>OW443310.2:12500-10012500 GCA_937001585.2 Brachylomia viminalis
CCGCCTAGTTGGCGGGCCCCGCATGCCCCCCAGGTTGGGGGGCTACGGGAATGGCCGGGAACACCTGGCCATTCCCGTCCGACACTGGTGGAGGCCCGTGCAATACAGGCAAGGGTGCCCCCGCACCCGTTGCCTGCTGGCCTCCACCGGGGAGGAGTCGGAGATGGCCGTCATACTGACGTCTTCTCCGACCCCTCCTCCGCCTTCGGAGCGCCGCCGCGTGAGGATCGTCCTCCCGCGCGCGCTCCGCCGCCTCCTTCTGGGACATGACGTGTTCGCAGAAGGAGGCCACTGCCGCCCAGGACCTCTCATCGCCCAGCATGGCGTTGACCAAACCGGGGAGTGAGAGGTCCAGTCCGATCACCGAAGTGAGACCGCGGCGCGGCTCGGACCACGACGGGCACACAGCGAGGGTGTGCTGCGCCGCGTCCTCCGCCGCACCGCAGTCGTGGCACGACGATGTCTCCTCCCGTCCGATCCGGTGCAGGTACGATCCGAAACAACCGTGCCCGGACAGCACCTGCACCAGACGGAATGAGAGGAACCCGTGCGACCGATCGAGCCAGTCTCGCAGGACCGGCCCGATCGCGTCGAGGGTTCGGCGGCCGAAGGCTGCGGTGGCGAGGTCCCTCGTCCAATGGACGACGATGGCGTCCCTCGCCTCCCGCCGGACGGCCTCCCGCTCTTCCGGGGCGGGGCGTTCTCCTCTCGCCCTCCGCCCCGCCGTCCATTCGTATACTCTGGCGAGCACCCACGCCTCGAGTTCCCAAGGAGGGGTGCCAGCCAGAGCACACGCTGCCGCGAAACCCACCGTGCGGTAGGCCCGCGACACCCGCTGGGCTATGGCCCTTTGGGGGGCCCGCAAGGCGGCGGCGTTCTCCCGCCTTTGGAGGGAGTCCTCCCAGATAGGGGCCCCGTAAAGGGCCATGCTCCTCAAGATGCCGGCGTAGAGTTGCCGACATCGCGCGCTGGGCCCCCCCAAATTGGGGAGCAGCCACGAGAGGGCGCCCGCAGTCTTCAGCAGGCGCGTCGATAGCTCGCTAAAATGCGGGCCGAAACGCCACCTGCTGTCGAGTACAAGGCCCAGATATTTCATCTGGGCCTTCACCTCGATTCGGACGCCCTCCACAAATATGTGGGCGTCTGGTGGTTGGCGCTGCCGAGGCCCGTGGAAGAACACAGCCTCGGTCTTGTGCAGCGCCACCGTCAATCCTAGGCGGCGGATCCTCCCTGCGACCAAGGATCCGCCCGCCGAGGCCAAGTTGGCCGCCTCCCTGAAACTCTCCCCCCGGGCGGTGAGGAGAGTGTCATCCGCGTAGCAGACGACACTCGTACCTCGGAGGAGAGTTCCCCGCAAGAGCCAGTCGTAGCCGACGTTCCAGAGGAGAGGTCCCAGGACTGACCCCTGTGGAACGCCGGCCTCGACTGCGTACCGCCGGACTTGGCCAGCCCTGTTCACGAGGACGATCGCCCGATCCTCCAGGTAGCTGGCCAGTAGACGCCGCATATATCGAGGCACCCCGTGGAATCGGAGTGCCTCTAGGATGGTGCTGTGGGGAACAGAGTTGAAGGCGTTGGCTATGTCGAATGACACCGCCAACAATCCGTCCCCCACCTCCACCGCCTCCTTCACCTGCCTCTTGAGGCAGGCCAGCGCGTCCACCGTCGAACGCTCAGCCCGAAAACCGAACTGAGCGTCCGACAAGTCCGGCCCGATACGCCGCATATGGCCCTTTAGGCGGGCAGCGATTATCCCCTCGAACATTTTTCCGACCTCATCGAGCAGAACGATGGGCCGGTATGCCGAGGGGGAGTCTGCAGGGCGGCCCTCCTTGCGAAGGAGGCACAACTGCCCCTCCTTCCACGGTTTCGGGAACCTTCCAGACGCAAGGCATGCGCTGAAGAGGTCCCGAAACCGCTCCTCCATTTGGGTGGCGGCAATTGCCACCAACCTCGCCGGGACACCGTCGGGGCCCGGAGCCGTCTTCTTGGCGCGGATATGCACAATCGCCGCGCCAAGTTCCGACTCCGTGACAGGAGAGGGAGCCTCCTCTTCCTCCTCCTCCTCCTCCAGCGGGGCTCCACACATCACTGGCGGGGTGAAGTTGTCCCTGCACGGAAACAGGGACTGAACCACCCCATCCAGAAATGTGGGCTCCAGGGTCTCGACAACCGGGGGACCAAAGGGGCGCAATTTGTTGCGCGCCGCCTTATACGGTCTCCCGTAAGGGTCGTTGTCGAGACCCTCCAGCAGCTCGGCTCTCGCCGAGTCTTTAGCGGCGGCGATGGCCCGATCGAGGCCCATTTTAGCCTCCACGTACACCTCGTAGAGGCGGTCCTCGTCGGGCCGGTTGCGTCGACGCCGCCGCCGACTCCGCGTGTAGGCCCTCTTGGCCGCCACGCAGGCGGTTCTGAGCCCCGCCAGCTCCTCCGACCACCAATAGACGGCGCGGCGGGGAGTCGGGCGGCGAGACCGGGGCATGCTGGAGTTGCACACCTCGGTCAGAGACTCCCTCAGCTGGCCCGCTATGGTGTCCACATCCAGGCCGGTGGTAGGAGGCGACAGCCAGTCCTGGATGAACGCCGCCTCCGCCGCTGCCTCCCTGTCCAGGCGGGTGAGAGCCCACCGCGGAAACGGTGATCGCCCCGAGAGGGGCTGCACCGCTCCGGGGCCACTGGCGGAGATGTCGAACCGCACGTAGCGGTGGTCCGACATAGTCTCCACCAGGTCCACCCGCCAGTTCAGCACGCGCGCGGCTAACCCAGGGGTGGCGAAAGTGACGTCCACTACTGAGCCACCCTGACGCCGCACGCATGTCTGGACGCTTCCTCTGTTCAAGAGGGAGAGTCCAGAGGAGGCTGCCCACATCTCCACCGCCCGCCCGCGAGCGTCGGTGGCCCGGTTGCCCCAGGTCACCGACTTGGCATTCAGGTCTCCCAGCACGGAGACCTGACGCGGCGCCGCCCTGCCGACCACGGCGGCCAGGACTCCGAGATAATTCTCAAAGTCCTGGAGAGGGCGGTTTGGGGAGAAATATACCCCCACGAGGGCTACCTCTCCCCACGCGGCGGCCACGTATCCCGGTCCCCTCTCTAATAGCGAGAGGGGAGGGGAGTCTGTGGAAGACCGCGCCGCTAGTGCCACCGAGTCGTCCTCGTCACCCAGCCAGCTGCTGGGGATCGAGTAGGGCTCGGCGACCACCGCTACGTTCACCAACCACTCGGCCATGACCTGCACTGCCAGGTCCTGGGCCGCTCTGCAGTGGTTGGTGTTCGCCTGGAGGATGCGGTAGTCGGAAACCTGCATTATTCCGACATGGCACCCTCCTCCTCAGCTACCGCCGCTGGAGCTGCAGCGGCGGCGACGACGGCGGCGGCGGTGGTGGCGACAGGTCGAACCTGCGCCGGCACTATGCCCTTCTTGACGGGGGGCTTACAGCTCCTGCCCGTCATCCTGTGGCCCGCGGGGCGGCCACTGGCGGCACACGCCGTGCAGTGTGGCGTGGTGGCGCGGCAAGTGGCACTCTTGTGCCCCTCTTGCCCGCACTGGTAGCACGTGTCTCCCCAGTCGGCCTTGGAGGGACACGTGGCTCGGGTGTGGCCGAAGGAGAAGCACTTGAAGCAGCGCAAGGGCTGGTCTTCAAGTGCTCGGACCACAGCCGAGCTGAGCCCCACAAGCAGCCGTCCCTTGGTCGCAGCAAGGGCGGCCCCAGCCGCGGCGACTGGGCACTCGACGCGGACGATGCCCATGCCGCGGCGGCCGAGCCTGATGGCTCCAGCCTTCACCGCGCCAGCGTCGCAGCCTCCAGCCGCCGCGACGGCCGCCACCACATCCTCCTTGGTGGCCGAATCGTCCAGATCGGCCACCTCCAAGGCTGCGGTCTTGACGGGCCTGACGACCGTTGCCGCGTCGGCGATGACCTCTTGCAACTTCGTTGCGAAGAGGTCCGCGTTTGTGCCGCGCTGTTCCCCCGAGAACTCGAAAATTCGAGCTCCGGTTAGGGTTCGGCGGCACGTTATTTTGCTGATCCCCAGCTGGGAGGGATCAGCATTGGTACGAGCCCGTCTTAGGACGGACTCGTACGTCTCGCCCCGCTCCGCGGCCTCCGGGGTGATGGTCACCACGACGGCCGCGGTCTTGGGAGGAACTAACTTCCTCCCGCCAGCTGGAGCCCTTTTGACTGCCGGTGCAGTCGCGGCGGGCTTGGGGGCCGACTTTTGCCCTCCCTTCCCTTTTCCCCTCCTGACCACTTCCGTCCACGACTGGTTGGACGGGGTGGTGGAGGGAAGAAGGGCGTCTTCCTCCTGCGAGCTCTGGGGGGCTGCCGCTGGAGTGGCAGCCGACCCAGACGCTCCCTCCGAGCTGATGGTGAGGGTTTGAGGAGCCGCCTTGGTCCTCTTGCCCTCGCCTTTGCCCTTGGAGGGCTTCGGGGCCTGGGGCTGCGCACCCGATACCGGGCCTGCTAAAGGCGCAGGTTCCGGCACCCTGCGTGGTGCCTTATCCGCCGCTAGCGGCGGGCGGAGCCGCTTCTCCGGCAGGAGCCGGTCCTCGATGCCTGCGAAGCAGGCTCTGGTGAAGGCCCTCTCCTCCATGACAACCTTTCGGAGTATCTCCTCAAGGTTGTGAGGGGAGGAGGTGGAGCCTCCTACCACCGGTCCAGGGGCTGATTGCGCAGGCCGAGCAGTGACCTCAGCCAGCTTCTGGTGCAGCTGGCTGACCTCCGCCTGCAGGCGATCCACCTTCGCCTGCAGTTGCCGCGTCTCATCCGTGGCCGTCCGCTGCACCAGCTCCTGCACAATGCCATGCAGACTGGCAGCCCGGCATTTAAGGGCCTTCTGGAAGGTCCCCTTCAGGTTGGAGGACTTTGAGGCGACCTCCAGGACCTCCTCCCTGTCCTCCCGCGCCATGCGCTCAAGTTCCGCCAAGGAGTGGCCAGCATACAGGACACTGGATGCCCCATAGCCGGCCCTCGACCGGGCGGCCTGCGCCTGGCGCTCTCTGGCAGCGACCCTCTCCTCCAGGTCCTGCTGGAGTTGCGCCCGTTTTACCAGATTTAGCTGGCGCTCGGCGTCCACCAAACCCACAACGTGGGTATCTCCTGCTTTCGAAGAAGTCGAAGCCCTTTTGGACTTTGACTTCTTCTGCGCCCCGCCTCCAGCCGACGAGGATCCCTCGGACCCGTGCCGCAGGTAGGCCCTCTTTCGCTCGAGGCGGTCGCTCTCTGCTGCCGACGTGTCTAGATTTGAGTCGTCGGAGTCCGACTCGTCTGCTCTGGCCGCACACGGTGCGCGGTCAGCGTCCGACGCTAATGCGTCACCGGCGTGGCCCTGAAAAGGGCCTTTGGATTGGCCCTGAGAAGGGCCGTTGGGTTGGCCCTGAGAAGGGCCGTTGGTTTGGCCCTGAGAAGGGCCGTTGGGTTGGCCCTGAGAAGGGCCGTTTGAATCGCCCTGAGAAGGGCGATTCGGGTTAAAACTGAAACGCCCGGAGGCGTCCCGCACGGGTTTTTTAGACATTTTTCTCAAACACAGTCTGCCGCATTGATGACTGTGAGTCACAGCGCACTTTAGCCACCGGTCTGCCACTCCGTTACGGTGGTCAGACACGGCGTTGCCCAGGGGATACTACGTGGAAGTATGCGCTGTGGGGGATCCCCCAACCTAACCTAACCTAACCTAACCTTTTTTTTTTTTTTTTTTTTTTTTTTTTTTTTTTTTTGTCGCTGAGAAATGACATTACGCATCTCCGCTCGTCGGGGGACGAGACGGAGTATGTGGGACTCCCTGCCAGAGTGGCAGTATACCCACTAAAACTCAGCGGTGTTCCCGCGACGCCGTGATGGGAGGGCTATGGGAAATTGGCTCAGCCTCTGCTTCCACAGCCCTCCCGGCGTATGCCCGCCTAGCTGGCGGGCCCCGCATGCCCCCCAGCCTGGGGGGCTACGGGAATGGCCGGGAACACCTGGCCATTCCCGTCCGACACTGGTGGAGGCCCGTGCAATACAGGCAAGGGTGCCCCCGCACCCGTTGCCTGCTGGCCTCCACCGGGGACGAGTCGGAGGTGGCCGTCATACTGACGTCTTCTCCGACCCCTCCTCCGTCTTCGGAGCGCCGCCGCGTGAGGGTCGTCCTCCCGCGCGCGCTCCGCCGCCTCCTTCTGGGACATGACGTGTTCGCAGAAGGAGGCCACTGCCGCCCAGGACCTCTCATCGCCCAGCATGGCGTTGACCAAACCGGGGAGTGAGAGGTCCGGTCCGATCACCGAAGTGAGACTGCGGCGCGGCTCGGACCACGACGGGCACACCGCGAGGGTGTGCTGCGCCTTGTCCTCCGCCGCACCGCAGTCGTGGCACGACGATGTCTCCTCCCGTCCGATCCGGTGCAGGTACGATCCGAAACAACCGTGCCCGGACAGCACCTGCACCAGACGGAATGAGAGGAACCCATGCGACCGATCGAGCCAGTCTCGCAGGACCGGCCCGATCGCGTCGAGGGTTCGGCGGCCGAAGGCTGCGGTGGCGAGGTCCCTCGTCCAATGGACGACGATGGCGTCCCTCGCCTCCCGCCGGACGGCCTCCCGCTCTTCCGGGGCGGGGCGTTCTCCTCTCGCCCTGCGACCCGCCGTCCATTCGTATACTCTGGCGAGCACCCACGCCTCGAGTTCCCAAGGAGGGGTGCCAGCCAGAGCACACGCTGCCGCGAAGCCCACCGTGCGGTAGGCCCGCGACACCCGCTGGGCTATGGCCCTTTGGGGGGCCCGCAAGGCGGCGGCGTTCTCCCGCCTTTGGAGGGAGTCCTCCCAGATAGGGGCCCCGTAAAGGGCCATGCTCCTCAAGATGCCGGCGTAGAGTTGCCGGCATCGCGCGCTGGGCCCCCCCAAATTGGGGAGCAGCCACGAGAGGGCGCCCGCAGTCTTCAGCAGGCGCGTCGACAGCCCGCTAAAATGCGGGCCGAAACGCCACCTGCTGTCGAGTACAAGGCCCAGATATTTCATCTGGGCCTTCACCTCGATTCGGACGCCCTCCACAAATATGTGGGCGTCTGGTGGTTGGCGCTGCCGAGGCCCGTGGAAGAACACAGCCTCGGTCTTGTGCAGCGCCACCGTCAATCCTAGGCGGCGGATCCTCCCTGCGACCAAGGATCCGCCCGCCGAGGCCAAGTTGGCCGCCTCCCTGAAACTCTCCCCCCGGGCGGTGAGGAGAGTGTCATCCGCGTAGCAGACGACACTCGTACCTCGGAGGAGAGTTCCCCGCAAGAGCCAGTCGTAGCCGACGTTCCAGAGGAGAGGTCCCAGGACTGACCCCTGTGGAACGCCGGCCTCGACTGCGTACCGCCGGACTTGGCCAGCCCTGTTCACGAGGACGATCGCCCGATCCTCCAGGTAGCTGGCCAGTAGACGCCGCATATATCGAGGCACCCCGTGGAATCGGAGTGCCTCTAGGATGGTGCTGTGGGGAACAGAGTTGAAGGCGTTGGCTATGTCGAATGACACCGCCAACAATCCGTCCCCCACATCCATCGCCTCCTTTACCTGCCTCTTAAGGCAAGCCAGCGCGTCCACCGTCGAACGCTCAGCCCGAAAACCGAACTGAGCGTCCGACAAGTCCGGCCCGATACGCCGCATATGGCCCTTTAGGCGGGCAGCGATTATCCCCTCGAACATTTTTCCGACCTCATCGAGCAGAACGATGGGCCGGTATGCCGAGGGGGAGTCTGCAGGGCGGCCCTCCTTGCGAAGGAGGCACAACTGCCCCTCCTTCCACGGTTTCGGGAACCTTCCAGACGCAAGGCATGCGCTGAAGAGGTCCCGAAACCGCTCCTCCATTTGGGTGGCGGCAATTGCCACCACCCTCGCCGGGACACCGTCGGGGCCCGGAGCCGTCTTCTTGGCGCGGATATGCACAATCGCCGCGCCAAGTTCCGACTCCGTGACAGGAGAGGGAGCCTCCTCTTCCTCCTCCTCCTCCTCCAGCGGGGCTCCACACATCACTGGCGGGGTGAAGTTGTCCCTGCACGGAAACAGGGACTGAACCACCCCATCCAGAAATGTGGGCTCCAGGGTCTCGACAACCGGGGGACCAAAGGGGCGCAATTTGTTGCGCGCCGCCTTATACGGTCTCCCGTAAGGGTCGTTGTCGAGACCCTCCAGCAGTTCGGCTCTCGCCGAGTCTTTAGCGGCGGCGATGGCCCGATCGAGGCCCATTTTTGCCTCCACGTACACCTCGTAGAGGCGGTCCTCGTCGGGCCGGTTGCGTCGACGCCGCCGCCGACTCCGCGTGTAGGCCCTCTTGGCCGCCACACAGGCGGTTCTGAGCCCCGCCAGTTCCTCCGACCACCAATAGACGGCGCGGCGGGGAGCCGGGCGGCGAGACCGGGGCATGCTGGAGTTGCACACCTCGGTCAGAGACTCCCTCAGCTGGCCCGCTATGGTGTCTACATCCAGGCCGGTGGTAGGAGGCGACAGCCAGTCCTGGATGAACGCCGCCTCCGCCGCTGCCTCCCTGTCTAGGCGGGTGAAAGCCCACCGCGGAAACGGTGATCGCCCCGAGAGGGGCTGCACCGCTCCGGGGCCACTGGCGGAGATGTCGAACCGCACGTAGCGGTGGTCCGACATAGTCTCCACCAGGTCCACCCGCCAGTTCAGCACGCGCGCGGCTAACCCAGGGGTGGCGAAAGTGACGTCCACTACTGAGCCACCCTGACGCCGCACGCATGTCTGGACGCTTCCTCTGTTCAAGAGGGAGAGTCCAGAGGAGGCTGCCCACATCTCCACCGCCCGCCCGCGAGCGTCGGTGGCCCGGTTGCCCCAGGTCACCGACTTGGCATTCAGGTCTCCCAGCACGGAGACCTGACGCGGCGCCGCCCTGCCGACCACGGCGGCCAGGACTCCGAGATAATTCTCAAAGTCCTGAAGAGGGCGGTTTGGGGAGAAATATACCCCCACAAGGGCAAAGTCTCCCCACGCGGCGGCCACGTATCCCGGTCCCCTCTCTAATAGCGAGAGGGGAGGGGAGTCTGTGGAAGACCGCGCCGCTAGTGCCACCGAGTCGTCCTCGTCACCCAGCCAGCTGCTGGGGATCGAGTAGGGCTCGGCGACCACCGCTACGTTCACCAACCACTCGGCCATGACCTGCACTGCCAGGTCCTGGGCCGCTCTGCAGTGGTTGGTGTTCGCCTGGAGGATGCGGTAGTCGGAAACCTGCATTATTCCGACATGGCACCCTCCTCCTCAGCTACCGCCGCTGGAGCTGCAGCGGCGGCGACGACGGCGGCGGCGGTGGTGGCGACAGGTCGAACCTGCGCCGGCACTATGCCCTTCTTGACGGGGGGCTTACAGCTCCTGCCCGTCATCCTGTGGCCCGCGGGGCGGCCACTGGCGGCACACGCCGTGCAGTGTGGCCTGGTGGCGCGGCAAGTGGCACTCTTGTGCCCCTCTTGCCCGCACTGGTAGCACGTGTCTCCCCAGTCGGCCTTGGAGGGACACGTGGCTCGGGTGTGGCCGAAGGAGAAGCACTTGAAGCAGCGCAAGGGCTGGTCTTCAAGTGCACGGACCACAGCCGAGCTGAGCCCCACAAGCAGCCGTCCCTTGGTCGCAGCAAGGGCGGCCCCAGCCGCGGCGACTGGGCACTCGACGCGGACGATGCCCATGCCGCGGCGGCCGAGCCTGATGGCTCCAGCCTTCACCGCGCCAGCGTCGCAGCCTCCAGCCGCCGCGACGGCCGCCACCACATCCTCCTTGGTGGCCGAATCGTCCAGATCGGCCACCTCCAAGGCTGCGGTCTTGACGGGCCTGACGACCGTTGCCGCGTCGGCGATGACCTCTTGCAACTTCGTTGCGAAGAGGTCCGCGTTTGTGCCGCGCTGTTCCCCCGAGAACTCGAAAATTCGAGCTCCGGTTAGGGTTCGGCGGCACGTTATTTTGCTGATCCCCAGCTGGGAGGGATCAGCATTGGTACGAGCCCGTCTTAGGACGGACTCGTACGTCTCGCCCCGCTCCGCGGCCTCCGGGGTGATGGTCACCACGACGGCCGCGGTCTTGGGAGGAACTAACTTCCTCCCGCCAGCTGGAGCCCTTTTGACTGCCGGTGCAGTCGCGGCGGGCTTGGGGGCCGACTTTTGCCCTCCCTTCCCTTTTCCCCTCCTGACCACTTCCGTCCACGACTGGTTGGACGGGGTGGTGGAGGGAAGAAGGGCGTCTTCCTCCTGCGAGTTCTGGGGGGCTGCCGCTGGAGTGGCAGCTGACCCAGACGCTCCCTCCGAGCTGATGGTGAGGGTTTGAGGAGCCGCCTTGGTCCTCTTGCCCTCGCCTTTGCCCTTGGAGGGCTTCGGGGCCTGGGGCTGCGCACCCGATGCCGGGCCTGCTAAAGGCGCAGGTTCCGGCACCCCGCGTGGTGCCTTATCCGCCGCTAGCGGCGGGCGGAGCCGCTTCTCCGGCAGGAGCCGGTCCTCGATGCCTGCGAAGCAGGCTCTGGTGAAGGCCCTCTCCTCCATGACAACCTTTCGGAGTATCTCCTCAAGGTTGTGAGGGGAGGAGGTGGAGCCTCCTACCACCGGTCCAGGGGCTGATTGCGCAGGCCGAGCAGTGACCTCAGCCAGCTTCTGGTGCAGCTGGCTGACCTCCGCCTGCAGGCGATCCACCTTCGCCTGCAGTTGCCGCGTCTCATCCGTGGCCGTCCGCTGCACCAGCTCCTGCACAATGCCATGCAGACTGGCAGCCCGGCATTTAAGGGCCTTCTGGAAGGTCCCCTTCAGGTTGGAGGACTTTGAGGCGACCTCCAGGACCTCCTCCCTGTCCTCCCGTGCCATGCGCTCAAGTTCCGCCAAGGAGTGGCCAGCATACAGGACACTGGATGCCCCATAGCCGGCCCTCGACCGGGCGGCCTGCGCCTGGCGCTCTCTGGCAGCGACCCTCTCCTCCAGGTCCTGCTGGAGTTGCGCCCGTTTTGCCAGATTTAGCTGGCGCTCGGCGTCCACCAAACCCACAACGTGGGTATCTCCTGCTTTCGAAGAAGTCGAAGCCCTTTTGGACTTTGACTTCTTCTGCGCCCCGCCTCCAGCCGACGAGGATCCCTCGGACCCGTGCCGCAGGTAGGCCCTCTTTCGCTCGAGGCGGTCGCTCTCAGCTGCCGACGTGTCGATGTTTGAGTCGTCGGAGTCCGACTCGTCTGCTCTGGCCGCACTCGGTGCGCGGTCAGCGTCCGACGCTAATGCGTCACCGGCGTGGCCCTGAAAAGGGCCTTTGGATTGGCCCTGAGAAGGGCCGTTGGGTTGGCCCTGAGAAGGGCCGTTGGGTTGGCCCTGAGAAGGGCCGTTGGGTTGGCCCTCAGAAGGGCCGTTTGGATCGCCCTGAGAAGGGCGATTCGGGTTAAAACTGAAACGCCCGGAGGCGTCCCGCACGGGTTTCTTCGTCATATTTAAACACACAGTCTTCCGCATTGATAACTGTGAGTCACAGCGCACTTTAGCCACCGGTCTGCCACTCCGTTACGGTGGTCAGACACGGCGTTGCCCAGGGGATACTACGTGGAAGTATGCGCTGTGGGGGATCCCCCAACCTTTTTTTTTTTTTTTTTGTTTGCACTGGGAAAAATGCATTACGCATGCCCACCCGTCGGGGGACGGGAGGGGTATGTGGGACTCCCCGGTAGAACCGGTATACCCACTAAACAACCCAGCGGCATTCCCGCATCGTCTGAGTGGAGGGGGACTGGGAATCGGCAGAGCCTTTCCATCCTGCCCCCCGCCGACGACCGCCCGCCTTTACGGCGGGCCCGGCGAGCCCCTCCCGTCGGGGGGGAGGGGCCCAGGAATGACTGACGACGTGGGTGGTGGACAGTGCAATGCAGGAGAAGGCGCCCCCGCGCCTGTCTCCCGCTGTTCACCACCTGGAGGCGCGTGACGACGATCATACAACCGCCGTCTCACGCCCCGTCTTCGCCTGCGGAGCGGCGCCGCGAGAGGGTCTTCCTCCCGCACGCGCTCCGCCGCCTCCTTCTGTGACATTACCTCTTCGCAGAAGGAGGCGACCGCTGCCCAGGCCCCCTCGCTTTCCAGCATCGAGTTGACGACGCCGGGAAGCGAGAGGTCCTGCCCGACCGCTGCGACCAAAGGTAGGCGCAGCTCGGACCAGGCCGGGCACACCTCGAGGGTGTGCTGTGCCGTGTCCTCCGCCGCGCCACAGTCGTGGCACGACGGGGTCTCCTCCCTTTGGATCCGGTGCAGGTGCGATCCGAAGCATCCGTGGCCGGACAACACCTGCACCAGACGGAAAGAGAGGAAACCGTGGGACCGCTCGAGCCAATCCTTCAGGACCGGCCCGAGCGCGTCCAGTGTTCGGCGGCCGAATGCGGCAGTGGCGAGGTCCTCCGTCCAGTGATGGACGATTGCGTCCTTCGCCTCTTGCCGCACGGCCTCCCGCTCTTCTGCGGCGGGGGGCTCCCCGAGCGCCTTACGGCGCGCCTTCCATTCGTACACTCTGGTCAGCACCCACGCCTCGAGCTCCCAAGGAGGGGTGCCGGCCAGAGCGCACGCCGCAGAGAAGCCTACCGAGCGGTAGGCCCTCGCCACCCGCAGTGCAATGGCCCTTTGGGGCCTGCGGATGGCCGTGGCGTTCTCCCGCCTGTGGAGGGAGTCTGCCCAGATTGGGGCCCCGTAAAGGGCCATGCACCTGAGGATGCCAGCATACAAGCGCCGGCATCGCGCCTTCGGACCCCCCAGATTCGGGAGGAGCCACGACAAGGCGTTCGCGGCCTTCAGCAGGCGCGTCGACAGCCCGCTAAAGTGTGGGCCGAAGCGCCACCTGCTGTCGAGGACAAGGCCCAAGTACTTCATCTGGGCCTTGACCTCGATCCTGACGCCCTCCACTATAATGTGGCCGTCGGGAGGGATGCGCTGCCGTGGACCGTGAAAATACACGGCCTCGGTTTTGTGCAGCGCAACCTTCAACCCCAAGCGGCGAATCCTTCCTGCCACTAAGGATCCGCCGGCAGAGGCCAGACTGGCCGCCTCCCTGAAGTCCCTCCCCCGGGCGACGAGGAGGGTGTCATCCGCGTAACAGATGACGCTCGTGCCACGGAGGAGGGTTCCCCGCAGTAGCCAGTCGAATCCAATGTTCCACAGCAGTGGTCCTAGGACCGACCCCTGTGGAACACCAGACTCTGCGCCGTATCGCCTCACTGTGGCCGTTTTGTCTGCGAGGAGGACCACCCGGTCCTCCAAGTAGCTGGCCAAGAGTCGGCGCAGGTACTGAGGCACTCCGTGGTACCGGAGCGCCTCCAAGATTGTCGAGTGGGGGACGGAGTTGAAGGCGTTGGCTATGTCGAATGACACCGCTAACACTCCGTCGCCCGCCTCCACGGCCTCCCTCACCTGGCCCTTGAGTAGGGCCAGCGCGTCGACCGTCGAACGACCCCGTCGGAAACCGAATTGGGCGTCCGACAGGTCCGGCCCCACCGTCCTCAGCAGGCTCTTTAGCCGGTCGGCGATTATCCCCTCGAACAACTTACCGACCTCATCGAGCAAGACGATGGGCCGGTAAGCCGAGGGGGAGTCCGCCGGGCGTCCCTCTTTTCGGAGCAGGCATAGCCGCCCCTCCTTCCAAGGTTTCGGGAACCTCCCAGTCGTAAGACACGCGCTGAAGAGGTCCCGAAACCTCTCCTCCATGTGTGAGGCGGCGATGGCCACCACCCGTGCGGGAACACCGTCCGGCCCTGGGGCTGTGTTCTTTGCGCGGAGGTGTAGAGTCCCCGCGCAAAGTTCCACCGCCGTAACCGGTGGGACCTCCTCCTCCGGCGGAGCCGCCTCCCGCGGGGGATCCATCACTGGCGGGGTGAAGTCGATCCTGGACGGAAACAGGGACCGGACCACCCCGTCCAGCAATGCCGGCTCGAGGGTCTCCGTCAGTGGAAGACCCTGTGGGCGCAGTTTATTCCGCGCCGCCTTGTATGGTCTTCCAAATGGGTCCCTGTCGAGACCCTCCAACATTTCGGCTCTCGCCGAATCTTCGGCCGCGCGCATGGCCGTCTTCAGGACCGTCTTTGCTGCGACGTACGTGGCATAGAGGGCCTCCTCGCTGGTGGGGTCTCGGTGCCTGCGCCTTCGACTCCGCGTGTAGGCCCTCCTGGCCGCCACGCAGGCGGTTCGGAGCCCCGCCAGTTCCTCCGACCACCAATAGACGGCGCGGCGGGGAGCTGGGCGGCGAGACCGCGGCATGCTGGAGTTGCACACCTCGGTCAGGGACCTCCTCAGCTGAACCGCTGCGGCGTCCACGTCCAGGACCTCGACAGGAGGTGCGAGCCAGTCCTGGACGAACGCCGCCTCCTCCGCAGCCTCTCGGTCCAGGCGGGTGAGAGCCCACCGCGGGAACGCAGATTGGCCCGAGCCTGGAGCAATTCCCTGGGAGCTCTGGGTGGAGCTGATGTCGAACCGCACATATCGGTGGTCCGACAAGGTCTCCACCATCTCCACCCGCCAGTTCACGACGTGGGCGGCTAGCACGGGGGTGGCAAACGAGACGTCGACCACTGATCCTCCCCGTTGCCGCACACACGTGTGAACGGTCCCTCTGTTCAGGAGGGACACACCGCACGACGCCGCCCAAAACTCCACTGCGCGTCCCCGGACGTTGCAGGACCCGGCCGGGTTGCCCCAGGCCGTCGACTTGGCGTTCAGGTCACCCAGTACGGCGACCTGGCGTGGCGCCGCCCTCCCGACCACCGCGGTGAGGATTTCGAGAAAATTCTCGAAATCCGAGAGAGGGCGGTTCGGGGAGAAATAGACGCCCACCAGGGCTAATTCTCCCCACGCGGCGGCCACGTATCCCGGTCCCCTCTCTAAGAGCGAGAGGGGAGGGGAGTCCGTGGAAGACCGCGTCACCAATGCCACCAAGCCGTCCCGATCGCCCAGCCAACGGCCAGGGACTGAATACGGCTCGGCGACGGCCGCCACGTCCACCAACCACTCGGCCATGGTCTGCATCAGCAGATCCTGGGCCGCTCTGCAGTGGTTGGTGTTCGCCTGGAGGATGCGATGCTTGACCGAACTATCCATCGACAGACATCGCACCCCCTTCCACAACCGCCGCCGATGTCCCAGCCTCAGGGACGGCAACGGTGGCAGCGACAGGCCGGATCAGCGCCTGCGCTTTGCCCTTCTTAGGGGGAGGATTGCACTTCCTCCCCATCATCACGTGGCCTGCCGGGCAGCCACTGGCGGCACACACCGCACAGTGCGGCGTGGCGGCCTCGCAGGAGGCCGACTTGTGGCCTTCCTTGCCACAGCGGAAGCATTTGTCCGCCCTGTCGACCTCGGACGGACAAAGGGGCCGAGTGTGTCCGACTCCAAGACACTTGTAGCAGCGCAGAGGCTGGGCTGCAAGTGCCCGGACTACACCCGAGCTGAACCCGACAGTCAGCCGTCCCTTGGCTAGGACGGCTGCAGCTGCGGCGACTGGGCACTCGAGGCGAATGGTGCCCATGCCGCCGCGGCCGGGCCTGATGGCCCGACCTTGCACCGCTGTGACGCCACAGCCCCCCATCGCAGCGACCGCCGCCACCACCTCCTCTTTGGTGACCGAGTCGTCGAGGTCGGTCACCTCCAAGGTCACTGACTTTACGGGCCTGGTGACCTTGGCCGCGTCGGCGATGACCTCTCGCAGCTTGGTTGCGAAGAGGTCCGCGTTGGCGCCGCCCTGAGCCCCCGGGAACTCGAACATTCGAGCCCCGGCCTGGGTTCGGCGGCAGGAGACTGTGCCGATCCCCAGCTGGGTGGGATCGGCGTTGGCACGCGCCCGCATCATTACGGACGCGTACGTCTCCCCCCGCTCCACAGCCTCAGCGGTGAGCGTCACCACTACGGCTGCGGTCTTCGGAGGAACCAGCTTCCTCTTTGACTTGGCGGCGGGGGCCCCATTAGCTGCAGGAGCAGCAGCGGGAGCAGCGGCGTTGGGCTTCGGGGCCGACGTCTTTCCCTTCCCCTTTCCCTTGCCTGTTTTCTGAGGCGGGCCGGGAGGGGTGGTGGCGGGAGTGGCAGGGGCACCCACCGTCTTTGCCTTCCTTTTGCCCTTTTTCACCTTCGTCCACCCTTGCTGGTTCGATGGGGTGGTGGACGGAAGGTGGGCGTCCTGGGAGGACAGCTCAGGCTGGCGTGGCCTACTGTCCGCCGCGAGCGGCGGTCGCAGGCGTTTCTCCGGCAAGAGCCTGTCCTCTATGCCCGCAAGACAGGCTCTCGTGAAGGCCCTTTCCTCCATTACGACCTTGCGGATTACATCCTCAAGGTTGGAGGGCGGGGCCTCAGCCGCTGGTCTCGGCTCGGACACCTTAGTATTTGGCCGGGCCGTGGCTTCAGCCAGCTTCAGATGAAGCTGGCTGACCTCTGACTGCAGGCGATCGACTTTCGCCTGCAGTTGCCGCGTTTCGTCGGTAGCCTTCCGCTGCACCAGCTCCCCGACTATGCCGCGCATGCTCGCGGCCCTACATTTAAGGGACTTTTGGAAAGTCCCTTTAAGATTGGAGGACTTGGAGGCGACTGCCACTATCTCCTCTTCGTCCTCCTCAGCCATCAGCTGCAGCTCCGCCAGGGAGTGGTCCGCGTAGTGGACGCGGGACGCGCCGTACCCGGATTTGGCCCGGGCGGCGTGCGTCCGTTGCTCCGTGGCCGCAACCCGCTCCTCCAGGTCTTGTTGGACCTGCGCCCGTCGAGACAGGTCCAACTGGCGCTGGGCTTCTGCCAGACCCACGTCGTGGGTGTCAGACACCGGCCTCTTGGCCCTCGGCTGTGACGCAGTGTCCGAGGAACCCCCAGACCCCTTCCGCTGATAAGCCCGCTTCATTGTGTCCCGGCGAGCAATCGCCGAACCACACGACATGATGGACTCGTCGTCGGAGTCCAGCAACTCGCCCGCCGAGCTATAGAAGCTAGTCGCAGACTGCGCGCGGCTAGCCTCTGATGCCGAGGCACCCTCAGATTGGCCCTGTGAAGGGCCTTTTGGTTGGCCCTGAGAAGGGCCTTTTGGGAGGCCCTGAGAAGGGCCTTTTGGTTGGCCCTGAGAAGGGCCTTTTGCTTGGCCCTGAGAAGGGCCTTTTGGTTGGCCCTGAGAAGAGCCTTTTTTAAAACGCCCGGAGGCGGTCCTCAATTGCTTTGGCATAGCCTCCGCAGGTGTCGTAGATGCCGACATGAAATAAAATTGGATAATAGGATAAAATACGCTACGACTGCACAGTGCACTTTAGCCGAACACCGGTCTGCCACTCCGTTACGGTGGTCAGAACCGGGTCGTTGCCCAGGGGACGCGACGTGGACGCAAGCACTGTGGGGTGGTCCCCCGGGATCCCCCAACCTAACCTAACCTAACCTTTTTTTTTTTTTTTTTTTTTTTTTTTTTTTTTTTTTTTTTTTTTTTTTTTTTTTTTGTCGCTGAGAAATGCTTTATGCATCCCCGCTCGTGGGGGACGAGACGGGGTATGTGGGACTCCTGTCGAAATCCGCACTCGACAGTATACCCACTAAAACTCAGCGGTGTTCCCACAACGCCGTGATGGGAGGGCTATGGGAAATTGGCTCAGCCTCTGCTTCCACAGCCCTCCCGGCGTATGCCCGCCTAGTTGGCAGGCCCCGCATGCCCCCCATTTAACTGGGGGGCTACGGGAATGGCCGGGAACACCCGGCCACTCCCGTCCGACGCTGGTGGAGGCCCGTGCAATACAGGCAAAGGGCGCCCCCGCACCCACCGCCTGCTGGCCTCCACCCGGGAGGAGCCGGAGGTGACTACCAGACCAGCGTCTTCCTCGACCCCTCCCCTCTCCGGAGCGGCGCCACGCGAGAGAATCATCCCCCGCGCGCGCGCCGCTGCCTCCCTCCGGGACACGACCGCCTGTTCCGCATCGGCGGCCCTGCCCAGTCTACGCCCACTCACCTCCCTCTGTAAGCAGAGGAGGAGTGGACGTATCTGCCCTCTGTAGCCCGGTTCCCTTCACCGACCATCAAGCATGATCGGTGATTGGAACCGCGACCTTTCCCCGCTTGTTGAAGATTAGCCGCCAGCCCCAATTGTCCCCCAAAACCGCACTGGGAGAAATTGGAGCCGACGTTGCCCAGGGTGCGCCACGAGGAGGCTCTTCAACATGCACCCCAACCTAACCTAACCTAACCTAACCTAACCTAACCTAACCTTTTTTTTTTTTTTTTTTTTTTTTTTTTTTGTCGCTGAGAAATGACATTACGCATCTCCGCTCGTCGGGGGACGAGACAGAGTATGTGGGACTCCCTGCCAGAGTGGCAGTATACCCACTAAAACTCAGCGGTGTTCCCGCGACGCCGTGATGGGAGGGCTATGGGAAATTGGCTCAGCCTCTGCTTCCACAGCCCTCCCGGCGTATGCCCGCCTAGCTGGCGGGCCCCGCATGCCCCCCAGTCTGGGGGGCTACGGGAATGGCCGGGAACACCTGGCCATTCCCGTCCGACACTGGTGGAGGCCCGTGCAATACAGGCAAGGGTGCCCCCGCACCCGTTGCCTGCTGGCCTCCACCGGGGAGGAGTCGCTGATGGCCGTCATACTGACGTCTTCTCCGACCCCTCCTCCGTCTTCGGAGCGCCGCCGCGTGAGGATCGTCCTCCCGCGCGCGCTCCGCCGCCTCCTTCTGGGACATGACGTGTTCGCAGAAGGAGGCCACTGCCGCCCAGGACCTCTCATCGCCCAGCATGGCGTTGACCAAACCGGGGAGTGAGAGGTCCGGTCCGATCACCGCAGTGAGACTGCGGCGCGGCTCGGACCACGACGGGCACACCGCGAGGGTGTGCTGCGCCGCGTCCTCCGCCGCACCGCAGTCGTGGCACGACGGTGTCTCCTCCCGTCCGATTCGGTGCAGGTACGATCCGAAACAACCGTGTCCGGACAGCACCTGCACCAGACGGAACGAGAGGAACCCATGCGACCGATCGAGCCAGTCTGGCAGGACCGGCCCGATCGCGTCGAGGGTTTGGCGGCCGAAGGCTGCGGTGGCGAGGTCCCTCGTCCAATGGACGACGATGGCGTCCCTCGCCTCCCGCCGGACGGCCTCCCGCTCTTCCGGGGCGGGGCGTTCTCCTCTCGCCCTCCGCCCCGCCGTCCATTCGTATACTCTGGCGAGCACCCACGCCTCGAGTTCCCAAGGAGGGGTGCCAGCCAGAGCACACGCTGCCGCGAAGCCCACCGTGCGGTAGGCCCGCGACACCCGCTGAGCTATGGCCCTTTGGGGGGCCCGCAAGGCCGCGGCGTTCTCCCGCCTTTGGAGGGAGTCCTCCCAGATTGGGGCCCCGTAGAGGGCCATACTCCTCAAGATGCCGGCGTAAAGTTGCCGGCATCGCGCGCTGGGCCCCCCCAAATTGGGGAGCAGCCACGAGAGGGCGCCCGCAGTCTTCAGCAGGCGCGTCGACAGCCCGCTAAAATGCGGGCCGAAACGCCACCTGCTGTCGAGTACAAGGCCCAGATATTTCATCTGGGCCTTCACCTCGATTCGGACGCCCTCCACAAATATGTGGGCGTCTGGTGGTTGGCGCTGCCGAGGCCCGTGGAAGAACACAGCCTCGGTCTTGTGCAGCGCCACCGTCAATCCTAGGCGGCGGATCCTCCCTGCGACCAAGGATCCGCCCGCCGAGGCCAAGTTGGCCGCCTCCCTGAAACTCTCCCCCCGGGCGGTGAGGAGAGTGTCATCCGCGTAGCAGACGACACTCGTACCTCGGAGGAGAGTTCCCCGCAAGAGCCAGTCGTAGCCGACGTTCCAGAGGAGAGGTCCCAGGACTGACCCCTGTGGAACGCCGGCCTCGACTGCGTACCGCCGGACTTGGCCAGCCCTGTTCACGAGGACGATCGCCCGATCCTCCAGGTAGCTGGCCAGTAGACGCCGCATATATCGAGGCACCCCGTGGAATCGGAGTGCCTCTAGGATGGTGCTGTGGGGAACAGAGTTGAAGGCGTTGGCTATGTCGAATGACACCGCCAACAATCCGTCCCCCACCTCCACCGCCTCCTTCACCTGCCTCTTGAGGCAGGCCAGCGCGTCCACCGTCGAACGCTCAGCCCGAAAACCGAACTGAGCGTCCGACAAGTCCGGCCCGATACGCCGCATATGGCCCTTTAGGCGGGCAGCGATTATCCCCTCGAACATTTTTCCGACCTCATCGAGCAGAACGATGGGCCGGTATGCCGAGGGGGAGTCTGCAGGGCGGCCCTCCTTGCGGAGGAGGCACAACTGCCCCTCCTTCCACGGTTTCGGGAACCTTCCAGACGCAAGGCATGCGCTGAAGAGGTCCCGAAACCGCTCCTCCATTTGGGTGGCGGCAATTGCCACCACCCTCGCCGGGACACCGTCGGGGCCCGGAGCCGTCTTCTTGGCGCGGATATGCACAATCGCCGCGCCAAGTTCCGACTCCGTGACAGGAGAGGGAGCCTCCTCTTCCTCCTCCTCCTCCTCCTCCAGCGGGGCTCCACACATCACTGGCGGGGTGAAGTTGTCCCTGCACGGAAACAGGGACTGAACCACCCCATCCAGAAATGTGGGCTCCAGGGTCTCGACAACCGGGGGACCAAAGGGGCGCAATTTGTTGCGTGCCGCCTTATACGGTCTCCCGTATGGGTCGTTGTCGAGACCCTCCAGCAGCTCGGCTCTCGCCGAGTCTTTAGCGGCGGCGATGGCCCGATCGAGGCCCATTTTCGCCTCCACGTACACCTCGTAGAGGCGGTCCTCGTCGGGCCGGTTGCGTCGACGCCGCCGCCGACTCCGCGTGTAGGCCCTCTTGGCCGCCACGCAGGCGGTTCTGAGCCCCGCCAGCTCCTCCGACCACCAATAGACGGCGCGGCGGGGAGCCGGGCGGCGTGACCGGGGCATGCTGGAGTTGCACACCTCGGTCAGAGACTCCCTCAGCTGGCCCGCTATGGTGTCCACATCCAGGCCGGTGGTAGGAGGCGACAGCCAGTCCTGGATGAACGCCGCCTCCGCCGCTGCCTCCCTGTCCAGGCGGGTGAACCTAACCTAACCTTTTTTTTTTTTTTTTGTTTGCGCTGGGAAAAATGCATTACGCATGCCCACCCGTCGGGGGACGGGAGGGGTATGTGGGACTCCCCGGTAGAACCGGTATACCCACTAAACAACCCAGCGGCATTCCCGCATCGTCTGAGTGGAGGCTAACCTAACCTAACCTAACCTAACCTTTTTTTTTTTTTTTTTTTTTTGTTTGCGCTGGGAAAAATGCATTACGCATGCCCACCCGTCGGGGGACGGGAGGGGTATGTGGGACTCCCCGGTAGAACCGGTATACCCACTAAACAACCCAGCGGCATTCCCGCATCGTCTGAGTGGAGGGGGACTGGGAATCGGCAGAGCCTTTCCATCCTGCCCCCCGCCGACGACCGCCCGCCTTTACGGCGGGCCCGGCGGGCCCCTCCCGTCGGGGGGGAGGGGCCCAGGAATGACTGACGACGTGGGTGGTGAACAGTGCAATGCAGGAGAAGGCGCCCCCGCGCCTGTCTCCCGCTGTTCACCACCTGGAGGCGCGTGACGACGATCATACAACCGCCGTCTCACGCCCCGTCTTCGCTTGCGGAGCGGCGCCGCGAGAGGGTCTTCCTCCCGCACGCGCTCCGCCGCCTCCTTCTGTGACATTACTTCTTCGCAGAAGGAGGCGACCGCTGCCCAGGCCCCCTCGCTTTCCAGCATCGAGTTGACGACGCCGGGAAGCGAGAGGTCCTGCCCGACTGCTGCGACCAGTGTGTGGCGCAGCTCGGACCAGGCTGGGCACACCTCGAGGGTGTGCTGCGCCGTGTCCTCCGCCGCGCCACAGTCGTGGCACGACGGGGTCTCCTCCCTTTGGATCCGATGCAGGTGCGATCCGAAGCACCCGTGTCCGGACAACACCTGCACCAGACGGAAAGAGAGGAAACCGTGGGACCGCTCGAGCCAATCCTTCAGGACCGGCCCGAGCGCGTCCAATGTTCGGCGGCCGAATGCGGCAGTGGCGAGGTCCTCCGTCCAGTGATGGACGATTGCGTCCTTCGCCTCTTGCCGCACGGCCTCCCGCTCTTCTGCGACGGGGGGCTCCCCGAGCGCCTTGCGGCGCGCCGTCCATTCGTACACTCTGGTCAGCACCCACGCCTCGAGCTCCCAAGGAGGGGTGCCGGCCAGAGCGCACGCCGCAGAGAAGCCCACCGAGCGGTAGGCCCTCGCCACCCGCAGTGCAATGGCCCTTTGGGGCCTGCGGATGGCCGTGGCGTTCTCCCGCCTGTGGAGGGAGTCTGCCCAGATTGGGGCCCCGTAAAGGGCCATGCTCCTGAGGATGCCAGCATACAAGCGCCGGCATCGCGCCTTCGGACCCCCCAGGTTCGGGAGGAGCCACGACAGGGCGTTCGCGGCCTTCAGCAGGCGCGTCGACAGCCCGCTAAAGTGTGGGCCGAAGCGCCACCTGCTGTCGAGGACAAGGCCCAAGTACTTCATCTGGGCCTTGACCTCGATCCTGACGCCCTCCACTATAATGTGGCCGTCGGGAGGGATGCGCTGCCGTGGACCGTGAAAATACACGGCCTCGGTTTTGTGCAGCGCAACCTTTAGTCCGAGGCGGCGAATCCTTCCTGCCACTAAGGATCCGCCGGCAGAGGCCAGACTGGCCGCCTCCCTAAAGTCCCTCCCCCGGGCGACGAGGAGGGTGTCATCCGCGTAACAGATGACGCTCGTGCCACGGAGGAGGGTTCCCCGCAGTAGCCAGTCGAATCCAATGTTCCACAGCAGTGGTCCTAGGACCGACCCCTGTGGAACACCGGACTCTGCGCCGTATCGCCTCACTATGGCCGTCTTGTCCGAGAGGAGGACCACCCGGTCCTCCAAGTAGCTGGCCAAGAGTTGGCGCAGGTACTGAGGCACTCCGTGGTATCGGAGCGCCTCCAAGATTGTCGAGTGGGGGACGGAGTTGAAGGCGTTGGCTATGTCGAATGACACCGCCAACACTCCGTCGCCCGCCTCCACGGCCTCCCTCACCTGGCCCTTGAGTAGGGCCAGCGCGTCGACCGTCGAACGACCCCGTCGGAAACCGAATTGGGCGTCCGACAGGTCCGGCCCCACCGTCCTCAGCAGGCTCTTTAGCCGGTCGGCAATTATCCCCTCGAACAACTTACCGACCTCATCGAGCAAGACGATGGGCCGGTAAGCCGAGGGGGAGGCCGCCGGGCGTCCCTCCTTTCGGAGCAGGCATAGCCGCCCCTCCTTCCAAGGTTTCGGGAACCTCCCAGTCGTAAGACACGCGCTGAAGAGGTCCCGAAACCTCTCCTCCATGTGTGAGGCGGCGATGGCCACCACCCGTGCGGGAACGCCGTCCGGCCCTGGGGCTGTGTTCTTTGCGCGGAGGTGTAGAGTCCCCGCGCAAAGTTCCACCGCCGTCACCGGGGGGACCTCCTCCTCCGGCGGAGCCGCCTCCCGCGGGGGATCCATCACTGGCGGGGTGAAGTCGGTCCTGGACGGAAACAGGGACCGGACCACCCCGTCCAGCAACGCCGGCTCGAGGGTCTCCGTCAGTGGAAGACCGCAGGGGCGCAGTTTATTCCGCGCCGCCTTGTATGGTCTTCCAAATGGGTCCCTGTCGAGACCCTCCAGCATTTCGGCTCTCGCCGAATCTTCGGCCGTGCGCATAGCCGACTTCAAGACCGTCTTGGCGTCGACGTACGTGGCATAGAGGGCCTCCTCGTTGGTGGGGTCTCGGTGCCTGCGCCTTCGACTCCGCGTGTAGGCCCTCCTGGCCGCCACGCAGGCGGTTCGGAGCCCCGCCAGTTCCACCGACCACCAATAAACGGCGCGGCGAGGAGTTGGGCGGCGAGACCGGGGCATGCTGGAGTTGCACACCTCGGTCAGCGACCTCCTCAGCTGAACCGCTGCGGTGTCCACGTCCAGGACCTCGACAGGAGGCGCGAGCCAGTCCTGGACGAACGCCGCCTCCTCCGCAGCCTCTCGGTCCAGGCGGGTGAGAGCCCACCGCGGGAACGCAGATTGGCCCGAGCCTGGAGCAATTCCCTGGGAGCTCTGGGTGGAGCTGATGTCGAACCGCACATATCGGTGGTCCGACAAGGTCTCCACCATCTCCACCCGCCAGTTCACGACGTGGGCGGCTAGCACGGGGGTGGCAAACGAGACGTCGACCACTGATCCTCCCCGTTGCCGCACACACGTGTGAACGGTCCCTCTGTTCAGGAGGGACACACCGCACGACGCCGCCCAAAACTCCACGGCGCGTCCCCGGACGTTGCAGGACCCGGCCGGGTTGCCCCAGGCCGTCGACTTGGCGTTCAGGTCACCCAGTACGGCGACCTGGCGTGGCGCCGCCCTCCCGACCACCGCGGTGAGGATTTCGAGAAAGTTCTCGAAATCCGAGAGAGGGCGGTTCGGGGAGAAATAGACGCCCACAAGGGCTAATTCTCCCCACGCGGCGGCCACGTATCCCGGTCCCCTCTCTAAGAGCGAGAGGGGAGGGGAGTCCGTGGAAGACCGCGTCACCAATGCCACCAAGCCGTCCCGATCGCCCAGCCAACGGCCAGGGACTGAGTACGGCTCGGCGACAGCCGCCACGTCCACCAACCACTCGGCCATGGTCTGCATCAGCAGATCCTGGGCCGCTCTGCAGTGGTTGGTGTTCGCCTGGAGGATGCGATGCTTGACCGAACTATCCATCGACCGACATCGCACCCCCCTCCACAACCGCCGCCGATGTCCCAGCCTCAGGGACGGCAACGGTGGCAGCGACAGGCCGGATCAGCGCCTGCGCTTTGCCCTTCTTAGGGGGAGGATTGCACTTCCTCCCCATCATCACGTGGCCTGCCGGGCAGCCACTAACCTAACCTAACCTAACCTAACCTTTTTTTTTTTTTTTTTTTTTTTTTTTTTTTTTTTTGTCGCTGAGAAATGACATTACGCATCTCCGCTCGTCGGGGGACGAGACGGGATATGTGGGACTCCCTGCCAGAGTGGCAGTATACCCACTAAAACTCAGCGGTGTTCCCGCGACGCCGTGATGGGAGGGCTATGGGAAATTGGCTCAGCCTCTGCTTCCACAGCCCTCCCGGCGTATGCCCGCCTAGCTGGCGGGCCCCGCATGCCCCCTTGCCTGGGGGGCTACGAGAATGGCCGGGAACACCTGGCCATTCCCGTCCGACACTGGTGGAGGCCCGTGCAATACAGGCAAGGGTGCCCCCGCACCCGTTGCCTGCTGGCCTCCACCGGGGAGGAGTCGGAGATGGCCGTCATACTGACGTCTTCTCCGACCCCTCCTCCGTCTTCGGAGCGCCGCCGCGTGAGGGTCGTCCTCCCGCGCGCGCTCCGCCGCCTCCTTCTGGGACATGACGTGTTCGCAGAAGGAGGCCACTGCCGCCCAGGACCTCTCATCGCCCAGCATGGCGTTGACCAAACCGGGGAGTGAGAGGTCCGGTCCGATCACCGCAGTGAGACTGCGGCGCGGCTCGGACCACGACGGGCACACCGCGAGGGTGTGCTGCGCCGCGTCCTCCGCCGCACCGCAGTCGTGGCACGACGGTGTCTCCTCCCGTCCGATTCGGTGCAGGTACGATCCGAAACAACCGTGTCCGGACAGCACCTGCACCAGACGGAACGAGAGGAACCCGTGCGACCGATCGAGCCAGTCTCGCAGGACCGGCCCGATCGCGTCGAGGGTTCGGCGGCCGAAAGCTGCGGTGGCGAGGTCCCTCGTCCAATGGACGACGATGGCGTCCCTCGCCTCCCGCCGGACGGCCTCCCGCTCTTCCGGGGCGGGGCGTTCTCCTCTCGCCCTCCGCCCCGCCGTCCATTCGTATACTCTGGCGAGCACCCACGCCTCGAGTTCCCAAGGAGGGGTGCCAGCCAGAGCACACGCTGCCGCGAAGCCCACCGTGCGGTAGGCCCGCGACACCCGCTGAGCTATGGCCCTTTGGGGGGCCCGCAAGGCCGCGGCGTTCTCCCGCCTTTGGAGGGAGTCCTCCCAGATTGGGGCCCCGTAGAGGGCCATACTCCTCAAGATGCCGGCGTAGAGTTGCCGGCATCGCGCGCTGGGCCCCCCCAAATTGGGGAGCAGCCACGAGAGGGCGCCCGCAGTCTTCAGCAGGCGCGTCGACAGCCCGCTAAAATGCGGGCCGAAACGCCACCTGCTGTCGAGTACAAGGCCCAGATATTTCATCTGGGCCTTCACCTCGATTCGGACGCCCTCCACAAATATGTGGGCGTCTGGTGGTTGGCGCTGCCGAGGCCCGTGGAAGAACACAGCCTCGGTCTTGTGCAGCGCCACCGTCAATCCTAGGCGGCGGATCCTCCCTGCGACCAAGGATCCGCCCGCCGAGGCCAAGTTGGCCGCCTCCCTGAAACTCTCCCCCCGGGCGGTGAGGAGAGTGTCATCCGCGTAGCAGACGACACTCGTACCTCGGAGGAGAGTTCCCCGCAAGAGCCAGTCGTAGCCGACGTTCCAGAGGAGAGGTCCCAGGACTGACCCCTGTGGAACGCCGGCCTCGACTGCGTACCGCCGGACTTGGCCAGCCCTGTTCACGAGGACGATCGCCCGATCCTCCAGGTAGCTGGCCAGTAGACGCCGCATATATCGAGGCACCCCGTGGAATCGGAGTGCCTCTAGGATGGTGCTGTGGGGAACAGAGTTGAAGGCGTTGGCTATGTCGAATGACACCGCCAACAATCCGTCCCCCACATCCATCGCCTCCTTTACCTGCCTCTTAAGGCAGGCCAGCGCGTCCACCGTCGAACGCTCAGCCCGAAAACCGAACTGAGCGTCCGACAAGTCCGGCCCGATACGCCGCATATGGCCCTTTAGGCGGGCAGCGATTATCCCCTCGAACATTTTTCCGACCTCATCGAGCAGAACGATGGGCCGGTATGCCGAGGGGGAGTCTGCAGGGCGGCCCTCCTTGCGAAGGAGGCACAACTGCCCCTCCTTCCACGGTTTCGGGAACCTTCCAGACGCAAGGCATGCGCTGAAGAGGTCCCGAAACCGCTCCTCCATTTGGGTGGCGGCAATTGCTACCACCCTCGCCGGGACACCGTCGGGGCCCGGAGCCGTCTTCTTGGCGCGGATATGCACAATCGCCGCGCCAAGTTCCGACTCCGTGACAGGAGAGGGAGCCTCCTCTTCCTCCTCCTCCTCCTCCAGCGGGGCTCCACACATCACTGGCGGGGTGAAGTTGTCCCTGCACGGAAACAGGGACTGAACCACCCCATCCAGAAATGTGGGCTCCAGGGTCTCGACAACCGGGGGACCAAAGGGGCGCAATTTGTTGCGCGCCGCCTTATACGGTCTCCCGTAAGGGTCGTTGTCGAGACCCTCCAGCAGCTCGGCTCTCGCCGAGTCTTTAGCGGCGGCGATGGCCCGATCGAGGCCCATTTTTGCCTCCACGTACACCTCGTAGAGGCGGTCCTCGTCGGGCCGGTTGCGTCGACGCCGCCGCCGACTCCGCGTGTAGGCCCTCTTGGCCGCCACACAGGCGGTTCTGAGCCCCGCCAGTTCCTCCGACCACCAATAGACGGCGCGGCGGGGAGCCGGGCGGCGAGACCGGGGCATGCTGGAGTTGCACACCTCGGTCAGAGACTCCCTCAGCTGGCCCGCTATGGTGTCTACATCCAGGCCGGTGGTAGGAGGCGACAGCCAGTCCTGGATGAACGCCGCCTCCGCCGCTGCCTCCCTGTCTAGGCGGGTGAAAGCCCACCGCGGAAACGGTGATCGCCCCGAGAGGGGCTGCACCGCTCCAGGGCCACTGGCGGAGATGTCGAACCGCACGTAGCGGTGGTCCGACATAGTCTCCACCAGGTCCACCCGCCAGTTCAGCACGCGCGCGGCTAACCCAGGGGTGGCGAAAGTGACGTCCACTACTGAGCCACCCTGACGCCGCACGCATGTCTGGACGCTTCCTCTGTTCAAGAGGGAGAGTCCAGAGGAGGCTGCCCACATCTCCACCGCCCGCCCGCGAGCGTCGGTGGCCCGGTTGCCCCAGGTCACCGACTTGGCATTCAGGTCTCCCAGCACGGAGACCTGACGCGGCGCCGCCCTGCCGACCACGGCGGCCAGGACTCCGAGATAATTCTCAAAGTCCTGGAGAGGGCGGTTTGGGGAGAAATATACCCCCACGAGGGCTACCTCTCCCCACGCGGCGGCCACGTATCCCGGTCCCCTCTCTAATAGCGAGAGGGGAGGGGAGTCTGTGGAAGACCGCGCCGCTAGTGCCACCGAGTCGTCCTCGTCACCCAGCCAGCTGCTGGGGATCGAGTAGGGCTCGGCGACCACCGCTACGTTCACCAACCACTCGGCCATGACCTGCACTACCAGGTCCTGGGCCGCTCTGCAGTGGTTGGTGTTCGCCTGGAGGATGCGGTAGTCGGAATCCTGCATTATTCCGACATGGCACCCTCCTCCTCAGCTACCGCCGCTGGAGCTGCAGCGGCGGCGACGACGGCGGCGGCGGTGGTGGCGACAGGTCGAACCTGCGCCGGCACTATGCCCTTCTTGACGGGGGGCTTACAGCTCCTGCCCGTCATCCTGTGGCCCGCGGGGCGGCCACTGGCGGCACACGCCGTGCAGTGTGGCGTCGTGGCGCGGCAAGTGGCACTCTTGTGCCCCTCTTGCCCGCACTGGTAGCACGTGTCTCCCCAGTCGGCCTTGGAGGGACACGTGGCTCGGGTGTGGCCGAAGGAGAAGCACTTGAAGCAGCGCAGGGGCTGGTCTTCAAGTGCCCGGACCACAGCCGAGCTGAGCCCCACAAGCAGCCGTCCCTTGGTCGCAGCAAGGGCGGCCCCAGCCGCGGCGACTGGGCACTCGACGCGGACGATGCCCATGCCGCGGCGGCCGAGCCTGATGGTTCCAGCCTTCACCGCGCCAGCGTCGCAGCCTCCAGCCGCCGCGACGGCCGCCACCACATCCTCCTTGGTGGCCGAATCGTCCAGATCGGCCACCTCCAAGGCTGCGGTCTTGACGGGCCTGACGACCGTTGCTGCGTCGGCAATGACCTCTTGCAACTTCGTTGCGAAGAGGTCCGCGTTTGTGCCGCGCTGTTCCCCCGAGAACTCGAAAATTCGAGCTCCGGTTAGGGTTCGGCGGCACGTTATTTTGCTGATCCCCAGCTGGGAGGGATCAGCATTGGTACGAGCCCGTCTTAGGACGGACTCGTACGTCTCGCCCCGCTCCGCGGCCTCCGGGGTGATGGTCACCACGACGGCCGCGGTCTTGGGAGGAACTAACTTCCTCCCGCCGGCTGGAGCCCTTTTGACTGCCGGTGCAGTCGCGGCGGGCTTGGGGGCCGACTTTTGCCCTCCCTTCCCTTTTCCCCTCCTGACCACTTCCGTCCACGACTGGTTGGACGGGGTGGTGGCGGGAAGAAGGGCGTCTTCCTCCTGCGAGCTCTGGGGGGCTGCCGCTGGAGTTGCAGCCGACCCAGACGCTCCCTCCGAGCTGATGGTGAGGGTTTGAGGAGCCGCCTTGGTCCTCTTGCCCTCGCCTTTGCCCTTGGAGGGCTTCGGGGCCTGGGGCTGCGCACCCGATGCCGGGCCTGCTAAAGGCGCAGGTTCCGGCACCCTGCGTGGTGCCTTATCCGCCGCTAGCGGCGGGCGGAGCCGCTTCTCCGGCAGGAGCCGGTCCTCGATGCCTGCGAAGCAGGCTCTGGTGAAGGCCCTCTCCTCCATGACAACCTTTCGGAGTATCTCCTCAAGGTTGTGAGGGGAGGAGGTGGAGCCTCCTACCACCGGTCCAGGGGCTGAATGCGCAGGCCGAGCAGTGACCTCAGCCAGCTTCTGGTGCAGCTGGCTGACCTCCGCCTGCAGGCGATCCACCTTCGCCTGCAGTTGCCGCGTCTCATCCGTGGCCGTCCGCTGCACCAGCTCCTGCACAATGCCATGCAGACTGGCAGCCCGGCATTTAAGGGCCTTCTGGAAGGTCCCCTTCAGGTTGGAGGACTTTGAGGCGACCTCCAGGACCTCCTCCCTGTCCTCCCGCGCCATGCGCTCAAGTTCCGCCAAGGAGTGGCCAGCATACAGGACACTGGATGCCCCATAGCCGGCCCTCGACCGGGCGGCCTGCGCCTGGCGCTCTCTGGCAGCGACCCTCTCCTCCAGGTCCTGCTGGAGTTGCGCCCGTTTTAGCAGGTTTAGCTGGCGCTCGGCGTCCACCAAACCCACAACGTGGCCATCTCCTGCTTTCGAAGAAGTCGAAGCCCTTTTGGACTTCGACTTCTTCTGCGCCCCGCCTCCAGCCGACGAGGATCCCTCGGACCCGTGCCGCAGGTAGGCCCTCTTTCGCTCGAGGCGGTCGCTCTCAGCTGCTGACGTGTCGAGATTTGAGTCGTCGGAGTCCGACTCGTCTGCTCTGGCCGCAGATGGTGCGCGGTCAGCGTCCGACGCTAATGCGTCACCGGCGTGGCCCTGAAAAGGGCCTTTGGATTGGCCCTGAGAAGGGCCGTTGGGTTGGCCCTGAGAAGGGCCGTTGGGTTGGCCCTGAGAAGGGCCGTTGGGTTGGCCCTGAGAAGGGCCGTTTGGATCGCCCTGAGAAGGGCGATTCGGGTTAAAACTGAAACGCCCGGAGGCGTCCCGCACGGGTTTCTTCGTCATATTTAAACACACAGTCTTCCGCATTGATAACTGTGAGTCACAGCGCACTTTAGCCACCGGTCTGCCACTCCGTTACGGTGGTCAGACACGGCGTTGCCCAGGGGATACTACGTGGAAGTATGCGCTGTGGGGGATCCCCCAACCTAACCTAACCTAACCTAACCTTTTTTTTTTTTTTTTTTTTTTTTTTGTTTGCGCTGGGAAAAATGCATTACGCATGCCCACCCGTCGGGGGACGGGAGGGGTATGTGGGACTCCCCGGTAGAACCGGTATACCCACTAAACAACCCAGCGGCATTCCCGCATCGTCTGAGTGGAGGGGGACTGGGAATCGGCAGAGCCTTTCCATCCTGCCCCCCGCCGACGACCGCCCGCCTTTACGGCGGGCCCGGCGGGCCCCTCCCGTCGGGGGGGAGGGGCCCAGGAATGACTGACGACGTGGGTGGTGGACAGTGCAATGCAGGAGAAGGCGCCCCCGCGCCTGTCTCCCGCTGTTCACCACCTGGAGGCGCGTGACGACGATCATACAACCGCCGTCTCACGCCCCGTCTTCGCCTGCGGAGCGGCGCCGCGAGAGGGTCTTCCTCCCGCACGCGCTCCGCCGCCTCCTTCTGTGACATTACCTCTTCGCAGAAGGAGGCGACCGCTGCCCAGGCCCCCTCGCTTTCCAGCATCGAGTTGATGACGCCGGGAAGCGAGAGGTCCTGCCCGACCGCTGCGACCAAAGGTAGGCGCAGCTCGGACCAGGCCGGGCACACCTCGAGGGTGTGCTGTGCCGTGTCCTCCGCCGCGCCACAGTCGTGGCACGACGGGGTCTCCTCCCTTTGGATCCGGTGCAGGTGCGATCCGAAGCATCCGTGGCCGGACAACACCTGCACCAGACGGAAAGAGAGGAAACCATGGGACCGCTCGAGCCAATCCTTCAGGACCGGCCCGAGCGCGTCCAGTGTTCGGCGGCCGAATGCGGCAGTGGCGAGGTCCTCCGTCCAATGATGGACGATTGCGTCCTTCGCCTCTTGCCGCACGGCCTCCCGCTCTTCTGCGACGGGGGGCTCCCCGAGCGCCTTGCGGCGCGCCGTCCATTCGTACACTCTGGTCAGCACCCACGCCTCGAGCTCCCAAGGAGGGGTGCCGGCCAGAGCGCACGCCGCAGAGAAGCCTACCGAGCGGTAGGCCCTCGCCACCCGTAGTGCAATGGCCCTTTGGGGCCTGCGGATGGCCGTGGCGTTCTCCCGTCTGTGGAGGGAGTCTGCCCAGATTGGGGCCCCGTAAAGGGCCATGCTCCTGAGGATGCCGGCATACAAGCGCCGGCATCGTGCCTTCGGACCCCCCAGATTCGGGAGGAGCCACGACAAGGCGTTCGCGGCCTTCAGCAGGCGCGTCGACAGCCCGCTAAAGTGTGGGCCGAAGCGCCACCTGCTGTCAAGGACAAGGCCCAAGTACTTCATCTGGGCCTTGACCTCGATTCTGACGCCCTCCACTATAATGTGGCCGTCGGGAGGGATGCGCTGCCGTGGACCGTGAAAATACACGGCCTCGGTTTTGTGCAGCGCAACCCTCAGTCCGAGGCGGCGAATCCTTCCTGCCACTAAGGATCCGCCGGCCGAGGCCAGACTGGCCGCCTCCCTGAAGTCCCTCCCCCGGGCGACGAGGAGGGTGTCATCCGCGTAACAGATGACGCTCGTGCCACGGAGGAGGGTTCCCCGCAGGAGCCAGTCGAATCCAATGTTCCACAGCAGTGGTCCTAGGACCGACCCCTGTGGAACACCGGACTCTGCGCCGTATCGCCTCACTGCAGCCGTCTTGTCCGAGAGGAGGACCACCCGGTCCTCCAAGTAGCTGGCCAAGAGTTGGCGCAGGTACTGAGGCACTCCGTGGTATCGGAGCGCCTCCAAGATTGTCGAGTGGGGGACGGAGTTGAAGGCGTTGGCTATGTCGAATGACACCGCCAACACTCCGTCGCCCGCCTCCACGGCCTCCCTCACCTGGCCCTTGAGTAGGGCCAGCGCGTCGACCGTCGAACGACCCCGTCGGAAACCGAATTGGGCGTCCGACAGGTCCGGCCCCACCGTCCTCAGCAGGCTCTTTAGCCGGTCGGCAATTATCCCCTCGAACAACTTACCGACCTCATCGAGCAAGACGATGGGCCGGTAAGCCGAGGGGGAGTCCGCCGGGCGTCCCTCCTTTCGGAGCAGGCATAGCCGCCCCTCCTTCCAAGGTTTCGGGAACCTCCCAGTCGTAAGACACGCGCTGAAGAGGTCCCGAAACCTCTCCTCCATCTGTGAGGCGGCGATGGCCACCACCCGTGCGGGAACGCCGTCCGGCCCTGGGGCTGTGTTCTTTGCGCGGAGGTGTAGAGTCCCCGCGCAAAGTTCCACCGCCGTAACCGGGGGGACCTCCTCCTCCGGCGGAGCCGCCTCCCGCGGGGGATCCATCACTGGCGGGGTGAAGTCTGTCCTGGACGGAAACAGGGACCGGACCACCCCGTCCAGCAATGCCGGCTCGAGGGTCTCCGTCAGTGGAAGACCACAGGGGCGCAATTTGTTCCGCGCCGCCTTGTATGGTCTTCCAAATGGGTCCCTGTCGAGACCCTCCAACATCTCGGCTCTCGCCGAATCTTCGGCCGCGCGCATGGCCGACTTCAGGACCGTCTTTGCCGCGACGTACGTGGCATAGAGGGCCTCCTCGCTGGTGGGGTCTCGGTGCCTGCGCCTTCGACTCCGCGTGTAGGCCCTCCTGGCCGCCACGCAGGCGGTTCTGAGCCCCGCCAGTTCCTCCGACCACCAATAGACGGCGCGGCGGGGAGCTGGGCGGCGAGACCGGGGCATGCTGGAGTTGCACACCTCGGTCAGCGACCTCCTCAGCTGAGCCGCTGCGGCGTCCACGTCCAGGACCTCGACAGGAGGCGCGAGCCAGTCCTGGACGAACGCCGCCTCCTCCGCAGCCTCTCGGTCCAGGCGGGTGAGAGCCCACCGTGGGAACGCAGATTGGCCCGAGCCTGGAGCAATTCCCCGGGAGCTCTGGGTGGAGCTGATGTCGAACCGCACATATCGGTGGTCCGACAAGGTCTCCACCATCTCCACCCGCCAGTTCACGACGTGGGCGGCTAGCACGGGGGTGGCAAACGAGACGTCGACCACTGATCCTCCCCGTTGCCGCACACACGTGTGAACGGTCCCTCTGTTCAGGAGGGACACACCGCACGACGCCGCCCAAAACTCCACGGCGCGTCCCCGGACGTTGCAGGACCCGGCCGGGTTGCCCCAGGCCGTCGACTTGGCGTTCAGGTCACCCAGTACGGCGACCTGGCGTGGCGCCGCCCTCCCGACCACCGCGGTGAGGATTTCGAGAAAGTTCTCGAAATCCGAGAGAGGGCGGTTCGGGGAGAAATAGACGCCCACAAGGGCTAATTCTCCCCACGCGGCGGCCACGTATCCCGGTCCCCTCTCTAAGAGCGAGAGGGGAGGGGAGTCCGTGGAAGACCGCGTCACCAATGCCACCAAGCCGTCCCGATCGCCCAGCCAACGGCCAGGGACTGAGTACGGCTCGGCGACAGCCGCCACGTCCACCAACCACTCGGCCATGGTCTGCATCAGCAGATCCTGGGCCGCTCTGCAGTGGTTGGTGTTCGCCTGGAGGATGCGATGCTTGACCGAACTATCCATCGACAGACATCGCACCCCCCTCCACAACCGCCGCCGATGTCCCAGCCTCAGGGACGGCAACGGTGGCAGCGACAGGCCGGATCAGCGCCTGCGCTTTGCCCTTCTTAGGGGGAGGATTGCACTTCCTCCCCATCATCACGTGGCCTGCCGGGCAGCCACTGGCGGCACACACCGCACAGTGCGGCGTGGCGGCCTCGCAGGAGGCCGACTTGTGGCCTTCCTTGCCACAGCGGAAGCATTTGTCCGCCCTGTCGACCTCGGACGGACAAAGGGCCCGAGTGTGTCCGACTCCAAGACACTTGTAGCAGCGCAGAGGCTGGGCTGCAAGTGCCCGGACTACACCCGAGCTGAACCCGACAGTCAGCCGTCCTTTGGCTAGGACGGCTACAGCTGCGGCGACTGGGCACTCGAGGCGAATGGTGCCCATGCCGCCGCGCCCGGGCCTAATGGCCCGACCTTGCACCGCTGTGACGCCACAGCCCCCCATCGCTGCGACCGCCGCGACTACCTCCTCTTTGGTGACCGAGTCGTCGAGGTCGGCCACCTCCAAGGCCACAGACTTTACGGGCCTGGTGACCTTGGCCGCGTCGGCGATGACCTCTCGCAGCTTGGTTGCGAAGAGGTCCGCGTTGGCGCCACCCTGAGCCCCCGGGAACTCGAACATTCGAGCCCCGGCCTGGGTACGGCGGCAGGATACTGTGCCGATCCCCAGCTGGGTGGGATTGGCGTTGGCACGCGCCCGCATCATTACGGACGCGTACGTCTCCCCCCGCTCCACAGCCTCAGCGGTGAGCGTCACCACTACGGCTGCGGTCTTCGGAGGAACCAGCTTCCTCTTTGACCTGGCGGCGGGGGCCCCATTAGCTGCAGGAGCAGCAGCGGGAGCAGCGGCGTTGGGCTTCGGGGCCGACGTCTTTCCCTTCCCCTTTCCCTTGCCTGTTTTCTGAGGCGGGCCGGGAGGGGTGGTGGCGGGGGTGGCAGGGGCAGCCACCGTCTTGGCCTTCTTTTTGCCCTTTTTCACCTTCGTCCACCCTTGCTGGTTCGATGGGGTGGTGGACGGAAGGTGGGCGTCCTGGGAGGACAGCTCAGGCTGGCGTGGCCTACTGTCCGCCGCGAGCGGCGGTCGCAGGCGTTTCTCCGGCAAGAGCCTGTCCTCTATGCCCGCAAGACAGGCTCTCGTGAAGGCCCTTTCCTCCATTACGACCTTGCGGATTACATCCTCAAGGTTGGAGGGCGGGGCCTCAGCCGCTGGTCTCGGCTCGGACACCTTAGTAGTTGGCCGGGCCGTGGCTTCAGCCAGCTTCAGATGAAGCTGGCTGACCTCTGACTGCAGGCGATCGACTTTCGCCTGCAGTTGCCGCGTTTCGTCGGTAGCCTTCCGCTGCACCAGCTCCCCGACTATGCCGCGCATGCTCGCGGCCCTACATTTAAGGGACTTTTGGAATGTCCCTTTTAAATTGGAGGACTTGGAGGCGACTGCCACTATCTCCTCTTCGTCCTCCTCAGCCATCAACTGCAGCTCCGCCAGGGAGTGGTCCGCGTAGTGGACGCGGGACGCGCCGTACCCGGATTTGGCCCGGGCGGCGTGCGTCCGTTGCTCCGTGGCCGCAACCCGCTCCTCCAGGTCTTGTTGGACCTGCGCCCGTCGAGACAGGTCCAACTGGCGTTGGGCTTCTGCCAGACCCACGTCGTGGGTGTCCGACACCGGCCTCTTGGCCCTCGGCTGTGACGCCGTGTCCGAGGAACCCCCCGACCCCTTCCTCTGATAAGCCCGCTTTTTTGAGTCTCGGCGACCAATCGCCGAACCACACGACATGATGGACTCGTTGTCGGAGTCCAGCAACTCGCCCGCCGAGCTATAGAAGCTAGTCGCAGACGGCGCGCGGCTAGCCTCTGATGCCGAGGCACCCTCAGATTGGCCCTGAGAAGGGCCTTTTGGTTGGCCCTGAGAAGGGCCTTTTGCTTGGCCCTGAGAAGGGCCTTTTGGTTGGCCCTGAGAAGGGCCTTTTGCTTGGCCCTGAGAAGGGCCTTTTGGTGGGCCCTGAGAAGGGCCTTTTTTAAAACGCCCGGAGGCGGTCCTCGATTGCTTTGGCATAGCCTCCGCAGGTGTCGCAGGTTCCAACATTAAAATAAAATTCGCTACCAACCTAACCTAACCTAACCTAACCTTTTTTTTTTTTTTTTTTTTTTTTTTTTTTTTTTTTTTTTTTTTTTTTTTTTTTTTTTTTTTTTTGTTTCCGGGGTGGAAAATCCTCATGGATGTCCGCCGCCCTGGGGCGGGCGGCGGGGTCTGTCAGACTCTTACTGACTAAAAACCACCCCGGTGTTCCATCTCACACCTACGCCGGGGGTCGCGGGAACGTACGATCCTTCCGCAACCCCCGAAACCTAACCTAACCTAACCTAACCTAACCTTTTTTTTTTTTTTTTTTTTTTTTTTTTTGTTTGCGCTGGGAAAAATGCATTACGCATGCCCACCCATCGGGGGACGGGTGGGGTATGTGGGACTCCCCGGTAGAACCGGTATACCCACTAAACAACCCAGCGGCATTCCCGCATCGTCTGAGTGGAGGGGGACTGGGAATCGGCAGAGCCTTTCCATCCTGCCCCCCGCCGACGACCGCCCGCCTTTACGGCGGGCCCGGCGGGCCCCTCCCGTCGGGGGGGAGGGGCCCAGGAATGACTGACGACGTGGGTGGTGGACAGTGCAATGCAGGAGAAGGCGCCCCCGCGCCTGTCTCCCGCTGTTCACCACCTGGAGGCGCGTGACGACGATCATACAACCGCCGTCTCACGCCCCGTCTTCGCCTGCGGAGCGGCGCCGCGAGAGGGTCTTCCTCCCGCACGCGCTCCGCCGCCTCCTTCTGTGACATTACCTCTTCGCAGAAGGAGGCGACCGCTGCCCAGGCCCCCTCGCTTTCCAGCATCGAGTTGACGACGCCGGGAAGCGAGAGGTCCTGCCCGACCGCTGCGACCAGTGTGTGGCGCAGCTCGGACCAGGCTGGGCACACCTCGAGGGTGTGCTGCGCCGTGTCCTCCGCCGCGCCACAGTCGTGGCACGACGGGGTCTCCTCCCTTTGGATCCGATGCAGGTGCGATCCGAAGCACCCGTGGCCGGATAACACCTGCACCAGACGGAAAGAGAGGAAACCGTGGGACCGCTCGAGCCAATCCTTCAGGACCGGCCCGAGCGCGTCCAGTGTTCGGCGGCCAAATGCGGCAGTGGCGAGGTCCTCCGTCCAGTGATGGACGATTGCGTCCTTCGCCTCTTGCCGCACGGCCTCCCGCTCTTCTGCGGCGGGGGGCTCCCCGAGCGCCTTACGGCGCGCCGTCCATTCGTACACTCTGGTCAGCACCCACGCCTCGAGCTCCCAAGGAGGGGTGCCGGCCAGAGCGCACGCCGCAGAGAAGCCTACCGAGCGGTAGGCCCTCGCCACCCGCAGTGCAATGGCCCTTTGGGGCCTGCGGATGGCCGTGGCGTTCTCCCGCCTGTGGAGGGAGTCTGCCCAGATTGGGGCCCCGTAAAGGGCCATGCTCCTGAGGATGCCAGCATACAAGCGCCGGCATCGCGCCTTCGGACCCCCCAGGTTCGGGAGGAGCCACGACAGGGCGTTCGCGGCCTTCAGCAGGCGCGTCGACAGCCCGCTAAAGTGTGGGCCGAAGCGCCACCTGCTGTCGAGGACAAGGCCCAAGTACTTCATCTGGGCCTTGACCTCGATCCTGACGCCCTCCACTATAATGTGGCCGTCGGGAGGGATGCGCTGCCGTGGACCGTGAAAATACACGGCCTCGGTTTTGTGCAGCGCAACCTTCAGTCCGAGGCGGCGAATCCTTCCTGCCACTAAGGATCCGCCGGCAGAGGCCAGACTGGCCGCCTCCCTGAAGTCCCTCCCCCGGGCGACGAGGAGGGTGTCATCCGCGTAACAGATGACGCTCGTGCCACGGAGGAGGGTTCCCCGCAGTAGCCAGTCGAATCCAATGTTCCACAGCAGTGGTCCTAGGACAGACCCCTGTGGAACACCGGACTCTGCGCCGTATCGCCTCACTGTGGCCGTCTTGTCCGAGAGGAGGACCACCCGGTCCTCCAAGTAGCTGGCCAAGAGTTGGCGCAGGTACTGAGGCACTCCGTGGTATCGGAGCGCCTCCAAGATTGTCGAGTGGGGGACGGAGTTGAAGGCGTTGGCTATGTCGAATGACACCGCCAACACTCCGTCGCCCGCCTCCACGGCCTCCCTCACCTGGCCCTTGAGTAGGGCCAGCGCGTCGACCGTCGAACGACCCCGTCGGAAACCGAATTGGGCGTCCGACAGATCCGGCCCCACCGTCCCCAGCAGGCTCTTTAGCCGGTCGGCGAGTATCCCCTCGAACAACTTACCGACCTCATCGAGCAAGACGATGGGCCGGTAAGCCGAGGGGGAGTCCGCCGGGCGTCCCTCCTTTCGGAGCAGGCATAGCCGCCCCTCCTTCCAAGGTTTCGGGAACCTCCCAGTCGTGAGACACGCGCTGAAGAGGTCCCGAAACCTCTCCTCCATGTGTGAGGCGGCGATGGCCACCACCCGTGCGGGAACGCCGTCCGGCCCTGGGGCTGTGTTCTTTGCGCGGAGGTGTAGAGTCCCCGCGCAAAGTTCCACCGCCGTCACCGGGGGGACCTCCTCCTCCGGCGGAGCCGCCTCCCGCGGGGGATCCATCACTGGCGGGGTGAAGTCGGTCCTGGACGGAAACAGGGACCGGACCACCCCGTCCAGCAACGCCGGCTCGAGGGTCTCCGTCAGTGGAAGACCGCAGGGGCGCAGTTTATTCCGCGCCGCCTTGTATGGTCTTCCAAATGGGTCCCTGTCGAGACCCTCCAGCATTTCGGCTCTCGCCGAATCTTCGGCCGCGCGCATAGCCGACTTCAAGACCGTCTTGGCGTCGACGTACGTGGCATAGAGGGCCTCCTCGTTGGTGGGGTCTCGGTGCCTGCGCCTTCGACTCCGCGTGTAGGCCCTCCTGGCCGCCACGCAGGCGGTTCGGAGCCCCGCCAGTTCCTCCGACCACCAATAGACGGCGCGGCGGGGAGTTGGGCGGCGAGACCGGGGCATGCTGGAGTTGCACACCTCGGTCAGCGACCTCCTCAGCTGAACCGCTGCGGTGTCCACGTCCAGGACCTCGACAGGAGGCGCGAGCCAGTCCTGGACGAACGCCGCCTCCTCCGCAGCCTCTCGGTCCAGGCGGGTGAGAGCCCACCGCGGGAACGCAGATTGGCCCGAGCCTGGAGCAATTCCCTGGGAGCTCTGGGTGGAGCTGATGTCGAACCGCACATATCGGTGGTCCGACAAGGTCTCCACCATCTCCACCCGCCAGTTCACGACGTGGGCGGCTAGCACGGGGGTGGCAAACGAGACGTCGACCACTGATCCTCCCCGTTGCCGCACACACGTGTGAACGGTCCCTCTGTTCAGGAGGGACACACCGCACGACGCCGCCCAAAACTCCACGGCGCGTCCCCGGACGTTGCAGGACCCGGCCGGGTTGCCCCAGGCCGTCGACTTGGCGTTCAGGTCACCCAATACGGCGACCTGGCGTGGCGCCGCCCTCCCGACCACCGCGGTGAGGATTTCGAGAAAGTTCTCGAAATCCGAGAGAGGGCGGTTCGGGGAGAAATAGACGCCCACAAGGGCTAATTCTCCCCACGCGGCGGCCACGTATCCCGGTCCCCTCTCTAAGAGCGAGAGGGGAGGGGAGTCCGTGGAAGACCGCGTCACCAATGCCACCAAGCCGTCCCGATCGCCCAGCCAACGGCCAGGGACTGAGTACGGCTCGGCGACAGCCGCCACGTCCACCAACCACTCGGCCATGGTCTGCATCAGCAGATCCTGGGCCGCTCTGCAGTGGTTGGTGTTCGCCTGGAGGATGCGATGCTTGACCGAACTATCCATCGACAGACATCGCACCCTCTTCCACAACCGCCGCCGATGTCCCAGCCTCAGGGACGGCAACGGTGGCAGCGACAGGCCGGATCAGCGCCTGCGCTTTGCCCTTCTTAGGGGGAGGATTGCACTTCCTCCCCATCATCACGTGGCCTGCCGGGCAGCCACTGGCGGCACACACCGCACAGTGCGGCGTGGCGGCCTCGCAGGAGGCCGACTTGTGGCCTTCCTTGCCACAGCGGAAGCATTTGTCCGCCCTGTCGACCTCGGACGGACAAAGGGCCCGAGTGTGTCCGACTCCAAGACACTTGTAGCAGCGCAGAGGCTGGGCTGCAAGTGCCCGGACTACACCCGAGCTGAACCCGACAGTCAGCCGTCCCTTGGCTAGGACGGCTGCAGCTGCGGCGACTGGGCACTCGAGGCGAATGGTGCCCATGCCGCCGCGGCCGGGCCTGATGGCCCGACCTTGCACCGCTGTGACGCCACAGCCCCCCATCGCAGCGACCGCCGCCACCACCTCCTCTTTGGTGACCGAGTCGTCGAGGTCGGTCACCTCCAAGGCCACAGACTTTACGGGCCTGGTGACCTTGGCCGCGTCGGCGATGACCTCTCGCAGCTTGGTTGCGAAGAGGTCCGCGTTGGCGCCACCCTGGGCCCCCGGGAACTCGAACATTCGAGCCCCGGCCTGGGTCCGGCGGCAGGAGACTGTGCCGATCCCCAGCTGGGTGGGATCGGCGTTGGCACGCGCCCGCATCATTACGGACGCGTACGTCTCCCCCCGCTCCACAGCCTCAGCGGTGAGCGTCACCACTACGGCTGCGGTCTTCGGAGGAACCAGCTTCCTCTTTGACCTGGCGGCGGGGGCCCCATTAGCTGCAGGAGCAGCAGCGGGAGCAGCGGCGTTGTGCTTGGGGGCCGACGTCTTTCCCTTCCCCTTTCCCTTGCCTGTTTTCTGAGGCGGGCCGGGAGGGGTGGTGGCGGGGGTGGCAGGGGCAGCCACCGTCTTGGCCTTCTTTTTGCCCTTTTTCACCTTCGTCCACCCTTGCTGGTTCGATGGGGTGGTGGACGGAAGGTGGGCGTCCTGGGAGGACAGCTCAGGCTGGCGTGGCCTACTGTCCGCCGCGAGCGGCGGTCGCAGGCGTTTCTCCGGCAAGAGCCTGTCCTCTATGCCCGCAAGACAGGCTCTCGTGAAGCCCCTTTCCTCCATTACGACCTTGCGGATTATATCCTCAAGGTTGGAGGGCGGGGCCTCAGCCGCTGGTTTCGGCTCGGATGTTTTGCTGTTTGGCCGGGCCGTGGCTTCAGCCAGCTTCAGATGAAGCTGGCTGACCTCTGACTGCAGGCGATCGACTTTCGCCTGCAGTTGCCGCGTTTCGTCGGTAGCCTTCCGCTGCACCAGCTCCCCGACTATGCCGCGCATGCTCGCGGCCCTACATTTAAGGGACTTTTGGAAAGTCCCTTTAAGATTGGAGGACTTAGAGGCGACTGCCACTATCTCCTCTTCGTCCTCCTCAGCCATCAGCTGCAGCTCCGCAAGGGAGTGGTCCGCATAGTGGACGCGGGACGCGCCGTACCCGGACTTGGCCCGGGCGGCGTGCGTCCGTTGCTCCGTGGCCGCAACCCGCTCCTCCAGGTCTTGCTGGACCTGCGCCCGCCGCGACAGGTCCAACTGGCGTTGGGCTTCTGCCAGACCCACGTCGTGGGTGTCAGACACCGGCCTCTTGGCAACCTAACCTAACCTTTTTTTTTTTTTTTTTTTTTTTTTTTTTTTTTTTTTTTTTTTTTTTTTTTTTTTTTTTTTTTGTCGCTGAGAAATGCTTTATGCATCCCCGCTCGTGGGGGACGAGACGGGGTATGTGGGACTCCTGTCGAAATCCGCAACCGACAGTATACCCACTAAAACTCAGCGGTGTTCCCACAACGCCGTAATGGGAGGGCTATGGGAAATTGGCTCAGCCTCTGCTTCCACAGCCCTCCCGGCGTATGCCCGCCTATTTGGCGGGCCCCGCATGCCCCCCATTTAACTGGGGGGCTACGGGAATGGCCGGGAACACCCGGCCACTCCCGTCCGACACTGGTGGAGGCCCGTGCAATACAGGCAATGGGCGCCCCCGCACCCACCGCCTGCTGGCCTCCACCCGGGAGGAGCCGGAGGTGACTACCAGACCGGCGTCTTCCTCGACCCCTCCCCTCTCCAGAGCGGCGCCGCGCGAGAGAATCGTCCCCCCGCGCGCGCGCCGCTGCCTCCCTCAACCTAACCTAACCTAACCTTTTTTTTTTTTTTTTTTTTTTTGCGCTGGGAAAAATGCATTACGCATGCCCACCCGTCGGGGGACGGGAGGGGTATGTGGGACTCCCCGGTAGAACCGGTATACCCACTAAACAACCCAGCGGCATTCCCGCATCGTCTGAGTGGAGGGGGACTGGGAATCGGCAGAGCCTTTCCATCCTGCCCCCCGCCGACGACCGCCCGCCTTTACGGCGGGCCCGGCGGGCCCCTCCCGTCGGGGGGGAGGGGCCCAGGAATGACTGACGACGTGGGTGGTGGACAGTGCAGTGCAGGAGAAGGCGCCCCCGCGCCTGTCTCCCGCTGTTCACCACCTGGAGGCGCGTGACGACGATCATACAACCGCCGTCTCACGCCCCGTCTTCGCCTGCGGAGCGGTGCCGCGAGAGGATCTTCCTCCCGCACGCGCTCCGCCGCCTCCTTCTGTGACATTACCTCTTCGCAGAAGGAGGCGACCGCTGCCCAGGCCCCCTCGCTTTCCAGCATCGAGTTGACGACGCCGGGAAGCGAGAGGTCCTGCCCGACCGCTGCGACCAGTGTGTGGCGCAGCTCGGACCAGGCTGGGCACACCTCGAGGGTGTGCTGCGCCGTGTCCTCCGCCGCGCCACAGTCGTGGCACGACGGGGTCTCCTCCCTTTGGATCCGATGCAGGTGCGATCCGAAGCACCCGTGGCCGGACAACACCTGCACCAGACGGAAAGAGAGGAAACCGTGGGACCGCTCGAGCCAATCCTTCAGAACCGGCCCGAGCGCGTCCAGTGTTCGGCGGCCAAATGCTGCAGTGGCGAGGTCCTCCGTCCAGTGATGGACGATTGCGTCCTTCGCCTCTTGCCGCACGGCCTCCCGCTCTTCTGCGACGGGGGGCTCCCCGAGCGCCTTGCGGCGCGCCGTGCATTCGTACACTCTGGTCAGCACCCACGCCTCGAGCTCCCAAGGAGGGGTGCCGGCCAGAGCGCACGCCGCAGAGAAGCCCACCGAGCGGTAGGCCCTCGCCACCCGCAGTGCAATGGCCCTTTGGGGCCTGCGGATGGCCGTGGCGTTCTCCCGCCTGTGGAGGGATTCTGCCCAGATTGGGGCCCCGTAAAGGGCCATGCTCCTGAGGATGCCGGCATACAAGCGCCGGCATCGCGCCTTCGGACCCCCCAGATTCGGGAGGAGCCACGACAAGGCGTTCGCGGCCTTCAGCAGGCGCGTCGACAGCCCGCTAAAGTGTGGGCCGAAGCGCCACCTGCTGTCGAGGACAAGGCCCAAGTACTTCATCTGGGCCTTGACCTCGATCCTGACGCCCTCCACTATAATGTGGCCGTCGGGAGGGATGCGCTGCCGTGGACCGTGAAAATACACGGCCTCGGTTTTGTGCAGCGCAACCTTCAGTCCGAGGCGGCGAATCCTTCCTGCCACTAAGGATCCGCCGGCAGAGGCCAGACTGGCCGCCTCCCTGAAGTCCCTACCCCGGGCGACGAGGAGGGTGTCATCCGCGTAACAGATGACGCTCGTGCCACGGAGGAGGGTTCCCCGCAGTAGCCAGTCGAATCCAATGTTCCACAGCAGTGGTCCTAGGACCGACCCCTGTGGAACACCAGACTCTGCGCCGTATCGCCTCACTGTGGCCGTTTTGTCTGCGAGGAGGACCACCCGGTCCTCCAAGTAGCTGGCCAAGAGTCGGCGCAGGTACTGAGGCACTCCGTGGTACCGGAGCGCCTCCAAGATTGTCGAGTGGAACCTAACCTAACCTAACCTTTTTTTTTTTTTTTTTTTTTTTTGTTTGCGCTGGGAAAAATGCATTACGCATGCCCACCCGTCGGGGGACGGGAGGGGTATGTGGGACTCCCCTGTAGAACCGGTATACCCACTAAACAACCCAGCGGCATCATTCCCGCATCGTCTGAGTGGAGGGGGACTGGGAATCGGCAGAGCCTTTCCATCCTGCCCCCCGCCGACGACCGCCCGCCTTTACGGCGGGCCCGGCGGGCCCCTCCCGTCGGGGGGGAGGGGCCCAGGAATGACTGACGACGTGGGTGGTGGACAGTGCAATGCAGGAGAAGGCGCCCCCGCGCCTGTCTCCCGCTGTTCACCACCTGGAGGCGCGTGACGACGATCATACAACCGCCGTCTCACGCCCCGTCTTCGCCTGCGGAGCGGCGCCGCGAGAGGGTCTTCCTCCCGCACGCGCTCCGCCGCCTCCTTCTGTGACATTACCTCTTCGCAGAAGGAGGCGACCGCTGCCCAGGCCCCCTCGCTTTCCAGCATCGAGTTGACGACGCCGGGAAGCGAGAGGTCCTGCCCGACTGCTGCGACCAGTGTGTGGCGCAGCTCGGACCAGGCTGGGCACACCTCGAGGGTGTGCTGCGCCGTGTCCTCCGCCGCGCCACAGTCGTGGCACGACGGGGTCTCCTCCCTTTGGATCCGATGCAGGTGCGATCCGAAGCACCCGTGTCCGGACAACACCTGCACCAGACGGAAAGAGAGGAAACCGTGGGACCGCTCGAGCCAATCCTTCAGGACCGGCCCGAGCGCGTCCAGTGTTCGGCGGCCAAATGCGGCAGTGGCGAGGTCCTCCGTCCAGTGATGGACGATTGCGTCCTTCGCCTCTTGCCGCACGGCCTCCCGCTCTTCTGCGGCGGGGGGCTCCCCGAGCGCCTTACGGCGCGCCGTCCATTCGTACACTCTGGTCAGCACCCACGCCTCGAGCTCCCAAGGAGGGGTGCCGGCCAGAGCGCACGCCGCAGAGAAGCCTACCGAGCGGTAGGCCCTCGCCACCCGCAGTGCAATGGCCCTTTGGGGCCTGCGGATGGCCGTGGCGTTCTCCCGCCTGTGGAGGGAGTCTGCCCAGATTGGGGCCCCGTAAAGGGCCATGCTCCTGAGGATGCCGGCATACAAGCGCCGGCATCGCGCCTTCGGACCCCCCAGATTCGGGAGGAGCCACGACAAGGCGTTCGCGGCCTTCAGCAGGCGCGTCGACAGCCCGCTAAAGTGTGGGCCGAAGCGCCACCTGCTGTCGAGGACAAGGCCCAAGTACTTCATCTGGGCCTTGACCTCGATCCTGACGCCCTCCACTATAATGTGGCCGTCGGGAGGGATGCGCTGCCGTGGACCGTGAAAATACACGGCCTCGGTTTTGTGCAGCGCAACCTTCAACCCCAAGCGGCGAATCCTTCCTGCCACTAAGGATCCGCCGGCAGAGGCCAGACTGGCCGCCTCCCTGAAGTCTCTCCCCCGGGCGACGAGGAGGGTGTCATCCGCGTAACAGATGACGCTCGTGCCACGGAGGAGGGTTCCCCGCAGTAGCCAGTCGAATCCAATGTTCCACAGCAGTGGTCCTAGGACAGACCCCTGTGGAACACCGGACTCTGCGCCGTATCGCCTCACTGTGGCCGTCTTGTCCGAGAGGAGGACCACCCGGTCCTCCAAGTAGCTGGCCAAGAGTTGGCGCAGGTACTGAGGCACTCCGTGGTATCGGAGCGCCTCCAAGATTGTCGAGTGGGGGACGGAGTTGAAGGCGTTGGCTATGTCGAATGACACCGCCAACACTCCGTCGCCCGCCTCCACGGCCTCCCTCACCTGGCCCTTGAGTAGGGCCAGCGCGTCGACCGTCGAACGACCCCGTCGGAAACCGAATTGGGCGTCCGACAGGTCCGGCCCCACCGTCCTCAGCAGGCTCTTTAGCCGGTCGGCAATTATCCCCTCGAACAACTTACCGACCTCATCGAGCAAGACGATGGGCCGGTAAGCCGAGGGGGAGTCCGCCGGGCGTCCCTCCTTTCGGAGCAGGCATAGCCGCCCCTCCTTCCAAGGTTTCGGGAACCTCCCAGTCGTAAGACACGCGCTGAAGAGGTCCCGAAACCTCTCCTCCATGTGTGAGGCGGCGATGGCCACCACCCGTGCGGGAACGCCGTCCGGCCCTGGGGCTGTGTTCTTTGCGCGGAGGTGTAGAGTCCCCGCGCAAAGTTCCACCGCCGTCACCGGGGGGACCTCCTCCTCCGGCGGAGCCGCCTCCCGCGGGGGATCCATCACTGGCGGGGTGAAGTCGGTCCTGGACGGAAACAGGGACCGGACCACCCCGTCCAGCAACGCCGGCTCGAGGGTCTCCGTCAGTGGAAGACCGCAGGGGCGCAGTTTATTCCGCGCCGCCTTGTATGGTCTTCCAAATGGGTCCCTGTCGAGACCCTCCAGCATTTCGGCTCTCGCCGAATCTTCGGCCGTGCGCATAGCCGACTTCAAGACCGTCTTGGCGTCGACGTACGTGGCATAGAGGGCCTCCTCGTTGGTGGGGTCTCGGTGCCTGCGCCTTCGACTCCGCGTGTAGGCCCTCCTGGCCGCCACGCAGGCGGTTCGGAGCCCCGCCAGTTCCTCCGACCACCAATAGACGGCGCGGCGGGGAGTTGGGCGGCGAGACCGGGGCATGCTGGAGTTGCACACCTCGGTCAGCGACCTCCTCAGATGAACCGCTGCGGTGTCCACGTCCAGGACCTCGACAGGAGGCGCGAGCCAGTCCTGGACGAACGCCGCCTCCTCCGCAGCCTCTCGGTCCAGGCGGGTGAGAGCCCACCGCGGGAACGCAGATTGGCCCGAGCCTGGAGCAATTCCCTGGGAGCTCTGGGTGGAGCTGATGTCGAACCGCACATATCGGTGGTCCGACAAGGTCTCCACCATCTCCACCCGCCAGTTCACGACGTGGGCGGCTAGCACGGGGGTGGCAAACGAGACGTCGACCACTGATCCTCCCCGTTGCCGCACACACGTGTGAACGGTCCCTCTGTTCAGGAGGGACACACCGCACGACGCCGCCCAAAACTCCACGGCGCGTCCCCGGACGTTGCAGGACCCGGCCGGGTTGCCCCAGGCCGTCGACTTGGCGTTCAGGTCACCCAGTACGGCGACCTGGCGTGGCGCCGCCCTCCCGACCACCGCGGTGAGGATTTCGAGAAAGTTCTCGAAATCCGAGAGAGGGCGGTTCGGGGAGAAATAGACGCCCACCAGGGCTAATTCTCCCCACGCGGCGGCCACGTATCCCGGTCCCCTCTCTAAGAGCGAGAGGGGAGGGGAGTCCGTGGAAGACCGCGTCACCAATGCCACCAAGCCGTCCCGATCGCCCAGCCAACGGCCAGGGACTGAATACGGCTCGGCGACGGCCGCCACGTCCACCAACCACTCGGCCATGGTCTGCATCAGCAGATCCTGGGCCGCTCTGCAGTGGTTGGTGTTCGCCTGGAGGATGCGATGCTTGACCGAACTATCCATCGACAGACATCGCACCCCCCTCCACAACCGCCGCCGATGTCCCAGCCTCAGGGACGGCAACGGTGGCAGCGACAGGCCGGATCAGCGCCTGCGCTTTGCCCTTCTTAGGGGGAGGATTGCACTTCCTCCCCATCATCACGTGGCCTGCCGGGCAGCCACTGGCGGCACACACCGCACAGTGCGGCGTGGCGGCCTCGCAGGAGGCCGACTTGTGGCCTTCCTTGCCACAGCGGAAGCATTTGTCCGCCCTGTCGACCTCGGACGGACAAAGGGCCCGAGTGTGTCCGACTCCAAGACACTTGTAGCAGCGCAGAGGCTGGGCTGCAAGTGCCCGGACTACACCCGAGCTGAACCCGACAGTCAGCCGTCCCTTGGCTAGGACGGCTGCAGCTGCGGCGACTGGGCACTCGAGGCGAATGGTGCCCATGCCGCCGCGGCCGGGCCTGATGGCCCGACCTTGCACCGCTGTGACGCCACAGCCCCCCATCGCAGCGACCGCCGCCACCACCTCCTCTTTGGTGACCGAGTCGTCGAGGTCGGTCACCTCCAAGGCCACAGACTTTACGGGCCTGGTGACCTTGGCCGCGTCGGCGATGACCTCTCGCAGTTTGGTTGCGAAGCGGTCCGCGTTGGCGCCGCCCTGAGCCCCCGGGAACTCGAACATTCGAGCCCCGGCCTGGGTCCGGCGGCAGGAGACTGCACCGATCCCCAGCTGGGTAGGGTCGGCGTTGGCACGCGCCCGCATCATTACGGACGCGTACGTCTCTCCCCGCTCCACAGCCTCAGCGGTGAGCGTCACCACAACGGCTGCGGTCTTCGGAGGAACCAGCTTCCTCTTTGACTTGGCGGCGGGGGCCCCATTAGCTACAGGAGCAGCAGCGGGAGCAGCGGCGGTGGGCTTGGCGGCCGACGTCTTCCCCTTCCCCTTTCCCTTGCCTTTTGTCTGGGACGGGCCGGGAGTGGTGGTGGCGGGGGTGGTAGGGGCAGCCAGGGCCTTCTTTTTGCCCTTTTTCACCTTCGTCCACCCTTGCTGGTTGGATGGGGTGGTGGACGGAAGATGGGCGTCAGAGGACAGCTCTGGCTCGCGTGGCCTTCTGTCTGCCGCGAGCGGCGGTCGCAGGCGTTTCTCCGGCAAGAGCCTGTCCTCAATTCCCGCAAGACAGGCTCTCGTGAAGGCCCTTTCCTCCATTACGACCTTGCGGAACCTTTTTTTTTTTTTTTTTTTTTTTTTTTTTTTTTTTTTTTTTTTTTGTCGCTGAGAAATGCTTTATGCATCCCCGCTCGTGGGGGACGAGACGGGGTATGTGGGACTCCTGTCGAAATCCGCACTCGACAGTATACCCACTAAAACTCAGCGGTGTTCCCACAACGCCGTGATGGGAGGGCTATGGGAAATTGGCTCAGCCTCTGCTTCCACAGCCCTCCCGGCGTATGCCCGCCTAGTTGGCGGGCCCCGCATGCCCCCCATTCAACTGGGGGGCTACGGGAATGGCCGGGAACACCCGGCCACTCCCGTCCGACACTGGTGGAGGCCCGTGCAATACAGGCAAAGGGCGCCCCCGCACCCACCGCCTGCTGGCCTCCACCCGGGAGGAGCCGGAGGTGACTACCAGACCGGCGTCTTCCTCGACCCCTCCCCTCTCCGGAGCGGCGCCACGCGAGAGAATCATCCCCCGCGCGCGCGCCGCTGCCTCCCTCCGGGACACGACCGCCTGTTCCGCATCGGCGGCCCTGCCCAGTCTACGCCCACTCACCTCCCTCTGTAAGCAGAGGAGGAGTGGGCGTACCCTCTGTAGCCCGGTTCCCTTCACCGACCATCAAGCATGATCGGTGATTGGAACCGTGACCTTTCCCCGCTTGTTGAAGATTAGCCGCCAGCCCCAATTGTCCCCCAAAACCGCACTGGGAGAAATTGGAGCCGACGTTGCCCAGGGTGCGCCACGAGGAGGCTCTTCAACATGCACCCCGACCTTGCGGAACCTAACCTAACCTTTTTTTTTTTTTTTTTTTTTTTTTTTTTTTTTTTTGTCGCTGAGAAATGCTTTATGCATCCCCGCTCGTGGGGGACGAGACGGGGTATGTGGGACTCCTGTCGAAATCCGCACTCGACAGTATACCCACTAAAACTCAGCGGTGTTCCCACAACGCCGTGATGGGAGGGCTATGGGAAATTGGCTCAGCCTCTACTTCCACAACCCTCCCGGCGCATGCCCGCCAAGTTGGCGGGCCCCGCATGCCCCCCATTTAACTGGGGGGCTACGGGAATGGCCGGGAACACCCGGCCACTCCCGTCCGACACTGGTGGAGGCCCGTGCAATACAGGCAAAGGGCGCCCCCGCACCCACCGCCTGCTGGCCTCCACCCGGGAGGAGCCGGAGGTGACTACCAGACCGGCGTCTTCCTCGACCCCTCCCCTCTCCAGAGCGGCGCCACGCGAGAGAATCATCCTCCCGCGCGCGCGCCACTGCATCCCTCCGGGACACGACCGCCTATTCCGCAGCGGCGGCCGTGCCCAGTCTACGCCCACTCACCTCCCTCTGTAAGCAGAGGAGGAGTGGGCGTACCCTCTGTAGCCCGGTTCCCTTCACCGACCATCAAGCATGATCGGTGATTGGAACCGTGACCTTTCCCCGCTTGTTGAAGATTAGCCGCCAGCCCCAATTGTCCACCAAAACCGCACTGGGAGAAATTGGAGCCGACGTTGCCCAGGGTGCGCCACGAGGAGGCTCTTCAACATGCACCCCAACCTAACCTAACCTAACCTAACCTAACCTAACCTAACCTAACCTAACCTAACCTAACCTTTTTTTTTTTTTTTTTTTTTTTTTTTTTTTTTTTTTTTTTTTTTTTTTTTTTTTTTTTTTTTTTTTTTTTTTTTGTCGCTGAGAAATGACATTACGCATCTCCGCTCGTCGGGGGACGAGACGGGGTATGTGGGACTCCCTGCCAGAGTGGCAGTATACCCACTAAAACTCAGCGGTGTTCCCGCGACGCCGTGATGGGAGGGCTATGGGAAATTGGCTCAGCCTCTGCTTCCACAGCCCTCCCGGCGTATGCCCGCCTAGCTGGCGGGCCCCGCATGCCCCCCATTTAACTGGGGGGCTACGGGAATGGCCGGGAACACCCGGCCACTCCCGTCCGACGCTGGTGGAGGCCCGTGCAATACAGGCAAAGGGCGCCCCCGCACCCACCGCCTGCTGGCCTCCACCCGGGAGGAGCCGGAGGTGACTACCAGACCGGCGTCTTCCTCGACCCCTCCCCTCTCCGGAGCGGCGCCGCGCGAGAGAATCATCCCCCGCGCGCGCGCCGCTGCCTCCCTCCGGGACACGACCGCCTGTTCCGCATCGGCGGCCCTGCCCAGTCTACGCCCACTCACCTCCCTCTGTAAGCAGAGGAGGAGTGGACGTATCTGCCCTCTGTAGCCCGGTTCCCTTCACCGACCATCAAGCATGATCGGCGATTGGAACCGGGACCTTTCCCCGCTTGTTGAAGATTAGCCGCCAGTCCCAATTGTCCCCCAAAACCGCACTGGGAGAAATTGGAGCCGACGTTGCCCAGGGTGCGCCACGAGGAGGCTCTTCAACATGCACCCCAACCTAACCTAACCTAACCTTTTTTTTTTTTTTTTTTTTTTTTTTTTTTTTTTTTTGTTTTTTTTTTTGTTTTTTTTTTTTTTTTTTTTTTTTTTTTTTTTTTTTTTTTTTTTTTTTTTTTTTTTTTTTTTTTTTTTTTTTTTTTTTTTTTTTTTGTCGCTGAGAAATGCTTTATGCATCCCCGCTCGTGGGGGACGAGACGGGGTATGTGGGACTCCTGTCGAAATCCGCACTCGACAGTATACCCACTAAAACTCAGCGGTGTTCCCGCGACGCCGTGATGGGAGGGCTATGGGAAATTGGCTCAGCCTCTGCTTCCACAGCCCTCCCGGCGTATGCCCGCCTAGTTGGCGGGCCCCGCATGCCCCCCATTTAACTGGGGGGCTACGGGAATGGCCGGGAACACCCGGCCACTCCCGTCCGACACTGGTGGAGGCCCGTGCAATACAGGCAAAGGGCGCCCCCGCACCCACCGCCTGCTGGCCTCCACCCGGGAGGAGCCGGAGGTGACTACCAGTCTTCCTCGACCCCTCCCCTCTCCAGAGCGGCGCCACGCGAGAGAATCATCCCCTCGCGCGCGCGCCGCTGCCTCCCTCCGGGACACGACCGCCTATTCCGCAGCGGCGGCCGTGCCCAGTCTACGCCCACTCACCTCCCTCTGTAAGCAGAGGAGGAGTGGGCGTATCTGCCCTCTGTAGCCCGGTTCCCTTCACCGACCATCAGCCATGATCGGCGATTGGAACCGTGACCTTTCCCCGCTTGTTGAAGATTAGCCGCCAGCCCCAATTGTCCCCCAAAACCGCACTGGGAGAAATTGGAGCCGACGTTGCCCAGGGTGCGCCACGAGGAGGCTCTTCAACATGCACCCCAACCTAACCTAACCTAACCTAACCTAACCTAACCTAACCTAACCTAACCTAACCTTTTTTTTTTTTTTTTTTTTTTTTGTCGCTGAGAAATGACATTACGCATCTCCGCTCGTCGGGGGACGAGACAGAGTATGTGGGACTCCCTGCCAGAGTGGCAGTATACCCACTAAAACTCAGCGGTGTTCCCGCGACGCCGTGATGGGAGGGCTATGGGAAATTGGCTCAGCCTCTGCTTCCACAGCCCTCCCGGCGTATGCCCGCCTAGCTGGCGGGCCCCGCATGCCCCCCAGTCTGGGGGGCTACGGGAATGGCCGGGAACACCTGGCCATTCCCGTCCGACACTGGTGGAGGCCCGTGCAATACAGGCAAGGGTGCCCCCGCATCCCTTGCCTGCTGGCCTCCACCGGGGAGGAGTCGCTGATGGCCGTCATACTGACGTCTTCTCCGACCCCTCCTCCGTCTTCGGAGCGCCGCCGCGTGAGGGTCGTCCTCCCGCGCGCGCTCCGCCGCCTCCTTCTGGGACATGACGTGTTCGCAGAAGGAGGCCACTGCCGCCCAGGACCTCTCATCACCCAGCATGGCGTTGACCAAACCGGGGAGTGAGAGGTCCGGTCCGATCACCGCAGTGAGACCGCGGCGCGGCTCGGACCACGACGGGCACACCGCGAGGGTGTGCTGCGCCGCGTCCTCCGCCGCACCGCAGTCGTGGCACGACGGTGTCTCCTCCCGTCCGATTCGGTGCAGGTACGATCCAAAACAACCGTGTCCGGACAGCACCTGCACCAGACGGAACGAGAGGAACCCGTGCGACCGATCGAGCCAGTCTCGCAGGACCGGCCCGATCGCGTCGAGGGCTCGGCGGCCGAAGGCTGCGGTGGCGAGGTCCCTCGTCCAATGGACGACGATGGCGTCCCTCGCCTCCCGCCGGACGGCCTCCCGCTCTTCCGGGGCGGGGCGTTCTCCTCTCGCCCTCCGCCCCGCCGTCCATTCGTATACTCTGGCGAGCACCCACGCCTCGAGTTCCCAAGGAGGGGTGCCAGCCAGAGCACACGCTGCCGCGAAACCCACCGTGCGGTAGGCCCGCGACACCCGCTGGGCTATGGCCCTTTGGGGGGCCCGCAAGGCGGCGGCGTTCTCCCGCCTTTGGAGGGAGTCCTCCCAGATAGGGGCCCCGTAAAGGGCCATGCTCCTCAAGATGCCGGCGTAAAGTTGCCGGCATCGCACGCTGGGCCCCCCCAAATTGGGGAGCAGCCACGAGAGGGCGCCCGCAGTCTTCAGCAGGCGCGTCGACAGCTCGCTAAAATGCGGGCCGAAACGCCACCTGCTGTCGAGTACAAGGCCCAGATATTTCATCTGGGCCTTCACCTCGATTCGGACGCCCTCCACAAATATGTGGGCGTCTGGTGGTTGGCGCTGCCGAGGCCCGTGGAAAAACACAGCCTCGGTCTTGTGCAGCGCCACCGTCAATCCTAGGCGGCGGATCCTCCCTGCGACCAAGGATCCGCCCGCCGAGGCCAAGTTGGCCGCCTCCCTGAAACTCTCCCCCCGGGCGGTGAGGAGAGTGTCATCCGCGTAGCAGACGACACTCGTACCTCGGAGGAGAGTTCCCCGCAAGAGCCAGTCGTAGCCGACGTTCCAGAGGAGAGGTCCCAGGACTGACCCCTGTGGAACGCCGGCCTCGACTGCGTACCGCCGGACTTGGCCAGCCCTGTTCACGAGGACGATCGCCCGATCCTCCAGGTAGCTGGCCAGTAAACGCCGCATATATTGAGGCACCCCGTGGAATCGGAGCGCCTCTAGGATGGTGCTGTGGGGAACAGAGTTGAAGGCGTTGGCAATGTCGAATGACACCGCCAACAATCCGTCCCCCACCTCCACCGCCTCCTTCACCTGCCTCTTGAGGCAGGCCAGCGCGTCCACCGTCGAACGCTCAGCCCGAAAACCAAACTGAGCGTCCGACAAGTCCGGCCCGATACGCCGCATATGGCCCTTTAGGCGGGCAGCGATTATCCCCTCGAACATTTTGCCGACTTCATCGAGCAGGACGATGGGTCGGTATGCCGAGGGGGAGTCTGCTGGGCGACCCTCCTTGCGAAGGAGGCACAGCTGCCCCTCCTTCCACGGTTTCGGGAACCTCCCAGACGCAAGGCATGCGCTGAAGAGGTCCCGAAACCGCTCCTCCATTTGGGTGGCGGCAATTGCCACCACCCTCGCCGGGACACCGTCGGGGCCCGGAGCCGTCTTCTTGGCGCGGATATGCACAATCGCCGCGCCAAGTTCCGACTCCGTGACAGGAGAGGGAGCCTCCTCTTCCTCCTCATCCTCCAGCAGCGGGGCTCCACACATCACTGGCGGGGTGAAGTTGTCCCTGCACGGAAACAGGGACTGAACCACCCCATCCAGAAATGTGGGCTCCAGGGTCTCGACAACCGGGGGACCAAAGGGGCGCAATTTGTTGCGTGCCGCCTTATACGGTCTCCCGTATGGGTCGTTGTCGAGACCCTCCAGCAGCTCGGCTCTCGCCGAGTCTTTAGCGGCGGCGATGGCCCGATCGAGGCCCATTTTTGCCTCCACGTACACCTCGTAGAGGCGGTCCTCGTCGGGCCAACCTAACCTAACCTAACCTAACCTAACCTAACCTTTTTTTTTTTTTTTTTTTTTTTTTTTTTTTTGTCGCTGAGAAATGCTTTATGCATCCCCGCTCGTGGGGGACGAGACGGGGTATGTGGGACTCCTGTCGAAAACCGCACTCGACAGTATACCCACTAAAACTCAGCGGTGTTCCCACAACGCCGTGATGGGAGGGCTATGGGAAATTGGCTCAGCCTCTGCTTCCACAGCCCTCCCGGCGCATGCCCGCCTAGTTGGCGGGCCCCGCATGCCCCCCATTTAACTGGGGGGGCTACGGGAATGGCCGGGAACACCCGGCCACTCCCGTCCGACACTGGTGGAGGCCCGTGCAATACAGGCAAAGGGCGCCCCCGCACCCACCGCCTGCTGGCCTCCACCCGGGAGGAGCCGGAGGTGACTACCAGACCGGCGTCTTCCTCGACCCCTCCCCTCTCCGGAGCGGCGCCACGCGAGAGAATCATCCCCCCGCGCGCGCGCCGCTGCGTCCCTCCGGAACATGACCGCCTGTTCCGCATCGGCGGCCCTGCCCAGTCTACGCCCACTCACCTCCCTCTGTAAGCAGAGGAGGAGTGGGCGTACCTGCCCTCAGTAGCCCGGTTCCCTTCACCGACCATCAAGCATGATCGGCGATTGGAACCGTGACCTTTCCCCGCTTGTTGAAGATTAGCCGCCAGCCCCAATTGTCCCCCAAAACCGCACTGGGAGAAATTGGAGCCGACGTTGCCCAGGGTGCGCCACGAGGAGGCTCTTCAACATGCACCCCAACCTAACCTAACCTAACCTTTTTTTTTTTTTTTTTGTCGCTGAGAAATGACATTACGCATCTCCGCTCGTCGGGGGACGAGACAGAGTATGTGGGACTCCCTGCCAGAGTGGCAGTATACCCACTAAAACTCAGCGGTGTTCCCGCGACGCCGTGATGGGAGGGCTATGGGAAATTGGCTCAGCCTCTGCTTCCACAGCCCTCCCGGCGTATGCCCGCCTAGCTGGCGGGCCCCGAATGCCCCCCAGTCTGGGGGGCTACGGGAATGGCCGGGAACACCTGGCCATTCCCGTCCGACACTGGTGGAGGCCCGTGCAATACAGGCAAGGGTGCCCCCGCACCCGTTGCCTGCTGGCCTCCACCGGGGAGGAGTCGCTGATGGCCGTCATACTGACGTCTTCTCCGACCCCTCCTCCGTCTTCGGAGCGCCGCCGCGTGAGGATCGTCCTCCCGCGCGCGCTCCGCCGCCTCCTTCTGGGACATGACGTGTTCGCAGAAGGAGGCCACTGCCGCCCAGGACCTCTCATCGCCCAGCATGGCGTTGACCAAACCGGGGAGTGAGAGGTCCGGTCCGATCACCGCAGTGAGACTGCGGCGCGGCTCGGACCACGACGGGCACACCGCGAGGGTGTGCTGCGCCGCGTCCTCCGCCGCACCGCAGTCGTGGCACGACGGTGTCTCCTCCCGTCCGATTCGGTGCAGGTACGATCCGAAACAACCGTGTCCGGACAGCACCTGCACCAGACGGAACGAGAGGAACCCATGCGACCGATCGAGCCAGTCTGGCAGGACCGGCCCGATCGCGTCGAGGGTTTGGCGGCCGAAGGCTGCGGTGGCGAGGTCCCTCGTCCAATGGACGACGATGGCGTCCCTCGCCTCCCGCCGGACGGCCTCCCGCTCTTCCGGGGCGGGGCGTTCTCCTCTCGCCCTCCGCCCCGCCGTCCATTCGTATACTCTGGCGAGCACCCACGCCTCGAGTTCCCAAGGAGGGGTGCCAGCCAGAGCACACGCTGCCGCGAAGCCCACCGTGCGGTAGGCCCGCGACACCCGCTGAGCTATGGCCCTTTGGGGGGCCCGCAAGGCCGCGGCGTTCTCCCGCCTTTGGAGGGAGTCCTCCCAGATTGGGGCCCCGTAGAGGGCCATACTCCTCAAGATGCCGGCGTAAAGTTGCCGGCATCGCGCGCTGGGCCCCCCCAAATTGGGGAGCAGCCACGAGAGGGCGCCCGCAGTCTTCAGCAGGCGCGTCGACAGCCCGCTAAAATGCGGGCCGAAACGCCACCTGCTGTCGAGTACAAGGCCCAGATATTTCATCTGGGCCTTCACCTCGATTCGGACGCCCTCCACAAATATGTGGGCGTCTGGTGGTTGGCGCTGCCGAGGCCCGTGGAAGAACACAGCCTCGGTCTTGTGCAGCGCCACCGTCAATCCTAGGCGGCGGATCCTCCCTGCGACCAAGGATCCGCCCGCCGAGGCCAAGTTGGCCGCCTCCCTGAAACTCTCCCCCCGGGCGGTGAGGAGAGTGTCATCCGCGTAGCAGACGACACTCGTACCTCGGAGGAGAGTTCCCCGCAAGAGCCAGTCGTAGCCGACGTTCCAGAGGAGAGGTCCCACGACTGACCCCTGTGGAACGCCGGCCTCGACTGCGTACCGCCGGACTTGGCCAGCCCTGTTCACGAGGACGATCGCCCGATCCTCCAAGTAGCTGGCCAGTAGACGCCGCATATATCGAGGCACCCCGTGGAATCGGAGTGCCTCTAGGATGGTGCTGTGGGGAACAGAGTTGAAGGCGTTGGCTATGTCGAATGACACCGCCAACAATCCGTCCCCCACCTCCACCGCCTCCTTCACCTGCCTCTTGAGGCAGGCCAGCGCGTCCACCGTCGAACGCTCAGCCCGAAAACCGAACTGAGCGTCCGACAAGTCCGGCCCGATACGCCGCATATGGCCCTTTAGGCGGGCAGCGATTATCCCCTCGAACATTTTTCCGACCTCATCGAGCAGAACGATGGGCCGGTATGCCGAGGGGGAGTCTGCAGGGCGGCCCTCCTTGCGAAGGAGGCACAATTGCCCCTCCTTCCACGGTTTCGGGAACCTTCCAGACGCAAGGCATGCGCTGAAGAGGTCCCGAAACCGCTCCTCCATTTGGGTGGCGGCAATTGCCACCAACCTCGCCGGGACACCGTCGGGGCCCGGAGCCGTCTTCTTGGCGCGGATATGCACAATCGCCGCGCCAAGTTCCGACTCCGTGACAGGAGAGGGAGCCTCCTCTTCCTCCTCCTCCTCCTCCAGCGGGGCTCCACACATCACTGGCGGGGTGAAGTTGTCCCTGCACGGAAACAGGGACTGAACCACCCCATCCAGAAATGTGGGCTCCAGGGTCTCGACAACCGGGGGACCAAAGGGGCGCAATTTGTTGCGCGCCGCCTTATACGGTCTCCCGTAAGGGTCGTTGTCGAGACCCTCCAGCAGCTCGGCTCTCGCCGAGTCTTTAGCGGCGGCGATGGCCCGATCGAGGCCCATTTTAGCCTCCACGTACACCTCGTAGAGGCGGTCCTCGTCGGGCCGGTTGCGTCGACGCCGCCGCCGACTCCGCGTGTAGGCCCTCTTGGCCGCCACGCAGGCGGTTCTGAGCCCCGCCAGCTCCTCCGACCACCAATAGACGGCGCGGCGGGGAGTCGGGCGGCGAGACCGGGGCATGCTGGAGTTGCACACCTCGGTCAGAGACTCCCTCAGCTGGCCCGCTATGGTGTCCACATCCAGGCCGGTGGTAGGAGGCGACAGCCAGTCCTGGATGAACGCCGCCTCCGCCGCTGCCTCCCTGTCCAGGCGGGTGAAAGCCCACCGCGGAAACGGTGATCGCCCCGAGAGGGGCTGCACCGCTCCGGGGCCACTGGCGGAGATGTCGAACCGCACGTAGCGGTGGTCCGACATAGTCTCCACCAGGTCCACCCGCCAGTTCAGCACGCGCGCGGCTAACCCAGGGGTGGCGAAAGTGACGTCCACTACTGAGCCACCCTGACGCCGCACGCATGTCTGGACGCTTCCTCTGTTCAAGAGGGAGAGTCCAGAGGAGGCTGCCCACATCTCCACCGCCCGCCCGCGAGCGTCGGTGGCCCGGTTGCCCCAGGTCACCGACTTGGCATTCAGGTCTCCCAGCACGGAGACCTGACGCGGCGCCGCCCTGCCGACCACGGCGGCCAGGACTCCGAGATAATTCTCAAAGTCCTGGAGAGGGCGGTTTGGGGAGAAATATACCCCCACGAGGGCTACCTCTCCCCACGCGGCGGCCACGTATCCCGGTCCCCTCTCTAATAGCGAGAGGGGAGGGGAGTCTGTGGAAGAACCTAACCTAACCTTTTTTTTTTTTTTTTTTTTTTTTTTTTTTTTTTTTTTTTTTTTTTTTTTTTTTTTTTTGTTTGCGCTGGGAAAAATGCGTTACGCATGCCCACCCGTCGGGGGACGGGAGGGGTATGTGGGACTCCCCGGTAGAACCGGTATACCCACTAAACAACCCAGCGGCATTCCCGCATCGTCTGAGTGGAGGGGGACTGGGAATCGGCAGAGCCTTTCCATCCTGCCCCCCGCCGACGACCGCCCGCCTTTACGGCGGGCCCGGCGGGCCCCTCCCGTCGGGGGGGAGGGGCCCAGGAATGACTGACGACGTGGGTGGTGGACAGTGCAATGCAGGAGAAGGCGCCCCCGCGCCTGTCTCCCGCTGTTCACCACCTGGAGGCGCGTGACGACGATCATACAACCGCCGTCTCACGCCCCGTCTTCGCCTGCGGAGCGGCGCCGCGAGAGGGTCTTCCTCCCGCACGCGCTCCGCCGCCTCCTTCTGTGACATTACCTCTTCGCAGAAGGAGGCGACCGCTGCCCAGGCCCCCTCGCTTTCCAGCATCGAGTTGACGACGCCGGGAAGCGAGAGGTCCTGCCCGACCGCTGCGACCAAAGGTAGGCGCAGCTCGGACCAGGCCGGGCACACCTCGAGGGTGTGCTGTGCCGTGTCCTCCGCCGCGCCACAGTCGTGGCACGACGGGGTCTCCTCCCTTTGGATCCGATGCAGGTGCGATCCGAAGCACCCGTGGCCGGACAACACCTGCACCAGACGGAAAGAGAGGAAACCGTGGGACCGCTCGAGCCAATCCTTCAGGACCGGCCCGAGCGCGTCCAGTGTTCGGCGGCCAAATGCGGCAGTGGCGAGGTCCTCCGTCCAGTGATGGACGATTGCGCCCTTCGCCTCTTGCCGCACGGCCTCCCGCTCTTCTGCGGCGGGGGGCTCCCCGAGCGCCTTACGGCGCGCCGTCCATTCGTACACTCTGGTCAGCACCCACGCCTCGAGCTCCCAAGGAGGGGTGCCGGCCAGAGCGCACGCCGCAGAGAAGCCTACCGAGCGGTAGGCCCTCGCCACCCGCAGTGCAATGGCCCTTTGGGGCCTGCGGATGGCCGTGGCGTTCTCCCGCCTGTGAAGGGAGTCTGCCCAGATTGGGGCCCCGTAAAGGGCCATGCTCCTGAGGATGCCGGCATACAAGCGCCGGCATCGCGCCTTCGGACCCCCCAGATTCGGGAGGAGCCACGACAAGGCGTTCGCGGCCTTCAGCAGGCGCGTCGACAGCCCGCTAAAGTGTGGGCCGAAGCGCCACCTGCTGTCGAGGACAAGGCCCAAGTACTTCATCTGGGCCTTGACCTCGATCCTGACGCCCTCCACTATAATGTGGCCGTCGGGAGGGATGCGCTGCCGTGGACCGTGAAAATACACGGCCTCGGTTTTGTGCAGCGCAACCTTCAGTCCGAGGCGGCGAATCCTTCCTGCCACTAAGGATCCGCCGGCAGAGGCCAGACTGGCCGCCTCCCTGAAGTCTCTCCCCCGGGCGACGAGGAGGGTGTCATCCGCGTAACAGATGACGCTCGTGCCACGGAGGAGGGTTCCCCGCAGTAGCCAGTCGAATCCAATGTTCCACAGCAGTGGTCCTAGGACCGACCCCTGTGGAACACCGGACTCTGCGCCGTATCGCCTCACTGTGGCCGTTTTGTCTGCGAGGAGGACCACCCGGTCCTCCAAGTAGCTGGCCAAGAGTCGGCGCAGGTACTGAGGCACTCCGTGGTACCGGAGCGCCTCCAAGATTGTCGAGTGGGGGACGGAGTTGAAGGCGTTGGCTATGTCGAATGACACCGCCAACACTCCGTCGCCCGCCTCCACGGCCTCCCTCACCTGGCCCTTGAGTAGGGCCAGCGCGTCGACCGTCGAACGACCCCGTCGGAAACCGAATTGGGCGTCCGACAGGTCCGGCCCCACCGTCCCCAGCAGGCTCTTTAGCCGGTCGGCGATTATCCCCTCGAACAACTTACCGACCTCATCGAGCAAGACGATGGGCCGGTAAGCCGAGGGGGAGTCCGCCGGGCGTCCCTCCTTTCGGAGCAGGCATAGCCGCCCCTCCTTCCAAGGTTTCGGGAACCTCCCAGTCGTAAGACACGCGCTGAAGAGGTCCCGAAACCTCTCCTCCATGTGTGAGGCGGCGATGGCCACCACCCGTGCGGGAACGCCGTCCGGCCCTGGGGCTGTGTTCTTTGCGCGGAGGTGTAGAGTCCCCGCGCAAAGTTCCACCGCTGTCACCGGGGGGACCTCCTCCTCCGGCGGAGCCGCCTCCCGCGGGGGATCCATCACTGGCGGAGTGAAGTCGGTCCTGGACGGAAACAGGGACCGGACCACCCCGTCCAGCAATGCCGGCTCGAGGGTCTCCGTCAGTGGAAGACCGCAGGGGCGCAGTTTATTCCGCGCCGCCTTGTATGGTCTTCCAAATGGGTCCCTGTCGAGACCCTCCAGCATTTCGGCTCTCGCCGAATCTTCGGCCGCGCGCATAGCCGACTTCAAGACCGTCTTGGCGTCGACGTACGTGGCATAGAGGGCCTCCTCGTTGGTGGGGTCTCGGTGCCAACCTAACCTTTTTTTTTTTTTTTTTTTTTTTTTTTTTTTTTTTTTTTTTTTTTTTTTTTTTTTTTTTTTTGTTTGCGCTGGGAAAAATGCATTACGCATGCCCACCCGTCGGGGGACGGGAGGGGTATGTGGGACTCCCCGGTAGAACCGGTATACCCACTAAACAACCCAGCGGCATTCCCGCATCGTCTGAGTGGAGGGGGACTGGGAATCGGCAGAGCCTTTCCATCCTGCCCCCCGCCGACGACCGCCCGCCTTTACGGCGGGCCCGGCGGGCCCCTCCCGTCGGGGGGGAGGGGCCCAGGAATGACTGACGACGTGGGTGGTGGACAGTGCAATGCAGGAGAAGGCGCCCCCGCGCCTGTCTCCCGCTGTTCACCACCTGGAGGCGCGTGACGACGATCATACAACCGCCGTCTCACGCCCCGTCTTCGCCTGCGGAGCGGCGCCGCGAGAGGGTCTTCCTCCCGCACGCGCTCCGCCGCCTCCTTCTGTGACATTACCTCTTCGCAGAAGGAGGCGACCGCTGCCCAGGCCCCCTCGCTTTCCAGCATCGAGTTGACGACGCCGGGAAGCGAGAGGTCCTGCCCGACCGCTGCGACCAGTGTGTGGCGCAGCTCGGACCAGGCTGGGCACACCTCGAGGGTGTGCTGCGCCGTGTCCTCCGCCGCGCCACAGTCGTGGCACGACGGGGTCTCCTCCCTTTGGATCCGATGCAGGTGCGATCCGAAGCACCCGTGTCCGGACAACACCTGCACCAGACGGAAAGAGAGGAAACCGCCTAACCTAACCTAACCTAACCTAACCTAACCTAACCTTTTTTTTTTTTTTTTTTTTTTTTTTTTGTTTCCGGGGTGGAAAATCCTCATGGATGTCCGCCGCCCTGGGGCGGGCGACGGGGTCTGTCAGACTCTTACTGACTAAAAACCACCCCGGTGTTCCATCTCACACCTACGCTGGGGGTCGCGGGAACATACGATCCTTCCACAACCCCCGACTGGTGCCGGCCCGCCACTGCGGGCCTCTTCGGGTCTGGGGGGGGAGTGAGGTGTTTGACTCCCCCCGCGACGTCTAAGAGGGGCGCGCGTGGAACACTACGCGCCACCACCTCGGGTCCTGGTGTGTGGGGGGCGACGGACGTCCCCGAGTCCGTCGCCCCTGGACCCATTTAGGGGGGCTGGAAGAGGGCGTTGTCCGCCCTCCGCCGACGCCCGGTGCGCCTTCTGCGGGCCGGGTGAGAGGACGAGATCTCCCTCTCCCTTTCCGCAGCCTCCTTCTGCGAGACGACTGTCTCACAGAAGGAAACCACCGCGTCCCAGGACTCGTCGCTGCCGACCATCGACTCGACTACGGCCGGCAGCGACAAGTCACTGCCTACTTCTGAGATGAGGGCACGGCGCGGCTCCTCCCAAGCGGCACACTCTGCCAGCGTATGCCGCGCCGTGTCCTCCCGGCAGTCGACGCAGTGGTGACACCGGGCGTCCGGCTCCCTGTTTATACGACACAGGTACTTCCCGAAGCAACCATGCCCCGAGAGCACCTGCGTCACCCGAAACGACAGGGAGCCGTGCCTCCTCCCGAGCCAGCGCTCGAGCACCGGCCGGACCGCCTCGATGGTGACGAGGCCGGCGGTAGGGCGTGAAAGCCTGTCCCGCCATTCCGCCACCAGGACCTCGCGAAGCTGAGACCGACGCAGCTCTATGTGTCGCTGCATCGGTCCCTCGCCCCACGCCCTCGCTTCCTCGCGCCACCGATACAACGACGCGAGTACTTTCGCCTCGAGGTCCCAGGGCGGGGATCCGGCCAGTACGCAAGCCGCCTCGTAGGAGATCGTGCGATACCCCCTGATGACTCTGACGGCCATCGCCCTCTGCGGCTTTCGCAAAACAGCGATGCTGCCGGCCGTCAGGTCAGAGGCCCACACCGGGGCCCCATACAGGGCCATGGATCGCACGACCCCCACGTAGAGCCGCCTACAGACGGCGCTCGGGCCCCCCAGATTGGGAAGCAGCGTTGCGAGCGCGCCAGCCGCGCTCAGCAACTTGGGCGCCAGCCGTCGGAAGTGAGGCTCGAAGTTCCACCGGCTGTCGAGCACCAATCCTAAATACTTCATGGTGGACTCGACAGCGATCCGAGCCCCCCCGACCACGATGTGTGAGCCGGGCGGCGGCGCCCGCCGGGGGCCATGAAACACCATGGCCTCCGACTTGCTGAGGGCCACCTCCAAGCCTAGGCGACGTATGCGGCCTACCACATGTGAGACCGCGGCCGTGGCCAGCAACGCTACCTCCCTGTGCGAGCTCCCCCGGGCAGTGACCAGCGTGTCATCTGCATAACACGTCAGGTCTACGCCCGGTTGGAGCTCGCCCCTCAGCACCCAGTCGTACCCGATGTTCCACAGGAGCGGCCCTAGGACCGAACCCTGCGGAACACCGCACGACATGCGGCGCTGGTTTCCGCCATCACGTCCCACGTAGGTGACACACCTCTCCGACAGATAAGCCCCAACGATGTGGCGGAGGTAGGGAGGCACCCGATGATAGCGCAGTGCCTCCCGAATACAACTCCAGGGCAGGGTGTTGAAGGCGTTGGAGATGTCCAAGGACACCGCCAACATCACCCCGCCCCGGGACACCGCTTCCTCCGCCAGGACTCTCACCCGCGACACAGCGTGGATGGTGGAGCGCCCATGTCGAAATCCAAACTGGTTGTCGTCCAGGTCCGGCCCCTCTCTGCACAAGTGGCCGACGAGGCGGGCTGCGATAATACGCTCAAACAGCTTGCCCACCTCGTCTAGCAGCACTATGGGCCGGTACGCGGACGGCGAGTCGGCAGGGCGCCCCGCCTTCCTGAGCAGGACCAGACGACCAGATTTCCACAAAGTGGGAAACTGGCCCCGCTCAAGACACGCTGTGTAGAGTCCTCTCAGTTGGGGCTCAAGCTCCTTCAGAGCGAGGGCTAACACGCAGCCGTGGATCCCGTCGGGCCCCGGGGCCACGTTCTTGGCCCGGAGCCGCATCACGGCTGCCCCCATCTCTGCCTGTGTCACCTCTGGGACGTTGTTGGCGTTCTCTCCTGTAGGCTCCGCGGCTGTGGGCACAGCCATCGGCGGCGGACTGTGCTCCGCTCTCGCCGGGAAGAGGGCTGCGACTGCTTCCTCCAGCAGCTCGGGTTGGAGACTCTCCGTAAGTGGGGGCGCCGCGGCTCGAAGTTTCCCTCGGACCGCGCGATAAGGGCGCCCCCACGGATCCCCGTCTAGAGTCTCCAACATCTCCTCCCTGGCTCGCGATTTCGCCTCGCCGATGGCCAGCCACAGAGCCTCCTTCGCCGCGCGGTACACCTCATACAGCGCGGCTTCTTCGTCAGGGACCCGTCGACGTCTCCTCCGGTATCGGGTGTACTGGCGTCTAACCGCCACGCACGCGACGCGCAGTTGCGCGATTTCGGCGGTCCACCAGTACACCTGGCGCCTTGCTGACTGTGCGTGGACCCGGGGCATGGACGCGTCGCAGATTTGCGTCATCGCCCCGCGGAACCACAGCGCCTCCTGCTCGACGTCGATGGGTCCGTTCGTTGCCGATTCCCGGAACCAGGCCTGGACAATAGCGGCCTCCTCGAGAAGCTCCCTGTCGATACGCTTACGCGCCCAGCGTGGACCGTCCATTCGCGGGGCCATCGAACTGCGGCCGCCGCTGGTCTGGGCGGAGACGTCGAAACGGATGTATCGGTGATCCGACAACGTCTCCACCTCCATGACGACACGCCAGTCACGGACACGGCTTGCTACAGCGGGGCTAGCGAACGAGACGTCCACTACAGAGCCGCCCCGCTGCCGCACGCACGTGTGGACCGAGCCCCGATTTAGGACGGTCAAGCCAGTCGTGACCGCCCACTCCTCCAGCACCTCGCCCCTAGCATCGGTCACAGGAGATCCCCACGCCGCAGACTTGGCGTTGAGATCCCCAAGCAACAGCACAGGACGAGGGTGGAGTCGGCCCACGACGGCACCCAACTCGACAAGGAACCTCTCGAAGTCGGCGAGACTCTTGTTGGGCGAAAAATACGCCCCAACCGTACCAATGCCGTCCGCGAGGGCGGCTACCCAGCCGTGACCTCGAGACGGGTTGACAAGAGCCCCGCCAATGATGGCCACCAAACCATCCAGGTCTCCCACCCAGTTATCCCTGGGGGGGACAAAGTACGGTTCGGCGACCACAGCCACGTGAATCGACCACTCTGCCATGCTCTGGAGCAAGAGATCCTGAGCTCTGGCACAGTGGTTGATATTGCCTTGGAGGAAATGGTAGAGCGCAATTATGCGCAATCCATTCCCTCCATACCATTCCTAGGCCGGGAGTCGACCGCAGGGCAGCCAGGCTGAGGGGGGGGTAAAGAGCCCCCGGCAGCCTTGGCAGTCCTATTCTTCCTTTTTTTGTTGGCGGGCGCGCCACAAGCTTTTCCGCCTGCTCTGTGCCCGGCGGGTCTCCCTGCAGCTGTACATAGGCTGCAGTTTGGCGCCGCGGAGCACTGGGCCGCCTTGTGGCCGGCCTGACCGCAGCGATAACACTGCTCGCTGCGGTCTATTTCGGCGGTGCACCGTGCTCTGACATGCCCAATGTCGAAGCAACGGTAGCACCGCAAGGCCCTGGGTTGCAGCCGCTTCACCCTCGCTGCCACCCACCCCACCAACAAACGCCCAGCGTCGGCAACTTTGTTCGCCGCCGCCACCGGGCACCGCACCCAGATCGCGCCGAGCCCGGAAGCGTCGACGCGAATCTCACCCGTCCGTACGTCACTGGGCGAACATCCGCCGACTCGGGCCATGGCCGCCACGACCTCGGCTGAGGTCGTCGAGTCATCCAGGCCATCGACGCGCAGCTCAGCGGTCTTCATCGGCCTGGACACCCGGACGTCCTCCGGGTTGAGTACCTCTCGCAGTTTGGCGGCCAAGATATCCGCCTTTTCACCGCTAGAGGCACCCGACACCTCCAGCAGTCGCGCCCCCGTAATCGCCGGCCTCATTCTGAGGCCGGACGGTATTCCAAGGTCATGGAACGCGACCTTGGCCCTCGCTTCCGTTAAGACCGCCTTGTATGAGACGCCCCTTTCGATGGCTCCGGGCTGCAGCGTAATTACTACAGCCGCGGAACGTGGGGCTCTGACCTTAGGCGGTCCCTGGGCCTTCTTCGGTGCCGGTGCTTTAGCGGGTACCGGCGGCGCCATCTTCCCCTTGCGGCGGCCCCTCTTGACGACCGTCGTCCAGGCCTCCGTGGTAGGCCCGGGCGAGGCCGCCGGTGGCGCAGCCGCCTGGGAAGTGAGCGCTCTGGATCCCTCCGCGGGCTTTACCTGCCCCTTCCCGTTTCGTATTGACGCTGCAGCCACGGTAATTGGCCCCTGTTTAGCGGGCCCTTCCTTCCTCCGCTTGTCCGCAGCGAGCGGTGGGCGGAGGGTCTCAGCCGGGAGGAGCCTTGCCTCTATGCCCTCCATTCGGGCACCCACCATCTTTCCACACTGCATCATGCAGATGCGCGCGATCTTTTCGATCTCCGCATCCGCAAGTGCAGGTGTCGACGACGGGACCGATGAAGCCAACGGCAAGGCTGTGGAGGAAGAGGAGCAGGGGGCCGTGGAAGCTGCCCTCTGGGCAGCGAACTGCCGCTTGAGGTCCTCCAACTCGGATCGGAGACGGCCATTCTCCTCCCATAGCTTCGCCGTCTCCTCCGTGCTCGTACGAGTAACGAGGACCCCAACCGCCTCCCTGATGTCTTCAGCCGCCTCTTTTAGGGCGCGCGTGAACGTGCCCTTCAGGCTGCCCGATTTGGTGGCAACCTTCAGGACGACATCCACGCCGTCCATAACTTGGCGGCTGAGCGCCACCGCTGATGCGCTCTCCCCGGCAGCCATCCGAGTGGATCGCCGCTCTCGGGCCTGTCGGGCCAACTCGCTGACTTCGTCAGCCGCGACAGCCTTTCTTTGCGCCCGCTTGGCGGCGTTCGCTTCCGCCTTGTTGGCTCCCAGCAGGGACATAGTGGAGCCCCCGCTTAGGTCCGACACAAGGGGCTCCAGGTCGCTCGTCTCCCTTGTGGTGACCAAAGAAGTGGAGCTTTGGCTAGAAGCGCACTCCACCTGCTCGGTCCCCGGGTCGCTTCCTCCGGTGGGTGCCGGCATGTCGGGGCGCTTGAGAAAGCGCCCTAGAGAGTCGCGCGACGTCGAAGGAGCTGACGCTCCACCGATTGCGCGACCTCGCCCTCTTCTGCCCGCCTTGGCTGGCAGGTTCTCCTCGCTAGAAGAGAGGCCTGTCAACCCCGCGCGCCTCTCGTCCTCTTTGTTTGAGCACTTCCTCCAAAATTTTGAAGGACGCTCAAACATCTCCTCCTCAGTCCGCGAGCGCTTTGAGCTTACGCTCGCCACACTCGCCACACTCATCCTCTCAGATGCGGTGTCAGAGTCTGACACCGCACCTGACAGGACACCCATCTGCTCGACCAACACGATCGGCAATTTAGTTTTTTTTTTTTGTTTGTTGTCCATATGTAATCCCACGAGTAGATATAGGTTTTTTATGTCCACCGGGCAGAGCCTAGATGCCCGGTAAGCCTACATACTGCAGAGTGCGGCAGGTGCTCTGCAGGGGAAGCGCTAACGACTGGACTCCCTCCAGCCATGCATCCTCTCACCGCGCTTCAAAGCTTAGGATTGGGTGGTTTTTTATCTTAGAGGTAGCCTTCCTCTGGGCCAGGCAATTAAGCCAAGCCCCCGGCGGCGGCATTAAACATGCCTCCGTTCGCTGTCCGGCCGACCCGACTCAGCGAACCCGCCGAAAGTTCTCTCCTCGAGGACTACTCCTCAAGGAGAGAAACACGCGCCGCTTTGGTGCGCCTGCACCGCAGCGGCGGCCCTTCTCAGTCTACGCCCACTCAACTACCTCTGTAAGCAGAGGAGGAGTGGACGTACTGACCGTCTGTAGCCCGGTTCCCTTCACCGACCATCAAGCATGATCGGTGATTGGAACCATGACCTTTCTCCGTTTGTTGAAGATTAGCCGCCAGCCCCAATTGTCCACCAAGACGTGGTGGGCAATTGGAGCCGACGTTGCCCAGGGTGCGCCACGAGGAGGCTCTTCAACATGCACCCCAACCTAACCTTTTTTTTTTTTTTTTTTTTTTTTTTTTTGTCGCTGAGAAATGACATTACGCATCTCCGCTCGTCGGGGGACGAGACGGAGTATGTGGGACTCCCTGCCAAAATGGCAGTATACCCACTAAAACTCAGCGGTGTTCCCGCGACGCCGTGATGGGAGGGCTATGGGAAATTGGCTCAGCCTCTGCTTCCACAGCCCTCCCGGCGTATGCCCGCCTAGCTGGCGGGCCCCGCATGCCCCCCAGCCTGGGGGGCTACGGGAATGGCCGGGAACACCTGGCCATTCCCGTCCGACACTGGTGGAGGCCCGTGCAATACAGGCAAGGGTGCCCCCGCACCCGTTGCCTGCTGGCCTCCACCGGGGAGGAGTCGGAGATGGCCGTCATACTGACGTCTTCTCCGACCCCTCCTCCGTCTTCGGAGCGCCGCCGCGTGAGGATCGTCCTCCCGCGCGCGCTCCGCCGCCTCCTTCTGGGACATGACGTGTTCGCAGAAGGAGGCCACTGCCGCCCAGGACCTCTCATCGCCCAGCATGGCGTTGACCAAACCGGGGAGTGAGAGGTCCGGTCCGATCACCGCAGTGAGACCGCGGCGCGGCTCGGACCACGACGGGCACACCGCGAGGGTGTGCCGCGCCGCGTCCTCCGCCGCACCGCAGTCGTGGCACGACGGTGTCTCCTCCCGTCCGATTCGGTGCAGGTACGATCCGAAACAACCGTGTCCGGACAGCACCTGCACCAGACGGAACGAGAGGAACCCGTGCGACCGATCGAGCCAGTCTCGCAGGACCGGCCCGATCGCGTCGAGGGTTCGGCGGCCGAAGGCTGCGGTGGCGAGGTCCCTCGTCCAATGGACGACGATGGCGTCCCTCGCCTCCCGCCGGACGGCCTCCCGCTCTTCCGGGGCGGGGCGTTCTCCTCTCGCCCTCCGCCCCGCCGTCCATTCGTATACTCTGGCGAGCACCCACGCCTCGAGTTCCCAAGGAGGGGTGCCAGCCAGAGCACACGCTGCCGCGAAGCCCACCGTGCGGTAGGCCCGCGACACCCGCTGGGCTATGGCCCTTTGGGGGGCCCGCAAGGCGGCGGCGTTCTCCCGCCTTTGGAGGGAGTCCTCCCAGATAGGGGCCCCGTAAAGGGCCATGCTCCTCAAGATGCCGGCGTAGAGTTGCCGGCATCGCGCGCTGGGCCCCCCCAAATTGGGGAGCAGCCACGAGAGGGCGCCCGCAGCCTTCAGCAGGCGCGTCGACAGCCCGCTAAAATGCGGGCCGAAACGCCACCTGCTGTCGAGTACAAGGCCCAGATATTTCATCTGGGCCTTCACCTCGATTCGGACGCCCTCCACAAATATGTGGGCGTCTGGTGGTTGGCGCTGCCGAGGCCCGTGGAAGAACACAGCCTCGGTCTTGTGCAGCGCCACCGTCAATCCTAGGCGGCGGATCCTCCCTGCGACCAAGGATCCGCCCGCCGAGGCCAAGTTGGCCGCCTCCCTGAAACTCTCCCCCCGGGCGGTGAGGAGAGTGTCATCCGCGTAGCAGACGACACTCGTACCTCGGAGGAGAGTTCCCCGCAAGAGCCAGTCGTAGCCGACGTTCCAGAGGAGAGGTCCCAGGACTGACCCCTGTGGAACGCCGGCCTCGACTGCGTACCGCCGGACTTGGCCAGCCCTGTTCACGAGGACGATCGCCCGATCCTCCAGGTAGCTGGCCAGTAGACGCCGCATATATTGAGGCACCCCGTGGAATCGGAGCGCCTCTAGGATGGTGCTGTGGGGAACAGAGTTGAAGGCGTTGGCAATGTCGAATGACACCGCCAACAATCCGTCCCCCACCCCCACCGCCTCCTTCACCTGCCTCTTGAGGCAGGCCAGCGCGTCCACCGTCGAACGCTCAGCCCGAAAACCGAACTGAGCGTCCGACAAGTCCGGCCCGATACGCCGCATATGGCCCTTTAGGCGGGCAGCGATTATCCCCTCGAACATTTTGCCGACCTCATCGAGCAGGACGATGGGTCGGTATGCCGAGGGGGAGTCTGCTGGGCGACCCTCCTTGCGAAGGAGGCACAGCTGCCCCTCCTTCCACGGTTTCGGGAACCTCCCAGACGCAAGGCATGCGCTGAAGAGGTCCCGAAACCGCTCCTCCATTTGGGTGGCGGCAATTGCCACCACCCTCGCCGGGACACCGTCGGGGCCCGGAGCCGTCTTCTTGGCGCGGATATGCACAATCGCCGCGCCAAGTTCCGACTCCGTGACAGGAGAGGGAGCCTCCTCTTCCTCCTCATCCTCCAGCAGCGGGGCTCCGCACATCACTGGCGGGGTGAAGTTGTCCCTGCACGGAAACAGGGACTGAACCACCCCATCCAGAAATGTGGGCTCCAGGGTCTCGACAACCGGGGGACCAAAGGGGCGCAATTTGTTGCGTGCCGCCTTATACGGTCTCCCGTATGGGTCGTTGTCGAGACCCTCCAGCAGCTCGGCTCTCGCCGAGTCTTTAGCGGCGGCGATGGCCCGATCGAGGCCCATTTTTGCCTCCACGTACACCTCGTAGAGGCGGTCCTCGTCGGGCCGGTTGCGTCGACGCCGCCGCCGACTCCGCGTGTAGGCCCTCTTGGCCGCCACGCAGGCGGTTCTGAGCCCCGCCAGTGCCTCCGACCACCAATAGACGGCGCGGCGGGGAGCCGGGCGGCGAGACCGGGGCATGCTGGAGTTGCACACCTCGGTCAGAGACTCCCTCAGCTGGCCCGCTATGGTGTCCACATCCAGGCCGGTGGTAGGAGGCGACAGCCAGTCCTGGATGAACGCCGCCTCCGCCGCTGCCTCCCTGTCCAGGCGGGTGAAAGCCCACCGCGGAAACGGTGATCGCCCCGAGAGGGGCTGCACCGCTCCGGGGCCACTGGCGGAGATGTCGAACCGCACGTAGCGGTGGTCCGACATAGTCTCCACCAGGTCCACCCGCCAGTTCAGCACGCGCGCGGCTAACCCAGGGGTGGCGAAAGTGACGTCCACTACTGAGCCACCCTGACGCCGCACGCATGTCTGGACGCTTCCTCTGTTCAAGAGGGAGAGTCCAGAGGAGGCTGCCCACATCTCCACCGCCCGCCCGCGAGCGTCGGTGGCCCGGTTACCCCAGGTCACCGACTTGGCATTCAGGTCTCCCAGCACGGAGACCTGACGCGGCGCCGCCCTGCCGACCACGGCGGCCAGGACTCCGAGATAATTCTCAAAGTCCTGGAGAGGGCGGTTTGGGGAGAAATATACCCCCACGAGGGCTACCTCTCCCCACGCGGCGGCCACGTATCCCGGTCCCCTCTCTAATAGCGAGAGGGGAGGGGAGTCTGTGGAAGACCGCGCCGCTAGTGCCACCGAGTCGTCCTCGTCACCCAGCCAGCTGCTGGGGATCGAGTAGGGCTCGGCGACCACCGCTACGTTCACCAACCACTCGGCCATGACCTGCACTGCCAGGTCCTGGGCCGCTCTGCAGTGGTTGGTGTTCGCCTGGAGGATGCGGTAGTCGGAAACCTGCATTATTCCGACATGGCACCCTCCTCCTCAGCTACCGCCGCTGGAGCTGCAGCGGCGGCGACGACGGCGGCGGCGGTGGTGGCGACAGGTCGAACCTGCGCCGGCACTATGCCCTTCTTGACGGGGGGCTTACAGCTCCTGCCCGTCATCCTGTGGCCCGCGGGGCGGCCACTGGCGGCACACGCCGTGCAGTGTGGCGTGGTGGCGCGGCAAGTGGCACTCTTGTGCCCCTCTTGCCCGCACTGGTAGCACGTGTCTCCCCAGTCGGCCTTGGAGGGACACGTGGCTCGGGTGTGGCCGAAGGAGAAGCACTTGAAGCAGCGCAAGGGCTGGTCTTCAAGTGCTCGGACCACAGCCGAGCTGAGCCCCACCAGCAGCCGTCCCTTGGTCGCAGCAAGGGCGGCCCCAGCCGCGGCGACTGGGCACTCGACGCGGACGATGCCCATGCCACGGCGGCCGAGCCTGATGGCTCCAGCCTTCACCGCGCCAGCGTCGCAGCCTCCAGCCGCCGCGACGGCCGCCACCACATCCTCCTTGGTGGCCGAATCGTCCAGATCGGCCACCTCCAAGGCTGCGGTCTTGACGGGCCTGACGACCGTTGCCGCGTCGGCGATGACCTCTTGCAACTTCGTTGCGAAGAGGTCCGCGTTTGTGCCGCGCTGTTCCCCCGAGAACTCGAAAATTCGAGCTCCGGTTAGGGTTCGGCGGCACGTTATTTTGCTGATCCCCAGCTGGGAGGGATCAGCATTGGTACGAGCCCGTCTTAGGACGGACTCGTACGTCTCGCCCCGCTCCGCGGCCTCCGGGGTGATGGTCACCACGACGGCCGCGGTCTTGGGAGGAACTAACTTCCTCCCGCCAGCTGGAGCCCTTTTCACTGCCGGTGCAGTCGCGGCGGGCTTAGGGGCCGACTTCTGCCCTCCCTTCCCTTTTCCCCTCCTGACCACTTCCGTCCACGACTGGTTGGACGGGGTGGTGGAGGGAAGAAGGGCGTCTTCCTCCTGCGAGCTCTGGGGGGCCGCCGCTGGGGTGGCAGCCGACCCAGACGCTCCCTCCGAGCTGGTGGTGAGGGTTTGAGGAGCCGCCTTGGTCCTCTTGCCCTCGCCTTTGCCCTTGGAGGGCTTCGGGGCCTGGGGCTGCGCACCCGATGCCGGGCCTGCTAAAGGCGCAGGTTCCAGCACCCTGCGTGGTGGCTTATCCGCCGCTAGCGGCGGGCGGAGCCGCTTCTCCGGCAAGAGCCGGTCCTCGATGCCGGCGAAGCAGGCTCTGGTGAAGGCCCTCTCCTCCATGACAACCTTTCGGAGTATCTCCTCAAGGTTGTGAGGGGAGGAGGTGGAGCCTCCTACCACCGGTCCAGGGGCTGATTGCGCAGGCCGAGCAGTGACCTCAGCCAGCTTCTGGTGCAGCTGGCTGACCTCCGCCTGCAGGCGATCCACCTTCGCCTGCAGTTGCCGCGTCTCATCCGTGGCCGTCCGCTGCACCAGCTCCTGCACAATGCCATGCAGACTGGCAGCCCGGCATTTAAGGGCCTTCTGGAAGGTCCCCTTCAGGTTGGAGGACTTTGAGGCGACCTCCAGGACCTCCTCCCTGTCCTCCCGCGCCATGCGCTCAAGTTCCGCCAAGGAGTGGCCAGCATACAGGACACTGGATGCCCCATAGCCGGCCCTCGACCGGGCGGCCTGCGCCTGGCGCTCTCTGGCAGCGACCCTCTCCTCCAGGTCCTGCTGGAGTTGCGCCCGTTTCAGCAGGTTTAGCTGGCGCTCGGCGTCCACCAAACCCACAACGTGGGTATCACCTGCTTTCGAAGAAGTCGAAGCCCTTTTGGACTTTGACTTCTTCTGCGCCCCGCCTCCAGCCGACGAGGATCCCTCGGACCCGTGCCGCAGGTAGGCCCTCTTTCGCTCGAGGCGGTCGCTCTCTGCTGCCGACGTGTCGATATTCGAGTCGTCCGAGTCCGACTCATCTGCTCTGGCCGCACACGGTGCGCGGTCAGCGTCCGACGCTAATGCGTCACCGGCGTGGCCCTGAAAAGGGCCTTTGGATTGGCCCTGAGAAGGGCCGTTGGGTTGGCCCTGAGAAGGGCCGTTGGGTTGGCCCTGTGAAGGGCCGTTGGGTTGGCCCTGAGAAGGGCCGTTTGAATCGCCCTGAGAAGGGCGATCCGGGTTAAAACTGAAACGCCCGGAGGCGTCCCGCACGGGTTTCTTCGTCATTTTAATACACACAGTCTTCCGCATTGATAACTGTGAGTCACAGCGCACTTTAGCCACCGGTCTGCCACTCCGTTACGGTGGTCAGACACGGCGTTGCCCAGGGGATACTACGTGGAAGTATGCGCTGTGGGGGATCCCCCACCCCAACCTAACCTTTTTTTTTTTTTTTTTTTTTTTTTTTTTTTTTTTTTGTCGCTGAGAAATGACATTACGCATCTCCGCTCGTCGGGGGACGAGACGGAGTATGTGGGACTCCCTGCCAGGATGGCAGTATACCCACTAAAACTCAGCGGTGTTCCCGCGACGCCGTGATGGGAGGGCTATGGGAAATTGGCTCAGCCTCTGCTTCCACAGCCCTCCCGGCGTATGCCCGCCTAGCTGGCGGGCCCCGCATGCCCCCCAGCCTGGGGGGCTACGGGAATGGCCGGGAACACCTGGCCATTCCCGTCCGACACTGGTGGAGGCCCGTGCAATACAGGCAAGGGTGCCCCCGCACCCGTTGCCTGCTGGCCTCCACCGGGGAGGAGTCGGTGATGGCCGTCATACTGACGTCTTCTCCGACCCCTCCTCCGTCTTCGGAGCGCCGCCGCGTGAGGGTCGTCCTCCCGCGCGCGCTCCGCCGCCTCCTTCTGGGACATGACGTGTTCGCAGAAGGAGGCCACTGCCGCCCAGGACCTCTCATCGCCCAGCATGGCGTTGACCAAACCGGGGAGTGAGAGGTCCGGTCCGATCACCGAAGTGAGACCGCGGCGCGGCTCGGACCACGACGGGCACACCGCGAGGGTGTGCTGCGCCGCGTCCTCCGCCGCACCGCAGTCGTGGCACGACGATGTCTCCTCCCGTCCGATCCGGTGCAGGTACGATCCGAAACAACCGTGCCCGGACAGCACCTGCACCAGACGGAACGAGAGGAACCCGTGCGACCGATCGAGCCAGTCTCGCAGGACCGGCCCGATCGCGTCGAGGGTTCGGCGGCCGAAGGCTGCGGTGGCGAGGTCCCTCGTCCAATGGACGACGATGGCGTCCCTCGCCTCCCGCCGGACGGCCTCCCGCTCTTCCGGGGCGGGGCGTTCTCCTCTCGCCCTCCGCCCAGCCGTCCATTCGTATACTCTGGCGAGCACCCACGCCTCGAGTTCCCAAGGAGGGGTGCCAGCCAGAGCACACGCTGCCGCGAAGCCCACCGTGCGGTAGGCCCGCGACACCCGCTGAGCTATGGCCCTTTGGGGGGCCCGCAAGGCGGCGGCGTTCTCCCGCCTTTGGAGGGAGTCCTCCCAGATTGGGGCCCCGTAGAGGGCCATACTCCTCAAGATGCCGGCGTAAAGTTGCCGGCATCGCGCGCTGGGCCCCCCCAAATTGGGGAGCAGCCACGAGAGGGCGCCCGCAGTCTTCAGCAGGCGCGTCGACAGCCCGCTAAAATGCGGGCCGAATCGCCACCTGCTGTCGAGTACAAGGCCCAGATATTTCATCTGGGCCTTCACCTCGATTCGGACGCCCTCCACAAATATGTGGGCGTCTGGTGGTTGGCGCTGCCGAGGCCCGTGGAAGAACACAGCCTCGGTCTTGTGCAGCGCCACCGTCAATCCTAGGCGGCGGATCCTCCCTGCGACCAAGGATCCGCCCGCCGAGGCCAAGTTGGCCGCCTCCCTGAAACTCTCCCCCCGGGCGGTGAGGAGAGTGTCATCCGCGTAGCAGACGACACTCGTACCTCGGAGGAGAGTTCCCCGCAAGAGCCAGTCGTAGCCGACGTTCCAGAGGAGAGGTCCCAGGACTGACCCCTGTGGAACGCCGGCCTCGACTGCGTACCGCCGGACTTGGCCAGCCCTGTTCACGAGGACGATCGCCCGATCCTCCAGGTAGCTGGCCAGTAGACGCCGCATATATCGAGGCACCTCGTGGAATCGGAGTGCCTCTAGGATGGTGCTATGGGGAACAGAGTTGAAGGCGTTGGCTATGTCGAATGACACCGCCAACAATCCGTCCCCCACATCCATCGCCTCCTTCACCTGCCTCTTAAGGCAGGCCAGCGCGTCCACCGTCGAACGCTCAGCCCGAAAACCGAACTGAGCGTCCGACAAGTCCGGCCCGATACGCCGCATATGGCCCTTTAGGCGGGCAGCGATTATCCCCTCGAACATTTTTCCGACCTCATCGAGCAGAACGATGGGCCGGTATGCCGAGGGGGAGTCTGCAGGGCGGCCCTCCTTGCGGAGGAGGCACAACTGCCCCTCCTTCCACGGTTTCGGGAACCTTCCAGACGCAAGGCATGCGCTGAAGAGGTCCCGAAACCGCTCCTCCATTTGGGTGGCGGCAATTGCCACCACCCTCGCCGGGACACCGTCGGGGCCCGGAGCCGTCTTCTTGGCGCGGATATGCACAATCGCCGCGCCAAGTTCCGACTCCGTGACAGGAGAGGGAGCCTCCTCTTCCTCCTCCTCCTCCTCCTCCAGCGGGGCTCCACACATCACTGGCGGGGTGAAGTTGTCCCTGCACGGAAACAGGGACTGAACCACCCCATCCAGAAATGTGGGCTCCAGGGTCTCGACAACCGGGGGACCAAAGGGGCGCAATTTGTTGCGTGCCGCCTTATACGGTCTCCCGTATGGGTCGTTGTCGAGACCCTCCAGCAGCTCGGCTCTCGCCGAGTCTTTAGCGGCGGCGATGGCCCGATCGAGGCCCATTTTCGCCTCCACGTACACCTCGTAGAGGCGGTCCTCGTCGGGCCGGTTGCGTCGACGCCGCCGCCGACTCCGCGTGTAGGCCCTCTTGGCCGCCACGCAGGCGGTTCTGAGCCCCGCCAGCTCCTCCGACCACCAATAGACGGCGCGGCGGGGAGCCGGGCGGCGTGACCGGGGCATGCTGGAGTTGCACACCTCGGTCAGAGACTCCCTCAGCTGGCCCGCTATGGTGTCCACATCCAGGCCGGTGGTAGGAGGCGACAGCCAGTCCTGGATGAACGCCGCCTCCGCCGCTGCCTCCCTGTCCAGGCGGGTGAAAGCCCACCGCGGAAACGGTGATCGCCCCGAGAGGGGCTGCACCACTCCGGGGCCACTGGCGGAGATGTCGAACCGCACGTAGCGGTGGTCCGACATAGTCTCCACCAGGTCCACCCGCCAGTTCAGCACGCGCGCGGCTAACCCAGGGGTGGCGAAAGTGACGTCCACTACTGAGCCACCCTGACGCCGCACGCATGTCTGGACGCTTCCTCTGTTCAAGAGGGAGAGTCCAGAGGAGGCTGCCCACATCTCCACCGCCCGCCCGCGAGCGTCGGTGGCCCGGTTGCCCCAGGTCACCGACTTGGCATTCAGGTCTCCCAGCACGGAGACCTGACGCGGCGCCGCCCTGCCGACCACGGCGGCCAGGACTCCGAGATAATTCTCAAAGTCCTGGAGAGGGCGGTTTGGGGAGAAATATACCCCCACGAGGGCTACCTCTCCCCACGCGGCGGCCACGTATCCCGGTCCCCTCTCTAATAGCGAGAGGGGAGGGGAGTCTGTGGAAGACCGCGCCGCTAGTGCCACCGAGTCGTCCTCGTCACCCAGCCAGCTGCTGGGGATCGAGTAGGGCTCGGCGACCACCGCTACGTTCACCAACCACTCGGCCATGACCTGCACTGCCAGGTCCTGGGCCGCTCTGCAGTGGTTGGTGTTCGCCTGGAGGATGCGGTAGTCGGAAACCTGCATTATTCCGACATGGCACCCTCCTCCTCAGCTACCGCCGCTGGAGCTGCAGCGGCGGCGACGACGGCGGCGGCGGTGGTGGCGACAGGTCGAACCTGCGCCGGCACTATGCCCTTCTTGACGGGGGGCTTACAGCTCCTGCCCGTCATCCTGTGGCCCGCGGGGCGGCCACTGGCGGCACACGCCGTGCAGTGTGGCGTGGTGGCGCGGCAAGTGGCACTCTTGTGCCCCTCTTGCCCGCACTGGTAGCACGTGTCTCCCCAGTCGGCCTTGGAGGGACACGTGGCTCGGGTGTGGCCGAAGGAGAAGCACTTGAAGCAGCGCAAGGGCTGGTCTTCAAGTGCTCGGACCACAGCCGAGCTGAGCCCCACAAGCAGCCGTCCCTTGGTCGCAGCAAGGGCGGCCCCAGCCGCGGCGACTGGGCACTCGACGCGGACGATGCCCATGCCGCGGCGGCCGAGCCTGATGGCTCCAGCCTTCACCGCGCCAGCGTCGCAGCCTCCAGCCGCCGCGACGGCCGCCACCACATCCTCCTTGGTGGCCGAATCGTCCAGATCGGCCACCTCCAAGGCTGCGGTCTTGACGGGCCTGACGACCGTTGCCGCGTCGGCGATGACCTCTTGCAACTTCGTTGCGAAGAGGTCCGCGTTTGTGCCGCGCTGTTCCCCCGAGAACTCGAAAATTCGAGCTCCGGTTAGGGTTCGGCGGCACGTTATTTTGCTGATCCCCAGCTGGGAGGGATCAGCATTGGTACGAGCCCGTCTTAGGACGGACTCGTACGTCTCGCCCCGCTCCGCGGCCTCCGGGGTGATGGTCACCACGACGGCCGCGGTCTTGGGAGGAACTAACTTCCTCCCGCCAGCTGGAGCCCTTTTGACTGCCGGTGCAGTCGCGGCGGGCTTGGGGGCCGACTTTTGCCCTCCCTTCCCTTTTCCCCTCCTGACCACTTCCGTCCACGACTGGTTGGACGGGGTGGTGGAGGGAAGAAGGGCGTCTTCCTCCTGCGAACTCTGGGGGGCTGCCGCTGGAGTGGCAGCTGACCCAGACGCTCCCTCCGAGCTGATGGTGAGGTTTTGAGGAGCCGCCTTGGTCCTCTTGCCCTCGCCTTTGCCCTTGGAGGGCTTCGGGGCCTGGGGCTGCGCACCCGATGCCGGGCCTGCTAAAGGCGCATGTTCCGGCACCCTGCGTGGTGCCTTATCCGCCGCTAGCGGCGGGCGGAGCCGCTTCTCCGGCAGGAGCCGGTCCTCGATGCCTGCGAAGCAGGCTCGGGTGAAGGCCCTCTCCTCCATGACAACCTTTCGGAGTATCTCCTCAAGGTTGTGAGGGGAGGAGGTGGAGCCTCCTACCACCGGTCCAGGGGCTGATTGCGCAGGCCGAGCAGTGACCTCAGCCAGCTTCTGGTGCAGCTGGCTGACCTCCGCCTGCAGGCGATCCACCTTCGCCTGCAGTTGCCGCGTCTCATCCGTGGCCGTCCGCTGCACCAGCTCCTGCACAATGCCATGCAGACTGGCAGCCCGGCATTTAAGGGCCTTCTGGAAGGTCCCCTTCAGGTTGGAGGACTTTGAGGCGACCTCCAGGACCTCCTCCCTGTCCTCCCGCGCCATGCGCTCCAGTTCCGCCAAGGAGTGGCCAGCATACAGGACACTGGATGCCCCATAGCCGGCCCTCGACCGGGCGGCCTGCGCCTGGCGCTCTCTGGCAGCGACCCTCTCCTCCAGGTCCTGCTGGAGTTGCGCCCGTTTTAGCAGGTTTAGCTGGCGCTCGGCGTCCACCAAACCCACAACGTGGCCATCTCCTGCTTTCGAAGAAGTCGAAGCCCTTTTGGACTTTGACTTCTTCTGCGCCCCGCCTCCAGCCGACGAGGATCCCTCGGACCCGTGCCGCAGGTAGGCCCTCTTTCGCTCGAGGCGGTCGCTCTCTGCTGCCGACGTGTCTAGATTTGAGTCGTCGGAGTCCGACTCGTCTGCTCTGGCCGCACACGGTGCGTGGTCAGCCTCCGACGCTAATGCGTCACCGGCGTGGCCCTGAAAAGGGCCTTTGGATTGGCCCTGAGAAGGGCCGTTGGGTTGGCCCTGAGAAGGGCCGTTGGTTTGGCCCTGAGAAGGGCCGTTGGGTTGGCCCTGAGAAGGGCCGTTTGAATCGCCCTGAGAAGGGCGATTCGGGTTAAAACTGAAACGCCCGGAGGCGTCCCGCACGGGTTTTTTAGACATTTTCTCAAACACAGTCTGCCGCATTGATGACTGTGAGTCACAGCGCACTTTAGCCACCGGTCTGCCACTCCGTTACGGTGGTCAGACACGGCGTTGCCCAGGGGATACTACGAGGAAGTATGCGCTGTGGGGGATCCCCCACCCCAACCTAACCTTTTTTTTTTTTTTTTTTTTTTTTTTTTTTTTTTTTTTTTTTTTTTGCGCTGGGAAAAATGCATTACGCATGCCCACCCGTCGGGGGACGGGAGGGGTATGTGGGACTCCCCGGTAGAACCGGTATACCCACTAAACAACCCAGCGGCATTCCCGCATCGTCTGAGTGGAGGGGGACTGGGAATCGGCAGAGCCTTTCCATCCTGCCCCCCGCCGACGACCGCCCGCCTTTACGGCGGGCCCGGCACGCCCCTCCCGTCGGGGGGGAGGGGCCCAGGAATGACTGACGACGTGGGTGGTGGACAGTGCAATGCAGGAGAAGGCGCCCCCGCGCCTGTCTGCCGCTGTTCACCACCTGGAGGCGCGTGACGACGATCATACAACCGCCGTCTCACGCCCCGTCTTCGCCTGCGGAGCGGTGCCGCGAGAGGGTCTTCCTCCCGCACGCGCTCCGCCGCCTCCTTCTGTGACATTACCTCTTCGCAGAAGGAGGCGACCGCTGCCCAGGCCCCCTCGCTTTCCAGCATCGAGTTGACGACGCCGGGAAGCGAGAGGTCCTGCCCGACCGCTGCGACCAGTGTGTGGCGCAGCTCGGACCAGGCTGGGCACACCTCGAGGGTGTGCTGCGCCGTGTCCTCCGCCGCGCCACAGTCGTGGCACGACGGGGTCTCCTCCCTTTGGATCCGATGCAGGTGCGATCCGAAGCACCCGTGGCCGGACAACACCTGCACCAGACGGAAAGAGAGGAAACCGTGGGACCGCTCGAGCCAATCCTTCAGGACCGGCCCGAGCGCGTCCAGTGTTCGGCGGCCAAATGTGGCAGTGGCGAGGTCCTCCGTCCAGTGATGGACGATTGCGTCCTTCGCCTCTTGCCGCACGGCCTCCCGCTCTTCTGCGACGGGGGGCTCCCCGAGCGCCTTGCGGCGCGCCGTCCATTCGTACACTCTGGTCAGCACCCACGCCTCGAGCTCCCAAGGAGGGGTGCCGGCCAGAGCGCACGCCGCAGAGAAGCCTACCGAGCGGTAGGCCCTCGCCACCCGCAGTGCAATGGCCCTTTGGGGCCTGCGGATGGCCGTGGCGTTCTCCCGCCTGTGGAGGGAGTCTGCCCAAATTGGGGCCCCGTAAAGGGCCATGCTCCTGAGGATGCCGGCATACAAGCGCCGGCATCGCGCCTTCGGACCCCCCAGATTCGGGAGGAGCCACGACAAGGCGTTCGCGGCCTTTAGCAGGCGCGTCGACAGCCCGCTAAAGTGTGGGCCGAAGCGCCACCTGCTGTCGAGGACAAGGCCCAAGTACTTCATCTGGGCCTTTACCTCGATCCTGACGCCCTCCACTATAATGTGGCCGTCGGGAGGGATGCGCTGCCGTGGACCGTGAAAATACACGGCCTCGGTTTTGTGCAGCGCCACCTTCAGTCCGAGGCGGCGAATCCTTCCTGCCACTAAGGATCCGCCGGCAGAGGCCAGACTGGCCGCCTCCCTGAAGTCCCTCCCCCGGGCGACGAGGAGGGTGTCATCCGCGTAACAGATGACGCTCGTGCCACGGAGGAGGGTGCCCCGCAGGAGCCAGTCGAATCCAATGTTCCACAGCAGTGGTCCTAGGACCGACCCCTGTGGAACACCGGACTCTGCGCCGTATCGCCTCACTGTGGCCGTCTTGTCCGAGAGGAGGACCACCCGGTCCTCCAAGTAGCTGGCCAAGAGTTGGCGCAGGTACTGAGGCACTCCGTGGTATCGGAGCGCCTCCAAGATTGTCGAGTGGGGGACGGAGTTGAAGGCGTTGGCTATGTCGAATGACACCGCCAACACTCCGTCGCCCGCCTCCACGGCCTCCCTCACCTGGCCCTTGAGTAGGGCCAGCGCGTCGACCGTCGATCGACCCCGTCGGAAACCGAATTGGGCGTCCGACAGGTCCGGCCCCACCGTCCTCAGCAGGCTCTTTAGCCGGTCGGCAATTATCCCCTCGAACAACTTACCGACCTCATCGAGCAAGACGATGGGCCGGTAAGCCGAGGGGGAGTCCGCCGGGCGTCCCTCCTTTCGGAGCAGGCATAGCCGCCCCTCCTTCCAAGGTTTCGGGAACCTCCCAGTCGTAAGACACGCGCTGAAGAGGTCCCGAAACCTCTCCTCCATGTGTGAGGCGGCGATGGCCACCACCCGTGCGGGAACGCCGTCCGGCCCTGGGGCTGTGTTCTTTGCGCGGAGGTGTAGAGTCCCCGCGCAAAGTTCCACCGCCGTCACCGGGGGGACCTCCTCCTCCGGCGGAGCCGCCTCCCGCGGGGGATCCATCACTGGCGGGGTGAAGTCGGTCCTGGACGGAAACAGGGATCGGACCACCCCGTCCAGCAACGCCGGCTCGAGGGTCTCCGTCAGTGGAAGACCGCAGGGGCGCAGTTTATTCCGCGCCGCCTTGTATGGTCTTCCAAATGGGTCCCTGTCGAGACCCTCCAGCATTTCGGCTCTCGCCGAATCTTCGGCCGCGCGCATAGCCGACTTCAAGACCGTCTTGGCGTCGACGTACGTGGCATAGAGGGCCTCCTCGTTGGTGGGGTCTCGGTGCCTGCGCCTTCGACTCCGCGTGTAGGCCCTCCTGGCCGCCACGCAGGCGGTTCGGAGCCCCGCCAGTTCCTCCGACCACCAGTAGACGGCGCGGCGGGGAGCTGGGCGGCGAGACCGGGGCATGCTGGAGTTGCACACCTCGGTCAGGGACCTCCTCAGCTGAGCCGCCGCGGCGTCCACGTCCAGGACCTCGACAGGAGGCGTGAGCCAGTCTTGGACGAACGCCGCCTCCTCCGCAGCCTCTCGGTCCAGGCGGGTGAGAGCCCACCGTGGGAACGCAGATTGGCCCGAGCCTGGAGCAATTCCCTGGGAGCTCTGGGTGGAGCTGATGTCGAACCGCACATATCGGTGGTCCGACAAGGTCTCCACCATCTCCACCCGCCAGTTCACGACGTGGGCGGCTAGCACGGGGGTGGCAAACGAGACGTCGACCACTGATCCTCCCCGTTGCCGCACACACGTGTGAACGGTCCCTCTGTTCAGGAGGGACACACCGCACGACGCCGCCCAAAACTCTACGGCGCGTCCCCGGACGTTGCAGGACCCGGCCGGGTTGCCCCAGGCCGTCGACTTGGCGTTCAGGTCACCCAGTACGGCGACCTGGCGTGGCGCCGCCCTCCCGACCACCGCGGTGAGGATTTCGAGAAAGTTCTCGAAATCCGAGAGAGGGCGGTTCGGGGAGAAATAGACGCCCACAAGGGCTAATTCTCCCCACGCGGCGGCCACGTATCCCGGTCCCCTCTCTAAGAGCGAGAGGGGAGGGGAGTCCGTGGAAGACCGCGTCACCAATGCCACCAAGCCGTCCCGATCGCCCAGCCAACGGCCAGGGACTGAGTACGGCTCGGCGACAGCCGCCACGTCCACCAACCACTCGGCCATGGTCTGCATCAGCAGATCCTGGGCCGCTCTGCAGTGGTTGGTGTTCGCCTGGAGGATGCGATGCTTGACCGAACTATCCATCGACAGACATCGCACCCCCCTCCACAACCGCCGCCGATGTCCCAGCCTCAGGGACGGCAACGGTGGCAGCGACAGGCCGGATCAGCGCCTGCGCTTTGCCCTTCTTAGGGGGAGGATTGCACTTCCTCCCCATCATCACGTGGCCTGCCGGGCAGCCACTGGCGGCACACACCGCACAGTGCGGCGTGGCGGCCTCGCAGGAGGCCGACTTGTGGCCTTCCTTGCCACAGCGGAAGCATTTGTCCGCCCTGTCGACCTCGGACGGACAAAGGGCCCGAGTGTGTCCGACTCCAAGACACTTGTAGCAGCGCAGAGGCTGGGCTGCAAGTGCCCGGACTACACCCGAGCTGAACCCGACAGTCAGCCGTCCCTTGGCTAGGACGGCTGCAGCTGCGGCGACTGGGCACTCGAGGCGAATGGTGCCCATGCCGCCGCGGCCGGGCCTGATGGCCCGACCTTGCACCGCTGTGACGCCACAGCCCCCCATCGCAGCGACCGCCGCCACCACCTCCTCTTTGGTGACCGAGTCGTCGAGGTCGGTCACCTCCAAGGCCACAGACTTTACGGGCCTGGTGACCCTGGCCGCGTCGGCGATGACCTCTCGCAGCTTGGTTGCGAACAGGTCCGCGTTGGCGCCGCCCTGAGCCCCCGGGAACTCGAACATTCGAGCCCCGGCCTGGGTCCGGCGGCAGGATACTGTGCCGATCCCCAGCTGGGTGGGATCGGCGTTGGCACGCGCCCGCATCATTACGGACGCGTACGTCTCCCCCCGCTCCACAGCCTCAGCGGTGAGCGTCACCACTACGGCTGCGGTCTTCGGAGGAACCAGCTTCCTCTTTGACTTGGCGGCGGGGGCCCCATTAGCTGCAGGAGCAGCAGCGGGAGCAGCGGCGTTGGGCTTCGGGGCCGACGTCTTCCCCTTCCCCTTTCCCTTGCCTGTTTTCTGAGGCGGGCCGGGAGGGGTGGTGGCGGGGGTGGCAGGGGCAGCCACCGTCTTGACCTTCTTTTTGCCCTTTTTCACCTTCGTCCACCCTTGCTGGTTCGATGGGGTGGTGGACGGAAGGTGGGCGTCCTGGGAGGACAGCTCAGGCTGGCGTGGCCTACTGTCCGCCGCGAGCGGCGGTCGCAGGCGTTTCTCCGGCAAGAGCCTGTCCTCTATGCCCGCAAGACAGGCTCTCGTGAAGGCCCTTTCCTCCATTACGACCTTGCGGATTACATCCTCAAGGTTGGAGGGCGGGGCCTCAGCCGCTGGTCTCGGCTCGGACATGTTTTTGTTCGGCCGGGCCGTCGCTTCAGCCAGCTTCAGATGAAGCTGGCTGACCTCTGACTGCAGGCGATCGACTTTCGCCTGCAGTTGCCGCGTTTCGTCGGTAGCCTTTCGCTGCACCAGCTCCCCGACGATGCCGCGCATGCTCGCGGCCCTACATTTAAGGGACTTTTGGAAAGTCCCTTTAAGATTAGAGGACTTAGAGGCGACTGCCACTATCTCCTCTTCGTCCTCCTCAGCCATCAGCTGCAGCTCCGCAAGGGAGTGGTCCGCATAGTGGACGCGGGACGCGCCGTACCCGGACTTGGCCCGGGCGGCGTGCGTCCGTTGCTCCGTGGCCGCAACCCGCTCCTCCAGGTCTTGTTGGACCTGCGCCCGCCGAGACAGGTCCAACTGGCGTTGGGCTTCTGCCAGACCCACGTCGTGGGTGTCAGACACCGGCCTCTTGGCCCTCGGCTGTGACGCCGTGTCCGAGGAACCCCCAGACCCCTTCCTCTGATATGCCCGCTTTTTCGAGTCTCGGCGACTAATCGCCGAACCACATGACATGATGGACTCGTTGTCGGAGTCCAGCAACTCGCCCGCCGAGCTATAGAAGCTAGTCGCAGACGGCGCGCGGCTAGCCTCTGATGCCGAGGCACCCTCGGATTGGCCCTGAGAAGGGCCTTTTGGTTGGCCCTGAGAAGGGCCTTTTGCTTGGCCCTGAGAAGGGCCTTTTGGTTGGCCCTGAGAAGGGCCTTTTGCTTGGCCCTGAAAAGGGCCTTTTGGTGGGCCCTGAGAAGGGCCTTTTTTAAAACGCCCGGAGGCGGTCCTCGATTGCTTTGGCATAGCCTCCGCAGGTGTCGCAGGTTCCAGCATTAAAATAAAATTCGATAATAAGAGTTAAAATACGCTACGACAGCACAGTGCACTTTAGCCGAACACCGGTCTGCCACTCCGTTACGGTGGTACCCCAACCTAACCTAACCTAACCTAACCTAACCTTTTTTTTTTTTTTTTTTTTGTCGCTGAGAAATGCTTTATGCATCCCCGCTCGTGGGGGACGAGACGGGGTATGTGGGACTCCTGTCAAAATCCGCACTCGACAGTATACCCACTAAAACTCAGCGGTGTTCCCACAACGCCGTGATGGGAGAGCTATGGGAAATTGGCTCAGCCTCTGCTTCCACAGCCCTCCCGGCGTATGCCCGCCTAGTTGGCGGGCCCCGCATGCCCCCCATTTAACTGGGGGGCTACGGGAATGGCCGGGAACACCCGGCCACTCCCGTCCGACACTGGTGGAGGCCCGTGCAATACAGGCAAAGGGCGCCCCCGCACCCACCGCCTGCTGGCCTCCACCCGGGAGGAGCCGGAGGTGACTACCAGACCGGCGTCTTCCTCGACCCCTCCCCTCTCCGGAGCGGCGCCACGCGAGAGAATCATCCCCCCGCGCGCGCGCCGCTGCGTCCCTCCGGAACATGACCGCCTGTTCCGCATCGGCGGCCCTGCCCAGTCTACGCCCACTCACCTCCCTCTGTAAGCAGAGGAGGAGTGGGCGTACCTGCCCTCAGTAGCCCGGTTCCCTTCACCGACCATCAAGCATGATCGGCGATTGGAACCGTGACCTTTCCCCGCTTGTTGAAGATTAGCCGCCAGCCCCAATTGTCCCCCAAAACCGCACTGGGAGAAATTGGAGCCGACGTTGCCCAGGGTGCGCCACGAGGAGGCTCTTCAACATGCACCCCAACCTAACCTTTTTTTTTTTTTTTTTTTTTTTTTTTTTTTTTTTTTTTTTTTGTCGCTGAGAAATGCTTTATGCATCCCCGCTCGTGGGGGACGAGACGGGGTATGTGGGACTCCTGTCGAAATCCGCACTCGACAGTATACCCACTAAAACTCAGCGGTGTTCCCACAACGCCGTGATGGGAGGGCTATGGGAAATTGGCACAGCCTCTGCTTCCACAGCCCTCCCGGCGTATGCCCGCCTAGTTGGCGGGCCCCGCATGCCCCCCATTTAACTGGGGGGCTACGGGAATGGCCGGGAACACCCGGCCACTCCCGTCCGACGCTGGTGGAGGCCCGTGCAATACAGGCAAAGGGCGCCCCCGCACCCACCGCCTGCTGGCCTCCACCCGGGAGGAGCCGGAGGTGACTACCAGACCAGCGTCTTCCTCGACCCCTCCCCTCTCCGGAGCGGCGCCGCGCGAGAGAATCATCCCCCGCGCGCGCGCCGCTGCCTCCCTCCGGGACACGACCGCCTGTTCCGCATCGGCGGCCCTGCCCAGTCTACGCCCACTCACCTCCCTCTGTAAGCAGAGGAGGAGTGGACGTATCTGCCCTCTGTAGCCCGGTTCCCTTCACCGACAATCAAGCATGATCGGTGATTGGAACCGCGACCTTTCCCCGCTTGTTGAAGATTAGCCGCCAGCCCCAATTTTCCCCCAAAACCGCACTGGGAGAAATTGGAGCCGACGTTGCCCAGGGTGCGCCACGAGGAGGCTCTTCAACATGCACCCCAACCTAACCTAACCTTTTTTTTTTTTTTTTTTTTTTTTTTTTGTTTGCGCTGGGAAAAATGCATTACGCATGCCCACCCGTCGGGGGACGGGAGGGGTATGTGGGACTCCCCGGTAGAACCGGTATACCCACTAAACAACCCAGCGGCATTCCCGCATCGTCTGAGTGGAGGGGGACTGGGAATCGGCAGAGCCTTTCCATCCTGCCCCCCGCCGACGACCGCCCGCCTTTACGGCGGGCCCGGCGGGCCCCTCCCGTCGGGGGGGAGGGGCCCAGGAATGACTGACGACGTGGGTGGTGGACAGTGCAATGCAGGAGAAGGCGCCCCCGCGCCTGTCTCCCGCTGTTCACCACCTGGAGGCGCGTGACGACGATCATACAACCGCCGTCTCACGCCCCGTCTTCGCCTGCGGAGCGGCGCCGCGAGAGGGTCTTCCTCCCGCACGCGCTCCGCCGCCTCCTTCTGTGACATTACCTCTTCGCAGAAGGAGGCGACCGCTGCCCAGGCCCCCTCGCTTTCCAGCATCGAGTTGACGACGCCGGGAAGCGAGAGGTCCTGCCCGACTGCTGCGACCAGTGTGTGGCGCAGCTCGGACCAGGCTGGGCACACCTCGAGGGTGTGCTGCGCCGTGTCCTCCGCCGCGCCACAGTCGTGGCACGACGGGGTCTCCTCTCTTTGGATCCGATGCAGGTGCGATCCGAAGCACCCGTGTCCGGACAACACCTGCACCAGACGGAAAGAGAGGAAACCGTGGGACCGCTCGAGCCAATCCTTCAGGACCGGCCCGAGCGCGTCCAATGTTCGGCGGCCGAATGCGGCAGTGGCGAGGTCCTCCGTCCAATGATGGACGATTGCGTCCTTCGCCTCTTGCCGCACGGCCTCCCGTTCTTCTGCGACGGGGGGCTCCCCGAGCGCCTTGCGGCGCGCCGTCCATTCGTACACTCTGGTCAGCACCCACGCCTCGAGCTCCCAAGGAGGGGTGCCGGCCAGAGCGCACGCCGCAGAGAAGCCCACCGAGCGGTAGGCCCTCGCCACCCGCAGTGCAATGGCCCTTTGGGGCCTGCGGATGGCCGTGGCGTTCTCCCGTCTGTGGAGGGAGTCTGCCCAGATTGGGGCCCCGTAAAGGGCCATGCTCCTGAGGATGCCGGCATACAAGCGCCGGCATCGCGCCTTCGGACCCCCCAGATTCGGGAGGAGCCACGACAAGGCGTTCGCGGCCTTCAGCAGGCGCGTCGACAGCCCGCTAAAGTGTGGGCCGAAGCGCCACCTGCTGTCGAGGACAAGGCCCAAGTACTTCATCTGGGTCTTGACCTCGATCCTGACGCCCTCCACTGTAATGTGGCCGTCGGGAGGGATGCGCTGCCGTGGACCGTGAAAATACACGGCCTCGGTTTTGTGCAGCGCAACCTTCAGTCCGAGGCGGCGAATCCTTCCTGCCACTAAGGATCCGCCGGCAGAGGCCAGACTGGCCGCCTCCCTGAAGTCCCTCCCCCGGGCGACGAGGAGGGTGTCATCCGCGTAACAGATGACGCTCGTGCCACGGAGGAGGGTTCCCCGCAGTAGCCAGTCGAATCCAATGTTCCACAGCAGTGGTCCTAGGACCGACCCCTGTGGAACACCAGACTCTGCGCCGTATCGCCTCACTGTGGCCGTTTTGTCTGCGAGGAGGACCCCCCGGTCCTCCAAGTAGCTGGCCAAGAGTCGGCGCAGGTACTGAGGCACTCCGTGGTACCGGAGCGCCTCCAAGATTGTCGAGTGGGGGACGGAGTTGAAGGCGTTGGCTATGTCGAATGACACCGCCAACACTCCGTCGCCCGCCTCCACGGCCTCCCTCACCTGGCCCTTGAGTAGGGCCAGCGCGTCGACCGTCGAACGACCCCGTCGGAAACCGAATTGGGCGTCCGACAGGTCCGGCCCCACCGTCCCCAGCAGGCTCTTTAGCCGGTCGGCGATTATCCCCTCGAACATCTTACCGACCTCATCGAGCAAGACGATGGGCCGGTAAGCCGAGGGGGAGTCCGCCGGGCGTCCCTCCTTTCGGAGCAGGCATAGCCGCCCCTCCTTCCAAGGTTTCGGGAACCTCCCAGTCGTAAAACACGCGCTGAACAGGTCCCGAAACCTGTCCTCCATCTGTGAGGCGGCGATGGCCACCACCCGTGCGGGAACGCCGTCCGGCCCTGGGGCTGTGTTCTTCGCGCGGAGGTGTAGAGTCCCCGCGCAAAGTTCCACCGCCGTAACCGGGGGGACATCCTCCTCCGACGGAGCCGCCTCCCGCGGGGGATCCATCACTGGCGGGGTGAAGTCGGTCCTGGACGGAAACAGGGACCGGACCACCCCGTCCAGCAGTGCCGGCTCGAGGGTCTCCGTCAGTGGAAGACCACAGGGGCGCAGTTTATTCCGCGCCGCCTTGTATGGTCTTCCAAATGGGTCCCTGTCGAGACCCTCCAACATTTCGGCTCTCGCCGAATCTTCGGCCGCGCGCATGGCCGACTTCAGGACCGTCTTTGCCGCGACGTACGTGGCATAGAGGGCCTCCTCGCTGGTGGGGTCTCGGTGCCTGCGCCTTCGACTCCGCGTGTAGGCCCTCCTGGCTGCCACGCAGGCGGTTCGGAGCCCCGCCAGTTCCTCCGACCACCAATAGACGGCGCGGCGGGGAGCTGGGCGGCGAGACCGGGGCATGCTGGAGTTGCACACCTCGGTCAGCGACCTCCTCAGCTGAGCCGCTGCGGCGTCCACGTCCAGGACCTCGACAGGAGGTGCGAGCCAGTCCTGGACGAACGCCGCCTCCTCCGCAGCCTCTCGGTCCAGGCGGGTGAGAGCCCACCGTGGGAACGCAGATTGGCCCGAGCCTGGAGCAATTCCCCGGGAGCTCTGGGTGGAGCTGATGTCGAACCGCACATATCGGTGGTCCGACAAGGTCTCCACCATCTCCACCCGCCAGTTCACGACGTGGGCGGCTAGCACGGGGGTGGCAAACGATACGTCGACCACTGATCCTCCCCGTTGCCGCACACACGTGTGAACGGTCCCTCTGTTCAGGAGGGACACACCGCACGACGCCGCCCAAAACTCCACGGCGCGTCCCCGGACGTTGCAGGACCCGGCCGGGTTGCCCCAGGCCGTCGACTTGGCGTTCAGGTCACCCAGTACGGCGACCTGGCGTGGCGCCGCCCTCCCGACCACCGCGGTGAGGATTTCGAGAAAGTTCTCGAAATCCGAGAGAGGGCGGTTCGGGGAGAAATAGACGCCCACAAGGGCTAATTCTCCCCACGCGGCGGCCACGTATCCCGGTCCCCTCTCTAAGAGCGAGAGGGGAGGGGAGTCCGTGGAAGACCGCGTCACCAATGCCACCAAGCCGTCCCGATCGCCCAGCCAACGGCCAGGGACTGAGTACGGCTCGGCGACGGCCGCCACGTCCACCAACCACTCGGCCATGGTCTGCATCAGCAGATCCTGGGCCGCTCTGCAGTGGTTGGTGTTCGCCTGGAGGATGCGATGCTTGACCGAACTATCCATCGACAGACATCGCACCCCCCTCCACAACCGCCGCCGATGTCCCAGCCTCAGGGACGGCAACGGTGGCAGCGACAGGCCGGATCAGCGCCTGCGCTTTGCCCTTCTTAGGGGGAGGATTGCACTTCCTCCCCATCATCACGTGGCCTGCCGGGCAGCCACTGGCGGCACACACCGCACAGTGCGGCGTGGCGGCCTCGCAGGAGGCCGACTTGTGGCCTTCCTTGCCACAGCGGAAGCATTTGTCCGCCCTGTCGACCTCGGACGGACAAAGGGCCCGAGTGTGTCCGACTCCAAGACACTTGTAGCAGCGCAGAGGCTGGGCTGCAAGTGCCCGGACTACACCCGAGCTGAACCCGACAGTCAGCCGTCCCTTGGCTAGGACGGCTGCAGCTGCGGCGACTGGGCACTCGAGGCGAATGGTGCCCATGCCGCCGCGGCCGGGCCTGATGGCCCGACCTTGCACCGCTGTGACGCCACAGCCCCCCATCGCAGCGACCGCCGCCACCACCTCCTCTTTGGTGACCGAGTCGTCGAGGTCGGTCACCTCCAAGGCCACAGACTTTACGGGCCTGGTGACCTTGGCCGCGTCGGCGATGACCTCTCGCAGTTTGGTTGCGAAGCGGTCCGCGTTGGCGCCGCCCTGAGCCCCCGGGAACTCGAACATTCGAGCCCCGGCCTGGGTCCGGCGGCAGGAGACTGCACCGATCCCCAGCTGGGTAGGGTCGGCGTTGGCACGCGCCCGCATCATTACGGACGCGTACGTCTCTCCCCGCTCCACAGCCTCAGCGGTGAGCGTCACCACAACGGCTGCGGTCTTCGGAGGAACCAGCTTCCTCTTTGACTTGGCGGCGGGGGCCCCATTAGCTACAGGAGCAGCAGCGGGAGCAGCGGCGGTGGGCTTGGCGGCCGACGTCTTCCCCTTCCCCTTTCCCTTGCCTTTTGTCTGGGACGGGCCGGGAGTGGTGGTGGCGGGGGTGGTAGGGGAAGCCAGGGCCTTCTTTTTGCCCTTTTTCACCTTCGTCCACCCTTGCTGGTTGGATGGGGTGGTGGACGGAAGATGGGCGTCAGAGGACAGCTCTGGCTCGCGTGGCCTTCTGTCTGCCGCGAGCGGCGGTCGCAGGCGTTTCTCCGGCAAGAGCCTGTCCTCAATTCCCGCAAGACAGGCTCTCGTGAAGGCCCTTTCCTCCATTACGACCTTGCGGATTATATCCTCAAGGTTGGAGGGCGGGGCCTCAGCCGCTGGTCTTGGCTCGGACATGTTTTTGTTCGGCCGGGCCGTGGCTTCAGCCAGCTTCAGATGAAGCTGGCTGACCTCTGACTGCAGGCGATCGACTTTCGCCTGCAGTTGCCGCGTTTCGTCGGTAGCCTTCCGCTGCACCAGCTCCCCGACTATGCCGCGCATGCTCGCGGCCCTACATTTAAGGGACTTTTGGAAAGTCCCTTTAAGATTGGAGGACTTGGAGGCGACTGCCACTATCTCCTCTTCGTCCTCCTCAGCCATCAGCTGCAGCTCCGCCAGGGAGTGGTCCGCGTAGTGGACGCGGGACGCGCCGTACCCGGATTTGGCCCGGGCGGCGTGCGTCCGTTGCTCCGTGGCCGCAACCCGCTCCTCCAGGTCTTGTTGGACCTGCGCCCGTCGAGACAGGTCCAACTGGCGCTGGGCTTCTGCCAGACCCACGTCGTGGGTGTCAGACACCGGCCTCTTGGCCTTCGGCTGTGACGCAGTGTCCGAGGAACCCCCAGACCCCTTCCGCTGATAAGCCCGCTTCATTGTGTCCCGGCGAGCAATCGCCGAACCACACGACATGATGGACTCGTCGTCGGAGTCCAGCAACTCGCCCGCCGAGCTATAGAAGCTAGTCGCAGACTGCGCGCGGCTAGCCTCTGATGCCGAGGCACCCTCAGATTGGCCCTGAGAAGGGCCTTTTGGTTGGCCCTGAGAAGGGCCTTTTGGGAGGCCCTGAGAAGGGCCTTTTGGTTGGCCCTGAGAAGGGCCTTTTGCTTGGCCCTGAGAAGGGCCTTTTGGTTGGCCCTGAGAAGAGCCTTTTTTAAAACGCCCGGAGGCGGTCCTCAATTGCTTTGGCATAGCCTCCGCAGGTGTCGTAGATGCCGACATGAAATAAAATTGGATAATAGGATAAAATACGCTACGACTGCACAGTGCACTTTAGCCGAACACCGGTCTGCCACTCCGTTACGGTGGTCAGAACCGGGTCGTTGCCCAGGGGACGCGACGTGGACGCAAGCACTGTGGGGTGGTCCCCCAACCTAACCTAACCTAACCTAACCTAACCTAACCTAACCTAACCTAACCTAACCTAACCTAACCTAACCTTTTATTTTTTTTTTTTTTTTTTTTTTTTTTTTTTTTTTTTTTTTTTTTTTTTTTTTTTTTTTTTTTTTGTTTCCGGGGTGGAAAATCCTCATGGATGTCCGCCGCCCTGGGGCGGGCGACGGGGTCTGTCAGACTCTTACTGACTAAAAACCACCCCGGTGTTCCATCTCACACCTACGCCGGGGGTCGCGGGAACATACGATCCTTCCACAACCCCCGACTGGTGCCGGCCCGCCGCTGCGGGCCTCTTCGGGTCTGGGGGGGGAGTGAGGTGTTTGACTCCCCCCGCGACGTCTAAGAGGGGCGCGCGTGGAACACTACGCGCCACCACCTCGGGTCCTGGTGTGTGGGGGGCGACGGACGTCCCCGAGTCCGTCGCCCCTGGACCCATTTAGGGGGGCTGGAAGAGGGCGTTGTCCGCCCTCCGCCGACGCCCGGTGCGCCTTCTGCGGGCCGGGTGAGAGGACGAGATCTCCCTCTCCCTTTCCGCAGCCTCCTTCTGCGAGACGACTGTCTCACAGAAGGAAACCACCGCGTCCCAGGACTCGTCGCCGCCGACCATCAACTCGACTACGGCCGGCAGCGACAAGTCACTGCCTACTTCTGAGATGAGGGCACGGCGCGGCTCCTCCCAAGCGGCACACTCTGCCAGCGTATGCCGCGCCGTGTCCTCCCGGCAGTCGACGCAGTGGTGACACCGGGCGTCCGGCTCCCTGTTTATACGACACAGGTACTTCCCGAAGCAACCATGCCCCGAGAGCACCTGCGTCACCCGAAACGACAGGGAGCCGTGCCTCCTCCCGAGAACCTAACCTAACCTAACCTAACCTTTTTTTTTTTTTTTTTTTTTTTTTTTTTTTGTCGCTGAGAAATGACATTACGCATCTCCGCTCGTCGGGGGACGAGACGGGGTATGTGGGACTCCCTGCCAGAGTGGCAGTATACCCACTAAAACTCAGCGGTGTTCCCGCGACGCCGTGATGGGAGGGCTATGGGAAATTGGCTTAGCCTCTGCTTCCACAGCCCTCCCGGCGTATGCCCGCCTAGCTGGCGGGCCCCGCATGCCCCCCAGTCTGGGGGGCTACGGGAATGGCCGGGAACACCTGGCCATTCCCGTCCGACACTGGTGGAGGCCCGTGCAATACAGGCAAGGGTGCCCCCGCACCCGTTGCCTGCTGGCCTCCACCGGGGAGGAGTCGCTGATGGCCGTCATACTGACGTCTTCTCCGACCCCTCCTCCGTCTTCGGAGCGCCGCCGCGTGAGGATCGTCCTCCCGCGCGCGCTCCGGCGCCTCCTTCTGGGACATGACGTGTTCGCAGAAGGAGGCCACTGCCGCCCAGGACCTCTCATCGCCCAGCATGGCGTTGACCAAACCGGGGAGTGAGAGGTCCGGTCCGATCACCGCAGTGAGACTGCGGCGCGGCTCGGACCACGACGGGAACACCGCGAGGGTGTGCTGCGCCGCGTCCTCCGCCGCACCGCAGTCGTGGCACGACGGTGTCTCCTCCCGTCCGATTCGGTGCAGGTACGATCCGAAACAACCGTGTCCGGACAGCACCTGCACCAGACGGAACGAGAGGAACCCATGCGACCGATCGAGCCAGTCTCGCAGGACCGGCCCGATCGCGTCGAGGGTTTGGCGGCCGAAGGCTGCGGTGGCGAGGTCCCTCGTCCAATGGACGACGATGGCGTCCCTCGCCTCCCGCCGGACGGCCTCCCGCTCTTCCGGGGCGGGGCGTTCTCCTCTCGCCCTCCGCCCCGCCGTCCATTCGTATACTCTGGCGAGCACCCACGCCTCGAGTTCCCAAGGAGGGGTGCCAGCCAGAGCACACGCTGCCGCGAAGCCCACCGTGCGGTAGGCCCGCGACACCCGCTGAGCTATGGCCCTTTGGGGGGCCCGCAAGGCCGCGGCGTTCTCCCGCCTTTGGAGGGAGTCCTCCCAGATTGGGGCCCCGTAGAGGGCCATACTCCTCAAGATGCCGGCGTAAAGTTGCCGGCATCGCGCGCTGGGCCCCCCCAAATTGGGGAGCAGCCACGAGAGGGCGCCCGCAGTCTTCAGCAGGCGCGTCGACAGCCCGCTAAAATGCGGGCCGAAACGCCACCTGCTGTCGAGTACAAGGCCCAGATATTTCATCTGGGCCTTCACCTCGATTCGGACGCCCTCCACAAATATGTGGGCGTCTGGTGGTTGGCGCTGCCGAGGCCCGTGGAAGAACACAGCCTCGGTCTTGTGCAGCGCCACCGTCAATCCTAGGCGGCGGATCCTCCCTGCGACCAAGGATCCGCCCGCCGAGGCCAAGTTGGCCGCCTCCCTGAAACTCTCCCCCCGGGCGGTGAGGAGAGTGTCATCCACGTAGCAGACGACACTCGTACCTCGGAGGAGAGTTCCCCGCAAGAGCCAGTCGTAGCCGACGTTCCAGAGGAGAGGTCCCAGGACTGACCCCTGTGGAACGCCGGCCTCGACTGCGTACCGCCGGACTTGGCCAGCCCTGTTCACGAGAACGATCGCCCGATCCTCCAGGTAGCTGGCCAGTAGACGCCGCATATATCGAGGCACCCCGTGGAATCGGAGTGCCTCTAGGATGGTGCTGTGGGGAACAGAGTTGAAGGCGTTGGCTATGTCGAATGACACCGCCAACAATCCGTCCCCCACCTCCACCGCCTCCTTCACCTGCCTCTTGAGGCAGGCCAGCGCGTCCACCGTCGAACGCTCAGCCCGAAAACCGAACTGAGCGTCCGACAAGTCCGGCCCGATACGCCGCATATGGCCCTTTAGGCGGGCAGCGATTATCCCCTCGAACATTTTTCCGACCTCATCGAGCAGAACGATGGGCCGGTATGCCGAGGGGGAGTCTGCAGGGCGGCCCTCCTTGCGAAGGAGGCACAACTGCCCCTCCTTCCACGGTTTCGGGAACCTTCCAGACGCAAGGCATGCGCTGAAGAGGTCCCGAAACCGCTCCTCCATTTGGGTGGCGGCAATTGCCACCACCCTCGCCGGGACACCGTCGGGGCCCGGAGCCGTCTTCTTGGCGCGGATATGCACAATCGCCGCGCCAAGTTCCGACTCCGTGACAGGAGAGGGAGCCTCCTCTTCCTCCTCCTCCTCCTCCAGCGGGGCTCCACACATCACTGGCGGGGTGAAGTTGTCCCTGCACGGAAACAGGGACTGAACCACCCCATCCAGAAATGTGGGCTCCAGGGTCTCGACAACCGGGGGACCAAAGGGGCGCAATTTGTTGCGCGCCACCTTATACGGTCTCCCGTAAGGGTCGTTGTCGAGACCCTCCAGCAGCTCGGCTCTCGCCGAGTCTTTAGCGGCAGCGATGGCCCGATCGAGGCCCATTTTAGCCTCCACGTACACCTCGTAGAGGCGGTCCTCGTCGGGCCGGTTGCGTCGACGCCGCCGCCGACTCCGCGTGTAGGCCCTCTTGGCCGCCACGCAGGCGGTTCTGAGCCCCGCCAGCTCCTCCGACCACCAATAGACGGCGCGGCGGGGAGTCGGGCGGCGAGACCGGGGCATGCTGGAGTTGCACACCTCGGTCAGAGACTCCCTCAGCTGGCCCGCTGTGGTGTCCACATCCAGGCCGGTGGTAGGAGGCGACAGCCAGTCCTGGATGAACGCCGCCTCCGCCGCTGCCTCCCTGTCCAGGCGGGTGAGAGCCCACCGCGGAAACGGTGATCGCCCCGAGAGGGGCTGCACCGCTCCGGGGCCACTGGCGGAGATGTCGAACCGCACGTAGCGGTGGTCCGACATAGTCTCCACCAGGTCCACCCGCCAGTTCAGCACGCGCGCGGCTAACCCAGGGGTGGCGAAAGTGACGTCCACTACTGAGCCACCCTGACGCCGCACGCATGTCTGGACGCTTCCTCTGTTCAAGAGGGAGAGTCCAGAGGAGGCTGCCCACATCTCCACCGCCCGCCCGCGAGCGTCGGTGGCCCGGTTGCCCCAGGTCACCGACTTGGCATTCAGGTCTCCCAGCACGGAGACCTGACGCGGCGCCGCCCTGCCGACCACGGCGGCCAGGACTCCGAGATAATTCTCAAAGTCCTGGAGAGGGCGGTTTGGGGAGAAATATACCCCCACAAGGGCAAAGTCTCCCCACGCGGCGGCCACGTATCCCGGTCCTCTCTCTAATAGCGAGAGGGGAGGGGAGTCTGTGGAAGACCGCGCCGCTAGTGCCACCGAGTCGTCCTCGTCACCCAGCCAGCTGCTGGGGATCGAGTAGGGCTCGGCGACCACCGCTACGTTCACCAACCACTCGGCCATGACCTGCACTACCAGGTCCTGGGCCGCTCTGCAGTGGTTGGTGTTCGCCTGGAGGATGCGGTAGTCGGAAACCTGCATTATTCCGACATGGCACCCTCCTCCTCAGCTACCGCAGCTGGAGCTGCAGCGGCGGCGACGACGGCGGCGGCGGTGGTGGCGACAGGTCGAAACTGCGCCGGCACTATGCCCTTCTTGACGGGGGGCTTACAGCTCCTGCCCGTCATCCTGTGGCCCGCGGGGCGGCCACTGGCGGCACACGCCGTGCAGTGTGGCGTGGTGGCGCGGCAAGTGGCACTCTTGTGCCCCTCTTGCCCGCACTGGTAGCACGTGTCTCCCCAGTCGGCCTTGGAGGGACACGTGGCTCGGGTGTGGCCGAAGGAGAAGCACTTGAAGCAGCGCAAGGGCTGGTCTTCAAGTGCTCGGACCACAGCCGAGCTGAGCCCCACAAGCAGCCGTCCCTTGGTCGCAGCAAGGGCGGCCCCAGCCGCGGCGACTGGGCACTCGACGCGGACGATGCCCATGCCGCGGCGGCCGAGCCTGATGGCTCCAGCCTTCACCGCGCCAGCGTCGCAGCCTCCAGCCGCCGCGACGGCCGCCACCACATCCTCCTTGGTGGCCGAATCGTCCAGATCGGCCACCTCCAAGGCTGCGGTCTTGACGGGCCTGACGACCGTTGCCGCGTCGGCGATGACCTCTTGCAACTTCGTTGCGAAGAGGTCCGCGTTTGTGCCGCGCTGTTCCCCCGAGAACTCGAAAATTCGAGCTCCGGTTAGGGTTCGGCGGCACGTTATTTTGCTGATCCCCAGCTGGGAGGGATCAGCATTGGTACGTCTCGCCCCGCTCCGCGGCCTCCGGGGTGATGGTCACCACGACGGCCGCGGTCTTGGGAGGAACTAACTTCCTCCCGCCAGCTGGAGCCCTTTTGACTGCCGGTGCAGTCGCGGCGGGCTTGGGGGCCGACTTTTGCCCTCCCTTCCCTTTTCCCCTCCTGACCACTTCCGTCCACGACTGGTTGGACGGGGTGGTGGAGGGAAGAAGGGCGTCTTCCTCCTGCGAGCTCTGGGGGGCTGCCGCTGGAGTGGCAGCCGACCCAGACGCTCCCTCCGAGCTGATGGTGAGGGTTTGAGGAGCCGCCTTGGTCCTCTTGCCCTCGCCTTTGCCCTTGGAGGGCTTCGGGGCCTGGGGCTGCGCACCCGATGCCGGGCCTGCTAAAGGCGCAGGTTCCGGCACCCCGCGTGGTGCCTTATCCGCCGCTAGCGGCGGGCGGAGCCGCTTCTCCGGCAGGAGCCGGTCCTCGATGCCTGCGAAGCAGGCTCTGGTGAAGGCCCTCTCCTCCATGACAACCTTTCGGAGTATCTCCTCAAGGTTGTGAGGGGAGGAGGTGGAGCCTCCTACCACCGGTCCAGGGGCTGATTGCGCAGGCCGAGCAGTGACCTCAGCCAGCTTCTGGTGCAGCTGGCTGACCTCCGCCTGCAGGCGATCCACCTTCGCCTGCAGTTGCCGCGTCTCATCCGTGGCCGTCCGCTGCACCAGCTCCTGCACAATGCCATGCAGACTGGCAGCCCGGCATTTAAGGGCCTTCTGGAAGGTCCCCTTCAGGTTGGAGGACTTTGAGGCGACCTCCAGGACCTCCTCCCTGTCCTCCCGCGCCATGCGCTCAAGTTCCGCCAAGGAGTGGCCAGCATACAGGACACTGGATGCCCCATAGCCGGCCCTCGACCGGGCGGCCTGCGCCTGGCGCTCTCTGGCAGCGACCCTCTCCTCCAGGTCCTGCTGGAGTTGCGCCCGTTTTAGCAGGTTTAGCTGGCGCTCGGCGTCTACCAAACCCACAACGTGGGTATCACCTGCTTTCGAAGAAGTCGAAGCCCTTTTGGACTTTGACTTCTTCTGCGCCCCGCCTCCAGCCGACGAGGATCCCTCGGACCCGTGCCGCAGGTAGGCCCTCTTTCGCTCGAGGCGGTCGCTCTCTGCTGCCGACGTGTCGATATTCGAGTCGTCCGAGTCCGACTCGTCTGCTCTGGCCGCAGATGGTGCGCGGTCAGCGTCCGACGCTAATGCGTCACCGGCGCGGCCCTGAAAAGGGCCTTTGGATTGGCCCTGAGAAGGGCCGTTGGGTTGGCCCTGAGAAGGGCCGTTGGGTTGGCCCTGAGAAGGGCCGTTGGGTTGGCCCTGAGAAGGGCCGTTTGGATCGCCCTGAGAAGGGCGATTCGGGTTAAAACTGAAACGCCCGGAGGCGTCCCGCACGGGTTTCTTCGTCATTTTTAGATTTATACTCACAGTCTTCCGCATTGATAACTGTGAGTCACAGCGCACTTTAGCCACCGGTCTGCCACTCCGTTACGGTGGTCAGACACGGCGTTGCCCAGGGGATACTACGTGGAAGTATGCGCTGTGGGGGATCCCCCAACCTAACCTTTTTTTTTTTTTTTTTTTTTGTTTGCGCTGGGAAAAATGCATTACGCATGCCCACCCGTCGGGGGACGGGAGGGGTATGTGGGACTCCCCGGTAGAACCGGTATACCCACTAAACAACCCAGCGGCATTCCCGCATCGTCTGAGTGGAGGGGGACTGGGAATCGGCAGAGCCTTTCCATCCTGCCCCCCGCCGACGACCGCCCGCCTTTACGGCGGGCCCGGCGGCCCCCTCCCGTCGGGGGGGAGGGGCCCAGGAATGACTGACGACGTGGGTGGTGGACAGTGCAATGCAGGAGAAGGCGCCCCCGCGCCTGTCTCCCGCTGTTCACCACCTGGAGGCGCGTGACGACGATCATACAACCGCCGTCTCACGCCCCGTCTTCGCCTGCGGAGCGGCGCCGCGAGAGGGTCTTCCTCCCGCACGCGCTCCGCCGCCTCCTTCTGTGACATTACCTCTTCGCAGAAGGAGGCGACCGCTGCCCAGGCTCCCTCGCTTTCCAGCATCGAGTTGACGACGCCGGGAAGCGAGAGGTCCTGCCCGAATGCTGCGACCAGTGTGTGGCGCAGCTCGGACCAGGCTGGGCACACCTCGAGGGTGTGCTGCGCCGTGTCCTCCGCCGCGCCACAGTCGTGGCACGACGGGGTCTCCTCCCTTTGGATCCGATGCAGGTGCGATCCGAAGCACCCGTGTCCGGACAACACCTGCACCAGACGGAAAGAGAGGAAACCGTGGGACCGCTCGAGCCAATCCTTCAGGACCGGCCCGAGCGCGTCCAGTGTTCGGTGGCCAAATGCGGCAGTGGCGAGGTCCTCCGTCCAGTGATGGACGATTGCGTCCTTCGCCTCTTGCCGCACGGCCTCCCGCTCTTCTGCGGCGGGGGGCTCCCCGAGCGCCTTACGGCGCGCCGTCCATTCGTACACTCTGGTCAGCACCCACGCCTCGAGCTCCCAAGGAGGGGTGCCGGCCAGAGCGCACGCCGCAGAGAAGCCTACCGAGCGGTAGGCCCTCGCCACCCGCAGTGCAATGGCCCTTTGGGGCCTGCGGATGGCCGTGGCGTTCTCCCGCCTGTGGAGGGAGTCTGCCCAGATTGGGGCCCCGTAAAGGGCCATGCTCCTGAGGATGCCAGCATACAAGCGCCGGCATCGCGCCTTCGGACCTCCCAGGTTCGGGAGGAGCCACGACAGGGCGTTCGCGGCCTTCAGCAGGCGCGTCGACAGCCCGCTAAAGTGTGGGCCGAAGCGCCACCTGCTGTCGAGGACAAGGCCCAAGTACTTCATCTGGGCCTTGACCTCGATCCTGACGCCCTCCACTATAATGTGGCCGTCGGGAGGGATGCGCTGCCGTGGACCGTGAAAATACACGGCCTCGGTTTTGTGCAGCGCAACCTTCAACCCCAAGCGGCGAATCCTTCCTGCCACTAAGGATCCGCCGGCAGAGGCCAGACTGGCCGCCTCCCAGAAGTCTCTCCCCCGCGCGACGAGGAGGGTGTCATCCGCGTAACAGATGACGCTCGTGCCACGGAGGAGGGTTCCCCGCAGGAGCCAGTCGAATCCAATGTTCCACAGCAGTGGTCCTAGGACCGACCCCTGTGGAACACCGGACTCTGCGCCGTATCGCCTCACTGTGGCCGTTTTGTCTGCGAGGAGGACCACGCGGTCCTCCAAGTAGCTGGCCAAGAGTCGGCGCAGGTACTGAGGCACTCCGTGGTATCGGAGCGCCTCCAAGATTGTCGAGTGGGGGACGGAGTTGAAGGCGTTGGCTATGTCGAATGACACCGCCAACACTCCGTCGCCCGCCTCCACGGCCTCCCTCACCTGGCCCTTGAGTAGGGCCAGCGCGTCGACCGTCGAACGACCCCGTCGGAAACCGAATTGGGCGTCCGACAGGTCCGGCCCCACCGTCCTCAGCAGGCTCTTTAGCCGGTCGGCGATTATCCCCTCGAACAACTTACCGACCTCATCGAGCAAGACGATGGGCCGGTAAGCCGAGGGGGAGTCCGCCGGGCGTCCCTCCTTTCGGAGCAGGCATAGCCGCCCCTCCTTCCAAGGTTTCGGGAACCTCCCAGTCGTAAGACACGCGCTGAAGAGGTCCCGATACCTCTCCTCCATGTGTGAGGCGGCGATGGCCACCACCCGTGCGGGAACACCGTCCGGCCCTGGGGCTGTGTTCTTTGCGCGGAGGTGTAGAGTCCCCGCGCAAAGTTCCACCGCCGTCACCGGGGGGACCTCCTCCTCCGGCGGAGCCGCCTCCCGCGGGGGATCCATCACTGGCGGGGTGAAGTCGGTCCTGGACGGAAACAGGGACCAGACCACCCCGTCCAGCAATGCCGGCTCGAGGGTCTCCGTCAGTGGAAGACCGCAGGGGCGCAGTTTATTCCGCGCCGCCTTGTATGGTCTTCCAAATGGGTCCCTGTCGAGACCCTCCAGCATTTCGGCTCTCGCCGAATCTTCGGCCGCGCGCATAGCCGACTTCAAGACCGTCTTGGCGTCGACGTACGTGGCATAGAGGGCCTCCTCGTTGGTGGGGTCTCGGTGCCTGCGCCTTCGACTCCGCGTGTAGGCCCTCCTGGCCGCCACGCAGGCGGTTCGGAGCCCCGCCAGTTCCTCCGACCACCAATAGACGGCGCGGCGGGGAGTTGGGCGGCGAGACCGGGGCATGCTGGAGTTGCACACCTCGGTCAGGGACCTCCTCAGCTGAACCGCTGCGGCGTCCACGTCCAGGACCTCGACAGGAGGCGTGAGCCAGTCCTGGACGAACGCCGCCTCCTCTGCAGCCTCTCGGTTCAGGCGGGTGAGAGCCCACCGTGGGAACGCAGATTGGCCCGAGCCTGGAGCAATTCCCCGGGAGCTCTGGGTGGAGCTTATGTCGAACCGCACATATCGGTGGTCCGACAAGGTCTCCACCATCTCCACCCGCCAGTTCACGACGTGGGCGGCTAGCACGGGGGTGGCAAACGAGACGTCGACCACTGATCCTCCCCGTTGCCGCACACACGTGTGAACGGTCCCTCTGTTCAGGAGGGACACACCGCACGACGCCGCCCAAAACTCCACGGCGCGTCCCCGGACGTTGCAGGACCCGGCCGGATTGCCCCAGGCCGTCGACTTGGCGTTCAGGTCACCCAGTACGGCGACCTGGCGTGGCGCCGCCCTCCCGACCACCGCGGTGAGGATTTCGAGAAAGTTCTCGAAATCCGAGAGAGGGCGGTTCGGGGAGAAATAGACGCCCACAAGGGCTAATTCTCCCCACGCGGCGGCCACGTATCCCGGTCCCCTCTCTAAGAGCGAGAGGGGAGGGGAGTCCGTGGAAGACCGCGTCACCAATGCCACCAAGCCGTCCCGATCGCCCAGCCAACGGCCAGGGACTGAGTACGGCTCGGCGACAGCCGCCACGTCCACCAACCACTCGGCCATGGTCTGCATCAGCAGATCCTGGGCCGCTCTGCAGTGGTTGGTGTTCGCCTGGAGGATGCGATGCTTGACCGAACTATCCATCGACAGACATCGCACCCCCTTCCACAACCGCCGCCGATGTCCCAGCCTCAGGGACGGCAACGATGGCAGCGACAGGCCGGATCAGCGCCTGCGCTTTGCCCTTCTTAGGGGGAGGATTGCACTTCCTCCCCATCATCACGTGGCCTGCCGGGCAGCCACTGGCGGCACACACCGCACAGTGCGGCGTGACGGCCTCGCAGGAGGCCGACTTGTGGCCTTCCTTGCCACAGCGGAAGCATTTGTCCGCCCTGTCGACCTCGGACGGACAAAGGGCCCGAGTGTGTCCGACTCCAAGACACTTGTAGCAGCGCAGAGGCTGGGCTGCAAGTGCCCGGACTACACCCGAGCTGAACCCGACAGTCAGCCGTCCTATGGCTAGGACGGCTACAGCTGCGGCGACTGGGCACTCGAGGCGAATGGTGCCCATGCCGCCGCGCCCGGGCCTAATGGCCCGACCTTGCACCGCTGTGACGCCACAGCCCCCCATCGCTGCGACCGCTGCGACTACCTCCTCTTTGGTGACCGAGTCGTCGAGGTCGGTCACCTCCAAGGCCACAGACTTTACGGGCCTGGTGACCTTGGCCGCGTCAGCGATGACCTCTCGCAGCTTGGTTGCGAAGAGGTCCGCGTTGGCGCCACCCTGAGCCCCCGGGAACTCGAACATTCGAGCCCCGGCCTGGGTACGGCGGCAGGATACTGTGCCGATCCCCAGCAGGGTGGGATTGGCGTTGGCACGCGCCCGCATCATTACGGACGCGTACGTCTCCCCCCGCTCCACAGCCTCAGCGGTGAGCGTCACCACTACGGCTGCGGTCTTCGGAGGAACCAGCTTCCTCTTTGACCTGGCGGCGGGGGCCCCATTAGCTGCAGGAGCAGCAGCGGGAGCAGCGGCGGTGGGCTTCGGGGCCGACGTCTTCCCCTTCCCCTTTCCCTTGCCTATTTTCTGAGGTGGGCCGGGAGGGGTGGTGGCGGGGGTGGCAGGGGCAGCCAGGGCCTTCTTTTTGCCCTTTTTCACCTTCGTCCACCCTTGCTGGTTCGATGGGGTGGTGGACGGAAGGTGGGCGTCCTGGGAGGACAGCTCAGGCTGGCGTGGCCTACTGTCCGCCGCGAGCGGCGGTCGCAGGCGTTTCTCCGGCAAGAGCCTGTCCTCTATGCCCGCAAGACAGGCTCTCGTGAAGGCCCTTTCCTCCATTACGACCTTGCGGATTACATCCTCAAGGTTGGAGGGCGGGGCCTCAGCCGCCGGTCTCGGCTCGGACACCTTAGTATTTGGCCGGGCCGTGGCTTCAGCCAGCTTCAGATGAAGCTGGCTGACCTCTGACTGCAGGCGATCGACTTTCGCCTGCAGTTGCCGCGTTTCGTCGGACGCCTTGCGTTGCACCAGCTCTCCGACGATGCACCGCATGCTCGCGGCCCTGCATTTAAGGGACTTTTGAAAAGTCCCTTTTAAGTTAGAGGACTTAGAGGCGACTGCCACTATCTCCTCTTCGTCCTCCTCAGCCATCAGCTGCAGCTCCGCAAGGGAGTGGTCCGCATAGTGGACGCGGGACGCGCCGTACCCGGACTTGGCCCGGGCGGCGTGCGTCCGTTGCTCCGTGGCCGCAACCCGCTCCTCCAGGTCTTGCTGGACCTGCGCCCGCCGCGACAGGTCCAACTGGCGTTGGGCTTCCGCCAGACCCACGTCGTGGGTGTCAGACACCGGCCTCTTGGCCCTCGGCTGTGACGCCGTGTCCGAGGAACCCCCCGACCCCTTCCTCTGATATGCCCGCTTTTTTGAGTCTCGGCGACTAATCGCCGAACCACACGACATGATGGACTCGTTGTCGGAGTCCAGCAACTCGCCCGCCGAGCTATAGAAGCTAGTCGCAGACTGCGCGCGGCTAGCCTCTGATGCCGAGGCACCCTCGGATTGGCCCTGAGAAGGGCCTTTTGGTTGGCCCTGATAAGGGCCTTTTGCTTGGCCCTGAGAAGGGCCTTTTGGTTGGCCCTGAGAAGGGCCTTTTGGTTGGCCCTGAGAAGGGCCTTTTTTAAAACGCCCGGAGGCGGTCCTCGATTGCTTTGGCATAGCCTCCGCAGGTGTCGCAGGTTCCAGCATTAAAATAAAATTCGATAATAAGAGTTAAAATACGCTACGACAGCACAGTGCACTTTAGCCGAACACCGGTCTGCCACTCCGTTACGGTGGTCAGAACCGGGTCGTTGCCCAGGGGACGCGACGTGGACGCAAGCACTGTGGGGTGGTCCCCCAACCTAACCTAACCTAACCTAACCTTTTTTTTTTTTTTTTTTTTTTTTTTTTTTTTTTTTTTTTTTTTGTCGCTGAGAAATGCTTTATGCATCCCCGCTCGTGGGGGACGAGACGGGGTATGTGGGACTCCTGTCGAAAACCGCACTCGACAGTATACCCACTAAAACTCAGCGGTGTTCCCACAACGCCGTGATGGGAGGGCTATGGGAAATTGGCTCAGCCTCTGCTTCCACAGCCCTCCCGGCGCATGCCCGCCTAGTTGGCGGGCCCCGCATGCCCCCCATTTAACTGGGGGGGCTACGGGAATGGCCGGGAACACCCGGCCACTCCCGTCCGACACTGGTGGAGGCCCGTGCAATACAGGCAAAGGGCGCCCCCGCACCCACCGCCTGCTGGCCTCCACCCGGGAGGAGCCGGAGGTGACTACCAGACCGGCGTCTTCCTCGACCCCTCCCCTCTCCGGAGCGGCGCCACGCGAGAGAATCATCCCCCCGCGCGCGCGCCGCTGCGTCCCTCCGGAACATGACCGCCTGTTCCGCAGCGGCGGCCGTGCCCAGTCTACGCCCACTCACCTCCCTCTGTAAGCAGAGGAGGAGTGGGCGTACCTGCCCTCAGTAGCCCGGTTCCCTTCACCGACCATCAAGCATGATCGGCGATTGGAACCGTGACCTTTCCCCGCTTGTTGAAGATTAGCCGCCAGCCCCAATTGTCCCCCAAAACCGCACTGGGAGAAATTGGAGCCGACGTTGCCCAGGGTGCGCCACGAGGAGGCTCTTCAACATGCACCCCAACCTAACCTTTTTTTTTTTTTTTTTTTTTTTTTTTTTTTTTTTTTTTTTTTTGTCGCTGAGAAATGCTTTATGCATCCCCGCTCGTGGGGGACGAGACGGGGTATGTGGGACTCCTGTCGAAATCCGCACTCGACAGTATACCCACTAAAACTCAGCGGTGTTCCCACAACGCCGTGATGGGAGGGCTATGGGAAATTGGCTCAGCCTCTGCTTCCACAGCCCTCCCGGCGTATGCCCGCCTAGCTGGCGGGCCCCGCATGCCCCCCATCCTGGGGGGCTACGGGAATGGCCGGGAACACCTGGCCATTCCCGTCCGACACTGGTGGAGGCCCGTGCAATACAGGCAAGGGTGCCCCCGCACCCGTTGCCTGCTGGCCTCCACCGGGGAGGAGTCGGTGATGGCCGTCATACTGACGTCTTCTCCGACCCCTCCTCCGTCTTCGGAGCGCCGCCGCGTGAGGGTCGTCCTCCCGCGCGCGCTCCGCCGCCTCCTTCTGGGACATGACGTGTTCGCAGAAGGAGGCCACTGCCGCCCAGGACCTCTCATCGCCCAGCATGGCGTTGACCAAACCGGGGAGTGAGAGGTCCGGTCCGATCACCGAAGTGAGACTGCGGCGCGGCTCGGACCACGACGGGCACAACGCGAGGGTGTGCTGCGCCGCGTCCTCCGCCGCGCCACAGTCGTGGCACGACGGTGTCTCATCCCGTCCGATTCGGTGCAGGTACGATCCGAAACAACCGTGTCCAGACAGCACCTGCACCAGACGGAACGAGAGGAACCCGTGCGACCGATCGAGCCAGTCTCGCAGGACCGGCCCGATCGCGTCGAGGGTTCGGCGGCCGAAGGCTGCGGTGGCGAGGTCCCTCGTCCAATGGACGACGATGGCGTCCCTCGCCTCCCGCCGGACGGCCTCCCGCTCTTCCGGGGCGGGGCGTTCTCCTCTCGCCCTCCGCCCCGCCGTCCATTCGTATACTCTGGCGAGCACCCACGCCTCGAGTTCCCAAGGAGGGGTGCCAGCCAGAGCACACGCTGCCGCGAAGCCCACCGTGCGGTAGGCCCGCGACACCCGCTGAGCTATGGCCCTTTGGGGGGCCCGCAAGGCGGCGGCGTTCTCCCGCCTTTGGAGGGAGTCCTCCCAGATAGGGGCCCCGTAAAGGGCCATGCTCCTCAAGATGCCGGCGTAGAGTTGCCGGCATCGCGCGCTGGGCCCCCCCAAATTGGGAAGCAGCCACGAGAGGGCGCCCGCAGTCTTCAGCAGGCGCGTCGACAGCCCGCTAAAATGCGGGCCGAATCGCCACCTGCTGTCGAGTACAAGGCCCAGATATTTCATCTGGGCCTTCACCTCGATTCGGACGCCCTCCACAAATATGTGGGCGTCTGGTGGTTGGCGCTGCCGAGGCCCGTGGAAGAACACAGCCTCGGTCTTGTGCAGCGCCACCGTCAATCCTAGGCGGCGGATCCTCCCTGCGACCAAGGATCCGCCCGCCGAGGCCAAGTTGGCCGCCTCCCTGAAACTCTCCCCCCGGGCGGTGAGGAGAGTGTCATCCGCGTAGCAGACGACACTCGTACCTCGGAGGAGAGTTCCCCGCAAGAGCCAGTCGTAGCCGACGTTCCAGAGGAGAGGTCCCAGGACTGACCCCTGTGGAACGCCGGCCTCGACTGCGTACCGCCGGACTTGGCCAGCCCTGTTCACGAGGACGATCGCCCGATCCTCCAGGTAGCTGGCCAGTAAACGCCGCATATATTGAGGCACCCCGTGGAATCGGAGCGCCTCTAGGATGGTGCTGTGGGGAACAGAGTTGAAGGCGTTGGCAATGTCGAATGACACCGCCAACAATCCATCCCCCACATCCATCGCCTCCTTCACCTGCCTCTTAAGGCAGGCCAGCGCGTCCACCGTCGAACGCTCAGCCCGAAAACCGAACTGAGCGTCCGACAAGTCCGGCCCGATACGCCGCATATGGCCCTTTAGGCGGGCAGCGATTATCCCCTCGAACATTTTTCCGACCTCATCGAGCAGAACGATGGGCCGGTATGCCGAGGGGGAGTCTGCAGGGCGGCCCTCCTTGCGAAGGAGGCACAACTGCCCCTCCTTCCACGGTTTCGGGAACCTTCCAGACGCAAGGCATGCGCTGAAGAGGTCCCGAAACCGCTCCTCCATTTGGGTGGCGGCAATTGCCACCACCCTCGCCGGGACACCGTCGGGGCCCGGAGCCGTCTTCTTGGCGCGGATATGCACAATCGCCGCGCCAAGTTCCGACTCCGTGACAGGAGAAGGAGCCTCCTCTTCCTCCTCCTCCAGCGGGGCTCCACACATCACTGGCGGGGTGAAGTTGTCCCTGCACGGAAACAGGGACTGAACCACCCCATCCAGAAATGTGGGCTCCAGGGTCTCGACAACCGGGGGACCAAAGGGGCGCAATTTGTTGCGCGCCGCCTTATACGGTCTCCCGTAAGGGTCGTTGTCGAGACCCTCCAGCAGCTCGGCTCTCGCCGAGTCTTTAGCGGCGGCGATGGCCCGATCGAGGCCCATTTTTGCCTCCACGTACACCTCGTAGAGGCGGTCCTCGTCGGGCCGGTTGCGTCGACGCCGCCGCCGACTCCGCGTGTAGGCCCTCTTGGCCGCCACGCAGGCGGTTCTGAGCCCCGCCAGTGCCTCCGACCACCAATAGACGGCGCGGCGGGGAGCCGGGCGGCGAGACCGGGGCATGCTGGAGTTGCACACCTCGGTCAGAGACTCCCTCAGCTGGCCCGCTATGGTGTCCACATCCAGGCCGGTGGTAGGAGGCGACAGCCAGTCCTGGATGAACGCCGCCTCCGCCGCTGCCTCCCTGTCCAGGCGGGTGAAAGCCCACCGCGGAAACGGTGATCGCCCCGAGAGGGGCTGCACCGCTCCGGGGCCACTGGCGGAGATGTCGAACCGCACGTAGCGGTGGTCCGACATAGTCTCCACCAGGTCCACCCGCCAGTTCAGCACGCGCGCAGCTAACCCAGGGGTGGCGAAAGTGACGTCCACTACTGAGCCACCCTGACGCCGCACGCATGTCTGGACGCTTCCTCTGTTCAAGAGGGAGAGTCCAGAGGAGGCTGCCCACATCTCCACCGCCCGCCCGCGAGCGTCGGTGGCCCGGTTGCCCCAAGTCACCGACTTGGCATTCAGGTCTCCCAGCACGGAGACCTGACGCGGCGCCGCCCTGCCGACCACGGCGGCCAGGACTCCGAGATAATTCTCAAAGTCCTGGAGAGGGCGGTTTGGGGAGAAATATACCCCCACGAGGGCTACCTCTCCCCACGCGGCGGCCACGTATCCCGGTCCCCTCTCTAATAGCGAGAGGGGAGGGGAGTCTGTGGAAGACCGCGCCGCTAGTGCCACCGAGTCGTCCTCGTCACCCAGCCAGCTGCTGGGGATCGAGTAGGGCTCGGCGACCACCGCTACGTTCACCAACCACTCGGCCATGACCTGCACTGCCAGGTCCTGGGCCGCTCGGCAGTGGTTGGTGTTCGCCTGGAGGATGCGGTAGTCGGAAACCTGCATTATTCCGACATGGTACCCTCCTCCTCAGCTACCGCCGCTGGAGCTGCAGCGGCGGCGACGACGGCGGCGGCGGTGGTGGCGACAGGTCGAACCTGCGCCGGCACTATGCCCTTCTTGACGGGGGGCTTACAGCTCCTGCCCGTCATCCTGTGGCCCGCGGGGCGGCCACTGGCGGCACACGCCGTGCAGTGTGGCGTGGTGGTGCGGCAAGTGGCACTCTTGTGCCCCTCTTGCCCGCACTGGTAGCACGTGTCTCCCCAGTCGGCCTTGGAGGGACACGTGGCTCGGGTGTGGCCGAAGGAGAAGCACTTGAAGCAGCGCAAGGGCTGGTCTTCAAGTGCTCGGACCACAGCCGAGCTGAGCCCCACAAGCAGCCGTCCCTTGGTCGCAGCAAGGGCGGCCCCAGCCGCGGCGACTGGGCACTCGACGCGGACGATGCCCATGCCGCGGCGGCCGAGCCTGATGGCTCCAGCCTTCACCGCGCCAGCGTCGCAGCCTCCAGCCGCCGCGACGGCCGCCACCACATCCTCCTTGGTGGCCGAATCGTCCAGATCGGCCACCTCCAAGGCTGCGGTCTTGACGGGCCTGACGACCGTTGCCGCGTCGGCGATGACCTCTTGCAACTTCGTTGCGAAGAGGTCCGCGTTTGTGCCGCGCTGTTCCCCCGAGAACTCGAAAATTCGAGCTCCGGTTAGGGTTCGGCGGCACGTTATTTTGCTGATCCCCAGCTGGGAGGGATCAGCATTGGTACGAGCCCGTCTTAGGACGGACTCGTACGTCTCTCCCCGCTCCGCGGCCTCCGGGGTGATGGTCACCACGACGGCCGCGGTCTTGGGAGGAACTAACTTCCTCCCGCCGGCTGGAGCCCTTTTGAATGCCGGAGCAGTCGCGGCGGGCTTGGGGGCCGACTTTTGCCCTCCCTTCCCTTTTCCCCTCCTGACGACTTCCGTCCACGACTGGTTGGACGGGGTGGTGGAGGGAAGAAGGGCGTCTTCCTCCTGCGAGCTCTGGGGGGCGGCCGCTGGAGTGGCAGCCGACCCAGACGCTCCCTCCGAGCTGGTGGTGAGGGTTTGAGGAGCCGCCTTGGTCCTCTTGCCCTCGCCTTTGCCCTTGGAGGGCTTCGGGGCCTGGGGCTGCGCACCCGATGCCGGGCCTGCTAAAGGCGCAGGTTCCGGCACCCCGCGTGGTGGCTTATCCGCCGCTAGCGGCGGGCGGAGCCGCTTCTCCGGCAAGAGCCGGTCCTCGATGCCGGCGAAGCAGGCTCTGGTGAAGGCCCTCTCCTCCATGACAACCTTTCGGAGTATTTCCTCAAGGTTGTGAGGGGAGGAGGTGGAGCCTCCTACCACCGGTCCAGGGGCTGATTGCGCAGGCTGAGCAGTGACCTCAGCCAGCTTCTGGTGCAGCTGGCTGACCTCCGCCTGCAGGCGATCCACCTTCGCCTGCAGTTGCCGCGTCTCTTCCGTGGCCGTCCGCTGCACCAGCTCCTGCACAATGCCATGCAGACTGGCAGCCCGGCATTTGAGGGCCTTCTGAAAGGTCCCCTTCAGGTTGGAGGACTTTGAGGCGACCTCCAGGACCTCCTCCCTGTCCTCCCGCGCCATGCGCTCAAGTTCCGCCAAGGAGTGGCCAGCATACAGGACGCTGGATGCCCCATAGCCGGCCCCCGACCGGGCGGCCTGCGCCTGGCGCTCTCTGGCAGCGTCCCTCTCCTCCAGGTCCTGCTGGAGTTGCGCCCGTTTTAGGAGGTTTAGCTGGCGCTCGGCGTCAACCAAACCTACAACGTGGGTATCACCTGCTTTTGAAGAAGTCGAAGCCCTTTTGGACTTCGACTTCTTTTGCGCCCCGCCTCCAGCCGACGAGGATCCCTCGGACCCGTGCCGCAGGTAGGCTCTCTTTCGCTCGAGGCGGTCGCTCTCAGCTGCCGACGTGTCGAGATTTGAGTCGTCGGAGTCCGACTCGTCTGCTCTGGCCGCAGATGGTGCGCGGTCAGCGTTCGACGCTAATGCGTCACCGGCGTGGCCCTGAAAAGGGCCTTTGGATTGGCCCTGAGAAGGGCCGTTGGGTTGGCCCTGAGAAGGGCCGTTGGTTTGGCCCTGAGAAGGGCCGTTGGGTTGGCCCTGAGAAGGGCCGTTTGAATCGCCCTGAGAAGGGTGATTCGGGTTAAAACTACTGAAACGCCCGGAGGCGTCCCGCACGGGTTTCTTCGTCATGATTTTACTCACAGTCTTCCGCATTGATAACTGTGAGTCACAGCGCACTTTAGCCACCGGTCTGCCACTCCGTTACGGTGGTCAGACACGGCGTTGCCCAGGGGATACTACGTGGAAGTATGCGCTGTGGGGGATCCCCCAACCTAACCTTTTTTTTTTTTTTTATTTTTTTTTTTTTTTTTTTTTTTGTCGCTGAGAAATGCTTTATGCATCCCCGCTCGTGGGGGACGAGACGGGGTATGTGGGACTCCTGTCGAAAACCGCACTCGACAGTATACCCACTAAAACTCAGCGGTGTTCCCACAACGCCGTGATGGGAGGGCTATGGGAAATTGGCTAAGCCTCTGCTTCCACAGCCCTCCCGGCGTATGCCCGCCTGGTTGGCGGGCCCCGCATGCCCCCCATTCAACTGGGGGGCTACGGGAATGGCCGGGAACACCCGGCCACTCCCGTCCGACACTGGTGGAGGCCCGTGCAATACAAGCAAAGGGCGCCCCCGCACCCACCGCCTGCTGGCCTCCACCCGGGAGGAGCCGGAGGTGACTACCAGACCGGCGTCTTCCTCGACCCCTCCCCTCTCCGGAGCGGCGCCGCGCGAGAGAATCATCCCGCGCGCGCGCGCCGCTGCCTCCCTCCGGGACACGACCGCCTGTTCCGCATCGGCGGCCCTGCCCAGTCTACGCCCACTCACCTCCCTCTGTAAGCAGAGGAGGAGTGGACGTATCTGCCCTCTGTAGCCCGGTTCCCTTCACCGACCATCAAGCATGATCGGTGATTGGAACCGTGACCTTTGCCCGCTTGTTGAAGATTAGCCGCCAGCCCCAATTGTCCCCCAAAACCGCACTGGGAGAAATTGGAGCCGACGTTGCCCAGGGTGCGCCACGAGGAGGCTCTTCAACATGCACCCCCCCCCAACCTAACCTTTTTTTTTTTTTTTTTTTTTTTTTTTTTTTTTTGCGCTGGGAAAAATGCATTACGCATGCCCACCCGTCGGGGGACGGGAGGGGTATGTGGGACTCCCCGGTAGAACCGGTATACCCACTAAACAACCCAGCGGCATTCCCGCATCGTCTGAGTGGAGGGGGACTGGGAATCGGCAGAGCCTTTCCATCCTGCCCCCCGCCGACGACCGCCCGCCTTTACGGCGGGCCCGGCACGCCCCTCCCGTCGGGGGGGAGGGGCCCAGGAATGACTGACGACGTGGGTGGTGAGCAGTGCAATGCAGGAGAAGGCGCCCCCGCGCCTGTCTCCCGCTGTTCACCACCTGGAGGCGCGTGACGACGATCATACAACCGCCGTCTCACGCCCCGTCTTCGCCTGCGGAGCGGCGCCGCGAGAGGGTCTTCCTCCCGCACGCGCTCCGCCGCCTCCTTCTGTGACATTACCTCTTCGCAGAAGGAGGCGACCGCTGCCCAGGCCCCCTCGCTTTCCAGCATCGAGTTGACGACGCCGGGAAGCGAGAGGTCCTGCCCGACCACTGCGATTAAAGGTAGGCGCAGCTCGGACCAGGCCGGGCACACCTCGAGGGTGTGCTGCGCCGTGTCCTCCGCCGCGCCACAGTCGTGGCACGACGGGGTCTCCTCCCTTTGGATCCGATGCAGGTGCGATCCGAAGCACCCGTGGCCGGACAACACCTGCACCAGACGGAAAGAGAGGAAACCGTGGGACCGCTCGAGCCAATCCTTCAGGACTGGCCCAAGCGCGTCCAGTGTTCGGCGGCCGAATGCGGCAGTGGCGAGGTCCTCCGTCCAATGATGGACGATTGCGTCCTTCGCCTCTTGCCGCACGGCCTCCCGTTCTTCTGCGACGGGGGGCTCCCCGAGCGCCTTGCGGCGCGCCGTCCATTCGTACACTCTGGTCAGCACCCACGCCTCGAGCTCCCAAGGAGGGGTGCCGGCCAGAGCGCACGCCGCAGAGAAGCCCACCGAGCGGTAGGCCCTCGCCACCCGCAGTGCAATGGCCCTTTGGGGCCTGCGGATGGCCGTGGCGTTCTCCCGTCTGTGGAGGGAGTCTGCCCAGATTGGGGCCCCGTAAAGGGCCATGCTCCTGAGGATGCCGGCATACAAGCGCCGGCATCGCGCCTTCGGACCCCCCAGGTTCGGGAGGAGCCACGACAAGGCGTTCGCGGTCTTCAGCAGGCGCGTCGACAGCCCGCTAAAGTGTGGGCCGAAGCGCCACCTGCTGTCGAGGACAAGGCCCAAGTACTTCATCTGGGCCTTGACCTCGATCCTGACGCCCTCCACTATAATGTGGCCGTCGGGAGGGATGCGCTGCCGTGGACCGTGAAAATACACGGCCTCGGTTTTGTGCAGCGCAACCTTCAGTCCGAGGCGGCGAATCCTTCCTGCCACTAAGGATCCGCCGGCAGAGGCCAGACTGGCCGCCTCCCTGAAGTCCCTCCCCCGGGCGACGAGGAGGGTGTCATCCGCGTAGCAGATGACGCTCGTGCCACGAAGGAGGGTTCCCCGCAGGAGCCAGTCGAATCCAATGTTCCACAGCAGTGGTCCTAGGACCGACCCCTGTGGAACACCAGACTCTGCGCCGTATCGCCTCACTGTGGCCGTCTTGTCCGAGAGGAGGACCACCCGGTCCTCCAAGTAGCTGGCCAAGAGTTGGCGCAGGTACTGAGGCACTCCGTGGTATCGGAGCGCCTCCAAGATTGTCGAGTGGGGGACGGAGTTGAAGGCGTTGGCTATGTCGAATGACACCGCCAACACTCCGTCGCCCGCCTCCACGGCCTCCATCACCTGACCCTTGAGTAGGGCCAGCGCGTCGACCGTCGAACGACCCCGTCGGAAACCGAATTGGGCGTCCGACAGGTCCGGCCCCACCGTCCTCAGCAGGCTCTTTAGCCGGTCGGCAATTATCCCCTCGAACAACTTACCGACCTCATCGAGCAAGACGATGGGCCGGTAAGCCGAGGGGGAGTCCGCCGGGCGTCCCTCCTTTCGGAGCAGGCATAGCCGCCCCTCCTTCCAAGGTTTCGGGAACCTCCCAGTCGTAAGACACGCGCTGAAGAGGTCCCGAAACCTCTCCTCCATGTGTGAGGCGGCGATGGCCACCACCCGTGCGGGAACGCCGTCCGGCCCTGGGGCTGTGTTCTTTGCGCGGAGGTGTAGAGTCCCCGCGCAAAGTTCCACCGCCGTCACCGGGGGGACCTCCTCCTCCGGCGGAGCCGCCTCCCGCGGGGGATCCATCACTGGCGGAGTGAAGTCGGTCCTGGACGGAAACAGGCACCGGACCACCCCGTCCAGCAGTGCCGGCTCGAGGGTCTCCGTCAGTGGAAGACCACAGGGGCGCAGTTTATTCCGCGCCGCCTTGTATGGTCTTCCAAATGGGTCCCTGTCGAGACCCTCTAACATCTCGGCTCTCGCCGAATCTTCGGCCGCGCGCATTGCCGACTTGAGGACAGTCTTTGCGTCAACGTACGCGGCATAGAGGGCCTCCTCGTTGGTGGGGTCTCGGTGCCTGCGCCTTCGACTCCGCGTGTAGGCCCTCCTGGCCGCCACGCAGGCGGTTCGGAGCCCCGCCAGTTCCTCCGACCACCAATAGACGGCGCGGCGGGGAGCTGGGCGGCGAGACCGGGGCATGCTGGAGTTGCACACCTCGGTCAGGGACCTCCTTAGCTGAACCGCCGCGGCGTCCACGTCCAGGACCTCGACAGGAGGCGCGAGCCAGTCCTGGACGAACGCCGCCTCCTCCGCAGCCTCTCGGTCCAGGCGGGTGAGAGCCCACCGTGGGAACGCAGATTGGCCCGAGCCTGGAGCAATTCCCCGGGAGCTCTGGGTGGAGCTGATGTCGAACCGCACATATCGGTGGTCCGACAAGGTCTCCACCATCTCCACCCGCCAGTTCACGACGTGGGCGGCTAGCACGGGGGTGGCAAACGAGACGTCGACCACTGATCCTCCCCGTTGCCGCACACACGTGTGAACGGTCCCTCTGTTCAGGAGGGACACACCGCACGACGCCGCCCAAAACTCCACGGCGCGTCCCCGGACGTTGCAGGACCCGGCCGGGTTGCCCCAGGCCGTCGACTTGGCGTTCAGGTCACCCAGTACGGCGACCTGGCGTGGCGCCGCCCTCCCGACCACCGCAGTGAGGATTTCGAGAAAGTTCTCGAAATCCGAGAGAGGGCGGTTCGGGGAGAAATAGACGCCCACAAGGGCTAATTCTCCCCACGCGGCGGCCACGTATCCCGGTCCCCTCTCTAAGAGCGAGAGGGGAGGGGAGTCCGTGGAAGACCGCGTCACCAATGCCACCAAGCCGTCCCGATCGCCCAGCCAACGGCCAGGGACTGAGTACGGCTCGGCGACAGCCGCCACGTCCACCAACCACTCGGCCATGGTCTGCATCAGCAGATCCTGGGCCGCTCTGCAGTGGTTGGTGTTCGCCTGGAGGATGCGATGGTTGACCGAACTATCCATCGACAGACATCGCACCCCCCTCCACAACCGCCGCCGATGTCCCAGCCTCAGGGACGGCAACGGTGGCAGCGACAGGCCGGATCAGCGCCTGCGCTTTGCCCTTCTTAGGGGGAGGATTGCACTTCCTCCCCATCATCACGTGGCCTGCCGGGCAGCCACTGGCGGCACACACCGCACAGTGCGGCGTGGCGGCCTCGCAGGAGGCCGACTTGTGGCCTTCCTTGCCACAGCGGAAGCATTTGTCCGCCCTGTCGACCTCGGACGGACAAAGGGGGGGTGGGGGGGGGGGGGGGGGGGGGGGGCCGAGTGTGTCCGACTCCAAGACACTTGTAGCAGCGCAGAGGCTGGGCTGCAAGTGCCCGGACTACACCCGAGCTGAACCCGACAGTCAGCCGTCCCTTGGCTAGGACGGCTGCAGCTGCGGCGACTGGGCACTCGAGGCGAATGGTGCCCATGCCGCCGCGGCCGGGCCTGATGGCCCGACCTTGCACCGCTGTGACGCCACAGCCCCCCATCGCAGCGACCGCCGCCACCACCTCCTCTTTGGTGACCGAGTCGTCGAGGTCGGTCACCTCCAAGGCCACAGACTTTACGGGCCTGGTGACCTTGGCCGCGTCGGCGATGACCTCTCGCAGCTTGGTTGCGAAGAGGTCCGCGTTGGCGCCGCCCTGAGCCCCCGGGAACTCGAACATTCGAGCCCCGGCCTGGGTCCGGCGGCAGGATACTGTGCCGATCCCCAGCTGGGTGGGATCGGCGTTGGCACGCGCCCGCATCATTACGGACGCGTACGTCTCCCCCCGCTCCACAGCCTCAGCGGTGAGCGTCACCACTACGGCTGCGGTCTTCGGAGGAACCAGCTTCCTCTTTGACTTGGCGGCGGGGGCCCCATTAGCTGCAGGAGCAGCAGCGGGAGCAGCGGCGTTGGGCTTCGGGGCCGACGTCTTCCCCTTCCCCTTTCCCTTGCCTGTTTTCTGAGGCGGGCCGGGAGGGGTGGTGGCGGGGGTGGCAGGGGCAGCCACCGTCTTGGACTTCTTTTTGCCCTTTTTCACCTTCGTCCACCCCTGCTGGTTCGATGGGGTGGTGGACGGAAGATGGGCGTCCTGGGAGGACAGTTCTGGCTGGCGTGGCCGACTGTCCGCCGCGAGCGGCGGTCGCAGGCGTTTCTCCGGCAAGAGCCTGTCCTCTATGCCCGCAAGACAGGCTCTCGTGAAGGCCCTTTCCTCCATTACTACCTTGCGGATTACGTCCTCAAGGTTGGAGGGCGGGGCCTCAGCCGCTGGTTTCGGCTCGGAAACCTTAGTGTTTGGCCGGGCCGTGGCTTCAGCCAGCTTCAGATGAAGCTGGCTGACCTCTGACTGCAGGCGATCGACTTTCGCCTGCAGTTGCCGCGTTTCGTCGGTAGCCTTCCGCTGCACCAGCTCCCCGACTATGCCGCGCATGCTCGCGGCCCTACATTTAAGGGACTTTTGGAAAGTCCCTTTAAGATTGGAGGACTTGGAGGCGACTGCCACTATCTCCTCTTCGTCCTCCTCAGCCATCAGCTGCAGCTCCGCCAGGGAGTGGTCCGCGTAGTGGACGCGGGACGCGCCGTACCCGGATTTGGCCCGGGCGGCGTGCGTCCGTTGCTCCGTGGCCGCAACCCGCTCCTCCAGGTCTTGTTGGACCTGCGCCCGTCGAGACAGGTCCAACTGGCGCTGGGCTTCTGCCAGACCCACGTCGTGGGTGTCAGACACCGGCCTCTTGGCCTTCGGCTGTGACGCAGTGTCCGAGGAACCCCCAGACCCCTTCCGCTGATAAGCCCGCTTCATTGTGTCCCGGCGAGCAATCGCCGAACCACACGACATGATGGACTCGTCGTCGGAGTCCAGCAACTCGCCCGCCGAGCTATAGAAGCTAGTCGCAGACTGCGCGCGGCTAGCCTCTGATGCCGAGGCACCCTCAGATTGGCCCTGAGAAGGGCCTTTTGGTTGGCCCTGAGAAGGGCCTTTTGGGAGGCCCTGAGAAGGGCCTTTTGGTTGGCCCTGAGAAGGGCCTTTTGCTTGGCCCTGAGAAGGGCCTTTTGGTTGGCCCTGAGAAGAGCCTTTTTTAAAACGCCCGGAGGCGGTCCTCAATTGCTTTGGCATAGCCTCCGCAGGTGTCGTAGATGCCGACATGAAATAAAATTGGATAATAGGATAAAATACGCTACGACTGCACAGTGCACTTTAGCCGAACACCGGTCTGCCACTCCGTTACGGTGGTCAGAACCGGGTCGTTGCCCAGGGGACGCGACGTGGACGCAAGCACTGTGGGGTGGTCCCCCCCCCCAACCTAACCTAACCTAACCTAACCTTGTTTTTTTTTTTTTTTTTTTTACGGGGGGAAATCCTCATGGACTACCTCCGCCTGGGGAAAAGGCGGAGGGGCGTGCCGGACTCTTACCGGCTAAAACCACCCCGGTGTCTCCTCGCACGTGCGCGCGGGGCCGCGGGAATCTAAATTCTTCCGCAGCCCCACACTAGTGCTGGCCCGGTCTGTCCGGGCCTCGTCTCCTGCACGGGGTAGTGAGGTGTTTAACTACCCCGTGCATCGCCTCAGAGGCGCGCGCCGACACCCGCGCGCGCCTTCGCCTCGGGTCCATCAAATAGGGGGCGAGGACTTCCCCAAGTCCCACGCCCCTGGACCCATTCATGGGGGCCGGAAAAGGGCGTTGTCCGCCCTTCTCCTGCGCCCGGTGCGCCTTCTGCGGCCGGGGAAGGGAGTCGAGATCTCCCTCTCCCGTTCCGCAGTTTCCTTCTGCGACATCACGTCCTCGCAGAAGGAAACCACCGCGTCCCACGACTCTGCGCTACCGACCATCCTCCGCACTACGGTCGGCAGCGACAGATCGCCTCCTACTTCATTTGTGAGGACACAGCGCTGCTCCTCCCAAGCTACACACTCGGCGAGCGTGTGTTGCGCCGTGTCCTCCCCGCAATGGACGCAATGGTGGCACCGAGCGTCCGGCTCCCTGTTTATGCGGCACAGGTACTTGCCGAAGCAGCCGTGCCCCGACAGCACCTGCGTCACTCGACCAGCGACCTGCGACTCGCCAGTCGCGGACTCGGCTGGCGACAGAGGGGCTAGCGAGCGAGACGTCCACTATCGACCCGCCCCGCTGCCGCACGCACGTGTATTCCGAACCCCGATTCAGGACGACCAGACCAGTCGTCACCGCCCACTCTTCTAGCACCTCGCCCCGAGGGTCAGTGACCGGAGATCCCCACGCCGATGACTTGGCGTTGAGATCCCCGAGCACCAGAACGGGACGAGGGTGATAGCGGCCTACGACGGCGCCCAACTCGACAAGGAAACCCTCAAAGTCGGCGAGACTCTTGTTGGGGGAGAAATACGCCCCCACAATGACGATGCCGCCCGAGACCGCAGCAACCCAGCCGCGGCCTCGAGACAGGTCGATCAGAGTCTCGCCAATAATGGCCACCAAACCGTCAGCGCACCCCAGCCAGTTGCCACGGGCGGGGATGAAGTACGGTTCGGCGACCACAGCCACGTGGATCGACCACTCTGCCATGCTCTGGAGTAAAAGATCCTGAGCTCTGGCACAGTGGTTGATGTTGCCCTGTAGGAAATGGAATTGTGCCATTATTGACATTCCATTCCCTCGGCAACGGTCCTGGGCCGGGAGTCGACCATGGAGCTACTAGCCTGCGGGGGCGGCGAGGTTTCCCCGGCAGGTTTAGAGCTCCTCTTCTTCTTCTTGGCCTTGCTGGCAGGCGCGCCACAGGCCCTTCCGCCCACTTTGTGTCCCGCTGGCTTCCCTGCAGCCGAACATAAGCTGCAGTTGAGCGCCGCGGAACACTGGGCCGCCTTGTGGCCGGGCTGACCGCAGCGATAACAGAGTTCACTACGGTCAACCTCAGCGGTGCACTTTGCCCGGACGTGGCCCTTCTCCAGGCACCGGAAGCACCGCAAAGCCCGGGGCTGCAGGAGTTTCACCCTCGCTGCAACCCAGCCAACCAGCAATCTGCCGCTTAAGGCGATCTTGTTCGCCGACGCCACAGGGCACCGAACCCAGACCACGCCGAGTCCGGTGGCGTCGGTGCGTATATCGCCGGCCCGCACCTTGTCCGGCTGACACTCTCCGCTTTGGGCAACGGCTGCCACCACCTCTTCAGAGGTCACGGAGTCGTCCAGACCAGCAATCCGCACCTCTGCGGTTTTCATTGGCCTGGAGACCCGGACGTCCTCAGGGCTGAGGACCTCCCTCATCTTGGCGGCCAGAGCGTCCGCCTTTCCGGCACTTCCACTCGCAGCACCAGCCACCTCGAAGAGCCGCGCACCCGTGGCAGCCTGCCTGAGGGTGACGGACTGAAGACCAAGATCTGATAATTTGATCTTGGCCTTGGCCTCGGCAATGACCGACTGGTACGTTACTCCGCGCTCCGCAGCTCCGGGCTGTAGCGTGAGCGTCACAGCTTCGGAACGCGGAGCACGTATCGCCGGTCCTTTGCGACCGCCTTTGGCAGTCCGCCGCTCAGGCTGCGCAACCGCCTTTGCGGTTCGGCCGGGGGCGCGCGCTGTTGCTGAGGCCGCCTTGGCGGCTTTGCGGGCCTTCTTGCGGCCCACGACTGTCGCCCAGGTCTCACCCTTAGACCCGACAGTCGTGGGCTGATCGCTCGATGGGGCTCCCTCCACGGGCTTTTTCACACCCTCCGCGGGCTTCCCCTTCCGAGGCGCAGGTCTCGGCAGCTCCTCAGTCCTCCGCCGTGTATCGGCCGCTAGGGGCGGACGGAGGATTTCCGCAGGGAGGCGCCGAGAAATCGCCTCCATACGAGCATTGACCATGCTCCCGCACTGAAGCATGCAGAGCCGGACAATGCGCTCGACCTCGTCGTCGGTGTGAGCGCTTGCCGGTCTCAATGCGGGAGCCGGGGCCACTACCGATGCGGCATCAGTGGACGTACGTCGCTGCTGCTGCTCGCTCAGTGCAGCGACTTGTCGCCGGAGGTCCTCCAAATCATTTCGGAGACGGTTGTTTTCCTCCTGCAACTTCGCGACCTCGTCTGAGGCCGTCCTGTTGAGGAGGATGCCAACCGCCTCCTTAATGTCCGCGGCAGCTTCCTTCAGACCGCGGGTGAACGTGCCCTTCAGGCTGCCGGATTTGGTGGCAACCTTCAGGACTAAGTCCACCCCGTCCAAGGCAAGCTGACTTAGGGCCACCGCAGATGGTTCCCCCCCTTCCGCCGCTAGAGCAGCGCGTCGTTCGCGTGCGCGTCGGGCCATTTCCGACACTTCGTCGGCCGCGACGGCTTTGCGCTGCTCTCTTCTGGTGGCGTTGAGCTCCGCCTTTGAGCTCCCTAGCGAGGCACAACTCTCGCCACCAGGGTCCTCGGTAGTGACCCCCATGTCACTCTCTGCTTCGCTGTCCGCCGGAGTATTGGGGCGCACGAACCTACCCTGTGCGTTCCTCCGCGGCCGTGAAGCACTCACCCCTCTCGAAGCCTGCCGACCTCTCCTCGTGGTCGGCAACTTCGGGGCCAGCGGGCCTTCCTCTTCTGAGGACAGACCTCCCACCTGAGCAGGGTCGCGTGGACGTTTCCTAACGGAAGACGGTCCACGCGGCCCTCCGTCAATATTTTTAACAATACTGCTTCCAGTAATATTATCAGCAACAGGGGCCTGGTCGCCTACCCCTGCGCGTCCGTCGGTAACCAATTTATCACTCGCAGGCCCGGGTACCTGCGAGCGCCGGGCGTCAGCCGGGGCGCATGACAAATCTCTTTCTGTTTCTGACATTTCCATTTTACGAAATGGGTGGTACGCACATCACTTCCCCAAGGCAATGCGGCCGCTCTTTTTGGGAGAGTATTTGATCCTCCCATGGCCCGCGGATGCCTCCGGTGCAGGATATACCGCCCGCTGCTCGGTATCTACAAACTATTTCTACTAACCTAATTTTTTTTTTTTTTTTTTTTTATTTATTTTTTTTTTTATTTATTTTTTTTAATTTTTTTTTTTTCCCCCTTAAGTAACCTATAACTAACTTAACCTACCCACCACCCGGCACCGTGGCTCAAACACCTCGCCACGGATGCTCCAAGACCGCAGGTTGAGGAGCAACCCACGGTCTTCACCACCTCGGTCACTGCGACGTACACGCCGCGGAGACCCCTAGACCACGAACTGTAAAACGGCCCGCGGTCTACCCCATCTTGCTCCCTAATCGTGCACTCTGCAGCTGCAGAGCGCAGATAGAGAGCCCTCGGGAGCGACTCCTCCGCTCCGGCAGAAATTCGCCACGGACAACAATCTCCTCTTTCCCACCCCTCACGAGGAGATTGTTGCCCGCACCCAGGGTGCACCGGCCCAGCGCCTGCTCGTCCTCAAGAAAACAAAAGGACCAGCAGCCACTGAGCACTCGGGGAGGTTTTCTGCCAGGCACCCCAACCTAACCTAACCTAACCTAACCTGAAGACTATTGACACATTTACAGACGCCATTTACACGTCTTATTAGTAGAAATAGAGACTATCCTACCTTTATAACCATGCTCGGATTGAGAACCCCGACTAAACACGCGACATCAAACTCCCCCAAGAAAGCCGTGGAATCGATGGAGAACGCAGGTCCTACGTCAGAAACCCATGACCAAACTTTTGAGGTCCAAGAAAATAGTGTCGAGATAGAGGCCACGAAAAAGACCTTACCGAAAAAGGTGGCTATGCCGGCGGCGGGACCCTCTAAGGCAAAAGCCCAAACATCATCGTTGGACGCCTCGGGTAGTCCGCCCCCAAAACCGACCTATCCCACAAGACTTGCCGAGGGAAGGGCGTGCCTAAGTAAGGCAAAGCTCCACCTTGGCAACTCAAGAAACACTAAAACAGAAATAAAAGAAGGTGTCATTGCAGCCGTGGAACGACTCTATCAGTTGCTGAAGGAGTCGGAGGCGGTCAAGGAAAAAAAAGGAACAGCTCAGAGCAAGGGGCAGGATGGGAGGAGAGAGGAGGAACCTTTACACCCTCCACTCTCTTCTCATCCTGACAGTTGCCAGGTGGAAAACGAGCTGATAAAAAAGATGGAGGAGCATCTCAAGCTCATCACAGCAAACACCGAGAAGATGGAGGGTCTCAGAGACACACTACTGACCCATCAGAAAGTCTTGGAGGGGACCACCTACGCGAGTGTGGCGGCTGGTAGCAGTAGGGGAAGACTCCCGGAGCAAACCACCCTGCACTCGGTGGTGGTCACCTCCAAGGACGAAACAGAGACTGGTGATGAGGTGCTCCAAAAACTCCGGACTGCGGTGAATGCTAAGGAAGGGGGAGTGACCATCGATAAAATCAGGAAAGCCAAAGACAGAAAGGTCATCGTGGGCTGCCGAAGCGAGGAAGAAAGGCGCGTATTGAAGGAGAGAATCCAGAAGGCGGGTAATCACCTTAACGTCGACGATGTCAGAAATAAGGACCCACTACTAATCCTCAAAGACGTCCTGACTTACAACAATGACGACGATATCCTTCTCGCTCTGAGAAATCAGAACGAGAGGATATTCAGAGATCTAGAAAAACAGGACAATAGAGTGGAGATCCGATACAGGAAGAAGACAAGGAACCCTCTGATGAACCACGTCGTTGTTAGGGTGTCCCCCAGAATATGGACTAGGATTATGGACGCGGAGACCGTGCAGATCGACCTGCAGCGCATACGAATCGCGGACCAATCTCCTCTCGTCCAGTGTTCTCTCTGTCTGGGTTACGGACATGGCAGGCGTTTCTGTAAAGAAACGGTCGAGAAATGTAGCCATTGCGCCGGGCCCCATAAAAAGACGGACTGTCCTCACTGGCTTGACGGTGCAGTGCCAACATGCTGCAATTGCACGCACGCTAAACTGGCAAACACAGAGCACAACGCTTTCAGCCAGGACTGCCCGATAAGAAGGAAGTGGGACGCATTGGCGAGAGCCACAACGGCATATTGCTAAGGTGGCCACGGGCGTTGGGGCATTCGGGAGTGAAACTCCCACCACCAGCGAAGCATCACACCTGATAATACAGGCAAACCTACAGAGGAAGCAGCTCGCCACCAACGAACTGATGATAGAAGCGGATCGCAGGAAAGCTGCCATAGCTCTGCTCCAGGAACCTTACGTGGGGGGCTCAAGTAGTATGAAGAACTACAGAGGAGTGAGGATCTTCCAGAACACCAACCCAGGGGAAGGAAAGGTCAAAGCGGCCATTGCAGTGTTTCATCACGACTTTGACATTCTACAGTACCCGATTCTCACCACAAATAACATCGTTGTGGTGAGAATCCGAACGCTGGCCTGGGAGATCACCGTGGTGTGTGTGTTTCTCAGAATACTTGCACCGATTCAAGTGTAAGGGGGACCCATCGTGCATCTGTGAGGTGGGGGTCGCCGAGTCTGTCCCACACCTCCTGTTCGATTGCCCAGTATTCGAAAAGCTTAGATACGAAACCGAACATAGACTGGACTGCGACATAAAGCCCGAAAATGTACATACGATAGTAGCAGATAAGCAATTAAGACAAATATTTATAGAATACAGTGTGCAAATAGTAAAGATAGTAGTAAAGAGAAATAGATAAATAAGTTATGTTTCATATATAGTTGGTAAATTATGTATAAAAACATATAAACAAGCTAGTAGATAACAAAAATAAATTAAGTTTGCAAAGTAACCTAACCTAACCTAACCCAATAATAGTACCTAAGTCAAAAATAGAAATAAGATAGTATAAGCAAAGTAGGATACTTAAATATATAATAGTTTATATAGTTGAAGTACCTAAAAGCATAAGTGGAAAAAAAAAAAAAAAAAAAAAAAATGAAGTGGTACTTAGATAAGGTTACACGTAAGTTAAATGTTGTCGTCATGTAATGGTTGTCTAGAAGGGAACTTAAGATTCTGTGTTTGTTGTTGCAAATGTCGTCAAGTTAAAATAACACAATGCACAAAAGGACTCTGATCATGTCAGAGGGACACTAGACAAGGCAGGAGTGGGTTTTAGCCGGTAAGAGTCCGGCACTGCCCAGACTGGCTCACGAGTGAGGTAGTCTGGGCGTCCATGAGGATTTCCCCTCCTGCCAATTAAAAAAAAAAAAAAAAAAAAAAAAACCTAACCTAACCTAACCTAACCTAACCCAGTACCCCCCCAGCTCTCGTGGCGGTCGGATCGTTTTTACAGTTACTCCACTTTTAAAAAATCATTTAAATGGTATTTTTTGAAGCTAGAAGGTCGCGAAGTGCATCAAAAGAACCGTGACAGTGCAGCGCAAGTGCTCGCAAAAACCCCGTGAGCCGGAAAACTCCGGGGGAGAAGTGCCAGGCGGAAAACTGAAAAAGTTTGAACTTGGGGAATCTTCGGAGACCTTTAACTCCGAAGAGCGATCCTTTACCCCTATATTTTAGTTCTCTATATTGTGAGACGCAAGAAGAGGCATCAAACAACATCATCAAAAGAAAAATCGGACTGCACATTCCTGCGAAAAAAGCTGAAAACAGTGAACCTAACCTCAAAATTGGAACACGTGGTTTCCAAACGGGGCATTGCTGGTAGCTGATTTTTTGGGAGAAAGGAGGAGGTACAAGACCGAGACCAACGACACGCAAACCGGATTTTTACACACATCAGGTACCGAATAATTCAATTTTGAAAGTCTCAACTTCGGACCCCTGTCCTGACGAATCTTCAGGCAGGACCCTTACTTTTTCTGGCGGATCCTGCTGCGCGCTCGTTGGAAGAAGAGACTCTCACTAATTTTAAATTTTTTGTGTTTTTATTTTATGTAATAATATCGTCTTAGTAAAAATTTCAGTTTTTCAAAAATTTTGTCACTAGAATTATTAAAAATTATATTTTTTCGGCTACTATCTTAAAGAACGGTATTTATCAAGATTTAATATATTTTTTCCAAATTTTTATGTACAAAGACTGCAAAGTTATTGTATTTTTAGTTAAATTCCTAAATTAAATAAAAACTATTAGTTGTAAAAATAATTTGACCAGAGAAGTGTATTTAGACCACCTATCTCGACTCGTTTAAGCCCAAAGTTGCCCCCTATAGCTCCAGGAACGGAGAAAATAGACTTTTTCAGCCATATTGGTTTTTGTGGTTGAACACTTAAACAGTGTTTATCTCCGGAGCTATCGGGCGCAGAACTCTCTGGTTTTCTCTATTCGTGGGAGGGTTCTAACGGGAACAATTATTGTAAATTTCAGGCGTTTTTCAGGCCTGAAACTTTTTTGTCCTGAAATCTATTTTGCCGGACAGCGAAGGTTAAGTCGAACACCGCATCCAAAACCGCGTCTCTCTCCGACAAACGGGCACGGAGCTGCAGCTGCCTAAAGTCGTCATTTGACATTAGGGCGGCCATCTTGAAAATTTTCAATTTGTCGTAGCTCCGGACTCGGTGGTCGTAGAGGTTCGCCGTTTCAACATTCTGGATTGTGGGGACAAAGCCTATCGTGCGGGGTAGTTTTCAGGGGTTTTCAGACGAAAAAGTTTCAGGATCCTGGAGTTCGCCTTACACGAAGGAACGAGTCGGGGCAAGCCTGGGGAGCCTAAACTCGAGTGCTCTGCGACCAGCCAAACCGGAGATATCACCTGTCAAAGTTTGACATTGACAGCTGTTCCGCCATCTTGGCAAATATTCAAAAACGTATATCTTCGCAACGGAGGGTCGCAGAGCGGCCGGATTTTCGCTGACTGGGACAGAAAACTGTAGTCTGTCGGGTGAGACACCTTTCAGGCGCTTTTCAGGTGTCAACCTTTTTCGGCCTGAAAACTATTTCAGTGGGTGGGTCTCACTGAGCCAAGTGCGGAAAGCCCAAGCACGGGGGATTTTGGGCCGGCGGTTCCGGAGATATCCTGTTGTAACCACTTTTCGGCCGCCATCTTGGCATAACAACCAAAATTTTGAACTGGAATAGCTCCGGAACCCCTTGGCGGAATTGCTCCGAGTTTGGGGTCATTCGAGTGGGCTCGGGGAGATCTATCCATTGAATATAGTAAAGCCACTCTACATAGAGCGCGCAAAAAATTTTTCTCTACATCGGTTTTTTGACACCTGGAAGCAAAAAATTTTCTTGTAAATTTTAAATAGACACCCGACAGTGGTCGGAAATTAGTATTTAAGGAAAATTGACAGAGCAAGACTCTATAAAACAAAAATTTAACTATTCACTAACTTTACTGGTGAAAACTGTAATTGAAACGACACTGTATTCTCACAGAGGCTAGAAATTCCTGATAAGCATAATACTGACTGTCCCTCTATCCTCTACTTTGCGCATCCTTCTTGACCGCAGTTTGTTTTTTTTGGGCTGCATATCACCGGACAGTGTGGGAAGGGTCGTATGTGCTGCTGACTTCGTTCTACTGACCTGCTATTTGCTTTATTGGTAGTTACTAGTGGATCAAACTGGAGCGCGCCTGTTGACTTTCCAGCCGCGTTTGCTAACCAGTGGGTAGCTGAAACAAAAATAGACTAGTAAAGTTAAGTTGACAAGATTCTTAGAATCTAATTATTTATTTTTTGTTAATTGTTGTTATTGTTGTTTTTATACATTTTATTATTACTATACACAGTTATTTACACTAGACTGGGGTACTCTATACAATACCTCATTGACGTAGGACTAGTTTGAATCCGAATCCATACAGGGCAAGATGTTAGGTTTCCGCACGCCTGTTAAGAAACCGGCAAACCTGGCCAACACAAGCCCACCGAAAGTCACAGAAGAGGCCGGATCCTCTTCGCAAAGTGCCCAAAGCGTGGGTGAATGGGAAGCCGGGAAGCCGGCAAGTAAAGTAAATCCAGCGATAGAAGCTGCAGAAAAAACACGACTTCAACCAACACCAGAGAAGTCACAACGAGCATCCCTCGAGATTGTCTTCCTGAGCCCGCCTGCAGTAAAAACTAGAGTCGCGGAGGCCAGAATATGCCTAAATAAAATAAAGGCCAACATGACAAACTCCAAAACAACAAAAAAGGAGATTAAAGAAGAGGTCAAGGCCCAGGCAGACCGACTCTACCTGCTCATAAAGGAATCTGAGCAGGAAAAAGGAAGAGCTCCACCCCCAAAGATTACAACTAAAACAAAGGGGACACAAGCGCAAGCGGAAGTAGAAAAAGAAGAGAAGGAAGTAGTTTCCAGCGCGATGGATATGGAGTCGCTTAAAAAGGCCCTGGAAGATCATAGCCGAGACCTGCGGGAAAATAGTGAGAGGCTAGATAGGCTGAAAGAGGTGCTTAAAACCAGCGAAGAGCACATGGAGAAGCTCTCCTACGCTGGTGTAGCGGCAAGTCGGCCTATCAAGCAAACACCAAAGCAGACGACACTCCACTCCATTGTGGTCACCTCCACCAAGGAAACTGAGACTGGGGAAGAAATTATCGACCATATAAGAAAGGCAGTCAACGCGAAGGAGGGATGGGTCACAGTGGATAGGATACGGAAAGCAAAAGATAGGAAAATAGTACTAGGATGCAAAACAGAAGAAGAAAGAGAAAGGATTAAGGAAAGATTGGCAAGTGTGGGGGAGCTTTTGAAGGTTGAGGACGTCAAAAACAGGGACCCTCTGGTGATCCTGAGGGACGTCTTGACCTACAACACAGACGAAGACATACTCAAGGCTCTTCGAAACCAAAATAGGGACATGTTCGTGGAGCTAACAAAAGAGGAAGACCGGGCAGAGGTACTTTTTAAAAAGAAGACAAAGAACCCCCACACGCATCATGTTGTCCTCAGGGTCTCCCCAAAACTGTGGAATAGGATACTGGATCGACAGGCTGTCCACATCGACCTGCAAAGGATCCGAGTGTCTGACCAGACTCCACTGGTCCAGTGTTCCCTGTGCCTGGGATTTGGGCATGGACGACGGCTCTGTAAGGAGCAAGTGGAAAAATGCAGTCACTGCGGGGGCCCCCACATGAGAACCCAATGTCCAGAATGGATGGCTGGAACAGCTCCATCATGCTGTAACTGTGTGCATGCAAAGTTGGAAAACACGGAGCATAATGCATTCAGCGACGAATGCCCAGTCAGAAAGAGATGCGAAGTTCTGGCCAGGGAGAGGGTAGCTTATTGCTAAGGTGGTGACGGGCGACAGGGCGTGCACTCCAACCAGAAAGTACATAGTAGCCCAAGCCAACCTACAAAGGAAGAAACTGGCAACCACTGAACTCTTCTTAGAGGCCAGTGAGCGAGCAATCGCGTGGGCACTGATCCAGGAACCCTATGTGGGAGGGGCCAGGAGTATGAAAAGCTACCGTGGAGCGAGAGTCTACCAGTGCCAGGTTGAAGGAAGTGGGAGGGTAAAGGCGGCAATAGCCGTCTTTGATAATGATCTGGACGTCATTCCCTACCCGAAACTCACCACAAACAACATCGTCGTGGTGGGGATCCGGACCAAAGCCTGGGAAATCGCAGTAGTCTCCTATTACTTCGAGCCAGACCAACCCATAGGGCCTTACTTGGATCAGCTGACCAAAATAAAGTTGGAACTGGGCACCGGAAAACTTCTGGTGGGCGGAGACGCAAATGCAAAGAGCACCTGGTGGGGAAGCACCACAGAAGACCTTAGGGGAGAAGAGATGTCCGGGACCCTGGAGGAGCTGGAGCTTCAGGTATTAAACGTTGGAGATACGCCGACCTTTTACACAGTAAGAGGCGGCGTAGTGTACAAGAGCCACGTAGACGTCACGGCATGTTCTCTTGATCTGTTAGACCTGGTGGACGGCTGGCGGGTCGACACAGGGGCAACGAGCTCGGACCACAACACCATCATATTTGATTTAAAATTAAAAAAGGAAAAAGGGATTAGCATAACTAGGACAACAAGGAAATATAATACTAAAAAAGCAAACTGGGATAATTTTGGAACTAAATTGGGGGAATACAAAATTGAAAATAATATAAGTTTAAATAGTATAAATTTGGTAATTAATAAACAGGAACTGGAAGAAATAGTAGTAAGATACGTAAAAGTAATTGAGAAAGCATGTGACGAGGCTATCCCTAAAATCAAAAATAAGGAAAAAATCGTCATACCATGGTGGTCCGAGTCGCTCGCTGTGAAGAAAAGGGAAGTTGCAACGAAGAAGAACCGCATCCGCAACGCCGCACCGGTCCGGAGAGCAATGGTCGTCGACGAATACCTGAAGGCAAAAGAAGAATATGAGTGCCAAGCAAATAAAGCCCAAGTAGCCAGCTGGAAGGAGTTTTGCGAAAGACAGGATGGGGAGGGCCTATGGGAGGGTATCTATAGAGTCATCAGAGGGACCACCAGGAGGCAGGAGGACGTGACCTTGATGAGCAATGGTGCCTTCTTAAATCCGAAGGAATCGGCAACCTTACTTGCCGACACTTTTTACCCAAAAGACACGGAGGAAGAGGACAACGCAGACCACAGGCTCACCAGGGAAGCTGCCCGGCGGGTAAATGAGTGGCAGCATGATGAATATCATGACCCGCCATTTACGCCGTTGGAGCTGAAGACAGCCGTGGGACGGTTCAATCCCAAAAAAGCCCCCGGAGCAGATGGATTCACGTCGGACATCTGTAGTCGAGCGATCTGCCAGGACTTGGACGCTTTCCTTGCCCTATACAACAAATGCCTGGAATTGGCGCACTTCCCGGACACCTGGAAAGAGGCAACGGTTGTAGTCCTCAGAAAACCGGGTAAGGAAAGTTACATGGAACCCAAGTCGTATAGGCCGATAGGACTTCTGCCGGTCTTGGGGAAGGTACTGGAGAGAATGGTAGTGGCCAGGATCAAGTGGCAGCTTGTGCCGCGGCTTAGTACTCGCCAGTTTGGCTTTATGCCCCAGAAGAGCACCGAGGACGCCCTCTGTATGCTAATGAAGCACGTACAGGACAAGTTGAGGCTGAAGAAGCTAATTGTCCTGGTCTCACTGGATATAGAGGGTGCCTTCGATAGCGCCTGGTGGCCGGCAATCAAGGTCAGGCTGGCTGAGGAAAAGTGCCCGGTGAATACTAGGAGGCTACTTGACAGTTACCTCGACTGCAGAAGGGTAAGGGTAAGGTATGCTGGGGAGGAATGTGTAAGGGAAACAAACAGGGGCTGCGTTCAGGGGTCAATTGGTGGTCCCATTCTGTGGAATCTTCTGCTGGACCCACTATTGCAGGACCTGGAAAGGAAGGGGTATGTTGCTCAGGCTTTTGCCGACGACATAGTCTTGGTCGTGGATGGTGACACAGCGGCTGAAGTCTCCAGAGCTGCCAATGCAGCCCTCGCCCGTGTTCGGAGCTGGGGAGTCAGAAATAAGCTTAGGTTTGCACCGCACAAAACTTGTGCGATGTTAATAACCAACAAGCTCAAGTACGACACTCCAGCTCTGAGTATGGCTGGGGTCGGCATTGGTATGGTTCGGAGTATGAAGCTGCTGGGACTCACCATAGACGACAAGCTGACTTTCAGTGAGCATACGAGGAACGTCTGCAAGAAGGTTGCGGAAATTTATAAGCAGTACGCGCGTGCGGCAAAAGTTAGCTGGGGTCTTAACCAGGAGGTTGTCAGAGTTATTTACACTGCCACAATTGAGCCGATAGTCACCTACGCGGCTGGGGCCTGGGCTCCCGCTACGAAAAAGCTGGGTATACGGAAGAAGCTGGGCTCTGTCCAACGAGGATTCGTCCAGAAGCTCTGTAAGTCTTACCGTACAGTCTCACTAAACTCGGCACTGGTGCTGGCTGGGATACTACCTCTAGACCTCCGCATACAAGAGGCAGCCGCCCTGTATGAGGCAAGGAGAGGGTCGTCCCAGTTTGTGCCAGGAGACAGGGAGATTGAGAGTATGGTGAGATTTACAGAAACATCTCACCCGGCCAAGCAAACGGCATTGGAGTTCGTGTGTCTGGCAGACCAACAGCTCGTGGACAGTCACAACGTGCAGGCAGTGCGAATATTCACTGACGGCAGCAAGATTGAGGGGAAGGTTGGAGCCGCATTATCATTATGGGATAATGAAGGTGAAATCCAGAACCTCAAGCTCAGCCTCGCCGCGTACTGCACTGTCTACCAGGCGGAACTACTTGCCATTTGTAAGGCCATGGACGTAATACTGAAGCGCAAAGAGACGAGCTATGGACTGTACAGTGACTCAATGGCAGCATTGCAGACGCTTGCGAGCCATGGCTCACTCCACCCTCTGGCGGTCCGCGCACGAGCCAATTTGACTCGGGCATTGGACCAAAACAAAGATGTTTCTTTCTTTTGGGTCAAGGCTCACGCCGGATTGCCGGGGAATGAGCGCGCGGACGAGCTGGCGAAGGAGGCGGCGTTGTCGTCACGGAGGAAGCCGGACTACGATCAGTGTCCGGTTTCATACATCAAGCGTCAAATCCGTTTGGGTTCGCTTGATGAGTGGAATCGGAGATATGTGACTGGCGAGACGGCCTCGGTGACGAAAATGTTCCTTCCGGACGCCGTGGCTGCCTACCGTATTGTGAAACGGGTGAGGCCAACGGGAGTGCTCACGCAGGTTCTAACGGGGCACGGTGGATTCTCGGAATACTTGAACCGCTTTAAGTGTAAAGAGAGCCCATCGTGCACCTGTGACCCCAGTGTGGCGGAATCGGTTGCACATATAATTCTTGAGTGCCCAATTAATGCAAAGGAGCGCTACAATTTGGAGCAGGAGCTCGGAATACAGCTGCGGAGAGAAAGCGTAAGGGAAATAATGTCAGATAAAAATAGAGACAAATTTATAGCCTACTGTGAGAGTATAGCCAAGAAAGTCATAGCCAAAAATAAAAGTTAACGAAACTATGTTTCTTTTTATATTGTAGATATAAGTATAGTAAACATAGGATATAAGCACATTCATTGTAAAATAGGATAAGCAGTAGGTAAATTAATGTAAAGATTTTGTATAGATTTAATTAAGTTAAGTATTATTTATTAAGCAAAGTTTAATTCAGTAAAATAAAAGAAAACCTAGAAAAATTATTTCCCGTAACACGTAAATAAATGAAATAAAAAGTAGTCAAAGAGTAGGGAGAAATTAAAAAGTGGGAGTCCCACCCACAGGATGACAGGTGATGGATGAAAGAAAGATACAGTATGAAGCATGGAAGTACGAGAGGCATGTAAGCGAGAACTTGTATGGAAAAGGTTGAGATACAAAATAGGCGCCAATAATGTTGGCGGAACTAGTCCAGAAAAAAAAAAAAAAAAAAAAAAAAAAAAAAAAAAAAAAAAACCCTAACCTAACCTAACCTTTTTTTTTTTTTTTTTTTTTTTTGTTTGCGCTGGGAAAAATGCATTACGCATGCCCACCCGTCGGGGGACGGGAGGGGTATGTGGGACTCCCCGGTAGAACCGGTATACCCACTAAACAACCCAGCGGCATTCCCGCATCGTCTGAGTGGAGGGGGACTGGGAATCGGCAGAGCCTTTCCATCCTGCCCCCCGCCGACGACCGCCCGCCTTCACGGCGGGCCCGGCGGGCCCCTCCCGTCGGGGGGGAGGGGCCCAGGAATGACTGACGACGTGGGTGGTGGACAGTGCAATGCAGGAGAAGGCGCCCCCGCGCCTGTCTCCCGCTGTTCACCACCTGGAGGCGCGTGACGACGATCATACAACCGCCGTCTCACGCCCCGTCTTCGCCTGCGGAGCGGCGCCGCGAGAGGGTCTTCCTCCCGCACGCGCTCCGCCGCCTCCTTCTGTGACATTACCTCTTCGCAGAAGGAGGCGACCGCTGCCCAGGCCCCCTCGCTTTCCAGCATCGAGTTGACGACGCCGGGAAGCGAGAGGTCCTGCCCGACCGCTGCGACCAAAGGTAGGCGCAGCTCGGACCAGGCCGGGCACACCTCGAGGGTGTGCTGTGCCGTGTCCTCCGCCGCGCCACAGTCGTGGCACGACGGGGTCTCCTCCCTTTGGATCCGATGCAGGTGCGATCCGAAGCACCCGTGGCCGGACAACACCTGCACCAGACGGAAAGAGAGGAAACCGTGGGACCGCTCGAGCCAATCCTTCAGGACCGGCCCGAGCGCGTCCAGAGTTCGGCGGCCGAATGCGGCAGTGGCGAGGTCCTCCGTCCAATGATGGACGATTGCGTCCTTCGCCTCTTGCCGCACGGCCTCCCGTTCTTCTGCGACGGGGGGCTCCCCGAGCGCCTTGCGGCGCGCCGTCCATTCGTACACTCTGGTCAGCACCCACGCCTCGAGCTCCCAAGGAGGGGTGCCGGCCAGAGCGCACGCCGCAGAGAAGCCCACCGAGCGGTAGGCCCTCGCCACCCGCAGTGCAATGGCCCTTTGGGGCCTGCGGATGGCCGTGGCGTTCTCCCGTCTGTGGAGGGAGTCTGCCCAGATTGGGGCCCCGTAAAGGGCCATGCTCCTGAGGATGCCGGCATACAAGCGCCGGCATCGCGCCTTCGGACCCCCCAGATTCGGGAGGAGCCACGACAAGGCGTTCGCGGCCTTCAGCAGGCGCGTCGACAGCCCGCTAAAGTGTGGGCCGAAGCGCCACCTGCTGTCGAGGACAAGGCCCAAGTACTTCATCTGGGCCTTGACCTCGATCCTGACGCCCTCCACTATAATGTGGCCGTCGGGAGGGATGCGCTGCCGTGGACCGTGAAAATACACGGCCTCGGTTTTGTGCAGCGCAACCTTCAGTCCGAGGCGGCGAATCCTTCCTGCCACTAAGGATCCGCCGGCAGAGGCCAGACTGGCCGCCTCCCTGAAGTCCCTCCCCCGGGCGACGAGGAGGGTGTCATCCGCGTAACAGATGACGCTCGTGCCACGGAGGAGGGTTCCCCGCAGTAGCCAGTCGAATCCAATGTTCCACAGCAGTGGTCCTAGGACCGACCCCTGTGGAACACCAGACTCTGCGCCGTATCGCCTCACTGTGGCCGTTTTGTCTGCGAGGACCACCCGGTCCTCCAAGTAGCTGGCCAAGAGTCGGCGCAGGTACTGAGGCACTCCGTGGTACCGGAGCGCCTCCAAGATTGTCGAGTGGGGGACGGAGTTGAAGGCGTTGGCTATGTCGAATGACACCGCCAACACTCCGTCGCCCGCCTCCACGGCCTCCCTCACCTGGCCCTTGAGTAGGGCCAGCGCGTCGACCGTCGAACGACCCCGTCGGAAACCGAATTGGGCGTCCGTTAGGTCCGGCCCCACCGTCCTCAGCAGGCTCTTTAGCCGGTCGGCGATTATCCCCTCGAACAACTTACCGACCTCATCGAGCAAGACGATGGGCCGGTAAGCCGAGGGGGAGTCCGCCGGGCGTCCCTCCTTTCGGAGCAGGCATAGCCGCCCCTCCTTCCAAGGTTTCGGGAACCTCCCAGTCGTAAAACACGCGCTGAACAGGTCCCGAAACCTCTCCTCCATCTGTAAGGCGGCGATGGCCACCACCCGTGCGGGAACGCCGTCCGGCCCTGGGGCTGTGTTCTTTGCGCGGAGGTGTAGAGTCCCCGCGCAAAGTTCCACCGCCGTAACCGGTGGGACCTCCTCCTCCGGCGGAGCCGCCTCCCGCGGGGGATCCATCACTGGCGGGGTGAAGTCGGTCCTGGACGGAAACAGGGACCGGACCACCCCGTCCAGCAGTGCCGGCTCGAGGGTCTCCGTCAGTGGAAGACCACAGGGGCGCAGTTTATTCCGCGCCGCCTTGTATGGTCTTCCAAATGGGTCCCTGTCGAGACCCTCTAACATCTCGGCTCTCGCCGAATCTTCGGCCGCGCGCATTGCCGACTTGAGGACAGTCTTTGCGTCAACGTACGCGGCATAGAGGGCCTCCTCGTTGGTGGGGTCTCGGTGCCTGCGCCTTCGACTCCGCGTGTAGGCCCTCCTGGCTGCCACGCAGGCGGTTCGGAGCCCCGCCAGTTCCTCCGACCACCAATAGACGGCGCGGCGGGGAGCTGGGCGGCGAGACCGGGGCATGCTGGAGTTGCACACCTCGGTCAGCGACCTCCTCAGCTGAGCCGCTGCGGCGTCCACGTCCAGGACCTCGACAGGAGGTGCGAGCCAGTCCTGGACGAACGCCGCCTCCTCCGCAGCCTCTCGGTCCAGGCGGGTGAGAGCCCACCGTGGGAACGCAGATTGGCCCGAGCCTGGAGCAATTCCCCGGGAGCTCTGGGTGGAGCTGATGTCGAACCGCACATATCGGTGGTCCGACAAGGTCTCCACCATCTCCACCCGCCAGTTCACGACGTGGGCGGCTAGCACGGGGGTGGCAAACGATACGTCGACCACTGATCCTCCCCGTTGCCGCACACACGTGTGAACGGTCCCTCTGTTCAGGAGGGACACACCGCACGACGCCGCCCAAAATCCACGGCGCGTCCCCGGACGTTGCAGGACCCGGCCGGGTTGCCCCAGGCCGTCGACTTGGCGTTCAGGTCACCCAGTACGGCGACCTGGCGTGGCGCCGCCCTCCCGACCACCGCGGTGAGGATTTCGAGAAAGTTCTCGAAATCCGAGAGAGGGCGGTTCGGGGAGAAATAGACGCCCACAAGGGCTAATTCTCCCCACGCGGCGGCCACGTATCCCGGTCCCCTCTCTAAGAGCGAGAGGGGAGGGGAGTCCGTGGAAGACCGCGTCACCAATGCCACCAAGCCGTCCCGATCGCCCAGCCAACGGCCAGGGACTGAGTACGGCTCGGCGACAGCCGCCACGTCCACCAACCACTCGGCCATGGTCTGCATCAGCAGATCCTGGGCCGCTCTGCAGTGGTTGGTGTTCGCCTGGAGGATGCGATGCTTGACCGAACTATCCATCGACAGACATCGCACCCCCTTCCACAACCGCCGCCGATGTCCCAGCCTCAGGGACGGCAACGGTGGCAGCGACAGGCCGGATCAGCGCCTGCGCTTTGCCCTTCTTAGGGGGAGGATTGCACTTCCTCCCCATCATCACGTGGCCTGCCGGGCAGCCACTGGCGGCACACACCGCACAGTGCGGCGTGGCGGCCTCGCAGGAGGCCGACTTGTGGCCTTCCTTGCCACAGCGGAAGCATTTGTCCGCCCTGTCGACCTCGGACGGACAAAGGGCCCGAGTGTGTCCGACTCCAAGACACTTGTAGCAGCGCAGAGGCTGGGCTGCAAGTGCCCGGACTACACCCGAGCTGAACCCGACAGTCAGCCGTCCCTTGGCTAGGACGGCTACAGCTGCGGCGACTGGGCACTCGAGGCGAATGGTGCCCATGCCGCCGCGCCCGGGCCTAATAGCCCGACCTTGCACCGCTGTGACGCCACAGCCCCCCATCGCTGCGACCGCCGCGACCACCTCCTCTTTGGTGACCGAGTCGTCGAGGTCGGTCACCTCCAAGGCCACAGACTTTACGGGCCTGGTGACCTTGGCCGCGTCGGCGATGACCTCTCGCAACTTGGTTGCGAAGAGGTCCGCGTTGACGCCGCCCTGAGCCCCCGGGAACTCAAACATTCGAGCCCCGGCCTGGGTACGGCGGCAGGATACTGTGCCAATCCCCAGCTGGGTGGGATTGGCGTTGGCACGCGCCCGCATCATTACGGACGCGTACGTCTCCCCCCGCTCCACAGCCTCAGCGGTGAGCGTCACCACTACGGCTGCGGTCTTCGGAGGAACCAGCTTCCTCTTTGACCTGGCGGCCGGGGCCCCATTAGCTGCAGGAGCAGCAGCGGGAGCAGCGGCGTTGGGCTTCGGGGCCGACGTCTTCCCCTTCCCCTTTCCCTTGCCTGTTTTCTGAGGCGGGCCGTGAGGGGTGGTGGCGGGGGTGGCAGGGGCAGCCACCGTCTTGGACTTCTTTTTGCCCTTTTTCACCTTCGTCCACCCTTGCTGGTTCGATGGGGTGGTGGACGGAAGGTGGGCGTCCTGGGAGGACAGCTCAGGCTGGCGTGGCCTACTGTCCGCCGCGAGCGGCGGTCGCAGGCGTTTCTCCGGCAAGAGCCTGTCCTCTATGCCCGCAAGACAGGCTCTCGTGAAGGCCCTTTCCTCCATTACGACCTTGCGGATTATATCCTCAAGGTTGGAGGGCGGGGCCTCAGCCGCTGGTTTCGGCTCGGATGTTTTGCTGTTTGGCCGGGCCGTGGCTTCAGCCAGCTTCAGATGAAGCTGACTGACCTCTGACTGCAGGCGATCGACTTTCGCCTGCAGTTGCCGCGTTTCGTCGGTAGCCTTCCGCTGCACCAGCTCCCCGACGATGCCGCGCATGCTCGCGGCCCTACATTTAAGGGACTTTTGGAATGTCCCTTTTAAATTGGAGGACTTAGAGGCGACTGCCACTATCTCCTCTTCGTCCTCCTCAGCCATCAGCTGCAGCTCCGCCAGGGAGTGGTCCGCGTAGTGGACGCGGGACGCGCCGTACCCGGACTTGGCCCGGGCGGCGTGCGTCCGTTGCTCCGTGGCCGCAACCCGCTCCTCCAGGTCTTGTTGGACCTGCGCCCGTCGAGACAGGTCCAACTGGCGTTGGGCTTCTGCCAGACCCACGTCGTGGGTGTCAGACACCGGCCTCTTGGCCCTCGGCTGTGACGCCGTGTCCGAGGAACCCCCCGACCCCTTCCTCTGATAAGCCCGCTTTTTTGAGTCTCGGCGACTAATCGCCGAACCACACGACATGATGGACTCGTTGTCGGAGTCCAGCAACTCGCCCGCCGAGCTATAGAAGCTAGTCGCAGACGGCGCGCGGCTAGCCTCTGATGCCGAGGCACCCTCGGATTGGCCCTGAGAAGGGCCTTTTGGTTGGCCCTGAGAAGGGCCTTTTGCTTGGCCCTGAGAAGGGCCTTTTGGTTGGCCCTGAGAAGGGCCTTTTGCTTGGCCCTGAGAAGGGCCTTTTGGTTGGCCCTGAGAAGAGCCTTTTTTAAAACGCCCGGAGGCGGTCCTCGATTGCTTTGGCATAGCCTCCGCAGGTGTCGCAGGTTCCAGCATTAAAATAAAATTCGATAATAAGAGTTAAAATACGCTACGACAGCACAGTGCACTTTAGCCGAACACCGGTCTGCCACTCCGTTACGGTGGTCAGAACCGGGTCGTTGCCCAGGGGACGCGACGTGGACGCAAGCACTGTGGGGTGGTCCCCCAACCTAACCTAACCTTTTTTTTTTTTTTTTTTTTTTTTTTTGTCGCTGAGAAATGCTTTATGCATCCCCGCTCGTGGGGGACGAGACGGGGTATGTGGGACTCCTGTCGAAATCCGCACTCGACAGTATACCCACTAAAACTCAGCGGTGTTCCCGCGACGCCGTGATGGGAGGGCTATGGGAAATTGGCTCAGCCTCTGCTTCCACAGCCCTCCCGGCGTATGCCCGCCTAGCTGGCGGGCCCCGCATTCCCCCCAGCCTGGGGGGACACTGGTGGAGGCCCGTGCAATACAGGCAAGGGTGCCCCCGCACCCGTTGCCTGCTGACCTCCACCGGGGAGGAGTCGGTGATGGCCGTCATACTGACGTCTTCTTCGACCCCTCCTCCGTCTTCGGAGCGCCGCCGCGTGAGGGTCGTCCTCCCGCGCGCGCTCCGCCGCCTCCTTCTGGGACATGACGTGTTCGCAGAAGGAGGCCACTGCCGCCCAGGACCTCTCATCGCCCAGCATGGCGTTCACCAAACCGGGGAGTGAGAGGTCCGGTCCGATCACCGAAGTGAGACTGCGGCGCGGCTCGGACCACGACGGGCACACCGCGAGGGTGTGCTGCGCCGCGTCCTCCGCCGCACCGCAGTCGTGGCACGACGATGTCTCCTCCCGTCCGATCCGGTGCAGGTACGATCCGAAACAACCGTGTCCGGACAGCACCTGCACCAGACGGAACGAGAGGAACCCGTGCGACCGATCGAGCCAGTCTCGCAGGACCGGCCCGATCGCGTCAAGGGCTCGGCGGCCGAAGGCTGCGGTGGCGAGGTCCCTCGTCCAATGGACGACGATGGCGTCCCTCGCCTCCCGCCGGACGGCCTCCCGCTCTTCCGGGGCGGGGCGTTCTCCTCTCGCCCTCCGCCCCGCCGTCCATTCGTATACTCTGGCGAGCACCCACGCCTCGAGTTCCCAAGGAGGGGTGCCAGCCAGAGCACACGCTGCCGCGAAGCCCACCGTGCGGTAGGCCCGTGACACCCGCTGAGCTATGGCCCTTTGGGAGGCCCGCAAGGCCGCGGCGTTCTCCCGCCTTTGGAGGGAGTCCTCCCAGATTGGGGCCCCGTAGAGGGCCATACTCCTCAAGATGCCGGCATAAAGTTGCCGGCATCGCGCGCTGGGCCCCCCCAAATTGGGGAGCAGCCACGAGAGGGCGCCCGCAGTCTTCAGCAGGCGCGTCGACAGCCCGCTAAAATGCGGGCCGAAACGCCACCTGCTGTCGAGTACAAGGCCCAGATATTTCATCTGGGCCTTCACCTCGATTCGGACGCCCTCCACAAATATGTGGGCGTCTGGTGGTTGGCGCTGCCGAGGCCCGTGGAAGAACACAGCCTCGGTCTTGTGCAGCGCCACCGTCAATCCTAGGCGGCGGATCCTCCCTGCGACCAAGGATCCGCCCGCCGAGGCCAAGTTGGCCGCCTCCCTGAAACTCTCCCCCCGGGCGGTGAGGAGAGTGTCATCCGCGTAGCAGACGACACTCGTACCTCGGAGGAGAGTTCCCCGCAAGAGCCAGTCGTAGCCGACGTTCCAGAGGAGAGGTCCCAGGACTGACCCCTGTGGAACGCCGGCCTCGACTGCGTACCGCCGGACTTGGCCAGCCCTGTTCACGAGGACGATCGCCCGATCCTCCAGGTAGCTGGCCAAGCGGCATCTAACCTTTTTTTTTTTTTTTTTTTTTGTCGCTGAGAAATGACATTACGCATCTCCGCTCGTCGGGGGACGAGACGGGGTATGTGGGACTCCCTGCCAGAGTGGCAGTATACCCACTAAAACTCAGCGGTGTTCCCGCGACGCCGTGATGGGAGGGCTATGGGAAATTGGCTCAGCCTCTGCTTCCACAGCCCTCCCGGCGTATGCCCGCCTAGTTGGCGGGCCCCGCATGCCCCCCAGGTTGGGGGGCTACGGGAATGGCCGGGAACACCTGGCCATTCCCGTCCGACACTGGTGGAGGCCCGTGCCATACAGGCAAGGGTGCCCCCGCACCCGTTGCCTGCTGGCCTCCACCGGGGAGGAGTCGGAGATGGCCGTCATACTGACGTCTTCTCCGACCCCTCCTCCGCCTTCGGAGCGCCGCCGCGTGAGGATCCTCCTCCCGCGCGCGCTCCGCCGCCTCCTTCTGGGACATGACGTGTTCGCAGAAGGAGGCCACTGCCGCCCAGGACCTCTCATCGCCCAGCATGGCGTTGACCAAACCGGGGAGTGAGAGGTCCAGTCCGATCACCGAAGTGAGACCGCGGCGCGGCTCGGACCACGACGGGCACACAGCGAGGGTGTGCTGCGCCGCGTCCTCCGCCGCACCGCAGTCGTGGCACGACGATGTCTCCTCCCGTCCGATCCGGTGCAGGTACGATCCGAAACAGCCGTGCCCGGACAGCACCTGCACCAGACGGAATGAGAGGAACCCGTGCGACCGATCGAGCCAGTCTCGCAGGACCGGCCCGATCGCGTCGAGGGTTCGGCGGCCGAAGGCTGCGGTGGCGAGGTCCCTCGTCCAATGGACGACGATGGCGTCCCTCGCCTCCCGCCGGACGGCCTCCCGCTCTTCCGGGGCGGGGCGTTCTCCTCTCGCCCTCCGCCCCGCCGTCCATTCGTATACTCTGGCGAGCACCCACGCCTCGAGTTCCCAAGGAGGGGTGCCAGCCAGAGCACACGCTGCCGCGAAACCCACCGTGCGGTAGGCCCGCGACACCCGCTGGGCTATGGCCCTTTGGGGGGCCCGCAAGGCGGCGGCGTTCTCCCGCCTTTGGAGGGAGTCCTCCCAGATAGGGGCCCCGTAAAGGGCCATGCTCCTCAAGATGCCGGCGTAGAGTTGCCGACATCGCGCGCTGGGCCCCCCCAAATTGGGGAGCAGCCACGAGAGGGCGCCCGCAGTCTTCAGCAGGCGCGTCGATAGCTCGCTAAAATGCGGGCCGAAACGCCACCTGCTGTCGAGTACAAGGCCCAGATATTTCATCTGGGCCTTCACCTCGATTCGGACGCCCTCCACAAATATGTGGGCGTCTGGTGGTTGGCGCTGCCGAGGCCCGTGGAAGAACACAGCCTCGGTCTTGTGCAGCGCCACCGTCAATCCTAGGCGGCGGATCCTCCCTGCGACCAAGGATCCGCCCGCCGAGGCCAAGTTGGCCGCCTCCCTGAAACTCTCCCCCCGGGCGGTGAGGAGAGTGTCATCCGCGTAGCAGACGACACTCGTACCTCGGAGGAGAGTTCCCCGCAAGAGCCAGTCGTAGCCGACGTTCCAGAGGAGAGGTCCCAGGACTGACCCCTGTGGAACGCCGGCCTCGACTGCGTACCGCCGGACTTGGCCAGCCCTGTTCACGAGGACGATCGCCCGATCCTCCAGGTAGCTGGCCAGTAGACGCCGCATATATCGAGGCACCCTGTGGAATCGGAGTGCCTCTAGGATGGTGCTGTGGGGAACAGAGTTGAAGGCGTTGGCTATGTCGAATGACACCGCCAACAATCCGTCCCCCACCTCCACCGCCTCCTTCACCTGCCTCTTGAGGCAGGCCAGCGCGTCCACCGTCGAACGCTCAGCCCGAAAACCGAACTGAGCGTCCGACAAGTCCGGCCCGATACGCCGCATATGGCCCTTTAGGCGGGCAGCGATTATCCCCTCGAACATTTTTCCGACCTCATCGAGCAGAACGATGGGCCGGTATGCCGAGGGGGAGTCTGCAGGGCGGCCCTCCTTGCGAAGGAGGCACAACTGCCCCTCCTTCCACGGTTTCGGGAACCTTCCAGACGCAAGGCATGCGCTGAAGAGGTCCCGAAACCGCTCCTCCATTTGGGTGGCGGCAATTGCCACCAACCTCGCCGGGACACCGTCGGGGCCCGGAGCCGTCTTCTTGGCGCGGATATGCACAATCGCCGCGCCAAGTTCCGACTCCGTGACAGGAGAGGGAGCCTCCTCTTCCTCCTCCTCCTCCTCCAGCGGGGCTCCACACATCACTGGCGGGGTGAAGTTGTCCCTGCACGGAAACAGGGACTGAACCACCCCATCCAGAAATGTGGGCTCCAGGGTCTCGACAACCGGGGGACCAAAGGGGCGCAATTTGTTGCGCGCCGCCTTATACGGTCTCCCGTAAGGGTCGTTGTCGAGACCCTCCAGCAGCTCGGCTCTCGCCGAGTCTTTAGCGGCGGCGATGGCCCGATCGAGGCCCATTTTAGCCTCCACGTACACCTCGTAGAGGCGGTCCTCGTCGGGCCGGTTGCGTCGACGCCGCCGCCGACTCCGCGTGTAGGCCCTCTTAGCCGCCACGCAGGCGGTTCTGAGCCCCGCCAGCTCCTCCGACCACCAATAGACGGCGCGGCGGGGAGTCGGGCGGCGAGACCGGGGCATGCTGGAGTTGCACACCTCGGTCAGAGACTCCCTCAGCTGGCCTGCTATGGTGTCCACATCCAGGCCGGTGGTAGGAGGCGACAGCCAGTCCTGGATGAACGCCGCCTCCGCCGCTGCCTCCCTGTCCAGGCGGGTGAGAGCCCACCGCGGAAACGGTGATCGCCCCGAGAGGGGCTGCACCGCTCCGGGGCCACTGGCGGAGATGTCGAACCGCACGTAGCGGTGGTCCGACATAGTCTCCACCAGGTCCACCCGCCAGTTCAGCACGCGCGCGGCTAACCCAGGGGTGGCGAAAGTGACGTCCACTACTGAGCCACCCTGACGCCGCACGCATGTCTGGACGCTTCCTCTGTTCAAGAGGGAGAGTCCAGAGGAGGCTGCCCACATCTCCACCGCCCGCCCGCGAGCGTCGGTGGCCCGGTTGCCCCAGGTCACCGACTTGGCATTCAGGTCTCCCAGCACGGAGACCTGACGCGGCGCCGCCCTGCCGACCACGGCGGCCAGGACTCCGAGATAATTCTCAAAGTCCTGGAGAGGGCGGTTTGGGGAGAAATATACCCCCACGAGGGCTACCTCTCCCCACGCGGCGGCCACGTATCCCGGTCCCCTCTCTAATAGCGAGAGGGGAGGGGAGTCTGTGGAAGACCGCGCCGCTAGTGCCACCGAGTCGTCCTCGTCACCCAGCCAGCTGCTGGGGATCGAGTAGGGCTCGGCGACCACCGCTACGTTCACCAACCACTCGGCCATGACCTGCACTGCCAGGTCCTGGGCCGCTCTGCAGTGGTTGGTGTTCGCCTGGAGGATACGGTAGTCGGAAACCTGCATTATTCCGACATGGCACCCTCCTCCTCAGCTACCGCCGCTGGAGCTGCAGCGGCGGCGACGACGGCGGCGGCGGTGGTGGCGACAGGTCGAACCTGCGCCGGCACTATGCCCTTCTTGACGGGGGGCTTACAGCTCCTGCCCGTCATCCTGTGGCCCGCGGGGCGGCCACTGGCGGCACACGCCGTGCAGTGTGGCGTGGTGGCGCGGCAAGTGGCACTCTTGTGCCCCTCTTGCCCGCACTGGTAGCACGTGTCTCCCCAGTCGGCCTTGGAGGGACACGTGGCTCGGGTGTGGCCGAAGGAGAAGCACTTGAAGCAGCGCAAGGGCTGGTCTTCAAGTGCTCGGACCACAGCCGAGCTGAGCCCCACAAGCAGCCGTCCCTTGGTCGCAGCAAGGGCGGCCCCAGCCGCGGCGACTGGGCACTCGACGCGGACGATGCCCATGCCGCGGCGGCCGAGCCTGATGGCTCCAGCCTTCACCGCGCCAGCGTCGCAGCCTCCAGCCGCCGCGACGGCCGCCACCACATCCTCCTTGGTGGCCGAATCGTCCAGATCGGCCACCTCCAAGGCTGCGGTCTTGATGGGCCTGACGACCGTTGCCGCGTCGGCGATGACCTCTTGCAACTTCGTTGCGAAGAGGTCCGCGTTTGTGCCGCGCTGTTCCCCCGAGAACTCGAAAATTCGAGCTCCGGTTAGGGTTCGGCGGCACGTTATTTTGCTGATCCCCAGCTGGGAGGGATCAGCATTGGTACGAGCCCGTCTTAGGACGGACTCGTACGTCTCGCCCCGCTCCGCGGCCTCCGGGGTGATGGTCACCACGACGGCCGCGGTCTTGGGAGGAACTAACTTCCTCCCGCCAGCTGGAGCCCTTTTGACTGCCGGTGCAGTCGCGGCGGGCTTGGGGGCCGACTTTTGCCCTCCCTTCCCTTTTCCCCTCCTGACCACTTCCGTCCACGACTGGTTGGACGGGGTGGTGGAGGGAAGAAGGGCGTCTTCCTCCTGCGAGCTCTGGGGGGCTGCCGCTGGAGTGGCAGCCGACCCAGACGCTCCCTCCGAGCTGATGGTGAGGGTTTGAGGAGCCGCCTTGGTCCTCTTGCCCTCGCCTTTGCCCTTGGAGGGCTTCGGGGCCTGGGGCTGCGCACCCGATGCCGGGCCTGCTAAAGGCGCAGGTTCTGGCACCCTGCGTGGTGCCTTATCCGCCGCTAGCGGCGGGCGGAGCCGCTTCTCCGGCAGGAGCCGGTCCTCGATGCCTGCGAAGCAGGCTCTGGTGAAGGCCCTCTCCTCCATGACAACCTTTCGGAGTATCTCCTCAAGGTTGTGAGGGGAGGAGGTGGAGCCTCCTACCACCGGTCCAGGGGCTGATTGCGCAGGCCGAGCAGTGACCTCAGCCAGCTTCTGGTGCAGCTGGCTGACCTCCGCCTGCAGGCGATCCACCTTCGCCTGCAGTTGCCGCGTCTCATCCGTGGCCGTCCGCTGCACCAGCTCCTGCACAATGCCATGCAGACTGGCAGCCCGGCATTTAAGGGCCTTCTGGAAGGTCCCCTTCAGGTTGGAGGACTTTGAGGCGACCTCCAGGACCTCCTCCCTGTCCTCCCGCGCCATGCGCTCAAGTTCCGCCAAGGAGTGGCCAGCATACAGGACACTGGATGCCCCATAGCCGGCCCTCGACCGGGCGGCCTGCGCCTGGCGCTCTCTGGCAGCGACCCTCTCCTCCAGGTCCTGCTGGAGTTGCGCCCGTTTTAGGAGGTTTAGCTGGCGCTCGGCGTCAACCAAACCCACAACGTGGGTATCACCTGCTTTTGAAGAAGTCGAAGCCCTTTTGGACTTCGACTTCTTCTGCGCCCCGCCTCCAGCCGACGAGGATCCCTCGGACCCGTGCCGCAGGTAGGCCCTCTTTCGCTCGAGGCGGTCGCTCTCTGCTGCCGACGTGTCGATATTCGAGTCGTCCGAGTCCGACTCATCTGCTCTGGCCGCACACGGTGCGCGGTCAGCGTCCGACGCTAATGCGTCACCGGCGTGGCCCTGAAAAGGGCCTTTGGATTGGCCCTGAGAAGGGCCGTTGGGTTGGCCCTGAGAAGGGCCGTTGGGTTGGCCCTGAGAAGGGCCGTTGGGTTGGCCCTGAGAAGGGCCGTTTGAATCGCCCGGAGAAGGGCGATTCGGGTTTAAACTGAAACGCCCGGAGGCGTCCCGCACGGGTTTCTTCGTCATGTTTATACTCACAGTCTTCCGCATTGATCACTATGAGTCACAGCGCACTTTAGCCACCGGTCTGCCACTCCGTTACGGTGGTCAGACACGGCGTTGCCCAGGGGATACTACGTGGAAGTATGCGCTGTGGGGGATCCCCCAAGCGGCATCTAACCTTTTTTTTTTTTTTTTTTTTTTTTTGTCGCTGAGAAATGCTTTATGCATCTCCGCTCGTGGGGGACGAGACGGGGTATGTGGGACTCCTGTCGAAATCCGCACTCGACAGTATACCCACTAAAACTCAGCGGTGTTCCCACAACGCCGTGATGGGAGGGCTATGGGAAATTGGCTCAGCCTCTGCTTCCACAGCCCTCCCGGCGTATGCCCGCCTAGTTGGCGGGCCCCGCATGCCCCCCATTTAACTGGGGGGCTACGGGAATGGCCGGGAACACCCGGCCACTCCCGTCCGACGCTGGTGGAGGCCCGTGCAATACAGGCAAAGGGCGCCCCCGCACCCACCGCCTGCTGGCCTCCACCCGGGAGGAGCCGGAGGTGACTACCAGACCGGCGTCTTCCTCGACCCCTCCCCTCTCCGGAGCGGCGCCGCGCGAGAGAATCATCCCCCGCGCGCGCGCCGCTGCCTCCCTCCGGGACACGACCGCCTGTTCCGCATCGGCGGCCCTGCCCAGTCTACGCCCACTCACCTCCCTCTGTAAGCAGAGGAGGAGTGGACGTATCTGCCCTCTGTAGCCCGGTTCCCTTCACCGACCATCAAGCATGATCGGCGATTGGAACCGCGACCTTTCCCCGCTTGTTGAAGATTAGCCGCCAGCCCCAATTGTCCCCCAAAACCGCACTGGGAGAAATTGGAGCCGACGTTGCCCAGGGTGCGCCACGAGGAGGCTCTTCAACATGCACCCCAAGCGGCATCTAACCTTTTTTTTTTTTTTTTTTTTTTTTTTTTTTTTGTCGCTGAGAAATGCTTTATGCATCCCCGCTCGTGGGGGACGAGACGGGGTATGTGGGACTCCTGTCGAAAACCGCACTCGACAGTATACCCACTAAAACTCAGCGGTGTTCCCACAACGCCGTGATGGGAGGGCTATGGGAAATCGGCTCAGCCTCTACTTCCACAGCCCTCCCGGCGCATGCCCGCCAAATTGGCGGGCCCCGCATGCCCCCCATTTAACTAGGGGGCTACGGGAATGGCCGGGAACACCCGGCCACTCCCGTCCGACACTGGTGGAGGCCCGTGCAATACAGGCAAAGGGCGCCCCCGCACCCTCCGCCTGCTGGCCTCCACCCGGGAGGAGCCGGAGGTGACTACCAGACCGGCGTCTTCCTCGACCCCTCCCCTCTCCGGAGCGGCGCCGCGCGAGAGAATCATCCCCCGCGCGCGCGCCGCTGCCTCCCTCCGGGACACGACCGCCTGTTCCGCATCGGCGGCCCTGCCCAGTCTACGCCCACTCACCTCCCTCTGTAAGCAGAGGAGGAGTGGGCGTACCCTCTGTAGCCCGGTTCCCTTCACCGACCATCAAGCATGATCGGTGATTGGAACCGTGACCTTTCCCCGCTTGTTGAAGATTAGCCGCCAGCCCCAATTGTCCCCCAAAACCGCACTGGGAGAAATTGGAGCCGACGTTGCCCAGGGTGCGCCACGAGGAGGCTCTTCAACATGCACCCCAAGCGGCATCTAACCTAACCTAACCTAACCTAACCTTTTTTTTTTTTTTTTTTTTTACGGGGGGAAATCCTCATGGACTACCTCCACCTGGGGAAAAGGCGGAGGGGCGTGCCGGACTCTTACCGGCTAAAACCACCCCGGTGTCTCCTCGCACGTGCGCGCGGGGCCGCGGGAATCGAAATTCTTCCGCAGCCCCACACTAGTGCTGGCCCGGTCTGTCCGGGCCTCGTCTCCTGCACGGGGTAGTGAGGTGTTTAACTACCCCGTGCATCGCCTCAGAGGCGCACGCCGAACCCCGCGCGCGCCTTCGCCTCGGGTCCATCAAATAGGGGGCGAGGACTTCCCCAAGTCCCACGCCCCAGGACCCATTCATGGGGGCCGGAAAAGGGCGGTGTCCGCCCTTCTCCTGCGCCCGGTGCGCCTTCTGCGGCCGGGGAAGGGAGTCGAGATCTCCCTCTCCCGTTCCGCAGTTTCCTTCTGCGACATCACGTCCTCGCAGAAGGACACCACCGCGTCCCACGACTCTGCGCTACCGACCATCCTCCGCACTACGGCCGGCAGCGACAGATCGCCTCCTACTTCATTTGTGAGGACACAGCGCTGCTCCTCCCAAGCTACACACTCGGCGAGCGTGTGTTGCGCCGTGTCCTCCCCGCAATGGACGCAATGGTGGCACCGAGCGTCCGGCTCCCTGCCTATGCGACACAGGTACTTGCCGAAGCAGCCGTGCCCCGACAGCACCTGCGTCACCCTAAACGACAGGGAGCCGTGCCTTCTCCCGAGCCAGTCGTCGAGTACTGGCCGGATCGCCTCGACGGTAGCGAGGCCGGCGGTAGGGCGCATAAGCCTTAGCCGCCATTCCGCCACCAAGACCTGATGGAGCTCCTCTCGGCGCAGCGCGATCTGCCGCTGCACCGGCCTCGAGCCCCGTGCCCGCTCTTCCTCGCGCCGTCGATATAATGACGCGAGTACTTTCGCCTCTAGGTCCCAGGGCGGGGATCCGGCCAGGACGCAAGCCGCCTCGTAGGAAATCGTGCGGTACCCGCGGACGACTCTGACGGCCATCGCCCTCTGCGGTTTACGCAGAATGGCGAGAGTGTCGGCCGTCATGTCCATCGCCCACACAGGGGCCCCATACAGGGCCATGGACCGCACGATTCCCACGTACAACCGCCTACAGGCGGCGCTCGGGCCCCCCAAGTTAGGAAGCAACGTTGAAAGCGCGCCCGCTGCACCCATCAGCTTGGGCGCCAGCCGCCGGAAGTGGGGCCCGAATCCCCATCGGCTGTCGAGCACCAATCCCAGATACTTCATGGTGGACTCGACAGCTATCCGGGCCCCGCTGACCACGATGTGTGATCCCGGCGCCGGCGCACGTCGGGGGCCATGAAACACCATGGCCTCCGACTTGTTTAGGGCCACCTCCAGGCCCAGGCGCCGGATGCGGTTCACCACCTGTGACACCGCAGCCGTGGCTATCAACGTCGCTTCCCTGTGCGAGCTCCCCCGGGCAGCGACAAGCGTGTCGTCCGCATAACACGTCAAGTCGGCGCCCGACGGGAGCTCGCCTCTCAGCACCCAGTCATAGCCGATGTTCCACAGGAGCGGTCCCAAGACCGATCCCTGTGGAACACCGCACGACATGAGGTGCCGACCGGCACCGTCACGTCCCCGATAAGTGACGCATCTATCCTCCAGATAAGCCCCTACCGTACGGCGGAGGTAGGGAGGCACGCGATGGTATTTCAGTGCCTCCCGAATACAACTCCAGGGTAGGGTGTTGAATGCGTTGGAGATGTCTAAAGACACCGCCAGCACCACCCCACCCTGGGACACCGTCTCCTCCGCCAGGGTCCTCACGCGCATGATGGCGTCTATGGTGGAGCGCCCCCGACGAAAACCGAATTGGTTGTCGTCCAGGTCCGGCCCCTCCCTGCACAAGTGGCTGACGAGGCGATCTGCGATAATGCGCTCAAAAAGTTTGCCCGCCTCGTCGAGCAGCACTATGGGCCGATACGCGGACGGCGAGTCCGCTGGGCGCCCCTCCTTCCTGAGCAGGACCAGCCTCCCCTCCTTCCACACACTGGGAAACTGACCCTGCTCGAGACATGCCGTGAAGAGCCCCCTCAGCTGGGGCTCTAGCTCCTTCAGAGCCAGGACGAGAGCTCGACCAGGAACTCCGTCGGGTCCGGGCGCTGTGTTCTTAGCCCGGAGTCGCGACACGGCCGCTCTCGTCTCTGCTTGCGTCACCTCGGGGACATCGGTGCTCTCCTCTTCTGAAGAGTCTGTGGCTGAGGGCGAAACCATCGCCGGGGGAACGTGTCCCGCTCGCTCAGGGAAGAGGGCCGATACTACCGCCTCTAGCAACTGGGGTTGCATGCTTTGCACCAGTGGAGGCGCCCAGGGACGCAACTTGCCCCGTACCCAACGGTATGGGCGCCCCCACGGATCCCGATCTAGGGACCCCAGCAGCTCTTCCCTGGCACGCAACTTAGAGTCGCCGATGGCCAGCCACAGAGTCTCCTTGGACGCGCGGTACACCTCATACAGCGCGTCTTCCTCGACGGGATCCCGTCGACGTCGTCTCCGGTATCGTGTGTACTGGCGGCGAGCCGCAACGCACTCAACGCGCAGCCGCGCGATCTCGTCGGTCCACCAGTACACCTGGCGCCTTGCGGACTGTTGGCGGACACGGGGCATGGACGCGTCGCAGATCTGCGTCATCGCCCCGCGAAACCACAGCGCCACCGCTTCGACGTCGACGGGGCCGTCCGTCGTCGACTCCCAAATCCAGGACTGGACTATGGCAGCTTCCTCGAGTAGTTCCTTGTCGATGCGCCCAACGCGGGCCGTCGTTAATCGGGGTTGTTGGATGGCGGCCGCTCGCGGTCTGGGCAGAGACGTCGAACCGGATATACCGATGGTCCGACAGCGTCTCCACCCCCACGGCGACACGCCAGTCGCGGACTCGGCTGGCGACAGAGGGGCTAGCGAGCGAGACGTCCACTATCGACCCGCCCCGCTGCCGCACGCACGTGTATTCCGAACCCCGATTCAGGACGACCAGACCAGTCGTCACCACCCACTCTTCTAGCACCTCGCCCCGAGGGTCAGTGACTGGAGATCCCCACGCCGATGACTTGGCGTTGAGATCCCCGAGCACCAGAACGGGACGAGGGTGATAGCGGCCTACGACGGCGCCCAACTCGACAAGGAAACCCTCGAAGTCGGCGAGACTCTTGTTGGGGGAGAAATACGCCCCCACAATGACGATGCCGCCCGAGACCGCAGCAGCCCAGCCGCGGCCCCGAGACGGGTCGATCAGAGCCTCGCCAATAATGGCCACCAAACCGTCAGCGCTCCCCAGCCAGTTGTCACGGGCGGGGACGAAGTACGGTTCGGCGACCACAGCCACGTGGATCGACCACTCTGCCATGCTCTGGAGTAAAAGATCCTGAGCTCTGGCACAGTGGTTGATGTTGCCCTGGAGGAAATGGAATTGTGCCATTATTGACATTCCATTCCCTCGGCAACGGTCCTGGGCCGGGAGTCGACCGTGGAGCTACTAGCCTGCGGAGGCGGCGAGGTTTCCCCGGCAGGTTTAGAGCTCTTCTTTTTCTTGGCCTTGCTGGCAGGCGCGCCACAAGCCCCTCCGCCCACTTTGTGTCCCGCTGGCTTCCCTGCAGCCGAACATAAGCTGCAGTTGAGCGCCGCGGAACACTGGGCCGCCTTGTGGCCGGGCTGACCGCAGCGATAACAGAGGTCACTACGGTCAACCTCAGCGGTGCACTTTGCCCGGACGTGCCCCTTCTCCAGGCACCGGAAGCACCGCAAAGCCCGGGGCTGCAGGAGTTTCACCCTCGCTGCAACCCAGCCAACCAGCAATCTGCCGCTTAAGGCGATCTTGTTCGCCGACGCCACAGGGCACCGAACCCAGACCACGCCGAGTCCGGTGGCGTCGGTGCGTATATCGCCGGCCCGCACCTTGTCCGGCGGACACTCTCCGCTTCGGGCAACGGCCGCCACCACCTCTTCAGAGGTCACGGAGTCGTCCAGACCAGCAATCCGCACTTCTGCGGTTTTCATTGGCCTGGAGACCCGGACGTCCTCAGGGCTGAGGACCTCCCTCATCTTGGCGGCCAGAGCGTCCGCCTTTTCGGCACTGCCGCTCGCAGCACCAGCCACCTCGAACAGCCGCGCACCCGTGGCAGCCTGCCTGAGGGTGACGGACTGAAGACCAAGATCTGATAATTTGATCTTGGCCTTGGCCTCGGCAATGACCGACTGGTACGTTACGCCGCGCTCCGTAGCACCGGGCTGTAGCGTGAGCGTCACAGCTTCGGAACGTGGAGCACGTATCGCCGGTCCTTTGCGACTGCCATTGGCAGTCCGCCGCGCCGGCTGCGCAACCGCCTTTGCGGTTCGTCCGGGGGCGCGCGCTGTTGCTGTGGCCGCCTTGGCGGCTTTGCGGGCCTTCTTGCGGCCCACGACTGTCGCCCAGGTCTCACCCTTAGACCCGACAGTCGTGGGCTGATCGCTCGATGGGGCTCCCTCCGCGGGCTTACCCTTCCGAGGCGCAGGTCTCGGCGGCTCCTCAGCCGTCCGCCGTGTATCGGCCGCTAGGGGCGGACGGAGGATTTCCGCAGGGAGGCGCCGAGAAATCGCCTCCATACGAGCATTGACCATGCTCCCGCACTGAAGCATGCAGAGCCGGACAATGCGCTCGACCTCGTCGTCGGTATGAGCGCTTGCCGGTCTCGGTGCGGGAGCCGGGGCCACTACCGATGCGGCATCAGTGGACGTGCGTCGCTGCTGCTGCTCGCTCAGCGCAGCGACTTGTCGCCGGAGGTCCTCCAAATCATTTCGGAGACGGCTGTTTTCCTCCTGCAACTTCGCGACCTCGTCTGAGGCCGTCCTGTTGAGGAGGATGCCAACCGCCTCCTTAATGTCCGCGGCAGCTTCCTTCAGACCGCGGATGAACGTGCCCTTCAGGCTGCCGGATTTGGTGGCAACCTTCAGGACTAAGTCCACCCCGTCCAAGGCAAGCTGACTTAGGGCCACCGCAGATGGTTCCCCCCCTTCCGCCGCTAGAGCAGCGCGTCGCTCGCGTGCGCGTCGGGCCATTTCCGACACTTCGTCGGCCGCGACGGCTTTGCGCTGCTCTCTTCTGGTGGCGTTGAGCTCCGCCTTTGAGCTCCCTAGCGAGGCACAACTCTCGCCACCAGGGTCCTCGGTAGTGACCCCCAAGTCACTCTCTGCTTCGCTGGCCGCCGGAGTATTGGGGCGCACGAACCTACCCTGTGCGTCCCTCCGCGGCCGTGAAGCACTTACCCCTCTCGAAGCCTGCCGACCTCTCCTCGCGGTCGACAACTTCGGGGCCAGCAGGCCTTCCTCATCTGAGGAAAGATCCACCGACCCACCTCCCACCAGACCAGGGTCGCGTGGACGTTTCCTAACGGAAGACGGTCCACGCGGCCCTCCGTCAATAATTTTTAAATTACTGCTTCCAGTAATATTATCAGCAACAGGGGCCTGGTCGCCTACCCCTGCGCGTCCGTCGGTAACCAATTTATCACTCGCAGGCCCGGGTACCTGCAAGCGCCGGGCGTCAGCCGGGTCGCATGACAAATCTCTAATAATTTCTGACATTTCCATATTACGAATGGGTGGTACGCACATCACTTCCCCAAGGCGATGCGGCCGCTCTTTTTGGGAGGATATTTGATCCACCCGAGGCCCGCGGATGCCTCCGGTGCAGGATATACCGCCCGCTGCTCGGTATCTACAAACTAATGCTACTAACCAAATATATATATTTTTTTTTTTTTTTTTTTTAATTATTTTTTTTTTTTTTTTCCCCCCTAAACTAACTTATACCTAACTTAACCTACCCACCACCCGGCACCGTGGCTCAAACACCTCGCCACGGCTGCCCCTAGACCGCAGGTTGAGGAGCAACCCACGGTCTTCCCCACCTCGGTCACCGCGACGTACACGCCGCGGAGACCCCTAGACCGCGGACAGTAAGACGGCCCGCGGTCTACCCCACCTTGCTCCCTAGTCGTGCACTCTGCAGCTGCAGAGCGCAGATAGAGAGCCCTCGGGAGCGACTCCTCCGCTCCGGCAGAAATTCGCCACGGACAACAATCTCCTCTTTCCCACCCCTCACGAGGAGAAGATTGTTGCCCGTACCCAGGGTGCACCGGCCCAGCGCCTGCTCGTCCTCAGGAAATCAAAAGGACCAGCAGCCACTGAGCACTCGGGGAGGTTTTCTGCCAGGCACCCCAACCTAACCTTTTTTTTTTTTTTTTTTTTGTTTCCGGGGTGGAAAATCCTCATGGATGTCCGCCGCCCTGGGGCGGGCGGCGGGGTCTGTCAGACTCTTACTGACTAAAAACCACCCCGGTGTTCCATCTCACACCTACGCCGGGGGTCGCGGGAACGTACGATCCTTCCGCAACCCCCGACTGGTGCCGGCCCGCCACTGCGGGCCTCTTCGGGTCTGGGGGGGGGGGGGAGTGAGGTGTTTGACTCCCCCCGTGACGCCTAAGAGGGGCGCGCGTGGAACACTACGCGCCGCCACCTCGGGTCCTGGTGTGTGGGTAGCGACGGACGTCCCCGTGTCCGTCGCCCCTGGACCCATTTAGGGGGGCTGGAAGAGGGCGTTGTCCGCCCTCCGCCGACGCCCAGTGCGCCTTCTGCGGGCTGGGTGAGTGGATGAGATCTCCCTCTCCCTTTCCGCAGCCTCCTTCTGCGAGACGACTGTTTCGCAGAAGGAGACCACCGCGTCCCAGGACTCGGCGCTGCTGACCATCGATTCGACTACGGCCAGCAGCGACAAGTCATTGCCTACTTCTGAGATGAGGGCACGGCGCGGCTCCTCCCAAGCGGCACACTCTGCCAGCGTATGCCACGCCGTGTCCTCCCGGCAGTCGACGCAGTGGTGACACCGGGCGTCCGGCTCCCTGTTTATGCGACACAGGTACTTCCCGAAGCAACCATGCCCCGAGAGCACCTGCGTCGCCCGAAACGACAGGGAGCCGTGCCTCCTCCCAAGCCAACGCTCGAGCACCGGCCGGACCGCCTCGATGGTGACGAGGCCGGCGGTAGGGCGTGAAAGCCTGTCCCGCCATTCCGCCACCAGGACCTCGCGAAGCTGAGACCGACGCAGCTCCATGTGTCGCTGCATCGGTCCCTCGCCTCGCGCCCTCGCTTCCTCGCGCCACTGATACAATGACGCGAGTACTTTCGCCTCAAGGTCCCAGGGCGGGGATCCGGCCAGTACGCAGCCCGCCTCGTAGGAAATCGTGCGATACCCCCTGATGACTCTGACGGCCATCGCCCTCTGCGGCTTTCGCAAAACAGCGATGCTGCCGGCCGTCAGGTCAGAGGCCCACACCGGGGCCCCATACAGGGCCATGGATCGCACGATCCCCACGTAGAGCCGCCTACAGGCGGCGCTTGGGCCCCCCAGATTGGGAAGCAGAGTTGCGAGTGCGCCAGCCGCGCCCAGCAACTTGGGCGCCAGCCGTCGGAAGTGGGGCCCGAAGTCCCATCGGCTGTCGAGCACCAATCCTAGGTACTTCATGGTGGACTCGACAGCGATCCGAGCCCCCCCGACCACGATGTGTGAGCCGGGTGGTGGCGCCCGCCGGGGGCCATGAAACACCATAGCCTCCGACTTGCTGAGGGCCACCTCCAGGCCTAGGCGACGTATGCGGCCCACCACCTGTGAGACCGCAGCCGTCGCCAGCAACGCTGCCTCCCTGTGCGAGCTCCCCCGGGCAGTGACCAGCGTGTCATCTGCATAACAAGTCAGGTCTACGCCCGGTTGGAGCTCGCCCCTCAGCACCCAGTCGTACCCGATGTTCCACAGGAGCGGCCCTAGGACCGAACCCTGCGGACCCCAACCTAACCTAACCTAACCTAACATGCGCAATATCCTGATGACATAACCTACGATGCCATACAGCTAAGGACTCAACCCTTTTTGATAGATTTACTAGGCCAAAGTTTGTCATAACACCAAAATTCTCAAACAGTTTTACATGTTTACAACAATTACAACTACAAAGTACAAATACAACTATATTAGGTACTATACTCTTTGAAATACAAAGAGAATTAAATTACCATCACAAATGTCAATGTCACTATCGCGTTCCGATACGTAGACAGAGAAAGTTTCTCTGTCTACGTTCCGATTTATAACAATTTTGCCATAGATTGCATTTTATTTTCATCACATAAAGTGACCATAGACATTTCAGATTGTGTTCCAGTACACCACTGACCTCTATTAAAATACGCTAGAGGTCAGTGCAGTACACGAAAACAGCATTTTGTTTACTCGTTTTTGACAATGCACAAATTATAATAACCTTTACTGTTTACATAGGTACTTACAATAATTCTTATCAGAAACTAAATGAAGACCTTTATCCAAAACAGTTCCCACCGAAAAAAAGATTGAATTTCAACTCTGGCACATAAAGAACTTCATGTTCACCTCGTTCAATGCGAACAGTTCCACACTACCACGCCCAACAACATCCAGAAGCTTGCCGTCTCCCACAGCAACCTTTATCGAGCCTCTCAGGTGGTTTAGCTTGCTGAATAACTCCTTACTGCAACACATGTGCAGCATGTGTTCACTGGCACCCCTGTCCATGTACCAGTTTCCTATGCCAACATCTTGACACAAACTACTCCTGCACATGAAAGCATTCTCCTCTAGAGCTGGAACCTTCTTCTTTTCCTTGTCCTTTAAAGATCTGCAATCTGCTCTTAAGTGACCCCTTTTTTGCAATAATTGTAACTTCTTGTCTCCTTTCTCTTTTTCTCCTTGCAATCTTTTGCAAAGTGGCCTTCCTTCCCACAAGCGTAGCATTTACCCTGTTTGCTTACACTAGCCAAAGCTGTCTCCTGTAGTTGAGTGGACTGGTCACTGGTGGTTCTCTCTTCTTCGATGAGCAATCTCGAAGTCAACTCAATCAATGTCTGCTACTCAATAGGGACGGACTCCCAGGCTGAGCGGAAGTGCTTGAACCTCTCCGGCAACGACATCAGCACTTTTGTTACAATCATTTTCTCAGAAAGCGGCTCACCTGCTTGTTTCAATTTGTTGTTGATTTCCTCCAATCTTGACATCACTGTAGTCACAGAATCATGGCCAAATTCCAAAGAAAAGAACTTCTGCTGCAGTAGGTTTATGCTGACAGCAGATTCCCTTTCGTACACCGACTTCAGTTTGGTCCACATACAGGCAGATGAAGTGCATGATAGTAAATGTGTGAGCGGTCCTGAATCCATTCGCGTCACTATCAATTCCTGAGCTTTTGCGTCGCTCTCCAGCCATGTTTTTTCCTCACTTGGTTTCTCCGCCGATGGTTTTTCCTTTTGGCCACAAACTATTTGAAACAAGCCTCGGCCCCGAAATATAACTTCCATCTGGAATCTCCAAACCGCCCAGTTGTCTCCTCCAGACAATTTATACACATCAGGTACCGAGTTATTCAATTTTGAAAGTCTCAACTTCGGACCCCTGTCCTGACGAATTTTCAGGCAGGACCCTTATTTTTTCTGGTGGATCCTGCTGCGCGCTCGTTGGAAGAAGAGACTCACACTAATTTTATTTTTTTTGTGTTTTTATTTTATGTAATAATAAGGGGAAGTGATGTGCGTACCACCCATTTCGTAATATGAAAATGTCCTTAACTGAGAGAGATTTGTCATGCGACCCGGCTGACGCCCGGTGCTCGCAGTTCGCTCGCAATTTATCACTCGCAGGCCCAGGTACCTGGGCCTGCGAGTGATAAATTGGTTACCGACGGACGCGCAGGGGTAGGCGACCAGGGGGCCGATTCCACTAATTTGGAACGTTCAATTGTGTTTCAACAACAGTTCGATTTCCATCGCCGTTCGATAGTTACCTATAAAGTTTGTTTTGATAGTTAATTTTATTTTATCATTGTTAAACATCGCTCAAATCAATGCTTTCCTTTCCTTTCAATTAAAGCACCTGCCATCTAATCTCTTCACCACCCTTGGTTGACTGGTAGAGAATGCCTAAGGCATTAAGTCCGCGTACCTTTTGTGCGAAAAGTTATAAATAAATAAATAAATAAATAAAGTCATTCTACTATTTCTGGAAACTAAACTTAAACCGAATCGCAACTGAATCGTAACGGGAACGTTAGAGCGGGTACCCTGTGTTACCAACTAAAAATGTTACTAAATACCAATAAGTATCACTAGTGTTTTCTAATACAAAAAAGATACCTAGACCATAGTTATATATTTGTCTTGTATATTTTATCGTTAGACATACAATATTTCCACATTTTTAAATAATAAACTCAGAAGAACGTTTCGTTTTACGTCCTAGCTGGCCGAAGACTTGAAACGAAACGTTTCGGTCATGTTAAAATTTCAAAAATGTAAATAAACAGCCGAAAGCAAAAACTTTTATCTAATGGGATGGGATGGGTGTGAGTTCAATAAAATTGTTGATTTACTGTGTGAGTATTCGTTTTAAAATATTACTGATTATTTATTCATCAAATCAAATATCGCACCACTGTTATTGTTATTTGGTACTAACTAATATTATGCGACAAAAGGTTCAAGTAAACATTTACCTACGTCGCTCTTGATTTAGCTACAGCAAAAAAAATGGTTAAGTTAAGTGACCACTTGTTGCATGGTGTAGATTGGTGCATTTCGTTTACTGGTAGTCTGGTAAAAGATTTAGTCTCGCTGCAAGTGTTGTTCGGTTAATACGTACGTAATTTCAGGCCTCATGAAAGATACCAGACGAAAATCTACGTCAGTTCGGCAACTGGACCTCCTCATTACATTTATGGAGGCCCATACAAATTTTGCCGTAGGACAATTGCGGTCCAAAGAAGGACGAGCCCTTGCAACACGTCTGTGGGAACAATGTGCGGACATTTTAAATTCAGAAGGCGTAGCTAGGAGACCTAAAGATTGGTCGAAGGTATGTTTTAAGTCTATAATAGCTATTCTTTAAAAATATCAATATGTCATTAATAATAATAATTTTCTATCCATTTTAGGCTTGGAACGATTATAAATGTAGGGTACGGGCCAAACTAGCTGAAATAAACAGAGGCCATAGGGGTACTGGGGGTGGGCCTTGCAGGGCACCACAGTTAAGCCTTCTAGAGGAAAGGGTTGCTGCCCTTATAGGGAGGGATGTTGGCCCACTTACTGGAGTCCGTCAAGATCCAGAGATTGAAATTGAGGTGATTATATATTTATCAATCATGAAATAATTATACAGTGTAAACTCATTATAACATCTTTTGTAAACTTGTTATAACGTCTTTTGATATATTATTTTATTTAGAATAATTTACTAACATAATGAAACAATTACTTAAAATAAAAGCATTGTGATAAGTATTTGGTTCTTTCTCTTTCTTCACTCCACATAATGAAAACTCTATACTTACTTAACAAAAAAAATGCTTGGTCCCTTGAGTTTCCTTACAATGAGTTTACACTGTACTTCCCTATACCAAAAATTATATGTGTGTCTTAAACATGTTTTTATTTTACATATAGTATGTGGAATCTTCGGCATTAGAAGAGATGGAAGTGGAACAGGATGTGGAACTGCTAGCAGCGAACTCACCCATTTTGTAAGTAATAGGGCACTTAACCTTTATTGTATTGGTAGGTATTTTATTAGGCATTTTTAATAATTTATTCATTCTTTCTTTCAGAGATTTCTCTGTTATGCAAGAAAGTACTGGTACACCTGGAAATAGGTCACCAGCCACACAAGACCTCAGCCAAACAATTACTCTGGAATCTGAGCAGAGAGACAGTGAACATGTGGAAGAAAGTAATCAGCCAGATCATCAAGGTACTACAGTACCACAAACAGGTTCACATTATTTATTAACTTTATCCAACTGATTTTCTATTATACCTAAGATCATTATTTTAAAACATTAATGAATAAAGAGCAGTATCATGATCAAGTTTGAGTTGGATGCTTTTTAAAAGTCAAATTTGTTCAAATACTCAGAGATCCACTTCACACTACACAGCAAATTCCAAACCTCAATAAATATCACAAAAAGCGGCTAAGGGATGTCAAGTGGAATGCACTTGACATCCCTTGGCTCACTAATAACCAACTTTCACTTACTTAGGCGTGCAACACTCTCACATCGCACGCATTTCAAAACGAAACGGCGAGTTTTTTTCCGACAAGACTCATTTTCATGTACTTTTAAAACATTCAATCATAAAAATAGGTTCCTAATCATTGTTTAAATTTTCAGGCAGACCTAGATGCCGCCAACCAAGACCAACACGCCCACGTGCGGGGGGTCGCCCTCGGTTTGGACATCAGAGTAAGTGGCATCTGGCAGTCAGAACTAATTCTTAACCCATTTTTTTTGTTATAACTATAACTAATGACTTATTACAGGTAATACGGCAGCTCTTGATGAAGCAAGGGCATCCATAGCATAGCCCACATTGAAGAGATGCGTACGCGAACGGAGCAAATTGTGGCTACTGCAGCATTAAATATGTCCAATGCTGTGACCGGCATCTCAAATGCTATGACCAGCATCTCAAATGCTGTGACCAGCATCTCTAATGCTATGACCAGCATGGCAGAAAGTCTGCATACCTATGTATCAAGTACACATAGAGTAAGTGTTTTAAAGCTATATTTTGTTCGACTATGGAGTAATTGATTGGTGGTATCACCAGTTTTAGATGCTATAGTATAATACATCATGTATTTATTATTCTTTACAATACATAACATCACGCCTGTATTCACCGAAGGGTTAGGCAGAGGTACACGACCCACGTTTCGCTAGTTATGTTTAAGTCCCGTGTAAAAGAGGGTGAGCCTATTGCCATCAACCGGGTACGAATATTATTCTGTAGTTGGTATGTATTTATTATTATTGTAAATAATTTCATAATTCAGGACAATAAGTCAGGTTCCATTTTTATTGTATATAGACTGTGACTCCCATGTCTTTGCTTAAGATTTTATAATAATGGAAATATATTCTGTTTGTTTCAGACTAATGACTGATTGTTGACCTGTCGCCACTGGACAAGAACCATAATTGTGTGATAATGAGTGGCTGAAATAAAAATGACGAAGTCAAAGTCAAAGTATTTATTTCAAATAGTGATTATAGTCACCCCTTCCAAAAGGTTGTTTCGTATGGAGAAGAATGGACAAGAAACTCCACCGTTACTCTTTTAAAATGTGTTACAATGTTTCGTATACATTAATTATATAATTATATGTGAAGAACTATGCACCTATAACAAAATAACCCTGCCACAAAGGGCAAAAAGAATTTAAAAAATGTAGCAATGACAAATAAGTTAATTATGTGATAAATACCATGGTGCTCACATATTTACAAACATTGTAAAAGTATACTTTTTTCCAAATTATATAAACAAGTAATATGTCAGGGTGTGAGATAAAGTAATCACAGAATGTAAATCAATGTCATAATAGTTATTTGTTATACAAGAGTGCAAAGTTGCTTTTTAACCGCGTGTTCAATTTTGATGACCGAGCAAGCGAAGGATTCTAAAATTGAATCACGAGCGCAGCGAGTGATTCAAAATTAGAATCCTGAGCGTTAGCGAGGGAATCAAAAGAGCACGAGGTGAAAAATCTTTGCACTCGAGTGCAACACGTAACTTTTCATTCCACCTCAGCGAGGAAATGACTAAATGCAAAAAAAAAACGTTTACAATCACAAGATAGGTACACTTTTATTTCAGTTTAGGTATTAATTACTACATTATGACAGGTAAGTATTACAGAATAATCTTTAAATTATAACAAAATAATACTAAGGTATAATTAAGAAAATTTTAAAGTAACGTTGCTACAGTTATTTAAATTGAGTGTAATATTTTTGTTTGGTACTGTAATATTGGTGTTAGTCACTTGTGTACTGTTTTTCGGTAAACTATCTGTCATACTTAATAGTTGTACCGATTCATCGGATTCCCTTGGCGTGAATGTTGGAGAGAGAGGGAGATGGTTAGGTGTTTCATAACGGCTTATTTTTGATGTAGAAGGGCCAGTCCAAGGATCCGATTGAGGCTCTTTCAGTGTAATGGCTCCTACGATGCCTTCACATATTTTAGACTTATTTTGGATGGAATCCTCTATGTATCCCTCTACAACTGCATTGGACTTCCAGCCTCCGTGGCGCTTAAGGGACAGGAGATCAGCTCCGGAATCAGCCAAAAGTGTGGCTGAAGTTCGTCGGAAACAATGACCCGTGTACAACAGGGGTTCTGGAAGTTCAAGAAATGTTGCTATTTCTCGTGGGATACTGCCAATTTTATTAGTACCCATAGGCTGTCTAACACACTTTCCATTGCGATACTGTAGAAAAAATCGATTGATTGGAGTGTTAGGCGGGCGTAAGGCTTGATATTTCTCAACAATCGTTACGTATTCCTTGCGAATGACGAAGTTGCGGTCTCTTTTTGTCTTTGTATTAGGTAAATTAATTAATAGTAAGTCATCTGAATGTTTCTCAATGTTTTTGACATTAAGTTGTGTTAGTTCATTAGTTCGACATGCTCCGTTTATTCCAATAATAAGAACAACCTGTAACGTAAAGAGTATTGTAGTAGATAAATGAATAAAATTGATATGAACGCATAATTATGCCTATCAACATCTACTAAGTATACTATTTAATTGAGATTAATATACTTAAGTAGATACTGAATGTGCAACTGACTTACTTTTGCCGCCAAATATACGGAATCGGGTGCTTCGTTAAGAAACTTTTCAATATCAGATACTGTGAAAACCTTCGATTTTTTTGGTTGATGACCAGATGAGGCTCTTTTTAAAAATGCCACTAATTTAGGATAGGTATCGATATGTTTGTCTTTTTTCATCTTTATTGTTGCTTTTAGCATCGAATACGTACTCCATAGAGTGATTGCTTTCTTGTTCTCGGATAATTCTATAAAATATGCCAGCAAAACGTTTTCTGAGAAAGTTTTGGCTCCTTTTGCTAGTCGCCACGTGTTGAACATATCGTCCCCGTAGTTGGAAAAATAAATAACTCTGATTTTGTAGTTCTGAGATAAACGCGATTTAGTGTTTTTTTTTCAGTTAATTTTCATTTCTTAAAAAATGTGAGACAATTTTACTGTCGGCAATTTTATATTTTGTGGACCTGATTACCTTTTACATTATGCTTTAACAAACTGAACTCTATCTTTAACTATAACTAAATAACACTTAAAACATCAAGTTGTTTAATTTTGCCACAACTGTTATTTATAACGTAACTACAATTAGCTACTTATTTCGGCAATTTATTTAGTTTTCCTACAAGCTAAATACATTTGGTAGAGTAAAATTTGGTGAAATAAATGCAGTTATTGAATTTATCAAACTCGAAATATTTTTAAATAGAAAATTTAGTGGCTTTGTACGTTATTATTACTTTGATATTTTTTAACTACTATTGGTCTCATATAAAATAAAAGCTGTATTATGATATTAATAAAGTTATATTAAGAAAGAAATAGAACAGTACAACAATAACATTTAGAAATAGTGTTTTGTAATCAGATACTTATCTTACCACAAACTTAAAAAAAATAATTAAATTACACTAATTAGAACAAGTAGAAACAAATTAACTTAAAGTATTCTTTCAAATCAAAACAGAAAATAATTTGAACCCAAAAAATAATATTATGGCTCTAAGCAAATAAACCAATTACAGGCACTTTTGAATTGTCAAGGGGTCGGTCAGTCAGAAAGATGAAGCTAGTTGCCCATTCCAAAGCGTAGTAGGTACCTATAATCAGATACCGATCAGTACCCTAAAATCAGAGACCTAATTACAAAAGACATACCTACTTAAGTAGTAAGTAAAACTATGAAAAACTTAAAATAGGTATCAATTAGAACTAAAAAATATAAGTTTGTATCAAATCAAAACATAATTAAAACAGTACTACTATAATCCTATTCTGTATTAAAACTCAAAAAATTAAGATTGTTCGCACCTAAGGCATAGGCAATACAAATCATTATAAAACTTTAAAACGACTCAATTCAACTAAAAGTATTTCGTAAGACACAACTTAAATAAAACTCAAAAAATAATATGACACTAATCAGGTACATTGAGTACACCAATCAACAACTTCTAATATCAATTTACTTTTAACTAAAATACCTTCTTAACAAAATAAAACATAATTTAAATTAAAAACAATTGAAATGACTGTACCTAATCAATACTTAAATGTAAACTTGTAAAAAAGACATAAACATAGGTACCGTAAAACGTCGTAGTCTTAGTCTCTGTCATCTTTGACCAAGACTATAGTAAAGAGCAAACCAATCACAAATAAAACAAAAAAAAATATTATTTAAAATGAAATAACAAATTAATTAAAAAGCATGACTCTAAAAATAAACATCACGTTAATTTAACAATGTAAAAACCCTATTGTAAAATCATTTTACTCATGCTGTTAGGGTTTAAAAGTTTAGTTTAGTTTTCAGCAATATGTAGAGCAGGGAGCCAAAAAAACGCTTACTCATCGACTTCAGATGAATCAGTGGAATGTGGTGGACCCTGGTCTTCGTTTAAACACGGTAAACTTTCGTACCAGCCGTGAAGCTCTTTAGGAATTATATTTTTCTTACAGAGCTGTAAAAGGTCTTTCTTTTTTTGTTTTGTTATAGGAAGACATTGTTTATATGCCCGGGGAAGATCTTCAGCACTTATAGTTGGCATTTCAGAGTTTGGAGTTCTCCTAGTCGGTCTCCCTGGTTTACAAAGAGTATTTAGTAAGTTATATGGCCCATCGTAATCGTATCTGTATTTAATAAAACCAGGTAATTCCTTTTCAAATCTAAGACATTTTATTTTTAACCAGCACACTTTCTCCCCATTCTCCGCTATAGTTTTGTTTTTAATTATTTTCGAAGCAAGTGCTTTTACATCAATCATGTCTTGATATGACAATTCAGTTACATTATAAGGAGTTACATTTTTATTTTGTCTTTTTGATCTTGCCCGTAGCATAATTCCCTTCCAATCTATTATAGAATACGTGTCTGTGTACCTTTTTTCTTTTTCTATGGCACTATGCATTGAATCTACTTCCATAAAACTATGACCACTTTCTAGATACTTCTGTTCTAATACTTTGATTGTCTCATGCGTATGTACTAAGTACAATAAAAATGCTGCTATGTACTGATTTCGGTTTTGTCCCGAGCACGTGTCGGAATAAATGGTGACGTGCGTTAAAACCTCGGGGAGATTCTTAATCCATAAATGAATAGCAGATGCTATTTCAACACTGCCTCTTTTGCCGTTTATTTCCGTCCAGATCATACAGTGAGCGTCGTTCTGTGGAGGTTTAAACTCATAAATAGATAAATTATATAAATTTAATTTTCTGGAATAATACATTAGACTATCTGCAGTCGATGGAATCTGCAGTAGACTTTGCAAGTCCATGGTGACACACAAATATGATTCATCTTCGTCCGACTTCTTTTTATCCAGCTCTTTAGATCTATAAGATGCCTCTTTTCGCTCTATATGTTCAGTATACTCATTTTGAATATTTACATTGGTTTTATCTTTTTTGTAATTGTTACACATGCTACATTGATCCTTCTTGGGGTGATAGAACGCTAAATTGTATTCTGTACCAAACACTTTCTTGTAAATGTTTAATTTTACTGGCACTTTATTGCTTTCTTTCATTTTCTGCACATACAAATCATACATTTTTGATATTGACAAGGTAGGTTCTAAGTATTTCCTGGTTGTTTTCTTTCTACAGTAATGGGAATCAATTACAGGAAAACTTTCAATATGATTTTTTACCTCTTGTATCTGCTCTTCAGGAGTTTTGTTCGCAGGTGCTTGTCTGCCACGATTATCCATTTTTGTAAATACACCATGATCATCCACATGTTTTACTGCAGTTTCGATTGGACCAGTAGAAATGCAAAGAGTGGACATAAAATAGTTTTTGCATACTCGTTCAAATACAGTCTTATTTTTATAGAAACCGTATTCTCTGCTAGAACTTCTTTGTTTGTCGATCGGTACAGTTTTTCTTGTAGTCTGCACTGGCTTAATGATGATGCGCTTAAGCAAAAACTCTTTTTGGAGCTTAAAATCTTGTATAGACCAATAGGATTTGCAAAGTTCCTCACGCTCGTTTTGTGTAAACTTTTCTGTACATTTTTGGCGACAATTTTGGCTGCATTTAGGACTTTTAGGTAGTTTAGCTGCAAGAAACTTTCCAGTTTTACTTTTATATGGCAAACATTTTCGTTTCTTCTCCAACTCTTTATTTCTTTTCCAGTTTGTTTGATTAGAATTTTTCCATCTGTAGATTTTTTTCCCTTATTTCCTGTTTCTATTTCTGAATCTGTTGTCTCATCGATTGTGATATTGTTTTCCATGATTCTTCTATCAGGGTTAACTGGTAAGACTTGGTCAATAGGAGTTTCAATAATAGCGCGAGTTGTTATAATATTACCTGTTTCATCTTCAGAATAACTCGACAAAATGGGGTTTATTCGTTCAAATCTCTTTACTCTTTTTTTCTTCTTTGCTACTGAAATAGTGATGTTTACTAAAGAACTACGTTTCCTTTTTATATTATTTTCTTCGTCTGTGTCCGGAATCCATGAAGATCCAGAATCAGAAAAAGGTTCTTCATCTGTCGAAGGTGGCATTGGTTCGATACCCGAAATAGGACTTGACCCTCTGATAGGCGAACTGAGATCTTTATAGTTGTATAATATTATGTTGTCATCTTCATTAAAATTAATTTTACTGCTACTCAAAGACATGGGACTGACATTTACAGGCATAGGTGCTGATTGGGGTGGGTTAATGTTATTAGTAATAATTTCGCTAGCCATTATTGATGCTGGAGCCGATTCACATGTAATTATCTTAAATTCGTCATGCTCAGGAAGCTTAGGAACATCAGAAACCAACAACCCATCTGGCATTTTTTCTATCGTAATATCAACAGCAAAATCTATGTCGTTGCAAACATTTTTGTGCATTTCGGATGGTAATTTCTGGCATGTTATAACATTATATTTTTGTGGGCTGACAATAATGGTACTTTGGTCCTGTTGTTTGATTGTCTTATTTTTGTCCTAAAACAATAAGAAGCAATAATATAGTAGGTATTTAATGAGGAAACAAGTAAAATAATAATCTAAGACAAGAGTTTATGAAGTCAAGTTTGTCAAGTCAAGGAACACGTTTGGTCATCAAGCTTTATATGCCTCGGAATTCGCCAACTTTGACACGGTTAGATACATTAGGTACCTATCTATGAAGGTTGGTTAGGTCAGTTAGGTTAATTAGGTAATAATGTCAGCCATAAAACATGAGTTAGGTACGTGTAACGGGACCACCCCTAAGAACTATCTGAGCACCTAGTAAACAAAACTGCCTAGTAAACAAAACAAAAAAAACATATTGTTAACTAAAAATATTTTTTTTGCTATAGGTACCTACTTATGTTTTTCTGATTTAAACGTTAAAAAATGAAAACACACTATTAAAAAATGTTTAACGAAAATACCTAACAAAAAACAATTTATGTGACAAGCTAAAAGTAACCTTACTTCTGCAACTTAAGAGTCAAAATTCAAATGAAAGCAGAAGAGTTATCAACTTTTCCCACAACGCAAAATGATTGCTATTCAAACTCGGTGGTAGGAAAAATAAATAAAATAATAAATATCAGTACATAGTTATGACATAATTATTAATTAATGTTATTCAAACATGTTCTTGCGGTTATGAAAAACGTACCTAATCGTATTATTTCTAATTTCTTAATTTAATTTGCAAAAAAAATGTTCTAAATTATCGTAGGTACATACCTCAGATGAATCTTCTTCCTTTTGACACATTTTCACCATAAATCTACCTCGCGAATCCATTATTGGTCACTCTGACGTCAACGCAATTGAAGGTCACGTATTACACTAAAACGCACGACACGCGAGCGCGAGCGATGCATCAAACCGCACTCGCTCACCCCCGCGCCCGCTCTCCGTCGTCGTTCCCGATCAGTCATTGCATAGATACTTACAATATTTCGCGCCAAATTCTCTTAAATTTTATGATAACTTTCCTCAGGGTGCATTTTGTTTTATGGCTATTATAAACAACTTAATTTATTTAATTTTATTTGCCTAGCATCTTATAATTAATCATTATCTAGTTGTAGAAGAAATAGATAACATCAAGTATTTATAAATTAGGCACGTTTTATCAGAATTCGGAATAGCAGAATTAAATAAATAGAGTTGTTTAGTTTTCCTAGAACATAGTTAGATTTGTGAAAGAATTTTGAAGTTGAGGAAATATTCAACAACTCATGTTATTTAATTTATTTGACATTCAACTTATTAATGACCACAATTATTGATTTATTTACTGAGTTACTTATTTTTCCTTTAAAAAAATAGTGTCTGTCTGAAGATATTTATTATTCCAACTGTCCGACAACAATGGCTATTTTTTTGGAACGGAATAAGATATGAAAATGCCTGTAAGGCTCAAATATACGGCATGTTTTAGGTGTTTTGAAAATAGGGAAAAGTCAATATCGCCAAAATTGGACTTATTTAATTTTCCAACTACGGGGACGATATCGTACTGTTTTAAATACTTCTCGCGTGATTGTTGAGGGAGAAAGCTCATTTGCGCATTATTAACAGTTTCAGTCAATTCTGTTGGCGTCAAGCAAACTTCCTCGTCGCTAGAATCACTCATTTTAGTTTTTTCACTTGTTTTCAAGTTTCTTGTTTAATATAAGGTTTAACAATGACGTGAAAAAATGCCGCGTAAAGAACCGCGTACAAAGCAAATTGAAAAAAGAACACCAAGAAGGTTCCGAGTCTGAGTTTTTAACAAATTAAAAAAAAGTTGTATGATATATTCGGCACCATAGAGGTAGCAGTAAATCAATGACTAAAGAATAAGAAAGGACATGAACTAAAAGATCGTATCGCGTGCCGGCGTGGAAAGTAAAATGGCGTAGGCTCCGCCCATTACCTAGTGTTGTCCTCTGCTCATTCTTTGCAATGATTTTGTTCATCGTGTTGATTACAAATCGATTAATCGAAATCACATACATTAAAATAAGGTTTTTGATTTTAAGTAGATAGTAGGTAAGTAGGTTGTTATTCGATTCTCATTCTAGGACGTCGCATTATGGATTAAGTACAAAAAAGCCTGTTGTTGCGTAATCTGACTGAAAAATTGCAAAAATCATCAATTTGGCGGTTCATTTAAAATTAATTGTACTTGATATTATTTACTCTATGATTAATAGTTGCTCGTGATAATCAAGCTAGAAGAAGAGTAAATTAAACTGCAACAAGGAATTCAAAACTATACCGATTATTAACAAAATAAAACAACAGAAATCGATATTATGCATTTAATGGGAGAACCGTTTTATTTCAAATAGATACAATAATATCAGTTTGTAATTAGTATTAAGTACACCAATAATGTGAAATACAATAAAGTCTGCCTGTCTACAATAAATGTACAGGGAAATAATAATGTATTATTACTCAAACTCAAAGCATTTATTTCAAATAAACCAATTACAGGCACTTTTGAATTGTCAAGGGGTCGGTCAGTCAGAAAGATGAAGCTAGTTGCCCATTCCAAAGCGTAGTAGGTACCTATGGAGAAGAACGGGCAAGAAACTCCATGGACACTCTTTTAAATCAAAATATTGTTACAAAAAAGTGGTTACATCATTCATGTTGTAATTATACATGTGAGAACGATGTAGAAACACGTGCACGTTAAAAGCGTCCGTAATAAAAAGATAAAAACAATTATGGAATTAAAATAAGCCGTGGCAGCTAAGAAATGACCAGTGCCTACTGACGGCGCCCGTTCACGAACATGACGTATGGATCAGCACCATTCAGCTCAACCATTTTGAAGGGAACTCAATGATCCAATACACACGTCACCACCAGCGACACATTTGAGTGAGCATGACATACTCTCAGCCGCCAGGGCACATTCAAGTCAATGAAAGACGAACCCAGTAACCTTTATAGTGGGTACATAGTGCTCACACATGTGCTATGCAATTATACAATACTAAGAGATTGAATTTATACAATGCAAAGATAGGTTGTACAATCTTCATCAGCTCCAACATTATTTTCGAATATATGGGTAAATGTAGGCTTACAATGAAAATGTGATAATTTACCTTAAGGAGCCTCGTCGGTATTGCATTGTCGTGAAGTCTCACTATATCAAGACTTCTATTAATACAAGACTCTTCAAAATGTAGTGAACAAACATTTTCCTGGCTGGAGTCGATATTTTCTTGACCCAATGATTCAAGCCACTTACTTTTAAGTTTATCATTTTTTGGTAACCTAAAAACACAAACAAAACACGCAAACTAACATAAATGTGTATATTTTTCATGCTAAATATTCAAACGAAATTTGGTTTTTATCGATGCTAAATCGATTCGTTGTGCAAATTACACAATCACAACACTATATTTGTCAATAAAAATACGTAGTAAACAAAACCAAAATAAGGAAATATATCGTTCGAAAGACTATGAATAGGCAATAATCTATGACCGAACAGTAATAAACATGAATTGAGACTAGAAATTGGTATAAATTTATATAGGAAACTTAATAATCTATGAATTCTTTCGACTTACTTGTGCAGGGATATCAGAGGCGCTTTTTTACTGTAATTCGAGCCACAGCCCCTCACACAACACTTAGGCATGGTTTCCTCTATCACAGACAGCCTCAGTCAAATTTACAGCACTCAAAATGTTCTCAAAATGGAAAAAAACTTAATATTTAGTCGCACGATAACGCCAAATGACACTTCATGTACACTCTGAGAAGTACTCAAAACCAGAAACTAAAATGGCGAAACGGCCGATGGGCAGGGCTTCCGTGACGTCAATTGAAATTGAATTGCAATTTTAGAAAACTGACAAAATACGGTTTTCTCTTTTTGACACTTGCAGAATTGCATAAGTTAGAAAGAAACATGTATATTTTTTTATTTCTGTATAGAATCGTATGATATTTCCATAATGTATTTAATTTATATAGATCTTTTAGTTCATGTCCTCTCTTAGTCTTTAGTCATTGCAGTAAATAGGTTTAATGTTTTTTTTAATTCACAAACTTAGTGCACACGATGTTCTAAATTCAATTTACTTTATCCTCTAGAGAATAAAAACGGCTTTTCCACTCAGATATTGAAGATTAAAAATACTCTTTCCGAGATGGTGGGATGAAAAAATAATAAACGATTTAATTAAAGTAGCAACAAGTATAATTTTGTCTAGACCCTAGATTGTCCTATGGAGCTGGACCAGCATGTTTCCAAGCATTCTTATCTTGTTTACAAAGTGAACTTTTTATATGAGTTTAAATATTTCTTTCATTTAATTGCAATATAAAAGATGTGTATTAGGTAGTGAGGTGGGGATGTGAATTTCCAAGAACCAGACCTTAGTAGTACCTACACACATTTACAAAATTTAAATAAAGGTAAATTAATTACAAATTATACACTAATTCAATTTATTTATTGCCTTGAAGTCCACAAGCGTTGCACCAAAGCTACTTGGTAATTACGCCCTTGCTCTAAAAGGTAATTCGGTCGCCGCCGTGACCCTCGATTATCAAACATTAATCTGGCTGCATCATCTCTTTCCCCACGCTCCTGTTCTATGATTTCTAGGTCCTCACTGTCCAAGTCCAGTGTGCTGCGAATAGAAAGTACAGATCATGTGTTAACTAAAATACATGAATGTTACAATTAATTGTAATTATTGCAATAATTTCATAATCAAATCAATAGAAACAATAAAATGCATACCTAAATCTTGCTTTTATAATTTCTATACACCGTTCTACAACATTTCTATCGCTCATTTGCTTCTCAGTGTAGTAAGCCTCAGGAATGTTTGGAGCAGCATTAAGAATAGGAGTCATCATAGCTCTTTCTTAATTAATTAATAAAATTAATTTCTTCCTCTTACCCTTCCAATGTCAACCAAACAATGTCAACTTCAACGAAATCCATATAAAACATCATATTTGTAGGGAAGAAAACGAAAGCAATCCCAGATCGATGCGGCACTCGATGTTGCACTTTTACTTATACAGGGTGTTTGGTAGAACGTTCAACATACGAAAATGGTGGTTAGTTGGGGTCATCTGCTACCCACTTGGCTCAAATTATTTGACCTTGGCCCAACCGTTTTTTTTTTTTTAATTTTTCTTTATTTTACAGAAAATAACCAGATTTTTAACTTTAAATTCGAATATCTTTTTTTGCGATCGGTAAAATTGGCAGGATGTTGTTTTGTATTAATGTTTAATAGTAGCAGACTCTCATAAAATTATTGTTTGGTAAAAATGTTAGTAGGAAAAAAAGTTATGAGTCTTTAAAGGTACAAAAAGATGTAAAAAAATACTTAGAGCGTAACTTTGACTTGCATTTAAAAAAAAACTAAAAGTGATCGAGAACTTAGGATTACATCAAAACATCTCTGCTGTATGAGCTTTCTAACGGTATGTAATTTACATTTACTAAATTAAAAAGTCAGGACTTATTTGACAATTTTATCAAGTAGGAGGTTTTTGACGAAACATAAAATTAAAATGTTTTGCGAAATTTGAAACTGTCAAGTTGTCAAAAATGTAGCAATCAATTTAAATGAGAGGAGTACTTAAAGTACCCATTCAAAGGGCCTTTTTCTGTTACCAGTCACTGCACAGACTCCTTTGTTGCGAAATTTCTAGGAAAACTAACTAAACCACTTACATTTTTTTACCTGGGGTCTGGAGCACTAAGCAGGTAAACATTTTGTCTCACTCGTGCGCAGTCATAAGGCATGTTTTTTTCTCTTTCGCTCCCGGCGGGGCCCGCTGAAGAGGCCAAAACGATGATTTTGAATAATTTGAATCAGTCGAGACTTAACTGCCTCTGCGATTGTTTGTGCCCGTCACTTCTGTTTTCGTTCCGAGTCGTTTTGTTAATTACTTGTTGTGTTATCTGTCTGTTAAGTTTTATGTTACGTTACTGTACCTACTGTTAAGTTTCTTGTTACTGTGCGCTATTACGTTTTTCTTGGTGAAAAATGGCTACCTTTACCAGTGAAGAATACGCTGACATGTTGTTAGCGTATGGACGCGCCAACACTAATTCGCGTGATGCGCGAAGGATTTACCAGGAAACTTATCCTAACCGGCGAGTACCAAGTCATCAAACTTTTGCCAGCACTTACCGACGTTTACGAACTACCGGTAATCTAAATTTTCAAGAGCCAAGAGTGAACCGGGGAATTCACGATGTCGCCGTTGACGAGCAAATTCTAGCTGAGTTTGAGGCAGACCCTAACACTAGCATAAGGGTGATAGCTAGACGACTTGGCTTGTCCATTTGGAAAGTGTGGTCTGTTCTCCGGGCAGATGGGAGGCATGCTTTTCACCACACTCCAGTGCAAGGTAAGATTTTTACACATTGAAGCATTTGTTTTGATCCGAAACAAAATTGTGGCATGAGTAAGTTTCTAGAATTAAATAAAAAAGAAAATTTTAAATTAGTTTGACCTTGACTTCGCCAGTTTTTTATTTGTGTCTTATGCTATGTATCAATCAGGCATCTTTGCACTGCACTGCATTGCATTCCCTTTTGTGAGTGTAGTTTTAGATCTTTAAGAATTAACCCATTAGGTAATTTTTTTTATTGTTCTAAGACTTGTTTGGGGTATTACAGATCTTGAAGATAATGACTTTGGGAGGCGAATGCAGTTCTGTCGCCATTTGCTGCATACTGATGTAGAAGATGTCAACTTTTTGCGGAGCATACTATGGACGGACGAATCTAAGTTCGATAAAGAAGGGATTACCAACTTGCATAATTTGCATCATTGGGCCCCTAAAGGTCAAAACCCACATACGAAGAGACGAAAGGGGTTCCAAAGAAGATTTTCAGTCAATGTCTGGGCCGGAGTGATTGGAAACAGGCTTATAGGGCCCCATTTTTTGCCGGAACATCTTAATGGGAGCAATTATTTCGAGTTTTTGATCAACGATCTACCACCATTGCTACAAGAAGCATTTGATGAAGACAGGCCTATCGTGTTCCAGCATGATGGCTGCCCAGCTCACTGGAGTCTGAGCGTACGCGAGCTACTAAACAATTGTTTCCCCAATTCATGGATTGGCAGAGGGGGACCAATCCCATGGCCTCCGCGATCACCCGACCTCACTCCGCTCGACTTTTACGTGTGGGGAATAGCCAAAGAACTTGTCTACTTCACGGTAGTAGAAACGCGTGAAGAATTAATCAACAGAATTAATGCTGCATTCGAAGTGATGAGGGGAGAGGTGCTGCTGCGGATGACAACCGTTGAAATAAGACGCAGATGTCGCGCGTGCATTCAAAATGGAGGGCGTCAATTTGAGCAATTACTTAATTGAATAAATTCATTTAAATGTAATTTAATTGTTTTATTACCCACTGACATTTAGGTAACAGAAAAAGGCCCTTTGAATGGGTATTTAAGTATTTCTCTCATTTAAATTGATTGCTAAATTTTTTGACAACTTTACAGTTTTAAATTTCGCAAAACATTTTAATTTTCTGTTTCGTCAAAAACCTTCTAACTTGATAAAATTGTCAAATAAGTCCTGACTTTTTGATTTAGTAAATGTAAATTACATACCGTTAGAAAGCTCATACAGCAGAGATGTTTTGATGTAATCCTAAGTTCTCGATCACTTTTAGTTTTTTTTTTAATGCAAGTCAAAGTTATGCTCTAAGCATTTTTTTACATCTTTTTGTACCTTTAAAGACTCATAACTTTTTTTCCTATTAACATCTGTACCAAAAAGTAATTTTATGAGAGTCTGCTACTATTAAACATTAATACAAAACAACATCCTGCCAATTTTACCGATCGCAAAAAAAGATATTCGAATTTAAAGTTAAAAATCTGGTTATTTTCTGTAAAATAAAGAAAATTTTTTTTTTTTAAATCGGTGGGGCCAATGTCAAATAATTTGGGCCAAGTGGGTAGCAGATGACCCCAACTAACCACCATTTTCGTATGTTCAACGTTCTACCAAACACCCTGTATGCTCAACCGCGAATCTTGACAGTTAAACCGCCGAAGTTCAGTTTTGATTCGATTCTAACAAGTGTCAAAATAATAGTATTGTGCGTTTCACGAAATAATTCCCTTCGCCGTTATATTGGCACACCTGACTGTCAAGAACGTCAAACGCTAGACGCATCGTAGGCTTTGTTGAGTTTTTCCAAGATTTATTGTTGTTTTACGGTTTTAATCACGCCGAAGACACTTAAAAGTGGCGAAAGAGAGTTGGTGTTGAAAGTCAAAACGTTTTGTGAGAGTGAAAAACGTAACAAAGCGCCAATAATTCCATTAGAATGTGTGAGACTTCGCGTCGCCGCCATAAAATAGGGCTGCCATTGCCAGAACTAGATGCTCCCTAGTCCCCGCTGCTACCCCGTGGGTGCCTACCTACACCTTTTAAAATAATTAAAGACCATAAAGAACCACCTATCTACGAAGTAGATTCATTGTTAAAAGAACACGGTCATAAAGTTGTAAGACTTCCTCCTTATCATTGTGACCTGAATCCAATCGAACTCATATGGAGTCTTTTGTAAAGGCGGATTGCTGAAAAAAACGTGGGTTAGGAAGCAAAAAATATTGTAAAAATAACTGAAGAGGCAATTTGCAGTAGCACGCCAGAAGAGTGGATAAAAGAATGCAGCCACGTAGAAACCATAGAAGATAAGTACTTCAACAATGGAGTAACTGTTGATAACAAAATAGATCGATTTATAATAGAAGTAGGAGATGACTAGATATACTATAGGAGATACTTCAGACGATAGTGACCCTGGAGATAGTGCTATATCGGGTGTAGGTCCTTTGGAGGAGCACAGTTATTTTAAACAGTAATTTTGTTGTTAATCATTACAGCTTATTAAGAAGTTTCGCAAATAAATAATTATTATGGGTATATTAAGAGTTTAATTTTATGAACACTTATCTTTACACGTAAGGTAAAATTTTCTAGAGACCTTTGTTGAAAGGTGACCAAACAAAAAGAACAACCAAAATAAATTTTCAATTTATACTGATTTATTGGGTAATATAATTTTCACAGCCTGGCAGCACTCATTTAAGCGCTACCAACATTACAGCGAAGGGACTTCTTTGATGTCTTTAGTCATTGGATGAAACCGTAGACAGAGAAAGTTTCTCTGTCTACGGATGAAACGCACTTATAGAATGTAAGTAACGTCACGCTCGTGTTACGCTCATGTTCGATTTTGTTAGCAGAATAGAGTTTCAAATGGTTTCGATCGATCGTTGGCGTCAACTGAAACGTTACCGCAGTTGGATCGTTGTTCATTAGTAGAATGTGAAAACGCTTAAAAGCCGTGATTTAGCTGCGGTTCCATTGCGATTTTTGAACAATTTTGTTAGTAGAATCGGCCCCCTGGCCCCTGTTGCTGATAATATTCCTACTGGAAGCAGTAATTTAAAAAATATTGACGGAGGGCCGCGTGGACCGTCTTCCGTTAGGAAACGTCCACGCGTCCCTGCTCTGGTGGGAGGTGGGTCGGTGGATCTGTCCTCAGATGAGGAAGGCCTGCTGGCCCCGAAGTTGTCGACCGCGAGGAGAGGTCGGCAGGCTTCGAGAGGGGTGAGTGCTTCATGGCCGCGGAGGGACGCACAGGGTAGGTTCGTGCGCCCCAATACTCCGGCGGCCAGCGAAGCAGAGAGTGACTTGGGGGTCACTACCGAGGACCCTGGTGGCGAGAGTTGTGCCTCGTTAGGGAGCTCAAAGGCGGAGCTCAACGCCACCAGAAGAGAGCAGCGCAAAGCCGTCGCGGCCGACGAAGTGTCGGAAATGGCCCGACGCGCTGCTCTAGCGGCGGAAGGGGGGGAACCATCTGCGGTGGCCCTAAGTCAGCTTGCCTTGGACGGGGTGGACTTAGTCCTGAAGGTTGCCACCAAATCCGGCAGCCTGAAGGGCACGTTCACCCGCGGTCTGAAGGAAGCTGCCCTGGCATCTTCCTCAACAGGACGGCCTCAGACGAGGGCGCGAAGTTGCAGGAGGAAAACAGCCGTCTCCGAAATGATTTGGAGGACCTCCGGCGACAAGTCGCTGCGCTGAGCGAGCAGCAGCAGCGACGCACGTCCACTGATGCCGCATCGGTAGTGGCCCCGGCTCCCGCACCGAGACCGGCAAGCGCTCATACCGGCGACGAGGTCGAGCGCATTGTCCGGCTCTACATGCTTCAGTGCGGGAGCATGGTCAATGCTCGTATGGAGGCGATTTCTCGGCGCCTGCCTGCGGAAATCCTCCGTCCGCCCCTAGCGGCCGATACACGGCGGACGGCTGAGGAGCCGCCGAGACCTGCGCCTCGGAAGGGTAAGCCCGCGGAGGGAGCCCCATCGAGCGATCAGCCCACGACTGTCGGGTCTATGGGTGAGACCTGAGCGACAGTCGTGGACCGCAAGAAGGCCCGCACAGCCGCCAAGGCGGCCTCAGCAACAGCGTGCGCCCCCGGCCGAACCGCAAAGGCGGTTGCGCAGCCTGCGCGGTGGACTGCCAAAAGCGGTTGCAAAGGACCGGCGATACGTGCTCCGCGTTCCGAAGCTGTGACGCTCACGCTCACGCTACAGCCCGGAGCTGCGGAGCGCGGCGTAATGTACCAGTCGGTCATTGCCGAGGCCAAGGCCAAGATCAAATTATCAGATCTTGGTCTTCAGTCCGTCACCCTCAGGCAGTCACAGACTACAATATAGTATAGCATAAGTATAGTCGAACGTGCAGTCGATTTATGGGGGGCAGAAGACGATTCCAATCTCAATCTCGACTTCATTCAAGAGTGCCAATTTTCTGAAGATTGGAATTGAAGCTGGATCGGATTGGAATACGATAGAGATTGGGATTGAATTCAAGAGTTCTACTTATTTTATTTTATTACTCTATAAAAGTACAGGCGTGCGACCGGCGACGCGACGTGACAATTTATGACCCCACTCGCAAAAAGATGGCCCACACAAGTTTTCTTTGTCTCTTGCTCTACTTTAATTGAATTATTTTTGGTTCTTGAATAAACAGACGATACTATAAAGTATACACAGAATTCGTAGGTATTACGAAAGTTGTATTTTGTAAATAAATGACGTCATAATAATAACGACTTGGACTAACGGTTTGTTTACGTTTTTTTTTTTTGCCCAAAACTTTGTTTTTGAGATGTTTTTTCATGCAAACAATTATCTACAATGCTGTAATAAATAATTATAAATGAATATTCATCCACTCACCGTCAAATAAACACAAAAACACTTGATTTCCTAAGAACTTGGAAGCACAATATTATATTATATTGCAGTCTTTGGTGGCGCTCACTCACGGACCTTTTTTTATGTATGGCATCTCTCAGTTGACCTTGAGAGGTCCCTACTGCTTAACCTGACTACCCTGTGGCTGCCTTAAGCGGACTCAAAGCTTCCAGCCAGGGGCGAATTTCGTACATTACTAAGCGACTGCACGCTAAGGGCACCCCCTGTGGGGTACGGACCTCGGCTTAGGGCGTCGCTGGGGGAAGGACAGCTTGGTGCGACAGGCTGGATCAAGTTTGGATAGTTATTATTATCAGGGGAATATAAAGCTATAGGCTACGGCGCGGGCTGGCACTTCGTCGAGCAAGGGACAATTACGTCGGGATCGTCGCGAGGGACCTCGGCGGTGAGGTCGGAATGACGGTTGGTGTTTCTTGTGCACTGTACTGGTGGCCCTACTGCTTTCCTGGAGAAGGGTAATGGGGTCGTCAGGGTCGGTCAGAACATGCCGGTGGATTTTACTGATTCTAGAGGGGACATAGCTGGCGGCCTTCACAACCAGAGATACCAAAGAAACGCTTGGAAGCGCGTTTCATAAATTGCTGAATAGTGGGAATTTTGAGGTCTAAGTGGAGGTTTTTATTACCAACGAAAACAGGGGATCCTGTTGCTCTAAGGAGGACACGGTTCTGTAGGGTCTACATCCTATGGAGATGTTATGGGTGTGCTAGTGCAAAAACTGCACAGGCATATGTCATGATGGGATGGATGCACGCTGTGTAAATACGCAATTTGCACTGTTACGTACCGTTCTCTTTGTAGTTGGTATTACGTACCTGCTGAATTAAATCTTGGAGATTTTAGGATAGTGTTTTCTTCACCCCACAACTAGTAATCAAGCTTTTGTGTGTAATTGCTGAGGGTGTTGATTTGAATAAGCTTCCGGGGCTTGCTCATCGCCCATTCGTCGAGCCTTCCGATTGGTTGCAGATGAGCACACTAGCGCCGCGCTCCTACATGTGTTTTTTTTTTAATGTACTACGTACCATACGTGTGTCCGCATATTATACACGCCACGCGCGATATATACTTTTCTAAAAAATAAGGTCCTTCGGTTGAAAACGTGCTACAATCCCTGCAAGATACCAGATTTACCCTGAACCAGTGCCTGTGGAAAATATGTGAAGTGAAGTTGAAGCAAGATTCAAAATTACCGAACACGCCTTCTAGCCCACCGGTGTGCGAAGCGGCAAGACGGGATCTTCCCGGTAAGTTGTATTCGAATCTTCCCTCTTTACGCCACATGTACCTAAGTGACAATTTGCTGCGTGCGTTTAGGACTGAATTGAGTCCACCGAGAGCGAAAGCGGCTCCTGTACGAACCTTCTTTATGTGCTCAGAGGAGATGTCTGTCAAGTATTACACCCAGATATTTGACTTGCTTTTCCCAAGCCGATCCCTTGTCGCACATGGTGGTCGGTCGGGGGTGGTTAGGTCTGAGTCTGAGTCGCGGTTTCCAGAAGAGAACTGCTTGACTCTTATCGGGGTTGACTTTGATTCTCCACTTTCTAAACCAGGCGCCGAGCTTGTTGACTGTGGTTTGGAGAGTACGAGATATATCGGGTCAACGTGAAGCCCAGTGTAATAAATGGCCGCCTCGTCTGCGAACAGAGCCAACTGCGCATGTGGGGATATCGCTGGTGAATAGGGTGAATATAAGTGGAGCTAGCAAAGAGCCCTGAGGGACACCTGCGCGGATAGGGTGGGGGGAGGATAGCGCTCCTTCAATGCGATAGTGAAAGGTGCGATTAGCCAAAAATTCTCATAGGATGTGTGTGGGATGTGTCTTCAAAATATGTTTTAGTCATTAATTATTATCATTTCATTACGCCAAAAATAATATTGCGTATGTATGTATGTATTAAATAATATTTGCACACAAAATCATTTATCGATTTATGACCTCGATCAAAAAAATCGAGGTTTTTAGTAATCGATTTCGATTGTAACTTAAAAATCTGTCAACATGACGGGTGTCGATCGGTCTATGTTTTAATATTTTCTTGCAATCACAATTTCCATCTGTCTAAAATACAATAACATATTGGAAGCAGTATATACAATGAGTATAGATCATTGAGCTAGGAAAAACAATAAGTCAATGATAAAGATGAGTCGATATTATTTTGTACTATGGGGTCCGCCTGTCATGTCCTATCTGTAACTCACTGATATTTGCTCCCGAATGAAATATAGACTAAATCCGGGTAATCCCCTGAATATTGATGTTCGCGGAGACGATTGCTACGGTGCTGCCATAACTACTGACTTCCACCAATACCTATACCTACAAAAACACTGATATTCGGAAAAGTCGATAAAATATACTGAATAGTATTAAAATACTGGATCTGGTCACACTGCGTCAATATCACCCTGTGGCCTGTAAAGACATAATTTTTTTAGTACTATTGGGAAAAAAATTAAAATGCAAAAAAATACACGAAAAATAACAACTATTACGTAACTCAGAATAGATCAAAAACAAAGATTATTACACTTACACCTTTAATAAAATATACTACATATTGCTTCATGCATAATGCTAGCAGCACTGTTCATTTTTAATTTATGTTCATTGGTTCTGGTAGATAAAGGCCACTATCCTATACTATATTGTAGTCTGTGGTTGCCACCTGTCTGAAATGTCTCCATGTACACGGTAATTACCGTAGATGCACCGTAATCACAGACTACAATATAGTATAGGATAACCGTAATCTGTCTTAGTCTACCGTCAAGGTATTAAGGTACTATGTATTACTGTGTCGTTGAAATTACGTTGTAAATATTTCATCATATACTGCGTAAAGCCCAGGAATCAGTCAAAGAAATCGCAAAAACTGTATTGATTTCAGGCCAACTAACGACACGTTGACAAAAAATTAATAAATCCATTTACGAAAAAGATATTGTCGTGCTAACGTGCTAGGAGAGTCGGATTCCGAATAATATTATGTAAAAATTTTCATGTTTCACGTGTTTTTTTTTTTGTAAATAATAAAGCAAATACATATTCGAGATTTTTTTGTTTGAAAAATTACACGGTAGTTTACATGGAACACTTTTAGCTGATGCACCGTAATGTCTAATTGTCTAGAAACACCATATTTTTACCCTTGCAACACGGTAACTTTGACACTGGCCCGAATGGCTATTTATTGGAAACAAAAACTATCGTACCCTTTACTAGTTTACCACTAACCTACCTATTTGAAAATTCTAATAGTCCTATGGAAAATGGAACATGAATTAATTTATGCACCAGCTGTTGTATGATTTTGTAAACCTTGCCTGTGTAAATTGGCCGACTATAGAAGTATATATATGTCTATGACTAATCAAGCGACGTCACACGAGTTTAGGTTTAGTTAGGTTCTGTCAGGGTATATATTCTGTGGGTTCTGTGGAGTTGGCTGATTTGGCGGGAAATCTTATTCTTATTCTTTCTAAACAAGTAGACCGTAAAATAAATCTGTTGGATCGTTAGATCTTGATTTTTTTAATTTGTAGATAATATCATTACTAAAAATGGACGTAACTGATATTGGGAGAGTCGCTAGCAGAAAAAGGATGAACACGGATGCAGAAAAGCTCAGAGAAAAAGTATCGCGTGAAACCGCTAAAATTATTAAACTAAAGGTTTGTTTTGTTTTAATTTCGATTATTCCAAAATTTACGCAGATATTCAATAAATTATGTTGCTCACATAGATCTTGTAACTAAGATAGCCATAAGGTACTTCTGGCATCGTTTATTACTTTAAAATATACGGGTGTACGTGCGGTCAGGTGGCGCAGGACACGGCATACTGGGACTTGAAGGAGCGGCTACAGCAGCTGCAGGGCGCGCACGAGCGCCTGCAGCAGAACATGGTGGACGTGCAGATGCAGCACGAGGCCGCATCCGCGCACTACACGCAGGAACTGCGCCTGCGCCCCGACACGCTCAACAAGTACGTCATCGGCCGTGCGCGCGTGCCTGGCGGCATGCGGCACCGAGGCAGGTAACAGGTAGTGCAGTCTGGTGTGCGCAGGGTGGCGGGCACGCGCGGCGTGTGCGACGTGCTGGAGGAGTACGGCGCGCGGCTGCGGCGCTGCGTGGCGCGCTGCCGGGCCGACCGCGGCGCGCTGCAGGCGGCCTACGCGCAGTGCGGAGCGCGCGTGCGCGGGCTGGCGGCCGAGCTGGCGCGCGCGCGGGCCGCGCGGGCCTGCCAGCGCGACGCCGGTATGTATCGTACGACTCGTACGAGTCACTGCAGCCCCACCGTACCCCTGGTGGTACGGTGGGTTTTTTAAAGTTAAACAATACCACCAGGTAATAGTGTTGTAACACTAGTTAAAACCACTTCTGACAGCAACAAATTGCGCAGTACTTAACATGCATTATTGCCGCATTCATTTATGTACCTACCTAACTAATGAATAAGTCATTAATATGCGAGATAACTGTTTATTATTTTCTGTCCATCTAGTATCTTCATCAGCACAGCACTATGTTCACTTCATACAGTGGTATCGTTTAACTTTAAAAAACCCACTGTACCACCAGGGGTACAGTGGGTCTGCAGTGGTACGAGTCGACGGGTTCCTAACGTGGAGTGGTTATGATCTTGTAACATGAAATGTTACCTACGACTGCAAAAGTTATAAACGCGCGAGGGAGAGGGTCAAGTTTATTATGAGTGACCATGACGATCGCAGGTGTGTAGTAACAGCCGCACGGGTCTGATAAGGTTAACCTATGCTGACTGAGGTTGGTTTGTCGTTGGTTGGTCGATGGGTACCCATCTATTATTTACCAACAAACTGTCATGCCTCGGAAAGCATGTTAACTGTTAGTGTCGGCAGATATTGGTAGACCAGAAGTAGGATGAACATACAGTATGCGCCTCGGATCTTTGTGTCAGTGAAGTTAGCTCGGGTAAAATTACACTGTTTTGTTTTTTGTTTGTTTGTATTACATATTAGACGATTATATCCAAGATATGAATGCTTAGAAACATGCTGGTCCTGGTCTACTCTCTAAGCACGAAATCTATAGTTTCAGACAGAAGTTACTGGCGTTTCCTTCTCCGTATCAGCTATGGTAAAATTGAGAGCCCGAACTAAGAATGAATGACAACACGATTTAACAGTTGTCCCTAATATGTGTGTTTCCCCATTCGAAAAATTTAATAAGACATTTGTTTTGATGGATAAACTAAACTAATAAACTTTCGGACGGGCCCATAGATTGGCCCATTAATAGAATATACTTTTACTATGTTTGTAAATATGTGAGTAGGTACCATGTATTTATCACATAATTAATTTATCTGTCATTGCAAAATTTGCTGTTCTTTTTACTTATTGTGGTATAAGTAGTAATTTTATTCTAGCTGCATAATGTATATGAAATAGGACCAGTGGTGTTTCTTGCCCTTCTTCTCCATACAAACCTATCTTTTAGGAGGGGCGACGAGAATTGTGTCGCTTAACTTCAAACTCGGATAAATCCACTCTACCCTGATATGAGATATTTAAAAAAGAGTGTTAATAGTCTTAATTTCATGAATTAAAACACAGTATTTTTATATTATGGCAACATTATTGAAGAAAACGATTCTGTTTAGTCAATTCAGTATTTAAATCACTCATTCTTTCAAAAATTTAATATTTAAGTTGGATTTACCTTCATTTGATATAATGGAATGCAATTTATCTATCTTTGAAAAAACTCAGTGTGGATTTATAGAATTTTGATTTAATGGATTCGGATTTATCTGGATTTGAAAAAACACGATTAGAACTAGGGATGTGGTAGTGGCGAAGTCACGGTATACTATCGACAGTTATTTTGCAGCAGCTAACGGAATAAAACTAAAATAATACAAACAAAATAAGGAAATCTAGTTTTACTTTACAAAAATAGGAGGTATCTAATTTAATAATTTTAAACAAAATTCAATATTTCTTCCGAGTCATCTTCTTCAATTTCTTCTTCGTGCATTGGTCGCCCTATCACGTTCTCACTGTTAAGCACTTTTTTATAATATTTCAACTCCACCAATGATGCCCACTCTTGGCCAAAGTGCGTTTCCAGCAATTTACGAACATCACTCAGTTTTGCTTCATTTACTGGAACTCCAACTGGCAGTCTCTCTGGACTAAATTTTTCAAACGATTGGCCGCGTTTATTGATTATTTTAGCAACACCTGAAATTGAAAACTCCACAAACCACATACATTATAAAACTTACATGATCCTGTATACCTACACAAATCTGATCGGAGAATATAATTAATGTACTCAATATTATATCCTTACATACTTATTATTATATCCAAATCATTCTGTAACAGTAGAACAACAAAATAATAATAATCGATAATGATTATGGTTAACACAACACTAGTGCCAACCCAAGATTCCAAACGACGCATAGGTATAGGTATTTCAAACTTACCGAATTTTCGCTCTTTCCTCTTTCTTACGGCGAAGTTTTATAATATTAGGTCGCTTGCGGGCCTTACTTGGTGACACAATTTTAATGGAATTATCCATGGGAACTGTCCAAATAATAAAAAGAAACAATAAAAAGCGGGAGTGAACGGTGTTACTGTTACGTGGAGCGACGGCCATGTTGAACAAACGCAATTACCTAATTGGCTCTCATGGACTTAACTACATTTGAAAAAAACTGTCTCATGGATCTATCTGACTTAGATAAAATATTATGATTTTAACGGTTTATTTTCTCAAGAAACATGCGGATTTATACACAACTGATAAAATTGTTTAAAAGCATTTCTTTTTCCGTTTCTTTTGACACCAAAATCTTAAAAAATCTCAGAATTGGATTTATCCGAGTTTGAAGTTAAGCGACACAATTGCAGACAGGCATATTATAAGTTAGGGGATTATATTGCTGATAAAAATGCCTGGCTCAATGCTGGTCCTGCTCCAGAACCACAACTAATTGAATGACATTTAAAAATACCGTTGGAGCTGCTGAAGATTGTAAGACTACCTTTGCATTGTATAAACTCAATCTCCTTTTATTATATAATTGCGACAATTTTGTACTATTAATATTACTATTCCGTTTATTTATTTTCATACTTATAAATACATTTTTAAATATTTTTTATAATAAATATAAAAATAGTAGTCCGCCGGTATCGCGAGCAGGGTCAGAGCTACCGGTGGTTAGGGCTCCAGAGACAGGAACCTCCTCACGATACGAGCCGTATCGAGGAGTACTGCCTTCTGAATCAGGCCCTTGGTCCAACCGCCTAACGAGAGCTTCGAGAGATGTTGATCGAAGCTTTCGGCCATCAGGCCATTGGCCGATACGACAATCGGCACAATGACAGCCGAGCTCACATTCCACATGTCAACAACCTCGTGTGCTAAGTCGAGATATTTAATTTGTTTCTCTTTCTCAGCTTTCACGAGGTGCTCGTCATATGGAATGGTAACATCGATAATCATTGTGCGGCACGCTAATCGATCTATCACCACTATATCAGGCTTATTCGCGATAATAGTCCTGATAGTAATGATAGACCGATCCCAGTACAACGTGACTTGGTTATTTTCGAAAACTGGGTCGGGCGCATACTTGTAATACGGTACCTCGGTATCCACAAGTTTATATTTTAAAGCAAGTTGCTGGTGAATAATCCTGGCTACTTGGTTATGCCTGTGTAAGTACTCGCCGTTAGCCAGACGAGAACAACCAGAGATAATAATTATGTCTGATGGATTCACCTGGTCGGTGGCATGCCCGACACTCGTCAACCGTCCCGTCTTTCATAATGTCTCCGGTAGTTATTCGTCAAGATAACTTCGTCCATAATTGCACAGATGAAACCTTCAGTTTCCCCGAAAAGGTCACCAAAACGTAGCCAGGATACAGACGCTAAGAAGTCTACACCGGGCTGATGAAGAGCCCGGTAGAAGCGCCCGTGAAGCTCCTTGCTTTGCCATACCTCTTTGCGGTCATCGGTAGTAAGTACTACAGGTTTGCGCCAGTTCTCTTTAGCCATGGAGAGCAGGGTGAGCCTCTTGTCTACAGCGACCACATCACGGTGCATACCCATTTCAGCTTTAAAAAAATATTCCCTGAGACTGCAGACCTCGCGGTTGTGGAGGGTCTTCGCATTTAAAAAGCCTCGACCCCCGCACTTCCGCGGGATGTACAATCTCATCACCGATGAACGTGGGTGATGCATCCGATTTGTGGTCAGTAGTGTACGGACCCTCCTATCCAGGGCGTCGAGTTCAGTCTGAGTCCATTCGAGTTCAGTCTGAGTCCATTCGAGTATGCCGAAAGAGTACATCAAAACCGGCATGACCCAACCGTTTAAGCAATGACTAAAGATGCGTTTAAGGCACGCACTTTGTCAATGCGTTTGCATAAAATGTCAAAAAAGCTTAGCTCTGCAGCATACGCTGTTAGAAAAATTCGTGGTTTAACTGATTTAGAGACAGCCCGTTTAGTATACTTTAGTTATTTTCATAGTGTAATGTCGGACGGTATTCTGCTGTGGTGAAATGCCGCCGATATTCAGACGATTTTTGTTTTACAAAAAAAGGGCAATTCGTTTAATTTATAAATTAAGTCCCAGACACTCCCTCAGAGACAAATTTATAGAGATTAATATAATGACTGTGCCTTCTCAGTAGTTCTCAGTATATTTATGAAAATCTTTTGTATGCACATAAAAATATTAATCTGTCTAAAAAATACTGTGATATCCCTATGGATATAAAATTCAAATTTGTGTGTGTACCAGTACCAGTAGTCCTAGTATTTATACTATTATAAATACTAGGAACAAACCCAAATTTGTCGTTCCTACAACCAGGCTCAAGAAAATAAGTGGCTCGTCTACATTCAAGAACTAAGCCTTATTCTTGTATTTTATAGTCATTTCCGAGCTATCTATTATCTATCCCGTATGTTGCACCTGCCACGGTATATCTCTGCGTCACCATAAGGTTGACTGGTAGAAAATGCCTCAGGCATTAAGAGCGTTTATACCTTATGAGTGGCAACGTCGCAATTTAGTGTCATATTTCGTGGTTTTCAATTTTTATCATTTAATCGGAGCTATATTTTAAAAATCTGTTTAATTAACTTTTTAGAATTATGTGAAAACTGTGTAAAAGGTAAGAAATCGTTGCGTTTACAGTTCTATTTCTATGCAAATAATACATTGGAAACTTGAAGGACGTTATTTTCATTGTAAAATAACTGTAAGCATTACGGTTAGGTACTTACTTTTTAAACACTTTCACGTAATTCTAAAAAGTTAATTAAACAGATTTTTAATATAAGATAATAATATGTCTGATGGATTCACCTGGACGGTGGCATGCCCGACACACGTCAACCGTCCCGTCTTTCATAATATGTCTCCGGTAGTTATTCGTCAAGATAACTTCGTCCATAATTGCACAGACGAAACCTTCAGTTTCCCCGAAAAGGTTACCAAAACGTAGCCAGGATACGAACGCTAAGAAGTCTACACCGGGTTGGTGAAGAGCCCGGTAGAAGCGCCCGTGAAGTAATTAATTAATTAATTAAGTATTTAATTATTATATTTATTACTATTATTATTATTATTTATTATTACTATCGAGCTACCATTTACCGGGTAATGTCTTTCATTGACTTGAATGTGCCCATGCGGCTGATAGATGTCATGCTCACTCAAATGTCTCGCTGACGGTGGCGCGTGTGTCGGATCATTTAGCTCCTTTCAAAATGGTTGAGCTGAATGCTGCTGAATTGCTGATTCATGCGACATGTTCGTGAACGCGCTCCGTCAGTTGGGACCGGTCCTCTCTTAGCCGCCACGGCTTATTTGAATTATTTTATTTATGGATTGTTTTGTTTAAATTTGTTTGCTGTACTCTGGACACTCAACGTGTACGTCTTATTTACATCATTCTCACATAAAATTATGCCTATATTCAACAACAACTTCAACATTAAAGATGTAACTAATATTTATGTGAGGCGTAATTTGTTTAGAAGGTTCTCGTCATATGTGGAGAATAGGTGCCAGACGGTGGTTCTCAAAGGATATACGTCGAGCGCGATGTACATTCCGTCGGGAGTTCCCCAAGGATCCTTATTGGGACCTCTCTTATTAAATTTTTTTATATGACGTTGCCTCTTGTTTCTGTAACTCTAAACTCTTATTGTATGCGGATGATATGAAGATTTTGGGTCAAATGTCAACTGTTGAGGACGCTCGCTTATTACAGGATGATCAGGACAGGTTCCACGAATACTGCGCTAGAAAATGGTTGAATTTAAATGTATCCAAATGCTATGTATGCACATTTACGCGTAAGCCAAACCCTGTAAAATTTGATTAGAGACTTTCGAATGCCTTGGTCGGCAAAATTAGTGTCATCAGGGATCTTGGAGTTACTTTTGACTCTAAGCTTCTGTTTGATGCACATATTAATAACATAGTTAACCGGGCTTCTAAAGCCTTGGGTTTTATTTGTAGGCTCTCTTCAGTTTTTAAGAATGTCAAAACAATAAAAATTAAGCTGCTGCTGCTGCTTTTGAGTACCTTTGTACTCAATTTATAATTATGTCTTATCTCTTGTATTTTATTGTGTGTACATAAATAATAAATAAATAAAATTCTATATTGTGCGTTTGTCCGTAGCCACCTTGGATATGCTTCTCAGGTTTGGAATCCAAATTATAATGTAGGTATACATTAAACGGCTTGACGGTACCTATTCAAATGCGATTTATGAAGTACTCAAATACCTATGATCTCCCGAATTATATAAGTTGGTGTAAAAACATTCATATTCTGCCTCTACACGAGCGAAGGAAAATTGCAGATCTTGCTTTCTTATTTATTTATTTATTAAAACTTTATGCACAAGTAAAAAAAAATACTGTACAAAGGCGGACTTAATGCCTGAGGCATTTTCTACCAGTCAACCTTAGGGTGATGCAGATATATTACCATGGCAGGTGCAACATACGGGATAGATAGCACGGAACTGACTTTAAAATACAAGAATAAATAGTAATACATAAATACATACATATATCTATGCTTTCATCAAAAGATTCCATATCAGTCAACCTGTTATCTCGGACTCTGTAAAAAGTATCATCTGCTACCACTGGTGGAGCGACGTAAAATTGCAGACTGTTTATATTTATTGAAAATCCTCAATAACCCTATTGATAATTCTGAGTTATTGTCAAAATTTTATTTTAATGTAGGTACCTATTAAGACACTTCGTTTTAATCCACCCATACGTGTACCTCATACATCTTCGAATTATAGGCAGAACAGTTACATTGTGCGCGCAAGCAGAAATTTCAATGATTTATGCAAGGAATATAATTTTGATCCAGTCACTATTAGTGTGAATTCGGCCAGAAGGTGTAAGCACCTTCAAGCAGCCTCAATTTTTTCAAGTAGCGGTAGTTTTTATTATTTTTCTATTGTTTCAGTCTTATTATTGTAAACCAAGAATTTATATTGTTTTAATTGTTTTATTTGTTTATTGATGTGTTTTTTGTTTTTATGCTCACACCATAAATTATTATTATAACTCTATACGTGAGGATTTGTAATTGGCTAGCTGGTGACTATGGTGCCCCTTTTTTGTCTGTTTTTATTAGCTGTAAGTCCTCCATGTAGGTACTAAAATAAATAAATAAATATTAACAAAATAAACCTTGGTCAGGAGAAATAACGATCGGAAGAGGAGAAAACGAATCCAACAGCTCAGAGCTGAGATGTTTCGGCCAACTTCTGACGGATATGTTCACGTGTCTTCACTTTAAAAGATAACCGACTGGTTGCAGTCCTGATATTCAGAGGGAGCGCATTCCAAAGAAAAACCGCCTGGACAAAGAAAGAAGAATGAATGAAGCCGGAACGGTGAGAAGGACATCGTAGAAGACGATGGTTGGTGGACCGAAGATTTTTACTATGGGCAGTGCATAAATTTGGGACGTCAGGTAAGAAGGAGTAGTGGGTTTGTCCAGAATAGAGAACAACGTAGACAGAGCCCTCAACTCTCTGCGCTGACGAATGGGTAACCATTTCAAAAGCAGTCGGTGCGCAGATACATGGTCATACTTACGAAGATTGATAACGAATCGAATGCAGTTATTGAGAAGACGGTCAAGTTTATTGAGGAGATCTGCATTCAGGTCATAGTAACACACATCCCCATAGTCAATTATAGGAAATATAAGGGCCTGTACAAGCATTGCTTTTATGTGAGATGGGAGAAGATTTTTCAACCGATAGAGTGACCGCAACGTTCCGGTGGCTTTCTGACTTACAGTCGTGAGTGCTTTCGCCAGTCTAGACAAGTGTCGACATGCAGACCAAGATTTTTAACATCAGAGCTAAACGGGATGACTGAGTTGTCGAAGATTACAGGTGGCACAGCCGTTCAGCTTCTTCATGCTGTAGGGGCTCCCCACTATGATAGCCTGACACTTGGCGGGATAAACCGCCACCCCAAAACGATCAGACCAGTTTTTTACAACATTTAAATCCCGGTTTAGCTCCTCTATCGCATCGGATATGTTGCCAACACTTGCCCGGCAGTAAAGCTGCAAATCGTCAGCATAAAGATGATACGCAGTCTGAAGTTCGGTGGTAATGAGGTTAATAAAAATGGAGAATAAAAGAGGAGATAATATACCGCCTTGAGGGACGCCAGCTGCAAGATCACACCAATTCGACGAAGAGTCTCCAGCATAAACAGACTGCTGACGTCCCCGAAGATAAGAGGAAAACCACTTCAGTACCTCCGGAGAGACCATAAGATTGGAAAGGATGGTTAAAAGGACTTCGTGACTGACGGTATTAAAAGCATTTGAAAAGTCAATTAACACTAGGACTGTAACTTTAGTGTCTTCCATTCCCCGCCTTATATCGTCGGTCACTTTAAGGAGAGCTGAAACGGTACTGTGCCCGGGCCTGAAACCGGATTGAAATGGGCTGATGAGGGAGTTGTGGTGAATAAAGTGGGAGAATTGTTTGTGAACGCTGGCCTCGAGCACTTTAGATAGAAAAGGAGGGATGGAAATTGGGCGAAAGTGACTAGGAAGAGAGGGATTGGATATCTTAGGCAGGGGCCGAACAAGGGCTTTACGCCACAGAGAAGGGAAAACACCGGTGTAAAGGGAAAAGTTTATGATGTGGGAGATTGCAGGGAGTAGATGATCAAGAGCCGTCACGATCATATGGCGGCTAATATTATCGCAGCCCACGGCTTTGGATTTAATGGATAGGATAATCTTTTTGATCTCTCCCGGGTCGACTGGAGAGAAGATAAAGGGGTTGATACTGGGGCGCGTCAGACCAGCAAGGTAGTCGAGTGTTTGACATTTGGTTAGACTATCTAGATTTGGAACAGTGGAGAAATGGCGATTTAGATCGTCCAAACCAATTGTGTTAGGAAGGTCTGAATGTCGCGATTTGCCGAAGCCTAAAGTTCCAAGGAACTTCCAAATATCGGCAGGAGAAGAAGAAGCGATATTACTTAGGATGTGGTGGCGTTTAGCGTTGCGTATCATCTGATTACACCGATTCTTAGCAGCCTTAAAAAACTTCCAATTGTCCTCCGAGCGATCCCTTTTAAATTTCCGAAACGCGCGGTCCCTCCGTCGCATTGCCATCCGAACTCCCCTGTTCAACCAAGGTGCAGGAGGCCGCTTCAATTTTATTTTTGTGACAGGAGCATGGGCGTCATATACTCGTAGCTTGACCACAACATCGTTGAAAAAATTTACTTTTTCGTCAATTGAAACAGCTGCTTCCAGGGGTGACCAGTCAATATTGGATGCATCTTGTTGAAGCCTCTCGATATTCATACGTGCAAAGGCACGCCTGTACTGGAATGTGGGTTTAGGTTTAGGGGGTTTAAGGACATAGGACAGAAAAATAAGGTCATGATGGGAAAAGCCAGGAGCAACATGTTGAACATGTGAGGAAACTAAGGAAGGATTAGAGGTGAGGATACGGTCAAGCCAAGTGTCATCACCTACTATATTATGATGTGTGGGCTGGATAGCCAATACATGCAGACTGGCTGAGTCGATAAGGTGCAGGAGTTTAGAGGACCGAGAGGAGTTCTGGGCAAGGAGGTTGGTGTTAAAATCTCCCATAACAATGTGATGTGCATACTGCGAACCCAAAGATTCAAGTACCGATTCGAATTCAGTGAAGTAATCAATGGAAGGGGGGCAATAGACGACACCAAGGACGGTTTTAGTTCCTTTGACAAAAACCTCAAGGAAAAGAAATTCTGCGGATTCATTGCGTGAAGAAGAAGCCAGAACTCTATAAGAGAAATCGTCACGAAGGTAGATGGCTACACCACCCCCTCTCCTACCGATCCGGTCATTCCGAAGGAGAGTGAAACCGGGGAGTGAGTAAGTGGTTGAAAGCAGGTTAGGTTTGAGCCAAGTTTCGGAAATCAGGACTGCGTGAACGTTAAATCGGTAAAAGTGTCGTGAAGAACGGATCTACTGACGTTCCCGAGTTGGTGGGCAAGATCGAGCTTCGTGTACCGGGTGCATTTCTTCGGAGACCACGTCTTCTCCATGTGCCTCAAGTTAGAGCGATCTACAGATAGAACTCGTACGTGATAAGAGCTTGTCGTACTTTATTATTGTATTTTTTGAGCGTGAGATAAATATTTGTGTATCTCTTACGTTGCGGTTTTCGTGTACCTATTTGTATGTTACTCACATTAATCGTTAGTGGAAGCTTGTAATTGGCCATCGTTTACACATTGTAGATACTAGATATTAAATGTTCAAAAATTCAAATTCAAATTAATTTATTTGTTCACATAGGTAGGTATAATGTAGTGGTACACGATGTTATAAAAATAGATAAATATTGAGTCACTATGTGCTGGCTTGCAAGGCGTACAAATATTACTACACAGTTGGTAATAGGTATACAGGTAATATAGCCTATATCATTTTATAAAATGCTAAGTAACCGTCTTACATCTTTATTAATAAAATAAACATAACAAAATAGTAACATACAAATTAAGGTAACAAAAATTATTAATTAAACTTAATAACTAAAGTAATATTCATTTATAGTGTAATATGCTTTCTGTATCAGAAAGTCTTTTGAAGCTGTTATCGATTAGGGAGGGTAGTTTGTTAAATATTTTTGGAGCCATTCCTAGGAAACTTTTTGAGAATTGGGCGGTTTGATGGGTTTTTGACTTATTTTCCTATAATAAAATTAATAAATTAAAACTATTTATTTTAAAAGTGTGTCCATGGAGTTTCTTACCCGTTCTTCTCTCTATGTACCTAGTACGGTTTGGAATGGAAACTAGCTTCATATTTCTGACTGCCGACCACTTGACAATTCAAAAGTGTTTGTAAATGGTTCAACTGGTTCAGCCATTTCCCCAGTAATTTCCCCATTTGAAATAAATGCTTTGAGTTTGAATCAATTCAAATTTCTTGTAAATTTTGACATTCAATAGTGCCTTTTAAGTGTCTATTTAGGATTTATAAATGATTTGTCCTTTGACTTTGTTAGCCTTTTTGTGTTAATTTCTTAAAATCCGGGAGAGAATGGCGTCGAGAAAGTCGCATCGAATGTCTTCCGTTAAATCCGGTGCAGTTGAGTTCACAAACACTTCGATGCGTGGCGCGTATATAAGTTCCGTGTGGTTGGTCACGGTCGGCCCCCCCTCTGGCTGGAGGCTTTGAGTTAGCTCGAAGGCACCACAGGATTGACCGGTTAAGCAGTCACGGCCTCTCAAGGCCAACAGCGAGATGCCATACACAAAAAAAAAAGTCACGGTCGGTGTATGTGGCAGCGCGCGAGAGTGCCGCGCGTGCCGTGGAGCACCTGCGCCAGCTGGAGGCCGCGCGCGAGCAGCTCGGCGCCGCGCGCGCATGCGCCGACGAGCGCGCCGCCGCCCGCGACCAGCTCGCCGCGCGCCTGCGACAGGTGAGTACAGCACGCACAGTGAGCAGGTGCGCCAGCTGGAGGCCGCGCGCGAGCAGCTCGGCGCCGCGCGCGCATGCGCCGACGAGCGCGCCGCCGCCCGCGACCAGCTCGCCGCGCGCCTGCGACAGGTGAGTACAGCACGCACAGTGAGCAGGTGCGCCAGCTGGAGGCCGCGCGCGAGCAGCTCGGCGCCGCGCGCGCATGCGCCGACGAGCGCGCCGCCGCCCGCGACCAGCTCGCCGCGCGCCTGCGACAGGTGAGTACAGCACGCACAGTGAGCAGGTGCGCCAGCTGGAGGCCGCGCGCGAGCAGCTCGGCGCCGCGCGCGCATGCGCCGACGAGCGCGCCGCCGCCCGCGACCAGCTCGCCGCGCGCCTGCGACAGGTGAGTACAGCACGCACAGTGAGCAGGTGCGCCAGCTGGAGGCCGCGCGCGAGCAGCTCGGCGCCGCGCGCGCATGCGCCGACGAGCGCGCCGCCGCCCGCGACCAGCTCGCCGCGCGCCTGCGACAGGTGAGTACAGCACGCACAGTGAGCAGGTGCGCCAGCTGGAGGCCGCGCGCGAGCAGCTCGGCGCCGCGCGCGCATGCGCCGACGAGCGCGCCGCCGCCCGCGACCAGCTCGCCGCGCGCCTGCGACAGGTGAGTACAGCACGCACAGTGAGCAGGTGCGCCAGCTGGAGGCCGCGCGCGAGCAGCTCGGCGCCGCGCGCGCATGCGCCGACGAGCGCGCCGCCGCCCGCGACCAGCTCGCCGCGCGCCTGCGACAGGTGAGTACAGCACGCACAGTGAGCAGGTGCGCCAGCTGGAGGCCGCGCGCGAGCAGCTCGGCGCCGCGCGCGCATGCGCCGACGAGCGCGCCGCCGCCCGCGACCAGCTCGCCGCGCGCCTGCGACAGGTGAGTACAGCACGCACAGTGAGCAGGTGCGCCAGCTGGAGGCCGCGCGCGAGCAGCTCGGCGCCGCGCGCGCATGCGCCGACGAGCGCGCCGCCGCCCGCGACCAGCTCGCCGCGCGCCTGCGACAGGTGAGTACAGCACGCACAGTGAGCAGGTGCGCCAGCTGGAGGCCGCGCGCGAGCAGCTCGGCGCCGCGCGCGCATGCGCCGACGAGCGCGCCGCCGCCCGCGACCAGCTCGCCGCGCGCCTGCGACAGGTGAGTACAGCACGCACAGTGAGCAGGTGCGCCAGCTGGAGGCCGCGCGCGAGCAGCTCGGCGCCGCGCGCGCATGCGCCGACGAGCGCGCCGCCGCCCGCGACCAGCTCGCCGCGCGCCTGCGACAGGTGAGTACAGCACGCACAGTGAGCAGGTGCGCCAGCTGGAGGCCGCGCGCGAGCAGCTCGGCGCCGCGCGCGCATGCGCCGACGAGCGCGCCGCCGCCCGCGACCAGCTCGCCGCGCGCCTGCGACAGGTGAGTACAGCACGCACAGTGAGCAGGTGCGCCAGCTGGAGGCCGCGCGCGAGCAGCTCGGCGCCGCGCGCGCATGCGCCGACGAGCGCGCCGCCGCCCGCGACCAGCTCGCCGCGCGCCTGCGACAGGTGAGTACAGCACGCACAGTGAGCAGGTGCGCCAGCTGGAGGCCGCGCGCGAGCAGCTCGGCGCCGCGCGCGCATGCGCCGACGAGCGCGCCGCCGCCCGCGACCAGCTCGCCGCGCGCCTGCGACAGGTGAGTACAGCACGCACAGTGAGCAGGTGCGCCAGCTGGAGGCCGCGCGCGAGCAGCTCGGCGCCGCGCGCGCATGCGCCGACGAGCGCGCCGCCGCCCGCGACCAGCTCGCCGCGCGCCTGCGACAGGTGAGTACAGCACGCACAGTGAGCAGGTGCGCCAGCTGGAGGCCGCGCGCGAGCAGCTCGGCGCCGCGCGCGCATGCGCCGACGAGCGCGCCGCCGCCCGCGACCAGCTCGCCGCGCGCCTGCGACAGGTGAGTACAGCACGCACAGTGAGCAGGTGCGCCAGCTGGAGGCCGCGCGCGAGCAGCTCGGCGCCGCGCGCGCATGCGCCGACGAGCGCGCCGCCGCCCGCGACCAGCTCGCCGCGCGCCTGCGACAGGTGAGTACAGCACGCACAGTGAGCAGGTGCGCCAGCTGGAGGCCGCGCGCGAGCAGCTCGGCGCCGCGCGCGCATGCGCCGACGAGCGCGCCGCCGCCCGCGACCAGCTCGCCGCGCGCCTGCGACAGGTGAGTACAGCACGCACAGTGAGCAGGTGCGCCAGCTGGAGGCCGCGCGCGAGCAGCTCGGCGCCGCGCGCGCATGCGCCGACGAGCGCGCCGCCGCCCGCGACCAGCTCGCCGCGCGCCTGCGACAGGTGAGTACAGCACGCACAGTGAGCAGGTGCGCCAGCTGGAGGCCGCGCGCGAGCAGCTCGGCGCCGCGCGCGCATGCGCCGACGAGCGCGCCGCCGCCCGCGACCAGCTCGCCGCGCGCCTGCGACAGGTGAGTACAGCACGCACAGTGAGCAGGTGCGCCAGCTGGAGGCCGCGCGCGAGCAGCTCGGCGCCGCGCGCGCATGCGCCGACGAGCGCGCCGCCGCCCGCGACCAGCTCGCCGCGCGCCTGCGACAGGTGAGTACAGCACGCACAGTGAGCAGGTGCGCCAGCTGGAGGCCGCGCGCGAGCAGCTCGGCGCCGCGCGCGCATGCGCCGACGAGCGCGCCGCCGCCCGCGACCAGCTCGCCGCGCGCCTGCGACAGGTGAGTACAGCACGCACAGTGAGCAGGTGCGCCAGCTGGAGGCCGCGCGCGAGCAGCTCGGCGCCGCGCGCGCATGCGCCGACGAGCGCGCCGCCGCCCGCGACCAGCTCGCCGCGCGCCGCCGCCCGCGACCAGCTCGCCGCGCGCCGCCGCCCGCGACCAGCTCGCCGCGCGCCTGCGACAGGTGAGTACAGCACGCACAGTGAGCAGGTGCGCCAGCTGGAGGCCGCGCGCGAGCAGCTCGGCGCCGCGTCTGAGTACAGCAACCCTCTCACTGAGCTCCTGTTGCAGGCGGACGAGGCGTTAGCGGCCATGCGGGACGAGCTGTCGGGCCTGGTGCGCCAGTTCGACGCGCAGACGGCGCACATGCAGCAGACCATCGCGCGCCAGGAGGACGAGTCAGTACAGTACTTACTCGTTTACGTGGACGATCGCGACGCTGAAGTTTGCTTACCTTCTCCAACATTATGAGCCTATAATGTTCCCCCTGCTAGGACTAGTACCTACTATACCGCGCCCAGTGCGGGTTGGTAAATAACCCACACTGCCACACTGCTCGGGTAGTGCGGCAGTGCTCGTGACGCGTGCCTTGTGCAGGGCGCGCGCGGCGGGCGCGGAGGGCGCGCGGCTGCGGTTGGCGGCGGGCGCGCTGCAGGACGAGCTGCAGCGTGCGCAGGGCCAGCTGGAGGTGCGTCACCACTCACCCAGCGACACGAGCGCTTTATTACTTATCACTACTCTAAACACTGTACCTACCCTGTTTCTCCAAATCATAGTATACCTAATAATGTTAACATTTCAACAATCAGAGCGTTTCTTCCTCATTTTGCAGTTCCTGAACTTAACAAAGAAGTCCATGCCAATCCATTTCAGTTCCAGTTCAGTTAACCATGTTCTTATCATACTAAATCTAAGAATATCGATCGTATTATTAAAAATCTTTTTATATACCATTAGGACTCTAAGAATACAATTGACCACATGAAAGGGAAAGAGGCGACGTATGTTGATGAGATTAAAAACCTGGAGAAAGTTATTAATAATAAAAATCAAGTAAGTACCCGGAGTCAGTTTACGTACCAAAATGGTAAAAATATGCGGTTTTCGGACATAAGGTACAAAATACTACCAATCGCATATTTTATTCTATTCTACATAGATATTATACCTACTCAATTCAGTTTTTTCATTTTAGCACGAGCAAGAAATGGAGACAGAAATGTGTTCCATTAAACAATGTGTGCTTAAACTGGAAACTGAAAAGCTGGAAGCGAGCGAAAAACTAAATAAGAACGAGCAAGAGTGCGGCGCGCTGCGCACCGCGCTCGACGAGCTGACCCGCGCCGCCGAGCAACTGCGCACGCGCCTCACCGAGCAGCAGGCCGCGCACCAGGCGCAGCGGTGCGTACCGACCCGGCGCGCGTACCGACCGGGCGCGCGCGCCGCCGTGCGTTCCGACCCGCCGTGCGTACCGACCCGGCGTGCGTACCGACCCAGCAGGCGTTCCGATCCGGCGCGTGTACCGACACGGCGCGCGTACCGACGCGGCGCGCGTACCGACTCGGCGCGCGTACCGACCCGGCGCGTGTACCGACACCGCGGCGCGCGAGCCGCCGTGCGTACCGACCCGGCGTGCGTACCGACCCAGCAGGCTTACCGAACCGGCGCGTGTACCGACACGGCGCGCGTACCGACGCGGTGCGCGTACCGACTCGGCGCGCGTACCGACCCTGCGCATGTACCGACCCGGTGCGCGTACCGATCCGGCGCGCGTACCGACTCGGCGCGCGTACTGACCCGGCGCGCGTACCGACGCGGCGCGCGTACCATCCCGGCGCGCGCGCCGCCGTGCGTACCGACCCGACGCGCGTACCATCCCGGCGCGCATACCGACCCGGCGCGCGTACCAACCCCGCGCCAGCCGTGTGACGCGCGCGCTCTTACAGGGACGCCGACGCGACGCAGCGAGCCGAGCTCGGCGCTGCGGCCGCCGCCAAGGACCGTGAGCTGGACGCCAACACCGGCACCATCGCGCGCCTCATGACCGACCTCAAGGGCGAGAGCGACGCGCGCGCGCGCTCCGACGCCGCGCTCGACGCCGCGCGACGCCAGCACGACGCCTCCCAGCTGGCCGCGCGCGCGCTCGAGCAGCAGCTGCGCGACGCCGCCGCGCGCTTGGAGCGAGCCGTGCAGGTGCGTCGCGCCGCGCGTCGGGTCCTGCCTCGCGCCCCCTGTCCGCTCACGGCCCCTCTGCTTGCAGGCCAAGGACGACGAGCTGGGCGCGCAGATGACCATCATCCTCGACATGCGGGGCGAGAAGGTGAGCGTGCGCGACGACCGGCGCCGAGCGCGGTGAGGTGCGTGCGGTAAGGTAACCGACCGGCGGTTCCCAGGAGCGGCTGCAGGAGCGGATCCAGGGGATGCAGAACACGATCGACAATATCCAGAAGGAGCTGACGGGCCGCCTGGCAGCGCCCAAGGCCGCCGCAGACGCGGGCGAGCCGCCCGAGCTGGACGCCGGGCCGCACGACGCGGAGCCGCACGCGGCCGGGGCGCGCAAGGCGAGGCCGCTCATGGCAGAGCCGCGCAAACCGGAGCCGCGCAAACCGGAGTCGCGCCAACCGGAGCTGTACAGCTTCCTCAGCGACGGCAGCGTGGACGGCGACGCGCTGGACGTGAGTGCAGAAAGAAGCGTGCGTGAGCATGCCCGCTGGGCGGCTACTGACGCCTGTTGTGTTGCAGCCGCGCGAGGTGGGGCGGCGGTTCGAGGCGCTGCGTGGCGACGTGCGCGGCGTGCGGCTGGCGGCGCAGGTACGTGCGCGACACCAGCCAGCTGCTCCTGCCGTACGCGACACGAGCGAGCTGCTCCTGCCGTGCGCGACACGAGCGAGCTGCTCCTGCCGTGCGCGACACGAGCGAGCTGCTCCTGCCGTGCGCGACACGAGCGAGCTGCTCCTGCCGTGCGCGACACGAGCGAGCTGCTCCTGCCGTGCGCGACACGAGCGAGCTGCTCCTGCCGTGCGCGACACGAGCGAGCTGCTCCTGCCGTGCGCGACACGAGCGAGCTGCTCCTGCCGTGCGCGACACGAGCGAGCTGCTCCTGCCGTGCGCGACACGAGCGAGCTGCTCCTGCCGTGCGCGACACGAGCGAGCTGCTCCTGCCGTGCGCGACACGAGCGAGCTGCTCCTGCCGTGCGCGACACCAGCCAGCTGCTCCTGCCGTGCGCGACACGAGCGAGCTGCTCCTGCCGTGCGCGACACGAGCGAGCTGCTCCTGCCGTGCGCGACACGAGCGAGCTGCTCCTGCCATGCGCGACACCAGCCAGCTGCTCCTGCCGTACGCGACACGAGCGAGCTGCTCCTGCCGTGCGCGACACGAGCGAGCTGCTCCTGCCGTGCGCGACACGAGCGAGCTGCTCCTGCCGTGCGCGACACGAGCGAGCTGCTCCTGCCGTGCGCGACACGAGCGAGCTGCTCCTGCCGTGCGCGACACGAGCGAGCTGCTCCTGCCGTGCGCGACACGAGCGAGCTGCTCCTGCCGTGCGCGACACGAGCGAGCTGCTCCTGCCGTGCGCGACACCAGCCAGCTGCTCCTGCCGTGCGCGACACGAGCGAGCTGCTCCTGCCGTGCGCGACACGAGCGAGCTGCTCCTGCCGTGCGCGACACGAGCGAGCTGCTCCTGCCATGCGCGACACCAGCCAGCTGCTCCTGCCGTACGCGACACGAGCGAGCTGCTCCTGCCGTGCGCGACACGAGCGAGCTGCTCCTGCCGTGCGCGACACGAGCGAGCTGCTCCTGCCGTGCGCGACACGAGCGAGCTGCTCCTGCCGTGCGCGACACGAGCGAGCTGCTCCTGCCGTGCGCGACACGAGCGAGCTGCTCCTGCCGTGCGCGACACGAGCGAGCTGCTCCTGCCGTGCGCGACACGAGCGAGCTGCTCCTGCCGTGCGCAACACGAGCGAGCTGCTCCTGCCGTGCGCGACACGAGCGAGCTGCTCCTGCCGTGCGCGACACCAGCCAGCTGCACCTGCCGTGCGCGACACGAGCGAGCTGCTCCTGCCGTGCGCGACACGAGCGAGCTGCTCCTGCCGTGCGCGACACGAGCGAGCTGCTCCTGCCGTGCGCGACACCAGCCAGCTGCTCCTGCCGTGCGCGACACGAGCGAGCTGCTCCTGCCGTGCGCGACACGAGCGAGCTGCTCCTGCCGTCCGCGACACGAGCGAGCTGCTCCTGCCGTGCGCGACACGAGCGAGCTGCTCCTGCCGTGCGCGACACGAGCGAGCTGCTCCTGCCGTGCGCGACACGAGCGAGCTGCTCCTGCCGTGCGCGACACGAGCGAGCTGCTCCTGCCGTGCGCGACACGAGCGAGCTGCTCCTACCGTGCGCGACACGAGCGAGCTTGCCAGTCTGTCGCTAGTGTGTTAAGTACGCTTACAGTTCGTAAAGTTCGATTTACTCATAGATAAACTTGAAGGGGAAGTTCGATTTACATTTTAAGTGCATCTGAGGATTTACTTGCTTATTTTATTCATTAGTAGCTTTTGACTGCGGATTCGCTCGCGCAGAGGCAAATTTACACAATATCTTTATAAATGTGTCATACAAAACCCGTTCAGTAGTTTTTGCGTAATAGAATAACAAATATCCATAAATCCATCCATTCTCATAAACTCGCGTTTATATTAGAAGTAAGAGGTGGTAGGGTAGATGTTTTCTTTTTTTCTTATAATAATATCGTACATTTGTTTTTGCCCAATTTGTTATTTGTCTGAACTAGGATTAACCTTAAACTATGAAATTTAAACCTAAACTAGGTTTAAACTTCAGGATTCAGTACTTGGTGCTAATTAACAATTTTTGGTTTGGTTTAGAAACAATGCCAGAAAATTGATAAGTTTATAAATATATAATATTATTTTTTGACAGGGGTCTATTTCGCTGTCGCAGGTGAAAGATGATTTAAAGTTAAAGACTCGCACGTTTTTTAAAAATAAAAGGTTCGATAGTAAAGCAAAGAAGTACAAGTAGATGAACCATTTACGCCAGAGCCACCGTGCGTGACCACGTGCCATTTCATAAGTACTGGATTGTTTGCTCTTTTAATTTCTATATGTACCTATAGATCTCTTGCATTATATAATATAATTTTCATAGTTATGTACCGATGTGTTTGATTACCCTATTGAACTATACCACGGAACTAACCTACCGTAGTAATAGATACAGCAACTAGAGACATTGGGGTCGAGGTCAGTGCTTACCTGTATAAATTGGTGAGCAGGCTATGTCAAATTGATGGCTCATGTAAAACCGAACCATTCCTGTTCCTGTTATCTACACACATAATATTATTATTTGTATACCTATTTATATCTTCTATCTATTTTTAACTCGGTTTTATTACTTTCACCTGTACCTATGTTTCTTTATTTGTTTTTTTTATCTAAAAATCAATATATTAAAATAAAAACGTTTTATTTATTTAACCATTTATGTACACACATATGAAAAAAAACTAGAAGAAACAACTGAACTGCTACTGAATGCGCGCCATTTTTTTCTATCTAATTAATTACGCATTTTCTTTTAAAAAACAATGAACCCATTTTATTCGAAGACCATTCTTTCCTTGTTCGTATACTCATTCCATTCACCTTCACTCAAACTCCGCAACCGATCTACCGCTAGTGGACACGTCCACCAGGCGGTCCCATCAAAATAACTCTCTAAAATGTGCAAATAAATTTATACCGGTGTTGTGTGGTGATTAAATATAATTGACTTGGTGTGTGAAGTCACAAATTAAGAAGCAAGCAACTGAGCTTTCGAAGAATTTATCCATGTGAATACCTTTCCCATCCACTGAATGTATACAATGTGGTGCACAGAACACTATCTCCTAGCGGACAGCGGAGTAGTGATGTGATGTGGTGTAGGCTTGTGTAGGTACCTGTGTTTAACAAATAAATATTCATTCATTCATAGGAATAGAAAAATATGTGCAAAGGTGATCAGATTTCTACAGAAATCTTTCTTTTTATGAGCAAAGCATTTGATTTTGTCCCACATACTCGCTTACTTTGCATAGTGGAGGCTTGGCGCACACTGCCTGAAAAGTTATTTTCGTACCACTTGCTCAAAAAAGTAACATTCTATGCCACAAAAAAGCGAACATAAAAATAGTCATTTTTAATCTGTTAAAAACAGGGAAAGAAAATTGTACTGAATACTACTTATTACCTACTAAACCAATTAAACACTTGGCTAAAAGGTCCCAGCAACCAGGCCATTAAAATTATTAAAAAAAATATTGTACTGAATTTCATTCATCCTCTAGTGGGAGAATGTGATTTAAATTTGGAATACTTACCGAAAGGACAACATTCATTTTGGACCAAAAACTGAAAGTGCCAGGATAAAAATGTGTAATATTCCGATAGAACACACAATTCCTATATTTTTTTACTACGACACCAAATCTGTGCGCCCTTTGGTTACGGTGTTACATACTTTTAAAATACAATAAAAGTGTTATTATGATGTTGTTATTTTCATACATTTGATCATTTATATTTAATGATTCATACTGTGTAGGTTTGTCCTTTTGATGTGCAATAAAGTGAATTCTATTATAGTGTGATGTAGGGGGGAGGAGGGGTTGAGTAAACAACGTGATGCGTAGTTCTCCAAGAGCCGGCTGATCACTGACTCCTGTTCCTTTAATTAGTAACGTATATATACATACGAGCTATGTGACAATATGCATAAACTAAGACTACGAACACAGCATATCTATCTTAACTTAAACTATGTGCTATACGTGATGTTCTGATGTACGTGACTCTACACCACATCACCCCTCTTAAATGAAAAAAAAAACTAAATTACAATGTGTTTTTTTTTCCCTATACACTTTAAATTTTACTCTAACTCTTACAATATAATTTTGTTCTATTTTTATGAACCACATCTATCTTATTTTTATATTTAACAATAACATTTGGTGACTCATCCCTTACAACTTCAAACGGTCCATTATAAATGCATTCCAATTTATTGCCTGTCTCGTTTCTCACTAATACCCAGTCACCTTCCATATAAGCTATAGAAATAAGTTTCTTATCATAACAATGTTTCCTCGCTAACTTACTTGCTATCAAATTCTCTCTCGCATCATTCTGCGCCCTTTGCAATCTATACTTAAATTCTAAAGGATAATCATCAAAATTATACAAAGGTTCAACACTTTCACCTCGCAGATTACTTGGCAACCTACAAATTTTACCGAAAACTAATTCATAAGGTGTATATTTGGTCACAGTATTAACTGTTGTGTTATAAGAAAAACACCAATATGGAATCCAAGAACTCCACGATGATGGATTATTATTCGTCTGTATTCTTAAATACGCACCTAAAGTCTTATGAACGTTTTCCAAAGATCCTATACTTTCATGATGATATGATGTTGACAAGATCTTATTGATGCCCAAGATATTACACAGCTCCACCATTACTTTTGAAATGAACTCAGAGCCCCTATCCGTAGCAATTGCCCGCGGTATCCCATATCTCAAAACAAAATTCTCTACCAAAGCTTTTGCTACCTCATTTGCGGATTTATTCTTTAATGGATAAGCCTCCACAAACTTCGTAAGCTCACACTGAAGAGTCAATATGTAAACATTGCCTTTTTCGTCCCTATCCAACGGTCCCACTACATCTAAATAAATCTTCTCACACGACGTAGATGCAGTAGTAGTAATCGTCATCGGCTCCCTAGTATGCCTAGAGAACTTTTGCTTCTTACACTTATCACATTTCCCAATGTACTCCATTACATCTTTCCCAATAGATGGCCAATAATAATACTTCTTTATATTATTCACCATCCTGCGTATACCTGCATGACCACTCGTGGGTAAAATATGAAAATCATTCAAAATAACTTCCTTCTCATCCTTTCCTTCCACTCTCCGCAAATCCTTCACCACACACATTTTAAAATCTCCACACATGGAACTACCATTTCCCTTCAAATATTTTGCCATTCTTGTAATAAAATTAACGTTATAACGATTTTTAAAAATAACAACTTCTTTTATGCCTTTTCCAATACAAAAAATGACTATGTCTTTCGACAACTCGTCTCGCGATGATGCCGATAAAGATTCATAGTTCACATAAATACTCGAGTTTTCTGGCATATACACTAAATTGCGCGACTTCGAAAATACCTTTTTACCATTAGTGTTACGTAACATCTTCTCCCATCCATTCAAACATATCTCAACGTCATTTCCTCGTTTTTTAAGAACTTCCACGATCCTAGGGTGATCAGTCCCAGATACCACGGAGTCCGTACCACATACATCTGGCTCTTCCAACTGCTTGTACTGCGCTCTTGTCATTACGGATATAGTCTTTTCTCGCATGGTCTTCAAATCTTCACTCGTAATTACTATCCTAGAAAGCGCATCCGCTAGCACATTTTCTTTCCCCTTAATATATTCAACCTCAAAATCGTACTCTTCTAAACACAAACGAAACTTAGTCAACCTACTTGATGGATCGGTCATGTTAAACAAATACAATAGCGGCCGGTGATCCGTTTTTACGACGAACCTCCGTCCGTACAAATATGGCCTAAAATATTTAACTGACCAAACTATCGCCAATAACTCCTTCTCTATTATAGGATAATTTAACTCACTCTTCCCTAAAGACCTACTAGCATATGCAACTGGTTTTCCGTTCCCATTACACAACACACTTCCCACAGCGTACCCCGAACTATCGGTCTGCAATATAAAACTGTTGCCATCAGAAAAATCTGGATAATCCAACACCGGTGGATTCATTAACGCTTCCTTTAGCAACAAAAATGACTTCTCGCACTCATCGGTCCAAGTAAACACAACATTTCTTTTACATAGCCTATTCATAGGAACCACTATATTAGCAAAATTCGGTATGAACTTCCTATAATAATTCGCAAATGCCACAAACCGTTTTACCTCATCAACCGTTGATGGACGTGGATAACCTCTTATGACTTCAACCTTCTCCGGATCTGGTGAAATACCTTCCGCCGAAATAACGTGCCCCAAATATAGTACTTGCTTCTTCAAAAATTCACATTTGGATGGATTCAACTTAAGATTTACTTCCCTTAGGCGTGTAAAAACTGACACAAGGTTTCGGTTATGCTCATCCAAATTCCGCCCAAAAATAATTAGATCATCCAAATAAACCAGACATCTGTCATAATTCAATCCAGACATGGCTACAGTCATTAACCTGCTAAAAGAACTCGGACTTATCTTCAACCCCATTGGTAACCTACACATCTGATATTGCCCCTTATCTGTTGTGAAAGCAGTGTACTTCCTACTACTTTCTTCCAAAGCACATTGATAATAAGACTGCGACAAATCACAGTGACTAAAGTAAACAGCACCCGACATCGAATCTAAAATTTCACTTATATTCGGCAATGGAAATTTATCATCCTGTATCCTTTCGTTCAACTGCCTGTAATCTATCACCACGCGCCACTTCTTCTCCCCACTACGATCTGCTTTCTTGGGTACAACTAAAACAGGACTAGACCACTCGCTAACCGCCTCCTCAATAATATTACTATCCAGCATCTCCTGCACTTGCCTATCAACCTCCTTTTTCTGCACATAAGGTATCCTATATTGCCTCCTATAAACTGGAGTTACATTCTCCTTCAACCTTATTGACTGCTCATACACATTCGTGACAGCCAATTTATCTCCCGGAACATGAAATATATCCGAATATTTCGCGCAAATTTGCTCAACCGATAATCGCTCCTCGGCACTCAAATAGTCAAGCTTAAGTAATGAAAATATTTCCTTAACACGCTCAACGTCCATCTCCGGCTCCGCAAAATTACAACAATCGAAATCACTTAATGGATAAACTGTAACATCGGACACACTACACACAACTTCCTCAGAGTTTGTGTTTAAAATCCTAATGGGTATCATCCCATTCCTAGGCCTAGCCATCACACTAGCCAAGAAAACCCCTTCTCGCAATTCTTTCCTAAACACTACACAATCTTCTGCTCTGTTAACGGGGAAATACCTAACCACCTCACACCGCGGAGGAATAGTCAACACGTAACCATAGGACTTAAGCGGTATCGAAACCGTCTGCCGTCCACAATCCTCAAGAGACAACCTGTTTACCGAAAAATCTATAATACCACTATACCTCTGCAAGAAATCCTGGCCCAATATGCCAACCGACTTACATGGCAAATCATCAAATACATAAAACTTATGCACGAACGAACACCGCCCGTACCCCAACTTCAAGCACACATAACCTATAGCCCGCAAACTACCTCCTACACCATTAATCACTAAGTCTTCCTTTACTACTTTACAGCACAAAGCGTTGTTGCTCAAGAAACTGCTCTTTACGGCCGATATCGACGCACCCGTATCCACCAACCATTCCGTATCTACACTATCCACTAGTAAATTAACCCAGTTAATACTATCGCAAGCTAAAATATGCTTAGCCTCGAAAAAACTGAGTCTCACTCAAATGCCCGCCTTCGCTACCCCGTGACATTGACATTGCGCCTGAGTCAGCATCGCCCCGCGCATGCTCAAAACACGCTACGTGCCGCCGACCTTGCTGAGTCTGCCGTCCTCGACGAGCATTATTGCCGCGACCGCGCATTCCACTGCTATGCCATACGTTGACATTCTTGTGCGTACGCCCAACAGCTGTTCTTTGCCATGCGCGCTCATTTCCTACAGCGTGCCGCGTATAACAATTTCCACGATTCCTACTGCCCGTAGGAAAACTACCTCTTGCAGGCCAGCGCTGGTACGTCATGACTTGCGCCTGCGAAGCACAATCTTCGTCTTCTGCCACCCTGATTGCATCTTTCAAACAAGTTAAATTCCGCGCCGTAATGACCGTACCAAGACGTTGATTACGAAGTCCGTCAGCAAACTTCCTAATCGCATATTTTTCGTTCAACGGCTGCAAAATCTTATAAGCTTCCGAACTTTCCCCGGCTTGAGAAATAGTCAAATTGACCATTAACTTCTCTATTTCCGCACCGAAATCCGCGACCGTTTTACCATTTTGCCTAGCGCGAGCAAGCTTGGCTTGTACAGCTACGTCCGACTCCACCGTCAATAAATGTTTCTTCATATCAGCCAAGAGACTCCCCACCGTTGCGTAATTGGAGGACAACCGAATCCTAGCCCCCTGGGTAAGTCGTGTAGTTAGCACGAATTTAATTAAAAGAGCACTATCAGCCCCCTCTAACATTGAGCTATATAAACCTACGGCATCAATCAAATCTTGGGTTACTTGCTCATCCCCACCCATTTTCGGTAGCAAACTAACCGCTGTTCTCAATGAAAACTTTTCCGCCGCCATCTCTTGTTCGATTCTGTTCCCGTCCTCAAACTTTATAGTCTCTACGTACAAATTTTCTATCTTACCTACCAACTGCGCTAACTCTTCCGAAAATTTGGTTGACCTTGAAACTATACACTTAAATCTACCGTATAAGGCTTTCGCGTTGCTTATCTTCTCGTCAAAATTCCTGCCTTTCCGCCTACTAGGACCCAATTTAACAATTGACTCCCTTATCAACTTAAGTTGTATAAATAGTGACGTTAACTCTACTTCCATTTAACACTATTGTCTCTAAATTTACCGACGACTGCAAACACTCGCCACAACACTTAAGTTCACATTGAAATCACTTACTCCCCTCGTTGCTCCGTCCGCTCCCGGTCAGACCATCTGCACAGCTTTCTGAACCTCCCGCTGGTTGATCTTTTCTTCGATCCAATTCTGGTGACACCTTCTGTACATCCGGACTGCCACGCCAATGATAACAACCGCCAAACACACAGCAATGAACAACAGCACCGTGCTGATAGCTGCTATCTGCTCCTGCGTAACCGCCGCGACATTTGAGCCACCCGCCGCCGTCTGAGCGACAATGACCTCCTCCTTTGATGTTGTGCTCCCCATGGCCCGTGACCCGACGTGACGTGCAAAATCAACTGAACTGCGATTTCGACTTGCCCCCACCGGCAACTATAACGCTGTCCACCCGACTGGCAGGCCGACTGGCAGGCCGACTGGCAGGGTCGCCATGTGATGTAGGGGGGAGGAGGGGTTGAGTAAACAACGTGATGCGTAGTTCTCCAAGAGCCGGCTGATCACTGACTCCTGTTCCTTTAATTAGTAACGTATATATACATACGAGCTATGTGACAATATGCATAAACTAAGACTACGAACACAGCATATCTATCTTAACTTAAACTATGTGCTATACGTGATGTTCTGATGTACGTGACTCTACACCACAATAGTATAGTTAAAATCTCGCTGCAGACTCGGTCATAAATCATTCGAGTGTTTCGCTCTCTTTCCCACTCACGGGCCTTATGGGTAGGCCACGCCCACACGTAGTCCTATGTATTACTGCAGTCGATGAGTGATATCGATAGTTTTATATATTTATAAATGGGTGATAGAATTAAATACACATTTTTTTTTATTTTATTACCAAATTTACTACAAAGCATATTAAATATATAAACAAAAGAACGTATAATATATATAAAACTAAAAATAGAAAATTAAAATTCTTCGTCTGAGTCATCATCGATAATGGCCTTGAGCGCGCGCCACTAGCGCACATCCCTACTCCGATTATGATTTATGACCAAGTCTGCAGCGAGATTTTAACTACACTATAAGAAAGTATTTTCATCATTGATACTACGCGTCGCAGAGACAGAGCGTCACAATTCACAACAAGTCCAAACCTGTTTTAAGCAGGTACCTGGAAAATCACCGGTTTGTCCCTTCCCACCGCAACTACTGTACCCCGTGTCACCCGCTCTTTTGTTTTGTTCAGTTATCCATGCGACTCTCGTTACATCGGACGGCTAAATCGCGACTTGCACTCCTCAGTTAATATTGTTATTCTTGTTATTTTTGTTTGTTGTTATTTGTTTGTAGTTATTTTTTGTTATTGTTTTAACTGGCGTTATGAGTGCACAATTGTGTATTTCGTGTCGTACGCCTGTCGGTGATCGTCGAAGTTATACTTGGACTTCCCGAGAATCACAGCATACGGATGTTGCACAGTTTGTTATTGAAGATCTATTAGTTCGACAGGTATGAATAATAATTATTTTATTTCATTCTTTATACAGACCTTTACCTACCTAGAGTTTTATATGATTTTCACTAAGTGTTTATTTCATCATTTACGTGCCTGTATACCAGTTTATCTGAAGTCGGCGCAGTATGTTTTCTTTTTCCAAATAATTCGGTCACTTGCCATCAACTCATTCATTTTGACTATTTATTTATTAGCATTATTTAGGTCACGCGTTTTAGTTTCTATATATAAGTACACCTTTGTACTTAATTAATCATTGTATCACCTTGTATGTATATACCGTGAAATCGAACCCTTCAAACGATTAGAATATCATGGCTCATGTACATGTGCAACGAATAATACCTACATGTTTCTTGTTTTACAGGAAGAACCTACAGAGGTTATTTGTCGACCCTGTTGGCAACGGGCTGAGCGTCGGTATCTCCGACACCAACGTGAAATGGATCAAGACGTTGCAGACGAAGAAGTCAACGCTGAACCTCATGCTTCACCAACCGTTTTACCCGGGTTCACCCGTACCGGTAATTCGGCGAATACGTGTGTATTTCAACACTGTCAAAATGCAACGAGGCACAGAATACCCGAAGATATCATACTACGAATGTTATGCCGCTACAGCCTATTTATAACTAAAAATAGCCGTGTATGCAGTGAACACCTTGAGCAAGGTGAATGGCATTTACTTACTTTGCAAGACAATTTAATCTAAGGATTCAGTGCAACTCAAATTGTTTGTGCTCTAAGATTATTAATGAACCATATCAGCACAGAAGTTTTAGATTTTGAACATTATGAACTAATAAATGATAAAGAATTTCATGACTGGACTGGCCTGACTATTGAACAGTTTACTGATTTACGAGTATTAGCCAACACACCTGGCCTAAATCAAAGAAGAAGCAAAAGAACTATTCTAGCAGCTTTGTTTTGTTAGCAAAACTCCGAATCGGCGAATCAAATGCACGGCTAGCATCGATTTTTAAAACCAGTGAAACCACTTACTCGCGAATGCTCTATACTGGCAGAAAAGCCCTACTGCAGGACTTTGTTCCTATTCACTTAGGCTTTAACCATATGACCCGGGAAGATGTAGCACGGAGGAACCTTATGATTACTGCAAAATTTTTTGGAAACCCGGAGAGTCCTACCGACGAAAGAAAAGCCATAACAATTGTAGATGGCACTTACATATATATTCAAAAGAGTTCAAACTACTTTTTTCAAAGGAAATCCTATAGCAGCCACAAGTTCAGAAATTTATTAAAGCCGTTTCTGTTTGTTTGTTGTGACGTGTACGTTACCCCAGCAAGAAAGTGTCTCCTAGAGTTATAGGAGTAGAACGTATAATTGGTGCCTTATCTGCTGGAAATGTGCCCCCACATAAAAAATGTGTGCCCCCTGTCGTTTTGAAAAAAAACGGAAAAAACGATTCTTGCTGGAGTAACGTTTTTCTAGCAGGAAAATTCTAAACGAATGATCGGAGAGAGAAAAATTGTGCATGGCCAGAGAGCATATATTCGTGCCAAAATGTGCCCCCAAAAATAAAATCTGTGGCCCTTCAGGTTTTCGAGATATTGCATTTCCTGCTGGAGTAACGTTTTGATGAATCGTATATCTCTACAACCATTGCATGTGCCCCTGTAGAATAAACATACACGAGTAGCTCTTAATGTGTGCCCTATTGTGCCCCAAATTAGATTTACGAAAATATTTATAGTTTTCAAGTTATCGCGGTTTTATGAAAACCCGAAAAAACATCGCAGCGCCTAAATTAGACAAGGCACAAGTTCGCTGAAAACTGTATTCGGTCCTTCTTGACGCTAATAATAACCATACAAAGTTTCAAAACTGTTCATGCAAGCGTTTTTGAATAATCTCGCTAGAAGTCAAAACGATGGTGTCATAACTTTGACGGCAAAATACAAGGAACCGACTCAATCCCAGATTTGTAGGTGTAAACCAAAATCGTGTGCCTTTAGTCAAAAATATATGGTGAAAATATTCAGCTTGGAATGTTTCGCATTAAGTATTAATTAACAAAAAACCAAAATATGTAAGCAACGACTGGTTATCCGACCAAATTTGAATGACTACTAAAAAGCGACGGATTCATACATATCGACGACCTTCTTTATTGGACGTATTATACCTAAGCTGTTGTCCGTACAGTCGCGTTCAAAAGTTTTGGGGATAATTAAAAAATATATTAAATGCACCTTGTGACTATAATAAATGAAACAGCTTGTTGATGTGGAAATTATTATTTCTATTCCCTTAATTTTAATTCTTAAAGTAATTATGGCATCAAATCACAGATCAAAGTTCCTACCTATAAATATTAGAAATTATTTGCACGTTGTGTAGTCATTATTATTTAAATCACAGATCAGTTTTTCATCTAAGTCTAACATATAATTAGTAAATTCGCATCACAAAAAATCACAGATCAGTATATTATGTATAAGTATAATATTGTGTAAAAAAAATATTAAATTTTAAATCACAGATAAATAATTTTCTTACGAGTAATTTGCTTATACATAGATTCAGATAAAGTGTGTTAGTATAGTAAACCGCATAAAGATATAACTGTAAACATCGAATGTGCACAAATTATCTGATGGTATTTGGCTATAAATAAACATATTTATCCCATATACGTAACAACATTATCACCTGACTGTGGAATGACACTTGCGGGAGTTAGTTACTCCCACCAATTATATGAAATGAAACTAAAGGACTGTGACTTTAGAGGCCACGCAGTTTAATCAAACAGAAATGCTCACAAACTTGTCACGTACGATATGTACATTGATACAATCATAAATTGCTAGTGCTAGTCACACATTAGAAAAGTGAGGATCAAAAAGAGTAGCCGAAGAGTACATTCATAGATTCGTGATTTTTTAGTTCCTGTCAAAGACACTAGTGGTGTCTCACGTAGTGATGTTACCCTCATCACTCAGGAGGACGATGTGTTAATCGCCACACACTTATATATCTAAAACGCCATCAAATCAAAATTATGTGACACTACATACTTAATCAGCTTTAATATAATCGTTGGTTAATAATTATAAATCACTCATAGATACGTAATGCGACATATAAAATGGAAACACGTTGTTGCAACACAGATCATTGTGCGGTTGACTATAGGTATACACTAAATACAACTCTCAAAACGGTAGGTACCAAAATTTATTTGGTTAAGAGTGTTTATACCTTACGAGTGGCAACGTCGCAATTTAGTGTCATATTTCGTGGTTTTCAATTTTTTATTTAATCGGAGCTATATTTTAAAAATCTGTTTAATTAACTTTTTAGAATTATGTGAAAACTGTAAAAGGTAAGAAATCGTTGCGTTTACAGTTCTATTTATATGCAAATAATACATTGGAAACTTGCAGGGCGTTATTTTCATTGTAAAATAACTGTAAGCATTACCGTTACATACTTTTTAAACACTTTCACGTAATTCTAAAAAGTTATTAAAATTATAAAAATTGAAAACCACGAAATATGACACTAAATTGCGACGTTGCCACTCATAAGGTATAAACGCTCTTAAATCTAAAATATGCTAAGGTGAAATAAAGAACTCACTTCTGTCTGATCAACTTATTTATTTATAAACACAGGATAAATTATTAACAAATTGAAATTACCAAGAAAACGCTTAAATAATTTTTAAAGAGCGATTGGCCACGGAACAAGTAACAAAAAATTTACATCACTGTCCTTTTGTCCTTTTTTTGTTTTTGTTAGAAATGTCCTTACTTTTTCTACAGAAGATAATTATTTTGCGTTATAATGAATTCTAATTGTTAAATATTCTTTGCTTATCAATTTAATCAACAAACGAGATGTTTGATTTTGGGCCACCACTATGTACACTACATAGATAAATAGGAAAAAAATAGGGGAATTTCATAAAAATACTAAAAAAATAATATGAAGTAGGGTACAGTGGTTCAAAAATTATAATTTAAAAAGTTTTTTAATAAGATAACCCTAATTTTAGGGCAGCCATGACAGTTGTGTTTGACATGACGTTTGACCGTTTCGTTTCTTGCTCCTCTTGACACCGATATAACCAATCACTGCTCGAATAGGTGATTGAAGATGTGCTGCCTCAGTCGAGTAGAATACCCTGTAGTCTTATTTTATCGAAACCGAATCCCAACCCAAAATTTTCGAAATTCGTATTGTTTTGTTTTATGGCAGCTAATACACGTCAATCAAATGTCAAAATGTAATTTTTCGCATGCTGCTAATCTGATCCACCATGTTTCATTTTATGTTGTGTTGCTCTCCTTGGCCAAGTTAATTTGAGTATACTTTGAAACGAAGTGAAATTAAAGAAACTTAACAATAAAAAACGGTTACTGTAATACATAGCGATATTTACATATACTGTTGTAAACGATTCAGGACGCAGGGTTGAATGAAAACACGAACAAGATGAGTGCATTAAATATTATATTTAAACTTCAACGATTTTAACACTGATTCAACAAGATACTTTTACATTAAAGTCACACACTTATACAATATTTACATTTAAGACAATTATCACGACTTGAAGAAGACTGTTTGAAGACTATGGGAAGACTGTTGTAGGAAGACTGTTGTAGGAAGACTGTTGTAGTTACGCCCGTGGGCGCCCATTTTATTTCCCCCAACGTAAGCGCAAGTAGTGGTCGGTCCCCTTATCACGACCGCCCACTATCCAATGGCTAGTGGGAGAGTCGATTATACCCTACCCCGCGCTCCCCGCTCTTCACCCCTGTGACCTAGTTTGATCGTGGGAACCAGGATGTGGAATACAATGGGCGCCTTTCGACCAATCAACGGGTTTGTTTACTCTAACAGATAGAACTTTGTCACATTAAATTTACTCGTATTTCTTGTTATAAGAAGTTACAAGGTGATACATAAAAAATAGGTGTGTAATGCCTACTGGTGACATTTATCTATATAAAAATACGTTATCCAAGTCGTTCATCATTATTTAGCACCTATCTTAACAGATTTAGGGGGCTGTGCTTCTCAACATTTCCACCCCCTGTAGAAGGGTTCATCCGACTACATTCCCGTCTGTCGGAAGCACAACCACCTTTACAACAGGTCGACGCAGGACCCCATGATTGGTTCTTACGTCTACCACTCTTATTATATTATCCGCGCCAGGATATACACTTTGGATGACCCCTTTGGTCCACTGGTTTCGTGGCTTATTCGCGTCTGTGATCACTACCACGTCACCCACTTTCACATTTGGAACGTCACTGAACCACTTATTACGGCGTTGGAGCGTCGGCAGGTACTCGCGCAGCCAGCGCCTCCAGAAGAGGTCGGCCAGCGCGTTCACCCGTCGCCACATGCGGCGGGAATCCAGGTCGGCGGCATGCCGACGCGTGCACGGTGCATCTCCCGCGGCTGTGCCCAGCAGGAGATGGTTGGGGGTCAGAACCACTGGTTGCTCGACGTCGCTGCTCACGTATGTGAGAGGCCGGCTGTTTACGATCAGCTCGGCTTCGGCAAGGAGTGTGTAAAGTACCTCCTCGCGAGGGGCACGCTCTCGTAGCGTTGCCTTTAGTGCGTTCTTGATTGAGCGCACTAGTCGCTCCCAGCACCCGCCCATATGTGGAGATGCCGGGGGGTTAAAGTGCCAGGCAATTCCGCGTCCCGTCACTTCGCTTCTCATTTTGTCCTGGTCCATGTCGCGCAGTGCTGCGCGTAGCTCGGCGTGCGCCCCGACGAAATTTGTGCCGCGGTCGGAATACATGTCCGACGGACGCCCGCGGCGCGCAATCAAGCGCCTCAGGGCCAGTATCGCCGAGTCGGCACTCAGCGATGCCGCCAGCTCCAGGTGGACGGCGCGTGTGGTGAGGCACGTGAATAGCACGCCCCACCTCTTCTCTCTGCGTCGTCCGACAGCCACTTCCATGGGGCCAAAATAATCGACCCCACAGTGGACGAAAGCTCTTCTCGTCACCTCTAGTCTGGCCACCGGGAGGTCACCCATCTTGGGTGTCACCGGCTTGGCCCTCTCCAGTCGACACCGTTGGCAGCTTGCAGTGACGGTTTTTACCGCAGACCGCAAGTTTGTTATCCAGAATCTCTCACGGACTCTGTTCACCACAGCTTCTTGATTGGCGTGCAGCGCCTCCACGTGGTATTTGAATAAGAGGCGCCGCGTGAGCGCATGCTTCCCATCCAGGATGATAGGATGGCGCTCCCCGAAGTTGAGCTCGCTACAGGCGCCCAGCCTGCCGCGTACTCTCACCAGCCCATCTTCATAAAACATGGGGTCTAGTGCCCGCAACTTGCTGTTGCGAGGCAATGGGCGAGCCTCTCGTAGCGCAGCGATGTCTTCCGTGTAGCTCTCCCCCTGTATCAGACGCAGGAGGCGCATCTCGGCCTCGTGCAGGTCATCTGTCGACACAAGGGATGTCTGACGCCGCTTGCGGCATCGATCTATGAAAATATGCACACGCGCCATGACGTTAGCGGCGCGCGTCCACGTAGGTAGCCGCTCATATTGCAGCAGCGATTCAGTCTGTACTGCAACGGTGTGCACGCGCTGTATTCTTTCAAGGTCCTGCTCTGCCACCGCGTCGAGCTTGATGTCGGCCGGCCACTGCTCCTGTGGACAGCGAAGAAAAGAGGGACCCGACAACCACTCATTGCTGTTGTTAGGCCAGTCCATCCGGGTAGCCTTGTCTGCGGGGTTCATCGCTGACGGAACCCAGCGCCAGCTGTCCCTCTCTGACCTTTTGTCTATCTCGGCTAAACGGTGTGACACGAACCTTTGAAATTCTAACGCGTCTGAATTTATCCACTTGAGGACAGTTTTGCTATCAGTCCATAAATGAATGCTACTAATAACTGCTCCTAATTCCTTGACTACTGTATCGGCTAGTCTACAGGCTAACACAGCCGCTTGTAATTCTAGACGTGGAATGGATGTCACCTTTTGTGGCGCTACTCTCGCCTTACCTATCACTATCGCGACATCCCTATCCCCTTCTGTGTTTAACCCCGCTACATAGGCTACTGCTGCGTAAGCGGACTCGCTCGCGTCACCGAATACATGCAACTCTAGTTGCTCTAGCTGGAGGCCGTACCACCTAGGTATGAATATGTTATTAAGGTGGTACAGGTTTTGCAACCACTCAAACCACAACTTGGCCTCTGGCTCTTTCAGTTTCTCATCCCATTGAATTCCCGTGTGCCATATCCGTTTCATAAGGATGCGCGACTGTATGACACACGGATACAAGAAACCTAGTGGGTCAAAGATTGACATGATAAATCGAAGGAATTCCCGTTTTGTTGGAACCACGTGTCCCTCTACTATGGCTTTAGGCAACTTCTTAAATGATAGGTCAAAAGCTAATTGGTCCGAGCTTGGTGACCAGATCATGCCTAACGTGCGTTCCGTCGCACCTTCGCCTTTATCTAAGGAAACCCGGTCAGGCATATCTACTCTGAGCTTATCGCGCAGCTCTTGAGAGTTGGTGACCCACCCCCGTATATTAAACCCGCCTCTGGCGTGGATGTGAGTCACTTCCTCAATTAAGCTATTGGCCTGCGTGGCAGACCAAGCACTATCCAGGTAGTCGTCCATATAATGTTTTTCGTGTATGGCGGCTACCGCTTCGGGGCACGTTTCTTTAAACTGTTCCGCGTTTTTATTTAAAATATAAATTGCCGACGTTGGCGACGACACGGCCCCGAATATCATGGAGTTCATGACGTACACGTCAGGCTCCTTATTGCCGTCAGTCGTCCAAAGGAACAGCTGTGCCCCTCGATCCTGTTCTCTTATAAAAACTCGTAAGAACATATCGGCTATGTCCCCAGTAAAAGCTACAGGCCCCAATCTAAATTTAAATAACACGCTTAACAGGGAATTAAGCAAGTCGGGTCCAGTCAACAAATTGTCATTTAAAGACGTCCCATTGTAGCTAGCCGCGGCGTCAAAAACCAATCTTAATTTTCCCGGTTTGTTTGGATTCGTTACCCCGAAGTGGGGTAAATACCATACCGAATCGGACTTGATACCGCCCTCTACCCTACTCGCGTACCCTTCTGCCAACAACCTATCTATCTGCGCTGTATAGGCTGCGGTGTATACAGCGTCCTTATGTAGCCGACGCTTAATTCCGGCTAGACGCTGGCGTGCGTACCTATAATTATTAGGTAACTGTGGGTCGTCGCGACGCCACAGTAGCCCTAACTCCCACTGGCCGCTCTCTGTCTGACGGCTAGTGGAGTCTAGAATAGCCTTAGCTCTCTCCACATCCTTGTGCTTTCGAGGCACCTCTGAAATTCCTATCGCTTCTAGCTCAAACTGTTTTTTGACTAACTCGTGCAAGTCGATAGTTGATTCTACTACACAATTTAGCGAATGAACATTAACACTCTGATGAGTACCTACAGGTCCGTGCACAACCCACCCTAAACTGGTCAAAGAGGCAACTGGCTTACCGGATTTTCCTCGGCGAGTCTCCTGGCTGACCAACAGCTCCCAGTTGTCTTGGCCCAACAACAGCAGTGGTCTGGCTCCTCTCATTTCCTCGCAACCCAAGTCGCGAATGTGGGCGTGTTCTGTTAACACTGCGGCGGACACTGTTTGCGCGGGTAAGTCCAGGCTTTTTAATGTACGACACTTCACTTTATGTGTTAACCCGTTCGGTCCACGCACTGATACACTGATTACTTTTGATGTATTGTCAATGATCTCTTGACCGCGCGCACTGTGCAGAGTTAGTGGAACTTGCTTTCCACTGGCGTTATCAGCTAACGAGTCGTCTATCAGTGATACGGTTGCCCCGTCATCCAGTAGGGCATAACAATGTTTGTCAACACCGTTCACTGTAACACACACTGGCATTATCTTTAATAACGCCTTCCCTGTGTAGTCACTAACGTTCGTGACGCTCTCGCTCCTCTTGTCGGCATGTAACAATGTGTGGTGCGCGTAATCACACGACGCGCACCTACTTGCACGACAAAAGTTCTTCCCGTGCTTCTTTATGATGCACTTAAAACATAATTTATGTTTCTTAACATGTTGCCACCTCTCGTCGACACTCAACTCGGTGAACTTGACGCACTTGGGTAACTTATGTTTGTCTCCACATAATGTGCATGGTTCCTCTGTGGCCTTAGCTTGCTGGTCATTATCCGAGTGAACGTGCAAGCGTTGAACATTTCTAGACTGCTTGAACATCTGTACAGGTGCTCGGGGCTTAGCCGTGCTAGACGATGATGTGGGCGCACTCATGTCCATTTGAACATAAAAAGACGTGGCTAGACTCGGTGAAACTCGCACATCTATGCCCTGGGTCGTTGCCATACCCATAGCAAAATCACCATATTGAGCACGTTGTACAGATGTAAGTTTGTTCAAAAGTTCACTCACCAGTTGTGGATTGTTTAAATATCCGTTAGCTTGTACACTCTTCAGCAGCGACACACAATTTCTCACCGTTGTTGAGAACTTTCTGAGTTCACGGCCACTTTCAGTCACTTTAGGTAACGCTCGCACTTTCTTTAGAGCACACTCTAGCACTAGATTAGGATGCCCGAACTCTTCATCAAGCGTCTTGATAATTTCACCTGGGTTAGTCGAGGTGCGCAACAAATCTTCCACGGCCAACTTTGCGTCTCCCTGCAGCGATGTTTTCAAGCGCGCTAGGTTCTCATGCGGCTTGAACTCGTACATAACTGTTGTGTCGTGGTACATGTTCTTGTACGACAGCCATTCAGCTGGGTCGCCTTTGAAAAATGGCAACTCATAGGCCTGTCTTGGTACCGGCCGCGGACGCGCTAGGTTTGTGATAGCGTCTGCCAACTGATCTATCTTTCTGTCCCGCGACCTGCTCCTGTCCCTGTCGTCTGCGAACGCGTTTTCCCACTCAGGCTCTCTTCTAGCCTGTTCTCTGGCTCGTGGAACACTGGCCGTAGCTAAGGGCGTAGCGCTCCCTAGGTACGGTGGTTCGCGAAACTGTACCGACGCGGGCGCACACTGTTGGAGCGCAGGTATATAACTGGGCGGCGGCACTGGTGCTAACACATCACGAGAGGGCGCGGACACTTGACGCGGCGGCGGATCGCGACTCACAGCGAGCGTGTGTGTTTCCCTGACAGCGGGAGCCGAGTCTTCGACCCATGCTTCCACTCGCCGCGTTGTCCCTTCTCCTTCTGATTCTGAGTCTTCCTCAACAGCGGCATCAATCTCAGCGAGATCGGCTTCAAGCTTCTTCTTGACGAGTTGCTCCTTCATGCGTACCAATTCTCGTTCAGCCTCGTACTCAACCCTCCGTCGAAGGTAGTCGGCACTTCTCTGGCCGCTCCTCGAGGAGACGTGGCTTGTCCCGGAACCTGCCCTCTGGATTGTCTCCGATCTCACAGGCGTGAACATATATCTGTGGTCGATAACACGACCTCCCGCCAGTGGGATTACAGGTACAGGAACCGACGATGTAATCGGTGCAACTGAAACTGAGCCTGGTGCCTTTTCAGACGGCACGCCAGAGTCAGCCTCCAACTCACGTCGCTTGTTCATGTCGGCCTCTATTTTGCGCAACTTACTCCGTGTCGTAATTGTGCTTCTAACACTCATCTTGTTTATCTTCCGTACGATCCGGCACTCGAAGGACCAAAAATTTTACACGATTCAGGACGCAGGGTTGAATGAAAACACGAACAAGATGAGTGCATTAAATATTATATTTAAACTTCAACGATTTTAACACTGATTCAACAAGATACTTTTACATTAAAGTCACACACTTATACAATATTTACATTTAAGACAATTATCACGACTTGAAGAAGACTGTTTGAAGACTATGGGAAGACTGTTGTAGGAAGACTGTTGTAGGAAGACTGTTGTAGTTACGCCCGTGGGCGCCCATTTTATTTCCCCCAACGTAAGCGCAAGTAGTGGTCGGTCCCCTTATCACGACCGCCCACTATCCAATGGCTAGTGGGAGAGTCGATTATACCCTACCCCGCGCTCCCCGCTCTTCACCCCTGTGACCTAGTTTGATCGGAGGAACCAGGATGTGGAATACAATGGGCGCCTTTCGACCAATCAACGGGTTTGTTTACTCTAACAGATAGAACTTTGTCACATTAAATTTACTCGTATTTCTTGTTATAAGAAGTTACAAGGTGATACATAAAAAATAGGTGTGTAATGCCTACTGGTGACATTTATCTATATAAAAATACGTTATCCAAGTCGTTCATCATTATTTAGCACCTATCTTAACAGATTTAGGGGGCTGTGCTTCTCAACAACTGTACATGGTGCTGGCCCAGGCCCCATACATTTCTGGAACATCTCCTTTCTATGATCATCCAATACATCATTATCGAATGAATGTTCGAGTAAATCATCAAAAATTGACGTTGGTAGCAATATTTTAATAAAGCAGTCATCGCTGAAATGTTTGGAACAAATACGATGTTGTTTTATCCATTCCCAGTAGTTACGTGCAAAAGCGTTGATCCATTTTTGCCTCATATCAATATCGGAGGGAAATCTGAAAATGACAAAAATCATAGTCACACGTGAGTTTTAATTATTATACCATGAGCCACACGGATTTTTGACCACTGTCATTTCATTACTCATACGTACGATTTGCTGGCAAGACCGTAGGTATTTATTTCACTCTTAAATATTTAATCCTTCCTAAAACTACGTGTAAAGAAAAATAATGTAATAATTTAGATGACGCTAGTTCTATCGATATTCTATCGATAGTTTATTTTTGCAAGCACTAAATATTTATATGCCGATTTAAAATTTATATTTTCCCTAAAATCGAATTATTTAATTGCATAAAATATTGATTTCAAAACACTACCGCGTACACTAAGCTCAAATAATTTGAAAAAATGCCAAAATAACCTACAGTGAGAATACAAAACCGATAAAATGACCATATTTGATTACTTACCGATGGAAGCTTATGATTTCCGCATCATTTTCTTTGCGGGATGAATGTGATTTACATCCCACTATAATGCAGGACATTATTTAACCTTTAAGCTTTGCGATTTACACTAAATCACTATTAATTTTGTACTATTTTTACAAAAACACGTAAAATCAACGAAGCACTTCAACTCCCATGCGCCCATAAGCATTTAATGCTTATGGGCGCATGGCGCATGAGTTGAAGTGCTTCGTTGATTTTACTCGTATAATGCTTAGCATTATACGAAAAAATGCGATGAACAAAGTCATAGACAAAAACCTGAGACGTTAAGTAGCTTTTAAACTTAGTATCATAAAGGTAGCCAAGGTAGCCAAATTGACGTTTGCTTTGTGACGATTTGCAAGATGAGTAGTTTACTTACCGTCTGTTATCTGAGGATAAAACTCATATCAAGTGTTTTTTTCTGTACAGAATTAAAAACTTGTGTATACAACATGTCTGTGTAACATACCTAACTATTTATTAAAGAGTGAGTTGTGGAGTAAAAATAAAAATAATTATTTTTTTACTTAAAATATGTTTATTGGTGTGATAATAATTATAAATGATAAATGATTTTATTTCTGTAAGTAGGTTTGTACAAACACTTTTACACGTCAATCGTATTTTAAAAACTAAATTAGGTCGGCGGCGGCGCTTCCTATCTGACTACTCTGAGAAGAAAGGCAGAAAGAAACTCTAAGGCTATATAGATCGCTGTCTGAAATGGTATTTTGAGGAAAGAACCACACAGATTGTGTGTACCTGTCCAGTCAGTTTCTTCAGAGTATTTTTTTGGTGCGGGTAAACCTTTGGACTAATTTAATTTGTCTTTTTAAGAAGTTTATTGGTCCCGCCAATTCTTCTATGACAACAGTCTGTTCCATGTTGATACAATTTTTTCTTCGAAGGTTCTATATTATCTTTCAAATTGGCAATTTTTTTTGTTTTTCTTTCGAATCTTTTCGATAAGGCGTTTAACTTTTTGTTGTTGATTGACACATTTTTCTTTTAAAGCCTTAATTTTTTCAATTTGTACAACCTGAAAAAATAAATGAAAATTACTTCAATCATCAACTTGCGTCGAAAATGCTACTTTGTAATATTTGTTTTATGCTAATTCTATAGATCCTAAAAAATCCAATTGTATATTTATACTTTAGCACGAAGATCAGAAAACGTGCTGATAAATCACTGACAGGTGGACCTGTAGTACAGCTACGGAACAGAGAGGATACGTCATTGGTACCGTAACCACACCTTAAATAAGAGAGAACTCAGCTCATTTCATCGCCAGAACGTCAGCGGCCGGGCCGCTGGCCGCACCGGGGATCTCAAGCATCCGGGCCCCAGTCGCCGTAAGCCTCACCCGGATGCCTTCGGTGGCGCCGATCTCCTCGAGGCTCACCGCCTTTCCCACCTTGGCTAGCACGTCGCGGTAGGACACGCCCTTCTTTTCCGCTTCCGGCTGTAGCGTAATCACTACAGCTGCGGATTTCGGGGCGCGGAGCCTAGCCGCGACGCTTCGCGCTTTTTGCCGCTGCCGCCTCTCCTTCCTTTTGGCCGCCCTTGCCGCCTTATCGGCCTTCCTCTTCTCCCCGGCTACTTGCCATTCGGCGCCGGCCGGAGGAGATATAGGAGGTGGGGGCGGCCGTCTTGCAGCCGGGGCCGTTGCCCTCGCCGTCTGTGTTGCCGTCCCGCCCTCCCTGGGCATGGGTGTCCCCGCGGGTTTCAGCACGGGGGGGGCCTTCCTCTGCCCCGACGTGCCAGGTTTGGCCGCGGCAGCTGCGACGGCGGCAAATGAGACCGCCTTCTGCCGGCTCGCGGCCGGCTGGGTCGCCGCTAGTGGGGGGCGCAGGACAATGGCCCCCAGGGCGGAAAACCGGCTTTGGAAGGCAGCCAGCTCCTGCCGCACCAGGGTCAAAACCCGGTCTTCCGCAGGCATGGGCCGTCCCTGCCCATGCTGCGGCGCCCCCTCCTGCGGCACCTCTCTGAGGCCAGCTGCTCGGAGCCCGGCCAGGTCCGCTCGGAGCTCCCCGTTCTCCTTCCGGAGAAGCTCCATGGCGGCTGTCAAGCGGGCGACCTCCGCCCGCATTTCGGATATTCCATCTGACGGAGGCCCGGGTTGAATGGCCTCCGCTGCCGCCATAATGGAGGCCGTGGCCGCGGCTATGGCCTTGTCTTTTGAGGACTTAATCCTCTTCAAGGCCACATCCCTAATTGCGGCGACCACGACCTCCGCAAACCTGGCCGCTCGCTCCGAATTGGAGCCGCCGGCGGCATCCGGCTCGCCACCCGAGGACTCTGAGAGAGCCGCCCTGCGGCTGGTCTCTCCCGGCTGGTTCCCCTCCGAGGCGTGTCTCTCAGTTCGCTGGCTCGGCTCGGCTGGGCTGGCAGAGCGCAGCGCATTCGTCTCCTGGGTGGCGAGCCCTCTGCCCAAACCTTTCTCTCGGGCCCCACCCCGCCGGCTGGAGTGGATTTTTTTGGGCCCTGAGGTCCACTCTTCGGAGGACGACCCCTGGCCCTCCCCTGATCTGGGGCGCTTCTGGAAGAACCTTCGGTTCCTCGCAGCAGCCCCCTCCACTTCGCGCTCCGAGCTCTGGCATGAGCCCCTTGCGCCAGATGCGGCGTCGGACTCCGACCCCGCATCACTCCTCTCCTCTTCGTCGTTTTTATTATTTTTTAATATATTTTTTTTAACCATACTATTCCCACGAGTAAATATAGGGCAAAAATGTCCACCGGGCAGAGCCTAGATACCCGGTAAGCCTAAATACTGCAGAGTGCGGCAGGTGCTCTGCAGGGGAAGCGCTCACGACTGGACTCCCTCCAGCCATTCATCCTCTCACCGCGCTTCAAAGCTTAGGATTGGGTGGTTTTTTATCTTAGAGGTAGCCTTCCTCTGGGCCAGGCAATTAAGCCAAGCCCCCGGCGGCGGCATTAAACATGCCTCCGTTCGCTGTCCGGCCGACCCGACTCAACGAACCCGCCGAAAGTTCTCTCCTCGAGGACTACTCTTCAAGGAGAGAAACACGCGCCGCTTTGGTGCGCCTGCACCGCAGCGGCGGCCCTTCCCAGTCTACGCCCACTCAACTACCTCTGTAAGCAGAGGAGGAGTGGACGTATTGACCGTCCGTAGCCCGGTTCCCTTCACCGACCATCAAGCATGATCGGTGATTGGAACCATGACCTTTCCTCGTTTGTTAAAGATTAGCCGCCAGCCTCAATTGTCCACCAAAACCTGGTAGGCAATTGGAGCCGACGTTGCCCAGGGTGCGCCACGAGGAGGCTCTTCAACATGCACGCGTGAGGGAGAGGCAAAGTTCGCGCCCTCACGCCCCTAGCCGCCGCAGGAGACGCCCTGGGCGTCGGGAATCGCAGGCCGATTCCCGGCCACCGTAGGCGCGGGCTTGCGAACGGCAAGCAATGGGCAGCTCGCCGTTCGATAAGGACCAGGCCCGGGTCGACGGCGCGTTGTGTTCCACGCGCGCCTCAAAGAGATGTCAGCACCAATGACGGGGTTTGCTAGGACCAATGCCTGCTAGGGTTGCGGAAAAGTCCAAGAGGGTTACCGTGGCCCCTGGCACAGGCAACTGAAGGAACACGGGTGGGTTTTAGTCAGTAAGAGTCTGACACGCCCTCCTGCTCTGCCCAGAGCGGGAGAAGTTATTTGATGATTTCCCACCCACAAAAAAAATAAAAAGCTCATTTCATCGCCACATTTCATTTTTGATAATTTATCCCCTGTGGGTAGATTTTGTTCCAAAAATACTTTATTTTTCTACTTTGTAAAAATGGCTCATTTGGATTTCAATGTTTTCTCATTATTATCGTAATGTTATAAAATTTTAATTTTCGTAAGAACCTCCTGTAATGTTCTAGCATCAAAAACGTTTGAGTAGATACACACCACTTTGTGCACTGTTTCGTCTGTTTCCACAATTCGGTGGGGAACTGTAATGGAGGCATTACAGTAGATGTGATGATACGTGGAGAAACGTCCGTGTTTTGAATGTTTCTCGTTTAACATAATACAGATGACCGTGACGTTGCTTTTTGCCAGGTGCCTGAACAAAATTTATGTCGCGGATTAATATTTTCTTCACCAATAGCCTCTAACCACTTTTTCTTTAATCCTTCATTTTTAGGAAACCTATTTAATAAAAAGGTAAGTATTTTGATCAATAAATCATTTTGGTTAGAGTTGCTGCTAATGGTGCCGATTCTCTTGTCACAAAATTCTCTAAACTAGACTAAAAATCACCAAAATTTAGTTTATTCCTGTCAAACGACGATTTCCCATTCTGAAATTGACTAAAGTGACACAACTTAACCAAATTTTAGTTTGACAGCACTAAGATGGCACTGAGATTATAATTTAGTGAAAATGGCAATTTTGCTATTCTGAATTTTACGTTTTTCACCAAAAATTTTGATTGTTGTAACTAAATCTGCCTGTTTTTAATCGCGATTAAAAAGGTGTGGAATAAAATTAGTTGTCATAAACTAAAATTCATACCAACACCTCGACTTCAGATGTAAAAACAGTACTGTCTTTTTTTCTTTTCTTTTGCTTATATCTCGAAAACGGTGTGTCCTATCGCAAAAATAATGAAAATTTCGACCCCCTTTATAAGGCCCCGGAACATCTAAATTCCAACGTGTTGGTAAAAAAAAAATATTTTTTTAATATTTTCCATACAAAAAGTGAAAAATTCCATACAAAACATGTCGAGGCTGCAAAATAATGCGCGACTCTGGCTCTAAAAAAAAATCACGTGGTACGGCAAAACAAGTATCACGTGGAGTCGCAATTGCCAAATTTGATAAGATAAGATGTCTCCCGGTGCTGTGACCAAGCAAAGTCACTCGGACCGATTAGGACACGCAGAACGATTTATGTTAACATCGCTGATTGTACCGATATCGTTTCAGCGGAGGAACTAGGTTCGGAAACTATTACAGCAACGGTACAACACTATTCCACTATGACATATTATTGTAAACAAACGAATGAAATAATAAATAGGTCTGATAAACGAAAATGACCCCAAATATACCTTACCAAATATACTTTAGCCTTAAAATCACGATTGAGTAACAATTTGTTCATCGAACGTGTATGAATTTATGTAATAAATTAATGCATGAAAACCGGCTACTAACCTATGCAAAGACAATTGAGGTTGATTTCCATTCTTTCTTGCACCACACTTCACAATATAACACATAGGCATGTTGGTTTGCTGTTTTCCAACATTTACATTCATTTTTAAAGGTAAACTTCTCGTAATTTTCTCGCAAATCTCAATAACAAAAAATAAACAAACATTTGACAGCACAACTACCACGAAACTCGTCGCCACAGACTAAATAGATGTCGCATAAGATGGCTGATAGGGCACTGTCCCTACGAGCTAGGGTACGTCACGACAAAATGTTACCATAATGAGCAACAACTTAAATATTGTTGTCTCTTTTATCACATATGATTATTTTGTGGCGAACCAAACTAATTGTCTATGGTTCCCACTGTTGGATTTATAGACAACACTACGGTAATCTAGAGGTGATGTCTATGACACCAGATTGGTACTTAACACCCAGGATTTGAATGTTGATGTAAAACCTCCATAACTAGCTAATTATTACAACGCTCTATGTGAATAATACACGAGTCTTATTCTGTGTAAATGTGATGTGGTATAAACGTGTTTCTTCCGCTGTCGCTTGAATAATGTGCTGTGACATAAATACACATCTTTATCAACTGGATCGAGTTTCATTCATACTTGTAAACAAGGCGCCACAAAGTGCCTAAAATTTCATTAGAAAGAATGAGCCAAAACGATATTTCACAGTCTGTATCGTATTTCACTCATATTTGTATGCAAAGTGTATGTCAAATATAACGCGGCGCCTCCATGTTTTTCCTATCTCAATGTAAGGAAGAGGAAGTTCCTCTTCCTTGGAGGAACAGACGCGTCCATATAGTAGTACTCTGTGGACGCGTCGCAAATGTCAAATCCCTGTGTGGTCGCGCTTACGTGCGCATATATTTTTAATTGATTTTGCAGGTTTTTTTGTGACTAGTTGAAGGAAAGTGGGCGAATATTCATTTATAAGTGGTTATTACATCGTTGTAGATAATATTTGCACGAAATAACATCGTAAATACTTTTTTGAGTGAAGAAATGTTACGTGAAAAAACCGTTATGCCAATGTCGTAATTATGATGACGAATTTTGTGTTTTACAATGAATTGAGTGTATTTATACGATTTGTAAGGTTCTAAAACTAATAATAACAATATATTTTGGTCATTCGAGGCGTTTCGTACTTTACTATTCATATTTCAACGATTTACATAGTATACAAAATACCTAAACTATTTTACCCACTGGCACGACGGCGCTCGCGAGCTGTCATGTGGGACTTACGTCACAGCGCAACCGATTACCAGCGCTACTAAAATGCCGTGGATCTTCCCCGATAAAAACGTTTGCCAAATGAAAAGTATTAAAGCAATTTCAAAATAAAAAATACCATTGATTACGTTAGCGTATAGAGAATAAACTTAAATAAAAACATGTGCTCCAAACTTACATGGATATACTTTAAAAAAATGTTAAACTTAAAAAAGTAAATATTTTTTACTGATTTCCCGGCAATTTTATTTTTCGTGATTTAAATATGCTATTTGTAACAGTTATAAAAATATATAAATAAAGTAGACTATATTTCCTTCATGATGATAGCAAAAGATTTGTATTACATTCATGAGAAGTAGTTATAATAAATAGTTCAAAACAAGATTCCCAGGTCCGACGTTCGGTACTCGCGAGAGTTGTTTTAACAAGCAATATGGCCGCCCGGGACTGTGCAGACGAGCGATTTATTTTTGACTATTTAGCACTGAATATAATTATTGTACTTTTCGTGGTGTTTTTGTTTTTACTATTTTTAAAATACATTTTTATTTATTATTAATTATTTATTCTAGAAACATGGCAAAAATAAGATTTAAAATTTTTTGATGTTTTAGACATAGTCGCTACCGTTGTCTGTTCCCTTAGATCTTTTAAACTACGCATTAATACTACTACACTATAATTATATTAGTTAAGTCTTCGATTAACAATTACACTATTGTTGATCGAAGAGATAAGTAGTAGTTATTGCCGTGCAAATGGAAAGATATGCTTAAGTGCAGTGCAGAATAAATTAACCAAATGCGTAAATAAAAAGCTGAAATAATGTAAATTATAAACCAACACAAAAATATGCAACCCAAACACGTCAGCTGAACTCAAAAATCCTACACCGAAATCTCGTCTGCACAAACCCTACATTTACAAACGTTATTGGTCACTCCAGTGCCAAGCACTTGAACGCTGCGTATCACATTTTTTATTTCGTTGAATCTGTTAAAAATATAAACGTAATTGATTTGTTGTATATAAATAATTATTCTAGATAGTTTATTTCATGAAATTAAGGAGTCATTACTCTTGTAAACAATTTCTACAGTCCGTAATCCAAACCAGAAACCGATCGTAAACAAACTCAAACGGCACTCATCAACTTCTTTTGCAAAATGTATCACCTTTGGAGAATAAAAGAGTATGATAATTATACACCATTGTAACGTGTACATTGTCTAGAAAAATTTAATATATTATTACATTATTAGAAATATGCAATAAAACATAAGTACTGACGACATAATTACGGTGACACTTTCACGTTCTCACACACGAAAACACGGCTGACTTCAACTCGTTGTCACAACCACAGAGTAATGAAAAATGCACCGCACTTGGTTTCAGAGCCATCTATAATTCTTCTAGTGTATTAAAAACCACAGATAACGTATGAAAGAGCCGTAGTCTAACCAGAAATTTAATATTTCCGTACAGTCGGCATATTGGCACTGTAGTACCACTGACGTAAGTCCGTAAAAAAATTATTGGCACTACAGTACCAGACGTCGTGCCAGTGGTTACGTAATTGAGAGGTTGATATCTTTGTTTTTATTTTCATAAACATGAGTAAGTATATAAAGTAATACGAAAATATAGTTCGTTCTTGTGTAGTTTTGACTAATATTCAAATTCTAAAACCAAAAATACCAAGTGAAAATAGCAGTCACAAAAAAATTGCCGATTAGTTCCCTCTTCAAGAAATTCTTATCATTTTACAGTTCAAAGTGGCATATTTTTATAACATATAGGTAGTTATCAGTCAATAAAGGTCTAACTAGTATCCTAGTAACAATTGTTTTTTGAAACTACTCAATATAACTAAGATGAGCGTGTACAAAGTCGTGCGATAAACAATACGGAAATCAGAAAAACAGCTGCGAGCAGTATCAAGTTTGGGTTTCAATATTATAAAAAAGTAAGGTAGGACTCTCAAAAAAACGCTGCTGTTAGATAACTTGTCTATTCATAATGTAAAATACAAAATTTCAGGCATATTGATACAGTAGTTTTATCAGAAATCGACATAGCACAGGAACAAACACACTTTCAGCTAGTTCTCTTTATTTATAATTTGTTTACAATAACAAATCTCGATAGACGAGCATTGTTTACATTTTATGGCATGCTCTGTGTATTCAAGAACCCAAAACAGTTTAGAATACGATAAGAAAGTGAGTCGGTAATTTAAGAGGTCCATTTTTTGTGCGCAACATGTCAAAAATGTGTAAATCTGTCAACATGACGGGTCTTGAGCGGGTTTACTTACACAAAATTTTATGAACGCACGCGTAAATGTTAATCATTTGTCATTATTTCTGAACGCACGCATAAATGTCAATCACATATACAGTATTTGACAGGATAGACAACAAATGTTTGACAGTTACGAAACAAAGGAACGTTTATTTAAAATGATTAATTTTTCATAATTATTTATTCATCTAGTTTTCATTGTTTTTAAGATGTATTCTGCTATTCGGGGCGGAGACAAATCCAACTAATCAAAAACCATGAAAATTGGTCCAGCAGATCTTGAGTTATAAGTGTTGTAACAAACCCGTCTTTGTTTTATTTATATAATATACAATATGTAACAAAAACCCTGTTGTTCCTTTTACCTACGTTTTAAGAATCGGTCTAAATACGTAATAAAGCAAGTCATTTATAAAAAACTGTTCAAAAAAATTATTAAAATAAATATTTACTTAATAATTAATATTTGTAATGTTTAACTGATTTCTTACCTCTGCAATTCTGCATGAAGCGATGACGCGAACCAGAAAAAAATAGAACGTTCCCGCCCACTCTTTGATCTGTGCCGCCGGCCGGTACACCGCCGGCCACTTACCTACATATTTTGCTACAAAAGTTCGTGACCTTGTCAGCTGTTGTTTTTCACTTTAACGAATGAATGTTTGAAAATGTTGGTTTACACGGTATTTTGCACAATTGATAATTGTTAAAACTACATTTAACACTTCACTACATTAAAAAAAAACAAAGTCGCCGCGTCTGTCACATAAAACCTTATGTTTATTTGAATGCATTAATTTATTATGATGTCTATTTGACGACTCGGAGATGCTCTTCGATATGACCACCTTTGTTGCAACGCCTACGTACGCTCCGCAGAACGGAGGTATCGGACTTGATGTGGTCAAATGCTGCTACTATCTGTGAACGCATTTCGAACTCCGTATCGCACGTGTTTTTGAACAGCTGTTGCTTTACACTGCCCCAGAGGAAAGAATCTAAAGGCGTCAGATCAGTGATCTTGCAAGTCCAACATTTGCTCCTCGGTGTCAATGTCTCCAGTCCTCGGTCTGCCTCTTCCTGCGTCAGCTCGATGTTGCTCTCGTCCGGGCACACTTCCGGTATTGTACGTACGTGCAAACGTTAGAATGCAATCACCGATGGTAATGGTAGACTCGCTAAACGTTCTTGGTAGAGTCTGCGTGCTCATCAGCATATTCAAATATTCTACGTTAGAATAGGACATGGTAAACGTAAACAAATCACAAGTCACTCACTACGTAGGTCAACAATAACATCCGTTCAAAACTAGGTTGCGCGGGAGACTAAAGGATAAATGAAGTGATTCTTCGGGCGGCGGGTGGCGGGGTCGCGGGGTAGGTAGGCACGCACGTGCGCCGCGGTAGCTTTTGGCGGCATCTTCTATCGGTTCAAAGAAAGTCGCCGAACTCGTAGGCTATTTAGCGAAACAAAGATGTACTTGTAAAATCAGATACTCTAAACATTTTTTTGAATGTGCCGATTTTAATAGTTATTTGGTATTGACCTCTCGACTGGCCAATGCTCATTTTTTTTAAATTATAATTTCATCAATGTTTTTAGGGACGTATACATTTACCTATAAGAACATAGGTAAATGTATACGTCCCTAAAAGGAACAACAGGGTTTTTGTTACATATTGTATAGATATATAAAATCAAAATCAAGTCATTTATTCAAATTAGGCTGAGAATCAGCACTTTTTGAACGTCAAAATCACATAAGACAGTCCCCCCAAAACGCCCACCCTTCATCACTTCCTAGTGCTTTAGCTGGGAAGAAGAAGTGGCGGAACAAACTCCCCAGCAGCACTGCTGTCTGTTCAGTTAGAAGAACTGGATTCTATATATGTAGTAATAAATAATTAACATTACGAAATACAAAAATTAAAAAAAAATTGCCATAAGTATGTCAGCTAGCACACGCCAATATTTAAAACTACTCAAGCAGAAATAAATAATAAAAAAGAAACAGTTATAGATGTTGTAGAAAGTATGCTCGGCGCTATGGTGACCTAACACACCTTTCTCGTATTGATAGGATATGGTAAAAGTTAAAGTCTCGAAATATAAGGGAAATAGCTGTATTGAATCAATATAACACTTAATTACAAGAAGTGGTAGAAAATAGTAAACTATAAGTACTTAACTTATTGTTAAAATGGTAATGGTTTTGAGTAGGTACGTGGTGTCTCTAATGAGACCTAAACGCGAACTGGCCCACATTTTGGTGAACGAGCGAATGTGCATATTTGCGTTCGATGCAATTATGCATTTTCGCTGAGTGTTACCTTGTAAATACTTTCTGCGCTAAAGCAAAATAAATCCTATCCATAGCGCATGAAGGTTTATTTTCAGATGTAGGATAAGTGACTTATGCTAGTTTTTACTAATATCAAAAACGAATTGTTTATTTGTAAGTAGTGCATTATAAGATTATCGGTATATTGTGTGTTTGGCGACAACGGTTCCTATAGTAAGTTTGTTGCATTGCACTTCCACTGTTTTTTTTCTGTTCCGTGGCGTCGAAGTATTCGTCCGCATCGCTGTCATCCGGAAACGTGCCCACAAGGCTGGCAGCGTCACGTTCAGTGACGTGTCACGTTGAATGGCAATGCTAATTCTTTGGCCAAAGAACAACCCAGCCCTCTGGTCACGAGAAGTGTCGACCAGTCGGCGAGAAATTTCCTTAAAAAGGAGACGCGCACTCGGGCCCAATGACCCGAGCGTTTCAAACCCAAATGGCTCAGAACTGTAGTTACCCATAAGGTTACAGTATTTGCGCCGCTTGAGGGTCTCAGCAACCGCAGCAGCGGCGCCAGCACACGCCGCCGTGCTAGGAACATGAAATGGTGCAAGGGGACACAGGTTGCGTCTCACACCAGAGGCCTACCCACCTTCCAAGGCAACAACGTCATGCCGTCTCGTCTCTTCCCATCGTCACGTACCAAGTCGTTTGGTTCTAATACCGCTGGTACGCCGGCGGTGATAAGGGCTCGACGAATAATATCGTTGATGCTGGTGTGCCGTGCTATGCGCCTGCGCTCCTGCAGTAGGACAGGCCATGGTGCCCGAGACTGTCGACAGTTTCACTACAGTGACACCGATGTGGAGCAACACAAAGTGTGCCCAACCTGCGCGTGTGCTGCGGAGACACGTAGCGAGCCGAAACGATGAGTCATCCATCATAGTGCCTATGGTGGATGACGGGAGCGCCTGAAGCCACAAGCCTGTCTCCCATTCTCCCACAGTCAGCAGACGGGCACGCTCAACCGTATTAAATGACGTGTTCAACAGTGTATTCCGTGTAGTACTGCAAAGCGGCACGTCCCACCGTCTCTGGGATGACGGGTTGTCGGGCAAATCTTTATTGGGACAAGCCATTTTCAAAGCGTTCAACGCATCGGTCAAACGCGGTACCTCAAAATCGACCAGTGAGGAAGATACTATTATGTTCCTGGTTAATTTATCGGTACTGTGGACCGAGGAGAGGAAGGTCGGTAAACTTATACTTGAAATTTTGCGAGACCACCCAGACGAATAGGAAGTGTGGCTTGCTGCCACGCTCGGTTGTCCAGGGCCACATTATTTTATTAATTTATTGCATTGAAAACATTACAGTAAATGTTCTAATTGCTTGCCAAAAAAAAGGTCGTTTAATTCGTCGCGCATATCTTCTACCATTGATATGTCATATGGCAAATAATTTTAATATTTTTGTGTTTCGTAATGTTAATTACTTATTACTATATATAATCCAGTTCTGCTAACTGAACAGACAGCAGTGCTGCTGGGGAGTTTTTTCCGCCACTTCTTCTTCCTAGCTAAAGCACTAGGATGTGGTGAAGGGTGGGCGTTTTGGGGGGACTGTCTTATGTGATTTTGACGTTCAAAAAGTGCTGATTCTCAGCCTAATTTGAATAAATGACTTTTGATTTTGATTTTGTGAAGACGAACCTGTGGAACCTATGGAACCTGTGTCGGAGATGACATATCGTAGAATTTTTTCTACAGAATTTAATTTGGGATTTTTCATGGCAAAAAAAAGACCAATGTCTTTTGTGCACTAGGTACAATCGCGCTAATCCAGAAGAACAAAATAAAATACAAGGAGAATATCTGACACATATTGATAGGAAGCAAACTTGTAATCAGGAAAAAGATAAAGATAAAAAGAGAACTGAAGAAGAAACAAATTTTCTGTCTGCTACTTTCGATTTGCAGGCAATTCTACAATTGCCATGCACCGATGTTGGTCTCCTTTACTATACAAGAAAATTAACTTTATACAATTTAACGCTGTACGAAAGTGCGCCTTCTAACGAAGCTTATTGTTTTGTATGGTTCGAGACATATGGTAAAAAGGGAAGTTCAGAAATCTGAACTATTTTGTGTCATTATTTATTGAAATCTGTACCAGAGGAAGTCACGGAAGTCAGTTTGTTCTCTGACACATGTGGAGGACAAAATAGGAATCAATTCGTGGCTGCTATCCTATTGCGGGTAATTCAAAACAGCAACCATTTACAAATCATAGAACACAAGTTCTTAGAGTCAGGTCACAGTTACATGGAAGCTGACTCAAAGCACAGTGCGATTGAGTCTGCCAAGAAAAATGTTGATCTTTTTTGTATGACTGACTGGATTAACATTTTCGAAAGTGCTAGATCAAAAAAAAAATACAGGAAAGACACAAAGACTATAACAAAAAATTGTTATCAAGTCAAGGAATTTAAATATGTACAATGAGTTTAAAGACTTGAAAATTGGCTAATACAATAATTTAGAATAGAACCAAAAACACAGATGGACAGCAAGTGAAATGGTTAAAAATAAAACGGATGAAGTACATAAAAGGAGACAAAAAAATATACTATAACTATGACATGTCAAATTCATTTATGGCAATGGATGTAACTGTTTCAGACACACAAAATAAGATTAATATAAATTCAGCATCGACATCTTCGGCACATGGACACCACAGCTATGCAACAAGAAACAAAGCAAAGCGATTTGCAGCAGAACAGGTAATTGAACTACCAACTACTACCTCGGAACTACAGTTCCCACTGCTAGAACAATTGTATGATAGACCTCTTCCAATAACGGAAGATAAGAAAAAAGATCTCATTAATCTATGTGAGAAGGGGCTTATACCCGAAGAGTACCATGGATGGTACAAAAGTTTGCTTGTAGATAGGGATCGCATTGAACGCGTCCCTGATGTGGCCGCCTCTGAAGAGTCACAATCTGAGTCATCTGCGGACTCATCAGCTGATGAATGAAAGACACATTATTTTAGTTTTTCTATCTAAGTATACTAAACAATTTGTGAAAACATGAATTAATTTCATGGTTTCACAAATTGTTTTGTTTATGTAGGTACATAAATAGAAAATCTAAATTAATAATTTTTTTCATAAATTGTTTTATATACCTACTTAGATAAAAAAATATAAAAAGTTACTAATAATAAAGTTGATTATTTCCTAATAGATCACTCTTATTATTTTCCTACTTTATTCAGTTTTTACTTTCATGTAAGTAATGGTTTTTTTGGTATTTTTGTAATTATAAAAATAGACCAGGCTTGCTGTTGTTCGTTGTATGAACATTTTGCAGATAGTTAGTCTACCACAATTCTTAATTTTACTCAAGCAAAACCAATTAACATTTTTTTAAATTTAATTTGTAGAATATTTCAGAGTGTTATTTTTACAGTTGTTTTTGGTACCTTATTACTTTCTTCGAAAGGTTACGGTGCAGCTATAAGATAAGCTCCAAGTGATTTATTTAATGATATATATGCTTAAGTCGTTATTCAGGAAAAACCAACTAATTGACCTCCCTGAAGATAGTGTTTGACATTTTTTCAAGCATTATCAATGAAGTACTTCTGTTTTTATGATTTACAAACATACTTTATTAACTTTTTCATTATAATTACATGATTGCAGGTAAGATATATGTAATTTAGTTACATAATTATTCTGTCAAACTTTTAAATCATTATTGCCACAAGTTTAGTTTTCGGCAGATAATCGGTTTTACCAATAAAGGGACGATATGTCAGCTAGCACACGCCAATATTTAAAACTATACTCGAGCAGAAATAAATAAATTAAAAAACAAAAACGCAAACAGAACTTAATACATAATAAAAAGCCTCCTGGCATAAAGGGCGTGCCCGCTTACATATGCAATTTTTTGACGTACAAAGAATACAATTTGCATAATGTAAGGTTTCTGTCTAAATACTTGCGTTTTGATTTCTTCCGTATGTAATGGCTTTCCATAGTAGGGAAAGATGCAATATGTTTTTTTATGTATTAAATTTTTTGCAGGTATTTTATTCGGAGGCTCAAGACGTGCGCGAGGGTCTTCTTGCTTGGCAAAAAGTCCTAAGTTATCACGGTGCTTTATAGCATCAGCTACGACACACGGAGCAATGCATAATGTTTGGCAGAAAAACTTTTGGCAAACATATATTTCGTTCCCTTCTATTGTAAAAAAGCATTGCATAGCAAAAGAGCGTCGTGTCGTTCTTTTCCTACTTACAAGAAGTATCTTTACTGACCCTTACGTGAGCCAAAATAAATGACTTTTTTGAGGCTTAGTCTAAACTCCAATAATTTCTGCATATTATTTGGCGTCGATAATTTGGTTTTAGCTGAAAATATTTATGTAGAAATATCACCATACGCTTCGGTGAAAAACAACTATTTAAACATAGTTGCTTTTACTTGTATTTAAATCTAAACGATACGATCTCTGATGTTGTGGAAAAACAAATAAAGCTGCTTAATCTCTTTTAATTGAATTAAAATCTGCACGAGTGCGAAGGATTATGTTCTGTTAAAAGCAAGTAGAACTACTTACCTACTTTCTTTTTAATGTGTAAGATTCTAAGTACTTTCCAATAATTCAGCAAAACCAGAACCATTTAAAGTATTTTAATTTGTATTAGTACAATGCTACAGTACCTATGTTCAGAGTGTAAGCAATTTGCAACTAAAATAAGATATGAAACTGAATGTGTTTTTGATTGCAAGGCTTCAAAAAAATCGTACAGGTATAAGACTTTAGCTGTTATTGAATGCAGATGTTACCTAAAAGCTTATATTATAATTGTTTTTTTGCGTATCTATCTCGGAAACTATGCATCCTATCGAAAAATCGGTTTTACCTGTAGATAGAGCTCAAAAAGTTGAGTAGCTTGGTGTAAATAACTCATTTTTGAAAAAAAGTGTAGATAATCGGTTTTACTAATAAAGGGACGATATGATCCGCCTGTTGCAATGGGTTTAGTAGACCCTGTCTTTGAGACAACCCCAATAGAAGAAGTCCATTGCCACCCTGGACCAAATGTGAAGAGAAGCGTCTTCGCTACCCTAGACAATTGTCTACAACGTCAAACATGCCCTGCATGCCAAACAATTTTTCTCAACTATTACAGGATGTTCGTGACGAGGTGAGACATAATTATTCCCTAAGGGCGGGACCGAAGTATAAATAGAAAAAGTCTGAAATTAATTCACCAAGTTTGTAATCGCAACAAGACCATAAAGAAAATAGGCCACGAGGGCGGATCGTGGGGCGGCGCGCGAGTGACCCGAGGCGGGCGACACGCGCGCCTGCATGTCGCCGGTGCGGACCGTGGGGGCGCTGGGGTCACCAGGGGCGGAGGGGCCGCTGGGCACAGTTGCGGTGGGCGTGGGCGGCACTCTGGTCTCAACCGCTTTGGGACTCGTCGGCAGCAGTGCCTCCTCACCGCCGTACTCGGCAGCGTTGTCGCCGTACTCGCCCGCCTTCAAGTACACGCGTGAAGTTCGCGCGGGTCCACCCTAGAAACACCCGGTCGCGGCACTGCGGCGCCCGAGACAGGGCGTCTCGCGGCGGACGCGCAGCTCATACTTTACCTTAAAGTCGGGCCGGTTGGGCTCGAACTCGAACGCGGGCCGCAGTGAGGCTTGCGACGACGACTGCGGCGTCAGCTCCGTGCTGGCCTGGGTGGGCCCGCTGCGCGTGGGCGCCTTCATGCTTGACAGCCGCACTGGACCCGGCACTAGCGCAAAACAAACCATTACTTATGCTTCAAAACATTCCAAATACAAAATTCAGATCAAACCAAAATTATAAAAGTTACAGGCTGCAAGTAGATACGTATTACAGGTACCTGAAGCATAGAATAGATAATTTACCTATATAGGTACTTTGGTTGTAGTAAGTAGGCAGGTATACAAGCGTTTTGGGGTACCAGATTCAGTATGCGTAGGCAGCATAGACGTGAGCGGCTGGACCAGCGGTGTCTCGGTGTCTGCGGTTGTCTCGACAGTTTCCACGGAGGTCGTTTCGGTGGCTTGCAGTGCCGTCGTGCTGTCCGCGCTGTCCGCGCTGTCCGTGTCCAGCAGGCGCCGCTCGCTGCACAGTAACGCGCAGTCGCCTCCGCTGCGACACAACAACACTCACACTAGGGTTGCCAACCCTACTATATGTATAATGTATAGTAGAGACCTAAATACTATAGGTATGTCTAAAGAAAAAATATAGTAGGCGAAACTAACTATTAAACTCGGGGACGTAATACCTTCCTGCCTAACACCACATTTAAGTTTATACGGGTCGGGGAATGCATTGGACTATTTGATAAAGTTCCTCTGTTTTATCACTTGACACTAATGCAGCAGGCACTCCTGCTTCCCGAAACTTCTCCCATAGGAAAGTATAAGAAAAAGAAACCAGTTCGAAGATAAGATAAGATAAGATAAGATTTATTTATTTGCATAGAATGTAGGTAACGAATACATTTAGGTGTTACAATATTTTGAGATCCTTATACATTCTGCCTCATGGCATGCAAAAATTGATTAGCTTATTTAAATTAATTATTAACTTATTACAGTTTCTTATACAATATATCATTTACTATTTTTATTATTTAATTTATTTAGAGGTACTTATTTGTTTAATATATGTACATAGTTATTAAAAAGACTACTGTTACTACTGGTACTGCTACTGTTTTTCTATCCGTATATTATTTGACAGTGCGCTTCAACGCAACTATTGCACTCTCAGTAGACAACCCAGCACGAAAACCAAACTGTGTGTCAAGTCATTTTGTGTGGTATTTTACACACATTTTTTTATAAAAACCTATTGTTTGATATTCCTTGAATTACCGGAAATGTTGTTAAGTAGTAATATTTGAGTTGTAAAAAGTACCTAATGACGTTACTAATTAAACTTTCATCCTAAAACGCCTTCGCATTTGTGAATATTAGCATTGTTAATTATAAAAGGAATAGGTAACTAATAAGCATTTTAGCATTGTAGGTAAGTTGTATTAAACTAACTAATGCCCGGTTTCTGAAGTTCCCAAATAAACTGTCATTAGCTATTAATTGGTTCAATATAAATTTGAATTTGAATTTTTGAATTTGAACAGTTAAGCTCAATAAACGTCGGTTAGGTAACTGCCACTGCGTTTCTGGATACGCAACAAACCATTCAATAACTATGAAACCGATAACTAGTTACTTAGTTGCCGGTAGATGGGTCTGTATAACAGTTATATTATTACCTATATACTAGTTTTATAATAATTATATTTTTCGAGGTAAAGTCGCCGAATTGCTATTATTTCTATAATAAATAAATAGTGCCTGTTTGTTCTACAATTAGCAAAAACCATAAATGCCAGTGTTTTATTATTGAAATAGGTATTGTTTTTTTTTCTTAAACTTTTTTTATGAAAAGTTTAAAGGAGTTCATTAATTTACCTTTGAAGTAATTTTACTTAAATAAATGCAATAAGATTTATGACAAAAAAAGACGTCAATCATCATTATCGTCCCTCAAAATATAAATCAAACATATTGTGTTCAACAGCTTAGCTGTGAAACAATGGGTGGTTCGACTTTTATGATGACCAGGCCCTGCAGTCTCGACATAGTTAGCAATCGTTTTCGGTTGCTAAGTCCTAACAATCCAGATGTAACGATATTTGGTGGTCTCGACACTCAAATTTATCGGTTGTTACCTTCCGGTACCTACCTAAAATACCGGTAACAACCGATAAATTTGAGTGTGGAGACTACCGTTTAAATCGAGAGTTTGTCGAACCGATAAACGGCAAACATTGGTCAGTTAGGTTAACTTAAGTTTAAACGGAGCTTTTCCTACATTGCGGTGTTCGGAAACGCATTTTGCAAGTTATCGAACCAATAGCGCTATTGGATAGACAAACCACCGTTAAAGGTGCCTCAGAAACCGGGCATTTTAGTAAACTAGTTAGTTCCTTTTCGACTCAGTTCGTGAGCGAACTTGCGTTACGTTTAATCGGTCGATAGCTATTGGACCTTATTTAATACCTACTATTAGTGTTTAGTTATTATTGTTACGTTTTAGTGTTGTTTTATTGTTTTTGTTGTGTACAGTGCTCGACAATACGGCAACATGTTGATGATGTGTTTAGGACAACCCGTGGCAATGCTTCTGTTGCGTTGACACATTTACCGAGACAGATTTCCGAAAGTCCGGCTGATTCTCGTATGATAACGGCAGCTTTTCAGCGAGTCTTAGAAAACCGACCGATTGCTCCGATGGTGGTAGGGGTGGACAACAAGTGAATGTTCAGACAGAGGAGAGTATTTTAAATATGATTTGCCAAAATCCTCGCCTGGCCACACGAATTGCGGCGAAATTATTGCGGCCGGCGCCGCGCGTCAGGGTGAACCGACAGTCTCTCACTGGACAGTTCACAACAAGTTATCATTTATCACTAGACCATACCTGGGAGTCCGCTGGTTCTGGAGATATTGAAGGTTGAAGTCGCATTTTATTTTCATACTTTTTTGCGAAAACAGATTCCTAGTGTTATTACAATTATTTTTTCCAAACAAACGTTACCTGAATTTTCGATTTTTCATAACAAATTAAGCATTTGAAGTTACAAAAACGCAATGAATATCAAACGCACACTACTACATCACGATTGCCTGTACACGACAACAAGCGCACGATACAGTGTCATGCAGTATAAACTAGTCCGGCCGGCAGCGTTGGACGTTACGACGACCCGTGTTTGTAATAGCTGATCGGTTGTTGCCGCTACATTGTTGTAGATTTCAAATACGTTGATTTTATAAGTTGTAGGCAAGTCCGTTGTCTGTAATGTGATGTCAAAGAGCACGTCCTTGTAAAAATACAAATCAGAGGGGCAATTCTCGTACTTAAAAAACGTTCAAATTCAAGTCGCAATCTCATCTCAGCGACAATCAATGTCAAAAACTTGTCAAAAATGTATGGAAATCAATGACTAAAGACCAAGAGAGGACATGAACTAAAAGATCTATATAAATTATACATTATGGAAATATCATACGATTCTATACAGAAATAAAAAAATATACATGTTTCTTTCTAACTTATGCAATTCTGCAAGTAAAAAGAGAAAACCGTATTTTGTCAGTTTTCTAAAATTGCAATATTGAAGTATGACGTCACGGAAGCCCTGCCCATCGGCCGGTTCGCCATTTTAGTTTCTGGTTTTGAGTACTTCTCAGAGTGTACATGAAGTGTCATTTGGCGTTATTGTGCGACTAAATATTAAGTTTTTTTCCATTTTGAGAACATTTTGAGTGCTGTAAATTTGACTGAGGCTGTCTGTGATAGAGGAAACCATGCCTAAGTGTTGTGTGAGGGGCTGTGGCTCGAATTACAGTAAAAAAGCGCCTTTGATATCCCTGCACAAGTAAGTCGAAAGAATTCATAGATTATTAAGTTTCCTATATAAATTTATACCAATTTCTAGTCTCAATTCATGTTTATTACTGTTCAGTCATAGATTATTGCCTATTCATAGTCTTTCGAACGATATATTTCCTTATTTTGGTTTTGTTTACTACGTATTTTTATTGACAAATATAGTGTTGTGATTGTGTAATTTGCACAACGAATCGATTTTGCATCGATAAAAACCAAATTTCGTTTGAATATTTAGCATGAAAGAATATACACATTTATGTTAGTTTGCGTGTTTTGTTTGTGTTTTTAGGTTACCAAAAATGATAAACTTAAAAGTAAGTGGCTTGAATCATTGGGTCAAGAAAATATCGACTCCAGCCAGGAAAAAGTATTTGTTTGTTCACTACATTTCGAAGAGTCTTGTATTAATAGAAGTCTTGATATAGTAAGACTTCACGACAATGCAATACCGACAAGGCTCCCTAAGGTAAATTATCACATTTTCATTGTAAGCCTACATTTACCCATATATTCGAAAATAATGTTGGAGCTGATGAAGATTGTACAACCTATCTTTGCATTGTATAAATTCAATCTCTTAGTATTGTATAATTGCATAGCACATGTGTGAGCACTATGTACCCACTATAAAGGTTACTGGGTTCGTCTTTCATTGACTTGAATGTGCCCTGGCGGCTGAGAGTATGTCATGCTCACTCAAATGTGTCGCTGGTGGTGGCGTGTGTATTGGATCATTGAGTTCCCTTCAAAATGGTTGAGCTGAATGGTGCTGATCCATACGTCATGTTCGTGAACGGGCGCCGTCAGTAGGCACTGGTCATTTCTTAGCTGCCACGGCTTATTTTAATTCCATAATTGTTTTTATCTTTTTATTACGGACGCTTTTAACGTGCACGTGTTTCTACATAGTTCTCACATGTATAATTACAACATGAATGATGTAACCACTTTTTTGTAACAATATTTTGATTTAAAAGAGTGTCCATGGAGTTTCTTGCCCGTTCTTCTCCATAGGTACCTACTACGCTTTGGAATGGGCAACTAGCTTCATCTTTCTGACTGACCGACCCCTTGACAATTCAAAAGTGCCTGTAATTGGTTTATTTGAAATAAATGCTTTGAGTTTGAGTCATAATACATTATTATTTCCCTGTACATTTATTGTAGACAGGCAGACTTTATTGTATTTCACATTATTGGTGTACTTAATACTAATTACAAACTGATATTATTGTATCTATTTGAAATAAAACGGTTCTCCCATTAAATGCATAATATCGATTTCTGTTGTTTTATTTTGTTAATAATCGGTGTAGTTTTGAATTCCTTGTTGCAGTTTAATTTACTCTTCTTCTAGCTTGATTATCACGAGCAACTATTAATCATAAAGTAAATAATATCAAGTACAATTAATTTTAAATGAACCGCCAAATTGATGATTTTTGCAATTTTTCAGTCAGATTACGCAACAACAGGCTTTTTTGTACTTAATCCATAATGCGACGTCCTAGAATGAGAATCGAATAACACCCTACTTACCTACTATCTACTTAAAATCAAAAACCTTATTTTAATGTATGTGATTTCGATTAATCGATTTGTAATCAACACGATGAACAAAATCATTGCAAAGAATGAGCAGAGGACAACACTAGGTAATGGGCGGAGCCTACGCCATTTTACTTTCCACGCGGGCACGCGATATGATCCTTTAGTTCATGTCCTCTCTTATTCTTTAGTCATTGATGGAAATTGATTGTATTTTTGACAAATTGAGACTGAGATCAGACTGTGAACGTGCTTAAAATTACGGGAATTACCCCTCTGATCTCTAAACTTCTTGCAGATTCAATTAAAAATGTTGACGAAGTTTGTCCTCAGTCGTGATATTTTTACAATAAAAGTAATCTAGTTAGGTACCTACTACATTCAAGATACAGTCAAACGGGGTGAATAGGCATGCAGGGGTGAATAGAAACGAAACTTTAAAGGGGATTTTAACCTTGAAATAATATAGTTTATTGCCAAAAAGGACTCTTAATGTGTTTATTGTAATATAATTAACGATTAAGTGCTCTTGTTGGGGTCAAACTAAATTATTTCAAGGTTAAAATCCCCTTTAAAGTTTCGTTTCTATTCACCCCTGCATGCCTATTCACCCCGTTTGACGGTACTGGCAAATATTGAAGAATTTATTTTATGATTATACTGCACAAATTACCTACCTACAGCTATCAAAACCTTTCGGTTTGAGCTATTTATTTACTACTTATTGCAAAAATAAAGATCATCATCAGCCCATAATGTCCCCACTGCTGGGACACAGGCCTCCTCTCTGTGAGAGCGGGTGGGCCGTAATCTACCACGCGGGCTCAGTGCGGGTTGGTAGATGTCACATGTCCTCGAAGTTTTGGTTCTAGAACACGCCCCGGTTTCCTTACGAGATGTTGTCTTTCACCGTTTTGAGAACAATTGGAAATTGAATTGTTTCTGGAAAAAACAATGTTTGACATTGGTGCCGATCTTCTACTAACACGGAAACTTTTAATAAGTATGTTGCTACTTACTCTAGAATTTTTAAGAACACTTGTAAGGCAGCCAAAGCCTTATACATTAGCAACAAGGTCAAATCAGTTTCGGTCTGCCCGATTGAATTTAACTTAAGCATATTAACCCCATAACAATAATAAAAGCTTTTAGTCGCTGCAATGAAACCAACTCAAAGATCTCTGGGCAAGTATACAACTCTTATGGCCATCTTCAGATGGGTCGAGACTTTGATGATTTGATGACATTCATCATTGATGACACCCTAAGAATATCTTTTGATATCTGGTTATTTTTTACTTCTGATGAAAACAAAAAAAAATGTGTTGATCAACTTTACGTGAAATAGCTGTAAATACAATAATTTTGGTCATAGTCTACTAAAAAAAAATATGTACCGAGCTCACAACTCTTTAGTTTTACTAGAAATATAAAATATAATTTCGAACATCCACGGTAGTGACACTGAATCCAGAGAAGTGATTTTCCATACAGTTTTTTTTACTTATTCATTGATATAAAAATAAAACGATTAAACAATAAAAAACAATTATTTTTATTTAATTTATATAATCTATAGGCAGTTTACATCTTTAAGAAGATTTGCATTGGGATCCTACCAACTAAAACAGGCGAGATCCTATTATGGGGAGCACATACGAAATAATGGTACTTATAATATGGAAGTAAGCAATGATATTTTGGAAGAGGATTTGCCCTTCATAATGGGTCAAAATAATTATTTAATTAGGGCTAGAATTAACCCCGCCATGTGAGCAATAAAACTTAGTACTTACTCTTATTGATTGATTAGTAAAGATGAAAATCGGGCAAATACTTTAGATAGTATCATTCCTTACTATTGTAACTGTCTAGTGGGTAACCGTACAGTAGGGTGTTGTGCTCATACTATGACAGTATTATGGTATCTGAGCTGGGGCCGCTTCAACGATGTATGTGCTCCAGCTCAATTCTTGGATGATATATTTTATGAAGAATTTCATTCAAGTTTTGATTTGTTTTATTTCCTTTGGTACTTAGGCATGAACTACCTATCAATATCGTTAATTATGAAAGTCCAATGCTGAAACTGTTAATTATAAATTTTTTATCATATCTAAACGGCGATTCTACACCATCTATGAGTACCTATCTAGTATCTACTAGTATCTACTTTTTATTGTGCTGAGACATAATCCCATCCCCATATTGATGTATAGTAGATAGGTAGTAGAAGTAGGTACTTAATCTAAATAGAATAAGGAGGAAATGTCAATGTCAATTTCTAATTATAACCTAGATTTTTACAACAGAAAAACAATGATATCTCTTGAACCAGGATGAATAAATGAAAAATGGTTTCTGGTTATGAAAATACTATGTTTTTACTATTATTTAAAATAAAAATCTTCAGGGCACAACAATTTTCCACGGGGACCCAACTTTCCTTACAAATCGGGCAATCTCCTTTACTTTAACCAGTGAGCAGTCCATGGTGACTACACTCCCCGAAAAAAACACTAGTCTATACAGTCCGAGGGGAGTGTAGTCACCTGGCGCCCTCTCAAGGACTACGTTCGGTTTAAATGGTGATTGCAGCTTTAGTATTATGAAATGGTTCTACCAAAAAATACTAGATGTCTCTTTATGAAATAATTGATCGACTGGGCTAGTATTTTTCTGTAAAATGGCAACAAAAATATCAAGAAAAAAAAAAAGAATTGGGTTGCCTGCCATGTTGTGTTGTGACAGTTTTAGAGCTTGTTGTTTTGTGAAAAATGTGGTAAGTACTTTTGTTTTAATACTTAATTCCTAGATTGTTGTACATCAAAATATTCGTAGTTAATTTTGCCATACGAATTTGTATGATCCTTCATGTTTTAAATCATGTGATCTGATTAATCGATCTTGAAAAAATACGGTATCGTGCTGCGATGTTTTTATTGACAATTAGAGTTACGTAAAATAGATTTAATCCATCACTTGTTAAAAAATAAGACTCAAAACCAAGAGAATGTTTCATTGTGATCATATTTAACAACATTTCCAGTAGTTAAGTAACGCTACATGTCTGGATTATACTAAAATATCAACGTGTTGAACAGGATTTTCGTGTTGGGGATCATAGTCACCATCGACAGATCCATACGACGTAAATAAGGGTTTCTACACACGGGTATCTTCATATTATTTTGATGGTATTTTTGTGGTTTTTTTTATGTTACAGATTGGATATTTATCATTAGCATTTACTTTAATTAAAGTTTTTGTTATAAATATTATTAACAAATTTCGGTTTGGTTAAGGTGACTCATCTTGGGTTGGGACGTTTTAGAGGTGGAATTATTGTCTATTTTTTTCAGAATTGCTTTTTTTATTATTGCGATGAGGCTTTCTTATTATTTTATTATTGTGTTTTATTGAAAAAAAATAAAAATCGTGTGGGCGGACCCTTAGCCGGGCGGGCCATCTTGGCATCTTAACGCCGCCCGAGATTTGGACAACTTGTGAGGAGTATGCAGATAACTTTAATTTATTTTAACAGAAAATACAATATTTATGTAAAGATTTTGGTATTATTCGAAAGGGTAGATCATCCGCTTTTTTTACACGGTTTAAGTTATTCACAAATACTACACATTTTTTGTACAACGCGAAATAAAAAAACATGACGGTTTTTTTCTTTAAATCGTCTACTTAAAGCTTTTTTTCACGATTCACAGTTCATTAAAGTAATTTTATTATAATTTATTTAAATTCAGCATTTAATTAGCTTCACGTTAGTATTTTTTAATTTCATACAGCTATAATAGCGGTTCAGCAGTAATCATTTTTGTCGAGACGGTCGCAGCCGACCCGTGCGAATCCAGCGACGAGAAAATGCTGGACAGGCGAAACTAGAATCACTCGCGCGCTCGGACAGCTGAGTGGTTAGCACGGTGATAGGTAGATACATATAGCCCGATAGAGCTATAGCTCATCTCCGGGGCTATAGCAAGAAGTATATGTACCTATCAGTTCAATATCGATTAACCAGGTTACAGTTGGCGCCCAGCGTGGGGCCCGAACCCTGAGGTTAAGAGTCTCATGCTGGACCGACTCTACCGACTGAGTTATCCGGGCGTAATGATTCATATAAACTACGCTTACTAGCTGGTTCTTCGTTGTCACGCCATGAAGGGAAACAACCTTTTACCTATTTGACAGGACCATCAATCTCTTCCACAGACTAAATAGAATTCTCATCTAGTAATCATTTTGAATTTAATAGACATTGTATATGAGTAGAATGTGGGAAATTATGTCCTTATAATAATAAAAATATAATATGAGACAACATCCACACAGTCTTCAGGTCCCGAACTAGGTAGAGCCTGTACTACGGTAACCTGATGACTGATATACATACTTATATACATAGACACACCCAGACACATGTCAAACAGACATGTTCATGCACACAAATGTTTGACTTGTCCGGGGATCGAACCCGGGACCAGCGGTTCAGAAGGCAGGGTCGCTACCAACTGCACCAACCGGTCAGCTATGTTTGTTTATTTCAAATAGCTAATAAACATGTAAACAAAAACCATCATCCCTGAGGATGATGGTTGTTGGTTGGTCGTTGCAAAAATCAATAATTATAGCAACTAGTAGCGAGACCTTTCGTAGGTTCAGACCTACGAAAGGTCTCGCTACTAGTTGCTATAATTATTGATTTTTGCAACGTCACAGTATTGTGGTTATTGGTAAAACACCATCAACCTCTTAAGGGGTCATTGAACTCATCATTATGAACAAATTTTACTATGGGACCAAATATGAAATCGCGAAAAAAAATCTGCTGGTCCCTACATTTTGACGAGTTCTGCAAACATAAATGTAGGGAACAGCTGATTTATTTTTCGCGATTTCATATTTGGTCCCATTGTAAAAGTTGTTCATCCATTAGCCGTGGAAGACATTTTGGCGACTCTGGGTTGAACGTCATGCATACAGACACACACACACATATACACACACCAACACACACACACTTACACACACACTCCAACACACCCCCATTCATACATACACACACTCCAGCACACACCACACTCATACACACGCCCACTCATACACACACCCAATCATACACATACACATAAAACATACATTCACACACTCATAAACACACGTATAAACACACATTTATACAAAACACACTAGTTTCCACACACTGCCCTAAACACGATTTTTTCTTTTCTTTTCTTTTTATTGGTTTTATAAAAATGTGTAACTTATATACCTAATTAGCACAACGAAACAATTGTTATCTAATCGAGGAAGAGCGAGGTTCATCCCATCACAAGTAGCTTCGGATTACTTTCTGGGAAGCGCCGGCAACTTAATTGTATAGTTAAGATAATAATAAACACATTTTTTTTTAAATATTGTTTAAGTCATACAATGGAAACGTACCAAACGCTTTTTAAAGTCAAGCCCTGTCGTGGTGAAAAGGGAGGACACAGTTCAGTTCATTAAACATCTAATTCCTTTGATCTAGACTTACATTTGTTTTTTTTATTATTTGTTTTAGGTGTTTTTCTCTAAATAAATGATAACGATCGTAACTCGAGACTCACTCAATATCCACTTGTCTAGCCATAATCACCGCTCTAAAGCAACTAGTAGTGCTCGAAATAACAGTAAAGTTCACCTTCCGCACGCGCGCAACGTGTGCGCGCAGTGTAGGAAACGGCGCCAGCGCGCGACGCTCTGCGCTACGTGCGTGTCGCCGCACGTGTCGTCCCGAGGCTCCAGCGCCTCGCTCGTGGCACCCGCCTCTGTGCTACCGCCGGGCGCGCGCGACGAGCGACTCAGCACTCCGCACAGCTTGCCCTCGCACACCACGCCGGTGCCCCAGTCGCTCTGCGGACAGACATCCATCACTCTCTGACCGACAGGGACGCCCTCGGGCCGCGGCGGACAGGCACACCTACCGAGCACAGTGTCGGTCCCACGAGGCACAGCGCTGACTCGCGCAGGCCGGGCCAGCCTGGCGAGCGCTCAGCACACGCATCGCCCGACACCAGTGTGGCATCCACGATGCGCAGGCGTGGCGTGCGGCCCAGCGCGCGCACTACGTGGCAAGTGGCGCTAGCCGCGCACTCGGACGGCTGTGAGGCCATAAGGATAGGCCGCGACCGCGCGCCGCCCCCGAAGGGCGCCTCCAACTCCAGCACGGCCAGATCCATGGCGGCGCCGCTCCAAGAGTCATCGGCGCGCGTGACGTCCGCACCCGCCGCCAGTGCTACGCGCGCCACGCGTCGCGCCGCGCCTGCGCCCGGCGCCAACGCCCACAGCTCGCTCGGCACGGTGCCACCTTTGTCGGTCACGCACGAAGCCGACGTAAGCGCGGTGCGCAGCGACACCAGTGACCCTCCGCAGCGCCGCCCACTTGTATGCTCCACTACGACCTGCGCATCGTATTGTTGGCTAATTTCACTAAGTGCGCTATAGCGCGGGCTATACTCGGAGTTTCTCCTAAAAAGGACGCCATATTTGGATCTCGTCCCATCCTAAATCTAGCCTCGAACCGGCTGATTCGTAAAACTAAACCGGAGTTACCGACCGACGTAGAGAGAGAGACGAGAGAGTGAACAAGCCGAAGTGACGGTGCAATGGGCTACCCATGTTTGTTGAGGGTCCGATAGCCGGTGAAGGCGACGACCTTAAGAAGGTGGCTGCTGGGACAGATTGGATACGGAAGGCGGAGGACCGGGTGTTGTGGCGCAGCTTGGGAGAGGCCTATGTCCAGCAGTAGACTGCGATAAGCTGAATTGAAAAACCCGTACGCCCCACACCTATCAAGTTCCTTTTTTTCATCTAGGTTATGATCTCCACAAGGACCTGAGAGAAACCGTTAATTAATATAGATTCAGTGATGACACTGAAATGAATTTTTATTTCTTTAGTTTTTTTCGTGGCAGCTCCATCAAACGGTAAATTGAAACTTTTTCATATAACCTCAAAATTTATCGATTTCTCCACAACGAAGAAGCCTAGAGAATTAATTGTTAATCAATAAAGCTGAAACGAATTTTATTGCTTTTCTTTTGTGACTGCCTTAATTAATCAAATCAAATAATTTATTTTAGATTAAATATTCATAGGTAAATTTTACACAGGTGCAAAATAAAATGAAATAAAGTCGCAAACTTTAAAAGCTAAAATTGACATGCAAATCGTCCAAATCGTAAGTCTTCATGTATCGATTACATTCTCAGTAACATTCCTAATGCTAATGCTACTGTAATGCCTCTTCACCTGCCCGACCACGACACAGCACAAATGTTGATCCTTGAAAAATAATTTACTTACAAAACTAGACAACATATTTATTTATCTACAAAAGAGATAGCTTGAATAATATCCAGACATTTAAGGAATGCATACGAAATGTGGCATAGTATATGAAGAGAACAACTTGAAGGGACTACATGACCTAAACGCAAGTTTTATAATAATAATAATAAACATTTATTTGCAGACGTAGAAGTCCATAGAATTAGATTAATAAATATTGACATCAAAATATATTCATGAATTACACATAAGCATAAGAACAAAAATAACATAATTGAAATACATCACAAATAACATAAAAATAACACAATACACACATAAAAATCACAAATAGGCATAGTAATAACATAATAAAATGAAATAAATGCAGGAACAACTATCTAGAGCCGATCTGTGTGTGCAGTCTCACCCATCGACCTTGCATCGGGCAGTCCCACCGGTCACTCAATGCTCTCAACATGCCGTGTCTGATATCTGTTCTGTGCCGGAGAGAAGCGCATCGTTTTCGAATAATGGCATAAAATTCATCCACTCTTGCATCGGCAAACATACCAGAAGCGCTACAATACCGCGGCAGCCCCCATAATGCCTAAAAGTAATGATCCACTGCAGAAGAATCGAAGAAATCAAAGAATATATTATGATATTCTTCAGGATATTATGCTAGTTTGATAGTGTGTTGAAAACATATACTATCTCGGTTAATAGCAACGCATCTTTCAGTGATTGGGCTACCATTGGTATTCATAAAAGTAGAACACGGCTTAATGAACTCAAAATTATTTAAAAAAGTTTGTTGTATGGCCAAGTCCCGTTATTTAAGTTCGAAGATTAAAAACAGTAGTAATGTAATTAAAACGACTTGGAATATTGTTATTAGTGAAACGGGAAGGTCTAGTAACCGAAATACTGACTACAGCCTGTCCATTAATGACAACATAATAAAATCTGACTAACAAGTCGCCGCGGCCTTTGAAAATTTATTTTCAGATATTCCCGTTTCAACTACTAAATCACTAAACTCATCACCTTCTGTTGCTGAGTATTTGCTTAAAGAAAATGTTAATGTTTGCGATTCTGAATTTCATTTTGAACATATTACTTGTAGAGATATAATTAAAACCTTTCACACTTTAAACGTAAAAAAGACTGCAGATCTGTGGGGTAATTCTGTAGAAGTTGCTAAGTCTATTATTGACATTGTAGCACCTACTTTAGCTCTTATTTTTAAATAGTAAAATATTACGTTTGTTTAAATCAGGTAGTACTACAGACCCCACAAATTATAGACCTATTTCAGTACTACCTACCTTTAGTAAAATTTTTGAGAAATTAATTTTAGCCCAATTGCAAAGATTTTTTAATAAACATAAATTATTACATAGTAAACAGTTCGGTTTTACAAGGGGACATATCTATAATGCATGGGAAGATAAATGCGATGCCTTGGGCATTTTTTGTGATTTGGCCAAGGCGTTCGATTGCGTTCTTCATGAAACGCTAATCAGGAAACTCCGCCACTACGGGCTCCAAAACACCGCTCTGGATCTTCTTACTTCATTCTTGAATAATAGGGTTCAGAGCGTTGACGTTAATGGTAAAAGATCTCCCGGATCTATAGTAACAATGGGAGTCCCACAGGGCACAATTCTTGGTCCTTTTTTGTTTCTTATTTATATTAATGACTTGCCTTACCTCATAAAGGATAATCATGATATAGTGTTGTTTGCGGACGATACTTCACTTTTATTTAAACTTAAACGTCAGCAGCTGGTTACTGACGATGTAAATAGCGCGATCTCAAAAGTAGTTCACTGGTTCAATGTTAATAATTTACTACTTAATGAAAAAAAAAACCAAATGCATTAAGTTTACGCTACCTCACGTTAGACAGGTATTAACTAATGTATTGATAAAGGGCAGAGAATTGAATTCTGAAGATAGCACAGTATTCTTGGGCTTAACTTTGGATGCTAAGCTTCAGTGGGGCCCACACATAGATAAATTATCAAAAAAGCTTAGCTCCGCAGCATACGCTGTTAGGAAAATTCGTAATTTAACTGACATAGAGACAGCCCGTTTAGTGTACTTTAGCTATTTTCATAGTGTAATGTCGTATGGTATTCTGTTGTGGGGAAATGCCGCCGACATTCAAACTATATTTGTTTTGCAGAAAAGAGCTGTTCGATCAATTTATAAATTAAGCCCGAGACACACTCTCAGAGAGAAATTTATGGAGATTAATGTAATGACTGTGCCTTCACAGTATATTTTTGAAAATCTTATATATGCCCATAAAAACACAACCTTGTTTAAAAAATACAGTGATATCCATAATATAAATACTAGGAACAAACACAATTTCTTTGTACCTACAACAAGGCTCAAGAAAATAGGTGGCTCGTTCAAATGTCAATGTATACGCTTTTATAATAAACTTCCAAGCCACGTTCAAGATCTAAGCCTTAATAAATTCAAATCATTCATTAAACGTAAGTTGTGCCAGAAAGGCTTTTATACCGTTAAGGATTATATTGAGGACAAAAAGGCTTGGGATTGAGTTGCTCCAATTTTCTGCATACTGAATGTTGTTTTTTTTTCTGTTACATACACTGATATTGATAATATTATTATAACAGAACGACTTGAATACTTACCTTGAGAAGTACAATTTATTAATTATTTTAATTATTGTGAATGTGAGGACTATGTGGGTCATTGTTTCAGTTTTAATCATGATCTGGCAGTTTAAGTAGTTCATGCGGCCTACCCAAATGTCCTTTCTTTGGTATTGTTCGTCGAATCGTTGAGCTCCTAAAGTTCTGAGTTGAGCTGCACGGTTACTGACAAATGCGTGCACTGACTGGACAGGTCCTCTTAATCTGCGTGGTTCTTTCCTCAGAAGACCATTTCTAAAACAAAGTTGCAAAACAAAAAGGTCTTCGCGCTATCAATATTATAAGAACAAAAATACACGAACGAACGAAAATGCAAAAATAATTTTACAGAAATGCGTTTACACATCAAAAAGGTACATAACAATAGTGAAAGCAAATGTAAAGGTGGGCATTCACGGTCATGCCATCTTGTCAAATGGCATGATATACGTCCAAATATTGATTGTGAATGTGAAATCCTTTTGGCATGATGTAAAACTCTGGATTTCCATTCGCATCAAAATCCATCGCGCCGCGCCGCCCGTGGCGTCACGCCGCATCATCATGCCGTCGCATCGTGAGTGGGGATACACTACGTCATGCCATCGCGCCGCGCTGCCCGTGAATGCGCAAACCGACATCCATTTTGTGTTCATTCCGCATGGAGACGTGTTTCGTGCAAGACGTACCTACTTGTTTGTTTTGTGTTACCAAAATGGCGTCCGGGCGCGAGGCGATAATCGAATTTATCAATAAATACAAGGAACTAGAATGTTTGTGGAAGGTGAATGACAAAGATTATAGAAATAAACATAAGAGGTTAAACGCCACCGAACAGCTATTACAAATAATAAAAAAAACAGAGCCTAGCGCAAACATGGATAGTGTAAACAAAAAAATTAATTCACTGAGGAGTTCATTCAACAAGGAGCATAATAAGGTATGTCTTATACAAATTACATAAGTATCTTTGAGTTTTATAGGGTTTAAACACGGAGCAGACTCCGTGGGTTTAAATGATAAACAAGTCTCCATTAATGAAACCTGTTTTTTTTTGTTAAGTAACTGCAATAGCTAATTATAAATCATGGTTTTATTATATATTATGTACCTACTTAGTATTCAAAGTAACTTCTTTTTTTTAACACACTGTCAAATAACAATATGCACACAAATCAAATATTCAATCAAGGGTCGATCAACTCACGTCGAGTTCTGCTAAAAAGTCTTTAAACTTGTTATGGTGACCATTTCGAGCTACTATCATCCATTCAATGAATTACAATGGAAAACATAGTTTTATTACGGGAAATTACTTATTTTTACCTGACTGTCAAAACTGCAATTTACCTATCATTATTATTTTTAAGTTGTTTGTAATTAATACTGTTACAATACGGCCGTAAACAATATAATAAAGTAAACATAGGCTCTGCGCAGGTAGGTTCCTAAAAACAGTTACCTACTGCTCACCATCTGCGCACCACAAATTCCTAAAAACAATTATTTTTATTACTGCGCAACCTTTTGAACGAAGTTTAGACCCACAAAGATACGACAGCCGTATTGAAATAGTGATTATAAGTACCTAACTAATAAAATATTTGTTGCAGGTTAAAGCATCTTATCGATCAGGGGCCGGAACCGATGAAGTCCATGTACCTAAATTATGGTACTATGATTTATTGCTATTTTTGGCAGATAGAGACATTGAAGTGAGAAAATCTAGTGGTATTGCTGAAGTATTAAATGAAACGACACCTGAAAATGAGGTAAATATGTTATGAATAAAAAAAAATAGCAAGGGTTGTAAGGATTTATTTACTTTTTTCATTTTAGGTTTAATTTACTTTTTCATTTTGCCAACTTACTGCGCCATCGCCATTAAAATAGCGTACAAATTCATCTCTAACAAACTTTGCATCGTTACTGAAGTTTCCAGTAGTTATATCCAATGGTTCCAGATTTATCACTGGAACGGTTTCATCAACAGCATCATCGTCTATATCAAATTGATCGATTTGTGAATAGTGGGGGACCAACCTCCTTAAAAAATTGTGTAGAATACAACATGTCAAGACCACAAGATCTATACGATCAATAGATAAATTATTGATGGGAGTACTAAAAATTTTAAAACGATTCGACATTATTCCAAAAACATTTTCGATTACTCTTCTTGCTCGTGACAATCTATAGTTGTATATTTTTCTCTCTTGCGTAAGAGCATGTCTGCCGAATGGCTTTAAAAAGTCAGGTCTCAAAGCAAATGCTTCATCACCAACAAACACATATGGTAAAGCTGTAGAACTATTCAAAGGCCTCTTCTTATTAGGTATATTGCACTCGTGATTAATTTACTTCTCATAAAAGTTAGTTTCTTTTATAGCTCCACCATCTGATATTCTACCATTCATTCCAGTTTCGCACCAAATAATTTCGTAGTTGGCATTAGCGCAAGCCATGAGAACAACACTAAAAAACTTTTTATAGTTAAAGAAACTGGATCCAGATCCAGCAGGTGGTATGAACCGGACGTGTTTTCCGTTAATAGATCCGAGACAGTTAGGAAACTGCCATCTTTCTTCGAATCCTCTTGCGATAACTCTCCACTCTTCTTCTGTTGCAGGTACCTGCAACAAAAATAATATTATAAATTCTAAATGCTTATTTTTTAGGATATCGAGGACTTCGCAGATGTGGAGCCACCTTCGCCTTGCTACTCCCAAAGTAGCACCAGTACAAACATGTCGAACTACTCAAAAAGAAGCATCCGCCAGAATGCGTCACAGCAAAAAAATTAGAGTGCAAAAAAAAATTAAAGACAACGGCTACTGAAGTTTTGTCAAAAATTTCCAACAGACTAGATGTTCAGAAATCTAAAAAAAAATACAGTGCTTTTGGAGAGCATGTGGCTGAAAAATTGAGAGAGATGGATGAAAGAATGGCTTTATATTGCCAAAAATTTATAAATGACGCTATATTTCAAGCCGACTGTGGTAACCTAAATTATCCATCACGTATTGTCACCGAGTATCAACACTCACAGGTCCCACAGTCCCAGCTGCCACAGACCCAACTGCCACAGTCCCAGCTGCCACAGACCCAACTGCCACAGTCCCAGCTGCCACAGACCCAACTGCCACAGTCCCAGCTGCCACAGACTCAACTGCCACAGTCCCAGCTGCCACAGACCCAACTGCCACAGTCCCAGCTGCCACAGACTCAATTGCCACAGTCCCAGCTGCTACAGACCCAACTGCCACAGATCCAACTGCTACAGGCCCAACAGACGCAGACCCAACAGCCATCAGCCCAGCAGCCACTGACCCAACCATCACACATTCTACTACCACCAGTCCAAATGCCTTTCGAATCACATGCTACATACAGGGCCACATTATTATGTATAACGACAGTCGAACGAAGTCGACGACGACGCAGTTTTGAACAAGTACCTACATAGAAGCATTACGTAACAAATAACGTATTATGTTACATTAATTAATTGTAATGGGCTACCATAACATACATAAAAATGTGTAATTAATTCTATTTATTGAGTTTTATTCAACGCCACCTAAGCCTACGCCAGCTAAGCAAAACCAACTTAGCTTAGTTAAAAAGAAAAAGAATCCTATATCTTATTTGAATGTACAAGCAACATAATTAAAAAAAATGGTTGGGTTTAGAAACGTGCTACCTTGTTTACATACAGGGTAGCATGTTTCTAAACCCAATCTTTTAATTCTATTTAATAATATAGCTAGCAACTTTAACTGGATTAAAATAATATATTAAAAATACATACCTTCATATAATCCTTCAATACGGTGAGAATTGCTTTACAAGTTTCTGGTATAATTACTCCCAAACGTTGTGGAGATATTACAGTTGGAAACTTTAGCTCCTCATAGCTCATTCCTGATGCTAAAAAACGAAGAGTGGCACACAGCCTCTCATGAGGACTTATTGCTTGTCTCATATTGGTGTCTTGTTTAGTTATAAGTGGGGTGACGAGTTGCAGTAGTTTAAAATATGTAGGCTCGTCCATTCGCAGATAATTTCTTCAATCACTTGGCTCCAATGACAGTTCATTTAACAAATTGATGTGTGTGAAAGTGTCCCTTTTCTTCAGCCACTCTTTGCACCACTTTTTTTTTGGTTTTCTCGTTATTATATGATGAGAAACAACCGCCACACAAAGTAAAAGTTCTTCTTCGGAATCAGAGCTCATGTCAACTTCTTTCGACCCGGTGAAACACGTAAATGAAAGAATATTTGAGTGATCGTGAATGTGATACTTGTTTTGCGTCCATCCATTTGACTTAAGCCATTTGGAGCCACGCCGAACGGCGCGACCGTGAATGCCTAGCTTATAAAGCTGTTTGGAGAATGGTAAAGGATGAAATTGGGAACAATAATAAGGACAACATAGAAAACATTCTAATTGGTAACCCAGAACTTTCAGATCCTGTACAAATAGCAACAGCTTTCAATAACCACTATATTAATATGGCACCATCTTCGAGTCAGGATGCAAAAATAAACTGTAACGAATGTCCAATAGTCCATTCGATGTTTCTTATACCTATGTCCGAGAATGAAGTTAGAGCAGTGATAATGTCACTGAATAACACAAACTCCGAAGGTTATGACGACATTAATACGAAAAACAAAAAACAAACAAGTTACAAGTAACGACTACACGTGCACGGACTAATTACGGCAAGAAAACAATATTGAATGAGGGAGCGCAACTATTCAATAACTTACCGGAGAATTTAAAGAAGTGTGATAGTTTTAACATATTTAAAAAAAAGCTCAAAAAACATGTACGTACGTAGGTACCCTGTAACGTCGCCAACACCCCCCTAGAGGCAAATGTTATATATATTATTATTATTTATTATTTTATATAAACTCAAACATAAAGCATTTATTTCAAATAAACCAATTACAGGCACTTTTGAATTGTCAAGGGGTCGGTCAGTCAGAAAGATGAAGCTAGTTGCCCATTCCAAAGCGTAGTAGGTACCTATGGAGAAGAACGGGCTAGAAACTCCATGGACACTTTTTTAAATCAAAATATTCATCATTCATGTTGTAATTATACATGTGAGAACGATGTAGAAAGACGTGCACGTTAAAAACTTCCGTAATAAAAAGATAAAAACAATTATGGTTTATTTTATAACTCACTGTCTTCGATGTTCGTATCATCTATATGCCGATGATCTTCAATTGTATACAGCTGAGCGGGTTAAAGATTTGTCAGACGCTATAGCAGATGTAAACCGAGACTTAGATGCTATCAAAAAGTGGTCTGATAGTTTCGGGGTGTCTGTAAACCCCTCGAAGTGTCAGGCCTTTGTAATTGGAAGCTCACGCATGATAGGTAGGGTGACGCTTAGCTAATAATAATAATAATTAATAATAATCTTTATTTTTCTCTTCACAAAGGTTCACAATAGAAACAAGTTTAACATTTAGACAAAAGCATAAAATATGATCCTTTGTGAGAGACTGGCGTCCATACTAGGATACCCTGTGTGACGGATCATCTAGCTCTCTTCCTCGTCTTATTTTCAATGGTGCCGTCATACCCATTACCCCTACTGTGAAAGATCTCGGTTTGCATCTTGACTCTACACTCAGCTGGCAACGCCAGGTCTCTAGTGTTAGTCAAAGGGTCAACGGTACTCTGCGATCCCTGTATCGTCTGAGGAATTTTTTGCCCGCTAAGATGAAAACCATGCTTGTGCAGACTTTGATTTTCCCTGTGATCGACTATGGTGACGTGTGTTACTTTGACTTGAATGCGGTTTTGCTGGATAAGCTCGACAGATTGCTTAACTATGGTATCCGGTTCATATTCAACCTCAGAAAATATGACCATGTGTCGAGCTATAGGTCTGAGCTCAAATGGATGTCCATTCGCCAAAGAAGAAGTTTGCGTGCTTTGACCACGCTTTTCTCCCTTCTCAACTCTCCCACTCCTCCTTCTTATCTCGTGTCTCACTTCCAATACCTATGTTCTTCTCACGCTAAGAATCTGCGTTCTTCTAAAAACCTTCTTCTACTCTGTCCTTCTCATACTTCTGACTTTGTTCATTCTTCCTTTCATATTCAGTCCATTCTTCTTTGGAATGCGCTTCCTCTTGATATCAGGACGGCTACCAGTCGGTATGCATTTAAGCAGAAATTGCAGAGTTATTTCCAAAACAAATAGAGTAGAGTCATCTCAACATCTCTCTTCCTTGAATTTGTATACATACAGGGTGTTTGGCGCATGGACCGACACAATTTTTCCAGGGATTTGGGAGGTCATTAGCTAGGTTCTACCTATACACCCTTTGTCCCAAACGTCACGGTTGGTTACATATGATTTTTTTTAATGAAAAAAACACCCAAAATATTTCCTTTTATTCGAAATAGTAAGTTTTTTGATTGTGGGTGTAGTGGCAGTGATATAACTGGTTTCAAGAGAATTCCTTACAAGCTTCCAAAGTTTATTTTTGTATGAAATTTTACAACTTCTAAATTCGTAAAAAAAAATTGGGACAAAGGGTGTATGGGTAGAACCTAGCTAATGACCCCCCAAATCCCTGGAAACATTGTGTCGGTCCATGCGCCAAACACCCTGTATATATATATATATATTTATGTAAGTATATAGTAAAGTAAATAGTATGTATGTGTATAGGACTTATTTATGTATTTGTGTACGTTGTTTTGATAGTTTATTTTTTTATCATTGTTAAACATCGCTCAAAATCAATCCTTTCCTTTCAATTAAAGCACCTGCCATCTAATCTCTTCACCACCCTTGGTTGACTGGTAAAGAATGCCTAAGGCATTAAGTCCGCCTCTGTACCTTTTGTGCGAAAAGTTATAAATAAATAAATAAATGGAATTAAAATGTGCCGTGGCAGCTAAGAAATGACCAGTGCCTTCTGACGGCGCCCGTTTACGAACATGACGTATGGATCAGCACAATATTATTATCTATTTAGGTAAAAGCACTTTGTATCTCATTTTAAGTGAACTGTTAATAATTAAGTTCTTCTGAGAATAAAATTCTTTAAACCTAAAACCATTAAAGCGTGTAAAAGTGAACTTATTCAAATTATGATATACACACATCAAAAGTGTCTAGGGATCAAGCATTTTTATGCGGATTTCTTGAGATTAAGATGTGGCTTTGTAATAAATTTATGATTTTATAAATTTATATGGATCCTTTTTGGTGCATTTTATAATTTGAATCAGGAACTGTGAATCAAATTCGAGTAAAAGATGAAAATCAGCTGTCAATATTTTCCCTATAAAAACATACAACGCATTGAAGACATTATTAGTGCTACTGTTTCCCTACTACTGATTAAAACCAACGTTATTATGGAGCGGCGACGTCATTTAAGCAGGGAAGAAATGCTCAGAGCCGTGGGAATGATAGAAGCTGGTTCCCGGCAACGTACTGTGGCTTTAGCTCTGAATACAAGTCAGAGTGTTATCAGTCGACTTTGGACACGTTACCGAAGCACTGGTACCGTGGCTGAGCGCCATGGAGGACGGTATCGCTGCACCACACGGAGACAAGACCGATACATTCAAATCTTAACTCGAAGAGCTCCAACAATAACCGCCATGATGTTAGCCGTGAGGCTTCATCACTCTTCAGGGAACTTAATTAGCGACCAAACAGTCAGAAACCGCTTGCATGAAGTGAACCTTCATTCCCGAAGACCGCTACGGGTACCACCTATAGCAATGCACAATCGTAGGATTCGATATCAATGGGCTCTTGAACACAGAAATTGGGCAGAAGAACAATGGCGTTTCGTGTGCTTTTCTGATGAGTCTCGTTTTGGTATGAGACCGGATACAAGACGTATACGACACTGGAGAACCCCTGGACGCCAACAGCGATTAAAATCCTGCCAGGAAGTCCATCCTTATAGTGGTGGAACCATCATGGTATGGGCGGGTATTTGGATCGGCGGAAGAACTGAGTTGATTTGGATCAGAGGCAACCTCAACGCTCAAATTTATGCTGAGACGATTGTATCAGACGTCATCGTTCCTCTACAAGTGCAAATCGGTCCCTTATTTCAGTTAATGCATGATAATGCACGACCGCACACCGCAAGAGTTGTAAGACAGACTCTCGCCGCAGCTAACATCAATGTCCTGCCCTGGCCTGCTCAGTCGCCAGACTTGAACCCGATTGAGCATGCATGGGATATGCTACAGAGAAGAGCTCTGCCGAATATGGAGGGTATCCAGTCGCAAGAAGACCTTTTTTTGTTGTTGCAACGAACATGGGCGGCCATTCCACAGCGTGATTTGGATGAACTCATTTTGAGTATGCCAAACCGATGTTCTTGTGTTGTTAGTGTTCGCGGTAGAAACACGGATTATTAATTGTTTAAGTTACCCAATAAAATTTTAAAGAAAACTGTTATTTCAGTCTTTTTTTCGAACTTTTGTGTTAGTGGTTCAAATGTCAAAAATCCCTTTATTAGGAAAATGGCAAATTTCTTTATTAATGCAAAGGTGACTTGGTTTATCGTTACTGTGACAAACGAAAACACTTTATTTTATGAATCCTTAAAGAAAATTTTAATTAATATCAATCAGGAGAAAAGTTATTGCAAAAATATATGTTGATCCCTAGACACTTTTGATGTGTGTATTTAATTAATATTATATCATTCTCACTTGGCATTTTTCCTGAAGCACACTTTATAGAACCGGTGCCGGTATTCTATCGAAAATATTCGAAAAGTGTATGTAAATATTACAGAGACAAAATTATTTGCTTATGAATAAATGACTATGACTATGAGTCATTGACTTCATTAATAAATTTAAAATTATTAGGAAAAACCAGTTTGGCTTCAAAAAATATGAATCCACAACGTTAGCTATCTACAGTGTTACTCAAAGCCAACCTCCCCTAAGCGATCACCGTGTTCGGCAAGCCGATTCCTTGGGAGAAGCGAGCCAAATATACGGTTTACGGTTTGAATTCATTTATTTCTAAAGATTACAAATCACTTATAAATACAGAAATAAATACTAAAAAATATTAGTTTATACATTTTTGTTTTCCAGGAGTAATAGGAGCTTAGAGTGTTAACATTACGAATATTATGAAGGTAAATTGTTTAAAGTTTTGCATTGTCTACCGCCGCCGTACGGCGCGTTGACGCGGTTGACGTGCGGTGACTCGTTATCTTTGTTTTTATGTTTGAATGAAATCTAAAGAATCGTTTACACTAGAGGCAAATGAGTTAATTAGTTAAATTGGTTATTTTATTTTATGACCCTTTAAGATATGGCACTTTAGTAGCTTTTTAAATAGTAATAACGATTGCGTATTTTTTATATCTTTTGGTAATGAGTTATAAAGTTTTGCTCCCTCGTAAATTATTGTTTTTTTTCCATAATTAGTTCTAGTTCCAGGTATATGCAAGTCTTGGGCGCGCCTCAGAACACGTTTTTGTACCTGTATGTTTTTTGTGAATGTGATTTGTGTGTGTAAGTCTTTGGAAAGAATTTTACGAACTATAATACATGTGTTATATAAATATATATTAGAAATGTTAAATAGATTGGTATCTTTGTAAATTTTGTGTGGATTGGTATCTTTGTAAAAAATATCTAGGTGTAATCCGCGATGAACATCTCTCTTTTGCAGAGCACAAAAAGCAGGCCCGCTAGCGCACCGCTTTCGCTCTCGGTAGACTCCACTCCATTCTGAATGAACGTAGCTAATTGGCCCTCAAGTGTAAACTGCGCATTTACACAGCGTGCATTCGTCCAATGATGTCCTATGCCTGAGCAGTCTTCGCACGCACATAACCCCCACCACATCCATAGAATGTAGACCTTCCAAAACCGTTTCCTCCTTAGGGCAACGGGCTACCCTTGGTTCGTTCGTAACGAAATCCTCTACCTTGACCTCAAAATCTCCATTATCCCTCAATTCTTGAAACGCAATTCCAAGCTATTCTTAGATACCATCGCCAAGCATCGCAACTATCTGGTTGTCGAGACCGCCCGTTATATCCCCTATAAAATTTGCAAGCTCGCCGTCCAAGGCATGTCCTCACCGACCCCGATTACTCCATAACCGTCCTCCAGTAGAGCAGTAGGGCGGCTACCAGTCCAGTACACAAGAAGCATCAACCATCATTCCGACCTTAACGCCGAGGTCCCTCGCGATTGCTTCATATTTTGCAATAGATTACCAGCTTTGTGTCATCGCGCTTCTCTTTCTTTTCTATGCAGTGCAACAGTGACCGTGCTTTAGCAGGAAGGAGTAATTAATGACCAACTTCATTTTGCAGTTTTGTATTACCTAAAAAATCTGTTCCAACACCATTGAGACTTACTCAATAAATACTTATTTTGTTGGAATCCGCCATAGTGCATTTTTATAGATTAATCTTGAGTCGATAAAAATACTGACACCATTCGTGCAATGGTTTTCAATGGAAAACCTGCAGTGCAATTACCTGTTCTCGACGACTGCAACACATCAGGGGTTTTTACGAGTCCTCTAGACTTCTTCGTTGTGGAGGAATCGATAATGCCAATGTTTTCAAGTGTTCACTAATATGTTTCACCAAATCACCAATTGACGAATTTTAGTTTACAACCAACGTGTCGTATAGGTACTATTTATTTCACAAACAACTTATTCCGCAAATGTTTTATTTTATAAACACTCGCTTTACAAACATTTATTTGACAAATGCTTCTCTTTACAAATGTTTCGGATGATATTTAATCGTAGGTACACATTTAAGTTTATACTAAATATCATTTTATAATACATTTTTTTAAACCAGTCACAAAGTGAACGGTATTGTTTTGCATAATTTTATTGAACTACAAATAACCCTACATGGTTGCAATTTCTATTTGGGGCTAATAATTTACGGGCAAGTACTGAAGTTATTTACACCTAGGTATAGTTGCCGGCACGTAACTTGGCAAGGTTTTAGTGTATTGGGAGTAAGTTTGCGCATGTACACTTAGTGCAACAAAAAAATTTACACTTTTAGTGTTTGTCATTATTCTATGTTCATCGCCATCTTTTATTTTGAAACATGTCTGTAGGTATAGAAAGAAAGATAAAGAAAGCAAAAACGTATCTAACAACTCTTGCCAAGTTACGTGCCGGCGACTATACTAAAGTATTTTTTCTATATAATGCGGCACCGCTCGTTTCGCTCGCTTGCCTCGTGCGTAGGGGTCACAGTTTTAACTTAACCTAACCATTTTTATAAAAATAATTAACTTAATCTTTCAGTTTTAGGAATTTGCGTAATAATAAGTTATTTGGCAAATGTGTATTTGTATACGGCCTCCCTGTGGTCTCGGGTAAAGGGTAGCACCAACACGCTTCTGAGCGTGGTGGCGGACAGAGTGGACAGCCAAATCTTGAGGCATTGGTCGCTCATGCATGTCCAAATAATAATTATTTTAAATTTTATTAACAAAATATGGACTTGTACCAATTACTGTTGCTTGGTCTGAAATAAAGATTTTCAATTTCAATTCAATAGTGATGAAATGACAAATCATGTTTTTGCTAATCGTTGCTTGTCAAATAGAAATTTGTAAAATAAATGTTTGGTGAACTGACAGGATACCGTTTTGAAGTCATACAATATGGAGACAACAATGCGACTGTAGCAGTACCTATCTACATCGCCACATGCGAATTACGCATCACACTGACGTCACGTAAAATCGTACATTGCGCAATCAGGGTTTACCGCGCAACTAGCATACAACGCCCCGACATCAATCGAAGCAAAAAAGAGTAGGTAAATAAAATCAATAAAGAGTATTTTGGAACAATGAAATTAATCCTAACTCCGAAATAACAAAGTGATTTTTTCAAAGAAACTAAACATTAGTGATGAGCCGACCGTGGGTTATGCCAATATTTGAATAGTAATAGTGACTAAACTGTAGGATACATTTGATTAAATTTTTGTATGCGGATTGGGAACGGCATTACATAATATGTCATGTGCAGTTTACTTTATTGTCGTATCTAACTTGTATGTTAAATTTTAAATTTACTATTTCACGGGGCCGTCACGAAAAATAACATAGCAATAAAAGTTCGTTTCAGTATCGTCACTAAATCTTTATTCATTAACGGTCTAGGCTTCTTCGTTGTGGAGGAATAGATAAACCCTAATATTTTGAGGTTATATGTATGTTAAATTTTCAATAGACTATTTAGAGGGGCTGTCATGAAAAAATATTAAGGAACAAAAAATCGTTACTGTGTCGAACAAACAACAGTGCGAACGCAAACGTGACAAATCTCTACCACCTACTCGTATACAAAACATGTCTATTGTCTATTATCTTCTAGCTGCGTTCGCCCTGTCTAAAAACATAATCCAATAGACATGTTTTTTATAAATGATAAATGATTTTATTTCTGTAAGTTGGTTTGAACAAACACTTTTACACGTCAATCATATTTTTTTTTAAACTAGATGGGGTCGGCGTTTCCTATCTGACTACTCTCAGAAGAAAGGCCGAAACAAACTCAGAGGTCACAGTCTCTTTTAAAGTCCAGACAAAATCTTGGTCAGGTCATGTGAAAGCTATGTAGATTGACACTTGACAATTCAAAAGTGCCTGTAAATGGTTTAATTGAAATAAATGCTTTGAGTTTGAGTTTGAGATCGGTGTCTGCAATGGTCTTTTGAGGTCTTTATAGGTAGAGATTGGTCACGTTTGCGTTCGCATTGTTGTTTTTATTGATTAACGGTTTCTCTAGGCTTCTTCGTTGTGGAGGAATTAATGATTCAAATGTTTTGAGGTTATATGAACCTTTTTCAATTTACCATTTAATGGGGCCGTCACAGAAAAACCAAAGCAATAAAAATTCGTCTCAGTGTCGTCACTGAATCTTTATTAATTAACGGTTTTTCTCAGGTCCTCAGTTATGGAGATCTGTTGATTCTGTTATTCCGAGAACTAAAATTCAATTTACTTTTAATCGGTGACATTACGAGTAAAAGTAAAGCAGTGGTTGTTTGTCACCAAAGCGTCACCAGATCTTTATTCAGTAACAATTTCTTTCTCTAAGGGTCCTATTATGGACATTCAGGTTAGGCGAATGTTCTGAAGGCAAATTCCCGTAATTAAAAACGTTCAAAATCAAATCAAATGTAAAAAATGTACTTAGGTAAACGCTATACAAGGGTTGACAGGTTGAGACTGAGATTAGAATGCTAAAGTTCTTAAAAATACGGGAATTGCCCCTCTGATCAGGACGTTCGGCCATACATAAATGCTTCTAATTTTCGAACTGTTCTGTCACAAATAATTTGACTGGCGTCTTTATGCATCACCTAATCGTCTTAAAGTTTCGGATTTGCCATGCCATCTAAGCAACTTTGGAAATTGCACCCTGTGTAGGTAGATACCTATCTACCTCAAGTCAACAGGAAGGGTGAAAGTGATGCCTATAAATCCAATCTTACGCCAATAAGTAAAAGAGCCGATGATCTTCGAGCCGACTTAACCACATGGCTATGAAGCGAGAAGAGAACTTCTTTCACTTTTATGTAGTCCATCCGTTTAGGGCTTCAAACTGCATCCCTTTATTGCGGCAGGGGCAATATATCTTATTCGAAAGGAGCCGTCGATGATCTTGCAGGTACCAGGTGATTTTTTTAATGAATTATTATATTTTTTATTAATCTATGAAATTTATCTTTTGTAAATTAGTTTATTGTTATTATTTTGAATTTTTAAAAGCTGTCGACATATTGTTACATTTACTTGTCGACATATTGATGAAATGTGAACTTATGATTTTTAAATTGTTGTTTGAATCTATGAAATTCAAATGTAATTTATTTCATTTTAGTGTCTACTGTAGTTCAGTTTTTGTGTTTAAATTCAGATACAAAATTGTTTGTTTATGAATAAATGACTATGACTAATATTGCACATACTAGAGAAATATTTAGTAATATAATGGTAAGTAATGATACCATGAAAGGTGCAGAGTCACTCTCTTCTTCTTGGTCGGGCTCGCGCTCTTCTCCCGCCGCCGCCACCGGGGCGTTCACCGCACTGCGCTCTGGTAAAGAAATAAACTCACATACGTATACATCATGGACGTACACATTGTGTACGTCCATGGTATACTTTTTAGGGTGCTACAAAGGTCTTTTGGTGCCTGAATGACAATGACAGGGGGCGCTGTTGGTAAACATTTGTGAAATGTCACAGAAAGAGTACAGAAGAGTGCGGCGTTAGTTCCATATTGGCCGCGCACCAAATGATCCTTGTAGCGTTGTACTGTCACAAGCAATAATAAATCACTAGTTTGGCAATAATACCACTAAGGGAGATGCGCTAAGGTACCCCGCGAAATTCAAATTTACTTACGCTTTTGACATTTCTTGGGACCTTGGGGTGCTGAAACTTTCAAAGATGTACCCAGCTTTTTATTATTTTTTTCTAATTTAACTTAAGCATCTTTGTATTTACGTTCGTTTACAGTCAGTTATTTATGCGCCCAGTGGGATGACACATATTTTTTCAATATGAGCGGCACAGATTGCGATAAAGAAGAAAACTGGAAACATTATATTGTCAGGTGTCTATGTCCTCGCCAGAAGGACACGGTGGAGCATACGGTGGAGATCTGCCCGGCTTGGGCGGAGTTGCCGTGTCCTCGTGCAGGCGATTGGCGGTGGCGATCTCTCGCGTCCGGCCCTGGTCCAGCCCATGGTACGGAGTGAGAGGGCATGGGAAGCCGTCACCTCCTTCTGCGAAGCAGTAATGCTCGCGAAAATTCGCGCCCTCATGCCCCTAACCGCCGCAGTAGACGCCCTGGGCGTCGGGAATCCCAGGCCGATTCCCGGCCACCGTAGGCGCGGGCTTGCGGACGGCGAGCAATGGGTAGCTCGCCGTACGATAAGGACCAGGCCCGGGTCGACGGCGCGATGTGTTCCACGCGCGCCTCAAAGAGATGTCAGCATCAATGACGGGGTCCGGTAGGGCCGATGCCTGCCAGGGTTGCGGAAAAGTGCGAGAGGGATACCGTGGCCCCTGACACAGGCAACTGAAGGAACACGGGTGGGATTTAGTCAGTAAGAGTCAGACACACCCTCCCGCTCCGCCCGCCGCGGGAGAAGTTAATTGATGATTTCCCCACCTTAAAAAAAGAAATAAGGTGTTTATGTCCAATATTTATGCATTCTGAGAGGTGCCACATCGTTTTGAAGCTAATGCGGTCCGTCGTTTTGGAGCCGATCCCATATTTTGGCGTCGCTTGTCTCGGCAGTTAGTTTTGGAGCCGATCCTATATTTTGGCGTCGCTTGTCTCGGCAGTTAGTTTTGGAGCCGATCCTATATTTTGGCGTCGCTTGTCTCGGCAGTTAGTTTTGGAGCCGATCCTATATTTTGGCGTCGCTTGTCTCGGCAGTTAGTTTTGGAGCCGATCCTATATTTTGGCGTCGCTTGTCTCGGCAGTTAGTTTTGGAGCCGATCCTATATTTTGGCGTCGCTTGTCTCGGCAGTTAGTTTTGGAGCCGATCCTATATTTTGGCGTCGCTTGTCTCGGCAGTTAGTTTTGGAGCCGATCCTATATTTTGGCGTCGCTTGTCTCGGCAGTTAGTTTTGGAGCCGATCCTATATTTTGGCGTCGCTTGTCTCGGCAGTTAGTTTTGGAGCCGATCCCATATTTTGGCGTCGCTTGTCTCGGCAGTTAGTTTTGGAGCCGTTGATGTGCACTCAGAAGCACGCAGACTCTACCAAGAACGTTTTGCGAGTCTATTACCATCGGCGATTCCATTCTAACGTTTGCACGTACGTACAATACCGGAAGTGTGCACTGACGAGACCAACATCGAGCTGACGCAGGCAGACCGAGGACTCGAGACATTGACACCGAGTAGCAAGTGTTGGACTTGCAAGATCACCTGATCTGACGCCTTTAGATTTTTTCCTGTGGGGCAGTGTAAAGCAACAGGTGTTAAAAAAAACGTGCGATACGGAGTTCGAAATGCGTTCACAGATAGTAGCAGCATTTGACCAGATTAAGTCCGATACCTCCGTTCTGCGGAGCGTACGTAGTAGTACGTAGGCGTTGCAACAAATGTATAGAGGTACAAGGTGGTCATATCGAACAGCATCTACGTGGCCGTCAAAATAGTCATCATAATAAATTAATGCATTCAAATAAACATCAGGTTATATGTGACAGACGCGGCGACTTTGTTTTTTTTTAATGTAGTGAAGTGTTAAATGTAGTTTTAACAATTATCAATTGTGCATAAAAATACCGTGTAAACCAACATTTTAAAACATTCATTCGTTAAAGTGAAAAACAACAGCTGACAAGGTCACGAACTTGTGTAGCAAAATAGGTAGGTAAGTGGCGGCGGTGTACCGGCGCAGCGTCACCGATCAAAGAGAGTGGCGGGAACGTTCTATTTTTTTCTGGTTTTGCGTCATCGCTTCATGCAGAATTGCAGAGGTAAGAAATCAGTAAACATTACAAATATTAATAATTAGATATTTATTTTAATTTTTTTGTTGAACAGTTTTTTTATAAATGACTTGTTTATTACGTATGTATACCGATTCTTAAAACGTAGGTAAAAGTATTAGAATCAGAGTGTTTATTTGTGAAACATAGGTATTTACATAAAGATCTTAGGTTAATATGTGCGCTATGTTTTGCCGTGAAGGCGTACATATATTGAAATAAAAACAAAAATCAGGAACAACAGGGTTTTTGTTACATATTGTATAAGTGGAAACTTGTAATTGGCTTTCTTCTACATATTACTCCTGTCTGTTACCGAACTGGAAATCTCCGGAACCAGACGAATTGCACAACTTTTGGTTGAAATGGCTAATTAGTTCACACATTTGCCTGGCATCTCAGTACCAGTCATCCGTAGTCTGGGTCGCTACCGCAGTTTCTAACAACAGGCGTTACCCACCTGCTCCATAAGTCAGGTAGTCCCACGGAACCCAAGAATTATAGACTAATCACGTGTTTGTCGACGATCTATAAACTTTTTACATCCATTCTGAGAGCGAAAATTTATTTTTATTTTATTTTATTTTTATTTTATACGCACATTGGCAGTAATATGATTATGTCTGCCTCTCAAAATGGATGTAGCAACGGGTCCCGCGGTACTAAGGAGCTACTCCTCATCGACATGGCCATTAGCCAACAGGTTCGTCGATCCCGCAAGGATCTGTCGACATGCTGGATAGATTATAAGAAGGCCTACGACTCGGTGCCACATACATGGCTCATGAGGGTGCTGGAGTTGTACAAGATTGATGCAACTCTACGCACATTCCTTGAATCGTGTATGGGAATGGTGTCTTCCATTGGGAAGACGGTTCTTCGCTATCCAGAATGTCGACAGATCCAGGGGAATGATCAGCCTGTATGGATTAAACGGGGAATATTTCAGGGTGACAGTTTGAGTCCACTTTTGTTCTGCTTAGCCTTGAATCCTCTAAACACACTACTGGAGGATTCAGGTCTAGGTTATCGGTTGAGGAATGGTAATCAGGTCATATCTCACCTCCTCTACATGGATGACTTGAAACTCTTTGCCCCCAACAAATTACGACTGATGGAGCTACTGAAGGTAACTGAAACTTTCTGTAGCGCCATCAAGATGGAATTTGGTGTGGACAAATGTGCAGTCATGCATGTAAAGCGAGGTGAGATTATGGAATCCGGGGGAATTCATCTTTCGGATTCCATACACCTTAGATACCTCTCCTCATCCGAAAGCTATAAATATTTGGGTATGTCGGAAACGTTAGGCATCAACGTTGCTGACATGAAGCAATCGTTGAAGGAGCGATTCTTCAGTCACCTGAAGAAGATATTACTTAGTCTTCTTTCAGGCGGAAACAAAGTGCGTGCTTTCAACGGTTGGGTCATACCGGTTTTGATGTACTCTTTCGGCATACTCAAATGGACTCACACTGAACTCGACGCCCTGGATAGGAGGGTACGTACACTACTGACCACAAATCGGATGCATCACCCACGTTCATCGGTGATGAGACTGTACATCCCGCGGAAGTGCGGGGGTAGAGGGTTTTTAAATGCGAAGACCCTCCACAACCGTGAGGTCTGCAGTCTCAGGGAATATTTTTTTAAAGCTGAAATGTGTATGCACCGTGATGTGGTCGCTGTAGACAAGGGGCTCACCCGGCTCTCCATGGCTAAAGAGAACTGACGCAAACCTGTAGTACTTACTACCGATGACCGCAAGGAGGTATGGCAAAGCAAGGAGCTTCTTCGCTTCTACCGGGCTCTTCATCAGCCCGGTGTAGACTTCTTAGCGTCCGTATCCTGGCTACGTTTTGGTGACCTTTTCGGGGAACTGAAGGTTTTATCTGTGTAATTATGGACGAAGTTATCATAACTACCGGCGACATATTTTGAAAGACGGGACGGTGGACGTGTGTCGGGCATGCCACCGTCCAGGTGAATCCATCAGACATATTATCTCTGGTTGTTCTCGTCTGGCTAACGGCGAGTACTTGCACAGGCATAACCTAGTAGCCAGGATTATTCACCAACAACTTGCTTTAAAATATAAACTTTTGGATACTGAGGTACCGTATTACAAGTATGCGCCCGACCCAGTTCTCGAAAATGACCAAGTCACGTTGTACTGGGATCGGTCTATTTACTGACAGGACTATAATCGCCAATAAGCCTGATATAGTGGTGATAGATCGATTAGCGCGCCGCACAATGATTATTATTTATGATTATTATTATTTGGCCCTATGTCAATCTATAATTCAATACTGTATCACTTCTTGGGGTGGCGCACCAAAAACTAATTTGCTTCCTCTTGAAAGAGCTCAGAGAGCAATTTTAAAAGTAGCAAACTTCCTTCCCTTCTTTTTTCCCACAGCTCTCCTATATAAATCCTGCAATGTACTAACCGTTCGCCAGCTTTTCATTATGCACTTAGTATTAAAACAACACACCATGCTTGCCTACAATGCCGACAACACTAACAAGAGACGCAATGATCTAGTATGTATGTCTAATGCAACCTCAAAACATGTCTTTGTAGAAAGATTTTTAACATTCTTAGGCCCATTCTTGTACAATAGATTAAATAGAAAACTAAGTATCTATAAACTAAATTACTATAACTGTAAAAAAAATATAATTAAATATTTACTAACCATTGACTATGCACAGACAGAAGACCTACTTATTGTCTGCAAATAGAAATACTAATATGCTATTTTACTTTTAACTATTTAAGTTTTAATTTAGTTTTAAGTTGTACTCATTGTTAATTTATTTTATTTAGTATTGATGCACTTTTTAGCCTGAGGCACAGGTTCAACCTAGTTCAGGCAAATTAGCAACTGTGCGCTATTTTAATTGTTAAGATATCCATTGTAAATGTATCCCTTTTTTAAATAAACGTTTTATTATTATTATTATTATGTTTATGGAATTGTTTTCCTCGGCATAGCCGGATAGAACTGATGGCACGGGCCTAAGCCAAGTGTCCAGCAGTGGGGTTAAGTGTGGGAGTAATATTATAAGTAGCCTGTATGGTAGACGAAACTATATTTGAGTGGGAGTATTGGTGCAAGTTGTCCGACTCACACTGAAGAAATTTTCTAACTAGCCTGCATGTATTTAGAATCACTGCCTTCTGCAGCAGGTGGTAGGTGTTAGATGGCAGGTTGAGGGAACTAAGGGACTGATGAAGCTGTTTAGGAATTACTCCTGTCGTAGATAGCACTATGGGGACTATTGTGACTTTTTGAAGATGCCAAAGTCGGGTTATTTCGTCTTTTAGTTCGGTGTATTTGGATAATTTTTCAGCTATTGTAGTCTGTAAGTTATGCGTATTTGGCACGGCAATGTCAATAAATAACCCAGTTTTGTTTATTTTATTAATTAATGTGATGTCGGGTCTGTTAAAGTGAATTGTGCGATCTGTGAGTATGGCTCGGTCGAAGTACAGTTTTGTTGTGGGGTTCTCTAATACCGTTTCAGGGTTATATTTATAATAAGGTACTACGGTGTCTATAAGTTTGTATTTATGAGCTAGTTTTTGATGTATGACTTTGGCTACTTGATCATGTCGATGTTTGTAGTCTGTCTGGGCTATTGATTTGCAGGCACCAGTTATATGTTGGATTGTCTCTGGAGAAGTACTACACTTTCTACAAGTATCGGTTGTTAAATTCTTTATAATATATTTTCTGTAGTTTTTGGTCTCAATAACTTGGTCTTGAATTGCAAGCATGAACCCTTCAGTCTCCGGGAATAGTTCACCTCGATTTAACCACGCGTTCGACGCATCTTTGTCGACATTTATTTGGCATACATCTTGGCGATGTCTCCCGTGAAGAGACTTCTGGGTCCACTCTTGACATTTGGTTTGGTCATCTATAATTTTCTCGTTTTTTTGTTCTCTAGGGTCTTTTAAATTAAGAGGTGTAAAGTGCTTGTCGTTGTGTGCTATTAGTTTGTGGAGTGGGGAAGATTCAGTTTTGGCAAAGAAGTATTGCCTAAGAGTTGTGATCTGTCTGTTGTGTAAGTTTAGGATATCTATAAGTCCTCTGCCTCCTTCTTTTCTCGGTAACGTTAACCTTTGTATACAAGATCTTGGGTGATGTTTGCGAAATTTAGTCATTGTAGTGTTGATTTTCCGTTGTAAGTTTTTGAGGTCAGTTTTGGTCCAGTTTATTATCCCGAATGAATAGGTGAGCACAGGTATAGCAAAGGTGTTGATTGCTTTTATGGTGTTTCGTGAATAGAGCTGTGTTTTTAGTATTGTATTAAGTCTGTGTTGAAATTGTTGTTTCAGATTTTGTTTAGTATCTTTATAGTGTATCTGACGGGATTGATTATAACCTAAGTATTTATAAGTGTCTAGTTCATCCAATGGCTCTATTCGTTCTCCTGTACCTAACGTGTATTGGTGTTGGTAGTTCTGTCCTGCTCTAACTGAATTTATTTTGCATTTATCTATGCCGAACTCCATTTTAATGTCATTTGTGAAAGTTTCTGCTAGGTTAGCTAGCTCGTAGAGTTGACTCTCGGTTTCTGCGTACAACTTAATATCATCCATATACAGTAAATGATTTAAAACTCCATTCTGTGGGTCAGTCGGTCGGTTGGTAACTGTAGAATTTAAAGGAATACCTAGTGAGCTAGCGTTTAATATTTTAGATAGGGGGTTTAAAGCAAGGCAGAACCACAGTGGGCTGAGTGCATCTCCTTGGAACATTCCTCTCTGTATTTTAATTGGGCTAGTATCTGTTGTTTCGGTTGGGGTGGTGAGTCTTAATACTGTACACCAAGTTGTCATCATTGTCTCCAAAAATTTAACAATTATTGGGTTTATTTTGTAAATTTCTAACACTTGCAAAAGCCATGAATGGGGCACAGAATCATACGCTTTCTTGTAATCAATATACATGGTGAATAAATCGGTTTTGGATTTCTGAACTCTTTTTAAGATAACGGAATCTATGATTAATTGCTCTTTGCAGCCTCGACTATATTTTCGGCATCCTTTTTGCTGTTCGGCTAAGATGTTATTGGCGTCAATGTGTTCGTATATCATTTCGGATACGCAGGATGTGATGATCTTATACAAGGTCTGTAAGCATGTAATAGGTCTATATTTAGCTGGGTTAGAGAGGTCATTGCGATCTTTCGGTATCATGTAAGTTGTGCCCGACGTTATATAAGAAGGTATCATTTTGGGATCTTGGATGAAGCTGTTTATAAAATTATATAAATAACAATGAACTGCTGTGAATTTTTTGTACCAGTAACTATGGATGTGGTCTGATCCAGGTGCTTTCCAATTATGTAGGCGAGCTAGAACTTTATGAAATATTTGTGGGGAGATGTGCTCAAATGCCATTGCCTGAATGTTTGTGCTATTTGATAGTTCTGCTTTTATCCAATCTGCTTGGGCGTTATGATGAATAGTTTGTTCCCATATTCCTGCCCAGAAGTTTTGTAATGCCTCTGGATTAGGAGTGTTCAACTCATCAACATTTGGGTTGTAATTCTGAGCATTTGTTGTTGCCTGCCTGATATTGCGATAGAAAAGTTTTTCGTTTTGGGTGAATTGAGCATTTTGTTGTTTTCTTAAAGTGCATGCGTTATATCTTTGAAGCCGGCCTGTTACAACTGAGAGTTTTTGTTTAAGTGTGTCTAGAGTGTGTGCTACTTGTGTATTTGGTTCTTCGTGAACGGTATGAATTCTATATAGTTTTATGATCTTGTTTACATGCTTCTTTAATTTTCTACTCCTGCTGCCGTTAATAAACTGTGTTATTCTACCTATTTTTGATCGTAAATCGTTTAGTTTTTGTTCTAGTCGTCTTTGCCATTTTGGTTTATATTTTGTTTTTGTACCTCGGGATATTTCTCTTGGTTCGAGTGTTATCTTGGCTCCATTAACCTTAGCAACGGTCCATGCCGCACAATATATGAAGGTCTGGAATGTATGGAAGTCTGTGTCGTTGTTAATATGTTCAGGGAGAATGATTTTGTTTAGGTAGCTAATTATTCTTGCAAGATTTTTTGATGATTTTTGTTTTGGAATATACATTCTATTAGTAGGGCTAGTGTCTTTATAAAATTGGAATGCTTGTTGGAAATAATCGTCTATTATTGGGTCCCTTTCTAAATTAATTTGTGGGTTAAGAAGAATGTCTGCACTAGTTATTTCAGTGTTGTCCGATGTTTCTATATTAGGTGTAGGTTCGTCTATAGAGTTTGTATCAAGCTTCGATCAACATCTCTCGAAGCTCTCGTTAGGCGGTTGGATCAAGGGCCTGATTCAGAAGGCAGTACTCCTCGATACGGCTCGTATCGTGAGGAGGTTCCTGTCTCTGGAGCCCTAACCACCGCTAGCTTGGACCCTGCTCCCGATACCGGCGGACTACTATTTTTATATTTACAATTCTTTTTAAATGTTTTTTTATAAAAAAAAAAATATTTGTATGAAAATAAATAAACGGAATAATAATTGATTGCATAAACAAGGATCACATTGCACTGCATACATTTAGATGACATATTTAATTAAAGCGTTCTGAATCAGAATCAGAGGAGGAGGAGGAGGCTTAACATAGGAGTACAATAATTTTTAACTCTATCCCTTAAACTAGGTCTGGCCTGTATCTTAGGATATAGGGTTCCGCCATTGAGTTAGACTAATTTAATATAATTATTAAAAAACAACCACAAGTGAAACCAGTGACGAAGCGGTACCTAAAAACGTACATAATTAATATTAACAATAAAACTAAAACTATGAAGGTATGAACCGGTTGTATATATATGGGTGGGTGGGTGTTTGTGGTGTTGAGTGTGATGTACGTGTTTAGTATGGTGTGAACTTGTGATGTTAGGACAGATGTTAAGTGTGTTTGAGTTTAAGAAATAAATAATGTAAGACATAGGTGTGAAGAATGGAGTTCCTTTGGAGTGGTGGTCTTATTGGAGGAGACCTACAGACTATTACATCAGTTGTTGCGTCAGTAGATTTTCTGTTGTGATATTGTAATCCTGCTGAAGTAGCCACTGGGTGATTTTGTGTTTTAACGCGTATCCGTTAGAAACAAGTAAGTTAAGTTTTCGGTGTAGTTGCTTGTATAAGCGTGTACCATTGGTGCCTTGCAAAAGTTGTTTTATGTCTTACCCCCGAGGGGATGTTTTGCGTTTATCTGGGTTGGACCTGGGCATAGTTCTATGGGTTCTGAGGGCGGTTTGCAGGATAAAGAGCTGCCTAACCGTTAAAAGTTTGCATTCCTCGTATAAATGCACAGTTGGAAATCTATACGGTTTACGAGTAATTTTTTTGAGGACTGCTCTTTGAGTTCTCTCAACCCTCAAGAAGTTTGTTTTCATTGCAGCACCTCAAGCAGTAATACAATAACCGATGATCGACTGGCATAGCGCATAGTAGACCATTTTTAATACATTGACGTTAGCTGAATCTCTTAGGGATTTAAAGTTAAAGATGAGACGCATTGTTCGGCTTGTTACCGCTTCTAGTTGCCTGTCCCACCTTAATCCACTATCAATTACTAGACCCAAGTAGGTATTTTACACTGTCTGCTCTTTTCAACGAGGGACAGGAGATGATGACGATGACGTTTACTGCTGATCCGGTATCGATTTCGAACTCTAAAACTAGACCACTGATTGTTACACGCTCCGTCACTCCTCCGTCGAAGCCGGACCCGTGCTTCACCTAGTTTCTCCACCTGGGTGAAGCACGGGGTCTTAGGATGGGAACTTAGGGTCTCGTGCTCCAACTGATGACTTTATTGTACAGTGATGCAGTAAATTGTTTTCCCTATATGTATAATACACAAAATCTAAACAATTATTTAATAGGAGTGAATGTATATGACATAATATAATTAGTTTCATTAATATTATTATTTACTTTTAATCAATTATATTATTTAATTACTTACAAGCCTTTGTGGTGCACAGAAAAGAGTTTGAGTATTATTAACAAACCTTTGCGGTGCATAAAATTATTGAAAAATAAATTCAACGCGTCTGCTTGAGTATTTTGCTTCTGTCGTTGTCAAGAAGTTGTAAGGAATAATTTTAGAGTTATGTTATCCCAGGAGCAAGTTTTTGAGAATACAAGCTCCCAACATCACATTTTTATAAAAAGAAACGGTGGAATCGTACTAATCTATGATGGTCTACAATATTATAATCACAGGACTTAGACTTATCTGAATTAATATGTTATCATCTAAAAATATCCATGTCGTACTGCATATGTTGAAACTATCCACCAGTTTTAGCATCTAAAAAGTTATTAAGCTAGAAGTTATAAAGCAGTTTATCTCACGTATCCATTATTTTTTCTTTAAAAAAATAATAATAATTAGTACGTGAGATGAACTGCTTTATAACTTCTAGCTCAATCGAAGAAGTATAGACCTATTATGGTTGCGCTCTTATAGGGAAAATATGGATTTTGTAAAGCTCCCCGAGACACAATAATTTATAACAACTGGTCTTACTACCTAGTTCTTACAAAAGGCCTAACTCTCTTATAGGTTAAATTATAACAATTTAGTTTATACTCAGTATTCTCTCAGTATATTTATTCTTCAAACCAGTTGACGGAATTATGTAAGACCCTTGGCATCGAACACAGGATAATGCCTGTGTTCACACGATCAACGTGGCCTACGGGCGTAGACGGTGACGCTATTGTTACCTGGACTGGCGAACTTCCCTTATTTACCTATCAAAAATCCGAAACTCATTCCTCAATGTAAGAGATGCCAGGCATATGAACATATTCATAAATACTGCAGAAAAGAACCAAGGTGTGTAAAATGCACTGGCAAGCATCATACAGCCAACTGTACTAAATCTCCACAAGAGAAACCAAAATGCGTCCACTGTGGTTTGCCCCACCCTGCCAACTATAGAGGGTGTGTAGTAGCCAAGGAGATGCAAATTATGAAAAATAAAAACATAAAACAGAAACTTGCTGTGCTAACTGCCCAAGATTCCATAAAAAATCTCGACAAACAGGCACGGAAAGAAAGCTTTCAGACAACTGCAAAACCTGTTCAAGCAAGTAGTTTTTATGCACAAGCTGCAAAACAAGGCACACAGCCTTCGAATCTGGAAGATAAGATAAATCAGATCTTAAAGTGTATCACTACATTTGACACAAGATTAGAGAAGCTAGAATCCAGCACCAAAACAGCTGTTTTAAAAAACCAAAAATAAAAAACCAACACACTAAAAATAATGTGGTGGAACTCCAACGGGCTCCTCAAACATCAGAATGTGGTGGAACTCCAACGGGCTCCTCAAACATCAGAATGTAGTGGAACTCCAACGGGCTCCTCAAACATCAGAATGTGGTGGAACTCCAACGGGCTCCTCAAACATCAGAATGTGGTGGAACTCCAACGGGCTCCTCAAACATCAGAATGTGGTGGAACTCCAACGGGCTCCTCAAACATCAGAATGTCTTACAGGCAGTCCTAGAGACAGACAATATATACGTGTGTTTGATCTCCGATACGCACTTCACTAAACAACCTTTCATCAAATTTAGAGGATACAAGATGTATAATTCCCTCCACCCTGACAACTTCGCCAGAGGTGGTAGCGCGGTTATAACTAAAGAAAACATCAATCATTACGAGCATAATAAATTCGAAGAACCAGACATGCAATCCGTGGCAGTATCTGTTAAAACCAAATTTTGTCACGTTTCCATAGCAGCCGTATGCTGTCCACCAAGGCACATGATAAGAAAAGAACGATACGTACAATTCTTTGAACTTCTAGGTCCGAAATTCATCCTAGGCGGTGATTTCAATGCCAAGCATATGCACTGGGGATCAAGACTTAATACAACAAAGGGAAGGCAGCTCTTAAATGCAGTTAAAGACACACATTGTGATGTTATGAGCACAGGCAAACCAACATACTGGCCCACTGACCACCAGAAAACACCGGATCTTAAAGAATTTTTCATAATTAAAAATATATCCACCAATTACGTTAATCTGGAGGAAGGTTTTCACATGAATTCGGACCACTCCCCGATTATTCTAACACTTATTCAAAAAATCCTGCTAAGAGAAAGCTGTCTAACCTTGATTAATAAGTCTACAGATTGGGACAGTTTTGCCCTTGATCTAGATATTATCGACCTAAAAACTCCGTGTTTAAACCGGATTTATAATGTTAAATGAAACAAGTGTCGTCCATGATGAATCAATGTAATGTTCACTGACATTTCTCTTTTGGTGTTGCCCTCAGTCCCTGACACAACCATGTTAATGATCATTATCCAAACATCCCCCCCTTTTACAAATGTCAATTACAATGGGACAGCAACTTTATTATTATTAGGTACTTAAGTATATGAATTCAACTTAACTTAATAAACAAGCACTGACTAATCACATTAAAAATTAATACAAAGAATAATCTGCAAGTCTAATAGGAGGACGCACTGAGCGACCTGATCTCGTAGTCTGCATGACTTCAGAAGTACCACTACCACTACCACTAGCTTCAGATTGAGTTGACATAAATGGCCCAGAATGACAGGGCTGATCATCATTTATTTTATTGTTTAGGACAACCCTTTGTGAATTATCCTTGCTTTTAGGTACATACATAATCATTGGTTTTTCAATAAACACATTTCTACTATGCATCAAATGTCTTTCATTTCTCCTAACTTCATGTCCCTTCTCCGTTTTAACTACAAATGACCTAGGCCCTTCCTTTCTAACTATCTTCCCCTGTACCCATATTTTATTTGGTTGATTTTGCATTTTAATATTCTCTCCACATTTAAAAAATTACTTTTTGTCAACGGCAGACTTATCATAATTTAACTTAGACTTATGTTTCAACTGTAGCATTTTTTCATATGCCAGTTTAGGTACAGCAGGTTTTAAGCTTTTCTCAGAACATGGTAATGTAGTGCGCAATTTTCTGGCCATTAAAAGCTCTGAAGGACTGTAATCCAATCCAGCTACAGGTGTAGCCCTGTAGTTCAATATAGCAACATTAAAATCAGTGTTACTTTCTCTGCACTTCCTCATCATGTTCTTTACAATTCCCACTGCCTTTTCACTTAGACCATTAGATTGAGGGTACCTAGGACTAGAATGAATTAGTTGCATGTCACAAGATTCTGCGAACTGTTTAAAATTGTAACTGGCAAAAGGCATGTTGTCACAAACAATGACCTTGGGAAACCCATGAACGGCAAAAATGACTTTTAACTTTTGAATTACCGTAGCCGCCGTTTTATCTTTCAAAGGCTTCACTTCAATCCACCTCGAATAATAGTCTACCACAACTATATAATCTTTAGTTCCATATGTGCAAATATCCATTCCAATCTTATAAAATGGTAGGTCAGGAACCTCATGAGACATGAGAGGATCTTTAGGCTTAGAAACTCTATATTTTTCACAAATGTTACAAGACATGGTGAACCTCTCAATGTCTATTGACATTCCTGGCCAATACAGCAAATTTCTAGCCCTTTTTTTACATTTACCTGCTCCTACATGCCCTGTGTGTAAGCTTTCTAGCACCCCTTGCCTCATATTTTGTGGCACTACTATGCGATCATTGTAATAGATAATGTTATCTTTTACATGTAACTCGGTTCTCAGTTTGTAATAAACACTAAAATTTTTACTAATAATCTTTCTATCATTTTTAGGGTAACCTTCATTATACCATTTAATAACCTGACTTAAATCCGGATCATTCAATGTTTCATTTTGAAACTGTGCCATTTTTTTGTCTGCCACTGCTAATTGTGACTCAAAACTGTGAACCAACTCCTGCAAGGTTGGATCTACTTTGGCATTGTCCTTAATAAAGTTCCTAGACAAATAATCGGCAACAAACATTTTGTTTCCAGGCACATATCTAACCTCAATATCATACTTCATTAATTTCAGTACCATTTTAGGGTAACCTTCATTATACCATTTAATAACCTGACTTAAATCCGGATCATTCAATGTTTCATTTTGAAACTGTGCCATTTTTTTGTCTGCCACTGCTAATTGTGACTCAAAACTGTGAACCAACTCCTGCAAGGTTGGATCTACTTTGGCATTGTCCTTAATAAAGTTCCTAGACAAATAATCGGCAACAAACATTTTGTTTCCAGGCACATACAGGGTGGCCGGAACATTGACGTCCAAAAATAAAATTTCGGTCCCTCGTATCGTGGGGTATTCGAATCACCCCCATGTATGTTCCGCGACTTTTCATAGTTTTCGAGTTATGAATTTTTTTCTGAATGTTTGAAAATTTTCGACCTGACCAACCTAAAAAAATTCTAAAAAAAAAAGTAGAGGGTTTTATCGAGTTTCTTTTTTTGCAACTGAATTTTCATAAGTAGTACTTTTATGCATAAAATAATCAGCTTCGTAACTGTGATGAAAGTTATGAAAATGTTGATCTAAAGTGAAAAATTTACGTTCGGTAAATTATGACTCAAATTTTCAACTTTAAATTAAAAATCTTAACAGGTGACTTCATAATTCCTAAGTAGGCTTCAAGAATGCGCCAGACTCTCAGTTTTCATAATCATAAAAAAAATGAAGTACTTAATAGGGCTACTTTGTTTAAAATCGGCCTTCAAAGACAGCGAGGTGGAAAAATTCTTAAAATTACCCATCTGAGTAATTATTTTTTTTTGGCTATTTTCTCGTTCCTAAGGTTAATTAATGATAAGAATACTGAAAACTAACCAACAAATAGTTTCAGAGTTGGGTAAGAAAAGTTTTACGTAAAAAGTGGTTTTGAATAAAACACAGATGATAATGTGAAAAAAGTACTTAATTTATTTTTAACATTTAGAAAAGGTTTTCAAAGTGGCCACCACCAGCAGCAATACACATTCTACACCTACGTAAGAAATTGTCTGGCAATCGTCTAAAAGCGTCTCTGTTCTCTCTCACAACACGTTCAGCTTCTGCAATCAACTGCCTCAGCTCTTGTTCACTTGAACAGTCTCGGGCGTATGCTATTTCCTTGTAATAGCCCCAAATAAAGAAATCGATGGGGTTGAGATCAGGTGAGCGTGGAGGCCACCTAATTGGTCCGCTGCGTCCGATCCATCTGTTGGGGTATGTTTCATCTAAGTAATTTCGGACCTGGGTTGCATAGTGACACGGGGCGCCGTCATTTTGCAACACCATGGTTCGTCTGAGTTCGAGATTCACATCTGCCAGCAACAATGGAAGTTCATTTTCCAAAAAGTTTTTGTATGTTTCTCCATCAAGTCTGGACGGCAGTTCAAACGGACCAATTAGTTCGCCATTGAGAATACCAGACCACAAGTTAACGCTGAAGCGATGTTGAAATGTCGAAGCTCTCACTTCGAGTGGATTTTCATTCGCCCACGTGTGGTAATTATGAATATTGAATATTCCGGATCGCTCAAATCGTGACTCATCTGACCATAAAACTTTATTGAAAAATCCAGGATCCTCTTGCTCTTTTCGTAACATGGTTTCGCAAAAATCAACGCGCAATTGGTGATCTGTAGGCAGTAAAGCTTGGACTCGTCGGATGTGGAACGCGTGGTATTCTTCATCGTGAAGAATGTCTTGGATAGAAGTCCTTGGGATGTTCAGAGCACGAGCCATACTTCTCGTACTCGTAGACGGATTTCGCTGAACTTCTTCCAGCACCATTTCTCTGCGATCCGGGTTAGCTCTAGGGATTCCTTCATGACTGCCGCGTCGACCAGGAATGCGGCCTGCCATCAAAGTGTTGTGCGTGTTAATAAAAACACGATGGTCGGGATATCGCTCAGGTTGCGGCCCACCACGACGTTGAAGTTGTTCGCGATACAGTCGCGCTGCTTCATGGCCGTTTCCTTGTGCAACTCCATAAAAATAATGCATTTCTGCATATTCACTTAACGTGTAACTCATTTTTTACACTTCCACGTAAAAAAAGTCCAAATCAGAATGCAAAACACAGTCCAATAAACGAGCAAAGTAGTCAAACAAGTAGGCAGCGGAGTCCGTGGGCAAAGCGAGTGTGGTAAAGACAAAATGGCGACACGCGTATAGCAGTAAACACAATGTGAGTACGACTGAGGTACTTGTTTTGCGTTGGCTTCGGTTGCGCGCCTTGCGTGAGAGAGATAGCAATAATTCGGTCTCTTTTCCTCTCGGTCCATTGTTATTGCAGGTAAAAGAGTTGCACCCTCGTTTACAACCCATAGTCCACGAGAACGGATCGCGCAAAATTCATTAAACTAACATTTAAAAAAATCTCCGTGTTTAAATCTTAGCTTTCCTGCAGTAATTTTTGGTTAGCAAACTAAATAACCTTAGGAGCGAGAAAATGGAAAAAAAAAAATTATTAATCAGATAGCTAATTTTTAGAATTTTCCACTTCGCAGTCTTTGAAGGCCGATTAAGGCCAAAGTTAGCCCCATTAAGTCCTACGTTTTTTAATGATTATGAAAGCTGAGAGTCTGGCGCATTCTTGAAGCCTACTTGAGAACCATGAAGTCACCTGTTTAGATTTTTAATTTGAAGTTGAAAATTTAAGTCATAATTTACCGAACGTAAATTTTTCACTTTAGATCAACATTTTCATAACTTTCATCACAGTTACGAAGCTGATTATTTTATGCATAAAAGTACTACTTATGAAAATTCAGTTGCAAAAAAAGAAACTCGATAAAACCCTCTACTTTTTTTTTTAGAATTTTTTTAGGTTGGTCAGGTCGAAAATTTTCAAACATTCAGAAAAAAATTCATAACTCGAAAACTATGAAAAGTCGCGGAACATACATGGGGGTGATTCGAATACCCCACGATACGAGGGACCGAAATTTTATTTTTGGACGTCAATGTTCCGGCCACCCTGTATCTAACCTCAATATCATACTTCATTAATTTCAGTACCATTCTTTGCAATCTTGAACTAATTTTATTTATATCTTTGTTTACAATTGATTCCAAAGGTTTATGATCTGTTTCAACCACAATCTTTCGACCATACACAAACTGATGGTACTTTTCTAACGAGGCACATATAGCAAAAAGCTCTTTCTCAATGGGTGCCCACCTTTTTTGGCAATCAGTATAGCAACGAGAATAAAATGATATAGGCCTACCTTTTTGCAAGAGACATGCTCCTAGCCCATCCTTTGAACTATCAGTCTGCAAAACCACTGAACCCTCTTTTGTCAAAATGCCTAGTGTAGGTGTGCATGATAACTTGTTTTTTAGCTCCTGAAATGCATGGGCCTGTGGCTCTTCCCATACCCACTCCACTTCATTTTTTAGCAACCGCCTTAAAGGTTCAGTAGTTTTTTTGTATACAGCGGTATGAACTTACACAAATAATTGCACATTCCTAAGAATTTTTGCAACTCTTTCACATTGTTTGGTGGTTTTAGTTCTGTAATTGACTTCACATGGTCTGGATCCACCTGTATACCAGAGTTTGACACTATTAATCCTACATACTTAACATGATCTAATCTGTACTGTAACTTTCTTTCATTAAACTTAACTTTGTGTTCTCTAGCCCTGATTAAAACTTTTTCTAGTACTTCATCATGCTCTTGATTATTTTTTCCCGCCACAATAATATCATCAAAGTATACTTGAACCCCCTCAATGTCACCAAATATTTTTAAATTTATTTTTTGCATAACCTCTGGGGCAGATGATATGCCAAAGGGCATTCTTAAAAATCTGTACCTACCAAATGGGGTGGCAAAAGTACACACTTTTTCCTGATCGTCTAACAAAACCTGAAAAAACCCATCCTTTAGGTCCAAAACAGTAAAAATTTCTTTTTCTGACCAGCACTATAAATTTCCTCTGGTGATGGAATTAAAAACTTTTCCCTTTCAATACTGTTATTAAGCTCTTTTGGATCCAAGCACAATCGAAGGGATTTATCTGGTTTTTCCACAATGACAATATTATTACACCAAGCAGTAGGACAATCAACCCTTTCTAACACACCTAATTTTTCATACCTATCCAAAGTTTGTTTCAATCTGTCTTTAATTTTCTCCGGAATACGCCTAATGGGCTTACTAACAGGCTCTGCATCTTTTTGTAATTTTAACTTATAAGTTCCTATCTCTCCTAACCCAGTAAAAACATCTCTATTATTTTCTACAAACTTTTCTTTCCTTGGTTGACCTTCCTTTTCTACTACATCTACTCTTTTCAACAAGTTTAACTTGATGCAGTCTTTCAATCCTAATACTGACTGTACAAGCAAATCAATCACATTAAAGTTTAAGTTAGTAATTGTTCCTTTTACTTTGCAGTTCAAAGTAACACATCCAAGAGGTTTAATTTTCTCACCATTGTAGACCACTAACACTGTTTGGCTTTCTTGTAGGGTATTTTTGTTCAACTTTACACTCCGAGATAAGGTATTGCACTCTGCTCCTGTGTCCAGCTTAAACAGCAAATTTACTCCTTCGACTTCAACAAGTTCTTTCCATTGCACTTTACCTACGCTGTCTACACAGTATATTCCTTCTAATGCAAACTCTTCTTTATCCTCTTCCTCTTCCATTAACATCATTCTCCTGTTCCTCAACTGTCCAGCTGCCTGATTAGTCCTCACCATCTCTTTCTGTTTAGAATTTCTACACACTGCTGCAAAATGATTGTACCTAGTACACGATGCACACCTTTTTCCATAAGCAGGGCAGTTTCCTCTTACATGCGCTTGCCCACACCAAGAACACTTCTGATGTTGTTCTGTCTTACCTTGTTGGTTGACCGTATTAGCTTTTTTGAAGGCATGCACTTCTTCACTTTTTTCTAAGGATTTTATTTGTTGCTTACTGGCCTCATACGCTCTACATATTCTTTCTGCCTCATTCATGGAAATCTCTTCCTCTCTTAACAGGTTTTCTTTTAGAACCTTATCGTCTACTCCTATTATGATCACCATTGTAATCAACCTGTCTTCTAGAGTGGCAAAATCACAAAGCTTACTCAGTGTTTTTATTCTAGTTATGAAATGATCTATAGACTCACTATCTTCTTGCTTTAATTGAAGAAATTCATAAGTATTTATCAACGTTCTTTTCCTCGGTTGGGTGTATAGCTGAAATTGGTCGAGCAGAGACACAAGTTTTGTCGGCTTAACCTTGAAGTTGTTGAAAACCTCCACAGCTTCCTCACCTGCTGCATTTAAAAATATAGCAATTTTCCTCGCCTCGTCCGCCGCTGTTAAGCCTGCTGCATCCAGATAGATTTCAAATAACTGTCTATACTTCTTGAAATTGGCTTGTTCCCTCTGGGGTTTAATTCCCTCCATTTTTATTGTCACTTTATTTTCTTCGATTGGCATCTAGTATTTATGTATTTATCTTGCACTAAGCTATCCTTCCTACTAGGACTTCTTTCTAATGTTTCTTTCATAAAATACATACGCTTTTTTCACCTGACACCATGTTTAAACAGGATTTATAATGTTAAATGAAACAAGTGTCGTCCATGATGAATCAATGTAATGTTCACTGACATTTCTCTTTTGGTGTTGCCCTCAGTCCCTGACACAACCATGTTAATGATCATTATCCAAACACTCCGTTAGAAAATCAGATTCAGCTGGACTCAGAAGTAAACAAATATGTTGTTAATTTCAACAATGTGCGTGGAACAACACGCCACATTTAAAACGTAAATTTAAGGGACATATATATCACAAGGAAATTGTGAATTTACTATCTGAGAAAAGAAAGCAAAGAAAGCGGTGGCAGCAAACAAGATGCCCGCGGGATAAAACATTAGTAAATAGCCTAACTAAACGGTTAAAGAGAAAAAATATACAATTTGAGGATGACTGTCTGAATACTAAGCTTGTGCAGCTGCTAACTAATGACCAATCAACGGATTTCTCTCTTTGGAAAGCGACAAGAAAACTAAAGGGGCCGAAAAAAGGCCGATTATGCAAATACCGCCCATCAGAAACAGCGACGGAAAATGGGCCATAAGCAATGAACAAAAAGCGTTTAGGTTTGCCCAATACTTAGAATACACTTGAGTTACTAATAGAAATGAGCCGGAATAGCGATTTCAATAAAAGCCTGTATTTACCACGCAGAAGTGAGACTAGATTAATTTTGTAACAATTCAATCAAATTCACAAAATGATTACGTGTTAAATACCAACACAATTATCGGGAAACATATTTTTGGCAGGAAGTATAGTACAACCAAGAGATGGGAAGATTCCAATTAAAATTTTAAACACAGGTGAAGAAGATATTAGCTTACCATATTTTAAACCCGAATTGACATTGTTTTTTTTTTAATTGACATTTAAACCCGAATTGACAGACAAAAAAGGAATTCACATTGTTACATTGCTGTGTGGGTGTGGGTGATGAGGATAGCAATTGCGTGGATGAGTGTGTAGTTTTTGTAGTGTTTGTTATTCGTTTTATGGCACCCAAAGTGATTTTGGGTTATTGCTTGCTTTGCTGAGTTCTTCCGCATCGAAGAAACTCTTCGCCTTTTAAAGAACTTAAGTTTCTGTATCGTTTGTAGGTTACGTTAAATGTTTCGTTATCTGGAGACTGCTTGAGGTTTCTATGCATGGCATCTCTGTTTCTTATGCACCGTAATAAGCCAGGAGTTATCCAGGGTTTAATAATCTTTCGTTTTGCAGCCACTTTTTTAATTAGAGTGTGTTCCGCTATGGCTGAAGTCATTATTTCAATTAATTTGTCGGTACTTAGCGGTATTTGCGTCTGTTGTAGTGAGAATACGGTCAAAACTATGTTTGAGATTGACGCACCAAGTGCACTAAGTAAAGAGTACTATAATATATATAATAGTGTATTCACAGAGACGAGTTAGTATAGCGCCTTCTCTATCGCACATTATCATACAAAACTATGTTTGAGATTGACGCACCAAGTGCACTAAGTAAAGAGTACTATAATATATATAATAGTGTATTCACAGAGACGAGTTAGTATAGCGCCTTCTCTATCGCACATTATCATACAAAACTATGTTTGAGATTGACGCACCAAGTGCACTAAGTAAAGAGTACTATAATATATATAATAGTGTATTCACAGAGACGAGTTAGTATAGCGCCTTCTCTATCGCACATTATCATACAAAACTATGTTTGAGATTGACGCACCAAGTGCACTAAGTAAAGAGTACTATAATATATATAATAGTGTATTCACAGAGATGAGTTAGTATAGCGCCTTCTCTATCGCACATTATCATACAAAACTATGTTTGAGATTGACGCACCAAGTGCACTAAGTAAAGAGTACTATAATATATATAATAGTGTATTCACAGAGATGAGTTAGTATAGCGCCTTCTCTATCGCACATTATCATACAAAACTATGTTTGAGATTGACGCACCAAGTGCACTAAGTAAAGAGTACTATAATATATATAATAGTGTATTCACAGAGATGAGTTAGTATAGCGCCTTCTCTATCGCACATTATCATACAAAACTATGTTTGAGATTGACGCACCAAGTGCACTAAGTAAAGAGTACTATAATATACAATATGTAACAAAAACCCTGTTGTTCCTTTTAGGGACGTATACATTTACCTACAAGAACAACATTGATGAAATTATAATTTAAAAAAAATGAGCATTGGCCAGTCGAGAGGTCAATACCAAATAACTATTAAAATCGGCACATTCAAAAAAATGTTTAGAGTATCTGATTTTACAAGTACATCTTTGTTTCGCTAAATAGCCTACGAGTTCGGCGACTTTCTTTGAACCGATAGAAGATGCCGCCAAAAGCTACCGCGGCGCACGTGCGTGCCTACCTACCCCGCGACCCCGCCACCCGCCGGCGCCGCCCGGCGAATCACTTCATTTATCCTTTAGTCTCCCGCGCAACCTAGTTTTGAACGGATGTTATTGTTGACCTACGTAGTGAGTGACTTGTGATTTGTTTACGTTTACCATGTCCTATTCTAACGTAGAATATTTGAATATGCTGATGAGCACGCAGACTCTACCAAGAACGTTTAGCGAGTCTACCATTACCATCGGTGATTGCATTCTAACGTTTGCACGTACGTACAATACCGGAAGTGTGCCCGGACGAGAGCAACATCGAGCTGACGCAGGAAGAGGCAGACCGAGGACTGGAGACATTGACACCGAGGAGCAAATGTTGGACTTGCAAGATCACTGATCTGACGCCTTTAGATTCTTTCCTCTGGGGCAGTGTAAAGCAACAGCTGTTCAAAAACACGTGCGATACGGAGTTCGAAATGCGTTCACAGATAGTAGCAGCATTTGACCACATCAAGTCCGATACCTCCGTTCTGCGGAGCGTACGTAGGCGTTGCAACAAAGGTGGTCATATCGAAGAGCATCTCCGAGTCGTCAAATAGACATCATAATAAATTAATGCATTCAAATAAACATAAGGTTTTATGTGACAGACGCGGCGACTTTGTTTTTTTTTAATGTAGTGAAGTGTTAAATGTAGTTTTAACAATTATCAATTGTGCAAAATACCGTGTAAACCAACATTTTCAAACATTCATTCGTTAAAGTGAAAAACAACAGCTGACAAGGTCACGAACTTTTGTAGCAAAATATGTAGGTAAGTGGCGCCGGTGTACCGGCCGGCGGCACAGATCAAAGAGTGGGCGGGTACGTTCTATTTTTTTCTGGTTCGCGTCATCGCTTCATGCAGAATTGCAGAGGTAAGAAATCAGTTAAACATTACAAATATTAATTATTAAATATTTATTTTAATAATTTTTTTGAACAGTTTTTTATAAATGACTTGCTTTATTACGTATTTAGACCGATTCTTAAAACGTAGGTAAAAGGAACAACAGGGTTTTTGTTACATATTGTATATAATAGTGTATTCACAGAGACGAGTTAGTATAGCGCCTTCTCTATCGCACATTATCATACAAAACTATGTTTGAGATTGACGCACCAAGTGCACTAAGTAAAGAGTACTATAATATATATAATAGTGTATTCACAGAGACGAGTTAGTATAGCGCCTTCTCTATCGCACATTATCATACAAAACTATGTTTGAGATTGACGCACCAAGTGCACTAAGTAAAGAGTACTATAATATATATAATAGTGTATTCACAGAGACGAGTTAGTATAGCGCCTTCTCTATCGCACATTATCATACAAAACTATGTTTGAGATTGACGCACCAAGTGCACTAAGTAAAGAGTACTATAATATATATAATAGTGTATTCACAGAGACGAGTTAGTATAGCGCCTTCTCTATCGCACATTATCATACAAAACTATGTTTGAGATTGACGCACCAAGTGCACTAAGTAAAGAGTACTATAATATATATAATAGTGTATTCACAGAGACGAGTTAGTATAGCGCCTTCTCTATCGCACATTATCATACAAAACTATGTTTGAGATTGACGCACCAAGTGCACTAAGTAAAGAGTACTATAATATATATAATAGTGTATTCACAGAGACGAGTTAGTATAGCGCCTTCTCTATCGCACATTATCATACAAAACTATGTTTGAGATTGACGCACCAAGTGCACTAAGTAAAGAGTACTATAATATATATAATAGTGTATTCACAGAGACGAGTTAGTATAGCGCCTTCTCTATCGCACATTATCATACCAAACTATGTTTGAGATTGACGCACCAAGTGCACTAAGTAAAGAGTACTATAATATATATAATAGTGTATTCACAGAGACGAGTTAGTATAGCGCCTTCTCTATCGCACATTATCATACAAAACTATGTTTGAGATTGACGCACCAAGTGCACTAAGTAAAGAGTACTATAATATATATAATAGTGTATTCACAGAGACGAGTTAGTATAGCGCCTTCTCTATCGCACATTATCATACAAAACTATGTTTGAGATTGACGCACCAAGTGCACTAAGTAAAGAGTACTATAATATATATAATAGTGTATTCACAGAGACGAGTTAGTATAGCGCCTTCTCTATCGCACATTATCATACAAAACTATGTTTGAGATTGACGCACCAAGTGCACTAAGTAAAGAGTACTATAATATATATAATAGTGTATTCACAGAGACGAGTTAGTATAGCGCCTTCTCTATCGCACATTATCATACAAAACTATGTTTGAGATTGACGCACCAAGTGCACTAAGTAAAGAGTACTATAATATATATAATAGTGTATTCACAGAGACGAGTTAGTATAGCGCCTTCTCTATCGCACATTATCATACAAAACTATGTTTGAGATTGACGCACCAAGTGCACTAAGTAAAGAGTACTATAATATATATAATAGTGTATTCACAGAGACGAGTTAGTATAGCGCCTTCTCTATCGCACATTATCATACAAAACTATGTTTGAGATTGACGCACCAAGTGCACTAAGTAAAGAGTACTATAATATATATAATAGTGTATTCACAGAGACGAGTTAGTATAGCGCCTTCTCTATCGCACATTATCATACAAAACTATGTTTGAGATTGACGCACCAAGTGCACTAAGTAAAGAGTACTATAATATATATAATAGTGTATTCACAGAGACGAGTTAGTATAGCGCCTTCTCTATCGCACATTATCATACAAATGACAAAGACAAAAAAAACTTTTTTAGGGTCAGTGGGCGTTAACAATACCTTAGAAATGTAAATGTGCGTTCACACTGCGCTTCTTAAAAGTTCGCTTAGTTTATTCCTGCGGCTTCGTCTGTCGTATAAATTGAGAGACGTTTATTTGATAGAATTTTTTATGGGTACCTACTTTTTTATATATCTGATGGATATGAAGGCAAGAAATAAAATCGAGAGGGAATGATTAAATTTTCTTTATTATATTATAATATCTACCTATACAAGTTTATAACATATCATCATCATCATCATCACTCTCCGTACTATCACTACTGTCGTCGTTTCCTACATTTATTATGAATCTTTCAGTCATTGCTTCCACATTTCTGTCCATGGCATCCATTTTGGGCTCAACTATTTCTATGACATTTTTTATACATTTTTTCCATTTCTCTGCGTCAATATTTTGAATTGATTCGTTTATACAATTTTTAATTCTGCCATTTTGTGTGTTTTATGTGTGAAGCTACATTTCCTTTAACTTGAACCCACACTAGCTCAATTGGATTTAATTCGCAATGATACGGCGGCAGTCTCAATCAATACAGTTTTGTTTTGTGATTTTGCCATTTCGTCTATAATGCAAGCGTCGTATCGCTGTCTATGATTTTTAACGATGTTTAATAATTCACGTTTCAACATTTCAGCGTTACAGCTACAAGCATACAACATACAGTCACAAGTAAGAGCACGTCTGCACAGTACGGGAAGTATGAGTAGACTAAAAAGTACTCGTACTGTGTACACCGCCTGAGCGTTTAAAACTGACCAATCGCAGTTAAAAAATTGTGTGAGTGAGATAGCGCTCTACTAACTCGTCTCCGTGAATACACTATAAATGTCAATACGTACTATAGTACATTCGCGTTAAGAATGCAGTGAGTCATCATTGTCCGTCGGCCTAGCCCCGCCCCCTAACCAATCAAATCTTTTCAAATTACAAAGTCAAGTTCACAATGACAGTTGAAGGCATTGCTTCGAACGCAACGGTATACTCTTACATTACATAATACACCTTTATCTTGCAGTTGCACTGATGACTCACTGCATTCTTAACGCGAACGAACTGTAGAGAGACAATAATTAATTTTTGTCATGATAGACGTAGTGGGGACAGGGATACATTTGCTATCCAGACAAAGTAGTGAAAAACCAAGGTCGGTAACCGTAGACTCGTATACAAATGTGAGTGCAAACGTCCTTGTTCTTAGAATAATATGGTCCAGGCAATTTTTGCCCCTGGTTGGGAGGGTATGCGCTGGAAGAAAACCATGAAAAGCGAGACAATTCAAATACTCGTGAGACCGTATAACAAGAGAAGAACGTTTGATGTCGAGACTCCTAAATCTCTTGTGATAACTGTTCTGAGGCTATGGAGCGATGGAAATATGTTATTGAGGGCTTAGAGGAAGTTATGTATGTTATCTGTAGACGGTGAGCCATAAATACAGAGTAAGGCCACGTAAGGGTAATTTTTTCTTTTTAATACCGAGGCAGATCGGCATAGGTCTGGTTCCTCACATACCACTAGAATTTCTGACTTAATTTAGACCACGATGCCATCAGTTTGGTTTATGTGCTCGGTTGTTTTAAATAATGTATAATTTGGCAGAATTGAGTTACTGGAGCATGGCAGCCAACATTCGGTCAGGAGTATTACGTCACAGTCAACTGGGATACGATGTAACAGAGTTTTTAAGTTTTTGAAGTTACAATTTATGGATCGAATGTTTTGTGAGAAGACTTTTAGTTTTAGGTATTTATTTGGGTTTATCAGAAACGATTGAGCTTGTTCCGGGGTGCATGTATGCGTCACTGACACAGAGTTCATCGAAGTTATTGATTAGATGAATTGCGTTATTAGCCATTTGTAAGGGATTTTATAGTCGAGAAGGCGGCGACGAAAGGTTGCAAGCTGTCGGTCTATGTAGATGTTGTGTTTATATGTATATTGAAATTTATTTATTTATTCAACAAACAATTTACATTGTGTCTGAATGTGTCACAATAAAAAATAATAACAATAATCAGAAAAGCAATCATTACTACACAACTACAAAATAATCATGTCACCAAAACCAACCAAACCAATAAACCAATAACCGTACAAAAAAATAATAACAATAATCAGAAAAGCAATCATTACTACACAACTACAAAATAATCATGTCACCAAAACCAACCAAACCAATAAACCAATAACCGTACAAAAAAATAAGAACAATAATCAGAAAAGCAATCATTACTACACAACTACAAAATAATCATGTCACCAAAACCAACCAAACCAATAAACCAATAACCGTACAAAAAAATAATAACAATAATCAGAAAAGCAATCATTACTACACAACTACAAAATAATCATGTCACCAAAACCAACCAAACCAATAAACCAATAACCGTACAAAAAAATAATAACAATAATCAGAAAAGCAATCATTACTACACAACTACAAAATAATCATGTCACCAAAACCAACCAAACCAATAAACCAATAACCGTACAAAAAAATAATAACAATAATCAGAAAAGCAATCATTACTACACAACTACAAAATAATCATGTCACCAAAACCAACCAAACCAATAAACCAATAACCGTACAAAAAAGAAACATTATAGCGAGATGAAAAAAGAATAATATAAGCTTACAACTTAATATCAATAACAATAGGAAACACTTTGACATCATTTAATTTCATCACATTCCTTTCATTCATACGAGTATATTTATTGAACAGTTTACATGTCAGAAATTTTATAGAATCACAATTCATTGGGAATTTTAATAAGATGTCAAATTAACCAATATAATAATATTATGTCAACTAATGGTAATTAAGATGTCAGAAGAAATTTTAATGTCAACAGAAATTAGAATGTCAACAGAAATTAGAATGTCAAAGGAAATTGGAGTGTCAACAAGTTATCATTTATTCAAGAGAAAAGCTCTAAGCTTGGGCGTAAACGAGAACTTTATATCGACCTTTTAAGGTGGATTGGCAATTTGTTAAAAATTTGTACCGTTTGATATCGTGCACTATGTTTCGTAATCAGAAGGTATGGGCTTATTATATTGCTGAGATCGTTCCTACGTGTGCTCTGTCTAAAAAATCTTTCCTCTTCTGTCCCATATTCATGCAGATACTTTTTTAGGTTAGTCAGAAGAACTAAAATGTAGAGGCTGGGTACTGTTAGAATCCCTAAAACTGCAAAATGAGGACGACAACTCTCTCTTTGCGAGATTCGAACCATGGTGCGTACAGCTCTTTTTTGAAGTACAAAAGCTCTTTGGCAATTGTCCTAATTGTAACTATTGCCCCTTAATTGGATGCTGTACCTCAATTTGGACTCTATGAGTGCGTAGTACACCATCTTTTATCGTTTAAGTTCAACCTCATCCCTTAGGGTTCTTAAGGCATAACATGCAGATGAAATAGATGCATCTATGGCCATTAACTCATTTTTCCAATTGAATGCTTCATCTATGTGAACTCCTAAGAATTTAGCTACATTCACAAGTTAAATTTTGTGTTACGGGCTGTAGTTTGAATTTTTTTTTTTGTCTTGGTGCTATTGATTTTTAGCTTATTGATAGGGAAGATACCTTCATCGATACATTTGTTAAAGAAACAATAAAGAGGCTGTGAAAGAATATGCAAGTTATCTTTAATTACGGACTTCATCATATCCACATGAACGTTTATTGTGGATCTTTCTCACAATTTCAGTTTCATTAGGAGTGGTAGGCCTAAAACTAAGTTCGTTTTCCACCCTTTGTGTACACTGCTCAAGTAAAGCAATAGCTTCCTCATTATCATTTTCATTCGCTATGCACTTATGATTAAAAAGTTTTGCAAAATCATTAGCAATTTCTGCAGAATTATTTATAATAATGTGGATGTGTGTGTAGAATGTGTGGTTTTGAGTCTGATCGTGTATGTTAGATTGTAATGTGTTAGGTTCCCTAGGGTTTGTTTGTGTGTTTGTAAATCCTGAGAGCAGTGTGAGAGAGTTGTGTTTGTGTGTTTGTAAATCCTGAGAGCAGTGTGAGAGAGTTGTGTTTGTGTGTTTGTAAATCCTGAGAGCAGTGTGAGAGAGTTGTGTTTGTGTGTTTGTAAATCCTGAGAGCAGTGTGAGAGAGCTGTGTTTGTGTGTTTGTAAATCCTGAGAGCAGTGTGATAGAGTTGTGTTTGTGTGTTTGTAAATCCTGAGAGCAGTGTGAGAGAGTTGTGTTTGTGTGTTTGTAAATCCTGAGAGCAGTGTGAGAGAATTGTGTTTGTGTGTTTGGAAATCCTGAGAGCAGTGTGAGAGAGTTGTGTTTGTGTGCTTGTAAATCCTGAGAGCAGTGTGAGAGAGTTGTGTTTGTGTGTTTGTAAATCCTGCGAGCAGTGTGAGAGAGTTGTGTTTGTGTGTTTGTAAATCCTGAGAGCAGTGTGAGAGAGTTGTGTTTGTGTGTTTGTAAATCCTGAGAGCAGTGTGAGAGAGTTGTGTTTGTGTGTTTGTAAATCCTGAGAACAGTGAGAGAGTTGTGTTTGTGTGTTTGTAAATCCTGAGAGCAGTGTGAGAGAGATGTGTTTGTGTGTTTGTAAATCATGAGAGCAGTGTGAGAGAGTTGTGTCTATGTGTCTGTTTGTGTGTTTGTAAATCCTGAGAGCAGTGTGAGAGAGTTGTGTTTGTGTGTTTGTAAATCCTGAGAGCAGTGTGAGAGATTTGTGTTTGTGTGTTTGTAAATCCTGAGAGCAGTGTGAGAGAGTTGTGTTTGTGTGTTTGTAAATCCTGAGAGCAGTGTGAGAGAGTTGTGTTTGTGTGTTTGTAAATCCTGAGAGCAGTGTGAGAGAGTTGTGTTTGTGTGTTTGTAGATCCTGAGAGCAGTGTGAGAGAGTTGTGTTTGTGTGTTTGTAAATCCTGAGAGCAGTGTGACAGAGTTGTGTTTGTGTGTTTGTACATCCTGAGAGCAGTGTGAGAGAGTTGTGTTTGTGTGTTTGTAAATCCTGAGAGCAGTGTGAGAGAGTTGTGTTTGTGTGTTTGTAAATCCTGAGAGCAGTGTGAGAGAGTTGTGTCTATGTGTCTGTTTATGTGTTTTTAATCCTGAGAACAGTGTGAGAGAGTTGTGTCTATGTGTTAGGTTCCCTAGGGTTTGTTTGTGTGTTTGTAAATCCTGAGAGCAGTGTGAGAGAGTTGTGTCTATGTGTCTGTTTGTGTGTTTGTAAATCCTGAGAGCAGTGTGAGAGAGTTGTGTCTATGTGACTGATTACCTCAGTGGAATACAACAAATATATTCTAAAGAAATTAGTTTAAAGCAAAAACCGTAAAACCAATGTGAAAATTAAAACTGGAGTAAATAGAAATCTATGCGCTTTAAAATCTAGTCATATTCCTAGCTGAGTTTTATTAAGATCTGCTTCCCTTTTGATCAAAATATGTTTTTTTCCCAAAGCATGACGAAAAAATACTCTGCCCAGTGAAGTCCAGCAAAACTTAAAGTAATTTTCTGTCCCAAGTTTTTGTGCCAAATAAAATAGCCGTTGCGTTTTTGGAGTGAGGCTCTGTGTGAGGAGGCACTCCAGTGTCGCCGGATGCCGACCTACCTCTGTCGTGTGGTCGAGGCCTATTTGACGGACAGGGCCGTCATCTACCCCGGTCACCAGGGAGAATAGAACCGGGGAGAGATGTCGTGCGGTATGCCACAGGGATCGGTCCTGGTGCAGCATCTGTGGGATATCGGGTACGACTGGGTGCTGCGAGCCGACCTCCCTAGCGGCGTCAGTGTGGTTTTCTACGCTGATGAGACGCTGGTCCTGGCGCAGGGGAGGTCACACCAGGCAGCGGTCGAACTAGCGAAACGCGGGGTTGCGGCAATCGTCAAGAGGATCCGGCAATTGACACTCGAGGTGGCCCTGCTCAAGTCCGAGGCCATGTGTTTTCAGGGGCCAAAGCCAACACGCGGAGGCCCGTTAGACGTTTTGAACTAAATGAGGCACCAACCGACGATTATTCCTGTATGCACTATGCAAGTGCACCCAAGGACCACTCCCGGTCCGTGTAGGATTATTGCAGGAAATGGAAACCAAGATATTGGAGTATGGATTTGGGTGGCTAAAGTGAATAAAGCTAAAGTAAAATACAACCTTTGTTCAAAGGCATACTATTCAATCAACGATTACTTAAAAAAACGATAAAAATAGTTGGTTGCTGTGATTAACTCAAGACAATGTTTATGTTCTTTCTCCAGAATTAGCTTACCTGCTGACAAGTTATACGAGTTCATATAATTGTTTATTTTATTTGACTATATTAGTCAATTTAGTTTAATTTAATTTTTATTTATTATTGACATAATCTACTCATTTCAATGTTTTTTAATGAGTTGTATTGCAATATATGGTTAGCTAGCGACCTCGACAGTTCATCATATTATTCTTTTGAGCAACCGGCAGCAAGTTCGTCATGCTCCCTTAGATGTCAATGCTTGCGGTAGCGTCGGGGGTCGGGTTGCCTCCTTCCCTCAAATATGGCGAGGGGGGTAATGGCTGATCTTTGCGTTATGCTCGTGAACGGGTGCTGCTTGTGGTGACAGGTCATCTTGCTGACTATGGTTTTGTTATTTGTAATTAATGTTTCTTTATTTTACTTCGAAGGTCCTAGTTTATCATTTGTGGCTACAAGTTACAGCTATATACATATAAACATAATGCAGCATTGCATATGTAAGCGGGCACGCCCTTTATGCATGGAGGCTTTTTATTATGTATTAAGTTCTGTTTGCGTTTTTGTTTTAATTATTTATTTCTGCTTGAGTAGGTATAGTTTTAAATATTGGCGTGTGCTAGCTGACATAATATGGCAAATAATTTTTATATTTTTGTGTTTCGTAATGTTAATTACTTATTACTATATAGAATCCAGTTCTTCTAACTGAACAGACGGCAGTGCTGCTGGGGAGTTTGTTCCGCCACTTCTTCTTCCCAGCTAAAGCACTAGGAAGTGGTGAAGGGCGGGCGTTTTGGGGAGACTGTCTTATGTGATTTTGACGTTCAAAAAGTGAAGCCCAGTTTGAATAAATGATTTTTGATTTTGATTTTGAATTGATTATCTAGGACTATGGAAGCCATGTTTTATATAAATTTACACAGATAAAATGGCAGGGGGTGACTTGCACACTCAATAATGGGTTCAATAATGTCTTGAGGTGCTTATGAGGAGTGGAGATGTATTCCACAACTATCAGGACAATCCCGGAAGTACAGGCAAGAGAACCTACCAGCATCTTACTGGAATACTTCCTTCCTCCGAGCACGTTTGCTTTTGCGAATCTTCAAGCCAGCCAATAAAGGCACGAAAGAGGTGGGAGCTCTGTTCCTCGTCATTGTTCACTCCAGCCGTCCAATAAAGGCAAGCCAGAGGCAAGACTTCTCCCGGGAGATATGATCCGTGGGGTCGCTACTGCCCAACAGCTCGCCACATGCTGCCCTGCGGGTTTCGGCAAAGTAAACTCTACCGGTACAGACGCTAGAGTCCAGGAGCGCGTAAGCCCACCACGACGTTAACGGGTAGAGATACGGCGGCGGTGGGGTAAATATATGTATATTTTATAGTTTGCTGTTTGTTTTGTTTGTGTGCTGTTTTTCCAAAGGAATTTTCCCTACACTCTGTCCACTAGGTGATTCGCCTTTTGACAGATAGAACTAGTGATTGCAGCAACGTAACATTTCAATTATCGTTTCGATTAAATACACTATTATTTGTATGAAGTATCGATTATCGATTTTTCGTTGTCAAATAAAATGGTGCGGTTTCTCTGCCTGTGTTTATTATGATTAAATAAAAAACTGTATAAATTAGCCGCGTCGTTTAATTTAGTTTCAATTTTGCAGGTTTTACAGCAAAAATTTGCGTAAAATAAAAGTATTCATTTGTTTGTCGTATCAATTGTGTTATAGTGTATTGTGTTCTAGAGTGGCGACCGCGTACCGGAAGACGTAGCGTTGGAAGGCCTCCCACAAGGTGGACAGACGATCTTGTCAAGGCCGCAGGAACCCGTTGGATGCGGGAAGCACTAAAGCGGTCGAAGTGGAGGTGCTTGGGGGAGGCCTATGTCCAGCAGTGGACGTCTTTCGGCTGAAAATGATGATGATGATGATGTATACACAAAATGAATATGTAGTAAACCCCCTATTTATGTAAAAGGGGGGGTTTACTACATATTAATTTTGTACCCATTTGTTGCAATTCTGAGAGACGTGTGCTCGTCACATCTTTTCTGTATGCCGAGTGTTTTCCCCATTTTACATAAGTCGAATTGAGTTTTATTACTTACGTCGAATTGAGCATTTTAAATACACTGTATTCCTCCGTGTTAACTTTGTGCGTGCGTCGAAGTTTAGCATTCGAAAGATTATATCTACAAGGATTATTTTATTAATCAAGTGACGCCTGAAAATTGGTCAAGTGTAGTGGAAAGGAATAAATGTGTGGCTAGTAGGTAATATTCGACAATATAAGAGAGCAGAACCAGCCATCAGATAAAAGTTCCATGTTGGAAGACGACGAATAATAAATTCATACATAGTTAAGTAAAATAAACTTGTTATTAATATTTATTTGGTTGTTAATTTTCAATACAAAACCCGCAATACAATTAATCCAATGGCTTCTTTTCAAAATATATACTTAGGTATTTACGATAATATCAATTATTATACAATAATAAATAGACCTACACATTTTTTTATACTGATTCATCTAAATGCAAATAAATATTCATGTGTGAATTATTATTTCCGATTTATTCATTTGAAGCGAATACATTCGATCCAATCACTGAGTAGGTACGATAGAATGTAAACATATTAATAGGTACGCATAACAATTAACTTTCTGTTTGTAAAAACTGATACATTTACGATATTATAGATATTGTCTGAAAGTAGTCTTAAATAAGATAATTCCTTAATATAAGGCAGTTTACATCTTTATTATACTACGTATTTTTAAGGTTAACTTTTATGTAGTCTGGAACGGTTACGGTCTAAGGCAGCTATTAAAAAGCAATAACCTAGTGCGACAGGATGTAGTTGTCTAAAACAGGCAGTTGTAATCCATGTCTTTAAATCTTGAAGTAAAGACTTAGTTAATAATTATAAGCCAATATCGTCACTCCCCTCAATATCAAAAATATTAAACAGTAGCCTAGTCTATCAAGAAAAAACTAACTTCTAATCCCCAGCGCAATTAGGTTTTAGAGCCAAATTATTCACAGCCAATGTCGTGCATAGCCTGACCGATTACATTTCAGAAGAACTCGGCAAAGGGAACCAGACCCTAAGAGTCTTCCTTGTTTTAGAAGAACTCGGCAAAGGGAACCAGACCCTAAGAGTCTTCCTTGTTTTAGAAGAACTCGGCAAAGGGAACCAGACCCTAAGAGTCTTCCTTGTTTTAGAAGAACTCGGCAAAGGGAACCAGACCCTAAGAGTCTTCCTTGTTTTAGAAGAACTCGGCAAAGGGAACCAGACCCTAAGAGTCTTCCTTGTTTTAGAAGAACTCGGCAAAGGGAACCAGACCCTAAGAGTCTTCCTTGTTTTAGAAGAACTCGGCAAAGATAACCAGACCCTAAGAGTCTTCCTTTTTTTAGAAGAACTCGGCAAAGGGAACCAGACCCTAAGAGTCTTCCTTGTTTCAGAAGAACTCGGCAAAGGGAACCAGACCCTAAGAGTCTTCCTTGCTTTAGCGAAGGCCTTCGACACGATGCCTGTTTCTGTTCTTCTAAACGAATTAGACAACATAGTAATAAGGCGAACGTTACTGAAACTATTTGCTGACTACTTACAGCAGCGTTCTCTGCTTAAGGTTATGCTCTTTAAACCCTATAGATTCCCAACCCAAAGCCTTTACCTAACCTCTGACCTGCTGTCTGTAAGACAACTTTACCTACTCCATCTTATACTGATGACGCACAAATCCCTTCCGTATGATCCCACCAATCCGAGTATTAGTAGTAGGAGAAGCTACTTAGTCGCTCCTGCTGTCCCAGTCAGATCTGTTTATGCTAAGAGACAGTATGATAGGCAATCTTCCCATCTATACAACCAGCTGAATAAAGAGCTACACATCTATCCCCTGAAGCTCCGTGACTGTAAACTAGCTGTGACTGAATGGCTTAAGAATAAAACCTACGACGAGATGCAGGCTTTGGTATCATCGCCTCCATAATCTATCCTATAAATAATAGGACTGCGGTAGCGAAGTTGTTAGTGGGGGAAGTTGTGCCTGGCTTTTTCCGATCCCAAGACGTTATTGCAGGGCTAACCTAAACCTAATCGTATACCGAAACCTTAAAACTACTACGATAAACTCAACTTAAAATATCTCATACATACAATGCACACACACTGACATACACACATACACACACACCCTAAAACTCGCACGCATACATCACACTACTTAGCGCTTTATTTTATACCTACTTACATTTTCTTTTTATTTGTCTTAGTTTTTGTTTTACAATTGAATAACCGATAAAATGTTAATTAAACCGGATGGGCGAAGTCACATAACACAAGCATCCTCTTGCTTAAAAGGTGATCTCCAACTCATGTGTGTAAAAGCATTTTATGTACCTAATTGCAATAAACATTTTTATTTTATTATTTATTAGATGACCGATACCAATGTGTAACAATAGATAAAATCATGAGCGATGAGTAGAAAATAGAAAAGTAGGTACTTGTTCGCGCCAACATTGCGCGACCAGAAGTTCGCCTGCGCCGCGCTTCCCATCACTATAGAGACCCCGCGCCTGCCCTCACGCTCCGCAACACATATCTGCGTCGAGCGAGCCGCGCTCTGCCTCTCTCCCCTTTGCACCGCTGCCGCCCGTGCGTCCACAAACTACTCGCGATACATCTATTCTTAAGTCTCAAATTGTATACAGTAATCGAAGCAATTAAAGTTATAGTTGATCAACTGACTGTTTTACTTCAAAATAACTAGGTACTTGTGTAAGTTGTGAAACCCACGCGACAAATAGTCTGGGCCCTACGCTATTCCTGAATGATTATAATTAACGACTTGTGTACAATTCGTTAATATAATCTTAATATTAAAGACGGCGAAATTATATAATATGCCGACGACACGGCGTTAATATTTACCACTGAAACCTGTAGCGAACTCTTCAAAATCGCGAAAACTAAAAGAAATTTACTAACATTAAATTCTGACAAGACAAAATATATTCACTTCTCCCATGCGCAAGCCTCAACTTATTAATATGACTAGCCCTCATCTAATGTCATCCGTTTAGTCAACATGGGTAATTTGTCCTTATAACCTCAATTCGAGCAACTTATAATAGGTATCTTGCCGTAATAATGGACGACACTCGTGTCTTTGAAAGTATTGTATTGAAAGTCTATTTAAAATTGTGCGCAAAATAACATACTTAGGTATGTTTTGAAAGTATTTGCGAACATTAATTGCCGATTCATAATAAAATCTAATCACAAGTTTATTTGGCCCAATGTCAATTAATAATTTGTGGACGAAGTTTTTGATGCCCTATTATTCTTTACCATCCCCTTTTTATATACTTGTACATATTATTATTATTATTGTAAGCTTTTAAATTATGTAAATAAAAAATAATTAGTTTTCAGATGTAAAATAAATATTTAAAATATAATCAATAGTTCAATACTGCATCACTGCATAGGTTGGTGCTCCAAAAATTCCTCTTGGAAAAACTCAGAGAGCAATTCTTCGGTGAAAACCAACTTCACAAGGATCGCTGATGCGAGGGGTTGCGCCCTGTAGTGCTGCGCATCTTCACGGATGGATCCAAAACAGATTGAAACCGGAAGACTTCAACATACACATACCTACGCCATTGGGGGTCCATAACACAGTCTTCCAGGCTGATTGCATGGGTATTTCTCTAGCCACTTCAGTCATCAACGCCAGGGAAGTTAAGGACCTCTCGATCCGCATACTCACTGACAGCATGGCTGTTCTGCAAGCGCTGAACAGTCACACCGTTGATTCTGGGCTAATATACGAGTTCCACCAGCGCCTCAACCAAGTGGGTAGCCTCAATACCATAACCATTCAATGCATCAAAGGACACAGAGGTTTGCTAGGTAACGACGCAGCCGAAGAACTTGCCAGAAGAGGATCGAGCATGGCACTAGTGGAACCTGAACCCATCGCACCATTCCCCTTCGGTTACTTACGCACCCTGGTAAGGAAACGCATCAGGGACCAACATCACAAACTATGGGTGGACCAAGGTGAGTGCAGGCAGGCTAAGGATGCACACCCTACAATTGATGGCTGCCTCACAAAACAGTTTCTCCGACTAACTAAACAACAGCTGCGTACAGTTACAGCAGCTTTAACTGGCCACGGGTCATTTAATAAACACTTCTTTGTCCTGCCTGCATAGAGGACGATGAGACAGCAGGTCATGACAAATATTTGTATGACCTGCAAGTAGTTGTTCCGGGTCTGGCTGTTTGTGTATGTGAGTTTAAATGTTTGTAAACTTGTACTGTCTGTGCTTCTCTGTTTGTCTTCTCTGTCTGTTTGTACTTCGGCATCCCAAGTACCCCCGTGAGATTTTCAGCAACACCAAGTCGTTGGTGGCCTTCCATAAGGCGCTGGGGTGGATCGAATAATCGATTTTCCTACCCGAACACAAAATACGCGCATTGACGTGGGGTTGCGGACACCAGCAATAGAAGTCAAATTTGTTAAACAGACCTACATTGCTTGTCGACGTAACAACCTATTGAGCTAATGACCTGTCGACGTAATGACATGTCTGTCCAACTAATGACATAGGTACACTCAAACATCACACATACACAGTTCAGTCTTTGAAGAATAAACGCTAATCCACCAGGGGCACACCCAACTCAACACAAATGATTTGATTGGAAAAATCAGCAAAAAATCTTATTTATGTTTAAATAGTGTCGTATTTTTTATATCTGCTCCCATGGACTAACAAAAAAAGTCGGACGGAACTCCGCTAATACAATACTAATGGTTGCCGTTTGCGCGCGTAATGGCCGACCGTCGTCGGCAGAGTAATGTGTGAATGTGTGCGTACAGCGGTCTGTACGTATCTACTGCGACGTCGAATGACGACACGGTTGGCGCAGTGGTTAAGCAATTGACTGCTGCGTTACGTGTCGCGGGTTCGATCCCCGCACGGAACAAATATTTGTATGACCTGCAAGTAGTTGTTCCGGGTCTGGCTGTTAGTGTATGTGAGTTTAAATGTTTGTAAACGCACCCACGATACAAGAGAAATTCCTAGTGTGGGAAACGTTTTTTTAAAAAAAAAAAAAAAAAAAACTGCGCACTGTTTTGTTAGCGAGGCTCTGTCCGACTTTTTTTTTGTTCGTCCATGGCTGCGCTATGATAGCATAACTCAACAAGGTACAGGGAACAGCTGATCTTTCGCGATTTCATGGTTGGTGGTCCCATTGTAAAACTTGTGTTAATGAGAGTACAATGGCCCCTTAAGAGGTTTTCACTTATTTCAATCTTACACCTTGTAGGTAGGATCGTGGAATTCAAATAAATAGAAGATAACGTAGTGCAACAACTAGATGAGTGTAGGAACGTTTAAAGCAGGACTTACCGCAGGCGGCGAGAGCTGCGGCCGACACCAGCAGAGCCGCCAACAACGCGCTCTTCATGACATCATCTCCCTGGAACGCTTGGAATCAAAATTACTTCCTAATATAAACACGTATAGAACATACTATAATAAATGACCTGCAAAAACTCTAAAATTCTATATGTCAATAGCAATCACACATCTGTAATTGTCATTTTCCGTCACATTTGTACCGAGACAACGTGAAAGAAGTACCTATTCTACGTGATTAGGAATTTTATGAAAAAGAAGTTTAGATATTATGCTATGTACACACGCAGCGACTTTAAAATTCAGCGATTATCTGGCGATTTTAATATCTCACGTCCACACAGTGGCGGATTTACCCAGCAGGCTGAGTAAGTTTAGGCCTAAGGCGGCAGATTTTAGGCCGATTCACACATATCAGTGAACTCACAGTTCCAGCAACGCACATCAGTGAACTCACAGTTCCAGCAACGCATACCTATCAGTGAACTCACAGTTCCAGCAACGCGTCCGCAGAGGTCCGTAACAGTGCTACAGTGATGCGGCAGTGCTTCAAGTCACACATGTCGGTACTCAGTTCTCTACGGATCTTCAGGCAAAACGTGTGCGACGTACTTACTTAGGTAATTGTGATTGTTGTTATGGCTCTGTTCAATAATACAGAACTAGCAATGATAGCCATTGCTTTAGAAGAAGAAGAAGAGCAGCATCAAGGAAAAAATTGTGTAGTTTTGTCTATAATATTAGCCAATGCAGTGGAGTTGAGAATGGATTGTGACATGGTGTCTTGTATCCATGTACTTCGCACGCGACAAATCATGCAAAACGGTGTATTCACGAACCAATTCGATCAATTGCTCGTCCTCCATTTTGTTTTTGATGCAGCGGTTTTTGTGTTTTATGTCCGTGATCCGGTAAAAAAATATCGTCTTCGCCGATTACGTCCGTGATTGCCGGCGCCGGCACTGACACTGAGAGCAGTTTCTCGTCCGTCAGTGACACTGACAGGTGTGGACGCGTTCAAAGAATGTATGAAAGAATAATTATCACGGTGGCGGCACTGTGCCGGAACTGTGACTTCACTGATATGTCTGAATCGGCCTTTTAGGGGATCCAAATTGGTATTTTTTACTGTTGTCTTGCTGAAAGAATTCTACGAGACATCTTTCCGATGTTTTTCCCTTCTTTCCTTTCATTGTACATTGAACGGTACCGCAATTTTTCTATATGCTTTGGTAAAACAACCAATTTGAGGCAGGCTCCAACCAGTAAATAAATATATTCAGGATTAACAAATTCCTCGCCGTCATTGATCGCCGTCCTATCCGAAGTAGAAACTAGGTAGGGGACCTACAATAGGTTCAATGAAACGTTTTCCTTTCAGACCAAAACGAGTGAATTGTCATCATCAACTCTTACGAAAAAAACCCTTTCCTTGAAAGAAATGTATTCTTATGGTTTAGAGACTGGCTTAGTTCAAGAATGCATACATTTTCAAAACCACATTTCTTCGGCAATATTATTATTATTTATTTATTTTTATCTATGTTTACATGTACATACAATAAGTATCTTATAAACTAAGCCCCACAAAACCGTAGTAGTGGTTTGACTGAGGTCGGTGAATCTCTTATACATTCAATTAACTTCGTACTTAAAATTAATTACATATTATTACTTAGGTAGCACTTTAACATATTTTTAAATAATAATTTTTTCATCTATCTTTGTTCATTTCCTTCCGTATGTCTGCTGGCAGACCGTTCAATAGATATGGTATTCGTTTTTTTAGGGTTCTGTCACCATAGTAATTAGCGACTCTGGGTCTGAGTAGGTACCGTCTGGGTCATTGAGATAATAAGTCAATGGTCTGGGTACATTGAATTTGCCAGCAGCCATAGATAAAACCTGATTCTGGATCATTAGAAAGTCTATGTTCGTTTCTGCTTGGACATAGCTCATCGTATGGCATTACGTACTCCAGTGACAAATTTTTCGGGTGAGAAAAGCTTTTCTTGTCTAAAAAGGGTACACTATAAATAAATAAAATAAAATAACCTTTATTGCTGTTTCTTTCTTACAATTAATACATGCCTACTTACTAAAACTAAAATAATTTAATGATAATTCTAACTTGCATTTGAGTTATCGGCAACTAGATGTTTGTGTGGAACAGCTTGCCTGTCGACGAAGGCCTCCTCCTTCGATTAATCTATTATTGATTGAAGGCCTCCTCTAAAGATCTCCAAGTATTCCTGTCTCTTGCTAAACGGACCCATACCGGACCAGCTGTTTTCTTCAAGTCATTTTATTTTATATTATTTTATTCGGGAAACTTACAGCTATAATAAACAATATGCAACTGAAGGCCATTTACAAGTTTCCACAGATAAAAATCATCTTCCCATCTTTTGATTTGTCTGCCTCTATTTCTTTTGCTATCTCTTGGATACCATTCTCTTACTAACTTAGTCCATTTCTCTTTACTTTCTCTTAACATAACCCGTCCATCGTGGTTTTAGTAGCTGTGTGAGCATTTTAAAATGTTGTTTACTTTTTATTAACTTGTAGTTTCACTCTATCCCTTCTTTTTATAACTAAAATACTCCTTTCTATTGCATTTTGGCAGACTTTTAATTTACTTTCTTGTAGTTCTGTTAACGCCCATGTCTGGCACCCGTATAATAAGGGGTCAGAGCCCATTCGTCCCCTAAAATTCGTCCCCCAGCATAAAAGTTGTGGATTCGGCCCCTATATAGGTGCCCATTGGTCTCCTGGTAGGGGACCAATTAATATTTTAACAAAAAATATTATTTTTAAGGTACCCATTCGTCCCCTCTAATATATATACAATATAAGTTCAAGATTCGGCACCTATTCAGGTGCCTATTGGTCCCCTGCGATAAAATTAGCTATATTTTACATAAGAAACGGTTAAAATAGTACACTTGTGAACAGTTTATTAACGGAATTAATTTAATAAATCATAACAGATCATTGAAAAAAGAGCTATGATCAATGATAATCCGTCATGATAATAATATAACCTGACGATGGGCTTACGATGTAATATTGTCTCTCGTCTCACGAATGGCTTGTTAAAAAAACGGGTTACAAAATAGATAAGGTAGAGCTAGAGCTAGAGCCTATAGGCATTTTATTAAACTTAATCTTATTTGAAATAAACATGATACCTATCTACCGAATTACTATATTTTTTATTTTACCCTTTTCTGCGCGACTGTACCAGGACTACCAAGCTGCAGTATACACATATACATGTACTTACTTATATTAGAAGAATGAATAAAAATATTCTTCAGGGGACGAATGGGCCCCTCAAAAGTTCCAGGGGACGAGTGGGCACAGGGTGCGAATCTTAGGGGACGAATGGGCTCTGACCCATAATAAGCATGGCATAATGCATATTTCGTAAACTTTATTTTTTCCTTTCATTGGCATTTCCTTCATTATTTCACTAAGAGACCAAAACCCTTTCCAAGTATTAGTTATTCTTCGTTTTATTTCTTTATTCATGCAATCTTCTATAGATATAAGTTGGCCCAAATATATTTATATTCATTTACATATTCTATTTGTTCGTTATTTATTGTTACGGTTTCTCTTTGTTGGGAATTCGTCATACTTTGGAGGTTTTTGTCAGGCCGGCCTTAACACTTTCATCGGATAATTGCTGCAACATTAGTCCCAGAGTTCCTGCGTCTTTTGAGAACAAAATCAAATCATCCGCGAAGCGTAGATGGTTGAGATTTTCACAATTTATATTGAGGCCATTTTTGGTCCAGTTTAGATTCCTGAAGATCATCTCCAGCCCTGCTGAAAATAATTTAGGTGATATAGGATCTCCTTGGCGTACAACTCTTTTAATTTAGGTGATATAGGATCTCCTTGGCGTACAACTCTTTTAATTGGAAATTCGTTACCAGTAGATTCAAGTTTAACTTGTGCTGTGATACATTTTTAATTATTCTTATGTATTTTGCTTGCACCCCTTGTCTTTTGAGAGCGTCCCATATATACTCATGTTCCAATGTATCGAACGCTTTGTTAAAGTCAACGAACCCTATGTAATATATTTTATTATATTCTCTATATTTCTGTAGAATTTGTCTTAGAGTGTGGATATGATCTATAGTTGAGAATTTGCTTCGGAAACCAGCATGTTCCTTAGGTTAGTTGTCTTCTAGTGTATTGGCAATTCTGTTTAGTATGATTTTGGAAAATATTTTATAAATATTGGCCATTAAACTGATCGGTCTGTAGTTTGCTATATCGCCCTTGTCTCCCTTTTTATGTGAGGTTTAAGATCATTTATTCTCATAAGAATTACACTATTCACTTACATGAGAATATTTTTTTTTTTTCTAAAATAAAGGGCTTTGTCGCACATGCGATTATGCCGCCCTGGTTGGTTTAACAAAATCATACTAATTACTATTTAACCTAGCCTTAACATAGCTAGTTTGTAAAGTACTCTGGCTGCATCAGAAAGTGGCACAGCCAGAACACTATTACAGTAACCTATTTCTCTAATCCTACAATCTAAACTATTTCTAAATTCTTCGTTGCGGACACACTCGGTTAATATGTGATAAACATCATCAACAGAGTTAATACAAAACTCACAATTATTCGTTGTTGATTTTGCCATTAGGTATAAGAACTTATTACACGGAATGTGTCCGGAACGAAGTCTTAGTGCGATAACGGTATCACTTCTGTTCAACAGCTGATTATCTATCCACGGTGAGATCAATGGATGCGGTTGGATCGTTTTGTACCAGATTCCTTTTTCTTGTGATCTTTTATTGAAGTACTCCTTCCAAAGCGAATAACAATCCCGCTTGATCTTAGGTATAAAGTTGGTAAAGTAAGGAAAAAAATTAACAGGAATTCCATCACATATGGCCTGCTTAGCTAGTACATCAACAATCTCGTTGCCTCTTAATCCGATATGTGATGGAATCCATTGAAGAACTATGTGTTTTCCATCAGATTGTAGCTTCAAAATAATTTTCAGTATAGTGTAGGCTATCGGTGTTCCTCGAAATGTCGAGGTACACCGAGCCAAGTGTTGGAGCGAACTTCTGGAGTCTGTGAAAATGACAATATTGTTCTTATGTATTGATTCTACATACGACAGAGCTTCTGCAATCGCAATCAGTTCTGCTTCCATTATACACACACTGGCATTAATTTGAAATTTCATTGAGTTTCCTTCAGACTCATAAAAGGCGGCTCCGATATCGTCACCGTCCTTAGAACCGTCTGTAAATATTTTAAAATAAGACGAGTATTCGAAAGTAATGTAGTTAATAATTAAATATCTTATTTTTGGTTTGGTCATAAAACTTACATCATGATTTATAAAATTGTTGCTATCTATACTACTAACCCATGTATTCTGGGAAAACATATCTAATTGAATACTGCAATGAACTTTTAAATCGTGTAGTGAGTCATGAACCAAGATCAACAGGGGGATTCTTTTGTTTTGCCAATATGAAGAATTATTACACAATGTGGATAGCTCGGAAAGTAAGTTGATACCTCCAGTATTTGCCTGCAAGGCTTTCGTTTTAAGCCAGAATTTGCTAGCCAAGAATCGTCGACGTAGATATAACGGTTGCAGGCATAATTCGCTCTCCATCACGTGAATGGGTGTAGTTTTAATAAAACTACCCACTACTCTCATAGCTTGGTTTTGTAATTTATTTAATTTTTCCAAGTGAGTTTTTGCACTGTTGTCATAGAAAAAACTCCCATAGTCAATTCGGCTTCTAATTAAAGTTATATAAAGTTTTCTTAAATATTTTGGGTGCACACCCCAAGTTGAACCTGCCAATACTTTAATAATTTTAATGAATTTTTGAACTTTTTGACAAACCTCATTGATATGTTTTCCCCACCTAAGAGAACGGTCCAACCACACACCAAGATATCGAACCGTGTCGACAACCTCCAATCTATTACCTCCAATTGACAAGTTAACCGAAACTCTCTTAAAGCCTCTGTTAAAAATGCAAATTTTACTCTTATTTGGTGATACATTTAGATTTAGGGTATCAAATTGATTACATAAGATACCCAACGCTTCCTGTAACTCAGCGGCTGCTTGATCGGAGTTACGAGATGTTACATAAAGTACATAGTCATCGGCGTACTGTGAGATAGATACGGAGCTAGGTATTGCTTTACAAATATGAATGGTCGCAATATTAAATAACAGTGGCGACAAGGGGTCACCTTGTGCCAAGCCCCTTCTGGCAATTCTAGTGACGGTATTATTTCTGCCATTAATCGTTAGATATCTTTCTTTAAGAAACTCCCATAAATATGTACAGTATTGTGCTCCCACACCAAGTTGGTCCAAGGTTAACAGAAGAGTAGTGACGTCAACGTTATTGTAGGCGTTATCAATATCAAGGAAACATCCTATCGTAACAAGCTTTTTTGAAAAATTAATTTGTATTTTTGAGATTAGTAAATTTAAGTTATCTAAACATGAGCGTGCTTTCCTAAAACCTACGGTCTCATCAGAAAATAAACCTCCTCTTTCTAAATACCACTCAATTCTTTTATTAATAACGGAATGAAAGATTTTACATAAACAGGACATTAATGAAATAGGTCATATTGCGGAAGCGGAAGTCACATCTCGACCTGGTTTGGGAATTGGTACTATGCGGACTTGGCGCCATTGCTCAGGAACGAAATTCAAAGAAAAAAATAAGTTATAAAGTTGTGTCAAAAAATTTTTAGCAATATCCGGAAGATTTTTAATCATCGAAAAGGAAATATCATCGCAACCCGGAGCAGTATCTTTAGATTTAATACATTTCTCAAGCTCCTGTCTTGTTATAGCACTTTCCAATATATGATTTTGAGAACAAAAGTTAGGTAATGGGGGGCACACAAAATCAGGAGCTAAATTAAAAAGGACTTGTTCAGCCAACGTCTCGTCCACATGGAGTCCAGCTGATCGGTATCCCTTCAACCAGCGCATGCGTCGCCACATATCACTAACCGATGTGACCTCGTCCACTGAAGAACAAAACTTACGGAACCCCACATTACGAGCGTTTCTAGTTAGTTTTTGAGCTTCTCGAGTTTTGTCTTGTAATTTTTCTAAGTTATCTGGAGATGGGTTTTTTCTAAAGTTCGTTAAAGCCAATCGTCTTTCCGCCACCGCTTTAGATAATATTGGAGACCAATAAGATTTCGGTTTAAATTTATTACTGGGAGTTTGGTTAAATTTAAAATAAGGAATATTTGCATCAGCGGCTCTATTGATGATATCCAGAAATAAATTATACGCTTCTTGGGGATTAACAGGCAATGTACAATCAACTAGTGTTTCTTGAATATAGTTGCGGTACTTTATCCAGTCGGCTTTTTTAAAGTTTCGTTTTTTAACGATGCGTGGTACACAGTTATCCAACGTCTTCAGTTTGATTATCATGTGGTCACTGCCTAAGTACTCATTAGTTACGTTCCAGTCAAACCTCAAGGATACGTCTGAAGAAACTATAGATAAATCAGGAGCCGACTTTTGCAAAATTCCATTTGCTAGTTTAACACGAGTCGGCTTCCCATCATTCAAAGTAACGAAATTATGGTCAATAAAAGAGTCAAAAATTTGAGTACCTCTTTGATCTGTTTTCGTGGACCAACTTGAGTGATGACCATTATAATCTCCCAAAAATACAGTTTAGAGTTAGCTATAGCAAACAACGAGTCCCAATCATTTTGTGTAGTACGGACGTTAGGTGGGCAATAAATTGAAATAACGTTTTGAATGACAGTACAATTACTAACCTTGACATGGACCATCTCAATACGCGAATTTGAAATAGTAGTATGACATTGTTGAGCGTTGATGGATTTATGCGTTAGAATTGCGACTCCTCCATATGAGTCTGGTCTGTCGCAGCGAAACACGTTATAATCCTTTACACTAAAATAACAATCAGAATCCAACCAAGTTTCGCTTATCGCAGCAATATGAACTTTTTCTAAAAACAAAATTTGTTCTAAATCTAGTTTTTTGGGTAACACGCTTTGTGAGTTCCATTGCAAAATGTTTATTTTAACAGCCATCATTTCGGAAAAACTTTGTAAAAGAGGTAAAATCTTTAGGTATTAACTTATTTAGAAAACAAGATATTGCCCACTCCACGCTAATTTGAACAATAGATAAAATTTTTACCTTTAAAGTATCATTTCTCATAAATAAAATATCTTTAATTTGATCTATCAGCCATCCAAATGAATTATCATCTTCCGGATCCCCATTTTTACTATCTTCCTCTTCCTCAGTTGCGTTTCCCCTGCAAGTATCCTCCCGAAAGTCCATGTAACACTCCTGAGTATGGGAATCTTTACACTGGGGCGTCTTTTTTCCATGTCTTTTCTTCTTACTTTTCTTTATTGTTTCTTCTTCTTTCTTTGTCTGTGTTTTGTCCATTTGTGGCATATTTTTTGTTTGTTGTCCATTTGTGTTATCTCTTTGGGTAAACACTGTTTCTTCACTTGGTACAGGGCGTGCTGTTTTTTGCGCGAATGTAATTTTCGATTGTAATACGGGGGACATAGGTGTACTAGAGGTAGGTGCTTGCGTAACTGGGACTGTATCACAGGAAGGTGTAATTGTCTGCCTATCAGCGTCAGCCTCGTATGAGGGTGCAGGAGGAGGTACATAAATATCCATTGCTTTTCTGTATGAAACGTTAAGCTCACTCATAATACTGCGTATTTTCTTTTCCTTAATGTACACTGGGCAAGTTCTGTCCAATGCCATGTGATTATTTGTACAATTCACACACCTAAAGGAAGTTGTTTCACAGTTGTCATGTTTACCTCCGCATTTCGGACATACAATTTTCGTTGCTGGACACATTTTAGCAGAGTGACCGTACCTCCAGCACCTGGAGCATTGCGTAACAGAAAAAACGTAAGGTTCTACCAGTACTCTCATTTCGTAAATGAGTACATAAGAGGGCAGCGTTGGTCCTTCAAATCCTATTCTCCATGTTTCGCTTTCGGTCCAACTAGTTGCTTCTCTGTCTCTTCGTTGTAGCCGTCTCACATTTATGACCTTATATGGACTTGATAGACATGAAAGTAGTTTATCCTCAGAAATATCCAAGTCGATATTTTTAATGACGCCATATGATAAACCAACTTCAAAAGGCCGCTGGAATCTCCATCCTAATTCTTTGAAATGTTCTGAGTTCACTAAATTCTCAGCGCTGTCGTCATTATTAAGTTCGACAGTAATTTTGTACGGATTTATATGTTTTACTTTTGTTATGTTCATTATTTTTTGTTCCTTAAATAATTTGGCAAGTGCAAATTGTTTAGGAAATTTATCTTTGCATGTGACACGTAGTTCCGTAGTCCCTCTTAAAAGTCTCGTTCTGTTTTTATTATTCATCACCTCGCTCCATTCATCCTCGTTTCTTGCTCTTTTCGCAGGTCGCATTCCAACTTCCGATCTCTCATTACCCTCAGTCGCAAATAATTGTGTTACGTCTTCTAAGTGTGTATTTTCTTCGTTCGCCATAGTGATCGTACTAATTAGTTCATCATTATGAATCTCGCCTGTACTCATTACGCATAAGGTATAGATTCGCGCGAGCGATAACCAGTTCGGCCGAGCGGCCGACCGTTTAGAGCACAATAGATTACAAGTGATTAGCTAATTAGGTACTGCAAAAAAACACGTCTAAGCAGCACCGTACGCGCTTCGACACTGATGAGAATATTATAACTAAACACTTAAAAATAACAAATGTTGGGGGTATTACAAAAAATTAGACATCGATTATATAAATGTTTTGATTGAGGGTAGATTACAAATCATTGTGAACAAAATGTTCGTTCGATACATGTAAACAAGTATCCGTGTAACACAGATCAACGGTAACTGGATGTGGCTCGACACTATTGTAGGGAATGTGAATTTTTTACTATAAATTGTTTAAGTAGCTTCTTAAAAGTGGTTTTGGATTTAGATTCTTTGAGATCTCTCGGTAACTTATTAAATATTTTAGATCCTTCGTACACGATAGTTTTTCTTCCGTAGTTTGTGCGGGTTGGTTGTAGTTGTAAAAAGTCTTGTTCTCGTCTCAGTTTCATTTTGTGTTTTTTTTATATTTTTTATGAAGGTTATTTTTGTGTGTATATTTTTATTTAGTATTTTTCTGATTACTATGCATGTGTTATACAAGGTGATTGGAAGATGGGTGCAAAGCTTTAAGGCGAAGATAGTACAGACAGTTTAGAACAATTTAAGCCATGGTTGTCTTAGACGAAGTCTTACCATTTTTTTTAACCTAATTTTTAAGATTTTTTTCGAAAATTGCCAAAATTTTAACTAAACTGGTTATTTATAGCTAAATTGAATGATAAATGAATTCATTTTTATTTTATTTAATTAAAGTAATGTGTAAGCAATCTAGCAAAACATGTCTTAGGCGTCTGTGTCGTTAGACATTTTTTTACAGACATTTAAAGTTCATATAAATTAAAAAAATCATAAATCATTTTTGAAAACCTTATTTAAAAAAAAAACGAAGGGTGCTTTTTTTGTTCAAATATTTTTGAAAACATGCGTTTTAATCGCTCATTCCTTTGAGGTATCATTTACGAGGATATTTTACAAATTATTGAAATTAGGATCTACAAACCAATTTGAGGGAGAAATTTTAAATTTTAGGCGGAGTAATTAAAACAACATTTGAATCTAAATTATTTATTGTTCATGTTCAAAATGTCTGCCATGATTCCTAATACAAGCACGGCTACGTCTTCTCACTTCTGTTGTTGTTATTTTCAACGTCATCTCCAGTTTCATCGTTTCAAACGCTGAATTAATTCTCTCCATCAATTCTTCTCTCGTGTTTATTTCAACATTCGTATATTCTTGGCCCGGCCCCACACGAAAAAGTCCAGCGGGGTCAGATCTGGTGAGCGAGCGGGCCAAGGGATGGGTCCATCTCTGCCGATCCAGCTGTCAGGGAAGCAATTATTTAAGTGTTCCCTTACATTTAACGTCCAATGCGCTGGACAGCCGTCTTGCTGAAAGACGACTGTTCGGTCTCTTTCGAATATCGGGACACCGGTTTCCTCTATCAGAACTGGTAAATCGAATTGTAGAAAGTGCAAATAATTTTCACCATTTAAATTATCCGGTAAGAAGTGGGGCCCAATCAATGTCCTGCCAATTACTCCAGCCCATACATTGACAGATAATTTTCCCAGAAACGACACGATCGCTTCTTAAAATGTGGATTATTATCTCTGTCGGCCCATTCATGGAGGTTATGAAAGTTTGTATTGCCCTCCCTAGAAAATTTGCTTTCATCCGTCTACAAGATTGATTTCAGGAACCACGCATCTTCGATGTCTCTGTTGAGGGGGAAACGGCAGAACTGTATTCTTCTTTGGGATCTTGCTCTTCCAGACCTTGCACACCCCTACCATGGAACGGATATTTGTCATTTTGGTGCATTGTATGCCACACCTTCCATTGTGAAATGTTTAGATTTTGAGCTACGGCTCTGGTACTGGTAGTAGGATCTGCTTGAAATGCTGCCAAAATGTTTTCTTCGACTTTAGTTTCATGTCTGCCTGGGTTGACTCCAGGTTCCACGCGGTGAAACCCAACTTCGGCAAGTCGACGAAAAGTGTCGTAAAACACTCGCACATTCGGTACCCTGCGATTCGGAAAGTGTTCTTAATACAATTCGGTTCTTTCATGTGCCGCACTGCGCGCGGCGGCCATTGTTTAGATAATCCCCTCAATTGGCATGTGCAAAAAATTCTTAAAATTGAAGTAATTATCATTTCGAACACATAAAGTAACCTTAGCGTAAGTTTTTTAAGCAAAAATTTTGTTTTGATTAGTCTGCCTAAAATTTAAAATTTCTCCTTCAAATTGGTTTGTAGATCCTAATTTCAATCATTTGTAAAATATCCTCGTAAATGATACCTCAAAGGAAAGAGCGATTATCACGCATGTTTTCAAAAATATTTGAACAAAAAAAGCACCCTTCGTTTTTTTTTTTAAATAAGGTTTTCAAAAATGATTTATGTTTTTTTTTTTTTATTTATATGAACTTTAAATGTCTGTAAAAAAATGTCTAACGACACAGAGGCATAAGACATGTTTTGCTAGATTGCTTACACATTACTTTAATCAAATAAAATAAAAATGAATTCATTTATCATTCAATTTAGCTATAAATAACCAGTTTAGTTAAAATTTTGGCAATTTTCGAAAAAATTCTTAAAAATTAGGTTAAAAAAATGGTAAGACTTCGTCTAAGACAACCATGGCTTAAATTGTTCTAAACTGTCTGTACTATCTTCGCCTTAAAGCTTTGCACCCATCTTCCAATCACCTTGTATATGTATGTTTGTGTTATATTCATTACTTTAATTTTTTTGTAAAGAGTTTCTGTTGGAGTTAGATAGTCATAGTTAAATAACGTTTTTAGTAGTTTATTTTGAGCAGTTTGTAGTAGGTTCGTATGTGATTTAGCAGCGGTACCCCATATTTCCACTAGGTAGTCAATATGCGGCTTAACAAGGGAGTAGTAGATTAAATAGCGAACTTGGCGTGGTAAGCAACGAACGATACCTCGTAGGGTACCCATGATCACTCATGGGTACCCTACGAGGTATCTGTAGGTGTATTTTTGATTTTATTTTTTGAATATGTGGAAGCCACGTCAATTTGCTATCCAAAATAATTAGTCCCAAATATTTCTCTTGATCTACTTACTTTATTTATGGTTTGGTTATTTATTTTTAATGGTGTATAATTGCCAATTTTTTATTTTTTGCTGTAAATATCATGTAATTTGTTTTAGCTGTATTAATGGTGAGAAGATTTTGTTGAAACCACAGGTTGAGCAAGTCCAGATCGTTCTGTGCTTGCTCAACAATAGTATCGATTGAGTGGCCGAAGTAAAACAAACATGTGTCATCTGCGTATAATGTTAAGTCAGCTTTTAGACCAATTTTGTGGACACTATTTATGTACAGTAGGAATAACAGCGGAGCCAAAATTGAGCCTTGGGGCACACCGTATGTAATAATTTTGGGATCACTCTGGGTGTCACCAATTTTAACTACTTGGTATCGGTTTGACAGGTAAGATCTAAAAATTTCAAGGGCAGAACCTTGTATCCCAATTTCCGTTAGTTTACTTAACAATAATTCGTGACTGACTGTGTCGAATGCCTTTTTTAGATCAATAAAGACACCCATAGCCACTTTCTTTTTATCAATATTAAGCTTTATAGTTGTCACCAGGTCTATTGTAGCTGAGAGTGTATTTGATTTCGGTCTAAACCCGTATTGTTTTTCATATATGAAGTTTAGAGATATTAGGTATTTTTCAAGGCGATTTTAGAAGACTCTCTCGAATATTTTTGATAGTACGGGTAGAACTGAAATAGGACGATAGTTGCCCGGCTCTGATTTAACTCCGGATTTGTAAATTGGCGTAACCTTTGCAACCTTAAGACTATTTGGAAATATTCCGGATTTCATACATTTGTATAAGCAACTGGTGAGTTCATCAAGAATTAGGTTTGCAACACATTTTAGTGATTTTGTAGTGATACCTTCTAAACCTGCGCTGGTGTTGTTATTTAAATTGTTGATAATTTTTTAAATTTCATCTGCTGTGGCAGGTTCCAGATCACTAAGGGAACACGAGTCGGAGCCAGATACATTCGTTAAAGCACTACCTGATGGGTGATATTTTATGGGTATTTGATTCGCCAGTATCGAACCAACATTTGCAAAAAAGTCATTGAAGCATTCACAGATAGAGGCATTATATTTGCCGACATGTTTTCATTGCTCCACAAAAAGAAGATTTGTATTAACGAAACGTTTTATCGTTTCGGGTAATAGAGATAAACTAGTACGACGAAAAAAAAAAAATTGGTAACATTCATATGACATGTGTCAAATAAATGTCAAGTTAGTTTGAATTTGCGGCTTTTTCTATTCTCGAGAGTAATCCGGCTAAATCTCGAAAAAAAACTGTTATTTTGGTAAGTTTTTTTTTTTATAATCGTTAGATTTGTGTTTTTATGACAATCTTAGATAATTATTTTAGATCAATATGTAATATTATTGGCGAAATCTGGAAAAATCACGTCGGCAGTATATTTGCCACTACCAGTTAGTACATTACCCGTTGTTGGCAATATATATGCCAGTACCAGTACAGTGATTTTTATTTACAGAATAAACAATGGAGCACCGTCGGGCGATAAACGATCGCGAAATTGAACTGCAGTTGGAAGCCATGTTTGGTCTTCCAGATGGAACAGATTCAGAAGACAGTTTGGATGAATCCGATACTGATGACCTTGTACAAATGCTTTCGGCTAACGATTCCTCTTTTCAACCTTGCATCGAACCAGACTTTGCAGACTCGTTGTTGACGGCTAGAAATAGTAGAAGACACGGAAAACATGGGCCAGAACAGGCAACGGATGAATGGGAAGAAGTGGACGACCATGAGAGTGAAGACGAAATAAGTACAGGAAGCAACAACAGAAGAATGGAGAATGATAATATATGGAATGATAGTGAAGACCAAATAGGTACAGAAAGCAACAACATTCGGAATGAGACAAGTGAAGGGACAACAGATTGTGAAAGTGATAATGAAGTGGGAGGAGGAGGAAACGTTAGAGTACTCCGTGCTTCAACATCTAACGCCACCACTGCACGACCCTTAGATTCTACATCTGATGTGGTGACACGAGATGCAGAGGTGACTGCACCCACCTCCTTGGTGTCAGAAGAATCAGATTCCGATGAAGATGAAATAGAATGGAAGAAAGTTGATTGGCTAAATGATCCGAATGTTCCTTCCTTCGACGAAAACGAACTTCAATCGCAAAACCATTTTCCGAGTAGATCTAGACCAATCGCTTACTTCGAAGTATTTTTTGATAATGAAGTGATTGAAAACCTACTTGTTCAATCAAACTTGTTTGCTAGTCAATCAAATGTTAGAAATTTTACTCAAATTACTAAAGACGAACTCAAAGCATATCTTGGAATGCTTATACAAATGGGGATACACAAACTACCGTCAATTGAAGATTACTGGTCTAGCAATCCAGCATTATGTGTACCTGACATTGCTGAAACCATGACTGTTACGGACACCGAACTCACCGTAGAATTACGTAGTATAAACCTGTGTACAATAGCATTATTTTGTAGAAACATACTCGTACCCTAGAATAAGAAAATCATTGTAATTGGTCACGGGGTTTGGCCTCCGACGGGCTGGACAAGTCGAAACCTGTTGGAGACCAGGCATGAACAAAAGTGGCCGCATTAGTGGGTCGCCAGGAATAATAATAAACTTTGTAGTAGGGCACCCACTACTTGTGCCCATGTGCCGGACTATAATAGGAGGCCAAAATCCCTTGTAAAATCAGTTCGCTTCAAGAGTTCGCTTCAACAGTTCAACCACAGTACTACAAGAATAAACCAGAACAAGTGACCAAGTCTTTCATTGAAGAACAACCATACAGTCCACACCTTACAGTCTGGTCCAATCGAGCCGGATCAAGGAAAAAGGAATCTGCGACTTGGAAAAGGAATTATTCGTAAGTTGAACCAGTTATAACTCACCTGCATATCTCCGCTGTGTATTCTACTGTGTGCCGTCAACCGAACGTGATGGTAGTTACCCGTAGTCAAGGTGACTTAGTAGAATTGGAAGAACAGCGGCGGGCCCTAGAACGAAGGGACCAAGAGTTGCTAACATCAGTCCGTCGCCGGGAAGCGGAACGAATAGAACGAGAGCGACTAAGACGACTATCACTCGATCCACCGGCGTCACCGCAAGTCGAAAGTATGACTGGACCTACCACCGCCGAGGACATCGCTACCGCAGGACCATCGGGACAGCGACGAACAAGATCGCCGCCACGCTCAGTGAGATCGAACGCGAGTGCGACTACGCGGCTACGATTGGTCGAACTTGAGCGGGCCGAGAAACTAGCAACCATTCGACGAAAGGAACTAGAAATTGAAGCAGATTTGGTGAAGAAGAGATTGGCTGCCGAGGTCTCTGTGATACAAGACGACCAGGAAAGCGTCCATGAAGATCTACTTCGAGAAGAAATCCAGCACCAGAAGGTGGACCAATGGCTACGCACCCACCCCCTCAGTACACGGGGGGAGGGGGGCGCGAACGCAGAAGCCAAAGAAGACCCAAAGCAGCAACGCTTTGATGTACCACGAGGAAGATCGCCGACGCCAACGAGAGCCAGAAACAGCATTGACCAACTAGCTGCGACCCTGGAGAAGATGGCTAGACCACGACTTCGGCACACAGATCTACCGACTTTCTCTGGTGCAGCCAGCGAGTGGTTACCATTCAAGGCAGCCTACTATGACACGACCAATATGTACAACGTGTCACCGGCAGAGAACCTCCAGCGACTAAGAAGTTGCCTCAAAGGCGAAGCACGAGACACAGTATCGGCTCTTCTACACGCGGCCACAGAACCAGACGCTGTCATGAAAACGCTGGAACAGTGCTTTGGCCGACCAGAGGTGATCATAGACAAAGCAATGGATGACCTGAAGAAGATGCCAAAACCTAGTGCCAGTGACTTAAATAGTTTCGCGGTTAAAATCCAAAATACGATATGTGTGTTAAAGACAATCGATCGCAAGGGATACCTCTATAATCCCTTGCTAACCCGGGAAGTGCTTGAAAAGTTAAGTCCCCATCTCCGAACTCGATGGTGCGACTACGCCTGTGACAACGAAGGGACAGCAGAGCCCGAGATAGTGACGCTGTCTCGCTTCTTAATGCGAGAAGCGGACAGGGCGTTACGTTATACATACGCCCCAACAACGAGTACCGCAACCGCCATTCACAAGAAGGAGACCAGGCCTGCCATAACCCTGAAAAAGAAGCCCAATACAGTGTACGTCACGGTTGAAGGGACCGAAGAAGATCAGTGCCCCAGTTGCAAGCAAAGTCACGTATTGACTCAGTGCCCGAAATATAAGGCACTGACCGTGGACCAGCGCTGGGAACTAGTGAAGGAACATAAGTTATGTTTCAAGTGCGCCCAGAAGAAACACAGGCGTATCATGTGTAAAGCAAGACCGTGCGGTGTGAACCAGTGCCGCCGGCCTCACCATGCCACGCTGCACCAAGAAAGGAAAGAGTCGCCCGAAGAAAATTCAGCGACTGAACATAAGTCTGAAGAACCAACGAAGCAGGAGGCAGTCATGTCGGTGGCTACCCTACCAGCTGCCGGCCCGAAGACTGTCCTCCTCAAAATGTGCCCCGTAATCATCGCAGGTCCACGGGGGGAGGTGAAGACTCACGCACTCTTCGACGAAGGAGCCACCATCACCCTCATTGACGAAGACCTGGCTGCGAGCATCGGAGCAGAAGGGATGGCACAACCACTGCACATCCATGGAGTAAACATGTCTTCGCGAGAGCAAGACAGCAAGATCGTCACAGTGCAAGTGAGAGGAATAAGCGAGATCAGTGCACCACACAAGCTTCAGGCAAGAACGTTGAAGAACCTGAGACTTCACCAGCAGTCAATCCCAGACACTCTGCTAGAATATGAGCACCTACGCGACCTCCCACGAGACGAGGTGTGTTATGCACCAACACGCCCCGGACTCCTAGTAGGGACAGACCACTGGGAGTGCATCGTGTCAAGAAAACTCAGAGTCGGCGGCCCCAACCAGCCAGCTGCATCCCTAACGAAGCTTGGCTGGGTAGTACATGGGACCGCACCACGAAGCATCATCATAAACGAAGATAACGTGCTGCATCTCTATGAAAGCGAGAAGCAGCGACACGACCACCAGCGGCTTCACGAAATAGTGGAAACCCACTTTAAAATAGAAGCACTAAGTATTGCACGAGAACCACGCGTGAGTGACGCTGACCAACGAGCGGTAGCCATCGTCGAAAGAACCACGAAGAAGATCGACGGTGGCTACGAAGTCGGATTGCCATGGCGACACGATGACGTCACCATGCCACCCAGCTACGGTGCAGCACTCCGCCGATTAAAGAAAATCGAGCAGAAGATGGACGCGTCACCCGACTTCACCGAGCAGTACAGCGCCCAAATAAACAACCTACTGGAGAAGGGGTATGCAGTGCCATGTGACGGCACAGAACAATCAAGTGACGTCTGCTGGTACCTGCCCCATTTCGCCGTACAGAACCCAAACAAACCCGGCAAGCAAAGGTTAGTGTTTGACGCAGCGGCAAGAAGCCATGGCGTGTGCCTGAATGATAGGCTACTGGAAGGCCCGGATCTGCTGCTATCGCTACCGGGAATCGTATTCCGTTTCCGTGAGAAAGCGATAGCAGTAACGGCAGACATCCAAGAAATGTTCTTACGCATCAAAATAAGGACTGAAGATCAACCAGCCCAGCAGTTCCTGTGGAGAGGCACCGACAGAACAAAGCCCCCGCGCCACTACAAGATGACGAGCATGTTATTTGGCGCAGCCAGCTCTCCATACATGGCCCATTATGTCCGCAATCACAATGCAGACATACACGGGAATGAATACCCACACGCGCTAGAAGCCATTAAGAACAGCCACTACATGGATGACCTGGTGGCCAGCTATGATGACCAGGAAGAAGCCCTGAAGGCAATACAAGAAATAAGACAGGTGCACGCAGTCGCCGGGTTTACTCTGCGTGGATGGAGCACGAACCACGAGACAGTGCTAGGCGACGTACCCCGGGATCTGCATGCCACCATTCCCACACAACTGGGAGGAGAGAAGCCCGCGAACAAGATACTCGGGCTGTACTGGAACGCCGAACGGGACGAACTCGGGTTCAATACCTCAATGAACCGAGTCCCCGCTCCAGTACGAGAACGGAAGCGCCCACCGACAAAGAGAGAAGCACTCAGCGCAGTAATGTCCATCTACGACCCTCTAGGACTGCTGAGCCACTTCACAATAAGAGCAAAAATTATATTGCAGAGTCTGTGGCGTCTCCAAATAACGTGGGACGAGCCGATACCGGAAGAGGAGAACGAACTCTTCGCAACCTGGCTCGCTCAAATCACCGACATCTCGCAGCTTCGACTACCTAGAAGCTACACGTCGAAGAAGTACAAGGACATAGAACTACATGTCCTATGTGACGCGAGTGAACAAGCCTACGCAGCCGTGGCCTACTGGAGAATAATGAACTGCGACGACACCGTGAGCATAGTGTTGGACGCCGCCAAAGCTAAGGTGGCGCCACGACAAGCGCAAACTATTCCCAGGCTGGAACTACAAGCAGCGGTCATAGGTGCCAGGCTCGCTGACACAATCCGAAAGGAACACCGCATCGAGGTCAGCAGAACTGTGTACTAGACAGACTCTTCCACCGTCGTGCACTGGATAAAGCACGACATGCGACGATACACGCCGTTCGTTGCGCACCGACTGGGAGAAATCGCCGAGCTCACTTCAAAGGAAGAATGGCGTTGGCTACCAACCGATCACAACGTAGCCGACGACGCCACCCGACTTACCAACGCGCCGATTCACATAACCGATCGGTGGTTCCAGGGGCCTAGCTTCTTATACTTACCCGAGGAGCAATGGCCCGGGAAAACGCCACCCGCTGTAGACAGCGAACAAGGAGTCCTGCACATCGCCGAGGCTCCATGAGACAGCTGGTTACCTGACGCTGCCCGCTTCTCCAAGTACGAGACGCTAGTGAGAACGGCGGCAAGAGCCCTGGCGTTCATCGATATATGTCGACGCGCGGCTACGAGACTGGAACACAGACACATCCAGCGCGCCGAGAAAGAACTCCTGCAACGAACGCAGCAGGAAAGTTTCGGCGAAGAAATGAAGCGGATGCAGTCAGCTCGTCCTCTCCCGAAGACGAGCAGACTGTACAAACTCGATCCTGTACTGGAAGACGGCCTCCTGCGGGTACGAGGCCGCATTGAGGCATCAGCAGCACCACAAGAAGCAAAGCGGCCGATTATATTAGATGGCCGCCACAGAATAACAAAACTTCTGGTGCTGCGAGAACACTGCGCAGCGGGTCACGCCAACCGAGAGCGCGTGACCAACGACCTACGTCAACGGTACTGGGTCATACATCTGCGACCCACCGTACGCACGATCGAGAAAAGCTGTGCTTACTGCAAGAGACAGAAGGGGACGCCACAAGCGCCAGCCACGGGAGACCTGCCACACGCCCGCCTAGACCCTTTCCACCGCCCGTTTACTAACTGCGGGGTGGATTACTTTGGACCAATGATGGTCAAGGTGGGCCGCCGTCGTGAAAAGAGGTGGGGTGCCCTATTCACGTGCCTCACCTCCCGCGCCGTGCACATTGAACTCGTCGCATCCCTTTCAACGGACTCTGCAATAATGGCATTGAGAAGAATGGCTGCACGCCGGGGTTGGCCGCGACTCATGTACTCAGATAACGCGACCAACTTCCGCGGGGCTGACCAGGAGCTCCGCGCCGCCTACGCCGAGTGGCTGCCCGACCTGAACGACGCAGGGCTGCATCATCGAATGGAATGGCGGTTTATACCTCCTGGCGCGCCCAATCAAGGCGGCGCATGGGAAAGGATGGTACGCTCCGTCAAGGCGGCCCTCAAAGTCACCCTACGAGAGAAAGCACCCGCTGAAGAAGTCCTCAGCACGCTCCTCGCTGAAGCAGAATTCTCCATAAACGCACGACCCTTGACCCATGTCAGCGTGGACCCGAACGATCCCGAGGCCTTGACCCCCAACCACTTCCTGTTGGGGTCTTCTAATGGCCTACCTATGACAGGGCCGTGCAAGGAGGACGACCGACGAGCATGGCCAGCTAGCCAAGCGCTCGCCGACCACTTCTGGCGGCGCTGGCTACGGGAGTATCTGCCCACATTGGTACCCCGCGGCGAACCGAAGAACAAAGCGAGGCCGCTACAAATTGGCGACGTGATCCTGGTGGTCGACAACACGCTGCCCCGGAACACCTGGCCGATGGGGATCGTGGAGCGCACGCACCCTGCGGCTGACGGCAGCGTCCGAGTAGTCGAAGTACGGACCAGAACCGGAATCTTCCGACGCCCGGTGAGCAAACTCGTCGTCCTGGAGAAGAAAGAAGAGGCTTCGCGAGCTACGCCGGGAGGAGAAATGTTACGGACACCGAACTCACCGTAGAATTACGTAGTATAAACCTGTGTACAATAGCATTATTTTGTAGAAACATACTCGTACCCTAGAATAAGAAAATCATTGTAATTGGTCACGGGGTTTGGCCTCCGACGGGCTGGACAAGTCGAAACCTGTTGGAGACCAGGCATGAACAAAAGTGGCCGCATTAGTGGGTCGCCAGGAATAATAATAAACTTTGTAGTAGGGCACCCACTACTTGTGCCCATGTGCCGGACTATAATAGGAGGCCAAAATCCCTTGTAAAATCAGTTCGCTTCAACAGTTCAACCACAGTACTACAAGAATAAACCAGAACAAGTGACCAAGTCTTTCATTGAAGAACAACCATACAGTCCACACCTTACAATGACACTCCAAAGATTTCCAAAGATTTCTAGATGTCTACATGTAAATGACAACGAACAGATGCCCAGAGGAGGTGAAACAGGTTTCGACAAACTTTATAAAATTCGCCCACTTCTTTATAATTTTTTGCCGCACGTTCTGTATTTAATAGGTTGAAATTAAAGTCGCCAAAGACCACACTCCGCTTGTTTTTATTTAGCTGTTGGGAATAGGTATCCAGAAAGGTTTTGATGTTTGATTGTTCTGGTTTTCTGTATACTACACCTATATCCAGAGTATAGTTTTCGATGTGAATCCAAAGATAGTGGTATGTAGCAGTATGATTGTCCAGTCTTCCGGGATGATTTCCGTTTCCGAGATTTCATTGAACAAATCTGTAAGTCTTGAGGCTATCACTGGTAACGTAGTTTTTAGTAGTTCATTAGTGACTTAATCTGATCCAGGTGCCCTATCTAGTTTTTGTGTTTCGGTAGATTTTACTGTTTCTTCCTTTAGAATTGGCTTTATCTCCTCATTATTTACTGTTTTTTTTATTACTTGTTCCATTTTACGACTTTGGTATAGATTTTGGTAGTATTCCGTAGCAATTCCTAATATTTCTGGTCTTTTGCTGGTTTTTCCACCATCTTTATTTTTCATATTTGGAATCCATTCCTTTTTATAATTCATTTCTTTTAGCGCCTTCTTTATTCATCCCTTTTTTCTATATGTTTTCTTAATGTTGTTAACCTGTTTGTTTTCCTTTCCTGTCTAAGTTGTTCGCCAATCTTTTTGCTTATTTCTGCTATCTTTTGGCCATTATTATTATTCTTTCCCCTTGCTGTATAAGTTATTTCCGTTCTTGTAATAATTGCTTACTTTTGAATGATATCGCTGTCTTACTAGTCATGTTTACTTTTTTAGTTTCTGTTTTTAATTGCTTAAGCAATTTTTCTTGAGTCGATATACATTCTTTTTCCCCACCTTGCAAGGATATTTGGAGGTTGTTCAGAAGTAAATCAGTGCTAGCGGTGCTTTCCATGCCATTCATACTGTTGTGAAATTTACGTGCTCTTTTAGCACGTGTCCCTGATAGTTTTGCTCTAAGCATTCTGTGATCTGAGTTAAAATTGCTTAAAATCAACAAATCTTCAAAAACTTTTACATTGTTAGACATAATATAGTCGATCTCTTTTTTATTCCGGCCTAAGAGATCCATGTCCACTTCTTTGATGGTTTCTTTTTGTAAAAACTATTTAGGATGCTTAATTTATTTTCAATAGCAAAGGATACCTACTAGTCGTGAGCCGTTTTTACTTCTATTGCCAAATCCATGACTTCCTTAGGTATATTTTTCTCCCGTTTTTTGTTTGCTTTGTTTAGCCGTTAGCGGCTAGTGTTAAGAAAGAAAAGATAGATTTATTTGATTAAGACATGTTTATAATTTTGCGACATAACGACATGAGTGTTATCTGCCGTGAGTAGAGCTGTTACAAACACGTCACACCGAGCCGAATCTTTTCGTATCACGCCTATTATTTAAATGATAGCAGTAACCTTCATGGAATAAACTGTCTTTACCACGTTTAGACTTCACAATTTCACAGTCACTCATTGTAAAATCATTAAATACCTAGTTAATTTAGATAAGACGAAGATGCACCACTACACCCAGAAACAAGTAAAGAAAAGTGTTATTGATGATATAACTAACAGCATTTATTTAAATAATCTAAAATTATTCGGTAAGTGCAAGCGCCTACTTTATTATCACTGGCAACTTTTTAATGTGTTCCTTGTATAGATAGGTCTAATTTATTTTCATCATCGGTTGTCCTCCAATTACGCAACGGTAGACAGTCTGTTGGCTGACATGAGGAAGCATTTATTAACGATGGAGTCGGACGTGGCTGTGCAAGCCAAACTTGCTCGCGCTAGGCAGAATAATAAATCGGTCACGGGTTTTGGGGCCGAGATAGAGAAGTTGATGGTCAATTTGACTATTTCTCAAGCCGGGGAAAGTTTGGAAGCCTATAAGATTTTGCAGCCGTTGAACGAAAAATATGCGATTAGGAAGTTTGCTGACGGACTTCGTAATCAGCGTCTTGGTACGGTTATTACGGCGCGGAATTTGACTTGTTTGAAAGATGCTATCAGGGTAGCGGAAGACGAGGATTGTGCTTCGTCGGCGCAAGTCATAAAGTACCAGCGCTGGCCCGCAAGGGGTGATTTTTCAACGGGCAATAGAAATCGTGGAAATAATTATAGACGGCACACTGTAGGGAATGGACACGCGCAACAAGGAACAGCTTGTCGCTGCCGGCCGTAGTCGAGTCGATGGTCGGCAGCGACGAGTCCTGGGACGCGGTGGTTTCTGCGGAAAGGGAGAGGGAGATCTCGTCCACTCACGCGGCCCGCAGAAGACGCGCCGGGCGTTAGCGGAGGGCGGACAACGCCCTCTTCCAGCCCCCCTAAATGGGTCCAGGGGCGACGGACTCGGGGACGTCCGTCGCCCCCCACACATCAGGACCCGAGGTGGCGGCGCGTAGTGTTCCACGCGCGCCCCTCTTAGACGTCGCGGGGGGAGTCAAACACCTCACTCCCCCCCCAGACCCGAAGAGGCACGCAGTGGCGGGCCGGCACCTGTCAGGGGTTGCGGAAGGATCGTACGTTCCCGCGACCCCCGGCGTAGGTGTGAGATGGAACACCGGGGTGGTTTTTAGTCAGTAAGAGTCTGACAGACCCCGCCACCCGCCCCATGGCGGCGGACATCCATGAGGATTTTCCACCCCGGAAAAAAAAAAAAAAGAGGCGCGGTGTCAATGCCACGGAGCGTTGAAGGCGGACAGTTGAGTGAGACTCAGTTTTTTCGAGACTAAGCATAGCTTGCGATAGTAATAGCTGGGTTAATTTGCTAGCGGATAGTGTGGATACGGAGTGGTTAAGAGACAACCTATTCAACGAAAAATCTATAATACCACTATACTTCTGCAAGAAATCCTGGCCCAATATGCCAACCGACTTGCACGGCAAATCATCAAATACATAAAACCTATGCACGAACTAACACCGCCCGTACTCCAACCTCAAACATACATAACCTACAGCTCGCAAACTACCTCCTACACCATTGAGCACCAACTCTTCCTTAACTACTTTATAGCACAAAGCGTTATTCGTCAAGAAATTGCTCTTTACGGCTGTTATCGACGCACTCGTATCCACTAAGGGTCCTAAGGGGCAGACGGTTTCGATGCCGCTCAAGTCCTATGATTACTTGTTGACTATTCCTCCGCGTTGTGAAGTGGTTAGGTATTTTCCCGTTAATAGAGCGGAAGATTGTGTGGTGGTAAGGAAATAATTGCGTGAAGGGGTTTTCTTGGCTAGTGTGATGGCTAGACCTAGGAATGGGATGATACCCATTAGGGTTTTAAACACAAACTCTGAGGAAGTTGTGTGTAGTATGTCCGGTGTAGAAGTTTATCCGTTAAGTGATTACGATTGTTGTAGTTTTGCGGAGTCAGAGGTGGACGTTGAGCGGGTTAAGGAAATATTTTCTTTGCTTTAACTTGACTATTTGAATGCCGAGGAACGGTTGTCGATTGAGCGAATCTGTGCGAAGTATTCAGATATATTTCATGTTCCGGGAGATAGATTCGCTGTCACGAATGTGTATGAGCAGTTAATACGATTGAAAGAGAATGTGACTCCAGTTTACAGGAGGCAATATAGAATACCTTATGTACAGAAGAAGGAAGTGGTTAGGCAAGTGCAGGAGATGCTGGATAGTAATATTATTGAAGAGGCGGTTAGTGAGTGGTCAAGTCCAGTTTTAGTTGTACCCAAAAAAGCAGATCGTAGTGGGGAGAAGAAATGGCGCGCGGTGATAGATTACAGGCAGTTGAACGAAAAGATACAGGATGATAAATTTCCTTTGCCGAATATAACTGAAATCTTGGATTCGATGTCGGGTGCTGTTTATTTTAGTCACTGTGATTTGTCGCAGTCATATTATCAATGTCCTTTAGAAGAAAGGAAATACACTGCTTTTACGACAGATAAGGGGCAGTATCAGATGTGTAGGTTACCAATGGGGTTGAAGATAAGTCCGAGTTCTTTTAGCAGGTTAATGACTGTGGCCATGTCTGGGTTGAATTATGACAAGTGTCTGATTTATTTAGATGATCTAATTATTTTTGGGCGGAATTTGGATGAGCATAACCGGAACACGCTTTTCACGCTTGAGGGAAGTAAATCTTAAGCTAAATCCATCCAAATGTGAATTTTTGAAGAAGCAAGTGCTTTATTTGGGACACGTAATTTCGGCGGAAGGTATTTCACCAGATCCAGAGAAGGTAGAAGTCGTAAAAGGTTATCCGCGTCCATCGACGGTTGATAAGGTAAATAACCTGTGTTCGTAGCCTTAGTATTAGCATAGTGTCACTTACTATGTATATATATGCCACCAATTAAAGGAGGAGAAGCAGTTGACTGTCGGAGTAATACACATCATGTTGTTTACTTAACCCCTCCTCTCCCCCCACATCGCATGGCATATCATATTGATGATGATGAAAATAAATTAGTTGTAGCGCAATATTTACAATCATTTCGTTGTATATATACACACATCAAAAGTGTCTAGGGATCAAGCATTTTTATGCGGATTTCTTGAGATTAAGATGTGGCTTTGTAATAAATTTATGATTTTATAAATTTATATGGATCCTTTTTGGTGCATTTCATAATTTGAATCAGGAACTGTGAATCAAATTCGAGTAAAAGATGAAAATCAGCTGTCAATATTTTCCCTATAAAAACATACAACGCATTAAAGACATTATTAGTGCTACTGTTTCCCTACTACTGATTAAAACCAACGTTATTATGGAGCGGCGACGTCATTTAAGCAGGGAAGAAATGCTCAGAGCCGTGGGAATGATAGAAGCTGGTTCCCGGCAACGTACTGTGGCTTTAGCTCTGAATACAAGTCAGAGTGTTATCAGTCGACTTTGGACACGTTACCGAAGCACTGGTACCGTGGCTGAGCGCCATGGAGGACGGTATCGCTGCACCACACGGAGACAAGACCGATACATTCAAATCTTAACTCGAAGAGCTCCAACAATAACCGCCATGATGTTAGCCGTGAGGCTTCATCACTCTTCAGGGAACTTAATTAGCGACCAAACAGTCAGAAACCGCTTGCATGAAGTGAACCTTCATTCCCGAAGACCGCTACGGGTACCACCTATAGCAATGCACAATCGTAGGATTCGATATCAATGGGCTCTTGAACACAGAAATTGGGCAGAAGAACAATGGCGTTTCGTGTGCTTTTCTGATGAGTCTCGTTTTGGTATGAGACCGGATACAAGACGTATACGACACTGGAGAACCCCTGGACGCCAACAGCGATTAAAATCCTGCCAGGAAGTCCATCCTTATAGTGGTGGAACCATCATGGTATGGGCGGGTATTTGGATCGGCGGAAGAACTGAGTTGATTTGGATCAGAGGCAACCTCAACGCTCAAATTTATGCTGAGACGATTGTATCAGACGTCATCGTTCCTCTACAAGTGCAAATCGGTCCCTTATTTCAGTTAATGCATGATAATGCACGACCGCACACCGCAAGAGTTGTAAGACAGACTCTCGCCGCAGCTAACATCAATGTCCTGCCCTGGCCTGCTCAGTCGCCAGACTTGAACCCGATTGAGCATGCATGGGATATGCTACAGAGAAGAGCTCTGCCGAATATGGAGGGTATCCAGTCGCAAGAAGACCTTTTTTTGTTGTTGCAACGAACATGGGCGGCCATTCCACACCGTGATTTGGATGAACTCATTTTGAGTATGCCAAACCGATGTTCTTGTGTTGTTAGTGTTCGCGGTAGAAACACGGATTATTAATTGTTTAAGTTACCCAATAAAATTTTAAAGAAAACTGTTATTTCAGTCTTTTTTTTCGAACTTTTGTGTTAGTGGTTCAAATGTCAAAAATCCCTTTATTAGGAAAATGGCAAATTTCTTTATTAATGCAAAGGTGACTTGGTTTATCGTTACTGTGACAAACGAAAACACTTTATTTTATGAATCCTTAAAGAAAATTTTAATTAATATCAATCAGGAGAAAAGTTATTGCAAAAATATATGTTGATCCCTAGACACTTTTGATGTGTGTATATGTAGATCTTCAATAAAGGAAAATGATGCAACTGCCGTACATAGGTAGGTATATGATAATTATATTTTCATAGAATAGAATTCGATATAAGCACGAGTAATTAAAACTACATAATTAAGTAGGTAATGCTTTTTTTTAGAGGTAAGATTATCTTTTTTTTAAATATTAAGTTTTCGTGTTGTAAGCAAAGTTTAAATTGTTTAACGCAAGTAGACGTAGCCGTAGTAGTAAGCTGTAGATAGATATGTATATTTTTTGTAATATCGCTTGTCTTAAGATGGACGGCGAATTCTCCGTCGTAGGGGGAAATGTCTGTAGTTAAAAGAGTTATAGGTTTATCGTCGTGTCGGTGAAACACTTTGTAGCTGGAAAGGGCTGTCGTCGTAAGTGACGCATATGAAAGGTTCTGTTGGCGAAATGTCCGTAGGTGAAAGACTCTGCTGGGGAAACGGAAATAAATGAATCATCCTGTCGACGAACCGTCCAATGGCGAATCGGTCTTAGGAGAAGGGTTGCGGAATCATTATACAAACTTTTACAAAAAAGAGCAAACAACTCGCAAGTAATTTGAGACGTTTTAATTAACAAACAAACTTTTTTAAATCTTGCTCTGTTTTGATGCTCTGTTTTGGAGACGTGGTGTTTTTTCTTACAAGTATTTTGCATCCTCTAACTAACTCTAACACATGTTCAAAGCCACGCTCATTGGATTGAGCTTTGGTTCTATTAAGTAGGAGTTTATTTTCCAGTGTTAGGTGGTCGTCGATGCCCTATTATTGCCCTGTAAGCCCAGATCACCAGTATTCAGTTTTTTATATTTCCATGACGCCGCTATAAAATCGTTGTTAAGGTAGCTGTTGTGTACAGAGCAAATAATGTTTTTATTTAGCTTGTCATTACGTGCGTACGTAATGCTTCCATTTTAGTTGACAGACTGAAGCTCAATCATGATGGTCTCCGAGTTCGCTGGTGATGCCTTCAAACAACCAGTTTTAGGACTGGCAACCGGGGCAGCCTTGCAGCTTTGACATTTCCATGTCGATTTACGCTCGCCTAGTTTTCTCCATCCAGCCTCTGTTATCGCAGCACAGAGAAAGTCGAATTTCGCCAAACAGACAACACACGTAGCACCATCCCTCGATTCAATGTCACACCGTTTACAGGTAAACATATCGACTGACTTCGATATAAAGTTTGAGAAACACTGCCAGAGGCCGTTTTAGAGAAATAATTATGTAGGTAGCAACGCTGTGTACTCGTGCGATCGGTACGCCGACTACCGCTGAACGGAATTTTACCCAATAATGTACCAAAAAGTACTTATTATTTGTATTGCTCTGGAAAGCTGAGGGTCCGTGGAAGTTTTTAAGACTACTTTGAGGTTATTGCCACCCTTCTATTTTTAAAGAGTGAAGTTCGAGTAAGAATCTTGTCGAGCAAAACCTTTTCCTTTGAGGTAAGTCTTGGTAGTTTTGGGTGATGTATAGTGTTTTTTGTGCCTCATCTAGTTTTAAGAAAATATAATATGTTTGACGTGTAAAAGTGTTTGTACAAACCTACTTACAGAAATAAAATCATTTATCATTTTATCGTTCGTAGACCACAATTGAAGGATAATTTAATAACATATTTACAAAAGATGCGACACAGAAAGATAAAAAAAATTCTGATGTAAAGAGAGAATTTCGCAAAAAATATTATAAACCTATTCTTAAACTATAATTAATAGTCGCTGAACATACTTGGGAGTGTCTTGGGAAGTGGTTAGCCCTTGGAGGAGAGTTTTGATGTGTATGTAAGAGTCATGTGTCGTACGTGGCACGCGCGCAGTGCACAGATCAGCATTTTTCTGTCGCCTTGCACAAGTTATAGTGTAGCGCGACAGTACACATTCAGAGTTCATAGTCAGCGGTACTCATTCACACAATATTCATTAGCTTTAGTTACGTGGTAACTTGAGTTTGAGTAGGTATATTCAATAAACTATCATCCAGGGCGTGTGCGACCCATTCAGCAGCGCATGCAGTATGTGTGATGCACTAACGTTATTAACATTAACAGATAAAGTCTATTTTTAGTTCAAACATCAATTCGAGGTATTAAAATTGGTGCGTAGTGACGCGTAAAACAATGAAAAAGGGTCGGCAAACGAAACGAGCGTTCATGTTCGGTAGATGTTTATTGTAGCAGATCACGACGCGCGCGGCGGCGGCTCGAGCTCCTCCAGCAGCGTGTGCACGCGCAGCTCGCGCTCCAGCAGCACGTCGGCCAGCGTCGCCGTCTGCGCCGGGCACCACGCCGCGCCGCGCACGGCCAGCCACTGCAACACCACGCGCGTCAGCAGCCGCCCGCCTCGCGGCCCGGCCCCTCCCCGGCGGGCCCCTCACCTTGTGCTGCGGGTGGCGGTCCAGCGCGGCGTACAGCGCGGCGGCGGGACGCGCCCGGCCGGCGCGCGCCTCGCTCTCCAGGCGCACGGCGTGCAGCAGCGGGCCGCCTGCGCCCGCGCGGCCTGCGCGCGCGCACGCGGCCGCCACGCGCGCGGCGGGGCCCGGGGGCCAGGCGCCCGGCCCGGCCCGCAGCAGGGCCGGCAGCGCGTGCGCGAGCGCGGCGCGGTGCGAGCGCGCGCCGGCCGGCGTGGCACGCAGGCGCTCCGCGGCCGTGTCGCCCGCCTGCCAGGCCCACAGCGGGGCGCCGCTACAGGCTGCGGGCAGACGGGGCGGTCACGTGCGGGCCGAGCGCGCGGCGCGAGCGCGTGTACGTACCTAGCGCGAGCAGGCCGCTGTGCGGGAACAGCGGAGCCAGCGCGCGCGCGTACTGCGCCAGGCGGTGCTCGCGTGCGCCCGCGGTCACGAGCGCGCATGCGCTCTGCTCCCAGTAGCGCGCCATCGCCGCGCCCTGCGACACGAAGAAGGAAGTCTAATTGCTAGTTTCTAAATTACGGTGTATAGTATTACCCAGTAACTGGGTCGTGGAGGAGGACAGACAGTCGCTTCATGTGAAATACTGCTATTCAGTTGCATCCGGCGAGACTGTATCCGACCCCAACGTAGTCGGGAAAAGACTACACAGAAAGGCTAGAAAGTGATCAGTATGCATAACTATCAGTCCCCTTAGCGCGCGCGACACTCACCTGGCAGGCGGGCGCGGCCCGCACGCGCCGCACGAGCTCGGCGCGTCGCGCGGGCGCGGCCAGGCGCGCGCGCGCGGCCGCCCACTCGGCCGGCGCCGGCAGCTGCGCGTCCAGCGCGTGCGCGGCCAGCCCGTCGTCCCCCTGCCGCTCCAGCGCGTCGCAGCGCGCCTCGCACGCCTGCAGCGCGCGCCGCAGCAGGTCGCGCGGCGGCGGCGCGGCCAGGCTCGCGTCGGGCGGCAGCGCCAGGCCCAGCGCGGCGCTGGCACTGGCCCAGTCGCCCAGCGCGTCACCGCCCAGCTCGCCGCACAGACGCGCCACGTACAGACGCGCGTGCGGCGCGGCCCCGGGGTCGCGCAGGCTGGCGCGCAGCGCGTGCAGCACGGCGCGACGCGCGGCGGGCACGTCGCCGGCCGCGTGCTCGATGCGCGCGAACTGCGCGAACGGCAGCGGCGACGTGCCCGCGAACCTCTTCAGAGCGGCGCGCGCCTCGCCGCGTATGCGCTGTGTTTCCTTGCGTCCCGACTCCTCCTTTAACAGTAACCGAATTTTCAAAAAAAAAATAACATTTCATAGAGAACGGGGGCCCTTGTGCGAATTCGAAAAAGTGTCGTGTGCCTCATCACCTGCGGGTCGAGCAACAGCAGCAGCGCATGCAGCCAGCGCAGCCGCCAGCACAGCAACGCCACCCGCAGCTCGCCCGCCAGCCACTCGCACGCCGCGTCCCACAGCGCCGTGACCCAGCTCAGGTAGCCTGCCGACAGAGCGGTCGTGAGCCACGCGTCGCGGCGGCGAGGAACCTTATCTTTGGTGACGGTCCCATGGTTCACGCGGGCGACGAGACACGTACTGCGGGGAAGGTTACATGTGTGCGGGCGGCGGGAGGTTACAACAAACGATCTAAATTAATACATTAAAGCTGAAGGCTTCATTTGTTATTTGTTTGAACGCGCTAATCTCTGGAGCTAGGTAGCAGTCGGGTTTCAAACATTATTTTTGCATTAATAGCCGTAATTGCAGTAACTGCTGTAATCTGTCGAGGAACTCACTCGACTGTCTTCCGTCTCCATCATCAGATGATATTCAGTCCTCTTTTTTGTTGAAGCGTCATTAGAACTACAGATGTGTGAACCAAGAAGAAGAAACCAAGTTTCAACAGAATCGGTTCACAAGTGAACATTCAAATGAAAAGTCAATTAACCCCTATTTTTCGACCCTTAGAGATGGATTTCGTTTTTCAATTTTAAATGGGAGCAACTTCAAGGTATACATACCCTTTACAATAAAAACTTTATTACAAAAAAAAACAAACGACTTCCAAAACAAAACACTACTTACAAAGTGAAAAATAACTTTAGTTTCGGAAGTCGGTGTCTTTGGATAAGTATTTTAGTTTTCTCCACCGACATCCGAAATTAAAGTTATTTTTCACTTTGTACTTAGTGTATTTTTTTTTGGGAAAAACTTTTTTGTTTTTCACTTTTAAGTAGTAAGTACCTAACTCGCACCAATTCGAAAACGATCGTCTTACACGTTCACGTTTGTTTGAAGGCGGTATTTTTTATTTACAAATAAGTTATTGTTCATTTTTTTTTAAACCGCTCGACCGATTTCGATAAAAATTTAAATGGGGCCACCTGGGAAATATACCCTTTGAAACAAAAAAGAATTTACCAAATGATTTCAGGCGTCTTCGAGTAATCGGTTCCGATAAAGGATACGATTGGAAGCAGAATTAAAGATGAAAATGCCTGGGTATCGATTACTCCTACTGTTGCAACATTTCAGGCCACAAAAGGATACGGAGATGTCGCGCGCCGAATGTTACCTTCGATTTTATGTTCGGCAGTTACGGTTCACAAGTTACAGGGAACTACACTAGAACAAGCTGTTATAGATCTAGGCAAGAAAAATTCCGCTAAAGGATAGGTGTATATGGGTGATTTTCAGAAAAAATGACCCTGTGACGGACAGGAAATATAATTTTGGTATTTCATGAAATGTTCTATATTTACTCTGGTATTAAAGAATATATTGTTAATTAGCTAAATATGCTATTAGAATTAAAATTATACCATGATTTTAAGAAATATTCAAGTTTTTCTGTAAGCATATGATGCAAAGTATTCCTGTACGTCACAAAATATAATCAATTGGAAATCAAACAACCAAGTATTGAAACAAAATCAACTTATATTGGCATAAATATATGCTTAAAATCTTTAAAAAAATAACAAAAGGGTAGCATAATTCTATTAGATTATTAAATAATCAGCTAAATAGTTTCATGTTCGTCACTTCTCGGACACATCGCACTAGAAAAGTTGTCATTACTAATGATACGTGTTACAAATTCAAAAATCAAGCAGAGTGAGGAATTTTCGATAATAACAAAATGCTGATGATGACCAAATAAATGTAATAAAATTGAAAATAGATATTTTAAAACCGTTTTTGTATCATTCATAATATGGGACGGTGACTATTATGAAAATTGCGTGACGAACAGGAATAATTTGAGCAATGTTCACACTGCCGTTTTAAAAACACAATTACAAAGAATAAAGCATTAACTTACTGAAATTTTAGATTCATTAAACCTTTGTTTTTACACATAAAATTATTAAAAGATATAAAATTATCAATTTGAGATAGATGAAAGTGAAATTTTAAAAGTTATCGCCAGTGACTAAGTTGGTTCTCATAATATAGAACCAGCTTAGTCGTTAGCGATTACTTTAAAATTTTACTTTCACCAACATCATTATCACAATTACTTTGGATTATTAGGAACTTTTTGATATTCTTATCGACAAAGATTAATATTATTTTGTACTAATTTCAGACATTACAATCCTACTTGAATCAACTATTCAATCATAATTTTAAAACTTAAGTTACTGCGACATGTGTCGCAAGTGTGATCTATCATTTGAATAATTGTATTATTCAGATCCGTAACATATGTCGCAAATATAATCAATGATTGAAGGATGGCCACAACATAAGCTGCATACCCAGTTTTTGCATGCAACGCAACGTGTCATATCATGTACAAAAAATTTACGACTTTTACATAAATGACATAAAAAGTACCTTGAAACTACAGTTTTTAGTGATCTAGATTTCGAGCTCTCTACTGGTGTCATTACCTTTGCCCGTTTTCTAGGTACATTTAAATTCTTCGAATCAACATGTTTCAAGCCTGTAGAAGTACTAGGTTCTTCAATATTCTGTTCAGAACTACAGTGCAAAACATCATTTTGTGGTATAAAAGTAGATACATCTAAAGTTTCTAGGTCTATTACATTGGTAAGATCAATCAAAATACTTGGGTCAATAGAAATGATTTTACTTATCTGGGAACTAACATCAGTTTCAATGGGTTCAAGACAATTTTTTTTTTTTGTTTCACTATGAACTAAACTCCCACTAGCATTCGTAATTTGAACCAGATCTTCCTCTTGGGTCATACTACCTTGAATGGAAAACAATTCACCAACTTTCAGTCTTTGGTCTGTTTCAAGACTCAGATTTTGATCATGCGTTTGAAAGGTAGATGCATGATAGGTATTCTCTAGAACTTCGAAGTTCTCTGAAACTGATGAGTTTTGGTCTTGGTCTAGCAAAATATGTGTTTTAGGAGAATGGCAGTTACATAGACCACGTCGGTCACCACAAAAGCAACTCAGTTGCCTGTAAAAGATTGTATTTTGCTCTCCTGAAATTATTTGATGTAACTTCATAGTTTCAGGGACAGGCCGAATGTTATCAGGTATAAGATGTTTCATATTGGTAATGTCATTATCAGGTATTAAAAAACATTTTACTGACTGCATGCTCTTTTCAAGGTGTTGGTAAGCATGTTCAGCATCTTTTATATCGTTACCATAAGCCACATGTTTGTCCAATTGACGTTTAACTGCTCCACCAATGCCATCCGCTACACCCTTACCATGACCACTCTCTGAAAATGACCACGAGTAACAAGCGTTCTTTTTGTTTGCAAAAAGATTGATTAAATAAAAGTTTTTTTTTGCCTATATTGGCTACATGGACCATCGGAAAAAAAATGGATTATTTCTATACTTGGATCCAACTGCTTGGCAAATTTTAGGACGGGTAGTAAATGTGCCCAGATGGCATTGGGTTCATGGCATGTATTGTTAGATATGGTGACAAACGATTGTGATTTACCTTTAAAGTATATCATGCCACAATGTAAAGTAATATTATGTTTAGAAGCACCAAAATGCATTGCCTGTATTTCTGTACCAAGCTTACAATCGTAGTTCTCACTGAAGTCGCATAAGATGGCTATTTCATTATCATGTAATCCATTAATGCATTTTAAGTATTCACTTTGTTGGTGCCTCCAATTATAAATATGGGATTTAAACAATGGAAGTTCTTTTTCAAATTCAGTAACTAAGGTCTTCACAATTCCTTTCTTATGTTGTTTTGAAATTTTTTTGGTAAGAAAAGTCTTGCCCGATTTTATATAGCTATGATTTATCCTTTCCCACTTGAACCAGGTAATATCATCTTCCATTTTTTCTTGCTTGTATAGAAGCACAGGAGTTTTGCAATCATCACATTTACTATACATACAGTTGTACGACTTTCTATCACAAGTTGTTTGAGTAATTACGTCTTCTAGATTTGTGTAACTTAAAATATTATTTTTTTTAAGAGCTATAAAAATATTTTCGATATTACTATGTTTTATACATAAGCACGTGTCTCTATTTCTAATCGTGGGTGACAAAATATAAAACGGCTTGTATCTAAAAAAGGTAGTAACGCTGTACTTTCCTCCTTCTTTTTTGTAAATATTGTATAAATTTGCAAATGTGTCAGTCAGATATCTAATTTGCATCTTTTGTTTTCCTCTTGTTCTTGTTTCATGTTTTCCTGCTGTACATCTACTTATGTCATCCCTGTTATAAAATGTCTCGATATCTTTTTGAATTTTGCAATTTGGTAGTTTCTTTTTTGTATTCCGTATCCGGCTTTTTAATCCTAAATATTTTGTTACGTCCATGACTGACTTGCTAGCTTTTACATTGTGATTAGTTGCTATATTTTTTAACAATCGTTTTTCTTTTTGAGTATTTGCGTGTTTATAAACTGTTTTTAATGAACATTCTAATACTTCTTGTCGTGCTTGAAGCTTCTCTATTTCACGATTCGTTCTTTCATGGGTAAATTTTTCGCGGTAATAGCGTTTTCGACTGGTTTCTAACATCCTTTGTAATTTCTGTATTTTATCTAAAGCTGTCTTGTAATTGGCGCGCAAATTTTTATATCTATGTTGAAGTAAGTGGCTTACATGAGTTTGAGTTTTCAAAGGTTCTTTGGTCGGCTTTACGTTTTCTTTATTACATTTTTTTAGTTTTAGTTTTCTCTTTTCATCTCTCCATATTTTTCGTTGTTTTATTTTTTCTTCTTCTGTTAGATCCGTTATCTTTTTCCGATTTCTTTTTAGTCTTGCCAACTGTTTTTGGCGTTGAACTTCTAATTTTTCAGGATTTTGCTTTAATTTTTCGCGATATCTCTTTGCCCTTTCTGCTGCCGTAAGCGCCATTCTCTCCTTTGATGTAACGAACGAAGTAATTGCTTTCTTAAATAACTATTAATTACTTTCTCACACACAAACCTCACACTCGTCCTCAGGAAAATGGTCATAAATAGAATGCATACAAAAAGAACACCAAAAAATGGAGCACTGAAGTAATTTCCTGATATCACTTTGACTCATAGCCAAAGTAAAATGCTGCAGTTTCATACTATGGTTGATTTTTCGCCGACATCCGAAACAATTTTTAGTAATTTTGAAATGTGTAACAGGCCAAGGCCACTTAGCATTATTAATGTAACATTGATTTAAATCAAAATATGTTAGGATTTTGTCAACGTCCCAATAGACTACCATAGCTGCTAGCAGAGTGATCATCCATACGTGTAAGCATGCTAAATGCGAACTTTGATCTGAAACAAAAAAAGGTCCTATGGCTATATCTTTTTAAATAATACGAACCAACATCAAATGCAATATTAAAATTGAGTGAAGAGTAATCTACTCTTAGCATTCAGCAATAATGGAGAGCTTTATTCTTTTAATCTTAATTTTTTTTTTTAGTCCGTAGTACCTAAGTACAAACACAGTCCCAATTTAACTTCTTTATAAAAGTTAACACGTAAGTACATGAAAAATAAGTTCAAAACAAAAACCCGACTACTGAAAAATCATGCTCTATAAAGTATAAAAACAAGAAATATTCTCGTCAGAAATTGTTATGTTAAAAACCTACAAACCGTTCGATATTTGTTGTCTGTTAAAAAAACATCTAACATCTTATTTATTATAATGTATTTAATAATTAAGTTATTTCTAATTATCAGGTGCATGCAAACAAAGCCGATGAAATGTGCTTCTTAAGCCCTTTCGTTTAATACCTAACACACGCGCGGACATTAAAACACTTCCAACATAGTTCATAAGTTATGTGGAAATAGATGAACAATACATACATACATTACCGGTCAAAATCATAACCCTCCATTTTGCTTCGTCGTAGGCGGGTAAAAACTCATAACCCTTCTTTTTACTTCGCCGTAGTCGGGTAATTAAATCAATGTTTTAAAATATTTCATTGTACACTAAGCTTTACAATTCAAGTTCGTCACGATTTTGTTCCGGTAGTATGTAACATGACGCACAGGAGGTGACGTTTTCATTCCACGATACTTTTAAAATTGAAAATAACTAATATTTAGTTAAATTAACTTGTTTTTAGCTATACTTATCTAATATAGGTTAGTTTATTGTGTTATATACAATATCATAAAGTAAAGAAAACAGTTTATTTACCTTTTAAATACTGTCACTCTCCAGAAAAAAAATTCTGCGCGCCGATGACACCAACACTTTCGTCTCAGTTTTTGTCGCAACTGACTTTAAAACAACAATGGCGGTATCCAAATAATACGATCATAATGTTGCCAGGAAGGCAGAAAAATACAAATTAGTAGATTTTGTCTTGTGTACGATATCGAATTCACCGTGACGAAATCGGATTTTCCGGTACTATGATTTTCGTAGGACAACATTAAAATAATGATATTTATTAAAATAACTATTAATTTATCCCATAAAAATTGAAAATACGCTTTTAGAAATACAGAGACTATGTTCAAAAACTTAAACATACCTAAAGACTAAAAGACTAATATTCTACAAGTTAGATGTATTTGAAATCTCCAAGAGCACCGTGGGACACATGATATTTTTACGTCCTGTTTTGTTTTTTTTTTAATATAAAAATAACTATCCACTTTTTATGGTACTTATTAATTTAATGGTATATTGAAATATTTACCTAAATCACACAAAGTTTCACTTCCACATGTGCCATATAAAAAAATAAAAATAAAAATGTTTCAAGGTGTGGGACAGTCCGATTTTGCTAGGGTCATGTTTTGTGAAAAACACCCATATTGATCTGAGTCGTGTTAAAACCTTGGAAGGAATAGCGTTGTCTGACTTAGATTCAAACAAATCATTGAGTAGGCCACACGACGAAAGAGCATTGCTAGAGATGCCGCGATTACGCAACTTAATTTGCATGCCTGCACTCAATCTGTGTGGTTCTTTCCTCAAAAAACCATTTCAGACACCGATCTACATAGCCTTCACATGATCTGACCAAGATTCTGTCTGGACTTTAAAAGAGACTGTGACCTCTGAGTTTGTTTCGGCCTTTCTTCTCAGAGTAGTCAGATAGGAAACGCCGACCTCAAAAAAAAATATGATTGACGTGTAAAAGTGTTTGTAAAAACCCACTTACATAAATAAAATCATTTATCTAGTAGGTAGTGGTAATACTATGTACAATGTCAATCTTAATTAGGTATTATTTTAGTACGAACTGAACATTTTGGTATATTGAACCGTATGAAGTAAGCCCAACAAAGGGTAACTGACGTTGAGGAATTCCCTCGACTATCTATGGTCTTCATCATCAGACCTGTAATGCACTTATAACCCATATGGGTGCAAAGTTCTCATCAATTGAAATGAATTAAGTCCAAACACATGGTAGCTACTGTAACATGTTGAGGAGTACCCTTTACTGTCCTTCGTCTTCATCATCAGACCCCTAATGACAGTCACAACCCATCTAGGTGTAAAGTTCTCATAAATACAAATTAATCAAGCCCAAACACCAGGTAATTGCTGTAAATCGTTGAGGAGTTCCCTCGACTGTCTTTCGGCTCCATCATCATATCGACTCCAGACTTTCATTAAATAGTAGTGCTTTAAAATACTTAATGAAAAAAATTAACAAACGCACTAGTCACCACTACGATTTTCGAAGGTTCCCCTCGATTTCTCTGGGATACCATCATCAGATCCTGGTTTCCTTATCATGGTACCACCCTTGGGATATCTCCTTTCCAACAAAAAAATCATCATCAAAATCGGTTCTTAAACGACGAAGCTATCCGCGAACACATAAAAAGAAAATATACGGTCGAATTGAGAAACCTCCTCCTTTTTTGAAGTCGGTTAAAAATAAGAATCATCTAAATCGGACTACTCTGTAAAAAGTTACGCGTGTCATACGTACAAATAAATATTTGCGACGACTTGAGAACCTCCTGCTTTTGTAACGTCGGTATTTTTTTTTAAAACCATCCATTCTCCCGGAAATAGCAACACACATTTATTTTTAAACAAAAGTTTATTTTGCTTGTGCTTAAACTGCAAACAAAGCAATTCTTTGGTTTTGTAATATTAATGATCTCAGGAATTACCATGTATATTAATAACTAGCATTTGCCCTCGGCTTCGCCCGCGTGGATGTCGGAATATATCCCACGGGAACGTACTACCGGGATTAAACAGTACCCTATGTGTAAATCCAGGTAAACAATGTCTTCTCACACTGCTTATTATAGTACCCGAGGTGCGGCGCGCGGATTGATATATATGATTGCTGGATAATTTATAATTCTAAAAAGTTAAATACATAGATTTTTAAAATATAGCTCCGATTAAATGATAAAAATTGAAAACCACGAAATATGACACTAAATTGCGACGTTGCCCCTCATAAGGTATAAACACTCTTAACGTTTTGACCGCCACGTCAAAAAAGAAAAAGCGTGCCCTCGGCACAGATTACTAAATAGTTACTACGTAACAGATACTTCACTCAGTAGAAAATTTCCAATACCTATTGAGATAATAGCCTACTCCGTCGCCTCAACAACCACTGCATGCTAAAATGTGCCTAAATGCTCAAGCGTACAGTTGTGATTGCTTCGCACCGCGCGATCCTACAGCAATCGCAGGGAACCGAATTTGGACCGCAAACGGTCCGAGAGCGCTCGCTCGAGCGGTAGGTAATTATAGCGCGCAAGTACATGGAGTGACGGAGGCCTGCCCTCGGCGCCAAGCTATGAATTCATCTACAAAATAGTAGTGAGTTCGAAATTATATCGATAAAGCAGTAACTATTTATTTTTTAACCTACAGTATGTTTTTAATAAAAAGTCTATACTGGAAAAATATAATACAGGAGTTTTATTTCATCCCGCTTTGTCCTTTAGGACAGAAATCATAATGATATGTGTCACAGTTTCGGCGTTGAATCCACAATTCAAAACAAAAATCGATAAAACCAAGTCAATACCATCACAGCACTATGTTCAATCTTGACGTACTTTCTTGTCATCTTATGATGACAGTGGCGTAGCTGGCACGGCTTTTTTAATTTGCTCGCCTCTGCACTAGAGGTGCGCAACCGATATAATAATAAATACAAAATAATTTATAACAGGTAAATATCTATTAAACGGGTTTGAACTTTTTGGCCGGACTAACGTCCGCCATTTTGACTTTTTTTTCAAAGTAATAAAGCGCATGATCTTTAGTAGAGCTAGAAGGTTAAGGTGGAACCGTCAGGGTAGTCCGCGAAATTAAAATTTTCTTAGGTTTTTTGCAATTTGCAGGCCAGTGCTAGGTTGTATGTTGATTAATATATTATTCGCGGCTGGAAGACGTATGTACCTAGCTACAGAATTAAAATCATCAATAAAACCCTCCAAGTTTATAAAGGTCGAGAGATGACTTTCAAAGTCAAAGTCATTCCTCGACCTTTACTTTTACTTTGATGGCTCATATCTCGGAAACGTGACACTTTAGATTTTTTTGTCTCATACACAACTTGTTTGTATTGATTCCAGCTATCGATTAATATAGGTCTTATGCGTGGCCGCTACATTGGAAAAAAAAAATATGGCGGAAGTTAATCCGGCCACCACTCATATTCACTTCACTTCACTACTCATATTATAGTCATCCAATAATAATAATATTTAATAACAGTAAACGAACTACTTTATTCAAAAAAATTCCGCGTATGACGCCATGGGACTGTCAAGCATAGACGACTGTGGCGTTCCCGGCACAGACAATACAACAGTGTGATAGAGATGGGCATTACAGTCATTACAATTAATCGATAATCAACTAACACTCGACTTATACAGAGTGCATAGTTCAGTATTATAAAATTTTCTTGATTTCTCGAACGTAAAAGTTCAGTATGAAATGTTTTATTTATTTACTAGTGCAGAATTCAGAGTAAATTAAATATAACGTAAGTTGCCGTCGAGGTCGATATATCTGTTATATTGACTACTACCTGCATCACTACGTGTCCTGTTATGGTGACTGTGGCGTCGCGTCGAGGGCACTATGTTTTTCGAACTTTATGATTGGTTTTCGTTTTTGTCATCTTACGTTACTAAAAATGAAATCTAACGAAAGCAGTTCACTTCAAATAAATTACGAAGAGTCAAGGTAAGTACATAATAATTTTATATAATACGATCCATTGTCTGTACCTTTTTGAGAGAAATAAATAAATCATTATCATTATTATTATCATAATTAACAAGGGAAATTAACAAAAAATGCTGTTTATGACATTTATTTACGTATAAAATTCGGTCACGCTGTCGCGACCGTGGCGTGCTAGGCACATTTTGGTTTGTCGTCTATACACGACTGTGGCGGTCAAAGGGTAAGGGGGAACTGCAGCCTTTTACACTCGAATAGATGCTCCTACGGTATTAGTGGTATCCGCGGTATATACACCGATTCACCTCGAGCACAGCCAGTAAATGTAAGGGCCTCTACCACGTTTGTACGTAAGGCTTTCACACGCAACCTGGTTCCATTGCACACTTGGGCGGATTGAGATTTCGTAGTACCATTACTGGAGCACCCACTTTGAGGATACGTTTGTGAGACGGTAGACCAGGTGGGTTGTGTGCATTAAAGAATTCCACAGGATAGTGTACAGCATCATCCGTATGCACTACAGTGTCCACAGACTTGTATTGGTATTCTGCACCTTCGAACGACTTCAACAAAGTGTCATTAACCACGGAAGCCTGATCTCTCGTTCTTAGGTGTCAGAATCGCACGTTCGCACAGCCACTCCATGAATTTGCTATGTAGGTTTTGGACATCTGGATATATTCCAGCTATTAGGTCGTCAACGGTGGACACAATTAAATAATAAACAAATAATAAATATCGTCTGACATTGCACACAGCACCATCTAGTTCCAAGTTAAGCACTTATTAAGGCTTGTGTTATGGATACCAGATGGTTGATACGCTACTTAAATACATTTTTTTTTTTCGTAAATACATATATATTATAAATATACATCCATGACTCGGGTACAAATGTCCATATTCATCATACAAACATTTGCCCCTACCGGGATTCGAACCCAGGACCATTTGGTTTCGCTGAGTAGCCACTACACCAAACGTGTCTCAATTGAGGCAAGACCTGATGGAATTACAATCTTGCCCTCAGTTTCCATATATTCTCCGTTTCCTATTTTAAGGAGGAGATCGGAGAATTGTCCAGCGCATCCTTCAAGTGCACTCGCATGGTTTTTGTAAGGTGGAGTTTTTTTTTTTATTAAGGGCCAAAGATTTGACGCCTTCATGCAAGCCCTAACTTCGTCAACTCGAGTCCCCCCCGGCACTACCAACAGAGTCTGACGGAAGTCTCCAGCTAACAACATTGATTCCACGCATCATATCATCGTTCCCTCTGATGTCTTTTAGAGTTCTGTTTAGTTCTTCAAAACCCCCATATAAGCGCCATTGTACTTTCGTCCCAAAGTATAAGTTTACAATCGCGCAGCACTTGGGCTGTATTAGTCTGCTTTGAAATGTTGCAGAGGGGAGTGATGATATGGATGAGATTTATCAAATCCTCTTTATTCTCTAACCTGTGAGAATTAGAAAAAAAACAGTTACATAAAAATATAAATATTATTACTCATTGGTTCCCTTAGTAAAGTTATTGTTCTGTGAACTACTAAGGTGTCTTTGGCGATGGCGAAAGTTGGGCTGAGCGATGATGAGTTATTAAGGGTTTTTAACCGCCTAGGGGATGATTTTACAAAAACGCCAAAAGGCTTTTATTACCAATTTTATGGGTCAGCTTTAAAATTTACGGGTTTCCTATACAAATGACGACACGGTTGGCGCAGTGGTTAAGCGATTGACTGCTGCGTTACAGTTACTTACGGTTACTGCCGTGTTCCCGTGCACGGAACAAATATTTGTATGACCTGCATGTAGTTGTTCCGGGTCTGGCTGTTTGTGTATGTGAGTTTAAATGTTTGTAAACACACCCACGATACAGGAGACATACCTAGTGTGGAGCAAAGTTTAAATAAAATTTAAAAAAAACTTCCCCTATTTTACCTTCTTCTGGGATGATTTTTCAAAAACGCTGCTACTTAAATGTATTTATTAATTACGAACTAAAAGGCTAAACAAAAGATTTCATGGTTTGAACTACAAAACTAACGGGTTTGCCATTTATACTTGCATCCCCTATTTTACGCTCTCAGGGGCTGATTTCCAAAAAACACTGAAAAACGTGGTTTTTACTTTTTAACCAGAATGATGAACACCAATTTTCATGGTATATAAACTAAAAAATTTACGAATTTCCATACAAAACTTTCATCCCCTATTTAACTCCTTAGGGATTGAATTTCAAAAAATCCTTCCTTACTCCTTGTCTACATTATAAAGGTATCCCCTGTCACCTCTGTGCAAAATTTCAGCTTTCTAGGTCCAAGGGTTTGGGCTGGGCGTGGATGAGTCAGTCAATCAGTCAGTCAGTCAGGACTTCTCTTTTTATTTAAGGGGCCGTGCACGAAATAGACTGATTTTGATAAATTTTGTTCATTGTTTGTGAGAAAGGGAAAACGAAATTATGGAAAATTATTTGTGATTTGAAAAGACCAGTTCGTTGTTTTGCATGTGGCTGAAAGGGATTTTTCAAATAAATTAAGCGTTCACGGAAAATCACTAAAGTTCGCAACAAGTTTTCTAAAAAATGACGCCAGACTGATTTTTGATCATCTTTTTACATGAAACTGCTTTTGATTTTGAACATAAAAAAATATCATCAACATCATTATATGATGTACTTGCACGTGGCTGAACCACTTTTTTCAACTTCGATACAAAAAATAGCAGAAAAAAAATGTTAAAATAACGTAATGTTTGGGAAACTTCTAGACAAATAAGTATTTTTTTCTATTACTTAGAAACACTTCTAAGAAATTTTAAAAATTACATATTAATCTTAAGTTAACCATTTAGTAGATTCTAAATTGTATTTTATAAATAAACAATAATTTCATTTCGTAAATAGAAGGCAAAGTGAACTATATTATCGACCGCGCAAAACCGATCCCGTCAGTAGCGACCGGGCCTTCCCAGCGTGAGGACGTATCACTTAGCATCGCAGGCGTGCGCGTGTTCTACGTAAACATAATCCAGAAATTGTACGCCGACTACCATATTTTGATCCGGTAAGTATTAATTTTATTTTTTAAGTATTTTGCTTGTTTATGAAGAACATATAAAATTTTCATGCCTAGTCTTTATTCAAGGTGTAACTTAAATCCTCTTATGGTGTCAATGTACTCATCATTATGAACTACTTTTACTATGGGACAAAATATCGCGAAAAAATAAACAGCTGTTCCCTACGATTATGTTCGCATAACTCGTCAAAATATAGGGGAACAGCTGATTTTTTTCGCAATTTCAGGTTTAATCCTGGATTTTTTTTTTTAAATCAACGATATCGTTTTCATGGTTTTCAAGGGAACTAAAGTCGATAGTAAAGTCAAAATGAAAATCCAAGATGGTGGCTGCGAAAATTTTAAACACTTTCGTCAGTGGTGTCGTTTTCATGGTTTTCGAGGGTGTTAAAACCGTTAGTGACGTTAAAATGTAAATCCAAGATGGCGGCTGCGAAAAATTTCAAATTTTTTATCATGGGTATCATTTTCATGATTTTCGAGGGTCCTACAGCCGATAGTGAAGTCAAAATGAAAACCCAAGATAGCGGCTGCGATTTTTTTTTTTCAATCATTCGTGAGAAGGGTCTTCGTTTCTGACGGGGTCCCCAGACTGCTCACGTTTTTTTTTAATTATTTTAGGTTCACTTGGATGGTTCTTAGCTATAGTTGGACCCGGGTGGCACTGTTGTCGCAGGGCAACATCTGCCTATGGCGGAAACCAGCGCCGCATGTCGTGTCGTGTTCCGCAGGGTTCGGTCCTAGGGCCGCTCCTGTGGAACATCGGGTACGACTGGGTGCTGAGGTGCGAGCTCCAACCGGGCGTAGACCTGACGTGTTATGCAGATGACACGCTGGTCACTGCCCGAGGGAGCTCGCACAGGGAGGCAGCGTTGCTGGCGACGGCTGCGGTGTCACAGGTGGTGGGCCGCATACGTTGCCTAGGCCTGGAGTTGGCCCTCAGCAAGTCGGAGGCCATGGTGTGTCATGGCCCCCGGCGGGCGCCGCCCCCCGGCTCACACATCGTGGTCGGGGGGGCTCGGATCGCTGTCGAGTCCACCATGAAGTATTTAGGATTGGTGCTCGACAGCCGGTGGAACTTTGAGCCCCACTTCCGACGGCTGGCGCCCAAGTTGCTGGGCGCCGTTGGCGCGCTCGCAACGCTGCTTCTCAATCTGGGGGGCCCGAGCGCCGTCTGTAGGCGGCTCTACGTGGGGGTCGTGCGATCCATGGCCCTGTATGGGGCCCCGGTGTGGGCCTCTGACCTGACGGCCGGTAGCATCGCAGTTTTGCGAAAACCGCAGAGGGCGATGGCCGTCAGTCATCAGGGGGTATCGCACGATCTCTTACGAGGCGGCTTGCGTACTGGCCGGATCCCCGCCCTGGGACCTCGAGGCGAAAGTACTCGCGTCATTGTATCGGTGGCGCGAGGAAGCGAGGGCGCGGGGCGAGGGACCGATGCAGTGGCACATGGAGCTGCGTCGGTCTCAGCTACGCGAGGTCCTGGTGGCGGAATGGCGGGACAGGCTTTCTCGGCCTACCGCCGGCCTTGTCACCATCGAGGCGGTCCGGCCGGTGCTCGAGCGCTGGCTCGGGAGGAAGCACGGCTCCCTGTCGTTTCGGGCGACGCAGGTGCTCTCGGGGCATGGTTGCTTCGGGAAGTACCTGTGTCGCATAAACAGGGAGCCGGACGCCCGGTGTCACCACTGCGTCGACTGCCGGGAGGACACGGCGCGGCATACGCTGGCAGAGTGTGCCGCTTGGTAGGAGCCGCGCCGTGCCCTCATCTCAGAAGTAGGCAGTGACTTGTCGCTGCCGGCCGTAATCGAGTCGATGGTCGGCAGCGACGAGTCCTGGAACGCGGTGGTTTCCTTCTGCGAGACGACTGTCTCGCAGATCTCGTCCACTCACCCTGCCCGCAGAAGGCGCACCGGGCGTCGGCGGAGGGCGGACAACGCCCTCTTCCAGCGCCCCTAAATGGGTCCAGGGGTGACGGACTCGGGGACGTCCGTCGCCCCCCACACACCAGGACCCGAGGTGGCGGCGCGTAGTGTTCCACGCGCGCCCCTCTTAGACGTCGCGGGGGGAGTCAAACACCTCACTCCCCCCCATAGACCCGAAGAGGCCCGCAGTGGCGGGCCGGCACCAGTCGGGGGTTGCGGAAGGATCGTACGTTCCCGCGACCCCCGGCGTAGGTGTGAGATGGAACACCGGGGTGATTTTAGTCAGTAAGAGTCCGACAGACCCCGCCGCCTGCCTTAGGGCGGCGGACATCCATGAGGATTTTCCACCCCGGAAACAAAAAAAAAAAAGGGCAACATCTGCCTACCGGGTCCGCTAGTTATGTTTAGATTGCATGTTTCATAGATATTTTTGTAATGGTTTACTAAACTTTTTGTTTGGCTAATCAATAGATTTAATTTTTTTGTAATTGAACCCAACACTGCTTAAAAGTTACTGGTATTAATGTATATTTTTTGTAGATAATGGGTCGAAAGAAAGGATCGCATTACCAGTGCATCACCAAAAAAAGAGGACGATACTTGGGATTAGCACGTATCAGACAAATTCTTGCAGAACGTAATTCTAATCAAATCGACACGGCTTCGTTTCAAGAACATGTAAGATTTTACATTCGATCAGCGCTACAATTAGTGCACAAAGAAGTATTTACGAGTACATTCTTATTTTCAAATGTTGTTATTTTTAGGAAGTCGATGGCAATCGAAGTTCTGAAATGACAGTAATTACTGGTGATGGTGACGACTCACGTCAACTTGTTCTAGGCATGGTAATAATTACCTTTGTCTTCTATAAATATATTATGAATGTATAATATACCTACATAATTATTTTTAACTATTTATACTTTCAGAATAAGGATGATAATGATTCGAGAGATCCACTGAGAGACACCACATTTTAAGAATCCCTATCGAATTATCAATTTCGGCGCGCTACTAAATTAGGTTGTGTACAAATTGATAAAGTACAAACTTTCTAAGTTTATCTTAGCCATCATTGACATAGATGAAGGAAAACATTTAATTACTTAAGTATGCATACTACTCGTATTTATTTATGTAACACGCTTACGTCAATGTTAATTAATGTCTAAATGTACCTGCATCTAACACTAAATTGTATAATTTTTATGTTGATTGTGATAAAACTAAACGAATATACACAAACATTCCAGACTTTTATTTTTTAACAAATAATATTATCTATAGGATCAAAACTGTTTAAGCGATCACTACGCTCGATCTTTAGGCATGTGTGCGTGAACGGTGCGGTGCACACAAACATAGTATCGCAATGAATTTGCCTAAACTTTATCGAGTGAATTTTGTGCACGGACTCTTAAGTATATAGATAGATTACTGTGATCAGAAGTGATCAGATAATCGGGCGCTCATATACCTAAACTTCACTTTTATCCCCACGAAAGAATAATACGGACATGCCTTTCAGAATCACGGATCCCGAAATCGTTTGAAATTCCTGAGATTACTAAAATGTTACCTGCATATAAAATATAAATAGAACTCTTTGGGAAAAAATGTGTTAATATTTTATTTATTTATTACAGCTTGGAAGACTTACAGCTAAAAAAATCTACAAAAAAAGGAAACAATAGTCGACAGAAAGTCAATTACGAGTCTTCGCGATCCAAATCGTGTTGTTTACATATTTTATTAAAAATTTTGCTTGCACATACAATGTAACTGTTCTGCCCATAATTAGTCGAACTATGAGGTTCACGTAGGGGTTGCATAAATCGAAATGTTTTGTTTGGAACATAGAAATATAATTTTGATAATAACTCAGGGCTGTCAATACTAATGTAATATTATTATTGTACATTGTGTTGTGTATTCATATTTTTTAGTCTTCTGTTCGTATAAAATACAATAAATTAGTCGATTCGATCACTAATCCTACTTTGGTAGATAGATAAATCAATTTCCACTACTTGACCACGTTGTGCACATCATTTTTTATTGATATTCCATTTGTTTTCAATAAAATAAAGATACTAAATCAAAATAACCACTGCTATAATTTCATCAAGTTTGTTATAGTTGTTTTTACAAAACTGTCTTTTATAATGCGCACAGCAAAAGAGTGGAACTCTCTACCTGCATCTGTGTTTCCGAACGCATGTACTATCAAGGAAGTTCATATCTATGCACCTTTAGGACTATTTTTCCCTGTAGCGCTCGGGCGCTAACAGTAACTAACGTAAAACAGATGCGGTCATCGTGTTCACGGGATTTTATTCTAAAACTGCTTAGATATGAACTTCCTCGATAGTACAACCCTAATCTCTTCAAAGTGAGAGTGAACAGGCTTCTTCTGGGTAAGCTCACTCCATCGTCGACTCCATCTCTGTCACCACTGACCTTGACTAGAGTCAAGATCAAACCCATATTAAATAAAAAGAAATATATATATATATAATCCCGAGAACCCGGGATTACTTATTTATTCAGAAAGGAATGTCCATATTATGCTTTAGTGGGAAGAAGCTTAGGTATATAAGCGACCCCGGGTGTCACCATTGTGTGGATCGCCCGGAGGACACGGTGGAGGTCTGCCCGGCTTGGGCGGAGCACCGCCGTGTCCTCGTGCAGGCGATTGGCGGTGGCGATCTCTCGCGTCCGGCCCTGGTCCAGGCCTTGGTACGGAGCGAGAGGGCTTGGGAAGCCGTCACCTCCTTTTGCGAAGCAGTAATGCTCGCGATGGAGGAGGCGGAACGCGTGAGGGAGAGGCAAAATTCGCGCCCAAGTACCAAATAAAATATCCAACGATTACCTACAGCACTATGAACCAAGTACCAAATAAAATATCCAACGATTACCTACAGCACTATGGACCAAGTACCAAATAAAGTATCCAACGATTACCTACAGCACTATGAAACAAGTACCAAATAAAAACAAAATGCCGAATTGAAGCGAGATGGAATATTATGTTGGTTGCTCTCGTCTAACTCGCGAAATATAAAGTTTTATACAGGATGGATTTTTAAGACGGGACAGCAAGGGTGATCTTGACCGTTGTTACTGCTGGAAAACGGTCTTGGGAGCACGCTTTACGGTGTGCGCCGCGTAAACATCGGATGTAATTTGGTACACAGATAGTTTATATTTGGATTATAGTACATAGGGTGTTTACTTTAAATCGCGGTAGTACATTCCCGTTGGATATTTTCTGGCATCTATGTGGGTGAAGTTTGCTATTTTTAACTTTTCTACTTAGTACTTAAACCTAACTTTTTTTTGGTTACTTAAACGATGGTCCTCACTGTACTGATCAGTCTATACATCTGTTCAACGGAAAAAATCACGGAATATTCCATAGATAAAGGGGAATGCCCATCAGCCAAACCAAAAAAATGCTTGAAATGAACATCAATGAAATATACGCCAAATTGCACTACAAATCGTAGGGAACGCAATACAATTTCAATAATTATTAAAAGAAGTAGGTGGAAGCCAGTTTCAACCATTTTTCTAAAATATAAGTTTAGTCAAGGTCAAGTCATATAAATAGGCAAGAAAACTAGGGAATCTCAATACTTATAGCTTGTGGTGTTATCCATGCCTGTATTAAACGTTTATCATTTTGCACCGTTATGAGATTACGTCTCATCATTGCAATATCAAGATAGCAATTAACACAGTGTACGTTTCTATCCATAGCAACGTCGTATGTAAAACAGGTTCAGGACCGTCGTCAAAAAGCAGAGTTGTCTTTTAGGCGGGTCCAAAGTCCGTGTTAAAAATGGGCAACGTGTGCAGAAGTAAAATCAAAATCCTTAAAGAATGCCCAGTCGCTAGTCGTCGGTAAATATCCTAACAAGCCATCTGTATTATAACTCAAGTCGCAAACGCAAAACCATGAATTGATCAAGTAATCAATCGAAAAACTCAAATGCAGAATGTCAAACATGACACGTTTTCCATTTTGAAAATATTTTGATTAATTAATATTGACACGCATAATTATATTATTTTAAGTAGATTTACGGTATATAAAAAAAAATGTGTTTAATATTATCTTAACTATACAATTAAGTTGCCAGCGCTTCCCAGACAGTAATTCGAAGCTACTTGTGATGGGATGAACCTCGCTCTTCCTCGATTAGTTAACAATTGTTTCGTTAAACACGACGAAACGTATAAATATGTCGACCTATATTAAATTCATGGTTACTGTGCAATAACTGTATAAAATAGTTCGATAAGGATTATTTGACGATTCTTGTTTGCTTGAATGTTGATTACTCGTGTCGAATAAACACTGTCCTCCAACAAAAACATAAGAATTGTTTAGACGTATATCAAGTTAAATATTTTAGTGAACGTGATATTTTCACCTTAGGTGTACAAACTTGAGAATTATTTAATTATACTTATTTTATTCTAAATAGAATTAAGGACTATTAGTAGTTTCTGTCCATTTCAAGCATTTTTAGGCGTTCCCCTGTGCAGATTCATCTTTGACGACGACCGAGCGGTCGGGTGCGCGTCGGATCGCGTCTATCGTCACTCGCGTCCCCCTCCTCCCGCTAGGACCGCGGGAGCGTCGTCATACTCACCGGCGTCGTTCGTGAAGTAGTGCGGCGGGTCCAGGAACTGCGCCACCAGCGACGCGGCGACCGCGGGGCGCGGGCTCGCCGCGTGCGCGCGCGGCAGGCGGCGAGCCGCGCGCAGCACGCCCAGCAGCCCCTCGCCGCCCTCCGCCTCGCGCGCGTCGCCCAGCGCGCACTGCGCGGCGTGCGCGGGCGCCAGCGCGTACCCGCTGCACGGCAGCAGCGGCACCTTGGCCAGGCGCAGCGCCTGCAGCAGCAGCAGCGCGGCGCCGGGCGCGGCCACGGGCCGCAGCAGCGCGCCCAGGTCGGCGGGCGCGGGCGCGCGCGCGGGGTCGGCGGGCGCGCGCGCGGGGCCGGCGGGCGCGCGCGCGGCCGCGAGCGGGCGCCAGTGCGCGGCGGCGCGCGCGCGCTCCAGGCGCGTCCACATCGTGCTGAGCGGCAGACCGCTACCGATGACCTGCCCGGGTTTATCGAATAACGTACACATCATTATTTCTCATTATTCTCACAAAACGATGTTAACAATTTCAATGTCCACTGTCTCTCAATAGTTGATTTTGGTGCGACAAATTAGTCACAGAAAGTCTCGAGTTTACTTTTTCCCATTAAGGCCGGCACTGTATAATTCACTAACAGATCTATGCGTTGTGTCTATCTGATTCTGAGAAGCACACGTAGCTCATATTTACAACTTGTCTGCCCCGAAGCTTGCTTAGCAGCTGAATCACTCGAGTGAACACAATAACAACACTCATCATATGCAGGAAAGTATATTTAAAAAGTAAATGAAAGTAAACGTAAATTTTAAAAGACTCTCCATAATCTGTTAGTAAACAAGTGCTACTACTCTATAGAAGACTCCCTATCAGACAAATCACTTCTCCAATACAGTCCCCCTCGATCATGATGCATTCAGTGTCCCACTGATGTGTACCTACCTAAATTCGTTCCGTTTTATTATTATCTTTATCTATAATTTGTAACCATAATATCAAGAATAATGCCAGGAATCGGCTCGAATCATGTAGCGTCCAATAGACTTTCTATAATAATGATTATTCATAATAATAAACAGTAAGAATTATACAATATAAAAAAAATCTGTACAAGTACACTGTTGAAAAGTAATTTCAAATAGTTATTCAATTTATCAAACCGTTTCATAGCTACCATTTCAATTGGAAATGTTGCCAATGCCAAAATAACAAATCGATTTGTAAGTGCAAATTCGTATAGATATTTCTATACGAATTTGCACTTACAAATCGATTACAATAATATCAATATGAAGCTAAGTGAATGTATTACACATAAGTAAAGCGTAGTAGTAATTAATAGCGTTTAGTTATATTTTTGAATATATACCTTACCTTTCCATAAAAATGTTTAAAAAACAATTAACAAAACTATCGCTGGAGAAATGCTATTACACAATTAAGGACTTTTTAAATGACAAAACTATATAGGAAAATGTTATCGATAAATGTACGTTGTCTCTGCAATTTCGAATGTTTTAGATTATAATAATGACTTCGTTATTTATTCATTATTTTTTATGGCTGTTGCTATATTGTAATTTGACAAACAGATTTTGACATTACCAGATTATGTAAGATTATAACTAGTAATAATTGTGATTGTCGTTAATGTTTTAGATTATTTTGACATTTAGCTTTTTAACATTACACATTATGACATAATATTCTTCATTATATGATTTGCGAGAGATTTATACTTAATTCATTGCTTATTTTGATTATTATTATTGTTTTTTTTTTTTTTTTTTTGTTTTAGTCTGATCTGTAACTTAACTACATATTAAATTTGACTATGGCTAATAATAATCGCATCGATAGCAGTATAAATAGTACTATTTAATTCAAACCAAATATGTTGCATGCCGTAAGGTAAAATGTATCGGGACACTTAACAAATATTCCAACTTATAATTATGTTTACCTACATTATCAGCAAATAAATGATTTCTTTGTTTCTTTCTTTCAATAACTATTCGTAAAAAAATTATAATACGGGTTGCAGACCAAGAGCTAAGCTAAGTTAGTTTAGCTTAGCTCGCATAGCTGACGCAGTTTTCCATACTTGTGTTCATAGTTTGCGGTCTGCACACAAGTATGAAAATATACCTCAGCTGCGCGAGCTAAGCTAAACTAACTTAGCTTAGCTCTTGGTCTGCAACCGGCATAACTCCTTAGTTTTTGTGCAGAATTAACTCGGGTGTCATTTTTGTATACATATAGTAATAACTAAAAGAAGCGATATCCGGCAAAATTCGGCACTTGCAAATAAACATTTTTAAGTCTATGAATGCCGATTTTCAGCCCGCGCCGCACGTGGGTCGAAACTGCTATATGAGGGACATTGGGTCATTTTTTTTACAAATTCCAGTTTTTTTTAAATATTTATCGATAGTTTTGTCATTCTAACAAATAATTGTCCTTAAACGTTTCTGTATAAAACTGATAATTTGCCTGAAAAAAAATATTTTAAATTTTTGTTGTATGGAATGAGACAGTAGCTGCTCAATTTCGGCCAAGTCTTGACAGGTCTTGCTTTAAAACTACTTGAGCCTTATTTTTCGACTTGTTTACTTACTCTTACAATAATCTTACACTATCAGCGCGCGCTCAATGTTGCCCCTTCACGAGTTATGATGAACCGAAAAATACAAAATAAATGTCACTTTTTTATTTCTAATATCATAGACGATCATAATTATATTTAACCAAAATAATGTGTTACATAAAAAAAACTTTAAAATACTAGTTCATCGAAAATTTAATTACAAGTTGTGTCCTAATTAAGGATGTTTTACAGATTTAAACTGAAATTTTAATATAAAGTAAATTTACTAAAAAAAATACCTAGTTCTACGAATTACTTAGGAAATATGAAAAGGGTATCATTTAAGCTATTACCAATTTAATTAGTTTTGTGTTTCTTAAATAATAGGGTTTGTCCTCCAAATAGTAGATCTGTCACCAAAATGTAGTCACCAAACAATGCAAAATCAGTTCCACAATAAATCACCTAAAATCCTGAGATATAAGGTCTAGTACCAAATAAATGTTTTTGTATGTATTATAATAGGTGTGTCCTAATAAGTATTTAAGCAAACTAATTTAAAGAGATCACCAATAGTAGTAGTTTTCTTATTCACCACGGATCGATTGATATACATAATATGTCGACGGTAGGGCTTGGTCGACGGAGCCCCGCTTCGCGGGGCTCCTACTTCTGGGTGGTTTATAAAAAAATGACCACGAAGGGGATGGCGGGGTCTCTCGACCCCGCCATCCCCTTCTAACCTAACCTGTCCGAGTCGGGGTGCCCTAAAGTCCAGATTGCATCCAGTTTCTCCTGGTAATTTGTCTCGGGTATCATTTAAGCTATTACCAATTTAATTAGTTTTGTGTTTCTTAAATAATAGGGTTTGTCCTCCAAATAGTAGATCTGTCACCAAAATGTAGTCACCAAACAATGCAAAATCAGTTCCACAATAAATCACCTAAAATCCTGAGATATCAACCTGGGAACAATTTTTGTTTATCTGAGAACGAAAATATTTCGTGGCGATAGATCTATTTATTAGGTGATACAACTTGATGACAAATATAAATTTTGGTGATAGAAAATATAGTTCCCATATGAAAAATACAAAATTTTACTAATGGAGCTTTCCTTATTGAATTTTCTAGTAATCAATTTATTTTCATATGTATTTTGTGTCCATCCTTAGCTAAACTGTCTTGTTGGAACTTAATTATGGACAGTGAACAATTTTATTTTATTTTATTCAGGGACACTAAACAGCTACAATGTGTGTGTGTGTTGTATGTGTGGAGTGTTAAGACCGAGAAAAGATAATACAAAATATTAACAATATTGCAGCCCACTACATTATCCGCATATTAGCAAAATAAAATATGATAATGAGTGTCACTAGATAGGTAATAAATAATTACATCTCATTAATAATAATTAATTACATTATGCAAAATATAAATTCTAGTTGATTGCTTGGCAACAGAGTAATAATTAACACTTATAACAAATAACTAATAAAATCTAAACTTGTTATGTTGCTACTTGCGACATCCCATATTCTTAAGAACATGACTAGCACCGCGCTGTGTGGTGCACCGTGAGATCCGCCGTCTCAGCAATCCGACCGTGTGATCGAAGATTGTGCAATGCCAGTGACGAATGTGAATTTTAGATTTAGTGCTTCACTCTTGTTTCTGACATCGAACAATTGTCGCGCATCCTAATTTTACCGATTTAATTGTAATACTTATATTAATTAAAGTCTTTAAGCAAAGTATATCGGTTTCTTTTGCATCCTCGACCGCAGCCGAACGTAATTAACTAGCTTACATTCCTAATAATATTATTGGTTTGTAATAATTTTCATAACATTACATTTAAATTTGGATTTTGAGCATACAAAAATATAAATATTAACAAAATTACAATATAAGATTCAACCATTCGACGGATAGGGCAGCGCAAGCCAGAATTAGTTCGACAGGTATTGACAGCAAATAGGGTACCAGCACGAATACTACGTATATTAACAGTGCGTGGAACTGCATAACATAGTTTGCTCGTGAGATCAATACAATCAATATCCCCACGAACAATACCATACAGTACAGAAGCCTCTAGATACTTACGTCTAGATTCTAGGTTGACCTGCCTATATTTAACTAGTAATTCTGAGTACGACAAATACGTTTTGTGGCATCTGTAATGCATGGCTCGTAGAAACTTCCGCTGGACTTTCTCAATCTCGTCTATGTATATCTGGTAAAACGTGTTCCAGCTAGTAGGAACGGCATATTCTAATTGTGATCGTACAAGGGTTTTATATAGGTAAAGGTATGTGGAGACCCGCTTGAACTCAGTGGACGACCTCATAACGAAACCATACATCTTAAATGCTTTATTAAATTTTTTTTCTACATGTTGGTTTAGTGACAACTTATCATCAATTAACACACCAAGATCTCTCACAGTAGACACATTACTGAGTGTTGTGTCATGCAATGAGTATTTAAAGTTAATAACTGTTTTATTCTTTGTGAAATTGATGCAATTGCACTTGGAGAGACTAAGGTGTAGTTTATTGTTTAGACAGTAGTCAGTGAGACTGTCCAGATCTTGTTGGGACAGTCGACAATCCTCTACAGTCTGTATAGATCTATAAGCTTTAAGATCGTCAGCGTATACAAGAAACTTGGTATTTTAAAACATTTGTCTATGTCATTAATATATAAAATAAAAATAGCGGTCCCAAGATTGAGCCTTGCGGAACAACCGAGGTTATATGCACTAAATCAGACTGATGACCATTCACGACAACCTTTTGTGTTCTATTTTTAATATAGGATGAGAACCAGCTAAACAAATTCCCTCGTATACCATTAAACGCAATCTTATTCAGTAGGATTTCATGGTCGTCCTTGTCAAAAGCTTTTTTGAAGTCCGTATAAACCGCGTCAACTTGCAACCGCCTGTCCATGTTTTGAAAAAGATATTTTGATAAAATTTGTAAATTTTAAACAGTGGAACGTCGCTGAACAAACCCATGTTGCTCTGGGATGATGACGCTATGTAAGATTGGATATATTTCGTTGTGTACGAGTCTCTCAAAAAGTTTTGACAAGGTCGACAGAATCGAGATAGGCCGGTATTGCTCTACGTCATGTTTTGAGCCAGTCTTGTGTACAGGCTAATTGTCAGGTAAAGTATATTTCATTTGCTATTCTATTCATATTGAAATATCATCTTCTATTTGCTAATTACCATAAATTAGTAAATTATGTGTAATATAATTAAATCTAACCACTCCGCTTAAGTACCTGATAATATACTTAAACTAATTAAGTATGGTGATAGGACGGAGTAATTCCAACTTATATAAATAGGCATTTTATTTATACACGAATAACTTTACATCGTTCTGGAGCCGAAACACAGTAACTCCAGACGATTAATAGTTACTATTGGCATTGTTATATTTTTTTTAAGACATCTAATATAGAAGTTAGAAATTTATCACTTTTATTCTGTCATTCGAGTTATATCTTAGTAGCCCTTCCACTATTTCATTCAAAAACGCAATATCGTACGCGATCTGCTCAGCGATGACGTAGCGCGGAACAGCTGTGCGATAGCGCGCTCGCGGTGGGTCAACGGACGTTGGACGAATAACCTGCTGCAAGTAGGTATTTTATTTCAGGTAGTTACGATTTAGGTTGGTGTAAGTTCATTTACCTCCGTTATCTCTCGTTTGTATTGGAAAGTAATTGGAAGCACGGCACGGTGTTTACCACTATCACATCTCCTCGTAAACGATAGAAATTAATTTAAATTCATTCACCACTCTCGCATCACGAATTCACTAGTAATCGTACAGATTACCTCAACTAGACATGACGAGTACGCTTGTGAGTTGTATTTAAAGACCTTGAATCGAGTGTCGACCAATCGAGCTAATAGTTACTTAATAAGCATACCTACCTACCATAATTATGATGAATAAAAATAATACTGCCTAAACCAATTTTTATGCGACAATGTTTGCTTGCGGCCGCGGTGCGGCGGCTTCTACAAAGGCAGGCAATTCAAACAGAAAAAATGAATCGTTTTGTCAGAGTTCATTATAAGTTGGTGGTGCCCTTTTCTATGAAAATATTGGACCGAATTAAGACCTTATTTTTATAAAGTTAACGCTGAATTCGGTTGTGCATCAATTCTGTGGCTTCTCAGAATAATTTTAGTAAACTGCGTACCTACGTTGCTTGTACCTAGTTTGGTGAAATTTCTATTTGTTACCGTTTACGGTTAAGAAATAAAGTCTGAATTCGCATTTCGTATTTTTATTTGTGTACCTATTTTATCTATTGCGTGTTAGCGGCGATCGGCGACCTCTGTGAACTAGATACCTACGCATAGATAAAATAGACATAGTACTACGGCCATATGTTTAGAGTATAATATGGTTTTTTTTTCAGTAGGTACATTAATACTAGAAATTTGCTAGCAAGGATATTATCGAGGAACCTCCTTGTCCTCCTACGGTCAAAAAATATTGTTTTGATGTAGGTAGGTACACAATGAACACGAAGTCCACCTTTCACTGTGGTGTTCAGTCACCAGTCGCGGTCATCGGTACCTACTTACTTGCACTTTGTTGCTGTAGATACCTAAGTACCCGCGACAATAATAAATCGTTTGATTCTGCATTCATAACCATTGTTTGATTTAAATTGCGTTTATCTACATAACAGTTAAATAACTCTAATTTTCCCTTCATAATTTCTACGGGCTTAGCACCGTCGCGTCAGTAATAAGTAAGTACATGTTACGTATCTAAGTAGGTAAGTACTTACTTACTTGTAGGTACTCTTTTATTCACTTCACTTTTCACAATACTAAAAGCACTTCTTAAGTCATCTCGAGTAGTACGCTAAACGGAAGAAACTAGTCTTTTTATCTCGAACCACAAATAAAAATCCAGTGGTGTTAAGTCAGTGCTCCTTGCGGGCCAAGCCACAGGGCCACCACGACCTATCCACTGCTCACCAAACACACTGTTTAAATACGCACGCACTGAAGTAGCATAATGAGCAGGGCATCCATCATGCTGATAGAACGAACCGCGTAAATATGCCAGAGAGATACATAATATTGGCTAACATTGAATCGCCTGGCCGCCATTAAGGTACTACGACGTGGGTCGCGTTCGAAGTATTCCAGGTAGACGGTAGTCTACCGCGGCCCTGCGCGTGTGTGGGCGCTCGAAACTGTCCATGATCGAGGAGGAACTGGGTTACAGCCAGGATGTGGTCCAAGTTATGGTTACATGGAAGACGTTGGAATCACCGCGATGGAGTGGCCAGCTCGTAGTCCTGATCTCAATCCGATTGAGTATGTCTGGGATGAGCTAAAAAGAAGAGTTCGAGCAAGAAGCCCTGCTCCTACGCGCCTCCGAGAACTTTAACTTGCCATTGAAGAGGAGTGGAACGCTATACCACAAGATTTCATGGTCAAATTAATACGGTCCATGAAAAACCGATTATGAGCTGTAATTAAGGCTAGGGGAGGGAATACACCTTATTAATAAACAATTTGATCAAGAATTTTGAGTTTGATTTTCATTATTTCCTAAGCGATATTTGGTAATTTTACCCGTTTGTTGGGTTTTGTGCCGTAAAACCTCTTATGGGTATTTTTTACACTGTATTTGATATCATTAGAAAGGTAATGAGGTAGACTTTCAATTAGTGTGTGTGTTTTTTAAAATATTTATTCAGAATTTCAGATTCATGAAAAAAAACTGCCTTAACAAAAAAAAGTCAAGTGTGCGATTTTATTGCTCTCAAGTGTATGTTTTTGAATGGAATTTGTGAAATAAATCCCTATGTCCCCCATACATCAGTTTCGACCAACCGTGCGCCGCCACCATGAACAGCTATGTAGTAACCACTTTTCTACCTCACTCGACGGGCAATACCTTGTCCTCGAAGGTCTGCAACTGTAGCTCCTGCTCCTCGAGTCGCTCCGGCGACTCGGGGGGCGGGAAGGCGGCCGGTGGGAAGTTCATGCTGCACACCAGCTCCAGCAGTAGCACCAGCCGCTCCCACTGCCCGGCCGCGCGCAGGTAGCCGCCTGCACACACGGTCACATACACACGCGCACGCCACTCGCGCGCCGCACAGAGCCGCACTCACCATACACGTACAGGATGTACGGGTAGGCCAGCGCATGCGCGCGCAGGTAGCCGCCTGCACACACGGTCACATACACACGCGCACGCCACTCGCGCGCCGCACGGAGCCGCACTCACCGTACACGTACAGGATGTGCGGGTAGGCCAGCGCATGCGCGCGCGTGGCTCCCAGCGCGGCGGCGGCGGCGGCGTCGAGCGCGGCGGCCGCGCCCGGCTCGCCCGCCGCGCACGTCAGCACGCGCAGCCACAGCTCCGTCAGCTCCTCGCCCGTAGCACCCGTCCCGCCTGCCGAATACCACATACTTTGTATCTGCGCCTTTTTTTTTTTTTTGTCGCTGAGAAATGACATTACGCATCTCCGCTCGTCGGGGGACGAGACGGAGTATGTGGGACTCCCTGCCAGAGTGGCAGTATACCCACTAAAACTCAGCGGTGTTCCCGCGACGCCGTGATGGGAGGGCTATGGGAAATCGGCTCAGCCTCTGCTTCCACAGCCCTCCCGGCGTATGCCCGCCTAGTTGGCGGGCCCCGCATGCCCCCCATTTAACTGGGGGGCTACGGGAATGGCCGGGAACACCTGCCGATTCCCGTCCGACACTGGTGGAGGCCTGTGCAATACAGGCAAGGGTGCCCCCGCACCCGTTGCCTGCTGGTCTCCACCTGGGAGGAGTCCATACACGTCATATACGTCCATATACGTCATACTGACGTCTTCTCCGACCCCTCCTCCGCTTTCGGAGCGCCGCCGCGTGAGGGTCGTCCTCCCGCGCGCGCTCCGCCGCCTCCTTCTGGGACATGACGTGTTCGCAGAAGGAGGCCACTGCCGCCCAGGACCTCTCATCGCCCAGCATGGCGTTAACCAAACCGGGGAGTGAGAGGTCCGGTCCGATCACCGCAGTGAGACCGTGGCGCGGCTCGGACCACGACGGGCACACCGCGAGGGTGTGCTGCGCCGCGTCCTCCGCCGCGCCACAGTCGTGGCACGACGATGTCTCCTCCCGTCCGATTCGGTGCAGGTACGATCCGAAACAACCGTGTCCGGACAGCACCTGCACCAGACGGAACGAGAGGAACCCGTGCGACCGATCGAGCCAGTCTCGCAGGACCGGCCCGATCGCGTCGAGGGTTCGGCGGCCGAAGGCTGCGGTGGCGAGGTCCCTCGTCCAATGGACGACGATGGCGTCCCTCGCCTCCCGCCGGACGGCCTCCCGCTCTTCCGGGGCGGGGCGTTCTCCTCTCGCCCTGCGCCCCGCCGTCCATTCGTATACTCTGGCGAGCACCCACGCCTCGAGTTCCCAAGGAGGGGTGCCAGCCAGAGGACACGCTGCCGCGAAGCCCACCGTGCGGTAGGCCCGCGACACCCGCTGGGCTATGGCCCTTTGGGGGGCCCGCAAGGCGGCGGCATTCTCCCGCCTTTGGAGGGAGTCCTCCCAGATAGGGGCCCCGTAAAGGGCCATGCTCCTCAAGATGCCGGCGTAGAGTTGCCGGCATCGCGCGCTGGGCCCCCCCAAATTGGGGAGCAGCCACGAGAGGGCGCCCACAGCCTTCAGCAGGCGCGTCGACAGCCCGCTAAAATGCGGGCCGAAACGCCACCTGCTGTCGAGTACAAGGCCCAGATATTTCATCTGGGCCTTCACCTCGATTCGGACGCCCTCCACAAATATGTGGGCGTCTGGTGGTTGGCGCTGCCGAGGCCCGTGGAAGAACACAGCCTCGGTCTTGTGCAGCGCCACCGTCAATCCTAGGCGGCGGATCCTCCCTGCGACCAAGGATCCGCCCGCCGAGGCCAAGTTGGCCGCCTCCCTGAAACTCTCCCCCCGGGCGGTGAGGAGAGTGTCATCCGCGTAGCAGACGACACTCGTACCTCGGAGGAGAGTTCCCCGCAAGAGCCAGTCGTAGCCGACGTTCCAGAGGAGAGGTCCCAGGACTGACCCCTGTGGAACGCCGGCCTCGACTGCGTACCGCCGGACTTGGCCAGCCCTGTTCACGAGGACGATCGCTCGATCCTCCAGGTAGCTGGCCAGTAGACGCCGCATATATTGAGGCACCCCTTGGAATCGGAGTGCCTCTAGGATAGTGCTGTGGGGAACAGAGTTGAAAGCGTTAGCGATGTCGAATGACACCGCCAACAATCCGTCCCCCACATCCATCGCCTCCTTCACCTGCCTCTTAAGGCAGGCCAGCGCGTCCACCGTCGAACGCTCAGCCCGAAAACCGAACTGAGCGTCCGACAAGTCCGGCCCGATACGCCGCATATGGCCCTTTAGGCGGGCAGCGATTATCCCCTCGAACATTTTTCCGACCTCATCGAGCAGAACGATGGGCCGGTATACCGAGGGGGAGTCTGCAGGGCGGCCCTCCTTGCGGAGGAGGCACAACTGCCCCTCCTTCCACGGTTTCGGGAACCTTCCAGACGCAAGGCATGCGCTGAAGAGGTCCCGAAACCGCTCCTCCATTTGGGTGGCGGCAATTGCCACCACCCTCGCCGGGACACCGTCGGGGCCCGGAGCCGTCTTCTTGGCGCGGATATGCACAATCGCTGCGCCAAGTTCCGACTCCGTGACAGGAGAGGGAGCCTCCTCTTCCTCCTCATCCTCCAGCGGGGCTCCACACTTTGTATCTGCGCCTGAATTATCTTATGCTTACCTAGTTAGCTCGCTCTGAGTACAGTCAATTCACAACACAGCACGGTGCGCGTCTGCTCACTTGGATGTTGTATGAGGTGCCCATTACGTGTACGAAAATTACAAAAAAATAATATTCTTAGCAAATGGTCCCAACGAATCCTGGTCGGCCCGAAAGTCAACCTCTACCAAACACCCTGTGTATTTTATGTGGTTTGTAAGAACACTATTAAGGATGATTTTATACTAGACCGTGCCAAATTTTTCGAACATTTCATGCTACACCGTGCAGCGGCCGTGTCTCGTCCCAGATTGGTCCCTACAAATTGAGCAAACGCGGAGGAGGGCATGCAGCTCGCGAACCTGTTGGCCTAGCATAAATCATCCCTCAGTAATCCTTGGTTTACCAGATGCGGTCTCGGCACGGCGTGTGTACTGACCGGCGGCGGCGAGGTCCTGGCGCAGCAGCTCCAGACGCGCGCGCGGCTCCAGCGCCAGCTCGCGCGCGCGGTGCAGCGCCGCGCGCACGCGCCGCGAGCCGCGCAGGCGCGCCGCCGCCTCGCGAGCCGCCGACAGCGCCGCGTCGGCGTCGCGCGACCTCTCCTGTTTCACATTAGGTACACATGTGAGTGCGAGTGAGACCGCGGGCGACAGCTAGTCCGCTAATTAATTACGGACGAACCCCTCGAACCCAAAAGAAACATACTTGAAATTCGATAAACCGCAACCACAGAGTTTCATCCGTGGGGTTTTCGGCGAGCATGTCGCGGAAAGCGCGCGTACGCTGCGCCAGCTCGGCGTCGGCGAGCGCGTCGGGCGCGGGCGCAGGCGCGCTGTAGTAGCGGCGCGCGCGCGGGCCCGCCCCGCCGCCCCGCGCCGCCGCGCCCAGGGCCGTGCGCGACGCGGAGTTGTACCTGTGCATCACATTCACACCTCACTAGACACTTATAGGTAATATACACATACACAATGCATTAATATTGTATTTCGATATCCGTAAAGGCACTCCATATTTGGCACCCATTGTTTTGTGTTCAACCTTTAACATTGTTTAACCCTCCTAATAAAAATAATACTTTGATTAGAAAAGTCACATTGCCCGTCGGGAACCAGATAGCCTAGAAAAGTGGATGGTGATGGGCAAGGTAGATGGGAAGAAAAAAACCTTGCGGCCGGTTACAACTGAACTAAGTGGAAGAACATCATGTGAAAAGCCACAAAGGCCTTTCAGGGACACAACCTTAAGTAATGAAGACCACCACCAAGAAAAAGAAAGGTTCAAATATAATGTTTATCTTTTGCCCATTTGGCAAACATTTTAAAGTAAAAAAATCCAGCAATCATCTACCATTCAGTACTTCTGGCATGCACAAGATGCACAATGATGCACAGTCCCATTTCATTAGTTTGACTGCCTTTTCCCCCATTTTGACAACTTTGGTCACGGAACACAGTAGTGTGTGTACACAATCTGAAATGGCCCCTAAGACAACCCACTGACCCTAATTCCCCATAAACTGAGCTCTATGCGTCACTGGTTACCACACATTTTTTTTACACAGACAAGAAACATTCAGTAAACTTATTATAAATGATAAATGATTTTATTTCTGTAACTAGGTTTGTACAAACACTTTTATACGTCAATCATATTTAAAAAAACTAGATGAGGTCGGCGTTTCCTATCTGACTACTCTGAGAAGAAAGGCCGAAACAAACTCAGAGGTCACAGTCTCTTTTAAAGTCCAGACATTAAGACAAGAGAAGACGAGATGGCAATGTATACGTTTTTATAATAAACTTCATAGCACATGAAGTAAAAATTGTAGTAGCAATTGCATGTAGTCAATTTTATGAGTAAAGATTGTTTTTAATTTCTGTGTTCAATTTAGTACATTTATTTTAATTACTTTGCCACTTTTTAATCAGAACACAAATTATTCACTTACTGTGGTCTTCCAGGGTAGTAGAGTGTGGAGACCCGCAAGTTACCAACATCAAACTTGCGGTCCAGATAGTAGTCCTGCTGGTCGGTCAGGCCGAGCTCGTAACTACCGGAGGCAACGCTCGCCTCAGCCGGCCCAGGAGGCTTGCACTCCTCGTCGTCGTCGCTGGCCAGCAGCTGCGCCTCCAACGATAACGATTCACTGCATAGCTCCTCTGTAGAGCAATGATTACTCAAACTTGTCAATTTGTATCTACATTAGATCAGTATTTTGTAAAAAACCACTTGTTTTTAATAATCACCTTCATTTTCGGTTTTATTTTCACTTGAATCTCGTGCATAAGCCGGAAATAAAGACATCTCAATTCTTCCTTTACGACAGTGGTTTATTTGATAGAGGTAATTAAGTAATTATTCAGCACTTATGTTAAATTAATCTACAACATTTATCTTTTTGGTGCCTCTCCAAGCATTAATGAATCTATTATTATTTTAGCTTATTAAATAATATAGCATCTAAAACAAGAACACATTGTTGTTATTTGGATTGGAAACGAAAATTCTTGAAAAATACACCTCAAGTAGGTATGGGCAAAAAATATCGATAAATCAAAATATCGATATTTTTCCATACAATTATGGATATTATTATTGTCGACATTTTTAATCGCGATATATCGTTAATTTTAGAGTATCAAATTCGTATCAATTTTTATATATTTTTCAACGCAACTCTGGTTTCGTATTTAATGTTACTAGAAACTCCTTGCATGCTCTTCGCGCGTCGTTTTTTTTTTCGTCTTTAAAAAATCCCGGCACAATCTATAAGAAATGCAATATAATTGTAAGACCATTGGCTGCGTGCACGAAAATGCTAATACATACTATTAAACCAACAGTGTGAGACGTAATGACTCTGAAATTAACAGACAATTAACAATTTTCGTGTGAATACTCACATGAAAACTGGCGATATATCGATATTTTTCACTCGATAAAATAATTATCAATACTATTTAAAAATATCGATATATTTTTTCCACTTGCTCATCACTAACCTCGAGCTTCAACTTCCCCTGCATTTGCATTCCGAATTAGACCACGATCGCTCAGTGATCACATCAATAATTTGCGTTCCGATTTTTTTTTTTTTTTTTTTTTGTTTTGGCTTCGCACGGTTTGTGCATTTAGCCAATGTCACGTTTAGTTGTCGAGAACAAAGGTAGGGAAACGAAAGAAAAATAAAATATTTATGATCAATTGTAACGGGATTTAGGATTGGACGATTTATAGGATCAGTGTATTTTATAAAGGTGAATACTAATAGTGAATAATGAGCAAATTACAATGGCGACAATTTACAACTTAATATTATTTAATGTGATGAATGAGACTATACATTTATAAACAGGGAAGCTATTTGTACAAAGTAAAGAAAGTATTGAGGTAGGAAAAGGAATACGGAGAGATAAGAGGGTACGGAGAAAAGAAGAACGGTCATATAGGGGACAGGACAAAATAATGTGATTTATGTCACCTACGTCTGTGCCACAGGAGCAAATGGGGTCGTTAATGATATGTAGTTTGGCAAGATGGGCTGGAGAACAAACATGACCCAGTCTCATCCGTATAAGAACCGAGGTCTCCATCTTGCCAAATTTTGCCCTGCCAAACCACGGTTTTTCCGGAATGTCGGGTTGTATACTTGAAAAGTAACGGCCCTTCAATTTACTTCCGATACCCCAAGCTACCTTCCAGGTGTCCCGAAGAAAAGTCTTTGGTAATGTCATCAGGTCTATAGTAAAATTTGTATAAGGAACTAAGTCCCCACACTGCACCGCATCACCAGCAAGTTTATCAGCCACTTCATTGCCATGGATTCCAGCGTGGGCTGCGTTCCGATTTAGATACCTATTATATCATTAATATGACAGCTAAGAACTGTCAACCATTCGGAAGCTCGTGAACGCGCTCACAGCAATGACTAAAGACCAAGAGAGGACATGAACTAAAAGATCTATATAAATTATACATTATGGAAATATCATACGATTCTATACAGAAATAAAAAAATATACATGTTTCTTTCTAACTTATGCAATTCTGCAAGTGTCAAAAAGAGAAAACCGTATTTTGTCAGTTTTCTAAAATTGCAATAATAATAAATTAATTCTCTAATTAATTAATTCAATAATTCTCTTATTCTTTAGTCATTGGCTCACAGCAATGACTCTTATTCTTTAGTCATTGGCTCACAGTGGTCGCTCAACGTCAACCTCAAACCTTGCACAAAAAACACCGATTGGATATTCTTCTGCAAATGGAAGTTGGATGGTGGGTGCTTTTATTTTGTTGGTTGACTATCGACTCTGATAACTCAGATTTTGAGTTTGAGAACGGCAATTCGTCCAGTGATGAAACGGATGACGAATTGCTTATATTAGCGTATTTAGATGCTTCCGGCAAAGATTTACCCGAAGAAAAATACCATATACACTTATTTATTGTTTGTCACAGGTGAAAAGACAGTTCTTACAGTTAGCATTATTGTATCACTGTAACATACCCATGGGGTGTACAATATTTATATGTATGTCAATATTATTGGTTATCTTAAAAATAATTAATAAAAATACAATTACACTCATAATAATTGTTACTCTTTTTCTCAGCTCAATTTCGGAAATGCCGCATTAGTTTACTATTAGCAGAACTTATTGTGGGTAGTAGGGGTACCGGCCGATTCCTATAAAAATGAGCGCTCGACAGAGTGCAGGTAAGCGTTCGACAAAGTCTGGCACAATGGCTTATTATATAAGCTTTACCAACTCGGTGTGCCAGACCGTCTCGTACTCATCCTGCGAGACTTTTTGGCTAACCGAACCTTTCGCTATCGTATCGAAGGGGCGCTTTCCTCCCCCCACCCTATCCGCACAGGAGTCCCTCAGGGCTCTGTGCTAGCTCCCCTCATGTTCACCCTATTCACCAGTGACATCCCGAAATGTAAAAATGCGCAGTTGGCTCTGTTCGCAGACGATACGGCCATTTATTACACTGGGCTCGTCCCCGACACGATATCTCGCACTCTCCAAACCGCAGTCAACAAGCTTGGCGAATGGTTCAGAAAGTGGAGAATCGAAGTTAACCCCGACAAGAGTCAAGCGGTTCTCTTCTTGAAACCGCGTGTCAAACGCAGACATGACGACGCCCGCCCGATCAAGATGTTTGGCAAGCCGATCCCTTGGGAGAAGCATGCCAAATATCTGGGTGTGACTTTGGACAGACGTCTCTCCTTCGCAGAGCACATAAAGGTGGTTCGTTCGCGAGCCGCCTTTGCTCTGAGTAGACTACATTCCGTCCTAAATGCAAGCAGTAAATTGTCACTCAGGTGCAAACTGCGCATTTATACGGCATGCATCCGACCTATTATGACATACGCCTGTGCTGTTTTCGCACAGGCCCACCCCCGGCACATCCACAGGATGCAGACCCTACAGAACCGTTTTCTACGTAAAATCACGGGTTCCCCCTGGTTCGTTCGTAACATAAACTTACATTTAGATTTGAAAATCCCCACCATTCAACAATTCATGAAACGCGCTTGCAAGCGTTTCTTCGATACCGCTGGCAGCCATCGCAACCCTCTGGTTGCGAAGGCCGCCAGTTATGTCCCCTCTAGAATCAGTAGAATCCGCCGTCCAAGGCACGCACTGACCGACCCCGACGACCCCACCACCCTCCTCCAGGAAAGCAGTAGGGCCACCAGTACAGTATACAAACACAGACACAAAACGAAGTTCCGACCTCGCCGCCGAGGTGCTTCGCATCCGCGTCCGCGTCCGCGTTCCTCCCCGATAGATTCCTCTTCCCCTCCCTTGATCGGATCCACAGAGCCAGCTGGTGGCGTAGCTGAGCCAGTAGTTTTACCCCCTAATAATAATGAACCCACTTTGATCCAGCCTGTCCCCAACTTGCTGTCCTTCCCCAGCGACGCCCTAAGCCGAGGTCCGTACCCCACAGGGGGTGCCCTTAGGTGATGGTCGCTTAGTTTATAATTAATATTATGCCCCTGGCTGGAGGCTTTGAGTTAGCTCGAAGGCACCACAGGATTGACCGGTTAAGCAGTCACGGCCTCTCAAGGCCAACTGCGAGATGCCATACAAAAAAAAAAAAAAAAAAAAAAAAAAAAAAAGAGTGCAGGTCTTTTGTTGCTGAGTCGCTGATCGGTAAGGTTGTCGGTACCTGTGCTACTTCACAGTAAGTTCGTTCCATATTTTTGCTGCAGTGGTTTTTCATTGTATCTGTTTTATTTTGTGTTTTACTTTGTGTTATATTTTTTGTTTGATGGTGATTATTGTTTTGAATATTGACGGTTGTTTGTATGTGATTGCTCGATTATTGATGATTTGTTGAATAACTGTTAAAGTTTAAAGTCTATTTGAAAATAAATTAGTTTTAGGTTGTTTGAGATTGTTTTTTTTATTTGATTATCACTTCGGATTCCTAAAATCAGAAGTGGGATAGGACTTATTTGCTCACATTCATTGCCTTGATACCTACACAAACAACCGTTAATTTCAAATAAGAATGCCACGTTCGTCAAGGTCACGCGAAAAAGTGACTATGACACCGCCGCCTCGCTCTGGGGTTGCCTGTAGTCATCATAGTGAATCGCGACAAGACCGTAGGCGCCGATCACGATCGCCTCACGACAAAACACGTTCGCGCTGTGATAGAACTCGTTCACGGTCGCACCGTAATAGAACTCGCTCACCATCACGTAGCAGTCGCTCGCGTAATGGTGACTATCATAGTTTGCGTGCAGGTTCTAGGTCACGTACGGTTAATTCTACTCGTAATCGTAGTAAATCTCGATCCTACCCTCATGATGTTTCCGTGCAAAGTGCTTTGGGCAGTATTATGTCGCGACTGACTGCCATTGAAGAAAACGTCGCTCGTAGTTCACATATTACACCGTTATTCGTGACAGCACACCTCCGTTAGACAAAAATAATGTTTCCACGACCCAAGCACTTGTTAATGCGTTAGGACAGTTAACAAAAGGCAAGTCTAGTAACTATTAAGTTTCAAATTCTGATCCGGCGATAAATAATTTTGATGTGTGGTGTAACGAAGTGGACAGGGCTAGGCACGTGAACCATTGGGACGATCTCGAGTGTTTCTCACGTGTGGCTCACTGTTTAAAAGGCGACGCAAAAACCTAGTTGAACGAGTGAGCTACAAATGATCGGTCATGGTCCAATTTCATTACGGAATTTAAGTCATTGTGTCCGCAAAAGATTAATTATGCCCAAACCCTCCATGAGGTTATGAACACTACGTCCGACAAGTTTTCGTCGTACGCAGAATATGCGCGGCGTTCATTATTAAAGTTACGTGTAATAAAAGGGTTAAGCGAAGAGCTTATGACCCAAATAGTGATTCACGGTATCAGTGATACAAGGCATACCGGTTGACGTCCTCATAGATAGTGGTGCACTTAATGTGTCGTTGATATCGTCAGCGGTAGTAAATTACTTTTCCGGTTCGCGTAAACAAATCAAATGTTCTTTGAAAGGAGTTAGCGATAAAGAAATAGTTGCTCGCGAATACATCACTCTAACTGTCGAGTTTAGTAATATTACACTTGAAGTAGACTTTGTCATAGTACCCGCATCGTGTATGAATACGCCTATTTATCATTGGGACTGACTTATTAAATCGCGATGGTGTTACGTTTATTCCAACGAAACACGGACAGAACCTGACTCATACGCCGGATAAGGTACTAACAGTAAACATTGAGTGTTAGTGAGTACAACAAAACACGCCTCTCGAAGGTGCGGAACTTCTTACGTTGATGGCTGTTATTGATGAATTCTCCTCGTTTTTAATACCCGGTACAGCCACCACCACAGTAGAGTACCTAGGTCGAGTTATCAGTCGCGGTCAGGTTAGGCCGAGTCCGCACAAAATCGAGGCACTAGTTAACGCACCTATCCCTAGTAACGTAAAACAAGTACGCCAGTCCTTAGGCCTTGCGGGTTACTTTCGGCGTTACATAGAAGGTTACGCGACAAAAACCGCATGTATTTCGCGTCTCACAAAGAAAGACGAAAAATTTGTATGGGGACCTGATCAAGATCAAGTCCGGCAAGACCTTATACAGCGGTTAACTAGCGAGCCCATACTTGCGATTTTTGACCCGAACCTTCCTACAGAGCTGCACACTGACGCCAGCAGTGTAGGGTACGGCGCTGTACTCATCCAAGTGCATGCGCACGGTAGTAAACGGGTGATAGGCTACTTTAGTAAAGTCACTCAGGGCGCGGAGTCAAAATACCATTCGTATGAACTGGAAACGTTGGCGGTCGTCAAAGCACTGCAACACTTTCGTCATTATTTGATCGGGATAGCTTTCAAAATCATAACCGATTGCAACGCTTTGAAGGCCACCGAACGTAAGAAAGATCTTCTTCCACGGGTTGCACGCTGGTGGATTTATCTCCAAGATTTTAATTTTGAGATCGAATATCGAAAGGGCGTGATGATGAGTCACGCCGATTATCTAAGCAGGAACCCACCAGCGTTGCAAGTCAATACCATAGATAGACCATTGAATTGGGCACAAATGACCCAGTCAGCTGATTCCGAGACCGCCGATCTCATCCAAAAACTGAGGGATGGTCTCTTTGACTCTAGTCGGTATGTTTGTCGCTATTCACCTGTTGGTGAGGAGACGCGCTTACTATGTTTTATCCCTAAAGGACACCGGCTCAGTTTATTACGCATTTTTCACGACGAGCACGAGCACATCGGAGCTGATAAAACATATGACCTCATTTTAAAACATTTCTGGTTCCCTGGCCTGAAACAGTTTGTTAAAAACTTCCCATTGTCTAATTTGCATTACCAAAAAGCGTGTTCCAAGAGCTCCTCGTCAGCCTATTACGTCATGGGAAAAATCAGATATTCCCTTCAACACTGTTCATGTTGATGTATTAGGTCCTCTACCAGAGTCCAACGGATATAAGTTTGTACTTGTTTTGGTCGATTCTTTTACCAAATTTTGTTTACTCTATCCTGTATACAAACAAGATGCTAGCGAATTGAAACGAGTTTTCAATAGCGCTGTATCTTTATTTGGGACACCCAAACTATTAGTTTGTGACCGTGGTCGCATGTTTGAGGCGTCAGCCTTTACCAGTTGGGTAACTGAAATGGGTTGCGAAATCCATTACATAACGCCCGAAATGCATCATTCCAATGGGCAAGTCGAGCGTTATGTAAGGACTGTCCTTAATATGATTCGTGCGCTGGTCCGAGACGCTGTGGAGACTCCAACTAACTCTCAACGTGACCAAGCAGAAGACGACTCAGGCATCACCGTTAAATCTGCTGGTGGGCACCGACGCGGCGACCCCCGTCATCAGGTCACTAGTCCGTGATGTCGCTTTGGAAGGCGTACAGCCGAACCGTGAAGTACAAAGAGAGTTACGCCGAGCCCGCGCAACTGATCTACTAAAACAAAATCAGTCTCGACAGGACGATTACGTAAACCGGAACCGACGCACACCAAAAGTTTTTAATGTGAATGATATGGTTTTCGTCATTAAGTTTTCGCAGGCAACTGGAAAGATGGATCACGGGATGCGAGGGCCGTACAGGGTCATACGCGCGCTGCCGAGTGGGCGGTATGAGCTGCGCTTGTTGACCGGCTCCTATGGCAAGACGACGCAAGCTGCTGCTCAGTACATGGTGCTCTGGAAAGGGGAGTGGTGTCCTGAGACTTGCGCTGCATTCTTTGAGCGTGAGTGTGCTTGCGTACTATGAGGGGTCTGCATTGCCATAGAAGGTCGTGCAGATCTTGGGGTGAGACAGTAGACGGACTGCGAGACGTCTACGTCAGGTAAACTGCGAGGTACCTGACCGGTCTCACGAAGAGTGGCCTCGCCACCCACGCACCTATAACGGATGTGGTTTCCGTATAACGTGTGTTTTGATGTGTAGAGGACGGACTGCGAGACGTTCCTTTCGGTGATTTGGTAATCGCCCTACACGATGGGTCATGTAGAGGACGGACTGCGAGACGTTCCTTTCGGTGATTTGGTAATCGCCCTACACGATGGGTCATGTAGAGGACGGACTGCGAGACGTTCCTTTCGGTGATTTGGTAATCGCCCTACACGATGGGTCATGTAGAGGACGGACTGCGAGACGATCCTTTCGGTGATTTGGTAATCGCCCTACACGATGGGTCATGTAGAGGACGGACTGCGAGACGATCCTTTCGGTGATTTGGTAATCGCCCTACACGATGGGTCATGTAGAGGACGGACTGCGAGACGTTCCTTTCGGTGATTTGGTAATCGCCCTACACCATGGGTCATGTAGAGGACGGACTGCGAGACGATCCTTTCGGTGATTTGGTAATCGCCCTACACGATGGGTCATGTAGAGGACGGACTGCGAGACGTTCCTTTCAGTGATTTGGTAATCGCCCTACACGATGGGTCATGTAGAGGACGGACTGCGAGACGATCCTTTCGGTGATTTGGTAATCGCCCTACACGATGGGTCATGTAGAGGACGGACTGCGAGACGATCCTTTCGGTGATTTGGTAATCGCCCTACACGATGGGTCATGTAGAGGACGGACTGCGAGACGTTCCTTTCGGTGATTTGGTAATCGCCCTACACCATGGGTCATGTAGAGGACGGACTGCGAGACGATCCTTTCGGTGATTTGGTAATCGCCCTACACGATGGGTCATGTAGAGGACGGACTGCGAGACGTTCCTTTCGGTGATTTGGTAATCGCCCTACACGATGGGTCATGTAGAGGACGGACTGCGAGACGATCCTTTCGGCGATAAATGCCCTACATGACAGTGAATGAACATGATAATTATGTGCTGAATTTTTTGAAAATTGCAATGATGACAACCCTGACGATGCTGGTGAGCCATCAGGTCCTCCTGCTGTTCCTGCTGGTGCTCCCGCTGATCCTGCTGACGCTCCGAGTCCAGACGGTGCCAATACAGACGCCGACGGCGATGAAACTCTCGCCGTACCTGCCAGCGCTGCTGAAGAAGTTCCTGGTGCAGCCGAGGACGGTGCACGATCAGGATAGGCCGTATTAGCAGAACTTATTGTGGGTAGTAGGGGTACCGGCCGATTCCTATAAAAATGAGCGCTCGACAGAGTGCAGGTCTTTTGTTGCTGAGTCGCTGATCGGTAAGGTTGTCGGTACCTGTGCTACTTCACAGTAAGTTCGTTCCATATTTTTGCTGCAGTGGTTTTTCATTGTATCTGTTTTATTTTGTGTTTTACTTTGTGTTATATTTTTTGTTTGATGGTGATTATTGTTTTGAATATTGACAGTTGTTTGTATGTGATTGCTCGATTATTGATGATTTGTTGAATAACTGTTAAAGTTTAAAGTCTATTTGAAAATAAATCAGTTTTAGGTTGTTTGAGATTGTTTTTTTTATTTGATTATCACTTCGGATTCCTAAAATTACTATATTTATTTTTGACAGCGCTCAGAGAGCTATTAATTTAGAGCATGGTCGGCGTTATCGCAACATGGCGCATGTCATGACGTCATTTAAAACGATTCACGGGACATCATTATCATCGCACTCTCGCTAATTCGGTACGGGTGTTAGCACGCTCAAATCGATTACAGCGCAACTCGGGACGCACCCTTTTATTCAATAATACCAGTGCTACCAACAACGCAGGACCTGCCCGAGTGTGAGTTTTTTCATACAGAAAACGCTACTACTACGTTTCTGTATCGAATACTAAATGTATGGTACAGGTGTATAATAAATTAATAAGATACCTGATGAAATAAAATGTATGCCATTGCAGAACATTAAGAAAACACTTATTTTTTACTGGTTACTGCTTGAAAAATGTTACTATACTGTAGATGAATCTCAATAACAAATTTCTATAATTATAATCCTAACATAAATTCTTTATGAGCGTTCATACCTTATGAGTGGCAACGTTGCAATTTATTGTCATATTTCGTGGTTTTCAATTTTTATCATTTAATCGGAGCTATATTTTAAGAATCTGTTTAATTATCTTTTTAGAATTATGTGAAATTTAAAAATTATGTGAAAAAAAAAATTTGGTGTTACCAGTTGTAAAAGTTATAAAAAATACAACAAAACTTAAAACCTATTGTCTTTAGATAACATAAATTCTTTATTAGTTAAACTGAATAAACACATGCCACAAAACTATAGGAAACTTAAGTAGATATTTTTTTCTTTAAGTTGCAGAAATTCTTGTAAACTATAAAAACAAATTTCTATCAACCATCTACACAGTTTAATTTTAAAATATTTAAATGACAGTTCCCTTATGGTCTTTGGTAATATTGTAATGCACACTAAGCTAAACATTTTTTTTTACTTAAAGTTGTATTACAAAATGGAACTAATATCTTTGTTCCATCTCTTGGTCTGTTTGGTGTAATTTTCACCTAGGTAGCGTTTCGAAGAACATTTCGCGGGTTGTTGCGAGTGTGAGTTAAAATTTGACGTTTCTATGTTGGAAGTATTGGCGAGATTCCTTTCTTTAAATTCTTTTGATTTTAAGTTAGCCCTTTCCTTCCTTTTTATGCGTTCTATGCACTGACCTGAGGTCAGTGGTTCTATGTAATGTGGCCTTTCCAAGTCACCACAATGATTAAAGTTTTGGGTTATGATATTAATGGAGTCGCGTTCAATGCAGCTACTTCTTATGTTTGTTGCCGAATTAAATCTTAGTGTAATTTTTTTATTTATGTGGAGCTTTTCGTGGCTTCCATTGCCCACAATTGTGGCAATGTTTTCCCATACCGGTTATTTGTTTGTTGAATAAATACACTTTTCTTATTTATCAGTAACTTATTAATATTATACAGGGTGGCAGGGAAACGCTTACGAAAACGAAGACAGGTGATAGGGCTAGTGATTCTCGATACGATACCATAAAAAAACTTTTTTTTTTTTTACAATTTTACTACTTACCTATTTTTTTTTACCTTTTCGTACACTATGCTGTGAGAACAGTTAAATGAAACCAATATTTGCCTAAACACATTTTTTTTCTTTACAACTCTATCAAGCAATGTATTCGTAAATAAATATCAGCTGACAATCGCGCATAACCCCGAGTTCAAAGTGCGCGAGCGCTTGCCGATAGCAGTGCGGCCAACGACCCCTTTGTTGACGCGATTGATGTGCGTCAAAGTTGAAGCAAATATCTTTTCAGTTCATTAATACCTTCTGGGATATCTACTTTCGGATTCCATTCATGCAAGGTTCGTAATGATTTTCCCCTTGAACATGGTTACAATTTTGATCCGAATGTTCGCAAATTATGCTCACAAATCAGAAAAATCCAGATGTTTATGCTTAACCTTGAGATCCATGTCGAATAGAGATAATAAGATACCTACTGTGATTGGGAAAGAGCACTTTCGTTAATTCGTTCAATAAAATTTTGCACAGTAACAAAATTGAAATGTTTACCTACCTACATCATGGTCAGATTATCTCTAGATCTGGGGTCGACGACTTCATATCGGCAAACTTAACAATAACTATCCAAAATCAAAACAATACTAATACAAAAATTAGCAAAATAACGAGACGCGTATATGCAACGAAGAGGCTCACCGTACTGACTTACTGAGGCGACGCGTCACGCGACGTGGCTAACATGGGGAGGTGAAGGGGGAAGCGAGATGGACCATTCCAGCGAGGTACAGAGATAATTGTGACCTTCGGTCGAATTCTGATAATCAAGGTAAATTATTACAAAAGTTATTGGTATTTGGCCGAGATTTGAACCCGGGTCACTTCACTTGACAGAGAGAAGCTTCGACGACTATTCGCGGCGCGGCGGCGACCTAGACATCCTTTGTAAAGCGCCGCCAAAATAAAGAAGAAGAAACATTACAGAGGCTCCAAATGTTTTAAACTATTGGGCCGTGTCGTGCATTTAATAACAGTTTTGTATGTAAGTCGATATTCGATAGTGAATGAAATAAAGTACAAAATCGCTGACTTTACCTGTGAATGATTAAAAAATTCCATCACGTGCACCGTTTCAAGCAAATAGCGCGCGTGAATCAATTAAATTTAAACTTTATGTCAATGTATTTACGGGTCACACGACGCGCACTCGTTTATTGCTATACATGTATCCTTCATTAAGTAGGTAAGTAATCCCAATCAATTTAAAGTGGATAATTTAATTAATTTAATCCAAGAAACCCGTTAATACTTATTTAAAAGTTAGAAAATGAAAACAGTTTGTAATAAAGCATAAGTATGTAGCTGTAATACATCAACATACATCCTTTCACCGCCGCTGTTACTTATACTTATCTATGGCCGCTGTACGCGGGATACTAGGGTCTCGGCGCCCGGCCTGTAATATTTAGGTGCGGTGCAACATCGCCACGCTGAGCCGTCGACACGATCTCCACGACTAGCCAATAACATGACGGCGACCTGTGCGCCACCGCGCTGATTTCTTTAGGAACTACATCTCTTAGCGAGTATTCCAACTGGATTTCCTATTGGTCGATTAATGTCGTAAGCAGACCACTACTTGTAACCCTAAGTTTAGTTATAAGACATGTACATATTTTGTAAAGAGCACGCTATTCTATTCCTCGTTTATTGTTAATATACTATCGTCGCGCGTCGTACATCTGGAGTATTATTACCTACTGACTCACACCACCTCACGCGCTACAAGTACAATTTCATATCAATTAAAATTAATTGGTTTCTTGTTATCATTATTCTTCTAACATTTTCTCCTCTGTAATTTGTTGATCTTTGCACATGAAAAGACACCGCTATGAATCCCCATCCCCGCACAGACGCGATGGCACGCGGCGCCCGCGCGGCGCGGCGCGGCGCGGCGCGGCGGTACGTTTGTCGGCCGGCGTCGCCGCACGTAGGCCAGACGGCATGTTTGATGTTCTTAGTACCTACTTCTTAGTAATCTAGTTAGTTCCTTTCAGACTCAGTTCGTGAGCGAACGCGCGTTACGTTTTATCGGTCGATAGGTATTGAACCGTATTTAATACTGTTTTGTTAGTTTTAAATTTGAATTTAGTTATTATTGATACGTTTGTAGTGTTGTTTTATTGTTTTTTAGTTATAGTACATTTTCGTTGTGTTTAACAATGCCTGATGCATACGTGTACAGTGCTCGTGAAAACGGCAACATGTTCATGTGTTTGGGATAAGCCCGTGGCAATGCTTCCGAATGAATTTACCGAGACAGATTTCCGAACGTCCGGCATCCGTCTGATTCTCGCATGATAACGGCAGCTTTTCAGCGAGTTTTAGAAAATCGACCGATTGCTCCGATAGCGACAGGTGGTGGACAACAAGTGAATGTTCAGACAGAGGAGCGTATTTTAAATGTGATTCGCCAAAATCCTCGCCTGGGCACACAAAGTGCAGCGAAATTATTGCGGCGCCGTGCCGAGGCGAACCGACAGTCTCTCACTGGACAGTTCACAAAGTCTTGCGCCGGAACAGAATGCGGCCCTACAAAATACACAAAGTACAAGCTTCGCTACCTAACGATCACGTTCGTCGTCGTGCGTATTGTCGTTGGCTGCTAGATCAACAACAACGTGCTGGCTTTATTGAACACATTATCTGGACGGACGAGTCCACTTTCACGAGAAACGGGATGTGGAACAGGAGAAATGCTCATATATGGTCAGACGTGAACCCGTCCGCCACTCAAGAAACCGGCCATCAGACCCGATGGTCCGTCAACGTATGGGCTGGTGTTTTTAATGGACGAATTCTAGGACCAGTGTTTCTACCGCAGTGCCTCAATGGATCAGAATATCTTAATTTTTTAAACGAACATTTAGATGATATGCTAGATAATGTATCGTTGGCTGAATTTCGTCGAGCATGGTTCCAGCACGATGTCGCTCCACCGCATGTTACGCGCCCAGTCCGCGAGCGTCTCACTGAGCTATTTAATGACCGCTGGATCGGAAGAATGGGGCCGCACGCCTGGCCGGCTCGTTCACCTGACTTAACACCTTTAGACTTCTTTTTGTGGGGTTATGTGAAAGAAAGAGTTTTTGATCGGGAATGTGACAGTGCTGATGAAATGCGGTGCCCCACATTTGTGCCCCGAATAGTGAGTGTTTCCGATAGACTACGTGCAGAATGTGTTGAGGATCCTACACTATTGCCTCGTGTTCACGGGTCGACACAGCGACGGGTCCGGCTTTGTATTGAAAGGGATGGAGCGCAGTTCGAGCCAAACCTCATAAGGTCGCAAAGGATTTAGACAGGTACGTAAAATGCCTCTGTTAGCTTTAATGTTTAACAGTGGGCTACGAGTGCGATTAAAATTCATAATTTTGTGAAGTGTTGTAAAGGTAGGTATTTTGAAAGTGATGTTTGTAAATTCCGTATAAATCCCGTGACTCGGCCGTGCGGAGCGCTTGGCGCCCCAAACACGCGGACGCACGGTTGCGCGATGTTGCGTTGCGTGTCAGTGACCTCACGTTTTGGACGGTTTCCATTGCGTGTTTACGAAATATGAAGTCTTGAAAATAACCAATTTAAAGTGAAAGGTTATTGGTATCCGTTTGCATTTAGGTGGTATATAATCTACGTTCTGGCTTCGGAAGCGTTCCCCTTACACCCTGTATAATTTTTATTTATTTATCATATTTTTAATAATTTTAATTTCGCGCCTGTCTTTGCCTCAGTGTATTAGCCCGAAGGCGTTGGTTGCGTTGCGATGTTCTGGTCGTTCTTTTGCAGGTGTGCTTGCAATCTGGCTTCTTAGTCTTACACTTGCATTTTCACATTTTTCACACTGTCACACTGTGAAGTCAGCAACAAGAAAGCATGTCGCGCCTCTAGATTATGTTACATGGTTGACCCGTGCTAGCGTTTATTAAGGTTTATGACCACTGTTCCATCTATATTACTATACTCTTTGCCACTGACGTATGAAAAATTGTATAATGCGTAGACAGAGAATGCTATAGACGCCTGGAAAGCGTGTCGCAGAAAGAGACGAAACAAAAATACGTCACACATTTAGGGTTACCGTGTGAGGAAAAATTTACCCCACAATTTAAAATGTCTATAGAAAATTTATTTTTCTCATAAATCGTCTTTAGATCAGTGTCCGTTCAAAATACATATTTGGGAACCTAGATATTCTGTAATATTTACAATCGCAATAAATACACCCTAGCCACAGATTCCTAGATGCAGGAATATGTTTGATTTACAAATTATTTTATTTTATTAATTTTAGGAAAACTTACAGCTAATACATTTTAACATCAAGTACAATGTGTAAACGACAATGTGTAAATTTTGGTACTTATTACGTTTGCATGAACTACGCATGCTCCCTCAACCCCTTAAGAGCAGGAGAGAGTGACAATGGATGATGATGATGTGATTCTAAATACCTACATTTTCTTAGATGATAGTAGTATCTGGCTTTGTGAGTAAATAATACAACAAGTTTATTTTTAATTAGCTTTTATTAATTTTACACGTTATTGTCCTTAATTGTCCGACATTATCGTATTTCAATAAGTATATTATAGTAATTTGTAAGTACAAATACTTGTACTTAGAAATTATTATAATATAATGTACTTAAATACTACTGTGCTTAAATTATTTTCAATTTCCATATTCGTTTCTTCATGTAAACTGATGGAGGAAGATGATGGAATACAGGCCTTTGATTCCTAAAAAAATTATTATCTTTGAGACGTTAATACAAAATATATTTTAAATTCTTGATCGATATTTTGAATCGCGTTCAGAGTTTAAGATAAGCCTGTCTCAGTCATTTATTGCACATAAAATGTACAAAATAATAGTTCGCAACAGATAATTGTATATAACAGTTTTAAAAACACTGAACTTATATAAAAAACATATAAAACCTGTATCGAAACTTAAGTTATTAGCTGAATATTTAGCAGAATAGGTACTGTATTCGGTAATAGCAGTGTTAGTTTCTTCTTTTTATTTAATTTTTTTTTTATCAAAATGTCTGCTGCAAATTTTTGATGATGGTTTTGGTGTCCAATCTGTTCGTCCTGTAGCTACGATCCAATTCCGACGTAAATTATCATCTTCAGGAAAACTGCAACAAGCCATTAATCTTTCAGATATACAATTAACTAGCTGCGCCCCGCGCTTTTACCCGCATGTGTCTCGGTTCCGTGAGAATATTGCGATAAAAAGTATCCTATGTCCTAACCCAAGTAATTTACCGATGTGCCAAATTTCATCCAAATCCGTTCAACCATTTTAGCGGGAAAGCGTAACAAACAAACCAACAAATAAACTCAATTTCGTATTTACATATAATATTAGTTAGGATTAGGATACACACTACAGAATACATATTTCCCATAAAAGTGGGTAATAATTTATGGAAAATTGGCAACATCAAAATCCTTAGGTTAGAATTTAATAATGTTAATTTTTTGCTTTTTATCGATGAATTCACGTCTAGGGTATATTATTCACAATGTATGAACACAGTAAAATGTTATTGATAGCCTAGTTACTGATAAAAAGTGCTATACTTACGAATGAAAGGACAAGTCTGGCATTTTCGTTCCACCTATCACTTTTACAGCTTAGATCGCTACACCGCACCATATTTTTTTATTTAATGGTTGAAATATTAAGGCTAAATTGTTCACAACATAAAATAAGATAAATTACTAAACTTAAAGCACATAAAACTGAATTTTACAAGAAGACGATAACTATCTGTCAAACTTTGTTTAGCAAAGTACTATGCTAAAACCTTCAAAATCGTGGCACGCGCCGTGAAACAAAAAATCTCATCGTTCTGTCTCATTTCTTTACACGGCATCGGCGTAACTTGCTCTTTTTCTTGTGTGAATGCGACAAAACACATCAATATTTGTCTATAGCATTCTCTGTCTACGATGTAAATTGATTGTAATTTTGACAGATTGAGACTGAGATTAGAATGCGAACGGTCTTAAAAATACGGGAATTGCCCCTCAGGTATTCGTAAAAGCCGGGGGAAACTTTTTGAACTTTATGGCCTAAAGCAACACATGAATAATACAAGCTTTGAACAGTATATTGCAAAATATTCTAAAACTTTTAAAAGTGTGTGCAAAATAGCCTAAGCTCTTTATATTAGCAATAAAATAAAATCAGCTGATGATAAAATAAAAACTACCTGGCAAATAATAAATAATGAAACAGGTAGGAAAAAACACCGTAATACGGAAATTAATTTAGAGACTGCACATGGCCTGATCAGCTCAGATGTAGAAATAGCTCAGGAATTTGAAAACTTTTTTGGTAGTATTCCCCTCAAAACAACTGAAGCTTTAAAATCTTCGCCCGCGCTTTCTGCTGCCTTACTTAGAACTAACGTAAAGGCATGCCCTTTGGAGTTTAGGTTTCAGCATACAAACCCCCAGGCTGTTGTAAAAGCCTTTAAAGATCTAAAAATTAAATCTACTGAAGATCTCTGGGTAATGTCTGTAAAAGTTTGTAGATCTATCATTGAAACCATTGCGCCCTATTTAGCATTCTTAGTTAACACCCGTGTAGACCAAGGAGTCTTTCCGGATCTCATGAAACATAGTAAAATAGTTCCTTTGTTCAAATCCGGTGATAGTAAAGAACTCAACAATTATAGGCCTGTGTCAATTCTGCCAGTTCTCAGTAAGGTGTTTGAAAAGTTGATGCTCAATCAAATGTTACGTCACTTTAATAAAAATTCCATCTTTCATGAACAACAGTACGGTTTCACCAAAGGGCGTTGTACCACTGACGCTGGTGTCACCCTAATAAAGAACATTTTTAACGTCTGGGAAGAAGCACAAGATGCCATTGGAATCTTTTGCGACCTCTCTAAGGCGTTTGATTGCGTAAACCATCAGACACTTCTGCTGAAACTAGAGCACTATGGGATTAGAAATACAGCTCTTGACTACTAAGATTATACATGAAAGATAGAAAAGTTACAGTTCAAGTAAACGGCATAAACGCATTAGGGTCTGAAATGGCAATGGGCATTCCTCAAGGTTCGATATTGGGTCCATTCCTCTTTTTAGTTTATATTAATGATTTACCCCAATTACTTTAAAATCAACCGAAGATGGTGATATTTGCAGATGACACATCATTGATATTTAAGATAGACCGACGGTCACAAAATCTTGACGACGTGAATAGCTCTATTCTTCAGGTCCATGATTGGTTTACGGTAAATAATTTCGTACTAAATGGTAAAAAACCAAATGCATTAAATTTATATTACCGAATGTAAGAAGTAGAGAGTGTGACATCATGTTGAATGGAGAAAACCTGGAATTTATTAATAACACGGTTTTCCTGGGAATCACGCTAGACGAGAAATTACAATGGGGACCTCATATAACATCTCTTGCGGGGCGGCTAAGCTCGGCCGCTTATGCTGTTAGAAAGATAAGACATTTAACAGATGTAGAAACCGCGCGTTTCGTCTACTTTAGCTACTTCCACAGCATTATGTCGTATGGCATTAAATTTTACTGTGGGGTCGGGCTGCTGACATTGAATCCAGCTTTATTTTGCAAAAGAGAGCTGTCAGAGCCATTTATAATCTACGTCACCGCGAATCTCTCAGGGAACTATTTAAAAGGATTAATATTATGACGGTATCTTGCCAATTCATTTATGAAAATATTATGTACGTAAGAAAAAATCTACATCTTTTTAATAAAATAAGTGATAGACATAATTTTAATACAAGAAATACAGATAAAATAAATCAACCATTTTTCAGATTAGCTAAAGTACATACATCTTTTATGGGGTACTATGTTAAATGCTACAACAAAATACCTTGTCATATAATGCAATTAAATGAAAGAAAATTTAAAACCCATATAAAAAGTTCACTGTGTAAACAAGCGTATTACAAATTAGAGGATTATATCCAAGATAAGAATGCTTGGAAACATGCTGGTCCAGCTCAATAGGACAACCTAGGGTCTAGACAAAATTAAACTTGTTGCTACTTTAACTGTATATTTAATTATTTTTTATGACATTGATTTACATTCTGTGATTACTTTAACTCACACACTGACGTATTACTTGTTTACATAATTTGGGAAATCGTATACTTTTACAATGTTTGTAATTAGGTGAACACCATGTATCCATCACTTAATTAAGTTATTTATCATTGCTACGTTTATTAAATTCTTTTTACCTATTGTGGTAGGGTAATTTTTATTATAGGTGCATCGTCTTCACATATAATTATATAATTCATGTATAAAAAATATTGTAACACATTTTAAAAGAGTAACGGTGGAGTTTCTTGCCCATTCTTCTCCATACGAAACTACCTTTTGGAAGGGGCGACTAGAATCAATTATATTTAAATGTAAATGTTGACGTTCAAAAGTGCCTTTTATGTGCCTATTTGAAATAAATGCTTTGTCTTTGACTTTGACAAACATTAAATAAATGAATATGAACATAGTATTTTACTTCGGGGTAAATGTTTGCCGGGAGCATGTAAATACGCTATTAAAAGCACTTCGTTCCCTGGATTAATTGTCGTTCTCAAACTCAAAATCTGAGTTATCAGAGTCGATAGAGTAATCCAACAAAATAGAAGTGCCATTGATGCGTCGAACTTCCATTTGCAGAAGAATATCCAATTGGTATTTTTTGTGCAAGGTTTGAGGTTGACGTTGAGCGACCACTGCGAGCGCGTTCACGAGCGTTCCGAATTGATGACAGTTCTAAACTGTCATAATCATGTTAATTTAATTTAACGGAACGCAGAAATATCGATGTGATCGTTGTGAGCGATCATGGTCTACAGGCCTGCGACAGCTTTAGTTCCAAAAAATGCGTTATGGCGCTACTTTCGGTAGCCATGTTGTTGGCAGCCATTTTGGCTGTTGAGTGTTGCGTATAACTGTCAAACTGACAGATTGTATTTTCATTTTTCAGTAATTTCAGTCATTCGTGTTCAAAGACATTAAAATTATGTCGAATCTCTGGGTTAGTTTGTGTATTATTCGTTCTCATCGCTTTATTGCTTGAGTTGAGACATAATTATATATAATGGTGAGTAGATACTCTCTCTACAAATAGCCTTCGTTCACATTATCTGCATAGCAGTTGCAAATTATCTAGGATAAAAAGTATCCATCATCATTATAATTATCATAATATCCATCTGTATGTTAGTCCAGGTCATGGTCTAACTGTGTACCAAATTTCATCCAAATATGTTGAACTGTTAAACCACAATTGCACAAACATCTAAACTTTGACATTATTTTATAAATTAGTAGGATTGTGATCCATCAAATTAAGTTGTACTCAATAGCTTTTTTGTTTGCAGATGGAACTATTGAGATGTCAGGACAACACCTAAGTGTAGTGTATGATCCCCCACACTTACTTAAGGGGCTAAGGAACAACCTTCTTACAAAAGACATGTTTTTCAAAAGCAAAGTTGAAATGGTATTTGATGCTGATTGCCAACTAGGTCATACTAGAATGCATAAAAAACTAACAGAGCACCATATTTACGCAGCAAAAATGAAGAAAATTAAAGTGAGTTGCAAATTATAATTAAAATTACTGCCCAAACTCTGAGTGCAACAACCAGTGGAATGCTTAAATACACTGCATTGTTCAGTAAGTTTTTACTTTGTTATCAATCAGTCACTCACTCACTCACTTTACTTTAATTTATTTAGGGTCTCCGACAAAAGAAACACAAGAATTCACACTATACATATTCACTCTTTGTTAAAAAGAATTAGGTTTTTAATAATTGGGTTTTAATTTTTACAATTGAGCCATTATGACTAATAAGACGTTTGATTTAAACTAATATACTAAGAATAATACCAGTTGCACTTTCTTGTAGTCTGATAGAATGGAAATGGAAACATTGTTTGTTTGTTATACTTATATATAATTATGTATTTCAGAAACTACAGCCTCGGGTCAAAATGTCAGTGAGACAAAAGCCACAACAGGCGAAGCTGTGGAATTCATGGACAAGCTCTTTGACAGCGTGAATGGATCTCGAGGGAGTACTGTCCGGGGCAAACTTCGTGGACCAATAAAGCCAAACGCCCATCAAATTTTCAATTTTTGGACAGAAGCCAAACAAATATTAAATAATATTCAATATATTGATAATAGTAGCAAGAAAGCCCTCAAAAATAATAAAATCTATAAGGTTCGAGTTCCTTCTCTTAATGGATGTGTTACAACTATAGAAAGTTTTGAAAGGTTGTCTAAACTGTTGTTCGAAAAATATGATATACAATATTTTTATCCTAGAAATGTTAATCAGGATCCTCTTGAGAATTTTTTTGGTAGGATCAGAGCCATCAACTACAGGAACGTCAATCCTGATGCAAATACTTTTTTGAATGCTTTTAAATCACTGCTAATGTCCAACGTTATGGGTCCACATTCAATATACGCAAACTGTGAGGATGATACAGGAAACACAGTTGTAGATTTTTTTAAACTCATATCTTCATCCAATGTTGATGAGAGTTCCTCATCAACATTTGATGAAGATAAAGAAAATGCCGTGTGTAGTAGACCCATAACAATGACGCAAAACGTTAGCAGTAACCAATCACTAAATCCAGTAAACGAAAGATTGCGCGTGCACTCTTCTGCATATACAGCAGGGTATATGTGCAGGAGAGTGAGAAACAAATTTAATTGTAGGAGATGCTCTGATACTTATATGCAAACAAAAAGAGATGTATTTCATAAATGGATTGAACAACGAGAATATACCCTTTTAAAACATCATAATTTAACATATCCATCAAAGAAGTTTCTAATGTTATATAGGAATATCTCGGGCCTTATACATGATTACTTGAATAAGTATGCATACAAAAAATGTGTAAAAAAACATTTAAAAATAGAAATAATAAAGAAATTTGATTTAAATTGGTTGGGGTGTACAGGTCATAACACCGAAGTAAAGGAATGGTTGCTTAATTTAATGATACGCACCCATGTTCATAATTGGTGCAACATAATTAATAAAATTTTAAAAGGAGGTGTACAAGGAAAACTTGTGAAACAGATGTGTGTACCTCAACAAATTGCCTTTGAGAAATATAAAGCCCATAGGTTAAGACGAAAAAATAAATAAAAAGTAAAATCTGAAGTCTTTTTTTTACATTTCTTTCGTTATATTCGTATCCAATGAACATATAGGAAGAAACATTAAACATTGCAAATAATAAAATTAACCCTATAAGAATATTCCATGGCACATCACTATGCTATCGATATTCTATGCCGGATGGTCAGCGTCATTTTTATAGTACGCTGTGGGTCATCCCTCAGTGACATTACGACACTAGCGCTTGGCGCATATTTTTGGAACTAATCGTCAACCATAGTACTGTCCTATCTGTCTCTGACTAGTATATAGTTATCTGTGATGGTCTAATTCGGAACGCAGGGTCTGTCTTCCTCCGTCAGGGTCGTAGACAGAGAATGCTAATATAATTGGTCTGTGGTATATATGTTCTGTGGTCTTCCTATACTCTATAGAGGTAATGTGCTATTGGTGCTGTTTTTATTTTTATTATTGTGTTCGTGTTGACACCGCTGGTTGTTCATTGATCGAGACAGACAAAGTTATGATGAGATATAATCTAAGTAAAATTATTCCTCTAACACGTGCTATCAATCAAGAAGTATCATTTCTGGCATCAAAACGACTTGTGGACGATTTAAATAGATCATATACTAATGTAAGTACACACTTGAAAAGAGGAAATAAAAGTTATATCTTTCTTTTTAACTAGACTGATTGTTTCACTGCAGGGCGATGAAAAAAGTTAATAAGCAGTAAATAACGTTTTGCATTGCATGCAGTTTTAATACGTGCATCAAATCAAACAGGAGGCCGGCACCGCGAGAGAGGCGCCCGCGCAGGACGCAGCGGCGCCGCTCGTGGACTCGTTTGGACGACGTCATAACTACCTGCGTATTTCGCTAACCGAACGATGTAATTTGCGATGTAAGTTTTTATCCAATTATTTACCCACTACTAACAAGTTACGTCATATTTATGGCTAAACATTCACCTCTTATGATCGACAACCAAATACTTCAACTTAAATAACATGAAAAATATCATGGAGTTGAAACATGAAAAATATCATGGAGATGATCATAAGACTAGTTAGCCATCTAAATTGGAAGGTACAAATCGATTAAGTCAAATCAAAATTGATGTCATAACTTGGTTTGCATCGTTAAATAGTAAATGGTCTACCTTACACAGTGCGCCACACTATAAGCAACTCCCTGGTAAAATCACAATTACTGTACTATATTGAAATCTGGGGTAATGCACCTAAAACAAATTAAAAAAATGTACAAGTTGCTCAAAATAAAATTGTTAAAATGCTTTTCAACTATGACTACCAAACATCTGCAATACTCACAAAAAGCATACACACACACAAATTACCTTTAAGAAGACACACCAGTTGCACTATTGTAGCAGTTGTAGGCCTAATGATATTTTGCTTACCCGATAGCGTACCACCCAAGGTAAAAGAACACTGACGTACGAGGGAGTACAACTTTATAATAAATTGCCAGAGGAAATAAAGAGTGTGAATTCGCTCAATATATTTAAAGCTAAACTAAACAAATACATACTTGAAACCATTACAACAAATTAATTAATAAATAAGCTTAAACACAAACAGTATGGTACTACTATGATTTATCGTATGTTGTGACATCGAGAATCTCTGTACTGAGTGCAGGGTAGATTTGTATAGTTTATGAATCGTAATTTATTGGGGCACCCTCAATTAATACACTACATATTTAAGCACATTATTAATACTTAAGTACATTTTACAACCTGTTGTACCTACCAGGATAACTTTAAAACATGTAATATTTTAAGTCTAAATGCCGAATGCATGCTATGTATGTTTTACTTAGAAACTTGAATCTGTTCTCAGTTAAGTGAAATGTAAATTTCATTATGAGAATAAAGTCTCTTTAACCACAATAAATTGAATACTGTACCCAATATGTGGCCAGTTCTGGTAGTCCTTGGGAAAAAAGTTCAAGAGTGTCATCTGAGGGGCGACTGGCGAGTTAGTTGTCTCAGTAAACTGGGTAGCCTCTTGATGACGAATTTTTATCATTGTACATAATGTAATAGTTATTGAACTAACACTTAAAAATCTTGCAATTCTTATCGGACAATTCTTAATGTTTTTATGTCTTATCTAAATGGGCTGAGTGTAATCAGTCATTATTTACCACAAGTAGACAAATCAATTTATATTAATTTGTCAAGTATTTGCAATTGCTACCCACAATAATTATTATGGTCTCCATAGTTTAAATTTACACCAAGATAGTAAATAGATAGTAGTAAGTGTAGTAGTGGGTAGTAGACAGTAGTAAGATGTAGGTAATAAGTACAGACGCCAGCACATCAAGCTACTACAATCTGTCAAATTTCTTTAATAGATTTTCAACTTTATCGCTAAAGCATTAAGGTTCAAGGTTGATTGGGAAAATTTGACAGTTTCGGGTAGCTTGACCTGCTGGCGTCTGTACATTGGTTGCTATATTTTTTTTTAACTAGCGGATCTGACAGACTTTGTCCTGCCCTAACATGCCACCTACGGGTCCAATTGTGAATCTAAAACATCCGGAGACCCGCTCAAACACACACAAAACCTGATGATCAGACATGCTTAAGAAGAAATCCTTGAAATTATTTCATCAAAATATTCAAGGTTTTTCTTCGAAACAATTGGAAATTGAATTGTTTTTGGAAAAAACAATGTTTGACATTGTTTGTATATCTGAGCATTGGTTAAAAGATTCTGAAATGTTAATTAATTATGAGAATTATAGTGTGGCCAGTTGTTTTACCCGAAAATCAATGCTGCATGGTGGTTCACTAATCCTAATTAAAAGATGTATTAAATCTAAAACTCGTAAAGACATAGTTGAACTATCGGTTGAACATAGCATTGAACTGTCTTGTGTTGAGCTAGATAAGCATATTATAGTGTGCGTTTACAGACCCCCAAATTATCAAAACTACTCTATATTTGAGTCAGTAATGGAAGATGTTTTGGCAAAACTTGCAACTGGCAATAAATCAGTAATTATCTGTGGTGACTTTAACATTAATATTTTAGAAAATAATTCAAATACCAGTAGATTATTAAATTTGTTTAAATCATTTAATTTGTCAATTGTGTTTGTAGAACCAACCCGAATAACTACAACTACAGCTACATGCATTGATAATGTTTTTTGTTGCTGCGACTATTTAGATAAAGCCATAGTTAATTATCTCCCTTCCGATCACAGCGGTCAAACCGTAACTTTTGAGTCCAACATCATAATACAAAAACTGCAGATACAATCCAGACCAATAACATCTGTTAATTTAAATAATTTGAATAACAGTTTAATTTGTAAGTTGAGTAATCAGGACCTTACAATGAACAATGTTAACATTTTGTATAAAGAATTCTTCTCGGTAGTCCAAACAGAGTTCAATTATTCTTTTAAGAAGAACACTAAAAGTATCAGCCCTTTTTTTTTTTTTTTTGTGGGTGGGAAATCATCAAATAACTTCTCCCGCTCTGGGCAGAGCAGGAGGGCGTGTCAGACTCTTACTGACTAAAACCCACCCGTGTTCCTTCAGTTGCCTCTGCCAGGGGCCACGGTAACCCTCTTGGACTTTTCCGCAACCCCAGCAGGCATCGGTCCTAGCAAACACCGTCATTGGTGCTGACATCTCTTTGAGGCGCGCGTGGAACACAACGCGCCGTCGACCCGGGCCTGGTCCTTATCGAACGGCGAGCTGCCCATTGCTCGCCGTTCGCAAGCCCGCGTCTACGGTGGCCGGGAATCGGCCTGCGATTCCCGACGCCCAGGGCGTCTCCTGCGGCTTCTAGGGGCGTGAGGGCGCAAATTTTGCCTCTCCCTCACGCGTTCCGCCTCCTCCTTCGCGAACATTACTGCTTCGCAGAAGGAGGTGACGGCTTCCCAAGCCCTCTCGCTCCGTACCATGGCCTGGACCAAGGCCGGACGCGAGAGATCGCCACCGCCAATCGCATCCACGAGGACACGGCGGTGCTCCGCCCAAGCCGGGCAGACCTCCACCGTATGCTCCACCGTGTCCTCCGGGCGATCCACACAATGGTGACACCCGGGCGTTTCCTCCCGCCTTATTCGGAACAGGAACCTCCCGAAACAACCGTGTCCGGTGAGGACCTGCGTCAGGCGAAAGGTGAGGACGCCGCGCCGTGGCGCCTCTCTAGCCACTCCTCAAAGAGGGGACTTATCGCCGCAATTGTGGCGTGCCCAGCGCTGGGTTGCGACAATCGCACTCTCCATGCCGCCCTGAGATCCAGCCGGAGCTCTGTCCGCTGTACCGTGATTTCTGGCGGCAGCGGAGCTACGCCCCGGCGTTTCGCCTCCTCGTGCCACTCCCAAACGTGCGCGAGGATTTTTGCCTCCAGATCCCATGGCGGTAATCCGGCAAGGAGGCTCGCCGCCTCACCGGAGACCGTACGGTATCCCCGGACCAGCCGGGTGGCCATGACCCTTTGGGGCGCGTTCAACCAGCGGGCTGGCCGCCGCCTCAAGGAACGCGCCCACACCGGTGCCCCGTAAAGGGCCATGGACCGTACGACCCCCGCGTAGAGCCTCCGGCAGGAGGCGTTTGGCCCCCCTAGATTGGGCAGGAGCCGCTTTAAGGAAGCCGCGGCCCTTTCCAGTCTGGGAGCCAAACGTCGGAAATGCTCCACGAAGTTCCACCGGCTGTCGAGGACGAGTCCCAGGTACTTCATCGTCGACTCGACGCCGATGTGAACCCCTCCTACCGTTATTTGCGAACCCGACGGTGGCGTGTTCCGAGGACCATGAAAACACATGGTCTCGGACTTGTGCAGGGCCACCTCGAGTCCCAATTGCCGGATCCTCTCGACGATTGTCGCAACCCCGCGTGTCGCTAGTTCGGCCGCCGCTTTTTTTTTTTTTTTTTTTTTTTTTTGTTTCCGGGGTGGAAAATCCTCATGGATGTCCGCCGCCCTGGGGCGGGCGGCGGGGTCTGTCAGACTCTTACTGACTAAAAACCACCCCGGTGTTCCATCTCACACCTACGCCGGGGGTCGCGGGAACGTACGATCCTTCCGCAACCCCCGACTGGTGCCGGCCCGCCGCTGCGGGCCTCTTCGGGTCTGGGGGGGGAGTGAGGTGTTTGACTCCCCCCGCGACGTCTAAAAGGGGCGCGCGTGGAACACTACGCGCCGCCACCTCGGGTCCTGATGTATGGGGGGCGACGGACGTCCCCGAGTCCGTCGCCCCTGGACCCATTTAGGGGGGCTGGAAGAGGGCGTTGTCCGCCCTCCGCCGACGCCCGGTGCGCCTTCTGCGGGCCGGGTGAGTGGACGAGATCTCCCTCTCCCTTTCCGCAGCCTCCTTCTGCGAGACGACTGTCTCGCAGAAGGAAACCACCGCGTCCCAGGACTCGTCGCTGCCGACCATCGACTCGACTACGGCCGGCAGCGACAAGTCACTGGCTACTTCTGAGATGAGGGCACGGCGCGGCTCCTCCCAAGCGGCACACTCTGCCAGCGTATGCCGCGCCGTGTCCTCTCGGCAATCGACGCAGTGGTGACACCGGGCGTCCGGCTCCCTGTTTATGCGACACAGGTACTTCCCGAAGCAACCATGCCCCGAGAGCACCTGCGTCGCCCGAAACGACAGGGAGCCGTGCCTCCTCCCGAGCCAGCGCTCGAGTACCGGCCGGACCGCCTCGATGGTGACGAGGCCGGCGGTAGGCCGAGAAAGCCTGTCCCGCCATTCCGCCACCAGGACCTCGCGAAGCTGAGACCGACGCAGCTCCATGTGCCGCTGCATCGGTCCCTCGCCCCGCGCCCTCGCTTCCTCGCGCCACCGATACAATGACGCGAGTACTTTCGCCTCGAGGTCCCAGGGCGGGGATCCGGCCAGTACGCAAGCCGCCTCGTAAGAGATCGTGCGATACCCCCTGATGACTCTGACGGCCATCGCCCTCTGCGGCTTTCGCAAAACTACGATGCTGCCGGCCGTCAGGTCAGAGGCCCACACCGGGGCCCCATACAGGGCCATGGATCGCACGACCCCCACGTAGAGCCGCCTACAGACGGCGCTCGGGCCCCCCAGATTGGGAAGCAGCGTCGCGAGCGCGCCAGCCGCGCCCAGCAACTTGGGCGCCAGCCGTCGGAAGTGGGGCTCGAAGTTCCACCGGCTGTCGAGCACCAATCCTAAATACTTCATTGCTGAGGGCCACCTCCAGGCCTAGGCAACGTATGCGGCCCACCACCTGTGACACCGCAGCCGTCGCCAGCAACGCTGCCTCCCTGTGCGAGCTCCCCCGGGCAGTGACTAGCGTGTCATCTGCATAACACGTCAGGTCTACGCCCGGTTGGAGCTCGCCCCTCAGCACCCAGTCGTACCCGATGTTCCACAGGAGCGGCCCTAGGACCGAACCCTGCGGAACACCGCACGACATGCGGCGCTGGTTTCCGCCATCACGTCCCACGTAGGTGACACACCTCTCCGACAGATAAGCCCCAACGATGTGGCGGAGGTAGGGAGGCACCCGATGATAGCGCAGTGCCTCCCGAATACAACTCCAGGGCAGGGTGTTGAAGGCGTTGGAGATGTCCAAGGACACCGCCAACATCACCCCGCCCCGGGACACCGCTTCCTCCGCCAGGACTCTCACCCGCGACACAGCGTGGATGGTGGAGCGCCCATGCCGAAAACCAAATTGGTTGTTGTCCAGGTCCGGCCCCTCTCTGCACAAGTGGCTGACGAGGCGGGCTGCGATAATACGCTCAAACAGCTTACCCACCTCGTCTAGCAGCACTATGGGCCGGTACGCGGACGGCGAGTCGGCAGGTTGCCCCGCCTTCCTGAGCAGGACCAGACGACCAGATTTCCACAAAGCGGGAAACTGGCCCCGCTCAAGACACGCTGTGTAGAGTCCTCTCAGTTGGGGCTCAAGCTCCTTCAGAGCGAGGGCTAACACGCAGCCGTGGATCCCGTCGGGCCCCGGGGCCACGTTCTTGGCCCGGAGCCGCATCACGGCTGCCCCCATCTCTGCCTGTGTCACCTCTGGGACGCTGATGGCGTTCTCTCTTGTAGGCTCTGCGGCTGTGGGCACAGCCATCGGCGGCGGACTGTGCTCCGCTCTCGCTGGGAAGAGGGCTGCGACTGCTTCCTCCAGCAGCTCGGGTTGGAGACTCTCCGTAAGTGGGGGCGCCGCGGCTCGAAGTTTCCCTCGGACCGCGCGATAAGGGCGCCCCCACGGATTCCCGTCTAGAGTCTCCAACATCTCCTCCCTGGCTCGCGTTTTCGCCTCGCCGATGGCCAGCCACAGAGCCTCCTTCGCCGCGCGGTACACCTCATACAGCGCGGCTTCTTCGTCAGGGACCCGACGACGTCTCCTCCGGTATCGGATGTACTGGCGTCTAACCGCCACGCACGCGACGCGCAGCTGCGCGATCTCGGCGGTCCACCAGTACACCTGGCGCCTTGCTGACTGTGCGTGGACCCGGGGCATGGACGCGTCGCAGATTTGCGTCATCGCCCCGCGGAACCACAGCGCCTCCTGTTCGACGTCGACGGGTCCGTTTGTTGCCGACTCCCGGAACCAGGCCTGGACAATAGCGGCCTCCTCAAGAAGCTCCCTGTCGATGCGCTTACGCGCCCAGCGCGGACCGTCCATTCGCGGGGCCATCGAACTGCGGCCGCCGCTGGTCTGGGCGGAGACGTCGAAACGGATGTATCGGTGATCCGACAACGTCTCCACCTCCACGGCGACACGCCAGTCGCGGACACGGATCGCGACAGCAGGGCTAGCGAACGAGACGTCCACTATAGAGCCGCCCCGCTGCCGCACGCACGTGTGGACCGAGCCCCGATTTAGGACGGTCAAGCCAGTCGTGACCGCCCACTCCTCCAGCACCTCGCCCCTAGCATCGGTCACAGGAGATCCCCACGCCACAGACTTGGCGTTGAGATCCCCCAGCAACAGCACAGGGCGAGGGTGGAGTCGGCCCACGACGGCACCCAACTCGACAAGGAACCTCTCGAAGTCGGTGAGACTCTTGTTGGGCGAAAAATACGCCCCAACCATACCAATGCCGTCCACGAGGGCGGCTACCCAGCCGTGACCTCGGGACGGGTTGACAAGAGCCCCGCCAATGATGGCCACCAAACCGTCCAGGTCTCCCACCCAGTTATCCCTGGGGGGGACAAAGTACGGTTCGGCGACCACAGCCACGTGAATCGACCACTCTGCCATGCTCTGGAGCAAGAGATCCTGAGCTCTGGCACAGTGGTTGATATTGCCTTGGAGGAAATGGTAGAGCGCAATTATGCGCAATCCATTCCCTCCGCACCATTCTGAGGCCGGGAGTCGGCCGAAGGGCAGCCAGGCTGAGGGGGGGGTAAAGAGCCCCCGGCAGCCTTAGCAGCCCCTCTCTTCTTCTTCTTGTTGGCGGGCGCGCCACAAGCCTTTCCACCCACTCTGTGCCCAGCGGGCCTCCCCGCAGCTGTACAGAGGCTGCAGTTTGGCGCCGCGGAGCACTGGGCCGCCTTGTGGCCGGCCTCACCGCAGCGATAGCACTGCTCGCTGCGGTCTATTTCGGCGGTGCACCGTGCTCTGACATGCCCAATGTCAAAACAACGGTAGCACCGCAAGGCCCTGGGTTGCAGCCGCTTCACCCTCGCTGCCACCCACCCCACCAACAGACGCCCAGCGTCGGCGACTTTGTTCGCCGCCGCCACCGGACACCGCACCCAGATCGCGCCGAGCCCGGAAGCGTCAAAGCGAATCTCGCCCGATCGCACGTCATCGGGCGAACATCCGCCGACTCGAGCGACAGCCGCCACGACCTCAGCCGGGGTCGTCGAGTCATCCAGGCCATCGATGCGCAGCTCAGCGGTCTTCATAGGCATGGACACCCGGACGTCCTCCGGGTTGAGGACCTCTCGCAGTTTGGCGGCCAAGATGTCCGCCTTTTCGCCGCTAGAGGCACCCGACACCTCCAGCAGTCGCGCCCCCGTAATCGCCGGCCTCATTCTGAGGCCGGATGGTATGCCAAGGTCGGGGAACGCGACCTTGGCCCTCGCCTCCGTTAGGACCGCCTTATATGATATGCCCCTTTCGATGGCTCCGGGCTGCAGCGTAATTACTACAGCCGCGGAGCGTGGGGCTCTGACCTTAGGCGGTCCCTGGGCCTTCTTCGGTGCCGGTGCTTTACCAGCGGCGCTGTCTTCTCCTTGCGGCGGCCCCTCTTGACGACCGTAATCCAGGTCTCCTTGGTAGACCCGGGCGCGGTCGCCGTGGGTGCGGTCGGCGGGGGTCCGGCTGCCAGTGGCGCGGCCGTCCGGGCAGTGGGCGCGGACGTGCGCTCCACGGGCTTTCTGGGCCCCTCGGCAGGCCTCTTGGTCCCCTCCTTCCTCCGCTTGTCCGCAGCGAGCGGTGGGCGGAGGGTCTCAGCCGGGAGGAGCCTTGCCTCTATGCCCTCCATTCGGGCACCCACCATCTTTCCACACTGCATCATGCAGATGCGCGCGATCTTTTCGATCTCCGCATCCGCAAGTGCAGGTGTCGACAGCGGGACCGATGAAGCCAACGGCAAGGCTGCGGAGGAAGAGGAGCAGGAGGCCGTGGAAGCTGCCCTCTGGGCAGCGAACTGCCGCTTGAGGTCCTCCAACTCGGATCGGAGACGGCCATTCTCCTCCCATAGCTTCGCCGTCTCCTCCGTGCTCGTACGAGTAACGAGGACCCCAACCGCCTCCCTGATATCTTCAGCCGCCTCTTTTAGGGCGCGCGTGAACGTGCCCTTCAGGCTGCCCGATTTGGTGGCAACCTTCAGGACGACATCCACGCCGTCCATAACTTGGCGGCTGAGCGCCACCGCCGATACGCTCCCCCCGGCAGCCATCCGAGTGGATCGCCGCTCTCGGGCCTGTCGGGCCAACTCGCTGACTTCGTCAGCCGCGACAGCCTTCCTTTGCGCCCGCTTGGCGGCGTTCGTCTCCGCCTTGTTGGCTCCCCGCAGGGACATAGTGGAGCCCCCGCTTAAGTCCGACTCAAGGGGCTCCAGGTCACTCTTCCCCCTTGTGGTGACCAAAGAAGTGGAGCTTTGGCAGTTCGGCCGCCGCCTGGTGCGACCTCCCCTGCGCCAGGACCAGCGTGTCGTCAGCGTAACAAACCACGCTGACGCCGCTAGGGAGGTCGGCGCGCAGCACCCAGTCGTATCCGATGTCCCACAGATGCGGCCCCAGGACTGATCCCTGTGGGACACCGCACGACATCTCTTGCCGGTTCCATACTCCCTGGTGACCGGGGTAGATGACGGCCCTGTCCGTCAAATAGGCCTCGACCACACGACAGAGGTAGGTCGGCATCCGGTGATACCGGAGTGCCTCCCTGATGCAACTCCAGGGCAGGGTATTGAAGGCATTGGCGATGTCTATAGACACCGCCAAGACGACACCACCCCGGGCCACAGCATCCCCCGTCGTGAGGGCCCGCACGCGCATGATGGCGTCCACCGAAAGTATCAGCCCTAAGTTTTTATTTAGTGACTGAGCAACTAAAGGACTTAGGAAAAGTAGGGAAATACTTTTTGAGGTATATGGCCTTAAGCCTTATATTAACACGGAAACTTTTAATAAGTATGTTGCTACCAATGACTAAAGAATAAGAGAGGACATGAACTAAAAGATCGTATCGCGTGCGCGCGTGGAAAGTAAAATGGCGTAGGCTCCGCCCATTACCTAGTGTTGTCCTCTGCTCATTCTTTGCAATGATTTTGTTCATCGTGTTGATTACAAATCGATTAATCGAAATCACATACATTAAAATTGAGTTTTTGATTTTAAGTAGATAGTAGGTAAGTAGGGTGTTATTCGATTCTCATTCTAGGACGTCGCATTATGGATTAAGTACAAAAAAGCCTGTTGTTGCGTAATCTGACTGAAAAATTGCAAAAATCATCAATTTGGCGGTTCATTTAAAATTAATTGTACTTGATATTATTTTTACTCTATGATTAATAGTTGCTCGTGATAATCAAGCTAGAAGAAGAGTAAATTAAACTGCAACAAGGAATTCAAAACTACACCGATTATTAACAAAATAAAACAACAGAAATCGATATTATGCATTTAATGGGAGAACCGTTTTATTTCAAATAGATACAATAATATCAGTTTGTAATTAGTATTAAGTACACCAATAATGTGAAATACAACAAAGTCTGCCTGTCTACAATAAATGTACAGGGAAATAATAATGTATTATGACTCAAACTCAAAAGCATTTATTTCAAATAAACCAATTACAGGCACTTTTGAATTGTCAAGGGGTCGGTCAGTCAGAAAGATGAAGCTAGTTGCCCATTCCAAAGCGTAGTAGGTACCTATGGAGAAGAACGGGCAAGAAACTCCATGGACACTCTTTTAAATCAAAATATTGTTACAAAAAAGTGGTTACATCATTCATGTTGTAATTATACATGTGAGAACGATGTAGAAACACGTGCACGTTAAAAGCGTCCGTAATAAAAAGATAAAAACAATTATGGAATTACAATAAGCCGTGGCAGCTAAGAAATGACCAGTGCCTACTGACGGCGCCCGTTCACGAACATGACGTATGGATCAGCACCATTCAGCTCAACCATTTTGAAGGGAACTCAATGATCCAATACACACGCCACCACCAGCGACACATTTGAGTGAGCATGACATACTCTCAGCCGCCAGGGCACATTCAAATCAATGAAAGACGAACCCAGTAACCTTTATAGTGGGTACATAGTGCTCACACATGTGCTATGCAATTATACAATACTAAGAGATTGAATTTATACAATGCAAAGATAGGTTGTACAATCTTCATCAGCTCCAACATTATTTTCGAATATATGGGTAAATGTAGGCTTACAATGAAAATGTGATAATTTACCTTAGGGAGCCTTGTCGGTATTGCATTGTCGTGAAGTCTCACTATATCAAGACTTCTATTAATACAAGACTCTTCAAAATGTAGTGAACAAACAAATACTTTTTCCTGGCTGGAGTTGATATTTTCTTGACCCAATGATTTAAGCCACTTACTTTTAAGTATATCATTTTTTGGTAACCTAAAAACAAACAAAACACGCAAACTAACATAAATGTGTATATTCTTTCATGCTAAATATTCAAACGAAATTTGGTTTTTATCGATGCAAAATCGATTCGTTGTGCAAATTACACAATCACAACACTATATTTGTCAATAAAAATACGTAGTAAACAAAACCAAAATAAGGAAATATATCGTTTGAAAGACTATGAATAGGCAATAATCTATGACCGAACAGTAATAAACATGAATTGAGACTAGAAATTGGTATAAATTTATATAGGAAACTTAATAATCTATGAATTCTTTCGACTTACTTGTGCAGGGATATCAGAGGCGCTTTTTTACTGTAATTCGAGCCACAGCCCCTCACACAACACTTAGGCATGGTTTCCTCTATCACAGACAGCCTCAGTCAAATTTACAGCACTCAAAATGTTCTCAAAATGGAAAAAAACTTAATATTTATTTTATTTTATTTCGGGATAAAAAACAGGAGTACAATTAAATGTTATACATACAGGGTGGTAGGGAAACGCTTCCGAAAACGAAGACAGGTGATAGGGCTAGTGATTCTCGATACGATACCATAAAAAAAAACAGTTTTTTTTTTTTTTACAATTTTACTAATTTTTTTTAGCTTTTTCGTACACTATGCGGTGAGAACAGTTAAATGAAACCATTATTTGCCATTAAACAATTTTTTTTTCTTTACAACTCTATCAAGCAATGTATTCGTAAATAAATATCAGCTGACAATCGCGCATAGCCCCGAGTTCAAAGTGCGCGAGCGCTTGCCGACAGCAGCGCGGCCAACGACCCCTTTGTTCACGCGATTGATGTGCGTCAAAGTTGAAGCAAATATCTTTTCAGTTCACTATTACCTTCTGGGATATCTACTTTCGGATTCAATTCATGCAAGGTTCGTAATGATTTTCCCTTTGAACCGGGTTACAATTTTGATCCGAATGTTCGCAAATTATGTTCACAAATCAGAAAAATCCAGATGTTTATGCTTAACCTTGAGATCCATGTCGAATAGAGATAATAAGATACCTACTGTGATTGGGAAAGAGCACTTTCGTTAATTCGTTCAATAAAATTTTGCACAGTAAGAAAATTGAAATGTTTACCTACCTACATCATGGTCAGATTATCTCTAGATCTGGGGTCGACGACTTCATATCGGCAAACTTAACAATAACTATCAAAACAATAATAATACAAAAATTAGCAAAATAACGAGACGCGTATAAGTAACGAAGAGGCTCACCGTACTGAGGCGACGGCCGACGAGTCACGCGACGAGGCTAACACGGGGAGGTGAAGGGGGAAGCGAGATGGACCATTCCAGCGAGGTACAGAGATAATTGTGACATTCGGTCGAATTCTGATAATCAAGGTAAATGATTACAAAAGTCATTGGTATTTGGCCGAGATTTGAACCCGGGTCACTTTACTTGATAGAGAGAAGCTTCGACGACTATTGCGCGGCGTGGGCGGCGACCTAGACATCCTTTGTAAAGCGCCGCCAAAATAAAGAAAAATAAACATTACAGAGGCTCCAAATGTTTTAAATTAATGGGCCGTGTCGTGCACTTAATAACAGTTTTGTATGTAAGTCGTTAATCGATAGTGAATGAAATAAAGTAAAAAATCGCCGACTTTACCTGTGAATGACTAAAAAAATTTCATCACGTGCACCGTTTCAAGCAAATAGCGCGCGTGAATCAATTAAATTTGAACTTTATGTCAATGTAATTACGGGTCACACGACGCGCACTCGTTTATTGCTATAACTGTATCCTTCATTAAGTAGGTATGTAATACCAATCAATTGAAAGTGGATAATTTAATTAATTTAATCTAAAAAACTCGTTAAAACTAATTTAAAAGTTAGAAAATGAAAACAGCTTGTAATAATAAAGCATTTAAAGTACAATTTCATATCAATTAAAATTAATTGGTTTCTGGTTATCATTATTCTTCTAACATTTTCTGTAATTTGTTGATCTTTGCACATGAAAAGACACCGCTACCTATGTGATTCCCCGTCCACGCACACACGCGTGGCGCGCGGCGGTACGTTTGTCGGCCGGCGCCGCCGCACGTGGCCAGGCGGCATGTTTGATGTTCTTAGTACTTCTTAGTAATCTAGTTAGTTCCTTTCAGACTCAGTTCGTGAGCGAACGCGCGTTACGTTTAATCGGTCGATAGGTATTGAACCGTATTTAATACTGTTTTGTTAGTTTTAAATTTGTATTTAGTTATTATTGTTACGTTTTTAGTGTTGTTTTATTGTTTTTTAGTTATAGTACAGTTTTGTTGTGTTTAACAATGCCTGATGCATACGTGTACAGTGCTCGTGAATACGGCAACATGTTAATGTGTTTAGGAGAAGCCCGTGGCAATGCTTCTCTTGCGTTGAGAATTTACCGAGACAGATTTCCGAACGTCCGGCATCCGTCTGATTCTCGCATGATAACGGCAGCTTTTCAGCGAGTTTTAGAAAATCGACCGATTGCTCCGATAGCCGCAGGTGGTGGACAACAAGTGAATGTTCAGACAGAGGAGCGTATTTTAAATTTGATTCGCCAAAATCCTCGCCTGGGCACACGAAGTGCAGCGAAATTATTGCGGCGCCGGGGCGAACCGACAGTCTCTCACTGGACAGTTCACAAAGTCTTGCGCCGGAACAGAATGCGGCCCTACAAAATACACAAAGTACAAGCTTTGCTACCTAACGATCACGTTCGTCGTCGTGCGTATTGTCGTTGGCTGCTAGATCAACAACAACGTGCGCCTGGCTTTATTGAGCACATTATCTGGACGGAAGAGTCCACTTTCACGAGGAACGGGATGTGGAACAGGAGGAATGCTCATGTATGGTCAGACGTGAACCCGTCCGCCACTCAAGAAACCGGCCATCAGACCCGATGGTCCGTCAACGTATGGGCTGGTGTTTTTAATGGACGAATTCTAGGACCAGTGTTTCTACCGCAGCGCCTCAATGGATCAGAATATCTTATTTTTTTAAACGAACATTTAGATGATATGCTAGATGATGTATCGTTGGCTGAATTTCGTCGAGCATGGTTCCAGCACGATGGTGCTCCACCGCATGTTACGCGCCCTGTCCGCGAGCGTCTCACTGAGCTATTTGATGACCGCTGGATCGGAAGAATGGGGCCGCACGCCTGGCCGGCTCGTTCACCTGACCTAACACCTTTGGACTTCTTTTTGTGGGGTTATGTGAAAGAAAGAGTTTTTAATCGGGAATGTGACAGTGCTGATGAAATGCGGGGCAGAATAGTGAGTGTTTTCGATAGACTTCGTGCAGAATGTGTTGAGGATCCTACACTATTGCCTCGTGTTCACGGGTCGACACAACGACGGGCCCGACTTTGTATTGAAAGGGATGGAGCGCAGTTCGAGCCAAACCTCATAAGGTCGCAAAGGATTTAGACAGGTACGTAAAATGCCTCTGTCAGCTTTAATGTTTAACAGTGGGCTACGAATAATGCGATTAAAATTCATAATTTTTGTGAAGTGTTGTAAAGGTAGGCATTTTGAAAGTGATGTTTGTAAATTCCGTATAAATCCCGTGACTCGGCCGTACGGAGCGCTCGGCGCCCGAAACACGCGGACGCAAGGTGGCGCGTATGTTGCGTTGCGTGTCAGTGACCTCACGTTTTGGACGGTTTCCATTGCGTGTTTACGAAATATGAAGTCTTGAAAATAACCAATTTAAAGTGAAAGGTTATTGGTATCCGTTTGCATTTAGGTAGTATATAATCTACGTTCTGGCTTCGGAAGCGTTCCCCTTACACCCTGTAGTATCTTACTAATTATACAAAATACTTATTATACTACTAGCAACATTATCCACTTATTACTAATTTGTTGATTGTTAATGCTACGTGAGATAAAAATAAAAACAGACTACATGAATGAATGGACTGAAAGATAAAATTTTTGAATTAATTGATTGCTTCCTAAAACGAAATTTATGGAATAGAAAAGAAAAAGGAAAAAATAATAATAAAATAAAATACAGCACTTAATCATTCATAAGCTAAGATAGAATCGACTACAGATTTCCTAAATTGATGTGCGGTTAGACTAAAAATATCAATGTTTTCAAATCGAGTGTTGTAGAAATCCACAAGTTGGCGCAGAGGAGCGCGCAAGCCAGCATTGGAGTTACAGACGTGCTTGGTATTTATAGATAGTAAGCGGTACGGACGCGCTTGTCTGCGCACTACTGTCCTCGGAACGATGTAACATAGTTTATTTATTAAGTCTGAACAATCATATTTGTTATGCACAATACCATGTAGGAACATTGCTCCGAGAAGCAGTCTTCTGGATTCTAGGGTTAACAGTTTGTAATTGTTAAGCAACATAACATGCGAACCGTGGCTGTGACAGCATCTGTAATGCAGAGCTCTTAGGAATTTACGTTGAACAGTTTCAATCGACTCAATATATTTTGCGTAATAGGGATTCCATATGATAGTAGCAAACTCCAGACAAGGCCTAACTAGCGATATATATAAGTATCTATAGGTTGATGGACGCTTGAAATCTTTGCTGCTGCGCATAACAAAACCGTACATTTTAAGGGCTTTGTTGATAATGTTGTCTACATGGATATTAAAGTGAAGTTTAGAGTCTAGTACCACACCGAGATCACGCAGTGAGTATAGTCTTTTTAATTGTGTATTTAGCAAGTGATAGCTATAAGTGTACTGCTTTTTGTTTTTAGTGAATGTAATCGAATTACATTTGGATAAGCTCAATTTGAGTTTATTCAAGGTGCAATAGCTAGACAGTCGATCTAAGTCACTTTGAAGCATCAAACAGTCATCAATACTTTTTATAGTTTTGTAGACTTTCAAGTCATCCGCGTATAGTAAAAAGTTCGAATGCTTAAAACAAGTGCTAATATCATTTATAAACAATGTAAATAATAAGGGGCCCAAGATTGAGCCCTGAGGAACGCCGGATGTGACGGAAATCAGCTCTGATTGAAATCCGTTAATAACAACCCTTTGAGTACGGCTTGTTATGTAAGAGGTGAACCATCTCAATAGATTTCCGCGAATACCATTGAAGGCAATTTTGCGTAAAAGTAATTCGTGGTCCACCCTGTCGAAAGCTTTCTGAAAGTCCGTATATACTGCATCAGTTTGTAAACGATTATCCATATTCTCAAAGACATAGCCCACAAAAATAACCAGATTTGTATAAGTAGATCTTTGTTGGACGAATCCATGCTGTTCTTTAATTATAGCCTTGTGTAAAGTGGGATAAATTTCGTTATACACCAGTCTTTCAAAAAGCTTCGACAAGGTAGACAGAATCGAGATCGGACGGTAGTTCTCTACGTCATCCTTTGATCCCTTTTTAAAGACGGGGGTTAAGTTAGCTGTTTTCCATACATCGGGAAAAACGCCTTCGTTGATACATTTATTGAACAGCAGATGTAGGGGTTCACATAAGTGATCGGCAACACTTTTGAAAAACGAGGGAGGAATGCCATCAGGTCCAGGTCCGTTTGAAGTGTCTAAAGACCTTAGCTCCTTATAAACTTTAGAAGGCTCGATATAAATATTGTTGATAATATCACTATTATCATGAAAGCTAGAAGGCGGTTGCCAATTATTAATATCAAGTGTTGATGGCTCATACACTGATTGAAAATAGTTAGAGAATAGTTCACAAACTTCACGTGGATCACTACTGGAAGTATTTTTATATTTAACATTGGATGGAATTCCTGAGTTATTCCGTTTACTAGCCACATAGCCCCAGAACTGTTTGAGATTTTTGTTCACATTTTCTTCTACAGTATTTATATAGATAGAGTAACATAGGTGACATTCTTTGTTGAATCTGCGACGAAATAGGGAGAATTGCTCATAGTCAGATATATTATTGTAAACTTTCCACTTGGTCCAGGCGTTGTTCTTATTTTTGAATAACCTTATAAGGGGTCGAGTGAACCAAATGGGGAATCCAGAAGTTCTGTGCGATTTTTGGGGGACGTGCCTTCTAATGATACCAAACAAGCAATTATAAAATGTGTTTACAGACTCCTGTGCGGGCAAATTTTTGAGAGAGCTGCTCCAGTCAATTTCAGATAAATCTGCCTTTATAAGGTCATAATTGCACTTATTATAGTTCAATTTGATGATTGGGCAGCGTTTCATAGATGAATATTCCAAGTAAGGGGAAGTCACAGCACAGTAAGGAGGGTGATGTAGGTCGACGGGTACTAAATAATCGCTCGGTTGGTAAACATGGCAGTGTTCATTGGAGATTAGTAAATCTAACGTTCGATTGTTAGCGTTTGTAAAATTATGATATTGCGTAGCGTTAAATTCCGCGATGAAATTTTCTAGATATCTGCAACTGGAGGACCGTGGCCGGTCGCATGCAGCACTGTCACGGGAAGACCAGTCCAAGGTCGGTAAATTAAAATCGCCGATTATGTAAAAACAATGCGTCATGGTATTACTTAAAACCGCCGAAAGCATGTCCAAATACACAGAATAGATGTCGTCTGGTGTGTTCGGAGGTATATACACCGCGCTGATAAAGTGTCGTTTCGTGCGGTCACGGCTGGGTAATTGTATAAGTAGATATTCTATGTGGGTGTGCAAAGAGTTACCCATTATATTGGTGAAATATATGGGTTGAAGTGTTCGTAAGATGGCAACAAGAACACCACCACCCTCGCGTTTACCAGTAGCCGCGCGATCTCGGTCGCGACGAAAGACGCAATAGCGCTCATCTATAAACTCACAATCTGCTATATCCGGTATAAGCCATGTTTCCGTTAATACAACAATGTCGTATGAGTTACTCAAGATATTCACAAAAATTGTCTGAAGTTTACCACGTATGCCCCTACAATTCTGATAGTAAATAGTAAGTTTATCAGCCATTAAGCTGGAGATAAATCTTGAGATGATTGCTAAAAGATGTAGAAATTGCAAAGAGACTTAAAGATGCTGCCACTAAACCTGGTATAGGTAACAGATGACGAAAACAAAAACAATATTGAAGGTAAAAAATTTTACAATCGCGGGAACTTAGTTTGTATAAAAAAGGAAAGTTTATGTAGTCGATTTTTGTTATAATATAATTAGTTGCAGTATTATTATGACTGTATAATATGCTAAACATTGTGTTCTGTGGTTTTATCATCGGTGATTTTAAATTTGTGAAAATCATTATTGTTTCGGATAGCAAATATTGTTGATATGTCAGTCCTGCGTACAAGAATCGTAGAGTGCTTAACCCAACAATGCTTAAACTTGTTTTTATTAGCCTCAAGGCGACATTCACGAAAGAACAGCTTTTTCTTCAATGTTAGGTGCTCATTCACGTATATTGTATGTGGAGTACCTGCTATGCCGATCTGGTCGGATTTCAATCCCTTAGCCAAGCGGTAGGCACTCAATACATTGTCACGATAAGGCACCGAGGAGAACCTAACCACAATATTTTTGGGTCTATCTTTATTCAAAGTTTTCTGGGGCACGCGATGTATAGAAATAATATCGTTTTGTGTAATCGGAAATTTAATTTTTTCACCAATCGATGCAATAAGTGTGATCAGATTCTCCCCCCGCCTCTCCGGGACATTACACACTTCAACATTACAGGCTCTGGCTTGCTGTTCTAACGTGTCGATTTTAGCCTCAAGCACAGCGACTAGACCTTCAGTACGTTCCGCAGAGGTGAAGCCTTCCAGTGTGGAGATCTTCTTAATGACATCGTCGCATTGATTGGAGGTAAACTGAAGCGAAACTTCTAATGAGTCGACACGTTGAGTCAACTCCTTGTTCCTTCCATCTAGGGCTATCATCTGCCGCTTGAAAGCTTCCTGTTCAGCACGCAGAACGTTGATGTCATTACGAATTTCTGTAGTGTGCGTGGTGAGAAGTTCTAAGTCGCTCTTCATACCGGTAATGTTGGAGTTGATAGCTGCCAGGCTGGAGTCAACATTGCTGCGAAAAGACTTCAAGGTCGATCTTAGCTCGGAAGCAAGTGCGTTTAAATTGTCAGTAAACACGCATTCTGGTTGTTTACGCTTCCTGCATGTAACTCCAGGATCGGCCTCTGACGTTGTTGTCCTTAAATCGGGGCTAGAGCTCGTTTTTTTAGGCGAGTGTTGCATCATTTTATTATTAGTTCAAGTCTTGAGGGTCTTCAAGAAAAACAGGAACCAAATCAACAGCAAAAAATATACTCAAACAAAAATATATTCAAGCTTCAAAGTGTCGTTCCGATTATCGCTATGTATCGTGGTACAGGGCGACCAATGTGACGTCACTAAGCATCAAGCTACTGATAGCGTATTTCGCCGCACCGCACTCGTGTTGAGTTGGTTCGGTGGTCCGAGCCGCGCGCCCGTCAAGCGCACCTACGCTAGGTGTCGTAGGCTCGAATCCCACCAAATGATTCTGTTTGTATGTTCGTACTCACGATTTTTACGAGCTACTGCAGAGACCCGACGATTGATTCGCTTCGCCTTCGGGGAACACGAGCGAGACACGGCACCAGGATTAAATATGGCCGCCACAGTAAATGGACAATCCCGCAAGACAGTAAGAGAGGGACCGATAAATAGCAGAAATCGTCAACTTGTCCGCCAAAAAATCACAATAAAATAATATAAAAAAACTCAGAGAGGTAAACAAAAAACGTCCACACGTAGCAAAGTAGAAACGATGAATGATATTTACGACGATGAAAAATATTTAGTCGCACGATAACGCCAAATGACACTTCATGTACACTCTGAGAAGTACTCAAAACCAGAAACTAAAATGGCGAACCGGCCGATGGGCAGGGCTTCCGTGACGTCATACTTCAATATTGCAATTTTAGAAAACTGACAAAATACGGTTTTCTCTTTTTGACACTTGCAGAATTGCATAAGTTAGAAAGAAACATGTATATTTTTTTATTTCTGTATAGAATCGTATGATATTTCCATAATGTATAATTTATATAGATCTTTTAGTTCATGTCCTCTCTTAGTCTTTAGTCATTGGTTGTTACCTACTCTAGAATTTTTAAGAACACTTGTAAGGCAGCCAAAGCCTTATACATTAGCAACAAGGTCAAATCAGCAGACAATAAAATAATGACTGTTTGGAAAATTATCAATAATGAAACGAACAGGAACAAAAATCATAATTCTGATTATACACTGGAGACGACACGTGGTCTCATTTGCGATAGCAAAGAAGTTGCTCAAGAATTTGTAAATTTCTTTACCAGTATCCCAATTATAACTACTGACGCTTTAAATTCCTCGCCCACGCTCGCTTTTGATTTAGTAAGGGCGAACGTTTCGGTCTGCCCGATTGAATTTAACTTTAAGCATATTGACCCCATAACAGTAATAAAAGCTTTTAAGCAAATCCAGATCAAATTGACTGAAGATCTTTGGGGAATGTCCATTAAAGTCTGTACATCCATAATTGACACTATAGCGCCTTACTTAGCCTTCATATTTAATTTGTGTTGTAATAAGAGTCTTCCCGGATTTAATGAAATACAGTAAGGTAATACCACTTTTCAAATCCGGGGACAGTAAAGACACCAATATTTATAGACCCGTATCCGTGTTGCCAGTTTTCAGCAAGGTATTTGAAAAGGTAATGCTTAATCAAATGCTCATTCATTTTAACACCAATAAAATCTTACACAATCAACAGTATGGTTTCACCAAGGGACGTTGTACGACTGACGCCGGGGTCACCTTATTAAAACACATATTTACGGCGTGGGAAGAGGCCCAAGACGCCATAGGAATCTTTTGTGACCTCTCCAAGGCATTTGATTGCGTCGATCACGAAACCTTGCTCTTGAAACTTGAGCATTATGGATTTGGAATACTTGCGCTCAGTCTAGTAAAATCTTATTTAAAGGATAGGCAGCAGCAAGTTCAAATAAATGGTGTCAATTCACTTAGTTTTAAAGTAGAAATGGGAGTTCCACAAGGCTCGATATTGGGTCCTTTCCTCTTTTTACTGTATATTAATGATCTACTCCATTTATTAAAAAATCAACCACAAATGGTGTTATTTGCTGACGATACTTCTTTAATTTTTAAGGTAGAAAGAAGTGCTACAAATTTTGACGACGTTAATAACGCCCTAATGCAGGTCCATAATTGGTTTACTGCTAATAATTTAGTATTAAATGGGAAAAAAACTAAGTGTATACGATTTTCTTTACCTAATGTCAAAAGTAGTGATTGTGAGATAGTATTGAATCAAGAGACTAGAATTCGTCGATAAAACTGTTTTCCTGGGGATCACGCTCGACTCGAGGCTACAATGGGGTTCTCATTTAACATCTCTGGCGGGACGGCTAAGTTCAGCAGCATATGCTGTCACAAAAATTCGTCTATTTACCGATGTTGATACCGCGAGGCTAGTCTATTTTAGTTACTTTCATAGTATCATGTCTTACGGTATTTTACTTTGGGGACGGGCTGCAGACGTCGATACTATTTTTATTCTGCAGAATAGAGCCATCAGTGCCATATATAATCTCCGCAGGCGCGATTTTCTAAGGGAACTGTTTAAGGTTATTAAGATCTTGACGGTACCTTGTCAATATATCTATGAAAACATCATGTACGTAAGAAAAAATGTACATTTTTTTACTATAAGAGGTGATAGACATAATTATAGTACCAGAAATAGGGACCTATTAGTTCAACCAGGTTTCAGACTGGCTAAAGTAGACTCATCTTTCATGGGGTACTATTTAAAATGTTACAATAAAATACCTCCCCACATACTTCAACTGAATGAGACGAAATTCAAAGTTTGTATAAAACGCACACTATGCAGCCAGGCATATTATAAGTTGGGGGATTATATCGCTGATAAAAATGCCTGACTCAATGCTGGTCCTGCTCCACAACCACAACTAATTGATTAACATTTGAAAATACTGTTGGAGCTGCTGAAGATTGTAAGACTACCTTTGCTTTGTATAAACTCAATCTCCTTTGTATTATATAATTGCATAGGACAAGTGTGAGTACTATGTACTATCGAGCTACCATTTACCGGGTAATGTCTTTCATTGACTTGAATGTGCCCTGGCGGCTGATAGATGTCATGCTCACTCAAATGTCTCGCTGACGGTGGCGCGTGTGTTGGATCATTTAGCTACCTTCAAAATGGTTGAGCTGAATGGTGCTGATCCATGCGTCATGTTCGTGAACGGGCGCTGTCAGTTGGGACTGGTCATCTCTTAGCCACCACGGCTTATTTTAATTATTTTATTATGGATTGTTTTGTTTGAATTTATATTAGCTGTACACTGGACACTCAATGTGTACGTCTTATTTACATCGTTCTCACATATAATTATACCTATATACAATATTAATGATGTAACTAATATTTATGTAACAATATAATTTAAAAGAGTGTCCATGGAGTTTCTTGCCCGTTCTTCTCCATAGGTACCTACTACGCTTTGGAATGGGCAACTAGCTTCATATTTCTGACTGACCGACCACTTGACAATTCAAAAGTGCCTGTAAATGGTTTAATTATTGAAATAAATGCTTTGAGTTTGAGTTTGAAGGCAGCTCTAATGATTATATTTCTGTTAATTTAAATCTTTACAAGCAATAACGTTTTTTTTTTAAAACAATGAAAGATAGAAGAACTTTTGACACAACATCAAAAAAGGAGTAGGTTCTCAATTCTGTTGTATATATATTTATATTTTTTTAAATGTTTGTTATCTCAGTACCTACTCCTTTATTTATAAACCGATTTGGAAAAATAGTTCTAGTTCCAAGTAGGTATAGCATAATTATAAAACAAGTTTAGTAGGTTTAAAAACCGATGTGAAGTGTTTTGTTCAATAAAAAAAAAATATTTATGATTATTATCTTTATTTTTTGCACGGACCAACTGCAGTGTCCTTTGTTTTGCACAAATAACGTTTTTCTCTTGAGTTAAAGTAATCCTTATGTTTTTGTCTTAAGTTCAGCATCGTCATATAGCATAAAATTGTGCAATAAATCAAATGTAAAGGTAGTATTGTGAGGAGACTTCAACGTAAATATCTTAAAACGAACTAGATGCACCTTGGACTTTGAATCTTTGCTCTTAAATCACAACCTTATCTTAAAAATAAAACAACCAACAAGATCAAGGAGCCAAACCTGCTTGGATAATTTTGCTACAAACTCAAATCTAAAATGTACTGCTGAGGTAATGGATTTTGCTTTTTCTGATCACTCAGCTCAAATAATCAAAATTCAAGTAAGTAGAACTTGTAAGTTCAGATATTGGCGCTGTCAGAAACGAGACTTCGCAAAAGAAAATTTAGTTATGTAGGTACATTTAAAAATCATTTGAAGAGTATATCATTTTCAGACGTTTACAGCGAGAGTAACCCTAATAAGTCTTATGATAAGTTTATGGAAGCTTTTCAACTTCTTTACAATCAGTGCTTTCCAATTAAATGGATAAGAATTAAATCAGATTCTAAAATTAAATGCATTTCGAAAGGCATTAAACTCTGTAGTAAGAAACAAAGAAAGTTACTTTGGAAATATGGATTAAAACCGTCACACGAAAATAAACAAACATTTAAGACATACTCTCAAAGATTAAAAAAGATCATTAAATTTACTCAAAGGGCACAGAATAATAATATTATTAATAACGCTCACAATATATCCAAAGCAGCGTGGCAAATCATCAACAATAGTAGAACCTATCCTAAAAGTTATGAATCAACATGTGACAGTAACGGATCCCAAAAATATTGCAACATCGTTTAACGACTTCTTTGTTGACCAGGTACAAAATGTAACGAGTGGCACACCTGACGGAATTTCTGACATAATTAACAACTCAAGTTCAATGTTTATGTCACCGATAGTACCAAATGATATATTAATAGCAATCAAATCACTGAAAAATACAAATAGTTATGGTTACGATGAGATTACTACCAGTGTTGTTAAATTTGTTAGTGAAGTGATTGCAGGGCCTCTAAGTCATATTGTAAATGTTAGTATTGAATCTGGTATGTTTCCTAATAGCCTAAAAACAGTAGTAATAAAACCTCTTCATAAAAATAATAATAATAAGGAAGACATGTCCAACTATAGACCAGTAGTATTGGTCCCCATGTTTTCTAAGATATTTGAAAAGATTATAATATCATGCAATGGATAGATTTTTAAATAAATATAATATACTAAGCGACGAACAAATGGGTTTCAGAAAAAATAAAAATATTATTATATAATCTCCTAATAAATGTAATGACAAAGGTTGACAATAAAATTCCTGTATGTGCAATATTGACTGATATGACTAAGGCGTTCGACTATGTAAACCATGACGTCCTTCTAAAGAAGCTTTACGCCAATGGCATAAGAGGTAATATTCTAGATCTAATTAAATCATACCTACAAGGCCGACTACAGTACACAGAAATAACGAGAATATGCCCTAAAACTAAACGTGAAGTTAAATATATTTCGGGTTGAAGAGAGGTAAAACATGGCGTACCACAAGGTAGCGTTCTGGGACCCCCGTTATTTCTCCTATACATTAATGATTTACCCCGTTAAACACATCATCCCATGGTTTTGTTTGCGGATGATAGTAAGGCAATCGCAAAATGTTCGGACTTAAAAAAATATGAAAGTGATATAAATAACACATTAAAGTGTATTATTACCTGGCTCAATGTAAATCATTTAGTCATAAATCTAAATAAAACGAAGTTAATGCATTTTTACCAACGGATCAATCCCCCAAATATCAGTCATAACGGGGAAAACGTCGAATCAACAAGCATAGCGAAATTCCAAGGGATCTTTATTGACAGTAATCTGACATGGAAACCTCATTCTGAGGACGTATGTAAGAAATTGAGCAAAGTAGCATATGTACTGTACAATTTATCGCATAAAGTTAGCAAAACTACTCTTCTCACAGCTTACCATGGCTTGGTGGCATCGATTTTAAGGTTCGGAGTAATATCCTGGGGCAACTGTAGCGAAAGGGAGGTGATCTTCAAAGCCCAAAAAACGTTGCATAAGATCAATGTCAAGTCTAATATCTACGGATAGCTGTGAGCCTGTGTTTAGGTCTCTAAAAATCCTAACCTTCCCGTCGCTGTACATAGTGGAAATGTCCATTTTTGTTAGGTCAAATTTAAATTTATTTCCGTCTCTTTTCGACATTAGATCAAGGTCAGGCCCTTTAAGACTACCATACAAATTCCTACTACATAAAGAAAAATATAATACAGCACTATATAATGTCAATGGGGCCAATCATTTATAATAAAATTCCACATAATCTCAAAGAACACCCGCATATTTAAAACTAAACTGACTGAATTGCTATTACAAAAATGTTACTACTCTGTAAATGACTTCTTGAATGACAAAGATTTAAAACTGTACCTTGACTTTTTTTCTTGTAAATTACATTTTAAATACTTTTTTGCAATAATTTGTAATTTGATAACATAATTTTTACATTATATTCTGTACCATCTCAAACCTGTACCTACATTGTTAGCAAATAAATATTTCTGATTCTGATTCTGATAATCAACCTGTAAAGTTCCCACTGCTGGGACACAGGCCTCCTCTCTGTCAGAGGGAGTGGACCTGGTGGACCATAATCCACCAAGCGGGCCCACTGTAGGTTGGTGGACGTTAACTGTCTTCGAATGTTTGGTTCTAAAACAAGCCGGTTTCCTCACAATGTTTTCATTCACCGTTCACAGCCGCCGGGTGATACCCGGCGGCCACCACTGCAATGCTCTGCATGCTGTGTAGCATGAACAGTGAGTAATTTATCATATACCTGTAATTTACTTTGCCTTATAATGTCAAGGACTTCCTAAATATCATGTGAACAAACATATAAAAAAAAACCTTATTTGGTGAATTAATGTGGCTTCATTAATGTGGAACGAATTCGAAAGTGCTGATTCACTGAAGCGGAACATTTGTCTGACCTTGGAGTGTTTAATAAGTAAAGTTGTTACACATTGATAAATTAGGTGTATTATACGAAGAGAGCATGTGTGTGTGCAGGTGAACAGGTGCTGGCAGTGTACAGTCTTTGCTATAGGTACAGATTATGATAGTGTATTTAATGTACCTACTGTTTATCATCTTGGGTACCAATATCCCATTTCAACAAAATTGTTTGAATCCATAGTAATGTCTGGTTCTAAGCCACTTCTCATCTCATCAAAATTTCAACTTCCTCACTCACTCAAATCATCAAGTTATGATTTTATGAGAGGTGAAGTGATGGGTTGGCGAAACAGCCGACCTGATCCGCCGCTATAGATGTTTCACATCAAACCGCAAGGAGACACCGACCAGCCGTCTGTTAAAATCTCACCGTGAATACTTAGGTGAAGTGAGCGTGGATCGAATTACCCTTGAACGATATAACTGTCTACAGAAAGTCTGTCTACTGGATCACCCACGAAAGGTAATACGAGAAAACTATTAGTCGATACCATTATTTAGCGACAGCACGTTTCGCCGAATAACGCTACATAGAATGAATGGTTGGCCGATACCAAGATTTGCCGATGTCATGGTTCGCCGGAACACGCTTGAACTAAATAATCCTTTATCGATAGCAATTTGCATCGAAAGCACCTTTTCTTACACCGCCTATCCAAAATAATTGTCTTTAGTTTCTCGCTTGGACAATTTTGACAGACATCGATTAAATTGTAATTCAATAAAATTAAATGTAAAGAAAATAATAAAACAGCAAATTTGATAATTTTTATAATTAAATGGTAAATAACAAAAATAAAGGTTGCAAACTGCGCAATCATAAGAAACATGTTAGAAAACAATCAATTTTGTAGAAGAAAAAAAAACTACCAGTTATGTGTTATATTAATGATTTTTGATAGTACATGATGTGAGCTAGCCCACCTAAGAAACTTTCTATGCTCATCTCACTCTTTAGGGACAAGTGAAACTCCTTAATAGTGTTGTAGACATTCCACTTCTTGCGATTTAAAAGTGTGTTCCACCGGTTATGCCATGATTCCAGAGCATTTTGTGTTTTCGGAATAGAATAAGTACGATTAGACACTGACCACATAGCTGGTGGGAACAATGGTGGATTTTTGCTCAGAATTAACTTCGTCCCTGGGCCAGATTTTTTTGTTAATACTCCAGATACATAATACTTATTGAACCATTGTGCCAATCCTTGGCTTCAGTTGGCAATACTAAGTTATTTACTTGCTCGAAGGCCTCCGGTGTCTCTTCTGGTTCCAAAAATGCTAAAGCAAATAAATGTCTGATTTTATGTGCAAATACGAAATCAGTACCATAGCGCTTTGCCAACCCTTCCGCCTGTACATGCCGCCATGGGAAATCATCAAATGACCCCTCCCGCTCTGGGTGGAGCGGAAGGCAGTGTCAGACTCTTACTCACTAAAACCCACCCGTGTTCCTTGCTTGGCCCTTTATGTTCCGGGTCAGCGGTACCCCTTTCGGATGATCCCGCTTTCCCGGCAGGCTTGGGCCCTAGTGGGCCCCCTCTTCGATGCTGACATCTCTTTGAGGCGCGCGTGGAACACGTACGCGCCGTCCAGCACGGGCCTGGTCCTGATCGGACGGTGAGCTACCCATTACCCAGCGCCCGCAGGCCCGCGCCTACGGTGGCCGGGAGTCGTCACGCGGTTCCCGACGCCCGGAGCGTCCACCGCGGCGGCTTGGACGGGAGACTCTCTCCCTCTCCCGTCCCGCCACCTCCTTCGCTAGCATGACTGCTTCGCAGAAGGAGGCGACTGCCTCCCACTCCCCCTCGCCCCGGACCATGGCTTGAACCAGGGCCGGGCGGGAGAGGTCGCCGCCGCTGCCGATCGCCTCTACGAGGACACGGCGGTGCTCCGCCCATGCAGGGCAGGCCCCCACCGTATGCTCCACCGTGTCCTCGGGGCGATCATCGCAGTGGTGACACCCGGGCGTTTCCTCCCGCCTGATGATGTGCAGGAACCTCCCGAAACATCCGTGTCCGGTGAGGACCTGCGTCAGGCGGTAGGTGAGGACGCCGTGACGCCTCTCTAGCCACTCCTCAAAGAGGGGTCTTACCGCCGCTATCGTGGCGTGCCCTGCGCTGGGTTGCGACAGTCGCTCTTTCCATGCCGCCATGAGATCGCGCTGGAGGTCCGTCCGCTCCGCCGCGATTTGCCGCAGAAGCGGGGTTTCCCCCCGGCGTAGTGCCTCCGCGCGCCACTCATACAGGCGCGCGAGGACTATCGCCTCCAGATCCCATGGCGGCAGTTCGGCAAGGAGGCTTGCCGCCTCGCCCGAGATCGTGCGGTAGCCCCGGATCAGCCATACGGCTACCACCTTTTGGGGCGCGTTCTGATAGTGGGCGGCTCTCCGCCGCAGTGAACGCGCCCACACCGGGGCCCCATATGTAGCCATGGACCGCACGACCTCCGCGTAAAGCCTCCGGCAGGAGGCGTTTGGACCTCTCAGGTTGGGCAGGAGCTGCTTGAGGGCGGCCCCAGTCCGTTCCAGTTTGGGGGCCAAACGTCGGAAGTGCTCCACGAAGTTCCACCGGCTATCGAGCACGAGTCCTAAGTACTTCATCGTGGACTCGACGCCGATGTGAACCCCTCCTGCCGTTAGTTGGAATCCCGATGGTGGCCTGTTCCGGGGCCCATGGAAAGACATGGCCTCGGACTTGTGCAAAGCCACCTCGAGACCCAACTGCCGGATCCTCTCCACGACTATCGCAACCCCGCGTTTCATCGCGTCGGCCGCCGCCTGATGCGACCTCCCCTGCGCCAGGACCAGCGTGTCGTAGCGTAGCACACCACGCTGACGCCATCAGGGAGGTCGGCCCGCAGCACCCAGTCGTAACCGATATCCCACAGGAGTGGCCCTAGAACCGATCCCTGTGGGACACCGCACGACATGACGACTCTGTCCGTCAGATATGCCTCGACTATTCGACGGAGGTAGGTTGGCACCCGGTGATACCGGAGTGCCTCCCCAATGCAACTCCAGGGCAGGGTGTTAAATGCGTTGGCGATGTCGAGTGACACCGCCACGACAACCCCGCCCCGAGACACCGCGTCCCCCGTCGTGAGGGCTCTAACGCGCATGATGGCGTCCACCGTCGAGCGCCCCTTGCGGAAGCCGAACTGACTATCCGCAAGATCCGGCCCCGTCCTCACCAGGTGCCCGACGAGGCGGCCTGCAATTACTCTCTCAAAGAGCTTGCCGACCTCGTCGAGCAGCACAATGGGCCGGTATGCGGACGGAGAGTCCACAGGGCGCCCTGGCTTCCGAATGAGGACCAGCTTCCCCGTCTTCCAACGGAGTGGGAACTGGCCTCTCTCCATACATGCGCTTAAGAGCGCCTCCAGTCGAGGCCCAAGAGCCGTCGAGGCCAAGACCCAGGCTTTCCCTGGCAGGCCGTCGGGTCCTGGGGCGGTATTTTTGGCCTTCAGCCTACCTACCGCTACTCTCAGATCTACCCCGGTCACTTCAGGGATGTCGTCGTCGTCCGCGTGGTCTGCCGCCAAAGGCTTTGCGTGAGATGAAACAGACACAGTCTGTGTGCACAGTTTGGAAATTGTTTTCTCACAGCATTTATCACCGCAATTTCGAAATCAGTCAGTATGTTTTCTGGAGACAAATTAGTATTAAAGGTATCGACCCCATACCTTTTTAATATTTCAAATAATATTATGTAACAGGTTTCAGTCTTGTGCGATAATAGGGCAAACACTAATGGTAAAACTTTTTTTTTCCTACGTGGGTAGGCTTAACATACATACATAAAATTGTAGCTTCGTTATTTAATATTTATTTTAAATAGTTAATTCTTCTTTTTCACTATATTTATGTGCTAATTAACTAATAAACCCACCTTCGCTCGGAACTTTCCTTTCACTTTCACTCTTCTACATCCACAACATTTGAAATATTCCACACAACCATGGACAGCAAGCTTGTGCACAGTATGGAGGAACTGGAGAAGCTGTTTAGCTCTCGCATGCGTGAGTATGAAGATAAGCTGCAGAGAGCTACAGCTGGAACTGACCCTGCACACTCGGATCTTGCTGCTCTTTCCCTGGACTTCACCGAGTTTAAATCCTTTGTCTTGCAAACTTTCTCTCACTTCAAAACTCAGATAGAACTCCTGTCTTTGAGTTTGGACAGACAGGAGACTGCGACGCGAAGAAAGATCTTGCTGTTTCACGGTATTCCTGAGAAACCTAATGAAAAGCTGTGTGACGGGATTCAACTTATTTTGTCAAAGCAGCTATTGATTGATGACATCAAATTGGATCATTTGGACGTATGCCACAGACTGGGAGCCCCCCAGGGCAAAACAAGACCTGTGTTGGTGCGATTCAAAGACATGGAACATCGTCGGTTAGTTTGGGACAATAAAACTATACTCAAGGGTAGCGGCATCACCATTTCAGAGTTTCTTACTAAGACACGGCACCAGGTATTTATTGCTGCCCGCAAGCACTTTAACATCAATAGCTGCTGGTCTGCAGAGGGAAGGGTTATTGTCTTAACGCCTGACAAGGCTCGCCGGAAGATAGCATCCATGGGTGAGCTTGAATCTTTAATCGCGTTATTCCCCGCTCCGGCCGGAGCTGTCGCTCCCACTGATCCCGTGCCTGCCGCTTCTACCTCGCCAGCAGTGGCATCTGCATCGACTGTAACCGCAACCCCTAAAAGAAAGGTTGTGAGGAAGGCTCGTCGCTGAGTTAGATGTCCTCTTGCTTGTTTTACATTGACCGTTTGTAATACGTTCGTGTAATGTCGGTACACTTTAAAATTAGATTTTCCTTTTGTTAGTCTACCCATAGCATTTACTTAATTTTTTTATTTTTTTTTCTCACTACGTTTAGCTTGCCGGTAGATGTTTTTATTTTTCTGTTGTGATGTAGTGACGTGACGTCTGTCAAGTGTCAGTGTCATTTTTATTTTTTATTGACGTTACGTTCCGTTATACTATGCGTTAGTCCACTTTGGTTTTGTATCCGAATGTTGTGGCTTACACTATCGTTAGACTTTAAGTCATTTTTATTTTTATTTACGTAAAATTTTTACTAGTATTATAAATGTTGTGTTAAAATCTTTATCAACAACAGCGAATAGGTGTTTTTATTGGTTAAACTTTTTATGTTAATATTATTGTATTGTCTGTTAGTTTTGAAATTGTTTGTATTGTTTTTTTTTTTATTCATATAGGTATATATTATTACTTTTATTTTTGCAAACTATGACTGATGTCGACCTTGATGGTAATTTTTTCTCTTGTTCCTCCTCTTCTAGCAGTTTTCTTAGTGCGGCGAGTGGTTCTTCCTCGCCTCTTACTCTCGGCGATCAGATTTCCTCTTTGATATCCCACCTCCCCAACAACCTCAACATCGCCCACATTAATGCCCAGAGTGTTCCTGGCCATTATTCTGATCTTCTGGCTTCCTTTAACTGTGCTCATATAGATGCTTTGCTTATCTCTGAGTCCTTCCTCAAACCCACACTCTTATCTGTTCATTATGCCCTTCCTGGCTTTGTCCTTATCCGTAATGATAGAACTGGGAAGGGTGGTGGTGGTGTTGCCATTTACCTGCGTACTGATATTCCTTACAAGATTATTAGCTCATCACCATCTTCCTACTCGGGATCAGCGGAGCATCTATTTCTAGAAATTTCCTTGCGTCACGCTAAAATGCTACTCGGAGTCCTTTACAGTCCCAACCTCAGTATTGATTACTTTGACTCTTTTGATTCGCTTTTAAATGATTTCTGTCCCTCTTATGACCACGTAGTATTAATGGGCGATTTTAATACTTGCCTTCTTAAAAACGACAGTCGTACTCATAAACTTCAATCTCTCTTATCTGCTTATAACCTTAGTATTCTACCTCTTTCTGCTACTCATCATTTCCCTAATTGCACCCCTTCTCTGTTGGATCTGATGATTGTCTCTAACTCTAATAATGTAGCTGTCCACGGACAGCTCAGCGCTTGTTTTTCTTACCACGACCTTATCTTTATGTCCTACAGGATTCGCCCTCCTAAGCGTAAGCCGCAATATATTTTCCTTCGGAACTACAAGGGCATTGACCTGGAGGCATTACTGCGTGATGCTGATATCATTGACTGGACGGACGTCTTGGAGAGCTCATGTATCAACGATATGATTCACAATTTTTGCAGCTCTGTTCTCAGCCTTTATGACCGGCATGCCCCTATCCGTCGAGTCAAAGTCAAATATGTTCCGGCTCCTTGGCTTACTCCTGCCATTAAGGATGCGATGGCAAGTAGGGACAGAGCCAAAAGGAGGTTAAAACGCTGTTCTTCCGAGCGCAACTTGAATGCGTATAAAGTGCTGCGTAATCGTTGCAGGCGTATGTGTAGAGATGCAAAGAGACGGTACTTCCATAATTCCCTCGACAACCGCAACTCCTCTGAAGTCTGGAAGTTTCTTAAAACTGTCGGCATTGGCAAGTCTCCAGTCGTTTCCTGTAATGACACTGACGTGTGTGCTCTTAACAAACATTTCTCACATCCCCCTGTTACTTTGGATCCGCACGTCAAATCAACTACGTTAAATAAGCTTTCTTGTTTGCCAGTGCCGCAGTGTTCTTCTTTTGAGTTAAGGCCAGTGAGTGAAATTGAGGTCAAAAAGTCCATTTGTGCTATCTCCTCTACTGCAGTTGGTAACGATAATCTTTGCTCAAGAATGATTTCTCCTATCCTCTCCACACTACTTCCCGTCTTGACCCACATTTTTAATTTCTCCTTGTTTTCTTGTACTGTCCCTGAGGCCTGGAAACAAGCTCATATCATCCCCTTACCCAAAATTCCTAAGCCGGTCTCACCCACCGATTTCCGCCCCATTTCTATTCTCCCATATCTCTCTAAAGTTCTTGAACATATCGTTCATCAACAACTTTCTGCCTTTCTATCTACAAATGACCTACTGAGTCCTCTTCAATCTGGTTTTCGACCTGGTCATAGCACAATAACGGCTCTTTTGAAAGTTACTGATGACATCCGCTGGGCTATGGATCACAAATCTCTTACTTTACTTGTACTTCTCGACTTTAGCAGTGCCTTTAACTCTGTTGATTTTGACATCCTTCTAGGGATCCTTAAATCTTTAAATTTCTCCTCTTCCACCATTAGTTGGTTTGACTCCTATCTTAAGGGCCGCTCGCAGCGGGTTCGTCTCGGCGAGGCATCTTCTGATTGGTGCTCTCTTTCCGCAGGTGTGCCTCAGGGCGGCGTTCTCTCTCCTCTTCTCTTTTCTATTTTCATTAACTCTATCACCAGTGTCATCTCTTCCTGCTTCCATCTCTATGCCGACGATCTGCAGCTCTACAATCATTTTTTAAGGGAAGATGCAGAAGCAGCCGTGTCTGCCATGAACAGTGACCTGGATTTGATTAGCGAGTGGTCGCGGTCTTTTGGATTGCAAATCAACCCTAAGAAATCCCAGGCCTTGATTATTGGCGGCAGGTATATGCGGAATAGGCTCGATGTTGCGTCGCACATACGGGTATTTGATACAAAAAACTGGCCAAAAGTCATTTTTACAATAGTAACCGCGCAGCTATTATTTGTTATGTTTTAACAATGGGACACTCTATTCATTAAGAAACCGGTACCCAGAAGGGGCTAGAGCGCTCCATGCGCCCTCAACGTCAGTCGGAACTCATCTGTTGTGCTAGTGACACGTTTGTTTTCTCGGCGCTCGCAAATTTCAATTGCTGTTTAAGACTAATCATACTGTTGTGTTTAGTGCAAACCCCAAAAACCATCATGGAATCTTCAGGCACAGGTATGAACTTTATTTTGAATCTATTGTGCTACTGTTAGGATCACTTTTTCATTCTTTAATTGTACCATAAAGTCATGAGTATTTTTATGCAAAAAAAAACACGTAAAATAGGTTTCCTTCGTCAAATTAAGTATCAGATAAACATAGTTAAGCTAAAGTTTATACATAATCGTGTTCTTTGAACCTTCTAGATTTCATATCAAGAGAAAAACCTTCCGCCTCTTTCCGCCCCTATGAATTATAGCCTCTGAACAAAAATAGGTTTTTTTCGAAAAAAAAACAACACTTTGTGTTTCTTTGATTTTAACATAGATTTTTTCTTGTTGGCAGGTCCTTATGATGAGTCATCGATGACAATAACAAGAGAGGATATGTTTAACGTAATAAAACAGTGCGACTACAAAAATTTAGATAAAAAACTGGACTTTCTTGAGCATAAACTAATTGAAATGACCAAATGCCCCGAGGACAAAACTAAAGTACTCCGCCATTGCTTAAAATCATTTAAACATCATTACAAGCTAAAATGGACCTCAGCAAGCTACAAAGAATGTCGTTTCCGAAAAACGAATGAACAATGGCTTAAAGAAAAAATTTCTCTACCTGTTTGGCGACACAATAAACCCGGCCGACCTCTTAAGGAATTCCAAGAATGTAGTGAAAGAAGCAAAAGGCGCAAAACAGAGAAAGTGAGATCAGAAATATCGCATGAAGAGTTGACGTATGCTGCTGTGATGAGTGAACGAGCCCCAGGCAACAATGATTTGTCTCAAATAATAAAACAGGCTTCAGCGACTCCGAGACGAGCCACTAGATTCCGCAAAATCATAAGTTCAGCCGACAAAAGTTCAAAAAGCGGCAAGTTAACGATAACACAAGCACTGATTAAATACGTGGAAGCCGACCTAACGCGCAAACAATATAATGTGATAAGAGATGGGCAGGAGGATATATACCCCTGTTATTCTCTCCTACAGAGAGCGAAAACGGAGTGCTATCCTAAATCTATTGTCTCCGAATCGATAGCAGAAATTACTTTACAAGATCTTCTTGACCACACCACTCAACGCCTTTGCCTGTACCTCCAGAAAGTGTTAATGACAGCAACAGAAATTGAAGGGCAGAATATGGAACTCATTTGCAAATGGGGATGTGATGGCTCGAAAGCACAAGAATTTAAACAAAAATTCCAAGATGAGTCAGGCTCCGATGCCCATGTTTTTATAAGCTCATTAGTACCCCTACGACTGACAAGTAATGTGAATGGCCAACTGAAGATTTGGTGGCAGAATCCAGCTCCTTCATCTTGCCGATTTTGCCGTCCTATAAGGATTCAGTTTGTGCATGAAAATAATGAAGTGACTCGATCCGAAATAGCACACATTGAAAACCAGGCACAAAACATAAACCCCACTGAAGTTGAGGCTGACAATAAAGTCATAAAGGTGTCGCACACACTTGTGCTTACAATGGTAGATGGTAAAGTGTGCAATGCCGCAACTAATACCACGTCAACAATGAAGTGCTACATATGCAAGCAGACCAGCAAAGATTTCAACAATCTTAAAACCGACGAAAGTTTGATAGATTCGAACTCGCTCAAATTTGGACTATCAATATTGCACGCTCGGATTAGATTTCTCGAAACATGTCTCCATATAGCCTACAAACTACCTATCAAAAAATGGAGGCTTAACAAGGAGGAAAAGCAGCTTTCGGCAGATAAAAAGAAAGAGATTCAAGAGGCCTTTCGAGAGCAAATGGGCTTGCTTGTAGACGTGCCGAAAGCTGGCTTTGGAAATACTAACGATGGAAATACTTCTAGGAGATTCTTTGCCGATCCTGTAACAACTGCCTCAATAACAGGGATTGATATAAACTTCCTTAAGAACCTCAAGTTGATTCTAGAAGTTATTTCGAGTGGGTTCTCTATAGACACGGAAAAATTTTCGGTGTTTCTGAAGTCAACAGCCGAACTATATGTGCAGTTATACAACTGGCACCCCATGACGCCAACTTTGCATAAAGTTTTGTGTCATGGGGCTTTGGTAATCAAACATGCTCTTTTGCCGATTGGACAATTATCAGAGGAGGCAGCTGAGTCGCGGAATAAACATTTCCGCCTATACAGGCAAAACTTTGCAAGAAAGTTTTCGCGAAAGAATTGCCTCCAAGATGTCATGAACCGCCTTCTTCTGACCTCTGATGTCTTTCTTAGTAGCAGCAGCAGAATGCAATTCAAAAGGAACAGGAAACCACTATCGCAAGAAATTCTACAATTTCTTAAAGTTGAATACGAGTGTCCCGCGGACACTGACACTGATAATGCTGACCCGGGCACTAGTACTGATCAAGCAGATAGCGATAGCGAGTCTGACGAATATTAGCTGTATAAGTTTCTCTGTAAATATTACAAGAAAATGTATATTTAACTTTTATTTCGATGTAAATTACAGTTTGTACATAGCTTTTCATTTATGTATTTTGTAAGGTTATGTAAAAAGTAAGCGTTATTTTTAAATCATTGTGTATTTTTAAATGCTTTTTTTATTAGTTATTGTACAAATAAATCACCATAATGCTTGAAATAGAAAATAATGTTTTATTTTATTTCGATTTTATTTCACACGTAAGTCCCTTTGGAGAAAAGGGTATAGAAATGATTGGGTTATACTAAAATTAATATGAAAAATAATTAGGAGGCACAATTGACCCAAAATTACCAAAAAAAGGTTTTGGCCAGTTTTTTGTATCAAATACCCGTATGTGCGTCGCTGTCTCCACTCTGTCTGAATGGTGTTCAGATTGAATACGCACATACGGTCAAAAATCTGGGGGTGACCATGGATTCCTATTTATCATGGACTGCCCATGTTGCTCAAGTCAGTCGCAAAGTGCATTACACGTTCCATTCGTTGAAATGTCTCCAGAGCGTCTTGCCCTTGAACACCAAAATCTCTCTTGCTCAAACTCTCATTCAGCCCATCATAGATTATGCCGATGCCTGTTATTTGGATGCCACCGAGGAGCTTTTAAATAAACTTGAGCGTTTGCAGAATATATGTATTCGTTTTGTTTTCAACCTTAAAAAGTATGATCACGTTTCCAACTTTCGCAAGATACTCAAGTGGCTCCCCATTCGACTTCGCAGGAACTCTCGGATATTGTGTCTGCTATTCAACCTCCTTCACAACCCTAAAACGCCATCCTATCTGCGGGAGCGTTTTTCCTACGCCCGACCTTCAGATGCGCCGTGCAGGTCGCATCTTAGAAACCTCCTTAAGTCCCCTCCCCACTCCACCGACTTTTACTCCTACTCCTTCACTGTGCACGCGGTGCGGTTGTGGAATTCACTTCCGCCTGACATTAGGGACTGCCAAACTGTTGCAGTTTTTAAAAGAAGAGTGAAAGAACACTATCTTTCCACTTCGTCATAGTTGCGTATATATTAATATTCTAGTGTTATTTATTTTAGAAGTATGTATGTATGTTTGTATGTATGTATGTATATTCTCATATTATTTGTTTTATTTTATTAAGTGAATTGTTTTTGATTTTATGTATTTTATTTTCTCTTTTACTCTTACACACGCTGTCTACATCTCTCAATCGACTATCCTATCGCAGGTATGCTGGAAGAGATTTCATTAGAAATAAGCATCACCTTTGTACCTATTTTTCTGTTATTTTCTTCTTGTCTGTTTATATAAGTGTGTACATAAATGGTTAAATAAATAAATAATAATAAATAAATAAAAATTTGCTTGTGCCCCGTTCAGTTCCAACAAAAAAATGTATTGAATATACTTGAGTAAATGGATTCGGGCATGTCGAAAATGTTCCGTCCATTACCCAGCATTGTGCACTCATTAATTTTTATAATATTTTTAAATTATTGTATTTTTAATTTTATTCATCTTTATGTTTTTTATATTGTTTTTGTAATATTATGAATTTTTATTATCTGCAATAAATAAATAAATTGAAATTGAAAAATTAATCGTTTTCTTTAGTACAAAATACGACTACGCTTCTCACCTTCATTTGTATAGTGACCAATTAAAAACTGTCGTTGGTCAAGGTCACAAAGACAGTCTGGTACTTTAAATTCATAAATCGTTTTTGGAATCGATGGCTCGCCAATCGCGCGCATCAATGCGCTGAATAATCATTCTTGCTGCTGCTTTGCTAGGCAATTGAGCAGCATTCGTAGTTGGCACATCTTGCAAGCAGCGATTAACAATTTGTGATGGAGAGTCCATTGAATTGTTTGCAATTTCTTTTATCTTGGCATTAAAACTCATCTGTAACTGATTTTCTGGCTGTGGCAGATGCCCATGTCCATTGTTTTGATTTAAAATCGAATGTTCATTTGTGCAAAATATTGTTGTCACAGTAGCACCACAACCTTTAGAACTTTTCAGCGTACATCTCCAGTAATATTTGTCGTCCATTCTTTTGTTGAGGTGATATGAATATCCATCCACAATAAGTACACTAGCGCCGCGTTTTGATTTCATTACATTACAAGCACTCATTTTCAAATTAATTGACTGATCGCAATAACAACGAAAATAAACGGGAACGTAGTTTTGATTCAAGTCACTATTATGTATTTTGTGCTCAAGTCGGAAATAGTTTATAACTACCCACATGTTTGCAACAATACACTGACCAGCGAGAATGTTTACCATTTTTACAATGTGGCCAATGTAATAATTATGAGCATCATCTAATTTGTTTCCGCAACCAGTTGTACATATAACAATTGTTAATGCATTATTAAGATAAACGCATGGAAATAGCAGTTAATGCAATTTAATCGATGTCTGTTAAAATTGTCCAAGCGAGAAACTAAAGACAATTATTTTGGATAGGCGGTGTAAGAAAAGGTGCTTTCGATGCAAATTGCTATCGATAAAGGATTATTTAGTTCAAGCGTGTTCCGGCGAACCATGACATCGGCAAATCTTGGTATCGGCCAACTATTCATTCTATGTAGCGTTATTCGGCGAAACGTGCTGTCGCTAAATAATGGTATCGACTAATAGTTTTCTCGTATTACCGTTCGTCGATGATCCACGACGTACGGGACGGGCGGGAATCATGGGACGTTCAAGGGTAATTCGATATACCGTACGGGACTCCCAATAGAGTCCCGTACGCGTTATTATCCGCGTTATTAATTATCCGTCGTGTCTGCTAGGGCGCTCGACAGGACTCAAGGCGATACGTACACTCTCACATCAGCCTAGACGTGACTGGCGTGGACTCGCGTCAGCGGTGTACAAACGGAACGTTTACAGAGCTGTGCACAGGACGAACGCCAACAATACACTGACTAAGGCCACGCCTACATGATGACGTCAGGACCTAGTTGAGAATCACAGTCACTGACCTCTATTTTTAATAGAGGTCAGTGATCACAGTGCACAGTTGCTTAGGCCGTCTCCTCTTTGTATTTGCTCCGTGGTAGAAACCAACAGAGTGTCAGAGGCAGCCCAAAAAATACACCGACAAAAATATACCGACTGCGAAATCGAGCGCATCACTGCATCTGAGCCAATGCCAAAGCGTCGTCGTTCGTCGCAGATTGAATATGAAAAGAGACTAGAAAAGCACTTATCCCTAAAGAGTGAGATGAGCATAGAAAGTTTCTTAGGTGGGCTAGCTCACATCATGTACATCAAAAATCATTAATATAACACATAACTGGTAGATTTTTTTTTTCAAAATTGATTGTTTTCTAACATGTTTTTTATGATTGTGCAGTTTGCAACCTTTATTTTTGTGATTTACCATTTAATTATAAAAATAATCAAATTTGCTGTTTTATTATTTTCTTTACATTTATTTTTATTGAATTACTAAGATAAACGCATGAAAATAGCAGTTAATGCAATTTAATCGATGTCTGTCAAAATTGTCCAAGCGAGAAACTAAAGACAATTATTTTGGATAGGCGGTGTAAGAAAAGGTGTTTTCGATGCAAACTGCTATCGATAAAGGATTATTTAGTTCAAGCGTGTTCCGGCGAACCATGACATCGGCAAATCTTGGTATCGGCCAACCATTCATTCTATGTAGCGTTATTCCGCGAAATGTGCTGTCGCTAAATAATGGTATCGACTAATAGTTTTCTCGTATTACCGTTCGTCGGTGAACCATGCTTTCTGTAGACAGTTATATCGTTCAAGGGTAATTCGATATACCGTACGGGACTCTATTGGGAGTCCCGTACGGTATATCGAATTACCCTTGAACGTCCCATGATTCCCGCCCGTCCCGTACGTCGTGGATCATCGACGAACGGTAATACGAGAAAACTATTAGTCGATACCATTATTTAGCGACAGCACGTTTCGCCGAATAACGCTACATAGAATGAATAGTTGGCCGATACCAAGATTTGCCGATGTCATGGTTCGCCGGAACACGCTTGAACTAAATAATCCTTTATCGATAGCAATTTGCATCGAAAGCACCTTTTCTTACACCGCCTATCCAAAATAATTGTCTTTAGTTTCTCGCTTGGACAATTTTAACAGACATCGATTAAATTGCATTAACTGCTATTTCCATGCGTTTATCTTAATAATGCATTAACAATTGTTATATGTACAACTGGTTGCGGAAACAAATTAGATGATGCTCATAATTATTACATTGGCCACATTGTAAAAATGGTAAACATTCTCGCTGGTCAGTGTATTGTTGCAAACATGTGGGTAGTTATAAACTATTTCCGACTTGAGCACAAAATACATAATAGTGACTTGAATCAAAACTACGTTCCCGTTTATTTTCGTTGTTATTGCGATCAGTCAATTAATTTGAAAATGAGTGCTTGTAATGTAATGAAATCAAAACGCGGCGCTAGTGTACTTATTGTGGATGGATATTCATATCACCTCAACAAAAGAATGGACGACAAATATTACTGGAGATGTACGCTGAAAAGTTCTAAAGGTTGTGGTGCTACTGTGACAACAATATTTTGCACAAATGAACATTCGATTTTAAATCAAAACAATGGACATGGGCATCTGCCACAGCCAGAAAATCAGTTACAGATGAGTTTTAATGCCAAGATAAAAGAAATTGCAAACAATTCAATGGACTCTCCATCACAAATTGTTAATCGCTGCTTGCAAGATGTGCCAACTACGAATGCTGCTCAATTGCCTAGCAAAGCAGCAGCAAGAATGATTATTCAGCGCATTGATGCGCGCGATTGGCGAGCCATCGATTCCAAAAACGATTTATGAATTTAAAGTACCAGACTGTCTTTGTGACCTTGACCAACGACAGTTTTTAATTGGTCACTATACAAATGAAGGTGAGAAGCGTAGTCGTATTTTGTACTAAAGAAAACGATTAATTTTTCAATTTCAATTTATTTATTTATTGCAGATAATAAAAATTCATAATATTACAAAAACAATATAAAAAACATAAAGATGAATAAAATTAAAAATACAATAATTTAAAAATATTATAAAAATTAATGAGTGCACAATGCTGGGTAATGGACGGAACATTTTCGACATGCCCGAATCCATTTACTCAAGTATATTCAATACATTTTTTTGTTGGAACTGAACGGGGCACAAGCAAATTTTTACCATTAGTGTTTGCCCTATTATCGCACAAGACTGAAACCTGTTACATAATATTATTTGAAATATTAAAAAGGTATGGGGTCGATACCTTTAATACTAATTTGTCTCCAGAAAACATACTGACTGATTTCGAAATTGCGGTGATAAATGCTGTGAGAAAACAATTTCCAAACTGTGCACACAGACTGTGTCTGTTTCATCTCACGCAAAGCCTTTGGCGGCAGACCACGCGGACGACGACGACATCCCTGAAGTGACCGGGGTAGATCTGAGAGTAGCGGTAGGTAGGCTGAAGGCCAAAAATACCGCCCCAGGACCCGACGGCCTGCCAGGGAAAGCCTGGGTCTTGGCCTCGACGGCTCTTGGGCCTCGACTGGAGGCGCTCTTAAGCGCATGTATGGAGAGAGGCCAGTTCCCACTCCGTTGGAAGACGGGGAAGCTGGTCCTCATTCGGAAGCCAGGGCGCCCTGTGGACTCTCCGTCCGCATACCGGCCCATTGTGCTGCTCGACGAGGTCGGCAAGCTCTTTGAGAGAGTAATTGCAGGCCGCCTCGTCGGGCACCTGGTGAGGACGGGGCCGGATCTTGCGGATAGTCAGTTCGGCTTCCGCAAGGGGCGCTCGACGGTGGACGCCATCATGCGCGTTAGAGCCCTCACGACGGGGGACGCGGTGTCTCGGGGCGGGGTTGTCGTGGCGGTGTCACTCGACATCGCCAACGCATTTAACACCCTGCCCTGGAGTTGCATTGGGGAGGCACTCCGGTATCACCGGGTGCCAACCTACCTCCGTCGAATAGTCGAGGCATATCTGACGGACAGAGTCGTCATGTCGTGCGGTGTCCCACAGGGATCGGTTCTAGGGCCACTCCTGTGGGATATCGGTTACGACTGGGTGCTGCGGGCCGACCTCCCTGATGGCGTCAGCGTGGTGTGCTACGCTACGACACGCTGGTCCTGGCGCAGGGGAGGTCGCATCAGGCGGCGGCCGACGCGATGAAACGCGGGGTTGCGATAGTCGTGGAGAGGATCCGGCAGTTGGGTCTCGAGGTGGCTTTGCACAAGTCCGAGGCCATGTCTTTCCATGGGCCCCGGAACAGGCCACCATCGGGATTCCAACTAACGGCAGGAGGGGTTCACATCGGCGTCGAGTCCACGATGAAGTACTTAGGACTCGTGCTCGATAGCCGGTGGAACTTCGTGGAGCACTTCCGACGTTTGGCCCCCAAACTGGAACGGACTGGGGCCGCCCTCAAGCAGCTCCTGCCCAACCTGAGAGGTCCAAACGCCTCCTGCCGAAGGCTTTACGCGGAGGTCGTGCGGTCCATGGCTACATATGGCCCCGGTGTGGGCGCGTTCACTGCGGCGGAGAGCCGCCCACTATCAGAACGCGCCCCAAAAGGTGGTAGCCGTATGGCTGATCCGGGGCTACCGCACGATCTCGGGCGAGGCGGCAAGCCTCCTTGCCGAACTGCCGCCATGGGATCTGGAGGCGATAGTCCTCGCGCGCCTGTATGAGTGGCGCGCGGAGGCACTACGCCGGGGGGAAACCCCGCTTCTGCGGCAAATCGCGGCGGAGCGGACGGACCTCCAGCGCGATCTCATGGCAGCATGGAAAGAGCGACTGTCGCAACCCAGCGCAGGGCACGCCACGATAGCGGCGGTAAGACCCCTCTTTGAGGAGTGGCTAGAGAGGCGTCACGGCGTCCTCACCTACCGCCTGACGCAGGTCCTCACCGGACACGGATGTTTCGGGAGGTTCCTGCACATCATCAGGCGGGAGGAAACGCCCGGGTGTCACCACTGCGATGATCGCCCCGAGGACACGGTGGAGCATACGGTGGGGGCCTGCCCTGCATGGGCGGAGCACCGCCGTGTCCTCGTAGAGGCGATCGGCAGCGGCGGCGACCTCTCCCGCCCGGCCCTGGTTCAAGCCATGGTCCGGGGCGAGGGGGAGTGGGAGGCAGTCGCCTCCTTCTGCGAAGCAGTCATGCTAGCGAAGGAGGTGGCGGGACGGGAGAGGGAGAGAGTCTCCCGTCCAAGCCGCCGCGGTGGACGCTCCGGGCGTCGGGAACCGCGTGACGACTCCCGGCCACCGTAGGCGCGGGCCTGCGGGCGCTGGGTAATGGGTAGCTCACCGTCCGATCAGGACCAGGCCCGTGCTGGACGGCGCGTACGTGTTCCACGCGCGCCTCAAAGAGATGTCAGCATCGAAGAGGGGGCCCACTAGGGCCCAAGCCTGCCGGGAAAGCGGGATCGTCCGAAAGGGGTACCGCTGACCCGGAACATAAAGGGCCAAGCAAGGAACACGGGTGGGTTTTAGTGAGTAAGAGTCTGACACTGCCTTCCGCTCCACCCAGAGCGGGAGGGGTCATTTGATGATTTCCCATGGCGGCATGTACAGGCGGAAGGGTTGGCAAAGCGCTATGGTACTGATTTCGTATTTGCACATAAAATCAGACATTTATTTGCTTTAGCATTTTTGGAACCAGAAGAGACACCGGAGGCCTTCGAGCAAGTAAATAACTTAGTATTGCCAACTGAAGCCAAGGATTGGCACAATGGTTCAATAAGTATTATGTATCTGGAGTATTAACAAAAAAATCTGGCCCAGGGACGAAGTTAATTCTGAGCAAAAATCCACCATTGTTCCCACCAGCTATGTGGTCAGTGTCTAATCGTACTTATTCTATTTCGAAAACACAAAATGCTCTGGAATCATGGCATAACCGGTGGAACACACTTTTAAATCGCAAGAAGTGGAATGTCTACAACACTATTAAGGAGTTTCACTTGTCCCTAAAGAGTGAGATGAGCATAGAAAGTTTCTTAGGTGGGCTAGCTCACATCATGTACTATCAAAAATCATTAATATAACACATAACTGGTAGTTTTTTTTTCTTCTACAAAATTGATTGTTTTCTAACATGTTTCTTATGATTGCGCAGTTTGCAACCTTTATTTTTGTTATTTACCATTTAATTATAAAAATTATCAAATTTGCTGTTTTATTATTTTCTTTACATTTAATTTTATTGAATTACAATTTAATCGATGTCTGTCAAAATTGTCCAAGCGAGAAACTAAAGACAATTATTTTGGATAGGCGGTGTAAGAAAAGGTGCTTTCGATGCAAATTGCTATCGATAAAGGATTATTTAGTTCAAGCGTGTTCCGGCGAACCATGACATCGGCAAATCTTGGTATCGGCCAACCATTCATTCTATGTAGCGTTATTCGGCGAAACGTGCTGTCGCTAAATAATGGTATCGACTAATAGTTTTCTCGTATTACCGTTCGTGGGTGATCCATGCTTTCTGTAGACAGTTATATCGTTCAAGGGTAATTCGATATACCGTACGGGACTCAAAATTAAGTGCCATATTAGAAAGTGAAATTCGCTTAAAAACTCATTAGCTTAAATCTGAAATAGTAATTATCTAATCTAATGATTCTCAAAATTCCCAAAAAACTTCAGGAAATTATTGTTTGATAATGACATTTTATTATTAATTTAAAGAATATGCGTACATAACTGCTGAGAAATATGTTGAATTTTACAACTGGTGTCATCACCAGTGCATCAACTGGTGTCATCAACACGTCATCAACAGTGCACACGATATTGCTTCATGGAGCCGAAATTATTGCTTATAACGCAATAGTACCGATTGGAAGTTTATCTGAAGAAGCTTCAGAAGCAAGGAACAAGGACTTCAGAAGATTCAGTGAACATCACTCACGTAAGAAGAGCAGAGTGAGTTCCAATGAAGATATTTTTAATTTCCTTCTTCTTTCGTCCGATCCGCTTATTTCAGCAGTAAGACCAACGATGGATGCAAAAAAAAGAAACCTTTGTTTGATGAAACATGGCTGCTGAATCTTCAAACACCTGAATTCGAGTTTAGGGATATTGCTCAAATAAATTCTGACTCTGAGTTCGACTCTGAAGATAGAATAGGCAATATTTTTAAATAACATATTCATTGTTTTATAAATTTTATCATATATTTTTATTGAAATCATTTTAATATTAAATTTTTTCATCCTATTTTTGGTTTTAATGAGATGGCATTAATTTTTATAATTATTTGTATTGCACAACTACTAAAATTTAGTTTACAGGGTATTTCTAGTACCACGAAAGAATCACAAAATGTGTCTTATGAAGTTATGATGTTTAAAATTTATATATTTGACAAATATTACCAATTTCATGTAATTGTAAGCCTAATTATCCAACAGATATTCAAAAAGAGTTAAAGTATTGTTAAATAATAATATTTTACTTAATTGGGGATTTTGAGAGTCGTTAGATAATTACTTTATCAGCTCACCATTTGTACTACTTTGTTGTTCATCAAATTTAAGTCGTTATGTGTAAAGGTTTCTATGATATAAATATTATCAGAAGGTATTGTATAGAATACCTAAGCAAAGTATAAAAAATAAATAATATTTATAATAATAATACATTCTTTATTGACATAAGTATTTTTTTACAAAAGTAGTGAGGCCCTGACTCCTGCGCTAGGTATAGTACCTGTGTTACAGGAGCCAGTGTCTTCTCCCAATAAGTATGAGTCGAGTTTTATGCAATAAGAATTAATCAAAAACACACAAGTACAAAAATTCTAGTAAAATATGAAAATAGAGAAAATTATAAATTTGAGAAACATTGCCCAACGTGGAGTAATTTAAAAGAGTGTTAGTGGTATAGTGTATGAATATGGTGTGTAGTGTTTGTGGTGTGTGAATGTGTAATGTAGGTATGTGGTGTGTGATGTTAGAGTATATACTATTTTAAAAGGAGTTCGGTTTGTTCATAGTCATGCGTAAGTAGCCATGATTTAACCTTACTTTTAGCTTCCTTCATTGTGAGAGGATTTATTTTAAGCTCTTTGTTTGTCTTATTATATAAATGAATATGTGGGCACGCGCCCGTCCATATCAGAGTCAGCCATGCTTCAGCAAGTGGCAACGTGGGTAGGAAGCAGCAAAGAATCACTCGAGTCACAATCAAAACTATTTAATTTAAAGTTATTTTAACAAAATGTCTTCTGAACAGAATTTAATCGAAATACAGTCACTAGCAATCAGAAAAACACTAAATCAACCGAACCAAATTAATTCCGGAACATAAACGCATAGGATTACGCGGAACAAAAGCGATTCGTCGTATCAGTGGTGCGCTCGCCGTTGAAGTCCGAAAGCCACTGACATTCAACATGGCGGCGCCGACCATAGACTCGACGCTCCGCTAGACTGACAGATGTCAAATCTAGTTCCGACGTATCTTCAACAGATGGCGCTAGCAATGCGCCGTCAAATAGATAAATAATTATTTTGTTTTCTAGCTGATGCAGTTCGACATTTAATTGACAAACAGATGTTTCGTGTGGTGCGTTTTTTTAGAACACTTATCGTATGGCGTGATAAGGTGCTGTTTGATGACGGTATCTAAAATATACATATGCCGTACCGTTCATATTTGACATTTCTCATATAAGGTTTTAGTGGGGAACCTGAATGGCCTGAATGTCATTACTTTAAGGACAGATCTTTGGGCCCTTTCAAGGCGAATCATATACGTCTTACACGCGCCACCCCAAACTCTAATGCAGTATGCGAGAACTGACTGTGCTAGTGCGTAATACACAGTGCGTAATAGCTCAAGGTCAGCCACATGTCTGAGTCTTTTAAAAATCCAAATTAATTTTCTAATAGGCGCGGTGGTAAGGTCTATATGCTGGCGCCAGCTTAGTTTTCCGTCTAGAATACCCCTAAATATTTCACTGATATCGATTTCCCTAGAGCCAGACATGTACAGGTTGTATTATTCTGAGGTTACATATATGTAATTTCATACATTACCTACACGTTTTAGGTATTCTATACATTGCCTAGGTATTGTATAGAATACCGGATTATACAGATTGCCGGTAATAAATAAAGGATACAGGTACTATGCCAATTTTTTTATAGTTTTTAATGAATTTCTATTTCTTATATTGCACACAATTAATTTGCGTAAATGTCTAGTCTATACACGGTGACATTTGAATCACAGTTTTGCTAGAACAAACGTTGTTCAGACCATGGTCTACTACTATTCTACAGCATCAAATATGTTATTAAAACAAACTAATCTAGGAGTTCTCAAATTAGTCCAAAGTGTAATAATGTTTGAAACATTAACCGTAACATCAAAGTACTCATCACGGTAACGATATTGCATTCAAGACGCGAACGCCGCGCGTCGCTGCCGCAGTGTTTGTGTTGTAGGGCGTAACGATAATCCCGACATTTTTAACATTGCCTTTTTTGTTTTTTTCGAAAACCAATGACGTTTTTTTTTCTATTGTATGCTATAGAATGGTTGTAGACCATGGTCTGAACAACGTTTGTTCTAGCAAAACTGATTCAAATGTCACCGTGTATACATACATGCAGTGGCGTGCACACAGTTTTAAGACAGGGTAGGCAGAAAATTTTACTCACCAAAAATACTGCACGTTGGTTTTGGTTCGTCGCGTCGTCTTGTCGATTGATGATGGAGGTAATTGCCAAATGCCAACTCAAATATCCCTAGATTGACTGATTTTATAGACATATCAATTTACGGTTATTCGAAGTGGTCTTTCGGCGCGTTTGCTTGATGTTTTGTAATGTTTGTGTAATTTGCAAAATTTAAATAAAATCATTGAAAAGATGGTGGTGTGAGTAAACTAAGTATATAGGATTGTTTTATTTGTATATTAAATCTACACGCCTATCTTTCTGTAAGAATATCTGCAATATGGAATCGTAAAAGTTGGGAAGGCGTTTTATTTCCGTAAGAAGGTTTTTTTCTATTGAAATCGTGGAAAGATCTGTAAGTCGTTGCTGGCCTTGTCTATTTCTTAAGTAGGTGTGTATACGTTTTAGCGACGAGAATGACCTTTCGGTTGAAGCACTGCTCGCGGGAACTGTAACAATTAATTTTGCCAAACGCAGTAGCTACTTCGGGAAAAACTGTATTTATGTTATTTTCGTAAAGATGTTCTATAATTTTGTAAATACTAAGGTTTTTGAATTCGGCAGATTTATAAACACATTTGAGCTCATTGATAAGGCGGTCTAAGTTAAAGTCGTATAATTTACAAACATTTACGAATTGCGATACTAATTCAACCGGAAAATTGTCATTATATTTATTGAAATTTTCGCATGAAAGTAGTCCAAAAAATTTTAACTCTTTCAGATTTTTATATCGGTCGCGACATTCGATGGATATATTGTCTATAATTTCAATAAAAATCCGCTTAAAATTGGTTTTCGCGTCCACAACATTACGTTTTCGTTTTGGCGGCCCTGTGGTTATTTTTACGCCTTCAAAAATTAGTTCAAACCTAGATCTGAATGATTCCAAAAACGATTCAAAGTCCCTAATTTTTTTTAATGCAATACGTCACATCTGATGTCTTTGTTTGCATAATTTCGTAAAGCACATCACAGTTTCTGCAGTTAATATTTCGTTAAACACATGAAGTAAAAACTGGAATTGAAAGTCTTTTAAATTGTGTAACAAATACGAAACTTGACTTAATGTCTCGCCATCCCAAGAGTCTTCGTTTTCAGCCATATCCTCAAATAAATCAATTAAATGTAAAGAAGAATTGAAAATTACATTTACAGTACGCGAATTGTAAGTCCATCGAGTGTCAGCAACGCGAGGCAATTTTTTCATATCAGCCATTTTATTATAGTGGTTTTGCCTTTTGGTACTACACTCGGCGTCACAAAAATCGCACCTCTTTAAGAATTCCCTTCAAAGTCATTTTAACCCTATTAATCAATGGTAGACATATGACTACCTATAAGGTATCATTGGAAAGGCAATTTATTTAAATTTCAGAATAAATCAATGGATTTGGTTTTTTGTTTACCAGGGAATAAAAAAGCAAGCTAATGCAAATGATTAAAAAGTTAAAATTTATTTTATCAGCAACAAAGTCCTTAAAAACAACTTAAAACCTAGTGTTACCCCCCCCCCCCCCCCCCCCCCAGCCCTGATGACTGCTTCCATGCGTTCTCTCATGTCCTAATTAATGTGACAACAGTCTCTTGAGGAATGTTGTCCCATTCTGCAACGACGGCATCTTGGAGGTCTTGGAGAGTGGTAGGGGCAGGATCACGTGCCCGTACTCGCCGTTTCAGTTCATCCCAAAGGTGCTCAATAGGGTTCAGGTCTGGACTTCGCGCCGGCCAGTGCATAACAGGGATTCCAACTTCTTGCAGGTAGTATCTTACAATTAAAGCGGTGTGACAGCGGGCGTTATCGTGCATTAACGTGAACCCACTGCCAACAAAACCCGCATAAGGGACAACCTGCTCCTCTAAGATCTCTGTTATGTACCGAGCAGCAGTCAGCGACCCTTGCCCGCGAGCACTTCCAGTCCGAGAAACACACACAAGGTTCGTTTTACCGTCGATTGACATGCCGTCCCAGACCATGCACGAGCCAACCCCGTATTCCACTGTCTCTTGAATACAGGCTTGTGCGAATTGTTCCGCTTGCCTCCTATACACTCTTCGACGCCGGTCGTTGCAGAAAAGACACACCCTCGTCTCATCCGAGAAGAGCACAGCCCTCCATTGGTCTATTGTCCTATCCACATGGTCACGGGCAAATTGCAACCGGTCTCTCCTATGCTGTGCAGTCAATTTTGGCCCTGTAGCAGTCCTATGAGCTGCAATTTTCTTCTCCCGCATTCTTCTTTTTAATCGTGGAAACGCTTACAGAAGTTCTGCGAGCTGATCGCAGTTGTTGTTGCAGCTGAACAGCATTGGAGAACCGATTACGTAAAGACGTCGAAACAATGAAGCGATCGTCTCTTTCGGAAGTGCACCGTTGTCTTCCAGATCCACGTCTTCGGATATAGCCACCAGTCTCTTGGAAGCGTTGGAACACTCGTCGAACGGCAAAACGACTCAAGTTCAGTTGCCGAGCAACATCACATTGCCGCATCCCTGATTGCAGTAGTGCAATGACTTGAGCGGCTTCATCTGCAGTGGTATCCATCCTCTGGGGTATTTTTCTTGCTGTAGCTGTTCACGTGTGTTCACTTCAAAGGTTGAATAGCGAATGACCCACATTCGTTGGAAGTCGCTGCGCCCCCGCAAGGGGGCGCGGCGAGCGGTGACGGGGCATCGCCCCCCGGCCGCGGATGCGTCACGGTGGCCCGTAAATACGGGCCCCTCATCTTATGTGCCATAATATTATAGGCCTGTAGATGTTTGAGCGCGCGCATAGTTACGCGCGCCCATGTGAGTGATTGCTATTATGTTTCTGTAGGCGCGCCACGGCGCTGTTTCACAGCGCCGCTATCTTCACGACACCTCGGCGGTCTGTCCCCGCCAGGTGAGACCCCTAGTTACCTAGGGGAGGCCCGGCGAGAGACGACCAGCGACGAAGGTGCCGACTCGACGCTCCTACAGATAAGGTGTGTGGCCCCCGCCCCCCCCGCTTCCAGAGCTAGCCGGTTACGGTTGGGACTAGAGAGCCGTCGTGAGAGTGTGAGCGGTATTGTACTGTGTAACACCGCTCAGTGTCTACGTGAATCGCCGCCCGCGCCGCGCATTCACGTGTGTGTTTAGGCGCCTGTATAGAGGTGGGTGTCTGTATTTCGTTTACGTAACGTGCCTATATTAACCTAGCACACGCTACGCAACGGATGTATGTAGTGTTGTGGAGTTCAGTTGTTTCGAGTAAGCCGCGTGTAACCTGGATGCGGCTTACTCGGGAGTCAGTCCGGTGCGATGGGGTCGTCGTCCGCTACCAGGTCGCGGGGTAGGGGTCTCGCGTCAGGGGGGCGCGTATGCCAAGGCGCTATCTGCTTGACATGGGGCCAAGCAGATGCGTCGGCACGCGCGAACATCCCTTTCGCGAGGCGCCGCACATACTCATCCAGGCTCTCAATCCCGAGATCCCTCTGGATGATATCGTTCCTCACGAAGCGAGGGGCGTTCAATATCGTCCGCAGCGCAAGACTTTGTTGCGCGCGGAGCAGCTTCTTGGTCGTCTCGCTCGTGAGGGCGAACCATGCCGGGGCGGCGTACGTCAAGATTGGGCGTATGTACAATTTGTACACGCCCAACTTGACGCGCGCCGGGATGCGGGACGAGAGCACTGGTCGAAGGAGGTTGCGGGCGACCCTACCTTGCGTAGCGACCTTGCGGACGTGTGTCCCCATCGATAGCCGACGGTCGATAGTCACACCCAGGTACTTGGCCCGGGGCGACCATCCGACGTCGGCTCCTTGTAGTTTCAAGGGTGGCGGGAGAGGCGCGGATCCGGTGATCAACGCCTGCGTCTTACCCACGTTCACCGACAGCCGCCATTTAGACAACCATCCGGGAAGCAGGTCTAGGGCGCGCTGCATTTTGACGGCCGCGTACTTCGCGTTAAGCGAGGTGGTAATGTACGCGGCGTCGTCAGCGTACAGCGCGAGCGTCGCGTCCGGGGTTGTGGGGATGTCGTCGGTGTACCGTGAGTAACACGCCGGCGATACGCAGCTGCCTTGCGGCACGCCAGCCATCACCGGTCGGGCGCCGGATAGCGCCCCGTCGACCACCACCCTGAAAGTCCTGTGGGACAGAAAAGAAGAGACCACCCTGACAACGCGACGGGGCGCGTCGGACGTGGCCAACTTGTGTACTAGGCCTTCGTGCCATACACGGTCGAAGGCCTTCTCCATGTCGAGGAATACTGCCACCGAGTACTCCTTCTTGTTCATCGCAGCTGCGAGAAGGTGGAGTACCCTCGACAGCTGGAGCGTCGTGCTATGCTCCGACCGAAACCCGAATTGTTCCTGACCCACATTTAACCCGGGTCGCCCGTTTTATACCCTTGTAGGGAGGTGCAATTAGTGGCCGTTGCAATGCGTATTTTGACAACATTTTTTTTAACGTTACGTGCTATTGAGATCTGTTGTGTTTAGGAATTCTAACTGTTGTTAATTTAAAGGTCGTTAAACATACTTTCAATTGATACCAATATTAATTGGGTTTAATGTATTCGTTACTGGCGGGACATGTTTTAAACTTATTTTCGAAGAGGTGCGATTTTTGTGACGCCGAGTGTATTATTAAAGAAATTAGCTAATGTTTTTATGAGATTGAAAAAACGTTTAGTTTCCGGGATACGTTCGCACGATTTGGAAAGTACCAAATTAAGGACATGGGCGGAACACCAAACGTATTCAGCAAGAGGACATTGCTGGCGAACCAGCGACTGAACGCCGTTCCGTTCAGATGACAGGACAGCTGCACCGTCATATGTCTGAGCTACTAATTTCGACAAACAGTTAAATTCTGATAAAATCTGCAGTATGGCACTTAAAGTTTTCGCGGTACGGTCGGAACTTACGGTCGGATTTTATAAATCGATCAAAAACTTCTGACTTATGAAAATATTTTAAAACCAGTACTAGTTGCTCTTTGCCACTTACGTCTGGTGTTTCATCGACCATCACAGCTACAAAATCAGTGGAAGCGATTTGTTGTTTTATTGTTTCGATCATTACAGACGCTACACTAGAGATTAGGTCATTTTGAATACGATTTGATAAACCCGTAAATGAGCTAGTGCAATTTTGTAAATGGTTTTCCAACACTCCGTCGTATTTCGCGAGCACGTCGACCATTTCTAAATAATTGCCCTTATTCACTGACGAAGCAGATTCGTCATGTCCACGAAAAGCGAGCTCTTGTTTCCCCAAAAAGCAAACAATGTCAATAAATCGCTGAAAAATATTTCGGTTCCGATCGACTTTCGCGTTATGTCTATCGATGTCGATTTGTATCTGAGAGTTTAAACGCGTCTCTATACGATTTTTTCCAAAGATGTGATATTTAAGGGAAGATTCTAAGTGTTTTTCAGATTGTTCATGTTTTCTCGCGGCGCGGTGGTAGGAAAATTATGAATATCAGCGTAACCGATGTCGTTCCAGACGGTTTTATTATTTGAAAATAGTAGACAAACGAAACAAAATAACCGATTAAGGTAAACGGCCCAGTAACCGTGAAGTTCTGAACTTTACTGAGTTTGTTGGTCTGCTATGCTAAAACTAGTAGATTTACAAAAATAAATTTTACATGAATAGATAGATAATTTAATCTAGTTTTAGTGTGATATTCTCTTTTTAAATTAGTATAAATGTTCATTAACAATAATACAAAAAAATTAAATAAAGGGCCAATTGTACCAGTACCCGGTAGATTTGTACTAGTAAACGTTAAATTGTCCCCGAATCCGGTAATGTTCACCGCGAATTTGAACTCTGTTGCTGTACGTTAAAGTTCACAGAAATACTAAATTTGTATTTCTGTCAAATAAATAAAAAAGGGCTTACCCAAAGAAAAGACATATTAGTTATGATTTTTTTTAATGTATTTTATAAAAATTATAGATAATAGATAACATCAGCTATTTGTTTAAACTTAAATTTTTAAACCGATTATAATAAGTAAGTATCATGCATGATGAATCACTTCTTTTTAAAGTACCTACTCTTTGAAATTATTTGAAGAACATTTTAGTTTCACCTTTAAGTATCCGCTCGAGTGATTTTAAGAAGATATTTGCCATGTCACGATGACTGTCCAGATCCAAGATCAAAAAACCAGCCCCATCCAACTGCTCAGAGGAGTGAGACAGGGGGATGTGATATCCCCGAAACTATTTACCAATGCGTTGGAGGACGCTTTTGAGACGCTGGACTGGACTGGACTGGGTATCAACGTGAACAGCGAGTACATCTCACACGTTTGCTTTGCCGATGACATCGCCATGATGGCAAATTCCCTGGAACAGTTAGACCAGCTGCTGCACAGCCTGAATGGAGCCTCCCGGCGGGTTGGCCTCGGCATGAATTTGGACAAGACGAAAGTTATGTGCAATTCCCACTTCTTGCCGATTCCAATCCACATCGAAGGGTCACTTCTCGAAGTTGTGAAGGAGTATGAGGGCAAGTCATCCAGCTAGGTAGCCACAACTTTGAGAAAGAAGCGGACGATAGGATCCGATTGGGTTGGGCAGCGTTTGGGAAACTTTGTCAAGTCTTCTCGTCGCCAATCCCGCAATGTAATTTTTTTTTAAACAAGGATTAAGGTTTTCAACCAGTGCATCCTGCCCGTTATTGTTATGCCCGTTATGACGTACGGTGCCGAAACGTGGACACTGACTGTTGGGCTGGTCCATAAATTCAAGGTCGCTCAGCGCGCTATGGAGCGGGCTATGCTCGGAGTTTCTTTTAAGGATAAAATCTGAAATGAAATTGTCTGGAAAAGAACCGGAGCTACCGACATAGCTTGCAGAGTAAGTAAGCTGAAGTGGCAGTGGGCTGGCCATGTTTGCCGAAGGACCGATGGCCGGTGGAGCATACGAGTCCTGGAGTGGAGACCGCGTATCGGCAAGCGTAGCAGGGGCTGCACCCCAGCTAGATGGACCGACGACCTCATGAAAGTGTCTGGGACAGACCGGATGCGGAAGGTGGAGGCCAGGGTGTTGTGGCGCAGCCTGGGAGAGGCCTATGTCCAGCAGTGGACTGCGACAGTCTTGAGTTGATTTGCCATGTACACTCATAAAATTACTCTCCTGCCATCCAACCTTTTGGCGTAAATCCTAATCCCGAGTTCTTCGGTGCAGTTTTTTAAATTTTGTGTGGTATTGATTGCAGCTTGAACAACACCAACGGAGGTGCCAATTTACCTGCTGCGTTTGCCGTAGCCAAGGCGGTCACGAACTCTTTTTCACCGCTATGAATAACGTTGTAATCGTTTTTTGCGCCTCGTTTTGTCAGAACTCTGTTATCAGACGGTGATAAAAAGAAAGCACTTTCATCTCAACTAAAAATCCTGCGTGGATCTCTAGTTGCTTCTTCGAGATATGTCTTTGTAAAATAATCTTACACTTCTTTAAATCATGCTCTTAAATGGGTTTCTTTGATTAAAGCACGGGTTTGTGTCAAATTTTGGGCCACTTGTTGACCTACTTCAGGGTGTCGCTTTATGAAAGATTCAAATCAGTGACGACCTGGTCTGTCATTTTTAAATGGGTTATCTCGCTTCATCTTTTTTCCAGTAAAGTCACGCTATCCAATAACTGCGCCTTAGTTACCCACTATCTGCTATAAAAATAGTCCAGTTTCTTAAATGTTCTTCTTATTCTTTCGTCAAAACTGTAGCCGGTCCCTTGGAGCATTCGACAGAATAGCTGCCGCGTATTTTGTCATCCAACGTCGACCGCGAACTGCCTGGCAGCAGCTGAAATTGAGACCCCTTTTTTGACTAGCTCCATGGCCTTTTATATGGCCAGCCTATCCGTCATGGCTAGCTGAAAAAAAAATATAACAAGAATCACACAAAATAACAGAGCAGTAACGCGAGATGTGCAAACATTGGGAAATCATACAGAAAAACAAAAAAATCAATCAAAGCCACGTGGTTACAATACAAACAAGGAACATAGTACCTACATTCTATTAAGTCAAAGGAAAATGAGACTTATTTCAAAGCAATAAGTATATAATAACGGGTTTCGGTGCAACGTGTATTACTGGGTTGATCGTGTACCAATATCCGGTAAAAAAAGTAAAATTTTAACGGGTACTAGGTCAAGTAGGGGTTTGTGAGTACCAGTAGATGTGACATGCAAAAATATTTACTATCCAATTAGATTCACCTCAATTTATAGTTTATATCGCTAAATAATACACTCAAATATTTTAGAAAATTAACACTCTTACTTTAACGTTGTCCGTCGCCGTGTGGCTAGCTGATCAATGCGACGTGGTGGTTTGGTAGTTCACTGACAGAACTTTGAACTTTCCTAAAATTTTCCTTGTGCAAACTTTTCGATCGCACAGTTTTGACACCATAAAGCTTTTTGGTCAATGTTGCCATTAAAATTGTACAGAATATTACCAAGAATGTATAGCCATTCGCAAACTTTAATAAATGATTGGTAGAAAAGTGCAATTATACAAAATTCGACTTGTTACCGGGTACTGGGACACTAACGGGAATAGGTACTTCTACCTTACTGTGTATGCAACCTGTCAGCCAATGATATGAATCATATTGTTTTGTATTGAATTTACGATTGACTTTACCTTTAGTTTGTATTAATTGCAAATCCGGTGTTGGACGACCTATCTCGATAACTTGTTTTTTTTCACTGAAAGATAGTTTTGAAAACGCATCATATTTTAATTTCTCAATACACACACCATCTGAACAACTTTCACAGACAATATTATTCATTGATCACTCTAATAACAATGTTAAAATCCTAAATATCTGATAGCGTAAGTCACAAACACAACACACATCAAACAATATGGCTACTATTGACTATTGAAATTACGTAATAAAAAGGGAAATTTAATACGACAAAAAAATGATGGCCATCTAAATATATAAAATTCAATGAAACAATGTTACTTCTTAAAATATTTGCATTACATAGCAAACTTTCGTCGGAAATGTTCGGTACGGATCGTAATTTTTCGTGTTAGACACTGGCTACTCATGCAGTTGTGTGCGTGATTTTTGTCATTGTGTGTCAGCAAAGCCCACGTAGCTATAGGAACGCACACACATAAAAATACGCATGGCCACGACTTATCACTGAGCACACATACAAAACATTCAGAGACGAATAGTTTGTGTCTTTGCCGTGGCAAAGGCGAGGTGGCGCTAGTGCAGCGCGAATCGATGATGCGAAATTAAACAACAACAATTTATGATTTAAGATTTTTATGTTGTTTTGTTCATTGATAAAATAATATTAGATCTATTATCAGAACTAGGGTAGGCAGTGTCTTTCTGTCTTTATGAAACGCACGCCACTGCATACATGTTAAGCTTGACACTAGTTAAAACAAAACAATAAACATTAAAGTTTTTTTTTTAATAAAAGCGCGCGTTTCAGCTTGGCATGGAGTATGTCAAAAAATCCAAAATAATTAATATATATTAATAACCCTTTTTTTTTTGAGGGTGGGAATCATCAAATAACTTCTCCCGCTCTGGGCAGAGCGGGAGGGCGTGTCAGACTCTTACTGACTAAAGCCCACTCGTGTTCCTTCAGTTGCTGTGCCAGGGGCCACGGTATCCCTTTCGGACTTTCCCGCAACCCTGGCTGGCATCGGCCCTAGCGGACCCCTTCATTGATGCTGACATCTCTTTGAGGCGCGCGTGGAACACAACGCGCCGTCGACCCAGGCCTGGTCCTTATCGAACGGCGAGCTGCCCATTGCTCGCCGCTCGCAAGCCCGCGCCTACGGTGGCCGGGAATCGGCCTGCAATTCCCGACGCCCAGGGCGTCTCCTGCGGCGGCTAGGGCCTTGCGCGAATTTTGCCTCTCCCTTACGCGTTCCGCCTCCTGCTTCGCAGAAGGAGGTGACGGCTTCCCAAGTCCTCTCGCTCCGTACCATGGCCTGGACCAGGGCCGGACGCGAGAGATCGCCACCGCCAATCGCCTGCATCGCCATCGCGAGGACATGGCGGTGCTCCGTCCAAGGCGGGCAGACCTTCACCGTATGCTCCACCGTGATATATTAATAACCTAAGAGGATATTAGGCGCAATTGTGCGATAATGGAGATATCATCATTTATTATGCCGACTCCGTAACAATTTTAACGAAAAAAATTCTGAGTGCGCTGTTTCCGATTATAAACCTGAAAGTTCAGTTTATAAAGCATGTAGTAGGTATTCCCAATCGTTACCAAGCAAAAAAAGCGACACTTAAAAAAAAAGTTGAATGTCTATGAAACGCGAATTTCAGTCCACTGTGCAGCGGCGGCGCCCCCGCTATACGCCCCCTGTCGTCCGCGTGAACAGACTGGTCTTGTACTATTTATTCTGTGCTAAGGGACTGACTCTATAGTCGGCCTATATTAAAGTAGCTCAGAGCATGCGATACTGCGTCTGAATACGTATGTGTAAAGGTGATGTAATAACAAAACACTCAGTTTGCGTCGTGTCATTGTAGACGCACTGCAGAAGCTGATTGCTGGGACGCTGCCAACCGTGACCCCTGACCCTCCTCCCGATAATTTGTCTTTTATGCCATACCTACAGTCATGATGTAATAATAATTGAAAATAGTAATGATTTCTGGATTCTAATAGATGGTGTGCATGGCAACGGCCGCGATGAATTATTAGTAACTAATGAATGATAGTGACGTTGGTGGGTTCGTCATTTCACGCAGTTGGAGTCTTGAGCTCAGCAGCTGGTTGATTCTGTAACAATCTCACCGTGATAACTTAGGTGAAGTGAGCTATCATTCCACCTGATGCTAGGGATTGACACTATCGACAGCTCACTTCAAGCTCACTTCACCTAAGTTATCACGGTGAGATTGTTTAAGAATAGCTTGGCTGGTATTACCTAGATAAGAACGCTCTTTCGTCGTGTGCCGCAGGTCAGTACTGCATGCCGGCGGACGGCGTGCCGCTGTCGGCGCGCAGCGCGCTGCTATCGCGCGCGGAGCTGTTGCGCCTAGCGCGCGTGTTCGTGGCGGCCGGCGTGGACAAGGTGCGCCTCACGGGCGGCGAGCCCACGCTGCGCAAGGACCTCGCCGACATCATTCGTGAGCTCCGCTGCACCACTGCCCTTCCCGCCTAAATGCACGAACGAGCCCCCGTGATTTCAATTCCCAGATTCGACATCCGATACTAATATCGGTTATCATAATCAAAGAAACACAATTAAACCAAGTACTCACACATAGGTACACGCCTACACGGTCATTTCTTGTGTATTACAGCGAACGTTCACACGGCTGCAGACCTTTCACATGAACACGCCTATTGCTCAATGATTTTCTTGAAAGAATGCTCGATTGGGTCGCATCACTCGCGAGGCGCATTATGTATAAAGGGTCAAATTAAATTAGCTAGCGATACTCCGCAGACGTGATGGCTATAGATATCCATATATGATAAAGTAAAAAACAAATTATTAAATTAAAATCAACAATTTTTTTTGATTTTTATGTAATTGCTTTATTTCAAGCTTTTTAGTTTTATTAATTTAGCATTTCTCATGCCAAGTTGTATATATACCTATTTTTGTAAGCCATTTATAAAACCCTTTATTTTCTCTACTCGATATGTTTTGAGGAAACAAAAATTGAAGACATAAGTTGGCGCCAAAAATCGGCCGTTTTAAATTTTTATAGTTTTGATATACCCGTATCACTCTCAAAATATTAATATGAATCTAACGACATCTCTCAACCATCCATCAAGCCCGCTCCGTCGCTGTATATCATATTCTCAAAAGACCACATTCGTAAAACATCACATTCGTGAAACACGATATTCGCAAAACATCATATACTCGTAATATCATATTCTGAAAACATCATAATCTTCTAAAACCATATTCGCAAAACACAACATTCTCTAAACATTATATTTTCAAAAAAGGTGAAAAAGTACACTGGTGTTCAAAAACTTTGCGGCTTTATGTATCAAAATGTGTTAAACGTTCCGTCGTCGCTGAATATAACCTATGTACATTGATCATGTTGTTACTTTGATCATGAGACCCGCTCAGCACACCTGTGATTCTCCGAATTTTATACGTAATATAATAGACACAGTTATGGACGATTGCAAAAAAGAGGTATGCAATAACTTTGAATCAGCGCAAAAGATTTTCGAAAGACATTTCATAAACCATGACTTTAAGGGTCAAGAGCATGAATTGCCATTGTTTTCATCTAAAAAAGATACTCTTTATAGAGCTCGTAGGAATTTTTTAAACATGAACAGTTTAAAAGCACTTAACTCCAAAAATTTAAAACTGCCACATACTTTGGTGCAAGATTTTTTTTTATACGACGAATATTATTTGTCCGATAGAATAATCATATTTTCAGTGCTAACACGTTCAGAGTTACGAGAATATTTTAAATTCATCAAAACCTTATAATGGCGACAGTACTTTTAAAATTGTACCAGCTCCTTATTATCAAATGTATAGCTTACATGTAGATGTAGCATGGAATGATGATATGGTGAACTTTATACCCATAATTTTTGCTCTCTTAGCCAATAAGAAACAGAGTACATACAAGAGGTTGTTTTTAAATACTAAAACAACAATTCCGATTAGAAATAAATATGTACAAATGCGACTACGAGTTAGCAGTTATAAAAGCAGTAACAGAGGTTTTTCCACATATAAAAATAAAAGATTGCTACTATCATTTTTGTAACGCCGTGTTCAAAATGACCAAAAAATTAAAACTTGAAGAATCTGAAGATCAAAAAGTAGCAAAATACTGTTCACTCTTGCCTTTACTGCCTACGAAATTGATGCCAGAAGCCTTTAATACCATCATTGAAATGTCATCACCACGTGTCTACAAATTCTTAGATTACTTCAACAGCCAATGGATGAAAAAGATAAGTAGTAACATTTATGCTGTCATGACCAAAAGAATAGAACCACAAATGGTGTTGAGGGTTGGCATGACCGCATCAACACGAGAATTCCATCAAAACCCAGTATGTACCAGTTCATATCACTGCTAAAAAAGGAAGCTAAATTGCAAAACATAAAATTAAAAAGAAATTATTTACATTGTACTGATGTAAAACGAAATAGAAAAATAATTGAAAAGATTAAAAAAGTTGAAAGTTTATTCAATGATTGTGTAAATAAAACAATATGCATTCAAGTGTGTTTGAAACGCTTATGTGCAATTAGTACATAATCAAGAAATAAATACTTACTAAGAAATTATTTATCTTGATAAGATTTTTTTTTGTTTTGTTTAAGAATAGTTCATTTTTTGTTTTGTTTAAGAATAATTTCATTTTTTATTTTGTTACCAATTTCGTATTTAATAAAAAAAAATAAAACATCAGAGACTGAACTTTACTATACTGAACTGTACTTGGAATGTGGTAACACAAGAATATTGTGTTTTGCGAATATGGTCTTAGACATAGAGCAACACGGACCACCGGCGGACCGGAGGGGAGTAGCCATAGCGTGTGTTCCCGATACAGAAATGTCTGTCATTTTTTGGGGGGGGAAATCTGCGCCACGCACACTTTCTCAGACTCCCACACAAAAACAATCGGCTGTCACTACGAAACCCACACTTAACAATTATAACAATACACTAACAATTTCACATACACATAGCTGCATTCGGTGTCATAACAGTGTAATGAAGTGACACAACTACATTAACAAGTTGCGAACAGCCGTGGCTGTAACAACTGTCGATACGCATTATCGATAAATTCGAGAACTCTGTTAAAGAAATCAGGTTTAAAAAGTGATACAAATGTGGATATTATAATAAAGATAGGATTTTATTTATTCATCCAACAATTATCATAGGACAGTTAACTTAAATGTTTATATCATTTTGAAAACCAGTGATAGTTTTATCTATCACTGGTTTTTTTTCTTTTATAAATATGTCGAATACATTTTCGTGGGTTTGCCTTTTCCATTAAGAAAGAAATTCTTGTATCAGTATATTTTTCTATTATTAATCTGGCCAGTTCCAAATTATGATTTGTAAAATAATTTTCATTAGAATGGTAACTGATAGAGGGAAACAAGTCTTTGCCAATAAACTTTTTTAAAGCTTTTGGCACGATTTGGTGTGTGGTACAAGATCGTGTAGGTTTATTGTCGTCACTTATACGATGTCTTATTTCTTTCTCAGTGAAATAAACTTTGAAGTTGCAGTCAATCAATCCATAAAACTCCAGTAAATTTAATTCTTTTTCACAAAACACAAGTGCGTCAGCAACACTTGCGCTGAACAATTGTGCTGCGAGGCGAACATTCATTATTTTTGTTTTGTAATAAATGTGATTTGCTCTCAACTTATTTGCCATAAAAAATAGTTCTTCCTCTTGGATTTTATGTAATGCCTCCACAAATGACCATTGAATTTTATTTCCATTGTCATCGTAAAAACATTTGTAGTCACAAAAAGTGTTTCGAATTAATGTGACTCGGGTCTAAAAAAAATTAAACTTGTTGCCCCGTTGTAGGATCTAATATGGTAGTTTGCATTTTATTTGCAACTAAGCAGCAACCCAGTTCTGTTGCCATCGCTAAATTTGCTCTTGCGCCGTCACATGTTAATGCTTTTATTTCCACTCCAGTTTCATGTATTAGTTTAAATGCTTTAGTTATAAGCTGAGCTTTTAACTTAGCACTTGTGCTTTTAACTAAAAAATATGAATATAAAAATATTTTTTGTATACTACATAACCAACATTTTACTGGCGGCACGAGGCATTACATCGGGTGGACTAGGTTTTTTGCCTTCTCTATGATATAAAAAAAACTTACGGAAAAAGTACAGTGTGGTATTAGAGTTGGCTTGGTGCCCTCGACCAATCTCCTTCTATTGTTCGCCAACACTTGAAAGTCAGAGGTCTTGAAATGATCTGAGCAAATGACACTGTTTCTTGTAGGTATCCAGGTAAGTCTGTTATTACAAAAGTTCTTCCATATATCCTTTAAACTCGAATCTCTATGAAAACTGCAATAAATAAATAAATAAAAACAATATGGTCGAGCTTCACACTTAGTAGTTTTAATATAATGTATTAATACTCGTAAGTATTGTATTAAATTTAATTTGACGCAATTTTAATATTAAACAATATCAAAATAAAGCTCACAATATACATAATTATAATAATTAAATCAGAAGGCATAATCTCAAAAATGATTATACATATGCATGAGAGATATAGCTTTAAAGAGTCCTTTGCATTTGCCATTATTACCGATATCTAACCGGTAACAACACTATCGCTCGGTGACAGCGAAAACACTCGGATCAGTCGCTCGACCGATCCGCATATTGTATAAAGGCGAGCGGCCTGTGTTGGTAGACGAATCCGAAACAACACGACCGTTATTATTGTAAATTATAAGTTTAAAACGGAGTAAAATGTAATAATTTGATTAAAAAATCCTTACATATGAAAGGTAACGCCATCTTTTTGTAAATTTGACGTGGCAGACCTCTTTTTGCAGCAAAAAACTGAACAATTCGGCATTTTTGTGTGACGTCGATTCAGCCGCGCAACTAGATTTAGTCTAGTGAATGGAGCGGCTGCAACTAGTTTTATTGTACGCATAGGACCGCGTGGACTTGTACTTTGGCAGAGGGGAACGCCTGCGTATGGCTACTCCCCTCCGGTCCGTGTTGCTCTATGGTCTTAGAAGATTATGACGTTTTCAGAATATGATATTATGAGTATATGATGTTTTGCGAATATCGTGTTTTACGAATGTGATGTTTTACGAATGTGGTCTTTTGAGAATATGATATACAGCGACGGAGCGATATGCCGCCTTAGGAGCGGGCCAAAGAAATATATATGCACGGTGATTTGATTTGATTCACAGTTTTGCTAGAACAAACTGTACGGTGTACGTACATGGTTAAATATGTATTTTTGATGCAATAAGTTAGTTATTAAGGTCGCGCACTTTGATCGCGCCCTACGTTTAAGAGTGCATTGACATACGGCGGAGCCGAAATGATGCATTTTTGTACACAATTTAGTTAGTGTTCAATTAGACGTGGTTTGAGTCGGACAACTTGCATTTTTATTTAGATTCATCCCGTTGATCATTCACTGACATTTTCTGCATTTAAGTTTAAGTTTGACATTTTACATCTGCATTGACATTACTTATGTTAGGGAAACACCCTACATATTTTTTTTTTGGTCCTTCGAAACCTTTGCAAGTACCGTGCAGTCCGATACATCGGTCGGTAATACGTCGCGTGTGATCTGTGTCGTGTCGTGTCATACCGTGCCACGTGTGTTGCCCTGCAGGAGCATTCGGGGAGATAGCAGCGATCCAGGTTCCGGAGCGACGCTTGGCATTACGAAAAAAGGGAGAGTTCCTGAAGTTCAAGTAAGATCGTTCATTTTTTACTTACCACTTTGACAATGGAACCGTTAATCGTGCGTCAGGCTGAGATTCTCGAGGAGGTGAAGAGAATTCATTCTAATTTTAAGAAGGATTCAGCGAGCAGGAAGACCTCTGACTACATTCGACAAAGGCTTGAGCGATTAGATCAGCTATGGGCGGAATGTGAAGAAAAGAACCAGGAGCTGAGCACAGCAGAAGATAAAAATCACCAATATTTCACTAATAACATTTATGAGGTGATCAAAAGTTGGTACCTAGGAGCTCGTCAGGAGTTAGCAGCATACGAGATCAAGCCGCAGAGCGGACGTATCAGCGCCAGCACCAGTAAGGCAAGCGTTGAGTTTGACAAGACCCTTTTCGATAATTCTCCAAAAGCAGAGGACAAGCTACTCGAGTTACAGCAGTTGCAACAAGCAAATTTCCGTGCATTTAATAGGTTAGTGGCGAGTAGGAGCATTGACGACGTTAAGGAAAAATGGGAGATTGAGGATATGCTAAAGGCTTTAGGGTCTCGCTGGGATGCAATTGGCAAGTTACATTTACAGATTGATGGCATACTAGAAGGCACACCTGACGATTATTATGACGATTTTTGTCGTGGCTTTAGGGTCTCGCTGGGTTGCAATTGACAAGTTACATTTACAGATTGATGGCATACTAGAAGGCATACCTGACGATTATTATGACGATTTTTGTCGTCATGAAATGGCTTTCTCAAAATTAAAACGGACGTTAAACACGAACCTAAACGGTTCTGTGCATCAACAGCAAACTTTGCCTAAAATACCAAGTTTTAGCGGAAATTATACATCATGGCCTACTTTTATGGATCTGTACGTAGAAGCGGTTCATAACAACCCTGCTATTGCAAAAACCCAAAAAATGCAACATTTAAAGGGAACGTTGCGCGGTGAAGCGGAAAAGCTCGTAAAGCATTTACACATTGCACCCGAAAATTATGACACGTACTGGGAAATATTAAACCATAGATATAATAACAAATTTCTGCTATTCACCAAGAATTTTCAAGTATTTATGCGTCAACCGAATTTACAAAAACAATCTGCATTTGACCTGAAGCGGTTATATGACACTAGCAATGAAACCATAAACGCCAATCGCCATACATAACTTGGGCGTAGATACAAGCTCTTGGGACCCCGTACTGGTTTACGTGTTATGCGAAAAACTTGATGCCGAAACTTATGCTAAATACATGCAGTCCAGGACAGATCCGCGGCAGATACCTACATTCAACCATTTTATGGACTTCGTTGAAAACAAATTTATGGCATTAGAACCTTTGCATAGGAAAAAGCCAGAAAGCGGCGATAAACCTGCACAAAAACCACAATTCAATAAGGCGTCACATCCCTTCAACAAAAACTATTCGTGACCTAACAGGAGTTCATCAAACCAGTCTCGTAACTTCCATGCATGCAATGCTGGTCGATTTGACAAGATCATGTGCTCATTGTGCAATACCAATCACGCATTATTCCAATGTTCCAAATTCACTGACATGGCAAGTTCGGAAAAGTTACAATTTATTGAGGACAATAAGATATGCAAAAATTGTCTGTTTGTGCGTACTAAGGGCTACTGTGCGTCACAAAAAAGATGCAGAGAGTGCAACGAATCACAAAACATTATTGCACAACGATATTGCCAAGTCATCGCAAACGCCCTCAGCAACACACACTTTGCCTAAATCGTCGTCACCAACGACAACCAGGTCATCAAAAACAGTGCAAAATAACTTCGCCTCGAATAATGATGACGAGATACTATTGGCAACTGCATTAATACAAGTAGCGACAGCTAGTGGCGACTATATTACACTACGGGCATTAATTGATCAAGGCTCACAAATAACCCTGATCACCGAGAACGCGACTCAAAGACTGGGTATACAGCGTCAGCAGTTGAGCGCAAGCATAAGTGGTATTGGAACTTTATCCAACAGGAGTAAAGGAAAGGTCCAGTTATTCTGCAAATCTTTACACAATGATTTCCGGTTTACAACAGAAGCATTAGTCATGACAAGGGTGGTAAATAATCTGCCTAACGTTACATTCGCAAAGAAGCCTTGGGCTCACGTGACAGACATAACATTAGCCGATCCAGACTACAACATGTCCAGGCCAATTGACATACTTCTGGATGCACACGTATTTTCTGAGATTTTAATGAATGGCTTGGTAAAGGGGGAAGTTAACGAACCTATAGCTCAACAGACACATTTAGGGTGGATTCTGTCAGGCAACGTCAACAAAAGTTTAAACTGCAACGTCGTTATAAATCATGTTGATGATTTCACGAAGTACTGGGAAGTGGAAGACATTAACGGGGATACATGCAATTCAATGACGTCAGGAGAGACATATTGCGAGGAGTTTTTCATTGCAACAACAAAACGCTTACGAAATGGCCAATATGAAGTTCGTTTACCGATGAAGCCTAACTTTAACCAGTTGCTGGGCAAATCAAAACCACGTGCAGTATCTCAATTCATGGGATTAGAACGGAAACTGTCCGGGGATGACAAATTATCAGTAAGCTACGTTAGGTTCATGCAAGAATATTTGGAGATGGGACACATGAAAGAGAGTAAGAATGACAACAACCCGACATGCTACTTACCTCATCATGGAGTCCTTTTTTTTTTTTTTTTTTTTGAGGATGGGAAATCATCAAATGACTCCTCCCGCTCTGGGTGGAGCGGAAGGGAGTGTCAGACTCTTACTGACTAAAACCCACCCGTGTTCCTTCCTTGGCCCTTTATGTTCCGGGTCAGCGGTACCCCTTTCGGATGATCCCGCTTTCCCGGCAGGCTTGGGCCCTAGTGGGCCCCCTCTTTGATGCTGACATCTCTTTGAGGCGCGCGTGGAACACGTACGCGCCGTCCAGCACGGGCCTGGTCCTGATCGGACGGTGAGCTACCCATTACTCACCGCCCGCAGGCCCGCACCTACGGTGGCCGGGAGTCGTCACGCGGCTCCCAACGCCCGGAGCGTCCACCGCGGCGGCTTGGACGGGAGACTCTCTCCCTCTCCCGTCCCGCCACCTCCTTCGCTAGCATGACTGCTTCGCAGAAGGAGGTGACTGCCTCCCACTCCCCCTCGCCCCGGACCATGGCTTGAACCAGGGCCGGGCGTGAGAGGTCGCCGCCGCTGCCGATCGCCTCTACGAGGACACGGCGGTGCTCCGCCCATGCAGGGCAGGCCCCCACCGTATGCTCCACCGTGTCCTCGGGGCGATCATCGCAGTGGTGACACCCGGGCGTTTCCTCCCGCCTGATGATGTGCAGGAACCTCCTGAAACATCCGTGTCCGGTGAGGACCTGCGTCAGGCGGTAGGTGAGGACGCCGTGACGCCTCTCTAGCCACTCCTCAAAGAGGGGTCTTACCGCCGCTATCGTGGCGTGCCCTGCGCTAGGTTGCGACAGTCGCTCTTTCCATGCCACCATGAGATCGCGCTGGAGGTCCGTCCGCTCCGCCGCGATTTGCCGCGGAAGCGGGGTTTCCCCCCGGCGTAGTGCCTCCGCGCGCCACTCATACAGGCGCGCGAGGACTATCGCTTCCAGATCCCACGGCGGCAGTCCGGCAAGGAGGCTTGCCGCCTCGCCCGAGATCGTGCGGTAGCCCCGGATCAGCCTTACGGCTACCACCTTTTGGGGCGCGTTCAGATAGTGGGCGGCTCTCCGCCGCAGTGAACGCGCCCACACCGGGGCCCCATATGTAGCCATGGACCGCACGACCCCCGCGTAAAGCCTTCGGCAGAAGGCGTTTGGACCCCTCAGGTTGGGCAGGAGCCGCTTATCATGGAGTCCTTAAACAGGACTCAGTGACAACGAAACTCGAGAGTAGTTTTCAACGCCTCGCAGAAGACTGACACCGGGTACAGCTTGAACGATTTAATGGAGTGTGGTCCTAAGCTTCATCAAGACCTATTGACACTACTACTAGGATGGCGGCTATACAAGTACGTGTTTACAGCAGACTGTGAGAAGATGTACCGTATGATCCTAGTACAGAAAGAAGACCAACATTTGCAGAAGATAATGTGGAGAGAAACAAACCAATGTCCATTAAAGGAGTACCAGTTATGCACAGTGACTTATAGTACTAAGGCGGCACCATTTCTAGCACTTCGAACACTGAAACAGCTAGCGAATGATGACACAGAGAAATATCCGTTGGCAGCAAACGTCATTACAAACGAAATGTACGTTGATGACGTACTAAGTGGTAGCAATTCCATCGAACGAGCCCAAGAAACCCAAAATCAACTCATCAACATGCTGAGAGGAGCTGGTTTAACTTTACGGAAGTGGTCGAGCAACGACCCGACCTTGATCGAAAGCTTATCATCATCAGACCTCAACCAGACTACCATGCACTTTACAAATGACGGAACTACAAAAGCCCTGGGTGTACAGTGGAATCCTACAACTGACACATTTACATTCACAAACAAAATAAAATTCGATGACAACAAACAACTGACAAAAAGAAAGCTACTGTCCGAAATATCAAAAATCTTCGACCCACTCGGCTGGCTTACACCTCTGACATTAAAAGCAAAACTCATGTTTCAAGGCGTTTGGCTGTCAGGATGTGATTGGGATGAAACCTTACCCATCAGCGTACAAGAAGAATGGAAGCAATTTACAAGTGACTTGCATAACATAACCCAATATGAGATACCCGAGATGGCTGGGGGATACTACAAAACCCTGCCAAGTTCATGGGTTCTGCGACGCGTCAGAAAAGGCTTACGCGTGCGCTATCTACCTACTGACATTAGATGACAAAAACGAGCCCGTGAGTAGACTTATAGCTGCAAAGTCTAGGCTATCACCAATCAATAAAAAATTGACATTACCACGGCTTGAATTATGTGGGGCTGTACTGCTTTCACGACTGATGAAAAAGGTCGTAAAATCTTTCAAATGGGACAGTGTTGACAAAAACACATACGCTTGGACGGATTCTATGATTGTATTAAGCTGGCTGCATGGTGACGTCACAAAATGAAAATCGTTCGTGAGCAACAGAATACAGCAAGTGCTTGAAATTATACCAAAACAACATTGGAGTTACGTCAAATCTGAGGACAACGCTGCAGACTGTGCATCACGTGGCATTAGTTGTTCCCAGTTGCTACAACATCCTTTGTGGTGGCAAGGACCAGAATGGGTGAAAAATTACAATGACAAAATAGCTGACAAAGTTGCAATCACATCGACAACATGCGAATCGAAACAAAAACAAACGAAAGCGTGTGTTGTGAAATCTGAACCTTCCTCAATTATAATTGAGTTATTTGACAGACACAGCGATATGACTCGTATGTCAAGGGTCATGGCGTGGCTAAAACGCTTCATCAACAACTGCTCAAATATCAAAACAAATACAACTGCATATTTGACTTCAACGGAAATACTAAACGCCGAAAACCTCATAGTGAAAGAAATTCAACTGCATGCTTTCCAGGACGATATTATGAGATAGAAGGAAAATAAAAGTTTGAGCACCAAAAGTAACCTCCTAAGTTTAAACCCATTCCTTGACAAGAATGAAATCTTGCGAGTGGGGGGAAGGTTACATAACTCGAAATTAAACGAAAACACCAAACACCCAATGTTGCTACCACATGACCACAAACTGACAGAATTATTGATCTGGCAAGCGCACAAAAGGACATTATATGGAGGTCCCAAGCTAACCCTAACACATTTACGACAAAGATTGTGTATTGTGGGAGGATATCGCGCCGTTAAAAAGGTTCTACATACATGCACAACATGTCGCCGATTTAATGCAAAACCTCTTAATCAGATTATGGCAGATTTACCAGAGCCTAGAGTGACCGTGTCTCGTCCGTTCACACATACAGGGGTCGATTTCACTGGTCACGTCGAGATCAAGGCTAATAGGGGCCGAGGAGTAAAAACATTGCTGGCCTACATTGCCGTATTCGTCTGTCTAGCAACAAAAGCTATCCACTTGGAACTGGTCACAGAGTTGACCAGCACAGCATTTTTATCGGCTTTCAAACGCTTTTGTGCTCGTCGAGGCACGCCATGGGATATGTACAGCGACAACGGCACGAATTTTGTGGGAGCAAATCGGATCCTATCGCAACAATATAAATGCATTGTAGAAACTATTGACAACTTCTTCTTGGGCAAGGTATCAGAGATGGAAGTCAAGTGGCACTTCAATGCCCCTGTTTGGCCGAGCGCAGGCAGGCTGTGGGAAGCTGCTGTAAAAAGCATGAAGTACCATTTAAAACGTGTCATTGGAGAGCAGCGCCTAACTTACGAAGAATTCACCACTCTGTTATGCCAGATTGAAGCATGCTTGAACTCACGACCACTATGCACTGTAACAGAGAACGTGGACGAAATCAACTGCTTGGCACCTGGACATTTTCTAACAGGCACATCGCTCATGATAATTCCAGAACCGGACATTGACAACACGTACCACGTAAGCAAAATATGGCAAACTGTGCAGAAGCTGACTAAGGATTTCTGGAAGAAATGGTCACAAGAATACCTGCAACAACTACAAGCAAGATTAAAATGGAAACGACAGATCACCGACCCACGAGAAAATGACATTGTGTGCATCAAAGATGAAAAGTTACCTGCAGGAAAATAGGCACTGGGACGTGTAGTGAAGTTACACCCTGGAAAGGACGGCCACACCAGAGTTGTCACATTACAAACTGCAAAAGGTGAAGCTAAACGACCGATTACAAAATTAGTACCAATAGTTGAGGCTGAAGAAAACGGCACTGACAATGACAAACCAACGAAAAACAGGCGCAACAGATCTAATAAACTCACCTGGAAGAGCTTGGTTTGTTACACATTGATGCTAGTTATGACATTAATAACACCCACTGTCCAACAAGATATGAAATTTACACCACTGACAAAAAACCAAACAATTTATTTTGACAAGGTAGCGGACCTGCAAGAAATTAGAGATGAATGGAGATTAGTGTTTTATTATAATATGACGAATTACTGGCGAAACGTCGACACACTGCCACAATTCGTGCCACACATAAAACAATTTCGTTGCGATGAGTGGTTGATGCAATTTCATGTCATAATCAACCAACTTGAACAAACCACAAATGAACTAAACTACTACAATGAGATACTGAAATCCCAGCGATTAATTCAACACAGGTTTAAAAGGGGATTAATCGACGTAGTGGGATATGTTGCAAACTCATTATTTGGCGTACTAGATCAGCGTTTTGCAGATAAATACGAACTTGATATTCATACAATTAAACACAATGAGAATTACTTACTACAATTGCTGAAAAACCAGACTAGTATTTTGGAAACCGAGAACAACATTGTACAGCGCAACGAAGCGACTATGATAAAGCAGTTTACTTTGATAAACGATCACCTTAGTACTTTAGAAAATAATACCTTACAGGACAAAGCTGACACTGCAAACGCCTTCTACATAATAACATCGGCAATGGCTGCCGAAAGAATGGCTCAAAATCTGAAGGACATCCAACAAACCCTTATCAACACATTGACAAATATGCACCAGGGACATATGGACGTCCATTTACTATCACCAAATCTAATGCAAAGTGAATTAGATAAAGTAGCGCGACAACTGCCTCGCGACTCGGCGCTACCGGAAATACAGAATGACGTAACAGAAATCTACAGGCTGTTCAGAATACATGCACGCATTACACAGCAATACCTATTGATGGAAATAAAAATACCGATCCTTAATGATGCATTATACGCGCTAAATAAATTAATCAGCATTCCTCAACGTATCGACGCTACTCGTGTGACGTACGTCATTCCAAACTCTGAATTAATTGCATTTAACCCTAACCAATACTCGTTTATACCTCTAGAACAATCCGATATTCAAGAATGCCAAAAGATCCATGATAAAACCCTGATGTGCAAACTAAACCATCCTATATACAGCACTGGCGATCGACGCAAGTCCATTTGCGAAGTACAGCTGATTCGAGACAACGAAGAACACAGTGTATATTGTGTCATACTGAAATAAAAGTATGCGCTGACAAGTGGGAAAAATTACATAAGCAAAACACATGGTTTTATTATTGTTGTGACACGTGCGAAGTGCAACTAGTGTGCGGAGGTCAAATGACATCGGAGACGCTACGTCACTCGGGTCTGATAACACTTAAACGAGGTTGTAACCTACAAGGTGATTCATTCATGCTTCACGCATACATGGAACACACAAGCGACATTTTTGTTAATGAACCATATGCCATGGTAATACCCACGATTTCACCAATCAACAATATCATCAATACCTGTGTCCGTAACTCGTCATTGCATATCGAGACGCATGAAGAGACTTTTAAGAAGATTGACACTGAACTGCGCTCGATTAAAGAACAATCGAAGCTAGAAACCCTATCTCCTCATGACATTCATCACTACACCGCGATCTATGTGATCATTATTATTAGCATTGCACTGTTTGTAACATCGGTGTATTTTTGGCGAAAGATGACAACCGAAAGACAGGGGGAGGGTCCTCAAGATGTGAGAAACAGAGGAAGACGACAAGAAGAAGATGACACCGAGGACGGGAACAGTACGGTCAACAAACGGGAATCAAAAGTGCATAGTGAAGTGAACACGGTAACAAGGGTTAAACCCTCCTCTAGTGAAGTGAAATTTGACACTGAGAGACATAGTGACGTGTGCTAATTAAGTGTGACATTTATTTAGGGATTTTAGTTTACATTTTTACATATTATTCATTGACACATTATTTTACATCTATTGCTGCTCTGCAGTTTGTTATATTGTTTTGTATTGTTTTTTCTACGCTTTGTAATTGTTTACATGTCTTGCATTTAGTTACTGTCACCAATCCTTGTGGTGGCAATATGTACGGTGTACGTACTTACATAGTGAAATATGTATTTTTGATGCAATAAGTTAGTTATTAGGGTCGCGTATTTGCACTTTGATCGCGCCCTACATTTAAGAGTGCATTGACATACGGCGGAGCCGAAATGATGCATTTTTGTACATAATTTAGTTAGTGTTCAATTAGACGTGGTTTGAGTCGGACAACTTGCATTTTTATTTATATTCATCCCGTTGATCATTCACTGACATTTTCTGCATTTAAGCTTAAGTTTGACATTTTACATCTGCATTGACATTACTTATGTTAGGGAAACACCCTACACAAACGTTGTTTAGAGCATGGTCTACTACCATTCTACAGCATCAAATATGTTATTAAAACAATCTAATCCACGAGTTCTCAAATTAGTCTTATGTTGCTCAAACGTGTAATAATGTTTGAAACATTTAACCGTAACTTCAAAGTACTCATCACGGTAGCAATATTGCCTTTAAGACGCGAGCGCCGCGCGTCGCAGCCGCAATGTCTGTGTTGTAGGGCGTAACGATAATCCCGACATTTTTAACATTGCCTTTTTTATGTTTTTTTTGAAAACCAATGACTTTTTTTTTTCTATTGGATGCTATAGAATGGCTGCAGATCATGGTCTGAACAACATTTGTTCTAGCAAAACTGTGATTCAAATGTCACCGTGTATACATACACCCGAACAACATAACCCTCCTTCGAGCGCAGTCGGGTAAAATAGACAAACAATTTGATATTTTTTTTTTAGGTTCATCGACCGCAGTTAGCGTAGAAATTCACTTGAGTTAGTGTAGATAGTTTACTTTTGTGTAAACTTCACAGACGAGATTGGTATCGATATCTAAACACGATAAAACAAAAGAAAACAGATTTTTTTCAACTCGTAGGTACTGCAAGTAAGAAAACTACCAGCAGTCGTTGACTTCTAAGATAAAAAATTGGTTGTCTGTAAAGTCGGTTTACGGACGATATTTTTATGTGATAACGCGGCGTTCCAGTAACAGTACTATTCGGAATACTAGATCTTGACGTCACGCGAGAAGAGAGATAAATGTGACACAAGCTAACGCTAACGAAAGGGAAAGGGCTGATCGTGCTTATCTATCGCTTGTTCTTCGCTCTCGCTTGCACGCTCAGGCTCAGACGGAACGTTACACGTTTTCGTGCATGCAGACGGTGTTCATCGATTTATAGGACGTTTTCGCGTCAAAAACATCGAATATTTTTTTTTGATATTGTGACGTTGCAAAAATCAATAATTAAAGCAACTAGTAGCGACACCTTTCGTGGGTCTGCTCAAGCTAGTAGGATGATGGTTTTTATGAAATTGTGTAATGCGAACTAATTACATGTTTATTCATTATTTGAAAGAAATAAACATTACGACATAATTTCCCACATTTTACTGATATACAATGTCTAATAAATCCAAAATGTCTAATAGATGAGGATTCTATTTAGTCTGTGGATTGGTCAAAAAGATTGATCAAGGTAGCTGTCAAAATGGAGGAAAGGTTTTTTCCCCTCATGGCGTGACTAGGAGGAACACGCTTTGGCAGAGGGACCTGTTCCGGACTAATCAAACTGTGTCCAAATAACCAGATGGGTTTTATACAATATGTAACAAAAACCCTGTTGTTCCTTTTACCTACGTTTTAAGAATCGGTATACATTAGGGCATGTAATATCGGAAGGTTTTCAATTCCGATACTGATTTCCGATATTAGATCTCAATATCGGAATTCCGATATTAATATCGGAATTCCGATATTAATATCGGAATTTCGTTATTTCGTTAGAAATTGCACATTTTATTTACAAATTGCACAAATTCAGTATGAGGTTGGATTTAGTCCAATAAAAAACATTTTTAAATCGTATTCTTCAATTTGGATCAAAAATTGGTTGTTTATTAAGTATGTCTCCTGTATTTTTTAAATCACATATTTCTCATTATTTTCCTATAATTATTACTAATTAAACTATCTGACTCAGAATCAACAAAACTTCTTATAATTTAAAAGGTGCAAGCAAAATCAACAATTAGGATCAAAAATTACTAGTACTATTTGTTTATCATATATCTCATTAATAAACTATGCTTATTACTAATTAAACTACCTGACTCAAAATCAACAAAACTTTTTATAATTTAAAAGATGCAAGCAAAATCAACAATTAGGAACAAAATTTACTAGAAATATTTGTTATTCATATATCTCATTATTATACTATGCTTATTACTAATTAAACTACCTGACTCAAAATCAACAAAACTTCTTATAATTTAAAAGATGCAAGAAAAATCAACAACTGTTGCTTTACACTGCCCCAGAGGAAAGAACGTCAGATTAGGTGATCTTGCAAGTCCAACACTTGCTCCTCGGTGTCAATGTCTCGAGTCCTCGGTCTGCCTGCGTCAGCTCGATGGTCTCGTCCGTGCACACTTCCGGTATTGTACGTACGTGCAAACGTTAGAATGCAATCGCCGATGGTAATGGTAGACTCGCTTAACGTTCTTGGTAGAGTCTGCGTGCACATCAGCATATTAAAATATTCTACGTTAGAATAGGACATGGTAAATAAACTACGTAAACAAATCACAAGTCACTCACTACGTAGGTCAACAATAACATCCGTTCAAAACTGAGGTGCGCGGGAGACTTCGAAGTGATTCGCAGGGCGGCGGGTGGCGGGGTAAATGGGGGGGGGGGGGGGGGTCTTCAATCGCTTCAAAGAAAGTCGCTGAACTCGTAGGCTGTTTAGCGAAACAAAGATGTACTTGTAAAATCAGATACCCTAAAAAAATTTTTTTATTTGCCGATTTTAATACTTATTTGTGACTTCTCGACTGGCCAATGCTATTTTTTTTTAAATTATAATTTCATCAATGTTGTTCCTGTAGGTAAATGTATACGTCCCTAAAAGGAACAACAGGGTTTTTGTTACATATTGTATAGGTCAAATCAAATCTGATCCTTGTGAGTATTGAACCATTTTCTTAGTTCTCGTTTTTATAACCATGGTCTCAGTTCTGAGTTTTGACACGAGGATGTTGTTTCAGGTCTCGCTGATTATGCTAGCCTTTTTTCGTCTTGTTTAATATATCTAATGCGAGGATAGACGTGATGCCTTGGTGTAGCCCCATGGTCAGATAATTTGGAATTGATCCGGGTGTGGGCAATTTAGAGGTTAACCCTAGAGGTGTGGTCACCTGTTATTGAAGAAGGCCTTACTGAACCGGATAACGGTAAATGAGGGAAGTTCGCCACTCCAGGTAACAATAGCGTCACCGTCTAAACCCGTAGGCCACGTTAATCGTGTGAACAGGCATTATCCTGTGTTTGATGCCAAGGGTCTTGATTCCGCCATTGGAAAGGAAATATACTGAGAGAACACTGGTTTAAACTAAATTGTTATAATTTAAACTATGACAGTGTTAGGCCTTTTGTAAGAACTATGTAGTAAGACCAATTGTTATAAATTATTGTGTCTCGGGTAGCTTTACATAAGCGATATTTTCCCTACCTATATGAGCGCAACCGTAATAGGTCGACACTTATTCGGTTGAGCTAGAAGTTATAAAGCAGTTCATCTCACGTACTCATGAGTTATTGTCTTAGTCTCATTGCAGGTGTGTACCCCGAAACAACTAGTAGATAACGGAGCCTAGTTTTGTCGGAGTGAACACCTAAGTGTGTGGGGGAAGGGTTTGGTTAGTGGCTCGCCACATTTGATGTTGTATTACAAATTATTACAATAAACTTTGTATTGTTTAATCGAATCTTTCCCGTACAGCTTATACCCAATAAATTTACTTTAGCACGGTGGTAAGTAGTATAATACTATATTGAAACCAGCAACATCTTGTTTTCCAAAGTTAAAATATAAACTATTTTTTACCCGGTTATAATATCGATACCTATCACGTCTGCAGAGTCTCGCTAGCTAATTTAATATGACGGCGTCAGCGACGGCTGAGCGATAGCGCCGTCATCATCTCGATTCGGTGGTACGGAATCCATAGTGCAGGTTTTCAATGAAACACGGTAAAACAGCAAATCAGTCAGCACTATTTACTAAGTTCGGGCAAACCGTTAGTTTCGCATAGGAGAAGTGGAGTTCTGCATTCGTTCGTTGCCCTCACAAGACTGACTTGTCTTTTGATCACTTCCCTTCAGACCACTGCCCACGAGCCGTCCTCTTTACCGAGCGTGTCATGGCGTTTACCCTCACCTTAGTACTACAATAATCAATTGAGAGACTATTATCGCTCAACTTTTATCATCTACGACATATGTATTGTAGAGAGTGAGCACGTGTTTGTTGTGTGTGCAGAGGGACTACGCGAGGAAGCGGGCGTGCGCTCGGTGTCCATCACGACCAACGGGCTAGTGTTGACGCGGCGCCTGCCTGCGCTGCAGCGCGCCGGCCTGTCCGCGCTCAACGTGTCGCTCGACTCGCTGCGGCCCGAGCGCTACGAGCGCATGGCGCGCCGTCCGGTATGTCTCCCGTCCCACTAACCGTATAGTTCCAACCGCGCTCAACGTGTCGCTCGACTCGCTGCGGCCCGAGCGCTACGAGCGCATGGCGCGCCGTCCGGTATGTCTCCCGTCCCACTAACCGTATAGTTCCAACCGCGCTCAACGTGTCGCTCGACTCGCTGCGGCCCGAGCGCTACGAGCGCATGGCGCGCCGTCCGGTATGTCTCCCGTCCCACTAACCGTATAGTTCCAACCGCGCTCAACGTGTCGCTCGACTCGCTGCGGCCCGAGCGCTACGAGCGCATGGCGCGCCGTCCGGTATGTCTCCCGTCCCACTAACCGTATAGTTCCAACCGCGCTCAACGTGTCGCTCGACTCGCTGCGGCCCGAGCGCTACGAGCGCATGGCGCGCCGTCCGGTATGTCTCCCGTCCCACTAACCGTATAGTTCCAACCGCGCTCAACGTGTCGCTCGACTCGCTGCGGCCCGAGCGCTACGAGCGCATGGCGCGCCGTCCGGTATGTCTCCCGTCCCACTAACCGTATAGTTCCAACCGCGCTCAACGTGTCGCTCGACTCGCTGCGGCCCGAGCGCTACGAGCGCATGGCGCGCCGTCCGGTATGTCTCCCGTCCCACTAACCGTATAGTTCCAACCGCGCTCAACGTGTCGCTCGACTCGCTGCGGCCCGAGCGCTACGAGCGCATGGCGCGCCGTCCGGTATGTCTCCCGTCCCACTAACCGTATAGTTCCAACCGCGCTCAACGTGTCGCTCGACTCGCTGCGGCCCGAGCGCTACGAGCGCATGGCGCGCCGTCCGGTATGTCTCCCGTCCCACTAACCGTATAGTTCCAACCGCGCTCAACGTGTCGCTCGACTCGCTGCGGCCCGAGCGCTACGAGCGCATGGCGCGCCGTCCGGTATGTCTCCCGTCCCACTAACCGTATAGTTCCAACCGCGCTCAACGTGTCGCTCGACTCGCTGCGGCCCGAGCGCTACGAGCGCATGGCGCGCCGTCCGGTATGTCTCCCGTCCCACTAACCGTATAGTTCCAACCGCGCTCAACGTGTCGCTCGACTCGCTGCGGCCCGAGCGCTACGAGCGCATGGCGCGCCGTCCGGTATGTCTCCCGTCCCACTAACCGTATAGTTCCAACCGCGCTCAACGTGTCGCTCGACTCGCTGCGGCCCGAGCGCTACGAGCGCATGGCGCGCCGTCCGGTATGTCTCCCGTCCCACTAACCGTATAGTTCCAACCGCGCTCAACGTGTCGCTCGACTCGCTGCGGCCCGAGCGCTACGAGCGCATGGCGCGCCGTCCGGTATGTCTCCCGTCCCACTAACCGTATAGTTCCAACCGCGCTCAACGTGTCGCTCGACTCGCTGCGGCCCGAGCGCTACGAGCGCATGGCGCGCCGTCCGGTATGTCTCCCGTCCCACTAACCGTATAGTTCCAACCGCGCTCAACGTGTCGCTCGACTCGCTGCGGCCCGAGCGCTACGAGCGCATGGCGCGCCGTCCGGTATGTCTCCCGTCCCACTAACCGTATAGTTCCAACCGCGCTCAACGTGTCGCTCGACTCGCTGCGGCCCGAGCGCTACGAGCGCATGGCGCGCCGTCCGGTATGTCTCCCGTCCCACTAACCGTATAGTTCCAACCGCGCTCAACGTGTCGCTCGACTCGCTGCGGCCCGAGCGCTACGATCGCATGGCGCGCCGTCCGGTATGTCTCCCGTCCCACTAACCGTATAGTTCCAACCGCGCTCAACGTGTCGCTCGACTCGCTGCGGCCCGAGCGCTACGAGCGCATGGCGCGCCGTCCGGTATGTCTCCCGTCCCACTAACCGTATAGTTCCAACCGCGCTCAACGTGTCGCTCGACTCGCTGCGGCCCGAGCGCTACGAGCGCATGGCGCGCCGTCCGGTATGTCTCCCGTCCCACTAACCGTATAGTTCCAACCGCGCTCAACGTGTCGCTCGACTCGCTGCGGCCCGAGCGCTACGAGCGCATGGCGCGCCGTCCGGTATGTCTCCCGTCCCACTAACCGTATAGTTCCAACCGCGCTCAACGTGTCGCTCGACTCGCTGCGGCCCGAGCGCTACGAGCGCATGGCGCGCCGTCCGGTATGTCTCCCGTCCCACTAACCGTATAGTTCCAACCGCGCTCAACGTGTCGCTCGACTCGCTGCGGCCCGAGCGCTACGAGCGCATGGCGCGCCGTCCGGTATGTCTCCCGTCCCACTAACCGTATAGTTCCAACCGCGCTCAACGTGTCGCTCGACTCGCTGCGGCCCGAGCGCTACGAGCGCATGGCGCGCCGTCCGGTATGTCTCCCGTCCCACTAACCGTATAGTTCCAACCGCGCTCAACGTGTCGCTCGACTCGCTGCGGCCCGAGCGCTACGAGCGCATGGCGCGCCGTCCGGTATGTCTCCCGTCCCACTAACCGTATAGTTCCAACCGCGCTCAACGTGTCGCTCGACTCGCTGCGGCCCGAGCGCTACGAGCGCATGGCGCGCCGTCCGGTATGTCTCCCGTCCCACTAACCGTATAGTTCCAACCGCGCTCAACGTGTCGCTCGACTCGCTGCGGCCCGAGCGCTACGAGCGCATGGCGCGCCGTCCGGTATGTCTCCCGTCCCACTAACCGTATAGTTCCAACCGCGCTCAACGTGTCGCTCGACTCGCTGCGGCCCGAGCGCTACGATCGCATGGCGCGCCGTCCGGTATGTCTCCCGTCCCACTAACCGTATAGTTCCAACCGCGCTCAACGTGTCGCTCGACTCGCTGCGGCCCGAGCGCTACGAGCGCATGGCGCGCCGTCCGGTATGTCTCCCGTCCCACTAACCGTATAGTTCCAAAGCGCCTCTGTTTGGACCCCAACACACGAACCCCCGCCGCGCCGGCTCGGTAGTGGTTCCAAGTGGAAGCCTAGAATGACGACCATACGACACCTCAAATTGATAATGTAAATATTGATTTATTGTGCTACCCATCAAATCTTATGAGTGTGCGATTATTGAAAGAGCTGGATAAAAAGCTCAGATGTAGACGCCATTAAATCTTTCATATTTGGCGTCCAATTTTATTATTTTCCTTTATAGCATCCAAGTTTGTAAATGCAATAATCGCCACTTTGATGACTGTGGTGATCTAAAAAACATAAAAACTGAAGATTTCGGACATCCTAACTCCACTACAGCGGGGCAGCATGACCGTACCCAAGACGATTGTGGCAAGACATGATAAATTATATCATGTCTTACAATTTGACTTAAATGCTAGCACGGGTCAACCTTGTGACACGATCTAGAGGCGCGACATGCCTTTCTTGTAGCTGACTTCAGTGTGAAACGGTAAATTAAAATGTCTGTCTGTAAATCTGAATATGCGACCAAATAAAATAATACGTCCAAAAGAGGGCAGTTCATACAGATAAACAACTTACAACATACCGATATTGAGTCTATTTTTATTCTGCAGAAAAGAGCTATCAGAGCAATATACAGCCTCCGCAGGCGCGATTCTCTAAGAGAACTGTTTAAAGACATTAACATCATGACGGTACCTTGTCAATATATTTATGAAAACATCATGTACACACGGCTACACATCAAGCTATACATTTCCAGTATAAGCTGATCTCACATTGTATAGGATTTCCGTACGATGCGAGACCAGCGTAAACTGGTTTTGTATAGCTTGATGTGTAGCCGTGTGTACGTAAGGAAAAATTTAAATCTTTTCAGTAAAAGAGGTGAAAGACACAATTATAAGACTAGAAATAGGGACCAATTAGTTCAACCAGGTTTCAGACTGGCTAAAGTAGACTCATCCTTCATGGGGTACTGTTTAAAATGTTACAATAAAATACCTCCCCACATACTCCAACTGAATGAAACGAAATTTAAATCTTGTATAAAACGCACACTATACAGCCAAGCATATTATAAGTTGGGGGATTATATCGCTGACAAAAAGGCTTGGCTCAGGGCTGGTCCTGCTCCACAAGGGCGCGTAAACTAATTAATTAGCATTCGAAAATAGTGTTGGAGCTGATGAAGATTGTACAACCTATCTTTGCATTGTATTAATTCAATCTCTTAGTATTGTATACAAAAATACAAATACAAAATACAAAATATTTATTTATGCTTCAGATTTACAAAAAGGGTCATTTGTGTTTGGAGCCTCCTTTTAAGCAAACAATGCCTGTGTTAGGAGGTTCCGCTCTTCCATAATAAAGCATAGTTAACTAAAGAACATTTAACTGTGCTTCTTCTGCTTTAAAAGTAATTTAAGGTAAGTAATTTAATAATAAGCAAAAGCTTTTAAAAAGAATAGTGTGTGTATGTGTATTATGTGCAGTATGATGAATGTGGATGTGTGTGTGTGTGTGTGTAGGTGTGTGTATGTATGTTTGCGTGTGTATGTCTGTGTTTTATTGGTGCTATATTATATATTCCATGAGTGCCTCAGTTTCGTCGTATGTAAGTGATTTTATCCATTTTGTTACAGTTTTCCTACATTCGAAAATCGTTTTTGTGTATATACTTAATTTTTTGTTTATTTTGTTGTATAGGTTAGCTGATTGCTTTTTGAGTTGCCTACTTGCGAATATAGTTTTAGTGTGAGGTGTGATTGCAACAATGTCTTTCCTTCTTTTTGTTAGGTTAGATGATTCTAATGGAAGCTCTTTGTGTTTTTTTACAATGGTTTGAGTTATATATAGTTTTCTCACCGAAAGTAAGTCACTGGTTTTATAGAGGCCAGCAGTCGGATATCTTCTGTTTAAAAAAATACATTATTTTAATTAGTGCGCGTTGAGCTCTCTCAAGATTTATGAAGTAGGTTTTTGCTGCTCCTCCCCATACAGGTATACAGTATGTCAGTACTGACTGTACCAGAGCTACGTAAATCTCAACCAGAATATTCCTAGGAGGTTTATTGTCAATAGAAATTCTCTTAGGAACTACATGTCTTATTGTCCTAAAAATCCAGCTCAATCTCCTGATCCTATTTGCTACCTGCTCGAGATGAGGGTACCAACTCAAGCGCTGGTCAACTATCACACCTAGGTATTTAGTTTGTGTAACTTGTTTTATACAAGTGCAGCTACATTGTGTGTTCCTTGTATAACCGCAAACATGTATTTTAATATCAAGGTCGTCAGTCTGTTTGGTAGTTTGATATATACTAAAACACATATAAACGGTTTTGGATACATTTAGAGTTAGCATATTACTGTTAAGCCAGGTAGCTATTTGAGCCAAACCCTTTTCAGCGGTAATTTTTACATCATCCCAGGACTTACCAGAGAAGACGACAGCTGTATCATCAGCGTAAGAAATGACTTGTGCATTGTTAATATTCATATTACATAAATCATTAACGTAGATTAAGAATAACGTAGGGCCAAGTACACTACCTTGCGGCACGCCGTACGTTACCTCTGTAGTTTCGCTAATAATATCTCCGACCTTGACCCTTTGTTTTCTAGACGAAAGATAATCTTCCAGCAATTTCAACGAAACTTCTCTAATTCCAACATTTTCCAATTTGCTCACAAGGATGGGGACAGAGACGGTGTAGCGTGTATAATTGCATAGCACATGTGTGAGCACTATGTACCCACTATAAAGCTTACTGGGTTCGTCTTTCATTGACTTGAATGTGCCTTGGCGGCTGAGAGTATGTCATGCTCACTCAAATGTGTCGCTGGTAGTGGCGTGTGTATTGGATCATTGAGTTCCCTTCAAAATGGTTGAGCTGAATGGTGCTGATCCATACGTTATGTTCGTGAACCGGCGCCGTCAGTAGGCACTGGTCATTTCTTAGCTGCCACAGCTTATTTTAATTCCATAATTGTTTTTATCTTTTTATTACGGACGCTTTTAACGTGCACGTCTTTCTACATCGTTCTCACATGTATAATTACAACATGAATGATGTAACCACTCTATTGTAACAATATTTTGATTTAAAAGAGTGTCCATGGAGTTTCTTGCCCGTTCTTCTCAGGTACCTACTACGCTTTGGAATGGGCAACTAGCTTCATCTTTCTGACTGACCGACCCCTTGACAATTCAAAAGTGCCTGTAATTGGTTTATTTGAAATAAATGCTTTGAGTTTAGAGGCATTTGTTACAAGAGAATCGGCACCATTGTCATCTAAATTAAACGTGTAAGTATGCAAAATTTCAGATAACTGTTTAAAAATTTGACCTAAACAAACTAACAGACATACCCACAGGCTACATACATACAAACATTGCAAGTTAAATAAAAGCTTGTAATCAAAATTTTGCACAAAATTATCAAACCAAACAAAATGAAAGTCGTGCGTATGTCAAAAATGAATTATATCCCAACAAGATTAAACTGTAGTCAACTGAATGAACCCCCCCCCCCTCCCCCCAGTCGACCATTTCAATTTGGCACACGATGCACCAAACACCCAATATACAGGGTGTGTTCATTTTTGACATACGCACGACTTTCGTTATGTTTGGTTTGACAATTTTGTGCAAAATTTTGATTACAAGCTTTTATTTAACTTGCAATGTTTGTATGTATGTAGCCTGTAGGTATGTTAGTTTGTTTAGGTCAATTTTTTAAACAGTTATCCCCAACCGTATGAGCTCAAATATTGCATAGGTACTATCGATGAATTTCATATCTATGCACCTCAAGGACTATTTTTCCTTGCAGCGCTCGGCCGCTATAGAAATCTTTTGTTCTATTCCTAGTGGCCGAGAAACAGATATGGTCATTGTGTTCACGGGATTTTGTTTTAAAACTGCTTAGATATGAACTTCCACAATAGTACCTACACGTTTAGTTTGGATGACAATGTGGCGGACTCGCGAAGATGGTGGACTGGATGGTGGATGGTGCACTCCCATGATATGGGTATCAATTAAAAGGAGTTACTGAGAAGAATACAAAAAAGGAACATGTCCAAAGAAATCTAGAAAAATAAAAACCCAACTTTCAAGAAATCTTTGCGGTATATATACGACGCTATTGACGATTTCTTAGTCTTGTCAATTTACTTTATAAAATATTGACATTTTATTGCCATTTGGTGCAGTAATTATTAAGAAATTATTATTTTTATAAATTTTTAATCTTATCACCATCTCCAAACTATATAAATTTTTCATATTCAACTGTCAAAATTTGAAATTTGTGAGAAAAAGGATGCGCCCGTATTACCAAATAAGACGTAAACGGTCTTATTATAAAACAAGGTTTTTCTTTAAACATGGTTTTAACAATCGAACCTGTTTTTGAAATAAGAACCTAACAGAAATTGAAATACAGTTCCTTTTACGAAACTGACAACTTAGCCTGGTCTTTGGTTGTCAATTTTGTATAAGAATTTTAGTAAAGTGGGCATAAAGTTCGAAATACAAAATCGACTCGAAGGTTTCGGCTTGGGCTAAAGTTAGATCGCGTTTTGTAATAAGATGGAATGAGTCCCAACTTAACGTCAAGAAGTTATGCCACATGTCAAGAAACTACCTATCTCACGCCGCCGTGCTAGCATTTAAGACAAAACGATTATATCGCCCAAACTGTGATAAAATGTGTGACTCAAGCCGTGTCATAGTATGCCATGCTCGCCCTGCAGGTAGAGAGGCAGTGACAAAAATAATCATTTAATAATTTGACGAATTCATCCATTGTTTAAGTTAATTTAGTAGTGGCTAATGAAGTTTTTTGATATCCCAAGTTGTGATTTTGACGTTCAAAAAGTGCTGATTGTCAGCCTAGTTTGAATAAATGACTTTTGATTTTGATTATTTGAAGTTTCGCTCCAATTGTGCGTGTTAACATTTTTAATTTTCACATATGTCACACACTCACATGATGTAGCCACAATTTAAAGTGTAACAAATATCTTTGAACATATTATAAACAACAAGAAAATGCCCAGATCTTAACCTAATTTACAGACAGGCCAGGCGCACTCCGCATTTTAGGTATGAAGCTATTTGAAGCTAAGCTCATTTTAGGTACTCGGCGCGGTCGACTTGTCGGACCAATTCAGTGGGGCTGCCGCGCGGCCGGGTCGGACGTTAGTTTGATACTCAATCTCATCACCGTCTGTCGCTTAATATATTAAATAAAAAATAAAATGAAGGCAAAAGCATATTGCATCGTATTCGGCTGCTTAAAAACAAGAATCCGAACCTCACGTTTTTCCTACTCCCGAAGGACATCGAAAGGTTAAGAAATGCACGTCTACCTATAAGTAATTAGGTAGGTACTTACCTGCCAAATGTATACTTTTGTTGATGTCACCCGAATGGTGCATTCTTGTTTTGTAAGTTGAACACTGGTATGTTTGCGTTACAAATGAAGTTAGGTATATTTTTGTCTTTTGATGCATTGCTTGAAGTCTTTATATTTTAGTGTGATGTAAGAATTACTCTCGAAAGTGCACGTCCGCATAGAAGACGAAGTAAAATCTAATATAACAATAATAGCTATAATTCGGTCACCGGTTTACATTTGAATGGTACAAAATATCTTGGTTAAAATTATACATTCCTTAAATTAGCAACACCAAAATCCTTAGGTTAGAATTTATTAATGTTAATTTTGTGCTTTTTATCGATGAATTTACGTCTAGGGTACATTATTCACAATGTATGAACACAGTAAAATGTTATTGATAGCCTAGTTACTGATAAAAAGTGCTATACTTACGAATGAATGCACAAGTCTGGCATTTTCGTTTCACCTATCACTTTTACACCTTAGATCGCTACACCGCACCATGTTTTTTTATTTAATGGTTAAAATATTAAGGCTAAATTGTTCACAACATAAAATAACATAAATTACTAAACTTAAAGCACATAAAACTGAATTTTACAAGAAGACGATAACTATCTGTCAAACTTTGTTTAGCAAAGTACTATGCTAAAACCTTCAAAATCGTGGCACGCGCCGTGAAACAAAAAATCTCATCGTTCTGTCTCATTTCTTTACACGGCATCGGCGTAACTTGCTCTTTTTCTTGTGTGAATGCGACAAAACACATCAATTTGTCTATAGCATTCTCTGTCTACGATGTAAATTGATTGTAATTTTGACAGATTGAGACTGAGATTAGAATGCGAACGGTCTTAAAAATACGGGAATTGCCCCTCAGGTATTCGTAAAAGCCGGGGGAAACTTTTTGAACTTTATGGCCTAAAGCAACACATGAATAATACAAGCTTTGAACAGTATATTGCAAAATATTCTAAAACTTTTAAAAGTGTGTGCAAAATAGCCTAAGCTCTTTATATTAGCAATAAAATAAAATCAGCTGATGATAAAATAAAAACTACCTGACAAATAATAAATAATGAAACAGGTAGGAAAAAACACCGTAATACGGAAATTAATTTAGAGACTGCACATGGCCTGATCAGCTCAGATGTAGAAATAGCTCAGGAATTTGAAAACTTTTTTGGTAGTATTCCCCTCAAAACAACTGAAGCTTTAAAATCTTCGCCCGCGCTTTCTGCTGCCTTACTTAGAACTAACGTAAAGGCATGCCCTTTGGAGTTTAGGTTTCAGCATACAAACCCCCAGGCTGTTATAAAAGCATTTAAAGATCTAAAAATTAAATCTACTGAAGATCTCTGGGTAATGTCTGTAAAAGTTTGTAGATCTGTCATTGAAACCATTGCGCCCTATTTAGCATTCTTAGTTACAGAGAAAATCTTAATCTGGTCATTTAGTAGGAATATGTCTGCTGTGGTAATATTACCACAAGATATTATTACTATAAACAGAGGTAAATAACTATAGATGTTTAGTGCATTTATTAATTTAATAAAACTTTATGCACAAGTAAAAGAAAAAATACTGTACAAAGGCGAACTTAATGCCTGAGGCATTTTCTACCAGTCAACCTTAGGGTGGTAGTACCTACATTTAGGATATCATTACAATCTCTTTGTTAGTAGGTACCTAGAGAGAGTTGATGTATTTGCTCTGTGGTCTATGCTCTTTGGAAATGCTAACCGAGAGCGAAGACCGAATAGAGCTAATAGAACTGATAGAATGAACTCGTTCGCTGTCCAAAATGAACTAGTACGGAGCGATCTTTAAAATTTCAGTGCAGGCACAACACACCCTCCTCTGAACTCTCACTCAGGTTTACCAAGATTCACGTACACAAACTTCAAAAATATCAAATTTCAACCGACAAACGACAGTCGTCAACCCATAAATGATAAATGATTTTATTTCTGTAAGTAGGTTTTTACAAACACTTTTACACGTCAATCATATATTTTTTTTAAACTAGATGAGGTCGGCGTTTCCTATCTGACTACTCTGAGAAGAAAGGCCGAAACAAACTCAGAGGTCACAGTCTCTTTTAAAGTCCAGACAGAATCTTGGTCAGATCATGTGAAGGCTATGTAGATCGGTGTCTGAAATGGTCTTTTGAGGAAAGAACCACACAGATTGAGTGGACCTGTCCAGTCAGTGCACTCAATTGTCCTCAATCGTGCAGCTCAACTCAGAACTTAAGGAGCTCAACGATTCGACGAACAATACCAAAGAAAGGACATTTGAGTAGGCCGCACAAGTTACTCAAACTGCCAGATCATGATTACACTAAGAGTAAAAATACAAAAAAAGCAATGACCAACATAGTTCTCACATTCACAATAGTTAAAATAATAGCATAATACTTTACAAAGTAAATACTCTTGTCATAGTATATGTACTTATATAAAATTCATTAATGTCAATGTGTATATAAAATCCGGACATAATCATTGAGGACCATGCAGATTGGTGTCTGAAATGGACTTTTGAGAAAAGAACCACACAGATTGAGTGGACCTGTCCAGACAGTGCACGCATTTGTCAGTAACCGTGCAGCTCGACTCAGAACTTAAGGAGCACAACGATTCGACGAACAATACCAAAGAAAGGACATTTGGGTAGGCCACATAAACTACTCAAACTGCCAGAACATGATTAAAACTGGAACAATGACCCACATAGTCCTCCCATTCACAACAATTAAAATAATATAATACTTTATACAGTAAATATTCATGTCATTGTATATGTAAAAAGTTATAGATACTTATAGCAAAGATTAAAAGTACAATAGTTAGCAAAAAAACAATAAAATAAATCAACATTCCCTGTGTAAATTTATTGGAACAGCTCACTCCCAAGCCTTTTTGTCCTCAATAAAGTATTTGACAGTATAATAGGCTTTCTGGCATAGTTTCCTTTTTATAAAAGATTTGAATTTATTAAGGCTTAGTTCTTGAATGTGGCTAGGAAGTTTATTATAAAAATGTATACATTGACATCTAAACGAGCCACCTATTTTCTTGAGCCTGGTTGTAGGAACAACAAATTTGTGTTTGTTCCTAGTATTTTAAATACTATGGATATCACTGTATTTTTTAAACAGATTAATATTTTTATGTGCATACAAAAGATTTTCATAAATATACTGAGAAGGCACAGTCATTATATTAATCTCTTTAATTTTTTCTCTGAGGGAGTTTCTGGGACTTCATTTAAAAATTGAACGAATTGCCCTTTTTTGTAAAACAAACATCGTCTGAATAACGGCGGCATTTCCCCACAGCAGAATACCGTACGACATTACACTATGAATATAACTAAAGTATACTAAACGGGCTGTCTCTAAATCGCTAGGCTAGTCTATTTCAGCTATTTTCATAGTATCATGTCTTACGGTATTTTATTATGGGGACGGGCTGCCGATATTGAGTCTATTTTTATTCTGCAGAAAAGAGCTATCAGAGCAATATACAGCCTCCGCAGGCGCGATTCTCTAAGGGAACTGTTTAAAGACATTAACATCATGACGGTACCTTGTCAATATATTTATGAAAACATCATGTACGTAAGGAAAAATCTAAATCTTTTCAGTAAAAGAGGTGAAAGACACAATTATAGGACTAGAAATAGGGACCAATTAGTTCAACCAGGTTTCAGACTGGCTAAAGTAGACTCATCCTTCATGGGGTACTGTTTAAAATGTTACAATAAAATACCTCCCCACATACTCCAACTGAATGAAACGAAATTTAAATCCTGTATAAAACGCACACTATACAGCCAAGCATATTATAAGTTGGGGGATTATATCGCTGACAAAAATGCTTGGCTCAGGGCTGGTCCTGCTCCACAAGGGCGCGTAAACTAATTAATTAGCATTCGAAAATAGTGTTGGAGCTGATGAGGATTGTACAACCTATCTTTGCATTGTATAAATTCAATCTCATAGTATTGTATAATTGCATAGCACATGTGTGAGCACTATGTACCCACTATAAAGCTTACTGGGTTCGTCTTTCATTGACTTGAATGTGCCCTGGCGGCTGAGAGTATGTCATGCTCACTCAAATGTGTCGCTGGTGGTGGCGTGTGTATTGGATCATTGAGTTCCCTTCAAAATGGTTGAGCTGAATGGTGCTGATCCATACGTCATGTTCGTGAACGGGCGCCGCCGTCAGTAGGCACTGGTCATTTCTTAGCTGCCACGGCTTATTTTAATTCCATAATTGTTTTTATCTTTTTATTACGGACGCTTTTAACGTGCACGTCTTTCTACATCGTTCTCACATGTATAATTACAACATGAATGATGTAACCACTCTATTGTAACAATATTTTGATTTAAAAGAGTGTCCATGGAGTTTCTTGCCCGTTCTTCTCCATAGGTACCTACTACGCTTTGGAATGGGCAACTAGCTTCATCTTTCTGACTGACCGACCCCTTGACAATTCAAAAGTGCCTGTAATTGGTTTATTTGAAATAAATGCTTTGAGTTTGAGTTCTGTTAAACCACGAATTTTTCTAACAGCGTATGCTGCAGAGCTAAGCTTTTTTGACATTTTATCTATATGGGGGCCCCATTGCAGCTTGGCGTCTAAAGTTATGCCTAAGAATACTGTGGTATTTTCGGGTTTCAACTCTTCCCCCTTTATGAGAACACTTGTTTCTACTTGTCTAACATGTGGTAACGTAAACTTAATACATTTAGTTTTTTTCTCGTTAAGAAGAAGGTTATTAACGTTAAACCAGTTAACTACTTTTGCGAGGGCGCTATTTACATTGTCAGTAACCAGCTGCTGACGTTTGAGTTTAAATAAAAGTGAAGTGTCGTCTGAAAACAACACTATATCACGTTTATCTTTTATGAGGTAAGGCAAGTCATTTATATAAATAAGAAATAAAAATGGACCAAGAATTGAGCCTTGAGGGACCCCCATTCTTACTACCGATCCGGGTGATATTTTTCCGTTAACATCAACTCTCTGAATCCTATCACTTAAGTAAGAAGTAAGAAGATCCAGAGAGGTGCCACGGATTCCGTAGTGGTGCAGTTTCCTGATTAATGTTTCATGAAGAACACAATCGAATGCCTTGGACAAATCGCAAAAGATACCCAACGCATCGCATTTGTCCTCCCATGCATTATACACATGCCCTAAAAGTTCAACTCTGGCATCGGTAGTTGAACGACCCCTTGTAAAACCGAACTGTTTGTTATGCAGTAATTTATGTACGTTAAAAAATCTTTGCATTTGATTTAGAATAAGCTTTTCAAAAAATTTACTAAAGGTAGGTAGCACTGATATAGGTCTATAATTAGTAGGGCCTGATGTACTACCCGATTTAAACAACGGTATTATTTTACTGTTTTTCATAAGATCAGGAAACTCACCACGGTCAATACAATTATTAAAAATAACAGCTAAAGTTGGTGCTACAATGTTTATAATCGACTTAACAACGTCCACAGAATTACCCCATAGATCTGCGGTCTTTTTAACATTTAACGTGTGAAAGGTTTTAATTATATCTTTACACGTGACATATTGGAAATAAAATTCAGAATCACAAACTGGAACGTTTTCTTTATGTAAAGACTCTGAAGCAGTGGGTGAAGAGTTAAGAGATTTAGTAGTCGATACGGGAATCTCTGCAAAGAAATTTTCAAAGGCCGCGGCGACTTGAGAATCTGATTTAACCTAGTGTTGCAACTTCCAAGATCGACCTCACCCATGTGCACTACTTGACTTTTCCGGTTATTAATAATTAGATGACGTTACTAAATATCTAAAATATAGATGTTGGATCAGTGTTCAAGATGCGACAAATATATTACTATGGACAGCTCGGCAATTATATCTGATTTCATGATCATCCAATATACAGGGTGTAAAAAGACACACATCACAAAGCCGTCAACTACGCATACTGTACCTACACCTAAGTAGCTTTGCGCAAAAATTATAGCTGGGAACTGACTTTTATTTTTAGGTATAAAAAAAAGCTTTTTTTATTGCGCGCAATGTAATGCGAACCGAGGCAAACGGCCTCAGTGCTGTTAAGTGTGAGTTAAGCCCGCCCCTTTGCTCTACGCGGTACGCGTAGGTATTTGTCGTTTATAGTTGATGAATGTACAACTAAAACCCACGTTTTTTTTCTTAAATAAAATTTAGAAACACTAGTTTTTATTAGACAGCATGTGAAGGTGGGTAGGTACTTACCTACTGTCCATTGTTGTTATCATCAAACATCGGTGGCCTCTCGACACTCACGAGCTGCGGTTCAAACTGCCGACCTCCCACGCAGAGACAGACACGCGCCCTAGTCAGCGTATTTTGATGAACCGGCTCCAGGATTCCTTCTCGTTCTGACCGCTGCTTGAGTTGTTCAAAAATAACAATAGGTGGCATGCCATCCAGCGTGTCGGTCAGGTAACCATTAATGAGGTCGAGGTAGGCAGGTCCGTTCATTCTAGGTGGCAAGAAAACGGGGCCCAGGATCTGGTTTCCCCACAATGCCTGCCCACACTATGTTTCCACCGTGTCTGGAAGCCCGGTTTCATTTGGATTCACTGAGCACCAATCTGTTTTTAATATTTCTGTGGCACCAATAGTGTGTGCACAGTAGAATGAGACAACACGTAGGTACCTAGCGCGATGGCCACGCGCCGCCGCCGTCTCCGCAATATTTTGTCCGCTGTACGCAAACACAAACGTGGGTTTTCCCGCACCACGGATAGGATCGCCATTTTTGCCGCCGCTATCATTTGCCTGCCGCCTCCCTGAGGAGCCCGGCACGTTCGGCTGGTTGTCTAACAGCCGTTGCACTACCCGAGTGAAAATACGAGAATCTGCGGGCTGAAACGCGGTAGGATGTTCAATACCGTAAAGTCGTAGGGCTTCGGCAGCATTTCTATGGGCCATACCGTAGCAGTACAGTGACGAGCACGAATAAGTATACACTTAGCTAAATTCAAAAGTGAATTGCTCGCGGAATATTGATTGCAACTTTTTTTTTATAACGTTGCACCATTCTAGGAATTTGTCCTGTATCGTGGGTGCGTTTACAAACATTTAAACTCACATACACAAACGGCCAGACCCGGAACAACTACTTGCAGGTCATACAAATATTTGTTCCGTGCGGGGATCGAACCCACGACACGTAACGCAGCAGTCAATCGCTTAACCACTGCGCCAACCGTGCCGTGCTTTAGAATCAACACACAACATTGTTTACTAAAACCTCGTAAACGTCAGTCAAAATTGTTTGTGCTGCTTTTATGGCTCTTTCTTCCTGACTTACTAGTCAGTAGTAACTACTGACTGCGACATAGTACCTTTAGCTCTAAAGTAATATCATGTAGCAAATCTCTTTAAAATCGAAGATACAACAATAATATAATATCTTTTTAATTAAAATCACATAAATCAGTCACAAATTCACAATTGTTTCGGCTCTTTCTTCCTGAAAATGAGTTTGTTAGAAGGAAAGAGTATCTAAACTTTTATCCGAGAGCGATATTCTTAATCGGTTGCACAAATATGTAACCAAGGAAAATGTTCTCTCTGCCTCTACGCTCGTAGCTGGAATGCTTAGTAAATAATTATACGCCATGTCAACTCTCGGCCACCGCCATGCCCATCTCAACTCTTTCAATCGACTCTATGTAAGTGCTGGAAGAATGTAAGTGCTGGAAGAAGCTTCGGGTTTCACTTCCCTTGAGTTCTAGCTTCTATTTCTGCCTCCAGCTGTTTTTCATAAAACACTGGAATGCAGGCGTGATAAAAGAACCCCCTCACTATCACTATTAAAGGAGTGCCGTCTCTGCTTTATCCGCATTCTGAGAGCTGAGGCAAAGTTTCGGCTAAATACGTTGTCTGCTTCATCTAGTTTACGCAGCATGAATTTAAGACAAGCATCAGCCGGCAAAAGTTTGGCATCACGGCGACAAAGTGCAGTGATGGTTGCCTTCATGACTTGAGGAATCTCAGGATAGCACTTCTATAATTGTTTTTTGTACCTCTCGCTAACACAATACCATATGTGTGACCGAGAGGTAAATACAAAGACCACCATTCTTTACCTGCGCAAGTAGTAATTAAATGTAACTAACTGTCTATATAAATGAGATAATGAAAATATGAGTTTCTAATACGTACGGTCCAGAAAAAAAAATGGTACTGAAATTGGCCAATACCGATATACCGGTATTGGAACCTCTAGTTGAAATCGCATCTACATACAGTTTATTATCTTCGCTTTTCGGGTAGCAAATCTTTGTTTATTCTGTTGCATCAGTCATTCTGTGTTGTACACATAGACGAATATAATTATATAATATGAGGCTGTACATGTTGTTCTGCTTGAGTGCACTATGAGGCTCCTCATAATTAGTGTGTTCTCAGCGTCAGTTGTGGACATAGGTACTGCAGTAGGCTACAGCATGTTGCCGCCCACCAGCCAAGTAGATGAGAATGTATGCAACTTCTAGGCTACTGGTATCAAAACTATTGAGTTCATTAGGTGTGGTCTTCACGGAAAATCATTTCCTCCAATGTCTTCCTTTACAGGATTCCATTGCCACTTCATTACGGCCACCTGTGGTCGTCTCCATTAAATTTGTGATCAGTCGTCATGTTGCCATCAAGCTCGTAAGAAAGAAGAAATATTTCAGTTGTCTTGGCTGTGGCTGGGCCGTAAGTCGCTTACTCTTGGAACGCATCATATTCACGATTTCAGATAAATGTTCTTTTGGCACGCACCCGGCCACGACGTTGCAACTGCAAGCAGGTTTCGCAGTTGAACGTAATTCTTTCGATGTCCGGCATTCATGAGCATGAGCGGACGAGGATCGCGTGTGCGATCCCACTTCTGATGACAAAGAAGAGTAGCCCAAGGGAAGTAGTCTCCGACCAGTCTCCGTTGTAATTCTTCGTTAATGGTAGATAGGTATTTGGTTTTCAATCACACACAACACTTAACTCAAACTCAAAGCATTTATTTCAATTGAAACATTTACAGGCACTTTTGAACTATCGCGTAACAAGGAGTCGTTCAGTTTGAGTTTGTTAGTGAAGCTATTCGCCCATTCCAAGATGATGTAGGTTCCTTATGGAGAAGAACAGGCAAGAAACTCCATGGCACTCTTTTAAATCAAAACCTTATGTTACAGAGGATTTATGTTTGACAATAGCAATTTCAGTCCTTTTTACACAACTTTTATTCGCGATACCATCCGCCATTATAAACGTGACTCTCCCTAAAATTGGGCGGACGTACTTGCTACCAAAGTACAGAATCTTATTACTTAGTTAGTTTAATGAAATCTACTAACAATGCTAAAATGCTTATCAGTCAATTCTTTTATAATTAAACAATGCTAATATTCATAAATGCAAAGGCGTTATAAGATGAAAGTTTAATGATTAATGTCACTACTTTTTACAACTCAAATATTACTACTTAACAACATTTCCGATAGTTCAAGGAATATAATTAAACAACAAGTTTTCATAAATAAATGTGTGCAAAATAATCTTGTTAGTTTATAGTTTGTAAATTATTGAAACTGATTAATTTCTCGTTTTCAATTATTGAGGTATTGACCATTAAAACGTAATCGCCGCCATTTTCTACATCATTGGGGCGCTGTATCATAAACACTTACTCTGTCAACTATGGAATTGTTAATATTAATCAAGTCATAAATAAATGTTTCCTTTTAATTTTAACTAAAGTTTTAAGGAGAACATTAGAATTAATTAAATAAGTAAACTTAAACCAATACTAGGTGTTTCTAATACACAAAGAAGTCAAAAGAATGCACTGATCCGAGGGCTTAATTAGCAAGATTGTGATAAATTGGAACAGGTAGACGCTCTCGTGGCGACATATATAATGTGCTTGTTATAACGTGTGTGCAGGGGCTGTCGCGCGTACTGGCGGGCGTTGACCTGGCGCTGCAGCTGGGCTACTCGCCCGTCAAGATCAACGTCGTGCTCATGAAAGGTACCCACCGTCAGCAAACAAACACTGCTCGAACTTCATCTTCCTTGAAGACGTCATGTTTGGTACAGAATTTGACTGGTGGCATATAAATCATTTGTACTTTATTTCAGGTTTCAACGATGACGAAATATGTAATTTTGTGGAGTATACACGAGACCGCGACGTAGAAGTGAGGTACGCAATTAGGGGATGCAATTAGAATTAGCTACTTAGAATGCGAAATCATGACGTCGGTACCGTGGTGTGTGTCGGCAGGTTCATCGAGTTTATGCCGTTCTCGGGCAACAAGTGGGACGACTCCAAGCTGGTGTCGTACCGCGCCGCCCTGCGCGCCGCCACCGCCGCGCACGAGCTCGAGCCCGCGCCTCCCCGGCCCAACGACACCGCCACAGTACGTACACCACACGCGGACACATACGCACACACAACACACACACAACAAGTGGGACGACTCCAAGCTGGTGTCGTACCGCGCCGCCCTGCGCGCCGCCACCGCCGCGCACGAGCTCGAGCCCGCGCCTCCCCGGCCCAACGACACCGCCACAGTACGTACACCACACGCGGACACACACGCACACACAACACACACACACAACACACACACACAACAAGTGGGACGACTCCAAGCTGGTGTCGTACCGCGCCGCCCTGCGCGCCGCCACCGCCGCGCACGAGCTCGAGCCCGCGCCTCCCCGGCCCAACGACACCGCCACAGTACGTACACCACACGCGGACACATACGCACACACAACACACACACAACAAGTGGGACGACTCCAAGCTGGTGTCGTACCGCGCCGCCCTGCGCGCCGCCACCGCCGCGCACGAGCTCGAGCCCGCGCCTCCCCGGCCCTACGACACCGCCACAGTACGTACACCACACGCGGACACACACGCACATACAACACACACACACAACACACACACACACACACACACACACACACACACACACACATAACAAGTTGGACGACTGCAAGCTGGTGTCTTACCGCGCCGCACTGCGCGCCGCCACCGCCGCGCACGAGCTCGAGCCCGCGCCTCCCCGGCCCAACGACACCGCCACAGTACGTACACCACACGCGGACACACACGCTCACACAACACACACACACACACGCTCACACAACACACACACACAACACACACACACACACACACAACAAATGGGACGACTCCAAGCTGGTGTCGTACCGCGCCGCCCTGCGCGCCGCCACCGCCGCGCACGAGCTCGAGCCCGCGCCTCCCCGACCCAACGACACCGCCACAGTACGTACACCACACGCGGACACACACGCACACACGACACACACGCACACACAACACACACACACACACAACACACACACAAGTGGGACGACTCCAAGCTGGTGTCGTACCGCGCCGCCCTGCGCACCGCCACCGCCGCGCACGAGCTCGAGCCCGCGCCTCCCCGGCCCAACGACACCGCCACAGTACGTACACCACACGCGGACACACACGCACACACAACACACACACAACACACACACAAGTGGGACGACTCCAAGCTGGTGTCGTACCGCGCCGCCCTGCGCGCCGCCACCGCCGCGCACGAGCTCGAGCCCGCGCCTCCCCGGCCCAACGACACCGCCACAGTACGTACACCACACGCGGACACACACGCACACAACACACACACATACACACACAACACACACACACACAACAAGTGGGACGACTCCAAGCTGGTGACGTACCGCACATGCGCTCGTGCCTGCGCCGCACGTAGGTCCTTTTTGGTAATCTATGCGTGCAAAAGTACGTCACTTTCTAATTGTGCAATTTTAAGGGTTTTCAAGCATTAGGCATGAATAATTGAACATGTTACAATACGCTGGATCATAACTCTGCTAGTACGAGATATAAAAGACGACATTTGTGATGTTTACTACTTGAAAAATAATATTCGAATACAAATGTGAAAATAAGATACTTTTTAGGTTGCGATTTCTATGAAATATATAAATAAACTATATAATATACTACATAAATAAAAAAAAAATGTAAATAATAAATAAACCGAAGACCAAATTTACATAGGTAGGTACTTTTAATATAAAAAAAACAAAGATAAAATAATAAATAGTTTAAACTTATTCAGTTACTTTTAATAATAATAACACAGATTGAGGTAGGCTGCCACAAAAATTTTCACGATCCGACCCAATCCACTTTAAAAGTGGCGTAGCTAAGGGGGGCGTCGAGGACGGTCCGCACCGGGTGCAACCTGTATGAGGGTGACACCCGACAGTGAAAAAAAAAATACACAAACTATCACATTTTTCAACGATAAATCACTTAGGCTTGAAGCCATTTTAACCAAGTTATCCCAACTAAATAATTTACAAACTATCACGTTTTTCAACGATAAATCACTTAGGCTTGAAGCCATTTTAACCAAGTTATCCTAACTAAATAATTTACAAACTATCACGTTTTTCAACGATAAATCACTTAGGCTTGAAGCCATTTTAACCAAGTTATCCTAACCAAATAATTTACAAACTATCACGTTTTTCAACGATAAATCACTTAGGCTTGAAGCCATTTTAACCAAGTTATCCTAACTAAATAATTTACAAACTATCACGTTTTTCAACGATAAATCACTTAGGCTTGAAGCCATTTTAACCAAGATACCCTAACTAAATAATTTAATTTATCGTTTGTGATAATTTAGAAATGCACGTATTATATTAAATAAATAATGTTAAAATGAAATTGATCACTGTGACCATTCTGACCACACCATGATACAATGATTTTTGTCCAGTGTCAACTGTTCAGACAGTTGACACTGGACAAAAATCATTGTACATTGTTCGTGGCTCTATGGTCTCGATCGGTCGGGGATTCCCTCAAAATGTTTTCGCTTTTATTAAAAAAAAATAGAGACGCTTCGTCTTTGTATTGAAGAAGAAACAATTGGATCTTGCTGTGAAAAAATCACGACATTTGAATGTCGAATGTCGTACATTCCAAAAGAAATACGAATTCGTCGTAAAAAGAGTATGGCCGGTGAGTTGGCTACCGATGCAGGACTCACACTGGGAGCTGAACTTCAAAAGGATATGTTGGAATGCCTTGAGGCTTGACCGATTCAGTATTGAACTCCGAACCAGATCGAAGTCCGTTCAAGATGTTGCTTCATTGTTCGGGGTTGCGCAGACAAATACTTTGCTCTTGGCAAACGCTGAAGAGTTGAAATTAGCTGTATCAAAATATACTGGTTTTTATGATAAGGTATCAGAAACAGAACTTCTGTTAGCGATACCAAGGTTGAGAATACATTTAAAAGCGGCCAATGTCACAGTTTCTAACTGGGTGTCTCAAGACTTTTTGAAATTTATCGTGGGATGGGACATTACAGAATCTCTTCTGATTCTTATGGTCGACCTAAAGTTATTTATCTATGACAATATGCGTATCAGTTGCTTAGTGTGAGAGGAGTTTCAGCAAATAAAAATTAATTAATTAGTTAATTTTATGTTTATTGTTTATTTTATGTTTATCGTTTCTTTCATTGTTTTATTTTTGACTGTACTTAAGTTAATTTTGTGTGAAGATTACATTGTTGTAATTGTAATTATAAGGTTGTATCGTTTTAGTGAGTAACTTTGTATTAATGTAGGTATAGGGTAATTCTTAGTAATAGATGTTAAAATAGTTAATATTATAAGTAATCTATCGCATTAGGTTCCAAACCTGTAATGATAGTATAAGAGTTTTAAATAAATAAATAAAATAAAATAATTATAAACTGCTTTCGGCAACATAACATATAAATCTTGATGATGTGATTTCCGAGTTTGCAACATTTAAAGCTAGAAAAAGAGATTTGAGTGTTTGTACATAGGTATCTATTGCAATACCCAACTTTAACTTTCATGCAAAAATGCGAAAAAATATATAATAAATAAAATATGTAAAATAAAATTCATTTATTTCGGGTAACTGGACCCACACAAGACACTTTAAAAAACATATCACAGTAACAATAGTAATAATATCATTTATTAGAATAAAATAAAATAAAATCATAATAAATGTCGAAAATTCAAAATAAAATAAGCTGGCATCAAAAATTAAAATTATAAAATTACGATACTCTTAGGAATCAGGAGCCTAATTAATTTTATAAAAAGAAAATACAACACGACCTACAAACATTTATATAAATTAGAAAAACCGTTACAAGAAAATAGTTCATTATGATCACTAGTACACGTCCGTCCCATCCGAGCTCCGCAGCAAAAGTGGCCGAGGCGAGTGAGTACACGGCTTATGGTGTGTCACCCCCTCCACTGACAGCGTCATCGCAGCAACGTAATGTCCCCGCCCTCTCAGCTGTCAAATCGTGTAAGAATACTTTAATACAAACAAGACACACTCAAAGATTAATAAAACCTAACAAACGGCCTGTCAGCAATCATCGCCAGGATTGCGTTGTAGCTGGCCCGCGCTCTGCGCACCAGAGAGATGCTCCGCCTGCGCACAGTCGCGTGGAAACAGGCGGTGCGCTGCTCCCTGCGAACATGCCCGAGGCGCTGCAGAACCGAGGCAGCCCCACCACAATCCTAAACGCATTATTGTAGAGAACGCGGAGGTCGCTATAGCACTTCTTTGTGTAACGAGCCCACAGGCTGCAGGTGTAAAGGGATGTACAATACGCTCTAAATAGTGTGACTTTCACCTCCCTCGAACACCTAGCAAACCTGCGGGCTAGCATGTTGGCTCGTATTGAGAGCAACTCTCCGCTCTCTCAACATCCTCGTTGTCACTTAGGTCAGGCGTAAGAATATGTCTCAAGTATTTAAATTTATTCACCTAGTCTAACAGACGGAACATTCTGGGGCCTTTCTGCACCAACTCCAAAAACCATGAACTGGCTTTTTGCCACATTATATCGCTAACCATGATCACGAGCATACTCTTCACATACATTTAACAACCTCCTCAGACCACATACCGACGCACTCAGCAACGCCATGTCGTCTGCATAACTGAGATTATTCACAGACACACCATCAATATGGCATGGCAGTTGCTGAGCGCGACGATCAGGTCATTCATGTACACGTTGAATAGCGTAGGAGATGTCAACCCGCCCTGCCTGACACCACATTCAAGTTCATATGGCTCTGATATCACCCCTTCCCATCTTACACAATTCTTTTGATGCCCATACCAGAACCGAAATAGGCTGGTAATTTCATTCGGTAAGTTAATCTGGTCTAACTTACTCCACAGGACATCGTATTGGACTAAATCGAAAGCCTTGGAAAGGTCCAGGAAGCATGCGTATACCAGCGTGTTTCTCTTCGTATAATAGTTGACGGTGTGCTTAAGGCACAGTATATCGCGCTCTCCGTTGATAGCTGCGGATGAAACCCGAACTGGTTGTCGTGAAGAGTTACGTAATTGTTCAGCTGTACATTAAGCAGACCATCAAAAACTTTAGCCACTGTGGTGGTGAGAGAGATAGGCCTGTAGTTATTGGTATCAGCTAAGGCACCCGTCTTATTTTTAACTACCGGCACTATCACAGTTTTCATAAAATTATCCGGCAAACAGCTGTGGCTCACACACAGGAAGTAAAACATTGCTAATACTCGCGAGATGTGAGGTCCAGCATGCAGGAAGTGCTCAATACTGAGACCATCGTGACCCGGAGATTTTCCTCGAGTCATGTGCCTTATGACACTAAAAGATCAGCAATGCCCCTAAGATCACTCACCCTGCCGACGCTCGCAGGAAGTCCAGGTTGAACGTTGATTTTGGCAGTGCTCTGCCGCACGGTGGATCGAAAATCGGCTGTAGAAGACATAGGATCTCGATTTCTTAAATGTAATTTTTTTTGCTGTAAATGACTTCTGCTGATCATTACTGTTCTATAAAATGTCATATGAAGTAATTGTGTGCACAAATGGAAGAGTTATAATTTTTATAAGAAAAAAATGTATGGAGCTGACATGAAAAATGAGGATATCTCTGGAATCGCTAGGTTGGCCGTTATATCCTTGCACATTGTTATAGTACTATTTATTTGTGAATTTTTGACATACTTAATATTGCGGCATCACTTGCGATTTTTTTTTTAAAAATCGTCAAAATTAAAAATGTTTATGATATGTACATTTTAATGCTTAAATATGGCTATACCAAGTGTAACTTACAATATTTTTATGCTTAGACCAAAACATTCTAAGAAATCACAAAGTCGTATTACCTACTTTGTGATTTTCATTTGAAATGACATGGTAATTATGAATTACGTAATACGTAATCTTGTCTAATGCCTCAAGTCCACATTAGCTAATGATTAATAAAACTTAATACCTATATACCTAGTTAAAAGGATACGTACCAAAATAATTTGGGGTACTCGCTAATTTAGCAATTAGTGCAGGATTAACTTAATGAAAGTAATTAGATAAATGTGATACCATCATTAGCCAATAACAATAAATAGTCAAACATTGGATTCACAACTTCAGTTCATTTAGAGCATTTCTAATACTAACATCTATCCTATCGTGTCTTTTTACTCAGTGATCGTGAATAATGGAAAGCATTATTACAAATTTGGATTTGTTTGTTATTCTGAGCAATCAGGATGCTTCGCCTTTCGATCACGAAATATTGTTCAACACACTTGTTATTCGACTGGGCTCTAGCCTTTCAGATGAAGACAGTGTTACCGTGAAAGAATTTTGTCGAAAATTTACACGGGCAGTTCAAAAGAGATGGTTACGATCCCACAGGAAAAGTGAAGTTTTTAGACGTGATTACAGTAATTGGCTTGAGGCAAATATTGACTGGCCAAACTGCGTGCAAACCAATTTGCTCATTCAAGAATTAACAAGTCAAAATATTTCTACTGAACCTGTACCATCAAGTTCAACAATGAAATCAACTTCAACGATGACAAAAAGATCTCGAAAGCCGTTTGAAGATCTAAGTAACAAGCAGAAGAAGAGAAGATCTGATGAACATATAGGCGATGACCCTAATGAAGTAGCCTAGTCAGCTGCAGCACTTTTGAAAGGAGATGGTCGTGAGGATATTGCATCTGTTATTGAACATATGCTCTAAAATCCAGAAGCAGCAGCAAAAATCAAGGAAATGTTGAACAAACCAGCTCCTTCAACAATATTTTCACCAGAAAAAGCACTGGGTTTGCTACTTTCATTAAAACTATCGAAATGGCAATATATCACATTAAGGGAAACGACTATTCGAAAAGGTTCAAAGGAGATATATCCGTCTTACTATAAAGTGCAAAAAGCTAAGCTACAGTGCTACCCTCCGAAGACATTTGTGACTGTAACGGATTCATCTGCTAAGATTGCACTACAAGCGTTACTAGATTTAACAGTGAACAGAATTTTTGAAACTATTCGTAGTCCTGATGCGATACAAGATAAGCAATTGATATTAATATCAAAGTGGGGATTTGACGGTGCATCTAACCAAAGTAGATATAAGCAAAACATAGAGAGTGGTCAAGATGATTCCAGCATATTTATGACCTCTTTGGTTCCATTAAAGTTGACAGCTGACGGTGACACCGTATGGGTGAATCCAAAACCCTGCTCACCTATGTATTGCCGTCCAGTCCAGTTTAGTTTTGTGAAAGAAACCAAAGACGTTGTCATATTTGAAAAAACTGCAATGGATAACGAAATTGAAGCTCTCGTTCCCTCAAAATGTCAAGGACATGAAATTAGTCACAAATTAATGATGACGATGATTGACGGCAAAATTTGTACATATCTGTCTGAAGCTAAGTCTAATGCGGCCTGCTACCTGTGTTTGGCTAAGCCTACAGAAATTAATAAGTTAGATGTCATTGCGTCAAAAACCATTTCTTCTGGTATGTATGAGTTCGGATAATCATCACTTCATGCCCGCATTAATGTGATGGAATGTCTTCTACACATAGCGTATCGTCTCGACTTCAAAAAGTGGTCTGCAAGAGGAGAAGGTCATCAAGAGTTATTGCATTCACGAAAAAAACTCATTCAAGATCGATTCAAAGATGATCTTAACCTTTTGATTGACATCGTTAAGCAAGGATCAGGCACAACTAACGACGGGAACACAGCAAGGCGGTTTTTTGAATTTCCTGATAAAACTGCAGCGATCACTGGATTAGATGAAGACCTAATACGCAGATTCGCTGTGATTCTGCAAGCTATCACATCTGGAGAGATTGTAGACGTGCCGAAATTTAAAGAATATGCTAGAACAACCGCTGAAAAATACGTGGAACTGTATGATTGGTACTACATGTCATCAACCGTCCACAAATTGTTGATTCACGGAGGGGACATAATTGCAGAAAATGCTATTGTACCAATTGGAAGTCTTTCGGAAGAAGCTTCAGAAGCCCGAAACAAAGACTTTAGGAGGTTCAGAGAACACCATTCGAGGAAAAAGAGTAGACAAGCATCAAACGAGGATATCCTCAATATGCTTATCGTCTCTTCTGATCCTCTAATTTCTTCCACAAGACCAAAATTAGATGCCCACAAGAGGCAGACATACTTTAAGGAAACAGTAGAACTACTGAAACTTCAGGATCAGGAAGCTCCGACAGAGTTCTTAGAAGAAAAAAATATTATTTAATTCATAATAACCATGTCATTTCAAATAAGTAGGTAATACGACTTTGTGATTTCTTAGAATGTTTTGGTCTAAGCATAAAAATATTGTAAGTTACACTTGGTATAGCCATATTTAAGCATTAAAATGTACATATCATAAACATTATTAATTTTTTAATTTTGACGATTTTTAAAAAAAAAATCGCAAGTGATGCCGCAATATTAAGTATGTCAAAAATTCACAAATAAATAGTACTATAACAGTGTGCAAGGATATAACGGCGAACCTTGCGATTCCAGAGATATCCTCATTTTTCATGTCAGCTCCATACATTTTTTTCTTATAAAAATTATAACTCTTCCATTTGTGCACACAATTACTTCATATGACATTTTATAGAACAGTAATGATCGGCAGAAGTCATTTCCAGCAAAAAAAATAACATTTAAGACATCGAGATCCCATGTCTTCTACAGCCGATTTTCGATCCACCGTGTGCCGTCTGCTGGAAGTCGCCGTCCCGGTGTTTATCGGCGAGGGCCTCCATTCTAATCTGATCTTGATGATCTTGACACCACTTCAATCTTGATTTGAATACCCTTCTGCTATCACACATATCATTATAGACAGAGCCGGACCTAGGCCTACCGCACAAGGCCCGTTCCATAAACTTAGACCTGGCGTCCCTATGAGCCCCGGAGACGTGTTTGTTCCACCCAATTACGCGTGAGCCCCTCACATGCCGCCAGGCCCCTCGGCCCTCCTCCGTTGATACCGTTGCCGCAGTGCGAAGGGCAGTGATGATGTCAGAGTACAGCCTATCCAGAATACGCCCGTGACCAGAATCATTACAATAATAATCAGCTCAACAAGTAAATTCGGCTGGGAAATCGATTTGTGATAACAATTCATTACACTCATTCCATGTATTTTGCGATCTGCTCGCCACTTCGCTGACCCCAAATAATATTTTTGTCCGATTCTATAGTTTGAGATACCTTTTTTTTTTTTTTTTTTGAGGATGGGAAATCATCAAATGACCCCTCCCGCTCTGGGTGGAGCGGAAGGGAGTGTCAGACTCTTACTGACTAAAACCCACCCGTGTTCCTTCCTTGGCCCTTTATGTTCCGGGTCAGCGGTACCCCTTATGGATGATCCCGCTTTCCCGGCAGGCTTGGGCCCTAGTGGGCCCCCTCTTCGATGCTGACATCTCTTTGAGGCGCGCGTGGAACACGTACGCGCCGTCCGGCACGGGCCTGATCCTGATCGGACGGTGAGCTACCCATTACTCACCGCCCGCAGGCCCGCGCCTACGGTGGCCGGGAGTCGTCACGCGGCTCCCGACGCCCAGAGCGTCCACCGCGGCGGCTTGGACGGGAGACTCTCTCCCTCTCCCGTCCCGCCACCTCCTTCGCTAGCATGACTGCTTCGCAGAAGGAGGCGACTGCCTCCCACTCCCCCTCGCCCCGGACCATGGCTTGAACCAAGGCCGGGCGTGAGAGGTCGCCGCCGCTGCCGATCGCCTCTACGAGGACACGGCGGTGCTCCGCCCATGCAGGGCAGGCCCCCACCGTATGCTCCACCGTGTCCTCGGGGCGATCATCGCAGTGGTGACACCCGGGCGTTTCCTCCCGCCTGATGATGTGCAGGAACCTCCCGAAGCTTCCGTGTCCGGTGAGGACCTGCGTCAGGCGGTAGGTGAGGACGCCGTGACGCCTCTCTAGCCACTCCTCAAAGAGGGGTCTTACCGCCGCTATCGTGGCGTGCCCTGCGCTGGGTTGCGACAGTCGCTCTTTCCATGCCGCCATGAGATCGCGCCGGAGGTCCGTCCGCTCCGCCGCGATTTGCCGCGGAAGCGGGGTTTCCCCCCGGCGTAGTGCCTCCGCGCGCCACTCATACAGGCGCGCGAGGACTATCGCCTCCAGATCCCACGGCGGCAGTCCGGCAAGGAGGCTTGCCGCCTCGCCCGAGATCGTGCGGTAGCCCCGGATCAGCCTTACGGCTACCACCTTTTGGGGCGCGTTCAGATAGTGGGCGGCTCGCCGCTGCAGTGAACGCGCCCACACCGGGGCCAGTTTGAGATACCTTAGGTGTCAATTAGTAACTTTTATTATCATAATATTTATTTTAAGTTGCGGAGCTAATGTGGGTATCATACCATGCCCATCCATCGAAAACAGACCTCATTACAATTTTGAAGAGTTCAAGTAACTCAGATCTATTGTAGCACCAAAAGTTGAAGAGTTCAAGTAACTTGGATCCATTGTAGCACCAAAAGTTGAACAGTTCAAGTAACTTGGATCCATTGTAGCACCAAAAGTTGAAGAGTTCAAGTAACTTGGATCCATTGTAGCGCCAAAAGTTGAAGAGTTCAAGTAACTTGGATCCATTGTAGCACCAAAAGTTGAAGAGTTCAAGTAACTTGGATCCATTGTAGCACCAAAAGTTGAAGAGTTCAAGCAACTCGGATCCATTGTAGCACCAAAAGTTGAACGTTGTTTCGGTGCACTTTTTTACACAAATATAAGCTCTCTGGCCATGCACAATATTTCTCTCTCCGATCATTCGTTTAGAATTTTCCTGCTGGAAAAACGTTACTCTAGCAGAAATAGTTTTTTTCAGTTTTTTCCAAAACGACAAAGTGCACAAATTTTTATGTGGTGCACATTTACGAGGTGCATTCAATAAGTACCTAGCCTCATCGCCAGAGGGCGCTGTAGTTTCAAAAGAGTTTTACCACAGTGTAGCACATTCTTTTTAAATTCTTTTTTCAAATTTTCATTCCAATCCCTTCATTTGTTTTAATTTGACAACTTATGGAAGCGAACGTGTCGATCGGTTATTACAAAAATGGAAAAAGAGCAATATCGTTCGGTGATTCGATTCCTATTTTTGGAAGGGAAAACGCGCATCGAAATCAGAGCGCTTGGATGCTGTGTACGGTGACTCTTCTCCATCGATGGCCACCGTCAAGAATTGGTTCAACGAGTTTGCACGTGACCGTTCGTCGGTTTTTGATGAACCACGTCCAGGTGCACCGAAAACAGCTGCTACGGAGGAAAACATTAAAAAAATTCATGATCTCGTATTGGCAAATCGCCGATTGAAGGTTTGGGAGCTAGCTGAGACTGTAGGCATTTCAGAAGGAACAGTGCATCATATTCTTCACGAGGAACTCGGCATGAGAAAGCTGTCGGCGCGATGGGTGCCGCGTTTACTCACACCGGAAAACAAGCGCAACCGTGAGACCACATCGGAGACGTGTTTGGCGCTGTTTAAGCGGAATCCAGGGGAGATTTTGCGTCGTTTTGTGACCGTCGATGAAACCTGGATCCACTGGTACTCACCAGAGACCAAGGAGCAATCAAAACAATGGATCCAGACCGGGGAACGTGCTCCAAAGAAGGCGAAAACTGTAAAATCGGCCGGAAAAGTTATGGCCACCGTTTTCTGGGATTCACAAGGTGTGATCTACATCGATTACCTCGAGAAGGGTAAAACAATTACAGGGCTTTACTATGCCGATTTATTGGGCCGATTCGACGCCTAATTAAAGAAAAAACCACCCCATCTGGCGAAGAAAAAAGTGCTGTTTCACCACGACAACGCACCGGTTCACACGTCTGCCGTTGCCATGGCCAAATTGGTCGAATTACGCTACGAATTGCTGCCCCATCCACCGTATTCTCCAGATTAGGCCCCTTGTGACTTCTTTCTGTTTCCTAATCTGAAAAAATCACTCGCCGGGAATAGATATGGATCAAATGAGGAGGTCATCGCCGCCACGGAGCCCTATTTTGCAGAGTTTGACAAAAACTATTTTTCGGACGGGTTAAAAAAGTTGGAGCATCGCTGGGCTAAGTGTATCGAACTAAAAGGAGACTATGTTGAAAAATAAATTGCCACTTTTCCAAAATTTTCGTTTACTTTTTGTAGGCTAAGTATTTATTGAATGACCCTCGTACAGCAGATTATGCACTAAAATTATACGTTTCACTCATATCACTCTAGGAACCACTTTCCTGCTAGGGCAACGTACACTTGCAGCGGCCTACTTGGGTACGTATTTGATCCATTGCTGTCCAAATAAGACACAGCAGTTCGCGACTGGGAGGCAAGTGTTATTGGGAGTTATGAAGTCTTAAGGTGGTGGATATCTACCTCTTCCCACAATTTACTTTCCTCGGTGGCCTGCCTTGGCTTGCCTGCGTGGAGCATAAGAAGCTCTTGCAACTTTTTTGCCTACCCGGAGTACTCGTGTAGTTGTGGAGGGGATGTCGGTAATCGGATTCTTTGTTCTTCTTTCCAGCGCGCATGCGACATCCCTTCGTACGGCAGGTGACTCTATACCTGCTAGCGGGTAGAGCTTATAGAGTGGACTTGGTTTTAAGCAGCCTGATATTAACCGACACGTCTCATTTAGGGCAGTGTCTACTACGTGCTTGGCATGAGCGGATCGGTGTCACACTGGGCACGCAAAGTCGCCAGCAGAAAAGCATAGAGACTTGTCAGGAAAAATATGTCTTGTCACCAGGATCATTTATTTATTTTTATTGGTTCGCCAACGGTTGTTTACACTTTATTGTTCTATGCTAAAGGTAACATGCAAAAGGGTGTATGCAACAGTGCAACAATCACTTACAGTAATGTATTTTTTTTGGAATCGTATAGTGTCTACGTCAAAAAATAACGAATGGCGTAAGCGTACTCTTTCTAACACACAGAATGTTTCCTATAGAAAAATAAAAATAAAATATTGTAAGTATTCCATTTTTTATCTTTTATTGCCTATGTTTATGTCAGGTATAGCTCTGTACTGCTTTAGTTATTATTCTAAGCTCTGCATAAAGCATAAATGACATAATGACAAATGAATGACATTGACGGGCAGTGAAAATAAATATGAAAGATAAAGAATGTGCTGATATCATAGAAATATTATTAGTTACGTAGTACTTTATCTCAGTGGCTGCCATGCCCGCGAAAAATTTTTGAACGCACATGAGCGTTTGCCGCACAGGGTAAACATTTTTTAAACGCGCATGAGTGTTTGCCGCACAGGGATAGTGAGCTATTTAAGTAGCATAAAATTCGCTAACAATTCAGCAGTTAACCTGATCGATCGACCCATACCCATGCAGCTGTTATTATGTAGCAACGAGCCCCTACGTACATTACACTGTCTAGTTAAGATTAATTAAGCTTTAAATACAGATTTAATATTTCTTATTCTAGAAATTTTCGTGAAATCATAATATTATCAATTCTTGCAATAAGCATGTCCCAATGAACATCTTATTTCCAAAACTGGCGACATAAATACCTCTCAGAGTACTTAAATAAACATAATAATCTTTTAGCGCAAAATTGATGAGACATAGCCTAGGTATGCACATACGTTGGTCACACTGAACATTTTTAGAAAATAAAAAACGTAATGATGTAGAAGCGTTTCAATGTTTTATTATTTTTCGAAGTAGTCTCCGTTCCTTTCTAAGCACCGTCGCATGCGATGGAACCATTGACTGAAGCAGCGGGCCCACTCTTCTTTAGGGATTTCGTCCACGCCTTTTTCAAACGCAGCCACGGCATCTTCAGGGTTCATAAAACGAATTCGCCTAAGTGTTATCTTTTATTTTTGGAAATAAATAAATGTCAAAAGGTGCCAGGCCAACACTGTAAGGAGGATGACTTACTAACTCCACACTTTCGATAGACAAATATTCGATAGTCCATCTGGCGGAGTGAGTTGGAGCGTTGTCGTAATGGAGGAGGATCCTGCTTCTTGGGCGCTGCTGTCAAACATTATCCAAGACAACTGGTAAACTATGACTGACATCAATCTGCAGTAACAGTCTTTTTATCTTCTAGGACAATTGTTGCTTTGCGGGAAAGTCCGAGAGGAATACCGTGGCCCCTGGCACAGGCAACTGAAGGAACACGGGTGGGTTTTAGTCAGTAAGAGTCTGACACCCAGAGCGGGAGAAGTTATTTGATGATTTCCCGCCCTCAAAAAAAAAAAAAAAGGACAATTGTTGCGAAATGACCCGTCCGTCCAAAGAATGAGGCAATCGTCTTTTTCCCTTCCCTTCTTTACTTTTGTCGGCAAATCTTCGAATGGAACCATCCATTGTGCAGATTGTCTGACAGATTGTAAGACTTTTTGTACTTGACTCATACCAATGCCTAAAGCTGCCCGAATCTGTTGATATGTCACCCTTCTATCAGCTTCTATCATTAGCCGTACAGCACTCGCGTTATCTTCAGTAGTCGCCGTAGAAGGACGTCCTTCTCGCGAAACATCAGTGAGTTTGCTGCGACCACGTTTAAACTCATTAAACCAGTTGTAAACAGTGGCACGGGATGGGGCTTCATCATGGAATGCTAATCGAAGTCTGTTATAAGTATAACATTGTTATTGAGTAAGACCGCAACGAAAGTCGTAATAAATCATATAAATTATACATCTACAGATTCCCAAAGAGCTCCTAAATCGAAATTTAAAGAAAATTTCATCAACGGCTGCTTTTCATAATGACCCATTCTAAAAACTTCCAGTGTGACCCCCGTAATGCCGCATTAACACTAGCCATACGTGTTATTAGTCTTTAAAAAACGAATACAAATCTATGAGATTCCCAGTTACAGTTTGTGTCAATTATTACCCCCAAGAATTTTGCGTAATTGACCTCTTCTATTGTCTCATTTCCATATTGTATTTTAAGCCGTGGTCGCGTACCACGGAGCAAATACAAAGAGGAGACGGCCTAAGCAACTGTGCACTGTGATTCTCAACTAGGTCCTGACGTCATCATGTAGGCGTGGCCTTAGTCAGTGTATTGTTGGCGCTCGTCCTGTGCACAGCTCTGTAAACGTTCCGTTTTTACAGCTTAATTGCGCTAGAAGACAAAAAGAATGAAGTGTGGTGTTTTATCTTGTAAAAACTACTCGGATAGACGTTCTGATGCTATGGATGGCATCACATTTCATTTGTCAGTAATTTTATGCGTAATTTATTAAAATAGTTCTTCATTCTGCATGTAGTGACATCTAGTGTGAGATAGTTACATAACTACAAAGTAAAATCAACAGGACGAGCGAATAGTTTTGCTATTGACCAGTAGATGTAAAATAAAGAAGTGGGCGGGATTTGATCACCCCTCACCCCGTAAAGTGTCACCCGTTGTTTCATACAGAAACCTTATTACAACATCTCCTCTTTGTATTTGCTCCGTGTCGCGTACTGTTATATGTCTGAAATTGTATCATTTTTTCATGTGAAGATTATTGTGTTCCAAGCCATGTAATAATTCCATCTAATCTCATGTTTATTTTCTTTTTGTACTGAACTATGTCGTCATTTTCGTTTCTAATACTGAGGGTCGTATTGTCAGAGTATAGGATGCAATTGTGGGATTTTACACTAGGCACGAAAAAAAGTGGTCCTAGTAGTCCCTTGGGGAACACCGCAGTTATTTTCACGATACTGAGACCTATATGCGAGCTTTTGATTTGATGTTTGTCCCGGAATTTTTCAACACATTGCTGTCGATGTGTAAGGTAGCTTTAGATCCATTTCAACGGGTTTTTCCCTTTATCGGTCTAATTTATAAATTAATAGTGTATGGTTCACGAAATCAAAAGCCTTACATACTTACTTACACATACCTAGAAAAATGGAGACAATTGGTTTATCATTAAGGCTTTGCGTTATTAATAATTTTAATAGAGCAAAACAAGCTGTTGTAGTCGATTTTTTTTTTGAAGCCAAATTGATCTTCACATATAGTTTTGTATTTGGATAAAAAATCGGAGTGTTGCAATAGACTATGGTCACTCGTCCATTGACCTCCTCTCGCCCCGCAGGTGTGGCGCGCGCCGGGCTACCGCGGCAGCGTGGGTTTTATCTCGTCCATGACGGAGCACTTCTGCGCTTCCTGCAACCGCCTGCGCCTCACCGCCGACGGGAACCTCAAGGTGAGCGCGACTCGGCCGTCTTAATTACCTACTGCATCGTGTGCTTGCTCTTGTACTATATTATATGTTATTACGAGCCTGTTACTGCAGCGCAAAGGCCTCTCTTCCGTGTTTCCATTTTCCATCTCTTTTGCAATTTGAGCCGGACCCTTTAGGTAGGAGTTTTACTCGTTACGCCATCTACTTCTGGGCCTACCGCGGCGCCGGTTTCTGCTATTCGGAACCCAATCTGTGGCTACTTTCGCCCAGTTCTGATACCACTACACTAACTAATGACATGTTCAAAGAGCGACTAGCCCTCGTGGCAGGACGACGTTATGACGTAAGAACGTGGCTGCGCAGGTGTGCCTGTTCGGCGCGGCGGAGGTGTCGCTGCGGGACCGGCTGCGCGCCGGCGACTCGGACGCGCTGCTGCTGCGGCAGGTGCGCGCGGCGCTCGCCAACAAGAAGGCGCGCCACGCAGGTACGTCCCCTCACATGCACCTCCCCAGCTGTTCTAATAGGTGCCTTATGCCTGAACAATTACAATTTAAAATCAGCTACGGTCATTTTGGGTAACATTGTACACAGATTTTTTTTACGTAGGTGTTATGAAATTCAAATTTATTTTTGCGGTCGATAAAGAGTGTTTTTGGCAAAAACGGATACCATATAACTGTCAGGTTAGTAAATCGAATTAAAAGTCGGAACTACCGATACACAAAACTAAAAGTCGAGAAATATACACACAAAATTAAAACCCTAGCATATTTAATTGTCTGTCATGGTTAATACGATGTAGTCGGACGATCACGTCACGGTACAGTAATTATTATAAAGTGGTGAACAAAATTTCATTAGATCAACAGGTTGGGCCCAAAGCCCTTCTGTGCCATTATAGACTATTATTGGCAGAAAGATGCCCGACCCTGTTCGAGCGATTTAGGAGAAGCCTATGTATAATGTACTGTCGTGGTGACTCGTAGCAAGGAATCGGAGGCATCACCTATCGGGGTCGATATGCGCTAGGCGCCGGTAGCTAGCTCGGCGAGTTCCTCGTTCGACGTGTATTTTTAGGCATGGAGAATCTGGCCACCATGGAGAACCGACCGATGATCCTCATCGGCGGCTAGCGCACCCCGCGCCCGGCCCCGCGCGCCTCCTAGTGATGTGGACACGTTCACAGCGCGGAGCTCGGCGACGCCGCGCCGGTCGCCGTGGGTGCCGGCGGGCCTGGCGGGCTGGGCGGGCTGGGCGGGCCTGGCGCGCGCGGCGGGCCCCGCCGGCCCCGGGGCGCGCGCCTACAGCTCGCGGCCGCCGCCCGAGGACGACGAGGAGCTCGGCGGCCCGTTCTCGCACCTGGACGCGGAGGGCCGCGCGCGCATGGTGGACGTGGGCGGCAAGCCGGTGACGGCCCGCGCGGCCGCGGCCGAGTGCTCGCTGCTGGTGAGCGGCCGCCTGCTGCGCCTGCTGCGCGACGCGCGCCTGCCCAAGGGCGACGCGCTCACCGTGGCGCAGCTGGCGGGCGCCATGGGAGCCAAGCGCACGGCCGAGCTGATCCCGCTGTGCCACCCGCTGGCGCTGGACGCCGTGCGCGTGCGCGTGCGCCTGCCGCGCGGCGAGTGCGCGGGCGGCGGGGAGCTGACCGTGCGGTGCGAGGCGCGCGCGACGGGCCGCACGGGCGTGGAGATGGAGGCGCTGACGGGCTGCGCGGTGGCGGCGCTGGCGCTGTACGACATGTGCAAGTCGGTGGACCGCGGCATGCGCATCACGGAGCTGCGCGTGCTGCGCAAGTCGGGCGGCCGCAGTGACGTCACGCCGCCTCCGCTGCGCGCGCCCGACCAGTCGCCGCTGGGCGAGGGCGAGACCTACGCGCCCACTAACGTCATGCACTTCTAGCTGTTGTTGCGCCGGGACTGCGACTGCGACTGAGTGAATCTAGATATTCAGGTGTACCACTATGAATGTAGGTCGCGAGCTATGCCAGCTCTAGTCGTGGAAGTTTTACATATCTTATGTTTTTTATATTTACTTAGATATTAAGGACAAATTAGCATTCCTTCCGTTTGGTGATGATGAAGCATATTAACGAGGACCCCGGTGAACATTTGTGAACGTTTAACGTCGTCGTCAACCTATAGTACTGGGGATTAGAAGAAACACACAACTTATGTAGGTACCTACTGTCAGCCTCAATAAGATGTATGACATCGACAAGAATTCATACAAGTCTACAGTGTTTGTTCCATAATATTGCATCAATGTGTCCACAAAACAATGATACGTTGGGTACTTCATTGTACCTACATAGTACATACACATTGATACAGTAGGTATTATAGAACACAAATTGTAAACAATCAAATTAATTCTTATCGATGTTTCGTATATTTTTGAGGCTGACTGTACATACGTACAACATTGTTGTATTTGTTTCCGTTTAAAAGCGTGTCTTATTAACAGCACGCCTGGCGCTGGTCGGCTAATCAGTTATCAGTGAATCTCGTACTCAAATAGATTACGTGCGGCCACAGCGCTCAAAGTACGTGTCTCGCCATTCCTTCAACTCGTACTTAGTATAACAATCATTCAGAAGTTAGCACTTAGGCATAATAAAATAATAATGGTCTTTGCCATAGACCATTATTATTTGTGACATTTTACTATAAATATACCTACAATGAATATTTTGATATGTATTTAATGTTCTTAGTAAGTTTTAAGGTTTAAACACGCAAGGCATACGAATAATGTTTCCTCTTTAGTGATTTAGACTGTGCATTGTCTACCAGTCACGGAACTGTCGTATAAATAAGTGCAGTAGGTAATATCGACACCTGCAAGGAATAACATTGTAACTAATATTTAGTAACATTACAGGAGAGCGCGTCAAAGATTTAAAAAATTCTTTCAGATTTCGGTTAAGACTTAATGCCAACCAACCTTTAAAATATGAGTCAACGAGGGAATAGCTACACTTTCATATGATTATATTATTATATTTATGTATATTTTAAGACTTTTTATGAGTTACAATGACATTCCACAACATATACTGCAGACAGTGGCATTGTAACTCAAACATACTATCGCATGAAGTGTGATTGATAATAGATACTTCATAAAATAAAAATGTTGTATGTCTGAGATACAATTTATAAAATGTTTTTTTAGTTAAGTGTACAGAAATAAAGTCATTTATCATTTATAGTAATAAATGATAAATGACTTTATTTCTGTAAGTAGGTCTTTACAAACACTTTTACACGTCAATCATATTTTTTTTAAACTAGATGAGGTCGGCGTTTCCTATCTGACTACTCTGAGAAGAAAGGCCGAAACAAACTCAGAGGTCACAGTCTCTTTTAAAGTCCAGACATAATCTTGGTCAGATCATGTGAAGGCTATGTAGATCGGTGTCTGAAATGGTCTTTTGAGGAAAGAACCACACAGATTGAGTGGACCTGTCCAGTCAGTGCACGCAATTGTCAGCAATCGTGCAGCTCAACTCAGAATTTAAGGAGCTCAACGATTCGACTAACAATACCAAAAGAAAGGACATTTGAGTAGGCCGCACAAGTTACTCAAACTGCCAGATCATGATTACACTAAGAGTAAAAATACAAAAAAAAAAAGCAATGACCAACATAGTTGAGGAGCTGGCGAACAAAACCGGATTAGTCCACGAAAATAAATTTTACACGGTAGCTAAAAAACTAATATCAGTATATGAAGGAGACTAATAGTATTACATTGCATTAGGATATGTCGGTGGATTAGTTCTATTATTGCATGAGGTACCTATTTTTAATTAACTTCTATATTCTGGAACTTATTCAAGAAATAAAAATGCGACTAAACCGGTTTTGTTTGAAAAAGGTGGACTTTGGTGTGGTGGTGGTGGTGTTTCGTTTTTGTTAGACATTTCCTGTTTTGATTGAAAATGTGTTGATGAAATAAATACATTACAGGACAAGTTCGCTTTAGAATGAAAAAATATATTTTTTTAAAATCTTTGTGTTGGATATTGGACTAGTCCGGTTTTGTATGAAAATTTAGTTTTTAAGCCTTTTTTAGCCTACTTCTAGCCGGTTTTGGGTGAAAATATTAACAGGGATCGACGAAACTAGGTCAAGACATCACGATTCGAAAAAAAAACATCTTTTGAATAGTAGTGGACAAGTCCGGTTCTGTTCGCCAGCTCCTCAGTTCTCACATTCACAATAGTTGAAATAATAGCATAATACTTTACAAAGTAAATACTCTTGTCATAGTATATGTATATAAAATTCATTAATGTCAATGTGTATATAAAATCCGGACATAATCATTGAGGACCATGCAGATTGGTGTCTGAAATGGACTTTTGAGAAAAGAACCACACAGATTGAGTGGACCTGTCCAGACAGTGCACGCATTTGTCAGTAACCGTGCAGCTCGACTCAGAACTTAGGGAGCTCAACGATTCGACGAACAATACCAAAGAAAGGACATTTGGGTAGGCCACATAAACTACTCAAACTATACAAATATAAAATGTACTTAAATTAATTTGAATAGCCTTTATTCTTTTTAGTACTTACAGCAGTCTTACACTCAGACAAATTAGTAAAAACCACTCAACAAAATGTTCATATTCATTTTTTAACTAAAACAACAAAATAACAAGTTTGGTACATAGTTAGCTTTTACATTTCTTAGGGCCGATTTTTTGTACCGTAGTTAACTTAACCATTCGTTCAAAATAGTAACTAATGGTTAAATTTTGGCAAAATGTGTTGATTGACGACACGTTTGGTGTAGTGGCTACAGTGGCTAAGTGTAGTCAGCGAAACCAAATGGTCCTGGGTTCGAATCCCGGTAGGGGCAAATGTTTGTATGATGAATATGGACATTTGTACCCGAGTCATGGATGTATATTTAACCTTCGGCCCGTCGCATGGGGTCTTTGAAAGCCTAGGTGTTAGAAAAATGTAAAATTAACACATTTAAAACTATCCAGGAGTTTTAGTACTTCAGGTACCCTCCGAAATTAGATGATAGTTAGCGCGCATCGCCACTAACTGCAGATCGCGCGCCAGTGCAGTGAGATACAGACGTGTTTTGGGAGCGAGGGCCGTAAAAGACCCCACGCGACGAACCCCGTAAGTAACATTGAATTGTTTGATTGTTGTTTGCTTTCTTTTGTGACATGTGTTTTTTTTTTTTTTATTGTTTTAGATTATAATTAAATTATAATTGTTAGAATTATAGTTGGTTAGAAAATGAATCTGAAGATGTTTGCGGTGGCGAGGAGGAAGAAGATGAAGTCGCTACATGTCTGGATGAAAGAAGTGAGTATAACACGGACTCCGAGCAAGAATGTGAAGATTTGGTGCCCACAGAACAACATGAGGTATCTTTGGAGGAACCGGATCAGGTTTTAGAATTGTTGGATGAACAGCACATGGAGTTGGAAAGTTCGTATAGTGAAGATGATGAAGAGCCCTTGATAAATATATCGTCACAGAACTTATATTGTCAAAGAGAGAGAGAGAGAAATGGCACCTATAAAATTATTTCTAAATGGAGGAAGACACCTTATCCACAAGGTGTCAGAACAAGGCGACAAAAAACTTGTTTGCTACCGCTGGCCGCTGAGGTTGTTTTTCACATTTCTTGATGTTGGAGCTGTAAATGCTCACATAATATGGGATACCGTAAGTCAAGAAAACAAAATGGGGTGCAAGTATTTCTTGAAAACACTGGCATTTGAATTGTGCCGTCCTCAATTGCAATCGCGGGCCACTATTTCAACTTTACCTCGGGAATTGAAACAGATCAGAAGGCGATTCACACCCCAGCTTCAGAATATTCAACCTGATGGAAACGACATCACTCCTATGAGGAAGCGCTGCATATATTGTCCAAGACGAACAGATAGAAAATTCAAATCAATCTGCCACTTTTGCAACTTTTGCCCTACACATACTAAACTGGTATGTACTGACTGCGTGAAAACGGAAAATTTGTCTGATTTAGTTTGATAAAAGTTGTGTTTTTTTTTTTGTTGGTGCGAGCCAATTTTTATGTTACAATGTTGATTGTTCTTATGTGATTTCATATAGGTATAATATAAATTAAAGTTCATTGATTTAGTTAGAATAAAAATATTTTTTCTGTGATGTGATCTCAAAGAGAGAAATTTATGTTCCTAATTTTAGATTGGAAGTTTAAACAGTAAATAAATGAATATTTTTGATATTTTTTTTTGTAACTTTATTGCCATTAAATAAATAAATAAGAAACTGCTAGAATAGTTGGAAAGATACAAGTTTTAAGGGGTTTATAGGCGTTTTATTCTTGAGGTTTTGAGGGACCCCACGCGACGAACCGCGTTATTAAAAGATGCGCGACGGGCCGAAGGTTAAGTATAATATGTATGTATTTACGAAAAAAAATGTATTTAAGTAGTGTATCAACCATCTGGTATCCATAACACAAGCCTTAAGTGTTAAGTGCTTAACTTGGAACTAGATGGTGCTGTGTGCAATGTCAGACGATATTTATTTATTTATTATTTGATCAACAGATGTTGCCAAAATTTTACCATAGTAATAATTTTACCTAAAGTTACGATGAAAGCTTGTCTAATAACAATAAGAAATAATAATTTCCAAGAACAAGAGTGTATCTGGTATTACAACGTAATATTAGTAGTGGCGAGCATAAACAAAGATGATAATGTGTAACTAAACATACCCTTTTATTAGCAGCAGTAGACTCTAACGTACAATGTTTATACACTGTACAAATCTTTACGCAAAAGAATTTAGACACAGGGGTAAGTGCAAAAACTATCAGTATTTTTTGTACAGCATGATTATGATTGGAACTCAAAATTGCTTAAAACTGAGTTACGATGTTATTCCTTGCAGGTGTCGATATCTACACAATATTGACGTATTGTCACAGCTGATAGCTGTGCTAAAACTTTTAACAGGCCCAAATGTATGTGTAGGAGCCAATGGTTGTAGGCACCGCACATCATCACTAAAGTTATATTAAAACGTAGAAGGTTAACAAGTTAAAGTGGTAGCGGTTCTTTCGCATGACAAGTGGTTAGTTCCACAGTTATTGTCTGACCCGGTGTCCATTGCTTAATACGTTTTATAGATAGCATAATATTTGTGACGCACGACATCCAAGTAGGTTTCTGCGATCGCAATGTAAATGTACTGCGAAGCTAGTCGGACAATGGCAATGAACGTTTCAGTGCTTGAATCAGACACCAGTTCAATAGCGATGTACCCCTTTGTAGTCTTTACTCCTCTTTCTTTGTTTAGTTTTTTGATGTCCAGTGAAGTCTACACCGGTGTGTGTAAAAGATCGAGATGGAGTAGCTCTCTCTTCAGGTAAGTCCGCCATAAGTTGGTAGTTTTTTGTTGTTTTATAGCGGTGGCATCGCACGCAACGTCGCAGTTGAGTTATTACAGCTCTGTTGCTACCGACAATCAAGTATCGCTGTCGGATTTGAGCCAATGTCAGCCGCGCACCTCCATGAAGTGTTGTAAGGAGACCTTGTTCAATACAACAAGTACACCTTACAACACTTCATGGGACTCTTAATTAAGAGCTGAGTTAGTCGTCCCGTTCGAGGAAGAATGATAGGATTTTTCATCTCGAAGGGCAAGTTGGAATTTCTTAGTCTTCCGCCGACTCTTATGACCCCTTTTTCATCCATACAAGGATTCAATTTGTATATATTATAGGTAATGCTCCAGTTGTTTACAGTTCCGTTTGCTTTCAGTTGTTTGTATTTTTTTTTCAAACTCCGTACTCTGCACATACAGTCAAACGGGGTGAATAGTCATGCAGGGGTGAATAGAGACGAAACTTTAAAAGGGATTTTAAACCTTGAAATAATATAGTTTGATGCCAACAAGGGCACTTAATCGTTAACTATATTATAAAAAACACATTAAGAGTCCTTTTTGGCAATAAACTATAATATTTCAAAGTTAAAATCCCTTTTAAAGTTTCGTCTATTCACCCCTGCGTCCCTATTCACCCCGTTTGACGGTATGTAATTACTCGGTCAGCTGCTAGCTTGAGTTCGCTCACACTTAGGTAGTTGGTATCAAATGTGATCTCGGAGCATGCCGCGGCCGTCGCGAGAAAGCGCAGTACCTGAGCCGTTACTCGAATCACATGCGACAATGAACTATATTTATATAAGTACTAGGTTATTTATAAAATGTTCATTGTCTCTCGGCACCGTTGTGGTTGCCACTGCTAAGTTGACACTTTCCTGGTTGGTTGTAAACAAACATGTGGAGTTTCTCATGAGGTCAGAGTCGACGAGTCGATGAGGTCAGACCTGGCCACCAGAGATCGAGGTTTACTAGTTTGCTCGCCATCATTCCCCTAGATGCACAATCAGCAGGGTTCTGTGCTGATTTTACGTAGCGGCTTATTATGTGTTATGTATCTAAGTACCAAGTACGTTTCTACGAAGTACGATCAGTACTCCTGAATAAAAATTATATCTTCATTTCCACACAAAATAAAAACCTAAAAAAATAAAAAATAGCTAAACTTATAATAGGTAGGTAGGTAGGTAGGTACCTCAACTGTTGATACTAGAAAAGTGCAACCACTAAGGTACGTCCCACTGTGTAGTAACTTTGTTTTACCGTTCGTTTCTTTGTTGTATCTGTATCTAATGTTTGGGAAAGACAGAAAAATAGGTATAATGAAAATGCACTGTAAAATAATTTATTATGGCAGACAGAAAGTAACAGTAGTTCTGTGCTGCCTTTCATACGAGAGGTTGCCAGCATTCTGCAGCGCTCGCTAGTACCACACTGGTACACTACCTTTCATACGAGAGGTTGCCAGCATTCTGCAGCGCTCGCAACTACCACACTAGTACACTACCTTTCATACGAGAGGTTGCCAGCATTCTGCAGCGCTCGCAAGTACCACACTGGTACACTACCTTTCATACGAGAGGTTGCCAGCATTCTGCAGCGCTCGCTAGTACCACACTGGTACACTACCTTTCATACGAGAGGTTGCCAGCATTCTGCAGCGCTCGCAAGTACCACACTGGTACACTACCTTTCATACGAGAGGTTGCCAGCATTCTGCAGCGCTCGCTAGTACCACACTGGTACACTACCTTTCATACGAGAGGTTGCCAGCATTCTGCAGCGCTCGCAAGTACCACACTGGTACACTACCTTTCATACGAGAGGTTGCCAGCATTCTGCAGCGCTCGCTAGTACCACACTGGTACACTACCTTTCATACGAGAGGTTGCCAGCATTCTGCAGCGCTCGCAAGTACCACACTGGTACACTACCTTTCATACGAGAGGTTGCCAGCATTCTGCAGCGCTCGCAAGTACCACACTGGTACACTACCTTTCATACGAGAGGTTGCCAGCATTCTGCAGCGCTCGCTAGTACCACACTGGTACACTACCTTTCATACGAGAGGTTGCCAGCATTCTGCAGCGCTCGCAAGTACCACACTGGTACACTACCTTTACATACATGAGGCACTCGCACTGCCCACTGATCACTTCACTACTCATACAAGTAGTTTGGGTCAGACTATGAACCAAACAAAAGCTTCGTGAAGTACAAGTAAGGTACTTGTTTAATTTGTGTGCTAACATTATTGTAATAACTTTGTAATTTTAAAGGGTTGTTTGGTGCTACATATTTAAGAAAAAAAAACGATAAAATGATTAAAGTATAAAGTAAGTACATAGAAACAGTTTAACTGTTCACAATTATATTATAGTTTAGTAAGTAAGGTACAGATCATACTGTTGTAGCTATTCGTATTGACATGTTATCATTTTGTTTATATTTTTGTAAGTATTATATATTTCAAACAATACAATACCGACTGTAGTTTCACTATAAACACGAGCATCTCCCTCGACTGTAAGCTACAACCATTCACTACCGCTACTAGCTTTTGCCCGCGGTTTCGCTCGCGTTAGTTTCGAATTTGACAATCAATTCGAGTTGTACTCTGTTTGGCCGTTGCACTCTTTGGCTCAGACAGTACTTTTATTCTGGATGAAAGGTGGGTATTTTTTTCTGTATCCCTGACAACGTAAGTAGGTATATGCAAAATGTTATGATGATCGGTTCAGCGGTTTAGGGCGTGAAAAGGTATCAAGCAAACAAACTTACTTTCGCATCAATAATATTATAGTTAGTAGGATGAAAACCCGGTCTATCGACACTCTACGACTCGCAAAATGTATTAAACACTTAAATAAAAATCTCTTAGCAAACTACACTTCACGTGGCGCCATCTATTATCAAAATAACGTTATTGTTGTTTTCCTCGGGAACAGTACTTTTATTCGGGAAGAAAGTTCCGTTTTGGTACCCCTGCCCCTGGCAATGTGTATGCAACATTTCAGAATGATCGATTCAGTGGTTTATGTGTGAAAAGGTAACAAACAAACTTATAAAATTTGTAATATGTATTAGTTAAGACTAGCTTAAGGCGCGGACTGACTACGATTTTAATCGCTATTACCGCACTCACACAACCGCATCTGCGCGTTTTACGGTAATGCACACACTCGCAAACGCTAACACGGGCGTTGGTGTGCTCAAGGAAAGTTGCATAGTATACGTAAGGAAATCAGATGTTTTCTGTTGAATATACTTACTTATGACGTGCGTTCTAAAATTCGATGTAATTACAGTGTCGGTTCATAATATGATACAATAAATAATTACACATAACAATTTAAAAAAAAAAACAATTAAATCACTACTGTTTATTTTTATTACAGTACATGATAAACAGGTCAAATATAAACATTCCGAATTTTACCCGACTGCTCTAGAAGGGGAATTATGCTTTTCGGGTGTAAGTCAGTATCAGGGATGGAAGGGTTAATTAAATGGGTAGTTATGCCATTTCAAACTAATGTTTGTGTTTTAGATAGGTACTTAGTGGGTGCGGTAAAAAAATAGAAAATAAAACCAACATATAGGCCCTCGGACCACTTAAAAATCACATAAACTCTAAATAAATGCAATAATATCACAGCTCCAAAGTGACAAATGCCATAATGTTTCTAAGAAAATGCGGAGCCGGGACGGAAGCTAGAATTCTGAAAAATTTAGACGATAGAGGGATCATCCACGGGAATGGAAGCTGCTGCTGGCTGAATATTAGTTGGTATTTGTTAAAATTGGTAAAACAGTGCGTGAATTGAACTAAAGTTCTGTGGCGGACTACTAAGGCTACTCACTGCCTAATATTGAAGTGAAAAGTCAGTCTCAGTGGAAATATGGGCAATAAAAATAAAATGTTGCGAGAGTTTTACAAGAAAAAGACGAAAAACTCGAAAAAATGATGGAATGTTTGGGTAAGTAGGATGATTACGGTATTGTATCATATCATTTGAAATTTGTATTTAGTTTAGTTTACTTACGAAACTGTATAAATCTATAGAAACGGTATTGACAATTTCTACAAACATTTTGCTAAATCCAAAAACAAATAGGTGCACTCTATTTTGATGTCTATAGAATGCGCCTAGTGCAAACGTCTCTGGTCGAAGCAACCATCGAGGCGATAGCCATATTGCAATAGTAGGTATAAGTAACAAAAACAAACTTGCAGATAAATCAGAGTGCGTTCGTAATTATTATAATAATATAAATATTGCACTATTTATAATAAAGCATTTTGATTCTTTTGTAAGATTATTTTTATAATATTTATTGAGTCATTAGACCAGTGCCGATAATTTTTGAAAACGAAAAAAATCACAGTAGGATGAAACCCATTGGAAAAGAAAGAGAATATAACAAAAATGAAAGGAAAAATAATTTACGGGCGATCCGAGGTCGGGAAGTAGGGGTTTAAGGGTAAAAAGCGGTTTATCTCGATTTCCGGCAAAACTACAAGTCTTATGGAAAAAAGTGTAACGGCAAAGTTGTAGGTAATAAAAAGATCTACAACTTTTGTATTCACACTTTTTTCAAATTTTTTTACCGAGTTTTTAAAAAAGCAGATATTTTCACGTGAGAATTTTCGATTGAAAATTAGGGTGCTTTTTCGATATTAGGTCAAAATAAGGTGAAAAAAAATAAATATTTTAAATCAATAAAAATACAGTGTGCTTGGAACATAAAAAGGTAAGTATTCAGCAAATTTCGCGAAATTAAAAATGCTGTGTAAAAGATAAAAATATAAAACCAAAAACTTAGTTATTTGAATTTTTCACATAAATTTTGAGGTTACTTGAAAAAAGTGTGAATACAAAAGTTGTAGATCTTTTTATTACCTACAACTTTGCTATAACACTTTTTTCCATAAGACTTGTAGTTTTGCCGGAAATCGAGATAAACCGCTTTTTACCCTTAAACCCCCACTTCCCGACCTCGGATCGCCCGTAAATTATTTTTCCTTTCATTTTTGTTATATTCTCTTTCTTTTCCAATGGGTTTCATCCTACTGTGACTTTTTTCGTTTTCAAAAATTATCGGCACTGGTCTAATGACTCAATAAATATTATAAAAATAATCTTACAAAAGAATCAAAATGCTTTTTAAATAACTAGTGCAATATTTATATTATTATAATAATTACGAACGCACTCTGATTTATCTGCAAGTTTGTTTTTGTTACTTATACCTACTATTGCAATATGGCTATCGCCTCGATGGTTGCTTCGACCAGAGACGTTTGCACTAGGCGCATTCAAATATGCATTCTATAGACATCAAAATAGAGTGCACCTATTTGTTTTTGGATTTAGCAAAATGTTTGTAGAAATTGTCAATACCGTTTCTATAGATTCATACAGTTTCGTAAGTAAACTAAACTAAATACAAATTTCAAATGTTATGATACAATACCGTAATCATCCTACTTACCCAAACATTCCATCATTTTTTCGAGTTTTTCGTCTTTTTCTTGTAAAACTCTTTCGCAACATTTTATTTTTATTGCCCATATTTCCACTGAGACTGGATTTTCACTTCAATATTAGGCAGTGAGTAGCCTTAGTAGTCCGCCACAGAACTTTAGTTCAATTCACGCACTGTTTTCAGTCATAAATTACTTGAAAACTACAATCGAATTATGCACAGAGCGTCCGGTGCCAACTATCCAAGTCGAGCGCTGCCCGACGACTAAAGTATGACCGCGTAAACTATTGTCACCACTATGGAGCGTCAATAAGATTGAAAATTGAAAATGATATTTGTGTTGAAATGTGACGTAAGCTGCGAATGGGCGTTTATTTTACTGCTTTTCTTTAGATTATTTAAAATATAGACATAAAATTAAATAATGGTTTGGTTAAAGTTTAAAAAAAATGGAAAACCTACTAAATTCTTAAAAAAAACTGTTGTTATCGCTGGAAATACAGAGATCTTCGACGTCAAAGTTTATTTTTGTGCTACAACTTCCCAATTTTTTATTGGGAATATCAAACTATTATTTATTATTCTGTTCGGTTTAAATTCTTCTTTATACCCTTCTCTGTTCACTGTATTTTTCGCGTTACTTATTTTTATTACATTACGTCATACTCGACGTTCTAAGAAACCAATTTTTGGGAATATTGAGATAACACCGCGCCTTAAGCACGCGGCTTCGCCCGCGTGTAGGTAAGTCTGAAGTTATCGCACGGGAACATACTACCGAGATAAAAAGTATACGAACCCAGGTCCTGGGGGCCGATTCCACTAATTTGGAATGTTTTTGTTTCAACAACAGTTCGATTTCCATCGCCTTTCGATAGTTACCTAGGTATAGAGTCATTCTACTATTTCGTATGCAAGCTGGCCCTGCAGTCTCGACATAGTTAGCAATCGTTTTCGGTTGCTAAGTCCTAACAATCCAGATGTAATGATATTTGGTGGTCTCCACACTCAAATTTATCGGTTGTTACTGGTATTCTAGGTAGGTACCGGTAGGTAACAACCGATAAATTTGAGTGTCGAGACTACCAAACATTTACATCTGGATTGTTAGGACTTAGCAACCGAAAACGATTGCGAACTATGTCGAGACTGCAGGGCCTGGAAACTAAACTTAAGCCGAATCGCAACTGAATCGTAACGGGAACGTTAGAGCGGGTACCCTGTGTTACCAACCTGCCGAATAGTAGTTCTGGCTTCTTCTTCACGCAATGAATCCGCAGAGTTTCTTTTCCTTGAGGTTTGTGTCAAAGGAGCTAAAACCGTCCTTGGTGTCGTCTATTGCCCCCCTTCCATTGATTAATTCACTGAATTCGAATCGGTACTTGAATCTTTGGGTTCGCAGTATGCACATCACATTGTTATGGGAGATTTTAAGACCTACCTCCTTGCCCACAACTCCCCTCGGTCTTCTAAACTCCTGCACCTTATCGACTCAGCTAGTCTGCATGTATTGGCTCTCCAACCCACTCATCATAATATAGCAGGTGATGACACTTGGCTTGACCTTATCCTCACCTCTAATCCTTCCTTAGTTTCCTCACATGGTCAACATGTTGCTCCTGGCTTTTCCCATCATGACCTTATTTGTCTGTCCTATGTCCTTAAACCCCCTAAACCTAAACCCACATTCCAGTACAGGCGTGCCTTTGCACGTATGAATAGCGAGAGGCTTCAACAAGATGCATGCAATATTGACTGGTCCCCCTTGGAAGCAGCTGTTTCAATTGACGAAAAAGTAATTTTTTTCAACGAATTTGTGGTCAAGCTATATGACGCCCATGCTCCTGTCAAAAAAATTAAATTGAAGCGTCCACCTGCACCTTGGATGAACAGGGGAGTTCGGATGGCAATGCGACGGAGGGACCGCGCGTTTCGGAAATTTAAAAAGGATCGCTCGATGGGCAATTGGAACTTTTTTAAGGCTGCCAGGAATCGGTGTAATCAGATGATACGCAATACGCAACGCTAAACGCTGTCCCATTCTAAGTAATACCACTTCTTCTTCTCCTGCCGATATTTGGAAGTTCCTTGGAACTTTAGGCATCGGCAAATCGCGACATTCAGACCTTCCTAACACAATTGGTTTGGACGATCTAAATCGCCATTTCTCCACTGTTCCAAATCTAGATAGTCTAACCAAATGTCAAACACTCGACTACCTTGCTGGTCTGATGCGTCCCAGTATTAACGCCTTTGTCTTCACCCCAGTCGACCCGGGAGAGATCAAAAAGATTATCCTGTCCATTAAATTCAAAGCCGTGGGCTGCGATAATATTAGCCGCCATTTATGATCGTGACGGCTCTTGATCAACTACTCCCTGCAATCTCCCACATCATAAATTTTTCCCTTTACACCGGTGTTTTCCCTTCTCCTTTCTGTGGCGTAAAGCCCTTGTTCGGCCCTGCCTAAGATATCCAATCCCTCGAATCTCTTCCTAGTCACTTTCGCCCAATTTCCATCCTTCCTTTTCTATCTAAAGTGCTCGAGGCCAGCGTTCACAAACAATTCTCCCACTTTATTCACCACAACTCCCTCATCAGTCCATTTCAATCCGGTTTCAGGCCCGTGCACAGTACCGTTTCAGCTCTCCTTAAAGTGACCGACGATATAAGGCGGGGAATGGAAGACACTAAAGTTACAGTCCTAGTGAACTTTTTGAAAAAACTTTTCAAATGCTTTTAATACCGTCAGTCACGAAGTCCTTTTATCCATCCTTCCCTATCTTATGGTCTCTCCGGAGGTACTGAAGTGGTTTTCCTCTTATCTTCGGGGACGTCAGCAGTCTGTTTATGTTGGAGACTCTTCGTCGAATTGGTGTGATCTTGCAGCTGGCGTCCCTCAAGGCGGTATATTATCTCCTCTTTTATTCTCCATTTTTATTAACCTCATTACCACCGAACTTCAGACTGCGTATCATCTTTATGCTGACGATTTGCAGCTTTACTGCCGGGCAAGTGTTGGCAACATATCCGATGCGATAGAGGAGCTAAACCGGGATTTAAATGTTGTAAAAAACTGGTCTGTTCGATTTGGGGTGGCGGTTAATCCCGCCAAGTGTCAGGCTATCATAGTGGGGAGCCCCTACAGCATGAAGAAGCTGAACGGCTTAACTGTGCCACCTGTAATCTTCGACAACTCGGTCATCCCGTTTAGCTCTGATGTTAAAAATCTTGGTCTGGATGTCGATACTTGTCTAGACTGGCGAAAGCAAGTCACGACTGTAAGTCAGAAAGTCACCGTAACGTTGCGGTCACTCTATCGGTTGAAAAATCTTCTCCCATCACACATAAAAGCAATGCTTGTACAGGCCGTTATATTTCTTATAATTGACTATGGGGATGTGTGTTACTATGACCTGAATGCAGATCTCCTCAATAAACTTGACTGCCTTCTCAATAACTGCATTCGATTCGTTTTCAATCTTCGTAAGTATGACCACGTATCTGCGCACCGACTGCTTTTGAAATGGTTACCCATTCGTCAGCGCAGAGAGTTGAGGGCTCCGTCTACGTTATTCTCTATTCTGGACAAACCCACTTCTCCTTCTTACCTGACGTCCCAAATTCAATATTTATGCACTGCCCATAGTAAAAATCTTCGTTCCACCAACAATCGTCTTCTACGATGTCCTTCTCACCGTTCCGGCTTCATTCATTCTTCTTTCTTTGTCCAGGCGGTTTTTCTTTGGAATGCGCTCCCTCTGAATATCAGGACAGCAACCAGTCGGTTATTTTTTAAAGTGAAGACACGTGAACATATCCGTCAGAAGTTATCCCAGCGCTGAGTTGTTGGATTCGTTTTCTCCTCTTCCGATCGTTATTTCTCCTGACCAAGGTTTATGTATGTATTTAAGTAATTTCCGAGCTATCTATCCCGTATGTTGCACCTGCCATGGTATATCTCTGCATCACCCTAAGGTTGACTGGTAGAAAATGCCTCAGGCATTAAGTCCGCCTTTGTACAGTATTTTTTTTTTACTTGTGCATAAAGTTCTAATGTCGTAATAATACCACAGAAAAAAAAGTGGAACCGAAAAATGTTACTAAATACCAATAAGTATCACTAAAAGTGTTTTCTAATACAAAAAAGATATCTAGATCATAGTTATATATTTGTCTTGTATATTTTATTGTACGATATTTCCCGTAGACAGAGAATGCTAATATTTCCACATTTTTAAATAATAAACCACAGAGTACATTTTTATATAGTAATAAACTCAGAAGAACGTTTCGTTTTACGTCCCTAGCTGGCCGAAGCCTTTGAAACGAAACGTTTCGGTCATGTCATAATTTCAAAAATGTAAATAAACAGCCGAAAGCAAAAACTTATAACTAATGGGTGTGAGTTCAATAAAATTGTTAATTTACTGTGAGTATTCGTTTTAAAATATTACTGATTATTTATTCATCAAATCAAATATCGCACCATAGACTGTTATTGTTATTTGGTACAGTAGTACCCAATTACTGATATGGCTTACCGATGTACCTGCGCAGAAGATGAATTTTTAAAGCGCGGGAAATGCTATTGACCAATCGGCACGCTCCACGTACCGCGCTTCTTTTTCCTGTACCGCTATTGGTCGGCAGCTGCCGTCATGTTAGCGCGCGCCGCGTGGCATGTAAAAGTACACGTAGTGGCAAAAAAATGTTTCTTTTTATGATTTAAAATGAGTTCCTTAAAAAGGGGTATCATTTAAGCTATTACCAATTTAATTAGTTTTGTGTTTCTTAAATAATAGGGTTTGTCCTCCAAATAGTAGATCTGTCACCAAAATGTAGTCACCAAACAATGCAAAATCAGTTCCACAATAAATCACCTAAAATCCTGAGATATAAGGTCTAGTACCAAATAAATGTTTTTGTATGTATTATAATAGGTGTGTCCTAATAAGTATTTAAGCAAACTAATTTAAAGAGATCACCAATAGTAGTAGTTTTCTTATTCACCACGGATCGATTGATATACATAATATGTCGACGGTAGGGCTTGGTCGACGGAGCCCCGCTTCGCGGGGCTCCTACTTCTGGGTGGTTTATAAAAAAATAACCACGAAGGGGATGGCGGGGTCTCTCGACCCCGCCATCCCCTTCTAACCTAACCTGTCCGAGTCGGGGTGCCCTAAAGTCCAGATTGCATCCAGTTTCTCCTGGTAATTTGTCTCGGGTATCATTTAAGCTATTACCAATTTAATTAGTTTTGTGTTTCTTAAATAATAAGGTTTATCCTCCAAATAGTAGATCTGTCACCAAAATGTAGTCACCAAACAATGCAAAATCAGTTCCACAATAAATCACCTAAAATCCTGAGATATCAACCTGGGAACAATTTTTGTTTATCTGAGAACGAAAATATTTCGTGGCGATAGATCTATTTATTAGGTGATACAACTTGATGACAAATATAAATTTTGGTGATAGAAAATATAGTTCCCCTTAAAAAGGGTGCCCCCTTTTTACTGGGATAGCAGGAGTGCGGCCTTTAGATTAAGTTTTTTCTATTGTTTACTAAATTGTTTATTAAATAAATCGTACATTTTAAATAACCTGTATTTTTAATTAAATATTTATATTTGATAAAAACTGGTGGCCCGATAAAATTGGCACGAAGTGTAATTATGCGGAGGGGCGTGACTTGCGAGTGAGACGGAACTAACAGCTGCAGTGTATTATGTACCTTATAATAGTGACCTAAGGTTGATTGTAAGTTTTGAGCATTCTTTCGTTAATCTTCGGAGCCATACTTTCTTTTCTGCGCGAACGAAGATTCACGACGCGCCATATCAGTTGGGTACTACTGTACTTATCTAATATTATGCGACAAAAGGTTCAAGTAAATATTTACCTACATCGCTCTTGATTCAGCTACAGCAAAAAAAAATGGTCAGAGTGTCGTCTTAGGGCCACTATGAAAAAAATACTTAGAAAAATTTCGCGACCAATTTCGAGGTAGCGCTCGCCGGCCGCTGCCGCGGCACCGTTCGCCTTCGCTCCCTCATCTCGCGCATAGTTTGTCACAGTTCTAACCTAACCTAACCTATGGATCCCATCCACATCGTTTTTACGACAAACGGTTAGTCGGAGACAAAAAACACCAAGACACTTTTAGTCTTATATTTTGGTGTTTTATACGATAGAATCGAGAAAATAAACGATTTGCAAAAATAACACATTTTTGGTAAATTTTTCAAAGTCCTCGCGCCGTAGCGCCCCCAAGGCTACACTCCAACCAAAAAAATGGTTAAGTTAAGTGACCACTTGATGCATGGTGTAGATTGGTGCATTTCGTTTACTGGTAGTCTGGTGAAAGATTTAGTCTCGCTGCAAGTGTTGTTCTGTTAATACGTACGTAATTTCAGGCCTCATGGAAGATACCAGACGAAAATCTACGTCAGCTCGGCAACTGGACCTCCTCATTACATTTATGGAGGCCCATACAAATTTAGCCGCCAAAGAAGAACAAGCCCTTGCAACACGTCTGTGGGAACAATGTGCGGACATTTTAAATTCAGAAGGCGTAGCTAGGACACCTAAAGATTGGTCGAAGGTAAGTTTTAAGTCTATAATTAGCTATTCTTTAAAAATATCAATATGTCATTAATAATAATAATTTTCTATCCATTTTAGGCTTGGAACGATTATAAATGTAGGGTACGGGCCAAACTAGCTGAAATAAACAGAGGCCATAGGGGTACTGGGGGTGGGCCTTGCAGGGCACCACAGTTAAGCCCTCTAGAGGAAAGGGTTGCTGCCCTTATAGAGAGGGATGTTGGCCCACTTACTGGAGTCCGTCAAGATCCAGAGATTGAAATTGAGGTGATTATTTATTTATCAATCATGAAATAATTATACAGTGTAAACTCATTATAACATCTTTTGTAAACTTGTTATAATGTCTTTTGATAATTAATTAGAATAATTTACTAACATAATGAAACAAATACTTAAAAGCATTGTGATAAGTATTTGGTTCTTTCTCTTTCTTTACTCCACATAACGAAAACTCTATACCTACTTAACAAAAAAAATGCTTGGTCCTTTGAGTTTCCTTACAATGAGTTTACACTGTACTTCCCTATACGAAAAATGATATGTGTCTCTTAAACATGTTTTTATTTTACATTATAGTATGTGGAATCTTCGGCATTAGAAGAGATGGAAGTGGAACAGGATGTGGAACTGCCAGCAGCTAACTCACCCGTTTTGTAAGTAATAGGGCACTTAACCTTTTTATGTATTGGTAGGTATTTTATTAGCCATTTTTAATAATTTATTCATTCTTTCTTTCAGAGATTTCTCTGTTATGCAAGAAAGTACTGGTACACCTGGAAATAGGCCACCAGCCACACAAGACCTCAGCCAAACAATTACTCTGGAATCTGAGCAGAGAGACAGTGCACATGTGGAAAAAAGTAATCAGCCAGATCATCAAGGCACTACAGTACCACAAACAGGTTCACATTATTTATTAACTTTATCCAACTGATTTTCTATTATAAGATCATTATTTTAAAACATGAATGAATAAAGAGCAGTATCATGAAGAAGTTTGAGTTGGATGCTTTTTAAAAGTCAAATTTGTTCAAATACTCAGAGATCCACTTCACACTACACAGCAAATTCCAAGCTTCGATAAATATCACAAAAAGCGGCCGAGGGATGTCAAGTGGAATGCACTTGACATCCCTTGGCTCACTAATAACCAACTTTGGATACTTAGGCGTGCAACACTCTCACCTCACACTGCACGCATTTCAAAACGAAACAGCGAGTTTTTTTCCGACAAGACTTATTCATGTATTTTTAAAACATTTAATCATAAAAATAGGTTCCTAATCATTGTTTAAATTTTCAGGCAGACCTAGATGCCGCCAACCAAGACCAACACGCCCCCGTGCGGGGGGTCGCCCTCGGTTTGTACATCAGAGTAAGTGGAATCTGGCAGTCGGAACTAATTCTTAACCCATTTTTTTTTGTTATAACTATAACTAATGAATTATTACAGGTAATACGGCAGCTCTTGATGAAGCAAGGACAACCATAGCCCGCATTGAAGAGATGCGTACGCGAACGGAGCAAATTGTAGCTACTGCAGCATTAAATATGTCCAATGCTGTGACCAGCATCTCTAATGCTATGACCAGCATGGCAGAAAGTCTGCATACCTATGTATCAAGTACACATAGAGTAAGTGTTTTAAAGCTATATTTTGTTCGACTATGGAGTAATTGATTGGTGGTATCACCAGTTTTAGATGCTATAGTATATACATCATGTATTTATTATTCTTTACAATACATAACATCACGCCTGTATTCACCGAAGGGTTAGGCAGAGGTACACGACCCACGTTTCGCTAGTTATGTTTAAGTCCCGTGTAAAAGAGGGTGAGCCTATTGCCATCAACCGGGTACGAATATTATTCTGTAGTTGGTATGTATTTATTATTATTGTAAATAATTTCATAATTCAGGACAATAAGTCAGGTTCCATTTTTATTGTATATAGACTGTGACTCCCATGTCTTTGCTTAAAATTTTATAATAATGGAAATATTCTGTTTGTTTCAGACTAAAGACTGATTGTTGACCTGTCGCCCACTGGACAAGAACCATAATTGTGTGATAATGAGTGGCTGAAATAAAAATGATGAAGTCAAAGTCAAAGCATTTATTTCAAATAGGCACATAAAAGCACAACATTTACATTAAAATATAATTGATCATAGTGTAGTGATGTAAGTGCATATTATGCTAGTGTGTAAGCCTATATACTGAAGAACCCTGAATAAACGTTTAGTATTAGATCAGCATTCATTGGTTTTACTTGTCTCCAACTCCCAACCTCACAATAGTCACCCCTTCCAAAAGATTGTTTCGTATGGAGAAGAATGGACAAGAAACTCCACCGTTACCTACTCTTTTAAAATGTGTTACAATGTTTTGTATTAATTATATGTGAAGACCTATGCACCTATAACAAAATTACCCTACCACAAAGGGTAAAAAGAATTAAAAAAATGTAGCAATGACAAATATGTTAATTATGTGATAGATGAATGGTGCTCACATATTTACAAACATTGTAAAAGTATACGATTTTCCAAATTATATAAACAAGTAATATGTCAGGGTGTGAGATAAAGTAATCACAGAAATCAATGTCATAAAAATAATAAACGATTTAATTAAAGTAGCAACAAGTATGATTTTGTCAAGACCCTAGATTGTCATATGGAGCTGGACCAGCATGTTTCCAAGCATTCTTATCTTGTTTACAAAGTGAACTTTTTATATGAGTTTAAATGTTTCTTTCATTTAATTGCAATATAGTATGACAAGGTATTTTGTTGTAACATTTAACACAGTACCGCATAAGAGATGTGTATTAGTGAGGTGGGGATGTAAATTTCCAAGAACCAGACCATAGTAGTAGGTACCTACACACATTGTACTACAGTGACAGGAGTACGCCAGTTTACGGGGCGTTCCTAGATCTCTCCAAGGCCTTCGACCTGGTCTCATACGACATTCTCTGGAATAAGTTAAAGGCTACAGGTATCCCCAACGAGTTGCTGAACGTTTTTAAGTACTGGTACGACAACCAAACAAACGTTGTAAGGTGGGGGAATGAGTCGTCTGTACCATACAGGTTGGAGAGTGGCGTGAGCCAGGGGGGATTAACCTCCCCAAATCTTTTTAATCTGTATTTGAATGCATTGATCGAGGAACTCAGCAGCACGCATGTGGGCTGCTTTATTGACGGGTTGTGCTTTAACAACATCAGCTACGCCGATGATATGGTGTTGCTGGCTCCCTCGGTGAGTGCACTCAGAAAATTGTTTGGGATTTGTGAGAACTACGCTGCTAACCATGGGCTAAAATATAATGTAACAAAGTCAGAACTCATGGTCTTTGGGGCTGCTGGTAAGAAATGTCCAGAAGATGTACCACCTATTAAAATTAATGACGTTCCGATTCTTCGGGTACACCGTTTCAAATACCTTGGACATTTCATTGCTGACGACCTTAAAGATGATGCGGATGTTGAACGGGAACGCAGAGCATTGGCGGTGCGGGCGAATATGTTGGCCCGTAGGTTCGCTCGATGTACAGATGCGGTCAAAATCACGCTGTTTAAAGCATACTGCACATCTCTGTACTCGAGCGCCCTATGGATCAACTGTACTAAACGTGCAGCCAATGCTTTGCGTGTTCAATACAATAACGCTTTCAGGGCACTGTTGCGACTGCCACGATATTGCAGTGCATCTGCAATGTTTGCACAAACCAGAGTGGACAGCTTCTCAGCTGTAGTGCGTAAGAAGAATGCGTCTCTTCTCGCCAGATTGCGTGGCAGTAGCAACGGCCTCTTGAGCGTTATTGCTGATAGGCATGATGAAAGCCCCATAGTGAGGCATCTAATTAAAACCACCTTATCTGTAGTACCTAGTTTAAAAGTACTAACATAGTTTTTATAAGTTTTATTGTTACTAACATTCTAGTATTGTAAGTATTTCTTGTGTAAATGTTTTTGGATCGTGTTTGTTTCTTATTATTAAGTACTAACATAGGCTAAGTTATATTGTTACTAACACAGTGGACCTCTGTAGTCTGTTTAATAAAAAAAAATAAAAAAATTAAGTATACAGTATAGTTCAAAATCAAAAGTCATTTATTCAAATTAGGCTGAGAATCAGCACTTTTTGAACGTCAAAATCACATAAGACAGTCCCCCCAAAACGCCCACCCTTCACCACTTCCTAGTGCTTTAGCTGGGAAGAAGAAGTGGCGGAACAAACTCCCCAGCAGCACTGCTGTCTGTTCAGTTAGAAGAACTGGATTCTATACATATAGTAATAAATAAATTAACATTACGAAACACAAAAATATTAAAATTATTTGCCATATGTCAGCTAGCACACGCCAATATTTAAAACTATACTCAAGCATAAATAAATAATAAAAACAAAAACGCAAACAGAACTTAATACATAATAAAAAGCCTCCTGACATAAAGGGCGTGCCCGCTTACATATGCAATGCTGCATTATGTTTATATGTATATAGCTGTAACTAGTAGCCACAAATGACAAACTAGGACCTTCGAACACATTTACACACACACACAGTTACATTGAACACTTGTGTATAATTACTTATTGTCCGGTATTTAAATTTCGATCTGGCTTGCAAATAGAGCTGTTTGAAGGAAAGAAAGAAACAAATGAATACATTGGCGCGGAGTAAAATTATTGTTGTTCTTCATTGATTCTGGAATTAATAATTAATTTGACTGAAGAAGTTGTACTGTGCTACCTTCGATACAATTGATTCTATGCTTGGCAAAGGGTAAGCATCCAGTTCAGTAAATTTGTTGATTGTTAGCGAGTAATCAATGACGAGACGTTTGCGGTGTGTTGTGCCTCCAGTGACCAAGACTTGAGCTCGCCATGGCGAGTTACTAGGTTCGATAACCTGATCTTTTAAGAGTTTACTGATTTCGCATCTTATGAATTGATTATCAGCTTCAGAATGTTTTCTTGGCTTTATAGCGATGGGTTTAATATTATTTGAAAGATTACTGAAAAGTGACACAGGAGGCACCATAGCTTCCATGACGTTACATATCTTAAGAGGTTTTGCCGTGCCTCCGAATTTGATTTCTACTGATGAATGGTCGCTTAGAATGTCATGACCAATTATCACATCAGCACAAAGATCTTGCAAAGCGTAAAGAGGCTTCTCCTTGTAGATGTGCTCGCTTAGCTTAATTGTAGCGTACCTAGTAAAATCCATCTACGAGTGAAGTCCGTTTATTTGAAGCTAGTGTTACCGTTTCTTTCCATGGATGGCGTTTCAAGTTTAGCAATAGAGCAAACTTCTTGTGAATAAAGCTTGTAGAACTTCCACTGTCAATCAAGGCATCAGCTTTATGGTTGTTGACAGTGATTGAAACTGTAGTCCTATGTAAACTAGCCGGAGATGCTGCTGATATTGCTGACACATCTGGTTGCGCTACAGCGTTGCTAACTGGCTTGTCTGTGGCGTTTCCACTTCTGCATACTTTGGCGAAATGGCCTTTCTTTCTGCAGTTTTGACAAGTTGAGTGAAAAGCCGGGCATTTTATTCTCTGATGAACATTTCCCCCGCAGAAGAAGCAGCGTCTACTCGATAGGGCTGCGGCAAAATTTGAATTATTTTCCGCATCATCTGTGTTTTCTATTTGGTAGAGTTCCTTTGTAGTTTGGAACTCATTAGAATTCTTTTCAGCCATTTCGAGCGACATGGCTTGATTGCACGCTTCTTCCAGGCTTATTTCTAAATTTTCAAGTAGCCTTTGACGAATTTTTTGAGAACTAAGCCTGCAATGAAAGCGTCACGGACATATTCATTTCGATATTCTTCAGCAGTAACTGATTTGAAAGAGCAATCAAACGCTAGTTGTTGTAACGTGCGTATATAGTCTGCCACTGTTTCTTCAGGCTTTTGTTTGGTTGAAGATAGTACATACCGAGCGTGGATTTCATTCTTCGATTTCAGGTAAGTTTTATCTAAGATTCGTAAGGCGTTCGCATATTCTTTTGTATATCTGATGAACGAATAAACATTAGGAGACACATTATTGAAAAGAATTTTTAGCTTTGTGCCATCTGAAATCTTGACTTCCTCCGTTTCTTCTGAGAGATAGTTAAAAAATGTTTCTTTCCAATGCCGATATTTTAGCTCGGCGGTTGGAGTACCCGGATCCACGTCGAACTTTTCAGGCCTGAGTACCTAGTCGTGCAATAGAAGCCATTGCTTTTCTTCACTGCGTTTATTTTTATGCAATAAATTGATACGAGAGAAGGCGAGATAAAATAGGAAACTAAAAAGGGCAAGATGTTTATTGAACAAATCACCTCATACAGTACGCTCCTCAGCGATGTGACCATGGCTCTCGTGAGGCCTATGGACGGTTATCACGGTTCAAGATATTCTATGGTGTTAGCTCACCTAGCTACCGGTTCAGGTGAAATGCCGAATCCGTTGACTACTACTCCTGAAAATGGAAGAGACTTTGTTCGATTTGCTCTTTCCGTTAATTCTCTACTGTTTTCTCAATCTACCAGAATTAGAACGCAAGTGCAACCAGGTCTACAGCTTAGAAAAGTTCAATCAGCACTCTTTCACCTGTCGCGATATTTTGTTGATGATAGAATTTTTGAATTATATGAACTCAAATGTGTGCGAAATCAATTCCAACAGGTTGCTCCAGGCTCATTTCGCATTCCAGGCTTAGAATTCGCTTCTAATAATTTTATTACTATCTGCAGAATGTATGAAGGAAATGTTATTCCTGCTCACACGATATATAAGCTGAGTGATAATGCATCTTCCCTTACTTGGGATCGAATCACCAATTATGTTTGCTTTAATGCTGGAGTGTCTGAATTGAAGGTCATGGTTGATGTTCCTCAGATACGCGTCGGTGTGAATCAAATAAATTTAAAGGGCGGCGATACCGTAGCGTAGAATTCAACGCACAGAGATGGGCAGCATGACCATTGGCTGATGGGCAGCATGTCGAGTGAACTTTCGTGATACACATATTGTGCACCGACGTGACGAAGTCAACCATTCACGACCATTGCCAGATGCTGATACCGTGTCAAAATGGCTACATATAGTTGAAAGTGCTTCTCCAGCAATAATCGTTGCCAGGATTCATATTTATGCAGCGTGTGATGCTAGCGTTGTATCTAATATAGACGCAGATTATAGATTCGCTTTTGTTGATATATTCTATAAGATTACCGTCATTGCAGAATTTTATTACTTTCAGTATAAGTCTATCTTGAAAAGAGTATGCTCCATAGCTACGCGCGTTAGAGTGAGGTATTGTGCGTACCTCGGTTCACACCAAACCCTTTTCTTGTATTTTTTTATGCAATAAATTGATACAAGTTCATGGTGCTGGGTACAAAAAAACAGGTTGCTGCAATACTGTCTGCCAAACCAGAGATTCTGATTAAGGGTGAGATAATTGAGCGAGTAGAACAGGCATGTAGTCTGGGACTAATCCTAGATCCAGAGCTGCGTTTCGAGGCTCATTAAAAAAACGTATTCAGGAATTGTTTTTATAGGCTTAAGGTATTATATGGTAGGTATACGAAATTTTCTTAGCGTACCACTTAGAAAACAACTGGTTGACAGTCTGATCCTATCTAAGCTCAATTACTGTGACACTGTCTATGGGCCCTGCCTGCTTGGTAGGACAGATAGGTCAATTCAGCGAATCCAGAATGCCTGTGTTCGTTTCTGTGTTTGTGTCCCTCGCAGGCATCATGTGACGCCGTACATAAATCAACTCAAGACACTAAAAATGGCTGCCAGGCGGAAACTTCATTTGGCGAATTTAATGTTTGGGATTGTATCAACCCATAAGCCACACTACTTATATGAAAAACTCACTTGGCGACAAGCTCATTACAAATATGGTCTTCGTTCTGTTGTTGGCCCGCTAAACATGCAGCAACATAAAACCGCAGCTTTCAGAGGTAGCTTCAGGTTTGCGGCCACGCGCTGCTGGAACGACCTTCCACCGCCAATGCGAGGCCGAAAAACAAAACAGTCATTTAAATTTCTAACTTAGGAAGTTATTGTTGCATGTACAACTCTCTGAACAATAAGTTTTTAATTTTCATAATTATTTTTATTCTTTGCTCACCTCATGGGTTATGGCCTGCGGTACTTGGTTTTGGATCTCCAGCAGCGCTACAGCATGGCATTCAGTCCCGTTTGCCGGAACTGCTGGCCGCGTTTCCCTTGTCCACATTAATTCTGTGTTGACAGCCTATTTATTGAAATACATTTTGATCTTTGCTTGTCTGGCTATGCTGTAGCCTATGCTGTATTCCGTCGCTGGTCGTCCCCCGCCGGACCTCCCCCAGGTAACTGGGGGTCACACCTGGCGGGGACAGACCGCCGAGTTGTCGTGAAGATAGCGGCGCTGTGAAACAGCGCCGTGGCGCGCCTACAGAAAAATACATAGCAACCACTCACACACCACTGCGGCCAAGAAGCCTTTGTTGCGGACCAAATGTGGGGCCCGTATTTACGGGCCACCGTGTCGCATCCGCGGCCGGGGGGCAATGCCCCGATACCGCTCGCCGCGCCCTCTTACGGGGACGCAGCGACATCCAACGTTTGTAAAGAGCATGCTAATCTATTTCTTCGTTTATTGTTAAATATTCTATCGTCGTACATCTGGAGTATTAGTGCCTCACTGCACCTGACGCGCTACAGTGGTGACCCCGACGTAATATTAAGAAGATACCTCCAGATCCTCAAATCAACTTTTCATCGTGGCCAACAACGGTTGCCTGGAAGAGATCGCAGAAAGCGATAAGGCCGCCCATTGTATATTAAGTAGTGTTCAATTAAATGTTTGTTGTTATGTTTTTTGTGGTGTATAATAAAGAATATATAAATAAATAAATAAACGGTGAACAGGAACTCTCCGGTGAGTCGACGTCGCTGCGCATCCCACCCATTTGGCGCGACAAGATTCGACTGTGGTTCGCGCAATTTAAAGCCACCATGTCCGTACAGAAGAAGGGCGATCAAGTCATGTTCGAACTCGTTATCGGACAACTTGAGCGGCAAGATCTCGACGAGATCTGAGACATCATTCTCCACCCACCGGAGAAAAATCGTTAGGTACGACGCGCGTTAAAGAATCGATTGTTCCAAGTCTACCAGGAATCCGAGCAACGGCAAGTACAAGGCCCGGATTCCTCTGTCGCTGACGTCGGTCGCGTACCGTCAGTCGCGTAGCGCGCTGACCATCAGCGCCAATGAAAACATCCGTAGTGCGATACTGACCGCTCCAGGGTACAGGCGTCTCCAAGTGGATTTGTTGTGGATTTGTGAAGCGGAGTTTGAATTTGGGATATTATTATGAACCCGTTTATAAATTGTTTAGTTGCTGCAGCATACTTACGCAAGCGGAGACGGCGTCAATATAGAAAAAAAAGATATCACATTCACCCAATTGTTGCTGATAGGGTGACGAATGGTGAATTTTCTACTTTATTTGAAAAGCTACGTCAGGACGAGGAAAAGTTTTTTAATTATTTTAGAATGAAAGTAAAAACAATGTTCATGGTGGCGGGCGACTGTACGCGCGCGTGCCGACGGTCGGGAACAGAGTGAGGACGCTCATAGCGTTCTATAGCGCGTCAGTCGACCGACGAACGCGGCGCTGACGAGCGAGACCGACGCGCGCCATCAGCGGCGCGTAGCAACTCGCGCGCCGCTGATGTCAGCGTCACAGTGTGGTGCTTCATAGAACACAACGTATATTCGTACGCGCGACCGACATCAGCGACAGAGGAATTCGGGCCCAAAGGTTGCTATCGGAAATGGAACTCGGCGACATGAAGCCTTCACAGCTGTTACGTCGCATGAAAAACCTCGCCGCCGATAATATCTCCGACTCAGCGCTACGGATTATGTGGACAAACACCTTCCCAGATAGCAATTTAAACTTGTTTCAGGCTTGCAGTAAGTTTGAAATATCAAATGTGAAAACTTGCATAAAGTTTGACGAGGCAAAGTACAAACTTGTTGCAAGTTTCTATCAAACTTATATCAAATGTCTAGTTTCCGCCCATCAAACTTGTATTATATTTGCCATTGCAAACTTGCCAACTCTTTGTCATTGCAATGTTGCCAACTCTTTGTCATGACCAATTACCACTACAATGTTGTCACATACTTGCTTAATATTTGTTGCATACATTGTAATCAATGGTTTATTGCTAAGACAGATGCTTAATAATATACCACAAAGCAACGAGCTTTGGTGTTTTTCAGGAGGCTTACTCACGAACGTGAACCACTACGATAAAAAAAAATGTGTCGTCGTTTCGAGTAGGCCTCATGAAGAAACAAAAATCTTGACAGCATTTACACACAAACAGCATTTAAAAAAAATTCAAAACATTTTAAGTATGAAATGAAATCAATTGAAATTAAAATTGAACGGGTTTATTTCACCATTGCACTTCAAAGGGTATTTATTTATACAGCCTAGGTAAACAGTTATAGAATCACAAGCTTATATAAGTCGAAAACAAATACGTAAGTATTTAAAAAAAAGTAGTAATGAATAACTTTTTTTTTATTGCTGACTGGGCCTGCTCTTGGCCTTGATCACGCCTGATGGAAAGCGATGGTTATACATCGCTTTAGACCTTATGGTCTATGATGGAACGAGCGTGCCCAGAAGATGCCTGTTCATTCTAGACTAGACTCGCATCATGGTCGATTTTGTTTTTTCTCTCGGCCCTGAAACTATGAAATAAAATGGCTGTTAGTCAATAAACACCTGCAAAATTAACTTTCAAATTAATGGTACCTTTAAGTCATTGGTGTCAGCGCCGGGGTTCGAACCCAGTAACAGTAACCAGTAGGCCCCACTAGACTATCTACACCCGCTCTACAGACTATTATTATAAGAGAGTAATTTTACCTTCTTGACAATCTTATTTTGGCTTGGTTTAGCCAGTCACTGATTATCTCTTTCAACTTATCGTCGGTAACATTTCCATGCACGTTTTTACACATTTCTGAAAATATAAATAAAACAGCTATAGTAATGTACTATAATTGACATTAAACAGCATGTTTCATAATGTGACTGGTTACGCCTAATTCATTCAGTCAGCGAGGGCTGGGAATGCATTCACTCCTTCCGTCGTTCATTGCATCTAACTCGCGAACGAACGGTTTACGACCGCCATTCTTCCGTATACTACCGCTATGAGAGATCGCTGATCCTCGCCGCGCCGCGCCGCCGCCGCTCCGCCCGCCATCTTGCTCGCACGCGCTAAGCTAATTAAAAACCTCCCTCGCTTGCATGTTCGCAACCCTTCGCATCCATTCATTACGCTCGCAAAACCGGACGCTGGCTACCAAGCCCTGTGCCTTCAAGTCAAGCTTAAAGCCTCCAAGGAGAAACCCTCAACATCGTGGTGCCATCGCCAGGTGAGTGAATTGCTTTTCTTTAGCTCGCGTCTGGTTGAATTGTTTTACGGCGTACCATATTTTCTCCCGCTCATACTATAATTCGAATCCTCGCATTTTTTACACGCATCGCTTCACCATACTTTTGGTCCATTCGCGTCGGACTGAGCCAGTATATACCTTTTTAAAATATTCCCCATCTCGCTATTAGTATTCCCTACTATAATTACGCTTATAACTGTGCTTGTTCAAGTAAATTACGTTGTTGAATAAACCATTTATATATCATATTTTCTATAAATTATAACTCGAACAACGGGAGCTTGGGTGACGCAACAAAATGGCGTCAGAAGCAAAGTTGAAAATGATCGTTGCAAAAAAAGAAACTATTTTCGAGAAAATAAATAGCTTATTCAAGATTGCAAAGAAAATAATTCCTTCAAATATTGATACTAGAAGTAAACAAGAATTTCTAGCCGCTTCTTCGAATATAGAAAAGTTATATAATAATTTTAACGATCTATGTGATCAACATAATACATTATTATTAGAGATAGACCCTGATTATAAAATAAGTTTTAGTAATTGGAGCTCGTTCGAAACATTATTTACAGAAATCCAATATAAACGTAATACCTTATTAGAGTCTACCCGCGCTAATGTAGATATTCCCGCGGTGGAATCTTACGTGTGCCGCTTACCGCCATTGGAGTTATTAAGTTTCTCTGGGCAACCGGAAAGTTGGCCACTGTTTTACCAATGCTTCAAAACTAACGTTCATGATAATAAAAAACTAACTGATGATCAGCGTGTACAGTATTTGGTAGGTAAATTAAATGGCAACGCAAAAAATATATTCGCGGGAATAATTCCCAATGCGTCTAACTATCTTACGATATGGAATTCTTTAGTGACAAAATACCAAGACAAGAGGTTACTTGGGTCTATGTACTTAAATAATATACTTGACATAAAACCTACCTCAGGTTCACCCGGTCAATTAAATGATTTTATTGAAAGAGTTCACTCTTCGTGGTCCGCGTTAAGACAGTTAGACATTGACGATTTATCCGATTTCATGTTTACTCATCTCGTTATAAAAAAGTTAGATTCTCAAGTATTACAAAGTTTCGAGTTATCCGCCCGCGAGAAAGATATACCTACAAAGTGATGATTTAGTTATGTTCGTACGGCATCACATAAAGGTTCTTGAACGATCAATAGCTGTTCGTCAAACCACGTCACCGCAAAATAATCAGGGGACTAACTTACAAAATCGGTCGCGTTCTTCTGCAACGAAAACTTCGCATAGTTTTGCAGTAACAGAAAATGAAGTTAATAATGTACCCACTTGTAAGTTTTGTAAAAAATCTCAACATACTCATTTATACGAGTGTTCAGAATTCAAAAAATTAGATGTAAAAGATCGCTTTAAGTTCATAAAAGAGAATAAAATGTGCATCAATTGTTTTAGTAGTAAACATTCCACCCTTAATTGTGGTTCTACAAATACTTGTAAACACTGTAACAAAAAGCATCATTCATTGTTGCATTTTAATAATCGCGAGTTAAGCTGGCAACAATCGCAACCTAGTGTATTGGAACCGTCGCCTTTGCCGGCTGCTCGCGCACTGGACAACAACCCTCAGTCGGTGTGTATGCTTACTAGCAATGCCGCTCGCGCGTCGCCGGTCGTGACATCTTCGTGTGTCGGGTTGAATGAAAGTACTAATTCTAAGAATTCGATCGCGTTGACGTCGCGTAATAATAATATAGATTTATCTTGTGACCAGTTGAATACGTCAGTTGTTTTACCAACGGCACAAGTTTATGTTCCGATAAATGGAAAACGTTTTGTTATTAGATGTTTAGTGGATAGTGGTTCACAAAACAACCTTACCACTCTCGCATGTTGTAGAAAATTAAAACTAAATGTTCAACCGCTTGTTAACTCGTCTCTAAAATCAGTAGGTACGATTTCCACTCCCATTAAGGGTTACGTGTCTCTTACAATACAGTCTCGCGTAAGTGACGCTCAATACGAATTAACCATGTTAGTGATTGATCACATAGCTGATCCGTTACCTGTTCGCGCGGTACAAAGGTCCGTGATGGATCATTTTAAAGGTTTACCGCTCGCAGATGAATGTTGGGACGTACCTGGGAATATAGACGCGATTCTTGGTACACAAATGTTCGCGTTTGTTTTGCTAGGGAAAAAGGTTATACCAGCATCTACCTCTCAATCAGCTGATTCCGCGATCACCGCTCGCTCCATACCTCATGCTTTAGAAACCACGCTTGGCTATATTGTCATGGGTGAGGTACCTTCTGTCAACCATGACAGTGTAGCCTGGTCCTTCGGCCCGTTAGTAGATAATTTAAATAATTTAATTTTAAAATTCTGGGAAATCGAGGAAGTACCTACTGTTAACAAAAAGGGTCCGGAATGTCAGGAATGTGAAGATTTTTATAAATCGACCGTTTCGCGACATTCATGTGGGCGATATATTGTGTCGTTACCTTTTAAAGGTGAACCTAAGTCTTTAGGTAACTCCTTCATTCACGCTCAGCGTAGATTGTCCGCGCTAGAGCGAAAGTTTCATTCGCTTCCCGCTTTACGTCAAGCTTATAACGACGTAATAAATGATTATATAGATAAGGGTTATCTGTCGGAAATACCTTATTCTTTATCCGCTATAAATGAAGGCTACTTCATCCCGCACCACGCAGTTGTAAGGCCTGATAAGTCAACAACAAAAACCCGCATTGTTTTAGATGCAAGCGCTAAAACTGATAGCGGCAAGTCGCTCAACGACTTGTTGCATACAGGGCCTAATTTGCAGGCAGACTTATTTTCGCTTTTGCTTAACTTTAGATATTTTAAGGTAGCAATTACCGCTGATATACGTCAAATGTATCTTAGAATTTCATTGTCAGATAAAGATCGTAAATATCAAAAAATATTATATCGCTTTAATGATAACGAGAGTATTCGTATTTTTCAATTTAATTCTGTGGCTTTCGGCCTCCGCTCGAGTCCATTTTTGGCAATGCGTACCGTCCGTCAATTGGCGGAGGATTATCGCGAACGCTTTCCTCTCGCGGCAGATGTTGCCATGAGAGAACTGTACATGGATGATTTAACAACTTCTGTACCCTCTGCCGAAGATGGTACTCGTTTAGCCGACGAGCTGCTCGCTTTAGTCAAGGTCGGTGGATTTGATCTCGTAAAATGGGCGAGCAACTCATCGGAACTTCTCGCTCACTTGCCGGAGTCGTATCGTGCTGTGATCGAGTTCACAGATGATGATGACACACTGAAGGTTCTTGGTTTAAAATGGATACCTACTTCTGATGTGTTCTCGTTCACTACTGCCGCCGCGACTACGTGTAACACCAAACGTGCTATATTGTCAACTATTGCTCGCCTATTCGACGTGCTCGGGTTCGTCGCACCTGTCATTCTCTACGCAAAACTTCTTATACAAGATCTTTGGTTTTCTAAGGTGGGGTGGGATGAAGAGCCCCCGGAACTCATTGCTAAATGTTTCGTTAAACTCAAATCGGAATTACCGTTATTAGTTAACTTACAGATACCTCGCCACTTAGGTGTCGCGGCCGGCTGTGTCATAAATTTGCTTGGCTTTGGAGACGCTAGTATGAAGGCTTACGGCTGCGTCTTATACCTGCACGTAACGAACCCTAACGGTGATATATCCATTCATTTAGTATGCGCTAAGTCTAAGGTGGCTCCGCTAAAGACTGTTTCGCTGGCAAGGCTTGAATTGTGTGCCTCGCTACTTCTGGCTAAACTTGTCAAACAAGTACATACGGTTTTTCGATAATCGCTATCCTTTAAAGGATATTTTCGCTTTCAGTGATTCTACGATCGCTCTGTCATGGATTCATTCATCTCCACACCGATGGCAAGTATTTGTGGCCAACCGTGTGACTGAGATACAGGAAAATCTATCTCCTGACCGCTTTTTCCACATCAATGGGATAGAAAATCCCAGTGATTGTTTATCAAGAGGTTTATTACCCTCGCAACTCATTAATCATCCGCTTTGGTGGTATGGTCCACCTTGGGCTTGCCATCCAACCGCTGAATGGCCAATTGTACCATTCAAACCGTCTTGTGTTAAAGGTTCTATACCTGAAGCAAAGAGCTCTGTTACTCTAACAGTCATTCCTGATTTGGATTCTTCGATACTTCTGGAGCTAGCTCTCAGTCTCGTCTTGGAAAAAAATATTACGCATTCTGGTATATGTCTTGCGCTTTCTGCGTAAGTTACCTCTCGCTCCGGTAATTCAAGTCTCTGACCTTGAAACCGCTGAACTCGTGATTCTTCGCGAATTGCAAAGCAAACATTTTGCTGATGAAATAAAAAATATTAAAAAGGGTAAATTACCTTCTCCTTCGTTAAGAAAGCTCGATCTGTTTGTTGATGACAACGGATTGCTCCGCGTAGGCGGTCGACTAACGAACGCACATATACCTTATGAAAGTCGGCATCCATTGTTGCTTCCTCGTCGACATCACATAGTCGATCTACTAATAGATGATTGTCATCGATCCAATTGTCATACCGGTTCACATCTTCTTATGTCTTTATTAAGGCAGCGATATTGGATCATATCCGCTCGGAATATTATTCGACAACGCATACGCCAATGTAACTTCTGTTTTAAGGTTGCGCCCTCTCATCCTACACCCATGATGTCAAGTTTACCCCCTTCGCGGGTGCAAGAAGCTAAGGCCTTTACTCACACTGGCGTTGATTACGCTGGGCCTATAAACATTACTATGACGCGAAGGAGGGGCGTTAAAAGCCAAAAGGCCTATATTTGTCTCTTCGTGTGTTTGACTACTAAAGCCATACACATTGAAATTGCCTCAGACTTGAGTTCGGAAACGTTTCTTGACGCTTTCAAGCGTTTCTTGTCTAGGCGAGGGCCAGTATCAGTTCTTTATTCCGATAACGGAACCAATTTCATTGGTGCAAAGCGTCAATTGGACGAGTTATATACTTTCCTTTCTTCTAAAGATACGTCTACCGCATTTCAAACTGAATTGAATAATCGGAAAATAACATGGCGTAATATTCCTGCTCGCGCACCCCACTGGGGAGGCATTTGGGAAAGCAACATAAAATGCATAAAAACTCATCTCTACCGTTGCATTGGGCAACAATTATTGTGCTATGAGGAATCGTTGACAGTATTAACTCAAATTGAGAGTGTCTTAAACTCTCGCCCATTGTGTGCGCTGTCGGACCAGCCGCATACAATTATTACTCCTGCGCATTTTCTAAATACAACCCCTTTGCAGTCATTGCCTGCCTATGAGGTTGACGCATCTGTAAGCCTTCATAACAGGAAAAAACTGTTAGACAGTTTAGTCCAAAGCTATTGGAAAAAGTGGCATGTAGATTACTTGCATACACTTCAACTGAGGCAAAAATGGAATACTCCTGATGTACCTATTCGGCCGGGTTTACTTGTTCTCATCCACCAGGATGATTCACCGCCGCTTCGCTGGCCTACCGGAATTATTGAACAAGTATATCCGGGTAAAGATGGAATCGTGCGAGTCGCGTCAGTACGCACTACAGCAGGGATTTTCAAACGCCCCGTCGTTAAGTTGTGTCCGCTTCCTTCCCAATAACTTAAACTTAATTTACCAATTAGCACAGTTATAATTCGTTAATCTTAAGTATGTAATTTAGTAAACCTGTAACTTAATCCACACCCTTTCACCTCTTATAAATTTAACTTTACGTCAATCCATTTGACCTCGCTCCGCTTTAATCTAGGATCCTCTCCTTATCCTTTCCGTTTGTTTTGAAAATCCTAAGGATTCTCAAAGGGGGGAGGATGGTTACGCCTAATTCATTCAGTCAGCGAGGGCTGGGAATGCATTCACTCCTTCCGTCGTTCATTGCATCTAACTCGCGAACGAACGGTTTACGACCGCCATTCTTCCGTATACTACCGCTATGAGAGATCGCTGATCCTCGCCGCGCCGCGCCGCCGCCGCTCCGCCCGCCATCTTGCTCGCACGCGCTAAGCTAATTAAAAACCTCCCTCGCTTGCATGTTCGCAACCCTTCGCATCCATTCATTACGCTCGCAAAACCGGACGCTGGCTACCAAGCCCTGTGCCTTCAAGTCAAGCTTAAAGCCTCCAAGGAGAAACCCTCAACATCGTGGTGCCATCGCCAGGTGAGTGAATTGCTTTTCTTTAGCTCGCGTCTGGTTGAATTGTTTTACGGCGTACCATATTTTCTCCCGCTCATACTATAATTCGAATCCTCGCATTTTTTACACGCATCGCTTCACCAGTGACTGTTGGTTATATAGGAATTAAAACAATAATAAAAAAAACCTGAATTACAATAGTACGAGTACTTACGAAATATTAATTTGCAAGTTTCTGTGTCAAGAAATGATTAGGTACTTGTTTGATTTTTTTTTTCCCAGTCAGAGAATATTGTTCAGCTACTTCATCCAGCAGTATTCTTCTAAGCATGTTTGTGGCGAAAGAACGGAGGTTTTTACCGCCAATACCTGCCAAGAATTGTATCTGTAAAAAGAAATACTGTATATAATGTAGGTAATTAATGGCATAACAAAATATACATGTTGCGACGGGGTCCGCTAGGGCCGATGACTGCCAGGGTTGCGGGAAAGTCCGAGAGGGATACCGTGGCCCCTGGCACAGGCAACTTAAGTAACATGGGTGGGTTAATAATTAAGTTACAGAGATGTATGATTCCAAAAACTAATTTCACACAAATATGGGTGAATGGAGCAGTTTTACATGGAAATTGTTAACAACATTGTTAGCAAGAGCCCACAGCTTGCTAAAAGTGAAGAAAAACTTGAGGAAATTAGGAAAGCCGAGCACCTGAGGTGTTTAAAAAATATTCTTTATTGTAAAAAAGTCCCAACTTGACCCACCAACCAAAAGTATAATACAATGTATGTTTCAGTGCTTGAAATCTCCAAACGGCGGCGGTGGGCACACAGTAATTTCCCTCTCTCATAAAGGCCCGTGCCCTACATTGGGCTGGTATTATAATTAGGGAATCGTACCACATTACGAGATAGTTAGCAGCCACTGGTGAAATAAATTGTTATTATACTTAGGGCTGATTTCACCAAAGTCAGACATATTTTATCCGTGGAATAAAATTTATGTCTGACAGTTCTAGTATGGAAGAACTGTCAAAAATCCAAAATTTATTCATACGATAAGACTTATTCTAGGTATAAAAGATTGGTGAAAATCGCCCTTAATATGTTAAGTTGGGAATTTTTTTGAGGTTATATGACTTTATAGAATGTTCTTAGGGGGTCTGCATTAGCTCTAATTGATTAAAATGATCACCACACTGTAAAGCCGGGTCTGCTGCGATATGTTTTCGTGTTTTGCTAACACATAACGTGTTATCCATTCGACTTGGCAAACAAAACGGCGAACAATAAAAACACGGCCTTCGATAATAACACGGTGTTAGCAATATACGAAAACATGCCGCAGGCGCAGCGGACCTGGCTAGAGAACCAAACCAAACTTACCGTCAGTCAGTAGGGATGATGATGATGATGGAGACTCCCTTTTCCGCACTTAGACTCTTATTTGGTCCGTTGTGCGTGGGGATACTGGCTAACACAGCCAGCCTAGCTCCGCCCAAAAGCACAGAAGCCTCCTGGGGGCTTCACAGGCTTCGCGGAGCGACCTCACTGTTCCGAGGATTTCTTCCCGTTGAGAAGCCACAGCCTCGCACTCCAGGATAACGTGGGCGGCTGATTCCTCGGCGTCAAGGCAGCCCCTGCAAAGGGGGCTATCTGTGGCGCCTATGTTAAAAGGATGTTTGTTAAGGGGGTTATGGCCCGTAATTGTTCCTATAATTATTCTGAGGTTATTTCTACTCAGGTTGAGAAGTGTTTTGGTTAACCGCGGGTCTACAATTGGTAAAGCCAATTTTGACTGTCTACAGTCATGGATTTGACTGTATGCCCGTGACCATCTGTTGTTATGGAGTTCGGTCGATCTTTGGCGAATCCACGCACGAAATTGTGAGAAAGGCAGAGGGAGAAGTGGGTACGGGCCTAGCACTTCCATATCAGAGCCTCTCTTCGCAAGTTCATCAGCGGCATCATTGCCTAAGGATCCACTATGCCCTTTGATCCACTGGAGGGTAATGCGTTTAAACGTCGATAAACTCTCCAGAGCTAAATGGCACTCAAAAATTAGTTTATTGTTAGTTTGTTTGTTTTCTAAAGCTTTGAGCACAGATAGGCTGTCGGATAGGAATTTAATTCAAATTCAAATTCATTTATTCACGTATAAATAGAGTAAATACAATCGGTGGTTTCCATGTTACATTATTTGGTCTTATAATTCTATTTAGCCTGTGGTATGGCATGTGAATCGTTTTCTTAAAATTAAAAAAGGAATAAAGAAATATAAATAATGGTTAGTCTTAGCCCGTGGTCTTAGCCAATACGTGTCTCCGAAATTCATAGTCTTATATAATGTCAATAAAATAATTATGTGCCTGGTAAAATACATTGTCAAATGCCAATAAAACTCAGTCATTTCTTCGTTGAATTAATAATACACAACACACATTATTTAAAATATTTATATATAGAATATTTTCCTTATTCCTGTAGCCATTCATTTACCGAGTAAATCATTTTTTTAAGCAGTAGCTCTTTAAGCTTTTTCTTAAATTTTGGTAGGGGGAGATTTTGAATGTCTGTTTGTAACCTATTATAAATTTTAACGCACATAGCTGAGCAATTTTTTTTGAACACCGCAGTCTTTGGTGCAAAATCTAACACTAGTCGCTGACCATGTCTGGAGTTACGAGGGTAGACATTATCCCGTGTATAAATATCACGAGCTCTTACAAATAGATTAGGATTGGACTTTACGAACACACAAACTTCAAAAATGTACATACTCGGCAGGGGTAATATCTTGAGATTATTAAAGTGAGGTTTACATGACTCATAAGGAGGAATACCAACAATTGCTCTTATGCATCGTTTTTGGGAGAGAAACGCCCGCTGGGAGTCTGTTGAGTTTCCCCATAGTATTAACCCGTATCGTAGCACGGAAGCTACATGGCCATGGTATGCCAACAATACCGTACTTTGGTTAGACGTAGTTCTTAGTCTGTTTAGGACATATACGAAAGTGTTAACTCTCTTGCAGACTCCGTCAACGTGTCCTTTCCAGTCTAGGTATTTGTCCATGGTGAACCCTAGAAATCTTACACTGGTAGATTCATTTATTTTTATACCGTCATATGAAATATGCCTTGGAACAATTTTTGATCCACGGGTTTGGAATTGTACAAAAGTCGTCTTATTGATATTTACTTGTAAATTGTTCCTTACTAACCACTCTATAACTAAATCAATTGTATTGTTTATATCAATGTCAAAGTTATTATTAATTATACTGTCATATGCTAATATTATTGAGATGTCATCTGCAAATAATATACATTTTTTAGTAAGAATGTCAGGTAAATCATTAATATATATAAGAAAAAGGAGGGGTCCGAGGATACTTCCCTGCGGAACGCCGTAACTGTTAACAAGATACTCAGACCTCTCTTGTTTTACCGCTGTATTATGTTCACAAGGTATTTCTACACATTGTTCGCGATTACTCAAGTATTGTTCTAACCATTGTAACGCTGGGCCTCTGATACCATAGTTCTCCAGCTTTTGTAGAAGCAGATCATGAGAAACGAAGTCAAATGCTTTTGACATGTCAAAAAATATTACTATTGTCTGCTTTTTCTTGTCAATGTTTACTAGGATATTGTGTACTAAATCGAATGCAGCAAGTGTAGTTGATTTTCCCTTTTGGAAGCCATACTGTTCATTCTTAATTAATTTGTACTTATTCAAATACGAAGATAATCTTTTATGCATAGCCTTTTCAAATATTTTAGACATGATAGGGATTAAAGTTATGGGTCTGTAGTTACCCATTTCTGTTTTCTCTCCTTTTTTATGCAATGGCTTGACTACTGACTTCTTTAACCGGCTAGGGAAATTTCCTTCCTGGAAGGATAAATTTATCAGGTGTCCGAGCACGGGGACAATACTGACGACACATTTTTTAAAAATATCGGTTGTAATACCATCATAACCGACAGAACTTGTATTGTTTAAGGACATAATAATATTTACAATTTCAATGTCTTCTATCGGTGTAAGAAATATGGTATTGTTTGTACGGTTTTTATTTGTATTTTGTATGTTATCATTATCACTGTTCGATAGTTGTATTAGGTAATTATTGAAATGATTTGCTATGTCATAAGGATTGATTACCATACCATTGTCAGTTTTTATTTCATTTATGAACTCTTGAGTGGCATTATATCCCATATCATCATTAATGACTTTCCACGCAGCTTTACATACATTCTTAGATTTTTCAATAAAATTGTCATTAGTGATTTTTTGCGACTTTGATATACAGCGACGCAATAAGTTTGAATAGTTGTGATACTTAGCTTTATTTTATTTTGTTCGCTTAGCGTAAAATTTAAATCTTAAATGTCGCTTGGTTTTACAGCTGAGTCGTAGCCCCTTAGTAATCCATTTTATATCCCTATACTTTGTGGTAATCATTTTCCTAATTCTTGGGAAACATAATTCAAAAAATAAGCACAAATCGTCATGAAAGATATTAAAGGCTGAGTTCAGGTTAGGCTGTTTGTAAACACTGTCAAAAGTTAACTTGTCTAGACTTTCCCGAAATTTTCGAATATTATCCTGACAGAAGTCTCTCTTTGTTATATAATATTTCGAAGACTGAAAAATTTTGGTTTTTATTGTCACGTCTAACATCTGTGCTGTGTCGTGGTCGGAAAGTCCTAGTTTCAATATTTTACTAGACGCTTTTTTAACGTTACTAATTATATGATCTATGCAGGTATTTAGTCTTGTTGGCTCATTAATATGCATTGTCAGATTATAGTTATGTATGATGTCCTTTAAATTTTTGACAGCTTTACATACTTTGAGCGTGTTAATATTAATATCACCTGCAAGAACAATTTTATGTTGGTTGTATTTCATCTGCCTAGCCTTTTCCCAACTAGGTATGTTGGGGTCGGCTTCCAGTCTAACCGGGTGCAGCTGAATACCAGTATTTTACATGGAGCGACTGATATAAATATATATATATATACCAACATATTTTATGTTGGTTGTATTTGCTGTTAAATAATAATTTATATAACAGCGTATCAAAATGCTTTAAAAATAACTCAACATTTGATTGAGGTGTACGATAAATACATATTATCACAATTTTTAAACTTGGCACCTCTATTCCACAGCATTCGAAGATCGTTTCACGAGCAAAGTTTTGTAAAATATTTATTTCTTTGTACAATATACCTTTCTGAATGTATACGCAAGTACCGCCTCGCCTTTTTTCCCTACAGTATGTTGATGCTAAGTTGTATCCAGTTATTTTGGCATTTTTTATATCATTTTTCCCTAAAAATGTTTCACTGAAACATAGTACATGTGGGATGATTTTTGTTACCTGTAAATTTGTGAGATTCAATTCAAGAATATCTTTTTTGCACATTAATCCCGCTATATTCTGATGCAAAATATGAAAAAACGATGTATTATTTTTTTTGTGAACGAAAAAAGTCATCAATATTTGACTCGCATTTTTCTACTGGCACGGTTTTAGTGCTTTTTACAAAATAATACGGGATTGTACCAATTTTTGGTTTGTTTTCCGATGATATTCTCAAATTTACTTCAGTACTGGTGTGTTTATCATGTTGAGTTTGCAATTGAAAATAATAGGGTATGGTACCTTTCTTTGGAAAACTTATTTTGTTTTTGATTTTCTCGGTGGGGATAGTTACTGGCCACGTAGTATGTACATCTTTGGGAGTTCTATTATTATATGTCAAATATTTTTGCTTGTAGTCAATAAAGTCAATTCCCAAAGAATCATGGCAAGGTCCGTACATTAATTTGTACAAAAAAAAGAATTCGTTTAGAGGGTTCAAAATATTTTCCAATTTTGAGAATACATTACGAGAAGTAGATTGATCTACTTATCATAATTTTAAAACCCCGCATAATTAAAATATTTCGAAATGAAAATATCAGTTTTTCGTTTCAATCTCGTTGCCCATTTTGCTGTATTTATAAAAAAAAACGACGTGACAATGACGGATCTGTCAAACTGACAGACAACTTCAGATGAGTCGTGTGAATAATTTGTTTACGGAACAGCAGAGAATAGTTTACAGAATATAACGTTTACAGTGGCGTTATGAGTTGAAAAAGTATCATTATATCAGTAGAAAGGGTGTGACTACTGTGATGAAGGCTACGGGGCATCCAAGAGTCAAGACAGACAAATTAGGCACACTACTAACTTATAAACTGCGATAAGGACGAGAGAAGCCAGCCGCAGCAGCAGTACGACACCAACCGTCTACATTGAGGTCGCATTTATTGATATTGTATATATTATGTGTACCGTTAGAAGACGTCAAATTAATATCAAGCTTGTGTAAATATTGATGGACATTAATCTGTTGAAAGTGTAATAAGTTCATATGAAAAATTATCTATGTAAATAACATCAGGTTAAGTCTTATAAAATAAAAAACAACATCTTGATTATGTCTTTATTCCTCTTCTACAAAAACATGATTTAAATGCTGAGCTGGTAATAAAGTGTTATCCGGATACCTTGCCCATCCCAAATACCAAACAACTGTCATTACATGGGCATAACAACCGAGCGTTCGGCGTCCAACTATGCAATTACAGCAATACTCTAGAATGCCACTTCGCCCAGATAAATTAGTTTCGAGTCAAAATATAAACAAATTACGTTTTTCTTCCCACATGCCGTGAACGTATTTTGACCTTTAATAATGTAAAATCAGTTTCACTGACATTCATTTGAGACAGGTTGATGTATCTTGGCAGTTCAGAACATACTTCAATTATATAGGTGCCATTAATTTTAATATGTTCACTATAATAAGAATTAGCCTGCCGTATTTGGTAAGTACCCAAGGAAAATAATATTAAATCATCATAGGCCAATCGGGGGAAGCGTATATTATCCCGATCAGCTGTCATCATACTTATAAAGTCAGATGAGCGCCTATTAAGGTTCAATGAGACCACCACATCTGACAAGTTATTATGCAATTGAAATCGTTCATTTCTAACATTTAAAATATTTTGAGCATCACTACGATCTTTCAACCGCACAGCAAACTTATTGTACAAAGCCACTGCTATCTTGAAATCCTGAATGAGATGTGGCAGAGCTTTATTATTAAATTCATGCCTAAATAATTTATAGTCTCTTTTCATGTGACCATTCACCGCCTCTACCACCCAGCGACAAATAGTGACGCAACGGCTTTGGTTAGCTTGTTGTGTGGTTAATTGATTGTTTCCTTGCATTAAGGAGTGTGGCATATGGGGCTCATAACCACACTGTTCTAATAACGTTATTGAAAAGAAAGTCAAAGATAAGCGTGAAATTCATAAGTCCGTGGTAGAAGCCGAGTTTTCAGGGTAAAACAGAAATCAAATGTCCAAGAGAGTAGCTAAAAACCGTTAAAGAAAGCGAAAATAACAACGAAGCAAGAATACACGCAAGACAGTCGATGACAGTCGACTACCTATCTAAAAAAAGTATGTACTCTGTGCAGTCGACGATCAAAGCACAGATTACTAAACTAGTAGCAAGGAACAATTTTTTTTTTCTAAATATTAGTTTTATCCTCAGAACTCTGTCTACGCCTCAGAACAATAACTAATATTGTTCTGAGGTTTTATCAAAGATAGTCTGTCCCATAGATTAAAATAATAGCGGTCCGGCCGTAGACAGAGAAACTAATAGACGCAGTGACGATTCCTTTCTCGCTTACACAAGAAAGAGAGCGAAAATTACGCTATGAATGTTTTAGACAGAGATACAACTATCAATTTTTTTGTCTCTTACCGTGTAACCTGTTTTTTCAAGGTCCGCAACTCAAATTGCGAAACAAACTTTGACACTTCGTGCCGTCATTGTGTTTGGTGTTAAAATTTTGCTTATTTTTATGATAAAAACGATTTTAATCCAGTGAGAAGACAGAGAAATTATCCGTATTTCACATCGACGATTATACAATGGTGCGTTGTCGTGTTATTTCATGTAAAAGCGATAGTGAGAAGAAAGTTGCCGGTGTGTCTTTTCACGCGTAAGTACGACGGTTTTGTACCTAATTATAGTTTCTTAAATGATGATTATTTATGCCATAGCATGACGGAACGATATGTCTCATTAAAACTGAAGATAATAGGATTTTGTCGAGTTTTTAACATTTATAACCAATAAATTATATCATGTAAGTGTTGCCAGCGTCAGCTCAAAAATGCCCCGAGTCACGATCAAAAATATTGGCTCTACAATGTAATAAAAACAAATAATATTGGATCAAATAATAGCATAGTATATGTGTATATATATATATATGTTTAAACATCAATAATGTGTTTTTTTTTCAAATTGTTTGGAGTGTTTAGTTTCTAAGTGTTAGTGTTTTTTTTAGTTACCTCATAAAGGATAAACATGATATAGTGCTGTTTGCAGACGACACTTCACTTTTATTTAAACTCAAACTTCAGCAGCTGGTTACTGACAATGTAAATAGTGCCCTCGCAAAAGTAGTTAACTGGTTTAATGTTAATAACCTTCTTCTTAACGAGAAAAAAACGAAATGTAATAAGTTTACGATACCTCATGGTAGACAAGTAGAAACAAGTATTCTCATAAAGAGTGAAGAGTTGAAACCCGAAAATACCACAGTATTCTTAGGCAAAACTTTGGATGCCAAGCTTCAATGGGGCCCCCATATAGATAAATTGTCAAAGAAGCTTAGCTCTGCAGCATACGCCGTTAGGAAAATTCGTGGTTTAACTGATTTAGAGACAGCCCGTTTAGTATACTATAGTTATTTTCATAGTGTAATGTCGTACGGTATTCTGTTGTGGGGAAATGCCGCCGATATTCAGACGATTTTTTTTATTACAAAAAAGGGCAATTCGTTCAATTTATAAATTAAGTCCCAGACACTCCCTCAGAGACAAATTTAAAGGGATTAATATAATGACTGTGCCTTCTCAGTATATTTATGAAAATCTTTTGTATGCACATAAAAATATTAATCTGTTTAAAAAGTACAGTGATATCCATAATTTAAATACTAGGAACAAACACAAATTTGTTGTTCCTACTACAAGGCTCAAGAAAATAGGTGGCTCGTTTAGATGCCAATGTATACGTTTTTATAATAAACTTCCTAGCCACATTAAAGCACTAAGCCTTAATAAATTCAAATCTTTTATAAAAAGGAAACTATGCCAGAATGCCTATTATACTGTCAAAGACTATATGTATTGAGGACAAAAAGGCTTGGGATTGAGTTGCTCCAATAAAGCACAGGCAATGTAAATTTATTTTATTTCGCTAACTATTTTTACTTTTAATCTTTGCTATAAGTATGTATACTTATTTTCATATACAATGACACTAATATTTACTGTACAAAGTATTATATTATTTAAATTATTGTGAATGTGAGGACTATGTGGGTTTTTGTTCCAGTTTTAATCATGTTCTGGCAGTTTGAGTAGCTGATGCGGCCTACCAAAATGTCCTTTCTTTGGTATTGTTCGTCGAATCGTTGAGCTCCTTAAGTTCTGAGTTGAGCTGCACGGTTACTGACAAATGCGTGCACTGACTGGACAGGTCCACTCAATATGTGTGGTTCTTTCCTCAAAAGACCATTGCAGACACCGATCTACATAGCCTTCACATGATCTGACCAAGATTTTGTCTGGACTTTAAAAGAGACTGTGACCTCTGAGTTTGTTTCGGCCTTTCTTCTCAGAGTAGTCACATAGGAAACGCCGACCTCATCTAGTTTAAAAAAAATATGATTGACGTGTAAAAGTGTTTGTTCAAACCTACTTACAGAAATAAAGTCATTTATCATTTAAGTAGTATAATAAATCTTAATTAAAAAACTCGTTTCGTTTCAATTAAATCCTGAAAATAATTTACCCTACTTCATCTAATAACACTCCAAAAACAGGGGAATGCAGTTACTATGGCAACATTATACGCACACATTGACATATTATCTCTGTCGCGACTGCGGTTACAGGGTCCCTTCGTCTATTAGTTTCTCTGTCTACGGGTCCGGCGATCCATTGACTTATAATAGCTCAATGCGGCGATCTTACACTGACAACGGCTGTTTCGTTCTAAAATAATGAGCTCCTAGTTAAACTATTTACTTTTAACATTATATTTTTATTGCGGGGTTTTAAAAATATTGTAAATTCCTGAAGATACTCTTCAGGTACCCAAGAGTACAAGAGCTAGAATTTCAACTTCTCTAAATATCTTAATTTTTTTGTACAAATTCTGCCATGATCCTTTATTTGTTTACAAAGTTCATTATGCTCATCCTTGTCATAATAATCAAAGTATGTGATAATATTGTCCCTATCGTACCCATTTCCTATACTCAAGTCTATAAATTGACAGTTTTTGAATACTTTACAAACTAATTTTAGCATATTATTCAATATTTTTTCATTTAAATATTTACTGCTTATAATACTTGTTACAAAAACCTGTCGATCTTCAAGAAGTTTTAAAGCAGCTGAGATTTCTGCCATCACGTGTGTGGGATTTACATCGTGTTCTCCTATAGATAATATAACTCGGTCATCTTCTTGAATTTGAGAATGATGTTCTTGAATTGGTTTTAATATGTCTTAGGTTTTATTAATCCAATAATAGAATATTTTCGGTGTTTTTTTCCTAGTCGTGAATTTATAAGCTGACTAGATAGTCCTCGGCATTGTTCACCTCCAAATATGTGAATTTTATTTAAGTTGTCCGTACCCTTCCTGTCATTATTATAGTCACATACCTCTGGAGTGTATGTTTGGTCAGCTGAAATCTCAGTAATATCCAGTACAGGATCATGCATCTCTTGGTTCATATCTTGAGTTTCGACGTTTTTAATTTCCATGAATCTAGAATTGTCAATTAGCATTCGTCTTGATTTTCGCCTTTTAGACTGTATCTGATTCTTAATATTTTGGGTCGGGGGTGTAGTACATATGTTTTTTAGGGAGTTTATTTGTCGAGTTTGCTGACTAACAAGGTTTTTTAATTGATTCAATTCTAAGTGAAGGTTTTCGATTTCCTTATTAGCCACCTGTAACTGCTCTGATAATAATTGATTTTCGGCCTTCATTTTTTCTAGTAAATCTACGTCCTGACCAGTAGATAAATCTAAGCTTCGTGTGTGTGGTTCCGTTGCTGACGAGTTGAGTGATGATGAACATAGAGATTCTATTGATTTCGCTCTATGTAATCGCTTAGGTCGCATTGTTACATTCTTGCTTGTATTATTAGGTGTTGAGTCCATTATTGATATATTATTGACATCCATTATATTTTTGTGCAGTATTTGCCAAATATATAAAAATGTATGCTTAAAAAAATGCAAAAAGTAAAATCATAAAGAGAAATCCGCATAAGTCATTTCCGCTAGGATGCGAACCCGTAACTGCGCGTGCAGTGCGGCAGCTATATACACCGCTCCGCCAACGAGACTACCAGTTGAGTCGAAATATTTGATCGCTATGCGCTGGGTTAAGAGTATTGCGCAGGCGACGACGGGGACGGTAGCGGTTAGCGCGGGAGGTATCGAGCGCGCTGCGGGTTGTCGTAGGTCACGGTTATAGTTCGTTATCACAATTTTTGAATTTTGAGTTTTTTTCCACGGGTTTATTTTTGTTATAACTTTAGATTGCATATGCCAATTACTATAAAAAATACACCGTTCAGTAGGTCACTTCACTAGCTTTGAGTCAATAGCATCATATGGCCACAATATTCACTTTTTATCACTTTTTACATTTAAAATCTGAGGAGCAAAGTAAACAACGTTCCGTCTTTAACACTTACAGCTTCTCCTAGCAATGTCCTAGGTCCTACTCCGCCGTAGCTTCCGCTAATGCCGTAGTTCCGGATGCCTAAGCGCTTTACTGCTGTTGCGGCTTGTGTTAAGGCAACACATTCACATTGAAATATCGAACTGTGTGTGCCTAGTGGTATGTGAAGGTTAATGTTGAGGTCAAGGGAGTGTACGCCAGCACCTGAACCGTTTTGTGTTTTTGAGCCGTCTGTGTAGATGCGCACTTCATGGGCTCCTGACTGATCCCTTTCCTCCTGAACTGTTTGTATAATATAGTTTTTGTTGAACATGTGTTGGTTTGGTGTTCTATCACACGGGGCAGCGATGAGCGGTTGGTACTCAATCGCCCGGTCCAGGATGTTAGCGTGTGGACTGGTATGGTTTTTGCCCCATATGCCCAGATGCATTAGCCTGATGGCAGCTAGAGCCGCCTCCTGCTGTATGTACAGGTCAAGGGGAGTTAATTGAAGGGCTATCTCCATGTACTTTTTTTTCCAAGTACTTTTTTTTTTTTTTTTTGAGGATGGGAAATCATCAAATGACCCCTCCCGCTCTGGGTGGAGCGGAAGGGAGTGTCAGACTCTTACTGACTAAAACCCACCCGTGTTCCTTCCTTGGCCCTTTATGTTCCGGGTCAGCGGTACCCCTTTTGGATGATCCCGCTTTCCCGGCAGGCTTGGGCCCTAGTGGGCCCCCTCTTCGATGCTGACATCTCTTTGAGGCGCGCGTGGAACACGTACGCGCCTTCCAGCACGGGCCTGGTCCTGATCAGACGGTGAGCTACCCATTACTCACCGCCCGCAGGCCCGCGCCTACGGTGGCCGGGAGTCGTCACGCGGCTCCCGACGCCCGGAGCGTCCACCGCGGCGGCTTGGACGGGAGACTCTCTCCCTCTCCCGTCCCGCCACCTCCTTAGCTAGCATGACTGCTTCGCAGAAGGAGGCGACTGCCTCCCACTCCCCCTCGCCCCGGACCATGGCTTGAACCAGGGCCGGGCGTGAGAGGTCGCCGCCGCTGCCGATCGCCTCTACGAGGACACGGCGGTGCTCCGCCCATGCAGGGCAGGCCCCCATCGTATGCTCCACCGTGTCCTCGGGGCGATCATCGCAGTGGTGACACCCGGGCGTTTCCTCCCGCCTGATGATGTGCAGGAACCTCCCGAAACATCCGTGTCCGGTGAGGACCTGCGTCAGGCGGTAGGTGAGGACGCCGTGACGCCTCTCTAGCCACTCCTCAAAGAGGGGTCTTACCGCCGCTATCGTGGCGTGCCCTGCGCTGGGTTGCGACAGTCGCTCCTTCCATGCCGCCATGAGATCGCGCCGGAGGTCCGTCCGCTCCGCCGCGATTTGCCGCGGAAGCGGGGTTTCCCCCCGGCGTAGTGCCTCCGCACGCCACTCATACAGGCGCGCGAGGACTATCGCCTCCAGATCCCACGGCGGCAGTCCGGCAAGGAGGCTTGCCGCCTCGCCCGAGATCGTGCGGTAGCCCCGGATCAGCCTTACGGCTACCACCTTTTGGGGCGCGTTCAGATAGTGGGCGGCTCTCCGCCGCAGTGAACGCGCCCACACCGGGGCCCCATATGTAGCCATGGACCGCACGACCCCCGCGTAAAGCCTCCGGCAGGAGGCGTTTGGACCCCTCAGGTTGGGCAGGAGCCGCTTGAGGGCGGCCCCAGTCCGTTCCAGTTTGGGGGCCAAACGTCGGAAGTGCTCCACGAAGTTCCAACGGCTATCGAGCACGAGTCCTAAGTATTTCATCGTGGACTCGACGCCGATGTGAACCCCTCCTGCCGTTAGTTGGGATCCCGATGGTGGCCTGTTCCGGGGCCCATGGAAAGACATGGCCTCGGACTTGTGCAAAGCCACCTCGAGACCCAACTGCCGGATCCTCTCCACGACTATCGCAACCCCGCGTGTCATCGCGTCGGCCGCCGCCTGATGCGACCTCCCCTGCGCCAGGACCAGCGTGTCGTCAGCGTAGCACACCACGCTGACGCCATCAGGGAGGTCGGCCCGCAGCACCCAGTCGTAACCGATGTCCCACAGGAGCGGCCCTAGAACCGATCCCTGTGGGACACCGCACGACATCTCTCGCCGGTTCCACTCCCCATCGCGACCGGGGTAGATGACGGCTCTGTCCGTCAGATATGCCTCGACTATTCGACGGAGGTAGGTTGGCACCCGGTGATACCGGAGTGCCTCCCCAATGCAACTCCAGGGCAGGGTGTTAAATGCGTTGGCGATGTCGAGTGACACCGCCACGACAACCCCGCCCCGAGACACCGCGTCCCCCGTCGTGAGGGCTCTAACGCGCATGATGGTGTCCACCGTCGAGCGCCCCTTGCGGAAGCCGAACTGACTATCCGCAAGATCCGGCCCCGTCCTCACCAGGTGCCCGACGAGGCGGCCTGCAATTACTCTCTCAAAGAGCTTGCCGACCTCGTCGAGCAGCACAATGGGCCGGTATGCGGACGGAGAGTCCGCAGGGCGCCCTGGCTTCCGAATGAGGACCAGCTTCCCCGTCTTCCAACGGAGTGGAAACTGGCCTCTCTCCATACATGCGCTTAAGAGCGCCTCCAGTCGAGGCCCAAGAGCCGTCGAGGCCAGGACCCAGGCTTTCCCTGGCAGGCCGTCGGGTCCTGGGGCGGTATTTTTGGCCTTCAGCCTACCTACCGCCACTCTCAGATCTACCCCGGTCACTTCAGGTGTGTCGTCGTCGTCCGCGTGGTCCGCTACCCCCAAGTACTTGACTTCCGTCTTTAAGTGTTAGTTCAGTGTTGAAGAGTTTTGGAAGCCTATGGGGTCCAAAAGTTCTCTTGTTGGTAAACATTATTGTCTTCGAGGGGTTAACCGATAGTTCGTGCTTCGTGCACCAGCTCTCGATTATTTTGAAAGCCCTTCTCATGAGACAGTCAGTAGGGATATTCTATCAAGACGATTTAATTAGTCCAACAAGAGTGCAATCCAATCGAGTCCAGTAACACAGGCAAAGTCAAACGTAAGAGAAATCCAAAAACACAGCCAGGGTCGTCGATAAATCACAATCACAAACAACACAAAGTAAGTACTTTCACGAATCAAGGAAAGAAACGGAAAGAAAAAACAAATGGTGCCACTTTTTGACAGCTACGTTGAGTTTCTTCATAATTTATACTGACAGTTGACAATTTATTTATTATTTATTTATTACTTTTCGCACAAAAGGTACAAAGGCGGACTTAATGCCTTAGGCATTCTCTACCAGTCAACCAAGGGTGGTGAAGAGATTAGATGGCAAGTGCTTTAATTGAAAGAAAAGGAAAGGATTGATTTTGAGCGATGTTTAACAATGATAAAAAATAAACTATCAAAACAACGTACACAAATACATAAATAAGTCCTATACACATACATACTATTTACTATTCTTTAGACTTACATAAATATATATATATATATATATATATACATACAAATTCAAGCAAGAGAGATGTTGAGATGACTACTCTATTTGTTACGAAAATAACTCTGCAATTTCCGCTTAAATGCATACCGACTGGTAGCCGTCCTGATATCAAGAGGAAGCGCATTCCAAAGAAGAATGGACTGAATATGAAAGGAAGAATGAACAAAGTCAGAAGTATGAGAATGACAGAGTAGAAGAAGATTGTTAGAAGAACGCAGATTCTTAGCGTGAGAAGAACATAGGTATTGGAAGTGAGACACGAGATAAGAAGGAGGAGTGCGAGAGTTGAGAAGGGAGAAAAGCGTGGTCAAATCACGCAAACTTCTTCTTTGGCGAATGGACATCCATTTGAGCTCAGACCTATAGCTCGACACATGGTCATATTTTCTGAGGTTGAATATAAACCGGATACCATAGTTAAGCAATCTGTCGAGCTTATCCAGCAAAACCGCATTCAAGTCAAAGTAACACACGTCACCATTGACCATAGTCGATCACAGGGAAAATCAAAGTCTGCACAAGCATGATTTTCGTCTTACAATTGCGTTTAGTTTTCCGTTTTTTTGGTTTAATTTGTTTTGATCATAATTAATTAAAACAAAGTTTCCTCAGCCTATGAAAATAGGCTACAAATACATTTCGTAATTAATAGCGTGTACCCTTGTATTTTTGTTGTGCGGCAAACGTGACAGCGAAGTGAGAGCTCTGCATGAACTTCTACAAAGGATTTGCGTTCCTAGGTACATGTTAAAGAGCAAAGATATAAAAATGGCCTACCTACGCCTTAACTTAAAGTGGTCTAACTACGTTAATACGTTAGATAACAGTAGTGCCTGGGTGGAGTGAACACTTTTCAATTTACCCAAATTTAAAAAAATATTTGTATGATGGAACCATTTCTGTGGATGGAACTGATGGATGATGATTAATAATTATGGTACTGACCGAACTCTTTGGTGCGGTAGTTCAACTCGCACTTGGCCAGATTTTATAATGGTTGTTATTGATGATTCGAGATCGTTTAACGTGTCAAGTTTACAGTATTATTGGATCAAGTCAAAGTCAAAGCATTTATTTCAAATAGGCACATACCCGGTCGTCCGAAATGCGCGCGAAAAATAATCGAGTGGGCTGAATGCCAGATGCGTCACCGGCGCGGCGGGGCGCCGCTCGGCCGCCCGATAATGTAAACAAAGCATTTTTACGACTTGGGTTTGTTTGAATGGTGCTAACACTTGTGTTTTTTGTTATGGTAAGGAACGGGGCTTTAAGATAGCGGAGTTTCGTTTGAAATAGGATAGTATTTACGTTAACACTACGTACGATACGTACGTACGATAGTATTTACGTAACTTTGTTTTCAAATAAATGGTTATAGTTCGAAAAAACGAGCGTTGACCTATATTGTTTAAGGTTTTAAATACATTATGTGTATATACTTAACGCAAAACACTAATAAAACCACATAGCATTAGTACAATATGTACTATTTACGAGCGTGCAAAGTTGAAAAAATTTGCCGACGGCAAAAAAATAACAATGGCCGCCAAGTCAATGGAAACAAAATGTTGTTTTATAAATACAAATCTGATACGTAGAATAAAAATATTGGTACCTGTGGAAAGCTTATTTAATGCTTCAACTTTGTTATAAAAGTAGTGGTATTAGAATAACACACTGTACTAAAATAAGGATCTGAAAACACATACACGTAATAACAATAAACATGAATCGGTCAGCGCCGGTTGTGGAATAAAACCGAAATTACGTAATATTTTTTCACTCACCGATCTTGAAATCCTGCAGTAATTCACTTCACTATAATATTTATCACACACTTAAACAGGCCATAGCCCTTAAAACACTTGAAAACCCACTTAAAACACAAATTATTTATCACGTAAACAACACACGCGCGAGTTCGTACGCCACTGACAAGACGCCATATTTTTTTAATTATTTGTTTTTTTTGGTTGAACGCTTGTAGTGTTGTCATACATCCTAGTACGCGGCACAGAGTCAAGAAATCAACTAAATACACGGAATGTGTGTGTCCGACCTTATAGTAAAGCAATAAAGGTTGAAATAAAATAAAATTAAATTAAATTTAAAGGGACATCACTATCCCCTCTTTCGTTGTTCTGAATAGGTGGAGCGGGTCCGACGTGACCAGAGTGCATACAAGCGGAAGGCACTTTTGAACGTCAACATTTACATTTAAATAGAATTGATTCTAGTCGCCCCTTCCAAAAGGTAGTTTCGTATGGAGAAGAATGGGCTTGAAACTCCATCGTTACTCTTTTAAAATGTGCTACAATACTTTGTATACATTAACTATATAATTATATGTGAAGACGATGCACCTATAATAAAAATTACCCTACCAAAATAGGTCAAAAGAATTTAATAAACGTAGCAATGATAAATAAGTTAATTAAATGATAGATACATGGTGTTCACATATATTTTACAAACATTGTAAAAGTATACGATTTCCCAAATTATGTAACCAATTAATATGTCAGTGTGTGAGTTAAAGTAGTCACAGAATGTAAACCAATGTCATAAAAATAACAAACCATACAATTAAGTAGCAACAAGTATGATTTTGTCAAGACCCTAGATTGTCATATGGAGCTGGACCAGCATGTTTCCAAGCATTCTTATCTTGTTTACACAGTGAACTTTTTATATGAGTTTTAAATTTTCTTTCATTTAATTGCAAAATATTACAAGGTATTTTGTTGTAGCATTTAACACAGTACCCCATAAAAGATGTATGTACTTTAGCTAATCTGAAAAATGGTTGATCTATTTTATCTTTATTTCTTGTATTAAAATTATGTCTATCACTTATTTTATTAAAAAGATGTAGATTTTTTCTTACGTACATAATATTTTCATAGATGAATTGGCAAGGTACCGTCATAATATTAATCCTTTTAAATAGTTCCCTGAGAGATTCGCGTTGACGTAGATTATAAATGGCTCTGACAGCTCTCTTTTGCAAAATAAAGATGGATTCAATGTCAGCAGCCCGACCCCACAGTAAAATGCCATACGACATAATGCTGTGGAAGTAGGTAGCTAAAATAGACCAAACGGGCTTGACAGATCAAGCTTACAATAACAAGATTGCAACAGTATCGAAACAAACTTGCCATATCATTTTAACATTCACAAGTTTACAGCAAATTTTAAATAAATTTGCCACAACAAGTTTGCCGTAACAAATAAATATCAAATAAAAAACAAACTTGGAGCAAATTTAAATGCTATCTGGGTTCCCCAATCCGTCCGAGCACTACTCGCTGACAGCGACAACATCGCGAAACACTCCGATAACCACGAGCTGGCGATGATGGCAGACAAGATCCTCGAGTAAACACATCCACTAGGCGCAGTCGCTGCAGTTACCTCCGTTCCCGCAAACCCGCATCATCTACATCAATTGAAGAGAAGATCGACGCGCTCACGATATAAATCGCAGAACTAAAAGCACATCAATCGCATTATCATCAGCATCGACGCAGACCATTCGACAGACGGCGTTCAAGATCGCGTTCTTCGAGTAGGACCAATCGCAATCCCGCATCTAACGACCAATCAGCGATCTGCTTTTATCATCGCAAGTTCGGCAAGGAGGCGCGAAAATGTACGCGTCCGTGCAGTTTCGAAGACAGCAGCGCCCACTCGGGAAACTAACGACTGCGTTGGCTGAGGCGCAACTGACGCAAACAACACTTCTTACCGCCTATTTATAACAGACAAAAACTCGCGTCTGTCGTTTTCGATTGATACTGGCGCCAACGTCTCCGTGATACCGAAGAGAAAAGACGGGAATGCTAAACCAATAGATTTTTGCTTGTATGCAGCGAACAACACCGTCATTCCAACGTACGGAGAGAAAACATTACAACTGGATCTCAACCTACGAAGACCATACACCTGGAAATTCATCATCGCTGCAGTCAGCAAACCCATTATCGGTGCCGACTTCCTGAAACGTCATCAACTTCTCGTCGACATAGCCGGCCGATGCCTCGTCGACAATAAAGTTACCAACCTGACCGCCAAGGCACCAGTCACCTATTCCGCCGACCCTACAGTCCGAAGTATCGACGTTGATCAGCCATATCACCAGCTAATCAGCAAGTTTCCTGATATCCTGCGACCGTCATGCATGAAGGATACTCCAAAACACCACATTAACCTTTTGACCGCCACGTCAAAAAATAAAAAGCGTGCCCTCGGCGCCAAGCTATGAATTCATCTACAAAATAGTAGTGAGTTCGAAATTATATCGATAAAGCACTAACTATTTATTTTTTAACCTAGGTACAGTATGTTTTTAATAAAAAGTCTATACCGGAAAAATATTATACAGGAGTTTTATTTCATCCCGCTGTCCTTTAGGACAGAAATCATAATGATATGTGTCACAGTTTCGGCGTTGAATCCACAATTCAAAACAAAAATCGATAAAACCAAGTCAATACCATCACAGCACTATGTTCAATCTTGACGTACTTTCTTGTCATCTTATGATGACAGTAGCGTAGCTGGCACGGCTTTTTTAATTTGCTCGCCTCATAATATTTATTAATAATATCGAAATAATAATAGGTACCTACCTATTTAGTTCTAATAGTTTCGTATTTTTCGTTAGGTAGTTTCGTTTCACTGATATTCTGTTTCATATTGTGGAAAAACTTTTGTAAATATGAGAAATTTGATTGCAATATTATTATTTGATAATGCAATAAATAAAATGAGACACGATCCATCGTTTTTTTGTAATCGTATTATTTATCACAAAATAATTTATAACAGGTAGGTAAATATCTATTAAACGGGTTTGAATTTTTTGGCCGGACTAACTTCCGCCATTTTGACTTTTTTTCAAAGTAATAAAGCGCATATGATCTTTAGTAGAGCTAGAAGGTTAAGGTGGAACCGTCAGGGTACACGCGAAATAATGCTCTTAGGTTTTTTGCAATTTGCAGGCCAGTGCTAAGAATATACACAGATGGATCCAAAGACAAAATAGGTTCAGGAGCAGCGTTTTTTGATCCAAAAACTAAAAATGCAGTGCAATTAAAGGTTAACCCAAAATTCAATATAATGTGTACTGAACTTGTGGCAATAAATGAAGCATTATCTTACATTGACTCACTTGAAAGCGGCAATTATGTTATTTTGAGTGATTCGAGAAGCGCTCTTCAACATTTGGCTCGGTGTACCTCGAGTTTTCGGGGTACTCCGATTGCCTACAGCGTGATCAGGTCTATTTGTAAACTTATTTCTAAGAATAAGAATATTGTACTGCAGTGGATACCGGCTCATGTTGGCTTGAAAGATAATGAAGTAGTGGATCGATTGGCGAAAGATGCTTGTGATGATGGGTTGTATTGTCCACTCTTTCCCGTGCAAAGTGATTTTTTGTGTGTAGTTAAAGAAAAATGCACAAAAATGTGGCACGAACACTTCGATCAGAGGTCACTGAGCAAGGGAATCTGTTATCGGACGATCCAGACAGCATTATCTCGTTGTTCATGGTTTGATCAGGCCAACATGAGTCGGTCGGAAATTGTAATGGCTCTTCGGCTTCGATCGGGACACATTCCAATGAACAGTTTTGCATTTCTCATGGGAAAAGTTACGTCACCAAATTGTCCGGAGTGTAATATAGTGGAAGACACTTACCATATACTGATGCAGTGCGTCCGGAACGAGGCCGAAAGGGTGATATTGTTATCCAAGTCACTGGATGTTGGAAGGTGTAATAGTATTCTTGCGTCCCCATTGTCTAAGGATGCAAGACTCTTATATAAGTTAGCAAAAAAAAGGATTTAGATAATAAGGAATTAGTTTGTACCGATGAGGGTGGCATAATCAATTTGTGATTAAACTCTCCATAAATAAAATAGAAAAAAAAAAGGCCAGTGCTAGGTAGTTTGTTGATTAAAATATTATTCGCGGCTGGAAGACGTATGTACCTACCTAGCTACAGAATTAAAATCATCAATAAAACCCTCCAAGTTCATAAAGGTCGAGGAATGACTTTCTAGGTCAAAGTCATTCCTCGACCTTTACTTTTACTTTGATAGCTCATATCTCGGAAACGTGACACTTTAGAACTTTTTGTCTCATACACAACTTGTTTGTATTGATTCCAGCTATCAATTAATATAGGTCTTATGCGTGGCCGCTACATTGAAAAAAAATATTTAATGGCGGAAGTTAATCCGGCCACCACTCATATTCACTTCACTTCACTACTCATATTATAGTCATTTATTATTAATAATATTTAATAACAGTAAACGAACTACTCTATTCAATAAAATTCCGCGTATGACGCCATGGGACTGTCAAGCATAGACGACTGTGGCGTTCCACAGACAATACAACAGTGTGATAGAGATCGGCATTACAGTCATTACAATTAATCGATAATCAACTAACACTCGACTTATAGAGAGTGCATAGTTCAGTATTATAAAATTTTCTTGATTTCTCGAACGTAAAAGTTCAGTATGAAATGTTTTATTTATTTACTAGTGCAGAATTCAGAGTAAATTAAATATAACGTAAGTTGCCGTCGAGGTCGATATTCCTATTATATTGTTATATATTATTATTATATTATATATTCCTATTTAAAATGAATCACATTTTTATGCAAATAATTTATTGAATGACAGTTAGAGCAAGTCACATTTGACAATACGTTCATAGATATAGGGAACATTCCTCCCCATTTATGGTTAATTCAGTTGATTCAGATCTCTTCAATCAAACGCCGTGGAGGTCGCACCTCACGCTGGCTGCGCCGAAAAGGTGTTGCAACCGTCGCAGTCGGTGTTTCAAACGCTGGAGATGAGTATGACGATGTAGATGTAGATGTGGATGCAGATGGTACCGGTGTGGATGGAATGTGAGAGGACGGTGTAGATGGAGAAGGAATTGACGTAGGTGATGGTGCCAAACATGTGGATGGTGAGGACGTAGAGGCTGTCACAACACTTTCAGGTGACGCGGCTGCAGGAGTAAGTCGCGGCCTCATGTGATCTGCATGTTTCCTTTGCTCCACCCCATTAGATGTGGTGACCACGTAGGAGTATCGGTGTTTACGGGTCGCTACTGTAGCAGGCTACCACTTTTTTTCCAGTTTAGTTTTTATGTAAACCTTATCGCCTGTCTGGTATGTAGGTGTAGATGACACGATGTCCGCCTTCACATGTTGGTATTGCAAATTTCTTCTCTTGTTTGGTCGGATATTTGATAGCACACAGTTCAACTGCCTGCCGAACATCATTTGGGCTGGTGATTTGCCGGTAGTGGTATGTGGAGTGTTCCGGTAAGTGAATAAAAACTCCGACAATCTACGCTTAAGTTGCCTTCCGTCACTGGAGGTCATTCTGTTCTTAAAAGTTCTCACAAACCGTTCAGCTAACCCATTTGTTCGGGGATGATACGGAGATGAGGTGACATGTAGAATGCCCTGATATTTACAGTAGTCCTTGAATTCCTGTGATGTTAGTTGGGGCCCGTTGTCAGATACAATCATTTGTGGGAGTCCAAAGGTAATAAAAATGTCATCCAGAACAGCGCATAGACTTTTTGAAGTTATGTTTTTCATTGGTCTTAGTTCACACCATTTCGACAACGCATCACACAAAACTAGCCAGTAGCTGCCCTCGAATGGACCTGCAAAGTCTATGTGGACTCTTTCCCACACTTGCTCGGGTATAGACCAGGAAAATACCGGTAGTTCAGGATTAGACGGTCTGTTTTCTTGACACCTGATGCATCTCTTAATAAAATTCTCGATATCCTCGTCAAGTGATGGCCACCACACATAGAAACGTGAGAGTGCTTTCATGGCCGACATCCCTGGGTGCCCTCGGTGTAAATAGCCTAAGACTGTCTTTCTTAGAACCTCAGGTATGACCATCCTGCCTTGCCACAGTACAATTTTACCTTCTACAGATAGTTCGAAACGTTTCCTATGGTATTGTTTCATCTCTTGCCTGTAATCCAGATCTCTCCACCCGGTGTTTAGGTACTGACACACGAGTGACAAATTTGGGTCTCTAGATGTTTCCAGACTCAATTTTTTTTCTGTTAATTGTAGGTCAACAATTTTGTTTTCTTGGAGGCGTGACACTACTCTATGTACAACTTTTTCCACGAGTGAGGGTTTTGTCTTGGGATTTGGTAATCTGGACAGGCAATCGGCTAGAATATTGTTTTCTCCCTTCTGGTAGCAAATTTCATAGTGGTAGCTTCCAATCAAAAGTGCCCATCTTACAAGTCTATTATTTACAAGCTTCGGCAGGTTACGTTGAGGTCCCAAAATGTGCATCAGAGGCTTGTGGTCCGTTACCAATGTAAATTTCGTTCCTCTTAGATATTGGTCAAATTTCTGTATTCCAAATAATATGGCTAGAGCTTCACGATCAATAACCGAATATTTGCTCTCAGCTGATCGAAGTTTTCTTGACGCAAATGCTATCGGTTGTTCGACATCTTTGTGTTTGTGGTATAGAACTGCCCCAACTCCTTTTTCTGACGCATCACATGCTAGGAAAAGGGAACGCCTTTCATCGTACGCTAGCAATGAATTTGAGTTAGCTATTTTACTTTTAGCTTTCTCGAAAACTTGTTCTTCGTGTTCGGACCATCGCCATTTCTTTTTGCCACTTGTTAGCTCGTACAGGTCTGCACATGATCCATGAAGATGTGGAATGAATCTTTCATAAAAATTTATAAGGCCCAGGAAAGAGCGTAATTCCTTTGCGTTTGTGGGTTGTGATGCTTTGGTTATAGCGCTAATCTTCGCTTTTGTTGGCCGTATTCCGTTTTGATCAATTATGTGACCCAGATACTCAATCTCTTTACTAAGGAAACTACACTTTTTCAAATTTACTTTCAAACCAGCCTGTTTTAGCCGGCTTAACACTGTGCAAAGTGTTCGTAAGTGTCCAGACATGCTTTCTCCCGTCAATGCAATGTCATCAAAATACACTGCTACATTTGGTGTCTCCAAGTAGTTGATCAAGATAATTTTGAAAAATTGATGGTGCTGTAGAAATGCCGAAAGGCATCCTGTTGTACTGGTAGTATCCTCTGTGTGTGGATATTGTTAAATAATTTTTTGAGTCCGGAGCTATTTCAAATTGTAAATACGCGTCTTTGAGATCAATTTTGGAGTAGACTATGCCGTTTGCTAGCTTCTGTCGTAATTGATCAAAAACAGGCACTGGATGTAAATGTTTTGTTAAAACAGGATTAAGTGTAGTGCTGTAGTCTCCGCAAATTCTGACGTCACCAGTTGGTTTCAGGACATTTACAGTAGGTGTGGCCCACTCCAAATCAGTAAGGTTTGGATCTATTCTGTTAATGATACCTGTATCGACAAGGCGATCCAACTCAAGTTCGACGTTTTTCTTCATGCTGAATTTGATTGGACGTGCAGGTAGGTAGGTGTACTGGTTCTGCGCCAGGTTTTACATGTATGTTAACTTGGTAGTTATTTACTTTGCCTAGTTTGCCGTCGAAAAGTTCGCTGTATTGCTTGAGTATATGCTTTAACGTCGTTGGAGTAACAGGCTTCTCTTGGACTGAATAAACTGGTTTTGGAAATTCCATTCCAAACTTCTCTCTCCATCTCAATCCAAAAAGCAAAGGTTTTGCGTTTTTAATTACTACGACAGGCAAGGTTTCGGATCGTCCGTTCATTTCCACGTTTGCGTTTGCGATTCCTTTGGTTTTCAGTTTGGTATTTCCATATGCTTTTAGTTTGGGCCCCTTTGTTAATGTTGGTGACCCAACCTTTTTCCAATCTTCGGAACTAATGATAGAGTAGGTAGGTAGAACCAGGGTCCCAATCCATTGTGTAGTGTACTCCATTTATGAAAACGTCGATTTGTTTGCAATCCTTGACTCGAGTGCTCGTGACGTTGTGGACAAACTCGTCGTCATCGTCACTATTGTCCGTTGAAACGTCTGTACAGCTTGACGTGGAAGCTTGATTATCGCTTATCCGTTGTAGTCTTCGTTTGGAAGTGTGTTTTTCCTTGGCTGGCGTTATGTAAGCACGACCAGTTTTAATGCAGCAGCTCTCAAAGTGTCCCTTCAAATTGCACTCGTTGCAAATGTGGTTTTTTGCTGCGCATTTTGAGTCGTCATGCTTCTCGAATTTCCCACATCTAAAGCATTGATCAGTGGAGTGCAACTTGCGTTGTCTATTGTAATGAGGTTTCGGTGTTGTTGTTTTTTGAGTACGGTTCTTTTTGACTGCGCCTGGTGTGTCATGTTCTGCCTGTTCTCGTGATTGTGCAATTGAAAAAAATTCTCTAAAAGTAACTTCCCTTCCTGACTCCTGCAAATCGGGCCACTTTTGCTTGAGGTCTGTCTCTAAATCTGTATGATTCAACCCTGTAGCAAAACGATCGCGTAGCTGTCGTTCCAACATCTCGTCTTTGTAGTCGCAATCCCGGCTTAGACTTTTGAGTCTGTTAGCGTACTGTTCCATAGATTCTGAAGACTCTCTGGTGCATTTCCAGAACTCTGTCAATGCGCGGTACCTCGTTTTCTTAATTCTAAACAAGTCAAGAAGTTTGAGGCAAATGTCGTTATAAGTACTCGTGTCAAAATTCGGTGTAAGCGCTATTTTTAACTCACGGAAAATCTCTAGTGTTAAGGTATTCAAAAGGATGTCCTTTCGTAGGTTTGGCTCCGTAACGTTCATGATTTGACATTTGTTTGAAAAGAAGTCTAAACAATCTTCAATCCTGCAGCTGTCGGGGTTGTATTTGTCCATGTTAAAGTTTTTAATCACCATCATCTTGTCTGACGATGTGATAGACGATGATGAAACTCTCGGCGAGCTTTTTGTTTTTGTGTCTTTTTTGTGCATTGTTTGTACGAACAATGTAAGTAATTGTGTCACCTGTTCTTGCTGTGCCTGTTGAGCTCGCAAGAACAGCTCAAATTATTCTTTGTCCATTGTTTAAATATTTTTAATCCTCGTCGCCAATAAAATGAATCACATTTTTATGCAAATAATTTATTGAATGACAGTTAGAGCAAGTCACATTTGACAATACGTTCATAGATAGGTATAACACAATGACTAAAGAACACTATTATAGTTCACTTCAAATAAATTACGAAGAGTCAAGGTACCTAATTAACAAGAGAAATGAACAAAAAAATGCTGTTTTATGACATTTATTTACGTATAAAATTCGGTCACGCTGTCGCGACCGTGGCGTGCTGGGCACATTTTGGTTTGTCGTCTATACACGACTGTGGCGGTCAAAGGGTTAAAACTACCGGTCCACCAGTATACAGCAAGAGCAGACCACTTCTGCCACATTGGTACCTGAACGTAAAGAAGGAATTCGAGTCAATGATGCAGCAAGGAATTTGTCGACCAAGCAAAAGTCCTTAGTCCAGTCCACTACACGTCGTTCCCTGGTGCTTCGCTTGCTCTGCTTGCGCTTACAAACCGCTTCTTTCGAAGCGAACCGGCGAACGTGTACGCTGTTGTGATGACGCTCGTGCCACGTCGGAGATATCTTATTTCTTTGACTGAACTCGTCTTTTCAAGACGATTGCTTCACTGTTTCTTGCGGGCTGTCAAAAACGTGGTAAGATAACTGGTTCGGTGGTATCTGGTAACTGGTTCGGTGGTATGTGGTAACTGGTTCGGTGGTATATGGTAACTGCTTTTCTGACATATTTTGGACATGGCCTACCGGCACCACTCCGCCTCGACGTTGATGTCAGCAGGCCTGTCCGGTGATGACACCCAGGCCTGCACGATCGAGGCTTCCAGGAGGAGCTCCCGGTCCAGCTGCTTCTGCGCCCACCGCGGACCACTCGGGGCCTGTCAGACCAGCGCGCTCGAGGTCTGGGCGGAGACGTCCAACCGGATGTACCGCTGGTCGGAATAGGTCTCCACTCCCTCTATGACGCGCCAGTCAAGGACACGCGGCGACAGAGCGGGGCTGGCGAACGAGATGTCCACCACCGATTCACGCCGCATCCGCACACACGTGGGGACAAAACCCCGATTTAGTACGACCAGGCCTGTCTCCAGAGCCCAGTCCTCCACCATCCTGCCCCGTGTGTCCGTATACCGGGAACCCCAAGCCACATTTTTGGCATTGAAGTCCTCGAGGACGAACACGGGGAGGGAACGGTACCCGACGACGACGACTTTCAACCCTGCAAGGGAGTTGTGGAACTCGGCAAGAGTTCGGTTCGGGGAGAAGTATATCTCAACCACTACGATCTCCCAGAACCGTGCTGCCACGCAACCCCGTCCCCTCGTGACAGCCTCGAGGGACGGCAAAATAAATACGGGAAGGAAATTAGGGTCACTGCCGCTCAGGTCCTCCAGCCAGTTATCCCTGGGCGGGACAAAGTACGGCTCAGCGACCACGGCGATGTTAATCGACCACTGCCCCATGCTCTGGAGCAACCGATCCTGAGCGGAGGCGCAGTGGTTGATGTTCGCCTGGAGGAGGCGTAATGGGGCCGTTATTGGCACTATGTCAGCCTCCTCCCGAGCCTTCTGTGAGGGCCCCACCGCAGTGGTGACGGCGGCGACGACGGCGGTCAAGGCGGCACCGGCGGCGGCAGTGGCGACGGCTGCGGCAGTGACGGCGGTGGCGGAGGACTTGTCCCTGCCCCTGGCTCTGGCGGGTGGAGCGCAGGCCTTGCTCCCCACCCGGTGATCGGCCGGCTTGCCAGCTGCCGCACATACGGTACAGTGCGGCGCGGCATTACAAGAGCCGTCCTTGTGACCGGGCTGACCACAGCGGAAGCAGCGGTGGCTGCGGTCCACCTCCGAGGTGCATTAGCTCCCACTTGGTTGCCCACCTGGCAGCGGATGCACCTCAGAGGTCTGGGTTCCAGCAGTTTCACCTGCGCGGAAACCCAGCCCTCCAGTAGCCTACGGCCCTCGGCTATTTTCTTGGCCGCCGACACGGGGCAGCTCACCGTAATGGCTCGCATCCCCTGTAGTCAGGACGGATGGTGCCTGCCCGCACCTGCTCGGAAGAGCACCCCCCAGTCCTAACGACGACGGCCACCACCTCTCACTCCGTCACCGAGTCGTCCAGGCCCAGGATGCGCATGTCAGCGCACTTGGTGGGCCTGGACACTCGGGCCTCGTCCGCATTTAAGGACGCCCTAAGCCTTTCGGCCAGAGCGTCAGCGGTCGGGCTGCTGGCCGCACCGGGGATCTCGAGCATCCGGGCCCCAGTCGCCGTGAGCCTCACCCGGATGCCTTCGGTGGCGCCGATCTCCTCGAGGCTCACCGCCTTCCCCACCTTGGCTAGCACGTCGCGGTAGGACACGCCCTTCTTTTCCGTTTCCGGCCGTAGCGTAATCACTACAGCTGCGGACTTCGGGGCGCGGAGCCTAGCCGCGACGCTTCGCGCTATGTGCCGCTGCCGCCTCTCCTTTCTTTTGTCCGCCCTTGCCGCCTTAAGGTCTCTGCACACAGCGGGCGCGGCGCGGCGGGACGGGACGGCGACGCGACACTGAGCAGTTGTAATGTACTAGATATTACGGACGACGCCACACAGAGAGACGGTTACCGTCGCGTCGAGCGGGACGGCTCTGTGTGGCGTCGTCCGTAATATCTAGTACATTACAACTGCTCAGTGTCGCGTCGCCGTCCCGTCCCGCCGCGCCGCGCCCGCTGTGTGCAGAGACCTTTACCGGCCTTCAGCTCTTCTCCCAGCCTACTTGCCATTCGGCGCCGGCCGGAGGAGATATAGGTTGGGGCGGACTTTTTTTTTTTTTTGGCGGCACTGTCACGTCAACCATATCAGCTCCGTAATAAATTAAAATTAATAATAGTATAAAGAGTATTTACGTGCTTGAAAGTGAATAATCAGTGAATGTGGACTACAATACACAAGTGATACTGTTATCTAGTGGTTATAATCACAATCAACAAACTTATAACCAATTATTTAACTACGGGATGACCAATAATAAATTATGGTGAACTGGAGTGAAATTTATGTCAAGTAGGTAGTAATAAAAGTGATAACAATCACAATAGGAACTTGTGAACATATTAAATGGAAATGAAGTCAAAACAGTGAGTTTACTATTTAATAATGACGAAGTAAGTAGGTACATTAGAGGCTGAAATTAATTCTAATTTAAAATCAGTTGTGAATTGGCTGCAAAATAATAATTTGATTATAAATCTAGACAAAACAGTGTTAATGAAATTTCAACAAAGAGTAAATCACAAATTGAACTTAAATATTAGATATATAATGACAAAGTTATTAATGAAACAAATGTAACAAAATTTCTCGGATTAAAATATAGAAAACACATTGAAATGGAATTCACATATTGACAAAGTGTGTAGTAAACTAAACCAATACTCCTATGCCCTGCATATGTTAACTAAAACAGCCGATCGGACAACAGTAGGTATTAACAGCATATTATCATGGTCTAGTGGCCTCAACATTAAGATATGGAATTATATTTTGGGGAAATGCAACGATGCATAAGAGCTATCTACAACCAATGACTAACTTTAGTCATTGTCTACAACCTACAGACAACTGACAGTTGTCTGCAACTGTCAGTTGTCTGTAGGTTTAGGTGTAGGCGGTTTTTTCAAAAATATGAAAATATTAACAATGCCATCGTTGTACATATTTGAAAAGTCCATGTTTGTCAAAAATAATCTGCACAAATTTGCTCGAGTAAGTAGCCAGCGCCGTTGTGACCGGTTACAAACAGTTCGGTCAAAAACTGCACTATTTAAGAACAGTGTTTTTGCAATGGCTCCAAGGATAATAATTAATGGGTTACCAAAATGTATAAGAAGTGAAGAAAATGTCCGCAAATTTAAAAGTAATTTGATTTTATTTCTAATTGATTGACGAGACGTATTACTCTATTGAAGATTTTTTAAATGACAAACTATGACACAATTCCTATAAGTAATATTATCTTTCTTTGACATGCATGTAAAATTTAATTTAATTGACATTTATTCATTTAATTGACATTTATTTAATTTAATTGACGTTTATTTAACATAACTTACTTTTTAATTAATGTTTAATCTGCAATTTTTTTAATGATAACACAAAAATTTCGGCACGGGGGGGGGGGCTTTCTCTGCCCCGAGGAGCCAGGTTTGGCCGCGGCAGCTGCGACGGCGGCAAATGAGACCGCCTTCCGCCGGCCTGCGGCCGGCTGGCTCGCCGCTAGTAGGGGTGCAGGACAATGGCCTCCAGGGCGGAAAACAGGCTCTGGAAGGCAGCCAGCTCCTGCCGCACCAGGGTCAGAACCCGGTCTTCCGCAGGCAGGGGTGTTGCCCATGCTGTGGCGCCCCCTCCTGCGGCACCTCCCTAGGGCCAGCTGATCCGAGCCCGGTCAGGTCCGCTGCTCGGAGCTCCCCGTTCTCTTTCCGGAGAAGCTCAATGGCGGCTGTCAAGCGGGCGGCCTCCGCCCGCATTTAGGACATTCTATCTGACGGAGGCCCGGGTTGAATGGCCTCCGCTGCCGCCATAATGGAGGCCGTGGCCGCGGATATGGCTTTGTCTTTAGAGGACTTAATCCTTTATCGCGGCAACCACGACCTCCGCAAACCTGGCCGCTCGCTCCGAATTGGAGCAGCCAGCGGCGTCCGGCTCGCCACCCAAGGACTCAGAGAGAGCCGCCTTGCGGCTGGTCCCTCTAGGCTGGTTCCCCTCCGAGGCGAGTCTCTCAGTTCGCTGGGCCGGCTCGGCTGCGCTGGCAGAGCGCAGCTCATTAGTCTCCTGGGTGGCGAGTCCTCTGCCCAAACCTTTCTCTCGGGCCCCAACCCGTGGATCTCCACCTGGAGTGGATTTTTTTGGGCCCCGAGGTCCACTCTCCGGAGGACGACCCCTGGCCCTCCCCCGAACTGGGGCGCTTCTGGAAGAACCTTCGGTTCCTACCAGCAGCCCCCTCCACTTTGCGCTCCGAGCTCCAGCATGAGCCCTTTGCGCCAGATGCGGCGTCGGACTCCGACCCCGCATCACTCCTCTCCACTTCGTCGTTTTTTTTTTTAATTCTTTACCATACTATTCCCACGAGTTAATATAGGTCACAAATGTCCACCGGGCAGAGCCTAGATGCCCGGTAAGCCTACATACTGCAGAGTGCGGCAGGTGCTGTGCAGGGGAAGCGCTAACGACTGGACTCCCTCCAGCCATTCATCCTCTCACAGCGCTTCGAAGCTCAGGATTCGGAGGTTTTTTATCTTAGAGGTAGCCTTCCTCTGGGCCAGGCAATTAAACCAAACCCCCGGCGGCGGCATTAGACATGCCTCCGTTCGCTGTCCGGCCCACCCGACTCAGCCCGCCGAAAGTTCTCTCCTCGAGGACTACTCCTGCACCGCAGTGGCGGCCCTTCTCAGTCTACGCCCACTCAACTTCCTCTGTATGCAGAGGAGGAGTCGACGTATTGACCCTCTGCAGCCCGGTACCCTTCACCTACCATCAAGCATGATCGGTGATTGGAACCATGACCTTTCCTCGTTTGTTGAAGATTAGCCGCCAGCCCCAATTGTCCACCAAAACCTGGTGAGCAATTGGAGCTGACGTTGCCCAGGGTGCGCCACGAGGAGGCTCTTCAACATGCACCCCCTCTACGGCAGCCATAACCGCGTCATTATCGTAAAATTTTGTTCCACGAATGTCCTCTTTTAATTTTGTGAATAAGTGAAAATCACTTAGGGCTAAGTCCGGAGAATATGGTGGTTGGTCAAGGAGATTGAAGCCAGCACAGCGGATTGCATTGAGCGCAACTTCCGATCGATGAGCAGGAGCGTTATCTTGAAGAAACAACACGCCCAACGATAGCTTTCCACGACGTTTTTCTTTAATCGCTTCACGCACTTTCGAAATTAAATTTGCATAATATGGTCCAGTAATCATCTGGCCTTTTAGCATGTAATCAATTCTCAAAGCAGTAAAAAGGATTCCTTCACTATCCCAGAACACTGAGACCATAACTTTGCCAGCGGTAGGAGCAACTCGAAATTTCTTAATGGATGGAGAGGATGGTCGTTTCCAAGACATGCTTTGTCTCTTAGTTTCAGGATCGAAATGGTGGACCCACGTCTCATCGTGACAAGGCGACGGCAAAAATTATCCGAATCACGCTGGAACATTTCGAGATTACGCTTAGAAATTTTCAAACGTCGCTTTTTGTCTTCGTCGGTTAACATTCGAGGCACCCATCTTGCAGACACTTTTTTGAACCCTAGTGAATCAATTAAAATGGATTGAACGTGACGGGTCGGAGGTTCAATCATACGAAAACACCGACTCGTTCTTCATAAAGTTTATTGCTTAACGTATTACATTATTACACGACTCACAAAACTGGGGAAAACTTAAGTCACGAAACAACAAGCTTAATTCTCAGTGGTTTTACAACGGCTTGATGACATCTTAAACTTGGCGGGAAAAGCCCCCTAGTGTCACTCTTTTTGACAACCCTCTACCTTGTCATTCTGTTGGTGTTGCCAACAGAAACCAAATGTGGAGCGTTGCGTTCGCCACACCACCCCCCTACGGAGAGAAAAAGGTACAGATACAAAAAAAAAAAAATATATAATTATACTTTGTAACAGATGAACATTAAATGTTTTTATAGATCCAGAACTTCTCTGAATTTGACTCTGCGTCCAGTCCTAGTGGTAATTATAGGAGCAGGTGGTGGTATTTCTGTTGCACAGGGTTCTGAAGTAGGTATTTCAGTTGGAGCCGTGGATGACGGAGCTGAAACTTGTGGCAAAGAGTCTGGGACTGCGTCTGTTTTGGTTCTTGAAGTTGGGTCAAGATGGGCAGGCTTGACGCGGTCTATGCTCACGGTGAGTTGTTTACCACGCACATCTATCGTTAGGGTTTTGTCTTGCCTCTGTGTGATCTTGTACGGGCCCGTGTACGGTTGTTGCAGTGGACGTCTCACCGTGTCATCTCGTAAGAAAACATGACTGGTGGACGCCAGGGCCTTAAACACGAATGTGGCCGGCTTGTTGTGGCGAGCTGCCGGTGTGGGTCGAATGGACTCCATTTTACTTCGCAGCTGAGTCACAAAGTCCGTCATGTCACTGGTGCTTTTTGATTCTTGTGGCGGCACGATGAGCTCTCCTGGAAGGCGCAGGGGTTCACCGTAAACTAATTCAGCAGCGGAACTATGGAGGTCCTCCTTGAGTGCTGTCCTCATACCCAGCAATACAAGGGGAAGTGCCTTTGACCATGTGCTTTCGTGGCACATTAAAGCGGCCTTTAATTGGCGGTGCATGCGCTCCACCATACCATTGGCGCAGGGATGGTAACTCGTTGTTCGAATCCGCTTGATTGCGCACACGTTCATGAGGCGCTGAAACAAACCGGATTCGAATTGCCGACCCTGGTCGCTGGTCAAAATATTAGGCACACCGAACCTGGATATCCATCCTGTCACCAACGTATCCGCCACTTCCTCTGCTGTTATGGACATCATTGGCCAAGCTTCTGGCCACCGCGTGTACCTGTCCACCGCAGTAAGGCAGTAAGAAAATCCGTGTGAGTGCGGAAGCGGACCAATAATGTCTATGTGAATGTGACGGAAACGAGCTGATGGAATGGGGAAGTTGGCCAGAGGCGAGGAGACGTGGCGTGAAACTTTGCTGCGTTGGCAGTCAACGCAAGAGCGCGCCCAGGCGCCACATTCCTTGCGCATCAGGGGCCAAACATATCGATCAGCCACCAGGCGGGCGCTTGCACGCGCGCTGGGGTGGCTTAGGTTGTGTAGTCTCTGGAATGCAGGTCGGCGGAAGGCTTCTGGAAGATAGGGTCTTGGCTTATCCGTGGAAGTGTCACAGTAAATGGAGACATTAGTTCCAGGTATGGCGACTTTTTCCAACTTTAGGGACGAGTCAACCTGCATCCGCCGGAGTTCTTCGTCTGTGGCCTGTGCATCCGCAAGCGCAGCGTAGTCCTCTTCAAGGGAGAGGGACTCAACGCGAGACATTGTGTCAGCTACGATGTTCTCCTTTCCTTTAATGTGCACGATATCGGTGGTAAATTGAGAGATAAACGAGAGCTGGTTAAGTTGCACCGGTGGTAGCTTCTCGCGGCGCTGGAGAAATGCGTAAATCAGCGGTTTATGATCCGTATAGATGGTCACGTGGTACGCCTCCAGTACATGCCGAAAATGTTGCACTGCTTCGTATACTGCGAGTAACTCACGGTAATATGCTGGCCAGGTGGTCTGGCGTGCGTTCAATTTCTTGCTGAAGAATGCGAGAGGCTGCCACTGCTCATTGAGTAACTGTTGTAAACAAGCACCAGCGTGGTTTGAAGAAGCGTCTGTGAATAGTCCCAAAGGAACGTTAGGGACTGGGTGGGCTAGGAGAGTAGCAGTTACGAGGTGATCTTTACACTTCTCAAAAACGCATTCGAGCTCTGGTGTCCATGGCACTGGTTTGGCACCCTTGAGCTGTGTAGATGCCAGGACATCGATCAGTGGAGCTTGAAGTTCGGCGGCTTTAGGGAGAAAACGGCGATAGAAGTTGATCATCCCTAAGAATCGCCGAAGGCCTTCCACTGTTTTGGGTAGAGGAAAATTTCGCAAAGCATCTATCCTTTCCGGTGGTGGGCGGGTACCATCCTTAGAGATCCGGTAACCGAGGAACGTCACCTCTGCAGCGGCCAGCACACACTTAGAAGGGTTAACGACGACGCCATACTCAGATAGCCGCTGGAACAGGACGCGCAGGTGTTGGGCGTGCTCAGCAGCGTTTTTGGAGAAAACCAGAGCGTCATCTACGTACGGGTAGCAGAAGTCGAGTCCTCTCACGACCTCGTCCATAAAGCGCTGAAAAGTCTGCCCAGCGTTACGGAGACCGAAGGTCATGAAAGGAAACTCGAATAACCCGAAGGGTGTAGTAATGGCTGTCTTGCAGGTATCCGCCTCAAACACTGGTATCTGTTGGTACGCTTTGACCAAGTCTATGGTGCTGAAGATTGTGGCACCAGCAAGGTTGTGGGAGAAATCAGCTATGTGTCGGACAGGGTATCGGTCTGGGACGGTCCGAGCGTTCAGCGCTCGGTAGTCCCCACAGGGTCGCCAGCCATCTTCACCTTTGCGGGCCATATGCAGCGGTGAAGCCCAAGGACTGTCTGAAGGTCGCGCAGTTCCACATCGCACCATTTCCTCAAATTCCTTCTTCGCAGCCAGAAGTTTCTGAGGCGCGAGTCTACGAGGACGACAAGAAACAGGTGGTCCGTCGGTAGTCACGATGTGATGAACCGTTGAATGCTTCATGATCCTTGGTAAGCCGGGTGGTCGAGTTATATCCGGAAATTCCGATAGGATTCTGCTGAATGGTGAACCCTCAGCGGCAACTGTCTTCACGCTTGGTTGGTTCACTTGAGCTATAGTAGCAGGTACAGACATTTTAGTGCTGCCATCTATAAGACGCTGGCCGCGGCAGTCGGGCAGCAGGTGGTAGTATGATAAGAAGTCAGCACCAATGATTGGTGTGCTTACATCTGCTATCACGAAATTCCACCTAAACTCTCGGCGGAGACCTAAATTTAAACGAAGAGCTGTGGTGCCGTAAGTTTTTATTGAGCTACCGTTGGCTGCGCGCACGTCAAAGTCAGTAGAGTTGTAACGTCCTTTGAGAAACTGACGAGGGAAACAACAGAGATCGGAGCCAGTGTCAATCAAAAACCGACGTTTTGATTCCGAGTCCAAGACAAATAAACGGCGGCCAGTTAGGGAGCAATCAGTTTCCGCCACTATTGATTGCTCACGGCGTTTCCCTTTTGATTAGAATCCCACGTGCAAGGGTTTATACATTTATTTGCTTTTTCCCGGAATCTTTTGTGGTACCAGCATAATTGGTCCCTAGCTTGAGACGATGGCCGAGACTGCGAATGAGTGCGCCCCATTGATCTTGAGCGTCGAGACTGTCCTGCTGCTTGGTCTCGAGTGAGAGTATCAACTTTCCTCGTCAACTCCTCAATGCTGCGCATGATATTTCCAATGTCAAATGCGGCAGCAGAGTGAACTGATGCTGAAGGGGCAGGCGAGGTCTCAACTATACTGTCCGCAATTTCGGCAACCTTGTTAAGTGGGAGGTCCACTTGAGCCATGAGAATTCTCTGTACCTCGGGTGGAAGGCGGCGCATCCATAATTCCCTAAGGATGCCTTCATCTCCCACCGAAGTACCAGCCAAGGAATGTAGGTGGCGGAGAAACGCGCTAGGCTTCCAGTCACCAAGTTGTTCTTCGCTTAAAAGCTGACGTGTGCGCTGGACCTTAGAATCCGATAAGCGTCTGATTAGTTCCTTTTTTAGGTACTCATATCTGCCTTCTGTAGGTGGGTTTGCTATTATGTCTTCTACTTCTTCGGCTACACGAGCATCCAACACAGACAGTATGTGTCCATATTTGGTGGCATCCTGTGTAATGCCAGCAATTTGAAATTGTGCCTCAGCCTGTGCAAACCATATGACAGGCTTTTCAATAAAAAAAATCTGCAGCTTGACGGAGACACCTGCAACGCTTGTAGTTGTAGAAGATTGAGGTTGTAATTGAAAACGAGCGAGCTTTTGCTCCAGCTCTATGACCTTTTGTTGGAGGGAATTTTCTTTGTCTGACATGGTAACAAAAATAATGAAATTTAATAAATAAAGAAACCAAGAAAACCAAATCGAATTATTAGCCGTTAACTTGAAAACCCAGTATTATTTGCAACCCACATTTGGCTTCTGCTGTTGTAACCAAAATAACCTTCCATGCAATTATTAGTAATAAGTATTATGGCAAACAATGTCAAACAAGAACACAATAACCAAGCAAGATAAGCTTTATGAACATAAAAGTAAAATCAAGATGTCAATTTAGTTGGTATTGTTTCTCAATACAATCTTGTTTCTATAATATCAAATAATAGTTATAAAAAAATATAGTAATTATGGTACTTATTGTAAAAACAAATTAAAAATTATATTAGGCATATAAAACCTTACATTTGGATTGGAACCTTGCATGTGGATTGTTAATTTAATATTACTTACATAACTAGCTTGACAGTACCTTACTTGTGTTGCAATATTGCTAACACATAAATTATGATTTTTAGTAGGTAGGTAATTAGGTATGTAAGCAACTAAAATGGTTTTAAATATTCTCTATTGATGTTTAATACAACAACAAAATAATCTATTATTATACTGTTTGTACCATTAACTATTTAGTTCTTTAGATAAATTATTTGTAAACCAACACCAAATTTAAATGAATTAGCAATATAAATAGTAGCAAATATTGTTAGAATAATGAGCGTAGGTAGCCTTATATAGGTTATTGTAAACAATTTTAAATCTGAGCACAAACAATCAAACCAATGTGTTAACTAAGCTCTAAATATAATTATGTGAAGAGGCGGCACACTCAGGCTAAAACTTGTTATTAGCTAAATAAGTATGTGTGTTGCTTGGTCTATGAAGGTAGTTTAACACTCATGCACTTTTTTGTAACTTATGATCACTGCAATTGTTAATATGGGTATGGGTAAAAGTTTAAACACCATGCAATACCAGGAATCCCGTTGAAAAAGTTGTGGTAGTTGTCACACAAAACTTGTAGAGAGTTACAATTATGTTTGCTCACCAGATCCGTGGCTATGTTACCATTGAAATATGTCCATGGGCCGTTGTTTCTCTCGTGCTGGAACTTAGACTGGGTACTTGCACCATTGAATACCAGTCCGCAGGCGAGTCGAACTTGCAGTGGAACAGGTTGCACAAACTGAATAGGTAGGTAGTTAGGTACACCTCGGCGTGTCGGGCTCAGCCGTCGCAGGGAGCATGCGAGCACGATCGTACATTCTTGTTGTACTTGGTAAACACTCGTCGACTTAGGCTTCGACCTCCAGGGCCAGGGTGTTGGTGAAAACGGTAGCTTTGTACTCTTTCAACACTACCACACAGGGTAGGTACCTGTATCTACTCGGCAACTAGTTTTATTCACAATATTTTTCTGTGTAGTCGGGGTCACCATTGACGGGTCGGAGGTTCAATCATACGAAAACACCGACTCGTTCTTCATAAAGTTTATTGCTTAACGTATTACATTATTACACGACTCACAAAACTGGGGAAAACTTAAGTCACGAAACAACAAGCTTAATTCTCAGTGGTTTTACAACGGCTTGATGACATCTTAAACTTGGCGGGAAAAGCCCCCTAGTGTCACTCTTTTTGACAACCCTCTACCTTGTCATTCTGTTGGTGTTGCCAACAGAAACCAAATGTGGAGCGTTGCGTTCGCCACAAACGCTACCAAATGATATCTTTAGGATCTCAGCTATGTTTTATAGTTATTCTTCTGTCTTCCAAAACCAGATTCTCAACCTTTTTGACATTTTCTTCCGTAACGGAGGTTGAAGGCCGCCGCCCAGAACGCGGGTCATCTTTACAGCTTGATCTACCTGTTTTAAATTCAGCCACCCAGTACGCAACCGTAGAATAGGGTACAGCATCATCCCCTAATGTCTGCTGAATGTCCGAAAAAATTTCCTTCGTAGAAATTTTTTTCAAACTGAGATATTTTATCACCGCACGTAACTCACTTTTATCCATAATTTTGGGTTTTTAGCAACTCGTTGCTCAAAACAATTTATTACGTGCGAACAAACTGACAAAAACAAGTGACAGTTTGCATAAATATTGTGTGATTGACACTCTTTAATTTGAATATCGAACTTCCCCCAAAAAGGTTTTATAAATTATGCAATTCTAAGAACTTTATGGTTCACGCTCGTACATGTAGTATAATTCGCAAATGAAAGAATGTTTTAAGAATTTACTGGTATCACGTTATAACTGTGAATATAGTGGACTTCTTAATTGCGACGTGGGTGGAGAACGCCTTTCGTCACCGGCAACGCGTCACGACTGCCCGATGGGTAAAAAGAAATGGCTTATCCCTACCCTAAGAGTTAGCGACAGGGATGTGACACGTAAAAACAACCTTTTTTGTTCCTGATTTGAATTTTTTTATCAGTTAAATTAGCAACAATTGACTCCGTTATATATTAATTTTTAAAGCTAATGAACTATATTGTACATTTAAAAAAATGCACTCAATAGAGAATAAGATGGTCTTGTAAATTGTTTGTATATTTGAGTGACAGTACTTTTTCCATATGTGCAATTTTTCACGGATTACACGTTATAGATTTTGTGGGTCTAAAGTGAACTCCAACACCGTTTGACCGAACACCATGAAAATTGGCACATAGGTAAGAACATAGTACCTACCTAGTTGTATTTTTAATGGAGGATTTACAGGAAATTTCGACCACCACGCGGGCGAAGCCGCGGGCTAAAGCTAGTTTACTAATAAAAATTATTTCGAGAAAAGGTTTCCGGTTTTTCGTTCAGTAAGTAGAAAATCTCCTGTATTCTCGTCGCCGTTGGAAAGCCCAAGGTCATGAATTTATCTGTTTATGTCGTGAATCGACAACAGCTGCAATCACATTTAAGCTTCCATGATTTCCAAACTCACAAGCTACCTACCAAACTTTCAGGAACTAGTAGAGAAATATGTAAGTATTGTAAATTTTAGTTCATGACAACAAATATTATTCCACACCTTTCTAATCTTGATTATAATAAAATTAATAGTCTGGGTTTAGTTTGACAATCAATATTTAGGTGAATGTCAAATTAGAATACCTAACTAAATTGCAATTTTCACAAAATTGAATAAATGACTTGAGTGCTGTCAAACTATTAGGTTGTGTCATTTTCATTATGGTCATTTAGGTCAATTTCAGAATGGGAAATGTTGTTTGACAAGAAATAAACAAAATTTTGGTGATTTTTTGTCTAGTTTAGAGAATGTGACATGAGAATTGGCACCATTACTAAAAGTTAGTAATGTAGTTAGTACTAAAATGTAAAATTTTATTATAAATAAATTGAATAAATTTTTTTGAAACTATAGGTTTGTTTTTTCTCAAAAACTATGCATTTACACAGTGTAATATTTTATGAAAGATGTATACGCTATAAAATTGTGAAGATTGGCATGAGTGGGCGATAAACTACAGTGGAGCAACAGGTTTACAGATATGGGAAGGATAGAAAATATGCAGTAGTGTTACTATGTTAATTTATATTTGTAGGAAAATAACAACTGTTTGGATGTTGTTGCTATGTGCTCAAGCAGATCATACAATACAAGCAGACATAATGTGGAGAGCTTTGTACCTATAAATAGTAGTATATTAAAGGAAATAGTACATAGCTACATACTTTAAACATTAGTGAACATGGTGTCACATCATCAATCAACAAACAGACTCACAGGAGTATTTTGTAACAATAGAAAGCTATCGCGTCTCATTAGTTGATGCTAGAGTTATATAAATATAACTACTTACACCTTAAAAGTTAAAATATTTACACACACACGATGTAGAAAAGCTTGAAAGAAATCAGTATGGGTTACATAAATCCTAAATAGTTCAATAGCTATCCTACATTAACCACTAGCAACCAGAACATTAGACTTTGCAGGCTGCTCCGGCGCTACGTCAGCAGGAGGACGGTCCACGCGCTGCAGGCGGATGTCGTGACACTCTATGTATTCATTAATCTCTCGACCTTTTTTAGAGAGTTGTTCTTCCAATGCTTTGAGAGCTTTAGGCAACTGTTCACTATTATTCTCTAGCTCGGGCAAAACCTCTGCCACCGTGCGTTCAACTAACACACCACCCACCATTCGAAAACATTTACGAGTTTTATCCACTCCTCGGAGAGTTTCGATTACTATTCTGAAACATAAACAACTCGTTAAACATCAGCAGCACAACTATAAGCAGTGACAAATCAATGTAGCGTGCATGATAGTTAGCAGTGGGGACACTTACTTATGCTCGTTGAGATCCATTTCTAACTCAGAAATCTTATTTGCAAGTTGTCGCTGTTCACCGCGAAGAGTTTGAAAGCCTGAGAAAATCTCCTCACTAGATTTCGCCTTAGGGTTTTTGGCAGCTGCTTTTTGAGCCATTGTTTTAAGTATAATATTATTTATATCTAACTAGTATTCGTCCACAAAGAAACTGCAGTTAAAATAAGTGAATTTAATAAATTTATTGTAAAAATTAGACCATTTGTCCCGTTCGTTTGACAGATGGCATATGGAATTTTAGGTTAGCAATTCAATTAGCAAATCCTTGTCTGTGGTGACTGGTGATCAGGAGAAGCAAGAAGCACCAATGACTATAATAGTCTTTAGTCATTGAGAAGCACAGACTGCACTGACCTCTATTAAAATACGCTGGACTGGCTATCGCTATCAATTTCATGTGCCTATTTGAAAATCGCCATTTTGGCGCTGACGGCAGCAGTGTGGGGGAATGGAACTAATACTAGTGATGTATAACAAAAGGTTTGTTATCGATAAAAACTTTTCTGATATCGACCACAATGATAGAAATATTACCAACGCTATTGTTACAGATTTCCTATAAATTAAATTGGTTTAGGTAATTATTAACATGTAACATTCGTGTTGTCTTTTATACGTAATATGTTTTTAAAAACGTGAAATACGTTTTATAACATATGTTAAGATTTACAAAAAATTGTAGATAATTGATTTTGAACAAAATAGGCATATATTTTGTTAAATGTTACTAAAACACAGATAAAAAGACGTCTGCACTAGTTGAGTACGCACGGCTACACATCAAGCTATACATTTCCAGTATAAGCTGATCTCGCATTGTATAGGATTTTTTTACAATGAGAGGTCAGTGAAAACTGGAAATGTATAGCTTGATGTGTAGCCGTGTGTACCTAACTAAACTAATGAACTATAGATAGTCGTAATAAGCAGATATTTTACGTAGAAAACATAACTTGAAATAGCAGTATCTAGTACTGTTTATGGACTGTAATAATAAGTATCACATGTCCGGTTGACCCCTTCCTTCCTTGTTCTCCTTAATCGGATAACAGTTCACTATAGGATCAATAAATAATAAAATTCTGTAAAATAGTAAATTACCAAGATAGAAATAGTAATTAATAAGATAATTTATTTATTTATATATTCTTTATTGTACACCACAAAAAACATAACAACAAAAATTAAACTGAACACTACTTAATATACAATGGGCGGCCTTATCGCTTTCTGCGATCTCTTCCAGGCAACCTTGGAATGGACAGAGATTTTCCTGGACATAAAAAGGGGCTGTTGTTGGTGCAAATAATAAGTATGTATACAATACACTAAAATAGATACACATATATACATATCCTAAATAATAGATACACTTATATACATATCCTAATCCCTTCCTATAAAGAGTGCACAATAAGATATTATTACTAGTCAGATACCGCATGTTGCCATGTGATAAGAGACACAATAACTTTCTATTAGGTCTGTAATTACGGTAATTAACTTGTAACAACTTAATTACCGCAGGGGAGGGGGACAGGGAAATAAAAAAAGCATTCTCAAATCACATATTTTATTAAATTAAAAATTACTGTCGAGCCATTTTTTCAACGTAGTCCGTGACTGATGTTTTAAGAAACAGGCTTCCGTGAAGTGTTTAGAACACAGATAATGATACATTGTCGGAGTCCAGTTGACAACCTTCATATTTTTTAACCAAAGTTTGAGAGTGTAATCGGAGGGGAACCTGTAATTAAAGGAAACATTATAGTAGGTATGGGTAAAAAATATAAATTATATACATATATCTATAATTATATAGAACACTTAATGAGAATTATGAATCATAAGTGTGAAATTATTTGTTATTGACTCTAATAATAATAAACCTTGAAGTGTTTTGCTATTATTAGAGATCATTATAATGTGCGTATCATTATTTTAACAATGATGAGCATGACTTTTGTTTTACATCATAATATTACGAAAGTATCGATATGAATTTTGACATCCCTAACAAAAGTTATTTGTTATAAAAATGTTCGTAAAATCCCGTAAACTCGAATAGTTTACGTTTATTATTGTAAGAATACACTGTTCTAAGCGGTTTTCTAATAAGTATTTATGTTTTAGATTCACTTACTTGTGAAAACTGACACCACTGCCCTTTTCGTATCGTGTTTTACAATATACGCACGATTTCATGTTGGACGAACAATACAAGCTATGATACAATCACTGTCACTATTGTAACACTTTAATTTATATCACAATCACAGTAAACACTTTAGAAAACTTTTTATTCCGCAGAGACACTTAGCGTAAAATCAACAAACAACGGCCATTTGCAATCTTATTAGTTCTCAGAACTCTCACGTCTGTCACTGGGGCGCTTTGAATCGGCACAGCAAATAGCTGTCATTTTGTATGGGATAGCCAGTCCAGCGTATTTTAATAGAGGTCAGTGACAGACTGGCACCGCAGAGTTCATAGACCATAACAAATGTAGTATTACAGTCGATAAAAATATAATTTATTGAAACGATAAAAACATACCCTACCCGGTCAACCTGGTGGCCGAAAGTGGAACTAACGACATCATTGTACAAATTCAAATTTTTTTTGTAACGATCGAAACGCCTTTCCGCTTCCCTATCGTTTTTAATTTTGAAGAAACCCAATTAAAGTGTTAGAAGAATGTATAGTACAGTCATATTTAAGAATTACTCGTTACCCACAAGCCCACAAGAAAGTTCTAAACGACGACTACGAAGACTTAAGAAGGCGTGTCTTCAAGCTACCTATCATCCCCGTCAGAACAGAAAACTACATGGGAAAACCCTTACCAAATCGACATTTGCAAAAGCTACACAATAGTAGTGATTTGCACATTTGTTTGACCTAGATTTTAAACGAACTCCCGTATTTAAACATTTCAAGCAGCAGTTTTTTTGCATATTTGATACCAAAAAAATATTAAGTACATACATCACCTAGCACGAAGCACATTCATTACACGTCTAACACATAAAATATTCATAAAATAATGCTAATCATTTACTGCATGGCGTTTTGGCGGCAGCTTACTAGTTGCTTCGTGAAACAAAACCAAAATTACTAAAGAATGTATTTAGTTGACGTACGTCAGATTTCATAAGACCAGTTATTGTGTTGTTTTGATCCAAAGACATTAAATTATTTCTCTCTTTGTTTTGATCTCATAGTTATTATGTATGCATAGAACAATATGCATGAAGCAACCGGCTTCTTCTCGCTGCGTCGCGCGTCGGCACTTTGAAATCCCAAAGAACATTATCGAAGTCCATGTAGGTAAGGAAGAAGCGCCATGGTAGCCTGCAAAATTCATATTTTCTTACGTTTTTTGGTCATTTGCAGGTCAGTGTCAGGTTGTATGTGTACAAAATATGAATTACGACTGTAACAAGTATGTAGAAATTATTTATTACAGAATTATAATCATTGCAATCATCAATACAACCCTCTAAATTCCTATAATCCCATTGAACGACGAAAAAGTCGTTCCTCATCATATTTTGTTCAACATACAACCGGACACTGACCTGCAAATTGTAAAAAACTTAAGAAAATTTGAATTTCGCAGACTTAATATTTGCTTACTATCGCACCAAGCCGCTCCTCGATCGTGGAAGGATAGAGTGCGTGCGGCCGAAATCAGAATCAAAATCGTTTGCCGCCGTCTTGACGTTTATATCCGGTGTCAAGAGATTGCGCTGTATTCCGTGTTTTCCAAAGTAAATAATCGCCATCACTCCGCTGAAAGTGAATAAAAGTGCTGTAGGAATATAGTCTTGAAGTTCAAACACGCGCGCAGACTTATTTTGCGCGCATCCTACCTCACTTTCAACCTTTTGTCGCCATTTGTAACGACCAATAACGACTGACAGATGACATTAGTGACAGTTGTACTTGTGTGAATAAGACAGTGGTGCCGATTCTCCTGTACACCAAAGTACACTAACTAAACTATCACTAAAATTCCTTACTTTTGGCTATGAGGATCATAAAGCTATTCTGCAAATAAATCTCTAAATTTAATAATAATTTTGACACAACTAAACTCGAATTTGACAATCGCGACTCCACGTGGTACTTGTTTCTGCTAGGGTTGCGGGAAAGTCCGAGAGGGATACCGTGGCCCCTGGCACAGGCAACTGAAGGAACACGGGTGGGTTTTAGTCACTAAGAGTCTGACACGCCCTCCTGCTCTGCCCAGAGCGGGAGAAGTTATTTGATGATTTCCCACCCTCAAAAAAAAAAAACGTGGTACCTACTTGTTTGCCCTACCCCTGTTTTTTCGATCCGGAGGAGGCGCGCAAGCGGGGCAGCCTCGACGTGTTTTATACAGAATTTTTCACTTTTTGTATGGAAAATTATGTAAAATTATTACCTACATGTTGAGTTTTATGGCTTTACGCGTCTTATAAAAGTGGTCGAATTTTCATTATTTTTGCGATAGGACACACCATTTTCAAGGTATATGCAAAAGAAAAGAATAAAAGATACTGTTTTCGCACTGATGTCGAGATGTTGGTGAGAATTTTAGTTCATGACAACAAATTTTATTCCACCACAAATAGTCAGATTTAGATTTACAATCAAAATTTTTGGTGAAAAACGTCAAATTCAGAATAGCAAAATTGCCATTTTCAATAGATTAGTAACTCAGTGCCATCTTAGTGCAGATATAGTTGTGTCACTTTAACTGTAAAAACTGTCTTTTTACCTGTGACAAACAATAAATAAATGAATATGAACATGGTATTTTTCTTCAGGGTAAATCTTTGCCGGGAGCATGTAAATACGCTAATATAAACACTTCGTCATCTGTTTCATCCCTCGACAAATCGTCGTTCTCAAACTCAAAATCTGAGTTATCTGAGTTGATACAGTCAACCAACAAATTATTAGTACCAATGCGTTGAACTTCCATTTGAAGAAGAATATCCAATCGGTCTTTTTTGTGCAAGGTATGGAGGGTAGAGTCAAGGAGAACTATCTCTGTGTATGAAAAGTGTCCGTCATAATGTGCTACTTAAGGGTGGTGCTACAGTAGCCACCGAGTAAATTATAAAAGCAATAATTTTAGGATATGTTTACTAAGTTAATTTTGTAACTATATTAAGTACTTCAGTCCGATAACGACTGCTACATTCATACCACACCATTTGCCTACGCTAGCGCCATTTTGGAGGGTTTTTGAACTATTATTTACTGTTAGCTGGACACTTTTTCAACTTTTTCCCCATAAGAGTTCTAGTAGTTCTCCTTGTCTCTACCCTCCATAGTGCAAGGTTTGAGGTTGACGTTGAGCGACCACTGGCGACTACTGTGAGCTGAGCGCGTCACGGCGGGCACGAGCGTTCCGAATTGACGAGTTTTTTTTTTCTTTATTTAACGGGTCTCGGTCAACAATGACGATGTCGCCCCGTAATTCTAACTTTAATATAACTCTTATGGCTAAATACATCTTATCTCTCGAAAATCTTGTCAATATTACAAAAATGGAGTGGAAGTTGCAATTAAATGAAAGAAAATTTAAAACTCATTTAAAAAGTTCACTGTGTAAACAAGCATATTACAAATTAGAGGATTAAATCCAAGATAAGAATGCTTGGAAACATGCTGGTCCAGCTCCACAGGACAATCTAGGGTCTTGACAAAATTAAAACTTGTTGCTACTTTAATTGTATGGTTTGTTATTTTTATGACATTGATTTACATTCTGTGACTACTTTAACTCACACACTGACATATTAATTGGTTACATAATTTGGGAAATCGTATACTTTTACAATGTTTGTAAATATGAAAACACCATGTATCTATCACTTAATTAACTTATTTATCATTGCTACGTTTATTAAATTCTTTTTACCTATTTTGGTAGGGTAATTTTTATTATAGGTGCATCGTCTTCACATATAATTATATAATTAATGTATACAAAGTATTGTAACACATTTTAAAAGAGTAACGATGGAGTTTCTTGCCCATTCTTCTCCATACGAAACTACCTTTTGGAAGGGGCGACTAGAATCAATTCTATTTAAATGTAAATGTTGACGTTCAAAAGTGCCTTTTATGTGCCTATTTGAAATAAATGCTTTGACTTTGACTTTGCAGCAGAGCCCAGCTATATATTGCTGGGTGGTGCCTCCGCTCCGTAAATGGCACATATACAGTTCTTAGCTGTCATGATATCTAAAACAGAACGTAAAGTTTTGATGTGATCGCTGAGAGCGATCATGGTCTATTTCGGAATGCAGGGTATGTTCTGTGCTCCTCAGTGCTGTGCACTTGGCACTGATGACTGATGACAGTGACAGCACAAAGTTTGTTGAATAGGAAAACCTCAGAACAATAACTAAAGCAGGAAAACCAATAACTAAAACTATACTTCGTAAAAGATAACTTGATCTCTGCGACAGCTGTCAGTAAATTCACGCATATGAAGTGCTGAATTTCATAGTAGTACTAGTTTTCTCTGTCTACGTACAGACAGTACCTGTAAATGTCATTCTTTATGGGCATGCCGACCTATTTAGTGATGGGCGATGAATCAACGTGACCACAGACTATAAACTATCGATATTTTAAATAAAACTATAAATTATTTTTTTTAATTTTATTGTATATTTTATTTTACGACACGTTTGGTGTAGTGGCTACAGTGGCTAAGTGTAGTCAGCGAAAACAAATGGTCCTGGGTTCGAATCCCGGTAGGGGCAAATGTTTGTATGATGAATATGGACATTTGTACCCGAGTCATGGATGTATATTTATAATATGTATGTATTTACGAAAAAAAAATGTATTTAAGTAGTGTATCAACCATCTGGTATCCATAACACAAGCCTTAAGTGCTTAACTTGGAACTAGATGGTGCTGTGTGCAATGTCAGACGATAGTTATTATTTATTTATTATTTAAATTAACAATAAAAAACAGTTACTGTAATACATAGCGATATTTACATATAGTGTACATAGTGCTGGCCCAGGCTCCATACATTTCTGGAACATCTCCTTTACAAGATTGTTCTAGCGATTCAGAAACTGATTCAGATATGGATTTGGGGTGTACTCCTTTACGAGAATAAATGTATTTTATATTCAAATATTCGTTTAATTTAGTAACGTTTGTAATTAAATTAAACCCAATTATATGTTACATTAGCATCGATAATAGTAAGAAACGTCGATAATTTCTATCGACAATTTTTTATATCGTGACAACCCTAGGAATGTCAGTTTGACTTATGTCGCAGAGATTAAGCTATCCTATAAAAGTTGTTAATTGCGTAGACCGTGTTTTAATGTATTTCAGAAACGAAGTAATTTAGAAATATAAGTACGTTCAATTTGATAAGTAATGGCATCTGAAGCTTAGACTGACATTTGTCTTCACAGTATTATTTGTTATTGGAACTTCGACGAGCAAACATTTGTATAGAGCTTCAAAACATCGTCGGCTTCTAACAACATGAAGTACGAAGAGACAGCACTGCAACGTGAATGGGAGAACACTAAGGAGCAGTCTTGTGCCGACGTGGTGAGCTAGCACTGCCCCCTTGTTACGACGTGATTCATACGACTACGACTGCCTTTCGCCTACACTGTGTCTGTCGATAATCTTTCTCTATATTCCATCTTATGTTATTCTGTATCTAATTTATATTATGTATATAAGGAGAAAGACATCTGAGACTAGGAACATGACATTTGGACAAGACTTATGTTGTAGCATAGATTAGCACTAAACAACCTCTACTAATTATTCTTCAGTACGGCCTGGTAACTAATAGCCATAATGTAACATTTAGTATTGCTAGTTTTTTATTGTGGTTTGACTATAATATTGTTATAGGGCAAATCAAATTAAAAAAAAAAACTAGTTGTTAAAAACACAGTAAGTACAGATTATTTTGGTGTTTCGAATGTAATGCATGGGCACTGTGGTGTCGATTTTATTAGCTTTCGCCATAAATTATTGCCCCACCTGGAGCCCATGTAGAAGACAAGATTATGGGTCAACTGATAAATGATTTTATTTCTTGAAATAGATTTGTACAAACACTTTTGCCCTTCAATAATACAGTCGACTCTTGGTAATTCAAACCTGCGATAATTCGAACCTCTCTATAATTCAAAGTTATCACGAGTTCCCTACAAAATAAAGAGATTTTGTAGGGAACTCGTGATAACTTAGTTATATTTCGAACTAAATCAATACATTTTTATGCACTTGGTAATTCGAACGAAAAAATCATTGCTATATAACAAAACGACGCGTTAATTCGAACTCATCGGCGTCCAACACTCGACAATTCAAAGTTGCAGACGGAAAGAGGCGGAAAGATCGGAAATACTTAAACCCTTAGTGATAGGAAAAGCAATGAAACCGCGATGTTTCATCGCATCATTCATTTTCGAACTATTTGATATTTCAAACACTCTATAATTCGTAATATTTTAAGAGTCCCTTGAGTTTTGACCGAGAGTCGACTGTATAATAAAAACTAGATGTGGTTGATGTTTCCTTTCCCACTACTCTGAGAAGATACATTGATACAAAAACAGAGGTCACAGTCTCTTTTTAAGCCCAGGCATAATCTTGGACCATGTAGATTAGTGTATGAAATACTCTTTTGAGGAAAAAACCACACAGGTTTGAGCGGACCTGTCAGTCAGTACATGCATTCCTCACTTATTGTTTAGCTTAAGCACAACTTGACAAACAATACCAAAGAAAGGGTATTTGGTTAGGCCACATAAAGTAGTCAAACTGCCAAACTATTATTAAAACTAACTGAAAAGAAATTAAATGTCCCACACAGTCCACATATTTGCTATGATTAAATAATAATAATATAATACTGTACAAAGTAAATTAATATAATTCATGTCATTGTGTATTTAACATTCATCAAAATGCAATTTATTGCAAAAAAATCAACACTCATTGGAATTTTAATTGAAGCAGCTCCTTCCCAAACCTATTGCTAGGCCATATATTTTCAATCCAGATATTGCAAGTATTGCAGCCACATGACTATTACAGTATACATTTGGCTCATTCTGAAGGGCCATTATTTTGTTTTATCATTTGGTATACATTCGTTTTTACCCGCGTGGATGTTGGAAATTGTCCCACGGAAATGTACTACAAACATAAATAGTATCATACGTCCTCCTAACCCAGGTCATGTTCTACCTAAGAGCCAAATTCCACCAAAATCTGTTCAGCAACGTAACAACAACAGCAGAAGGTTACATACTGACAGAAAGAGTTAGTTTAACATTTATAATACTTACATAATTATGTATGGATTAGGTTTCACTTTACTCCATTTAAGGAAGAATAACAGTTTTAACTAAAATATATTTTTATTTTTTATTCTTTTATTACTGTTTCACAAATGGGGCAATCAATATAACTTATATACTTACTGGGTGAACTTAAAGAAACACATAACACTGCATGCCCTAAACTACTGCATGCATACAATACAGCATGCACACTGTGTGTGCACTGCCATTGGACTAATGATTATTAGTGGAATGCTTGCACAGGCTTAATCTTAATTTTGGCTGATACTATGGTCCCAGAGAAAATAATTACCTATCAAACTATTGCCTCACACCGTTATAACTGGAAAACATTCTATTAAATGGAGCATTTTGTTTTATATAAGTTCTGCAATGAGGCATCACAAATGTGCGCCTATTGCATAAACAACTGCTTTGGCGTAGACCAGCAAGTTGAATTCTCTCGTGCAAACCTTCACAATCTATGTGGACATTGGTGCCGATTCTCTTGTCACAAAATTCTCTAAACTAGACTAAAAATCACCAAAATTTAGTTTATTCCTGTCAAACGACGATTTCCCATTCTGAAATTGACTAAATTGACACAACTTAACTATATTTTAGTTTGACAGCACTAAGATGGCACTGAGATTATAATTTAGTGAAAATGGCAATTTTGCTATTCTGAATTTTACGTTTTTCACCTAAAATTTTGATTGTCTTAACTAAATCTGACTATTTTTAATCGCGATTAAAAAGGTGTGGATTAAAATTAGTTGTCATGAACTAAAATTCACACCAACACCTCGACTTCAGATGCAAAAACAGTACTGTATCTTTTTTTCTTTTCTTTTGCTTATATCTCGAAAACGGTGTGTCGTATCGCAAAAATAATGAAAATTTCGACCCCCTTTGCAACCCGCAAACCTATAAATCTCAACGTGTTGGTAATATTTTTTTATATTTTCCATACAAAAAGTAAAAAATTCCATACAAAACAAGTCGAGGCCGCACATAATGCGCGCCTACGGCTCTAAAAAAAGATCACGTGGTACGGCAAACAAGTACCACGTGGAGTCGCAATAATTGTCAAATTTGATTTTAGATGTGTCAAAATTGTTTTTAAATTTAGAGATTTTATTTTGCAGAATAGCGTTAAGATTCTCATAGCCAAAAGTAAGGAATTTTAGTGATAGTTTAGTTAGTTTAGTTCGGTGTACAACAGAATCGGCACCATTGACTAACTTATACAAGTATATGATATCCGCAGAGCATAAAGTGGTTATACTGAAGAAGAGTTGAGGCTTCTTTACTGGTTATTAATAGAAGATAGTTGGTACAGAAAGCGTTTTTGAACTTGCTCTAATTTACTAGAGCAGACATTATAAGTAGGATTCCATACTCCAACACACTGCCTAAATGCCTAAATTCCTTAACCCATTGAATGCCAACTACGCAATATTACGTAGCTGGTAATAATGGCAGATGCCAACTACGCAATATTACGTAGGGCTTCCCTACAGATTATATGGTAACCTGTGTTATTCGGCCTCCTTGAATGGACGTTTATAGACTCTTTGGCATCTCAAATAAAACACGACATAAAAAATTAGTAACTTTATTAATTTCAAATATCTAAAATCACAAAATTACAAGGGCACTTTTCGGTTAAAAATTATAGTCTAATAAGTAGATCAATATACTTCTTAGTAATTATTTTCAACGAAAACAGTAATACTTTTTACTAAATCAACAATAAAAAAAACAAAACAAGTAGGTACTTCTCAAATAAATTTTAAAAAATTAAACAAAACGAGGTTCAGTGTGGTAACTTTTAAAACAACTGACTACACACACTCACAACAGAAGCTGGCGATGGAGTTAGTTCAGAAGGTCTTTGTATCAATGACTGGCGGTGTCTGTAACGATGTCACTGCAGGAGTCAAATTATAATTACAATTCAGTCCTAAAAAATGTCTTATAAAATCTTCACGAAACTGTAGCAGTCTCATTTTAGAGGTGCGATCACGTAGGCGAAGTAATCGATGTGCATTTTGTATGTGCACTTCAAAAACGTGCAGTCCGAGCTTCTTGTGCCACCTAAGAGTTTTTCTGAGGCATGAATAATATGAGACCATCTGGTCGCCTCTGTCAACACCAGACATGCCCAAGTTGTAGTCGGCAACGATGTTAGGCTTCAATGAGATTTTTCCATTTTTATTTCTTACTCTTACCAACTGAAGGTTATGTTTGTTAGAAATTACCAATACGTCACGTTTATCTTTCCATTTGCAAACAGAGATGTCATTGCATACTTTTGCAGCTAATTCTCCACGCTTCAACTTGGCGTTGGTAACATCCACAGGGAGGTTCTTGCGGTTCTTACGAAGTATATGTATGTGTTCATTTGACCAAGACGTCTGGTCAAATCAGGTTAATTATAAAAATTATCAGCATAGATTACGTGCCCTTTTTCTAAATACCCTTCCATGAGATCTAAAACAACTTCCGTGCTATGCTTCCGTAATTTTGCGTATACGCAATATTGCGTAGGTAAGCAACCTGGATAAAATAAATGTTAGTGGTGCCTACCTACGCAATATTACGTACCACGGCATCCTTCTATAAATTGGTATCCGTGCTGCCAACTACGTAGTTTTACGTAGCAGGTCATTTGTATGGTGGCCACCGATTATGATTTGACGGTTAACTTGGGCATTCAATGGGTTAAGTTGGCCCACTAGAAAACCCGACAGTCGCAAGGCATTCTGAGCTATATCATCTGAGTGTAAATCATAGTTGCGAAGTTCATTACCGTGATGTACGTTACTGCCAAAGGTACCTAACTATCGCGACGTTCGTTTTTCGTTGTTGCGAAAGTTCACCTGAAATATTCAGTTTCACCACCAGTAGAGGGGGCTCTGGCGCTCGGCTCGCCTGCGCGCGCTAATGGTCACTGTTCGGAAGGTCCTCTCATAGAGAAGAGGCCTGCGTCCCAGCAGTGGGAACATTATAGGCTGATTATGGTTTGGAAGGAAACTGTGCTGTGCTGTGCAGCTGCTGCTTTACATGCCAGTATTTTTTGTTCACTACGAGCGATTCAAAACCTACCAAAGTATGAAAGAACGGGACGGGTTACTAGAATTATTACCTACTGGCTTCTGCCCGCGGCCGGGCGGCCTCGCCCGCGAGTATGCCGGAAATTATCCCTCGGAAACGAGCCACCGGGATAAATAGTATATCATCCAAATGTATGCAGAAAATAAAATAAAAACGTTTTGGAAAGTTATAAATAACGAAACTAGTAGGGAAAAAATACGAAGCACAGATTATACATTGGAGACTTCACGTGGTGCCATAAGCTCTAACTTAGAAGTCGCTCAAGAATTTGTCAATTTCTTTACTAATATACCAGCTAAAACGACGGAAGCTTTAAATTCCTCACCTGATGTCTCAATTGATTTATTAAGTGCGAACGTTGTAGGCTGCCCGGTTGAATTTCAATTTAAACATATAAACCCTATGATAGATATAAAAGCTTTTCGGCAAATAAAAATCAAATTGACCGAAGATCTATGGGGAATGTCTATCAAAGTTTGTACATCAATAATCGAGACTATTGGTTGCGCTTCATAATTAATAATAATAATTTATTTATTTAATCAAATAACAATGTTAACATTAAATAGTAGTAGTCTGTAGGTACACATTAGGTAAGGGCAGTGGTACAAGCCCATACATAGTTCAGTTTCACAAAAGCATTGCAGGAGAACAAGTGTTTTTTTTTAATTTTATTTTTTTATAATTCTTATATTTTATTACATCACCTTATGGCGATTGAGAGGCATTGGTTTAATAGTTCTAATTTATTAAATAAGTGTAAGTGTCACATATCGTTGGTTCGGTGATGTTCTATATGGAAGTGCCACCGTCAACGCTTTGGAGCTGTTGACATCGGCCAGCTTCCTGAGTCTCGTCTTGACCACGGGATATTGCACACGCGTCCTTTCGCATATGTCTCTATTTCGAATAGGTGTGCTCCATCTCGTCTTAAACCCTGAATTGAACCTACAGTATAGTGTACCTAGACTGTGAAGTGTTCATCCTGAACGCGGCATCCATCTGCTTCTGCTTGGGGATCGCTGGATCAAAGGTATGTGGCATGACTAGTAAATCGGACTTTATCCATTGCCTTTCGTCTCCTTTGTGTTTCTTTCTCCTTAAAGTTAGCATCGCTGAATCAGCAATTATAGCCTAGATTGCTCTAATAATTTAGGATTTTAATAGTAATTTTCGAATTAACATTCAAATTCTAGAGGTTATACGCACCAACTATAGCACCATACTTAGCTTTAATATTTAATTTGTGTGTAGATCAAGGAGTCTTCCCGGATTTAATGAAATACAGTAAGGTTATACCACTTTTTAAATCTGGGGACAGCAAAGACACCAACAATTATAGACCAGTATCCGTGTTGCCAGTATTCAACAAGGTGTTCGAAAAGGTAATGCTCAATCAAATGCTTAATCATTTTAACACCAACAAAATCTTACACGCTCAGCAATATGGTTTCACCAAAGGACGTTGTACGACTGACGCCGGTGTCACTTTATTAAAACACATATTTACAGCGTGGGAGGAGGCCCAATATGCCATAGGGATCTTTTGTGACCTCTCCAAGGCATTTGACTGCGTTGATCACGAAACCTTGCTCTTAAAACTTGAGCATTACGGACTAGGTAAACTCGCGCTTAGTTTAGTACAATCTTATTTAAATTATAGACAACAAAAAGTCCAAATAAATGGTGTCAATTCAAGTAATTTAAAAGTAAAAATGGGTGTTCCACAAGGATCGATATTAGGTCCCTTCCTCTTTTTAGTATACAAGGTGTTGTTTTGCATCCTCGTCAAATTCGAGGACGTAACTATGCTAATGATTCTCGACACGAATCAATAATAAAATAAGTAGGTTTTTTTTTTTTTTTTTTGTATTTTTCGGAAATCGGCATGTGTAGGGCCCGTGTGATACCGCCCTGTAACTGCGCTGTAACTGTAACGCATGCACACAGCGACATAGTCGTACGACACTGCCTACCGCATACGCAACGGGGCGATTTTGTTCTTTGAAAGTGGAGTATTCTGAAATACTGTCAAACTTAAATACCTAAAAAAACAAGTATGTATTAATTATTGAGCAGGATCGTAATTTTATTTGATTATCTAAGTCTTTCATAACAGCCTCCTGAAATTTGACGAGGATGCAAAACAACACGTTGTATATTAATGATATACCCCATTTATTTAAAAGCCAACCACAAATGGTGTTATTTGCTGTCGATATTTCTTTAATCTTTAAGATAAATAGACGTGCATCAAATCTTGACGACGTAAATAATGCCCTACTGCAGGTACATAATTGGTTCACTGCTAATAATTTAGTATTAAATGGGAAAAAAAAACGAAATGCATAAGATTTGCTTTACCGAATGTTGAAAGTGGTGATTGTGCCATAGTATTGAATAACCAGAAACTAGAATTTGTCGATGAAGCTGTTTTCCTGGGGATAACGCTCGACTCATGGCTGCAATGGGGTCCTCATTTGACATCTCTTGCAGGACGGCTAAGTTCAGCAGCATATGCTATGTAGATACCGCGAGGCTAGTCTATTTCAGCTATTTTCATAGTATCATGTATAGGTGAAAGACACAACTATAGGACTAGAAATAGGGACCAATTAGTTCAACCAGTGTTCAGACTGGCTAAAGTAGACTCATCCTTCATGGGGTACCTACTGTTTAAAATGTTACAATAAAATACCTCCCCACACACTCCAACTGAATGAAACGAAATTTAAGTCTTGTATAAAACGCACACTATACAGCCAAGCATATTATAAGTTGGGGGATTATATCGCTGACAAAAATGCTTGGCTCAGGGCTGGTCCTGCTGGCCAGTACTCGACGACTGGCTCGGGAGAAGGCACGGCTCCCTGTCGTTTAGGGTGACGCAGGTGCTGTCGGGGCACGGCTGCTTCGGCAAGTACCTGTGCCGCATAGGCAGGGAGCCGGACGCTCGGTGCCACCATTGCGTCCATCGCGGGGAGGACACGGCGCAACACACGCTCGCCGAGTGTGTAGCTTGGGAGGAGCAGCGCCGTGTCCTCACAAATGAAGTAGGAGGCGATCTGTCGCTGCCGGCCGTAGTGCGGAGGATGGTCGGTAGCGCAGAGTCGTGGGACGCGGTGGTGTCCTTCTGCGAGGACGTGATGTCGCAGAAGGAAACTGCGGAACGGGAGAGGGAGATCTCGACTCCCTTTCCCGGCCGCAGAAGGCGCACCGGGCGCAAGAGAAGGGCGGACAACGCCCTTTTCCGGCCCCCATGAATGGGTCCAGGGGCGTGGGACTTGGGGAAGTCCACGCCCCCTATTTGATGGACCCGAGGAGAAGGCACGCGCGGGTGTCGGCGCGCGCCTCTGAGGCGATGCACGGGGTAGTTAAACACCTCACTACCCCGTGCAGGAGACGAGGCCCGGACAGACCGGGCCAGCACTAGTGTGGGGCTGCGGAAGAATTTCGATTCCCGCGGTCCCGCGCGCACGTGCTAGGAGACACCGGGGTGGTTTTAGCCGGTAAGAGTCCGGCACGCCCCTCCGCCTTTTCCCCAGGCGGAGGTAGTCCATGAGGATTTCCCCCCGTAAAAAAAAAAAAAAAAAGTGCTGGTCCTGCTCCACAAGGGCGCGTAAACTAATTAATTAGCATTCGAAAATAATGTTGGAGCAGATGAAGATTGTACAACATAACTTTGCATTGTATAAATTCAATCTCTTATTATTGTATAATTGCATAGCACATGTGTGAGCACTATGTACCCACTATAAAGCTTACTGGGTTCGTCTTTCATTGACTTGAATGTGCCCTGGCGGCTGAGAGTATGTCATGCTCACTCAAATGTGTCGCTGGTGGTGGCGTGCGTATTGGATCATTGAGTTCCCTTCAAAATGGTTGAGCTGAATGGTGCTGATCAATACGTCATGTTCGTGAACGGGCGCCGTCAGTAGGCACTGGTCATTTCTTAGCTGCCACGGCTTATTTTAATTCCATAATTATTTTTATATGTTTATTACGGACGCTTTTAACGTGCACGTCTTTCTACATTGTTCTCACATGAGTCACATGTCTAATTACAACATGAATGATGTAACCACTTTTTTGTAATAATAATTTGATTTAAAAGAGTGTCCATGGAGTTTCTTGCCCGTTCTTTTCCATAGGTACCTACTACGCTTTGGAATGGGCAACTAGCTTCATCTTTCTGACTGACCGACCCCTTGACAATTTAAAAGTGCCTGTAATTGGTTTATTTGAAATAAATGCTTTGAGTTTGAGTTTATGCAGCCGTTAAAGCGTAAAAGGTAATAGACGGACATAATAAATGTAAATACCTACTCTTTTTTATTTTAATTAAACAGGCTTTTATGATTCTAAATGTGTACCTACTTACGTAACTTTAAAAAAAATCTTTTTAATATTATCATCATTAGTTTGGAATACTCTAGCGTCGCCTTTGACCACGTATTAGCCATTAGCCAAGTTATTTTTTTTACTTCAAATTGTAAACTTTATTTTTATAATACCTCAAGATACAGTTCGTGACTATATTTCCAATTCCTTAAATCACTTAAAAAGAAGTATTAAAAAAAAAACATCTTGTGAATTTTTCAATCATTATTTTAAAAAGGGTATGATTTTACAAAAAAAAATCTCTTACTTACCTAATGCATGACTTTAAGTGTTCATATCCCTAACTTAAGTAATGCTAAGTTTTCATATCCCTAACCTAAGTAATGCTAAGTTTTCTGTAAAACTTTCATCTCCAATATCACCCCGTTTAGGATTATTTTTGAGACAAAAAGTAGCCTATGCCATCTATCTCCTTGCCAAATTTTATCTAAATCCGTTCAGTGGTTTAGGCGTGAAAGGGTAGGTAATATTACTTTCGAATTTGTAATATTAGCATGGATTCCAATAAAAAAGTGGGCGTGCCAGGGCGGCGACGATGTGACGCCATCGGATGCGGCGCTCGGCGCGCTGCTGGAGGACGCCGAGCCCGCCGACGCCGACGCCGAGCGGCGCGTGCGGCGCCTGGGCAGTCGCCTCGCGCGCCTCGACGCGCTCAACGTGGGCGGCATGCTGGCCGCCGCCACCGAGAGCGGGGGCGCGGGGGCCGCGCTGGCCGAGCGGCTCGAGGCCGGCCTGGGCGCCGGCTCCGCGCTGGCGCTGCGGCTGCGGCGCTACGACGAGCTGGCCCGCGCCGCGCCCGCTGCGCCTCATGCGCGCTCGGACGCCGCGCGCGCCGACGCCAACGCGCGGCTCTTGCTGGCCGAGCTCGGCGATGTGTACGGCTGGCTGGACGCGCCGCCGCTGCGTGACCTGGACTCGCTGGCCGAGGTGTCGCTGACGTCGGCGGAGGGCCGCGCGCGCGCTCTGGCTGCGGGCGAGGCCCTGCGTGCAGCCCTGCGCGCCGAGGCGGCCGCGCCCGCGTCTCGCCGCCGCCTGGCCGCCGTGCGAGAGCGCCTGCGCCGCCTCACCCGCGCGCGCGACCAGGTGAGGTGCAACTCGTACAGACTCACATGAAACTTGATACTTTCCTCTTTCGATCATAAATACCCTAGATACAACATCTCCTACAAATTCACGCCGAAAAAGTGTCCGACTCGCTTAGTTATAACTATGCACGTATAGTAGACAAATTCACAATGTATAATGTACTAAGACTATATTAATAAAAATTGAATACAACTTTATTCCCTACACAAAAGGTTTTATTTGTAATGCACGCGTTAGGCGGTTGTGACATTACAAAATGCGATAATCGCGCAAGTCGTAAAATTTTAACGACCGTCGGCCGTAGGTGTACGAATGTACACCTTAAGTCAATCAGAATTAAGTATAATTCAGTTTACGCTGCGTGGGGATCGTAGCCTTGAGTCTTGTAGGAACAGAGTAGCAACACGCGCGGGAAAGGGACAACCGCGTAAGCGATGTACTTCAACTATTTAATATATGAAATATCTAATAGATGAAAGACAATGTTTTTACTTAGTTAGAAGGTAAATTTAGCCACAAATCCATTACATTATGAAATCTTGAATTAATACTTACCGAAAATAAGAAACACCATCCTTTTTCAAGCTATTTGAAGTATTATTTTTGCACTTTTTCACGGAGCACTTCGGCATGTTGACCTGACGGTGACCGGCGCGCGACTGCGAGCGCAATTGTGCTACAACGCGTTTTTAGCACAATTGATTCATACCGCGCTTGAGGCGTTGTTAGTGTATCTAGGGTATTTATGATCGAAGCTTTCCTCATACAGTAAGCTTATCTTATGGTGTACAGGCAGGGCCCCCGTAAGGGCTACTGGCGCCTGTGTGCAAAAAAGGATTTTGGCGCCCCTTAAGGCATTTTGAATTATCTTTTTCTTGAAATAAAGCAAAGAACTGAACTTTATAAGTCATATTTTTATTTGTAGACTAAAATATCAAATTGAAATAATAATAATACATTCTTGTTCACACTCATTTTAAAGCATTTACTTAACTAATGGGGTACAGACACGTTGTTCATAAATACCTACTAGAAAACAACCCCAAACTAAAAATCACATTTTTTTTAGGAACAAATAACAGAAATATTGCCTTATGTCTACATATAGGTAGAACGTGTTAATGAGAAAGCGCAAAACCTGAAATTAGTTTGTTCAGAATCGTGAGTAGAATCGATTCCACTAATAAAAACGAGGGCTCAAATTTGAACCAAAATAATATTCGTAATTCTTTTATAATAAAAATAAGTTGACGTGTCTGAGCTGTTTTAATTGCGCTTTTTCATTAACACGTATCTAAGTACCTACTACTTTCTACTTAAACTAAAATATAAAAAAAATATGCAGATACTTCTAATAACAAATACCTAGCTAACTTCGTTATAAAATCAAAAATTATATCGAGGTATGTACAATATAAAAATTAAAAAATAGCTGTTGTAGTAGCGTCGCGTCGCTACGCTACTAGGTACAATACTCTCGCTACTGTCGCTACTGTAGTGATATTTTCCGAGACTTTGCTGTTGCAAATTCGTTAATTACATCGCTAAAATTAAACTAAGCGAGTTATGTATAAAAAAAAACAATTACAGTGTAAACTCCATGTAACGACACTCTTAACGACAAACTGTCTAAAGCGTCGAAATCAATTGACTTTGGTTGGTTTTGCTTGACTACCATCCAATGATACACTCTACATAGCATCACACCCACTTTCAATAACGACAACAATTAAGTAATAAAAAGTACCTTAGTTGCTAAAATTAATAGTTGCTTAAAATTAGTAAAAACCGCGCAGCTGTGTACGTTCTTTTGTCGCTTTGTTATCCCAGCCCGCAATAAACTTGACTGTCGGCATCGTGGATACCGAACTTTCTAAGAAATTCGTTCTTTTGTTTACAAATGGGGATTGCTTGGGACTGTTTTTGACCATGACTAATAAAAGTAGGAGTCATGGATTATCTATACGTTATCATATTCTCAGTTGATTTTTCTTCTCTCCATTTAACGATAACCCTCTATAACGCCATAAAATGCACAGTCCCTTCAGTGGCGTTGTATAGAATTTACACTGTACTTTTTTAAATGACATTTCCATTTATAACAAATATAGTTTAAAAAAAAAAAACTAAAAAACGCGCTTTAATGATGAAAGAAACTAAAAACTGGAAAATAATTTTTAATTTAGAAATAAATGAAGTAATAAACAATAAATGGTATTATTGCAAAAAAGCGTAGGGGGCTCCATGTATCAGTTCTTAAGAAGCGCCCCACGCTTTTTTCATTATACAACAAAACACTTGACAAAATAAAAATAACTTTAAATATAAAAATTAATAGAATATCTTGTTTTTATGTACTTGTTGCACGGTCCAGTAAACTAACAAGTTTAAAACGCCTCTTTTTTTTTTCCTAACTATGGCATCTCGTAGGTGACCTAGAGAGGTCGTCACTACTTAACCGAACTATCCTGTGGTTGCCTTAAGTGAAAGTCAAAGCCTCGAGTCAGGGGCATTTTTTTACATACTAAGCGACTATCACCTAAGGGCACCCCCTGTGGGGTACGAACCTCGGCTTAGGGCGTCGCTGGGGGGGGGGGGGGGGGGGGGACAGCAAGGTGGGACAGGCTGGATCTGATTTTTTCAAGAAACTACCGCCTGACATGTTTTCGCAACATAAGAATCTACAGTAACTGGATGATATACTAATAACATTTCGTGTGTACTTATACCTAATCCTATTTGATTCCTCAACTTTTATTTTAAAATTATTTTTGTTTTGTTTTTTCACATTTTTATTTTGGGCCCTTGGCTTTGGCGCCCCTAAAGGATGGCGCCCGTGTGCATTGCACACTTTGCACATATGGTAGCGGGGCCCTGTATACAGGAAGCTCGTCGATCGGTCCAGTAACTAGGCATGGCGGTTCTCGATATGTATAACACACGTGGCACAGCTGGCGGCGGCGCTGGCGCGACACCTCAACAACGCGCTCATCCACCTCGGCAACGAGGCCGCGCACGAGTCGCGCGCGCTCCGCCACCACGCCGAGCTGCTGCCCTACGCGCCCTTCATGCGCTGGCTCAAGGACATGGACGACAAGGCGTTCGACGCGCTGGCCAAGGTACGCGTGCAGTAGGTCGGCAGCAGCGCCCGCGCCGGGCTGACAGCTGACAGCCGACAGCCGGCTGACCCCGTTGTGTGCAGGTGTACGTGGGCACGTGGGCACGCGTGCACGAGCGCGAGCTGCGCGTCGCGTGCGAGCTGGCGCGCGCCGGGCTGGCCAGCGCGCCGCCCGACCGCGCCGACGAGCCGCTCGACACCGTGAGTGATGCGCCACTACGACTGACTAACGACGACGACACATATGTCTCGGCCATCGCTCAACTCGACGCCCCGTCTGTCGGCAGGTGCTGAGTCTGGTGGAAAGCTTGTGCAACGCCGAGCAAGACTTCTGCGCGCAATTCTTCTTTTTGGACGTCGACGTCAAGGTAACATCTCGATTCGCGAAAGTAACTAGCGGCACTTATTCGCGACGTGCTATGAAGACAACAGTTTCATGTCAGGGTGAAGGCGGCGACGGCGAGCGGAGCGAGGGCGGCGAGCGGGCCGACGGGCGGCGTGCGGGGGGCGAGACGCGGCGCTTCATGTGCGAGCTGTTCCCGGCGCTGGAGAGCGAGCTGGTGGCGCTGGTGACGCACGTGGAGCGACACGACCCCTAGTAGGTACCCGGCGGCGCTTGCAGCAGGCGTAGCATGACGCTTTCTATTTCTACGAAGAATAGACATAGCTTTTTCTATAAAAATTTACATTTCGTTTCTTCATTTTTGACACCGCACCGTAAAAATCCTCCTACAATCTGTCATTTTGTCTTTCATTTCTAACGATCATTGTCTAGGTCTTTTTATATGTAGACTATTTCGGAAGAAAGATTTCTATCCTTACTGTCAAAATCACACTGACAACTGACATTTGTTTATGGTAGTGAAGATAATTTGATTTTGGAATCGCCAGTAGAAAACTTTCCACTCGACGGCCACAAAGTATAAACGGTTATCAACAAAATTATGATTTTACAAGGGAGCGTTTTGAACGAAAAAGTGTAATAATTTTATTTTTATTTTTATTGAGAGGAACAGCAAACAGTTACATCATGAAAACTTAAAACTAGTATAACAATATTTCATTTTGTTAATAATGTAACCCACAACACTGTCCACGGGTTATCATAATAATATAAAAAAAAAAAACAATAAACAATAATCGCTAGGGGTGAAGAAAAAAAAAATATAAAAAGTATAAAATTAAAAAATAAGAAAAATGATGACAAATAAAAAGTATACAATCAGGACGGATTTGAAACAATAATTTTGATAACATCTTTATAATGTAATAAGCATTAATTCTCAAGAGTTTTGAAGATAAGGTTTTTGAATATTCCTAATGGGCTATTGAAGATGTCAATATCTACAAAAGTTTTGTTGTACAAGTCAACCATGCGGCGGACAGGTGAACGCAGGCCGGAGTTGGTTCGGCAGGAGGATATTGCAAACAGTGTACCTGCGCGCACCTGACGCCTGTGGAAGGTCCTAGGTATTGCGTAGCAGATCATGTTGTTAAGGTTTATGCAGTTGAATTTATTTCTAACAATTTTGTATAGCGTGATAGCTTCAAGATATTTTCTACGACAGTTTAATGATAAGAAGAACAAAGCTAAAATGCATGCAAAGCTAAAAAGCATGAATTAAAAGAAGAACAAAGCTATCTTCTCCTATTTTACATAATTTAGTTAATAGGGCATAAGTACCAAGGAACTAGTTAAGGCCAATATTACTGTAAAATTGTTTGATCCAAAATACGGTACTTCGACACTTTGAGAAAAATTGTTGTAGTTGACGTGACTTAATCAGTAAAAATTGAGAATCAAACAGAAATAAAATCCTATGACAACAATTTCGTAAAAAGTGCAGTTGTCTCTTTCTACTTTGCTGCCGTCGTACTGTCTACACGGAACGTCATTTTTGTCTACTCTTCCGTCGACAACACGATGCTCATGCTACGCCTGCAGCACGCGCTCGAGCGGCCGCTATACGAGTGTCTCTGTGCAGCGGAGCCATGCGCGCGCTGGCGTGCGTGGGGCGGCGCGTGCTGGGCGCGGCCGAGGGCGCTGGGGGCGCGGGGGGCGCGGGGGGCGCGGGCGAGGCGCGGTGGGCGCGCGCGGCGCTGGCGGGCGTGGCGGTGGCGGCCAAGCGCGGTGCGGACCGCAGCGTGGCCGAGCGCCTGGCCGCGCTTCCCGACGCTGTCAAGCAGGTGGGCCGACTATATCATCGCCTGTAAAAAAGTTGAAAGTTTGATGAGAGGACACAAATCCCAGTTTCAAAGGTCCTCAGATCCACTCTGGAAACTACGGACTGAATAAACTTACAGAGTTCATGTCCCATAGGCGGCCAAGAAGCCGAAGTGCGGTCTGCTGAGCTTCCTGCAGGAGCTGGAGGCGCTGAGCGTGGCGTGCGAGCGCATCTTCGTGTCGAGCGGGCGCCGCGCGGACCTGGACCGCTGGTACGTGGCGCTGGCCGGCGCCATGATGCACGCCGTGCAGCACGCCGAGCACCCGCGCACGCCGCGCGCCGTACTGCACATGGGTGAGTGAGGCAGTGTGTGTGCTGGACCGCCGGTACGTGGCGCTGGCCGGCGCCATGATGCACGCCGTGCAGCACGCCGAGCACCCGCGCACGCCGCGCGCCGTACTGCACATGGGTGAGTGAGGCAGTGTGTGTGCTGGACCGCCGGTACGTGGCGCTGGCCGGCGCCATGATGCACGCCGTGCAGCACGCCGAGCACCCGCGCACGCCGCGCGCCGTACTGCACATGGGTGAGTGAGGCAGTGTGTGTGCTGGACCGCCGGTACGTGGCGCTGGCCGGCGCCATGATGCACGCCGTGCAGCACGCCGAGCACCCGCGCACGCCGCGCGCCGTACTGCACATGGGTGAGTGAGGCAGTGTGTGTGCTGGACCGCCGGTACGTGGCGCTGGCCGGCGCCATGATGCACGCCGTGCAGCACGCCGAGCACCCGCGCACGCCGCGCGCCGTACTGCACATGGGTGAGTGAGGCAGTGTGTGTGCTGGACCGCCGGTACGTGGCGCTGGCCGGCGCCATGATGCACGCCGTGCAGCACGCCGAGCACCCGCGCACGCCGCGCGCCGTACTGCACATGGGTGAGTGAGGCAGTGTGTGTGCTGGACCGCCGGTACGTGGCGCTGGCCGGCGCCATGATGCACGCCGTGCAGCTTCGCCGAGCACTTTCTAAGGGCCGGTTTTTTGATCCGTAGTTAACTCAACCATTAGTTAAAAATAGTAACTACTAATGGTTCAATTTAAGCAAAATCTGTTGATTTGATCAACGGATTTTGCTAAAATTTTACATTAATTACTATTTTTGACCAATGGTTGAGTTAATAGTTACATCTTGGAAAAATGTGTTGAATTGATCAACACATTTTGGCAAAATTTTTATTTTTAACTAATGGTTGAGTTAACTACGGATCAAAAAACCGGCCCGGACGTTTTTGGTCCTCTGATGTCACATTATGATTTTTTTTTCTTTTTTAATCTTTCATATTCGTCCGCTCCGTTTTGCCTCTTGGCATAAACAACACCGAACACTTGAACTTCTGGCTGACGCGCACCCCGTCGCCCACACACACCACGCCCCCTACCTACCCAGAGAACTACCACCGCCTGCACGGCGTGCTGTCGGCCTTGCGCGTGCCGGCGCTGGAGGCGCTGCGGCGCGAGTGTCGCGCGCGCTACTCCGACGCGCTGCGCGCCTACGTCACGCAGTACTTCGGCCGTCCGCTCGAGAAGCTCACGCAGTTCTTCGAGGTGAGCTAGCGCGCGCCCGCGTGTGTGTGTATGTGTGTGTGTGTGCGTGTGTGTTTGTGTTTGTTGTAAGTACCACCCGAGAACGTGCGTATGACCACACAAGGCACGACTGAGGACTTTTTCAAAAGGTCCTCAGTTCGGCTTGACCAAAAATTCGTATTCTGCAAGTGATTTTGAATGTGTCTGTATACGTGTTAGTACGAAAAAGTAGTCAAAACCTCGGTTTGGGCAAGATTATTCATAATCTTACACAAGCATTGTGTATCCACCAGGTGGCGTCACTGTCGCCTCATACACAGTCTCTATACTCATTTCACGTTTGTTGTATTATCTGAGGACCTCGGTTAGGTAGCTTTTATAGACAGTGGTGCCGATTCCCTTGTTCACAAACTAAACTAAATTTAAGTTGAGTGCATCTTTTTCTTTCTATTTCATTATGAAAAGGACAGAACATAAATTTTAGTTTAGTCCTGTCAAATTAATCAGCGCCTGACACTACGCCATACAAGTTTAGACGTGATTAAAAAGTTGACAACTAAAATTACATCAAATTACGTCAGGTGCTGACTAATTTGACAGGACTAAACTAATATTTATGTTCTGTCCTTTTCATAATGAAATAGAAAGAAAAAGATGCACTCAACTTAAATTTAGTTTAGTTTGTGAACAAGGGAATCGGCACCAATGGTGCCGATTCTCTTAGACTAAAAATCACCAAAGTTCAGTTTATTTATTTTTTTTTCAAACGACGATTTCCCATTCTGAAATTGACTAAAGTGACACAACTTAACTATATTTTAGTTTGACAGCACTAAGATGGCACTGAGATTATAATTTGGTGAAAACGGAAATTTTGCTATTCTGAATTTTACGTTTTTCACCTAAATATAGATTTTCTTAACTAAATCAGACTATTTTTTATCGTGATTAAAAAGGTGTGGAATAAAATTTGTTGTCATGAACTAAAATTCACACCAACACCTCGACTTCAGATGCAAAAACAGTACTGTATCTTTTTTTTCTTTTCTTTTGCTTATACATATCTCGAAAACGGTGTGTCCTATAGCAAAAATAATGAAAATTTCGACCCCGTTAATAAAACCCGTGAACCTCTAAAACTCAACGTGTTAGTAATAATTTTTCATATTTTCCATACAAAAAGTAAAAAATTCCATACAAAACATGTCGAGGCTGCAAATAAAGCGCCCTCCGGCTCTAAAAAAAAAAAAACACGTGGTACGGCAAACAAGTACCACGTGGAGTCGCAATTGCCAAATTTGATTTTAGTTGTGTCAAAATTATTTTTTATTTAGATTTTTATTTTGCAGAATAGCTTTAAGATTCTCATAGGCAAAAATAAGGAATTTTAGTGATAGTTTAGTTAGTTTAGTTCGGTGTACAACAAAATCGGCACCATTGTGTATTTAAGACCTCGGTTTGCTAGATTTTTCAAGCGGTGTGTATTCTAGTCCTCGTTTTGACAGTTTTCCTCGTGTAGAAGACAAGTTATGTGCTATCATTTAAATACAATTATGGAGGAGAAACTCAAAGGTAGACTGATCCTTAAACAAATCGTTAGTAGCGACTAGGTGCACGAGGAGTAAGGTGTCTTCTTCTGCAGCATACTGCAAATCTAAGCAGGCCTAGGCGCCACCAAATCTAAGCAGACCTAGGCGCCACCTAATCTAAGCAGGCCTAGGCGCCACCAAATATTGTATTGTCCCGGGAGCTCAATATGTGCTCTTCATAAAGAACCTAAAGTAGAAATGCCTTCCTAGGTGAAATGTCGGTAGCATGATTTGAAGCAAACAAAAAGTACAAAGAAATAAAGAACGTGAACGTACTCAAGAAAACAACAGAAACTTTACTGAAATAGAAGTAAGTTTAGTTTAAATTAAACAAATTATTTAACCTTTACCAACGATCTACTTATTGAAATAATAATCAAGTTGCAGCAACATCTCTGAGAAGCATGTTTAGAAAACTTACATAACAGTTAGGGGACATCCATTGACGTGTGGTGATTTTGGCAACCCCCCCCTGGCGAGATGTCGTGAGATTTTGCTCGACCACCTCCTCCCACCCCTAATCTCACGTGAGATTTTTTAAATGCATACGTTTAATCTAAATAAGTTAATCAGTGTTTAATTGCGTTGGGATTTATTAAGAAAAACAATTCGTTTATTTTAATTTTATTTAAGACTAGTTACGACTAGTATTTAAGATTTCTGAAAACGTAGTCATAATCTGTTTACTGATTCAATCCGTGAATTTCCTAGAATAGTATCATGTACATTTTAGTGGAGGAGCATTTCTAAGTTAATTTATCCCAGTTTTCTCGCAACTTTATACTGTTTCTTGCGGAAAAAAAAATACGTGGTATCTGCCGAGGCCCCCCTCTCCCCCACTTGAGATTGGGTGTGATTCGGATCGACCCCCTTCCCCCCTAAACGCCTCACGTAATTAATGGACGCCCCCTAATTATAAAACGACACAAACAAAACGACTTAAAGAAACCATAATTTTACCACAACATAGAAAACAACAAAGAAATTTATTTATTTGGTTTAAAAACGTTGCCCCACACTAGGAATTTCTCCTGTATCGTGGGTGCGTTTACAAACATTTAAGCTCACATACACAAACAGCCAGACCCGGAACAACTACTTGCAGGTCATACAAATATTTGTTCCGTGCGGGGATCGAACCCGCGACATGTAACGCAGCAGTCAATCGTTTAACCACTGCGCCAACCGTGCCGTCAATAATAATAATCATAGTCATCATAGTCGTAATATTATCAAATGATATCTAAATAATTTGGAAAGCATGAAATCTAATAATATAACTAGATATAACATTATTAAAGCCTAGCTTCTGCCCGCGACTTTGTCCGCGTGAAATTTCTTTTATAGATAAGTAGTTCCAGAGATTACCCGCTACAGCCTCACTTGTACCTCTTTATAATATTACTACTTATAGATGAGTAGTTCCAGAGATTACCCGCTACAACCTCACTTGTACCTCTTTATAATATTACTACTTATAGATGAGTAGTTCCAGAGATTACCCGCTACAACCTCACTTGTACCTCTTTATAATATTACTACTTATAGATGAGTAGTTCCAGAGATTACCCGCTACAACCTCACTTGTACCTCTTTATAATATTACTACTTATAGATAAGTAGTTCCAGAGATTACCCGCTACAACCTCACTTGTACCTCTTTATAATATTACTACTTATAGATGAGTAGTTCCAGAGTTTACCCGCTACAACCTCACTTGTACCTCTTTATAATATTACTACTTATAGATGAGTAGTTCCAGAGATTACCCGCTACAACCTCACTTGTACCTCTTTATAATATTACTACTTATAGATGAGTAGTTCCAGAGATTACCCGCTACAACCTCACTTGTACCTCTTTATAATATTACTACTTATAGATGAGTAGTTCCAGAGATTACCCGCTACAACCTCACTTGTACCTCTTTATAATATTACTACTTATAGATAAGTAGTTCCAGAGATTACCCGCTACAACCTCACTTGTACCTCTTTATAATATTACTACTTATAGATGAGTAGTTCCAGAGATTACCCGCTACAACCTCACTTGTACCTCTTTATAATATTACTACTTATAGATGAGTAGTTCCAGAGTTTACCCGCTACAACCTCACTTGTACCTCTTTATAATATTACTACTTATAGATGAGTAGTTCCAGAGATTACCCGCTACAACCTCACTTGTACCTCTTTATAATATTACTACTTATAGATGAGTAGTTCCAGAGATTACCCGCTACAACCTCACTTGTACCTCTTTATAATATTACTACTTATAGATGAGTAGTTCCAGAGTTTACCCGCTACAACCTCACTTGTACCTCTTTATAATATTACTACTTATAGATGAGTAGTTCCAGAGATTACCCGCTACAACCTCACTTGTACCTCTTTATAATATTACTACTTATAGATGAGTAGTTCCAGAGATTACCCGCTACAACCTCACTTGTACCTCTTTATAATATTACTACTTATAGATAAGTAGTTCCAGAGATTATCCGCTACAACCTCACTTGTACCTCTTTATAATATTACTACTTATAGATGAGTAGTTCCAGAGATTACCCGCTACAACCTCACTTGTACCTCTTTATAATATTACTACTTATAGATGAGTAGTTCCAGAGATTACCCGCTACAACCTCACTTGTACCTCTTTATAATATTACTACTTATAGATAAGTAGTTCCAGAGATTATCCGCTACAACCTCACCTGTACCTCTTTATAATATTACTACTTATAGATAAGTCATTGATGTCAACGGCCCGTCAAATTCAACATTTATTCCTTTTTTCGCTAATTAACGCATTGCGAGATCATGGAAACTGATAATTTAATTTAGTAACTTATAACAGACTTTGTCCATATAGTTATGTTCATACCATTAGGATGTTAGTTATAGTAAAAAAATATATTAATTGTTGTATTATCAGTTTTGATCAATGTATGATTAGTTGTAACTAGCGAAAACGCAAGAAAAGAAAAAAAAAGGCAGGCGAGCTGACATGTACCATAGATAAATCTTTGGAATAATCGACGACACAGTATGATTTGACACACAGATTGAACAATATGTTGCAAAATATTCTAAAACTTTTAAAAGTGTGTGCAAAATAGCTAAAGCTCTTTATATTAGCAATAAAATAAAATCAGCTGATGATAATATAAAAACTACCTGGCAAATAATAAATAATGAAGCAGGTAGGAAAAAACATCGTAATACGGAAATTAATTTAGAGACTGCACATGGCCTCATCAGCTCAGATGTAGAAATAGCTCAGGAATTTGAAAACTTTTTTGGTGGTATTCCCCTCAAAACAACTGATGCTTTAAAATCCTCGCCCGCGCTTTCTGCTGCCTTACTTAGAACGAATGTAAAGGCATGCCCTTTGGAGTTTAGGTTTCAGCATACAAACCCCCAGGCTGTTATAAAAGCCGTTAAAGATCTAAAAATTAAATCTACTGAAGATCTCTGGGTAATGTCTGTAAAAGTTTGTAGATCTATCATTGAAACCATTGCGCCCTATTTAGCATTCATATTTAACACCAGTGTAGACCAAGGAGTCTTTCCGGATCTCATGAAACGTAGTAAAATAGTTCCTTTGTTCAAATCCGGTGATAGTAAAGAACCCAACAATTATAGGCCTATGTCAATTCTGCCAGTTCTCAGTAAGGTGTTTGAAAAATTGATGCTCAATCAAATGTTACGTCACTTGAATAAAAATTCCATCTTTCATGAACAACAGTACGGTTTCACCAAAGGGCGTTGTACCACTGACGCTGGTGTCACCCTAATAAAGAACATTTTTAACGCCTGGGAAGAAGCACAAGATGCCATTGGAATCTTTTGCGACCTCTCTAAGGCGTTCGATTGCGTAAACGATCAGACACTTCTGCTGAAACTAGAGCACCATGGGATTAGAAATACAGCTCTTGATTTACTAAGATCATACCTGAAAGATAGAAAAGTTACAGTTCAAGTAAACGGCGTAAACTCGTAACTCGTTAGGGTCTGAAATGGCAATGGGCGTTCCTCAAGGTTCGATATTGGGTCCATTCCTCTTTTTAGTTTATATTAATGATTTACCCCAATTACTTCAAAACCAACCGAAGATGGTGTTATTTGCAGATGACACATCATTGATATTTAAGATAGACCGACGATCACAAAATCTTGACGACGTGAATAGCTCTATTCTTCAGGTCCATGATTGGTTTACGGTAAATAATTTGGTACTTAATGGTAAAAAAAACAAATGCATTAAATTTAAATTACTGAATGTAAGAAGTAGCGAGTGTGACATCATGTTGAATGGAGAAAAACTGGAATTTATTAATCACACGGTTTTCCTGGGAATCACGCTAGACGAGAAATGACAATGGGGGCCTCATATAACATCTCTTGCGGGGCGGCTAAGCTCGGCCGCTTATGCTGTTAGAAAGATAAGACAGTTAACAGATGTAGAAACCGCGCGTTTGGTCTACTTTAGCTACTTCCACAGCATTATGTCGTATGGCATTTTACTGTGGGGTCGGGCTGCTGACATTGAATCCATCTTTATTTTGCAAAAGACAGCTGTCATAGCCATTTATAATCTACGTCACCGCGAATCTCTCAGGGAACTATTTAAAAGGATTAATATTATGACGGTACCTTTTCCAATTCATTTATGAAAATATTATGTGTACGTAAGAAAAAATCTACATCTTTTTAATAAAATAAGTGATAGACATAATTTTAATACAAGAAATAAAGATAAAATAGATCAACCATTTTTCAGATTAGCTAAAGTACATACATCTTTTATGGGGTACTGTGTTAAATGCTACAACAAAATACCTTGTCATATATTGCAATTAAATGAAAGAAAATTTAAAACCCATATAAAAAGTTCACTGTGTAAACAAGCATATTACAAATTAGAGGATTATATCCAAGATAAGAATGCTTGGAAACATGCTGGTCCAGCTCCATAGGACAATCGAGGGTCTAGACAAAATTAAACTTGTTGCTACTTTAATTGTATAGTTAATTATTTTTTATGACATTGATTTACATTCTGTGATTACTTTAACTCACACACAGCTAACATATTACTTGTTTACATAATTTGGGAAATCGTATACTTTTACAATGTTTGTAAAAATGAAAACACCATGTATCTATCACTTAATTAAGTTATTTATCATTGCTACGTTTATTAAATTCTTTTTACCTATTGTGGTAGGGTAATTTTTATTATAGGTGCATCGTCTTCACATATAAATATATAATTAATGTATACAAAATATTGTAACACATTTTAAAAGAGTAACGATGGAGTTTCTTGCCCATTCTTCTCCATACGAAACTACCTTTTGGAAGGTGCGACTAGAATCAATTCTATTTAAATGTAAATGTTGACGTTCAAAAGTGCCTTTTATGTGCCTATTTGAAATAAATGCTTTGGCACGACATGGTTGGCGCAGTGGTTAAGCGATTGACTGCTGCGTTACGTGTCGCGGGTTCGATCCCCTCACGGAACAAATATTTGTATGACCTGCAAGTAGTTGTTCCGGGTCTGGCTGTTTGTGTATGTCAGTTTAAATGTTTGTGAACGCACCCACGATACAGGAGAAATACCTAGTGTGGGGCATAGTTAAAAAAAAAAAACAACTATTAGTTACATCACGATTTATAAAAAAAATATCAAACATTCTTTGGGAGACCTAGAATTTAGACTTCAGTTTTCTCTTCTTTATCCCGGCTTATCTGAAAGAAACTAAACGACTTGTTTTTGTATTGAAAATCATCAAACGGAAGTTTCTCAATTCTGGTGTTTCTACCAATTTTAAACCTGAATTCTAGTTTTACTTTACTTACTTTAGTTATTTAATTTAGTTTAGGTACCTACTAAGGAAAACGATTTTTAACACAAAAACGGAAAAACAGTAGGACACCAATAATAGAAAAATTAAAGGCATGTGTTAACAATATAAGAACATTGATAATAAGAGAAGGAAATAACCTGTCCTTTGTTTTGTTTATATATAGGTACGTAATACTTTACTACTCCTACGAAGGGGGACAAATAACCTGTCCTTTGTTTTGTTTATATATAGGTACGTAATACTTTACTACTCCTACGAAGGGGGACAAATAACCTGTCCTTTGTTTTGTTTATATATAGGTACGTAATACTTTACTACTCCTACGAAGGGGGACAAATAACCTGTCCTTTGTTTTGTTTATATATAGGTACGTAATACTTTACTACTCCTACGAAGGGGGGACAAATATTGTCCACTATCGTTATTCAGCCGTAATACTCAAAAAAACAATAAAACTAATGTAAATAAAAACGTTAATGTGTAACATTCTGTATTTTATATCGTTTGCGCCGATTGTTCAAATGATCCAAATGAAACAAGTGATGACAGTGATCCAGATGCAAATGTTTTAATCGAAAAATTATACACTTTGCCTACGCCTAACCATAATGCTTGACTTTTACGGTTTTTTGAGCAATACGGCTAAATACCGATATTGGACAAAAATAATACTCCTTTCTATTTACTTTAAAATCAACAGAGAGTTATAATAACTTGTGTCTTACAAAATAAAGCCTCCTTCTCCTAAAGTCGATGTCTTTACGTTTATCGGCGCTTCTCAAAGAGAAGCGCCGATAAACGTAAAGACATCGACTTGTCCTCGCTCGGTACTTCAGTTTAGGAAATGTGGCTAAGAAATAAGTCGGCACATTCCACTTACATACGTTAATAAATTATCTTACACGTAAAATGGTTTAGGTAGATCGATTTTTCATGTCCTCACTTTGTACAAGTTCTAGGCGAAAAACTGTGCTCGGTTTGGTGATATACAGTCTAACACAGCGCCCGCACTTGAAATATTGTGTAAAAATACGTCCTCGGAAGGGCGTCGCAGGGCTTACTTATGGGGTCCTCGGTTGGCTACACAAAGTCCTCGTATGTGCATCGCTGGTCACATTGAGCTGTGTATTTCAGGCACTCAGTATGATAGCCGCAATTCATACAGATTTACTCACCTGTGTCTTTCTATCTTATTTAAAAAGGCCAAGAGGTATTTATACCAGTTTTTTGGAGGGTTCTCGGTTCGTTTAAGAACTAACAAGGTCCTCGTAAGGGTGTCGGTACAAGCAGAGTGTGTGTGTATGTGTGCGAGTGAGGGTGCGAGGGGGTGTGTGGATGCGTGTGTGGGACACGCCCACGGTGTGAGTTTATGTAAAATAAAATATTGTAAATTTGGGCGCTGTGTGTGCAGGGCGTGTCGGAGGCCGTGGCGCAGGGCGTGCGCGAGGACGAGGTGTGCTACCGCGCCGCCTTCAGCAAGCACGAGCTGCGCCGCGTGCTGGCGCTGTACCCGGCGCAGGAAGGTACGCGGCCGCACGCGCACAGCGCGGCGGGCACGAAGGGCCTCTCCCTTTGTGCCTGCTGTACTGTCCGATTCGGAATGTAAAGTAAAAATGTCCTAATAAGCTGATTCCAAAACCATTTCGAGATTTTAGGTTTATTAACCTCATCATTCTATTTTTAGCGCTTGAAACAATAAGATGAAGTTTATTTTAACATAAACGCATGATAGCACTCGACTTTCATCTGACCTCCAAATGACGTCAAAAAGTTTGGGATTACTTTTGGTGCCTCACATGATTAAAAAATCTAATAAAATATCAACTTTCGGGATGATCATAATAATTATAATGCAGTCATGCGAAACATTTGGTTTTGGAATCAATTAACACAAATAATCTAAACCTCGAGGCCTGAATTATCAATAGCTTAAAGAAAACCCATTCTCTATAGACCTCATAGAATATCATTATAAAATCAATCCAACTATTTTGAACCACTAATGGTGTTGGGAACATGCAAATATCACTGCTCCTTGTTGACTGGTTTTGTTAACAGCTTAGAAGGTATCATTGACAGCCGTGCATCACGTGGTAGATAGTAGATACCTAGATACTATCCGTCTTCATTCGACACGGCTACTAGACGCGCATGTCTCACGACTAGTACGGACAGGAGAGCAGTGGCGGGCCAGGGGCAACGGCCGCGACTTACGAGTTGTAGGTCGTAGGTTCGAACCCAGACAGGCGCATTACTTTGTGTACATTATTTCATCACCACTGCTCTCAAAAGCGGTGAAGGAAAACATCGTGAGATAACCGGCATTATCTAGAACCAAACATTCGAAGACATGTGACATCTACCAACCCGTACTGGGCCCGCGTGGTGGATTACGGCCCACTCACTGTCAAAGAGAAGAGGCCTGTGTCCCGTGCCCCCGCAGTGGGAACATTATAGGCTGATTATACTTACTTATTTATTTTTTTTATAAATTTTTTATATCATGTCAACCCTAAGAATGTCAGTTTGACTTATGTCGCAGAGATCAAGCTATCTTTTACGTAGTATAGTCCACCATCTTCGCGAGTCCGCCACATTGTCATCCAAACGTGACGTGACGTGACGTTTTGACATGTAAAAGTGTTTGTACAAACCTACTTACAGAAATAAAATCATTTATCATTAAACTAATCGTGTAGGTATGCAACATTTGAGCTCATACGGTTGGGGATAACTGTTTGAAAATTAAGTTTCAAGATTTGACCTAAACAAACTAACATACATACAAACTTTGCAAGTTAAATATAGCATGAAATAATAAAAACATACAACGTTTGCACAAAATTATCAAACAAAACGAAAGTCATGCCTACGACGCGACGCGGGGCTAGCATGGCCGTACCCAAGCAAGACGTTTGTGACAAGACATGAAAAATTATGTCATGTATTACAATTTGTCTTAAATGCTAGCACGGTCGAAAACTAAACTAACTAACGAAACTTACACATCTGTGATGTGTAAGTTTCGTTTCATGTAGTTGTGCACCGTGCCCAGGTTTAGTGATTGCGATGTTGGAGCGAAACGTATCTTCCTCTTTAAGTTTATTTTTATTTTTAAATCTTTATTAGTTTATAGAGGGTTTTGATCAGTATGACCATGTCACCCTCATACGGGCAATCTATATCTATCTACGCTTAATACCTAGGTGTACAATTTTATATGTTTTTTTGGCTGTCCTGGACAAGGCAGCAGCCAAGATACTATTATAAATGCCAACATTAATATAGTTAAAACCGTTTTCCATGAAATACTTACTCCTCTCAACCTCGTTCCGGACACATTCCGCTAAAATATGAGTGGTATCCTCGTACCCTATCACACTCAGAATAATTTGGTGAATCACTCTTTCTTTCTCATTAAAAAGGCGAAGCTGTTCAACGGAATATAGTTCCGCACGTAGTCTGAAAGAAGTCACAATCTCACTTCGATGCATATCTGCGCCCACAAACCAAGGAAGGCGGGAAAGGCTATGTTGAATGGTTCTATACCAAATTCCCTTACTTAGTGACCTCTCATCAAACTATCATTTCCATAATTTTATTCTAAACACTGCCCGCGAACTCGATGCAAGAGGTCACTAATTAATTTCTACTTAGTTCGGGACCTGAAGACTTTGTGTGGATGTTGTCTCATATATTATATTAAAATTAAGGGACAACATTTAACAGATATTCCGTCCGAGATAGCCTCCTTTGCTAAACCATCTACTTCCTCATTTCCATACAAGCCAATATGGTATGGTACCCATTGAAGAACAATTCTTTTGTCTTAAATTTTACCAATAGAGTCTAAAATTGTATAGGCGCCTCGACAATTCGAGGTGCATCGAGCCAGGAGTTGCAGAGCACTCTTAGAATCAGTCAGTAATAAATAATTTCCTGATTCAAATGACTCAATGTATGAAATAGCTTCTGAGATCGCTAGTAGTTCATTCAACGTACATAATAGAAATTTTAGCACATGATCTAAACTTTATAGATGCCTTCATTTGCGGATCAAAAACCGCCCATCCGGACTCGGTACCTTCCTGTGACCCATCAGTATAGACCGAGTAAAAATGTAAATAATTAGCATTTAGATATTGAACACAAATTCCATGTGTGTTGCTACATCTATACTGATGTTTTGGTTTGTCTATGACAAACTGTTATGCAGTTTGGCAGACTTTATGTTTGTTATTGTTTACAGATTTTGAATAAATAAATAAAAAAAACATCAATAGGTACAAGGTTTTACTACATTGGATAGGTCCACACTGCTAACCCATGTGTTCAAAGAAAATCTTTCCAATTGCTGCGATGAAAGTATAGGGTAGTCAATAAGAGACTCATGTACCGTCACTAATTGTGTTTTTTTTACGCCTCCAATATAAACTCTGACAAGACTCGGCAAGATTGTTTATTAAGAGAAATATTTTACTGCCCCGGAACGAATTCACCTGCAACCAATATTTGCCGGCTAAGAAGTACCTACCTACGTACATATAAAGATTGAAGGTGAAGCTCACACTCCATCACGTGGATTGCAGTAGTCCTCACAAAACCACCAATAACGCGCATACACTGATTTTGTATTCTGTCCAATTTGACTAAGTTGCTCTTGTACCCGTTATCATATAAAAAGTTGCCATAGTCCAACCTCGAACGAATAATAGAAATATATAATAGCCTCAAGTAATAAGGATGTACCCACCCAGACCCAGCAAGAACTTGAAAGATTCTCAAAGATTTTAGACATTTTCCGGCTAGTTCCCCAATATGCTTTTTCCACCTAAGCGAGCGGTCTAGCCACAGCCCTAAGTACTTAATATTATCTACTACTTGAAGCGATGTTTCATTTATTAACAGATTAATACATTCTCTTTTATATCCTCTCTTAAAAACGCATAAGTACTTTACTCTTTGCAGATGAAATTTCTAAGCCTATGTTTGAAAGCAATTTAACTAAATATTATATAAATATTGACATATTTTAGAACCCACAAAAATTAGATCCATTTTTTGCATTAGTGAAATTATATCTACGTTATTATAAGCATTATCTATATCCAAAAAGCATCCTATGGTTGTCTTATTTACTGTAAAACCAGTTTGAATATGAGAGACTAAATTAACCAGATTGTCCATTGTAGACTTTTTCTAAACCCCGTAGTATAAGGCGATAACATTTGATTTTTTTCGATGAACCATTCTATTCGATTGTTCAAAATACTGTGGAAATTTTTACGTACCTAAACACGACAACATTGATATCGGTCGAGTGAAGACTGAGACAGCGGGGCGCGCCCAGGTTTAGGTATTGGAATGACTGCGATGTCCCTCCACTGATTGGGGACAAAACCGATTGACAGACAACCATAATACAGCGTTAAATATTAGGGGTTAAAGTATGAAATTGCCGATTTGTACTGGAAAATTGAAATAGCTTTTTTTTTTAAATTTAACATATTTATTTAATCAAAATAATTACCATTATTATCCTATACATTGCTGCCATCTAATAGGAAGGTCATTTATGCCTTTGCGATAGAACTCTCGTGATCTAGATTCGACAAACTGTGTGAAAGCATTTTGTACTGCCTCCTGAGAAGAAAACTTTTTATCACGTAGAAAATTGTCCAAATCACGAAAAAAATGGTAATCCGTTTGAGCAAGGTCTGGCGAATACGGAGGGTGACGAATGGTTTCTAATTGCAGTTCCAGTAGAAACGCTTTCTCGTGCTGTATGAGGTCTCGCGTTATCATGGAGCAATAATGGTGAAGATCGATTCATGAGTCGGGGCTGTTTCACTACTAGTTTTGCTATCATTGTTCGGATTTCGGCAGAGTAGACTTCTGCCGTTATTGCTTGACCAGATCGGAGAAAGCTATAGTGAATAACACCATGCTGAGACCACCAAACAGTTACCGTTACCTCTTTATTGGTAAGCTTTGCTTTAGAACACTGTTGCGGCGTTTGATCTGGGGTCAGCCATTACATTTTTCGCTTACGGTTATCGTAAAGAATCCTCTTTTCATCACATGTCACTGTTCGATCAAATATTACTTCATTTCTGTATCGATTCAACAAGGCAACACAAGTTTCAACACGCGTTTCTTTCTGCAGATTAGTAAAATCATGACGCAAATGACTGAATATTGTTGGTAAGGTAACTTTAAACCATGCCGCTAATTCCTGGGTAGTTTGGCACGGATCGGCTTCCACCATCTCTTTCAATTCATTGTTATTCACCTGTGTGGGCGGTCTTCCACGTGGTTCGTTCTTCAAATCAAAGTTTCCACCACGAAAGCGTTTAAACCAAAATCGCACGGTGCGTTCATTAGCAGTCCCCTCTCAAAACGCAACATTGATATTGCAAGCTGTTTCTGCCGCGTTAGTTCCGCGTCGGAACTCGTATTCAAAAATACCTAACTCCAATTTTCGAAGTATCGATCTTTCTTGTCTAAGCCGAATAAAAAAAACAACTAAAAGTCGATAATCGAATGTTGCACATTTTTTTTAAAGTAGAATATCATAGGTTTCATTCTCAAAAATTTCAAACCATAAATGTTCTATGTCAATTCGAAGTACCTAATACAATAAAACGGCAATTTCATACTTTAACCCCTATTATAAAACAATACCTAATAAATATACCACATTATTAATAATAATAATAAAAAATGAGCGAGTAAAGAAATAAGGAATATTAAATATAATTAAATAAATGATAAATGAATACATATACCTGCATATAAAATATTAATAGAATAAGTGAATGAATGGAAATATTAATACATAGGTAGGTAATATAGGATACTTATATAATAATTCTAACTTAATAACAAAGAAAATTAATAAAGCGCTCTTCTCTCTACTTATTTCAAAATTTGCCGTGCCCGACAGGGTCCATAATTGTTTCTATTATTTTTCTTTTATCTACCACCTGTAATTGTACATTATGGATTGCAATAAACAATTTGAGATTAATAAAATAGATTTGCCGTTCTCAGGAAGATATTTAATTATCGAGTACGAAATATTGTCACAACCGGGTGACGTGTCCTTAGCGCGAATACAACAACTAAGTTCTTGTTTCGTGAAGTCCTAAATCCGCCAACGTATTGAAGTATTTGTTTGCCGAAGAATCCAGTTCAGTCTCTAACAAGTTAATGTTGCAATCGCCTACTAATACAATGTCAGTGTGTACGGGTAGCGCTCGAATAATGTTTTCCACTTATTTTGTAAAAGTGCGTTTGTTTGTGTTTGCGGCGGCCTGTAGACTACCAATAGATAGGTAAGCGTTATAAGCATTCTTAGCAAGGTGTCCGTGTATAAACTCAAATATTGATGCATAGCAGTGTAGTGGACTGTACTGAAGGCTGTTTTTCACATAAACGAGTATGCCTCCTCCTCGCTTTTTATCTCTTGTTTGTGAAAACATATTGTAACCATTGATTGTGTACATGGAGACTTCATCCTGCCTAATATTTTTTTCTGTGAGACACAATACATCCAGTTTACTCAAAACGTTTTGCAGAAGCACCGTTAACTGATTAAAATGTTTTCTAATAGAACAAATGTCAATGTGTATAATTTGTATTTTAGTTTCATTAGATATTGATACGTAGTTAGACCATTCCTTAATATCTGTGAATTTGATATATTCGATATCCTGTAGCTGTGATTGTGGATCGAAGCTTACCGTCATGATGTGATCTAATTAAATAACACTATTACATAACACGGTATGCAGATTTTAGATTAGATGTGGTTTATGTACGTTCCGATGTCACCTTCATTGCGAATGTGGTATATCTTTAGTTCATTCTCCTTTTTCTTTATTAATACTTAGGCATCCTGGACCCTTATGTATTTGTACTGAACAGTACAGTGTTCATATGAACTGAACAGTAGTTTGGTGTCAATTACTAACTAACTATAACAACTACCCAGGTATCCGTCAACGACTGTTTAAATTATTAAGTGTTTTAGCTCGCTCGAAAAATTTAATTTATCAATTTTTTTACGGATCAACAACTTTCGGACTGGCCCGCACCTTCGTGGACGGACTTAACCGAGTGTAGACCCCCCCAGTTGAAGCTTTCTCGTCGAGAAAGCTCCAACTGGCGGAACACTTCGGGATTAGGACAACTGTCAAATCTGGGGGCACGGCCGCGCCCCCTCTAAGACGAGCCAAAAACAAAAAGCAGGGACACTACCTATCTTTTCTCGAAACACATCCCGAGAATTTTGTTTATCTGGTATAATCCAAACCCAAGTTATGAGGGTTCAAAAAAACGACGAAGCGCTTCGAGAAAAGATAGGTAGTGCCCTTGCGCTTCGCTTGGCTCGTCTTGGCGGGCAGATAACAAATGAGGGCTGTTAAACAACAGTACGCGACGCAAATGTGTACTGAGCTGCTCAGTCTGAGCAGTGCGCGGTGTATGAGTAGGTAGACTCGTAGTGTGTTGAGCAACGGTCCTCGCAGGGTGGCCGGTGGCAGATGGACGAGAGTAGCCCAGGATCTTATGTCTAGCAGTAGAGTGGTGTAGGCTGATGAGCACAATGTGTTGGCAGTGCGCAAGTCGTTGCACCGGCTGTACCGCACGGTGGAGAAGCACCTGAGCGAGGAGGGCGGGCTGCTGCAGGTGGTGTGGCGCGCCATGCAGGAGGAGTTCATCGCGCAGCACGTGGCACTGCAGGTAAGTGTGCGTGAGTGCGTCGCGGTCCGTGCGCAGTGGGACGGGTGCACAGAGTCACTGACGTGTGTGTGCAGGCGCGCATCGCGGCGTGCTACCCGGCGGCGGGGCTGGCGCTGCCACTGACCACGCAGCACATCCTCGACGCCTTCTCCGACATCGCGCGCGAGCACTGACCGCGCGCGGGCACTGACCGCGCGAGGGCACTGACCGCGCGCTGCGCACGCCACGACGCCGGCGCGGCGCCTTCGTGTCGTAGCAGTGAAAGCGGGTGCGATGTACCGACGCGTACCCATGTAAGTAGGTATACCTATGAACTGCGAACTAGAGTTGATTTAACTTGCAATGTTTGATGTTGAATGCTTATCAGTACCTAACAACTAATATTGTAAGAAATATTCTTTATTATATTATTGTAAATAGTCTTAGGTACTTATTTAATACCTAGATACTTTAGCAATGTGTCTTATTGTTAAGCTGTTAACATTTGTATATTTTGATTGTAATATAAAATCGATTATACTCCTCCATAGTGTATTTTTTCACTTTCCCTTATGTTATTTAACACCTTGAGGTTACGTTCACACAGCGTTGTTCTTTACAATAATAATAATGTTTAACACCCCCGGGAACATTCCGTTGTTCATACGGTTAAAACAAATGCTGTATTAAGGTAAACGCGCACCTGTCATAAACATAATTGAAAGAAACATATTCGAAGGCGGCAACTGCAGCGCGGACAAAGCGCGTTAACCTTTACACCATGCTCAGTAAGATTCCTTATCGTCAGTGGAAAGGAGAAATTGCTAAAGCGCCAAAATGGTACTTTTGGCAAATGAGGTTTAAAGATTTTTATTTTTATTTGTATGTTTTTCATTTTTATTCCGATTTTATTAATATAAAAATATAACATTATTAAAAAAAACTTTTAACATGTAGGTACAGTACTACCCAACTGATATGGCGCGTCGTGAATCTTCGTTCGCGTAGAAAAGAAAGTATGGCTCCGAAGATTAACGAAATAATGCTCAAAACTTACAATCAACCTTAGGTCACTATTTATAAGATACATAATACACTGCAGCTGTTAGTTCCGTCTCACTCGCAAGTCACGCCCCTCCGCACAATCACACTTCGTGCCAATTTTATCGGGCCACCGGTTTTTATCAAATATAAATATTTAATTAAAAATGCAGGTTATTTAAAATGTACTATTTATTTAATAAACAATTTAGTAAAAAATAGAAAAAACTTAATCTAAAGGCCGCACTCCTGCTACCCCAGTATCCCAGTAAAAAGGGGGCACCCTTTTTAAGGAACTCATTTTAAATCATAAAAAGATTTTTTTTTTGCCACTACGTGTACTTTTACATGCCACGCGGCGCGCGCTAACATGGTGGCAGCTGCCGACCAATAGCGGTACAGGAAAAAGAAGCGCGGTACGTGGAGCGTGCCGATTGGTCAATAGGATTTCCCGCGCTTTAAAATTCATCTTCTGCGCAGGTACATCGGTAAGCCATATCAGTTGGGTACTACTGTACCTACATGTTAAAGTATTTATGATATCTATCTCTATTTCGCGAAATAGTAAGTAGTCGCTTAAGCAAAATTATTTTGAATAATAGGAAAATGTTAGTCAGGAATATATTGCTAATTTACCCCAAATGTTTGAATCGAATTCTTCGCTTATAAATGGTATAAACCAGTTCTCTTGGAAACAAAAAAATGCTTAAGAGGGCTATCACAATTTTTCTTGTATTTGAGTGTGTGACTCTTCAAACACTCAAATACATGAAAAATTGTGATAGCCCTCTTAACACTAGAGTGCACGCGCGGGCTACATATGTAACCCAGCGTGTAATACTGTCGTATATAATTTTTGTTTGCCGCGCTACAGCGCAATCGTCTAATGTATTCCTCAAGCATTACCCCCCGCTCCCGCCAGTAGCGTGCCGACTCCCGCGGCTCACGGACGTCTGCATAAATCGCCCTTAAAGTTGGTGGGCTACGCCTGTAGCCCGCGCGAGCGTTGGAGGAAATTAAGTGTTTATCCGGGTTAGTCCGGTTAGAGAAAGAAAAAGAGCATACCCAGGTTAAAGAAACTAACCATTTGTATAATGAGTTAATAAATAGTAAATGTAACCCTCATTCCTCAACTATTGACCTAACTGAAGATTCCTTGCTGAAACAGAATTATAATAACAAAGTTAGTCATAACAAAATAAAAAAATATGCAAAACTAAATAGAATAATTAAAAAATGTAACCAAGTTAGGAAACAACACAAATACTTTTTAAAAAATATTCCACTGAGAAAAGAACGTGTTGAGCTAATCAATAAATTAAACAAATATCAAATCAAATTAGAGGACAGCAAAAAAATCTATGAAATTGATACACAGCGCTTACAGACTGACATACAGGTACTTGAAGGTAGACTCAGTTCCCTTTACATTAAATATGTGGGTTCTCAGAACCAAATTAAAGAACATATTCTTGCTGCTAATGAGTTAGTTATGTGTCAGTGCACTTGTCAGAAGGTTTCAAAACCTGATGCTGTCCAGCCTGAGGTAACGGAGGACCCGTCCCAGACTGAAAGTTGGTCTCAAGACTGTACTCTCAACCAAGATAAACCAGATATAGTACAACATCTATCCCAAGTGCCTGAGATTGGTACTTGTCCAGCTTTCAGTAATCATGATTGTTACAATTCAGTTATGTTCTCAGATAGTATAGGAAGAGGTTTAGGTAAATTAATTAGTAACAAGCAGAGTTATTCTACCCACAATTATTGTATGCCAGGGTCAACCTACAAACGAATAATGGCATCAGTAACAGGAAAGGTATTTAATCCTAGAACCACTATTACTGTATTTGTAGGTAATAGTGCTAAGGTCAAAAAGGAAGAAATCACTGAATGTGTAACTGAGTTGTTAAAGTTAAATTGTAGTAAAATAATATTGTGTGCTTTCCCATATTTTGAAACTTTGACGAATAGACAAAACAATTATATTCATATGCTTAATAACCATATGCACTTTTTAGTTACTCATTACAGTGACAAGCTTGTGTATTTTGACACCAATAGTTTTGTGGAAACTTTAAAATCGACTAGAGATACTGTGTATCTGCCTGTTAGTTTTAGACACATAATAGCAAGGCTATTAGCTTTTTATATAAACTCAGACATAAGTAGTATGTCGAAGTCTTGTGTTATTAACACCACAATGGTTAGTAATAGTACTAATAATAAGGTGGTGAGCTTGAATAAAGGTAGCTCAAATGCTATAAGTATTTTTACAAATTGTACGAAGGAGGTTCCATGCCCCTCACTCACTAGGAGCTCATTGCCTGGTGATGACATTGAAATATTGGGGATAACTCCGGATAATCATTTAAACTAGTTTGTAAGACAACAGAAGGTACCAGTAAGAATATTCCTATACATAACAACTACAAGGTATCTTCTTGCTTTAAATTAATTAATTATCAAAAACATCAGCAAAATGTCTTGAAATTATTTCATCAAAATATTCAAGGTATTTCTTCCAAATTATTAGAAATTGAAATGTTTTTAGAAAAAACAAAGTTTGACATTGTTTGTTTTACTGAACATTGGTTAAAGGATTATCAAATGCTAATTAATTATGAGAACTACAGTGTAGGCAGTTGTTTTAACCGTAAATCTATGCTGCGTGGAGGTTCTCTAATCTTAATTAAAAATTGTTTAAAATCTAAGCAACGGAATGACATAGTTGGTTTATCAGTTGAACATTGCATCGAAATGTCCTGTGTTGAGCTAGATAAGCATGTTGTAGTGTGCGTTTACAGACCCCCTAATTATCAGAACTTTTCTTTATTTGAGTCAATAATGGAAGATGTCCTAGCGAAACTTGCATCCAGTAATAAAGCTGCAATTATTTGTGGTGATTTTAATATTAACATTTTGGAAATTAATTCGAATAGCAGTAGATTATTAAGCCTTTTTAAATCGTTCAATTTATCGAATGTTTTTACTGAACCAACTAGAGTAACTCCAAGTTCTGCTACTTGTATTGATAATGTCTTCTGCGATTGTGATTATTTAGTGAAAGCCATCGTAAATTATTTGCCATCTGATCATAGTGGACAAACGGTAACTTTTAAGTTTAAAACACCTTTGCAAAAAGTGCAAATACAATTTAGACCAATAACGACTGGCAAATTAAGTAGATTCAATAGTACCCTAAACAATAAGTTGAATGTTCTGAGTCATATTATGGACGATGCAAATAAATTGTATGAGAATTTCTTTTCAGTAGTGCACAATGAATTCAATAAAACTTTTGAAAAGAAAACAAAAAATATTTGTCCTAATTTTATTTTTAGTGACTGGGCAACTAGAGGTATTAGGATAAGTAGGGAAAGACTGTTCGATCTGTACGGCCTTAAGCCCTACATTAACACTGAAACTTTCAACAAGTATGTTGCTACATATTCAAAAATTTTTAGGAATACCTGCAAGATAGCTAAAGCCCAGTACATTAGCAACAAGATTAAATCAGCAGAAAATAAAATAAAAACGGTTTGGAAAGTTATAAATAACGAAACTAGTAGGAAAAAAAAACGTAGCACAGATTATACATTGGAGACTTCACGTGGTGCCATTAGCTCTAACTTAGAAGTCGCTCAAGAATTTGTAAATTTCTTTACTAATATACCAGCTAAAACGACGGAAGCTTTAAATTCCTCACCTGATGTCTCCATTGATTTATTAAGAGCGAACGTTTTAGGCTGCCCGGTTGAATTTCAATTTAAACATATAAACCCTATGATAGTTATAAAAGCTTTTCGGCAAATAAAAATCAAATTGACCGAAGATCTATGGGGAATGTCTATCAAAGTTTGTACAGCAATAATCGAGACTATAGCACCATACTTAGCATTAATATTTAATTTGTGTGTAGATCAAGGAGTCTTCCCGGATTTAATGAAATACAGTAAGGTTATGTGGGATCGTGTGGTGAAATAAAAGAGCCGTGTCGATGAAAACTTCTATATTTTTTTAAAACACAAGAAAACTTTTAAACTCTTAACATTAACACATCGTCTCGTCGTACGTCTTTTCTTCGTGTTCCGCCATATTCCTTTTTTTCCCTCTCCCGTTCACTCTTACCGTTCCGTTCTCGTTTACCTTTCACTCGCACCTCTTCATACATTCCCTTCTACTCATAATTCATTCCACACTCGGTCATCCTACACACTGTCTGCCCTCAGACACAACATTTCAAACACTGTAATCCTCATACAATCATCACACCTTACATAAACAATCTTGATTAACACTTTAGGTTAAGTTTTACATGAGTTACAGAAACTTACTTAATGAAATTGTAATCTTAAACAATATTATTTTTCAAGCAAACAAATTCACAAACAACATTTTTTTTTCTTAGGTAGAAACACATTTACTGAATTTTTATTAAATAGCAACCTATTTAACAACTTATTATTTATTTTCATAGAAGAAGAGATAAAAGCAAAAGAAAACATCATGACTCTAGTTATAGTTACTTACAAACATTAATTTATAGTTTAGGCTTCATCTTGTTACATCTTTGCATAACAAAGAAATATAAAACACATTAGTTACACAATATGATCATCAGTTACAATTTACTTATAATGCTTACCTATCCTTAACAACTCTGTGTAATTATGAATCTAGAACATAACAAAATAGAGAAAACACAAAAAAAATATTTCTTAATTCTTATCACTTTCATACAGTTAACACACAACATACATACTTCATAAACCTCACATACTTACTTGACTTTACTCCTTGTCATCTGGCCATTTCTTCATATGATCTGCAGATGTTGTGGTCTTGACTGGACCTTCTGCCATCATATCTACTTTTTCTACGTCATATCTGTCGTGTCGTTTGGTTTTTGTAACCTGATAAGGTCCCAAATACTTTGGTTTGAGTTTAAGTCCTGGTCCTAACTGTGTTCGCTTTATAGCAACTAACTCCCCCTCTTGATATTTCCTACTATCCTTTCTATGCTTATCATAGTTCTTCCTGTTCTCCTGTTGAACTTCCAGTATTTGTAGTTTTGCTCTCTTCCTCAAATCTTCTCTATTTCCTATGTAGTTGTCCCGTCCTTCTTGTTGTAGTAGTTCATATATCTCTATATCGTCTTGTCTCTTCATTTTCTTCCCTATTAACATCTCAAACGGAGTAGTGTTCACACTTCTCTGGTAAGTACTGTTTAGTGCCATCTGCACTCTTCCTACATGCCGGTACCACAGTCCTGGTTTCTCAATACATAGCTTGGTAAGTACTGGTATAATAGTTCTGTGAACCCTTTCCACCTGACCATTACCTCTAGGTACTCCTGTAGTAATATGACATAACTCTATTCCCTCTTTCATGCAATACTGTTGAAACTCGTTGCTAGTAAAAGCAGTACCTCTATCTGTGATGAACCTTTCTGGACTTCCAAAAGTTTCCTGCAATGTCTCCAATTTATTCAACACTTCCCTCGTTGTGGTACTTTTACATGGAAACAACCATACGAACTTCGTAAAAGCGTCAACAACGGTAAGTATATGATTATACTGCTTATGAGTTTCTGTCAGAGGTCCAACATGATCTAGATGCAGCGTATGCAGTGGAGTGTCTCCCTTCTCAATTGGATTAAGGTAACCTTCCTGCTTTCCTTCTTTTCTATTTGTCAGTAGACATGGTATACATGATGCTATATAATCTTCAACTTTTTTTCCTATTTTGTCAATGTAGTAATCCTTGCTAATCAAATCCAAAGTTTTCTTCTTCGCAAAATGACCGTTACCATGTGCCCTCTGGATAATTTCATTTTCCATCGTACTAGGTATAACAAGTTGTTGCTCTAATCCTTTATAAAGTAATCCTTGATTCAGATTGTAATCTTTAAATGATTTTCCTTCTTCCAAAATTTTTATTATTGCACTAAGGCCCTCATCACACTCCTGTGCACGTCTTATATCCTGGTGTAAGCTAGAAGTTATAGCTGCTACATACGGGTTTCGACTCAATGCGTCAACATGCCTCATTCCAGTACCGTCACGGTGTTCTACTGTAAAATCGTAATCCTGTAAGAATAAAATCCATCGAGCAACTCTTGTTGATGATGCTAAATCTTTCTTGTTGAGTGTCATTTGAAAAGCTTTACAATCGGTGACAATCTTGAAGAACTTTCCATATAAGTAGTGTCTGTACTTCTTCACACCTTCAATTATAGCTAGTGCTTCAAGCTCATAGCTTGTGTACTTGGCCTGCGCGTCTGTAGTCCTTCGGCTCATATAATGAACTGGGTGTAAATTCCCATCATCACCTTTTTGCAATAAAATAGCCGAATAAGCAATACTTGATGCGTCAGTGTGGAGCTGCGTCTCTGCTCTTTGGTCATAGATCTTCAACACTGGTTTAGTGGCCAACTTCATCTTCAATTCGTTAAAAACAGTTCTATGTTCATCATTGAATTCAAACTTGCGTTCTTTCCTTAACATATCTGTGAGCGGTTGTGCTATCTGAGCATATTTAGGTATAAATTTCCTGAAGTAGGAACAAAGTCCCAAAAAACTGTGCAGTTGCTTCAAGTTCTGAGGCTCAGGGAATTTTGTAACAGCATCTGTCTTCCCCGGCGATGGCATTACTGCTCCACCTTCGATAACGTGGCCAAGGTATTCCACCTTTCTGGTTAACAGCTGAGACTTCTTCCAGTTGATATGTAACCCATATTCCGATGCAGTATTCAGAACTTCCTTTAGGCACTCGAAAGCCTGATACTCGTTGTCTGCTGGAATTAAAATATCATCAATAAAAACAATAACAACACCTCTGGCAATCAATTCTCTGAATATAATTGTGATAAATCTTGTAAAAACCTTGGGGCAAGTCGCTAAACCAAAAGGTGCACGTAAAAATTCATATTGTCCGGTTGTCGTTACAAAGGAAGTATACTTAATCGAATCTTCGTGGATGCGTAAATGAAAGTAACCATTTTTTAAGTCTAACGCACTAAATATTCTAGCTGAGGACAGCTTGTCAATATGATCATCTATTATAGGAAGTGGGTACTCGTCTTTAACCATTTTACTGTTAATCTTTCTATAATCAACGCATATTCTTAAACCACCATCCTTTTTTCGCACTAATACTAATGGACTAGAATATTCTGAGTAGCTCACCCTGATAATTCCATCATCAAGCCATTCTTGGATTTGGCGATCCACATCCTCCTGTTCCTTGAATGAGATTCGTCGTGGCCGCTGAGATACAGGTAAGTCATCTTTGAGAACAATTTTCAATTCTATTGGCGCTTCTTTATTTTTCTGTGGCACATAACTCGTTACTAACCTTATTACTTCTTCTTTTACAGCAGGATCACTGACATGAGCTAAACAATCAACAGAACTAGAGAAGCATGCAACATCTTTTAACCATTCATAGTTTGGGTTCATCCAATCATCTTTCGGCAGTAACCAAACCATACAATCTTTCATAAACATCATAACATTTCGTAAGAAATCATTACCAATTATCATTTGGAATGGCACAGAGTCGTTAGGCATTACATAGAAAGTAGTGTCACGGTATAAACAATTATCAATCGTTATGTCTAACTTAACAACACCACATGACTTTACTGGTGAATGACCTAAACCGGTTAACGTAATGTTCTTTTCGTTACACTGTACTACATAGTCTACCTCATACCTGTTAAGTTCGTTGCAAAAATCCTTTGATATCAAATTCACGTCACAGCCCGAATCAATTAATGCACTGCCCGTTTTACCGCACACAAACACTGTTTTTATTGGTCTTTTAAGACTTATAAGTCGTACAACCGGTATCTTATCATCAGGTTCCTTTATTTGTTTACATTCATTGTAATTGTCAAACTCAACAACATGGCTGCTGTCTAAGCCAATCGCTGCCCTGCTCCGTGGTTTATTACCAACATCGTAACACGAATCATTCACTCCTGAGTTCACACCGGTCGTCGCTATGTAAACATCACCCTGAACATCGTCGTTCGCGCTGCTGGTGGCGCCCTCTTGCATCAAGTTGAAGAATGCATTTTTCGACATCTGATTGGTTGGTCTTCGTTCTCGTTCAGTAGAAGTGCCAACCTTTGGAAACTGTGCGTGTCTTCCGATCGTACCCGAAGTCTGCCGAATGTCTGATGTTGACGTATGCGCTGTTTGCTTCAAATCGGAACTCGCACTCGCCATCTTTTTTGGGCAATTTGGAGAAATATGACCAAAATCATTACAGTGGAAGCACTTTTTTCCTTGCGACCGATGAGGACAATTTTCTGACGCATGACTCTTCTCTCCACAGTTGAAACATCGCATCATTGCAGCCGCGTTTCTCCTATTACTGTTGTTCTGTGCGTCATTAGGCGGCCTATTACGCCGAATTTCCTTAGCGGAATTTTTCTTGAACATCGCGTACAACTTTAGTTTCTCTTTCAGTTCCGTGTAAGTTGTAACACCATACAACATAATCTTATTCAAGTCGTCATCTATGATGCCGTCCACAATATATTTGATAGCTACGTAGTCCGGCATTCGTCCACGTTTTCCTAATTCTTTCATTATTAACATGTAGTCAATACATGATTCGTCTTTCTTCTTACGTCTTGAACTCATTAATTCATGTATCTTCTTCGCATCGATGGTATCCACAAATTCTTTACCGATAGCCAGTTTCAATTCATCCCATGATTTATATACTTTCTCGCTGCGTAGCCATAGCGCTGCGGTGCCGGTTAGCGAACGTCGCGCCACTAATAATAGTTGGGTCGGACTCCATTTAAATATTTCGCCATTTTCTTCGATATCCCGTATCCACATAGATACTGTATGCGTTTCATCTTGTGCACTGAATTTTCGTATGAGCTGTTCCGTAAGGTGCAGCATGTCGCCGTATGCCATCTGTGCCGTCTGTGCCGAAGCCATCATTGCCGCATCGTGAAAATCCTGGTCGGTTTTCTCCGTCGACATCGTAATTCCTCGTAGTCGTCGTAACTAGGAATTGTCGTCGTAAACGTCTTCTCGTCGTCCGTAGGATCAGGATCTTCGAAAATCAATTGGCGTGTGCGTCGTCGTGGTCGTACTTGCGTCTGAGTCGTTCGGCGTTTCTAACTCCACTTATTTCACCGCAATCCCGGACGAGCCCCCAAGTTTGTGGGATCGTGTGGTGAAATAAAAGAGCCGTGTCGATGAAAACTTCTATATTTTTTTAAAACACAAGAAAACTTTTAAACTCTTAACATTAACACATCGTCTCGTCGTACGTCTTTTCTTCGTGTTCCGCCATATTCCTTTTTTTCCCTCTCCCGTTCACTCTTACCGTTCCGTTCTCGTTTACCTTTCACTCGCACCTCTTCATACATTCCCTTCTACTCATAATTCATTCCACAGTTATACCACTTTTTAAATCTGGGGACACCAAAGACACCAACAATTATAGACCAGTATCTGTGTTGCCAGTATTCAGCAAGGTGTTCGAAAAGGTAATGCTCAATCAAATGCTTAATCATTTTAACACCAACAAAATCTTACACGATCAGCAATATGGTTTCACCAAAGGACGTTGTACGACTGACGCCGGTGTCACTTTATTAAAACACATATTTACAGCGTGGGAGGAGGCCCAAGATGCCATAGGGATCTTTTGTGACCTCTCCAAGGCATTTGACTGCGTTGATCACGAAACCTTGCTCTTAAAACTTGAGCATTACGGACTAGGTAAACTCGCGCTTAGTTTAGTACATTCTTATTTAAATGATAGACAACAAAAAGTGCAAATAAATGGTATCAATTCACTTCATTTAAAAGTACAAATGGGTGTTCCACAAGGATCGATATTAGGTCCCTTCCTCTTTTTAGTATATATTAATGATCTACCCCATTTATTTAAAAACCAACCACAAATGGTATTATTTGCTGACGATACTTCTTTAATCTTTAAGATAAATAGACGTGCATCAAATCTTGACGACGTAAATAATGCCCTACTGCAGGTACATAATTGGTTCACTGCTAATAATTTAGTATTACATGGGAAAAAAACTAAATGCATAAGATTTGCTTTACCGAATGTTAAAAGTAGTGATTGTGACATAGTATTGAATAACGAGAAACTAGAATTTGTCGATGAAACTGTTTTCCTGGGAATAACGCTAGACTCAAGGCTGCAATGGGGTCCTCATTTAACATCTCTTGCAGGACGGCTAAGTTCAGCAGCATATGCTGTAAGAAAAATCCGTCAATTTACTAATGTAGATACCGCGAGGCTAGTCTATTTCAGCTATTTTCATAGTATCATGTCTTACGGTATTTTATTATGGGGACGGGCTGCCGATATTGAGTCTATTTTTATTCTACAGAAAAGAGCTATCAGAGCAATATACAGCCTCCGCAGGCGCGATTCTCTAAGGGCACTGTTTAAAGACATTAACATCATGACGGTACCTTGTCAATATATTTATGAAAACATCATGTACGTAAGGAAAAATCTAAATCTTTTCAGTAAAAGAGGTGAAAGACACAATTATAGGACTAGAAATAGGGACCAATTAGTTCAACCAGGTTTCAGACTGGCTAAAGTAGACTCATCCTTCATGGGGTACTGTTTAAAATGTTACAATAAAATACCTCCCCACATACTCCAACTGAATGAAACGAAATTTAAATCCTGTATAAAACGCACACTATACAGCCAAGCATATTATAAGTTGGGGGATTATATCGCTGACAAAAATGCTTGGCTCAGGGCTGGTCCTGCTCCACAAGGGCGCGTAAACTAATTAATTAGCATTCGAAAATAGTGTTGGAGCTGATGAAGATTGTACAACCTATCTTTGCATTGTATAAATTCAATCTCATAGTATTGTATAATTGCATAGCACATGTGTGAGCACTATGTACCCACTATAAAGCTTACTGGGTTCGTCTCTCATTGACTTGAATGTGCCCTGGCGGCTGAGAGTATGTCATGCTCACTCAAATGTGTCGCTGGTGGTGGCGTGTGTATTGGATCATTGAGTTCCCTTCAAAATGGTTGAGCTGAATGGTGCTGATCCATACGTCATGTTCGTGAACGGGCGCCGTCAGTAGGCACTGGTCATTTCTTAGCTGCCACGGCTTATTTTAATTCCATAATTGTTTTTATCTTTTTATTACGGACGCTTTTAACGTGCACGTCTTTCTACATCGTTCTCACATGTATAATTACAACATGAATGATGTAACCACTCTATTGTAACAATATTTTGATTTAAAAGAGTGTCCATGGAGTTTCTTGCCCGTTCTTCTCCATAGGTACCTACTACGCTTTGGAATGGGCAACTAGCTTCATCTTTCTGACTGACCGACCCCTTGACAATTCAAAAGTGCCTGTAATTGGTTTATTTGAAATAAATGCTTTGAGTTTGAGTTTTGAGTTTGAGTTTAGTGTGCAAGTGGTGAAATTGAGGTAAATATGAAATATTTGTTGCAGTATTACTACAAAACGTACTGTTAATTAATTTTTAAGTGTTTGTTGTTTGTATTTATGGGTTTTTCATGTATCTTTATTCTGTTTTGTTCACTTTTTAGATGGCGGGTAACTCGAACAGATTGTGCGACCAAATACAAAGATGGCTGCTGGAGGATAATGAAGACGATGACATTTCGAGCGAAAGTGAGGAAGGCGTAGAATCCGCGGAGCCACAAAGTGGCCCGCTTGGATCTCCTCATCATTCTGATACGGAACAAGATGGCGAGGAAGACGAAGACGAAGATGAAGACGTGCCTCTATCGACTTTGGCTTCCTATCAGTCTCGTAATGGTACAAAATGGAGCAAGATTGCACCGCCCACTTCAAGAACCAGATCTCACAACATTTTAGTCCGTCCACCAGGCCCAGTAGGTGTAGCAAAAGACGCTAAAACGGCTCTCCTATCATTCCTGCTGTTTTTTGACGCTGATATTTGGAACGTGCTTGTTGATTCAACAAATATTTATATTGATATAGGCAGGATTGCAGGATTGGCAGAACAACCCCCGCAACAAAATATGCCTATTCGGGGAGGAGTTGGTCGGTGTGCTTTTTGCAGTAGGGCTCGCGACCGTAGCACGCGCAAGCAATGCAGCAAATGTATGAGGCGTATTTGTAGCGAACATCAGGCCGTCGTGTGTCCGGAATGTATGCCAATAGACTGATTTATTACCCATTACTTTGATAATAGATTCAATTCGATTAAAATAAACGCCTTTTTTGATAAACATTACGTTCCTAAATGAAAATAACACTAAGAGAACTCAACCCTTCCAAATATTTGTTGATTTTTAAGAAGTTTATGTTTAAGTTTCAAATTATAATAAAAAATCTAAATTTTGTTGATTTTATGAGCCATTTTGATAAAAATAAATATGTTTAGTAATTATATGCTGTGTTTTACTCATATTTTTGCCTTATTCAGAGAAATAATTGACCCATAAGTGGCCTACACCTGTAGCCCGCGCGTGCGCTTAAGGAGCATTTATGGGCGCGTGCACTCTAGTGTTAAGTGACTCATACCGTGTCAATCTTGTAAGTAAAAATTGTGATAGCCCTCTTAAGTGACTCATACCGTGTCAATCTTGTAAGTAAAAATTGTGATAGCCCTCTTAAGTGACTCATACCGTGTCAATCTTGTAAGTAAAAATTGTGATAGCCCTCTTAAGTGACTCATACCGTGTCAATCTTGTAAGTAAAAATTGTGATAGCCCTCTTAAGTGACTCATACCGTGTCAATCTTGTAAGTAAAAATTGTGATAGCCCTCTTAAGTGACTCATACCGTGTCAATCTTGTAAGTAAAAATTGTGATAGCCCTCTTAAGTGACTCATACCGTGTCAATCTTGTAAGTAAAAATTGTGATAGCCCTCTTAAGTGACTCATACCGTGTCAATCTTGTAAGTAAAAATTGTGATAGCCCTCTTAAGTGACTCATACCGTGTCAATCTTGTAAGTAAAAATTGTGATAGCCCTCTTAAGTGACTCATACCGTGTCAATCTTGTAAGTAAAAATTGTGATAGCCCTCTTAAGTGACTCATACCGTGTCAATCTTGTAAGTAAAAATTGTGATAGCCCTCTTAAGTGACTCATACCGTGTCAATCTTGTAAGTAAAAATTGTGATAGCCCTCTTAAGTGACTCATACCGTGTCAATCTTGTAAGTAAAAATTGTGATAGCCCTCTTAAGTGACTCATACCGTGTCAATCTTGTAAGTAAAAATTGCTAATATGTACTAAAGAAGCGATACACTACACAGGCTATGCAAACAAAATTGCTAAAGTGCACGGGCATAACTAAATAATTGAAGCAAAAGTTACTAAAGGTAGGTAAAGTATTAACCAATATGTAGGTAGGTCATTTATTCGTTTCATACTACTTAACTATGGATGGGTTTTAAAGTATAAATGTTCGAAAAAATTGCTTGAAATTCACTATGTGTGTCAACTATATTAATATACAAAGGGAGAGTGTGAGTTTGTCTATATGCGGAGGGTTTTTTCTGGAACTAAGTACTGCAACTATAAGAAAATGTATTTAGGTACCATTTTATAGGTAGGTACGTTATTCTAGATGGACATAGGCTATTATTCTGTATTTTTCATTTTTAACCCAGGCTAAGCCGGGGCGGGCCGCGTTGTATTCCATACAAAGATGGTAAATGTCTTGAATAGACCTAAACTGAAAACCTCTTAGAATTTAACAATTCTGTTGGAATTTGCATTTGAAATAAAAACCATTGCTTTTACCAATTAGTTTCATTTATTTATCAAATTTTTATCGACACATTGCTGTTGTGACTCTCTTTTAAAAGTTGTCTTACTTTAATTAAAAAAAAAACAGTTTTTTTATGTTACATGGACCTGACCAACAAAAACGCACTTAATATCATTTGATTTGATTTAAAACGATTTATACCTTAAGAAAAATGCCTTCCTTTTTCTAATAGATACAAATGTTATTACATAGGTACCTAATTAACACAATTTTATTTTCCCGAAATGAAATGTAAAAACGATACTTAGAAAATATTGCTAAAGCTCCATCTACTTATACTTAAATCTTATGCGAATAGTTTTGCTAAAGCGTCAAACAGTTAAAAAAAAACAACAGTAATTAATAAATAGCTAACAGACTGTTGAACAAAAAAAAATCAAAATTTTAAAATAGCTAATGTAACAATGTTATCCAAATCACAAAAAGAAAAAATGCTTATGTTGCTGTAGTGAAGAGAATGTTGAAAGGGAAAACGTTCTAAAGGGCCTCTGTCCTAAAAATGTGTTGCTAAAGCGACGTTTGTTCAAACAACATCGGAATACCGTCGCCTTAGATCTTGGAATCCGGGACATCCGCACATTTTTACAAATGCTAAAGCGCCAAAATTGCCTCAGATAAAAAAATCTAATCCAATGATATACATGTACTTATAACTCTTTTGGCCCAAATGGCGCTTTAGCATTTTCTCCTTTCCAGTGACGATATGATCCCAACATTTTAATAAAAAACATCGTAGTCGATTCAGTGTTTCCAACTGATGTTATTTCCACTTAATTTAACGAATATCAACTTTATGCTAATGTAGATTAAGTTGATTTCAGAATGACTAGTACTGTTGAAAAGTTTATTTTTCCAACAACACAACCTAACATGTTTGGAAGCTAAATCGTGAACGCAGTATACAACGCCGCGGCGTGAATTCCCCTTTCCCCCCGTGTCTGCATTGCCTTGAATATGTAGCGGTCTCCATATACAACATGTAACGTAATTAACGCACACCCTCAAACACCCCAATTAGAATATTATGTTATAATCATAATAATATACACTTAATTTTTAATTTAGCATGTATATGCATTGTTATTTATTAAATTAGTACCAATTCTGGGAGAAATTTATGGTCATACTACGAGGTGCATTCAATAAGTACCTAGCCTCATCGCCAGAGGGCGCTGTAGTTTCAAAAGAGTTTTACCACAGTGTAGCACATTCTTTTTTAATTCTTTTTTCAAATTTTCATTCCAATCCCTTCATTTGTTTTAATTTGACAACTTATGGAAGCGAACGTGTCGATCGGTTTTACAAAAATGGAAAAAGAGCAATATCGTTCGGTGATTCGATTCCTATTTTTGGAAGGGAAAACGCGCATCAAAATCAAATAGCGCTTGGATGCTGTGTACGGTGACTCTTCTCCATCGATGGCCACCGTCAAGAATTGGTTCAACGAGTTTGCACGTGGCCGTTCGTCGGTTTTTGATGAACCACGTCCAGGTGCACCGAAAACAGCTGCTACGGAGGAAAACATTAAAAAAATCCATGATCTCGTATTGGCAGATCGCCGATTGAAGGTTCGGGAGCTAGCTGAGACTGTAGGCATTTCAGAAGGAACAGTGCATCATATTCTTCACGAGGAACTCGGCATGAGAAAGCTGTCGGCGCGATGGGTGCCGCGTTTACTCACACCGGAATACAAGCGCAACCGTGAGACCACATCGGAGACGTGTTTGGCGCTGTTTAAGCGGAATCCAGCGGAGTTTTTGCGTCGTTTTGTGACCGCCGATGAAACCTGGATCCACTGGTACACACCAGAGACCAAGGAGCAATCAAAACAATGGATCCAGACCGGGGAACGTGCTCCAAAGAAGGCGAAAACTGTAAAATCGGCCGGAAAAGTTATGGCCACCGTTTTCTGGGATTCACAAGGTGTGATCTACATCGATTACCTCGAGAAGGGTAAAACAATTACAGGGCTTTACTATGCCGATTTATTGGGCCGATTCGACGCCGAATTAAAGAAAAAACGACCCCATCTGGCGAAGAAAAAAGTGCTGTTTCACCACGACAACGCACCGGTTCACACGTCTGCCGTTGCCATGGCCAAATTGGTCGAATTACGCTACGAATTGCTGCCCCATCCACCGTATTCTCCAGATTTGGCCCCTTGTGACTTCTTTCTGTTTCCTAATCTGAAAAAATCACTCGCCGGGAATAGATATGGATCAAACGAGGAGGTCATCGCCGCCACGGAGGCCTATTTTGCAGAGTTTGACAAAAACTATTTTTCGGACGGGTTAAAAAAGTTGGAGCATCGCTGGGCTAAGTGTATCGAACTAAAAGGAGACTATGTTGAAAAATAAATTGCCACTTTTCCAAAATTTTCGTTTTCTTTTTGTAGGCTAAGTATTTATTGAATGACCCTCGTACTACGCACGCAGCGCACACAGTCGCACAAGCAGTTACCGCGCCGCTCGACACAATACAACGAAACTACGGAAAAAGCCGACAATTTGATACACGATTGTTTACGATAAAGAAATATTATGAAACATTAACCGACGACGTCCGAGAAAAGAATTGTTTATTTACGGTCTATGTCTAGTAAACATTATGATTGCGTCTTTCCATCACACTTTTCAGGCTTTGGACTGTCGACTCTGAATAATTTCGTTTATTGAATATGATACAATGCCAATCGGCAATGAACTGCTGAAAATAAGAGGCGGTACGACAACATTATTCAGAGACGGCATGTTTAAAAGATTGAATCAAAATATTTAAAGTAATTTAAAAAATCAAATAACTTACATACTGATGGCCTAAACACTCATACGACGTTGTCTTTTTATCACACTTTCAAAATGTCCACCACCTTGTTCAATACATTTTAATGCCCGTTTTCTTAACTGATGTTTTAATTTAGAAAGCACTTCAGTGTCATTTCTCACTATTTCAAAAGCGTTCACTATCCTATTTTTTAGGTCCTCGGCACTTGTTGTATCACTAAAATAAACTAACGATTTAATTCGTCCCCACAAAAAAAAGTCAAGAGGCGTCAAATCAGCTGATCTGGGGGGCCACTGGATAGGGCCGCCGCGACCGATCCAGCGCTCTCCAAACTCTTCATCAAGGTGCTGCCGAACACTTCTAGTGAAATGGGCAGGGGCACCATCGTGTTGGTAGAATACCTCTTGTAAATTATGAAGAGGAATGTCTTCTAGCAGCGTAGGTAGAGTTTCTCGTAAAAACAGTAAATATGCGTCTCCTGTTAATCTTTGTAAGAAGACTGGCCCCAGTATGTGTGTACCAATGACACCGGCCCAGACGTTAACTGAGAAACGGTGTTGGAAGGAATCCACTCTGCATGCGTGAGGATTTTCGTGCATCCACAAATGTGTGTTATGTTGATTGTACATCCCCACGCGTCTGAATGTACTTTCGTCGTTCCAAATTATGTTCCGCTGCCAATTTTCTAATAACCAGCGGCTGAACTGCAAACGTGGTACGTAATCGTTTGGAGTCAACTCCTGGCATCTTCTGAGGTGGAATGGATGTTCTTTATCACCACGAAGTGTTCTCCACACATGCATATGACTACATTCAAAGTGTGGCGCTGCTTCTCGGGTACTGGCATGGGGATTCTCATCGAAATAGTCCAGGATTTCGTTTTGAAGACGAGTACGTGTATGCACGTTGGCTCCCCTATCGATGGCTGTGTTTGGACGGAACGTTCCGTGGTCGCGAAGCCGCTGAGTAGCAGCTAACATTGTCCTGCGGTCCACTCTTGTACCATACCTTTGGTTAAATGTTCTGCAAGCTAGAGCCACATTATCACCACACGTTGCCAAAGTCCTCACCATTTCGGTATACTGAACATTAGTGTATTGGAAAGACATTGCGCGCGAAAGAATTATTTGATAACACTAACTACGTATCTATCCTTGGCGGGAAGATGAACTTGAAAGGGAACGAAAGTAAGTAGGAGGTTTATGGGTGTCCTTTGTCCAGTTCCTGTTAGTGTGTGTGTGCGGTCAAATCGCTAAGTTTACAATGCATTTGTTAACGTTCTTGGAATAAGGTTTATTTTTCTTTATTTTGTATTGAATGATGGGAATTTTATGAATACAAATAAAACTGCGATTTTAAAAGTCTTATTACTTTGACTTACGGTCCATTTCAATTTGTTTTGATTGTACAGGGTTAATATGACAATAATATCCGTAGTTTTAATTATTTTTGGGATAAAAAATTACCTATATTAAAAATTATATAAATCGATTCAGTAAACGATTCTGAACAAACTATTTTCAGGATGTGCGTTAATTAAGTTACATGTTGTATACTCTGAACACATAGCATATTGCGGATATAATTATTTCTTGTAAACGTTTGTTTTTAAGTTATTGTAGCTAATGTACGAGAGATTTTAATGAAAGTTTAAACATATACCTAGAGGTAGGTAATTAAATACAAATTTAAAATACCCCCGACTCAACGATCTCTAAAAAGTTGTATTTTCATCGACGTTGTTTTGATCAAAATATTACCTACAACTTATATTTAACTTAAAGGGTTTTTTTTACTTTTTAGAGATGTTAGTTAGTCGAGGGCTTTTAAAATTTATAATTGAACTTTTTCTCCTGCTTTTTAAACTTACTACCTATACCTACTAATAGTAGACACTACGATCGACACGTGTCTCACTTAAGTCTGCGCAGCTGTACGTATGTTTCCCACAGTGAAGCTAGCTACAAATTTATCCTCATTTCTCTTTGCTACTCCATCATCAGGCCCTGATCACCATCTATCTATAACCTATTCATTGAGACCAGTAAGAGAATTAGCAAATTTCGACTCGATCAGCCCTGTGGAAGATGCTCACATCCCTTCATCAACTTGGAAAGTAACAGATAATGTTCAAACCGCTAAACAGATTTTCTTAAATCATAGCTAAGAACACTCAATAAGTCACCTTTCGAACAAAACGTACACAATCAAAATCGGGTCAGCCATTTGTGAGCTATGATGGTGCAGACAGACACACAGATACACATCGCTGCTTTGCATGAATACCCGAACAAACCAAAATTTTGAAAATACTGGTTTATAACACAGCCAAATGCAAAATAGTCCTTATTTCATGGTCAGTAAGACTCACATTCATAACGGCAAAACCGGCGTAGTGGCGCGCAAAAATGTCGTTATGACATTGGTTGATTTATCACGCCATATTAAATTTGTGCAACAGTCGACGATCGCCAGTTGCTATTATTGTTTTCGCGTGATCACATCAAAACTTTCGGGAATAATATCACATTTCTAAATAATCGTGTGTTTAAAGTGTAAAGTTTAGTAATATTTTCTGCAATATTGATTCATTTTGAGTTGTTTGATTATTCAAGATAAAATTGTGACCATTTTCGATCAATTATTTGTTGAAAAGTGCTGCATTTAGTGCTACAACATTCTTCACGAAAGAGTAAGTAAGACAATAATACTTTAAGTTTTATTTGTTTATTCAAGATAGAAATAACAAAATCTTTTAACATATTTACGAAATAGGTTATTATTGCTTAGAAATAAAGCTCAATAATTTAGAACCGAAAGCAAGTTAAGTTACTTTTAACGATATAATATAATTATAACGTGTTTTGATTGTTTTTTGCTGCCTCCTGGCTCATTGCATAGGGCCTTAAATAACCACGATCTCCCGGGTTCGAATCCTGGGTCGAGCAGTAAACGTGGTAATCGTCATTTCTAACTTAGAAAAGTCTTAATAGCAACTCGGAGTTAGAAATTGTGCCCGATGAACAACAAAGGGCTCGCCCCTATAACGTATCCATGAGACCTAAAAACATATCCGGCGAAACGCGGGTGAATTTATCACCTCTGCCTACACCTCGACACCTTCGGTTATTATAGGCAAGATGCTATGTTGTGTTATGTTGTGGTGTGGTGTGAGCGTGGCATGACATGGCACGGCATAGTATGGTGTGGTTCGTTATTTTATGAATTGTTCTTATTATTTACTGTGCCGAATCCCCGTACCCTACAAATAATCCGGAACCTCAAACAAGATAATGAAGATATTATACAAAATGAAATACCTACGACTTCAACTTCCATACAATTCACTGAAAAGGAACAGTTCATTTTATCTCCCAAGCCTAAAGATAACATTGAAAATAAAGATTTATCTAATGTTCTATTCTATTCTATTTTTGTCTATGGCAATGGTGCCGATGTCGACAATTCTGCCAATGTCAGATGTGATATGAGAAAACGTGAGAGACGAAAATACAAAATAATATATTAAAAAAAAAAAAATTGGATTTAATGTGAAACTTGTTGACGAGTATTAGTACACTGAAACAAACAAGTACAAATATTGCTAATTATATGTACATAATAAAACAGAACAATACAAATAAATGATCACAGTCTACACAAAAATCATCATAATTTGATGTCATTGACCCGAATAAAAAACATCAAAGACTCAAAGAGCTTTGGGGAAGAATGTGTTAGTAGGGATGAAAAGTTAATTGGGACAGAGATTTTTAATTTAGGGAGATGACTATACAAGTCATGGTCTGGGTTATTATTGGAGCAGTTAAAAAATATGTGCTCCAAAGTACCTTCATCCAACCCACATTCGCATAGCGATGAGTCTCTGACCCTAATTTTGTGAAGGAATACCGGGGAACAACAGTGGCCTATACGGAGACGGCAAAGAGTTGATAATACTTTCTTGGATATTTTTTTATAAGGGTAAAACCAAGGCTTGGGAGTAACATTAGGTTGTATTGCGTGATAAAAAGCACCTTTCAGTTTACTTGAATTTTGCCACTGCACCTGCCATGAGGTTAGCAAGCTCTTTTTTGGAAGGCCTAGCAGATCGTAGCCCTGGCATTGGAAATGTTTAAGGTCAGCGGCTTGGGACGTAACAGCATCCTTAGCAAGAGCATCAACATATTCGTTTCCTCTTATGCCACAATGACTTGGAATCCAAACCAAATGTACGGTTTTGTGATTCTTGGCACAAGAGAAAAGAGACTTTTTGATTTGAAGCAGGATTGGACTGTGCAGCTTACTTTTGTAAGGATTCTGCTCCAAAGCTTGCAAACAACTAAGTGAGTCTGTGAAGATGACACCAAAACGTATGCTATGAGCCTCTATGAATAAACACGCTTCCAATATGGCCACGCACTCACCCGTAAACACTGATGATTGAACTGGGCACCTGAATTTTAAAACGATTTTGGAGTTTTGGTAGTATACCGCAGCACCAGTGCAACTTGTATCTGATAATTTGGAGGCGTCCGTGAAAAACCTTTCGAAATTGTACCATCGCTCACCAACCACCGCATTGAAAACCGAGTTCGCCGAAGGAGACCTTTTCGATATACCGATATTGTAGAAAATATCTGGTATAAAACAAATAATTTCATAGTCAAAACTGAAAATAGGGAGTTTCGGAAATTTATTAATAGGGGAATCTAAATTTTGATAAACACGGAGGGATTTTAAAAACAAGGGGACTTCTTTATGTTTCCAATAGTTGGAACTTCGGCATGCAACATCTAAGTCCTCCACTTTTTGAACCATAGGATGGGAGGATTTGGTAATGACTCTAGCCCAAAATCTCGATGCTAAATACTGTCTTCTCAAGGCCAACGGTGGTTCTGCGCACTCTACTTGCAATGCGTTAATTGGTGAGGACTTCATACAACCCGATATGATACGTAGGCACTTAGATTGAATTCTGTCCAACCTGGCCAAAGCACCTTTGTTGCAGGGAATTAAAAGGAAAGATCCGTAGTCCAACACACTCCGGATTAAGGCATTGTATACCAATTTCATGGTGTAAGGATGTGCCCCCCACCAGACACCGGCAAGCACTTTTAGAACGGGAATAGTTCTCTCGCATCTATTAACTAAATAATTTAGGTGGTGTAAACCACTCAATTTGGAATCCAAAAGTACGCCTAAAAATTTTACTTTTGATGAAACCGGTATAGAATGTCCTTGGATGCCCACTGAAATTTGTGGGATCAACCTCCTGCGGGAAAACACAACTACAGTACTTTTGGGGGCAGACAAACTCAGACCGTGAGAATTTAGCCATTGGTTTAGAGAGTCCAGGGATACGCAGAGAGACGATGCAGCGTCACTAACTTCGTTACTGGTGACATATAAAGCCAAGTCGTCAGCATATTGAAGAATTTGACAATCGTTGTTTAGGCATGACCCGATGTCAGCTGTATATAAATTGTACAGTAAAGGACTAAGAACAGAGCCCTGTGGTAGGCCCTTCCATGACATCCTAACGTCAAATTCCTCACCCGGGACTCTCAAAATCAAAGATCGAGACATGAGCAAACTACAGATGCACTGTATCATTCTCTCCGGTATTCTCAGCTGTTGCAATTTTTGCCTGAGAATGGGAAGAAGGACATTATCATATGCAGAGGAAATGTCTAGAAAGGCAGCTACTACAGATTCATTTTTCGAAAACGATGAGCGTATATCTGAAACCAAAACCCCAACACTATCCATGGTACTGAGTCCCTTTCTAAAACCAAATTGAGACCTAGGTAGTAAGTCTCTGGATTCTACAATAAATTCTAGTCGGTTCTTTACTAAATGTTCAAATATTTTTGCAAGGACTGATGACAAAGCGATTGGTCTAAAGCTGTTTGGATCATCAGCGTGCTTACCAGGTTTTAAAATAGGTATGATAATTTGAGTTCTCCACTGATCGGGAACCCAGCCATAGGTGTAATAAAAATTTAAAATGTCTAAAAAATAGTTGTTTGCTCTATGACCTGCGTGTGACATAAAGGAATAGACAATACCATCTATACCGGGGGCAGAGTCATGAACGTGTTTCAAAACTAAGTTAAGCTCCTGCATAGAAAATGGTGCATCAAATGGATCCTGCGAAGAAATAAGTGATGGCTGGTTATGTTCTGTCACCGATGGAACATACGGAGGAGCCAGTTTATCAAAGAACAGCTCAGCAGTCTGTCGAGTGATGGGGGAAGAAACTGAAGGGGAGCATCCAGATCTAAAGCGGTTGATCTTCTTCCATACCACTGATAAAGGAGTGGAGGGGGCCAGTGAACCACAAAAAACAGCCCAACCAGCACGTTTCTTCCTTCGCAGTAACCTTCTAGATTTAGCGAGGGTCCTATTGAAAGCTATTAGATTATCGCTAACCATCGCCTCATTATACACCCTTTCAGCATCATCCCTTTCCCTTATGGCAGCTGTGCATTCCTGGTCCCACCATGGTGGAGGAGGAATCTGCCCACGTGCTGAGTTTTTAACAGGAAAACATGAGTCTGCACTAGCTGTAATGGCAGAAATGAGGTTATTATAACAGTCTGTCACATGGAGGGGATCAGGGGAATCAAAATCACGACAAACTAAATTTGGAAGAGAATCTATTTTTTCCTCCAATAATGAGGAATAACCTGCCCAATCAGGATTAGACAAATTATACCTCAAGAGTGGAGGGTTAGATTTTTCTAAGTAAGTTTTCTCAGCCAAAGATATTATAATTGGATAGTGGTCACTACCATGTGACAAACTGGTACACTCCCAATGACAAGACGCTGCGATGTCCAGTGAGCAAAATGTGAGGTCAACGCAACTCTTATGCTGTCCAGGAAGAGACCTACGGGTTGAGCACCCATTATTTAAAATACAAAGGTTAAGGTCATCTAGGATCTCAACTAAACCTTCCCCAAAACAGTCGCAACGTTCAGAACCCCACCTAAAGTGATGGCAGTTAAAGTCCCCCATAACAAGCACAGGGCCCTCTATGGTTTCCAACATACGTTTTAAAATTGGAAGGAAACTTTGATGAGGATGAGCAATATAAATAGATATGAGGGTTATTCCCTCTACCCTACTAGCCACAATGCTAATATCATCACCTAAAGGAGGCAAAGATACAGCCACAAGCGGAACACGATTATTCACACAGAGAGCCGACCCGCCATAGCCATCAGATCGGTCGCATCTGAGAATATTGAAGGAAGGTAAACGGAAACTAAGACTCGGAACTAGCCAAGTCTCAGCGAGAGAACAAGCTAAAGGTTTGTATTTGTTTAGAAGGAATGTGAGCTCGTGCTTCTTATGAAACACGCTCCTCACATTCCATTGAAGGAATACGTACCGAGGCATTATTATGGGATGAAAGTGAGTTAATAAGTGAAGTAGCAACGTTGGACGGTAATTGAGTTTTATTGGATGAAGACACTAAGGTTAACAGAAGTTTACTAAGAAGTTCAACTATTGAAGACAAGTTTTCAGGAGATTCGGATAAATGATTATTAAGACCACAGCCATTAGGCTGAGTAGATTGGGGAGTGCTAGTGAGCTGCTGATGGGCTGTTTTATCGTAGGAGGGAGAAAGTAGAGCATGGGTCTTTGGCTTAAGAGACACAGTTTTGCGGTATGACGGAGTCTGTGATTTAGCAATGTCTGCATAACTACGAGTGGAAGTGGGAACAGTTTTACTTGCTTCTAAATAAGAAATTACTTTCTCAGCCATAATGGATTTAATTGTCTTCTGCCTGCTGTACTCCGGACAGGCTCTGCTATTTGCAAAGTGACTTCCAGAGCACAACACGCAGAAAGCTTCGCTCTCAGCAATGCTACAACCATCACCGGGGTGATCATTGCCACACTTGCTACAGCGGGGTTTGGAACGACAAACCGATTCTACATGACCAAAACGGCAACACTTGCGGCATTGAATGGTGGGGTATACATACTGTTCTACGGTCAAAGATGTATAAAAACAGAAGATTCGTTTTGGTAAAACTTGCCCATCAAATGTGATGACACAAGTTTCAGTGGGCCTATATTCAGTTACACCATCTTTATTAAACTTCCTATTCAATCTCCTAACTTTTATAATTGGACCACAGTAGACTTGGGTAGTTCGCGAACGATTGAAGTAAATGAAGTACTTCGTTTCACAAAATAACCCTATCTTTCCTTCAGTAGTCATTCAAATGTGTCTCTACTTCATTTAGTTCAGTGTTTCTTTTCGCTCGCACCACCTCAGCATTCATTTCGCTCGCATGACTCTTACATGTATAATATTTTTTTTGCATGCTAGGTAAATTAAAATTGATGTTATTCTCTTATTGAGAGAGTTTGTTGTATAAAAACCAGAAAACATACTACTTAATATAAATAGTTAGATACGTATGTACTTTTGCTTACTTCTGAAACTGTTAGTTTTATATTAAGTATACAAATTATTTTACTCCTTTTAGCTTTTTTTTTAAGTTGGTTTCATATTTCATGGCATTCATGGTTGACAGGACTGTATAAAGTATGAACGTAGACAGAGAAAACTACTCTGTCTACGAGTATGAAGGAAAATCAAGATAAATATAAAAGTGAACTAAGAACTAAGTGAAGTGCATCATTCGTCGTAACTTATCACACTACACGAGCTCGATATCTCATTGACTCGTTCTGATTTGCTGAACTAATTGAAGTACTGAACTAAATGACTGGACTACTTCATTGAGTCAAAAGATATACTTCAATCATTTCTTTTCACTGACACATTTTGCGCATGTCTAGACCACAGCCTACTGGGACTTTTAAATATGTCAGGACTTCCTCGTCTGAGAAGTCAGTAGGAATGCCACTTACAACACCCATACGGGTTATATTAAAAGACGGAATAACAGCCTCATACAAATTTGTCCCTAAAACATTATTACTAATAAAGGCATTTGCATCCTGAGGGGATGAAAACTCAACTGATATACGATTTCTACCAACACGCTTGACTGTGACAATATTTGATATGTTCTGATTTGTCAAAAAGCGCCCGAATGTAATTGGGTGTAGGGTAGTTCCAGAATTAGGTTGATTTTCTTGTCGGGAAACATGGACAATAAAAGGTCCTTTATCTATTACTGAGTATCTAACACGGCCAATATGAGTTCTTGGTTGTTTGGTAGGGCGATTGGATACATCCTCTTCATTACCGGGACGTTTACGGATATTAGTCTGGGGTGGAAGGATCTGGGACTCCAGATTACAGACCACATCTGCAAACTGGCTTAATGGGTTGGGTGTGGAACTTGGGCTATACGAAGAAAAGCCAGATAGGGGGGTAGTAGTAATATCATCAGGAGGGTCAGGGGGTTTATTTTTATCCATATTCATATTGAATATGAATAATGGTGTCCAATATCGTTAAAAAAACAAACACTAAACAAACCTGATAGCAGGGAACAACGAGACAACGCACAAACAAACACAATAACAAGTCACAATAAACACAATAACACCGAAAAACAGCCAAAATTCAAACACACGTGTTTCCCAGAAGCACACTGTGGCGAGAATCCTCTTTATCTAATGTTAGTGAAGACTTTTGCTCAGATGATAGTGTGAAGGATCCTGATTATGTAGATATCGATACTTCCTGTTCTACAAAGAGGTCTCTTTTGAGAAACGAACGCAGTGTTAAAAAAATATTATGAGTGGGATAGATTTGAATGAAAAACAATATAGGTAGGTACTTGTTATGATAATTTCAGTAACGATGTTTCCACCATAAACCAAACAAGTTCACCAATACCTATGCCGATAGCCCCCATGCAAACAGAATCTAGTAGCAGCTCAAGCGATGGATCTAGTTCATCAGAATTAGTAGGTACACGAAGACTTTTTTGATATAAAGCGTTGGCTTCATTGATACCTAGGCAAAAATTTTTCTAAGAATATGGACCAAGAAACGTTAAAGCTAGGAGATGTCAAAATTTTAAAGGTGGAATCTAATGATTCTAATTACCTACTGTTTTTCCTATAAAACATCGTACGAGGACACAGAGTTTAAAACAGTCATGATAGATAAAATTGGCAAGACAAGAAACACTGCCAATAATATCACTTTTAAAAAAGCACACAGAGTAAAATTTCCAATATGTGAGAAGAAGAAGGGTTTGCTAGACCTTATTAGGAAAAATATTGTACAAAGATTTTATAAACCGTTTTTTGAGAATCTCAAATTTTTATTATGTACCTGAAGAAGACTGATTATGCGGTACTTAGTTGCCAAATAGTTTTAAGAAGAAGCCTAATAGAGGATAAGTTTGTTAGATTTTTTATGTTTATGGTTTCTAATGAACCTAATTATTTTTTAAAAGCAAACAGAACCGACCGGCAGTACGCCGGTCGATTCTGTAACAATCTCACCGTGATAACTTAGGTGAAGTGAGCTATCACTCCACTTGATGCTAGGGATTGACACTATCGACAACTCACTTCACAGGTAGGTATCTGGGTGATGGTCATACTGCAAGTTGATACAAAATGTGGACTATTTTGATGTTCCTATTAATTTTTATGTACATAATATATTTTGTAAAACAGCATTTTCTTCTAAAAAATACTTTTCCACGGGTTTGTTTAATCTCTGAATTTGATGTTAATTAGCACTAATATATTAAACAGAAATGTGTTATTCTACAGAAAAATCGTTCCGATGGCTTCAACATAAAACTAATAAGTAAATTGATTTGGGTTTGAACATACTTTTCATTAATATTATCTTAATCGTAATTGTGTTACTATTACAGATTTTTTTTAAATATCTTGTAGATCATATTTATACCAGTTATACCATTCTAAAAGTAAAATTGAGAACTACTCAAGTATGTTATTTTGATTTATGTTCCTATTCATGATAAACCAAAACTCATACTGTAACAAGTCGCACAGTTTTTAATTATTAATTATGATATTCGCAGCTCAAAACCAAAATATTTAAATTTTAATTAAACCTTGGTTAATGCCCTTTCGATTTATACATTATATTCTTCTATTGATCAAATACATGAAAAGTTATGACAGTAAATATTTTGTTTAATTTTCAAATAGCTACCCTGTAAAATGTGTGTTTTTTAGATTGTGCGGTTATTCGTGCAAAGCAGCGACATGTTAAACTTGTATTACAACACCCCTGTTTCCGTCGGGGGTTAAAAAGATATGGCTACCTAGCTATCATTCTGAGAAGTGAAGGATGAACTTTTTGGTGATTTGATAAATAGTTTTAGTAAAGGTTCCTTTTTTGGCAAGGTTGAATGAAACACAAGAAAAAAAAACAAATACCTATTTGTATTGATTATATTAAACTATCACATTGATATTGCTCAGTTTTTGTAACAGTGTTATGAAGGGAGCTTTGACGTGATGCTGTGCAAGTACCATGTGTCCCACACTGTCGTATTACAAAATCTGAGCATCTTGATCTATGCATCCCTGCAACGTTTAGTCCAGGGATTTAGGGGGCGAGTAGTTGAGGTACACTAGTCCGGAAGCCTTAGCCTGAAACAAACAATTCATTTTTTTTAATACATTCTACTTTTTCTTTGTTGAAATTACTGATGGATTTGTGGCTTTAAGATTGTCAGTCAGTTTGGTATACAATGTTTTTATTTTTATAAACTCAACTGCAAGATCTGTTCGATATGTTTACAGATTATATAGAATGCTATAAGTTTTTAATAAGAACCTAATATCATTTTCCACCATTATGTCGGATACGTGCTGCGCCGACCCCAAGTGACCTGGGACAGGGGCATGCAGGTGATGACGATTGTCAAACTCAAAGGGTAACAAAAACAATAGTAATTTGATTGTAGGAGTATAGGCCCGCAGGACACTACATCGAGGGTGACGTCAAATAAACATATACGTACGACAACTAAGCTGCCAACGCTGAAGGCGACTCCGAACAGCAGCGCCAGGTTGTAGCGGCGCTGCTGCGCGTCGTGGTGCGCCTGCCACGAGCCGCGCGGCACGGGCAGCTCGTCCATGGTGGGCGCCTTGAAGTGCTCGTTGTGGTAGCGGCGCACTGCGACACCACACATACTCTGTGATTACTTACTACTAACCGACTTATAGAATATCTCGGACACAAATATCCATATAGTGTTAGTAACATACAAAAAATAACTTATTGCCTAGTGTTAGTAAAAATTAACCTCCGCACAAACTGATGTACAGACGCCAGCAGGTCAAGCTACCCGAAACTGTCAAATTTTCCCAATCAACCTTGAACCTTAATGCTTTAGCGATAAAGTTGAAAATCTATTAAAGTAATTTGACAGATTGTAGTAGCTTGATGTGCTGGCGTCTCTACAATCGGAGAGCCGAGGCTCTCGGCTTCAGTTTTCAGGATGCTGTTCCGACTGCCCTGCACTCTCTTCAGTAGCGACGCAGTTTTTTTGCGTATAATTGCATAGAAGCCGTCGGTGCGGGCTTGCGCAAACATTTCCGACGCGCTACAGTAACGAGGCAGCCTCAACAACATCCTGAAAGCATTTTTATATTGGACACGCAGGACATCCAGCGATCTCTGAGTACATTGACCCATAGACTGCCCGTGTACAAACTTTGGCAATAAGCCTTGAAAAGAGTTAGTTTACTTGGTCTGTACACACGGCTACAGATCAAGCTATACATTTCCAGTATAAACTGATCTCGCATAGTATAGGATTTCCTTACAATGAGAGGTCAGTGTAAACTGGAAATGTATAGCTTGATGTGTAGCCGTGTGTACACCGCGCAAATCTACGGGACAACATATTGCTCCGGACCGCTAGAGCCCTGCGCTCCCTTTCAATGTCTACATCGTCTTTGAGGTCAGCGGTAAGACAATGCCCTAGGTATTTAAAAGTTGACACCCTATTAATTGGTGACCCGCTCTTAAGCAACTCGGCTCCTTTCACACGGCGTTTCCCGCTGACCTCAAAGACCATGTACTCACATTTATTAAGATTATATTTTAATCCATGTGCGGCCACGTAGGTCTCACATGTTTTAAGCATCTCTCTGATTGCTCCCGCCGACGGACCCAGCAGCACCATATCATCTGCATCATCATCATCCCATTTCACCCGATTGACTTGGTTACCATACCAATACTGGAATAGCCCACATATCGGTGGACGTGGAACACAATGGCTGACTGCCTTCAAGTATTTTTGGAAAACTGGCATATTATGTCCGACATCTTGAATAATGCAATCGCAATAGATTTGTCAATTTCATCAAAAGTAAATGACATAGAGCTGAAGCAACAAGCTCAAGCCCTCTTCAATAAACTGGAAAATATGCAGTTACATTTGACATCTCCCAGAAGACATCCTGCTGTATTGGCGAAGTGACTGAAGCATGGATAGAGCTTAAAAATAAGTTTGTAGGTGAGAACGTACGCCAGCGTGAGACTGAGTATTCACTGGGTAGGTAATATAAGTAGATTCAATGCCCGGTGGAAAATGGTAATGTCTCCAGCTCATTTTGCAGCCAACTTACTACATCCTAAGTACAGGGGCGAAAACCTCACTGTGAAGATATTTCAGAAGCTTTATCATTTATGCAAGCTTATCACAAAGAAACGATGATATTGTAAAATACAGGGCAATGACAGATCCATTTCATAACTTTCTATTTGAAGATCATGTAGTAAATCACGTCGGATCTCTCAAATAGTGGCTGTCATTAAAAAAAAACAAATTAATGACCAAACAGTGGACTTAGTAACACAGCTTCACACATCTGTTGCTTCAAGTGCTGGGATTGAAAGACTGTTTTCAACATTATTTTGGATTTATTAATTCCGACGTACGAAATAAAGTAGGTACGGAGAAAACTGCAAAACTTGTTACAGTTTTTAAATACTTAAATAAGAAAAAGTAAGTTTGTCTTATCAGTTATTTATCCCAATGTCTGACTTACACAATGTTGATTGTTATTTCATAATAAATTGTTTTGTTTATTAATGAATATTGCTATCATTCAACTTTGATTGAATATAATATAATCCAATTAAAAATATGTGATATCTTGTCTGACATAAATGCACAATGCACCAAATATTGATTGTTAATTAAAGGTAAGTATATTATGTACCTTACTTAGTTATTAATTCATTATTAAAATTGTCAGTTTGTTTTTGATTAAATAAATTACTTCAAAAGAACTTGTTTTAATTTAAATAAAGTTTCCCTTATCCTACACCTTATCTTATTATAATTAATAATTTAAATAAAAATACAAAAAAGGCTCGACTTGTAAAGGAGAGGACAAAATTGGTACAATATTCCGAAGATTTTTAAACGCTAATGTGATATACCTTTTTAGAAAGCTTATTTATTAAGCTACTCGATTATAATTAAATATGATTTTTTCAGGCGCGCGTTTTTGTGAAAAAGTGATAAATGTTTCAGTACAAACAAAACGCACATAGTCTTTATTTATTCATTTCTATGCAACATAATTATTTTAAATGTGGCTAAAGTTTTGGTTTTTTAAATACTTCTGCAGCTCCCAGAAATTGAGACAAAAAAAATTGAATATCATGACAACGCAATATCAAAACGTGTCGATAGGAAGTCAAAAATCTGTAAATGTCAGAATGTTGATTACGTTGAAATAACACCTCCGCTGCACTGGTAAAGTTCGCGGGGCGGAGTGTTTTTATCACAGAGTACTTTTTAGTATACTGAGAGTTTTTATATGTATTTATGTAGAGAAATACATCAAAAAATGTATTAATGTACTTAATAAAATTATGTCGGTAAGCCGTCTAACGGTTTGGACCGAGCTGCTCCTCACTAGGAGTGGGCGATACAAATCGTATATAGATACAATATCTATGTATCGGCACAATATCCAATACCTATATATCGGACGGCACTGAATCTATATATCAGGTATCCGCGTACCTGTAGCGAATATAGCGCGATGAGACACAGAACAACACACTATACCGAATAATACCGATATCGTATTGCATCATCTATGATATTCGGTTCAAATTGATTCGGATATTTCGTTCGGGTAGAGTGGTACGGTGGTCCATGGTATCGAGTATTCCTTGCCTTGCGATGCGCGCGGGCGGGAGTGATGTAGCTTTAGATGAACGAGTGAGAGAGTGCGATACGCTAATGTCTAAATAACTTTTAAATACGCCTGCATTACCTTTATTTATTAACAGTAAATTTCTTTATTCGCTTATTAATGCAGTCAGTCCTAAGCCTGAGAAAAGTACCTATGAAGGAAAGTTCAATTCACTGATAAATAAATATACTTGACCTATGTATACCTATACTTAATTGATAAAAATATACCTAAATCTAAAAAACCGAAACGACTGTACTAGTTTCATTTCAGTGCCATATCATCAACACTACCAAAAAATACATTTACTGATTTCGAGTACCTATACAGTTACAAATAAAATACAATGATGTACATGAATCGAACAAAACCGACCGAACCTAAAAATCAGAGTACCGTTTTCGTTACCGAATTCCACACTGATTCAGCCAATATATAGGTATTGAAATATATAGATACGATATCCGATATTCTAAACCGATACATAGATACGATTTGATATAGTGTAAAAGCGATATTACCCATGCCTACTCCTCACTGACAAGTGACAATGACATTGACATTGTTGACATTTGCCACAGGGCTGCCAGCCCAAAAATATAAATAACGTTTGTAGTTAGTGATGCCAGGATTTTATTTTTGAACACTTGTTTTAAAAAAAACGGGCGACTGTAAAAAAAGTGGAATGCCCCAAGACATCACAATAATTACCCTCTTTCAGCCTATATAGCTCAGAAGGCTGTTTCAATTTTCAATTATTTTAGTACCAAGCCCCATACATTTATTGAACGTCTCCTTTATTTTAAGCTATTTAGAGTCCTACATATTTACCTATTCGTTTGCATTTATTTCCATTCATTTGCAATTAAAGGTAGTTTTAAACCCTGTTTTTTTCCTCATGTTTTAAACATTGGTTTAAACTGTGTTTTGAAACACTTAATAAAAAACATAGTTTTATTTCAAACTGTTTTAAACACGTGTTTTACAACAACTTTTTTTAATCATGCCGACCCTGTTAATTTTTTTTTTAATACATCTCTTAGATTTTTTCTCTTTTGATCCAAAAAAATTGAATGTCGCGGGCCCAATACACTACATTCACCAAGAAATTTCTTCCTGCGAAAGGAGAAATGTTTTTATTTTTAATTTGTATGAAATATAAATAATGTATAACTTGTTGATTATTACTTTATTACAACTGATCTATGAATGCTGTGCTAAAGTTATTACCGATATTTCAAGTGTTTTATTTAATCTATCATAAAATAAGGAAAAAGTCTATTATAAAAAAATAAACGATTTTTTTTTTGTCGATGTTATGACCCAGCATAACAATCGATTAATTAATAATCGATTTTTTATGTATACTGTCACATCCCTAGCTCACAATCATTCACCAAGGCTGAGGCCTGAGGGACCGAGAGGGGACTGAACTTAGAAATGGTCCTTGAGCACATTAGCAATTCTCCTCTTATCACTCATCCCTTCCACACATGCAGAGGCCAGGTTAGGCATCCAAATTCCCAGTGGACTTCCAAAATTTATTAAAATGTTTACTAGCTCATTGTTCTGCTATCCATTATAATTTGCTCAGTGATAAACAAAAAAAAGTAATTTTACCTACACAAGCTCATCTAAAAATACTTATTAGAATAAATAAAAACATCAACATATTTTTTTACCAGAAATGATGCATTAATTTCTGAAGAAAAAATCTGCATCTTTTTAATAAAATAAGTGATACTTAGACATAATTTTAATTTAATACTAGAAATAAAGATAAAATAGATCAACCAGTTTCAGATTAGCTAAAGTACATACATCCTTTAAGGGTTACTGTGTTAAATGTTACAACAAAGTACCTTGTCATATATTGCAAGTAAATGAAAGAAAATTAAAAACTCATATAAAAAGTTCACTGTGTAAACAAGCATTATATTACAAATTAGAGGATTATATCCAAGATAAGAATGCTTGGAAACATGCTGGTCCAGCTCCATCGGACAATCTAGGGTCTAGACAAAATCACTTGTTGCTACTTTAATTGAATAGTTTATTTTAGTTGCGGACACCAGCCCATATTACCTATTACCTATTTTTATGGCATTGATTTACATTCTGTGATTACTTTAACTCACACACTGACATATTACTTGTTTAAATAATTTGGAAAATCATATACTTTTACAATGTTTGTAAATATGTGAGCAACATGTACCTATCTATCTCAAAATTAACTTATTTGTCATTGCTACATTTGTTTAATTCTTTTTACCTATTGTGGTAGGGTAATTTTGTTATAGGTGCATCATCTTCACATATAATTATATAATTAATGTATACAAAATATTGTAACACATTTTGAAATAGTAACGGTGGAGTTTCTTGCCCATTCTTCTCCATATGAAACTACCTTTTGGAAGGGGCGACTAGAATCAATTCTATTTTAATGTAAACATTGACATTCAAAAGTGCCTTTTTTGTGCCTATTTGAAATAAATGCTTTGACTTTGAAAAAGTTAAACATTTGGCAAAAAATTTACACATTCACTACAAACATACAACAGAAAAACTTGGGGAAATTTAACTTACACACACGGCACAGTTCATATCTCATAATTTGTTATATTGTTTTTCTTTTCTTTTAAATAAATTGTTTAAATTACTTTTGTTATGTATTTGTCTGGATCAACTCAGCCCTCACAAGCTACACTCTAAATTTTGCAGCTATCGTTTAATAAGCTGGATGGACTGGATGGACAGACTGGATGTGGAAAGCAGAGGATAGTGTTGTGGCTCAGCTCAGAAGAGGCCTACGTCCAGCTGTGGACTGTGATAGGCCGAGTTTATGGATTGATTTGATCACTTAATATTGTTGGGTTAGATTGTAGGTATTTGTTCTTTGTTACCTAAATATTGTGCAATTGTTTGTTGTCCTGAAGAAATAAAAATAATATAATGAATATTATTATTCCCGTTTTATTGTTTTTTCGCAAGTTTGTCGTAAATTACTTTGGAAGTTAATCAGATTCAGAACTTTATTTTCTATGAACAACAACTTTACTTAAAACAGCAGATAAACATCATCTTTGCTGAATTGGTAAATTCATTTATGATGTGTTGTTGGGTCCCGAAATATTAAACCCTAATCAGGGACACACCTCATGTTGCACATTTTGCCTGATTACAGGATTCAATTGCAGTGGATGAGTGGGTTGTGCGATTGCCTTGCGGGTATAAGTTGCTGTTCCTACTCCCACATGGACCTATTAATATTCGTTTCGATTCTGATTTGTTACAGGTCTGGTGTTATGAGTGAACACGATATTCCCTAAAGTAATGAATGCACCCTGAAATAGGAGCAACTGAATGATCTGAATATGTACAGCCCGCAATCTATTTCTAACATCTATCATTACCTATTTCAGGAAAATAATCATTATTTAATTAGGTAGTAGGTATAAATGTTATAATATGTAGTATGTGTACTGTGTGTGTCTAGTATTTGTCTGAATTCTTGAAATACAATCCTCAAAATAACATGTACCTCTATGGAAGTCTTTTTGGTTTCCTAAAAAGTAACCAGCAGTTACGGACTATTTCATTCGTCGAACAATAAATTATTACCATAATACTAATACTTATAGGAAAAATAAGTACTCTCCATTGTCAGATAGGTTATCTCTGCAGATGTTATGTAACGTTAAACTTAAAAAAATCTATACATTTAGCCACACACCAATCTACATTAAATCTAAGGCTTTCAGACAAACAAGAAACTTTAATTAGATAAAACAAAAGCGTATCTGTATCAGTGTTTGCAAAAAATATTAAATATCGATTCACACTCAAATGTAGAATTCGAATGGCGCAAATAACTTACCAGATTGCTGGAATAGCCTAGATACAATAGGTCGTGAGACATTCATGGTTATTTAATGACGAGTGTGATTTTCTTGAACTTGCTGAAACTGTTAACTGAACTACTTATCAGTCAGTGCAGTAGAAAATTTCTATTAATAGAACTTGGTGTTGGTAGGTACTGTATACTAGGTAGGTAGAGTAGAGCTGACTATCTATAATAGAGCTGGAGATTAGAGAGGAGTACTACTAAGGAGTCTGGTGTTGCCAGTTTTTTAATAGTCGAGTTGAATTAGACAATTTGTTCGTAATCCATATTAAACATTAAAAACTTTTAAACCCAGCCTTGAAGCCTGAAAGCCTGGACTAGCTAACTGCTATGTTAGCTCTTAATCAATGATTAACTTTTCATTAATTATAAACGCTAGTTATACATTAACACTGAAACTTTCAACAAGTATTTTGCTACATATTCAAAATTTTTTAGGAATAACTGCAAGATAGCTAAAGCCCAATACATTAGCAACAAGATTAAATCAGCAGAAAATAAAATAAAAACAGTTTGGAAAGTTATATTTAGCGAAACTAGTAGGAAAAAATAAGAAGCACAGATTATACATTGGAGACTTCACGTGGTGCCATAAGCTCTAACTTAGAAGTCGCTCAAGAATTTGTAAATTTCTTTAATAATATACCAGCTAAAACGACGGAAGCTTTAAATTCCTCACCTGATGTCTCAATTGGTTTATTAAGAGCGAACGTTTTAGGCTGACCGGTTGAATTTCAATAAACATATAAACCCTATGATAGTTATAAAAGCTTTTCGGCAAATAAAAATCAAATTCACCGAAGATCTATGGGGAATGTCTATCAAAGTTTGTACATCAATAATCGAGACTATAGACTCCAGGCTGGTACTGAGAACAACTTGATGCAGAAACCCAATAAGACTTTGCCCAACCTGGCAATCGAACCCAGGAGCTAATTCTCAGCAGTAGCGCTTGCAACCATTAGACCAGCGAGGCAGTATTTGATTAATAGCACCATACTTAGCTTTAATTTGTGTGAAGATCAAGGAGTCTTCCCGGATTTAATGAAATACAGTAAGGTTATACCACTTTTTAAATCTGGGGACAGCAAAGACACCAACAATTATAGACCAGTATCTGTGTTGCCAGTATTCAGCAAGGTGTTCTTAATCATTTTAACACCAACAAAATCTTACACGGTCAGCAATATGGTTTCTCCAAAGGACGTTGTACGACTGACGCCGGTGTCACTTTATTAAAACACATATTTACAGCGTGGGAGGAGGCCCAAGATGCCATAGGGATCTTTTGTGACCTCTCCAAGGCATTTGACTGCGTTGATCACGAAACCTTGCCCTTAAAACTTGAGCATTACGGACTAGGTAAACTCGCGCTTAGTTTAGTACAATCTTATTTAAATGATAGACAACAAAAAGTGCAAATAAATGGTGTCAATTCACTTCATTTAAAGGTACAAATGGGTGTTCCAAAAGGATCGATATTAGGTCCCTTCCTCGTTTTAGTATATATTAATGATCTACCCCATTTATTTAAAAACCAACCACAAATGGTGTTATTTGCTGACGATACTTCTTTAATCTTTAAGATAAATAGACGTGCATCAAATCTTGACGACGTAAATAATGCCCTACTGCAGGTACATCATTGGTTCACTGCTAATAATTTAGTATTAAATGGGAAAAAAACGAAATGCATAAGATTTGCTTTACCGAATGTTAAAAGTAGTGATTGTGACATAGTATTGAATAACGAGAAATTAGAATTTTTCGATGAAACTGTTTTCCTGGGGATAACGCTCGACTCAAGGCTGCAATGGGGTCCTCATTTGACATCTCTTGCAGGACGGCTAAGTTCACCAGCTGTAAGGAAAATCCGTCAATTTACTAATGTAGATACCGCGAGGCTAGTCTATTTCAGCTATTTTCATAGTATCAGGTCTTACGGTATTTTATTATGGGGACGGGCTGCCGATATTGATTCTATTTTATTCTAACACCATGACGGTACCTTGTCAATATATTTATGAAAACATCATGTACGTAAGGAAAGATTTAAATCTTTTCAGTAAAAGAGGTGAAAGACACAACTATAGGACTAGAAATAGGGACCAATTAGTTCAACCAGGTTTCAGACTGGCTAAAGTAGACTCATCCTCCATGGGGTACTGTTTAAAATGTTACACTAAAATACCTCCCCACATACTCCAACTGAATGAAACGAAATTTAAATCTTGTATAAAACGCACACTATACAGCCAAGCATATTATAAGTTGCGGGATTATATCGCGGACAAAAATGCTTGGCTCAGGGCGGGTCCTGCTCCACAAGGGCGCGTAAACTAATTAATTAGCATTCGAAAATAATGTTGGAGCTGATGAAGATTGTACAACCTATCTTTGCATTGTATAAATTCAATCTCTTATTATTGTATAATTGCATAGCACATGTGTGAGCACTATGTACCCAATAAAAAGCTTACTGGGTTCGTCTTTCATTGAGTTGAATGTGCCCTGGCGGCTGAGAGTATGTCATGCTCACTCAAATGTGTCGCTGGTGGTGGCATGTGTATTGGATCATTGAGTTCCCTTCAAAGTGGTTGAGTGAATGGTGCTGATTCATACGTCATGTTCGTGAACGTTCTAGGGCATGTTTATAATGCATGTTAGGACAAATACGATGCGTTGGGCATCTTTTGCGATTTGTCCAAGGCATTCGATTGTGTTCTTCATGAAATATTTTCAATTAAAAATTTAATCAGGAAACTGCGCTACTACGGAATCCGGAACACCTCTCTGGATTTTCTTACTTCTTACTTAAGTGATAGGATTCAGAGAGTTGATGTTACCGGAAAAAGATCACCCGGATCGGTAGTAAGAATGGGGGTCCCTCAAGGCTCAATTCTTGGTCCATTTTTATTTATTATTTTATAAATTACTTGCCTTACCTCATAAAGGATAAACATGATATAGTGTTGTTTGTAAACAATACTTCACTATTATTTAAACTCAAACGTCAGAAGCTGGTTGCTGACAATGTAAATTGCGCCCTCGCAAAAGTAGTTAACTGGTTTAATGTTAATAACCGTCTTCTTAACGAGAAAAAAACGAAATGTATTAAGTTTACGATACCAAGTTTTAAAGATATTTATTCTCAGAAAAGACACAAAGTCACTTACATGAAAACAGTACTTAAAATAAATAATGTAAAGTTCGTCACGGTCACAATATGATACACCCGTCCAATGCACTCATCTTTTAGGACGGTTGTTATTTTTGATTACATATTCGGCTAATTGAGTTTTGAATGCATTGAATGAGTATAACTTCCTTATAAATCGGGTAAGTTGAGTTTTATTTACTTAAATAATTTGAACATTATGTCTATTTTGAAATGGAATTGGAGATCGAGTTGTTACGTATGTGGTAAGATATTCTCTGATGACATTTGGATCTTCCATTGGTTTGTGCATGTTAATGTTTGTTCCTATTAAACGATTGATAAATCTTGGTTCCGAAAATTTCCCATCACAGCTGCGGATAACATTATGCAATACACACATACCTTTTATAATGGTATCGGTACATTTTCTGGGTCGCAGCAAACAGCCTAGATGTGTCAAGGGCGCAAAATTTTGTCCTTATCATACCAAATGCACATTCCACTGATTTTCGTGCCCTTGATAATCTGTTATTAAATGCTCTTCTCTCGTTTGTTAACTGATTTCGGCAATATGGTCTCATTAAGTTTTTCTTAAGAGGAAAAGCTTCGTCTGCAACGAAATAATGGGGCACTAGTTCAGTTTCTCCAGGCAACGGAGTTGGGTCTGGTAAATTGAGGTCTCCTCGTTGCATAGCTTGCCCAAAGTTACTAACTCGAAATGCACGCCCGTCACTGTTGCGGCCGTATTCACCTACGTCTACCGTTAAAAACAGTCCATCTGCATCTACTACTCCCAGCAATACGATAGAGAAATATCCCTTATAATTTATGTAAGTCGAGCCGGAATTTCTTGGTGCTTTTATTCTTATGTGCTTTCCGTCTACACTTCCAATGCAATTTGGTAAATTTCATAAAGTGTAGAAACGTTGAGCAACTTCAAGCCATTTCTGTCTTGTAGGTATTGGCATACATTCTGGCTGTAAATATTCCCACAATACACGTGAAGTTTCTTGTAAATTTTTTTGAACGGTAGTTCCGCCTCTTAAGACATATCCAGAAAGCGATTTAAAATTGCATCCATCTGCATAATATCTGTAACAAAAGAAATCAGTAGGGTTAGGCTTAGCGCGCACTACGATTAAAATCGGGTGCGAAAAAAATTCGCAATTCTGTGAACAATAGAAAAATATACTACAATCCGCGCACTGCGGAAAAAATGATCTTTTTATTTGCTTTTATACAGGGTGTAAGGGACAGCCTTCCGAAAACTTTAACCACGTCTTCAAACCATCACCCTGAACAACGTACAGCAAGAATTTTTCGCCGGAAATAAAAACAATTTCGACTCACCATACAAATTTTACAAATGACATGCCAGATTTGTATGAAGAGTCGATTTTTTTTTATTTCCGGCGAAAAATTGCTGTACGTTGCACATAGGGGTATTTTGCATTCCTAGCCGGGCGAAATTAGCAAAAACAACGCGTTGTTCAGGGTGATGGTCTGAAGCCATGGTTAAAGTTTTCGGAAGACCGTCCATTACACCCTGTCTATGAATTGCATTGAAATGAATTTAAGTAAATTCCATGCCTATTACTCATTGTAATGAAACACTTTTTAACGGATTTAAGTCGATAGATGAGATGAGTCATCCGTGACCACGGGTTCTGTACAGAACTCGAAACGTTTGATAGTTACCTAGTTATAAAATGTCCAATTAACACGACCTGAATCCGTTAAAAAGTGTTTAAGTAAATTCCATGTCCTTGTTGTACCTATGTAGTAATTTTCTTGGTTTTTGTTTCAGCTAAAGCGTGCAAAGATAGTGTTCGCGACGGAGCGTCACCATACTTAGATTTGTTTACGTAAATAGTAATTTCTTAATTTATTTATTTCCTAATTTCTTGAATAGAATGTATGTTCGTGTCGGAACATCGCCATACTTAATTTTGTTCATGTAATAGTAATTTACTGGTAAGAATGTTTTAAAACTTAATGGGCAGCGGACGTACCACTACTTGCGTCCATGTACCCAGATAGGGTCTTAAGTTCTAAAACGTTCTTAGTGAATAATTGGTAGTAAAACCTTTTAAACGTTGTGTTTTATAGCATAATAAGATAGAATAGTTATAGTTCTAGCCTAGACATCATATTGTATGTACTAGAAAGCTAATAAAGATGAAATTGAGTTGTTTTTCATTTAACCCACTGGTCGCAACCTTGTGAGCATCAAAAGGGTGGGACGTATATAGTTTCCCTATAGTTTTTTTGGTACGTCCAGGTAGCCTGGACCGAGACCTAGCCCTGGACGTAATTTTTGGACCTGTGGTCAAATGGGAAGTCCACCTTTTTGATGAACACAGGTTGCGAGCAGGGGCAAAATAGTACGTTTTTCTTACAGTCTTCAGAGACGCTTCACGCCCTGAAAAATCTAGATGTAACTATGAAAATACTAGATTTCTTTAGTTCGATAGACCTACTTTAGGTACCCGTTTAGAAGTTAAATATCGGTTCAGGGGTTTCACAGGAAATCCACCTGACAAACTGGATAACAGTAATTTTTCACCCGTTTTCCCCTTTGTAATGAAATAACTTTTCAGCTGAAAGACACACAGTCGCTCCTGTAGTGTCAATAGATAGGGGATTACGCAAGGAATCCGGTTATGTATAACATGCCTGGATAGGGTGCCTAACTAGGGAGGTTTAGCTGTAAGAAAGCTTGTAAACATAGCAAAAATAAATATAAAACCAGGGAGAAATTCGCGGTCCTCGTTGCGGTAAAGTTTCGAGCCACTTAAGCGGGCGCGTCACGACCGCTAATTTCGTAGTCATCAGCAAGGAACTTTACGGCTCAAAATACGTCATCAAGTGAACCCCTCAAAAGGACCCGAATCGCTCCCTGAACACTTAAAGAACTTTCAACTTGGTGTTATTATTGTTACGAGCTGGGGTTCGGGATAAATAAATTTATACCAATTTACACGAAAAACACACTATAATTAAAAATCACAAATACAGTAATCAGAAACTTTAAACACAATCACTTGTAGTTCACTATTAGTCCACTTTTACTGTTATTAGCTGTTCTTCACTGTTTCGCATTCTAAACTGAACTGTCCTACAACGCTGTCAACCCCTTATTTATATGGCGAGTGTAAGTTACTAGAATGTTCTAGCATAATACCAGAACATTCTAGTACTTACGGGAACGGTCCAGTGTAGTTCGGCTATTCGATAACAGATGGCGTTAGCGTCTAACGTGTAGTTCTTCTATTCGCTAACAGATGGCGTTAGGATCTACGTGACACTGCCCCCTCCTAAGACATGCTCGTCCCGAGCATCATTATTCCCGTAATATCGTGCCAATCGATCGACATGAACAATTTTAGGAGTAGTTCGCGTATTCCTTTGAATTCGGTAGGTGACATCGTTGATCTTGGTCACGATTCTGTACGGTCCGTCCCATTTTGCCTGTAGCTTAGGGGACTTCCCTTTGCTGCGGGCTGGGTTATGCAACCATACTAGCGAACCTTCGTCGAAACCACTATTGTTCATTTTCCGGTCATAACGAGTTTTCATTTTCTCGGACATCTGTTGGCCTGATTGTCTGACATGCTCATATACGTCATTCATCTTGTTGCGCAGGTCATTCGCATAATCTGTTAAACTGCGTGGAGTATCAGGGGGGATGCCGGTAATTAAATCTGCTGGTAGCCTTAACTCCCTTCCGAAGTTCGCGAAGGCTGGTGTCACAGTCGTGCTCTCGTGAACTGCACTTCGGTATGACAGGAGAAACGGTTGTATGTGCTTGTCCCAATCCTTTTGTCTGCTTGCTACAACTTTTGCCAGATATCTTTCCAACGTCTGATTAAATCTTTCCACCATTCCATCAGATTGTGGGTGGTATGAAGTAGTTCTGGTTTTGTGAGTACCCATCACCCGACATGTTTCCTGAAACACTTGAGACTCGAAATTTCGTCCTTGATCGCTGTGGATTTCTAAAGGTACCCCAAACCGACAGAAGACTTCGTGGACTAATTTATCAGCAACTGTCGTAGCTTCTTGATTAGGAATGGCGAAGACTTCCGGCCACTTAGTGAAGTAATCCATGACAACCATGAAATATTTGTTTCCACTTTCACTTTCAGGGAAAGGGCCAGCGACGTCTAGTGCTATCCGTTCCCAGGGGGCTCCTACGTTGTACACTTTCAATGCACCCCTGCTGCGTGTGTGAGGTCCTTTTACCGCAGCACAACTAGTGCATTTGCGACACCAATCCTCAACATCCTCTCGACAATGGATCCAGTAGAACCGGTCTCTGATCTTCAATAGAGTCCTTTTTACTCCCATATGACCTCCTGAACATCCATTGTGGTAGAGCTGTAGAACCTCTGGTACCTTTGCCTTAGGTACGATCATTTGCAGGTGGCAGCTGTCCCCTCGAGCATTTTCCCATTTGCGGCACAAGACACCGTCCTGGATTACCAAGCTCTCCCACTGTGCCCAATAACTCTTTGTGGTTGTACTCATCGTTGCAACATCACACCATTTCGGTTTAGGAGCATTAGCTTCAATCCACTCGAGAATTGGCTTGATATCTGTATCGCTTCGCTGAGCATGCTGTAGAGTTTTCTTCCATTCGTCGCTAAGGTCCGTTCTTACCATCCTGACAGGTACCGCTTCCTTAGCTTCTTGTCTGATACAATGCTTGCAGTCTTCAGGACAAGGCCTTCTTGATAAAGCGTCCGCGTTACCGTGGGATTTCCCACTGCGATGTTCAATTGCGAAGTCGAATTCTTGTAGCAATTCAATCCATCTCGCTACTTGTCCTTCTGGATTCTTAAACTGCAACAACCACTTCAATGCAGCATGGTCAGTTCGCAGGTGGAATTTACGTCCCAACAAGTACTTGCTGAAATGCTGTAATGTCTTCACTACAGCAAGTAGCTCGCGCCTCGTGACGCAATAATTTCTCTCTGGTTTTGATAAAGATTTGCTGAAATAAGCTATCACAACTTCATGATCTCCTTTCCGTTGGGATAACACACCGCCAATTCCAGTATTACTAGCGTCCGTGTCAACTATGAATTCATTTTCTGAGTCAGGGTAGCCCAAAATTGGGGTATTGCACAAACGTTTCTTTAAGTCCTGGAAAGCCATGTCACAGCTCTCATCCCAACAGAACTGTCTCTTCTCTTCAGTAAGCTTGTGTAGAGGTTTGGCAATATCAGCAAAATTCTTGACAAACCGTCGATAGTACGAGCACAAACCCAGAAATGCTCTGACTTGCGTCTTGTCTTTCGGAACTGGCCAATCCTTGACGGCGACGATTTTCTCTGGATCAGTTTGTACTCCCTCTTCCGAGACCACGTGTCCCAAAAAGCTTACTTGCTTCTTGAAGAATGAGCACTTTTTCGGACTTAACTTAAGGTTGGCTCCTCGGATTTTTGACAGTACACGTTCCAAGTTTCGGAGGTGGTCTTCGAATGTGCGGCCTACGATGACGATATCATCTAAATAGACAAGACAGGCGTCTCCAAGTAATCCGGTGAGTACTAGCTCCATAAGCCTTTCGAAAGTTGCAGGAGCATTGCACAATCCAAATGGCATGACGTTAAATTGCCATAGTCCCTTTCCCGTAGAGAATGCGGTTTTTTCCTTGTCCTTAGGATCTATCTCCACTTGCCAGTAGCCACTTTTTAGGTCTAACGTGGTAAACCACTTCATTCCTGACAGCGTGTCCAATGTGTCGTCGATCCTGGGTAGTGGATAGCTGTCTTTCTTTGTAACGTCATTCAGTCGACGATAGTCCACACAAAACCGCATGCTGCCATCCTTCTTTTTCACCAGGACCACAGGAGAACACCATAGACTAGATGAAGGCTCTATAACTCCATCCTTTACCATGTCTTCAATCATCTTATCCATTTCCTTTTCTCTTGCCACTGGTATTCTTCTTGGTCGCTGACGAATTGGTAACTCGTTTCCCGTATTAATTCTGTGCTGAACCAATCCAGTCTTCCCTATGTCAGCATCATTTGCAGAGAAAATGTCTGCGTACTGAAGTAGTATCTTCTTAGCCATCTCCATTTCTAAATCCGATAAATCTTTGCGACAGTCTTCCAAAAGATTTGACATGTCAAATCTTGCACTTTGGACATTATTCCGAGAAGGCTGATGTTGGCATTTACGCAACCAAGCCACTTCTTCACAGGTGCCCATCAACGTACCCTTCTTGATTACTTGTTCCCTTTCACTTGGGTTCAGTATGCGTACGGCTGCAACGTTGATTGCCCTAACCAAGGTCCGCGCCATCTTCCATGGAAGGTTTTCGTCCAATCTTTCAATGAGAATACATCGATTTTTCTGTCCAGAATTATGTGGAAGAATAACTGGAACTATTGTTTCCGACCGGGGAGGAAGAACAATCCTCTTTGAACAGTACACTTCGCCCGATGGTGCACCTTCCATGAACACTTCTTCTGAACCACATTTCAAGACTCCTTGATTCACGTCGATCTCACAACAGTGCTGTCGCATGAAGTCCAAACCTAGGATGCAGTCATCTACTATGTCAGCCATGATGACCTTATGCCGGTAAATTGTGTTACCCAGTTTTAACTCCACCTCTTTCTCTCCTCGGACGGGTATGTGCTGACCGGTAGCTGTTACTAAATTTACGCGGTCATGCTTACCGAAGAAGTCCCCAAGAAAATGATTCGCTAGTTGGGAACTGACAACCGTGCGAGAAGCTCCAGTATCCAATGTCAGCTTACATGGTCTTCCATTCACTTCACCTTTGATGATAAGGCTGTTCCCATCATGGGCTTGTGAGATCGAAATCCTTGGGGCTCTTTTAACACCAGCCAGCACCCGCCCCGCAGTCCTGGCGTTTACTCGTTTCCCTGCTGCTGGGCGGTGACATCAGCCGCCCTTCTTTCCTGGGTGTGATCTTCGCGGACAGTGCTTCGCTTCGGGCAACTCGACTTGAGGTGGCCCTTTTCTCCACAAGTGTAGCATCTAGGGCTGTACCTAGTGCGGTCACGTCCTGGTAACTCCGCAACCTCCCTGATGCGGTGGGCTCGATGATCGTGCCTTACTGCCTCCACCTCCAATGCATGGGCCAAGGCGTCCTTCAGCGTCTCATGGTGCCCAAGTCTAACAGCAGCTCTAACTTCCAGGTCCCGTATACCATCGATGAATGCTTGAACCAGAATCCCTTCGATGGGTGCAGGCGCAGACTGGTACGCCTTTCGAACCAGCTTTTCAATTTCCAGGGCCCACTGCTGCAGGTTTTCACCACTGCGTTGCACACGATCTTTTAACTGGGCTCGAAATACGTGTTCCAAGTGTGCGTCACCGTATCTGGCTTCTAACGCCTCAAGCAGCTGCTCGTAAGTCACATTCTTACCGAGAGCTTCCAATATGGTTAAGGCCTGGTCGCGAAGGCCCAAAGTAAGTGCGGTCATGGCCTGCCCTTTTGTCCACCCATTTGCTTCCTTGACAGCTTCAAACTGGATTTTGTATGCCGACCACGAAGATGTTCCATCGAAGGGTGGCACTTTAAACCCGCGCACCGAAGGTGCAGCAACTACAGAAGTCGCAGTCCCGTCTCCAGCTTTCAGGTTCCCCAACGCTTTTCTCATGTCAGCGATCTGGATTTCGGCCTCGGAGATACGATTTTCGTGCAGCTGAACCTTCTCCTTCACGGCTGTGATGTCCTTGTCAAACGTCGCGCGTAAATCTTTAATGAGGAGGATCTGCTCTTCTTGTCGGTGGGCCTGTTCCTCTTGTTGGCGGGCCTGTTCCTCCTTGTCACGCTGAATCTGTTCCTCCAGCCGGCGGGCCTGTTCCTCTTGTCGGCGGGCCTGTTCCTCTTGTCGGCGGGCCTGTTCCTCTTGTCGGCGGGCCTGTTCCTCTTGTTGGCGGGCCTGTTCCTCCTTGTCACGCTGAAGCTGTTCCTCCAGCCGGCGGGCCTGTTCCTCCTGTCGGCGTGCCTGTTCCTCCTGTCGGCGGGCCTGTTCCTGCAGCATCACCATCAGAGCGGAAAGATCCATGGCTGGTGATACTGTAGGAACTCCAGATGGTACTTCGGAGATTGGCACCGTCGTCGCGGTCGGCTGATTACCACCAGGTGTCTGTATCGGCGAACCTTCAAACCGCCTCTGGTTCACCTCCTGCTGGCGCTGACTCCGGGTACGGATACCCTCCGTGTCGTCCTTCGGAAAAACTGGCATAATTTATCCCTTACTTCTGACACCAAATGTTACGAGCTGGGGTTCGGGATAAATAAATTTATACCAATTTACACGAAAAACACACTATAATTAAAAATCACAAATACAGTAATCAGAAACTTTAAACACAATCACTTGTAGTTCACTATTAGTCCACTTTTACACTGTCCTACAACGCTGTCAACCCCTTATTTATATGGCGAGTGTAAGTTACTAGAATGTTCTAGCATAATACCAGAACATTCTAGTACTTACGGGAACGGTCCAGTGTAGTTCGGCTATTCGATAACAGATGGCGTTAGCGTCTAACGTGTAGTTCTTCTATTCGCTAACAGATGGCGTTAGGATCTACGTGACATTATTTTTCAACCCCTTTCATATAAGTAAGTACCCCGGAACACGAAGACATCAGTACGAAGCCACAGTCGGGAATCTTGAAGATACCTGGAACTTATAGGTGTAGGACGTCAGCGCCGCTGTGGATTGGGAGACGCCCGACCTCATACCGGGATAGCCCTGGTTGGGTATTACAACCTCCCTCACCCTGGAGCCCAGCGATCACGCCCGTCCAGCACAGATAGATGGAAAAACATCAGAACTAGTTACTCAAAGAATAAGAGAAGCATAATTTCTGCGTCTGGCTCCGCTGCAAAACCAGTAAAAGAATATTACCTATCATCATCCTTACGTTTTTAGACAATTTTTTAAAATCCCGACCCTACAAAAGCAATATAGTCATCATATCAATACAGATGAAATCGATAATAACGATGAAAACGAATCGTCAAACATGTCTGCCGGTTCAAATGCAGCTGATCTGCAGGAAACTAATTTAGGATTCACGCCACTACGTACTACCCCATCACTACCAAAAAAGACACAGATTAGTTTAGGTGACGTTAATAAATCGGCGTATGAGTTCTTTTCAAATAAAAATAAACGAACAAAGACGAAAGACCAAAATGTGGACGATTCAGACGCTGATATGGCCTTTTTCCGGAGCATGTTACCAGATGTAAAAATAATGACTCCAAACCAGAAGCGAAAATTAAAAATTGGCATACTTAATTTAGTTGAGCAAATTTTAAAAGAGCCCGCTAGCCCTATCGCATATTCGAGATCGTTCGTCAGTTCAGAACCACCTTACCAAAGCACTCCATCGCGGGAGTCAGACTATAATTCGCCTGTACATATGGGATATGGAAGTCCAAGACCTGAGCAGACACAGACAACTGGTGCTTATGGAGGTTCAGCAACGCAGCAGATGCAACCCGCACTACAGCAGACGCAGCCGGCACTCCAGCAACTACAGGCAACTGGTGCTTTCGGAGATGCACCAACTCAGCAGATGCAACCCGCACTACAGCAGACGCAGCCGGCACTCCAGCAACTACAGGCAACTGGTGCTTACGGAGATGCACCATTTCAGCAGATGCAACCCGCACTACAGCAGACGCAGCCGGCACTCCAGCAACTACAGGCAACTGGTGCTTACGGAGATGCACCAACTCAGCAGATGCAACACGCACTACAGCAGACGCAGCCGGCACTCCAGCAACTACAGGCAACTGGTGCTTACGGAGATGCACCAACTCAGCAGATGCAACCCGCACTAAAGCAGACGCAGCCGGCACTCCAGCAACTACAGGCAACTGGTGCTTTCGGAGATGCACCAACTCAGCAGATGCAACCCGCACTACAGCAGACGCAGCCGGCACTCCAGCAACTACAGGCAACTGGTGCTTACGGAGATGCACCATTTCAGCAGATGCAACCCGCACTACAGCAGACGCAGCCGGCACTCCAGCAACTACAGGCAACTGGTGCTTACGGAGATGCACCAACTCAGCAGATGCAACACGCACTACAGCAGACGCAGCCGGCACTCCAGCAACTACAGGCAACTGGTGCTTACGGAGATGCACCAACTCAGCAGATGCAACCCGCCCTACAGCAGACGCAGCCGGCACTCCAGCAACTACAGGCAACTGGTGCTTACGGAGATGCACCAACTCAGCAGATGCAACCCGCACTACAGCAGACGCAGCCGGCACTCCAGCAACTACAGGCAACTGGTGCTTACGGAGATGCACCAACTCAGCAGATGCAACCCGCACTACAGCAGACGCAGCCGGCACTCCAGTAACTACAGGCAACTGGTGCTTACGGAGATGCACCAACTCAGCAGATGCAACCCGCACTACAGCAGACGCAGCCGGCACTCCAGCAACTACAGGCAACTGGTGCTTACGGAGGTGCACCAACTCAGCAGATGCAATCCGCACTACAGCAGACGCAGCCGGCACTCCAGCAACTACAGGCAACTGGTGCTTACGGAGGTGCACCAACTCAGCAGATGCAACCCGCACTACAGCAGACGCAGCCGGCACTCCAGCAACTACAGGCAACTGGTGCTTACGGAGATGCACCAACTCAGCAGATGCAATCCGCACTACAGCAGACGCAGCCGGCACTCCAGCAACTACAGGCAACTGGTGCTTACGGAGATGCACCAACTCAGCAGATGCAACCCGCACTACAGCAGACGCAGCCGGCACTCCAGCAACTACAGGCAACTGGTGCTTACGGAGGTGCACCAACTCAGCAGATGCAACATCCGACTCAAGTGTATTTACCGATGTATTCTCCAGTTACCCCGAATACACCTCAGTCACATCAAGCACTGCGCCAACCTCATGATGAAACTGCTTTCAATGACTTTTAAATTTTTGGTATTTAGGCCATCGCGCTAAGTAAATTTGTACGATTTGTGTTTCTTAACGACTTAAGCGCTAACGACCATAAGGTACTATTTCTTGTGGAGTGTCACATTTTAGGAAGAGATACTTTTAATTTTATCAGATATAAGTAATTATAAAAAAAAATTGTACTTAATAAAAACAGAAGATGTCAACACTTGATCTCAAATAAATAAATAAACACACATTATGCTAAGATAACTATAAAGCTAAAACTTAAAAAAAAGCAATCGACTTTAAAAAAAAAACACTACAAAGTGAAAAATAATTTCGGAAGTCGGTGGCAAAAACTAAAATACAGATCCAAAGACACCGACTTCCGAAATTAAAGTAATTTTTCACTTTGTACTTGTTTTTTTTGGAAACAGTTGTTTTTTTTTTTGTAAAAAAGTTTTTATTTAATCATATAACAATGTCCATGCGCATTTGCTTTAGTTGCTAGCTTAGACGTGCATGTTCTATTTTATTTATTGTTCGTACGTGACGTGCTTGCCCCACAGGCTATAATATGACGAGTACCTAAAGATATTAAAAATATAATGTGTTACCTACTGAATATCCGATTTATTAAGAAAAAAAAACATAACGTTTAGACACCTAAATAATAGCATTGAAATAAAATAAAATTACTAATAGAAATAACATAGAAACATTATTAAAATCTGGACCATGATTTAAATGTTATGCTTAGATAATCCCTAGCATCAGCGCAATGACACTGACAGCTCACTCCACGCAAGTTTTCATGGTGTAATTTTTACAGAATCGACATACTGTAGCTTGCTAAGAGTTTTACTACAAATTCCAGGATTGGGCCTACAAAATCGGCTAATTTATTACTAAACATTGGTAGTACCCATACATACATACTTACCTGCTACGATCCTTACATGCTTATTCTTTTTGCCTCGTTTCGGTACGGTGCGGTGTTGGTATAGTATTAGTAGGTATCTGCGTTTAAATGTGATGCATGGGTCCTCTATCCATAGGTACGGACACAATAATACAGGGTCAAATTAAATAAGCTAGTGAAACTGCGCAGACGTGATGGGTATTGACATCTAGACATAATAAAACAAAAAAATAAATAATGTAGGTAGTGATATTTTTTGTTAGCTAACTATTTTATTAATACAATATAAAATATAATTTATTATTATTATATTGGTTTGCTAGCTAATTTAGTGTGACCCTGTATATCATTACTATGTTGTTATTGAAACCCATTGGTTTTACTAAAAAATCTATTCATTTGACACGATTAACTATGGCGCGTAATAAGTATTAGACAAAACAACACTTTACAAAATAGAGTAATAATTATTAGAGAACCATTTTATTTTGCATTTGTTTTAGAAAACGAAGTTGTAAAATCATACCACCATAATTAATTATCTAAAGTGTATCTGAGATTAGTAGGTAGGTACCTACGTGAAGTTTGAGGTTATAGTTTGTTTAAGTCTTGTTTAATTCTCTGCCGTCATATTAGAAATGTTTAACTTAGTATTGTAGATATCCTAGGTACATATTAATATTATGTTTTTAGTATATCGTCGAAATATCTTGAAGTTAAAAGGAAGGATACAACAACGCTGTGACTCTTAAATCGTACTGAAGTACCTATATCTGTAAAGTAGTTTGAAGTCTTTCTTAGCTTATTCTATAAACCTGTGCCCACTTTTGCTAAATTCCCTCGTGATGGATATCTTCAAGATATCCTGTGGGTCGATATACTCGTAGTTTCATCCAAGACAATGACCAAGAATTTAGTTGTTGACTCGAAGACATCTATAATACCTTTTCAGGACGTGGCACTGCTACTTGCTACTTGGGATGGGATCCAGTACCTACCTGTACCTACTTAGTGGATGAGTTACGACTCACACGAGCACTAGGTGCTTTACTTTACGAAGCACCCAGTGGCGTTGCATGTAACCATTCGTTGAAGGTGTACACGCATAACAATAATAATAGTCTCTTACGACCGAACGCAATAATGGCGTACCTACTGTAGAGAGGAAAACCTAACTCTGGTTATAACGTCCCAATAATATTTCAGAGATTAAGGAATCCTACCGGCCCACGTTATCTATCGAAGGGAGGGTATATTCGGACAAACGTATCTACCTAAGCAACATTTACTTTAAAAAAATACACTTGAGATGAAAATGATCTTTAAAATCTTCAATCAAAATAACTTATAAATGCCTCACTGACCATAATAATATGAGAAAACAAAGTTTATATGAACTTACATAATTATAGATTTCGTGCAGATAAAACAGCAGTGAGTAATTTACTTACCGAAATATAACTTCATTTAAAAGGAACCTCAACAAGGGTTGTTGGTTCTTATGTCATACTGTCAATTACATTTCATTCCTCCTATTTGTTCAGCAAAATGTAATAATGGAATGAAATCTTGTATAATCTACCTACTTACTTACCGACTATAATTTAATAGTGTTTGGAGCCACAACATACAAGCGATGCTTATCTAGTTGGTGAATCACTGAATAATATTATGTCACACTGTATTGTTACTTTTTGATGAATAAACTTTTATTTATTTATTATTATTATAATATAAATTACAACATAATCCTGTCATTTAAGAATTTCAATTTAAAGAAGTTTAGAAAAAAGGCTAATAAAAATACACGTTGTTTTTTAAAGTGAAAACCACGGAAGGGATAAGTATAGAACTATTAGAACCATCATTATCTATTGTTTTCGTTAGATAGTTTTTGCCTTTATCGATGATTGTGAGACGACATTCAAGGACCGATAGCATTATACTACTTGTAGTTTGTACTGAACCCCTCCCCTCCTGACCTATACGTGCCCATTTACAAAAAAGACTCGCAGCTTGTTGCCACATTAACAACAACGTAATGAACGCTATCAGCGGCAGCGCGGTGACAGCGAGCCTCGAGATTATGCGGAGGGAAACGATGCCAACGAACGACATGAACGACATCACGCAAGTGGGGTCAGTCGCGAGAGGTGCGGGCGGCGGAGCGCTTGCGCAACACAGCTCGATGTGCCGCAGCGCCAGCGTTTCTTTGTTTACTTCGTGTTTGTGTCTCGAACTCGGCAGACTACTCACTAGTCACGAGATGCATCTCCTCGGCTCCGGGAGCAGTCTGTACGTACCGCACTGCATCGCTTGTGAGGTTCAGTAGACAAGTGCTGGTGTGTGTTTGCGATATGGAGTGGTTTAAGGGCCTGGCGGGGCGGGTGCGGCGGGAGCCCGCGGGCGATGAGGATGAGGCGGCGCCGACGACGGGTGCACCGCTGCTGGAGACGGCGCAGGAGCGGCGCGAGCGCTGGCGCAGCATCTACGTCATCTACTTCACCATGTTCCAGATGTCGCTGGGCTTCAGCATCGTGCTGACCGGCGTGTGGCCCTACCTCGACAAGGTAAGCTGCGCCGCGCATGCCGCACTGCACTAGTGAGAGTGAGACAAACCGTCAAGGTGTTCAACTGTCAACAATGTCGTTCACTCGGGGAAAGTGCGTGAGGTCACTATGTACCTACAGTCCTGCACACCACACTATGCCTGGTTTAGACCGAAGTGGGCCCATCCTACGTAATATGAGGGTGTTGGCAGTGAATTAAACGGTTAGTACAGAGTATAATAAAAAAGTACAAGTTTGGTGCCGTTCTGTATAGTTGACCAAAGGGTTCAGTTAAGTAGGTAACACCTGCACAGATGCTAGACGAGTCCCTACTTCCCTAGATCTAGACAGCAAAAATGGGTCCTAAGCCCAAAGCAGGCGTCAAATTTCGTTCGAAATTAAAATACTTTTACTTAAATATATATTATACCTACTTACTAAATATAACACAAAAATGAAGAAACGATGAAAGATAAAGCCGATTTTTTTATATTACACCAAAATAATCTGAATTTGAAGTCAATGCGAGTCATTGTTGACTTCAAATTCCGATTATTTTGGTCAACTTTGGTAACAATAGCGTAGATAGTAACAGGTAAAGTAGTTTGCAAGACAAACCAAATAGGTATGTAGTACGAGTACCTACAGTGACACGCTGCTTGTGTTCAATTAAATCAAATCTATACGTAGGTACCTATCATAAAATCGTGGCAAAGTCAAAACTGTTTGTTTTTAAAATAAATTTTGCGAGTTATGGGAACAACACTAATGCTGAAAATATATTTCTTAGATTATTTGTCTGTTTGTCTGAATGTATAGTACAGGCTAGCATTACGCAAATACTACTCGATAGATATTGTTCAAATTTTGCATAGATATTCCCTATAAGTCTGGTCAGTCTGTAGGCTATAAATTATCACGATATTTCATATGGCGGGGTGAGCAATATTGCAATTTGACGAGCCAAAAGGCTAGAATATTGCACATAGTCACATAGTTACAGATTTAAGATTGTAGATGATTATCATCACGCTATACCTTTATAGAGCTATGCAGTCAAACATAACATATACAGGGTGGAGTTTTGGTATGGGGCAATATGGTACCTCAACCGCAGTCGCTACAAGAGAACGGTCTCGGGAGACTGTCCTTAACTTTTTGAAACATTTTGATCTGCATTCACAGATTTTGTAAAAATTGTACAGGCAACAACAAAAAGGGCAATTTTCACAAAAACATTTTTAATGCCAAATGATCCTGTTTCATCCTGTTATGGATCAAAAAAATCTATCGGACCAACTGAGGTTTGAGTACTAGAAAAGACAGAAATCGCAAAAGAACTTCTCATTCATTTCCTGGGAAATGAGACTTCGATGAGATAGAACACACTATATTAATATACATTTAGACTATATACAACAGTTAGAATAATTAATAAATTACTTCACTGGGCTGAATAGGGAACGAATACAGCAGATAGTAAACGATTTAACTTTTTATATGATTATCATCCCGCTATACCTTCACGTCGGCACTCGGCACTCGGCATCTCTGACGGAGGGAGCTAGGAACAGAGCAGGGAGGCCGTTGTCCAGCAGTGGGACATTCATGGCCAATAATAAATAATAAAAATATATGTTTACGAAGCAGTCGATCATAACATTATAATACACATGTATAATACATGCTAGTACTACTAGTAGGTATGTATTATAAATGTGAAAGTTTGTATGTTTATTATTCAATTACGCGGAAAACGGCGGAATGGATTTGGCAAACAGATAGTTTATAACCTAGATTAAAACAATGGGTACTTTTAGTCCTATATAACGGTATATCACGACGTCATCTTACTGCGACATGAAGATTACTGAACGCAACGTAACCCTGCCCTCCCGACATCTTTTATTTCTTCGGTCCGTAGCGATTTTTTTCCTTAAAAAAAAATAATTGTTTTGCTCTTGACTCTAGTATAGGCCAGTGGTGACAGAGACGGAGTCGACGATGGAGTGGACCCTTCAAGACCTTAAGGCTTAAAACTGTAAATGTGAACAGCTGTTGCAGGAAATAGATGATAGTGAGAAGGAAGTCGAGAAGGTCGTTTACAAGAATACAAGCTTAAAGCAGGAGCTAGTAGACCTACACCAACAATACCTGGATGTTGTCGATGAACGGGACAAACTGCGGTTGGTCACGGATGGTTTCAATAACTGCAGTAACTTATATGAGGAGGCTTTGTGTAAGGTTAGGGACCTAGAGGAAGAATTGATTCATGCAAATGTACAAATTGCTAAGTTACAGAAGCAAAAAGAATGTACTCTAGCTAAGGAAACTAATAACTTATATCTATAGTGAATTATTCAATAGGTACCAATTGCAACCCTAATTTCTTAATAACGATAGATCTTACTGAAGATTCTATATTGAAACAAAATAATAATAGTTATAAAGTAAGTCAAAATAAAATTAAAAATATGCTAAACTGAATAGAATAATAAATAAATTCAGGAAACAACAAAAACACAGTTCCAATAATATTAAACTAAGGAAAAAACGTGTTTTTCTAATAAATAAATTAAAAAAACTATGAAATTAAATTAGAGGATAGTAAAAACATTTATCAAATTGACACTAAACGTTTACAATCTGGAATAGAGGTACTTGAAGAGTCACTAAATCTACTTTATATTAAGTACGTGAGCTCTCAAAACCAAATAAAGGAACACATTCTTGCTGCTAACCAGTTAGTGGAAATGTGTAATGTTGAGGCAGCTAGAGTGGACCCGGTGACTTTGAGCACCACTCAGTGTTCTTGTCAAGAGGAATCCAACCTTGAGGCTCTCCAACCTAAGGCAACGGAGGACCCGTACCAGTCAGGAAGTGATCAGGCATCGATTCCCAATCAAGATCCACCAGATAGTGAACAAGGTTCATTGCAAGTAGTTCAGACAGAAGTTAGCTCCATTATGTTTTCTGATAGTTTTGGAAAAGGGTTAGGTAAATTACTTAGCATCAATCTGAGTCATTCTTCTCAAAACTATTGCATGCCTCAGACTTCCTACAAAAAAATTATGTCTTCAATAACTGGGAACGAATTTGATCCAAATGCCATTATTACTGTACCTACTTATAGGTAATAGTTTTAATGTAACAAAAGAAGCTAGCACATTAGGCTAGGCATTTGGATTAGCTATCGCATTAGGTTTGTAAGACCTGTAATGATAGTTTTAAGGCATTTAAATAAATAAATAAACTATTAAGATATCACTAATAGTGTCACCAAACTATTGAAGTTAAATTGTAAGAAAATAATTTTGTGTGCTTTTCCATACTTTGAGCACTTGTCAAATAGTCAAAACAACGACATTCACAAATGTTAAATAATTACATGCATTTCCTAGTTAGTCACCATAGTGACAAGTTTATATTTTTTGACACCAACATTTTTGTTGATAAGCTAAGATCGACTAGGGATACTGTGTATCTGCCCATTAGTTTTAGACATCAAATAGCTAAGCTATTAGCTTTTAATATTAACCCAGACATAATTATTAATTAGTATGTCGAAGTCGTCTTTACTTAGCACCACAATTAGTAATAGTACCTACTAATGTTAAGGTGATTAGCTCAAATATTTTAAACTAAGTAGTTTGTAAGACAACAGAAGGTACCACTAACAGTGTAGTTATACAAAATAACAAAAAGGTATTTTCTAGCACTAAACTAGCTAACTGTAAAAAAGGGGCTAAGCAGAAATCCTTGAAATTATTTCATCAAAATATTCAAGCTTTTTCTTCGAAACAATTGGAAGTTGAATTGTTTTTGGAAAAAACAATGTTTGACATTGTTCGTATATCTGAGCATTGGTTAAAAGATTCTGAAATAATAATTAATTATTAGAATTATAGTGTGGCCAGTTGTTTTACCTATATTCAAGATTAATGATGTAACTAATATTTATGTAACAATATAATTAAAAAGAGTTTCTTGCCCGTTCTTCTCCATAGGTACCTACTACGCTTTGGAATGGGCAACTAGCTTCATATTTCTGACTGACCGACCACTTGACAATTCAAAAGTGCCTGTAATTGGTTTAATTGAAATAAATGCTTTGAGTTTGATTTTTATGTAGGCGACCAGCTTCAACCCGGCTGCGATGTCGTTAAAATATGGCACTCCTATAGACAAATATCACCCGTCGCTCTATTAGTCTAATGCCTACTCTAGGATATATATCCGGTATGGCTCGCAATCGTTCCTATCGTAAGGGCACGTCTTCCCAAATCTCAAATTCCCATTTCCCGTACCCGCACTTACTTAGGAAGTTCAGTTTCAAGTTCAGTTCAGTCAGTTGATAACTTGCCATAAGCTTGCCTATGTAATTCACATGAATCGTTAAAGCCAGTTTCTTCTATTCTACGTACTAAATGAAATCATTAGAGATAGAGAAAGCAAGTGTTGGTGATCACTGTGAGCGAGCACTCGAGCAGTGACTGAGCGTGAGCACACTACACAGTCAACACGGCGGCGGTGCCACGGTCACGGACAGTCACGGCTCTGAGGACGCACGCGCATCACAACATCGTGTACCGGTGTACCAACATATTGTAGTCAGAGGAACATCACTCGCGGCACTCACATTCAGTACACATTTAGATTGTAGCTATCGCTATCTTTATTTGCGCTAACACAGAACACTGGAGCCATTGTCTTAAGTTTCCCAATATACATAATTACACATAGGTACTACAAGAATGCGATAACGTTGCAGTTGAGCTGCAGTGACGAGTTGACGAGGTGGTGCGCGTGCGACAGTTGCCGTCGGCGGGGCCGTGTGCGGTGGACGGCATTCTTTGCCTCTGTGATGCATGCTCGACGTCATGTGAATGCTAAAAATAGTCGTTATTGAGAGGCACGAGGTCGGCGCGCCGCGCGCCGTCCGTCGTCAGGCGAAGGGCGCCGCCACACCGACCGCTGTGCGCACCACTCGGTGACGCTCCTCGCCTACTATACGTACGAAACCCTATAACTATTTCATTCATACCCAATAATTATATACCTAAAAGTACATAACACATATACTACAACACATATAATACAACCCCTATTATACGTAAGTATATAATGTATGTTTTGAACGGTCATACTTTCCGGAACGCTGGAAAATTACACGAGTAATACGAGTACCGAAGGGAGAAGCAGGGAGTGACGTTAGTGGGTATAGGTCGGTGGCGGTGCTGTCGGTACCAGCAAAGGTATTTGAGTCAGTAATCCATCATTGTGTCTTAAACCAGGTTTCAGGCACGTTGTCCGACTCACAACATGCGTTCATGGCGGCTCATAGCACGCCTACAAACCTGCTGAATTTTATGGCATATGTGGTTCCTAGCGCTGATTTGGGAGTGCAGGTTGATTCTGCATACTTTGATTTTAAAAAGGCTTTTGATTTGGTAGATAATGACAGTTTATTGACAAAGCTTGCGGCAGTCGGATGCACTCCTAAAATGCTGAAATTCTTTGCTGATATAACAGAAAGCAGTATGTAGAATATGCTGGGTACAAATCTGAGCCCTATTTTACAAGATCAGGCGTAAGTCAGGGCAGTAATTTAGGACCACTTCAATTCATAATAATGATAAATGACTTGCCCGAGGTCGTCAGGAATGCCAAGTGCCTGTTGTTTGCTGACGATCTAAAATTACTACTAGCTATGAAAGATCAAAAGGACTTTGAGCACTTACAGGAAGAAAGGGACAGACAGGGTTGTTGAATGGGGAAAGAAGAATAAGTTGGTGTTTAATACGTCAAAGTGTTCGGTAATAACTTTTAGTAGGATGAAAATGCCCAAGAAATATGACTATTTTGTGGACAACACATTATTGAAAAGAACGGAAACGGTGCGTGATTTAGGAGTACGCCTTGACTCGGGCCTGGCATTTCGTAATCACATCGTAAATGTTTGTAAAAAAGCCTATAGGAGCCTAGGTTTCGTCCTAAGAAGAGCCGAGGGTTTTACAAGCATCGCTGCTCTAACTTCTTTGTACAATGCATTGGTAAGAAGTCAGCTCGAATGTAATGCATTCATATGGACTCCGCATGAAGCTAAATATAGTATCATGTTGGAGCGTATACAAAATAAGTTTACTAGGTTTCTGTACCTAAGGTGGAATGGTGTATATCCATTTTATCCATTGATGTATCCAACTTTGTTTGTGATAGGCATGGTGGGATACAATAAATTGGAAACAAGGAGGGACATAGCTCTTGCTACCTAAATTTTTAAATTATTTCGTGGCAAGACTTCAAACCCAGGTATATTGAAAGAAATAAACCTGTGTGTGCCCGACAATTATGTGTTGCGAAGGCGACAGCCACGTCTATTGGCACTTGGCAGTACCCACTGTAGGACCAATCTACAGCCCCTATAGCCCCTATAACGCGTACCTTGCGTGTACTTAATGACGTAGCAGACAGCATAGATCTGTTTACTTGTTCTCTGAGTGAGTTCACAAAAACCACGATGTACATAATATGTTATGGTAAATAATGAAAGTGTAATTATGGCCACACTATTGAATTAGGATATTCCTGTGATGATGAGTTAATAAATAAATAAATAATAATAAGTTTTTATTTATTTTCTCTCACAATGGTTTTGTAGCACTTAACAGTTTTGAACAAATTATATAAATTCACATTGTGAGAGCTGGTGCCTGAAGTAGGTTTTAGAAAAACCTGTATTACAGGTCACCAGACCCCACTTAGTGGCATCATACAAATAAATAGGCAGGTTACATGTATTTCTACTAAAAAAAATTAACAAAAAATAAATATAAAAAAAGAAAGAAATTAACTAACACAACAAAAGCAGTCAAAGAGTGTGTGGTGAATGTGTCAGTAAATGGTGGTGAATGTGTACTTGAATGGTGGTTAGTGTGTAGGTGAATGTGAATGGTGGCAGGTGTATGTGAATGGTGGTGAATGTAATTATTTGAATACAAGTTTTATTTAATTGAGTGGAGCAATTTTTCTGTGTCCTCATAGGAAATATATAGGAATAAATACTTACCTGAAACAAACTTGACCTATGCCCATTGGGCGCAGCTTGGGACGCGGTACTAAATGCAGATGATCTCATTGATATGACCAACTGGAACGATAAAGATGTACTCGTATAATACGACTACATCGTACTTAGCGAAAAAACTAAATATTTCAATTGAATCATACATCGGTAAAACTCAAAACTGTCGATTGATTAATTCATAATTACTTATATTCAATTGAATCAGCCTTTGTTTACAATACGTAAACAAAATGAGTCATTTCATATAATTCACTGGTCAAAGACTTAGTTCAACATACTGTGAGAGTTTGTATGTACCTTGAGTCAAATAGTGTTTGTTACCTGCGAAGTAAATAAAAGTGGTGTGTCAAGTGAAGTCACTGTTCATATTGATACACAGAATGCAAGGAGATTGCCGGTAGGTATGCCGTATGAGCTACGTAATCTAACTGTGGTATGACTAAACACTTATGGTATGACTTATGATATGAGCCACTTACAGTCTACAAGTAAACAATTACGGTTCACTGAGCGCGGTGTACAAGTTGTGCAACTTATAGCTTGTGGTCGTTTCGTTACCACAACTTACTAGTTTTAGTATTCCTCATTATTATCCTCCTGCCCTTATGCATATTAGTTTTCTGATTAATTAATTTCGTATAGCTTTAGGATCACAGTAGGTCATCAATCTGCTGAGCAACGCTATGCTTTTAACGAGTGGTTTGGCTCTTTAGTCAAAAGGGGGAAATGCCTGATTTCAGCCTGAATTCCTTTATCCTATACATGTTCTTCTGGTCTTTGTAAGGTTAGGCTAGCATAATTTTAATCGCCAACATAGATCTGAAAATTGTTTGTACCGTTATGTCTTGAGCAGATACTTGCTCTATTCTATATCTTAGAAAGACAACTGAAGTGTGATGGTTGTCGCGTTCCAGCTGGAGCCGGGTGCTCAGAAGGAGGTGCTGGGGCTGGCGGTAGGCGCCAATCCGCTGGGGCAGCTGGTGTTCTCGCCGCTGCTGGGGCTGTGGGCCAACCGCGCGGGGTCCGCGCGAGCGCCTCTGCTGGCCACGCTGGCGCTATTCGTGCTGGCCAGCGTGCTGTACGCCGAACTGCACCTTACGCGCCCCTACGCCAAGTACTGGATGGTGTTCGCGAGGTTCCTCGTCGGAGTCAGCTCAGGTGACCGACCTTCTTTCCTTTTAATGTTTACGCATTTAAATGACCGAATCTCTGTCTTTTAGTTTGCATCCAAATGTATAACTCACTGTTGGTTTTATTGATCCTAAATTCATGTCCTGCTGCATTAGATGACTGAATGAGTAAGCGTATGCTTGCAGCGAACATAGCCGTGGCGCGGTCGTACCTGTCGTCGGCGACACTGGTGAGCGAGCGCACGCGCGCCGTGGCCGTGGTGTCCCTGGCGCAGGTGCTGGGCTTCGTGGTGGGCCCCGCGCTGCAGGCGGCCGCTGCGCCGCTGGGACCCGGCGGCTCCTACGCGCCGCCCGGGGACTTGTCCTCACCGTTGCGCCTGGACATGTACACGGCCGCCGGCTGGATCAACGCCGTGCTCGGGTTAATTAACTTCCTGCTGTTCCTGCCGTGGTGCTTCAAGGAAAGGAAGATCGCTGCCAGAGAAGCTATGATTGCGCAGGGGACGGATAACGGTGCGTACTGCTTCTTGTATGGGGCATCGACTAGTATTTCCAATAATCTCCATACGTATAATAATATTATATTGTTAAAGACTAAAGTTTATATCGAATGGTTAATTGCAGAAAAAGAAGCCCTGAAAGCTCTGAAGCCGGACCTAGTGAGCAGCTGGACGCTGGTGGTGGCGTTTTTCGTGCTGGTGTTCAACTTCGTGCTACTGGAAACGCTGGCCACGCTGCTGACCATGGACCAGTTCGCGTGGAGCAAGCGCCAGGCGCTGGAGTACATGGGCGCGCTTATGAGCGCCGGCGCTGTGCTCGCCTGCCTCACCTTCGCCGCCATCGGCCCACTCACCAGGATCTTCGAGGAGCGGTACGACTACGTCTTTTTACTGTATTTAACATAATACTTCACTCGTTCTTGTAAGGTGCAAGTATATGGCACGCAGGACTAGTGAGTGCATGGCTGGAACCGCCACTCCTTTCTACCTGAACAGATTGTCCTTGCTTGTCTGCTATGAGTATTGCTACAGCAGCACTCCACCTTATCCTTGGGGTTGGGTTCTAATTCAAGCGTTATAGCTCAAGCAATAGAGTTCAAAATTTAAATATTTATAAAAAAGTCCGAAGAATAATGTCACGCAACGCTAGCATGACGACTTCGATGCGGTTACGGGAGATTGAACGGAGAAGACAACAGTGGGACAAGGTTAACAAACAAAACTAACAACTGAACAAGCCCAGTTTGTTCCCAGATTTAAGAGGTTTCAATATGTGAAATATCAGTTTAATCAAATAAAAAATATAGTAGCAACATTCCCAACATTGCGTAACGATCGGGACTGTCGATGTAGTTACGCTTGGGGTAGGCCTCCATGTGGTGGTATCGTCGTAGGGCTCTGCTGCTGTGGGGCGGGTTCCTGCTGACGGGGCTGGCATCAGTGCTGTGCATCCCGTGGGGCCCCGGGCCCCCGCCGCTGGCGCCCGCCAACGCGACCGAGGCCGGCGGCGGCTGCCCGCAGGCAACCCAGCCGTGGTGCGCCGAGTCGCGCGGCCTCACGCTGGCGCAGTTCCTGGCGGGCTACGCCTGCGTGTCCGTGGGATACTCGCTCGGCGTCACGCTCATACAGACTATATTCTCCAAGGTGCTGGGACCTAGGCCGCAGGTGAGTTCACCGTCACGTTTTGTTCTATATTTTTTTTCTATGGCAGTAGGTAATGGTAGTCAATAGTCATACGAGCAAACCTATTGCTAGACTAACTGTCTGTGTGTGTGTGTGGGCGATCGCGGGCGTGCCGGGGGACCATCCTATGTAATGTTGACGTTCAAAAAGTGCCGATTCTCAGCCTAGTTTAAATAAATGACTTTTGAATTCTAATTCGAGTTGTCTAGTTTGGGGCGCACTGACAAATAAAATAACCTAGCTGTTTGGTGTAGGTTATACAGGGTCAAATTAAATTAGTTAGTGAAGTATCGATATCAAAACACGATAAAATAAAATTGCTTATTTTAGGGGCCAACGGCCGCTGGTAGTGTTGTTAGGTATTTGAAGTATGATTTGAAGTGAGCGTCATCTATTTGACTTCTGTGTGCGGTTCCTTGTAAGTGTCAGTATAGTAACGTAGAAGTGAGCGTCATCTATTTGACGTCGGTGTGCGGTTCCTTGTAAGTGTCAGTATAGTAACGTAGAAGTGAGCGTCATCTATTTGACGTCGGTGTGCGGTTCCTTGTAAGTGTCAGTATAGTAACGTAGAAGTGAGCGTCATCTATTTGACGTCGGTGTGCGGTTCCTTGTAAGTGTCAGTATAGTAACGTAGAAGTGAGCGTCATCTATTTGACGTCGGTGTGCGGTTCCTTGTAAGTGTCAGTATAGTAACGTAGAAGTGAGCGTCATCTATTTGACGTCGGTGTGCGGTTCCTTGTAAGTGTCAGTATAGTAACGTAGAAGTGAGCGTCATCTATTTGACGTCGGTGTGCGGTTCCTTGTAAGTGTCAGTATAGTAACGTAGAAGTGAGCGTCATCTATTTGACGTCGGTGTGCGGTTCCTTGTAAGTGTCAGTATAGTAACGTAGAAGTGAGCGTCATCTATTTGACGTCGGTGTGCAACCGCACACCGACGTCAAATAGATGACTTACAAGGAACCCTTGTAAGTGTCAGTATAGTAATGTAAAAGTGAGCGTCATCTATTTGACGTCGGTGTGCGGTTCCTTGTAAGTGTCAGTTTCTGTTGTATGATTTGGTATAATTTTTTGGGGCAAGTAACTGTAGTCAACGAGAAAGCATTTTCAAATCCCACAAAATATGTTCTGTCAGGGCTACGTTTAGTCTTAAACTATTAGACAGCTGCATACTTATTACTTATATTTAATTCTTTTAAAATACAAACCTTTCCATGCCTTAACATCCATGAATTAGCCGTAAGTATTTAAAAATCTGCGCCTGACGCTACTCCATACAAGTTTAGACGTGATTAAAAAGTTGACTACTAAAATTACATCAAATTACGTCAGGTGCCGACTAATTTGACAGGACTAAACTAATATTTATCTTCTGTCCTTGTAGAACTTAGCGCTCGTTTGGTTTAGCTCTAAGTCCTGGGTTGGTTGATATTTGTTTATGGTTTGGTTGTTGGTTTATTACCACTGGTTAAATTATACGAAATTATATGATTTAAAGTTTATATTGAGACTTGTTATAAAATGGTAAATCTAAGCTAAATTAGCACTAAGATGGTTTGATATGGTTTGGTTGAGTTACGCGGTTGGTATCCGAACACGTAGGTACTAACTTGGTAATACTTGCGATACATGCATAACGAGCGCTAAGTTCTACAGTCCTTTTCATAATGAAATAGAAAGAAAAAGATGCACTCAACTTAAATTTAGTTTAGTTTGTGAACAAGGGAATCGGCACCATTGTCTAACAGTTTAGTTCGACCGCGCGGTACCACGAACAAGCGCAATAGGGCCAGAATCTCGTAAAAGGTTAAATATAATAGTTTATAGAGGTACGAGGAACAGGGTGTAAAGTTCACCCATACCTCCATAGAAAAGAGGGGATCCTCCGGCCAGACGGGGGTTGTGTCTGGTGGGCAACTGCCCGACGATTGATGTCGGGACGTTGTATATATGCTAGTTGGGCGGTAAACTCTGCTTGCGCGATGCAGGATTTTCGTGTAGTTCGCATGTGGCGATGATATCGTTACATTACACCTTCCGGAGACCGGAGGTCGATAGTGGGCTGAGTCGTGTATCTTGCGATGCTTGCCAGTGCCAGTTGAGGTTCCAGTCGGAACCGGGTGCCGCATAGTTCACGGTGAGTCGGAACAGTCTGCGGTGATTCCCCGGTGAGTCAGGGTGGCGCTGCGTTATGCTTCAGTGCGTCGGATGTGGTACAGCGCCGGGTTGAGGCTGACTGCTGGCGTCGACCAGTAGAGGTGTGAATGGCTCTGTTTGTTGACCGGCCGAAAGTGCAGTGTGCTGTGCCAAGGTTGCTGATGTGGCTGAGGCTGATGACCAGGAATGCGCGTTTGCTGCATGGTGGTGGTCAGGATACCCATTTGAAGCCGTGGGTGCTGGCTGGCTGAGACTCGTCGCTCGAAAGCTTGAGGAAGCAATGTTGATGACGTCACGCTGATGTAGTTGCACGAAGGCTGCGCTGACGTTCATACTGCGCTGACGGTCACCAGTATGGAGGTGACGTCAGTGTGATGCGCAGTTCGCACGTGGCGATGTAGATACCGCTACAATTTAATGACTATGAGACATTAAAAAAACCTGTTAATAAAGGTTCTAAGTAGCAAAAAAACATAAACCCAATATTGTTTTTTCGCCCTATAATAGATTATATTTTTACAGGCTATGCCATCGAAAAAAAAGGTTATCGTAGGTATCGATATAAAAAAAGATTGCCAACTATAATTGGAATGTAGTTTTTGTAATCTGTTTACTACAGACTGTACTAAATTACACGGATTCACCACAACCTGTACCTAACAGCAGATTGTTGAAGCTACATCAATAGTTGCTAATAATTAATAACATATGTATCGTATCGTCGGTCAGGGCGTGTGGATGGGCGTGCTGACGGGCGCAGGCTGCCTGTCGCGCGCGCTCGGCCCGGTGTTCGTGTCGGCGGTGTACGCGCGGCGCGGCCCGGTGGCCACGTTCGGCAGCACGGCCGCGCTGACGTTGGTGGCGCTGGCGGCGCTGCGCCTGGTGTACGCGCGTCTGCAGCCGCGCCCGCTCGCGCCCCACGCGCCCCAAGCGCCGGCGCATGAGCTGCGCCCACTCAAGCATGCCGAGAGTACGTGACGTCACGCCGCGGCCACCGGTCGCACGCTAAATCCGCTGCGAGACTCGAGTGTGTTAGTATAGCAGGTGTGAGGTTACCCTCACGAAGCCGAGTGTCACTTGTTCTTCCCGTTGTTATAATAATTGTTTGTATCGCATCATTCCTGGGAACCTTATGGTTACGGAGATGTTGAAGGTCAAAGTTCCAACTTTTTTTGACGTTTTTGACTAAGGAAAACAAAATACTCCCACGATCCCTGTACCGTTGTATGCACCCTTATATGTACAATGTTTTGCGAGCGTTAACTTGCGCAGTACCTTATACAGCTAATTTTGAACCAAAAATAACGAGTCGTTTCCCAGCATATATTGTTGCACAAAGTTACTTAGTTTGATGTACCTACAGAATGCATAGATGACGGCTCCGTGACGGGTCTTTTTGTTCCCGTACGTAGCCGGAGGGGAGCTCATGTCGACGCAGCTAGTTCCAGAATGTACTTAGTACCTCTGTGTTAAGTGTTTAAGCTGTTTTTTCAGATCGTAATTAAGAATGATATGACTTTTTTTAAGCAACTAGGTATATTATGTAGGTATTAGTCAGGGCACTTGATTGCCGAGCAGATTGACACACTAGTCAAATTGCTATGTAGCCATTTCATACGACTGACAAAGAATAAGATACAGTTGTGATTTGTTTCTCCGAATATTTTGATTGGAGAGTACCTACCTAGGTAATTGTTGATGATCCATTGCATCGTTCCCTGAGCGACCTTAGTTTTGCGCTCAAACTACGAACCAATTCGATGTAGTTCCTACTACACAGTACTTATTCAGTCGTTCTCAACATTACATCACAGAGAGTGGTTGCCTCACGCAGCCACGCGAGTGAGCTCACGTACCTACAATGACGTAGATAAAGTTATTAAATGTAAGTAGGCTTAGTATAACTTTAAGGTAATAAGTATATTGTCGTTGTGATAAGACATCGAGATAGTGTTGGTTATAGTAATCTTAAGACTGAGTTTAGATACCATCTAACCTAATAGGTACATTATAAAATAATAAACCACACGTATTATACAGGGTGTTCTGTAGTTTTTATATAATATACAGGGTGTAGAAGCGGGCGCGTTGTGTTCCTCGTACGTCCGACGCGATGCTGACTAACCCGTACCGTTTATCAGTAGGTATATGTATTGCAAACTGTTGATAAACGACTTGCCGCGCTGTGCGGCGGTGTGGCGGGGTGGCGGGCGGTGCGGCGCTGTGTAATGAACTAATGACTAATGTTATAGAACAAGATAAACGAACACATTGTTATCGACTAACGCTGCTATTGTACTGCCATGCTAACGGCTGCCAGCTGTGTGAACAACATCGACACAGTGTGTACCTACTCGTATCTCGTACGTCTCGTAAGTAAATGCTCAACTCCGCACAGTACTTCTTATGCGTAATGTTAATGATTGATGTAAATATCATTACTATCTTGTGTACAATATTTTGTATATTTTTTTTTGCTATCTACATTTTTTTGACTTCGAATAAAAATATCTTAATTTAAAGCAGATGAAGTTTTTTTTGCATTGATATACCATGGTTGTCAACTCATGGTCATGTGATTTGTTTCTTCTAATGTGAGGGCCACCAATCCTTATATCTGACGATGTTTTAATTAATTACGGAAGATGGGAGAGGATTAAAGGTTTTTGTTGAAGTATTTTTTTATATTTAACCCACCTAAGTATACCCAAGATAAGTAGGTATTTAAACACTTGATTAATTTCCTTGGATATTTACAAAAAAACTGCCAGGAATATTTCCATGTATAGTGTGCAATTAGCATTAGCCCACCTGCGCTAACAAAAAGATCGAATGTAATGTAATGATACCTTTTGTCAGAAAACTAAAACCAGGCACACACTACAGTCGCAGCGGGCCGCAGCGTGACACATTTTCATTCAAAAAAGTGTGGTGCGGCACTTCTGTAGTGTGCATTGTTTCATCTAAAAAATGTTATGCAGGAGGATTTGTGCAATGCATTGCGTTGCGTCGCGGCCTGCCCCAATTTACTTTAGCCTTTACAAGTAAAAACAAGTAGCTTTTATTATCTTCATAATCATTAGAAATAGGTCTAAAATTAGGGTTGCCAGATGGGAAGACTAAAATATTATTATGGGCGAAATTTCTAAAAGTTTGGATTTTAGGATCCCGACCATCTGGCAACCCTATCTGACATGCATAAGTTTGTTATAGAAAAAGCACCGCTGTTGTCTACTTGTAACTTGTAATGTCTATTCTCCTAAACCCGGGAAACAATAACTTAGGCCAGTTCGCACGGACGTAAAAATATCGCGGCCATTTTCTTTGCGCACTGAATGTTCAACGCACTACTTAGCGCTGAGAGTTGATATTTAACAGTGTGTTTTTTCGACGCACTGGAATGTACTCTGTTGGATTCTCGATGCTCGGTTCAACACTGAAAGTTGAAAATCTAGTGCACGATAAGATTCCGCCGCGATATTTTTACGTCGGTGCGGACGTGGAATTACAATATTGTTTATATAATACACGTTTATTGATTGTCAGTAAGTACACAGTTTATAAAATATTAATAAGTAAGTTACAAGTATGTAGGTACTTACTTACTAGAAAATATGAATTATTAAAACCCTGTCCTTGTAAAGATGCCCACCCTCTGTCCCACCGTTACCACAGGTTCGAGTCGTAGACGTTACGAGTTACGACGAGATCAGTCATACAACCAGCGAGTTAAGCGATTGACTGCTGCGCTGCGTGCCGCGGATTCGATTCTCGCACGGAACAAATATTTGTATGACCTACAAGTCAACAAGTAGTTGTTCCTGGTCTGGCTGTTTGTGTATGTGAATTTTAAAGGTTTGTAAACGCACCCACAATACAGGAGAAATTCCTAGTGTGGGGCAATGTTTTTTTTAAAAAGGAGAAAAGAGAAGAGAACGACTCGCACAACAGAAAATACTAATAACTATTTTCCGTTAAGCTACAAGTGAGACATAGTTGGACGAGGTGCACCCTGGTGCCTCCGGAGCAGCGGCCAGCAGGCCAGGTCCCTAGGGACGAGGTTTCCTATGTTAAGATCTGTTATTGGCCCCAGGCGTTAGTAGTAAGCAGTCGCCGAGCTGTTGCTAGGCCTAGCTACAACGAGCTACTACGTGTGAGCGACCAGCAGCAGGTTGCCGGGGTCACGTGTCGGCGGACAGCACGCGGGGCGCGCGCGCGGGCTGCGGGGCGGGCGGCAGCGCAGGCTCGGCGGCACGCAGGCGCACGGCGTCCTGCACGCCCTGCGGCAGGCGCGTGCTGCGCGTCTCGGGCACGCACAGCACTGCCAGCGCTGCTGTTCCGCTGCACGCGCCGTACAACAGCGCTTGCACGTACATGTTCTAATAAAAACTTATAATGAGCAACACTGCTTGCATTGTGTCACGACTCACGCTAGAGCTTCGACTGAAGAGGATGCGCGTAGGCAGCCCGCGAAATTCAATTTATTAAAAGTTTTTGGAACTTTCAGATCAGTTTGTATGTTGATAAAAATATGATTTGCGACGGTAACAAATAGGTATGTATTTACGGAATTATGTAATACAAAGGAGATTGAGTTTATATAATGCAAAGATAGTCTACAATCTTCAGCAGTTCCAACAATATTTTCAAGTGTAATCAATTAGTTGTGATTGTGGAGCAGGACCAGCATTGAGCCAGGCATTTTATCAGCGATGTAATCTTCCAACTTATAATATTGCCTGTCTGCATAGTGTGCGATTTATACAAGATTTGAATTTCGTCTTACTCAGTTGAAGTATTTGGGGAGGTCTTTTATTGTAACATTTTAAACAGTACCCCATGAAGGATGAGTCTACTTTAAACAGTCTGGAAACTGGTTGAACTAATAGGTTTCTATTTCTAGTACTTAAGTATTTACTTTATTTATGTCTTTCACCTCTTTTTTGTAATTTTTTCTTACGTATGATGTTTTCATATATAAGTATATAGACAAGGTACCGTCATGATCATAATAAGTAACCTTAAACAGTTCCAGTATAGAATCGCGCCTGCGCAGATTATATTAGGTCCGTACATATGAAATTGGCGTTTTGTCAAACTGGCCACTAGATCTCAAATATTTGGCGTTTGGTTAGGAATTTCAAATTCAGAATTTCTTTAGGCTGGTATAATTGTGTTTCCAATTTAGCGATTCATTTGTTTTCGCGCCATTTGATTTTTCATTGACATGGTTCTGTTCACAATACGGAAAACTTAAAATACCGGGTTATTTACGAGTACGAGTTCCACCGTGCACCAGCGCTGCAGAAACAGCTCGAAGGATTAATGATGTGCATAGGGAAGCTACCGTAAAAGAAAACACGGTACGGTTTTGGTTCCAACGTTTTCGTTCTGGAAATATTGATCTACAGAACAAACCGCGTGGACGGCCGGAGACCCTAGTTGATAATGAAGAATTAAAAGTGATTGTGGAAGCGGATCCATCGCATTCCACGTCAGAGTTTGCGGCAGGCTTCGGTGTGAGTGATAAAACAATTTTAATTCACTTGAAACAAATTGTAAAAGCGAAAAACACCGCTCGACATGCGGCGCTGCTTTCCACCATCACGTACCACGTAGGTGACATACCTCTCCGACAAATAAGCCCCAACGATGTGGCGGAGGTAGGGAGGCACCCGATGATAGCGCAGTGCCTCCCGAATACAACTCCAGGGCAGGGTGTTGAAGGCATTGGAACTGTCCAAGAACACCGCCAACATCACCCCGACCCGGGACACCGCTTCCTCCGCCAGGACTCTCACCCGCGACACAGCGTGGATGGTGGAGCGCCCATGCCGAAAACCAGGTCCTGCCCCTCTGCGCAAGTGGCTGCGATTATACGCTCAAACAGCTTGCCCACCTCATCTAGCAGCACTATGGGCTGGTACGCGGATGGCGAGTCCGCAGGGCGCCCCGCCTTCCTGAGCAGGACCAGCCGACCAGATTTCCACAAAGTGGGAAACTGACCCCGCTCAAGGCACGCTGAGTCCTCAACCGGCCAATTGCTGCCCCTAGCAAAATTGGACTTAGAAAAAGGTACTGGCAAGTGTCTGGTGAACCAGTGCTGGTGTCATCCACTACATCTTCCTAAGATCTGCCAGATGATTACGGCAGATCTATATTGTCAGCAATTGCAAACCATGATGGAAAAGCTAGCCGTTAAACAACCGAGGTCAATTACTCTAGCCCACTGCTGCTTCAGGACAACGCTAGACCACACACTGCGCAACAGACGGTCGCTAAATTAGAGGAACGTCTCCGGCACCCACCGTACTCCCCGGACCTTGGTCCAACAGATTACCACTTTTTCCGGAATTTGGACAACGTCTTGCAAGGAAAATATTCTATTCCGATGAGGCTGTCAAAACCGCCTTCAAAGATTTTATTGATTCTCGCTCCCACAATTTTGTTAGCAAAGGAAACCGATAAAATGGCGAAAGTGCATAGATAACAATGGTACATACTTTGATTGATTAATTAAAATAATTTCATTGAAAAAATATCGTTTTGTTTTTTTCATACAAAACGCCAATTTCATATGTAAGGACCTAATATAATGATGGCTCTGATGGCTGTTTTCTGCAGAATAAACTTGATACGGTCGCGAAACCGTCTTAAAATCGTTCAGTGTACAAATAAATGCTGTGCTTTTGACAGAAATCTGGATTAAATCTGAGGAAGAAGCAACCAATATGGAAATTCCTAACTATTCACACTATTACAATATTAGAACGAACAGAAGAGGCGGAGGAGTGTCAATATAATATACATTCACAACAACATCAAACACTATATGAGTCAAGAAACATACATTAACGGAAATGGCTTTCTATAGATACATACAGAAAAGTATACCAATAGAGACAGACACAATAGAGTTGAGGGCAGCACTGTGCTCGTTTTTACATCAGCTCTGCAATAATTAATTCAAATAAAAGTTTTAACAGTGTTTTTAAGTATTCGAGTGCCATAATCAGCAAGAACTTTATGTGATTGACTGTGGAAAACGTGAACTTTAGTGCAAATATACTACAGACGGCGCATTCTGGTGGAATGCATGGAGGAGGCCTTTGCCCGAAATTGGGTAAGTAGGTACCTACCCCAAAACTAAAAATGGAATTTTAATCTCTATTATTCTATTATTGTTTGAATTAAATTACACTGTTATTATCGTATCTATGTTTATTGAATCAATTGTTTTAGTTAAGTTTTTATGATTTATTATCTTAATTTGATTTTTTTTTTAATTTGTTTGATTTTTTTTACCAATTGTTTTATGCAGCGATGTATATTATTAATAATATCAAGTGTTATGTATCAAGATTTGTAATGAGAGTATGGAAGAGGGATTGAATCAATTGTTGAATTAAGTAAAAGTTATTTTGTTGAATGTGATTATTTTACTGTATGAAATGGATATTTAAGGAATGTTATAAAAGTGTAACTTGTTATATTTTGGGAATAAATGGCTTTATTATTATTATTATATAAACCTGGAGACACAAATACAACACTTTTTCTGGATGATTTTGAAATTCAACTACAGCTGAGGAGTCGGGCACTTATTTTTGGTGACTTCAACATAAACTTATTAACAAACGATAAATACACTGAAAAATATAAATAAATAATACAAGAAAGCGGATACTATCATGAACTGGATAGACATCAAGTATTCTACTCGAACAACAGCCACTACAAACAGCATTTTAGATCACATTGTAACAAACCTAAAAGACAAAACCTTTAACGTGGCAGTAATGGATTCTGCGATATCTGACCATCAACAGATTATTCTAGGGTTAAAAAACTGCAAGCCTGAACCACCAGCCAGATTAAAATTCGATAACATTAACTATTACAAACTTTACTCGCTTGCTACAGACTCGTTTACAAAAGAAAGCTACGATTATAGCATGATAGAACAAGTTATATAGGCAAATACCACCCAAAAAATCAAAATTCAAAATTTACCACAGGACGACTGGATTCACAAAACTATAATAATCAAAATAAACACAAGGAATAAATACTGGAGAAACCCTAAAAAAGAATCCGAAAAATATAATTTTAAAAACCTCTTTCTAAAAACACAGAAATGAAACTAAAACAAAAAAGGACTACTATTATCAAGCATTTAAATATCTAAAAAACGATCCTACACGTATGTGGAAACTTATTAATACCTTATGCAAAAATACAGTTAAACCAGACCCTAGTCCTCCAAAACTAATGACGATCGCAGGTTTAGTTACCGAAGGTAACGAAATATGTTAACAGTTTATTATTTTTTTTGCCACAATAGGTCCCCAATTAGCAATGCAAATTCCCTTCAACTATCATACCAATAATTTTAACCTAAAAAGCAAAGCTGATGAAGAAATCAAACTAGATAACTTAACTGCAACTTTTTCCTCAGTACATGGTGTACTGAGGAAAAAGTTGCGAAAATATTAAATACCTTAGACTCAAACTGCAGTACAGGTATAGACAAAATCTATTACATGGGGCACACTAAAAGTTTTGCACTTCTAGCTAATCGGAACTATTTGAATTTCGAATGTTATATTTTTTTAAACGTTGCAACCTTCTTAGTAATAAAAAAAAACAATTGGCGGGAAATCATTTGTCAATTGTTTTTTATCACACATCAAAGATCTACGTATGCAACGAAAATGGAATTAAGTGGAAAAGATTTTCGAGCGATGATTTTTTATGATTTTAAAAGTTCTCTCTCTCCGCAAGACTGTGCCGCTCGTCTTCAAAATGCTTTTGGGAGAGAAGCACCTTGTTTGAGCACCGTGAGGCGATGGTTTGCTGAATTTGAGAGAGGTCGAGTTTCTTTACATGACGAATTTCGTGAAGGGCGGCCTTTAACTGCCGTCAACAAAAATAATGTGGCTACTGTTAAGCGGCTAATTGAAGAAAACCCGCGAATCCGCGGGGTTTCATTCGAGGACTATTGGGGATTAGTATGAGCCAAATTCAGAAAATTTTACAGGAAGAATTGAAAGTTCGGAAACTTTGTCGTCGTTGGATCCCTCATGAACTGACAGCGGAGCAGAAGCGGGCTCGCGTGGAATGGTGCTCACAGCTGCTACTGAAGTACGACCACGGACATTCTAATGCTGTTTATGACATTGTCACAGGAGACGAATTTATTGTTTTGAACCCGAAAAAAAACAGCAATCTTGTGAATGGGTGTTTGAAAATGAGAACAGGCCAACAAAATCACTTGTTGTCACTTGCCAATCACATGTGTGAGCACTATGTACCCACTATAAAGCTTACTGGGTTCGTCTTTCATTGACTTGAATGTGCCCTGGCGGCTGAGAGTATGTCATGCTCACTCAAATGTGTCGCTGGTGGTGGCGTGTGTATTGGATCATTGAGTTCCCTTCAAAATGGTTGAGCTGAATGGTGCTGATCCATACGTCATGTTCGTGAACGGGCGCCGTCAGTAGGCACTGGTCATTTCTTAGCTGCCACGGCTTATTTTAATTCCATAATTGTTTTTATCTTTTTATTACGGACGCTTTTAACGTGCACGTCTTTCTACGTCGTTCTCATATGTATAATTACAACATGAATGATGTAACCACTCTATTGTAACAATATTTTGATTTAAAAGAGTGTCCATGGAGTTTCTTGCCCGTTCTTCTCCATAGGTACCTACTACGCTTTGGAATGGGCAACTAGCTTCATCTTTCGAACTGACCGACCTCTTGACAATTCAAAAGTGCCTGTAATTGGTTTATTTGAAATAAATGCTTTGAGTTTGAGTTTGAAAAGTAAGGCAGGCGAGAAACGTTGGTAAAAAAATTATCGCGTTTTTTTTCTCAGCTACGGGTCCCATCTGTACAATTCCACTTGAAGATCAAAAAAGTGTTAATGCCGAGTGGTATTCTACCATTTGTTTACCCAGGGTGTTAGAAAAAAATCGCGAAAGACGACCCAAAAGCCGCGTTCTCCTACATCATGACAACGCTTCTTCACACACGGCCAACAAAACAAAGTCATTTTTAGCTTCCGAAAAAGTACAACTCGTCACCCATCCTGCGCATAGCCCCGACCTAGCACCCTGTGATTTCTGTATTTTCCCCAAAATCAAAGATTTGATGAGAGGTTTAACTTTTGCCAACTCCGAAGAGGCAGTGATAGCGTTCAATCAACACGTAGAAAACATGCATTCAGATCTGTGGTCCTCCTGTTTTAAAAAATGGTTCGATCGCATGAAAAAATTTTTAAAATTTAAAGGAGAGTATTTTGAAAAGCAATAAACATAAAATTTTGGTTTTTTCTTAAGTTACGCAAAACTTATAGTGTGACCTACGTATATAAAATAATTTCTCATTCCAGGCTTAACAACGGTTATAAATGACTGCCTATGCGCAGACCACTTTCCAGGCGAGCTTAAAATAGCAAAAGTCACTCCTATAAATAAAACAGGGATGAAGACAGATCCTAGTAACTACAGGCCTGTGTCAGTGTTACCCGTAATTTCTAAAGTTTTTGAGCGAACTGTCTGTGATCGGTTGAATGGCTTTTTAAACAGAATGCAATTTATTTTTGAACGACAATACGGCTTTCGTCCAAAATCAAACACTTTATCCGCCACTGTGGATCTTATTACAAAAATCAGAATGCACATTGATGGAAAACAGCTAGGTCTTGGCATGTTTATAGACCTCAAAAAAGCCTTCGATACCGTGAGTCATTCCCTCCTACTAAACAAGTTGGAACATATTGGAATCACCGACAATGCGCTCAAAATTTTGGACTCATACTTAACGAATCGCTTTCAAGTCGTAAAAATAGGTAAATATCAGAGTACTGCCCAGCCTGTTACATGCGGTATACCACAAGGCTCAACTATTGGGCCCCTACTATTTTTAGTCTATGTTAATGACATATGTCAGGTGTCTTTAAATGGCGAAATTGGTCTATATGCAGATGACACAAGTATATTTTATTATGGTTCCTCAATAAACGAAATTATGGGATATGCACAAAGGGAATTAGACAAATTACACGATGGGTTCCAATATAATTTACTCACAATCATTATATTAAAAACGAGCTATATTATAATAGGGGTTAAAGTATGAAATTGCCGTTTTATTGTATGAGGTACTTCGAATTGACATAGAACCTTCATGGTTTGAGATTTTTGAGTGAAACTTTTTTCACATGGTACCGATGCAGTTCTTCTTTTAAAAAATGTGCAACATTCGATTATCGACTTTCAGTTGTTTTTTTTATTCAGCTTAGACAAGAAAGATGGATACTTCGAAAATTAGAGTTATTTTTGAATACGAGTTCCGACGCGGAACTAACGCGGCAGAAACAGCTCGCAATATCAATGTTGCGTTTGGAGAGGGGACTGTTAATGAACGCACCGTGCAATTTTGGTTTAAACGCTTTCATGATGGAAACTTTGATTTGAAGAACGAACCACGTGGAAGACCGCCCACAAAGGTGAATAACAATGAATTGAATGAGATGGTGGAAGCCGATCCGACCAAACTACCCAGAAATTAGCGGCATGGTTTAACGTTACCTTACCAACAATATTGAGTCATTTGCGTCAAATTAATAAAATAAAAAAATATGAGAAGTTGGTGAAATTTGACTGATCTGCAGAGAGAAACGCCTATTGAAACTTGTGTTGCCTTGTTGAATCGATACCGAAATGAAGGAATATTGGATTGAATTGTGACATGTGATGAAAAGTCGATTCTTTACGATAACCGTAAGCGAAAAATGCAATGGCTGACCCCAGATCAAACGCCGCAACAGTGTCCTAAAGCAAAGCTTACCAATAAAAAGATAATGGTAACTGTTTGGTGGTCTCAGCATGGTGTTATTCACTATAGCTTTCTCCGATCTGGTCAAGCAATAACGGCAGATGTCTACTGTGCCGAACAATGATAGCAAAACTAGCAGTGAAACAGACCCGACTCATGAATCGATCTTCACCATTATTGCTCCATGATAACGCGAGACCTCATACAGCACGAGAAACCGTTTTAACTCTACAGGAACTGCAATTAGAAACCATTCGTCACCCTCCGTATTCGCCAGACCTTGCTCCAACGGACTACCATTTTTTTCGTGATTTGGACAATTTTCTACGTGATAAAAAGTTTTCTTCTCAGGAGGCAGTACAAAATGCTTTCACACAGTTTGTCGAATCTAGATCACGAGAGTTCTATCGCAAAGGCATAAATGACCTTCCTATTAGTTGGCAGCAATGTATAGATAATAATGGTAATTATTTTGATTAAATAAATATGTTAAATTAAAAAAAAAAAAAAACTAATTTCAATTTTTCAGTACAAATCGGCAATTTCATACTTTATTAACCCCTAATATTTAAAGTAAAAAACAAACAATTACAAAGCTGCCCTAATCTTGATATTAATAGTTTTCAATTGAAGGAATCGATCGAAGAGAAATACCTAGGGCTAATTTTGGACAGTGGATTAACATGGAAGTCGCATATAAACAAAATAAGATCTACGTTATCTTCATTATCAGGGCGTCTTTGCGGTGTTGTTCGATGTTTGCCACGACAGGTTAGACTGAATATCTATAACTGCCTCGTCAGATCGCATCTAGATTATTTAAAAAAATATGGGGTAGCTCAGCCAAAACTAACCTAAACTGTATCCAAAGTCAAAAAATCTTATTTCATTATGACTTTCTCACACCAACGGATAAAATTTACTCTGAAACTAAATTAATGAATATGCTCGTAAAACAAATTTATTACTATAATACATGCATCTTAATCAAAAAAATTATAGATAAAAAGCTACACTCGGAACCAAGTTTTAAAACTAACCCCGAAGAAGGGTTAAGACCTCTCCGTAGCGCAAATGTTATTTGTTTCGCGAGAACACGTACCTACATATTACGGAAAGAAAAGTACATACGAAGGGGCACATAATATGTAAATCTTTTGTTATTGACAAAATTTAAATCCGGCCCTGGTTTATGTCTATAATTTTCCCCTTAAAATTTTGATTTTTTTTCGCATGAATCTTTTGCTGCTACCTTCAATGTGTTGTTATGTCGCTACGTTAATTTATTGTTGTCTTCTTTTAATATTTGTGCGTGTCATGCTCTGCTCTCAGCTCTGCTAATGAATGTCATAATTATTATATTATAGTTAAAATATTTCTCATTACGTGAAATATGTACTAATTTCTTTTGAGTAAATAAAGATTCTTTAACCACAAACATACAACCTAATACTGCAATGCAAATTGAGAAAATTTGAGTTTGCGGGCTACCCTGGCGCTTTCGGCGTATGCAGATATTCAGGCCCTCTTGATGTTGTGAGCTCACACTGACCAGTAGGGGCGTCTGCGGCGCCAGCACGGAGCCGACGCGGCCGATGAGCGAGCAGGCAGCCAGCGCCGAGCTGCGCGCGAACGTGGGGTACAACTCGACCGTGAACACGTACAACGAGTTGAACGCGAACGTGATGGCCAGTTTACCCACGAAGAACAGCCCCAGAGACGTGCCGTCGTGATCTGTGCGCAGAGGAATGGTGGCTTTAAACATTACTTAAGAAATGATTGAAAAAATCATCATGGTGTTGCCCTCATGTCCTCGCGCTTGTCCATCATTGTGTTGCCCTCATGTCCTCGCGCTTGTCCGTCATCCTTATTCAATGTACTTGGTGTCGGCGCAACATGTCTATTTCTTCCATACTTCTCTATTTGTTGTCACGTCGCGGTCGGTAGTCAGCCCCTGTCTAGTCTAGCCATATCATCTTGCACACAGTCTATCCATCGTTTCACCTCGGTAGTCAGCCCCTGTCTAGTCTAGCCATCGTTTCTTTAGCCCCTACTCTTAAAGCCAATAAATTATTGAAAGGATGTACGGAACTGGAGGCGCATCATAAGCTAGATTTAAAGCCAAATCAAGGAATCCATTATGTAGCTTCGAACACTGTTTAAATTTGAAGCTGACACGTTTGTGTAGATTTCTCGATATTCAGATGTTTGAAAACACCAAACACTTGAACGTAATGAATAAAAGTTAAGTAGGAAAATTTGAGCATCGTTATTTCAAAATTTTACTATGACACTAAGTTAACAATATATTTGAAAAACATCCTGATGCCTGATGTTATGGGATATCCAGCAAGCTATTAATGTTTCAAAAATATTCAAAGCTGTCCGTCGTTTTTTTTTATATAGCTGGCATAGATGGGAAACAGTATTTACAAAATCATTGAATTTACGATTTGTTTACGTCATAACACTTTTCTGTTCGAGGTTTTGTTGTAACAATGAACCTCTGCGTTCGATACGTTAGGTACTCATACCGCCCCTGATTCTGAGCGATGAAAGATGAGTTTTTGTGACTTTTATTAAATATGCCTTCTTAGGCCGCCAGCTTCAAGAAGGAGGTTGTCAATTCGTGTGCGTGGATGTCCAAATCTGAAACTATAAGTTGTACCCAAAAATACTCAAAGGAGGCTCAGAGCCGGTTTTGATAGAAGAGAAATCTGCAACATTAGACATTTGAAAAACAAAAATCTTAGCCGGGTATCGAACCCTTTGATTTTGGAAAATAAAACATTTTATTGGACCATACGAAAGTGTCGCTAATAAAGATCAAATTCTGTGAAATGATGTACTCGTAAAATGGCAAACAGAAAGATATTTGATTTTTAAGATCAAACAAAATTAACGAATTTATGTTCATAGTCTTGATACTAAACTAAGTATATAGCTCTGCGCTTGGTATTTTTACTGATACCGCTCCTAATTCTTAGCGTAAATTTACTTTTTTGTGAGTTTTATTAAATAAGCTTCAACGCTTCTGCCTAAATCACCAGCTGAGAGTTAGCTTAGATTAAGTTAAAGATCATTAGTTAAAGGTTTTGTTTTTGATAAATGCCTTGTTATTATGGCAAAAATACTGAAATCGAAAAATCAAAAAAAATATGAAGGATATACGTTCCAATTCTCTTTTTCAGCACGCTAACTCAAAACAAAATTACCTAGTTTATATAACTCAATCATACAGGGCGACTTGTGATTGGACGTTTTCATTTCATGACGTGATAGTGAGACCCATTTGCAACAATAAAGCACCCCATTTATTGCCCAGGCTAAAATTCATGGATTTCAAGAAACCCCAATTATCATGTATTTTTGAAAATTTCCCAGAATTCGTCACTTAATATAAATTTTCTCTAAACGCTCAACTTGAATGGCCTTCATTGCTATTTCATTGGGTACCTAATACATTAACACATTTCGATGTTACCAAATTTTTTTAAACATCAAAATAGTAAAAAGTTAAAGGAAGAAGCTTTTCGTCAGGTTGTAATATTAAAGTCATTAAGTATGGTTTCAGCCGCACACGATCATATGAAAATCTACGGCACTCTAGATTACTTTATTATTGGTCCCTTTTCGAAATCTAAAAGTGGACTCCTGACCACGGGGCTCCCATCTGAAACTTTTCAAATATATTTTTGGTGTTCTCTCCTTTTGCCGCACCAACTCAGCTATCAACTGTTCGCCCTGCATATGCTTGCTCAAAAAGCCTCTTGGCTCCCCTTCCCACTATTATTCCAATAATAATAATTATGTTAATCCTTACTTATGAAGAACGGCGAAACACAAGCAACCCCGCTAAGCAGGAACGCAGTGAATATGCACAACTTGCGTCCGATGCGCTCCAGAGCCATCATGATGAGCACTGAGGCGGCGATCTCCATGGACATGTTGAGCGCGAAGTTGACATGCTTGTTACCGGACAGCGTCACGGAGTTGATGGTGAGGCCGTAGTACACGAAGGTGGTGGCGGCCCAGCACCAGCCGCACACTACCAGGCGCCACATGAGCACGTGCGAGCGCACCATGCTCAGCCACGGGCTCTGCCGAGTCTCCTTCGCTTCCGCGTTCGTGTCGTCCTTCAGCTTGCTCATTAGCTGCTCGTCGACGATTATCTGCAATTATGCTATTAATAATATAATAATGTTGGCTCGAGAGTTTCCTCTTCTAGCCCTGATTTAACGTCTGTTCTAAAACAGATAATGGTGAGAAATTTGGTAATTTTGAAATATCGAGCAAGGATGCATTTCAGGGCGACGTTTAGCAGTTCTGATGCCAGCAGTTGGATTTTGGAAGAGTTACATACTTAATATTTATTACATGATATTAATTAGACTATTTATTTAGTTCCTTATCAACATTTTTAAATATTTCTTAAAATATATTAAATAATTATAAAAAACATTAAAATATAAACATTCTGGTCCACCGGTGTCGGGAGCAGGGTCCAAGTTACCGGTGGTTGGGCTCCAGAAACAGGAACCTCCTTACGATGCGAGCTGTATGGGAGAGTACTGCCTTCTGAATCAGGCCCTTGATCCAGCCGCTTAACAAGAGCCCCGAGAGATGTTCATCGAGGCTTTCAGCCATCAGGCCATTGGCCATCACGACAATCGGCACAATGACACCCGAGTTCACATTCCTCATTCCATCCACCTTGTCTACTAAGTCGAGACACTAGATTTGTTTATCTTTCTCAACTTTCACAAGGTTCCCGTCATGTGCAATGGTAACATCGACAATCATTGTGATAAATGATAAATGATTTTATTTCTGTAAGTAGGTTTGTTACAAACACTTTTACACGTCAATCATATTTTAAAAACTAGATGAGGTCGGCGTTTCCTATCTGACTACTCTGAGAAGAAAGGCCGAAACAAACTCAGAGGTCACAGTCTCTTTTAAAGTCCAGACATAATCTTGGTCAGATCATGTGAAGACCATGTAGATTGGTGTCTGAAACGGTCTTTTGAGGAAAAACCATACAGGTTGAGCGGACCTGTCCAGTCAGTGCACGCATTTGTCAGTAATCTTCTACAATAGCCTTATAAGAAGCATCCTGGAATACTGCAGTGTGATATGGAGACCTCAGTACGCAACCCACTCGCTGCGGATAGAACGAATCCAAAAAAGGTTTATCCTATACCTAGGGTACTCAAAGGGAAGGCAATTTAAATATCTCTCCTACCTTGATAAACTAGGCTGCTACAAAATGAGTACCTTGGAAGCTCGGAGGGAGCTCTTGGATCTGAGATTCGCATATAAACTGCTCAATAACACCATCGACTGCCCACAATTGGTATTTAGGTTCAACTTCAGGGTACCCCGTAGACCACCTCGCAAACCTATAACACCCTTAGCTCCACCAGCTCGCCGTACAGTGTCTGGTGCTAATTCACCTGTACCCCGCATGTACAAACTCATAAACGAACGCAGCGACCTGGTTGACGTCCACGCAGACTGAATATCGACATTTGTCAGACGTCATTAGTATTAGTATTTAATCATTATTATCTAGAATTGTAAGTACAGTCTTTAAAATTGAATTTATATTTTCTAAAGAGCATTTTGCATGTGGTGTTTGTCTGTAATTGGTTGTGCAGTTAGTTACTACACAATTACTTGTATGTTCCTATGTATCTGTGTAATGTCTGTAACAACTGTTGGTGAACCTTAATTAAATAAATAAAATAAATAAATCTTGCCGCTCAACTGAGAACTTAAGGAGCACAATGATTCGACGAACAATACCAAAGAAAGGACATTTGGGTAGGCCGCATAAATTACTCAAGCTGCCAGATCGTGAAACTAACTAAGAAATAAAATAAAAAAAGTAATAATCCACATAATCTTCACATTCACAATAATTTAAATAATATAATACTTTACAAAGTAAATACTCATGTCATTGTATGTATAAAATTCATCAATGTCAATGTGTATATTAATGTTCGAACATAATCTTTGAGGACCATGTAGATTAGTATCTGAAATGGTCTTCTGAGGAAAGAACCACGCAGATTAAGAGGACCTGTCCAGTCAGTGCACGCATTTGTCAGTAATCTTGCCGCTCAACTGAGAACTTAAGGAGCACAACGATTCGACGAACAATACCAAAGAAAGGACATTTGGGTAGGCCGCATAAATTACTCAAGCTGCCAGATCATGATTAAAACTGAAACAATGACCCACATAGTCCTCACATTCACAATAATTAAAATAATAAATTGTACTTCTCAAAAGTAGTGTTATACATGATATTATCAGTAGTGTTATAAATGATACTATCAGTAGTGTTATACATGATATTATCAGTAGTGTTATAAATGATACTATCAGTAGTGTTATACATGATACTATCAGTAGTGTTATAAATGATACTATCAGTAGTGTTATACATGATACTATCAGTAGTGATATACATGATACTATCAGTAGTGTTATACATGATACTATCAGTAGTGTTATACATGATACTATCAGTAGTGTTATACATGATACTATCAGTAGTGATATACATGATACTATCAGTAGTGATATACATGATACTATCAGTAGTGTTATACATGATACTATCAGTAGTGATATACATGATACTATCAGTAGTGTTATACATGATACTATCAGTAGTGTTATACATGATACTATCAGTAGTGATATACATGATACTATCAGTAGTGTTATACATGATACTATCGGTAGTGTTCAGTAGTATTATACATGATACTATCAGTAGTGTTCAGTAGTGATATACATGATACTATCAGTAGTGTTATACATGATACTATCAGTAGTGTTATACATGATACTATCAGTAGTGTTATACATGATACTATCAGTAGTGTTATACATGATACTATCAGTAGTGTTATACATGATACTATCAGTAGTGTTATACATGATACTATCAGTAGTGTTATACATGATAGTATCAGTAGTGTTATACATGATACTATCAGTAGTGTTATACATGATACTATCAGTAGTGATATACATGATACTATCAGTAGTGATATACATGATACTATCAGTAGTGATATACATGATACTATCAGTAGTGCTGTTGTATTTTTCATAAGGAATTTCTCAGTAACAGCCCAGAGTTTCAAAGATGGCGGTGTGGTACGCCCGTGCTTCGGAGAACTCGTTAAGCCGTTGGTCCTGCGCCTGATCTCTCTATGAGAGTGAGGGAAGAGTGAGTGCACCTGTGTCTGCGCACACACTTGTGCAATATAATATCTCCCGAGTAGATGGCTAGTCTCCGCTGAGGTTGGCTGCCATGGCCGATGTTCGGTCTGGAGGATGATAAAGATATTACATTAACCTAAACCGGTTACCTTGTTGCAACGAGCGGCCTTCCGTATGACGGCGGCGGTCTTGTCAGCGTCGCCATGCGCGTGCAGCCAGCGCGGGCTCTCGTCCAGCAGCAGCCAGTACAGCGGCAGCAGTAGCGCTAGTGCGTGGATGGTCCACAGCAGGTGGCGCCAGTAGGGCACGCCCCATGCCACCCACGCGAACAGCACGCCGCCCGTGCCGTACGCGATGCCTGTGGCGCACGCGAACACTGCGCGCAGCGACGGGTGCGCGATCTCAACCACTGTGCGGAAACGACACCTGTGTAGCGACTTACAGCAGTTACAGTACTTACAGTCAACTCGACTGACCACAAATTACCTCTTCGACAATCTTAATAGCGCTACTAAACAAATTCACGGGTAGGTACTAATTCTGTGGCTCCAAGTACAAAGATAGACTCCCACGAATAAGGTGTCTTGATAGGCGTGGGTTAGGCAGGAGTTTGACTACTTTTTATTGTTGTGGCCATACTAATGCATTAGGTATTTTAATACCCTGTATTGATAGACTGTTGTAGAAATAAATAAATAAAAAAACTCAGAAAGCCTGCTGGACAGTGTTGATGGCTTGTAGCGGCCACACATTTCAAATCTATTCATTTATTTGCTTGAATATGGGTAGGTACATACATGAGGTGATACATAATTACAACAGTTCTTTAAACCATATCCTACCTTAATAGGTGTGCAAATATCTAATAAATCGCCTTCTCCCCATATCATTAGGCCTGGCTAGGCAGAAAACTACAGAACGCCACCTAACATTTGATCGTCTTTTCCTTATAACTACTTACATTATAAACTCGATGCAAGTTGGTAACACGCGCACTTATATCTAACAGTAGAGGTAACTATGATCTTACTCATAACGTATCCGGCGCTGTTGAAGCCGTAGCCGAGCGCCGCCTCCAGGAACTCCATAGCGAGGTACATCTGGTAGTTGACGGAGAACGCCTTGAGGATTCCCATCACGCCCGCGAACGCCGAAAACACACAGAAAGCAGTGCGCCGACCATACCTGATGGCCAATTCCCGTAATTAAAAACGTTCAAAATCAAGTCGCAATCTCATCTCAGCGACAGTCAAATGTCAAAAATTTTGGTAAACGCTATACAATTTTTGACAGATTGAGACTGAGATTAGAATGCGAACGTTCTTAAAAATACGAGAATTGCCCTTCTGGTATCACGTTATTGTCAAGTTTTACAATGAAAAAATTATTACTTTTAAAAGTGCATTTGATCTCTAATTGATTGTTAAGGATCAATTGGCGCTTGGCCAAAATCTAAAATAACGCGTCCATTTTATTTTTTCATAAAATAATTGTCACAAATGTTTATCAACAACGCGCCCCGTTGATGTCATTCAAGGACCAAAAGATATGAATTTCTTTTTTGGTATTTCTAAACATAAACAGCCACTATGTGGAGCCCATAGAGTGAGAAAAAAAACTTTAATTTGCTATGTCAGCGAGGCTAGTGGCTAGCACAGCCTCTGTGACAAGCTTGAGTATCGCATTTTATCACGGTTTTTGCTCCCAAACTATGATATAAATGTGTGACTCAAGCCTATCACAGTAGGCCGTGCTCGCCCCGCAGCTATGTGCATACTTTGGTTTGAGGTGAAATAATAGTGCATTGCAGCGTGATGTGTGTGTGTAGTGCTAGTGTAGTGTGGTGTGTGTGGTGTTATTTTTGCACCTACTATGTATTGTCTCTGCATCACCCTAAGGTAGACTGGTAGAAAATGCCCAAGGCATTAAGTCCGCCTTTGTACAGTTTTTACTTGTGCATAAAGTTTTAATAAATAAATAAATAGTGGATGTATTACGTGTCGCAGACGTATCCGGTAAGGATGAGCGCGAAGGGCAGCGCCACGTTGCGCACCGTGCCCACCATGGTGCGCATCCACTCGCGACACCCCAGGTTGAACTGAAACACACACACCTCAGGAACGCACCTTAAGCCAAGCGCACGCTACATCCGCAACGGGCCGCAGTGCAACGCATGTACATACAAGAAATTGCGGTACGGCCCGCCTGTAGTGTACGTTGGTTCATAGAAAATGTACGAAAGTGATGAAGAAGGATTATTGCAATGCGTTGCAGCGCGACCTACCCTTATCTCCGCTAACCTTTAGGGTGTGACCACCGACCTTCTGTTTTGCGAAACATAATGTGCAGCTTTACGTTAGAAATTATTGCAATGCGTTGCAGCGCGACCTACCCTTATCTCCGCTAACCTTTAGGGTGTGACCACCGACCTTCTGTTTTGCGAAACATAATGTGCAGCTTTACGTTAGAAATTATTGCAATGCGTTGCAGCGCGACCTACCCTTATCTCCGCTAACCTTTAGGGTGTGACCACCGACCTTCTGTTTTGAGAAACATAATGTGCAGCTTTACGTTAGAAGTTCAAAAGGAAACCAAATTACTGAGATTGGAATGCGCATACGAATGTTTCATCGCCGCTCGAATTTATGTAATCTGCAACTTAGAGGCAAAAGCAGGTCAGACAAAAAATTACGCTCTACGTAATACAACCACAGAAAGGTCAGTGCAATGTTTTGATGTTCTTTAGATGAGTTGAGAGTTTGAGGCTATTAGATTAGTCTATTAGTTTGTCTACTCATCTACTCGATACAATGACGGAATAAGGCCTGCTCGCTGCCCTTTTAGAAAGAGGTCAGACGTTTATATTTTTAATTGAATGAACTCCTAATCAGTTTTCACGACAGCCGCGCTGATGAAGGATTTTTTGTTGCTGAACCTTCCCTATTTACCCTTTCTAATGATACTTCCATACGAGAACGAACGTCTGGAGTTCTTTGCAGTTGGAACAGGAGTTGTAGGAGCTCGCATCAACAGGGAGCTTCTCGAGGAGGCTGCAATGGTCCAGGCCTGGTTCCGGGAGTCGGCAACGAACGGACCCGTCGACGTCGAGCATGAGGCGCTGTGGTTCAGCGGGGCGATGGCGCAAATCTGCGACGCGTCCATGCCCCGGGTCCACGCACAGTCAGCAAGGCGCCAGGTATACTGGTGGACCGCCGAGATCGAGCAACTACACGTCGCGTGCGTGGCAGTTAGGCGCTTGACTGACCGGTTGCTGCAGTTGGTAGCGACCCTGCCTTCTGAGCTGCTGGACCCGGGTTCGATCCCCGGACAAGTCAAACATTTGTGGGCATGAACATGTCTGTTTGACCTGTGGCTGGGTGTGTATATGTATATAAGTCATCAGGTTACCGTAGTACAGGTTCTACCTAGTTCGGGACCTGAAGACCGAGTGTGGATGTTGTCTCATATTTTTATTATATTATTATAGTACACCCGATACTGGCGGCGAAGGAGGGTCTGTGGCTGGCCATCGCCGAGGCGAAAACGCGAGCCAGGGAGATGTTGGAGACAAGGATCCGTGGGGGCGCCCTTATCGCGCGGTCCGAGGGAAACTTCGAGCCGTGGCGCCCCCACTTACGGAGAATCTCCAACCCGAGCTGCTGGAGGAAGCAGTCGCAGCCCCCTTCCCGGCGAGAGCGGAGCATAGTCCGCCGCCGATGGCTTTGCCCACAGCCGCAGAGCCTACAGAAGAGAACGCCATCAGCGTCCCAGAGGTGACACAGGCAGAGATGGGGGCAGCCGTGATGCGGCTCCGGGCCAAGAACCCCCCGGGGGTCCCGGAACCAGACCTGGACGACCGCCAGTTTGGTTTTTGGAATGGGCGTTCCACCATCCACGCTGTGTTGCGGGTCAGAGTCCTGGGGGAGGAAGCGGTTTCCCGGGGCGTGGTGATGTTGGCGGTGTTCTTGGACATCTCCAACGCATTCAACACACTGCCCTTTCTTTTTTTTTTTTTTGGTGGAAATCATCGAATAACTTTGCGTTCTCGCGCCCGCCTGCTCTGCCCAGAGCGGCAGGGCGTGTCAGGCTCTTACTGCCTAAAACCCACCCCTGTTCCGTCAGTTGCCTGTGCCGGGGGCCACGGTATCCCTCTCGGACTTTCCCGCAACCCTGGCAGGCATCAGCCCTGGCGGACCCCGCCATTGATGCTGACATCTCTTTGAGGCACGCGTGGAACACAACGTGCCATTGACCCGGGCCTGGTCCTTATCGAACGGCGAGTTACCCATTGCTCGCCGTTCGCAAGGCCGCGCCTACGGTGGCCGGGAATCAGCTTGCGATTCCCGACGCCCAGGGCGTCTCCTGCGGCGCCTAGGGGCGTGAGGTTGCGAATTTTGCCTCTCCCTCACGCGTTCCGCCTCCTCCTTACATTCGAACATTACTGCTTCGCAAAAGGTGGTGATGGCTTGCCAAGCCCTCTCGCTCCGTACCATGACGTGGACTAGGGCCGGACGCGACAGATCGCCACCGCTAATCGCCACCACGAGGACACGGCGGTGCTCCGCCCAAGCCGGGCAGACCTCCACCGTATGCTCCACCGTGTCCTCCGGGCGATCCACACAATGGTGACACCCGGGCGTTTCCTCCCGCCTTATCCGGAACAGGAACCTCAATTCAATTCAATTCTAATCTTTATTGCATATCACATGTGTACAAGATCTTATAAATAATTATGAAGTTCACATGGACCCTATCGGGCACATCAATTTTAAACAATATGAAAAGTAACATGCTTTAAAATCATTGAGTAGATAGAAATAAATTTGTACGTATGGTACGTCACAATAAAAAAAAATAAAGGTTATTCGGTTATCATTTGAAACTTAACCATTTAAATAAATAAATAATATCACATTTTAGTGTAGAGCTAGCGGCGCACACAGTGCGGCCGCGTTGTATCGCTAAGTCAGCAAACGTGGTCGATTACAAAATATTGCATCGAACATGCTCCCGACGGGAAAAGGTGAGTTAATGAGATAAGATTAGGTATACAAAATTAAGGGGTTACGTGAGTGTGAACTTAACGCTAATGAGTTAGGACAATGTTATGAGAGATGATTAACAAGGTGATAAACAGTCATTATGATCTTATAGCTACACATAGAAACTCAAACGGTTGAGTCATCAATCGAAAACACTGATTGTCTTTTAGCTGTGGGAGACGTCGACGTGTCTCGCCTCATTGCACGTAAACTACACCATCGTTTAGGAAAAGAAGCTACGCGCGCAGTCTCACTGACACTTGGCTCCTGCTCGGGCAGGGGTTGATTTTGCGCACTTGCACTAGAGCCATGCTCGTGCTCAGATTGGTTTATACACACACTCACACTCGCTGGCACGTCCCCGCTCCGCTCTTGAGTGAGCGGCACTCGCAGGCACCTCTTCTTCAATAATAACCACAGGACTGCTCCGATTACTGCTGCTAACAGGCTATAGGACACTGCATACTGATGTATGTCATGTGTCGTTAAAACCTCTGTCTGCGGGGTTGATTCTTTTATCGCTTTTATTTAATTTTGTTCATCGAGATATTTTAAAGAATCGTTTATCGGTGCGATATCTTCGTTGACCTCGTATTCTTTAAAATTTTGGATAGGGAGCGTAAGATTACTAATTATATGGTTTATTGGTTTTAATTTAATCTCGAGTATATTTAGTTTCAGATTAAGCGTACTCTGTAATTGTTGATGAGAATATAGGGTTACATCACGACCTTTCACGATGCATTTCTTCGTTAGTTGAATGACTCCAGCCTTGCTGACTTCGCACGCTTGTAGGTCGTCGTCGCATATAATTCTCAAAGAGCATGAGTCACAACAGAAATACAAATAGGTAGAAAAGTCGTGTAATGGAACCCATTTGTTTTCACAGCTAGATTTAATGATCTTGCAAGTAGACTGCTCCTTTTTTTCACAGAATTGTTCATTAGCGCCTAAACTTCGGATAGGACCTCGAAGACTACAAAGGTAGGTTTCCGCTTGATATTCACAATTTTGAAGATCGCTGGCGCTGGCTGTTACGTATGAGTCACTTCTCAAGTTGATCGCGACATATTCGGATGCTGGTTTGATGCTGATCATACTTTTGTTAATTTGCATCGGTACTGGTATCAAATTGTATAGCTGGAACGTATCCCTGCTAATTAACGGTAATGTAATTTCAAATATGAAATATTCCTCCGTCATCCTCGCTTTAACTTTTAATAACTTGTAGATTTCATACAAGTTTAACTGAATGTTATCTACAGGTAATGCTAGCTCTTTAGAGATTTGACTAGACACAATCTGTAACTCCCCACGGAGCTGCTGTGGAGTCAAGAGATGTAGATTGATCTGACTCCGGAAGATCTCTGTCATAGTATCGAGAAAAGTATCCTGTATTCGCTTTAAATTCTGGATCATATTTAAGGTCGCTAACGCTGCTAACGTGAAATCTTGCTGATAAGACATAACGTCGATCTCTTGCTGCAATTTATTTGTGACGTTGTCTAAGTTATTTAAATGCTTGTTAATTATCTTATGCTGCTTTTCAATTGTCGCTTCTGTTCTCTTTAAGATATTGTACTCCGCTTCTATGACCGATGTCTGATTCCTGTATAGCTGGCTAAGGTGAAATGCATTCTTACGTATTAGGTCAATGTCACGTTTATAGTTTTCTGCGAATTCTTGATCCAGTACTCCGAACAATGAATTAGCTACGGAACCGATTGCGTTGATAAGTCCGCGTCGTGTTCTCGGATGCGCTTCAAACTGCTGATTTAGCAACAATTGATTATAATATTGTACTTCATTATACTCGTGCTGTATTTGCAAGGTTATCATTTTACAATGGCTCTGCTCTTGAATTTTCCCACAGGTTTGCTCGGTATATTGGATAAATTGTTTGACCGCTTTGTCTCCTTGCCAATAAGGAGACATATTATAATAAGATATGATTTTCCACTGATCACGAATAAGATGCATTTGTCCCAAAGGGTCAGAATACAATGTTTGATGGCTATCAAATGCTGTTAATTTGTAACTTACTTCAGTAGATAGTATTTAAGGCTCATAAAAAATAGCAATGATAATACTATGCTATAGATTTTAGGACATCTCCTAGATTGTTTGCTAACATTCTCTTCCGCTTTGCTTTGCTGATGCTGCTTTATTGCTTTGCTTTTCTCAGGTTGCTGCTTATTTGCTTCTTTTTCAGATATAGGTAAGATAGAAAGCTTGATGATCGGCCGCTTTATAAGACCATTTTTTGTTTTTAAAGTCACCACTCGGACAGCTCCATCTTTTCCAGGATGGACCTCTACTACCCGACCAACGGGCCATTTTCCAGGGGTTATGTTGTCGTCGTGAATGGTTACCATGTCGCCTATCTCTATATTCTTTTCTGCTTTTAACCACTTGCTGCGTACCGATAATTGGCTAAGATACTCTGCTTTCCACCACTTCCATATATCTTGGAACGTTTTATTTACTAAATACCATCTCGTTCTCGCATCTTGTGCCGTTTCTATTACAGTAAGACCGGCACGAGTGGTTAGAAAATGCGCTGGCGTGAGAAAATCGATGTCGTCGATATCCTCAGATATTGGACACAGCGGTCTTGAGTTAAGACTTGCTTCGATTTGAGATAAGATCGTGCTGTATTCTTCGAATGTTAATGCTTGGTTCCCTATTACTCTTTTCAGATGTTGTTTTAGGCTCCGAATAGATCGCTCCCAGATTCCTCCAGCACTCGGCCACGAAGGACAATTCCAATGCCATTCTATCTTCATCTCAGCTATCTCCCTGTAGAAAGTATCGTTAAAGATTCGCTCGAACTGTTGCTGTTCCTCCTGAAGAATCTTGTTGGCACCTACAAAGTTAGTACCATTATCCGAATAGATATGGTTTGGGGCCCCTCGTCGAGCCGCCATTCGTCGTAACGCTGCTATAAATGTGGTACTGCTTAGGTCAGAGACTAGCTCTATATGGACCGCTTTTGTAACCATGCAAATAAACAAGGCGATATAACCTTTCGTCGTTTTAATGCCTCTCCCTTTGTTCGCTTTGATTCGAATAAATCCTGTATAATCTATTCCCGTGTGATAAAATGGAGGCGCTGGGTTAGATCGACAATCAGGCAGGTCTCCCATTATTTGCTGTAACTTTCTAGGTTCTTGTTTTTTGCAGGTCACGCATTTACGAAGATGCTTCTTGGTAGCTCTGTTTCCTTGAATTATCCAAAATTGCTGTCGTAATAAGGATACGGTAAGTCGAGCTCCGCCATGGAAGGAGTGCTCATGTGCTTGCTGGATAAGAAGTTTCGTTAATCTTCCGCTGTATGGAATTATTATTGGATGTTTCATATCTGAATGAATATCAGCATTTTTAAGACGTCCTCCGACTCTTAATATTCCGTTTTCACCCAAAAATGGTTTCAGATTTAATAATTTGCTATTGGAATTGAGTTTTTTGTTCATAAGACACTCAATATCCGAGCTAAATTCACTGCGCTGTATGCATTTTATTATAATAAATTTTGCTTTCCTTAGCTCTTGTAACGTGAGATATGACGGCCTTTGTTTACTAGTGAGTGCAGTTGCACGTAGTAACCAGGCTACAATTCGATTTACTTTTATGAATGAACTGTGACGATCTAATAAGTTTTCAATCACATTTTGTTCTGGATTGCTATTTTGGACGGTTATTACTTGCTTTCGGACCTCTTCTTCCGTCGTATATTTTGCTTGCTCTAGCTTCGGGTTAAAGTATGGGGTTGATAACCAAGCTGGGCCTTGCCACCACAATTTATGCTCCGTTAATTGTGTAATGGATAGTCCTCTACTCGCTGAATCAGCTGGATTTTCTTTAGTCGATACGTAATTCCAAACCTCCGGTGAGGTTACGCTAATAATTTTCTTCACTCTATTCGCTACAAATGGCTTCCATCTTTCTGGACAGCCTTGTATCCAGCTAAGGGTGACCATAGAATCGCTCCAGGCATAGATTTCGTAGTCTATGCCAGTCATGCTTGTGACTATTTTTGTAAATAATCTGGTTAAAAGTTCTGCTGCGCTAAGCTTCAATTTTGGAAGTGATATTGTCTTGTTGCTAGGTACTAATCTCGTTTTAGCTGCGACTAGTACTACCGATGCTTGTGTTTGTGATACGATTCTGGCATATATGACACACGCGTACGCTTTAAGAGATGCATCACAAAACCCGTGGAATTGTACAGTGTCATCTCGTTTGCTTTGCAACCACCGTGGGATTTTAAATTCGCTAATACGTCCCATATCTTCAGTTAGTTTTAGCCACTCATTGCTGATCTCGGCTGAAACTTCATCGCTCCATTGAATGTCATATAACTATACCTTTTGAAACAACAATTTGAACTTTGTAGTCAATGGTGCTAACCAACCTAAGGGGTCGAATAACTTGGATATTTCCGACAGAAGTAACCTTTTTGTTAGCTTTGTTGTGTTCGCTGATGAAGTATATTGGAAAGTGAATTCATCTGTGGTTGGGTCCCATCTTAAACCCAAAGTTTTTGCTGCATTTTCTGGATTGAAAAAGAATGATGGTGCTTGGGTATTTTGCTTTGATGAATTTTTAACTTCCAATAGCTTTTTTTCATTTGCTGACCACTTCCTCAGCAAAAATTCACCGCTGCTTAGACACAAGTTTAGTTCCGATAAGCGGCTTCTACCTTTTTCGATTGTATGAGCACCGGATACTAGGTCATCCATATAGAAATCTTCTATTATTATTTTTGCTGCTGTAGGAAAGTTATTCTTCTTGTCCGCTGCTAATTTTCGTAGAGTCATCATGGCTAAAAAGGGCGCTGACTTCGTGCCATATGTAACAGTAGTTAACTGATATGGTTTAATTGGCTGTTTAGTTTGTGCTCTCCAATAGATTTGTTGAAACTTTTGATCCGCTTCGCTAACTAGTATCTGGCGATACATTTTTTCAATATCGGCAGTAAATACGTACTGATATTGTCTCCACTTAAGTAACAATGCCTGTAAATCTTGCTGCAAATTAGGTCCACGATGCATTACATCATTGAGACTGTATCCCGAAGAGGTTTTTGCTGATGCATTAAATACGACACGTAACTTGGTAGTAGTAGATTCCGTTCGCTGAACCCCATGATGAGGTAAATAACACCCTATTTCTTCGCTGCTGAGAGTAGCTAATTTCATGTGTCCCAATTCTTCATATTGGGCTAAGAACTGTTTATATTGCTGAGCTAAAGATTCTTGCTTACTAAGCTTTTTCTCTAGATTTTTTAATTGTGCTAGTGCTATTTCCTTTGAAGATCCTAGCTTTTCGCTCGCTTGCTGCTTCATAGGCAACCTAACTTCATATCGACCGCTTTCAAGACGTTTTGTCGTTGATAAATAATACTCCACGCATTGCTGATCTTCCGCTGACATTTCATTTTGCTCGTGGATATCTTCAATTTGCCAAAATTGGTCAATATCCGCTATGTTATTTACGATAACGTTACAATGAAATTGTGGCTTAACGCTTCCACACAGTAACCATCCTAGGTGTGTTTGCTGAGCTAAGGGCGAAGACGAATCAGAACCTCTTATTAAGTCGTCTAGCATGATAAGAGCATAGGCGTCTGCACCGAGTAACAAGTCAACAGGACGACTTGTATTAAATTCTGGATCCGCTAAATTTATATGTTCCAAATACGACCACGATGGCTTTTCAAATGATCTATTTGGTAAGTTTTTGATTAGACTTTTCATAATCAAAACATCCATAGGGAATTTAAAGCTATTATATATAGACTGGCATATAATGCTTAGCTTGCCTGTACAGTTAGATTCCTTCTCTGCTATCCCAGTTATTGCTCCATTAAATTGCTGTCGTTTTAAACCTAACTGTTGAGCGGCCTTCTCCGTAATCAACGATACCTGTGAGCCTTGATCAATCAGAGCCCTAAGGACAAGCTGCGTGCTATCTGCTGCTGTCACTCTTACTAATGCTGTAGTTAAGAGAATTTCAGTGAATTGTCGCTGAGTTAGATGCAAACCATTGCTGCTACTTGGCTTTGGATGCTCTTCGTGCTTAAGATTGTCATCGCTTGTATTATTTTGTTTGCCGCCAGCAAAACAATCATGCAATAAAGTATGATGCCTGCCTGAACACGTGAGGCATCGTTTCTTTGAATTGCATTTATTACCATTATGATTAAAAATGCAATTAATACAACATTTTAGTTGTTTGACGTTTTTAGTTTCATTTCCTTTGGTAATTGACGAAACTTTTCGCAATTGTGTAATTTATGTTCAGCAAAACAATGAGGACATTTGATTTCCTGCACGTGCATTGCTTTTGAGGTCTTGATATTATTTTCGCTCGATTTTTGATTATTATTCCATTTACGATTATTAAGAAATGATTTTGTAGAATCTTTTTGCTGAGTTTGCTGTGATTTTTGCATGGTATCTTGACGCCGACGAGATGTTTCTAGGCTAGTGAACTTATTTTCCAGAAAATCTAAGTACTCTTGCAGGACTGGTAGCTCTCTAGGGTTTTTCAACGATTCTATGTACTCGGAATAAGACTCACTATCCAGCTTTTGCGTATTGCGTCCACGTACTAATATCCGCTCCTAGGTTTTTATAGCGTGAAGACTCTCTAACGTGGCGTCATGCATTTTTTTAAATGCTGAATATGATTGCTGCTGTATGCTAGAAATATTCAAGAACATATTAGCGTGCGCTGTGAAAATGATCCTCTTATTATCAAATCGATGATTTAAAATCTCCCAACAAACGTCATAGTTATCGGCGCTAATTGGATGGTGCTGAATCAAACGCTCGGCTTCACCTTTTAACTTGCCCTTTAGGTATTGCATTTTCTAAGCGTTTGACAGTGCGTTGTTCTTATGGATTGCTTCGCTAAAAAGATCCTTAAAAGGCATCCATTGCTGGTAATGACCTGAAAACACAGGAATATCCATTTGAGGAGTGGATTTCTCGCGATAAGATGTTGACCACATCTTCGAGTTGATAGCCTTCCTCATGCTGTTAAATGTTCGCTCGTGCTTAGTGAAGTTATATTCATAATCTGCTGCTACATCTTCCCCCGCCTCACCAATGATTTCCCAACGAAGGTTGTCAATGGTAGTCCACCGGTTGTGCAGGTTTCGAAGGGCGTCTTCGAACTCCCACTTGCCCACAATATTTTCAACGTCAATATTGTCGACTGCTCTAAGAAACGCTTTAAAATTGACCGACTGCTTATGAAGCATATCGTCAAGCTTGCTGTTGGACCCTCTTGACTGAAAGGTCGGGGTTGCTGGTGCTGTTGCTGTTGGGTCTAGCTGACCCGCTGAGTTTCCAGGAGTCTCTCGCTGTGGTGGTTGAGGGAGATATGGTGATTTTTGATCTCGTGACATTAACTCTTCTTTACATTTATTTAGGTGCCCTTTGGCTGTTAAATAAAGCTGATTCGTCGTATCAAATTCCATATTGGTAAAATATTTACTATCAGTCTGTCCTAAAGCTAGAATCTTTTCATGATTCACTTGAAAGTCTTTCCAGTACTTTTCAAGTAACTCGAGTTTACGCTTACAGTAATCTATTGTTTTACGCTCTACGCTATCCTTTTTAAAATTGACGAGGAGTTTTCTAATCCCCTCCGCTATCTCGGATTGAACAAAATAAACATTCTCCATCTCGCTGCTGGTGTAAGAAAATTAAACGATCTTACTTGGAAGAGTCCTTTATCGCTGCTAGCCTGACGAGAGTTGCTTCTCACGTCAGACACCCGTTGCTGCTAGCCTGACGAGAGTTGCTTCTCACGTCAGACACCCGTTGCTGCTAGCCTGACGAGAGTTGCTTCTCACGTCAGACACCCGTTGCTGCTAGCCTGACGAGAGTTGCTCCTCACGTCAGACGCTCGTTGATGTCGCTAGTGTGAGCTGTTAACTCACTGCTGGTGTGATGGTACTCCCAGAGTACCGCTGTTGCTGCTGCTGCTGATATTGAGCACTCCCGCTCAATATGCTGCCGCTAAAATCACTCGCTGAAACCTCGCTGCTACGGTACCCACTACAGTCACTGCTAAGTTACGCTAAGAAACACTGTAATGCCACGTGTCACTAGTTCAACTAAAGTTCACTTCACGACTGTTAGTCCCGAAAAGACCAGTCTAACCGCGAAGTCCTTTATAAACGCTCGAAGGACCAAAATGTAGGGGTTGCGACCTAAGTGGTACCTGATGGGATGGCTACTTGTTAATTAAACACTCGGATAACTATTAAAAGTTTATTGTGTATTACAGTGTATTACGAGGTTATTTAGGCTAAATTATCGCTAATGGATGGAAATGAATGCACCCGGTTGCTTTCCGTAATACACTGAGCTAGCGGCGCACACAGTGCGGCCGCGTTGTATCGCTAAGTCAGCAAACGTGGTCGATTACAAAATATTGCACCGAACAGCCGTTTAATAAATATTTTATCATTTTGTTCCATTTTTATGTCGTTAGGTATTTTATTATATATTTAAATTGATGTTACCTCCTCCCTCCTTACTTCCCGAAACAACCGTGTCCGGTGAGGACCTGCGTCAGGCGGAAGGTGAGGACGCCGTGGTGCCTCTCTAGCCACTCCTCAAAGACCGACTTATCGCCGCAATTGTGGCGTGCCTAGCGCTGGGTTGCGACAGTCGCGCTCTCTATGCCGCCCTGAGATCCCGCCGGCGCTCTGTCCGCTGTGCCGTGATTTCTAGCGGCAGCGGAGTTATGCCCCGGCGTTTCACCTCCTCGCGCCACTCCCATATATGCGCGTTGGCGCTTATCTGTCGGAGAGATGTGTCACCTACGTGGGACGTGATGGCGGAAACCGTTGAAAGCGGTCGGTACTAGGACCGCTCCTGTGGAACATCGGGTACGACTGGGTGCTGAGGGGCGAGCTCCAACCTGGCGTAGTCCTGACGTGCTATGCAGATGACACGCTGGTCTCTGCCCGGGGGAGCTCGCAAAGGGAGGTAGCGTTGCTGGCGACGGCTGCGGTTTCACAGGTGGTAGACCGCATACGTCGCCCAGGCCTGGAGGTGGCCCTCAACAATTCGGAGGCCATGGTATTTCATGGCCCCCGGCGGCGCCCACCGGGTACTTGACAGACTCGGTAGACTCGACAACAATCCGAGCCCCCCCCCCACCACGGTCGGGGGGGCTCGGATCGCTGTCGAGTCTACCATGAAGCGCCTTGGAGTGGTGCTCGACAGCCGGTGGGACTACGGGTCCCACTTCCGACGGCTGGCGCCGAAATTGCTGGGCGCGGCTGGCGCGCTCGCAAAGCTGCTTTCCAACCTGGGGGGCCCGAGCGCCGCCTACGGGCGGCTCTACGTGGGGATCGTGCGATCCATGGCCTTGTATGGGGCCCAGGTGTGGGCTTCTGACCTGACGGCCGGCAGCATCGTAGTGTTGCGAAAGCCACAGAGAGCGATGGCTGTCAGAGTCATCAGGGGTTTCGCACGATCTCCTACCAGGCGTCTTGCGTACTGGCTGGATCCCCGCCCTGGGACCTCGAGGCGAAAGTACTCGCGTCCTTGCATCGGTGCCGCGAGAATGCGAGGGCACGAGGCGAGGGAGGGGCGTGGGTCTCAGCTTCGCAAGGTCCTGGTGGCGGAATGTCGGGACAGGTCTCGCGCCCTACCGCCGGCCTCGTCACCATCGAGGCGGTCCGGCCGGTGCTCGAGCGCTGGCTCGGGAGGAGGCACGGCTCCCGGTCGTTTCGGGCGACGCAAGTGCTCTCGGGGCATGGTTGCTTCGGGAAGTACCTGTGTCGCATAAACAGGGAGCCGGACGCCCGGTGTCACCACTGCGTTGACTGCCGAGAGGACACGGCGCGGCATACGCTGGCAGAGTGTGCTGCTTGGGAGGAGCCGTGCCGTGCCCTCATCTCAGAAGTAGGCAGTGACTTGTCGCTGCCGGCCGTAGTCGAGTCGATGGTCGGCAGCGACGAGTCCTGGGACGCGGAAAGGGAGAGGGAGATCTCTTCCACTCACCCGGCTCGCAGAAGGCACACCAGGCGTTGGCGGAGGGCGGACAACGCCCTCTTCCAGCCCCCCTAAATGGGTCCAGGGGCGACGGACTTGGGGACGTCCGTCGCCCCTCACACATCAGCCGGCCGATTCGGTAAAATTCTCACCGTGAAGACTTGCGTGGAGTGAGCTGTCAGTGTCATCCCACTGATGCTAGGGAATTAGGGATTGGCCAACGTTACATTGATTGTAATCATAATCGAGATTTTACAAATATTTTTTTATTCAAATATTGATCATTTTGTATCATTTCAAAGCTAGTATGCAGCTAAGTTGCTAAACATTACTATTTTCGAGGTTTTAAAATAAAATAGCAAAACCGAAATTCAGTTAGAAACTCAATTTTGTTTTTTTTTAGACACCTACGTAGAAGCTTTGAAATAATATAAAATTATCAATAGAATTTGCATATAAATTAATATTAAAATCTCGATTATGATTGTAAATGTAATGCTTGGTCAATCCCTAGCATCAGTGGGACGACTCTGACAGCTCACTCCACGCTCACTTCACCTAAGTTTTCACGGTGAGATTGTTACAGAATCGACCGGCAGGACCCGAGGTGGCGGCGTGTAGTGTTCCACGCGCGCACCTGTTAGACGTCGCGGGGGGAGTCAAACACCTCACTCCCCCCCCCATCCAGACAGGAGAGGGTTGCGGAAGGATCGTACGTTCCCGCGACCCCCGGTGTAGGTGTGAGATGGAACACCGGGGTGGTTTTTAGTCAGTAAGAGTCTGACAGACCCCGCCGCCCGCCGCAGGGCGGCGGACATCTATGAGGATTTTCCACCCCGGAAACAAAAAAAAAGGAGTTGTAGGAGCTGACAACTAAAAGGTCATAAGTACCTACTTACTCATCTCTTTGGGAACTTTGGGAACAGCCAAATAAACGACGAACGAATTGCCTGAATGATGATAGGCTAGAAAGTGGGTAACTGATGCGACGCCGCGACGATGGCTTAATCTAATGTATGTAGGAAGACATGCGGCACAGGTCAGTTACGTTGGGGCGAGGACAGGGCTGTAGGTGGAAGTGTGTTGGGAAACTGTTCATTTAGTGGTCTATTATACGAAGAGTCGTAGCCTACCTCAGCGAAGATAGTGTTCATGTTCTCGTAGACGAAGGTGTCGCAGGCGATGGTTTGGTTGTGGTGGAAGGCGTCGCGGTTGCAACCGGCGGCGAGCCCGGCCAGCGGCGCGTACCGCTCGCAGGCAGCGGCTGGCAGCAGCGCCGACGCCGCCGGGTTCTCAAACTGCACGTGGCCGCCCTCGCACTCCGGCACCACGCATCTGTCCGTCATTAGTCATAATTGTGTATAATTGTGAGGTAAACAACGCTTCCAGTTGGTTTATGATCCACCACAACACTATGAACTAAGAATAGATTGTTAAGAGGTAGATTATAGTTCTGGTGACGATAAACATTGGCAGAGGCAGAGTCATCTAATTTTCTTTGATAAAGGAGTAATGTTCATTGTTTTATGATTTCCTATTTAGTGGTTTTATTTTATGCTTGTGGATTATGTTGATGATTGTATCTATTTAGTACCTATAAGAGGTATGAATTAGGTGGTTACAAATGTATTATTGTATCTATATTTTTGTATGTAGGAATGTTGACGTAGGTAGTACTTAGTATAGATGTGTGAGAAACAGGGTGTAAAGTTCACTCATCCTCCATAACAAAGGGAGGATCCTCCGACCAAACGGGTGTGTCTGGTGGGCAACTGCCCGACGATTGAGGTCGGGACGTTGTATGTAATATTTACATATAACGTTATATATATTACTAGCATATTATGCTAGTTGCGCGGTAAACTCTACTTGTGCGTTGCAGGATTTTGCGTGACTTCAGTATGATGCGTAGCTAGCATGTGGCGATGTAGATGCCGCCACATCACCCCTCTCCGGAGACCGGAGGTCGATAGTGGGCTGAGTCATGTATCTTGCGATGTTTGCCTGTGCCAGTTGAGGTTCCAGTGAGTCGGAACCACTGATTAAAAAACATGTGCGCGCGCCTAGTTCTCTGCCTCTGGGGTGGTGTGCTGTATACAGAGTTGATGTGACAGAGGGGCATTCAATTACACTACGTATACTATACGTGGTTAGTATTAATTCGATAGGTACGGTATAAAAATAAAAAGCACCAAAAATGTGTTTTTTTTTTTCAAACACACTATAAATAGCTTACAAATCAGAGTAAAACGCAACCACACATTGTAAATAAATTTAACTGACCTTAGATACCTAGCTAACAAAGTGGCAACGTCGCGAGCGCGCCGGAGATTGGCGAGTATTACCTTGCGTCAAAGCGGGCGGCCGGCGGGGGCGCGGGCGGCGCTGGCTTTTATGTTTGGTAAAGTTTTTAAGTACGCTCATATCAACAAATCACAACAAAAACACAAAATTTTTAAATTCTCGTTGTTTTCTCCATTCACATGAATGCACAAATTATACCGACGGAGAACATTGTTATTTATTTTTCTAATTAAATCACTGTCCGTTGCTAAGCACTTTAATTTGTGAAATGCAAATGAAATGAAAATAATCAAATTTTTTAATTCAACAATTGTATTTACCTCTGAGGCATACACTTCACCCTTAATAATTTACCCCCACAAAAAGAAACCCATGGGAGTGAGGTCTTAAACTTATTTAGTGTCCTATCACAATAACAAAACAAAATCACAATTGTCAGCGCGGAGCTCGACAAAACAAAAGAGGCGCTGGAGCTTCCGCGTTACGTAACAAACTTACCGATCGCAAGGATCTAGTATGCAATAGCAACACACTGACCTATTTCTATTTCTTTTACGCGCGGGATGTTTTGCTATGATTGTCACTCTCGTAATGAAAGTGCAAGTGTGTGTGTATTTATTGCTTCCTTGTTTGCCTTGCCATCTTTTTAGCGAAAATATTTGGTTGTACTTGTGGCTTGCGTCAGAGTGGCAACAACGCATCGTAGGTTTTATTCAGATTTATCGTTTTAAGGTGCATGACCTATGCGTATAGACATAATCAGCTTAGGAAAGATACATCGTGTTCAAACGGGGCAAAAACTTAAAAAATCATTTGCGACTAAACTACTGCTCCTATTTAATTGATTTTTGGTACAGAGAATGATAATGGTACCTACTATAGGCAGTTTAAAGGAAATCCCCTATGTTGCATCAACTCTGTATTTAAAAAAAAACATACGGAGTGATTCTTTTAAGTTGAAACTTTAGCTGTTTTTTGATCGTAACAATTTTTTCATACTTAATGTTTAGTGAAGTTTCAGTTGTCCATAAAAATGAGTGAAATTTATTATACAAACCAACTTTCACCGTCCTGATTTTTTCTTCTCGTTTAATGAAATGATCCATACACGAAACAGAGTCGAATAGCCTTAAAACAATAGGTTCCCTATCCTTTTGCATAAAATTTTAAGACCTAATATAACTTGGCATACTTTTGTTTGTCCTAATAATATTTTCGCATAAATTATTTACGCATAACAGCTTACGCATAATGTTTTTACGCATAATTTCTCTAATCATAATAATGATTAAGCATAACATTCTAAAGCATACATTTTTTAAGCATAACACTCTAAAGCATAACTTTATTAAGCATAACATTCTAAAGCATAACTTTATTAAGCATAACAATAACAATAAGGCGTAGCGACGGAGCCCCGCTTCGCGGGGCCCCTATTTCTGTCTGCAGGGTTTAAAGGAACCTAACACAAAGGGGATGACGGGGGCTCGTTAGCTCGCTCCGCTCGCTCACTTGAGCCCCCGTCATCCCCTTCGAACCTAACCTGTCCCAGTCGGGGTGCCCCAATTCCCGAGCTCGCTTCCCTCGCTCTTGCATCCACAAGTTCTCATCGCCTTTTTACTAAATCGAGATGTGTTAGACCGGTATACCGCCGTTTACCCGAATTTTATTTGCCCTAATATCATTTGCCATAATAGTCAACAGCCATAATATCATACGACATAATACTCATTTGCCCTACTCTCATTTGCTATATTAGTCACATGCCAGAATCATTGTTTCCCATAAAGTCACTTACCATAACATCATTTGTCATAATCATTGTAAGCCCTAATTATCACATGCCATAATTATGATATGCCATAACATAATTTGCCATCGACATCGGGTGTGTAACGGTTGTTATCAAGAGAAATTGGATGCAATTGGGACTTTAGGGCACCCCGACTCGTATAGGTTAGGTTAGAAGGGGATGGCGGGGTCGTGTGAGCGAGCGAAGCGAGCGAATAGACCCCGCCATCCCCTTCGTGGTTATTTTTTTATAAACCACACAGAAGTAGGAGCCCCGCAAAGCGGGGCTCCGTCGACCTAGCCCACCATCAACCATGCACAGAAAAAAAAACCAATCTAATCAGTCTAATACTTGTTGTGCCATTTAAATATTATGTCTAATAATTATTATGGCACATAAAAATAAGGCAAACAATACTTATGGCATTCGTATCTTATGGTATCTAAAATTCGGGCAATTAAAAGTATGCCATATGTCTTTTAGGGAAAATGAAACATTCGGGCAAATGAAATTCGGGTAAATGAAATTCGGGAAAATGATGATTATGGCATATAATCTTCGGGCAAACAATAGACAACCGTGTTAGACCTTAGGGCAAAAATAAAAATACATAGTTAAGTTATATAATGCTATGTATAATAAATCATTACGTGGTAATCCAAAATAAATACGTAAAAATAACTCAAATTTGTTTCCGTTATTTCTATTAATTGTATGCCTAAATATGTATTATTATGCTAATAATCATTAGGCCTAGTAACGTTATGCGAATTACATTTATGCCAAAACAAATTAGCCTTCAAGATAATTATGCCAACTTAAACTGTATGCCAAAAAAAATATGGCAAAGTATATATATGTATATATATATACATATATAAATATATATATATGCCAAAACAAATTATGCCAAAATCGTTATGCCAAAGTATATTAGGAAAAAGAATATTATGCGAAAAGAAGGGATCCCAAAAAAAAATTTTCTTATGCACAACTGACACTAAACTTTGACCAGAAAAAAATGAATATGCTGAAATCGATAAGATCAAAAAATAACTAAAGTTTTTTATGAAAGTTTTCTGATATCTCTTATGGATTCCGATTTCCACCTATTGACCAACTTAAAAGAAACACTATACAGTATATCTCCAATATCGCAAAATATCCCAGTACCAGATTAGATGCAAAAATAGTCCGTTGTTTGAGAAAACTTGAGAATTGCGAGATATTCATGTATTTATGTTTTTCTTCATACAAAAAAATCTCTAAATGTTAATAGCATTAAAAATAATAGGTAAAACGTAAAAGTCATAGAACAATATTATAATGTATTTGATAGTAGATTTCATTTGTGTAATTCTTAAAAAAAAAAAAAAACAATCTGCTTTTTTTATTCCTAAGTCTTCTACGGTTAAATATCAGTCCACCGTGCGTTGTCACCATAAAGTAGGTTGCAGCCAGGCACTTAATTTCATATGAAGAGACGTGTAACATTTTGTTTGTTTTAATGTTAACCGAGTCTAAAGATATTGCACGGTGATTGTTTGATAACAATCTATCGATAAGATACGATGGCGGTGAGCGATGTTCTCGGAGACACAATACATCTCCACAGACTCGCCATGTTCACAGCGAATGGTGCTCGGTAACTGTATCACAAATCACAATAATTATATTACGAACATAAGCCCGATACAGGTGATTAATTGAGATTTCATTACCATTTTACGTTTTAAATTGTTTCTTAAATGATCACGAGACTGCTGTGTATTCATTCTCTGGTTTCATCAGACACTGGTCTACCTACTCTTGGTCTGAAATCATTGTTGAGTCAGTTTTCTTGGGTTGAACACAGTCACTAACACGTAAATTCTTTATAGCATCAACATGAATATAATATTGTCGGCTATGTAGCGGCCTCTGATGTGGATCTATTTCTATATCTCAGACTGGTTGTTGGGTTATCTATAAAAGTAATTAAATATCTAATCTACCCACATTCTTGAACCTAGGTTATGGATCCTACAATGTTACTGCGGTAGGTAATGTCTGCCTACTGGTTGTCAGATGAGTCTGTTCTGTTTGTGTGTGTTCGCCTGTTCGTAGTGTGTGTGACACTTCTCAGGTATGCATGCTACGAGTAGTGTGCAAGAATTTATTTTAGACGTTCGGGTTTACAGCAATGTCTTGTATTTGGATCGTTTTGAATATATTAAGTTATGACAATAACATCAGTTTGTGTTCAGCTCAGAGACATTCGCTTGTTGAATAACTACACAATTTGTACTTAGTTCAACTGTACAATTAGTGAAAATGTTAGTTCAGCGATTAAAGAGAATATGGTGCCGATTCTGTTGTACACCGAACTAAACTAACTAAACTATCACTAAAATTCCTTACTTTTGGCTATGAGAATCTTAACGCTATTCTGCAAAATAAAATCTCTAAATTTAAAAATAATTTTGACACATCTAAAATCAAATTTGACAATTATTGCGACTCCACGTGGTACTTGTTTGTCGTACCACGTGATCTTTTTTAGAGCCGTAGGCGCGCATTATGTGCGGCCTCGACTTGTTTTGTATGGAATTTTTTACTTTTTGTATGGAAAATATAAAAAAATATTACCAACACGTTGGGTTTTATAGGGTTATGGGTTTCAAAGGGGGTCGAAATTTTCATTATTTTTGCGATAGGACACACCGTTTTCGAGATATAAGCAAAAGAAAAGAAAAAAAGATACAGTACTGTTTTTGCATCTGAAGTCGAGGTGTTGGTGTGAATTTTAGTTCATGACAACTAATTTTATTCCACACCTTTTTAATCGCGATTAAAAATAGTCAGATTAAGGGCTAAATTCACCAACCAAATAAAACGCGATTAAGTGAACTTAAACGGCGTTTTAGTTTTAATCTAAGTTTAAGGTTTCGTTTGGCATTTCACCAACAATATTTAAACTAGTTTAGTGCTAAACGCAGTTACTATGCTGAACGCCCAATTTTGACCGTTTACCGATCCTAAACGCGATTAGGTGCTTGCTTGACTGATGACAAAGACATCTAGGTACCGACGCGCTTCTGCCGTATTGTGTTAAAGTGACTGTTGTGATATTATTACCTGTTTTGAATCACATATTTACGAATATTTTGAGATATTTAATGAGAAGAGTTTACTGTTTGGCCTTTGAAGAAGATGAGGATGAATTTCTGGTTCGACGACCAAGGGGAACTCGCGAAAGAGAGGAGCACTTCGACACTAGATGAACATGACTAAAATTTTTTTTAACTGTCCAATCTCTAGTAAACCAGATGTTGCATTAAATTCACTGCTGATTTTGCGCCACTCGTCATTCTTTTCCCGAACACTCACAGCATCAGGTTTCTTGGACTCTATTGTGATATAATGTTTTGCGACCAACTCTCCAATAGTACTAGAGTACTATTGGATTCTTTTCACTTTGTTGAAATGTTGGGTCTCTTTTTCTTTTAGACATGCGGATAACACGAGTACAAACAAAGAAAAATCCACAAATTAAAACGTGCACTGCTAATCTGAAAAAAATAACAATGCAAAACGAACTTTACGAACAATACTAATAATAACCTCACTCACTTTATGTCTTTACCAAGTTGACAATTGACCAGACAACCGAAGAAATACGTTTTGTTACATGTATTGTTACACAAATATTGTAATAGTTTTATCAAGTTTCGGTGCAAGGACAAAACGCAGCGCGCTGTTGCCGTTCTAACATGCCGTAACTCGGTTTTCGTAAACGCGATCAACGATCGTGGCGTTTTGCTTTGTGAAATGCAATCTATGTTAAACGAGATCAAATCTTGATATTAATCGCGATTAGTGCAAACGCAGTTTTACTAAACGCAGTTTCGGCGACGATCGGTGAAATTAGCCCTTAGTTAAAACAAACAAAATTTTTGGTGAAAAACGTAAAATTCAGAATAGCAAAATTGCCATTTTCACTAAATTATAATCTCAGTGCCATCTTAGTGCTGTCAAACTAAAATTTAGTTAAGTTGTGTCACTTTAGTCAATTTCAGAATGGGAAATCGTCGTTTGACAGGAATAAACTAAATTTTGGTGATTTTTAGTCTAGTTTAGAGAATTTTGTGACAAGAGAATCGGCACCATTACCTTGTTAGGTTGCCTTAAAATATATTAATAATTAGGGCGAGACGAGATAGCTTAAATATTTTGAAGAATTCAGTTTCTAGTTTATTGATAACAAGGATAATCCTTGATACGTCACCAGAAAAGTGGTCAGACATTCTATAAATCATATCAACACGATAAAAAACATTAAGTATTCAAGTATGAAAGGGACCTACTCACCGGAAAGGCACCTGATCGGCGACGAAGATGTAGTTGAGCGAGTACATGCAGGCGAGCAGGTTGGGGATGCAGAGCATGATCAGCATGTACCCCTGGTAGAAGCCGAAGGGGCCGAGCTGCGCCAGCGCCGTTTCAAGCGAGTCGCCAGCGTCGTCCGCCGCATGCTTGCCGGCGGCGTGGCGCGCGGCACTGCTGCGTCTTCCCGGCGGCGGCGCCTCCACCATGTCGCGTCAGCTCGCGTGCCCGACTGGGGCGCTGGTGGCGCGACTCCACTGTGTCGTCACTGATAGTGATATGATATCACTCGAGATACGCGCCGCCTGCGCTGGCGACTTTCTTTAACGCGCTCGTGACCACGTAGCGATGCCGATCACCTACACCTGTATCTAATGGCGACGACGTATGCATGCGATAATATTGCAATAGCCAGTGAGCTTCATCGTTACATTTATTCATCAAAACAATATGCAAATGGCATTTTTATTGTGGTTCCGCAAATTTGTGAGATTATCCGATAACACTAATTATGTCGTCGTATATGAGGAGTTGTATCAATAATCCGAATACATTTTGCTACATTTGTGGTGAAAACATTAAAAAACCTATAACCGCCTTCGTAAAAAAGGCGTATGTTGTCTATTTTAAGATCAAGATTAAGGACTCAGGCCGACCGTGGGTACCAAAATATCGTGTGCAAATTGTGTATTGAATATTTAGGACAGTAAATGAGTGGTAAACGAGCACAATTCTTGAAGTTCGGTTGCCTATGATTAGGCCAGAACCAAACAATCACTTAGATGATTGTTATTTTTGTTTAGTCAAATTGCATGGGGTAAATAGAAAAAATATACATATCCTGACCTACCGTCTGCTAGACGGCCTTTACCACACTCAGACGATAGATACTATGAGGGCAGAACCAATAGATTCGTCGGACACAGATATAATGGAAGTCTCTTGGCTTGACTTGAAAGGTAATGAAAAGGCAGAAAATTACGTGGAAATTAGTTCAGGACCTTCTAGATAACTTTATAAATGAGCATAAAAGTGCACTATCTACACAGCCACTTGGACAAATTCCCTGAAAATCTTGGTTCCTGCAGCTAAGAACAAGGAGAGCACCTCCATCGGGATTTAAAAGTGATGGAAGATAGGTACCGAGGTCGCTGGCGTGAGCATTTGATGGCAGATTACTGTTGGAGTATCACACAAGAGGATCATAACAATGCACATTGTATAAAAAACAGAAAAAGAACCTTTCAAATTTGCTTATTTGTTTTTTTTTGACATATCTCGTATCTCGAAAACTACACGTAGCATTATTAAAAAAATAAGTACCTACTTATGCAGTTGTAATCCGGGTACCCATATACCTACTTAAAAAACTCATTTATAGTTTTGGCGACAACCAATTAACTGTAGACCTGTATACTTCATAAATAGGTTATACTATGCTTTACCTATGAATTTTCCGTTTTACAATACTTGCCATTTGAAACGTAAATTATTTAGGGCTGGCAATAAACTCTAAATTCAAATGAATTTAATTGAAAAAATATGTAATTTTGTTTATTGATTAATATTTTGTTTTCACTACATTAGTATCTTTTAATAATTTTGACGCAAATGGAACAACCATTTGCGTCAAATTAGCAAGATAAAAAAACTTGATAAGTGGGTGCCGCAGAAACTGAACGATTGCTAGCGCGACGAACGCATTGAGGTATGCCTTGCGTTGCTTAACAGACACAGAAACGAAGGGATTTTGAACCGCATTGTCACTTGCGATGATTAATTTTTCACTTTTTAATTATGGTACTGGTACCTACCCCCGAAAACGATCGTCTTACACGTCAACGTCCGTTTGAAGGAGGACTAATTATTTATTTAAATATAATTTATTTTTGTTTCTTGTTAAACCGCTCTACCGATATCGATAAAATTTTAATGCGACCACCTGGGAAGTACCTAGACCTAGACCCTTTGAAACAAAAAAAAAAAATTTCACATGGGTTCAGGTGGCTTCGAGTAATAGGTGTAAAAAAAAAAAAAAAAACAAAATAAATCCGATGAATTGAGAACCTCCTCCTTTTTTGAAGTCGGTTAAAAATGGATTCTTTTTAATAATCGTAAGCGGTCTACATATCATTGGTTAGACCCTGGTTCAGCGCCTAGGCAATGCTTCAAACTTCGATCATAAATACCCTAGATACAACATCTCCTACAAATTCACGCCGAAAAAGTGTCCGACTCGCTTAGTTATAAGTATGCACGTATAGTAGACAAATTCACAATGTATAATGTACTAAGACTATATTAATAAAAATTGAATACAACTTTATTCCCTACACAAAAGGTTTTATTTGTAATGCACGCGTTAGGCGGTTGTGACATTACAAAATGCTATAATCGCGCAAGTCGTAAAATTTTAACGACCGTCAGCCGTAGGTGTACGAATCTACACCTTAAGTCAATCAGAATTAAGTATAATTCAGTTTACGCTGCGTGGGGATCGTAGCCTTGAGTCTTGTAGGAACAGAGTAGCAACACGCGCGGGAAAGGGACAACCGCGTAAGCGATTTACTTCAACTATTTTAGAAAGACAATGTTTTTACTTAGTTAGAAGGTAAATTTAGCCACAAATCCATTACATTATGAAATCTTGAATTAATACTTACCGAAAATAAGAAACCCCATCCTTTTTCAAGCTATTTGAAGTATTATTTTTGCACTTTTTCACGGAGCACTTCGGCATGTTGACCTGGCGGTGACCGGCGCGCGACTGCGAGCGCAATTGTGCTACAACGCGTTTTTAGCACAATTGATTCATACCGCGCTTGAGGCGTTGTTAGTGTATCTAGGGTATTTATGATCGAAGGCTTCAAACGAAAACCTTTCCCCTAAAAAAAATCATGGTCACTGTTTGGTGGTCTCGTGCCGGTATAGTTCATCACAGCTTCTTAACAAATGCCACCCGCATTACTGCGGATGTTGTACTCAGAGGAACTGGACACTATGGTGGAGAAGCTTGGAAATCTCCGGCCAGTTTGGTTAGCCGTTCTTTCCTACTGCTTCTACACGACAACGCTCGACCTCACACGGTACAATAGACGGTCTCTAAGCTACAAGAGCTAGGGTTGGAAATTTTGCGTCATCCATCGTACTCACCAGATCTTGCGCCGACAGACTTCTACTTTTTTCAAAATTTGGACAACTTCTTGGCAGGGGAAAAATTCAATACCCGAGAGGTAGTACAAAAGGGCTTTGAAGAGTTTGTTGGCTCCGGTACACCTGACTTCTTCAAGAAGAGCATTGAAAAATTAAGTACCACTACGCTCTCAGAGATGCATTGATAGCATCGGTGCATATTTTGATTGATAGAAATAAAAAATATTTATACACGGTGATTTTTAATTCACTGTTAACCTTGCAGGAGGTGAAATAGCTCATGATAATAAACAACTCTCACTATGAGACCAACTACGAAATAGGAAAAAAAAAATACATGTGTTGCATACATTTTCATCGGGTAAATATTGTATTTTTGTATGAAACAGCTGATATATTTTTCGACATTTCAGTTGGTCTCGTAGTAAAAGTTGCGCATAATCATGAGTACTTTCACGCCCTAAAGGGTTAATAGTGAATTAAAAATCACCGTGTATAAACATGACTAACTTTTTGTATACTAAACGGCAATTTCATAGGTATAGTTATTTGACGATTTTATTTTCTACGTCTGCTGCTAACATACAGTTGTAGAAGCGAGCTCTATTATTTCTAATAATCTATTTATATGGAAAAAAGAGAGTCCTAAATTTATCCAACCATTTGAATGTCGTTGACAGAGATGCCTGAGGAGGTGCGAATACGACGCGAATTTTGGTCGATTAGCAATTTTCCCTAAATACTGGATGATGAGGAAAGAAATAGCATAAGTGAGAATTTAAGTTATCTAAATTGATTAAAGAGAGATGACTTATCTCTGCATATTCTCTGATAAACGGAATATATTGCTATTTAACTTCAGGCTGTCTTCTAAATCGTCGTTCTGAATTATAAAACCTTTTCATGTCGTAGGAGTCACCGAGACAATCCGGTGAGACTATGAAAGGTAACTTGACAGAGAATCTGCCGTTTTCTACGCGATAGGTGTACTGCAAATAATGCGATTCACATGCCTGCTCGTTTTTATTTAGGAAGGAATTTGATGGGATTTCTTCAAGCTTGCAAAATCTATTTTGACTAAGTACTAAGATTTCATTTTCAGGCTTTTGGTTTTTGTTGCAGGGAACCTTTAATCAACCAGCCCAGCTTGGAACTACGTTACTTAGGACCGCTGCTGACAAACTATAATGATCCAAAATAAATCGGGCAGTAAGGGGATAACGCCCTTACCATCACATGCACGCGCCCTATGGCGACAGAAAGAAACCGTGTGGTGCTCCCTGGCAGATAACAGACGAGGCCCTGACGACGAAACCGTGGCTGTATATCCACAACATCACCTGCAAGCGCAGCCTTGGTTTCAAAATACACAGACGAGCAATATAAAAAAACACCGACTTCCAAAAAAAAACACTATAAAGTGAAAAATAACTTATTTCGGAAGTCCGTGTCCTTGTATTTTCGTAGTTTACCACCGACTTGCGATCACTATATATTAGTGATCGGTGATCGTATACCACTACTTGCAATGTAAATAACAGTTACAGGAAGTTATTACGGGAACGCCCGTAACGTCGGAAACGTCGAAATTCGGAATAAAATATTTCGGAGTATTTCCGAAATATTTTATTCCGAATTTCGACGTTTCGATTTTCATAAGTCCGAATTTTATAATACCTACCTAAGAATTATAATGTCTATTATTAAAAAAAAAACTAAATTTATTTTACCAAAAGTAAATGCGATTTGTTTAGAATATTTATTAATATAATTATAATAATATTTGCATAAAATATAATTTTATTTTGCAAATAAGGGTAATACACAATAGTTGTTATGACATATCAAAGCTCAGCCATATTTTACCATTCAGCATGCAAACATTTACATTATTTATGAAACACATTTCGATTATATTATTATTATTACAATTATCATTCAATAGATCAGTTAGTAAATTATTACCATTTTTATTATAATTATCATTCAATTAAGAAATTATAATTTTCATTACAATTTATCAACAAACGTTACGCTTGTCCAAAGATCTCAAATACCCTGGGATATTCTAGTACTTACAGAATGCTGGCTACCATCTGCAAAGTTCATCCCTTCTCTCGACAACTACAATCACATTGCAACCACCTCACACAAAACTCAAAATGAAGGAGTTGTCATCTACTATAACAAGCTTCTTAATGTAATATCCGAAGAACCCACAGTTACCGACGCTAATTGCCTTGTATTAAAACTGGATCAAGATACTTGCATCGTAGGATTATATCGCCCACCTAGTCAATCAAACACTGTTAAATTTATCGACTCAATTAACACGTTATTAATTATTCTAAAAACCTTTAAAAACATTTTCTTTTGTGGTGATATAAATATCAATATAGTTCCAAACAGTCCCGATAAACGTTCATTCGACTACCTGAACAGCTTAGCTAGCCATGGCTTGCTCCCGGCTCATAATCTGCCAACGCATGGGTTAACATGTCTAGACCACATGATGCTTAAAACTAAAATGGACGCTTGCTGCTTTGTTTTTGAATCATCTATCACTGACCATGAGAGTGTAGCGATTAGTTGTAGACCTAAAACGCGTCTGAAGTATCTCAATAAAACACATTGCTCGGTTAACTTCGACAATCTGGACAAAATAATACCAATAATGGATTACCAACCCATCCTTGACAGTCAAGACCCTAACATATCAACTGATCTCCTCGTGGCCAACCTATCTTCAGCAATAAAAAATAATACCAGCATAACTAAAACTTCAAAGAGAAAACTAATAACCAAACCATGGGTAACTAAATGACTTCTTCGCTGCATGAGAAATCGGGATAACTTGCACAAAAAATTAAAACGTAACCCTGACGACGAGACATTAAAATTGACATACAAGCGCTATCGAAATTTTTGCTCCTCTCTGCTTAAAATAGCAAAGAGGAGGTATGAAAAACAGGAAATACAAAATGCAAAGGGTAATAAAAAACAGTTGTGGGATGTCATAAAAAATATTAGCGGGTCTGACAGGAGGGCAGACTTCTCGTCCTCCCTCTTGTCAACTAACAGTCCCGAGGCGGCCATAAACGACGTCAACAGTTTCTTTGCGAACGTTGGAGCAAAGTTGGCTAATAAAATCTCCACTTCGAAATCTACAACACCTTGCCACACCCGTGATCACACATCTGTAAATCCTTCAAACTCGTTAGTCCTTCTCCCTACTGATGAACAAGAAATTTACAACCTCATTATGGGCCTGAGGGATAATTGTGCGGTGGGAATCGATCAGATTAGCAGTAAAATAATTAAGAGATACGCAAACTACCTATGTTCTCCCATAACACATATCTGCAATCTGGTAATCTCAACGGGAGTTTTTCCTCAGGCTTTTAAAATACCTGTTATCAAGCCCATCCACAAGGCCGGGAAAAGAGACTGTGTCAATAACTACCGGCCCATCTCCATTTTGCCTGCCCTGTCCAAGATATTGGAACGCCTTATAAATCAGCGGCTAGTAAAGTTCTTGGAAGCCAACAATCTCCTTTCATCCTCACAATTTGGTTTTAGAGCTGGCAAATGTACCAATGATGCAGTTCACGAGTTAGTAAACTCTATTGTGGTCAGCTTAGATGACAGAAAGAGATGCCTAACGGTATTCCTCGATCTAGCAAAAGCATTTGACACAGTCTCTTTTCCGCACCTTCTCAGAAAGCTTGAGCGGGTCGGTATCAGAGGAATCCCATTGAATCTGATGGAGGACTATCTTACTGGTAGGAAACAACGAGTAAGGATAAATGACAGACTTAGTGAAGAGCTCTCAGTCAACTTTGGTGTACCGCAGGGTAGTAAAATTGGGACAACACTATTCTTAGTGTACATTAATGACCTTTGCCAACATTCTCTTCTTAAGGGTAAGATTGTTACCTTTGCTGACGATACTGCACTGTTCTTCAGTGGTGATGGATGGGAGGAGGTGTTCAATGTTGCACAACTGGGTCTTAATACTGTTAGCAAATGGCTGCAAGACAATGTTTTGACTCTTAACGTCTCTAAAACAAAGTACATAGCCTTTTCTCAAACATCTAACTTGCTCCCTCCCTCATCTTTAACGATTACTGCTCACACTTGTGGCACTAAAAATACTAAGTGCTCTTGTTCTTCCCTTGAAATTACTGAGAATATTAAATACCTTGGAGTCACTATTGATCAATATCTCTCCTTTAAACCACATATAGAGACACTCGTGACCAGGTTGCGAAAAGTAATATACCTTTTCAAAACGCTAAGACACTCGGCCGACCGATAGACTATTAAGATGGTCTACTTTGCACTGTGCCAATCACTAATTGATTACTGCATCATATCATGGGGAGGTGCCGCAAAAACACACCTCATTGAAGTAGAAAGGGCACAGCGTGCCATGCTCAAGGTTGGAGCTGGTCTCCTCTTTCGTTTTCCGACTACTGACCTGTACAAAGAGTGGGACACTCACTGTTAGACAAATGTTCATACTTCATACGTTACTTAAAAAAACATTCTCAGATGCAGTTTGACACTAAACTACTGAAAGACAACCGCCGAAAGGGTAGGGTATGTCCCACGGCTCAATTCAAATCTACACTCCCTAAAAGATTCTATTGCTTTCTTGGGCATTATCTTTACAATAAGTTGAATAAATCCCTAAACCTCTATCCAAAAACTAGATCCATCTGTATCAAAGAAATAAAAAAAATCTTAAAAACTCATGATTATCAAAAAACTGAAAATCTTTTGACCGTACTGAAATAAATCTAATTCTGACCGTTCCCACACATACAAACTTTTTCTACTTTTTATTAAAAAAAAACAACTCTCGCTGTACTTACTTCACACAAGTCACCCTCACTCATACACTACTCATTTGAATTACACATACATCTCCTTCAAGTCTAACACCCCACACAAGGTACATGCTCACTCACACACACGACTCCACAACTTCTGCAAGATTATAGGTGGGCAATTCCTTTAATGTTATTACTTCTTATGTTTTTGTTATTCATATTGTTTATGTTCTACTTTGTGTTTAATTTTGTTCTGCTTATTGTTTACCTCCTACTCTCACACGTTATCTCTGTAAAGCTAATTCTAGCCTGGAAGGGGCCTGGTGACCTGTAACACAGGTTTTTCCCAAAAACCTACATCAGGCACCAGTCTCTCACTAAGGCTGAAGACAGCTGAGACAATTAATATTGTACACATTAACTTTAAGTCAGCTTTGTGAAGAGAGAATAAATGATAAATTATTATTATTATTATTTTTATCGTTTAAGTAATCGTTGATAGAATAGTATACCTTTGAACAAAGGTTGGATTTTTACTTTAGCTTTAAGCGCGTTAAAAGGCAATTCTAACAAAGAAGAGGGAAGATTGTTATAAAAGATTATACCAAGCCCAACAAATGAGTTATGGACCTTATGAAGCCGGTGAAAGGGAGCACGTAGTTTGTCCTTGTTTCTAGTGTTAATATTATTATGAATATCACTGTTTTTTGTGTATAAGTGTATATTTTGCCTAATATATAAAATGTTGGCCAAGATGAATTGTGAGACCACCGTGAGAATACCAATGTCTTAAAAAAAAATCTCTCAGAGCAACTCTAGCACCTCGCTGGAGTGCTCGAACAGCTCGTTTTTGAAGAAGAAATATATTTTGAATATCAGCGGCTTTGCCCCAGAGCAGAATGCTGTAGGACATGACGCTATGAAAATAACTGAAAAAGACTAGCCGGGCTGTATCAACGTCAGTGTATTGTCTTACTTTCTTGACGGCATAGGCGGCCGAACTGAGGCTTCCCGCTAGGCATGATCCCCACTGAAGCCTGGCATCAACTGTTATGCCCACAAATACTGCCGAGTCTATAGTTTCAAGCATCTCTTTATCTAAGACGATGTTGGGTCCTAGATTTCTAACACTCGGTAAGGCGAACTTTACACATTTCGTTTTCTTGGCATTGAGAACTAGGTTATTTGTGGTAAACCAATCTGTAATCATTGATAGTGCACTGTTTACGTCGTCATAATCTTGTCTATTCCTGTCTACTTTAAAGATAAGAGAGGTATCATCAGCAAATAGTACAACGTCACAGATACCCTTTAAATAGAATGGTAAGTCATTGATATACACCAAGAATAAAAATGGGGCCAGTATAGAGCCTTGAGGTACACCTAACTGAACTGGTAGTCCGGAAGATTTCACACCATTAACATTTACACTTTGGTGCCTATTAGGTAAATATGAATTTAATACGTTAAGAGCTTCGTTTTGAATACCGTAATGAATTAGTTTACGCAAAAGCGTGTCATGGTGAACGCAATCAAAGGCTTTGGAGAGATCACAGAAATCTGCAATAGCATTTGGCGAGCTTTCCCATAAGTAACGAGATTAAATCAGCAGAAAATAAAATAAAAACAGTTTGAAAAGTTATAAATAACGAAACTAGTAGGAAAAAAATATGAAACACAGATTATACATTGGAGACTTCACGTGGTGCCATAAGCTCAAACTTAGAAGTCGCTCAAGAATTTGTAAATTTCTTTACTAATATACCAGCTAAAACGATGGAAGCTTTAAATTCATCACCTGATGTCTCAATTGATTTATTAAGAGCGAACGTTTTAGGCTGCCCGGTTGAATTCAATTTAAACATAATTATAAACCCTATGATATGCTCGTGAAAGGGTGCTGCTTGTGGTGACAGGTCATCTTGGTGACTATGGTTTATTACATTACATATACTTGAATAAACTTGTATTTATTTATTTGCAATACATACAACACTGAAGATTCACATAACCTATACCTCCGAAAAAACTCAGTTTCATCACAACTTTCGAAGTAATTTGGTCGTTTCCGATATATTTTTGGTCTACTGCTGTTTTTTTACGTCGAATATAGAAGAAACAGTTTCTAAATTTTAAACAAATTCATATAAATCACTATCCATCTTTGTTGCTCAAGAGATAACTTACGTATGTGCCGGTTTATGTGCCCACATTTCGACGACCTAATTTAGGGGACCTTTTAATGTTTATCTGACCCCTTACGGCTGGTGAAACAGAAACCACCTTCTAACAGCACCCTAACCATACTTAGGGGATCCCATAAACTTAGGGGATATTGATGAAAACGGGCATAAGTCCGCCAACAAAGACACGGGCCCGTCCGAACGTAGTTCGAAACTTTGGAGGGAAACCTAAACCTATAGCGTGCGGCAGAGCGTAATATGTATATGGCAACACAGAGTGGTGGCGGCCGCCCGTGAGAGGGCGCCCGGGCACTTGTGCCAGAAAGATCTGACTGACAGCTCAGTAGTTGTCAGTAGAGGTAGAGTCCAACGAGCTACCCGCGAATGAGTGCGTGCGCGCGAGTTAAGTTTCTTTTGTATAACTTTGTGAGTTTGTGTAATTGGGAATTAAAACTGCCTGTTCATAGCACCTTGCGTTTTCCTACACCCGTTCCCCGGCTATAAGTGGCTGCCCAACGTGTAAATAAAACAAAATGCCGAGGCTTCGATCGGAAGATGTCGCAGAAGACGCCGGTGCCGAGGGTGCCGCCAATATAACAATGTCACAAGAAACTCTCGCGAGTTTTATCGCATCGATTCAGCAAACCCAAAGTGAATTTTGTCAACAACTCATACGAGAAGTACGATCATCAACACCTCACGTTAACGTGTCTGAGGCCCAGCAGGGATCGGGCTTTGCATTTGGCGCGAACGGAAATTTCGCAAAATGCTCGACGCGTTATGGCGGACGTGCCGACGAATCGTTGGAAAACTTCATAGACGCGATTGTTACCTACAAGGATTGCGTGAGTATTTCCGATGAAAATGCTCTCCGTGGTTTCTCAATGTTGTTGGAAGGGCCCGCTGCAGTGTGGTGGCAAGGTGTAAAAAGGTCGACGAGCACATGGTCGGAGGCTCTTACTAGACTTAAAGGGGCTTTTGGCGAGCATGACCCACCACACCGACTCTACAGGAAGTTGTTCAGTTTAAGTCAAGAAGACGAACACACCGACTTGTTTATCGCTAAGGTACGTGCTCTGTTAGCTAAATTCCCAGAAGACGACCTCTCGGAAAAAGTCCAGTTAGACATGGCATACAGTTTGCTTAGCCCGCGTATAAGAAAACGCGTAACCAGAGAATGCGTAAATAGTTTCGACGTGCTACTTCATAAGTGTCGCCTTGTAGAAGATTCTCTAAAGGAAACAAGAAAAGAGCAGGCGGTTTTATCTAAGTCGCACGCGCAATCAAATAAGCGCGCCGCATCTTCGTCACAGCGGGAAGTACCTACAGTTGCCGACGCGCCTAGTACCAGCCGCGCCGACCGTAACGTCGAGCCCGCCGAGCCCGCCGCCGCAGCTAAGGAAAAGAAGCCGTTCTGCGCGTACTGCAAGCGACCCGGTCACCGCAAGGAAGTGTGCGAAAAGCTTAAGCGTAGTGATAAGTGCGATAACAATGACAATAGTAAAGTAAAGTCGGAAAGTGAAATAAAGTGTTACGGTTGTGGTGCCGCGAACGTAATCAAGTCTAAGTGCAAAAACTGTTCGCCGGGTGGTCAGCCGTCGGCGTTTTATTCCATCAACTTCGCGAAACATGATGGATCCGTAAACAATAACGAGAAGGCCGCTTCGCTGCGAAATTCGAGCGCGGCAGGCTTCGCGCGCTCGCGCAAGCTTCGTCGCAGCCCAGCCGGCTCGGTACCCGCTGCCGCCCCGCCCCCGCCGCCACCCCCGCCGCCGTCGGTAAGCCCGACAAAGCAAATTATGTCGACTCCAGGTAACCCTACGCGCGTCGTAGAGGATCTTAGTAACTCTTTTGTTTATGAAAATAATGTTGATACTGTAGGGCTAGACTATAGTTTTCACTAAACACAGTTGAGTTTTATAAAACGTTTAATATGAGTCTCAGAGCACAGATGTACAGTCATAAACAACACAGTAGTATGAAGGAAGATACGAAGAAAATAGAGGAAGATATGAAAACACTTTAACAACACGAGAAAGTCTAGATTTCGGTAAAAACATATGAGTATGAGCGATTAGGCGCGAGGTAGAAATGAGCGTGCATTCGCCGTCGTAGCAGGTAGGGCACTGGCAGCCGTGACCGAGCGATAGCGGATCAGCCGTCTCACACACGGCAGGCAGTGCGCGGGCGCAGGCGTTGTTGTTGGTGTCGCCACAGTACTCCCCCGCTGAGACCGCTACTGCGGGCGATAAAAATCAGGGAAGCGTACACGTCGTCCACTTCTCGTCCTTTTCTCTGCTTCTGCTCTGGACCCTGATGTTCCAGTAGGCGACTCAGATGCTGTCAACGAAGAAGTGAGGTCATCTTCTTGCGTAAGAAATGCTGGTTTCAGCCGGTCCAAGCTTACTGTTGTCTCTTTCCCACGTACATCAAGTTTGTAGTATTTTGGATGTCGTTCTAGAACTTTGTAAGGTCCAGCATACGGCGGCTCCAGCGGTCTTCGGACGTAATCCTGCCGCAAGAATACATGAGAGGAACTATCAAGACAGCGAGGTATGTAGAAGGGACCTTTTCTATGCCATGACGCGGGTTTTGGTGTGAGCTTGTTCATGTGGTTCCGTAGACGCGTTGCCAGATCAGTGACGTCAGCTGTACCGTGGTCGTCGGTGGGTGCAAGGAATTGGCCTGGTAAACGTAGCGGCTCTCCATAGACTAGATCTGCTGGCGATGCCTGGATATCTGCCTTCCAAGCACTTCTGATGCCTAGAAGTACCAATGGAAGAACCTCTGTCCATTGTATCGTCGAGTGGCACATGATGGCTGCCTTCAACTGCCTGTGCAGTCGCTCAACCATGCCGTTTGCAGCAGGATGGTAGGCGGTCGTATGAAAATGCTGTGCACCAACCATTGAAGTGATGGCTCTGAAGAGGTGAGACTCGAATTGTCGCCCACGGTCTGTTGTTATCTTCAGTGGACAGCCAAACCTGGCGATCCAGCCGGACACGAGCGTAGCTGCACACGTCTCTGCAGTGATATCTCTGATGGGGTACGCCTCAGGCCATCGCGTGAACCTGTCAATGACAGTGAGGCAGTACCTGAAATCACAAGAAATTGGTAATGGTCCGACAATGTCGAGGTGGATGTGGGTGAATCTGGATGAAGGAGGTAGGAAAGGAGAAATTGGAGAAGAGGTATGGCGAGTTATTTTAGTGCCTTGGCATTTGAGGCATTTGCGAGACCACTCCCTACAGTTTTTTCGAATCCCTGGCCACACGTACCTCTGCGCGACCAGTCGCACTGTAGTTGTTCTTCCAGGGTGACTCAAGTTATGGAGAGAGTCGAAGACTTGCTGACGAAAATCTGGCGTGATATACGGACGTGGTGGCTGAGTTGAAACGTCACAAAAGACTTCAATAGATGTTCCTGGTACATTGATTTTTTGCAGTTTGAGTGAAGATCCTTTTGTCAGCAGACCTTGCAGTTCTGAATCGTCCTCCTGAGATTTTGCTAGAGCGTGATAGTCGATGCCTTGACAGACTTCCTCGATTCTTGACAGGGCATCTGCGACGACATTCTGCGTTCCGGGAATGTAGCGTATGTCGGTTGTGAATTGCGCAACATACTCCAGATGTCTGAACTGCCTAGGCGAGTGTTTCTCACTGTTAGTTTTGAATGCATGTGTCAGTGGCTTATGATCGGTTATGACAGAAAAGTCACGGGCCTCGACCATATGGCGGAAATATCGAATTGCTTCGTAGATAGCTAGTAGCTCCCTATCGAATGGGCTATGCTTTTTCTGAGGCGCTGCCAGTTTTTTAGAGAAGAACGCTAAAGGTTCCCAATTGCCATTCTTCTTTTGCTGTAGAACTGCGCCGATCGCCACATCTGAAGCATCCGTAGCAATGCTTAATTCTGCGTTTGGATCTGGATGAGCTAGTAGTGTGTAGTTTGACAGAGAGTTTTTACATTCTTCAAACGCCTGTAATGTCCCCTGAGTCATCTGGACTGGATGTGATCCCTTAATATTTGTGCCTTCTAGAAGTGAATTTAGTGGTGCCTGTTGTTTTGCTGCTTCTGGTACAAAACGACGGTAGAAGTTAATCATTCCCAGGAACCTCCTTAACTCCTTCACAGTTTTCGGTACTGGGTAGTCCATGATGGCTTGTACTTTATTCTCCAAGGGTCGAGTACCAGATGCGGAGATCTTGTACCCAAGAAAACTCAGCTCAGGCTTTCCCAGAACACATTTGGACGTGTTGATGAGAACACCGTAATTAGTGAGACGCTGGAGAACTTGCCGTAGATGGTCTTTATGACATTCTTCTGAAGAAGAGAAGATTAAAATATCATCGCAATATCCATAAGTGAATTCCTCAAGACCGTGCAGAGCTTCGTCGATAAATCTTTGGAATGTCTGTGCAGCATTACGTAGGCCAAACGTCATGAAATCAAATTCAAAAAGCCCGAAAGGTGTCGTTATGGCGGTTTTCTTAATGTCTTCTGGATTGACCGGAATTTGGTTATATGCCTTTACTAAATCTATTGTAGAGAAGATTGTGCAGCCTGATAGCTGGTGTGAGAAATCCTGGATGTGACGAACTGGATACCTGTCTGGTATGGTCCTTGCGTTGAGTGCCCTGTAATCTCCACAGGGTCTCCAGCCGTCATCTTTCTTCCTGACCATGTGTAAAGGCGAAGACCAACAGCTTTCAGAACGCTTAGCTGTGCCATTAGCCAACATTTCATCAAACTCCTTCTTTGCCGCTTTTGATCGAACGGGATCCAAGCGTCGCGGTCTGAAGGCGACAGGAGGGCCTGGAGTGGTGTTAATATGGTGAACTGTATTGTGCTTAATGGTACGTACCACTCCTGTTGGTCGCGTAACCTCTGGAAACTCGCGCAGTATGTTGTGGTACTCCGACTCCCCAGTGACTGTCTTGATGGATACAATGCTCTCCGGTATATTTTGCTTTGGCACGGCTATTGATAGTGATGTCTTCCCATCTATGAGGCGCTGGTTTCTACAATCCACAAGAATACTGTAATAGCTTAAAAAATCAACTCCTATGATTGGTTTAGACACATCTGCTATGATGAACTGCCACGCAAAATCACGCCTCAGTCCTAGGTCTAAATGTAGCATTATAGGGCCATAAGTATGTATGGTTGTGCCATTTGCTGCAGTAAGATCATATTTACACTTGAAACATGGTGCTCTGGTTGCTGAACGTGGGTAGACGCATAAATCTGATCCCGTGTCTATAAGGAACTGCATCTTAGTGGTCCGGTCTGTTACAAATAGACGGCCTGGCTGGACTGGGCAGTCGCTGGCCGCTACTTCCGGCTGCCCGCCTCGTTTCCCGAATTAAACTTACATGGTTCTTTGCATTTCTTGGCCCTTGCTCCAAAGTTGTAGTGGTACCAACAGTGAGGGTGGTCTTGTGGTGGTTGCCGGTTACGCGACTGACTGCGGCTGCGGCTGTGGGGGCCCTGGGACCTGGATCTGGAACGAGCGCGTGACTGCCTGTATACATAAGAGGTGAGTTTAGCAACTTCCTTAGTCAAAGCACAAATCTCCTGACCAAGCTCGTCCATGCGCGAGGATGTGGATGGTTGTGGTGTGGTTGAAGCCATAGCTACTTGGTGATTAGGCGTTGATGGTGCTATTTCATGAACCCGGTCTGCTAGTTCGGCCAGATCGTCTAAAGCAAGCTTGGGTTGTGAGGCTACGACGGTTTGCAAGCTATGTGGCAAGCGACCGGTCCATAATGTAGTTAACACGTCATCTGATACGGTTGGGCCAGCTAGGTTCCTAAGATGTCTTAAAAATAGCGAGGGCTTACGGTCTCCCATGTCCTCATGAAGAAACAGCTGCTTCAGCTTCTTTTCCTTAGATGCACTAAGACGCTTGATCAACTCACTCTTAAGTTTTTCAAACTTACCGTTCACGGGCGGATTGCACAGTATATCTTTTACGTGAGTAACATACGTATGTTCTAGTTGAGTCACGGCGTAATAAAATTTTGTCGAGTCACTGGTAATATTTGACAGCGTAAACTGGGCTTCCAACTGAGCAAACCAAAGTTCCGGGTCGTCTGGATAAAATGGCGGTACTCGCACTCCAACACGCCAAATATCGCCCGAATCTCCTTCGGTAGCCTTCTTGCCTACTCCAGAACCGGCATCCATCTTGTTTGACGACTCTTGAGTTCCTTGTCGGGGTCACCACTTGTAGGGCTAGACTATAGTTTTCACTAAACACAGTTGAGTTTTATAAAACGTTTAATATGAGTCTCAGAGCACAGATGTACAGTCATAAACAACACAGTAGTATGAAGGAAGATACGAAGAAAATAGAGGAAGATATGAAAACACTTTAACAACACGAGAAAGTCTAGATTTCGGTAAAAACATATGAGTATGAGCGATTAGGCGCGAGGTAGAAATGAGCGTGCATTCGCCGTCGTAGCAGGTAGGGCACTGGCAGCCGTGACCGAGCGATAGCGGATCAGCCGTCTCACACACGGCAGGCAGTGCGCGGGCGCAGGCGTTGTTGTTGGTGTCGCCACAATACTGTAAATAATTGTCTCGAGGACTCAGATATCAATAATTGTTTCGTTTTAAAATTGAACGATCATGCTCGTAATGAAAACATCTGCGTGCCTTGTTCTAAGGATAAATGTTTTAATTATGATAATGTTGTTAATGTAAATACGTCTGTGTCTAGTTGTTATGATTGTAATAAGTCTTGCAATAGTTGTGAGTATTCTGAAAATACAAACGATAGTGCATCCTTTCGTCGCCCTGTGTTAGACATAAGCGTCTTAGGCTATTGTGGTACGGCTTTAGTAGACTCTGCAGCAAAAAGCTGTATTGCCGGTCACACGCTCTACGCTCTCCTACGCAGTTTAGGACATCAGTTAGTGCCGTCAACGCAAGTTGTTAGGTTGGCGGATGGTGTTAGTAGGGAAATAAATGTACTAACCACGGAGGTACAGGTGACACTTAAACACAAGACTAAAGTCATCAAGTTTTTAATTTTTCCTGAAGCGGACAGTAATGAAAGCTTGTTAGGCATAGATTTTCTTACGATATTCAATCTTGTTTTCAATTTCGGTGAGAACAGCTGGCACTTTGCTGAAAATAGTGATCAAAAGTATGATACTCTGTTTGAGAGGATGTTACCGTCACCTGTATCTTCGTGTGCCGCTGTAGAGGTGCTGCGGGATGACGAGGCGAGTTCGCTTAATGATAGTCAGCGTGAGGTACTTGCGCAGCTCATCGTAGAGCATCAAGATATCTTTAAGCCAGGGGGAGAACCGACCCCTTTCGCCGAACATATTATCGATACTGGCGATCACCTCCCTATTGCTGTTCCACCGTATAGGTTGACGCCTGCTAAGAAAGAAGTAATGCGGGTAGAGTTAGATAAGATGTTGGCAGACGATATTATTGAGGAGTGGGAGTCCGCGTGGGGTTCTCCAGCGCTTCTCATTCCTAAGAAAAACGGACAGGTGCGTTTTTGTGTCGACTATAGAAAGCTCAATGCGGTAACTAAGACCGACGTCTATCCGATGCCATTGATAGACGAGCTTGTCCAGTCAACAAAAAAACATTCTTTTATGAGTACCGTTGATATGCGTAGTGGGTTTTGGCAAGTTAGCTTACGCGAGCAGGACAGAGATAAAACAGCGTTTTTGACACCCTTTGGCTCTTTTCGCTTTAAGCGTATGCCGTTTGGTTTGAAGAACGCCCCTTCAACCTTCCAGCGTCTAATAGATAGGCTGCGTACGGGCGCCTCGCTGAAGGACGTAACCCTTCTTGCTTACCAAGACGATTTGTTAGTTATCTCCGAAGGCAGTTTTGAAAAGCATATTTCCGATTTGCGTAAGGTTTTCGAAAGATTACGTCTATTTAAGCTACGCGCGAACAGAGACAAGTGCGTGTTCGCACGAGACAAGGTTAGGTATTTGGGTCATGTCATCACCCAAGATGGTGTGTCACCGGATGATGACAAGGTACGTGCAGTTTTAGATATGAGGGCACCGTCGTCGTTACGCCATTTAAGAACATTTTTACAAACGTGTTCGTGGTTTAGAAAATTTATTCCAAACTTTTCAGCTGTAGCTGAGCCCTTGACACGCCTGCTTAAAAAGAATCAGCCCTGGTTTTGGGGTGCAAGCCAGGCTAGTGCGTTCGAGGAGCTTAAAAAGCGCTTATCGTCGGCACCGATTCTCATCCAAGCGGATTATAGTAAGCCTTTTGTGTTAAGGACGGACGCTAGCAACTACGCTCTTGGAGCTGTATTGTTACAAGGTGAGGGTAAGGATGAACGCCCTATAGAGTATGCTAGCCGTCTTCTTATTCCAGCAGAAAGGAATTACAGCACCACAGAGCGTGAGGCTCTTGCCGTTGTTTGGGCTGTCGATCGATTCAGAGGCTACATCGAAGGTCACGAGGTCATCATAGGTAGCGATCATCAGCCATTAAAGTGGCTTCTTACCTTAAAGTCACCATCGGGTAGGCTTGTTCGATGGGCGTTAAAGCTTCAATGTTTTAACATTCAGTTTCAGTATACACCTGGAAAGGCTAATGTCATTGCCGATACGCTCAGTCGACCAACCTGCAAAGAAGAAACAAAGGATCGGTGCGGAGTTTGCTCTGTTGTTGTTGACTTACCTGCTAGGAGTGCTTCCGACCTTCGGCGCGCACAGCTGGATGACCTGGAACTAAAAAAAATCGTTAGTGAGTTAGAGGATATATCTGATCCGGAATCTATAGGTCAGAAGCGTTGGTCCGAAAGAGGTTATTTCCTGCAACAAGGTGTTTTGTATAGATACAGTCCCGACGTGGACAGTGAAGAACCGCAGCTGGTAGTTCCGTCTTCTTTACGCCTTGAAATTATGAAGGAGTGTCATGACTCTGATTTAGCGGGTCATCATGGAGTAGACAGAACATACAATAGAATCTCTCAGGGTTTTTATTTTCCAGGCATGCGTAGGGCCATAACAGAGTATATCAAGACTTGCGCCACCTGTCAACGTTATAAGTCTTCAAACAAAAAGCCGTCAGGTCTGTTACAGACACCGGTTTTGAATCAAAGGGGAGAAGTGTTAGCCATTGACCTATTCGGTCCTCTTCCTGCGGGAGATAATGGGGAATTAATTAATGTCAAATCGTAGTGTCATTAATTCTTAGGTCGGGCCCCAAACTAATCTTACGTCCGTAGGTGATACGGAGTAGGAATCGCCTGTAGACCTCCTGAGTAGAGTAGACCTCCTGCGACCCTTGCGTAACACACTTAAATGGCTTTCATGTTGACAGTTCAACAACATCCATTGTGTTATTTACGTTGTTGAGCAGATACATTTTTTGGACATATGAAGCTATGGATTAGCAATATCCTTCAAAATTATTCAGATTGCGATTGAAAGTGTGTTAAGCAATTACGGAGCCGGTTCTGCGGAATAATCACTAAACGGAATCAACTAAGCACGGCAGCATTTGTAATTGATTTCCTAGAAGAAAGGTAAATTCTTACAGGGATATTTAATAACTTTCGAGTGTGCAGGTATTTTCTGAAATTAAAAAGCACTTGAAAAATCCGCTCGAAAAACTGCGGCGCTGTGCTGACCAACCCCAACAAGGAACTTGGTACTTCGAAGTTCTTCTTCAGAACGAAGAGTTGAACCTTGAATATTCCAGGTGAACAATGATTTTAATCTTGATAACACTTCGTTCTATTTTCATTATAATGATCTGATTGGTGCAATGCGGTAGCGCGTGTGCCTCGGAACTTTATTGCCATTCATTTTCGTTGTAGTAATAACTGAAAAGATTAATTTATCTTATTTCTGTTTCATACAAAGTCTAAAATACATCGCAGGTAGGTACTTTTTATTGACAGTGCGCGTGAGCAATAAAATAAAGTTATTTATAACTGAATTCAGCGTACCAACTACACTGTGTATTGGGTAAGAGGAAGACATACTTGGCTCATTTGATTTTTATCATTTATTTGATCTAAAAATACCTGCAGTACAATAATAATTATGAGGTCTGCTTCCCTAAGGTGCATAATCGATACGGTGTTAAAAATGGGTTGACCTTATAATATTTACAAGTGCGCAATTTATGTTTTAATTCAAACTTTACCTTCAAATATTATTTGAGGAAAACTTAGCAATAACATGTAAGATTCTCTGTCTATAATAATAATAATACCAATGTGTTGGTTTGTCCGGGATTGAGAGTGACTCGAAACTGCCCTTAGCTAGGTAGCGGCAGGTAATAGGGTCAATTATAAATATTATGGATCTTCGTTTATATCGTCACTTTATCATTGAACTACAATACATTTAGAGCGGGTGGCGGTGAACAGAGACAAAACCGCCATCTGTTACGATAGGCTCGTACTAAGTACTCTGACTACTAAAAGGCGCACCCGAGCACGAAGCTCGAACTCTAAGCTCGTCACTGCCCCTAAACCCTACCGCTGCAGAACAAGCTTGATGATATAATTTGTATCGTTCTAATTGGGTTCGAGCCAAAAAAATCACGTCAAAAATTGTCAGTGGTATCTATATCAGCAAGGGTTATCCACCTTCAAAATTCATGAGCAACTAAATGCGGATAACCTGCTAATACACATTGAATGAAGTGTTTACGTTACACCGAGCACGTGGCGCCGGCCTGGCTTCCGTGATCGCCGGCTGACTATTTCAACCTTATTTGTTAAGAGTTAGGGTTTATTATTGCTCAGACTTCGTTATCAGAGAAAGGGTCAACTGTCAGGCGGGTTGCCTATCTCCTTTTAGCTATCAGCGGTAGTCTGAAAGAGGTGATCCTGAAGGGGTCTGCGGGTGTCGCGGGTGTCGCGGGTGTCGCGGGTGTCGCGGGTGTCGGCGGGTGTCGCGGTTGTAGGCGTAGGCGCGCTCGCCCGACTCCGCTTGCCACTAGCACGCCGACCTTCTGGCTGGAGGGACGCCACATTAGCCGCAGTTGAAGCTGGCCTAACTTGTGCTTGATTATTAGTTGGAATTCGCGATTAAATATTAGCAATCGTTTAGTTGTAAAGCGTTGAGCGGGTCTTGAGTAGCGACGGTCGGGCCGGCTCATTAGTGCGTGTGTTGCGAATTGCGATGTCATCGGGGGCGTGTGCAGTTAGCGAGGAGTGGTGCTCGGGCTGGGGCCGCTGGCAGCTGCGGCTAGCGCTGCTTCTGGCGCTGCCGGTGCTACTGACGGGCGCGTACGGCACCAACTACGTGTTCCTCGCCGCGCCCACGCCGCACAGGTAACCAAACATTACGAACACTCGCACGACTAACCTTTGATCATATTATAGTCTGCATCGATCTGCGGTTTGCATGCTATGGTTATTTTAAGTTTCTGTAAACTAAGGAAGGGAACTGTGTTAGTTTAATTATTTTTGGCTTCCTGAGTGCTTATGGGTTTCGATGTAGGTTTCTATAATGAACATTTTAAATTGCAACACTGTTGTGGTCTCCTTTTTTTTATAAGTTCTATTTTAGTTATCTAAGACAAAACGTTTGCAAGCCTGCAATTAGGTAGTGTTTGATTTATTTAACAATGTCCCTTACATGATGTGGCTAAAGTCTCCGAATAAAATTCTAACTAAAACTTGTACATTAAACCATTTCTGTGATGAAAGCTGTCTGCGTATAAGTAGATATACGCGTGCTTCCCGCGTGTAGCATTGTTTTGAATCCGTGCACAGATAACAATTATTTTGTTAATAGATAAAGAAGTGTTGCCTGTAGGTACTTGCGACGGCCAGCTCGCCTCACCGATGTTCTCACTGCAGACAATTCCTGGTGGAAGCCGCACTGTTAGGCTGTTCTCAATCAGACTCAGCTGGTTCTTATGATTATGGGACAAGAGCGTGGCTATTGAGAGATGTATGCGTGTGTTCATTGGTATATAATGTCACAGCTTCCGTTGGTTCGTTAACTGTTAAGTGTAACACGGAGTTGAGCACGACTCTCTGGCTAGATTATGTTGAGCTTTTATTTATTTAGTGAGCATTAAATACTAGATAGGTACTAAACGTTAGGACTCATACACAGGTGTACAGGTATCTTATGGGATCCTACCGGTACCTAGGTACACCTGTATCCAACGGGGGTCCCTTATTGTATAAATAGCATATTATGTATATGTAGGACAACACACTATATTTACATAGGTAGTACATCACTTATCTTTATTATTTAAAAAATATCGAATAATAAGTTCAGAACAAGAATATCACTAAGGGGCATAATATTACACATTACAGTCATATATATGTACCTATTATCTGGGAGTCAGGAGTTCAGGACCAATACACGTGTTGTGTGCAACAATGAATGACCCGCCCCGCTGCGCGCTGCTCTTCTATTTGAGAGCTGATATCTCGTTTTTTTTTTAAATTAGTTAATCTATTTCAGGTAAGATAAAGATTTTTTCACAGCACCTGTTTACTAATGTCAAATTATATGATTATCATTCATGCAAACCTAGCCTTAAGCAAGTCATTAATGATCTAACGGGTTCCATTATGACCCGCTGCGGGCTGGTGCATAATGTGATTTGAATAAAACTTCAACAAAAAAATTAAGTAGGTAGGTATATGAAAACTTTTATCACAAAAATATTTTTTTTTTTCTATTCGATAAAGTAGATACTTACAGTTCGACCAAAGAGATCTCACTTCATGGGTTTTAATAGCCATCGACGAACAAAATAATGAATTTCCGCAATTTAATAGAGAGCTTATAGTCGAATAATAAGTAACGTTAATATTCCTACCTATATTAATTAAATTGTTAACCAAATTAATGACAAAAATAAAAACAATTGTTTTCTGTATAAAGTAGTAAGTCCAAAATGATTGAATATCTGCATATTAGACTCGCCCGACCACTGTTTCATGTCATCTCAACAGCTGATCGATTACTGTAGCGCGTACCCCCGCGTTAGAATGTTGGATTTGGTCGATACCTATTATTTTTAGTTTTTGATGGAATTGCACGACTTTAGATAAATTGTGTGTAAAACTGCACATATCTAAGTAGGCATTCCCCAGTTGCTTAACAGTTTCATAAGTTAGGTACGAGTTCGATATCGAATTGATTTTTGTTACTCCGCAGTAGGTGCGAACACCAGAGTACTCTCCTCGGGGACTCAGGAGTTTTAACTCAGAGCTGCGATCCTTCGTTACGTTCGGGATACAATATAGCGCCCGTGACTTAAGACATTGCTTTGTCCCCTTATTGGATAATCTACTAGGTATCACACATACCTATACCTTGATAGAAGGAATATTCTTGACAAGATCGATATATTGTAGGTTTGTAAGGTACCTTTGTATGTCGTTAGGTTAGGACTGGCCTGTAGTAGAACTGGGTTTGCTAGAACCGGGTATACCACTGCGCAGTATGCAGGGCTATTGGGAGCAGCCTACGACAAAAATAATGTTGCAATGTGTAATCCAAACGCGGCACAGACAGCTGTTCACTACATGTTCGATCAGCTAGCAAACTAAACGCAGCACAGACAGTTGTTCACTAAATGTTCGATCAGATAGCAAAGTAAACCTGGCTAGTATAGCTATTCACTAAACGTTCGATCAGCTGGCAAATTAACGCGGCACAGACAGCTGTTCACTAAACGTCCTCAGAATTGGGCTATCAAAGAATCTTTCAAGTCCGACTGATAGTTCCAGAGAATAGCGCATTCAAACAAACAAACAAACTTTCCAGATTTAATATTAGTACAAGCTTCTGCCCGCGACTTCGTCCGCGTGAAATTTCTTATCTCCCCGCGGCCGCCCCCGTCGGCACCGTCGCGCGTCGGCACCGGCCCCCGTCGGCACCGTCGCGCGTCGGCACCGTCGCGCGTCGGCACCGTCGCGCGTCTGCACCGGCCCCCGTCGGCACCGTCGCGCGTCGGCACCGGCCCCCGTCGGCACCGTCGCGCGTCGGCACCGGCCCCCGTCGGCACCGTCGCGCGTCGGCACCGGCCCCCGTCGGCACCGTCGGCACCGTCGGCACCGTCGCGCGTCGGCCTCGTGGGCCCCGTCGGCGTCGCCGTGGCGCTACGCCTGCTACGCATTTGATGCACTCTTGCGCATGGCGTACTGCGTAACTGGTGTAACTTGTGTAATAGGTTTAATAACTTGATAATAAACTAGTGATCGTGTGTTCTGTGCGTGAGAGCACGCACACGGGTCAAGCTGCGCTCTTGCGCCGCGCGCCGCCGTGAGCTGCAACAGTAATAATATTAATAATATACTCCAACTGACAACTGATGGCGACGCGGCACATAATAATTATTATCGCTGCGTATCACATAAATGTGTCTTTAATATAATTAATATATTCAAGAAAATGTAGTTGAGTAGGTATATACAATACAACGTGCTATTATTTATCTCGCGGCTGGATTATCTATGTGTGTACCGGTCGCATATTGTACGGACCGCTTTGTTGTTATCACCACGTCCGGTGTCGGGATCAATAACATATTATAAAGAAACTTTCACATAATATCGTCTTTTAAAGATAGCTGTAAGCCATGAGTTAGTGCCTTTAAAATTTATTTGGATAGTATGTTTCGCATATTTCGGCTGTGTAAGCATAAACAAATAAACAAGCAGGTTGTCCTAATAATAAGGTTTCTTGCGCGTTTGATAAGCCGAAGGCGATGACCGACTTATGAAAAACATTTATTTCCTAGTTATCTTGTTTAGTCTATCCTGTCTATCATTGAAGACACCGCAGTAGGTACCTACCTAACATATCTATGGGGAGCCGCGGTCGGCAGGCGGGCGCACGCGTGTCTTACAATACGACCGGTGAGCATTCACAACACCGCAATATTTATAATGACTAGTTCCTGTAACCTAATTAGTGCCTCAATCTGTCCGCCCGCGCCATGCATCGCCAGGAGGCCTGCGGTCACTCATACCGACGCGACGTACAGCCGCCTTTAACGCACCGCAAACATTGTTTACATTGTTTGTTATTTTGATTTTCCATTGGGTAGGTACTCGTACATTCAGTGAGTAGGTACCTAATCGTACATTAGGTACCTACTCGTACATTAGGTACCTACTCGTACATTAGGTACCTACTCGTACATTAGGTACCTACTCGTACATTAGGTACCTAATCGTACATTAGGTACCTACTCGTACATTAGGTACCTAATCGTACATTAGGTACCTACTCGTACATTAGGTACCTACTCGTACATTAGGTACCTACTCGTACATTAGGTACCTAATCGTACATTAGGTACCTACTCGTACATTAGGTACCTACTCGTACATTAGGTACCTACTCGTACATTAGGTACCTACTCGTACATTAGGTACCTACTCGTACATTAGGTACCTACTCGTACATTAGGTGCCTACTCGTACATTAGGTACCTACTCGTACATTAGGTACCTACTCGTACATTAGGTACCTACTCGTACATTAGGTACCTACTCGTACATTAGGTACCTACTCGTACATTAGGTACCTACTCGTACATTAGGTGCCTACTCGTACATTAGGTACCTACTCGTACATTAGGTACCTACTCGTACATTAGGTACCTACTCGTACATTAGGTACCTACTCGTACATTAGGTGCCTACTCGTACATTAGGTACCTACTCGTACATTAGGTGCCTACTCGTACATTAGGTACCTACTCGTACATTAGGTACCTACTCGTACATTAGGTACCTACTCGTACATTAGGTACCTACTCGTACATTAGGTACCTACTCGTACATTAGGTACCTACTCGTACATTAGGTAGGTACTCGTACATTTACTTCAGAATATTCCCTATAAGTCGGGTCAGTCTGTAAGTTATAAATTCAAATCGTTTATTGCAATCCATATTATCACGCTATTTGCTATGGAGGAACAGCAATATTGCAATTTCATATTGCAGATAGTTACAGATTTAACTTTTCAAATGATTACCATCACGCTATACCTTTATGGAGCTAAGCAATCAATCACGACATAATTATAAGAACGGCTACAATAGTCAACTTTCAACAAAGCAAATAAGTAGTTTAAAGGTTCGATGACTGCTTTGCCAACCTAAGTTCGATTCTCTACAATAATTGAATTTTTGTGCTTCTTTATTTTATTATTGATAGCTCGTATACCTACACACACAGAAAAACATAAAGTTGAGGCCTCTTATATATTATATATATCTATTAGATGACTGTTAATGAGAATTCCCCTAAGTATATAATGTACTGTTATATTATTTTAGTGACAGCTGTTCGTTCATCAGTCTATCAGTCATCAGTATATCAGGGTTGTGCCATTAGGTAGTAATATGCAGGAACGCAGGCTTTCATTAAAGTGTAATAAACTGTGATAAAAATGTGTGACTCAAGCCTATCATAGTAGGCCGTGCTCGCCCCGCTGAACGTCGCTTGCTACCGCGTCACTCCTGACTCTCTTCAAATTTTGGCGGCTGAGACCAAAACTTAAACGCACAATACAGGGAAGTTTTATAAAAATGTGGCTGTTATATTAGTACATTGTGGTGTCTTACGACTTCCACACGAACGAAGTCACGGGCACAAGGCAGTGACAATAATGTATACAATGTAGTTCAGTGGCCAGTCTTGGTACCTGCCAGTTATTTCTCTCTATGTAGTTCAGTGGCCAGTCTTGGTACCTGCCAGTTATTTCTCTCTATGTAGTTCAGTGGCCAGTCTTGGTACCTGCCAGTTATTTCTCTCTATGTAGTTCAGTGGCCAGTCTTGGTACCCGCCAGTTATTTCTCTCTATGTAGTTCAGTGGCCAGTCTTGGTACCCGCCAGTTATTTCTCTCTATGTAGTTCAGTGGCCAGTCTTGGTACCTGCCAGTTATTTCTCTCTATGTAGTTCAGTGGCCAGTCTTGGTACCTGCTAGTTATTTCTCTCTATGTAGTTCAGTGGTCAGTCTTGGTACCTGCCAGTTATTTCTCTCTATGTAGTTCAGTGGCCAGTCTTGGTACCTGCCAGTTATTTCTCTCTATGTAGTTCAGTGGCCAGTCTTGGTACCTGCCAGTTATTTCTCTCTATGTAGTTCAGTGGCCAGTCTTGGTACCTGCTAGTTATTTCTCTCTATGTAGTTCAGTGGCCAGTCTTGGTACCTGCCAGTTATTTCTCTCTATGTAGTTCAGTGGCCAGTCTTGGTACCTGCCAGTTATTTCTCTCTATGTAGTTCAGTGGCCAGTCTTGGTACCTGCCAGTTATTTCTCTCTATGTAGTTCAGTGGCCAGTCTTGGTACCTGCCAGTTATTTCTCTCTATGTAGTTCAGTGGCCAGTCTTGGTACCTGCCAGTTATTTCTCTCTATGTAGTTCAGTGGCCAGTCTTGGTACCTGCCAGTTATTTCTCTCTATGTAGTTCAGTGGCCAGTCTTGGTACCTGCTAGTTATTTCTCTCTATGTAGTTCAGTGGCCAGTCTTGGTACATGCTAGTTATTTCTCTCTATGTAGTTCAGTGGCCAGTCTTGGTACCTGCCAGTTATTTCTCTCTAAGTTAAAGCTACTTTGCTATGCTATAGGTAGTAGTGAATTAGTCTGGCTAGTCGCTAGTCGCTACTCGCCAGTTAGTGTAGGACAGTTTTTATAGGCACATAAGCAGCAGTTCTTATAGCTCGCGTCCATTCATTGCCCAATAATAATAAATATTTAAACCAGTTGGTGTATCACGTAGTAGTTCGTGATTTATGTTAATGAGGCTGCATTACTCCGCGCTGACCAAACACACGGCTATTTAACGTTTATTCAAATCAACGAGTTGTTTTTAAACGTTCATACCTAGTTGATCAACCTGTTTCTTATTGGACAATACTAGTTGTCATTAGCATAATGATTGATGACGAATATGCCAGTTATAACATTTAGGTACATGTTCTCAAACTCTAAGCAGGAATTTAAATACTATACTAATTAAAATAAATTATGGCTTATATATATTTCAAACAGATTAAGATGTAATGTTAATTAAACTTCCTACGTAATCTAAATTATAAATACTTTTCTTGTTAGAACCTCACAGCGGGCGAGCGCTGGCACAGCTATTTAAAAATAATTAAACTAAATAATATTAATAGAGTCTTCAAAGGAAGGCTAAAGGCCAAGAGAGGTCAAGGCATTGTACATGATGTACATGGCATGTACTCAGTGCGCGTGCATTGTCGTCAGTCACAGCCGAACATTATGTCGTTGACAGAGCTCGCTTGACCTGGGGCTGGGCTTGAGCCGCCACTGGGCTGCTGATACAAGGCGCCTCAGTGCAGAGACTGTGCCGCTCTGTACTAACTGCTGTAGTTACTATCTCATGTAGGTACACGCGGCTGTTCGCTGGCTTGTCGTTGTCATATTGTACAAGTATGTTCCACACGTGCCCACCATAGGCTACTGATTCAAGTCACTGGCGCGCGGCGGTACTTTTTACTGGGAAGATATTGTCATCAAGCTATGAAGATAATCTCAGGCTTTACATTGTGTTTCCTCTGCAGGCGCTGACAACGTAACAACTTGTTTACAAACACCATCTTTCACAAACTAAGAGATTTTTTTGTCACTAAACTAAAATTGCAGCCACTTAACTTTTTGCTAGCTCTACTTTTTTATACGCGTCTTGATTGCCGATTACGTGATACAGTAATAGAATACCAGAATGAACCGTCGATTACTTTTTGTCCTCTTATATCCAATGTCGGCAAAAACATGACCGTGAACTGAGCAAATCCAATTTCTCATTTCAATGGGAATGTAAGTTAACCGCGTCGTTTGATATTTCTCGTTGAGTGGAATGTTCCCAGTCGGCCCGCGCCCTGCCCGCGCCCTGCCCGCGCCCTGACCGCTCCATGCCCGCTCCATGCCCGCGCCCGCTTGTGCCGTGGACAGGTAGGGCGGCGCGGGTAGCTCTCGCGTACGAAACTACGAGCTCATTCTATTCTATTTGGGTCCGCAGCCGAATGTCTGCGGCGGTTTTGAGGACGATAACAGTTCACGGTACACATTTTATACGGAAGTAACATATTCGAACGAGTCGCTGGGTATCGAGTGTACAAATAGATTAGTGAGCCAAGTGTAACTGACCGTCTAATGATTCGCTGAAGAGCGCGCGAATCCACTGAAAAATAAATGCCTCGTAACTGTAATAGTAATCATGTAATTAAGGGCACACTCATTAATGTAGATGTGACGATTTGTCCCAATTCCAAGGAACTAACGCTACAGATGAGAACAGACGTGCCCAAAAATAGTATATTATACAAATGATTGTTTCAATAACTAATTCTCAAAGGGTTGTTTTAGAAGAACCCACTACTGATTATGTTTTGTTTTACGAATACAGTTCACTAAAATTATCATTAACATTCACTATAATTAACGATACCTAAGGGTAGGTACCTGCAGCTACACCTACAAGTACATATTTATAAGGTTTATTTTTGTTTGTTCTGGTCAGTTAGATATTATCCTTCGAGCTCACATTTTGACTAGCCGATGTTTATCTGGTGCCTAATTAAAGTAATTAACGAGTCGGGTTTATTCCAGTTGATTCTTAGCGCCACCTAGTACACGCGACCTTGAGTTCCTTCAGCCAGATAACGTACCACACCATGTACAAATGAGTTCACAACATGCGTAGTTGACTGGAAAACGTGGAATCTTCGATCAATAATTATTAATCGAACGCTGGAATCGTTTCACGTCTTATCATATCACCGATAAGTATCAGCAATCTGTTTACGTAATGGCAGAAGCTTTTAGACTGTACCTACCTAGATAGTAAAGGAAGTAATGGCGTCAGCCTTTACTTTGTTTTTTATTATTAACAGGATTTGATGTTAAGGAGCACAATGTAACCATATGGCCTTAAGGTTTAGTTCGGCTTCATCGAGGAAATATTGTTGCGGTATTAATTGGCTTCAAATAAGGTCAACATCCCGGTGATCAGTCAAACCTATTAATAGGTACTTAAATGGTAATAAAAATACTCCAATTTGACTGAAAACGCTGCATGCAGGAAGCAGGTAACTAATAAGATAGGTTACCAAGTTTTGATACCTATCACGGTAAACAAGAAACTCGTTGAGTAAGTATTTCAAATATGAGTACCTATGTTTTAAATGTCGTCAAGGCAGCCTAGGGTCCTTGGTCTAAAGCGTGTGGTCTACCAGCGCGGCGCGCGGCGGAGAGGCGGAACGATGAGTCAAGCATTTTAGTATCACTTCTGGGCTCAAAAGTCAAAAAGTTTGAAGAATTGTGGCAAATAATGTGATTGCAAACGAAAGAAAAACTGTTTTTATCTGAAATCTACGCTGACATTGGTACACTATAGTTTTATAGTTTGCGTTGAAGAGGACAGTTGATGGACAGTTCTCGTGATGAAAATTATATGAATGAATAGTTTCTCGTTCGTTCAAGATATACATAATTATAGTAGTAGCATTCATACGCTTGCCATTCTACTAATTCAATACTCAATGGTACGTTATCTTGTCTCCTGGACCCTTCACATGCACCCTACGGGATTTAGTAGAACGGTACTTGACTCGCTAAACTAAGTACTCCTAGCTAAATCTCGTATGTCCTTTGATGAACGTTGGCCCTTATTTAGTAGGTATGTAATTCTGAGGAGTAGCCTAAACACAACATTATCGTGCTTCTCGCACGAATCAGATATACATATTATGTACATATATTATATGCAGCGAATATTTATGCTACCTAAGTGATAATTTATGCTAAGTAAGAAGGCGCAGCTTCTGTTTATAAAAGCGTGTAAAGATTCGTGTGTTTATTAGACGAGTAACTGTGTAACTGTATAAGTAGTGTAGGTACAGCGCGGTCAGTCGGTCACAGCATGCAGCACATTCGACAAGTGCGATACATTCGCAACAATTTGTCCAACAACTACCCAAGTACACAGCTCTCATTAACTGAGGGGAGGGGCTCGCTGGGCAAGCGCTCCTACCTTATTGAAGCCTTGCTAAGCGCCAGTGAAAGTAGAGGCGCCCAGACTAATGAGAACCTGGGCTCTAAGGATGACCTCCTCAGTGTTGTGAGGATGTGAATGCTGCGCATGCCCTGGCATGCGCAGCATTCACCATCCGTCGGCCTGTTTGCCCACCTGAAATATAATGCAACATTAAAGTAGGTAGGCCAGTCAAGTTAATAGAGTTGCTATATCGGTTAAATGTCGTCTGCGGACGTGATTTGCCGAGGCTTCCAATATGAATGTCTTCGTGGCTGCGGTTACAAAGCTCTGATATAGTTTTATTTTCCTTTAGCCATCCATTGAGGAATAATGAAGCCTTAGTTTGGATAGAGCCAAGCTAACATTACTGAACATGTTAACATGATCGTCCTCAGATGCCATGTGCCAGAATGCGAGGGCAACTCGACGATGGGCGTGGCGAGTGCAGAGCAGTGGTCGGCAGAGTGGTCGTTGTGGGCGATGCCGGCGCAGGCGCGCTGCGAGCGCTGGCAGGCTTCGGCGCACGCCTGTCACCCCGACGTGTTCGACAACAGCAGCATCGTCGCCTGCGACGCCTACGTGTACCAGCACGGCAGCAGCATCGTCTCTGAGGTGTGCATCAGATTATACCCAACTGCTCTACACACGTAAGATCGGCTTATAAACCAAGTCTTGTTGAGCAAGGCTGTATGGATACTTGGATGGTGAGCGTTGTCGTCAGGTAAGTATATTAGCAAAAGATGGAGTGACCATTTTAGGAATAAAAAAAAAAACAGGTCGATAAATCCTACGACAAATTAACAGCTCGCAAGTACGATAAGCAGCCGACACTACCTATGCTCCGCCGGAACAAGTTGGAAATTATTTCTGTATTTCCATCGCACAAATGGGCGTGCTTGTCGTGTATGCTTGTTTTAGCCGACTCGGGTTCATAAGAGTTCGTAGGACTCGTAAAAAATATAATATATTTTTGTACTTCTGCGCACATTTGTGTCGCTTGTGAAAGAAACAGGTTCTCGCGAGTGTCACGTGACGGTGAGTCACGCGGTGGCCTCTCCATCGTGTGTGCTCTACCAACAGGTCCATGTGTCTGTACTCTGTGTCCGACACTCGTATATTAATTCGTTGACCTTCTGACTGCCTACAAACGCGTTAGTTGTCAATTGCTCACACGGTTCTGACTTTCAATATTTCTTATTTCAGATTTGAATTGTGTGTGTTGTTTCCAGTTCGACCTGGGATGTCAGGAGTGGAAGCGCTCCCTGGTGGGCACTGTGCACAACATCGGCATGCTCATATCGTTGCCCATCATGGGTTTTGTCTCGGACAGGTAATAGTAAATACTCACGTTATGCATCTTTTATTTAATCTAGTACTTATGAACCTGAGCAGTTAAAAGAGGGGCTTGTGGCTAAGTAGTTACCGCCACACAAATCTGACGATCAGGTGAACATCTTTACATGCCGAGACTTCTTCGTGCCTCGGAAAGCACGTTAAGATGTTGTTTCCGGCTGTCATTTTTGGATTTTAGACAGTCGTTAAGGGTTGTCAGAAGCCCGATAATCTGACAACCAGTCTTACCGAGTGGTATCGTGTCATCAAGTAGATACTTGATGACACAGCCCAGGTGGGCTGTGGCCTGTGTCACCCAGTACCTGGGTGGTGCCAACCACAACAGAGTTGCGGAAAGACTTGGCAGGAGATGATTAGTCTGAATAGTTATTTTTATAACAATCCAATTATCGATTAGAGTTGCTACTCGATGTTATCGATGTCATGCCTCTATTTACCAAATCAAAATCAGTTCATCTTCTTTGATGGCGATACGACTAATGTTAACTTGCATTAAATTGTGTTTCGGTACGGAACACTAGTCATGCGAGACACGACTCGTTCAACATTCTATTATAGTATCGATGCTCATATTTTTAACCACTGACCGCACGTTGACCGTTGATTAATCAAAAATCAATCGTATGCGTGTACTACTAAAGTCGTTAATTTTACACATTGCCAGCAAGCATGGGACATAATAAAGTTATGTAAATAACATTCATAGGTAAGTGATGGCAATTTTCGACGTGTATATTACGGCCTGGTTGTTTATCTTGTTTATAAAAATAAGGTTTTTGGCCTGGAATAAAGTGCTATTTTGATGCGTAGAACCATAAAAGTAAAAAAAAGGCGGGATCAGGGGCCCTCTATTCCCAACTAAGGAACATTAAAATGTTGTGAATATTTTACCTGCAAAATGCTTACATCGATTTAATTTACCTATCCGCACGGTGACCTGCGTAGCGAGAGCAACCTCTATTCGCTTGCGACCTCACGCACATACCTACGTCGCACAAAGTTATATAAAAAGTATATACCGTTTCAATAGTGTGTATGCCATAGTCACTCACTTATGCGCTGGTCCTGTGTCGCAGATGGGGTCGTCGCTCGGCGCTGGTGGTGTGCGGCGTGGGCGCGGGGCTGCTGGGGCTGGCCAAGTCCTTCGCCAACTCCTACCACTCCTACCTGCTGGGCGAGCTGCTGGAGACCGTGCTGGGCGCCAGCGTGTACCCCTCCGCCTTCGTGCTTAGTTAGTATATGCTACGTTTCATTTTCCTTGCTACTTGCTTAACTTTGAGAACCCTTGCTGCATTAAAATCACAAGATAAAACGATTTTCTTACGATTCATTATTTTCTGAATATAGTAATGTCGTATTACTTAAATTCGTGTCATCCAGTAATGTCGTTTGATTACTCTCCAGTGATAGAATGGCTTGGGGTGGAGCACCGCATCCTGGCAAGCCTGATTCTGGGCATCCCGCTGTCGCTGGGCGCGGCGTCGCTGGCGCTAGTGGACTGGCTGACGGGCTACTGGCGTACGTGGGCGCGCCTGGCCTACCCGCCCTCGCTGCTGCTATTGCTGTATCCGTGGCTGCTGCCCGAGAGCGTGCGCTGGCTGGTGTCGCGCGGGAGGCTGGATGACGCCGCGCACGTCATCAAGCAGGCTGCGAAGTGCAACGGGGTGCGGTTACCGGAGGAGGCGCTAGAGAAGATGCTGTTGGAGAAGGAACAGATCGGAGGCAGTGCGGAGTCCAACATAGATGAGGGGCTGTTCACAGCGCTCGGCAAGTGAGTGCAACTTTGTTTCATTGCTAATACCGATTTACCACGCACGAAGTTCTTGCTCAGAACTTGTGATCAAACCATTTGATGAAATCAAACAAATAAACGACTACTTATTTAAGATTTGGAAGAGCGGGGTCTCCTAACACAGGCTTATTTGCCTAAAATAATAATCGATTTTTCATTTTTATTTCTTGAACCATTTCAAGGAACGTGACCGTGTCTCCGGTATGAAAAACCATACAATATTTTATTGCACAAAAATTAAATCATTAACTACAGAGCTATTTCCAAACTGTGCATAATAGCAAAAGTTTTTGAGAGGGTCGTTTACGATCAAGTTTACGCAGCACTGAGTCAGTCTTTTAGCCCTTTTCAGCACGGTTTTCTTAAGGGCCGTTCAACTGTATCAAACCTGGCTTTACTTAATGACTTTCTAACGGACAGAATGGACAATGGGGTACAGTTCGACGTTGTTTACACGTATTACAGTAAGGCCTTTGATAAAATTGACCACAGCATTCTTAAAACCAAGCTTTTTAACAATGGTATCAGAGGAGATTTACTTCGTTGGTTTACCTCATACCTTGAAAATTGATCTCAATCTATTGTTATCAGCAATTACATGTCGAGCTGGGTTTCAGCTCCCAGTGGTGTTCCTCAAGGTTCCTTGATGGGTCCATTACTTTTTATTATTAATGTTAGTGACATTGACTCGTGTTTCCACAACTCAAATTTTATTTTGTTTCGCTGATGACATGAAGATCTTTTCTGCAATATCATCGAGTGAAGACATGGATGCCCTACAATGTGATCTGGCGCGTCTGGATAATTACTGTCTAACTAATAAACTAGATTTGAATCCTTCTAAATGTTCAGTAATCTCTTTTAGCAGGAAACGCGTCCCCCTGCCTACAACTTATTTGCTTAAGGGACAGTTGTTACAGAGATGCGAAGGTGTACGCGACCTAGGTGTTTTTCATGATTCCAAACTTTTATTTAACGTGCACGTTGAGCAAATAGTAGCAAAAGCTTCGAAGTCACTGGGTTTTGTTATGAGACTCGCTGGATGTTTTATGAAAGCCAAAACCCTTAAGATTCTCTATTGCTCTTTTGTTAGAAGTCATCTTGAATATGCTTCACAAATTTGGAACCCGTGTTACGACAAATACATAAATCGTATTGAGAGTATACAAAAAAGATTTATTCGGTTTCTTTGTTTTCGGTTACGTATTCCATTCCATTCTGTGAATTACATAAATCTTCGCAAGAAATTTCATTTATAGCCACTTATCAACCGTCGTCGACTAGCAGATTGCACCTTTCTTTTAAAAAATTTTAATAACGAGATTGACTGTCCATCTAATTACAGGCAAAACTCATACATAGTGCGAGCGAGTAAAGACTTTAATATTCTTTGTAAAGAGTTCTCATTTGACCCATTTAACACCAAATCCTACTCTGCACGCATTCGGCTGAACGCTGACTTTTTTAAAAGCGCGTAGTATTTACATCTTTTTATTTTTATCTTTCTTGTGTGAGTAGTTAGTGCCTAACCTGGTGTCAGAGTGTTTACAGTGCTATTGTACCTTATTTTAATTCTTTTTAATTTTTCTTTTGTTACCATGCTTTTCAGTGATCTTACGATTTCTATAACTTTTTCTGTTTTTACTCGTGAGAACCTGTAATTGGCTTTGTGTCACATATGCAATTGTTATACATCTGTTACAGCTGTTGGTTCTCCTATTTATAAATAAATAAATAAATTACTTTTGTGCGCAATTTCGTTACTTAGCCACGAGTCTGGGCCCTCGTCATTGAGTCGCAGATTGCAATGTGGTAGGTACTTGTAATTAATAAATCATGTCTTGGAGATGTAATGAATAAATGAAGTTATTTCCCGTGATTGTTTCACAGAGTGACTAAAAGCTTGCTCTGAATGTTTTTACGATTCGCTGCGATTCTCTATTTGCTTGAGTAAATTCAAGAGCTTAATGGAACTCGTAGGTTTATTCTTGCATTACTTTGATGCGATGACTTTAAGATTGTTAATTGGGACCAATGATGAATCATGCTTTGTAAACTGTATTTTAATTAAGAAAAAAAATAACATTCTATTTGCGTCGACGCGACACGCAAAAAAATAAATAAACGCAAAACAAAACCGGAATCACTTGGGTAAAGATGCACCACATATGCACATAATCCTGTGACATTGACACATACACGAAACAAAGAGCGCTGGGATTCAGCGACAGCTGACAATTACGATCATAAAAAAAAGTATTTTTCAAATGTTTTATTATTTTTATTGACGTGTACCGGTACTGTCGTTGCAGGTACAGCGTGCTGCGGCGGCGGCTGTGCGTATGCTTCGTGTGGTGGATGTCGGCGGTGTTCGTGTTCTACGGGCTGGCCGTGTCGGCGCACGCGCTGGCGGGCTCGGCGCACGCCAACTACGCGCTGGTGGCGGCCGCCGAGCTGCCGGCGCTGCTGGCCAACACGCTGCTGCTGGACCGCGTGGGACGCCGCCCGCTGCTCACGGCCGCGCTGCTCGTCACAGCCGCCGCGCTTATCGCCATCCCGTGCCTGCCGCAAGGTGAGACTACAGTAATAATTCAAAAGTGAAAAACTAAATCACAACTACGACAAAAACACCAAATAAAAGAGAAATAAAAATTAAAATCAGTTAACGTATATACTTAAGGGGCCAAATTAAATTAGCTAGCGAAACTCCGCAGACGAGATGGGTATCGATATCAACACGATAAAACAAAAGAAAACAGATTTTCTCAACTCAAACTTCAAGTAACAAAACTACCATGGGTTTTTGACCCCCAAAAAATATACATTAAATTCGTTTAATTTTTAGGTATTGATACACAAAAAATATTATTTATGCGGATGACACAGCTCTAATAACCCATGGCAAGGACTGGTCTGAGATTCGTGAGAGGGCAGAATCGGCTCTGAGAATGGTTAAGACGTGGTTAGTCTCGAATCTGCTCATGCTCAATATCTCTAAGACCAAATTCATCTCTTTTACCCCGAGTATTTTTAGTCAACCATTTAAGATGATATTGTCATTTAAGATCATCGCCCATGAGTGTACAGTGGCCAACACCTGTAAGTGTGCCCAAATAGAACGGTCTGACAGCATCAAATATCTTGGGGTTATATTGGACAGTCTCTTGTCGTGGAAAAAACAGGTTAACTCTGTTCTGGTTCGAGTCAGGAGATTGATTTATTTATTTAAAAAACTTCGAGCGGCTACTGACTTCCAATCCCTAAAAATGGTTTACTTTGCCCTCGCTCAAACAGTTCTTTGTTACTCTATAACTACATGGGGGGGGGGGGGGGTACCCACAAGACAACCATGTTGCGGCTAGAGAGGGCTCAGAGAGCAGTTTTAAAAGTACTGGCGAAAAAACTTAATAGATTTCCGACCTGTGACCTCTACTCACTTTGTGAGGTCCTCACAGTGAGACAGTTATTCGTCCTACAAATAGTTTTTAAGAAACACCTGCTTCTACCTTACGACCCTCAGCCCCTAACAAAGAAGCGGCGGCGGCGTGTCAATAGAGTTTGTAAGACTGAGCGCTGCAGGTTAGCGTTGGTTAGTCGCCACTTCAATCATATCAGCTCTAAACTTTACAATCACATAAACAAAAGGTTTAATATTTACCCTATGACAAAAAGTCTACTGAAGAGAAAAATTACTGATTGGCTTAAATCCTTGACTTATGAAGAAACTGAGCAACTTATAGTATCATAAACACAGTAGCACACACACACACACACACACACTTCACCCCACCTCCACTCTACACGTATACTACAGTGCAACCTCCACCTACTTATAGTATATTCTCTTATTATTTTTTATTTTTTTATTTAATTACTTTTTTAATTAATTAAAAATTAAATTTCTTTGGGAAGTCTGGAATAAGTCTTTGTATACCTATATTTTTGAGTTGGGCGTTGATAGCTGCGCCACAGTATTTAATTTTGTGGCTATCTTCGTTTTCCTTTGTAAATTGTAAACTTAAGTAGTTCCAAATAAAGCTTTTATTATTTCATTATTATTATTACTCAACACTTCTTCAGAGTTTCGCTAGCAAATTTAATTTAACCCCGTATAGCCGGAGTCACACGAAAACTGATAGTCTCACTATCTTTTACTATTATTGTCTTAAAGCCATGATCTGATGCGCTTGCGCACAAAAAGTGTTTAGGTATTTTATAATTATTAAATCTACTGCGACCCACATTCCTGAGTAAGTGATTAGGTAAAAAACTAATCACTTACTCAGGAATGTGGGTATTCGCACCTGATTAATATAATTGACGTGTCTGAGTACCCACAGATCTTGTTATGAAGTAAACATGAATTCGTTAAATGTAATGGATGTTTACTGTCAAGTAAGTACATAGGTATGTGTATGTACGAGTATGTAATATTATTACGTCGAAATATTGCATATCACTGCTACACGAGTAGCGAGTACACGCGCCAGTCTGGATGATCAAGTTCAGCGATTGTTAATGATATCCATGTCACAACGGCCAAATGTTTACACCTTGATATTAGCTTTCCGCCCGATGTAACTTGACACCTACGTTGACCTGATAAGATAGTTTAGATAAGCCTCCAGACTGTCTGTACATACAAATAGTATCGTCGGGACCAAATGTCTCCGATGATGAACGCTGACTTTTAGCCTCAGCGATAGTTGCAATATTGTTTGATACCTTTGCGGGAGTTAGTTGCTCCCACCAATTATTTGAAATGAAACTAAAGGACTGTGACTTTAGAGGCCATGCAGTTTAATAAAACTGAAATGCTCACAAACTTGTCACGTACGATATGAACATTGATACAATCATAAATTACTAGTGCTAGTCACACATTAGAAATAGTGAGGATCAAAAAGAGTAGCCGCAGAGTACATTAATATATTGGGAGTAGCTATTAACCAATCTTTTGGAAGATTCGTGATTTTTTTTAGTTCCTGTCAAAGACACTAGTGGTGTCTCACCATCGTAGTGATGTTACCCTCATCATTCAGGAGGACGATATGTTAATCGCCACACCACCCCCCTACGGAGAGAATAACCCAGGCTAAAATGACTAACCTCATACAATTATAGCATATTATTAAACAGTGAAACAGGAAATTAATCAAAATTCTTAAATCTAACGCGCCGACCCGAGCGTGTGGTATAGGACTGCTTTACTGGCATATGAACCTGTACTGACTGTTGCGGGATTGAGGGCTCGAGGGACGTCTCTCTTACGGCATGTCGTGGAGGAGGATCAGCCGGGGCAGGCAATTGCATAGTGTGGGTCGTTTGCAGATCGGAATGATCAATGAAGGCCGGTTTGAGTCGGTCGTTAGGACGACGAATGTGTTAATCGCCACACCTTTCTTGAACTGGCAATAGTGATAATCTTTAGACGGGTCGCTAGCGCTACACTATCTAGTAATATGGATAAGGTATTATTTTTTTTTTAAATTTTAGTATTGGCCACTACAATATTGTAAAGTTCGAAGGACCAAAGTATTTATTTTCATTTTTAAGGACCGAAACTGGACAGTTTCTTGATCTTTTGGTTGATGCAGAAAATTTAAGTTTTCTGAAGCACCTTCCCGAGGACATCGTTGATATGTAGTTCCCGACTGTCTACTTACATAACATAACATAACACAACATAGACATAACATAATAAACATAACATAACATAAACACAATAATATAACATAACATAAACAAAACATAAGCACAATAATATAACATAACATAAACAAAACATAAACACAATAATATAACATAACATAAACAAAACATAAACACAATAATATAACATAACATAAACAAAACATAAACACAATAATATAACATAACATAAACAAAACATAACGTATCATAATAAACCTAAAATAAACATAACATAAACAACATCAAAAGTTATTTACTCAAACTAGGCTGAGAATCAGAACTTTTCGAACGTCAAAGTTTCAGAAGACAGTCCCCCAAAACCCCCGCCCTTCACCCCTTCCTAGTGCTTTAGCTGGGAAGAAGTGGCGCAACACACTCCCCAGCAGCACAGCTGTCTGTTCAGTTAGAAAAACTTGATTCTATATTAAGTCTTTGGGAAAGTAATTAACATTACGAACCACAAAACATAAAATTTAATTATTTGACATGCGTCTAGCTAGCATACGCCAATATACCAACAAAAACAATGAAAACTACTCAAGCAGAAAATAAAAACGTAAACAGAACTTATTAACTAAATAAAAGCCTCCAGGCATAAAGGGAGTGCTCGCTTCTTGGCGCCCATCGGAGCAAACACTTACTTCATGTGCTGCTTGCCATCCATCGTGGATTATGTTCATATACATAGCTGTAACTCGTAGTCACAAAATGATAAACAGTTAATTACTAATAAGTAATAATAAAATAAACAATAAAAAAACCATGATCAACAAGACAGCCAGTCACCACAAGCAGCACCCGTTCACGAGCATAACGCAAAGATCAGGGCTGTTTTAATACTAAGTGCATAATAAAATTTTGCCGAACAGTCAACTCATTACAGGATTTATAGCAGATCTGTGGGAAAGAAAAAGGGACTGAAGTTTAAAACTTATTGCTCTTTGATCTCTTTCAAGGGGATGTAAATTGGTATTTGGGGCGCCCCGCCACGAAGTGATAACCTTACTAACGACTACGAAATGTCACGAAATCCTTCATAGACATCTTAAGCAAACTTCTACTTAACCGCCGCTTCCAGGTTTGTTTCCCGTCTGCTAAGAATAGATGACAACGGCAAAAGCACTGGCTTCCTCAGGGCAGTGTGTTGGCGCCAAAGCTTTTTAAAATCTACATAAACGACCAGCCTTTTACCCAACACACTGAGCGTTTCCTGTACGCCGACGACTTGGCTCTGGCAGATAAATTGGTGACATTCACTGACGTAGACGATAAGTTGTCACTGGCACTCGACCTACTAGGAAAATACTACGGCAGCAATGTTTTTCGGCCGAACCCGTACAAGACAAAAACATGCGCATTCCATCTTCGCAACAGCTACTTAAATCGAGGCCTTAACATCACGTAGCGTGGAAAAAGGTTGAAGGTTGCCCAAGCCCAAAATACCTAGGAGTAACGTTAGGGCACTAACGTTGGGAACACCGCAATTGCGGCGACAAGTCCTCTCTTTGAACCTTTCTAGCCACTCGAGAGGCACCACACCAGACACGGTTGTTTCGGGAGGTTCCTGTTCCGGATAAGGCGGGAGGAAACGCCCGGGTGTCACCATTGTATAGATCGCCCGGAGGACACGGTGGAGCATCGGTGGAGGTCTGCCCTGCTTGGGCAGAACACCGCCGTGTCCACGTAAATTTCGTCATTTGAAAAGGGAATAGTTTTTGAATTTCGGTCAAAAAATGAAAATTTTCTGTCTAGTCGTATTCCTATAATAATCCAGCAACGGGTTTGAGACCGAAAAATTTCTGCCATACTTCCGAGTGGAATCAATACAAAAGAACGTTATTATGGAGAGACTACGTCATTTTAATAAAGCCGTGGGAATGTTGGAAGCTGGTTCTCGGCAGCGTGCTGTGGTAATAGCTCTGGGCATGACGCAGAGTGTTATAAGTTGACTTTGGACCCGTTACCGCATCACTGGCAGCGTGGCAGAGCGACGTCCAATATCGAGCTCGCATCACCACACGCAGTCAAGATCGTACAAATTACTGCTCGACGAAATCGTACATGGACCACGATGGTGTGGTTTACGAGGCTCCATAACTCTTCGGGGATGTTAATAAGCGACCAAACCTTAAAAAATAGCTTGCAGGAAGTCAATCTCTGTTACCGAAGGCTGCCACGTGTACCACCTTGAGCCCCGCAATCGCAGAGCCCGTTATCAATGGGCTCGTGAACACAGAAATTATACAAGACGTGGTATTGCGAGGATCGCTGGATGCCAAGAATGTTTAAAACCATGCCAGAAACTCCATTCATACAGTGGTGGAACAATCATGATATGGGCGGGTATTTGGATCGATAGAAGAACCAAACTGATTTGGATCAGAGGCAATATGTGATCTGCGATTTCGAACAGTTTGCTGCTAATTTTAGCGACAAATATTAACATCGTGTCGTCGTAATATGATATACTTTTGCCGACTTTAATATTAAGATTACACAAAGCGTAAATATAAATTTGGATTAGCATGGGGCCCAGAATACTTCCCTGAGAAACACCAAAACCTCTCTGCTTGTCCCACGTAATATGATCTATTCTGACACACTGATATCGGTCTAAGTAGTCAGCAAATGGTTTCAGCGGCGCGGGCGTTCCCCTCAATCCATGGCTGGCCAACAAGGATGACTCCCAGGATCTGGTTCCCTTTGCTGAGTTCTTCTGAGATACAATCGTTCAGGCTATGCACCGCCTCGGCTGTGGATAATTTGGCTCTTAAACCAAATTGCGCAGGGGATGGGATTTTTTTTTCTAGGTAGTTTATTAGTCTACTGTTTATAATTTTCACGACTGCCTTTTTCAGACAATTAGGGAAAATTCCTTTGGAGAAACAGATTTGAAATAATTATGCATTAAGCGAGGTACCAAAATATGCTCAAAGCGTTTAAAGACCTTATTGCGTGTAACCCAACTGCGCAAAAAGGTAATATTTTTTCTCAGAAATGATTCGAGCTATTTCGTTTTCGTCAGTGTCCATCATAGCAAAAGTTTTCAGGTAGAGCTATTGTTTGCTTTTTGGACACAATAATGTGTATCCATTGACAATTTGATGTTATTGTTTTGCAGCGAGTGGCCTGTGGGGCACGGGGCTGTACTTGACCGGCAAGATGGGTGCCACCATGACGCTGAACGCCCTCTATGTGTACACCGCCGAGCTGTTCCCCACGCGCGCTCGCCAGCGCCTGCTCGCCGCCTGCTCCACGCTCGGCCGCGTCGGAGCCATCCTCGCGCCGCTCACGCCACTGCTGGTGAGAACTGCTCAGCCAACTAGCTTATTTAGCCTTTCAGTTATCAGTCTAGCCTTAAGAAGTACCGCTCCTGCCGTGGCACCGGCCGCTTCGCTCGATCGGCTCGCGCGCGGTTGGTCACAGTTATAACCTATAATTAATATCATTCAGGCCTCTAGTTGAATGGCGCCGTTTAGTAAACGACTAGGCTGTTAACTGAAAGGCTAATTAAGCTAGTTGGCTGTGACATATACACTGAGGTGAGTTCCCGACGCGTGCTCTCCAGCGCCTGCTCCCGCCTGCTCCACACTCGGCCGAGCTGCGACACTGCACGAAGAACACTAATTCGGTCGCATCAGTTACTAGGCAGTCAGCACGCTCTGAAATTACGTTATGCAATTTAACTATTTGCAAAAGTTCTCTTTTTTGTACCTACTGTACGAATAACCAATGTATCTGTCTATGTATCGCAGGCGGTGTACAAGTGGTGGCTGCCGACGCTGCTGTTCGGCTCGCTGCCACTGCTGAGCGCAGCGCTGACGCGGCTGGTCCCCGACACGCTACACCGTCGGCTGCCCGACAGCTTTGCCGACATGGACGCGTCGGCGCAGGAGGAGCCACCAGCGCCTCCCACGCCCGTCCTCAACACAGTCTGACACTTACAGTTCAATCTACACTTTGAGCGTTTACCGGGTTAACTGAATTCAGACTTTTGCATTTTATCCGATGCGCCGTCGAATTTGTTGTAATTATTTGATTTTGTTTCAACTAGAATAACATTATGCTAGCATACCTAGCTCACAACTAGAATAACATTATGATAGCATACCTAGCTCACAACTAGAATAACATTATGCTAGCATACCTAGCTCACAACTAGACTAACATTATGCTAGCATACCTAGCTCACAACTAGAATAACATTATGCTAGCATACCTAGCTCACAACTAGAATAACATTATGCTAGCATACCTAGCTCACAACTAGAATAACATTATGCTAGCATACCTAGCTCACAACTAGAATAACATTATGCTAACATACCTAGCTCACAAATAGAATAACATTATGCTAGCATACCTAGCTCACAACTAGAATAACATTATGCTAGCATACCTAGCTCACAACTAGAATAACATTATGCTAGCATACCTAGCTCACAACTAGAATAACATTATGCTAGCATACCTAGCTCACAACTAGAATAACATTATGCTAGCATACCTAGCTCACCTACGATTGGTTCTAATATGGTTCTCAGAACGGTGAAACTTGCATCAGTTAAATCTTAACATTGGTTCACGGCATCTGCATTACCGATAAAACGTGCAAAGCTTGAATATCAGGCTGAAATATAATTACAACTTGAAAGTTAAATTTTTTTTAACAATAATTGCAATTAATTTGAGAATATTGAGCATCCACCTCGTTATAGAGGTTATACTCGTATATAACTACCATATAAGTTAATAAAGGTGAATTGTTTTCTGTATTATGATTATTGGGGACCTAAAAATATGTCTTTAAAACATCCCAGTTATGAATTGTCTTGTTTGAATAGTCTGTTCAGGAAAGGATGCATTGTGCGACACTTCTAGAGCTTTGGCATGACATTTACATCAAAAGTTGTTTAATGTTTATCACCAATTATTACTATCAGTATTGATCTATCAGTTTTAAGATAAGTAAAAACAGTACAAACACTATTTCGGGATGTGTCACGCAAACGTGCCGTACAATGATCAGATAATTAGAATTAATTTGTTAAAGAAAATCATTGTAGAATGTAAAGTGAAAATATTTTTAGTAATAAGTAATATTGTAAAATACTGTATCTGTAAGAACTTACTGTTTTATTCTGTCCAAGACTTGAATTAGGTAGTGACGTGTAGTAGTGATGTGAAACACTTGAGCGGAAACAACTTACTAATATTTTCATAAGAAAAATTAGGAAAATATACAAAACAAATAGCTTATTGAGTAAATATAACTGGCACTTGATAATAGTCAAGGTTCGAGAAACTTGTTATTTTTTTTAAACACATCTTTTCACTTCCCTTCTGTTATGTTTACCTCTCCATAGTATTTAAATAGAGGTATAGATACTTCGTTCTTTAGGATCGTTTGTTTGTAAAAAATATATTGCTTGGTGATATCGGGTAAGTCACACTTGTATAATAAAATTCCAATCTAGACTGTGAGCATCGTTTGTAATGTTTTATGAATCGCCTCAAAGCCAAAGGTGAAATATTCAGTGTCACTGATAACATTGTATGCGTTGCTGCGTGGTCTAACCGTACGGTAGGTAGTCTCACGTATACACAAGTTGAAAGCTGCCACCAGACGTGCAGAACTGCTAAAATCTATAATTATGAATTAATTCTGGAAGATAAGCCTTGCAGGTTTTATCATTCAACTAAAGACTTTCTTAGAAAAAGGTTCTCAAACTTAAACGAAAATCACGGTTTTTTAACGAAAATAATATTTGCCACAAGGACATGGGGTGTAAGTAGTAGGTGTCTCGTTGGAACTACTTACAGTTATGAACATGACAACAATCTTCAATAGACTCATTTAGTAAACTGATCTCAAGGAGCTGCTGTTTGACACGGCTTCACGTTTCACATGGAAGTACAAATCTCTTCTTCTTTCTCTCTTCACAAATTATTTCTAAGGTTTAACCGAACGGCAATAAGTTGTATGATGGGCAGGTAACCTGATACGTACGTATAATGTTAATGGTCGAAGATCGTTTACACTTTAAAACCCACGAGCTTATTGTGTAGTTTTTAGTATTAGTAGATTGTATCATTGGTGCCGGTCACAATGACGGACACTCGATAACCTTAAGATAGTATTTGTAAGACAATTAACAATAAAGTGATAATTTTAATTTACTCAAGAGTGTAGTTTTATTTCCTTTTACGCTGGAGTTAAATATTTTGACAAGATGTTCCGATTAAGATAAAAATTTACTTGACACAGATTCATTTTATTCTACATTTATATTTTTTACACCAGTTTATGGCTGCAATTTGCTCACGTTTGAGTAACAAGACTGGTAAATACATTTTGGTTCTTGGTTTACTTAAAAAAAATCCAAAAATAATGATAAAATCTCCGCGATCTCTGCGGCGATTGGTTTGAGCCAGACAATCATGGTCGACAGTGTTTAATTAAGATTAGGAAACTGAATAGCGCCCGAGTTGTTCCAGTTGTGTTATTGTTAAACTTAATAGTTAATTATGTTATACACAACATGGAAAGTTGTTAATATTATGTAGCCATGACGCCAAGGTCGCGAATACGAGGGAAGTGACAGTGGCCCCAATACAGTGCCTTGAGGAACCACGCGCAGTGGCCGAGATATGAGAAGATGAGACATAGGTTTAAAATGATTATCTAATCAGTAGGTACTCCGGAATTTGTATGTTACATAATGTACTGATGTTCTCTTACATTTACAAATTACGTTTTAATGTCAGATTTAGTTTCAAAAGGTAATTATGTGTTGTAAGTTCTAACTGTAGTTACTGTACTAACTAACAGTTCAAAAGCAACATCAAAATTGCTAAACTAGTTTAGAATGTTTGAGGAAAATACCACTAGGAATACGGGTATCATGGCGTCTGTGTGCAAGCCTTCGTTACCACAGTCCGAGCACCGTGAATGAAGTATCACCACGATACTTAATTTCAATAGATTGCTACAATTTACGACGATTATAAAACTGGGTACATAATAAGAATAATAATATAATATCGTTTATTTATAAAAATGGTGCAGATTTACAATAACATAAATTAAAAATTATAGGACTCAGTTGCTTATTTGCCTGAACTAGGTAGAACCTGTGTTTCAGACTAGAAAGGTGCTTATACAGTGCTTTTTACAGTCGTAATTATTTAATTTATAGGTACTTAATTTCCTATTTAATTAATTGTATAGAAATGGGCCTAAAATTTATAAAACCTGTTTACAAAGACATATTTAGAGGGTGCATTTCACTCGCATAAAATATCATTCCGTCTCTTATTAGTACTTTCAATGTTATATGAGAGCATGGTGTGCTGTTTTAATACTAAGTGCGTAATGAAAAGCTGGCGAACGGTCAGCACGTTACAGGATTTGTATAGCAGATCTGTAGGATAGAGAAAGGGATGGAAGTTTGCTACTTTTAAAATGGCTCTCTGTGCTCTTTCAAGAGGCAGTAAGTAGGTTTTTGGTGCTCCACCCCATGAAGTAATACAGTACTGTATTACAGATTGACCCAGGGCCAAGTAAACTTGTGCCACTATTTTTTTATTTGCAATTGCTCGCAATTTTTTAAAAACAAAAATTAGCCTGCGCACTCTTGTAACCAAACTGTCAATATGTGGTCTAAAAGAGAGCGACTCGTCTATTAGAACCCCGAGATATTTTAAGTTACATGTTTTGAGGATAAATTAAGGACACTTACGTATTATGCTGACTGAGCGGAGTCCGCAATGATGGGCATACATATGAGAGTTAGTAATATTAAAAAGCGGTTTGCGGATGAAGAAGTGAATATATTTTGTATTGTCGGCATTTAATGTTAGTAAGTTGCTTTGAAGCCAGTTAGACACAGTATTGAAACCTATTTGAGCATATTCATACAACTCACTATTTGTTTTAGCGGTGAATATTAACGCAGTGTCATCTGCATACGATATAATTTTGCCTTGATTAATATTTAAACTACACAAATCGTTAATATAAATCAGGAAAAGGGTGGGGCCCAAAATACTTCCCTGGGGAACACCAAAACCTGTGTTTTTTTGCTCGTCGCTAATAATATGGTCAATTTTAACACGTTGATAACGATCTTCTAAGTAGTCGGCAAAAATTTCAGCGGCGTTCCACTTAGTCCTAAGAACTCTAATTTGTACAAAAGCGTAGAAACGGAGACCGTGTCAAAAGCCTTCGCCAGATCAAGGAAGATTCCCAGAGTCTGGTTTCCTTTACCAAGTTCTTCTGAGACATAATCTGTTTGACTGTGCACTGCATCGGCTGTGGATAATTCGGCTCTAAAACCAAATTGCGCAGATGATAAGAATTAATTTTTCTCTAGATAGTTAACTAGTCTACTGTTTATGATTTTTTCTAGTATTTTAGATATTGAGGGGAGCAATGATATAATTACATAAGGTTAGGTACATAATTAATAAAAGATATTAAATATCATATATCTAAGATTTAGCGGCGGAGCTCAAAATTGAAATATTTATAATAAATCATCGGTTCAGTCTAGACTTGGTTAAGCTAAGACTTGACATTACAGAACTGTTTACGAATGGATTACTTGATAATTAGACAAGAAAGAATCCCCAGAATGATTGTTGTTTATAAACAACTAGATTTTGAACGCGTGGAGGTCGGAATAAAAATTATATCAGCTTAGCATCCCTACGCAGATCACAACGAGGAGTGCATCATAACGTGTGCTGGTGCACTCTTACTTTGTTGAGGCGGTTGTCAGAATGTCGCAGTGGATGGCCTGACACGGATGCTGCGTCGTCGGTGGGGAATATGTGTGCATTTTTAAATATTATTCGATGGCATACAAGCCGACGGCTACTTAATCAAAATCAAAATCAAAAGTCATTTATTCAAATTAGGCTGAGAATCAGCACTTTTTGAACGTCAAAATCACATAAGACAGTCCCCCCAAAACGCCCACCCTTCACCACTTCCTAGTGCTTTAGCTGGGAAGAAGAAGTGGCGGAACAAACTCCCCAGCAGCACTGCTGTCTGTTCAGTTAGAAGAACTGGATTCTATACATATAGTAATAAATAAATTAACATTACGAAACACAAAAATATTAAAATTATTTGCCATATGTCAGCTAGCACACGCCAATATTTAAAACTATACTCAAGCATACATAAATAATAAAAACAAAAACGCAAACAGAACTTAATACATAATAAAAAGCCTCCTGGCATAAAGGGCGTGCCCGCTTACATATGCAATGCTGCATTATGTTTATATGTATATAGCTGTAACTAGTAGCCACAAATGATAAACTAGGACCTTCGAAGTAAAATAAAGAAACATTAATTTCTAATAACAATAACAAAACCATAGTCAGCAAGCTGACCTGTCACCACAAGCAGCACCCGTTCACGAGCATAACGCAAAGATCAGCCATTACCCCCCTCGCCATATTTGAGGGAAGGAGGCAACCCGACCCCCGACGCTACCGCAAGCATTGATATCTAAGGGAGCATGACGAACTTGCTGCCGGTTGCTCAAAAGAATAATATGATGAACTGTCGAGGTCGCTAGCTAACCATATATTGCAATACAACTCATAAAAAACCATTGAAATGAGTAGATTATGTCAATAATAAATAAAAATTAAATTAAACTAAGGTGACTAATAAATATAGTCAAATAAAATAAACAATTATATGAACTCGTATAACTTGTCAGTAGGTAAGCTAATTTTGGAGAAAGAACATAAACATTGTCTTGAGTTAATCACAGCGACCAACTATTTTTATCGTTTAAGTAATTGTTGATTGAATAGTATGCTTTTGAACAACGGTTGGATTTTACTTTAGCTTTAAACGCATTAAAAGGCAATTCTAACAAAGAAGAGGGAAGCTTGTTATAAAAGTTTATACCAAGCCCAACAAATGAGTTATGGACCTTATGAAGCCGGTGAAAGGGAGCACGTAGTTTCTCCTTGTTTCTAGTGTTAATATTATGAATATCACTGTTTTTTGTGTATAAGTGTATATTTTGCCTAATATATAAGATGTTGGCGAAGATGAATTGTGAGGCCACTGTGAGAATACCAATCTCTTTAAAAAAATCTCTCAGAGTAACTCTAGCACCTAGCTGGTAAATTGCTCGTACAGCTCGTTTTTGAAGAACAAATATATTTTGAATATCAGCGGCTTTGCCCCACAGCCACAGCAGAATGCCGTAGGACATGACGCTATGAAAATAACTGAAATAGACTAGCCGAGCTGTATCAACGTCAGTGTATTGTCTTACTTTCCTGACGGCATAGGCGGCCGAACTGAGCCTTCCCGCTAGGCATGATATATGTGATCCCCACTGAAGCTTGGTATCAACTGTTATGCCCAGAAATACTGCCGAGTCTACAGTTTCAAGTACCTCTTTATCTAAGACGATGTTGGGTCCTAGATTTCTAACATTCGGTAAGGCGAACTTTACACATTTCGTTTTCTTGGCATTGAGAACTAGGTTATTTGTGGTAAACCAATCTGTAACCATTGATAGTGCACTGTTTACGTCGTCAAAATTTTGTCTATTCCTGTCTACTTTAAAGATAAGAGAGGTATCATCAGCAAATAGTACAACGTCACAGATACCCTTTAAATAGAATGGTAAGTCATTTATATACACCAAGAATAAAAATGGGCCCAGTATAGAGCTTTGAGGTACACCTAACTGAACTGGTAGCCCGGAAGATTTCACACCATTAACATCTACACATTGGTGCCTATTATGTAAATATGAATCTAATACGTTAAGAGCTTCGTTTTGAATACCGTAATGAATTAGTTTACGCAAAAGCGTGTCATGGTGCACGCAATCAAAGGCTTTGGAGAGATCACAGAAAACTCCAATAGCATTTTGCGAGCTCTCCCATGCGCTAAATATGTGTTTCAGCAGAGCAACACCCGCATCTGTAGTCGAACGACCTTTTGTAACGCCATATTGTTCATCATGAAGGAGGCTATTTAAATTATAATGTCTTAGCAACTGCTTGAGTATTAATTTTTCAAATATTTTACTAAATGCAGGTAAGATAGAAATAGGCCTAAAATTGCCAACGTTATTTTTATTACCCGATTTAAATAATGGTATGACTTTACTACTCTTCATGAGGTCAGGAAAATTTCCTAAATCAACACATTTATTAAAAGTAACAGCTAGATAGGGGGCTACGATGTCGATTATATTACTTACAAGTTTAATTGAGATGCCCCAGTAATCACCAGTGTTTTTTGACTTGAGTGTGTTAAAAACACTAATTACATCACGAGGTGTTACATGTTCGAAGCTAAATAAGCGACTACATTTAGGTACACTATTATGCAAAAGGTTTTCAGCTTCAGATGGGGACGAATTTAAGGAGCGAGTCGTAGTTATAGGTATGTTGGCAAAAAACTCATTAAATGCTTCAGCTACGTCAGCTGCTGTATTAACTAATTTGTGGTCGACCATAATCTCTAATTGTTTTTCTTGTTTAACCGACTTACCCGTTTCATTGTTAATAATTTTCCAGGTGGTTTTTACTTTGTTATTCGAATTTTTAATTGTATCGCTTAAACATTTAGATTTAGCAAAAACACAAATCTTTTTAAATAATTTTGAATAATTTTTGACATACTCTAGGAAAGGAGTATCAAACCTGTAATTTTTCAAACCATATAACTCGTATAGTCTCTCTCTACTTTTATAAATACCTGGAGTAGCCCATTGGTTGAAGCCAGCGGAGGTGCCATTAATATTAATAGTTTTGGCCTTGAAAGTAGATTGGTATTCTTTTTGCACAACATCAAAAAGGGCTCCATAGATTATATTAGGATTATCATGTTCTACAATCGACGGTTTAATTCTAAGGGCTATATTATTTTTAAACTTGTTGCAACGACTAGCTGTATAAGGCCTGCATTCTATTTTATGTGGCTTTTTATGTATGTGCATAGGGAAGCTAGCTAATAATCCACAGTGGTCAGACGGTAAGTCACTTAACACTAATTTATTTTTGGCATCGCAATCACTAAAAATATTATCAATACAAGTCGATGAAGATGCTGTTATCCTAGTAGGTTCAAAATATAAGTTAATTAAATTAAAGGACCTAAACAGATTAAGAAGTCTAATACTTAGTGGAGTAACCTCTAGAATATTAATATTAAAATCACCACATAAAATTATACTTTTATTACTTGATTTTAATTTATTCAGTGAATCCTCCATTACCGATTCGAAACGAATAAAATCCCCAGAGGGGGGTCGATAAACGCAAATTATAACGTATCGCTCGAGTTCAACACAAGACAACTCAATAGTGCGCTCGATGGAAAGATTAGCTAAATCAGAACGTTGTTTACATTTCAACTTGTTTGAAACAAGAACTAAAGATCCACCGCGAATAGCACTTTTCCTTACAAATGCACTTTGAATGGTAAAATTATCATCATTGATAAACACTACTTCATGTTCTTTCAACCAGTGTTCAGTCAAACATAGCACCTGAACATCATAGTTCTCCATAAATAAACTTAACTCTAACTCTTTGCCGGACAGACCCTGCATATTTTGATGTACAACATTCAACATATGCGGCTGACCCGTTGTCGCACCTTAACACTACTAACAGTAATCGACGGTAACCTACAGGTACCGGTGTCACTGTGTATATTGTATGCTAATAGGTTAGCAATGTGTCTCCTACAACTAGGTGGCAAATACATTGTATTATTTGTCAGTTTGTAATCAGTAATAAATTGATTACAATCAAAATATAAAATAGTGTCACTGTGTCGACAAGTCCTATTATAAATGAACATATTTAAATTATAAATGTGCCTATTTTGCTCATCAGACAAATATCTAGAATAAGGCAGAGCACATAAAATAAATTTACAGTTATTGGTCTCATTGAGATATAACATCAAATGGACACATTCAATTATGTCCTTTTTCCTTACAGTTAAACTATCCCCATACAATAAAATAACAGTTGAACTGGGGTTTATTTTTGTCAATCTAATATTATTAACTAATTGGCTAATACTGGCACCAGGTAAACAATTATTAATTACATATTGACTGATTAAATATACTACCAAAACCTTGACCAAATTTGTCAGAAAATACATAAGTAGTGTTAATGTTTAGTAACCGCCGTCTATCATTGGACATCTGCAGTACCAGGGCCATCGTAGTTGCGTTGCCATCCCAAAGACAAATCTGAAATCGGCCCCCAAAGCGACGTGTGCCTGTAACTACACCAGCCCCCAAAGCGACGTGTGTATGTAACTACACCGGCCCCCAAAGCGACGTGTGTCTGTAACTACACCGGCCCCCACAGCGACGTGTGCCTGTAACTACACCAACCCCCAAAGTGACTTGTGCCTGTAACTACACCGGACCCCAAAGCGACGTGTGCCTGTAACTACACCGGCCCCCAAAGCGACGTGTGTCTGTAACTACACCGGCCCCCAAAGCGACGTGTGCCTGTAACTACACCGGCCCCCAAAGCGACGTGTGTCTGTAACTACACCGGCCCCCAAAGCGACGTGTGCCTGTAACTACACCGGCCACCAAAGCGACGTGTGTCTGTAACTACACCGGCCCCCAAAGCGACGTGTGCCTGTAACTACACCGGCCCACAAAGCGACGTGTGCCTGTAACTACACCAACCCCCAAAGCGACTTGTGCCTGTAACTACACCGGCCCCCAAAGCGACGTGTGCCTGTAACTACACCGGCCCCCAAAGCGACGTGTGCCTGTAATTACACCGGCCCCTAAAGTGACATGTGCCTGTAAATACACTGGCCCCCAAAGCCTTTAATCGGAACGCAGCAACGCAGCTTGGTGGTGGAAATTGGTACATAGCAGCAGTACTTCGCCGGACAACTCATCAAAAGAGCTTTACTTCTGAAATTCCACTACTTTTACAATGATACTCATCACGCGGCCCTGCCTGTTGTCTTGTATAATGTTACTCATCACGCGGCCCTGCCTGTTGCCTTGTATAATGTTACTCATCACGCGGCCCTGCCTGTTGTCTTGTATAATGTTACTCATCACGCGGCCCTGCCTGTTGCCTTGTATAATGTTACTCATCACGCGGCCCTGCCTGTTGCCTTGTATAATGTTACTCATCACGCGGCCCTGCCTGTTGTCTTGTATAATGTTACTCATCACGCGGCCCTGCCTGTTGTCTTGTATAATGTTACTCATCACGCGGCCCTGCCTGTTGTCTTGTATAATGTTACTTATCACGCGGCCCTGCCTGCTGTCTTGTATAATGTTACTCATCACGCGGCCCTGCCTGTTGCCTTGTATAATGTTACTCATCACGCGGCCCTGCCTGCTGTCTTGTATAATGTTACTCATCACGCGGCCCTGCCTTTTGCCTTGTATAATATTACTCATCACGCGGCCCTGCCTGTTGCCTTGTATAATGTTACTCATCACGCGGCCCTGCCTGTTGCCTTGTATAATGTTACTCATCACGCGGCCCTGCCTGTTGCCTTGTATAATGTTACTCATCACGCGGCCCTGCCTGTTGCCTTGTATAATGTTACTCATCACGCGGCCCTGCCTGTTGTCTTGTATAATGTTACTCATCACGCGGCCCTGCCTGTTGCCTTGTATAATGTTACTCATCACGCGGCCCTGCCTGTTGCCTTGTATAATGTAACTCATCACTCGGCCCTGCCTGTTGCCTTGTATAATGTTACTCATCACGCGGCCCTGCCTGTTGCCTTGTATAATGTTACTCATCACGCGGCCCTGCCTGTTGCCTTGTATAATGTTACTCATCACGCGGCCCTGCCTGTTGCCTTGTATAATGTTACTCATCACGCGGCCCTGCCTGTTGCTTTGTATAATGTAACTCATCACGCGGCCCTGCCTGTTGGCTTGTATAATGTAACTCATCACGCGGCCCTGCCTGTTGCCTTGTATAATGTTATTCATCACGCGGCCCTGCCTGTTGCCTTGTATAATGTTACTCATCACGCGGCCCTGCCTGTTGCCTTGTATAATGTTACTCATCACGCGGCCCTGCCTGTTGCCTTGTATAATGTTACTCATCACGCGGCCCTGCCTGTTGCCTTGTATAATGTTACTCATCACGCGGCCCTGCCTGTTGCCTTGTATAATGTTACTCATCACGCGGCCCTGCCTGTTGTCTTGTATAATGTTACTCATCACGCGGCCCTGCCTGTTGTCTTGTATAATGTTACTCATCACGCGGCCCTGCCTGTTGTCTTGTATAATGTTACTTATCACGCGGCCCTGCCTGCTGTCTTGTATAATGTTACTCATCACGCGGCCCTGCCTGTTGCCTTGTATAATGTTACTCATCACGCGGCCCTGCCTGCTGTCTTGTATAATGTTACTCATCACGCGGCCCTGCCTGTTGCCTTGTATAATGTTACTCATCACGCGGCCCTGCCTGTTGCCTTGTATAATGTTACTCATCACGCGGCCCTGCCTGTTGCCTTGTATAATGTTACTCATCACGCGGCCCTGCCTGTTGTCTTGTATAATGTTACTCATCACGCGGCCCTGCCTGTTGTCTTGTATAATGTTACTCATCACGCGGCCCTGCCTGTTGTCTTGTATAATGTTACTTATCACGCGGCCCTGCCTGCTGTCTTGTATAATGTTACTCATCACGCGGCCCTGCCTGTTGCCTTGTATAATGTTACTCATCACGCGGCCCTGCCTGTTGCCTTGTATAATGTTACTCATCACGCGGCCCTGCCTGTTGCCTTGTATAATGTTACTCATCACGCGGCCCTGCCTGTTGTCTTGTATAATGTTACTCATCACGCGGCCCTGCCTGTTGTCTTGTATAATGTTACTCATCACGCGGCCCTGCCTGTTGTCTTGTATAATGTTACTTATCACGCGGCCCTGCCTGCTGTCTTGTATAATGTTACTCATCACGCGGCCCTGCCTGTTGCCTTGTATAATGTTACTCATCACGCGGCCCTGCCTGCTGTCTTGTATAATGTTACTCATCACGCGGCCCTGCCTTTTGCCTTGTATAATGTTACTCATCACGCGGCCCTGCCTGTTGCCTTGTATAATGTTACTCATCACGCGGCCCTGCCTGTTGCCTTGTATAATGTTACTCATCACGCGGCCCTGCCTGTTGCCTTGTATAATGTTACTCATCACGCGGCCCTGCCTGTTGCCTTGTATAATGTTACTCATCACGCGGCCCTGCCTGTTGTCTTGTATAATGTTACTCATCACGCGGCCCTGCCTGTTGCCTTGTATAATGTTACTCATCACGCGGCCCTGCCTGTTGTCTTGTATAATGTTACTCATCACGCGGCCCTGCCTGTTGCCTTGTATAATGTTACTCATCACGCGGCCCTGCCTGTTGTCTTGTATAATGTTACTCATCACGCGGCCCTGCCTGTTGCCTTGTATAATGTTACTCATCACGCGGCCCTGCCTGTTGTCTTGTATAATGTTACTCATCACGCGGCCCTGCCTGTTGTCTTGTATAATGTTACTCATCACGCGGCCCTGCCTGTTGTCTTGTATAATGTTACTCATCACGCGGCCCTGCCTGTTGTCTTGTATAATGTTACTCATCACGCGGCCCTGCCTGTTGTCTTGTACTGGTTCGATCGTCTCAAGCGTTTTTGTTGTGAATAGTAGAATAGAATAGAATATTTATTTGCGTAAAACGAGTGTTAAATATACAAATTGAGGCACAAGCATGTTTAGCTAGGATAAAACATAGCATGCAAAATTTTAGAGACAAGTTAAGGCAAGGTAGGCATTACATGAGTGGACATGGTCGTACGCAATGCCGCAGATGATCCACTACCGTGTGCAGCACGCCTTATAAATTTTACCAGTACCTACTGTGCTACTGGTTGAAGAGAAATCATTTCTACCTGGAAAAATATCTACCAAGGACAGTGTTATGGTCTTAGATAATATTATATAGTTCTTTCCTCTACGTGATTCGTGTGTAAAAAACCAGAGATTATATATAATCAGATGTTCAGAAATTAGTTACGGCAGCGGTTTTATCCTGCTGCGGTCCGAAGTATGTTATTTAGGTAGTAGGTAGGTACCTGTCTAACCGTAGTTCATATCTATTGGAGTTTTGTTAAAAATCTCTCTCTGGGATTTCCAGGTATGTGGTTGCATAATACTTAACTAATCATAAATAAGGAAGGCTGCGCCGGCAGTAAGGACTCGCACGTCGAGTGCTCTCGCACTACACAGTACTACAGATTGGCGCGTATTCGCGATTACATCTCGAGTGAGATTTGATTGACAGTGAGCCTTGGCCTAGTATCGGCTTTCTAATTGATCAGTTGTCATTGTTGCGGTGGCCGAGGGCGGCGCAGTGTTGGTTGTGGTGGCGAGCGCGCGTCACGGGACATTGTCCGCAGCTCAGTATTGGACGCCGCGAACATGAGTGCAGACGCCGAGGGAGACAAGCCGAGGTCCGGCCTGGCACCCGGCGAGGTGGACGCGGAGAGCGTAGTGCGGCAGCTGGGGCAGGCGGGCCGCTTCCACGTGCGCGTGTACGTGATGGTGGCGCTGGCGGCCATGCAGGTTGGCCTGCTGCACACCACCTACATCTTCCTCGCGGCCAGGGTGCCCTACAGGTACGTACTAACCAAGCACAGTCACGTGAGAGCAACGTGTGCCTTTCCTATCCTTAAAGGAAAGGCAACTGTTGCTGTTTTGTATGGTCAATGACGCTCTGGACATCATTTTCCTGTTTGCCCGCGAGGACCGTGATCACATAGCAGACATGCATGTATTAGGTACCTACCGTATGTGGAAGGAACGTGGGCTGTGAATTCAACATAATATTGTGTAATCAGAACGCAATAAATGCAGTAACCTCTTACTACTTACCGATGATGGCACCAGCACCGTCACTTGCTACTTACTGATGATGGCACCAGCACCGTCACTTGCCTTCAATACAATACGTTACCGTTATTATCTACAAAAACGCTTAAATAGACGACACAAAAATAGTCATGGAGCTTCATATATAGGCAACATTTGAGGGCTCATCCAATGGCGGTGTCGAAACAGTACAAAAGCAAACATTTGCCGAGCATGGCGCCGTCACGCTCGAGTGCTGCTCCTAACAGAAGTGCATTGACAACATAACACGACAGCCTCTGTGACATAGTGCAGAAGGCCAGCTCTTCACAACGATGACAGTTCAAATAGGAATGGACGTAGGTACTTTGTAGATTGCGTATTTATAACATTGTGAAAAATAATTTGCGTTAAAATCGCGATTATAAATATGCGATTAATACTGGTAGCCATTAAAATCAATGCTGTTGGTATCACTAACATTTGCATCTTCTTATTTGTTTCTGTCGCTATCGTGTTTTAGTAGCGTCTGAGGCCTTTGTACGCATAGTTCAATGACTTTTCCTGGCAGTAATTATTCCTACTTATTGCATTATTTGTTTTCGTACCTAGTGGCAATTCGTAGCTTTAAATTACGGTTGTATGTTGAAAGCGGAGCGTGCGTCGGGTGTCGCGCCGCCCGCATGCTTACAATAAGCGTCTCGGAGCCCACAAAATGCAATAAACCGCATTCATACAGAATATCCGTTCAATTAATAAGTACCTATCATGCGTTCAATAGTCTTCCGATGTGCCGCTCACTGCTTGTCTGGTTAGCTGAAGTATAAACTCCTACAACAAGAACTTATAGCCGTATGCTTGTATAGAAACTGATGAGCATTTAACTGTGGTAGTTCTTCTCGTTACCATGAGCTTTGTTAAAACATGTTCTGTAAATATATTATACATACATACGAGTTATACTCTCAGTTTGAAAAGTCCAGAAAAACCCGTCTCTGGTAGGTATGCGGGATATGTTACGTGGGTGTCGCGGCTTACGCAGATATAGTTTGAACCAGCTTCGTCCTGATTCTTTAAAACCGTATCTTGGGGGGGGGGGGGGGGCATCCACAATTGAAACTGCTTTGAATTACAGTCTGCAATGGCTATTATTAGCCCGTGACGATTGCTGAATAAAAAACCTTTATACTTTATTTTAAACAAGACACGTGACAGTATATCTCTTCCGAATCGAATCGATCGCGGAAGCTACCCTCGCGTCGTGTGGTGATCATACTCGGATGATACGCTGTCGATACTGCTATGAACATATAACGATGCTGATCTAAGCATCTGTTGTTGATGTAGAACATACTGGTGTATCTTTGTCGTTATGTGTACCTACCTATACTAACAATACAATTCAGTAGTGCCAACTTTTCAATTAAAGCTCAAGCTTGTCAACTGTTACGATAGGCTCTACAGCCTATAGCTAAAGTCAGTATTATAACAGAATCGTTAGGCAATCGTTGAAATTGATGGACTGATTGTAGCTACAACGTAGCAGAGAGGCGCGTGAACTTTAAAAAAAGGTTTTAAAATTGTGTACTAGACACAATCATACAGGTATTGAAAATCTGTTACCTTCATCAAATCAGAACTAAACCGAGCTCTAGAGATACCTTTCCTGTCTATCATTGGCATGTAAGTCATCAGTTCGGTAGTAATTAAGTAATTGCTAGACTGGAGGTGAGACCTGAGCGCCTGTCATAGCGTTAATAGCAGCATTCGCATTACATAATTGTACTGCTTGAAGATTTCATTAAGTAAATGATAAATGATTTTATTTCTGTAATTAGGTTTGAACGAGTACAAACACTTTTACACGTCATATTATCTATATCTATATATTCTATATCTCTATATCTATATATTATCATATTTTTTCATCAGTAAGTAATCATAGTAAAGGCACTACAACATTTTCTCATTTAATAATTAAAGATTTGTGGAGTGAGCATAATTATGAATGTGGGGTGCTTGGGGTGTAGTGTAGGTACATAAATATGTTTATTTTAAATTTAACTTTTTTTCTGCCTTTCTTCAATGTTACAGTTACAGCAGTCACGTTATCATTCACCCTTCTAAATTCCTATTAATTATTACCTATAATATTTTATTTCATCACTATTAGTTAATTAATAATAATAAAATAGTTTATTTGATAACCTTAAACGTACAACAAATTTGAGATTGGAGCCTCCTTTTAAGCAAAAGATGCCTGTATTAGGGGACTCCGCTCTTTCAAAAACAAGAAGTGTAAACTATACAATACGAGTACATAATCAAAAACAAGGTGTTTGAGTTAGTTTCATCCCTCCTGAGCATCCTGAGCCTACAAACGATCCCCTCGCAACTTCTCCGTAACTAGTGCCACGTTCAAATGTAGTTTTTTCTAACTTGATTCATTCTTGTGGCTCCACACCTCCATATCAACATTCTCATCTCCGCTAAATTCATGTCATAAAAGTTGAGGGCGACGTAGGTTCTTGTCACTAGATATTAAATGTTTGGATGCCCCAAAATAAACGAAAGTTTCTAGCACCATCACTTATTGGTGAAATGTAAATAAACAAAATGTAATATAAGTAAGTATAAGTGGAGAGTCGCTGAGTCGTGGACACAACTCTGTGTTCAACTGATATTGATATTATTCTGATGCTCACGTTTATTATTGCAACAAATTAATTAGCAGTCTGTTGCTAGTATTTCGTAAGTAGATTCCTCCGCGTGACTCGCCTGCTGCCGCTATCGAGCGCTCGGAATCGATTAAGGCTCTATTGAGTTAGTTTCGCGACAGCGCGAGCGCCGCCGCCGCCTTTGCGCTTTCGCGCGCAACAGTGTGCTCGTGCGGTGTCTGGTGGTAATTGTAACCTACATAATTACATGTTCAGTTATGTTATTGAGGTGGTTAGAATGTGACAGATACAAGGTCCCTCTCTCTCAGTGGCTAGTCTGTGGCTGACCATGATATGTGTATGGAGATGAACAAGACATGGCAGTACAACGTACAACTGTCCACATGGTCAACTGTGGCTCTTCAACTATATAAATATTGTTTTTGCTTGCGCACATTATAGAGCGTGCCGGTTCTAGATTCTGACTTGACTCAGATTGTTATTGTCCTGGCTTGAGAGTTCAGCATTGGATAATTACTGTTCTAATTGTCTACGAGTACCAAAATAGAATAAGAGAAGACATATTTCAGTGAAATCAGAGCAAAAGTGGAAATGGAGTGGTTGTCGGTCGGGAAATGGAATGGAGTGGTTGTGGTTGGAAATCGGAAGCGCCAACAACCAAGAAATAATAAACTTATTTCTTGGTTGTTGGCGCTTCCGATATCTTGCGGGTCGGTCTATAGCGTATCCATATGATGTCAGCAGTAACGACACAAGCTTCCTTAAAAGTGGCTAATGATGTTGGTGTGTGCAGCTTTGCTCTACCTCGACAGAGAGGCACCTATACGATGTATAGTGCCGAGTGCGGGTATATATCTAGATATAGGTATACAAGTGTCAATGAACGACTTATCACTTAGTCATATTATAATAGATAATTGACTACGTACTTAAGTTAATATATTCTAGTGCAACATTGGTACCTAAGCTTATCACTATACATACACGGCTCGAATACCGTTCCAGAAAACTAAGGTAAAGGCCTTTTCCAGGAAAAGTTATTACAAATCTATTACGAAGTCGACGACTGTCCCGAGGAAGAGAAAAAACTGCAGTGCTATTAACATAAAGACACACAAAAAAAAAAACTCAAACCATTTATTCCAATTAAACCGTTTACAGGCACTTTTGAATTGTCAAGTGGTCGGTCAGTCAGAAATATGAAGGTAGTTGCCCATTCCAAAGCGTAGTAGGTACCTATGGAGAAGAACGGGCAAGAAACTCGATGAGCACTCTTTTAAATTATATGGTTAGGTACATAAATACATATTAGTTACATCAATTATGTTGAATATGTAATTATATGTGAGAACGATGTAAATAAGAAGTACACGTTGAGTGTCCAGAGTAAGTACAGCAAATTTAAATTTAAAGGACCAGTCCCGTCTGACGGCGCCCGTTAAGAAGATGACGCATGGATCTGCACCATTCAGCTCAACCATTTTGAAGGGAGCTAAATAATCCAACACACGCGCCACCGTCGCGTCAGCGAGAAATTTGAGTAATCATGAGATATCTATCAGCCGCCAGGGCACATTCAAGTCAATGAAAGACATTACCCGGTAAATGGTAGCTCCATAGTACCTACATAGTACTCACACTTGTCCTTTCGACAATCCAGGCGGTCTCAGCAGAATAAAGCATGGTTCTAGTATCATACAATGGTGCCGATTCTCTTGTCACAAAATTCTCTAAACTAGACTAAAAATCACCAAAATTTAGTTTATTCCTGTCAAACGACGATTTCCCATTCTGAAATTGACTAAAGTGAGACAACTTAACTATATTTTAGCTTGACAGCACTAAGATGCCACTGAGATTATAATTTAGTGAAAATGGCAATTTTGCTATTCTGAATTTTACGTTTTTCACCTAAAATTTTGATTGTCTTAACTAATTCTGACTATTTTTAATCGCGATTAAAAAGGTGTGGAATAAATTAGTTGTCATGAACTAAAATTCACACCAACACCTCGACTGCAGATGCAAAAACAGTACCTACTGTATCTTTTTTTTTTTTTTTTATTTTTTTTTATTTTTTTTTTTATAGAAAACGGTGTGTCTTATCGCAAAAATAATGAAAATTTCGACCCCCTTTAGAAGACCCCTAAACCTCTAAAACTCAACGTGTTGGTAATAATTTTTCATATTTTCCATACAAAACATGTGGAGGCTGCACATAATGCGCGCCTCCGGCTCTAAAAAAAAATCACGTGGTACGGCAAACAAGTACCTACCACGTGGTGTCGCAATTGCCAAAGGAGAATGAGTAATGATGGGCCCACCTCTCAATAGGAATAAGACACTCATAAATGAATAGGTATGTTTATGCAGAATAAAACTTATTATTACGACTAAGGTCAAAAGTCAGTACTTTCGGAGTTATACTACTTATTATACTGCCATAAAAGTGACCGTAGTTTACTTCGTTATAAGATAAACTATGGCCAGACTCAAAACGGACGGCACCTATCTGCTTGCTCCTTACCTGCGCCCCCACCCTACCCGCTGCGCCCGCCGCTTGCCCGGGCGCATTTGCAAATGGCGATCAGTCATATTGCAGTGAACATCTTCGAGACGGTTTATACGTTATAGAAAAATGTACAGACAAAACGATTTACATGATTTAATAGAATATAATATACCAGCAGAGAATGTGTGGTTGCTGCGTGGTAGGATACAGTCACGCCACGTAAGAGCAAGAATATACTATTGCTATATATTAATTGATCGAAACCAAGTTGGAAGAAACGCGATATCACAATATTATTGCTCTTGCTTGACCGGACGGCGAACTGTAGGAAGTGGCGCTCACACTATTTCTTTGATTTGGTACCTAGGGGTTGGGAGACATCAACCATTCGTGGCCCCCGTGGGTTTTTTAAATGATGTAATTGTCTTTGATGTCCAAGACGAATAATAAATCTCTTTGGTTTTAAAGTGTACTTATTATTACTATTTTACCTTATAAGTATCCATAAAGAATATGTTAGACTGACGACTTTAAGACGTCGTATCTCCGAAAGTACTAACATTTGACCATAGTTATATTAGTAACTAATGTTCCACTTAAAAAGCCCTATCCAACGGTATATCAGATGTTACTATTGAAGGGTGGGCCCAGACTCCATACATTCATTTCCCATTGTCCTTTGATTTTAGATGTGTCAAAATTATTTATATATATAGAGATTTTATTTTGCAGAATAGCTTTAAGATTCTCATAGCCAAAAGTAAGGAATTTTAGTGATAGTTTAGTTAGTTTAGTTCGGTGTACAACAGAATCGGCACCATTATCGCGAATGTTAGTGCAGTTAGAGGCGTAATAAGTTAATTTAATATTTTCCTGGAAATTAGATCTCTTCAACGCAGCTAGGCGGAACACATCTGCGGAAGGCTTTAGCGCATAGTAATGTAAGTAAATAATATAGCGTCAGAGGGCATCTCCGCCGCCGCCGCCGCGCCGCCGCCGGCGCGTGTTATATGGCGGCGCCGCGTCTCCACCCGTGTTGTCCGCCGCCGCACGCGTCCATCGCGTACACTGAGAAACACCAGCGCCGCGCACGCACGCACCTGCGAACTCATAGTGTCGTAACGAAATATTTCGCGCAAATTAACTTTAAAGTGATTTTAAAACAATTAAAAGAATATTCAATATATTATATAATCGTTTGTGATGTTGAAACCCGACGCGGTGATGGATGAGAAGGACACGTTCGGTGGCAGCGCGGGAGTGGACATGGAGCAGCTGATGAAGGAGCTGGGCCAGGGCCGGCGCTTCCACCTCAGCAACTACGTGCTGCTGGCGCTGACAGTGTATGTGGCGGCCATCTACGCCACCAACTACGTGTTCCTGGCTGCAGATGTGCCCTACAGGTACATGGAAACCTCTTATCACTCATGCTTTCGTGTGCTCGTGACTCGCACGGAGAGGGACCGGAGACGAACTGGTGATATTGATTTAATTTTTAAAGGTCTTTGTCGGAAACACGAGTTGGAAAAAAATTCGGGATATTTTTAGGAAATCAATTTATGGAAATATATTGTGTTGTTGTTAGAGATTTGCGTAAAAACTTGTATTCAATTCTAGTTTTTTAAGGGCTTTGATTTGGGAGGTTAGCAGATTACTGTTTACAGGTTTACTGTCATTGATACCTACCAGGATGCGTTTTATATGTAATGTTTAGGGCGTTTTCAGAGATGCTTTTTCCGGCACGCACGCTGATTATCCCCGCACGTGGATATTTCTTTGATGTCGGATACCTATATCAAATAATAGCAAACGGTATCATGAATCTATATTGCAACCATTGCTTGCGTGGCTTATCACACTCACGTACCTACATGTGTACTTGACTGTGAATGCAGACACAATTTGATTTGTGAATTGCCGGGAAGGCGTTGAGGGATTTGTCTCTTTTAAATTGAAGTTGCTTGAGTTTTATCACGGTAGATTTGGTAAGATTTTTTTTTAATGCAAATAAGTTGCCTTCAAGAATATTTTGCATTAGATTGTTCGTCCTTTGGATTGAAATTATTTAATGAAGCACCTTGATTCTTGATCTTCAGTAACGATTAGTTCAGTGATTTTTCTTCACTCAATCAATATAGAGCCTAAAATTAAATATGCGTCCCTAGTTCATAAAAAAATAACTTTCAAACGTGTGTGTAGAATAAATTGATAATTATATAGACTAATACATAATAAAAGCGATATATAACTTCAGTCACAATATTTCTTAGACATGTTGTATGTTACCTGCTCATATAATACTTGTCTGTATAATTACCTACCTACATGATACGCTTATGTTTTTGGCATTCTTGTCTATACGATTCACGGATGGGGCAAGCAACTTTTCAAACAAACGAACTGGGTAGGTAGGAATAATTAATAAAAATAATTGAATTTGACTCAAAATAACACGTAACAGCTGCTGGTATCCAGTTGTAATAATATAATAGTTAAGAATACAATCATAATGTTGTTATCATTATAATAATCCATACTCCTACGTTCCTGGGTTGTGGTGTCAGATAGGCAGTCGCTTCATGTAAAATACTGGTATTCAGCTGCATTCGGTTAGACTGGAAGCAAAATACTTGGGACAGGCTAGGCGTAGTTACCTGGACGACAGCCAGTTTGGTTTTCGGCATGGGCGCTCCACCATCCACGCTGTGTCGCGGGTGAGAGTCCTGGCGGAGGAAGCGGTGTCCCGGGGCGGGGTGATGTTGGCAGTGTCCTTGGACATCTCCAACGCCTTCAAAACCCTGCCCTGGAGTTGTATTCGGGAGGCACTGCGCTATCATCGGGTGCCTCCCTACCTCCGCCACATCGTTGGGGCTTATCTGTCGGAGAGGTGTATCACCTACGTGGGACGTGATGGCGGAAACCAGCGCCGCATGTTGTGCGGTGTTCCGCAGGGCTCGGTCCTAGGCCCGCTCCTGTGGAACATCGGGTACGACTGGGTGCTGAGGGGCGAGCTCCATCCGGGCGTAGACCTGACGTGTTATGCTAATGACACGCTGGTCACTGCCCGGGGGAGCTCGCACAGGGAGGCAGCGTTGCTGGCGACGGCTGCGGTCTCACAGGTGGTGGGCCGCATACGTCGCCTAGGCTTGGAGGTGGCCCTCAGCAAGTCGGAGGCCATGGTGTTTCATGGCCCCTGGCGGGCGCCGCCGCCCGGCTTACACATCGTGGTTGGGGGGGCTCGGATCGCTGTCGAGTCCACCATGAAGTATTTAGGATTGGTGCTCGACAGCCGGTGGAACTTCGAGCCCCACTTCCGACGGCTGGCGCCCAAGTTGCTGGGCACGGCTGGCGCGCTCGCAACGCTGCTTCCCAATCTGGGGGGCCCGAGCGCCGCCTGTAGGCGGCTCTACGTGGGGATCGTGCGATCCATGGCCCTGTATGGGGCCCCGGTGTGGGCCTCTGACCTGACGGCCGGCAGCATCGCTGTTTTGCGAAAGCCGCAGAGGGCGATGGCCGTCAGAGTCATCAGGGGTATCGCACGATCTCCTACGAGGCGGCTTGCGTACTGGCCGGATCCCCGCCCTGGGACCTTGAGGCGAAAGTACTCGCGTCATTGTATCGGTGGCGCGAGGAAGCGAGGGCGCGGGGCGAGGGACCGATGCAGCGACACATGGAGCTGCGTCGGACTCAGCTTCGCGAGGTCCTGGTGGCGGAATGGCGGGACAGGCTCTCACGCCCTACCGCCGGCCTCGTCACCGTCGAGGCGGTCCGGCCGGTGCTCGAGCGCTGGCTCGGGAGAAGGCACGCCTCCCTGTCATTTCGGGCGACGCAGGTGCTCTCGGGGCATGGTTGCTTCGGGAAGTACCTGTGTCGCATAAACAGGGAGCCGGACGCCACTGCGTCGACTGCCGGGAGGACACGGCGCGGCATACGCTGGCAGAGTGTGCCGCTTGGGAGGAGCCGCGCCGTGCCCTCATCTTAGAAGTAGGCAGTGACTTGTCGCTGCCGGCCGTAGTCGACTCGATGGTCGGCAGTGCCGAGTCCTGGGACGCGGTGGTCTCCTTCTGCGAAACAGTCGTCTCGCAGAAGGAGGCTGCGGAAAGGGAGATAAACACCTCACTCCCCCCAGACCCGAAGAGGCCCGCAGTGGCGGGCCGGCACCAGTCGGGGGTTGCGGAAGGATCGTACGTTCCCGCGACCCCCGGCGTAGGTGTGAGATGGAACACCGGGGTGGTTTTTCAGACATCAACCAATTAATTCGTCTAACTCTATATCCTAATATAATTTAATTATAACTTCATGATCAATCAATTTGTATTAGTAGTAACTATTACAAAAAAGACTCATTGAAGTCTTGACTGAATGTTTTAATCGATTTTGTACAATTTATTTGCAAATATATAATTTCATAATAATACATGTAGAAGGTACCTGTCTATCTTAGACGGAAAGCCCCGAACATTTTCATTTATATTTATAATACATAACATACGTTTTTTATGATGTGCCAGAGGTTCATTAAAACATGTACCACAAACACCTAATGCAGTGAGAGAATAGTGATTAGTGGCCGATTGAAGTTTGATGAATCTACAATCTAATTTACAATCTAATTTAAATGTAAACGAGTGACATCCTATTTACAATGTTTTACTTGCATTTTAGTGCTAACTCAGATAGATAACTTAACATTATCATAAGTAAATAGTAATGAAGTACGAGTGATGCCTCGAGACCATCGATGACCTACGTCCTTACGTCTACCCGGAAGTACTTATTTCAAAGTTTTGTCACATTTGACCCCAATAAATGCGACCGGTAGGTGTTAAGACAAAAAAATTTATATTCGATAATCGTAAACCGATATAAAATAACCGGTCGCTTCCTTCCTGTAGACTATAGAGTGAAGAGTGCACTTCCTTCCTGGTGCGAACTGTGAGGAGTGACGCGGAACTGCGCCCGCGCTCACAATGCGATAATCTGTCATGCGTAAATAAACAAACTGTGGACAAGAACCTACTGACTGACCGCGTGAATAGTTAGCCAAGGAAGCATTCTTTGGAAAAGTGGAAATGATAAGGCTCATGGTGCCATCCAAGGTACCTTCTTAATACTTTCATCGATTCGGTGGATATTCCAATCAGAAATAGGAAAAGCGGCCGAGGATCTGTGGGAATATAAGTAAAACATAAAATTTAAAACATGATAAAAATAATTATCTAGTGTCAATTTGGACATTAACATTTAAAACCCATCTTTCTTTAGAAAAAATTTCACCGTTATTCATTGTAATTTCTAATATTACATTAATTTATACATTATACTAATTGATTACTAAGTTATTAATTATGAGGTGACCTTAGTGAATTATTATTAGTAAGTCAAAATCATATTTATAAAGTTAAATGTGAAAGTGAGATACTTACTTAGTTCATTTGCTTTCACGCCAACTGATCGTCGTGGGATCAGGCACACCAATCATATATAACGCGCGATACGCAGACTGACATACGCCAGCGCACACCAATCATATATGATACGCAGACTGACATACGCCAGCGCACACCAATCATATATGATACGCAGACTGATATACGCCAGCGCACACCAATCATATATGATACGCAGACTGACATACGCCAGCGCACACCAATCATATATGATACGCAGACTGACATACGCCAGCGCACATCAATCATATATGATACGCAGACTGACATACGCCAGCGCACACCAATCATATATGATACGCAGACTGACATACGCCAGCGCACACCAATCATATATGATACGCAGACTGACATACGCCAGCGCACACCAATCATATATGATACGCAGACTGACATACGCCAGCGCACACCAATCATATATGATACGCAGACTGACATACGCCAGCGCACACCAATCATATATGATACGCAGACTGACATACGCCAGCGCACACCAATCATATATGATACGCAGACTGACATACGCCAGCGCACACCAATCATATATGATACGCAGGCTGACATACGCCAGCGCACGCACCAATCATATATGATACGCAGGCTGACATACGCCAGCGCACACCAATCATATATGATACGCAGGCTGACATACGCCAGCGCACAGCACATCAGGTTACCTATACCAAACTGTCGAAGGAGACGTTTCATTTTTGTATGGGACTCCGGCCATAATATGTAAGCTTTACAAAACATGGCAACACTTCGACAGCTAGCCGCGGCAGGTTTGAGAGATGACATTTTTGTATGGGACTCCGGCCATAATATGTCAGCTTTACAAAACATGGCAACACTTTGACAGCTAGCCGCGGCAGGTTTGAGAGATGACATTTTTGTATGGGACTCCGGCCATAATATGTAAGCTTTACAAAACATGGCAACACTTCGACAGCTAGCCGCGGCAGGTTTGAGAGATGACATTTTTGTATGGGACTCCGGCCATAATATGTAAGCTTTACAAAACATGGCAACACTTCGACAGCTAGCCGCGGCAGGTTTGAGAGATGACATTTTTGTATGGGACTCCGGCCATAATATGTAAGCTTTACAAAACATGGCAACACTTCGACAGCTAGCCGCGGCAGGTTTGAGAGATGACATTTTTGTATGGGACTCCGGCCATAATATGTAAGCTTTACAAAACATGGCAACACTTCGACAGCTAGCCGCGGCAGGTTTGAGAGATGACATTTTTGTATGGGACTCCGGCCATAATATGTAAGCTTTACAAAACATGGCAACACTTTGACAGCTAGCCGCGGCAGGTTTGAGAGATGACATTTTTGTATGGGACTCCGGCCATAATATGTAAGCTTTACAAAACATGGCAACACTTCGACAGCTAGCCGCGGCAGGTTTGAGAGATGACATTTTTGTATGGGACTCCGGCCATAATATGTAAGCTTTACAAAACATGGCAACACTTCGACAGCTAGCCGCGGCAGGTTTGAGAGATGACATTTTTGTATGGGACTCCGGCCATAATATGTGAGCTTTACAAAACATGGCAACACTTCGACAGCTAGCCGCGGCAGGTTTGAGAGATGACATTTTTGTATGGGACTCCGGCCATAATATGTAAGCTTTACAAAACATGGCAACACTTCGACAGCTAGCCGCGGCAGGTTTGAGAGATGACATTTTTGTATGGGACTCCGGCCATAATATGTAAGCTTTACAAAACATGGCAACACTTCGACAGCTAGCCGCGGCAGGTTTGAGAGATGACATTTTTGTATGGGACTCCGGCCATAATATGTAAGCTTTACAAAACATGGCAACACTTCGACAGCTAGCCGCGGCAGGTTTGAGAGATGACATTTTTGTATGGGACTCCGGCCATAATATGTAAGCTTTACAAAACATGGCAACACTTCGACAGCTAGCCGCGGCAGGTTTGAGAGATGACATTTACCTACATAACCTAGAATTGTCAAAACTGTATTGTAGTTTTCGTTATTTTTAATTTAACGATGAATTTCTCTTTCCTATACCTACATCAAAAAAGTTGCGTAAGATAGCTATCTTACTATCCTATCTCACATAAATACACGCCTTTCATTTTATATATAAAATTCTCGTGTCACAATGTTAGTTACCATACTCCTCCAAAACGGCTTGACCGATTTTTATCAAATTTTATATGCATATTCAGTAGGTCTGAGAATCGGCTACTATCTATTTTTTTTTTTCTTTAAGTGATAAGGGTTGGAAATTATTTCTAGGGACACTAGAAATTAAAAAGAAATAATTTATATGGCAAAACAACGTTTGCCGGGTCAGCTAGTATTTATATGTATAAATAATGTCTACGTGACATTATTATGTTTTAATGTAACATGATATCTGGACGAAAGCAATAAGTAAATAAGACGACGACGCCATGATCAATAGAATAGGTACCTATTATGGCAATCATTTGAAAAACTATTATTGGTTGTGCCGATGTAATCAGGGGAATATATAGTAAAGAATATTTTTCCTCTTTTTTCATTACCGTACACTTTATGGCCGAAAATGAAACATCACCTTTCTCCAAATGATTATGAACCGTAAAACGTTAAGTTCAAAATCGAATGAGAAAATTTGACAGTTTGTGGTAACTAGACCTGCTGCTGCGTTAAGTACCTATATACGAGCAATGCCGTGTCCAAGAGCTAGTACATGCATAACCTACCTACCTACATACTACATACTACCTACATACTTGTTGAAATGTAACGCTTTTTGCTCCAACTTGAAAAGATTCAAAAATCAATGAATCTACTTTATTTTCTCACCACAATGTACCTACATAAATGATTTTACATTGCTCAGATTCGACCATGATACATAAATCAGGTGAGTACCTATATATTGTGGGAGACTGGTGCCTCCGCTAGGCTCGTGGCCTTTGTTTCAGGACACCAGTCCCAACGCTTTACATTTTCATTTTTAATAAATTATGTATTGAGCGCGCTGATGGAATGTACCTACTAGTAAGGACTCATACGACATTTTATAGTTTTATTTATTTTGATTAATATCTAGGTGAGGTATGCGACACGAATGTTAGTAGATAAATGTAGTATGGGTGCTTGTGTGGGTGTGTCAGTGTGCGAGAGTGTGTGATAACCAAATTCTAAAACTTCTTTTGTCTACAAACCCCAGACCGCAGGAAACTTACCGATGTACGTTTGTTATTTGTACCTACGATGTTAGTTATTAGATCCGCAATAAAGTAGGTGCTTCTTCAATAATATTTGTATTGATTTAGGCGAGTATAGTAGGTAGGTACCTATTAGAGGGCAGCGGGTCTACCTGAGGCAGTCACACTCAGCACTCAGTGCTCTGATTGATACCATTGTTGTTGTTTGATGTTCATTTGTTCTTATGGTGTGAAGCTCTCAAGTTAGAAGGGCATTCAAATATAGAATCACGTATTCGTTGACAAGGTCATGCACCTGTTGGATCTCGGAGGAAAACTTGGTCTCTTCGTCAAGTTAGGTAAAATGTGCAGGAAAATGAATGAGCCGGAAATGTTTACCTGTAATATTTGCGCATAGACTATACAAGGTGTTCAGTAAATAACTTGTACTAAAAATGCACAAGTTATCTTTATAAAATCCGTCTTTTTGATGAAAATGAATAGGGCTAGAATTCACCAATAATTAGTTGTACAAAAAAAAAACAATTTTTTCGTAACAATTTGGTGAAAAACTGATGTGCTATTTATTTATTTATTTAACCATTTATGTACACACTTATATAAACAGACAAGAAGAAAAAAAACAGAAAAATAGGTACAAAGGTGATGCTTATTTCTAATGAAATCTCTTCCAGCATACCTGCGATAGGATAGTAGATTTAAAGATGTAGACAGCATGTGTAAGACTAAAAGAGAAAATAAAATACATAAAATCAAAAACAATTCACTTAATAAAATAAAACAAATAGTATGAGAATATACATACAAACATACACACATACTTCTAAAATAAATAACACTAGAATATTAATATATACACAACTATGACGAAGTGGAAAGATAGTGTTCTTTCACTCTTCTTTTAAAAACTGCAACAGTTTGGCAGTCCCTAATGTCAGCTATTCAATGTTCCCTAATGTTAGCTATTAATGTCAGCTATAGCTATTTGATAATGAATTAGCTCTTGCCCGCGGCTTTACCCGCGTAAAACCTCTTTAGAAATAAATTATTACCAATAATGTAGAAAAATTAAAACCGCCCGTTTTTTTTTTGCAATGGAGTGTATTTAGTAATCTGTGGTACAGGTCGGGTCGGTCATGAAACAAATTATAAAAGGGCTACTTAATACTAATAGCTGCACCTCAAAACGAATAAAACTGTAATTTGACACTAACGGAGTGATTTAAACTTTTTTATGTAATTAGTTGCGAGAGTCATATAATGTATGTGCTTCTTTAATTAGAGAACAAAACGGTCTAAGGTATCAGTATGCGTCCCCATTAGAGCTGAGATTGTATCTAGTTTAATTATACGATTGTAGGCACTATTGCCGAACATCCGGTGGATTCTAATTTAGCACGTGATACTCTGGGTCCCGGCCGAGCTCTCTGCACATGCGCCGCTGTATCTGTGACTCTAATATGTAGGTAGACTGACTGACTGCAGACTGACTGGTCTCCAGACACAAGGCGCATCGCTTGAAGGTGACTTGATCCGGAATAATAGTTAGGGATAGTAACTAAGTACTGTAATCGTTTACAATGTCATTACTAATTGTTTTTGTAAACAATTAATTAATTGTTTCATCTGTCTAAATACATATACATCTATACAAATAAATACAATTTAAGTGTCTGTTTGTAATATCAAAATAACAGCTTTTTACTAAATGCATATTATTATGAAAGTATATCTACGCTATATAAAAGTTTTTTTTTTAGTTTTGTCTGTCTGTTCCGGCTAATCTCCGAAACAGGCAAATAGCGAATTTTATAAGGAGTAACATAAGCTACTTTAACTGAAGAAAGTGAGTTAGGGTTCCACCCAAAAAAAAAACCCATGCCGACCTCCACACCGGCGAAGCTGCGGGCAAAAGCTACTTTATACTCTATTATTATAAATTCGAAAGTAACTCTGCCTGTATGTTATCTGTTTCACGCTAAACCACTGAACGGATTTAGATACAATTTGGCAAGGAGATAGATGGCAATCCTGGGGACTTTTTGTCTGGGCAGCACGTTCCCGTGGTATAATTTCCGACATCCACGCAGGCTAAGCCGCGGACAGAAGCTAGTTCATGCGAGGGTCACGACAAAAGAAGTTAAATAATCCTTACTCATTTGTTTGACACTGGCAAGTTATACACCACCTTACAGGCTGGTTGTTTATTGATATAATTTTAATATATAATACCTACATATCATTTCTTTTTTTATTTGGAGGAGCATTATTTTTCCGAGAATCTGGCGGGAGTTCGCTTGCAGCAATGGAGCTCAGTCGACGTGATTTTCGCGCTATGATTTATTATGACTATAAAAAAGGTTTAAAGCCTCAAGAATGTTTTGAACTTCTGTCTACTATTTTAGGTGAGTCTGCATGTTCACGAGCAATAGTATTTAATTGGTTTGCTGAATTTCAAAGAGGACGGGGTTGTCTCGAAGACGAAGCGAAGACAGGTCGGCCGCCAACCGCGGTCACACACGAAAACGTTCGTGCAGTCGAAAAACCTATTCGTGAAAACCGACGAATTATATATTTATGTAGAGCTGGAGTGAGAACTGAAAATTGGATCAGCAGCAATGAAAACCATAATTCACGACCACGTTTCTCTCCGTAAGTGTTGTTCGAGATGGGCTTACCGATGAGTAGAAAGAACGTCGGTGGATTAGTGCCTATTTATTCATGATAGATACATTCGACTTCTGCGAGGAAAAAATCGTGTATGATATAGTGACTGGTGACGAAACAGGACTATATAACTATGATCCACAAACAAGACGACATTCGACTGTATGGTTCTTTGAAAATGAGCCAAATCCAACGAAATGTCGCCGTGCACGAAGCACACAGAAACAAATTATGGCCACGTGTTTTCTGCAAAACGGGTCATATTGCTACTGTTGTGCTAGAGGATCAAAGAACGGTGAACTCCGAATGGCATGTGACAGTTTGTGCACCAACAGTAATATCAGCTTGATGTGACAAGCGACCGCTGCCGCGCTGTCAGGAATACGGCACCTTCTCTGGCAACACGACAATGCGGCGCCGCACACGTCTGCCAGAACACTCGCCTTTTTAACTCAAAAACGTGTCTATCCTGCCTCACCCACCATATTCCTCTTACCTATCGTCTTGTGATTTTTACCTGTTTCCAAAAATCAAAGAAGAACTAAAGGGGAAAAGGTTTGACAGCAAAAACGAGCACTGGCTGCCTATAATTTCAAGATTTCTGAGGTGTATAAAGAAGAGTGATCGGAGGTATTTTACAATTGGTTCAGACGTATTCGATAAGTACTTGTAATAAAGAATACATTTTATATTTTTTGAGTATTTCATTTCTTTTGGCATGCCCCTCGTAATAAGGGCGAAGCGAAAATGCTTCTTGGTTTTCGCAGCGGCCGTCGACCGAACCGAATTCAATTGGGCGTGCATTGCTGAATACATTAATTAACTTAGATAGGTAGTGGAAATAAACAGACGCGTGGATTAAATGACTGTTTGCTGAAAAAGTCAATAGTTGTGAGGATTATATATTTACTGTCGCAGGTAAATATAGCACTTGTACACTTGTATGTAAATAGTTTATCTTTACGGCACACAGAGTACATTAGATATAATTCTTGGGATAAGTTTTATGATTTGCAGTAAGTCAATGTTCTTCTTCAAATCATAAATCATAAGGTAGATCAAGAATGCGACGCACCAGCAAAATATCATGGTCTATACAACAAGGGAATGTGCTAAAAAAAAACGTTTGTAAAAGTACTATGAGAATAATGGAAAAAGACATCCTATCCCCAACAACAGTAACGTTTCCTCCTGGCATTTGTACCATAAACCATTTCCTATAGTCCTGCTATCTGTATTCATCGCAGTAGTTAGCCACATCCGCTCATATGACGTGCTCGCTGAATCGCAAGAAACCTGCAAACAATGCCGTCACCTTCAGATGGAAAAATGTCAACTTTTCATATTCTCTTCCTGTGTTTATAGGAAATTCTACCGTCGCGTCTTCGTCGGGCACTATTCATTCTTGAGTGCTATAATGTTATCCTTTCTCAGAGGATATATTAAAATAATAACATTAACTACGCACATTCCGCTGCCTGTTAGTCTCCTTTACATATTTTCACCACAAGCCACCCTTCCAATATCTCCTTCTTCCAATATCGCCATGCACTCAGTAGATATTCCCATGTGGCAGCCTTATATCGTACACAGACGGTATTTAGATTAATTGAGTAACCAACCTCAAATACTAAGTTTCTTATTTCCTAATTGAGTAACCAACCTCAAATACTAAGTTTCTTATTTCCTAATTGAGTAACCAACCTCAAATACTAAGTTTCTTATTTCCTAATTGAGTAACCAACCTCAAATACTAAGTTTCTTATTTCCTAATTGAGTAACCAACCTCAAATACTAAGTTTCTTATTTCCTAATTGAGTAACCAACCTCAAATACTAAGTTTCTTATTTCCTAATTGAGTAACCAACCTCAAATACTAAGTTTCTTATTTCCTAATTGAGTAACCAACCTCAAATATTAAGTTTCTTATTTCCTAATTGAGTAAACAACCTCAAATACTAAGTTTCTTATTTCCTAATTGAGTATCCAACCTCAAATACTAAGTTTCTTATTTCCTAATTGAGTAACCAACCTCAAATACTAAGTTTCTTAGTTCCTAATTGAGTAACCAACCTCAAATACTAAGTTTTTTATTTCCTAATTGAGTAACCAACCTCAAATACTAAGTTTCTTATTTCCTTATTGGCGGAAAAACCCAAATGTAGGAAATAAGTAGTATTTTTTTTTGATGTTACAGTTCAAATAACTTCTCCCGCTTTGGGCGGAGCGGGAGGGCGTGTCAGATTCTTACTGACTAAAACCCACCCGTGTTCCTTCAGTTGCCTAGCCACGGTAACCCTTTCGGACTGTCCCGCGACCTTGGCAGGCATTGGCCCATGTGGGCCCCATCACTTGGTGCTGACATCTCTTTATGCGCGCGTGGAACACAACTCTACTCGGACTCGGGCCTGGCCTTATCGGACGGCGAGATGCCCATTGCTCGCCGTCCGCAAGCCCGCGCTTACGGGGTGACCCTGAATCGGCCTGAAATTCCCGACGCCCAGGGCGTCTCGTGCGGTGACTATGGGCGTGAGGGCGCGAATACTGGCCGAGCAGCCGGGGAGATATCCACCGTATGCTCCACCGTGTAGTCCGGGCGATCCACACAATAGTGACACCCGGGCACCTCCCGCCTTATCCGGAACAGGAACCTCCCGAAGCAACCGTGACCGGTGAGGACCTGCGACAAGCGAAAGGTCAGGACGCCGTGGCGCTTCTCTAGCCACTCCTCAAAGAGTGTATCAATTCACTTATCGCCGCAATTGTGGCGTGCCCAGCACTGGGTTGCGACAGTCGCACTCTCCATGTCGACACGAGATCCAGCCGGAGCTCACTCCGCTGTAACGTGATATCTCGCGGCAACTACGCAGCGGCAGTGGATTTACGCCCCGGCGCGGCGGCGGCGGCGTTTCGCCTCCTCGCGCCAGTCCCATATGTGCGCGAGGTATTAAGTACCTAAGTTCATACTTACATTGCACAAAACAGAAATAATAAATTAGAGGTAGCAGTATCTACGAGTACGAGTAAGTAGCCACTGACTACTTGCACTAAACTGCTGTATAATAAAACTCTTTGAATGGCATGTTGTGACGAGAAATAATTTCTGCTTATCATCTCTAAGTTGGCGTCATTTGTGATCATTAGTGTAATGGCAGGTAACTATAATAATACATACAATACGTAAACTTTTTTCAGAAGTAAATGATCAGTTTTTGTGTGGGTTTCTAAATTAATTTGTTTCATCACTCAGTTATTAATCATTGTTAATTAACTCTGCCTTGACTTTGTAAATAGAAACGAAATATGTTAGGTTCGCATTGTAAAAGCTCCCACTTCTTACAAATTCTATGAAAACTTCATGAACATTGTACGAGAGTCGCGTCGTGTCGCGCCTGTCTCTTGGAGCCTTAACACCACCATCATTTTGTAAAGACTTGTACTAGAATGTTGTTTTTCTGTCGCTAACTTAGTTTCTAGCTTCTCCCCTTTTGATGGATACGAACTTTTCACGTTAATTGTAATTTTCTTGCTTAAATTAATGTTATTAGCTTAAACAATCAATAGGGTAGGTATATGCATGTATTTATTTTATATTTTAAATTCATTGTTTACACCGTTATAACATAGTAAAAAATCTAAATACTGTTTAAAAATGCTGTAATTAGGTTTAAAAAATATTTAAAATAGAGAATAGTTTTGAGCTGTTTAAACGCCGCCATTTTCGCGCGCTCTGTTGATGACTTCACATACTATGCCCGGTGGCAGTCCAGTGCACATGATAAAGTGTTTTTCCAGTCCCGATAGGTGCAAAATACGTAGGTAAGGAATGGTATATTTATATATGTATTATCAAAAGAGATGAAGTGTCTGCAATAACCAAACACCGTAATTTGTTTACATTGTTGTGAATCAAAATTATAGGTTACTCCTCAATATATTTGGCATCTCCTCATTGTATTTAAGCATGGTTAAAATAACGTGCTTAATGTGTTATTATAGAATAATTACCTTGCAGCTTTACTTCAGCGGACGTAAAATTTGGATTTGAAAGAAAATAAGACAACAACATGAATTGATTTATTCTCGGCAGACTATCAGATTGTGCATTTACAAAACCACTTTTAGTCATTGTCTTAAATGATTGCTAATCTCACTAGTATACAAAAATTGCAATAAATGAATTCACAACACACACGTTATTACTACGTTTTCTAATCAAAAGCCTGCAATGCCATACAATTCATACAAATGTAAGCAATACGAACTTGTTGACATAGTATTTGACGTCACGTTTTGTTTTAACCAATGGTGTTGCGTTTTACAAATTTGAATTTCCCTCGCTTAATTATGTAATTTTAAGTAATTAAAAATATATTAATTAATAAAATAATGATTTGGTTCAAATGTCGGGCCAATGAAGATTCGGAATAAAAACATTTAAACCAAATTTAAATAACGTGCATATTCCTTATTCTCTGCGGTTCATTATGCGTTACCTATAGCTAATTCTCGTTTGTGAATAATTGTGATTAACATTTCAATAAGTTAGCGTTATATTTATGAGACTGGCATTGATTAAAAATTATTCAGATTAGGCAATCTTTCAAATCAGTTAGGAATTTTACGATTTTGAATTTAACGATTTTACATGTCCATATTCATTCTACGACTGAGATGAAGACTAGAGTCTGTTGAAAGGTCACACAATCAACAAATATTAATGAAGACTAGAGTCTGTTGAAAGGTCACACAATCAACAAATATGAATGAAGACTAGAGTCTGTTGAAAGGTCACACAATCAACAAATATGAATGAAGACTAGACTCTGTTGAAAGGTCACACAATCAACAAATATGAATGAAGACTAGAGTCTGTTGAAAGGTCACACAATCAACAAATATGAATGAAGACTAGAGTCTGTTGAAAGGTCACACAATCAACAAATATGAATGAAGACTAGAGTCTGTTGAAAGGTCACACAATCAACAAATATGAATGAAGACTAGAGTCTGTTGAAAGGTCACACAATCAACAAATATGAATGAAGACTAGAGTCTGTTGAAAGGTCACACAATCAACAAATATGAATGAAGACTAGAGTCTGTTGAAAGGTCACACAATCAACAAATATGAATGAAGACTAGAGTCTGTTGATAGGTCACACAATCAACAAATATGAATGCCACAACATTGTCCAAGTGTAGGCAGAACTCTTGAATGAACTCCTCGTAGGAAGCCGCGGATGCGCTTCGTTAGCTCGTTAGCGAGGTAGTGGACGTTGACCCGTTTCGTGTATTCGCTTATTATCGTATAACTGCCCACGCCCATGTCCATTTACTTATTAGTATCATCTTAAGCTACTTTTGTCCTTGTTCTCACAATACCTGCTGCGTCAATGCATATAGGGAGGGATGAGATAAATTAATTAAAAAAATATTCAGATTATATCAGCCTGCACGTAGCCTGTATCAGGTCAAGGTTCTTATGGCTGAATTAGCAATAACTCTTTCATAGATCAGAAGGCCAATGCGCGAAATTAAAAACGTTCCAAATCGTAGTCGCAATGTCATCACAGCGACGATCATGTCTAAAACTTGTAAAATATGAAAATTTGTGGTATCTTTGAGAGATTAGAATGGGAACGTTCTTAAAAGTACGGGAATTACCCCTCAGGTGTAGGGTCCCCATCCGTCCGAATTTGTCCGTATTTTTCGACTTAAAGGGGATTTCTTTTAGAAAATAAAAAAAGTTAACTGTATGCTGAAAAAAGAAGGATTTTTTTTAAACGTTGCCCCACACTAGGAATTTCTCCTGTATCGTGGGTGCAAAACTCACATACACAAACAGCCAGACCCGGGACAACTACTTGTAGGTCATAAATATTTATTCCGTGCGGGAATCGAACCCGCGACACGCAGTGTAGCAGTCAAGCGCTTAACCACTGCGCCAACCGTGTAAATGTCTGAACTTTTTTGCAAATGTCCGGGTTCTTGTCAGGACTTTTCAAATTTCGAAATGATAACCATAATCAGGTGCCGCAGAAGGCGAGACGAAGTCATAGCAACACGTGCTATATTCCGGATGATGGATTATTTCATATTGACGTTTCAGTAACAAGTGAACAAGTGAAGACGGGCCTCAGGTCAAGGGTCAAGTTCAAGTTTAGCGCTCATCAGTGAAAATTATGGTTTGCAGAAGTTAAGCCAAGTGGAGTTTTTGCTGTAGACAGGTATAATGAATGAATGAATGATAATCATTTGCAAGAATGTAGGTAGCTAACATACGTTCTTATGATCAATCGGTTTCAGTATATTCGGCATTTCAGCCGCGCAAATATTTAGATTTTACATCTTGGTTATATTAAGAGCATGCAGTACACATTTAGTAATTAGCAATAACATAAAAATACTAATAATAATTTTAGAATTTAAGTTTAGATTAATATGCAGTCAATAAAATTAAAATTAAATACAATTCTAGTCATTTAAAATGATAATTCATATTAAAAATACCGATAGAAAACAATTATGTAATGTCAATAAAAAAAAAAATAGGAAGAATAATGAAAGTATTTAAGTAATGTCTATAAGTAGATGTCATAATAATTAAAATACATAAGTTTTACATTTTACGCTCAAAATATTCATTGATGGAATAAAAACATCTCTCACACAACCAGCTATAAAACGATTGTGTTGCAAAGAATACTTGTAAGCGTTGACGCGTTACTTGGCATCGTTCAGTAGTCATCAGACAGATCTACCTAAGCAGTGTTAATTATTGAAGGCACACGTGTAATGTTTAGCATACGAGTGTATGGGGTATGACAAAGTTGATATGTCGTGATTGTTCGCTCGTTCAGCGGCCGCAATCACAATCGTCAATAGTTTTTATCAGCTCATCTTAATGACAGTTACTGCTGCGAACAGTCGTGTTAAGGAACATCATCATCACAGTACATGTTGTCCTTGCTGGGATATGTAAATTAATTACATACCGTACAGACCGAAGTATCACAGTATCTACCTACTGATAGTTTTTTTAATTACGTAGTAATAGCTTAATTCCACAAACATTTAGAGCGTTTTATTTAAATAAGTTTCGTATGAACAGAAATACCACCATAAATCTTTTCCTAAGTAGTTTCTGCCATAGAAATGAGAGGTTTTTGGTATACTTTCTCATAAAAACTGATTAACTTCAGAGCTTGTTCACTCTCTGAACAAGTTTTGGGTTTCGAAATAGTTACCTATACCTAGATAAAAAAAGTAATCAAAGTGTTTGTCTAGCCTTTTACTCGTAGTGTCACGGTAGACACAGCGAGTCCACGCACGTACCTACATCAAAGATTTTTGTGTGAAACTCCACGCATTATACTTAATTTATTTAGCATCTTGTATTGTTTTAGTACATCAGTACATGTAGGTACATTTCATACAGGCGCAACACGCGACGTGACTCAGAAGCACCGCCTGTCGCGCGACGTGTGGCGTCGTTTGTTTTTTAAATATAATCATTTCTAAGTATAATTCACAAAAAAATGTTATCACATTAAAAAATCCAACGACTAAGAGCATAATATAAGGCTATAACTAGGTCACAATAATTTGAATACTCTGACTCCTAAACTAGGTTTATGTGCCTGTGTGTTAGGAGTCAGTGATTCTCCGTAACAAAAAAAAGCCATATTATACTAATCAGGACGCTTCAACAATAAGCAAATGGTGTAAAAGAACAGGATATATCCCTATGTAGTTTATTCCGTTGTAGTTATTTGATTGGATATTATCTGTTCTGTGGCCCTAGCAACAATCTTAGCTCCAAAGTACAGCAGATTATAAAATAGTTTAAGCTAGAAGCATCGCTTCGAAACAAATGAAGATTACAATGGTCATATTTCAGAGTGAAACATACAGTCTAATTGAATTAGCTAGCGAAACTATGCAGACGGGTAGCGATATCTAGCCATGATACAACCAAAAAATAAATTAAATTGATGATTTTTTTGTGGGGTCATCGACCGCTTTTAGTTTCTTCACTTGAAATATCAGTTTAAAGAACAGTTCTTCTTGCTTAAGATTCTCAGATGTGATTGGTATCGATATCTAAACAAGATAAAACGTATTTTTCCAACTCATACGTCACGTAACAAAACTACCAGCGGTCGTTGACCTTTACTAACCTAAGCTTCAAATCCTTTTAATTTTAATTTTTATCGTACTCGATACCCATCACGTCTGCGGAGTTTCGCTAGCTCATTTAATTTGACCCTATATTTTAATGGCGTAATTATACAGATGTATAACAATAGATCATAAGATAAGTTTGGCGACGGAAGGCACTCGGCACTCATTACCTTTTAATTGATACGGGTCGTACACTGAGAAGGTACACTGACTTTGATTCACATCGAGTCGTCTGATTATGCTCAGAAGGTTTGCATCTTTCCAGGATATGACAATTTCTACAACATTTAATCCCCTCGATTTTCCCTCAGTTTCAAATAGCTGTATCAAGTTTCCGATGGGCAAATCTGCTGCTATCTCATGTACCTAAGCTCTCGCAATTAATTACTTACATTAATTTAGTACCCACCAATCAATTACTTGAGATGAGCTAAGATTGTTGCGTTTATTGTTATAGTCACTATTCAGTTTGCCCCTGACAGCTGTCCTATTCACGTTATATTCGTGTTTATATGAGTGACGCAGTTGGCTGACGCTGCAACTTGATTGCTTACAGTTATGTGAGTACTGAGGTACAGTTTAATGTTAGCTCCGACACGTGCTACGCCGATACGGGACACGTGTCTGTGAAGACAGTTTGTGTGCTGTGCACAATATAGTGATGCTGACATTATGGTATTGGTGTGAAAAGCTCATGGTCAATCCAATCGGCAAAAGCTTGTTTACTTGATTGGCCGTATCCCGTGTGTAAGTATAAGTTCTGTACACGAATGATATAACATTAATAATTAAGTATCAGTCTATAAATTACTTGAATGAGTCGCCTCTATCTAAGCGCTATATAATAATTAGCTATAAAATTGAATACTATCGCGCAATGAAAATAGCTCGGGGGCAGTGGAGGGCATTTTGTTGGCTGCACTCGCGGGCACTTAGGGGCAGTTCACCGACTGCACTGATATATCAATAACTTAGAATTAACGATAGAGACGTAACGTGACGTAGGAGACTAGTCTGGAGCTGGCAGGTTACTTGCGCGGAAAGATTTAGGTTGCTTGGTTGCTCATACAGGCTAGGGGATGGTTTCTTTATAGTGGTTCGATTCAAGTGCTGAGATGCATAAAAGCATTTGTTTCATACTTTCATAGTTTTGTTTGGAATAAAATTAAGTCTGAGCAGCGCGACCGAAACCGCCAGTTCATCATTATTTATATAAGCCTATTGAAGTCGAAGGACCACGAGACTCTAGGCCAAAACGTATAATGAAAACATTATCCATGTTTAAGGGTCATATGGTTTTTGGTTTAATAACAAGGAAAGTTTTATCAAACTATATTTGTCATACATAGGTAATTTAGATTTGGAAGCAAGATTTAGACAATAGCCGTGGAAGATGGCGCCACTTCCTGCACAGCTTTCCGCAAGAAGCGTCTATGTAGAATAGCAAGTGGCGCTAATGGGAGGTCACTGTATGTTATTTTGTCTAATGTGTTTAGTGTTATCCTCATGACAGCCTTCAGCCTTGGATACATTACCCAAAGTACAGGGAAATATTTATCAGCCGAGTGCTAATCTCTATAGTAGTCATTTGGCACTGAGGACGAAGACACACCCACACTGGACCGTAGTAGATTAACACTACACACAACACATAACATAAGCACTGAGGACGGTGACACACCCACACTGGACCGTAGTAGATTAACACTACACACAACACATAAAGCACTGAGGACGGTGACACACCCACACTGGACCGTAGTAGATTAACACTACACACAACACATAAAGCACTGAGGACGGTGACACACCCACACTGGACCGTAGTAGATTAACACTACACACAACACATAAAGCACTGAGGACGGTGACACACCCACACTGGACCGTAGTAGATTAATACTACACACAACACATAAAGCACTGAGGACGGTGACACACCCACACTGGACCGTAGTAGATTAACACTACACACAACACTTAAAGTGTCGATAAAATAAGATCTTCTTTAATTGTGTTGTAATTAAAATTATTTCATGTTATGTTAATGTGACTCCTACATTCATGCCTACTTTACTAGTTCGGGTTGTATATAACTGATACACTTTGATAACAAAACAAGAACTTACGAACTCAGCCTGAGGCCTTGAGGTCTTGAGGCCACTTAGCTCTAGACCACAACAGTGACAAAAAAGAAGCTCTTCAAATAGTATGCATGATGTATATTTACAGCGCCCACATAAGCCAAGATCATCTGTCGAATGACATAAACAGAGTACATTATGACTGATTTGTCTATACTGAGTACATAATACAATTAGTGCTTCGCATGTGGTTGTGAATGAAATAAATTACGTGTTGTTGTCCATCTGTGTACGGTGTACCTACCTGCAGCTGTCTTATGGACCCATTGTTTCACTGACATTAATACAGGAGAATAGGAAACTATTGGCTGCCGATATTACATTAAAATTGTCTCAACTGAGAATACTGGCGAGTCAGTCCCGTCACCTGCTACTGCCATACTCAATGCAATCAGATAGATGAAGTAGGTCGCTCACAGCGACTATTTGGAACGGTTCAGTAGCGCGTTTCGTCAACGCACGTCTGCATCGCTACATTTCGCCGTTTGTCGCATTTGCCACGCGTCACAGTGTCCGGCGTAGAACAAGCCAAGTGGACAAAAATATTTTTTCATGGTTTTGGAACTATATCTATAAATTAAGTATTTATATACCTATATTAATATTATAAAACTATAAACTCTGTTTGTTTGTTCGTTTGAACGCACTAATCTCAGGAAGTTCTTTGCCGATTTAAAAAAAATATTTCAATGTTAGATAAGCTATTTATGGTGGAAGGCTATAGGCTATATATCATCACGCTGCGACCCACGAGAGTGGAGCAGTAACCAAAGATGCGGGGGACAGCTAGTAGTACCATAATATTTTATTTAAAGAAAATGCATAGAGATGGTGTATAAATATATTATTTCATGATGACACGATTACAATACAGAAAAAAAAATAAGAATAAAATTATCTCAATCGCTGCAAATATCAACGCTAATTCTATATAAATATACAACCTTAGACTAACATATTAAATACAAAAAATCTAAATATACAAATATAAATATACAACCTTAGACTAACATTAAAAAAATACAAAAAATCGAAATCTAACACTAGACTAATCAATTTACAATAAAACTAATTCTCAATATCAGAATCATCAGATTCAGAATCCGATGAATCCAATTGAAAATAGTCTTCCTGAGTTTGTGGAGGCCTTGGTTGCAACTGGAGTCGAGGCTCTATAGTGGGAGCTACGATGAGCTTTAAGACCTCCGCGCACAATTTATTACTCTTTTTTTTCGGTATTTCCCGAAGGCTATTGATCAGAGGATCAGACGTTAAAATCAACATATTGAGCAAGTCTCTATTCGTGGCGAGACGAGAGCACTTTCTGGTGTTGTGCTCTCTAAACCTCCGGCAATCTTTGTTTCTTGATTCTTGGGCTTCCTCTGAAAGTTGCCCTATTGGAACTATTGCCGTCTTAATCACTTCTGTACTGTGAATAAGCAATTTATGCACAGTAGCAGGCATGTAGTACCACGAGTAAAGGCTTAAATAAAGTCTTTTGGTCTCGTCACAAAGCTTTTTAAATTCAACAAGATTTATCTCGAAGCCACACGATAATGTCCTTAACAATACATCAAAGTGTTTGATGATTGTAACATCCAATCCTGTGATCTGAGCACTCAGTTCGGGATTCCCGAAAAAACGTCGAGCTGTGTTTCCATCATTTGTGGAACCAAATCCTGGCTTTGGCTTGTCCACAATTAGTCCCATTTCATGCTTGAATCGTTGTTTGATTTCGTCTGATCTTTGTTTTACACTTGCTTTTTCCTCTGAAGACCTAGCTTGCCATTTCTTAATGTCTAACTTATAACTAATGTGTAATAAGCACTCAAACGAACGAATCCAAGCATGTAATGTTGACAAACCATAGCCAAAATTATCCTGATTGCTATCAAAATGCTGTCCTTCATCATTCATCATTCTGGGAGTAGCCCCACAAATATAGCATTTCTGCGATGAATGTGTCTCAGTCAAAGCGTTGCACACTTTTCCATCAGTCATAGTAAGAAGAAGCTTGTGTTTAATAGAAATTTTAGAACCACCAAGATCACAAGATGTAGCCTCCAAGTTGTGTATTTGTTCCAAAACCTTATTTGTCTCGATTTTCGTCAATTCCAGGGTTTCTTTGGCAAAAATAAATTTAATTGGACGACAATACATTGTCGATGATGGACGAGGATTTTGCCAGATAATATTGTTACCCTCGTCAATTAATCTTAAAGGAACGAACGAATAAACAAAAAGGAACTCATCAGTGTCTTCGCTGTTCGCAAATCTCTGTTTGTAAGCACTATGACCCGAACTTCCGTCACATCCCCATTTACTTATAAGAGTAAAGGATGTATTGGGAAGCACACTTGTGATAACTTCTCTCTGAGCTTCGACCAAACGCTCTGCTGTTTTATTCAAAGTGGCTTGTAGCTCAATATCTGCTCGAGATTGTGTAACATCAATGTGCTCCTCTAAAGGATAACACAGTTTTTTTGATTTTACAATGCAATCATATGATGGAACCAACTTTCATAGTCCACTTCCTAGTTTGTTTATATGAGTGGGTTGTTGATTTTGAATCAATATAATACGCTAATGCCTCGTCACTACTTAGCGGTCTATCAGTTTGCACAGCACTTGGTTGTTGAAGGCATGTACTGGCAGAAGATGGATTTTCGCCAATGTCCTTTATTACTCTGGCAACGTTTTTATATCCAGTGGACCGTGCAGCTACCTCTGCAGCAGTCATTAATTCTCCAACACTCCGCGATTCAACTAGATCAGCAACTTTACGTTTCTTAGTTTTAAAAGACGAATCTTCGAAAACTTTTTTAGGTCTTCCGGGTCGACAAAAATCAGCAGATGAAGTAGAAGGTTGTGGTTGAGTCGATCGTAAGCAGAATTCTATATTTTCGCCTTTCAGCCACAACTTATTCTTATTCAGGAAACGCTCTTTTGATTTTGCTGAAGACACCCACTTGGTTGCAATTTTCGAAGAAATGCTGGCTAATTTCATCTTAATTTCCTTTTGACATTCTTCAGTGGTATCAGAGAAATCACACTTAGACAAAATAAATTGAAATAGACGATCATTTCTTTCGTCTTTTTCGTGCTTAAGCCACTCTTCGAAAAACTCTATTTTACTAATAGAGTAAGTCATTTCTACAAAAAAAGAAAAAAAAACGTTGTACTCAAGTGTGCTACATAAAATAGGTCACATAATAGTCTATAGGCATGTAGTTAAAACATATCAAAAATTCAGAGTGGATACAAGAGGATACATGGCTTTTCTAAGCCTGATAAGTTCGAAAACAAAGAAAAACATGGTAATTTTTTAAGTATTCAGAGATAGTCTACGTTATGAATGTTTATAACACATTAAATTAAAAGATTCTAATAAGAAAATAATATTTAACATACCTTCAGAAGTAAAATCCATCACTAAAACTTTTCACAAAATTAGAACTACCACCATGAGATGTTAGTGTAAGTGTCGCTAAAATGCAACTGACGTATTTATTTAACTGCACTTACCTAATTACCTTACTTTGATAAACGATGACTCACCCATATGGAATGTTAGACGTAAACAATTCTTGGAATCAGAGGTTTAGGGGTGTTGTTTACAGGTAGAAAGTACAAATTTCTGGGAATTTGATAATGACTTTTGTCCACCTGGCTTGTTCTACGCCGGATACTGTGCGCGTGTCAGAAGCGATTCAGTAGTGACACAGTATCGCTTAAGCAAACGATGCAAACGTGCGACTGTAACGATTCAGCATCGCCACTAACGCGCGAACCTTTCGGCCGACATTGAAAAAAGAGTGAAATGGGACTTTCTATAACATTTTCAAAAAAATTCCATGTGCTTTATTAGTTTTTGAAACATTGTTACATAATGGCCACCACATAACCTTTCTTTATATATGGGTGCACTCAATATTTACGTTGCCCACGCCTACGCTTTGGCTGCTTCCGTAAAAGCAGCAACAAAGACCACGAGACCAACGTTATCTCGACCGAGTCCATCTTACAGCTGTAGCGTCCACAGGCATTAACAGGTAGTCACTACAGCACACGACTGTAACGATGCTGAATCGCGACTGTATCGCGGTATTTTTGCAATGGTATCGCTACTGAATCGCTGCAAAAAGTCGCCGTGGGTGACCTTCTCTTACACGTATGACTGCAATGATTTATAATGGCGTCAATGACTGACTGGCACTATACACTATAGCATAAGCAATTTTTATTGAGATCGTGCTGAAGCTGGTATGATAGAAGATGGCCTTTTCAACATCTAACAACATATTATTTTATAGTGCGAAATCTGAAAAAAATCTAGATTTGACCGCTGACCGCTAATCTCCCCAATTTTGAATAAACTTGAAGACCGGGACTGTTTGTCGCCAATTCTTGTAAAATATTTCCAGACCAAAAAAGTAGAAGAAGTTTCTGCAATAGGTACCTACAATAAAGGAAACAGGATCAACCTACGATCGCCTTTCTGTTAACGTTTTTATTTTTGTTTGAGTCTAGGTTATATTGTTTTTGTAGGTATATTGGCGAGTGCTAGCGACATAATTATAGCAAAAAATTTAATTTTTGTTTTGTGTTTCTTAATGTTAATTACTTCCTATTAAATAGAATCGAGTTCTTCTAACTGAATAGACGGCAGTGCTTCTGGGGAGTTTGTTGCGCCACTTCTTCTTCCCAGCTAAAGCACTAGGAAGTGGTGAAGGGCGGGCGTTTTGGGGGACTGTCTTCTGTAATTTTGATGCTCAACAAGTGCTGATTCTCAGACAAGTTTAAAAAATGACTTTTGATTATGAACTGTAATGTTTGTGAACTTGGACATAACCGCCGCCGGCCGGCGCGGGCGCAGTCATCTGTGACTGCAACACAACCTCCTCATTAAAATAATTAGCTTCCAGCATTCAGACGTTTTTGCGACCGGATAGTTCTGTCACAGCGTCACCTGAGGTAGGTATTTACCTACTCTTGTGAGGTATACAGCAGGGTTGAAACACCTGCTATTTAGCTAGGTCCAACTCGCAGGCTGCGACGAAATAATTACTACTACTAGTAATATTCCGATAGTAGGTCGTACGTTACTTGTAGTGGTGGAATACATTAACATAAAACCATAGATATATATTGGATCTTCATTACTGCGTAGTGTCTCGATAGTTATACTTACCGATCACAAACATAGCACGCCGCTGATTTATTGTCACACCAGACTGTCAACTACTCATTACTTGTAATATCAATATTATCATGATTCAATATTGCACCAGTATGTAAGATCACCTAAACATTGTCGGAGCGCCGCCGCCGCGCCGCGCCGCCGCCGTCGCGCCGCGCCGCGCCGCCGGGCGGTGGCAGGCCCGGAGCCGCGCTATTGGCAACACTAACAGCTGGTCGAGACCGGCCGTATCACCAGCCGTGTGCCTATAAATCAGCCTTCGATATTACTGTTGCATTTATTTTACGTCCACAATTTGCCCGCACTGGGCCCGCGTGGTGGATTACGGCCCACTCCCTCTCACAGAGAGGAGGCATGTGTCCCAGTAGTGGGAACATTATAGGCTAATTATGCATGTTGCGTCCTAGTTCTAGTATTATAGTTGTCATTTTGCGTAACTATTAAACAATGCTGTAGAGTGGAATACACTCTACAGCATTGTTTACATCGTCATTCATCATCTGTCGTATGACCTAATATTGTTGCGTTGTTTTTGAAGTGAAAACTTCTTTAGCCGCGTTGAGCAATTTTTGGTAGGGGCAACTTATACGCATAAGTTGCCCCGTGCGCGTCACCGACATGATAATGTGGCCTGTTGCGCCAGACTGGCGACGCGACGCGCAGCGGCCTGTGTACATTTTGGAGTTTTCACTTCTGACTGCCTATTTTTAATTTATTATGAGCCATTATTGTCCGACAGCTGGGCAAAGTTGCTTTTATTGTTAAAGTCATATTAACTTTGCTTCAGAATGTTTATCTATTTACATTATATTCGAGTACTTATGTTTGACGCTGCAGTTTGTTAGAAAATAGTGAAATTAGTAAAGATAAAGATTCATTTATTTGTACAGTACTTAGCTAGTCAGATAGTACTTAGCAAGAGTTTCTTAGCAGTCGTATGCAAATTGATTCCACTTCTAACCGTCCGCTTTTCTTCACAGATGCGTGGTCCCAGAATGCGAGGCTTCGAACAGCACCCTCTACAGCCCCCCCTGGCTAGAGGGAGCGCTCCCATCAGGCAGTATCGAGTCCCGATGCTCTCGGCGCGCGCCGCTCGACCCGCAGCTGCCCTGCCAGGACGGCACTGCCTTCGGGGACGAGCTCGTGACCTGCGACAAGTGGTTGTACCAGTCGAACAACACTATTGTGACTGAGGTATGTACTTCAGCTATCATTATATTGAATATAGTGTTAGTTAGTCATATCAGACAAATGAGGGACTTATAAGAGACTTAAAAATGTAAACTCTTCTGCAGGTAAAAGTGCTGTGTGCCTGTGTATACAGGACCAGGTGAAAGGAGTTCTTGGATCAGAACCGAATCTGCTACATTACACGCTTCCTCTATACCTACATAAATAAGCCTTGCTTAGCTTTAACATAGTTTCATAATGACTTGTTACGATTTCCAAGGGGTACGGTGCAATCACTTCTTGAGTCTGAAACAGCCTAGTGTTTACCGCCTGTTTATTCGTAGGGGCTATTATCATTATTATTTTAATTAATTTCCTAGCTATCGTTGGTATTGTTAGCAACACGTGACGCGGTCGTATCGACAGCGTCACGGCGGAAGTTGAACATTACGCTCGTGTACAAAATATCATCAGCATTAACAGTACCTATAATATAATATGCCGTGGAAAGTACATAATAGAAGCTGTTAAACACAAGCTCATTGAAGCTCATTCAGCACTTGTCTGAATTCAATGAGAATCACTACGTGTTGAAATATATTTGACAAAGTTGACCTTTTCAAGTACGAACGTAAATCTTATTATAAGTAATAGATAATAAAGTTTTGTAAAGATGAGCGAAAGATAAAGGACAGTAGTCTAAGAGGTAAGACTAACATTATTTACAATCTCATCATGATCACAGACTCATAGTACAGTGGCTCGTTGTGTGACAGTCGCCACTGTGGCCAGCGCATGCCAGTGCAAGATAAAGGATGGTGGGCGTGTGGACGGACATGTACACTCCCGATAAGAACACAGAGCGAAAGGGAACCTAGCTCTCTTGATATTGAACTATCAGACGGCCTTAGCTTGACACTTACATAATACGACACCACGCAGAAAAAGATCATGCAGAAGGCTCACTAGAGAACGAAGAAAACCATCAAATCACTAACATAAGCTACTTTTAGCTCCTCAATAAACTACTGTTAGTTTGAATGTCTTTCACCGTCTCGTCCGTCTAGTGGGCCCTGGCGCGACCGCTGAGCAAGCGATCCTGGGTTCGATTATCCAGTCCAGCAAAGTGTTATTGGGCTTCAGCAAAACCCCGATCTCTGAATACTCTGAATTAGTGCAATAGCGCGTCTATTGCACTAATTCATTCCCTCTATACCTAACTGACGAAATGTGCGTTACATGTAATACAACCGTGATGTTCTGTTCTGTCAGTAAGCGACTGTTATGCCAGTGGGCCTTCCGCTTGTGTTTTGTGTTGTGCAACGGCAGCAATCTCGTGCGCAGGTGTATTGATCAGATCAATCGATCGGATCAATGCGTCGGACAATGATCTCATTTGTAAATATTATTTTTCACGGTTTCTTTTGTAAATACTCAAACCGATAGTAGATGAATACTATGTAAATATAGCTTCATTCGCTGTACAGGTTGATAAATCATCAATAAAATAATAATTACTTGTGTCTGCAGAAAAATCGCAAGACACGGCATGATTTTTATATGAATGTTTTCGATAGGATTCTTAGTACCCTGAACGTAAAAAGTTAAGTGAACCGGACCTATTCGCGGCATTAAAATATTTGCCTACTTACCTAGTACGCTCAAGTATTGGCATTGTAATGTGGGCCAGCTGGGATGTCCTCACGAGGTCGAGCACTTCAGCACTCCAGTCGAAAACTATTGTAAAGTGGGCCAGCAATGATGTCCTCACGAGGTCGAGCACTTCAGCACTCCAGTCGAAAACTATTGTAAAGTGGGCCAGCAATGATGTCCTCACGAGGTCGAGCACTTCAGCACTCCGGTCGAAAGCTATTACTTTTGAGAACAAACACTCCTCATACATAAGTATATTCACGACGACCTTCGGCTGCTTCGGATGGAACATGGTGAAGGATTAGTTTAATGTCATGGGAATAGTTAGGAATGAAAATTGTAACTTTTGAAATACTTTTTACTAGTAGAATCAATGAGTCGACTCACTGACAGAAACCGGAAGTCATCAAATATGTGTATTCGATTGTCTAAGCATTCATAATTTTGGATCATTTCGATTCCTTTTTAACTTATCCTTTCATTTTTAGTTAGTGGTACCAGTTAGAACTTAAATATAGCATTTTATACACACCTATGTTTTCAGATGTATGTAGGGTAGGGACCGAGACCGACCACGATACTAAGTAATTACTATTATTTCTTAAAAAGTACGTAATAATTCCTAATTGGTCACGCTAAACAACGTGTTGATAATTCATGGCTGAGAGCATTGGTCACGGGCATTGAGACCTGATCGCTACAGTAGCTGACTGATCGCGCTCTGATAATGCGCTAAATTGAGCGTGCGGTCGCGCCGCGGCCGGTCACGGCTAACTGCAGCTACTGTCCTTCACGGCGACGCCACGCCTCCGCGCATGTCCAGCAGTAATCTAGACGATTCGCGTACTGAATATTTCAACCTGTCTTTAAATATCACATTCATCATGATGGTAGGTGGTACCGAACTACCGGTAGACCGACTGCCTGTGAAGGCCGTGAGAATCCGTGAGTGATGTCACAGGACCGGCCCTTGTGGCGATGCTCAAAGGAGGCCTATGTCCAGCAGTGAATGTCATCCGACTGAATGATGAAGATGATGATGATGTAGGCAGTGGCTGAACAGCCACAGTCATTTTTCGTGTATAGCGTCAAGTCGACCAGTATCTTCTAATTTTCAGAACTACTATAATTTCTTCTACGGTTTTCGCAATCTTATCTTAAATGATACATTTATCTTCTTTAGAAAACAATATGGAATCTTTAAATTATACTTAATATTATGTTGTTGTTATGTGCAGTTCAACCTGGCGTGTCAGGAGTGGAAGCGCACTCTAGTGGGCACGGTGCACAACATCGGCATGTTGGTCTCGCTGCCCATACTCGGATATATTTCCGACCGGTAAGCAACGCCTGCATACGCCTTCCGTATCTTACTTATAACCTTACGTTAATCGAGGCAAAACAATGACTTCCTGTCCGGCAATACCTGTCGACCTAATGATAACATAAAATAAAAAAGTGACTTGCCTGTGTGTATTTTACATTAAAATACGTTCAAATTATTATGAACCGCCATTTTTTTGCACATTTTCAGTTGGGGCCGAAAGCGAGCGCTGATTCTGAGTTGCACATTGGTTGGTGCCATCGGTTCCTTGAAGGCGTTTTCAATCTCATACGAGATGTACATCGTGGTGGAGTTCTTAGAGACCGTCGCTGGAGCGAGTACTTTCCCTGCAGCATACATTCTAAGTAAGTAACACAAGATCCAGTACAAACAAAGCTGCCAATACTAGCATGTTATCTGATGTTAACAGTTCCTTTTGCTCTTTCCAGCCATCGAATTACTTGGCCAGGATAAGCGAGTAATCACTACCGCCTTTCTAGGCATTATGTTGGTGTTAGGAGGACTCAGCTTCGCTCTCCTCGCAAAGACCTTCCAGTACTGGCGAACCTTCATCCTTGTGGTATATCCTCCCTCCCTGCTGTTTATTCTATACATATACCTGCTGCCAGAAAGCATCCGATGGTTGCTGTCGAAAGGGCGAAAGGAAGAAGCAGTTGAAATTATAATGAGAGCAGCGAAAATGAACAAAGTGACACTATCCGACGAGACGATGAAGCAGTTGTCAGAGGAGAAAGTGAAGCCACAGGAGAAGATAGACGACAAACCTGAAGAGGGGCTGTGGATGCAAGTGTTCCACTCCCCGATCATCATGACGCGCCTGGCGATCTGCTCGTGGTGGTGGATCACGTGCACGTTCGTGTTCTACGGGCTGGCAATCAACTCAGTGTCACTGGCGGGTGACAAGTACACCAACTACATGCTTGTGGTGAGCGTGGAGGTGATCGCGGTGGTCACCAACGCGCTGGTGCTCGACCGCATCGGCAGGAAAAGGACCCTGCTATGTGCTTACACCGTGTGCGGCATCGCTTGTGTCGCTATACCGTTTGTTCCTAAAAGTGAGTATTCTGGCAATACTTGCTTTGAAATATTAGCAGTCTTAGAGACATTGACTATTGTTATCCTGGAATTGAACATGAACATTCATTCAAAACCAAGATAAGTAAAAAAAAACAAAAAACACAACACATTATTCTTAGCATATAATATTATGTTCCATGTTGTCATCATGATCGCATTAGAACTCCTCGCGTGTTAATCGTCTCCTCTTCTTTCCAGATTTGCCATGGCTAGCCACCGTGCTGTACCTGGTCGGCAAGATAGCCATCACGCAGGCGTTCAGCGGCATCTACATGTACACGTCGGAGCTGTTCCCCACGCACGCGCGTCACTCGTTGCTGGGCTTCTGCTCCATGGTGGGCAGGATTGGCTCCATCGTGGCGCCTCAGATGCCGCTGCTGGTCAGTATTGTCATACATACTCGTATTATCACAATATTTATGTATCTTTGCTATGGCAGTTCATATTGTCTTCTTTATCCTGCACGTGTCCCGCCATGTAACTGAGGGTTGGCACGTTGGCGCAAAGTATTTCACTCTTCCCTTGTACCGTATCATAGGTACCTAACACAATTAGCCCATATTTTCTTTAGTCGTTCTTTCTCTCACCATCCATCAACGTTTTAATGCATCACTTTTTTAGTCAAATGCGTTGAATTCCTCCTCATTGACATAGTTAGCTACTAGTAAAAGTACTAAGATTGTTTAGAATATTTTGTCACTAGCGCCACCATCAAACTCCTCTTAATATACTAGATTGCCGAGATTACCAGCATTGAATATATTATTCACAATTCACATGCCATCCTCTGCCGTGTTCGGTTCTGTTGTGTTGTACTCATTGTATAACAATAGTTGAAGGTCGCACTTTGACGTGTGAACCATGTGAGTTGTGTTAAGATCTGATGCCACAATACAATTAAATGTTCTCAACATTTTCATGTAAATCTGTGTAATAAAGTTAATTAATTAGGCATGACTGTGCATAGACATATATTTAGTTAGAGATTGTCATTGGTGACGATTTTCTTGTCACAAAAATCTCTAAACTAGACGAAACATCACCAAAGATTTGTTTGTTCCTGTCGTACGACGTTTCCCATTCTGAAATTGACCTTTAGTGTACTTTTACATCACTAAAATAATTTAGTTATTCCATTTAGTGAAAATGACAACTTTGCTATTCTTAATTTGACGCTTTTACCGATTGGTTGTCATGAACTAAAATTTACAAAGCACATTTAACTAACCAAAAAAAAAATGATAATTTAGTTTAGTTCGGTGTACAAGAGAATCGGCACCATTGTTTGGTCATTTTGACGGTAATAACGATTGTGCATAGGTACATCTTATTTAGCCTGTTAGAAATGATACAATTATAGAATAGAATATTAGTTATGTACTGTTACAGGATTATAAAGAAAGTAATTTTTTTTTATTGTCTCGGCAGCGTACCCGTACTTCTTGAGTGTACAATAATAATCGAACATGGATAGACACCAAACTAAACTTTGTACAAGAACCAATTATGTTTTACAGTAGATAATTTACTTGTTCCATTCTAGGCGATCTACGTGGAGTGGCTGCCGTCGGTGCTGTTCGGGTTGACGGCGCTGGTGGCGGGCGCGCTGATGCTGACCACGCCGGAGACGCTCAACACGCGCCTGCCCGACACCATCCGCGAGGCTGAGCAGATCTCGCGCCGCCCCGCGCCCCTCAAGGAGGACGTACAGATGACTGCCAGGACGTGACCGCCCACCACAACTTAGTTTATCATCATCAATTCAGCCGAAAGACGTCTACTGCTGGACATAGGACTCCCCCAAGCATCGCCACATCGACTGGTTCTGTGCTTCTCGCATCCTGCGGATTCCTGCTGTCTTAACCAGGTCATCGGTCCACCACGTGGGAGGCGTTCCGACGGCCACGACTTAGTTACCCAGATAATAATAAGGCTTGATTTTTTGAAGCGTTAGTTATAGTTTCGTTAGTCATATGCGGCCTCCAGAAGCTAAGCGAGAAGTCTCGTGAGAAGACAATGACAACAAGGAGACGACAGGAGACCAGAATATAAGGATTCACATTCACGTTCCTCCGATGTTCTCCGAGCTTGCCGGCGAGGCCGCACTATGTTGATAAAATTATTTATTTATGATTCTTGATCAATGTTTAAACAAAGTAATACAACTCGCTTTTATGAATAGGTATCTAAGTGCCATGATTGACACATATTGCAGGCTTCTGCACTATGTGGAAACGATGGGCCTTAGAGACAACGACCCGCTGCTTATCCGGGTGTTGTTTTTCCAATATTTTTGTATTCTAAATGATTAAGTTCTTGTTAAGCATTTAATAGGCTCACAGTTTACAAGAATAATAGAGATGATATAAATCACGGCAAAGATTAAAGAGTACCTACAATTTTCTGGAGATTCATGTGGTGTAGCGGCGGCGTAAAAACTAAATTAATCTCAATTTTTACTTATTTGTAAGTGTTAATGTAAGTTAGAGACAATTATGTAAAGCTTTTAATGTGATACTGATAATTATTGTTAATGCATCCTTCTGTTGAAACAATCTATAGTCGTATGACTTTGTTAATAGTACACTTGACAACCGCTAGATGTCACCGGTAACTGTGCATTTAATTCCAATGAAATAAAAGTACGTTGTGCTAATTTTAAGTTCCTCAGATTTTCATTAGTTGTTACTGTATTAATATTTACAGTTACCGTGTTAACTCAGTTTTGTGGTAGGTAGCAACAGTGTCATAAAAATAGAAATAGTGTGTACTTCGGGCTGTATGCTAACTGGCAGCGGCACACACTAGGCCGTAATTCGGTGAGTTACGACGAATCGGGCCAGTTGTTTACTAGAGGTACTCATAAGATTGGAATTCATCAAAAGTGCATAATTATTTTTAAGAATGGTTAAGGTGGTTAGATCGTATAATTGCGTTAATATGGGTTCACCCTTGTTTGGTATAACAACGTTTGATGTAATTTTACTAATTCGAACAACGTTTAAGAAAATAATCAATTTGTATAATATCGATTAATATAATTTTCATTTGATTGAATATTTATTTGCGATAACAACATTTGCGCTATTGATCAAAAGGTATAATGTTCATTTGATGTAATGTTCAGGTGGTATAACATGTATTTTATCGAATATTCAATTGGTGTAATGTAATGCAGAAAAGAAAACATGTACCTAAATATTTGCAAATTTTTATTGTGCGCAAGAGCGAGCGAAGCGAGCTCGGGACTTGGGGCACCCCGACTAGGACAGGTTAGGTTAGAAGGGGATGGCAGGGTCTAGTGAGCGAGCGAACAGATCCTGCCATCACCTTCGTGGTTATTTTTTTTTAAACCACCCAGAAGTAGGAGCCCCGCGAAGCGGGGCTCCGTCGAGCATCTCCGGCTGGGAAAAATGGTGGGGGGTGACTCCAGCAATCAATATTGATCAAAAGGTATAATGTTCATTTGATGTAATGTTCAGGTGGTATAACATGGTATTTTATCGAATATTCATTGTGTAATGTAATGCAGAAAAGAAAACATTGTAAATATTTGCATTTTTTTTATTTTGAAAAAGAAAACACATGCTAATCTTAAATTAAATGCGATCGCTTTAAGTAAATCTAATTCTGTGTAAGTTTCAAAATTACGTAACTCTCAATGTTACGTGAATTATTAATGAACCGATACGATCTTTCGACTAAATCATTATTAGTCTGGTGAAACATTAGTTTAAATAAAATTAGTGCATTTGAAAATTCGGTCAAATGACATTATTTCAAAGAAATAAATATGCTAAATAAAAATCTACCAATTAATTATTCGGTCAAATGAATAATTATACGAAATGACTTTATTGTAACTGAAATTCGGCGAAGCGATTTTCGACAAAACGTTGTTATACCAAACAAGGGTGAACCTTTAATATGTACCTACAATCAGCATCGACCCAGTAGGTAGACGGTGGGTGCTTTGTCGGCCAGCCAGTTTGCAATGTGTAGGGTTCCCAATACAAGATACACACATACTTTGTAAAACTTTTATCGAGCTCTCTCACTTTCTTCTTTTATTTGCCAGCAAGCTATACCTATTACTATGAAAAACCATTGTATAGGTACGACAAACGATTATTAGTATAAACCTACAGTAAAAGTAATGTCTTAAAACCATTGTACATAGATATCTCATACTATCCTATCCCTACTCCACCAAGTTGTAAGTAAATAAGTTCTATTTATTGTATGTATATTTACAAAAGAAAACAAGTAGGTCCACGGGACGTGTGGTGCACGTTGATATATAGATCCGTTGTAAATAAAATATTAAATAATAAATTCCGAAAATTGTGTTTTGTAACGTTTGTACTAACAATCAACGTTTGTGCAACAACTAATCAAATTATGAACAAAGTTCCACCGTGTCACAGATAACATTAAAATAGGTCTTTACCTATGAAGTTGTCTTTTTACAATAGGTACTGTCCATTTGAAACGTAATTTATTTATGGCTGGCCGTATATTCAAATGAATTTTATTTAAAAAAATATGGAATTCTATTTTCATATTCAGTCATTTGTTTATTGAGTGTTTGGTTTTCACTACATTTCTATCTTTTTCATCAATAAGGACAATAAAAATACGAGTAAGTATGGAATACGAGTTCCGTCGCGGTAGCAATGCCGTACAAACTACAAACGAACGCATGACTCGTTATTGGTTTGGACGCTTCCGACATGGAAATTTCGATCTAAAAAATTAGGTAACCCCGTGGTCGCCCGAAAACTAAAGTCAACAACTACGAATTAAAGGTGATAGTGGAAGCTGCCGATACTCAATCTACGGCTGAGTTAGCAGCAGCTTTTAACGTTAGCATCAAAACCATATTGTTCCATTTGTGTCAAATTGGCAAGGTAAAAAAACTTGGCAAGTGGGTGCCGCACGAACTGAACGATTGATAGCGCGACCAACGCGTTGAGATATGCCTTGCGTTGCTTAACTGACACAGAAACCAAGGCATTGTGTACCGTTTGAACCATTGTCATTTGTGCTGAAAAACGGATTCTTCTTGATAATTTTAAGCGGTCTTCATGTTACTTAGACCCTGGTTCAGCACCTAGGCAATGCCCCAAACGAAAACTTACCCCTAAAAAAGTCATTGACACTGTTTGGTGGTCTAGTGCCGGTATAATTCATCACAGCTTCTTACCAAATGGCACCAGCATTACTGCGGATGTGTACTGTGAGGTGCTGGACACAATGACGGAGAAGCTCGCAAATCTCCGGGCAGTATTGGTTAATCGCTCGTCCCCGCTGCTCCTACACGACAACGCGCGATCTCATACGTCACAAGCACAACAGACGGTCTATTAGCTACAAGAGGTAGGGTTGGAAGTTATGCGTCATCCACGGTACTCACCAGATCTTGCGCCGACAGACTTCTACTTTTTCTAAAATTTGGACAACTTCTTGGCAGGGGAAAAATTCAATACCCGAGAAGCAGTACACAATGCCTTCGAAGAGTTTTTTGGCTCCTGTAGACCTGACTTCTTCAAGAAGGGCATTGAAAAATTGCCAGTGCGCTGGCGGAGATGCATCGATAGCGTGGGTGCATATTTTGATTGATAGAAACAAAAAATATGTATATAAAAATTACTTTAACTTTCTGTGTACTCAACGGCAATTTCATAGGTAAAGAAAGACCTGATATTAAAATAATAGGTAAGAAGGTAGATCTAGTCGTCAGTGTGCTCCTATGTCGAAATGTTATCAATCTTGTAAAACAACGATGAAAGTATAATGTTTTCGAGAGTCCTCTGTAATGTGATTTTAACTGAGGAAACCTTCGAACCGGCTGCTTATAATTAGGTTTCGTTACGCAGTAAAAACTAAAAGCTGTCAATTTTCCGCCGCTAGCCATTTATTTCAATGAATCAGACACCAGAGACGCCAGCGCGTGGCGGTAGACAAGCTGTCATTACATCATTTGTTAAAGTCGTCCAAGATATAAAAATATGACGGCGGGCGGTGGCGTGGCTATGTTGAATTCACAATAAATTAACATTTTTCCATCCTCAAATCTAGTCAATAATTGCTTATATTTCACGATTGTGGCTACACGTGCACTTTTCATAAAAGCAACATAGCTCAAGACAAAGGCAGGTTCCAAGCACTTCTTGCCTATACTGGTAATGCTGCGAGTTTTAGTTTTATAGCTGGGAAATTAGATGGTCATTTCAAAATCTACCTGGATAAGTCCTGAAAACTAGTTGGTTGCCTTGTGGGGCCACTTCCTCAAGTCGTCATCTGTAGCAGTCCTCTGCTATGCATAATAATAATATCTCTTCAATTGCATGCCATTCAACTCAATCCTCGGCTACTCTCATCCAACTTCTGTCGGCCTTTCTGCGAAGATCGTTGCTCCACATAGCCTGAATGAAGGCTTTTTTGCATTTACCGTCGTAATTAGTACGAATGGGTTATCCTCGCAGTTGAAACCAAGCAATTATGACGTTCTTCGATATCATCTTTTCGTAAGCATCCGCTCCAGGCGTATGTGGAGCACACCTCACACGTGGCCGCCATAACGAGCCGGCTTGTGAATGGGTTTATGCATAACGACCCAAATAACCGGCGGCTTTGATCGTAAACCGAGCGGTCACGGATTCGACGGCGGTCGCAACTCGCGGCTCCCGATATAACCCGCGTGCAGTGTTCCAGCGACCGCCATCGTCTGCACGCGTAAAACTATATCCGCTATCCCAATAAACATAACTCGTAAATATTAGCAGAACATACCATAACGTTGTCTATGCGAGATTTATGGCTACAGTATAGATTAAACGCCATGCTGTGGGATCAACGCCGTTTGATCTATTATTCACATCAGTGTTGGCTGCGGACGGAGTGTCAACATTTATGAGATTTATGTGCTGTTGCTGCTGTATACTAAGGAGTTCTCCAGTGGCCACTCGTTCAGCGCTGGTCTTTATGAAACAAGTGACAATCACGACTGGTTCGGTTCATGTGGATGCGTCATAGATGAAGTGAAGTGCTGGGTATAAAGCCTCATGCTGTTTATATCAGTTTTGGTGACGAGTGACACAGAGTGGTGACCAGTGAGCATGTCTCGCCGGGAAGTTCGCGTGGAGCGGGGGTATCCCCTGCCACCGCCCAGCAAGTGTGCCAAAGTAAGTAGACGTGGTTAACTGGAGTTTCTGTCAATGGACAACTGAGAGCAGGGTTATGATAATATAATAGCAAGTAGTTTAAGGTCAGAAGGGGGGTCAAAAAGGGAAGGGAAGGGGAAAAAAAACCTTGTTCATAGATAACTGAAACAAAGTGACTCTCATACAATATTGATCAGAGGTACCTACGTTTAACATACATGGTAGCTCTACGATTAATTTTATTCCCTACCTACACAATATGTATTGTAAAGCACCTGAATACATACACTTCAACATAGACGGAAACAGTAATGAGTATCGTAAAGAATCCAAAATCATTCGATAGAGTTAATCAAACCCCACTTTTAAACACTCCAGGAGCTGTATAGTCGTGGTTTATTGAGACTCCTTGTAAAATATTAATAGCAATGGTTCCTGCCAAGTAATATACTCGGCTAATCTCTTGTTTTGACACATTACAATATACACGGCGCACGTTTGAGTACTCTTTGAACAAGCTACTAAATATATTTTATTAGGCCACGTTGTTTAAAGTGATGTCATAACAGAGGAACACAATATTGCAGCAGATTCCAAATTCACTAAAACAGTCTGTTATAAGGTAACAGTATCTAACCTCAACATGAAGCCAGATAGGCAGTCGCTCCATGTAAAATACTGGTATTCAGCTGTAACTGGTTAGACTAGAAGCCGACCCCAACAATGTTGGGGACCAACCAGGGCGGCATAATCGCATGTGCGACAAAGCGCTTTACTTTAGAAAAAAAAAAAAAAAAAATAATGTTGGGGAAAGGCAGGCAGATGATCATGATGATGATGTATCTGTTATAAGGTATCCAGACAGTATAAGTACGTCTAAGGAACTTTGAAAGCACCTTGTGATGGTACACTAAAAGTTGGGGTTAATACTCTAATTTTTATGGTGTCGAGTAATTCAGGCGCTTTGCATAAATGTCCATGAGATGTCTCAATTAGCTCCACTGCACATTAGCTGTTCCTAGACCAGCAGTATTAGATTAGCTTGTAAGCATAAACGCCCTGTTCTGTTCAAGTGTTTATCAACGATAATCCTTACACCATTCGATATCAAAGTGTGTGCAGCATCGGTTGTATAAATAACCAATGAACATACATTTTAGATTAAATTTATAAAAAATGTGCTAGTCTATTGTTTGGCAGTAGCTACATAGTGAACACAAACAAACAATCTCTCTTGTATTGTGGGTGTTACGCCTGCGTCCTCGTGGCTGAGCCGAGTGAATTGAGGGATTGATGGATATTCATCACTGTGTTTATTACCTATACTTTTATAATTTAACTGGAAATCTTACGAAGACAATCCTACAGCTTTCGATGCAAGGCTCAGTGTACGTTCGTGGACTAAAGCATATAGAAGGGAATAGTTCAATACCAAAATTGAATTGATGCAAAGATGCTACGAAAATTTTAGATTAAACATTGAGTTCAACAAAATAAATACGTACTGTGCCAAACGAACCCTGAAATGATCTGAACCCTTGAAAAGCTAGAAACAGTACCAAGGTGACCTATTAATATTAACAAAAAGTTGCAATACTTGCAGTTGATGTATTGCTGTAAGTACATGGTATTTATTGCTGCCATTCCATAGTAAGCATATCCATTCATAAATGTATAATGTGTGTTTACGTGGCCAGGTGCTGTACTACACATGGAAGCTATGCTCGGTGGTGTTCTCCCACTTCGTGATGATCAGTCTGGTGGTGGCCTACTGCATCCTCGGAGCTGTTACCTTCGAGAAGCTGGAGGCGGACCACGAGATAGAGGTATCAGCTTATATACACTTGAGAGCAATAAAATCGCACACCCCTTGTAATTTGGTTTAATATTGTTTTTTTTTCTTAAATCTAAAGATATTGAGTAGGTACAAATCATTAGGCAAAATTAAAGAATACAAGCTTAGCTTTAAAAAAACACAAAATGAAAATCATTGACCTTCACGTAACTTACAGAAACCAGCCGTACACCAAATTAGCCAAATTCACCCGTTAGCATTGTCACTACTTGCACCCCTTACCCGCAGGTATAAAAGGGTCGGTATTTTTGGATTTTTAACCCGCCCGATCAAGATGTTTGGCAAGCCGATCCCTTGGGCGAAGCATGCCAAATATCTGGGTGTTACTTTGGACAGACGTCTCTCCTTCTCAGAGCACATAAAGGTGGTTCGTTCGCGAGCCGCCTTTGCTCTGGGTAGACTACATTCCGTCTTAAATGCACGCAGTAAATTGTCACTCAGGTGCAAATTGCGCATTTATACGGCATGCATCCGACCTATCATGACAGACGCCTGTGCTGTTTTCGCACAGGCCCACCCCCGGCACGTCCATAGGATGCAGTCCCTACAGAACCATTTTCTACGTAAAATCACGGGTTCCCCCTGGTTCGTTTGTAATATCAACTTACATTTAGATTTGAAAATCCCCACCATTCAACAATTCATAAAACGCGCTTGCAAGCGTTTCTTAGATACCGCTGGCAGCCATCGCAACCCTCTGGTTGTGAAGGCCGCCAGTTATGTCCCCTCTAGAATCAGTAGAATCCGCCGTCCAAGGCACGCATTGACCGACCCCGATGACCCCACCACCCTCCTCCAGGAAAGCAGTAGGGCCACCAGTACAGTATACACAAACAGACACAAATCGAAGTTCCGACCTCGCCGCCGAGGTTCTTCGCGTCCGCGTTCCTCCCCGATAAATTTCTCTTCCCCTCCCTTGATCGGATCCGCAGAGCCAGCTGGTGGCGTAGCTGAGCCAGTAGTTTTAAACCCCCCTAATAATAATGAATCCATTCAGATCCAGCCTGTCCCCAACTTGCTGTCCCCCCCCAGCGACGCCCTATGCCGAGGTTCCTACCCCACAGGGGTGCCCTTAGGTGATGGTCGCTTAGTTTATAATTAATATTATGCCCCTGGCTGGAGGCTTTGAGTTAGCTCGAAGGCACCACCGGATTGACCGGTTAAGCAGTCACGGCCTCTCAACGCCAACTGCAAGATGCCATACACAAAAAATTTAAGGATTTTTAATCAGTTGCATACCGAAGGTCAACTTGATAACATCTCTACTGAAAGCATACGGAAAAATATGAAATATACCTTGCTCGAAGCAGGCCATAATCAAAGTGAAGTTGCTCGACGACTAAATTTGAGCCGCTACTCTGTTCGTCTTATGTACCAGAGGTTTCAAGAGACCGGTGGCTACATTCGGTGACCAGGATCTGGCCGGCGACGCAGAACATCAGAGCGTGATGCCCGCTTTCTTGTGTCGAGGTCTTTAAGAAATCAGCAACTGAATGCGGTTCAACTGGGACAAGAGCTTCGAGAAGTTCGCAATGTCAGTATAAGTCGGTGGACAGTCAGAAGAAGACTTGGTGAAGCAGGACTGACTTCACATCGCCCAGCAAATGGTCCCAAATTGACCACAGCTCACCGACAAGCCCGACTACAATTTTCCAGGGAACATTTAAATTGGACGTTCATACGTCCAATTTAAATGTTCAACATCATGTTCAAATGTTCATTGTTCATAACAAACCGCCATTGGTCATCCAATGGCGGTTTGTTATGTTCTCTGATGAGTACAGAATTACATTAAATGGTCATGATGGACGCTCTAGGGTCTACAGAAGGTCATCAGAGCAATTTTCACAATGCTGCATAAGCGAACGTGTGGCTTTTGGCGGTGGATCGTGTATGTTTTGGGGTGGCATAATGTTGGAAACTAAAACTGACATTGTATCCATCACTGGGGCGAATACCAGCCCGAGATCGAAAGGTTTGACGGCTGCACGATAAGTTGAAGAAGTGGTCGAAGGACATGTGAGGCCGCTTGCGTGGCTTATGGGAGAAGATTTTCTCTTAATGCACGACAACGCCAGACCGCATGTCGCTAGAACAGTTTGCGACTACATGGAAGACGTTGGAATCACCGCGATGGAGTGGCCAGCTCGTAGTCCTGATCTCAATCCGATTGAGCATGTCTGGGATGAGCTAAAAAGAAGAGTTCGAGCAAGAAGCCCTGCTCCTACGCGCCTCCGAGAGCTTCAACTTGCCATTGAAGAGGAGTGGAACGCTATACGACAACATTTCATGGTAAAATTAATACGGTCCATGAAAAACCGATTAAGATTCTATTCATTATTTCTTAAGTAAAATTGGGTAATTTTACCCGTTTGTTGGGTTTTGTGCCGTAAAACCTGTTATGGGTATTTTTTACACTGTAGGTATTTGATATCATTAGAAAGGTAATGAGGTAGACTCTCAATTAGTGTATGTGTTTTTTAAAATATTTATTCCAATTCATGAAAAAAAACTGCCTTAACAAAAAAAAAAGTCAAGGTGTGCGATTTTATTGCTCTCAAGTGTATAATTGAATGCCAATCTAGCTTATTTTATCACAAATATTGCTTTAAGTAGAACTTAGAAAAGTACAGTTCTCGAGCAATACAATGTTACTTTGAGCTTTATAAAGAGACTAACAAATAGCCATGAGTGACAGAGGCGCCCTCTACAGTACCAAGCTTTTTCGAAAAATCCATATTCCATGTTGACGGCTAGGAACCTATGTTCAGTTCCTATATCAGTTGAACTGATAACGACTCGTACTGTAGTACCTACGAACCATGCCGTAAGATCTTTCGACTCCTCACCATCCAACGTTCCATTATGCAATTGAACTGCTAAAGCTATTTAAATTTAGGTAGGATTTATCACGTGTAAACTATGAGAATTCGTATGTTGCCAATATCAATTATGTAACTTGAATCTGTATCTAAATCAAAACATCTATTGGATCGACGAAGTGCGCAGTTGATATAAATTAATTCACAAAAGCTGCAATTTCTTTCGGCAATTTTGTCATTGTAGTTACTTAATCGTCTCTGTAGGTTTCTACTGCTTTTTTTTCTATTCTTTCAATGCAACCGATCTTTCTACCACTTTATTGCCTTAATATTTTATTTATTCGGGAAAACAAACAATTCACACATTAGGAATTACAAAAAGATAGGATACCTACACAAATTATACAAATATGAAATCAACCACGTTCTCCACAGATACACAATGAAACAATTTGGTAAATTTTAAGACTAGCGTTGTAAAAAATAAAAAATAGGAATACCTATTAATAGTAAAGTATCAACAATACATAAAGCTGTCTATTTTGCCGCATATTATGTGGAGCAACAGTGTCGCATTAATGTTGCAATAATATGATAAGCAACATGAGTCTAAAATTTCTATGCGGTAAAGCAAACAGATCCAAACTGCATAAATTCTAAATAATTCATAAATTGCACGCAAGCCGGCATTTATACGATTGGAAGTAGTGACGAATACAGGTCGTGCGCACTCCTCGCGTCCCTGGCTTGTGCTGGGAACTATATAACACAACTTGTTACCAATGTCTAAACAATCATACGAGCTATTGCTTAAGTCATATAAAAATTTAGTTTCAAAAAAGTACTCCTTGTATTGTATTATTATCCTTGTAGTTATTAAGTAACTCACTTTATGAGAGATAACCACTTTTTAAGCAGCGATAATGCATAGCCTTCAGAAATTTACGTTGTATGCTTTCTTTACACTCAATATATTTATTGTTGAAGGGGAATATTTTGATTTGAATATTAACATTATAAACAGATTTCATCAAGATAATCAAAATACTTACTAATTTATTATCAAATCTATATAGACTATAAATTTCGTTTCATCAAATAATGGCACGCTGCCACAGAGTACTTAAGCTCACCTGATTAACGATTCAGTCAGGAACAATAGTTAACGTCGCTGAACATGACACAGTGTAAAAACATGAAAGACGCGGGGTTTACGGATGGCTACAAATAAGTTTGTTCAATAATATCTAAAAGTTCGTGATGGCTAATGATGACAATAGATTTGATCATCAATGGGATTACAAGGCTCAACTAATGTTATCTACAGCAGTAGCTATACAGGGTGGCACATGGCAGGGACCTGGAAGCGCAAACTGTCACCATTAATTCAGCACATGATTCTAGCCTCTGGCGTAGATATAATATGTCAGTCATCACAAATATGAATCTGTTGTTTCATAGAAAAGTGCAATACCTACGCGGTCAAAATGTACTGAACAGCAAATTTATTTTTTAGTAACTGACGAAGTCGACGCGGGGGGGTTCAGAATTATGTACCGAATCTATGGTAGTGCGTCGATGTCCCCTACCACCCTATATGTAATTATGTCTAGTCAAATAATTATTATAAAATCTCATAGTTATCGTTTTCAGTCGAGTTGTAGGAGTCGATCATGTTAAATGGTTATTTATGGCCCTCCTATGGATTTTAAGTCTTTCTCAATTGTCTTGTAATAAAATCTTAATTTAAACTGGAAAGTGTGTTTTCCATCAACCTGTGCAGGTGGTCCGTACAAACGCGATCGGCGCGGGCGCACGTCAGATAGCCGACAACTTCACGCTAGTTAAATAATCCTCATAAACTGGGCATAAGATTAGAGCTTTCGTAGAATCTATGGTTGTAAATCCAAGTGAAGGGTAGTTAGTCCGAAATAAATAATAATGGTTTTAGGATTGAGAAATCAGCATTGGTGTTAATATCCATAACTACCAACATTGCTTTAGGAATGTGTATTAAATTCTAACAATGTCAGCAGTCTAAGTCTATATAGGTCGCTTACATCTGCTTAATGATATTCAGCGCGGGAATCAGAATGTTTACAAACCCGTCTGTATGTCTAGCTGTCTTCAGTTATGAAGTCGATTTCATCGACTCACACATACCTACGTGTATCGTTATAGTTTTCTTTCTAAGTTTATGTTTTGTCTTAGTACGTCGAGTGAAATTAACTTCTTTCTTAAATTCTAAATGGTCACAAATAAATTAATGAGCTCGCATCCTAGTTCGTGTACAACATTGCTTAGTTTATGTATTTCTGATGATCAAAGGAAGAACGATGAAGAGCTCCTTAGAAGGTGGGAGCCTCATATCCGTCGATAACGTGTTTGTCTGTGTGTGCAGGTGAAGCGCAACATATCGCAGATCCGCAGCAACACGACGCAGAGCATCTGGACGATGTCGCGCATCGTGCCGCTCTTCAATCAGACCAACTGGACCTCCGAGGTCGTCGACATGCTCAAGGTAAAGATATTATGAGCATTATCATATAACAGCTCCTTATCATAGAAGTACCGGACCTCATAAAGAACGTCGCGGTGAACGTCGTGCATGTTGGGTCGACTACTCAGTTAGGCAAACGGATAATGCTATGCAGTGTATAGTTGTAAGTTAATAATAAGTGATGAACGTTGTTGCTCTGCAAGTAGATAGCAGATGTCGCCAATGCTAGTTTATTTGTTTAATAAGTAGGTACACCAACAGTATATACATTACGTGAAACACTAAGTTTATTTACCGAATTAGGACTAGCACGAGCAGCTTCTTGGGAGGTTAAGGCTTTTTAGGAACGTAAGGTGCAGTAAAAAAATAATGGTGCGTGTTTTTATTTCTTCACAAGAAACAATGAATGCTTTCAAATCTATACCAATGAATTATCTTTAATGATACCTTTGAAAACGGAAAGGTCATCAGTCATCACAGTCACAGACAACCGAAATATTCAAGGTTAAACAAAATGTCAAATCCACTCTTACGCACCTGATACTGATAGAGAGCTACTTGGAAAACTATTGATCATATTTATTAGTAGTGTATTCATAGGAATGTGCTACGGTAAAGCTCTCAGATAAATATATGAACGTTTTTATATGCGTGTGCTTTACGATTTGATGATTTTTTCATTGATTTATTGCTGTTTTAAAATTGTACGCTTGTATTTTTCTGGATCGCTCAGGCCAAGTGGCCACATGAGAGACTGCTCTAGGTGCCTTGGGTTCCATTCGTGTTGATGTTCTGAAAACATATTGAAATTATTTTCTGTAGCAGAACAGTAGGTATTTACACACTTCGAATCTGGAATGAGGTATGGGTGTTCGCAGGACTTCGAGAACGCGATCCTGCTGGAGATGAAGGTGCGCGGCTGGGACGGGAACGAGAGCACTGACCACATCCAGTGGACCTTCACCGGCGCGCTGTTTTACTCCATCATCGTCATCACCACTATCGGTATGTTCACTTTCTCTGTCTTGCCAGTTCTCCTTACGGAAACAGCTGGTAGGAGATGATTTGGATTGCAGTTTATCAATGATTGAATAAGTATATTTATACTTCCTAGCCGAAACGTTATACATTCTGGTCTACAATTGCAAAGATCATTGTAGGTAGGTACAATACTCGAAAACTGAATCTGAAATAACGACCAAATGCTTTCGCAATACAATTTCATAATAGGGGATTTCCAGCAGAATGTGTGCGAGTGTGTTAGATTTACGTGCGCGCGCGCTGAAGGAGATAAGAAAGAGAGAAGGTCAATTTTGGACACGGGCTCCATGATTTAGAAAAATGCACGATTGCGTAAATATACGCAATCGTGCATTTTTCTAAGAAAAATCGTCGTCGTCGTTTCGTTTTTTTTTTTTTCTTGCCTTACCAGAAACACGCTCGTGGATTGTCCCTAATAAGGGACAATCCACGAGCGTGTTTCTGGTAAGGCTACTCATCGGGTCTAGTGCTAGATAGACATATCGAATAAGTGAACTGTCACTTAGGATGCATTCGTTTACTGCTAGCTTCATACTGACTTGCTGACACCAACCGCACTATGAAGATTATTGGGATGCTTCCAAAGTATTACCTCGCTGGTGTGCCGTCTACTCTCCATGATTCGTTGTATCGAGTGCTAGGTGCGCCGGCGCCTGGCGAGCTGCCAGCCCGCCATCCGTCACATTTTTTATACTCTATCGCATACGTTGGCTTATTTTCGTTTTAAATTCGACACATCTGACTCGAGGAATGTCAGCTTCTTAATATCGCCATTTTACTGGCACATTACTTGAAGAGTTCAAACACCTTTGCACGTTGAAGTTAGCTAGCAAGCGTATCGATCAGTGTAAGTTCCTTTTACATAGGTAGTTATGACTTATTTTGAACTAGTTTTTTCCCAGAATTTAAGGAGTGAGTTCTTAGGAAAGCCTAGGTTTGTTTTTGGATTTAAAGTATAATAGGCATTACCTAGTTTGATCAAAAGAAAACAAGGAATTTTCCACGATTTATATTTTACAGTAACATAACTCCGTTTCCTTGGTATTGTTTCGCCTGTGCTTGTGTGTGTGTCGTGTGTCGGTCGGCGCGGGCGCAGACAGGTCGTTCGGCTTGGCTTTCCTCCGCTCGGAGCGCGCGCAGCCTGCAACAGTCGCACCTCACCCGTCACTACCCGCCACACGCGCGAGGTGTGAACAATCGAACATCAGTACATAGCTGATGGTTTATCGCAGTTAGCACTGATGGCGCACGTCGTTACTAATTAATCAAAATATTTACATCCACGTTCACTGGTTACGGTACACTTTACAGTCTTAAAAGTAAACAACAAAAACATGTTACTGGTTAGTTCTGTACTTGTATTAGTCACCACACGACACAGGGCACATTTTATTTACCGTAGAATCCCTGCGGCCCTATCTGACCGGTGGGGCCGCCGGGGCCCACTAGGATCTGGCGGCCCGGCCCGATGGAGCCGGTGGGGCCACCTGGGCCTACGAGCAGTCCAGGTTGCCTGCCGTATCCAGGGCCGATGATGCCAGTAGGCCCGCCGGGTCCTACTAGCACGTTAGGTCGGCCACCTCTGCCAGGCCCGATGATCCCCGTGGGTCCACCGGGCCCTACTAGTACTGGTCGTCTGCCGTACGTCCCGAATCCTGACTGGCCGAAGTAGATACCCCTCTGTGCCGTCGGGCTCCCTAGTCCGTCGCCGTGTTGCGCCGGGCCGATGATACCGGTGGGTCCACCGGGCCCGACTAGCACAGCGGGTTCCTTTTGCTGGTTCTGTGGACCGATGAGCCCTGTGGGTCCGTCGGGCCCGACGAGTACTCCGCGATTATCGAAGGCGCTGGTGGAACCGGAGCCGAGCTGTGGTGAGACCGGATAGTTCTCGCGACGCTGGTCTTCTACTTCATTGAAGTACTCTGTCATTAAAATGTAATAAAAGTTCTTAGCAATGATTGCCCAACAAAATCCACTAAAACAATTTGTATTATACAACTCAGGAGTCGTCGCGACTTAATTGATTGTGTTTAAAAGAACTACCATAGTGACAAATATTGCGAGTGTATATTAGTTTAGAGCAAGAATCTGTCGCGACAAAGTGTTGAGAGTGGTGTTCAGTTGAGACACAGAAAGTTATATTGTATGGCATACCGTTGTTGTTGGGGCGCGGGTAGCAGCACAGGAACTTGCCGAGACCGCACGCGCCCTTGAAAAAACATCGCTGGTTAAATGTGTGACAAGGAACCATCAGAACATAATATACACAGCACGGTTGTATGAGAATACAGATGAGAACAAACCAAAAACAGCAAGCGTGAAGCTGCGAGTTCAACTCCATCCGACCTTTTGCACTATTGTCTCCACTCCACTCCACTCCACCAATCCACTCCTAGCTTTAGCTTATTAGTATAGTAGGGGAGTCAATAGTAATGTGTACCTCACATCGCAGCATTGGTATCTAGTGAATGGCCAAAAGTCCCTCGTGGATTGTATCAGCTATGTACTCCTATTGTATCTACGTCATAGTGATCGGGATTTTTTTTAGGAAATTAATGTAAAGAAAAAAAGCGTTTAGCACCAACCCTAAATAACATGGGCTTTGTACAAAAAAAATGCTTACCGCAGAGTCGGGTCGTGGGTTGCAGTCCGGTTGGGAGACACACTTGCAGTATTGCAACGAGTCGAGGGTTCCGTCAGATATCACATTTTGCTGTTGTTGGCTGAAAAACAGAAATAGAATTTTAATGACATATACCGTACATTAGATTATATTATAGGTATACAAACCCATACCAGGCCTATTGCCATAAACTGGGCACAAATTTAAATTCGTGTTGCTACTGAAAAACTCTTATTGGAAAAACCCAATAACACTGTGCTCTCGGGGGATTGAACCCAGTAGACCACGCTCAGCAATCGCGCTTGCGAGCACTACACCGAGGCACTCAGCAAGGCACGGCGGTATAACAGTGCATATCGGATAGTGCGGATCTTTTGGCGCGCGGCTGACATCGGCACTAACGCCGCCGTCGTGCATTTTCATAAACTTCAGAAATGTTCACAACAACGCCGCCCTATCAACGAGCGCCAAAAGATCCTTGAAGTGCTGTACATACTTGTTGAGGCGGAAGATGCCGTGCCCGTCGACGCGGTAGGGCGCGCGGTGCGCCTCCACGCGCACCGGATAGCGTCCGGCGCCGGGCGGCCGGTTGTAGAAGCCGTCTGTGTCCTCCGGCTCTTTGAACGGCACCTCGTCAGCCTGCACGCGGTGGTTTTTCGTTTGAGCCTGTCTGTAGGTATATAAGCAATAATTTATTAACATCGTCTTGGAATAATTCATGAAATATTGGTGCGAGAGTAAGGGCGCGAATCGTCTGAACCTTGGAAAACATGTTAAGACGGTACATGTCGGCAATTGGAAAGCACAACGTCTGAAATTCGGCTAACTGTAGATGGTCGAGGAGTTGCATCGATGCGACCAAAGAAGATCGGGCGATAAGTAGGTATGATTTCTCGTTAACAGGTGTTTATTTGACCACGTAAAATATTGAACGCGGTACTTAGCGAGAGGAGGTACTTCTGCACGAATACATTATTCTTTGTTCATGTTTATGGCTCCTTAATTTTGTGGTGCTCTAAACTTTCTCAAGACAATAACTTTCACGATGTTCGACCAATGAACGAGTTCTGTGAACCTTAGTTCGGTATGATCTACATTACCTTGTAATCCGGTAAAAATTGTTTTATATGTTGTATCTTTGGAAACAAGATGTTGCTGGTTTCAATATCGTATTATATACTACTCACCACCGTGCTAAAGTAAATTTATAGGGTATAAGCTGTACGGGAAAGATTCAATTAAACAAGTACCTTCTAACACAATACAACGTTTCACTGAAACCTATTATGGTTGCGCTCATATAGGGTAAATATGGCTTATGTAAAGCTCCCCGAGACACAATAATTTATAACAATTGGTCTTACTACCTAGTTCTTACAAAAGGCCTAACTCTCATAAAGGTTAAATTATAACAATTTAGTTTAAACCAGTGTTCTCTCAGTATATTTGATAGATGACGACACGTTTGGTGTAGTGGCTACAGTGGCTAAGTGTAGTCAGCGAAACCAAATGGTCCTGGGTTCGAATCCCGGTAGGGGCAAATGTTTGTATGATGAATATGGACATTTGTACCCGAGTCATGGATGTATATTTATTTATAATATGTATGTATTTACGAAAAAAAAAATGTATTTAAGTAGTGTATCAACCATCTGGTATCCATAATACAAGCCTTAAGTGTTAAGTGCTTAACTTGGAACTAGATGGTGCTGTGTGCAATGTCAGACGATATTTATATTTTATATTTATATTTCCTTTCCAATGGCGGAATCAAGACCCTTGGCATCAAACACAGGATAATGTCTGTGTTCACACGATTAACGTGGCTTACGGGTTTAGACGGTGACGCTATTGTTACCTGGAGTGGCGAACTTCCCTCATTTACCGTTATCCGGTCCAGTAAGGCCTTCTTCAATAACAGATGGCCACACCTCAAGGGTTAACCTCTAAATTGCCCGCACCCGGATCAACTCCAAATCATCTGACCACGGGGCTACACCAAGGCGTCACGTCTATCCTCGCATTAGAGATATTAATTAAGAGCGAGCATAATCAGCCAGACAAGGATCAGGTTTCATTGGACTTATATAAAACCCATCGGGTTATTTGGACACAGTCTGATTATCCCAGAACTGGTCCCTATCTCAAAGAAGTAATATAGATGGCCCTATCTCAAGACGTGTTCCTCGTTGTCAAGCCATGAGGGGAAAAAAATCGCCATTCTGATTGAATTGAAAAGATTGACTGACGGTCCTGCGTCAGTCAATCTCTTCCACAGACTAAATAGAATTCTCATCTAGTTTTTGAATTTAATAGACATTGTATATCAGTAGAATGTGGGAAATTATGTCCTTATGTTTATTTATTTCAAATAAGCAATAAACATGTACTTAATTAGTTCGCATGACACAATTTCACAAAAACCATCATCCTACAAGCTTGAGCAGACCCACGAAAGGTGTCGCTACTACTTGCTTCATTTATTGATTTTGCAACGTCACATCACATCCTATGTAATAATGGTTCCTACTTGCAAAATCTATATCTTTCTATCTTAGAATGGATCATTTCATAAAGTGTTCGACCATTACATAAAATGGTTGTATTTCATGAAATAGAACATTGACTGCTGGTCACATCATGATTTGGTCTGGTCAGATCATTGGATAATCAACTTTTGTCGTTGAACAGTATGGGTTGCTATGCACATAAGCGAGCCGGCATTCTTAATGCCGGCTCGCTTATGTGTGTATCATCCCGTAAACGCACGACTACTTCATGATATGGCCAAACTATCCTATACTATATTGTAGTCTGTGGGCCAAACATTAGTGATCATATCGTAAAATAGTTAGATTATCCAACGGTAGAGGCGTTGATGTCGCTTAAATAACACATCTCGACTTAGTAAAACGGTAACGTTACGAGGAGAACAAGCAAGAGCGAACGGAGCGAGTTCGGGACTTGGGGCACCCCGACTCGGATAGGTTAGGTTCGAAGGGGATGGCGGGTCCTAGTGAGAGCGAGGCCAGCGAACAAAGACACCGCCATTCCCTTCGTGGTAATTTTTTTTACCATTTAGAAGTTCACCGGACCTGCGTCTATTACGCCTTATTACTATTTATATACGCTGAGAAGCAAATTTAGACTCGCCACGTGATCTTCCCCACCCCAAAGAATCGCACTATCTCACCAATCCCAAAAGAAACTGGCGATTTTTTTATCGAATTGATTATTTCATGAAGCATGGAGACCCTACATTGATTATAATTATGGCCAAACGTCGACTGACAACTTCGACGTTTAAACGATATGGTCAATTTATGCTGGCCATTTCATGAAACAACCATTTCATGAAATGATCAATTCTAAGATAAGGTCACGACATAATTATATTATAAATTAAGGGGACTACATGACCTAAACGCAAGTTTTATAATGGCTAAAAGTATATGATCCACTGCAGTAAACAAAATCAGAAAAATATATGATATTCTTCAGGATATAAGCTAGTTAGTGTGTTGAAAACACAATACAACTAATTTGGTACGATAGAAAAAAGTCACGAAGATACCTCTAAAAATTTCTTTTAACTATTAAAAACCATACTAATATACATGCAATAGTTCTGTTTCTTTTTTCAGATTGTTCTTTATGCAACATATTAACGTGATAGTGTTTTAATTTTTTTGTCCAATCAATAGATTTTTTGTAAATAGAGAATTGCTTCATATTTTGCAATAAATTACCAGCTTTGTGTCATCGCGCGTCTCTTTCTTTTCTATACAGTCCGACGCGACAGTGACCGCGCTTTAGCTGTTGTAACTGTTGTAAGCCCCTTAAAATCGCTTTTCGTGTCTGTCTATGTGAACGTGTTGTTTTTCTAAACTAAGCAACGAATTTTAATGCGGTTTTCACCATCATCTATAGAATTTCCTCTGAAAGGTTTATGTGTCTAAATTATATTCATATGACGGCACGGTTGGCGCAGTGGTTAAGCGATTGACTGCTGCGTTACGTGTCGCGGGTTCGATCCCCGCACGGAACAAATATTTGTATGACCTCCAAGTAGTTGTTCTGGGTCTGGCTGTTTGTGTATGTGAGTTTATAAATGTTCGTAAGCAACCCACGATACAGGATAAATTCCTAGTGTGGGACAAAGTTAAAAAAAAAAAATATATATATAAATACAAATAATAATGAAATGTCGATGTTTTGTCAATTCGTAAAAACCGTGCAAAGCAGGGGCGGGTTTATATAGTGTATTGTTGAAGAAGATTTAATTATTTACTAGCTGACCCCGCGAACTTCGTACCGCCTAACATTTTTTTTATTTTTTCTTCGTATAAACCATCGTCGTACGTAAAGTGGCATTGATTTTTATGGATAAGGATTCCTGGATATTGAGAGAAGCTCGTTGCAGCGTAAGGTTCAAGGCGGTAAAAGATATTGAGAGAAGCTCGTTGCAGCGTAAGGTTCAAGGCGGTAAAAGATATTGAGAGAAGCTCGTTGCAGCGTAAGGTTCAAGGCGGTAGAAGATATTGAGAGAGGCTCGTTGCAGCGTAAGGTTCAAGGCGGTAGAAGATATTGAGAGAGGCTCGTTGCAGCGTAAGGTTCAAGGCGGTAGAAGATATTGAGAGAGGCTCGTTGCAGCGTAAGGTTCAAGGCGGTAGAAACACGATGATGAAAAGCTTTTTGTGAACACAATGCGAAAATCTGAATCAATGGAGACTCTGTGCTGCGCAACGTGAATGTAGAAAGAGTCATATCTAGTCACGAATAGCTCTCATTAGCCAATGTTCTCCATTGTTCCAAATAATACCACGTAATAAGACTACATCAGTAACGACCAGTAACAATACAAAATTACTAAAAGTAGAACTTTACATCACACCTGACCGATCCGTCATCGTTGCTAAACGTAACGTAACTATCATAACTTATATCATACCAAACTACTCAACTGAAACTTACTTTTTTTGAATGTTTGGCAATTAAACATTCATAGCAGGTACATAATCTTTTTTTATAGATTTCGCGATTGGTTTTTTCGGCAACGTCTACTAGTTATCTCCCAAAGTGATTCATATTTGGTAGGTATTAGATTCAGAGTCGATAATTATTCTAGCGTGTCTTGAGTTGGGTCTTGCAATAATATTTAATTAGGCAACTAAAGTTAAGGTTGCGTGTGCGCACGGAAAATCGAATGTATGATTTATGTATGCTGTGAGTTGAAATAAACTCTAATTAAGAAATAACATTGATCAATATTCAGGTTTAACACTTTAACTTACGCATACTTAAATGTTAAGCTCTCAGATCAGTGTGTTTATATGATCTGTGGTTAATCTGGCCGAAATTGTTAAAAACAGGCATGAAAACATTGTGTTATAAAAGCTCTTTTACCAATGTACTAAGAAAGAAAAAAAGAAAATGCGTTTATTTGCGGTAAACATGACGCAAAAAATAACACAAACAAAAAAAATATGAAAAGGTTGGAGGAAACACGCGTCACATCCACGCAAAACGGCTATCGCTCAGCATTATGCTGCTAATTTTATGCTATTGTACCTAAATAAATATTCCACAAGTCCTCAGTTCACGATTCATCAACATCATCAACCCCTGCACATAGGCCTCTCCATTTGCACGCCATTCTGCTCGAAACTGGGCAACTCTCGTTCAGCTGCTACCAGCCAACCTGCGAAGATCGTCGCTCCACCTAGCCTGAGGGTGTCCTACCTTAAGGACGTTTGCGACGTTAAGCGACGTCTACCCAAACGGTCATCGGATCTCCGGCTAATATGGCCGGCGCATTTGCCACATCAGTTTGCTTATTTTGTGAGCTAGATCGATAACTTTAACAGTCCACGATTACATGAATACAAAAGAATCTTATTTAATAAATAGACGTCAGCAGTCGCCTGAAATGCCACCATCCATCCGCGCATGGACGTGACATACGTCACATGCGCGCACGCCGCGCCGCCCGCCACTGATTGCATTGCCAGTATTACCACTTCACGACCATTATTGTGCTAATAGTATTACCAATTACTGTGTCCTACAGCAAATTACCGCTAAATTAGCGAAATAAAACCCGTGCAGGATGACGCAAGGTATTCTTAGCCGTGGGAGCCATTGTAAGTGGTACCCGCTCCAATGTCGGCCAAGGTACCGACAGCCGACTGGAATCAGAAGGTACCAACACTACCTAATATTTACTTATCTTTTTTTCCTCAAAACTTTGGTGCCAAGGGAAAGCTTTCCTTGAACGTGAACGTTAAAGACATGAGTTGTTCCAAGGTTGATAATAACGATTCAAGCTGTCAAATTAATGGACGAGTTTTATCGAACATTACTTACGTATAAACATTCTGATGATCTTTTATACAATAATTTTTAGAAGGTACTGTCAGGTTTTATAACTCCTAAGCCCTTCTCCAGACTACTTACATGACCAATCTTGAGTACCCGTATATTTGTGCACCATCACCAAACCAAATGGTTTGAGATCGCTTGTCTTCTTCCCATCATCGCACTCGGCTTGCATTACAATTTGAATACTGTGTTCTAATAATCGGGAAACACCGATTTCCTCTGGTTAAGATTCTTAGATCTCAGAACTATCACTCATAGGTTTTCCCGCCCACACTTCAGGATGAAAGATTATGTTAATAATAGTATACGGAGTATTATGGGCATATCACATTATATCTTTTTGGACGAATGGCATTGATCATTAACGTTTAAAACGAGGATTTACCATTAAAGGTGTATTTAAATACGAAGTTTGATAAAATCAGAAAACCATAGGCCAAGGTAACCTCTGTCAGCCCAATTAGTTATCTAGGTCATAACCATAAAATGTTTATGTCAATAACAAAAACAAACGCAATATGAAAATTATGATAATAATTGTGGCCAGGAGAGAACTCGTCCTATTAATTAGGAGTGAGAGCTAAATGTGCAAGGGATCGCTGTCCCAATGTTTTTTATTATTTATTTCTGCTTGAGTAGGTATAGTTTTAAATATTGGCGTGTGCTAGCTGACATAAGGCAAATAATTTTAATGTTTTTGTGTTTCGTAATGTTAATTACTTATTACTGTATATAATCCAATTCTTCTAACTGAACAGAAAGTAGTGCTGCTGGGGAGTTTGTTCCGCCACTTCTTCTTCCCAGCTAAAGCACTAGGAAGTGGCGAAGGGCGGGCGTTTTGGGGGGACTGTCTCATGTGATTTTGACGTTCCAAAAGTGCTGATTCTCAGCCCAGTTTGAATAAATGACTTTTAATTTTGAATGCAGGATGACAATTTCACCGCAGAGCCATGCATGACAATATCTTCTACTTATAAAAACTTTAAATTGATCCATTCATTCAGTGACAGACAGCGCAAAGGTTTAACCGCTGCATATTGAAGCATGAACGTTCGAATAAAACTTCTCAATAGAAACGAATGTGAGCACTAAGGAAGGATTTTCTTAAATTCATCATCTAAAGTGGTTAAATAGGGGTTGTTGTGTGGAAGTTCGTAAACTTTGGCGATGGGAAATGCTATCGAGCACACGGTTAGTTTTTAATAATTACGATAGGGTTGGTGCATTGCCAATGCTCTAGGCTGCTTGGTCTCTGTAAATCTGCAATCCTAAGTGTTGCAGGTGTTTCGGTCGGTGGTTACGACTTTGTAGGCGGTCGACCTGTTTAGCAAACTATTACACACAAAAATATTATCATTACGTCAGGCAACACAATAGTGGTGGTCAAGCGTGAATGAGTTTAATGCATTGCCATATTAACTAGTCGCTGTTCTTCAAGTGTTGTAAGAAAGAATCCGCCTACTATAGTAACTACCTGTGATAGGAACTATAGTGACTGAAACGACAAGAAATTACATGTTACAATGACTATATCGTTACAACAAGAGTACACACACATCTATCAAATTGAATAGTTGTCACATTTTATATCATAACATACAACTCTTACATACCTACTTGCCTACGTCATAGTTACTTAGCCGTAGGCCTTAGTTAGAACTGGTTAAAACACACTCGTTATATTTTAGGGTCCATGTCGTAAGATTACAAACAATACACACTACACACCCAAGCAGAACTGTTAAGTAAGGCGTTACTTATAGGTTTCACAACAAAAACCAAGTCTAAATTCAATCACTTTGGAACATGACTGGCACCAGATCCAGCCTATCTAAGTTATGTATTGATATTTATCATCTACATGAAGAAACCATGAGTTGCCAGCGTCATCTACTAACTACCCATATTTCCTCATGTTTGCATTTCCGTGTTATGATTAGTCAGCAGCAGGGACACAAAAAGTTTCAATCTATTTCTAAGTCGATAAAAGAACCACTAGCCACAGTGAAACTGGGGAAAACTCCACGTAAAATTGTGCAAAGAACTGAATCAATGCTAAGGTATTGTGTCAGTATTAGCGCAGCAACTCGCGATGGTTATAACTAGCACATTTTCACTCGCTCCTGCTGCCGAGTAGCCGGCGCCGGCGCTTGACAAGTGATAGTGAATGTATGTGCCATCATCAGCATTGGCAGCCTTGTTCCACCCACTGCTCAGTGTAGGCACAGAGTAGTAAGTGGTATAGGCCTCCTCCCGATTGTGCCGTTCGGGCACTGCCCCACCAGCCATCGACATGACTTACCAAGCGTCCCTGCATTTCACGGCCGCTAGGCGCAACCCGTAGCCGGACACCTTGCGCTTGCAGTCCTATGGATCTCTCTAGTTATGGACGGTTATCGAAAGAGGAACTTCATGTTGTAGAAGTGTGCACTCACTTGTGATCGTCAGTGTCGATGAACCGCACCTTGGTGTCGATGCGCACGGATGCGGCTGTCTCGCCCTCCGGCCAGCGCCACTTATTGCCCGCGCAGGACGACGCCATCAGCAGGACACACCACAACACTCCTGCAATAGGCAACGCCAGATAGATAAGTAGCATGATTACAATGACCTCAATATTCACTATCGAGCGAAAGACTGAGATGGGGCGGGACATGAGACATAGTAGTAATATAAGAAGGCTGCATGTCCATAGCAAGTGTTAAAAAACGTTAAATGCTTTAGAAGGAAAATAGAACAAAAACTGCTTTTTGCACCCCGAAGAATAAATAGTAGGTAATTTTTGTGAGAAAATGGGAGCATGAGTTTTTACAATCGTACAAAAAACAGAAACCGGCGATATTTAATTAGAAGCTAATGGTCCAAGGAAACGAATCTGTTTTTTAGGATTGTTAGGTTTTTTAAAGGGGAATGAGTCATATAACTTCAATATCTTGATCGCGTGATTAAAACAACTAAATACATACAATTATGCTATTTATAATGTCCACAATGGATCTACCGAATGAATCAGAACTCAAGGAGATCTATAATTACTGAAGTTGTGGATGAAGATGAAATGAAACAAAGGCCAACATGTGAAGCCTATCACAATGACGCCTTGGAGCACATTCATGTCTAATGGCAATATAATGAGCAATCACACAGGATGGGACAACACGAGAATGGCCATCTACTGAAAACTTTGATAAAGAAGTTAGAATTAATTATACCTACCAAGGATAGATAGATGACGTTATGAAAATAATTTATGGAAAATATTGTGAGGTGGACCTCGTACAGATCAAACAAAGAGTCAATCTACTCGTATGTAACTTATGTTAAAACAAAGAATTAAGTTGATGAAAGAGATAACCCAGAGGATATGTATCAACAAGGAAGAAACAACACAAAATTGATTTCTCAATTGAATCAGATAATGTTAATTCCTCCCAAAAAGAAGCGACTTCTTGATCACTAACGGACAAAAGAGTTATTAATAGTATCTAGGACCAAATATTTAGGGCCTTTACCAGCGTTGCGAAGCGAATACAAGTAAACCGTAGCTAAACATATACGAGTAACAATCACAGTGTAAAAATCGCTGTCAATAATTACATGAATAATTAAAAAGCATCGTCTTATTGTCTATATGCTGGTTAACATAATCTTTTGCCTAGTTCATTGATGAGCGATGATTCATTAGCAGCCGTATGAAAACACCGCGACTACGTACTTATATAGGTAAGTACGAAGATATCTTACGAGGGACAGTTTACAAATATCCACTGTTTCTTGCCGCTGAGACTATTATTGTAATTACGTAATGTGCTAAAACAGGATATTTAAGACTGGTGATTTTTGGGATTTCCGAAAAACCTAAAACGAAGATGGATGTTTGAAATCGAGGGTGCACTCGGAAAGATACAAGAGTTACTACCTACATTAGAAACAAGATTAGGACAAGTAGGGTAGGATTTTCAAGAACTGCCACAATAGATTTAGAGCTCAATAAATCTTGCATGGAAGTGATTGGAGCATGCTTTGTTAAATAATGAGAATAAACATTAAACGACGAAGAAGCGAGATTTCGTAAAAATTAAAAAGTGATATCAGAACGAAAAGTTGTAGAAACAATGTCGAGAGAACTAAGTAAGATGGGTATTTCTTAAAATGTATAGAATGTTTGACTACTAGTTATATTCGAAGACAGTACAGTTTTAGATAGGTTAAACAAAAAACAAAATACATTCAACACAAAACTATCGATGCCATTGTTGAAATATGAATAACGGAATCGACGACGAGGGCGAGAATACTTCCCGACTCTGTTTTACAAATTTATAAAGATTCTAAACTAAACAACAAGACTATGGTTGTAGGCGCTAATGATGCGCAGAGAAGAAATATAAATTCATATTGACGTACTGAAATATTTTATTTACTTAACTACGTAGTTAAGTAAATAAACTAGTAGTCAATAAATTCCCATTCAGTATAGCAAAGTTTCCTTGCTACAGAATTACTTTCCATTACATGTAGGTATCTAACTTTAAGATCTGAGGAAATACTCGGTTCACCAACCATAATAAGATGGTAACTATTGCAACCGCAACTCTAATATGAATATTTGCGATGTTGGTGTAAAAGTAGTTCTGTATCCAATGCCTGTTTCGAGACGAAATACGTTTTACTCCTTCGTATATGTGCAGCGATGTAAATAAAAGGCAGCAGGATAGTCAAACGAGTCTGATATGTGTGTGATGTGATGGCAGGGCGTGGGCGGGCGGTGCAGAGGGTCGGGCACACGTCAAGGGTACGCCGACCAACGAGAACCTTTTGGGCATAATGGTCTAATTCGTATATAACACTATAAATACTAACTACTGAGGAACATAAGGCACAATATTTTACTCACTATTTTATTCATTTTGCTTTCCTTTAATTTAGATACCCATATGCGAGATCTATTCCTACTACAAAGATTTCGCGTTATAGTTGTGTATGTATTTAGTTAGTAGGTAAGCCTTTATATGTATATAAATTAAATAAAATGTACGGAGTTGTAAAATACAAAAGCTATTTGGAGTAGCTCTCAATTATTGAAGTGGTTAATTAGATTATGGCTGGGGTAGCCAATTATAATAACCTACTCGACCAGTTACCTAACCAATACATAGGTAACAAACCTACAAATTTAGCACTGCTTAAATAATAATTTTGAATAATAAACCCGAAAAAATATAAATACTAAAAAAAGCTATAAAATAAATAAATACGAACCAAAGTTCATTTTGGATGAATTCAAATTTCGCACTTAATTTCGTCGTTTCCGATTTAGATATAATTTGTATAAATTATACGTCAGTCACTGTGTACTATTACAACTATGTGAGCGACTGCTCTGCTCGCCCTACGTTATGTAACTGAGCGTGTTGGTGGTGCCCGCGGTCGATTTCAGCTGCACTTGCGCACGCGCCGCTCCTCTAAAATGGCGCACGTTGCCGAATTGCACCGCGCGCTGGATGCCACGTTGCCTCATTATTCTCTAGATAGTTGAATCCCACTCATTGCACATTTTCATTATTTTTTTAGTAAACAATAATACCACAAAACTCTTTATTTAAATTAAATCAATTCCGATCATAATATTTTACCCTCTGTCGCAGTCACTCGCAGTCGGGTTAAAATAATAGGTACCTAAGCATCTACAATCTGTCAAATCTTGTATGCAACCTCTAGTACGACTTCTAGTAAGGTATGAGTTTAATACCACTATACTTGCGCACGTGTGACGTGATGGATAGTCACCAAAACATGATGTTGATGCTGGTCTTTCAACAGTTTCAACCCCAAGTGTATCGTAGTGAAGCGCCTTCTTAGTGGCGCAGCAGATTGTTGTGACGTCGCGACTCGCGAGTCGTAAGTTGAAGGCCGTGCTAAACGCACCCGCAGACACCATTTTTCGCGGTGATGCTGAGACATGACCAGTCCATATGAGAAGCTTACTGCCTAATGTGGACTTTAAACACTTAGTAATGTGACCCTGAAAAATATTTTTAGTTTTGTGATCATGCTCCACTAATGCTGTCCTCGAATCACAATATAGCAACTATTTTAGTTTTCCTCTATTCATCATAATATTCATAAACTTACTTTAGTTTCCTCCTTCCTATCACCCTTTGCATTATCATCCTTCAGCCCTCATCCCAATTTATTTGTGGCCAGTGCAGCCAGTCTTCTTACTCGATGATGATATAACCAATATTTTGATTTATAAGAGTGTCCATGGAGTTTCTTGCCTGTTCTTCTGAATAGGAACCTACTACGCTTTAGAATAGGCAACTAACTTCATATTTCTGACCGACCGACTCCATGACAATTAATTCAAAAGTGCCTGTAAAAGGTTTAATTGAAATAAATGCTTTGAGTTTTGAGTGTTTAGATATTGTAAAAAGTGAGAGTGTCTCACTCGGCTCGCACCGCTTGTTGCCACCGCGTATCATCTCACCTGGTCAGTGGGGAAGCACGGAGGTCAGCGCTAACGACGCCGACGCACGACGCGACGCCCAGCATTGTGTTGCTATCGATGACCCAATTATGCAGCACATCGGACGTTCATTGTTACTGTTATAACTCTTATTAGTGATCTATAATCAGCCGTGTGCTGAGATGAGCAGGAAGCAGGTAGCGGGCGTGACTGCGGATATCTGAGACTGTGGCGAGCGGTGCTTTGCTTACTGCAACCCTTGGCTGTCTACTCCAGTAGACTGGCCCATATGGCCCTCTATGTCAAGAGTTAGAAACTGTTGCTATTCTCGGGCTCTCGGGCTAGTATCAGTCTTGGTTGCAACTTGCAACACTATTCTCGGGCTCTCGGGCTAGTATCAGTCTTGGTTGCAACTTGCAACACTATTCTCGGGCTCTCGGGCTAGTATCAGTCTTGGTTGCAACTTGCAACACTATTCTCGGGCTCTCGGGCTAGTATCAGTCTCGGTTGCAACTTGCAACACTATTCTCGGGCTCTCGGGCTAGTATCAGTATTGGTTGCAACTTGCAACACTATTCTCGGGCTCTCGGGCTAGTATCAGTCTTGGTTGCAACTTGCAACACTATTCTCGGGCTCTCGGGCTAGTATCAGTCTCGGTTGCAACTTGCAACACTATTCTCGGGCTCTCGGGCTAGTATCAGTATTGGTTGCAACTTGCAACACTATTCTCGGGCTCTCGGGCTAGTATCAGTCTCGGTTGCAACTTGCAACACTATTCTCGGGCTCTCGGGCTAGTATCAGTCTCGGTTGCAACTTGCAACACTATTCTCGGGCTCTCGGGCTAGTATCAGTCTCGGTTGCAACTTGCAACACTATTCTCGGGCTCTCGGGCTAGTATCAGTCTTGGTTGCAACTTGCAACACTATTCTCGGGCTAGTATCAGTCTTGGTTGCAACTTACAACACTATTCTCGGGCTCTCGGGCTAGTATCAGTCTTGGTTGCAACTTGCAACACTATTCTCGGGCTCTCGGGCTAGTATCAGTCTCGGTTGCAACTTGCAACACTATTCTCGGGCTCTCGGGCTAGTATCAGTCTCGGTTGCAACTTGCAACACTATTCTCGGGCTCTCGGGCTAGTATCAGTCTTGGTTGCAACTTACAACACTATTCTCGGGCTCTCGGGCTAGTATCAGTCTTGGTTGCAACTTACAACACTATTCTCGGGCTCTCGGGCTAGTATCAGTCTTGGTTGCAACTTGCAACACTATTCTCGGGCTCTCGGGCTAGTATCAGTCTCGGTTGCAACTTGCAACACTATTCTCGGGCTCTCGGGCTAGTATCAGTCTCGGTTGCAACTTGCAACACTATTGTCGGGCTCTCGGGCTAGTATCAGTCTTGATTGCAACTTGCAACACTCCTAAGAGACAGTGACCTTTTGCCTTCATCATCATAAATTAGATAGCTTTAGCCGAACGACGTCTAATGTTGTACTTTATTTATTTTATTTATTCACGTTGTTTGCTCAGTTTACAGATCTTGCCAGATGATTGTTCAGTTGATTGCACTTTAACATGTCTTATGGTCGGAACGTAGAGCGTTGTTATTATATCAAAGTCGCTCATATAGTCATAGTTATTTTCATACTAGTTCCACGCCCTCAGCCTCACTGTACAATGTATACCATGTTTGATAGAGGTACAATTTGGAGAGGAGGAGGTCGCACTCGCAAGAAGTCGACCTCGGTGGTATCCGTTTCAAACAACGACGGAAACAGATCGATTTCACAAAAAAACATATTATATTATTATCTTGCTTTATTGATCGTAGATAATCATGATATAATTTGGTTTCTACGATTTGTCGGTCACGCTACACTAATTACATGTGGTTTAGGATGTAGGTTCTTACCTACCTACTTTTGGGTACACGGAAGGGAGATAAATCATGTTAATCAATTGGGCGTAATTTAAAAGCAGGTGTCTGAAAAGTGTAGCATAATGTAATCAACATAAGTAACTAAATGAACCAAAACTTTTAGATAATTTTTATGTTTTTATATTGCGAAGAATTTTAAAGAAAACTGTAATTCGCCTGTGTTTACCTACTTAGGTACAACCTTGTAATTTATTTTATAAACACCGTATTGCCAATAGTTACGAATACTTGTTGTAAACTAAATAGTTAAAACTTCGTACTTAGGTACATACCACAGGCACTTACTTGTTATTAAATTATTCTGCATTCAGAATGAAATTGGCCAATTCCAAAGAAATAGAGTTAGCAATCCTTTTATGAAAGAGCAATTTACTTTATTTAGAGATGTCAAGGCGACAATATTCATCAAATAGTCATAATTAACGTAATTTGTGAGAATTATATGAACGTCCGTTGTTTGTCCACGCGTGATGTGATGACGTATTTCCGTTGTGTCCTACTAACTAGCTGGGCAAGTAACTAGTCGAGCACAAACGTTGGAATTCCCAAGTGGTTGCGATACGGTATTACTTTACTGCTAGTAAAAGGTGTTGCTAAACTCACTCAAGTCACCCAGTTGCCCACACCAACCTAGAAAGTAATAATATGTAATATGCTTTCGTACGTTGTGTTGTAAGATCTAATTAATTTTGTAATAGTTAACAGGTACAATACAGATTTTTAATGTATAAAAATATCTGAAAGTTGCACAAAAAGAGGATGCATCGGCCGGGAATCGAACCCGGGCCGCCCGCGTGGCAGGCGAGCATTCTACCACTGAACCACCGATGCTTCTGAATATGACGTTAAAATAGAGGCGTATAATTGTAAAACAGAAGATATTGTGGCGTCATAATACACACTCTTGACAAGTGAGAGTGATCGTGAGTTCGTGTTCTATTTGACCAAGAACGGTTATTTAGTTTGATATCTTTAACTTTTGTTTTCATTTGACATATTTTATAACTACACTTATTTTCCGAAGCTAATGTAAAAAGAAACATTTGATTATATTTCAAAACACATTTATAATTTCTACAAAACATAAGTATAATTGCAGAAATAATAATAAATACCCACTGTATAATTGTTTCTATCCAGGTTACGGGCACATAGCGCCGAAGACACAGACCGGCAAGGTGGTGACAATATTCTACGCGATCTTGGGCATCCCCCTCATGCTGCTGTGTCTGTCCAATATCGGTGACGTCATGGCTTCCTCCTTCAGGTCCGTCACACACATTACTATAACACCATAATAAATTATTATCGTGTCCACTAGTCTAGAGCTAATCAGTAGTGCTGCTAGTAGTAAAACGACGCGCATGAATGTATTGCTCGTATTATATCAGTAGGCGCGTAGTGACATGCATCTCTATACCGGTACTGTACCTATGTTTATTCCTTTCATACCTAAATATTTATTTATTTGTGAATTTCATACAAAAATAGCATCCAAATTTCTGTCCTTCCCGATAGATTTTTTAAATTTCTTTCATACAAACCTTGTCCTGACAAATCAAACAAACATTTTTGGCAATTGATTTTTATTTTTTAGTAAAGATGATTTTTATTTAAATAGATGTTACAGTGCCTGTATACTAAAAAAGGTTTTAATAAAAGTAGTTTTTTTTTGGTGGTTTATTTTCTTTTAGCAGTTTTGCTTGTACAACAAAGTAGGCGCTTTTGTTTAAAAATAAATAATCCTTCTAATTATTATGGAAATAGTTCTGATGATTTGCTATTTCACGATTTTCTTAATGATTGACATAGTGTTAGAAACTTGCAGGTTCCTATACTGGCGGGTGTGCTGCTACGTGTGCACTCGACCGCCCAAACGTCGCCACCGACACCATCCGTCTACGAGGTACGTACAGTCAGGGAAACGGATTGTTTAGCAAATTGAATGTCAAGAATCAATGTCCGTTTATTCAAATTACAACTGTTACATTCTGACTATATTAGTGGTCAAAAAACTATCTTGACATTGTATAAATTATTATATAATTGCATAGCACATGTGTGAGCACTATGTACCCACTATAAAGCTTACTGGGTTCGTCTTTCACTGACTTGAATGTGCCCTGGCGGCTGAGAGTAGGTATGTCATGCTCACTCAAATGTGTCGCTGGTGGTGGCGTGTGTATTGGATCATTGAGTTCCCTTCAAAATGGTTGAGCTGAATGGTGCCGATCCATACGTCGTGTTCGTGAACGGGCGCCGTCAGTAGTCACTTAGTTGTATGAAATGGCTATAAGTGCTATAATATCTCGCCTTTATTCACGCAGGTACTGTGTCAACCTGCTAAGCAATACTTACATTTCGGTGAATGTACATAGCAAGCAGCTGGGTGTATCTTTATCTAGTATCAAGTATTTATGGTCAAATTAAAATTAGTAAGCGAAACTCCGCAGAAGTTATGGATATTGATATTTAAACATGATAAGTAAAACAAAAAGATATGTTTGGATGGTTAAATTTTTTGGGTAAACGAACGCAGGTGGAGAATATAGGTACAAGACTTACTTAAGGCTCCGTGCACGTAAAAAACCCTCTTTTGTCAATTTCTTATTTATCCAATTTTGAGAAAGCTGGAAATAATTGAAACAATATAAGTATCCGTGTGACTACAAAAGTACAGTTTTCGTGGCGCTAAACCATTCGGGTCAGTCACAGCACCTGTCAATAGTGTCATCACTTTTGCGCTCTCGAAAATATAGTTTATTTTGCCTTTGATTTACTTAATGAAAATATTGTATTATCATAAAATAAAATTTCAGTTTTATTATATGATTAGCTAAAGATTGATGTGAAATTTTTAAATTTCTTGAAAAGGTTTGCTCATTAGTAGGAAAAAATACATCACTGACAGGGTTTGTTTCGAAAAATAGGTTTTCTCAAAATTATTTTTTTGCTGTATTTTGTATCGAAGTTGAAAAAAGTGGTCCAGCCACGTGCAAGTAGACCATATATAATGATGATAATGAAACGTAGTTTCTAGTAAAAAAATGATCAAACGACAGTCTCGCGTTGTTTTTTGGAAAACTTGTTGCGAATATTGGTGATTTTCCATGAATACTTAACTTATTTGAAAAATCCCTTTCAGCCACATGCACAACAAAGAACTCAACTTTTCGAATCACAAATAATTTTGTTTAAATAATTTCTCCGTTTCCTACAAATAATGCACAAAATTGTTCAAAATCAGTCGATTTCGTACACGGCCCCTTAAGTATTCGATTAGAACATTTAATTTTTCGTTTTATCTTGTTTTGATATCAACACCCATCACGTAGTACGCTAACATCAGTTTCACTAGCTAATTCAACTTGTCCTTGTGTTTAAGTTACCTGAATCGAAGTAACTATTTAGTAATCTGTGCCTGTATGTAGAGCCTACAAGTTGTAGTCTGTCCGTGTGTGCAGGCGCTCGGTGCGCGGCGGCAGCGTGCGCGGCTCGATGCGGCGGCGCCGCGTGCGCCCCGTGGAGCGAGCACATTCCGACACCGACTGCAGGTAGTCAGCACGTTACACTGCTACTTAATACCTGCTTACAATACTAACCCCAAGGCAGAAAAAACAGAACCCCTTTTAACAGCAGGCAGCTACCATACTGTTTGAAGGTAGTAATGGTTATTGCCATGGTCTTTGAATGATCAAGGGGTCACCGTTCGCTTTTAGCAGACGCAGTAGGTAAAAAGCAACATGCGATTTTGTATAATGTGCGCTTCAACAATGTACCCCTTATTTATAAAGTAACGATTAGCGTCTGTTTAACCATATATTTTTGACGAATAAACGTCTCTTAACTATATGTATGTAGGTATAGGTTCAACGTTTATGAATAAGAGGGTAACAGATTGTCACCTTGGTCTGCCCAGCAAATGGTACGAACCTTGTCTCTGACTCGATGCATAACTTTATCGTTTTATGTTTCCATCAATATCACACATCCATAACATTATTCTCATGGGGTAAGCAGAAACTACAGAACGATCAGTATTACCAGGAAATATAAAATCTTAAATTCACTGACGGACAACGCCAGCCTAAACTGCTGAGTCTAAAAGCATGAAATTTGGCATAAGAGTTCCTTATGTAACGTAAGTGAGCACAAGAGCTCCTTATGTAACGTAAGTGAGCACAAGAGTTCCTTATGTAACGTAAGTGAGCACAAGAGTTCCTTATGTAACGTAAGTGAGCACAAAGGAAATATTTTTGAAAATTCGTCCCCAAAGAGGCTAAATGGGATGAAAGTTTGTACGGAAGTTAGTAATTTTTGCCGACGGAAAATCCCATTGGACACAGGTTGTCAGTAAATAAATAGCATCAAAATGGTCATGTTGGTCCCAGATATCGCGACAGTGGGTACAGCAGCGGTCGCGTACGCCGGCCGCGGCAGCCGCTGCCGCCGCCGGTCGCGCACGCCTCCTCGCTGCCGCGCACCAGGTCACAGCCACCGCTACACGGAAGACCACAGGGTAAGGACATGTAGCTGTTCATCCATAGTGTTCACCAGCATAGCCATCTATGCTGTGACGGTCTTTGGAATATTGCACAATTTTAAATACCTACCTAAGCCTTTAGAATTTCGTCTGTTTTGGTTCCAGCCGTAAGAGACTATGATATAGAAGAACCGTCACCAGTTCGTTTTGAGAAATACGGACGAGAAGCTCGGGACACCTATGATGAAGATGCAGATGGTAACTATCGAATAAGTTGTCTTGGACAAGGCCTAGTGTTTTCACTCGGTTCAATAAACTGAATTTTTTTGCAGAGGAGTTTCCCAAGATTTCGTTACCACTACAAGATCTGGAAGCAGCGTTACAAGACTTGGAGAGCCACCACATGAAGATACCGTCCAAACCTGAGCTTCGTAGCAAATCTCTGCCTCGATCAGCTAAACCGAAACCTGAATATGGTCCGAGACGCGACTTCGACGATCAAAGACGCTTCGACGATGACCCTAAGGACATGTTCGAGATGCATGACCTGCATGACGTGGATTATGAGAACTATAAGGAGAGGCAGGCGCTGGAGAGGGAACGACGAAGAGAGCGAGAAGATCTGTACGCTTATCGGGACCGCGGGTATGATCCAGAAGATGAAGACTTCGAGTTTGATTATCCGAAGGGCAGAAGGTCTAGGCGTGATTTGAGGTACCTACCTATTTTATTATTGCCTTGTTGCACTTTTACCCAAATTACCAGAGTCCGAATTATCTTACTTTACCAAAAAGGAAACTTCTGATATGAAGGTAAGTAGGTAAGCTACTAATGAAAGTCTTTATCAGGCCAGACCGCGGCAGATCAGAGTACGTGGAGCGCGAAGAACCGTGGGATCGCTCCAATCGACGCCAACGCCGAGCTCGCTCAGCCATCTACGACAACGAGCAACGTTGGGACGAGGAGCGGCTCCCACCGCCAGAGCCAGCACGCCGCCCGCTCCGTAGATTACACACTGTGGACGACACCAGATACCGCACACATGTTAGTTGCATAGTTTACGTTATTATTACCTATGGTGTTTTTCCATCGATGTGGAAAGAGGAAAATATCACTCCTTTACCCATAAAATCTAATCCTACTTCCTATTTTGAATACCTTCCTATCTCCTTCTTGCCTTTTCTCTCCAAAGTCCTTGAACGCCTTGTCCACAATCAGCTTCGTGCTTTTCTTTGTGAGAATAGTCTGCTGAATCCTTTCCAATCCGATTTTCATCCAGAGGGGCAAGTCCCGTACTTTTAAGAGCGTTCGCATTCTAATCTCATTTGTAATCTGTCAAAAATTGTGTAGCGTTACCTACCTACCTGCGCCTACATTTTTGAGATTTGATTGTCGCTGAGATGAGATTGCGACTTTATTTTGAACGTTTCTAATTACGGGAATTGGCTTTCTGTTCACAGCACCGGTACAGCCTTGGTTAACGTCACTGATGACAAACGGTTAGGCATGAAAACAGGAAATCTGACGGTTCTTTGCTTACTGGATTTTAGTAACGCGTTTAATGCTATCGATGTCGATATCCTGCTTGCATGCTTCGCTCGCTTAACGTATCTCCAACGAAGATTGACTGGTTTCGTAGTTACCTGTATGGCCGCCTGCAGCGTATAAGAGTCTTGCTATTATTGATGTTTTACTTCTGCCGGTGTACTTCAGGGTGGCGTTTTATCTCCTTTACTGTTCGCAATATTTATAAACTCTATTTAAGAACGTTTCAAGTTCCTTCACGACACACATAATAGATATCTGAGGTCATCGGAAAACTTAAGACTAGAGATGCCGATGAATACCACCAGTTTTTATGAGAAGTCTATTAAAGTTCAAGCAGTAGGTACGGTTATGGAATGCCTTGCCCGTGTCGATAAGCCGTGCTCAATCTTTGTTCACTTTTAAAATTCTGGTTAAAAAACACTTCTTCTCGTACAAGATCGCTTTTAGCGATAAAACCGCCCATTGTGTCTCCCTATGTAAAATTTCTACATTTATAATATATGGATCTGTAATTTTTATGGTGTACATAATAAAGACTATTCAATTTTATTTTATCACTGGCCCAGCTGCGTAATGTACAGTGTGTCATACAGCCTAGTCTTTTATATCTTGTCAGTCTTCAAATTCTTTCCTTTATCAAGTGAGGACACAGTATGATACCTTTTGAAGCTACGGCACGGAGCAGACTCATTGCATAGAAAACTATGTAGGTATATTTAATTACTAAACTTTTAAATTAATAAATGACTTTTGATTTTTTGAAACATGTTAACAAAGATCAAAACAGCATGTTACATGCCATGTGACCAATGTCGACTAATATGAATAATAAGTATGTACTATAAAGTATAGTACATAAGTACATAAAGTATAGTAAATGGCTGCGGGATTGACATTACGACGAAATATAGAAAGTGCTGAATCGGCAAAGCAGATTCTATCATGCAATGAGCAGACAAAAATTGCCCTAAATGTGACGAACATAATATCTTTTGGATGTGACTGTGCTTGCGTGGACGGAACAAATAGTTTGACAATGTTTAAATTTCTGGTGTTTGTAGACGCCTTCAGTGGAAAGAGATGACTGGAGTGACGAGGCGGTGGTGCAGCCGCGCCGCGGCAAGCCGCCTACAGGTAACTGTGACGTGACTTGACTTTATTAACTGATATTTATTATTATTATTTTCAGCTAGGTATTTTTAAGTGACATTTTGCTTATAATTACAGCATGGGGCTCGCGAGCGTCTGAAATATACCACCCGCCTTCCGATGTGGTTAATAAAGAAGAGGTGAGTAGGTATAGAACTAAAACTGACGTTGCTCCTTTTCGTCTTCGTTTGTGGCAGCTTCATTACTGTTTGTAAACAAAATCACTTGGCTCAATATAATAGATCCTCAATAATAAACGTTATGGATTGTTGTGTCATAACATAATATTGAAGTAACACTTCGCGCGCGACTTCGTTCACATGGTATTCGTATTTTCCGCGCCTAAAAACCATCCATCCCTTTAAAAGATAGTTTTAGCAAATTAATAATTACGAACTTTGTTATTTATTTAAGTACTCAGGCCAGGTATCAAGTGTATAGATCAAAGAATTAAGATTTTTCGCAATAACCAAGTCACATACCTCACCTTTTTAAACATAAAGGTTGAATATCCAAATACCCTAGTACTCTTACATTAAAAAAGGAAGTCGTATACAAAAATCTACGTTCCTAGAGCTAGTAGTTTCGGCTGTGCGTTGATATGTCAGTCAGTCGGTTTCCCCTTTCATTATAATATAATTACTTATACTTTAAAGGGTGGCAGAGACACGCGACGCGCAACTTCCTTACAATGGATTCAGTACATCATTCTGAACCCCCTCCCCCCCTTATGTTGATATTTACCGTCGATTATTTATAAATAGTTTGCTGTCCATTTTTTAATAGTCTACGAAAATTATCTTCGCTAGGGGTTCTAGAATCATGTGCTGGATTTATGGTTTCAGTTTGTGCGTCGACGTCCCTGCCAGCCTGTATAAAAATAATTTAAGGAATGCGATTCTGAACATTGTTATAATGTTTTCAGGCTCCTCATTAATCCTTACCTATTTGGTCCTGATATTTGCTTTGTTCAGATAAAGCCGGTACCAATCTGGCTGTGCGTGTTCCTGGTGGCCTCCTACATCGTGGCGGGCACCTTCCTCTTCAAGAGCTGGGAAAGCTGGGAGTACCTTGACGCCGCCTACTTCTGCTTCATCACGCTCACCACTATCGGCTTCGGGGACTTTGTACCTGCGCAGGTGAGAGACAACTATGAAGAGACGTGGTTAGAAAAAAAAACTATCTCTCTCCTGTTGCAGTCCTACTGAACGTGTGCCTCACTTTCCAACAGTGTTATATAAGAGTTTGACATGTTTTGGAAGGTGAAAAAATGCTAACTGTACCGTGTGATGTATCAAATGAAAAACGGGGTTCACCGCGAGGGTCTCAAGTATAATTATTTGATTTTAATAGTTTTTAAGTTATTTAAGAAAATATATGAAAATTGAACACAGCGGGTGTTCAATTTTATCTACCTCCGAAACTACTAAGCCTACAATTTTGAAAAAAAATACACAGAAAAAGAACACAAGTACATTTTTGTATAGTAGAATACAGGCAAACCTACATAATTAAGAAGTCTTATGGTAAATCTCTCAATATTGAGCGTACAAACTTACTTTTGCAGTTAGAATGTATGGGAGAACATGTTTTTCAACTGCAATGTTAAATTTGTTCTTGGCAAAAATTCATCCCATCTACGGAACCTTCATTGTTCTTGGTTCGACACGCACTTGGCCGGTTTTTCAGAATAAACCGGAGAACTCTCAGTAAATATCGTTTAAAGTTTAAATGTAACTAACTTATCCTTCCCCAGGGTCAGAACTCAGACGACCGAGCCGCCGCCGTGCACTCCATCGCCCTGTGTTCCCTGTACCTGCTGTTCGGCATCGCGCTGCTGGCCATGTCCTTCAACCTGGTGCAAGAGGAGGTGCGCGCCAACGTGGCCGCGCTCGCCACCAAGCTCGGCATCATCAAGCCCAGGGACACGCACCACGACTCTGACACGGACTACTAATACCATCATCGTCCTCCTTTCCTTAAAAATAACAATAGTATCGCCAGCCTATCATAGTTCCACTGCAGGGCAAAGGCCTCTTCTCATACAGACACGCCACGTGTTGATCACCACGCCTGCTCAAGACGGATTGTCAATTTCAGGTTTATATTAACTATAAGTCCAGGTTTCCTCACAATTGTTTTCCTACACCGATGCCATTATGTTCAAGCTAAACTCAGTTAAACTCTGCCTATAAAGCAATTTATTTGTCGCAGAAGCACTTCTTCATCTTGCATCAGTTGTATGAGCTCGTCTCATTAGCCATCCCTGTTCTAGCCATAATATCATCTCACACAATCTTCGTTCTAATAATCTTCGTTTCTTCTTCGTTTCGTTAGTCTGCCCCACGTGTTCTTCATCACTCCACTTCAATGCCTGTGCCAGTACCATGACACATTGCCAGCCGTTTTCTGACTACTGTTAAAGATAACCAGGGACTCCGGACTGCGATAAAGGTGCTTTTACGGAGTAGGAATCTGTTAGCAATGATACGGTGGTCGAATGGGCTCAATTGGGACTTTATAATGAAAGCATTAGTGGACTGTATTAAAATAGGTGTAATACCATAATTTACAATAATCAGTGAGAAAATATTACAATGAAATGCCCGTAGTGGCCGTAGTGGCGCGTGTCTGTGAGCTGAGTGGTGTGGAGGGCACGCAGCGGCCGTCGCGTCGCGTACCGGTTCGGTACCCCGACTCCCGACGCCTTTCCGCCGTCAATCACGCGCATAATGTCGTGCGCCGACAGTCGACAGTGCTGATAGAAAGCCGGGTTGTTGCGAACTGAAAGTGTGGTCGAAAGAGCAACTGATGCAAAAGATAGAAATGCAGATGAAATCTCATGAATCTCTCATTTTGTAGGTTTAGTCTAATATGAACTGTAAATACGAGTATAGCCTGTCGTGTAACTATTTCTGTCAAGTTGAACTACTTACACATACTCGTACATTTAATTTATTTGTTAGTTGGTAGATATTATATTGAATTGTATTAAAGTCTTACGCAAGTGCGTGTTATTTATTAGCTGCACCTACCGCAGTGACTGTATGGTAAGTAGGTACCTCTACCTACACGCTCTGTTTAAAACGGTACCATTTTTTTTGTTATGTATAATACTTGTAGTTTTTAAAGTTGTTTTGTACTATAAAATAAGTCACAAATCACAGTACTGTTTGAGTTCTATTTTAATGAATTCCCACACGTCATGAGTTCATAACTTATTAAGCCATGCATGACTCTATCAGTTAAGATAAAGATTGCCTAATTATTTCCTTTCTATCAATCCTTGAATAATAAAGTGTAGAATAAAACTGACTGTACAAGAGTAGAACAACTTAATAATATAAGATTGGTAACTTTACGCTTGTACTTCTCGTTGGGTAAGGCTGAGGTGTACCTATTGTACACTCACACTTCTCGTCGGGTAAGGCTGAGGTGTACCTATTGTACACTCACACTTCTCGTAGGGTAAGGCTGAGGTGTACCTATTGTACACTCACACTTCTCGTAGGGTAAGGCTGAGGTGTACCTATTGTACACTCACACTTCTCGTAGGGTAAGGCTGAGGTGTACCTATTGTACACTCACACTTCTCGTAGGGTAAGGCTGAGGTGTACCTATTGTACACTCACACTTCTCGTAGGGTAAGGCTGAGGTGTACCTATTGTACACTCACACTTCGCCAGCCTATTGCCATCAACCAGACTCCGGGATTTTTTAGGCAAAAACCCAACCACACCTTGCCCGACCTGGGAATCAAACCCTTGCATGATCTCATGTTCAGCAGTAGCGCTTGCAACCACTAGAGCGAGACCAACGAGGCGGCATCCTCAGCCTGTAATGTTCCCACTACTGGGACACAGGCCTCCTCTCGGTGAGAGGGAGTGGGCCGTGATCCACCACGCGGGCCCAGTGCGGGTTGGTAGGACCAACGTGACGGGCTTTACTATAAATACAATTATTATAACTCATGAATATACTGTGATAGAATTATAATAAAAAAGCGACCACAAATTGAAAAAAAAGCGGGCTACTTTTGTAGTGTTTTTTGGTAAAAATGATTTAAATTTTCACATTTTAGTGGTGGTTCCTACCGCACCCATATTCGTATACCAATGCTTGATATTTAAATATCAGCGACAGGAAGTTATTATAAGGTCACCATGCAGTAGGTACACTAAGTGGGAAAAAAAAATATTTTTGAAGATAATACAAAACTACCTAAGCAAAGTTTTCAATAAGGCACGACCAAGCAAGCTTCCTCTACCTATTGAAAAAGAATTTTCAAATTCTTTCCACAAATTGATGAAAATATAGACGAAGACATTAAAGAAAAAACACATACAAATTGATTCAAATTCATTTATTCATTTTGTGAATTTTTGCACAATTATATGCAAAAAAATGTTGGTCCACGCTATGTCCCGCCAAAAGCCATATAAAATATCTGAAGTAATCTTATGTCAATTAACAAAATAAAAATAGATTCAATAAGTAAGTAGATGTCACATCATGCAGTAGTTAGTAATAATATAATTATGTCAATAAAATTAAGACAGCCGCGGCGCATGAACAAATAGGTAATTAGTCACAATTTCGTATACAATAATAAATGTCAATAAAGAATATCATTATCTTAGGAGGGAAACATGTTAATTATAGACAAATATAAAATTATACAAATTGTAGTTTAATTAGTCAATACCATATTCATTAACCGAATAATAAGCCTTGTCATTCAATAATTCAAAAAGCTTACGTTGAAGCTCCTTCAAGTTGTTGGTTGATACAATTTAATCAGATAATTTGTTATAATGTTTTGGAGCCATTGCATTTATATACTATTGTGGGGGAATTTGGTTTTAGTGCATAACGGGTGCCACATTTTTGAGCGTCGTTGACTTTTGACAAATTCATATAAAAATTTGTTGTTTTTTACAAATATACAGGCGTCATAGAAATAAAGTGATGGTACAGTCAATATTTTTAAGTTTTGGAAATGTGGCTTGCATGAATCCGTTCGTTTTATTTTACATATTATAGTTCCAATACATTTTTTCTGTGCTATCAATACCTCTTCTACCTTAGTGGCACTGTCCCAGAATATAAGGCCATATCGCAAAGCAGAGGTGACATATCCGTGATAAGCTGGTAGGAGCGCTGTCTTATTTACAATATTGTCTAGCATATAAAGAGCATAGGAACATTTATTTATTTAACCATTTATGTACACACATATATAAACAGACAAGAAGAAAAGAACAGAAAAATTGGTACAAAGGTGTATCTCATTTCTAATGAAATCTCTTCCAGCATACCTGCGATAGTATAGTAGATTTAGAGATGTAGACAGCGTGTTGAGCGTGTGTAAGAGTAAAAGAGAAAATAAAATACATGAAATCAAAAGCAATTAACTTAATAAAAATAAAACAAATAATATGAGAATATACCTACATACATACATACAAAAATACAAACATACATACTTCTAAAATAAATATTAATATATACGCAACTAGGACTAAATGGAAAGATAGTGTTCTTTCCCTTTTCTTTTAAAAACTGCAACAGTTTATTGGAGATTTACTGAGCTTCCTACATACTGAGTCCTCCATGACATATCGATATCAATATACCTACAGACCGAGAAATTTTGTCACATTGGTTTCCAGTATTTGGTCACCTTTGTACCTGACATTGTGACAGAGTTTTTTTTAAATCTAATTTTACAATTCATAGTCTTAGTTTCAGTTAGGTTCATTTGAAGGTTATTAGCGTTCAGCCAGTCAACAATCATAACAAGACTAGTGTTAATATCATCTTCTATTTCTTTATTACTACCAGAATTATAATATATGACCGTGCTGTCGTCGGCAAATAAGGATATTTGGTGCTTGATTACTTGGGAAAAGTCGTTAATACTTAGAGCAAATAAACAGCAAAGGTCCCACCACAGACCCCTTCGGAACACCGTAACAACGAACTTTGGAGCTAGACGAGTACCTATGATACTGCTTCAATTTTGGACTTAATATATCCACTTGACTAATCTGAGTAATTTGTTTTCTATCCTAAATATAGGATTGTATCACATTAAGCACGTTACGTTACCCCTGATGCCGTATCTATTTAGTTTAGTTAACAGTACTTTTTTTTTTGTTTTGGCTTCGCATGATTTGTGCATAATTATATCCAATGTCACGTTTAGTAAAAGTACTTTATGGTCCACATAGTCAAATGTCATATCCATAGGTGGTCATATTTATAGCCTTTTTCAAGAAATCGATTAATAAAAAAATATTTTATTTCCAGAAGTCGCTGGTTTCGGTTTTGTTTTCTGACTTCCGAAACTAAAATTGTTTTTCACTTTGTAGGTAGATTTATTTAAGTATTTTTTTAATGATTTGTTTTTTTTTGTCATTTTTGTTGCAAACTCATGTAACACTACCTATTCTACTTACTACCTATGTAATTTCTAACAACATCATTAAAACATTGCGACAACACCGAACACGACGTGATAGAAAATGAAACTGAAAGGGGGAAGGTCTTGTAGGTCAGTGTCTGGTTGTAGGTATGTTGAACAAAATGTGCTTCGCGACCGTAACAAGTAGGTATTTACAGAATTATATTGATATTTTATGAAATTGTCATTCAATAGGATATGAATTTAGAGGGTTGTATTGATGATTTTAATGATTATAATTCTGGAAATACCTACATACTTGTTACGGTCGCGAATCATTCAAAATACAACCTGACAATAACCTGCAAATTGCAAAAAGCTTAAGAAAATGTGAATTTCGCGGCCAACCTTACGCTTGCCCCAAAGAATAAGAGAAGTTTAGTGTGAGAGACAGAGATAATGATTTCTTTCTTGCTAAATGTGCCTACACTTGCTCAAAATTTTAGCGAATCACAGCCTGTGAAGTCTCACTTAGAAATAAAACTGCACAATGCACCACCTCCTCTTTTATTGAAGTAGGTAAAAATAACAAGTAGTAAGAAGTAACGAAACCAGTAAGTATCAGCTGGCCTCTTATTATACTGAAACTCCCTACTACGCTAGGCCAGCTCAAGGTTAAAGTGTTACCTACCACACCACCGACGTGCGGTCGACTGTACCAAAGGACATAACAGTAAAGTTCGTGAGAAACTTTAAAAAGTTAGCAGGTGTACACGAGGGACAAGCTAAACGGTTTGTATTGACATCCAGTAAAATATCTGACATTAAATAGAAAAATATTAATACACGAGGGACAAGCTAAACGGTTTGTATTGACATCCAGTAAAATATCTGACATTAAATAGAAAAATATTAATACACGAGGGACAAGCTAAACGGTTTGTATTGACATCCAGTAAAATATCTGACATTAAATAGAACAATAATTAAATAACGAGAGGCAACGCCACTGGAAACACTGAAAAACTGGACAAACGATCAAAACACTGGTGTGTGTGACCAAACAACATCAATGTGAGTAAAGTAACCACAACACGGCGCGCAATGTTGCGACACTTCCAACTCCGGTGCGCGGTGTTGCCGTTCCTCGGACCGGATAGCGGCCGTCCGGCGCGCGGCTGCCGCTCCGCTCTGCCGCCGACAGTATTGTGTAAACTCGCTGGGGGAATATACGCATTTTTGCACAACGTTTACCACAAAATATTCATCCATTTCAATAATCCCGTAACCTTTTCGTACGTAAAATGTATTCCGTGTAGTTTGATGTGATTTTCGTGTGAAACTTCAAGGGAAACCGCCATTTTGAAACCGGATAGGAGCAGTTTGAAGACATCGATAATGTCGGACTCGGATACAAGGTGGGTGACTGTCTAATGTCAGACGCTTGCTCTTATTTACTACGTGCGATACGTAGCGGTATTGATATGCATCTAAAGATATTCAACATAAACAAAGTACAAAGTAGAGGATTTTTAGTAGGTAGGTAATATGTGACACTAACGTTGTCGTAGTGAACTTTGCCTGCACTTAGGACCGCTGGCATTCTATTTTGGTCTTTATGCCTGGGGAGTAAGGTCGCTCGGTGTGCACTTGGCGCGAAACTCGGTTCAATATTCGACAAACTGGTTCAAGGTCACCGGTGTTTACCCATGTTTGTGTTCTTGTTCTCCATGAACTTTTGTCACTTCTGTTAGAACATTTTAAGGCAAAATGTGATTTAGTTTTTATAATGTCTACTAGTTAAAGTATTTTATTTTATTTCACTAAAACAAAAGGTAAGCTATAGACTTAAGTTTGTTCGAGGTTGTCCTTTGCGAGGGGGGCCACAAATTTAGCGTAGGTACATTTACTTTCTCGTGTTAATATTTTAATACCTTATTTCAGTGTTAGATAAATATTTTTTCTAAATGGGTAAGTAAGTAGGTAGGTATGCGTGAATGGCGCACTTAAACGTTCCTTTCATGCGGAACATTAGAACAATACAAATACCTTTTAACCGAGGTGTAGGTAGGTATATTGGTTTACTAAACTAAATGTGCTCCAAGAGCTAAGAGGCATATCAAACTACATACAAACAGATAGACTTATGTTCTGAGAAGGGCATCAAATTGTTTAAGTTCAGCGTTTTTCTGGGTTGAGTTTTTGTCAATTTTCTTTATTGGCGTGCACAATAGAATGACAAACACACCAAACATTTAAGCGCCTCTTCGCGGTGCCCTACTTTTATGACCTCACTGATCACTCCAACGTCCATAGGTCCATTCATTCTACCGATAAAGGTATTCATTGGTAGAAGTTGTATACCTACATAGACTAAGTAATGGGGCAACCAAATGGATAGTCAAATGGGTGCATAAAATAGTAAATAGTCACCAGCGTACAAAAAGAATGAGCGAAGACTTAGTGTTGAACCGTAATTTGCCAGAGATAGATAGGAAATTAGGAATTGTGTGCATTACATAAGGGATCAGCGTGATTTTATTAGATCACAAAGTCACTGCGAAAATATGTTCTTCGAAGGCTTTATTTTAATTAGGTACTGTAGGAGACCTCTCCTACAGTACCTAATAATAATACACGATCCCCTTCTTTCTGATCTTTTATTCAGATAAAATAAATATATTAGGGGATCGTTTTACTTTTACACTTCTTGTTTCTCTTGTGACTTTGCTTGTCAGCCGAATCTGACGCAGCCTACTCCTTTTTTGGTATAATAATAAAAATAATAATAAATGATATGACACAACATCCACACAAGGTCTTCAGGTCCCGAACTAGGTAGAACCTGTACTACGGTAACCTGATGACTGATATACACACTCTTATACGTATACATACCCAGACACAAGTCAAACAGACATGTTCATGCACAAAAATGTTTGACTTGCCCGGGGATCGCTCCCGGGACCAGCGGCTCAGAAGACAGGGTCGCTACTAATTGCACCAACCGGTCAGTCAGTAGGTATTCTACAGGGTTACTTGTAATTCGACGTACCTACTTATATTCGTCAGGAGCTGATAGGGGGGCCAAAACGCAACAAATTGAACCTTCATACCTATGTATGGCCGAAATTCAATAGTTTTCGAGATATTTGAATTTTAAGGGTTTTTTCATATTTACCCAAAATTTTACCTTTCATTCCAAATAAAAAAAAAACTACATATTGAGTGGGTACCATGAAAACTGATATTGTTGCTGGCAGCTCAATTAAGCTATGAACATAATTTAAAGTATCTACTTAAGTCAACCAAATAATTAAAATGATGAGCAATTTAAGAATAATATGCCTGCTCGCATTACGGCTAAGCAGATTAAAGTACTTAATAAATAAAAATATGAGACGAGGCAAATCGCCGGGACATGACAGCCTTAGCATAGAACATTTTGTGAATGCCGGGCCGCATCTTCCACGGCTGCTAGCGGTATTGTTTACGTTCTGTATCCGACACTCCTACCTACCCGCTGCGTTGATGAGAACGGTGGTTGTACCAATATTGAAAAATAAAACCGGTGACGCCAGTGACAAGGGTAATTACAGACCGATTTCATTAGCGACTATTACAGCTAAAGTACTTGACGGTGTGTTTGAGAGTCAAATTAGTAAACATCTTAAAATACACGATGCTCTGTTCGGCTTTAGGCGACAGTTATCAACTGAATGTGCTATTTTGGCCCTCAAACATACTGTCAGGTACTATACGGAGAGAAGTACGCCAGTATATGCGGCATTTCTAGACCTTTCCAGGGCATTTGACCTGGTAAGGTATGACGTCTTGTGGTGTAAGATGCGCGAGGCGGGAGTGCTTGACGCCATCACAAATCTGTTTCAGTAGTGGATTGACCTCACCAGTGCTTTTCAACCTGTTTATTAGCCAACTGATTGTCGAGCTCAGTAGCACTCTTGTCGGTTGTTCTATTGACGGACTGTGTGTCAATAGTATTAGTTACGCGGACGACATGGTGCTGCCGAGTCCGTCAATTAGCGCACTCAGGAAGTTGTTGGCGGAAGATTGTACAACCTATCTTTGCATTGTATAAATTCAATCTCTTAGTATTGTATAATTGCATAGCACATGTGTGAGCACTATGTACTTAGCTTACTGGGTTCGTCTTTCATTGACTTGAATGTGCCCTGGCGGCTGAGAGTATGTCATGCTCACTCAAATGTGTCGCTGGTGGTGGCGTGTGTATTGGATCATTGAGTTCCCTTCAAAATGGTTGAGCTGAATGGTGCTGATCCATACGTCATGTTCGTGAACGGGCGCCGTCAGTAGGCACTGGTCATTTCTTAGCTGCCACGGCTTATTTTAATTCCATAATTGTTTTTATCTTTTTATTACGGACGCTTTTAACGTGCACGTGTTTTTCTACATCGTTCTCACATATATACTCGTAATTACAACATGAATGATGTAACCACTTTTTTGTAACAATATTATGATTTAAAAGAGTGTCCATGGAGTTTCTTGCCCGTTCTTCTCCATAGGTACCTACTACGCTTTGGAATGGGCAACTAGCTTCATCTTTCTGACTGACCGACCCCTTGACAATTCAAAAGTGCCTGTAATTGGTTTATTTGAAATAAATGCTTTGAGTTTGAGTTTGGTCTGTGAGGCCTATGCAGAAGCGCACGGACTTGTATTCAACGTGCAAAAAAGCAAACTGCTTGTGTTTAGGGCGAAGCATAAAAAAACCAGCACATAATAATATGCCACCGGTTATGTTAAGGGGTATGGCACTTGAAATAGTGCTAGATTTTAAGTACTTGGGTCACGTAATTACGAAGGACTTAAATGATGATGCTGATATGGAAAGAGAACGGAGGGCGTTGGTTGTCCGATGCAATATGTTGGGCCGCAGGTTCGCACGTTGTACACCAGAAGTAAAAATAACTCTTTTCAAGGCTTTCTGTCAATCATTGTACACGTGCACTCTGTGGGTTCGATATACGCAGAGGGCATACAACGCCCTCAGAGTTCAGTTTATTAATATTTTCAGGATTTTGTTGGGGCTCCCACGTTACTGTAGCGCGTCAGGAATGTTTGCAGAAGCACGTACTGACTTTCAGTACCATTCTTCGTAAGAAGACTGCTTCTATGATGCGCAGAGTGCGTGGGAGCGGCAATGGCATTCTGAAGGTCATTAGTGATAAGCCGTGCTGCACCATTATGGCGCATTGGGTACGTGTACATGTACATATTATACCCGGTGCGTCTGGTGAGTGCAGCAGATATTTATGAATTAAATCTTTTTTTTTCTCGTTTTTACTAACATAGTTTATAAGTAGTGTGTATTACTAACATCATTGGATCAAGGTTTGAAATAAAGTAATTTAATAATTTAATTTAACTAACAATATTTTCATTTTACGCTTCAAAAAATGTTGTCTCGTTAAAAAAAATACTATGACATTAATCGTACAAATAATTAAAACAACTTTTTTTTTCATAATTTTAATTATTTAGTTGAAGTAGGTACTTTTAATTATGTTCTTAGCCGGTGCAACGGCGTACCCGGTCTACCTACACGTCAAGTTTTGGATAAATATCGAAAAACCCTTAAAATTCAATTAGCTCGAAAACTATTGAATTTTGGCCATACATATGTGGGATACAATTTGTTGCATTTTGGCCCCCATAGCATCGGCTCCTGACGGATAAACGTAGAATTACAAACAAACCTGTATATGAACTGGTCTCGTATTTCAGCCATCTAAGTTTCAACGTATTCATAAAGGTTGCATTTAAGCGGTAAATAGGCTAGGTTAATAGGTAATAGGTAATACGGGCTGGTGTCCGCAACTCCACGTCAATGCGCGTATTTTGCGTACGGGTGGGAAAATCGGTTATTCGATCCACCCCAGCTCCTCGAGAAAGGCCAGCAACGCCTTGGTGTTGCTGACAATCTCACGTAGGGTACCTGGGTTGCCGAAGTACTTTGCCCTGTATGTGGTGACCACCGGGCAGCTTAGAAGCACATGGGCTGCTGTCTCGTCCTCCTCCATGCAGGCTCTGCACAGCGGACTGTCCGTGACTCCTAATACAAAGAGGTGTTTATTAAATGATCCGTGACCAGTTACGGCTGCTGTGACTGTACGCAGCTGTTGCTTGGTTAGTCGGAGAACCTGTTTCGTGAAGCGGCCATCGATTGTGGGGAGTGCTTCCCTAGCCTGCCTGCACTCACGTTGGTCCACCCATAGCTTGTGATGTTGGTCCCTGGTGCGTTTCCTTACCAGAGTGCGTATGTACCCGAAGGGGAGTGGCAGGATGGGTTCGGGACCCACTGGTACAACGTTCGACCCCCTTCTGGCAAGTTCGTCGGCTGCATCGTTGCCTAGCGAACCGCTGTGTCCTTTGATCCATTGAATGGTTATGTTATTGAGGTTGCCCACCTGGTTGAGGCGCTGGTGGCACTCGCATATTAGCCCAGAATCAACTGTGTGACTGTTCAGCGCTTGCAGAACGGCTATGCTGTCTGAGAGTATGCGGATCGAGTGTTCTTTAACTTCTCTGGCCATGATGGCTGAGGCGGCTAGAGAAATACCCATGCATTCGGCCTGCAACACTGTGTTATGGACCCCCAATGGTGTGGAGATGCGTATGTTGAAGTCCTCCGAGAAGATTCCAGCACCTGTGCCACTACCTGTTTTGGATCCATCCGTGAAGATGCGCAGCTCTGCCGGGCGCAAGCCCTCGCATCGGCGATCCTCGTGAAGTTGGATTTTGTATTTTTTATCAAATATTTAAATTGTTTGGGTACCCGGTCATTTATGGCTTTCGTAATGGGGAACTCCTTGCTGAGTCCCTCAAGCAGCGCGGTGTGTGGTAAATCTCTCTTACCCCAGAGATCTAGTGCATTTAGACGAACCGCCGCCATCGTCGCTTCCTGCTGTATGAACAGGTGGAGCGGTGGTAGTCCCAGCATGGCTTCGATAGCTGCAGTCGGAGTGGTCCTCATGCAGCCTGTGGTGGCCATGCAGGCTAGTCTTTGCAGGCGTTGTAGTTTGCTAGTAGCTGTACCCATCTCAGTACGGGGCCACCAGACCACGGCCCCGTAGGTGATCATGGGGCGTATCACTGGTGTACAGCCATAGTATCATTTTAGGGGATAGGCCCCACTTCTTACCTATCATTCTCCTGCACTGCCAGAAGGTTATGCAGGCCCTGTTTAGTTTGTTGTCCAAGTGACTACTCCAGTTTAACTTACTGTCCAGAATGACCCCGAGATACTTGACTTCGTTGGCCAACTGCAGTTCTGTATTGAAAAGTTTTGGTAGACGGAACGGGCCTAATGCTCGTTTCTGGGTAAACATAACCAGTTCAGTTTTAGTGGGGTTCACTGATAGGTCAAATTCCCTGCACCATCTCTCTACAATTCGTAGCGCTTGCTGAGTAAGGTTGCAGATCGTACCCGTCACCTTCCCCGATACAAGGATTGCGAGGTCATCTACATACCCTATTGTGTAGTAACGATTGGCGTTGAGTTTGGTTATGAGATCGTTAATCACCATATTCCACAGAAGACGGGACAGCACCCCACCCTGGGGGCAGCCTCTGGCTATCATGGCCAGCTGCTGCTCATCCTCAAGGCGAACTACTCGTTTGCTTAGCATGTTAGTAATCCGTTAAATAGGCTATAATATAATATAATATCTACGGTATTTTACTTCGTCTGCATTCCCCGACGGGGTTGGCAGGGTAGGGAGTGGTCAGCGGTGGATTTTATCTGATTGTACCTATAGTATCCAAGTAGGCAGGTACCTACACTCAATTATCGCCGGTTATGGGCACACATCTAGACTCCGGGCTGCAAATGAGAAGTTCCAAGCATTCTAATATCCGATGCCACTTTATCAGACTTTGGAATCGAATGCGCAGCAGCCGCACTTGGGATCACGAGATCAATGAGGAAATCGATTTAACAGTTGGTCCTTATGTTATGTTGTGCAGCATGTCCGTCCAGCGCTTCTCAAAGAAGATGATCGCAACGCGCGAGCTGATCCGGCTGGTGCGTCAGAAGCAGTGCCTGTGGGACCGCTGCCATCCCTCCTACCGCGACAAGGTCGGCAAGGACAAGTCCTGGCACGAGATCTACCTCGAGTTCGAGCCCTCCTACGACACGCTCGACGACCACAAGAAGAATCTTATAGGTGATAATTATATCTGTAGAATTCATTCCGTGGTAGACTTTGTGTTTATGTTTGTCGAGTCGTAGAAGTCCTTAAGTTTGGGCTGAGTTCAGAGCTACACCCAAACGAGTAAGATTTAAAACAATATTTGACGTGTAAGAGTGACCTTTTAACCGTTTATATGACCAACATACCCAAAATTTAATTTGTCACGAAATGAATGAGTCATTGGCAGTGAGTCACTACAGTCCGGTCACAGTTATTTCACCTCTGACAGCAGCAACCCAATAGCAACCTTATTGTGACGATTATATAGATCATTGTGAATTTGACAGACTTGTCGATGGCAGGAAGTCAACAACAACCTTATTGCAACGGCAATAAATTTCACTGTGATTTTGACAGTGAAGCAAACTCAGAGGTAAAATAACTGTGAACGGAGTGTACGAGCTTACCGCAGTTAGTAATTAATCAATCATTACAAAAACACCATTAGTAACTTGTACTTGATGTGCATTGTTCAGACAGTCATTCGTGTTGCGAGGACAAAGAGGAAAGGAAACATTAGGTTGTACCTACTAATTTGATTTATTTTGAATAATTCGCAGGAAATATAATCACAAGAAAATGGTACAATGTCAGAGACTCATACGTGAAGTCAAGAAAACCTGGAGTACGAAGACCGTACGTGTACGCAGAAGAGCTGTCCTTCCTGGACCCTATCTATCTAGGGGGAAGCGACAGGAAGAGCATCATCGATAAGAGCTTCATCGAAGAGCGGATGGATAACGATGACGAAGGCGACAATGACAACTCGCACAATTGGCTACAAGAAGTATTCGTTGACATCGATGAGGGCACAGACACGCAGGCGGCCGGCTGTCCAGCCAAGCGACCCAAACTCGAATATGGTAGCAGTAAAGAGGAAAGCGAAGAAAACATCATTACAGTGCTCGCCAACCTCATACAAAAAGAAGAAGACGAGGACAGATCGTTCTTCAAGTCCATCACACCATCCGTCAAGAAGCTCTCCGAATCCTCCAAGTTTGAGTTCAGGATACAAGTTATGAAGCTTATCAATAGTTTGAAGATCAGAGATCGACAAGTAATAAAACTTAAAAGAGAAAGGACTAATGTAGACTCTGATAGCGAGTGATTGATTGTTATACCTAATTGTACCTATTAAATAATTTTAAGGAACGGGTACCTATTTATTTCGATCCTTTTCAGCGCCTACTGTAATATTAGGAAGCATAACCACTGAGTAAATAAGTGAACAGAAGCACATCGGTGATTACAAGAAACATGACAACAAAGTCATCGGAAGCGAATATATTCTACATTATCAATAGTTGGTAAACATTTAATAAGATGCTAACCGATCATCTTACCTCACGTGTATCTTATAAAGAATTAAAAAAATGCTTTTCATACCTATCAAGCTAATTTACCCCTTATAGTAAGCCATATTTTCTCAAATAAGTAGTGTGCAGTTTTTCAGGTATAAAGCAATTGGATTATTATTTTCATGGTCGTTCTTATTAACATTAGCGATAAAAAATATTTGCATGATTTGGGTAATCTATACATACACACATCAAAAGTGTCTAGGGATCAAGCATTTTTATGCGGATTTCTTGAGATTAAGATGTGGCTTTGTAATAAATTTATGATTTTATAAATTTATATGGATCCTTTTTGGTGCATTTCATAATTTGAATCAGGAACTGTGAATCAAATTCGAGTAAAAGATGAAAATCAGCTGTCAATATTTTCCCTATAAAAACATACAACGCATTGAAGACATTATTAGTGCTACTGTTTCCCTACTACTGATTAAAACCAACGTTATTATGGAGCGGCGACGTCATTTAAGCAGGGAAGAAATGCTCAGAGCCGTGGGAATGATAGAAGCTGGTTCCCGGCAACGTACTGTGGCTTTAGCTCTGAATACAAGTCAGAGTGTTATCAGTCGACTTTGGACACGTTACCGAAGCACTGGTACCGTGGCTGAGCGCCATGGAGGACGGTATCGCTGCACCACACGGAGACAAGACCGATACATTCAAATCTTAACTCGAAGAGCTCCAACAATAACCGCCATGATGTTAGCCGTGAGGCTTCATCACTCTTCAGGGAACTTAATTAGCGACCAAACAGTCAGAAACCGCTTGCATGAAGTGAACCTTCATTCCCGAAGACCGCTACGGGTACCACCTATAGCAATGCACAATCGTAGGATTCGATATCAATGGGCTCTTGAACACAGAAATTGGGCAGAAGAACAATGGCGTTTCGTGTGCTTTTCTGATGAGTCTCGTTTTGGTATGAGACCGGATACAAGACGTATACGACACTGGAGAACCCCTGGACGCCAACAGCGATTAAAATCCTGCCAGGAAGTCCATCCTTATAGTGGTGGAACCATCATGGTATGGGCGGGTATTTGGATCGGCGGAAGAACTGAGTTGATTTGGATCAGAGGCAACCTCAACGCTCAAATTTATGCTGAGACGATTGTATCAGACGTCATCGTTCCTCTACAAGTGCAAATCGGTCCCTTATTTCAGTTAATGCATGATAATGCACGACCGCACACCGCAAGAGTTGTAAGACAGACTCTCGCCGCAGCTAACATCAATGTCCTGCCCTGGCCTGCTCAGTCGCCAGACTTGAACCCGATTGAGCATGCATGGGATATGCTACAGAGAAGAGCTCTGCCGAATATGGAGGGTATCCAGTCGCAAGAAGACCTTTTTTTGTTGTTGCAACGAACATGGGCGGCCATTCCACAGCGTGATTTGGATGAACTCATTTTGAGTATGCCAAACCGATGTTCTTGTGTTGTTAGTGTTCGCGGTAGAAACACGGATTATTAATTGTTTAAGTTACCCAATAAAATTTTAAAGAAAACTGTTATTTCAGTCTTTTTTTCGAACTTTTGTGTTAGTGGTTCAAATGTCAAAAATCCCTTTATTAGGAAAATGGCAAATTTCTTTATTAATGCAAAGGTGACTTGGTTTATCGTTACTGTGACAAACGAAAACACTTTATTTTATGAATCCTTAAAGAAAATTTTAATTAATATCAATCAGGAGAAAAGTTATTGCAAAAATATATGTTGATCCCTAGACACTTTTGATGTGTGTATTATACAATAAAGACGCTTACATTCATGTCTGTCTGTGTGACCGCGTTGTTCTTCTAAACTACGAAACGGATTTTGATGCGTTTCTCACCATGATTTAGATCATTTATTCCGAAATGTTTATGTATAAAACATTCAAATTAAACTTAAATACTATCAAGAAATGTCGATGTTTTGTCAAGTCATAAGAACCGTGCAACCGGCCGGGTCGCTTGTCTAAAATAAAGATAACTTAAAATGACGCGGTGTTGATTAATTCAAGTCTACATAGTGGCAATACTCTCATTACTGAGGCGGTAGCGCGGCGTCGCGTACCGCTCAACACGTTCGGACCGTAGGATCCGGGGCCGAAGGACCAGTCATCATGACGACTGAGGTGAAAGGAGAAGCGCAAGCGCGCGTTGACTTGGACGCCATCTTGGTGGAGGAGGTGGGCCAGTTTGGCATGTATCAGATCGTCACTCTGCTGCTCGCCGCCTTCCCTATCATATTCTCTGCGTTTGCCTCCGGAGAATATATTTTCACAACTGCCAGAATAAATACAAGGTAAGAACTAATAATCATACATTAATTATTTTCACGTTTTGCTGTTGATTGGCAGGCAGGAGGTATACATAGCACTGTGTTGGTACTTGGTACTGTCTGAAGATGTGGATGCCGGATGAATAAATCACGATTCAAAATTAGGGTAGCAACGGCTTCTTTGTTTGACGAGAAACGTCTTTAGAATCACACTGTAACATACGGGTGGACAAAAATGTGAACTGTAACGAAAATGTGTATATCGTCTTGCCTCAATAGTTCCCAAACTATTAGTCTTACTAACGTCTTTAGAGACGTAAGTGCGGTGCGGTATCATTATTTAACTTAAATTATAAAGGTACTCGCTGATACGACTTGGAATTTTCCGAGATATGCGCTCAGATTAGAGTAGAATAGAATAGGTCTTTATTTGCTTCAGTAAAGCCTTTACGCTAAAGTGTATCTAAATACATAAGATTTTCGTTTTTCTATAAACTAACGTAACATAAGGTACTAAAGCTTGTTTTGATTTTCATGTCGTTTATAAAAGTACTTAATACCACAGTGGTCTTATAATGTAGCACCTAGATACATAGGTATAATGTAGCACCTAGATACATAGGTATAATGTAGCACCTAGATACGTAGGTATAACGTAATCAGTTTGTCGCGCGACGGTAGCTTTCCGCTCCCGGCTTCCGGCGCGGTCGACCTCCGGTCGCCGTTTTCGGAGCTTCCGCTGTAGCAACTAGCTAGCTGTGTATTGCTGGGTGCAACATTTCCCTACTTCTGCTGTATGTGTATCCTACAGGATACTAACTAATGTAGGTACAGAAGTAGGGAAACGTTGAACTTTAGCATTCATAACACGCGGGTACTGTTTCTCAGAATAAAATAATGTATGCCTACCTAAATGTAAACGAAGTCTACGAAGACGAAGACAATAGGTTACGTAAACTGAGGGATCTTGATTGATAAGCAAATTATCCGTAAATTTGAACCACACACAACTGTAATTATTAGCCAGTTGATAGAGATATAACTTGGGAGATTGAAGTAGAATGTCAATCTGATACAACAATCAGGTTGACTTTGACTGTAGGTACTTAAATAAAAACCTTATTAATAGCGTCGTTGCAACCTCCAGATCTAATAAGGTAGGCTTTTTAAGTCTGAAACCGCCAACCCGTCTTGAGCAAACGTGGTGATGAATGCTCGTGCATTAATGGCTAGTATTATGTAACCTCCAGGTGCCTGGTCCCAGAATGCGACGGCCCGAACCCGGAGTTCGCTCCGTCCTGGGTACTGAATGCCATCCCGGCCAGCGGCAGCTCCTTCGAAGCTTGTGCGCGTTTCGTCAACGTCAGTACTCCAGCGGTGGTGGCCGAGGGCACCTGTCCCGCCACGCTGTTCGACTCCTCCAGGACACAGGCCTGCGACAACTACGTGTACGAGAATCAACACAGCGTGGTTTATGACGTAAGTGTATAATGTTGCATGATGAGGGAATGGCATCCTCTTCTCTAGTATCGGCTTAAGGCGGCACGGCGCGGCGCGGCGCGGCAGTCCATGGCATGCCAAAGAATTTTCGTAAGCGGAAATGATTTTGAATCCTATTTTCATACCTATAGCACACACATTGCGTTGACATCGTCACAAGATGGCTTGAACATACCGCGGGATGCTGCGTGAGCTGCGTAATGCCGCGCGTGCCGTGTCCCGGGTGCCGCTTACTTCGTGCCGCCTAGTACCTACCTTCAAAAGAATAGCTAATGCACAACGTAGTAAAAAACATTGCCAGTGAAGATTAATGTGGAGAGTTTTTTTTTAAATATTTTATAACGATTAGGTAGATACATCAAAGGTCCATAATAATGATGGTGTGTCTGTCAACTGTTGTTACTTAACCGTTATATCTATCTAGGTAGGCATCAGACGTAAGTGGCATCCTTCCTAAATGTTCCTATTGACTTTCTTACGAATAGGTACCTACGTAGAATATTGAAAGATTATTATGTTATGTGTAGGTACCTACACATAATTACGTAGATATTATTATCATACCAACATAGATAATAGTGATGTTGCCTTCCTGTGGACAAGGCAGGTATAATATGTTGTCTAATCGAGGTACCTTTGTTTGATCATTATTATGTGGAATCTTTATTTATGTTTGTTGATGATATAGATATCGAACGGGAAGCAATATACAGGGTGGCAGGGACATCGACGAAACTACTTGATTTTGAACGCCCCTGCAATTAAGTTTTGCGTCAGTTATTACAATAAAAAAAACGAGCGAGCCTTACAGTAGTCGCATATGATGCTTCCTGTTACACACTTTCGTCGCATTTCACGAAATCACTCGCACAGATTGCAGGAAAGCGAGAGGAAAAATATTACACATCAAAAAAAATTCTGTTTAGTACATACATTTATACCGCTTAGGTAGATACCTAATGCACTTTTCTATGAAAAAGCAAATTATTTTTTTGATAACCGACAAAAAATTGTGGTGCTGGGTGTCTAGAATCATGTTGTGCTGAATTCATGGTTACAGTTTGCACGTCGATGTTCCTGTCACCCCGCAATTGTGAGCCATCGATGGGTCAAGTAAAGATGTACCTATAGTACCCAGAGACATGGGTAAAGATGTACCTATAGTACCCAGGGACATGGGTAAAGATGTACCTATAGTACCCAGGGACATGGGTAAAGATGTACCTATAGTACCCAGGGACATGGGTAAAGATGTACCTATAGTACCCAGGGACATGGGTAAAGATGTACCTATAGTACCCAGGGACATGGACATGGACGTGTAACTACCTTGTATGTACCTATCCATTATTGTTTTAATTTTATTGCATCTGATCAATCAAGTTGTAAAAAGCTATGTTTGGGAAGGCCGATGTGCGTAATTTATTATTTAAATGAACGGATTACCTCCTGATAGCGACGAGGAATTGAACCAGTTATCGTAATCCGCCCGTCAAAGCATCTAATCGTTGAACTAATCAGTCATTATTTATTATTTTAAAGATGCTATCAATGATTCTCTCGTAGGATATAACGAGCGAATGCTAATTTATCTATATGGCCTTGATTTACGCACCCTGTGGCCAGCCGAGCTGTAATGTTATGTTATAACTTTGCTCACTGGTTTATCTTTTCAGTGGCATCAGCGTTTCATAGAGCTCGTTCAGACATTATAAAAGAAGAATAGCTTGTTGAAGTTTTGTGAGGCCTCGCTTGAGGGATGCGTAATAATAGGTCGTTACCTATGAAGTTGCCGTTTTACAATACTGGCCAGTATTGTAAAACGGCAACTTCATTTGAAACGTAATTTATGTATGGCTGGCCATAAATTCAAAATTCAAATCAATCAATCAATCAAATTATTTATTTCGGGTTGCATAGACCCATAGATAAATACCTTAACCTAAGTATACATATTATTATTATCAACAATAAGTGTTAGTAAATAAAACTTATGCCTATGTTAGTAACACTTCACTAGCACAAATGAGTTTTATTAAAAAAAAATATAATTCTATTTTCTAATTCAGTCATTTGTTTATTGATTAGTGTTTTTTTTCACTACATTTGTATCTTTTCATCAATATGGACACGATAAAAATACGATTAATTATGGAATACGAGTTCCGTCGCGGTAGCAATGCCGCACAAACAGCTCGCAACAATAATGACGTGTACGGAGTGAACACTACAAACGAACGCACGACTCGATATTGGTTGGAATGCTTCCGACATGGAAATTTTGATCTAAAAAGTAAACCCGGTGGTCGCCCGAAAACTAAAGTCAACAATGACGAATTAAAGCAGATAGTGGGAGCTGAAGATACTCAATCTACGGGTGAGTTAGCAGCCACTTGTATTTATTGATCTGTGGCAGCAACTTTCAACGTTAGCACCAAAACAATAATATTGTAAAAAAAACTTGTTATGTGGGTGCCGCACGAACTGAACGATTGCCAGTGCGAAGAACGCACTGACAGACACAGAAACGTAGGGATTTTGAACCGCATTGTCACTTGCGATGAAAAATGGATTCTTTTTGATAATCGTAAGCGGTCATCATGTTGGTTAGGCCCTGGTTCAGCACCTAGGTAATGCCCCAAACGTAAACTTACCCCTAAAAGTCATGGTCACTGCTTGGTGGTCTAGTGCCGGTATAATTCATCACTGCTTCTTACCAAATGGCACCAAATTTCAAATTCATTTATTTCCTTTGTGAACAGATGTTATAAAAATATTGGTCGATGCTATGTCCCGCCAAAAGGCATACAAAATATCTGAAGTAATCTTATGTCAATTAACAAAATAAAAATAGGTTTAATATGTAAGTAGGATGTCACAATTCCATGCAATCGTTAATAATATGTCAATAAAATTAAGACGGCACATGAAAAACTAGGTAATTACTTAATTAGTCACAATTTCGTATACAATAATACATGTCAATAATGAATATCATTATCTTATGAGAGAAACATGTTAATTTTATACAAATACAAAATTTTACAAATATTATTTTAATTTGTCATTAACATCTTGTCATTTATAATTTAAAAAGCCTTTGTGTTGTAGGTTGATACAATTTGATGGTAATTTGTTATAAAGTTTTGGAGCATTAGACTATAGACAAATTTGGTTTTAGTGCATAACGGGTGCAACTTTTTTGAGCGACGACGTTGACTTTTGACGAATTCATATATTATAAAAACATGTTATTTTTTACAAATTTACAGGCTTCATAGACATAAAGTGTTGGTACAGACAATATTTTTAAGTTTTGGAAATGTGGCTTGCATGAATCCGTTCGTTTTATTTTACATATAGTTCGAATTTTTTTTTTCTGTGCCATCAATACCTCCTCTATTTAGTGGCATTGCCACAGAATATAAGGCCATACCGCAAAGCAGAAGCGACATAACCATGATAAGCTGCTAGGAGCGCTGTCCTACCAACATTACTGCCTCAGATCATATATGCTCTGAGATTAATTTTTTTAACAAAATCCACAAAAACTACACACAAATCCACGCATTTGCTATCCTCATCACCCACACCCACACAGCAATGTAACAATGTGAATTCCTTTTTTGTCAATATAGGCAAGAAACTTGCAGATGACGTTATAAAAACAAGGCAGTCACCACAAACACCTATCTCACAAAACAGTTATTTACCAACCTCATCCTTTGTTTTGGAGAAAACTGACCCAGAAGAAATTATATCCACTATAAATTCACTGCGACCAAACGCTGCTACTGGGTGGGATATTATTTCACCTACAATATTAAATAAATTTTCCACGACTCTGGCGCCTATATTATGCCATATATTCAATATTTGTTTTGAAACAGCTGTTTTTCCAACTTCGTTTAAAAAGGCTATAATTTATCCAATCTTCAAGAGGGGTGACGGAGCACTGCCGAATAACTATCGTCCTATTATAGCTGTTCTAAGTGCTCTATCTAAAGTTCATGAACGCTTGATAAACAAAAGATTGGTTGGTTACCTGGAGCATTGTAAGATAATCTCACAGCAACCATATGGCTTTCGCAAAAATAAGTCAACCTGCGACGCAGTTCATGACCTAACCAGTTTCGTCATAGATCATATAAATAAAAATAAAAAAGTCCTTACAATATTCCTTGATCTCGCGAAAGCGTTCGACACTGTTCCCGTTTCCACACTCTTAATCAAACTTGAGAACAAAGGCGTCAGGGGGATACAACTGGATCGTTTCCAAAGTTACCTATCGAATCGTTCGCAAAAATTCAAGATCAATGGCCATAACAGCGAGGATCTTTCCATTCAGTATGGGGTACCAAGCAAGCATTTTGGGCCCCACTCTTTTCTTAGTCTTTATTAATGACCTGTGTGATTCACCGTGGATTCCTGGCCACAACTCGAGCATATAGCTCAGCTTGGCTTTGAAGTTGCGTTGAATTGGCTTAATTCATATACTCTCACCCTGAATACCTCCAAAATCAAATTTCTGACTTATTCTAACAGCTCAGTCTCCCAACCACAGACTCCAGATTTAATCAAAGCTCACAATTGTTATCCACAAATACAGGGCTCAAATTGTCAATGTCCCCCTTTAAACCTCTGCTGAAAGCATCAGCTAACTGGGAATAATCTTAGACAGTAATCTCAATTTTAAGTCTCATAAATAACAGTCTGCTAACTGGACGGGTTCGCAAACTCTTCGGTATATTGCCAATCCCAATATAATAGTAGTAAAGTCATACCATTATTTAAATCTGGTAATAAAAATAACGTTGGCAATTTTAGGCCTATTTCTATCTTACCTGCATTTAGTAAAATATTTGAAAAATTAATACTCAAGCAGTTGCTAAGACATTTTAATTTAAATAGCCTCCTTCATGATGGACAATATGGCTTTACAAAAGGTCGTTCGACTACAGATGCGGGTGTTGCTCTGCTGAAACACATATTTAGCGCATGGGAGAGCTCGCAAAATGCTATTGGAGTTTTCTGTGATCTCTCCAAAGCCTTTGATTGCGTGCACCATGACACGCTTTTGCGTAAACTAATTCATTACGGTATTAAAAACGAAGCGCTTAACGTATTAAATTCATATTTACTTAATAGACATCTTCCGGGCTACCAGTTCAGTTAGGTGTAACTCAAGGCTCTATACTGGGCCCATTTTTATTCTTGGTGTAAATCAATGACTTACCATTATATTTAAAGGGTATCTGTGACGTTGAACTATTTGCTGATGATACCTCTCTTACCTTTAAAGTAGACGGGAATAGACAAGATTTTGACAACGTAAAGTGTGCACTAGAAATGGCTACAGATTGGTTTACCACAAATAACCTAGTTCTCAATGCCAAAAAAACGAAATGTTTAAAGTTCGCCTTACCGAATGTTAGAAATCTAGGACCAACATCGTCTTAGATAAAGAGGTGCTTGAAACTGTAGACTCGGCAGTATTTCTGGGCATAACAGTTGATGCCAAGCTTCAGTGGGGATCACATATATCATGCCTAGCGGGAAGGCTCAGTTCGGCCGCCTATGTCGCCAGGAAAGTAAGACAACACATTGACGTTGATACAGCTCGGCTAGTCTATTTCAGTTATTTTCATAGCGTCATGTCCTACGGCATTCTGCTGTGGGGCAAAGCCGCTGATATTCAAAATATATTTGTTCTTGAAAAACGAGCTGTTCGAGCAATTTACCAGCTAAGTGCTAGGGTTACTCTGAGAGATTTTTTTAAAGATGTTGGTATTCTCACGGTGGCCTCACAATTCATCTTCGCCAACATCTCATATAATAAGCAAACTATACTTATACACAAAAAAACAGTGATATTCATAATATTAACACTAGAAACAAGGACACACTACGTGCTCCCTTTCACCGGCTTTATAAGGTCCATAACTCATTTGTTGGGCTTGGTATAAACCTTTGTAACAACCTTCCCTCTTCTTTGTTAGAATTGCCTTTTAATGCGTTTAAAGCTAAAGTAAAATCCAACGTTTGTTCAAAGGCATACTATTCTATCAACGATTACTTAAAGGATAAAAATAGTTGGTCGCTGTGATTAACTCAAGACAATGTTTATGTTCTTTCTCCAGAATTACCTTACTTACTGACAAGTTATATGAGTTCATATAATTGTTTATTTTATTTGACTTTATTAGTCAATTTAGTTTAATTTAATTTTTATTTATTATTGACATAATCTACTCATTTCAATGTTTTTTAATGAGTTGTATTGCAATATATGGTTAGCTAGCGACCTCGACAATTTATCATATTATTCTTTTGAGCAACCGGCAGCAAGTTCGTCATGCTCCCTTAGATGTCAATGCTTGCGCTAGGGTCGGGGGTCGGGTTGCCTCCTTCCCTCAAATATGGCGAGGGGGATAGTGGCTGATCTTTGCGTTATGTTGGTGAACGGGTGCTGCTTGTGGTGACAGGTCATCTTGCTGACTATGGTTTTGCTATTGTTAATAGTAATTAACTGTTTCTTTATTTTACTTCGAAGGTCCTAGTTTATCATTTGTGGCTACAAGTTACAGCTGCATATATAAACATAATGCAGCATTGCATATGTATGCGGGCACGCCATTTATGCCTGGAGGATTTTTATTATGTATTAAGTTCTGTTTACGTTTTTATTATTTATTTCTGCTTGAGTATAGTTTTAAATATTGGCTTGTGCTAGCTGACATATGGCAAATAATTTTAATGTTTTTATGTTTCGTAATGTTTATTACTTATTACTGTATAGAATCCAGTTCTTCTAACTGAACAGACAGCAGTGCCGCTGGGGAGTTTGTTCCGCCACTTCTTCTTCCCAGCTAAAGCACTAGGAAGTGGTGAAGGGCGGGTGTTTTGGGGGGACTGTCTTATGTGATTTTGACGTTCAAAAAGTGCTGATTCTCAGCCCAGTTTGAATAAATGACTTTTGATTTGATTTGATACGAAATGTCTACTTCGCACTTTGCCAATCCATCGTAACTTATTGTATTTCCTGTTGGGGCAGCGCAGCAAAAACCACTCTCAAGCCGCTAGAAGTTGCACATAGGGCCATTTTAAAAGTGGCCACATTTCGTCCTATTCTTTTTCCAACCGACCAACTATACATTCACTGCAATGTTCTAAATGTTCGGCAACACTTCATACTACAGACAGTCATTCTGCTACACCGCAAAACCCCATACCGAATTATAGAAAATAAAAAACGTAGTATACGTCGAAGAGATAATATATGCACCCTGCCGCGAGTACGCTCAACTTTAGCAAAAAGATTTTTTTCATTTTCTTGGGCCTTTCCCACGCCTTTCCTATATAATAAAACAAACGATGAGTGTCAAATCTGCGGACTACCGTATTACAAATGCAAAAAGTATGTGCAATCGTACCTCCAAAATAAGTCATATGACGAAACAGAAAAAATCATAACATAAACTGCACAAGCAAATACACACACACACACTCTCACTCACTCACCCACGCTCACTCACCCACACGCACACACACACACACACACACATTTATTTTCCTTAAAATTAAAATTATATTATTTTCACGTTTAAATAAAAACGTATCTTAAACTTTAATAGTCTATCTCAATACAACAAAATTGTAACAGTATCATCAGAACTATTAGAAGCACTATGTAACCTTTACGTTATTATACCTTAGGGGACCGGACTGCTTCTCCTTAACACAGGTTTTCATAACCTAGCTAGGAGAGCAGTGTTCACCCACACGTTCGTAGATATAGTACTTATTTTTGTAAAACTGTATTTTTTTAACGTGTACTACAATGCTTTGTTTATGAGTAAATAAACATTATTATTATTATTACTGCGGATGTGTACTGTAAGGAACTGGACACAATGATGGAGACGCTCGCAACTCTGGCCAGCCTTGGTCAATCGGTGCCGCTGCTCCTACACGACAACGCTCGACCTCATACGGCCCAACAGACGGTCTCTAGGCTACAAGAGCTAGGGTTCGAAGTTTTGCGTCATCCACCGTACTCAGCAGACCTTGCACCGAGAGACTTCTACTTTTTCCAAAATTTGGACTGCTTCTTGGCAGGGAAAAAAATCAATACAATACAAATACAAAATTGTATACTGTAGCAAATAGAAAATTACATTACATTTAAACGTGTTTGGAGTCTCCTTTTAAGCAAACAATGCCTGTATTAGAAAGCCCCGCTCTTTCACATCATTGTCGTACACATAAACTAACTAGAGTTAATTTAGTGTACTGTGTTCTTATGGGTAAATATGCAATGCAAGTACCCGCGAGGCAGTACAAAATGCCTTTGAAGAGTTTATTGGCTCCCGTACACCTGATTTCATCAAGAAGGGCATTGATTGAAATTACCATTGCGCTGCAGAGATGCATCGATAGCATGGGTACATATTTTGATTGATACAAGTAAACATTATTTATATAAAAATGACTTTAACTTTCTATATACCTACTTAACGGCAATTTCATAGGTAAAGACCTAAATGGCGAAATATGGTTGTACCGGTGGACTATTATAGGTACCTACATCTCTGTGTATCCTTTTAGGAAAGTACAGTTGTACTAGAGTAATTTTATTCGATGTACCTACATCGTCTTCTTAATGTTTACGAAATAAAACAATTTAAAAGAGTAACTATATTGTTTCTTGCCCATTCTTCTCCGTAGGACACTACCTTTTGGAAGGGACTACTAGAATCAATGAAATTTTCACGTTAAATGGTTGGTAAATGATTTGACTTTGACTTAGTCATGCTAGATGTATTCCTCGTTCCAGTTCGACTTGGCATGCGACGAGTGGCGGCGCTCGCAGATCGGCTCCATCCGCACGATCGGCACGCTGCTGGTGCTGCCCATCACCGGCTACATCTCCGACCGCTGGGGCCGCCGCGTCGCGCTCACCATCAACGCCTTCAACACTGGCTGGATCGGCCTCGTGCGCTCCTTCGTCAACTCCTACGAGTGGTTCTTGACACTTGAGGTGCTGGAGTCCTCGGTCGGCGCAGGGGCTTTCTCGTCTTGCTATATTTTAGGTAAGGATTTGTTGGTCTTCTATGTCACCTAAACCTGATCAAGCATGACAAAAGAAGTAACAAAAACACATTAATTATTTGCTTACTTATAATAGGTATAGGTTACAAGGTACAAGCAATGGTGAAATTTTTATAAATAGTCCCGATATATTGTATGTTAGGGGGCTCGGGCTGAATGATGACAGCCGCACGGGTCAATCAAAGGTTAAGCTAAGTTTGCTGCGCTCGGCTCGTGGTTATGGACCATCCACGAGCCACGAGCTCCATACCATACCGTGCCGTGTCGTATCATGCCTCGACAAGCACGTTAAGCAGAAGGTCCCGGCCGTCATTCATAGATCTTTGACAGTAGTTAGAAGCCCGAAAGTCTGAAAACCAGTCTTGCCAAGAGGTATTATGGTACCCAGTATCTGGGTTGTGGAGGTCAGATAAGCAGACGTTCTATGTAAAATATTGGTAAGTATCTAGCTGCATCCGGTTGGACTGGATGCCGACCATAACCTAGTTGGGAAAAACCTTAAAATTACTTTACCTACCTTACTTCACCTTATAGGCCTTATACCTTAGAATGTTCAAATACGTAAATATGAGAATTTAATTGATATTGTAACCATAATAATTATATAATATATGACTAGACTAAAACAATATTATTGTTAACTTTTCTTCAATTTAGTATTTAGTAAAAACAGTAGGTTTTGGCGCCTGCAACCGTTATGTTCGCATTACCTACGCACTTGCACATGCACTTATGCAACAGATTGTTAAGCGTATTTCTCTTGCGCTAAGCTGACGGTGGTTCACACAAAACTTCTACCTCACATTTTTTACATTGTCTAAGGCTTGAAACTGCGTGAAGCGGGCGCCCGCGACGATCATCAGTCGCGTCAAAGAATATAGTAATATAGATGGAATAGAGAACCCTCTCTCTAGAATTTTTGACACCTATATTAGACAGTGTCGCCATCTGGTACTATATCCGCTGAACTAATCCCAAAAACTATAGGTGCGTACATAGGTACGTATTTATCTATATATTTACTATACTCTGAATAGGTTTTCTATGGGTAGGCGGGTAATTTGCAATGTAGGCCATATAAAAATCAGTTTTATAAACATTTTGTATTTGTTCCATAGCAATTCGTGCATAGTTCTTGATTAACTTATGAAATAAGAATTTACAAAATAAAAAAAAACAAATACAGTTAATGTTTACAAAATTGAATGTTTTACAAAGCCAAAATGATGAATGTGTTAATATTTAAGTCATTTATTTGTCTTATTATGGCGATGTTTATTAAAATAATCTACTACTAGGACTAGGTACCACTCAACTCAACCGCACTTTCTGGAGCTTTAATAGAACCGAAACACCATAAAAATTACATTAAATGGAAGAGAGTAAAAACAAGCGCACACGCCGAAAGTATTGACCATTTTTTGACGAGGTACAAAAAATAGTTACATCACTGAAGAATACTAATACCACTGGTTGGGATGGCATATCATCACTATTTATCAAGAAATTTATTAATGTACTAATAGCGCCACTAACTTATTTATTAAATTTGTGCTTGTCTTCCGGAAAGTTCCCAAACGCACTGAAGGACTCCATTGTTATGCCTATATTCAAATCAGGAGAAAAAGACAGTATTACTAACTATCGCCCGATTTCACTGCTACCTACTTTAGCCAAAGTTTTAGAAAAAGTAATGAATCATAGACTGGTTAATTATTTAGAGAAAAAAAATATTTTGTCCAGAAACCAATATGGTTTTAGGAAAAATAAATCAACTGTGGATGCTGTGGAGGATTTGGTTACCAATATAGCTGGGAATCTTGATTGCAAGAAGAAATGTATTGGTGTATTTTTGGATTTAGCCAAGGCGTTTGATACTGTCTCAATTTCTTTATTGATTCGCAAATTAGAGTCTATAGGCATTAGAGGTGTACCACTGGAACTGTTTAAAGGTTATCTTAGTAACAGGACACAAACGTTAAAAATCGCAGACATAACTAGCTCGAAACTAAAAATTGATTTTGGAGTACCTCAAGGATCGGTGCTTGGGCCTACTTTGTTCCTTATTTATGTTAATAATTTATGCAATACTGAAATACCTGAATCAAAATTAATTACATTTGCTGACGATACGGTGATTTTATTTCAACATTCAACATGGGCACAAGCCAAACCATCAGCTGAAAATGGGCTCCAAAAAATATTAAATTGGCTTGACTACAACTTACTCACATTAAATTTAGATAAAACGAAATATATAACTTTTAGCATCAAAAACAATCTACAACCACCTCCGGATTTTATTTTGAAAGCGCATTCTTCTAATTGTTCTCATGCTATTAGAGATTGTGATTGCCACATTTTATCTGCAAGTAATAGTAACTAAGTACCTTGGTGTTGAAATTGATAAAAATTTGAATTGGAAACCACATATTAGTAATCTTAAATCTAGAATACGCAAACTAATACCTATCTTCAAAAAAATTTGAAACCTAAGAGATAGTAAGACTAACAGAATGGTTTACCTAGCTTTATGTCAATCAATCGCTACTTATGGTATCGCCGCTTGGGGTGGTGCACGAAAAAGTACTCTTATAAAAATTGAACGCGCCCAGAGGTGTATTTTAAAAGTTATTAATTTCAAACCATTTAGGTACCCCACGTCGAAATTATATGAAGAGTTTGAGGTCCTTAATATTCGTCAACTTTACATTAAAACCATTGTTTTGAGACAACACTTCTGCCAGAGACCTTCGGATCAATCCATTAGAAGATTACATGAAGTTTATAAAGTTCCTTCATGTAAAACTTCTTATGCTCAGTGTTTTTCTTACTTCCTGGCCCCTTTACTTTACAATCGCATAAGTAAAGTTAAGCCCTTAAAAGACATGACAAGTTCTATTTGCAGGAGGGCACTGGATGAGTTTCTGAGTAGTTTAGATTATGAACGGACAGAAAGATTAATACAAATATGCAAGTAATATAATATTAATACATAAATAAACTAAATATTATACAAATATATCCATATCTTACACTAATCCTGATATATAAATATATGCTTATATATATTATTTTAATAAACATATATGTATTTATTTATATACACCACAACCATTCACAAATACCATAATAGCTGAGATGATAATATGTCAAATTAGCATAATACTGTAAATTCCTTATTAAGTACCTTTTTTAGTATGAGTATGATATGGTTTTGATATAAAACATAAAATAACATTATTTTGTATCATGGTGGTTTTATGTGTTTGATTTATAAACTGACAATGTCACTTATGGTTTGATATAAGTCATTGTCTGATTTTTTTGCATGTACTACTTGTTTACGCCAAACTCATTAGCCATTCGCATCTTTTGTATCCTCCTTTATGACCATATATTATACCCACATTGGATAATTGTCCATAAGTCAATTAACATACAGTTGGTATTTCTAGTGCGAGAATCCTTACCTTGCCGTAACACAGTCTATGACTAGCGCGGAAGGTAAATAATTTTTTATCTGTATACCGCCAATTAGTTTATTAGTTCAAACATAATTCTAACACCATTTCTTTTATTTTTATTTATTTGTTTTTGTTTAAGTAGTTGAGATTCAAAGAAAAACGTATCATTTTAGCGTGTGTAGGTAATGATTACTAGCTAAGCATGTATGATTTGTAAAAATGCGTGTTTTTGGTAACTAATTGTAAGTACCTACTTAATAAGATTAATACGTTGTGGTATACAATGTAACACTTACTTTGGAAATAAATTCTATTCTATTCTATTCTATTTTGTAAACCACAGAGTATAGTAATATTTTGCCGAACCCAAAAAAATATTTGCAATTGCAAAATGCTTTTATAAAAAATAAATAAATATTTATTTTGGTTTAGAATGTACATTTATAATTTTTGACTAAATTTTAATTATCAACAAGGCGTAACTATGCACACTGGCGATAATTGGCGTAAGCACCATCTATGTCATTTTTTCGTACTAAATCTCTCAAGTTTACGCGGATTTCGTAAGAGATGGTGCTAGTATCTTTGTGAAAAATTGGACGCCTACATCAAGTACGGCAGTGTCCCCCCCCTGAGTCGCGTGTATGATGCGCGTGCACACGCGGGTGGGCTCCGTGGGAACGCGACGGGTGTACCTACGTCGCGGAGGCCGGATTATTTTATTTACGCAGTGTCGCTAGCTTTAATTTTAACGGTGTGCAACAGTCGGGTCGATGGAGAACTTAACATATTAATAGCTCCTATTTTTATTAAAAAACCATTCAAACATAAAATTGTAGCCCAGCGGTATAGGAAACAGGGTCTAAGCTACCCGAGGTCAAGGCTCCAAAGAGAGGAACCTCCTAACAATGCGAGCCGTGTCCAGAAGTACCCAAACTCAAAGCATTTATTTCAAATAAACCAATTACAGGCACTTTTGAATTGTCAAGGGGTCGGTCAGTCAGAAAGATGAAGCTAGTTGCCCATTCCAAAGCGTAGTAGGTAAACTCCATGGACACTCTTTTAAATTAAAATTTGTTACAAAACAGTGGTTACATCATTCATGTTGTAATTATACATGTGAGAACGATGTAGAAAGACGTGCACGTTAAAAGCGGCCGTAATAAAAAGATAAAAACAATTCAGGAATCAAAATAAGCCGTGGCAGCTAAGACATGACCAGTGCCTACTGACGGCGCCCGTTCACGAACATGACGTATGCATCAGCGCCATTCAGCTTAAACATTTTGAAGGGAACTCAATGATCCAATACACACGCCACTACCAGCGACACATTTGAGCGATCATGACATACACTCAGCCGCCAGGGCACATTCAAGTCAATAAAAGACGAACCCAGTAAGCTTTATAGTAGGTACATAGTGCTTACACGTGTGCTATGCAATTATACAATACTAAGAGATTGAATTTATACAATGCAAAGATAGATTGTACAACCTTCATCAGCTCCAACAATATTTTCGAATGCTAATTAATTAGTTTACGCGCCCTTGTGGAGCAGGACCAGCCCTGAGCCAAGCATTTTTGCCAGCGATGTAATCCCCCAACTTATAATATGCTTGGCTGTATAGTGTGCGTTTTATACAAGATTTAAATTTCGTTTCATTCAGTTGGAGTATGTGGGGAGGTATTTTATTGTAACCTTTTAAACAGTACCCCATGAAGGATGAGTCTACTTTAGCCAGTCTGAAACCTGGTTGAACTAATTGGTCCCTATTTGTAGTCCTATAGTTGTGTCTTTCACCTCTTTTACTGAAAAGATTTTAATTTTTCCGTATGATGTTTTCATAAATATATTGACAAGGTACGAGTACCATCATGACGTTAATGTCTTCAAACAGTTCCCTTAGACAATCGCGCCTGCGGAGGCTGTATATTGCTTTGATGGCTCTTTTCTGCAGAATAAAAATACTCAATAAAATAAAATACCGTAAGACATGATACTATGAAAATTACTAAAATAGACTAGCCTCGCGGTATCTACATTAGTAAATTGACGGATTTTTCTTACAGCATATGCTGCTGAACTTAGCCGTCCTGCAAGAGATGTTAAATGAGGACCCCATTGCAGCCTAGAGTCTAGCGCTATCCCCAGGAAAACAGTTTCATCGACAAATTCTAGTTTCTCTTTATTCAATACTATGTCACAATTACTACTTTTAACATTCGGTAAAGCAAATCATATGCATCTAGTTTTTTTCACATTTGATACTAAATTATTAGCAGTGAACCAATTGTGTACCTGCAGTAGGGCATTATTTACGTCGTAAAGATTTGATGCACGTCCATTTGTCTTAAAGATTAAAGAAGTATCGTCAGCAAATAACACAATATTATGTGGTTGGTGTTGGTGGAAAGTGCAGAGCAAATGTGTCTCCCATTGAGACACACGAGTCCTACTGAAGTAGCACGTGAAATAAAACACCTCAAGGATGGAAAATCGCCTGGATACGACAGTATAGATAGCGTTCTGTTGAAACATCTGCCTAAAAAGGGTATAGTAGCAATCGTTAACATTTTCAATGCCTGCCTAAGACTTAACCACTTTCCAGGACAATGGAAGATAGCGCAGGTCATAATGATACCTAAACCGAATAAACCACCTAATGACGTAGCTTCATATCGACCTATAAGTTTCTACCTTTACTAGGTAAACTTATCGAGAAGATTATAATGAATAGGACGAAGGTACTGAATGATATTATTCCAAATCACGAATTTGGGTTCCAGGCGAATCATAGAACAATTGAGCAAGTACACCGAATCGTCGACGTTATATGTAGAGCACTGGAGGAAAAGAAATACTGTTCGGCAGTATTTTTGGATATTAGCCAGGCGTTTGATAAAGTATGGCATGAGGGCCGGTTATACAAAGTTAAAAAAATGCTCCCTCACTCATTTTTTCGCATAATAAAGTCCTATCTCAGCAAACGATGTTTTGAAGTAAAACAGCATTGTATGAGATTAAATCAGTTGTACTACAGGGAAGTTTACTGGGCCCAATTCTCTATATCATATTTACTGCTGACCTACCAACAACCACGGTCACAACATATGCAGACGATACAGCTTTGCTATCCACACACACAAATCCAATAATTGCATCAGAACACTTACAACATCACTTTAACAAAATAGAGGACTGGCTTAAAACTTGGAGAATTCACGCAAATCAAAGTAAGTCAACACACGTAACTTTCACTCTCAGAAGAGACACATGTCCACCAGTTACACTTAATAATGAGGAAATCACGTTAGACGATAATGCAAAATACTTGGGCATGCACTTGGACAGAAGATTGACATGGCTAAAACACATTTGGACAAAGACGAAGCAACTAGATATAAAACTGCGTAACATGTACTGGCTAATCGGACGCCACTCACAAATAAGCAGACATAGCAAGGTGTTAGTATACAAAGCCATCTTGAAACCAATATGGACTTATGGCATACAACTCTGGGGTACAGCCAGCAACATTATCATAGAGATATTGGAAAGATTTCAAACAAAAACACTGAGGGCTATCGGTAACGTCCCCCACAATACATCAGTAACAAGATCATATACCTCGATATAAAACTACCACCTGTCAAACAGGAGATAGCAAAATATAGCGACGCCTACCAGAAAAGACTATCAAAACACAAAAATGAGCTTGCTGTCAGAGCGAGTGGAGACCAAGGTCTCCAATATCGAAGACTAAAGAGACATAGTGTACCAACTCTTCAGGATAGATTCGTCAGGATGGAATGAGACACTCATCTGAGAAGTGACTCTCCAAGTTCAAAGCCATAACCAGATAAAAATATCAGCCAAAACAGTGGCTTATTGTTGTGTGCAACAGACCGCCATAGAGCAAAGTTTTAGACAAAAAAAAAAAATTGTGGTAGGTTTTTAATAAATAAGGTAGATCATTAATATATATTAAAAAGAGGAAGGTACCTAATATCGAGCATTGTGGAACACCCATTTTTACTTTTAAATCAAGTGATTTACACCATTTATTTGGACTATTTGCTGTATATCATTTAAATAAGATTTTACTAAACTAAGCGCGAGTTTACCTAGTCCATCAAGTTTTAAGAGCAAGGTTTTGTGTTCAACCCAGTCAAATGCCTTGGAGAGGTCACAAAAGATCCCTATGGCATAGTAGGCCTCCTCCCTCGCTGTAAATGTGTTTTAATAAAGTGACACCGGCGTCAGTCATATAACGTCCTTTGGTGAAACCATATTGCTGACCTTGTAAGATTTTGTTGGTGTTAAATTGATTAAGCATTTGATTGAGCATTACCTTTTCGAACATCTTGCTGAATACCGGCAACACGGATACTGGTCTGTAATTGTTGGTGTCTTTGCTGTCCCCAGATTTGAAAAGTGGTATAACCTTACTGTATTTCACATCCGGGAAGACTCCATAATCTATACACGAATTAAATATTAAAGCTAAGTATGGTGCTATAGTCCCGATTATTGATATACAAAGTTTGATAGACATTCCCCATAGATCTTCGGTCAATTTGATTTTTTTATTTTTTTATTATTTTTTATATATTTATATATATATATATATATATATTTGCCGAAAAGGCTTTTATAACTATCATAGGGTTTATATGTTTAAATTTAAATTCAACCGGGCAGCCTGCAACGTTCGCTCTTAGTAATTTGTTTCCTACTAGTTTCGTTAGATATAACTTTCCAAACTGTTTTTTATTTTATTTTCTGCTGATTTAATCTTGTTGCTAACATACTGGGCTTTAGCTATCTTGCAGGTATTCCTAAAAACTTTGGAATATGTAGCAACATACTTGTTGAAGGTTTCAGTGTTAATGTAGGGCTTAAGGCCGTACAGATCGAACCGTCTTTCCCTACTTATCCTAATGAGGTATTAGGATAAGTAATACTTGCCCAGTCACAAAAAAAATATTGGGTAAGTATTTTTTGTTTTCTTTTCAAAAGTTTTATTGAACTCATTGTGCACTACTGAAAAAAATCCTCATACAATTTATTTGCATCGTCCATATTATGGCTCAAAACATTTAACTTATTGTATATGGTACTATTGAATTTATTTAATTTGCCAGTCGTTATTGGTCTAAATTGTATTTGCACTTTTTGCAAAGGTGTTTTAAACTTAAAAGTTACCGTTTGTCCACTATGATCAGATGGCAGATAATTCACGATGGCTTTCACTAAATAATCACAATCGCAGAAGACATTATCAATACTAGTAGCAGAACTTGGAGTTGGTTCGGTAAAAACATTCGATAAATTTAACGATTTAAAAAGGCTTAATAATCTACTGCTATTTGAATTAATTTCCAAAATGTTAATATTAAAATCACTACAAATAATTTCTGCTGTGTTACTGGATGCAAGTTCCGCTAGGACATCTTCCATTATTGACTCAAATAAAGAAAAGTTCTGATAATTATGGGGTCTGTAAGCGCACACTACAACACGCTTATCTAGCTCAACACAGGACAGTTCGATGCAATGTTCAACTGAGAAACCAACTATGTCATTCCGTTGCTTAGATTTTAAACAATTTTTAATTAAGATTAGAGAACCTCCACGCAACATAGATTTACGGTTAAAACAACTGCCTACACTGTAGTTCTCATAATTAATCATCATTTGGTAATCATAAATATAATCAATGTTCAGTAAAACAAACAATGTCAAACTTTGTTTTTTCTAAAAACATTTCAATTTATTATAATATAATTTGGAATACCGTGAACACCTTGGACCTTGAATATTTTGATGAAATAATTTCAAGGCATTTTGCTGATCTCCTTTTCGATAATTACTTAATTTAAAGCAAAAAGATACCTTGTTGTTGTTACGTATAGGAATATTCTTACTGCTACCTTCTGTTGTCTTTCAAACTAGTTTAAATGATTATCCGGAGTTAACCCCAACACTCCAATGTCATCACCAGGCAGTGAGCTCCTAGTGAGTGGAATGAAATGACATGGAACCTCCTTGGTACAATTTGTAAAAATACTTATAGCATTTGAGCTACATTTATTCAAGCTTACCACCTTATTATTAGTATTATTACTAACCATTGTGGTGTTAATAACACAAGATTTCGACATACTACTTATGTCTGAGTTTATATAAAAAGCTAATAGCCTGGCTATTATGTGTCTAAAACTAATAGGCAGATATACAGTATCTCTAGTCGATTTCAAAGTTTCCACAAAACTGTTGGTGTCAAAATACACAAGCTTGTCACTGTAATGAGTAAATAAAAAGTGCATATGGTTATTAAGCATAGGAATATAATTGTTTTGTCCGTTTGTTAATTTTTCAAAATATGGGAAAGCACACGATATTATTTTGCTACAATTTAACTTTAACAACTCAGTTACACATTCAGTGACTTCTTCCTTTTAGGATTAAATACATTTCCTGTTACTGATGCCATCATTATTTGTAGGTTGACCCTGGCATACAATAATTGTGGTTACAATAACTCTGGTTGTTACTAATTAATTTACCTAAACCTCTTCCTATACTATCTGAGAAAATAATTGAATGATAACAATCATGACTACTGAAAGCTGGACAACTACCAATCTTAGGCTGTAGCACTTGGGATAGACGTTGTACTATATCTGGTATATCTCGGTTGAGAGTACAGTCTTGAGACATACTCTCAGTCTGGGACGGGTCCTCCGTTACCTCAGGCTGGAGTGCATCAGGGTCTGAAACCTTCTGACAAGTGCACTGACACATAACTAACTCGAACCGCATCTGAATCAAGCCCTTGATTTATCTGTCCAACGAGAGCCTCCTTAGGTGTTGGTCGAGGCTCTTGGCTATTAAGCAATTGGCTGTCACGACTATCAGCAAAATTATAGCCGAGTTCACGCCCCATTTGTCAACAACCTCGCGAGCCAAGTCAAGATACTTGTATATATATATATACTTGTATATCTTTCTCGGCTTTCACGAGGTCTTTTTCGAAGGAGAACTTCATTTAGAAAAAATCGATTCACCACCACTATATCAGGCTTATTGGCAACAATAGTCCTGTCAGTGATGATGGATCGATCCCAGTACAATGTGATATTTCTATTTTCGAGAACTGGGTCGGGCACATACTCGTACCTGTAGTACGGCACATCCGCTTCCACAAGGCTGTATTTCAGAGCAAATGATTGATACATAATCCTAGCTACAAGGTTAATGTGTCTAGCAAATACCCTTCGTTAGCTAAACGAGAACACCCAGAGATAATGTGTCTGATTGATTCCCCCGGATGGTGGCATGGCCGACAGATGTCAACCGTGCCATCTTTCACAATAAATCTCCAGTAATTGTTCGTCATGCTCATAATTTCGCCCATAATTGCACAGACAAAACCTTCGGTTTCCCCAAAGAGGTTATCGAAACGCAGCCAGGCTATGGACGCTAGTAGATCTACATCGGATCCATGTAGGGCCCGGAAAAACGTCCGTGAAGCTCTTTTCTCTGCTGTACCTCCCTGCGATCACTACTGTCAAGCACTACAGGCGCCAGTTTTCTTTAGTCAAGGAGAGTGGGTGTGGCCCTTGTTCACCGCAACCACATCTCGATGCAACCCCACGTCGGCTTCTAGGAAATATTCCCTGAGACTATATATCTCGCGATTGTGAAGAAGGTCTTAGCGTTTAAACGGCCTCGACCTCCACACTTTCGCGGGATATACAATCTCATTACCGATGACCGTGGGTGATGTATTTGATTTGAAATTAGCAGTGTACGACCTTCCTACCCAGGGCGACAAGTTCGGTCTGAGCCCATTTGAGTATGCCGAAAAAGTACATCAAATTGGTTTATCATCACTGACAGAACTATTGTCACCATAAGCCTGATATAGTGGTGATAGATCGATTAGCGCGCCACGCAATAATAGTCGATGTTACCATTCCACATGACGAGAACCTCGTGAAAGCTCAGAAAGAGAAACAAATTAAATATCTCATAGGTTGTTGACATGTGGAATGTGAGCTCGGCTGTCATTGTGTCAATTGTCGTATCGGCCAATGGCCTGATGGCTGAAATAATCGATCAACATCTCTCGAGGGTCTCTTTAGGCGGTTGGATCAAGGGCCTGATTCAGACAGCAGTACTCCTCGATACGGTTCACATCAGGCTCGCAGAAGGTTCCTGTCTCTGGAGCCCTAACCACCCGTAGCTTGAACAAACTTGGACCCTACTCTCGATACCGGCGGATATATTCGAGATAATAAAATATAATATTATCAATGGATTTCAAAAGTCCATAAGGAACTATTTCATGTTAGCATACACTGATCGATCATGTTTCATTTCAGTAACGGAGCTGGTAGGTCCCAAGTACCGTGTGATTGCGGGAGCCACCATCTCCACCCTGTTCGCTCTGGGGCAGGTGATCCTCGGGTTCATCGCGTGGGGCGTGCCGGCCTGGCGTCCTCTCACCCAGGTCCTGTACGCACCGCAGATCCTCGTCGTCAGCTACTTCTGGATCCTCTCAGAATCGGTTCGCTGGCTCATGAGTAAGGGCCGCTACGAAGAGTCAGAACAGATTCTTAAGAAAGTCGCCAAAACTAATAAGACAGTACTCTCGGATAAGAGTTTGGAAGCTTTACGTGCTACGGCTGAAGCAGAGAAGAACATTGTGAAGCCGAAAGAGCCCTGGCTAGCTGTGCTTGTGTTCAGATCTCGCGTGATTCTGTCACGTTGTCTGGTATCACCTATCTGGTGGATCACGAACACGCTGGTGTACTACGGCATGAACATCAACTCTGTGAACATAACCGGCAATGGGTACCTGAACTACGTGGCAGTGGCTGCCATCGAGATCCCCGGCTACTGGACGGCCATCCTACTGCTGGACCGCGTCGGCCGCAAGCCTGTGCTCATCTGCGCGTACTGGCTGTGCGCTGCCTGCCAGTTCGCGTTCGCTTTCATGCCCGACGGTAATTATAATAATAATTTTCTCTGTCACTTATCCTTGCGGGCATGGGACTAAAACATAAATGGCGAAAAGTGGCTTTACTATAAGTACCCGTCTTATTCTTTGGGGCCAACAGACGTAATGTTATTTGATGTTGCTACCTCCGTTACGCAAGAACTGTTCTTACTCAGAAAGAAATGCTCATGTTTCAGGTAACGATGGCGTGCGGTTGTTCCTCTACCTATTCGGCAAGTACTGCATCGCCATCGTGATGACGTCAGTGTACGTGTATACGGCCGAGCTGTACCCCACCAAGTACCGACACAACCTGTTCGCGTTCTCGTCCATGGTGGGCCGCCTTGGCTCCATTACGGCACCGCTCACGCCCGCGCTCGTAAGTTTATCATATTTTATTACTAGTTAAGGCGTGAAAAGGTAGCAAATACGAGTAAATGCACAAATAATATAATATGTATCTTTATATATACAATTCTTCTGTGCGTGTGTATTTGACTGAACTCCTAAAGGGTTGGACCGATTTTGATGAAATTGTTTGTGTGTGTTCAAGTGGATTCGAGAATGGTTTAGATTCACAATTGGACCCGGTAGGTGGCACTGCGTTCGGGCAGGCAACGTCTGTCGGGACAGCTAGTATTACAATATACACTCGAGAGCAATGAATCCGGGTCACTTAAAGAATCCTAAAAATCTCGGAAACTGAAAATGCTAGGTTAATGCAATAAATTGTATTTAATAGACAATGTAATACTCCTTAAATGAAGGTATTAAAACTTCTTAGTTATTGTAAAGTTATATCATAAAAAAATCAAATTTGAAAAAGGGCCACTTTCGAAGATGGAACTACGAAATTACAGCATTTGGTTTTGCTTTTGTTTGTAATCTGTCATTTATGTGGGTACATAAACCATGTTGATAGTGCTCTATATTCATTATTCAAGCTGAAATTATGTCACTTACGCCTGAAGAATGCACCAGAATACTTACAATGCTGGAAACCGGCCGGAGTCAGCGCGATACAGCCAGGACTGTCGGTGTGTCGCTGTCAACAGTACAAAGAGTTCTCCGACGTTACGAAGAAACTGGTTCTAACCTACGCAGACCAGGAACGGGCAGAACCAGGTGTACCACAGCACGAGAAGACCGATACTTGGTGAACACCATGCTTCGAAATCGCTTTCTCACAGGAACTGAACTCACCAATCAGTTTCGACGCCTCGGAGGAAGTAACCCAAGTGCATGGACAGTAAGACGTCGGCTTGCTGAATCTAACTTAAAACCCCTTAGACCTGCAAACGGCCCTAAACTGGAGCGTGGGCATCGTATTTCAAGACTAAGATATGCCCAGAGCCACGTAAATTGGAGTATTGAAGATTGGTCAAAAGTTATGTTCTCCGACGAATCAAAATTTATGCTCTACAAGCACGATGGAAGACACAGAGTGTATCGAAGACCAGGGGAAAGATTCAAGCAAGCATGCATCGAAGAAAAAGTAGCCTACGGTGGTGGGTCTGTACTTGTGTGGGCCGGAATTTCTTCTGAAAGTCGCACAGAGCTGGTGATCATAGAAAACGGCTCTTTAACTAGCGTAAGGTGTCGTTCATTGTAAAAGTGGTGTAACTCCATATTTTTAAAATACTTAATTTTTTGCTCAATGATATCACATTTAGTCATATCTATCATTATAAAAGTGAAGCAACTCCAATAGTTGCATAAAAATCCCATAGATGGCGTTACTTGTTTGTACAGGGCACTAAAACTTTTAAATATTCATTATAAAAGTGAAGTAAGTCACAAGTCACTTTAATAGTGAAGTAAGTCCGGAGTTGATTCACTTTTATTGTGACTAATTTTTGACACGTGGTGATAAGTTGTGTGTTAAAATTGATAAAAAATATTTTATTAAGTGTTTTAATAGCTTATTTAGATGGATTTAGAGGATTTTAGTGATTCCGGGTCTGAATATCAGCCTAGTTCCGAAGAAAGTTGTTCTGGATCTGGTAAGCTTATTTAAATTCATTGTTTTTCTAACCTTAAAATTGTATTTACATTTTTTTGGTTACTTTTTCTCATTTTATATTTTGTTTTGAATACTTACATGCAGTATTGCATGTCGCATGAACTAATCTCTTGTGATTTGCACTTGTTCCAGACACAGATACAAGCAATGATGAAAATGTTAACGAAGATAATAACCAGCCAAATCTTCAAGCTGAACCTGGACCATCTAGATCTAGGAAACGTTCACTCAACAAAGAAAATTGGGCAGTTAATAAAAGAAAGTTATTTCGTAATAGTGGAAAAGAATATATGACTAAAACGGGAGTAAGGAAAGATGGCAAAAAATTCGAAAATATTGATTGTATGTGTCCAAAAAAATGTATTACGTCATTTACGGAAAATGAAAGAAAAGAAATATTTGACTCATTTTGGAATTTAGAAGACTTCAATGCGCAGAATTCATATCTGTATGCATTGGTACAAAAAACAACGATTAATAGAAAACGCCCAAAAGATCGGTCTCGTGCAGGAAAAAACGTGTCTTTTAAATATTTTATAAAGTCTAGTATCAAGACCCAATCGGTGTGTAAGAAATATTTTCTGAGGACATTTCAAATAAGTGATGGAAGATTATATCGGTGTCTATCGAAAGATGATGTCTCTCAATGTAAAGATAAACGTGGCACAACTAGTTCCCGAAAACTTGATGATTCTGATATCGTTGCCCACATTGAAAGTTTTCCTGCATATCAAAGCCATTATACACGAAAGAATAATCCTAACAGAAAATATTTAAATCCTGGGCTAACTATCCGTAAGATGTACGATCTTTATAGAGAAAAATGTGAGATTGAAATGATTGAACCCAAGAAATTAAAGTATTACATTAAAATATTCAACACAAAGTTTAATCTCCATTTTAAGGCACCGCGGCAAGACACATGCAAAACTTGTGATGACTTAAATTTGAAAATACAAGGAGCTGATGATGAAAATGTCAAGAAGGAGTTTGAGAACCAAAGAGAACTTCATCAACGAAAAGCAGATTCAGCAAGAGAAAACCTTCAGAATGATTCGAAAAAGGTTGATGAAGCATACATACTAACTTTTGATCTGCAGAAAGCTTTAGCTTACCCAAAATTAACTACCTCAGTAGCATACTATAAAAGAAATCTTTATTTATATAATCTGGGAATACATTGCTTTAATAATAACACAGGATACATGAATGTCTGGGACGAAGTTGAAGGTGGAAGAGGTTCTCAAGACATAGCAGCATGTCTTATTAAGCACTTAAAAACTCATGCGGCATTACAAAAGCATGTCATTATGTATTCCGATTCATGCACTGGACAAAACCGGAATATCAAGACCACTCTTTCCCTTTTAAAGCTTGTACAAGACCCTGACACTAGTATTGACACCATAGACCACAAGTTCTTAGTACCTATCAGGACATTCTTATCTTCCCAATGATGGGGAATTTGGAATCATAGAGAGCGCTAGTCGCCGCCGTGGACAAATTTATAGCCCAGACCAATGGGTCGATATTATAAAAACAGCCAAACGCAAAGAACCTTATTTTGTTGTTACCGAAATGAAAAATGCCGAATTTTTAAGTACCACTGCCTTAGAAAATTCTATTACAAATAGGAAAAAAACAACGTGCGGTTATGATTTTAATTGGCTACATATTAGATGGCTGAGGTTTGAGAGAAATTATCCTTTACAATTTCAATTTAAAGAAACACTAAATCCCGACGCACCCTTTTATAAAGTAGATTTATGTAAAAAAAAGCAAGGAAGACCGGCCCACTTATACAATATTCGACAAGACCCACTCTATCCATCAAGAAGACCAGTTACGAATGCAAAGAAGAAAGATATGCTTGATCTTCTACCATACATTCCGCCAATTTACCACCATTACTACAAAAATCTTCCCATAGATATTCCAACTCGGTCAAGCACACGTAATACCGATGAGCGTTCATCTGATGACGAAATTACGTATGATTAAATCACAACATGTCACTATAACAGTGGTGTAACTCCAGAAAAAAAAGTTTAAGTTCAGTTTTATTATATTAGTTTTTTTTTATTTTCTAAGTTACTTCAATTTATTATATCTTTGATTTGTATTAAACAATATAAAATATAAAACAGTGAGTGAATGCTTATTTCTTTTTTCCTACACTTTAATTCGCAAAAAGCTCGCCATTTCAAAATTCAGTTACAAGGAGATAATTCACTATTACAATGAATGACACTATGTGGAAGAAATCCTCAATGATCACGTTGGTCCATTTATGGTCAATTTAGGTGAGGATGCTATATTTATGCATGACAATGCCCGACCTCATACAGGTGGGATTGTGAATGACTACCTTCAAGAGATGAACATTACTCGTATGGAGTGGCCAGCGCGCAGCCCGGATATCAACCCGATCGAGCATGCTTGGGACGAGCTAGGCAGATGCGTAAAACAACGAAACCCTCCCCCAATCACGCTTCGTGAGCTCAAAATTGCTCTCACAGAGGAATGGGAGAATATTCCCCAAAATCGTATAAGGAACTTGGTGTACAGCATGCCAAACCGCGTAAACGCAGTAATGGAAGCACGAGGAGGCAATACGAAGTATTAAAATTCAAGAAAATCGTAATAAAGTTCAAAAATTTCATGTTTCCTATTTTTGTTTTAAGGAGAGATCAGCAGTTTTTTTCTTTATGTAATTTTGTGTTAATAAAATGTATTTTTTTTTACTTTCATTTAAGGAGTATTACATTGTCTATTAAATACAATTTATTGCATTAACCTATCATTTTTAGTTTCCGAGATTTTTAACATTCTTTAAGTGACCCGGATTCATTGCTCTCGAGTGTATTTAGGGTTTTTGACTTTTATTGCTTTAAATAAAACTCCAACAAAAACATTTATTAAAATGATTACAAAATATCAAATATTGTAAGTACTAAAATTAAATAAACCGTAACTGAACAATGCTAGTGAGCGTCCGTCCGATCCAATGGTCGCCGACCTAACCTAATGCTCGAACGAAGCCGCGCCCGATGCCTGCTGGTGTCCCCGCTCACCTGCTTGCGCTCCCCTCTCCGTCTCGTACCACCATCACGCCACTCTGACGTCACAGCTGAAGACACGCCCCCTGGGGCCTATTCTTCAGCTAACTATATATAGTATGATAATATGGATACCAGCTTTTACAAAGCTTCGCTCACATGGTCAATCCAATCAATTTCCGGATGTATGTCATGTAATAGACAAAAAGTACTAGAATCCTCCGGCCTACGGAACCTTGCCTGCGCAATGTAACGTCAGGTCTTGTAGTTCGCTGGCTGGTTACGTAATTCCAATATAACGGGGTGGGTGTCGGTCACGGAGCAGAAACAAAGAGGAGGTGTTGTAAAGTCATTCTCCATACAAAAGTAGTGTCGCAGCCTCGCGGGGTGCGGGGGGAGCCCAAACAGCAGAAAGCCATCTAGTGGCTAGTAGCAAAATCAACTCATAGGTAAATTAGACAGATATCCTAAAATGTCGTAAGAGTTCTGCTATGTTTCATTAAGTGTCACTTTTATTGTAAGGAGCCGGATTCAGGTTTAATAGTTTTATAATATACCGATATAGTTTTATTTCTATTATGTCCGACCGAAATAAATTTTTTGACTGAAACCGAAACCGAATTTCGGCAGCGGTTTCAGATTCGGCCGAAACCGAAACTTCCAGAAATTAACAAGTGTGAGGGAAAAATAAAGAAAACGTTTTTATAATCATAGTTTTATTTTTTTTATCTTTAAATCTTCTCCTCTTCTAAATTTTTCTTCTGAACTTAGTTACCGAAACTAAACCGAATTCCGTTTTTTGCCGAAACTCGACATCTATTTGACTTCACTTTTCATATAGCATATATGTAGATATGTGCTTATCAAAAAAGTCTGAGTCCGGACCTGCAAATTGTCAGTACTTCCGCTACTTGCCGATAGGGGGCGGCAATTACCGAACATTCGAGAAGAAATAAATTACAAATTTAACTTTAATTTGACTTACGAGTGGAAAGATATCTTTATTCCGTTTGAATTTGATTGATCCGTATAACTTCTGCAAGATAAAACAGCATTTCATGTTAATGCAATGAGTATGGGTCGGGAATACTTTCTAATCGTTTAAAAGACTAAACAAATACATGACAACCTATCCGCTTCACAATGACAGTTGTACTGACGAAAGCGCCGCCTGGTCGCAAGTAGTGCAACTACCGTGTGACGTAACGACTACATTGGTGGCTGATGGACTACTTTGATTGCAACACCTCCTCTTTGTTTCTGCTCCGTGGTGTCGGTACATACAATCTATTCTATCCAACAGTAAAGAATACTCATATAATACCTCACTGCTTTAGTGGACTGTGACTTACTGACGTGGCATCATTATGTTCCCAGGCTCAGGAAATATGGGAGCCATTCCCATCGGTGTTGTTCGGCAGCTTCGCGTGTCTGTCGGGCCTGCTGATCTTCACCACGCCGGAGACGCTGGGCACCAAGCTGCCCGACACCTTCGAGGATGCTGAACAGCTTGGCAAGACCAAACCTACGTGATCTCGATAACTTTTACATACTCATTATAGTTCGTAAGACATCTTGCTAATAAATTGTTTTTTTTTTAATAATGCGTATATTTTTTATTTAATGTATGAATAGCAACTAGCGGCAAACGCTCTGTCTGCGCTGACCGTAAGGAAACTTAGTTGTTCTCGAGCTATGGGCTCAATAATGGCCAGACATAGAGACGGTCTATCATAAAGCCCCATTTAAACGGTGTAAGTTTATTGCATAAAGCATACCATAAAATTGAAGTAACAATTGACTGGCACCGTCTAAGCAACACGCACAATTAGTTGCTGATATTGGGGTAAACAGCACGCAAGAATTAAGCCAATTCAACGCAACTTCAAAGCCAAGCTGACCTAGACGCTCGAGTTGTGACCAGGAATTCGCGGTGAAGGTAATTGCGGTGTCATCTGCAAATCATATTACCCTTGCATTATTGATATTAAGATCACACAGGTCATTAATAAAGACTAAGAAAATAGTGGGGCCCAAAATGCTTCCTTGTGGTCACTGCAGGGATCCAGCAGAATATCAGCGTCAGGTACATTTGCCGGACACATGCTGAGCTGGACTCCCATTTGGTGCAACCTTGAGACGCACACCGCACTGTGTATATTCGCTATTTTCATTTGTAGTATGTCATAGTGTCAATTAATATCTATAATTATGTTCGAATTTTTTACTTTTTGTATGTTGGCACCTTGTTTTTATATTTATGTCATTTGCTATAATTTAATTGTGCTTTTGTGTGTTGTGCTCCGTCTTTTGTGTGCACTGAATAAATGGTTTATCTATCTATCTCGCTGTTATGGCCATCGATCCTGACTTTTCCTGACGAACGATTCGATAGGTGACTTTGGAAAAGATCCGGCTGTATCCCCCTGACGCCTTTGTTCTCAAGTTTGATTAAGAGTGTGGAAACGGGAACAGTGTCGAACGCTTTCGCGAGATCAAGGAATATTGTAAGGACTTTTTTATTTTTATTTATATGATCTATGACGAAACTGGTTAGGTCATGAACTGCGTCGCAGGTTGACTTATTTTTGCGAAAGCCATATTGTTGCTGTGAGATTATCTTACAATGCTCCAGGTAACCAACTAATCTTTTGTTTATCAAGCGTTCAAGAACTTTTTATAGAGCACTTAGAACAGCTATAATAGGACGATAGTTATTCGGCAGTGCTCCGTCACCCCCCTTGAAGATTGGATAAATTATAGCCTTTTTAAACGAACTTGGAAAAACAGCTGTTTCAAAACAAATATATAATAATATAGGCGCCAGAGTCGTGGAAAATTTATTTAATATTGTAGGTGAAATAATATCCCACCCAGTAGCAGCGTTTGGTCGCAGTGAATTTATAGTGGATATGATTTCTTCTGGGTCAGTTTTCTCCAAAACCAAGGATGAGGTTGGTAAATAACTGTTTTGTGAGATAGGTGTTTGTGGTGACTGCCTTGTTTTTATAACGTCATCTGCAAGTTTCTTGCCTATATTGACAAAAAAGGAATTCACATTGTTACATTGCTGTGTGGGTGTGGATGATGAGGATAGCAATTGCGTGGATGAGTGTGTAGTTTTGTGGTGTTTGTTATTCATTTTATGGTATCCCAGAGTGATTTTGGGTTATTGCTTGCTTTGCTGAGTTCTTCTGCATCGAAGAGCCTCTTTGCCTTTTTAAGAACTTTTGTACATAAGTTTCTGTATCGCTTGTAGGTTACATTTAATGTTTCGTTATCTGGAGACTGCTTGAGGTTTCTGTGCATGGCATCTCTGTTTCTCATGCACCGTTACACGCCGGGAGTTATCCAGGGTTTAAGAATCTTCCGTTTTGCAGCCACTTTTTTAATTACAGTGAGTTCTGCTATGGCTGAAGTCAGTATTTCAATTAATTTATCGGTAGCGGTATTCGCGTCTGTTGTAATGAGAATAGGGTCAAAGTCTATGTTTGAGATTGACGCACCAAGTGCCTCATAATTAATTTTTGTTATGATAGACGTAGTGGTGACAGGGATACGTTTGCTATCCAGACAAAGTAGTGAACACCATGGTCGGTAACCGTAGACTCATAGACAAATGTGAGTGCGGGCGTCTTTATTCTTAGAATAATATGCTCCAGGCAATTTTTGCCCCTAGTTGGGAGGGTATGCGCTTGGAGAAAACCATGAAATGCGAGACAATTCAAATAGACTAATAGTAGTATTTCTGGGCATAACAGTTGATGCCAAGATTCAGTGGGGATCACATATATCATGCCTAGCGAAAAGGCTCAGTTCGGCCGCCTATGCCGTCAGGAAAGTAAGACAATACACTGACGTTGATACAGCTCGGCTAGTCTATTTCAGTTATTTTCATAGCGTCATGTCCTACGGCATTCTGCTGTGGGGCAAAGCCGCTGATATTCAAAATATATTTGTTCTTCAAAAACGAGCTGTTCGAGCAATTTACCAGCTAGGTGCTAGAGTTACTCTGAGAGATTTTTTTAAAGAGATTGGTATTCTCACGGTGGCCTCACAATTCATCTTCGCCAACATCTTATATATTAGGCAAAATATACACTTATACACAAAAAACAGTGATATTCATAATATTAACACTAGAAATAAGGATAAACTACGTGCTCCCTTTCACCGGCTTCATAAGATCCATAACTCATTTGTTGGGCTTGGTATAAACTTTTTTAGCAAGCTTCCTTCTTTTTTGTTAGAATTGCCTTTTAATGCGCTTTAATCCAACCTTTGTTCAAAGGCATACTATTCAATCAACGATTACTTAAATGATAAAAATAGTTGGTCGCTGTGATTAACTCAAGACATTGTTTATGTTCTTTCTCCAAAAATTAGCTTACCTACTGACAAGTTATACGAGTTCATATAATTGTTTATTTTATTTGACTATAATAATCAATTTAGTTTAATTTAATTTTTATTTATTATTGACATAATCTACTCATTTCAATGTTTTTTAATGAGTTGTATTGCAATATATGGTTAGCTAGCGACCTCGACAGTTGATCATATTATTCTTTTGAGGAACCGGCAGCAAGTTCGTCATGCTCCCTTAGATGTCAATGCTTGCGGTAGCCTCGGGGGTCGGGTTACCTGCCCTCAAATATGGCGAGGGGGGTAATGGCTGATCTTTGCGTTATGCTTGTGAATAGGTGCTGCTTGTGGTGACAGGTCATCTTGCTGACTATGGTTTTGTTATTGTTATTAGTAATTAATGTTTCTTTATTTTACTTCGATGGTCCTAGTTTATCATTTGTGGCTACAAGTTACAGCTATATATAAACAAAATGCAGCATTGCATATGTAAGCGGGCACGCCCTTTATGCCAGGAGGCTTTTTATTATGTATTAAGTTCTGTTTGCGTTTTTGTTTTTATTATTTATTTCTGCTTGAGTATTGTTTTAAATATTGGCGTGTGCTAGCTGACATAATATGGCAAATAATTTTAATATTTTTGTGTTTCGTAATGTTAATTACTTATTACTCTATAGAATCCAGTTCTTCTAACTGAACAGACAACAGTGCTGCTGGGGAGTTTGTTCCGCCATTTCTTCTTCTTCCCAGAAAGCACTAGGAAGTGGTGAAGGGTGGGCGTTTTGGGGGGACTGTCCTATGTGATTTTGACGTTCAAAAAGTGCTGATTCTCAGCCTAGTTTGAATAAATGACTTTTGATTTTGATTTTGAGTCGTGAGGCCGGATATCAAGAGAAGAAGGTTTGATGTCGAGATTTAGGTCACCCGCTATCACAACTGTTCCGAGGCTATGGAGCGATGAAAGTATGTTATTGAGGGCTGAGAGGAAGTTCTGTATGTTGTCTGTAGACGGTGAGCGATAGATACAGGGTAAGGTCACGTCAGGGTTAATTTTTATTGTTAATCCCGAGGCAGATCGGCATAGGTCTGGTTCCTCACATACCGCTAGAATTTCTGACTTAATATAGACCACGATGCCATCACTTTGGTTTATGTGCTCGGTTGTTTTAAATAATGTATAATTTTGCAGAATTGGAAGAATAGAGTTACTGGAGCATGGCAGCCAACATTCGGTCAGGAGTATTACGTCACAGTCAACTGGGATATGATGTAATAGAGTTTTTAAGTTTTTGAAGTTACAATTTATGGATCGAATGTTTTGTGAGAAGACTTTTAGGTATTTATTTGGGTTTATCAGAAACGATTGAGCTTGTTCCGGGGTGCATGTATGCGTCACTGACACAGAGAGTTCATCGATGTTATTGATTTTATAGTCGAGAAGGCGGCGACGAAAGGTTGCAAGCTGTCGGTATAAGTAGATGTGGTGATTATATATTTAATGAAATGATGTGAATGTGTGTGTAGAATTTGTGGTTTTGAGTCTGATCGTGTATGTTAGATTGTAATTTGTTAGGTTACCTTGGGTTTGTTTGTGTTTGTAAATCCTGAGTGCAGTGTGAGAGAGTTGTGTTTTTGATGTCTGTGTGTCTGATTACCTCAGAGCTACAATACAAATATGGGTGAATTTCCACAAGAGATTTTTATGTGTCATTTCGGTGGGATTTTTTTATTTCAATGATATCTACATATTTTTAGTGACAAATAAAACTTTAGCCTATATAACATTGTGCGTGAGTGGACATCAAATTTCATCAAAACTTACATAAATATTTAAGGATGAATTTTTAAGAGTCCACTGAAATGAAAAGTGTCTACCGAAATGATAAAAATCACCACCGAAATGATAGACAGTGCACCGGAATGAAATAAATCCACCGAAATGATACAGCTAAGAACAACCGTGCCGGGCAGCCAGGGTTCCGTACTTTGGTTTGATTTCCACAAATTTTAGATAAACACTGGGACAGGACAGTACACAGTTATTTTAATATCATCATTAATATACAGATATTACAGTAAGTTTTTCTGGTTGTTGTTGTGTGAAAATGTTGGAAAACTTTATCGTAAATGCTGGTAACAATAAATAAATATTTTTGTTTGTTTATGAACTATTACTAATTTACTTGATATATTTTCAAAAGAGTGAACGAACCGCGATTAGAAAGCTTAAAGTTTCTGTATAATATGATGGCTGCATTTGTAAGTTATGCCATTAATAGTAATACATAATGTCTACCTGTTGCACCAAGAGAAAAATGCTAGGTATAATTTAGTTAAATTGGTAACGAGACGAGAATAGTGTTTCTAATGGTATATAAGTAAAACTTCTAAAATTAAATCAACTCTTATATTTTTAAAACACATATGAATAAGAAACATTATAAATATATCTTAGTACTTTTAATCCTTTTACATAAACGTATGAAACATAACAGAAACCTGAAATTCAGATCACGTTATTCTTAAATTACTACAACAATAAAGAAACGTATACATATCTAATTAGAAAAAAACCAACAGAGTTTTGTTCTACCTAATTACTTATAGGTACAGCTCGCGCGATAAGAGTTTGGCTTTGACCTTCGGATTTTTGAACTTTTGATTGTACAACAGGAGTGCGCGGTACGTTGTATCGATGCGAGAGGCAGGGAACGACTGGAGCTCCAATCAGAGCACCGCGTGCGCCTACACACCCGCCCCGCACCCCGCTAATTGCCCGTTGATACCCAATTTCTGATTTCTGCGCAATAACGGTCAAAGCCAAACTCTTATCGCGCGAGCTGTACATAATTGCGAATTATAGTTACTCCAATAAAATAGTCTTTCTGGGTACGTATTTACGAGTAGGTTCAAGTATGTAGCTTAAAAAGATTACTTTTTCATCATGTTTCACACAAAACTGAGCTCTATTCAAAAAGCTTTTTAAGAATGGGTCCTAAATTACACAATAAGCTGCCCATTGCAATAAAAGATGTTGACAGCACACAGAATTTCAAAAAGGCTCTTCTAAACTTATTAGTCGCAAAAATATATTAAACAGTCAATGAGTACTTAGAAGATGTATTTTAATTTTTTTGACTTTATTTTTATTACAACTTTAATCCATTTATCTGTAATTAATTGAAATTGACGTAATAATATAATTGGAAATTGACATATTAATATATATTTATAAATTGACCTATTAATACAATTAGTAATTTTCATATTTTAAAATTAAATCAGAATATTTGTACGCCGCTGCTGGCAAGACATAGCGATAATTTTTAGAAACATTGACATTACCTTTATATTTTTTTCACCTATGATCTACAAATAAAATGATTCGATTTGATTTTATGCTTTTAAAAATTGGTTAATATAAAATTATATCAACTGTTTATATATTAATATATATATTAAATGATCATTATATCAAATATAATTATAGATTTATTTGTTTTATCTTGTAACATTTAGAAATTTTGTAATTATATCAAATATTATTTACTTTGTGCATGGGCGTATTCGGCGGCATAAGCGACGGGCTGATCGATACACGCAAAATCGCATGTTCCAGAGCAATGAGAGGTGAGTTTACAGAGCTTGGGAGCGGCCTGAACAAAATGTGACAGACGTATGCCGCCCAGATAACGCCGCCACGAGAACATTCTGGTGCAATATCTGGTCGGTACCCGTCTGTCACACTGAAGCTGGCTGGTTACGAGTGATCGAGCAAGTGTGTGAAACTATACCAGAAATGGCAGCAGTCCTAATTGCGCCATTAGACGTTGCCAGAGCGGTCCGTTCGTTACCGAACTGGAAATCTCCGGGACCGGATGGATTGCACAACTTTTGGTTAAAATGGCTAATTAGTTCACACATTTGCCTGGCATCTCAGTTCCAGTCATCCTTAGAGTCTGGGTCGCTACCGAAGTTTCTAACAACAGGCGTTACCCACCTGCTCCATAAGTCCGGTGGTCCCACGGAACCCAAGAATTATAGACCGATCACGTGTTTGTCGACGGTCTATAAACTTCTTACATCCATTCTGAGAGCGAAAATTAATATGCACATTGACAGTAATATGATTATGTCTGCCTCTCAAAATGGATGTAGAAACGGGTCCCGCGGTACTAAGGAGCTACTCCTCATTGACATGGTCATTAGCCAACAGCTTCGTCGATCCCGCAAGGACCTGTCGACATGCTGGATAGATTATAAGAAGGCCTACGACTCGATGCCATATACATGGCTCATGAGGGTGCTGGAGTTGTACAAGATAGATACAACTCTACGCACCTTCCTAGAGTCGTGTATGGGGCAATGGAAGACGGTTCTTCGCTATCCAGAATGTCGACAGATCCAGGGGAATGATGAGCCTGTATGGATTAAACGGGGAATATTTCAGGGTGACAGTTTGAGTCCATTTTGGTTCTGCTTAGCCCTTAATCCTCTAAGTACACTACTGGAGGATTCAGGTCTAGGTTATCGGTTAAGGAGAGGTGGTCAGGTCATATCTCACCTCCTCTACATGGATGACTTGAAACTCTTTGCCCCCAACAAATTGGGACTGATGGAGCTACTGAAGGTAACTGAAACTTTCAGTAGCGCCATCAGGATGGAATTTGGTGTGGACAATAATGTGCAGTCATGCATGTAAAGCGAGGTGAGATTATGGAATCCGAAGGAATTCATCTTTCGGATACCATACACCTGAGATACCTCTCCTCATCCGAAAGCTATAAATATTTGGGTATGTCGGAAGCGTTAGGCATCAACGTTGCTGACATGAAGCAATCGTTGAAGGAGCGCTTCTTCGGTCGCCTGAAGAAGATATTACTTAGTCTTCTTTCAGGCGGAAACAAAGTGCGTGCCTTCAACGGTTGGGTCATGCCGGTTTTGATGTACTCTTTCGGCATACTCAAATGGACTCAGACTGAACTCGACGCCCTAGATAGGAAGGTCCCTACACTACTGACCGCAAAAATCGGATGCATCACCCACGTTCTTCGGTGATGAGACTGTACATCCCGCGGAAGTGCGGGGGTCGAGGCTTTTTAAATGCGAAGACCCTCCACAACCGCGAAGTCTGCAGTCTCAGGGAATATTTTTTTAAAGCTGAAATAGGTATGCACCGTGATGTGGTCGCAGTATACAAGGGACTCACCCCGCTCTCCATGGCTAAAGAGAACTGGCGCAAACCTGTAGTACTTACTATCGATGACCGCAAGGAGGTATGGCAAAGCAAGCAGCTTCACGGGCGCTTCTACCGGGCTCTTCATCAGCCCGGTGTAGACTTCTTAGCGTCTGTATCCTGGCTACGTTTTGGTGACCTTTTCGGGGAAACTGAAGGTTTCGTCTGTGCAATTATGGACGAAGTTACCTTGACGAATAACTACCGGAAACATATTATGAAAGACGGGACGGTTGACGTGTGTCGGGCATGCCACCGTCCAGGTGAATCTATCAGACATATTATCTCTGGTTGTTCTCGTCTGGCTAACGGCGAGTACTTAAACAGGCATAACCAAGTAGCCAGGATTATTTACCAGCAACTTGCTTTAAAATATAAACTTGTGGATACCGAGGTACCGTATTACAAGTATGCGCCCGACCCAGTTCTCGAAAATGACCAAGTCACGTTGTACTGGGATCGATCTATCATTACTGACAGGACTATTGTCGCCAATAAGCCTGATATGGTGGTGATAGATCGATTAGCGCGCCGCACAATGATTATCGATGTTACCACTCCACATGACGAGAACCTCGTGAAAGCTGAGAAGGAAAAACAAATTAAATATCTCGACTTAGCACACGAGGTTGTTGACATGTGGAATGTGAGCTCGGCTGTCATTGTGCCGATTGTCGTATCGGCCAATGGCCTGATGACCGAAAGCCTCGATCAACATCGTTCGAGGCTCTCGTTAGGCGGTTGGATCAAGGGCCTGATTCAGAAGGCAGTACTCCTCGATACGGCTCGTATCGTGAGAAGGTTCCTGTCTCTGGAGCCCTAACCACCGGTAGCTTGGACCCTGCTCCTGATACCGGCGGACGACTATTTTTATATTTTTAAATGTTTTTTATAAAAATATTTAAAAATGTATTTATATGTATATGTTATAAGAAAATAAATAAACGGAAAAATTATATAAAAATAAAGGACAAGTAGTAGGTATAATAATCTACACTGTGGTACACACTCATCACATTATCGTTGAGCCGAACAAATGTGTATCTAAAGTATATACATGTACTAACTACATAGATATATGTATAAATTATATATCTTAAACACAAATATTACACAACAAATACACCAGAATAATCTAATCTACACTCTAGGTAAAAGTACATTACAAAACTATGACTTTGTATTTGACACATGGATCTCTAAAACTGTATGGTTTTATCATTTCGGAGATACATTTCATTTCGGTGGACTGTAATTGGTATATCAGTCCACCGAATCCACTGGAATGATAACACTGAGATGATAAAATAGAGGTTATTTCTACATTTAACTCCGAGATAAAATTATTAATATATATGAACACTACCTACTCAAACAAAACAGTACTTACGGCCAATTTAATACACAATTTTGAAACAAATTAAACGAATCTAGCACCAGTTATAACAGCCACCGAAATGAAACAATTGTTGTCCCCATATTACTGAAATGATAAACCTACTCTTTTGGCGGGAAACCGCAAGACGTTGGGACCGGTGCGTTCGTGCCGAGAGCTTGAGCCGAACTGATCCGAAGTGAGGAAAGCTGAGAGGGGCGTAACAACGCAATGTTGACATGGCTATTCTACTAAAACTTACTATCCTCTGAAATGATAACTTGTTTCCAGACCAAAGTTGACAGCCTGTCAAATCCGTGAGAAAGAAGATAAACAAACAAAAATAGTTTTATTTGATCGAACACATTATAATTTAATGATAACAAAATCGATTTAAATCCATATTACGAATGTATTTGCAGTGCAGGGGAAGGTATTTTATGAGCGGAATTGGGTTCAGGACAGGCCACCGTGATGATAAAATAACACTTTGTATTTTTTTTTTGGTATATTCGTGGTTAGAAATTATTTTTTTTTTTGTCAAGGTAGAGAAGTACTTACGTTGTTGAGAAAAAATATATAAAATTAAAAATCAGCACATTGCACTACCGTTCTCAGGTTTGCCGTGTATTTTTTTTTGCTTGGGCAATTCACCCATATATTCTAAATGAATTTGTTAAAAGCAAAAACCGTAAAAACAATGTGAAAATTAAAATTAAAACTGGAGTGAATAAAAATATAGGCATGCCCTTTAAAATCTAGTCATATTCCTAGCTGAGTTTTATTAGGATCTGTTTCGCTTTTGATTAAGATATGTTTTTTTCCCAAAGCATGATGAAAAAATACTCGGCTCAGTGAAGTCCAGCAAAACTTAAAATAATTTTCTGTGGCTAATTTACGTGCCAAATAAAATAGCCGCTGCGGTTTTGGAGTGAGGCTCTCTGAGAGATATATCGTTTTGACTTGCGTCAGTCAAAAATATGGTCGATAATATTTCACAACTAGATAATTTGTTAAATCCTATAATATTAGTATTAATGCAGTGATTTTTTACTTACCAGTAGTAGGACACGCCACTTGTCCTAAGCTTTGTTTTAATTGTTCTATTTTTGAAAATAAGGACTGAGCAATTCGGCATTTTGTAAAAATATGAAATGACACTGCACGTTCCGATGCAAACTTATGACTAAACGGTGCTCATGGCCGTCGCACGTATATACGGTCAGTTTGATTGCATGGAGGTGACATGTGCCACGCATCCAAGCCTTAGCCCTCGATATCTGTGGTGCATTTGGCAACGGAACCCTAAAAATTAACATCGTAATATTTCACAAAACTAACTAAACCGTTATATAAAAACGTTCTAAGTCCATTAAAGATACTTCAATTCAAATCTAAGTCATATATCAACCAACCAGATAAACATGTTAGAGATAATAAATATTTTTGAAATAAAATATGGGAAGAATATTTAGAGACGTAAGTAGTAGCGGTGTGCTGCTATTTGGTGGACAAAATGGCGGCTTTGGACAAGGACGTGGCCTCTGAGGCGAGTGACAGGAGACAGGTGGAACTGGACACACTCCTGGTGGAGGAGATCGGTCAGTTCGGCAGGTACCAACTCCAGACGTTCCTGTTGGCTATTGTGCTGGTCATATTCGTGGCATGGGGCAACTTGCAGTACGTCTTCAGCACAGCTCGGATTAGCACCAGGTAAACAAACCAAGACTCATATAAAATATGTGCATTGTGTATTGTAGAACAGACACAACGTTAGAGTAACAGGTATAAGTCTTCCCTAGGTTTCATCAATTCTTACTTTCCTTGTAACAGACAATATGCATCCGATTCATATACACAAGGGTTTTAAGCCGTAGCGTATAAAATATGGAATTTAACCTTTCAACTTGTATTGTATTTAATGAAAATGTTATAAATCATTACTATTTATTATTATTTTTTTTTTTCCTTTTGGTCTTATGTTAATGTATATGGCCTGTCACCAAAAGTATTTCGTTATCATATTATCAAAAGTGTTCTATTTAGTTTATATTCTATTTATTTTACGATTATGCTCTAACACATTTTATTATAGATGTCTGATCCCGGAGTGTGAAGGTGAGCCGGCGGAGTTCTCTCCGTACTGGTTGGAGAACGCGGTACCGGCGGGCGTCAGTCAGGGCTCGTTCGACAACTGCCAGCGCTTCGGCAATGCGACCGCGGCGCCGCGGGTGGTCACCAGCGACACCTGCCCCGCCACACTCTTCGACAACGACAGGCGCTTGCCTTGCGATTCTTACGTGTACGAGAACAGGCACACTGTCGTCTACGACGTGAGTCGACAAAATGCTATAACTATGTCAGATATTAGATGAGAACGATTTGTGATCGTTGCTTTTTGTCAACATAAGTATGGACTGGCGTGCGACGAATGGCGGCGGACGCTGATCGGCACGGTGACCACGTTCGGCACACTGACGGCGCTGCCCATCACCGGCTTTGTGTCGGACCGCTGGGGGCGCCGTGTAGCGCTAGTGGTCAACGCGTTCAACACGGCGTGGATCGGTCTCACCCGCTACTGGGCCGACACCTACCTCGGATTCATACTGTCTCAGTTTGCAGAGGCTAACTTTGGAGGCGGCGCATATTCTAGTGTCTACATTTTACGTGAGTATTATCAAAACGGTTGATTTTTGTGTTTGAAGCGTAGACTCAAATGGTTTTAAAGCACATTATGAATGTTGTTACAGTAGCGGAGCTGGTGGGTCCGGAGTATCGCGTCGCTGTCGGTGCAGCTCTTATGACTTGCTTCGCGGTGGGACAGATGACGTTGGGGCTGATAGCGTGGTGCGTGCCTGACTGGAGGACCCTGACGCTCACACTCTACATCCCGCAGTTTCTTACCATCTTCTACTTCTGGCTCATCAGCGAGTCTGTGCGGTGGTACATGAGTAAGGGACGCTTTGAAGAATCCGAATCTCTGCTTAAAAGGGTTGCAAAGGTTAACGGAAGACAATTATCTGACAAATCTCTGGAAGCACTACGTAACACTGCGGAGGAGAAGATAAGGGTCACTGAGTTGGAGGCAGAGCGACGCGGTGGTGAACCCTGGCTTGTGGTGCAAGTGTTCCGGCACAAGCGAATCTTATTACGGTGCATCGTCTCACCCGTTTGGTGGATCACAACCACGTTCATCTACTACGGACTGTCGCTCAACGCTGTGAACATGTCTGGCAATAAGTACTTGAACTTTATAGCTGTGGCGGCAGTCGAGATCCCTGGCTTTTGGACTGCATATTTCCTGATGGATAGCTTTGGAAGGAAGCCAGTATTGACTGGAGGTTTTTGGTTATGCGCCGCATGTCAGGTTGCATATATTTTCATGCCTCAAAGTATGTTTCCATGTATTGTCGTTTTGCGTAAATTAAGATCAACTACTTAAGTTGATCTTAATTTGTAACGTCATCTTCCAGATCTGTACGTGGCGTCACTGGTGGTGTACCTAATCGCCAAGTTCTGCATCGCCATGGTGGCCACGTCAGTGTACGTGTACACGGCGGAGCTGTACCCCACCAGGCACCGACACAGCCTGTTCGCCTTCTCCTCCATGATCGGACGCATCGGCTCCATGCTGGCGCCGCTCACTCCAGCTTTTGTAAGATTTACTTTTATACTTTAGATAAGTTACGGAATCAGGAATTGAGTTTTAATTCTGCAATAACTAGATCCAGGCTTGGGTGCAGTATGCAGCACCGGTCCCAACTGCGAATATGAACATGTAGAAAATGCTATAATTGTGATGCAACATGCAACCCAAATATACATGACACGTGTTTCGCGCCTCCACGGGGCATCCTCAGGACATGTTTACTCGTCGACCGCTCAAAGGCTCGAACGCGAATGAATCGGCTGCGTAGCGCGTGCCTTTTTTCTAATGGCTGCTTATCCGGACTATCCTTAACTCCTGTAGACGTCTAATAAAAAAGTAAGTATGTAGTCGCATAGTTTACGACTACACGCTTAGGGCACCCCCTAAGGTATGGGGTTTGGCTCAATCGTTGCTGAGGGGGGGCAGCAAAGGATAGGCTGGATTGAATTTGACTTTGATTGGATCAAAGAATCGGCTACGTATCGCGCGCCTCTTTATGTACCGTCACGAACTCACGATTTGACGTTTGTTATGAGATTTGTGTCGCTCTTCCCGCAAAAAGGCGTATTAGAGGTGCTGAAAGTTCACCTTTATCACCCATTGCAGTGATGCATTCTGCATCTAAGCCTGGATCTAGTTATGTGTCAATGTGATATTAACTACTCGGTTAAATTCAGAAGAAAGTGATACTTCGTTGTGATCCAAAATATCTGATATCACTTTGGCATTATAAACTCCTGCCTGCCAGCCTCTGTTTTTACGATGTCACACATTTGTTCTGCTTCTTGTATATGCCTTCATGATAAATTATGAAATCAGATATTATTGCCGAACTGTCCATAATTTTACATCGTTCTGGAGCCGAAACACAGTTACTCCAGACGATTAATAGTTACTATTGGCATCGTTATAATTTTTTTAAGACATCTAATATAGAAGTTAGTTTATCACTTTTATTCTGTCATTCGAGTTATATCTTAGTAGCCCTTCCACTATTTCATTCATAAACAAACAGTTGTGCTATAGCGCGCTCGTGGTGGGTCAACGGACGTTGCTGCAGGTATTTTATTTCAGGTAGGTACGATTTATGTTGGTGTAAGTTCATTTACCTCCGTTATCTCTCGTTTGTATTGGAACCTAATTGGACGCACGGCACGGTGTTTACCACTATCACATCTCCTCGTAAACGAGAGAAATTAATTGAAATTTCATTCACTACTCTCGCATCACGAAATCACTAGTAATCGTACGGTCTATTACCTCTACTAGACATGACGAGTACGCTTGTGAGTTGTATTTAAGGCCTTGAATCGAGTGTCGACCAATCGAGCTAATAGGAATTTAATAAGCATACAGCTACCTACCATAATAAAATTATGATGAATAAAAATAATACTGCCTAAACCAATTTTTACAATGTTTGCTTGCGGCGCGGCGGCGTCTACAAAGGCAGGCAATTCAAACAGAAAAATGAATCGTTTTATCTGTCAAATAGAGTTCATTATAAGTTGGTGGTGCCCTTTTCTATGAAAATATTGGACCGAATTAAGACCTTATTTTTATAAAGTTAACCGCTGAATTCGGTTGTTCATCAATTCTGTGGCTTCTCAGAATAATTTTAGTAAACTGCGTACCTACGTTGCTTGTACCTAGTTTGGTAAAATTTAGATTTGTTACCGTTTACGGTTAGGAAATAAAGTCTGAATTCGCTTTTCGTATTTTTATTTGTGTACCTATTTTATCTATTGCGTGTTAGCGGCGATTGGCGACCTCTGTGAAGTAGCTTCCTACACATAGATAAAATAGACATACTCGTAGTACTACAGCCATATGTTTAGAGTATAAATAAGTTTAAACCCGCGGTACGTCCAAATGGCAAGCAGGAGTTTAATTGTATTTTTTTTTTTCTGTTGGTACATTAGTACTAGAAATTTGCTAGCAAGGATATTATTGAGGAACCTCCTTGTCCTCCCACGGTCAAAAAATATTGTTTTGATGTAGGTAGGTACACAGTGAACAAGATCTCCACCTTTCACTGTGGTGTTCAGTCACCAGTACTCACCAGTCGCGGTCATCAGTACCTACTTGCACTTTGTTGCTGTAGATACCTAAGTACCCGCGACAATAATAAATCGTTTGATTCCGCATTCATAACCATTATTTGATTTAAATTGCGTTTATCTACATACTTATTAGTTAAATACCTCTAATTTTTCCTTCATATTTTCTACGGGCTTAGGACCGTCGCGTCAGTAATAAGTAAGTACATGTTTAGTATCTAAGTAGGTACCTAAGTACTTACTTACTTGTAGGTACCTACTTTTTTATTCACTTCACTTTTCACAATATTAAAAGCGTCCAATGTCGCACTTCTTAAGTCATCTCGAGTAGTACGCTAATAGGAAGAAACTAGTATTTTTATCTCGAACCACACATAAAAATCCAGTGGTGTTAAGTCAGGGCTCCTTGCGGGCCAAGCCACAGGGCCACCACGACCTATCCACTGCTCACCAAACACACTGTTTAAATACGCACGCACTGAAGTAGCATAATGAGCAGGGCATCCATCATGCTGATAGAACAGACCGCGTTAATGTGCCAGAGAGATACATAATATTGGCTAACATTGAATCGCCTGGCCGCCATTATGGTACTACGACGTGGCCGCGTGGGTCGCGTTCGAAGTATTCCTGTATGTCTTCCTCCAACTCCGCCGAGTATGGTAGTCTACCGCGGCCCTGCGCGTGTGTGGGCGCTCGAAACTGTCCATGATCGAGGAGGCGCTGGGTTACAGCCAGGATGGTGGAGGTGAAGGGAACTTGAGGGTCAGTGATTCCACGTGCGCGCAGTGAGTTCAGGTGTTCCGGCTGAGCATACAAACGTCTGGCCTCTTCTAAGTTATGGTTCGCCATGTCACATAAAAATCCACCATAGCCCAAAACTCCAATTTTTGGCGCGTAATTAGGTTGTGCGTGCGTGACCTAATACAACGAAACGCGAGACAATACTAGAAAGGAATAAGAAATTAGGAATCGCGGAGCCGCGCGGGCGCGGGCGGTCAGCTAGACTGTAAGGGGCCGGGGGCGTGGCTTACGGATCATGTTGTCTGATCGATGAATGAATTTTACAATGGGTGCCGTTCGCAAGTGTTGCAGTTCGTCGATACGTTTTACACACATATTCATTGCTCGCAAGGAAGCGTTACTACGAGTTCTCAATAATACACAATAAATTAGATTTTTCGTGATTTTGTTTTATTGTAACTTATTGAAAATAATAGTCCCAATCGTTTCGAGTTCGATGATCGAGTATATGGCTTTCGGTTCCAGAACGACCTAAAATTGACCGTGTATTATGCTCGTGACTGTACAAGTGCTGTTTTGGTTCAAGTGAACCTAGTCCAGACTAGCTAGACAATATATGCATCTAATTGAACGCTTTTAAACGTTTTTAGAACATAATTCTGTCATCTTGAAACAATTAACTGAAAAATAACGTTTTTTTTTTAATTAATTGAACGCTAAACGCATCTAATGAATGGTGCAAGTGGCCACAGTGATTTCTGGTGCAAGCGGGCCTTAACATTGTTAGTAATGATAGTGTTTTGTTTGCAGGGCGCGCAATTCTTCCCCGAGCTGCCGTTCGTGTTGTTTGGTTCTCTAGCACTGCTGTCGGGGGCGCTGATCTTCCTCACTCCGGAGACGCTCGGCACCACCCTGCCAGACACCCTCGAGCAGGCAGAGCAGATTGGCAACAAACAGTATAACACTCCAAAATGATCACATGTGTACCTACGTCTGTATCTACTGTACCTACATTAAATATATTTTATAAGTTTTACCTTCTCTTGACTTTTTATTTACGACTAGCTTTTGCCCGCAGCTTCGCGCGCGTGGGTGTTGGAAATTATCCCTCGGGAACGTATTACCGGGATAAAAAGTTTCCTAGGTCCTAACCCAGGTCATGGTCTATTCATGTGATATAAGGTAACAGACAGAGTTACTTTCGTATTTATAATATTAATATAAACTTTTCGTTGACTTATTCCTATTTAGCACCTCTATTCTAGCATATAAAGAGATCGTTAATTAGGTAGGTGCTGAGGCAGAATATTATTATAAATATCATTGATTGATCAATAATAAATCACTAAATCCATTTAAAATGAAGAGATTAACCGTCGATTTAACATCTACGCCACTTTAATTATCTGATAAGATTGGTAGTGAGCGCTTACGATAATACCGACTGAAAGCCTACTCGTCATAATTAGTTAATTGCTAGTGAAAGACATCTCTACGCCTGAGCCCAGATACATCATCATAGGTTCAGTAATATATAAATAGATCTGCATTGCATCATGATACACTTTAATGATAATCTCGAGAGCATACACTTTCGTGATACACTCGAGAACATAGACTTCCATGATACACTCGAGAGCATACACTTTCATCATAATCATCATCCCGACTTCACCCTTAGCTTAGGATAGGCCTTAGCATAGGCCTCACTTTGCTTGTGCCGATCCCCACGCTCCTGTGTCAGCTTCATCTAGGTTCTTTCCGCGATGGTTACAATGTTGTCCGTCCATCTCGCCGCCGGACGAGCGACACTTCGCAAACACTTTAATGCTGTTCAAATGAGACGTTGGGAATAAAACACTCAAATACTTTTCAAATAACACTAAAAAAATATTATGATATAAAAAGACGCTCTGTGAGTATAAGATAGACGCACAGCTAGATTATTGGCACGTGTGTCTGCCCATGCTTCAGATAACAATTTTATAATGATATCTGGCACCAAGGATACTATGTAAGTACCTACCAACCAAGATAAGGAAGATATGGAACCATGCAGATTTCGATAACTTTCGGCACTATGAAATGTGTCACATATTACATAACTCTGTAAAGATTATAATATCCGAAGGGATGTGGTACGATTAGATCAAATCAAAGATTAAATGACTCTCTTCAAGACATTTTCAGTAGGTAGTGGTCAAAGATTACAGTGAAGTATAGTCATAGCATGTGTGAGAGAGTGTGCAATGTTACAGGGTGTATTATGTTGAACACTTACGAATAAGTATTTTGTTAACAAATAAGCCAGCGGGAACCGACGTTATCATGATCGAAACTGTCAATGCAAATAAAGTTTTACTATCATCTCAAGCACTTCTGTAGAACCACTGACAACTGATAGCGAACTAAATGGTTAACCCCTGGCGGGGTACCACTGGGCTCAGAGTTTGGTCCTCGGCATCTTATCATTAAATAATTACCATTTTGTATATGTAAATTTTTGTAGCTTGACATGTGGTTTGAATGAAGCAAAGGTTGTTCACATAAGTCTCACAAAATAAAACAATTCCGTGGTTGCAGGCTGCGCTATGGTTTGCTGATCTGCCGTTCGTGCTGTTTGGCACCATGTCGCTACTGTCAGGCGCACTGATCTTCCTCACGCCGGAGACGCTCGGACCAGACACCTCCGAACAGGCAGAACAACTGGGCCTCAAAGTTAAAAGATGAGCAGTCATCGATTTTAACTTGAACTTAAAATTATAAAAAACTATTTGCTCCTTTATGGGGCAAAACAGAGAGTCAACACTCGCGACTACGGGTGACTTACCGGCAAGTTTGTAACTAAATGATATTGCGTTTGTCGTATTTGAGAACGCGTTCTTTGTAACCTGTCTCTATCTGATCCTATCCCGAGTTATATGCAGTGTATAATCAATTTTTTTGGTACTTAAATTTTCTAATAAAAAATCTATTGCTGTTCGTTAGTCTCGCTAAAACTCAAAAACAACTTAGCTGATTAGAATTTTTTTTGTTTGTTTTGTTCTCTTTAATAGAGAGGTGATTTGAAAAAAAAATGTTTTATAATGCAAGTAAATGTAAAGTTTAGGAAACGTTCTGTGCCTAGTTCTAGTGATTCATGGCCTTCTATTGGCGTCAGCTTATAACAGTGCGCTGATCGACTTTCAGACGGCTAATCCTCTCTAATTGCAGGCTATTGACTTTGTTGGTCAGTTACTCTCATTCATCCCTAACTAGCCCTCCTCAAGGTCGCATAGGTCCTCAAGTCGTCCATGATAATATGGCCCATCCTTAGCTATTTCAACTTTAGTCTTCTATTTAGGTGTGTTCTTTGTTAGGTCACGCCTTTTTGACTCTTATCACACAACATTAATGACCACGAGACCAAGTTGCTATATTTTGATTGTGAAATGAAATCATACATTTGGAATATAAGTACTTGTTGTGTAAATTTAATTGATGGATCCCTGATCATTCTTCACCATCGAAATAAAATAAAAAAAAACGCCCAAGTGCGTGTCGGACCACACACAGTGTATGGATTTGTAGTCAGGAAGAATATTTACAAATAATATACTATATTGATTTTAACAACGGCAAAATTAAGTTTATATGAGTATTTCATGGTATTTCTCAAAGAAAAAATGGGGGGTCGGGTGGGGACTGATATAGGTGTAATAGAAGTACACCTCTACCTTACCCTTCGAGACTGAGGGTTATTATGTAAATTCACACCACCAAGTGGCGCCACTTTGATAAGAAGTCTTCCATTTCGACAGAATATAAAATATATGATAAAGTCCATCACTCGTTTTATTCATTAGTTCATCATTCAGTCACGACTACTAGCACTAAGCACTTAAATAGGGCTGATTTGTGCGAAGTCTGTCATTTAAACAACTAATTATGACTTTTCTTAGTGCTTTTTTACATTCATGTACCTCTCCATTAATAATAGCATTAGACAGAAGTTAAAAAAGGTTATTTTTCATGCACACTTTGTGACAAAGGTACAATAAACTTGTTACAGTTACGATTGACGCCAAAATTAAAATCTATTTATATACCAGCTGTCACACTTAATTGTAATCATTTTAACCATTTATCTCATGAAATGAAGTGGCTTTCATTTAGATATTCTAATTCATTCCAATCTAAAACTACATTGTGAATGCTAAAAACTAAAAGAAGCAGGGGCGAACAATACTGGGAACGTTTTTCGTTGCACTATAATTCTACCAAATCTAAAATGTTAGGTACCTAATTTCTTTATAAGCTGTGTCAGCCAGGTGTTTCCAATTATATCGGCTTACGTCGTCGGTGAAATTGACGTAAATAATATTCTATGATCTGCGCCTGCGTCTATGATTGTCATTAATGTCATTCACTTGTGGATACTTGTGATTTTTTTATATAAGTTTATTTCGGAACATAATTCTATATAAAATTGTTAGTGCAGCTTAAAACTATGTTAGTACCTTACACCTACTTAATTCATGTTGGTCATTACCTTACATTAAAAAGGACACCATTCATGTACAGGTTGAAGAGCCGTGGTGACGTCAGGCCTCCCTGTCTCACCCCACACTCCAACCTGTATTCTGTGGAGCAGGAACCCGCCCACTTAACATTATTGGTTTGATTGCCGTACCAATATCGCAGTATGCTAATCATGTCCCCAGGGACATGATTAGCATACTGCGCACATTATAGGATACAAGGTCAAATGCCCTCGACAGGTCCAAAAAACAACCGAAAACCGGCGTTTTCCTTGTCACATAGTACTGGATAGTATGCTTGTGTCGCAGTATAGCAGCCTCCGTCGAAAGCCCAGCTCTAAAACCGAACTGGGCATCATGCAGATGTATATGCTTACTAAGGTGACAATCAAGCAGACCATCCAGCACCCAGGCGATCACTTTAGCTAATGAGATGGGTCTGTAGTTGTTCCCATCCGAGGCATCACCCGTCTTATTTTAAATAATTGAAATTACTGTGGTCTTCATAAGCTCCTGGGGTAAATACGAATGTCCTAAGCACTAATTGTAGAACATGACAGACACTCTGGGCAAATGAGCACCCGCATGCTACAAGTTCTCGATGCTGAGGTCATCGTGCCCTGGAGACTTACCTCGAGTCATGCTCTTAACAACCTGAGCGACATCTTTTATTTTAAACTTGAACCGCTCTCCATCCTCGACTTCAGCATCAGGCACCTGCCGCACATCTGATAAGGGAGACTCAACCTTAAAAACGTTGCCTAAACATGAATGCTCCGCTTTGTTTTTTGTTATTGCCGATTTTTTGTGATTTTTTTGTTATTGTTTTGTTATCGTTATTAGTGTTGTTATTGGCTTGTTTGTACAAAACGTTACGTTTCATTGAGCTATGAGTGATCCCGGTGCAGAAGGTTTGATGTTGGCCAAAGCCAACGGCGAAAAAAACGTTACCCAAAAATTTTACCCACGGCATAATAATATCTCCCAAGAAAAAGAGAACGAAACAAACTTCATGCTGTAGAAAATCAAACTGTAATAAAAAAATAACTTATTTTAGGGTGTCCTGGTCTTCAGGTACCTCTTGATATAAGAATGAAGCGATGAAGAAAACCGCAGAAGTGGCTGGTAAGGATGATTCTTAAAATGATTACTATAAAAATATTTGAAAGTAACATGCATTGTGATAAAACATAGACTTAGGTACTAATATTTTGTTGACTGTCCTCAACATTAACAAATGAACACTCCATTTTCATTGACTATTAATTAAGTAATAGTATTGTATTAAAACCAACACATGCAAAGCGAACTATTAAAGTTATAAAGGTTGTTGCTACTTTAATATAGTATATGGTATAAGACCGGGGGTACGAATTAATTGCCTTGTATTCATTTTATTTCACAGGATCTACTGAAGGGTTTTTAGGGGACGCTGCATTAATATTGTTATGATGCAAAGAAAGGTGATGGAGTTGACCACTCCGAAATGGATGCCTTTAACTTTGAAAAGTGGTTCAAGTAAATTTTAACCAAAATCGTGTGCGGCGCTGTAATTGTTACTGATAATGCGCCATACCACTCAATGAACCTAAATAAATATAGTCTTAAATTGGCATCAATTGCTCCATTTCTACGAGTCACAATAGCTTTTCTAAGCTGCTATAGTATTTTTATTTTTTTCTGTTTGTGTTTTAATTGAAATCGGGAACAGAGATGGCGATGGTTGGTATGGTGTGGTATGGTACGGTTGTAAGAATGTAGTTTGATATAGCGTAATCAGCCTATATTTTTTCGACTGCTGTGACTCAGGCAGCTGTAATTCACCGCGCGGGCCAAGGGCAGGTTAGTAGATGTCACATGTCTTCGAATTTTTGGTTCTAGGACATGCCCGTTTCCTCACGATGTTTTCCTTCACCGTTTTGAGAGCAGAGGTGATGAAATTATGTAAACAACATAAAGCGCCTGCCTGGGATCAAACCCACACCCTACAGCTCGTAATTCGGGGCTGATACTACTGGGCCACACATTTTTTATGACGTTAAAAACACACATCTCTCCAAACCATTGATTTAAATAAAAAAGTTATTATAAATTACTTTAAAACAGCAAAATGTATTTCTTTATAATGAGCTCCAATAATATTCCTCAACAATATTCCACAGGCATAGGTGCACTGACATTGTTTTTTCATCCCTCGATCACACGTATGGGAAGAGCCACCCCTATTTTGTTTTCGTAATTTCACTTCTTCATGTTTCATGGTTTATAAAATGCACTTTCCTTCCTTTTATCGATATGGTGCCAATTTTCTCCAAAGAAAATTTCTGAGTAACCTCCGGACGGACAGACGGACATGACGAAATTATACGGGTTCCGTTTTGCCATTTGGCAACGGAACCCTAAAAATTAGAATCGTAATATTTAATAAAACTAACTAAAACGTTATGCGAAAACATTCCAAGTTTAATAAAGATACTTCAATTCAAATCTAAGTCATATGTCAACAAACCAGATAAACATGTTAAAGATAATAAATATTTTTGAAATAAAATATGGGAAGAATATGTAGAGACGTAAGTAGTAGCGGTGTGCTGCTATTTGGTGGACAAAATGGCGGCTTTGGACAAGGACGTGGCCTCTGAGGCGAGTGACAGGAGACAGGTGGAACTGGACACACTCCTGGTGGAGGAGATCGGTCAGTTCGGCAGGTACCAACTCCACACGTTCCTGTTGGCTATTGTGCTGGTCATATTCGTAGCATGGGGCAACTTGCAGTACGTCTTCAGCACAGCTCGGATTAGCACCAGGTAAACAAACTAAGACTCATATAAAATATGTGCATTGTGTATTGTAGAACAGACACAACGTTAGAGTAACAGGTATAAGTCTTCCCTAGGTTTCATCAATTCCTGCTTTCCATGTAACAAACAATATGCATCCGATTCATATACGCAAAGGTTTTAAGCCGTAGCGTAGAGTAACGTAGTAGTAATATAATATGGAATTTAACCTTTCAACTTTATTTGTAGGTATTTCATAAATAAATAAATAAATAAATAAATATCGTCTGACATTGCACACAGCACCATCTAGTTCCAAGTTAAGCACTTAACACTTAAGGCTTGTGTTATGGATACCAGATGGTTGATACACTACTTAAATACATTTTTTTTTTCGTAAATACATATATATTATAAATATACATCCATGACTCGGGTACAAATGTCCATATTCATCATATAAACATTTGCCCCTACCGGGATTCGAACCCAGGACCATTTGGTTTCGCTGACTACACTTAGCCACTGTAGCCACTACACCAAACGTGTCGTAATGAAAATGTAAAAATGTAAATCATTACTATTTGCGACGGAATGTTTACCTTGGTTGTTGGTCCTTTTGGTCATAAGTTAAGATCTCTTTAAGGCCTGTCACCATAAGTCTTTCGTTATCATATTATCAAAAGTGTTCTATTTAGTTTATCTTCTATTAATTTTACGATTATGCTCTAACACATTTTATTATAGATGTCTGATCCCGGAGTGTGAAGGTGAGCCGGCGGAGTTCTCTCCGTACTGGTTGGAGAACGCGGTACCGGCGGGCGTCAGTCAGGGCTCGTTCGACAACTGCCAGCGCTTCGGCAACGCGACCGCGGCGCCGCGGGTGGTCACCAGCGACACCTGCCCCGCCACACTCTTCGACCACGACAGGCGCCTGCCTTGCGATTCTTACGTGTACGAGAACACGCACACTGTCGTCTACGACGTGAGTCGACAAAATGCTATAACTGTGTCAGATATTAGATGAGAACGATTTGTGATCGTTGCTTTTTGTCAACATAAGTATGGACTGGCGTGCGACGAATGGCGGCGGACGCTGATCGGCACGGTGACCACGTTCGGCACACTGACGGCGCTGCCCATCACCGGCTTTGTGTCGGACCGCTGGGGGCGCCGTGTAGCGCTAGTGCTCAACGCGTTCAACACGGCGTGGATCGGTCTCACCCGCTACTGGGCCGACACCTACCTCGGATTCATACTGTCTCAGTTTGCAGAGGCTAACTTTGGTTGCGGCGCATATTCTAGTGTCTACATTTTACGTGAGTATTATGCAACCGGTTGATTTTTGCGTTTGAAGCGTAGACACATTTGGTTTTAAAGCACACTATGGATGTTGTTGCAGTAACGGAGCTGGTTGGTCCGGAGTATCGCGTCGCTGTCGGTGCAGCTCTTAAAACTTGCTTCGCGGTGGGACAGATGACGTTGGGGCTGATAGCGTGGTGCGTGCCTGACTGGAGGACCCTGACGCTCACACTCTACATCCCGCAGTTTCTTACCATTGTCTACTTCTGGCTCATCAGCGAGTCTGTGCGGTGGTACATGAGTAAGGGACGCTTTGAAGAATCCGAATCTCTGCTTAAAAGGGTTGCAAAGGTTAACGGAAGACAATTATCTGACAAATCTCTGGAAGCACTACGTAACACTGCGGAGGAGAAGATAAGGGTCACTGAGTTGGAGGCAGAGCGACGCGGTGGTGAACCCTGGCTTGTGGTGCAAGTGTTCCGGCACAAGCGAATCTTATTACGGTGCATCGTCTCACCCGTTTGGTGGATCACAACCACGTTCATCTACTACGGACTGTCGCTCAACGCTGTGAACATGTCTGGCAATAAGTACTTGAACTTTATAGCTGTGGCGGCAGTCGAGATCCCTGGCTTTTGGACTGCATATTTCCTGATGGATAGCTTTGGAAGGAAGCCAGTATTGACTGGAGGTTTTTGGTTATGCGCCGCATGTCAGGTTGCATATATTTTCATGCCTCAAAGTATGTTTCCATGTATTGTCGTTTTGCGTAAATTAAGATCAACTCCTTAAGTTGATGTTAATTTGTGACGTCATCTTCCAGATCTGTACGTGGCGTCGCTGGTGGTGTACCTTATCGCCAAGTTCTGCATTGCCATGGTGGCGACGTCAGTGTACGTGTACACGGCGGAGCTGTACCCCACCAGGCACCGACACAGCCTGTTCGCCTTCTCCTCCATGATCGGACGCATCGGCTCCATGCTGGCGCCGCTCACTCCAGCTTTTGTAAGATTTACTTTTAAACTTTAGATAAGTTATGTAATCAGGAATTGAGTTTTAATTCTGCAATAACTCGATCCAGGCTTGGGTGTAGTATGCAGTAACAGTCCCAACTGCGAACATGAACATGAACATGATATGAACATGTAAAAAAATGCTATTATTGTGATGCAACATGCAACCCAAATATACATGACACGTGTTTCGCGCCTCCACGGGGCATCCTCAGGACATGTTTACTCGTCGACCGCTCGAAGGCTCGAACGCGAATGAATCGGCAGCGTCGCATGCGCCCTTTTTTGTGAATGGCATTTCGCAGGTCAACCTAGGAGGTGGTCCGCTCTCAGCGGGTGTCACGGGCCTACCGCACGGTGGGCTTCGCGGCAGCGTGTGCTCTGGCTGGCACCCCTCCTTGGGAACTCGAGGCGTGGGTGCTCGCCAGAGTATACGAATGGACGGCGGGGCGGAGGGCGAGAGGAGAACGCACCGCCCCGGAAGAGCGGGAGGCCGTCCGGTGGGAGGCGAGGGACGCCATCGTCGTCCATTGGACGAGGGAACTCGCCACCGCAGCATTCTGCCGCCGAACCCTCGACGCGATCGGGCCGGTCCTGCGAGACTGGCTCGATAGGTCGCATGGGTTCCTCTCGTTCCGTCTGGTGCAGGTGCTGTCCGGACACGGTTGTTTCGGATCGTAACTGCACCAGATCGGACGGGAGGAGACACCGTCGTGCCACAACTGTGGCGCGGCGGAGGACGCGGCGCAGCACACCCTCGCGGTGTGCCCGTCGTGGTCCGAGCCCCACCGCAGTCTCACTGTGGTGATCGGACCGGACCTCTCACTCCCCGGTTTGGTCAACGCCATGCTGGGCGATGAGAGGTCCTGGGCGGCAGTGGCCTCCTTCTGCGAACACGTCATGTCCCAGAAGGAGGTGGCGGAGCGCGCGCGGGAGGACGACCCTCACGCGGCGGCGCTCCGAAGACGGAGAAGACGTCAGTATGACAGTCATCTCCGACTCCTCCCCGGTGGAGGCCAGCAGGCAACGGGTGCGGGAGCACCCTTGCCTGTATTGCACGGGCCTCCACCAGTGTCCACCAGTGTGTATTCCCGTAGCCGCCCAGGCTGGGGGGCATGCGGGGCCCGCCAACTAGGCGGGCATGCGCCGGGAGGGTTGTGGATGTCAAGGCTGAGCCGGTTTCCCATGGCCCTCCCATGACGGCGATGCGGGAACACCGCTGAGTTTTAGTGGGTATACTGTCAGTGACAGGAGTCCCACAGAACCCGTCTCATCCCCCACGAGCGGGGAGCATAAAGCATTTCTCAGCGACAAAAGAAAAAAAAAACCAGGTGGTCGGCTGCTTAATCGGGCTATCCTGTAGACGGCTAATAAAAAAGGCCTCCAGCCAAGTGTGTAGTCGCAAAGTTTACGACTACACGCTTAGGGCACACCCTGAGATATGGGGCTAGGCTCAAGCGTTGCTGAGGCGGGGCAGCAAATGACAGGCTGGATTGAATTGAACTTTGATTGAATCAAAGAATCGGCTGCGTATTCCGCGCCCCTTTATGTACCGTCACGAACTCATGATTTGACGTTTGATAAGAGGTTTATGTCGCTCTTCCCGCAAAAAGGCGTATTACAGATGCTGAAAGTTCACCTTTATCACGCATTGCGGTGCTGCATTCTGCATCCAAGCCTGGATCTAGTTATGTATCAATGCAATATTAACTACTCGGTTAAATTCAGAAGAATGTGATACTTCGTTGTGATCGAAAATATCGGATATCACTTTGGCAGCATAAATACCTGCCTGCCAGCCTCTGTTTTTTCGATGTCACATATTTGTGCTGCCACTTGTTTAGGCCTTCATGATAAATTATGAAATCACATATTATTGCCGAGGTGTCCATAGTAATATATTAATGCTCGTGACTGTACAATTGCTGTTTTAGTTCAAGTGAACCTAGTGCTGATTAGCGAGACACTAAATGCATTTAATTGAACGCTTTTAAACGTTTTTAGAACATAATTCTGTCTTTGCCATATTGAAACAACTAACAGAAAAATATTTTTTTTTTTAAATGATCGACCATCTAATCACTTGGGGGGCGGACACACGAATGAGAAATTACTGGCGTGGCTAACGTGGCTCTGGATACCCATTTAACATGGAGACTAGATCGAAGAAAATATGTATAAGATCGCTACCCGAGGGCAATCGTCGGGGCGCACCTTATCGCACCGAATTGGTAGATCTTATAAAGTGTAGACTCGAAATGATATTGCATACGAATATTATTGTATGTTGTCCTACTTTTAAATTAAAATGGAATACTAGTTTCTTTTACACCAGAATAAAAGCTTTTAATCGACTCTTGCACCTAAGTAATCAGATTTTTAAATTCGCGTACACTTTTGATACTAACAAACATCTAGAATATAAGTATGAAATGTTTTCCAAGTATAACGGCAAAGTTAATAATAAAGCAATAAAAAATGTGTTCGAGAACTTATAAAACTTTATGGAGCTTTTTAAACTTTCATATCATGAACGTTCCTGTACTTATAATAATTTTTATACCACGCCAGCTTATCAAGGTAGTGAAAAGTGTCGGTTAAAACCGGGTACAATACCTTATTATTTCAACAAAATGAACAAACACAGCACAGCACAGTTAGTAACGACACTGATCTTTTTCGCGAATAATGGAACAAATACAGTCTGTGAAAGTACCTCAATGCAGGAAACCATCTGCATAAGGATATTTCATCAAAATGTATGTGGAATAAGTAATAAATAAACTGAGCTTGAATTATACGTTGCTACCACGGGTATTCAGTTACTACGTGTGTATAACAGAACACTTCTTAAATCTACAATCTGCTCATAGTATTTAACTTTTCCAATCATAATTTAGTATCATACAACACAAGGACGTACAAAAAAAGGGGAGGCAGTCTTATTATAGCACATATAGATAAAGAAATTGAAAATATTGATATTGTAACAAAAATGTATAGATCAGAAAGTTTTGAAATATGTGGGGTTAAAGATCTTGAAACAGGGTTATATCTTTGTTGTTGCTACAGGAGTCTTTATGATAAAAATTTTGAAAGTTTTTTGTTTAGTTTAGAAAAATTGTTAGAACATTTTATTAACAAGAAGTTCATTATGTGTGGTGACTTTAATATTGACGTAGTTGCTGACAATAAGAAAAATGCGGAATTTTTAAGCATATTGACATGTTACAATTTTCGATACCATATAAACACTCCTACTTTTATACGGAACAACGCATATTCGTGTTTAGACAACATAATTACTAATCTCGCTGATTACGACATAGATCAGTGCCTTGTCGATCACAATGGCTTGGCAGATGGTCATGGTGGACTTTTTTGCAATTTAGTTCTTGACAAAATCAATAAGAAATCGAAAAAATCTGAGCAAAGTGTTATTATAAAAAAAAGGATATTTAATGATAAAAATAGTATTGCTTTCAAGAAAAGTATTTGTAAGATAAATTGGACTAATATGGGGATAAACTGTTTTATAAGCTGTCTTCGTAAAGCATTCCAAGATTATTACCGAAAGAAGTCGATTAGAATAAAGCCGTATAAAAACATATCGATACCGTGGATTACTAAAGGGGTTAAAGTGTCAAGTAAGATGAAAAATAACATTAAAAAACGCCAGGCTTAAAAAGTATAAAAACAACTATGTTCGAATTTATAGAAGAGTTGTTCAGGAAACCAGAAAAAATGCAATAATAAAACTTCTGAATACTGCTACAAATATAACAAAGCAGACGTGGAAACTTGTTAATGAATGTACAAAGAAAACAAAAAATAGGCAATGTAGAAATTTAATCCTAAAAGTGAACAATGAGGTGATAACTGACCCTCAGCGGGTTGCAAATGATTTCATTGACAGTTTTGTGTTCAAATGGTCACTAGCTAGCAATGAAAAAGAAAGGGCAATGACTTTTCTATTGGAAAGTACAGAAAGAGTCGAAAGTGATTTAATTTTCTGTACAACCACACCATCTGAAATCGCAAAGATTATCAGAAACATGGCCAATAAAAAATCTTGTGGTTTTGACGACTTACCGATATCTATTTTGAAGGAGAATATATACTGTTTGGCTCTCCCTTTGTTTCTGATTGTTTTAATAAATGTTTCGAAGAGTCAGTCTTTCCAGACCAGTTGAAATTGGCTAAAGTGGTACCAATATTCAAGAAAGGTATTAAGACTGATCCGAAAAATTACCGACCTATATCCCTTTTGCCAACCTTATCAAAAGTATTTGAAAAAATCATTAAAACTAGGCTGATGGTACATTTAAATATTAATAAAATAATTAATTTAAGACAATTTTCGACAATCACAATTCAATTCGATTTTCGTCAATTGACGTTCGTTGCTCCGATGCAATAAACACTCTTATAAATGACATAATTATTAAATTAAATTACAAAATGAAAGTTGCTGGGGTTTTCATCGACCTTAGCTCCGCTTTTGATACCATTGATTATGAATTGCTACTTACTAAACTTGAACATTATGGTATCAGAGGCAAGTCCTTAAAACTTTATCATACTTACAAAATAGGCGAATGTGTGTCGAAGTAAAAAGCATCAATGAAAGTAATCATGAAGTCATATCCACCTCTAAAATCACTGATATAAAACGTGGTGTGCCCCAAGGCTCCATTTTAGGACCAATACTATTTATTTTATTTACAAACGACTTGCTTAATTTTATGCATTACATATTTATTAAAACTTCTTGTTTACGCGGATGATACAAATATAATAATTGGGGCAAATGACTTAAAAGAATTGACCAAAAATTTAAATAAAAGCCTACAAAACCTCTGCGATGGGTTTACAGCCAACAACCTTTTACTAAATGCAACTAAGACTAACATCGTTTTATTTAAGACTACAACTCGACATAATGACATTTTAGATGTACAAATCAATGGAAACAGTATTGAATTAGTGTACAATGTCAAATTATTAGGCATTAACATAGATGTGCATTTAAATTGGAAACAGGAGCTAGCTGCTATTGACTCTTCAATTTCATCAGCATGCTATGCACTCAGAAGCCTTAGAGATATGTTACATCTAAAGCAACTGAAGGCTATATATTACGCGCTGGTAGAGTCTAGACTAAGATACAGCATAATGCTTTGGGGTAACAGCTACAGCTATAACTGTCAGAAAGCGTTTATTTTACAGAAACGCGCTATCCGGAATATAGTAAGGATCTCACAAAGAGAATCATGTAGAGAGCACTTTAAAGAATTAGAAATTTTAACAGTGCCAAGTTTATATACATATATTAGTAATTCTAAATCACTTTGCTAAGTATATTCATGAGTATGAATCACAAGAGGAACGTAAGGTAAGAGAAAGCACAAGAAGGAAGGATTTTAAACACAAAATGGCACCAAATTTTAAGATAGCTAAGCATTGTTCCAAATATCAAGCAGTAGAGTTATTTAATAGGTTACCGACTGATTTAAAATTATTAATTTATAGCTCTCACTCTTTTAAATCTAAATTGAAAGCCTTCTTGTTGGGAAAATGTTTATACTCGGTATCAGAATTTATGACAAATGATAAAACTAGTCACACATAATCGTCACTTATATTAATAGTAGTGAACAAGCCTTAAATTAAAATTATCTTTTGACTTTAACACTGTGCTTTTCACGTGGACCTTGATGAAGTTGTACTCCTAATACTTTTGACATTGATTTTGACATTTTACTTCTATTATTTTGACATTGTATTTATTTGTTGACATAATTATCTTATACGAATTGACTCTTGAATTAAACATTTCTCATCAATTATAATTAGGCTTTTATATGTATTGTTTCTGCATGTGATAATTGTATTTAATATGTGATGTTCAACACAATGTAAATTGTTTATGAATAAATAAATGAAATTAATGAAACCTGGGGCCGATGCTGGGTGTCTCAGCATCGGTGGTGGGGGACTGAGCAGGCGGGTTCTCCCCGACATAAATATTACAGCCGAACCGATACACAGACTAGACAATAGTGATGACAGAAGAGCAGTTACATCTGCCGAAGATGTTTCGCAGGCGGCGTCAGCTACTCAGCCTGCGACCACTAAGGCGGGAAAACCCAAAGTGCGCATGAAATGGACTGAAGATATGAACATATTAATCATGCGCACGTACTACCATATTACAAAACTTGAAGAGGACAAAACAATGTACTGCACACAATTATTCGAACATTTTAAATTACAATACCCAGATATTAATGTAACGGAACAGAGAATAGCAGATCAAAGACGGGTTATTATTAGAAATAAGCTCTTATCAGACGATACCTCAAATGGGATTAAATTTGAAATAGCAGAACAACTTAAAAAAGAAGAAGAAGAAGAAAATATTAATGTTACACAACAAATATACACCTTACGGATGACTCAATCACTCACACCCTCCTTACAACACGACACGAGTCCAGTGACTGAATATCTTGATTCCGGACTACCCGTAAACATACCACACAGCATTCAATCAACTACAGAAGATTCCGCATCACTACAAACACAAACTGTGTTTGACCCTTCTTTATTAGAGACACTAAATAACGAATTAGAAACAAATATATTAAAATACAATGGATTGGATCCTGCGTGCAGACCATTACTACCGAAAATGAGACCAACTCGTAAATTGTCAGATATCATTAGCATATTTAACCAAAAAATTATCCTGCTTAAAGTTTCAGCTCTAGAAAACTTATCCGACACACATTCATTAATATATTGCATAGCTCTTACAGTTGCTAAACAATTTTAATTAAAAATCAATGTAGATAGGTCTAGCTATAAAACCAAATTAACGAACGAACCACCATGGCAAAAAAGATTACAAATGGACATAGACCTACTTAGAAAAGATATTTATAAAATAGATTAACACAATATAAAAGCGTTAACACACCTAGAAAACTTAAAAACAAGTCAAACAAATCATTGAAAAGACCAAACAACACAGCTCACATGAAAACTTCAATAAGAGAATTGAAGATACTTTTAGTTAAGAGTCATAGACTAGCGAGATACAAAAAAGCCAAAGAAAGAAAGAATAACAATAAATCATTTACAACAAGTGAGAATCAATCTTATAGAAAGCTTAAAGGTAACGATACCACAATCCTAAACCCTCCATCTCAAGAGGAAATAATGCTGGATTTGGTCATTCAGCACTGAACATATTAAAGGAGCTGAATGGATACAAGAAGAAATAGCTAGATCAGACACAATAGAAGAAATGCCGTTTGAGGATATAGATGCTCTTGAAATAAATCCAATTATAAATAAAACGCACAACTGGAAAGCAGCAGGAATAGACAGACTTACATAATTTTTGGATTAAAAGATTACATGCACTACATAGAATATTATCTGAACAAATTAATGATATTTTAAAAGGGAACCAAAATCTCCGAGAATTTCTGACTAAAGGAATCACATACATTATCCTAAAATCGAGTAGAACCCAGGATCCCTCGCAGTATAGACCAATTACTTGCCTCCCAAGTATGTACAAAATCATCACATCGTGTATCACTAATAAAATTATTAAACACACCGAACAATATAACATTCTAACTGAAGAACAAAAAGGCTGCAGACGAGGACATATGGGTTGCAAGGAACAATTAATAAATGACTCCAATCTTTAAAACACGTTCATAAAGCAAGAAAAAACCTATACATAGCATACATAGACTACGAAAAAGCATTCGATAGCGTGCCACACTCATGGCTGGTTCAAGTACTCAATATATATAAAATCAACCCATTACTAGTAAATTTTCTTAAGAATCGCTGTCGCGGATCCATTCCCTGGGGGTGAAAGGTTACACAGGAGCGCAAATACCGAGCATCGCCCTAAACACCCTGTTCCTGGTTCATACGCAGGAGGAGAAAGCTTCTCTTGGGAACCAAGGATATGGGTCCGGCGAAGGGTCGCGCCTGTTGACCATACACGAAGCTCAGGGCCTGACCTACGACAGCGTCGTCATCATCAACACCAAGTCCAGGAGGATCCGAGTTCACGACAGCATCTCCCACGCGGTAGTGGCGGTGTCGCGACATACAGCCAGTTGCGTCTACTACACCGACGACGCCGATGACGCCATAGGCCGCTTCGCAAAGAAGGCGATGGGTGCGCTAACTAAAACGGTCGTCGATTACAATCTAAAGACGGCCATGCAGCACCGAGACGCAGCTGTCGTGAATGCTCTCCTCGAGCTAGCGAAATCCCTGGTCAGAAAACCCCACCAAAACACCACATAAAAGTCCCATCCAAACTCCCAACAAAACCCAATCCAAAAACCTAACCACCCTGTGAAATCTCTTCATGTATAAGTGCTATGTGAAGCTGTATGGCAGAGCGAGTCCGTCATACTCGCGTAAGTGCCCTGCCAACGGTGGCGCTACACGGCCGGTCGTTAAGTTCCCTCAGATATGGTTGAGCTAAGCGGCGCGGGTGGGTACGTCACGTCCGTGAACGGAGGCCGTTGGTAGGGGCTGGTCGCCTCGCACTGCCGAGCAGCTTCTCCCCGGAGAAGTGTGTCAAAAAGTGTAACCTCATAATGTAATGTAAGTGTAACCTCATAATGTACCAAAATAAGATAGTATAAAAAAAAAAAAATAATAGTAGCGAAACGTCTGTATAATAATTATAATTGTAGTTAAATATTGTAAAAATAAGTAATATACCATAGATAATAACAAGTAGCACGATAGTAATAAATTGCATTGCCTGTATAAAATTGTATTGCCTGTATATATATAATTAATAAAAAAAAAAAAAAAAAAAAAAAAAAAATTAAAAAAAAATTAAAAAAAAAAAAACATTTACACAATATAGATATACACACACACATATACACAATAAAAAAAAAAAAAAAAAAAAAAAAAAAATTATAATATATATATATATGTATATTAAGAGATGGACTCACGTAGACTTAAGTTTAGAAATAAGAAAATTTGTCCGACGCGGGAGCGTCGTTACTGTATAAATAAAATAATTAAAACTGTAAACAAATAAAACATCATAAAAAAAGGCGCGGACCACCATGTCCGCGGTATTGTATACTCATTTAAAAAAAAAAAAAAAAAAAAAAAATTCTTAAGAATACCATGGGGTCCTGCAAAACAACACTCAAATTACAAACGAAAACCACAAACTTATCATTAAATGAAATAGCAAGTAAAAAGGGTATATTTCAAGGGGACTCACTAAGCCCTCTTTGGTTTTGCCTAGCCCTAAATCCACTCTCCCGCGCATTAACTGAATCTAGACTAGGCTTTGACATCAAGAACAATAGATCGTTAATGCACCAAATAACACATTTACTTTATATGGATGATTTAAAATTATATGCCAATAAAAGTACAGATTTACATGGTTTATTGGACATTACAACATCATTTTCGAAAGACATTAGAAGGGATTTTGGACTAGACAAATGCCGAAAGCTTAATATAGTAAAGGGTTTGATTGTGGGAGGAAATTACTCAATAGATTCGGAAGAAGTAATAGAAGCAATGAAAAACGAAGAACTTTATAAATACTTAGGATACAACCAAGCACGACTTTTAGAACACAAAGCCATTAAAGACAAACTCAAACAAGAATATTATAAAAGAATTCATTCATTTTGTAAAATGTATCTAGACAGTAAAAAATTATTCAAATCCATAAATACTTATGTTATACCTATACTAACTTATTCTTTCGGCGTTATAAAATGTTCCAACACAGAATGACATGTACTCGAAATTAAAACTAGATCAAATCTCACACAACATAGATATCACCACCCTAAATCAGCAATAGAAAGGGTAATTATGTCCAGAAAAGAGGGAGGCAGAGGGTTAATTGAAATATCACACCTACACAAAAGACAAATAATAAACCTAAAACAATTATTCAATAGGAAGAAGAATACCAGCCAATTGCACAAAATAATTTATTTATTTATTTTATTAGGTTCATCAACCATTGATTACACCAATACAATATAATAGTAGATATAGATAAAATATACACCACTAAATCTTAGTGAAGATAATATTGAGACAATAGATAAAGCGAGACATATAGAAGAGATACATTAAAAATGGAGACAGAAAGAACTACACGGAAGACATCCAAATGATTTATACCAAACACACATTGATAAAGAAGCTTCAAACAAATGACTGGAATTAAGTGGATTATTTCCAGAAACAGAAGGATTCATGCTGGCAATTCAAGACCAAATCATAAATACCAAAAATTATAGAAAATACATAAAGATAACACAGTAAGAAGCGATTTATGCAGCAAATCTGAAACTTTACAACACATCACAGGAGCTTGTAGCACACTCTCTCAAAACGATTACACTCATAGACACAATCAACTTGTTAATGTTATACACCAAAAACTCGCAACAAAACACAATCTCATGAAGGATCCATACACACCATACTACAAATACTCACCTAGGGCTGTATTAGAAAACGAAACTTACAAATTGTATTATGACCACACCATAATTACAGATCATACAATATAAAAGAACAGCCCGATATAACACTTGTTGATGAAGAAAACAAACACACATACATAATAGATATAACAGTCCCAAACACCAATAATACACAGAAAACTATCACCGAAAAAATTTGGCAATATACAGAACTACAAGAAGAAATTACCAGAGTTTGGAAAATGAACAGAGTAACCATAGTCCCAATAGTGGTATCAACGACAGGTATCATCCCAAAACAACTATTTATCAGTTTAAATGCAATCAATCTTTTAAAATATACACACCTTACACTACAGAAAGCAGCTATATTAAACACATGTCGCATAGTTCGGAAATTCCTACAATTAGATTTAGATAATAATTTTAATGCAATACAAAACACCTAATTTACTCAAACTTTAAACCTCACCTAGGTTCACACCCGTGAGATAAAAAAAATAAACAAAAATACCAGGTTCAACCTAAGAAAATAAATTTTAAAAACAGAATAATAATAGTAATATGAGACAACATCCACACTAGGTCTTCAGGACCCGAACTAGGTATAACCTGTACTACGGTAACCTGATGACTGATATACATACTTATATACATATAAACACCCAGACACAGGTCAAACAGACATGTTCATCGTTCACACAAATGTTTGACTTGTCCGGGGATTGAACCCGGAACCAGCGGCTCAGAAGGCAGGGTCGCTACCAACTGCACCAACCGGTCAGTCATTGTACGTTAAACGCATCTAATTAATGGCGCATGTGGTGCAAGCGGGCCTTAACATTGTTAGTAATGATAGTGTTTTGTTTGCAGGGCGCGCAATTCTTCCCCGAGCTGCCGTTCGTGTTGTTTGGTTCTCTAGCACTGCTGTCGGGGGCGCTGATCTTCCTCACTCCGGAGACGCTCGGCACCACCCTGCCAGACACCCTCGAGCAGGCAGAGCAGATTGGCAACAAACAGTATAACACTCCAAAATGATCACACGTGTACCTACGTCTGTATCGACTGTACCTACATTAAATATATTTTATAAGTTTTACCTTCTCTTGACTTTTTATTTACGACAAGCTTTTGCCCGCAGCTTCGCGCGCGTGGGTGTCGGAAATTATCCCTCGGGAACGTACTAACGGGATAAAAAGTTTCCTAGGTCCTAACCCAGGTCATGGTCTATTCATGTGATAAAAGGTAACAGACAGACAGAGTTACTTTCGTATTTATAATATTAATATAAACTTTTCGTTGACTTATTCCTATTTAGCACCTATATTCTAGCAAATAAAGAGATCATTAATTAGGTAAGTAGGTGCTGAGGCAGAATATTATATAAATATCATTGATTGATCAATAATAAATCACTAAATCCATTTAAAATGAAGAGATTAACCGTTGATTTAACATCTACGCCAGTTTAATTATCTGATAAGATTGGTAGTGAACGCTTACGATAATACCGACTGAAAGCCTACTCGTCATAATTAGTTAATTGCTAGTGAAAGACATCTCTACGCCTGAGCCCAGATACATCATCATAGGTTCAGTAATTTAAAAATACATCTGCATTGCATCATGATACACTCATGAGCTATACACTCTCATGATACACTCGAGAGCATACACTTTCATGATACACTCGAGAGCATACACTTTCATGGCACACTCGAGAGCATACACATCCATGATACACTCGAGGGCACACACTTACATGATACACTCGAGAGTATACACTCAAGAGCATACACTTTCATGATACACTCGAGAGCAAACACTTTCATGATACACTCGAGAGCATACACTTTCATGATACACTCGAGAGCATACACTTTCATGATACACTGGAGAACATACACTTTCATGATACACTCGAGAGCATACACTTTCATGATACACTCGAGAGCATACACTTTCATGATACACTCGAGAGCATACACTTTCATGATACACTCAAGAGCATACACTTTCATGATACACTAGAGATCATACACTAGAGATCATACACTTTGATGATACACTCGAGAACATACACTCTCATGATACACTCGAGAACATACACTTTCATGATTCACTCGAGAGCATACAGTTTCATCATAATCATCATCCCGACTTCACCCGTAGCTAAGCATAGGCCTCACTTTGCTTGTGCCGATCCCCACGCTCCTGTGTCAGCCTCATCTAGGTTCTTCCCGCGAAGGTAACAACCTTGTCCGTCCATCTCGCCGCCGGACGACCGACACTTCGCAAACACGTTAATGCTGTTCAAATAAGGCGTTGTGAATAAAACACTCAAATACTTTTCAAATGACACTAACAAAAATAGACAGGTTAGACGTATTACTTTATAATCTATGATACACCTGTAAATAATCATGTAAAATATCATAATGTTCATGTTTATCATTCCGTATCTCCTTAGCAATTAAAATATCTTTGTTGAAATCTGATTTATATGATTACTGACAGATCATAACGACCAAAGTTCATCGTTTTGTCTAGAGCCCCAATCCGGCTGCCTTACTAAATGTAAAACTACTTTTTTCACGGAACACTAAAACTGCATATTATCGCAAATGAAACAATTTTATTGCTCACAAAAAATAAGATATAATAAACATTATCAACGGTAGGTACTCGTCGTTTTTAGATAATTCGGCTCGCGGCAGCTGCACGACGCGATGACGGCGCGCGAAGAGAAAGACAGCGTCGATTTAGACACTATTCTGGTGGAGGAGATCGGGCAGTTCGGAAGGTTCCAGCTGCGAACGCTGCTGTTAACCCTCATCGTTGTGATCTTCGCCGCTTTCCATGCCGAATATGTCTTCACTACGGCCAGAATTGAGTCTAGGTAAGTAGTTGTAAAATTTTAATACGATACTATAAAACCACGTTCGCACGGACCTAAAAATATGTCGGCGGTTTTTATCTCGCACTGGATTTTCAACTCTCGGCGTTACCGCCGAGAGTTGAAAAATAAGAAGTTGAAGATCCAGTGCGCGAAAAAATCCGAACGTGGACTAAGAGAGTTGAAGTAAGTACAGGATCAAACTTTCATGACAAATTGCCTTCAGTTGTTTTAAAACATTGTCAACTTCTTTTGTTGTTTCACCGTTGGTTAAACAAATACACTTAACAGTTCAACTGTTCTGTCTTAGATCTCAAGCTTGCGTGTAAAAGAACCAGCTGACATGTTACTTGAACTTCAGAGCAAAGGCATACTCAGTCAATCATCTTTAGAAAACGGTCATCACTTTTGGACTTTATAATAAACACGCAACTTGAAAATATTGATGAAACTGTCGGTAGTTGATAATTTTGATGTTGATCTTTGTATTGTAACTTAATGTAATGTAAATGTTTGTTCGTTTTGCCAATATCTTTACAAAACAAAATAATAATAATGTTTATTTGTCCATAGTAATACGGAAAAAGGTTGAGCTCAGTGGCAGATATACTCAAATGCATACATAGTGGAGCACAGTGGCAGATTTACTCAAATGCATATATACTATAGTGGTATTTACAAAAGTTAAAAGGCTATCAAAATCAGTATAAACCAAAATATAACAGCAGAAGCAACAGCAGAGAAGCAGGACGTCTGCAGAGTCAGCGTCAAGTTGCCGCCACTCTGGCCAGAGGAGCCGGCACTTTGGTTCGCCCAGGTTGAAGGTCAGTTTGGTGTTTCATGGCCCCCGGCGGGCGCCACCACCCGGCTCACACATCGTGGTCGGGGGGCTCGGATCGCTGTCGAGTCCACCATGAAGTACCTAGGATTGGTGCTCGACAGCCGGTGGGACTTCGGGCCCCACTTCCGACGGCTGGCGCCCAAGTTGCTGGGTGCAGCTGGCGCACTCGCAACGCTGCTTCCCAATCTGGGGGGCCCGAGCGCCGCCTGTAGGCGGCTCTACGTCATCAGGGTCATCAGGGGGTATCGCACGATCTCCTACGAGGTGGGATGCGTACTGGCCGGATCCCCGCCCTGGGACCTCGAGGCGAAAGTACTCGAATCATTGTATCGGTGGTGCGAGGAAGCCAGGGCGCGGGGCGAGGGACTGATGCAGCGACACATGGAGCTGCGTCGGTCTCAGCTTCGCGAGGTCCTGGTGGCGGAATGGCGGGACAGGCTTTCACGCCCTACCGCCGGCCTCGTCACCATCGAGGTGGTCCGGCCGGTGCTCGCGCGCTGGCTCGGGAGGAGGCACGGCTCCCTGTCGTTTCGAGCGACGCAGGTGCTCTCGGGGCATGGTTGTTTCGGGAAGTACCTGTGTCGCATAAACAGGGAGCCGGACGCCCGGTGTCACCACTGCGTCGACTGCCGGGAGGACACGGCGTGGCATACGCTGGCAGAGTGTGTCGCTTGGGAGGAGCCGCGCCGTGCCCTCATCTCAGAAGTAGGCAGTGACTTGTCGCTGCCAGCCGTAGTCGAGTCGATGGTCGGCAGCGCCGAGTCCTGGGACGCGGTGGTCTCCTTCTGCGAAACAGTCGTCTCGCAGAAGGAGGCTGCGGAAAGGGAGAGGGAGATCTCATCTACTCACCCGGCCCGCAGAAGGCGCACCGGGCGTCGGCGGAGGGCGGATAACGCCCTCTTCCAGCCCCCCTAAATGGGTCCAGGGGCGACGGACTCGGGGACGTCCGTCACCCCCCACACATTGGGACCCGAGGTGGCGCTGCGTAGTGTTCCACGCGCGCCCCTCTTAGACGTCGCGGGGGGAGTCAAACACCTCACTCCCCCCCCCAGACCCGAAGAGGCCCGCAGTTGCGGGCCGGCACCAGTCGGGGGTTGCGGAAGGATCGTACGTTCCCGCGACCCCCGGCGTAGATGTGAGATGGAACACCGGGGTGGTTTTTAGTCAGTAAGAGTCTGACAGACCCCGCCGCCCGCCCCAGGGCGGCGGACATCCATGAAGATTTTCAACCCCGGAAACAAAAAAAAAAAAAAAAGTTTGAAGGTCAGTTCACGATCGCCGGTATTACAGCCGACAGTACAAAATTTCACACTGTCGTGGGCCAGCTTGACCACCGTTATATGGTACAGGCGAGGGACATTATTGAGAACCCGCCAGCACAGGACAAGTATGCAAAGTTCAAGGCCGAGCTTGTACGTAGGCTCCCAGATTCGCGTGAGAAAAGGGTGCAACAAATCCTCACCCAGGAGGACACACAGGAGGTGGTCTGTGGCTCGGTGACCGTAAACCGTCGCAATTTTTACGGCACTTTCAATCTCTGGCCGGACTAAATGTGCCGGAGGCATTCCTATCCACGTTGTGGGCGAGTAGGCTGCCAACCAACATTCAGACAGTCATCACCATCCGCAAACTTTCGAGCGGCGAGTCTCAGCCAGCCAGCACCCACGGCTTCAAACAGGTATCCTGACCACCACCATGCAGCGAACGCACATTCCTGGTCATCACCTTCAGCCTCATCGGCAACCTTGGCACAGCACAGTGCACTTTCGGCCGACCAACAAGCAGAGCCATTCACACCTCTCCTGGTCAACGCCAGCAGTCAGCCTCAACCCGGCGCTGTACCACATCTGACGCACTGGAGCACAACGCAGCGCCACCCCGACTCACCGGGGAATCACCGCAGATGGTTCCGACTCCACGTGAACTATGCGGTACCCGGTTCCGACCCACTGGAATCTCAACTGGCACTGGCAAACATCGCAAGATACACGACTCAGCCCACTATCGACCTCCGGTCTCCGGAGAGGAGTAATGCAGCGGTATCTACACCGCCACATGCGAACTACATCACAATGATGTCACGCAATATCCTGAATCGCGCAAGCAGAGTTTACTGCGCAAACTAGCATAGATACAACGTCCCGACATCAATCGTTGGGAAGTTGCCGACCAGACACGACACCCGTCTGGTCGGAGGATCCTCCCTTTTTTATGGAGGCATGAGTGAACTTGACACCCTGTTCCTCGTGCCTCCATACACTGTCTCATAAACTAGGAGGCCTGTATCTTAAGAGAGAGTGTTCAGCCAGATAGTCGCGTAATTTAAGTTGTACTTTTTAAGAGTCAAAGAGTCGTTAAATCATTACCATGTGGTTAATAACAATATCTGTGAACCCTACCTGCAGTTGTTAATGAATTAGGTCTGTGTTTTTGAGTGTGTCGTTTGGAAAATACTATTAATTTGTCATTCTATAGGTGTCTGATTCCCGAGTGCGATGGCGAAGACCCGGAGTTCTCCCCAGCTTGGCTTGGCAACGCCGTGCCGACAACGCCTAGCTCCTTCGACAACTGTCAGCGGTTTGGCAACGTCTCCGCGCGGCGAGCTGACACCTGTCTCGCCGAACTATTTGACAGGAACACCCTCCTGCCCTGCGAGCAGTATGTGTATGAAAACCAGCTGACTGTCGTTTATGATGTAAGTAACAGTTTTAATTTTTCTTCAAAGTCTCTCTAAATGTTTAACGTGTATCTTGGCTATAGCAGATTTAGGATATAACACATTATTTGGTGAAGTATGTATAACATGCACACATAAAACATGCATATAAAACTAGCAATGCCTTTTTGCTTGCCCACTGCAAGAAAAACTGACTCAAATGTTCATAGAACGGCCGTGCTACGTCGTAGCAAACAGAGAAATTGTAAGATATGCAGACGCAAGGGTGGAAAGGACGTAGAAATTATTAAACAAGATAGGGAGTAAAAACTATAATTGCAAAAACACTAATAACTAACTTGAAAAACTGAAGCTAAACTTAACTAAACTATGAACAGACACTGTACCTACTGAGGTATGACGTAGAACACTGCTGACGACGCTTTGACTGTGACAGTTGGGGACAAGTTGGGGACAGGCTGGATCAAAATGGAACTGAAACTTTTTTTTTTCCTACCTATGGCTCTCGTAGGTGACCTAGAGAGGTCGTCACTACTTAACCGGACTATCCTGTGGTTGCCTTAAGTGAAACTCAAAGCTTCCAGCCAGGGGCGGAACTGAAACTGGTTTTTTGGGTCGTCTTATACGTTTTCATTAGGATACGGGTAGTGGGTGAAGCTATCAGTTACAAAATCAAAATCTCAGCTCTCACCCAATTACAGACGGTCTACATTTGTGGGCGAGGCCACAAGTGTATCCTTGTGTGTGTACGTGTCTGTGCGTTATGGAATATTCCTCGAAAGGATTCTCACGAATATGCTACGATTCCTAACAATGTTCGTGCGTCATGGGATTTTCCTTGATAGAGGTCGTCCCACGCTCGTGGCTTAGGTTGCTACGATTTCTAACATTGTGTCGCGCGTCATGGAAGTTTCCTCGCTTGTCGTTTAACATTTACGACTTAGATCGCTGTGCTTCCTAACAGAAATAATATTAATACAGTATTCCTATTTTAATAAAAAAAACTATCCCATTGTTGGCCCATTGCTAGATAATCTTTCGAAAACGTTCCAAAGTCGTAGAGACAAACAGTCGCAGGTCGGACCTTGCTACGACATTGCCAAATGATGAATAAGCATATTATTTTTATGAAAGCACTCTATCCAATAGGTAAACAATTGGATTGCTTGCTATCATATGAATCATAATTAAGCATGTCATTACAAGATAAACTTATACCTAATGAAGTTACGGAGACCATGATCGGTCTTGCTTCGGCCTATCAAGACCTTGCTATGCCGTAGCCAACCGTGAAAAGCACCACGCTTGGTACTACTAATATGTACGTCTGTATATGTTGTAGTTTAAAATTACACACTACAGTAGGTACCTACTTATAAGTTGGTGCTTTTCACCGTTAGCTACGGCGTAGCAAGGACCTTACTACGCCGTAGCCAACCGTGAAAAGCTTGGTTCTAGTCATTTTCAAGTTTCGAAATAACATACTTAAGTAACTGTTGCAGTGCGGACCAGACTTTCTTCGTTTTTTAATGTAATTACTCATTTACTCGCAGTACGACTTAGCCTGCGACGAATGGCGCCGCACGCTGATCGGTTTTGTGCGCACATTCGGCACGCTAGCTGCGCTGCCCATCACCGGCTATGTGTCGGACCGGTTCGGCCGCCGGGTCGCGCTTACCATCAACGCCTTCAACACCGGCTGGATTGGCCTCACTCGGTACTTCGCCGGCACCTACATGGGCTTCATGGTGTCACAGTTCGTTGAGGCGACCTTTGGCGCCGGAGTCTTCTCCTGTATTTATATTTTAGGTAATTGCTAAATAACGATATTCAAACAGTGTTCTAGGGAAATATCCTCTGTATGTTTGTTTTTGTTTTGCATATTGATGTTACCTAATTGTTAACTTTCAGTCCTGGAGCTTGTGGGTCCCAAATACCGTGTCATTGCCGGAGCCACCCTGAACACGTTCTTCGCAGTAGGCCAAGTGATCATGGGGCTCATAGCGTGGGGTGTGCCAGCGTGGAGACCGCTCACTCTGGCCCTGTACATCCCGCAGCTGTTTACTCTCGCATACTTCTGGATCGTGCCGGAGTCTGTGCGCTGGCTCATGAGTAAAGGGCGATACGAAGAGTCAGAGGCTCTGCTTAAAGAAGTGGCCAGGGTGAACAGGAAGCAGCTATCGGAGAAGTCACTGGGCGCTTTGAGGAGAACTGCAGAATTAGAAAAAGAACGTAAGGCTTGGGAGAAGGAGCAGAACGTCAACGAGCCGTGGCTGGTCGTGAAGGTGTTCCGCCACAAGCGGGTGCTGCTCCGTTGCCTCGTGTCCCCTCTGTGGTGGATCAGTATGACGCTCATCTACTACGGGCTGTCCATCAACGCCGTCAACATGTCGGGGAACGCTTACGTCAACTACATGGCCGTGTCGGCCGCCGAGATCCCGGGTTTCTGGCTAGCGGTGCTGTTCTTGCCAATCGTCGGGAGGAAGCCGGTGCTGATAGCTGGGTTCTGGCTTTGTGCTGCATGTCAAGTAGCTTATATTCTTATGCCTAGTGGTGAGTTTAATAAAATATTTTTATTTTATTGTTGCGCATTTGAATCTTAACAAACATCAATTCTTCCAACCATAGTTTAGTTGCATCAAATTTGATTGTCTTTATTTCCATAACAAAATCACAACACATAAGTGGAATGTTTATTGTCTACATTCCTTGCTTAAAACGTGACTCCAAACGTTGTTAAAAAACGCACTTCTTCTTCTTCTTAGCGTCTCGATGGCAATCTATATACTTACAGTCAGCACAGAATTTCGCTACGAGCTTGGGACCTTCAGTAGCGTCCATCAACTCCTGTACCGTGCAGATAACAGGACACACTGGACACGATATTAAGTGCCCCAATGTTTGTGGGACAGCACCAATTTCTTTTTTTTTTAAACGTTGCCCCAGACTAGGAATTTCTCTTGTATCGTGGGTGCGTTTACAAACATTTAAACTCACACAAACAAACAGCCAGACCCGGAACAACTATTTACAGGCCATACAAATATTTGTTCCGTGCGGGAATCGAACCCGTGACACGCGGCGCAGCAGTCAATCGCTTAACCACTGTGCCAACCGTGCCGTAAACATTCACACTCCAACGCTTAGTCATTTGAGAATCTCCACCTGAGCAGGCTTTCTTTGATTGGACCTATCTGAGTCGGAAGTCTCAAACTCAAAGTATTTATTTCAATTAAACCACTTACAGGCACTTTTGAATTGTCAAGTGGTCGGTCAGTCAGAAATATGAAGCTAGTTGACCGCCACCGTCAGCGAGACATTTGCGTGAGCATGACATCAATTAGCCGCCAGGGCACATTCTAGTCAATGAAAGACATGACCTGGTAAATGGTAGCTCGATAGTACATAGTACTCACACTTGCCCTATACAATTATATAATTCAAAGGAGATTGAGTTATAAACAATTCAAATTCAAATACAAATATTTTAATTTGTAGAACATAGGTAAACAAAAGGTACAGAATTGTCAATATTAATAAAATGAACGCTATGTCTTGCCGTCAACGGCGAACAAATATTCTAATTATAATTTCTTATTAATCATTGGTAAACATAATAAAAAACTCAATCAAAATTTATAGATAAAACTCAATTATAAAAATTCAAATAAAATAAATTTAGCCAAATAACAAAACATTAAAATTAAATTAGATTAAATAACACAATTAGATTATTAGTAATAAATGAAAGTTAAGAAAAAAATTATTAGATTACATTGATTTGTTTTCCAGGTACTCATTGACTGTATAGTAAGCTTTCTCGCTCAATAAATTAAGAAGAGCCCTTTTTAAATGGTGTATACTGTCAAGATCTTTTATTGCAGTGGGTAGCTTATTAAATAACTTGGGTGCCATTCCCAAAAAGTTCTTTGAGTATAGTGCAGTCTTGTGTGGAATAGCATATATCTCTCTATTGCGTCGTTTCGATCTCAGGGTTTTAAATAAAGGCAAGTTTGATTTTGCGAATACTGCTGTCTCGTAGATGCATGGCAAAGTAAGAAGCAATGCAAAGGTAGTCTTACAATCTTCTAATAAGTCTATTTAAAGACTTCCAGGTAAGCCAAGGCGACTCATGTCCAGGTGCGTGATTTTCAGCAGGTGGAACTTATGTTAATTGTTTTTTTTTTTTCCAGACTTGTTCGGTCTATCACTGGCAGTGTACCTGATCGGCAAGAGCAGCATCTCGGCAGTGGTGACGTCACTGTATATGTACACGGCCGAGCTGTACCCCACGCAGTGCCGACACAACCTGTTTGCCTACTCCTCCATGGTGGGCAGGATCGGATCCATCACCGCCCCCCTCACTCCAGCTATCGTAAGTATATAGAAAAGAAAGAAAGAAGAATGGTTTATTCTGCACAAATAAGGCGCACATTACAAAATGAACATACAATAATACAACACATCCAAACGCCTCGTGTTCGACAGTCATTTAATTTTTTAATTTTGCAGTATTGTCCATTGCTTGATGCCAGGGTCGGTCACAATATAATGGTCACACCAAGACCGTAGATTAGACAATACATTTGCGTAACAATACGATACTGATATTAACAACAAACGAACAGAAACAAAACAAAATACCGATTGCAGAGTGGAACTTATTGTAACAGAACTATTTATAGCTTTTTATTTACGAAATGTAGTTATGCAGTGTGAGATCACGTTACTGAATATAATCTTGCATTTACTTGTATTCTATGGGATTAAGACCTGACACCTTCCTTGTTATTTACAATGACATACATGAAGTTATAGCCCTAATTGTAAAAATCTAACAGTGGATTGTCAAGCTGCACTAAAATATATTTGAATTTAGAATCTCAGTCAATTATGAGTGAATGTCACACATGCCATAGTTCAAGTTCCATTGCAATATATTTCTATTTAGGACCCTTTCCTATCATACGGTCAATTATTCAACTGTAACAAAATAACGCTAATGGGGGATTTACATTAGGTAGATTTTCGCCGTCCAGCAGAGGTCGCTCACCAAATCGCGTCACAAGCCGAATCACCACCCAGTTTACACTGGTCGTTAAAAATCGTAGGTAACTAGTTCATTTTGCATCACAATGTCGACCTTCATGCGACAGAGCATTTTCACGGTTGATTTTAGTCACCCGCTGCATGCGACCTGTCGCCACATGACAAAACCGTAACCTACTCCTACATATTGGAACTTGCGATTTTAGTCACCTGCGGCCTAGCCGAATTACCATTTAGACAGTGCGGTATATATATGTGCGCTATAGTCACCTGTGTAAAGCCCGCATAAAGCAGAAAGCTGAATAAATAGCAACATGTAAATCATCTAAGTCTTGCGAGCCGAGCCTGCATCACACGGTTTTTATGACTTGACAAATCATCATCGAAATTTATTTTATTACGTATTAATCAAATCAAATCTTTTTATTTTAGGCATAGGTTATACAGACAGATGTTAGGTAAAGTTCAGATCCATTATGTCCTGCCTAGTAGGCAAACAGTATTAAATTATGTTAAAACGCAGTATAAAAAAAATCATATGTATCACTTAAAAAGCAAATCTTACAAAATAAGAATTAGGTATATAGTGACAGATTGTAATAGGTACTAATTATTAAGTAAATCTTGTATCGTGTTAGTAAGCTTTGTCAATTAAAATAATACGCAATTTATATTTGAATAGTGGGAGTTCCTTGGTGTTTAAAACGTCCACAGGTATTTTATTGTAAATTTTAGATGCTATTCTAAAAAAACTTTTGCCTAGAAGATCAATTCTGCGTGGTATACTAGATATTCTAAGATATATTTTTTTTATTTTTTATTTGCCTAAACATGTGTGTATACATAGAAAGTGTATACAAGATGTTAAAGTTAATTAAGTGCGAACATGTTTGTCACTACGTGACGTGCTAAAAATAAAATACAATGAAAAAATAAATTAACAAAACACTAAAACTTGTCAGATTTAATTATTAATGGGTTATTAAAATTATAGAGTAAATCAACATTATTATATAAGTAGCTCCAAATGAATATAACTAATTACATATGTCAAGACAAATTCCTTTGCATTAAGGAACTCAGTAACGCTATAAATATGCTCTGGCGGTCAAGAAAGTACGAAGTTTATTTTTAAACATAGATTGAGGTAGTTCTCTCCAACTTTTAGGTACTTTGTTATAAATGACTGGAGCCATACAGTATACACTTTTGCGCATAAGGGACGTCTTAGCGGATTGGAGACAAAGTTGACCATTGTCACGTCTCTATTGCGTCGGAATATGTCGGCTAGACGCTTATAGTAGCTAAGTGTATATCTTTTTGATTTTAGTTCACCGATCAAATGTTTATTTATTTTAACAAATTCTGTAACATCTGAGATATAAACTGATGGAAAGGTCATAATTTTTAACTTTTTAAAATATGGTTTCGCATGATTGAGGAACAAAGAAATATACCAGCAATTGCGCGAACGCATCCTTTTTGCGCTTTAAACACTGATTCTTTATTTGTGGCGTTGCCCCAGAATATAATAGCGTATTTTAGGGTTGATGATACGTAGGCATGATTGATCGACATCTTTAGATAATTTGTATAGAGCATGAGTACTGGTTCAGTTTGCTGAATACTGTGTCAATGTGTGTTTGTCATGTCATATCATTATCTATCCACAGTCCTAAAAATTGTACGCCGCTGACTTGTTCAATTACTGTACCATCATGTTGAATGTTGAAGTTGTTTTTACTCTCTGGCGGGAACGTGACTAATTTAGTTTTTTCTAAATTGATAATATTTGTGTACACATAAACATTCCGAAATTAGTAGATTATTAACCAAGGGGATAAAGCAGTGTCTTCTGTCGCGGGTGACGATTTAAATCGCGAGCGTAATGAAGGACTCGAGGTTTACTCGAGGTAGCGAGGGTGTTAAAAACTTAAATCACGAGCGAAGCGAGGGATTTAAGACGAGTCCTGAGTGTAACGAGGGATTTATGTTCACCCAAGACTAAGACAGCTTTATCACCGAGGAAAATACTCTACTTTCCGTACCATTTGCGAAAAACTTAACACAATAATAATACGAGATAAGCATTTATTAAAAATTATGACAATTATACGTATTTTTAGAACATTAACTTATTTATAAAAATAAATTAAAATAAACTTAACGTTTATGTATTTGAAGAAAACAAAAACGCGGCAAATTCCTAGACTATTATTTTTTGTCGGAAAAGCAAAGGCATCAAGCTCATACGGCCTCGTCAGTTTTCGTAATTGTATTTTAATCACAACTGCATAATAAATGCGTATTCCTTTTTCAAAAAGATGTATAATGCTTTATATACAAACTCAATGGTGTAAACACAGATGTAGTTCAATATAAATTTCGGTGAGTATTCCAAATTTAAATGACATTCTCCCCTTATAGGATGAATGAAATTCAGTACAATTTTCTTTCCCTGTTTTTAACAGATTAAAAATGACTATTGTTATGTTCGCTCTTTGTGGCATAGAATGTCACTTTTTTGAGCAAGTGGTACGAAAATAATATTTAAATGATGGTGAACACCACGTTAACATTTGTTCCGTAGTTTAGAAGAACAACGCGATCACACAGACAGATGATGGTGAACACCACATTAACATTTGTTGCGTAGTTTAGAAGAACAACGCGATCACACAGACAGATGATGGTGAACACCACATTAACATTTGTTGCGTAGTTCAAACATCACACAGACAGATGAAAAGTGACTTTGTTTTATATAATGAGGGTTTAAGTACTTCAGGATTTCAAAATGTCTGGCTAACACAACACGTTTCGTCCAGGGTGCTGCGACCTTCGACGACCTGCCGTTCATCATGTTCGCGGTGCTGGCCTTCACATCAGGTTTCCTGGTGCTGCTGACGCCGGAGACCCTCGGCACTAAGCTGCCGGACACCTTGGAGCAGGCCAATAACCTCGGCACCTCCAAACAGGAGATGTACACAACATAAAGGTCACTATTTAATACTTAAGGCGAAATTTCACCAATGAAACTGAACGCGGTTTAGTTGTGCTGACCGCGTTCGGTTTCACTGGTGAACTTTGACCTTAGTTGTAGCAGTATGAGGGCCATTTTTTCAGGCCTATTAATGTGTCGATTGCTTGAATATTATACAAAAGTTGGAGATCAGTGTTAGTAAGTTCAAGATGAGGTATGTTAAATTTTTAATAAATACCTATTAATTTATAATAAGTTTTATTACATTCCTTGACAACACCTACAAAATATGGGAGCTTATGGTGATAAATGTCTGTCTTGCATAGGGTCGCAGCATAATGCTGAGCGATAGCCATTTTGCGTGGATTTGACGCATGTTTCCCCCAACCTTTTCTTATTTTTTGTGTTTGTGTTATTTTTTGCGTCATGTTTACCGCAAATAAACGCATTTTCTTTCTTCTTTTCTTTCTTTCATAAATGAATGAAGCAGGCAGCACGGTAGAGTAAATCAAAAGTTTTGATTCGTTTACAAAGATTAAATATACCGGCCAAGTGCGTGTCGGACCACGCCCAATAAAGGGTTCCGTGGTTGGCATGGATTCATCCTAAGAACAAATTTAACACTGTAGTTGAAAAACGTGTTGTTCCATACATTCCAACTGCAAATGTAAGTTGGTCGATTATTAATCGTTAACTTGTAAAGCCTACTTACGAGGGGAGTTCAATGTATTCTCGGTTTGAGGGTGATTTACTAATAATGTGGGTAATCTGGCTGATTAATTTATTAATGACATTATCTAAGGGTATAAAGGTAAAATTTCATATAGTTGTAATCATTCGTTGGCTAGTTATCCTTAGTCAACAACAACTGGAATGCCTAACGTGACAATGTTGAAGAAAATCGAGCACGGCGCTGTTATTAAATTCCTTATGAAACAAGGAAAAACTCAAAAAACTATCACGAAGCGATGATGACTGTTTATCAAGATTCTGCACCTTCACTAACTACGGTTCAAAGTAGTCAAGTGAATTTAAAAGGGGCGGAGAGAGTTTTGAAGACGACACAAATCTCTACGGAAGAAAACGTGAAAAAAGTTGAGAAGCTTACAGCAGAGATGACCCACCTCTCCGTTAGTACCGTGCACCATGTGTTCTTCATGACCTTCTTTACCTTTCAAAATTCAGTACAAGATGGGTGCCGCGAATGCTCACGGCGCCTCTAAAACAAGTGCGAATTGAGTGCTGTAGAGAGTTTGTAGAGCTCTGTGGTGAAGTTCCAACGTGGGTTCATCATTTTGACTCTGAACGTAAGTAGGAGTCCATGCAGTGGCACAAGAAGGGTACTGCGCCCTCTAAGAAATTCAAAGTCGTTCCATCTGCCGGAACACGTCTGCCACAGTGTTTTGGGACTCAAAGGGAATTTTGCTGATTGAGTACACAAAAAAAGGTGAAACCATAAACGCAGTATCCTACGGATCCACTTTACGAAATATACGGGAAGCAATTAAAGAAAAAAGACGGGGTAAACTGATCACCGATGCATTGCTTCTTCATAACGACGCCCCGGTCCACACGGCACGAGTTGCCAAGGCTGCTGTACGAGATTGTGGTTTCGAAGAAATTAACCACCCACCCTATCTTCTGGACCTAGCCCCAAGTGATTATTATTTGTTCCCTTATTTGAAAAAAAGACCTTCGTGGAAAACGATTTTCCAACGATGAAGAGCTCCAGGCGGCAATAAATGCCCATTTTTCAGAGAAAGAGGAAAGTTATTAGGTACAGGGAATTGAAAAGTTAATTTCGAAATGTAATATAATGCATTGAGGTAATGGGGGATACAATGAAAAAAAAATTGAATTTATAATTTTTTTCTTGCCGATACCGATAAAACATTGAACGCCCCTCTTAGCTGTAATAGTTTTGCTTTTAATTTTGTTATTTATACTACAGCGGGGAATTTTATTACATACTAGCTTCTGCCCGCGACTTCGTACGCGGATCCTGTTGCTTATGCCAGCGACAACGGGGTCGTCAAAATCGAAGATCTGAAACGTCTGATGTAGAATTTTAAGGCCCGGGGACGGGAAAACAACGGGATGAGCGAGACGATTGGAGACTTTCCAGGTCTTTCATTTTTGTATGTCAACAGGAAATGCCCATCAGACTAAACAACTTTTGCTAAGACGTCATTTCTTAATATGTTATAGTGTCGCTGGGCTTTGGAGTTCCACAACAGGTGTTCCAGATCTTCAAATTTATTCTCACATCAGAAAATGCTCTTCATGTGGAATGATTTTTGCTATGGCACCATTTTTATATCTCTTATACTTTAGGTGGTCTGTTGCGGTTCTGCATCAGGTGTTCCATTTTCCAAAATGAATTATAGCTTTTATGTTGCCCAGACTTAATACCTATACAACAAAAAACTTAAAAAAAAAATATATATAAACTATTTTTGGGGTTTTTCCTTCAGGAGCTATTATATAAAAATGTTGGCATATATGGGCCTTCTGAAATCTGTTTCGCGCCAAAAGATGTCATTTGAAAGGTATTATTGTACGAACGGATGTTGTCCAAGAAATGTTTTGACTGTGGATGGTCACCGATTAGCAGTGATCTTAATATTTCTGAAGGATTTTGTAATATTTCAATATGTACTTTCCCACCTGAGCAACACATACCGTTTGTTTCTTTTTGCCATTTAACAGCTTAACAAAATGTACAATTTTGAACCATACCTCCGATGGTGGAATATGTGGCGTAGTCAATCATAGGAATATACGTAAATGCACTCCGTTCCTTATCAACCCAAGGAAGGTCGCCATGCCCTACGGCGATATCTTGAGACACATCCGATTCTTCAGATGATATCGACATTCTGTTCAGAGAATGTCGAAGGTGATCAGAATTCAAACGTTCGTTGCGCTCTTCTTCTGTCTCTTCATGCCGTACTCCAGCAATTCTTTTTCTCTCACTTTCTAACTGATTATGAATATTTTGTTGTGTGCGTGTTCGGGACAATGTATGATAATCTCAATCAGCAGTTAGTAGCGCATCACGTTCATCACTCGTTTTAAAAGACGCGAAAATACGTTGAGAACGCAGGCGTGCTTCGCGATCTGAAGAGGTTTCTACGGAGCGAATTGCAGCCTGTTGTTCTCGAACAGCATCAAATCTCTCCTGACGCTCTTCGGTAGATTCTTGGGATCTTATGATCCTCAATCTTTTAGCTCCTTTGGAACGTTGGGAAAGATTTGACCTCTTTCTAGGCATGGTTATAGTTTTATTCTGAAGAAGATACCTGATCAATTAAAATCTAAGTGACTGCTCCCCTGCGTTACCGGGTAGGCTACCGTGTCACGAAGATAAATGGAAAAGGAAATTAAACACTCAAATAACTTACGCATATTTATTCGATAAAATAAATTAATAAATGGGAGTTTTGGCCAGTATAGTCAAATTTTCAATGATTCATCGAAAATCAGTCCTAAACTGTTATCGCCTTCACCGCGTGGAGGTACTCTCAGCTTATGTTATTTTATAATTATACAGTGAAATTAGTGATAGCTTTGATTTCCACATCAGGTGTTCCAGATCTTCAATTTTTAAACGTCAACTGAGATTGTTCATCAGGCTGAACAACTTTTGCTAAGACGTCATTCCTTAATATGTTATAGTGTCGCTGGGCTTTGGAGTTCCACAACAGGTGTTCCAGATCTTCAAATTTTATACGACAACAGAGAGTGCTCATCAGGCTGAACAACTCTTGCTAAGACGTCATTCCTATATATATGTTATAGTGTAGCTGGGCTCTTGGAGTTCCATATCAGGTGTTCCAGATCTTCAAATTTATTCTCTTAGCAGAAAATGCTCATCACGTGAGACCTTTTTTTTTCTTGGTTACCATTTTTGTATCTCTTATAGTTTAGCTGGTCTGTTGCGGTTCTGCATCAGGTGTTCAAGTTTCCAAGATAAATTATAGCCTATTTATGTTGCCTAGACTTAAGACCTATACTACAAAAAAGAATCATTCAAATCCGTCGAGTAGTTCCGAAGATTAGCGTGTACAAACAAACAGACAAACAGACAATTTTTTTTTTGATTCGTGCTCTGTTATTGTTTCTAAACGCCCCTCAATTTTTTAAAAAAATATATTCAATGTACAGACACAGTTTTTGTACTGTTTTATTATATGTATAGATTCATAAACAACCATTTAGCTGGTAGGGGCTAAAATTAGGACTTTTACACTGCATACAACCTCACTACTCACTCTTACACCCACACCCACACTCACTCACTTCCACACTAACATTACTCACTCGTAACACACGCATCACACGTACTCGCGCGGTTTGGCCTTTTTCTCCTGTACAACGTTCATTCTTTTGCAATGCCATTTGTATAATGTTAATTTACCGCTTTTATTTTTATTTTTAGTCTGCATGTTTACTTTGTTTACTTTGTCTACACTTCAATTTCGATTGCAAAGTAAAATGATAAGTGGAAGTGCGGAGCCTCCTCATACAAGCAATTCCTTGCTTAAAAGGAGATCTCCAAAAATTTGTATCTAAAAGCCCATTGTAATTGAAATAAACATTTTTTTTTTTATATTTCGCATACGGATACCTGAATCGAAAAATGGCTTTCACATCCCTGAAATTGCACAATTGAAAATTGGTCAAGAACGCATTCACTCACTGTAATAATGTTTATCACATTTGTGGACGCCTCATATGAATGAACATTCATATGAAGGATCATCAGGATGGTTCGAGCTACGATCAGCCATCAGGCGGGTTTATGTGGGTATCGTGCAAATAAATAACAATTACTTTGACACTTACAATCACTTTATACTTTAATAATAATCAACTACTATTATGGCCTTTGCCCTGCAGCGACACAATAACAGACTGGTATGATGATGATGGTTCAACAAAACGTAGGACAGTTCCGAAGCGTCTTCACTGCTCGATTACCAGGATCAGAATGCCCGACCTGGCGCGTTCTCCTCGACCTCGTAACCGAACGGAAACGCCCCGACTCTGTCAAAGCGCGCCAACTCGAGTCTTGATAGTTGCCGCTAGGTGGCGCGCCCTGTTTCGTTGTAAACATCAATTGCCGGATGCGACACATTTATATAGACACGCTAGTCAACTTGGTTTTAGAGGCCCATCAGAATACTTTAGGTGTATACACACTCAAAATATAAAATTGGTCTAGGCTAGGTATGCACTTGCGTACGCTTACGGAAGTCATGAACAGAGCAGATAGCTGTCATCTCTGAAGAGCCTGCCCACGCTATTTCTGCTTTTCAGTGTTGCGCCGACGCAGCCGCCCACCGTACTTAGGTATTAGTGTACTATTTCGCCCCAATATTTTTGGATGACCTTTCCAACGACCCCACACTATGGAATAGTCAAATAAAGGAACAAAATATTCTCACTACCTACATGTATGGGTGTTTCCGCAGAACGCCTACTAAAGTCATTATAGCACTAGCGCAGCTACGTGTGTTTTAGCTAATGACTTTCTCTTTTATTTATTAATTTTAAATCACCTTCTACCGACAGTTTTTAAGTTTAATATAGACACAAAATTTTATTGAAGAGTCAAGTCGTTTTTTTACATCTCCCGCTGAAAGACCTGATGAAATCCCGAACATGGTCCTATCGAGCCTGGATTAGAAGATTTCACGTTAGAAAAATATTAAGTTAATTTAAGGATTTCAAGAGAATTGGTGGATAACTTGTAATTACAAGCGAAGTTGGTTTTGTGACATTCATTTTGCTGTGTCATTGCGAAGATTTGGAACTTTCCGTGGTTTGGATAATCGTAATCATCATTATTTCCACCCAACACTCAAACTCAAACCATTTATTTCAATTAAACCATTTACAGGCACTTTTAAATTGTCAAGTGGTCGGTCAGTCAGAAATATGAAGCTAGTTGCCCATTCCAAAGCGTAGTAGGGACCTATGGAGAAGAACGGGCCAGAAACTCCATGGACACTCTTTTAAATTATATTGTTACATAAATATTAGTTAATTCATTAATCTTGAATATAGGAATAATTATATGTGAGAACGATGTAAATAAGACGTACACATTGAGTGTCCAGTGTACAGCAAATATAAATTCAAACAAAACAATCCATAATAAAATAATTAAAATAAGCCGTGGTGGCTAAGAGATGACCAGTCCCCAACTGACAGCGCCCGTTCACGAACATGACGCATGGACGCACTTTATTATCAGGTTGTATTTAGTGGTAATTAGCTGTTAATAACCAGGATAGTACAGAGTCAAATACATAATTGTTGTAAAACCCTATCAGTGATTACAAATTGTTATAATTGATCAGACTTTAGCGTCATAATCTTGTGATAATCACAGATATTTGTACCTTTTAAAGAGTAGCTATAAAAATAGCTGCATTTATTGTAACTTTATTAGGTAGGTAACAGTTACTGAGTCATTTATTCATGTAATCACATTAATAGTTAGATAGGTTCATAATTTCATTGTGAATATAAAGTAGTTAATTAGGTTTTGTACTGATTTTGTTATTATTAAAACGTTTGATAGTTCAATAGTTGTATAGGAAAACAATTAACAATAAAGTTTGCAGTTAATTCGTATCATATTTACGATACAGACAGGTATCGTAACAATTTTGGACGCTGTTAAAACTTTAAATTGTATACATATCAGGTTGACTGCACCAGCTTACGCAATGCCAGAGGATAAGGAGCTCATTAGAAAAAGGGGGTTCCCTATCCATTTGCATAAAATGTTAAGACCTAATATAACTTAGCATAATTTTGTTTGGCATAATTATATTTTCGCATATTATAATTACGCATAACAGCTTACGCATAATTTTTTTAAGCATAATTTCTCTAACCATAATAATGATTAAGCATAATATTCTAAAGCGTAAATTTATTAAGGCGCGGACTGACTACGATTTGAATCGCTATTACCGCACTCACACAACCGCATCTGCGCGTTTTACGGTAATGCACACACTCGCAAACGCTAACACGGGCGTTTGTGTGCTCAAGGAAAGTTGCATAGTATACGTAAGGAAATCAGATGTTTTCTGTTGAATATACTTACTTATGACGTGCGTTCTAAAATTCGATGTAATTACAGTGTCGGTTCATAATATGATACAATAAATAATTACACATAACAATTAAAAAAAACAATTAAATCACTACTGTTTATTTTTATTACAGTACATGATAAACAGGTCAAATATAAACATTCCGAATTTTACCCGACTGCTCTAGAAGGGGAATTATGCTTTTCGGGTGTAAGTCAGTATCAGGGATGGAAGGGTTAATTAAATGGGTAGTTATGCCATTTCAAACTAATGTTTGTGTTTTAGATAGGTACTTAGTGGGTGCGGTAAAAAAATAGAAAATAAAACCAACATAAAGGCCCTCGGACCACTTAAAAATCACATAAACTCTAAATAAATGCAATAATATCACAGCTCCAAAGTGACAAATGCCATAATGTTTCTAAGAAAATGCGGAGCCGGGACGGAAGCTAGAATTCTGAAAAATTTAGACGATAGAGGGATCATCCACGGGAATGGAAGCTGCTGCTGGCTGAATATTAGTTGGTATTTGCAAAAATTGGTAAAACAGTGCGTGAATTGAACTAAAGTTCTGTGGCGGACTACTAAGGCTACTCACTGCCTAATATTGAAGTGAAAATTCAGTCTCAGTGGAAATATGGGCAATAAAAATAAAATGTTGCGAAAGAGTTTTACAAGAAAAAGACGAAAAACTCGAAAAAATTATGGAATGTTTGGGTAAGTAGGATGATTACCGTATTGTATCATAACATTTGAAATTTGTATTTAGTTTACTTACGAAACTGTATAAATCTATAGAAACGGTATTGACAATTTCTACAAACATTTTGCTAAATCCAAAAACAAATAGGTGCATTCTATTTTGATGTCTATAGAATGCATATTTGACGGCGCCTAGTGCAAACGGCTCTGGTCGAAGCAACCATCGAGGCGATAGCCATATTGCAATAGTAGGTATAAGTAACAAAAACAAAATTAAAAACAAAAGTAAAATTGTTACGATACCTGTCTGTATCGTAACAATTTTGGACGCTGTTAAAACTTTAAATTGTATACATTTCAGGTTGACTGCACCAGCTTACGCAATGCCAGAGGATAAGGAGCTCATTAGAAAAAGGGGGTTCCCTATCCATTTGCATAAAATGTTAAGACCTAATATAACTTAGCATAATTTTGTTTGGCATAATTATATTTTCGCATATTATAATTACGCATAACAGCTTACGCATAATTTTTTTAAGCATAATTTCTCTAACCATAATAATGATTAAGCATAATATTCTAAAGCGTAAATTTATTAAGGCGCGGACTGACTACGATTTGAATCGCTATTACCGCACTCACACAACCGCATCTGCGCGTTTTACGGTAATGCACACACTCGCAAACGCTAACACGGGCGTTTGTGTGCTCAAGGAAAGTTGCATAGTATACGTAAGGAAATCAGATGTTTTCTGTTGAATATACTTACTTATGACGTGCGTTCTAAAATTCGATGTAATTACAGTGTCGGTTCATAATATGATACAATAAATAATTACACATAACAATTAAAAAAAACAATTAAATCACTACTGTTTATTTTTATTACAGTACATGATAAACAGGTCAAATATAAACATTCCGAATTTTACCCGACTGCTCTAGAAGGGGAATTATGCTTTTCGGGTGTAAGTCAGTATCAGGGATGGAAGGGTTAATTAAATGGGTAGTTATGCCATTTCAAACTAATGTTTGTGTTTTAGATAGGTACTTAGTGGGTGCGGTAAAAAATAGAAAATAAAACCAACATAAAGGCCCTCGGACCACTTAAAAATCACATAAACTCTAAATAAATGCAATAATATCACAGCTCCAAAGTGACAAATGCCATAATGTTTCTAAGAAAATGCGGAGCCGGGACGGAAGCTAGAATTCTGAAAAATTTAGACGATAGAGGGATCATCCACGGGAATGGAAGCTGCTGCTGGCTGAATATTAGTTGGTATTTGCTAAAATTGGTAAAACAGTGCGTGAATTGAACTAAAGTTCTGTGGCGGACTACTAAGGCTACTCACTGCCTAATATTGAAGTGAAAATTCAGTCTCAGTGGAAATATGGGCAATAAAAATAAAATGTTGCGAAAGAGTTTTACAAGAAAAAGACGAAAAACTCGAAAAAATTATGGAATGTTTGGGTAAGTAGGATGATTACCGTATTGTATCATAACATTTGAAATTTGTATTTAGTTTACTTACGAAACTGTATAAATCTATAGAAACGGTATTGACAATTTCTACAAACATTTTGCTAAATCCAAAAACAAATAGGTGCATTCTATTTTGATGTCTATAGAATGCATATTTGAATGCGCCTAGTGCAAACGTCTCTGGTCGAAGCAACCATCGAGGCGATAGCCATATTGCAATAGTAGGTATAAGTAACAAAAACAAACTTGCAGATAAATCAGAGTGCGTTCGTAATTATTATAATAATATAAATATTGCACTAGTTATATATAAAGCATTTTGATTCTTTTGTAAGATTATTTTTATAATATTTATTGAGTCATTAGACCAGTGCCGATAATTTTTGAAAACGAAAAAAATCACAGTAGGATTAAACCCATTGGAAAAGAAAGAGAAGATAACAAAAATGAAAGGAAAAATAATTTACGGGCGATCCGAGGTCGGGAAGTGGGGGTTTAAGGGTAAAAAGCGGTTTATCTCGATTTCCGGCAAAACTACAAGTCTTATGGAAAAAAGTGTAATGGCAAAGTTGTAGGTAATAAAAAGATCTTCAACTTTTGTATTCACACTTTTTTCAAGTAACCTCAAAATTTATGTGAAAAATTCAAATAACCAAGTTCTTGGTTTTTTATTTTTATCTTTTACACAGCAATTATTTTTTTACCGAGTTTTTAAAAAAGCAGATATTTTCACGTGAGAATTTTCGATTGAAAATTAGGGTGCTTTTTCGATATTAGGTCAAAATAAGGTGAAAAAAATAAATATTTTAAATCAATAAAAATACAGTGTGCTTGGAACATAAAAAGGTAAGTATTCAGAAAATTTCGCGAAAAAAAAAATGCTGTGTAAAAGATAAAAATATAAAACCAAAAACTTGGTTATTTGAATTTTTCACATAAATTTTGAGGTTACTTGAAAAAAGTGTGAATACAAAAGTTGAAGATCTTTTTATTACCTACAACTTTGCCATTACACTTTTTTCCATAAGACTTGTAGTTTTGCCGGAAATCGAGGTAAACCGCTTTTTACCCTTAAACCCCCACTTCCCGACCTCGGATCGCCCGTAAATTATTTTTCCTTTCATTTTTGTTATATTCTCTTTCTTTTCCAATGAGTTTCATCCTACTGTGACTTTTTTCGTTTTCAAAAATGATCGGCACTGGTCTAATGACTCAATAAATATTATAAAAATAATCTTACAAAAGAATCAAAATGCTTTATATATAACTAGTGCAATATTTATATTATTATAATAATTACGAACGCACTCTGATTTATCTGCAAGTTTGTTTTTGTTACTTATACCTACTATTGCAATATGGCTATCGCCTCGATGGTTGCTTCGACCAGAGACGTTTGCACTAGGCGCATTCAAATATGCATTCTATAGACATCAAAATAGAGTGCACCTATTTGTTTTTGGATTTAGCAAAATGTTTGTAGAAATTGTCAATACCGTTTCTATAGAATTATACAGTTTCGTAAGTAAACTAAACTAAATACAAATTTCAAATGTTATGATACAATACCGTAATCATCCTACTTACCCAAACATTCCATAAATTTTTCGAGTTTTTCGTCTTTTTCTTGTAAAACTCTTTCGCAACATTTTATTTTTATTGCCCATATTTCCACTGAGACTGAATTTTCACTTCAATATTAGGCAGTGAGTAGCCTTAGTAGTCCGCCACAGAACTTTAGTTCAATTCACGCACTGTTTTCAGTCATAAATTACTTGAAAACTACAATCGAATTATGCACAGAGCGTCCGGTGCCAACTATCCAAGTCGAGCGCTGCCCGACGACTAAAGTATGACCGCGTAAACTATTGTTACCACTATGGAGCGTCAATAAGATTGAAAATTGAAAATGATATTTGTGTTGAAATGTGACGTAAGCTGCGAATGGGCGTTTATTTTACTGCTTTTCTTTAGATTATTTAAAATATAGACATAAAATTAAATAATGGTTTGGTTAAAGTTTTAAAAAAATGGAAAACCTACTAAATTCTTAAAAAAAAACTGTTGTTATCGCTGGAAATACAGAGATCTTCGACGTCAAAGAGTATTTTTGTGCTACAACTTCCCAATTTTTATTGGGAATATCAAACTATTATTTATTATTCTGTTCGGTTTAAATTCTTCTTTATACCCTTCTCTGTTCACTGTATTTTTCGCGTTACTTATTTTTATTACATTACGTCATACTCGACGTTCTAAGAAACCAATTTTTGGGAATATTGAGATAACACCGCGCCTTAAGCATAAAGTTCTAAAGCATAACTTTATTAAGCATAACAATAATAATAAGGTTTAGTCGACGGAGCCCCGCTTCGCGGGGCCCCTATTTCTGTCTGCAGGGTTTAAAGGAACCTAACTTGAAGGGGATGACGGGGGCTCGTTCGCTCGCTCCGCTCGCTCACTTGAGCCCCCGCCATCCCCTTCGAACCTAACCTGTCCGAGTCGGGGTGCCCCAATTCCCGAGCTCGCTTCGCTCGCTCTTGCATCCTAAGTTCTCATTGCCTTTTTACTAAATCACACACCATCCTAAACACCATCCAGGATTTTATTTTTTGGCAAAAAAAATTGTTCAAGAAATAAAACACCAAACCATTGAAATAGATAAACTTGATGTCGGAACATCACCAATACCAAAAAAAAAAAGAAAAAATACACGGACAAACACAATAGGATTGAAAAAATTATTAGTAAAAAAGATGAATATACTTCGAAACATACACATTTACAAGCGATTGCTAAAAATATACACCTAAAATAAAAATACATAGTTAAGTTATATAATGTTATGTATAATAAATCATTAACGTGGAAATCCAAAATAAATACGTAAAAATAACTCAAATTTGTTTCCGTTATTTCTGTTAATTGTATGCCTAAATATTATTATGCTAATAGTCATTAGGCCTACTAACGTTATGCGAATCAAATTTATGCCAAAACAAATTAGTCTTTAAGATGATTATGCCAACATAAAATCTATGCCTCAAAAATTATGCCGAAGTATTATAATGCCAAAACAAATTGTGCCAAAATCGTTATGCCGAAGTATATTAGGACAAAGAACATTATGCGAAAAGAAGGGATCCCGAAAAAGTGTGAGTTACGGAAGGTTATTCTTTAATTATTTGAATTCATTAAAACCTACTCTAAGTCCTTCTGAGGTTTGCGAGTTGCAATTGCGTTTGAATAGGCTTGAGTCATTGTGTGGTCAATATGACGAGGTGCAATTAGCACTGGAATGTAGCACTGATCATTTGGATGGTCAAATATTAGAACGTAGCGAGTTTGAGTCTCTTTATTATAAAACCCTATCTGAAGTTCAGAAAGCGCTTGATGATTATAAGAAAAGGGATCTAACTGATAGTGTGGTAGGTTCACGTTCTAATAATCACAGGTTTGTAAAGTTACCGACTATTCAGTTACCAAAATTCAGCGGTTCTTACATACTCGTAAATTGGTTAGAATTTCACGATACATTTGTCAGCCTTATTCACTATAATGACGACATAAACGACATAAATACATTTCATTATTTGAGGTCATCACTAAAAGGTTCAGCTGCAGTGGTGATTTTTTGATTAATTTTTTTTCTCAATTCAGTTTTCTGCCGCTAATTATTCAGTCGCTTGGAAGTTGCTCTGTGACCGGTTTGATAATAAACATCTGTTGATTCAACACCATGTTTCAGCATTATTTAAGATTGAGACGATAAGTAAGGAGTCGTCTGTGAATTTAAAAGCTCTAATCGATCACATTAATAAAAACTTGCGTGCCTTGGAATCCCTCGGTGAACCTGCTAATCACTGGGATACTTGACTCATTCACATTATAAGATACAAGTTGGACAATAAAACTTACCGTGAATGAGAAGAGTATAAGGGTCGCCTTGACCAGGACTAAGATATTACATTTACTGTGTTCCTCACATTCATTAAGAATCGTGCTGAATTAATTGAAACATTAGAAATGTCAAGTTCAACAATTGATAAACATTCAAACACTAGTAAACATTGTAAGGTTAGGACAATGGTAATACAGGACTCCAATAATAAAATAGACAAGAATGATCAGACGATTATTAGTTCTTCTAAACCTAAGAGCTGTGTTAAATGTAACGGTGAGCACAAATTAAGCAATTGTCCTAAATTTTTGGCGTTGAGTAATGAAGCACGGTTACAATTACTACCAAAATATAAGATTTGTTATAATTGTTTGTCTTCAGGACATTACGCTAATAACTGTAAACAGGCAAGTTGCAAAATATGTCGGCGCAAGCACCACACTCTGGTGCATGTCACAGATCATTCGAAGAAGTCAGACTTGGCTATTACTTCCGTTAACAGTGACGATGCGACTAGTGCCCCTGCTCCGTCAGCTTCTAGTGCAGGTTTGTCTCTTTCTGCGAGTGTTGAATGTGGTGACGTATTGCTATCCATGGCGTTAATTAAGATCATAGGTGAAAACGGTCACCAATACGTTACTCGTGCTGTGCTTGACAGTGGCAGCACATCATGTCTCATGACTGAAAGACTGTACTACCTTAATAAAATGTGTCCTGTCTCAATAAAATCTCTAAATGATAACTTTTCCATTAACATTAATTGTTTTTTTCTACCTTCAACTACCGATAATATTCCGAGTAAACATGTAAGTAGACTTATTAAAATTGAAAATCCCATCTAATATTTGTCTGGCTGACCCTAACTTTTACTCACCGGCCCCAATAGATATGCTGCTCGGTGCTGACATCTTTTGGGACTTACTGGGATCTCAAAGAATTAAGTTAGGAGATGGACAACCTATTCTTTGTGAAACTAGACTGGGATGGCAGGTTTCAGGACCAACTAAAATTAGTTATGCTTCGACACCATCAAAAATGGTAAAATGTAATTTTACAAAGATTATTACTGACGGTAAGTATGAATTAATTAATAGCATATCATATTAATAGCATAGATCATCAACTCACAAGATTTTGGCGATTAGAAGAGGTCTGTACTACATCAGTATACTCGCAAGAAGAAAAACTGTGCGAGGAACATTTTATAAAGAATAAAATACTACACGGTTGGAGAACGGGCAATTTTGTGTTCGAATTCCACTGAAATGTTCCCCCGCTATGTTAGGTGAATCCTTTTTAAGGGCTAAACATTGTTTTTCTTCTTTAAAGCGTAGGTTCAAAAGCCAACCTCAACTGTTTAAGATGTCATGACACAGTACGAAAGTGTAGGTCATATGTCGAAATGTAAAAATGTTGAATATTCTGCTCATTACCTCCCACATCACGGAGTTTTGCGTGACAGCAGTGTCACCACTAAATTAAGAGTGGTTTTTAATGCCAGCAGCGCCACTATTACAGACGCTTCTTTTAATAGTATACAGATGACCGGACCTGTAGTACAGAATGATCTTTTATCGATATTATTACGTTTTAGACAACATAAATACATTATTGCTGCCGACGTGGAGAAAATGTACCGGCAGATAGTAGTTAATCCAAATGACAGACATCTTCAACAAATCGTCTGGCGTGATGACCCGTTAATTCAGTTGCAATCGTACCGGCTCCATACAGTGACGTACGGCACGACCAGCGCTCCGTTCCTTACAACGAGGTGACTTAAACAGTTAGGTTTAGATTGCGTTGATAAAAGGGCTGCTGAGGTCATTCTACGCGACTTCTACGTCGACGATTTGCTAACGGGAGGAGATGATCTCAATGAAGTAAGAGACTTGCGTCATAAAGTAACTTCTACTCTTGCTTCAGCTAGAATGAACCTAAGAAAGTGGAAGTCAAATGATAAGCGTTTGGTGATTGGTTCTGACTGTCCCCAACCTTCACTTGACTTGAATATTGGCGGATCTGAGTCTACCAAAACCTTAGGTCTAGGTTGGCAATCACAATCTGATCAACTCTGTTTTCCCATTAGTCAACCAATTATTTGTAGCGATACAAAACGTGACATGCTTTCGATTATATCACAAATTGTTGATCCTTTGGGGCTTCTAGCTCCATGCATTATAGTGATGAAGATGTTACTTCAATAACTATGGTTACATAAACTGTCATGGGATGAACAGCTATCGCCGGACATTAGGAATGTTTGGACTGAACTAGTAATGAATTTACCAAAGTTAAATGAAATTTATTTTCCACGTCGTGTTTTAAATGATTCAATGCAACTCTTAGAGCTTCACGTTTTCACTGATGCGTCTGAACGAGCATACGTTTATTGTTAGCAAAGAGTCGTGTTGCCCCTCTGAAACCAACCACCATTCCCAGACTTGAGCTTTGCGGTGCTCTGGTCGGAGTTCGAATTTATGAAAAGGTGATCGCATCATTACGCCTAAACACTAGGCCGCGTACATTCTTTTGGACAGACTCCACTGTCGTCCTAGGATGGCTTAAAATGTTGCTAAATAGGCTCCAGCCTTTCGGTCGCAACAGAGTTGCGGAAATTTTAGAGAAGACTGGCAACTGCGAGTGGAGACATGTCCCAACCGATCAGAACACCGCTGATTATGTATCTCGAGGAGTAGACATTCATTTATTACCTTCTTTAGATGATTGGTGGTCTGGTCCAAGTTTTTTGAAGAATGACGTTTCATGTTGGCCTTCTAGATTTACATAATTTATTGATGAATCATTGCCGGAAATTAAATCAAATGTCTCTTTACATGGTACTGTTAACGAGAATGTGGCCAATGAATTTCTGAACTTTAGTCGCTTTTCGAGTTTTTTAAGGCTTCAGCGCACGGTAGCATACCTTTTACGTTTTATTGCTGCATGTAAAAAACTATCTGTCTATGGTCCAATAAGTAATGATGAACTACAAAATTCTTTAATTCTGATTATTGGAAGTCAAATCGAGTCTTTTAGTGAATACAAGTTGTTACTTCATAATAAACAATTACCAAAGAAAAGTGCGTTATTGAAATTTAATGTTTTTCTGGACGACCACAAAATAATGCGTGTTAGAGGTCGATTACAAAACTCTGATTTAACTTATGATAACAAATGTCCAATTCTTTTACAATCTAGTCACCACTTTACAAAATTACTATTTGATTATGAACACAAACGGTTGTTTCACGCTACGCCCCAGTTGCTCCTAGCTTCTATACGGGATACATACTGGCCCATACGAGCTCGCAATTTAGCTAGATTGTGCTACCGTAGGTGTGTACGTTGCTGTCGCTTAAAGGTCGAACCGTCACACCCATCATGGGTAATTTGCCACGGCAGCGACTTCTAGCTGAAGGCTTTTCCCTTTTGAAAATATTGGCTTGGATTATGCGGGTCCAATACAGTCTGCTGTTCGACAGGGTCGTGGCTGTAAATTGGTGAAAGTATATATCGCAATTTTTGTTTCTTTTACGACAAAGTCAATATATTTTGAATTAGTCGGTGATTTAACCAGCAATACCTACTTTTATCATGGCGTTAAAGAGATTCATCTCGCGTAGGGGTAAACCGGTTAATATATTTTCCGATAATGGCACCTCGTTTGTGGGTGCATACAAAACCTATCAAAATTTCTTAAAACTAACTGCGACTCGTTATCTGAGGAGATGGTTAAAGAGGGAATTAATTTTAACTTCATCCCTGCGTACTCTCCTCATTTTGCTGGCCTTGCGGAGGCTGGTGTCAAGTCAACAAAGCATCATTTAGTCAGGGTGCTGGGCCTGTGTAATCTAACTCATGAAGAGCTTTTTTTTTTTTGAGGATGGGAAATCATCAAATGTCCCCTCCCGCTCTGGGTGGAGCGGAAGGGAGTGTCAGACTCTTACTGACTGAAACCCACCCGTGTTCCTTCCTTGGCCCTTTATGTTCCGGGTCAGCGGTACCCCTTATGGATGATCCCGCTTTCCCGGCAGGCTTGGGCCCTAGTGGGCCCCCTCTTCGATGCTGACATCTCTTTGAGGCGCGCGTGGAAGACGTACGTGCCGTCCGGCACGGGCCTGATCCTGGTCGGACGGTGAGCTACCCATTACTCACCGCCCGCAGGCCCGCGCCTACGGTGGCCGGGAGTCGTCACGCGGCTCCCGACGCCCGGAGCGTCCACCGCGGCGGCTTGGACGGGAGACTCTCTCCCTCTCCCGTCCCGCCACTTCCTTCGCTAGCATGACTGCTTCGCAGAAGGAGGCGACTGTCTCCCACTCCCCCTCGCCCCGGACCATGGCTTGAACCAAGGCCGGGCGTGAGAGGTCGCCGACGCTGCCGATCGCCTCTACGAGGACACGGCGGTGCTCCGCCCATGCAGGGCAGGCCCCCACCGTATGCTCCACCGTGTCCTCGGGGCGATCATCGCAGTGGTGACACCCGGGCGTTTCCTCCCGCCTGATGATGTGCAGGAACCTCCCGAAACTTCCGTGTCCGGTGAGGACCTGCGTCAGGCGGTAGGTGAGGACGCCGTGACGCCTCTCTAGCCACTCCTCAAAGAGGGGTCTTACCGCCGCTATCGTGGCGTGCCCTGCGCTGGGTTGTCGGAGAGCTTTATACCACGCTGGTGCAAATCGAAGCTATTTTGAACTCCAGACCACTGACTCCACTTTCATCGAATCCTGAAGACTTGGCACCATTGACACCCGGACATTTTTTAATTGGACGTCCTTTAACATCTTTGCCGACACCTGATTACCATGACCATTCCACCAGTTCCTTATCTCGATTTCAACGCATTGAACAACTCCGACAATATTGCCTGTCGGATCATACAGCCCAATTAATCAAAGTTCCTGTTAAAAAAAATCTGATTTTGCATTATTGGCGTACAATGAAACGCGATTATAGCAAGGAAAATATTGATAAATTTAAAATGTGTATAAAAAGCTTATCTTTCTCGGATGTTTACCTCACTGATGACCCAAACATAGCTTATCAACACTTTATAACCGATTTTAAACTTTTTTACGAACTTTGTTTTCCTCAAACCCAATTTCTAATACAAGTCAATCATAAACCAAAGTGGGTATCACGTGGTGTAAAAATTTGCAGTCGAAGGAAAAAGGATTTGCTATGGAAATCCAGATTAAACTCAACAAAAGATAACAATTTAAAGTACTTAAAGTATAGTCAGTTATTCAAAAAAATTATAAAACTAACTAAACGGGCGCAAAATAACTATAAAATATTAACGTCTCAAAATAAAACTAGAGCAGCGTGGCGGATTATAAACAAAACGAGACTTAACACCCCAAAAGAATCCATAGATAAAATAAAAATTGATGAAAACAACGTCCTTGATAATCCAACAGAAATAGCAAACGCATTTATTAATTATTTTATTGAAAAAGTCAACCCCATTCCGGGTGCCGGGAAAAAAGTAACGTCTTTAATTGATCACAGATTAAATTCAATGTTTCTTGCACCAAGCTCACCCTACCAGATTAACAAAATTACAAATAACCTTAAAAATACCAACAGTGTTGGATACAATGACAAAAGAATAAGAGTTGGATATGATGGTATCTCGACAAAAATAATTAAAGCAGTAAATGAGGATATATGCCATCACTTGAGTCATATTCTGAACATGTCTATATCAACTGGAATATTTCCACAAGATCTTAAACTATCTATTATAAAACCTTTATTCAAAAAAGAATGCAAACAGTTATTGGTGAATTATAGGCCTATTGCACTATTATCAATATTTTCAAAAATTTTCGAAAAGTATCTCTATGGCGAACTTAATTCATATCTAGGAAAAAACAAAATTTTGTGCAATGAACAAAAGGGCTTTCGACAAAATAAAACCACGAATATGGCTATTTATGAATTCATTCAAAATGTTATAGGCCACGTTGACAAAACAGTTCCAGCTTGTGCAATTTATTGCGATATGTCACAGGCTTTTGATTATGTAGATCATAATATACTAATCAGTAAACTTGAAGCATACGGCATAAGAGGCAATATTTTAGATTTAATTAGATCCTATTTAACGAACCGACAACAGATAACAGTAGTAACAAAAGTGAATCATAAAACAAAAAAAGAGGAAACATTCAGCTCCATGAGGAGAAATGTCACACACGGTGTTCCTCAAGGCAGTGTCCTGGGGCCACCGTTGTTTATTATCTATATCAACGACTTGCCAAAGGCAACGACTCAACCTATGACATTATTTGCTGATGACAGTACAGTTTCAATTGCATGTAAGGACATTAATAATTATAAATCTGACATAAATAATTCACTGACATCTATAATTACTTGGCTTGAAAATAATAATTTAAAAATAAATTTATCTAAAACGAACATAATGCACTTTGGACAAAGATTGCATAATCCATTAAATGTAAACTTGATTTATGATAATTACACTATAAATGAAGTATCTAATGTCCGTTTTCTCGGCTTAACTATAGACAGCAAACTAATCTGGAAAGAACACATTGACGCACTATCTAAAAAAATCAGTAGTCAAGCATATGCTTTGTACCAACTTGCTCCAACTATCAACACTAATGTGTTGCTATTAGCTTATTATGGACTTGTTGAATCTGGCCTAAGATATGGCATTATCTTCTGGGGCAACTCATCAAATAAAGATATGGCATTTAAAATGCAAAAGCGATGCATACGTGCTATGTTCGGTATCCAAAGTACTGAGAGCTGTAAGCCACTTTTTACAAAGCATCAAATCCTCACACTGCCGTCACTTTATATTTTAGAAATCGCCTTATTTGTAAAAAATAACCCCTATTTGTTTCCGCGAATATCGGACCTTGTAATACGAAATCGCCGGGATAATAGTAAACTTCGTGTTCAGCCAGCTAAGACAGCACTACTGTATAAAAGCGTGGTATGCAGAGCACCGATAATTTATAACAATATCCCTATCAGTGTAAAAAAACTAAATACAGACCAGTTTAAGAAAACATTAAAAAAAATACTGACAGGAAAAGCCTACTATAATGTCAATGAATTTTTAAATGACAAATCGCTCTGACTGACATACTGATACTGATACTGATATACTGACTGAATCTATTGTATCTTTGTTGTTTTGAATCGCATGAATATTTAGCAATTGTATTTTATATGTATATTTTTTTAAATTTAATATTAATGTTAATTGTTATTTAATTTTTTTGGATTATTTAATTTTTTAATCTTATGGTCATCCGACCTAATTTGTACACCAGCCATGGTCAAACATGTTGTGCCAAAGAATATCCTGTAACACCTATAATAAACATCATTCCATGTATATTATCTACACATGTTTTTGCAAATAAATGAATCTTTATCTTATCTTATCTTTATCTTATCTTAATATTAATGGAACAGATGGAGCAAGGAGTATATATCGGAGCTCCAACTCAGGACGAAATGACGCACATGTAAGGGTCTCTGAAGCTGAACAACTCCTTGGTACTTCTAAAGGAAGACAACACGCCGCATCTGAAGTGGAAAATGGGTCGGATTGTCGCTACCTATCCAGGTCCCGATGGCGTGATCAGAGTTGCAGACGTCAAGACCTCCAATGGCCTGCTCCGCAGATCATTCAGCAAGATTTGTCCGTTGCCCATCTACGTCCTTTCCGTCCGTCACGTCCGTCGTCGGGACGTCCTCTTTGGAATTGTGTAAAAAAACATCTCCGAGCTAAGCCGCAGACTGACGAACGGACTTGGCAAAACTATTAAGGGTTCCTGGTTGACTACGGAGCCCTAAAAAGCGTGTTAATAAACGAGGTACTTTATTTATGTCGACTTATTATATATCAACACTTTGCTGCTTAAAACTTACTGAAAAAAATTGAAATTATCTTTATGCTTTAAATAAATGTTGTATAGGTAGCAGGATTAGATTATAATACTTATTGGTTATTATGTTTTAAATGTCCATACGCGGTATATGGTACAGTCATATTGTTTTGTAAATCTATAAACTGTGAGCTTGTTTGAATAGGTGCAGTTGCAGCTATTGTTTTCTTGAATATGACGGTAGACATAACGAAGCGCAGCTGCAGCGGGCTGGGTTAGCAAACTGTATCGAACCGTTCTTTTGTGCCACACCGTACCTAAATCATGTTGTTTAATTTAATTATTTTCTCATTACAATATCTATGAAATAATAACAAAGAACAATATTGTCCGGCTTAAAGAAAAACATTGTATCTAAGTTAAGCCGAAGCCTATATGTCAGCCCACCAGGTCTCCGCCCTAAGTAGTTACCTACATCATTAAGGTCTCCCGTAAATGTCCCGTAAAATATCTGGTATCTTTTTATCAACTCGTAAAAGTTGTTAATCTTGAATAAATAAAATAAAATGCATTACCAAATTCGAACACAGAAAACAGCTGTTGCTGCACAATTCTGGACGATCCTGCACATACATTGACTAACTATCACACAAACTTATACTGTATGGTGCATTTTAATTCATTATTATCTATAAAGAAAGCATAATTATACGTATCATATTAATATAATAGAATTAACATGCGAAAATCATAATAATGAGGTGCATTCGTAGTTGCGTGGTGCAGTGCGCGCGCGCAGGCGGCAGACGCGTCTATTAGCGGAGCGAGGTGCGCGCGCCGACCGCACACGCGACCACGCGCACACACACTCACACTACGTAGTTTCGGTCGAGAAGCCTGGATTTCGTACGAATATTGTTGAAAAAATTGTTCTGTGTTTGTGAAGTTCTGTTCACGAGTTATTGGTGAGTAATGATTGAGTTTACTTTAACGGTCAGGTGCGGTGATTCTCTGTACACTAGTTGATATGACAAACTGGTGCAATATAAATAAAAGTATGATTATTTAGTTATTCTAGAGCCGAGGAATTCTCAGTAGAAACACTTTCTTAATTTTATTTGATAATGTACTTATCGCATCTGTACCGCATATTGACCAGTGCTGCAGTGTTTTAGCAATAAAGTGCGTTTATGTCCGCTTCCGCAAGCGATTACAAATGGTTCGATACCACTGAACCTGTACCAGGCTGATATTTAAAAAAAAACTTGACACTATATTTTAAACTTAGTGGTCAAGTAATTCGTCTTAGCGACGGATTTGTAGGGCCTGAAGTATACGCTGAAGGGCACTATGAGCAACAAAGAAAAAACATATTTTTTTCGGAATGTCTTCCTTTTTTAGGAAATCTGCCAATTTTACTGAAATATCGGGTTAACCTTGACCATCGAAACCATTTAGGTTCTGAGAAGCAAGTCCTGCGCCCCAAAAATATTCTGCCGAATTACTCAACTTATGTCGTCTTTGACAGTTTATTGAAACAGCTGTTGGAGAAGCTTGTACTTGTGTTTATTGTTGTTGCAGAGGGTAAACAAAAGTTATGTATAACACACACATAATATTAATATTTGTATTACAATCGTTGTCCAATATTTTTATAGCACTGCATGCGGCGTGTGGATGCATAAATTGTGTCGTCATTTGTTTTTAGTGCATCCATACTATACGAGTTTGTGCATAAAATATCGCTTAAAATCGATCGAAAAGAGCTATCAGCTTTAATAGCTGTTCTAATGGCTTCCCATGGAAGTAGTGGAAAACTGAGCTAACATTTAGAATACATTTTGTGATCGTTCATTTTTATTTTTATCTTTGTCACTAAATCTATAACAGACCAATATTTGTAGATTAATTATTTAGTTTGCAATAAACGCGTTGACTTTGAATCGATAAATTTAGTGCCCTTTATGACCCTTGAAACAATGTAAATATAGTGGACGGGTTAACACTCTCTCTTCAGATTAACTATCGCAATGCCCGCAAAAACAATGTTTTTGTCTACTCGAAGCTTGCGTAAGTTCACATCATCATCATCTCCTGCTAGTCCCATGTTGCTTGGTCTACTCGAGGCTTGCGTAAGTTCACATCATCATCATCTTCCTGCTAGTCCCATGTTGCTTGGTCTACTCGAGGCTTGCGTAAGTTCACATCATCATCATCTCCTGCTAGTCCCATGTTGCTTGGTCTACTCGAGGCTTGCGTAAGTTCACATCATCATCATCTTCCTGCTAGTCCCATGTTGCTTGGTCTACTCGAGGCTTGCGTAAGTTCACATCATCATCATCTCCTGCTAGTCCCATGTTGCTTGGTCTACTTGAGGCTTGCGTAAGTTCACATCATCATCATCTCCTGCTTGTCCCATGTTGCTTGGTCTACTCGAGGCTTGCGTAAGTTCACATCATCATCATCTCCTGCTAGTCCCATGTTGCTTGGTCTACTCGAGGCTTGCGTAAGTTCACATCATCATCATCTTCCTGCTAGTCCCATGTTACTTGGGGTTGGCGTTTCGTTTCCTTCTTCCACCGTCGCGCTATCATTCTCTCCCTTTTCTTTCATATCATTCTTCACACAATCCATCCATATTTTCTTTGGCCTTCGTCTACCTTTCCCTCTCTATCCATCAATATTTAATTTCATCATTCTTACGTGACATGCATTTCATCCCTCATAATCACATGCCTAGATTAAGCCATGCGATTTCCTTTTTAAGGCCACTATGTAGGTTCATAATGCTATGTATCTACTTACAAGCAACTGGCGCGCATATTATTATGAATGTAAGTGAGTCGAAAGTACCTACAATTACAATTTGTCACACGTTGTAGCATTCCGTAGTATTTCGCTGAAAATACAAGGTAGGATCTCCTTAAATTAATTTATTGGGTGTACTACATGCATCAGAAAAGTTTTTGTCAATCAGCTGTGACCTACATACTTAGCCTACATCTCTTTTTGTTTCATGTTTTATAAATGGTAGCAGTTTTCACGTAGTATTTCATGTAAATAATGATAGTTCCACTCGGCTACCGCATAATCATGCCCTATTACACGCATTAGCATATGACACTGCAGTTTGTCGCAAATGCACTAAGTATGCATATAGAGTGGCTAACACCTTCATTTATCGTATCGGTAGTAAGCATTTGCACAAATTGTGAACTAATAATATGTTTACAAAAGGCTAAACTTACAATTTACCTAAAATCTTAAATAGGGTAAAAATCTAAATCAAATCTTAAGAGAATCAGCACTTTTTGAACGTCAAATTTACATAAGACAGTCCCACAAAACGACGGGGAAGAAGTGGCGCAACAAACTTCTCAGCAGCACAGCTGTCTGAAGGCCAATTATTGTACTTAAAAAACGTTCAAGTTTAAGTCGCAGTGCCGCAAACGTTCCAAAATGTCACAAAAGGTATTCTGCTAAACCAAAAAACGAATACCCGGTTTCTGATTTGAGAAAAGTAGTAAATCTCAACTGATTATTCTCAAATACATAATTAAGTATGCGATTAAGTTTTTTGCGTTTCTCAAGTTAAAATCGAATTTCGTTAAACCATAATCAACTGATAATTTACTTAGAAATTGAAAAAAAAATGAATTAGTTTAAAGAATTAATTAAATAATTATTGATTAACGTTCCAATTTACATTTATAAACCGGTAATTTTTAAAAACTCATAATATTAAACCATTTTATTCTTATAAATTTAAAACAGACTTAAAAAGTAAGTGATTAAGTGATTTTAAAGAACGTAAAATAGGTATGGCATTAATTTCAACAAAATGTTAATAAAGTTGCATATTTTAGCAATTAATAATTATTAATGGCAAACTGTAAGTAAATAAACAAAGGTTTTATTGGGATTCTGTTAGTATTTTTACTTAAACTACCTATTGTACCAATTAAAGATAAGAAATAGAGATCGCCTAACTATACCTACTCTAGAGGAAAAAGAAAATCTTGTTTCAATAATAACAAAGTAAGTACGAGTTCATAATAACGTATAATGTGTACGATAATATAATTGTACGTTTCACCACTTTAGTTATATAATATTATGTTTGTGATTATTATTTCCTGAGATACCAAAGTGTAATAGGTATAGAGAATATACAGGTTCTGTTTGTTCACATGCACACATATAATTCATTAAAATCGTTTTTATTGCTACATACAACTGTACTTGTGTAACATTTCTTTTAAGTTAACATAATTATTATAAATACCTACCTATCTGTGATTTTGTATGTAACTAGGAGTAAATAAAAATATTACAATACCTACATTTTATTTTTATTTTTAGTACGGTCTACATAATTACACTTTTATTGGGTAAAAAAACAATTTTGTACAATGGATGTTCTGGCAGCAAAATGTAGGGTATTTAACACTTAGGTAATGGTGAATCACTTTCTTCTTGTACATGTTCATCATATTCCACGATGTAGCCATCAAGATGAAGAGTCATATTATGAAAAACAACACACGTCACCATCACCTTCAATACGATTGGAGTTTTAGTTGCATTCCTGAATGTAGGCATGGAAATCTTCTTTTAAGAACACCAAAACACCTTTCAATTTGTGTTTCGTGATGCTATCTGGGCTCTGTTATAGGCTTCTTGGGATGGAGAGGCAGGGTTCAAAAAGGGTGTCATGAGATACATAAGGCATGGCTAACCACTATATTCCAGAATAAGGTATGACCCAAATCTGCCAGCTTCAAATTGAGCTGCAAGTGGTTAGTCGTTCCAAATAGTAGTGTCGTGAATGGATCCTGGCCAACGTGCAAGGACACTAGTTATTTGTAAATTGCCATCACAGATGGCTTACACATTTATAGAAAAAAAATCTTTTCTGTTCCTATACAGCTCAGCTCTGCTCCCTTCTGGTGAATTTATTTTTACATGTGTGCAGTCTACAGCACCTATGACTCTAGGGAATCCAGCTTTGTCAAAAAATCGTGCCGCCACTGATGGTCTCTCCTGTGTAGTGGGCATACGAACATATTGCCGTCTCAATAATGCTATCGCACTAGTCATGCACCCTCTCTACCACGCGGCACACCGTCGCCTTGCTCACGTTCACGGTGTCGCCCACGACATCTTGAAAGCTACCAGTCGCGTAAAACCTAAGAGCTATTAATAACTGCAACATGAAAGAAATGGAGTCCCGCCGTTACGTATTGCTATACTGCATTTCTTTTATGTTGCATATATAATAATAAAAAAAATATTTCTCACCACAATGTTTTTCAAAGTTAGCAAGTACTACTTAGTAATAAGCTATTAATACACGTTACAATATTGTGGGAGACTGGTGCCTAAGCTAGGCCGAAACCTGTGTTTCAGGACACCAGGCCTTCACCCCGAGGAACAATGTCTGGGTGTACTAAAGCGTTACACCATATATTATGCGGTGAGTACAGTGTTGTGGAAAGTTGTGCGATTGTGTACGTGAGTGAGTGTGTGATTATGTAAATATGTGTATGGGTGTGTGCTGTGAGTGATTTTTAGTAGGTGTAATTTTCTTCCTTTTTTATGTTCTGGCAGTTATAAAATAAGGTTTATGACTTTTTTTAAAAGGACACCTTCGGTATTCTCGTATGACAGCTTTAAGAGCCAACTAGTAAGCTTGGTTAACAATTTAATCATGTTCAAAGTATATATATCAAGAAAACGATGAATTTTATTGTAAATTCGAGCACTTAGTACGTTGAAGTATCGGCTTGCAAAAGAAGAGAGTAGTATAACAAACTGGGTAACCTTTTCACTTAAAATAAAAATATTATCAAGAGGGAGCAAAGAATGACGGTAAAATACCGCACGTAGAATGAAGAGTTGACGGACGTTGAGGACTTTTGATTCAGAATAGAGCAGGGCGGTTGGGTAATCTCTGCGTTTGAACTGCATCACTTTGAGAATTGCCCTTTTCGCTCGTTCAACCTAGATTATATAAGTCTTGCAGGTTCCTCCTCAAGCAAAAATACAGTATGTAATAACGGAGACACACGGACTCTGATAAACGAGAAACAGGGTTTCACGGTCAGCTTCTTTGAAAATATATATTAATTTTCTGATTCGCGAACAAAATCAATAGTTAATTAGACCAAAATGCAATTCTATGTGATGAACAAAAAGGCTTCAGGAAAAATAAACACACCAATAGGGCGGTTTATGACTTCTTATACATAGTTTCTTCACAAGTTGACAAATCTTTACCTGTTTGTTCACTCTATTGTGACATGTCTCAAGCTTTCGATTATGTAGGTCACAATATTCTGCTAAATAAACTAGAGGCTTATGGTATAAGAGGTAATGTCCGTGAACTGATAAAATCATATATATCAGACCGCCAACAAATAACCCAAATGTCAAAATGCAATATTAAAACTAAAAGGGAACAAATTTTCTCCTCTGATAAGCGTTACTTCACATAATATGTTGTTTCGCAGGGAAGTGTATTAGGCCCTCCTTTGTTCCTACTATACATTAATGATCTACCAAATGCAACTAAGGAACCCATGTCATTGTTTGCTGACGACAGTACTGTAACCATAGCACCTACAAATATGATCAACTACCATTCCGATTCTAATAATTCATTCAATTCTATAATCATCTGGCTTAATGATACTAATTTGAAAATAAATCTCAGTAAAACAAACATAATGCATTTTAAACAACGAGAAAAGGTACTTAATACAACAAAATTTAATTTAGTATATAATAATAATTTAATATACTTATAATAATTTAGTATATAGTATATACAAAAGAAACTGAAACAGCCCGATTTTTGGGATTGATCATTGACAAGCAATTAAATTGGAAAACTCACATTGACGAACTTTGTAAAAAAATTAGTACTTCTTCATAATATATGCTCTTTGTCAAATAAGAGCACATTATTATGAGATTTATATCTTATTTGGATTTAAGAGCAAATTATTTCCTAATTTATAATTCCAATTACTTACATATCATAAACTATTTTGTACGCCGAATATGGCGAAAACATGTTGAACCGGCAATTTTAAACTCGTTTCCATCCAAATGTGCATATCTATGTATCGTGTTACACATGTTTATACAAATAAATGAATCTTTATCTTTACTTACATTGAAATGTGTAATAAATGTGTAAGACTACAAATGTACGAAAATGGCCCAGAATATCGAAGCATACAAATATACAATAAATTACCTGAAAATATACGGTCCACGAGAACACTATGTGTATTTAAAGCTAGGATAAAGGCATTGCTCTTAGAAAAAAATTAAAATAGAGTTCAAATATATATCTGTGTGTTAATTATAATATTTGTTATGTATAAAGCTAGATATAAGTTTAATAAATATAAAATTTTTAATTCTGAAAGTTCCTAATCTACTTGTTATTAGTTATTAGATACTCACTGCAACATGCTGCACCCTAACATGGTCATGTACTCACTATTGTAAAGCCTAGCGTGTTACTATGGTTGTGTAAATGATAAATGATTTTATTTCTATAAGTAGGTTTTTACAAACACTTTTACACGTCAATCATATTTTTTTTCAAACTAGATGAGGTCGGCGTTTCCTATCTGACTACTCTGAGAAGTGTACATTGTGCATTAAATAAACAAATAATATTTTATATGTATTAATGATTAGATGACTATTTAATAAATAGTACATTGTTACCCTAGGGGTAAAAGTAACTTAGTTAGTTCCGAGAAGGGGTTTGGCGCCGGAGCATAGCGAGGGCGCCAATAGTTAGAGGGATTAGACAAGTCTTTAACCCGAGGTAAATACTGTGCTTTTCATTACGAATACAAGGAAAGTAAAAATAAAAACATGGATTAGGTAAAGAAAAAATGAGCCTCTTCTCTTATGAAATCAGGCGTTAAATCCATATCTGAATTCGATGAACTCATTGTGTTAATACAAATCTCTGCTATACGGAAGTATAAACAAAACTCTACAACTCGAAAAAACAAATGAAGATCGGATTGTAGCTTTCCCGCCTATTTTTTTTTTTCTGTTGACAGCTACTAGCTACTCAGCCATTATTTTTCATTTCCATCATTGAAAAAATGGTAAACATTTTGCCCCAATCTATGTTATTTTAAAGAAATAGTTGAGAGTAAATTATAATAAAGTCATTTACAAAAATATATTTTCAATTTTATTAATACTTAACTTTATGTTATTTCAATTTTACATCGCGCTGTAATTGAGTAGCTGTATAGGAAGTTGGAACACGATTCAATAGACATGTGAAAATAGAACTAGTTTTAATGGCTGTCAGTTGAAAACGATTCTCCCTAGGGCTGAAAAGTATTACTTTCAACCCGCTCCTCAGGCAACTTCAGACCTACTTTCCGATTATGAGTAATGAAAAATAGGTTTTCTTATACATATTCATTTATTTGCGTTCCACAAGATAAAAAACAAGATGTTAAAAAAAGGCTAAGAGCTATTGTAGACCCTGTCAGGGCACAGCAAAAAATATTGTTTGATATAACTTTATTTATTACTTAAGGTTCAAAAAAACTAAATCACAGAAAGCTAAAATGTTAAATAAAAATATAGAGGAAAACTAAATAATTACATTTACATAAAAATGTTAATAACAATAACTTTCAATTGCAAGTCGGCTAAAAGATCTGCAATAAACTATTACTACTAAATATTATTAACATTAGTTAAATATGTGACACTGCTGACATTATAGCTCTGCAAGAGACATGGTTGCTGCCTCATGACATTCCATTCCTCGGATCATTACATGCTGACTTCGAATGTACTGGAAATTCGGCAGTCGAGTGCAAAGACTACTATAGTATATTGGGAAGTCGAGTCCTCACAAAATATCTTGCGCGGTAGGCCTTATGGCGGCGGTGTCGCGATATTATGGCGTAAAAATATAATGAGCGACTTTTCACAATTTTGGAAGAATGTTAATAAGCAAAATGTTAAGCCCGAGCGGCCAAATCAGGTGGCAGGGGTTACTGAGCCTAAGGAAAATGCAGAATTGTTTAAAACCCACTTCCTGGTGGAATCTTTGTTGAAACAAGAACCAGTGCCTGGTGTGGTCGATGCTGAGGATGGTCAGGCCTCGGAAAATCTTATTAGGGTCTCTGCCAAGGAAATAAGAAAGATTATTCAGTGTATGAGTAGGGGTAAATCCGCGGGTAATGACGGCCGCAGCGTCGAGCACCTCAGGAATGCGGGTACGCATCTGGTCTTGTCTGTGTTTTATTCACTGTGTATTTCACATTCATACTTATCGCCAGATTTTTTAAAACATTAGTAGTGGCAATGATGAAAAACAAAACGGGTGACATAACTGACAAAAGTAATTACAGACCGATATCTTTGGCAACAATCATGGCAAAAGTCCTACACAGGATAATTGATAACCATAGCTAAGTATATAGTTCTACATGATGGGCAGTTCGGGTTTAGACCTGGCCTGTAACGCTGCGAAAACCCAAACGTTCGTATTACCTACCAAGGCTCTGACATTGAGTAAGCAAATAAAGCTATGTTCTTGGGTGTAATGATCGACAACAAACTGACATGGAAACCTCATGTTGAAGAACTGTGTAAAAAACTGAGTAAATCCGCATATGCCCTTTTCCAACTTTCAAAGAAAGTCAACAGTCAGGCTCTTTTAACGTCATACCATGGAACAGTTGCCTCCGTTTTGCGGTATGGTGTAATTTTTTGGGGGCAGTCTACTGATATGGTGCTTGTATTTAGGATGCAAAAGCGATGCATAAGGTCAATGTGCGGTCTTAAAACCACAGATAGCTGTCTTCCTTATTTTAAAACATTAAAAAAAGTAACATTTCCGTCTTTGTACATACTGGAAATGGCTTTATTTGTGAAAAATAATCCACATATATTTCAGAAATTGTCGGCAGTCAGAAGCAATCCAATACGAACTCAATATGTACTACATCCATTGTGTCAAGTTAAATGTAAAACTGCACTAATGCAAAAAAGTTTTTTTGGCATTGCCCCACGCATTTACAACAAATATTATTAAAATTATGACTAAATTCAAATTTAAAAGGGCACTAATCGAACTATTAATTGAAAAAAGTTATTACACAATTGACGACTTCCTTAATGATGAATCACTGACCGATTGACATGCTATTATATCATTTGACTTTTTTATTTTATTTTTATTGTGCCTAATCTTGATGACATTTAACATTTTTTATTTTTTTTTTGTAATTTAGATAACCTTAGTTGACATTTGCCATTAGTTTAATATTGTGACATTTTTAGTTGACATTTCCCATTATTTTATTTTGTTTGTGACATTTTTTACTGTCATTCCAACGATTTGACATTAATTTATATTTTGTATTATTTTGTTCTCTTAAATTGTTATTTAAAATTATATTAACTTAAAATTTGTGTAAATTAAATAATTAAATGTTTTTGCATGCCCATGTGATGGTAGAGCATGGCGAACTCTTTAAATTAAACATCTAAGTATGTACTAAATACCCATGTTTGCAAACCAATAAATGATTTGATTTGAATCCCTAAATGAAAGCCTCCAGGCATGAAGGGCGTGCCCACTTACATGTGCAATGTTGGATTATGTTCATATACCTAGCTGTAACGAGGTAGACATGAACTATATTCTTATAAGAAAACGTACTTTTGGAAAAACTAATGAACCAACGCAACGTTTTAACTGAACAGCACCCAGCCTCATACCTCTAAGGTGCAAAACATCAAGCAGCTTTTAATATGTGGCACATCAAAAACCCAAACATTTACAAATAACAGAGAACAGAGACATGGACTAGTGTTTACGTCAATTACAGACGTGCACAGCATTCACAACAAAAAAAAAACAGAGTATTCACGTTACAAAAAAAAACAAAAACAATATAAGAACAAAAGCTCTAGCTAAAATCTCGGTAGTAGAGAGAATACCCTCATCGACTTAAACATTGACTAATTATATTATTTTGATTTGTTGTCTTCAGTCTTCCCCTCATTTATAATCTTAGATATAAATATAGTTTATACTAGATGCCCGTGACTTCATTCGCGTGGAACTTATAAGACACCACAATATACTAAAATAATACTACCAGCCACATTATTATAAAACTTCCCTGTACACCACGTAATTGTACTTTTTGGTCTCAGCAGCCAAAATATACAGGGAGTTAGGACTGGTGGCGCAGGAGCAAGCGATGTACAATTGTCCGTGTGAGAAGCAGCTCGTCCTGGTGCCGATACAACCGCCTTCAGTAGCAATTTCCCATTGCTTGCGAAGTTTTTCGTTTTTAGTGAATCAATGAACGCCTGCGCTTCTGCATATACTACCTAATGGCACAACACTGATACCCTGAGTGATGCATTCTTACAGATAATTCCTGACAAACGGCTATCACTAAAGAAAAAAACGTGTGCGGCCGGAGGACCCCCGCGGCCCCGTCAGGAACGTGTGCGGCCGGAGGACCCCCGCGGCCCCGTCAGGAACGTGTGCGGCCGGAGGACCCCCGCGACGGGGCCCCGTCAGGAATGTGTGCGGCCGGAGGACCCCCGCGACGGGGCCCCGTCAGGAACGTGTGCGGCCGGAGGACCCCCGCGACGGGGCCCCGTCAGGAACGTGTGCGGCCGGAGGACCCCCGCGACGGGGCCCCGTCAGGAACGTGTGCGGCCGGAGGACCCCCGCGACGGGGCCCCGTCAGGAACGTGTGCGGCCGGAGGACCCCCGCGACGGGGCCCCGTCAGGAACGTGTGCGGCCGGAGGACCCCCGCGACGGGGCCCCGTCAGGAACGTGTGCGGCCGGAGGACCCCCGCGACGGGGCCCCGTCAGGAACGTGTGCGGCCGGAGGACCCCCGCGACGGGGCCCCGTCAGGAACGTGTGCGGCCGGAGGACCCCCGCGACGGGGCCCCGTCAGGAACGTGTGCGGCCGGAGGACCCCCGCGACGGGGCCCCGTCAGGAACGTGTGCGGCCGGAGGACCCCCGCGACGGGGCCCCGTCAGGAACGTGTGCGGCCGGAGGACCCCCGCGACGGGGCCCCGTCAGGAACGTGTGCGGCCGGAGGACCCCCGCGACGGGGCCCCGTCAGGAACGTGTGCGGCCGGAGGACCCCCGCGACGGGGCCCCGTCAGGAACGAAGTTACTTACCCGATACTCGACGTTCACACAAACATACAGGGTTACTTGGAATTCGACGTATAACCGTCAGGAGCTGATAGAGGGGTCAAAATGCAACAAATTGAACCTCCCCATATGTTTGGCCGTATATTCGAGATATTTGAATTTTAAGGGTTTTTTTATATTTGCCCAAAATTTGACATGTAATTAATAAAAAAAAAACTACATAAGAATGTGTACCATTAAAAAATGATATTGTAGCTGGCACTTCAATTAAGCTATGAACATAATTAAAAGTACTGAAGTCAACAAAATAATTAAAATAGCCTATAGGAAAAAAAAGGATTTCCAAAAAAAAAACAATAATTAAACTTATGACAGGTTTTCAAAGCCGTCCTCAAACCGATAATATAAGCTATTTGCTTTGTGGAAAGTTGATTAAAATAGCCGTTCTTGCTTATTGCTGCTTAGCTCCGTAAAGGTATAGCGTGATGATAACCATTTAAAGGGTTAAATCGGTAACTGTCTGCAATATTCTAACCTTTTGAGTCCTTTTTTTACAATTTGCGATAAACTATAGAAGATTACGAACTTAATGCAATATTGCTCTTTGCGTGACAATTTAAAGCCTACATACTGACCAGACTTATAGGAAATATAATCATAGGAGTGTTTGCGTGATGCTGGAAGATATATTTAGACAAACATATAAACAGATGAGAATTCAAATAAAAATATTTTCGTCATTACAATCGTTCCCAAACCCGCAAAAATTTCTTTAAAAAAAAAAAGTTTATTTCGACATGCAGTCGAGGAGTCTCCATTTAGGCATAGCAATGCCTGTAGTTGAAGGCTCCGCTCTTCCCTTACATTATAAATTACAAATAGGTAAGTAACAAAAGGAGAAAAAAATAAATAAAAAATAAAACTAAAGACAGAAAGATAATACGATCAATTGTTTAAGTGCATGAGTGTGTTTGTGTGTGTGTGGGAGAGTGAGAGAGACAGATTTTGAGTGTACATGGTGTGACCAAATAAGCGAATAAAATCACTCTAGATCACTTAATATTAAGTCACTCGTTGCAAAAGTAACTCTGTATCGTCATAAAAAAAAACAATGTACAGTTTTGATTTCGCTACGATTTTATTATAATAATAATTATGTATTTTGAAACTGTCGTCTGAAAGTAATGACGTGTCACGCACTGACTCGTGTTCAATGTCACGTGACCAATGCCTTTATTTTCACGCAATTATTTCTCAAAACTATTATAAACCTAAAGTGATTAACAAAATAAGTTGATTTTTATATTTTTAGCTCACAACCATTATACAATACAAAATTCTTTAAGTTAGCCTTCTGCATCAACGTATCTTTCTGTTACCTTGCCAATACATTATGTGGTGCGTGGTGCTATCGGGTCCACAGTGACACGAGATCGCGACCTGCCCGCTGATTCTGACGCGCGCGACTCTGATACTGACAGACCAGCGGTAACCCCAACCCAATGACCTCAAAGAATAATATAAAAAAATGGGGGCAATGACTGCTCTATATGATTATCAATGTTTCTTAATCGCTGCGATTTTGTAACGCGGAATCTTTTGTTTATGACGTCTCGTATTGGCCTTATCAGTTTTATTATTGCAAATAAAAAGCTTTTTTTTAAATATTTACACTCTTGGTTTTAAAGGTTCAGTGTTTTTAAATGTGAAAAGAGCTACATACTTTGGTCCTTGATCCATGATCGATGAGCTAATAATTTCCCTTATCTATAGTGATATTGTATTGCTTAGGTTACAGTTGCGTGCTAGCTTACGATGCTTTTCATCATTGTTTTTGTATGACCTAATAGGGCAAGCCTGATCTTGATTACGAAGTCACTAATTTCTTCTCATGGAGGTCGATACATTCATTGGTGTAACTAATAGATACATGCTCCTATGCTAGCGATTATCACCCATATTGATTAAACGACGCACAGTGGGCCCATACTGAAAATTTGTGGACTTAGGCAACAAAGTTCCAATATCGATGCGATTTTTTAATATGACGTGTTATGATATTTCTGATAACTTTTATTCTTATAAAATTTATTTTAAAGTTGATAGTTTGTCTGAAAAAAAATTATTAAATTTTTTTGTATGGAGCGCATCACGTTTAATTTTTTTTCTTCAATTGTGCTAATATGTTGGGTGTGTGGGTCATTCTCTATCCACTAAAAAAAAATCTGCGCCAGCCATCCGCGGCAGCGCGAGTAATCATTAAGTAAAAAAAAAAGTTTTGTAAGATTCTTTATGCCATTTAAAATAAATTCAAAGTATATTTTTTGTCTCCTTTGGCTGTTTTGACTCTCTTTTTAGTTAAATATATAGTTTTAATAGCGCATAGGGACTTATACATAATAACTCTGGTAGAGATTTAGTTATTATTGCATGTTTTTTGTAGCACCTGCATTGTGGTTGATGACTCATTTGTTTGTGCGCTCGACAAAGCGCATAACTAATGAGGCATCAAAAAATGCTCGTCTCTGATTGGCTGAATAATTTTACCCATTATTATGTCCACTACTTGAGTAATTAACACTGACTATAAATATAAAGACATTCATTAAGTCCATCTAGACCCCATTCAGATCTAGCCTGTCCCCTACTTGCTGTCCCCCCCCCCCCCCCCCAGCGACGCTATAAGCCGAGGTTCGTACCCCACAGGGGGCGCCCTTAGGTGATGGTCGCTTAGTTTATAATTGATATTATGCCCCTGGCTGGAGGCTTTGAGTTAGCTCGAAGGCACCACAGGATTGACCGGTTAAGCAGTCACGGCCTCTCAAGGCCAACTGCGAGATGCAATACAAAAAAAAATAAAAAAAAAATAAGTCCATCTAGTTTCGCTCTTGTCGCTTATTTGTGAACACAGTGAAATACTTTTATTTTTATATTTAAATTAGAACTATGGCTAGATTTTGTACCAACCTAGATCTTTTTGTGAAATTAAGAAGTGGCGGTGATCTGAAAAATCATATGTTTCTATATGAAAGTATCATTTCTGTCTTGACTTCCGAAGTTTCTGAAGAACACAAGAACCAAATCAAGGAGTTCTATCGGCTTTTTTGTGTAAATCTAAATAAAAAGTGGATAAAGTCAAGTAGAAATAAAAAAACTTTTATGAATCGTGTAAGTAATCGCAAGTGGTTGGAAACAAACATCAACTGGCCTGTTTGTGACAGTGTTGACCTGAGAAGTGAGATGGGCTTTTCGGACGCAGACTTATCTGAGCCTGTGGATATATACTCCCATGTTCCTACTCTTGCAGTATGTACTGAGGAAACGGGAACATCTACAGAAAAGGAGCACAGAAAACCGTTCGAAGAGTTAAGTAATAAGCAAAAAAAAGACGTTCTACTTCCAGAGTGGACGACACGGTTGGCGCAGTGGTTAAGCGATTGACTGCTGCGTAACGTGTCGCGGGTTCGATCCCCGCACGGAACAAATATTTGTATGACCTGCAAGTAGTTGTTCCGGGTCTGGCCGTTTGTGTATGTGAGTTTAAATGTTTGTAAACGCACCCACGATACAGGAGAAATTCCTAGTGTGGGGCAACGTTTTTTAAAAAAAAAAGAAAAAAAAAAAAAAAAAGAAAAAAAAAGAAAGAAAAAGAAAAGAGTAGAAAAAAATCCGAGGAAGAGTTGCAGCACTGGTACATAACAAAATTGAAAGACAACGGCAAAACGAATCTGGCAAAAGTGATCGAATACCTTTCCAGTAATCTAGATGCTCTATCTGAAGTAGACGAGCGACTATTCAAAAAGCAGAGCTTAAGTACTGTCTCTGAAGATAAGTGTTTAGCTCTTTATACACCAGTTGCGCTCTCAAAATGAAAGTACTTAGCTCTTCGATAATTTCTGAAAGAAGAAAACTGTGCTGCCTTTCCATCTTATCCAAAGCTTGTAAATGCCAAGAAAAGATGTTACCCGCCACCATTTCGGTGATCTCCATACTCTCTTGAGTATGGAGATTGCCGAAAAAGGAGCTCAGATTAAATTGCAAGTGCTATTGGACCACACTGTGGAGAGGATTTTACTAAATATGAATTATGTTGATAGGTCTCAAAATGAAGAACTCAAGTTAAACTGGAAATGGGGACTTGATGGTTCTTCGTCGCAGAGTAATTATAAACAGAAAACGTCAAACACAGCTTCAGAGTTCGATGATTCATCAGTAGCCATGATAAGCATCGTCCCTCTTCGGCTAGTGTCTACTAGCCCATCATCTGGGAATTAAAATATAGTTTGGGAGAACCCCATACCTTGCTCAACTCTGTACTGTCGACCAGTGAAGTTCACTTTCACTTCGGAGACAGCTGATTTTATAAAGTCTGAAGAGTCTGAGATGAAAAACAAATTGATGAACGAATATCTACACAGTGTGGAAATATATTGTATCACATGAATTGCATATGACCATAATTGATGGAAAAGTGGCCAATATTATTGCTGAAGTACCATCATATGCAACGTGTCCCATTTGCTTGGCAAAACCGAGCGAGATGAATAATTTAGACGCTTTGACTTCCAAACCACTTCGTGAAGAAATTTACAAACAAGGAATTTCTTCACTGCATATTATGAAGATTCGGTGTATAGGATGTAATGGTGTGTGGTGTATGGTGTATGTTTTTGTAAACGCACCCACGATACAGAAGAAATTCCTAGTGTGGGGCAACGTTTAAAAAAAAAAAAAAAAAAAGAACAAAGAATGTCTTCTCCTTACACTCACACTCATTCACTACACAATATGATCACACACTTACACTCACACGCATTCACACAGTAGCGTTTTTTCTAGTTTTATTATTATTATTTTCTTTTTTTTTCAATTTGTTTGTTACGTTTTCTTTCATTCTGATTCTTAGATTTTTATTTAGTTTTTTTTTGTTTTTGTAATTTGGAGCAAACTTATTTTACTTATATTACCTAACATATTTTTAAAATAAATGTTTCAATGGTAAACCCGCCATATTGGTGCCCAAGATACAGGCTTGCCTAGTTTGGGGCCAATGTAAAATCTCTGTACTTAATCTGTTTGCAATAAAGTTTAATTATTATTATGACTATATATTTTATAATCTGGATTTTCAACGATGGACTGCTCGAGGCGAACATAAAGCTTTGAAACAAGCTAAAAAAAATACCATGCAACAAGAGTTTCGTGAGCAAACTGGAATGCTGATTGGTATATTCAAACAGGTGTGCCAATCGGTAAGTAAAAAAATAAATTTAGTTTGCTGTATTATTTGACTCGATTGCGTTTTGAAATTAAAATGTATGTACTGATTCGTTTTAGGTACCTTATCTAAAGAAGCTTCGGAAGCCCGTAATAAGGGCATCAGATACGTCAGGGAGAGGCACACTCAGAAAACGGGGAGAATAGCAACAAACAAAGACATCCTCCATGGACTTCTTATAAGCTCCAATCCCCACATATCCTACATAAGGCATAAGTTCGAAAAAACGAGCGATGACCTATATTGTTTAAGGTTTTAAATACATTATGTGTATATACTTAACGCAAAACTAATAAAACCACATAGCATTAGTACAATATGTACTATTTACGAGCGCCCAAAGTTGAAAAAATTTGCCGACGGCAAAAAAATAACAATGGCCGCCAAGACAATGGAAACAAAATGTTGTTTTATAAATATAAATCTGATACGTAGAATAAAAATATTGGTACCTGTGGAAAGCTTATTTAATGCTTCAACTTTGTTATAGAAGTAGTGGTATTAGAATAACACACTGTACTAAAATAAGGATCTGAAAACACATACACGTAATAACAATAAACATGAATCGGTCAGCGCCGGTTGTGGAATAAAACCGAAATTACGTAATATTTTTTCACTCACCGATCTTGAAATCCTGCAGTAATTCACTTCACTATAATATTTATCACATACTTAAACAGGCCATAGCACTTAAAACACTTGAAAACCCACTTAAAACACAAATTATTTATCACGTAAACAACACACGCGCGAGTCGTACGCCACTGACAAGACGTCATATTTTTTTAATTATTTGATTTTTTTGGTTGAACGCTTGTAGTGTTGTCATACATCCTAGTACGCGGCACAGAGTCAAGAAATCAACTAAATACACGGAATGTGTGTGTCCGACCTTATAGTAAAGCAATAAAGGTTGAAATAAAATAAAATAAAATTAAATTTAAAGGGAACTCGCGTTCACTCGTTCGTTAAACTGAATTGATGGAGCGGGGCCGACGTGACCAGAGTACGTTCAAGCGGAATAATGAGTTGTTGCCTAAAGCAATTCAGTTGTTACAGACTACTGAGCCTCCCTGTGACAGTGAGATTATGGAGAAAGAAGAATGCCTCATAGCAGAGTCCTAATATTTTCCGGACCCACTAGCACTTCTGGAACAAGAAATAATGTGATCCGGCTCTAGATTATTCCCACAAAAACCCATCAGGGCTAGGAGTATGACAAACAGCCCTTTTCAGGGCTACAATTAGTTCGCAGTTTCATGTTGATCCTACACACGTACGATAACTTATACTATAATATACATACGCTTGATTATGTAGATAATTATCAACAACTTGCCCGTACAAATTTAAATTATTTCACCTATCATAACAAAATTAGTATAACTTGAAACTTATTACGATATTTATTCAACAAATAACGTGCAGTTAAAAAAATAACACAGCCAATCAGAGACAAGCATTTTTCGTTGACTCGTTTGTTATGCGCTTAGCGGAGCGCACAAACAAATGAGTCATCAATCACAATGCAGGTGGTACCAATAACATAGCAATAATAACTAAATTTCTAACAGAATAATAAGTATAAGTACCTATGCGCTATTAAAACTATATATTTAACTAAAAAGAGGGTCAAAACAGCCAAATGAGACAAAAATTATACTTTGAATTTATTATAAATGGCAAAAAAATTCTTACAAAACATTATTTTTTTACCGAATGATTACTCGCGCTGCCGTGGATGGCCCGCGCTGATTTTTTTTCGTGGATAGAGAATGATCCTAGCTATCAAATACTCACGCACACTCCCAACATATTAGCACAATTGAAGAAAAAAAAATAAACGTGATTCGCTCCATACAAAAAAATCTAATATTTTTTTTTTCAGACAATCTATCAACTTAAAAATAAATTTTATAAGAATAAAAGTTATCAGGAATATCATAACACGTCATATAAAAATAAATGGCATCGATATTGGAACTTTGTTGCCTAAGTCCACAAATTTTCAGTATGGGCCCACTGTGCGACGGTCTGAAAAGTCGAGACATCTGCATCTTCGTCTAACATCGCTCGCCATAGGCCCTGTGTCTGTGCACTTTTTAGCGAAATCACTTTAGTAGATATTGTGATCATTTTTGAGGCAGGTACTGCATCGGATACCGAGCAGCGTCGGAGCTACACAGCACTTTCTTACATAGGTAACCACTAAACTTGCGTCATTCTCCTAAGTTATGTTTACACATGTTTTTACGAGTTTTCTCTGCACGTGTACTTTCAAGGTGCCTGCTGCAATAAATCAGAGGGATTCTGAAATTGCAGCCGCGGCACTTACGCCGCGGTTACGAGCCCATAACATCTGGATAATGTAATTACCAATTACAAACCTACGTGATTGTAATTATGTATATTCTCCTGACATGTAACCTGTGAACTGCATCTTAGTTAGGTTCTGGCTTTGTCTCGGTAGGTTCAAGACAGTGAAATACGCTCTAATATTGGTTAATTATTATAATAATATGCCCCACCCTAGATGTGCCAGAAATTCCGGTACCCGTCGCTGTGGTACTACTAACCGACTGATACACATAATTTAAATCAGCTTAGATGGATCACAGAAGAAAAGACACAACATATAAATCGACCAAAGTTACTTCAGCTTGTCTCACTTACAAGCTATGATATTGTGACTGTTTGTCGCGTAAGCAAAATGTTATACATTGTTTTAAAATTTTCTCACGTTATCGGACTCTAAGAAAGTCATTAAATCTCAATATTATGGTCTGACAGCTTGACATGCTCGACATCTAATTAATAACAACATATCTTATTTCTTTAAAATTGTAAAACAATGTTAAACCTTTGAGAAACTCATTCCGTTTGTATTTTATGGCTGGCACTTATGCCAGCCATTAGTCAAAAGCTATATTTTACGTCAGTTAAGATGAGATGTTTTCTACAAATTCTAATGGAACAGTAAAATGTCTGATTTCTAATTTTGATTCACAATGCAAGTGCCTTGTCTGGCAACGATAAGCGCGGCCGGGCCCCGTAAATTGTACAAAAACCGCCATGAACCTATTCTGCAAAAGTGGTCTTCGGTCTACATGTTACAAAAAGGAAAGAGGCTGGGGCTGAGCGTGGTTACTGTTGAGCCGGCGCGGCGCCAGACACAGCAACCATATTTGAACACTTATTTGAACACATGTGAGGCACGGCTATTTGAATATTTGTTCAAAGTTTGATCATAATATATTTACACTTCGCCATTCAATATGTTCATGGTTGAAATGTGTGCGTAGTCTGCCCACTTGCACAAAATTCAGTTGCTCGTAAATCACTGAGCGGAACGATTGCTTTATTTACTCACTAGAAGGACTGAAGCAACGAAAGTGTCCTGGAGTTTATTGAGTTGCTTGAAGGAGAACCATGTTTATGGAAAGATAAAAGTAAAAAAAAGAAAAAAAAACAGATAATTTAATTAATGAAACATGTACCTACCTTGTTATTTACGATATATTTCACACATCTACTCGCGCCTTCTTTTGTGACTTTCTACTTAATTTTTTTGCAGATGTAACAAATAATTACATACACTTAAATAATATAGATGGGTTGTTTAATCTGTACATGAATAATTTGATCGATGAGTACCGTATATGATGATCCGTACCGTGATTTCTCGCGGCAGTGGAGCTACGCCCATTTTGCCTCCTCGCGCCACTCCTAAATGTGCGCGAGGACTTTTGCCTCCAGATCCCATGGCGGTAATCCGGCAAGGAGGCTCGCCGCCTCACCGGAGACCGTACGGTATCCCCAGACCAGACAGATGGCCATGACTCTTTGGGGCGCGTTCAACCGGTGGGCTGGCCGCCGCCTCAAGGAACGCATCCACACCGGTGCCCCGTAAAGGGCCATGGACCGCACGACCCCCGCGTAGAGCCTCCGGTAAGAGGCGTTTGGCCCCCCTAGTTTGGGCAGGAGCCGCTTCAAGGCAGCACCGACCCTTTCCAGTCTGGGAGCCAAATGTCGGAAATGCTCCACGAAGTTCCACCAGCTGTCGAGGACGAGTCCCAGGTACTTCATCGTCGACTCGACGCCGATGTGAACCTCTGCTACTGTTATTTGGGAACCCGACGGTGGGGCATTCCGAGGACCATGAAAACACATGGCCTCGGACTTGTGCAGGGCCACCTCGAGTCCCGATTGCCGGATCCTCTCGACGATTGTCGCAACACCGCGTGTCGCTAGTTCGGCCGCTACCTGGTGCGATTTCGCCTGCGCCAGGACCAGCGTGTCGTCAGCGTAACAAACCACTCTGACGTCGCTGGGGAGGTCGGCGCGCAGCACCCAGTCGTAGCCGATGTCCCAAAAATGCGGCCCCAGGACCGATCCCTGTGGGACACCGCACGACATATCTTGCCGGTTCCATACTCCCTGGTGACCGGGGTAGATGACGACCCTGTCCGTCAAATAGGCCTCGACCACATGACAGAGGTAGGTCGGCATCCGGTGATACCGGAGTGCCTGCCTGATGCAACTCCAGGGCAGGGTATTGAAGGCATTGGCGATGTCTAGGGACACCGCCAAGACGACTCCACCCCAGGCCACAGCATCCCCCGTCTTGAGGGCCCGCACGCGCACGATGGCGTCCACCGTAGAGCGCCCCCCTGCGGAAGCCAAACTGGCTCTCCGCCAAATCCGGCCCCACCCGCACCAGCCGCCTGACGAGGCGGTCTGGAATGACTCTTTCAAAGAGCTTGCCCACCTCGTCGGCATAAAGTGGCCTGCGCGTACAATATAACAACACGTTCCGGGTGTTGATGGGGCTACCGCGTTTTTGTAGCGCGTCTGACATGTTTGCTGACGCGGACGTTGGTAGTTTTTCGGCCATCATGCGCAAGAGATGCGCATCTCTGCTACGCCGTATTTGCGCCATACCCCATATTGTTCAAATATGTGTATGTGTTGGTCGCCCGCATTAGGAAATAGGGTTTCGAGATCGCATTAGGAGTCTTGACTTAGGACCGCTAAGGCGTTAGAGTCGTCAAACACTCTCGTGTTTGACGACTCTAACACTCACACTCACACTAGTCACTCTCGCCCAGGCTAGTGAAGAGTTCCGGATAAGGCGGGAGGAAATGCCCCCGTGGAGCATAAGGTGGAGGTCTGCCCGGCTTGGGCGGAGCATCGCCGTGTCCTCGTGGAGGCGATTGGCGGTGGCGATCTCTCATGTTCGGCCCTGGTCCAGGCCATGGTACGGAGCGAGAGGGCTTGGGAAGCCGTCACATCCTTCTGCGAAGCAGTAATGTTCGCGAAGGAGGAGGCGGAACGCGTGAGGGAGAGGCAAAATTCGCGCCCTCACGCCCCTAGCCGCCGCAGGAGACGCCCTGAGCGTCGGGAATCGCAGGCCGATTCCCGGCCACCGTAGGCGCGGGCTTGCGAACGGCGAGCAATGGGCAGCTCGCCGTTCGATAAGGACCAGGCTCGGGTCGACGGCGCGTTGTGTTCCACGCGCGCCTCAAAGAGATGTCAGCATCAATGACGGGGTCCGCTAGGGCCGATGCCTGCTAGGGTTGCGGGAAAGTCCGAGAGGGATACCGTGGCCCCTGGCACGGGCAACTGAAGGAATACGGGTGGGTTTTAGTCAGTAAGAGTCTGACACGCCCTCCCGCTCTGCCCAGAGCGGGAGAAGTTATTTGATGATTTACCACCCTCAATAAAAAAAAAAGGCTAGTGAAGGGAATACCAAGTCGGTAATGTCCGTGGGGTGTCATAAGGGACTACCCTATCATTTATTAAGTTGATAGTAATAAATTATTTTTATTTTTATAAGTTTGTACATGGCACACAGAGTTGTTTTATAAACTAAGATGTTATAAAGTAAATCCAGTACACAATAACGGGGGTCATAGGACTCCCTTTTCCTAAACTAGGCAGAAAAACCTGTCTGTATCTTAGGAAAGAGTATCCATTTAAAATGGGTCTTAGTGGCGGTTACAAAATTGGGTGCGTGCAGTGGGCGAACAAAGTACTTATCTTATATTTAAGGACAGAAATAAAAATGTGCGCGTGTGTGTGTGTGTGTGTGTGTGTGTGTGCGTGCGTGCGCGTGAACGTGCGCGTGTACGTGTGCGTCTGTGTGTATGTTTGTTTGTTTAGTAGGTATAGTGATGGTATAGTGGGTCTAAGACCAAGTTAAGTAGCGGACGACGTAGTCTAAGCCAGATAATTTAGTTCTGTGAGCTGTGAGGAGATGTGCCCAAGGTGAAACAGGTAACACGTGCAGTATTTTGTAAGTTAGTTGTAATGTTATTCCTTCCAAGAAGATATTTGGTCAGTGTCAACTTTAATCTTTAGTAATAGTGTGTGTAGCAGCAGCGGTGAGGTATTGTGAAAACTCAGGTGATTGATAGATACTCATAGAGTTGAGGAATTTTACTATAAAAACGATGCGTTAGTTTAACGAGCAAATGGTGTATTCGCCATCTTACTTACAACATTCAAGGACAGGTGCGGGAACAATATTTAGTAGATTAGTATGACGTAGCGTGAGGTATTTTTTCTTGCCTCGAGATGTCATTATCAGTCATGTGAGTCTACGATGCGCTTGTGCTAGATTTCTGTTATCTTAGTAAAAAATGGGGCTAGGCTGCCGTAGAACTACTGAAAACTTGTCTCCCTCAATGGCAGTTGAATACCGCAGTGCGCTGTCTTTAGGATTGAGTAAGACATTTATATAGAGCTCAGGGGACGAGTTCTATTAGAATCGTATTAGTGACCTCAGAGGTTCTATGCGTTGGCTTTAGCAGAACACGTACAAACGTTGTAAAACTGTTCTCGGTCTCACTGAAGTGGGTACACTGTTAACAGATAAATTAACGTCCCCCTTACCCCTTCACATTAATTGTAGATATTTGCGCTCACCTGCGAGAAGGGAGATTTCGGCATTACGACATTTATAATACTAAATCAAAATATCTTATATCTATACTTTTGCAAACCCTCTCGTCTTCTTAGCTTTACATATTTATTATTATAATACTGGTTTCCTAACTGTGAATTCCCAATATCAACATCACCTTGTTTGCCTTGTTATTCCCCTTGCTTTCTAAGTCGGGACAAGGCAGTATAGTTTATGGGAATTTATTTCTTATAATGGTGGGAGGGCGCCCAAGTTTGGTGACGAGCCATACAGAAAGGCGCGACGGATGGGCGCTTTCCCTTTCCCGCAGAGGAAAGTCGATCTTAACACTAATATTGATATACTTATTATTATTTATTTATTTTATTTAAAATATTAACATAACTAGGAAAAACTAAAATGTTAGCAGTCCTGGGTTTTTTGGGAACAGTCACACTATGCTATGCTATTTTCGGAGTAAGTGTTACTAGGCACTTTGACTGACTGAAGTCCTGCTGAGAGCGAGCAACTCTCCCTACCTGCCACTTGGTAACATGGCGCATTAGCTCTGTGACTCACTTATATGGTCACAGCTGTTAGACCATGTGAATGACTGCTTGTGACAAAGTCGTCATGGTCTCTTAGTAATGTTTGTTTGTTGGGTGTCAGGTGCATTCTTTTCATTATGTATTTGCACATAATATTTGTTCTTTTTTATTTATTTATCGGTTCTTGGTATCTATTGCTTTGTATGTATTAATCATCAAATAATAAATCCTTTCACTTAGTAAATCATTTTGATACTTCGTATTTAAATTCGTAGAAGCGTGCACGTGTTACAGAGTTTAGTAAAATAACGAAGTACCTTCATTTGGCCTGACATATTATACCCAGTATTACATACAACACAGACGTTATTAACAAATTTATTATGCACCACAACTCTTTATCGTAACAATACTAGCTTTGCAGACATCATTTTTGCATTCTCTAGTTTTTATTGAACAGTTTGCATCTGGCTATAAATCGTATGTAAATAAACACGGGCAGAGTTCACCCTGTGAATACATACATACATATATCTGCGCAGGCGACGGATCCCGGTGACTGTATGTCACGACCTATTTCTATGTACCTAGATAAATTGTATAATCACGACACTGTAAATTTTGTCCTTATGCTTCCTCTACATAGGAAAGGCGGATGGCCAAAACGTCCATTTTCCAAATCAGGAGCTCTGCTTTTTGCCAGTACAGAAAACATTCAGTAGGAACATAACTGTTCGTATTTGTCAGTTCGTCTGGAAAAGTGTTCATAAAAGGATACAACAACTCTTACCAGAAGTTATCTGGATTTTTTTTTATAAGTACCTGTGTTCTCTTAAAGTAGGCGATGAAAGGTTTTTCGTTACGTTCTTAACACGAGTATTTATATATTTTAATCGACATACATACATACATTGCAATTAATTCACTTTGTTACAAAACATCATGCCGCATCTTACATTAATATTTTTATGTGTTATTTTATCTCGGCATAGACAACGACACAGCACGACTTTCGGAGTGGTGTCGTTTATGCCTTGTAGTTACGTATAAACTGCAACAACGTAGGAAAATTATAGTGGCATCATTATGATTAAAATGTCGTCATTTCATAATGAGATCGAAAATCGGATGCTCTTACTTTGGGGTTAGAATAGAACAGAATAAGCAAACGACCCTATTCGATGAGTGTCGTCGGCAAACGGCCCTATTCGGGGAATGTCTTCAGCAAAGCTTATACAACCGGCTTATAACCTTTGTGAACATAATTGAATTGGGTCTGCCTAGAGTTCCTGGACTATATCTACTCCTGCAGTCTTCCATGTATCTTGACTTCTTTACAATCACAGGCCACTGCTGGCACTGTCGACTAGTGTAACCATGATGAATAATAAATTATTTTATTACTCTATGTAGGCTTGTACAAGCACTTATACACGCCAATCATATTTTAAAGAATTCCATGAATCTCTCATAGACTTCTTTTTAAGCCAGTACTACGAAATGCACAATTCTGGTAATAATATAAATGCTCCCCGGTCTAATAATAAGATATGCTCCCCGGTCTAATAATAAGATATGCTCCCCGGTCTAATAATAAGATATGCTCCCCGCTCTAATAATAAGATATGCTCCCCGGTCTAATAATAAGATATGCTCCCCGGTCTAATAATAAGATATGCTCCCCGCTCTAATAATAAGATATGCTCCCCGGTCTAATAATAAGGTACGCTCTCCTGTCTAATCTGAACAAAGAAAAACGGAATCCATAATAATAATCTTTCCTATTGTCTGTGTTTTTATACCTATGCGAAGAGGTTGTGCCTACAGGAAGCACCTGCCAGCACACCTTTGTTCGATCGTGAGCCACAAAGTTCGTGAGCCGCTTTGACGTATTCCTTTAACTTCATAGGTACACCGTGATTCATATATATAAATGTATGAATCATGTGTAGGCAGTACACTCATAAAAGTAGGTGTGACGTATCAATGATGAAAGCAAACGTGTAAAGTTCGTGCATTGTTCGGAAATTCCTTAAGGATAATAAATAAATTAGAGAATAAGGATTAACGTGACGTATGTGAATGAACCTGGTGACCAATGTCATTGCCGATTAAAGTGTGAAAATGATTGAGAATTTTTTACTTTTACACATGATTTTGAAATGATTCTCGAGCAGATGATCCAAGCAAATAAACACAAACAACTTGTTACTTTGGACAAATGGTCAGGTTACGTCCTGTATTTACTTCGTGGCTATCTCCTCATAATAGTAATTATTATTTAGCTTCAAAGATAGATAGGTACGGCTCGTAATGTCTACACACGTAACAAGTACTAACAATCCATCCGAAGCCCCGAACCCTGTTACTGGTGTTTGTGCATAGATCTCTAAAACATCGATTGAAACATGTAAGTGGAGAATTGTACTCGTTATGTATTGTATGTATATATGTATGTTCCACGTGTGAGCGACGTAGTGTTATTGTAAACAGCAGGATTATGTAAATATAGATTACGTCGGTAATCGCTACGAGTGCATGCAGTTTATGCGGCGACCCGCCGCCCTCGGCCGCCCCCTGTGACATTATGACACACTTATTTTGTTCAATCATGCCCAATTTTTCCAAATTCTTTGTTACCTTTTGTTCGGTCTCATCATCGCCAAGTGTGCAGAGTATAACGTGTGATAAGGAACTTCTTTCCAAAAACTTCTAAAATGTAAGTTTTGACCTTTGCCAAAAAAATTGGTGTTAAATTTGATAATCGAATAGATCAAGCATACTTATTACTTATAACATTTTTAGTTGTTTCATATTTTGCTGTGAAAATCATTTGATTAATCATGTAACGTACCGTTCTACAAAATACTGTCTATATTAAAATAAACACAATTTATTATTCGTATTATAATCATATTGATTATACCTGTGTACAGTCGTAGCATGCTTAGATGTGTACTCGACCTAAAATATCAACAAAAGCTATATTTTACGTATTTACATAATGACATTACACGTCAGATTGTAGGACACAGAGCGCGACTAAAATATATACATAAGACCTATATTTATTTATTTATTTTATTAGGTTCATCAACAATTGATTACACCAATACAACCACATAATACATTTTAAAAAGTGTAATAACAATAATAATATTGTAATACCTGTGTTCACAAATAAAGATTGATTGATTGATTGTCAGTTTTAATGATGTACATAAGATATATTATCATCTAACATACAACGGGTTTGAAATGCTTTGAAAACAACCGTTTCAATATAATACTGGTGAGAGTGCAAGCTGTGCAAGGCGGTAAAGTTTATGGACAATTTGCATTATTACTTTTTATTATTACTAATCTGTCTACTATTCTAAGTCACTTGCAAACTTGATCGACGTAATACAATATAACATAACTAACGGTAACATGGGCATTTCCTCTCACACTTGCGCACTTCGCAGTATTTCCCGCTTTCTTTTGACGTACAATAGGCAGATGACACGTTATGCTCAGGTTGACACACAAGTCCTTTCTTAACCGCATTGGGATGAGGTTTTGTGACGTCATCGGCACGTGGCAACCGCGCGTGTCTACCGATCTGCTGGGTTGAGCTGAGATTGTCTCGTCCTGTTCATGTTTTTTTTATACCTATTGTATTTGTAAGTGTATTCATCAGTTAGCAGGAAGAATAAAAAAATATATTTATGGTTTGATTTATGACTATGAATGTGTGGAAGATTATAAATTAATTAATAATTTGAGGATAACATAAGATCTCTCCTGGGTTTTCATATTAGGTACGTGTATTTATCATTTCCAAATTTGTTGGTCTTATAACTATTGCAGGACCTTCATTCTTTCCATTACTTTCAAATGTTCTATGATTCATCTAGATTAGGACACCTACTCTGCTTCTTTGTCACTCCTTATTCTCTTTCGAATATCCAATTACCATTACTAAGTTTTTCGAAACAAGCAACGTATATTCATGATTTATCAAGCGCATCAAATGTCATGTCACTGACAAACCTAAGTACTAATATACCCACACGTTTGGTTTATCTGTCAACTTGCCTGTGACGTAGTCAGTTGCTACGCAACTTACATGTCTAGTCATGGAGCACATCACTACTTAACACAATATGACGGCACAGTCTTGTCCGCTTAGAGGATAATTAGTAGGATATTATGGGTTGAATCTCTGAGCTTGTCACAATAACGTCATACCGTGGGTGGTCAATGTCACGGCCGCCGAATAAGATAGGTTATTGAATATTTACCTAGTAGGTACACTTCAGCTAGTAACAGTCATTGTGGAGTCATTGTAAATTTCATTATTTTGTTCGTCGTAAATCTACTTAATTCGTAAGTAAATTTAACGGCCGCCATTCACGATCACACCACTGTCTGCATAGTGTAAATGCTTGGAGATTAAGGAAAAAGTAAGGGCATGAGCATTCTAAGAGAGGGTCTGCACTACATCCGATCTGAATCCGAATTCAAGATCCGAGTTCAATCCGAATTGAAAATGTTCTAAATTCGGACGGACAGAGTTCGGATCTAGTGCGCAACCACTCATACAAATAGCACTATGGCTCCTTTGGACCGACATATCGGATGCAGTGCAGAACCGCTCTAAGTGTCCGCACTGCATCCGCTCCAAATCCGAAATCCGCCTTCCATCTGAATTGGTCAGCTCAAGGTCAACTCAAAGCTGCAATGGCTCTTTCTTCAAAAGGCCCTTCCAGACGTGGCCCTGCATTGTTAGACTCACATAAAATCCTAATAATACATATTTTGGACTTTAAAAGAGACCATGACCTCTGAGTTTGTTTCGGGATTATTTTCTTCTCAGGGATCAGTCAAGTCAACTAGGAAATGCTGGCGCCTTCTAGTTTTAAAATATTGACGTGTAAAAGTGTCTTAAAAGATATACTTACAGAAATAAATAGTTAATTTCATAGGAAATGTTCTAAATTCGGAAGGACGTAGTTCGGATCCAATGCGCTATCCTAAATCCATACTTACATACATAGTAAGTACGAAAGTAACTCTCTGTCTGCCTGTGTGTTGCCTTTTCATGCCTTAACGGCTGAACGGATTTCGAGGAAATTATTTAGCACAGAGTGGACCATTACCTGGGTTAGAACATAGGATATTTTTTTATCCAGGTGGATATAGCTCCCGTATGATAGTTTTATCCAGGTAGATATAGCTCCCGTATGATAATTTTATCCAGGTAGATATAGCTCCCGTATGATAATTTTATCCAGGTAGATATAGCTCCCGTATGATAATTTTATCCAGGTAGATATAGCTCCCGTATGATAATTTTATCCAGGTAGATATAGCTCCCGTATGATAATTTTATCCAGGTAGATATAGCTCCCGTATGATAATTTCCGACAACCAAGTGAGCGAATTTGCGGGCACTAGCTAATAACCTATAGTACTTTATGGCTACTTCGTAACGTAATGTCTCTGATTTGGATCGCATGCAGTGCGCTAGCGCTCAAACAACAATTCTGCGGTCACCACTGGCCGCCAAGCGCACTGAGTATGCCAATTTTCTCTTTGACCGAACATTACAGTCGTCATTTGGGGAGGCTATGGTTTCACGTGAGTAGGCACCTAACACAGTACCTACCTATGTACCTGTAACTATTTCACACAATTTGTATGGAAGACTGTTGGTACTCGTACGTATGAGAAGTTACTGTATTTGCTAAAAGCAAGTCCGCAAGACTTCCCACTTATACAACTTGCTAAATAAAAAGCTACGTATATACTTCTAAGAGTCTATTGTTACGACGCGTCAGTAACCTGTTACTTACAGCGGATTGCTGGGAGGATGGTTAGTGGGTGAAGCCGTACTTGACTTCTTCCGATCCCAAGACACTGTCGCAGGGCTGACTTACACTTACTGACACGGACACTTAAACCTACACCCTATATTAGATCTATACTAATTTTAACTCTTGCACACTACACGGCCTCACACTGGCGCACTCGCCCATACTCGCACACTTCACATAAATATGCGCAATTTTACCCTTTTCTATTTTAAAACTAGCAGACTTTTAATTTAATTTTGTACTTTTACATTCAATTGCAAATTAATGGTTGATGCTAAGTGGAAGAGCGGAGTCTCTTAACACAAGCAATTATTTGCTTAAAAGGTGGTCTCTCTTGTGTGTAAATGCCCTTTGTGATTAAAATAAACATTTTTATTTATTCTAAGTTAGTCACTAACCAAATACCTTATGTGAACACGAAGCAAAAATACCTAATTATTAAATACTAGTAAATAATGTTGATTAATATTTTAGTTTTCCTCCTACGATGGTAATTACAAAAACCATATTTCGCGCAGTATTAACGACTGACACGTAACGTAAGACACTCATTCAGGGACTGATAAGAACGTCAAATGTCATCAATATTATTGTTGCTAAGAGGTTACCGGCTTCTTAATGCCTACATTAGTTCAGATACCGGCGCAAAGTTAAATATTTGCATCGAATCAATTTGTAAGTACAAATATACTTAAGTGTGCATGTAGATGGCTATAAGGGTAGGAGAAGACCAAAGAAATGGTGTGTGGACTGTGGGAATGTTGATATGGTTAGACGACTAATAGAGACGTAGATAGTTATGGAAGAACATGGCATGTTTCATCGAGCGCAAGTAAATGGAGATAAGGGCAGGAGAGTGATGATGATGGAGTACAAACACATTGATACGAGAGTTACTGACGAGTTCATAGTCTTACAATAATAATAATACTATTAGTAGCTAAAGGTGCCTAAAGGTACAAGTATATGTACTGAATATTTTCCACTTTGCCTCGATTAGTGAAAGGTCACTGAATGATTAACAACTACGGTGCTTATAAGTTAGCACTGACCATATTAGTATAGACTATACATTAGCTAGATTTTACCTGAAACTTGAGAGAATAAAACTTACTATTCACTCAAAATTCCCGAACCTCGTCCTGCGCACCCATCCAATTTTTAAAATGTTACCAAGACCATTGGCATGTGACAGTATACTAAAGCGAAGCGGTAAGCGGTCACAGACACAAATACAACATCGATAGGTATTTAACATACTGCAATAACATTCTTAAGAGCTGATTTTTCCAACGTTTAAACCGAGGATTTAGATTAATTTTTGACATTTTTTGTATGGACCATGTCAAACGTCATTTTATCCCCGGGTAAATGGTAACATATAGTTGATTTTTCAATCTAGAGACAGATATCTTGATCCGAGGATAAATATTACGGCTTGACAGTTTTTGTATGATGAATATTTCAAACTCTCATTTATTTATTCTTCAGATAAAAGTTTTCTGATTCTTAAATCATGTCATGGTAGTTTCCTAGCAGGCAACATTTATGGTGCTAAGAAGAAGGTGCAAATTGTCACGACTTATGAGTTCTTCTCTTGGCTGCTCTTGTATTGTTCTCTACACGCGTCATATAAGTATATAACATCTTACAATCGTAAACGGTTGTCGTAACCTGCGGCCAGCGATAGTGTCGCGATATCGTAGTTCACTGCTACAAATTGTTGACAAGCGCGTAACATAATAGTTTTCTCGAGCTCATATTTTATCGTCGTGCGTTTGTTAATGTTTTTTTTTTTAATGCGGTTAATATTATCATGCGGTTTTAGGTATATACCTACTGGGTTACATCGTACAACCGAGGTATTTACTGCCTTACAGTTAATGCTTGCTACCAATAATAAATAAGTGCTCTGCTAAAGAACTCGCGCTGCACTAAACAATGTAAGGTACAACACTTCGTAGGCCATCCCTCGGCTACGGCTACGCGGTGCTACGCTTTCGTAGATGCTGCGTAGTGGCGCGATGTCGTAGATTATTATTTATGACAACAATCCTCCTTCGTCGAAGAATATTTAGATATCTTGGGACAGGATAGCATAACGACAGAATGCAAATGTTTATAATAAATAGGTAATAGTTTTTATGCGAAGCCGAGGGGCGCCGTCACGGTAGCCGCCAACAAAAACGTGACATGATCTTAATCATATACAAGAATATTATTGTTATCTCAACTAATATTTTCATGGGAATCTATGGTTTATATTTATGAGAATGCGTGGAGAATCCAACCATATGTTTTACAAATGGAGGCGGAATAATTTAATATTTACAAAATTGCCACGTGTGATCTGAAAGGTTCTCAGTATTGTAGGGTATTGACAATGCGGCGGCGGCACCACAGTCGTCGGCGTGTTTGATAAACAAGTGATAACATATTATAGTTACCTATGTCTTAGGTAAATGCACTTTATGTAATTGTTGATCAGTTGATGTTGTACGTACCTTGTATAAGTAGATCTCGAGTAAAACCTCTGTGACAGACGGAAAGAAAGTGACCTTATTATGGTTCCACTTTTCTTTTTAAAGTCGGTTCCCTAACAACTGCTTGAAATCTTATACCGGTATACTTTAGTGGTGGACACTGCGTTACCGCATCAAATGTTAACCAGAAGTTCAATATACACTGTATTTGTTCAAGAATTCCTTGATGCCATCAATGGACCGAATTATGAATGGGTCGCATCTGTACCTACATGCTGCAAGGTTCAGTCCATTAGTGGCTGTACATGAAGGCAATTTATATTTTTATTTCAGAACAAAGCACACTAATGGTATGGATAGCCATTGATAGTGAGTAGACTGGAGTAGTATTGAACGTAAAGTTCGTGCGCATGAGTGCGCCTCACCAGTATTGTTTTATCTCGAATCGTGATTGATAATCTACGAGTAGTAAACAGATCGTTTGAACAACAACTGTTGATAATGTTGTGGAGTAAGTTAGCACATTGTAGTAATATGACTTGACTTGACGCTAGTTGTCTTTTACGACGGCTTATGTTCCTATTATTAGTTATTGTTTTACAAAAGGAAATTGCACCACAAATCACTCAATACATTTAGCGCTAAACGACTTTAAAACATCCTTTTGTTTATGAAAATCGTTTATAAATTACAAACACGTGGTGTTTTATATATAATTGATTGATTTTATATAAATAATATATGTTTAGCGATAAACGCAATCAGCGATTAGTGTTGCAAGCGGGCTAAAGGCAACGATCCACAGTTGCCCACGGCTAAGCAAGGTGTTAGCTTCGCTTTGTATGAAAACGTAGGCGAGATCGTCCACTGTCACCCACGGCCACGCTACGCACGAGATAAATGCTGGTAACGGACCGTGGCAAATGTCTCCGTGCACATCCCGCGTAGTAGTGGAGGGTTGACATCAATCTTTTCACAGCTAGCATCTCCTAATGATCTCTCAGATTGTTCAAGTAATTTCTTAACATAAATATACAGAGGATAAACTCACACGTTTTCCCTTGGCAGTATTTAGTATTGGAACGAAGTCCCTTATCGTTATACTCTGAACACTTGGCGAATGAGAGGCAGACCGAATAAAGTATATCATTTAGGCCGTCACACGTGACCTGTTACACTTTTGACAGCCCAGCTCTCATAGGTGCGCCAAGCGTGTAAAAGCGAAAGAAAGTTCGTCCCAAGACGCCTCTCGTTTTATAATTATTACTTGTCTATTCCTTTAGCATCATCAAAGTTCATAAATACCATATCGTGTTGCATAAACTATACCTATGGCAGTTATCCATATGACTCAAACAACGCTTTGACTTACGATAAGCAAGATAAAATACCCTCACAACGATAAAAATTACTTAACCCACGAACACAGCACAGCAGGTTCAGTTGATAAGCGGTCACATCACTTGTTATTCAGTTGCGTCAAGTTCGCCGTGTCAGAGTTTACGTTGGATTCTCCACGCATTCTCATAGCTGGGCTTATCGGTTATTTGTACAGTAGTTTTTATCAGGAATTTTTCCCAATCATTTATTAGCAAAACCCAAAAGCCTCAATGACCAAAGTTCTGAAATCTTGTTCAATGTCTTGTTAGTTAACCAATACGCCGCACCGGAATAACTGTCCCTAGGCTTAAGTAAAACCACAAATAAGGATATGATAGGTATCGAAATTAATTCTCTACGCGTTTTGGGTGACTAGATGAAGAACAGTTGACTTGATAGCGAACCAGACACGGCAAGGAACAACAAGGTCTATGACGCATATGATTAGGTCCCGAATATAAAGGGATAACTGAGATAACTGCTGATGGACATGTATGATAGAAAATGATTCACTGCAACAACCTAATGATGATATGTGAGGAAAAAGGCAGAAAGATGATGATGAGATGATCTCTGCGTTGCCATCATAATATCAGATTTTTTTTTCAATTAATAATAGGGATAGCGATTGGCAATTACCTACTATAAAATATTGACACGACTTGGTACAGTCGGCTGCATCAACTAGGTACCCCAGTTGTGTTATAATTAATATTGCAATTCAAACATATTATACATCCTAAGATTAATACAAAAGGTATTCATATTCCCGGACGAGATTCGAACCATCGAATGATTGGTTATCCTTTGTTTACCGCGAGCTCTTACCAACTAAAGCATTTAGGTATTAGTTTATAATTCGATGAATTATCAATCTACTTGGCGTTATAATTCTGTCTCGGTCTAATCGAGAAATACATAATATGAACTCGCAGAGAATGCATGGTTTGTTAATTGATGGTAGTTAAGCATACATTTTACTAATCTTTATCGAAGTTACCGTCTGATGGGTCTAGTTTTGGTACACCTTTCACATAATATTTAACGTGTTTGTGTTAAAAACTATTTAAAATGATAGATAATTTCTTGAGAACAAAGATTGTGGTTCTTTACGAACCAAATGTAAGCATTAAAGGGTGGCAATCCCTTTGCAATGGCAATTCCTACAGCTGGGCAAAGTGGTAGGTAAATCAAATATTATCTAATAATAAAATAAATTGTATAGTTCGTAAACTTTGTCATTCGATTAACTCGCTCAAGTGCTCAACGACATAGCATCTCAATCGCCACAGTGCGGAGACACTTGCATGCAGCAGGCATTCACAAATTATCGTCCAGCGAAGAAAATTCAACTATCAGAAGCTCATCGGGCAGCAAGAGTTCAGTTCGCACAGGAGCTGGTGAACTTCAACTGGGAATATAACATAGTTATTTTCACGGACGAAAAAACTTTTAGGTCCGATAATGATGGGGAAAAAATACTATGGCGGAAACCTAACGAACGCTACAACCCACAAAACTTATTACCGAACAGGTCCAGTGGTAGTATAACATTAGGTAAATAAACGGCTTTATTATGTAAATCAATTATTGATACCCATCTCACGACAGATTTAATATTATTGACATTATTCTGAGAAATTAAGCTATTATTTAGCAATGTTTATCACCGCAATATCTTAAACATTATACCTAATAAACTAATAGGTACTATGTTACTGGGTATGGATGACATGTATGGGCGCGGGCGAATTAACAGAAGTAGGCGGCGCATGAATGGCAACACATACCTTCAAATATTGCCAAAGGTTATGTGGCTTAGTGCGTGCTGCGTACCCACAAGGACAAATATATTTCGTGCATGATAACTGTGCTGCGCATCGATCCCAAATGGTGAAGGAGTGGCTTAGTTTACAGGCTGATATAACTGTTATCGACTGGCCAGCTAAAAGTCCCGATCTTAATCCAATTGAAAATATGTGGGGTCAAATGATTTTAAATTGCGATTCACGTGAATTGAAGTCCAAGGATAATCTACAACAAGAAGTCATAAGGACTTGGGAATTTATGCGTGGTAGGAATATAGGCTGGAATATGGCTACTCTTGTCAACTGAAAAGCCGACTACAGCAAATAATACTCAGCGAGGGTCATCCCCTCCGTTATTAACATAAACATTATTAAAAACAAAACGACTTATAGTAAATCGGTAAGAGGGTCCTAATTGCGATCACCCTACTTGTATTTTTCGATTTTGATCCCGTAATCCCGTTTGGTATAAATCGATGATATATTAAAATAAAGTGTCAAACTCAAACTCAAAGCATTTATTTCAAATAAACCAATTACAGGCACTTTTAAATTGTCAAGGGGTCGGTCAGTCAGAAAGATGAAGCTAGTTGCCCATTCCAAAGCGTAGTAGGTACCTATGGAGAAGAACGGGCTAGAAACTCCATGGACACTCTTTTAAATCAAAATATTGTTACAAAAGAGTGGTAACATCATTCATGTTGTAATTAAACATGTGAGAACGACGTAGAAAGACGTGCACGTTAAAAGCGTCCGTAATAAAAATATAAAAACCATTATGCAATTAAAATAAGCCTTGGTAGCTAAGAAATGACCAGTGCCTACAGACGGCGCCCGTTCCCGAATATGACGTATGGATCAACACCTTTCAGCTCAACCATTTTGAAGGAAACTTAATGTTCTAATAAACACGCCACCAGCAGCGACACATTTGAGTGAGCATGACATACTCTCAGCCGCCAGGGCACATTCAAGGTAATGAAAGACGAACCCAGTAAGCTTTATAGAGGGTACATAGTGCTCACACATGTGCTATGCAATTATACAATACTAAGAGATTGAATTTATACAATGCAAAGATAGGTTGTACAATCTTCATCAGTCATCAATATTCATCTCCAACATTATTTTCGAATGCTAATTAATTAGTTTACGCGCCCTTGTGGAGCAGGACCGTGTCGTCATTGACACATTGATATAACTCAGAGAATAAATCATTTCACATCACTATTTCATTACTGTGATTAATAGCTAATAGAAATTGGAGGTAGATAACATTAATGATTTACGAGAGATGTAAATTGTTCATTCATTAGAATGTTACCTAATGATAACATGTTTTTTCACTCGTTAATTATGAAAATTATTCTATTAGTTTGACAACTATTACAAGTAGTTGTTGTAAGTTAACTATTTTGCAGTGAAGCGATACAAACTTTGTATAATATGTTACAGTTATCTATAATGTTACACATAGTTAAGTTTTTCAATGTATAATCATTATACTAAAATAAATTATATTTATTTCATTTTAATAAAAACCTACTAGTTATAACAATATATAAAAAGAAAAAGTTGCATAAATAGTACTTATAACATAAAGAAAAAATAAATTGTACGAAGACAAAAATCTAAATATATCAGACGGCCCGGATCGAACCTGAATCAGCGGTATCGCATGTCACATCTTCAACCTCTAGCCCTACTAAACTGTTACAGCGCTCTGAAATATTCTTGTGCATTGTTTCTTATTCATATTTTCTATAAACAGTTTGAAAAATATTACAATAAAACACAAAACTTGCTATGCGGCCATCGCGGGTTCGAACGTAGGTGCTTTCAAAGGGGGTACCCACATCGTGAAGCTGACAGTACGTCTCGTTTATATCCTTGTTATACTTATATTTATTTATTTGATTCGATACAACAATAGGGCCTGCGAGTAGTAACAGTAACGCACATTTTGTGAGTGACGCGAACTTTACCTGCCATCATGCAGGCAAAGCTGACGAAATATTTAACCATTGTTATTTAAACATATACATAATTATACATTTTATGTACAGAGTTTTAAAATCTGAGTATGTTTAAAAAATCTCTGCTAAAGAGCAGTTCTTTTCATATATTTTGTTGAACCTCGTAGTGTGTTGCAACTTTCAGGCACATGCAACAGTTTTTCCTTTTGTCTCCAATTTCCGTGTTTCATGACTAACCGGGAGGGTTTTCGTACTTTCGTCGCCGCGGCGTGTGATGCATGGTCACAATTGTTGTGGCTCGTGTAAGTAAGTAGGTAATTACCGACGCATAAGGCGGTTATGTTCGATTGTGTATATAAACGTAGGGAAACGCTCCGTGGCTTTCAGTAGCTCTCGTGCTGTAATAACTTTACGCAACGAGCTTACATTCGGTGCCTGTGTTGTGTTGTGTTGTGTAAGTAGTTCTCATTTTTCGCGTCTCTTAGATGAGGATCGATTTTCATTGTAACATGATTTGAATTCGATTGTCAATTTGAGTATATTTGTTTTATTTATATTCAATTGTGGGTTATTTGAATTTGTGAAAAAGCTATACTTCGCATCTGTGGAAGCTTTTGAAGTTCTGCTCAAAAGTTTTACATTCTCAATGAAGAATGTAGAACTTTGAGATCTTCATGGAGGAACCTCATAGCATTCCATAGGATTAACCAAATATTTAACTATAAGGATGAATAAATCAAGACCATGATGAGATAACGAGTCAAAGACAAATCTTAAAAAAAAAAAACAAAACGACGTTACTCACCTATATTGTTTTAAAAATAGCTTGTGCTGGTAGTACGTAAATAATTTTGTGACCAAAAATAATTTCAATAGAGTCCGTGAATATTAATGAGTTCTTAAAATCCGGAACATCTTTAAGAGTTCATAACTTTAAAATTTGTCGAATTTTGGGCCAAGTATATAGATAAACCATTATTGAAGATAAGCATTCCTAAACTATGTCATGGTTTGTATATTTTCAAAAATCAAAATTTACTTACCTATCTACTCAATACTTGTTGGCAAAGCGGGGCACCAGGCCGCTAATCGTTAATTAACGAAGTTAGCAATTCGAGTAACGGATTAGCTCTTATGTTAACTTTAAACATTGTTAACGAACTCATTTAGGTACTTCCGTTAACTTCCCATAAGTCCGTTAATAGTACCTACTATTTGTGAAACGGACACCACGCAGACCGAGCCGCGCCGGGACAAACACATTCTGAAATCTATTTTGATTTGAATTAGATCTCTAAATAATTATTGTAACAAACTTTATGGATACACCCTTCATTTATTAATTTGTGTTTGTTAACGATTAAATCTTCCGAAATGGAACGCTTTAACGTGTAACGAATTTAACTTTTTGAGTAACGGATGAGCGAATAACGAAGTTTATTAACGTAAGCAACGGTGCCCAGCTATGCGTGTAGGACATTTATTTTGAAGAAGGAAAAAGAACTTGAAAATCGGGTACTTATTTAAGGAAAATATTTTTAATATAGTTTTGTTCCAATTTATAACTTGTCTATCACAATTTAATACCATCAAATTCTTAGTATATTTTTCGATTCACCTAGTGTAAAAATAAAAAATAAAAATAAAATTCATTTATTTCAGGTCATTGACCCATATTAAATACAAAACATACAATTTAAATACAAAACTCCGGTCACATTTTACTGCCAACTGAAGAAATAAAATAATGAAAACATTAAACATTACATGTCAGATCAGATCAATTAATGTCAGATATAAATAAAAATTAAATAAAACAATGAATTAAATTAACAAAAATTAAGTTGATGTCAGAAGCAAACAAATTAAATATTATATTATTTATCATTAAAACATTAAAGCTGTAGGTATAAAATGACAAATTAAGCACCAGCAATATGCCTGCTACAACAATGCCCAACGTAGGGGCAATCAAGTCGCTCAGCAACCATCGTCAGGACAGTATTGGAGCTAGCCCGCACCCTGCGCACCAAGGACGCGCACCGCTTGCGCATGGTGGCGTGGAAACAGTCGGTGCGCGCTTCCGCAAACATGCCCGAGGCACTGCAGAAGCGGGGTAGCCGCAACACCGCCCTGAACGCGTTGTTGTATTGGACACGAAGGGCACTGTAAGCAGCTTGTGAGTAAGATGCCCATAGGCTGCACGTGTATAAGGAGGTGCAGAAAGCTTTAAAAAGCGTGATTTCTAGCGTGTGTTAAAGCTTCTAAACATTCTATCTAGTCAAACAATTAGATGAATACCGTCGTGATCGCAAGGTACGTTATCCAACCCTTATCAAATACTGATCGAACAGTCCTGTTGAAGTTGTTTCTTTTCTCGTGTCGCTTTAAACAATAAGAAGTACGTTAGGTAGGTACTGAGCCCAGATAACGTCGCCCACCAATCACTACTGTTTCCGAACTTGCTGATTAACAACGTCTTTCAATGTTTCAAGTTAAATGATGAGTGTGACTGAGTTAACTAGTGATTGTTTCCAATAGTTTTTCACAGTTGTGGATTTTAGTGTACCTACAGGTTGTGTGTGCAGTTATATACGTTTTTCTTGTGAATACGTCGAAAAGTTTTTGTTAGTTTATTTTTTTTGTTTAAAATGGCTTTAATTGTTTGAATGTGATAGAAATACAGAACTGACAGGTACTTTTAATATAAATATTAAGTTTGTTTTCGTTACGGGTATGTATAAATATACTACTTTCACTCTTACTTTTACACCGACATCGTCGTCCCTGTTTTTAATAATTAGTATTTCGTAGCTAAAGGCTACGGCGGCAGCCCCTGTGCCCGTAGTCGTAGAGTTGCAGTAACAGTCCCTTTCTACGTTTGTAGCTTTGGTACTGCAATCGAGTTTGAGGAACCCATTTTGTATGCGAAGGCTTTCAAAAACCGGTCCCGGTTCTACGTAATCTCGTAGCATGACCATTGGTTTTTAATAGTTCGTTACGGTTTCGATTTAGTTGATAATGGTAGAGAATAATATTCTCTTATATAATTATATTATATTATAATATATTGTTGGTTAACTATTCATATAATAAAAACGTAGCGAAGTCAAAACTAAACATTGAATATTTTTGAAAAAAAGTAATTGCATCGAGATCTGCAAAAAATTCTAATGCCGAAGATATAGTTTTTAGAATTTTTGTCTGTTTGTATGTTCCAGCATCAAGAAATTACTACCGGATAGAACTTCTTAAATACATATGTATATACATATATTTTTTTTAAATCTTTGCCCCACACTAGTAATTTTTCATGTATTGTGTTTGCGTTTACAAACATTTAAAGTCACATTCACAAACAGCCAGACCCGGAACAACTACCTACTTGTAGGTCATACAAATATTTGTTTGGAATTGAACCCGCTAACTCAGCGCAGCAATCAATCGCTTAACCACTGCGCCAACCGTGCCCTAATTTTGCATAGATATTTCCGCTAAGTCTGATCAGTCTGTAGGTTATAAATTATCACGCTATTAATTGCTATTCCTTCTATAGTTTACAGCAAATTGAAAAAAGACGAGCTTAAATATTGCAGACAGTTACAGATGTAACGTTTAAAATGATTATCATCACGCTGTACCTTTATAAAGTTAAGCAGTCAATCGTAACATATACAGGGTGGATTTCTGAGATGGGGCCATAAGAGCAGGTACCCTTAAAACCCTGGTCGCTACAAGAAAAAGATCTTAGGATTTTGATGCCAATCGATCCTGTTTCTTATAAGTACCAAAAAGCACTAGCGAACCAACTGAAGTTTGATTACTAGAAAAGTCAGAAGTTGCAAAAAAACTACTCACACATTTCGTAGGAAATGAGACTGAGATGAGAGAGATGTAAATATACCAGTGTATGACAATAATTGACAACAGTCGAATTATTCCATTACTTCAGTGGGCTGAATAGGGCACGAATATAGCAGATAGTTACAGATGTAACCTTTTAAATGACTATCATCCCGCTATACATTTAAGGAGCTAAGCAGTCAATCATGACATAATTATAAGAACGGCTAATTTAGTCAACTTTCAACAAAGCAACTAATTTAAAGGTTCGATGACTGCTTTGCAAACTAAGTTCGATTCCCAACAATTGTTTTTTTTTTGCGCTTCTTTGTTTTACATTTTGTTTTACTATTTAAAGTTCGTATACATACATAGAAAAACAAAGTTTAGGCCTAGCTGTGAACTCTGACTAACCTTCTGTCATCTTTGTTTATAATAAAAATAAACGTCTATGGTTAGATGACTGTTAATGAGAAATCCCGTGTGTTTACAATCTACTGTTATATTATTTTAGTGATAGCTGTTCGTTCATCAGGGTTGTGCCATTAAGTACTAATATGCAGGAACGCAGGCTTTCATTCATTCAAAAAACTTTGCAAGCAATGGGAAGTTGCTACTGAAGGCTGCGGCTGTCGATCTCAGGACGAGCTGCGTCTCACACGGACAACTGTACGTCGCGTGCTACCGCTCCACCACTCCTGACTCTCTTCACATTTTGGCTGCTGCGACCAAAACTACAAACGTAGAATACAGGGAAGTTTTATAAAAATGTGGCTGTTATTTTATTACATTGTGGTGTCTTACGACTTCCACATGAATGAAGTCACGGGCAGACGCTAGTTTAAAATTAAATATGTTGGATGTTGTGTTAAATCGGTCCAGTCGTCACACTTGTACTCAAAAAATGGTCAATTTTTCGCTTTGCAAACACAACCATTAAGCATTTAAGTTATTTTTGCGTAAAATTCGGGCATTATGTACTACTGTTAGTAGTTTGAGCAAGTGTTTGTGTAGATCACAAAATATTAGTTCTCGTTACTACGCGCTTCCAGACGGAACACATTTGTTTGGACAATACAAATAAACAATAGGTACATACGAAAATAATGATATTGTTTGTTTACTTTATTAATATAATTATGTATCTCTTTTACTTACACGTGACCTGCAATATTTTGTAGGTGCCTTTCTTTAGCCAAACAAATCGTTGATAGCTAGTCACTCCCTTGTCAGCGATGGGACAAGTGCCATAGAGGTGGTATGCCCCCGGTACGTAAGTTCAGCAAAGAATCTGAATATCAACCTGAGATGTGTAATTTTTTTAAACATCAAACAAATTGTTTTAACGAAGTAAAATGGCGCCATTAACAAGACATAAGAAACTAATGTCATTACTGTACAAACGCAAACGCAATATCTTGAGGAAATGAACAGTTATCAGTTTGTTCTTACGTCTAGATATCAAATCATATATTATGTTAGGTGACATGATTACAGAAAATACAAGAAGTAGCAAGCTATTTTAAAGCAAATATGCACCTACATAACCACCCAAAGCGTCTACGATACAAAAATAAAATATGCGCAACGCCACATAAAAAAAGCTATTTTCTTTAAAAATCTTTTATTTATGGCACCCAAAATGTACAATAAATTGCATGAACACATCATGGAAATTAAAGATATAGATCTATTTAAAACCAAAAAACACGAATTTTTATTTGCGGAATGTTATTATCATATTAATGACTATATAAATGAAAGATGTTAGCTTAGATTAGTTATTTATTATTTTGAACTTAATTAATGTCGATCATTCTGAAATTAATTGTTATTGTATTCTGTATTATTATTTAATTTAGTTATTATTGATTTATTTTAAATTGTGTTTTAGAATTATGATAATATATTGAATTTAGTTGATGACATTATTGATAGTTTTAAATTTTGTTACACTATTTGCATACCCTTGTAATGGGAAAATATGGAGAACTTTATTATAAGGAAAACATCAACGTATCTCTTACACATGTTTGCAAATAAACAAAAATAGATGAAAAAAGAAATGGAAAGAACATAATTTAGTGGAATGCACTTCTCACTCGACTGAACCATGGGTCTAGTTGTCGCAAGCGCGTGCTGCATACAGTCCTCCTGGGTTCTATTCTAGGGTCGAGCAAAGTGTTCCATCAGAAACGTCTCAATAACAGCGGAGTCTGGACTTGTGCCCGGTTCAAGATCCATGATCAGAATTATTGTTTCTTAAATGAATGATAGGAAGATGATTATTTTATGTCTGAAAGAATATTCCATAACAAAGAAAATTGCAAAAAAATAATGTGATAAACCCGTGTCAAAATAAACATACAATTTTTGCAAGCGATTCCCATAAACTTTTTTAGAAATTAAACAAAATAATTATAACTTCGAAACGATTAAGAATCCCGGAACATACATGGGGTATTTTCGGATACCCCTGAACATGAGGTATCCATTTTTTTTATGACGTATCTATTCAGACCACCATGTATAAACAAACATTTAACTACACAAACCACAATTTTTTTAATACTTTTAATTTAATAGATACTTAAAAATCGTGCCCTCGACACTAAATCGGGTATAAATCTTGCCCTCGACACTAAATCAGGTAAAAATCTAGCCCTCGACACTAAATCAGGTAAAAATCTAGCCCTCGACACTAAATCAGGTAAAAATCATGCCCTCGACACTAAATCAGGTAAAAATACTCAACCCGTGATAAGTAGGTATTCCATAAGAATCAAAAACATGAACTAATCTGCTTCGAATTTTCCTTCTGTTTAACAAGTAGGTAACAACTGATTAATAATTATAATAAAGGTACCTGTTTAACACCACTACCACTGGCATGGTTTCCTTGCGTAACATACCTACTGTGATCCGATAAAGAAGTACCTACGTTCGATAGAACGATAATTAAAAACTTAAATACACGGTGACAAATAATCGTTATTAAGAGTTCATTAAAGTACAACATTGTCGAAGAGTGCTATACTATGGCAATGCTTCAACTATTGTAAGGTCACTCGTGAAGCGTTACATTATTTATTCATCATCTGTTCGCCTTTTCCGAACTTCGTTGTGGTCGGCTTCCAGTATAACTAACCGAATTCACCTGGGTTTCTTCATCAGTCCCGCTGAGAACCGCGACCACATACGACGCGTCTCCAAGTAATGCGGTCTTCTACCGTGTGGACCGCTCGCTACATGCTGCTTCCAACAGCTTTCCCCGCAACCACGCCTTAGACGCGTTTTCCTTCCACCCGGCCCAGTATTATAGACAATACTTAGGTGAATGCATACCTACTATGCTCGAAAAGCTGAGGGCACGCTCCTGGCCTGTGAAGTGTTAGATAAATAATTGTTAACTATCGTGTTCCTTAAAATTGTGGTTTTGCCAACTATCTTTATAAAATTACGACTGAGTTTTTCAATAATTTTAGAAGAGCAGGGTTACTTTTATCAGATAACGTTTATGGCCTTTTAGTCAACAATGTGTGTTGAGTGTTGACGTGTCAGTACAGGATCTTTTGGCACTCGTATGACGTTGACAGGGGGCGCTGGTGGTAAGCATTTGTGCAATTGTTTTGTGAAATGTATAGAAAGAACCAAATTTGTTTATTTATTTATTCACCAGGCAACTACACCTGAGGGGCAATTCTCGTACTTAAAAAACGTTCAAATTCAAGTCGCAATCTCATCTCAGCGACAATTAATGTCAAAAACTTCTCAAAAATGTATGTAAATTGACTGTATTTTTGACAGATTGAGACTGAGATCAGACTGCGAACGTTCTTAAAATTACGGGAATTACCCCTCAGGTAACAATCACAGCATATCACTAGGTTCACATTATAGGTTTCGATCTGACTATCACCCGAAGTGTAATCGCACAACATGACGAGCAACAACAATAATAATGATGACAACTACAGTAAAAACTGAGTTCACAAAATTACAGCCACAAAGTCTGTGCGTCTGCCCTCCGACACACTCCTACTTAGGCAGGAAATATGTGGGAGACCAAACACGCGTTAGTTTGGCCCTGTGCCGTAAGATCCTTGTGAAACAATAGATTGTCTGTTCGGGAACATTGTAAGGCCTCGGTCTCGAAGTCAGCGATTTTGGGGAGAGGCGCGGCGCACAGTGGGCTGAAAATCGGCTTTCATAGACTTAGGGATTTCTATCTGCAAGACTTTTTTGCCGGATATTGCTTCTATTAGTTGTTACTATATTCAAAAATGACACCCGAGTTAATTCTGGACCAAAATGAAGGAATTAAATTTTCTTTACGAAAAATTTGTATGAAGCTAGTATGAAAAAGTTAATTATCTCGCAAACAGCAAGGAACACCGTAATATCCTTACAGGTGGCTATAGTACTAATTATTTATGATTTTTGACATATGTCATATAACGGTTATCGCTGCTAATTTTTTTTTTTAAATCGTCAAAATATGTTTACTTATTTTTACATATGAAACGGTTCCTTTTAGTGACTAAATTAAGAACATTGTTATTTATGAAGAATTTTATTGACCCAAATATTAAGACTTTATACAACAAGAAAAATATTTAAAAAAATAGAAAAAATTAAATCAAATATTAAACATTTTCCTTATCACTGTCGTTGTCGGACTCCAATTCTGAGTCAGAATCCAGATTGGATATATCTAAAAACTCGAACTCACTTTCCTGAAACTGAATTAAGTCGAGAGTTTCAGCAAAAAAGCTCTGCTTTCTTTTGGCATCTAACTTAGGCCTTTGTGCACTTAGGAAAGGATCCGAAGAAACAATAAGCATATTTAAGATATCTTGATTAGAATCTTGCCTGCTTCTTTTCCGCGAATGATGTTCCCGGAACCTCCTAAAATCTTTGTTTTGAGACTCCGAGGCTTCTTCCGAGAGAGTCCCAATCGGCACAATATCATTTTTCTCGATTATGTCAGCCCCGTGTATTAATAACTTATGTACGGTTGACGACATGTAGTACCGGTCGTACAATTCTACGTAATTTTCTGCTGTTATCGCTTGCAAAATCACAGCAAATTTTTTTATAAGATCTTCGTCCAACCCGGTAATAGCTGCAGTTTTATTGGGAAACTCGAAAAACTTTCTTGCGGTATTCCCGTCATTGGTAGTTCCCGAGCCTTGTTTCACAATATCAATCAACAGATTGAGCTGATCTTTGAATTTATTTTAAACAGATTGTTTTCTGTTCTGCAACATTTCTTTGTCCTCATTACTTCTCGCTGCCCACCGTTTGAAGTCGAGCCTGTACGCAATATGTAACAGACATTGAATACAATTAATACGTGCGTGTAGGGATGACAAGCCAAATTCGTATATGTCAGCACACACAGTCTTTGATGTTACAACATCTGAGCGGTTCATTTCCGTAGGGTTTGCTAAGCACAGGTAGCACGATGCATTTGATCTGGCCTCAGAAAGGTACGTGCAGACTTTGGCGTCGAAAATTGTCATCATTAGTTGATGAGTCACCATGTTATTATTAATGCACTCTGTGGGGTTAAGGGCCTCAATTTCATCATCCATTTGTCTTTTGAAACCAATGACAACTGCTTCGCTCTCCTTTACAAAAGTAAACTGAACTGGACGGCAATACAAAGTTGAGCATGGTTTTGGGTTCGTCCATACAGTATTATCTCCATCTGTCAGGTTTAGTGGCACCAAGGAGGTCGTGAAAATGCCTGCATCATCTTGCTCACCCTCCATTTTCTGCTTGTATCGGCTTTGGTTGGAAGCACCATCAAATCCCCACTTGTATATCAGCTTTAGCTGCTTACTTTGCACATCCGCATAGTCAGAAACACTTTGAAGGATCCTCGTCACCGTGATGTCAAGTAAAGCTTGAACTGTAATCCTAGCCGAGGAATCCGTAACTGACACTGATTGCTTCGGAGGGTAGCAATCAAGCTTAGTTTGTTGCACTTTATAGTAGGATGGATAAATATCCTTAGCACCTTCCCGAATGGCAGCCTCTCGCAAAGTAATATATTGCCACTTTGACAGTTTTAGTGAAAGAAGCAATCCAAGCGCTTTCTCTGGTGTAAATATGACTTTTTTCACTGGTTTCTTAAGCGTTTCTTTAATTTTAACGGCTGCTTCAGGATTTTTCATCATGTATTCGATCACAGATGCGATATCCTCATGCCCTTCTTCTTTTAAACGCGCTGCAGCTGCATATGCCAATTCACTGGAGTCTTCGCCTGTATGATCATCAGATCTTCTCTTTTTCTGTTTACTTCCCAAATCTTCGAATGGTTTTCGGGACCTTTTTGTCATTGTTCCAACGCGAACGGACAATGATGCCGACGACGACGGTTCATGAGAGTCTGATTGTGCTCTTGGTATCTCATCAACAGTTGGTTCTTGATTAACTAAAGTTTGCACACAACTTGGCCAATCAATATTTGCTTGCAGCCAATTTCCGTACAGTCTTCTGAAGTGATCAAGGAATCGGTTGGATTTCTGCCATCTCTGTAAAGCAGCTCGCGTGAATTTTCGACAAAATTCTTTGAGAGTTACTCGATCTTCGGTAGAAAGGCAATTGCCTATGCGGGATACAACTGCACCAAACAATACTTCATGATTAAATGAAGTACTCTCACTTTTTAGAAGAACAAACAAGTCTAAATTGGTGATTAAACTTTCCATTTTAAGATTTTATAGTCGCAGGGCAAAAATTTAGTGTTAGCAGTTACACCGTTGTGAACAATCTAAATTATAAAGCAAAATTTTAGCCCTTTTATTGCAAAACAGCTGGTTCTTTTTCGCGATTTAGTTTTATAATAATAATATGAGACAACATCCACACAAGGTCTTCAGGTTCCGAACTAGGCAGAGCCTGTACTACGGTAGCCTGGTGGCTGATATATATACTTATATACATATACACAAAAATATATAAAACGTCGATAATTAGTTAACTACCCTCATTAGAGTTTTAAAAGATGTGCTAATGAAAATGTATAATCGTCCAAAACATTTCTTAGAACTCTTAACACAACTTATCAACAAATTAGCTTACTTATCAGAAATCATTTAATCACCTATTCAGACTTATTATAGGACTAAACAATTTGTTATTTGGTATTTTGGATGTATGTAAAGTTTTAAAACTCATTTTGTATTGATAAATATCTAATTCAAACATAGTTGTCTAAGTGTGGATGTACTATAAAACCTCTGACTACTCCTTCGGGAATATAGGGGTAGTGCGATTTTATGTTACGTGTTGTTAAAAGTCTGTGTTCCTCAACCTAAAAATCAAAAGGAACAGTTTCATGTGTAAAAATAAATAAAAATATTTTGACGATATAAAAAAAAAAAAAATTGCAGCGATAACCGTTATATGACATATGTCAAAAAATCATAAATAATTAGTACTATAACCACCTGTAAGGATATTACGGTTTTCCTTGCTGTTTGCGAGATAATTAACTTTTTCATACTAGCTTCATACAAATTTTTCGTAAAAAAATTATAATTCCTTCGTTTTTGTGTAGAATTACCTCGGGTGTCATTTTTGAATATAGTATCAACTAATAGAAGCGATATCCGGCAAAAAATCAGACACTTGCAGATTGAAATCCCTAAGTCTATGAAAGCTGATTTTCAGCCCACCGTGCGGCGCGGGGAGCGGCGTGGCAACGCAGACCCGGTCTCGAAGCCAGCGGGCAGATCGCGCGGCGTTAGAGCGGCGTAGTGTTGTGATAAGACAATACTTACTTACCAATATTCAGTTCGTTTTCTGTTTCGTTTCATAACTGGTTAAATACACACATATTTTGATGGCTAAAATGTTTGCTGTTCCATATCGGTGTCCTTCAAAAATCATTTCATTAATTTGCTCCACCACGTCGTGGTCAGTCGGGGGGCATTTTGAAACGCGTCGTTCGTTAAAAAGCTAAAAAATTAAATGCACAACACTACGTCAATGCAGACGCGCGGGCACCGCTAGACTGGTGCGCATCGCTCGTACGCCGCTTCCCGCGCCGCTGCCTTTGAGGCCAGTTCCATTATAAATCTAATTGCATTGAAACGCGCCGCTCCCTATGCCGCCACCGCCGCCGCCCCGCACCCGCTGACTTCCTGACCGTAGCCTAACGTTAGCCGGATTTTTTAAAGTTTAATTTGTCGCTAGCACTAAAATGATAATTTTATAGATATTTTTTGTACCTACAGCATGGAGGTAACATTAAATAAAAGAAACGTTAGAGGAGCAGGTAAATGATTGTGCCAAGAGTGATTATGAATCCTATTGTGACTTACCTATCAGTTTTACCCAGCAGTGGACTACTAAGAAAATTTGGGCTAAAGTTATCACATGAATAGAATATAGCTAGACGCGGCGGCCAGAAGTACTTAAGTAAACTTTTGCTCAAAATTGTAAAAAGTCACAGCACCCATGTTTTTGTATTATCCGTCGACTGGAATAAGCACGTAAGTCACCGTCACTTCATTCAGTCGCAATAGTCGACTGTACCATAATATAAGATATAACCTAAGTCGTATCAACAAATCAAGCGGCGACATAAATCACTTAAGTTGACTTAATTTTTTTCCCGGCATGGCAACTCATAGGCCGACTGAACTAACAAAATACTACTTATTACTAAACCAATTAAAGACTTGGCTAAAAGGTCCCAGCAACCAGGCCATTAAAAAAAAACTTAAATAATTTCATTGACTACTATTATAATACTAAAGATAGACTGGCAACTTATGCATTCCTTGGGCAGCGCCGTCTAGTTACCAGGACATACACTATTCATCCGTTAATATACCTACGTAGTACGATATAGCTATATTGTACCAAGTAGAATAATGTAGAATGGTTGAAAATTCTGTTGTAGTAAAACTAAACCTAAAAAAATCAAACCTAGATTCTATAATCTAGATTGGATATATTTTTTTTATGTTTAGTTTATATTTTTATTTTCTCTAGGATCTTGGAGAGCCCTGTTCAAACTGAAATGGGTCTGTAGTTATTAACACATTTTTTGTCACCAGATTTATATTAAGGAGTAACCACTGCTTTTTTAAGCGACTTAAGGAATATACCATTAGGAGAACTTTGAAAAATGCAATAAAATACGAAAAACATTAACTAACTCAGAATAGATCAAAATCAAAGTTTATACGCTTACACTTCTACTAAAATATAGTACCAATTGCTTCATGGATATACGCTGGCAGCACTGTTCATTTAAATTTTTTTGTTCTGGCAGATAGAGGGCGCTGAATAGCAAGAAATTAAAATGTATACCAGTTGCCACCCTGTGAGTAATTTGGTAACAGTGATCCGTTTTTGTTGTCGATAATAGGTTCAAGTATCTACCCTCACTTTACCCTCTTTTTTGAAATGCTTGATAAAAAGTTGACGAACGCTGTGGGTAAAGTAAAATTAAATACGTATTTCTTCATTAGTGTTTCGGTGTGACGGTCGTAGTGGTGTTGTGCATTAACTGTATTCATAATGCATTCAAGAGCCAGAAAGTTAGTAAATCTCGCCTTAAATAATGAGAATATAGGTAAGTTCTGAATGTTTTTCTGGCATGTTTATGCAATATGCAAAATAAATGACTGACACAATTACAACCCATAATAACAAAAAATTGTCATATAACTTTTTGTTACAGGCGATGAAGACCCATTCAATAATCCGCAACCAAGTACTGGAACTCAAAAACAAATTAATCATGATGAAACCGCTAGTGACTATTCTAGTGGCGATTCTGTTGCTGATCCTAACTACTCTCCAGACTGTCTAGTCCTAGTTTGCTTACATATCATGAATATGAGATGGAAACCACTGCTTATGATGCATCAGTAGATGTACCTACAGATAGCACCACAAAATGAAATAAGTAGCTGAAAGTGTTGAAGGTACGCAATTAAAAACAAATCTGATCCCTGTACCTACAAGATGGAAGCAAGTTAACAACATATCAATAAATTTATGCCAATCTTATGTGACAGCTTCTGGGAAAGCTATCGGCAAACGTCAAGTGAAGGAATTATCTAATTGTCAAAATAAGTGCCGTCAACACATAAGTGATGAATACGGTGATGAACAACGAGCTGTAATTCACAAAGAGGTTAGGATTCTCGGGTCTTATGATTTATGGGCAGCGCTCATTTCATCTTTGATTACCATTCAAGCGAAAAAAACCGATCGTCGTCGGGTCGAAGATCCTGGTCACTGACCTCTATATTTTAATAGAGGTCAGTGATCGTGGTTTACAAAAAAATAGACAGTGGACTTATAACGTCAATAGTCAAAGACATTAAATTATACTAATTTAATCTCTTTGTCAATAGTGAAAAAATATCCGTGTGTCAAGCAATGATATTATAAGTAATTTTACTTATAATATAATTGGTGTCAAGGTTATTTTCTAAAAACCCTATCGATACGTGATAATTTAGTAAAACTAATCGATTTGAAGAAACGTGGCAGCTCGAGTGGAATTATACAAACAGACAAACATGGACACAATCATTGCCGGACACAATACACCAGTAAACAAGCATTCCGAACCAAAAATTCGAGAGGTGATTAATCATATTAATTCGGTTCCGCTATATGAAAGTCATCACACTAGACGTAAAAGCACCCGCAAATATTTACCATCGCATTTGACAATATCAAAAATGTATTTACTTTATTCAGAGTCACATGAAAATCCTGTAAGTGATAAGATATAGGGATCCCTTCTTTTCGCATAATGTTCTTTGTCCTAATATACTTCGGCATAACGATTTTGGCACAATTTGTTTTGGCATAATAATACTTCGGCATAATTTTTTTAGGCATACATTACCCTATTTATAATGTACTCTGTGGCATACATTTTATGTTGGCATAATCATCTTAAAGACTAATTTGTTTTGGCATAAATTTGATTCGCATAACGTTAGTAGGCCTAATGGTTATTAGCATAATAGTATTTAGGCATACAATTAATAGAAATAACGGAAACAAATTTGAGTTATTTTTACGTATTTATTTTGGATTTCCACGTTAATGATTTATTATACATAGCATTATATAACTTAACTATGTATTTTTATTTTAGGTGTATATTTTTAGCAATCGCTTGTAAATGTGCATGTTTCGAAGTATATTCATCTTTTTTACTAATCATTTTTTCAATCCTATTGTGTTTGTCCATGTTTTTTCTTTTTTTTTGGTATTGGTGATGTTCCGACATCAAGTTTATCTATTTCAATGGTTTGGTGTTTTATTTCTTGAACAATCTTTTTTGCCAAAGAATAAAATCCTGGATGGTGTGTGATTTAGTAAAAAGGCAATGAGAACTTAGGATGCAAGAGCGAGCGAAGCGAGCTCGGGAATTGGGGCACCCCGACTCGGACAGGTTAGGTCCGAAGGGGATGGCGGGGGCTCAAGTGAGCGAGCGGAGCGAGCGAACGAGCCCCCGTCATCCCCTTCGTGTTAGGTTCCCTTAAACCCTGCAGACAGAAATAGGGGCCCCGCGAAGCGGGGCTCCGTCGACTACGCCTTATTATTATTGTTATGCTTAATAAAGTTATGCTTTAGAATATTATGCTTATTATGCTTTAGAATGTTATGCTTAATCATTATTATGATTAGAGAAATTATGCGTAAAAAAATTATGCGTAAGCTGTTATGCGTAAATAATTTATGCGAAAATATAATTAGGACAAACAAAAGTATGCCAAGTTATATTAGGTCTTAAACTTTTATGCAAATGGATCGGGAACCTAAGATATACCGCAAAGAATTTCATAAATTAAATTAAGTTTCAAAAAATCAAAAGTGGACACTTATCACACATGCGACCTGTTTAAAATAAAATCAAACATTGCTACGGACGAGATCACAAAATTAGCCCTTGAAGAAGAACACAACTCTCATCTGCTAGCAGCTGATATGGTGTACTTACAACGAGAAACAATGTGATTAATAAATCGCAGTTACAAATAATATAATCAAATGCCTGACTTTTGACTTACAGCAAGCTTCCCAACGCCAGCTTTACAATCATCTGTAGCCTTATAAAAAAGACTACTTTGGATCTTCAATCTTACAATTCACGACAATGCCACTGGAATGTCAACGCACCACATGTGGCATGAGAGAATTTCGGGTCGAGGTGCAAATAAATAGCCTCTTGTTTGTTTGCATATTTACGAGAACTAACAGAAGAAATCTCAGAAGTGATTTTTACTCTGATACTTGCGGAGGACAAAACAAGAACACTCACGTGGCTGCAATGTTTACGTACTTGTTGACTGTAAACCCTTCAATGAAGTTAATACATCACAAGTTTATGATACCTGGTCATACACACATGGAGGTTGACTTAGACCATGGAATTATTGAAAAACAAAATAAAAAAACCGAAATACAAATTTATCATCCACACGATTGGATGCTCTTAGTAAGCTAGAGTAGCAAAAAATTCACCGTTAGAGAAATGCGACAAAATGATCTCTTTGATTTCGTTAGTTTATTGAAAGGTCCCGTAGTAGTTAAAAAAGACTGCGACGGATATATTTTCAAGTGGCATGACGTAAAGTGGCTGAGTTACGACTGTGACTACGGCGTCATAAAATACAAAACATCTCTTTCTAGTGATGAATCATTAAAAACTATTAACTTCAAATGGAACACGCGACGACATAAATAATTTAAATGGATGCAGATTACTGACAAGCCAGTACCAATAAGTGTCGAAAAGAAACGTGATAATAATTATTTATTTTATTTTATTACTTTTAAGAAGGCTTACAGACTAATTACAAATAAAAACATGTCATCAAGTTGCTAATAACAAGCTTCCACAGATATAAAGCATATCGGTTACATAAAGCCGAACAATTAAAGTACATAAGTAAGTAGGTTAGCTAAGTTATATTTATTTGATTATTATTAATATATAATAATATAATATAATATGAGACAACATCCACACAAGGTCTTCAGGTCCCGAACTAGGCAGAGCCTGTACTACGGTAACCTGATGACTGATATACATACTTATATACATATACACACACGATTATAATAATATAATATCACTTTTATCTTGAATACCAGAATGTTTTTAAAACTTTCAACACTCTCTGTCCCACTACCGTATATAAGGAGTGTTACACACACGCTCGGGTCGGCTTGATACGGCACGGGCCGGGGCCGGGGGCAAAAACATCGAATGTATTTTTTGCCGCCCGGTTGTGCCGAATCATGCCGACCCGAACGAGTGTGTAAGCACGCAACAATCTAGTACTAATCAAGAAATATAAAAAAAAACACGAACTCAATTGTTATTTCTATCACACAGGTACTGCACGGGACATATTATACGTGTTAATTAAATGGTTTGCTAGGTGTTTAGTTTCTGTTATTATTAAAATTTATTCTTTAGCCATCAAAAATTTCGCACTTGTCATCTATAGCGTATTTTTCAGTATTTAATTTGTTATTCCATAAAAAATATTTGCAATTAAACCCACAGCAGTGGATATCATAGAGTGAGGTATTCTTCGTAATGTACATAATGACCTTTTTAAACTTTTCTTTGTTTCAATATAGATAATTATGTAATGTAATGTAAGGTAAATGAGTTTAATGCCTGTCCAAATATAAGAAGTATGAGTGGAGCAATAAATTCCTATAATGATTGTTACAGGGATGATGCTCATCGGTGTGAGCAGTGTCAGCAGTTTCAGTAGTGTCCAGTAACTCGCAGCAGCCGCCATGGTGTCCAAGGAAACTAGTGTCAGGGTAACTTTACTTTATCTATATAACTTGTGCATAGTTAACGAACATGCTAAAATACTTACTTGAGTTAGGGAAATGAATTGTTTAATAAATTGACTACCCATAAACTGCCCGTATGTTCGAATCACAACTCTCATTACTTGACAGTTGTATGAAATGGTTTTAACACGGCAAATTAATTTCCCTGACTGTGCTATGAAAAGTTTGCACAATAACAAATGGCAATTCCTTGCTATTAGGCCTTTTTTAACCCTCTTCTGTAACATGCAGGTAGGTATGATCTTAGTTGACTGCGTCGACTATTGAGATTCCGAAATTGCCAATAAATAGCAACATTAAGACAAGTGGTACATAAAATGGTATCATAAGAATTGATTCTTTTGAACCAAAATTATTCGATTTTTACTGGTTTTTTGACAAAAGGTCAAACCTCAGCGGTGAAGGCCGTGTTTGCTTCTGATGTGACACACTGACCAACTGCCCTCCTGCTCTCATACACATTTATTTGGGATCGTCTTTTCCGTCCACACATCTCTATCAGGCGTCATTCTAACGTGGTGAACATTTTAACTATTCTTAACTATTCTCTTCCTAACTACTTCAACTCTACCTGTTTTTTTTTATTTTTTTCTCTTTCACCTTTCACACAATCCTTGCATATTTTCTTGACAAGGACAAAGATATTTATTTCTTCCTCTTGTCTCATATAGTGATAATCGTTAAAAACTTCCGTTTTATTCCGTCCAGGTGTCAGAAGACAGTAGGGAGGGCCAGTTCAACCTGGACGGCATCCTGAGCGAGCTGGGCAGCTTCGGCAAGTACCAGCTGCTGCTGCTGCTGCTGCTCGCCTTCCGGGACTCCTTCCTCGCCATGTGCAACTTTAACTACGTCTTTACCGCCGCTGAAGTTGACTTCAGGTAATGAGTTTTAATTAAGTTAATATAGAAATTACAGTAGCATACTAATCTTACAAAACGTCGCGTCCGTCGGTCAGATAAAATAACAAACAAATAATCTAGGTAACCTGAAAACACACACACGCGTGCTCACGTCACTACAGTATTATTCCAATAAATTGCACCTCTTTTGACGAAATATTAAAATTACTGGATGACAGCTACTCTCGTGAACACACCAAAAGTTTCCACAGGACTTAGGCCTCGTTTACGGAGACGCGGGGCGTCGCGCGTCGCGTGCGGTTTGGCGTCTCGCGTCTCTTTCGCTCCCGACCACGCTGTATGAGAGTGAGAGAGACGCGAGAAGCCACGCCGCACGCGACGCATGACTCCCCGCGTCTCCATAAACGAGGCCTTACTCGTAGCACCGCAGATACATAATCTAAGAACATTCTCAACGACGTCCACATTTTTAATTCAGTATCGAATTCACCTTTCGTAATTTAATATAGTTCTAGACAACATGCTCCTATTCTTTATAAATGATCTACGAGGTTACCTAAATGTCTACAGGCTAGAGGTTGTTACCGTACCTACCTGATTCATATTAGGTAGAACGTGTGGTGGTTTCCTCGAGATGTTTTCTTTCGCGATTTGTCGCAAGTGATAAGCGGCGACTTGTTTAATACTACATTATCGGAACCGTCGCTATGATGACTTGTACAAACTTAGTTTTTAGCTTTTTAACTACTCATTCACCGCAGTGACTGGACATTATTCTATTATTTCCATAGCTCTATTTATTATTTCAAGCTCCCAATCTCTCTAGATTCTAATAATCTTTTGTACAAATATTTGTTTTTGTGTTATTAGTTATCATCATCATCTGTTTTGTGTAACACAAATATCTATACTAGCTTCTGTCCGTGGCTCCGTCCGCGTGAATTTATTTGTTCTCCCGACCGGTAAGTTATTAGATAAATAAAAATAGCAAAATGCAACAAATTGAGCCCCCATATATGTATGGATGAAATTCAATAGTTTTCGAGATATTTCAATTATATTTCCCCTATCAGCTCCTGACGGATATACGTGGGTCACACAGATAGTTATAAGAAAATAAAAAAACGGAATGATGTAGAAGCCTGTTAATATTTTTATTGCTTTTTGATGTAGTCTCTGTTCCTTTCTAAGCACCGTCACATGCGATGTAACCATTGACTGAAGCAGTTGAGTGGGCCCACTCTTCTTTAGGGATTTCTTCCACGCCTTTTTCAAACGTAGCTACGGGGGTTCATAAAACGAATTCCTCTAAGTTTATCTTTTCTTTTTGAAAATAAATAAAAGTCACAAGGTGCCAGATCAGCCGGTCGATTCTGTAAAAATCTCACCGTGAAGACTTGCGTGGAGTGAGCTGTCAGTGTCACCCCACTGATGCTAGGGATTGAACAACGTTTCATTTACAATCATAATCAAGATTTTAATAATATCTTTTATCCAAATTAATATATTTCAAAGCTTAAGTATTTAGTTGTGTCTAAACATAAGTATTTTGGGGGTTTAGTGGCACGGTTGGCGCAGTGGTTAAGCGATTGACTGCTGCGCTACGTGTCGCGGGTTCGATCCCCGCACGGAACAAATATTTGTATGACCTGCAAGTAGTTGTTCCGGGTCTGGCTGTTTGTGTATGTGAGTTTAAATGTTTGTAAACGCACCCACGATACAGGAGAAATTCCTAGTGTGGGGCAACGATAAAAAAAAATAATAATAATAATAGCAAAACAGAAATTCAGTTCAAACTCAATGTTGTTTTTTTTTTATTTTATTTATAGACCGTACGTGACGCGTTCGCGGCTAAGGAATTAAAAAAAAACAACGTCGAGTCTCTGACTAAATTTCAATTTTATTTAAAAACCCTCAAACTAGTAATGTTTAGCCACTTATATAGGTAATACCTTTGAAATAATATAAAATTATCAATAGAATTAGCTAATTTTTTTTTAAATCTCGATTAGGATTGCAAATGTAATGCTTGGTCAATCCCTAGCATCACGACACTGACAGCTCACTTCACTTAGGTTTTCACGGAAAGATGGTTACAGAATCGCACGACAGGACTGTAAGGAGGATGAACTCAAACTCAAACTCAAAGCATTTATTTCAAATAAACCAATTACAGACACTTTTGAATGGTCAAGGGGTCGGTCAGTCAGAAATATGAAGCTACTTGCCCATTCCAAAGCGTAGTAGGTACCTATGGAGAAGAACGGGCAAGAAACTCCATGGACATTCTTTTAAATCAAAATATTGTCACAAAAAAGTGGTTACATCATTCATTATTGTAATTATACACGCGAGAACGATGTAGAAAGACGTGCACGTTAAAAGCGTCCGTAATAAAAAGATAAAAACAATTATGAAATTAAAATAAGCCGTGGCAGCTAAGAAATGACCAGTGCCTACTGACGGCGACGGCGCCCGTTCACGAACATGACATATGGATCAGCACCATTCAGCTCAACCATTTTGAAGGGAACTCAATGATCTAATACACACGCCACCACCAGAGACACATTTGAGTGAGCATGACATACTCTCAGCCGCCAGGGCACATTCAAGGTAATGAAAAACGAACCCAGTAAGCTTTATAGAAGGTACATAGTGCTCACACATGTGCTATGCAATTATACAATACTAAGAGATTGAATATATACAATGCAAAGATAGGTTGTACAATCTTCATCAGCTCCAACATTATTTTCGAATGCTAAATAATTAGTGTACACGCCCTTGTGGAGCAGGACCAGCCCAGAGCCAAGCATTTTTGTCAGCGATATAATCCCCCAACTTATAATATGCTTGGCTGTATAGTGTGCGTTTTATACAAGATTTAAATTTCGTTTCATTCAGTTGGAGTATGTGTATATTAACTTCACGCTATGTGAAATCCAAGATTGATTGAATCATTCAATCATCAATCATCAAAATCCAACCATGATCATAGATCAGGAAGGAATACTATTTATTAAACTAATATCCAGACTAGATACAACCTCACATGGATTGTAGGTATCTACCGTACCTACATACCCACGAGTACCACTTGACATCTTCAAAACTACTTTCTCCGGCAAACGTCTTGTTTACCAGCAACCGTATCAGGGGCTCATAGGAACAGCTGTAAAACTAGCAATTTACATAAAGCAGTAAACAAATCCATAATATTGTACAAAGAGCGCGCACCTGGTGGCGCGACCTTGAGCTATACATACATGCATCACACTATGTAAGACTACGCAGAACTCTCGCTTCATCGTAGTTTGAATAAGGAATGCACTTATTGTTTATAAATTGTCATTTCAACGCTCCCCCTTAGAAAATCTCTTCTGAGATTCGGATTCAATTATATTATTTAAAACATGAAATGAACTAGAACTAAACCTTCTGTATGCTAATCGCGGGACGTGCGCGGACGCAGCGGCGGTAGATTTGTTGGCGAGATTTGGGCAACGTTTCGTGCGCCTGCGGGTCAGGCAGATTGGTGCTACAGAGGCGGGTTGCTTGATCATGCCTCTAGAGAAATGTTCATATAGCCGCTGTGATTAGTTGACCAAAGTTAGGAATTAAATTATAATAAATTGCCTGGAAAAATGTTATAAACCAAGGGCGCTCCTGTTTTCCCTTATACTTTATAATATGATCATATTGTGGGCTTTGTCTAAGTTTGATTGCATTACTGGAAATGCTTTTACCATTGCAGTTGGTCTTATTATGATCGATTTACCTAATCACTTCATCATTATATCCAAGTCTTGTATAACCCCAAGAGTCACATGAGTGGTACTTAGTTAAAAACATGTGAGTGTTTACTTAAGCAGAAAGAAAAACCAATTAGTTACCATTACAGAGTATTCACATATTTTCTAAAGAATCCATTAGTCAATTTAACTAACAATACATTCGTTTTTAACATACATGAGTATTTTGAAACGATATATAGGTACACTGTAACAACAGTTTCATTTAATTTAATAAGTTTCTAATGTTTACACTTGCACCACTTAAGTGTACAATGAGTGACGCACTCCCTATGAATGGCTTGTATGAAGTATCTAGCCGGTCGCCGGTCAATGTCTCCGCAGCACCTGCCTTTTAAATCTATCATAGACAGGTAATCTATCACTTATTAGAAGGTAATAAATAATAACAATAGCTCCTTTTATTTTAAGTTTAATAATACCTATTATTCTATTTTCTTCCCGCATCCAGTGGATTTCTGATACCCACCACCACAGAACCGATCGAAGTGGAGGTGCTTGGGGGACGCATATGTCCAGCAGTGGACGTCTTTCGCCTGAAATGATGATGATTATTTTTTCAGAATCAACAAAATAGCTGTACCAACCTAACCTATAGAAGTTCCTCTCATACTATTTGGAGGGTTCTGGATTAGTAATGATAAGGCAGCAAAGCTAAGGAAGCTGCTGATAAGAGTGGAACCTGATCCCCCTATATTTTCTTGCCAATTATTGTCCTTACGAAACCACCTTTTTGAAGGGACAAATTGAATCAATTGTATTTATTTGTAAAGCCAGACTTTGATAACTTTTATCCAGCTTATAACGTGATGAAAGGGTGACTGTGTAGATAATAGTAGATTAAAGCCCTTTTCCCTTTCATTTAGAGATTCCCATAGTCAGTGCAAGTAGACTTTAGATAGGAAACGCATGACATATGACACAGTACGATCAGTTTCCGCCTCAGTGCTAGTACACACTGCATGTTAATGTTTCATCAAAGGACCGTTCACTAAGAACTACTATGCCGTGTACACAAACAAGTCGTGAGTAGGAAGCGACACAATGTTGAACACACGATATCTGGCCTAGTATTACAATCAGTCTGTTGTTGACAAGTGCCCTCGAACTATAATATAAGTAAAGTTATAGCCTATAGCAGATCATTGCTGGCCACCTTACGCTGGTCAAAACTATCTCATTGCTTGGAATCTAACTAAACCAAGGGTGACCTTTTAATCTGATAACGCCTGTATAAATTCCGCAGCAAGACAAGACAAGTGGAAGAATTGCATTGAAAATATAACCAAATAATTATATTCAAACTGCGAAATGTTTTTTGCCCACAACCTGATAATATCAATATTATCTACACTATCTATACTAAAAGAGGAAATATTTTTTTGTTTGTTTTTATGTTTGTAACGAATAGGCTCCGAAACTACAGAACAGATTAAAAAAAAATCTATCACCAGTAAATAGCTAGCAAAATACACCGTAGGATTCATTTTTAAGATCATCAACCTCATCTTCTCTTCCAGATGTCAAGTCCCGGAGTGCGAGTCCACAGACTCCCGCTTCAACGCCTCCTGGATGTCGTACGCGCTCACCAACGAGACGAGCACGTGTCACAGGATGACCCCCTATGAGGAGGCACAGAATGGTTCCCTCCTCAGCCGCGAGTTCACGTACACCTGCGCGCCCGACAACTTCGCCTGGAACAGAACCATGCCCTGCGAGAAGGTGGTCTATGCGGACTACAACAGTATTGTGGCTGAAGTGAGTATGATTTTAAGCTATTTCGTGTTTAAATCCTCATGAATATAAATCTGGGGGGGGGGGGGGGGGGGGAGGCAGTACGTAGATATTATTATGAATCGGACGAAGCGGCACCATATCCGATGGACTACGCGTAGGTTTTTTGACATAGCCTGAGATGAAATTGTAGACCCCAGGTTTTATTTCAATGTTTTTTTTTCTTTTTACTGTATATTGGTTGTCTCGTAGATTTTCTCAGAAAGTAAACCATCATTGAAAGAGACACAATGAGTAAACAAAATATTGGTTCAATTGACTATGTTAGCAATTTTTTTTTCATCGTCATCACAACTCTATATATCCTCAAAAATTAATATCAGTTCTGTAACCCGTCCACTGTGACCGTCCAAATGATGGACATTGTCGCGCGGTGCAAGTTCACGGCCGTTTCACGCACGGGGGCGCGCGGTTTCCAAGTAAACACCACACATTATAGTGTTTAGCGGACATGTGCTCGCTATAATGACTTAAGAGTTACATAGTGAACACATATCCGCAAAACATGCCCAAAGGTACAAAGCATAGCTTTAGTACCTATGGACATAGTTACAGACGGCAGGAAATTATTTTATTATCCGTCATAAAAAGATTCTCTATCTGCGTTGGCTGTTTGTTATGTCTAGAGGAGCTCCTAGCTTGGCGGTTACTGCAGGGTTCCCTCGAGGTGATTGACCCCCATAGAGGAGCTCCTATTGTATAGCCAAAAGCCCGTTCTCGATGACCTTACGCGTTCGTACAATTCGATAAAACTTCCGGCATTCGAAATTGGTAAGAGCGGTGCGCGGCGCGTACGGCGGCGAAGAGAAGTACGTGTTCCCCCGGTTCCCCGTTCAAAGGCCGTCGGCCGATGGGCCGACTGCCGCCCGTTGTCGCCCGCGCAGGGCGGCAGAGTACCGCGCGCTGCCGAAATTCGCGTTTATGGTCGAAAATACACAATTTATTAAAAAAGTGACTTACAGTTTTGTAGATTATTGTCCTAAATTTAAACACAGACTAAATTTATTAAAATAATTCTTACGGCTAATAAGCCTATTCAGATTTATTGGATTGAAAATAGTCACGCGCGGTTCTTTTTTCTCTCAACAAACAAACTCTAGGATAAAAAAACTTAAAAAAAGGAAGCTAGAGTTAACTCATATATTTTTACATTGTTGCACATCTTTCGTTTACCTGTACTATAAATAGTTTGAAAATAGGCAATCGAGAACGGGAAAGCCAATAAGCGATGGCTTACATTGTTAGCAAACATTTTTTATTTCTTTCTTTATTTAGGGACATTTATAATCGCAATGCGTATGTCAGTCCCATCGTACCCTCAATACACATTGGTCACACCTGGGCCATGAACCTAAACAGACTCTTCGCATCATCACCATTTAATTTTGGTTGAGCTAGGATTTTATGGAATGTGCCTACTTCAAGTATGTTCAACCCCAAGGCCCTAAACAAATCATGTCTCCCAGACTCATACCGAACACAGTCCATCAGTAAGTTACGTAAGTCTTCAACAACTCCACACTCCAAGACAAACATTTAGACAGACCTTTTAAACAACTTTGTTTTGTAGGCATGCAGTACTAAGCAATAATAATTGTAATATATCAAGCATGTCACTGTGACATGTTGTAGCATATATTTTTATTGTTATTAAAGTGCAGCCCACGAAAATGTCTAGCTGTCTTCAAACAATGACGCATATAACCATTAATTGTGAGACATTCACGTTTGCATGTGCATGCAGAGTGTATCACATAACGTTACAAAAATCAATAATAAGCCAGTTTCAGAAACTTACAATGTTTGTACCAATTTGTACATAATTGTGGTACATTAATATCTGTGGCAGTATATTCGCACACACGTAACATATATTCAACACAACACTTCTAAGTGATGGACTAAGTGAACAACAACGTAATATTTTTAGTTCGACCTGGGATGTCAGCCGTGGAAGAGGACGCTGATCGGCACCGTTCACAATCTGGGGCTCGTTTTCTCCTTCGTCATCTCAGGACTCATTTCAGACAAGTAAGTACGCACCAAGCCAACTAGCAAAAATATCTTAGACAGAAATGCTCTGAGAAGGTCAAATTAAATTAGCTAGCGAAACTCTGGAAGTGCGGTGGGTAAAAATAATAATGAATGGTAAAATTTGAATAATTTTGTTTGTAAAAAGGAATGAGTAACTAAATTAAATTATATCTGATGGTGTATTATTCTTTTAGGGACTCAATATTCTATTGGGGTAATTAGGGCCATACGTTTGGTAAATTAAAGAAAATCGTTTCTCTGGGTTAGTTGTTAGTTAAGATGAGTTCAATCATATGTTTAAGTATCGGTCACTAATTATCAGTCACTAACATGACAAAACAATTTTTTTTGGGTCTTTGACCCCATTAAGTTTAGTATAAAAAATCAGGTTTTTGTGTATTAACTCCGCAGACGTGATGGGACGCCTGCATTAGGAGATAGGATTTCGAGATCGCATTAGGAGTCTTGACTTAGGACCGCCACGCGCCATGGCGCTAGAGTCGTCAAACACGAGAGCCCAGGCTAGTGAAGAGTTCCGGATAAGGCGGGAGGAAACGCCCGGGTGTAACCATTGCGTGGATTGCCCGGAGGACACGGTGGAGCATACGGTGGAGGTCTGCTCGGCTTGGGCGGAGCACCACCGTGTCTTCGTGGAGGCGATTGGCGGTGGCGATCTCTCGCGTCCAGCCCTGGTCCAGGCCATGGTACGGAGCGAGAGGGCTTGGGAAGCCGTCACCTCCTTCTGCGAAGCAGTAATGTTCGCAAAGGAGGAGGCGGAACGCGTGAGGGAGAGGCAAAATTCGCGCCCTCACGCCCCTAGCCGCCGCAGGAGACGCCCTGGGCGTACCACCTGGGCCACTGTAGGCGTGGGCTTGCGAACGGCGAACAATGGGCAGCTCGCCGTTCAATAAGGACCAGGCCCGGGTCGACGGCGCGTTGTGTTCCACGCGCGCCTCAAAGAGATGTCAGCACTAATGACGGGGTCCGCTAGGGCCGATGCCTGCTAGGGTTGCGGGAAAGTCCGAGAGGGATACCATGGCCCCTGGCACAGGCAACTGAAGGAACACGGGTGGGTTTTAGTCAGTAAGAGTCTGACACGCCCTCCTGGTCTGCCCATAGCGGGAGAAGTTATTTGATGATTTTCCACCCTCAAAAAAAAAAATTGTTTCAACTGGTGGTGTTGTAACTTGAAGTATGAGTTGCGAAAATCGATTTTTTTTGTTCTTTTATCGTGTTTTGATATCGATACTTATCATGTCTGTGAAGTTTAAACAATGGAAACTACTACTAACTAACTAAATAAGATATTTCAAGTGACTAAACTACCAGCGGTTGCTGACCGAAAAAAAAGTCTCGCCAAACTAATTCTTTTTTTTTATTTGATATTGTTTAGATATCGATACCCACCACGTTTGTGGAGTTTCGCTAGTTAATTAAATTTCATTTTGTAGATTTCGAATGATTATCTACTCTGAGGCCATCAGAATCAAAAAGGGCATTAAGCTTTACCTGATATTACTCGTATCACCGATTGATTTTATTTCTAATTCCATTGGTGCAATATTAATAATTAATTAATTAATTGTTTGTTTATTACCACAAAGGTCAAGTACATTCCACTGTATACAGATTAGAGCTCTTAATTTAGTATTATAAAGAAAGAAAGAAAGAAAGAAAGAAAATGCGTTTATTGGCATTACAGCAAAATAAATACACCTTAATACTATAAAAACAGAATACAAAAATTATAATGCCAAACGGGCCTCAGCTCAGCATAATGTCAGATGACAACACAAGGTGTACCACCTGACGCTGATTTTCAGCTGCAACCCACGAGTGCCATACGCTAGAATAACAAAACATAGGGAAGAGACAAAAGAAAAAACAAAAAAAAAGGGGGGGGGGGGGGGGTTAAAGATAAGTACAATAGGTTCAACCCTGTCCCCTAAACTAGGCTAGGCCTGTATCTTAGGGGATAGTGCCCGGCTATAGGGTATGCTTGTATAATTCTAATGTGGCAGACGTGCCAGTGGACTGTGTCAAGTGGATGCAATTTTGTACTTGTGGTAAACTTTAAAAATGTAAGAATGAGAAAGTGAAGTGTGATTGGATAAGAGCAATTGTTTGATGATTGTGTGTGGTAAGTGTTTGGGGTGTTTTGTGATAGTGTTGAGTGTAGTGAATGAAGTGAGAGTTTGTGTGTAGTGTGTTGTGGATGTGGGAGTGTTTACCGCGTGTGCGAAAAATAGGTGGATTACACATAAAGAGTGGATGTTTATTAGGTGATGTATGTTAAAAGTGATTCCGTTCCATGATAATCCTGTTTTAGCAGCCATTCAATTACTGTACGTTTTATTTTATACCTGGGGAGACCGAGAATATTTTTCGTTTTTTATGGACTTTATTACGTAAAATTGGTGCCTTGCAAACTTCGTTTTATGTTGAATGCTGGGAATCATAAGGCCAATTCCCGTAATTAAAATCGTTCAAATTCAAGTCACAATCTCATCTCAGCGACAGTCTAATGTCAAAAATGTAGGTAAGCGCTATACAATTTTTGACAGATTGACACTGAGATTAGAATGCGAACGTTCTTAAAAATACAGGAATTGCCCCTCATATGTTTACGTTTTTTGGGATCGGGGAGAGCCAAACTGCCATGTGTCCTAAGAATTGATTTAAACAAAAGTAGCTGTCGTACAGTTAAAACCTTACAGTCTGCATAAAGTTGGATATCTGCGTGGTTTCTTTGTCACAACCTTAAGGACTGCTCTTTGTGCTCTCTCAGCCCTCAGGAGACCTGTATTTTTGGCTCCACCCCACACGTTGATACAGTACCCAAGCACTTATTGTCACAGGGTAAAATACACCATTTTTAGAACACCATGGTCAGCTGACCCCCTGAGTGATTTAAAGATAGAGATAAGTCGCATTGTTTGGGTGGTAAGTGTGTCTAGGTGTTTGTCCCATCTTAGTCCGTCGTCTATATGTAGGCCGAGGTATTTTACGCTGTCATCGCTTCTTAGTTTTGGACAGGAGCAATGTGTTGAAGTACTTGTACATGAGTGGGCCGTTATGGAGAAAGTACTTGGTGGTCTCATGTTGATGCGAATGGCAAAAGGAACATATGAGGTTTTGGCCAGATTTAATGTAAGTAGGTTCGAGTTAAACCAGTGCATGACTTCACTTAGGGCGGATTCAGCATTGCTTTTAGCAGCTTCCCAAGAAGGACCGTGAACGATAATTGCGATGTCATCTGCATGTTGCAGTTTGGGATTGTCATGTTGCAGAGATCACTTATATAGATTTGAAACAATGTTGGCCCTAGTATGCTACCTTGTGGTACACCGTAGACTAGGACTAGAGGTAACCCTGTTGTTTGACTAACTATATTAGCCATGCGAGGAGGCTCATATTTATCCGGTAAGATCAAGGTTTATTAATCCTGTTGTATCCACAGATACGGTCGCAAGGTGATCATCGTGGGCACCCCGCTGGTGGTGGGCGTAGCCGGCCTCATCAAGTCCTTCTCCGTCAACTACTGGATGCTACTGGTCTTCGAGTTCCTTGAGACAGCCCTTGGATACGGAAACGCTTCTATGGTGCTATGTAAGTCTTGTATCTGTGAATAGTCTAGATTTTGCCAATCAGTGCTAATTGTCAAGCCAAAACTAGCGTTCTTGAGCCAGTCAATTATTGATTATTTATTTATTGGGACACTACTAGATACATGTGACGTAAGACTGGGTCTAACTACAGATAATAGTCACATCTTACTCTCAGCGTTTTTGGCGATCCCAATAGTGCGAATTGTGAACACGTATTAAAATATTCTTAGCTAGAAAAATCGTAAAAAAATTACATATTATCGATTCTATTAGGGGTTTAAATATGAAATTGCCGTTTTGTACTGAAAAAAAATTTTTTTTTTCTAAGATAAAATTTTATATCAAAGTATTTACCCTCCTTGTATATACATTTCTGCCATCTCATGGGAAGGTCATGGACTTGACAAGCTGTGTGCATTTTGTATTGCTTCATGGAAAGAATTTTTTTTCCATGTAAAAAATTGTTCAATCGCGGAAAATATGGTAGTCAGTTGGGGCCAGGTCCAGCGAGTACAGAGGATGATGGATGGTTTCTAACTGTAAGTCATGTAGTGTTAAAATGATTTCCCGAGCAGTGTGAGGTCTTGCGTTACCATAGAGTAATAGTGTTGAAGATCGGTTCATGAGTCGGGGCTGCCACGCTGCGAGTATCGCCATCATTGTTCGAAGTTATATACAGTAGACATTTTGCTGTTATTGCTTGACCAGATTTGAGGAAGCTGTAGGTAGTGAATTAAACTATGACGTGACCACCAAACGGTTACCATCACTTTTATATGGGTAAGCTTTGCTTAGGGGCATCGTTGCGAATTTTGACCTGGAGTCAGCCATTGCGTTGTTTTCTTGCGATTATCATAAAGAATCCATTTTTTATCACACGTCACAATTCGTTCCAAAATCCCTTCATTTCTGTACCGATTTAACAAGGTAAGGCAGGCTTCAACGCACGCTTCTCTATGTCAAATCATGGTGCACCCATTTTTCGAGCTTTTTTATCTTGCCGATTTGATGCAAATGGGTCAATATTGTGGGTGTGCTAACATCAAACTAATCTAACTCCTTCGTAGTTTGGTACGGATCGCTTCCACCATCGCATTAATTCATCATTATTTACCTTAGTGGCTGATCTTCCTCGGGGTTCATTCTTCAAGTCGAAGTTTTCACTAGGAAAGCGATTTAACCAGAAACGTACTGTGCGTTCATTAGCCGTATCCTCTCCAAACACATCACTGATATTGCGAGCTGTTTCTACTTCGTTAGCTCCACGCAAATAATTACTCAAATTTTTAATATTTTCTTGTGTAATTGAATGAAAAAACAATTTAAAGTCTAACTAATAGTCGAATATTGTACATTTTTCACATTAAGAATGTTAAAGTTATCGTGTGAAAAAAGTTTCACTCTGGAATCTCACATCATGCAGGTTTAATTTTAATTCACAGTTGCCAGTACGATAAAACGGCAATTTCATATGAAAAAAAAAAAAACCAACCCATTCCAAATCCCCATCCATTCCCATTCCCTAACCAAATTTGACACTTCCTTCTTAGTAATTGTAATAAAATGATTGAAAATGAATGAATGCTCTTATATGCATTTAATCAACTAATTAATTTTCTTTGTTAACTTTCCTTCGATCGTACACCTTGATCCATTTCACTACGTCACAGCTGTAGAAGTCACTACGTTGATACCGACTTGACTTTTGTCACGGTAATGTTATCTAACAGTATTATATCTTCATGCAAATGGTCGGAACGCGAGTCATACCTACGCGCCTCGGGTTCGGTATACACTCGGTAAACAAACGAACGGACGGTGTGATGGGTGTGTAAGCAGTAAGCGTGCGATTTATGACAAATATTCATTGAAATAAGTACAAGTTCCTACTTACTTAATATGGCAAAAGGCAATTTTATAAACTATATTGTGCTGTTTTTGGTTGCTTGAATTCGCCAATAATGCACCCAGAGATAACATTATTTAAATTAGATGGAAACTCCGAAAACAAAATAGTCTTACCGACTATAATTTTTTTTTTATATACCTACTAGTCCATAATTTGTTTCTTTTTTTAATAGTTAGGTATTTCGGTTTTTCCACCGAGTAAAATACCTGGACTATTATACAATGTGGAGACAAAAATACGACAATAAATGAAAACACTGGCAATACTAATGGATAGGAGTATTTTGAAACTATCAAATTAATCCTAACACCGAAATAACAAAAGTGATTTTTTCAAACAAACTAAATAGTAGTGATGGGCCGACTATGGGTTTTGCCAATCTTTGACTAGCTATAGTGCCTTAACTATTGGATATGTTTGATTGAATTTTTGTATGCAGGCTGGGAACATCATTAGATATACGCAGTTTAATTTATTGTCGTATTGTCTTCTCCACCCTGTAGAAATAAATGGATAGGGTGAAAATTGTGACACACGAGTGACCTACCTACGCTCTCGTAAAAAAATACTAGTGGGTAGTTTCTTAGGCTCGGCATTCTTCTTACATAATTATGTACTTACAGATATTATTGAATTCGACAAGATATCATTATGAAATAATTATGAGAGTAATAAATGATAGGTATCTACCTAGTAAGATATACATTATAATTTACTTTTTTAACAATAAAGCTTTTCGTACGTCTCAGTCGAGGCGCAAATATTTTTCAGTCTCATATTTATAAAGGTGTTTTTTTTTTTTTATATTAAATCTACTAATCAAAAACACATGTATTCTTTCAAAAAGAATTTCATTTTTAAAAATATAAATATAATATTTACAATCACAAAACAAGAAAGAAACTCAGGTAGGTTGATGAAATTAAAATACTGTAGGCGGGCAGCCCTGTCGCGTATTTACGTACCGCGCGGCTATAGGTAATTATTTCAAGAACAGGGCCGAGTCACAATACATACACACATAACATGACCGTGCTTTTGTCGTCATGGGAGTTACTGGCTGTGCAAGTGTGCAGGTATCATACGATGTCACATTATTGTTATGATGGGGAGACATCGCTAAATGACGTAACAAAAGCGGTTTTTAGATGCAAACGTTTAATGACACCATATTCATTATTGTCCTATTCTTTCTCTTAAAAACTTTCCTCTTTAGAAGTAATATTACTTCACCACTCCTAAGATGACCCACTGACCATTCATTTGTATTTATGTTGCAAATGTATTGTTTGTCTGACTTATTTGGTCTCATGTTATACCTACATGCGATTAATCCGTGCAAACAATTATCTTCCGCTGCACACTTGCAGAGTCTCATCCTTCATTATATTCAACTTAACCGCCACAGTTATTATGTGCACATTGTCGGCACGTGCTGGTTGCATTCAGTGTACATTGTTATTACGATTGCTTACTTTAGTAAATTGTAGATTATATTCGAGATGAGATTGTACATAGTATAATGTTATAATTAGCTTTGCATTATATTATCTTATAGCATTATATTATCTTCACTTTCCTAAATAATGACTTATGACTTATCTATGCTTAGAGATTCTGTTTATCATCCATAGGCACCAATAATTATATTGTGTTCTTCTTATTCTTCTTTGCTCAAACTCAAAGCTTTTATTTCAATTAAACCATTAACAGGCACTTTTGAATTGTCAAGTGGTCGGTAAGTCAGAAATATGTAGCTTGCCCATTCCAAAGTGTAGTAGGTACCTACGGAGAAGAACGTTCAAGGACACTCTTTAAAATTATATTGTTACTTATATATTTGATATATCATTAATGTTGAATATATAATTATATGTGAGAACGATGTAAATAAGACGTACACGTCGAGTGTCCAGAGTACAGAAAATAGAAATTTAAACAAAACAATACATAAACAAAATAATAAAAATAAAATCAAAATCAAAAGTCATTTATTCAAATTAGGCTGAGAATCAGCACTTTTTGAACGTCAAAATCACATAAGACAGTCCCCCCAAAACGCCCACCCTTCACCACTTCCTAGTGCTTTAGCTGGGAAGAAGAAGTGGCGGAACAAACTCCCCAGCAGCACTGCTATCTGTTCAGTTAGAAGAACTGGATTCTATACATATAGTAATAAGTAATTAACATTACGAAACACAAAAATATTAAAATTATTTGCCATATGTCAGCTAGCACACGCCAATATTTAAAACTATACTCAAGCAGAAATAAATAATAAAAACAAAAACGCAAACAGAACTTAATACATAATAAAAAGCCTCCTGGCATAAAGGGCGTGCCCGCTTACATATGCAATGCTACATTATGTTTATATGTAACTTGTAGTAGCTGTAACTTGTAGCCACAAATGATAAACTAGGACCTTCGAAGTAAAATAAAGAAACATAAATTTCTAATAACAATAACAAAACCATAGTCAGCAAGTAATAAGCCGTGGCAGCTAACCTCAGATCCTCTATTATAAGATAGGTCCTCTATCTAAGTCCTTAATCAATAGGAACGGACCCAATAAGAATTGACACCATTTATTTGAGCTTCCGGCTGCCTATCATTTAAATAAGATTATATTAAGTATTCCAAGTCCATAATGCTCAAGTTTCAAGAGCAAGGTTTCATGATCGACGCAATCAAATGCCTTGGAGAGGTCACAAAAGATTATTTTGGCGTCTTGGGCCTCTTCCCACGCCGTAAATATATGTTTTAATAAGGTGACACTGGCGTCAATCGTACAACGTCTCTTGGTGAAACCATACTGTTGATCGTGTAAGGTTTTATTGGTGTTAAAATGATTGAGCATATGATTGACCTTTTCAAACACCTTGCTGAAAACTGGCAACACGGATACGGGTCTATAATTATTGGTGTCTTTACAGTCCCCGGATTTTAAAAATGGTAATACCTTACTGTATTTAATGAAATCCGGGAAGACTCCTTGATCCACACACAAGTTTAATATTAAGGCTAAGTAAGAGGTGCTATAGTCTCAATTTTGGATGTACAGACTTTAATGGACATCCCTCAAAGATCTTCGGTCAATTTGATCTTGATTTGCTTAAAAGATTTTATTACTGCTATGGTTAATATGCGTAAAGTTCAATTCAATCGGGCAGGCTGAAACATTCGCCCTTACTAAATCAAAAGCGAGCGAGGGCAAGGAGTCTAGGGTTTCTGTAGTTTTAATTGGGATACTGGTAAAGAAATTTACTAATTGTTGTGCAACTTCTTTGCTTTCGCAAATGAGACCACATGACGTCTCCAGTGTATAATCAGAATTATGCGTTTTGTTCCTGTTTGTTTCATTAATGATAATTTTCCAAACAGTCTTTATTTTATTGTCTGCTGATTCTACCTTGTTGCTAATGTATAAGGCTTTAGCTGCCTTACGAATGTTTTTAAAAATTCTAGAGTAAGTAGCAACATACTTATTCAAAGTACCCGTGTAATATAAGGCCATATAGCTCAAAAAGTCTTTTCCTAAGTCCTTTAGTTGCCCAGTCACTAAATAAAAACTTAGGGCTGATACTTTTAGTGTTCTTCTTTGAATAATGATTGAACTCGGTTTAGACTACCGAAAAGAATTCTTCATACAAAATATTAAAATTGTTTATTGTTAGGCCCTGATTACTAAACTTACAAATTAAAATGGTATTAAAATTATTTAAATTAACTGATGTTATTTGTCTGGATTGTATCTTCACTTTTCGTATTGCTATTTTGGACTCAAAAGTTACGGTTTGACCGCTATGATCGGAAGGGAGATAATTAACGATGGCTTTATCTAAATATTCGCAGCAACAAAAAAAACATATACGCATGTTGTTCGGGTTCGATCTACAAAAACATTTGACAAATTCAATGATTTATACTAATATTCTCCTGGTATTTGAATTATTTCCTAAAATATTAATGTTAAAGTCACCACGGATAATTACTGATTTATTGCCACTTCCAAGTTTTACCAAAACATCTTCCATTACTGACTCAAATATAGAGTAGTTTTGATAATTTGGGGGTTTGTAAACTATAACATGCTTATCTAGCTCAACACAAGACAGTGCAATGCTATGATCAACCGATAGTTTAACTATGTCTTTACTCGTTTTTGATTTAACACGTCCTTTAATAAGGACTAGTGTACCACCACTCGCTCTTTAGCAAAGAACTAGTCTAACTAAATCCTTTCCTTTTTCAGCTCTAGAATCAGTGAGTCAAAACCAGCGAGTGATGTTCTCCTGCATAGCTGATCTCCTCGCAAGCATTGGCAGCGCGTTCTTCGGCCTTATCGCATGGAAGGTTCCCTACTGGCGACATCTGATGTGGGCCATCTATGCCCCCCTCCTCATCGTCGTTTTCTACATATTTCTCGTAGATGAAGGAGTGAGGTGGCTTCTAGCTCATAACAAGAATCACGAAGCCGCCAGAGTGCTGAACAAAGTAGCCAAGATCAACAAGATACAGTTGTCGAAGAAGGCGCAGCAGATGTTGACCAAGATGGCTGGTGATAGCAAGTCTCAAGAGGTATGGCTTCGTTACCACCTCATTTTAATAATAAAATGGAGTTCTAATTACAATTTATCGAATTAGACATCAACTCTGTCGTCAACCAACAAAGATACGGCAATTACGCATCTACATAGCCATGCGGATTATAGGCTCAAACTTTTATAATGTCTCTATTTAATTTATTTATTAGAGCCGGATAGACTCGCTAACGGGTCGAATCTCGTCAAACATTGGTCTGTACATAGAGATAGGTACATTTCTGGCTCAGTGACCAACTTACGATGACCGTACTTATCAATAGTCACTAGACAGATAAGTACACAAACTTCAAGGTAGTAAAACTAACCCTAATATGGGTAAAGTAAGACACAATAATAACGCTAATTGTGAGAATATAATATTTGGATAAGCATATACCGTGATAATTTTAAAATAGAGCATTGTTAACTACTACAGTGATACTATAACTACAAGTTTCCGACGGAACAAAGAGATTATTCTTTGTAGTATTGTGTACTTTGTATTCAGTTTCAATTTTAATCAATAATTTTGCTTCATCATCCGTCGGGTAACATCCTCTGAGGATCACATAGCATCAATAGTTGTCATTGCTTCAATAGGTTCACTGAACTTTAGCATTCAGAGCGTTCAACCAAAAAGTTCTTTATTGATTGCTGTAAGCAATTGGATACTGACAACACTAACAGATTTAATTTTCTACCAAATCGTTTTACAATGGTTCAAAATAAATCCCAATATTATTAACTACAGAATTTTCGAAACAACCATATATTATAACCAAATAATCTGTTCCCTTTACAGGCAGGAGAAAACCCTCCAGACCGTCTTCATCTCCTCTCAGTCCTTCGTTCAAGAAAAATCTTACTCCGCGTCCTCTTGATCGCGGCCTGTTTCATCTGTTGCACGTTCGTGTACAACGGCACCATCATCAACTCCACCAGCGTGTCTGGTAACAAGTACCTCAACTTCTCCGCTCTACTCCTCGTGCAAGTACCTACGAGAATCATCACGGCGCTTACGCTCACGAGGTTCGGCAGGAAGGCCCCCATCTGTGTCGCGTATACTCTGTGTTGTATATTCTTCATTTCATCCGCTTTTATACCTAAATGTAAGTACGCTTTTTTGTTGTGTTTTTGTTCAATTCCTTATTTGAGTTTGTAAGCATTTATATTTGTTTGTAAAGAGTTCTTTTTTCATCGTATTAAGAGTAATGTCCATATAATAGCACTTTAGAAGTAATCTTCCCATATCTTACACACGCACTGTTAATCATCAAAAAGATGTAGAACATTAATTTATCCTTGATCGATATGTAAGACTTCATTTTTAAATAAGTCGTAGTATTTACTTAATATAATATCAATGACAACAATCTGGCTTTATAAGGTCCCTTGTAACATATCTTGCTCTTTAAGTTCAACAGACGTAAGCTTCAAAAATATGTGTACATCGGATTTAGAGAACAATAGTAAGAGCAATACTCTACTACGACTATTCTCTCTTCGTTAGTCACAAATTAACGAAATCTGTTACATTTTCCAGCGATCTGGTGGGCCTCTGTCCTGTTCTACCTAATCGGCAAGATGTGCAGTAGCTACGGCGTGTTCTCCATGTACGTGGTAGCCATGGAGGTGTTCCCCACCACCTCCAGGAACTCCCTTACCAACATCGCCAACACTGTCGGCAGGCTGGGCTCTGTGCTCGCTCCACAGGCGCCACTACTGGTAAATACAAATATTGCTGCTATAAGTTTTTCTTACTATTATATTTCACCACTGCTCCTTTACTCCATCGCTCCCCCACTATTGAGGAAGTTGACCTATCTAGTTAGCCATTTATTGCAGTCATGGTTTGGCGCCATCTCGTTCCTGGGCCATCCTGAAAAGTGTTTTTTTTTCCACTTCAGCTAGGGTTCATCTTAAGATCTGCATATTCCTACATCACCACACCGTCTTCATAATTGTTTAGCCAGTTTTTCCAGTTCCTTAGTATATGAAAATTTGCATTCAAATCATATCGTTTCTTGCAGGAGAAATACATGGCCGGTCTTCCGAGCGTAGTGTTCGGTCTGGTCGCTCTGGGTCCCGCTATTTTGGCACTTCTGCTACCCGACACCAGCCAATCAGCTCTCCCCGATGACGTCATGGATGCTGAAAACTTAGACAAACCACACGAAGATGAACACATGCAAAATAATAGCACACATGACGAAGTACCAAGACTGTCTGTCAGTGTCACCGGAGAAAAGTAAACTAAGTGATGTGTGGAAAACCTTAATGAATTATAAAGGAGTCGATAAGCTAAAAGTGTAATGATTTCAGTTTAAGAATATTTTGGTGAATCCCGGTCAGCGGAAGGAAGTTGGTGACGTCATGCTACCCTTGCTAGATTCACTTGAAGTGTGCAAAATAATAGTAGGAGAGACATAAAGGGGGAGAGAAACAAAGACAGTGATTTTAGTGACTGTTGCTGTTGCTGACTTTGGTGTGATATTACGTATACTACATAGATTTAAGGTTTTTGTGATATTTGGTTATTGGGACAAGATGTTATAGAAGTCGCATAAGAGTCATTAGATACTCGCAAACGTTGTACTTATTCGAGAGTGACTTTTCCACTTTATATGCGTTTGCGAGTGTTAAACTGTTAACTTGATAGACTTGATTTTATATAAAGCTATAGGTGTTATTAAATAAATGCAAATCCCATTATACCATTCAAGGTATTATCATTTCAGACAGCGTACCTACTTGCATTTATTTTCTTACACCGACTATTGGCTCAGTAGGATAATTTAAATACAAATCGTAATGTAATTATAAATTAATTAATATTTATACAATAGTATTGTACTGGTGATTTCTACAATATAATAATCTCTTCTGAACTCCATGGGAGGATAAGATCTCTGTGTTGTGCGAAGTCTACGTGACACATATTCAGCGTACTTTATTACAAGCTTACTTTACGTTTAACAATATTTCCATATAATAATATTACATTACAATGTATGTATATTTTATTTATACCTACTTACTAACCTCCAAATTCTCAGATTTCTGTCGCAAAAATACACCTGCAACTTTAATAGATTTAAAAGAATGTTTTTATTCATCTCACAAAAGTGCATTTATAGTACCTGTATTAAATACCTATCTGGTTATTTTTAAATAGTTAACACTCTTGCGCTAAAGCCAAATCTCTCCAACAGTTTATTAATTTTATTTCCGATCCTATTTGTGTCCGTCTACATATTATTATGGTAAACCTACGTCACCTACAAGTACAATGTAAATCATTTCAATAGTTGTAGTCGACCTCATCATGATGCTTTAACACTTCGGTTTAATAAAATTTATTTCTCAAAAAGAACATACATAGTTCACTTAAATATGAGAAACTCAACAAAATAACAACAATTCCCCGTAAATTGATAATTCAATAAGGTTGAGTCTATTTATCTATCTCATAGCCAAATAGACTTTATCGTTTTGTGACATCATAATAGTATATTATATTATATTGTTGCGAAATGCCTAATGGCTATCTTTTGATAATCTGTTAATTTTTGTTTAGAACTCCTACTAAAACCATGCACACTGTCCACAGTTTATTCATATATCTCTTTTGTGAGTTATTACCGCATATTATTATATGCTTAGCAAGACCGTTAAAGTACTTTAATATCGTAAATTAGTAATCTAATAGAAATAGCAAATGAACTTGACGGATTAGCTGTCGCAACTTCATCCTATTGTAATGTTGATTCCTTTTCTTTTGAAAATTCAAATCTAACCTCATTCAAAATTGTTTGTTAGGGTATAAGAAGTATTATTGTCGTAATTTGCTGAGTTTTATGACATTAATGGAAAAATGGTTCTCATTCCCGTGCTCATTCCATTCCCCGACTACAGGACTACGATTACTCGAGTACGAGTACACTCAATAATTTGATACAGAACGAAGGAGTCGTGGTCTACCTACAAGCCAACAATACGATAAAAATCTGAGGAGCATATATGAAATTAATGAAAATACCATTGTACCTACTTGCAATGTACAGGCCGGCTGGTTTTAGAAAAACTAGATTTATTGAGTCCCTTAATACGCTTTTAAATAAATATTCCGCTTATTCAGACATTATACTTATTGGAGATAGTAATACTGATTCTAATTCGTGTTCGTACTTAATCTTAATAGCCCCCCATGGTATGTTACACATACACTAGCATGTAGCACATACACTCCCCACACATAGTCTAACATGTCTTGACCATGTCATGCTTACGAAACTTACGTAACTGACCGTGATTGTACATTCTTCGCAATTGTACTAAATTCTCGAAACCGTAACCCTTGTTTGTTAAGTAGTTAAAAAAAACAAACTCATTGTTAATCTGTCTGAAACTATTTATATTTCCTTTTCCATAAAAAATCATGCAACCCCTTCTTATACAAATCTTTCAATAACATCACACACATGCTCTTCCTGCAAGACAATCCTTGCTCATGTCCTACTCTAAAAAAAACAACTGTCATGAAATATTCGTGTATTCATATTGAAAATAGTCTAGTGTTCACTTACAGCGAGAACACGAAAATTAATATTTGTTTTCAAAAATTTACAACATGTGGCGGAAACTAAGACTATTGAAACTGTAAATGATAAATGATTGTCTGTAAGTAGGTTTGTAGAAACACTTTTACACGTCAATTCTATATTAAAAGCTAGATGAGGATGTATACCTACTAGGCACTAGGTCAATCAATTATATCATATTGCATAACGACATAGGGCGGTGACCAAAGACATCTTCGCTGAAGTTTGAGAGAGCTCAGAGAGCTGTCCTTAAAGTTAGTCGTAAGCTTCACTTTCTCTTTCCAACGACCAGCAGTGCAAAGTACTGACAGTTCGCCAACTATTCTTCTTAAGCACTATCATTCGCAAGCATACTCTACTTCCATACAATCCTGTCGAAATCCTTAACGAAAGACGCAAACACACAGTCTGTAAATCAAGGCCTTTCAAAAGCACCTTAAGTCGTACATTCTTTTGTTTCCTGCTACCTTTACAATAAATTCAATAGAGCCATTTCCATCTACTCCTTACCCAAATTAAATTTTAAGACTAAAGTCCAACACTGGCTTTAATCTCATGAGTAAGAAGCCATAGAGAGACTCTTAGAAGTCATTTAATAAAAAAGCAGCTCGATTGGTCCTACGTATAATTATCACACACCAGTTTTGATTATCACTCACTCATTACACACTCTACTTTGCTGTCTAATTAATGATTTGTTTTTCTTGTATTCAATAGTTTTTTAAACTTGGAAGTTTAAAAAACTATCCCAAAATTATCCTTGTATTACTGTGACCTATCTGAGTAGTTTGGTGGCCTGGAGACCTGTAATACAGGTATTCCTAGTCAAGGCTCCAGTCTCCATAACATCAATGTATTTTTGTAAATACTATTACGTATTGTACTAATTTTGCAATATGTGGTGGAGAAAATATACGTTTTTATTATATTCAACCTTAGGGTGATACAGCAATTACGAGGTCGAATATACTATTGAAATTGCCCTTGATCTGACATTATAAAACTACACTGTCTATGCAAAAAAATGTTTAGATTTACAAAGATTCCGATTAAAAAAAAACTTGTGCTTATTTAAAGCGTCGCCGTCGCCCGTATATCTACGTATTTTGCGCGCTTTAGACACAGTCATACTAATCAGTGAAAAAGTTATGTGCGTGTGAACTGAGGGACCACGACGGGAATTTGTAAAATAAATATCCCAGGATTTAGTAGTAGACTTAAAACAATTGTAGAACAAATCTCGGAATTTGTAAACAAATATGTTAAAAACTACAGCTTAAAGAGTGCGGTCCCTCAGTCCTCACAGAACATCAGCCAGATCTCGAAAAGTACAAAAAAAAAGAAAATATCGTGAATACAGACATTTAGGAAAGAATTTGTAAAGATATTGACTAAGTAATAGACCACAAAGCATTAAAGATTTTAAAAATATAACAACTAAACTGTGGTCCACACAACAAAGAAAATATTTTTGTGAATATTACCGAATAAAAATAAACAAAAACATTTTTTTTCTACATGAAGATTTAGTAAAAGTCTTAACATGTTTTATAAAAAGAAATGAGTAGAAATATCGACGCAATTTGAAGATAGCGATTGTTAAAGCTGGTCCCTCAACCCTCACCTCCACTGACGTATGTGCGTGTGCTAGCTGCTTGACGAAAGGAATATCAGAAACTTTTAGTGCAAAGTTTCTACTAAATAATGGAAACCTAAAATTGCGTATTGATTACCTCTTAGCTAATATTATATTATTTTAGTAATCCTATGAAAACACATAGAGTAGTGTTACCACACACCAAAACAAAACGTAGACAGTACTATTTTGTACTTTATTTAATATGGCATTAGACGGAATGAAAACAAGGTCGTATGGTTAAATTAATGTAGGTACATGGCGTAAGTGTATTGAAAGAAAAAGTAGACAAAAAAAAACAAATCACTGATTAGAATACTTTTAATTCAATACTTAAGTGAAATTTGGTTGTAGCTTAGTGAATGTAAGAATTTTTGTTACAATATCACTATTTAATGGCACGCATTCAATATGTAGTATTTTTTATTTGGAATTAAATGTTAAATTTTTGGTAAATATCAAAAACCCCCTAAAATTCAAATATATCTCGAAATTATTGAATTTCGGCCATACGTATGTAGGGTTAAATTTGTTGCATTTTGGCCCCCCTGTCAGCTCGTGACAGATATACGTCGAATTACAAGTAACAATGTACTTACCCCTGTATACATAAATTTAACCACACAACCTTATTTTCATTCCGTCTAATGCCATTAAATAAAGTACAAAATAGTACTGTCTACGTTTTGTTTTGGTGTGTGGTGACACTACTCTATATCTTTTCATAGGATTACTAAAATAATATAATCTTAGCTAAGAGGTAATCAATACGCAATTTTAGGTTTCCATTATTTAGTAGAAACTTTGTACTAAAAGTTTCTGATATTCCTTTCGTCAAGCAGCTAGCACACGCACATACGTCAGCGGAGGTGAGGGTTAAGGGACCAGCTTTAACAATCGCTATCTTCAAATTGCGTCGATATTTCTACTCCATTTCTTTTTACAAAACGTGTTAAAACTTTTACTAAAACTTCATGTAGAAAATGTTTTTTAAATTTATTTTTATTCGGTAATATTCACAAAAATATTTATCTTTGTTGTGTGGACTGAGGGACCACAGTTTAGTTATATTTTTTTTAAATTTTAATACTTTGAGGTCTATTATTTAGTCAATATCTTTACAAATTCTTTACTAAATGTCTGTATTCACGAAATCTTAATTTTTTTTGGACTTTTCGAGATCTGGCTGATGTTCTGTGACGACTGAGCGACTACACTTTTTAAGCTGTAGTTTTTAACATATTTGTTTACAAATTCCCCGATTCGTTCTATAATTGTTTTAAGTCTACTACTAAATCCTTTTTTTTTTTTTTTTTTGTGGGTGGTAAATTATCAAATAACTTCTCCCGCTCTGGGCAGAGCAGGAGGGTGTGTCAGACTCTTACTGACTAAAACCCACCCGTGTTCCTTCAGTTGCCTGTGCCAGGGGCCACGGTAACCCTCTTGGACTTTTCCGCAACCCTAGGAGGCATCGTTCCTAGCAAACCCCGTCATTGGTGCTGACATCTCTTTGAGGCGCGCGTGGAACACAACGCGCCGTCGACCCGGGCCTGGTCCTTATCGAACGGCGAGTTGCCCATTGCTCGCCGTTCGCAAGCCCGCGCCTACGGTGGCCGGGAATCGGCCTGCGATTCCCGACGCCCAGGGCGTCTCCTGCGGCGGCTAGGGGCGTGAGGGCGCAAATTTTGCCTCTCCCTCACGCGTTCCGCCTCCTCCTTCGCAAACATTACTGCTTCGCAGAAGGAGGTGACGGCTTCCCAAGCCCTCTCGCTCCGTACCATGGCCTGGACCAAGGCCGGACGCGAGAGATCGCCACCGCCAATCGCCTCCACGAGGACACGGCGGTGCTCCACCCATGCCGGGCAGACCTCCACCGTATGCTCCACCGTGTCCTCCGGGCGATCCACACAATGGTGACACCCGGGCGTTTCCTCCCGCCTTATCCGGAACAGGAACCTCCCGAAACAACCGTGTCCGGTGAGGACCTGCGTCAGGCGGAAGGTGAAGACGCCGTGGCGCCTCTCTAGCCACTCCTCAAAGAGGGACTTATCGCCGCAATTGTGGCGTGCCCAGCGCTGGGTTGCGACAATCGCACTCTCCATGCCGCCCTGAGATCCCGCCGGAGCTCTGTCCGCTGTACCGTGATTTCTCGCGGCAGCGGAGCTACGCCCCGGCGTTTCGCCTCCTTGCGCCACTCCCAAATGTGCGCGAGGACTTTTGCCTCCAGATCCAATGGCGGTAATCCGGCAAGGAGGCTCGCCGCCTCACCGGAGACCGTACGGTATCCCCGGACCAGCCGGGTGGCCATGACCCTTTGGGGCGCGTTCAACCAGGGGGCTGGCCGCCGCCTCAAGGAACGCGCCCACACTGGTGCCCCGTAAAGGGCCATGGACCGCACGAACCCCGCGTAGAGCCTCCGGCAGGAGGAGTTTGGCCCCCCTAGATTGGGCAGTTTAGATTTCCAGCCTGGGAGCCAAACGTCGGAAATGCTCCACGAAATTCCACCGGCTGTCGAGGACGAGTCCCAGGTACTTCATCGTCGACTCGACGCCGATGTGAACCCCTCCTACCGTTATTTGGGAACCCTACGGTGGCGTGTTCCGAGGACCATGAAAACACATAGCCTCGGACTTGTGCAGGGCCACCTCGAGTCCCAATTGCCGGATCCTCTCGACGATTGTCGCAACCCCGCGTGTCGCTAGTTCGGCCGCCGCCTGGTGCGACCTCCCCTGCGCCAGGATCAGCGTGTCGTCAGCGTAACAAACCACGCTGACGCCGCTAGGGAGGTCGGCGCGCAGCACCCAGTCGTATCCGATGTCCCACAGATGCGGCCCCAGGACAGATCCCTGTGGGACACCGCACGACATCTCTTGCCGGTTCCATACTCCCTGGTGACCGGGGTAGATGACGGCCCTGTCCGTCAAATAGGCCTTGACTACACGACACAGGTAGGTCGGCATCCGGTGATAACGGAGTGCCTCCCTGATGCAACTCCAGGGCAGGTTAGTGAAGGCATTGGCGATGTCTAAAGACACCGCCAAGACGACCCCACCCTGGGCCACAGCATCCCCCGTCGTGAGAGCCCACACGCGCCTGATGGCGTCCACCGTAGAGCGCCCCCTGCGGAAGCCAAACTGGCTCTCCGCCAAATCCGGCCCCACCCGCACCAGCCGCCCGACGAGGCGGTCTGCAATTACTCTCTCAAAGAGCTTGCCCACCTCGTCGAGTAGCACGATGGGCCGGTAAGCGGACGGAGAGTCCGCTGGGCGCCCCGGCTTCTTGATGAGGACTAGTTTCCCCGTCTTCCAACGAAGTGGGAACTGGCCCCTCTCCATGGATGCGCTTAGAAGCCCCCTTAGTCGAGGCCCGAGAGCCTCCGAGGCCAGGACCCAGAGGCTCTCGGGCCTCGACTAAGGGGGCTCCTAAGCTACTACTAAATCCTGGGTTTTTTATTTTGCAAATTCCCGTCGTGGTCCCTCAGTTCACACGCACATAAAAAGATTTTGATCCTGTGTCATCATCACCATTTCAGTCGTAAAAAGCCTCAAGGGCCGGTTTTGTGCTGCCTTGATCTTCTGTAAACTCAACATAAAAGCCGTGCACTTTACAATAAACCATGGCGAGCTAATTTTGTAGCGACTTTAGTACAAACTCCAGGTATTTTTAATTTGTTAGGCATGTTACGTTACCGTACGTATATGGATCCCATGGTTTGAAATAACATTTTTGAATTTGAATATGAATATGTAACCTGAATATGTTTCAGACAACATATAAACTCGTACGCTGATGAGCCTAATGTGTGTTTTATTATCATGTATTTATTTGCTTTTCTGTCTCCGGCTGCTGCAACATAGGGAAGTGCACGAAACTCACTGCTTCTAACTAAATCTATGTTTTCTGTTTGTTCTACAATTTCTAACCTTGGATATTTATGCTTGCAGCCTGCCTACACTTTAATTATATTTAGAAAGAAGAAAGAAAGAAAAATAGGTTCGTCCTCATTATTTATGTGAGTAAAGGACGGTTTGTCGTCTCTATATAGTACACTAGCGCGTGCGCGTTGGTACGTCAGCGACACGTCGTCGCCGTGCCGCCGGGGCGCGGTTATGATATCGTAAAGTGAAATATTGTCTAGCTATCTATCTATCTAGTAAATGTATTATGTGTTCGTAATAATTTATAAGCAAAAATGTGTTTGTTTTATTTTTGTTTGAACCAGTCTTCCTAAAAATGCCTTTTTGCTCTGAACTTGCGCCTCAATCCTGGCTAGTGCTCAACATGCAGTGATAAATGATAAATGATTTTATTTCTGTAAGTATGTTTGTACAATCACTTTTACACGTCAATCATATTTTAAAAACTAGCGGCGTTTCCTATCTGACTACTCTGAGAAGAAAGGCCGAAACAAACTCAGAGGTCACAGTCTCTTTTAAAGTCCAGAAATAATCTTGGTCAGATCATGTGAAGACCATGTAGATTGGTATCTGAAACGGTCTTTTGAGGAAAAAACCATACAGATTGAGCGGACCTGTCCAGTCAGTGCACGCATTTGTCAGTAATCTTGCCGCTCAACTCGGAACTTAAGGAGCACAACGATTCGACGAACAATACCGAAGAAAAGACATTTGGGTAGGCCGCATAAATTACTCAAGCTGCCAGATCGTGAAACTAACTAAGAAATCAAAAACAAAAGTAATAAACCACATAATCTTCACATTCACAGCGATTGTTATATCCTTCCGTACAAGAATGTCATGGACCTACTGACGATTACTGAGCTAAGAGCCGATCCCACCTTACTGATTTATTTATGATGCTGTTTTTTTTTACTTATTGATTTGATGATGCTGGTATCCACCATAATAAAGCACACCATTTCCGGCACGTATCAATCTGAGCCTCATAGGTCATGACAAACTTTCATGTCACTATGAGATAGTACAAGATGACAATTCACTTTTTGTCTTGCTCCATACAAATTGTAATATTCTGAGAATAAGCTATTTGCATACCTACATAAGATAAAAGTTATCACAACAGTTACTCGCACTCAGACGACAGAGGATGAGAGGACATTAAATTAAACGGAATATAATAATATGAACAAAATATGAATAGTTTAAAGTCTTTTAATATCAGCTTATAAACAAAAGGAGACGGAGCTAAACCTGCTCTTATTATAATATAAATGATTAACTATACATAAACGAGTACATTGTACATTACTAAGAGAACAATAAAATAATATTACACGGTAAGAGACAGATTGTTTGCTGCGAAGAGTTCATTATATATTTCACAATCGATACAATGTCAAATTAATATTAGAACTAAGTAGCGTTAGTGCCTATATCTATATTTTATTTTATGAAGTTTGTTATTTTTCTCTCTAAATAAATACTTACATAAATTATTACCCTGACTTACAAAATTAAATATTTTATATTGAAGTTATGAAAACCTCTCGACTCCTCTCTATCGGTTCCAAATTGTACACTTACGACATCACCGAAAATAAATAAGTTAAAATGTATAAAAAAAACTAAAAAAACTCGTAAGCAATATGAACTTCAAAAACGTCACAACGTAGTGCATTATTAATCCTAAAATATACTATTTACACTGAGTATGTTTTCAGTTTCTTTGTACTTTAGACTCTGGTTTGCCGAGAGCCTCAGCCTCCTCCAGGGTGTCAGGCATTCTGGTGCCCAGGGTCTCGGGCTGCGTGAGCACCAGGATCCCGGAGATGATGCCCATGGTGCCGAACATCACCGACGGCAGTCCGGGCCAGTAGTCCATCTTATAAAAAGAGATTTGGATACGTTAGTTTGATTCGTGTTTTAGTGATTCAATACAAAATTACCTATAACTACAAAAACAATCGATGTTAATTGATTGATTGTTGTTGATTGATTGATTAATTTTTTAGAGGCCTGCATGGCGCGCGGCGTTATCATCTTCTGTGATCTTTCAAAAGCTTGAACTACACAAAGCTCATTTGGAATTTAAGTCAATGTGGTATGGAGTATCAGTATCTTGATTTAATCTAGTCGGAGTCGATCGTCCCAGATTACAGCAAAAACATAGTGAAAATAGATGGGCTTCATTCTTGGCCCATTTGTATTGTTGTGCAACTAACAATTGAGATCGTTTAAAGACGATAGTTACAGCACCCTGAATGAAGGTGCTGCGACCAGCACAGCTGCCAGTGACATGAACAAGTACACTCACCAGTACAGGCGTGAGGGGTGCGGTGATGGAGCCGATGCGACCGATCATGGAGGAGAAAGCGAGCAGGCGGTGGCGGTACTGCGTCGGGTACAGTTCCGACGTGAACAAATACAGCGATGTGAATACCACGGAGATGCCGAACTTGCCCAGCAGGTACACGATCAGACGCAGCGTCGTCAGATCTAAACCAAAAATATCAATTTGTGAGCCTTGCAGTAGGTACAGCCCCCTGTGTCCTTCGTTCGTGATATATCTAGATGTTTGTTAAAATTATCATATCGGGGATATCATGTACTCGTAGATATGTATCCAACATACTTGTTATTCAGCCGAGCGATATCTTAATTAGGTATTTTATCGCGAGTCTGTACAAAATAGATTCGAATGTTAAATATGTCAAGTCGATTGGTATGGTTTCTTCAGAATCGCTAATTACACTGCTGCAAAGGATCAACAATAATCACTTTATTATTGTGCTAGATTTTAAATATTTGTACTTTTAATTCCTCGTGTATTAATTAATACTTAACACTTTAAATACCTACACATACTAATATTCGTGTGTCACTACTTTTTTTTTATCGAAATGATTAATATTTTGTGCATAGCGCCATTTAAAATATTCAAAACAATATTTACTATTAACCAACGCACACGTGAGCATTACTTAGGTACTTACCTACTATCCCTCCTATATTTATAGATATATCCTTAGAGATGACCGATTCAAGTAATCGAGAATGATAACATTATAGTAATATCGCTCAACAGCTATTAGGGAAACGCTTTAACGATAGATCATAGACGCATGATTATGAATTACTGGTGCGTTTACCAGTTTCTTTAGAGTAACTTGTACGATAATATTAATTGTTTTGTACACACTTGTACCATTGACAAAATACAATAGTACCAGCCAACCAGTTCACCCATATAAACTTCAGCTAGGTGAGAAACTTGATAGATATAAAAATCTATTGTTTCAGGAATTAAAAGAAATTAACACGAACACACCTTGCAGATTAACTATTTAATTTATAGATAAGACTAGATAAACAAACCCCAGGCGTCAATAATATTTGATATAATTAATACAAATATTCCTTAATTGTTGGTTTAGCCAAGAATAGAAGCGCAGTTTTCGTGATATATTGAAAGAAAAACCTGACCAACATCATGGCATAAGATAGTGATAATAAAACGAGACTTACCATCAGGAATGAAAGCGAAGGCGATGTTGCAGGCAGCACTAAACAGATACCCTCCAGACAGTGTGGGCTTCCTGCCTATTCTGTCGAGAATGAGCACAGCGGTGTAGAAACCAGGGATCTCGATGGCGCAGGTCAGGATGTAGTTCAGGTGCATAGTGTCAGACAGGCTGGTAGCGTTGATAGACAGCCCGTAGTATACAAAGGTGGTGGTTATCCACCAGATGGGAGTGGTGCAGATGCGGCGCAGCATCACGCGCGAGCTGTATATGGCGGTGAAGAGGTTCGGTACTTTGGCGTCGTCTACCACCTGTAAATTAAACTATATGACAGCCTGCTTTGCGAACATTTAAAACTATCCACGCAAAACTAAATAAACTTAGTAGTGAAGAAATATATAAACAATACATCTATATCTTGATACTGACCTTGACCGGCTCTGGCGGGTTACACAGCGCATTCATAGACTTATCACTGATCTGCGTCCTGTTCCGCTTGGCCACTCGCTCCAACACTGTCTGGGCTCTGTCGTACTTCTTCTGCGACAGTAACCACCTCACGCTCTCTGACAGGACCCAGTAGTAGGAGATGATGAGGAAGCATGGGATGTGCAGCGCTAAGATCATGTATCTCCAGGGTTCTATGAGCCAGGCCACTCCGCCGAGGATAACCTGACCGATGGCGAACATGGACGAACATGTGGCACTGGTCAACACACGGTACTTCGGGCCGACGAACTCAGTAGCTGGAAAAAAGACATGATCCTGATGACCTTTATCGACTGGTCCATACGTATTTATTAAGGACACAAAATATGATTAGAAAGATTTGTTGTAGAGTAGAAAGATTTAATATAAGTAACATGAATAATATATGTGTACAAATAAAATAACTGAACACATAATAAATAATTATTATTGTAGCTATATTTAAATGCTTACCAAAGATGTAAGAAGTACTAAAGGTTCCGGCACCAAATGTAGTCTGCAGCAGTTGCAGGGCCAGGTACATGGGGTAATTGACGGAGAAGGCTCTGATGATACCGAATATGGCCAGGTTGGTGACGCTGATGACGAGAGCAATGCGTCTTCCAAATGTATCAGAGACATAGCCGACAAAAGGCAGTACCAGTAAAGTACCCACGCTGCTAAGAGTACCAGCTAAAGCACGAAGCCAATCTTGACAACCCAGGTCGAACTGAAATTAAATGTTGTTTAGATTTCCCGATTGTTATACAGAGGAGCTTTCGTGATCACACAAACATGGGAATATTTGATACTAACATCATAGACGCAGGAGTTTTCTCTAGCGTAGACGAAGCCTTCACAGTCCTGTTGATTGTTGTTGAAAATGTTAGCCGGACAATAGTCCAGGGTGCCGTTGCCACCAGCCGACTCGTACCGGGCGCAGGATACAAATCCGTTGGCGTTGTCTGCGGCTGGTATCGCGTTGGTGATCCATTCCGGGCTAAAAACCTCACTCCTGCCCGTTTCTCCACATTCGGGAACCTGACATCTGCGGATGAAAAAAAAATGTATACGATCACCACACGAATAATTTACGGCATTTTACGTATCGTATACCAATTATTTTCTACTGTAATAAATATATGACCTAGAGTCATCGTCTCGTAAAGTATAATCAAATTCACATAAATATCTAACTAGAAATGGTATATAATATACATACTGTTACAAAACACTGCGGTTGAACAGTTGGGTTAAAGCAGTGTGAATACCTCCCCACATACTTCAACTGAATGAGACGAAATTCAAAGTTTGTATAAAACGCACTCTATGCAGCCAGGCATATTATAAGTTGGGGGATTATATCGCTGATAAAAATGCCTGGCTCAATGCTGGTCCTGCTCCACAACCACAACTAATTGATTAACATTTGAAAATATTGTTGGAGCTGCTGAAGATTGTAAGACTACCTTTGCTTTGTATAAACTCAATCTCCTTTGTATTATATAATTGCAAAGGACAAGTGTGAGTACTATGTACTATCGAGCTACCATTTATCGGGTAATTTCTTTCATTGACTTGAATGTGCCCTGGCGGCTGATAGATGTCATGCTCACTCAAATGTCTCGCTGACGGTGGCGCGTGTGTTGAATGGTGCTGATCCATGCGTCATGTTCGTGAACGGGCGCTGTCAGTTGGGACTGGTCATCTCTTAGCCACCACGGCTTATTTTAATTATTTCATTATGGATTGTTTTGTTTGAATTTATATTAGCTGTACACTGGACACTCAATGTGTACGTCTTATTTACATCGTTCTCACATATAATATTATACCTGTATACAATATTAATGATGTAACTAATATTTATGTAACAATATAATTTAAAAGAGTGTCCATGGAGTTTCTTGCCCGTTCTACTCCATAGGTACCTACTACGCTTTGGAATGGGCAACTAGCTTCATATTTCTGACTGACCGACCACTTGACAATTCAAAACTGCCTGTAAATGGTTTAATTGAAATAAATGCTTTGAGTTTGAGTTTGTGATTCTTATTGAATATAAATAATAGTGACTACATATATGCTGATTTTCTGTTACTGATTGCCATAACACATACCTGTGCGGGATGGCTGCAGCTGAGAAGATGTACTCGCTCATGAACGCTGACATGATGATGGGAATGGAGACGAGCAGCAGGTTCAGCATCTGGTAGCGGCCGAATTGCCCCAGCTCGTTTATCAGCACATCGTCCAGGTCCAAGGGCTTCCCGAACACGCTGCCCTTGCGGTTGTCGAGCGTGCTGCCTTTCCTGCTGCCCGGACCCTCGGCCGTGCTGTCCCTCTGCTCATCCGCCATGGCTAACTATTTGATATTTCCACTTCTGACTTCTGTATCTTCAGTAAGAGCACGCGGCGTCTCGAGCCATGTGCTCCAAAGAAGTGAACCGCTGCTCATCGCAGCGAAACAAGAGGAAGTCTTATCAAATAAATGTAGAGGATTATAATAATATATTAATTTAACGATAAGCTGTTTAGATTTTAGCGATAGTACATTGCTCATTGTGGATAAACGCGACCCTCGCGCGGAGCACGAGGGCATTGTGGAAGTGAAACCGGCTAAACATATGTGCAGACTAAGACGAAAGGACGGAGAGTCTGCCATGTGCACCATATAATCCTGTCCAAATCCTCAACAAGAGACGCAAACACACAGGTCACTATAATCAAGGTCCTTCAAAACCAGCCTCAGCCGTAGATTCTTTTGTTTCCTAGGAGATTACATTTACAACAAAATCAATAAAACCATTTCCATCTACCCCTTATTTAAATTCAACTGTAAAACTAAAGTCCAAAATTGGCTTCAATCTCACTACTATGAAGCCACAGAGAGACTTTTAGAAGTCATCTCCTAAAACGCAGCTTGGCATGTTTTACGTATACAGTATTAGAAGACCAGTTTTGAAAATCACACACTCCCTACACACACACACACCCACATACCCTATTTTTGCTATAATTAATTATTTGTGTTTTTCCCCTGTCTTAATTTTTTTAATTTTGTTATCTATTTTCCCAACATTATCATCTATTAGTTGATGTTTGTATTATTGTGACTTGTCCGGGTAGTTTGGAGGCCTGGAGACCTGTAACAGAGGTATTCCAAGTACAGGCTCCAGTCTCCACAACATCAATGTTTTTTTTTTACACAATTATGTATTGTACTAATTTTTCATTATGTGGGGGAGAAAATAAATGTTTATTATTATTTAAAGTGTCAATCAATCAATCATTTATTTGCAACGAATGTAGGTTACATTAAATACAGGTGGAGTAGATAGGAGTGAGCCGTGTACTATCGGCCAAACTTCCGCATGCTCACCTTAAAGGCGATAATCGCATAGCACGACTCACGACTCGATCGCACAATGCACGAGTTTTGACCAATAGGATGCACAAAGCGTATTTTAGTGGTGTTCATATTAGTATAATCATGTATAGAATGTGTGACACTCACACTAGGAGCGTACTATGCTCACTTGTTTCTGATAAGAGACGAGTTTTTAATGGGCACGGCCAGCGCGGCGTGAGCTCTTTGATAGTGAATTGAATTGTTATTTTATTATTGACAAGAATTAATTTTAGTACTCATATCTTCTGTTTGTTTGGTTTAGAAAATATATTATTGGTATTGCAGTATTTACAAAAATAATTTGTAATAACTAATAACAAATATGTCAAACTACAATTTATATGTATTAATCCACTTTAATATTTTCCTCTCTCTATCGGGTCTATAGATTTAGGTTATTTATGAACACTTTCACTGCCTCTCCAATTTTCACCATATCCTATGTGATGGCGCATGCCGCAGCGACCGCACCATATTCCATTCACAATAAGATGAGACATTGAAACGAACCGTTTTATTACAGTCCGTTCCACCGATTTTGACTTCTATTCCGTAGGGTTATGGATGGCATTAAAGGCAAAAAAGTGGTTACAATACCAACTTAAACATAGATGAAGCAGCTTAAAACTTATAGAAACACATTTTTTTTAATTGCCTTGCTCATCTCTGAAACGAATTAACGATACAGTTTTTCAGAAGAAAATGCACAACTCCATCTATGACTTTTAAAAACAACTATTAACCTCGCCAACATTATCAAATTTAAATTATTTATATCCAAAAAGGGCTTACACATGTAATTCGACTTGATGTTTTTGAAATCTCATAGATGGCGCTGCTTTAAAATTGATACTACTTATATTAATTTAATTATGTTTATCGGCATAAGTTACTTGTGTTGCATGATTTTTATAGTGTGAAGCTAGCTTATAGCATGGTTAACATAATAACAACATTCAAATATGCGTCGTTAGATTACACGTTGTTACAGAATGCGTTGAAGAAATAAAGGTTCACTGCTCGTTCCCCGTTGGTGATAGCGTGATAATATGTAGCCTATATGTTGACCCGACTTTTTTATAATATTCGTGCCAAATTTGAAGTAAATCCATGCAGTACTTTTTGAGTTTATCCCGGATATACAGACAAACAGACAAAAATTCTAAACACTATATTTTTGGCTTCGGTATCGATTGTAGATCACACCCCAAGTATTATTTTTAAAAAATATTCAATCTACAGTTTTGACTTTCCTACCATTTTATTAAATGTATAGATTATGTTTGCTTTGAATGTATTAGCTTTTTTTTGTATGAAGCTGCACAAAGAAAATTGTTTTATCTAAACACAGAACCTGGAACGGTAGCTGCTCTATGGAGTTACCATACTCACCAGAATATTGTTATATTTCTATAATTATGCTAATCAGTTGGATTATGCAGTGGTTTCAACGTTTAAACTAAACGTTTTTTTGAGAGAAGTAGTATAGGACAGGACGTTAATTATTGCTATGATAACTCAGTTCTACTTCTGTTCGATCAAATCTAAGACATTTTGGAGAAACAGACGCTTGTGTCATAAACACAGGAGTAATATTCTAAGCTTCGGAGCCATAGGTTATTTGTGTTGATGTATTGTTGATGACAGTTATAGGAATCCATAATGTATATCCTTTTTGAAGAATTTAGCTTTCATGGCAACATTAAACAAAGATATATAGGCAATACACAAACAAGACTTTTATTTTGTTTTTTTTTAGTTTCTTTTGTGCATGGTATTGATTTAGCCCTGACTACAGTTAACGTTTGCCATCAGTTTGTAAATATGTAAGTTGTAATCTGTAGAAAATGTAGTGGATAGTATATTTGTTAAGTTAAATGTTAAGTTAATGGTGCCGATTCTGTTGTACACCGAACTAAACTAACTAAACTATCACTAAAATTCCTTACTTTTGGCTATGAGAATCTTAACGCTATTCTGCAAAATAAAATCTCTAAATTTAAAAATAATTTTGACACATCTAAAATCAATTTTGACAATTATTGCGACTCCACGTGGTACTTGTTTGCCGTACCACGTGATCTTTTTTTAGAGCCGTAGGCGCGCATTATGTGCGGCCTCGACTTGTTTTGTATGGAATTTTTTACTTTTTGTATGGAAAATATAAAAAAATATTACCAACACGTTGAGATTTATAGGTTTAAGCGTTAACAAAGGGGGTCGAAATTTTCATTATTTTTGCGATACGACACACCGTTTTCGAGATATAAGCAAAAGAAAAGAAAAAAAGATACAGTACTGTTTTTGCATCTGAAGTCGAGGTGTTGCATGTTGGTGTGAATTTTAGTTCATGACAACTAATTTTATTCCACACCTTTTTAATCGCGATTAAAAATAGTCAGATTTAGTTAAGACAATCAAAATTTTAGGTGAAAAACGTAAAATTCAGAATAGCAAAATTGCCATTTTCACTAAATTATAATCTCAGTGCCATCTTAGTGCTGTCAAACTAAAATATAGTTAAGTTGTGTCACTTTAGTCAATTTCAGAATGGGAAATCGTCGTTTGACAGGAATAAACTAAATTTTGGTGATTTTTAGTCTAGTTTAGAGAATTTTGTGACAAGAGAATCGGCACCATTACCGTTTAATTTTAATATACTACTGTTTGTTTTCAAAGGTCTTAAATTCTACATTCTCCTTTGAACCTTGCATAAATATAATAAGATATTAGATATAGGCAAAGACATTTTAAAGTACTTAGTTATATGTGTAATGAACATATTTGTAAATTGTGGGTGATGAAGCCTCGTACGCACTGGACAAATTTCCCGCGACAACAATCGCTGGGAACATCGCGTCGGGCGATGTCGAGCAACGTCTCTAGATATTATGTTGCTTCACGACCTTTTTCATCGTTCTCGATGTTGTCAGTCTAACCTAGGGACACGTGTCGTGGGAAGCTATATGCATTGGACTCCGATGCATAAGTCGGAGCCTGTCCGGCCAAGTGCGACGCACGACGCAAAGCGATAGCGCGTTGGTTTGCAGTTGCAGGGCAAAAGTAAGTACATATTACCTCAATTGTTTTAATGGGTTTTGTATATGGCGTTAACATTAGCAGTAATAATAAAAGACATACGGTCTTATTACAAAACAAGGTTTTTCTTTTGACATGGTTTAAACCATCGAGCCTGTTTTTGAAATAAGAACCTAACAGAAATCGAAATACAGTTCCTTTTACAAAACTGTCAACTTAGTCCGGTCTTAGATTGTCAATTTTGTATTAAGAACTTTAATAAAGTCGGCATAAAGTTGCATTTATAAAAACTGAGTCGAAGGGTTAGGCTCGGGCTAAAGTTAGATCGTGTTTTGTAATAAGACCGATTTTGTCAATCATAGCGTTATAATGGCTGGTTGCTTTGCATAGAAGTGCATGGAGCACAATAGAACATTACGCTCTTCTAGAGGTGCAATGTTTAGAGAGCTTAATATACGAAGTCAGCTACTAGTGCCCTTTTTAACCTTCAGTGGCCATTATTGGAATTACCCTTTGACCGCCACAGTCGTGTATAGACGACAAACCAAAATGTGCCCAGCACGCCACGGTCGCGACAGCGTGACCGAATTTTATACGTAAATAAATGTCATAAAACAACATTTTTTTGTTCATTTCCCGTGTTAATTAGGTACCTTGACTCTTCGTAATTTATTTGAAGTGAACTGCTTTCGTTAGATTTAATTTTTTGTAACGTAAGATGACAAAAACGAAAACCAGTCATAAAGTTCGAAAAACATAGTGCCCTCGACGCGACGCCACAGTCACCATAACAGGACACGTAGTGATGCAGGTAGTAGTCAATATAACAGAAATATCGACCTCGACGGCAACTTACGTTATATTTAATTTACTCTGAATTCTGCACTAGTAAATAAATAAAACATTTCATACTGAACTTTTACGTTCGAGAAATCAAGAAAATTTTATAATACTGAACACTCTCTATAAGTAGAGTGTTAGTTGATTATCGATTAATTGTAATGACTGTAATGCCCATCTCTATCACACTGTTGTATTGTCTGTGCCGGGAACGCCACAATCGTCTATGCTTGACAGTCCCATGGCGTCATACGTGAAATTTTTTTGAATAGAGTAGTTCGTTTACTGTTATTAAATATTATTAATAATGGATGACTATAATATGAGTAGTGAAGTGAAGTGAATATGAGTGGTGGCCGGATTAACTTCCGCCATTTATTTTTCAATGTAGCGGCCACGCATTAGACCTATATTAATCGATAGCTGGAATCAAAACCAACAAGTTGTGTATGAGACAAAAAGTTCTAAAGTGTCACGTTTCCGAGATATGAGCTATCAAAGTAAAAGTAAAGGTCGAGGAATGACTTTGACCTTGAAAGTTATTCCTCGACCGTTATGAACTTGGAGGGTTTATTGATGATTTTAATTCTGTAGCTAGGTACGTACGTCTTCCAGCCACGAATAATATTTTAATCAATATACAACCTAGCACTGGCCTGCAAATTGCAAAAAACCTAAGAAAATTTTAATTTCGCGGACTCTACTAAAGATCATAATAATATGTGCTATATTACTTTGAAAAAAAGTCAAAATGGCGGAAGTTAGTTCAGCCAAAAAATTCAAACCCGTTTAATAGATATTTACCTACCTGTTATAAATTATTTTGTGATAAATAATACGATTACAAAAAAACGATGGTTCATGTCTCATTTTATTTATTGCATTATCAAATAAGTTTTTCCACAATATGAAACAGAATATCAGTGAAACGGAACTAACGAAAATTACGAAACTATTAGAACTAAATAGGTACCTATTATTATTTCGATATTATTAATAAATATCGGTTGCGCACCTCTAGTGCAGAGGCGAGCAAATTAAAAAAGCCGTGCCAGCTACGCCACTGTCATCATAAGATGACAAGAAAGTACGTCAAGATTGAACATAGTGCTGTGATGGTATTGACTTGGTTTTATTGATTTTTGTTTTGAATTGTGGATTCAACGCCGAAACTGTGACACATATCATTATGATTTCTGTCCTAAAGGACAAAGCGGGATGAAATAAAACTCCTGTATTATATTTTTGCGGTATAGACTTTTTAAAAAACATACTGTAGGTTAATAAATAAATAGTTAGTGCTTTATCGATATAAATTCGAACTCGCTACTATTTTGTAGATCAATTCATAGCTTGGCGCCGAGGGCACGCTTTTTCTTTTTTGACGTGGCGGTCAAAAGGTTAATTTCCGACATCTTTGAACGTCGTATACTGTTTACTGAATAATAAACTCTTTGGTTTACTATCATGGGGTATGTTTATACGGGGCCACCTTCCCTTTAAACAACGTATTTTTGGCGCAAGCCAATATTAAAAAAATAAGCTGCGATTACCTTTTATCTTAATTTGACCGAGATCTATCTGTAGAGAGTATTTGTACGAATGTACGCGAAGTCTAAGTGCGATACCCAGATTATATGGAGTCCTTGCCATTCTTCTTTGTGCCTTTGTTAAATTCCAGTTTGTAGTAACATTTTCTTCTTTCGCCGTTTTTTTTTTTGTAGTACCTACCGTAATTTTAACTCGCATTGTTTACATAACGTTAACACACTGCACATTGTTAAAGTTTGCAAAAAAAAAACACAATCGCATTATAGTTACAGTTTCAATTAATGTTATAAGTAGATAATGGACGCCAAATATCAATGTAGACCAATACTATGTATTGATTTGTTATCACGACTTATTTGGTTTATTACAAGTTCAGGGCCGTTTATTTTCAGGAAAACGATTAGTTAATTCCATTAGAAAACCTTATCGTGTAATGTTAGTAATTCATAGATAAGAAGCATTTAGCATGTACCTACTGTCATGTTGTATTATTTAGTTAATAAAGTTCCCGGCCACGGTCCAGCAGATCAACATGAGAATTATAACACAGGGCATCTGTAATCGAGCCCTTTAATTATCTGAAGAGTATTGAGAGGGTACTTGCAACAGGCACCTAAGAAATACGAAGCTCAAGACATGGAAAGATCAATCTGAACCAACCAACCTGTGCCAAATCGGCCTGACTGGATGCACACATAACACACGAAACGATGAGACTATTTAGTTTCTGATCAGACCATGTCCCACTCGCTGGAGTGTCCTATCCTAAGTCCCGTTCACCTGCACCTTTGATGACCTAAAAATACTGCAATCAACGTGGCCATGCACCCAAACAATACATAAGCAAAGAACCATCGACAAGTTAACAAGAAGAAGAAGTAGTTTTAACAATTCCTTTCCAATCTGCTTGAGTCCGTTAGAGACACACACGCTACAGATTTAGATCAGGTCAGACGAATTTGAAGGTGGAGCTAACCATGCTTATGGGAGGCAGAGCCGAATCCTAGGTACCATTGAAGCAGCAGCTCCTTAAGAACGAGCTGGGACTAGTCGAGATATAAATGCACACACGAGTGAAACCGTAAACGATACCTATCGGTACTGGTACTGGTACCTACTTAATATCACGAAACGTATAAGTTTATATTGCCTGGGCTATGTTTATAAAGACCTTAGGATCATAAAAATACTTTGTTAATGTGTGTAAGGTGATTATCAGTAATAATTACATTTATCATTTTATCGTAAACATATTATTTTAAATATCTACCGACATACTGAATTTCGGCACTTAAATCTGATAGCTGAAAGTGAATACTTCTCTAAACTCACACAAACTCAATTATCTGGTAGCGTATGCACCTACCTGAGTACTACCTATTCGTATCGTACGTGATACATACTACTTACTGATGCCCTTTAACACTTGGCAAAATCTGTTAATATCGTTGTACACCTGTGACCCTTTACCATGACCTACATTTTATTTGGTAAATGCAAATATTAGCGTAAATGGGTTCTATTCTACTTACACAACACACTATATTGTTTTCTTGACGGTAAAAAATGTCAGCCGGTATATACAGGGCGTCCCACAGATATGCCACATGGAGGGAAAGTACCTTGAATATTGTAGATGGAACATTTTACTGATAGAAGACAATATTTGAATTAAAAAAATAATTTAAACTGCATTCATAGATATTTAAATAATTACATGATTGAACCGGAAATCGAACCCGTTACACGAGAAAAATAATCACCCTGTAGCTTTATCAGACCGATCGAAAGACTTTCATAGGGATTATTTTTTTCTAAATAACATAGTGTCAAAAATAAAAGGAAGACCATTAATTCATATCCGTGGGACGCCCTGTTTACACATAGGCCTCTTCACCGTATAGATATATAGTCCTCTTCACCGTACAGATATACAACATGTAACATAATTAACGCAAAACCTCATACGGGGTGTATGAGGTTTTGCGTTAATTATGTTACATGTATGTAAATAATATTAGAGTATTGAGTAAAAAGCACAATACAATGACCAAAACATTTTTTTTGAAAGCTAACTATTTTATTAAGAAAATTGTGTTGACATTACTTTATGCATTTAAAATTGAGTCTTACTGCCTTCCAAAAAGATTTTTTTTTCTTTGACTCAATCGGCGGGCAGTATTGCAAAAAACATAAAATTTTAAAAAAATACCTATATTATTAGTTACTGAAATCGATTCAATAGTCAATTATGAGCAAACTACTTTCAGGACTTGCGTTTATTCGGTTACACCTTGTATAGTCTTTTCATCGTATATATTGTTTATACAGGATGTTCGGCAGACCGTTGAACATACGAAAATGGCTGATAGCAAGAATGCCAGTACCGTCTACCCTACATAAAGTAATCTTACTTTAAAGTTTTCAAACTCATGAAATTCGGTTATTAAACAAAAAATACAAAATAAAAATATCTATGGGGCCTAGGTCAAATCATTTGGACTGGGTAGATAGCAGACGACGACCCCACCTATCTGCCATTTTCGTATGTTTAACGTTCTACCGAACACCCTGTATAATCCTTCCCATTAAAATAATTTTAAAAAGAGTTGTTTTAGTTATTTGTATGATTACTTTTTTATGGAATTAGAGCCATAGATATCAAAATGTTGTGTACGAAAATCACCTCAGTGATTTCTAACTTAATAAATATATGCATACAAACAGGCAAATATCCATCTACACTTAAAACAGGGATTGTCAGACCGATTCACAAAAAAGGTAGCAGATTGGATTACGATAACTATAGACTGATTACTATATTGCCTACTAATGATAAAATAATAGAAAAATACATTTGTAAACAAATAAACGAATTTAACGAAAAAAATAAAATATTAACTGAAATACTGTAAATAGCCTTGTTACTGTCATAAAAAAGTTCGAGATATACCAATTTGCCGATGATACCTGCCTTATAGCCGCTGGACGGAGTGTTAGTGATACCCAAAGGCAACTACAAGAGGACTTTGATTTGTTGACTAAATGGTCTCATGACGCTGGTCTAGTATTAAACTCTAGTAAGACCAAATTAATGTAGGTACATCAGTCCCAGTCAAAATAGAAGCTCGTCCTTGCCTAAACTAACAGCTCACTGTCATGAGTGTCTGCAAGACAATTGTTCCAATATAGTAGCCAGGCCTTGCAGCTGTGAGGAGATAGATCTCGTTGATAGCCAAACATAGCTACGGCTTACCATTGATAGCCGACTTAATTGGAAGGAGCACATTAACGGGGTTTGTGATAAATTGAGATGTATGTTAACAAAAAAAAATCTCCAACTCTGTTAATGCTTTACAAAGCTCTGGCTGAATCAACGATATCCTATGGTCTGTCGAGCTATGGTAGGACATTTAAGACTCACCACTCACCTTGATCAAATATACGCACTTCAACTACGCATGTTAAAAGCAATTGTCCCGCATTACATTACGAGAAAATACAAGAATGACTACCATAAACTATTTGAATTTTGTAAGATAATACCTATACTTAAAAAACTAAATTTGCACTATTCAAAGAATATTTTTTAATGAAAATCTAAAGAAAACAAAAACCATAAATGATAATGAAATTAGGACAGTGTCAAAAACCCTTAAAATTTAAATATCTCGAAAATTATGAAATTTCGGCCATACATATGGGGGGTTCAGTTTGTTGCGTTTTGGCCCCCCTATCAGCTCCTGACGGACATAGACGTCGAATTACACCCGTTAAACCTGTATAGTCCTCTTCACCGTATAATAGATATATAGTCGACTACACCGTGTATTTACATAGTTTCTCTTTCAACTCTTCACCGTAGCACTATCAGGTGACAGCGAGCCGGACCAATGTTCTTTCCTTTCGTAAATAGAAACAAAAATACCAAGATATGAGCTGCTGTCGTCTCATACCATCATAGTTCGTGCCGATACGAGAGAACTCGCAAGACCTACACAAGAAAAAAAGATGTTATCTACGTAAACAATGCATCTGATATAATGTAAATAAACGGATAAAAGTTTTATGTCTTCACGGTAATTCAATAAAAGTGTAAATTGGCCAAATCTTGAAGATAGTGGTAATCTGCTCAGTTAGGTTAGAAACAGCAACACGCCGCTAGTGCGAACTCACCATTACTCACGTACTCACGTACGCAGTTTCGTACAAGTTTGATAAATTAGCGTTTCTAGGAATGTAATAACAATCTATCGGGTCAGAGAGGAGTTTCAGTATTGACACTTGTTGCTAATAGTCATACCTTAAAGTCTCGCGCAGACAGGCGCGACACGACAGCGTGACGCGAATCTAGTACCTAGCACAACTCGGCAGTAATCTGCCGGTGGTATAACATCATGGATGACCCTATAGGGTAGCACAGACCGAAGACTGGTGTCAGTGTGGAGCCAGATATTTACTTATTTTAGTTTGCTCAGCTGATTCATTTCACTACGCTGCTATAAACTAACCTAGATAAGCTTGCCATGCGACTTGACATGCGGCTTATCATGAATATTATGGACGGCTTTTTATAAAAATAGCCGGTAAATAATTACCTCACAACTGCCTTTAATAGCAGTACCGGATAATGTCAGACTAGTTTTCTAAATACTTTAACATGCTCTTCTTGATAGCAACAACCATCCTAGCATTTCCCCAACTATGTTGGGGTTAGCTTCCAGTCTAACCGGATGCAGCTGAATACTAGTATTTTACATGGAGCGACTGCCTATCTGACCACCACAACCCAGAGACTGGGTAATAGCAACAACAATTGGCACAATCTTAAAACCGGTTCGATACTATTTTTAACCGACTTCAAAAAAAGGAGGAGGTTATCAATTCGACTGTATTTTTTTTTTTTTTTATATTTGTTACCTCATAACTTGCGACTGGGTGAACCGATTTTCATGATTTTTTTTTTATTTGAAAGCTGGTGCTTCCCGTGTGGTCCCATTGTCACTATTTCAATATCTGATGATGGGATCTTGTAGAAATCGGGGGAACTCTTCAATGAATAACAGCAGATTAACCGCGATTGTTGCTATAGCATATCTAGGCATTGTTTATGGCATCACACACCATAATATCACGCCTGTACTCACTACAAAGGTTATAAAAACTATTTCGAAAAAAATATATGTTTAATTACCTTAGAGACTCTTATCATGCGCGATTTGTTACAGCTGTGGAAGGTAACTGGGGTATAAGGATTTGTAACTACCTAATCTTGACTTTTGGGACCAACACAGGTTAATGTATGCGACTGAGTTTGAATTGAAATAGATACTTATTAACCGACTTCAAACAAGGAGGAGGTTCTCAATTCGACTGTATGTTGTTTTTTTTTGTATGTTTGTTACGCGATATTTCCGGCAATTGTGGATCGATTTCGAAAATTCTTTTTTTAATTGATAGGGTATGCTTCAAGGGTGGTCCCATATAAATTTTACTAACTTTGCTTTGGTAGTTTTTCAGTTAACTTATCTTTTTTCACTTCACGTATTTTTTCCACTTAGTGTATAATGATGAAGTTAAAATAACTTCCTCTCACTGTTATTTACATAGCTAGTAGAGGTATACGAATGTGTGTGTGGTAGGTACCACAACTAAAAAGTGAAAAATAAAAACATTTTACAAAAAAAAACAACCGACTTCAAAAAAAACACTACAAAGTGCAAAATAACTTTAATTTCGGAAGTCGGTGGCAAAAAACGAAAATACAAAACCATAGACAACGACTTCCGAAATTAAAGTTATTTTGCACTTTGTAGTGTTTTTTTTGAAGTCGGTTGTTTTTTTTTTGTAAAATGTTTTTTTCATTGCTAGATGAGCGTCAAATAAACTAGTTTGGCTACTCAAGAGGGCTGTAAAACTATTACAGATTATTCTGCTCTGGACCAGATTATTATGGGCTTATTGGTTTTAGTGTAGTGTGTGTATTGATAGTGTAGTGTGTGTATTGATAGTGTAGTGTGTGTATTGATAGTGTAGTGTGTGTATTGATAGTGTAGTGTGTGTATTGATAGTGCTTCCTTGCGATAACATTCATGGATATTTGGAATTGTCCAGATAGTGCGCGTCCAATCAATCAATTGATTGATAATACTCGAACATCAAGGATGTGACATTGTGGCACGCAAATTGTTCTACGCTGTAAACAAGGCATGATAGGGTGGGACCTCCGGGGATACCTGGGACCTCCGGGGATACCTGGGAACTCCTGGGATACCTGGGAACTCCTGGGATACCTGGGAACTCCTGGGATACCTGGGAACTCCTGGGATACCTGGGAACTCCTGGGACACATGGGACCACCTGGGACGCATGCTGATGTTGGTATCGCAATCGGAGATTGATTAGGGGCAAGAACGTGCCGCTTTTATGGTGCCGATTGTATTCCTTTTGGCATACTTACTTATGATTGTTCGTTATTATTAAGTAGGATTACACATGTATGAAACGAAACCCTTACGTACCCGATTCGTGAAAACATTTTCAACTTTTCATACAAAATTGCCTGACCAGCGGATTTTTTGTGTAAAGATGTAGATTCTGTGTTCAAGGTTATGAGTAGGATGATCCCGGAGCACGGAGCTTAGGTATGTGGGTCTATTATAAATCCAGTATCCGGATGGTGGCACTCTCCACCAGTAAAATATTGTTGAAAATTACTCCTTATCTACGCGGCCGTTAATAATAATATGGCACATCGAAATTTAGAAGTGTCGAGAGTCGGCTTTGTAGAGTGACGTCTTCAGTCTCATGTGACGGTTTCATACTTGTTATTATTCCAAGATTCTTCTTTATTGCAGGCTATGTCAAGACGCATAAATATTAATTGTCGGAGTTTTATCATAACTATTTTATCTACTCCTGTAGCTTAATCTCTATTAATATTTGGACAGGTATTTATAGGTGATAAACTGTTTTTTTCTGTTCCGTGGTGATAAATAATAATATTAAGATAAGAATCGACATTTATTTGATTATGTATTTAAGTACGTGGGTACATTTAAATGTTTACTGTCCTTGCTTCTGCAAAATTTTATTGGTGTACTTTATAATAAATCATTAGTAGTAACACTTTCAATCATACATGTTGTTTGTTAAAACGAGACGATTCAGCCTAAGTATATAACATTGCTAGAATTAGGCTAGTTTACATTATTTTATAATACGATCTTTTTGTTAACTTGTGTTTACCGTTCTGCTAACCTTAAAAAAACATGCGTCATCGATAGTAGGTATTATTTATTGTGCGATTTGATTGTACCTACCTATTTTAATATGCTAGTGGCCATTGTGAATCTCAGTAGTTACCTATATTAGCTAAACTCAATTAACTAACAATGCAATGACATAGGTACATATTGACGACACGGTTGGCGCAGTGGTTAAGGCGAAAGGATAGGCCAAACTACAAAATAGACCTCTCTTTGAAGGACTACTACTACTAGACGGATGGACCAAATATATAAAAAAAAATACCTAATTCGCATAACATATTTGACTTTAAATTTTAAGTTTAATTTTTTTATTATTGTTCATACTTTTGTCGGAAAAAAATCGAATATATCCTCTTTAAATCTGCAATAATTTGCTTACTGCTTTCAAAGAACTGAAGCGATTTAAATATTTTTTTCACACTATCATAGACAATTTATTGCTTTATTAAATTTAAGTTCAAAATTGTACAAAATTATTACTTATAGGTGCCGTTAAATCAATAATATCATAATACCGGCGCTGGCGCTCACTCAGACGCGAGGGCCAGTCTCACCCTAGCGTTTGCACGGGGAGGCTGTGTCGCATGTTAGCGCGCTCCGCTCTATAAACTTTACGTGAAAGAGTAAACAGTGCAGATAGTACGTTTGGTACAGTAGTACGGTTGAGCTATTCTTTTTCTATTTATTGATCGAAGAAAACACTATCAAAGAAAAGCGAAAATCTATTAGTATTGAAAACTAAGAAAAATCTAGCCAGCCACAAAAAAAAAACAAAAAACTATAGAAAAAGAAAATTAAGAAGTGAAGTCAAGATCCAACGAAAGTAATACAGAAGAAAAAGAAAATACATGGAAATTAAATTATAATGATAGCAATACAGAAGAAAAAAGAAATGAAGATATTATATTAAAGTCAAACTCTAATGAAAGCAATACAGATGAAACTACGTATTTACAATCTACGTTTGTTAGGGAAATGCAATTTAACTAGTTTTGATTAGATAATAACAATTTTTTTAAATGGTCCAAATAAAATGTTAAGTAAATATTATTTTAATATTTTCGTTTTTATGGTTTCGTAGCCAAATGACATAAACCATTTTTCTCCAAGTCAAGTCATTTGAAATATAGACACTTCCAGAATGGTCAAATGCGCGCCCCTCTAATTTTTAAAATAAGTGTAAAATAAAATATGTGCTGGTAGATCTCAATGAAAAATTTCAATGAAAATTGGTTTGAACGAGATGTAGTCATAAAGCCCGGTTTCCACCGCGAGCGGAACGGACCCATTATTGACTTCGTTAAAATCGCAAACGCAAACTGCATACTTGTATTTCCTTTGTTGGTGGAAGTTTAACGAAGTCATTAATGGGTCCGTTCCGCTCGCGATGGAAACTGGGCTTTAGTTTTCGAGATATAGCACTTGTTCAAAAACCGCAAATATAAATTTGTCATTCATACAAACACTATGGAAAACAAAATTAAAAGCAAAACTTTGCTTGCTACTACGGAACCCTTCATGGGGGAGTCCGACTCGCACTTGGACAGTTTTTTATTAGTCTAAGCACATTAATAAAAAGCGTTATTATTTCTTTTCACAAAAACAAGTTGAAATTTTATGTATTTTGATTCACTCTAACTACAATAACTGTACTCGCTAAAGAATATTTTGTTCTCAAAACAAGCATTGCAAATGTTCCGAGTTTGCCTACATTCAATCGATTTATGATGATAAAAGGTAGTATTGTAGCGACAAAAATTCTTCGAACGCATCTGCGTCCGGTGATACTCTTTGACGGTCGGGGGATGAGCGGGCGCGCGGGGCGGTCAGCGCGCTGGCCGCTTGTTTCACGTTCAATGCTCAAGGACGTTGGGCTATCCTTTCGCCTTAAGCGATTGACTGCTGCGCTGCGTGTCGCGGGTTCGATTCCCGTACGGAACAAATATTTGTATGTTCTGCAAGTAGTTGTTCCGGGTCTGGCTGTTTGTGTATGTGAGTTTAAATGTTTGTAAACGCACCCACGATACAGGAGAAATTCCTAGTGTGGGGCACCGTTTAAAAAAAAAATCATAGTACCTACACTTTATTGTGTAGTTAGATACTAACAGTAGTCAGTACGTAAAGCCAGGGAAATTAAATGCCAAGCAAAGTGGCTATTGATTTCAATTGCCCTTATACTCAAATCACAGCTGTCATTTTTGACAGTTGTCTGAAATGGCTAGTTGTGCTTTTACAAAACCACTTCCTTCAATCATTGTCTTAAATGACTTCTAATCTCACTAGTATACAAATATTACACTTAAACAATAGATGAATTCACAACGCACACGTTATATCTATGTTTTCTAATCAAAAACCTGCAATGCCATACAAATGTAAGCAATACGAGCTTTTTGACATACGAGTAGTATTTACGTCACGTTTTGTTTTAATTCGTCGTGTTGCGTTTTACAAATTTGCATTTCCCTCGCTTAATTTGCACTTTTATTGATTAATTTTAAGTAATTAAATATAATTAATTATATTAATTACTAAAATAATGATTTAGTTCAAATGTCGGGTCATTATTGATTCGGAATAAAAATATTTGAATCAAATTTAAAATAACATGCATATCCCCTATTGACGTAGCTTAGGGTACTGATCAATTTGCTTAACAATTAGTTTCCCTGACCAGTACCTACCTATTGTATTAGCCATGTAAGTCAATATTAAGCAAATACAAAAGTATATGTACTTATTCATTTTATTAATCGTATGAAAATTAAATTCGTCAAAAACTGAAATCATAATGTTCACACGTAAGCGATTCCCTAGAAAATAATAGTTTAAAATAAGAATGGAGTGATTAAACTTATTGAAAACTACTACCTACTTATACTTTTTAGTGAATGCCTATTGACGTGTGAACATTTTCAGATTTCAGTTTTTGAGGAATTTAATTTTCTTACGATTAATTCAATTAATGTGACTAGTTAGCTTATTTTTTCCGTTGTTCATATCCGTGTATTGACACGGCTAAGAACAGTAGTTATTATGATATGCAAAACTCCCTGGCTACTCCTACAAGTAGTCGTGTGCATGTCTCAATGCACGGCTAACAACAGTAATTATAAGGCGTACATAACTCCCTGACTACTCATTACGAGTAGACGTCGCATGCTTATCTCAAAGGTTGAACCGTGCATGTTTCTATACGTGACTCAGTTTGTTTTTTATTTACTATTTCATCAAATCACCGTTATAGTGAAGATTTTGTAGAATTTAGCTACAATTGAAATATATTCGATATAACTTGTTGGAAAATCCAATACCTATACAATAGTATTTTATTAAAAGTCGGTAACTTATGTAAGAAATGGGAAATTTCCGCGCGTCTGCTGCCTTCCTTGATGTGGTGGACGTTCCACAGGCTCCCTCTCCGGAAAGTTTATTGTATAGGTACGTGCACTTGGCACAAAGACAGTACCAGGTATCAGGGATGAAAAAATCGTTAATCCTAAGAATCCTGACACGGATAATGGGACAAACTCTTTAAATTATTGCATTCTCCTTGATAAGTGTGCGATGTTTCAAATCAATCCGACAACGTTTTGAACGGGATGAAAATCAAGTTCAAAAATTCCGTTACATAGATCAATAAATAGGTTCATACCAAGCTAATAAAAGCGTGTTAAAAACGCATAAAAGTAGATGCTAATCATTGCTATGGCGTTGATGGCGTGTATGGTACAAGTAGGTACCTTGGACTATAGCTGGAAAATAAAATGAACTGGACCAAAAATACTGAGTACCTACTTATGTGTTACAGGAATAAAAGCTTTAAGCTGCCTACATCCAATCTTAAAACGGCGATCAAAAGTCAGCTCAATGACTAAATTAAAAATCTACATCACCTTTGTAAGATCCTCCGCGGCACCGCTGCACCGCTGCACCACACCGCTGCACCGCACCGCTGCACCGCTGCACCGCACCGCTGCACCGCACCGCTGCACCGGTCTGGAGTAACACTTGCGAAAGTTATTACTCTAAACTACAACTAGGTAGTCCAGAAAAAAGCAATAAAAACTGAATTCAAAAAGTTATATCTGGTAATTAACCCTAAACATCATGACATAACCAAGCTATTTCTACCATTGCCCGTACCCGATCTACAAACTTAAAATGTCTCCCACAGCACATAATACGACTAACAAAAGCGAAGTGACTCGATGACAGGACCTGTTTTACATTTGCTCGGAATGTATCTAGGTAAGTAGGTAGATTTACAACGAATCACACAAACACTACCTACACGAAGCTCATTTGCATTTTAGATATATTTCTGTCAAAGTAAAATTTTATTTTATCAATGTTATGTACCTATTTGTTAGTATCTTTTATAAAATAGTTTCTTAAGTGTTATAAACTATTTTATAAAAGATACTAAAATAGTTTCTTAAGTGTTATAAAGGGGAGGGTTTGTCGTTTGCAAATTTATGTTTTGGCTTCCAACAACACGCTTCGCTTGCTTGATTGCTTGGCTTGGTTTTGTAGACGCAAACCTACCTTGCCTCCTCCTTCAGAGGGGACAGGGTGGCGTGGTCTTGAGGGAGAGCGCAAAAGTCGTGTAGATCCTCAAGGCAAGTCTGGTGATGTTCCTTCTCGAGGTTGCCGCCCTGTTATTGGTCTAATTCCATATGAATTAGATGTAACAGAAATCACTGGACGATTTATCTCAGGGGTGGCGAGGTCATGCCCCTGGGTGTCCACCATCGAACAAGAGCAGATGATGGACAGCAATGACCTCCCGCGTGTTTGTGCCGTGCGCGGGCACCCGTACGGAGGGATGAAGGAATCCTGGTGGTTGAGTGGAGCAGGTTGCACACAACACATCACTTTGGCTCGGATTTCCTCTTACACGGGAGATCGTGGGGTAGCTACCCACGACCAATCGGCTGAGGCATCCCATAAGCGGGATGTCAAGCGAGGGTCGGCTTAGTGGGGGGGGGCAGCCGGCGTGGCGTGGGGTCTCGGGATGAGTTGCGGCATAGTCTCGTGTCGTATACAGTTCCGTGATCTTCCGTCGCGTGCGGGCTCGTCAACTTCCTACTAGGTTGATCCTATACCGAAGGAGTAGCTCTGGCGTACGCTCGTTGAACGGGCGACGTCCCCGACTGAGGGCTCCGTGGCGGGTGGAGAGCTCCAACGGTAAAACATAAACGTCCAAACCTATGGATAAAGAGACTTATCACAAAACTAACGAACCACAAGCTGCGTCCCGCTCGTCGGATGCGCTTACACAAACAAACGCACCAAGGGCCGCGTCTCCAGATGCGCCTTCCACATCGAAAACAAGGGTTGCGTCTCAAGATGCACCTAAGCAGCAACTGCCCAAGAGTGCATCTACAGATGCACCCTACAAAACAAAAAAACGCCCGGCTGCGTCCAAGGATGCGCCTTCTAACACGAACCTGACCGAAAGGCCAAGGACAGCACTCGCTCATGGCGACTCGAGGAGTACTGCAAATGTGGATGCGCCCAAAACACGGGCTGCGTCAACGGCTGCGGACCCTGAGAGGGACCTGACGAGTCTGGCTAAAGCCCCACTGGCAGGAGCATCGAACGCCAAAAAAGGGCACACAGTGTCCAAGAAAAACACGTCCCTCAAAGCGGTGTCGACAACGGCAGAGATGCCAAAAGACGAGGCTGCCGCCGGCGCTAAGCGCAAGCGCAGCGCGAGGCCAAGAGGACGCAAAAACCAAACAAAACCAAACACAGAACCACCGGCCAGGGCGCAGAAGCGTTCGCGTCCCGAAGATACCGTCACACCAACTGGGGTAGGCAAGAAGAGCAAGCCTGCTCGCTCCCGTATGGTGGACGGAACTTTGGTGAGCTACGCCGAAGCGGCCGCGTCTTTCAGGAGCAATGAGCTATGCGTTGCCGTCATGACCGAGCCTTTCTTGGAAATGACGCAGGAGCAAGCGGAGGGGATCCGTCAGACGATCGAGAACCAGCTCCGGGCTCTGCTAAAGGCTCCTGAACCAACCGACACAACCGATACCAACGACAGCACCGCGATCCATTTTAGAGGTCGGGCCCACTTCGCTGAAGGAGTCCTTAAGACATGGTGTGAGGACGACTTCACACTGGCCTGGCTGAAAAGGGTCATACATAACTTATCGTCCCCGTTACCGGGGACCGAGCTAACCGTTCGACCTCAAGCCGACATACCGAAGAAGGCAATGTGTATGTTGTTTGTTCCCGAGAACAGCGAGAACACAACGGAGCTGCTCAGGATGCTGGCGAGGCAGAACCAGAACCTAAAAATTAACACCTGGACTCTGACACATGAAAGGGCTAGACAGGAGCCCCCGGGTACCTGTCTCTTCTTTCGTGTGCCGGAGCCCATGGTCAAAACCATTAAGGATCAGCAACGGCAAGTATACTACCTCATGGGTAGTATATACATCCGCTTCCTGGACGAGGGCGGTGCCAGGGAGGATGCTGCCGCGCCAACATCACGTACAGCCTCGGTTGCGCCCCAGGGGGAGTCTGTTCCGCCGCTTCCTGAACGCTCCCCGTCGCCTCCCGCGGTGGGGACTGTTGGGGAGGCGGTGGATCTGGCGACTTCCATGGCAGCAATGGAGGTTGTCTCAACAGCAGATTCAACAAGGGATCCACCCTCGTCCGGTCTGACTTCGGATGAGGATTGCTTTCCGCCGGGGGAGAGAAGTGAGGGCGAGGACAGCAGCCTCTGCTCCTCTCCTCTGCGGGACTAGGATCCTACAGACTAACCTCCAGCACAGCCAATCTGCGTCGGCTACCTTGCGCAGAGAGCTGGAGAACCAACAAGGAAGAACCATCGCCCTCATCCAAGAGCCGTGGATCAGGGGTGGCAGAATATGCGGTCTTGGCAACATCGGGGCAGTCAGGCTTTTCAGAACCGAACAGGAACTCCCGGACATTGTACTAGCCTCGGCATACCTGCCAGGCGACGAGGAGGTGCCTCTGCCAGAGCTCGCCTCACTGGTTGAGTACTGTGAAAAGGAGAAACTGGAACTAATCATCGCGACAGACTCCAATGCGCATCACACGCTCTGGGGTAATGTCAAAACCAACAACCGAGGTGAGGGGCTGCCTTGACGCCGAGGAATCAGCCGCCCACGTTATCCTGGAGTGCGAGGCTGTGGCTTCTCAACGGGAAGAAATCCTCGGAACAGTGAGGTCGCTCCGCGAAGCCTGTGAAGCCCCCAGGAGGCTTCTGTGCTTTTGGGCGGAGCTAGGCTGGCTGTGTTAGCCAGTATCCCCACGCACAACGGACCAAATGAGAGTCTAAGTGCGGAAAAGGGAGTCCCCATCATCATCATCATCATCATCATCATCAAGTGTTATAAAGTGCGTTAGTCGGCTCCACTGTACTTTACCTTCCGCTCGTGCGAAGCTTCACAATGTTTTAGCGAATAAATTTCTTTAAGTAAAACCCTTTCGTAAAATATACACTGCAGAAACACCTAGTTTTTGAGAAAAAAAAAAACCTAAACGGATTTGTCCATTCAGTGTGACCAGATTCAGTATTTTAATACTTTTTCGGTATATTTTATTGACTTTTCCGAATATCAGTATGTTTGTAGGTATATTGGCGGAAGTCGGTATTTTTGGGTATATTTTGGATAAAAAGTTATGGCAGCACCGCCGTAGCGATCGTCTCCGCGAACATTTTATATTTAATTTTATCTAATTAAATGTAATATAATGTAATCTAATTTAATCTGTTATTTAATTCATTGTTATCAATTTGGCTTTAACATCTTATTTGTTTTTTGTTTTTCAAACTATGTATTGTTGTTTCATTAATTGTGTTATTTACTGCGCACAATGTAGTGCATGCTGTGCTTTTCTGTAAGTGATGAGGCGCTTAGACTTAAGTTTGTAATGTAGAATTTATAAAGTAACAGTGTACTCATTGTTGAAAAGCCTAATAAATAAATAAATAAACATTGATGTTCAGGTGATTTCCCGGATTTAGTTTATATTTCATTCGGGAGCAAATATCAGTGAGTCAGATAGGACATGATCACATGACAGACAGCCGCCATAGTACTTGTAGTATCGAATCATTTATACTGCTTCCAAGTTATGTTATTATATTTTAGACGGATGGAAATGATGATTGCAAGAAAATATTAAAATATAGATTTACAATCAAAATCGATTACTAAAAAGCTCGACTTTTTTGATCGAGGTCATAAATCGATAAATGAAAATAGATCATGATTTTGTGTGCAATTATTATTTATTAGATAAATACGCAATATAATTTTGGCGGGCGTGGCATCATATCAGTGTGGTCAGGGCATAGATTTGCTATCATAAATCCATGTCGTAACCACACTATTAATTAAATGTTATTAAAAAACCGCGAGTAACGTAATACATACCTTATTAATTATGAAATAGGTACCTACTTTAAAATGTACTTTTGTTAATATGTATTTATTTATTTTAGTTAATGTATTCAGTTACAACAAACAAAAAAAAATGTTATGCACTTGGCTTAATCTTTGAAGGTTTTATTTCATTAATTTGGGAATTTACTGAAAGACGAAGTCAAGAAAGCCGAGCTGCGTTTATGCAGTTTTCTTTCAGAACACAACATCCCTTTTAGAGCTATGGACCGGACCATCTTAGTGATATTCTAGTGAAATGTTTTCACGACTCCGAAATTGCGAAAGAGTTTTTCTGCAAGAGAACCAAAGCATATGACTTATAACGTTTTAGGAGCCGAATTTGAAAAAGATATTAAATAAATAATAATTTATTGCATAAACAAGGATCACATTGCACTGCATACATTTAGTCGACATAATTCATTAAAGCGTTAACATAAGAGTACAATAATTTTAAACTCTATCCCTTAAACTAGGTCTGGCCTGTATCTTAGGAGATACGGTTCAGCCATTAAGTTAGACTAATTTATTATAATTATTAAAAGACAGCAACAAGTGAAACCAGTGACGATGCGGTACCTAAAAACGTACATAATTAATATTAACAATAAAAACTAAAACTATGAAGGTATGAATTACTGGTTGCGTATAATATTTGGGTGGGTGTGTATCTGGTGTTGAGTGTGATCTATGTGTTTAGTATGGTGTGAACTTGTGATGTTAGGGCAGATGTTAAGTGTGTTTGAGTTTAAGAGATGTAAGTCAGTAGATTTTCTGTTGTGATGTAATCCTGCTGAAGTAGCCACTGATATGATTGAAGATATACTTCGTACTGCATCTCCGTCAGTTAAACCAGTATATTCAATTGGAATCCACGAAAGTGCCTACAGATGTCACCACAGTCAAAGTATTGGCGATAGTAAACAAATACTATTCTGAAACCAAGTGTACAGTACAAACCAAATTCCTTGATTTAGTTGATTTAAATGGTGAGACCGCAGATCATATAATTATACTTTGTCACCAAAGTTATCCGAATTATGTTTATATGTAAAAGATTTGATGGGGTTCGCTGCTGATACTACGAATGTGATGTTTGGTCAACACTTTGGCATTGTTGCAAAAATTAAAGAAGTTAACGCAAAGCAGGCCTCCGTCACTCCATGTACTTGCGCGCTATAATTACCTACCGCTCGAGCGAGCGCTCTCGGATCGTTTGCGGTCCAAATTCAGTGCGGTTTTCACAAGCGAAGCGCACGCACGTTGCTCAATTTTATAATCGTTCCGTTCGTTCGTACGCGTACCTACGATGCTTTGTGATACACATGTAACTTTTAAAGTTTTTTATTTTACCTACACAATGACCTATATAATTATCTTTTATCTAGACGTATTGCACAGTCAGCACTCAGCACCAATTTATAAAAAAAATATTTTATGAACGATACAATTTTAAACTATGTACCACCTATAGTCAGACAGAAGTAGTCAGATCAGAACATATTCACAGTTCTCAATAACAGACACTAAAAGCTATATTAATCTAATTTTATCGAAGAGGCAGCCCTGCGAATGCTGTAGGATCACGCGGTGCGAAGCAATCACAACTGTACGCTTGAGCATTTAGGCACATTTTAGCATGCAGTGGTTGTTGAGGCGACGGAGTAGGCTATTATCTCAATAGGTATTGGAAATTTTCTACTGAGTGAAGTATCTGTTACGTAGTAACTATTTAGTAATCTGTGCCCAAAGTGCTATCTGCCCCACATATCAGCCATTTTCGTATGTTCAACGTCCTGCCGAACACCCTGTATAAAAAGCATGGACAACCTATTTGCATTAGACCCAAAGTCTAGTGTGAATTATTTGCTATTGAATGATTTATGTACTTAGAGATCCAAGTGGTTCAAGAATTAATTAAACTCAGGGGAAACCTACACATGAAAGAACAAATTGCTGAATTTTTCAGACGGTGCCAATCTTTTTTAATCTAGTTGAGCACACAATTGAAATCACGTTTGCCTTTTGAAAATCAAATTTTCAAAGAACTAAAATTTCTTGACTCACACACTGCCGCATGCCGTAAATAAAGAATTTAGTAGTTTAAGAAATGTAATAGAAACGTTCCCATACGAAGTACAGCCAGAACAAATGCAGTTAATTGACGAAGAAGAACACTCAAGCTTGATCGCGAAGTAAGTAATTTATTAAAATTTTCGAGTACTGGCTCACCCCTTGTGAACAATTTTGGGTGGAAGTTAGGAAAATTTCTAACAGTGATGGTACATTAAAATACAAGAATAAATCTAGTTTCAGTAAATCTCTGTTATGTATACCAGTAGGTATCGAATGCTGCATGCGAGCGCATATTTTCACAGATAAACAGAACAAAGAAACAGATTTATTTAAAACAAAAATGTATATTATGATCGAAAACCAAAGCAAGGTGTAAAAGATGAAGGAGGTTGTGTTAATTTTAATCCTTCAAATGGAATGTTAAAATACAATTCTAACATTTAATGTGATAATGATAATTAATGAATAAAACATATTTTGGAAATCAAGTAGGTATTTTTTTAGGTATGGTATGTTATAAGGTATTATAATTATAAGGTGTTATAAGTTATAAGGTATGGTTGGGGAAAAAGTCTTTTCGCATTATAGTATGTATGAACTTGTAATAAAATCTCTTTGGCTATACTAATTGTATCTGGCTGGTTTTGGTATCATTAAAAGTTAAAATTTTAAAGAACATAATTCCAAATTCAAATTAGGAAAATGTATGATTTTCATTTGTTTTTCGTACCGTCATGATGAGTGAATTTAGTGAAGAAATTCGATACATTTTAAAATTTTACTACAAAAAAGGCAAAAATGCAACGCAAGCCGCGAAAAAAAATTGCGATGTTTATGGACCTAGTGCAGTGTCTGTGAGAGTAGCACAAATTTGGTTTAAGCGTTTTCAATCCGGAAATTTTTATGTTAAAAGATGCACGTCGCTCGGTCGCCCTATTACAGAGAAAATGGAATGGATGGAATTTTTAAAAAAGTGGAGCAAGACATATCAGTAGTTACGACGTATCTGAAGAACCGGGAATTGGCCAAAAAACAGTTTTGGCGCATTTAAAAAAAACTGGGTACACAAAAAAGCTCGATATTTGGGTACTTCACGAGCTCACTGAAAGAAACCTAATGAACCGTGTACTCATTTGTGATTCTTTATTACGACGTAATGAAACCCAACCATTTTTGAAGAAGCTGATAACTGGTGATGAAAAGTGGATCACGTATGACAAGAACGTGCGAAAAAGGTCGTGGTCAAAAGCCGGTCAGGCTTCACAGACTGTGGCGAAACCCGGGTTAACTCGCAATAAGGTGATGCTGTGTGTGTGGTGGGATTGGAAGGGCATTATTCATTATGAGCTGTTACCACCAGGCAGGACCATCGATTTTGAACTTTACTGCGAACAACTGATGAGATTAAAGCAAGAAGTTGAGAGAAAGCGGCCGGAATTAATCAACAGAAGGGGTGTGGTTTTTCATCATGATAACGCTAGACCTCACACATCTTTAGCCACTCAGCAAAAATTAAGAGAGGTTGGCTGGCAGGTGTTAATGCATCCGCCGTATAGTCCTGACCTTGCACCTTCAGATTTCCACCTGTTTCGGTCTCTTCAGAATTCTTTTGGCAGTGTCAGGTTAACATCACGAGAGGACTGCCAAAACCACTTGTCGCGGTATTTTGATCAGAAGTCCCAAAATTTCTATAGCAATGGGATCATGTCCCTACCTACAAGATGACAAAAAGTTATCGAACAAAATGGTACTTAGGTACATACTTTAGTTAAATGTAAATAAACTATATTAAAAAATGTTTTGAATTTTCTTAAACAATGCGAAGATACTTTTTCCCCAACCTATTATTTTCCTTGTGCAAGTTGGTATATTTCAATAATCTTGCTTCGGTTTTTATTTTATTTAATCTGGTCACACTGTATCCATTCTCGGCTTCGCGTTGAGACTATGCTAATCCCGAAACAAATTAATCAAAAATCATGTTTAGTTTTTAAACGCTTATTTATTTTATACTTTTAGATCAACTTACGCCCACGAATAGTGTTAAACAATGAAATTGTTTTATTCTTTGACACATATTATTGACAGTACTCGACCTTCATTAATTCATAGTGATGCAACAATTAATCGTTCACTTTAAAATAATTATTTACAAATCTGTTAAATTTGTTATTTTTGAAGTTCAACTACGTCGTCCACATTCATATAACAGTCTAGTCTAGAGTTTACCTACAGTAAATTAAAGTAAAACTGTTATTTATAATCACTTACATTCTTCATTAGAACAGGTTTTATCCATATATCTGGAAAACAAAAATATTTAAAAGTATCGAAGTTGGTCGATGAATCGAATTTTAGTCAATTATTAAATCAATAAAACTGAAAAAAGTTTATGTCAATGTCAGCTGTCTGTAACGTCATGTCACTTGTCATAGTTGTCATACGCTTTTCTTGGCATCGTGAATATTGCCTTCTCATTTTCATGTGGTACTTAATATCAACTGAAACAAGCGCGCTCGTAATATGGGGTACACATAAGGAATGATGGCTCCTATACAATAGAAGTGTGCAGGGATGCAGCCAAAAACCTACTGGAAGGTTTTCCCTCGATCGAAAATAGTACCTAGCTTATTGCGAAGGAAATAAGATTTTGCAGATATGTACAGTACTTGTGATCCAAACATAGCATATAATCTTTTCATTGATACATTTCAGTTGTTTTATGACCTTTGCTTTCCCTACAAAACTATAACCATACACCTCCACAAAAAAAGCAAGTGGGTATCACGGGGTATTAAGACCTGTAGCGCTAAGAAACGTGAACTACTGTGGAAATATAGAAAAACACCAAGTGCGGACAATAAATCAAAACTGAAGCAATACACCAAAAGACTGAAGCGGATTGTATCTTTGACTCAACGAGCACAAAACAATCACAATATCTTGAACGCTAGTAATAAACCAAAAGCTATATGGCAAATTATGAATACTGCAAAGCAAAACAGACCATTAGAATCTATCCCATATATTGAATCGAATAATAATATCGTGACAAATCCGTATGACATATCGAATGAATTTAATGACTATTTTGTAGATAAGATATCACCCATTAATACTATGCACATCGATCGGCATAAGCAATACCTTACATCTAGGCTAAACTCAATCTTCATGAAGCCATGTCTACCAGAAGATATAAAACAAATTATAAAAGGGCTAAAAAACACCAATAGTGTAGGATATGACGGTATCTGCACTAAAGTCATCAAGCTAGTAACGGAATGTATTCGCGACCCCTGAGTTACATTTTAAACCTGTCTATTGAAAATGGTATATACCCAGAAAAATTAAAAGTAGCAATTATAAAACCGATACATAAAAAAGAGAGTAAAGAAAGCATGATTAATTATAGACCTATTGCCTTACTACCAATCGTCTCAAATTTTTTTGAAAAATACATCTATAGTGAGCTGATTAAATACTTTGAAACCCATAACATCTTAGCTAAGGAACAAAAAGGATTCAGACAAGATAAAAGTATCAACCTTGCTATATATGAGTTCTTAGAAATCATAATGTCTAATGTCGACAAGTGAATACCGATCTGCGGCATCTTCATGGACATGACACAGGCTTTCGATCACGTGGTGCATGACGTTTTACTTTATAAGCTCGAGTTATATGGCATAAGGGGCAACGTTTTAAAATTAATAGAAACGTACCTCAAGAACCGCACTCAATTTACACAAATTAATAGAATTAATAGTAGAACTAAGATGGAGGAGACATTTTTATCAGGGGGACGTGAAATTCAGTACGGTGTCCCACAGGGAGGCGTATTAAGCTCACTACTTTTCATTATATACATTAATGACCTTTCGAACGCGAATTCAAACCCAATGACACTCTTTGCTGACGACAGCACCGTTGCAATTAAGTGTAATGACAGAACATCTTACGAGCATGATATAAACAGTAGCCTTAATGCAATCATTCAATGGTTAGATAGTAACAATCTGAAGGCGAACATTGGGAAAACAAAAATAATGCATTTCAGTCAGCGTATAAATGCAGGTACACCTAAGATTAACTATAAGGGTGAACCTGTAGCTGAAGTCCTATTAACAAAATTTCTTGGGCTTACTCTGGATAATAAGTTAAATTGGAAATCCCAGATTGAAACATTGTGCAAAAGATTAAATAAATCAGTATATGCCCTACATGAACTTAGAAAGGTCTCAAAATATAAATACGTTGTTAGCGGCTTATCATGGTTTGGTTGCTTCAGTACTGAGGTATGGTGTAATTTTCTGGGGAAATTCGACAGATATTGACATAATTTTTAAAGCACAAAAACGGTGCTTAAGGGCTATGTTTGGGCTTCAAATGGTCGAAACCTGTAAACCGTTTTTCCAAGAGTATAAGATTCTGACTCTCCCAAGTCTGTATATCTATGAGGTCTCATTATTTGTGAAAACCAATAAAAACATATTTAAATTAGCATCAGAAATAAATAATAGGCAACAACGGGACGCACTACGCCTCTATGTACCCCGAACATGTACCTCTTTAATGTACAAGAGTGTGTTCCATATGGCTCCTGTAATCTTCAATAAATTACCTAAAGAAATAAGGGCAATGAATACGGCCCTATTTAAGAAAAGTCTAAAAAAAATTCTGGCTAATAAATGCTACTATAACTTGAATGACTTCCTCAATGATAATTTTGCCAAATTATAGACCTCACAGTGACATCAAGTAAAATCAATTATTCAATGAATTCTGCATGTATCGCTTAATAACTAATTTTGACATTGACATTGAAATAATTTAAATATTTTTATTATTTAATGAATAATTTATTCTCCACTATGACTTTAACTTATTATAACTATTCGTGCTTATTTCATCTAATTTTATTTATTTCAATGTCTATTTTGATTAATTGATGAATAACTATGACTGTATAAATTTTTTGCATGCGTTATGGTAGAATCACTTGAAACATGTAATTCTTATAACACCATTGTAACAGTGTATTCAGCAAAAATAAATGATTTGATTTGATTTGAAAATTCACAGTAGGCATATATGAAGAAAAGTGTATGTTGTCTACATATAACATGAAAAGGAAAAGAACAGTCAGAGACGAAATTCAATCAAGCAGTATTGGTGCAACTGCATAGTGGGCCGCAAAACAAAACAGTGGGCTGCTGCGCTCATGTAGTCACATTAATTTGGTTTATAAGCTGGGCAAGGTAGGTACCAAGGTAATAATATACTTACATAAATGCACTTGCCCAGTTCCTAGACAACATATTATTAACTTGAGCCAGAATAGTAACAATATGTAAGTAAGTACATTTTATTTGTTATGGATCTATGTATGTTTGCTACGTATATCATGTAGGTATTATATTTTTTTTATATTTAACGAGTACCTATTCATGTGGAGCCAAATTCCCATAATAGGTGGACATCTATACAACATAAAAAGTACTCTGTGACAATGTCCAATCAGATTTTTTTATTTTTTGGCTTTGCACGGTTTTTGTATTTTGCCAATGTCACGATTAGTTTTCGAGAACAAAGGTAGGGAAAATTCAAGTTATTTATGAGTTATTTACGTAATAAAATTGACATTTTACCACAGATAATGTACGAATTTCACTCCTGGGTTGTTCCGTTCTACGATCAAACAAAATGTATTGGTTTTTAGTATATAGGGTGGAAACTTTCAGCAGGGCAGTAAGGGGAAGTACCTTATCAGTTGCAGCTACGCGAAAATGGTCTTAGGAGACTATCTATAATTTTTTTATGGAATTTGATCCCCATTCACAGATTTTCAAAAAAAATTACTGTTAGCAAGAAAATAGCCATTTTACACAAAAACATTTTTTGATGCCAATCGATCCTGTTTCTAATACTGATTAAGAACTATTATGGGACCAAACATCGTTGGAGTACTCAAAAAGTCACAAATTTCAAAAATCTTTTCCCTTACATTTTGTAAAGAATTTGTGTAACTGAAATACAAAAAATAAAATAAAAGACAAATGATCACGTAGAATTTTACACATATCAAAAAGAAGGCGTTATTGTCTTTGGCAAGATTTCTTAAAAGATTTGTAATAATCTTTCTGGTTGGCACATGACGATTTGGATATTTGATCCTATACCATTCTAACGCAGCCGATGTATTTTTATTATTTACGTAATATGCTTCTAGCAAGTCTAAACGTTCTAAATTGGAGGTCATTTTTCTCTTATCAATAGCTGTCCAATTATGCATTTGTAGCGCGTGAGGTGGTGTGAGTCAGTAATAATACTCCAGATGTACGACGATAGTATATTAACAATAAACGGGGAATAGAATAGCGTGCTCTTTACATTTTTTTTTTTTTTTATGTATGGCATCTCGCTTTTGGCCTTGAGAGGCCGTGACTGCTTAACCGGTCAATCCTGTGGTGCCTTCGAGCTAACTCAAAGCCTCCAGCCAGGGGCATAATATTAATTATAAACTAAGCGACCATCACCTAAGGGCACCCCCTGTGGGGTACGGACCTCGGCTTAGGGCGTCGCTGGGGAAGGACAGCAAGTTGGGGACAGGCTGGATCAAAATGGGTTCATTATTATTAAGGGGTAAAACTACTGGCTCAGCTACGCCACCAGCTGGCTCTGTGGATCCGATCAAGGGAGGGGAAGAGGAATCTATCGGGGAGGAACGCGGACGCGGGCGCGAAGGACCTCGGCGGCGAGGTCGGAACTTCGTTTTGTGTCTGTGTTTGTATACTGTACTGGTGGCCCTACTGCTTTCCTGGAGGAGGGTGGTGGGGTCGTCGGGGTCGGTCAGTGCGTGCCTTGGACGGCGGATTTTACTGATTCTAGAGGGGACATAACTGGCGGCCTTCGCAACCAGAGGGTTGCGATGGCTGCCAGCGGTATCGAAGAAACGCTTGCAAGCGCGTTTCATGAATTGTTGAATGGTGGGGATTTTCAAATCTAAATGTAAGTTAATGTTACGAACGAACCAGGGGGAACCCGTGATTTTACGTAGAAAACGGTTCTGTAGGGTCTGCATCCTGTGGATGTGCCGGGGGTGGGCCTGTGCGAAAACAGCACAGGCGTATGTCATAATAGGTCGGATGCATGCCGTATAAATGCGCAGTTTGCACCTGAGTGACAATTTACTGCGTGCATTTAGGACGGAATGTAGTCTACTCAGAGCAAAGGCGGCTCGCGAACGAACCACCTTTATGTGCTCTGCGAAGGAGAGACGTCTGTCCAAAGTCACACCCAGATATTTGGCATGCTTCTCCCAAGGGATCGGCTTGCCAAACATCTTGATCGGGCGGGCGTCGTCATGTCTGCGTTTGACACGCGGTTTCAAGAAGAGAACCGCTTGACTCTTGTCGGGGTTAACTTCGATTCTCCACTTTCTGAACCATGCGCCAAGCTTGTTGACTGCGGTTTGGAGAGTGCGAGATATCGCGTCGGGGACGACGTGCTCTTTACAAAATATGAACATGTCTTATAACTAAACTTAGGGTTACAAGTAGTGGTCTGCTTACGACATTAATCGACCAATAGGAAATTCAGTTGGAATACTCGGTATGAGATGTAGTTCCTAAAGAAATCAGCGCGGTAGCGCACAGGTCGCCGTCGTGTTATTGGCTAGTCGTGGAGATCGTGTCGACGGCTCAGCGTGGCGATATTGCACCGCACGTAAATATTACAGGTCGGGCGCCGAGACCCTAGTATCCCGCGTACAGCGGCGGTGAAAGGATGTATGTTGATGTATTACAGCTACAGTACTCCCCCTTAGCGAAGCGTACCGGCGTCTTGACGATCCTGCCTGATCTAGTGCGGGATTCCTTCCTTATCAAGACTGGAAGTAGGCTAGATTGATCTTCAGTGGTAGCTCCAGGTGATTGGCGTGTCTCACTACTCGTATGTCCTTGATTCTCTTCGATGTTGATAGTGTACGCCGGTTTGAGACGCTCGATCGATATGTTGCTAGATCTTCCTGGTAGTTGAATTGTGAAATATTTCTCTTTACGTTCGGTGACCTTGTATGGGCCTTTGTATGGATGCTGCAGAGGTTTGCGAACGGTGTCGTCGCATACAAACACGTGGCTGCATGTCTGTATGTCGTTGTGCACGAACATACATCGCTTGTTTGAATGTGGTTTGTATGCAGGTGTGAGCTTCGTGATAACGTCGTGCAGGTTGTCGACGTGGTCATGGTCCATTTTCGTTGCGGCTGGTGAAGGGGATATAAAATCGCCGGGTAGGCGTATCGCTTGGCCGTAGGTAAGCTGCGCGGCACTTGTGTTGGTGTCGGTGCGCATGGCGGCTCGTAGACCCATTAAAACAGTAGGTAACTCGGAGATCCATTTGTTGCTGTTTTCTAGTCGAGCCATGAGTGCGGCTTTCAGTATTCGGTGCCAGCGTTCGACGATGCCGTTACTCTGCGGGTGGTAGGCAGTAGTACGAGTTCTTTCTGCTCCAAGTAATAGTGCGAGGTTTTGGAATAGTCGACTTTCGAACTGTCGCCCTTGATCAGTTGTTATTTTTGTAGGACAACCGAAACGAGATATCCAGGCTTCGTACAGCTTTCTTGCGACGTTTTCGGCGGTTATCTTTTGAAGGGGTATGGCTTCGGGCCATCGTGTACAGCGATCGATCATGGTGAGTAGGTATCGATGTCCACATGAAGATGTAGGTAGCGGTCCAACAATATCAACGTGAATGTGTTGAAATCGTTCGCTCGGTGGGAATGTTGTGACGTCACTGTGATTATGTCGTTGTACTTTGGATAGTTGACACAAAGTGCATGTTTTCGTCCACTCGCCAATGTCGGTATTCATTGCTGGCCAAAAGTACCGTTCTTGCATTAGTTTTCGGGTTGTTCGTATTCCAGGGTGACTTGAATTGTGCACGGCGTTGAATGCGATGCGACGAAAGTCGGCTGGTAGGTATGGACGAATATGTGACGTAGACGTTTTGCAGAATATTGGCTTGTTGGTACCGGGTGTGACGATTTTCTTCAGTTGGATATTTGTTTGTTGTGATAATATTGGAATATAGCTGTCCTTTTCTTGAGCTTGTGATAATTCGTCATAGTTGACTGGTGATGGCAATTCAATGGTATCAATACGTGAGAGAGCGTCGGCGACAACGTTGTTTATTCCACTTATGTGCCGGATGTCTGTCGTAAACTCACTGATAAACAAAAGCTGACGAGTGCGCCTTTGTATATCGTTATCGGATGGCGGCTTACGAATAGCGTAGGTCAGCGGCTTGTGGTCGGTGTAAACAATTTTGCAGAATATTGGCTTGTTGGTACCGGGTGTGACGATTTTCTTCAGTTGGATATTTGTTTGTTGTGATAATATTGGAATATAGCTGTCCTTTTCTTGAGCTTGTGATAATTCGTCATAGTTGACTGGTGATGGCAATTCAATGGTATCAATACGTGAGAGAGCGTCGGCGACAACGTTGTTTATTCCACTTATGTGCCGGATGTCTGTCGTAAACTCACTGATAAACAAAAGCTGACGAGTGCGCCTTTGTATATCGTTATCGGATGGCGGCTTACGAATAGCGTAGGTCAGCGGCTTGTGGTCGGTGTAAACAATGAGTTCTCTTCCCTCGAATATTTTTCTGAAGTGTTTGATTGCCATATAGATCGATAGTAATTCTCTGTCGAATGTACTTTAACGTTGTTGAGTTTCGGAAAATTTCTTTGAGAAATAGCCAAGTGGTATCCATTTCTTGTTTATAAGTTGTTGAAGTACAGCGCCTGCGCAGGTATTCGATGCGTCGCACATGAGGGAGATAGCGTCGGTTTATTTATTTATTTAACACTTTAAGCACACAAATGTACAGAGGCGGACTTAATGCCATAGGCATTTTCTACCAGTCAATCTTTGGGTGATGCAGAGACAAACAGTGGCAGGTGCAAATTATAATGATATTTTAGGTTAAATAATTTTAAATAATATACACGATCAATTTTACATCGTTCTGGAGCCGAAACACAGTAACTCCAGACGATTAATAGTTACTATTGGCATTGTTATAATTTTTTTAAGACATCTAATATAGAAGTTAGAAATTTATCACTTTTATTCTGTCATTCGAGTTAAATCTTAGTAGCCCTTCCACTATTTCATTCTTAACGAAACATTGTATGCGGTCAGCGGACAGCTGAGCGCACTCGTGGTGGGTCAACGGACGTTGCTGCAAGTAGGTATTTTATTTCAGGTAGGTACGATTTAGGTTGGTGTAAGTTCATTTACCTCCGTTATCTCTCGTTTGTATTGGAACCTAATTGGACGCACGGCACGGTGTTTATTACTATCACATCTCCTCGTAAACGAGAGAAATTAATTGAAATTTCATTCACTACTCTCGCATCACGAAATCACTAGTAATCGTACGGTCTATTACCTCAACTAGACATGACGAGTACGCTTGTGAGTTGTATTTAAGGCCTTGAATCGAGTGTCGAGCTAATAGGTGCTTAAAAAGCATACAGCTACCTACCATAATAAAATTATGATGAATAAAAATAATACCTACTGCCTAAACGAAGTTTTACAATGTAACTTGCAGCTGCGCGGTACGACGGCTTCTACAAAGGCAGGCAATTCAAACAGAAAAATGAATCGTTTTATCTGTCAAATAGAGTTCATTATAAGTTGGTGGTGCCCTTGTCTATGAAAATATTGTACCGAATTAAGACCTTATTTTTATAAAGTTAACCGCTGAATTCGGTTGTGCATCAATTCTGTAGCTTCTCGGAATAATTTTAGTAAACTGCGTACCTACGTTCCTTGTACCTAGTTTGGTGAAATTTCGATTTGTTACCGTTTACGGTTAAGAAATAAAGTCTGAATTCGCTTTTCGTATTTTTATTTGTGTACCTATTTTATCTATTGCATGTTAGCGGCGATCGGCGACCTCTGTGAACTAGGTACCTCAACGTACGCATAGATAAAATAGACATAGTAGGTAGGTACTACAGCCATATGTTTAGAGTATAAATAAGTTTAAATCCGCTTAAATAGTGGCGGTACGTCCAAATGGCAATGGCAGGTTTTTTCAGTAGGTAGGTACATTAATACTAGAAATTTGCTAGCAAGGATATTATTGAGGAACGTCCTTGTCCTCCCACGGTCAAAAAAGATTGTTTTGATGTAGGTAGGTACACAGTGAACAAGATGTCCACCTTTCACTGTGGTGTTCAGTCACCAGTCGCGGTCATCAGTACCTACTTGCACTTTGTTGCTGTAGATACCTAAGTACCCGCGACAATAATAAATCGTTTGATTCCGCATTCATAACCATTGTTTGATTTAAATTGCGTTTATCTACCTACATACCTATCAGTTAAATAACTCTAATTTTTCCTTCATAATTTCTACGGGCTTAGGATCGTCGCGTCAGTAATAAGTAAGTACGAGTACATGTTTCGTATCTAAGTAGGTAAATACTTACTTACTTGTAGGTACTCTTTTATTCACTTCACTTTTCACAATATTAAAAGCGTCCACTGTCGCACTTCTTACAGTGCGACATAAAAGAGTAGAAAATTAATGAGGGCGCCACAATCGCTCAGGTAGCAACCCAGTTAGTACGACCTAGCTGATCTTGATACTTGAATTTTTATTTATTTATTAGCTTTAAATAACTCATGCTTTAATTAATTGCTTTCAATAAGTTCCGCATAGGTATATAATAGATTTGGTATATAGTAGTAATAAAACAACAACTTCACTCAAAAAACTATAATTCAAATTAATAAAGTACTCTAATCTAATAAATTAAAATCTAAATATTCTATACCTTCCATGGGATCACTTAAGTTCGTGTCGTCTATTTTCGCCTCTGACATTGATTCGTCACTGCTTTCTGAACCAATCTCATCGTCACTGCTGTCTGCACCAACCTGTATAATTAAACGGTCTATTTCATTGTACAATGTTCTTCCACGGTCATAATATTCCTTCTCAATTTTTTTAACATGCTCACAGCAATTCTTCCAATCCTGAACTGTTATCAAATTGAATGCCTCTTCGGTTAGCTCCTTAATGTTTTTTGCACCTACATTCTGTGAAGCGACCTTTCGCTTTGCTAATGCCCATATTAACTCTATGGGGTTAAGATCACAATGGTATGGTGGCAGCCTTACCACTGTATGACCGTATTGCCCTATAATCTCATCAATTTCGTATTCTGGAACCGGCTTATGTTTCCTTACCAGCGCCAGAAGCGAAGGTTTTCTCAAATCTGGGTCGAAAGGCACGTTGTTTTGTTGCAACCATATTCTTATTTCGTTTACCCTAGTAGCCGATGTGGGAGCTTTATTCTTTACAACAGAGTGATAAGGTGCATTGTCCATCACGATGATTGAGGGCTCTGTGATGTTGGGGATAAGTTTTTCTGTAACCCATTTAGTGAAATTATGTTGGTTCATTTCGGAATGATAATCTTCTTGTTTGTTCACACCACTAAAGAGTAGTAGAGCATTAGGCACAAAGCCTTTTTCATTTCCAGCATGAACTATAATCCATCGCTTTCCCTTTGAGATGTCCGTAGTGAATCCTTCAGTTTCAATCGACTGCCAGCATTTTTTAAGCTTGTAGCTGGAGTGGATGTAGCTTTCATCCAAATAAATTATATCCTTTTGAAGCTCTTCTGGCAAGTTTCTGTTTTCCATAATTATTTTTAAATATTGTTCTCTTTTGTGTGCAATAATAGGCTTTTCTGTCAAAGCTTGTCGATTCGTTTTACATTTTTTATATCGAAATCCAATCTTTTTTAGAAGCTTCCGCAAATGTTCTCGACTTCCGTCATAGCCAATATCTTCTCTAAATTGAATTAATAATTTACCAATTGTTGGTACCTCTTTCTTGACAGTATAAAAAAAATTAATTTTCTGCCGAATTGCACATGTGTCAAAGTCGTCCAATACCTTTGAGGGACGACCCTTTCTATGTTTAGCTGGTGTCGAGAATTTCCACCGTTTTCCATGCCGTGTTGCACGATTCTGCGAACTGTGCTTACAGAAACCCCTGAAACAAACAAAGCATGGATGTTAAATGAGTGCTTTTACCCTTACATTGTTATTTTATATCCACTGTCAGTCTGACGAAAGAAGTTCCGCGGACAATATGTTAGTAATGTGAAAATATTTTAAAATTATGTTTCTTTACATTTAATTGCTTCAACGAATACAGTAGGTATAACAAAAAAAAATAGGTATGTCGTAATATGCAATAAATTATATTACATTTTTTGCCTTACTTTCAACGTTGTTTAATCGCGCTATAACTACAATGGTATTTGTTTATCTTAGCATAACCTCAAAAAAGTGGACAAATGATTTGTAAATAATACTTAGTTCGCAAATTCTGCTCCCTGAATGTATTAATCGTTTGTAAGTATCGTTTGCTGCAACTTTTAATAGTTACTTACCAGTAAAATCTGCTGTACGTTTGTAAATATCTTCGAAGTTGGATAGCAGCTTTCCAGCTTGAAATTCTGTCATACACCGCATGAAAACTTTATAAATTATGTCACGGGCACCACCACGAATGACCTTATTCATGATAGATCACTGTTGTCCTGTTCACACTCCGAAATAAGCACATAAACCAAAATTCTAACTCAAAACGAACTCGATCGAGAATAATTGACAGCTCAAGTACTCATTTAGGTGTTGCCAGAAAATGAAAGCATCTTAGTTCCCAAATATTAAATTTCTACTCTTTTATGTCTTACTGTAAGTCATCTCGAGTAGTACGCTTTTTATCTCGAACCACACATAAAAATCCAGTGGTGTTAAGTCAGGGCTCCATGCGCCAAACCACAAGGCCACCACGACCTATCTATTGCTCACCAAACACACTGTTTAAATACGCACGCACTGAACTGATAGAACAGACCGCGTTAATGTGCCAGAGAGATACATAATATTGGCTAACATTGAATCGCCTGGCCGCCATTATGGTACTACGACGTGGCCGCGTGGGTCGCGTTCGAAGTATTCCTGTATGTCTTCCTCCAATTCCGCCGAGTATGGTAGTCTACCGCGGCCCTGCGCGTGTGTGGGCGCTCGAAACTGTCCATGATCGAGGGGGCGCTGGGTTACAGCCAGGATGGTGGAGGTGAAGGGAACTTGAGGGTCAGTGATTCCACGTGCGCGCAGTGAGTTCAGGTGTTCCGGCTGAGCATACAAACGTCTGGCCTCTTCTAAGTTATGGTTCGCCATGTCACATAAAAATCTACCATAGCCCAAAACTCAAATTTTTGGCGCGTAATTAGGTTGCGCGTGCGTGACCTAATACAACGAAACGCGAGACAATACTAGAGAAAGGAATAAGAAATTAGGAATGGCGCGTGGCGGGGGCGCGCGGGCGGTCGGCTAGACTGAGGGGCCGGGGGCGTGGCTTACGGATCATGCTGTCTGATCGATGAATGAATTTTTCAATGGGTGGGTACCGTTCGCAAGTGTTGCACTTCGTCGATACGTTTTACACACATATGCATTAATCGCAAGGAAGCGTTACTATAGTGCGTTTCACGAAAGAATTCCCTTCGCCGTTATATTGGCACACCTGACTGTCAAGAACGTCAACCGCTAGACGCATCGTAGGCTTTGTTGAGTTTTTCCAAGATTTATAGTTGTTTTACGGTTTTAATCACGCCGAAGACACTTAAAAGTGGCGAGAGAGAGTTGGTGTTGAAAGTCAAAACGTTTTGTGAGAGTGAAAAACGTAACAAAGCGCCAATAATTCCATTAGAATGTGTGAGACTTCGCGTCGCCGCCATAAAATAGGGTTGCCATTGCCAGAACTAGATGCTCCCTAGTCCCCGCTGCTACCCCGTAGGTGCCTACCTACACCTTTTAAAATAATTAAAGACCATAAAGAACCACCTATCTACGAAGTCGATTCATTGTTAAAAGAACACGGTCATAAAGTTGTAAGACTTCCTCCTTATTATTGTGACCTGAATCCAATCGAACTCATATGGAGTCTTTTGTAAAGGCGGATTGCTGAAAAAAACGTGGGTCAGGAAGCAAACAATATTGTAAAAATAACTGAAGTGGCAATTTGCAGTAGCACGCCAGAAGAGTGGATAAAAGAATGCAGCCACGTAGAAACCATAGAACATAAGTACTTCAACAATGAAGTAACTGTTGATAACAAAATAGATCGATTTATAATAGAAGTAGGAGATGACTCGATATACTATAGGAGATACTTCAGACGATACTGACCCTGGAGATAGTGCTATATCGGGTGTAGGTCCTTTGGAGGAGCACAGTTATTTTGTTGTTAATCATTACAGCTTATTAAGAAGTTTCGCAAATAAATAATTATTAAGGTTATATTAAGAGTTTAATTTTATGAATACTTATCTTTACACGTAAGGTATAATTTTCTATAGACCTTTGTTGAAAGGTGACCAAACAAAAAGAACAACCAAAATAAATTTTCGTTTTCAATTTATACCTACTGATTTACTGGGTAATATAATTTTCACAGCCTGGCAGCACTCATTTAAGCGCTACTAGGGGGCTAGATAACAAGGGGAAGAGGGAGAATCAAGAAATGAAAACAAGGTAGTCAGCGCCCTTTGCTCTCTGCGCTGGCGTATGGGCAACCACTTTAGAAGCGACCGATGCGCAGAGACGTGATCATATTTACGCAGATTAAAAACGAATCGAATGCAGTTATTCAGAAGACGGTCAAGTTTGTCGAGGAGATCTGCATTCAGGTCATAGTAGCACACATCACCATAATCGATGATAGGGAAAATTAAGGATTGCACAAGCATTGTCTTCGTACTTGATGGTAATAAATTTTTCAGTCTGTACAGAGCCCGCAGCGTGCCGGTAACCTTCTGGCTTACCCTAGCGACTTGAGTACGCCAGTTCAGGGTACTATCAATGTGCAAGCCTAGGTTCTTTACGTCAGTACTAAAAGGAACGATCGTACCATTAAAGAGGACAGGTGGCAAGGTTGTACCATCCACCTTGCTAATACTACGAGAACTACCAATGATGATCGCCTGACACTTCGTAGGATTTACAGCTACACCAAATCTGTCAGCCCAGGTTTTTATGGCTATCAAGTTCCTATTTAATCTGCCGATAACGTCAGGCAATTCATCAACCCTCCCTTGACAGTACAACTGCAAGTCATCTGCATACAGATGATACGCACACTGAAGTTCGGAAGTTATAAGATTAATAAAAATAGAAAATAGAAGAGGAGAAAGTATACCGCCTTGAGGAACGCCAGCTTCCAAGTCACACCAGCAAGAACAAGAATCCCCAACATGAACGGACTGCTGACGTCCCTGAAGGTAGGAGGAGAACCATTGCAGTGCTTCGGGAGAGACCATAACATATGACAGAATGGCTAACAGGATGTCGTGACTGACGGTATTAAAGGCATTCGAGAAATCAACCAACACTAGAGCAGTAACTTTGGTGTCTTCTTGTCTCATATCGCCAGTCACTTTAAGGAGCGCGGAGACAGTGCTGTGCCCAGGCCTAAACCCAGATTGAAGAGGACTAATGATTGAGTTACGATGAACAAAGCTGAAGAACTGCTTATGGACACAGGGCTCAAGCACTTTGGATAGGAAGGGAAGGATAGAAATTGGACGGAAGTCAGTAGGAAGAGAGGGATTAGAAACCTTAGGTAGTGGACGAACACAGGCTTTGCGCCATAGGGATGGGAATTCTCCGGTGTATAAGGAAAAATTTATAATGTGGGTAATCGCGGGTAGGAGTTGATCCAGAATAGTTATGATCATACCACGGGTGATATTGTCACATCCCACCGCTTTCGATTTGATGGAGAGAATGATCTTTCTGATCTCTCCCGGTTCAACTGGAATGAAAATGAAAGGATTATTATGAGGACGCGTTAGACCAGAAATTTGAGACAGAGTGTTTTGCTTGGTTAACCGATCCATGATAGAAACGGTGGAGAAATGCTGGTTGAGATCGTCTAAGTTAACTGAACTAGGAAGATCTAAATGTTGCGACTTGTCGATACCAAGAGTTCCAAGAAATTTCCAAATATCGACAGAAGAGGAAGAATTGATAGTGTCAAGAATGTGGCGGCGTTTAGCATTGCGTATCATCTGATTACATCTATTCCTTGCAGCCTTGAATAATGTCCAGTTCTCATCAGCACGATCCCTTTTAAATCTGCGGAATGCGCGGTTCCTACGTCGCATTGCCATCTTTATACCTCTAGTCATCCATGGTGCAGCAGGTGGACGTTTTAACTTAACTTTTTTGACGGGAGCATGGATGTTATAAAGGTTGACTATAACATCATTTAAGATGGCAACCTTATCGTCAACTGAAGCTGCTTCCGTCATAGGCTCCCAATCGACCACAGACGCATCTTCCTTGAGCTTCTCGGCATTCATCCGCGCAAAACAACGCCTGTACAGGATCTTGGGCTTAGGTTTGGAGGTTTCAGGATATATTAAAGGAAAATCATGTCGTGATGAGAAAAGCCAGGGGCGTCATGTTGACCGTGGGAGGAAACGAGGGATGGGTTCGAGGTAAGGATCAAGTCAAGCCAGGTGTCGTCGCCGACAGTGTTATGATGAGTAGGTTTGAGCGGCAACACGTGCAGACTAGCTGACTGGATAAGATGGAGGAGCTTACGGGATCGAGGGGAGTTGGGGGCAAGGAGGTTTGTGTTGAAATCACCCATGATGATGTGATGTGCATATTCCGAACCCAAAGATTCAAGTACTGATTCGAATTCAGTGAAGTAATCAACAGTGGGAGGACAGTAGACAACACCAATGATGGTTTTGGCTCCTTTGACACAGACTTCGAGGAAAATAAACTCAGCAGAAGCAGAATAATTTGAAGAGGAAGTAGCAAGTATTTTATATGGAAAGTCATTTCGAAGGTATATGGCCACACCACCCCCTGCTTTACCAATCCTATCATTCCGTATAAGAACAAAACCAGTAAGAGGGTAAGTCGTGGACAGGAGATGTGGTTTGAGCCAAGTTTCAGAGATCAGGATGGCGTGAATATTGCTGTTATTAAACGCGTCATACAGCTCACTGTGGTGGCTTGGAACACTTTGAGCGTTAATGTGACACACATTCACCAACCGATTAGACTGACAATTGAAATTTTGTTGCATAAAGTCACCAAGGGTGTAGCTGAAAGAACAAAAACTTTCATCGCTAGAAGAAGCAGTAGATTGGCTAGCAGAAAAGTAAGACTCATTGTCTGACATAAATATCAGTAGGTAGCTAATAAAGGGAATAATAATATTATAATATATATAAAAATTATGCTATTGCTAAAAACAGAGCAACTAAGGTGCAACTGCACCATCCGCCAGCTCACAAAACACTAAAACAATGAACAACATGGTATTCAGCACAAATTACACATAACAAAATCATAGTTCACATTTTTGTCTACTCTAAAAGGCGAAAACCGTAATTCCCAAAAACAATAATAACAAAAAAGAAAGTTAGAAAAAAAAGCCTTTGAGAGGTTAAGAAAAATAAAATATTAGATAAATGGTTTACAGTACACCCAACTGCAGATTTAATAAAACGCATAATGGAACGAAACGTAAGTAAAGTAATACTATAGCCAGTTATTTCAGAAAGTTAAATTGGAACGTCAACGTCAATCTATTATTAATTTATTAATGTCAATTTGACAAGCTGACATTCACAACAAAATCAAGACTTCATGAGTTGAGATTGAAAACTAAACATGATGCGGGTATCGAATATCAATACACCTCCATACGAGAAACAGAAATTACGTAAACAGTTGGGGCACAAAACAAAAGAAAGATAACTATGAGACGGGACAACTACACAACGGTAAGTAAAGATTATGAGTACCTACATGAAACAACAAATTAGAAACAACAAGACATCAGAGTAAACATTAAATAATTACGTAATGTGTTTTTCAGGCTCTCGGCAGCATCGACACTTCTTCATCTCGTTGATGGAGTCGCGCCTGGCGCCTTAGGATACTTGGCTATCAAGGGCTTCAGTTCGTCGATGGAAGTAACCTTGTGCCGACTTTCATCAGGGGCCTTTATAATAATATAATAATAATAATAACTTTATTTCAGACCAGGGTCCATAGAAAATAAGAATTACAAATATAATTAATAAAATTAAAATTAAATTAAAATTAAAACAAAATTAAAACAAAATTAAATCAAAATTAAATCAAAATTAAAACAAAATTAAATCAAAATTAAATCAAAATTGAACCAAAACTAAATTAAAACATTCCAAATTAAAATCAATTAAAATAATTCAAACAATCAATCTACGTAACTGGATGACGCACGATGTGTCGTCATCCAGTGCCACATTATTGGGCTGTCCATCCTGCCGGCTATCGTGGACACTAGGCTGTTGGAGCTATCGCGTACTCGCCGCATCATGGATGCTATGCGCGAACGGATAACTGCATAGAAATCTGGCACACCAGCTTCCGCGAACATCCCCGACGCACTGCAAAATCGCGGTAGCCCCAACATAACCCTGAACGCGTTATTATATTGGATACGCAGAGCACTGAACGAGCTTTTTGTGTACCTGACCCATAGGGCACACGTGTACAGAGACTGGCAAAACGCCCTAAAAAGTGTAACTTTTACCTCCTTGGTACAACGTGCAAACCTACGGGCCAGCATGTTACATCTAACCGCCAATGCTCTGCGTTCCCTCTCCAAGCCTACATCATCAGACAGACTATCGGTGACCCAATGTCCCAAGTACTTAAACTTCGTCACTCTGGTAAGCGGAGCGTCCCCTAAGATAACAGGTGGGACCGAGTCATAACATTTGTTCCCCGCTTTAAAAACTAGGAGCTCACTCTTGGTAGCATTGTACCTGAGACCGTGGGCCACCGCATACTCCTCACAAATACTAAGAAGCCTCCTAAGTCCACCGATTGATGGGCTCAGCAACACCATATCATCAGCGTAGCTGATGTTGTTAGCACAATGCCCATCAATGAAGCAACCGACATTGGTATTGCTAAGCTCACAGATCAGCTGGTTAACATACAGGTTGAAAAGCTTGGGTGAGCTGAGTCCCCCCTGCCTCACCCCGCATTCCACCCTGTATGCATCCGACAGGATACCCGCCCACTTAACATGGTTGTATTGGTTGTTATACCAATACTTAAGCACCTCCATGAGATCCCTAGGCAGGCTTGTGGCAGACAGCTTCTTCCACAGACAGCCATAAGACACCAGGTCGAAAGCCTTGGAGAGGTCCAGGAAACACGCATACACAGGGGTCTTCCTATTAGCATAGTATTGAACAGTTTGCTTGAGACAGAGAATAGCTGTTTCCGTGGATAAACACGACTTAAAACCAAACTGGGCATCGTGTGATGATATATGCTTATCCAGCTGCCGGTCAACCAAACTGTCCAACACCTTCGCAATAATAGTCGCCAAGGATATAGGCCTGTAATTGCTCAAGTCACTCGCATCTCCCGTCTTATTTTTAGCTATGGGTACTATTATAGTTTTAACCAGGTCAGCTGGAAGATAAGAGTGATTCAAACAAAAACTAAATAACATTGCCAGGACCCGCGGCAAGTGCTTACCTGCATAACGTAGATGTTCCACGCTCAAGCTGTCATGACCTGGCGACTTTCCCCTTTTCATACTTTTGATTACAGCACCTATTTCCCTAGCCGTAAACCTCACAAGCATAGGCATGTCTCCGATCTTTATGATGATGACGCCGTCTTGAGTCCAACACGACCGCATGCTAAAGTGCTCGCGCGCCCTGACGAAGACAGATTGCCTGGCCCTGGTCAAGAACTCCTTGACAGATATTTTGGAGCCTTTCAAGCCTGTCTTTGCCTTCCAAACTGAGGCCTTGATGTCCACACTGGTGAATCTAACGACCATAGGCCTGTGATGCTCTTTGCCTTGGGCTCCAAGCCTGTGACAGGTTTTAATTGAGGATGCTGAGACATTTTTGACGGCAAGCTTGGTATTGAGAACCTCCAAAATTACTGCTGTGCTGTCTTCGTTCTCCACTTCAACAAGTCCCTGGAAAACTTAACGCTTTCCGCCGGTGCCTGGTCTCTAAGACATCAATTTGTTTTGCACACTCAGTGATTTGGCTTCGCAGCAGACCAAGCATAGAAAATATGAGCTCCCGGAAACTGCGGAACTCTTCGGCTATCTTTGCCACTGTGTCCTTGGCAGGACCAGCGCACTGAATTTGTGCTTCAAGCTCACCCATTTTCCTCAAAAAGTTATCCTCAAGGGTTTTCTGTGCAGCAAGGACTTCAGCAAATTGAGACATTCTGTGATGTGTAGTGCCAACCAATGTTGTATGATAGTGCAGATGATGAGCTGGCAGGTGGTGTTTATAATTTGTATATGTCACATAATATGTGGCACATATATTATATGTGCCACAAACGTGAGTACTCGATATATTACTATTGTAGACAAGAACTCACGTAAACTAAATCAGTATTTTAACTTAATTATATTTTAAATAAAATTCCGAATTGCAAAAGCGTTTATACTTTTTTAACACCTACCCACGAAATGATGATGGAGGAATGATGGAGATGGATGAGCGAGTAAAGCTGCGTTCTGTATGCTAACTTTACATAACTCGAATGCTTGTGACGCTTCTGTGTTCCACTCGACTTTTGTTTTGTCACGTTTCTTAGAGTTGTGCAGGAACGCGTTGAGAGGTGCTTGTATGTGAGCTGCGTTTGGTATGCTGTCACGGTAAAAGTTTACCATACCAATAAATCGACGTAGTTCTTGAATTGTCTCGGGTTTGGGGTAAGCAGTGATAGCTGCAGTTATTTTGTTTGGTGGTGGCTTGATTCCGTTGCTCGACACTTCATAGCCCAGAAATTTGACATTTTCTCTGCCGAAGATACACTTTGATGGATTTATGGTAATGCCATACTTGTCTAATCGGCGTAACACCTCCTGCAGATCGTCGATGTGGCTAGTTTCATTATCCGATGCGACGATAACATCGTCGATGAATGGGAATGCGTAGTCTAACCCGATGAGTACTTCATGTATGAATCGTTGGAATGTATGTCCGGCATTTTTAAGACCTGGACACATTCGTGGAAACTCAAATAAGCCAAAAGGTGTTGTGATGGCTGTCTTCTCGATGTCCGGTTCGTATACAGGTAGTTGTTGGTAGGCACGATTTAGGTCGAGGGTAGTGAAGATTTTCTTGCCGTGAAGTAGGTAGGTAAAATCTTGGAGACGTGGAACTGGATAGCGGTCGGGTTTGGTGACATCATTGAGTCTTCGGTAGTCGCCATCATCTTCCTGCCCTTATCCCATTTTACTTGGGGTCGGCGCAACACGTTTTCTTCTTCCATTCTCCCCTGTTAGACGTCAAGGCATCATCTACTCCCTTTTCACTCATATCATTTCTCACACAATCCATCCATCTTTTCTTTGGCCGTCCTCTTCCTCTCCCTCCATCAACATTCATACCCATCACTCTCTTAGTCACATGAGTGTCATCCCTCCTCATCACATGTCCATACCAAGACAGTCGATTCCCTTTCACTTTTTCTGTCACAGGCGCTACTTTCAAACTTCCTCTTATATACTCATTCCTTACTTTATCCATTCTTGTCACTCCACACATCCATCTCAACATCCTCATCTCCGCTACATGTAATCGTTTTTCATCCATCTTCTTCATAGCCCAGCATTCCGATCCATACAATACGACAGGTCTAATCACAGATTTGTATATTTTCCCCTTTAACTTGAGGGGCATCTGTGGGTCACAAGTTGTTCCAGTGACCTGTCGCCATTTCATCCATCCTGAGTTGATCCGGTGTGTTATGTCCCGGTCTACATCGCCATCTCCTTGGACAAGCGACCCGAGGTACCGGAAGTCGGAACAGATTGGTATGGGCGTTCCAGCAAGAGTAACAGGCACAGGACTGGAGAGACCGCCAAAATCGCAGAACAAGTACTCTGTTTTGGTTCTGCTAAGTTTCAGGCCAACATTCTCCAGTCTTTGCCACCACATCTCCAATCTGTTCTGGACCTCTAGACCGCTCTCGGCAATCAGCACAATGTCATCAGCAAACAGCATGCACCAGGGAGCCTCTTCCTGTATGTCCGACGTCAGAGCGTCCATTACCATCAGGAAGAGGTAAGGGCTGAGAGCCGACCCTTGGTGCAAGCCGACAGCTACATTGAAGCTGCCGGTAGTGCCCGCTGTAGACCGGACTTGGGTAGTGCATCGATTGTACATTGCACGGATCAACTTGACATACTTCCCTGGCACACTTTTCTCCTTTAGGGCCCACCACAGAACCGCACGGGGCACTCGGTCGTATGCCTTTTCGAGGTCAATGAACACCATGTGCAAGTTTTTGTGCGCACCTCTGTATTTCTCGCATAGCTGGCGGATAGCAAAGATGGCATCCGTCGTACCCCGGCCAGGCATAAAACCGAACTGGTTCTGTGAAATTTCAGTCTCTTCTCTCAGTCGCCTTTCAACAACTTTCTCCCAAACTTTCATGCTGTGTGACATTAGCTTTATTCCTCTATAATTATTGCACTCCAGCACATCACCTTTGTTTTTAAAAATGGGCACCAGCGAACTATTACACCATTCGTCAGGTATGGCTTCTTCCAGCAACAGCTTATTGAAGAATAACGCTAACCACGTCCAACCGGCCATCCGCAATATTTTCCATACTTCAACAGGTATTCCGTCCGGTCCTAATGCTTTACCATTCTTCATTCCGCTTACAGCAATCCTCACTTCATCCACACTGACTTCTCTTACTAATCCCTCATTTTCTGGTTTATTATCAAGCATACCACTCCAGTCATTCTCCTCATTCATCAGTCTTTCAAAGTAAACTTTCCACCTATTCTTAATTTTCTCATCTTCCGACAATATCATTCCAGCTTCGTCTTTTACGCATTTTACCTGGACCACATCCTTCGCCTTTCCCTCCCTAGCTCTAGCAAGCCGGTATAGATGTTTTTGGCCTGCCGAAGTTTCCAACATGTCATAAAGCTTTTCGTGAGCACTAGCTTTCGCTATAGCCACAGCTCTTTTGGCTTTTTGCTTGAGAGCATCATACTCACTCTTTCTTTCAGCTCTCAGACTAGAACGCTCATTTCCAATGCTCTGCCATTCCTTAAATTTCTTCTTTTTCTCTCGCAGCACATTCTGAATCTCTGTCGACCACCACCACGTATCCCTATCTATCGTGCCCCTTCCTTTCGTCTCTCCCAAAATACCTTTTGCTGCACTCCTAATATACTGAGCCATTTCATTCCAACATTCATTTACGCTTCGGTCATTCATTTCACCCATCTCTATCATTTTAGCTACCACTCGGTCTCTTAATTTCATCGCACAGTCAGTCTTCTCTAACATATGCCATTTTATTTTAGGAGGGGGGCGTTCTCTATGTTTTACAAGCCTTATTTGTAAGACTACTTCCATAACCAGGAGTCTGTGTTGTGAGACCAGATCTTCTCCCGGTAGCACTTTGCAGTCCTTGACGTGCTTTAAGTTGTTGCGTCTGACAAGAAAGTAGTCTATTTGTGTATTATGTGCTCCACTCTTGTATGTTACTAGGTGTCCATCGGCTTTTTGGAACCAAGTGTTGGCTACTGCTAGATCGAATGCAGTAGCAGATTGCAACATAGTTTCCCCCTCATTGTTTAAACGACCATATCCCCATCCCCCGTGCACTCTTTCGTAACTTCCTCTCATTCTTCTCACATGCCCATTAAAATCACCTCCTATTATCAGTTCCTCATGCACCGGGATGGTCATTAAAACTGCATCAAAATCCTCCCAAAACTTCTCTTTCACCCTTTCTTCACTTCCTACCTGAGGAGCATACACACTAATCACGTTCAGTATAATATTCTCTAACATGACTTTCACAACTATAACTCTGTCATTAATTCTTTTTACATCCATCACACTTTCTTTCAAATTACTATCTAATACTATTCCCACGCCATTCCTTTTTCCGTCACTTCCACAGTAAAAGAACTTGTATCCCTCACCAATTTCTCTCGCTTTTGTACCTTTCCATTTAGTTTCTTGCAAACACGCTACATTTATTCTTCTTCTTTTCAACACATCTGCTAACTCTCTTGCTCTTCCAGTCATTGTCCCAACATTCCAACTAGCATACCTCAATCTCACTTCCCGAGCTCGCTTCTTATGTCGCACCCGCCCGGGGTGGTGCAACAACCCTTGTCCATTTCCCGCAGGGGCCGGGTGCTGCTCCTGCGCGTCGCCTGCGGGGTACGCCCTAACCCTATCGCGCAAACCATTTTCACTGTCCATGTTACATAGGGATTTGGCTTAGATTTTATAGCCGGCCGCCTGCCTGACACTAACCCTCTTTGGGAATGCATTTGTTGGTGGTTTATTTACCCGCCACCATTCGGGTGACCCAAGGTGCTTGATATCATGCACTGGGTCGTAAGTTCCATTAGTCGCCTTTTACGACACCCATTGGAAGATATGGGGTGGTGCTATTCTTTGTGTCCGGACACCACACGGACGTCACCACAGACGCGAAAGTCGCCGTCTTTCTTGGGAACGACGTGTAGTGGACTCGACCAAGGACTTTTGCTTGGTCGACAAATTCCTTGCTGCATCATTGACTCGAATTCCTTCTTTACGGACAGGTACCGATGTGGCGGAAGTGGTCTGCTTTTGCTGTATACTGGTGGACCGGTAGTTTCAATGTGGTGCTCTACCCGGTGTTTTGGAGTATCCTTCATGCATGACGGTCGCAGGATGTCAGGAAACTTGCTGATTAACTGGTGATATGGCTGATCAACGTCGATACTTCGGACTGTAGGGTCGGCGGAATAGGTGACTGGTGCCTTGACGGTCAGGTTGGTAACTTTGTCGACGAGGCATCGGCCGGCTATGTCGACAAGAAGTTGGTGACGTTTCAGGAAGTTGGCACCGATAATGGTTTTGCTGACTGCAGCGATGATGAATTTCCAGGTGTATGGTCTTCGTAGGTTGAGATCCAGTTGTAATGTTTTCTCTCCGTACGTTGGAATGACCGTGTTGTTCGCTGCATACAAGCAAAAATCTGTTGGTTTAGCATTCCCGCCTTTTCTTTTCGGTATCACGGAGACGTTGGCGCCAGTATCAATCAAAAACGATAGACGCGAGTTTTTGTCTGTTATAAATAGGCGGTAAGAAGTGTTGTTTGCGTCAGTTGCCGCCTCAGCCAACGCAGTCGTTAGTTTCCCGAGTGGGTGCTGCTGTCTTCGAAAATGCACGGACGCGTACATTTTCGCGCCTCCTTGCCGAACTTGCGATGATAAAAGCAGATCGCTGATTGGTCGTTAGATGCGGCATTGCGATTGGTCCTACTCAAAGAACGCGATCTTGAACGCCGTCTGTCCAATGGTCTGCGTCGATGCTGATGATAATGCGATCGATGTGCTTTCAGCTCTGCGATTTCTCTCGTGAGCGCGTCGATCTTCTCCTCAATTGATGTATAAGCATGTGGGGTTGCGGGAACGGAGGTAACTGCAGCGACTGCGCCTAGTGGATGTGTTTGCTCGAGGATCTTGTCTGCCATCATCGCCAGCTCGTGGATATCGGAGTGTTTCGCGATGTTGTCGCTGACAGCGAGTACTGCTCGGACGGATTGTGGAAGGTGGTTTGTCCACATAATCCGTAGCGCTGAGTCGGAGATATTATCGGCAGCGAAGTTTTTCATGCGACGTAACAGCTGTGAAGGCTTCATGTCGCCGAGTTCCATTTCCGATAGCAACCTTTGTACTTGCCGTTGCTCAGATTCCTCGTAGACTTGGAACAATCGATTCATTAACGCGTCGTAACGATTTTTCTCCGGTGGATGGAAAATGATGTCTGAAATCTCGTCTAGATCTTGCCGCTCAAGTTGTCCGATAACGAGTTCGAACATGACTTGATCGCCCTTCTTCTGTACGGACATGATGGCTTCAAATTGCGCGAACCACAGTCGGATCTTGTCGGGCTAATGGGTGGGATGCGCAGCGACGTCGACACACCGGAGAGTTCTTGTTCACCGTTGTTGGCCATGATGAAAACTTAATTTGTGGATCTGGAGGTATCTTCTTAATATCACGTCGGGGTCACCACTGTAGCGCGTGAGGTGGTGTGAGTCAGTAATAATACTCCAGATGTACGACGATAGTATATTAACAATAAACGGGGAATAGAATAGCGTGCTCTTTACAAAATATGTACATGTCTTATAACTAAACTTAGGGTTACAAGTAGTGGTCTGCTTACGACATTAATCGACCAATAGGAAATTCAGTTGGAATCATAGACATATATAGTAAGGACCAGGCTAACCGCGCGGCGAAATGGCACCAACGCGCTGGCCCTAAAATATCATTTTAGGGCCAGCGCGACTCAGTCGAACGCGGTCCGCGCGCGGATGCGTAGTACTGTCATTAAAATGCCTAGTTGCGTGGTAAAAGGCTGCAAAAATTATGACACAAAAGTTAAAAAGGAACATGGGATATCGTATCATCAATAAGTAATCTTACATTATTTTTGTTGCAATTAAATTATCAAATAAACATATTTTTAAAGTGATAATTTTACCACCGAAATCCACAATGGCGGCCATGTCGCGCGCTGTCGGCAGCGCGTGAAGTAACCTTGTACGGACGTCATTTTTTATTTGTGTTTTATTTTTGTCTTAGGAACTTAGTGTAAGTAATTTTGAATTTTTTTAGCCTTCATATGTTGATATTTCTATTCGCGGTATAGCCAAGTAAATAGTCGTTGATACAATATCATTCGAAATAAAAATATAAGGACTAAATATTATATGAAACATTTGTTGCGAAACGAAATTCTATGAAATTTCTGTCTGCGAAACAAAGGGACACCTTATTAAATTGTTTACAATTCAAATAAAGCTGATTGAGATCAATTTGTTTTACTCACGTTTTCTTTGTGAACTATAAAATATATCGTCCCAATGGAATTTAAGGGGGAAGCGCTAAGGTAGTCATATTTGTTACAGTCGCGAATCATATTTAGATCAACATACAACCTGCCACTGACCTGCAAATTGCAAAAAACGTAAGAAAATTGAATTTCGCGGGCTACTCTGACGCTTTCGCCTTAAATTGTTTCCGAAAAAATGTGATTAAAAAATCACGGCTACATAATCAAGCTACAATTTCCAGATTCGCATTGTATAGAAATAAATAAATGTAGCCGTGTGTACAAGGTTACGTCGTCGGCCTATGCAACGCGGAACTCACGTAGTTCGTATGAGTTATCATAGATGGCGTTAGTTTTTTCTTGTATGAAGAAGGTTTATGTAAAATGTTCTGATGGGCGTATCCTTCCTTTTGAAATCATTGGTTGGAATACTCGGTTTGAGATGTACTTCCTAAAGAAATCAGCGCGGTGGCGCACAGGTCGCCGTCGTGTTATTGGCTAGTCGTGGAGATCGTGTCGACGGCTCAGCGTGGCGATGTTGCACCGCACGTAAATATTACAGGCCGGGCGCCGAGACCCTAGTATCCCGCGTACAGCGGCGGTGAAAGGATGTATGTTGATGTATTACAGCTACACATTCACAACACACTCAGAGCTTTTCTGACGCAACAAACTGTCAAGATTGTTTTTTTTTATATAATAATAACGAGTTCGAAATTTGAATTGTTTTTAAACTTATCTTTTTATTCAGTCAACAAAAAGATCTCAACCGTCACTAAAAAAGCTTTTGCGTAAAATTTTCATACAAAATGTACGGGAAAAGTTTTTTGCAATTTGTGACTTTTTGAGGACTCCAACGATGGTTGGTCCCATAGAAGTTTTTGATCAGTATTATAAATAGGATCGATTGACATCAAAAAATGTTTTTGTGTAAAATGGCTATTTTCTGTAAAAAAAATTGAAAATTAGTGAATGGGGATCAATATTCCATAAAAAGTTATGGATAGTCTCCTAAGACCATTTTCGTTTTGGTTGAGCTAGGATTCTAAGGAATGTGCCTTTATTTTTTTTTTGTCGCTGAGAAATACTCTATGCATCCCCGCATTCCCCGCTCGTGGGGGACGAGACGGGGTATGTGGGACTCCTGTCACTGACAGTATACCCACTAAAACTCAGCGGTGTTCCCGCATCGCCGTGATGGGAGGGCCATGGGAAACCGGCTCAGCCTTGACATCCACAACCCTCCCGGCGCAAGCCCGCCTAGCTGGCACGCCCCGCATGCCCCCCAGCTTGGGGGGCTACGGGAATGGCCAGGAACACCTGGCCATTCCCGTCCGACACTGGTGGAGGCCCGTGCAATACAGGCAAAGGTGCCCCCGCACCCGTTGCCTGCTGGCCTCCACCGGGGAGGAGTCGGAGATGACTGTCATACTGACGTCTTCTCCGACCCCTCCTCCGTCTTCGGAGCGCCATCGCCACCGCGTGAGGGTCGTCCTCCCGCGCGCGCTCCGCCGCCTCCTTCTGGGACATGACGTGTTCGCAGAAGGAGGCCACTGCCGCCCAGGACCTCTCATCGCCCAGCATGGCGTTAACCAAACCGGGGAGTGAGAGGTCCGGTCCGATCACCGCAGTGAGACTGTGGCGCGGCTCGGACCACGACGGGCACACCGCGAGGGTGTGCTGCGCCGCGTCCTCCGCCGCGCCACAGTCGTGGCACGACGGTGTCTCCTCCCGTCCGATCCGGTGCAGGTACGATCCGAAACAACCGTGTCCGGACAGCACCTGCACCAGACGGAACGAGAGGAACCCGTGCGACCGATCGAGCCAGTCTCGCAGGACCGGCCCGATCGCGTCGAGGGTTCGGCGGCCGAAGGCTGCGGTGGCGAGGTCCCTCGTCCAATGGACGACGATGGCGTCTCTCGCCTCCCGCCGGACGGCATAACAATATTGTTATGTTGACTACTGTAACAGAACGTAAGTGCTTCAAAGAATGCAATAAGCTCCAACGTCATTATGGACGCATTCTTATATATTTTAAAGCAATTACTTTGACAATTTATTGGTTCACTAGGCACATAAAAGGCTTCTCCACGACCTTCTACACTCTTCGACCCATCTGTAAATATACTAAGCCATTCATTGTACTTCAAATGCAACTGTCTAATAACTTCAAATTTTAATAAATTACTATTAAAGCTTTGTTTAGATAACTTCACTACATCGAAGTTCCATACGATTACTCCTTGAATTTAAAACCTATTTAAAACGTTAAACAAGAGCAAATTTAGTCTATTTCGATAAAACACGCATCAAACGCATTTCAAATAATTTTAAGAGGCATGAGGTGCGGGTGGGTGGGCGAAATTGCATTTCGCGCGCCATTTTTTCGCCCTCAGTGACGCTGCGGCTAGTGAGGTAGTGAGGTAGAGGACGTGTTTTGCTCAGTGTCACTATGGAACGTACTCGGAAGTGTCGAAAGTGTCAAATGTCCTTTGCTAGGTGAATAGTGCGATATAAAAGACAATGTGCTACCAACTTACTAGGATGTGATCAAATATCGCGGATATTGTAGCGAAAAAAATTGAAGGTGAAAATGAAGGATTAAAGCATCTTTACCAACTGTAACACACACTAGAGTGTGTCAAAAGCTAAAATCGTACCACCTTAAGTATAAGAACCTCCTCAAATCTCACTCGAAAATACCCCAGAACGTAAATGAGTTTCAGCACAATAGCAAGGCTCTCTTCGACATTTGATCTTGCAAATGCAAGGATTTAAACACATGCATCTGTTCCAAAGAAAGAAAAGTACCGACAAATGAGCGTATTTTCCTGATTGATCAACGCACCTCGAGAAAAATGATTATAGGAAACGTCGACGTCACTAGTACTAATCAACTCAGAAAATCATTGAAAAGAAAATATTTACAACGACAAAACGTACAAAATAAAACCACAGATCACATCGAAGAGCCAATAGAACCACTTAATACTTCATCATCATCAATTACCAATGATTCCGATTTGGATGATCCAGTAGTAGTAGTTAAGGTACCCACTACATCTCAGAAGGTATGCAGCAGCAAAGGATGTGATGATGCTATATGACCTTCTTTCACAAATCAGTAGAGGAATCTTATTTACTCCTTTGTATTTATTGTACTCCTGTTTGCAACAACGTTGATTGACACCATGGCATCCCCGAAGTACCTGGCTTCGTGTTTTGGTGCTTCATCTCCCGATCCCGAAGTGTTAAGTGTCGTGCAAGTGTTAGACTCTAGTGACCCGCTTGTGCGCACTCCATTGGAGCCCACAGCTTCATGCGTCGCTTCGTGTGCCGCAGCCACCGCTGCTTCGCACACTTTGGGAGATGTCCCGAAGTGTTAGGTAAGCGTCGTGCAACTTTGGACTCTAGTGAGCCGCTTGTGCGCACTCCATTGGAGCCCACAGCTTCGTGCGTCGCTTCGTGTGCCGCAGTCACCGCTGCTTCGCACACTTTGGGAGATGTCCCGAAGTGTTAAGTGTCGTGCATCTGTTGGACTCTAAGTGAGCCGCTTGTGAGTGCTACACCATGGAATGAGTCAACTTGTGTTGTGCAAGTGTTGAGCTCTGATGAGCCGCTTGTGTCCACATGCTCCCGGTCTCCCGTTCCTGGATGTTCCAGTGCTGTGGATATTCCACTAACCGGGCCCTCTGGATCCTCGAAGAGACGATATCACATAGCTAACAATGATATTCGTACTCTACGGAACCACAAGAGGTTACTCTCAAAATGAAGCACCCATAGATCTTGATAACATAATATACAAAAATAACACATCTGGACTTAGTAAAAAGGCAATGGTAAATTAGGATGCAAGAGCGAGCGAAGCGAGCTCGTGACTTGTGGCACTCCGACTCGGACAGGTTAGGATCAAAGGGTGTGGCAGGGTTTGGTGAGCGAGCGAACAAAGACACTCCCTTCGTGGTTATTTTGTTTTTATACCACTCAGAAGTAGGCGCCCCGCTTGGCGGGGCTCCGGTGAGTATGCCTTACTACATAGGTAATATTAATCACCATAGCAAAACAAAATCTTTGACCTTATTTGTTTATTTATTTAACCATTTCAGTACACACATATAAACAGACAAGAAGAAAAGAGTAGAAAAATAGGTACATAGGTGATGCTCATTTCTAAAGAAATCTCTTCCAACATACCTGCGATAGAAAAGTAGATTAAGAGGTTTAGACAGCCTTTGACTTTGTGTTTTCGGGTATTGTCCTTGACCTTGAAGATGTGATTAAGCTCATTATTGCTTGGAAACAAATTTTGACCTGCCACGTGATCTTCCCCACCTTTAATGCTCATACTATGCCACCATTCCTAAAAAATAACTTTTAAGTTCTTTTTTCTTGGCAGCTATGGTTTTCCGCACTTTTGGGGTTTTCAAACTTACTCGGAAAAGTCATAAGTCATTTATTCATGAACAATAATTTGTATCTGAAATTACTTAGGTACATAGTATAAAAGATAATTAAAATTAAATTACTTAAGAGAATGCAAATAAAAAATAAACACGTTAAATATTACAACAATGCATAAATACAACATTTACAGGAAGATATTCAACAGCATAAAGACACTTAATCAACAGGATTTTTTTTGTTGCTTTATAAAGGGGCTCGAGTAGATAGCGCTTTTAATATATAGGTTCAACTTATTAAATAATATTACCGATTGATATCTGGGATGTTTTATATAGCCGCCAAGTTTTCAATAACACCCAATTTAGAATAAGATCTGAATGTCATTTATCTGTTTTGTTTACCTATGTTAAACTAAAGACATATCAAAATCTACTCAATTGTAAGATTCATCTGAAACTTTCATCAACACTTCTTTTGCTACGCGTCCAGGGATGTTCTTAGCCATAGATATCCGTGGTCATAGCCCACGTTACATGGACGTAAAAATATGGCGGCGAGATTTTATCGCACACTGGATTTTCAACGCTCTGCCTAGCGCGGAGAGTTGAAAATCCAACAGTGTGATTTTTCGACGCGCTGAGATGCACTCTGTTAGACTCTCGGCGTAACACCTTTATGTATATATTGTATTATTGTATATATTGGCCTATGTATAGTCCATCCGTTGCCACAGACATAACATATTTATTTCCATCTTCTTTATGATTACCACGAGTGAATTATTAGAACAAAGTAAAAGTGTATCACAAAGGTGATGAAAATTAAACATTGCAGTTATATGTTGGTGCAGAACATTTATTGAACTTATTGCTTTTCATAATGTTTACAACTCTTATTTCTAAATTCATTTTCAAAGGCATTCAAATCATTTAGTACTTCGTTTTCTTATTATCTAATCTTCAAAGGATAATTTAATAGACTGAAGGCCTATTTCACAGTATCCGGGTAGGCGCTATTTACCAGATTAATTAAAATTGAGTTATGTTAACCAGAACTTATCCGTTGGCGAAGAAACAGGTTAATATAATTACATGTCTCTGCATTGTACCTACTATGTAAGAGTACATAATAGGTAGGTATATTTAATTGCTAGTATGTCCACTTTTACCACTTAAATTATATTGACTACTTTTGTATTCATTATCTATACAAGCTGATAAAACATAATTTATATATATACAATCACTTAGCTGTAGCTCTAAACAGCTTAGCGGTTGAAATCGCCATTTGTACTTAAATTTAAAAATTATCAAGTTTTGTACAAAGTTTGTAGGTACAGTCAACCGTATGCCAATGTCAGTGGTAACACATGAATCGCGAAAACCGTCCGTACTGCTGCGATATAAAGATGCTATTCATGTCAAATTGATTGTACTACATGACTGCACAAAAAGGTCATTGCTCGACTATCAGCGCAAACTTAAGCTAACAATAATTAAAGATAAATTAACGATCAGTTGCTAATACATAACTTTCTAGTACAAACTATTAATTAAAACTACATTGACTATAAAAAAATCACGAGCATCGCTTCTTATGTCAGTGTTGCCTCCTGACCTAGACGGTAGTGGCCACCGCGGGCCGCGGTAACAACTCTCAACGAATATTCTGTGCGGCGTGATACACTTATTCCGGTCAGCACATTCGATTCGATAGTAGTTGTTATTGTTTTTGTGGGCTTTGAGAGAGAGGGAAGAGAGAGTGCATCTGTGTCTGCGCACACACTTGTGCACTATAATATCTTCCGCGTCGAAGGCTAGTCTCCGTTGAGATTGGCCGCCATGGCCGAAATACGGTCCGGAGGACAATTACTATTACCTAAGTTATTTTTTTTTTTAAACACAGCTGACGCTGCAGATGAGTTTAATATTATTGACATTAGTTGATACACTTTTGTGCATGATTGGGACTTTTAACTATTTCATAAGTTTGCTCATGAGCTTATTGATGGTGAAATTATTTATTAAGTTTTGCACGCCAAAACTCAGGCAGCATGTACCCGGCTCACTATTTTTTTTTTAAATCTTTAATATACAATACCTACCTACATTCTAAGCAAATAAATGATTTATTTGATTTGATCTGACTCGAAGCAATTACAGATTCGGCTTCTGCCGAATAGTCGGGTAGGCTCAGCATAATTCGAGCTAAGCTGAGCGGTTTTTGCCCGAATATTCCCTATCTAGATATATTCGAGTTTGCCGCCCAGCTTCGCCGAGTCATGCTGACCCGCACAAGTGTATAGTCCCCAACCGCATCGTCTGCAACCGACAACTGAAAGGGCTGCAGCAGTTAGTGTTCATTTCGTATTTATGTGCGTACCTTATTTTATATTCAGTTGTGTTATTTACTACATCCTAATTATTTTATTACAATACACATTTATTTATTTCGGATAAGTAGGTCATAAAACTTATAACTAAAAATGTTAGGTACTTTAACAATTAGGTACTATTCCAGGATCAACTCATACATTAACGTACTTAATTATATTACAAATACTTAAACTTAATATCAAAGTTAGGCACCTGAACTAGGCATTATTGACACCATTGACTCTCCGTTGGCTCACTTGAAGCTCACTTCATCTAAGTTTACACGGTGAGATTGTTACAGAATAAATCGGCAGATGAAGCTACAATATCAGTATGAACATCTTAACAAACATAGCTTGTCTTGTTCTACTCCGCGCCAACATTTTTCTTGTCCATGTTCTCTGCCTGCTCGATGGTGTCAGGTAGATGAGCCTTCAGCGTCTCCGGTGTCAACAGCATCAGCACACCAGACGTGCCCGCCATCACGCCGAATACTAGGTACGGGAGCGCCTCCATGTACGCACTCTGGGAAAAAAGGAAGTTTCAAATAACTACAAGGATCTTTTGGTGCTCGAATGACGTTGACATGGGATGGAAGCGCTGTCGGTAAACATTTGAGAAAATGTTTTGTGAAATGTATTGAAAAAATCAAGATGGTGGCGTTGGCGGTTGGCGCAGTGGTTAAGCGATTGACTGCTGCGCTGCGTGTCTCGGGTTCTATTCCCGAACGGAACAAATATTTGTATGACCTACAAGTAGTTGTTCCGGGTCTGGCTGTTTGTGTATGTGAGTTTAAATGTTTGTAAACGCACCCACAATACAGGAGAAATTCCTAGTGTGGGGCAACGTTATGTAAAAAAAAAGAAAAGAAGAAAGAAAGAGAAAGTTCCAATTTTGCCCACTCACCTAAACATCCTTGTAACAACATAGGTAAGTACTTACAGCAAAAAAAATTGGTTTTTGAAAATAATTAGGTCGTAACCGCAGTGCGTTTCTCTCAATTTGAAAACAATCCATTTAATTATTTTAGTTTCTTTTGAGCGAAGATCATTTGTGAATAATACCGTTGTCACGTACCTACTCATATAAATGTTATAGAAGACGGTGATTTGAATAGTCAAGTAGATACACATAGTTCGAATATAGGTATGAAATATGCGTATCACAATGTTATTAGAACTGCTTGTTTTACTATCCTTAACTTAAAAATTTGTTCATCTGAACAATACTGACCAGTAGTGGAGTCTGCGGCGCCACCAACGCGCCTATCCTGCCCACCATGGAGCAGGCGCCGAGCAGGCTCTGCCGCGCCTGCGTGGGGAACAGCTCCCCCGTGTAGATGTAGATGCTGCTGAACGCCATGCTGATGCACAACTTGCCCAGCAAGTTGAGGGTCGTCTGCAGCCACGCTAACGCTTTAAAAAAATCGACGAAAAATAAGTAAGTCCCTACACAATTTCCAAACGTAAGCATCCTTAGCTTTTACGATTATAACACATTCCTATTCTTTAAAAGTTAAACTTTCCGACTTTCAAAATCTCAATTTCGAAGCATGTTTTCATTAAGTTGGAGCATGGGTGCTCTCGACGGCCAGAAATATGTAAAATTAATAGGCCTATTAAAATGACAAGCAAACTTACACATTGGCACAAAAGGCATCGCTACGAGTGACAATCCGCAGACGATGAACGCTGTCGTGGTGGAGCTCTTCCGGCCGAACCTGTCAAGCGTGAGCACGCTGAGGCAGTAGCCGGGGATCTCCACCAGCGACGTCAGGATGTAGTTGACGTAGCTGTTTCCCACCAGAGACACCGAGTTGATAGACAGTCCGTAGTACACGAAAGTTAAGGTTATCCACCAGAATGAGCACACTAGTAGGCGGAACATTATCGTCCTTGACCTTAACACTTGCATTAGAATAGATTTTTTATCGTCCTCTATTTGAGCTTTATCATCCGCTTGGGGAAGTTTCTTTTCTTCAGGTTCTTCAGTCAACAGTTTAATGGTATCCGAAGACAGTTTCTTTCTGTTCATCTTTGCAGCTTTAAAGATAATCCTGGCAGCTTCCTTATTTCTTCCTTTACTGAGCAGCCAGCGAACACTCTCCTCTATGAGCCAGAAGTATGCGATGAAGATGACTGAGGGTGCGTAGATGACGAGGGTGTAGGTTCGCCAGTGAGGGACGAGCCAGGCCACGCTGGCGGTGAACACCTGCCCCAGAGCGAATGTGCTGGAGATCAGGTTGCCGCCTAGCACTCGCTTGTCTAAGCCTACCATCTCGAGAGCTGTAAAATTAATTGGATATTAGTAACTGCTTTGTTTTATGATTGCTCAAATTAAATTCCTTGCGGATCTTACAGACATAAATCTCCTACAATACGATTCTGTGACTGATTTCTCTGCAATATTAAATACACAGGACGTCTTTTCATAAGGCGTCTACGATAACTGAAAAAACTCCTGTGCATACTCAATCTGAGGATCGATTAACTGTTAAAATAAAATAAATACACCTTAAATTCTGCAGTGCTATTCTGTAAGCATCTCAGCGTTAAAACGTAGGTCAAGTGAGCGTGGAGTGAGCTGTCAACAGTGTCAATCCCTAATATCGGGTGTAATGAAAGCTCACTTCAAACTCACTTCACCTAAGTTTTCACGGTGAGATTTTTACAGAATAGCATTGCTGGTGTCCGACAATATGATCTCATTCATCAAACAACTCACCCAGAATGAAGGCAGTAGTATAGACGCCTGCTCCCACGAAGGCATCCAGGAACTCGAAGCACAGGTACATGATGTAAGAGTTGGAGAAGGCTCGAATGACACCTACCACTGCAGGGGACACCGCAGTGATCACCAGCGCCATGCGGCGGCCGTACCTGGGGAAAATGAGGATAAGGTTATAGCTAGTTTAACAGTCAACCTAAGGGCTCCCGGTAAATGATAAATGATTTTATTTCGGTAAGTAGGTTTTTACAAACACTTTTGCACGTCAATCATATTTTTTTTAAACTAGATGAGGTCGGCGTTTCCTATCTGACTACTCTGAGAAGAAAGGCCGAAACAAACTCAGAGGTCACAGTCTCTTTAAAGTCCAGACAGAATCTTGGTCAGATCATGTGAAGGCTATATAGATCGGTGTCTGAAATGGTCTTTTGAGAAAAGAACCACACAGATTGAGTGGACCTGTCCAGACAGTGCACGCATTTGTCAGTAACCGTGCAGCTCGACTCAGAACTTAAGGAGCTCAACGATTCGACGAACAATACCAAAGAAAGGACATTTGGGTAGGCCACATAAACTACTCAAACTGCCAGAACATGATTAAAACTGGAACAATGACCCACATAGTCCTCCCATTCACAACAATTAAAATAATATAATACTACAGTAAATATTCATGTCATTGTATATGTAAAAAGTTATACATACATATAGCAAAGATTAAAAGTACAATAGTTAGCAAAAAACAATAAAATAAATCAACATTCCCTGTGTAAATTTATTGGAACAGCTCACTCCCAAGCCTTTTTGCCCTCAATAAAGTATTTGACAGTATAATAGGCTTTCTGGCATAGTTTCCTTTTTATAAAAGATTCGAATTTATTAAGGCTTAGTTCTTGAATGTGGCTAGGAAGTTTATTGTAAAAATGTATACATTGACATCTAAACGAGCCACCTATTTTCTTGAGCCTGGTTGTAAGAACAACAAATTTGTGTTTGTTCCTAGTATTTATACTATGGATATCACTGTATTTTTTTAAACAGATTAATATTTTTATGTGCATACAAAAAATTCTCATAAATATACTGAGAAGGCACAGTCATTATATTAATCTCTTTAATTTTTTCTCTGAGGGAGTGTCTGGGACTTAATTTATAAATTGAACGAATTGCCTTTTTTTGTAAAACAAAAATAGTCTGAATATCGGCGGCATTTCCCCACAGCAGAATACCGTACGACATTACACTATGAAAATATTAAAAGTATACTAAACGGGCTGTCTCTAAATCAGTTAAACCACGAATGTTTCTAACAGCGTATGCTGCAGAGCTAAGATTTTTTGACATTTTATCTATATGGGGGCACCATTGCAGCTTGGCGTCTAAAGTTATGCCTAAGAATACTGTGGTATTTTCGGGTTTCAACTCTTCCCCCTTTATGAGAACACTTGTTTCTACCTGTCTTACATGTGGTAACGTAAACTTAATACATTTAGTTTTTTTCTCGTTAAGAAGAAGCTTATTAACGTTAAACCAGTTAACTATTTTTGCGAGGGCGCTATTTACATTGTCAGTAACCAGCTGCTGACGTTTGAGTTTAAATAAAAGTGAAGTGTCGTCTGCAAACAACACTATATCACGTTTATCCTTTATGAGGTAAGGCAAGTCATTTATATAAATAAGAAATAAAAATGGACCAAGAATTGAGCCTTGAGGGACCCCCATTCTTACTACCGATCCGGGTGATCTTTTTCCGTTAATATCAACTCTCTGAATCCTATCACTTAAGTAAGAAGTTCCAGAGAGGTGCTACGGATTCCGTAGTGGTGCACTTTCCTGATTAATGCTTCTTGAAGAACACAATCGAATGCCTTGGACAAATCGCAAAAGATGCCCAACGCATCGCATTTGTCCTCCCATGCATTATACACATGCCCTAAAAGTTCAACTCCGGCATCGGTAGTTGAACGACCCCTTGTAAAGCCGAACTGTTTGTTATGTACGAGTTATGTACGTTAAAAAATCATTGCATTTGATTTAGAATAAGCTTTTCAAAAATTTTACTAAAAGTAGGTAGCACTGATATAGGTCTATAATTAGTAGGGTCTGATGTACTACCCGATTTAAACAACGTGATTATTTTACTGATTTTCATAAGATCAGGAAACTCACCACGGTCAATACAATTATTTAAAATAACAGCTAAACTTGGTGCTACAATGTTAATAATCGACTTAACAACGTCCACAGAATTACCCTATAGATCTGCAGTCTTTTTAACATTTAACGTGTGAAAGGTTTTAATTATATCTCTACAAGTAATATGTTCAAAATTAAATTCCGAATCGCAAACATTAACATTTTCTTTAAGCAAATACTCAGCAACAGAAGGTGATGAGTTTAGTGATTTAGTAGTTGAAACGGGAATATCTGAAAATAAATTTTCAAAGGCCGCGGCGACTTGAGAATCTGATTTAATTATATTGTCATCAATAGCTAGGCTGTAGTCACTACATCGGTTGCATGACCTTCCCGTTTCACTATTAATGATACTCCATGTCATTTTAATTACATGGCCACTATTTTTAATTTTTGAACTCAAATAACGTGACTTGGCTATACTACAAACTTTTTTAAATAATTTAGAATAATTCTTGACATATAAATTAAATTCAGCAGTGTTTATACATTCAGTCAAAAAAGTATCGGGAATGGATGATTTGTTTATGGTTCCAAATTCAAATTTTTGTTTTTTTGTAGTTGTTAGATTGGCACAACTGTTTTCCATTTTGGCGCGGAGTTTGAGTTGTATCTGTTATTTATATTAAATACAGTGCTGGTTTTAGTAATATCATATATAGTGTGTATTGCGAATTTTATAATGGACAAAAATATCGAACAAAGAGTTTGTCTTAAACTTTGCATCGCCAATGGAATTTCGTGTTCGGAGTCACTGAAAATGTTACAGAAGGCTTACGGTGAATCGACTTTATCAAAAACTCGTGCTTATGAGTGGTTCAAAGCGTTCAAAAGCGGTCGAGATGTGATGGAAGATTTGCCTCGCTCTGGTAGGCCGTCAACGTCTGCAACTGAAGTTAACATCGCAAAAGTGAAGAAAATAGTGACTGAAAATCCCCATTCAACTCTGAGAGAGATAGCCGCCGAACTTTCTGTATCTCACGAGTCGATCCGTACCATTTTAACTAATCATTTGGGTATGAAACATGTTGCTGCTCGGCTAGTCCCAAAAGATCTGATTTTTCTCCAAAAACTCAATCGCATGAAAGTCGCTGAGGACATGCTAGAACGAGTCAGTTCGGACCCAACATTCATGAAACGCATTGTTACTGGTGACGAGACGTGGGTTTACGAGTTTGACATGCAAACTAGTCAACAAGCTTCGGAGTGGCGCCTTCCAACTGAACCGAAACCGAAAAAACCACGCCAAAGTCGATCAAAAGTCAAAGTCATGTTGACTGTTTTCTTTGACTATCGCGGTGTTGTGCACTCTGAATTCTTACCGGAAGGTCTAACGGTAAATAAAGAATATTATTTGAGCGTTATGCGGCGTTTAAGAGAGCAAATTCGACGAAAAAGGCCAGATTTGTGGAAAGAAAATTCTTGGATTTTGCACCACGACAATGCGCCTTCGCACAAGGCTATCATTGTGAACGAATTTTTAACCAAACACTCAACAAATACCATCCAGCAACCACCATATTCACCAGATATGGCTCCTGCTGACTTTTTTCTTTTTCCTAAACTCAAATTACCACTTCGTGGCACCCGTTTTCAATCGATAGAAGACATAAAGGAGAATTCGCGGCGAGAACTGAACTCAATTCCGGAAGCAGCGTTTAAAAAATGTTTTGATGAATGGATTATACGTTGGCGCAAGTGTATCGTTTCTAAAGGAGCATACTTTGAAGGTGATAAAATAAATTTGGATGAATAACAGACACTTTGTGTATTATTGACCTTTTCCCGGTACTTTCTTGACAGAGTAGTACAAGTCCGTTCATCATACAATTCATAAAGTCTTTTCCTACTTGTACCAGTGGTGGCCCAGTCACTGAAGGAAGCGTTACTATTAACTGAGAACGTCTTTGGAATGAATGTGGTATTGAATTGTGTGCAATACATTTAAAAAAAAAACATTATATTGTTGATTAGGGTCATCATTAGTCAACAGAAATGGTAATTTATTTAAAAGTTTAGATTTAAATGTTTCCAAGCGATTAGTAGTTTTAGGGTTAGCAGTGATATCTTTTTTAGTAACTCTTTTAGTAACAATAACACCGACTACCTCGTTACAATAACACCTAGTACCTCGTTACAATAACACCGACTACCTCGTTACAATAACACCTACTACCTCGTTACAATAACACCTACTACCTCGTTACAATAACACCTACTACCTCGTTACAATAACACCTACTACCTCGTTACAATAACACCGACTAGGTACCTCGTTACAATAACACCGACTACCTCGTTACAATAACACCTACTACCTCGTTACAATAACACCTACTACCTCGTTACAATAACACCTACTACCTCGTTACAATAACACCGACTAGGTACCTCGTTACAATAACACCGACTAGGTACCTCGTTACAATAACACCGACTACCTCGTTACAATAACACCGACTACCTCGTTACAATAACACCTACTACCTCGTTACAATAACACCTACTACCTCGTTACAATAACACCTACTACCTCGTTACAATAACACCGACTAGGTACCTCGTTACAATAACACCTACTACCTCGTTACAATAACACCGACTACCTCGTTACAATAACACCGACTAGGTACCTCGTTACAATAACACCTACTACCTCGTTACAATAACACCTACTACCTCGTTACAATAACACTTACTACCTCGTTACAATAACACCTACTACCTCGTTACAATAACACCTACTACCTCGTTACAATAACACCTACTACCTCGTTACAATAACACCTACTACCTCGTTACAATAACACCTACTATCTCGTTCGTTTCGTTTGAACTAGACGAGATTAACATACTGAAAAGACGCTGGAAACGACCCCGCGACAAATCATCTTATTTAATAGCACCAAGATTGGGTTGAAATCATCAGTAAGCTTTGTGGATTTCAATATTTTACGCCAAAACTGCCGCTGATGGTTTATCGCGAAATTAGTTATTTTAGTACTAGGAACTTACGTGTCTGATATGTAGGCAGTAACGGGCAGTGACCCGAAGACGCCTGCTACGTGAATAGTGCCCACCAGCGTGCGCTTCCACTCCTGACACGCCAGGTCGAACTGAAATATGCAAACATTATAATTATAATTCAGGTAGGTACTGCTATAAATGAGTGAAACTCCTTGCGGGACTCTGTTTCCCGAAAGTCAGAGTGAATTGGTTACTTGAAATCTCGAGTAACCAATTCACTCTGACTTGAAGACTCTGAATGATGCAGGCTAATCAGCCTGCATCATTATGGAGAGCAGCATCACTTGCCATCAGGTGAGATAGTTGGCAAACGGGAGACTTTCCATAAAAGCATTGCTGTGTTCCAGGTTGGAACTGAACTACCTATGCTTTTGTAGACAAAGTGCACTGTGTATTCAAATAGTATTTTCGAAACTATACAGGCTTTGATCCAGAGTGAACTAGAAGAGGCTGATTTGATATCAGCCGCATCATGTTTGATATCCAGCCGCATCTAGTTTAATAGTATAAGTGACCAACTTAACGGTTCGATTATCGCAATTTGGCATATTGTTATCGGTAAATAGTATCTTAAGGGACGATATTCCTTGGCTAATTGCGTTCATCGAGCCGATAGGGCCGACACCAAACTCTATCTCTTATTATCGTACAGCACCTATTTAATTCATGTAATAGAGGAGTTTAGAAATTGAAGTGTTCGCAGCACACGCACTCGCTTAGTGGCTAGTTTCGACTCACTCTGTAGAATAGAATACTCTTTATTATGTACCTACACCAAAAAATTACGGATATATGTAGGTAAATGTAGAAATTTTACATAGTGACACAATGGGCGGTCTAGATTATATATAGATATAATATGTGTAGATATATTCCAAACAGTATTTACCTTCTTAGTAAGTATCTACTTACCTTACCTCGCATGTTTATGACTCTTGAAGCCTATCTACAGAGAGATCATTAATTCAAACACACTACAGTAAAGGCACGTGCAAAAGTTATACACCTCAACGTACAATATCCAACTGTCCTCAAACGATGAATACTGAACTTATTAATTTATTTATTTAAAGGCTTACCAACTAAACACATACACATCATTAGCTCACAGTATTTACCATAAGTTAATCTCGCATGTGTCTAAATTATAGAACAGCACGGCACTATCAATTATCGTACTAGAACAACCTTAAAAAAAATCTTTTTTATACGACCATACATGCGATCGGCAGCGTAAAGGTCCTCAAGGATAGTGGCTACATCACTATTATTATTATGATTAGGCTACCCACCTCGCTAACAATAGTGTCGTGATTCTCATAGACCCAGGAGTTGCAGCGCTTGGTCTGGTTGGCGCTGAAGCTGGAAGGGGCGCACTCCTGGGCGGTAGGCACCAGGCGCTCGCAGCGGCCCCCGGTATCTGGCAGCGCCCAGGTGCCCCAATTGCCAGTGATGAACTCCGGTGGAGACGACTCGCATTCTGGTACTTGACATCTGGAAAATAACATTTTGGTATAAGTAGATGTTAATTTCCAATTTTATAAATGGGGCAGGGGTATTCAATTTAAAGCTTTCTGAGATGACAAAATGACTATGACAATAACCTTATTAGCAGCGATCAATGCGATGGTGTGTGTGCTTAAGGAAACAGCTGCAGAGTATTTTGTGGTACCCCGACGGACCACGTAGCTATTCGTAGGTACTGTGTCATGAAATTTGAATGCATGCCTACTACCTATCTGTATTATACGTAGTTAAGCAAATAAAATATATGAAATAATATACATTATCTTCATTAAAGGTAACACCCTTACATAGGGTGTGGGAAGAGACTAGGCCGTATCATATGTTGCCCGTCGATGTAAACCGTCAGGCACTCCCCTTAGTACTTACATACCTACGCGGCGGTACTCTCAAATTATTGTTTGTTCGAAAAATATTGGTAGGTAAGTATTATTTGTATGCAAAACCGCGAATTCTGTTATCTGCATCGTCTATCGTGTCCTTGAAAACACGTTTAAAGTAGAAGGTATTTTCTACATTGTCTCTAAACTTTAACAAGCGGTAGATACCAATGTAGGTACCTAAGTATGTATCAGCGATGTTTAAGGCTCCCACAGATAGGCGCGACGACGCGACAGCGCGATGCTACTCTTGTAGAATCAGAATGCTTTATTTGTAAACATAATAGTTCAAATTACAACAGTATGCGAGATGTTACAGAACAAGAGTGTTTGTGGGAGCCTTTACCAAACTGATTTCGTTTGTGAATAATTATATTATTTTAGTAGCCACGGCTTTCGCATAATACAACCCAAGGATTATGGCAAAGCCCATGCCATAATGAAATTAATTGAAATAATTATGTATTTACCCCGAGCGACGTTTAGATTGTAAGATACTGGCTACTGGGTACATACATGATTACAAATCCTTTTTCAGTTTCTTGCGATTGATATCAATGCCCGTTAATTTATTTAATTTATAAGAAGTTAGATTTGACAAGCTGATTATTTAGGCATGCTTGATAAGCTACTACCGGCAACATAAACACTGTCTGAGCAAATATGAGTTGTTACTATCTTACGCATACACTTTTATATAAACTATATTCTTTAATTTGTTTATAAAAAAAAAATACAAACGAGTTTGTTCATTAGAATACATTTAACTACTCGCACTCAGCAAATAAGTTACAAATACAATATTATCATTGCAGTGTCTATTAAATACAGCATGCGATTAAACCATGTTTTATTTTTAAAATGATAGTACCTAGTACCTACCTATGTAGGTACCTACTTATACAGTAACTACATAAACCACCTTCGTAATAATTAATTTATAATAACTAAAATCTGTTTTGTGAAACACAATAAATTGCAAATGTGTGTGCATGCCCGGCTTCTCCATACAAAAAAAAACTGTCAGTTATTTATTAGTAAAAAATACCGACCGTTTATCCTTCACCAGTAATGTGTACCTATTCGCTACCGCGAGAACGTAGAAGATGAATCACTTACGCGACGGATCGTTTTGTACGAACAATAATAAAATTGTCCTGGCGAGGATTATATAAGGAAGCTGGCGGCCGAGAGAAGGAAAAATCAAATTAGCGTACAATAGGACCATTAACTGTTACAGCTACTTACAAACATACTTAATACCTACTTTATTTTGATATGAGTATACTGTTTTTTACAGCGATGAATTGCGATAATGTACCTACTGTTTGTTCTATTAAATAGAACTAGGTAGCCAGATATCAATCATGGGATCATGATTGATATCAGTGAAAGGAACAGGATTTACAGGGGCGTTCAGGATGTATAGAAGGGGTCGAAAACAATAATGAATGAAGAAAGACTACAGTAATGAAAACGATAATAAATTAAGGAGCATCGTAACTTCAATGACTCAATCTCAATTTTCCGACTCGTATCTAAGTAACTACCTACATTATACCAGAATTTCAGAAGGTCAACATAGAACCAGCAAAACAAGACAACAATTATTTCTAACAAAACATTTCGTTTCACTGTATCATCTCATAGGTAGTAGTTACTAGGAAACTACTTCTCATAAGTAGTAATTACTTTGTTTTTTATGTCGACGAGGAAAATCGTACAAATCATTGTATCAGTTTGTCTAGGTCGCGATTACAGAGGATTGAGAGGCGGATTTGCCAGTCGGCTGACGGAAGTTTGTACGCGAAGTTTTGAGGAAAAGTGTTCCTGTACCTGTTTCTCTCGTGAGGCACGAGTTACGGCAAAAATATTGCCATAAGCAACATGATAGAAGCGGGCCTTACTGGTCGGAGCTCACTCGTGAAGATAATTTTTATATACTTATAATTTATAAATCATTAAATTTAATAACTTAAACAATCGATGAACTTACTGTTGTACCTAATTGATGTGCCTTAGCAACTAAAACACTTAATGAAAATAGCGACACTCAAGTTTTTCCGCGAAAAAATCGAGTTTCCCTTCCTCAGAACTTAAATTACTTAAACCAAAAGTAACTTCAACCAAAAGTAACTTCAATCAAAAGTAACTTCAATCAAATGTTACTTCAACCAAAAGTTACTTCAAGCAAAAGTCAAAAAGCACCCTTATTTAATAATTCAGCAATCAGCCACGGTACTGCTCTTCTTGCGATCACAGTAGCTGCTTGACCCAAATAACTTGTCCATCTCACAATGACATTGTCAAACCTTTCACAAATGGTCTTGAAACATCCTTATCTACATACTTATCAGCTATAACTGAAGTATCCACAACAATGTCAATACTATTGACTAATAAACGAGTTTTAGTGTACATTTTATCTTTTCTCTTTTGTCGTATCTATAGATTAAACGTGTAATGTTTTATCTTAAATATTTTAAGTAGATAAGAACAATGTGACTATTAGAACCATCTCTGTCTATTGCTGGTCATGGCTGGACCTAACTAAGCCTGTAGCAAGTTAAGCCACGACATTGGTGGCAAAAATTACTAAAAGTTCATCAAATTAAAATAGTTTAAGTAATGAGATCTATAGGTATCTATACATCACTCATTAAACAATAGCCTTGATGCAGTTTTTCGATACCATAACAAACACAAACTCAAAGCATTTATTTCAATTAAACCATTTACAGGCACTTTTGAATAGTCAAGTGGTCGGTGAGTCAGAAATATGAAGCTAGTGGCCCATTCCAAAGCCAAAATAATCGTGTAGAGTTCAGTTACTATAAAAGAGTAAGTTTCGTCTCTAGCCTAAGAAGCCGGAATACGCACAATGTAAACTGAAGACCCCAGTTGCTAAATTAAAGGCTTCAAATTACCGACACTCAAAAAGAAAATTCGACTAAACAGACATGGCCTTCAGCGAATGAAGAAGACGACGAAAGAGAGGGAGTGAAATATATCATCACACATTATGGAAATTTCCTAGTACTAAATATAGACCAAGGAACTGGTGACCTGGTTGTAGACACAACTCGGCCAGGACAACAATGTGCCAGCAGGAACGTACAGGATGCACTCGTTAAACATACCTCTAGGCAATGCAAAGTACTGTTTATTAGCAGACAGGAAGACAAACTGATTCCTTGTGCATTCAATGCCATCGTTTACATCTGAGAAAACTATAATAATCTTAAACAATAAAAAAAACTGATTTTATTGTAGAGCGCACCTAGGAGGAGAAAACGGACGGAAAATCTAGGACCATTAAGTACAAAGGTAAATTATGTAGTTACACGTACGTACCTGCGTTACATTACTACCTACATAGCCAACTAGATTTCAGGGATATACATCGCGTTATTGAAATCTAGCTTTCCTTGTCATCTTTCCTTAGCCACATTTACATAACGTAAGGGCGTCCCGCCTCCCCTTGCACAGCTATAATATAGATGTTATTTACTGTGTTTGCTTTCAAAGCATTCAAGTTATGATACATTTTGACTTAGGGAGTCTTCGAATATCTATTGGATTCTGTAGATAGCGTAAAACTTACGAAGGTTGTATGTATAAGTATTGCACGCACGATAACGATTAGAACAGTACCTAAGCATAGGTAGGTATCGAACGATCATGGAACATCATGGATCGGGAAACAGCACCCGAAAAGTTATATACAAGGGTAATGAATAACAGCAAACATCACAAATCGGTTGTAATAGATTCTGCTCACGCGTGTTCATAAAGCAGGATTATGAACTATCTAACATTATCGTGCTTTCCATCGACCGCACAGTCGCGGCGGCGGCGGCGGCGGCGGCGGCGGCGGCGGCGTGGACGATACCGTATCAGCGAATCAGTAGCTGCACGTGCCGCCAGCTTAGTATAAGCGTGTTCGTTGTTCATACACTGAACGTGAATACTTACTTTGTGCTCGGAACTCGGACTTCTCGTTTCCTCCGAAATTAATATCCATACTAACTTGCTTGTAGGTACTATTATATCATCAGCCATGTTCCATTGCTGCGGGTTGATATCACATTGTCTTTGAATATTTGATTCTAGGACATGCCTGGTTCCTCCTGGTATTCTCCTTTACCGTTTTTGAACTAGTCATTCATCATCATTAGGCCGAAAGACCTATAGAGGTAGAATATAAGTAGTCAGGGCCCCGATAAACTAGGACGTTGTAATATATCAGTTAGAATAATAAAACATGTGTTTCCGTGTAGTGGTCTAGGAGACACTTTCAGAATAATAAACTTGTGCTCTAAATATACCACTTTGCTTACAGGAAGGTCAATTTAATATTAATAAGCTACTCCGCCGCATTTCCATGACCGCTTCGTCAACTTTACACAGTCATGCAAAGATTACGATTTCTACGATAAATCTAGGTGCATTCTTACAGATTGGTTGATTAATTGATTGTTTTTTATTGGGTCGACTATTGAAAGTTTGTTACTACCTATAAGCCGTTTTAATTCTTAGCTATTACTATCATCCACGTGTTTCAAGATGAGAAACAACAGCCAGACTGCCTTCTACTGTCCGTTGATTGAGTCTTAAGTTGGATTTCCATCCGCAGCCCAATGTGAACCCACGTTAAAACATGCAAACGTTTTCAGTAACCCTTCAAAAGGCTATACTTATTACAGGGAATTACTGTTTAGGAAACTGTGTAGGTATCAAGTTTCCATAAGAGACAGTTAAACATCAACCGCACAAGTTCATGTAAAACAACAGTTTTATAGTTTTATATGAAGTGGTTATCCTTTAGGCACAATCAAACTGAGCAGGTAAACAAGTAGGTCAATGTGTTTTTATATGATCTGTTGAAGATCAGCAGGATACTCAGCCGGGAGACGCGACGTCACAGACGACATCAGAGATGACGTCAGAGATGACGTCAGAGACGACGTAAAACTGTAAATTTCTGTTGCTTTGCTTTTTATCTTTTATAGTAGACTAGCTTCTGGCCGTGACTTCGTTCGCGTGGAAGTCGTAAGACATCTTAATTAACTAAAATAACAAACACATTTTTATGAAATTTTCCTGTATACCTACTACGATTGTAGTTTTAGTCTACCACCAGCATTCAAAATATGAAGAAAGTCAAGACTAGTGACGCGGGAGTAAGCGACGTACAGTTGTCAGTTGTTTCAGTAATTATATAATAATACATAGTAATACTAATTTCCCATCGCTTGCGAAGTTTTACGTTTTTAGTGAATGAATGATCTCCTGTGTTCCTGTATAGACTACCTAATGGCACAACATTCATACACTGACTGATGCTTTCTTACTGATAAATTCCTTACGAACAGCTTTCACGTAAATAATATAACAGCAGATTGTAAGCACACGGGATCTCCCTCTAACCTTACATATCATAGATATTTATTTTTATTATAAGCAAAGATGACAGAAGAAACCTAAACTTTATTTTTTTCTGTGTATGATCTACGATCTATTAAAAAAAAAGGAAGCACAAAAATATAAATTCTTGGGAAACGAACTGTACACAGGTTTGCAAAGTAGTCGTCGAACCGCTATACTATCGAGCTATGTATTTGCATTGTTGAAAGTCTACTAAAATGGCCGCTCTTATATTATGTCATGATTGACTGTATAGCTCCTTAAAGGTATAGCGGGATTATAATTATTTAAAACATTAAGGCTCACTTGCACCGCCAATCACTAAACACGTTTAGCGCTAAACGAGTTTAACACATAACTCTGTTTCTGTCAAATGTTTGGAGATGACAGAAACAGAATGATGTTTTAAACTCGTTTAGCGTTAAACGCGTTTAGTGATTGGCGGTGAAATTGGGTCTAAGTCTGTAACTATCTGCTATATTTGTTCCCTATTCAGCCTATTTTCAAATGGGTCAAAACTGTTTTGTGGTCAACCCCTAACTCTTCAGCTATGTCGTAACTACGAATATCCCGCTCTTGCTCCACTTTTTCAAAAATGGCATCTAATTTATCCGTAACAGGGCGACCTGAGCGAGCTGCATCTTTGACATCAAATTCTCGGACTGAATATGTTTGAACCAGCTTTGTGTTACTCTTACTGACACTTTTTTTTTTACGGGGGGAAATCCTCATGGACTACCTCCGCCTGGGGAAAAGGCGGAGGGGCGTGCCGGACTCTTACCGGCTAAAACCACCCCGGTGTCTCCTCGCACGTGCGCGCGGGGCTGCTGGAATCGAAATTCTTCCGCAGCCCCACACTAGTGCTGGCCCGGTCTGTCCGGGCCTCGTCTCCTGCACGGGGTAGTGAGGTGTTTAACTACCCCGTGCATCGCCTCAGAGGCGCGCACCGACACCCGCGCGCGCCTTCGCCTCGGGTCCATCAAATAGGGGGCGAGGACTTCCCCAAGTCCCACGCCCCTGGACCCATTCATGGGGGCCGGAAAAGGGCGTTGTCCGCCCTTCTCCTGCGCCCGGTGCGCCTTCTGCGGCCGGGGAAGGGAGTCGAGATCTCCCTCTCCCGTTCCGCAGTTTCCTTCTGCGACATCACGTCCTCGCAGAAGGACACCACCGCGTCCCACGACTCTGCGCTACCGACCATCCTCCGCACTACGGCCGGCAGCGACAGATCGCCTCCTACTTCATTTGTAAGGACACGGCGCTGCTCCTCCCAAGCTACACACTCGGCGAGCGTGTGTTGCGCCGTGTCCTCCCCGCAATGGACGCAATGGTGGCACCGAGCGTCCGGCTCCCTGCCTATGCGACACAGGTACTTGCCGAAGCAGCCGTGCCCCGACAGCACCTGCGTCACCCTAAACGACAGGGAGCCGTGCCTTCTCCCGAGCCAGTCGTCGAGTACTGGCCGGATCGCCTCGACGGTAGACGGACGGTGGACGGACTCTTACTGACACTGCGTTAACTCCATAAACATTATAATTTTTTTCGCTGTTGACACATTTTTCCCTTTTTTGTAATACAACTTCAAAATGTATCGAATTTTTTCGTAAGATTCACTCAATTTGGCGGGCAGAAAAACAACTGAAGAATGGCGGGAAATCGTTTTAACTTGTTATTTTTCTTATTTTAAATATCATCTATTTTCTGGTATCAAAACCAGCCAGATACAAACAGTCTACAACTTTATACCTACCTATAAAAACTTTTTATGTAGGTAGGTACAGATTATTTACTAACATAAAACAGTAGGGTGCTATTTTGAATCCCGAACGCGACGAAGGATTCTAGGGCTCTCGAGCGTAGAGAGGGAGCTCTGAGTTATCTCCTGAGCGGAGCGAGGGAGTTAAGACTAGAACCCTGAGTGCAGCGAGGGAATCGAGCTCGCCCAAGACGAAGACGCCTTTATCACTGGACCGAGGAGAATACTCTACTTTTCGCACCTGCTGCGAGGTAATGAAAACCAATTCGATTATCGTAAGTAATTTAAGAAACTGTTAAATAACCGGGGAATACCTATGTAGTTCTGTGCAATTTCATACACTAGTTTGTCTAAACTCATGCAATTTCATGAAAAACACTATGATAATTATGTATAATATCGTAATTATGACGCCCAAATCCAACATTCTAACGCAGGGGTACGCGCCACAGCAACCGATCAGCTGTTGCGATGGCATGCCGCCATTACCGCCACAGATGATGTAGAAACAGCAGTTGGGCGAGTCTAACATGCACATTATTAAATAGTTTTTGACCTGGCCCTATACAGAAAACAATTGTTTTTGTTGTTCACTCTATTAATCACGCACCGGTCGCCCTCCGAAGTAAATAAGTTAGAGGGCCACTGCCCGATGACTAATTGGTGTTGCGAAATTATAATTTTTTTGTTCGTCAGAGGCAATTTTAAAACCTTCAAAGTGAGAGCTTTTTGCTTGTAAGTACCTTAATAGTTTTCTTTCTTGGTAAGACCATGCGATTTTCGCAGTTCAGGTTCCAGTTCACAGGTCATTATGAAATTCAGCACTATACTTACTTATTAATTTACAGGTTCAACCTAGTTCAGGCAAATTAGCAACTGTGCGCTATTTAAATTTTTAAGATATTCATTGTAAATGTATCCCTTTTTAAAAAAAATAAACGTTTTTTTTTTATTAATGCCCGGATAGAGCTAGGGCTATAACCTAAAGCAAGTTATAGCCCTAGCTCTCTCAAATTATATGTCATGCAAACCTTTGCATGGCATATAATTTGACATTACAACTAATTAGAATTTTAAAAGCAGGATTAGGTACCTATGAGTGAAAGTAAAAGTATACGTAGGTATAGCGGAGTAAAGTGAGTCAAACATTACTGGCGCAATGTGGGTAAACCTATGCTTAGCCCTTCGGGGAGCACGCGTGATGTTATGTTTAATTCGCTGAACTTGACTGTATTAAAACCAGAGCTGAGCAAGCATTAATAATACCTGCTTACCCTTTAATCAAATGGCAGGTACACTTGAAGCCACTCCAATAAAAACAGTAGGTACGTATGTTTTAGTTACTTTGTCGTAACTAATCACAAAAATGTTCCATAGTTACCTACTCCACGATTAGGTAATCCTTTGAGATCGATAAGTAATTAAACCTTAACCTAATTTAATCGACTCTGAACTTAAGCAATTACGTAGTTACATAATACACGTGCACTCGGTGAAATATCTTTCACGTTTACCTTTACAATATGCATCAAGTATGAACTGTTGATGTAACAAAACTGTTGACCCTATTGAGGTCGCTGGTTTGACTTATGGTCGTAAAGGAATAAAATTCACATTACGTTTATTAAACAAGAAACATTGTCATTTTAGGTGAAATCAGGGAAAATTATATTGTCAAGTCACTTCACTATCAACTAAGATTGTCCGTATATTCAAACCACAGATGTAATTATTTTGTTGTGTGAAATGGCTATAACAAAGCAAATTGACGGTGTCCATTTGCATAAAATTAATTTTCCTGTCTAAACCTACATAATTTTCGTAAAAGTCACATCAGATATCTATTTAGCACAGATATTTATTGGAAACATCCGATACTCTATCGAAGGAAAACAACAACCGTTTGACGGTACAATAGAATAATATATTTACAATGTTTTCGAGGACACAATACCTACTTACTAATCATCCAATAAACTACTCAATTACCTACATTTTCTTGATAACAAGTCTGGGCAAAAAAAGTCCGAACTTAACAAAAAAGGTTCCGGTCAATTAGAGAACCAATCTCGCCAGTGATGATTATCTACTGATCTAGTCACCGAGTGCGCCGACGCAGAACTCGTTCTCGACAGTGGAGCGCGATGATAACAGTGCAACCACTCACTGACCCTCGACGGAAGAGGAGGATACTCGTCCTTACATAGTAGTAACAATTTAATTACTTTCCATAAAACTTTAATCTCGGAAGTCGGCAAAAAAACCGAATATACAGACCCTAAGGCACCGACTTCCGAAATTAAATTAAATTTTGTTTTTTATTGTCAGTTTTTAGTTGTGGTAGGTACCTACCTACCCCACACCAATTCGTACACAGGTACCACTACTTGCTCTCTAAACTACGGGCAGTTAACATTTAGCTTCAGTTTTCTGACTAACTGACCGACTCCTTGACAGTTTAAAAAGTGACTGTAAATGGTTTCATTGAAATAAATGGTTTGAATTTGAGTAGGCATAGACTGTGAAAGGTCTTTCCTGTTTTAAAGTAGCCAATTTAGTACCTACTTATTTTGTACTACTGTCATATTATTATGCTGATCTCGCAAGCACGATTGCTGAGATTCTGGATTCGAATCCCGGGTCAATATTAATGGTCAAGAGTCTGGATTTGTGCATAATCACAAAATGGGTGCTGTAGTGTACAGCGATAGATAAGCTTGATAAATCAAAATTATTAACGGTAAGTATCGTTAAACCGCTTGCAGTGCGATTTTCGCACATTAAATATTGTGCCATTTTATAACCCAAAAAATAAAAGAACCAAACCCAAACACGATCAACATAAGTCTCCTAGTCTCCATAGTTTCATTCTGCTACATTTCAATTGAAAAATATGTTTTGGTCAAATTCTAGTCATTTATTCAAAATGTTGACCTTTCCTTGTTCGATGGACCTGCAGCGCCGCCAGAAATAATTAATATTCCTCTAGAGTACGTCAAACACTACTACAGTAATCTTAAATAGAATATGGCACACTAATTAACCTCGATATCAATACTTCCGCACTATGGCGTCTTCCTTCCTTCCTCTCTAAACGAGAAAATCAGAAGAAATTCGTCAATGACATAGGAACTACCATAAAACTTGCTAAATTGTAACCTCACTGGAAGACCACTAGCTCCTGGGATACAGGTACTCTAGCCTAGCTCTGGAGTCAGGGTTTCGCATGATTGTAACCCAGCTGATGCCAATAAAATAAATGTTATACAGGGTTATTGGTAAAACACCATCAACCTCTTAAGGGTCACTGTAGGTACTCATCATTATGAACAACTTTTACTATGGGATCAAATATGAAACCGCTAAAAAAAATCAGCTGTTCCCTACATTTATGTTTGCAGAACTCGTCAAAATGTAGTGACCAGCAGATTTTTTTTTCGCGATTTCATATTTTGATCCCATAGTAAAAGTTGTTCATAATGATGAGTACAATGACCCCTTATGAGGTTGATGGTGTTTTACCAATAACCCTGTATATGACATACTTACTGAAGTACGTAATGACCAAAAGTTTAGGTACCTCAGTAGTATTATATCATATGTCGGAACATATAACATTTGGTTTTGTTAAAAGGAGTTCATTCTTTGTTTTCTTATAAATTTTGAATTTCCCTTAAAACCTTTAGTGCTGAATTTAAACCTTCGAACCCAAAACCGAAAACAAAACCCGCAAATTAGTTAAAAGCGCTTGTTCAGGATAAATATACATGATCGCAGCTGATATTTAGTGAGAATAATAAGTAAAGTAAGATATTGTATCCACTTTCATTTAAAAAGCTTTTGTAATGTCACATTCTGGATTGATTCATTCACATTGGTCCCTGCGATATATCAAAGTCTCGAGCGTAGTGCTTAGTGCGTAGTGCAGAGACCAACGAAAACCTGGCATGTGTTCTTATTTTACGAATATAAAGAAACTATAAAATACAATTTAATTGGTCAGCACTGACTTTATGGCGATATCAGCTATCAGGAGGATGCTGCAGCCTAGTGTCACGACGTGGTGCCTTATAGTCTTTACGACACATGTGGTGAAATGGCCTATCTTTATAGCGTCGACTATTTCGGCAATTTTCATCAAAACCAACACAAGTCTATACCTATTATTACAGTTTATTACCTAGATTGTAATAATCCAACTTGATCCAAGTCCGAGTAATCGCTCGCAGTTGATAACTACTTACTTACCAATCGATGTTTATCAAAACATTGTCTGAAATATTGCGTACAAGCGTAAGATTAATGTTTAAAAATCAACATATCTTAAACGTTGTCGTAATTATAAGATCCCTAGATCATCATCATCATCATTTCTAAGTCAGTGATAAAAAAAAATATTCTTATTTTCAATGAACTAATACCACAAAACCACAGGTGCAACAAATACCTACCTACTAGTACGGGGAATGATTAGAAACTACACTCATTTCATTTCATCATTCTTCACCTTTTCTTTAATTTAAAAATTGGTATCTTACAACATTACGGCAATCATTTATTAATTGGTTTTTCTTGACAATAATTAACTAATTAATAACTTTGGTAAATCCCACATATTCTATGCACATTTTATTTGGTGGTCAGTGATTCGTTAGAGTTAGGTATTGACTTGATTTACCTCACGATATTGGATAATTTCAGGCACTTAGAGGCATGAACTCTGCCCTCTTGCACGGGGTCACTACCGATACCAATTCGAACAATACGAAGATACTAATCTCAAGAGCCGACGATCTTACGACTTTCTCCTTCCTCAAGTAGGCATTCCTTTATAAATTAGATTTTTTTTAAAAACCTTTCTTTTGCAAATTTCTACCCTTGTTTACAACCATTATTTATTAGTCTGTGTAGAGATACCCTCATAAGTCCTAAAACCTAGACACAGTAGGTCCTACCTGTATGGAACTTCTCCAGCAGCAAAGATGTACTGGCTGTTATAGACGGCACTCATCAGGATCACCACCAGAATGAAGCAGTAGTTCCGGATCTGATAGCGGCCGAACTGGCCCAGTTCCAGGAGGATGGCGTCCAAGTCCACAGCAACCGCCATGGCGGAGGTACACGACGGCCCACGATTACTATCAATTCACTCCACGACACTCGTCCGTCACTGCCACCAAACGTGTGGCGCGCGCGCCGGCTATTATCGCGCGTTCGTACCGCGGTGCCCTTAAGCAGCCAAACACAGGTGTCACCAAGTGTCGCTGCACTCACGACTTTGCGACTATCAACAGAACAGATTATCGAGAAATCGAATGTGCCTAATCTTCCGTTGAAACGTCATGGTCAAACGCAAAATTAGTAGAGATTATAGAAATCCTTGGTTTTTATCATAGGTACCCACTAGTCATTAATTTAAATGTGAGGTGACAGCTTACAATATCAATGATATTTATACAATAGCAGTGATAACGACCGGACAGACCTCTAGTGGTAGGTATTACAGGTGGTCTTTACTGAGAGAAAAAAAAATCATACCTGTAACTTCGATGTCAGCAGAAGCAGGTACGGTTCGTTCACCGTTATTTTAAATTTGTCAGCGGCAGCAACCCAAAAGCAACCTTATTATAACGAGAATAAAGATCACTGTGATTTTGACAAACTTGTCACTGGCAGTAAACCAAAAGCAACCTTATTCTAACGAAAACAAAGATCACTTTGATATTGCCAGTGTTGCAAAATCACAGGTAAAACACCTGTGAATGGGCCGTAATGCATTAATTTCAAGGTCATGATTATTTTAGTAAGTACATTTAATTTTACTTACAAATGTAGATGAATGTCTTGTGTTGTCGTGTCTCTCTTGACAGTTAGTGTAAATCGTAGGTTTATTAGTAGTTAGGAAGCGTTCTTTGAGCGGGAGTTACCGGACACTTGACACTAAACAGCAGAAAGTAGGTACCTGAACAGGTAAGCTTATCTATAAACATAATGTCTGCCCTAAAACCAATGCTAATCTACGTAGTTACCTACTCTTAAGGCCCGACCCTGTACATAAATAGTAGTTTGATGGGCGTGGCTTATTTCCCACGCACGCGGGGAGTGGTGGTTCCATCTTCCGCGGTCGGCCACCATGTCGCCGCACAAACTCATCTGAACCAGTGAACAAAAGTGGAACTAACGAGTTCACTGGTCGGAATTTAAAAAAAATGCTTACTCTCGAATGCAACATTGGACAAATCTTTCACCAGATCGTCGGTACACTCGGTTTCTCCCGTCATTGCTAAAGATAGATTCGTTAAGCTACAACTTCATTACACAGATAAAGACAACAATAACAGTCAATGTGGGTATAATTAATAATTAACTAAAACCCCTAACTATCCTTTTCATAATGGAGTACAATCAAAATGTTCTAAGCAAATTAAATGCGATAATTTTAGTCTACCCTTTAAACTGTAATTTAAAATGAAAAGTTGACAACAAACTACCCTCACCTTAAAGGTTAATAAATAAACTTTAAAGCGGTATATATTTCGAATTGATACGTTCCATATTTGATTCGTTCCATAATTTAATTTGAGTGCCATTTAGCTCTGGAGAGGTTATCGACGTTTAATCGCATTACCCTCCAGTGGATCAAAGGACATAGTGGATCCTTAGGCAATGATGCCGCTGATGAACTTGCGAAGAGAGGCTCTGATATGGAAGTGCTAGGCCCGTACCCACTTCTCCCTCTGCCTTTCTCACAATTTCGTGCGTGGATTCGCCAAAGATCGACCGAACTCCATAACAACAGATGGTCACGGGCAACAGACTGGTAGACAGTCCAAATTGGCTTTACCAATTGTAGACCCGCGGTTAACCAAAAAACTTCTCAACCTGAGTAGAAATAACCTCAGAATAATTTTAGGAACAATTACGGGCCATACATAACCCCCTTAACAAACATCTTTTTAACATAGGCGCCACAGATAGCCCCCTTTGCAGGGGCTGCCTTGACGCCGAGGAATCAGCCGCCCACGTTATCCTGGAGTGCGAGGCTGTGGCTTCTCAACGGGAAGAAATCCTCGGAACAGTGAGGTCACTCCGCGAAGCCTGTGAAGCCCCCAGGAGGCTTCTGTGCTTTTGGGCGGAGCTAGGCTGGCTGTGTTAGCCAGTATCCCCACGCACAACGGCCCAAATGAGAGTCTAAGTGCGGAAAAGGGAGTCCCCATCATCATCATCATCATCGTTCCATAATTGATACGTTCTTTAATACCAAAAATAATAACCACTATACGTGAAAAAAGGAAGTGGCTCGATTATTTTGCTCCGATCTGTAGTTAAGACCAGGCACTCTAAAATAATTTCCACGCAAGCTCCGCCCCCATGCACCCCACTACTCCGCGCTTCAACATTTTAACTTTGTTTATTTTGATTTTAGAATAGCGAACATAGAAGGAATGGAGACACCTTTATTTATTTTATGAAATAAAATAGTTTTTGCAATTATGATATTTTATTTAACACTAACTACTACATAATATATTTATAGCTAGAAACTACACACACACATATACTATACATATAATATATTTTATGTATAGGTACACCGTTAGATTTTGATCGTTTAAATCCTTATAAGGGGTCATGGTACTCATCATTATAAACAACTTTTACCATAGTAAAAGGACCAAACTGAAATTGTGAAAAAAAAATCAGCTGATCCATATATTATGTTAAGTTATGCGATCATAAATGTATCGATAAGCAGATTTTTTTAACGCTGTTTTTACATAAACAAAGTTGTTCATAATGGTAATGGTTGTACTCATAATTGTTCATACCTGTTAGAAAAATATATAAATATAAGTACCTTCATTAATCCATCCAAATAATGAGATTAGGAAATTATTATTCAAATCAAAATCTTATCTTATTCAGGGTGTAATTCTTAACACCATCATCCTCTTAAGGGGTCATTATACTCATCATTACGAACAACTTTTACTAAGGGAACAAACATGAAATCGCGAAAAAAAAAAACAACGGTTCCCTACATTTCGACGAGTTATGCAAACATAAATGAAGGAAAAACCAATTTTTTTTCCCGGTTTTAGTTTCGGACCCATAGTAAAACTTGTTCATAATGATGAGTACAATGACGCCTTAAGAGGATTACGGTGTTTAAAATTACACTTCTATACAATGTTGTGTCAAAATTACAAAGCAATTGTTGAAGAACTTTCGGCGATTTAAGATTTTGAGCCAACGAACATTTACATTTTCATTTTATAATATAGGTTTTCATTTAAAATTTACTAAAATCTAGCCTCCTTGACGTTTATACTAGAGCATCTGATAAAATTGCAGTTTTTAAGCTATTCTCATCTTGTACTGTCCGTTTTATAACATATTCAGGATCTCGTATCATTATTTTTTCGGATATAGTGGATCTTCCAACTCAGGCAGCAGACAATCCATATAAAAAGAAACTAGTTTATTAAACACGAGGTATATTCCGAGTTATCCGCTACTTGAACTTGAAGTTTAAGGAAACTTTTCTTCTTAATTTCGGGGAATCGACAGCAGCATGACCTGAGCATGACCACCTTCACTTGCCAGTATTCCAGCTACAGCGTCTTTATTGATGTTCTGTTTCGTTGCCTATATTTTAAATTTTTTACTGTACATCATGCACTGCAAATTTAGCCGTGAAAAAAGCCAATTTGGTTGTTCAGAAACCAATCGAATCGAGCTTAATCCACAGTTGAAAAGAGAGGTATGATCAGCAACCATTTTTAATTTATCAAAAAAAAAATCTGTATATCAATATTACATCTTCCAGTTAGTACATTACATACCTGCAATTACAGTATAATCATAAATACTTATGATAAACAATAAGAATATATTTAGTCCAAATACTGTTCAGAAGTAAAAGTAAAACGTCTATGAATTGAGCTTAAACTTACATTTTCACCGTAACTTTGTACCTCACAAGGGCAATTTCTATCTCTATACAAATTGAAAATAAAATGAAACTTTAATGTGGGCATAAATGTTAAATCATATAGATAGCTGAACTATTCAAATAAGCAATTTTTGTTAAGCATATCGAGCTGTCAACGAATACTTCTGTATCCAGTATGAGCCTTATTCATACATCGGCATTTAATAATAAAGGTACATGGTATGGCGATGGCCAACGATATGGCGGAGGTAGGGAGGCACCCGATGATAGCGCAGTGCCAAGGAGACCAGGCCTGCCATAACCCTGAAGAAGAAGCCCAATACAGTGTACGTCACGGTTGAAGGGACCGAAGAAGATCAGTGCCCCAGTTGCAAGCAAAGTCACGTATTGACTCAGGTCCGAAATATAAGGCACTGACCAGCGCTGGGAACTAGTGAAGGAACATAAGATTATGTTTAAAGTGCGCCCAGAAGAAACACAGGTGTGTCATGTGTAAAGCAAATCCATGCGGTGTAAACCAGTGCCACCGGCCTCACCATGCCACGCTGCATTAAGAAAGGAAAGAGTCGCTGGACGAAAAGTCAGCGACTGAACATAAGTCTGAAGAACCAACAAAGGAGGAGGCAGTCATGTCGGTGGCTACCCTAACAGCCGCCCGAAGACTGTCCTCCTCAAAATGTGCCCCGTAATCATCACAGGTCCACGGGGGGAGGTGTAGACTCACGCACTCTTCGACGAAGGAGCCACCATTTCCCTGATTGATGAAAACCTGGCTGCGAGCATCGGGGCAGAAGGGATGTCACAACCACTGCATATCCATGGAGTAAACATGTCTTCGCGAGAGCAAGACAGCAAGATCGTCACAGTGCAATTGAGAGGAATCAGCGCACCACACAAGCTTCAGGCAAGAACGATGAAGAACCTGAGGCGTCACCAGCAGTCAATCCCAGACACTCTGCTGGAATGTGAGCGCCTACGCGACCTCCCAATAGACGAGGTGTGTTATGCACAAACACGCCCCGGGCTCCTAGTGGGGACAGACCACTGAGAGTGCATCGTGTCGAGAAAACTCCGAGTCGGCGGCCCCAACCATCCATCTGCATCCTTTTTTTTTTGTTTCCGGGGTGGATATTCCTCATGGATGTCCGGCGCCCTAGGGCGGGCGGCGCGGTCTGTCAGACACTTACTGACTAAAAACCACCCCGGTGTTCCAACTCACACCTACGCCGGGGGTCGCGGGAACGTACGATCCTTCCGCAACCCACGACTGGTGCCGGGCCCGCTACTACGGGCCTCTTCGGGTCTGGGGGGGGGGGGGGGAGTGAGGTGTTTGACTCCTTCCACGACGTCTAAGAGGGGCGCGCGTGGAACACTACGTGCCGCCACCTCGGGTCCTGATGTGTGGGTAGCGACGGACGTCCCCGAGTCCGTCGCCCCTGGACCCATTTAAGGGGACTAGAAGAGGGCGTTGTCCACCCTCCGCCGACGCCCGGTGCGCCTTCTGCGGACCAGGTGAGTGGATGAGATCTCCCTCTCCCTTTCCGCCGCCTCCTTCTGCGAGACGACTGTTTCGCAGAAGGAGACCACTGCGTATCAGGACTCGGCGTTGCTGACCAACGACTCGACTACGGCAGCCGGCAGCGACAAGTCACTGCCTACTTCTGAGATGAGGGTACGGCGCGGCTCCTCCCAAGCGGCACACTCTGCCAGCGTATGCCACGCCGTGTCCTCCCGGCAGTCGACGCAGTGGTGACACCGGGCGTCCGGCTCCCTGTTTATGCGACACAGGTACTTCCTTCCCGAAGCAACCATGCCCCGAGACCTCCTGCGTCACCCGAAACGACAGCGAGCCGTGCCTTCTCCCGAGCCCGTGCTCGAGCACCGGCCGGACCACCTCGATGTTGACGAGGCCCACCATTCCGCCACCAGCACCTCGCGAAGCAGAGACCGACGCAGCTCCATGTGTCGCCGCATCGGTCCCTCGCCCCGCGCCCTCGCTTCCTCGCGCCGCCGATACAATGACGCGAGTACTTTCGCCTCGAGGTCCCAGGGCGGGGATCCGGCCAGTATGCAGGCCGCCTCGTATGAGATCGTGCGATACCCCCTGATAACTCTGACGGCCATCGCCCTCAGCGGCTTTCGCAAAACAGCGATGCTCCGGCCGTCAGGTCAGTGACCCACACCGGGGCCCCATACAGGGCCCTGGATCGCACTGCCAGCTGCATCCCTAACGCAGCTCGGCTGGGTAGTATAAGTACAAGGCTCGACTTTCAAATTGAAATTAAAAGAATTTCTTATAAGCCATCAAAAAGATTTTGAAAAGGTTCGAGCCAACATATCTGCCATATGAAGCTACTTTTTTATGTAGGTAATAAGCATATAATGGTTATTTATTTTAATTTTTCATAAATCTCAGTACAACATACACACACACATGTATCTCACAACTTTTTATTTTGTATGAGCTTATCTATGTTTAATATGTTTCACGTTTAATTAAATTTCTTAATTTATTATACCGGGCACACACTTCCCTATGTGTTTGTTATTCCAGCGTATGGCACTCGTGGGCTGCAGCTGAAAATCAGCGTCAGGTGGTACACCTTGTGTTATCATCTGACATTATGCTGAGCTGAGGCTCTTTTGGCATTATAATATTATTGTTGTTTTCTGTTTTATAATTTTATGGTGTATTTATTTTGCTGTAATGCCAATAAACGCAATTTTCTTTCTTTCTTTCTTTACATGGGACCGCACCACGAAGCATCATCATAAATGAAGATAACGTGTTGCATCTCTATGAAATCGAGAAGCAGCAACACGACCACCAGCGGCTTTACGACCTATTGGAAACCCACTTCAAAATAGAAGCATTAGGTATTGCACGAGAACCACGCGTGAGTGACGCTGACCAACGAGCGGCAGCCATCGTCGAAAGAACCACTAAGAAGATCGACGGTGGCTACGAAGTCTGATTGCCATGGCGACACGATGGCGTCACCATGCCACCCAGCTATGGTGCAGCGCTCCGCCGATTAAATAAAATCGAGCAGAAGATGAACGCGTCTCCCGACTTCACCGAGCAGTACAGTGCCCAAATAAATAACGTGCTGGAGAAGGGGTACGCAGTGCCGTGTGACGGCATAAAACAGTCAAGTGCAGTCTGCTGGTACCTGCCCCATTTCGCCGTACAGAACCCAAACAAACATGGCAAGTAGAGGTATTTGACGCAGCGGCAAGAAGCCACGGCGTGTGCCTGAATGATAGGCTACTGGAAGGCCCGGATCTGCTGCTATCGCTACCGGGAATCATATTCCGTTTCCGGGAGAAAGCGATAGCAGTAACGGCAGACATCCAAGAAATGTTCTTACGCATCAAAAAAAGAACTGAAGATCAACCGGCCCAGCAGTTCCTGTGGAGAGGCACCAACAGATCAGAGCCCCCGCGCTACTACAAGATGAGGAGCATGATATTTGGCGCAGCCAGCTCTCCATACATGGCCCACTATGTCCGCAATCACAATGCGGACATACACGGGAATGAATACCCACAAGCGCCAAAGGCCATTAAGAACAGCCATTATATGGATGACCTGGTGGCAAGCGATGATGACCAGGAAGAAGCCTTGAAGGCAATACAAGAAATAAGACAGGTGCACGCAGTCACCGGGCTAGCTCTGCGTGGATGGAGCACGAACCACGAGACAGTGCTACGCGACGCACCCCGGGAGCTGCATGCCACCACTCCAACACAACAGGGAGGAGAGAAGCTCGCGAACAAGATACTCGGGCTGTACAAGAACGCCGAACGGGACGAACCCGGGTTCAATACCTCAATGAAACGAGTCCCCGCTCTGGTACGAGAACGGAAGCGCCCACCGACAAAGAGACAAGCTTTTTTTTTTGCTGGCAATACTGGCAGCCGGCCGTCAATAATTTTCGTGATAGAATTAAAATGTAAAATTAATGTTTTTCGCGAATATTTATATGTAAAAACGTGCTTAATTTCGATTGATTTAGTTGTAAATAATAAGTATTTGTGTTTGTGAGTTATTTCGCTGAAAAATCAATGTAAAATCAATTGTCTGCTACCAGCTGTCATCCAACGGACGGATTTGAAATGACCACCTAACCCGGGGAGTATTTCTTTTAATTTAAGCCTATTTATAAAGAATTTTATTAATTCCTATTGCACCTTTCCCCCGACGTAGCTCACTGGGACGAACAGTATAAACGTTAACGTTTATACTACGTTAGTGAGCTACGTCGTAAACTACCCTATGATTCTCTTTATTGTGCTTGACATTAAGTTCATGCATTAGTATGATAACATCACATAAATTATATTATTGACCCCATAGAAATCACTGTACTTTATCACTAGAGATGCCTCTGTTACAATTAATTTAAAAACTAAATTAGAATCTCTTCGTGAAATTAATGTTAAAAACTTGATTTACAATAACTTGACAATAGTACCCTCAAACATTTTATAAACTTAATTTTGTTGTTTTTTCCTTTTAAATGTTGAATATTATTATCTCAATTAAGACATATCTACAAACAATACAAATTTTATCCCATAATTGAGATTACACACTCTTCATAACTTTTATTCCTTTGTTTTTGTTCACTTCTAATTTTAACTTCATAGGCCCTTCAACCTAGTAGTTTACTATCCACATATCATCCCTCTCTCTTATTCCTTTCAAACACTTAGCTTTCTCCTCTCTCATTCCAGGGTGCCTCTAGTGTTGGTCTGTCAATATGTTGACCCGTAGAGCTGCATCCTTGGAGGAAAAACTGAGGGCTACGTTGAATGAATTGGAGTCCAGTAAAAACCAGTGCAATCAGCTGCTACAGGAAAGAGATGACAGTGAGGTGGAAATACAGTTAATTAATAATAAGAACGCTGAACTTAAGAACCAGTTGGCTGAACTGCATATACAGCATATGGACATACTTGACCAGCATCAACACCTCCGTCAACTTGTGTCAAATTTCCAGGAATGTAGTAACACCCAAGAATTGGAATTGAGCAGGGCCCACAGCACAATAACCCGTTTGGAATCTCTCAAAGCCAGTGAAGAGTCTGCGATCACCTGCTCAACTCACTGACATCGCCCAGCTTCGACTACCTAGAAGCTACACGTCGAAGAAGTACAAGGACATAGAACTACATGTCCTATGTGATGCGAGTGAACAAGCCTACGTAGCCGTGGCCTACTGGAGAATAGTGAACTGCGACGACACCGTGAGCATAGTGTTGGACGCCGCCAAAGCTAAGGTGGCGCCACGACAGGCGCATACTATTCCCAGTCTGGAATTACAAGTGGCGGTCATAGGGGCCAGACTCACTGACACCATCCGAAAGGAACACCGCATCGAGGTCAGCAGAACGGTGTACTGGACAGACTCTTCCACCGTCGTGCACTGCATAAAGCACGACATGCGACGCCGTTCGTTGCGCACCGACTGGGAGAAATCGCTGAGCTCACCTCAAAGGAAGAATGGCGTTGGCTACCAACTGATCACAACGTAGCCGACGACGCCACCCGACTTACCAACGCACCGATCCACATAACCGATCGGTGGTTCCAGGAGCCTAGCTTCTTATACTGACCCGAGGAGCAATGGCCGGGAAAAACGCCAACCACTGAAGACGATGAACAAGAAGTCCTGCTCGTCGCCGAGACTCCAAAAAACGGCTGGCAAACTCAAAAAAAAAAATACTCAAAACTCAAAGCATATTATATTTAAAATAAACCAATTACAGGTACTTTTGAATTGTCAAGGGGTCGGTCAGTCAGAAAGATGAAGCTAGTTGCCCATTCCAAAGCGTAGTAGGTACCTATGGAGAAGAACGGGCAAGAAACTCCATGGACACTCTTTTAAATCAAAATATTGTTACAATAATAATAATAATAATAATAATATCGTTTATTTATAAAAATGGTGCAGATTTACAATAACATAAATTAAAAATTAGAGGACTCAGTTGCTTATTTGCCTGAACTAGGTAGAACCTGTGTTTCAGACTAGAAAGGTGCTTATAATGTTAAAATATAAAATTACAAAAACGGAGAAGACTAATTAAAAAGTAATATTAACTTAAAGACTAAACATGTTTTATTTACAGACAACAAGTAAATTCTCTGTCTCACTGTATGATAGGCTAACTAAAAATTGCAGAATAGTCTTTTTACAGTCGTAGTTATTTAATTTATAGATACTTAATTTCCTATTTAATTTATTGTATAGAAATGGGCCTAAAAATTTATAAAATCTGTTTACAAACACATATTTAGAGGGTGCATTTGACTCGCATACAATATCATTCCGTCTCTTATTAGTACTTTCAATGTTATATGAGAGCATGGTGTGCTGTTTTAATATTAAGTGCGTTATGAAAAGCTGGCGAACGGTCAGCACGTTACAGGATTTGTATAGCAGATCTGTAGGATAGAGAAAGGGATGGAAGTTTGCTACTTTTAAAATGGCTCTCTGTGCTCTTTCAAGAGGCAGTAAGTAGGTTTTTGGTACTCCCCCCCATGAAGTAATACAGTACTGTATTACAGATTGACCTAGGGCCAAGTAAACTTGTGCCACTAATTTTTTATTTGCAATTGCTCGCAATTTTTTAAAAACAAAAATTAGCCTGCGCACTCTTGTAACCAAACTGTCAATATGTGGTCTAAAAGAGAGCGACTCGTCTATTAGAACCCCGAGATATTTTATGTTACATGTTTTGTGGATAAAAGGACACTTACATATTATGCTGACTGAACAATAAAGTGGTTACATCATTCATTTTGTAAATATACATGTGAGAACGATGTAGAAAGACGTGCACGTTAAAAGCGTCCATAATAAAAAGATAAAAACAATTATAGAATTAAAATAAGCCGTGGCAGCTAAGAAATGACCAGTGCCTACTGACGGCGCCCGTTCACGATCATGACGTATGGATCAGCACCATTCAGCTCAACCATTTTGAAGGGAACTCAATGGTCCAATACACACGCCACCACCAGCGACACATTTGAGTGAGCATGACATACTCTCAGTCGCCAGGGCACATTCAAGTCAATGAAAGACGAACCCAGTAAGCTTTATAGTGGGTATATTAGTGCTCACACATGTGCTATGCAATTATACAATACTAAGAGATTGAATTTATACAATGCAAAGATAGGTTGTACAATCTTCATCAGCTCCAACATTATTTTCGAATGGTAATTTTATTAATTAGTTTACGCGCCCTTGTGGAGCAGGACCAGCCCTGAGCCAAGCATTTTAGCATGCTTGGCTGTATAGTGTGCGTTATAAACAAGAATTAAATTTCGTTTCATTCAGTTGGAGTATGTGGGGAGGTATTTTATTGTAACATTTTAAACAGTACCCCATTAAGGATGAGTCTACTTTAGCCAGTCTGAAACCTGGTTGAACTAATTGGTCCCTATTTCTAGTCTTATAATTGTGTCTTTCACCTCTTTTACTGAAAAGGTTTAAATTTTTCCTTACGTACATGATGTTTTCATAAATATATTGACAAGGTACCGTCATGATGTTAATGTCTTTAAACAGTTTCCTTAGAGAATCGCGCCTGCGGAGGCTGTATATTGCTCTGATAGCTCTTTTCTGCAGAATAAAAATAGACTCAATATCGGCAGCCCGTCCCCATAATAAAATACCGTAAGCCATGATACTATGAAAATAGCTGAAATAGACTAGCCTCGCGGTATCTACATTAGTAAATTGACGGATTTTTATTACAGCATATGCTGCTGAACTTAGTCTGTTAAATGAGGACCCCATTGCAGTCTTGAGTCGAGCGTTATTCCCAGGAAAACAGTTTCATCGACAAATTCTAGTTTCTCGTTATTCAATACTATGTCACAATCACTACTTTTAACATTCGGTAAAGCAAATCTTATGCATTTCGTTTTCCCATTTAATACTAAATTATTAGCAGTGAACCAATTATGTACCTGCAGTAGGGCATTATTTACGTCGTCAAGATTTGATGCACGTCTATTAAAGAAAGATTAAAGAAGTATCGTCAGCAAATAACACCATTTGTAGTTGGTTTTTAAATAAATGGAGTAGATCATTGTTCAGGAGCTCAGGGAGATTAATAAAAAGGCGTGGACTGTAATTTAAATTATATTAGAAAAAGGCGAAAAATAGGTAGCGGTACAGTGTCGTTGCCAAAGGGGGACGCCAGTGTCGTTCTAGCTGTGCAATCGTGAGGTGGCCCCCGCCGCTGCCACTCGCCGCCGCGCGCAGGTCGTCTGCCCGCGCCCGCGCCTCAGCCACCGGTGACGTCAGTCCACGTGATCACGCGATTGATGCGTGAACAATCATTAATATATACTAAAAAGAGGAAGGGACCTAATATCGATCCTTGTGGAACACCCATTTGTACTTTTAAATGAAGTGAATTGACACCATTTATTTGCACTTTTTTTTGTCTATAATTTAAATAAGATCGTACAACGTCCTTTGGTGAAACCATATTGCTGACCGTGTAAGATTTTGTTGGTGTTAAAATGATTAAGCATTTGATTGAGCATTACCTTTTCGAACACCTTGCTGAATACTGGCAACACAGATACTGGTCTATAATAGTTGGTGTCTTTGCTGTCCCCAGATTTAAAAAGTGGTATAACCTTACTGTATTTCATTAAATCCGGGAAGACTCCTTGATCTACACACAAATTAAATATTAAAGCTAAGTATGGTGCTCTAATCTCGATTATTGATGTACAAACTTTGATAGACATTCCCCATAGATCTTCGGTCAATTTGATTTTTATTTGCCGAAAAGCTTTTTTACCTATCTTAAGGTTTATAATTATGTTTAAATTGAAATTCAACCGGGCAGCCTAAAACGTTCGCTCTTAATAAATCAATTGAAACATCAGGTGAGGAATTTAAAGCTTCCGTCGTTTTAGCTGGTATATTAGTAAAGAAATTAACAAATTCTTGAGCGACTTCTAAGTTAGAGCTTATGGCACCACGTGAAGTCTCCAATGTATAATCTGTGCTTCGTATTTTTTTCCTACTAGTTTCGTTATTTATAACTTTCCAAACTGTTTTTATTTTATTTTCTGCTGATTTAATCTTGTTGCTAATGTACTGGGCTTTAGCTATCTTGCAGGTATTCCTAAAAAAAATTGAATATGTAGCAACATACTTGTTGAAAGTTTCAGTGTTAATGTAGGGCTTAAGGCCGTCCAGATCGAACAGTCTTTCCCTACTTATCCTAATACCTCTAGTTGCCCAGTCACTAAAAATAAAATTAGGACAAATATTTTTTGTTTTCTTTTCCAAAGTTATATTGAATTCATTGTGCACTACTGAAAAGAAATTCTCATACAATTTATTTGCATCGTCCCTAATATAACTCAGAACATTTAACTTATTGTTTAGGGTACTATTGAATCTACTTAATTTGCCAGTCGTTATTGGTCTAAATTGTATTTGCACTTTTTGCAAAGGTGTTTTAAACTTAAAAGATACCGTTTGTCCACTATGATCAGATGGCAAATACTTAATTTACGATGGCTTTCACTAAATAATCACAATCGCAGAAGACATTATCAATAAAAGTAGCAGAACTTGGAGTTACTCTAGTTGGTTCAGTAAAAACATTCGATAAATTGAACGATTTAAAAAGGCTTAATAATCTACTGCTATTCGAATTAATTTCCAAAATGTTAATATTAAAATCACCACAAATAATTGCAGCTTTATTACTGGATGCAAGTTTCGCTAGGACATCTTCCATTATTGACTCAAATAAAGAAAAGTTCTGATAATTAGGGGGTCTGTAAACGCACACTACAACACCTACCCTGGCTACCTGACCCTGCCCGTTTCTTCAAGTACGAGACGCTAATGAAAACGGTAGCAAGAGCCCCGGCGTTCATCGATATATGTCGACGCACTGCTACGAGACTGGAACACAGACACATCCAGCGCGCTGAGAAAGAACTCCTGCAACGAGCGCAGCAGGAAAGTTTCGGCGAAGAGATGAGGTGGTTGCAATCAGCTCGTCCTCTCCCAAAGACGAGCAGACTGTACAATCTCAATCCTGTGCTGGAATATGTGCTCCTGCGGGAACGAGGCCGCATTGAAGCATCAGCGGAACAAGAAGCAAAGCGGCTGATAATACTAGATGCCGCCACCGAGTAACAAAGCTTCTGGTGCTACGAGAACACTGCGCTGCGGGTCACGCCAACCGAGAGCGCGTCACCAACGACCTACGACAACGGCACTGGGTCATACATCTGCAACCCACCTTACGCACGATCGAGCGAAGCTGTGCTTATTGCAAGAGACAGAAGGGGACGCCATAGACGCCGGCCACGGGAGACCTGCCACATGCCCACCTAGACCCTTTCCACCGCCCGTTTACTAACTGCGGGGTGGATTACTTTGAGCCCATGATGGTCAACGTGGGCCGCCGTCGTGAAAAGAGGTGTGGTGCCCTATTCACATGCCGCACATCCCACGCCGTGCACATCGAGCTCGTCGCATCCCTTTCAACGGACTCTGCAATAATGGCATTGAGAAGAATGGCTGCGCGCAGGGGTTGGCCGCGACACAAATGTACTCAGATAACGCGACAAACTTCCGCGGGGCCGATCAGGAGCTCCGCACCGCCTACGCCGAGTGGCTGCCCGACCTGATCGACGAGGAACTACACTACGCTACAACGGTGTGGCGGTTTATACCTCCTGGCGCGCCCAATCAAGGTGGCGCGTGGGAGAGGATGGTACGCTCCGTCAAGGCGGCCCTTAAGGTCACCTTACGCCTACCTACGCCTAGCCCGAAAGCAGTAGGGCCACCAGTACAGTATACACACACAGACACAAATCGAAGTTCTGACCTCGCCGCCGAGGTCCTTCGCGTCCGCGTCCCTCCCCGATAAATTCCTCTACCCCTCCCTTGATCGGATCCACAGAGCCAGCTGGTGGCGTAGCTGAGCCAGTAGTTTTAAACCCCCTTAATAATAATGAATCCATTCAGATCCAGCCTGTCCCCAACTTGCTGCCCCCCCCAGCGACGCCCTTTTTTTTTTTTTTTTGTGGGTGGGAAATCGTCAAATTACTTCTCCCGCTCTGGGCAGAGCAGGAGGGCGTGTCAGACTCTTACTGACTAAAACCCACCCGTGTTCCTTCAGTTGCCTGTGCCAGGGGCCACGGTAACCCTTTTGGACTTTTCCGCAACCCTAGCAGGCATCGGTCCTAGCAAACCCCGTCATTGGTGCTGACATCTCTTTGAGGCGCGCGTGGAACACAACGCGCCGTCGACCCGGGCCTAGTCCTTATCGAACGGCGAGCTGCCCATTGCTCGCCGTTCGCAAGCCCGCGCCTACGGTGGCCGGGAATCAGCCTGCGATTCCCGACGCCCAGGGCGTCTCCTGCGGCCGCTAGGGGCGGGAGGGCGCAAATTTTGCCTCTCCCTCACGCGTTCCGCCTCCTCCTTCGCGAACATTACTGCTTCGCAGAAGGAGGTGACGGCTTCCCAAGCCATTTCGCTCCGTACCATGGCCTGGACCAAGGCCGGACGCGAGAGATCGCCACCGCCAATCGCCTCCACGAGGACACGGCGGTGCTCCGCCCAAGCCGGGCATACCTCCACCGTATGCTCCACCGTGTCCCCCGGGCGATCCCCCCAGCGACGCTCTAAGCCAAGGTTCGTACCCCACAGGGGGTGCCCTTTGATGACGGTCGCTTAGTTTATAATTAATATTATGCCCCTGGCTAGAGGCTTTGACTTAGCTCGAAGGCACCACAGGATTGACCGGTTAAGCAGTCACGGCCTCTCAAAGCCAACTGCGAGATGCCATACACAAAAAAAAAATGTAAGACACAGTTCGTCGATAACACTGCTACGAGAATAAACCAGAACAAGAAACCAAGTCTTTTATTGAACAAGAAGAACAACATACAGTCCACACCTCTACAGTATCCAATGATGTGTCCATCTAGTAGAGCTTCTTTATATTTGGGTTAGAGAAGATCTTGAGAAGCACGTCTCTTAAGTCTGGTAAATGTGTGGTTTGGTTGTTCTTGGATGGTTTTCTATTCTTTTGCAATAGAGTAGTAAAGAGTCCTTTATTTTTTTCTTTACAGACTTGATTTTTAGACCACGGTGTAGGTGACTATTTGTTATATACCATGGTGCTCCAGTTATCATACGTAGGGCTTTTGACTGGAAGCGTGGTAGGATCTCAATGTTGGATTTGGATGGCCTGCCCGATAGTTGCAATGCATAAGTCCAGACTGGTTTGATTATACACTTGTATAGAACGAGTTTATTTTCCAGTGTAACTTGGGATATGGTCATCTATTGTGTTCCATAACTTTTTTATCCATAATCTAAAGTGCCATAATTGTTTTTCTCCTAATCATTATTTGTCCGAATGATAACTTGCCCGAACTTAATGTCACATAATATCACATGGCATAAAATTAAAATCCCTAAATATAATATGCCCTAAATTTGTTTGTCATAAATATTACAATTAATAATATACAAAAGCCATAAAACCATTTTCAATAAAAGTTATAAGTTCTAAATTGCGCTGGATGTATTACCACTCAATAAAACAGTTGACTGTGAACATGTGGTTTTTATTTCCCTGTAAGCATGCAAACAAGCATACACCATGCATGCAGCAAGCATGCAGCACGCAATGTACATGCAAGCGAGCATGCAAGCAAGCAACAGACATGGTTTCTGTCACGGCACCGGCGCTGCGGGGCTCCAGCGGTCCCACGCGAGCTTATCGTCGCAGATGGTTTAACGCTAACCACCGCAGCTTCGTCTTGCTGGCCGGCTTGGCCAGCCAGCCCCAGCCGCGGCAGCAAGCGTTACAACCACCTGCTCCTCAACTCGAGGGACGCCTCGCCCCTCCGCGCCTACGCGATTCTAAGTTACACTCTAGGGGTATGGCATACAAGACTGCGTGGAGTCGGATTTACAGCGATTCGTTTCTGTTACTAATACCTAGCTTTTAGCAAATGCAGCAAACAATTTTACTATAAATGAACATTCGGAATAATGCACATTATATAATACAATACTTAGGACATATGACTTTATTTCATGCAAAATTAGGAGATTCAATTATTATAGGTCTCAATATTATGACAGAATAGTTTTAGAAGTAAAGATAATTAAGTAAAACAAATTTTCGATTTTTTTTTACAATAAATTTACTGAAGTTTATAGCAAACGTGTTATGGATAATGATTTTCGGACCAAAGATTTTAGGAGAAGAAAGGGCGTACCTTGGGATTTTCTCTCATGAGCCAATATAGTATAGCCGTGTAGCTTTGTAGTAAAGTATTTAACATAAAAGTGTCTGTCACTAAGGTATGACTTGATGAGAAGATAGAAATTAATGGGTAAGCCTTTGCGGATTTTGTACAAACGTCCATCATACCAAACACGGTTGAAGGCTTGCGAAATGTGTAAGAAGGCGGCGGAGCAAAGCAATTTACTTTCAAATGTGTAAATAATCTTTTCTACCAGCCTATTTAATTGCTCTATTGTACCATGAGATTGTCTGAAACCGAACTGGTGAACGGGGATAAGCGTGTTAGCTGTAATATCCAGTGCAAGACGTTTAAGTATTAGTATTTCCATGACCTTAGATGGGACTGGATGAAGACTGATCGGACGGTAAGATTTGACATCAGTAGGGTCTTTGCCAGGTGTAAGAATAATAATGATTTCTGCGACCTTCCATTGTGGCGGAACAAAGTTTTTCCAGAGACATGCGTTATAAAGATAATAATGCCGACGTCAGGTAGCTCTCGCAGGGTCTTGGCCGTGATGTCAGCACCAATGACGGGGTCCGCTAGGGCCGATGCCTGTCAGGGTTGCGGGAAAGTCCGAAAGGGTTGTAGCCTCCACCCGTTCGATTCCCACCTAACAATTGGCAACTGAATAAGAAAACGGGTGTGTACCTTTACAAGTGTTTATTAAAAAAAAAACCCTAGCTGATTAAGCCGGAGGCACACAAAGATTTGTAGGTCGTGGGTTACGAACGTCTGTTGTCACTTCTGCAGGGATAGGTACTCCCCTGTAGTTGCACGCGGTATTCCGCTGCTGCCGGAGATGGAAGTTGGCCGAAGTTCAGTGTCGTGCTGTACGGTGACGTCACGGGTAGATAAAACGGCGCGGCTGGCAGAGTTGTTCAGCTGTTGGAGGCGAGCCGTTGAAATGGACGCAGGAACTGTTGCCGATGGAAGCTTGCAGTGCAAAATGGAAACCCTAAATCGGGATTACCACTTTGCTTTATTGGCACGTCTTTTGTAACCTTTTTATACTTTTAAAAAGATAAAGATTAGATTATCCGTCGTGTCTGCTAGGGCGCTCGACAGGACTCAAGGCGATACGTACACTCTCACATCAGCCTAGAAGTGACTGGCGTGGACTCGCGTCAGCTGTGCGGGCGTAATCCCGTTCACCTCATTCGTTCTATGCGAACACTCGCCCCACACCGCACGTACCCGGCGCGTTCCAAGTCGTACACAAACAAAGAACAAAGCATTTAAACACTATCTATTGACATTGCATTTAACCGTAGACAGAGAAAAACAAAACATGTATTTTCAAATAACGTTCCGTTACAGGGTAACCGTGGCCCCTGGCACAGGCAACTGAAGGAACACGGGTGGGTTTTGTCAGTAAGAGTCTGACACGTCCTCCCGCTCTGCCCAGAGCGGCAGAAGTTATTTGATGATTTCCCACACTCCGAAAAAAAAAAGCTGTCTAGTTGATGTGGTTGATCAAATACAGATTTGATTAAGCTGGTTTTGCTAGAGCCTTAGTCAGTGTTTGGGGTAAAAACTTCAGATAGGTGTTGGGTGAATAAATTTGCCCTATCTTTATCGCTTTTCGCCCATGTACCATCAGGCTTCAAAACAGGAGATCGGTGTATTATTGGTTTCCTAAGTTTTGCCGTAACTTTCCAGAGAGAGTAATCGGTGACTTGGGTTGCATCAAGACTTCTGAGGTTGTTTTCCATTTCTATATTTGTGTTCGTTTTTAGAGCTCTTTTTAATTTGCTTGCCATTCTATCAAATATGGTTTTATGTCCAGGATATTTTTGAACTGAGCGGGAGCGGCCAGCGAGTACCGGAGCACGTCGCTCGGTATCCCCCAAGACTCAGACGCCTGCCTCACCAGCGCCTCCACGTGGCTCCGCTTGCGGCTCGCCCGCCATGCTATCGGCGTGCTCGTCACGCGCGGGGTCGAGCATGTCGCTGGCGTCGGTGGGCTCGGCCGTGTCCGGCCGCGGGGATGTGTCTCGTGACATGACCCCGCGACCCGGTCCGCGGCCCACCGTGGGAAGGCGCGTTGAGGCCGCCGACAATATGTCGCCGCCATCAACGACACCGTCGCTGGGGTTCGACTTCGAGTTCCGACTCGAGGACAGACCCCAGCGACGCAGAAGGAGCTCCGGTGAGACCACGGCGGAGGAGGCGAAGCGGCACCGCCCCGACCTGCAGCGGCCACAGCGCGAAAGCACACCGCGCCGTCCTGGCGCGCCAGCGTCGCCCACTTTCGCCGACGCGGCACGCCGCTCGCCCCCAGCTTCGCCGCCACCATCACCATCACCTACTGTCTTTGCCTGGTGTGTTATTTCTAAATTCCATTGACTTTAACTATTCTTAAAAGGGTGCGTCAAGTTTTGGGTTGCATGACATAAAATGTGGGGTGGACAGACCGACAAAATCTGGTGTCAACGACGTGAGAAGATTCTCAACGTTAGTTTTATTAATGTAGGTCCTAGGTGAAGCGTATCCCTTTATCCATCGTAATTTATGCCCCATTTCTGAGGCCGTACTTTGGTGATTTACAGTCGAGCAGAATTCACGGAAGGACGATTGGCTGGCTGAACTAATTTGTTTTTCTGACTTATTAATTCTCTTTTTTAAATCATTATAGTTCTTGGCAATAGGATTCCGACGAAAGTTAGCAAGTGCACGGCGGCGAACAGCTACGGACTTACATAATGAGGGGTTCCAATAGGGTTTCGGACGGAAGATGGAGGTAGGCCCAGTATATATTTTATAGTATGGGATGTGTTCATCTACCGCTGTGTTAATAAGCTGTTCAAATAAGTCATACGACATTTGCAAATCTTCTGAATGTCTAAAATTGTCAAACAAAGTCTGTGCCAACTCTTTGTATGAATTCCAATCGGCTGCTTTAAAATTTCGGTGCTTCGTTTGACATTGTCGGGATTCGGCACCTAAACTAGATTTAACTTTTATCATTAAGTGGTCGCTGCCTAATGATTCGTTTATCACCAACCAGTAAAATTTAACAGCGATATCTGCTGATGCCAGAGATAAGTCAGGTGAGGATCTCTGGACCACGCCATTTACTAATGTTATCCTGGTCGTGGTTCCGTCATTTAAAACTACGAAATTATTGTCAGACAAGGAATCAAATAGTTGACTGCCGCGATGGTATGTCAAATGTCCTTTCTTTGGTATTGTTCGTCGAATCGTTGAGCTCCTTGAGTCTAAGTTGAGCTGCACGATTACTGACAATTGCGTGCACTGACTGGACAGGTCCACTCAATCTGTGTGGTTCTTTCCTCAAAAGACCATTGCAGACACCGATCTACATAGCTTTCACATGACCTGACCAAGATTTTGTCTGGACTTTAAAAGAGACTGTGACCTCTGAGTTTGTTTCGGCCTTTCTTCTCAGAGTAGTCAGATAGGAAACGCCGACCCCATCTAGTTTAAAAAAAATATGATTGACGTGTAAAAGTGTTTGTTCAAACCTACTTACAGAAATAAAATCATTTATCATTTATCATTTATGTTTTATAAGACCAATTACTATGGTGTCCGATAACGTCACCCAGTATCAGAGTCTTATTGTTGTCTTGAGATAATAGAGAGTCCCAGTCACTTGTAGATGTTGTCACCGTAGAAGGACAATAAATCGCTATTATAGTTTTAATGTCGTTACAATTGAACAATTCAATTTTAAGTGTTTATATATATTTGAATTTTGGCAATTATCTAAGCTAATTATGGGATTTTAAGGAATTAGGAACTAATTTAAAGCTACACCCCCGTAGCCATCGCAACGGTCATTGCGGTAAACATTATAATTTTTTAATCTAAGGTCCGAATCGGGTTCTAAACTTCTAACCAAGTTTCACTGAGGTGCTGCCCTCAGTGAAACGTGGATTTTTTCTAGTTAGTACCGGTAGATTTTCGAAAATGCGCAACTTAGGTTAACTTAGGTTAGGTAACTTTGACAATTCCATTGTTTAATATTCAAGTAATTATCTTTAAATTGTCGCTTCATTATCTGAGTCAAGCGAAAAGTCAAATAACCTCTTAAATAATGACCACTCTGATATATTACCTACTACCCAAATATTCAACCACTCAGTACATATTTTAACAATACTTTGGATTTTAACTGAGATTGTTTCTCTTTTGGTAAAGACTTCTTCTTTTATTTTTCTAAAAAGTTCTGTAATTGTTACGTCACCATCCAGGATTCGATTCATAGCCGGCTTTCTGGAGTTAGTAACATTATTTGCTTCGCTATATTCGGATTCTACGCCGAAGTGTGTGAATTCAGTTTTTTTTTAAATTAAACTTCTTCGCTATATTTTTCGGCATTGGATTTTCTTTTTTGATAGAGGTAGTCTTCTGTTTACGTTGCTGTTCCTGCCGTGGAACTGCTTTTACGACATCGCCGAAGGTAGGGATCACTGGGTAGTTTTCAATTGGCTTAGCAGTTGATGGCTGTGTCAATGCACGAGATGTCGGTGGTGGTGAGTAAGATGGCGAATCTGGAGAAGGGTGCATTGTCAGGGCCTTACGATATGTACAGTTAAACTCGGCCATGATAAGGCGGATTTTCCTTTCTTTCATATAGGACGGGCATTTTTTTGACATGCCCATGTGTTCTCCTGAACAATTGCGGCACTTCCAAGATCTTTGTGTCTTTGTGTCATTTGGATGCTCTCCACTACATTTTGGCAGACTAACTTGCTTATCTACACATTTCTTAGAGATGTGGCCTAGTTTCCAGCAGCGAGAACACTGTGATACAGAGAACACATAATTTTCATTGATAATTTTGAGGTTGCCCACATAATATATACGTACGCTGGTAAAAAATTACCCTTAAAACACAATCAAAAAACTAAACTTTGCTAAATTCTGGAAGTCCACAGGAAAGTTGGAAGCGAAGCCTAGCCTCCCTGTGAGTGTGGATGGAAACAGCAACCCAGGGGACATCGCGAATATGTTCATGGAAAATTTTAGTAAAGTCACCGCTTGGCATTTCTGTGTCCTTGACGGAGAAAGAGTCCACGTGTCGGGGAGAAGAGTCACAAGTATGTTTGTCAGCCAAAAAAGTAAAAGAGACTATTATACACATGAGCAGAGGCAAATCTCCCGGACACGATGGTCTCAGTATTGAACATTTTAAGTTTGCGGGGTTTCACCTGCCGAGGGTACTGGCCATGTTTTATACACTGTGCATTAGGCATTCATATTTACCATCTGATATGATGAAAACAATCGTAGTACCTATAATTAAGAACAGGACGGCAGACATCGCGGACAGGGGAAACTACCGACCTATATCCCTGGCGACCACGGCTGCGAAGGTGTTGGACAGTGTACTCGATACTTACTTGGAGAGTTGTATTACCCTGTGCGATTCACAATTCGGTTTCCAACGTAGATTGTCAACAGAGAGTGCCATCCTCAGTCTTAAGTACACTGTTCAATACTACACAGATAGGAAAACGCCGGTTTACGCCTGTTTCCTTGACCTCTCCAAAGCAATTGACCTTGTGTCGTATGATATGCTTTGGAGAAAGCTGAGGGACAGGAACGTACCGACGGAAGTGGTAGACATCCTGAAGTACTGGTATGCTAACCAATTAAACCATGTCAAATGGTCCAATACACTCTCAAACTCATACAGGTTGGAGTGCGGTGTGAGACAGGGGGGGTTGACGTCCCCACGGCTCTTCAACCTGTATGTAAATGACTTACTAGTGGAGCTCAGCAGCATGCATGTCGGATGCAGGGTGGGCGGTGTTAGTGTAAATAACATAAGCTATGCAGACGATATAGTGCTGTTGGGCCCTACTGTACGGTCTATAGGAGAGCTACTGAGGCGCTGTGAGGTTTATGCGGTTAGACACGGACTGTTATACAATGTGATGAAATGTAAATACATGGTCTTTAAGGCCGGCGGTAAATGCCCTGAAATTATACCTGACATTATGTTCAGTGGCTCGAAACTAAATAAGGTAGATTCTTTCAAGTACCTCGGGCACTTCCTCACCGCCGACCTTAAGGACAATGTAGACATTGAAAGGGAGCGCAGGGCGCTATCGGTCCGAGGTAATATGCTGGCACGAAGGTTCTCCCGATGTAGTGTAGATGTCAAAATCACCCTTTTTAAGGCACACTGCCAAAGTTTCTACACGGGAAACCTGTGGGTCGCGTATGCCAAAAGAGCGATGGACGCGCTGCGCGTCCAGTATAATAATATTTTTAGGATGCTGTTGCGAAGGCCTCGCTTTTGTAGTGCTTCAGAGATGTTTGTGCAGAATCGAACCGATGGTTTTCATGAGGTGATTCGCAAAAAAACTGATCTCTACTAAGCAGAGTACGAGGAACTAGCAATAGCATCCTCAAAATAATAGGGGAGGATATTACCTCTCCAGTTTTTAAGAAAATGGTAAGGACGGTGATCAATAAATAAGAATCACCAATATTGTGTCACTTTACTAACAATAGTCTTAAGTCATTATTGTAATTACTAACACTTTGGATCTTAGTTATCTGAAATAAAGAATTATTATTATTATTATAATCGGACAGTTTCACATGGAATCCGTGCAACTCCATTTTCGTCTCGTCGGTTAAGACATTTCAGAGTGACAAGTTCAGCTGAACTTGGACACGCTATATCTTCTAGTACTTGCTCCTCACTCAGATGTAAATCAACATTTTTAATTAAGCCGTAGGAGTAAAAATTTTCCATCCCATAGATATGAACTTGTCACAAGTAATAAATTTCTCAGCAATTAATTCATTATTAAACTCTATTCTTATTCTATAGGTTTATGTTTTTAATTTTTATTGTATCACATATACCTTGCTCCTTAAGTATCTTTGCTAGAGACGTAGTACATATAATAACCTAAGATCTTTATGTAAATACCTATGTTTCACAAATAAACACTCTGATTCTGATTCTGATTCTAGGCTGAACTGTTTAGGCAGTTTTTCTGAACTTGATACATACATTTAAATTTTATTGCTGTCATCCTTTGGTTTTTTCTCCTTAGGACCGACCACAGTCCACTCCATATCGTCTTCTTCTAGCCAAAGTTTATTAGCTATCGGAACTTCAAAAACATTGAATTGTGCTTCTATTGAGTTTTGTTCTTGTGTATTGTTGCAATGGAGTCCCGTACGGTATATCGAATTACCCTTGAACGATATAACTGTCTACAGAAAGCATGGTTCACCGACGAACGGTAATACGAGAAAACTATTAGTCGATACCATTATTTAGCGACAGCACATTTCGCGGAATAACGCTACATAGAATGAATGGTTGGCCGATACCAAGATTTGCCGATGTCATGGTTCGCCGGAACACGCTTGAACTAAATAATCCTTTATCGATAGCAGTTTGCATCGAAAACACCTTTTCTTACACCGCCTATCCAAAATAATTGTCTTTAGTTTCTCGCTTGGACAATTTTGACAGACATCGATTAAATTGCATTAACTGCTATTTTCATGCGTTTATCTTAGTAATTCAATAAAAATAAATGTAAAGAAAATAATAAAACAGCAAATTTGATTATTTTTATAATTAAATGGTAAATCACAAAAATAAAGGTTGCAAACTGCACAATCATAAAAAACATGTTAGAAAACAATCAATTTTGAAAAAAAAAATCTACCAGTTATGTGTTATATTAATGATTTTTGATGTACATGATGTGAGCTAGCCCACCTAAGAAACTTTCTATGCTCATCTCACTCTTTAGGGATAAGTGCTTTTCTAGTCTCTTTTCATATTCAATCTGCGACGAACGACGACGCTTTGGCATTGGCTCAGATGCAGTGATGCGCTCGATTTCGCAGTCGGTATATTTTTGTCGGTGTATTTTTTGGGCTGCCTCTGACACTCTGTTGGTTTCTACCACGGAGCAAATACAAAGAGGAGACGGCCTAAGCAACTGTGCACTGTGATCACTGACCTCTATTAAAAATAGAGGTCAGTGACTGTGATTCTCAACTAGGTCCTGACGTCATCATGTAGGCGTGGCCTTAGTCAGTGTATTGTTGGCGTTCGTCCTGTGCACAGCTCTGTAAACGTTCCGTTTGTACACCGCTGACGCGAGTCCACGCCAGTCACGTCTAGGCTGATGTGAGAGTGTACGTATCGCCTTGAGTCCTGTCGAGCGCCCTAGCAGACACGACGGATAATCTAATCTTTATATTTTTTAAATTATAAAAAGGTTACAAAAGACGTGCCAATAAAGCAAAGTGGTAATCCCGATTTAGGGTAAGTTTTAAATAGCACACAAAACAAGCAAATCATAATCATGTAATTTATTGCTAATAATTATTATGTGTACTACTATATAGAGTCTGGCTAACGAAAGCTGTCCACGCTTTATTTTCAGAAGTTTTGATATGGCAATAATTTAAGTCTGTCAAAATTGACACATTGACGTTTCGTACTTGAGACATCTTGTGTTTACGTGCATCATATTTTCATTGATTTTGTTTAAAATAATGCCGACAACAATCAAAGGTTCGACAAGGAAGCTTCTATTTACTATGATTGACAAATATAAAGACATAAAAAGTGATTTGAACCAGAAATCTGCAGAGAATATACTACGACTGGATTCAATCCTTTCACTTTTAGGTTAGTTTATTGAATTTCTAATGAAACAACTTGATACTTTTCGACTATTTATAATAAATCGCAATATCTTTCACGGTGTATCTACTTTTCAGGAAGTATTAACAACGAAGAGACAAAACTTAAAATTGTGGAAGCAGTAAAGAAAGTGAAAACTCTCGAAAAAAATGAAATGGCGACTTCTGAATCACATTATTTAGAAAAGATATCTTCAATGACAGGTATTACTTTAGAAATTTTTAATTAGAGTTAAGATTATTAGATTAAGAAGAGTTAGAAAACAAGTCCCAACACTGAGAAGCCTGCACAATGAGCTGAGGGAAGCAATTGAATTTATGGGATGCCGTGAAACCCTTAGAAAAATTTTACACAAGAACGGGTTTGAGTTTCAAAACAATAAGAATGAACGGGCTTTACTTTCAGAAAAATGTGAAAATGCGGCATGGAGACATAGATTCTTGAGGACAATACATAAAAAGAGGCTAGAAGGTAAACAGATTATTTACCTTGATGAGACATACGTACATCAGAACTATAAAGTTAACAAATCATGGCAAGGACCTTCAACAAGTGGTGTCACTACCAATATATCGTCAGGAAAAAGACATATTATTGTGCATGCAGGATCGGAAGAAGGGTGTGTGCCAGGTGCATTATTGGTATTCAGCACAAAATCCAAATCAGCTGACTACCATGATGATATGAATGCTACCAACTTTATGAAATGGTTTGAGGAAATGTTGATACCTAATCTCACTAAACCTAGTGTGATTGTGATGGACAATGCAAGTTACCATGTGAAACAAGTAATCAAACCCCCTACTATGCCTGACTCCAAAGCTAATCTCCGAATATGGCTTCAAGAGAATAATATTTATTTTGAAGAATATCACACCAAAGCTGAATTAATGTGTTTGGTGAAAGATAATAAACCTGCAGTCGTTTACGAAGCAGAAGTACTTCTAAAAAAACACAATCATATCCACAATCACGAAATTTTGTTGCTGCCACCGTATCATTGCGACCTCAATGCTATTGAGCTTGTATAGAGTCAAGCGAAGAGAAAAGAAGCAAGCAAAAATATAGGAATACCAGGATCTGAAATGCAAAATTTAATAAAAGAATGTTTTCTATCCATAACTGCTGATGACTGGAAGAAGTACACTGATCATGTACTAAATGTGGAAAATCAGTACAAATTAAGGGACCGTATTACTGAAAACGAACTTGAACCATTCATAATACATCTTGGGGACAGTAGCAGTAGCAGCGAAGAAAGCAGTGAAGCTGATTCAATATTGTCAGGTGAAGAGTTTTTGGAATCCGATTTCAACTATGACCCATAGCCCCTATGTTTTGTACGGCTAAATTACGAATAGTGGCAAGTGCTCATCAATTAAAGTCCTCGACTGTACATAAAATTATGGATTATTTGAAAATAATAAAATGGCAGAATTAAAAGTACTCTTTTATTTAATATTCTTCATAATACACTCGAAAATTACAGCTCATATAAAATTTAAAAAAAAATTACTTACTGAATAATAAATAGTATCAACTCCGTTTAAGCAGTGTATAGCCAGGGTTAACAGCTCTTGATTTTTTAAAATTCCCGCCCTTTTTCTTGGACAGCTTTCGTTGGCCAGTCTCTATCATGTATTTCTTGTTTTATTACATTCTCTGATGCTTATTTCATCTTATTTAATATGTACCTATCATTTAGGAATGGCCTCAGAAATTGCTAATAATGCTGTATCATGCTACTTAATTTTCTTCTACCTTCAAGTAAAATATTATTTTTAAAATTTAAATTCCGAACGTTTTAACGTATTCATAATTATTGTTTTTGCTGTATTCTTTTTGCTCTTTGTGTAAACTCCGTTCTGGTCAGTACCACCACGTCAATACTACTACAATTAATAGGTACTTTCTTCTTGCTGTCGTAGGTGGTACCCCAGCACGGAAGTTATCAGGCCAAGTTCTAATCAGCTGGAACGGTGGTTTCCAGGTTTCCATTTTGCACTGCAAACTTCCACCGGCAACAGTTCCTGCGTCCATTTCGACGGCTCGCCTCCAACAGCTGCACAAGTCTGCCAGCCGCGCCGATTTATCTACCCGTGACGTCACCGTACAGCACGACACTGAACTTCGGCCAACTTCCATCTCCGGCAGCAGCGGAATACCACGTGCAACTACAGGGGAGTACCTATCCCTGCAGAAGTGACAACAGACGTCCGTAACCCACGACCTACAAATCTTTGTGTGCCACCGGCTTAATTAGCTAGGTTTTTTTTTATAATAAACACTTGCAAAGGTACACACCCGTTTTCTTGTTCAGTCGCCAATTGTTAAGTGGGAATCGAGCGGGTGGAGGCTACACACAGAATAACTGTGTTGTGAGCGGCTACGTATGATGCGCGAATAGCTAGTGTAGCCTCCACCCGTTCGATTCCCACCTAACAATTGGCAGCTGAATAAGAAAACGGGTGTGTACCTTTACAAGTGTTTATTATATAAAAAAAAACTAGCTGATTAAGCCGGAGGCACACGAAGATTTGTAGGTCGTGGGTTACGGACGTCTGTTGTCACTTCTGCAGGGATAGGTACTCCCCTGTAGTTGCACGCGGTATTCCGCTGCTGCCGGAGATGGAAGTTGGCCGAAGTTCAGTGTCGTGCTGTACGGTGACGTCACGGGTAGATAAAACGGCGCGGCTGGCAGACTTGTTCAGCTGTTGGAGGCGAGCCGTTGAAATGGACGCAGGAACTGTTGCCGATGGAAGCTTGCAGTGCAAAATGGAAACCTGGAAACCACCGTTCCAGCTGATTAGAACTTGGCCTGATAACTTCCGTGCTGGTGTACCACTGACGACAACAAGAAGAAAGTACCTATTTAATTGTAGTAGTATTGACGTAGTGGTACTGACCAGAACGGAGTTTACACAAAGAGCAAAAAGAAAACAGCAAAAACAATGATTATGAATACGTTAAAACGTTCGGAATTTAAATTTAAAAAATAATATTGTACTTGAAGGTAGAAGAAAATTAAGTAGCATGCACGGAGCAGAAACAAAGAGGAGGTGTTGTAAAGTCATTCTCCATACAAAAGTAGTGTCGCAGCCTCGCGGGGTGCGGGGGGAGCCCAAACAGCAGAAAGCCATCTAGTAGCTAGTAGCAAAATCAACTCATAGGCAAATTAGACAGATTGTCGTAAGAGTTCTGCTTTGTTTCATTAAGTGTCACTTTTGTTGTAAGGAGCCGGATTCAGGTTTAATAGTTTTATAATATACCGATATAGTTTTATTTCTATTATGTCCGACCGAAATACATTTATTGACTGAAACCGAAACCGAATTTCGGCAGCGGTTTCAGATTCGGCCGAAACCGAAACTTCCAGAAATTAACGAGTGTGAGGGAAAAATAAAGAAAACGTTTTTATAATCATAGTTTTATTTTTTTATCTTTAAATCTTCTCCTCTTCTAAATTTTTCTTCTGAACTTAGTTACCGAAACTAAACCTAATTCCGTTTTTTGCCGAAACTCGACATCTATTTGACTTCACTTTTCATATAGCATATATGTAGGTATGTGCTTATCAAAAAAGTCTGAGTCCGGACCTGCAATTTGTCAGTACTTCCGCTACTTGCCGATAGGGGGCGGCAATTACCGAACATTCGAGAAGAAATAAATTACAAATTTAATTTTAATGTGACTTACGAGTGGAAAGATATCTTTATTGCGTTTGAATTTGATTGATCCGTATAACTTCTGCAAGATAAAACAGCATTTCATGTTAATGCAATGAGTATGGGTCGGGAATACTTTTTAATCGTTTAAAAGACTAAACAAATACATGACAACCTATCCGCTTCATAACGACAGTTGTACTGACGAAAGCGCCGCCTGGTCGCAAGTAGTGCAACTACCGTGTGACGTAACGACTACATTGGTGGCTGATGGACTACTTTGATTGCAACACCTCCTCTTTGTTTCTGCTCCGTGGTAGCATGATACAGCATTATTATCAATTTCCGAGGCCATTCCTAAATGGTAGGTACATAATTAAATAAGATGAAATAAGCATCAGAGAATGTAATAAAACAAGAAATACATTATATATAGTAGTACACAGAATAATTATTGGTAATAAATTACATGATTATGATTTGCTTGTTTTGTGTGCTATTTAAAACTTACCTTAAATCGGGATTACCACTTTGCTTTATTGGCACGTCTTTTGTAACCTTTTTATACTTTTAAAAAGATAAAGATTAGATTATCCGTCGTGTCTGCTAGGGCGCTCGACAGGACTCGAGGCGATACGTACACTCTCACATCAGCCAAGACGTGACTGGCGTGGACTCGCGTCAGCTGTGCGGGCGTAATCCCGTTCACCTCATTCGTTCTATGCGAACACTCGCCCCACACCGCGCGTGCGGCGTCACGGCGCGTTCCAAGTCGTACACAAACAAAGAACTAAGCATTGATACACTATCTATTGACATTTAACAAACACAAACAAAACATGTATTTTCATGTAACGTTCCGTTACACTAGTTCGTCAAGGACACAAAGCCAACACGATCACTCACGAGTGACGCCTCGATACTGATATAATTATTATCACCTTAAAAAGTAGTATTGAGTAATGACCTACAAGCAACTAGTTATAAGTAGTAGCAATCAAACAAACAGTAATTAGGGAGTCAAATCTTTAATACATTATACAAAATAAATTCACACTGAAGGGTGGAACGAAGGAGTTCAGAAACTATGTAAGAAATGCTGCGAATGGCTGATCAGTGATCACAAACAAGTCTAGGTACTATTCTACTAAACTTGTACATTACTGCTGTCTTTATTAAAAATCCTTACTAGAATGGGGCAGTGAACTTGCGGCTGAGTCGTCGCTCGTCCAGTCAGGCCCAAAGAGGTAGCGCGCCTGTGCGGGAGGACTTGCCGTCGTGGGTTCGGCTGAACTTAGTATTGGGGCCCGCTAGGCATGGCGGGCTGATACCGGTCGGAGGTTCGCACAAATTTACGAGTATCTCCCGGGCCACTGACTCATGGTAGTGGTAGGAACCGTGAGTTTTTTGTCGGTAGGAGTCCGACATAACCCAACGTTCTCCCCAGACGGAGGGTATCTACGTAGCAAAAAAATGTAAAGACCTGTGGCAGTTTGGAAAAAGCTTGACTTAGTAGAGCGTCGTCTTATTCACTCATACCCTCGATCGAAGTTTATTTTAGCGCGCAGGAACTGTTGGATTGACGATCATGTTGGTGGTCTTTCTGGTGCGGGTCGCCATGTTCATCTGTTCAGCCTGCGCGATAGTGTCGGGCAGCTTCATGTGGAGCGTCTCCGGCGTGAATAGCATGAGCATCCCCGCACAGCCGGCCATCGTGCCGAACAACAGGTACGGCAGCGACTTCATGTACACCATCTGTTTCAGCAACACATTTGATAAAGCACTCACCAACATCATCAATATTCAGCTGAAAGACGTCAACTACTGAGCATAGGCCTCCTACAAACATCGCCACAACGATATTTCCTAGGCCTCCGCGACCTTTGTCAGGTGATTAGTCTATTTCCATTTTTTTGCAATCATGGTACAGTCAGCGTCACGATGTGGGTACCCCCCTTCAAAGTTAATTTTAATACAACTGGGGTACCCAATTGATGCGGCCCACCGTACCTGTACCAAACTAACGCCCAAGTTTTCTCATTCACCCATAGAAGTGTGTCGAAATTTCGCAATGTATTATACCTACACACAGTTTCTCAACGACTCTTTGCGACGACTCCCTTATGCGTTCGGTACTATTCATCCGATTGCGATTAAACTTATTGGTAACTTATATCTTTAATTGATTTTCAATAAAATGCATGCAAACATAATCCTGGGTAAGTATGGTTGCTTCCACATATTGATTCCATACGGTATTAACTACTATTCTTACTGTTTTATCTTTTTTGTTTCCTGAATGATAAGAATGTGGTGAGTAATTTGAAAGGAGGTACGCTAGATGTGGTGTTGGTCCAAGAGAACGCTGTCACTATTGATACTTCTGTAGCTGCCACGGATGGTATAACTAAACCTGACAATTATCACCCGCCATCCGCAATGCCATTGAAAGGGATACCAGTAAGGACAGAAATTTCAGATTTTTTTACCGTGATAAGCTTCTTTTTTTTAAATATTTTGTTGTAATCTTTATTTAGTAGGAATATTTAAAGAACCTGAACTAATATTTACATAATTTAAAAAGCTAAGTCTTCAAATAATAATAACGTGTAACTTGAAATGCGCAAAACCTGAAAATAGTTTGATCAGAATAACGAGCAGAATCAATTGAATAAAAAAATGGCGTTTTTGTACACAAACATGAAATATTGTGAAATGGTGAGAACGTTGGCGCGTTGTAATGACAACGTTAACTTGGCAGTGCGACGGTTTCGAGAAGAGTTTGGAGTATCTGTATCTCACAGAACAATGCAAGCAGTTACACGGAGGCTTCGAGACCATGGTACATTTACGCCTCGGTCAATGGACAGAGGGGGTCCCGTACATGTTGAGCTAGAGATGCAGGAACAAATACCTACTGGATTATTTTAATGAAAATCAACGGCCAGTACGCGGCAGGCGGGCTGACACTTCGGTATCAGCCATAGCATTGTTTGGAGAGTATTAAAAAGTGACCACCAGCCCTCGTTTCATTACAGACGGTGCCAGGAACTAAGTCCATTGGATTATGAACCCCGCGTGGCGTTTTGTGAATGCATGGTTCTTGCAAGATTTCACCAGGAACATCCTCTGGACAGATGAGTGCACATTTACTCGGAGAGGTCAACACAATAGGCACAAGTGGGCGCACGAGAATCCTATTGTTGATGGAGGAAGATTCATTCCAGCAAAGGTTTTCCTTAAATGTGTGGGCTGGTATTATCGGACCGTACGTATTAGAGCCAATCTTTTTGCCACGACTTACTGGTGATGTATACCTGGGATTCCTGCAAGTAACTCTGCCGCGACTAATAATTGATTTATTGGATACACCGAATGTGCCTTTATCAGCTGTAAGCCAAATGTACTACCAACACGATGGTGCCCCGGCGCACTTCTTGTGTACCGTGAGAAGGCATCTTGACCAAGAATATGGCACACGTTGGCTCGGGCGCGGAAGCCCAGTGCAATGACCAGCAGGATAGCCTTTTTTTTTGTTTCCGGGGTGGAAAATCCTCATGGATGTCCGCCGCCCTGGGGCGGGCGGTGGGGTCTGTCAGACTCTTACTGACTAAAAACCACCCCGGTGTTCCACCTCACACCTACGCCGGGGATCGCGGGAACGTACGATTTTTCCGCAACCCCCAACTGGTGCCAGCCCGCTACTGCGGGCCTCTTCGGGTTTGGGGGGGAAACCAAGAGCTCGATCGCGATCAAGAGCGGGAGTGAGGTGTTTGACTCCCCCCGCGACGTCTAAGAGGGGCGCGCGTGGAACTCTACGCGCCGCCACCTCGGGTCCTGATGTGTGGGGGTGACGGACATCCCCGAGTCGTCACCCCTGGACCCATTTAGGGGGGCTGGAAGAGGGCGTTGTCCGCCCTCCGCCGACGCCCGGTGCGCCTTCTGCGGCCGGGTAAGTGGATGAGATCTCCCCCTCCCTTTCCGCAGCCTCCTTCTGCGAGACGACTGTTTCGCAGAACAGCAAGATCACCTGACTTAACACCTTTAGATTTTTTTTGTGGGGTTAAGTAAGAGCGCTAGTATATGGCGATGGAAATGGACCAAATAATGTGACGGAACTGCGTAATAAATTTGAATCAGCGCTTCAACAAGTGAAAAGTGATACTCAAGTGCTCGAATCGCTGAAAAATTACTTAAGAAAGCGGGTTGTGTTATGTATAATTCAACAAAGTAGTAGACATTTTGAATCTTTGGGTTGATTACGTGCCAATTATTTGTTAATTCAGTGATTTAAACTTTTTAAACACGCCAACATTACTTACGTAGTACCTACTTAGGTACCTACCTAATCAGCATGTCATAATTACTGTAGGTAAAAAGCTATTTAGTCTGAAAATGTGGGTTATTTAATGTTGCCAGTCCAAAGCCTGGAAAAGTGTGATGGAAACATTTAAATCACTGTTCAAAGATAACCTAAGTTTTTTATGAGCGTAGATAGTAAATAATAATGGCAGCGCGGCGCGGCGGCGCGCAGCGGCCCAGTGAGGACTCCTCCCTCGATGGAGCGTAAAAACATACACGCATAAAACCTTTACAATTTTTTGAAATAGGTCAATTGAATTAAAAATCTGTTGGGGTGTCTAAGGTTTTGCGCATTTAACGTTACATATTGTAAAAAAAAAAAAAATAAAGGCATCAAAAAACTCGCCCGCATCGCTGTCAACAGGAAAAGTGCTCAAGGCTGGCAGCATTACCACGTTGTACGGCAATGCTGATATTTTGGCCAAAAAATAGGCCAGTCCTCTGGTCACGTGAAGAGTCGACCAACCGCTTGGCGATGTCTCGAAAAACCAAGTGGGCACTTGGACCCCATGGCCCTAGTGTTTCAACCGCAAACGGCTCAAACACATAAGTCCCAAAAAGATTCTAAAACAGATGGGTTCTAAAACAGCTGGCACTCCGGCGGTGACAAGAGCACGACGAATAATTTCATTGATGCTGGCGTACCGTGCTATCCGGCCTGCGGTCTTACTGCAGGATAGGCCATGGTGTCCAAGGCAGTCGACACCTTCACCGCATTGGCAGCGATGCGGAGCCCCGCAGGGAGCGCCCAGACGCAGACAAGTAGCGGGCCGGAAGGTGGTGTTACCCATCATAGTGCCTATGTTGGGTGGCACCACACAGTTACCAAACAGTGAGTGACCATGATTTTTTTTTAGGGGTAAGTTTTCTTTTGCGGCATTGCCTAGACGCTGAATCAGGGTCTAACCAACATGATGACCGCTAACGATTATCAAAAATAATCGATTTTACATCGCAAGTGAAAATGCGGTTCAAAATCCCTTCTTTTTGTGCCTGCTAAGCAACGCAAGGCATACCACAACGCGTTCGTCGCGCTGGCGATCGGTCAGTTCGTGCGGCACCCACTTAGCAAGTTTTTTTACGTTGCCAATTCGACGCAAATGGACCAATATTGTTTTGATGCTAACGTTGAAAGCAGTTGTTAACTTAGCCATAGATTGAGTATCGTCAGCTTCCACTATCGCCTTTAATTCGTCATTGTTCTTTATAGTTTTCAGGCGACCACGGGGTTCATTTATTACATCAAAATGTCTATGTCAGAAGCATTCAAAACAATAACGAGTCGTATGTTCGTTTGTAGTGTTCACTCCGTACACGTAATTAATTTTGTGAGCCGTTTGTGCGGCATTGCTACCGCGACGGAACTCGTATTTCATAATTACTCGTATTTTTATCGTGCCCATATTGATGAAAAATACACAAATGTAGTGAAAACAAAACACCAATCAATAAACAAATGACTGAATTTGAAAATCAGCAGTCACACATAAATTACGTTTCAAATGGCCAGTATTGTAAAACGGCAACTTCATAGGTAGTATATCCACCACGGTGGAAGATTTCAAGGGTCACTCCTATTCCCAAAAGTCTGAATAAGACATTAGTAGAAGAATTCCGCCCCATTGCCAGTTTGTCATCCCCATATAAAGTTTTGAAAACATACTACAAACCTAATTATATTTATCCCCAAGTTCAAAAGTATCTATGTAACGAACAACATGGTTTCAGACCAAAAACATCAGTAAACCTTCTTGTCCTAGCAGGCTATATATCAAAACGTTTGTACCGTGGAGGCCAGGTCGATGTCATGTACTTTTGACTTCTGGAAAGAGTTTGATTGGGTAAATGATGACATTCTGCTGGCAAAACTATCTGCCATCGGATTTCCGCCAGATCTCTCATGGCTCCTTGCTGTCTACCTCCGCAATCGTCAGCAGTTTGTCAGAATGGGCCTTTATGAATCCCAACCCTATCAAACGCGTTCTGGAGTCAGTCAAGATCAGTCCTGGGAGCGCTTCTTTTCTTGATAATGATTAACGACCTTCCTACATCACGCCAGAAGTCTATTGTATGCAGTATGTATATGTATAACTACCCTTTGAACGTTATTTTAGGCTGTTTAGGGTACAATTCTCTCGAGGTTAGAAGATAAATTACCAAATTATTAATATGTGTAAGATCCTTCACGGAAAAACAGATTCTCCTGAACTGCAAGGCGAACTGTCCCATCTTTTTGCTCCGATAAATTATAGCCTTAACAGGAGGAATAAATTGTTCGAGCCCAGTCTCCTGCCCCATGCACACTCTCTGCACACTCAACGCTCTCTTGGACGCCAGGCCTGACTGTGATGTGTTCGCGGATGAGTGGAAGAAGATCTTGTCAGTATGTCTGGAGTACTGTGAGAGGAGCGTATGACTGTCTAGTAGTTGTATACTTTTCTTTATGGTACTCAACTTATGTGTTTGTGTCTTTAACTAAGATAATTGGCCTTATATGACCTTGCCTTGGCATGCCTTGTATGACCTTAAAAAAAACCGCTTATCGAGAGTCACTACATAAGCCAACAGTCAAGTTCATTGACGGTGGCAAAACATGAATGGATTTTGTGTGAAATAGAAGGAAAGGCAGCCGGTGAGCAACATATTTATCGAAAAATATTTAAATGAGATTATAATATATAAGCTTTTTCTTCTTCGATCATTTTACAGTACATAGATTTTTTTATGCTTTTTGTTTGCGTTAGTTAATGTTAACTAAGAAAATTTTATTTTTATGTCAGACGAATGGATTTTTAAAATTTATTTTAATAAATTTCTGTCTGAACAAAATGTTTCTTATTTCTGCTTTATGAGGATTTACGTACTTAAGTACCTAATTATGAAATTTTATAGTGTCACACTGGTAAGTATATATTTTTTATCACTGTTGCGTTGAATCAAACAGTTTTTGGCAATTAAACAATAGTTTTATTGAAAAGTAAGTCCACAATGCCACTAAGACGAAATAGTGATAAATAAATAATGAAGGTGTAATAGACCGACCAACCAACAGAGGCGTCTGCGGTGCAGTCATGGAGCCGATGCGCCCTGTCATGGAGCAGAACCCCATCAGCATGTGACGCGCCTGCGTCGGGAACAGCTCGATGGTGTAGATGTAGATACCGCAGAAGATCAGGCTGATCATCATCTTGCCCACCAACGTCAACGTTATGATCAGAGTTGCTGTAACATTGATGCTCATGTCAAATAAGAACTTTTTGACCATCATTTGACTTCGGAGATGATGATCGTGATATGATCTTTGTAAAGTATTATTATTATTTTGAATTATTGTGAATGTGAAGACTATGTGGGTTTTTTTCAGAGTTATTATCGATCATGGTCTGGTAGTTTGAGTAATGTATGTGACCTACCCAAATGTTCTTTCTTTGGTATTGTTCGTAGAATCGTTAGACTCCTTAAGTTCTGAGTTGAGCTGCACGATTACTGACAAATACGTGCACTGACTGGACAAGTCCACTCAATTAGTGTAGTTATTTCCTCAAAAGACCACTTCAGGCACCAATCTACAAGGTCTTCATATAATCTGACCAAGATTATGTCTGGACTTTAAAAGAGACTGTGAACTCGTAAGTTTTTTTCTGCCTTTCTTCTCAGAGTCACATAGGAAACGCCGACCTCATATAGTTTTTAAAATATGATTGACGTTTAAAAGCGTTTGTACAAAATTAAAAGGACTTAATTAAGGAGTTAATTAAGAATATAAAACATGTTCGTTTCTTTTTTTACTAGCCTGTAGTGTCCCACTGCAAGGCAACTCCATCAAGGAACTCTCTAAAAGTATAATAGTAATAGCCCAACCGCCTAATGTTGACGTCGTGGTGGGGCTTGCCCGCTCCGAACTCTAGGTCTATGCCGAATGAGTTTGCCGGAACAGAACTAGGGTGAGGAGCCAGACCAAGAGAGATACAGAAACCAGCAGGGCAGCATGTGGCGAACTGTTGGGCAGTAGCGACCCCACGGACTCTATCTCCCAGGAGAAATCTTGTTCCTCATCTCTGGCTTGCCTTTATTGACCGGCCAGAGTGAACACTGACGAGGACCAGCGCTCCCGCCTCATTATTGTCTTTATTGGTCGGCTTAAATGGAGATTCGCAAGAGCAAGCGTGCTCGGAGGAAGGTAGTATTACAGTAAGTTCTGGTACGGATCTTGACATCTTCCAGGCTCTGGGATTGTTCTGATAACCTTGGAATACCTCTCCTCTCCTCAAGCCCCTCAGGACATGTTGCCCCCTCGTCGCTACGCCACTACGTGCTAGCGACACTTTTCGGGGGCCCATGATTGAGTATGCAAGTCACCCCTGCTATTTCATCTGCGTATTGTATACATATGAAACATTGGTCATGCAGGAGCTATAGTCTTTCCATAATTCCAGGTAACCAGTCCACTTTAGCTACCCAAATCCATAGTTCAATATATTTTTTTCCATATCCTGCAATAGTTCTGCACTAACCGGGGGTTGTCTTTGGGTATAGTACATACAGGGATAATCGTCGGTCGGTGCCTCCTTACCATTTAAAATTGTCCAAGGGGCCTCTGCGAGTATGCTTCGGCCCTCCGTGCGGCTTCAAAAGGTCCGGGACCCTCGGATCCCGAGATATGTCAAAGACATTTTTAAAATAGTAATAGTAATTTATTTCCAAAACTTCAGTACACGTTACACCACTGATGCCTCGACCCCTGAATTAGGTCATCCTGTATGACAGGAGTCTTGGTTTCTCCCGTTACATGGATCAGCATGAGAAGGCTTAGACTACATACAATTCCATGTTTTTTTTAATTATGGAAAAAAAGGATACCTAATGAATAAAAACAAAAAAAAAACTCATTCTCTAAAACTTATTCTGTCTTAGAATATAATGGTGGCAGCATGTGTACGGTATAATAGGTGGTCCTGTGGCAATTATTAACAAAGGGTCAGACAACCTTAGGAAACAACATCCATTATTATAGTAGGTACTAAGTACACGGCGTCACCTGCCAAATAGAACGTCTTTTCATAATGCATACGAGCTAGGTCGTAGCTTAGCCCGAATCGTATCGAGAAGTCATGTGCACTGGGCTGCTACGAATTTTTCCCGTTTTAAGAACAACGTGCTTTTTTTTTCACTTGTGTTCTGCTACTTATTAACTAAACAATTACTTACGGTTGTCGACAGCAGGTAGTACGACGAGCGATAATCCACAGACAAAAAAACTTATCTGGATTGAACTCTTCCTTCCAAATCGGTCAAGCGTGATGTAGCAAAGGAAAGCGCCGGGTATCTCCACGAGAGCCGTCATCACGAAGTTAAGGTACTTGTTGCCCATCAGAGATACTGCGTTTATGGTCAGTCCATAGTAGATCATCGTCACCGATATCCACCAAAAAGAAACCACGCCCATCCGGGTCAGGATGGTCTTTGAACGTAAAACTTGAGTAAGCAAAAAGGGTTCCTTGCGCTCCGGTTCGGGAATAGGTTTTTCTCTCTTAAGACTAATTTCGGACTTTTTAGGAGGACCGTGAGTTAACATTTTCATGGTATTGGGTAAAAGTGTCACCCTGTTGATCCTTGCAATTTTAAGAATTATCCTAACTGCTTCATCCCTCTTTCCTTTGGCAATGAGCCAGCGCACACTCTCTTCTACAAAGAAGCAATAGAAAATAAAGAGCACGGATGGAGCGAAGATGACCAACGTGTAGGTCCTCCAGTAGGGCATGGCCCAGGCGGACACGGCAGCCAGCACTTGCCCCGTCGCGAACGTGCAGTGTATTATGTTGCCGCCGATCACTCTTCTGTCCAGGCCCACTACCTCGAGAGCTGAAATAAACAATATTAAGAATAGAGAACAAAAAACTAAAACAAGAAAACTAGCAGGATGTATATTTAAGGGACAAAGAATAATTATCACTGTGCATGCTGGTTCAGTACAAGGTTTCGTACGTAACGCACTATTGACATACAAAGCAAGTCTAACAGAACGTCTGGTACCGAATCTTCCACCAAACTCTGTGGTTGTGCTTGATAATGCGTCATACCACAATGTTCAAAACGACAGAGCACAAATTTCTAATAAAAAAAAATTGAAATGAAGAGATGGTTGACAGAAAAAAATATAGCTTATAATCTAGATATAAAAAAAATAGAACTGTATGATCAGTTTAAATTAAATAAAGAAAACCATATTTGATATAAGATTGATAACATACTTCAGCCGTATGGCATAAAAGTTCTTCGGCTGCCACCATATCATTCTGAACCCCATAGAATGGGGAATTGAAAAAAAAAAATATTGATTCGCATAATGTCGAACAGAGTGTGACGGGAATAATTAAACTAATAAATCAACGTGGTCAAATTGATAAGGAGATGTAATAATACTAATGGAAAATACATGTCGACATTTAAAAAATAAAGAAGAAGAACACTATCGACATTTTGACATAGAATCAGAATTCATAATTAACGTTGGTGAGAGCAGCGAATCCGAAAGTTCATCATTCGATTTTTCTAGTAGCGATACAGAATAATATGTTCAATAAACATGGATTTACCAAATCAAGTTGTTTTTTTAAGAATCCGTATATTATCAAACACAACAGGTTACAATAACCTTAAAAATATCAAAGTAATCTAAACTAATTTGCAATAGCTACTACGTCACCGAGTTGTTCTTTTTTATTTCAATTTAAATAACTGTAGATATTTGTATGTTGTACTTGACAGGTACCTCTTGTCACGCACACAAAGTCACTGTATATATACAAGATTTACCCACGCATAGCGCCGCGCGCACAGATGAGTTGAACTATCTGTAACGGGCTAAAGAAAAAGGAGGATTATAATGTTGTACCTATAATAAATGCGGTGCTGTAAGTGCCATTACCGACGAGAGCCTCGATGAACTCCAGCACCAAGTACACTAAGTAGTGGTTACAGAAGGCTCGCAGCACGCCGAAGATTGCCGGCGCCACCGCCGTACCGATCAGCGCGAAGCGACGCCCGAACCTGGCGCCATGGATCATATCAGTTTCTTTTTTTATTTAATTTTTTTTTCGGCCCCCGTAGCACGTTTCACCAATTCGCATCCCATCGCCTGTCCGAGCCCGCGCTCTTTCTTCGTTTTCGCTTAGCGTTTCCGACTTTTTATTTCTGCTCGGCTCCTAAGGCCCACTTGCGCCAAGCTAGGTTATCACGGCAAACTCGGAGGTAAATGCTACTTTGGAGTTAAATTCTAATGATGTCTTGCACCATCAAGAGTTAGGGGATAACCATGAGTTTAATTTTTAATTTTTTAACCGACTGATGTGGGAGGGTTAAGTCAACTAACTCTGGGTTAGTAATGTCAAAATTTGCTTTGTTTGTGTCTTGTGTTTGTTGCATTTAGTGATATCGGTTTTATTTTGTCCTGAAAATGATAAATCAATGGTTGTTGTCTGATGATGATGAAGAGATCATCGAATACATTAGTTCAGACTTTTATAACAGAAGAATTACGGAACGGACTGATATTTTTTACTCACAAAGAGACAAAGATTTTCATAGAAGATTTCGTCTACAAAAATAAACTGTTCACTATTTATTGGATAAAATTGAAAATAGATTGCAATATACAAATGCGAATAAAAAGTAAATACCTACATGTGACCGACATTACGTTTTTAGTAATTACTGTGAAATAGACTGGATATTGGATTTAAGTGCAATGATAATGACCTACTATGTGTTGCCTTACCTTCAGAAGAAGTGCCATACTCTTCAATATTCTGGATAAGAACTATCCTATCAACTGTAAGTTAAAGTAAAGTTATATAAATACCACTTCACTTCAGATGAAACTACAGCTCTAGAAAGTTGCACATATCTAAAATATCCATTTTGGCATCAGAAGCATTTTTTTTCGCCTTCTTTTTTAAATTTTTATAATGTTGCTGTAAACTTTCCAGCATGCGGGAATGACCAGCGTTAAACTCGTTTACCACTTCCAACCAAGCTTTTTGTTTTTGTAGAAGATTGGCTCCATCAGTTTTTTTTGTTCTCTATTATGTGTTTATATTTTTCTAAAACCTCGCACAGTAGCAAATTGTCGCTATTTGTGAAATTTGGGCCGCGTAACCGAGGTGTTTTTTCCATTTTGAAGATCTTCCGCGTCCGCCTAATTTATTTTCACAAAATAATAAGTATAAACAACAATGCAAATGCAACACGCTCAAGTCACGACAGTCAATATAACGCGACAAAGAACCATGTGTCATTTCTAATCTGACATAAAGGAATATACTTATTCAAAGTACTGTGGAGCGAGAGAGAGCAGTATACTAATTCATTCAGCATTCGATCTACCATATTTTGCCGGATGTAAAAATAATGAATGAACATAACAAATGAACATGACAAGACTCGGGTTAGTTGACTCTGGATTAATTTTTACTGGTGCAATTTATACTGTGAGTTAAAAATTTAAAACATTAACACTGAGTTAGTAAACCTCGAGTTATTTATTTAACTCAAAGTTTTGGTACAAGCGGGCCTAAGTGGTAGTAGCGTGATGTTAAAAAGCCTATAACCTTCCTCAAGAATCGGGCTATCAAACGAAAAAAGAATTTTAGAGTGGTAGTTCCAGAGGATAGCGAGATCAAACAAACAAACAAACTTTTCAGCTTTATTATTAGTATAGCCTTATAGATCTCTGGAGTCTGAGCTATACCTAATCGGTCGGGACGGGGACGGGCGCCGCGCGCCGACATTTGAAATTGGTCATCTTTTAACTGCTAGGGCTTATATTTCATCTTCATATTCTATTCTACTATTTTTAAATTGTTTTCATACATATTGTTTTTTTACATGGTTCTGACATATAGAAGCAACAAGAATGAATCCGGGATTATGTTATAACTTGATTAAATAGTTTCCATCGAGTTTATTGCCCGTCCTTCTCCATAGAGATTTATGTTTTGGAACGGGCAACTAGCTTCAACTTTCTGACTAACTGACCGACTCCTTGACAGTTCAAAAGTGCCTGTAAATTGTTGAATTAAAATAAATGCATTGAGTTTGCCTTATAATCAGCCTACAACGTTCACACTGCTGGAAAACCGGCCTTCTCTCTGTGAGAGGGAGTGGGTCGTAATCCACCACGCGGAGTTGAGTTGAGTTTGCCTCGCTTTGCTTTAAATGATTTACTTACTTACTTACTTACTTACTTATTATTTGTCTCAGTAAAAATACATACATAAAGAAAAACTTTGATAAACTCACGCATCTGAGATGGTGGCGGTGGCAGGTATCGCCATGAACACGCCAGCATTGTGGATGGTACCCACCAGCGTGCGCTTCCACTCCTGACACGCCAGGTCGAACTGAAATGTGGACAAATAACTATGATACTGTCCACGCTAACTGAACAACCTATAATTATGCTGATACCCCAAGGAGTCCACTGCACAAGTAGGCACCATAAAAGATTTACTGCGTATGAGTCTGGTTGACTTGCTTAAGGAATCTTGCCGTGGTACATCAAATGTTGCTCGTTGATCAGCTGCATCCGGTTGGACTGGAAGTCGTCCCCAACGTAGTTGGTAAAAGGCTAGGCATATGATGGTTGACTTATGACAGACAAGGCATCTTCACCTCTGGAACAATGGTGTATTGATTCTCGTAGACCCAGGAGTAGCAGCGTCTGCTCTGGTTGGAGAAACTGGCTGGCTCGCATTTATCGCCAATCGCAACTCGTCGATGGCAGTCGTACCCGGTCGGTGGTAATGCAAATTGTCCCCAACCATTCGTTCCAAACATTTCTGGAGACGACTCGCATTGTGGCACTCTGCATCTAAACAAGAGGGTGGAGAATCAACAGGAAGTAGGTAACTGCTGCACTGCCAGCTGGTGACTATATGGACGTGGCTGAACAATGAATATTATTACTGTATCTCCTAGAAGTGCTTAGGTACCTACTTAATCCTGCGTCTGTGTGTTCGGCTGCGGCAAGTGTTTTTGTGACACAATATCTGATCATGCTTTTTTGCTGACACTCACCTGTATTCGACACTTCCAGCATTAAATATATACTGGCAGTTGTACACACTGGTAAATAAGATGGCGAGCCCCAAGTAGGTGTACACGAATTTCTGATAGCGGCCGAAATCGCCCAACTCGGACAGTATGGCGTCTAGGTCTAGCGGGACCGGGACCCGCTTCTTCCGGGACTCGGAACTATATCGTTTGGGCATTCCTATCGGCACACCTCGGCCCACCACTACACGCACCTGAGTGCCTGTCGATCAGACGCGTTAGAAGAATACGTTAATATTAAAATTACACAAGCAAGAACACAAGCAGCGGTTCTTTCAATGTGGCAATATTGGCCTCAACTTTTCATTAATCGCTTTTGTGGATGCCAATAAAGGCAATACATAATGATTATTTTTGATGTTTGTAGCTTGAAGTTTAATATTCTGTCAAATGTGACGACTACGACCGCTGACAGCCGAAGATAGCAATGAAGGTTTTAAACAACATAAATGTTCGATTTGATTATTGCTAAATCATGGATTGCATGAATGTGTTGGATGTGTTGTTGTTCCTTTGATTAAGGCATTTCTTCCCGCTGTCTACATCTCTAAATCTACTATCCTATCGCAGGTATGCTGGAAGATATTTCATTAGAAATAAGCATCCCCTTTGTACCTATTTTTCTGTTTTTTTCTTCTTGTCTGTTTATATAAGTGTGTACATAAATGGTTAAATAAATAATAAACAAGAGTTTGGTAGAACACGTGACTCCCGTGTAAACTACCGTTTATATCTACCCTACCTACTGTGTTTATAAAGAGGGATTAACATTAACATGCTGGTAAGCAACCTATCCATGTAATGGCTCTTATGTTCCTACTTGTGGGTATTTCAATTCTGTTATGTGGAAAGTGGTGTAGTTTTAAATTGAATTAAATATGGATAAATAACTAAATAACTTACCTATACTCGTATCAGTTACTTTTTGAAGCGCTTTTCCATTATCTGCGTAGCGTCTAGGTACACGGGAGTCTACGTCCGTCAGTTGCTTCGGTCCATATGTGGAGAAACCTGTCTACTGACTGTCTGCCTTTCCACTACAGTACTAGCTGCGCGCGGATATCGCGACCCAGGGGTATGCAAGGCACACGATGAGGCCGCTTCTTCTTGCACCGCAATCCCCCCGCAAACAACATTTGGAATCTGTAGTTGGGTAGGAACCCTGTTTAGCTGCGCTGTGGCCGCTGTAGGCTACACATCCGAGCAAACTATAGTTGGGTAGGTACCCTGCTTAGCTGCGCTGTGGCCGCTGTAGGATACACGTCCGAGCAAACTATAGTTGGTTAGGTAACCTGTGTAGCTGCGCTGTGGCCGCTGTAGGCTACACGTAGGTACGAGCAAACTATAGTTGGTTAGGTAACCTGTGTAGCTGCGCTGTGGCCGCTGTGGGCTACACGTACGAGCAAACTATAGTTGGTTAGGTAATCTGTGTAGCTGCGTTGTGGCCGCTGTGGGCTACACGTACGAGCAAACTATAGTTGGTTAGGTAACCTGTGTAGCTGCGCTGTGGCCGCTGTAGGCTACACGTACGAGCAAACTATAGTTGGTTAGGTAACCTGTGTAGCTGCGCTGTGGGCTACACGTACGAGCAAACTATAGTTGGTTAGGTAACCTGTGTAGCTGAGCTGTGGGCTACACGTATGAGCAAACTATAGTTGGTTAGGTAACCTGTGTAGCTGCGCTGTGGCCGCTGTAGGCTACACGTAAGAGCAAACTATAGTTGGTTAGGTAACCTGTGTAGCTGAGCTGTGGGCTACACGTATGAGCAAACTATAGTTGGTTAGGTAACCTGTGTAGCTGCGCTGTGGCCGCTGTAGGCTACACGTACGAGCAAACTATAGTTGGTTAGGTAACCTGTGTAGCTGCGCTGTGGCCGCTGTAGGCTACACGTACGAGCAAACTATAGTTGGTTAGGTAACCTGTGTAGCTGCGCTGTGGGCTACACGTACGAGCAAACTATAGTTGGTTAGGTAACCTGTGTAGCTGCGCTGTGGGCTACACGTACGAGCAAACTATAGTTGGTTAGGTAACTTGTGTAGCTGCGCTGTGGCCGCTGTGGGCTACACGTACGAGCAAACTATAGTTGGTTAGGTAACCTGTGTAGCTGTGCTGTGGCCGCTGTGGGCTACACATTCAAGCAAACTATGCATCCACTATAAGGCCCGCTTGCACCACAAATGTAAATACATTTAGCGCTAAGCATATTTAGAACGTCATCCTGTCTCTACAATTTTCAAACAATTAACAGAAGCGGAAGGATGTTTTAAATGAGTTTAGCGCAAAACATTATAGTGATTTGTGGTGAAAGCGGGCCTAAGTGGATTTGCCTGCGTCGTTAGTCTAACGGGGCTGCAGATTACGAGGTCCCAGCTCCAATACTAAGTCGGGCTAAAAAGTTTAGCTATTTTCTGTCTTGGAATTCTCAGTAGCAGCCACTTAGGTACTTCCACTTTAGCCAATTGATAACAACAGTGAATTTCCCAAAATATTCCAGTGGGTCGATGCTGAAGTAGGTATAGGTATAAGTCAAGTGGATCCTATCGAGATATTTACATAATAATCTTTTAACATTTAATGAAATGGCTGCAGGTCACAGGAACAATCTGCGACTCCCGTCTTCCCCTTAAACTTTAGGGGAAGATATTATAAAACAATGTTTATACCTGCTGTCTTGTATGGAGCAGAATGTTGGGCCACCAAAGGGATGAACAAAAGCCCATTTCATGCCGCTGAGATGAGAATGCTAAGAGGGATATGTGGTGTCACACGAATGGATAGAATAAGAAATGAGTACCTACATAAAAAGTGGCACCGGTAAATGATAAATGATTTTATTTCTGTAAGTAGGTTTGAACAAACACTTTTACACGTCAATCGTATTTTAAAACTAGATGAGGTCGGCATTTCCTATCTGACTACTCTGAGAAGAAATACCGATAAAGTCCAGACAAAATCTTGATCAGATTATGTGAAGGCTATGTAGATCGGTGTCTGAAATGGTCTTTTGAGGAAAGAACCACACAGATTGAGTGGACCTGTCCAGTCAGTGCACGCAATTGTACACACAGTCGTGCAGCTCAACTTAGACTTAAGGAGCTCAACGATTCGATGAACAATACCAAAGAAAGGACATTTGAGTAGGGCGCATAAATTACTCAAACTGCCCGATCATGATTAAACCAACTGAGAAAAATACAAAAAAAAAAAAAAAACAATGACCGACATAGTTCTCACATTCACAATAATTAGAATAATATTATAATAATTTTTGAGGACCATGTAGATTTGTGTCTGAAATAGTCTTTTGAGGAAAGAACCACACAGATTGAGTGGAACTGTCCAGTCAGTGCACGCATTTGTCAGTAACCGTGCAGCTCAACTCAGAACTTAAGGAGCTCAACGATTCGACGAACGATACCAAAGAAATTACATTTGGGTAGGCCGCATCAACTACTCAAACTGCCAGAACATGATTAAAACTGGAACAAAAACACACATAGTCCTCACATTCACAATAATTAAAAATAATATAATACTTTACACAGTAAATATTAGTGTCATTGTATATGTAAATAAGTATAGACACATAATATAGCAAAGTAAAAATAGTTAGCAAAATAAAATAAATTAACATTGCCTGTGCTTTATTGGAGCAACTCAATCCCAAGCCTTTTTGTCCTCAATATAGTCTTTGACAGTATAATAGGCATTCTGGCATAATTTCCTCTTTATAAAAGATTTGAATTTATTAAGGCTTAGTTCTTGAATGTGGCTAGGAAGTTTATTATAAAAACGTTTACATTGGCATCTCAACGAGCCACCTATTTTCATGAGCCTGGTAGTAGGAATAACAAATTTGTGTTTGTTCCTAGTATTTATATTATGGATATTAATGTATTTTTTAACGGATTAATATTTTTATGTGCATACAAAAACTATCATAAATATACTGAGAAGGCACAGTCATTATATTAATCCCTTTAAATTTGTCTCTGAGGGAGTGTCTGGGACTTAATTTATTAATTGAACGAATTGCCCTTTTTTGTAAAACGAAAATCGTCTGAATATCGGCGGCATTTCCCCACAACAGAATACCGTACGACATTACACTATGAAAATAACTAAAGTATACTAAACGGGCTGTCTCTAAATCAGTTAAACCACGAATTTTCCTAACGGCGTATGCTGCAGAACTAAGCTTCTTTGAAAATTTATCTATATGGGGGCCCCTTTGAAGCTTGGAATCCAAAGTTATGCCTAAGAATACTGTGGTATTTTCGGGTTTCAACTCTTCGCACTTTATGAGAACACTTGTTTCTATTTGTCTAACATGAGGTATCGTAAACTTAATACATTTCGTTTATTCCTCGTTAAGAAGAAGGTTATTAACATTAAACCAGTTAACTACTTTTGCGAGGCCACTATTTACATTGTCAGTAGGTAACCAGCTGCTGACGTTTGAGTTTAAATAAAAGTGAAGTGTCGTCTGCAAACAGCACTATATCATGTTTATCCTTTATGAGGTAAGGCAAGTCATTTATATAAACAAGACATAAAAATGTACCTAGAATTGAGCCTTGAGGGACTCCCATTCTTACTACCGATCCGGGAAATCTTTTCCCGTTAACATCAACTCTCTGTAACCTACCACTTAAGAAGTAAGAAGATCCAGAGGCGTTCCGGATTCCGTAGTGGTGCAGTTTCCTGATTAATGCTTCATGAAGAACACAATCGAATGCCTTGGACAAATCGCAAAAGATGCCCAACGCATCGCATTTTTTGTCCTCCCATGCATTATATACATGCCCTAGAAGTTCAACTCTGTAGCTGAACGACCCCTTGTAAAATCGAACTGTTTGTTATGCAGTAATTTATGTACGTTAAAATATCTTTGCATTTGATTTAAAATAAGTTTTTCAAAAATTTTACTTAATGTACTTATACTAACTTACTGTGCACTGAAATAGGTCTATAATTAGTAGTTAGTTAACTTAAAAGTTGTGTGAAAATTGGTTGTCATGGTATGGGCGTGTGATGCGGGGGAATAAGGAAAATGTCGTGAGGAAAGTTTTGAGTATGAAAGTCGATGGCTATAAGAGTTGGGAATGTTGATATGGTTAGAAAGGTGGTGACTACCGAGATGACGACTAATAGAGACGTAGATATGGAGGAACAAGACATAGCATAAGTAAATGGAGATAAGGGCAGGCAGGAGTGATGCTGATCTTTATCATTTTAACATTTGGGGGAAAAAACTCAATTGCTTATTTTTCTGACGTAAAAATAAAAGATGACGAATCAATATCTACCAGAGTAGGTAATACCTACTAAAGACGTAGTATTTAAACAAGGTAGTTAATGTGAAATAACTATAGACTTTATTCTCTCAATACGAACCGCGTTGTTTGCCTGACGCCAATACATAAAAAAGGATGTTCAGGTATCTGACCTACAGATACATAGGATGCACAAGATAAATGTTGATATAACTTACTTCAGAGGTAATTTAGGATATCCACACTTAAAATAAATTCGCCTTTTAAAAACGTGAATTGCCTATCACCCAAAATTTGACAACAGTAGATTCTGATCAACAACGCAGCATTGAGTTAATGTTTGGTCAGATAAAAGCCGTTCTTGCCCTTGGCTCTTGTTAGTAGTCTCTTGTATGTACACAATGCGTTTTATATTTAGATAAGCCTTTAATTTTGAAAGAAGAAAGAAAGAAAGAAAAATAGATTTATTTGTCACAGAAACACGTGCATACAAAAAGATAATTAGCTCTAATATTAAGAAAAAAGTAAAAATAACAAAGAGATCTCTAATCACGAGCACAAAACAAAAATTTTTGGTACTAATTACCAAGAAGATGGAGTGACTTAAAAAAAATGGGTTGGACAGACTAGTTACGGCTGCTGGATAAGGTTTTTTTTTTGTTCCAGGTTGGAAAATCTTCATATATGTCCACCGCCTTGGGAAGGGCGTCTGTCAGACTCTTACTGACTAAAAACCAACCCAGCGTTCCATCTCACACCTACGCCAGGGGTCGCGGGAACATCCGCAACCCCCGATTGGTGCCGGCCCGCCATTGCGGGCCTCTTCGGGTCTGGGGGGGGCGTGAGGTGTTTGACTCCCCCCGCGACGACTAAGAGGGGCGGGCGTGGAACACTACGCGCCGCCACCTCGGGTCCTGGTGTGTGGGGGGCGACGGACGTCCCCGAGTCCGTCGCCCCTGGACCCATTTAGAGGGGCTGGAAGAGGGCGTTGTCCACCCTCCGCCGACGCCCAGTGCGCCTTCTGCGGGCCGGGTGAGTGGACGAGATCTCTCTCTCCTTTTCCGCAGCCTCCTTCTGCGAGATTACTGTTTCGCAGAAGGATACCACCGCGTCCCAGGACTCCTCGCTGCCGACCATCGCATTCGCATTCACTCGTCGACAGCGACAGTTCACTGCCTACTTCTGAGATGAGGGCACGGCGCGGCTCCTCCCAAGCGGCACACTCTGCCAGCGTATGCCGCGCCGTGTCCTCCCGGCAGTCGACGCAGTGGTGACACCGGGCGTCCGGCTCCCTGTTTATGCGACACAGGTACTTCCCAAAGCAACCATGCCTCGAGAGCACCTGCGTCACCCGAAACGACAGAGAACTGTGCCTCCTTGCTGGGTAAGCTATGCTAAACTAGATGTTGTGGTGCATCTTGAGAGAGGCCTATATCCATCAAGTGGCCTATGCACAGCTAATTTTCAAATTGTGAGTAGCACCTTTTGAAGCAACCGTAACATTCCTTGTAACGGCGTGTGCAGGGTGAATCATTTGAGTAGACCAACATTACTCGTGGCTTTAATAATTAAAATAAAACCAATAATTATGTAACATAATAATTGTTATTTTTAATATCCTTAAACGTTTTATATACAGTCAACATCGAATGCCAAGAACAACATCTACAACGTAGTAAAGTACACAAGAGCACAACAGGTTTATAAACGTATTCATATATTATATGTATAGATAAAAGTATATACATGTACAGTAATATCCTCACAATCGGTTTACTTGCAGCGCTGCATTACATCCGACGTCGAGCTGCTGACGTGGCCGTTGTTGTATGATGATCAATGATCATTTAGTGAGATGCTAAATGTGGTTTTCATTTGTAATTTTCCTGTTATACAAACTGCCTCACGTTAGCAGTTATATAACGTCGGAACATTGACAACTTGATGCAACGACTACCTCTACACATGCCTATATTTCAAACATCTATGTGCACTTAAGTTAAGACTATTTAATTTGGACGAACACAACGTTAGCAGACCGACGCGCGACGTCCCTGAACAGTAACAAGTGATCGATACATTCACGATAGAAAACGTCTGAAATTCAATACAATATAGTTTTATTGAACTATGACGACCGACAATAAATATTACATTGGTCTTTAGATTACAGGATTATTATACAATATTCATTATGATTACGGCTACATCCTGCCGCACGCGCCGACAGAGACAGACGAGTGATGCCGTCTCTGACGCTCGCAGCGGCTGGACAGTAAAAGCTATCGAACACTTAACATTTCAAAATGTTTTTTTTATTTCCTTTGTAAGGATTAATGAACACTAGGAAGGGATAGAATTATACAACACCGACACGATACTATCACTTTTCAAAGATGGCGTGATTTGGAAGCATTCGCCCTACACGAGCCACGAGCCGAGAACAAACGACTCTAGGCCCTTAAAATAAACTCTTGTAACCTACAAACGAGCAAAATACATGACAGTTATTATAATAATTATTTTATTACAGTACTTAGTGTCATTTTAAAACCGTTTCTTGTAATTTGTATGTAACAGGTGCCGAGTTAATGCGTTGTGGGAAAATATACACGTTTACTTACAATATAACAGAGTGCTACGTTTCAACAAATTGCATTAAATTAGATCCATCCATACAGTCGGCTACATAAGGTTTGATCGTTTCAAACACTTCGCAAAAAACAGTGGTGCGAAGACAAAAGAAATCCTTTTACACACTTGTGTAACCGACTATACAAAGTGAGCACAACCAAAGTGATGCGAAGCACCGGCACGTACCGCTCGTTGCTATGAGAACCAATATGTTGATAAACAAGTGACAAAAATTATAAACGTGGCGGTAGGAAATCAAAAAACAGTACTCACACACATATTGGCTCCATAATTATTCCAAGGAAAATATCTTTTCCTCTTTCAAGGGTCAGATTGCTTAATTGTTTTCACATGACAGGGCTATTTTATTTCAAGTGCCGGCAATCACTATAAGTGAGTTCATTATAGGGATATTATACAGGGTGTTTGGCGCATGGACCGACCCAATGTTTCCAGGGATTTGGGGGGTCATTAGCTAGGTTCTACCCATACACCCTTTGTCCCAATTTTTTTTAACGAATTTAGAAGTTGTAAATTTCATACAAAAATAAACTTTGGAAGCTTGTAAGGAATTTTCTTGAAACCAGTTGTATCACAGCCACTACACCCACAAACAAAAAACTTACTATTTCGAATAAAAGGAAATATTTTGGGTGTTTTTTTCATTAAAAAAAAATCATATGTAACCAACCGTGACGTTTGGGACAAAGGGTGTATGGGTAGAACCTAGCTAATGACCTCCCAAATCTCTGGAAAAATTGTGTCGGTCCATGCGCCAAACACCCTGTATAATTAATGTCCTATTATTCAGTTATACAGATGGGACACCTCGTTACAAAAATATATGATTTAAACATTCACAATATGGTAACTTATATGTATAACAGATAGACAGACATTGGCACTTCCAATGTTCATTATTTTGGGCACACGTTACAATTATTTATATTTAACACTATTGATACGATGCGACACAAATTATTGCCCTGTTTTCTGTCACAAGATTAAAACTACCACAGTTACGATAAGATTTTAATTAAGTAGGTAATTATATGTTTTTGATGAAATTCAGAATGAAATACTCACCAATGGAGTATTTATTTTTTATTTTTTTAGCCCAGTATTTCAAGCAAGTATTTCATAGGTGGCGGTAATTGGAACAAAATTGAATAGTAACATATGGCTCGCGCCCGCTATAGCGATCAGCTTCACAATGAGTTTTCAAGAATTTACTGAATACTATCCCAAAAATAAAATATTACAACCGAGTTACTAATTGAAAAAGAAAACTAAATTCAACTTTAAGCCGTCTTATTCATATTTAGAAATAAACTCGTTTGATAGTTCCAATTACTACCATTGTCGAACAAATCATTACAATTATCGAACAAATTACTACCATTAACGAACGATTTAGTCAAATCGATGCGAGAAGTGTTTCTCACACAAGTCAACGATATAAAGTCCGGAGCACTACAAATGACATGTTTTATTAAGTGCTAATAGTTAAATGGTCGTTGCATGGCTACAGCCACCCATTTGTTGTTTGCTTGGTCGAGTTTATCTCGGTCGTAAATAGCCCGTAAAATGACAACAATCTGCTAGCGAGGTAACTCAACCATAACATACAATGTATCACACAAGTATGTGTTTAAACAATAACATTTTTCCTTGTATACCAGATGTAAGCCTCGTTGAGTGTCATTTTCTTGGCTATTAACTAATTCGGCAGATATCGGTGTAGTCATTAAATAAATATTTTAATGAAGTCAAAGCTACAAATTAATGCTCGTTACAAACAAACATCTTGTCGCACCGATCACTTTCTAAATTAATCTAAATACGTACACCCACACCTGTAAGTCTACCGAGGTACGATCACCAAATACCACATTCACCGTTTCAACACTATGCTCTCACCACCCTACCACCATGCTCTCACCATACTAACCCCATTCTAATTTCTCAGCACTCCACCACCAGTCTGTCTGGGTCAACTTTTCTCTCAACACACGTCGTTACCCGCGCCATTTAGCTAATTAAATTATTATACATAGTGTAAATGGTACAGGCTCCAAATGTGATTTTGATATAAGTGAAATGAAAATTAGGAAAAAATAAAGGATGCATTCAGATGACAGAGATTAACAAACATGTTTGTAGTTATATTTTATTTTAACAGCTGATTTCTGAACAGGATGTCTTTCTTATTATTGATTACTAAATCATTATTTTTCCGATATTATAATTCTATAGGCTGCGACATGCGAGGTTGGCGATAACAATAAACGTGAATCGTATTTTATTTTCAATAAAAATTTCCACAATCGCATTTTTATAGTTTAATATCGTGCAGTAAACTAAATTGATTTGCATCTCGATGTTGACACGACTAACATCACAATAGTGCCAATATAATAATTTAGTAAAATAATTAATTGTGTGAATTCACAACGTGTTCTGGAAAGTTTTGCACCATTTACATTATGTATGTATGTTCGCGTGTAAGAGCGACATGTGACAAGACTAGCAACCATTAAATAAATCTAACTGCTTACTAACTTAATACAATGTAATATAGTTGGATAGTGATATGCGTGTTGTAGCTGACATACTCAAATATGGCGATGAACGTCTTAGCTAATGAGGTTGGCAATGTTAGCGATGAGGCTTACAGTCGCGTTGCCAGTTAGTGACGATCTGTAAGTATGTTGCCAGACAATGGGCGACAGTTGCGTAACTTTTTTTGCGGTATACACACCAATGAAAACGGCGGTTTTTGTGACTAAGTCTCTTAAAGTTTCGCGATATCTGGCAACTGTTGCGCCATGTAGCGGGCGATTCATTTTGCTAAAAAATCGTCACGTTCTGATTACTCTACTGTAAGGTTCTTATGAACATAAAGGATATTAATACTACATAAATATTTCCACAATAATTGGTCTTAACTTATAATAAATAATTAAATTGCCTAAACCACATGTGATAGCGATATAATATAATGTTCCAAAGTATTAACAATATTTTAGCTATGATAACTACACGATACTCTTTCTGATAAAGTAAATATGATACACGTATGGAAAACAAAAATAATAATAAAAATGATATTCCCGACAACTATATACAAATATCATACACGCAAGTCACAAGCAAAATGTTTGAAACCACTGGACGGGACTCGAAAGTACTTAGAGCATGTGAGCATTACTGAGCATCATGAGGACCGAGGGAATATTTCTGTGATATTTCGGTTATACTGAGAAAATACGCAAGTATTTAATATAAATACTCATTTTGATTTAACACATGAAATACATTTTCTTACCTAAGCTAATACAGGCATAACTATGGTTGTAGAGGATGGAAAGGGAAATGTATGAGGAACCATTTCTATTAAATGTTTACATGCTCTAAGCAAAAATGTTTCGACGACATACAAAGTACCACGAATACACGAACGATATAAACGTACTTACATTAATTAATCATATTTAATAAAATAACACACAAACAGACACGAGACGAGACTATCTGCGACAAACCAGCTATTGTCTAAATTATTATTACTCCTTCGCTGTATGGTCATTTAAAACCAATGAATTAACGTTGGTTTATCGGAAAGTTTAATTGTTATGTGTGTATGGAAATAGAGCAGGTTCAAGTGCCTACTACATATTATTTACAATAATTATCTCTGGATATTTATATTTTAAAGTTTATGAACAACAGATTTGTTCTATACGTTTTTATATTGCTTTTTTCTTTTCATAAATAATATATCTTTCACAGTAATCAGGAACTTATGGCGAAAATGTAAGTTTTATGTACAACTCCGTTCGCAAAGGAAACGTCAGTAGAATTATGAATATTTTAATTTAATTTTAGTGATATTAATAGAAGCCCCTCGCCAATTTTCGTTATCTATTGAAGGAAAGAAACTGTTAATGGTTTACTTTACACGGTGACTTTAAACAACACAATTTCATAATAAGTCTATTCAATTAGATTCTAAAGCGTACCATAAGTTGAAGCCATAATAAAAGTTGCATCGTCTTATCAGTGTTTAGACGATTCGAGTCATTTGTTGCTTCAGTGGCATTGTACAAACGTATTTTCTTGGCGTCCATGTTATGTTTGGAAACAATTGAAGCTCGCTAGTGAGCACCTGAATTTACACAGTTCGCTTTACAGCTCGCAAGTCAGTTCCCGGCTTTAAGCAAGCTATGTGCGATTCACTTTTACCCATCGCAGAATTTTTCACATCTGTATAATCAAGTCACAGTGTACAATAAACCATGTGCCTACATCAACTCCGAGGCTCGTATCTAAATACAGTAGTCAGCCGTAACTTCGTAAGGATAGTAACTACTAGAACAAAGAGCGCTTTAGAAGTACACACTTCGCCGGCTACTTGCTGTCTAAACGTTTGCAGCTCGCTACATTATGCCTAACATATTCGTATTTATTGTTTTTCTCTACATTGTTCGAGTTACTTGATTGTGTCCTAATCGTTTGATTTTGTTCGTCGATGTCATAGTAATTTATTTAGACAAGTTTGTTAGATTGTTGTTATTTTTAAGTTGGAATGGGTTTCACGCCCCACATTAGATATTCGGATACACACGTCCGATATCGTGTGTATCGCAGTAGATTGCGTATATACTTCGCTAACTTTGTGCAATTGTTGCGTATACAGGGTGAAATTGAATTCATGGTCATTTTTTTAAAGGGTCATTGTACTCATCATTATGAACAACTTTTACTATGCGACCAACACTGAAATCGCGAAAAAAAAATCAGCTGTTCCCTACATTTATGTTTGCATAACCCTTCAAAATGCAGGGAACAGCTGATATTTTTTTGAACCCTGTATACTCCGCTAACTTTGCGCAAACGTTGCGTATGTACTGCGCCAACTTTGCGCAAGTTCTGCGTTTACTTCGCACATTTCCCGTGCTAACTTTATATCATCCATGCTGTATTTTCGTTTCACGGTTGTAATTTACGCTGATATTTCGATTGATATCGATTCGTTGTGGCCACAGAACAGATAAAGAGGTTAGAAGGGCCTTGTGGGCGGGGCAGGCACGCCGCACTTATGAGCAAACGCTCAAAAGTCAACCGAAATTTGTTTCACGGGCTAACAGTCGCGCTCATATTGTGACAACGTACGACGCTCCGTGAAAAACAAAGAATTATGCCGTCTTGCGCTATTATAACGTGTCGGAAAAGAAGACAGGTGTGTAGTGTAGCCCGGGAAGGGATTTCTTTTCACCGGTAAGTCCAAAAACCTTAAAATACAAGTGATATTTGTAATTATTACTATAGTATTATGTAGTTTGTAGATAAAAACGATACAATCGCAACAGTAGTTGCAAAATTATACATTGCTTGCAATGCATGGGTAGCATCTTGTACTAGATCAGTGATCGCGCAATGTATTGCGTTCACTGCGAACGTCGCGTACGCCTAGCCAAAGCTGAAATTCGGCGAAATCCATGCTTATCGATAGTGTTGTACCAAGTTGTAAATAATGTCGATATTAAGTATGTGTGTTTGATACAGCTGATTTATCAGTAATATTATAATTAAAATAACTTTGTTTACTATCACCAATTATTGTTTATAGTGCGTTTTTAATTTAGTTTCTGAGTAGGTTTTCAATCTCCGGAATATTAACAAACATAAATGTTGACATGTTGCTTTTATTAGAATGTAAGTTTCGTTAGAGTATAATGTGTCATTAGTGTTAGGTATAAGTGTGTGTGTATAAAAATTTACTTAAACTATGATAAGTACTAAATATTAATTTTAGTATCAATTATTACATGTAAATATTCGTATGCTGCGTCTAGCGGTGGATATGTCGAGAACTATACCATTTATGTAACAACTTTGTAAGTACCGTATCCTACGAATAAATGTCTTTGTCTTTGTCTTTGTCTTTGACAGCAAAGATTTTGCGCAGCTTCGTCGGAACTGAATTATTTAGCAACATTAGTAATCATCAGGTTGGATTATATCCTACTGCAAACCATGTTACAGACCTAACTAAGGCTATTATTGGAAAATATATTAATTTAAGATTGCACTTTATTTTGAAAAAATCGAATTTAAAAGATAGCAAAGCGCATGTTACTTAATAAATTCGTATTATTTCAGGGACAATAATAAAATCAGCATTTAAATTGAGTTTAAATTATTGTTCAATTTTAAAATATTCTAGTATTTTTTAAGTGAAAACTTCTTTAGGCGCGTTGAGCACTTTTTTTGGTGAACAAAATCATGGAACTCGCGTCATCGTCACCGAACGCTTTCCATGAGCTATATGTATACTATGTATATATGTGTACTTTTTGGGTGAACAAAAAGCGTGAAACTCGCGTCATTGTCACCGCACGCTTCCCATGAGCTATATGTATACTGTGTATATATGTACATAGATAAATCTCCTTGCGTTATACATTATATATATATAAATAAATTAGCAAAAAACCAAAGAAAATTTGAATTTCGCGGCTATGTTAGATGTTCCCCCTTAATTTGACAGTATTAAGGAAAAATTTAAATCTTCATTAAAAGAGGTGAAAGACACAATTAAAGGACTAGAAATAGGGACCAATTAGTTCAACCAGGTTTCAGACTGGCTAAAGTATGTAGATTCATCCTTCATGGGGTACTGTTTAAAATGTTACAATAAAATACCTCCCCACATATTCCAACTGAATGAAACGAAATTTAAATCTTGTCTAAAACGCACACTATACAGCCAAGCATATTATAAGTTGGGGGATTATATCGCTGACAAAAATGCTTGGCTCAGCGCTGGTCCTGCTCTACAAGAGCGCCTAAACGAATCGATTAGCATTCGAAAATATTGTGAGCTGATGAAGGTTGTACAATCTATCTTTGCATTGTATAAATTCAATTTCTTAGTATTGTATAATTGCATAGCACGTGTGAGCACTATGTACCTACTATAAAACTTACTGGGTTCGTCTTACATTGACTTGAATGTGGCACAGGTAATTTCTTAGCTGCCACGGCTTATTTGAATTGCTGAATGGTTTTTATCTTTTTATTACGGACACTTTTAACGTGCACGTCTTTCTACATCGTTCTCACATGTATTATTTCAACATGAATGATGTAACCACTTTTTTGTAACAATATTTCGATTTAAAAGAGTGTCCATGGAGTGTCTTGCCCGTTCTTCTCCATAGGTACCTACTACGCTTTGGAATGGGCAACTAGCTTCATCTTTCTGACTGACCGAACCCTTGACAATTCAAAAGTGCCTGTAGTTGGTTTATTTGAAATAAATGCTTTGAGTTTGAATTATTTATATGTATTTAGGAAGTCCACACTAATTGTCCCCCTCTTCCCGGAAATATAGAGAAAAATTGCTAACTTATAAATTACAGTAATTTTATCGATATAAGTAATCGACCTTTTGGTCGCCGTAACATGCGTGAGAAATAAATTACCTTTTGCGCGTGTGTGAGTGTACGTCAAACGCAGTGTTTGTATTAGTGTGACAACCAATAGCAAACTCACTATCTAAGTGCGTGTGGTTTATTTGTGTGTGTAATACGCGTACGTATTGGTCTCTTGCTTGTAGTGGAGTTAAGGAGTGGGAGACAAGCGGCGACACGCGTTCTAATACAAATCCGGAACTATTTCCTTTCTAACCTGTTTTATCTGTTCTGTGGTTGTGGCAACACAATAGGTTTCATTTCCTACTCTAACCCAAAAGTTAGGCATTACAGATAGTGTTCAGACATCTATAAGTACTTAACGGTAGTTTTATGACTATTTATGTAATTTGCTATATTGATCTAGATAGTTTATAGTATAGTTAAAATCTCGCTGCAGACTCGGTCATAAATCATTCGAGTGTTTCGATCTCTTTCCCACTCACGGGCCTTATGGGCAGGCCACGCCCACACGTAGTCCTGTGTATTACTGCAGTCGATGAGTGATATCGATAGTTTTATATATTTATAAATGGGTGATAGAAATAAATACACATTTTTTTTTAATTTGATTACCAAATTTACTACAAAGCATATTAAATATATAAACGAAAGAACGTATGTATAAAACTAAAAATAGAAAATTAAAATTCTTTGTCTGAGTCATCATCGATAATGGGCTTGCGCGCGCGCAACTAGCGCACATCCCTACTCCGATTATGATTTATGACCAAGTCTGCAGCGAGATTTTAACTATACTATAATTAATGTTCCTAGGTAAACGAGACAGCTGTAGTAAGGTGCTGTATCGAAAACGTAAGAATTTTTTACTATTTTTATATTAATTAGGTAATTTTGGAACATTCACAATGGTTCAAGAATAATATTTGCTTATTGAGATGAGGAAAATCATAATTCGTAAGTTCCTCATCTCAATAAGCCAAAATTATAGATTTTTTGTATTTTTATAGAACAATTGAATTTTATTGACAGGTTTTAGGATATGCATATAATTTATGTAATTTTATTTGAAATGGAATATTACAGCTGAAATGGAGAGGTCTTTTTAAGATTGCAGAATGATAATTGCTATAGTAGTCATTACCCGACGGCGAAACCCAAAAGTAGGGTAATGTTTTTATGACGTTCGATAGTACACGAGTTGTTTAGGTGAGGTTGTGTTTTGTTTTCAACCTATTAAGAAAGTATTTATTTCGTTAAAATATATGATTAGATGTTAAGATAGTCTGAGCCCAGCCTATAGCGACATAAAAGTAATGCGTTTGAGAATTCGGAAGGCTCACACGATTTTTTCTTGAATCGGAGTAGCCGTTTCCAGCTTGTTTTTACAGGATAAAGGATATATATATATATTATATAATATAGGACATCTTCTTTCACTTAATAAAGGAGGGATATAATATTATGAACTAAGGTTGTTAGTAGTAAGTATCATATTGTATTGAAAACGATTTTATCTACTCTCATATCGTAAAATTCGAATGATAAACTTCAAAACGAATTTATATTGGCATACTTTATTATCACAATACTGAAATTTAAAAATAGAATCATATTATAACACTCTTCTTTGACTAAATAAGTTTATAAAACAATTGTTTTACCAATACCATACAGGGCAAGTCCAAGAAGGTAATAGCACTAAGGAGTTTCCATCTACAATTTTTTTTCTAATGGAACGCATACGCTTGCGCGCTATTTTTATACCATTACAAAAAAGTTTTAATTCAAATTTTTGACTTGTCTGTGGCGCCCGCTTTAACGAATGCGCGGTGATATGCTGGGTTTTGACGCCATTCATGTTTTGATGTAATGAATTTCATGGGGAAACTTTGAACTATTATTTAGTTGGTACAATGCCAACGTATGAGAGTAGATAAAGTAGTGTATGAAACTGCACATAACTAGGTATTTAAATATTTGTGTGATACTAACGTGTTTTAATATCCCTCATTACCTATGCAAGTTTCATAAACTACTAATTTGCGAGTAGCAACTATTTTTATATGAGGTTTTTAGCCACTGTATGAAAAGGTTGATCACTTTTGGACTTTATCATATTAATTATTTTAGTTGTTTGTATCATTTGTTTGTGAAGTTTATGATGCGTCAGGGGTGCTACACACATTCGAGTCGGCATGATTTGGTATAGGCTGGGCGGAATATAAGTCGTGTCACCTGGCCGTGCCGAATAATACCGACCCGAACGAGTGTGGCACGCTACACTTTTGACATCGCCATTAGTTGTTTATGACACGTCAAAGTCTTTAAGTATATGATCGATCTTTCCACAAGTTAACAGTATAGGGTAACAATTTCAACCGTCACATATGCTGATCCTGGGAATGAAACAAACTCGCGCATCAAGCCAGCGTCTCACCCCACACGTCACAGCGCCGGCTCGTGCGGGTGCAGCGCCAGCGCGGCGGCGGCGGCGTCGGCGGCGGCCAGCGGCTCGGCCGCCGCGCACAGCACGAGCGCCAGGCGCCGCCACGTGTCGGCGCGCGCGGGCTCCAGCGCTGCCGCCTCGCGGAGCGACTTCTCGGCCAGCCCGAGCCAGCCGAGGTTGTAGTACGCTGCGCCTGGGGAGGTCGAACGCGACGTTTTGTTGAGTACGCGGTACTCGTTCGCAGGCCTACGCTGTCCTCCGACACCCATTATGTGACGTTGCAAAAATCAATAACTAAAGCAACTAGTAGCGACCCCTTTCGTGAGTCTGTTCAAGCTCGTAGGATGATGGCGTTGGTGAAATTGTGTCATGCGAACTAATTAGATGTTTATTAGTTATTTGAAATAAATAAACATAATATGGCCATAATTTCCCACATTCTATTGATAAACAACGTCTAAATGACTACTAGATGAAGATTCTATTTAGTCTGTGGAAGAGGATTTTCCAAAGAGAATCGAAGGATCGTCCTGTCAAAACGGTGAAAGGTTTTCCCCTCATGGCGTGACCACGAGGAACACGCTTTGGGAGAGGGACCAGTTCTGTGATAATCTGACTGTGTCCACATAACACGATGGGTTTTCTATAAGTCCAATCAAACCTGATCCTTGTGTGTATTGAACCATTTTCTTAGTTCTCGTTTTATAACCTAGGTCTCAGTTGTGAGTTTTGACACGATGATGTTGTTTCAGGTCTGGCTGATTATGCTAGCTCTTTTTGAATAGCTCTAATGCGAGTATAGACGTGATGCCTTGGTGTAGCATCTTATACAATTCAATAATTATATACCTTTGGGCGTCAACTGTAACCCGGTAAAAAATTAACTATAAAATATACTTCTTGCTATAACCCCAGAGATGAACTGTATAGCTCTATCGAATAAGTATCGACCTATTATGGTTGCGCTCACATAGAGAAAATATCGCTTATGTAAAGCTCCCCGAGACACAATAATTTATAACAACTGGTCTTACTACCTAGTTCTTACAAAAGACCTAACTCTCTCAGTTAAATTATAACAATTTAGTTTAAACTCAGTGTTCTCTCAGTATATTCCATTCAAATGACGGGAGCAAGACCCTGGCATCAAACACAGAATAATGCCTGTGTTCACACAATTAACGTGGCCTGCGGCTGTAGACAGTGACGCTATTGATACTTGGAGTGGCGAGCTTCCCTAATTTACCATTAAACGATTAAACGAACCATTAAACGAAGTGATGGTTTAGTTACCAACAACAATGGTGATGATATCTATGCCGTTCTGGTTTGAGCACTTGGTGAATATTATGCTTACGCTGGGAGCAGTAAACACTGCGTTACCGTGCGGGTGAAAGATCTCGGCGATAAGCGTAAATACAAAGAATGTAGCAGTGAGTTTTGCGGTACCCATGATAAATAATTTGAGATTTGTTTTGTGAGAACCCTTCGATGTTAATTGAGACTACGCACAGACCCGGTTTTATAAATGGACTTTGGATTGCCATTTTCGTTGTGAATGGATTAGCCAATCAGCTTGGGAAACTCGCTGATTGCCCAGGGTGCGTCGGACGTATAGTGGCTCTGTAGATACGTTCTAGGGGCTCCTTTAAACCCCGTGTAAATATTCATAACAATCATTTAAATAATACAAAATAATCCTCGGGATTGATGATAGTTTGAAATCCGTCACAGTTGAGGCGTTGAATTATCAGCCAGTTTTAAATCCTTTTAATCTTATAGGCACACCGGTAGTGTACACACATTTGAGGATTTTCCTAGATTTCCATGAGATCTCCTCATCAGATTCTGACTTGGTGACAATGGGACTACGTCAAGAGCATACCCTTTCAACCAAAAAAAGAACTTTCAAATCGGTCCACAATTTACGGAGAAATCGGTGAACATATACAGAGTTGATGTGATAGAGGGCCATTAAATTACACTATGTATACGTGTTTAGTATTAATTCGATACGGTATACAAATAAAAAGCACCAATAATTTTTTTTTCAAACAAACTAAATAGCTTAAAAATCAGAGTAAAACGCAACCACCCTTTGTAAATAAATTAAACGAACTTAGATACCTAGGTAACAAAGCGGCAACATCGCGAGCGCGCCGGAGTGCGGCGAGTGTTACCTCGTGTCAAAGCGGGCGGCCGGCGGGGGCGCGGGCGGCGGCTTAGGCCTCCGTTCGCGCTGGCTTTTATGTTAGTAAGGTTTTGAAGTACGCACAACAACAAAAACACGAAAATTTTAAATTCTCGATGTTTCCTCCATTCACATTAATGCACAAATTATACCGACGGATAATATTGTTATATATTTTTCTAATTAAATTACTGTCCGTTGCTCAGCACTTTAATTTGTAAAATGCTAAAATAATCCAATTCTTTAGTTCCACAATTGTATTTACCTCTCGAGGCATACACTTCACCCTTAATGTACCCCCACAAAAAGAAATCCATTGGAGTGAGGTCTTAATAGTAGATTATGCACCGAGGGGCTAAAGTTGTGTCTTATGTCACGGGCGTCATATTGAATCTCGAGCGCAATGAAGGATTCGGGATTTAACTCACGAGCGAAGCGAGGGAGTTAATACAAGAATCCTGAATGCAGCGAGGGATTCAAGCTAGCCCAAGGCAAAGACACCTTTAGCCCAGAGGAGGATACTCTACTTTTTACACCTACTGTGAGAAAATAATAGCCATAGTACGAAAAACAAAGTATTTATTAAATAAATGGCAACGATATGAAGAAGCAGTCGTTATGATTTTGTAGGAAATCGAGAATATCATCCACGCGTAGTAAGGGTTTCGAGAATAGCTTTCCTATTTCTGGCACCAAAGGGTGTTTGTTAGTACTATACTGCCAATTTAGCTGAGCATGTGAGATTCCAAATTCAAATCACATTATTGACCAGCGGGTCATAATGAAATCCAGTACAACATTATTGACCGGCTGTGCCCCCGGCCACTAATGACTCACTTTGGGTTAAGGTTGCTTGACATATAATTTGACATTTTCGAGCAGGTGGTGTGAAAACTTATTTAGTGTCCTATCACAATAACAAAACAAAATCACAATTGTCAGCGCGGAGCTCGACATAAGAAATACGTTCCGAAAGGATACCGGCCGTCGGCGCACTGAGGCCCCACTAACCGATCGCAAGGATCTAGAATGCAATAGCAACACACTGACCTATTTCTATTTCTTTTACGCGCGGGATGTTTTGGTATGATTGTCACTCTCGTAATAAAAATGCAAGTGTGTGTATTTATTGCTTCCTTGTTTGCATTGCCATCTTTTTAGCGAAAATATTTGGTTATACTTGTAATTTGCGTCAGAGCGGCAACAACGCATCGTAGGTTATACTCAGATTTATCGTTTTAAGGTGCATGACCTATGCTTATAGACATAATCAGCTGTTAGGAAAGATACATCGTGTTCAAACGAGGAAAAAACTTAAAAAATCATTGGCGACTAAACTACTGCTCCTATTTAATCGAGTTTTAGTACAGAGCTTGAAAATGGTAACTAGTATAGGCAGTTTAAAGGAAAGCCCCTCTGTCGCATCAACTCTGTATAAAAAAACATATAACCTCCACCTTTTTGAAAGTCGGTTGAAAAGGATTTAAAACTGCCTGTCAACTCAACGCCTCAACGGTAACGGATTTCAAACTATCATCAATCCCGTGGAGTATTTTGTGTTATTTAAATGATTGTTGTGAATATTTACACGGGGTGCAAGAAAGGAGCTCCCCGAGCGACGTATCTACAGAGCCACTATACGTCCGACGCACCCTGGGCAATCAGCGAGTTTCCCAAGCTGATTGGCTAATCCATTCACCACGAAAATGGCAATCCAAAGTCCACTTATAAAACCGGATCTGTGCGTAGTCTCAATTAACATCGAAGGGTTCTCACAAAACAAATCTCAAATTATTTATCATGGGTACCGCAAAACTCACTGCTACATTCTTTGTATTCACGCTTATCGCCGAGATCTTTCACCCGCACGGTAACGCAGTGTTTACTGCTCCCAGCGTAAGCATAATATTCACCAAGTGCTCAAACCAGAACGGCATAGAAATCATCACCATTGATTTATTTATTTATATATTCTTTATTGTACACTACAAAAAACATAACAACAAAAATTAAACTGAACACTACTTAATATACAATGGGCGGCCTTATCGCTTTCTGCGATCTCTTCCAGGCAACCTTGGCATTGATGTTGGTAACTGCACCATCACTCCCGTTTATAAACCACCTGGCATGGCACCACGTTTGATTTCGTTCCGCCAGAGAATTTCAGCAGCCAACTAATTTACGTTATAATCGGTGACTTCAATAGCCGTAGCTCCAACTGGGGTTACAACGACACTGACATTAGCAGAGCAGTCTAGGAATGGGCTGAGACGGATAATTTGACGCTAAACAACCGGGGTCTTTTAATAGTGGGCGCTGGAAACACGGATACAATCCCGACCTAATCATCGCCAGTTCGTCTATTGGCTCAAGAGCGTATGTTCGCCTATCCCTCGCACCTAGCACAGACCAATTATGTGCTGCATCGAACCCGTGTTTCAAACTACAACTGTCCCCTTTAAGTGCCGATTTAACTACACCAAGGCCGACTGGGAGGCATTCAGGCGGTCGATTGATGACGCCCTCTTGAATGTCTTGCCAACCCCACAAAATTACGACCAATTTATAGAAATAGTGTCAAGTACTTCCCGAAGACACATCCCAAGGGGCTGCAGGACTTCCTACATTTCAGGGCTGACGACAGATTTCAGTGAATTACTAAGCCAATACGAGTCACTGTATCACACCGACCCTTTTTCGGAGGAAACCATGTTACTAACATCGACATGACTCATAAGTCACGCAAGCTAGAGTTGGAGCAATATAAGAAAGCTGACCAGCGAGTCCCCTCAACCCACCCCGCCGAGATAAGTCACCGCTAACCAGATAGCCCACCAACTGCATGTTAACGGTAAACCAACAAATTCAAACTCAAAGCTATTATTACTTCAAATAAACAAATTACAGGCACTTTTGAATTTGAGCGCGTTGCTTGAGGCGGCGGCCAGCCCGCCGGTTGAACGCGCCTTAAAGGGTCATGGCCACCCGGCTGGTCCGGGGATACCGTACGGTCTCTGGTGAGGCGGCGAGCCTCCTTGCCGGATCACCGCCATGGGATCTGGAGGCAAAAGTCCTCGCGCACATTTGGGAGTGGCGCGAGGAGGCGAAACGCCGGGGAATAGCTCCGCTGCCGCGAGAAATCACGGTACAGCGGATGGAGAGTGCGATTGTCGCAACCTAGCGCTGGGCACGCCACAATTGCGGCGATAAGTCCCCTCTTTGAGGAGTGGCTAGAGAGGCGCCACGGCGTCCTCACCTTCCGCCTGACGCAGGTCCTCACAGGACACGGTTCTTTCGGGAGGTTCCTGTTCTGGATAAGGCGGGAGAAAACGCCCGGGTGTCACCATTGTGTGGATCGCCCGGAGGACACGGTGGAGCATACGGTGGAGGTCTGCCCGGCTTGGGCGGAGCACCGCCGTGTCCTCGTGCAGGCGATTGGCGGTGGCGATCTCTCGCGTCCGGCCCTGGTCCAGGCCATGGTACGGAGCAAGAGGGCTTGGGAAGCCGTCACCTCCTTCTGCGACACAGTAATGTTCGCGAAGGAGGAGACGGAACGCGTGAGGGAGAGGCAAAATTCGCGCCCTCACGCCCCTAGCCGCCGCAGGAGACGCCCTGGGCGTCGGGAATCGCAGGCCGATTCCCGGCCACCGTAGGCGTGGGCTTGCGAACGGCGAGGAATGGGCAACTCGCCGTTCGATAAGGACCAGGCCCGGGTCGACGGCGCGTTGTGTTCCACGCGCGCCTCAAAGAGATGTCAGCACCAATGACGGGGTCTGCTAGGGCCGATGCCTGCTAGGGTTGCGGGAAAGTCCGAGAGGGATACCGTGGCCCTTGGCACAGGCAACTGAAGGAACACGGGTGGGTTTTAGACAGTAAGAGTCTGACACGCCCTCCTGCTCTGCCCAGAGCGGGAGAAGTTATTTGATAATTTTCCACTCTCAAAAAAAAAAGGCACTTTTGAATTATTGTCAGTCAGAAACACAAAGTTAGTTGCCCATTCCAAAGCGTAGTAGGTACCTATGGAGAAGAACGGACAAGAAACTCCAAGATACACCCTTTTATATCAAAATATTGTTACAAAAAAGTGGTTACATCATTCATGTTGTAATTATACATGTGAGAACGATGCAGAAAGACGTGCACGTTTTTACAAAAAAATAAAATAAGGTTCAGAACAATTATACAGGGTGTTTGGTGCATCGTGTGCCAAATTGAAATGGTCGACTGGGGGGGTCAACTGCTATCCTATCAGACCCCTAAACACTTCTCATTCCCTGTGCATTTTTTTTCATCGACTTTTTATTGTTTTATTTAAAAAATACCCAAATTTTACATTCAAATACAAATAAAAAAAATTATAAGTCTAGACTCTGAATTTTAATTTTATTTAGGTGTGTTTTGTATTACAGTACGTTTAATTTCAAAATTAGTGACATTAGCCATCTAGTTTTTTTTTTATTTACTCGCAAAGTTTCGGACTTCAATTACAGCTGTCCCTGTTACAGCTATTTACATGGCTATAAAAAAAAACCGACCGTTTGCCTCTAGGCCAACAATTTGAGCAGAATATGTAACAAATTTTACCTGTTTCTCAAGTAACAATTACGCAAAAAGACTTTTTTCTTTAGAATTTGGAATTTAGTATTTTGTGACTCGATTCACAATTCTAGCGAATTCACAAAGTTATAAAAAGATTTTTTTGGCATGTGGCACATCACTAGCAAGAGGATAGACTAGAGAATTTTGGAGGGAGTTGGAAGATCCCGGTCGCTTTTGTTTTTTTTTTATAGCCATGTAAATAGCTGTAACATGGACAGCTTTAATTGAAGTCCGAAACTTTGTGAGTAAATTAAAAAAATACTAGATGGCTAATGCCACTAATTTTGAATTTAGAAGTACTGTAATACAATATTCGACGACACGGTTGGCGCAGTGGTTAAGTGGGGGTTACGGGGCGATGACGCAGATCTGCGACGCGTCCATGCCCCGTGTCCGCCAACAGTCCGCAAGGCGCCAGGTGTACTGGTGGACGGACGATATCGCGCGGCTGCGCGTTGAGTGCGTTGCGGCTCGCCGCCAGTACACGCGATACCGGAGACGACGTCGACAGGATTCCGTCGAGGAAGACGTATCGAGACGTATCGAAGATGTATCGAGCAGAGTCAGTTTCCCAGTGTGTGGAAGGAGGGGAGGCTGGTCCTGCTCAGGAAGGAGGGGCGCCCCGCGGACTCGCCGTCCGCGTATCGGCTCATAGTGCTGCTCGACGAGGCGGGCAAACTTTTTGAGCGCATGATCCCAGATCGCCTCGTCAGCCACTTGTGCAGGGAGGGGCCGGACCTGGACGACAACCAATTCGGTTTTCGTCGGGGGCGCTCCACCATAGACGCCATCATGCGCGTGAGGGCCCTGGCGGAGGAGACGGTGTCCCAGGGTGGGGTGGTGATGGCGGTGTCTTTAGATCTCCAACGCATTCAACACCCTACCCTGGAGTTGTATTCGGGAGGCTCTGAAATACCATCGCGTGCCTCCCTACCTCCGCCGTACGGTAGGGGCTTATCTGGAGGATAGATGCGTCACCTATCAGGGACGTGACGGTGCCGATCGGCACCTCATGTCGTGCGGTGTTCCACAGGGATCGGTCTTGGGACCGCTCCTGTGGAACATCGGCTACGACTGGGTGCTGAGAGGCGAGCTCCCGTCGGGCGCAGACTTGACATGTTATGCGGACGACACGCTTGTCGCTGCCCGGGGGAGCTCGCACAGGGAAGCGACGTTGATAGCCACGGCTGCGGTGTCACAGGTGGTGAACCGCATCCGGCGCCTGGGCCTGGAGGTGGCCCTAAACAAGTCGGAGGCCATGGTGTTTCATGGCCCCCGACGTGCACCGGCGCGCCGGTGGATCGAAAATCGGCTGTAGAAGACATAGGATCTCGATTTCTTAAATGATATTTTTTTTGATGGAAATGACTTCTGCTGATCATTACTGTTCTATAAAATGTCATATGAAGTAATTGTGTGCACAAATGGAAGAGTTATAATTTTTATAAGAAAAAAATGTATGGAGCTGACATGAAAAATGAGGATATCTCTGGAATCGCAAGGTTGGCCGTTATATCCTTGCACACTGTTATAGTACTATTTATTAGTGAATTTTTGACATACTTAATATCGCGGCATCACTTGCGATTTTTTTTTAACCTTCAAAATGTCTTCTACAGCCGATTTTCGATCCACCGTGCGGCGCCGGGATCACACATCCTGGTCAACGGGGCCCGGATAGCTGTCGAGTCCACCATGAAGTATCTGGGATTGGTGCTCGACAGCCGATGGGAATTCGGGCCCCACTTCCGGCGGCTGGCGCCCAAGCTGATGGGTGCAGCGGGCACCCTTTCAACGTTGCTTCCTAACTTGGGGGGCCCGAGCGCCGCCTGTAGGCGATTGTACGTGGGAATCGTGCGGTCCATGGCCCTGTATGGGGCCCCTGTGTGGGCGATGGACATGACGGCCGGCACTCTCGCCATTCTGCGCAAACCGCAGAGGGCGATGGCCGTCAGAGTCGTCCGCGGGTACCGCACGATTTCTTGGTGGCGGAATGGCGGCTAAGGCTTCTGCGCCCTACCGCCGGCCTCGCTACCGTCGAGGCGATCCGGCCAGTACTCGACGACTGGCTCGGGAGAAGGCACGGCTCCCTGTCGTTTAGGGTGACGCAGGTGCTGTCGGGGCACGGCTGCTTCGGCAAGTACCTGTGTCGCATAGGCAGGGAGCCGGACGCTCGGTGCCACCATTGCGTCCATTGCGGGGAGGACACGGCGCAACACACGCTCGCCGAGTGTGTAGCTTGGGAGGAGCAGCGCCGTGTCCTCACAAATGAAGTAGGAGGCGATCTGTCGCTGCCGGCCGTAGTGCGGAGGATGGTCGGTAGCGCAGAGTCGTGGGACGCGGTGGTGTCCTTCTGCGAGGACGTGATGTCGCAGAAGGAAACTGCGGAACGGGAGAGGGAGATCTCGACTCCCTTCCGCGGCTGCAGAAGGCGAACCGGGCGCAGGAGAAGGGCGGACCACGCCCTTTTCCAGCCCCCATGAATGGGTCCAGGGGCGTGGGACTTGGGGAAGTCCTCGCCCCCTATTTGATGGACCCGAGGCGAAGGCGCGCGCGGGTGTCGGCGCGCGCTTATGAGGCGATGCACGGGGTAGTTAAACACCTCACTACCCCGTGCAGGAGACGAGGCCCGGACAGACCGGGCCAGCACTAGTGTGGGGCTGCGGAAGAATTTCGATTCCCGCGGCGCCGCGCGCACGTGCGAGGAGACACCGGGGTGGTTTTAGCCGGTAAGAGTCTGGCACGCCCCTCCGCCTTTTCCCCAGGCGGAGGCAGTCCATGAGGATTTCCCCCCGTAAAAAAAAAAAAAAAAGTGGTTAAGCGACTGACTGCTGCGTTACGTGTCGCGGGTTCGATCCCCGCACGGAACAAATATTTGTATGACCTGCAAGTAGTTGTTCCGGGTCTGGCCGTTTGTGTATGTGAGTTTAAATGTTTGTAAACGCACCCACGATACAGGATAAATTCCTAGTGTGGGGCAACGTTTTATAAAAAAGAAAAGAAACACACATCTAAATAAAATTCAGAGTCTACGACTTATACTTTTTTTTTATTTGTATTTGAATGTAAAATTTGGGTATTGTTAGAATATAACAATAAAAAGTCGATGAAAAAAAATCCACAGGGCATGAGAAGTGTTTAGGGGTCTGAAAGAATAGCAGATGACCATTCCCCCAGTCGACCATTTCAATTTGGCACCCTATGCACCACAAACATCCTGTATGTAAAAATTGTGAGTAATTAAACAAGTCTTTGGCCAGTAAATTATGTGTTCAGAGTTTTAATTATATGTGTGACCTAAATTAGTTCTACACCGAGTTCTTTTCGCTATTAGACACGTAATTTTATGACGCTTTAAAAAATATTTATACTAAGTTCTTATTTAGTGATTGGGCGACTATTTGTAGAACATTATGGCATAAAGCAACACATGAATAATACAAGCCTTCAACAGTATGTTGCAAAATATTTAAAAAAATTAAAAGTGTGTATAAATTAGCTAAAGCTCTGTAAAATAGCAATAAAATAACATCAGCTGATGATAAAATAGGGTCTCCCTTGTTTCACCGAAAAGAAATTGCCAAATTATCACTTCCCAAACAATTTTCTGCATAGTTCCATTTGCCAAATTATTACTTAGCAAAAAATCTCTTCACAAATAATTGTAACGCAAACCTAATGTTTGGCAATTGAACATTTAAACAATAACTTGTTTACCAACTAGTACTTTTACCAATTTTTATGTCGTCCAATATTTCAGTTGGATTAACTCATTTTACGCAAAATAAAGTTTGCCAAATATTATTAATTATATTAATATTATTATTCTGGTAGTATTTTTTTTATTTTTGTTAGTAGCATTTTTTTCAATAATTAATCTCGCCTAACTAGTTCAGTTTCGGGTAGCCTGTTTTTTTTTTTTTTTCTTTATAATCTAGTCGTTTCTGGCACGAGCCGAGCGAGCGAAGCGAGCGGTGCCGCGGCAGCGGCCGAGGAGTGCCACAGTTTTAACCTAACCATTAAAAAAAAAAAATTAACCTACTCTAACTAGTTCCGTAAGTAAGCCTAAATTTGACTTGTTTCAGACAAATTCAAGCACATAAACATACAAAGAAGTACGCTAATGACATCAAAATTTTGTCTAAAGATTGTTTGCTGTAATAAATCATTTGATTAAAGACCAAATGCCTAAATGACATTATCCTTGATAATATTCTGCCAAGCAAAAATTTGACCAAATGAAAATGTGCGTACTTAAATCATTCCAAACATTGTATCGGTGTAAAAAAGGTTGCTAAAATTTGTTTGGGTAGTGAAATTTTGGGAAAATATTTTCGGCAAAACGGCAGGATCCCATTTAAAAGAGTAACGGTGGAGTTTCTTGCCCATTCTTCTCCATACGAAACTACCACTTGGAAGGGGCGACTAGAATGAATTATATTTTAATGTAAATGTTGACGTTCAAAAGTGCCTATAAATGCCTGTTTGAATTAAATGCTTTGATTTTGTTTCTTTCTAGCACTTCTCCATGGGAAACGACCACGGTTCCAATAAGTGCCCATGTAGGTTTATGTAAAATAACACCAACCCAAAGATGTCAGATGCATCACAGCAGATTCTTAACAATTCTGTGATTAAGTACACTTCAAGTTAAAATAATTGTTGATTGGCCAACAGTGCTCCTGTACAGGCTAAACAAATAAACATTTATATAAGCGGTCACTTCTACAGTAGTAAATCCTACCATAACCAACTACAAGCTTACCTAACTGCACCATACTGTCGAGATGCGTGGGATGTATCGCGAGCGCGTTCTGGAAGCACTGCCGCGCCTCGTCCCACTCCAAGCTCGCCGCGTGCACCAGGCCGCGCTGTGCATATAGAATAATAATAATAAGTTTCTTGTACAAAGAGAAACACATACTTAAAGTAGTCATACACTAAACATGATTCTACAAGTGGAGGTCAAAAGCAGCTCGAACAGCTGGCTCCTGAACTACTCGTAAGTCAAAAAATACTTGTATCTCAGGAGCCAAAAGCCAATCTTTAGAATTCACATTTAATGAAGGACAATCAACCACTCGCATGTCCAGGCAGCTACGCAAAACAGATGTTTATTTCACAGTAGTAGGGGCGGTTTTATTGTTCAAATGTTACTACTGACGTACGTTGACAGAACAAATACTAAGCTGCAAGTCAATTTGCAAGTTTAATCCAAGATGAAAGCGGGCATTGTACTGTATACGTTTCAAATCAAATCATTTATTTGCTTGAATATGAGTAGTACATGAGGTGATACATAATTACAACAAAAGTTCTTTTAACCATAATATCCTACCTGCAAAAAATAAACGATCTTAAACTCTTGGTTCACCGAAAGCTTCAAAGATAAAGATAAAGATAAAGATTCATTTATTTGCAAAAACATGTGTAGATAATATACATGGAATGATGTTTATTATAGGTGTTACAGGATATTCTTTGGCACAACATGTTTGACCATGGCTGGTGTACAAATTAGGTCGGATGACCATAAAATTAAAAAATTAAATAATCCAAAAAAATTAAATAACAATTAATATTAAATTTAAAAAAATATATGTATAAAATACAATTGCTAAATATTCATGCGATTCAAAACAACAAAGATACAATAGATTCAGTCAGTATATCAGTATCAGTATCAGTATGTCAGTCAGAGCGATTTGTCATTTAAAAATTCATTGACATTATAGTAGGCTTTTCCTGTCAGTATTTTTTTTAATGTTTTCTTAAACTGGTCTGTATTTAGTTTTTTTACACTGATAGGGATATTGTTATAAATTATCGGTGCTCTGCATACCACGCTTTTATACAGTAGTGCTGTCTTAGCTGGCTGAACACGAAGTTTACTATTATCCCGGCGATTTCGTATTACAAGGTCCGATATTCGAGGAAACAAATAGGGGTTATTTTTTACAAATGAGGCGATTTCTAAAATATAAAGTGACGGCAGTGTGAGGATTTGATGCTTTGTAAAATGTGGCTTACAGCTCTCAGTACTTTGGATACCGAACATAGCACGTATGCATCGCTTTTGCATTTTAAATGCCATATCTTTATTTGATGAGTTGCCCCAGAAGATAATGCCATATCTTAGGACAGATTCAACAAGTCCATAATAAGCTAATAGCAACACATTAGTGTTGATAGTTGGAGCAAGTTGGTACAAAGCATATGCTTGACTACTGATTTTTTTACATAGTGCGTCAATGTGTTCTTTCCAGTTTAGTTTGCTGTCTATAGTTAAGCCGAGAAAACGGACATTAGATACTTCATTTATAGTGTAGTTATCATAAATCAAGTTTACATTTAATGGATTATGCAATCTTTGTCCAAAGTGCATTATGTTCGTTTTAGATAAATTTATTTTTAAATTATTATTTTCAAGCCAAGTAATTATAGATGTCAGTGAATTATTTATGTCAGATTTATAATTATTAATGTCCTTACATGCAATTGAAACTGTACTGTCATCAGCAAATAATGTCATAGGTTGAGTCGTTGCCTTTGGCAAGTCGTTGATATAGATAATAAACAACGGTGGCCCCAGGACACTGCCTTGAGGAACACCGTGTGTGACATTTCTCCTCATGGAGCTGAATGTTTCCTCTTTTTTTGTTTTATGATTCACTTTTGTTACTACTGTTATCTGTTGTCGGTTTGTTAAATAGGATCTAATTAAATCTAAAATATTGCCTCTTATGCCGTATGCTTCAAGTTTACTTATTAGTATATTATGATCTACATAATCAAAAGCCTGTGACATATCGCAATAAATTGCACAAGCTGGAACTGTTTTGTCAACGTGGCCTATAACATTTTGAATGAATTCATAAATAGCCATATTCGTGGTTTTATTTTGTCGAAAGCCCTTTTGTTCATTGCACAAAATTTTGTTTTTTTCTAGATATGAATTAAGTTCGCCATAGAGATACTTTTCGAAAATTTTTGAAAATATTGATAATAGTGCAATAGGCCTATAATTCACCATTAACTGTTTGCATTCTTTTTTGAATAAATGTTTTATAATAGATAGTTTAAGATCTTGTGGAAATATTCCAGTTGATATAGACAAGTTCAGAATATGACTCAAGTGATGGCATATATCCTCATTTACTGCTTTAATTATTTTTGTCGAGATACCATCATATCCAACACTGTTGGTATTTTTAAGGTTATTTGTAATTTTGTTAATCTGGTAGGGTGAGCTTGGTGCAAGAAACATTGAATTTAATCTGTGATCAATTAAAGACGTTACTTTTTTCCCGGCACCCAGAATGGGGTTGACTTTTTCAATAAAATAATTATTAAATGCGTTTGCTATTTCTGTTGGATTATCAAGGACGTTGTTTTCATCAATTTTTATTTTATCTATGGATTCTTTTGGGGTGTTAAGTCTCGTTTTGTTTATAATCCGCCACGCTGCTCTAGTTTTATTTTGAGACGTTAATATTTTATAGTTATTTTGCGCCCGTTTAGTTAGTTTTATAATTTTTTTGAATAACTGACTATACTTTAAGTACTTTAAATTGTTATCTTTTGTTGAGTTTAATCTGGATTTCCATAGCAAATCCTTTTTCCTTCGACTGCAAATTTTTAGACCACGTGATACCCACTTTGGTTTATGATTGACTTGTATTAGAAATTGGGTTTGAGGAAAACAAAGTTCGTAAAAAAGTTTAAAATCGGTTATAAAGTGTTGATAAGCTATGTTTGGGTCATCAGTGAGGTAAACATCCGAGAAAGATAAGCTTTTTATACACATTTTAAATTTATCAATATTTTCCTTGCTATAATCGCGTTTCATTGTACGCCAATAATGCAAAATCAGATTTTTTTTAACAGGAACTTTGATTAATTGGGCTGTATGATCCGACAGGCCTAATTCCAAAATTTCAGATTTACATTCCTTTTTAAAGTTATGTGCAAAATTATCAATGCAAGTTCCACTGGCGAATCTGGTTGGTTCATGTAAAGCCACTTTTAAATTATAGTTTAACAGTAAACATTCAAAATCTAATGTTACATTATTGCTTTTAATACATCTATATTAAAATCACCAGTAATTATAATGTTTTTACAATTAAGATTGGCTATATAAGTCAGAAGTTTTTCCAGTTTATGAAAGAACGTATACAAGTTATTTTGTTTAGGTACCCTATATATACAAACAATGATAATTTTATAGTCAAGTAGTTCAACTGCACAACCTTCTAATAAACAGTCAAGACAAAATTTGCGGATTTCTGGAATTTCCCTGAATTTATGTTCTTTTTTAAGTAAGATACATGTTCCTCCTCTTTTACACTTTGTTCTACTGTAACATGAAGCCAAATTGTAATTTGGTAGGTATAAGTTTGACTCAAATCCTGTCATCATAAAGTGCTCAGTAATACATATGACGTCCACATTTTTGTTACTGTCTACTAGCTCTTGTAAGTTTACACATAATGCATCAGATTTGTTAATTAAACCTGCAATATTCTGATGTAGGATATACATATATTTCTCAGAGAAAAAACTGGCTGTCGGTTACTTTTTCATTGAATTGAGGTGAGTTTATAACAATAATAGGTTCAGTTTGTATGCTACTATTATTCGGTATTATGTCAAACTGACCAAATGAGCACAAATCGATTACAATATTATTCATAATACCGTCGTATATACGTTTCATTCCATGTTTTTTTATTTTTCCTGTTGTGTTGGAGAACATGTCTAGTGATAGCTCACTGTTGCTGTCAAATAGGTAGGCGTAGCCATTATTTTGTAGGTCAAGATTAAGCAGATTATTGAACATGTCCACTTTAAAATTGTAAATCGGAGCTCCTGTTATAAACGTTGGTAAACAGATAATATTATTGGTGTGGGCCACCTTCTGCAGCGATTTTCTTATCATACACACATCAAAAGTGTCTAGGGATCAACATATATTTTTGCAATAACTTTTCTCCTGATTGATATTAATTAAAATTTTCTTTAAGGATTCATAAAATAAAGTGTTTTCGTTTGTCACAGTAACGATAAACCAAGTCACCTTTGCATTAATAAAGAAATTTGCCATTTTCCTAATAAAGGGATTTTTGACATTTGAACCACTAACACAAAAGTTCGAAAAAAAGACTGAAATAACAGTTTTCTTTAAAATTTTATTGGGTAACTTAAACAATTAATAATCCGTGTTTCTACCGCGAACACTAACAACACAAGAACATCGGTTTGGCATACTCAAAATGAGTTCATCCAAATCACGCTGTGGAATGGCCGCCCATGTTCGTTGCAACAACAAAAAAAGGTCTTCTTGCGACTGGATACCCTCCATATTCGGCAGAGCTCTTCTCTGTAGCATATCCCATGCATGCTCAATCGGGTTCAAGTCTGGCGACTGAGCAGGCCAGGGCAGGACATTGATGTTAGCTGCGGCGAGAGTCTGTCTTACAACTCTTGCGGTGTGCGGTCGTGCATTATCATGCATTAACTGAAATAAGGGACCGATTTGCACTTGTAGAGGAACGATGACGTCTGATACAATCGTCTCAGCATAAATTTGAGCGTTGAGGTTGCCTCTGATCCAAATCAACTCAGTTCTTCCGCCGATCCAAATACCCGCCCATACCATGATGGTTCCACCACTATAAGGATGGACTTCCTGGCAGGATTTTAATCGCTGTTGGCGTCCAGGGGTTCTCCAGTGTCGTATACGTCTTGTATCCGGTCTCATACCAAAACGAGACTCATCAGAAAAGCACACGAAACGCCATTGTTCTTCTGCCCAATTTCTGTGTTCAAGAGCCCATTGATATCGAATCCTACGATTGTGCATTGCTATAGGTGGTACCCGTAGCGGTCTTCGGGAATGAAGGTTCACTTCATGCAAGCGGTTTCTGACTGTTTGGTCGCTAATTAAGTTCCCTGAAGAGTGATGAAGCCTCACGGCTAACATCATGGCGGTTATTGTTGGAGCTCTTCGAGTTAAGATTTGAATGTATCGGTCTTGTCTCCGTGTGGTGCAGCGATACCGTCCTCCATGGCGCTCAGCCACGGTACCAGTGCTTCGGTAACGTGTCCAAAGTCGACTGATAACACTCTGACTTGTATTCAGAGCTAAAGCCACAGTACGTTGCCGGGAACCAGCTTCTATCATTCCCACGGCTCTGAGCATTTCTTCCCTGCTTAAATGACGTCGCCGCTCCATAATAACGTTGGTTTTAATCAGTAGTAGGGAAACAGTAGCACTAATAATGTCTTCAATGCGTTGTATGTTTTTATAGGGAAAATATTGACAGCTGATTTTCATCTTTTACTCGAATTTGATTCACAGTTCCTGATTCAAATTATGAAATGCACCAAAAAGGATCCATATAAATTTATAAAATCATAAATTTATTACAAAGCCACATCTTAATCTCAAGAAATCCGCATAAAAATGCTTGATCCCTAGACACTTTTGATGTGTGTATTTATCATGTTTATATAATTATTCTCAGATTTTATGTCATTTTCTCCCATGAAGATGATACAGTAATCGCTATCAGTAAAGTCTTTCAATTTATTTTCTATGTTGTCTAAGAGTTCCCTTATAGTTCCATTTGGTATAAAATAATGGCAGAAATCGAAGTAGTCGGAGAAGACGTCTTCAATCAAGGATAAGTGCCCTGCAGGTTTGGAGCCACTGCTTAGAATGCATAACTTATTCTTTTGATTAGTTCTCGCAATAGCATCTGCCAGCTCTTTTTTAGTAAGTTTAGGTTTATTACTATTGACGGATATAGATGAGTGTACCTCTTTTAAATTGTTTGCTGGTTGCGTAGGGGCGTGGCTAGAAGTTTGAGTCTCTTTGTCAGTCATGATCGTCGGGACTTGAGGGTTGTAATCACCAGAAGATGGTTTAGTTAGATTATCTTTTGGAGATCTCGTCTCAGTTCTGTTATGGACCGATATTTTATTTTTTTGAACTGATTTCGGTGTCCTGCTTTTTCTCTCAGGTGATAAGCACATTTGTTTATATGTATGTATTTATGGTTTTTACCGATTTTTTAAGATCCGATTTGAGACGAAAGTTTTCGCTATTTAAGTTCTCTATTTCTAGGTGAGCGTTTTGTAGTTGTGTCGTAAGTACTTTGACTTGTTCACTCAAATCATTTATTTCCCCACTATTATCATGCAGGCTATCTGGAATACTCATCATTGTCGTGTCGAATATGTTTTTGTTACTGCTACTTGTCATGTTGGGAAGATCATTTAACGAACTTGTTCGACAGATTTTACGAAAGGTAATGTTGTTGCTTTCTTGATCCATTTTAAGTCAATGAAGCGCCCTCTGTTGAAATTCTGCTAGTACTCTGCACGGATATTAGTTCCTGCGAGTGCGTTGGGTCTTTGTCAAGATTTTTATGATTAAGAAATCTTACAAAAAGACAAACATTAGCTGAGGATCGAACCTGCGACAGCTCGTTCCGTAACTTTGAATATCGGCTCGTGTGCACACTCAGCCACGGCGCCCGTTTACTCGGTTAACGAAATTGTGGTATCCCTTCTATTAGGTTTTGATTTCAAATATAATAAATCCGTTACTGTGACTCATGACTTAGAAATTTTTTCCATGTTCGGTACACTGTTTGACGAACAATAGTCACTTTTTTATGTAAATATTCCCTTTTGCGGAACGGAACGCGCACTTCAAACGATTTTAGACAGCACAAATTACATTGTTTTGATGATTAGATCACTTAATTAGGGTTTATAGTTTTGTATTGTTATTTTATTTCGCGATGGTTTTTTAAAAACTATATTGACTGTTTATGTTTGATAACACTTCCACACATGTACTGATACTTTAGTCACAAAATAACATAAGATTTAGAATATATAATTGCGTTTTACTATTTTTAAAATACAAAAAATACGGAGCTGCTCAAATATTAATGCTAGCCAGTCAGCGCCCTCTAGCGTACTCTACTTCGAACAAGTATTTGATTTCTTACCGTATATAACACGAGATGGCTGAAGGGCGTGAGCGTGGTCGCTTCTGATACACAGCCCGCCGCCGCACTCACTCGCCCTAATCTGGAACACGGACGATATTATTGTTTAACACACCACGTTCCACCACCAAGTTCTTCTGTACCCCAAACGAACCCCCGAAAAACTACAAACTAGATATCGCATGGGGAAGTGTCAAAATCATGATTCAGTTCGAAAGTGAAAAAGGGATGGTGCTATACGTCCTGTAGATGTCTATCTCTGTTGTCCATTCTGCTTCCTTTTTATGCCGCCCATGTTGCATTTCATTTGTAACTTATATGATTGGGTCATTGTGGTGAACTGACAACAGCTGACAACATTTTATTACGAGATTTGACTATTAATTTACTGATCAGGTAAACAGTTTGATACAACAAGGCTATCTACGTACCTGAGACACAGTTGCGCTAACAACAACCACGCATGCGCTCGATGATCGGCCAGCGGTACCCGCGGTCGTTGTGTGGACAAGGAGGACGCGCCTTCTGATAGCGCGCGTTCAATGCGATATACTCCTGCTGATTCCGCGCGGATCGACGCTGGACAGAGGAAAATGTGTTTTAAAATTATGGTCATTAAGGTCATTATAGTCATTAAGGCTTAGGCCTTAGGTTAGAAGATGATTGAAATAAAGCTTAGGCTTTATTTCAATCATCTTCTGCTACCCCACAACGACATAATGGGCTCGTACTGCATGGATGTCAAGGCAAAAATAATTACATAACATTTGTAAATATCGACGTAAATAATATGTCGAGATCTTTAAACGTGTGAACACACGACATGGTAGGACAAATTGCGGATGTAATTTCCCTTAACGATGCTGATGGCGATATAATATTTAGTCATACTGGAGGCCAATCCGGTAAACGAATTTGTGCACACTGGAGCGTTACATTTTGTTTTAAAACTATCATGTTATCAAATGTGCTACCAAGAAGGAGCTCTAACGGGCAGGAATAAAATTCGTTCCATTTTCTTGAACAAACACAAGTTTTGTGAAGAGTAAGCTCCTTTTACTTCAGTAGGAATCCAATGTTATTACTCCTCCGCTGTATTTTAATCTTTCGGTGCGGATTTCAAGACAATCTACGGTTCTGGGTCAGGCAGGCCAGTCGTTATTGTTTTGTTTTTCTTTTAGATTGAATTCGGCTTTAGGTATGTGTTGTATTTGTTTGACCATTTTCCTTCTACGACATATATACGACGTCTACAACATATTATGTTGTAGACAGATAGAGAATTAGCTTATAATGCAATGGAGCGATCCATGATTGGTTTACGGTAAATAATTTGGTACTAAATGGTAAAAAAACTAAATGCATTAAATTTAAATTACCGAATGTAAGAAGTAGCGAGTGTGACATCATGTTGAATGGAGAAAAACTGGAATTTATTAATCACACGGTTTTCCTGGGAATCACGCTAGACGAGAAATTACAATGGGGACCTCATATAACATCTCTTGCGGGGCGGCTAAGCTCGGCCGCTTATGCTGTTAGAAAGATAAGACAGTTAACAGATGTAGAAACCGCGCGTTTGGTCTATTTTAGCTACTTCCACAGCATTATGTCGTATGGCATTTTACTGTGGGGTCAGGCTGCTGACATTGAATCCATCTTTATTTTGCAAAAGAGAGCTGTCAGAGCCATTTATAAACTACGTCACCGCGAATCTCTCAGGGAACTATTTAAAAGGATTAATATTATGACGGTACCTTGCAAATTCATTTATGAAAATATTATGTACGTAAGAAAAAATCTACATCTTTTTAATAAAATAAGTGATAGACATAATTTTAATACAAGAAATAAAGATAAAATAGATCAACCATTTTTCAGATTAGCTAAAGTACATACATCTTTTATGGGGTATTGTGTTAAATGCTACAACAAAATACCTTGTCATATATTGCAATTAAATGAAAGAAAATTTAAAACCCATATAAAAAGTTCACTGTGTAAACAAGCATATTACAAATTAAAGGATTATATCCAAGATAAGAATGCTTGGAAACATGCTGGTCCAACTCCATAGGACAATCTAGGGTCTAGACAAAATTAAACTGGTTGCTACTTTAACTGTATACTTAATAATTTTTTGTGACATTGATTTACATTCTGTGATTACTTTAACTCACACACTGACATATTACTTGTTTACATAATTTGGGAAATCGTATACTTTTACAATGTTTGTAAATATGTGAACACCATGTATTTATCACTTAATCAACTTATTTATATAATTGCTACGTTTATTAAATTCTTTTTACCTATTGTGGTAGGGTGATTTTTATTATAGGTGCATCGTCTTCACATATAATTGATGTTGTGGTGTTGGTGTTAAGGTTGCAAATTGTTTGTAACGATTTTTGTGGGAATGAAATGCGTGCTTTGTTAGCGATACCTTTATTGCGACTAAATTGAATGGACATTGGTTTGCGTCTTTATACAACATACTTTCATCATACCGGCCCCCAAAGGACTATCACGTCCTTTTAACAACCGAAACTAACATGCAAAATCGTATCATTAACATAGGCTGGTACCGTGATTGCTAACTCAATTACTTAGATCCAACTTTATGGATTAATAAGACATCAGTAATTAAGACCAGTAGTTACAGTAGTCAATGAATCAACTTCACAGGCAAGTATATATGTTTAAATTAAATTTCTTTAACAGGTACGAATGTAATAGAATAACAGTGCAAAGTAAGGTAAGCAAATTATTAGAAATGTTAAGAATCATCATTACAGTCCAAAGGTAAGTGACACAATTTAGTAATGCATCTTTTGATGACACTGTCTCCACTTTTTACACTAGACTCTGGTCAGACCATCTGGTCCAGGGTGCTTTTCAATTATTTTTCCTAAATGCCATTTTCCAGGTGGTAAGTTATCTGTTTTTATAAGCACTATTTGTCCCTTTTCTAATTCTGTCTCTCGTTTTATCCATTTAGGTCTTTGCTGCAGACGTGTTAAATATTCCATTTGCCATTTTTTCCAGAAATCTCCCAGCAGTTTCTGCGTGTGCTGCCAACGTGAAAGGTAAGTGAATTTCATATTTTCTAGGTTTGGATGTGGCACTACAATTGGAGATTCTCCAATGAGAAAGTGACCTGGGGTTAACATTTCCATTGCATCGATATCTGACTCATCTGCAGGTGTGAGAGGGCGGGAATTTGAGCAGGCTTCAATCTGACATAATAAGGTTGTCATTTCTTCGAAGGTTAGGTTGGTCGTAAGAACTCTCTTCAAGTGGTGTTTAATGGATTTGACTCCTGCCTCCCAGAGACCGCCGAAGTTCGGACTGTACGCAGGTATGAAATGCCATTGGGTTCCATCTTTTGCTAGGGAGTCTGCTTCGTCTCTTGGGAGCTCACATTGCGCTTCTTGTAATGCAGCTATGAGATCCTTACTACTGCCGACAAAGTTCCTGCCTTGATCGCTCCATAAGTGAGCGCATTTGCCTCGTCTAGATGTACCTAAATCTTTTAAATGCACCAATAAACGCTTCTGCCTTTAAATTGCCAACCAATTCAAGGTGTATTGCTTTGACTGCCATACAGATAAAAATGGCGATATATGCTTTGTTGGTTCTAGCTCCTCTCCCTTTTGATATCAAGACTTGCAATGGCCCTGCAAAATCGACTCCACTATGGAGGAATGGTCTGGCTGGAGTAACGCGCTCTTTCGGTAAATAACCCATTAATTGCCTCTTTGCTGTGGCACTATGTTTAGCACACACCAGACATTGTCGGATACATGCCTTCACGACATCTTTGGCTCGTATTATCCAGTATCTGGATCTAAGATAGGCCAACATCAGTTGCGCCCCTCCATGAAGTGTCTCTGCGTGTGCATTCTTCACAATCAATCGAGTCAATTCGTTTCTGTTTCCAAGTATGATTGGGTGTTTACTTTCAAATGCAATATCTGCATTTCTCAATCTTCCTCCTACTTTTATGACTTCATTGGTATCGAAATAGGGGTTCAACGATTTCAATGGGCTTCTTTTCTTTACTTCATTTCCGTTTTTAGTGGTTGAATTTCTTCTTCAAAATCGTTTTCTTGTGCCATTTTTATACATCTATGTGACATTTTATACATCTATGTACATCGATGTGAAGGTTGCAAATTGTTTGTAACGATTTTTGTGGGAATGAAATGCGTGCTTTGTTAGCGACACCTTTATTGCGACTAAATTGAATGGTTTTTTTTTTTCCTAACTATGGCATCTCGTAGTAGACCTAGAGAGGTCGTTACTACTTAACCGGACTATCCTGTGGTTGCCTTAAGTGAAACTCAAAGCCTCCAGCCAGGGGCGTATTTTTACATACTAAGCGACTATCACCTAAGGGCACCCCCTGTGGGGTACGAACCTCGGCTTAGGGCGTCGCTGGGGGGGGGGGACAGCAAGGTGGGACAGGCTGGATCAGATTTTTCTTATTATTAAGCTTGATGAGGTCGGCGTTTCCTAATTGACTACTCTCTGAGAAGAAACGCCGAAATAAACTCAGAGGTCACAGTCGGGGGTTTATATTTACGGGCTCAGCTACGGCGCGGGCTGGAGCTTCGTCGGGCAAGGGTCGGGGGGGACGATTAAGTCGGGGGGTTCGCGGGGTACCTCGGCGGCGAGGACGGAATGACGGTTTGTGTAATTTGTGCACTGTACTGGTGGCCCTATTGCTCTCCTGGCGGAGTGTTATGGGGTCATCGGGGTCGGTGAGGACATGCCTTGGGCGGCGGAGGTGGCTGATTTTAGAGGGGACATAGCCTGCGGCCTTGCGATGCTTGTCGGAGGTGTCGAAGAAACGCTTGGAGTTGCGTTTCATGAATTGATGGATAGTGGGGATTTTGAGATCTAGGTGGAGTATTTCGTTACGGACATACCAGGGGGAACCTGTTGCCCTACGAAGGACACGATTTTGTAGGGCCTGCATCCTGTGGATGTGATGGGGTTTGGCGTGTGCGAAGACTGCACTGGCATAGGTCATGATTGGACGAATGCACGCTGTGTAAATGCGTAATTTACACCTTTTTTTTTTTTTTGTGGGTGTGAAATCCTCAAATAACTTCTCCCGCTCTGGGCAAAGCAGGAGGGCGTGTCAGACTCTTACTGACTAAAACCCACCCGTGTTCCTTCAGTTGCCTGTGCCAGGGGCCACGGTAACCCTATTGGACTTTTCCGCAACCCTAGCAGGCATTGGTCCTAGCAAACCCCGTCATTGGTGCTGAGTTGCTGACATCTCTTTGAGGCGCGCGTGGAACACAACGCGCCGTCGACCCGGGCCTGGTCCTTATCGAACGGCGAGCTGGCCATTGCTCGCCGTTCGCAAGCCCGCGCCTACGGTGGCCGGGAATCGGCCTGCGATTCCCGACGCCCAGGGCGTCTCCTGCGGCGGCTAGGGGCGTGTGGGCGCAAACTTTGCCTCTCCCTCACGCGTTCCGCCTCCTCCTTCGCGAACATTACTGCTTCGCAGAAGGAGGTGACGGCTTCCCAAGCCCTCTCGCTCCGTACCATGGCCTGGACCAAGGCCGGACGCGAGAGATCGCCACCGCCAATCGCCTCCACGAGGACACGGCGGTGCACCGCCCAAGCCGGGCAGACCTCCACCGTATGCTCTACCGTGTCCTCCGGGCGATCCACACAATGGTGACACCCGGGCGTTTCCTCCCGCCTTATCCGGAACAGGAACCTCCCGAAACAGCCGTGTCCGGTGAGGACCTGCGTCAGGCGGAAGGTGAGGACGCCGTGGCGCCTCTCTAGCCACTCCTCAAAGAGGGGACTTATCGCCGCAATTGTGGCGTGCCCAGCGCTGGGTTGCGACAATCGCACTCTCCATGCCGCCCTGAGATCCCGCCGGAGCTCTGTCCGCTGTACCGTGATTTCTCGCGGCAGCGGAGCTACGCCCCGGCGTTTCGCCTCCTCGCGCCACTCCCAAACGTGCGCGAGGCGTAATTTACACCTGAGGGATAGTTTGCTGCGTGCATTCAGAACGAAGTGGAGTCTACCAAGAGCGAAGGCGGCGCGCGAGCAGGCCTTCCTTATATGCTCTGCGAAGGATAGGTGCTCATCGAGGATGACACCGAGGTATTTGGCTCGCTTCTCCCAAGGGATCGGCTTGCCGGACATAGTGATCGGTTGGGGGGGGCTGAGGCCGTGTCTCGGTCTTGTGAATAGGACCGCTTGGCTTTTGTCGGGATCTATTCTCCACTTTTTAAACCACTCGCCGAGTGTGTCGACTGCGGTTTGAAGGATACGAGCTATTGGAACTTTGCCATTACCGGTGTAGTAAATGGCCGTGTCGTCTGCGAACAGAGCCAGCTGAGCCTTTTTGCTCTTTGGGATGTCGCTGGTGAAAAGGGTGAATATGAGCGGGGCAAGCACAGAGCCCTGGGGGACTCCTGCGCGTATGGGATGAGGGGAGGATAGCGCGCCTTCGATGCGATAGCGGAATGTGCGGTTTGTCAGGTAGTCTCTCAGGATGAGGACGAGACGGTCTGGCACACCAAGTTTGTAAAGCTTGTATAACAAGCCGTTGTGCCAGACTTTGTCAAACGCTTTGGCTATGTCGAAGAATACGGACATTGGTTTGCGTCTTTATACAACATACTTTCAACAGATGTACTTATACAAAATATTGTAACACATTTTAAAAGAGTAACGGTGGAGTTTCTTGCCCATTCTTCTCCATACGAAACTACCTTTTGGAAGGGGCGACTAGAATCAATTCTATTTAAATGTAAATGTTGACGTTCAAAAATGCCTTTTATGTGCCTATTTGAAATAAATGCTTTGACTTTTGACTTTTTTGACCACAGGCACATAGCTCATGCAACGAAGGAGATTTTGAATCGCCAATTTCGGGGCCGTGTGATCTCCGGTTTTGGCAATTTGAACTGGTCGGCCAAATCGCCAGATCTGACGGCGCCAGACTTTTTTCTTTTGGTTTTTTGTAAATCTCACGTTTCCACAACAAACCACACACCATGCACGTCTTTAAAGCCAACATTGAAGAAGAAATCACCAATTTGGAGGGTGTTTTGCGAGCAACAATTCAAGATGCCATAAAGCACAAATCACCGATAATATTTTTTCGACTTGATGTCATTTTATACCTTTAAATAAACTTTTCGTGTAAACAGTGCCCAATTTTTTTATGACTTTACTTTTGCTCCACCTTGTATAACAATAGGGTATATGTGAATAATTCTACAGATATAGGTACATACCTCCGTCTCGAATGCTCTGCGTGTCGTCGTGTTGCGAGTCGGACATGGCGTCCAGCTCCGCGTACCCGTTGTGTTCCGGTTCCAGTTCCGAGTCGGAACTGTTTACTAGTGATAACAGTTCCTTCCCTGTCGCTAACGCGTCCTGTAAGTAACGAAATCAATGATTAAAGTAGATATTATATTATGTGACAGGTGTGTAGATGATGTGGCACTCTATGTCGACTGGACAACATTTCGATACCGTTTTAGCGGTAACGACTCGTCAAATCAGCGTTAATTAGGATCAAAGAGAGTTTAGTGCGTCGACAACTATCGGATCCAATATATTTATTATTGTACTTATACGTTATTTATTTTCACAAAGCTAGCCAGGCCCACGGCCATAGCTACAATGTGACACGAACGATAGCCGACCTCCGGACTCTCCCACGTGAGCTGCAGCGTGGCCAGCGCCGCGAGCGGCCAGCCGGCGCGCGGGTAGTGGTGGCGCGCCAGGCGCGCGGCCTGCAGCGCGCGCGCGGCCCGCGAGCCGGCGCATGCGCACGGCCATAGCTACAATGTGACACGAACGATAGCCGACCTCCGGACTCTCCCACGTGAGCTGCAGCGTGGCCAGCGCCGCGAGCGGCCAGCCGGCGCGCGGGTAGTGGTGGCGCGCCAGGCGCGCGGCCTGCAGCGCGCGCGCGGCCCGCGAGCCGGCGCATGCGCACGGCCATAGCTACAATGTGACACGAACGATAGCCGACCTCCGGACTCTCCCACGTGAGCTGCAGCGTGGCCAGCGCCGCGAGCGGCCAGCCGGCGCGCGGGTAGTGGTGGCGCGCCAGGCGCGCGGCCTGCAGCGCGCGCGCGGCCCGCGAGCCGGCGCATGCGCACGGCCATAGCTACAATGTGACACGAACGATAGCCGACCTCCGGACTCTCCCACGTGAGCTGCAGCGTGGCCAGCGCCGCGAGCGGCCAGCCGGCGCGCGGGTAGTGGTGGCGCGCCAGGCGCGCGGCCTGCAGCGCGCGCGCGGCCCGCGAGCCGGCGCATGCGCACGGCCATAGCTACAATGTGACACGAACGATAGCCGACCTCCGGACTCTCCCACGTGAGCTGCAGCGTGGCCAGCGCCGCGAGCGGCCAGCCGGCGCGCGGGTAGTGGTGGCGCGCCAGGCGCGCGGCCTGCAGCGCGCGCGCGGCCCGCGAGCCGGCGCATGCGCACGGCCATAGCTACAATGTGACACGAACGATAGCCGACCTCCGGACTCTCCCACGTGAGCTGCAGCGTGGCCAGCGCCGCGAGCGGCCAGCCGGCGCGCGGGTAGTGGTGGCGCGCCAGGCGCGCGGCCTGCAGCGCGCGCGCGGCCCGCGAGCCGGCGCATGCGCACGGCCATAGCTACAATGTGACACGAACGATAGCCGACCTCCGGACTCTCCCACGTGAGCTGCAGCGTGGCCAGCGCCGCGAGCGGCCAGCCGGCGCGCGGGTAGTGGTGGCGCGCCAGGCGCGCGGCCTGCAGCGCGCGCGCGGCCCGCGAGCCGGCGCATGCGCACGGCCATAGCTACAATGTGACACGAACGATAGCCGACCTCCGGACTCTCCCACGTGAGCTGCAGCGTGGCCAGCGCCGCGAGCGGCCAGCCGGCGCGCGGGTAGTGGTGGCGCGCCAGGCGCGCGGCCTGCAGCGCGCGCGCGGCCCGCGAGCCGGCGCATGCGCACGGCCATAGCTACAATGTGACACGAACGATAGCCGACCTCCGGACTCTCCCACGTGAGCTGCAGCGTGGCCAGCGCCGCGAGCGGCCAGCCGGCGCGCGGGTAGTGGTGGCGCGCCAGGCGCGCGGCCTGCAGCGCGCGCGCGGCCCGCGAGCCGGCGCATGCGCACGGCCATAGCTACAATGTGACACGAACGATAGCCGACCTCCGGACTCTCCCACGTGAGCTGCAGCGTGGCCAGCGCCGCGAGCGGCCAGCCGGCGCGCGGGTAGTGGTGGCGCGCCAGGCGCGCGGCCTGCAGCGCGCGCGCGGCCCGCGAGCCGGCGCATGCGCACGGCCATAGCTACAATGTGACACGAACGATAGCCGACCTCCGGACTCTCCCACGTGAGCTGCAGCGTGGCCAGCGCCGCGAGCGGCCAGCCGGCGCGCGGGTAGTGGTGGCGCGCCAGGCGCGCGGCCTGCAGCGCGCGCGCGGCCCGCGAGCCGGCGCATGCGCACGGCCATAGCTACAATGTGACACGAACGATAGCCGACCTCCGGACTCTCCCACGTGAGCTGCAGCGTGGCCAGCGCCGCGAGCGGCCAGCCGGCGCGCGGGTAGTGGTGGCGCGCCAGGCGCGCGGCCTGCAGCGCGCGCGCGGCCCGCGAGCCGGCGCATGCGCACGGCCATAGCTACAATGTGACACGAACGATAGCCGACCTCCGGACTCTCCCACGTGAGCTGCAGCGTGGCCAGCGCCGCGAGCGGCCAGCCGGCGCGCGGGTAGTGGTGGCGCGCCAGGCGCGCGGCCTGCAGCGCGCGCGCGGCCCGCGAGCCGGCGCATGCGCACGACCACAGCGCCGCCGCGGCGCGCAGGCCGCCGCCGCACTCCGCTCGCGCCGCTAAGCACGAGCGCGTCGCGTCCTGGGGAGACGGTGTTGAGTTTGAATGTGTGCGTAACCGCTCCTAGTGTTCATTTGTTTTGTTAACTACAGTTGCAATACAGACCTCGTGTATTAAACCCGCGTTTCATTTGTCTCGCTGCCAATCAAAATCCTGAGCAGTCAATAATCAACCTTATCTACACATAAACATGGTCCTTCGAGCCGGATTGAAGAAATAATATTATTAGTGACCCGACTTCTCAGAATCGTCACCGAGTAGTTTTTTCTATATGTAGTTTATGAAGCTCATTAGCGGAACAAAGGAATATCGACAGCTGTTATACAAATCGTAGTTATATGGTGTGATGAACATTATTGTTTAGAATAACGAAGTGAACGTTTTATAAAGACTGTTAATATCATCAAGTTATTACTATGGATACCGTGGAACCAATATTAGATCTATTAGAACACTTTTCAGACAACATTTTGAAAGCAAAGACAAACTTTAAGAAGACGGCGAAAGCAAGTCTAACTAAAGGCTACGTTGAAGCAAGAGTACAGTGTTTAGAAGAATACTGGAACTCATACCGGAATAATTATCAACAATTATTAAAAGTTACTAAGAAAGAACAACGGAAAAACATGAACTATTTCACGGAAGATTTATACAGTCAGTGTGAAGAAATATATTTGGATGTGAAGACAGACATGACGGACACGCTTCAGTTATTGAATACAGAGAAAAGAGATGTGATTCAGAATACATCATCATGTTCATCACAACAGGACAGTTCGAGCTGCACCGAGGTCAAACTTCCGAGGATCAACCTACCTACATTTACGGGCATGTATGAAGAATGGCAATCGTTTGAGGATACGTTTACGACTTTAATATCGAAGAATCAGACATTGAGTGACGTACAAAAACTGCATTATCTCAATTCGTGTTTGACTGGCGAAGCTAGAAATACAATTAAACATATTCCAGTCACAGAACAGAATTATCAGAGGGCTTGGGAAACTTTGAAAAATAGATATAGCCACAAGCGGCTTATAGTGAATGCAATACTGAAAAGGCTATTTTCATTTAAAAAGTTTAGCACACGATCACCGGGACAATTGAAAGTTCTAATAGATAGTACAAAAGAGTGTTTAAATAGTTTGGATTCTTTGGATATTGCAACAGCTTCATGGGGCCCAGTGATTATTTATATTACCGTGCAAAACATGGATTCTGATACACACAAAGAATGGGAATCACACGTAAGTCGAGAATGCGAAATTGATTTACCTACATTACAAAATATGATTACATTTTTGGAAAATCGAATCCATACACTCGAGTTAACCTGTTCGTCTTCATCAAGCACTCAAAAAACAAATAAGGAGCGTGCATGTCATACGTCAGCTGCAACAGTTACTTGCAAATTATGTAACGCTCAACATCTTCTATGCCACTGCAAAGAATTTGTGAAACTTGACATGGACAAGAGATATGAGGTCATTAAAAACAATCGATTATGCTACAACTGCTTATCACCAGGCCATCCAGTGCATTATTGTAAACAGAAGACTTCTTGTAAGATTTGTGGAAGGCGTCACCATTCACTTCTTCATTAAAAGAAGGAGGGAGAAGATTCTCAGGATACAGAGAAGAATAGCAACCCACCTGTATATATCTCCTCAACGCATACGCCTAGTAGCACACAAGAAAATCATCAGGATGAGTCAATCATAGTGAACTTCGCATACAAGCAGAGAAGAGCGTTACTAGCGACAGCGCTGGTACCGGTCAAGAGTGAGTGTGGTCGTGTGACTACATTAAGAGCATTAATCGATCCTGGATCACAGGCATCATTCATTACTGAGAATGCAACTCAATTAATTCGACTCAAGAAAACTCCTGTACGAGGTTCTATTACAGGAGTAGGATCCACGACAACTCCAGTACGTTATGCAGTACAGTTGGAGATTTCATCAAGATGTGATAAACAATTCAGTCTCCCTCTAAAGGCATATGTTTTAAAATCACACATAACGTCGAAGTTGCCCTGTTCCACAATTGAAACCAAATCAAACTGGTCGCATCTGAACGGTTTAACGTTAGCTGATCCACAATACTTCAAGTCAAACAAAATTGATCTATTGCTTGGCATTGATGTAAACACCGAGATTGTGAAGAATAATTTAATAAAGGGACCACCAGGCATACCTTCCGCTCAAGAAACAAGTTTGGGTTGGATATTGTTCGGCAATATCTCAGAATGCCTACATACCAACAACGACATAGTAGTGATGCATCAACATATAGATATAGATATGGACAATCTTTTGAAAAGTCTCTGGAACATTGATGATACTACAAATCGCAAACTTACCTGCGATGAACGCACAAGTGAAGACATTTATGAAACAACACATACGAGAGATTCAACTGGAAAATATATCGTGAAATTACCCTTTAAAATACCACCACAAGAAATCGGATCTACGAGAAACATAGCTCTGAAGAGACAAGAACAATTAGAAAGAAGATTAGAAAATAAACCACAATTAAAAGAAGACTATTGTAAAGTTATGGAAGAATATCTACAACTGAATCACACGGAGAAAGTTCCTAAAGAAGAGATAAATAAATTGTATATTTATCTACCACACCATGCAGTCATTCGAGGAGATAGCGAAACCACAAAGGTCAGAATTGTTTTCGACGCGTCATGCAAAAGTTCAAAAAACAAGTCACTCAATGATTTGCTATTAGTTGGACCCCAACTACAAGAAGATTTAAGAAATATAATTATGAGATGTCGTATGAAGAAAATCTGATCATTTATTGCATTGCATGATATTGGTTACAAAAGAGGATGCAGATTATCAGCGAGTATTGTGGAGACAGGATCCCACTCACGAGATAGAAGACTATCGCATGCTACGAGTAACGTTTGGTACCGCCTCCGCGCCCTACCTAGCAATCAAAACAATAAAACAATTATCTACTGATGAAAGGGATAAATATCCTGTAGGAGCCAAAATACTAGCAGAAGATTTTTACGTCGACGATTGTATAAGTGGGCATAACACAGTACCAGAAGCAATAAAAGCAAGTCAAGAATTAAGTAAATTATTAGAATGTGGAGGGTTCACGTTACAGAAATGGGCATCAAATAGCAAAGAATTTATAGACTCGATTCCACAATAACTGAGAAGTATAAGTGTTGATACAAATGAGAGCATTGTTAAGACATTGGGTTTAACGTGGAATATGAAAACAGATTCCTTTCACTATCAAATCAAACTACCACCTAAATCAATCTTGATTACGAAAAGAAACATCCTGGCGGATTTACAACGCTTATTTGACCCGTTAGGATGGATATCACCCGCTATTGTTCCTGCTAAAATTTTAATTCAGAATATTTGGAAAGAGAGACTTGACTGGGATGAAGAGGTTAAGAATACACATAAAGAAGAATGGAAAAAAATTAGAGAAAGTTTTAACAATTTACAGGAAATACAAATAGAAAGATGGATACATACAGAGACAGAAAATGAGGAGATAAGTTTACATGGATACTGTGACGCTTCAACCATGAAATTATTAATGAAGTCAACATTAACTATTTATCCAGATGGCAACTCTGTCAACGTCTGGTAGCCAATTTCTGGCATCGTTGGCAGAACGAATACCTAACACGTCTCCAAACACGACCAAAGTGGATTAAACAGCAAAAGGAATATGAAATTGGAGATATCGTGCTCTTGAAGGAGGACCAATTGCCACCTGCTAAATGGGCTTTGGGTAGAATAACTGCCAAACATCCAGGAGAAGACGGTCTTACTCGAGTTTATAGTATTAGATACCGCAATAGTATTGTTAAAAGATCAATCTCTAGGATTTGTGCTTTACCAATTGATAAAGACTAATATTATCAGTAATTTTTTATGTTCACTTCTCCTTTTGAGAACAATTTTGATTAGCTTATCAAGAACGAAAGAAAGAAAGAATAACGTTTATTTGGACACAGTTCGCGAAACACAGAATACAAGTAACAAAATACAAAAAAGTGAAAATAACGGTTTAACAACAATAGTGTGTGTCTCACGGCTGCGCCAAAAAGGATCATTTCAGCATTAATGCCAGACACATGCTGTCTGACGCTGGTTTTCTAATGATGAATGAATGAATGATTTAGTCTTAATCTTCTTAGTTCTTTAATCACAAAATTCATTGTTTTAATTTAAGTATACAGTCCACATAAGTTTAATTATATTTGTTTACATTTTTAAGTTAGTAAAGGACTAGGTCCTTTGGTGGGCGGCATGTTGAGTTTGAATGTGTGCGTAACCGCTCCTAGTGTTAATTTGTTTTGTTAACTACAGTTGCAATACAGACCTCGTGTATTAAACCCGCGTTTCATTTGTCTCGCTGCCAATCAAAATCCTGAGCAGTCAATAATCAACCTTATCTACACATAAACAGACGGTATTGTTTGTTATTTTCTTTTATTGCATTTCCACACATATTCATTTAATTTTGAAATATCTTTATCTACTCTCATGTCATAAACTAGAGTAGCTGTAAACTGTGAGTATGTCGAGGGTACGGAACTGGTTCCGATTGATCTGTATCATCCTCCGTTAGATATTGCTGTTACCGTCCCAAGGCATAAGGTACATGAAAAACTTGACCCTAGCAATATTGACCGTAGTAAGGATTGGAACTTCTGTAAAGGTGACTACACATTATTGTTCGATCTGGTGCGCTCTGCTCCATGGCAGGACATTTTTCGCAATGACGCGTCCATCGCTGCTTGTAAGTTTTATAATCTAATGTACGATATATTTGATTCCTCTATTCCAAAGAAGACAAGAAAAACCTCTGGTAACAAGCGGTACCCAGTCTGGTTTACTAGAGATATCACATGCGACACTCGGCGTAAATCAAAACTCCATAATAAATGGAAACAATCCCGATGTGATGCTACATAATTATGCTCTGTTTAGTGCACTGCGGTCGGAATTAAGAGTGAGAACCGAGGAGGCGTATAGACTGCATTGTTCTAATATGGAAAACAGCCTTGGAAAAAATCCAAAACTGTTCTGGCAGCACATTTCAAGCCTGCGGTCTAAGGGTGGGTTTGAGCCTGACGTTGTGCTTGATGGCAGGTTCTATTCAGGTGTCAAAGCTGCGGACGCATTTCCTGAGTATTTTTCCAGCGTATTTCTGCCGGAGACACCAAAATTGGACCCAATATCAAGCACGGTGAATAGTGAGGGAGGTAATTTTCCCCTACCCGTTTTAGTCCCTCCGGAAGTGGTAAGGGGTATTTCCAAACTCAAACCCTGCAGTTCAGTTGGCCCTGATAACATCCCTGCATACGTCGTTAAAGGATGTAGCAGTATATTAGCAGCCCCTTTATGTCATGTTTTTAATCTAGCTCTTCAGTCGGGCGTGTATCCGGAGCTGTGGAAGACTTCACGTGTTACTCCCATCCCTAAAACCAGTGACAAGACATCTGTCGAGGAACACAGACCCATCGCTATTTTATCAACTATTGCAAAGGTCTTTGAACATATACTTTACACTGTTATCTGTAAACAAACCAGTATGTATCTTTCTGATGCTCAACATGGTTTTCGACCTGGTCGCTCCGTAAACTCAAATCTGCTGATTCATGTTGACTTCATATCCAGTAGCCTGGAATCCGGTGGGCAGGTCGACACTCGGTATTTTGATTTCCGGAAGGCTTTCGACAAAGTGGACAACGACGTGCTTTTGGCAAAGTTGGGGGCTACGGGCTTCTCATCTGGCCTTCTTAACTTCTTCGCCGACTACCTACGGGATCGCAAACAAATTGTCCGGCATGGCTGCTTTGAGTCGAAGTCTTATTACACTCGCTCGGGCGGGGGTCAGGGATCCGTATTGGGGCCGCCTCTATTTCTGGTCATGATCAATGACCTAATTTGTAAGAATCGATTCGCAAAATGTCTACTATATGCAGACGATCTAAAACTAGCTGCACAGATCAGAACAGAGGTGGATTGCGAACTCCTACAAAAAGATATCGATACCGTCTATGGGTACAGCATTGCGAACAAGTTGTTGTTTAATATTAGTAAATGCAGCGTTATGACTTTTGGTCGAAGGTTGAGACCAATAAAATACGATTATAATTTGGGGGGTATAGTGATCACTCGTGTCACCAGCGTTAAGGACTTAGGTGTGACCTTCGACCGCAGTCTGCCATTTAAAGAATACGTGTCTGCCCTTGCAAAGGAATCCTTCAGGCGTCTGCGATTTGTCCTGAGGAACGCTCGTGACTTTCGCAATCCCAGTATTATTAAACTTCTGTACACCACTTTGGTTCAGAGTAAACTCGAGTCCAGCGCCTGTGTCTGGCATCCACATACTGCGTCTCAGACACTGATGCTTGAGAAAGTTCAGAAAACCTTCCTGAGATTTTTGTATCAAAGGCTGTACCATTACTTTCCATTCATGTACCCAACGAATTATCTTCTAGGGGTGTTGGGCTTCAATTCTTTGGAGGTAAAAAGGGGCTTTGATCAGCTCACGATTGCCTGTAAAATCCTGAGCGGTCGCATTGACTGCCCTGGGCTCCACGGACTTTTCTGCCGTCTATTTGTGCCCGACAAATACCTTGGGCATCGTCAAACACGCCGTCATAACCTGTTCGCACCACCGCTATCTAGATCTGTTGCTAGAGCCAAATCGCCAGTATGTCGAACCCTAAGGATGCTAAACGCCCTTCTGACTGCCGACCCTGAATGTTATGTGTTTGCTAATGAATGGAAGAAAATAATGCATGCTTGTCTGGTGTTTTGTGAGAGACGATATGCGAGGGTGTCCACTGTTACATGTTACTTTATGATGTATTTAAACCATTTATATATTTGAATTTGAATTTAATTTTTGTATTGTATGTTATTTGAATGCTTATTTTATTCAATTTTTTATAATTCTATGTTAATTAATGTAATTGGACCTGTGCCGTTTTAAATAACTATAAATAAATAAATTACAAAAAAAAATTGGAATCATAAACTTCAAAACGAATTTACGTTTTGAAGTTTATCATTCGAATTTTACATACATACTTTATAAACACAATACCGAAATTTTAAAATACAGTCATATTATAACACTTTTTGTCTAACAAAATAAAGTTATAAAACTATTTTTTTACCAATACTATACTGGGCAAATCCGAATGTCACCAAGGAGTTTTCATCACCTTTTTTTTCTAATAGAACGCATATCCTTTTTTTTTTTTTGTACGTGGGAAATGATCAAATAACTTCTCCCGCTGTGGACAGATCGGGAGGGCGTGCAGACTTTTACTGACTAAAATCCACCCGTGTTCCTTCAGTTGCCTGTGTCAGGGGCCACGGTATCCATTTCGGACTTTTCCGCAACCCTGGCAGGCATCGGCACTAGCGGACCCCGTCATTGGTGCTGACATCTCTTTAAGGCGCGCGTGGAACACAACGCGCCGTCGACCCGGGCCTGGTTCGGACGGCGAGCTGCCCATTGCTCGCCATCCGCAAGCCCGCGCCTACGGTGGCCGGGAATCGGCTTGGGATTCCCGACGCCCATGGCGTCTCCTGCGGCGGCTAGGGACGTGAACGCGAATTTTGCCTCTCCCTCACGCGTTCCGCCTCCTCCTTCGCGAGCATTACTGCTTCGCAGGAGGTGACGGCTGCCCAAGCCCTCTCGCTCCGTACCATGGCCTGGACCAAGGCCGGACGCGAGAGATCGCCACCGCCAATCCCGGAACCACTCCGCCTCGACATTGATGTCACCAGGCCTGCACGATCGAAGCTTCCAGGAGGAGCTCCCGGTCCAGCTGCTTCAGCGCCCGCCGCGGACCACTCGGGAGAACGCATATGCTGGTCGCGCCATTTTTATAGCATTACAAAAAAGTTTCAATTCCATATTTTATTTGGTTGTAGCAGAGCCCGCTTTAGCGCATGCGCACTATTGTACTGGGTGTTAGCGCAATTCATACGTTCTGTTTTACTGAATTTCATGATAAACTTTAATCTTTTATTTAGTAGGTTCAATCTCAATGTATGAGGATAGATAAAGTAGTGTAAGAACTGCACATAACTAGATATTTATTTATTAACTATGGAAGACTGACAGCTAAAATAAACAGAATAAAGTTAAAGCTAAAATAAAAATCATCGCACGGCGCTCTCATCGATAAAACTCAAACTCAACTCAAAGCATTTATTTCGAATAAACCAATTACAGGCTCTTTTGAATTGTCAAGGGGTCGGTCAGTCAGAAAGATGAAGCTAGTTGCCCATTCCAAAGCGTAGTAGGTACCTATGGAGAAGAACGGACAAGAAAATCCATGGACACTCTTTTAAATCAAAATATTGTTACAAAAAAGTGGTTACATCATTTATGTTGTAATTACACATGTGAGAACAATGTAGAAAGACGTGCACGTTAAAAGCGTCCGTAATAAAAAGATAAAAACAATTATGGTATTAAAATAAGCCGTGGCAGCTAAGAAATGACCAGTGCCTACTGACGGCGCCCGTTCACGAACATGACGTATGGATCAGCACCATTCAGCTCAACCATTTTGAAGGGAACTCAATGATCCAATACACGCCACCGTATGATACCGACGATCTACCACCACAACAGGTTTAAGAGCGTTTATACCTTATGAGTGGCAACGTCGCAATTTAGTGTCATATTTCGTGGTTTTAAATTTTTATCATTTAATCAGAGCTATATTTAAAAAATCTGTTTAATTAACTTTTTAGAATTATGTGAAAACTGTGTAAAAGGTAAGAAATCGTTGCGTTACAGTTCTATTTATATGCAAATAATACATTGGAAACTTGCAGGGCGTTATTTTCATTGTAAAATAACTATAAGCATTACGGTTACTTACTTTTTAAACACTTTCACGTAATTCTAAAAAGTTAATTAAACAGATTTTTAAAATAAAGCTCCGATTAAATGATAAAAATTGAAAACCACGAAATATGACACTAAATTGCGACGTTGCCACTCATAAGGTATAAACGCTCTTAATGGCTACAATAGTCCTGTCAGTGACGATAGATCGATCCCAGTACAATGTGGCGTGACCATTCTCGAGAGCTGAGTCGCACACATCCTGTAGTGTTGTACTTCGTATCCACAAGGGTGTACTGCAAGGCAAGTTGCAGGTGGACAATGCTCGCCCTTCAATTGTGTCTGTGCAAGTACTCGCCGTTAGCAAGACGAGAACAACAGGAAACAAGATGCCATGCCCGACAAATGTCAACATTTCCTTCCTTGACAATGTATTTCCGATAATTATTCGTCATAACTTCATCCATAATCGCACAGACAAAACCCGAAACCCGGAGAAACCCGGGTTTCCCCGAAGGGGTCACCGAAACGCAGCCAGGATACAGACGCCAAAGTCTACTTCAGGCCCATAGAGGGCCCGGAAAAGCGTCCTTGTATCTATTTGTAAAAATACCCATCACAAAGCAGTCATCTAGGCGTACTGTACATCAGACTAAGTAACTTTGTACAAAACAACTCTTATTTTGGGTGTGGGAATTCGCTGTTTACGGTAATGCGCAATGTAATAAAGAAAGAAAGAAAAAGTGTTTATTGCGACTCGTACAGGGAGTGCACAAACTAAATTATAAAATAAAAAACCAAACTATATAAAAACAAAAAGTAACAAAAGAAAAAGGAAAACACACAAAACATTCTGCTTATGGGTGCGTGCGACGGTGCAGGGGTCGTGGGGATATTTAAAGTAATAATAATAAATAATAAATATCGTCTGACATTGCACACAGCACCATCTAGTTCCAAGTTAAGCACTTAACACTTAAGGCTTGTGTTATGGATACCTATGGTTGATACACTACTTAAATACATTTTTTTTTTGTAAATACATACATATTATAAATATACATCCATGACTCGGGTACAAATGTCCATATTCATCATACAAACATTTGCCCCTACCGGGATTCGAACCCAGGACCATTTGGTTTCGCTGACTACACTTAGCCACTGTAGCCACTACACCAAACGTGTCGTCAAAAGTTAAGTAATAATATTTAAAACTTTGTTTTAACCATCAATATCTCCCAGTGGCGAATGAAAGTTCAATATCTCCAGCAAAAATTTTCCCCACAAACAAAGCTCATTTTAGCATAACTTCAAACAAGAGATAAAAAAGAAACATATAGTTACCATAGCCTCATTGAGCATGCCCAGGTGTATGTACTGCAGCGCCAGGTAGTAGAACGCGAGGTGGTCGTTGTCATCTAGTTCTACTGAGCGCAACAATAGTTTTAAAGATGTCTCGTTTGCGATCTCCTTATCGATACGGGCATTCGTTTTCTGTAAGCGAGAGAAAAAATATATGATTGCCACTTTTAGAAGAATCTGTATTATGGTTTTACAAAAATCAACTATCTGTTCCGCAGATCAAAGAATACAAGTACAGATACCCAATCGCATAGAGCAAATAGCGTGCCGTCCTAATGTAGGCAATTCTGTAGGCAATTTTAGTCCCGTAGTTAGATCAATAGATGCAGTATCTGAGCTACCACGGCTATGACGCTGTCAGCCTACCATAGTTTTAGTAATATATTAAGATATCACCAGATGGCATTCCCGGGCAACAAATTGATTTTGTTTTGTTTGTTTTTAATATTAGTAGTATTTTTGAGACACCGGTGCCGATTCTCTTGTACGCCGAACTAAACTAACTAAACTATCACTAAAATTCCTTACTTTTGGCTATTAGAATCATAAAGCTATTCTGCAAAAAAAAATCTCTAAATTTAACACAACTAAAATCGAATTTGACAATCGCGACTTCACGTGGTACTTGTTTGCCCTACATCGTGAATTATTTTTAGAATCGGAGGCGCGCATTTGGGGCAGCCTCGACGTGTTTTATATGGAATTTTTCACTTTTTGTATGAAAAATGATAACCTACATGGTGAGTTTTAGGGGTTTACGTGTTTTATAAAGGGAGGGTCGACATTTTCATTATTTTTGCGATAGGACACACCATTTTTGAGATATAAGCAAAAGAAAATAAAAAAATTTACAGTACTGTTTTTGCACCTGAAGTCAAGGTGTTGGTGTGAATTTTAGTTCATGACCACTAATTTTATTCCACACTTTTTTAATCGCGATATAAAATAGTCAGATTTAGTTAGATAACCAAAATTTTTGGTGAAAAACGTCAAATTCAGAATAGCAAAATTACCAATGTTACGCATCACACAAGAACATACAAAAACGAAATGAAACAAAAATTCCTTAGAACATTCACTATCCGTGATGGCGCCATCTAGTGACAGTACCGTAGCAAGCTTGAAAGTTATGAGTTAGATGGAGTTACTTAGTATCAATTTTATTGCATTTATACTTATAAAATATACCCTTATTATATGTAGAGAAGGATGTTTTTGATATAATTAAGATACATTGAATGTATTAAGGTGTAAAACTGATTGAATCTTTGCTACTACTTGTTCAAATGTTTCGCTCGATACCTGTGACGCCATCTGTTGTGTAGGTTAGGGTTCAATTTGGTTTGGCGAGTAGTTGACTCAGGGAAACAAGCGTCTGTCTTTGATGGTGTTTATTGGCAACTTAAAAAATATCCTAACATCATACTTAATACGGTCGGCGGCTAGCTACTTACTACTTTAATGAAACGTGGACTGTATGTTTGTTCGTATCTATAACCTTCGAACCTATTGAAATGAGCTTTAACACCATCTATGAGTTTTTTTTTGGAATCTTTATACGTTGTTCGAGTTGGGAGGCCATGTCTGTTCCAAAAGTATCTGATAAAAGTGTAAACAAACCTTACGCAATCACTCACTCAAGGGAATTAGTAACATCATTCATCTCGATTTAGAAGGTCTCAACGTTATACAGCGTGGCGCTGCAATGGTGACCTTAATTTAACACACATATACGTTTTCACATTTTCGTTTCATGACAATTTTTTATTTCCATTAAACGTTATTATTTACAGATTTATTAAAGAATTTAGGAAATAGCATCTTAGAGCAACCTGTACTTAAAGAACTGTCGCGCAGCGGTCATTTCCCTCGGTCACGGATCATAACTTCGCATCAATGAAATTAAAACGAATAAGCAATACTATTAGGATGAAACAAATGCATAGAGTAGGCGAATTTAAGGAAATTTCCTTTGTTGGCGAGCAGCGCAGGCGACGCGCGCTCTCCCTTCCACCCACCCGCCGCACCGAACACGAATTCTTTTTTTGCTTTTCTAGTGCTAGTCGAACCCGTGTCCTTGACGCACTTATTTACACTAGTGCGCATAATTACGTCGCGAAAAAGACTCTTAGCTATTGTTTTATTTATTTCTTTTTGTGTAATTAGGATAGTAATTAGATCATGGTACTGCGATAAAGACACTTTGATTGGTTTTCGTTTTCTTATCTAGTAGGTACGTTTACACCTCTTGCGATACGGACGCATTTATTTGTGCTATTAGTGCTTGTGTAAACTTATGATCGTGATGGCAGTGATTAGTGATGACAGTTATTACTAATAGTAACAAGAGAGGGTGATGTGATAAGTGTTTGTACCACTTGCGCCGCTCGGTTTCTTTGATAATATGCCGTCAAAGAATCGGACCGATCACGAGTAGGTACAAGACGCGATGCGCGGTTGCCAGCCCGCGAACCGACACATTGCCGCTCCGAGTTAACGTAAGCGAGCTAGGTAAGTAATGTCATGAATGAATTTTTGCAAGGGTGATCCCAATTTTAATGACTTTTTTATTATTTAGTTTGTTTGAAAAAATTTTTTTTTCAGTTTACGTATTATTTTAACCTATCAATATTTATATGGTTAATGGGCACTAGCCCTACCCGTGTATTAAATTAAAGTCACCGTTGTAGCGCCACGTTGTATATCACTACTCTTTCCAACAATTAGTAACATCATTCATCTCGATTTAGAAGGTCTCAACGTTATATATCACTACCCTTTCCAACAATTAGTAACATCATTCATCTCGATTTAGAAGGTCTCAACGTTATATATCACTACCCTTTCCAACAATTAGTAACATCATTCATCTCGATTTAGAAGGTCTCAACGTTATATATCACTACCCTTTCCAACAATTAGTAACATCATTCATCTCGATTTAGAAGGTCTCAACGTTATATATCACTACCCTTTCCAACAATTAGTAACATCATTCATCTCGATTTAGAAGGTCTCAACGTTATACAGGGTGGCCGGAACATTGACGTCCAAAAATAAAATTTCGGTCCCTCGTATCGTGGGGTATTCGAATCACCCCCATGTATGTTCCGCGACTTTTCATAGTTTTCGAGTTATGAATTTTTTTCTGAATGTTTGAAAATTTTCGACCAGACCAACCTAAAAAAATTCAAAAAAAAAAGTAGAGGGTTTTATCGAGTTTCTTTTTTTGCAACTGAATTTTCATAAGTAGTACTTTTATGCATAAAATAATCAGCTTCGTAACTGTGGTGAAAGTTATGAAAATGTTGATCTAAAGTGAAAAATTTACGTTCGGTAAATTATGACTTAAATTTTCAACTTCAAATTAAAAATCTAAACAGGTGACTTCATGGTTCTCAAGTAGGCTTCAAGAATGCGCCAGACTCTCAGCTTTCATAATCATTAAAAAACGTAGGACTTAATGGGGCTAACTTTGGCCTTAATCGGCCTTCAAAGACTGCGAAGTGGAAAATTCTTAAAATTAGCTATCTGATTAATAAATTTTTTTTTTCCATTTTCTCGCTCCTAAGGTTATTTAGTTTGCTAACCAAAAATGACTGCAGGAAAGCTAAGATTTAAACACGGAGATTTTTTTAAATGTTAGTTTAATGAATTTTGCGCGATCCGTTCTCGTGGACTATGGGTTGTAAACGAGGGTGCAACTCTTTTACCTGCAATAACAATGGACCGAGAGGAAAAGAGACCGAATTATTGCTATCTCTCTCACGCAAGGCGCGCAACCGAAGCCAACGCAAAACAAGTACCTCAGTCGTACTCACATTGTGTTTACTGCTATACGCGTGTCGCCATTTTGTCTTTACCACACTCGCTTTGCCCACGGACTCCGCTGCCTACTTGTTTGACTACTTTGCTCGTTTATTGGACTGTGTTTTGCATTCTGATTTGGACTTTTTTTACGTGGAAGTGTAAAAAATGAGTTACACGTTAAGTGAATATGCAGAAATGCATTATTTTTATGGAGTTGCACAAGGAAACGGCCATGAAGCAGCGCGACTGTATCGCGAACAACTTCAACGTCGTGGTGGGCCGCAACCTGAGCGATATCCCGACCATCGTGTTTTTATTAACACGCACAACACTTTGATGGCAGGCCGCATTCCTGGTCGACGCGGCAGTCATGAAGGAATCCCTAGAGCTAACCCGGATCGCAGAGAAATGGTGCTGGAAGAAGTTCAGCGAAATCCGTCTACGAGTACGAGAAGTATGGCTCGTGCTCTGAACATCCCAAGGACTTCTATCCAAGACATTCTTATCCAAGACATTCTTCACGATGAAGAATACCACGCGTTCCACATCCGACGAGTCCAAGCTTTACTGCCTACAGATCACCAATTGCGCGTTGATTTTTGCCAAACCATGTTACGAAAAGAGCAAGAGGATCCTGGATTTTTCAATAAAGTTTTATGGTCAGATGAGTCACGATTTGAGCGATCCGGAATATTCAATATTCATAATTACCACACGTGGGCGAATGAAAATCCACTCGAAGTGAGAGCTTCGACATTTCAACATCGCTTCAGCGTTAACTTGTGGTCTGGTATTCTCAATGGCGAACTAATTGGTCCGTTTGAACTGCCGTCCAGACTTGATGGAGAAACATACAAAAACTTTTTGGAAAATGAACTTCCATTGTTGCTGGCAGATGTGAATCTCGAACTCAGACGAACCATGGTGTTGCAAAATGACGGCGCCCCGTGTCACTATGCAACCCAGGTCCGAAATTACTTAGATGAAACATACCCCAACAGATGGATCGGACGCAGCGGACCAATTAGGTGGCCTCCACGCTCACCTGATCTCAACCCCATCGATTTCTTTATTTGGGGCTATTACAAGGAAATAGCATACGCCCGAGACTGTTCAAGTGAACAAGAGCTGAGGCAGTTGATTGCAGAAGCTGAACGTGTTGTGAGAGAGAACAGAGACGCTTTTAGACGATTGCCAGACAATTTCTTACGTAGGTGTAGAATGTGTATTGCTGCTGGTGGTGGCCACTTTGAAAACCTTTTCTAAATGTTAAAAATAAATTAAGTACTTTTTTCACATTATCACCTGTGTTTTATTCAAAACCACTTTTTACGTAAAACTTTTCTTACCCAACTCTGAAACTATTTGTTGGTTAGTTTTCAGTATTCTTATCATTAATTAACCTTAGGAACGAGAAAATAGCCAAAAAAAAATAATTACTCAGATGGGTAATTTTAAGAATTTTTCCACCTCGCTGTCTTTGAAGGCCGATTTTAAACAAAGTAGCCCTATTAAGTACTTCATTTTTTTATGATTATGAAAACTGAGAGTCTGGCGCATTCTTGAAGCCTACTTAGGAATTATGAAGTCACCTGTTAAGATTTTTAATTTAAAGTTGAAAATTTGAGTCATAATTTACCGAACGTAAATTTTTCACTTTAGATCAACATTTTCATAACTTTCATCACAGTTACGAAGCTGATTATTTTATGCATAAAAGTACTACTTATGAAAATTCAGTTGCAAAAAAAGAAACTCGATAAAACCCTCTACTTTTTTTTTTAGAATTTTTTTAGGTTGGTCAGGTCGAAAATTTTCAAACATTCAGAAAAAAATTCATAACTCGAAAACTATGAAAAGTCGCGGAACATACATGGGGGTGATTCGAATACCCCACGATACGAGGGACCGAAATTTTATTTTTGGACGTCAATGTTCCGGCCACCCTGTATATCACTACCCTTTCCAACAATTAGTAACATCATTCATCTCGATTTAGAAGGTCTCAACGTTATATATCACCACCCTTTCCAACAATTAGTAACATCATTCATCTCGATTTAGAAGGTCTCAACGTTATATATCACTACCCTTTCCAACAATTAGTAAAATCATTCATCTCGATTTAGAAGGTCTCAATGTTATATATCACCACCCTTTCCAACAATTAGTAAAATCATTCATCTCGATTTAGAAGGTCTCAACGTTATACAGGAAGAGTTTTTAGTCACCGTCCAAATTTTGATATATTAATCTTTGGCGAAAATCAATGAATATTTGTTTTTTCTTTTAGTATCACTCAATACAAAAATATTAAGATATCACATCACAAAGTTATCTATAAAAAGTTTATGTTTCTGGACACTGCCGCGCCATGCGTACGCGCTAGTTGAAGTTACGTGGGCCGGTCCGCCCCGCGCGCCGCCGCAATTCATTGATAACACAATAATAAACAAAGTTGCAAATTTTCCCTTCATACTTTCACGTCAATATGCAAAAGGTTTGTGCTATGTTCACTATGATTAGAATATAATCCATTAATCAATTACAAATAAAGTAAAAATAAATTAGTTAATTGAGAACTTTATACCTTATTAAAACCGTGCCAAAACATTTTGCTATTAGGCGTATTTAAAAAAATTGAATCAACGTACAAATAATTAATAATTTGATCAAAATCATCTTAGAACAATCACATTAACAGTACTTTAATAAATGTTCAAAATGCATACCGTTTCTCTCTAAACAGTCTTGCACGTTTTTGCACATTATTTTTAATTTTGTTGAGCACTACAGTGTCACTTTACAAATCAAATTCAAACGGTTTCGAAATGACCACCAATGTTCATTATGCTGATTATACAGCCCACTCGAGTAAACAAGGCCTCGTTAGTTAACAAAATGTTAGCATCGGGGTGTATGATCAGCCACTCGCAGAAGGCTCGACGAGGAACGGCGCGCGGCGTCTGCGTCGTTCAAGGCCTGTGCCTTTTGAAAATAGCAGTATGGAGAAGTTTCCACACGGCATATTGGCTTACGCCGAAGCGCCGCGCTGCATCTCGCGTACTCGATCTAGGGCTCCGTTCAAAGAACTCGAAGATATCTCCTTCGATCTCTACTGCGAGTCTCGGCCTGCCACGTCCTTGAGTGTGTGTAGGAGCTATAAATTGGCCATGGTCTAATAGCCTCTGATTTGCGGCCAAAATCGTTTGGCGATTAGGTACTGAAGGATTTATTATCCCTTGATTGCGAAGGCGAGGAATACTTTCTGCTTCGTACAGTCTCTGGGCACCGTTCAAGCTTTCTCCACTAAGTATGTAAGATCGCACCATTTCGTAACACTCGCGGTAGGAATACATTGTAAACAAAGTCACGATAGCGCGGGGCGCCGCCGCAGCGCCGGCGCGCGGCGGGATGCGCGGGAACACGGAAGTAAGCGCTTGCGTCGCGGAAGGGTGCGCGGGAACACGGAAGTAAGCGCTTGCGTCGCGGAAGGGTGCGCGGGAACACGGAAGTAAGCGCTTGCGTCGCGGAAGGGTGCGCGGGAACACGGAAGTAAGCGCTTGCGTCGCGGAAGGGTGCGCGGGAACACGGAAGTAAGCGCTTGCGTCGCGGAAGGGTGCGCGGGAACACGGAAGTAAGCGCTTGCGTCGCGGAAGGGTGCGCGGGAACACGGAAGTAAGCGCTTGCGTCGCGGAAGGGTGCGCGGGAACACGGAAGTAAGCGCTTGCGTCGCGGAAGGGTGCGCGGGAACACGGAAGTAAGCGCTTGCGTCGCGGAAGGGTGCGCGGGAACACGGAAGTAAGCGCTTGCGTCGCGGAAGGGTGCGCGGGAACACGGAAGTAAGCGCTTGCGTCGCGGAAGGGTGCGCGGGAACACGGAAGTAAGCGCTTGCGTCGCGGAAGGGTGCGCGGGAACACGGAAGTAAGCGCTTGCGTCGCGGAAGGGTGCGCGGGAACACGGAAGTAAGCGCTTGCGTCGCGGAAGGGTGCGCGGGAACACGGAAGTAAGCGCTTGCGTCGCGGAAGGGTGCGCGGGAACACGGAAGTAAGCGCTTGCGTCGCGGAAGGGTGCGCGGGAACACGGAAGTAAGCGCTTGCGTCGCGGAAGGGTGCGCGGGGCCGACTAACGGACTAACGATAGATGTTTCGCGAAGGTGTAGCGGGGCGGGGGTAAGCGGGGTGCGCGCTGCCGTTTTCATTGAATGTTTGCGCGGCAAGTGTAGTATTATTAACGTTTAACTTGTGACCACGCAGAGCGGATAAATCTTTCGAGAAAATTATTTAATATGAAAATTTTACGTATCGATTTTTTTACAAAAATGGAGTTAGTGAATGATACCTAATGCCTAGAAAAAATTTGGACGGTGACTAAAAAATCTTCCTGTATATCACCACCCTTTCCAACAATTAGTAACATCATTCATCTCGATTTAGAAGGTTTCAACGTTATATATCACCACCCTTTCCAACAATTATTGTTTGAATAAGATTTTCAAAGTTGTCATTAAAAATTATTGACTAAAATTTAGATTATAAAATTAACCCCAATTGTCATTTGTCATATGAAAAACATCTTGGAATTATAATTTCGGTTTTAAGTATTCAAATGATCAAATCAAAGCACTAAATTTGTAAGTAGACTACAAATTGGCATCAAAAGGTACGTTTTCTGATCCATTTGTTTACATTATCATCAGATACTTTTGGGACTGATATACAAATAATTACAAGAGCGATGTCACACAATACGCTGTGGCTGCGGCCCCGCTGCGTTGTTTTACATACAATTCCCAGCCAGTGCCGCACCGCTCGGGCCGGTGCGGGGCCTCGACACGTCGTGTGGCCTGGCCTTAACCCACTTACCAACAGCTTGTCGAAGTTTTAGTTTTTTTTCTTTTGGTTGATAAGATTACTACTGGAATAATTTAAGTTTAACGCCAACCGGAATCCTTGTTCATGTTAAAGCCACAAGATACAAGCGACGCTTATATTATGGCTCTTCGAATTATGCAAAATTGTAGGTATTGTTACTATTTGTTTAATAAACTTTGTTTTTATTATTACACTGCATTATGACCTACAGTTATAAAGAAATAAGGTGGTACTGACAGACCTGTGCCTTCATCTGGTATCCGATGCCGGTGTACAGACAACACCGCGCTAGCATGGCTCCCTGTCGTCCTTCTTCTATCGCCAGCGCCTCCTCCGCCATCTCGATGCCCTCTTCCATCTGTACAGAACATTCTATTGTATTGTGGAACATGGGGAATTTGTGAGCTCGGCTGTCACTGTGCCGATTTCTCGAGCCTCTTGTTAGGCGGTTGGATCAAGGGCTGATTCAGAAGGCAGTACTACTCGATATGGCTCACATCGTGAGGAGGTTCTTGTCTCTGAAGCCCTAACTACCAGTAGCATGGACCCTGCTCCAGATACCGGAGGACCACATTTCTTTTTAAATTATTTTATAAAAAGGTTTTTTTTTAATAATTAAGAAAATAAATAATCGAAGTAATATAATAATAATAAATAATATATAATAAAAACTACTCATCTTTTTTTCCAATACACGCTATTTCTAGTTAAACAAATACGAACACAATGGTTGTGTGAAATCTAAATAGATATCAGAATAACTAGTACTATTACCGGGCCATAACAACAGTAAAGTTGCAGTTGAATTAAAACTTTATATGGGATATTGAAAATACTTTTTGAAATTACATAAATTGGATACTAAATTATGATGCAGTGTTGCCGCTGTAACAAATCTACGGCGTGCGGACGGTTTTCGTACACCGCTTCAAGGATAGTAAGAGAAACAAAGTTGTCAGCCACGGTCAGTAGACTATGAACGACGGCCGTGAAATGCATACATATTTTAGATTTTTTTGTTTTCTTCTTGCTTATTGTATATTTGAAAAGTAAAGAACAAGTACTAAAGCAAACATAGTTTCATTGGAAAATTCATGAAAAACTCAAACCATTTATAGGCACTTTTGAGCTGTCAAAGGAGTCGGTCATTCAGAAAGATGAAGCAATTCGCCCATTCCAAAGCGTAGCGTAGTAGGTTCCTATGGAGTAGGTAGGGCAAGAAAATCCATGGACACTTCCCAATTATATTGTTACAAGCCATAAGTCAAATCATTAATGTTAATGCTAAAGTTAAGTGCGGTGACTACGTACCCATCCCATCCTATAGCAAGTGTTGGCGGCGACGAGGCGCAGCGGTGTGTCCTCGCGACACAGCGGGGCGGCGCGCCGCGCCACGCCCGCCGCGCGCACGCCCGCGCTCCACGCGCCGCTACCTGCACACAGCACGGCACGTTGTTCACGGGAGGACACCAGTACATGCTATCACTATAGTTAGACGCAGGCGCGGTACCGCGCCTTAGCAGTGCGAGGCGGCCCGCGCCGCGCCCGCGTGTGACGTAGGCGGCGCGGGCCGGGCCAGCGCAGGCGCAGCCGTGGTGTATATACATACCGGGCGCTATGTATGCGTGTGACGTAGGCGGCGCGGGCCGGGCCTGCGCAGGCGCAGCCGTGGTGTATATACATACCGGGCGCTATGTATGCGTGTGACGTAGGCGGCGCGGGCCGGGCCTGCGCAGGCGCAGCCGTGGTGTATATATATACCGGGCGCTATGTATGCGTGTGAAGTAGGCGGCGCGGGCCGGGCCTGCGCAGGCGCAGCCGTGGTGTATATACATACCGGGCGCTTTTTGTGTGTGTGACGTAGGCGGCGCGGGCCGGGCCAGCGCAGGCGCAGCCGTAGTGTATATAGGTACATACCGGGCGCTATGAGTGCGTGTGACGTAGGCGACGCGGGCCGGGCCTGCGCAGGCGCAGCCGTGGTGTATATACATACCGGGCGCTATGTGTGCGTGTGACGTAGGCGGCGCGGGCCGGGCCTGCGCAGGCGCAGCCGTGGTGTATACACGAATAATTTTACATCGTTCTGGAGTCGAAACACAGTAACTCCAGATGATTAATAGTTACTATTGCCATTGTTATATTTTTTTTAAGACATCTAATTAAATTGAAGTTAGAAATTTATCACTTTCATTCTGTCATTCGAGTTAAATCTTAGTAGCCCTTCCACTATTTCATTCTTAACGCAACATTGTATGCGATCCACTCGGTGATGGCGTAGCGCGGAACAGCTGTGCAACGGACGTTGGACGAATAACCTGCTGCAAGTAGGTATTTTATTTCAGGTAGGTACGATTTAGGTTGGTGTAAGTTCATTTACCTCCGTTATCTCTCGTTTGTATTGGAACCTAATTGGACGCACGGCACGGTGTTTACCACTATCACATCTCCTCGTTAACGAGAGAAATTAATTGAAACTTCATTCACTACTCTCGCATCACGAAATCACTAGTAATCGTACGGTCTATTACCTCAACTAGACATGACGAGTACGCTTGTGAGTTTTATTTAAGGCCTTGAATCGAGTGTCCACCAATCGAGCTAATAGGTACTTAATAAGCATACAGCTACTTACCATAATAAAATTATGATGAATAAAAATAATACTGCCTAAACCAATTTTTACAATGTTGTTTGCGGCGGCATCACAAAGGCAGACAATTCAAACAGAAAAATTAATCGCGCATTTATTTGTCAGCTTATCGGCAGTCAGAAGAAATCCATTGCGTACTCAATATTGTAACAAACTATGTAATGTTAAATGTAAAACCGCCTTAATGCGTAAAAGCTTTTTCGGCAACGCACGGTGGGCTGAAAATCAGCTTTCATAGACTTAGGGATTTCAATCTGCAAGTGCCGGATTTTTTGCCGGATATCGCTTCTATTAGTTGTTACTATATTCAAAAATGACACCCGAGGTAATTCTGCACAAAAACGAAGGAATTATAATTTTTTTTCGAAAAATTTGTATGAAGCTAGTATGAAAAAGTTAATTATCTCGCAAACAGCAAGGAAAACCGTAATATCCTTACAGGTGGTTATAGTACTAATTATTTATGATTTTTTGACATATGTCATATAACGGTTATCGCTGCAATTTTTTTTTTTTAAATCGTCAAAATATTTTTATTTATTTTACACATGAAACTGTTCCTTTTGATTTTTAGGTTGAGGAACACAGACTTTTAACAACACGTAACATAAAATAGCATCACCCCTTTATTCCCGAAGGAGTAGTCAGAGGTTTTATAGTACATCCACACTTAGACAACTATGTTTGAATTAGATATTTATCAATACAAAATGAGTTTTAAAACTTTACATACATCCAAAATACCAAATAACAAATTGTTTAGTCTTCCAATAAGTCTGAATAGGTGATTAAATGATTGTTAATGATTTCTGATAAGTAAGCTAATTTGTTGATTAGTTGTGCTAAGAGTTCTAAGAAATGTTTTGGACGATTATAAATTTTCATTAGCACATCTGGTAAAACTCTAATGAGGGTAGTTAACTAATTATCGACGTTTTGCAATAAAAGGGCTAAAATTTTGCTTTATAATTTAGATTGTTCACAACGGTGTAACTGCTAACACCAAATTTTTGCCCTGCGACTATAAAATCTTAAAATGGAAAATTTAATCACCAATTTAGACTTGTTTGTTCTTCTAAAATGTGAGAGTACTTCATTTAATCATGATGTATTGTTTGGTGCAGTTGTATCCCGCATAAGCGATTGCCTTTCTACCGAAGATCGAGTAACTCTCAAAGAATTTTATCGAAAATTCACGCGAGCTGCTTTACAGAGATGGCAGAAATCCAACCGATTCCTTGATCACTTCAGAAGACTGTACGGAAATTGACTGCAAGCAAATATTGATTGGCCAAGTTGTGTGCAAACTTTAGTTCATCAAGAACCAACTGTTGATGAGATACCAAGAGCACAATCAGACTCTCAAGAACCGTCGTCGTCGGCATCATTGTCCGTTCGCGTTGGAACAATGACAAAAAGGTCCCGAAAACCATTCGAAGATTTGGGAAGTAAACAGAAAAAGAGAAGATGCCAATTCACTGGAGTCTTCGCCTGTATGATCACCAGGATCATACAGGCGAAGACTCCAGTGAATTGGCATATGCAGCTGCAACGCGTTTAAAAGAAGAAGGGCATGAGGATATCGATTCTGTGATCGAATACATGATGAAAAATCCTGAAGCAGCCGTTAAAATTAAAGAAACGCTTAAGAAACCAGTAAAAAAAGTCATATTTACACCAGAAAAGCGCTTGGATTGCTTCTTTCACTAAAACTGTCAAAGTGGCAATATATTACTTTGCGAGAGGCTGCCATTCGGGAAGGTGCTAAGGATATTTATCCATCCTACTATAAAGTGCAACAAACTAAGCTTGATTGCTACCCTCCGAAGCAATCAGTGTTAGTTACGGATTCCTCGGCTAGGATTACACTTCAAGCTTTACTTGACATCACGGTGACAAGGATCCTTCAGTCTTTCTGACTATGCGGATGTGCAAAATAAGCAGCTAAAGCTGATATCCAAGTGGGGATTTGATGGTGCTTCCAACCAAAGCCGATACAAGCAGAAAATGGAGGGTGAGCAAGATGATGCAAGCATTTTCATGACCTCCTTGGTGCCACTAAAACTGACAGATGGAGATAATACTGTATGGACGAACCCAAAACCATGCTCAACTTTGTATTGTCATCCAGTTCAGTTTACTATTGTAAAGGAGAGCGAAGCCGTTGTCATTGGTTTCAAAAGATAAATGGATGAAGAAATTGAGGCCCTTAACCCCACAGAGTACATTAATAATAACATGGTGACTCATCAACTAATGATGACAATGATCGACGCCAAAGTCTGCACGTACCTTTCTGAGGCCAGATCAAATGCATCGTGCTACCTGTGCTTAGCAAAACCTACGGAAATGAACCGCTTAAATGTTGTAACATCAAAGACTGTGTGTGCTGACATATACGAATTTGGCTTGTCATCCCTACACGCACGTATTAATTGTATGGAATGTCTGTTACATATTGCGTACAGGCTCGACTTCAAACGGTGGGCAGCGAGAAGTAATGAGGACAAAGAAATGGTGCAGAACAGAAAAAATAAATTCAAAGATCAGCTCAATCTGTTGATTGATATTGTGAAACAAGGCTCGGGAACTACCAATGACGGGAATACCGCAAGAAAGTTTTTCGAGTTTCTCAATAAAACTGCAGCTATTACCGGGTTGGACGAAGATCTTATTAAAAGATTTGCTGTGATTTTGCAAGCGATAACAACTGGCGAGAAGATCGACGTAATAAAATTTAAAGATTTTGCCCGCAAAACAACAGAAAAGTACCTACGTGGAATTGTACGACTGGTACTACATGTCGTCAACCGTACATAAATTATTAATACACGGGGCTGACATAATCGAGAAAAATGATATTGTGCCGATTGGGACTCTCTCGGAAGAAGCCTCAGAGTCTCGAAACAAAGATTTTAGGAGGTTCCGGGAACATCATTCGCGGAAAAGAAGCAGGCAAGATTCTAATCAAGATATCTTAAATATGCTTATTGTTTCTTCGGATCCTTTCCTAAGTGCACAAAGGCCTAAGTTAGATGCCAAAAGAAAGCAGAGCTTTTTTGCTGAAACTCTCGACTTAATTCAGTTTCAGGAAAGTGAGTTCGAGTTGTTAGATATATCCAATCTGGATTCTGACTCAGAATTGGAGTCCGACAACGACAGTCATAAGGAAAATGTTTAATATTTGATTTCATTTTTTCTATTTGATTAAATATTTTTCTTGTTTTATATAGTCTTAATATTTGGGTCAGTAAAATTCTTCATAATTAACAATCTTCTTAATTTAGTCACTAAAAGGAACCGTTTCATATGTAAAAATAAGCAAAAATATTTTGACATATTTTAAAAAAAAATTAGCAGCGATAACCGTTATATGACATATGTCAAAAAATCATAAATAATTAGTACTATAACCACCTGTAAGGATATTACGGTTTTCCTTGCTGTTTGCGAGATAATGAACTTTTTCATACTAGCTTCATACAAATTTTTCGAAAAAAAATTATAATTAAAAATTATAATTAAAAATTATAATTCCTTCGTTTTTGTCCAGAATTAACTCGGGTGTCATTTTTGAATATAGTAACAACTAATAGAAGCAATATCCGGCTAAAAATCCGGCACTTGCAGATAGAAATCCCTAAGTCTATGAAAGCCGATTTTCAGCCCACTGTGCAACGCCCCAAAAATTTATAATAAAATACCGGATGTCATTAAAAATATGCCATTAGTAAAATTCAAAAAGGCACTTAATAGCTTGCTTAGTGACAAATGTTACTACACACTGGATGAATTCTTAAATTATGGCTCAATATAGTGCTTTGTTTCTATGTTATATAAAAAACATAAATGATGAATTAATTTGAGGTTGAAATTTAATTAATATTGACATTTAATAATTTTTGACATTTTCAATTAATCTGTTTTTTTTTTTTTTTTTTTTTTTTTTTGTGTACCTATTTTATCAATTGCGTGTTAGCGGCGATCGGCGACCTCTGTGAACTAGGTACCTCAACGTACGTATAGATAAAATAGACATAGTACTACAGCAATATGTTTAGAGTATAAATAAGTTTAAATCCGCTTAAATAGTGGCGGTACGTCCAAATGGCAAGCAGGAATTTTAATGTAATAAAAAGTTATTTTTTTCAGTAGGTAGGTAGATTAATACTAGAAATTTGCTAGCAAGGATATTATTAAGGAACCTCCTTGTCCTCCCACGATCAAAAAAGATTGTTTTGATGTAGGTAGGTACACATTGAACAAGATGTCCACCTTTCACTGTGGTGTTCAGTCATCAGTCGCGGTCATCAGTACCTACTTGCACTTTGTTGCTGTAGATACCTAAGTACCCGCGACAATAATAAATCGTTTGATTTCGCATTCATAACCGTTGTTTGATTTAAATTGCGTTTATCTACATACCTATCAGTTAAATTAATTTTTCCTTCATAATTTCTACGGGCTTAGGACCGTCGCGTCAGTAATGAGTAAGTATATGTTTCGTATCTAAGTAGCCAGTAGGTAAGTACTTACTTACTTGTAGGTACTCTTTTATTCACTTCACTTTTCACAATATTAAAAGCGTCCACTGTCGCACTTCTTAAGTCATCTCGAGTAGTACGCTAATCGGAAGAAACTAGTCTTTTTATCTCGAACCACACATAAAAATCCAGTGGTGTTAAGTCAGGGCTCCTTGCGGGCCAAGCCACAGGGCCACCACGACCTATCCACTGCTCACCAAACACACTGTTTAAATACGCACGCACTGAAGTAGCATAATGAGCAGGGCATCCATCATGCTGATAGAACAGACCGCGTTAATGTGCCAGAGAGATACATAATATTGCCTAACATTGAATAGCCCGGCCGCCATTATGGTACTACGACGTGGCCGCGTGGGTCGCGTTCGAAGTATTCCTGTATGTCTTCCTCCAATTCCGCCGAGTATGGTAGTCTACCGCGGCCCTGCGCGAGTGTGGGCGCTCGAAACTGTCCATGATCGAGGAGGCGCTGGGTTACAGCCAGGATGGTGGAGGTGAAGGGAGCTTGAGGGTCAGTGATTCCACGTGCGCGCAGTGAGTTCAGGTGTTCCGGCTGAGCATACAAACGTCTGGCCTCTTCTAAGTTATGGTTCGCCATGTCACATAAAAATCTACCATAGCCCAAAACTCCAATTTTTGGCGCGAAATTAGGTTGCGCGTGCGTGACCTAATACAACGAAACGCGAGACAATACTAGAAAGGAATAAGAAATTAGGAATGGCGGGGGCGCGCGGGCGGTCGGCTAGACTGTAAGGGGCCGGCGGCGTGGCTTACGGATCATGCTGTCTGATCGATGAATGAATTTTACAATGGCTACCGTTCGCAAGTGTTGCAGTTCGTCGATACGTTTTACACACATATGCATTGATCGCAAGGAAGCGTTACTACGAGTTCTCACTATTACACAAAAAAAAACAATAAAATAGATTTTTCGTGATTTTGTATTATTGTAACTTATTGAAAATAATAGTCCCAATCGTTTTGAGTTCGATGATCGAGTATATGGCTTTCGGTTCCAGAACGACCTAAAATTGACCGTGTATACATACCGGGCGCTATGTGTGCGTGTGACGTAGGCGGCGCGGGCCGGGCCTGCGCAGGCGCAGCCGTGGTGTATATACATACCGGGCGCTATGTGTGCGTGTGACGTAGGCGGCGCGGGCCGGGCCTGCGCAGGCGCAGCCGTGGTGTATATACATACCGGGCGCTATGTGTGCGTGTGACGTAGGCGGCGCGGGCCGGGCCTGCGCAGGCGCAGCCGTGGTGTATATACATACCGGGCGCTATGTGTGCGTGTGACGTAGGCGGCGCGGGCCGGGCCTGCGCAGGCGCAGCCGTGGTGTATATACATACCGGGCGCTATGTGTGCGTGTGACGTAGGCGGCGCGGGCCGGGCCTGCGCAGGCGCAGCCGTGGTGTATATACATACCGGGCGCTATGTGTGCGTGTGACGTAGGCGGCGCGGGCCGGGCCTGCGCAGGCGCAGCCGTGGTGTATATACATACCGGGCGCTATGTGTGCGTGTGACGTAGGCGGCGCGGGCCGGGCCTGCGCAGGCGCAGCCGTGGTGTATATACATACCGGGCGCTATGTGTGCGTGTGACGTAGGCGGCGCGGGCCGGGCCTGCGCAGGCGCAGCCGTGGTGTATATACATACCGGGCGCTATGTGTGCGTGTGACGTAGGCGGCGCGGGCCGGGCCTGCGCAGGCGCAGCCGTGGTGTATATACATACCGGGCGCTATGTGTGCGTGTGACGTAGGCGGCGCGGGCCGGGCCTGCGCAGGCGCAGCCGTGGTGTATATACATACCGGGCGCTATGTGTGCGTGTGACGTAGGCGGCGCGGGCCGGGCCTGCGCAGGCGCAGCCGTGGTGTATATACATACCGGGCGCTATGTGTGCGTGTGACGTAGGCGGCGCGGGCCGGGCCTGCGCAGGCGCAGCCGTGGTGTATATACATACCGGGCGCTATGTGTGCGTGTGACGTAGGCGGCGCGGGCCGGGCCTGCGCAGGCGCAGCCGTGGTGTATATACATACCGGGCGCTATGTGTGCGTGTGACGTAGGCGGCGCGGGCCGGGCCTGCGCAGGCGCAGCCGTGGTGTATATACATACCGGGCGCTATGTGTGCGTGTGACGTAGGCGGCGCGGGCCGGGCCTGCGCAGGCGCAGCCGTGGTGTATATACATACCGGGCGCTATGTGTGCGTGTGACGTAGGCGGCGCGGGCCGGGCCTGCGCAGGCGCAGCCGTGGTGTATATACATACCGGGCGCTATGTGTGCGTGTGACGTAGGCGGCGCGGGCCGGGCCTGCGCAGGCGCAGCCGTGGTGTATATACATACCGGGCGCTATGTGTGCGTGTGACGTAGGCGGCGCGGGCCGGGCCTGCGCAGGCGCAGCCGTGGTGTATATACATACCGGGCGCTATGTGTGCGTGTGACGTAGGCGGCGCGGGCCGGGCCTGCGCAGGCGCAGCCGTGGTGTATATACATACCGGGCGCTATGTGTGCGTGTGACGTAGGCGGCGCGGGCCGGGCCTGCGCAGGCGCAGCCGTGGTGTATATACATACCGGGCGCTATGTGTGCGTGTGACGTAGGCGGCGCGGGCCGGGCCTGCGCAGGCGCAGCCGTGGTGTATATACATACCGGGCGCTATGTGTGCGTGTGACGTAGGCGGCGCGGGCCGGGCCTGCGCAGGCGCAGCCGTGGTGTATATACATACCGGGCGCTATGTGTGCGTGTGACGTAGGCGGCGCGGGCCGGGCCTGCGCAGGCGCAGCCGTGGTGTATATACATACCGGGCGCTATGTGTGCGTGTGACGTAGGCGGCGCGGGCCGGGCCTGCGCAGGCGCAGCCGTGGTGTATATACATACCGGGCGCTATGTGTGCGTGTGACGTAGGCGGCGCGGGCCGGGCCTGCGCAGGCGCAGCCGTGGTGTATATACATACCGGGCGCTATGTGTGCGTGTGACGTAGGCGGCGCGGGCCGGGCCTGCGCAGGCGCAGCCGTGGTGTATATACATACCGGGCGCTATGTGTGCGTGTGACGTAGGCGGCGCGGGCCGGGCCTGCGCAGGCGCAGCCGTGGTGTATATACATACCGGGCGCTATGTGTGCGTGTGACGTAGGCGGCGCGGGCCGGGCCAGCGCAGGCGCAGCCGTGGTGTATATACATACCGGGCGCTATGTGTGCGTGTGACGTAGGCGGCGCGGGCCGGGCCTGCGCAGGCGCAGCCGTGGTGTATATACATACCGGGCGCTATGTGTGCGTGTGACGTAGGCGGCGCGGGCCGGGCCTGCGCAGGCGCAGCCGTGGTGTATATACATACCGGGCGCTATGTGTGCGTGTGACGTAGGCGGCGCGGGCCGGGCCAGCGCAGGCGCAGCCGTGGTGTATATACATACCGGGCGCTATGTGTGCGTGTGACGTAGGCGGCGCGGGCCGGGCCTGCGCAGGCGCAGCCGTGGTGTATATACATACCGGGCGCTATGTGTGCGTGTGACGTAGGCGGCGCGGGCCGGGCCAGCGCAGGCGCAGCCGTGGTGTATATACATACCGGGCGCTATGTGTGCGTGTGACGTAGGCGGCGCGGGCCGGGCCAGCGCAGGCGCAGCCGTGGTGTATATACATACCGGGCGCTATGTGTGCGTGTGACGTAGGCGGCGCGGGCCGGGCCAGCGCAGGCGCAGCCGTGGTGTATATACATACCGGGCGCTATGTGTGCGTGTGACGTAGGCGGCGCGGGCCGGGCCAGCGCAGGCGCAGCCGTGGTGTATATACATACCGGGCGCTATGTGTGCGTGTGACGTAGGCGGCGCGGGCCGGGCCAGCGCAGGCGCAGCCGCTGCGGTGGCGAGCGCACGCTGTCGCCAGATGTGCGCGCAGCCGAACGAGAACTTCATCGCGCGCTCCAACGACTAAGAATACAGGATGACGCATTAGAAATGGACTAGAAATTCAAGGCAGTATAAAGTATCGCTATGTAAATTGATACCTGTAGGCCAATTCTCGTACTTAAAAAATGTTCAAATTCAAGTCGCAATCTCATCTCAGCGACAATCAATGTCAAAAACCTGTCAAAAATGTATGTAAATTGATTGTAATTTTGACAGATCGAGACTGAGATTAGAATGCGAACGGTCTTAAAAATACGGGAATTGCCCCTCAGGTTACAAATTCTGAAATAATGTCAGGTGATAGAAGTAGTACATTACAAAACAAAACATTTTATAACCGTCGTTTGCCAATAATCTGGGCACAGTCTGGCTCCCAAGTATAACCCTAACCTGGGCGCTAGAGGAGCATGTTCGCTACTGAACCCAGCCAGCCTGCCGCGCTCACCTCCAGCACCAGACACAGCTGGCCCCAGCGCGTGGCCGCCAGCGCCAGCAGGTCCACGACACACACAGCGTTGCGCAGCGCGTGCGCCCGCGCCGCCTCGAACTCGCCGCTCTGGGACAGCACGGCGTCTCGCACTGCCATCGCCTCGCCAACCAGTAGGAGTAGAACGACTTCTTCGTATTCATTTCGAGGTACGAACTGAAGAATAAAGAGTAATTTCAACAGTTAATTTTTACGAAATAATGTCTGATATGCAAAATGGTCGCGTTTGTCGCATCAGAAGAAATATAACCTCCGGGGTCATTAAGTGTTACACTAACAGTAGGGAGGGTTTTCATTTTGACAGTACATCATCAATTGCATTATTACATCTTATATTTGGAAAAAACTACAAAATTCTGGTAAAAAAAATTCTACTTCGCCCAAATACGCAATTACGTCAGAACTGGATTTGAAAAAAATATGTAATTTTTCTAATATTGTCAATGTCATGCTTTCATAATTTTATATTCATTTTCAGGTCAAGTTTGAGAGGCACTGGTATGTGTGTCTTATTCACCTCATTAGCAGCTTTAATGCGCCTTGTTTTTGTTACATCGGGTTTGTTTACCTGCACTAATTGTTTGCTTTGTTTTGCCGATCGTCTGTATTGTATGTCTTATCTATTTTATTTCAAAGTCGCTTTTTGCTTATTATGTACCACAATTTTTATATTTGAATTATTGTACGTTGTAAAAAATCGTTTCTTCACATATTGTGACAACTTTTGCCAATTTTACACCGTTTACTTATTGAATCACTATAATCTCGTTTGTTTATTATCTTATCAGCGACTCTGAGTAGGGAATCTAGTTTAATTTACGTGGTGAGTGTTGACAATTGCATAACATTCTATAGTTTATACCAAATCATGACACCGCACTGTGTTTACTATATACTTATTCTAGTTCCGCCGCACTGTATGTACTTATCATAAGCTTATTCTGGTACTGGTATTCTTCGTCTTACTCTTAATTCTAATTATTTTCCCTTTTAAATATGCCAATTAATATTTATCACCAAAATATACGTGGCTTGCGGACTAAAACGTCAAGTTTCCTAAGGAATGTGTGCTCAAGTAACTACGATGTTATATGTTTAACAGAGACGTGGCTAAAAGAGGGCTTTAACAATAGTGAATTGTTTGATGACCACTATATTGTTTGGAGACGTGACAGAGATTACTTGGATAGAAATTAGACACTTGGTGGTGGTGTTCTTCTTGCTGTTCGACGTGTGCTCATTGCGGAGGAGCGCACCGACTGGCGCTCGTCCGCGGAAGACCTATGGGTAACTCTTACTCTGAAGCGTTCCAGACCCTCAGTATGATGTAAATTGCATATTTGTACAATTTATATTTGCAAGCAAAACAGAGGGTATTCATTGACTACACAGCTTGCATATTTTTATACTAAGTTAAATGATATTTTATTGAATAACTTAACGGACACTTTTATTATCTTAGGAGATTTCAATTTGCCAAACTTAATGTGGCAACTGACTGATGACGGGTGCTCTTTTTGACCGGAAAATATTCACGGTTCTATTCAGATGGAGTTTTTTGATATTTTAAATACGTTTGATCTGGTCCAATACCTACAACGGTCATACGAACCTCAATGAACGGGTGCTGAACCAAATTTTTTGTAACACACACCTAACCGTAGATAAATGTTCTGACTCTTTTGTTCCAGAAGACCCTCACCATATAGCTCTTAGTATTTTTGTAGATTTTGTTGAGTATCACGCGCTCCCATCAGAGCAAAGAAAAAAGTTTGTTTATCAATCAGCCGATTTCCCTGCAATAATTAAAGAACTTAATGGGTTCGACTGGCGCTGTGATTTCGCTAAGGGGTCAGTGGAGGATGCCTTGTCATTGTTGTACGTCAGATTAAATAAATTGTGTGAAACTTTCATACCAACTGAAATCATCAAATCTATGTCTAATTTCCTTGGTATAAAAGCCCAGTAATCAAAATTCTTAAAGAAAAATTTTAATGTCACTCCAAGTTTAAGAAATACGGCAATTTATCAGACTATGATTCATTTTTAACTTTGCGAAGTCGTGTTAAATTATTAGAAAAAGAAATGTATGACAGTTACATTGAGGTCATAGAATAAATCGCCTAAAGCTTTTTGGTCTTTCGTCAAAAGCAAGCAACAGTCTTCATATGCATCGGCGCAACCGAAGGCATCCGGGTAAGGCTCACGGCGTCTGGGGACCGGATGCTGGAGATCCCCGGTGCGGCCAGCGGCCCGGCCGCTGACGCTCTGGCCGAAAGGCTTAGGTCGTCCTTAAATGCGGACGAGGCCCAAGTGTCCAGGCCCACCAAATGCGCTGACTTGCGCATCCTGGGCCTGGACGACTCTGTGACGGAGGGAGAGGTAATGGCCGCCGTCGTTAGGACTGGGGGTGCTCTGTCGAGCAGGTGAGGGCAGGCACCATCCGTCCTGACTTCAAGGGGATGCGAGCCGTTACCGTAAGCTGCCCCGTGTCGGCGGCCAAAAAAATAGCCGAGGGCCGAAGGCTACTGGTGGGCTGGGTTTCCGCGCAGGTGAAACTGCTGGAACCCAGACCTCTGAGGTGCTTTCGCTGCCAGGTGGGCAACCACGTGGGAGCTCAATGCACCTCGGAGGTGGACCGCAGCCACCATTGCTTTCGCTGTGGTCAGCCCGGTCACAAGGCCGGCTCTTGTAACAATATTTTGATTTAAAAGAGTGTCCATGGAGTTTCTTGCCCGTTCTTCTCCATAGGTACCTACTACGCTTTGGAATGGGCAACTAGCTTCATCTTTCTGACTGACCGACCCCTTGACAATTCAAAAGTGCCTGTAATTGGTTTATTTGAAATAAATGCTTTGAGTTTTTTTGAGTTTGAGTTTGATGATTTCCCACCGTCAAAAAAAAAAAAAAGTCTTTAATTATACATTTCCATCGGTTATGAAGTATGGAGATAGCTCGTCGGGCCAGGGTGATGAAGTATGCAACATGTTTAGTGAAGTTTTTAAGTTAAATTTTCTCCAGAACACTATCCCCGGTATAACTCAGTTGGATAGCAACATGCAATGTCTTTATCAAGCGTCTGCCTCTGATATAAAATCTATTGAAGTCTGCGAAACTGAGGTACTAAAACTGCTAAAGGCCATTGACGTCAATAAGTCAGCGGGGCCTGATGGTATTCCTGCTATAATTATAATTCGGTGCGCACAAAGCTTAACTATACCGCTTACCCTAATATTTCGCCGTTCTCTTGGTGAGGGACTGGTGCCACATGTTTGGAAAACAGCTTTTATTACACCCATGCATAAAAAAGGCCCTAAGGACAATGTAGAAAACTACAGACCAATATCTAAGCTTTGTTTGTTTGCAAAGGTTTTAGAAAAAATTGTTTACTCTTCAGTTTATAGTGCTATTAAACAATCACTTAATAACTGTCAACATGGCTTCTTAAAAAACAGGTATATTGTGACGAATTTGCTTATCTGTTCCGACTACTTGTCCTCTACCATGTCTGAACCCTCTCAAGTGGATGTAGTCTGCACTGATTACAGCAAGGCATTTGACCGTATAGATCACGGTGTCCTTTTATGTAAGCTGCTTGCAGTGGGTATTAGAGTCGATTTATTCAGATGGTTTACGTCTTATGTTGAGAATCGCTGTCAAACAGTTGTACTGAATGGATACAGTTCTGTAACTACTAAAATACCCTTGGGAATACCACTAGGGTCCCTTTTGTGTCCTTTACTTTTTATTATTTTTATAAATGACATTGGTTCGTGCTTTACACGTTCCAAAATTATTCTTTACGCCGACGATATGAAAATTGTATGCCCTATATCAGAACTTTGCGACTGTTTTGGTTTACAGCAGGATTTAGATAGACTTCAAAATTATTGTCTCCTTAATAAGCTTGAACTGGATGTTTCTAAATGTTTTGTTAGTACACGCAAACCACATGCTATCACGTTTCAGTATAAGTTACGTAATACTATTATAAATAGAATATGCGTTATCAGGGACCTGGGTGTAACGTTTGACTCTAAGTTGCTTTTTGATGCACACATCGAAAGTGTTGTTAGTAAAGTTTCCAAAGCACTTGGATTTATACCTAGGTTATCGGCAGATTTTTAAAACGTAAAAACTTACAAAGTTCTTTGTTGTGCTTTTGTCCGCAGCCATTTGGAATACGCCTCACAAGTGTGGAACGCTAATTATAATATTTATATAGACAGAATTAAGGGAATTCAAAAGCGGTTCCTATGTTTCTTGAAATATAAAACTAGGAAATATACTGCCAATTATAAATCGTGATGTAAGAGGTTTCACATCTTACCACTGCATGAGCGCAGACGCATTGCAGATGTGACGTAACTACTTATTTAAAATCGCAAATGGTACTATCGATTGCCCTGAGCTGTTAAGCTGCTTAGGATTAGTAACACACTGCAAATTGTTTCACAAACCTAGCCTGTTACATGTCCCTCATTGCAGGTCCACGTACAGGCAGAATTCGTTTCTGATCCGTGCGAGCAGAAGCTTCAATAAACTTTCTGGTGAACGTGAATTGGATATATTCAATACCAGTGTTTCTCGGCATTTGTTGGTGGAAAGCTTTTTTTACGGAAAAGTAATTGTTTACGTGTAAATTATTTTTAGTCTGTATTTGTCGTTCGTATACCATTTTTTTCCTAATTTATGTAAAAGGTAGTTTGTACCGACATTTGTATTTTTTTCTCGTTTATATTTTTTATTTTGGTGTTTATCTATGGAAACTTGTAAATGGCCTTCAGTTGCATATTTCCCGAATAAAATAAAATAAATAAATTTACGTTGCTGAGCCGACAAACTGTTCGAATATATGTAATGGATTAGCAATGGCCTTCAAAATAATTCAAATTGTGACGCGTGACACACTATTAGGGTCCAAATGTGTGACCAAAAGTATCGGATGAAAATGTAAGGAAATAGATCAGAAAACGTACATGTAGACGCCAATTTGTCGTGCCATTTATAAACTGGGTACTTTAATTTGATTATTAAAATACTTATGACCGAAATTCTAATTTGAAATCTCCATAAAGACGTTTTTCATTTGACAAATGAGGTTAATTTTATAACCTCAATTTTCGTCGGTAATAATTCAATTAAAATTTAATAAAGTTAGTCAAACAAGTTTTTTGGAAAATGTGGTAAGTTATAAAGCTGAAACCTCCTAAATACAGATGAACGTGTTACTAATCCGTTAAGGGAATGATTGCGTAACAATTTAAGCTGAACAGGGTTCGTTAACACTTTTATCAGATACTTTTGGGACAGACCATACCGATATTCGTTGGAAATCTTGAATGTTTCCATCTAAGTGGTAGAAGGCGAGCTCTAAATGTAACTGTTATCGTACCTGATTGATGGCCGCATACTTCTTAGGTTTCCAGGGCCCTTCGGACGCGTGCTCCTCTCTTCTCCGGGACAGCGTGCCCTGCGGCGGCGCCACCGCCAGCTTCTCGGGCGCTTTGTACACCTGGAAGCAATGCCACGTAGTTGATTATCTTGTATAGGTACCAATGTTTGTTCCTAAGCAGCATTGCTGTTCTACAGTATAATAGGTGCTAGTGAAATTGTAGACACACGAGATATTTTCAACTTATACCGAAATTACGTATCTAAAATTTCAAAAAGGATAAGGTTTCATATTGCTACCATATAATATTTTCTTATTTCTCATAGTTTCTAATCTGCGCTGCAATTACCAAAAGACTCAACCATCTCAGTTTTTTTTTTTTTATATATGTAAAGCTAGGTTCTAATGTCAAATCTCTAATCAATTCAAATGTCTAATCACTTACCTGTCCAGTGACGCCCCTCATAAGCACCTCAGCTAATTGTCGAGTGAGCGTCAGTCGCAGCGCCTGTGTCGATATCGACTCCACCGCGTTCAGCATCTCTCGATACCTGCACAACATAATATGCTGCTATGAGTACTCTCATGAGAAAGGATTCGGGTATGTTGTGACTAGGGAATGCAATGTCGTGTGAATGTCTAAACCCGGAATTACATTACGAAACTAGTTGCGCAAACTTAGTTATTCATTGATAGTTTCACGTGTAAATAGATAATTATTTACAAGTGAAACTATCATTGAATAACTAAATAGTAAACCCGCTTAAATCTGGTGTCGAGATTGGCCATTCGACATCTCGCTCGGCATTCAGGCTAGATCTTCTTTTCGAGATTTCGTTCGAACTAGTACTAGTAGGGGAGCCTAAGCAGGGATTTTGGGATTTACTTAAGCGCGGCAGAATAACATAAGGGGAGATACGTTGCACCCTTTTAAGTACCCCGACCATACATGAGCCCTTTGTAAAAGATTTGATTTGATAAAAGGTCGTGCGTTTAAGGCAGCCGAACAAAATAGTAAAAAAAAATCGATCGTTAGAAAAACTCGAGCGCGTCAGATTAAGGCAAGGTGAGTTAATTACATGCAGAAAAGTGTGCATTTCAATAACCTGACGATTTGCGCGTGACATAGGGAAATAGGAGAGTCACAAAGTTGAACAAAAACTGTCACCTAAATATTCTTGAGCGCGGTTAACTTTTATTTTTATTTTGAAGGAAATCATTCAAGGATCACGGGAATAATATAATCTGCCGATGTCGACAAGCCGAAGTAATTAAAATCATCAATAAAGTGCAGCTGCTGAGAACTATGTATTTCCCACTCCGCGCCGCTCTTCCCTTCTCACTCTTTCTATAATTCTCACTCTCTCGCACCGTCCCCATATTATTTTCCGTCGCCATGATGCCATCACAGCTGATCACAACAACGCGTTCGTGATGTGTACAACGCTTTGGTTTGTTCACTGTGCTTTAAAAAAAGTTTAGTGACATAAATGCAGTAAGTTTTATAAATGTGTTATGACAATGTATGAAACGCCGACCTCATCTAGTTTTTAAAATATGATTGACGTGTAAAAGTGTTTGTAACAAACCTACTTACAGGAATAAAATCATTTATCATTTTATAATGAGTGATAATATTGCGAACTGTGTATTTTGTGGACAAAAAAACATTTGACCAATTTATTAAATGACGATGAAGATTAAAAAACATAAAATTCTACATTTTGTTTTTCATTACACCATTTTCTTCTAAATATACAGGGTTATTGGTAAAACACCATCAACCTCTTAAGGGGTCATTGAAAAGTTGTTCATACTCATCATTATGAACAACTTTTACTATGGGACCAAAAGTGAAATCGCGAAAAAAAAATCAGGTGGTCCCTACATTTTGACGAGTTCTGCAAACATAAATGTAGGGAACAGCCGGTCGATTCTGTAACAATCTCACCGTGATAACTTAGGTGAAGTGAGCTATCATTCCATCTGATGCTAGGGATTGACACTATCAACAACTCACTTCAAGCTCACTTCACCTAAGTTATCACGGTGAGATTGTTACAGAATAGCTCGGCTGCTGATGGTCCCATAGTAAAAGTTGTTCATAATGATGAGTACAATGACCCCTTAAGAGGTTGATGGTGTTTTACCAATAACCCTGTATATATTGTATATTTTACATATTATTTTCTGTTAATTGTATTTATTACATTCAGCCATTTAAAAAAAAATCGGATTAAGGAAATTCTACCATATAATTGTCAGATTATAGGTCAGCACGACAAGGACATCAAGCTGAACCGTCTGTATATTAATCTGACGCGCTCGAGTATTTCAACGTCACAATTTTTTTTTGCATTTTAAAATTGTCCATTAGTTTTCGTCGCGTCCAAATCGTCAGTCTTTTGAATAGGAGGTCCTTATGGGTTTACTTAACATCCCTTCTGGATATCTGACGCGCTCGAATATTTTTTTCCCATTTTCAACACCCTCGTACGGCCACCCCCACCACCCCCACCATGCAAACCGACAGATTAATATTCCTTCGTTATCAGAAACACGTGGGGCGCATACAATATTAATATCTGAAGCGCCCGCGCCCAAGTATTTCTTTGTGACTATTTTTTTTTAATCTGTACACGCTTCCCCCACCAGTGAAAGGGCATACATCATAATTATATTTATATAACCTTTTTTTCTTTCTAGCATCTAATCTTCAGAATCCAGGAGGTCCCCACGACGCTCGAGTAAGTCCCCATTTAGCCTCCTGGGCTCCCCTACTATACGTTATACACGCATTATTTGGTAGTACAGCGTAGTCGTCTTAGTAACACATGTCACACAAGGTTAATTGGATTCCTCGCAATCTGTCCGCCGCGCCGTAAGCCGTAAGCCGGTTAGCGACCAGCGCCGCGGTGGTAACAGCCTACATTCGGTTCACGCTCATTGAATTACGACAAGACATAGTAAAGTTGTATGACCTGGGCCTGCAGACTCGACATAGTTAGTAATCGTTTTCGGTTGCTAAGTCCTAACAATCCAGATGTAACGATATTTGGTGGTCTCCACACTCAAATTTATCGGTTGTTACTGGTATTTTAGGTAGGTACCGGTAGGTAACAACCGATAAAGGACGATGGGAAGAAATGTCTCCACCATCCAACAGATTTGAAATAAGTGTCATTTGAAGCATCTAGTAGGATAGATATTTTTTTATTATGGCGACATACTTCAAATACGTGGGGTTTAGGTTTAATGATACATTGTTGTTTTATATATTTTTTTTCCTTTTTAATTACATTGCGCATAAAATAATTATACCTACGCTAATAGCGTAGGTACAGGAAACCGATTTGAGCTTGTCGAGACATGCACAGAGGTCCTGCGTCTCCTACCCCTCCCCTGCCTCCCTCGCCCCTCAGGTATCGCCGCACACGCACTGACCAGCCAGGTAGTCGCAGTCGTCACTCGTTTGTTATTCGCTACGCTCGTGGTTATCAGTATCGGCTTGTTTACGACGCACAACGACCCTTGCTTGTTTACCGGACTGTGAGAATATCTTTGTGATTGACCTTGGCACGTTAAAAGACTTTGATTTTGAGAACATTTTGGCACAATTATGGATACAGTACGCCGATGTGTTATGTGTCCGCGTTCTGTCCTAAGGCAGAGAAGACACATTTTGGAAGATACTTTGCCTCAAAGTTCACCAGCGGTGGCTGACTATATTTCTCAAAATGGACTAATAGAGGTTAGTAAGTAATGTTATTTTTTTCTTTGTCTAACAGTGCTTACGATGAGTTACAATAATCATTGTAAAAATAATATAACGTAGGGTGTGCATTATATCAACGTCGTAAGAAAGTAGATATTCTGTGTGCACTGCAACCTAGTCCTACGATATCTTTATTTATTGTGATAGGATATTAAATGTATTTTTTTTTATTCCAGGTTATTTTCAATAACATCATGGCTGTATGTCACAGATGCTGGCAAAGAGCCAACAATGATGTCAATCGACAAGACCTTCCTGACGAAAATGTTGTTGTCGATGTCAACAGTCCAGCTGAAGGCGCCCAACCAAATGAAATCTTCATGCCTGAGTATGTAAGAGCTCCTAATTCTTCGCGAACCTGTTTATATAGGCATTGCAGAAATCTGGATCTGAGACGAATCCCCGCGTCTATAAGACTGTTCGCCATTTGTAACTACAGCTTATATTTTCCACCTAGTACACGACTATGTCAAGAGCATTTGTCCAATATTATTTGGGACGAATTACTGGATAATGTAAACGTGACGAATTATTTCAACGCTGAGCTTGTTTCGGACATGACAACAATGTTAATTCGCGGCATGAACGCTCCTAGATTAAGCTTTGATTCCGTGACCGGATTGGATGCCCATGAGCTTCATTTTTGGACTGGACTAACTATTGAGCAATTTAATAGTATGCTATTGGAAACACCCAGCTTAGCTGAGAGACACAGACATCCGCGGAGAGTTCTTGGGGCCTATATGACGAAATTAAGGACTGGTGAAAGCAATGACAGGTTAGCAACATTGTTTGGGATGTCACGTCGAACATTTGAACAATTTAAAAATAGCGAGAGAATGTTTGACACAAGATTTCGTTAATAGACATCTTGGTCTAGATCATCTGTCTAGAGAAAATGTTCTAGAAAGAAACTTACTGATTCCTAAAGAGTTTTTTGGTGATGAGCAAAATACTAAAGCTATTTTGATATTAGATGGAACGTACATATATAATGACAAAAGCTCAATTTTTTTATTTCAGCGCCAATCTTACAGCCATCACGAGTTTCAAAATCTTTTAAAACCTTTTATAATTGTGAGCAGTGATGGCTACATAATAGACGTACTCGGTCCATTCCGGGCTACAACATCTGATGCTACCATTATGCAGTCATTAATGAATGAAGAAAATCCATTGCATTGGTTTTTAAACAGTGGCGATGTTTTTATAGTTGATAGGGGCTTTAGAGACAGCATTGGTGTAATCCAGTCTTGTGGCTATGAAGTCCACATGCCACCTACAAAAGACCGGACCGCTAGTCAACTGAAAACAGAACAGGCAAATAAGTCCGATTGGTTACGATTTGCAGATGGGTTGTTGAGGCGGTCAACGGCAAGTTTAAGAATAGGTTCAGGTTGTTGCGTCAAACGTATTTTAATCGTGCATTAAGTCATATGTTCTGTGACTTTAAAATTGCAGCGGCCATAATAAACGCTTATTATCGAGTCGCTGTTGACAACAGATTCGCCGCCGAGATTGTAAATATAATTCATTCTAGAATGAACATGTCCAATCACTTGCATGATTATGTGCATATGAAAAATCTTAACAGACAGAGAGTGCCTTTTGAAGCCATGCAAGCAAATATTCCTAACTTCGAAGACTTCCCACGTTTATCTGAAGATGAAGTGTTTCTTTTCGCGCTAGGGAGCTATCACATTAAGCTTGCCAAGTCTTACGGCCTTTATAATATAGAATTATACCGTGATAACGAGTTAAACGATTTACCAAGATGTAATATCCTGCTAAATAATGTTTTGCTAGTCAGAGTACGGATTCAGTCGCGCCATGTCCGATCCCGTATTTATTATAGTTATATTTTAATAGACCGGGATTTGACTGACAGACATGCTATTGCTCATTGGTACTGCACTTACCTTACAGGCAATCGCACTGTGGGAAGTTGTGCGCACATAATATCCATTGTATGGTTAGGGCGTCATATTGACTTTAATGCACCAGCACAAATGCTTGATAATATTGTAATAGACGACTTAATGTAATTATTAGTGCAGTCAAGAGCACATCAAGCTTGACACTTTAGACTTAAATATAAATCAGAGCTTAACTTAAGCTAGTAGTGTGTCTGACATGCTTTTGTCTGTAATAATGAGTTAATAGTTACCTATATTATTTAAGCACTATTATTATTACTCAATGATTTTCAGTTTGAGAGCCAAGTATTTTTTTTTACATAGAATCGTCCTTGTTTGTATAAAATAAGCATATTTGTTTGTGAAAAAAAAATATTTTGGTTTAAAAATAAATACATTTTTACCGAAAAGTTTTTTTTTTTATTATAAATATACCCAATAGTTTTTGCTACTAAAACAGGTACTTTATCCTTTTTTGGGTCGCATTGAACAAATTGACACGTGTCCCATGACTGTTGTAGGGTGGGGACGGGGTCCATACAAAATCCCCCATGGTCCTTTGAGTGTCGAGACTACCAAACATTTACATCAACATTTACATCTGGATTGTTAGGACTTAGCAACCGAAAACTATTGCTAACTATGTCGAGACTGCAGGCCCAGGACAAAATATTGTAAAGTATAAATTAATTGTGAAGCAAATTGACTGTCTACTACATTGTCCATTCTCTGTCTACGACATTGTCGGTATACTCAAATCACAATTGTCATTCTTGGACAGTTGTACACATCACGGTAAGTGACGTAGGGTGTCAATTTGCTTAACGCTTAACTTCCCTGGCTGTACAATGGCCGTAAACACATCACATGAAGTTTTAGAAAAATGTTGGCTTTGTCATCTCTGTCCCCCCTAGTAACGTTTAGAGAAGAGTCGTGTAGAGATATCTACTTAAAATACATTAATGTAATTACTAAATAGGACATGTCAGGAATATTGCACTCAATGTGAGTGTGGAGTTTGTAAACGCAAGCACTTTAAAGGACACATTCCTTGTTAGTGGAAAAAAGAATAAGAAAAGAAATAATAATAAAAAAAGGCTGGTGTGTAGGTGTGTGTTCTTTCATTATCTTTATAATCATTTCAAAAAGGCTTATAATAATGATATTGACCTGTCTATAGCATTCTGCAGCCTGCCTGCTCGTATGTGTAGTATGGGCACTCGTTGTAGCGCCGTCTCGAGCGTAGGGCCCGCGCGGGCGTGCGCACCGTTGCGTTGCAGGTACAGAAGAGTTAGGTCTGATGATAGCTCGAAACTACGGATCTGGACAAAGATTAACGATAAACAGTTTCACCTCAGAAGTGCAATTCTCGTAAGTACTTAGAAAACGTTAAAATTCAATCAATGTCAAAAAAGTAGGTAAATTAGTGGTTTTTGTGACAGATTGAGACTGAGATTGGAATGCAAACGTTCTTAAAAACACGTAAACTGCCCTCAGTTCAAAGTTTTGATGTGAAAATTGTAGTTCCCTTGATATTGATCAAGTTACCCATTAAATAACATATGTAAAAACATTTTAAAAGGCAACTAGTAAATTATATTAACAATAAAGGCAACGCATCCTTCAATCTGTAAATAACAACAAGTTAATAAGTATACCCTTCACAGGTGGTATTGAGATGCCCATGTTTAGTGTTGTGTAAAAAGTAACAAGAAAATTATATTTACAGACAAGACTATTGATATTCTTTTTTGAATTATTTTCAAGATTGCTCTTTAAGTGATCATGTTTGTTGCAACTCAGAGCACATGAAGAAGTTACTACTCTAATACTAAGTTCTTACCATCTCAGATTCTCTCTCGGCCTGTTTAAACCGGCTGGTGGAGCCAGGGACAGTGTTCTGTTCTAAACACAGACCTTTGATGGCGTACGACTCGGCCACGATGCGGAGACTTCGGCTGTGGAACAAATAGGAGAGTTATTATCTTCAGGGCACAAAAGGGTTAGATGTTACATGGTTATTGTCATAATATGATTTATGGATGAGGGTTAGATGTTACAAGGTTATATGTCATAGTATGATATACAGGGTCAAATTAAATTAGCTAGCTAAACTCCGCAGTCGTGATGGGTATCGATATCTAAACACGACAACATAAAATAAAAAGACTTGGATGTTTTATTTTTGGGGTCAACGACCTCTGGTAGTGTCGTTACTTGAAGTATTAGTTGACAAAATGTTTATTTTTATTTTATTTTATCGTGTATACCAATCACGCCTGTGAAGTTTACAAAAAAAAACAGTTTTCTTTTTGTGTCTTTTTAAACTGATATTTCAAGTGAATAAACTCATCAAATTAAAATTTTGGTTTGTTTTATCATATTTAATATCGATACCCATCAAGTCTGCGGAGTTTCGCTAGCTAATTTAATTTGAGCCTGTATACACGGTGACATTTGAATCTCAGTTTTGCTAGAACAAACATTGTTTAGACCACGGTCTACTACCATTCTACAGCATCAAATATGTTATTAAAACAAACTAATCTAAAGGTTCTAAAATGAGTCATAAGTTGCTCAAATGTTTGAAACATTAACCGTAACATCGGTCCCAACAACCAGGCCATTAAAATTATAAAAAAAAAAACCGTAACATCAAAGTACTCATCGCGGTAGCGATATGGCATTCAACTACTTAATGAGACGCGAGCGCCGCGCGTCGCGTCCGCAGTGTCTGTGTTGTAGGGCGTAACGATAATCCCGACTTTTTCACATTACCTTTTTTGTGTTTTTTTCGAAAACCAATGACGTTTTTTTTTTCTATTGGATGCTATAGAATGGTTGTATACCATGGTCTGAACAACGTTTGTTATAGCAAAACTGTGATTCAAATGTCACCGTGTATAGTTTATGGTATTAGCTGTAATTCTGTACTGAGAAAATCATTGTCTAGATTACAATTTTAGGTAGGTATTTCATTCCTAATTCTATTCAATTACAATTTATTAATTACAATTTTAAGTAGTTATTTCATACTTAATTGAATAGAATTAGGCATGACATACCTGCCGAAAATTGTAATCTTCTTGCACAGCACGTGCACGTTAAAGATAGGCTACCGAGCTAGAATAGCATAATTAAATTTTTCCTAATTTTTTTTTCCAAGGTATCAGAAATGTGTGAATCACAAATTGATGGACACATACTTTGATAGTGGACACTAAAATTATCATAAATATTATCAAGCACATAATGTTCTCTGATCATATGCAATAATCGGTAAACAAAATCATTATCACCAAAAATTCCCCCCCTTGTACCTTTGTACGGGTATTAAAGAACCTATGGACTCCTTTTTTTTTTTTTTTTTTTTTTGTGGGTGGGAAATCATCAAATAACTTCTCCCGCTCTGGGCAGAGCAGGAGGGCGTGTCAGATTCTTACTGACTAAAACCCGCCCGTGTTCCTTCAGTTGCCTGTGCCAGGGGCCACGGTAACCCTCTTGGACTTTTCCGCAACCCTAGTAGGCATCGGTCCTAGCAAACCCCGTCATTGGTGCAGACATCTCTTTGAGGCGCGCGTGGAACACAACGCGCCGTCGACCCGGGCCTGGTCCTTATCGAACGGTGAGCTGCCCATTGCTCGCCGTTCGCAAGCCCGCGCCTACGGTGGCCGGGAATCGGCCTGCGATTCCCGACGCCCAGGGCGTCTCCTGCGGCGGCTAGGGGCGTGAGGGCGCAAATTTAGCCTCTCCCTCACGCGTTCCGCCTCCTCCTTCGCGAACATTACTGCTTCGCAGAAGGAGGTGACGGCTTCCCAAGCCCTCTCGCTCCGTACCATGGCCTGGACCAAGGCCGGACGCGAGAGATCGCACTCTGCCAATCGTCTCCACGAGGACACGGCGGTGCTCCGCCCAAGCCGGGCAGACCTCCACCGTATGCTCCACCGTGTCCTCCGGGCGATCCACACAATGGTGACACCCGGGCGTTTCCTCCCGCCTTTTCCGGAACAGGAACCTCCCGAACCAACCGGGTCCGGTGAGGACCTTTTTATTTTTTTTTTGTTTCCGGGGTGGAAAATCCTCATGGATGTCCGCCGCCCTGGGGCGGACGGCGGGGTCTGTCAGACTCTTACTGACTAAAAACCACCCCGGTGTTCCATCTCACACCTTCGCCGGGGGTCGTGGGAACGTACGATCCTTCCGCAACCCCCGACTGGTGCCGGGCCGCCACTGCGGGCCACTCCGGGTCTGGGGGGGAGTGAGGTGTTTGACTCCCCCCGCGACGTCTAAGAGGGGCGCGCGTGGAACACTACGCGCCGCCACCTCGGGTCCTGGTGTGTGGGGGGCGACAGACGTCCCCGAGTCCGTCGCCCCTGGACCCATTTAGGGGGGCTGGAAGAGGGCGTTGTCCGCCCTCCGCCGACGCCCGGTGCGCCTTCTGCGGGCCGGGTGAGTGGACGAGATCTCCCTCTCCCTTTCCGCAGCCTCCTTCTGCGAGACGACTGTCTCACAGAAAGAAACCACCGCGTCCCAGGACTCGTCGCTGCCGACCATCGACTCGACTACGGCCAGCAGCGACAAGTCACTGCCTACTTCTGAGATGAGGGCACGGCGCGGCTCCTCCCAAGCGGCACACTCTGCCAGCGTATGCCGCGCCGTGTCCTCCCGGCAGTCGACGCAATGGTGACACCGGGCGTCCGGCTCCCTGTTTATGCGACACAGGTACTTCCCGAAGCAGCCATGCCCCGAGAGCACCTGCGTCACCCGAAACGACAGGGAGCCGTGCCTCCTCCCGAGCCAACGCTCGAGCACCGGCCGGACCGCCTCGATGGTGACGCGAAAATGGTCTTATAAGACTATCCATAATTTTTTATGGAATTTTGATCATTCACAGATTTTCAAAAAAAATTACATACTGTTTCTAAAACTGATCAAAAACTTCTATGGGACCAACCATCGTTGGAGTACTCAAAAAGTCACAAATTGCAAAAAACTTTTCCCAGTGTAGCTGCAACGGATAAGGTACTTCCCCTTACTGCCCCGCTGAAAGTTTCCACCCTGTATATTATTAAATAAATATAATCTCTTATAAAAATAATACTCTGCAAAAAAATTAGATGTTAAATGCAGTAATTCCGACAGAATACACATGGTAAACAATCTCTAAATTCATTTATTGGATGAAAGTTCGAAAATTTTAACTCAAATTTAGAATCGTGGTACACCATTGCAATTGTGTAGAACTGTAGACTAAACTGCCAGCTATTTATTGGCGTATATCTTTTAATGATATCAGTCTTCTTTTTTATTGAAATGTCGCCTGAAGAGTACCTACTGTTTCGATTTGTTTGATGAGAAGTGTATAATAATAACAATTGTTTGGTTAAGTTATGCGAGTGAGTTTATTGCCAGCTTTATGGATGTTCTAAATATTTTATGTGCACATGTCTATTAACAGTTTGTTTAGCGTTTGTCATGCGCGATCGTTTGATGGCACGATGACGTCACGTTAACACGTGTGAGATGCGCATGATAACAGATAAACACTAAACAGTTCCTGAAATAATATGTGCGTTGTTTAGACTAAAGTACTTACAATAAACGACGTGTCTAGTAGATAATGTTATCTACTAGACACATCGTTCATTGTAAGTACTGACATACTATAGGTAGGCATTATATCACACATATGTAAGTATGTGTGATATAATGCCTACCTATAGTATGTCAGATAAAGATAGATTGTTAACTAAAAATCTTTGCTCATGGTCTTCTGAGGTCATGCATTATGTAAATGCTGTGATTAATAGTTTGTACACAATTGTATGATTATTGTGTGCAAGAATAGTAGCTTATTTCATTACAGTTGATGAAATATTAGTAATGTTTTCCCTTTATTTAATAAAGTTATTAAAGATCAAATCAAACATATTGTTTTCAGAACATTAAATTTATTATGATATGACTTTTTCCTATTTGAATTGTATAACTTTACATTGTTACTAGGTACTTGTTATATTCTAATGTCATAATAATGCTGTAAGTTATGCTAAATTGGTATAACAGCATGGCTCCATACAGTAACAAAAGTATTTAGCATCAATATCATTAACACCCTGTGAGTCAACTCAAATCTATTCATCCATTAATAGCGTGAGTAGGTGTTGCAACAAGATTCCACAATGCCTTTAGTTACTTGATAATTTGGCTTGTAATGCAACAGAATAAAGCAGCTGTTAATGGAAATAGTTAATTTGTTTAATTATGAGTGTACTTAAAGTACATGGTTGCATGCTATTCAATCGTAGTTAATTACTGAGATGCCAGATAAGGGAGCAGAGGACACATGCATCACACTGTGTGTAATAAGATTGCAAATAATGATCTATTGTCTAAAGGTATTATAAAATAACAAAACAATGCCAGTAAGAGTTGATGTTACATTGATGATGATAATCTTATTCTACATTGGATCAGATTAACCTTTTATTTAACTTTATTTTATTTTATGGAAACTGTAATATTAATAAAAAATATACTCACACAGGTAGCTCTTTCTCCGTCAATGTATTCAGCTCGGCTAATTTATAATGTTTCAATGCATCATCGTATGCTCCACATGCATAGTTCAACTTTCCAAGAAGAAGATGTGCGTCTAGTGCTACACCAGCCCTTTTGCCAGCTTCGTCAGTCGCTAGGGTGAGGTAGCCACGGGCATCTGAAAGCTCCCGTTGTGCTCTCTCCATGTTCTCCTTGCTGGGCGGCCATTCCTCAAGGTGTGCCTCAAGCTTGCCCTCTCCGATGAGGAAGTGGGCAAGGCTTTCTGTTGATACCATTAATTTTGTGAGTAATGAAACTGAGGCCAGGTAGAAATGTGTGGAAAAAGGTTTTGTGTTGTGGAACTACTTTACATACTTGTCAAAAGTACTTATTAATTAAAAGTATGTATTTTCCTTGATGTATTTCATGCTGCATGCATGCATCAAATTGCATAACGAAAGAGTTGCTTTTGGTTGTTCTTGTCCAGCATTAACATAAACCAATTCCTTTTTTCCATTCAGAGAACTGGTATTTATTTATGTCACAAGAATGGGAGAATTCTCATTTGTCTTATATAATTATACTGAGAGGAAAGTGAACAGGATTGTAACAGGGCAGAACTACAGGAAACAATATTTCAATAGAAATATTAATGGGTTTGACCAGTAGTGTGTAATTATTAACTTAAAATGGAACCATTACTGAAATAGTTTCTAAAAACTCATGGTCATTTTAAATGTAATATGTGACAGCGATTGTTTCGACCTCAGCTACTTTTTATAGCACAAAACCATAAAAACTTAATGGTTTTGTAACTGTCATTCAAGGAAACATGATTAAATAATTATCATAATAAACCAATACTTGGTACAGAGTTAATGTACCTACTGATGTTTATCATACATACAGTGCAGAATCTGCCAACAGGCATTATGTTATAAGCATTTGCTGATAAGTAATAACACAATATTCAATATTTTTAAGCTCTCGTGATAACAACTAACTACACTTCAATGACCAAACTGCGGATGTCTCATGGTGATATAAGTGTTTATAGAATACATAACATGTGTCACTGACCATGCTGTGGAGACCTGGCTTTCAACTGCTGAGCCAAGTCCACTGCCTTCCTCCAATTGGACTCCTCACGACTCTTCTCAATCTCTGTCTCGTAGCCCCGCACAGCATTCTTACTCCTCGATGTCATTTTAACACGGGAATAATTTTACTCGTATGTCACACCATCGAATTGATTGAACACCTCACTCATATACATTGCAAAACCTTTTGGAAATTGCATTAGTTCCCCAGGATCACCAGCGAATTGAAGGCCAAATTTGACAGATGACAACATAGTTCGCGGAGCCATTCTGCCATCAAAGTCTTATTCTGCAATCGATTTTTATAGTATTGTTTTGAATGATACTGCATGTACTAAATAGATATGGTACTAAATATATATTTGTTATTTAAATTCTTATATTTCAAGTGTATTTTTTATTTCATTCATCAACAAATGATTGTTTTGTATTACTACTAGCGCCAGTGTCCGCTAAATGTAGTTTAGTTTCTAAACTACAACTAACTACTTTCATGTCTACAGAGTAAGCTTCATGTTCTAATTTCTAAATATTGTCAAATCAACTCTAATTTCTGTTTTTAATTCGCTTGACTTCATCATCTGCCGTGCTAAGAAATAAGTAGTTTTAAATAAAATCAGTTTTAGCTTTGTAAACTTATGTTATTGGTCAACAGATGGCGTTAGCTGTAATATCTGGAGCTGCTGAAGCCTTAATTTCAAACTATGTGAAGCTTATTAATTTTTATTTAAATAAGAAATGTATTTCTGCTTCTTCTTAATTTCACATTCTGCACAAATAAATAAATAACAATTATTATAAATATTTGGAGGCTATTAACAGGTAGTCCCAAAATTAATAAATTATGATTGGGATATTTATTTACGAGTTTTACATCCAACTACAAAGCTTTGTGCACCTAACATAACGACGCTGTGCACAGCTGCTCGTGTATTTAGGTAGTATCGTAGCATCACAGAGTACATTATAAATTGCGTAGCATTCTGAAAAGTAAGTAACCTACCTTAAGGTTTGTATGAGTGCGGTATCACATCATATCGCCTAGATACGCCGGAGGATATGCAGTAGTGGGATTGGGCGCATCTAGTGATGCGCGCGAATGCTCGAGTGTCTACCCCGGGTCTCATAATCATGGTAGTAGTAGGAACCGTAGGGTTTTAGTCGGTAGGAATACGACATAACCCTTCATTATCCCCAGACGGCGCGGCGGCGGGTAGGTATCCACGAGGATTTCCTCATTTTTTCATTTATTTATTAGCTTTATTTTATCCCTTACATTTAGTTTTTGTGTTGTGTACTTATTTATTTATATGTTAGTAATGTTAGTTTTGTGCTTATATAAGGTTAGTATTGTTAGGTGTAAGCGCCGCCTTTTGCGGTGAAAGCCTCCTCCAAACCGTTCCAGGTGGCTCTGTCCTTTGCTCGTCTGGGCCATAAGGCGCCGGCTATTTGTATGATGTCGTTACTCCATCTTTTAGAAGGTCTACCCTTCCTTCTTTTTTTATATATTGGGTACCAATTTGAAATAATTTGTGACCATCATTCATCCATAGCCTTCTGAATATGGCCTGACCATTTCCATTTCAGTGTCAGCACCTGTTTGACCGTATTCGTCGCCTATATCTTTTAATTTAATGTTCATGTAGCTCCGTTCTATTCCTCTTTGACAGCTTATTTATTTATTTATTTATTTAACACTTTAAGCACACAAATGTACAGAGGCGGACTTAATGCCATAGGCATTTTCTACCAGTCAACCTTTGGGTGATGCAGAGACAAACAGTGGTAGTTGCAATTTATAATGATAATTTAGGATTAATTTTATTTAAGAGACAACGTCTAGCATGCGTAAGTAAGAACCGGCGAAAGGCAGATGTTCATCGCTTTCGTTTTCAGTTTTGTGGGCCTTTGAAGATTTCTTCATAGCCCAGTATTTGTTTCACGTATTCTTCACTCTGCGATCGATTTCTTTTTCTGTACAGGATTTTATCGAGGATGTCTAAGGTAAATGTAGTCTGCGACGTATTCTATAGGTTTCGACTGTATAGATATAGGTATTTCTTTACGATTGGTCATAATTTTCGTTTTGTCCCAGTTGATTTGTAGCCCAACGGTCTCGCTGTGGTGACTAAGGGACTCTATCATATGGTTTAGTGTGCATGGGTTTTCTGACAGCAATACTATATCATCCGCAAACCTGAGGTGTGAGAGGTACTTGCCATTGATATTTATTCCCTTATCACTCCAATCGAGATTTCGGGATATGTATTCTAGGACTGCTATGAAAAGCTTTGGGGAAAGCGGATCGCCTTGCTTTACCCCCCTCTCGACTAGAAATGTTGGTCCTCTTGAGTCTAGACATAGGTACCTACTCTTGTTATGCTTCTCAAGTAAATCGCTTTGATAAGTTCTATGTAGTCGCGGTCTAGTCCTTGCTGGTTTATAGCCATATAGAGTCATGTGAAATTGTGTCGAAAGCTTTCGAGTAATCTATAAAAGCAACGTATAGGTAAGGGGATGTCGTAATTCATGTACCGTTCTATTATTATTTTCAGTGTGTGTATGTGGTCATTGGTAGAGAAATTTTTCATGAATCCCGCTTGCTCTATAGGTTATTTTTCGTCAATTTTCGTGGTTACACGTCTGAGTAGCGTCGATGTAAATAATTTATACAGGCAGGATATAAGACTGATGGGTCTATAGTTGGATATCAGTTTGGGGTATCCCTTTTTATACAAAAGAGCTATTTCCGAGCTTGTCCATGTTTCTGGAAGTTCTTTTATTACCTATTGGGATACGGTTAAAGAGCTTAGTGAGTGGTTTTATTTTCTTTTCTTTCGCCACTTTTATCATTTCGTATGACACTCCGTCAGGTCCTGGGCTCTTTCCTGCTTTTAGTTTTATTATAGATATCTCTATCTTGCTTTCTAAAAAAGGTGGTACGGTTTCCTGAGCTGGTTCATTATTTTTAAACAGTGGATTCTCATGTCTTTTATTGGCACATGTGTATCTAGAGGTTCTTGTCAATTTGTGTAGCTATCGCCATTAGATCGTTCTTGAGCGTGACGGTGTTTCCTGAGGCATTTTGGAGTTGTGTCATGACATGTTTGGTAGTTTCTAACTTTTTAAAAGCCTTTTTAATCCCGCCTGTTTCTTTTATGAATTGTATCTACTCTTCTCGTTTTAACGTTTTGTTTTATTTTTTTATGTAAGTACAGTCCTGTATAGTTTACTCAGTCTTTTCTTTTCTTTTCTTGCCTTGTTTTGTTTTTCTTGTTTTTTAATGTGTTTTTCGTTTCTCAAAGTTTCTATTTCTTCTGTTATAATTTATTTATTTCTTTTTTGTCTTCAGTTTGTTTTTTGTAGCCTTTTAGTAAAAAATATCTCTATTTTCTTGTTCAGTTGGTGCACGCTATCATTTTCGCAGTCGGACGAGGATGGTAGGTCTTCATTTTCAATTTAATTTCCTGTACATGCTTTTCCTCGATATTGAGCACGGGATTTTTGTTTTCTTCTATATTTAGAGTAATTCTAAGAATTCTATGGTCACTGGGGTGTTGCAATCTGCTCATCACATTTACGTTTTGTATATTTTCTGTGACATTTGTAGCTATAAAGTCAATTTCGTTCTTCGATTTTTCATCAGGTGTTCTCCAGGTCCACCGAAGCTTATTGGATTTGTTGAAAATTGTATTAGATTTTTTTAGCTTGAATTGAAGGCAGAATTTTATGATCATTTCTCCTCTCTCGTTCCTTTTTCCGTAGCCATACCTTCCCATTACTAATTCTTCATTTTCTTTTGGGCATCCTATTTTTGCGTTCATGTCTCCCATTTCCTCATAGTAAACGAAAAAAAGTTATGTACCTACCTACCTACCAGTATGAACAGTATAGGGCCTTATGTACTCGGCTTCTAATAGGGTGCGGCGCCTAAAATCGAAGTTCTCCCCGTGGTGCGCGGGGGTATCAGATAATCCACGAGAAAAAAATATAAAAATGTATGAATGAGGATACCTATGTTGTGTTGAAATGGAACCTTTAATGTAAAAAAAACGAGCGAGCCTTAGGTGCAGTAGTCGCATAATTATGATGTGTAACATCTGACATCTCACCTTGGTAATAAGCAAAACATTAACATGCTACCCTAAAAAAAAAATATTCAATAATATTTGAAAAAAAATTTCGTAACGATTAATAATTCTTTTGAATGAAAATTGTATTTTATTTAATTAAACATAGTATCAACAGTAAATACATTTATGAATACACATTTATATTAGTTTCTAACAGCACACTATATTCACAACATTGTAGGTTAAGCGCACAGCTGATGCGTTCACCTTCTCTATTTCCCTTGTTCGTCACACATTCGCAACTGTTGGCTCACAGTACGCACTTCTCGGAAAATGGGTTGGTGCCATGTGATGGCCTACTCTACCACCACTCGCGCTCATTGGTCAAATCAAATAGAGCACGCTACCCCGGTTTCCTGTTTTACACACTTCCGACGCATTTCACGAAATCACTCCCACAGGTTGCAGGAAAGCGAAAGGAAAGATATTATAGTCAGCGCGTTATCAACTGAGTCGTGAGGCTATAAATGGCAATAGAGATAGGAATGTGCAGCGCGCTGGGACCGTTATCGGAAAACGGCTACCTGCTCACGTGGTGTCGATGAGTCACTAACGATCTGAACGCTTGTATGAACATGATACGATAATAAACGTTACATAACGATATATTTATTTTATTGTAACGCCCTTCACTAAGCGGCTCCATAAGGCATGTAAGTGCAAGCGAGATAGACATAGGGAAATGATTTATGGCCCGACGACTCAGTTGATAACGTACTTACTATACCTACACATCAAAAATGCGTGGCATAATAATGTTTATGACGCACAGAAGTATAGTATGTTGCGTTGTGTGCGGCATGGGAAGTATAATGACACGGACAATCGCCTCATGCCGCTCATGGTGGTCAGGCCACGCGCTCTGTTGGCTTGGTGCTGTACCTACTTATGAGTATAACGTCGATGCGTGCGCGCACGTTTTTATTAATATAAGTTACGAAAATGAAAAGATTATGAAAGAAAATAAAGCCTTGTAGCTTGATCATAATGAAGATGAATGATGATATTGCTATCAGAGCTGACCGAAACTTTATTATTTGTAGAAAGCAGCCTGGTGACACGAATGTATGCACCCTGTAACGTCGCCAACACCCTAGAGGCAAATATGATATATATCATTATGTATTGAGATATAAGCACTCTGTAAGTATCTCATTCTAAGTGAACTGTTATTTAAGTTCATATGAGAATAAAATTCTTTAAACCTAAATCTTCATAATATTACATAAGTATTATTACTATTTTTAATTAAAATTAAGAAACTAAGGGTTCCTAAAGTTACGAAAAGGTTATTAAATCTAGTAGATTTTTAAATATCAATGTTTTAATCTAAAATCTTTCCCATTACTAGCCTAGTAGGTACCTACCTGTTACCGTAAATTATTACCGTTAATGCCAAATATACTTATCAATGTAGCGCAGGATGGCATTAGGTTTGTCATGAAATTATGACGCAACGTTTGCCCATTTATTTCTCAAAATATTTAAGAGGACTGTAGGCCAATTCTCATACTTAAAAAACGTTCAAATTCAAGTAGCAATCTCATCTCAGCGACAATCAATGTCAAAAACCTGTCAAAAATGTATGTAAATTGATTGTAATTTTGACAGATTGAGACTGAGATTAGAATGCGAACGGTCTTAAAAATACGGGAATTGCCCCTAATGCTGTTTAGGCGACGTAAACTATTTGCCACGTTTAAAAAACACTCTGCTTAAATATATTCTAAAATTTCGTTGACATATTCAACCTAGAAAGGTATTGATGTGGACAAAAAATGCTCAACCTTGGTAAAGTGGCGCATGTGACACATGGAGATCATGCCGCCAGCCGCACCCATGACAAGCTTGGTATAAACATTTGGTGCCGCGTTGAACGTGTTAACCTGAACACGATTTTGCTTACACTTTCATCAGCTACTTTTGGAACAGTAAGTACCTACCAACATTCTTCAGAGAATTAGGTATTGTCAAGTGATATACTTTTATTCTTACACTTGCTAGCTACGCCCTACTCGCAAACTAGATCACTATCTATCTGCTGCGGATATAAAACTGGTGGTGTGCCAAACTCGCTATACCGAATGTGTGCTGAATATTAAGTCCACATGAATATTTCGATGCCGTCATATCGATCGCTGATAAATCTAACTAGTTCAGTGGGCTGTAGTTATGAGCTATGAACTATGGCTGAGCTATGAACTTCCGATGCACGCAAAGTGGCACCGAATCCTGAGTTCTGGAATCGGTTGGTAATCTTTTTTACTAAAGTCGGCTCCAGCTGAACTCCTGATCTAGGCTTTTGCCGAGTTATACAAGCATAATCTGCTTTACAGGGTGGCCGATACATTAACGCGCAAACTAGAACCATGAACTCAGCACATGAGTCTAGCTAGACCATAGCGTAGAAAAAACCCTGTATAGGTAGTCTAAAAATAATATTTTAGCGATCCATGTCCGTAACGGTAACGATTCCCAAACTATCGCTACGGAACTGTTGAGCTAAGTATAGTGTTCAGACCTAGGATATTCTTTTTTTGTACCTACCTATGTATATACCTAATTTGTGTAGGTAGCTAGGTAAAATAATAACTAGGAGCTTACTGACCATACCCAATAGGTAATTAATTAAGTACGAAGTAGACTACATGTTACATTGGGTAAGTAATATATGATATACTTAATTACAAAATCTCTAATATTTAAGAGATTTAACAACTGAATCTATAATTTTATTTAATATAATGATCAGCTAATATAATAGACGATTGATATAATTTAATAACTATTTTTATGCATAACATAGTACACTGAATAAAAAATCGTTAGATATACCACTCAAAAGACATAAAACCTATTTAGTCTAATGATAAGAACGCCTTGAACCGTTTTGTAATTTCATAGTTAGTAACCTGAGTAGATATATACCTAGTACCTAACTGATTACCACCTGCCAAGATAACACCAAGAATAGAGGGATCTTCTAACGAAACCTATCCGATTGCTCTGAATCGGGGTGTTAACCATAATGATGGTATCAATATAATTATATTTTAAACGATAGAACTAATGATTTTCGATTAAATAAACGTTATAAGAAATAAGTTTTATAAATGTTATATGTAAATAAACTATAGCAACAGTTGGTATGTCTCACGTTTATTACATCTTGTGAACGTTATTGAAATGAAAATATACCAAATAACTTTATTATGTGATACCTACTAGCTTCTGCCCGCGACTTCGTACGCGGATCCTGTTGCTTATGCCAGCGACAACGGGGTCGTCAAAATCGAAGATCTGAAACGTCTGGTGTAGAATTCTAAGGCCCGGGGACGGGAAAACCACGGGATGAGCGAGACGATTGGAGACTTTCCAGGTCTTTCATTTTTGTATGTCAACAGGAAATGCCCATCAGACTAAAAAACGTTTGCTAAGACGTCATTCCTTAATATGTTATAGTGTCGCTGGGCTTTGGAGTTCCACAACAGGTGTTTATTTATTTATTTATTTAAATAACATGGGAGACTTACAGCTAAAACAAACAGATTAAGGACAGTACATTAGTCTGAAAGCCAATTACAGGTCTCCACTTATAAAATACAGAGAAGAAAAAATAAATTCTAATGACATTCACACCAAACTACTATACTCGCGTATACTACAGCATAATATTATGTTGTAATATTATGTTGTTGTTCCAGATCTTCAAATTTATTCTCACATCAGAAAATGCTCTTCACGTGGAATAATTTTTGCTAGTGCACCATTTTTATATCTCTTATACTTTAGCTGGTCGGTTGCGGTTCTGCATCAGGTGTTCCATTTTCCAAAATAAATTATAGCCTATATGTTGCCCAGACTTAATACCTATACAACAAAAAACTTTTCTTCCCGTTATTCGACAGCGGATCCCAAGGGTACACTGAATTCACAATAATATTGCAAATAACTTTAAAAAAAAATCTAAACTATATTTGGGGTTTATTCTTCAGACGCTAATATATGTCGAGCATCACGTTCCGCACTTGTCTCTAGAGACCTAGAAGCAGATGCGTAGATACGCTGAGAACTCAAGCACAATTCTCTATCCGTGAACGTCTCCGACTGGCGAGACAATGCGTGACGTTCACGATCAGCGGACAGTCGCGCATCACGTTCCGCACTTGAAGCAGATGCGCAGATACGCTGAGAACTCAAGCGCAATTCTCTATCGGTGAACGTCTGCGACTCGCGAGACAATGCATAACGTTCACGATCAGCGGTCAGTCGCGGATCATATTCTTCACTGGTCTCTAGAGACCTGGATGTAGATGCGTAAATACGCTGAGAACGCAGGCGTGCTTCGCGATCCGAAGAGGTATCTACGGAGCGAATTGCAGCCAGATGTTCTCGAACAGCATCAAGTCTCTCCTGACGCTCTTCGGTAGATTCTTGGGATCTTATGATTCTCAATCTTTTAGCTCCTTTGGAACGTTGGGAAAGATTTGACCTCTTTCTAGGCATGGTTGTAGTTTTATTCTGAAGAAGATACCTGATCAATTAAAATCTAAGTGAGTGCTCCCCTGCGTAACCGGGTAGGCTACCGTGTCACGAAGATAAATGGAAAAGGAAATTAAACACTCAAATAACATAAGCCCGAAGGCATATTTATTCGATAAAATAAATTAATAAATGGGAGTTTTGGCCAGTAGAGTCAAATTTTCAATGATTCATCGAATTTTCATCGAAAATCAGTCCTAAACTGTTACCGCCTTCACCGCGTGGAGGTACAGCTTATGTTATTTTATATCAGGTGTTCCAGATCTTCAATTTATAAACGTCAACAGACAGTGCCTATCAGGCTGAACAACTCTTGCTAAGACGTCATTCCTATATATGTTATAGTGTAGCTGAACGCTTGGAATTTCACAACGCGTGTGCCAGATCTTCAATTTTTATACGTCAACAGAGAGTGCTCATCAGGCTGAACAACTTTTGCTAAGACGTTTTTCCTATATTTATTATAGTGTAGCTGGGCTCTTGGAGTTCCACAACAGGTGTTCCAGATCTTCAAATTTATTCTCTTAGCAGAAAATGCTCATCACGTGAAACAAATTTTTCTTGGTTACCATTCCATCTATCTCATCTTAAAGGTTTCTCAAGGGTTATTGCCCACTCACGAATTTCCTACTCGCCTTGATAAAAGTCTAGACCACATACTTCTAAAGACCAAACTATTGTCGACCACACTGGTTTTGGAGTCCCATATTACTGACCACAAGCCGATTCTCCTCGACATCACAGACGCAAACCCTGCGCGGAGAACATGTTATCTTTCCACCCGCCTCAACCATGAAGCAATTAAGCTAGAACTGGAAAATACCGACTTTTCAAGTATATACACTGCGGAGCATGCTAATATTTCTATGAACAAATTTATAGGCATCGTAACAATGGTCATATCCAAACACACAATTCAAGCTAAAATCCCTAGACACAAAAGAACTCTAAAACCCTGGATAACTACTGGTCTCCTAAAATGCATTAGACACCGGGATAAGTTACACATGCAGTCCAAGAAAGCACCAGACAACCTTATACTTAAAATTACTTATAATCGTTACCGGAACTTTTGCAATGACCTACTCCGAAAATTAAAAAGATCATAATTATGAAAGGAGTGAGCTTGAGAAAGCAAGTAATAAACCAAAGTTTTTATGGAAAGCAATAAAGGAAATAACAAATACCACGAAAATGTGTTCAAGCCCCGTTGAGCTACTAAAAATACGCAATGATCCTAAGTCTTCAGTAAATGAGGTCTGCAATTTTTTCTGTAATGTAGGAAAAAAGTTGGCTGACAACATTATATCACAACACAACACCCCACCACCTCCGACTAACGATCAGTCTCATCTTGATAGTACAAACCCCTCCCTTGTAAACTCGCTTGGGCTCTTGGAAGTAGATGAGGCTGAAACAGAGTCGCTTATACTACAGTTACGTAATGATTGTGCTATTGGATGGGACGGTATATCGCCTCTTTCATTGAAGAACTGTCGCCACGTAGTGACACCGCCACTTACCTTCATATACAACCGCTGTCTAAAATCGGGCGTGTTCCCGGATGCTCTTAAAAAGGCGATAGTCCATCCTGTACACAAAGGGGGAAACAGAAGCTGTGTCAATAATTATAGGCCTATATCTGTTTTGCCGACACTCTCAAAGATCCTTGAGAGGATCTTAAACAATCGACTCAGGACCTTTTTAGAAAAATACAAAATTATAGCAGACAATCAGTATGGCTTCCGAGCTAGTGTTTCAACGGAGGATGCTGTACTGGGATTGACACAAGAGGTGGCTAAAAATCTGGACATGAAGACAAATGTCTAGGTATATTTCTGGACCTTTCTAAGGCATTTGACACGGTTTCTGTTCCCATCCTTATCTCAAAATTAGAACACTTAAGTGTACGTGGTACGCCACTTGAAATATTTAAAAATTATCTCAAGAATCGCACCCAGAGAGTTAAAATTGACACCCACCTCAGTGAGGAGGAGGTTGTTACTTTCGGCGTCCCTCAAGGCAGCATACTGGGACCCACATTATTTCTTATTTATATTAACGACCTTTGCAAAATAAACCTCCCAAATACTAAGATATATACTTACGCTGATGACACCGCGATCTTAGTTCATGGACCTACTTGGGACGTTATCAAATCTTCAGCAGAGTCGGCAGTGGCGGAAATAATGAAATGGCTCAATATTAACCTTCTTACCTTAAACATAAGCAAATCCTGCTTCATTCCATTTGCAATTAGGCAAAAGACCGCACCGTCACGCAGTTTTTCAATTACTGCCCATTCTTGCTACAACCGATCAGCACCTTGCCGTTGTCCAGCACTAACTAGAAGTGACAGCGTAAAGTACCTAGGAGTCCACATAGATGTTGAACTTACATGGAAAATCCAACTTGGCGCTGTCACAACTAGAACCTTGCGTCTTATACACATGTTTAAATCCCTCCGCAACTCTGCAAATGCCGATATATTGAAAATGGTGTACTATGCACTTCGCCAATCGGTCATAGGATACTGCTTCTCTGTATGGGGTGCTGCATCGAAAGGTGGCCACCTGAGGGCAGAGAGAGCACAACGAGCCGTACTAAAAGTAATGACTAGTAAGCCCCAAAGATTCCCAACAACTCAACTGTACGCAGACTGTAAGGTTCTTACAGTCCGTCAGCTCTTTGTGCTTCAATCCGTTCTTAGGAAACATAGCAGCATTCCCCCATCAAACCCTAAAAAGCGCACAAACCTCCCTTCAGGCACCCAACATAGGACCACGTTCGCGAAGCATCAGTTTTATGTAATTAGCGCTTACATTTACAAAAAGATTACTAAAAAACTGAATATCTTAGACCTCAACAAACACAACCTAAAATTAAAAGTGACAGAATGGCTACTTACACTGGACTATGCCGAAACGGAGACTTTACTTACCTACATCACTTATTAAGCACACACTCATCTCCTTGCTTGCAAAACACTCTTATCCTCGGATCCATACACACACAATCACCACATCACCTACGTATACACACTCACACACAAACATAAACACACCTATTATCACATTCACTCACCCTCACCCTCGCACTCACCTATGCATGCATAATTTAAAAACTAAAGTATTTTTCTTTTTCATAACTTATAACTTTTTTCCCTGCTTAAGTTAAATCGACACAGTCCACTCATACATTTCAATTGGAAACCCATTGCGAAGCACTGTCTCTTAAGATACAGGATACCCCTAGTTTAAGAGACAGAGTTTAATCTATTGTGTGCAGATTTCTGTAGCGTCCTAATGTTTTATGTAATGTACTCTACAGTATTTTCAAAATTGTTAACTTAATGTACCATTATCTGTATTTTCGGGAAATAAAGATTTATTATTATATTATTATTATATTATTTTGTATCTCTTATAGTTTAGCTGGTCTGTTGCGGTTCTGCATCAGGTGTTCAAGTTTCCAAGATAAACTATAGCCTATATGTTGCCCAGACTTAAGAGCGTTTATACCTTACGAGTGGTAACGTCGCAATTTAGTGTCATATTTCGGGGTTTTCAATTTTTATCATTTAATCGGAGCTATATTTTAAAAATCTGTTTAATTAACTTTTTAGAATTACGTGAAACTGTTTAAAAAGTAAGTAACCGTAACGATTACAGTTATTTTACAATGAAAATAACGCCCTGCAAGTTTCCAATGTATTATTTGCATATAAATAGAACTGTAAACGCAAGGATTTCTTACCTTTTACACAGTTTTCACATAATTTTAAAAAGATAATTAAACAGATTTTTTAAATATAGCTCCGATTAAATGATAAAAATTGAAAACCACGAAATATGACACTAAATTGCGACGTTGCCACTCATAAGGTATAAACGCTCTTAATTCCAATACTACAAAAAAAACATTCAAATCCGTCGAGTAGTTCCGAAGATTAGCGTGTACAAACAAACAGACACACAGACAAACAGACACCCTTTTTTTTTTGGATTCGTGCTCTATTACTGTTTCTAAACCCCCTCATTTTTTTTTAAATATATTCAATGTACAGGCACAGTGTTTTTACTGTTTTATTATATTATGTCTATAGATGAGACGCACCCTGTTACATTTTCAATTCGTTACAAAGCAACGGTGATCAATTCTGTTTATGTAGAACATAGAGAATTGGGCCTCTGATCTTTCACATATTGAGATTACCACTTCGTAAAATTATGTTTCCATAGCGTTCATACCGTTAATGTTACATTCAAGTAAGTAATTTGATGTTTGACCTCCACGAGCGTTTACCAAACATGTAAGTTTACACAGATGACCAAGGCTCCCTAAATCAATAAAAAGAATGTCTTAATCAACACTGAAGAGGCATTGATCGATAGCTGACCCACGTCAGCTGAGGTGGCGGCATGTGAAGGTTAACCCGGACTACTCGAACTGTCGAACGGACATGAAGACGAACTATCAATAGGTCATTACCTACCTACCTAGGTAGGTATCTACTTATATGATGAAGACAGGTAGATATCATAATATAAACCTAAAGTTAATTTCTTTAAAGGTAATAACGTTAATAAACAAAGATGCTAATGGGGCCCCTAAAATAGGAAGGTCTTACCTACAAGGTCATTGCCGCTTCCCTTATTTTGCTTAACTTGCTATTACAATTAAGTCTTAGTAAGTAGGTACCTACTTGTGTTAATCAACAACATCAGCATTTATATATTATTATGATGCCACACAAGATGATATTTTTTTTTTAATTCTATGGTCGCTTGGGTATGCTGTTGTCCATTATCTTGACATGAAAAATAAGTGCTCTTTAAGTCAAGGGATGAGAGGATTCTAGTCGATCTTGAAATTAAAATTGGTAGGTACTTACTGCGGGTCTTTCATGCGAAAAGCCCTCTTACTTAGGGTTTGTCACCAGAGACGGCTAAGTAGGAAGTAGGTAGGTGCTTAATATTATAGTAAGTATCTCCTGATGAATTAGCCTGGCTATCTACTTTTTATGCTCAAGAATTTTAAAGGAAATTTGATTAGTGTTTCGAAGAAAGAAGCAAATAGTTTGCAGTTGTTAGCCATTACGAACAATTTCTGTAATTTTGTTCATGCAACAAGCTATTAAAAAAAATTGGCGTGGCTAATGGCAAATAGAACGACTACGGAATACTGCGGAACCCTACACGCGGGCTCAGTTAGCGGAATATAAAAACGTTACGACCGTTTGATTGACATTTATAACATAACTGCTTCCGAGGTCTGGGCGCGTCTGCAAGGGTTACCATGTCGCTGGGCAAGGGAGGACTGGCTTCTAGACATAATACACTTAACTCTTATGTTTGTTGATTGTTGTTGTTGTGCAGGAGTTATTAGATTTAATAGTACGTAGTTTGTATTTGATATTGACAACAGTAGGTAGGTATTGGAAAAATATCCGCCTGACCCCTGCGGGCTTCACAATATACAGAGGAGCATCGGAGTCTAAAGTAGGTCACACCGGTGCTGTTTCAGTCATCTCAAGCCAGCCATTACACAGCAACACAACACCACAACGGGCTGATTCTCCTCGGGATCTCCCATTACGTTGTTTTGTTTAGTTATCAGAACAAGTGGCTTTAGGGTCTGAATTAAGGGCGTAGCTCCGCTGCCGCGAGAAATCCCGGTACAGCGGACAGAGCTCCGGTGGAATCTCAGGGCGGCATGGAGAGTGCAATTGTCGTAACCCAGCGCTGGGCGCGCCACAATTGCGGCGATAAGTCCCCTCTTTGAGAAGTGGCTAGAGAGGCACCACGGCGTCCTCACCTTCCGCCTGACGCAGGACCTCACCGGGCACGGTTGGTTCGGGAGGTTCCTGTTCCGGATAAGGCGGGAGGAAACGCCCGGGTGTCACCATTGTGTAGATCGCCCGGAGGACACGGTGGAGCATACGGTGGAGGTCTGCCCGGCTTGGGCGGAGCACCGCCATATCCTCGTGCAGGCGATTGGCGGTGGCGATCTCTCGCGTCCGGCCCTGGTCCAGGCCATGGTACGGAGCGAGAGGGCTTGGGAAGCCGTCACCTTCTTCTGCGAAGCAGTAATGTTCGCAAAGGAGGAGGCGGAACGCGTGAGGGAGAGGTAAAATTCGCGCCCTCACGCCTCTAGCCGCCGCAGGAGACGCCCTGGGCGTCGGGAATCGCAAGCTGATTTCCGGCCACCGTAGGCGCGGGCTAGCTAACGGCGAGCAATGGGCAGCTCGCCGTCCGACAAGGACCAGGCCCGGGTCGACAGCGCGTTCTGTTCCACGCGCGCCTCAAAGAGATGTCAGCATCAATGACGGGGTCCGCTAGGACCGATGCCTGCCAGGGTTGCGGAAAAGTCCGAGAGGGATACCGTGGCCCCTGGCACATGCAACTGAAGGAACACGGGTGGGTTTTAGTCAGTAAGAGTCTGACACGCCCTCCCGCTCCGCCCAGAGCGGGAGAAGTTATTTGCTGATTTCCCACCTTCAAAAAAAAAGGGTCTGAATTAAAAAATAAACAAAAAAACGGTGCATCCAAGACGTTAGGACTGAACCATACCGTTACCTTGACTGAATTAATCAATTCATTAATGAAGAGAGAAAATTACGTTCTTTTTTAATGTACCTACGTGTGTTTTTTAACGTGTCCTCAGTCTAAGAAAAGGTTAATGAATTCGCCAGTCTATATTTATTCATAAGTTTTATTTAATTTAACCTTTCTAAAAACTTTGTTATCAATTACATAACTATATTCGATTAAGAGCCATCAAAACATTATAAAAATAACACCAGTCCGGTCGGAATCAGAACGTTTGGCCGCATGGGGAGCTCGGAGCGCAGGGGGCGCGGGTGGTGGGCGGCGGCGGCGGCGATGTCACGGGACGCGGATTAGCACCGGGTGACACTGCGCCCAGGCAAGGACACAACCTTAGCTTAACACTTGGACGGGGTTGCCATGGTTCGTAGATATTTGCACATGTATCTGCAGAATAATCTCCGGTGAGATTATTGGCCACAACCTTTACTCTCCCTATAATATCGCTCTTATTTACAAACGTCGGATTAGCGTCTGCTTACCCATATATTTTTTGACATTTAAACATTTGACAGTTGGCTTTAAGCAACGTCATGTACTAGTGACCAGCCCCTGCTTCGCACGGTTTTTAAGACTTGGTTTACGGACTAAGGTTTTATCAAGTCTAAGATTTAAGTTGTCTCATGTCTTTGAATAAAATATGTAAGTTTAATATTGATTAAACATTTCGGAATAACTTCTCTTAATGGTGGTGAAAACCATATCAAAATAAGTTGCGTAGTTTAGTAGAACAACGCGGCCATACAGACAGACACGCAAATCGTAATTAATTTATCTTATGTACCAATAGAGTAACACAAATATACTTTTCGTAGCAACCCTCGTCTTAGCGGATTATAAGTACCTACTCGGCTGATCGAGCATGTCTGTCACTGCCCCAACCATGCCAATTGGTTCCAAGCTGTTCAGCCACGGCACACCTTGACATTACGCTAGCGTACTCATAACTTTCAATTTAAATTATTTTGAATTTCAATTTTGTTCGTGAAAAACATAAAAATACAGTTTTAGCAATGTTGGTACATTCGATTGGATTGTCGTTTTTGTTGGATTGGATTGGTTTGTTTATGTTGGTTGTTGTTTGATTCTAAGTATTTCTGTCCACGATTCACTTCGAACAAAGAAAGGTATGACTAACTTATCAGTACTTCAAGGGTGGTACTTACCACCAGTATAATTTCATTAGTAGTGCAATACAGTCATGACGTAACCCCGCCGTGCCCTTTACATTTCCTGATACCTATTATAAGAAGAGATACTTAGGTCCTCAATACACCTAATAATAGAGTTTTGAAATCAAGGTCTCCACTACTTTTTGGGGCTAAAATCGGCCTAGCCTAGAATAAAGACTCTAAAATATTACACACACTGATATATTTTTCCTATTTCTATTCAGATATTTACCCCAATATAGTAACAAAGACGAAAGTTCCTTGCTATTCATAGGTACCAGCGCCACAGTCTCTATTTTCCCGAGATAACGGAGGTACCTGCGAGCTACTTTACGGCGAAAGGTCTCGAAGGGACAATTGACTCCGTAATATCTAAGCCAGCACTACTTTACGCCGAAAGGGTTTAAATAACCGAGTTTTGTATCGAGAGAGTTTACCAAGCAGTTTTAAGTAGGGGATAACAACTTAGGTGTGTTTGCATAAAGTAGATAGCTTCTGGACTTAGCCTGGACCGAAAATTTATGAGGTAACTTTAGGTGTTTTACGGGAAATAAGGTGGCAACTTCAATGTCGTATTTGTTGATACCAGACAACCACAAACTTCTCAAAGCTTTACCAAGAATTTTCGCGCAAATATCAATTTCCCGTCAATACAAAGCAGTTTGCAGCGAATTTCACACAAACTAGTTTGATCCGGTAACAAGCCATTGCAACATGTACCCGATATGCAGGCTGTGGGGCGGTGGAGGGGGGTACATGAATGACGCACCTGTGCAGGCGGCACGACGCAGTGCGGGTCAATGTCGGGACACATCCCCTCCACCGCGTGGCACGGGGGTGGGGGGTGAAAAGGACAGCGTTATCCCCCCTCCCCGCGGTAAAATTGGTTTACCTTTATAGGCATCAGCGTGCGATGGGATCTAAATGTTCCGTTTTCAATTTGCTTCGGCGTGCGTCTGATGAGGGTCAGGGGTGATACGTCATACCTTTGTGTGTTTCGTTTTTATGTGTTCATGTTTTATGAGCTCATGCTTTTCCGATGAGTGGATAGGGTACATTTATAGTTCCTTTGTTTAAATATATTAATAGTTGCTGTAGAGGGTAGTTTTGACACGTTTTAAGATAAAGTTATTCATCTTGGGAAAACTATTGCAGAAGACTGAAATTGTTTGTAAGTCGTATTGACAGACAGTAGATAATTATAACTAACTTGGGATGGTCAGTTTGTAGTGTAAAATGGTTGGTAATCCAGACGACGAACCCTTGATGGCCCTATAGAAAGCAGTGCTTTTAGAGACCCAGTAATGTACAAATATGCACAAATTGGTACACTCTAAGAGCGCTGCTTTCTGGAAGAATCATTATGTTCATTATTGATCAGGATGGGCCAACAATTAACTTTTATTTAACAATACCATAAAGAAACAACATCAGCAGCCACACAGCCGGTTATTGTGGCGGCGTGTCACGACATCGTCACGACGCAGTACACGTCGCCGTTGCGTCGCGCATCGGAAGGAAACACTTTATTAGTGGCTCAGACCGTCACCGCGTCACCGCGCGCGATGTCGTCAACACCAGGGTAGTATTAGTGTGCTATTATGCGTTCACGACTTTTTAAAGTAGATCATCATAACAGTATCAAAACTTTTGTCCACTTTGGAGACTTTTTAGGAAGTCAATAGTATGCTGATCCTAAACCCAGCCTCTCCGTCATCTACTAAATGTGATGTTGCCATCTAAGTACCTGTAGGTAAACGTGATCTTTTCAATGTTTGCCTGTAGTACAATGGTTAATAAGTTCTTTTTAATAAATACATGAAGTTTGTTGCCTGTTCCTGCTATTGTTCAAACAAATCTGACAAAGAATAGCCCATTAGAAACATTACCAGCGTATCTATGTACATAACTGTTACAAAAACCGATCAAATAAAAACGAATGGGTATCGGCATCACGCAATAAATATAAAAAGTCCTCTGAATTTTTTGTTCCAACTCTGATGAGAACCTTTTTGTGTCACTTTCCTCGTGAGAGGCATTATATAAGGACAAGAGTCTTCCAATAATTCACATTCAAGTAATGTCTCCATACATTCATCTCAATTTGGACGAGAATCGATCGAAATGGTTACAATCTTCTTTGCAGAGGAAATAAATATCAATGAAAAACTTCAAAGTAAAAAAAAAACCTTTTTTCCCTCGCGAATAACTTAATGGGTAAAAGTGCTGAATATTTTTATAGAATGTTGAGTGTTTTATTAATAGGGCAATTTATTTTCAGTAAAGTGTGTACTTTCGTAAAAGTTCTTATTGGTCTTTTCCTTATGCCTTGGTCCTTTTTACGGAGTTCATCAGGTTTACGACCTGGACCGAGCATTATCATGAAAAATAATAAACAGGTTACGCAATACTTTAGGAAATTTATAGTCTAGCAGAAGAGAATAAATAAATTATCACCACGTAGAAACAAAAATCACTAAACGACAAAAAATACGTCTCTAAATATTTATTAGATGGACGTGGATAACCGTAGCAGAAACAAATCTATAAAATAAAGCATCCATTTGTTCAAAACCACATCCATTTATTGCCTAGCTTACCGTACGACCCTTCTCAGCATGAAAAAAAATAATGAAAAAGTGTAAATTCACACAATGTTTGTTCTTAAAATACATAATTACCTTCCTCTGCCAAACTCCAAAGCAGTTTATTGGCAGTAGTAGCTCCCCTTATTAGTACTTTTTATTCTCTTCTAATCACACGTTTTCATCTATGAATATACATCAAATAAAGTTTCACGACAAAAAAACACGCTATCCTCGCCTCACAGACAGCCGTCACCCTATAACACAGTTTCCCACCTTTCAACATTCGGGTAGTGTTCGCCGCTTATGTATCGATTGGCGATGTCCTTGGCACCTGCATCTGCAGCTAGCTACGCAGATATCGCTCCAACTTCCCAGAAATTAGGGAGAGTTTACTGAATTATTGGATTATTCGTTCAGTTTTTTAGGATTTAAGCGTTGTTTCATCTTATCGGGAAAGAATCAACAGAAATCTCATGAATGTTCAGTGGCTATTCGTTTAGAAAATAATGTGGACCTTGTGCAGAAGGAGATAAGACCAAAATCTTGTTTTTGTATAAAAATATGAGAGATCAAGATTTATGAACTTTTTTTTTTTTTTTTTTTTTTTAAACATAAACGAGGCAAGAGGAGTATGTAAGAGGATCGTAGCAGGTGGCGTTCTGTAGATTCTGCCTTACCCCAAGGCGTGACTTTATGTATTATAAATGTGTAAAATTACTGTTGAGTTTAACAAGATATGCTATGATATGTTTGCTATGTATGATAATCGTGGTGATTATGGCGATCTCTGTTTAGGGTTATGTTCGACTGTTATAGACAGACATGACGTAAATGAAGGGATTAAATATGTCAAGAAGATGTATGGAAACATTTTTCTTATTTGTCAATCGCATATAGCATGGAACTACGTGTGTGTCAAATAAAAAATAACAACATGAAATAAAAAATAACATTTCTGTTAGGCCCTAACACCTTCATCCTATTCGGAGAACCTTTTTAAGGAGAGCCATTTGAGTTTCTGAAATAATTTCGCTAAGGATGGTAGTAATTTTATTAGGGCACCGCATACCCTCGACGTAACGTAGATTTACGACTGGGAAGGGAGCCTGCAGAGGCAGCCCTAGCAGCGGGTGAGAGGCTGTGTAATGTGTGTGTGAACGTGGTACTTACTAAAGGTCTGAAATACTGTCGATAAATAAGTAGTTTATGTATCATGTGGGTAAGTATCTAATATAGTGGCGACTATTCCAGTGCGTTGGTGCAGTCATGCCCAGGCGCCGCAGAAATCGTTTTTGATGCCTGCTTCTGCAGGAATACTTACTTATTATTACTTACTTACTTACTTAATTATTGGAGTGCCTTTGTTTTCTTTTACAGAGTTTGAAGACCTGTTGCAAATTCCGACTTTCCAAAAGAATTGCTACAGGATGTTATGTCGCGAGCTTGACTGAGTCATTTTACTATCCATCCTGTGCGGCGGTGCTCTTGCAAAAAACAGCTTTCACAGTTTATGTATATTGTAACGCTATTTTAAAAAGTCTCTTGCAAAAAATTCTCCGTCGTAGGTAGTACCTAGACAAGGAACGGCGATTTGTGATTGTTTTTTTTTTAATGGAGTTTTGAGCCAAATAATTATATTTTAGGTATATAAAACCAAATAATACAACTAGTATTTCAGTAAAGCGTAGCTATACATCATTGGCCGACCTGGCCTGCCCGGGACGCCGCAGCCCTCGTCCTTGGTACCCAGTGCCCGCGGCCTGCAGCAACACGCAATACTAACCTAATAAGTCGGTATATAGATAGCCTTAGTTCGTAGGTTCACTTATCTGTTGTATATGTTCAAAGCGTAAATTGTAGATTTACATGGCAGTCTTCTTCAAATACCACCTCAGCGCGTGTTTTAAGTATTTTTTTGTTATGTATTTTGTGGTGTACAATAAAGTTAATAGAAATAAATTAATAATGATTGTAACGCCAATTTTAGATTCCATTTTAAATCGTAATGTAATCTTATCTTTATAAGGCATATCTAGTAGACTAACCTACATAATTTTAAATAATTTTGTTGTATCATAATAACAGCCATTACTTTGTCTATGAGGCTGTAAAGTGTTACGAGATTGCTGGGAAGGTTGAATCCATAAAGATGAGGTTGGATTATCGTAGCTCAACTCTTTGTACCGCAGTGGACTCAATATACGCAACTCAAAATAAGAGGATAAAGCGTAGACGTAAGGTAAGCGACTAAAAGAGCCTCCACAAGATAACATACTTAGGTACCTACTTAAGTCCGGCCGGTATTCAGACCCCCCCCCCCCCCCCAGCCCCAACCACCCCACCCCCAGCCAACCTTGTCGACTCGCTAATCTCTAACGCCACGAGCTATTCTCGCATCGATACGAGACGACATTAATTCATAACCCTCGACTGTGCATTACACAGGTATGAATGAGCTGAAGTATCGCCTGTAATATTGAGCCGGGCTGCGGGGCGGAACGCGGGGACGCGGGGAGCGGCCGGGAAGTGCGGGAGACCCGCCCTTGACCCATAATTGCAGCGCAGTAATTTGTATTTACTGATAAATTCTCATGCATACACGCCCGTAAACATTGGTCGCTGCAAATGTTTCGTAAATTAGTTACGCTTGCTATATTTTACAAATTAATATTATCAGCAGAAATACATATCAGCTCCTACAGTGATCCTGCATTTAAATGAATGTCTGCAACGTGTTTCCTCTCACAATGCATCTTGCAATGAGCGTATATTAGTTTTAACGATGGGCGTATATTAGATATCCTCCATTCAAAGCCAGGTCATTTAATAATTTGTGAAGCGTAGATGCATAAATTCAGCTAAAACTGTAATGCGCTATTGACTTCGCTAAGATTAATCGAAACGCCCTCTAAATATTTTGGCCACAGCATCTTGTGTCGACTCGATAGAAGAACATATCTTATGACCTGTCTGCAGTAAACGGCACCTAGGCATTCATGTGCCAGGACAACATTGGTCAGCCAGTGTGTAAGGAAGTGGCTCTCTAGTCGTGAGTGTGAGATGTAACGAGTGAAGCAAAGTATAGTATCAAGAAGTTATGGTGTCACAGTTGAGCAGAGCTGTGCCCGGGTTGAGATGCGGCAGGTGCGACCCTGACCTGCATCTGCAACACACCTTCATTACAGGTGCTTCCGATTGCAAAAATATTCGTTTAAATTAGCCAGAAATATTATTCTTGCAGGTAGGCACCTACCTACCTATCTATAAAACGCACCATCAACTTACGTCTTTTTGTAACCGATAAAAGTTGTACCCTGTCATAGGATCCTAGATACTAAAATAATTTATCATGAATGCTTTTATTTAGGCAGGTATAGCATAATAAAATGCAACGTGACTCCTGTCTGTCCCTAATTTAACAATTCGGGTAAGATGTCCAATGAGGAAATGTGCTAAGAAACTCTTTTATCTAAACTTTTAGTGAAATGTGTATTTGATTATTACGGCTGTAAACTGTAGCATACAAGTAAAGATGTACAGTTCCGCAGCTGCGTCCAGGCCGGGATGCGGGTGGACCGTCCTTGGCCTCCTGCAGTGTGCTGACGTATACAGAAGCAACTAGTGACCTCTCCCCGTACCACCAATCAATTGAATATTGCAGAGAGACATAAATACTAGCAGAGGAGAATTTAAGTAAAAAAGAGAAAATATGCATTTTAATAAATATGCAAATTTGTTTAATAATTTGCCTTTTCTTGGACTACACCATAATATTAACTTTGACTCAAGCTATAATGTACTAATTCCCAATAATGTGCAAAGGTCCCCTCTTTTCTATTTTTTGGTTATGAACGGCGCCATGCAGTATTTCTCAGTTAACTTAATATAAATTAACGGCATAGGATAGCCTTTACTAGAAGTGGTCTCCTTATTAGTGGTTCAGCAGCTTCAATATCATCAGGATTGTGCTGGAATACCTATAGCAGTTCGTCGTGGACGTGGTATGACAGCCAACCCCTGAAAAATGTTCTGTCATCAGAAGACAGCCACTACGCAACCATCAATGCTGCTAGAGTGTCAGTAATCAGCCAGCCAGTGTCCTCCGTGATTCCCAGTTGCTTCGTAATAAAACTAGGCGGCGCCACTTGCTGCTCCATCAAATTATAAATATTATAAACTTATTAATCTCCTAAAAGTGTATATTAAATGAGTGGGGGTGCCCTTGCCGACCGGTAGGTCTCGTAAAAGGTGACTGAGGTATTAATTTAAGAGGATAGGTAACATCTTTCCTTTGCGCTGATAAAAATGTTCTACGGAATGTTTCGTACGGGACATTTACGGTCTCTTATTAAGATGAACGTTAAGAAAAGGTAGAGAACTATCTTTAATAGAGCCCTTAATCAAAACTGTCACAAATAAATCGAGCTCGCGTCTCACTAAAGACTAATTAAATGAATAATTAATAAATCTAAAACATTTTAAAACAAAGTCGTAATATTTTCACACTTATAACACCTTCACAAACCTGTCTTTGGCTGCAGCATCAGGTCATCTTCGTTGGCTTCCGTTTCGGATAAATGATGGAGAACAATAAATGAAAGGTTCATCTGCAAGATTACCTTACATCTTCATGGCGATAGAGTTTTCGTGTGTGGTTAAAATCCGTCTACATAATCTGCCGTCATAAAAGCTAATTGTGTTCATAATTGTCTCAAAGTCTACACGTTTCAGTGTGAGCGCGTTCAGAAAGTTCAGAAAACCCGCAGCGAGGTAGTGCGGACAAAATCATGATAGTTACACGTATTATATTTAAGGTTATGTAGGTATTATGTAACATCGGCTCCTCGCTGGGGTGTGAAGTAGCTTTGCCATCTTTACTGCATTTTGAAGGGAAAAGCTCGATGAAATTTAATAAAGTCACGAGATGGTTTCCGGTTTTAGGGCTTATTTAGGTATATCTCATGGTCTAGGTTTATGAATTGCTTGTAATGTCTCATGTGTGTGTTAAAAGGACGAAGTGCTTATCATTAACTGGTTATTGGACCAGCGGGTTAATTGCGTAACACACTAACAAACAGTAGGAATGCCTTTCATTTTGACAGTTCAACAACATTCATTGCGTTATTTACGTCGTTGAGCAGATTAATTGTTCGAACATCTGAAGCAATGGATTAGCAATAGCCTTCAAAATGATTCTGTTTCTGATTGATAGTGTGACGCAATTAGGGTGCTGAATGAAGGAATCCTTAACCTGTCAGGGATCAAAGCTTATCTAATGCAGCTTAGTAGCTGTGGACTAAAATGGCAGCTATTTCTTCCAGTAAAAAATGTTATAATATAATGCAAATAATTTATCCATTACCTGAACATTTTCCGTAGCTATTTATTATAATAATCAGAATTCTTTATTTACATTTGAAGCCGAGCCTAATGCCAGGCGCCGCAGGGGGCGCGGGCGGCCGCCGCCGGGTTGCTTTTGTTTCAGCTTATTTACAAAAACTTTGCTTGCCAACTCCGGCTCTTTATGAAGTCTTGGTACAAAGGAATGTTTGTTGTACGAGTTATTGTGTTTTATTTGAGGTACTTACCGCAGGGCGGAGATAATTATTTATGTTAAAGGTTAAGTTTGATTCTTATGATAGTGCTGTTTCTTAGAATGTATTAATTACTTAGAAAAGCAATAGGAATGTTAATGTCATGTCATCTAATTATCATAAAGTCAAGATTTCATAATTATTAAAGTCCTGAAGACAGCGCGCAGCGTACTTATATGCACATTTAGATCACATTCATAAAAGCTGTTTGAAAAAGTGGAATTGAATTGTATTTTTGACATTTATGTATATATCTACCTACTTACATGCTTCTACGGAAATGCAAACTAAATGAAATAACTAATTTGTGTGATTGTTTTGAAACCACTCACTGTATTTGTGTGTCTCACTCATAGTATTCATAATTTTCTATTTTATAGATAATCTCCCAATTGAAATGAAAATGAAATCCATTAAAGCAATTGCTAAGCTAAGCTTATATATCGTACATAGGTATATGGTATGTGACAAAAGCGTGTGGTGTCCAAAGATGACGCCATTTCTCCGCCGAACGAGCGAACAAAGTGACGATTTGCACGTAAATGGGGCCTTCGACTCCAAGCCCTTTGAAGCGGGCCCTTTTTGTCGCAAAATATGCTTATAGATCCATTTGGGATAGATATATTAACGCTTTAGCATTTTAAGATGTGAATTCAACCTACTTTTTAATACGATACGGTCGTGATAGTATCACACATTAATTTTTCCTCTCTAACCATCTCATAATTTTCTCTGTTAAAGTCGTCCTGAGTAGACATCGCAATTCTTACTGCTTGAGTTAATTGCACGCTGAACCACACAGAAACCTTAATTGGTCTATTCTTGGTTGATAAATTGCACTCTGTGTCGTGAGCACCAAACACCGAAGAAAAGGAAACTCAGCAGATAATTCTAACTATAATTTTAGTAAAGTGTATAATAATATACACGTTGGCCACATAGTACCTAGTTAACTAACATATCTTAACATTGTATGTTAAAAAAAGTGCTTTACAAAGTTTATTCCACGATCAGAAAGCGCTCTCTAACACCTAATAACATAAACAAAAGCCCACAGTACAATGAACACGCTATAAAAGCCTGTCAGAAAACAATGAACCACATTAATATAAGGAGGAGCCTCTAAACAAGAATTTATTCGCCATAAAGCGCGAATATGGCGCGCTCATTACCGCTAATTAATTTATATTGGCGCCGCACCGCGCATGCGTCGGACACCGCCGTGTATGGCGCTGTTGTAAGGGCGTGAGGTGAGTGATATGATCACTTTCTTCATGAGCTATCGGTGGCCATTGATGCTTTTAGGGGTGTAATGATTCCGGGGCTACCGCACGATCTCGGGCGAGGCGGCAAGCCTCCTTGCCGGACTGCCGCCGTGGGATCTGGAGGCGATAGTCCTCGCGCGCCTGTATGAGTGGCGCGCGGAGGCACTACGCCGGGGGGAAACCCCGCTTCCGCGGCAAATCGCGGCGGAGCGGACGGACCTCCGGCGCGATCTCATGGCGGCATGGAAAGAGCGACTGTCGCAACCCAGCGCAGGGCACGCCACGATAGCGGCGGTAAGACCCCTCTTTGAGGAGTGGCTAGAGAGGCGTCACGGCGTCCTCACCTACCGCCTGACGCAGGTCCTCACCGGACACGGAAGTTTCGGGAGGTTCCTGCACATCATCAGGCGGGAGGAAACGCCCGGGTGTCACCACTGCGATGATCGCCCCGAGGACACGGTGGAGCATACGGTGGGGGCCTGCCCTGCATGGGCGGAGCACCGCCGTGTCCTCGTAGAGGCGATCGGCAGCGGCGGCGATCTCTCACGCCCGGCCTTGGTTCAAGCCATGGTCCGGGGCGAGGGGGAGTGGGAGGCAGTCGCCTCCTTCTGCGAAGCAGTCATGCTAGCGAAGGAGGTGGCGGGACGGGAGAGGGAGAGAGTCTCCCGTCCAAGCCGCCGCGGTGGACGCTCCGGGCGTCGGGAGCCGCGGGACGACTCCCGGCCACCGTAGGCGCGGGCCTGCGGGCGGTGAGTAATGGGTAGCCACCGTCCGATCAGGACCAGGCCCGTGCTGGACGGCGCGTACGTGTTCCACGCGCGCCTCAAAGAGATGTCAGCATCATAGAGGGGGCCCACTAGGGCCCAAGCCTGCCGGGAAAGCGGGATCATCCAAAAGGGGTACCGCTGACCCGGAACATAAAGGGCCAAGGAAGGAACACGGGTGGGTTTTAGTCAGTAAGAGTCTGACACTCCCTTCCGCTCCACCCAGAGCGGGAGGAGTCATTTGATGATTTCCCATCCTCAAAAAAAAAAAAAAAAAAAAAGGGGTGTAATGATGCTCTCTTCGGAGACGTCGTTCTGGGTGGGATAATTGGGCTGACTACTGCCTTTCAGTATTGGTACGACGGGCTGGTCTGGTGGCCGCAGATCCACGTTCATGCGCGTATTTTGCGTATGCGTGCTTTCAGTATTAGATGAATCTCTATTGCCTTAATCAACAATTAATTTGCTAAAGCGCGGTGATTTTGGTATTTTTTTCCATTCTGGCTTATTAACTATTAAAACAAAGAAAAGTATTCCATAAAAATGAATTGCAATAATATGTGTTAGTAACGAAAATCACTTGGGCATTTATTTCACGTTAATGTCACTTCAGTTTAGTTTCAAAGGCATTTTTCTATTTGCTACCAAATTTATGGTAATTGCAGCACGGATTATTCAAGGCTTTATGACTTCATTTTGTTCTTTTGTCTAGAATTAGGGTTAGTACAGATAGAGCCGCGATGTTAGCATAATTATATACTAATATTGACTACAAAAGAGGACTTATTATCCTTTTAGTACCGCCTAAAATCTCAGCAGCATTCGTTACTTTTACGATTGATATTTTAATTTCTTCTTTAATTAAATACTGTAAAAAGTATGTTTGTCTATTTATCTACACCCATGCTATAAATCCTAAGTTTCTGAAACAGTTAGCTTATTGCCAACATTAAAACAACCAGTGTCATAGTAAGCATAATATCAGCCAAACGAGTGTTATACTGATGCCGGTGTTGAACTTTTAGGACATATTTATAATGCATGGGAAGATAAATGCGATGCCTTGGGCATTTTTTGTGATTTGTCCAAGGCGTTCGATTGCGTTCTTCATGAAACGCTAATCAGGAAACTCCGCCACTACGGGATCCGGAACACCGCTCTGGATCTTCTTACTTCATACTTGAATAATAGGGTTCAGAGCGTTGACGTTAATGGTAAAAGATCTCCCGGATCTATAGTAACAATGGGAGTCCCACAGGGCTCAATTCTCGGTCCTTTTTTGTTTCTTATTTATATTAATGACTTGCCTTACCTCATAAAGGATAATCATGATATAGTGTTGTTTGCGGACGATACTTCACTTTTGTTTAAACTTAAACGTCAGCAGCTGGTTACTGACGATGTAAATAGCGCGATCTCAAAAGTAGTTCACTGGTTCAATGTTAATAATTTACTACTTAATGAAAAAAAAACCAAATGCATTAAGTTTACGCTGCCTCACGTTAGACAGGTGTTAACTAATGTATTGATAAAGGGCAGAGAATTGAATCCTGAAGATAGCACAGTATTCTTGGGCTTAACTTTGGATGCTAAGCTTCAGTGGGGCCCACACATAGATAAATTATCAAAAAAGCTTAGCTCCGCAGCATACGCTGTTAGAAAAATTCGTAATTTAACTGACATAGAGACAGCCCGTTTAGTGTACTTTAGCTATTTTCATAGTGTAATGTCGTATGGTATTCTGTTGTGGGGAAATGCCGCCGACATTCAGACTATCTTTGTTTTGCAGAAAAGAGCTGTTCGATCAATTTATAAGTTAAGCCCGAGACACACTCTCAGAGAGAAATTTAAGGAAATTAATGTAATGACTGTGCCTTCACAGTATATTTTTGAAAATCTTTTAAATGCCCATAAAAATATAAACTTGTTTAAAAAATACAGTGATATCCATAATATAAATACTAGGAACAAACACAGCTTCGTTGTACCTACAACAAGGCTCAAGAAAATAGGTGGCTCGTTCAGATGTCAATGTATACGCTTTTATAATAAACTTCCAAGCCACGTTCAAGATCTAAGCCTTAATAAATTCAAATCATTCATTAAACGTAAGTTGTGCCAGAAAGGCTTTTATACCGTTAAGGATTATATTGAGGACAAAAAGGCTTGGGATTGAGTTGTTCCAATTTTCTGCATACTGAATGTTTTCTTTTATTTCTGTTACATACACTGATAAATTGATAATTATTATAACAGAACGACTTGAATACTTACCTTGAGAAGTACAATTTATTGTTTTAATAATATTGTGAATTTGAGGACTATGTGGGTCATTGTTTCAGTTTTAATCATGATCTGGCAGTTTAAGTAGTTCATGCGGCCTACCCAAATGTCCTTTCTTTGGTATTGTTCGTCGAATCGTTGAGCTCCTAAAGTTCTGAGTTGAGCTGCACGGTTACTGACAAATGCGTGCACTGACTGGACAGGTCCTCTTAATCTGCGTGGTTCTTTCCTCAGAAGACCATTTCAGATACTAATCTACATGGTCCTCAAAGATTATGTTCGAATATTTATATACACATTGACATTCATGAATTTTATACATACAATGACATGAGTAATTACTTTGTAAAGTATTATATTATTTAAATTATTGTGAATGTGAAGATTATGTGGATTATTACTTTTTTTTATTTTATTTCTTAGTTAGTTTCACGATCTGGCAGCTTGAGTAATTTATGCGGCCTACCCAAATGTCCTTTCTTTGGTATTGTTCGTCGAATCGTTGTGCTCCTTAAGTTCTCAGTTGAGCGGCAAGATTACTGACAAATGCGTGCACTGACTGGACAGGTCCGCTCAATCTGTATGGTTTTTCCTCAAAAGACCGTTTCAGACACAAATCTACATGGTCTTCACCTGATCTGACCAAGATTATGTCTGGACTTTAAAAGAGACTGTGACCTCTGAGTTTGTTTCGGCCTTTCTTCTCAGAGTAGTCAGTTATGAAACGCCGACCTCATCTAGTTTTAAAAATATGATTGACGTGTAAAAGTGTTTGTAACAAACCTACTTACAGAAATAAAATCATTTATCATTTATCATTTATAATGTTGTACTCATTATGCAACTCGAACTCGATCCCTTCCTTACTCATCAAACAGCCACATTCTCACTGCTCAATTCGTGGTATCTTTATGATTTTCAAAAAAAGAACATTGTCAAGCACGCGCGTTTCACTACAACAGCTAATAATTTAAAAAAAGTAACTTATACATAGATTATTCGAATTCACGGCGTATCCCGCCATTTTTGTTCGATATTGCGATTATTTTTTACTTTGTTGTTTTCTAAAATGAATGATATATAAGCTTTGATAACACACCACCAGATATTTCTTAGTTTTTTTGTATTAGGTACTCAGCAATTAAACTTACCATGAATTTACATAGGGTTCTTACAACAGTGTACAACACCCTATGGTTTCAGAATCTTTTATAAGTAGAGGATTCATATCATGGGTGCAGATAAAGTCTTGTATGCAACTGTACATAATTAGGTATTAAAACACCCATGTGATACTATTATCACACTCAGCTTCGCCTCGGTGTGATAAACCCACATTTGTGTTTTAATACCCCTTATTATACAACAGTTGCATAAATAACAATTAAATAATCTAAAACTGCTTTAGGTAAATCTTCGTTAGTGTAGGACGAGTAGTAACCTTAGTGTTACTGGGTACTGGCCTCTACACTACTTCGGCCATTTCGTTCCCTATTTCAGAGTTAGTTCAGATATAATAAAGATGGCCGTTTGGCGCACATAACGGCAACATAAACAGTTATTGCTATCGTTGTGCGCAGGTCCACGAGACTCGTCCGCTTTGTGACCGGAGCATGAACTTGTCGACCCTAAACCTTATTAATGTTTTATCGTTCTAACTTATGTTGATAAGGTAATGTATTAAATACAAACATAAGTAGAGTCCCTACTGACTCCCCAGTGACACGTTGTCTATACTAATATTATAAAGAGGTAAAATTTGTTTGTCTGTTTATAAGTCTGTGTGTAGGGGGGAATCTCTAGAACTACCGTCGGTTTTGATAGCCCAATTCCTGAGGAAGGCTATAGGCTATTTAACATCACGCTATGACCCTTAGGAGCCGAGCAAAAAGAACGCTAAACGAAAACGAAGTGAAAGCGCGGGCGGGCGATTGACGCGAAGGGATGGGGGGGGGGGGGGGCGAGAAAGGAGATTGGCGACTTGGGTACCTCATCAAATCTACACGTTTCAAAATCTACTTATATGCAAATTATAGGTCTTATATCCGTAGTTATTTTCCAAGCTAAAATGTTTTAATAGTTGTTGGGATTAAAAAACCATGATTTTAGGGTGTAGTCCCGTTACGGAAACAAAACGCACTAATGCAAAACAAAACGCATGAAATAGAAACGTTTTACGTCAGTGTTGCTATACAATAATCCCAAATAGACGATGATGAGTTTAATGAGTTAATCACATAAAGTAGGACTCAGAACCGTGGGTTGTTGTTCACATGTCATGAGTGTAGGTAGTGTGTGGTATTTAGCTTACGCTCGACACGAAGGAACAAGCCCCCCTGCGGTATCTCTTGACAATGCATTGTTAACATTAGAATAAAAAGTTATACAGTAAGAATAAATACTATGGTTTTATTTTTTCCTATTATATTTTAAATTGTTCATTATCTTTTATTCTGTTGACGACCATCTTGTGGACGGACCGTGGACCATCTTGTATGCGGATTCGAATCCCGCAAAAGGTACCTACGTTATTACTATTATAAGTGACGTCATAGCAATTGGATGGCCCAAAATAATTCAAAATCTTTTTATCTATAATTGCCGTTTTCTTGTCTCGACTTAGAACACCCTACTTTAAAATCTTACTAGACAAAAATCCTTCTATAGTAAAGTACAATCGGATAAAGTGGATACTTTATCTGAGTGAAATGTATGATTTTTATGGGTCTGCTTTGAGTTACATAAGTAGGTACCAAGTATTATTTTTGGTGGTCCATTTTGAGGTTATGTATAAATCATCTTAATAACCCCAAGTCTAACGTATGTCTTACCATTACATGTTTTGTTATACTCTATTGTAGCATTCAAATCCATATATTCATTCTATGAAACGGCAAGCCTGTATGTGATACTGAAAATACATGAATTTCTGCCAATCTATTTTCACGCGGATGCAGTCACGGGCAGAATCTAGTAGTTTACATATCTGTAACAATGTTGTCGCTTTACACAATGAAGACTTATAATAAAAAACGCACTTCGACCATCATACCTTGGGGCTCGTGGCTAAGTATTAACAGCCGTACGGGTTGCTACGCTTGCCGCGGTTGCACCGAGGATGGGTGACCATCTTTACATTTACCGAGACCCTTCCGTGTCGCTGTTGGTCCCGGCTGTCATTCGTGGAACTTTCACAGTCGTTACGGGTACCTAGTCAAAATCCAGAAAGTCTGACAACCAGTCTTACCAAGGTGTATCGTATTACCCAGTAACTGAGTTGTGGCGGTCAGATAGGCAGCCGCTCCATGTACAATACTGATATTCAGCCGCATCTGGTTAGAATGGAGGCCGACGTCAAACGCTAGGCAGATGATGACAAACAAGAAATGACGTAATTATTTTTATAGTAAGTACATAGTTAACACCATAAACACTATAATATGAAGACCTGCATTTACCAAGAGAATGTTGAGAAATCTGTAAGCTGCAAAAATATATATACAATAGTCACAACGATCCGACGCGCGACGCAGGTACGCTGCTGCCCCATGTCACCGCACCTTACCGCAGCTCACCGCACCGTGTTTTAGCGTATCCGCAAAATCACGCATTTATGTGGTCCACCGCAAGTCATCTCGAGACAAAACAGACAGTCACCAACCACAATGATACCTAGCGCATTATGAAATGTTGAATAGTATTTGATAAAACTTAGGTAAGTATCTATAACCAAGTCTGCATTTGCTAGACAGGGCTCGTATCTGCTAACTGTTATTATTAATAAGTCTACCAAGTGTGAACATTCGGTAGAACTTTTGTTTTTTACCGTTCATTGAAGTAGTTGTTTGAAGGGCTTTGTGTAGCACCTGTTGTATAGAAGATGATAAGTATAATAAATCAGGTATATATATAATATTGATAACTTAGTAAATTAAATGCATACCAATATTATAATTGCGAAAGTAACTCTGTCTGTCTGGCTGAACGGATTTGCTTGGGAACACGGATCAAGACCTGGGTTAGGACATAAGATACTTTTTATCTCGGTAGTGCGTTCCCGAGGCCTAATTTCTGGCCGCCACGAAGGTTGAGCCGCAAGCTAAAGCTAGTTATTAACAAAGATCCAGTCCGTTTACGGCGAGGTATCGCACGGCACCGCGGCGCGCGCCGCTCGCGGCCGCCGCCCAAATTTACAACCTCCCTTTTATTACCTTGGCTTTGTCGAGTTTTTTTAAATTCATCAACTTTGAATAATGAACAGAGAAAACGAAAAATAGAATGAGCTGCCTTTTTATACGAATAGTATTAGGATGACTAGTAGGATGAAATGTGGCCGCCATTTTGTTCAGGTAACATTGTTATGCTAACATAAACGCGTGGGTTCCTTGCTTGTATAATTAGCACTTTTCTTTTATGGACCTGTAAACAATAAACTTAGAAACTATTGTAGCTTTAAATCCATTGGCTTTTAATGTCTAGTAGATAAGGTAACATATATATACGTTCAAAATGGTTTTTAGCGGTTCGTATGAACGCCTTTGAACAAACCTATACCGACACTGCTGTTTGACCGAATAAACTGTTCATTAAAAATTGTCTATTCCTCCGCAAAATTTATTTATTTATTTAAGTTTATGCAGCATAAAAGGTACAAGGCAAAGGCATTGGTACAAACATTGGTAAATAAATTCTCATCGTAACAGAGTCGACATATTTTATAACATTCTACATATAGACAGCCTATGTTATATGTATATCCACAATTACTGAATAAACAATGAGGATAGGCTGAGGTAACTGTCTCTAATTACTTACTGAAGCCGTCAGCCAACAATTAGACGCTACTTACGTATTCAAGTAAGGGCGGCATTCAGTCATTACGTCACTATACTGACGTATCAAGACTGACGGGATAAGCAGAGTCGTGATTGTAGAAAGTCTTCGCTATCTTGGGTATTAAGTATGGAGGCTTTTTGATGTGGGCGTGGTGTGGATATTATTCAGTTTAATGGTAGATGTTTAGCTTATAATATAATATGCACGCTTTGGCTTCATTTGTTGGCAATGAAGAGCGGATTTTGGAAGTTTTCACGATATTGTTGGTACAATTTTTGCATTCAAACAGTAATCTAAGGGGCAATTCCCGTGTTTTTAAGAACGTTCGCATTCTAATCTCAGTCTTATTCTGTCAAAAATTGTATAGCGTTTACCTAAATTTTTGACATTTGACTGTCGCTGAGATGAGATTGCGACTTGATTATGAACGCTTTTAATTACGGGAATTGGCCTTCTGTTTCTATCTGTAAGGAAAAAAACAAAATCCTTCATAAAATTAATTAAATGGCAGACAGAAACTTTAGTAAAATAACCCTGCGCTAATCGATGTGAAAAAAAGCTACATTTTAACATAAATTCAGTCATTCACGCCTGCGGAGTTAGAGAGAGATTTTGGTAGCGTTTGACGCTACCAAAATCTCTCTCTAACTCCGCAGGCGGTCAGAATTCAATAAGAAATAATATTATGAAAAGATTTTGAAACACTTTTCGCTCGCAACAACAACACTAATCACTTTGAAAGCTTCATGAAAGGGCAGGAAGTACCGAGTCATGAAGTTAATTTAATTACTGAAGCAATTACCTGTCTTTGTACCAAATGTACAGTTACAGCCGGCAATTTGTGAGCAAATTGCTTTATAACAATGAGCTATTATTTTTTGACTAGGGAGATAGGCGGCTTCTACTGTTAGATATAGGTCTCTATGTATATATAGGTATACTTACATTTAGCGACTACGCCCTGATTCTTTATAACTTACCTGGGCACATCGGCTGTCTTCTATCTTGGATTATATTAAAGAGTGCGGAGTTTTGCTAAAGTTTTACTTTAGAAGGACAAGCAAAACCCTATTTAAAAAGTTATGATTGGTTATAAGAACCATCCAATACTCAATGGAGTAGTAAAAACATGGTATGTAGAATGTTATTTTCGTTAGACGCAATCGATAATAAAATGGAAGTAAGTGTGATGATGGTGTGTGTGTGCGTCAGAAACGTACCAGAGCTAATTTACTTATAGATCAAATAACATCCAGGCGTTGTAACTCTGTGAGATAATGAACAGTTGGTAGTAACGCAACGATCAGTAGATCACTGCAGTGTGGATATTGTTTCCAGTGTCTGTACACTGGTACACTGGTCACAACTCACAACGTAGTCCTATCCTTTGGACAAAGCGTAGCAGTTTTCTCTATCCCCAGAGAGATTTTATTGTAAAGGCGACTAGCTTTAATTAGAAGTAATGGTACGAAGTAATAATAATATGAGAAGAAATTATTAGTTCCACAGAGAAAGTAACTGTAGAAAAAATAATTTGACATCCTTCCATGTCTCAGCCTTTGTCAATAAAAAATAAGATTTTACGATGCCAGCACAAATAGTTTGCGAATAAATTAAATAAGTAATCGTTGATTTCAGTAAGCTTAAAATTATTTAAATTCTGTATATTGTTTGAATATTTGATAGATACTTCAGATAATTTGTTATGTAATGTTTACCTGTTATGGCACGACATCGGGCTAAAATATGAGTATGTTACCGCGCTTATGAGTTTCAATGGAGCGCGTTATCGAATAGTCCTGAATTCGGGGACTGACTTTGGTAGAAAACCGACTGGCGTACCTATTGGGCACCAGATAAGTGTTATTTCAAAGTATTATCCTGTGTCATTAATCAGGTGTGTACGGTTTGTATATAGAGAGAGGTATATATACGGGGCGTGTGTGTAACAACAAGCGCAATAACTGTAGTGTGCCGTTCGCGAAGCATTAGCCCGCGCGTGTTTCATCATTATACTGGTCGTTAGCTGGCTCTGAAGTGTGTGGGGCTAGTTGAAGCGGGTGTCGCATGTAACATAGCGAAATACATCGTTATCGCAGATGAAATACGACCACAAATGGGCGTAGGCTTCCCCAGACATCGGCACCACAGCGCTGCTCGCATCCGGCGGATTCCCTTGGAGGGGTTTTTGATACACAGTAGGTACCGTCAAACGGGGTGAATAGGGATGCAGGGGTGAATAGAGACGAAACTTTAGAAAGGATTTTAACATTGAAATAATATAGTTTGATGCCAACAAGGGCACTTTATCGTTAATTATAATTATTACAGTAAACTCATTAAGAGTCCTTTTTGGCAATAAACTATATTATTTCAAGGTTAAAATCCCTTTTAAAGTTTAGTCTCTATTAACCCCTGCATTCCTATTCACCCCGTTTGACCGTACATAACGCGGGTGGTAACATAATCTTGTAGAGTTCCCGTTGTTTATTTCATTTAAGTCATACTTAGGTATCTACAGAACAGCAGAATGACATTCTATGTTATTATGTAAGCACTTGATGTTGAAAAGACATAGACGCTGTGGTCAGGCTTCATCGCTACTGCTAAAACTTTTCCTTTAGTCGATCATCCTTCTCTAGTTTTTTTAGATGCTTCTCCATTACCAGAAGACGCCAACACCGCGGCCAGGCCCGATGCGCACGGGTCACGCTTTGCCCCACATCGCTACACATTTTAAAGAGTGTCTCCTTTATTTAGCCGCAACGTTTCGCCGCCCATGCATACTGCGTCACTCTAAATTAATATCACCCTGTACAGTATTTAAAGAAATACTATTCTAGAAATTTTGCGAAGCTTTTAGGAAATGAGTAATTTACAAAGTTTTTAGCGCAACATTTCATAACCTGTAATACTCACTCGTTGTTTTAATTATGTAAAGTGTTCATAATCATGGATGGTCGCCGGATCGCCGGTTATATCACGTGTCATAATAGCTACAAATAGAGTCTACTTTTTTATTGATCCCTTTTCATTACCCGATCAATACGAAGTACTATTAGGTATGCACATACGGGGTCACACTGAAAGTTTTTAGAATAGGCCAGTAAGAAAATAGGCCGATGATTTATTTTTAATTATTTTTTAATTAGGAACTCTTTGGGAATCTGTAGATGTGTAATGAATTCATATGTCATTTGTTTTTACAAATTGGCAGCAATTTAAAAAGTGTCTGTCGTGCGCACGGAGCAGATCGTGCGTCGAAATGGATTTGACTAGAGAAAACTTTCGTCCAATAATTAATTACGACTTTCGTTGCTGTCTTACTCAACAACAATGTTACGATAGACTTCGATTAGCACTTCATGTCGAAGCGCCATCCCGTGCCACTGTTTACAACCAGTTAAATGAGTTTAAACGTGGTCTAAGCAAACTCTCTGATGATTCGCGAGAAGGACGTCCTTCTACGGCGACTACTGAAGATAACGTGAGTGCTGTGCGGCTAATGATAGAAGCTGATAGAAGGGTGACATATCAACAGATTCGAGCCGCTTTAGGCATTGGTATGAGTCAAGTACAAAAGTCTTACATGAACATTTAGGCGTCAGAAAGCTTTGCACTAGATGGATACCTCATAATTTGATGGAAGATCAAAAACGCCGTCGTTTGGATTGGTGCCGCTCAATGCTTGAAAAGTATGACGGAGGTGACTTGAATGTTGTATATGATATCGTCACAGGTGATGAAATCTGCATATATTGTTACGAACCCGAAACCAAATGATAATCTGCGCCATGGATGTTTCCATTCGATGATTTGCCGACAAAAGTAAAGAAGGGCAGAAGTCAAGGGAAAATGAGGATGCCGCATTCTTTGGATGGACGGGAAATTTCGCAACAATTATTCTAGAAGATTAAAAGGATTGTTACTGCAATTGGAAAGTCAGTCATTGTTTACCAGTTGTCTTGGAAAATGTTAGACAGCAGCGCCCAAGAAACAGAACCCTCCTCCACCACGACAACGCTCCAGCTCACTCCGCCAGACGGACTATCGAATATTTGTTTATGGAATGTGTGGAGTTAGTAAGTCATCCTCCTTACAGTCCTGAGCTGGCTGGCACCTTGTGACTTTTATTTATTTCCAAAATTTAAAGATTAACTTAGAGGAATACGTTTTATGCACCCCGAAGATGCCGTGGCTGTGTTTGAAAAAGGCGTGGCAAAATCCCTAAAGAAGAGTGGGCCCACTGCTTCAGTCAATAGTTCCATCGCATGCGACGGTGCCTAAAAAGGAACGGAGACTACTTCGAAGAGCAATAAAAATATTAACAGGCTTTTACATCATTCCGTTTTATATTTTCTAAAAACTTTCAGTGTGACCTACGTACGAGTATGTAGAAGCGATCATACCTCGAATTTAATAACAATGCCGACACCTCACAACATAAATAAAAACGAGCTCGGTCCTCACCATGAATCCAAAACAATTTATCATACAATCCCATTCACGTCCATCCGTTGAATTGTATCACGTACACACGCGTGCAAACAGCAGCAGCCCACCCTTTATAATGAACAAAGGGAAGTAACAAAGAGATTTAATAATACGACATGGAGGGCAGCACTAATTAGTTTACTCGGCGGCGTACTCGCTCGGCACACAGGGTACGGCGACATTGTTCGTGGAGAGATACTATGACTGACTGTGGGGCAGGTACTGATTTTGAAACCGAGTTTCAGTTGAGAGTTCCTGCTCTATTGGCGTATTTTCGTATTGATTCAGGGGTAGTGAACAGTGTGAGTGATATCAAAGTGTCATCTTTCAGGGGTATTATGTGAATATGATTAATTATGCCTTCGTTGCTTACACGTGACTCTTAAAAACGATAGCCACGCTTATAAACCACTAGAAACGAACAGTACTATAATATTCGATACCTTCTCGAAACTAATGAATAGTGTGAACACATCAGTAGCACGTGACTGATTGCATAATGATGAATCGCAATCATTTGCGAGCACCGAGCACCGCGTGCAACGATATCACCTTCAGCATTGATGTGTGACTTTAATCAAATTGTAACAACTGCAGGGCAATTGTACCTGTGATTCAATATACAAAATATACCTATATATTTATATAAGGTAAATTACTTTAATCACAATCACTCTATCTGTACTTCATTTTTATTTCTGACTGTTCGCTCGGCAGTCGACGTCAAGGTGAAACAAAAAAAGACGCGTGCGCGACGAACAGGTAATAAAATCGAGAAAACTCAAAACTCGACGTCAGCGAAGGACGGAAATGGTCGTAATCATTTCTTTTCTTTGGCGTCTACAAACGCGTCGCATGTAACTCGTCCATAAGCTCCTCATAGTTTAGTGCACGTTGACGTGAACCTATCGTATGTTGATGACATATTTAAATTCCGCAGTTTATGGTGACGTAGTGCGCTTTCAGAGTAGGAAGTGAACAGTAAGTGATGACGTCAAGCTAATCCTAACGTTTACGAAACACGAATGAATGGACTTTATGGTTTGTGTTGAAGTATAGGGTGGTATTGTAATATTTTGAACTGTTACAAAATTTGCAAATATATCGACTTACGATATACACATAGGTACTAAAGGCACCTCACACACAACTCAAACCAACCATTCAACGATAATATCACAATATGAATCTACCAAACATCACAAAAATCGTATATCCGAACCACGGATCCAATTTATCAAAACTAAGTCACCATTTACCAGCTCTTTATCATTTCTCAGTGAATATCCCCCCCACTGGGAGCAGCTGGGACCCCGAGACGTCCCCGGTTACCATTAAGCGGTCCATTGTGACCCCCGCTGCTACGCAATCACTGTATCCTCGTAGCTCGTAGCGCTACGCCGTAGTACGAGATTGTTTAAGTCATTATTGAGTTATTCTGATTTGTATTTAGGGTTGCAGTGTAGATTGAAATGGTAATTCAATTAGTTTAGGTTTTATAAAAAGGTTCATAAAACGAAATTAACGCCGTTATTTCTCCAAATTAAACAAGAATATCCGAAGAGAAAAAATAATAATAATTTTACTGTCGGCCATCTTAAACGTGTTTCCAATTTTGTTGAGAGCACTGAATATTGTCTTTAAAATGCTCTATAAAGATCGTCAGAAGTAACTTAAATTGATTTAATTTAGTTAGAAACACGACAGGTTCTTTCACAAACTGTAACCTTGGAAATAAGCAATTTAATTAACAAATTAACACTTTAATTATTATAAAACATGGAAACATGGCCGTAATAAAACAGTATTCACCCTTAAAGTACAAACGTAAATAAAGTAAAAACATTCACTTAATTAAAATTATTATAAAATAGACACGGTCTTCCTACCCCAGGGAACAATGTGCTATAATAATGTGTAGCGCGTGCTACGAGCTACGACGCTACGCCGCTACGTCGTAGGCGCCACGTCCGTTTGCCGTCGGCCATAATTCAACTTTATTGGTGAATATAAGTTTTGTTGTAGGTAAATAAAATGTATGGTAATGTGGAAATGTACTACAGAGTTGGAACATATATTGTAAAAGGCACGATAGTACACAAAATGTAATTGCAATATGAGCATAGAATAATGAGTACAATGAATAATAATTTTCCGGGAGATTTTATTGATATAATATTTTATAGTGGACCACAATTACATCTTTAAACAAAATGATACACCAAAAATGTTTTGAAACAGTATGAGTACATTAGGTGTTGTAATCTAGACTAACCACGACTGACAAATAGTAAGAATTTAAATATTATGTCTACAATATCTACAAGACATTGGAATGGAAGAAAACAATATGTACTGAAGCTACATAAATATTTACTTAACAAATGAACGCAGAACCAACGCAATAAGGGACCTATTACTACAGGGTGTTCACAGGTCGCTCACGATCGAAGCTTGTTATGTTAATATTACGGTAAGCGAACGCATTGACGATGTTATTACACGTAATATGTGTTTATGACGGATGGCCGGTGTAAGTACATGCTGCATACATTATGGTTATTTGATTGTATGTTATTGTATCATCTGTCTTTTGTTTCTTATTGGATCTACGTTTACTATTCGGAACGGTAGATAATAACTAATACCTACTTCTTTATTGTGTATTGTGCTGAAAATTAATTTCATGTTGACGGCACGGTTATCACTGCTGCGCTGCGTGTCGCGTTTGTGATTCCCGAATGGTACAAATATTTGTAGGATCTACAAGTAGTTGATCCGGGTCTGGCTGTGTGTGTATGTGAGTTTATATGTTGTAAACGCACCCAAGATACAGGAGAAATTGCAAGAGTGGGGCAAAGCATAAAAAAAAATTGGTAAGTGTATAATTATGTAAAAATCGTTTGATACAAATCACTACACTGATGTCGATGCCAGTCGCTAGACTGAGTTAGTCAGAATACCTTTTGTTAGTAGGGTACTCGGCCTTCTGTCCATTGAATTAATTTTCAGCTTGAAATAACGTACGCTACGTAACGCTATCTTGTTAAACATTAAAATATTAACATTCATGTGTAATAAAAATAATAAAAACATAATGTTTAAATAAAACGATTTATTTTTAAGACTAATCTAGGCAAAACTTTAAGACCGCTCATCTCCCACAGATTCTTGAACCACATACAAAAATACCCCGTTTTCACACACAATCGATTTTCTAAAAGCATGCCAGAGTCGTGCAAAGCTGATCACACATAGAAAACGTACCGCTACTTGTATAAAGTGCGCCAGGACAGCGGAGGTACACTTCCTGGAGTGGGCGGCCATTAGGATGCATACTGAGTGGAGATTTGGGAACTTGGTTCAAAACATGGATTTCCTCGTGTGTGAGTGATTCCAATTATTGATAAACAATTAGTGAATTCCCTAAAGGAAAATGTAAAGAAAAGATAGGAAGTACATAGATAATGCTGTACATATTCGTACAAGATGGAGATGATTGAGGCTTGATGAACACACTCGCTAAGCAACAGTAAGAGTACCTACGTATGTAGTGTTTGTTAGATATGTAAAGTTCATAAAAATCTGGTCGTAAGAGCAGATTTAACTAACAGCATATATTTTCCTTAAAAGTAAATGAGATGATCGGATTGAGTAACTTGTGGTAATTTCGTTGAATAATGATTGGTGGATGGTGACTGTTTCTATAACCTATTAATCTTTAATTTGACGGCACGGTTGGCGCCACAGAACAGATAATCTGTTCTGTGGTTGGCGCAGTGGTTAAGCGATTGACTGCTGCGCTGCGTGTCGCGGGTTCTATTCCCGCACGGAACAAATATTTGTATGACCTACAAGTAGTTATTCCGGGTCTGGCTGTTTGTGTATGTGAGTTAAAATGTTTCTAAACGCATCCACAATAAAGGAGAAATTCACAATGTGGGGCAACGTTTAAAAAAAAAATCTGACGTCCAACATTCAAAGGCGACACACAAACCCAGCGATTACTTAATATCCCAGTTTGAAGCCCTATGTTCATTCACCAACAGACCACGTCACCGCCACATTTTAGTCACAGTAATCCGAGAGAAGTGTCGGGCAATTGTATAACACACGCATTCTGATGGCGGCTTTACGTCCAGTGCAGTCGCCTACAAGGTGTTCTGACCGGCGGAGAGTGACGTCATGAAATGTCTTGATCCTAGTGAGGGGTGGTAAGCTGAAATGCCCCGTTTATGTTTACAAGTGACCCAGAACGTGCTGGGTTTTCAAAGTCAAAGGATAGGCTAAGCCCTTAAATTGTCTCATGAATCTCGAGAGGTGACTAAAGGTTTATGTCAAAAAAATAAACAGCCGCATCTTCGTGTGTGCTAATAACGGCAATTTATATGACAAACGTGGGGATCATGGTCAATTTAGTCTATAATTAAGTGACAAATATAAGATAAGTATACACATACACGGCATGTAAGATGTTATTTCAAACTATATCACAGTCTTGGTTTGCCTTTATTGCTACGTTTATTAAATTCTTTTTACCTATTGTAGTAGGGTAATTTTTATTATAGGTGCATCGCATCGTCTTCACATATAATTATATAATTAATGTATACAAAATATTGTAACACATTTTAAAAGAGTAACGGTGGAGTTTCTTGCCCATTCTACTCTATACGAAACTACCTCTTGGAAGGGGCGACTAGAATCAATTCTATTTAAATGTAAATGTTGACGTTCAAAAGTGCCTTTCATGTGCCTATTTGAAATAAATGCTCTGACTTTGACTTTGACCATAATGTCGTATCGTCGTCATAATCATCGTATTGGCATCGGGAAGCCCATTTTGAAACAGAGTATTCTCAAAATGTATTTACGCTTTAAAACGTATTGTAATTCTGTTCACCACTTCTATAATTTATTCTACCCTTGTACGAATAGACTATATTTAACTTGCGTATTCCCATGTCTAGCCTATCCGTATTACAAGGTCAGTGCACAGCGTGCGACATAAAATCTTGATTAAATATATAGCGAGGAAGACATCGTCATAAATACCGCATGCGTGTGCTCAGAGCGTGGTCAAGATGGTGTAATAGAATGGTCGAGTTTATTGTACGGTCGTGGTTTGTGAACGAATAAGGGTAAATAAAGTTGTATGAATTGAAGGGTTTTTTCAGAGAAAGTGGTCCGAATAAATGAATGTGTGGTACGTACGTTTGGTACATGGTTAACACCATATTTTACAATTTTTTTGTGTTATGGTGACTTACCAATAATGAAAGGTACTGAATAAAGATATAATATTAAATTCAAAATCTATACACTTCGTTCTTTTTATTAGTGACAGAGAAAAGACAATAGACCTATCTAAACAAAACTGTACCCGTTTTAAAATTGATTGCTATTTGTGCTTCGTGTAATTCATACCTCGGAACAAAAAAAATCATTTTATACTACACCTGCTTGGAAAGTACCTTGATACTTTATCAAATTTACGGTAGAAAGTACGTCATTGCATATCGAACAAATATGCGGGGAGAAAACGCATCTGAGCGGGAGAGAAAAGTGTATGAAAATCCATTTCTTACGTGGTTTTTCTTTTTTAATTTTGGGTAAGACTATGCGCCGGTAACCTAAATATCAAAAGCCAAAAAGTTTTTACAGTGAGTTTTTATCTCCAAGTTCGCAAAATGACACTGGCCACTAGCTGTGTGTTGGATGGTGTCGGGCTGGCAGTGCGACCCTGCGGCGGCAGGATAAACAATTTGAAAAAAGAACATGTGAAAATTGCAGACGCCATTGGCGCCATTTTCAATTTGTGTCAGCCAGTTATTCCTCCTACATTGTCGCAAACATCTCAAACAAACATTAATGGAAAAAGTGTTACATTAAGCTTCACTAACTGCAGCAATTTCAATATAAATTTAAATTAGTAAAGATTTAGTTTTTTATTTTCCTCGTAGGTGTAGTATAAAGCACTATGTATCACTCGAGAGAAAGTGCGATTCCCGATCTCGGGTGTTTTAAAGCCCTCGCCTGCGGCTCGGGCTTCAAACGACACCCTCGACGGTAATCGGTCACTTTCTCCTCTCGGTGAACAATGTACTATTTCACACCACCTGCTCGAAAATGTCAAATTATATGTCAAGCAACCTTAACCCAAAGTGAGTCATTAGTGGCCGGGGGCACAGCCGGTCAATAATGTTGTACTGGATTTCATTATGACCCGCTGGTCAATAATGTAATTTGAATTTGGAATCTCACATGCTCAGCTAAATTGGCAGTATAGTACTAACAAACACTCTTTGGTGCCAGAAAGAGGAAAGCTATTCTCGAAACCCTTACTACGCGTGGATGATATTCTCGATTTCCTACAGAATCATAACGACTGCTTCTTCATATCGTTGCCATGTTTTCGAAGACATAATATTGTAAGAATATGGCTATTATTTTCTCACAGTAGCTGTAAAAAGTAGAGTATCCTCCTCTGGGCTAAAGGTGTCTTTGCCTTGGGCTAGCTTGAATCTCGAGCGCAATGAAGGGTTCTTGTATTAACTCCCTCGCTTCGCTCGTGAGTTAAACTCTTAACTCCCTCGCTGCGCTCGGGAGTTAAATCCCGAATCCTTCATTGCGCTCGAGATTCAATATGACGCCCGTGACATAAGACACAACTTTAGCCCCTCGGTGCATAATCTACTATTAAATTATGGTCAGTTGTTCGTTCAAGACCTTTTCCTGAACTAATAAATAAACTTCACAATTATACGTGTAAAGTAGACAGAGAAAGCGTGTAAAGAATATTAATCCTTTAATTTTAAGTTATTATTACCTGTGGGCAGAGTTTATGCGCGCCATAGAGATAGCGCTCCAAAAGAGAATAATGGCTGCCAAAGATAATTGGAAAAGATTATTGAAAACCACGTGATATAAAAAGGGTATATAAGGGTGTACGTATAAAAATGATATAAAAAGGGAATTGGCAATTTAAATAATAACTTTAATTATCGTTTTTTGTTTTTCAGGTAAGATAGTATAGTTTATGTGTAATACAGATAAACTACGATTGTGTGTGTAATTTTAGCTTTGTTTTACAGAGCAACACAATTGTTTATTTGCAATTCCTCAAATTACTATTTATTGTCTTATATACGTACAAAATGCTCTTAGTACTAACACCCCACGCTGTAGCGTAGTGTGACAACAGCATTCAACACTAATGCAGTGAAATATAAATAACCCGAGAATGCATGCGTCACCGCACTGCAGAGAAGAAAGCTGCGGCAAAAGTATAAACTAAATAAAAGAAAGAACAAGTTTAGGTATAAGTAGAGATGAACGCATACTGACTGCGTGGTGGGCATTATTAACAATTTAATCAATCGTATTCATCAGCAGCAATGTATCTTACTCGCATTCTTCTTGGCGTGTCAAATGCAAACTCGTTTGTCAGCCCAGAAATTATATAGCGTTGAGTTTAGCATTATCAATACCGTTCATTCGTTCCTGTAACGAACTAGCATCAGAGCACGCAGGTCATTATGTCAAGTATCTCATAATTATGATTCCATCTCATTACCTCATTGATACACATTGCCGATCGTCTGTTGTTCAATAAGGAAGATTGGACACTACTCAAAGCAATTTGCTTTTCGAAAACAAAAGATCTCAAGGCATTCCATAAGAAGAAGTCTGTTATCAAGTTTAGAGCAGCCCTTCCCGAGGCTTGTCTCGTAAATAAACTGTAGTACGCCATTGAGGCGCGTATACCCGGGCGCCTATAACCGGGTGCCTACACCCGGGCGCGTATACCCGGCCTCGTATCTCGCATCTCTGGCTTATTCCCGCCAAATCACGGCAATCACGCCCCGGGCTCCACCTAAACGATTTATGACTTTGAGTATGAAAAAGACAAGGTCCAAAATAAGCATTTTGTGCCCATTTCATCTGTCGCATAAAGTTAAAATCGTAAGTTATGTCGTGTTTCACAAATGAGGTCGCCGGGCGCATTAGACCAGTCAACCCTGACGAAAATCTGGCTGACGCGTGACGGACTCATCTTAGATAACGGTAAAAGAGACAGAAAGTTCTCAGTAATACTACATATAATTATGTAGATACCTATTCGTAATTTCCAAGTCGATTCCTACAGTTCAAAGGTTTTGTTAAAACATGAGGGAATATCATAACCTCTCGCGTTACTTCTCTCATTCCTACTTTCTGGTGAACTCGCCGCATGTATGCTCGAGACAAAACGTATTACATGGAGCGATGTCGTCGGAGCCGCGGCGAAGCCTTCACTTTACACGGAGTGATGTCGTTGGAGCCGCGGCGAAGCCTTCTTTCTACACGTGCTGAGCGTTAGCCTGTGACTTTTGTGACCATAGTTTTATAAGATATGAACGCAGTTTGACGCAGGAGTCGTCGTATGTACTAAAATGTGGGCTGTCATGGATATTCTGTAAATGTATTAACAGTTACCCTAAAATACGTATTCTATAAGCTAAGATTAGGGACGAATTTCACCAAACTTTTACACCTAGAATCTTTTACATCTACACCCTATACTTTGTCTGTCCTGTGATCAATTATTGTGTCTCAAACTAAAACCAAACCCGTGCCCCAAAGCTCAGAAGCCGACCTGTGTGCCACTGCTGAAATCTCCCTTCATAATTTCCAATAAATAGATCATCGTGCTACAACGCCGAGTTCCGTGACATCACGTCGCACCAAACTCCGTGAAATTGCTCTCGCTGGATAATCACGGTGATTACACGCAACCTTCCCGTGACGTCATCACTGTGTTAGCACGTGCATATTGTTATTATGTTCCCTATTTGTTAAAGCTTCATTATTATAATAATTATGATGATTATGTAGAAGGGCGAGAGTGAGTGGCTTATGTTTGGAAGATGCTTGTGTTAAAGAGACTGCGATTGAGTGGGGTTATTATTTTTGTAATATGTCATAATGTCAATTAGTTTCTTTAAATTATGATTTAATTTTTTATTTATTGTATGTTGGCACCTTGTTTTTATATTCATGTCATTGGTTATAATTTAATTCTGCTTTTGCGTGTTGTGCTACGTCTTTTTTGTGCACTGATTAAATGGTTTATCTATCTATCTTATTGACTGGTCATAATTATTATAGAGCTGTTATGTAGGGTCTCTTGGGTGTCAATTTCAATTTCGATGTAGACATCGGAAGTCTCTTTAGCATAGGCCTCCTCCAGGCTTTTCATAGCTCACGTATCTTGGGTTATTGAGGTTTAAAGTTAACAGGTAATCTCCTAAAATAACCAGAGTTACTTACTGCTGTATACAAGTTATATGGCAGTTACTTACTGCTGTATACAAGTTATATGGCAGTTACTTACTGCTGTATACAAGTTATATGGCAGTTACTTACTGCTGTATACAAGTTATATGGCAGTTACTTACTGCTGTATACAAGTTATATGGCAGTTACTTACTGCTGTATACAAGTTATATGGCAGTTACTTACTGCTGTATACAAGTTATATGGCAGTTACTTACTGCTGTATACAAGTTATATGGCAGTTACTTACTGCTGTATACAAGTTATATGGCAGTTACTTACTGCTGTATACAAGTTATATGGCAGTTACTTACTGCTGTATACAAGTTATATGGCAGTTACTTAGATTGTTCGAGTGTGTTTTTATCACATTACCTACGTTAGGTCTTTTCCAGGAATTCTGTCTCGCAACACCTGTACAAACCTACCTAGTACAGGAAATTACATGTTCAAAGAAACTACCTTCGTACCAAATGCAAATATAATTTATTATTTCAGGGAATCTCTTCGGGGCATTATTATTTCGTTTGTGCTCGTAAAAACAAGTAGCACAAATTAAAACATGGCTTTACGTAAACTGGTATAAAGAGCAAAACAATTATGTCGCATGGCCCAGAGGTTAAAGAGCTTGCTTTTCAAAGAATGAAGGAAAGACGAATGTCTGCATATTGAACAGCAGTAACTATGTTTTTCAATTATGTGAAGAAAAACGTCTTCAAATCGCCAAAATGTAATGAACAAGCGTGCTGTTCGATGAACAAGCGCGCTGTTCGATGAACAAGCGTGCTGTTCGATGAACAAGCGCGCTGTTCGATAAACAAGCGCGCTGTTCGATGAACAAGCGTGCTGTTCGATGCTTGTGCCTTCTCAGTATTATAAGAAAAGGCCTTTGTTTTTCAGTGGGACTATAACACGGATTACAAAATTTATAAAAAAGTATTCTAACAAACAATTTGAACTAAATTCCTACATACTAAGGTAATGTACACGAATGTTTGAGTTCAAGTTCTGTGTAGAACACGATACAAGATCAGCCAAACACTCAGACAGTTGCAATACAACCTGCAATGCCTGACAGTTGAACTAGCCAGGTTCGGTCACGCCTGTCAGTACCAGGCTTTAGACTTACTTACTAATACATTATTATAGTTTAGGGCTGAGTAGCACTGCCACGAAGCGGTGCCAACACGAAACCGTTTTGTTCGATGCTAAATGTTAAGTGTCATTTACGATGTATGTATAGGTAAAGTCACGACAAATTGACTACCAGCTTATAGTGTCCGTATATTCAAATCACAACTGTCACTCTTTGATAGTTGTATAAAAAGGCTATGACACGGCAATTTGACGTAGGATGTACATTTAATAATTCATTTCCCTGACTGTGCTTATGACGGAACTGAAAAACTTTCAAATAGCTGAGAACTAGGTCGATTAAGACCGCGGCCTAAAAAATCAAGAAAAATGTAAATGGGGGCAAAATTTCAAAACGTAAATAATGTTACTCTATATATGCAGAAATCAAGTACCTAAGTAACTATGCACCAAAACCAAACCGATACATTGGTTATGCTCGCCAGCCACTAGCAACAGTACCATCACATATAGCCTCAAGGTTTAATTAATATTCGCTGTGGTTTAATACAATCCACTGAACCGCTCGGGTTGTCTCTTCTGCAAACATATTGTAGAGGTCCGCACATACATAAGTTGGAATAAGATATTCAAATGAAAGTAAAAAGTTTCGTATATTCAAGAGATCTCTTTAAAAGTATTTTAAAGAAGATTACAATGTAAAGCTACGTACAATGAATTGCCTTATCTGATGTTATTGTATGTTCTCTTTCAATTTGTCTGGATGTCTGTAGGTACTTACTGAACTGCTACAAGGATCTTTTGGCGCTCTAATTACGTTGACAGGGCGCTCTTACAAACATTTATGCAATCGTTTTGGGAAATGTCACTTGAAGTGTATTCAAAAAACAAGATGAACTTTGTAGCGCTATATTTTAGACAGCCCAAGTGCACTGGGGTACCTCTTCACGCGCTCCTTATCAGCTCAGGGAATTTCTATGCACCGTTTAATTAGATCATGCTTAATTGAGCGAACACACGACCTGAACTTGCTCTATAGGTACAAAATTGGGCAACGTGAACATTTAGTTTATCTATAGGATCGAATGGTATACCTTCATGTTGTCGTAAAAAAAGAAAATTCTGTTTTACCCAAACAACAGTTAAATTTAATTCGTTCCATCATACTAATTATCACATTAATTAGAAGGTGAACGAATAAAGAACGCCGTAGCCTTGTAGATCGCTGCAACAATCGTTCGTGGTAATATTAAAATACAAAAACCTCAAAAATGTTACTGCATGCAAACGACGTCGCGTATCTCTCCTAGTCTCAAAATAAAAACAATGTAATTGTGTTTGTTAGCCACGTCGCGCGTCGGTAACATACTCTGCGGCCGCCGCTGTCCCCGGTTTATTGCCAAACTTTATATTCATCGATCCACCAGCCACCCCCCCGACGATCCTCACCCCCCCAAGTGACCCAGCACCGGAATTATAGGGTTTTATTAAAATCCCCGACACTGATAGACCGGGTTTTTTTATAAAGAAAATAATACTATAAAAAGTTAAATTACATTCTTTCGTCCGAAATGTTATTGTCAGCAGCTGTTTATTTACTTTGGAGATGGAAATATTGTTGTTATTATAAAAAGGAGGTTTCTTTGATATTTTTGTTGAAGATTTATCTCCCTGCAGATGAGTGATGTGTCGTACGACGCTCGTGTGTCGACGCAAAGTGGCGATAGTGACGCAACTGTCTAACGTGCAAATTGATGCGTGTCATTTACACTCTCAACAGATCACTTCACTTCATCTGGAAAGAAACGAAGTGAAGTTGCAAAATTGTTAAAAATTATTTTTTCTAAAAGTCTAGTAAAAAAAGGCATTTTATAAAGGTTTGCCCAATTATATCTATGAATCGTTGAAGATATATGCAACGATTGTAGTTCCCGACTTCATTAGGCATACCACATTAATATCTATCTATTGCCTAACTTATAATCACTCAAGCTCCACACGACCTTTATACCAATCTATCTCGGATCTTCAAAACTAGCTAACTACCGAACATCCTTCACCTCAGATCGATGCCTCTCACGTCGGATGTGCCTCTTGACCCGGTTGCTGTAGTGGCTGAAGTCATCGAGGCGAGCGATACCTCGCGCGATGCACTCCAGAGTCGATCCACCTTCGCTCGAGGAGAAGATTGGGAGATGAGGGGGTTAGAAAGTTAATCTAATGCAGTTAATATGCAGTTTGGCGGATTGCGGCGCTCAAAGATGCTTTTTACTTACAACTACTAGAGTATATCTCGAATACCGGTATAGTACCTTATATCTAGAAGAAAAGTGTTTTCTACCACGCAGACTAGCAATAGCTGAGTTGATTGATTACCTTATTCTGTCGTGTTGTGTTAACAAACACAATGTCAACTATCAACTAATTCTATCAGTCACGGATTTTCATTCTCGGAGGTTACAAAGCTACAAACAAGAGCAGTGAACTGAGATCGATATGAATTTATTAGCCCTATTTTGTGGACAAAATTTTGTTAAACTTTGTCAGCGAAGCTTTGCCCGCTACCTTAGAGCTACAATCAGCGCAGTCGACAGTTTCTTCCCTAAGTGGTGGCAATCGATGCCGAAGCGCGGCATGAATTGAACCTTATTTACATTTGAACACACGGTGTCGTTGTATCTATCAGATAAATAAACACAAACATAGCAACACCATTACTGGAACTATTGTAAAGATAAAGTAGTATTTGCACAGAGGTAATATATTCAACACATTACGCGTTCAAATATCTACTTGGAGGAAAACACGTGTGACCATTTCCCGCCATCTTTTTTTTCAAGTGAAGGTGACCGGTAGGGTACAAAATCTGCAAAGCCTTTCTCATGAAACATCCAAATACACACGTTTGTCACGTCGTTCTCCCACCCTCCGAAAGAAAATGAAACTCCTTTTTTCAGAACGCTGCATGTTTATTTTTTCCATCGAGCAACATAAATCCGCTTATGAATACTTACAGAGGGTAGCGCCTCTAGCGGACGGTACAAGATAGCGTTCTGTGCGACCTTTAGATATCTTTTCATTTTCCGGTCGTAGGTGGCGGTGATTAGAATTAGAATTTAGAATTAGAATTTATTATTTTACATCTTAGATACAGTACACCAGTAGTAAACATTAAAACGTAGTTACAACTAAAGTACTTACATAGTTTCTACGTTTTTAATGTACACACACTAAGTTTATAGGTATGGTACGCACGGCTACACATCAAGCTATACATTTCCAGTATAAGCTGATCTCGCATTGTATAGGAATTCCTTACAATGAGAGTTCAGTGTAAACTGGAAATGTATAGCTTGATGTGTAGCCGTGTGTACAATTGAACAATTACACAGTAAGATCAAAACATAGATAATACTTATTAAGTATAACAAAATGCTTTCGCAACTATGTAAATAAACTTGCTTACTAAACGAATGATAAATGTCCATTGATGGTATACATAAATAAAGTTCTTTACCTTCCGTGCTAGTAAAAATTGTGTTACGGCAAGGTAAGATTCTCATACGATGATTAATATTGTCAATCGTATCGTAATGAACATAAAACACCATTTTGCTAATAGTTTTTTTCTTACAATGAGAAACAGACGTCGATGACTAATTACAAGTTTACCGTAAACGAGTAGTATATGTAAAATAACTAGTCAAGCATGATGCGTAATAAAATAAATACGATATTATATTCAAAAGTAGATACTAGAATAAATATAGTTTAATAAGGGTATCATTTAAGCTATTACCAATTTAATTAGTTTTGTGTTTCTTAAATAATAGGGTTTGTCCTCCAAATAGTAGATCTGTCACCAAAATGTAGTCACCAAACAATGCAAAATCAGTTCCACAATAAATCACCTAAAATCCTGAGATATAAGGTCTAGTACCAAATAAATGTTTTTGTATGTATTATAATAGGTGTGTCCTAATAAGTATTTAAGCAAACTAATTTAAAGAGATCACCAATAGTAGTAGTTTTCTTATTCACCACGGATCGATTGATATACATAATATGTCGACGGTAGGGCTTGGTCGACGGAGCCCCGCTTCGCGGGGCTCCTACTTCTGGGTGGTTTATAAAAAAATAACCACGAAGGGGATGGCGGGGTCTCTCGACCCCGCCATCCCCTTCTAACCTAACCTGTCCGAGTCGGGGTGCCCTAAAGTCCAGATTGCATCCAGTTTCTCCTGGTAATTTGTCTCGGGTATCATTTAAGCTATCACCAATTTAATTAGTTTTGTGTTTCTTAAATAATAGGGTTGGTCCTCCAAATAGTAGATCTGTCACCAAAATGTAGTCACCAAACAATGCAAAATCAGTTCCACAATAAATCACCTAAAATCCTGAGATATCAACCTGGGAACAATTTTTGTTTATCTGAGAACGAAAATATTTCGTGGCGATAGATCTATTTATTAGGTGATACAACTTGATGACAAATATAAATTTTGGTGATAGAAAATATAGTTCCCGTTTAATAATGTAATGCACGACATTTTATGTATGTTATGTATTAGTACTTTATTTTTATTTTTTTATAGATAAGGATTTAAACACCTAAGAAACGATTTAATATCTTTCACTAATGTAAATAGATATATCACCACCAACGTTCCACCAACCTTTCCAATTCATCCTGTAATGCATCATATTTCTCGTATAAGCTTTCAAATATATTTAGACGATATTCGATTTCGATGACTTGTACCTCACTCAACTTTTCGCAAGACTTAGAAATTTTTAAATATGAAGTAAATTGCGTAAGCTTGGCTTTAATTGAAGCTCGCTTCTTAATAAAGCTTTTCATGTCAGCCATGACAATGAAAATTTAGCAGTTGCAGTAAGAAAGAGAAGAAAAAAAAAATAAAGAAGATACTAATTAATGATTACTGATAATAAATTAATAGCAATAAGTTGTGAAATGGGCACGAGAGCTTTAAGCAGTAAGAAAATGTGATTGCTATTACAAAAGCGTTAGGCGTTTCCGATCGTATCTGCTGAGTAATGCTAAGCGAATGATGCAATGATTTTTTACAGAAAAAAACTAATACAATTCAATTTAATTAAATGGAATAATGCAAAATATAGCGATTGAAAATTGTAATAATTATGATTTAGAATAAAAAAGACTTAAATAATGGAATTGTGATTGGCACAAATGAATAAAATGTTAAAACCACTATTGTAAATGGCTTACTAATGTGTAAAACAAAAGAAACTGTTTAAACAAGTTGATAAGCTGAAGATCATGGATTGACGAAATTACTAATTGGAAGGTAACTATTAAATAAGTTCAAATTAGGCAAGATGATTAGGCAAAATGTTGGAACAAAGGAATTGGAACGTTCTCACGGTTTTATGCTGTCAACCTCTGTTGATGAGCTGACGACTGTGGTTCCGATGAGTAGATCCTGAAATCTTTCCGGTGCCAGGTGACGAACGTTGACGCAAATTGGTCTTCAAAATGTTCTTCTCCCCAAGTTTCGATGATCTTTTCTTGCGCCGCCCGTTGGTTTGAACTCGATGAAGACGGCTGTTGCCGTATCGACGTTCACGATGACCAAATGCAGGCGATGACACGTAGAAAACGAAGACCCCTTGTGAAACTTGAACCCTAAGATGAAGTCCTTTGTTCTCCAACCGACGAACCGTTGATTTTTTGAATTTTGAAAGTTTCCGTTTTTTCTTTGTTCGGTTCAAACGTTAACGGTAGAAGGACCAATGATCGCGACGATAGGTCGTGGTATAGTAAAATTAAAGCAAGAGTGGACTGTATAACAAGTATAATAAGAAAATGCTGAATAACAAAGGTCGATTTAAAATGGAAACAAGAAATTAACTAAGGACGTTAATAAAATGCGCAAGCGCAGCCGTGCGTGGAGGCGTGCAACAGCTGACTTGTGTAGTGCGGGACCCGCGCTCGGCCGTCGGCCGGCTGATACCCCGCTGTCCCCGCACTCCTCGTTCACTGCCGCCATCGCGCGGCAATGTTGAGAGGAGCGGTCTCAACAATATTATGTTTAGTCATGCATTATTTGGATACTTAATAATGTGTGACTGCACTTATTTGTATAATTATGATTTATAAATATATTAATATAATTAATTAAAACATGGATGTAACTAGAATTATTCCATATTTTAACATATAGGGGTATAAAATAAATAACATAGCAAATAACATTTAGACACATTTTTATTAATTTTTCAGTTCGTTCATATTCTAATTTACCCAGAAACTCACCCAGTGCCTTTCTACAAACATAACTAGTCATATATTATTTTTTAGGGGTTTTATTTTACTAACACGATTGTACAATAACGGAGCCAGGAAAAAAGATAAACTCTGTGCAAATGTTGTTTTACATGCTGGCACAACGTACACCTCATGTGCTCTTCTGGTAGTTTTATTAGTTGGTCATTCACGGATATGTTGTTTTAGAACTTTATTCTGTATAAAGAGTTGACGAACGTTTAGGACTTCGAATTCTTTGTATAGTGCAGTCGTCAGATACCTATACCCCTTGAAATTAATAACTTTCAGAATACTCAAACTCAAAGCATTTGTTTCAAATAAACCAATTACAGGACTTTTAAATTGTCAAGTGGTCGGTCAGTCAGAATGAAGCTAGTTGCCCATTCCAAAGCGTAGTAAGTACCTATGGAGAAGAACGGGCAAGAAACTCCATGGACACTCTTTTAAATCAAAATATTGTTACAAAAAAAGTGTTTACATCATTCATGTTGTAATTATGTATACATGTGAGAACGCTGTAGAAAGACGTGCACGTTAAAAGCGTCCGTAATAAAAAGATACAAACAATTATGGTATTAAAATAAGCTATATTATAATAAAATAAAGAAATGACCAGTGCCTACTGACGGCGCCCGTTCACGAACATGACGTGTGGATCAGCACCATTCAGCTCAACCATTTTGAAGGGAACTCACTGATCCAATACATCGGTGTAACCTTTCTATTTTTAAGATAGTAATTTTCTTAGCACCACCCCAAGCAGAGATACCGTAAGAAACTATTGATCGACACAATGTAAAATAAACAATTCTGTTAGTGGTTTTATCTTTTAAATTTCAATTTTTTTTTGAAAATTGGTATCTGTTTGCGTAACCGGGATTTTAAATTGCTAATATGCTGTTTCCAATTTTATCGATTTCGATGCCAAGATATTTAGTACTATCAGTTGATGATATCAATGAACAATCGCAATTATTAGAATTCTCACAATTAGAAAAATGAGCTTTTAAGGTGAAATCTGAGGGAGGTAGTAAATTATTTTTAATACTGAAGGTAATATACTTTGTTTTTAAAAGATTCAAGGTAAGTAGGTTGTAATCAAGCCATTTCATTATCATTTGGAATAAGTCAACTGTATCATCAGCGAAAGTAGTCACCAAAGCGTCGGCTATTTGAATATTACAAAGATCATTTACATAAATCAGAAACAATGTGGGACCAAGGACTGATCCCTGAGGAACACCGAAATAATCAGGTTTGTAGAGGTAAAAATATTATCAATTTTTACCGGTTTGTAAGGTAGTCCTGGAAAATATTAAGTGGTATTCCTCGAATACCTATGGCCTCCAGTTTACATATGAGTAGGGGAATTAAGACAGTATCGAATGCCTTGGCTAAATCTAGAAAGACACCAAGGCATTTTTTCTTGAAGTCAAGATTGCCAGCTACAGTTGTAACCAAGTTCTCAACGGCATCTATGGTCGATTTAAAATCCCTAAATCCAAATTGGTTTTTATAAAGAATATCATTCCTAGATAACTAATTAGCTAGTTCTTTATAATGTTTTCCAGAATTTTAGCCAAAGTAGGCAAAAGTGATATCGGACGATAAGTGATACTGTCCCTTTCCCCTGATTTAAATACAGGTATAACTAATGAGTCCTTCAGTACATTTGGAAACTTCCCGGTAGAAAAACATAAATTGAATTTAAGTGTTAAGGGTGTACTAATAAATTTAGATTTTTTTAAATAATTCAGCGGTTATTCCATCCCATCCAGTAGATTTCGTATTTTTTAATGACAAAATAGTTTTATGTACCTCTGCTTCATTAGTGTCCCATAACATAAATGAGTTCATAGGACTATTTGTAAACTTATTTTTGTGCACAAGATCATTCTCCGTAAGCTTTAACTTTTGTAGAATACAGTTTGACAATTTAGAGCCCATATTAACGAAAAAATTATTTATAAAGTTAAGTTAAGTTATACAGATTCTTGCGGTGTTGACTTTAATGTTAATAATTCAATCGGTACTTGCGACTTATTCGATCTACATTTAAATTACATACACGTTTTAAGACATTCCATGCTCCCTTTATGTCATTCTTGTTATTATTTAAATCAGATTTATCGTGGTCATTTTTTTATTGTGGAGAATGATAATGCAGTGATTTCTATAGCGTTTGTAGGGGACTTGCAGATCTTGATCATTTGGTGACTTTAGATACCTTCTATGCAATGTATCCCTAAATATAATGCAACGCAATATACCTGGCGTTACCCACAGTTGGAAAGTTTGGCGCCTATTGGGCACGGCAATTCTGTGGCTGCTTTTTTTAATGATTTCAGATATGTTCTCAATAAGTACTTCAGTGGCTTTGTTGGGTTCTTTTAAAGATGTTATATTGGCCCAGTCCAATTCTTTCATCAATTTATATACCTTCTCATAATTTAGTTTTTGCAGAGTCTTTTTTTGTTTATTGTTACGTTGCTCAGTTAATGGTACACTAATGTAAAACTACTATGATCAGTAACCGACGATTCACAGACAACAGTTTTTATTTTGCGCTTTGACTTGACAAACAATGATTTCACGATTCGAAGGTGTTGATCATGTCTGAAATAAGATCGTTGATTTTTAAGTAAGACGTGATTCTAACAAGTGTGAAATATTGGAAGCGAGAAGCGACCTTTTCGTCTCCAAAGGTCTGTACAGTGTCCACGTAGGAATTTAGTTTAAGCCCGTAATAAATCATAGACACTACACGGGCACTAACGGACATATTTCGCACCAGAATTTTCTTCTAGTTATTCTAACCACAGAACCTGTCACTTGCCCTCAACACGATCCCTCGACCTCTCTGAAAGCATCGCATAAAGAGTCGGTCACACACTCAATCATGTCCCAAATCGCACAGCAACAACAACGGCGCTGACCGCCGACCCCTTATCGTGTTCATGTTTATTTTTCCTCCTTTGTTACATTTTCATCGTGTTTATTTCTTTTTGGTTAATGTTCGGGAGTCAGGTCGTTGGCTTGGCTTGGCTGGGGGGATATTTGATACTGCTTTATTGTATTGTTTGGTCTACGAAGTATTTTTTTTTAATTTTGATCGGATTAGTCCGAATACTAATCCGGATTAGTATTGGGTTGCTTTTGTGGCGTTTTAATTGTTTATCCTGATGAGGTTGTGTCCAGTTTAATATTATTTTATTAAGTTTTATTCAGTTTTTCAACCTAAATTCATATAATCTAAGAATTACTACCAAGTGCAAATCACCTAGTTCACAAAAAAACAAGAAAGCACATTACAACCGACAAAACATAATACCGACTGTATAGAAAACTACATTAATTCAACATATGACTATCTGACTACCTAATCTAACTTCCCTCGCCTCGCGACTTGTAATACGAAAAGTTCTAGAACGAAACAAGTGTTCGAGTATATTCGAAGCCCTACTCATTTGCTTTTGTAATCGTATTGCAAAATATACGCTTTCCATATAGCTTAAGATATATGTAGCTTTTTAAAAAGCAATATTTTTGTATTGAAATACCTTCTTGTGTCGACTATTAATTGATGTTAGTTAGTTAGACGTTTCACATAAAATGGATATTTTCTACTAGCCTACGCTACGCCAGCCTGGCTACCGTGTTGACCCACTGCTGGGCAAAGGCCTTCCTCAACTCCTTCCACCTTCCGCAACCCCGCGAGCTTGCGCGTCCGCCTTCCTGGTTTGACGGAATCTCCGCAGGAGACACGCTGGGCGTCGGTAATCGCAAGCCGATTCCCGGCCACCGTAGGCGCGGGCTTGCGGACGGCGAGCAATGGGCAGCTCGCCGTCTGATAAGGACCAGGCCCGGATCGACTGCGCGGAACACAACGCGCAGTCGATCACGCGCCTCAAAGAGATGTCAGCATCAATAACGGGGTCCGCTAGGGCCGATGCCTGCCTGAGTTGCGGGAAAGTCCGAGAGGGATACCGCGGTCCCTGGCACAGGCAACTGAAGGAAAACGGGTGGGTTTTAGTAAGTAAGAGTCTGACACGCCCTCCCGCTCCGCCCAGAGCGGGAGAAGTTATTTGATGATTACCCACACTCAAAAAAAAAAAAATAGGTTTGTAGGTACCTCCCCAGCTCGTCCCGCCATCTCGCACGTGGTCTGCCGCGACCGCACCTCACTGTCTCACACCAGGGGTCCTACTCCCTAAGCACGAAGTGCGTCGTTTCGGCTGAAGTTATGGGCATTTCGTGAAGTTGATGTTCTCCGTTGAAGTTATCACTTACGGACATGATTAGCCCTAAAACTAAAAATTAATGAAAAAACGTTTGGACAGTCGTCCTTACTCCCGATGCGAAGTGTATTTCCCCGTCCGGAAAACTTAATTAATCGGGAGTAGGGTTCACTTTTAAATAGCGAAGTACTTTCGGGCGGGCCTGTATCCTCGTTGACGGACTCAGAGAGTAGTCCCCCAGTTCTGTGCTATTTGGGCCCGCAGTTTGTCCAGCCATGCGCCTGATATGTCCTGCCCAAATACATTTATTTCAATTATAATATTCTCTGTGATATTCAAGGAAAGGAAGGTTGCAAATGGAACCCAGCGAAGTGCAGAAAATCTACGAAAACTCAAATAAAATATGTAAAGAGCAACAAGAGTACAGATTCAAATTAATAATACATGAGTAAATAAAAAGCTCAGGTCTTACTTTGGAGATATATTCAGCATCCTTGAAACACGTAGCGCGTGACGAATCCTGAAAATGTACTGAAAATGCAACTGAAACAAATATTATAGCAAGACAACTATAAACGTGAACCTCCTACGATCCTAGTTTGGGGATAAATTCATGAAAAAGGTCGCATTTTTCATGACTTCGTATATAGAAATGGTAGCCCGTCGTCATTTATCAGTGTTATATTCGGAGGGGTGTCAGATATCATTTCTCCGCAACTCGTTAAAATTCTTCTCCGTGACCGTTCATTGTAATAGGAGTAATTTGTTTTTTTATTTTTTTTTATTTAAGATGCGTTTGCTCTTGACTCTAGTCTAGGTCTGTGGTGACAGAGACAGAGTCGAGAGTTGAAGTTAAGAAATAGTGTGTTTAAATAGACTAACAATGCTTATTTAGTATAATAACTGTAGAATACCGAGCCCTATTACTAAACAACACCACACAAGGCTCTGTTTAGAGTTGCCTATCTATAGCAGGTATTGCATAAATGTAGTTGTAGCAGCGAGCTTGTCTCCGCATTCCTCGGAAGCCTCCACTACAACCAGTACATTAACGTTCCACCCAGTTAACACGATTCCGCAAACAGTGTGAACAAAGACTGCTTTCTTAATTTAGACAAAGGAACTTACTTTAAAACGTTACAACCCTACTTTTAGCTCGACTTGTATTTTTTCTTGGCACCAAGCTTTAGCCGGCTAAATGTATTATATTAAGTCCGTATTATATCGTCGCCATATTATATGTACCTACAGGCTAGCTCGTGCATTTTATGGGTATCGTAAAAAGTGTCTAAGAGATTAACTTAAGAGGGTTTTAGATAAGTACTGTCCTTTTGGACACTAAACGCACCGAACAATCCATTTCCTAAACGAACGAATTCGTAAACCATTCAATATTGATTTGTTGTCATTCTACAACTATGTAGAAGAAATATAGGTACTGATAAATGATTTTATTTCTGTAAGTAGGTTTGTACAAACACTTTTACATGTCAATCATATTTTAAAAACTAGATGAGGTCAGCGTTTCCTATCCGACTACTCTGAGAAGGAAGGCCGAAACAAACTCAGAGGTCACAGTCTCTTTTAAAGTCCAGACAGAATCTTGGTCAGATCATGTGAAGACAATGTAGATTAGTGTCTGAAACGGTATTTAGAGGAAAAACCACATAGATTGAGTGGACCTGTCCAGTAAGCGCACGCCAGTGCCAGTAGTGATGTGTCAGTAATCGTGCAGCTCAACTTAGACGAACAATACCACAGAAAGGACATTTGGGTTGGCCACATAAAATACTCAAACTGCCAGATTTATGATTGAAACTAGCTGGAAAACAAATACAAAAAGCAATGACCCACGTGCTCCTCACATTCAAATAATTAAAATAGTACCTATACCTGTACTCGTATTCACAGTGGCGGAACTTATTCCCTTTCAGCAGATGGTTGTGTCATCGACTCTATGATGGGATCTATGATCTTTAATACTAGAAACCTTGTAATACAACTATATTACTACAGCTAGACGTAAAACAACACATTTAAAACTACGATGTCCCTATCTCATAAAACGCGCATATCCCTAAAAAACATATTCGTTCGGTTCCATCGGGCGCTAGTGATAAATGTGAAAGGTCACAGCTCGAGGTAACTGTCGACCTAATGTTTATGTATAAAGGACGCTTTTATGCGCCACAAAACTCACGATAATGTGCGTTGGTCCTCGTAAACGCGGTCCTAGCAGCCGCAGCCGGGCACAGGCAGCCTTCAGGACCATTACTGATCTTTTGATGGTTGCAACTTTATTCGGACGGGTTTATTTTAAAATGTAAGCGAATTGTGTTGTTTATTCTTTAGTTATGTCGGTCTTGAAGTTTTATCGCTCTATTTATTCCGTTCTTGGAGAATGTTCGAATCTGTACAGTAATTCTACATTATGTTCTTTGGTAAATTTGTAATTAATTTTCTGTGTATTTTCAGAAAATGAGCACATTCACATACATTTTAATGTCTTGCCAACATAGACTGGTGGCTAAGAAACGTGGGTACTCGTTAAAAAGCGCATTTGTACTTGTTTAGGTCGAATTGTAATGGAAATAATGCAATCTAAAAATATGATAATCTGCCCTAACGTGTAACAATACTACGTTGCAACGAGTCATTTGAGTTTATCTATAGGTAGGTTCAGTAGGTAATATTTCTGTTAGAAGACGGTCATTCCGAAAATAACTCAAAGTCAAAGCATTTATTTCAATTAAACCATTTACAGGCACTTTTTGATTTGTCAAAGAGTCGGTCAGTTGTCAGAAAGTTGAAGCTAGTTGCCCATTCCAAAACGTAGATCTCTATGGAGGAGAAACTCCAATGACACTCTTTTAAATCTAGATTACAAAATCCTGGCTACATTATTCTTGTTGCTTCTACGTGCCTATATGTAAGAACAACATACATTGTTTTTAAACAATTTAAAATAAGCCGTGGCGGAAAGCCAGTTATGAGTCTCAACCGACCACATCACAACATCATCACCACCATAGCTCAGCCATTTTGTAGGGAACCGAATGACCCAACACACGCGCCACCACCAGTAAGGCATTTAAGTGAGCATGACATTCTCTCAACAGCCATGCTTTCAAGTCAACATACATAAAAATGATATAATAAACGGATCCGTGGTACTCAAAAGACAATGCCAGGAATCGGCTCAAATCATGTAGCGTCTGACAGACTTTCTACAATAATGATAATTCATAACAGAAAACAGTAAGAATTATCCATACCTAACTATAAAAATCAATGCCACTTTTCGTTCTAATTTTATAACTCAAGAACGGATGGACCGATTTTGCTAATTCTTTTTTTAGAATATTCCTTGAAGAACGAGAATGGTTCATGAGGGGAGAGAAAAAAAATGTTAGGCGCTACGAAGTTCGCGGGGTCAGCTAGTACAATATAAATAAAATCTGTAGAAGTACACCGTTGAAAAGTCATTCTAACTAGTCATTCAATTGGGGTATCATTTAAGCTATTACCAATTTAATTAGTTTTGTGTTTCTTAAATAATAGGGTTTGTCCTCCAAATAGTAGATCTGTCACCAAAATGTAGTCACCAAACAATGCAAAATCAGTTCCACAATAAATCACCTAAAATCCTGAGATATAAGGTCTAGTACCAAATAAATGTTTTTGTATGTATTATAATAGGTGTGTCCTAATAAGTATTTAAGCAAACTAATTTAAAGAGATCACCAATAGTAGTAGTTTTCTTATTCACCACGGATCGATTGATATACATAATAATATGTCGACGGTAGGGCTTGGTCGACGGAGCCCCGCTTCGCGGGGCTCCTACTTCTGGGTGGTTTATAAAAAAATAACCACGAAGGGGATGGCGGGGTCTCTCGACCCCGCCATCCCCTTCTAACCTAACCTGTCCGAGTCGGGGTGCCCTAAAGTCCAGATTGCATCCAGTTTCTCCTGGTAATTTGTCTCGGGTATCATTTAAGCTATTACCAATTTAATTAGTTTTGTGTTTCTTAAATAATAGGGTTTGTCCTCCAAATAGTAGATCTGTCACCAAAATGTAGTCACCAAACAATGCAAAATCAGTTCCACAATAAATCACCTAAAATCCTGAGATATCAACCTGAGAACAATTTTTGTTTATCTGAGAACGAAAATATTTCGTGGCGATAGATCTATTTATTAGGTGATACAACTTGATGACAAATATAAATTTTGGTGATAGAAAATATAGTTCCCATTCAATTGATCAATACATTTCATAGCTACAATTTCAATTAGAAATGTTGCCAACACCAAAATAAAATAATATCGATACAAAGTAGTACTTGCAAATCGATTCCAATAATAACAGAACTTAATTATGTGAATTTATTACTAACTTAAGTCGTAACTCGTACTTCTTATAATTTTAATTGCGTGTAGTTATATTTTTGAATACTTAGACATAATATTTTATATTAATGTAATAGTTAGACGTAATTTAATTTGATTATCGATTCCGCTTAGAATAGTTTATTCCTAATAATGTTATCATAGTGCTGGCAACACTTGATGTGTAAGTAATTGTATTGAATTGTTAAAAAGTTTTATTTTACTTCTCCCGCGTTATCGTCACGAGCGACGAAGTCTTCCCGTGTTTTTTGTAGTTTTGTGTTGTTTATTGCCGTGTTCCGGACTCGCAACTTTTCTACCATTTACGACGCCGACGTACTGAACCTGTATTACTTGCTGACCCGGTTCACCCAACCGATCATCTGAACCTGCCTACTAAATTGTTAAAATGTGTATATGGGCGTCAAACCATTATTTGATTTAAATTTTAAGCTTGTTTCGATTATTTTGTACTTAATCTGACTTGTGTGTTATTTATTGAATTAATACTTGTATTTCCGGTTAAGTCTATGTTAAGTTTTTATTTTGATGTATTTAAAATATTGAGATTTCCGGTTCAATTTATAAAAAGTTTATATTCGTAAACTTCCTTTTGATTTATTTAAAACGTGGTGCGTTTCCGGTTGACTTTATTTTTATTAAGGTTCTATGTTGGTATTAAGGATTTATCTTGACACATCCGCTTGAATTGTTTAAAATATAAATTCTTTTAGTGTTAGTATTATTAAGGATTTATCTTGTTTTTAATGATTTAAAATGTAACTTCCTGTAAAGAATTATTTTGACATATCCGCTTGATTTATATAAATTCTTTTTGGCGGTAAATTTGTGTATAAAAACTGTTATAGTACGAATGAAAGGATATTCTTTGGCGCTGCTCGTGGAATAAACACCCTGATTTGAAGTAAGGTATCTTCTTTGCGGACGAGGCTCGAGTCTCCAGGCCCGTCAAGTGCGCAGACATGCGAGTCTTGGGCCTGGATGACTCCATAACGGAGGGAGAGGTGGTGGCCGCCGTCGTCAGGACGGGCGGGTGTCTGGCCGACCAGGTGAAGGCGGGCACCATACGTCCGGACCCCGCGGGTATGCGAACCGTAACGGTAAGCTGCCCCGTGACGGCGGCCAAAAAGATTGTGGAGGGCCGAAGGCTTCTGGTGGGCTGGGTTTCGGCGCAGGTTAAACTGCTGGAACCCAGACCTCTGAGGTGCTTCCGATGCCATGTGGGGCACCACGTTGGCGTCCAGTGCACCTCGGAGGTGGACCGCAGCACTCTGTGCTTCCGCTGCGGTCAGCCCGGACATAAGGCCGGCTCGTGCGAAGCCGCGCCGCACTGCGCAGCATGTGCGGGTGCTGGCAAGCCGGCCGAATACCGGGCGGGCAGTAAGTCCTGCGCTCCACCCGCCGGAACCAGGAGGAGAGGCAGGCCCTCCGCCACCGTAGCCACAACCACCGTCACCGCGGCCAGTGCCACTGCCACTGTTGCCGCCGCCGCCACTGCCGCCACCCGGGAGGAGACTGAAATGGAGGAGTAACGGCTCCATTGAGACTCCTCCAGGCGAACATCAACCACTGCGCTTGCGCTCAGGACCTGTTGCTCCAGAGCATGGCGCAGTGGTCGATTAACATTGCCGTGGTCGCTGAGCCGTATTTTGTCCTGCCCAGGGATGACTGGGTTGAGGACCTGAGCGGCTCAGTGACCATAATTTCGTCGGCCGCCGCCGGCACCCCATCCCTCGAAGGTGTCACGAAGGGACAGGGGTGCGTAGCAGCACGGTTCGGGGAGATAGTAGTAGTGGGAGTGTACTTCTCTCCGAGCCGAACTCTCGCCGAGTTCCAGAACTCTTTAACAGAGTTAAGTGTCGTCGTCGCCGGGTACCATCGCTTCCCCGTGCTAGTGCTCGGGGACTTCAACGCCAAAAATCTGGCTTGGGGTTCCCGTAACACTGATGTGCGGGGCAGGATGGTGGAGGACTGGGCTCTGGAGACAGGCCTGGTCGTCCTAAATCGGGGCTCTGTTCCCACGTGTGTGCGGATGCGGGGTGAGTCTGTGGTAGACATCTCGTTTGCCAGCCCCGCTCTGTCACAGCGTGTCATTGACTGGCGCGTCATGGAGGAGGTGGAGACCTACTCCGATCACCGGTATATCCGGTTCGACGTCTCCGCCCAGACCTCTAGCGCGCCGGTCCAACAGGCCCTGAGTGGTCCGTGGTGGGCGCTGAAGCAGATGGACCGGGAGCTCCTCCTGGAAGCCTCGATCGTGCAGGCCTGGGTGTCATCACCGGACAGGCCTGCCGATATTGACGATGAGGCGGAGTGGTTCCGGGAGGCCATGTCCGAGATTTGCGACGTGGCAATGCCCCGAGTCCGTCCAGGAAGCGCCCGACGTCAGGTGTACTGGTGGTCGCAGGAGCTGAAGACGCTACGCAAGGCGTGCGTCGCAATGCGACACCTGTACTCCAAGCACCGTAGGCTCCGCATCCGCCCTCCGGATGCGGAAGCGACGGAGGCGGAGCTGTACGAGGGATACAGAGCGGCGAAGACCGCCCTCCAAGAGGCTGTCCAGCGGGCCAAATATACGGCCCGCGAGGAGTTGGTGGAGACTCTGAACGGAGATCCATGGGGGCGCCCTTACAAAATGGTGCGGAATAAACTCCGCACCTGGGCCCCCCCGCTGACGCAGAGTCTCCGCCCCCAGCTGGTGGAGGAGGTGGTGAGCGCTCTGTTCCCTTCACGTGGGGAGCATACTCCCCCGCCCATGGCTCCGCCGCTCGCGGTGCCTGAAACGGACCACGCGGACGACGACGACACCCCTGAAGTGACCGGGGTAGATCTGAGAGTGGCGGTAGGTAGGCTGAAGGCCAAAAATACCGCCCCAGGACCCGACGGCCTGCCAGGGAAAGCCTGGGTCCTGGCCTCGACGGCTCTTGGGCCTCGACTGGAGGCGCTCTTAAGCGCATGTATGGAGAGAGGCCAGTTTCCACTCCGTTGGAAGACGGGGAAGCTGGTCCTCATTCGGAAGCCAGGGCGCCCTGCGGACTCTCCGTCCGCATACCGGCCCATTGTGCTGCTCGACGAGGTCGGCAAGCTCTTTGAGAGAGTAATTGCAGGCCGCCTCGTCGGGCACCTGGTGAGGACGGGGCCGGATCTTGCGGATAGTCAGTTCGGCTTCCGCAAGGGGCGCTCGACGGTGGACGCCATCATGCGCGTTAGAGCCCTCACGACGGGGGACGCGGTGTCTCGTGGCGGGGTTGTCGTGGCGGTGTCACTCGACATCGCTAACGCATTTAACACCCTGCCCTGGAGTTGCATTGGGGAGGCACTCCGGTATCACCGGGTGCCAACCTACCTCCGTCGAATAGTCGAGGCATATCTGACGGACAGAGCCGTCATCTACCCCGGTCACGATGGGGAGTGGAACCGGCGAGAGATGTCGTGCGGTGTCCCACAGGGATCGGTACTAGGGCCGCTCCTGTGGGACATCGGTTACGACTGGGTGCTGCGGGCCGACCTCCCTGATGACGTCAGCGTGGTGTGCTACGCTGACGACACGCTGGTCCTGGCGCAGGGGAGGTCGCATCAGGCGGCGGCCGACGCGATGACACGCGGGGTTGCGATAGTCGTGGAGAGGATCCGGCAGTTGGGTCTCGAGGTGGCTTTGCACAAGTCCGAGGCCATGTCTTTCCATGGGCCCCGGAACAGGCCACCATCGGGATCCCAACTAACGGCAGGAGGGGTTCACATCGGCGTCGAGTCCACGATGAAGTACTTAGGACTCGTGCTCGATAGCCGGTGGAACTTCGTGGAGCACTTCCGACGTTTGGCCCCCAAACTGGAACGGACTGGGGCCGCCCTCAAGCGGCTCCTGCCCAACCTGAGGGGTCCAAACGCCTCCTGCCGGAGGCTTTACGCGGGGGTCGTGCGGTCCATGGCTACATATGGGGCCCCGGTGTGGGCGCGTTCACTGCGGCGGAGAGCCGCCCACTATCTGAACGCGCCCCAAAAGGTGGTAGCCGTAAGGCTGATCCGGGGCTACCGCACGATCTCGGGCGAGGCGGCAAGCCTCCTTGCCGGACTGCCGCCGTGGGATCTGGAGGCGATAGTCCTCGCGCGCCTGTATGAGTGGCGCGCGGAGGCACTACGCCGGGGGGAAACCCCGCTTCCGCGGCAAATCGCGGCGGAGCGGACGGACCTCCGGCGCGATCTCATGGCGGCATGGAAAGAGCGACTGTCGCAACCCAGCGCAGGGCACGCCACGATAGCGGCGGTAAGACCCCTCTTTGAGGAGTGGCTAGAGAGGCGTCACGGCGTCCTCACCTACCGCCTGACGCAGGTCCTCACCGGACACGGAAGCTTCGGGAGGTTCCTGCACATCATCAGGCGGGAGGAAACGCCCGGGTGTCACCACTGCGATGATCGCCCCGAGGACACGGTGGAGCATACGGTGGGGGCCTGCCCTGCATGGGCGGAGCACCGCCGTGTCCTCGTAGAGGCGATCGGCAGCGGCGGCGACCTCTCACGCCCGGCCTTGGTTCAAGCCATGGTCCGGGGCGAGGGGGAGTGGGAGGCAGTCGCCTCCTTCTGCGAAGCAGTCATGCTAGCGAAGGAGGCGGCGGGACGGGAGAGGGAGAGAGTCTCCCGTCCAAGCCGCCGCGGTGGACGCTCCGGGCGTCGGGAGCCGCGTGACGACTCCCGGCCACCGTAGGCGCGGGCCTGCGGGCGGTGAGTAATGGGTAGCTCACCGTCCGATCAGGATCAGATCAGGATCGGACGTACGCGCCGTCCGGCACGGGCCTGCCCGTGCCGGACGGCGCGTACGTGTTCCACGCGCGCCTCAAAGAGATGTCAGCATCGAAGAGGGGGCCCACTAGGGCCTAAGCCTGCCGGGAAAGCGGGATCATCCATAAGGGGTACCGCTGACCCGGAACATAAAGGGGCATAAAGGAACATAAAGGAAGGAACACGGGTGGGTTTTAGTCAGTAAGAGTCTGACACTCCCTTCCGCTCCACCCAGAGCGGGAGGGGTCATTTGATGATTTCCCATCCTCAAAAAAAAAAAAAAAAAGGTATCTTCTTTGTGCTCTTTTAAATAGTTTCCTGGCATTTCCTATTACTGTGTATTTGTGTGATATATTGGAACAAACGAATATGTGTGACTCCGGCAACGACGGTGATGATGCGCCGACATGCATGTGGTTTGTTTCATACATTCGAAAATAATGTAGGTATGTTATATTTAATTTTTTACTATAAAACGTATCTATATGTAAGGATAATGTGTCAAAGTCATTAATTTAATTCATTTTTTATGTCATTCATAGTTTATGTCGTGTTATCGTTAAAATTAGTATCTTTAAAGTTGACCACTTGGGTCAACTTTAAAGAACTCTAACTTTTTTGGTGTACTTCTAATAGAAAACTAATTATACTATCAAATTCTGTAATTATGAGTCTTGTAGGTACCCTTGGCATTCCCCTTTACAAAATTGAAACAATTCTTCTAATTTATACAAAACTCTAGTTTGCAATGTATTTGAGAGATGAATAAAGTTTTACTACCAAAAAGAAAAGATAATCTTTAATATCTATGGAAGTATTCAACAATTAAAACTTGATTAAATAATAATTAAAAACAAACATTAAACTCGTAATGTCAGAAAAAATAAAAAGGGAAGCATCTCTTCCAATCATTAAAATTTAAACTAGTGAGACCAAGTGGCTGTGGAGCAGAACCAGCATTAAGCCAAGCATTTTTATCTGCGGAATAAAGGTGTGCGTTTATTGCATGTTTTAAATTTCTTCTTATTTACATAGTTGAAGAATATCGAGTGGTATTTTATTATAACATTTTACGCAGTACCCCATTTAAAACCAGTAAGTACATGAGACAATCTGAAACGTGGTTGATCTAATTTGTTCCTATTTCTAGTGTTGAAATTATGCCTGTATCTTATTAAAAAGATGTAGATTTTTTCGAAGACACATAATGTTTTCACTTAAATACTGGGCCGCAAAGAAAGCAGGTTGGTAACAAAAATCTTATCCTAACCTTAAAATATAGATGGTATTATAGACAATTTTATAGCGCTTATATCAATGTCATAAAGGTTCAAGATTATTAAGTTTATTTTGAATAAAAGTAAGTTAAGTAAAAATTACCATATTCCCTAGATTTCGAAAAATGTGCTACGGTATCAAGTATGCAATTTTTACACATATTAGTATTTTGTATTGCCACCACGAGCCATTAATACAGCTGTTATACGGCTTGGTATGTTTTCCACCAAATTTCTGTCCCTGGCATGCTTGATGAGGTTCAAGTCTGGGTTGCGTGCAGGCTACTCCATGCGATATCTTCAAGGTAGTCAAACACTATCCCGGCTGTATAGGGACGAGCGTTATCTTGCATAATGATGGCGTTCTCGCCCATGTTTATTAAAAACGGACCAACATCCTCATTTAAGATTTCATTCGCAGTATCTTTCTGCAGTTTAAAGTGCCATTTTCATTCACCACTAGCACGGTGCGGCTTTCGGAAGAAATTTCAGCACACACGTATATGGCGCCTCCGCCGTATGGCACTTCCTCTTCAATTCAAAGCTCGATTAGAGCGCTCTCCTGGTCTTTTGTAGACGAGGTCTTGTGTAGCATGAACATCCGAAATAGTGTCCGGAAACATTACTCTTAAAAAGTCGTCCAGAGTTCAAATAATGTGTTCTCTAGCTTAACTCAACTTTGAATTTTGGTCTGCGAATATTGGATCCAGTCTCTTCAAATCGCTGGAGCACTCGTTGAACGGTTGATAGCGACACACCAACAGTTCTCGCTGTACAACGCTGACTGCGCCCGTCTTCAAGCATTGTCAGAATTCTGGTACACTCTTCAGGGGTTAGTGGCATGTTTTTAATTGTATTTGATCATATAATGAATTTCTGCACAAGAAATGCCACATTTATAAACAGAAACAAAAGTTAAAAAACTTATTTCAAAGTTGTTCAAATTTTAAAAATCGTCATATTTTCTATTTATTGTTTTAAATACAACTTACAATCAGTAAAATGAAGTAAAAAGGTTAGGTTCTTTCTACATTTGTCAAAGTCAAAGACAAAGCATTTATTTCAAATAGGCACATAAAAGGCACTTTTGAGCGTCAACATTTACATTTAAATAGAATTGACTCTAGTCGTCTCTTCCAAAAGGTAGTTTCGTATGGAGAAGAAACGTATGTAATTAAATAAACTTTAATTTAATTTTTATTATAAAAGGGTTGCTCAACGATTTTAAAAGTTATCGCATTTTTTTATAACTGAACCGCTTTCATTGAGGTTCCGTGTATATTGACAAGGTACTGTCATGATGTAGTTTTTTTTGATCCGTTCCCTTAGAGGTACGCGTCCGCGGACGTTGTAGATGGCTCTGACAGCTCTCTTTTGCAGAATGAAGATAGAATCAATATATGCGGCCCGTCCCCACAGCAAAATACCGTAAGCCATGATGCTATGAAAGTAACTAAAATAGACCAGTCTAGCGGTATCCACATGTACCACGTCTGTTAGTTGACTTTTTTTCAAAAAGCGTAAGTGGCTGAACTTAGCCGCCCTGCAAGTGATGAAGTAAGGACACCACCGTAGCGTTGAGTCAAGCGTTATCCCCAGGAGAACAGCCTTTTCGACGAATTCTAAATACAACGCGACATTAACTACTCCTCTAAGTTTTCTTCTCATTTAATACCAAATTATTTACAGTTAACCAATTATGGACAATAATCATAGCGTTATTTGCGTCGTCAAACTCTTATGTATGTCTGTTTTTTTTTTTATAAATCAGTGATGTGTCATCAGCAAATAACACTATTTGTGGTCGGTTTTTCAGTAAATGAGGCAAATCATTTATATATACTAAAAAGAGGAACGGACCCAATATTGAGCCTTGCGGTGCACCCAATTTAACCTTTGAACCCAATTAATTCACACTTTTTGGTTCACCAAGTTCAAAACTTGCTGCAGTCTACCATTCAATTATGATTTTACTAAGCTGAGCTCAAGTTTACACAGTCCGTAATGTTCAATTTTCAACAGCAGTGTTTCATGATTCATGCAATCAAATGCCTTGGGTAGGTCGCAAAATATGCCTGTTTCATATTGTGCCTCTTCCCTTGCGTTAAAGATGTATTTTAATAAGGAGACACCAGCGTCGACAGTATATGTAACTTCCTTTGGTAAAACCATATTGTTGATCGTGTAGGATGTTAATACTATTAAAATGATTGAGCATTTGATATAACATGACTTTTTCAAGCACCTTGCTGAAAACCGGAAAAACCGATACGGGTCTATAATTATTAGTGTCTTTGCTGTCCCCAGATTTGTAATAAGTTTATTGATTCATAACGCGTGTTACAATATTTAGGTATGCCACTGGATCCCGCACTAGGATACCCTGTGTCGCATTGAAAAGTGGAATAACTTTACTGTACTTAAAGAAATTCGTGAATACCCTGTGATCTACACACAAATTAAATATTAAAGCTCAATCGGGTAAAGTTATTTCAATAATAGATTGACCAACTTTAGTAGACTTGTCCCACAGGTCTTCGATAATTTTGATCTAAAGATGTTTAAATTCCTTTAAAACGGCCGCAGGATATCTATATAATTTTTAAATTCCATAGGACAGGCCGAAACATTCGCTCTTAATAAATCAATACCAAGTGAGGGCGTGGAATTTAAAGTTTCTGAAGTTTTAATTGGAAAATTGGTAAAGAATGTTGCAAATTCCTGAGCAACATCGATGTTATCGCTAATGAGACCTCGGAAAGTGTCGAGTGTGTAATCAGAATTATGTCTTTTGTTTATGTTCGTTTCATTGTTAATAATTTTCCAAACTTTCTTTATTTTATTATCTGCTGATTGAACCTTGTTGCTAATGAATGAATCTTTAGCTATATTGGTGATATTTTTAAACGTTATAAAGTATGTAGCAACATACGTATTAAAAGTTTCCGTGTTAATATACGGGTTAAGGTCGTACATTTTAAATAATATTTCCCTACGTTTCCTGACATCTTAGTTGCCCAGTCACTGAACAAAAACTTAGGGCTGATAGTTTTCCTATGAATTATTGAACTCTGTTTGCACTAATGAAAATAATTCTTCATACAAAATATTACCATCATTCATATTTAGACCATGTGCGCTGAACTTGCTCATTAAAGTGTTATTTAACTTAGCCGATGTTATTGGTCTAGTTTATGTCTGCACTTTTTGTATAGGTGTGTTGGATTAAAAAGTAACAGTTTGACCGCTGTGATCAGAAGAGATAATTTACAATGGCTTTATCTAAATAGTTGCAGCAACAAAAAACATTATCAATACATGTAGCAGTAGCCGTAGTTACTTTATTCGCGTTGGTTCCAGAAACACAATGATTTGAAGAGGCTTAATAACCTACTGCTATTGAATTATTTTCCAAAATATTAATATTAAAGTCACTACAAAAAGTACTTATTTATTACCTGTTGGAAGTTTTGCCAAAACATTTTCCATTACTGACTCAAATATAGAGTAGTTTTGATAATTTGGAGGTTTGTTTAAGCACACTATAAAATGCTTATCTAGCTCAACACAAGACAGTTCAATGCTTTGTTCCACCGATAGGTCAACTATGTATTTACGAGTCTTAGATGTTATACAATTTTTAATTAAGATTTGTGAACCTCCACGCAGCATGGAATTTTGCTTAAAACAACTGCCCAAACTATAATTCTCATAATTAATTAGCATTTCATAACCTATCAACCAGTGTTCAATTATGCAAATTATATCAAACATTGTTTTTTCTAGAAACAACTCTATTTCTAATTGTTTGGAAGAAAAACCTTGAATATTTTGATGAAACAATTTCACGGAATTCTGCTTAGCCCCTTTTTTACCATTAACTGATTGGGTGCTAGAAGATAGCTTGTTGATGGTGAGATTAATAACATTATTACTGGTACCTTCTGTTGTCTTACTGACTAGTTCAAATTATTATGGCTAACCACCTTAATATTACCATTATTACTAATGGTTGTGGTGCTAGTTGCAGCACACTTCGACATACTACTTATGTCCGAGTCTATATTGAATGCTAATAGCAATGCTATTTGACGTCTAAAACTAATAGACAGATACGCAGTATCCCTGTCAATCTTAATTTCTCAACAAAAGTGTTGGTGTTAACAATATATTTTTGTCACTATACTGATTAACTAATAAATGCTTAATGTTATTTAGCATATGTATTATTATGATTTCGCCTACTTAAAAAGTGCTCAAAGTTTGGAAAAGCAGACAATATTATTTTGTGACAATTAATCTCCAAGATTTCATTGTCACTGTCAGTGAATACAAAACCATTAGCATTTCTCGTTTTCGGAAGCTCCGCTGAAGTGCTCCACGTTTTCTAAAGCGCCTTCCAAAGGGACAAATTAGCTGAAAATAAGGAGGTTTCCCTCCTCGACTCTACGTGATAAGATTCCCAAGTGGTACCGGGACAAAGTACGTACGTTGACATCTACCTCCGGTGCCGGTAGTAGGGACAAAGTGGATTGCGTTCTACAACCAGAAATGTGTTGAGAGAAACCTCTTAGGCTGCGACATAAAATAATGCAGGGACCCCGTGCTTACCACCATCCGAAAACGGTGTTAGTTAATAAAGAAACGTTTTTTTTTTTTTTTTTAAATTGATTATTTAACTTAGAAAAGGTTATATGAAAAATAGATATAAGTATTATTTATTTCGCTGTTTTACGTATTCTAATAACCTTCGTGTATTTTAGCAGATTTGTTTATAAAGTAAGAGCCACTAGGTAGGTATATGTGTTCCACAAATATACTGACATGGTATAATGAAGGCTGTAAGTAGTCGTGTCAGGGCGGGCGGCGCCGGCTCCTGCCGGGCGAATGTGCTGAAATCATAAATGTCACGCTTCAATTTACATAGTCAAGGTATTTCTAAGTTATGTTACAAGGCTTTACGTAATTCAAATAGACTGTTTGGTAAGTGGTAGAATAACGGATTGGTTCTGTTTTTAATTTAAAGTCAGGGAAATTAATTGTTAAGCAAATTTACTATCAACTTACTCGTAAATGGTCCGAATATTCAGATCACAACTGTCATTCAGTTGTATAAAATGCAATGATAAAATGGCTATAACATGGCAAATTGACGTATAGTGTAAAGCTTAACAATTAATTTCCCCGACCGTATCAGCCTTAATTTTATACCAGAAAAAATAGCGCAAAAAATCAGAGTCGATTGTATTCAAAGCCCGGAAATATTTTATTGTAAACCTGCCATCCTGATTCTCAACACATTTCAATACAGTAAAAATCTCTTTAAAATGAGTACCTCTCTTGAGTATGAACTTAGGCGTTTTTTTATATTTCTTTCTTTACTTCAACTAATGAACGCACAACTAATCCGTTTAGTGAAGCTACAAATTGAAAACAAGCAGAGAACGTTCCTTCTGCTCGATTTTTAGTCTCTTTAACAAGCTACGGTTCCTTCCGCACAAAAAAGTAGCCAACGAGTTTCTTTTGCGTGTGTTTCTCCCCAAGTTTATCAAGCTCTAAGTATACGGCAGTAAATAATTCTCATAAACTAATGTGGGGACACATTAACTAAGTCCGACAAAACTAAAGATTCGGGTCCAGCACACACACGTGCCGACCCAAAGTATTAAGACATAACCGCTATCTCCTGTCCCACGTACAACGCGATCCACCGGCGATAAGTGCGCCCTAATGTACCGACTTTCCGAGCACGGGACGCGCCCCGGACTGCGGGATGCGGGACTAATCCCCAGGGATCCGCGCAATCGCTTATCGACAAATCGACGGCTCGAGATACTTTGCAGGAGATTGAAAAATGTGTATGTGATTTATGACTTAGGGTTGTATTTAAAAGACCGGAAATATTTGAAACGTGAATTATTTTAATTATTTTTCAGACGATTTACATTTCAGATTTATATTTACGTAGAAGTCAAGGGATTCCAACTGGTCAATTTAAGTTATAAACTACCCAAATATTGCAAGTTAATTGTTACCAAAACACCAACCAAAAAAATTATGACCACACTAAGATTTATCAGACCCAAACACCCATTATTAACAACAATAAACACCACTAAAATTAATACTTAATTAGTTACCTTAACGACGCAACACTGCCAATAATCTAATGGCTTCTTTGCGAGCGCCATCAAAGTTCGTTACATTGACCCCCCGGGGGTGGTGGGGGACCCCATCCCTGAGTCAGGATCAAAGCCATCGTCTACATAGCGGATGAGCCCGAAAGCCGAGGCAGAGAGCGTCGGCTAATGAGATCAGCTCAGTTCGACGATCTCGTCAGCATCGTGACGAAATACAGTGTACGAGCTGAACAGTTATGGTAAGAAGTGCTGTGTATGCTAATTTATACAAAATATATACTTTTCTAAGATTGCAATTGCCGAGTATAAATCCAGCTTTTCTTCGGACTTAAGAACCATTCGAATTGCTTTTTATTGTTTTTATGTCCGAGATGAGTCTGATTACTTCTTTATGAATATTGTAAAACTGACTCGTTTATTTGCTTCTAATACTATTTATTTATACCACAATAAGCCATGTGCCCGGTGGGATCTCCAATTGGAAAAAATGCCAAACAAACTATCATGCCTTATTTAAATCGTTAAGGAGACGAATTTTCAAAAATCCTTAATCTAATGGAAGGAAATCTAAGCTCATTTTCGATCTACAAGGAACTCTTTCCCAAAATTGTATCCTTTTAAAACCGATTTTTAGGCTGTCCAGTGTCTGTCAGTAAGTGAATTAAATAATTTAAGATTTTTATTATGTGGATCTTGAGCCTTCTCTTTGTCAACCCTGTTAATATTAACAAACAAACCACAAACTTTGAAACATTTGTAAATAGCAACCAACTAAGACTTCCCAGGGCATCCTAAGCAAAGCAATGTTAAGCCGCGCACAGTCCTCAAGTACATACGTTGCACTTGTATTGCTAATAATATATATATAATATAAATATATAGCGGTTCACACTGCAATCTGTAACAAACTGTAGTAAATAGATCCCCTCTTTGTGGCAAGGTCGGTAGACATATGAATAGTTGTGAACAATGTGAACACACAGCACAGGGGTGGAACAGAACTGGGAGTCTGCACTTCCTTCCTTTGCAAAATGAGCTGACCGAGCTTTAAATAGCTTTAAAATGAAAGTTTTCTGCCCATGCGCACAGTTTCAATAAGCTGAAAGGGAACTTTGTGCCACGGGGATAAACCTCCATGATTTGTAACATAGGTAAGTACATGAAGTTTTAAAACATCAAAAGGTATCTATGGGTTTGTGTCACCTGAAACAAATGAATTATTGTTATTATTTCCTTTATTCCTTAAATACCCATATATATTTTTTTTTAGAATCTGTATTTAAAAAAATATTACCCCACCGGTATCGGGAACTGAGTCCAATTTACCGGCGGTCAGTGCTCCAGAGAGATAAAGAGAGATATTATTATTAAAAACACAGCAAAGAATTTATAAAATATATTAGAACCCTTAGCCCTTGTAGGCTCCCAAATAACATACTCCATCCACGTTCAACAAGATGTACCACCCTTCAAGCCCTAACCCTTTTAATCGAATATTTTCCTTATCTTCCTTACAACAACGTCCCAATACCTAGTCCTGGGAGAGAGCAAACATCAATGAGGCTATGTACACAAGGTCGGTAAATAAACGTCGTTTGTGGTCCTTCGAGACGCGTGTGATGCTGACGCTCCGGAGCGGTCGAGTGATGTCTGATTCGATCATACATGCCCTGATGTGACCATGGGAAGATTAATTGTATCTTGATTACGATTACGTGGTTGTATTTCGCTTGGGATCGAGAGAAATATCATGTGATAAATAATGAAGAATAGTTTGGTACTGCCAAAAACAAGACACTATTACCTATTATTCAGAAAAAATACAGTTACAGAGATGTTGGAATCATACTAATATTTTATTAAAATCTGTTGCCTATCCCAAAGGGAAAAAGGCGTTCAAACTCAAACTCATATAAACCAATTACAGGCACTTTTGAATTGTCAAGGGGTCGGTCAGTCAGAAAGATGAAGCTAGTTGCCCATTCCAAAGCGTAATAGGTACCTATGGAGAAGAACGGGCAAGAAACTTTAGTTCATGTATGTGACATGTGTGACAATGTCACATGATCTGACCAAGATTATGTCTGGACTTTAAAGAGACTGTGACCTCTGAGTTTGTTTCGGTCTTTCTTCTCAGAGTAGTCAGATAGGAAACGCCGACCTCATCTAGTTTTTAAAATATGATTGACGTGTAAAAGTGTTTTTACAAACCTACTTACAGAAATAAAATCATTTATCAATACAAAAAAGAAACGAAGTTCTAAGAGGAACTTATGTATTCCATAATCAAGTTCTAGAGGACACTCTTTAATCCAATCACACGGAAGCCATAATTAATCACAACTTCTATTAAATAATAAATTAACATTAGCAACTGTATTTTTTTCTATATATGCCCGATGTGTACGGCCCATAAAATAATGACTCAACCAACAATACCTAATTTCGTATTCGCAGCCCGTTTTATATTCGCGTCTACGACGTGCTACGGTTTACTACGAGGCCGCTACGAGGCCGCTACGAATTTATGCTACGTCAATACGGTGTATTATTGGTTCTAAATAAATTCTATACAGACATTCGGTATGTTTGTATATGCGTCAGTGCCTCATTTAGACTGGAACATTAAGTGATTCGGTGTTTAGTGCTGTAATTAGGGATCTAAACCCGATCTGGCGGGATCTCGATCTCGCGAGATCTCGAGCTATTTTACGAGATCAATCCCGAACCATAAATTGGGCGAGATCTCGCGAGATTGACGAGATTGAGCAGTAGAAGCCAGCTACGCATTCCGCATGGTTTCGGCGCGAATTGAATTTGACATTTACGGCTTTTGCAGCAGCAAAAGTTAACACAACTGTTCAAGAGGAATTAGAAGAGGCTCTAATTGCATGTTAACGTCCTTTTTTTGCGTATTTCTGTGTCTACTGACCAGGTTGATCGGTGCTAACAAGTGTTGAGTCTGAGAAGGCATATTCAGCTGCTGGGTACCTAGTAACTGAGATAAGATGCCGTTTGTCGGACAGAACCATCAGTACTCTTTGTTTTTTAAGGAGCTATTTCCAAAATCACCTCTAGAGCTAGACTTACCTATAAATTATCGATTATAAATAGAGATCGGATATTCGCATGCATATTCACCTAAATTTGAGATGTTGGCTAGTATGGAATGCACTTTTGTACCGATCGAGCGATCGTACAAATCCCGTGATTCTGGAATCGACAAATTTTGTGTTTTTTCTGACTTTAGAATCTTATGCGTATCTTCCTACTTATTATTATAAAGTAGGTAAGTAGATACCAAACTGCCATAACAAACAACATCAAGATAATATAACAGACTACATATATTTGGAATTATAAATTCATGTAGGTAGCTATTAAAACAAATTATTAAAAATGATTGTGCTTAGTAAAATTCGGTTAGTTGTCTTTCTTCTCTCCACATAGCAAAAAAACATGATATGTTAGCGTCGTTACATAGAAAGCGACTGTGAGCGTTTTGGACGGTGCGAGGGAGACGGCAAATTATAGCTGCTTGTGCGCAAGTTGTTACCCCGACAAATAGTTCCCTATTTAATTACAATAATAAAATTGCATTCGTCGCGGTGCTTGCCATGCGTTCGGGTGTTTTATTTTTGTGTATTTCTTTATTTTCAAACTACTTGGCTATTCGACAACGACTAGTTATGCATGGTGCCTGGTGTTCCTGGCATCCCGGATTTTTTTTACAAAAAAATATATTTTAAGAAGCCGCTTCCATGCTTCTAAATATTTACTTTAGGTAAATATGCATCCGAATATCCGATCTCTGATAATAAAATATAAACATTATTTTAAAATTAATGTTATGTCTGACTTAATCACATAACACTCAGCAGCATAAGCAGTTTTCATCGCGTTTTAGTTTTCCGAAAAAAACAATAGTTTTTTCAAAAAGTACCCGTGATTTCGAAAATGCTGGGATCTCGCGAGCTCGAAATTTCTAGTCTCGCCAGATCTCGAACTTGCGATCTCGGTTCGACATTGTATTCCCTAGCTGTAGTACATTGTAGATGGTTTGTTGGGCGATAATTTAGTTTTCTATTGCCTGTCAGAATGTGGAAATATGAATTTGTTCGATCATATTCAAATGTCCATTGTTTAAACATCTAGTAGAGGCCGGATTTGCAGAGTCAGAGATGGATGACGACGACTGTTTTATAGTAGCTTAACCAATGTTGGCTCTCTTCACAGCAACTGAAGTAAAAAGTGAGTGGTTGAATATATTGATGCTGCTTAGACAGCTGAGACAACAATGGAGAGATGTTTGAATGGGACAAAAAAAACACCTAAAAACCTTTCTTAAAAAGATCATCACCACAATCATGTTACAATCGTATAGGTATTCTCAATCGATTAATAACCATAATGTACATCGCAGGTAGGTACATCAAATGTCTGTGTAACTGACATGTACAGGTACTTTGTATACTAGCGACGCGATCATATATCACCGTCACTGTGTGAATACCAACCACGGAGTTTAGAAAGAAGATACTAACCAACGAAATAATGTGCCGACTCATAATTTATCATCTTAACAAAAATAGACACTAACCTTCAACATGTTGCGAACAATAAATACGAGACACGATACAATAAATACTTTACATGAAAATATGTACAGCTTAGTTAACAACGCCATTGAATCAATTAAGTATGTTACGAGTACGTTAGATTGCTTTAATAATGTTAGTTAACATTAAAAGCTACAACAAGCGTAAAACAAAATAAATTATCGAAAATAGTATCAACAATAACCCTACCTGCCTTATTATGTGTACTTATACATACAATAAATGCCCTCAATGGATCTGCAAAGCAGCGATAAATACTGCCACACGGCGCTCCCTTGAATATAAAAAACGCAAAAAATTAAAAGCATTTCCAGTGAAAAAACAGGCACACGTAAACGTAATGCACTCCGAACGATAAATTTTGCACGTTGTCAGAGGGGAGGCACCGCCGCGCCGCCGCGCCGCGCGCCGTGAGGTAACCAGCGTATTATTTATACGTACTGTACTTGTGTATACAAGGTACATCATAAGGAATGAAACTCACAATTAGTACTGTATACAAGACAAGTTTCTGCAAAATTTCTGCCTATTTTGACAAACATTAGATGCTGGTTATTTCTTTAGTACCGACACAAAACCAGTCTCTGCCTGTTTTGTTCCTTGCTGATTAAATATATACAGACTGAGATACACCCTTTACATCGGTAACAATTGTGTTTACGGAACTGTCTGAGTGTCTACAGTAATTTTTGACACTCTTACTTATTTATTATAGTGCGTGAAAATATATAATAAGCTTCCAAATTCAATTAAAGATGTAGAGTACGAAAATAAAATTAAAAACACTTTCCAAAATACCTTATATGAAAATCGTATTACACTCTAAAGGAATTCTTTGACGATTCAATCTTGACATTGAAATTCATACCTGTACATAAGACACTCAATTTTGATTTACTACCTATGTTATGTTATGGTGCTTCATGATTATTATTGTTATCGCTATGTGCTTTAATTAGATTTTTTTGTCTTATTTTAATTTGTGAATGGAAATGATGACCAATTAATTGTTCTTACCCTATCCTATATTGTATCATGACAGTTACTTATTTAAATAAAAATGATGGACATCTGGTAAACATGTTAAAATTAGTATTTTTGTTTAAGCGCAGTGGTTTTTAATATTGTGACACTGTAGCACATTAAACTATTTATATTGCTGTGCCCTTGCAGTGTTCATATATGAAACCTATATACTTGTAACAACATATAAACTACATGAATGCAATAAATGATGATTATGATTAAAAATGTATGATTTTCTAAAATCACATTTGGGACGATTCAAACATTTCAGATTGTGAAATAATCTAAATGTTTATTTTATCACACTTCATTCTACCACCTTTGGGAAAACTACGACCCCTACACATGTCTTAACACCACTATATGTACTTTACATGAATAATGAAGTGTGTACAGCCAGCGCGTGTCAGTTTGATGCACGTCGTTCACACACGCAGTACGTACGCGTTTTAGCGTGATTTATAAAAAACGTGTTTTGAATTCACTCGACGTATGCAAAGTGCAGAAACTTTGATGATGGGCCTCTTTGCAGATCTATCATCGATCGCCAGGGAATATTGCCATAATCACCTAAGTTAGCGAATGGACCTATAGACATTATTGTTAATTGAAGCAAATAATAGGTTGCTGCTACCCTTTAAACTGTCTCTTAGTGTAATTACTCAACTATGCCTAGAAAATAAAGATAAATAGTTAAATACAGCAAAGCTCAAACCCTACAAATTGTGACATGGATCAGGTTTGCGGGTAGATGTGCTGCGGACACGCACGCTTACTGCGATGTAGATGAGCTGGCACCGAGTGATGAATTGCTACCATTCGTGTCGCTTGCTCACGGATTTATCAAAGTACATAAAAGAAAACAAATATAGTAGGAACATTTTTTTAAAGGAATAAATTGTAGGGACGGGTTTCCGAACATTCCACTTTATTCTTGCGGAGACAGAAATATCGTTCTCATAAATATTCCGTTCGGTTCTAAAAATGTGATGTTATTAGTCTGAATAAATTATGCATTACTGAATGTTATTTTAATAAAATAACAAAGTTCCAACAAGTTTATGTCTCTATCAGTTTATAGCTTTTTAAAATGGAAACATTTCTTTCACATGACTCTTGATACTTAAAAACTTGAGTACTTACGTACTTTGAAACTCGGTAAATAAAAACGTTGATTTAATTTAAGTAAACATAAATACGCTCAAAATATGAACACTTTTGAGTCTCAACTTTATCTCACAAATAGCAACACGGGCAAACTTTCCCTTATTATAATGTGCAGGGTAAATATCTAATGCGGGCACATTTCCCGGGGGACGCCGACAATCGTGGACCATCGCGAAAATCCCGGAAACCGGGATCTAGGTACGTCCCTTTCGGAAGCTCGCAAACTTACGTGCGTCTGGGTGCGTGTGACCGTATGGAGTGTGGTGTGTGTGTGTGTGTGTGTGTGTTTCGATCCTCCCCGTCTCAAGGGACACGCTAAATTCCAGCGATAGTGGCTTGTATGTCACGTTGCGGTATTATAAGTTCGTTGAGGAAATATGAACGAATACCGAAAGTAATTGGTTCAAAGGAAAATGATGAAATTGTTGAGGCAAGTTTCTACCTCGTTGCTTTTCTATAAGACATTGATGGTGATATATGGTTTTGGTCAAAGAAACAGCATTGCCATACAACGTTGCAATGCTGCCAGCCGGGCACTTTTCCTGTTGACAGCGATGCAGACGAATTTTTTGATGCCCTTTGATTATTTCCCTCCTATTTTATAAACTAGATATTAAAGTGAGTGAAATAAAAAAGTAATATACAGTATGTGCACTAGGTACATTATGTACTTCAAAATTATCAATGACAAACTTCCATGACGCTTATCGGAAAATGGTTTACAGGACCTTTATTTTTTTACTAAAACCTGTAAGCTTTAGCTAAAAGGAACTGAACTTTTAAAAGTGCTCGACAATTGTACGTCCTTTCTAAAACAATGAGTACATAATAAATCAAACTTCTTGTCGCTACCGTTTCGAGGCTCCCCCAACTATACAAAGAAATTATAACGTTAGTTTTACAGATATAACCTCGAGATAAGACAAAAGTTTGTCAAGTCCCGCCTCTCTGACTTTTTCTTTTCCCGAAATCATTTTCCGTGGAGTGATGCCGTGTCGGGGGGTATAACTGGGCGCTCAATGAACACGCGAGCCCCGTGCAAACCCGCACAAACGCGCGTACTGTTCGTGAAAACATTACAGAGTTATAGGCACACTTAGATTTTATGAACGTCGATTCTCCCTTATTTAGAAAGCAAGAAATAAATTCGCCTTACACGGTAAACAACGCTGTTATTTTGCTCGCTGCTGCTTTAATATTAAATGTCTGATATCAGGCAACGCAAATACGGAGCTCGTAAATTGTAAACAATTGTTGGATGACGTCAATATCAGTTGCAAAAAAGGATGCCGACTATCTATCTTTAGCTTATTACTTTTTCATTGGTCTTAAATACATCACTTTCCGAAAAATTGTACGAAGCTCTAGGTTTCGAGTGGCCCTAAAAGTAACCCATCCATCCATCCATCAATATATTGTAATAACTAAGTCTATAACTCGACCTTTCTTACTGCGGAAAATAATCGTCGTAGACGATCCCCGTTGAACTAGAAAACTACGATAGATCACTATACAATTTTCATTGACTGCATTGAAATAACCAAGAAGAACAAGCGTCATAACAATAACACTTAGGTACATAGTAACGAGGAAGAAGACAAAGAAAAATATATCTTAATCACAACTCATTCCATAATGTTTCTACCTTTTTCAAATAGAACGTTAAACAATGTACAGATTGAATCATTTATCACTCACTGTATCACTTCATCCACCGAATCGATTGACATTCAATCGTAATGCGCCTGAATAATACATCAATATGCAGCACAGCACAGGTGGCCATGTCGCTAATTGGAAATCAATTGAAAAATCCAGCGTGTCGGCTTGTAACTCCTCTTCTGGCCGGAGCGAGCCCGTACACATCGCGTGACGTACCCACACGCTAATTCTTTCCAACATGCGATAAAGTTTAACACTGTGTACAATACTGGATTATTTTAATGACTGTTTATGTTGTGTACTTGTTCAACAGTGTCACCGACTCCAACTTCGTAACTTCAAGTTTTATTACTTCGGAAGTATAACTGATTTTGAAAGAAATTTATAACTAAGAAAACCTCTGGGGGATTACCTTAGCTTCCTCGGATTATACCCGCTTGTTGTTTAATTTATTAAAGAGAAAACGGAGAGAAAATATGCAAGAAACTGGAATTTTAATAAGGATTACCGGGTCTATACCTGTTTATAAATTCACCGTACATAATTCACAGATTGTCTGTTGTACCTATCTCGTGAATGTAGCCTAGATTACGTCAGCTATGGCGGCTATGTACCGCATCTCGTTATTTTGTACCACATAAAACATTTGTACCGTTATGAAAATTCTTGGTATGCGGGTTTACGCGTCAACGAAAATTCTAAAGTTAAGCAAAATGTGGTTTAAAAATACTCCAGAGAGAGTTAGGTAGGTGGTTCGTATTTAAATTGGCTCGTGATAAATTTATTAGCTCCAAAATCGTTGTGCAGTGTTCATAAAGAGTATGAAAAACGACGAGAGTAGCACGCTAATGTGGCTGGTTGTCCCGCTGTGTGCACCGAGTCTTATCGTGTATAGTTGCGTGCCACACGCCGCGTCTCCACAGTAGCTCGACCGGGCAGTGACAATTTTTTAATCTTCCAAAAAGCACGGAATTCCATCGAGTTTTATTTCGCAATAAGGAAAACATATCCCTCACTTGTTTTCCTAAATAAGTTTTGTTTGAATGATGTTTCGTTGAATTCCTTTTGGAAAACTTTTATTATTGTTCTTTTTTATGCTTGAATGTTGGTTCGGATGTTTTTATATTTCTTTTGTAACACAAATAAGAGGCGTCATACACGTTTCTCTCCAGAAATGATTAGGTACCTAATATAGATACCTCTAGAATCTCGAAGTTCTTCGTAGGTATATTGAAATCGCTACTTTGAAACAACGAACAAATCCACTCCTTAATCTTTTGGGGATCATTGCGTCGATAAAGAGCTATTGGTACTGGAACTATTGGTACTGGTAAAACACCCATATAGACTGACTCGTGTGACCGAACTTTTATCACAAATTAACTATCGAAGTTTCAAATATTTATTAATTTTACAGTTGCCAGGTACAACGGCCACGTAACTCACGCTTGATGTATTTATTCTACACAATTGTGTGGGATGCACTTTTGTCCAATTATTATCCAGTTATGTTATCGTTCCATCATCGTGTACGTCGGGAACGTCCGACCTATATCATTTATGTCGTACAATTCAAAATTCAAGCCAGTAGCAGTGTCACGGTCACCAAAAGTTTGAGTCCTACCGAAAATGTTTTTTTGCGACCGGAAACGAAAACGTAATTCGGCCTGATTTGCATTTTCGCCCGAAAATCGAAAACTATTTCTTCTTGTTTTGTTTTTCGATAGGTTTTTCTTTGTCACCTAAGAGTAAGCGCAAATAATTTCATCATTATACTTAAAAGTTTAAACTTAAATCACACGAAACTTTATACTTTTCTAGTATCTTTCATACTATTATTAATAAACAAACAATCTGATGATATACATAAGAAAAAGGATTGTTATCTGCATTTTCACAGTTGTTGTGCTTTTATTCGTTGCAACTTTGTATTTTCTATGAATAAATGAATTGAAATAATGAAATGAAACCTTGCCAAAAAAAAATATTCCACCGAAAATTACCGGATTCCAGCAGCAGTAATTTTAAACATTGAATAGTCAAAGCCGAAGAGTTCCGAAGTGCGCAGGTATCGAGGACTCGGGGGACGCGCGGACGCGCTGCCAACTTCATCCGAATGTTATAAGAACTTGAACATTCCCTCTGTAGATACTGTTATTAACTTGCACAACTGTCTCTTACTTGATAGAAGGGAGATAGGCACTTTTATGTCCATTGTTAGTTTATTGACTCGACTCTATGGAAAATCCCGAATTAGGCAATGTTTGAAAAGAGGGGTCTCTTCACTTTATCAAAATTAAGTCATAAAGTTAGGAGTTAGCTAGTTTATAAATAATTATATACCATTATAATTATTTAGTTTATCTCTCAATAGATTAAAAAATATACCTTTATTTTATAAGTAGGTATAGCAGCACCTATTATGTTGCGATAACCGAACTTCATCGGTTGATATGCTTCAATATTTTCCTCCGTCCCAAATGTTTTATTAATAACCTGACGTACATTCCTTTAATATAATTCCATTACGATTTTAGGTTTATTATTTAAAAGGATAATGTATAAAATGAGCTGATAACATCTGTTATCATATAACGTGCAGTTACGTCTTGGGATCAAAGAAGAAACTTTGTAGCTTTTGATGAATATTTTTACATGTTCTTACGACTTCAAAGACTAAATTCTTATATATTCTGATGGAAAGTATTATCATAAGCTTCAGTGACAAAGTAATTCGCTTTGTATAGAATTTATTTAAGCGATGCTCTAACAGATCCATCATGATACGACATTGTGTTACGTTATATCCAAACATGAGAACACTTTGTCGAGCACTTATTACTACAGCACATGTACTGTGTTACTGTAGACCCAGTCGGAGTCCATTCCGTTTTATTTTACGAGCGAGCACATCCGAGAAAGAAATGAAGCAATTATTACTACGCACCCATCCACTCAGCCGTGACGACGTACAACGCCCGTATGCCAACAATAAATCAATAGTTTCACAAAAGAAAGGCGGCTATGGACGTCGCTCAAAAGGAAAAATTGCAATGAAAATTGTAGTGAGTGGTAGGAGAGGCGGCACCGCACGTGGCTCGAAAACGCGATCGATACTACGTGCGACAACTGTTGCGCTAATCTGGCATCTCTCTCTCGAGCAGCGGAAAAGCTATGGGAAAGCGAGAAGGAGCGAAGGACTCCAGAACAAGCTCATAGCGCAAAACTCACGCACCACATCACCCGTTTCACGAGCTCACCGCGTTACGCCACATGTGTGAGAGAGAAGGAAGATGCGGCATCGCATGCTCCTAAAACGTCACAAAGGAGGTCGCCCGATGAATAACAATGCGGACTGCGGAATGATGTCCTTATAGAGGAGCGGCCACCTCGCGCCTCGCACTGAACGTAAACGCTCCGTTTCCGATAATGCCGGCGTTTATTAATAACACCTAATTGCGGTTCCGCTGCGGGCTGGAGATAGATATGGACATGACCTCACAGTAATTTGCCTATAATTTACTGAACTGCCTAAAATAAAAGTGAGTTCCGGATGAAGGTATTGATTTCCGAAAAAGCAAACTTTTAAGTAGGTTATAAGAGTTATATTAGGGTAATTCCAAGCTAATAGGAAGTGAAAGAAAAAGGCCAAGTGAATGAACGACTTTAGAAGTTTACTGTAAGATAGACGAACTTACTTGTTTTACTACAAGTAGATTAGGTACATGACAGACGACAGTCACAATAGCTACAAGACTGCCGGTCATTCTCTTTAGATTTCTGTAATGATATATGGTGATTCAGCATCCAACGGTAACTACCTATATGTATATGTAATTTGGTCTAAGTACATGGTGTTACACTGAACAACCAAGGCTGATAAATTAGCACCTCGCTAAGTACCTACCCATTATGAAATTATAGACCATTACATTACAACAATCTCACTATAACCGAAACAAAACGCACGGACAACTAAACACGTCGTCACTCCTTACCACAGTACACGTGTTTGTATCCTCAAAACAATCCTTTTGGAATTCCACGACGCGGCGCGCGGCGACGCGCGACGCGACGGTATCAAAGCAATTCAGTGAGACTTCGTTAATTACGGCTGTGTGTCGTGTGCGACAGTTAACGACTGTTTGACGGTCTCTTATCGAGCAATTACTGGCCGGTTGCTCCCGCGCCGGCTGAACTAACGAACGCTAGGTGGTTGGTGGAACGGTAAAGGAGATGGTAGGTGCCTCTAATTACGAGGTTTTCTTGCTTTTAATTAAACCTCGTAATGTTGCTTTGGGGAATTGGATTATGTTGGCGTGTCTTTCTTAGGTAGTTTTATTTGATAGTCTAGTATTTTTTGTTGCTGAATTACGTAGGTTATTAGTTCAGATAATATTCATTTTCATGAAAATTAAACTAAAAATTTTTATGGTAATTAATTACCTTTTCTTTTAAGTGAACTGTATAATTACTAGAGACGTAAGGAACACGTTTTTTTTTTCCATTATTTATATTATTTCATATTTTCTACATCAAATTCTACACGAAACGTTTGAATAAAAATCTATTTCAGAATAAAATGGGGATTCGCAAACACCGCCAAGGGAGTGCGCTCCCAATTCAATAAACCAACATTACTGTAAAAATAAATTCCTTTTACAGCACCAAATTAAAAACGTTAGCAAACTTGGCGCCGACCTAACAAAGGGGTATTTGTGCATAAATTACAAGTCATTGAAAGCAATTGTATAATGACAGGCGCTGCGGCCACACACCCTGAATATTAAAAGGCAGTCCCCATCTATTTTGCATATACACCGTGCTTTTTAATGGGAGCGCACGCTTAACAGGGTGATTATTATCGTGGTAATTAACTTCTGCACTTTGGACACAAGAAATATTGTCTTTAGTTTTTTTTAAAGCTCCAATAAACACGCTAGGTATACAAAGTGGTCTTTCTTAATCACGAATCATTATATGATTTATTTATAAACGTTGGTTAAATTTAAGAGACGTTTCAAAAATATATGGCTAAGGAGCTGTTCATAATTGCTTAACTTTACCTGAGCAACGTTTATAAATAAACAGCCTATAAATTATGATGCAGAATATTAGAAAAACCACAAATGAAACCTTATCAAGTGATGTTCCAGATGCCATCACTCAATTATCTCCCGACAAGATGACGTCATCTAATGTACTATAACCACCTACTATCACATGGAATAGGTATATTTATGCGAAGTAATAAATAAAGCGTACAGCGATGGCTGGTGGCTGGCGGGCATTACGAGTAAATCTTCGTTACCACCGTCTTTTGTTCTAACTTGCTATGGCCGCCGCACCGCGCCGCCGACCGCTGACGATGACATAGCGCGCTTTTGTTTTGGCCAATTTAATTTATTGAAAACTTTTGTGGATGCTGACCTAGGTTTTATCTCGTCGTAATAGTTTAGGGACTTTGATGGGGCAAATATAATAAAACTTAGTTTAATATAGTCGTAGCTGCCTAAAACAACGCTGTGGGCTGAATGTTATCAGTAAAGAAGCCATTGTTTTTGTTGAAAACTGAGCGAATTTCAATTTTGGGTAAGTTAACGGATCCTTGCAATATCCGGAGTTAAAGCTAGTAGATGAAAATTTCACAAAATACCTACCTATATTTTCACTTAGCTTTTTAGATTCAACTTTTAGAAAACCTACAACTTACCGAATCTTTGACAGTTCACAAGTGCCTCTAAATTGTTTGATTAGATAAACGCTTTGAGTTTGATTAGCTATATTCCCCAAAAGATAATAAAAAACTTTATGTTTATGTAACTCATCACAAAAAGTATATAAACCTTCACACTTCGCATGACATCGTTAAAACATTGTCCCATTTCACAGCAGGAAGTTTCACTGAAAGCAGAGGGACACTACATCTATTATTGAACCGCTCCCGACACACTAACAGATTTACTGAATATTTAAATTAAAGCGACTCGCTTTGCCCGCACGTTATAAGTTTTGGTGCAAAAGTTAAATTGCTCGCGCTAAATAAACTGTCCCGCGGCGTGCGGTCGCACTTATTTGTACAAAGTGTACAAACCTCAGCCGCCATCGCGTCGGAATAGAATGCAGCTAATTTAAATGCACTTGAAACAATTCCGGTTGGAAAAGCTAATTCAATTGTTTTCCCGGATTTAAACGGAATTGTCCTTTGTGGTTTTGGAGTTCGTTGTATTTGTAGGCAGTTGGTCTACTCCCACACTTAAGTAGGTAGGTGGAAGGTACTTTTTTTGTAACCTTCTGTAGTACAGTTTTATATCGAGCGTGTAGGAGCGAGCACCTTCCCCGCCTACGACATTATTGTACGTTTAGTAGAGTTGATTTCAATTTTGACTAATCTTAGCTTGTTATGAAAATTACTAAAATCAACTAAGTAGTTACTAGAATAACTACATATCACTACATTTCGGTCAAGGTCATGTCAGTTGTATTGTTTCACGTAAACCACTCAACCTTGTTGTAAACGAATGTGAACCAATCAAGCACACCTTGTAGATCCCAGCACTACCCTGTGCATTTCACTGCGGCAATATATTCATCTATCATATACTTGTACAATGTACATCGCAGGTCTTCGTCGCAACATCGCCATTTTCTCAAATACACTCCGGCACGCAACTCGGTAGTTACGCAAATTCTCCTAGAAAGCATTATCAAAATACCGCGGCATTCTTTAGAAGGATGAATTACTTAGCTAGCAGTTAATTTAATGAAACCTCTATCTGTTTGTATCAAAGGAACACAAGAAAGGGATTTAGTGAACATACTCGTGTCTGTGTGTGTGATGCGGAAGTGGATCTGATTACAGATGTCATTGTACTCTTTATGAGACTGCAGAGCACGCCCAAGTTAGCGAGATGTCTCGTGAGATGCGCTCACTTCTAGCTGGGAGTTAGACTAGAGTGGCGTTATCTGAGTAAATTAAAACGTAAAATCATGGTGAATGCTTTTATGACGCCCAACGCTTTCTAGACAAAGATAACGGTACTTACATTTTGATTTATATCAGTGTAAAGGGGAAACAAAGTCAAGTATAAACAAAAAACTTAATTACAATTAAAAATTGATAATTAGTAACTTTCAGTATTTAAAGAAATGGTGTTACACTTACCATACTGAAAGAATTATGTTTACCTATAGAACAAGAAGAGGCATTTGACCTGCAGAAGGAAAATAATGAGATAGTATTATTTTAATAGAACAGAATCTATACAGTTAAACCTAACTCATGTTCCATTCCCATAAACTAGGAAACGAAATAGCTTCAATTTACATCTTTTGTTTGCCAAATACAAGTTGAGAATTAGTGAAGTGGTCCCAATTCCCACCATGATGCATTGATGCCTCATCAAAGTCACATCTCAAATCCTTACCCTCGCCCGCCACCCACAAGCCCACAAGCACACCCTCTTCCAATGTATCGTTTAGAATATAACAAGAGTATTACTGCGAGACCGAATATATCGTCCTGGACCGATCCGGAATTAATTAAATCGATTGTGCTCAGGTGTCTCTTGCTCGTAAGACTGAGGTCAAGGTCAGAGGGACCCGAAATGTTACTTGAGGGTTATTATAGTACTTACATGTACTTACTTAGTATTTTCATTGTTTAAGTACTTGATTATTTATGTTTGTGAGGAATATTTATTTAGTATGGATATCGATTTGTTGAGTTATTCTCATTAGAATGTCACTTTGTTTGCGGTTGAGAAAGAAGATTCGATGATTTTTTGGTAGGTATTCAGTAAAACTGGATAATCGTTTTACTAAATTGATAAATATGGAGATTACGGTTTATTTTCATATGGTCAATGTCAGGGAAGTACTAGTAGCACTTCAAACAAATCCGAACGCACCAGAATCGTTTGGAACTTCTCAGCAGTATCTAAGCAACAAGAGCACGCTTGTAGGTACAGAACTACAAGTGGAGTGCACACGAGCGGTGCCAACAACATCTACATCCAGACAAAGGCCTGGCAATTAAGAAAAAAACTGTTTGGCAAATGTGCGCACAGAGGCTGCCAGGGGCGCTCGCCAACCGGCCTATTATGCCAAAAGACACGCAGATTCTGGCTTTATTTTAGGGGCCAAAGTTACTGCTTGATATTCCGGTTATGTTAAAGATGAAGGTTATGTGAATAGTCCCGGCTTTTAGATACGGTAGTTACAATTTATTTAAAAATGAATGCATGTTTTTCATTCGATAAAAGTAAGTAGTGTTGGTAAAATAACTTGCAGGCAAATTAAATCGCTATAATATGGCTTTTCCAATTATGTAGATAGTAGAGCTGAGACATTTTCTTGATTGAATCGATTATTTCTTTACGTTAATGTGGTGACACTGACATTTTCTATTTTCATTAATTTAGACAACTGTGTCACCCGCCCAAGCGTCCAACTTGGACGGGTGACACAGTGATCTTGTGTAATTTCCTTTGAAAAGGACACGCGCATGAAAGTAAATAGAGTTTGCAACACGTGGCATACCTACTGTAGTTATTTGGTTGACAACCTTAGATCAAAGATATGATATAAATTTGCTTTGACGCTATTAAAACGTTCTTACATCCTACTATATATCCTAGGTTTAACAATAGACACTCATATAAACTGGAACACACATATACAGACACTAAAATCAAACGATAAAAAAGACTACAAACCTACAAACCGCACTAGTCACACACTACGCGTATGCCCACGCTTGGTATGGGAAAATAGCGCAGACGCTTCCTCCTTATTTACCCTCCAAAAAAAGCTAAAACGAACAATTACCAATATAGAACCAACAGATAGTTGCAAACCTTACTTTCAAAAACACAAGATTCTCACCTTATTTGGTATTTATATCTTAGAATTGTGTAAATTTGTCCGTAAATATCCAGATTCTTACATCACACGGGGAGGCATACAAACAAATTATTCTTTTCGCCATAAAAATATACAAAATTTGCCCCCCTCCCGCCTTAAACTACATTCGTCTAGTTCATATTCAATGTCAATAAAAATATATAATAAATTATCAGAAGACATAAAACAACAAAATAAAACCAGTATATTTTTAAATAGTCTAAAGCAGTACTTAATTTTAAGCTATTACACAGTACAAGTATATCTAACAGATGAATTCAATATTAATAATACATAACTATGAATAATAGATATATTTTAATAAGTAAAATAACAAAATAAATATAAACCAATACCTAATAGATATAAAAAATTAATAATGATAATAAAAAATTAAGCTAGTAATGAAATAAGCAATATTAAATAAATGATAAATGAATACCTGCTTAAAAAACATTAATAGAATAATTGAATGAATGGAAATATATAGAAATACATAGGTACTAAAGGATATAAAATAATTGTAACTAAATAACAAAGAAAATTAATAAAGCGCTCTTCCTCTCTCTACTTATTTAAAAATTTGCTGTGCCCGACAGGGTCCATAACTGTTTATATTATTCTTCTTTTATCTACCACCTGTGATTGTACATTATAGATTGCAATAAACGATTTTAGATATACAGGGTGGAAACTTTCAGCGGGGCAGTAAGGGGAAGTACCTTATCCGTTGCATCTACACGAAAATGGTAAAAAAAAAACATATTTTAATAAAGATATTATATTCATACCTATATAGTATATCAACATAGCATGTTCCAATTGCTGAGTGTTAATATATTCACAATGTTAAACAATGTTAAGCAAATTATTTAGTTTTTTCTTTTCCCTTTTGTTAATTAGTCACAGTATTTCTTTTAATTTAACGTGAGTAATGAATGTGTCAACAATCGCATTTTACCTTTTAATTATTGATAGCTGTACTTGTTTAAGTCTTTTCTTTTGTTTTCTCTTGCTACTTTCTAGTTAACCTAGCTTTATAAATGCCGTGGAACTCTGTTATTGGCTAAGCGATAATTGTCATCATCTCGCTATCGCTGAGCAGTATAATATGCAGACTGTAAGATGCTGTAATCTATGACGCAACTGCATTGAGCTGTTCATTGATAGTGTGGTGAACATTCATAACTCATGTAATTTATTTATAAGCTGTTGAGTTTCCTAATAAATAAATAAATTACAAAGCCTCCAAAGCTGCTTGGACCATATATTTGTAAGAAGTAAAGATTCTCTAGTGGGTGTGGTTAGTAAATGTGCGGTAGCAAATCATGACGTTGCTATGGTTGGCCTCAACAAATCAAACGATAAACCAAATAAGAAAAAATGATAATCGTGAAGACAAAATTCAAAGCTGTATCTGCTGATCTACAAAAGGTTGATTGGACCAACGTTACTGGTAAGAGCGATGTAAATGAGGCGTTAGAATGTTTTAATAATATCAAAGTTTTAATAATAATCAGTTCTGCAGTAAATACTCACACTCATTTCATCAAAAGTAGTCGCTCAAAGTACAACCTAACGCCATGGATCACTCTTGGTTTAATGAGGTGTATACGTCATAGAGATAGTTTACACCGTCAGGTAATTAAAGACCCTAAAAATGACACTCTAAAACTTTTGTATACTAGGTACAGAAACTTCTTTATAGATATTCTGCGAAAATCGAAGAAAGACTACAAAAGTAAAGACCTAGAAGACAACAGACGAAACTAAAAGAAATTGTGTACCACAATATAAGACATATGTGAGATTAGACAGAAAATAAATGACTCTGCTGATCTACTAAACGCTAAAACTACCGCACAGGAATCGTTTAGCTACTGTAATCACTATTTTACAACTGTGGGCAAAAACCTGTCTGAGCGGATACTTCAGCGACTAACTACTGAAGAAGCACTATCTGCTGAGATCGACTCAACATCTCACCTGTTGATTCCATGTTCACGACGCCTACAAATAATTATGTATGAGGTTGACTCTGTTATAAGAAACCTCAAACACGATAGTGGGGTGGTCTAGATGGAATTAAACCATCTCTAATCAAAGTGATAAGAACCATTATTTTGGAACATTTCACTTACATTTGCAATCTGAGTATGTCGTCAGTAGTTTTCCCAGAGAATTGAAAAATTGCTCTAGTTTCTCTGATTCATAAAGCCGGGTCAAAGAACTCCCCGGGTAATTTAAGACTATAATTACTATATCTCTGCTTTACATTTTCTCAAAAGTTCAGGAAAATTAATGAATAACCGTTTAGTTAATTACCTAGAAATCCGCTCACTTCTCTCAGAAAGGCAATTTAGATTTCGAAAAGGAAAATCGACCACTGATGCGGTCGGACTGCTGATGAACATAACATCGAAACATATAAATGGTGGCGAACGTTGTCTTGAAATGTTTCTAGACCTTGCTAAGGCGTTCGACACTATCTCTATGCCTATCCTTCTTAGAAACCTCGAAAGGTTAGGAATAAATGGAACAGCACTTGACTGGCTTCGTAATTACCTGAGCAACAGGAGGCAATGTGTCAAAGTTGATAATTTAGTCAGCGATAAACAGGAAATCAGCATTGGAGTCCCGCAGGGAGTATACTTGGCCCAAGACTATTTACTATATACATGGATGATAGACTCAGAATTACCATCCAAAACGCTGACCTCATTTGTTACGCAGACGACACTGTGATACTATTTTACGGAACCGATTGGCAAGACTTATACAGGAAAACAGAAGCAGGAGTGATCAGGATTGCTAAATGGCTCAACACGAATTTTCTTACACTAAATGTCAAAAAGACCAAACACATAACCTTCAGGAAAACTCGGGCTACCAAGGTCCCATTATGGAATTTAAAGACTCACGCAGAAGATTGCCATAACACATTAATTAACACTGATACTCAATGTTCATGCAATAACATCGACAGAGTAGATGAAACAAGATACTTAGGAGTTATCATAGACCATTACCTTTCAATCAAACCAGAGATTAGGGAACTTGTCAAACGCGTTCGGAATCTACATAATGACAATGATACGGGACAGCGCATCAGTGGATGTAAAAAAACTCGTCTGTATAGCTCTATGTCAGTCGCTGATACAATATTGCATTGTAATCTGGGGAGGAGCGTCAAAAACTCATCTAATAATCCTCGAAAGAGCACAACGCGCAGTGCTCAAAACTCTGTTACATAAACCATACCGTTTTCCTACAGAAATCCCGTTCGCAGAAGCTTCTCTGCTGAGTGTAAGAAAATTGTATATACTGAACGTAACAAAGACCCACATCAAAACTTCGAAAAGGAGTGATTTAGGTAGTTTACAGGCTAAACGCAGATTCAGAGTTCCAACTCTCCCAGTAAAATCCGCATATGCACAAAGACTTCCACAGTTTCTGCATGTCATGTTTATAACGCGGTGATCAAACAGTGCAATATAAAAAATTGCACTCGCAAACAAGTATAAATTAGACTAACATCCTGGTTACTAAACTTGTCATATGACGAAGCAGAAAAGGTTTAAAAATTGAACAGTCGTAAAAAAAAAATTGCGCCCATACGTTCGTGCCACTCTCACGTTCTGTCTCGCTCACCGATACTCACGGTTAAACACCCTCAAACTCACCATTATATGATCACACACTTACACTCACACTCATTCACAACACATGATCACTCACTTACACTTACACGCATTCACATAGTAGCGTTTGTTTCCAGTTTTATTATTATTAGGGGTTAAAGTATGAAATTGCCGATTTGTACTGAAAAATTGAAATTCTACTGAAAAATTTTTTTTATTTAACATTTATATTTAATCAAAATAATTACCATTATTATCTATACATTGCTGCCATATAATAGAAAGGTCATTTATGCCTTTGCGATAGAACTCTCGTGATCTAGATTCGACAAACTGTGTGAAAGCATTTGGTACTGCCTCCTGAGAAGAAAACTTTTTATCACGTAGAAAATTATTTATTTTTTATTTATTTATTTACGTACACACGCTACCATTACAGTGTCCCAATTCGGTAGTGCAGTTAAATTACAATTCATGCAATAATTTATAACCTAATATTAATATACATGCCGTACAATATTTACAAATTAAAAACATAACACGTGTAACGTTACCCTTGCGAACTCGCTCAGTGAACATGCGAAAAGATCTATTCTGTCGGCAACCAAATTTAGTGTGCGCATTGTTCGCGTCAATTGTCCAAATCACGAAAAGAATGGTAGTCCGTTGGAGCAAGGTCTGGCGAATACGGAGGGTGACGAATGGTTTCTAATTGCAGTTCCTGTAGAGTTAAAACGGTTTCTCGTGCTGTATGAGGTCTCGCGTTATAGCACTCATAAACAGAAGGTTTTTTACAATTTTTTAAGTTGCAGATACTCACGGTTTACAAGATATATTTTTTTAAATTTTCCATAATATAAATTGAAAAATAACAAGTGGCCAAGCTTACAGTTAAGTTATTTAACAGGTTCTTTACCCAGAAGTAGGAGCTCCGCGGAGCAGGGTGACACTTTGTCCATTCAACAATCTATCAGTAGGTACACTCATAAGTGATTAGGATAGTCAGTCCAAGAGCGAGCGAAGCGAGCTCGGAATTTTAGGTCACCCCGACTTGGATAGGTTAGGTTAGAAGGAGGTCCACCTCCTTCGAGGTTATTTTTTTACGACTGACTAAAATAAATGTTTAAATGGTAAACCATCCATATTGGTGCCCAAGCCTAGTTTGGGGCCAATGTAAAATCTCTGTACTTAATCTTTTTGCAATAAAGTTTTTATTATTATTATTATGTGAAGAAGCGATCAAACCATAAAAAATCGCTTGCATGAAGTCAATCTCCGTTCCCTAAGGCCACTATGTGTACCAGCTATTGAGCCCCGCAATCGCAGAGCCCGTTTACAATGGACACCTGAACACGTTTTGTGTGTTTTTCTGACGAATCTCGTTTTGATATGAGGCCAGATACTAGACGTACACGGTATTAGAGGACCCCTGGACGCCAAGAGCGTTTAAAATCATGCCAGGAAGTCCATGCATACTGTGGTGAAAATCATGATATGGGCGGGTATTTGGATCGGCGGAAGAACCGAACTAATTAGGATCAGAAGCAATCTCAATGCACAGATTTAAGCTGAAACGATTGTATCAGATGTTCTCATTCCTTTGCGTACCCAATTTGGTGCTTCATTTCTGCTTATGCATGATAATGCACGTCCCCACACTGCCAGAGTTGTTGCAAACACACTTGCCGCAGCTAATATCAACGTCCTACCATGGCCTGCTCAATCGCCAGACTTTAATCCCATTCAGCATGCATGGGATATGCTTCAAAGAATAGCTTCGCCAAATATAGATGCCGTACACACCAGCAAATGTTTTTGATTTGAGCGGCCACTCCGCAACGTGATTTGAACTCATATTGAGTATGTCGAATCGCTACGATTGTGTTATACGCTAACGCGTATACAAACAAACAACAACACAACACAAACAATTTGAAACAATTGGTTTTTAATAAAAAAAAATCACCAATTAGTAGTTGTTTACCAACCACCAACTAATTGTTTATTTTACGCAATAAAACTTTTATTTTTATCTTTTTATCACATTTTAATGTCAGGATTAAGGTGAAAAATCCAATAAAAGCAAAAATCGCGAACAACCTTTATTGATGCAAAAGCAGTGAGCACTTCGTTGATCTACACATACGAAAATATTTTATTTAATCAATCTAAATAGAAATTTTTATTTAATCTCAATATGGCAATTTTTTTTTTAGATACATTTATCCCTAGAGACATTTTTGATGTGTGTATAAACAGGCTGGATTTTTGAGAGTTAGGTAGGTCAGGCAGTTAGGGCAGCTACCTTACCCGTTGTAGCTACAGCAAAACGGTCTTAGCAGATTTTTTTTTTGCATGATTGGATGTTTGTTACTCAATCACGAAAACACGGCTGCATGTATTTGAATGAAATTAGGCACAAAGATCGTGTATTACCTGGATTAACACATAGGATACTTTTTATCTCGGTAGTACGTTCCCATGGGATGATTTCTGACATACACACCGGTGAAGCCGCTGGCTAAAGCTAGCGCTAGGATAACGAACCTACTATGAAAACACCTAAATATAGTGCTCGCTTTAAACGTTAATTAAATAGATTAGCAAGCAAGGCTATTTAGCTACCTCCTTCAAAACAAAGAGCAAAATAATCTAAGGGCATGAAACGATATCAGTAGGTACTGTACCTATTGTACAATTTGCATGTGTGAGTCTAGTTTGAGGACATGAAGCCTATTAAATGTTCAGTAACAAGTATCAATTAGGCTTGACCTTTTATAGTGGCGCTGGTTGTTAAAAGACCTAACAAACCGAGCCGTCAAATCTAGTACATTTATTTTAGTTCCGATTTTCCCCGCAAAAAAATATAAAATGTTAACTAACTGGAATTTTTTTAACAATTGCATAGGGTCATATGGGGTCATTTGGTTTCAAAATACCTCCTCTACATCCCCTTAATGGATTGCCGACAAATATCCTGTATATTGGACAGTTGATAATGTATACCGGCTAAGTTTAGAGCTGCCTTTATTTAGAACAAGCTTGTGACTTTGTTGGCATTGAAGTCGAAAGACACCACAATATACTAAAATAACTTTGTTTGTAGTTTTGGTCTCAGCAGCCAAAATATGAAGAGAGTCAGCACTGGTGACGCGGTAGCAAGCGACGTTCAGTTATCTGTGTGAAAAGCAGCTCGTACTGAGGTCGACACCCGCAGCCTTTAGTAGCAATTTACCCAATACAGAACTTTACTGTAGAATACATAATTTAAGTTGTGGGTATACTTATATAATTTCACTCCGCACATAACACTTTGTCACAACACCAATCAATCTCGTCTGCTCGACTTACGTATGCACGGATCCAGCAGAATATTAGCGTCAGGTACATTTGTCTGAGACACACGCCGCACTTTGTATATTCGTTATTTGTATTAAGTCATAGTGTTAGGTACTTAAGTTCTTTGATTATGTTTGATTTTTTTATTTTTGTATGTTGGCAACTTGTTTTTATATTCATGTAATTTGTTATACTTGATTTAATTTGTGCTTTTGTGTGTGTGCTACGTCTTTTGTGTGCACTGAAGAAACGGTTTATCTATCTATCTGTCATTGTCCCACTGCTTTCGAAGTTTTACGTTATTCGTGAAATAATGAAAGTCTGCGTTTCTGCATATTACTACCTAATGCCACAACCTGATACACTGACATTCATTCTTCTGATGCATTCTTACAGATCATTCCTAACGAACAGCTATCACTAAAATAATATAACAGTAGATTGTAAACACACGGGATTTCTCATTAACCATAGAGATATTTATTTTTATTATAACCAAAGATGACAGAAGAGGCCTAAACTTTATGTTTTTCTGTGTATGTTCTACAAACTATCAATACTTACACAAAATGTTAAGCAAAGAAGCACAAAAAAAGTCGATCTTAGGTTTGCAAAGCAGTCGTCGAACCTTTAAACTATTCTCTTTGTTGAATGTTGACTAAAGTAGCTGTTCTTATTGATTGACTGCTTAGCTCCTTAAAGGTATAGCCGGATGACAATCATTTAAAAGAGAAATCTGTAACTATCTGCTATATTCGTTCCCTATTCAGCCCAGTGAAGTAATTGAATAATTCGACTGTTGTACACTGGTACGAGTATATTATGTTCTCTCTCATCTCAGTCTCATTTCCTACGAATGTGTGAGATTACGTTTTTTTTTAGATTTTTGGCTTTTCTGGTACTCAAACCTCCGTTGATCTGCTAGTGCTTTTTATCCTTATATGAAACAGAATTGATTGGCATCAAAAAAGGTTTTTGTGAAAATTGCCCATTTTCATGCTGATCAAAATGTTTCAAAAACTTAAGGACTGTCTCTTAAGGCCGCTTTCTTGTAGCGACAACGGTTAAGGTAGGCACTTGCCCTTATTGCTTAGCTCCATGAAGGTATAGCGTGATGATAATTATTTAAAAGGTTAAATATGTAACTATCTGCCATATTCTAAACATTTGGCTCGTCTTTTGTAAATTTGCGGTAAACTGTAGAAGAATACGAACAAATTGCAATATTGCTCATCCCCCATAGCCAATAACGTAATAATTTATAACCTTCAGACTTACCAGACTTATAGGGAATATCTATGCAACATTTTTACAAAATCTATCGGGTAGTATTTGTGTGATGCTGGAACATACATTCAACATATAAACAGACAAACATTCTAAAAATTTTCGCAATTTCGCCATTAGAATCGTTCCCAGACTTTTTATTTCAAAATATGCAATGTACAGTTTTGGCTTCGCTGCGAATTTATTATACAGGGTGAAATTGAATTCATGGGCAATATTTTAAAGGGTCATTGTACTCATCATTATGAACAACTTTTACTATGAGACCAACACTGAAATCACAAAAAAAAAATCGGCTGTTTCCTACATTTATGTTTGCCCTTCCAAATGTAGAGAACAGCAGATTTTTTTTGTACTGTGTACCTAAAACTAGTTAGTTTTAAGTGAGATTGAGATACTTGTAACGTTAAATGAATACCTAACCTCTAGTCCGACGTGAGGTTTTATTTACGTAACCGATACAACCTTGCGTTATAATTGGTCGTAAAAAAAGCTTTTCCCTACTAAGTTTCTAGTCGAACAAGACAATTTTGGAATTGATTTAGTTTAATTACCTAACTAATAAATCACTTCTTGAATAAGGTCACGCATAATTTTTGAAACACGTCGCCTATTGTTTTATATCAGGTAAAGTCTGGACCTAGTGATGTGTCCTACGACTTAGAATCTTTCTTGGAATTCAACTCAATTTCAACTCTATCCTCAGTTTTCAAAATGACCTATACTGGCCCCGGCACAGCTTATAAGCAAGAAGACATTGTTACAACAAGCACAGGTACACATGCCAGACACACACTTGGTACAGCCACAGACTACGATATTCTCTCCCGTTTCCGCCAGTAACACAAGCGAACAATTTCATTCCCGCGCCAACCTTGCCATTGTCGAGTAACAGTCACTATTAGCTCCGAACTCTGGCGTATCTGCAAAACTCGCCCCTTTTCCTGTAGGCTATCGAGCGGAAATCGCCAGTAAAATACTACAGATATCGCAGGTTTTTTGTATGTTCGGTAGGTTTGTTTGGGAATTCTTTTTTTAAGCTTTTTGGTGCGAGGCCTTATCGTTATCGATCATCAGAGTGTAAACTGTGAAGGATCTGCTGAACATGGCATAATGATATCTCTTCATCTCCCTATTGTCGACTGGTAGATAATATTGAGAATGCACAAGGCATTTCAGCCCGCCTAATCCGCATTTTCCTGTGATTGCTACTATAAATGGTCAAAAAGAGAAAATCATCATGCGTTAATCGTCAACCTTGCAGGATTGGTGCCGTTTTTTGTTAGAAGAAGAAAGGAGATGCTGCTTTTTTTCCCCTTTATGGCGGATTTCACAACTGAAACTCGTGCGGACAGCACATAATTATAAACGGCGTACAAGAGCTGTCAGTGCCACTACCACTGACAGCTCTTGAACGTGGTTCTGTTGTGAATCTCTGTGTCTCATTGGTGAAATTGGCACTAAATGTACCATGTTTTAAAGCAAATAAAATTAATCTATTCCATTTACCTTTCACCTACGAATGAAGAAGAATGTCCAACATTCATCGAGAAGCACTAATTAGAAGTACTTCATTCATACTAAATAGTGTTTTCGTACCACTTGCTCAAAAAAGTGACATTCTATGCCACAAAAAGCGAACATAACAATAGTCATTTTTAATCTGTTAAAAACAGGGAAAGAAAATTGTACTGAATTTCATTCATCCTCTAGGGGGAGAATGTGATTTAAATTTGGAATACTTACCGAAATTTATATTGAACTACATCTGTGTTTACACCATTGAGTTTGTATATAAATCATTATAGATCTTTTTGAAAAAGGAATACGCATTTATTATGCAGTTATGATTATTCAGTAAAATTACGAAAACCGACGAGGCCGCATGAGCTTGATGCCTTTGCTTTTCCGACAAAAAATATTAGTCTAGGAATTTGCCGCGTTTTTGATTTTTCTTCAAATACATAAACGTTAAGTTTATTTTAATTAATTTTTATAAATAAGTTAATGTTCTAAAAATACGTTTAATTGTCATTATTTTTAATAAATGCTTATCTCATATTATTATTGTGTTAATTTTTTCGCAAATGGTACGAAAAGTAGAGTATTTACCTCGGTGATAAAGCTGTCTTAGTCTTGGGTGAACTTAAATCCCTCGCTACACTCAGGACTCGTCTTAAATCCCTCGCTTCGCTCGTGATTTAAGTGTTTAACACCCTCGCTACGCTCGGGAGTAAACCTCGAGTCCTTCATTACGCTCGCGATTTAAATCGTCACCCGCGACAGAAGACACTGCTTTATCCCCTTGGTTTATAATCTACTATTAAACCCAGAATATTAAATTGTTTTCGCAGTTTACAATGAACGCGTGGGTTGTCTTTGAGAATTATAATAGATTGAGAAATTGTTTCTATACCTGTATTGCGCCCTCGCTTTCACAATTAGTGGTAAGTATGTAATGTTAGTGTTTGTAAACTTTGTGACAATAGAGTTTTATTTTCCTTAGCTTGTTCTAGAAAGGTTTTACATAATATAAGAGTAAAAGCTCCCAAGGCAGACAGGCGCGACGCGACTCTTGTAGAACAATTTAAATCAAGTTTTCATAGAGATTGTCGCGTCGCACTGTTGCAGCGCGCCTGGCTGCTGTAAAATAAGTTAATAAAATATTTGTTTTAGAGTTGGTAAGTGTTCAGTTCAACAAGCCGCGTGTGCACGATGGACAAAAACGATAAACTTCCATACAAATTGTCACCCCCTAATTAATCCTTTCATGGGATGAATTTTCGAAAATCCTTCCTTAGCGCTCGCTTTAGTCGTCGCAATCGCAACGCACAGTCTAAGTTGCTTAAATTCATTCATGAAAAACTTAAAAAATACAAAAAAAAGAACAATATCAAAATTTAAAACTATTAAATTCATTCACTGAAAAACACTCAAAAAAGCCAATATCAAACGCAAAACGCTCAAATTCATTCACTGATAGACGACGCGTCGTATTTCGAAAACGAATAATATTATGTATCTGAATGAACCAAATGAATGTTGGAAGAAATACCCAGCAAATATAGTCTCAAAAATGCAAATAAAAACCGCCCACTTGCGAGTCGGGCTCGCACACGAAGGGTTCCGCACCACCGTACAATATTTAACCCTACATAATATATTTAAAAAACAATACGTTTCTTGTATGGGGACCCCCCAACTTACTTTACTTTATTTTTACTATTTGTTGTTATAGCGGCATTAGAAATACCTCAGATCAGAAATACACATGCACTCTGAAAATGTCAACTGTCTACCTATTACGTTCATGAGATGCAGCCCACTGACAGACGGACGGACGGACGGACAGCGGTGGCTTATTAATAGGGTCCCGTTGACGCGTTTTGGGTACAGGACCCTAAAATGACGACTAGCGTTTTTTTATGTTTTTTGAGGGTTTACCACACTGCCTACCTGATAATAAATAGTCATTGCCACATATTCTGTACACTTGCAATACACGAGGCGTCGCAGGTGCGTGGGCATGCCCAGACACAAAGCTGCGTGCCATCACATGCGCGTAGTTTAGGCACACGGTTAAACATTAGCAAGTACTCAATGCAAAGCGTTCTGTCTAATATAATTAGTCTGCACGAAGTGACATGGTTACGTAACGTTCAGGCCGGACGTAACTTTTGTCAATGTCATACCATGGCGGTGCGCTTTATGTCACCGATATAAATAAACTCGGTATCGTCTGCTAATATTGACGATAAGCGAACAAACTATTCAATTAATCCTTGTAGTCTGTATGCCCTAGACGTTAAAATCTAGTAAATATATTGATAGACATCTGCTATCAATCCTTCCGACAACTTCCAGGGTCTGCATGGAATAAAAGGAGTGAAGAAGTTGAAAACAGCACGTTGTAACCTCTATAATAATACAGGATTAATGTTATTTTTATTTTAGAGGTTTTTCTTCAATTTTCTTTCAGGATTGCTATGAAAACTACATGACGTAGAAAGAAATCGTCTAAATCGAATTAGGGTGAAACAAGACCCGAGACGTGAACACAATATGTTTGGTAACCCAACACTCAACTCACTGAGTACAGGGGCGCTGAAACTGATCGAGTTATCCCAAACTTTCTCAGGATGACATTTCTTCTACCAACAACCAATATTTATTTCCAGCCAAGCGGATTATGATGATCATCTACCAAACAGAGAGTCATCGCGATAAAATGAATACATTAGCTCTGTTACAGAATGAATAGTTAATAATCCTGAACATGACTCAGAAAAACGTAGATGGAGTATTTACTTTAGTGCCTGCTTACAGTGGCCGGGCGGGGGCTGGGCGCATGCGCGGTGTGGGCCTCCCGGGGGGCGGGGGGCAGGGGGTAAGAAGGAAGGCGATAATAAAATAAGGAGCACCGTCGTCGCCGCCGCCGCACTCCCCCTCCCGCGCCCCTCGCCCCTCCGCGTGCCCTCCGTCTCTTGCCCCCGCCCCTGCTAGTGCCCGCTCTCCGCCACACCCGTGCCGCTGAATCAGATACTACACGACTTACTAATCATGGATCTTGTAATTTTAACATTTAGGACCGATAGTAAGTTGGGTGGCATCGAGCTCGAGCCCACTTTTGCGTGGATTTCCCGGGCTCCATTGTTTAATCGTTAAATTGTCTCTAGGGTGGCTTTAGAATAAAGAAGACGGGTGTTCTCAACCCACGTGGTTCGCTAAATTCGGCTCAGTACAAAAGTGGTAAGCCTACATTTTGTGGAAACCTACTTAACATAGCCTACGACCCGGAATAACAGGATTATAGGTCGTCGACCTAATTACCGAGTATGAGCTCATCAGAATCACGGTCCGACCCACAGTGATATTAAAAAATAACTTTTAAATACGTTCACGTTTCCCCGTTTAGCCTTTGTGTCGGTTCAATTTATTAGACATTGTAACGCGTCCGCTTCGAAAGGAAGCATTCATTAGGGATGTTCGTTGCGATGGCGACGGCGCGCGGCAGGGAGCGCTTTCATCCGTTGTCGACTTAGACTGGGAACTTTTGGATCGTAATTAAATTTCATTGTTAGCGAGTTTTCACGAATTTGATCACGTATGTGCTGTGTTCATATGTTATTCCTGTATTATCTAAACTTAGGAGGAAGTTATTATTAAGTTACTTAACAGCATCTGAACCTCCAAATATATGGAGTCTTGATTATTACAACATGATTCCCACAAGATCTTTGAGGAATTTGTGCGGAAGGAAGACATGCTCACTAATAATTATTACCCTAAGTAACGCGGCAAACCACAATAGATACCATACCTATATGACCTATCTAGATGAAACCAGACGTACCTAAGTATGTACCCAAATAACGTGAAATTGGAAAACGAATTACACAAAATGTTTTCTTTCGCAAAGTTCTTACGAAGTCAATATCAACCCCAAAGGACTTTACCAATCCTCCCTCTGAATATTAAAACAGGCTTCATAACAAAATAAAGAGTCACAGGTTTTCATTGGAAATAAATTTCCCGTATAATTGCGCACACCAAGGACACATTTGTAGCGCGAGCAGTTTGTGGCGAGACGTTTTCCGCGCTACACGAATTCAAGATCGAACACGTTCGTATTTTGTAGGGCTGAGATTTGCAAAAATGAAAGACAACATAGAATTTTACGTTGAGTTTATTGCAGAAGTTGAAAATAACCCTACGTTATACAACCATGGACTCGCTGAATATAGCAACAGACGGATAACAGAAACTATCTGGACAAGATCGATGAAAAATTCAATGAAATGGGTAAGTAGCAATGACTCTTTAGTCATTGGTAAGTAGTCATCAATGTCTGTACAATGTGATCTAACTAATAATAGAAACGTCAACGACCTCGATCTGTCAAATTAAACTTGACATAATATATGGACCGCAAAAAAAATTTGTGGTTATGCGTTTTAGTTACTGTTTTTGTAAAGTTTTTGTTATATCTCACTGAGTTTGCTCACAAAATGGTCATCCTATCGAAGGTCATTCCTAATCTTATTTGAATCGCATTGAACCTTTGATTAGCTAGCTGTAGCTAGTCGATACTGTGTAAATATTTAGCCATGACACCAATCCGTGGTTTTATGAAGTAATAACACAAATAATCAGTAGCATCGTTATTGTCTTCCATGATTTATATTACCGGCGGTATTGGCGCTAGATCGGGATCAGCTGGACTTAAAATTATAGCATTAGGTTTTTTTATAAAGTTTTGTAGAATACAAAGGTTGTTCTTTGGCCAAAGAATTTGCATTGCCATTAAACGTGCTGCCAATGTTCTGGGCACGATTCTGAATGATAGCGATGCGGACAAGTACTTCGACGGCTAAGTGTCCTTTTGTTTTTTGTTTGTATAGTTAGTTACTTATTTAATTTAGTACTTGATGTAAATAGTTAGCTGTGTTAAAAATAAACAAGAAATTACAAGAACACAAACAGCTTTAACAATTTTAACAGCTTTATCGACTGAACATGAAATTGGGGTTTCAAAAACTCTCTCAAGTATAGGTACATATCGAAGGCGCACTTTTCAATATTTCGTCCACGGGATAACCGATACTTGATTATTTGGTGATTATTATTTTAAATATACCATTGTACGGTCGCATTAAATTAGTTGATAGGGGAAACACTTCGGCAGTATCAAAATAATAAGGACATGCCATAAGGTGAACAGAAAAACTCTTGATAATTAAAGTATGAAGATCCCGAGCTCATTGGTTTCTTCATTCTAATGTTTTCCATCTATCCGCTCCAATGCAGTTAGGTAAATTCCACCTTTGGAGAAATCTTTGTGAAATATGTAGCCAGTCAGTTGTTGTAGGCATTTTCATGTAGATTGGTTTTAAAAACTTTCCATATGACGTCACAACTGTCAGCGATAATTTTTCCAATAGTTCTTTCACCTCTTTTAAAGCAAAAGCGTCAGGGTAGTCCGCGAAATTCAAACTTTCTTAAGTTTTACGCAATTTTCTTGTTAGTATCAGGTTGTATGTCAATCATAATATGATCCGCAGCCGTAACAAACATTTATTTATAGAATTATTATCTTAAAAATCATCGATACATCTCTGTAAGTTCATGTTACCCTGTTGGATGATTATTCCATGGTATCATGACACTTAAGGCCAATTTAACTTAAGGACTGTATTGCTGATTCTAATTCTGTACACCCATATTTGTTACGGTCGCGAATCATATTTTAATGAACATACAACCTGACACTGAACTACAAACTGCAAAAACGTAAGTAAATTTTAATGTCGCGGGCTACCTTAACGCATCCGCCTTAAATACGTAAGACGTAGTAATTAATAATGGGGATATTAATTGTACTTTAATTTTAATATTTCTACACCGGCAACGGTAGTAGGTATATGTGAAGCTTTTTATTAATATTAAGATCATATTGTACCATGTACTGAGAAATAAATTATATCTTATCGTATCACGTCATTGCTGGAAATGACAATCCAGTAGCCAAGTTCCTGAAACAAATAGTTTAATTTTAATTGTTAACATTTCTTTTTGCAGGTGATGATTGTAAGTCAAAATGGAAATCGATACGTTCAGCCTACTTACGATCTCTGAACACCAAATATAAAAGAGGGTCTGCTGCTGGGTCTAAAAAGGAGTACTATTTGGCACCATACTTGCTATTTCTAAACTCTTTTACAAAAAATCGATCTCAAGAGGGCGATATACTCATAACACAAGAAGATGAACGACACAGAGTGGATTCTGAACATGAATCTGCGATAGAGGAAACTTCAAATAATGTACCCGATCTGACATCTGCCGATGGAGATTCACTGAGGCATGAAACGCCAGCAGCTAGTTTCTCTTTACCCAGTCCACACTCTTCAAGTTTTCCAATGCAGACTTCTCAACCATCAAAATCTCGGAAACATATGAGCGAGGTAGACAAATGTGCTATTGATTATTTCACATTTAAAAAAAAGAAACTAGAAAATAAACAACAGTCTGAGATGCAACAAAAAGATCCATGTGAGATGTTTCTTTTAAGTTTAGTTTCGCACATGAAATCCATGTCCCAGCAACAACAATTGAGCTTTCAAAGAGGGGTACTGGAGCTAATAGAAAATATTAAGTACGGGCAGCTCCCACGTTGATCATCACGTATGGGTTCGTCAAATTCAAATGTATAGTAATTTTTGTATATACAATTTTTTCTCGACTTCTATATAACCGTCCTTTGCAACGAGTATCCGTGATTTATCAATCTGAAAATTATTATAAAGTGATTGACTCTCCTGCGCAATAACCACCCGAGATTCCTCAATCTGAAAATCGATATGTTTAAAACTCAGATCATACACATATGATCTGAGGTTTAAAACATATAGAAAGTACATCGGACCATGAGTAAACGCTCTTCAGCCGAAATTCACTCTCTATAGTGGGCACTTTGTTTTGTTAAACATGATTCAACTAATTCAAATAATAATTTGTATGTGTTTTGAGAATTTGGATTGATATAATTAAACTCTTGCGAAATTTCCGTAAATTGTAGTATCTTGATTAAACGGCTGAACCCAATAACGTCTTTATTTCTCATTAATTGCTACATCAATAAATCTGTATTGTCGGACGACGATGTCCAAATTCTGGAATCTGCGCCACAACTGTGCGTCTGATGTGCGTGGACACGATATGACGATACATTTACTCCGAACTAAAATGTAGCGCAGTGATTGTGGCGCGTAAATGTAGGAGAGCAGTGGTGGCCCAGTGGTAACGGCTGCGACTTACAAGCTGTAAGGCATAGGTACGAACCTAGTCAGGCGTTAACTTTATGTAAATTATTTTCATCACCACTGCTCTCAAAACGGGGAAGAAAATCATCGTGAAGAAACCGGTATGTTCTAAAACCAACAATTCGAAGACATGTTTCATCTATCAACCCGCACTGGGCCCGCGTGGTGGATTGCAGCCCACTCCCTCTCACCGAGAGAAGGCCTGTGTCCCAGCAGTGGGAACATTGTAGGCTTCACTTAGTTTGTAACGGTAACAAAAAAATATTTTCGTACCACTTGCTCAAAAAAGTGACATTCTATGCCACAAAAAGCGAACATAACAATAGTCATTTTTAATCTGTTAAAAACAGGGAAAGAAAATTGTACTGAATTTCATTCATCCTCTAGGGGGAGAATGTGATTTAAATTTGGAATACTTACCGAAATTTATACTGAACTACATCTGTGTTTACACCATTGAGGTTGTATATAAAGCATTATACATCTTTTTGAAAAAGGAATACGCATTTATTATGCAGTTATGATTATTAAATAAAATTACGAAAACCGACGAGGCCGTATGAGCTTGAAGCCTTTGCTTTTTCGAGAAAAAAATATTAGTCTAGGAATTTGCCGCGTTTTTGTTTTCTTCAAATACATAAACGTTAAGTTTATTTTAATTTATTTTTATAAATAAGTTAATGTTCTTAAAATACGTTTAATTGTCATTATTTTTAATAAATGCTTATCTCATATTATTATTGTTATTTTTTTCGCAAATGGTACGAAAAGTAGAGTATTTTCCTCGGTGATAAAGCTGTCTTAGTCTTGGGTGAACTTAAATCCCTCGCTACACTCAGGACTCGTCTTAAATCGCTCGCTTCGCTCGTGATTTAAGTTTTTAACACCCTCGCTACGCTCGGGAGTAAACCTCGAGTCCTTCACTACGCTCGCGATTTAAATCGTCACCCGCGACAGAAGACACTGCTTTATCCCCTTGGTTAATAATCTACTATTATTAACCTAGTATTATCTGCATAGCAATCTATTATTGTTTCACTGCACCCGATGATACCTAATACTTAGTTATCACTATCAGATTCAGACCAATCAGTCATAAGACTCTATACTCAAACGCAACGCAGCACAAGGGAGGCCGAGGGTGATCATTTATTATTTATTTATTTATTTAACACTTAGCACACAAATGTACAGAGGCGGACTTAATGCCATAATGCTTAATGTATCTCTTCTAAAACTATAGCAGCTAAGAACAACAAAAAACGTTCCTCATGTCGTTGTTTTCACAAAGAAATAACTCAATGAAAAGTTGGTGAAGTAAACAAGATTATAGATGCATCAGTGAGCCCCACAGCCCAGCGCGACCTAGCGGGCAGGAAACACGCTAAACTAATTTTATGTTGGCAAAGTGAGGAAGTTGAGAAATAGAGTGAAAAGCCCCCCCCCCCCCCCCCCCCCCCTCCCCACTGCCGACCATTTGAACGCGGAAGCAGCCTTCGAAGATTACGGCGATATAGGTGAGTTGAAACTTTGTACAGGTTTAGGAAGTGGTCTTATTGTGTTACTAAGCAGAATTTGAGTCAGGTTTAAAAGCTCGTTTGATTAGCTCTTTTCAAAGGTTGCGTAAGAATCAAACCAGGTAAGTACTTAAAGGTTTTTGGATTTTTGCCGGATAGGTGGAGTAAGGTAGAACCCAGTACAAGAGAGGATTGAAGGAGATAAGGAATGTTTTTGCCAAGCAATAAGACACATATACGCCTGCTATACCAGTTGACAGCGATGCGGAGGAATTTTTCGACGCATATTTTAGTTTTTTAATAGTTTTAGATTTATTTGATGCCCTGTGATTCGTTCCCCTCTTTTTTATATACACTCTATTTATTATATACTATATTAATAGTTTGTTAGTTAATTGAGTATAATAACTTTATCCAGTGTAGGTCTATTCATAATTTTAACGTATTCATAAATAAATATTGTTCAGCGTATTTCGCTTACTTATAAAAATTTGCAAAATATCAACATTAAACAAAAATATCAAACAAAATTACCTCAACCAAAAGCAACAGATACCTCCTAAATATTCAGAGGCACAGAATCTTACAATTTCCAATATGGCGTGACAATCGTCGTCCCGAGACCGCGCGGTACACAATATTATGTTACAAGAATATCAGAAACAGCTTCAGGAATATAATGGGCACTGAGGGTCGGTGCGATGTTGGTACTATCGAATTGAATAACATTTTATGTAACTTCTAAAACGTCTGAAAACCGCATCACTACTAATGGTGTGAAGTGTGAATGGAATGCTGGAACAATTTATATACTCTGTGAAGAAGCATCTAGGTACTTATTATCCCTTAGATACCTGTGAGGTAAAATGCCAATATCTGGTTCAATCCATCCTTACATTTATTAAAAAAAACAGCTTGAGGGTTTTAAAAGCGTCCTTGTCTTAAAATATTAATAAATATTAGGGTAGAAAGTTTTTACAAAAGCGTAAAACATTTTCCTTAAATAATGTTCACAAAATATTTTACCTAAAATACAACCCTTTACAACCCGACGCTTTTAACTCAAACCGCTACGTCGTTTACCATCGAAGGCCCCCCTTTCGTTTCACTCCCCTAAGTCCAAAGCATCGCCTGCTTTATCATACACTGCTGCTTTCAACCATTATCAGAAACCATTTCCTTTCAAAACCGTCAATGAGCACTGTATTGAGTTGTAAATCTCCAATATTCAAGTACTGCAGATACCGCGGTTCAGGGAGCTAAGTAAATAGCGAGATGACTGCTAAATCTGTGCATTTAATGCTTTTACTTGACGGAGGATTCGAGCGGAATTCAAAGTAGGCATTCCGCGGTGGAAGAAAGGGGTCAAAATGAAATATTGCGGCAAAAATGGATGTTTGAGTTTATGCACAAAACGCTAGGAAACTTCTGGAAAATACTGTGCTGGTATATTTTCTTTTTGCATAATCTACTTTTGATAATATGTTTGGTGTGTTGATATAGACAAGAGAATCGGAGAAAATATGAGTTCAAAGCATTGAGCTAGGAAAAACATAAGTCAATGGTTCAAAGTCTACGCAAAAATACGCTGACATCTAAATATACCCATAGGTACTTACAAATAATGAAATAAGGTTATGCTAATATGAAATGAGGTTTGAATAATAATATTTTCGAAAAGTACAGAAGCCCTAGCACGAACGCGCGACGTAAACGTAACGAGAATTGAACGATTTTTGAAGCGATAATACAACTACCTTGTAGCATTTCGGTTTAAATTTTTGCGACAAACACAGTTCTGTCCATATGAATAGAGGCAGGCACATCGACGCACAAACTTACCGTGAATGCCGCTGCATTCACGGTAAGTTTGTGCGTTTGTGCTCCAGAATCATGTACTGAATCCATGGCAACAGTTTGTGTGGCGCTGTCCCTGCCACACTGTACTATATGCGAAACGAGTATTTTCAATGTTACAATCGTTCGAATTTACGTTAAGTTTACTCCGCGCATTCGTGCTAGGGCCACGGACCACGCCCAACGTCAGTTTTCTAGAAAATTATTATTATTATGCTTCTCATACTGCGCCGCACAGGATTCTGGGAAAAGCTTATTGCTAAATAAAAGTGAAATGGAACCCTTGCTCTTGAAACAGGAGCATATTCCGAGAACTTTGATTATTTCTAAATAAAAGTGATATGGAACCCTTGCTACGCAAAGAATTACAGGAGCAACTCAAGACAGCAAGGGAAAATGGAAAAAGGGCTATATTAAAATACGACAAATTAATTATACTGGAAGAAAATGAAAAAAAGAAAAATATTAACAAAGAACAGAACAACTCGATTAATAAGAAAAAAAACATGTCTGAATCTCCGGAAAATAGCAAAGCCGTTGACACAGTCTTAACCGAAAATCGGCCAATAAAGAAAAACACAACGGGCGATATAACTAATTTCCATAAACCAAGGCCAACAATTAATCATACCAACAACGAAAATGAACAACGTTCCTATAACTATTCAGAATAGCAACTAGCAACCCCCCCCTCTTCACTCCCAACACGGCTGGTCCCCGCGGGAGCTGTAGACCAAAACCCTCCAGGGAAGAAAAATTACCCTTCAAGCAACTCTACAATGAACGCATCAATTAATGAGAGTAATATTTTATACATAGCAACATACAACGTCCGAACTTTATCAACTTGTAGCCGTTTGATAGAGCTAATGGAATTATTAAAAAACATAAAATACGACATTATAGGTCTCTCTGAAATCAGAAAACTTGGAAACTCAATTGAAGAACACAACGACTTCATCCTTTACTACATAGGGGAAACACCGGGACTATACGGTGTAGGATTCATAGTTAAGAAACAACTGAAGAATTATATTGAAAGTTTCATAGCTCTTTCTGAGAGAGTAGCACTACTTAATGTAAAAGTCAATAACTTCGAAACAAGCATAATTCAAGTTTACTCTCCCACTGAGGCGGCAAGTGATGAAGAACTACAATCTTTCTATGACACTGTTGACAGAGCTTTACAACTATCAGGAAGAAATAAAATAGTTATGGGTGACTTTAATGCGAAGATTGGCCAACCGAAACCTAATGAAAAATTTGTCACAAGAAGTCACGGCTATGGCAACAGAAACAGTAGAGGAGATAAACTCATTGAGTTTGCTTACGAAAACCACTTATGTATAATGAACACTTTTTTCAAAAAAAAAACAGTCAAAGATGGACTTGGAGATCTCCAAATGGCGCCACGAAAAACGAAATAGACTACATTTTAACTAATAGGCATAGAAATATCCAAAACATGCAAGTATTAAATGTCACTTTCCCTTCAGATCATAGACTTGTCAGAGCCTCATTAATGTTGGAAACGAAAAAGAAAAGTCGGAAAAACTTTGGCATATTCCAAGAGCTTTACTGAAAAACGATGAAGATGTATCAAGGTACAAAGAATCACTAAGTAGCTGTTCAGAGAACCTAGACAACTGTCAAGAAACCGACACTGTTCAAGAATATTATGACAAAATATTAAGCGCCATAGACAGTAGCCTTAAAAAAGCTCACGTACCTCACACATCGAATAAAATAAGTATACTGTCAGTCCGCACGAAAAAGTTGATCCAACGAAGACAAATACTACAAACATCCAAACCAAAGACGCGTTCTATGAAAAATGAACTTAAAGCTTTGTACAAACTTGTAAGTAAATATATCCATAACGACTATAAGAATCATCGTACACAAACTATTGAAAAACACCTCAATACTACCGGCAGCGTCAAGAGAGCATACAAAGAGTTAAGATCACACAAAACACGGATTGAGGGACTTCGAGGACCATCAAATACAACACAAAATAGGTCAGAAATACTACAAATAGCAACAGCCTTCTACAGGAATTTGTACAGTTCTCAAGATCAAGAGTGCTACCCACTTAACACGCACATACCAGCAGATAGAGATGAGATTAGCGAAATGGATGAAGCAGAAGTGATCAGAGGAATTAACTCACTCAAGGAAGAGAAGAGCCCCGGTCCTGATAAGATCACAAATGAAGCATTAAAGAAAGGACTCCCACATCTAGCAACTCCACTAGCGCGACTTTTTAACATGGTATTGCATTCTTCATGTACCCCTAGACAATGGTCCGAGTCAGACATAATCTTGCTCTACAAAAATGGTGACTCTAACAACATCAGCAATTACAGACCGATCAGCCTTCTGCCATCAATTTATAAATTATTTTCATCCCTTATAGAAAAGAGAATAAGAAAATCAATCGAAAAACATCAACCTATTGAACAGGCTGGTTTTCGAAGAGGCTACTCTACTGTGGACCATATCCATTCTCTAGAAATGCTTATTGAGAAGTACCAGGAATTCCAAAAACCACTATACATAGTCTTCATAGATTATCAAAAAGCTTTCGACAGTATTCTCCGCTCATCAATATGGGAAGCTCTGCACTCTCATGAAGTAGAGATTGAGTACATAAGAGTTTTAAAACATCTTTATAAAAATAGCACAAGCAGAATAAAACTGGAAACCACAGGACCACCTATACACATAAAGAGAGGGGTCAGACAAGGGGACCCAATATCCCCAACGATCTTCATAGCGGTACTAGAATCAATAATAAGCAAACTAGACTGGCGTAAACTGGGTTTAAATATAAATGGCAAGTACATAAACCATTTACGATTTGCGGACGACATAGTCTTGTTTTCTGAGGATACAAAACAGCTACAATCGATGTTAAACTCACTATATGAAGAAAGTAAAAAGGCGGGTTTGGAGATAAACCTAAGCAAGACAAACGTCATGACAAATCACATCGAAACACCCATATACGTTGAAATCACACCTTTAAATTATGTTAACAGCTACATTTACCTTGGAAAACAGATTTCATTTGACCGACAAAACGACGAGTTGGAAGTTGAAAGAAGAGTAAAAAATACGTGGAAAAAGTTTTGGAGTCTTAAAGAAATACTCAAAGGTGGTACGCCTATTAGAACTAAGAAAAGAGTCATGGACACCTGCCTACTGCCCTCATTGACATAAACTTGCCAGACATGGAAATTTACCCGTCGATTAAAAACAAAAATAACATCCTGTCAAAGGAGCATGGAAAGGAGCGTCATGAAATTACGAAAAATTCAAAAGATACCCCATCATCGTATAAGACTCAAAACAAAAGTGATAGATGCTCTCAACTATTCGCAAAAGTTAAAATGGCGATGGGCTGGACATATTGCAAAACTCAAAGACGATCGCTGGACTTTAAGAGTAACGTATTGGCCAGGCCCATCAGGCCATAGAAAAAGAGGTAGGCCCATAGCTCGCTGGGCCGATGACATTGTGAATGTCGCTGGCACTCGCTGGATGCGTACAGCAGAAGATAGAGACCGTTGGTCATCTCTGGAGGAGGCCTTCACCTTCTAATAAGAGGGGTTCTTGCTAGCGAAACTTAAATTGTTAAAATAACTGAAATAATAAAATGTAACAATAATAAATAACAATCATAATAATCTAATAATGTAAAAGTAATACGTATAAGTCTAATTTTTTATGAGATTGCAAATTGAAATGTACTAAATTAATTATGAATTTTGAAATGTTTTTAAATTGCATGTAGTATTTATATTATTTTCTTGTAATATCCAAACAGCAAGAAATAAAAGGCTATTTTATTTATTTTTAATGATATGTGAAGACGATGCACCACGTGTCGTTTTGCATCCTCGTCAAATTTCAGGAGGCTGTTATGAAAGACATAAATAATCAAATAAAATTACGATCCTGCTCAATAATTAATACATACTTGTTTTTTTAGGTATTTAAGTTTGACAGTATTTCAGAATACTCCACTTTCAAAGAACAAAATCGCCCCGTTGCGTGTGCGGTAGGCAGTGTCGTACGACTATGTCGCTGTGTGCATGCGTTACAGTTACAGCGCAGTTACGGGGCGGTATCACACGGGCCCTACACATGCCGATTTCCGAAAAATACAAAAAATATAAATAAATTCCTACTTATTCTATTATTGATTCGTGTCGAGAATCATTAGCATAGTTACCTCCTCGAATTTGACGAGGATGCAAAACAACACCTTGTATAATAAAAATTACCCTACCACAAAATAGGTAAAAAGAATGTAAAAAAATTTAGCAATGATAAATAATTTAATTAAGTGATAGATACATGGTGTTCAAATATTTACAAACATTGTAAAAGTATACGATTTCCCAAATTATGTAAACAAGTAATATGTCAGTGTGTGAGTTATAGTAATCCTAATCACAGAATGTAAATTCAATGTCATAAAAATAATAAACTATTCTACAATTAAAGTAGCAACAAGTTTGATCTTGTCTAGACCCTAGATTGTCCTATGGAGCTGGATCAGCATGTTTCCAAGCATTCTTATCTTGGATATAATCCTCTATTTTGTCATATGCTTGTTATCACAGTGAACTTTTTACTTAGGTATATGAGTTATTTTTTTTTTTAACGTTGCCCCACACTAGGAATTTCTCCTGTATCGTGGGTGCGTTTACAAACATTTAAACTCACATACACAAACAGCCAGACCCGGAACAACTACTTGCAGGTCATACAAATATTTGTTCCGTGCGGGGATCGAACCCGCGACACGTAACGCAGCAGTCAATCGCTTAACCACTGCGCCAACCGTGCCGTCAACGAACTATTAAACTTAACTATTTATCTGCAATATAATGACAAGATATTTTGTTGTAGCATTTAACACAGTACCCCATAAAAGATGTATGTACTTTAGCTAATCTGAAAAATGGTTGATCTATCGATTGATCTTTATTTCTAGTATTAAAATTATGTCTATCACTTATTTTATTAAGATGCAGATTTTTTCTTACATACATAATATTTTCATAAATGAATAGGCAAAGTACCGTCATAATAGTTTATTGAGGATGATTTATTCTCGTAGCATGTCTTATTTCCTTTTACATTTCTGTTTAGTATATTCTATAACATTTAAATTTAATTATATTATTTTTATTTAAGTGCAACGTTCGCAAGTACGCTGTACTGGTACAGCGTCCTAACCTGCCTTGCCTCACCGGAGGACGTCACTACGTCAGCGCCGGCTGTCGCTGAAAACCAGCGCTGGGGCTCTGTATTGCATAGGGTCGCGGCATAATGCTGAGCGATAGCCGTTTTGCGTGGATGTGACGCATGTTTCCCCCAACCTTTCATATTTTCTGTGTTTGTGTTATTTTTTGCGTCATGTTTACCGCAAATAAACGCATTTTCTTTCTTTTTCTTTCTTTCTTTCTTTCATAATATTAATCCTTTTAAATAGTTCCCTGAGAGATTCGCGGTGACTTAGATTATAAATGGCTCTGACAGCACTCTTTGCAAAATAAAAATGGATTCAATGCCAGCAGCCCGACCCCACAGTAAAATGCCATACGACCTATTTAATGCTGTGGAAGTAGCTAAAGTAGACCAAACGCGCGGTTTCTACATCTGTTAACTGTCTTATCTTTCTAACAGCATAAGCGGCCGAGCTTAGCTGCCCCACAAGAGATTTTATATTTCTCGTCTAGCCTGATTCCTAGGGGACACACCGTGATTCCTGCACACCTCCCAAGCTGGTCCCAAGCGTGCTCAATTTTGGATTCAGGTCTGAGCTTCTCGCGGTCCAGTCCATACTATTGATGGCAACGTCCTGAAAACATTAATTTGCAATTTGAGCTAGAATATTGAATTTTCACCCGTATTAATTAAATATGCCGATTAAGTATGGCCGACATGCTCATCAAGAATTTATTCCACATAATAATATCTCGCACTACTTAGTTTACAATTTTCTATCAGCACTAACTCCGTGCGACTCTCTGAAGAGATTGCAGTCCAAACCCAAACAAATCTACCGGCGAACCGCACTTTTTCCTCAAAACAAGCTGGAATAAAACGTTCCCCTGGCCGTTGGTAGACTCTTCGCCGCCCTTCATGTGCATATAGCATAAATCTAGATTCGTCAAGAAACATTGCTCTTGCCCATTCTTCGTCTCCCCATTGTGCGTGTTGGCGGACGAAACGTAATCTTGCGACCCGATGTTCCCTTTCAAGTTTTGGACGACTGGCATACTTTTTTAATGCTACGGTTGCTTAAACTTTGTCAAAATGAATATTTTTTACAAATTTTTCACTAGTCAATATTTCAAGCTGATTTTTTAAACAGTCGTGTAATAGCAATCATACTATGTATTGCATATCTATCAGCTCAGCTAACGTAAATTACTATATCAATAAAAAACCGATGGTGTTCATTAATTTGTTGTTTGTAGAATGTAAAATAAGGTAACAAAAAACATCTTTTTTTTTTTAAACATATTATCTTTGGTACTACTTGTTTTTTTTTTGTTTTTTTTTCCGAATGGCCATTACTTTTAAACCCATTTCAAGGTTATCCATTAAATAGCGGACACCCTGTATACACATAAACAAAACTATGCTTCCTAACTAGTAGGTATGTTTTTAACCATATTTACCAAGCCGTAACTTAAAGTCTCGTGCTGTCTCTCTCACTTTAGCGACAGAAAGACTTTAAATAACGTTTAGTTTAGGGTTAAACAGTTAATAAGTTGGAAATATGAGATCTGTGAGCAAAAGCTTGAAATCACGAACTTCAGGGAGCGAAATAACCACCATGCATAAAACCGGCGTGGCGATCAATGTAGTGGGATAATAACATACGGTATAAAAAACTACTTGATCTTTATTACAGTAGGAAGCCATTGTACCACGAAATACAGTGCCTAGACCAATGCAAGCACTCTCCACCTTTTTCTATACCTATACAGCGCTGTTGTATGGCGGCTGAATGTGATGGGGACACCGGACGAGCACGTGTCCTTGTCAGAGGGAGTCTAGACGCGACACAAGCGATGCTGCGATGAGGACAGAGGACGAGCACGTGTCCGTGTCAGAGGGAGTCTAGACGTGACACAAGCGATGCTGCGATGAGGACCCAGGACGAGCACGTGTCCTTGTCAGAGGGAGTCTAGACTTGACACAAGCGATGCTGCGATGAGGACACAGGACGAGCACGTGTCCGTGTCAGAGGGAGTCTAGACGCGACACAAGCGATGCTGCGATGAGGACCCAGGACGAGCACGTGTCCTTGTCAGAGGGAGTCTAGACGCGACACAAGCGATGCTGCGATGAGGACAGAGGACGAGCACGTGTCCGTGTCAGAGGGAGTCTAGACGCGACACAAGCGATGCTGCGATGAGGACAGAGGACGAGCACGTGTCCGTGTCAGAGGGAGTCTAGACGCGACACAAGCGATGCTGTGATGAGGACCCAGGACGAGCACGTGTCCTTGTCAGAGGGATTCTAGACTTGACACAAGCGATGCTGCGATGAGGACACAGCACGAGCACGTGTCCGTGTCAGAGGGAGTCTAGACGCGACACAAGCGATGCTGCGATGAGGACACAGCACGAGCACGTGTCCGTGTCAGAGGGAGTCTAGACGCGACACAAGCGATGCTGCGATGAGGACAGAGGACGAGCACGTGTCCGTGTCAGAGGGAGTCTAGACGCGACACAAGCGATGCTGCGATGAGGACAGAGGACGAGCACGTGTCCGTGTCAGAGGGAGTCTAGACGCGACACAAGCGATGCTGTGATGAGGACCCAGGACGAGCACGTGTCCTTGTCAGAGGGATTCTAGACTTGACACAAGCGATGCTGCGATGAGGACACAGCACGAGCACGTGTCCGTGTCAGAGGGAGTCTAGACGCGACACAAGCGATGCTGCGATGAGGACACAGGACCAGCATGTATCCGTGTCAGAAGTAGTCTAGACGCGACACAAACGATGCTGCGATGAGGACACAGGACCAGCATGTATCCGTGTCAGAGGTAGTCTAGATGCTACACAAGCGATGCTGCGTCACTACATATAATGATGTTACATCGCACCTGTGTGGGGAGGGTCACGGGAAATCTTTGTGAGTGTATGGAGGTTATGTTGTTGAAACTTATACATATGAATATGAGTTTAATTTTCGTTTTTATAGTGGCAATATTATCCAACCGAAAAAAACGCAAATTTATAAACATCAACAAAATCCCAAAAAGTTCTTTTTGGGATTTTGTGTTTAAAAGTTCTTTTTCTTTTTTCTGCGTTTGTGTTTATTTGTTTGTTTGTTTATCAGAGATTCACGGCGTATGAATAAGAAACCCTTATCCTCACGCTCACATTAAAATGCAACCTTTATCCATCGTTTAATACAGTTAAATATTAAATGTATAATAAAAGTATTAAATATTTTCTAAAATGCACTAACGAACAAACCCCAGGAACATGAATCACGTCCATATTTTAAACATTATTCACTTTAATCAAACACGCACCGCCCGCGCGCGACAACTCATTCCAGTTATCTAGTAAGTCGTTATATGAAAATAATTAATATTCACCGCGCTCTGCTACAATTACAGCGAGTATTAGCATACGTATCGTATCATTTGTCGTGTACCTACTGGACGCGGGCATTGTTCATTAAGGAATTTACTAACTTAAGGGTGTATTTCCGTGGTTTGTTGATGCGTCATTTAGATTATGGTGGAAATACAAAATGTATTTCTTCATCTGGCAAGCCCTTTTTAATCTACTATGTTGGGAGTCTATTTTACACAGCCCAGCTACCGAGCAATAGTTAGTAACATTCTAAGATAAGACCGGTGATCAGACTGTCTGACTTACGATTGCTATTAGTATTTGTGCGACAACCGGGACCAATAACTAACACGCTCTCCGAAGCAATGATTCATATAAATGCCTATCGCTGCTTTATCTTGATGATCAGTAAATTTGCAGTGCGCTGCATCATAATGTAATAAAATAAGATAATAAAGCTAGAACGGAAGGTGCTGGGAAAAGACAAACAACGGAAACTCAAATTAACTTTTTGATGCATTTTTTATATACTCTTGTACATATTATTAATGTAAATGAAATAGGTTAATTGACTTGTGTTATAGAACGATGCTCCATGGCTCCAGTACGAACGCCCGGGTGTCACCATTGTGTGGATCACCCGGAGGACACGGTGGAGCATACGGTGGAGGTCTGCCCGGCTTGGGCGGAGCACCGCCGTGTCCTCGTGGAGGCGATTGGCGGTGGCGATCTCTCGCGTCCGGCCTTGGTCCAGGCCATGGTACGGAGCGAGAGGGCTTGGGAAGCCGTCACCTCCTTCTGCGAAGCAGTAATGTTCGCGAAGGAGGAGGCGGAACGCGTGAGGGAGGGGCAAAGTTTGCGCCCTCACTCCCCTAGCCGCCGCAGGAGACGCCCTGGACGTCGGGAATCGCAGGCCGATTCCCGGCCACCGTAGGCGCGGGCTTGCGAACGGCGAGCAATGGGCAGCTCGCCGTTCGATAAGGACCAGGCCCGGGTCGACGGCGCGTTGTGTTCCACGCGCGCCTCAAAGAGATGTCAGCACGAATGACGGGGTTTGCTAGGACCGATGCCTGCTAGGGTTGCGGAAAAGTCTAAGAGGGTTACCGTGGCCCCTGGCACAGGCAACTGAAGGAACACGGGTGGGTTTTAGTCAGTAAGAGTCTGACACGCCCTCCTGCTCTGCCCAGAGCGGGAGAAGATATTTGAAGATTTCACACCCACAAAAAAAAAATGGCTCCAGTACGAACTCAATTCGACTGTATTCCAAATAGACACAAAATGACAGTGACAATCTAATATGAATCTAAACCTAACTCTATACTTAAATCGAGATGAATGCTTGAGCTTCGAAGCTAGAATACGGGCTTTAAAGTTAGTTGCATCCACTTCGAATCTTGCAAGAACTAATGGGCGAACTTTTCGTAACCACTACCCTGCAACATATTAAAAGTACCTAAACGGTTATAAAACACCCTACTTCTGTCTGGAAAATATGCCATAAAATACGGCCTAATCTCAGTATAATGCGCGCTGGCTTATTTATAGTTTTTAATTACAGAGGCAGACAAGGGCAGGCGAAGTGCATCTATTTAGTGCACCGCACTACGGCAGTACCTAACTGCTCACGGATAAAGCGCCGCTTGAAACGCGAACCACTAATTAGAAATAATTAAAACAAAGGAAAAATTTCATATTAATTATAACTGCATAAAATTACCGTAATTAAGGTAGAAGAACGCTATCGAACGGGTACTAAGTCGGCTTTATATAGGTCCTATTGCCATTTCTCGAATACGATAAGATCTAGGTACCTTTGATTTTAGAAACCTAATAATTGGTTTAAGTGTTAATTGTGTTAACCTCCTTCGTGTTTATATCGAACATAAGCTAAAGATACCAAGCTTAGATAGTACGCACCGTTACTACAAATACTTACCCAATATAACATCGCGACTCGTCCGACACTAGTTGTAACAGACGAGAAAAAACACACGACCCTCATTGTATGTAACAAGATAACTACACAAACAAAGTTCTAACATGTTTGTACGAAGTTAATCAGTAGTTTTAACAATTCATTAGCAATAAAATAGGATTGGCCATTACAGTCGGCTTACTGCCCTCGCTAATGCAGTGTATTCCTTAGGGTACAGTAACTGGGGCGCGTACCTTGCTGTATCGAGTGGAACGCATGAATGTTGTACGATCGTCGGGCACCTTCAAATGGAGGTAGGTGCTGGGTGCCTCTTTTTTCGGGAATATGTTACCCTTGTATTTTGTTCGGTAAACTGAATTTATAGGTATATTCACAAAGTCTAACGACAGTACCTACCTAGTAGTAACGATAGTAACTTAACATTTTAGGTGTAGTAGTTCTGTCAGTACAGGTCCTTTCACGTTTATTTGTCTACAAGGAAATCTAAATTTTACGATACAAAATGAATCTACTACAACAATGACTGCACACCACTGAATCATATCAATATTATGAAACGGAAAGGTAAACGCATAGGTAAATTGTACCTTTCAGATTTACATGAAAATTCCGTCATTCGCTATCTGCAGCTTAAAGGATCTAGATAATCTATCATTAAACAATCATTTCACGGAATTGATTCTCTTTCAACATTACCAAACGACCATAATCTAGCTCCCATATATATACCCAGTCCAAATGAATCACCGTTTCCGCTTCGTACATAATCTACCCATAGATATAATAAAGAAGTATTTCTGTGTAATCTACCATATGAAAAAACACTTTAACGTTAGTTAAAGTGTTTCTATAATGTATTACAAAATATTATCATCATTTCATTTCATTTATGCCCAGTCTAAATTCACCACCACTCAATCCTCATTAACAGGCGAGTCCCGAGTCCTGTGTGCTCAATACTCGGTTGAACTCCTCACACTAAGTTCTGAGTACGACTAGTACCTACGAGTAGGCACGAGTTCTGAGGAGCGAGTATTTAGCGTAATTACCGCGAGCACCTCGTGCTGGCTATCGCGCTCCGTATGCTAATGCGCCTGCATTGCGTCTGCGCTCCATTCAGCTACCTAGACGGGTACCTTGGGCTGCTCACGACAAACTTATCATAGAAGAATATGACGACTAATAATTCAGACAGATGTAACACTTTCATTATGTACACCATACTAATTATAGGCATAAAATGGCTGCTCTCATCGCTCCATCGAACGCATGCTCTATGGATCGCAATTTAAAGATGGATCAGATTTACAGAGAGAAGGAGACTGCAGGTGCTATTGACTGATTGCTAGATTATTTTGGCTAACCGACCGAACCATTAACTGACAGGCGTGTATAGTGCAGGGAAACACTGGGATTATCTACTATACAAGAGTGTGGAAGCTGTTTAGAATTTTCAACATTAGACTGGCATAATTTTATGTTTAATTCAGACAACTAACATCATGATCAGACCAGCAAGTGTAACCTGCTCAGTAAATAATAAGTTTATCTCAAAGACATCACAATAATAATAATAATAATAATAATATGGGACAACATCCACACAAGGTCTTCAGGTCCCGAACTAGGCAGAGCCTGTACTACACACAATATTTGATTACAATACCCCCCTGTACAATATTTGATTGTTTCACTCACAAGACCAATAATTAAGGAAAATTACATAATTTTTTTCAGTACAAAACTATTCTTTTCAACTTGCTTAATGTTCGTCACTTCATAAACAAACAACCCTATCGTTAAAACAACCGTATCGCCAAAGTATTCCTCTAATTTTTTTTCGCACCGCTCAAAATGAATTCCATTTTAATAAGTCATTTATTATGGAAATAATCCCCGGCTTTCCGTGTCGACCGAGCTCTTCCGAAGTATACCGAAGTGCTCCACCGCATTCTACCTTTTCATACAATTTGTATGAGCTGAGCCTTCAGAGATTTTATAATAGATATAGGAAAGTGAAATTGGGAGCGTTTGGAAGTGGCACAAGTGGTCGAAAGCTCGGGGGAGGTAAGTATGTGTGTCATTCACTCGACCTGGAACGAATTGAGACACGATGCAGCAGTCTTTGTGACTCGAGTATTATCTTTATTCTAGACTTGGAGCTGCGTTCCGAAACTGTAAACGAGGCACGAACAAAAGAATAAAATAAATTCGATCTTTTTCTCTTCATTGTTTTATTGTATTTCTTGAAACTGGTTCTCAAGTTAACTAATACTTAATAAATATCAGTGCTGTTGACTTTATACTGAACTAAACATTACTGGTTGGTTAAGATACACGAAATTTTTCGGCCTTTATAATAAACAGGAAACTATACAAATTGGCTTAAATGTTCTTATCCGGAGCCATAAAGTATGCATCTCAATTCGCAACCGCCCTGGTTGAAGCTATACTGTCAATCGATATCCGTGGTCAATCCCGTTCCGCTTAGTATTGCGATCACGGCCACCATAATTTATCGCCAAATCAAGCGTTATCGGTGTATGCTAATACCGATAAATTGATATTTATGCCGACGACAACGTGATGCGCATGTGTTTGTGGACGAGTTATGTTAGTATATTTTGTCAGGATGAAGTGTTTTTGCTCATTGTAAGGCCTAGCAAAACACTTTATCCTGACAAAATATGAAATGACTATAGATTTAGATAAGAATAACCATAGGTTTATATTATCTGTTCTCTAAGCTCCAAAATTGAATTGAATTTTTAATATGTAATAATAATTTAAAATAATATTAAAGTAATAAATCGATAAATTTTAATCGTAAACGATATTTTACGATAAAAATCGCATTTTCGCAAAAATTATTCCTACGTTATTTAGGCTCGAACTGTTTTATTTTAAGCAATATTAGCGTCATGTGTCGTAGTGTTTTACGAACTATAAAGTGAGGTTAACGCATAGGCTCTACATAAGAGCTGTGACCAATGATTGAAACTATACTGAACCCACAATAAAGTGTCTACTTCAAAACACAAGCACCAGTTATGCATGTAGTAATTTGGCAAGTGACCGACGACGTCGGCGCGTGGGCGCGGGCGGTGCCAAACGGTCGTCTGCCAGGCACATCCCATATTCTATCGAGACTGGCGAGTGTTAACTATTAACGATACTTACATGGGTTTGAATTAGGATATTGTTCTTTGTTATTTTGTTCAACGATTGGTTGAACTAAATAACAAAGAACAATATTTATACATAACAGCTAACTGGCTAACATAACATTTTAGGATTTCTGTTGTCGAGATGCGAAGATCAAGTCCCTAGGAAAGGTGATTTTATTAAACAAGACTTCCAATACAACAATAAATTGACAATTACAAAAATAATCCGAGGTCAAAAAGGACAAATAATTTAGAGTTTTTAAGCATTACACACTTTGGTAACTACGCTTATAATGAATATTCCTAGTAACATAGATCTCATAAATATAATATATTTGGATCATTTAGCCCACTCCCGCGCGTACAAGGGCAACGCGGGCGGATGTGACGCGTAATTTCCCATTGGCTATTTGCGTAATTGCCTACGCCGTAGCCGGAGCAACGACGCTACGCCGCGCCGCCGCCGCCGCCGCCGCGCCGTAGCGCTGTAGCATCTACCAGCGGAATACGAATCATGTGTGAATTTGGTTACATTACTTTGTAAATAGGAAAATCAAGTATCTGATACTGACTATATTTCCAAATAATGCAATTAAAAATTCAGATCTTATGTATTAATGATGGAGTCACCGAAAATAAATCCGAACTAGTAAAAGCCGACTAATGACGTAGTCTTCTTATATACAGCAGAATTCTCCTCGCAACAAGATACAGAGTCTCATACGAGCCAGTTCTTTACGTCTAAACTCGGTGGGAACGCCTGATATAATGAGGCGAGAACAGAAGCAAGGCAAAGAATTAGCTAACCAGTTAGTATGATACCTATCCAGCCAGTTAGTTCAGGGTCATGTCTGAAGCATGATTGATGCTCGGGGCGTGTTCTGTGCGTTTAATTAGCACATTGAGTGCCGCCGTCTGCGACTGTCCTCGTTTTTATGGTCGAAGTTGTATCGACAAAAGTAAGATCATCAAGACAGCTATTTAGGCACCGAGGAGAAGACCACGCTATCATTATAGTTTGTTTCTTAAAAAATAAGCTATTCATAAAACAAATGGCTTTGTTGCACGCTAAGTAGGTACCGATGGTGAAGGTTTGGTTCACAAGCAAGACAGAAAATACCTACTTTGGAATTTATAAGTACACATTAGTTGCAGTACTTTTGAATTTATTAGCAGCAGTAGTTCTGATATAATGCCTTTTGCCCGATGTAAGACTTAAGAGAAAAATACTATTCCTAATATTGATGAACTTTTCCTAATGAATCCTTCGAGTGTTTCTAGACTAAAATATCGGATGTGATTAAGGTCCCTTTACTTCTAACTGAATTCAAACCAAGACATTCTTCATACTTTACGTGACGTAATGCCCACAAGCAACCGGCCGATACGACTCTTATTAGAAAAAAACTTCCTATTAATAATTAACGATTCTCTTGCAAAAATTATGAAATATCAAAGAAAAATTCCCCAAAGTTACATCTTGTAAGAAAACTTTAGAAAACCTCTCTTGAGAACTCAGAAAATGTTAGACAGGAAAACATTGAAGAAGCGTTTCTATTACATAGAAACATTGTACATAAAGAATAGTTATTTTTTCCAGTCGAGGTGTATCATAACAATAACAATCTGATGATGCGGCAGCGGACAATGTGCTATCATCGATAACACTATTTACTACGGAAATAGGTTACCTCTGCTATATATAATGTTTAATGAGCTGTAAAAGATATTGAGAAGAAACTTTTAGAACAATACTTATCCGCGGCTCCCTGTGTTTTTTTTCATAAACTTCTAAATGGTACCGCTGCGCTGTGAATGCTATGTAGCCAGGTAATACTTGTGAAGAAAGCTCCGCATCACCAATAATCTTTTTTGAATAACTTGCTTTATGTTTATGTTTAAGTATATTTTATTATAATATAATTATAAAATAAAATAAAATAAATATCGTCTGACATTGCACACAGCACCATCTAGTTCCAAGTTAAGCACTTAACACTTAAGGCTTGTGTTATGGATACCAGATGGTTGATACACTACTTAAATACATTTTTTTTTTTGTAAATACATACATATTATAAATATACATCCATGACTCGGGTACAAATGTCCATATTCATCATACAAACATTTGCCCCTACCGGGATTCGAACCCAGGACCATTTGGTTTCGCTGACTACACTTAGCCACTGTAGCCACTACACCAAACATGTCGTCATTATAATAAAATAGTAACGCAGAATTTTTGTCCGTTTGTCTGTTTGTCTGGACGTATGTTCCGGATTGGCACAAAAACGCATGAACGGATATGGATGAAATTTGGCACACAGATACTATATAAACTGGATTAACACACCTACTTTTAATACCTACCTACCTTTTGGTACCTACTTTTAATCCTGGTAGTACCTACGTTCCCGTGGGATGTTTTCAGACATCCACGCAGGCGAAGCCGAATGCAAAAGTTAGTTAGGTATGAACGTTTTACTTGTATACTCGGATTGCTATCTCCTACAGCCTACGTACCATAGCAACCGTTCCCGCCTATGTAAGGTCGCGGGCACGTATACACACGTACAGAACTAACGTATTGGTTTTGCGAAAACCTAGTTTTACTAAAGGTCAACCGACAGTTGCCCTACGTAGGCCCATGTTCAATTACTTTGAACTCTACGGATCCCCAAAGAGAAAATGCTGAAATACTAATTTCATCAGCGTGTTTTCTTGGAGATCTAGTCTTAGGTACTAAGTAACCTGAGGCGTACGAAGAACAATCTGCTGATGATTCGTCCTCCTCTAACAAGTTGATAACTGTTCATACAGGCTCGTGGACAGAGCTTTCGACAGCGTCCATCAGTTCTCCCCGAATGCAGGTGTCAAGATATGCAAAAAAGATGTGAAATGAGGTTGGTAAAGCAATGTTAAAATTACACCAAAGGTCAAAACCGTTTTCAATGCCACCGATATTGACCCGTTCCCGTTAAACATATTAGATAATAAAATAAACTTCTCATGAATATAAAACCACATTAATAGATTATCTCCTAAGCCCAAGTAAAGTATCATAATGGTAGGCTCTCGAGCACGTGTTACAATAATCGTTTCAAAACTTTATACATCATTACTTTTATACGCCAAGTTTTCTTATCAAACGTTTTAAAAGGCGGAGGAACCCATCCGAATCAATTCCCTGATCCCAAGTTTAGCATGTTATTACTTTATGGTTTATTTGCAACTTACAGGCGCACGAGTTTCGGTAAGAAACTTAATTAATTGAATATTGGGTGGGACGGGAGAAGATAAATTTCATTTCCTGAAGTCTTTGGAAAAGATTTGGAGAATATTTATTTTGAGTCATTCTGAAAAAGCTGCTACACGAGACTTTAAGAGAACTCGCCAGAATTCGTCAAGTTGACAGACGGAATATCATGAATAGAATAATGAACTCCTGCACAACATCATCTTTTACATATTGCCCTCAGCTAAATAAAGGCGGGGTTGCATTACCAAGAACAACATCGATACAAACAGTCCAATCGTTAATTTAGACTCGTCCTCCCTACAGCATCGGATAGTAATTACGGACAGTTCAATCAATCTGAACTGAAATCCGTCAAAGTACGAAATAATGGAAAAACAACAACACACCCAAATTATGCCAACATAAAAGCCCATCACCTTGTGTACAAAAAGCGTTCCAGTAAGTCCAATTCAGTTATCGACGTAATCAATGTAATCTAGAACGTAAACGCAATTAGATGATGACCGCACTCCGCCTGGTAGTGGGGCCCGCCTGGCCGCGCCTCGCTAATTACTTCAAAACTAATACTTTTATCGGTTACCATACTACTTACTTACCTTGTTTTTGTGGACATTTGTTTACGTTGTTGACTTGCTATGTAAGTACGTTGTGGGTGGAATGTGTGTAGTAGATAACGAGGTAGGTATATGTTACATAGCTGTAGCCACGAATACGTTCGTGTTAACAACAGATATCAAGATCGAGCTCGATAACAAACCCATGAATTAAAAAATATGTGAATCGGATAAGAGGACGTCGAGTTATTATATCGAACAATCCCGGACAGACAGCAGAGATACTTTTAATTTCATGTCAAGTATCGCATCAATTTTAGTTGACAACGAAAAGAGGCTTTATTCTTTCTTATTATAACGAGAATAAGGCGCATTAAAGGGGGGGGGGGGGAGGAATTTTTTAGATTTCCAGGCTTCGGTTTTAGAGCAAGTTATGGTTCCTTGGTTTTGGTATGTAGGTACTTACTCGTACCTAAGCGTCCCAGTCCCAGATCTGGCAAAGTGTTATTTGATTTTTCCATTGCGAATTTCTTAGTGCCCCCGTGTCTCGGACAGCCATTGGTCTTGCGCCTGATCTCGCCCCGGTCGTGTCGGATTGCCGTCCCATCGGACTATGAGAGTGAGGGAAGAGTGAGTGCACCTGTGTCTGCGCACACACTTGTGCACTATAATATCTCCCGCGCCGAAGGCTAGTCTCCGTTGAGATTGGCCGCCATGGCCGAAATACGGTCTGGAGGACTATTCAAGGTAAATGTATTTTACGTTACCTACTTAATTAATAATTACTATTAAATAACATTTTGTGTGAATCACACATTACAATTACGAAAAGTTATCAGATTAAATGGTAATTAAATAAAATACAATCTCTGAAATGACACATACCTACGACATCAGATATCTAAATAATTGATATTATTGTTTTGAACTAGTACTTTTCCTTATTACCTACCTTATCATTTTAGCGGATACATTTCCAATGCGATCTTCAGATAAAAATATTTATCTTTTTTTTTTATTTAAGGTCATGAACACTAACGACCTGATAAATTAAAACTGACTGAAAAATTATATATCAGAATACATAAATAATAAAACGAAGAATAATACCAACTAATACCCTACCCAACAGTTTTCTCCTAACTTCGGTAAGTAACATCATCTGGCAAACTCGATTTTATGTCGCGAAACTCGTCAAAGTTAAGTAAAGTAAAGAATTCCCTTCAGAGTCTAAACAAGTTACAGTTTTCTCTTGAAGGCATCGACTTAAAAAAGCGTCCGCCAACTCTTTTGAAATATTCTCAAAGTTTATTGAAAGTCTTTTTGATTATATTTCATTGTTATCGAATCAGACGCGTGGGAACTTTGTTAGGTAGGTACAATCTTTTGTAAGAAGACTAAGTTACTGCGCTCTTTTGAATGTTCTATGAATAAAACATACAGTTTTAGATGTATTCGTAGCAAAACTGCGAAGAATTTACATGAGACAGACAGTGCGCATGTAACTAAAGAATTTACATGAGACAGACAGTGCGCATGTAACTAAAGAATTTACATGAGACAGACAGTGCGCATGTAACTAAAGAATTTACATGAGACAGACAGTGCGCATGTAACTAAAGAATTTACATGAGACAGACAGTGCGCATGTAACTAAAGAATTTACATGAGACAGACAGTGCGCATGTAACTAAAGAATTTACATGAGACAGACAGTGCGCATGTAACTAAAGAATTTACATGAGACAGACAGTGCGCATGTAACTAAAGAATTTACATGAGACAGACAGTGCGCATGTAACTAAAGAATTTACATGAGACAGACAGTGCGCATGTAACTAAAGAATTTACATGAGACAGACAGTGCGCATGTAACTAAAGAATTTACATGAGACAGACAGTGCGCATGTAACTAAAGAATATACATGAGACAGACAGTGCGCATGTAACTAAAGAATTTACATGAGACAGACAGTGCGCATGTAACTAAAGAATTTACATGAGACAGACAGTGCGCATGTAACTAAAGAATGATCTCGGGTTGAGAAAATATCGAAAAGGATAAAATGTTTATGTTTAGAAGCAAGAGTCGCGCTTAGAAGATACGTTTGTGTATTCATATACGTTTGTGTACATTTCCACATTTTCCAATATAAAAATAACCTGATGTAGGTAGGTACAAGTTGCACTTACCTACCTACTAGCATTTATATTTTTAGTTTCGTTAAACATAGTATATCTACTCATATTAATAACTGCTTATGGTTTTACTCACGAATTTATTATTTTTCAAGTTTTCCCGACTAGTTTTGAATTCGCACGGAGTTCTCAGGCATGAGTTCGTCACGCGGCGAAATCGCGAATCCAACTCAATATTCTTTCGAACGAGCTGAAAATATCCAAACATTATTAATTGTACCTACAGTAAAATAAATAGCTTTTATATTAGTAGGAACCTACACTTAGCTACACAATCAGTAAATATGTAAAGTCAGGGAAATTAATTGTAGAATTGTTCAGCAAATTGACTATAAACTAAAATTGCCGATCAAATCACAACGGTCGTTCTTTGACAGTTATAATATGAAATGGATATTACCTATAACACGGCAAGTTGACGTTGTGTATCAATTTGAAAAACAACTATTTTCCCTGACTGTAAGTACTTAGATAAGGAAAAGATTTAGGTACTTTATACACACCAATCTTTAGTCTCAATAAAATACGAATACTTAGAGGCATCTATGTAAATGCGACCAGGAATTTCATTATAGGCACGAAATACCTCATACGCAGTGAACTATATGCCTCCTAGCCAAGGGGAATGGGCCTTATACAGAACCACAATAAGGGCCATAATGTGCGAGCACAATATAGCGTGTTTACCCGCGTTGTGAATGCAATATGTTATAATACCTAAAGAGCGGCGCGCGGCGGCGTGAATGTGTCCCAATGTTATAAAATAGGCTATGTCACTGATCAGGCATTTGCCAAAAAGAAAGGTTGTAGATTTAGCTGTATTGTAGTTATAGGATGTGAATGAAAGGTGTAATTGAAGTAACTGAAAACCTCTTAAGGGGTCATCAATATGTACTCATCATTATGAACAACTTTGACTATGAAATCAACCATGAATCGCGAAAAAAAATCTGCTGTAGGTGCTCTACATTTTGGGGAGCGCTCAGAGGGGGGACTCTGTCCGCTCACCTAGTGATCTCTGGGCGGTTAGATTTTGGGGAGACCCCTTTACAGTCTCCCCAGGAATCTCACTAACAAGCGTTGCACAGAGGGAGTTTCAGATCGGTCGTTTAGAGGTAACGGTGCCCCCTCCATGTGCAGATGGTGACCACCGGGGTGGTTATAGTGAGGTAAAGATCCCACACTCCGAGGTTTTTCCCCAAAGCCTGGGCGCCTATTGAAGCTACTTTTTGTCGAGATAAGCGAACATGAATGTATGGAGCAGCTGATATTTTTAGCGTTTTCCGAGCTTATCCTGATTCCCAACGGCACATAGGTCCCGTATACCCACCTACTGGGTACAAATTGAGGCTCAAACAAAATCCCAATAACACTCTTAACGATCTGGGAATCGAACCCACACTCAGGAGTCGCGCTTGTCGACCATTACTGGACCAAAGAGGCAATCAAGTACTTTAAATTCCTAGTGCTTACTAGAAATAGTAGCTACTTACCTATATTATTATTTTTTTAATAATTACCTCAATACCCCATTTATTTAGATAAAAACTGCCCGAGCCTCGATCTTCATATCGTAGGGCTTGAAATGCGATTGCGTGATTGACACACGCATTAGACTCAATAGACGTACACTTTCGAGACTCAATAGTTGCAAAAAATATCGATTTATTATCTTCAGCCAACTCTAAGTTGTTTCAAATTAAGTAGGTAATTTAAAAATCTTAGTAGGTGCATTCAATATCAACTGATATAATTATGATAGTATGAGTGTGTTATCGTCATACATTTTCATTGATTATTTATATATGGACTTTAAGTAAACACCTTGCTGCACCAAAGACTAATCTACAGTACTGTATATGCTACATCAAAATAAGATGTAGGTATTCTATCAAAATTGTTAAAATACCCACCATCTAGCAATGACTAGGAGCGATCGATGAAGATCATTTCCAAATGTGATTCCTTCTACTCGACAACAGATGGCGCTGGAAGTATGTTTTTGTCTGATAATATTTTGCGCAGTAGGTAACTAATTTTTATTTAGACGGAAACAATTATTTCATCGACTCAATTGTCATATAATTATTTTTAATTCAGCATTAGAAAAACTCAATGACTAAAGATTTAGTCATTGGAAAAACTCAAATAAAAACTTGTCAAACCGTCTATCAAACAAACTTTTTTGTTGCCAAAAATAGAGTGGATCCTGCAATCAATTTTCATTTAGTAAGTTTCGGATTTTAAAATCGATTTATATTTAATCGTTATGCTGAGGGCTTGTACCGTCAACATTCCTGAGCAGATTTTAACTGATAATAACAGATAACTGATAATAATAGAAAATATATTTATGGGACGCTAAAAGTGAGTTGTGTTGTGTGTAATTGTGACCACTTGTGGCACACAACTTGTAGAATTGCTAGACTGCTCAATGTTCAGATGTTGACTAGTAACTATAGACTGATTCCTTACCTACCTACCTACTTAATATCATGAGCATTATTGTCTCCAGTCAGAAATGCCTCCAGTAACGCAAATAATAATAATAATATGAAACAACATCCACACAAGGTCTTCAGGTCCCGAACTAGGCAGAGCCTGTACTACGGTAACCTGACGACTGATATTATACATACTTATATACATTTACACACCCAGACACAGGTCAAACAGACATGTGCAGACAAATGTTTGGCTTGTCCGGGGATCGAACCCGGGACCAGCGGCTCAAAAGGCAGGGTCGCTACCAACTGCGCCAACCGGTCAGTCAAATGACTAGTATATTTTGATTAATGAAGTTACGTTTTCCATTTTAAGTTTTGCTACATTTTTTTTTTGGATTCATAATTATTATTAATCATCATCAGTCGAATCTGTGTATCATGAATGAGAGAGTTTGCAGTGAATGTTTTGATTTTAGTTTTGTTGGTATATTTGTAGATAACGTTGCATAAGAATCCATATTGCGTCAGTAATGCGACGCGGCATGAATCGTGATGAGTGCGTGTGGCCCGTATGATGGGCGGTGCGACGTGGCGGGAAGCCAGCGCCCGTGCGGCAGCCGTCACCCCGCGTTATCTCGTTAGCACGGCCGGCGTCTGCGGGCGGCCACTGCGGCGCGCCCTCGCCTCGACCGCGAACTAGGGCATCGAGGTGACTGGGAGCAGCCGAGCAGCCGCCGCGCGCCGCAGCCCGAGGCGTGAGATGCCGCCGCCGGCCGCCACTCGCCGCTTGCCACTCGCTCCGCGGCCGCTGCTAGCGCCCGCAGTGACGCATTGCAGGTGCGCGACGGCCAATCGGCGCGCGCCGAACGCCAGTTCACGCCGCCGCACCAGCCCGATATAAAACCGACTATCCTTTGCAGATCAAAATTAATCCCGTGTCGTGCGTCCCGAGACATGGACTTGGACGTTCGAGTGATAAACTTTTAAAACGAAACGATTGTAGCGTAGTGTTAAAAACTATTCCGAGCGTTGGAAACGGATATGAAAATACGGTGAATCGAATAGTCGATTCGGAACAATTCGTGACCGAGCACGAAGCGAATCGCGGTCGCGAGTTTCCCGGCGCTGCCGCTCGCGCGAGTGAGGGCGGCAGTATCGTTTCAACCGTCGATCTGTGCGGTCGCTTTTGCGGCGTAGTCTGTGATTTTTTTAGTGTAGCTCCTGATAATCCAAGTTAATCTACAATGGTGAGTGATATTTCTGCTGAAAGGTGTCGGGAGTGCATTCAGGGGATCATCCTGAATTAGTTCCAGGCTATATTTCTGGGATGTGGTGCGTCGGTGTTTATAGTGATGACGGGCCTCCATTATATTATTGTGATGGCCGTTTTTTACCGCATTGCGGATCGGCGACGAAGCCAATGTCTTGATCAGGATGCAGGACCATTGATCACAAATACATAGGAAGGATCGCGAGTGCTACGGGATTTCTAAACTTTTTAAAACGACCGTTAGAAAGGCTCGAGAAACATCCGTCGCCATAGTTTCGTAGGAGGTGCCGGCTAAATGACGTTAGTTTTGATTGAAGCCGGCCGTCTATGACGCTCTAATATGGCGTTCGGGGTTTAGTACAAAAAAAACAAGTGATTGAGTGCGTTGTTTCGATGTTGGGAGGACTAGTCGCGCCCTGTTGACGGTGGATCGATCGGCCGGGCGCAACTGTCAAACGCCCGTTGACTCATCGCTACGCGCGCTTCTATATTTTTCATACGCAATTCACTAAACGGGTCGCGTTTCTACGCCGGTCTAGGAGGCTGCGGTGTTAAACAATAGTAATATTGTGTGGCGACACGTAGTGTAGCCGTGTGCGCCGGCCGCTCGCCTCAGATAGTTGGTGGATCGCATTGTGTCGCTATGGTATGTAAATATCGTTGCATCTGGCACAGCTGACTCAAATCCGTCTTGTGTTCGTGATCGACTTTCTCTCAATATTTTGGTTATCTCGAGAAACATTCCCAAGCAAGGCAAACTTGTGGTAATAAGAACAAGATTCGTATTTGGAGGCCTGTCAGTTGTATGAAGAATGTCTATGGCTGATAAATTGCATCTGTCAACTCCTGTTATGGCTGGTATATATTCAATTAGGCAAAGGAAATTCATGATAATTAACTGAATGATGTTATTAAAGCACTATTTTTTGTATGTAGTTGGTATAATGATGTCTAGCCTGCCTTTGATATACAAAGAATTTAGTTTGATATGATGCAGTTGAATATAAATAAGTAGAAAGAGCAATATTTTTAACAGAAGTATCAATGGAATCTATTTGACAAAAATATAAATGTAAGCTCAAAAGGATAAACAAGCTTAATTTGTTCAGACTTAACATTCTAAACCAGTTATGTAGCGATTCCTCACCTGGTTGCCTTGATAATATTTGGCATAACTTACAATCATAATTATTGATATTATTTGGTAGCTAGTTGACCAGAATATCTTGATCATCTAGTTGCTGTATCGCTTTGCCTGTGGTTAGAGTGAATATTACATGAAGTGTTCACTCCTTAGCTCCTGTTGCTAGGGACAATTATTATTCTAATCATCATGATTATCTTGTTTCAAAAACTAGTCTTATATTTTTTACCAGAGATTAATGGTGGTGCTACATAAATAATAGGCAAAAGTACTGATATCAGATGGCCTGTAGTATTTTTAGCAGTGATTACACTACCCACATGACAGAGTGTATCAGCAGGAAAACCAGTGCCTATTATAATGGTACAAACCATATTTTAATGATTACCTTTTAATGTTGAGGAAAAATGTATGGCATGACATAATTTGTGCCTATTTTATTGCCATCCATATTCAGGAGTGTAGGTAGTTCAGACTAGTGCATACTTTTAAAAGTTTCAACTTATTTGTTTAAATCATGGCAGAACAAATAATAGAATTGAAACTGGTATTAATTTGAATATGGGCGGAGTTGTTTAACAAGTTTGAATTTAAACTTTTCAAATGGCCAAAGCTGTCATTTGAACGATTATGTAGCCTCGTTTTTTGTTGGATACCAAAAAGGTTAATCATTGACCATTACTGGTTTATGTAAAGGTTTTAGCTAGTCAACTTATAAAGGAATAAATTAAATTGATCATTGTACGTTGGTCAAAGTTGTTGGTTGTATGGAAATACCTACATTGATTGATGCATATTATTATGTGTAACTGCTTAATCTGGAAGGATTCCAAAACCACAGGACCAGTACTAAATGCATTCTTGAGATACCGACTGTACTTATATGTTAATAAGTACTTAATTGATTACACTTTAGACTTTATTGATTTTGTGATGAGTTTGTTGTCTTGGCCACACAGCATAGGTATGGCGGCGTATCCACTTTTCAAATAACAATCGTATTTCTGAAGTGGTTATTATGTTATCTCAATAACACCGTGTTTATTGATAAAAGTGGCAATGCAGTATTTTGTATCTGTGGCGTAAAAGACCGCAGTGTGACGCGTCGAGGCCGGTCCGGTAATTACACATAATCTCTGGTGTAATCTTATCGCACCCGATAACCGCCCGCGTTCATTTACCGCCTCTTCGTATCTGACACTCATTAACAATGGTCGTCAACCAAACTGTACGTTCTTATTAATTTATTAAAAATAAAATAAAAAACTAGAAAACGTGAATCTTGACGTATTGTTGCAAATCAAAATTAATGAGAAAAAAAACGTCTAGTATAACTAAAATGTGTTCTATTTTTTTATTAATATGGTTGGTTATCTAACGATCGTGTTTGTTGGTTTCAGGCGGATCAACTGACAGAAGAACAGATCGCCGAGTTCAAGGAGGCGTTCTCACTGTTCGACAAAGACGGCGATGGCACCATCACAACCAAAGAGTTGGGAACCGTGATGAGATCCTTAGGACAGAACCCCACAGAAGCCGAGCTTCAAGACATGATCAACGAAGTTGACGCAGACGGTGAGTCCACGCCCTTATCTTTCCTAATCGCGACAATTCTTCGCATTCCTTGTGGCCAATACGTTTTCCATCGAAGTAGTTACATATTTTTGCCAAAGCCGTAAATTATCTATGAATTATGCACTTGAGTGTTGTCAGAAAAATACGTGACTTAACTTTGCAGAGAAAGTGTGAATTTCGTTTCCGTTTACCTACCATAATTGAAACGTAAAAAATACCTACTTATTACAATAAGATAGATAACTGAAAAAACATAAAAAAGACACAAAAAACGAATGGCAAAATGATCGTGCAGGAAATTACCTACCTACTTGATGTATGGAAAAAATACATAATTGCTGATGACAAGATTAAATATCGATAACGGTCCAAAAGTAATGGGAAAAAACAAGGCGATTCGATTTGAATATTATTTTATTGGTATCGAAATTAAAACTGCAGCGGCGGTCTAGCGATTTGAAGTTATAAATTCGATTCTAAACAGCAGTCCACGTCATTCTTAAGGATATAGAATACTTGATCGATGACTAGAACTGCCGTCCGTCCCAGCGTAATCAGTAACTTCTTTACGACCTTTTGTTAGAACAACTGAATGATTTCGTCATTTCACTTTTAAATATTCTTATTTTTTCCTCTACATATATGTATAGGTATCGACTCACTCTTATTATTATGTCACGTTCAAAATAACATGTTTTCAACTTGATAAGCTAATTACGTATTAAGGAACAACACACCTGTTAATCGCTAAAAGCCGTTTGAAAAGATTTTTCCTATTCAGAATTATCCTCATGTGCGAATACCATGCATCAGAGATGTGGTGCCTCTGTTATTGGAAGTTTCGTGAATAATTTTAAAAAGGTAGTTCTTGATGAAGGTCGTCATCTTAGGAGTGGACGTACCCAACTCGAAAATATGGCGTCGGTATTTTTTTTAACCAAATATCCGTTACCATAAACCCACAGTCGGATTTCCTGTCATGGCAACGATAAATGCAAAAAGTATGATACAATTAATTCGCCATCAATTCAATGTAGGCGCGTACTTAAATTAAGGTCATCGATACGTATTGTGATTCAATACAAATGTAATAAATTTCATATCGCACTTGTAATCGATATCATTATCGTCTAAGGTATTATAGTGTCGATAAGAGCCACGCTTGAATATATCATAAAGTCCTTTGGAATGCGCTATGTGCCTAGCTGTCGGTTTTAAGCCTTTCACGGCGCTCATAACGTTCAATTTATTAATTGAGTAAATGCACATAAAAATTGAAGGGCTCACGCCTGATCTGTTTATGAAACCAATGTTTATGGTTGTCGTCTCGAGTAACTGTTTTTACTCGTTGCCACGATAAGTTTCAGTGGCGAATTGTGGTTTGATAACACATTGATTGTTGATATTGGCACTTTGACTTTGGGTTACGATATTGAGAAAGGTTTAGTGTAAACACATAACCGAAAGCGTGGAATCTTTCTTTCCCATGTAAATCCGGTTATCCAGCTAAGTAAAATGCACATATTCATAGCCCTTTTAATATCAATTGGAATGTGAGCATGCCCCATAACATTTTTGCCTGTACCGATCCACTTTGAGTTAGCCTCTCTGTCTGCTCTACTTCAACGATAATGAGCTCCTTCTGCAGAACTCTAAAAACAAGCTTCCGCGCAATTCAAGTGTTTACATTTTAGTACATTCGTTATAACAGTTATATGTTAATCCATACTGCGCGCGCGCCATAAAAACATTATCACCAAGTACTTACGTAGGCTACGTTTAAACAGCACTTTATCAGTGTCCATGTGTGTGTAGTACTGTTTCGCACACACGTACACTACTCTGAACAAACACGTGATTATGTTTAATTATGTTTCGCCAAAATATTGTACAGTAAATTAGTGTTGTAAATGTTGATTGAGAATGTCCTTTACTTTTAAAATCCTACCTACTTCAATGTGTATCTTTTCAAACAATGGGTGTACTGGAAGAGAAAATACCTTGTGGCAAAGTCGTCATTAGACACACGTGGGCCCACCTTGGATCGTTATAGAATGATCAAGTCGAGCGCAGTGGCGCTTGGCGCACGAAGGGAATGTTATCCGATGTTGTCTATAGACGATGTGTGATGCTGCCAATCCCATCTGTATGATAATAATCCCTTGGTCGTCCCACGAGCGACACTAATCAGACGGAAGGGAGTGGCCTAATCTAAGAAACCAACAGCCCAGCCCAGCATTAGCCACAACTAACTAGGTCGACTTTTTAGCGTTCCGTCCGTCCGTCTGTCTGTCTGTAAGCGGGCTGTATCTCATAAACCGTAATAGGTAGACAGTTGAAATTTTCAGTGTGTATTTCTATTGTCGCTATAATATTAAAATGTATTCATTATTTAATTTATAATTAATTAAATTTAAATTAATTCATTACGAGGGGTACCATACAAGAAACGTGTTCATAAAAAAAATAGTTAAACATTGTACGGTGAACGGGGAACCCTTCGTGTCGGAGTCAGACTTGCACTTGGCCGGTTTTTTGATCTGAGCAGATGCGGGGTTGATGTACATCCGACTGGTATGTGCAACCAAATTCCCACGGATACCGATATCAGCTTAGTTCGGTTGTCCAATTATCAAGCTATACGACTCAAGCTCAATCGATAGCCGAGCAAGCTTTCAGAATGCTGTAACAAATAAAATAAAATATTGGAATTCTACGGAAAAGTACATCAGCTGTGAACCCTGTATTACTTAAAAATACATGATCATAATAAGTATTTACCTACATGAGTAAGACCGGGGATAATAAAATTCTGTCAGCAGCTGAACCAGAAATGTTTACATTTCATCATGAGACAACGCCTGATCAAATTAGCATGCGAATCATGTGAGTTTACACAAAGTAGGTATTTGAATTGAGCACAAAAAAACCGCTATCTAACATACGCAATCGAATGATAACGATGGGAGCATTGTCTTTAGAACGAGGAGTAACGGACGCGGTATCAAATTATGTTTGAACAGATTCCAAAGAAATTTAAAAAATATTGTTGGTGAAATAAAACTGCAGGACGTGATCCCAGAGATGTCGGAAGTACTCTGAGAAATTGAGTATGCACTTTTTTGTAAATGTAGGCTACCATTCTTCTCAACGATTTTTTTTGCGTATTATCAGGGTTCCATCACACAAAAGAATTGACATGACCCTCATTACTATACAAGACGAGCTTCTTTGTGATTCAAGCAGCCACCCCATGTAGAATCGTATTCGGAACTCGCCTACTTTGTATGGGAAGTACTAACGAATGACCGTGAGAAAACTTAATAAAAAAATGGGAGTTAAAACCAAACAAACGGGTATAAAGGTTCATAAAAACAATAAATCGGGCTCATTTCTGCGAGCTACCTAAAATAGAAATAACTCTATAAATGTTCGTTACTGTAATCTGAACCACAATTTAAAAGGCATTAGTCGTAAACCTCTTTAGTGGGTGCCATAATTTGGCTGACGGAGTACAAAGCGGTGACGTCATCAGCTCAGGCGATTGGAAACGAAGTCACCGTTACATTACAGACTAGAAAAATTAACTTTTGGTTGTGAAAGTTTCACTCCGCATATTCGGATGCAGCGGAACGATGAGTTTTGTAACTGTTGAATCAACTGTTATTTGAACCCACACATTCATCTTTGGTGTGTTTTTTGAGACAAGAACGTCAAAATGTTTTTCGCGAGATTATAGAAAAAAAAATACTGTTCAGTTACCAAACAAGTTTATAGAATGAACAGCTAAGAAAAAATGTAACTAGATAAACAATAGCACGAGATGTTTACAGATTTGGCTCACCTGGCCTCGTAGGTTTCGCTCGAATGACCTGCAGTATATATACGATAAAAAGTGGGCGGCGCCCTATTTCGAGCTATGCACGACGTCACATGGTCATTGTTTGTGTGTTTACAAGCTCGGTGCACATCGGCCGGCCCTGAAATTTCCCTTATCAAGTCGATGTCGCCAATATTAATAGATATTAATGGTGTGTCGACCAACCGTCCCATCTCTACGATATGAAAACAAAAACGAATCAACATTTTCAACTGGTTGAACGACTCTATTTTCCTCAAAACATTTCGTCTCTAAGCATATAGTTTTATGCATGAATATTTAACTCGTAAAAAAAATTAATGTTGCTACGTAATAATAATTTGACGATCAACCCTAACGTCCTCTCATCAGGTTTTGTATAAATTATTCATGTTACATAATGATAAAACAGTTGGGCAAAGGATGGACTTGTAGAACCTGTTTACAACTACGTCGTGCTGGGCACAGCTAACATGACAAAAGGGCGAGATGTGAACATTAATTAACACTACAATTGCCATCTCTTTACACTTGTAACACAATACCTCGTTTGCAACAACACTGGTAATTGTTTAGTGTATCTGTTCACACAAACTGCGACGTTGAAGAACTAAAGAGATACAGGTCTGTTTAAGCATTAATACGCAATGTGACTTGTTTGACATTGAGCTGATAAAATGTACCCAATTTAGATGTAACTAGTTTATTATCAAGATTTATGTACAATATTCACTATCATCCAGCCCAGCGAAATAAATTGGATGGAAAATAGAAAATTCAACCCTTGTTTCTGTCAGAGGTAGAGCCATCGGCTGCACGACATGGCTCGATGATTAGTTACAACGGAACCGAATCGCTCAAATATCGATTGGTACGTCGACGTCGCGCTTTCCGATATCAAAAGAATTGTACTGATACTGATATCATAGCAATAATAAAGTAGTAATTTTTATTTGAAGTTTGATACACACTGTATAAATAAGTGTTGGCTCAATTTAAATCGGATAGTACAACATCGTACATACACGTAGGCATCATAATTTTGTAGCTGTTCATTGTTATCATTTTCAACAAATATGATATAAAATGGCTCATTCATTATCAAGGATATTATGCTATTATCCAAGGTAACGGATAGCTGCTTACCTTCAACAACGATCTTAATTGACTTATTCGCAATCAAGACGATTTTGTATGAAGAAACATTTGTGTGGCTTTTTTGTAAAGTATTGGGTTCCGTTCATCAGATCACCTGAGATATGCGCCTGTATACCTCGTGAATAAAGCGTGATGGACGAATAGAACAAGATTTTTACCACACAAGCCAGTCACGTACATCAATTACCTGGCAGGTTAAAGATCGCAACACTAATGATATACCTTTCAGACGTGTGCAAGCACCACGGCAATCCTTATATTATCAACATTGGAATGCCCGGATGACGTAGACCGTGACCATATTAAGTTTCCAGTCCAACAATACAATAAGCACATCCGGGAGACCAGCAAATTAATTCGCCGCTAACAAACGGAAGCCCGATAAACGTAGCGTCTGTTCCTGCGATATAAAAGCATTATTCATCAAACATACAACATGGAACGAGCCATTGAGGATCCGAACATGAGGCAACTGGACAAATAAGAGTTATTTTGTGGCGTGCAGTCACCCGCATAGCAGTTAGCCAGAGTCTAAACATCCGACTACCGGCTGGCTAAGTAAATACTAACGTTATACGCATAAACGCTTATGATGTTCGATAGATAAAACAGTTGCAATTGGTGCCAAAAGACACGAGTATTTGCATAGGAACTTCGCTGTAATATTATACCAAAGTTAGCTTAACAGTTGCTACATCAAATCGTTCTGTAGTAACACCCACTCACCGATCTCGTACCCACATGTTTCGTAGACTCGTATAAATTGCCCCAGTTAATTATGTAAGTGGTACATTTAGCTTGCGAGTTTTTTTTCGACTTCCAGGTGAAGCGTAAATTACAGAACTCTGAGAAAAATGCGGCGTTACATCGTCTTGTTATATATTACAATTTCACTCTAGTCGCTGGTCTGAAAATAAAGGTGGAAGAGTTTTGATATTGAAGCATCCAAAATTAAAATCCAAAAAAAAAACACTTATCGATCCACAAACAAACAGTTTAGGCTGATTTAGCTTGCGCGCAATACCATAAACTAGGCTTGTTCCAACAAGCGTGTAATTTAGCTAATATAAAGCGGGCTGGCAATAAATTCGAATAGCCGAGATAATATCACTTACGTTGTAAACGATTCCAGTTTCACCTCACCGCAGCGAAAACAACTCGGCTTCTAATCTACTTACACTATAAATTGATGCTACATAATGCTAGCTAGAGATAAAGAAAATATTATGAACGAAGAATATCAGGAACTCTGTTTTTCCTTGAAATGTAATGTCAGTTTACCTAATGCGTTCTTAGAATAGCTGGAAATAGCTTTTGGCGAACGACCCGCTACATAAATGGATTTAAAACCACAGTCTTAACGCGTCTCGTAAAATATTGAAATTAAAAATGTGGAAATTACATTGTGGGTAACATGTATTACTTATTCTCGATAGCTATTTAAGTTTCTATTTAAATAGTTCCATTTGATTTAGTACAATAAATATTATTCTGGGCAAGGTTCCATCCGTAATGAACGTCGTCTGCCCGTTCTGCAATAATTATTTTAATATCCCGCCGTACTAGTAGTGATTGTTTACAACATCACCACATTTGCTCTTGGCAAATCGACTGGCGTACTACCACAGTATTGCGGACACACGCCGCTGTGGGGACACCTTACATATAGATCAAACCATTTGTATTTTTAGACCACTTGACCAGCACGATACCAGTTGTTAGCAGACTCCGCCCACAGCAATGAGACCACAAAATATATTTGTGTAATTATCTGCAAATTGTGAAATATCGTAAAGATCTTGCACTTGACCGCCTTTATGCAACGATCTATTGGAACTATACAATGAATTATTTACGTCTGATAGAAGTGTATAAAGACCAATGTCAAGTGGATAATTTTGCATTGGTTACATGACGCTTATCGCGCAATTCATCATGATGCGCGGATGCGACGTCTTCCGGAAAACAAAATGCTTCATCGGCTTGACAACCACTCGTTATTTACGCTATTTATTTTCGTTGTTACTAACAACAAGATCGCCTCGTATTGGCGATAAATGTGGTGTTAATTCGCGGTGGGCTTAATATTTTTTTCCATTTGTATAATCACACATGGTCGCCAACGTAAGTGTTTGCGATGATATCCACAAAGACACCGTGTCGTCCAACGAGTTTCAACGACCTCGTCTTAGGAATGTTGAAAGGTCGTTTTATGGGATTTCAAGTGCACTCTCCTGTACGTTGCGAGGACGCGAGTGCACCAGGAATTAATGCAAAATTACGCCCTCAACTTACAAACATCGTGTACTGTCCATCATTTCATCGATAGTAAGACGACGTTACTAGCACAGGTTGTCGGATGAATATTTATAGTACATAAACGAAAAGGCAGCAAACCGGAGTAATAGTTCTCTAGTTGGCATGAGGTTTGCTGGTGATGTCACGGACGTCACGATAAGGAGTCGTTCACTCGTCGTCAGACAGAGATAGCCGCCGCCGAGCGCTTCCACAGCGCACACGCGCTATTTGTGGAACAATGCTAGCGAGCATCAAACTCGAATCTAACCGATGCCGACGATTCATCGACAGCTGACCACGGCTTGTGTTGCATACGCGTCTCAACTACGCACTTATTATAATCTGCGGAAAAACTCGTAATTGGCGCCCATGCGGTGGTTACTACCTGTAAACATGATTCACTACTAACCGATGCAAACAGATTGTCCTCTGCAAATGAAAATGCAGACGATAGTCCAACTGGATATAAAGGAGCACGTAGAAATTGGGACGAATTAACATAAAACACGAGGTTCTATGTTAATTCGACCCAATTTCCCTTGTTGGCTCTGGTCAATACACTTGATGGGGTTCTAAAGATTCGATTCCTACTGACTGGCATACTTATAAAATTGTCAGAGTGGTAGGAGGGTGTTGGGTAGTCAGCTGGGAGAGGCGGGGGTGTGATCGACAGCCACGCGTGTCGGGGGTAATTGGGCGACGAGCTTCACGGCCCACCCGGCCGGCCGCTGAAACGTCGGAAAATCCCGTCGTCTGTTGGTAATCCCCCGTATTTGCGCTCAATGTTTGGATTATCGTCGTCCGTGTTTGCAATCTGGATTTTCCACGTTACGACCTCGGTTCTGGTACCAAAACCGTTCAATAAACTGATCCGAGTCCTCTTGTTATGCAAAGACTATAAAAAGGCTAATTTGCAATATAATCGTAGGTGGGCTCGACCTCACAGAGTTCCAGTCCATAGCTCATTATCATGGAGCCGAACGACCAATTAGATCGATTATATTGTGTCCATACGAAGCGTCTCGCTTCGATTGACCCGATACCTCGGCCATTACACTTTTGATTCTATTGACACATATCGATTAACTGCTGATACAACCATTCGGTTCATGTCGAGTTCCCTACAAAGCTGTATCACGGTATAATAAAGTAAGCAGTATTACGTCTTCATACAAATTGTCGAAACGACTCGCTTCGAAATCTCGGTGTACACCAGTACTTAACAGTCGCGCGTGCGTCGCAGTTACGTTAGGATGCGGCCGCTGCGAGACGCTGTATTGTCCAGTGTCTAGATGTTTGAATTCATCAATATCGAAACCAGAAATAACATTTTTAAATTACCAATTCAGTCGGCAAGGTATTTCCTTATTTATTTAAGCGTGGCACGGAGCGCTCGCGCGGAGAATTGCCGATTGTGCGGCCGGACGTTTCGCGGGGGTGCAGCGGCGTTAGGCGGACGTTCAAGTGGATAAGTAACTTTTCTATAGAAATTTTTGAATCTGAATAAAATGGATAATATCTTAAAAAATATCAGACTATCCAAATTGCGAATATACCGAGATAATTTAACAAACCAAGCCTGCACCACAAAATTTGGGATTTGTTATCACCGGATTTGTGTAAAACATTTTAATGTACAAGACATATTATGACCAACAAATTGCACGGTTTAAAATAAAATGCTCTTCCTTAATGTGTCGGACTTATAGAGTACAGTTACAGCCTAAGAAACAGTCAGTGGGCAACCCTAGTGCATGTTTATCTACCGAGCGGCCGTAGGTAAGGACACTGCTGAGACGTAATACTGCTTACTTTATTATACTGTGGCTGTGTCACGATAACTGATTCATTATTTATAACCGCGGTCGACAGCTCGTTAGCGACCGGTTCGCTTTCAATCAAACCGGCTCGCATGTCTCCATCGTGCCCTATGTTTATTAGCAATCACTGCCCATTTGCGAGCGTAACTTGACAATGACATCTGTACTCGTCGTCGTCGGTCACTCTGCCCACCTTTGATGTATGGCTCGTAATAGATAAAAGACTGCTCTCAGCGCATGCGCCTGTTTACCCATCTAATCCGAGTTCACAATAAAAATAGGTTGGGGGCCGGTCAAGCAACTCTACCATCGATTGTACTGGGAACATTTTACATCGTATCTCGTCACACACAGAACACTTTCACGTGTTACCGTCTGGCCGAGTTCTTAAGCACGATATGTGATGTTGTGAAAACTGCTCACGTATGTATATAACTGACAGTAGAGGAGTGAAACGAATACGAGTTTAGGATTTAACTACACATAACCATAACATGACGCCTAGTTTCTTCGAATGGTTACGGGGGGTCAACTAATTTTATGATTATTTTGTTCTTAATACTGCCCTGTCATTGACATCAGAAGAGGACGTCAGACATAAATGACCTAATGGTCTCCATTTAGTGTTGTACTTCGTAGCTCGACCATGAACGTATTTATTATAACTTTAGATGGTAATAAAATCCTTTTAATTTATACTATTTTATACCTACCAACTATCGTAGATATGCTAAAATTCTAGCTGGCATTATAACTTTAGATGGTAATAAAATACTTTTAATCTGTACAATTTTATACCACTAACTAATCAGAAATGTGTGCCTCTCAATTATCGTAGACACAGGTCGTGCTGGTTAGCTTCCTTCCCAGAACGACCACGCTAAAATTTCAGCAGGCTTATAAGTGAATGAAACGAGAGCATGCCTAAAAAAACTACTCATTATGTACTCCTATTTCTTTACTGGTAAATTATAGTAAATTGTTAGAAAAGCAAAATAGTTATTTATCCAACATGTGAGGAAAGTTCGTTTATCCTGTTTTGATTTTGAGTCTTGGGCGAACGAAGGATTGAAAAATAGAATCACGAGCGCAGCGAGTGATTATAAATTTCAATCCTGAGTAAGCGAAAGACTCAACAAAACGAATAGCAAATGAACTTGCTTACATGTTGCATACAAAACTTTTCACCACTCCCAGCAAGAAAGTATTCAGTCGTCATAGGTAAATAAATTAAATAGTCACAAAGCAAATAAGAATTAAAAATTAATCAATAAAATTATTTTTTTTTTTAAATATCTTTAAAACTTTAGGTTAGTTTCTGAACGGGATCATTACTTTCCTCACTGTCCAAACAGTGAGGAAAAACCAACTTTCCTCACCGTTTTCGTAGAGGAAAGACACTTCTTTCGTGTGGGAGTGGTGAAAAAACATTTTCTGCCTATAAGCCTTATCTTTTTTTTTTATCATTAAAGATGTGTTGGCTCTTGACTTAAACAAGTATTCCAGAACTTATAACTTGGAATTCGGCCTGGATTACATATACACACAAAAAGTCATAAATATCTTATTCAATTCTCACATTACTAACCACAGCAGCACACGGTACTGCCGCATTATTCGCCAGATAAAGAACACGCGGGCCCAATGCGGGTTGATAGATGTCACATGTCTTCGAATGTTTGGGGTCTAGCAGGACATGCCGGTTTCCTCACGATGTTTTCCTTCATCGTTTTGAGAGCAATGGTAATGAAATAATTTACACCAAGTAAAGCGCCTGTCTGGGTTCAAACATACGACCTGCAACTCGTAAGTCACGGCCGTTACCACTGGGCCACCACGAAAAGTAGAGCATACTTGAAGTACAAAAGCCAAAACGAATGGGATACATGAAATTGATGGGGTAATGCGTCAGCGGGTGAACTCTCTCGTCCCATTATTAACTACTGCGCGCCTCCGCTCTGCCATTTATTGTTCACGCTTCTTCCCGGGCGTATCCACACAGGATTATTTGTTTTGCTCGTGTCTTTGCGGTTTACTTTATATTCAACACGCCAATTAGCAGCGCACTGTTATTATTTAGCTGGTTTCCTCGTTTTATCTAACACGTTCCTCTGTTTTGTAACTAGTCAGAGGTTTAAAGTGGACGTTTCGTACTAACGGCGCGTGAATGTTCTGTCTCGCAGAAATTCTCGCCCAGCTTCTGGTTTGTGTCGAGTAATTGCAACCGTGATATAAATCAACCAAGATGGCGGATAACTGATGAACGCACAACATCCCGGCGACGTGTTACGATATGTTTTGGTGACATAGTCGTGGACATATGGACATTTGGCACCATTGCATTGAAATATTAAGGTTCTGGATGTGAACACTAACTGTAAAAATGATGTAATCATTATGATATTAATCTTGCTTATATTTCATTGTAATTATCATAAAAACTTGGCGCGAACAATGGCTGTCCCATAGTTAATTCAACAGTCACAACTATGTAAACGACCGGTATGTCATTATTTAATGCATCAATGTCCGCGCATCGCATCGCGCATCTAATATCATTTAAAGTGCGGGATGCTGTCCATCAATTCGGTGATGTAATTTACATATTGTTAGTATTTAGCAGGCAGTGTTGCGTAAAAAACCACACCAGTATTGATTGAATAGACAGGTATTAGTCGCGACCGCAAGCTACCGACTTACCGAGGGAAGTTATAGCTGTATTAAATGGTGACATTTTTAACCAGTCAGGCTTTGGATTCAGATACTTTGTATATCCGGAAGCATCTGCTGTCAGACGATTGGCTATATTTATCAAAACTCTACAATCTTGCTGATGTCTATGTGACACTCACAGTCTCACATATCTAGTAACAAGAAAGTGTCATTAACACATAAAAAAAACCGTTTGTGTTGTAACGTGAAATAGTACGAGGTTTAGTCATTGGTCGCGCGCCAAGCCACGTATCGATCAAGACTCATCACTCTTACACCAGGAATACCTCCTCCGAACATTGTCTACATCACTGACCCACTGTCGTCCTAATTGCACGCTCGCTGCCCTTTCAGATTCTGAATCACAGGCCGATTTAACTGTTTGGAGCTAAACTCGACTAACTGTAGCCCAGCAGGTGTCCAGAAACCAGTTTATTTTGAGGAATAAACTTGTTGTAATAAAACGCCCAGACATATTACAGCTGTCCGATCGTTTACAGTTATGAACAGACTACAAAAGAACTGTAAAAAGACTGCACTTTCAAAACATTCTTTGAACTATCTCTATACAAAGCAAAGGATAAACAGTGTTGACATCCCGCGTACCCACTCAAACTTGTCCGGAATCGCTGTGAAATTGCAAATGAATTTGCATATTCTGCTGGCTGCATGCCAGTGTGTTTGTCGCGATTTACTCGCGTGGTCGAGCGTGAGCGTCGGCCCGGAGCATCGCCCTTAACTTACCTCTCGTTTACCTTGTTTATTATAATAGACAAAACATTAACAATCATGTTGCGAAGGGTTCGTCACTAAATGGTAGATGCAAAACACTATCAATAAGAGAGGTCTTGCAGCATTTGCATCTTGGACGAGCGATCTTCTACATCTTATACCACATCGTACACCACACACAAGTACACAACATCTCCGAAAGTAGGCTAACCGTCGGTTTCTGTTACCATACTAATACTTCTTATGCTCTTAGCCCCCTTACCTCCTAGTGCCCTTGTTAGTTTTCTGGACTCCTCCCTAAGTTCACCGAGGGACTAGAAAGACAAAAAAATCGTCATTAAGTGGCACATACTTACGATGAGTCATTAATAAAAGCTTAAGTTTAACTTAAGCTCAAGTTCCTGACGCTGAACTGCGTGTTTCTGTTCTCAAGAATACATGCATGCCTGCCCTGCTCTTCATAAATACCTCGTCATAACGCGAGCAGTAACCCGTGCATGGCTACATGAGCCATCCGCCATTACTCCGCAGTCGTAACTTCTTCCGCATATTTCTCTAGCCAATTCTATTGTTACACTGAAATCTACAATCGTTTACATACCATCGAGCTACATTTCTTGACATTTACATTTTGTGTTCCGGATGGTTGCTCTGACGAAGTCTCAAATTGCTTTAGTTGTTCAATTTTATCAATAAATGAGCCTACGTAGATAGCGTATCGTATAAGGAATGTGTCTGCGGTTTGCTAGTCGAGTTGTCAATGCTGACGCCATGTTGAGTCAGGCGTCCTTGCCGGCTCATTTGTAAGGCTTCTCAGTCGTCGTTCGCATTAGTTACGCCTAATTTTACCCGACGTTGAGCTAAAGTTTTAATTATTGAGCTTTGTCATTGTTACATTTACTACCACGCACAAAACCAGCAGAATAATGGTTGTTCGTTTCAGTGATATTTCAAATTAACTACTTTCATGACGCGCCACGAAATATGTAACTACTGTTTGATCCTTCATCTAGTTTACGGAACATCAAGAAGCATTTCGTATTTGTGATAGAGTACAACACAGGCGACAACTTTGATTAAAAGATAATATGCAAGAACATCTCGTGTTGTCTGGATAATCAAATAAAGCCGAATTACTCATTGGATGAGTCACTTGAATTAATTAGAATCTGCAGATTGTCACATTCATGTGGTAGCTATAAAATTGTGATTCAATTCTTCCAGTGACTGGTTGATATAAGACAATAGGTCGGTTGAGTTCATCAGCGGATATAGCCGTGATAATTTAGTGAACGTGGGGCGGCGTGGGCGCGATGTGTTTATGGACTATGTACGCCAATCTAAAACGGCTTTATCGAACTTTCCCCGAAACAACTGATGTTTAGATGATTGATTTTTGATCCAGCTGCACCGCGTTTCACCGCCTTCGTGACGACTTCAATCAATCCTTTAAAACCAAGCGAACGTTGACAGCACGTAATAAAGTTGTTTGATGTATACCAGAATAATTATGAAACCGCGGACACTAACTGCAACATTGATTAATGCGCGCAGATGGAACAGAAAGATAGAATAAACTCATCATAAATTATAATGCGCGGAAATCACACGGGCCTTAACATATTCAAGCAAGTACCCCATTACGCGTGTTTGGAGATGTCCAAATATTTGTATAAAATTCGACATATTGAAATAACAAACATAGATCAACAGCTTATCATGTATATAGGTATATGGCAACTCATTTCTGGTTTTGGTCAAATTCAAACGTCTGGGGAAGCGTGCCTAGTGGGCGCGTACTAGGGGTGGATATTGATCGTGTTTCCGTCGTCTCGCGGTTCCAGTCGGGGCAACCGCAGCGCGTTGACTAACGTCGATGACTCGAACATGTGTACCTAGTGGAGCTAGTAAGATAACGGCTACGAACAATGTATCCATTCGAGAGGCCGTTGATTAATTTGCAAATTAGACCTTGAACATAACAATTCTAATTTGGACACTCCGCTAATAACTCTGAAGTTTTTTTTTTTTCTGTATGAATAGTTACTTTGTTTGAAAACTTCTGCCCATTACCAATCGTTGCCCACATGCAATATATAAAGGAACATTTTGGCAACAACGATACTTAATTCTGAATCACAATTTAGTGGGAAATTCTTGCATTTTCCTTATCAAATGAAATCAGCTCATGAATTAATCATTCCGCTATACATGATGTGATATCTAGCATCATAAGACGTGAGTGATACAAGGTTATAAGTTGAGATGATAAAATACTATGTTAGTACATAGGGTGCTGCTACCTCCGCAGCTTGACTCACAGTTTTATGAGTCGTGTTAATTGCTATGCGCGGAACAACAGAACACGGAACTGAGCAGTTGCTGTGACATGTATGCTAACGTTTGAAGCTCTTCATACTGCTTTGATAAATTTCCAACGTGAATGTAATACACAATAATTTCACCATTTTCTGTAGATTCTTCAAGGGATAAAGCGTGTCCCACACGCAACAATACTCCGAAATACACAGAAACTTGCAAGTTAGTCTGGGCGAATGTTACTTCGGGTCATAATGTGGTTAACAACAACTACAAGTCACCTCTGCAATCCAGACAGACATAAGACCGTCTTCACCGCCAACACGCGAGTTCCTCATACACTTTAAATGATCAGGGCGTTGCCAAATTCAGGAGATGAGTAATAGTGACCATCTTTAACGATATGATGTTGCTAACTCCTTTTACGACACTTACAGACAGCTAGATTGTCTAAGATTTAAAAGCATAAGGAATAAACAAACTTGTAATACTAAAGCATACACGAGCGTGACAGATTTACAGCCGACAATTAACGGGAGTGGTCCAGGTGCGCCTGTGCGGATTAACCACACAGTAGAGTTACAGAAGATACGTACAATGCGGAGACAGATCTCACTCGTCATGCAAAACGAAATGAATATCACAAAAACGAGTCCTACTTGGATGTTGTCAACAGAAAAACTGGATAGCTACTGCATGTAGTCCTTAGTATCATCCTGAATTACAAATCAGTGTTTGTGTTTAGCTGACAAGCGAAATCTACCACAGCGGCGGTTTTTAGAAAGCCTAAGTAAAGGCACTAGTGCCTTCCACGTCTTTATTCCTTATCGTGTCATCAAAGTGCGCCTTCTGTACTTTTTCAGTAGCGAGTATGCGGCGAGCATTCTCCGAAGCTCACCGTTTCGCTCGCACTTCTATTATTAGTCCGCGAACCACCTCGGGAAAGGTTAAACCCAGAATTAGACAGGCCAAACTTAACTCGCAACTTATTTTTGCAACGCCTCCCCGCCGGCTGTTCGAGCGCGGAAGGAACTGATTGTGTCTAGGTCTAGATTCGTTTAGAATTCAGGAACTTCGTGTCGTTCGTTCGTGTGTGGTATCGTTCTGATTAGTTTGGCTGCTCTAATTTGGAGCCAAGTTAGTATTTTTCGCCATTGGGTTGCCAAGGATAGATAAAAGGATTCGTGATATGAATATGAAGGACTAATAATTTGGAACCGGCTCGAAACACCAGTCTTGCGAATTGACAAGAATTTCATGATCACTGAAGCTACTCGACCGCGGTTCGGTTTTATCATTTATTTTGTGAAGAGATAATATAATAATACCAACCAGGCCTGTAAGAATTAGAATGTTAATGATCGTTCTGCAAATCCTTGAAGGCTCCCGCAGAAATTGTTCCTACTAGAGTTGCCTAGAGCCTGTTTACGGAAGCCTTGATACAACTATAAATTATCCAACTTTGTTTGCCCGTCCTTTTGTTAATAACGTCGATCAAAACCGAGCGTTTGTTTCGTCTCGTTTCAATCACGCTGTGTGAAACTGCAATAATTACTTTTTGCTATAAGTATTATAACATACTATTTTTATTACGTTTACCATAGTAATAACAGTTTATAGTATAAATAAAGTTCGATTCACACGTCCGTGAGATACTGACGGAATACTTTAGCTCAAACAATGTAGCGATGTTGATGTTCCTATAGGAAGGTACACGTATGATGGCTGAATAATGAAAAACAACATGATAATGATTCTGCTTAAGTAGCAGTAAATGATAGCTACTGTTATTAAAAAGCGGATTTTTTTTAAGATTCCTATAATTAAAATAGTATTTTATTGTTAAATACAATACAAGTCATGACCTACGTCATTTCACGTGGCGTCAGACCCATTTTATACCAATTTAACTGACCGAAATAAAGAAAGGTATTCATGTTGTTTCGAGGCTTGAAGTCAAAACATTAACTGAGTGATGGAAGGAAAAATGTTCGGCGCGCGTGCCCGAACTTCATAGCGAACTTCAGCTGAGCTACTCTAAATACTAAGACAGCCGGAATATACAAACTCCAAATCACGCGGCTTGTTGTTCGAATAAGCTAAGTATCAATTAGTAAATCCCACGCCTGCAATAAAGGTAATAGCTATAATAAGAACTTGATGTTACCTACTTACCAGAGAAGCGTGAAAGTTTTAACGAGAAATGTACTAAAACTAAAACCTTCAACATTCTGAAACAAAAACATCGTGTAGCAGGTATTTGTATTAGGCAAGCTGCTATACCTATTTATTTAGCGATAGAAATCACGTGGACTGCGTTAAACTTGGCTATCGTAGCGGTCATAATCCCAATTTTGTCATCGAAAAATGGTGTTTAATTATATTTTATCACACTTACATACTAATTTAACAAGTACAAAAGAGTAGAATAATTGGAACTTAGTACTTCTTTAATAAAGAAGCTGTTATAAACGTACCTGTGAATTAGAGAATCGACGCTCAACTTCTACGACTCTAGCCAGGAATGAATGCGGTTATTGCGAGTACATACCCAGGCTATGACGTATCACAAGCACATCGTGCCTTGTACCACGAGGTCAGACAATACACAGATCCAGTCAGATGATAAATCGGTGTTTAAGTCGCCGTGTTCGTGGAAACGCCAACACTTGCCGTCAAGCAAAACAAATAAGCCTCGTCGCTAACGCTGATGCCTGCGCGCATACTGCTCGCGTTTTCGCGAATTAACGACTAATAACAATTATACTGTTCATTATTACTTTTATACATCGTAAATTTATTCAGCGGCCCCTTGATCTTCATCAGATGCGTAAATTTCCATTGATTGTTTAATCTTAATCTATTTATCTGTAGGGCGCACCTGTGTTTCAAACGATTCCTTGTTTATTTTAGAGATAAAATGCTTTACATTATTGGCTACTTTTTCTTATCCAAGTCGATAGTGTGCTCATTTTATGGTTTCTAGTGTTAGTTTTAAACGGTTACTTTTAGATCAACATTAAAATAGCTTACAATATGCAGTTGTCTTATCGACATGAACTCATATTTTCTAGCCTAGTGAGCAGCCGCGTGAATTGCGCTCTGGTTCGCATCTAAACATTTGATTAATTACTGAACTACTGAAGTCATAACGAATCACATTAGTTTACCTACCGTGTTTAGGTTTAGAAACAGCTCTAGCGTTCAAGGACTTAAGCTAGCCAGGCACTAAAGCGTGGTACAAAAATAATATTCCACAGAAATATTACAATAAGTTATTCATGCCTTATCACGGCACCAATGTAAAACGAACATTATAATTAACCACCGCCCTTTACAAATTTCAGGCAACGGCACGATAGATTTCCCTGAATTCCTGACGATGATGGCCCGCAAAATGAAGGACACGGACAGTGAGGAGGAAATCCGCGAAGCGTTCCGCGTCTTCGACAAGGACGGCAACGGTTTCATATCCGCGGCCGAGCTTCGCCACGTCATGACTAACCTCGGCGAGAAGCTCACCGACGAGGAAGTCGACGAGATGATCCGCGAGGCCGACATCGATGGCGACGGACAAGTCAATTACGAGGGTCAGTACAACCGCACCACGCGCTTAGGCTGCACACAACACCGCCACACCAACACGACGCTCCAAGAACAAGGGTGGTTTGAGATGTTATGATATTACTGTTCCAAACGATCGATTATCTAAACTTGACTTGTTCCTTGAGTGTTGATCTTAATTATGCAATATTATCACTTTATTCACGTTTAGTTTTTATAATGTTGTAACCGCAAAGAATTTGCAGTCACTAAGAGGCATGACAGATCCAAAGTTGTACCATCGACATAATAATGTTACACAATCGATATGATTATTACTACCCTCTTGTGTGATAGTACCCAGTATTATAATATAACGAGACTCCAGCATGTAGTATATAGTAAGTGTTCACACTAACAGTTGGGTTTGCTTGTTACCAAAAGGTCTACTTTATTTATAAACTGACTCACAAAGAAGTTATCTCCTTACAAAATGATATTCACTCCGAAATCCCATAATTATATATTTTTGAGTCTTGATTTACCGTACAAAAATAATATTTAATGCTATCATGCGTAACATTGACTATTGATTGAATCCCTGCAATGTACATCGTACTGTAGTCCACTAGTAAGCAAACTGGACGGTCACGTGATCTGCAGTCTCAAGATTGTGGATCTTTGACGTTCTGGTTTAGATTAGTTTCATTTTGAATTGGTCCAAACAGGTCAAGAGTGGTATTTGGGTCACTAGTTAGATAGTATCGCTTGTTGGATAAGCTTGCTGACCGTTGTGCATGGATTCAGTGTTACCGAGTATGGGAAGATAGGGCTGGGCAGTCGGCAGCGCCACGTCCTGTGCGACAGACCTCGCCCCGGAGCCGGTCGTACTGACCGTCACTGAAAGGCTCCAAAAGCGTGCGGCGAGCATGCTCTCTTTCAACTTGCCCGGTGTTTGTTCGCCGCACGCTATCGATACGTTTCACCGCGTCCCCTGTATGTGCAGTTTTTATTCCATCATCCGACCGAGCGTTCTCTCTCTTGCAGACTTCCATGCATTCGCCAAAATCATTTTCGATCGCGGCGACGGCAGCCGTTAGCGCACGGCCTGCTGCCACACTTGTGATATTAGTACCGTAACTAACCATAAGAAAAGACTCTACGATAAAGCTGTGATCTCGAAACGATTTCCCTTAGTAGTGTGTAGTGATCGATGCAATGCAATGAGCCCAACGGCCTACGTCGAGTGCGGTACGACAATAGGTATATCCCTGTGTTAATCTGAATGGTTTGCTGCTCGTTATTAACTGTTCCTTCCCTTGGATTATGTTAGCTGCTCCCGCCACTCCCGAGCTGTCCCGCCCTCCCCTGCCCTCACTATCTCGTTGGGACCCCACACTTGACTATCGATTGTGTCTATTTACTCACTATTGGCGTGGCGGATCGTCTGCAATTTTGTTGTTACCTTCTACACGAAGGCGACAAAAGCGACAAAATTACACGCGTCCGCCTCACAGGAACATGTTGAATATTGTTTTCCTGTCGATTGGTGCATGTGTCTAATAACTGTCTGTATAGAACTCTTCCTATAGAAATACCACCTGGTGATCCGCCCCGTTGTTCAGAGGAGGCGACAGCTTGCTACTTTGCTTGTCGCGTGCCGTGTGTCCCGTTCTTTGCTCTCTCGACCACACTTGCTTGACCCACGAACACACCGCACTCACCCAGACACACACCACACTGTGCCTTACAAACGAGCAGCAAACGTTGACGCGCCGATATGCGATCGATGTTGTATCGACACTTACATGAGTGTATGTAGGCTTCGCACAACACATCGGGATATGTTCGCAGCACTGGTATCTAATCAAGGGCTTCCTTCCGCCCATCATTTATTATTATTACTTTATTATCAATATAATATATTTTAGTGGATATATCCAGAGGGTGGTATTTCACATAATCCCCTTGTAGTGGCATGATGAGGTAAAATACGGTTTATTTATGTTGTTCGTCGCTCCATCAAGTACATGCCTTGCTTTGTATGTTGTAATTGATACCCGCAGAGGCATATGTTTGGTGTTGACTCGATTTACTTACTATGTTAATACATCTAGTGGTTATCTGTCTAATAGCGGTTACATCTTTAGTGCATCTCTATCTCTGTCGGTTACTTTCGTTGTGTTAATGATGTTTGTGTTAACATTTTATCTTAAGACATGTTATGCAAGGGTTTATGTGAAACTTTTCTTGTAAACCTCGGCACTGCTCCCCAGTACGCTCACTAATGCTGTGTTGTGTTTCTTTCCAGAATTCGTCACCATGATGACGTCGAAGTGAGCCGCCGGCTAGTGTGTGTGTAAAAAGCAGAGAATTTAAATATACATTTTGTTTCATGACACACAATATTACCATCGTATTGGACCTGCATTTCTCTAGTGTTTGCGATAAATTAAATATTGTCATCGTTTCAGTTTAATGATGTACTTGTAACGTATGGCGCAGACGACGGAGAGGGCGGCCGCGTCGCCCGCTCTCCGTCGCCTCCGCCTTCTCTTTTTATTTAGATTTTAAAGTATTCCGTTAATTTTACTATGTAAGAAAAATTTTAACTGTAGCGGTACAAAGGGAAAACGAATAGGTGTGCGTCGCAATGTGATGGTATAAGTCTCGGGTTCGTGTCGGCTCATAATTTATATTTGTGTATATTTCGGGCGCCCGCCGTCCTGTATGTGTGCGTGCGTGCCTCTGTTTGCGTCGCGCCCTAGTGTATGCGGTGCTAGCGTCCCGCACCTTTCCGATACATTTTAATGTAAATTTTTTTCAAGTATGAGATATTTATAAAGTACGTGAGGAATAAAAATTTAAAAAATCCCAAAAAAAATATAGTGTACCCGGCGGGCGGTCCCGGCCGCTCGCTCCACTCCGTGTACATTATGATCGTAATAAATGTTTAAATTTAACTAACTCAGTAAACGAATAAATTAGATTTATTGGTACTGCATTAATTGTATCTGTAAATGACTTGATAAATATTATATTTCTATTGTTGGTGAAACTAATTCTATCGAAATGGAAAGTAATCCGCTCTGTTATTCTCTTACCACATTTGATTCATTCTGTTATTAAATTTTACAAAAGACATACTGAAAATAAATGTTTCTTCATTTTTAGGTCAATAAGCATCGGTGTTTCATTTCGCTCCCGTTGATTTGATTACGCGTTTCTTTTTGTTAGCCATTGTATGACGTCACAATTCCTAATGTTCTGTTGATTGTGTACACTAGTGAGATCACACTGAATGTTTGTGTGCTCTGAGAACGCCTACACCGTGGTTGTGGAACGGTCGATTATCCTAATGTATGTTTCGTGTGTAACTTATATATCGATAAAGATCTCATTGACATAGAACTTTGTATATTTGAAGAGATAGTCCTTTAAATTAAGTTGACAAAATACATTAGATTTATATTATTTTACCAAATAAAACAAATTACACATTTGGAATACACAGTCATAACAATTTATCAAAAATATTTCATAAAAAACTTACGCTATTGTTAGTCAAAATGATCACAGACAATAGGAGGCAATGGTAAAAACTTAACTGCAATTGTGCTTCGTAGGCGCACAAGTCTGCAGTTTAGGTGCACAAGTTTGGGTTGAAGGCGCACATGTCTGCGGCTTAGTCCCACAACTCTCTGGCGAAGTCGGACATGTCTGTGGTGAAGGGGCACTTGGCGGACTACTTAGTGGCGAAAACTGCCGATTCTGTGAAGGCGATTTTGGTCCACTACCCTGCGGCGAAGTCTGACAAGCCTGTGTTGAAGGCGCGCGTGGCGGCCATTTAGGCCCACTACTCTGTGGCGAAGACGGTGCACACAGTTGGCTACGCTGCGGCGAAGACGGTGTACATGGTTGGCTACCCTGTGGCAAAGACGGTGCACACGGTTGGCTACCCTGTGGCGAAGGTGCACATGGTTGGCTACCCTGTGGCAAAGACGGTGCACACGGTTGGCTACCCTGTGGCAAAGACGGTGCACACTGTTGGCTACCCTGTGGCAAAGACGCACAAGTCTGTGGTGAAGGAGCAAATGGCCGACTACCATGTGTACGTAGCTGTTCAGCCTTGTTGGTTATGGCTATCTGTTGTAGCAGAGTGGCGAGTGTCCGCGTGGGCCGCCCCGTCATGCGGCGCGGGTCGAGGTAGGGAGCCGCGCCCGAGTGCGCCACCTTGCCCACGCCGGTGATGTCCATGTGCACCCAGTCTCCGCAGATGAAGTTCTGGAACATAAAAATTATGGCTATTTAAGCAACAACCGGCCGATAAACTTATTGAATCATACTTTGTCTTACTTATGAATCTACATTTTTATCAAAGCCAAATTCAATGTTAGCCGAATTTGTTTTTCATGGTAATAACAATACAACGGTACAGTATACCTACGGTAATTATACTAGAACAGGTAAGTAACAATACTACTCATTGAAACGGTAACCTTGATTTAATTGAAATGTTCTATTCAACATAAGCCAGTCGTCTAGGTAGTATAAGCTACTGACCTTCAGAAAAGCAGCTCCAAGACAAGGGGTCGCATGTCCACAGCCCTTGTTCCTCAAATCGACAGAAGGATCATCTGCAACATAAAAAAATACCTATTTAATATTTGACAAAGTCCAAAGCTTTGACCCCAAAGTTCTGAAGTGCTGTGTACCTAGTACAGCTAAATACACTTCTAAACTATTCATAGAACTACCTACACAAAATGTGCTCGTTAATAAATTATAAGTTCTGCATCTTAGGTGTACGTTACCCTAGCAGGAAAGTGGTTCCTAGAGTGATATCGAGTGAAACGTATAATGCATAATCTGCTGTGTATGTGCACCACATAAAGAAATGGTGCGCTTTGTCGTTTTGGAAAAAACTATTCCTGCTAGAGTAACGTTTTTCCAGCAGGAAAATTAAACGAATGATCGGAGAGAAAAATATTGTGCATAGCCAGAGTTACCTAATATATTTTTTTGTGTATAAAAGTGCACCGAAAATAAAATTTGTGCGTCTTGAGGTTGCAGAGTTATTCAAGATGCCGCTGGGGTAACGTATAGCACAATGCTGTAGGTATCTCTTAAACGGCATGACATACAACTACGATGAGTCTTCATTTGTGCAATTTTATTTTTTCTCTTATTGACGCCGTTGGAAAATTAGGCATTTTTTTTTCAAAAACCCAAAAATTTATCCTTGCGCTTCAATGAGAAACCCTAGAAACTTACCAATTATGGTAGTATGTACCTTTTATGAACTCTATGCATCATGTGAAATAAGATGTTTCTATTCCAATTCCATAAAGAGATAATCCATTTTAATTAAAATCTGGCTACGATTTAATGTAACGCTCCAATACATGAGTTTCTATTAAGTGACGGTAATTATGATTCTACTAATAATTAGTACTTTTATTACATTGTTTATCATTAAAGTTTCAGCGGAAAAATCTTCTAATTAGAATTACTCGGATATAAGCAAAAAGCAATAGGAGAAGAAATCACATGATTAACCGAACAAATTCAAATGACTACCGTAAAACGGGGTGAATAAGGACTCAGGGGTAAATAGGGTCAAATCGAGGAATCTAGTTTCGAAGCCACAAAATAAAAAAACAAGAACTTCCAATTGCTACCTTTTTTTTCTTCTAAAAGTAGAATATATTATCTTCTAACTGGCAACACCGTAGCTTTGTGAAGTTAGTAAAAGGTGTCAAAAATCTTCTTTCAAATAAGACTGTAGGTAGATGTGAGGTTGCGGTATTGTTCCTTAAGTTGACCGTTTTTGGAAATTCTAGTGTTTTTTTGACAACGTGTGGAGTTAGCCAACGATATAATATCTTTAAGAAGCTACACAAAAAGAGTTAAGTCTAGATTTTACATAGTTTTTGTTTGAAATCGTTTTCTTTAAAACCTCTGGGATTGTTTATTTTTTCGAGGTGAATAAATACGGTAACGGGGTGACAAGGGACGGCTAAAGTACAAATAGAGTCGCCTATACTTGGTAAATAGGGACATATGAAAGTTGATTAGGAACGGTAAAGTTTGAATAGGGTCAGGGCTGCTACAACATGAATTGAACATTTTATCGCATTGTTTTGCAGGATTTCACTTTTTATTAAAATAAGGCATTTTCATTTTATTTATTTTAAACTTATATACAAGCATGCGTACAAGGCGAACTAATGAGAAGTAATAAGAGATACATAGGTACGAACTTGTATGATTTAAAAAACAAGCCTACAAACAAATAATAAAAATACGGTACATAAAAGCGGCCGCACAGTAATTTGTGCCAACCTTCTTAAATTGGTAGTTTTATAATTGAATTTTGATGGGTACAGGTGCGTACAAATGGTTAAAATAACTACCTATTTATTTACTTTTATATAAATATGTGACGTAGAGAGTTCATCAGAGAGTAGGGAGGGACCATATGGACGAGTTTATTACTTACAAACATAATGTTTCGAAAAGTTTGATATAGTACATTTTGAAAACATTAAAAAATGCATACCAATTATGGTTCGTATGGCCTGATGACGTCACATAACAGCACTTTTATCGTTGTTTTAATTTAATTGCAACGTAGCCGTGATTTCATAGCTCCAAGTTATTAGGAACTTTTGGAAGCAATATCGTTATTTGGGACGGCGGCACCTTTCTCCGTTGTATCGAATTGTGCAAACCGTTATCGTAAGCAGATTTATTTATGGGAAAATAAAAACAAAGTGTTAAGTATTTCTCTTTTAATTAAAAAAGTATTTTTGAATTATATCTTCCACAAGGTGACTGTGTTGTGGTAAACCGCAAAATTCAAATTTTCTTAAGTTTTTTGCAATTTGCAGGGCAGTGTAAGGTTGTATCTTGATCAAAATATGATCCACAACATTAGCAAATATGTATTTAGGTACAGACGCCAGCACATCAAGCTACTACAATCTGTCAAATTTCTTTAATAGATTTTCAACTTTATCGCTAAAGCATTAAGGTTCAAGGTTGATTGGGAAAATTTGACAGTTTCGGGTAGCTTGACCTGCTGGCGTCTGTACATACTTTTAACCATACAAATTATCAAGTCATCTAGTTAGATTTCCTCCGGGTTGGTCTAATTCCGGAAATCAGACGAATCCGGAGGAAATCTAACTTAGATGATTTTATGGTTAAAATTATGTAAATATACCTACAGGGTGTTTGGTAGAACGTTGAACATACGAAAATGGTGGTTAGTTGGGGTCATCTGCTACCCACTTGGCCCAAATTATTTGACCTTGGCCCCACCGATTTTTTTAAAAAAAATTTTTCTTTATTTTACAGAAAATAACCAGATTTTTAACTTTAAATTCGAATATCTTTTTTTGCGATCGGTAAAATTGGCAGGATGTTGTTTTGTATTAATGTTTAATAGTAGCAGACTCTCATAAAATTACTTTTTGGTACAGATGTTAATAGGAAAAAAAGTTATGAGTCTTTAAAGGTACAAAAAGATGTAAAAAAATGCTTAGAGCATAACTTTGACTTGCATTAAAAAAAAAACTAAAAGTGATCGAGAACTTAGGATTACATCAAAACATCTCTGCTGTATGAGCTTTCTAACGGTATGTAATTTACATTTACTAAATCAAAAAGTCAGGACTTATTTGACAATTTTATCAAGTTAGAAGGTTTTTGACGAAACAGAAAATTAAAATGTTTTGCGAAATTTAAAACTGTAAAGTTGTCAAAAAATGTAGCAATCAATTTAAATGAGAGAAATACTTAAATACCCATTCAAAGGGCCTTTTTCTGTTACCTAAATGTCAGTGGGTAATAAAACAATTAAATTACATTTAAATGAATTTATTCAATTAAGTAATTGCTCAAATTGACGCCCTCCGTTTTGAATGCACGCGCGACATCTGCGTCTTATTTCAACGGTTGTCGTCCGCAGCAGCATCTCTCCCCTCATCACTTCGAATGCAGCATTAATTCTGTTGATTAATTCTTCACGCGTTTCTACTACCCTGAAGTAGACAAGTTCTTTGGCTCTTCCCCACACGTAAAAGTCGAGCGGAGTGAGGTCGGGTGATCGCGGAGGCCATGGGATTGGTCCCCCTCTGCCAATCCATGAATTGGGGAAACAATTGTTTAGTAGCTCGCGTACGCTCAGACTCCAGTGAGCTGGGCAGCCATCATGCTGGAACACGATAGGCCTGTCTTCATCAAATGCTTCTTGTAGCAATGGTGGTAGATCGTTGATCAAAAACTCGAAATAATTGCTCCCATTAAGATGTTCCGGCAAAAAATGGGGCCCTATAAGCCTGTTTCCAATCACTCCGGCCCAGACATTGACTGAAAATCTTCTTTGGAACCCCTTTCGTCTCTTCGTATGTGGGTTTTGACCTTTAGGGGCCCAATGATGCAAATTATGCAAGTTGGTAATCCCTTCTTTATCGAACTTAGATTCGTCCGTCCACAGTATGCTCCGCAAAAAGTTGACATCTTCTACATCAGTATGCAGCAAATGGCGACAGAACTGCATTCGCCTCCCAAAGTCATTATCTTCAAGATCTGTAATACCCCAAACAAGTCTTAGAACAATAAAAAAATTTACCTACCTAATGGGTTAATTCTTAAAGATCTAAAACTACATTCACAAAAGGGAATGCAATGCAGTGAAGTGCAAAGATGCCTGATTGATACATAGCATAAGACACAAATAAAAAACTGGCGAAGTCAAGGTCAAACTAATTTAAAATTTTCTTTTTTATTTAATTCTAGAAACTTACTCATGCCACAATTTTGTTTCGGATCAAAACAAATGCTTCAATGTGTAAAAATCTTACCTTGCACTGGAGTGTGGTGAAAAGCATGCCTCCCATCTGCCCGGAGAACAGACCACACTTTCCAAATGGACAAGCCAAGTCGTCTAGCTATCACCCTTATGCTAGTGTTAGGGTCTGCCTCAAACTCAGCTAGAATTTGCTCGTCAACGGCGACATCGTGAATTCCCCGGTTCACTCTTGGCTCTTGAAAATTTAGATTACCGGTAGTTCGTAAACGTCGGTAAGTGCTGGCAAAAGTTTGATGACTTGGTACTCGCCGGTTAGGATAAGTTTCCTGGTAAATCCTTCGCGCATCACGCGAATTAGTGTTGGCGCGTCCATACGCTAACAACATGTCAGCGTATTCTTCACTGGTAAAGGTAGCCATTTTTCACCAAGAAAAACGTAATAGCGCACAGTAACAAGAAACTTAACAGTAGGTACAGTAACGTAACATAAAACTTAACAGACAGATAACACAACAAGTAATTAACAAAACGACTCGGAACGAAAACAGAAGTGACGGGCACAAACAATCGCAGAGGCTGTTAAGTCTCGACTGATTCAAATTATTCAAAATCATCGTTTTGGCCTCTTCAGCGGGCCCCGCCGGGAGCGAAAGAGAAAAAAACATGCCTTATGACTGCGCACGAGTGAGACAAAATGTTTACCTGCTTAGTGCTCCAGACCCCAGGTAAAAAAATGTAAGTGGTTTAGTTTTCCTAGTAATTTCGCAACAAAGGAGTCTGTGCAGTGACTGGTAACAGAAAAAGGCCCTTTGAATGGGTACTTTAAGTACTCCTCTCATTTAAATTGATTGCTACATTTTTGACAACTTGACAGTTTCAAATTTCGCAAAACATTTTAATTTTATGTTTCGTCAAAAACCTCCTACTTGATAAAATTGTCAAATAAGTCCTGACTTTTTAATTTAGTAAATGTAAATTACATACCGTTAGAAAGCTCATACAGCAGAGATGTTTTGATGTAATCCTAAGTTCTCGGTCACTTTTAGTTTTTTTTTAAATGCAAGTCAAAGTTACGCTCTAAGTATTTTTTTACATCTTTTTGTACCTTTAAAGACTCATAACTTTTTTTCCTACTAACATTTTTACCAAACAATAATTTTATGAGAGTCTGCTACTATTAAACATTAATACAAAACAACATCCTGCCAATTTTACCGATCGCAAAAAAAGATATTCGAATTTAAAGTAAAAAAAAAAAAAAAAAAAAACGGTTGGGCCAAGGTCAAATAATTTGGGCCAAGTGGGTAGCAGATGACCCCAACTAACCACCATTTTCGTATGTTCAACGTTCTACCAAACACCCTGTATATTGGTTATTATTGTTGGTAATATTAGTCGCAATAATGTTGGTACCATTGCTTTTCATTTAAGAATGTTCGCAAAAACCATTTCGTATGGCAACATAGAATCAAGCAATGACAAGCTGTGGGGATTCCCCCCACGCAATGCTTTACTATTCGCCGGAATAGTAAAGCAGTCTTCTGACGTTCATTTTAGTTCCGACGGAATAGGATAGATATATTTTATGTATGAGTGTGATAGATCCGATTGACGAATTGACTGAGAGAGACAATATAGACATATTTTTGCCTCAATTTGATGCGTGCGTTATGCGTTACGCGTTGGCGGTGAGTAATGGGTAGCTCACCGTCCGATCAGGACCAGGCCCGTGCTGGACGGCGCGTACGTGTTCCACGCGCGCCTCAAAGAGATGTCAGCATCGAAGAGGGGGCTCACTAGGGCCCAAGCCTGCCGGGAAAGCGGGATCATCCGAAAGGGGTACCGCTGACCCGGAACATAAAGGGCCAAGGAAGGAACACGGGTGGGTTTTAGTCAGTAAGAGTGTGACACTCCCTACCGCTCCACCCAGAGCGCAGCGGGAGAAGTCATTTGACGATTTCCCAACCTCAAAAAAAAAAAAGCCATATATTGAGAATTTGCAAACCTCATGACGCACAAATTTTATTTTTTGGGCACATTTATGCACAAATTATATATGTCGTAAGTAGCTAGTTTGTATTTAGCTACGACCACCAGGAAAAAAACATGCCGCTGGGGTAGCGTTACTCCAGCGGAATCTGTTTTTCGTGAATATCTTTGGATCGGCTGGACGCACAAATTATAAATTTCGGGCACAATTACACGACATGAAGTAGGTACTATTTATCTGTCAAGTCGAAATCCTGAAAAGCGACCACATTCCGCTGGCGTAACGCACACGAGGTAAGAGAGACGACGCGACTCACTGGTGAGCTGGTTCTGGAAGTACTGCCACAGCGGGAAGCGCCACGGCCGGTCGCCGCTGGCGACGCCTGCGCAGCGCACGGCGCGCCAGGCCGCGTCCGAGTTGCTGCAGCAGCCGAACGCGCCGCCGCCAGTCGCCATCAGCACGCCGTCTGCAGACCACGGACTATTTGCCTGAACTAGGTTGAACCTGTGCTTCAAGCTAGGGATTGCATGAATACTATCTATATAAAGAATTAACAATCGACTCAAAAATCTGCCGAGTCTTCCCAACTATGTTGGGGTCGGCTTCCAGTCTAACCGGATGTAACTGAATAGCAGTATTTTACATTGAGCGACTGCCTATCTGGCCTCCACAACCCAGTTACTGGGTAACACGATACCCCTTGATAAGACTAGTTGTCAGACTTGGGCTTCCGACTAGGGTCGAGTGTCCAACATTGAAACAGTCGTACACAATGAAACAGCGTCATATTTCTGTTATGCGACGTTGCCAGATAGTGCAATATGCCTCATCGTATAAGCCTCGTACACTCCCCGCTCCTCCCTAGTTTGCGTGGTCGCCACTTGTGAAAGGACGTGTCTGTACAAATATCCATATTCATCATACAAACATTTGCCCCTACCGGGATTCGAACCCAGGACCGTTTGGTTTCGCTGACTACACTTAGCCACTGTAGCCACTACACCAAACGTGTCGCACGTGTCGCACGTGTCGTGTCGTGTCGTGTCGTGTCGTGTTACAAGTAATCGCGGTTTTTTGAAAACCCGAAAAAATATCGCAGCGCCTAAATGAGAAAACTTGTAAGCTCAAAATTTTCAAAAGTTATTGCTTATGTTATTGAATAATATTACTAAAAGTCAAAACGACGGTTTCATAACTTTGACGGCAAAATACAAGAAACCGGCTCAACCCAAGATGTGTAGGTGTAAACCAAAAACTAGTGTATTTAGTCAAAAATATATATTGAAAATATTCAGCTTGGAATGTTTCGCATTAGGTAAGTAAATATAACCAAAAACAAAACATGTAAACAACGGGTGGTTATCCGACCAAATTCGAATGACTACAAAAAAGCGACGGATTCCTACAGATCGATGACCTTCTTTTATACTTTACTCGCTAATCGACTGAAACGCGTTGTGCCCGAGTACACTGAAGTAGAAAAGTAGTACTTAATAAAATAAAGTTTTTATTGGATTATATTACTCTACTAGCTGTTTCTGTGACTTTGCACATGATTAGGTACATTATAAAAAAATGCATAAGTGCTATTCCACGTAAAAATTTCATTAAAATACATTCAGTATTTCGTGAGTGAACGAAGGACTTGCAGACATTTGCATTTATAATATTAGTAGAAAATTAATTATAATAAAATGTTATATTTTTTACACAATAATATATAATAATAATGTATAATATGTATTTATTATGTTTAATTACCAATATTATACTTACAACTGCTCTGTGATTTTTTTGTGATTATGCGAATTTACTATTTGTATTTTTAGACTTAAATGAAAAACTAATCTGTGATTTTAAATAATAATGACTACACCAGGTACAAATATTTGATAGAACTATTTGTGTTCTAATATTTATAGGTAGGTGATTTGATCTGTGATTTGATGCTACAATTACTTCAAGAATCAAAATTAAGGGAATAAAAATAATAATTTTCACATCAACAAGCTTTTTCATTTGATAAACTCAAACTCAAACTCAAACTCAAAGCATTTATTTCAAATAAACCAATTACAGGCACTTTTGAATTGTCAAGGGGTCGGTCAGTCAGAAAGATGAAGCTAGTTGCCCATTCCAAAGCGTAGTAGGTACCTATGGAGAAGAACGGGCAAGAAACTCCATGGACACTCTTTTAAATCAAAATATTGTTACAATAGAGTGGTTACATCATTCATGTTGTAATTATACATGTGAGAACGATGTAGAAAGACGTGCACGTTAAAAGCGTCCGTAATAAAAAGATAAAAACAATTATGGAATTAAAATAAGCCGTGGCAGCTAAGAAATGACCAGTGCCTACTGACGGCGCCCGTTCACGAACATGACGTATGGATCAGCACCATTCAGCTCAACCATTTTGAAGGGAACTCAATGATCCAATACACACGCCACCACCAGCGACACATTTGAGTGAGCATGACATACTCTCAGCCGCCAGGGCACATTCAAGTCAATGAGAGACGAACCCAGTAAGCTTTATAGTGGGTACATAGTGCTCACACATGTGCTATGCAATTATACAATACTATGAGATTGAATTTATACAATGCAAAGATAGGTTGTACAATCTTCATCAGCTCCAACACTATTTTCGAATGCTAATTAATTAGTTTACGCGCCCTTGTGGAGCAGGACCAGCCCTGAGCCAAGCATTTTTGTCAGCGATATAATCCCCCAACTTATAATATGCTTGGCTGTATAGTGTGCGTTTTATACAGGATTTAAATTTCGTTTCATTCAGTTGGAGTATGTGGGGAGGTATTTTATTGTAACATTTTAAACAGTACCCCATGAAGGATGAGTCTACTTTAGCCAGTCTGAAACCTGGTTGAACTAATTGGTCCCTATTTCTAGTCCTATAATTGTGTCTTTCACCTCTTTTACTGAAAAGATTTAGATTTTTCCTTACGTACATGATGTTTTCATAAATATATTGACAAGGTACCGTCATGATGTTAATGTCTTTAAACAGTTCCCTTAGAGAATCGCGCCTGCGGAGGCTGTATATTGCTCTGATAGCTCTTTTCTGTAGAATAAAAATAGACTCAATATCGGCAGCCCGTCCCCATAATAAAATACCGTAAGACATGATACTATGAAAATAGCTGAAATAGACTAGCCTCGCGGTATCTACATTAGTAAATTGACGGATTTTTCTTACAGCATATGCTGCTGAACTTAGCCGTCCTGCAAGAGATGTTAAATGAGGACCCCATTGCAGCCTTGAGTCTAGCGTTATTCCCAGGAAAACAGTTTCATCGACAAATTCTAGTTTCTCGTTATTCAATACTATGTCACAATCACTACTTTTAACATTCGGTAAAGCAAATCTTATGCATTTAGTTTTTTTCCCATTTAATACTAAATTATTAGCAGTGAACCAATTATGTACCTGCAGTAGGGCATTATTTACGTCGTCAAGATTTGATGCACGTCTATTTATCTTAAAGATTAAAGAAGTATCGTCAGCAAATAATACCATTTGTGGTTGGTTTTTAAATAAATGGGGTAGATCATTAATATATACTAAAAAGAGGAAGGGACCTAATATCGATCCTTGTGGAACACCCATTTGTACTTTTAAATGAAGTGAATTGATACCATTTATTTGCACTTTTTGTTGTCTATCATTTAAATAAGAATGTACTAAACTAAGCGCGAGTTTACCTAGTCCGTAATGCTCAAGTTTTAAGAGCAAGGTTTCGTGATCAACGCAGTCAAATGCCTTGGAGAGGTCACAAAAGATCCCTATGGCATCTTGGGCCTCCTCCCACGCTGTAAATATGTGTTTTAATAAAGTGACACCGGCGTCAGTCGTACAACGTCCTTTGGTGAAACCATATTGCTGATCGTGTAAGATTTTGTTGGTGTTAAAATGATTAAGCATTTGATTGAGCATTACCTTTTCGAACACCTTGCTGAATACTGGCAACACAGATACTGGTCTATAATTGTTGGTGTCTTTGCTGTCCCCAGATTTAAAAAGTGGTATAACCTTACTGTATTTCATTAAATCCGGGAAGACTCCTTGATCTACACACAAATTAAATATTAAAGCTAAGTATGGTGCTATAGTCTCGATTATTGCTGTACAAACTTTGATAGACATTCCCCATAGATCTTCGGTCAATTTGATTTTTATTTGCCGAAAAGCTTTTATAACTATCATAGGGTTTATATGTTTAAATTGAAATTCAACCGGGCAGCCTAAAACGTTCGCTCTTAATAAATCAATGGAGACATCAGGTGAGGAATTTAAAGCTTCCGTCGTTTTAGCTGGTATATTAGTAAAGAAATTTACAAATTCTTGAGCGACTTCTAAGTTAGAGCTAATGGCACCACGTGAAGTCTCCAATGTATAATCTGTGCTACGTATTTTTTTCCTACTAGTTTCGTTATTTATAACTTTCCAAACCGTTTTTATTTTATTTTCTGCTGATTTAATCTTGTTGCTAATGTACTGGGCTTTAGCTATCTTGCAGGTATTCCTAAAAATTTTTGAATATGTAGCAACATACTTGTTGAAAGTTTCAGTGTTAATGTAGGGCTTAAGGCCGTACAGATCGAACAGTCTTTCCCTACTTATCCTAATACCTCTAGTTGCCCAGTCACTAAAAATAAAATTAGGACAAATATTTTTTGTTTTCTTTTCAAAAGTTTTATTGAATTCATTGTGCACTACTGAAAAGAAATTCTCATACAATTTATTTGCATCGTCCATAATATGACTCAGAACATTCAACTTATTGTTTAGGGTACTATTGAATCTACTTAATTTGCCAGTCGTTATTGGTCTAAATTGTATTTGCACTTTTTGCAAAGGTGTTTTAAACTTAAAAGTTACCGTTTGTCCACTATGATCAGATGGCAAATAATTTACGATGGCTTTCACTAAATAATCACAATCGCAGAAGACATTATCAATACAAGTAGCAGAACTTGGAGTTACTCTAGTTGGTTCAGTAAAAACATTCGATAAATTGAACGATTTAAAAAGGCTTAATAATCTACTGCTATTCGAATTAATTTCCAAAATGTTAATATTAAAATCACCACAAATAATTGCAGCTTTATTACTGGATGCAAGTTTCGCTAGGACATCTTCCATTATTGACTCAAATAAAGAAAAGTTCTGATAATTAGGGGGTCTGTAAACGCACACTACAACATGCTTATCTAGCTCAACACAGGACATTTCGATGCAATGTTCAACTGATAAACCAACTATGTCATTCCGTTGCTTAGATTTTAAACAATTTTTAATTAAGATTAGAGAACCTCCACGCAGCATAGATTTACGGTTAAAACAACTGCCTACACTGTAGTTCTCATAATTAATTAGCATTTGATAATCCTTTAACCAATGTTCAGTAAAACAAACAATGTCAAACTTTGTTTTTTCTAAAAACATTTCAATTTCTAATAATTTGGAAGAAATACCTTGAATATTTTGATGAAATAATTTCAAGACATTTTGCTGATGTTTTTGATAATTAATTAATTTAAAGCAAGAAGATACCTTGTAGTTGTTATGTATAGGAATATTCTTACTGGTACCTTCTGTTGTCTTACAAACTAGTTTAAATGATTATCCGGAGTTATCCCCAATACTTCAATGTCATCACCAGGCAATGAGCTCCTAGTGAGTGAGGGGCATGGAACCTCCTTCGTACAATTTGTAAAAATACTTATAGCATTTGAGCTACCTTTATTCAAGCTCACCACCTTATTATTAGTACTATTACTAACCATTGTGGTGTTAATAACACAAGACTTCGACATACTACTTATGTCTGAGTTTATATAAAAAGCTAATAGCCTTGCTATTATGTGTCTAAAACTAACAGGCAGATACACAGTATCTCTAGTCGATTTTAAAGTTTCCACAAAACTATTGGTGTCAAAATACACAAGCTTGTCACTGTAATGAGTAACTAAAAAGTGCATATGGTTATTAAGCATATGAATATAATTGTTTTGTCTATTCGTCAAAGTTTCAAAATATGGGAAAGCACACAATATTATTTTACTACAATTTAACTTTAACAACTCAGTTACACATTCAGTGATTTCTTCCTTTTTGACCTTAGCACTATTACCTACAAATACAGTAATAGTGGTTCTAGGATTAAATACCTTTCCTGTTACTGATGCCATTATTCGTTTGTAGGTTGACCCTGGCATACAATAATTGTGGGTAGAATAACTCTGCTTGTTACTAATTAATTTACCTAAACCTCTTCCTATACTATCTGAGAACATAACTGAATTGTAACAATCATGATTACTGAAAGCTGGACAAGTACCAATCTCAGGCACTTGGGATAGATGTTGTACTATATCTGGTTTATCTTGGTTGAGAGTACAGTCTTGAGACCAACTCTCAGTCTGGGACGGGTCCTCCGTTACCTCAGGCTGGACAGCATCAGGTTTTGAAACCTTCTGACAAGTGCACTGACACATAACTAACTCATTAGCAGCAAGAATATGTTCTTTAATTTGGTTCTGAGAACCCACATATTTAATGTAAAGGGAACTGAGTCTACCTTCAAGTACCTGTATGTCAGTCTGTAAGCGCTGTGTATCAATTTCATAGATTTTTTTGCTGTCCTCTAATTTGATTTGATATTTGTTTAATTTATTGATTAGCTCAACACGTTCTTTTCTCAGTGGAATATTTTTGAAAAAGTATTTGTGTTGTTTCCTAACTTGGTTACATTTTTTAATTATTCTATTTAGTTTTGCATATTTTTTTATTTTGTTATGACTAACTTTGTTATTATAATTCTGTTTCAGCAAGGAATCTTCAGTTAGGTCAATAGTTGAGGAATGAGGGTTACATTTACTATTTATTAACTCATTATACAAATGGTTAGTTTCTTTAACCTGGGTATGCTCTTTTTCTTTCTCTAACCGGATAATATGACTATTAGCATAACTTAATTCATCTTCTAGGTCCCTAACGATATGGTTACAAAGTGCATTTATTATATGTATTTTTTTAATTAGGCCCCAAAATTAGGTAATTTATTTGCCAACAAACGTTTGAACGCGACTGTACGGACAACAGCTTAGGTTTAATACGGCCAGTAAAGAAGGTCATCGATCTGTAGGAATCCGTCGCTTTTTTGTAGTCATTCGAATTTGGTCGAATAACCACCCGTTGTTTACATGTTTTGTTTTTGGTTATATTTACTTAATGCGAAACATTCCAAGCTGAATATTTTCACTATATATTTTTGACTAAATACACTAGTTTTTGGTTTACTTACACTACACATCTTGGGTTGAGCCGGTTTCTTGTATTTTGCCGTCAAAGTTAAAAAAATATTTATATGACCTGCAAGTAGTTGTTCCGGGTCTGGCTGTTTGTGTATGTGAGTTTAAATGTTTGTAAACGCACCCACGATACAGGAGAAATTCCTAGTGTGGGGCAACGTTTAAAAAAAAAAAATATGATACCGTCGTTTTGACTTTTAGCAATATTATTCAATAACTCATGTGCATGTACACTTTTGACACTTTTTATGGTTATTATAAGCGTCAAGAAGGACCGAATACAGTTTTCAGCGAGCTTACACGTTTTCTCATTTAGGCGCTACGATATTTTTTCGTGTTTTCAAAAATCCGCGATTACTTGGAAATTATAAATATTTTCTTAAATCTCATTCTGTCACAAATACGCACAAATAAAGAGCTACTCGTATATGTTTATTCTACAGGCGCACATGCAACGGTTTTAGAGGTACACGATTCTGCGAAACATTACTCCAGCAGGAAATGTAATATCTCGAAACCTTGAAGACGCACAAATTATATTTTTGGTGCACTTTTTTACACAAATATAAACTCTCTGGCCATGCACAATATTTCTCTCTCCGATCATTCGTTTAGAATTTTCCTGCTGGAAAAACTTTACTCTAGCAGGAATCGTTTTTCCGTTTTTTTCCAAAACGACATGATGACGGTAAAACAATATTAATGTTTAAATGCTCCTTGTATTACATTTAAATAATTATTGATAAACAATTAAAGATAATTACTTATTTGATTTTACTCAGGTTTATTCACACTTTATTATAATTTTCGACAAATAGTGGTCTATGGTGTACTTACTCAACTTAGCGATTGTCAAACTAGTTTTTTTTTTTTGTTTTTTTAAGACGTTGCCCCACACTAGGACTTTCTCCTGTATTGTGGGTGCGTTTACAAACATTTAAACTCACATACACAAACAGCCAGACCCGGAACAACTAGTGCAGGACATACAAATATGTATTTGTTCCGTGCGGGGATCGAACCCGCGACACGTAACGCAACAGTCAATCGCTTAACCACTGCGCGAACCGTGTGGTGACTTCATTTTAGTTGCGTCAAAAATGTTTTTAATCTTAGATAAACTTGTTTGCAGAATAGCAAGATTATCATAACCAAAAGTAAGAAAATTTAGTGATAAGTAGTTTAGTTTAGTTCGGTGTACAAGAGAATCGGCACCAATGAGTAAAAAATTAAATTAAAACCTTTTGCAGACAACAAGTTGCATGATCGATGAGTAAATACAATTGTTTTAAGTAGGTACATTATCCTTATACTCGCTTGGCTAAATATCAATTGCCGTGCCCCTAGCGCGCGGCTACTAACCGATATTTTTTTTTTGTTTTGTTGTACTGCGTGGTACAACAAAACTAGAAAAAAAATATCGGTAAAAAAAAAATAATAGAACGAAAAAATTGTTTATGTAAACTAGCTGTTCCCCGCGACTTCGTCTGCGTGTATTTTGTATTTTTTTTATACAAATATCCAGGATGCAAAGTAGCATAAACGTCCTCCAGGTCTCAAGCTACCTGTCTGCCAAATTGAATTTGGTACATTTCAGTGGTTAAGGTGTGAAATCAATCTAGAACAAGCAGAAAGCAGGACCTGTTTCGTGTGGACATTCGTCAAATAGGTAAGTATGTTCTGTTCCAAAGATTTGGAGACCACAGAGCCACACTCTTAGCGTAGCATCAACAAACCAGTATCTAACGATTTTCTAACTAGCACTTTGTACTTATAACGTGTCCGTTCCCCTTTATACTGGAAAACCATGTGCGGATATCACAAGGTCCGTAAAACATACGTACGAGTAAAAGTAGCGACGTCAATGACAAGCGACGGTTTGTATATCGACTGGCCGTACACCAGCGCGTCTGCCATCATCAGACGACCCTCCATGTCAGTGTTCTCTATCTGAAAACAAATATGTAGGTAAAGCTTAAATGTCAAGGTATCAAGCTAGTGTAGTCTTCTGACCGTAGACAGATCTCTGTCTACGCTTCTGACGCTTGAATTACATTAACAGCAAATGAAAAAACAAGATGGCGGCATTCGTCCTCAAAATCCTTGTACCGTTGTTAATGACCATCACTGGTCCAGACCCAGAACAATGTATCTACAAGTCATACATACAGGCTACAAAATATTATTTTGATCCATGCGGAAATCGAATGCGTAGGTAACTTGGTGCGGCAATCGCGCTTATAAAGAATACCTACTGTTTTGATTAATTCTCCCATCTCGGAGGGCGCTGTTGACACCTTATTGAACTGGCATATTTTGGCGGTTCCATGCTATTATGATCGCATGTCACAGTGTTCTTCCTACAGAGGGTCACATGGCTTCTTACCAAAATTCCGTACCTAGTCGTATGTTACTGCTCACGGCAAGAGTAGTCTATCTCTATACTTTAATAAGCAAAAATAAACGTGCATCATCGGCGACCGCATCTTTAATTACCATCAAAAATAGGCAAAAGTAGTGTGCAAACGTGAGCCTATCCACAGACACTTAAAAAAACCCGTGAACTAGACTAATACGAATAAAAAAAAAAACTCACTTGAATAGACAATCCGTTGAGTGCTTGCACGACGTCGCCCACCTTCATGCACTGACCACTCACCATGTTCTCACAAATTGGAATGACTCCCGCTACATTTATGGGCAGCTGTAATCAAACTACAATTTACAGAGAGTTTTAAAAGGCCCGTGGGTCTAGCGTGTGGTTTAGGTTCATACATTGATGTACAATATGTTGATGCAAGTGGGGTGATACTCCTGGCCCTGCTTTCTCGACATAGTTAGCAATCGTTTTCGGTTGCTAAGTCCTAACAATCCAGATGTAAATGTTGATGTAAATGTTTGGTAGTCTCGACACTCAAATTTATCGGTTGTTACCAACCGGTACCTACCTAAAATACCAGTAACAACCGATAAATTTGAGTGTGGAGACCACCAAATATCGTTACATCTGGATTGTTAGGACTTAGCAACCGAAAACGATTGCTAACTATGTCGAGACTGCAGGGCCTGGACGTAAGTCGTTTAAATTACTGCATTATCGATCGCCTGACCCTTCGTCTCTGTCGTTGCCTTTGCCCTTTCGTATCTAAGTTTATATAATCAGCCTATTGCAGTCAGGACGTAAGCTGAGCTCGATCATCGGCAAGTACTATCCATGACCAGGCACTTTGCATTCAAGATCGATTGAATATAAACACAATGTGTAGGTATTTATTATTTTTAATGCACTTTAATGGTTCAGTGGTAAATCACGGCTGGTGAAAACAAAACACAGAAATAGCTGGAAACTACTGGTAGGTACGTCATTACATAATCTAGGTACTCAATCGTTTATTTCAGGTATATTGTGCATAAGGCAATATACCTACAAAAAATGCGGCCTACCTTTAGTTTGGCTATAACCTCGAAGGCGGCCAGCACGACTGCAGCGCCGGCCATGCTGCCACGGTTCTCTGTCATGGAGTGACACTCCTTCAGGCACAGACCTCCGCTGTACACGTGATATTTTTTTTTATAACATAGGTTTGCGATTTAGTCATCTGCAACTTTTACTGGAAGACTATTTGCACTATTGCGATGAAAATTGTACAAAAGTATGTATCTAGTGTGTATTATTCTATGCACCGCTAAACAATGGTGTAGTGATTAGAAAGCAAACAAATAATTAGGGTCGCACTCCCCAAACATGTAACAAAGGGATAAAAAATGCACTTAACTTGCGCGTGGAGTATTGTTGGATCCCTCCCTCATCCCATATAATTAAAAAGTTTAAGATGTTTCTAAGTGACTTAGCTATTTAAGTCAAGTTTTTGAGATACCGAATATTTTCGGTTATAAACGCAGAAATAACGTTTTGCGTCGTTTTTTTTAATACTATGAAATGCAAGCTTATTTTTGCGGTCGATAAAATCAATACTGTGCATGTGTAAATATTTATCCCACCTATGGAACCCTTCTTTGTGCGTGGTCCGACACGCACTTGGTCGGTGTTTTTTTTACCAGACTGCGGTCGATCATCCTCGACCAGTCGATATCGATCGTCTCAAAACAGGTACGGTATTCAATATTCCATATCGAACGATGAGCGACCGACCATCGATCGAGATGAACGATCGTTACTAGTGAATTCCACACCACTGACTGAAGGACGAATGAGGACAATCGACGTCTATCGACCTTACGGCTGCCATATCTACCACACTGGAACGGCCTGAACGGTCGATATTATCGATCAACCGCAGTCTGGTTGCGTCCGTATAGCCATTGCATATCTACGTAATAAAATTCTTAAATTCACTCGTTTACTGACAGACAAAGCCAACCGCTGGGTCCAGAACAGAAATTTCGCACTAGAGTACCTTAAATAACGAAAGTTAGCGCTAGAGTACCTTATATAACGAGTGAGCACTAGAGTACCTTATATAACGAAATTTAGCGCTAGAGTACCTTATATAACGAAATTTAGCGCTAGAGTACCTTATATAACGAAATTTAGCACTAGAGTGCCTTATATAACGATAGTGAGCGCCAGAGTACCTCATATAACAAAAGTGAGCGTTAGAGTACCTTATGTATAACCAAAGTGAGCACTAGAGTACCTTATATAACGAAAGTGAGCGCTAGAGTACCTCATATAACAAAAGTGAGCGTTAGAGTACCTTATGTATAACCAAAGTGAGCACTAGAGTACCTTATATAACGAAAGTGAGCGCTAGAGTACCTCATATAACAAAAGTGAGCGTTAGAGTACCTTATGTATAACCAAAGTGAGCACTAGAGTACCTTATATAACGAAAGTGAGCGCTAGAGTACCTCATATAACAAAAGTGAGCGTTAGAGTACCTTATTTATAACCAAAGTGAGCACTAGAGTACCTTATATAACGAAAGTGAGCGCTAGAGTACCTCATATAACAAAAGTGAGCGTTAGAGTACCTTATGTATAACCAAAGTGAGCACTAGAGTACCTTATATAACGAAAGTGAGCGCTAGAGTACCTCATATAACAAAAGTGAGCGTTAGAGTACCTTATGTATAACCAAAGTGAGCACTAGAGTACCTTATATAACGATAGTGAGCGCCAGAGTACCTCATATAACAAAAGTGAGCGTTAGAGTACCTTATGTATAACCAAAGTGAGCACTAGAGTACCTTATATAACGATAGTGAGCGCCAGAGTACCTCATATAACAAAAGTGAGCGTTAGAGTACCTTATGTATAACCAAAGTGAGCACTAGAGTACCTTATATAACGATAGTGAGCGCCAGAGTACCTCATATAACAAAAGTGAGCGTTAGAGTACCTTATGTATAACCAAAGTGAGCACTAGAGTACCTTATATAACGAAAGTGAGCGTTAGAGTACCTTATATAACGAAAGTGAGCACTAGGGTACCTTATATAACGAAAGTGAGCGCTAGAGTACCTTATATAACGAAAGTGAGCGCTAAGGACGAATTTTGGAAAATATGAATTTTCAAACAACTTTCATCCCCTATTTAACCCCTGTAGGGGATGAAAGTTTCTATGGAAGTTTGTCATTTTTGCCGATGTGAGATCCCATCGGGCACATGGCTTGTTCTATCATAAGACAGTTGCAGTGAAGTAAGATACCTGTCGAAGGTGACTCCTTTAGCCGCCAACAGCACGGGCGGGACGGTCGGGCCCGCTCCCGTGTACGAGCACTCCAGGAACATAGGCGTGTCGCACGAGCCCTTGGCCACAGCTAGGAACGCGCGCATGCGCTGTGCCTCGATCCACTCGCGGTCACGGGCCTCCACTATGACGCCTAAGGGACACAGGCAGTCGAGGGCGGCCTGGAAGTAACATGAACTGATTATAAAAGACGAGGTTCTGAACAAGGATTACTTTGCCGGTTACGACAACGGGCCAACCGCACATCTAAATGATTATAACAGGAAAAAAGTTCAATAAGTAGAATTTTCATACATTTTCTTACTTATATGTAGTTAATAACGTTAACTTCATAGTTAATGCTGTTTATACCTACAATAGGCATACACACCAGTACTTCTATAATCGGGCAACAATATTAATGGCTTATCACGGGTATGTTGCATCTACTTTACGCTAGGAGCTTATATTTTGGGGGAACTTGCCAGACAGAGAAATGGCGTTCAAAGCCCAGTAACAATGCAAATCTAACGGCAATGTGTGGCATACAACGCACAGGTAGTTGTAAGCCACATTTTCAACAGTTCCAGTTATTGACATTCCCGTGTCTTTATAAGTAGGTATATGTTACGGGCAATTTGATAAGTGAAGTGGCGATCTTTGTCAAAGCGAATCTACATCTTTATACACATCCAAGAAGCACACGACACAATAATAAAATATTCGTAAGGCGTCATAAAAACCAGTATTAATAAAAACATTTTGGGCATGGCACACAAAATATACAATAAGTTGCCAAAAAGTATCACAGACCTACACAAACTGTACCAATTCAAATTAGGTTTGCACGAATTCCTAGTTGCAAAATGTTACTATTCAATTAATGATTGTTTAAATGAAATTTTACTAATTTTATGTGAAATAGCACGACAAATCTAACGATTATTGAAATTTTGATTTGACTTGTGTAATTTTTTTATTTGGCATTTTTATTTAAAATGATTTCTGTATAATTATTGTTGCAATCAGTACCTAACGTATTAATTTTCACACGTCATTAGGTTATATTACAAATTCAAATTCAAATTTATTTATTTGTAGGTACACATAGGTATAATGTAGTGGTACACGATGTTATAAAAATAGAAAAATATTGAGTCACTATGTGCTGCCTTGCAAGGCGTACAAATATTACTACACAGTTGGTAATAGGTATACAGGTAATAATAGCCTATATAATTTTATATAATGCTAAGTAACCATCTTAAATCTTTAGTAATAAAATTAACATAAACAAAATAATAACAAATTAAGGTAACAAAAATTATTAATTAAACTTAATAACTAAAGTAAGTAGGTAATAAATAAATCTGAGAAACTTATTAAGTACAGATTTTATTTTTCATCTAAATATTCATTTATGTAATATGCTTTCTGTATCAGAAACCTATGGAGGGAATTTTTGAAAGTATTTAAGTATTTTGAAGCTGTTATCGATTTGGGTAGTTTGTTAAATATTTTTGGAGCCATTCCTAGGAAACTTTTTGAGAATAGGGCGGTTTGATGGGTTTTTGACTTAAGCGCACCTGGATGGCGTTTAGTGGATAGGGTTTCAAATAGGTACCTAATGGTTATTTTTGATAAACGTGGCAATTTCATAAATATATAGGGACGGAAGTGTTAATAATTTTAAATTAATAAAATAAGGTTTGCAACTGTCAGTGTTTTGGATCATGCATACTGCACGAAGACACTTTTTTTGGGCTTTAAATGCCAATTCCCTATCCGTAGAATTACCCCAGAATATTACAACGTACCGTAGTGTGGTGGAGACGTATGCGTGGTATGCGGTAAGAACGGTGCTGTACCAATAATGTAACAATGTACCTTTTATAAGTACCTGTAACACCTTTTTAACATGTATTATGCAAATAAATTATTTGATTTGATTTATTGTTCTGTTTTAATTCTTTGTACATATAATGTACTGCTGTTGGTTGAACCAAATAAATATATAAGTATGTAAGAATTTTGTGAAATTGATAGAAACTGAAGAAAACTCGTAAGACGACAACATGTGCCATTATTGATTGACGTGGTCTCTTGTACACGCTTAGTTAGAAGGGTTAAACGTTAGAAGCAAAACAGGGTGTATTATCCGCCCCTCATACTGTCCCGCCGAAACTGTAGGGAATGGAATAACCATTTTTTTAAACGTGGGTTGAACGTAAACATGTTTTGATTCACTAGGATGTTTTCGCATTTGCAACATTAATCTCACATAGGTAGTTACATACACATGTACCTACACAAACAGCCAGATCCGGAATAACTATCTGTTCAGGAATCGAACCCTGCGACACGCATCGCAGCAATCAATCGCTCAGGTGCTGTGACAAGCGTGCCGTCCATCAAAGCACGAGTTCAACAGTGATTGAAGCGGGAATTTCACTTCAATATTAGAGTGCTACAAGGAGCCTATAGCGCCGGAATGACATTGCCAGGGGACGTTGTTGCTAAACATTTTGTGAAATTGTCACAGAAACTGCATTGAAATGACAAGATGGCAATGTTAGTTCCGATTTTGGCGCGTATTAGGTTCATCATCATCATTAGCCTACAGCAGTCCACTGCTGGACACAGGCCTCTCCAATTGCACGCCATTTAACTCGATTCTCGGCGACTCTCACCCAGCTGCTACCAGCCGTCCGTACGTATTAGGTTGCTATGCTGATACCTGTGCCAGGTCCACAGGCGTCATCTTGTTAGCAGGCATGTCAGACAACCAACGCGCCCAGTTCTGCGCGCGCCCGCGGATGGAGCCCTCGCTCCACAGCTCCGAGCCTTCGCTCCCGCACAAGCTCACTTTGCACGGGGGCTTGCTCGCTCTCGGCGATTTGAACACTTGGAATCTACAATTACAAACAATAAAATAATAATCATTTATTTATAAAAGGGGCACGTTTAAAATAAGTACCTAGTTAACTTAACAATTAAACAAACTAACAAACCTAAAAACTTATTTTAAAATAAAATAAAACAATTAAAATAGAGCACAGTTGCTTATTTGCCTGATCTAGGCTGAACCTAGCTGTGCTTCAGGCTGGGAAGTGCTTAGATACCTACTTAATGAAATAAATTAACAATGAGTAGGCATAAAATAAAAAAAAACTAAATTAAAACTTTATGTAAATATACAACGCTCTATTTGCAGACAACAAGTAAATCTTCTGTTTGTGCATGCTTATGCACACACAGAAGATTTACATATGGCTGATGTTACTAGTCAGATTTATCTTTTATCCGTGCAATAAAATTGACGATGGACAGTTATAGTATGTAAAAACTGTCAAAAATTCAAAGTTTATTCTCAGGATAAGACCTATTCTAGTTATAAAAGTTTATTGAAATTCGCTCAAGTAAACTAATGTAATTTGAAGCTAGGGACCTTCCTTCGTCCAGGCCAGAATTTGATACCGACACTGGACGTGGGCGTGGCTTATAATGCTTGCTATCGCTTTACCAGGTGGCAGTTATCAGTTTATCACTGCTCGATGCACGGACCACTGATCTGAGTTAATAAAAGATTAATATTTTAAGAATAAACCTTTTGAAAAAAATAAGCATATTGAAAGATAAGCTAACGATTCTGTACCTTTGCCTGTTGCTCTATTGAAACGTGTTAAAAAAAACCATAGCGCGATTCAGGAAAATGTACAACGCCATCTAGGGTGCTATCGGTTAAACTTTTTCACTACATTGTAGCAATGCCACAGTATATTAAAGTTTTATACTGTGGAAATTCTTTGGCTGATTAGTTTGTAATTAATAATTATAGACCAGTAATGTCCGGATTTTATACATACTGGGAAATTCCTAATGGAAAAACCCAAAATATAAACCAATACTATCCGACCTGGGTATCGATGCCAGGAGCCAAATGCTCCGAGTGGTGCCTTCTACCACAAGACTAATGGTACTGTACCAGCTAGCCTGCAAGCATCGACGACACTAGGTACCGCACGCGAAGCGCGCGCATCGGACACTGAGGCGCCCGCGGGCCGGCCGGCGCCACACGCGTGTTGACGTGCCGACTGCCGACTGCCGACTGCCGACTGCCGACTGCCGACTGCCGACTGCCGACTGCCGACTGCCGACTGCCGACTGCCGCGCCACCGAGATTCTAGAGCTCCACAAGCGCGTAATTGTGGAGTGTGCGTGATTGGTTGAGCAATATTTCGGATGGTGTCATCAGCGCCAACAGTGCAACCCAAAATGTATACATAAAGGCTGTCATTTTGTTAATAATTTTAGAGTGTTTAAAAACTATACTAAAGCTAAGTATTTTAATTACCACTACCCTTGATAAATTGTTGACCTCGACCGACGTTCTCCAGTCATTTTATTTTATTTATTAGGGAAAACAAACAATTACACATTAAGAAATACAGGAAGATAGGATACAGAAATTATACAAATGTGAAATCAACCAGGTTCTCCACACATCATCCGCGTCATTATCATGGATTCCGACCGAAGAGATCGAGACTATCTCCGTCAAAGCCCGCATCCCTACGTTTTGGCGTGACAAACCAACATATTGGTTTGGGCAATTGGAAACGGTCGTCAACCCACAGAAGCCCAGCGAGGAGTCGAAATTTAGCTTGATGATGGCACATCTCGAGAAAACGGATGTCGAACAGATTAGTGACATTGTCATGTCCAAATCTCGCACAGGCAGATACGAGGAAGACAAGAAAAGGTTACTTTCCGTGTACGAAGAATCGGAAACCAAGCAGCTGCAAAAGCTCCTCACCGAGATGGAGCTTGGCGATCAAAAGCCATCACAGCTTCTCTGGCGCATGAGAACCTGCGCACGAAAAAATACCTTTTTTTTTTTTTTTTTTGTTTCCGGGTTGGAAAATCCTCATGGATGTCCGCCGCCCTGGGGCGGGCGGCAGGGTCTGTCAGACTCTTACTGACTAAAAACCATCCCGGTGTTCCATCTCACACCTACGCCGGGGGTCGCGGGAACGTACGATCCTTCCGCAACCCCCGACTGGTGCCGGCCCGCCACTGCGGGCCTCTTCGGGTCTATGGGGGGGAGTGAGGTGTTTGACTCCCCCCGCGACGCCTAAGAGGGGCGCGCGTGGAACACTACGCGCCGCCACCTCGGGTCCTGGTGTGTGGGTAGCGACGGACGTCCCCGTGTCCGTCGCCCCTGGACCCATTTAGGGGGGCTGGAAGAGGGCGTTGTCCGCCCTCCGCCGACGCCCGGTGCGCCTTCTGCGGGCCGGGTGAGTGGATGAGATCTCCCTCTCCCTTTCCGCAGCCTCCTTCTGCGAGACGACTGTTTCGCAGAAGGAGACCACCGAGTCCCAGGACTCTCCGCTGCTGACCATCGACTCGACTACGGCCGGCAGCGACAAGTCACTGCCTACTTCTAAGATGAGGGCACGGCGCGGCTCCTCCCAAGCGACACACTCTGCCAGCGTATGCCGCGCCGTGTCCTCCCGGCAGTCGACGCAGTGGTGACACCGGGCGTCCGGCTCCCTGTTTATGCGACACAGGTACTTCCCGAAGCAACCATGCCTCGAGAGCACCTGCGTCGCCCGAAACGACAGGGAGCCGTGCCTCCTCCCAAGCCAACGCTTGAGCACCGGCCGGACCGCCTCGATGGTGACGAGGCCGGCGGTAGGGCGTGAAAGCCTGTCCCGCCATTCCGCCACCAGGACCTCGCGAAGCTGAGACCGACGCAGCTCCATGTGTCGCTGCATCGGTCCCTCGCCTCGCGCCCTCGCTTCCTCGCGCCACTGATACAATGACGCGAGTACTTTCGCCTCAAGGTCCCAGGGCGGGGATCCGGCCAGTACGCAGCCCGCCTCGTAGGAGATCGTGCGATACCCCCAGATGACTCTGACGGCCATCGCCCTCTGCGGCTTTCGCAAAACAGCGATGCTGCCGGCCGTCAGGTCAGAGGCCCACACCGGGGCCCCAACGAAAAAAAAATACCTGACTCAACGCTCCAGGTGTTGTGGATGCGTCATCTACATGTGTCCACACGTGCAGTCCTGGCAGTTAGCGAACATACATCCCCGACAGAACGTCGGGGATGTATGTCTGTGTCGTTCCAATGGCCGATAAAATGCACGACCAATCAACCGAGTCACGCTCTGTGTGTTCCTGCAGCTGCCCAGATCATTCCAGGACATTAACAGGACCTGCGAGTTGCCGTAATGCAACTAACGCGGGAGATCGCCGAGCTAAAAGTTCGACAGTCGAAGACGACGCACGCAACTGGCCGTGTCATTCGCTCACCGTGTCTTCAAGCAGCGAGGTCATAAATACTAGCGCACAACAGGCAACGCTTGTTATTTTCACAAACGCTTCGTCGAGCGCGCACGCAACTGTAGATCACCGTGTGATTATGGCAAGCAGCAGGAAAACTAGCCGAGATCTTGGCTACGACAGGAGCCGAGATCAACAACATAACTGCATACCGTCTGTAGATAGATAGATAGATAAACCATTAATATCACAACCTCCTAGTTGACCTACGAGCCCAGAAACTTATTGAGAAGAAGACAGGCTTATCAATGATCGGTTGTCTGTCAAGCAGCACATTAATCGCAACAGTGCTCACACTCCCTACGTCCCTACATTGCGAGGTCCGGAAGAGTCTCTAAGCCTCCAGTACGCTTTACTGGGGGGAAGCACTATAAAATAATAATAATAATAAAAAGTTTATTTCGGAACAATAACACAACTCTAAGTACAACAAGTAAAACGATGATAGCTGCTAAAGTATAAACTGCAGCGCAGCTAACAACGCCCTTCTCCCGATACAAAATGGAATGATGTTCCATGCTAAAAGTGCTTAATAGGTAAATGAGTTAATAACATTAGGTCAATTTTGGTTTAGCTAATTGAAATATAAACAAAAAATAAATTAGAAAAAATTCATAAAAAATAAACAGTACAGGACAATGATTTGGGATGTATTATTGACGTTGAGTTAATGGGGTGTGCGTTGGGTGTGTGTGGTGTTTGTGGCATGTGTGTTGTGTGTGGTTGTTGGGATGTGTGAAGAAGTGATGAGTGTTTTACACTTCCACTAGCTTCTCTGTTTCATCATAATCTTTTGATTTTAACCAGGAGTCAAGTTTCATTTTGCATTTTCTCTTGGTTAATGGGTAGATGTGTAAGCTTTTGTTTAATTTGTTATGGATTTTTGAACTTATGATAAATGATAAATGACTTTATTTCTGTAAGTAGGTTTTTACAAACACTTTTACACGTCAAAATGTGTTTGTAATGACGACTTGCAGCTACGGTTCTACGAGAAACAGTGTTACAAACCCTACTCAAGCGGCGTGTAGAGCAGGATTTAGGATCAAAGGTAAGTTGGCTGTGTTTGCGAAGGATAGTTTGGAGGATAAATAGCTGTCTGACGGTGAGGACCTGGCAGAGATTATATTATAGAGGATGTCGAATATCGGATTGGTTTCCTTGCCAGCACCTTCAGGACAGCTCTCTGCGCTCGTTCGACCCGTAGCATAACTGTTTTACCGGCACCACCCCAGACCGTTAGGTAATACCCTAGAACAGACTGAGCGAGCGCAACGTAGACGGTTAAATTGTACAACACAATGTACAAGCTAACCTGCAAGCATCGACGATACCACCGCAAGCCAAGCGCGCGCATCGTACACAAAGGCGCCCGCTTTTTTTTTTTATAATCATCTTTCGGTTGACATTGAGAGGTCGTCACTGCTTAACCGGACTATCCTGTGGCTGCCTTAAGCGAACTCAAAGCCTCCAGCCAGGGACAGGCGCCCGCGCCGGACGCGCGATATTTACGTGACGCGCTACCAAGATTCTAGGTCTCTACCGGCGCGTAAGCTCACTCGTGATTGGGTGAACAATATTTCGGATGGTGTCTATATCAGTGTGAAGCGGTGTGTATATAAGTGCCAACAGTGCCACCCAAAATGCTATATAAACATTTTGCTAGGTCATTTTGTTAATAAATTTTGTGCTTGTGAAAAACTATACTAACACTATTTTAATTACCACTACCCCTGGTAAAGTACCCTGCGTGCTAACCGAAAGCGACTGACACGCGAACAGGTACGCGATCGCTTACCTGAATAATGACGTACATACGCGACTTGATTGATCGCGCGACCATGTCATCTGTATACAAAGTAGCGCGTACCTTATCACATTAAATTATACCACGTATACTACATGGTGTACTTAGACGGTACACACAATTTGAATGAAATCCATTCGAAAAAAAAAATCTGCTGTTCCATACATTTTGTCGATTTACGTGTAACAAAATGTATGGAACAGCAGATTTTTTTAGTGAATGGATTTCATTCAAATTTTGTATATCGTCTAAGTATACCATGTAGTTAGTATACGTGGTATAATTTATAAAAGTGGTACAATGTATAAAATCAACTTTGTATATTATAAATTAAAGTCACCTTTCGTGTTGTTCTTCTAAATTACGCAACGGAGCACGATGCGGATTCACCAACATTTAGAGAATTTATACGGTAAGGCCTAGATATGCGTATAATACTTACATTAAAATTAAACTAACATACCTACTATTGAGAAATCTCGATGTTTTGTCTAGACGTAAAAACCGTGCACAGGGACAGGTCGCTAGTACCTATTCAAATAAACGATCGCGACGATCGCGTACTTGCGCGACTATGAGTTTCGGTTAGGACGCGGCCGTAGTTAATAAATAGCATGAACAAATAAGCAGAATTAAGTGCATACTTCCACGCGGCAAGCTCGGCGGCTTCGGCGGCGGCGTCGGGCGCGGTGACCGGGTCCACCTCGATGGCGCTGCAGCCTCGCTCCTTCAGCAGCATCACGCCGGCTCCCACGCCCCAGCGGATGTTCTCCTGAGAGTTCATAATAATCATTTTATTTTAAAATGTCCATGGAGTTTCTTGCCCGTTCTTCTCCATAGGTACCTAATATGCTTTGAAATATGCTAGGTACTAACTTCATCTTTCTGAGTGACCTACTACTTGACAATAAGTGCCAGTAAATGGTTTATTTGAAATAAATGCTTTGAGCTTGTGTTTAATCATACAAATTTACTGTTCCAAAACAGTGTTACAGTTTTTTTCCACCAGTTATGCTTAAACAAGAACTATGCAATACAATACAGAACTTAACTTTACTGGGAAAGATCACCCGTATCCTGTACCTAGATACCTACATGTGGAAAAACTGTATCACAAAAGACTGGGCCTTCCGTTTAGAATGAGACATTATTGAGATTATCAATCGTATTGAAAATGCAAGTCATGTTTGTTGGGAAAAGCTAATACCTAAATAGGCTAATGCAAAAATAAGTAAAAACCGGTTGGTAATAATTAAAATAAAGTAACTTTAGGTGTGAGTTTGTTGTGCACGTGTTTTGTGTAGTGAGTGTGTAAGTTGCCTAAGTTGGTGTAGTGTGATTTCAGTGCGGAAGGACACGGCGCGGCATACGCTGGCAGAGTGTGCCGCTTGTGAGGAGCCGCGCCGTGCCCTTATCTCAGAAGTAGGCAGTGACTTGACGCTGCCGGCCGTAGTCGAGTCGATGGTCAGCAGCGGAGAGTCCTGGGACTCGGTGGTTTCTGCGAAACGTCTGTTTCGCAGAAGGAGGCTGCGGAAAGGGAGAGGGAGATCTCGTCCATTCACCCGGCCCGCAGAAGGCGCACCGGGCGTCGGCGGAGGGCGGACCACGCCCTCTTCCAGCCCCTCTAAATGGGTCCAGACTCGGGGACGTTCGTCGCCCCCCACACACCTGGACCCGAGGCTCTTAGTCGTCGCGGGGGGAGTCAAACACCTCACTCCCCCCCCCCAGACCCGAAGAGGCCCGCAGTGGCGGGCCGGCACCAGTCGGGGGTTGCGGAAGGATCGTACATTCCCGCGACCCCCGTCGTAGGTGTGAGATGGAACACCGGGGTGGATTTTAGTCAGTAAGAGTCTGACAGACCCCGCCGCCCGCCCAGGGTGGCGGGCAGCCATGAGGATTTTCCACCCCGGAAACAAAAAAAAAAGTGTGATTTCAGTGTAAAACTAGATTAGTTGTGCAAGAAGACTTTCAGTATCACTGCTTAGGTGAAAGTTTTAAGTTATAGCTTTCGTATAAGGTAACTTTATTTCTGGGAAGGACACATGGACCAGACGGATAGGATAGATAGGTACCTACTAAGAGTTACTTTGCCGTTTGTTGTTTGAGTTCCATTTTTGTGTTGAGTGACTTTGTTGCAAAACAAAATGAGGCGCCCTCGTTATTTGCAGTTTATGTAGGTATTTCTAGTTACATTTTGCAAAAAAAAAAAAAACCCATTCACCCAGAACTTTTTCCCCCATGCCAATTCATATACTATTATTGCTATGTAAACAACAGTGACAGGAATTAGTATAACATCATCAAGGTACACTAAGTGGATGATGAGTCTATTGCCACTAAAACGAAAGACAGTGACGGCTTACTTGCAACAGCACCTGTATCAGCAACATTTCAAACAACAAAAGACTATGAGAACGTTGAAAGAAATTGATGCCATTGATTCTGAGTTGGGCTGTAACAGTGCATAAGCTTCAGGGCACCATTTTAAATAAAGCCGTAGGTACTTGACCTAGGAAAGAAAAACTTTGCCAAAGTCGAGTGAAAACATTAGATGGTAATGCACTTGGTGAAATTAGAACCAAATAAATTACTAAGCCGACCACATGATGACAAGGCATTAAGCATTATTCGAGGTTTTTTTTGGCTTGGAGAGTCATCACTTCATGCTGCTGAGCTGATAAGTCAAAGTCAAATATGTTTATTCAAATAGGCCTATTACAAGCTATTTCGACAATTACAAACCCTTACCATCATCAGTTACGGGGTCTGCTCGTTCCGTTACATCATTACGAGAACTGGAAAGATGAAAACGATTGTCTTACACCTCCACGTCAATCCAAGAACTGCTAAGTAGTTTCTGTCGACATATTGCAGTATTATCTCGTAATGTGGCTTCCATCGTTAGCTCCATTTCACCATATGCATTGTGACGAGCATAAATTGCTTAGCAACCATATTAAAGTAATCGAATCGAAACCCGCGAAGTACTTATTAATTATTGAGTAGTTCCGGTGGCCACCTGTGGTATTCATCATCAATTCCACTTCACCAAATAGTGCTTTCCGAGAGCAAATGCAAGAGTTACTATAAAAAAATACCCAAATCGCAATCGAGGGAAATATAACATTTGAGGATTTCCCTCGATTTCCATGGGATCCCTTCATCAGATTCTGACTTGGTAACAATAGTACCTACCACCTCGAGAGCATAACCTTTTAGTCAAAAAAATAATTTTCAAAATCAGTCCACAATTGACGGACAAATCGGTGAACATACATTTTAAAAAACGTACAAATAAAGAAAAAATAAATCAAATCAAATCTTATTGTGCTAAAGCGCCGTCGTTTGGATTGGTGCCGCTCAATGAAAAGTATGACGGAGGTGACTCGAATGCGCTGTATATTATGACATTGTCACAGGTGATGAAAGCTGGATAGGTTGTTACTTTAGTTATTGTTCTGAGGTTGTTACGAACCCGAAACCAAAAGACAATCTGCGCAATGGATGTGTCCATTCAAAGATTTGCCAAAATAATTAAAGAAGGGCTGAAGTCAAGGGAAAAAGATGATAGCCTCATTCTTTGGACGGACAGGTCATTTCGCCACAATTGTCCTAGAAGATAAAAATACTGTTACTGCAGATTGGTATGTCAGTCATTGTTTACCAGTTGTCTTGGATAATGTTAGACAACAGCGCCCAGGATCCTCCTCCACCGCGACAACGCTCCAGCTCACTCCGCCAGACGGACTATCGAATATTTGTTTATGGAATGTGTGGAGTTAGTAAGTCATCCTCCTTACAGTCCTGAGCTGGCTGGCACCTTGTGACTTTTACTTATTTCCAAAAATAAAAGATAAACTTAGAGGAATTCGTTTTATGAACCCTGAAATGCCGTGCCTGCGTTTGAAAAAGGCGTGGATGAAATCCCTAAAGAAGAGTGGGCCCACTGCTTCAGTCACTGGTTTCAAAGCATGCGACGGTGCTTAGAAAGGAACAGAGACAACTTCGAAAAACAATTAAAATATTAACAGGCTTCTACATCGTTCCGTTTTTTATTTTCTGAAAACTTTCAGTGTGACCCACGTATCTATTGACTAATCTAGGAGAGTAAATTCATTGACTTGTTCCAGTTTTGCATTATTAAAAATTAAATTTAGTTTTAATGGGGATTTTTGATAGGGAAGAAAAGTAATTAATTTTGTTTTGGTAAAGTTAATTTCTAGATTATGTTTATCCATCCAGTTTACAGCTGTAGAAAGAAAGGTGTTAAAACACCTTTCTTTCTTTTCATTTGGCGTTTATATTGTCATCGTTCTGGCATGAGGTGAACAGAGAGATACCGTCGGTAAATAGGACACATGGTCCGTTTATAGTTTTAGGAAGGTCATTTATATAGAAAAGAAACAAAAGGCAGCCTATTACACCCCCTTGGGGAATTTACGCGTTAACTGCTTTACTGTCGGATCTCATTTTTAACAGACTTCAAAAAAGGAGGAGGTTCTCAATTGGTCGGAATCTTTAATAACAACAACAAATCCGTGTTGTTGATGGGTAATGCTATTGTGAAGTACAGGATACATTCTGCTGTGGACTAACCTTTCGAGAAGCTTTGGCAGTACCGACATAATTGATATTAGGCTATAATTCTCCACATTTTCTTTAGACCCGGACTTAAAAACTGGTGTAGGGTGAGATGTCCAACAGTGAACCAGTGGTACACATTGAACCACCCAACTTACTTTGTAAACGTGACGTTGCCGAACCGTGCCGCGGACACGAAAGTATTCAGTTTTTACCGTGCCGCCCGCTCCCCAGTCGCGAGCGAGCTCGCGCCAAAAACACCCGCGTGGTGGACCGCATTATAATTATCGGCGACAAAACAAAATAAAACGTAAGTACTATCTTTTGTTATTACGTCTGATATGCATAGTTTTTCTGTGTGACATTTATTATACTTATTATAGTGTTTATTGTTTGTATTGTGTTTAATGTTGATGTAAATGTTTGGTAGTCTCGACACTCAAATTTATCGGTTGTTACCTACCGGTACCTACCTAAAATACCAGTAACAACCGATAAATTTGAGTGTGGAGACCACCAAATATCGTTACATCTGGATTGTTAGGACTTAGCAACCGAAAACGATTGCTAACTATGTCGAGACTGCAGGCCCAGGAAAAAGAATTAAAAGAATACATTATAGATTGTTCGCAAACATTTTATGGGCTTACTGCTAAAGATACTCGACGATTATCTTACCAAATGGCATTTATTAACTGTTCCTTCTTCATGGGAAGAGAAACATATTGCTGGAAAGGGGTGGTAGAGGTCATTAAAAAAAAACACACAGATTTAAGTCTGAAGAAACCTGAAGCATGCAGCTTGGCACGAGTCTCGGCATTCAACAAATATAACGTTCATAAATGTTTTAAAAACTTATGAGAAGCTATGCAACGGTCTCCTAACTTCGATAACGGAACACGCGTCTACAATTTGGGTGAAACCTCAACCACGACGGTACAACGCCCGCAAAAAGTCCTAGCTCTTAAGGGGAGTAACGTATCCAAAGTTACGAGTGGAGAGAGAGGCGTTTTAGTGACAACTTGCTGCATTGTTTCCGCCACCGGTCATGCTTTACCCCCAGCAATGGTCTTTCCAAGAAAGTGGGCCAAAGATATTTGTTAAATTCTTTATAACAATAAATATTTTAAACACATTGTTAAAACCATTTAGGTTTAATAAAGTTGATTATTTGATAACATATACAAGACGTTTTATTTCTTTAACTTTAGTTTTGTAGCATAAATAGTCATAATTTACTGTAAAATAAAAAGGATGGTTCACTGTGTACATATTGGTTCACTGTTGACCTAGCCGCCGGTTCAGAGTGTACCACGAGGTGGACTCAGTGAGCCATTTCCCATCTTTTAAAAAAACTTAAATATATCCTATCCTATTACGTTTGGGTCTAAAATTAATATGCAAAATTAAAGTCAGATATATGAGAAGTACTTTAGTAAAAAAAAATCTTCATTATGTTTAGAAACAGCTGAGCTTTGAATGTGCAACTTTTTCATGGTTCACTGTTGAACACCTCACCCTAATATTCGCAGACTTCCATGCCTCGGGAAAGGTTCCTTGTGTCAGGGATTTATTAAATAAGATTTGCACCGGGATCGAAATGTTTTCTGCAGTCGCTTTAAGAAAAGCGACGGGGAGACCATCAGGTCCCGGTCCTTTGTTCGAATCCAAATACTTTAGCGCCCTCAACACCTCATCAACACTGAACTTAATCTTACTTATAATAGAGCAGTCTTCTGAAAATTCCTCATTAAAACGTGATGTATCGCTAGCAGATGGTCGTTCATAAACGGATTCAAAAAATTAGAAAAAAGATTAGCGTCATTAGCGGTTTGATCCTGGTATTTCATTTCTGAAGGGATGCCAGTGGTAGCTTTACAGCTGGAGATATACGTCCAGAAATATTTTACATTATTGCGAATGCCATCTTCGACAGAGTTCATATATTATATTTGTTAAAGCAGTTTTTCATTCGACGTGAAATCTCGATCTGTATAAGGATAAAGTTCATAATCGGGGATATTATCATAAATCTTCCATTTAACCCAAGCCTTATTATTATTCTTGAATATATGGATGAGAGAAGGTGAAAACCAAATCGGAAACTTTATTTATTTATTTAACCATTTGTGTTCACACTTAGATAAACAGACAAGAAGAAAATAACAGAAAAATAGGTACAAAGGTGATGCTTATTTCTAATGAAATGTCTTCCAGCATACCTGCGATAGGATAGTAGATTTAGAGATGTAGACAGCGTGTGTAAGAGTAAAAGAGAAAATAAAATACTAAAGAATACATGATGGTAAATGGGACGTTTATTTTAATTAGATTAAAAATAATATTATAAAACTCACACAGCGCATCGTCTACGGATTTCCCTGGTCCGATTCTCTCGGTCCAATTAATTACACTTAATTCTTCATCGATCTTCTCGTAGATAGCCCTACAGTAGTTGCATTTTTTTACTGATTTTCGGGTCATGTGTGCACGTGTTGACTTAATGGGATGTGTGTACAAAATGGCGGATGGTGGTTGTCAAGTTGCAACAAATAATCAGTGGGGGGAAAACACGGAACATTCATAGTTACTTATAGCGAAGTCTAACAGTTTTCCACTCGGGTTTTTAATATTATTATACTGAGAAGCATTAATGCAAGAAAAATAATAAAAAAAACAACTTCAAGGTTAGATTCCAAGGCAGAAACGGGAAGACTTCTAACCGAGCGCAAACCCTTCAATACTGCAACTAGGACACCACCTCCATCCTTTTTATTAGTGGCTATACGGTCACGATCGCACCGATATACTACGTAACGATTGTCAATAAACTCATTGTCAAATATTTCTGGATATTATTGTTCTTACGGAAACCTGGTTGATACCAGGTTTCCGTAAGAACAATAATATCATAACAATTCGATAAAATACTCATATATCAAACATGGAGTTTAGTGCGAATCCCCCTACAATTTTGATGGTAAATAACTAAATTATCAAGCATGGCTACGAGCGTTTATACCTTATGAGTGGAAACGTCGCAATTTAGTGTCATATTTCGTGGTTTTCAATTTTATCATTTAATCGGAGCTATATTTTAAAAATCTGTTTAATTAACTTTTTAGAATTACGTGAAAGTGTTTAAAAAGTAAGTAACCGTAATGCTTACAGTTATTTTACAATGAAAATAACGCCCTGCAAGTTTACAATGTATTATTTGCATTTAAATTGAACTGTAAATGCAACGATTTCTTACCTTTTACACACATTTCACTTTTCACAACTTACGTTTTCACATATTTCTAAAAAATTAATTAAACAGATTTTTAAAATATAGCTCCGATTAAATGATAAAAATTGTAAACCACGAAATATGACACTAAATTGCGACGTTGCTACTCATAAGGTATAAACGCTCTTAAAATAAGTATTTTATAAAAGTCTTACAGCCAGCGATGCGCCTGATAATTCTACAATAGCAAAATGATGACAAAGGGAGACAGTATTTCAATCCGCTAAAAAATAACCAAATATTATAATAAAAAATAAACACATTAGGTACATGTACATTTAGGTATATGTTTACTCGAAGACGCCTGAACCGATTTGGAAAATTATTTTTGTTTCAAGGAGTAGGTATACTTCCCAGGTGGTCCCGTTTAAATTTGATCGAAATTGGTCGAGCGGTTTTTACGAAACAATAATTGAACCGACTTCAAAAAGGAGGAGGGTTTCTTATTGTTTGTTACGTCACATATCTCCGAAAATTTGGATCGATTTAAAATAAAAAAAATAATGGATTGGGTATGCCTCAAGGGTGGTCCCATATAAAATTTATTAACTTTCACTGGGTAATTTTTTAGTTAGCTTCAATAAATAATAGGTATTTTTTCCACTTAGCGTATATTGATGATGTGCGTGTGTGTGTGTGTGTTGTTGAGTGTTGCTAGTATTTAAGACCTTTGTTACTAACACTATGGGCGTAGCCCGAAATAAATGATATAATAATAATAATAATAACTTTCTGTCACTGTTATTTACATAGCAAGTAGAGGTATACGATTTATTGTGGGGTAGGTACCGCAACTAAAAAGTGTAAAATAAATGCTAACGTCAGGTTTCAGAAGTCAAATACCTACATTTAGTATTTTTCTCACTTATAAGTAAATTATTAACACTAACCCAATGCACTATTTTAGCTAGAGCATTATTTAGATCGTCAGTAACTGTTTGCTGTCGTTTAAGCATAAATAAAAGTGATGTGTCATCTGCAAATAAAATTATTTCAGGACTGTTCTCTATAAAGCAAGGTAGGTCAGTAATATATACGAGAAATTAAAAAGGGCCAAGAATTGAGCCCTGCGAAACTCCCATAGTGACAATAGAATCCGGGGATCACTTGCAGTTAACGTGCACTCTTTGGTTCCTATTATCCAAATAAGAAATAAGAAGATCCAAGGCAGTATTTCTAACAACATAGTGATGAAATTTCCTGACCAATGTATCATGAGAAACACAATCGAAAGCCATTGACAAGTCACAAAAAACATTAGGGCATCATGCGACTTCTCCAAGGCCTCAAAATTATGATTACGTTAATTTTTACCTAATGATTAAGTTAGTTTTTACTTACTTCGGTTTGCAGTTAGAGAACCCAATTCTGGGTTAAGCTATCTTTTGTACATAAACTGCCCATAAAATATTAAGAGAGTTTTATAAATGTTTTTGTATTTTGGTAAGTTTGACTCCACTGACCCTTGCTTCGTCGAGCGACTCCAGCTCATCGTAACAAGCCTCCTTCGGTCCTATGGAAGTGATGGCCACTGCGGAGTACTCCATCACCTCGGTTATCGCGAAGGCCTTGCCTAGTTTTAGCTCACACGACAGCCTGAAACATTGAAAGACAAATGGTTAGAAAGAAACACAGGTTTATTGGTCCCAGAAACTCATGCTCATGCTTTCTCACGACTCGAATGAAAAAAAAAGACAAAAACGATCTAGGTATAATGTAAGTAGTAGTAAGGCGGGCTGGTATCCGCAACTCCACGTCCAAGCGCGAAATTTGCGTACAGGTGAGAAAATCGATAATTCGATCCACGCGAGCAATCTGCAATGTTAATTCAACATGTGCTATTCTGTAACGCAGCAGCAAGGCTGAACTTTCTCTAGCCCGCCAGACCATCAAAACAGACAGCATGTGGTGCAGTTTATTTACTTTCGTCTTTATTTCAACCACAGTAATGTTGATATTTTTTTGGCAGTGAAAAGTGGCCAAGCCTGCGTTTTTGGAGAAATTGTAGGTATCCCCAAAGGCTGATTGCCCCTCCCCTATGGTCGATTGGGGACAATAGCCGGACAAGCCAGCTGATAGTGTTGGACTTGTTCAAAAAAGGTCGTGAATTTGAATCGTACCCATTGTATTTGTAAGTTGGATGTGCTACACCAATCATGACCATATTATTTAGCTTATTTGGGAAAGCTAGCATTGCTTTGCTAGTAGGTATTTAGAAGAAAATATTGCATCAGAAGAGGTAATGACAATAACTTTGTAAATTAGAAACTAACATATTTAATTGTTGTGATATCTTGCCAGCACACTTCTCGTCCACTTGTGCTCCGATCGGCGTTAGTTCAAATTTCTTATTTTTTTCATAAACGCAAACAACAGCACCTTTCTGTAAAAATAAATTTGACATTTGTGATAGTCATCTAACAATTATACATTGCTTAAAATTATCTACATATAAACACGAATGTATGATCAACATATTAAACCCTTAGTTGGAAGATAAAGAAGGCTGCAACATTGCCTGTTTTCATTCATAATTAGGATTAAAAATGATCATGTTGTAGTGGCCTACATACAGCATCAACATCCGACCACGGCGGCGCGCGGCCACACTCTCTGGGGACTGTGACTGATAGTACGTTGCTCCAACTGCGCGCCGAGTTAGTGACTGCAGACGACGCTCTTTTTTTTTTTTTGTATGGCATCTCGCAGTTGGCCTTGAGAGGCCGTGACTGCTTAACCGGTCAATCCTGTGGTGCCTCCGAGCTAACTCAAAGCTTCCAGCCAGGGCTGCAGACGACGCTCGCGAGCGCCGCGTTTATATATGGAGACGCATTCAAGTGCCGTGGACCGAAATATGGTTTAAGAACTTTATTATTTCTCATTATGAATTACAATAATTCACTTACTGAGAAACTAAATTTATAAACATGAGAATGTTTACGAGCGTACAAAAACGACGTTAACAGTAAATTTACAATAAAAAGATAGGAACGTAGTGATGAAAAAATATAGTAGATATCCACTAATCATCACCCGAGTAAACACGGATCTAAAGTAAAAAGTAGATGTATTACTAGATGAAATACGAAACGCGCACGTCTCTTCTTATTGGTTCATTATAAATGAGGTGTCTATTAAGCATACCACTATGTACAACAAACCGCTATATACCTTAGGAAAATAAAGAAATATCATGGTATACTCATCATGGTATCATGGTGGTACTATAAACGAGTTTCATTCCATTTCGAAGAAGTACGAAGTTTTCCTAAAGTGGTGACCCCGCGTTCAAAATGATCAGCGAAGAAGCGATCGAAATGATCAATATTAAGTCACGTATTCCATAATTCTGGCGTGACAAACCCCGTCTTTGGTGTGCCCAGTTAGAAGTCATGATCGCCAACCAGAAGCTCGGCGACGAAGGGAAATTTGGACTGGTAGTAGCGAATCTCACGAAGCCAGAGGTGGAGCAAATAAGTGGCATCATCATGACCGCTCCAAACACAGGGAGTTAGGAAGAAGTCAAGAAGAGGCTAGTGTTCGTCTAGGAAGAATCAGAAGGGAAACAGTTGCAGCAGTTGCTCAATGAAATGGAGCTCGGTGACCAACGGCCATCACAATTACTGCGCCGGATGCGAGACCTGGCGCGAGACTAAATACCTGATGCTACGCTGCGCATGTTATGGATCGGACAGCTGCCTGCCGCGACTCGCGCGGTACTAGCCATAAGCGACGAGTCGAAATTGGACTCGTTCGCCGCCATGGCAGACAAGATGCAAGAGCAAATGAAAGAGGTAAACTCCGTGTGTTCCCGCCACAGTCAGCCTTCAACGTCACAACAGCAAACCTCATCAGAACAGAACATCATGAGCATGATCGGAACCCTGACCAAGGAAAGGAGGTAGCTGCGCTAAAAATGGATCGTGAAAGAAATTACCGTCAGCGACCCTAACGTTATAGAAGCCGATCACGTTCGCAATCCCGTGATCGAAGGAGTGGGTCGTGCTATTTCCACCGAAAATTCGGCACACAAGCTTATCGGTGTAGGAGTCCTTGTAATTACAAGAAAAACACGCAGTCGGAAAACTAAGGAAGACCGAAGCTGTGGCGGTGGCTGAAGTCGACCAATTATATACATAACGCCTATTCATAAGAGACGTAGCAAGCGGCCAACAATACCTAGTCGACACAGGCGCAAATGTTTCGGTTCTACCCGCAAGTGTGAACGAAAAAAAGAATCAGGATCCGAGCAACTACCTTATACCTATATACGCACCATCGACGACAATCTTCCATATCACGACCTACTAGCCAAGTATCCTGATATCACAAGACCAAGTTCGTGGAAATTGTACAACAGTGAGGTCGAACATTACATCGAAACTACCGGCCCACCAATGTACGCAAAAGCTCGCCCTCTCTCGCCTCACAAATATAACGCTGCCAAGGTTGAAATACAATTAATGATGGACCAAGGCATCTGTCGACCGTCGAATAGTCCATGGGCAAGTCCACTACATATGGTGCTGAAGAAAGACGGCAAATACCGACTATGTGGTGACTACCGCAGACTTCAACGCCGTAACAATACCAGACCGCTATCCAATTCCACGTTTGCATGATTTCACCTACAATATGCAAGGCAAGAAGATTTTCTCAAAAAAATATCTTCAAAAAGCATATTATCAAATAAGGAACTGAGAGGAAGATGTAAAAAAAACAGCCGTTATAACCCCGTTCGGTCTGTACGAGTTTACGCGGATGTGCTTCGGATTAAGAAATGCCGTCCAAACTTTCCAGTGGCACATTGACAACGTACTACGTGGATTGCCAGTTTTTCCATTCGTCGACGATATTTTGGTGGCCTCTGAAAACGAAGAAGAACACAGAAGAAATCTCGAAGAAGTGTTCCAGCGACTCAATGACAACGGTTTGCAAATCAACGTCCCAAGTGTTCCTTCGGCCAAACTAAGCTCGATTTCCTGGGCTACTCAATAAGCTCAGAAGGCGTTCATCCCACAGAAGAGAAGATAATGACCATCAAATCATACCTACTACCAACAACCGTTCAAGATCTTCGTCGTTTTGTCGGAATGTTAAACTTCTACCGTTCGAACATCCCTCACGCTGCCGAACACCAAATGGAATTGAGCAAATATTTCAATAACGCCAAGAAAAACGACAAAACAATAATCCAGTGGAGCGAAGCGGCAAAACTAGCTTTCAACAAGTGTAAGCAAGATATTGAAGATGCAGTTCTCATCTCCTACCCATCTCAAAACGACCCATTCGCTATCATGACAGACGCGTCGAACACCTGTGCTGGCGCAGTCATTCAACAGACAATTCATGGGACATTAGAGACCGCTAGGATTTTTCTCCAAGAAATTCAGCGAGGCACAACAAAAATACAGCACATACGACCGAGAACTGTTGTTTAAATATATAGCAATACGACATTTCCAACGCATATTTGAAGGCCACGATCTAATCATTTATACGGACCACAAGCCATTAACCCATTTTGTGACGGCCACCAGTAACAACGAAACACCACGAAGAACAAGATATCTTGAATATATAGGACAGTACACGTCAAATATAAAACGAGTGTTGGATCGCCAGATTTGGATGCCCAGTGACAATTACGACTGATCAAGGCAGACAATTTGAATCAGAGTTGTTTAACCCTTTGACCGCGCGTGTCGCATATATGCGACAAATATTTTCGTGTCCCTATCGCGCGTGTCGTATTTCTGCGACAGAAAACATGCATGATTTTTTCGTTCTATTTTCGTCCTAATAACTGTGTGGTACAACTAAAACGAAAAAAAAATTTTTTTTCGATTTGTAGCCGCGCGCTAGGGGCACGGCCATTGATATTTAGCCACGCGCTTAAAAGGTTAAAAACTAATGCATCGCATGGCCATAGACCGCTCCCGAACCACTGCTTACCATCCGCAGTGTAACGGGATGATAGAACGTTGGCACAGAACACTCAAGGCAGCACTCACTGCGCGATTCGATTCGTCAACATGGTCACAAGAGTTAGCTACGGTACTACTAGGACTGCGAGCAGTAATCAAAGAAGACGTCGGCGCGAGTACAGCTGAATTAGGTATTATACGGTCACGCATTACGATTACCTGGAGAATTTGATCAACAATGCACAAGATATAATGATACAACTTCAAGCGTAATGCATAAGCTGAATGAGGCATTTAAGAAAGCACAGGCGCAGCGCAAATCCAACCAAAACCGAGCAACGTTTATACATGACGAGTTACGTAAATTGCTCTTATGTATAATGTCCGTAATGACGCATCAAACAAATCACTAACACCGACTTACGATGGTCCGTACGAAGTCATCAAGCGCACAGATAAATATTACACTATACAGCTGCGCAACAGGTGTGGTAATATAACTGTCGATCCGTTGAAGCCAGCATTCCGACTGAACATGGAATGAGACGCAGCAACGAATACGTCAACACCTACGTATGCTCACATAACAAGAGCGGGCAGAACATCTAAACCCCCGCGGCCCCGGTACGATTAGCGGGGAGTAATGTAGTGGCCTACACACAGCATCAACATACGACCACGGCGGCGCGCGGCCACGCACTCTGGGGACTGTGACTGACTGTACGTTGCTCCAACTGCGCGCCGAGTTAGTGACTGCAGACGACGCTCTTTTTTTTTCCTACCTATGGCTCTCGTAGGTGACCTAGAGAGGTCGTCACTACTTAACCGGACTATCCTGTGGTTGCCTTAAGTGAAACTCAAAGCCTCCAGCCCCTGTGGGGTACGAACCTTGGGGAGAGGACAGCAAGGTGGGACAGGCTGGATCAGCTTTTTATTATTTAAGCTTGATGAGGTCGGCATTTCCTATTTGACTACTCTGAGAAGAAAGGCCGAAACAAACTCAGAGGTCACAGACTCACAGTCGGGGGTTTAGTTACAGGCTCAGCTACGGCGCGGGATGGCACTTCGTCGGGCAAGGGTCGGGGGGGACGATTACATCGGGGGGTTCGCGGGGTACCTCGGCGGCGAGGACGGAATGACGCTTTGTGTATTTTGTGCACTGTACTGATGGCCCTATTGCTCTCCTGGAGGAGTGTTACGGGGTCATCGGGGTCGGTGAGGACATGCCTTGGGCGGCGGATTTGACTGATTTTAGAGGGGACATAGCCTGCGGCCCTGACAACCAGAGGGTTGCGATGCTTGTCGGCGGTGTCGAAGAAACGCTTGGAATTAGGTACGTTTCATGAATTGATGGATAGTGGGGATTTTGAGGTCTAGGTTGAGTATTTCGTTACGAACATACCAGGGGGAGGCGTTTGCCCTACGGAGGACACAATTTTGTAGGGCCTACATCCTATGGATGTGATGGGGTTTGGCGTGTGCGAAGACTGCACTGGCATAGGTCATAATTGGACGAATGCACGCTGTGTAAATGCGTAATTTACACCTGAGGGACAGTTTGCTGCGTTCATTCAGAACGGAGTGGTAGACGACGCTCGCGGCGCTGCGCGTTTATATATGGAGACGCATTCGAGTGCCGTGGACCGAAATACGAAACGCGCACGTCTCTTCTTATTGGTCCATTATAAATGAGGTGTCTAGTAAGCATACCACTATGTACAAAATCTAAAGCGCTATATACCTTAGGAAAATAAAGAAATATCATAGTATCACTAACGAGTTTCATTCCATTTCCAAGAAGTACGAAGTTTCCCTAAAATGTCTGCATGATAATTTTATTTTTAGATTTTGGTTGCATGCAAATGGAAATGTTTTTTTTTAGAATAGAATAGAATATATTTATTGTAAAGCATGAGTATACATCAAATAGTATGTGCAAGGTCTTTAAAATAACTTTACTTGATTTACCTTATCTGCTCCTCCATAGCCCGCCTCTGCACTGTATGCTCTTGTAACAACTTTAACATAATTTAGTCTTCTATCTAAAATTCTAATACTCTGAAATAATTTTGTAAACCTCATTTTGATAAAAAAATTAAAAACCTCTGGGTAAGCAATTTCATAATTTAATTCCTGTAAAAATATAAGCCATCTGGATTTGTATAAAAATTTTGTTTGAATATTGAATTTTATAAAATTAAAAGTATAGCATGTTTAGACCAAGATACATAGTGTGTGCTAAACAAATTCAAAAGCAGATTTAAAAAAATAAAGTTGCCAAAGGATTTTCAGCTACACATGGCTACCATTCTGGCTGGGGTACCATTTTTAGTACTTCAATGTACAAGAGCAGGATCAAAATTGGAATTTATTGAAACCCAGCTGAGCAAGTATGTCTATTACAATAAATATGGATGCTAGTCATATCTTTCGATAACCACCATTTAGTTAATATATTATAATTTTAAAGAAATACTCTAATTATAGCTAGCAAAATAAAGTGCTAACTACTTTTCTATCTTCTGCCACCAGCAAAAATTTTAAATGAAGTTGTTTTTGGCACATGTCTTATGGTCAATGATAGTCTAATTTCTCTAGGTACTGATATATGCCTAACATATTTATCTGAACACATATTTATGTTTACTATTGACGCATCCAGTAAGTCTTCCTTCACTTCTTCTATACAATGCAAATAACGAGTGTAAAGCTTGTCTTGTAATACTAACAAACTTCTTGGTTCAAGTAAAAATGAGAATGCAGGCTTGGTATTAAGAGTGTTATCTTCAGTTGGTTCAAGGAAATTTAATACTATGTGAGATCCAGCTGATATTGTAGTAATAGTTGGATAGAATAATGATCCATCTAGATGTGGCATGATGCCCTGCCCTGGCAGGTACTCATTGACTAACACATGGTTGGGCCTTTTACCGTCCATGACATTAAGACCATGTATTTTCTCCAGGTATTTGTCCAGCCACTGCGGTATGGACTCGGCTATCATGCCTTTATTGTGAGGTATTCCGCCCCAGTTCTGCAACCTTCTGTTTGAGAGTTGAGTCCATTTTGGCTTTGGTGCTGCGTAAATATTCGACAAAATTCCCTTTTCTTCATTTGCCGTTATGAACTCTGATATGTAATAGGCAGTCTCCGGAGCCTGAAGATAAAATAGTGCTTAAAACTGATTGAATCGCTTCAAAGATAAGATTACGTTGCCAGAGCCATTTTCTTATTAACATCGGCTATAAATGATTACTTACAGTTATGACTCTGTAGTCTTCTAAATTAAAATCAAAAGAATTCATTTTGCGAATTGTATTTTATTTGATTTTTAGAATGGAATGGTTTGTTTTGGATTGGAAACAATGTGATTTGACGTTTTTCATGATTGTAAACAAAAATAACTGACAGAGAAAAGCAAGTTTGAACGTATTGTTACTGCTCTCTGCAAACTTAGGATTGTTTGGGAAAGATTTCAAACTACTTAACTGTGATATATTATGTGAATTAAATTTAAGTTTACAAAAATTGGACAATATAAGCTGATAGCAATTGGTTTTTACTAGATATTCGAGTTTTTGACTTTGATAAGTTCGTAAATGTTTGAAAGATCATGGAAATAAATAAAACGTAAAACTGTTGAGGTTACCACTACTAAAAATCACGCGTTGACATATAATGAAGTTTTATGCGTTTCGTTTATAACTTTTAACAATGATATTTCACGTATTTATAGAAGATAACATTATTTGAAATCCCATCGCATACTATTTAATGCTTTATCAAAAACATGATAAACTATATGTACTAAAATACGATAAAACTTGAACAATTTTCATAACTTTGTTAGGAACGTGTTTCATTTACAAGCGACCTTTCAAAGCAATAACAAAATATATACAGCTAATCTTTTTTGACAGAAGCGTACAGAAGATAAAAATGTTATTTGTTAATAATTTTTTTGTAAATATTTGTTAAATGAGCAATTATAGAATGTGATCATAATGGGCGGTTGCATAGGAATAACTAGAAGTGGTAGCGGGCCCATAGAGGAATCTTCGGCTACAGTGTCTCGGCCTAATTCAGGTGGGCTAAGCGATCATCTGTCTCCGTGGAGACGTCTAGTGCGTGTTCTCATAACTCTTTGTTGTAGGTGGGTTGAGGAAGAACCAGTCGCTGTGCCACGAAACCATACGATGGAAATCAGACGTGCCATTGACGGAGGGACAGTTACGTAGCAAAAGGGATGAGTTTTGGGACACAGCGCCGGCGTTCGAAGGACGCAAGGAGATCTGGGACGCGCTGCGGGCGGCCGCCGTCGCCGCTGAGGCGATGGACTTCCAGCTTGCGCAGGCGATACTCGACGGAGCCAGTGTGTCGGTGCCCAATGGTTACCTCACTGAGTGCTATGATGAATGGGGCACAAGATATCAGGTACATACTTTACTCCTAGCTGCCCGCAGCGTGGCTGATTGCGCTCACTCAGCCTCATTACAATTTTATTTTAGTATGGATGACCTTCAGCGAGTCCTATCTATGGGTAACCAGTATTGACTGTTTTCATTGATAATGATTGTTGGAAAGAAGCAAAGAATCGCCTACATGTTGAACATTAAGCATGAAATCTTGTTTTAATGCTGAAGAAAAATATATATTTCCTGATGTTTGTTGTACCTGTAATTAACAATAAACAATGGTCTCTTTCCTCATAATCTTATGCTTACAAAATTAGAATATAAATGTAAGAATTGTGTATACCTAATTGTTATTAATGTATGTATGTTTGTTTCCTGTTAAGCCTTATATTTGGTTCCTTATTAAGTTTCGATGCAATAAACAATGTGACATTATCCTCAAACGTCATGGTATTGAATTAAACACTTTGATTTTGGGATCTTAAATTAATAATTGCTAATTAGACCTGCATATTTATTACATGATTTAATTTAATTTACAATGTTTAAATAAATCTGTAAAAATCTGAATATCAATATTGTCAATGCTATGCTATTCCACCTATGAAATGCTTGCATTCCTAAACTAATTTCTTGAATTTGAGCTTGATTTTATATATTGAATAATTAATGCAGAGGCCCTGTACTAACAAAAACTGTCTTCTTCCTTGATGACATTTTTCTGATCAATAAACTAAAGCATTGCTGGCCTTTCTTGAGGAGTTAGGTGGATTGACTGATCCATTTTACCACCCATACCCAAAATAAGCGCTTGGATGTGGAGGTACAATAAGTTTTGTTTTGATATTTGAATTCACCTCTGCAGGTCCCAATTTACTGCCTGTCACCCCCTATAAACATGGTGAAGGAGGCGAGCGGGCGCGACTCGCCGGCCGAGTGGTCGGAGCCAGTGGAGGGCGGCACCGAGCTGTCGCTGCGCCTGCGAATGTCCAACACGTGCAAGGACGTCGACCTAGCTGTGTACTCCCGACACACTGTCGTGCAGTGCAAGAATAAATTACATGTGAGTGGAAGATCCTTTTATATTATTATTATTATTTTCCGTGCGCAAAATACGCGCATTGATGTGGAGTTGCGGACACCAGCCCACCACCTATATTATGAATGTTCCAACCTACAAAAATCACTTTTTATCCATCTGTCACAGAGGTGTTTTAGTGGTAGCATTTTGAGCAGTATGTATTTGTGGATTAATGGTGGCAATAAGCTAGTTGGCCTTGGTAGCGTCTTTGGAATGAGGTATCAGGAAATAATATGATGAAACTATTCAATCCTAGTGTTAATATTTGATTCTACCTATTTGAATGCACTTAAACACAGACTTTGTAAGAGATTGCAACATTAAATATCTATAAGGCATAATTACCATAATGTATAGATGCAAGGTCCACACTGAGCAAAAAGACTTATACCTACTTAGTTATTATAATAATAATTGACAAAATCCCATGAACATTTAGCAATAGTAGTAGTCTACTTTGTGGGAATTCCCGTAAGTACAGATTTGACTTGTGAAGATCAATGTCTAAGGCCGAGATCTATAAACGTTACTGGGCGCGTGCTTTGGCTTTGACGTGTTTCCGTCTCTGTCTTGTACTTGTATTTTGACATTTGTGCGACAGTGACAGGAGTAAAGTTTAGCCAAAGTTTGTGATAAGTAACGTTTATGGATCTGGACATAAGATAAGTCTAAAGGAGACAATAGCTGATAGCATTTCGCCTTGTATTAGAGACCTTGATAATAATTGGTTATGGATGTGTTAATGCCTATGATGTTAACACCTTTTAATTAGCTGTTCGCAGTCAATATGGCTTTTCTAAGTATTTGTAAACCCTACAAATACACTGTGCAAACAGACCTAAAATGTATTTTGCATGAAACCGTGTTTAAGTATGGATGCCAATTTTAAATGATTTTTGTCTTTATTTGCGAGCTCAGTGCCGTTTTCGGCCTTTTCTATACCAGCCTGTGACTGTCGCACTGCAAGGTAAAGGCATCTTCTCATACAAAGAAGGCACGAGCATCGATCACCACGCCTGCTCAAGTCACATTGGTCGCGTAATTAGTCTTCAGAAATGATTGCTTTTATTGATCTCTGCTATGCACTTTGAAATTATTATTATTCAAAGTCAAAGTCAAAGCATTTATTTGAAATAGGCACATATAAGGCACTTTTGAACGTCAACATTTACATTTAAATAGAATTGATTCTAGTCGCCCCTTCCAAAAGGTAGTTTCGTATGGAGAAGAATGGGCAAGAAACTCCATCGTTACTCTTTTAAAATGTGTTACAATACTTTGTATACATTAATTATATAATTATATGTGAAGACGATGCACCTATAATAAAAATTACCCTACCAAAATAGGTAAAAAGAATTTAATAAACGTAGCAATGATAAATAAGTTAATTAAGTGATAGATACATGGTGTTCACATATTTACAAACATTGTAAAAGTATACGATTTCCCAAATTATGTAAACAAGTAATATGTCTGTGTGTGAGTTAAAGTAATCATTAAAGAATGTAAATCAATATCATAAAAATAATAAACTATACAATTAAAGTAGCAACAAGTTTAATTTTGTCTAGACCCTAGATTGTCCTATGGAGCTGGACCAGCAAGTTTCCAAGCATTCTTATCTTGGATATAATCCTCTAATTTTTAATATGCTTGTTTACACAGTGAACTTTTTATATGAGTTATTTACATACTTTTTATATTTTTAGTTGAGTTTTTGTATATTTCGACTGTATCACCCAAAATATTGCCAAACGTGTTTTCACCTTGGAATCTGCTTGACCTTATGAATCGTGTTTATATAAATAAATAAATACTGCTATGTGATTTATAACTGGATGTGATGCGATTGAGCCCATTAGCATTATTTGAGGTGTTAACATCTAGATTCCTGAGTACCTAAGGTTCATTGATTATCAGTGTGTGCTCACTCACTGTGATAGTTTTGAACCATTCGCATTTATACACTGCTGCTTTCCATGAGGACTGGACTCTCGCTTCCAACTAGTCACTTGAAGATTTTTTTTTAAATCATCAGTATTACTTCGATTCTTTTTGAGATAATCAGGGTTAAATACTGAGACCCCTTCCTTCGTTTAAGTTGGTTGATAAAATAAACGACTTTTATATCAGTTCCTCTGTAAAACAAACACACTGCTGCAGTTGCTCTACTTTTGTTATGGGTCCTCTTCTAAATCTGTAGATATTATCTAAATCTTAATATAAATATTTTGCCGTTTACATGCACAGGTAGTATTCCATTGATGTATGTGGATTGACATGTTATGCTAAACGTCACGTCAGTAGCTTTGTTATTTTTACTAGTGAGTAGGTATAATAATAATGTCTTAGGAAACTTGACTTTCAGACCATTCTATGAATGTCCTCTGTCATTTCTGAGTTGTACACCTACAGTTATCGCGATAAAACAATTAATAATTCCACACTCAGTGTGTATGTTCCCACAGACTTGAATCCTAGAACAGAATAGTAACATTAAATAGATCTTAACCGAAACTTGAATGTCATATTTATACAACAGATTGTAGAAAACCAAAACAACCTGATCGTTAATGAGGCCGTGACTGCATACGTACTAAAACACAATAACAGACCGGCCATTATTATTATTATTTGAGAATATCGCGCCTCACTGCAAGGCAAAGACCGTTTCCTCCTTCCACTTGTCCCTGTCTTATGCCAGTAGGGCCAGACAGTCCTTTAGACAGAAGTCTATTTCATCCCGCCATTTCCTGACTTCGACGTCTATTGACATATTTATAAATAAAATATTCTTCATCAGATCGAAATCTTGATTCAGAAAACGGAGCTACGGGAGATTAGAAATGACGCTTGTTTTTTTGGATGTTTCGCTCTATAGAGTCCTGAACTCCTGACCACCGGCGGCTTAGACACAATTCTCAATCCCAAGTGTTTTTAAAGTTGAAAGAATAAAAAAATAATTTAAAATCTTAAATTAAGACCACAAATCCCTGTAGTATTCGTTATCAGTAAGTAAACTACTACAATACTTTCGTTCTACTAAAGCCAGTAATAAAAAATTTGTACTTTGTGCAGCAGGTTAAAACACGGTCAGTCGGTGACGTCACAGCATGCGAACGATGCGAAATTTTGCAACCATACGCTGTCGCCTGCGTTCGAGGGCCGCTACGTAGTTTTATTTAATGACAGGGCTGCCATTCCATTGTTTGTATGGGATTTATTCAATTTAAATTGCCTTAAAAACTTCATCCTACCGAGTGAAATTGTTGGAAGAAGTCTATACAGGATTATTGATAGAATACCAGTTGTTGTCCCACTTTGGCGATTTCAGACTTATATCTACAAGTTGTATCAAATTGAAGGGTGTGGAACAACTTTCTCCATGGGACCAAAATCGTAATTGAGAAAAAATATCGGCTGTCCCATACAAAACGTAATAGGTACCCACTCGACCCAAATGTATGGAATGGCTGTTTTTTAATTAGATTTCGATGTTGGTCCTATGGAGAAAGTGGTTCAGTTTGATGCTCCGTATCAAATTTGACCACACCTGCCTGATACACCCTGCACTTACATACAAATTATAAATCAAATCCGCGTTGAGAGAATTTATTCCGGAAGGTTTATGTGTTATATTAAACTTACGTCATCATCTTTCTGCCTTTTCCCCACTATGTTGTCGGCTTCCAGTCTAATCGGATGCAGTGGAATACCAGTATTTTATATGGAGCGACTGCCTATCTGACCTCCACAACCCAGTTACTGGGTAATACGATACCCCTTGGTAGGACTGGTTGTAAGACTAGGGCTTCTGACGACCCGTAACGACTGTCCAAGATCCATTCAATGAATGACAGCCGGGACCAACGGCTTACGTGCTTTCCGAGACACGGAGGGGTCTCGGTATGTAAAGATGGTCACCCATCCACGGACCAACCGCGGCAAGCGTAGCTTAACCTGATCGATCGATCCGTGCGGCTGTTATTACTTAGCCACAAGCACCTCTTATATAAGTATATTAAACTTACGTAATTATAATAAATAAATCTCGATGTTTTGTCAAATAGTAACAACCGTGCGAAGCAGGGGCGCGGGCGGATCGCTAGTTAACTATAAATCCAGAATATTTCCTCATGATGTTTTTCCTTCACCGATGTCAGTAATGTCAAAAATAAATAGAGAAATAATAACAAGAGGCAGTAAATTGTATGGATGTGTCACATAGTAACAGTTCCTATGGGTAGGTAGATACAGAAATAATAACAATAGGCAGTAAATTCTATGGATGTGTCACATAGTAACAGTTCCTATGGGTAGGTAGATACAGAAATAATAACAATAGGCAGTAAATTCTATGGATGTGTCACATAGTAACAGTTCCTATGGGTAGGTAGATACAGAAATAATAACAATAGGCAGTAAATTCTATGGTTGTGTCACATAGTAACAGTTCCTATGGGTAGGTAGATACAGAAATAATAACAATAGGCAGTAAATTCTATGGTTGTGTCACATAGTAACAGTTCCTATGGGTAGGTAGATACAGAAATAATAACAATAGGCAGTAAATTGTATGGATGTGTCACATAGTAACAGTTCCTATGGGTAGGTAGATACAGAAATAATAACAATAGGCAGTAAATTCTATGGTTGTGTCACATAGTAACAGTTCCTATGGGTAGGTAGATACAGAAATAATAACAATAGGCAGTAAATTCTATGGTTGTGTCACATAGTAACAGTTCCTATGGGTAGGTAGATACAGAAATAATAACAATAGGCAGTAAATTGTATGGATGTGTCACATAGTAACAGTTCCTATGGGTAGGTAGATACAGAAATAATAACAATAGGCAGTAAATTCTATGGTTGTGTCACATAGTAACAGTTCCTATGGGTAGGTAGATACAGAAATAATAACAATAGGCAGTAAATTCTATGGTTGTGTCACATAGTAACAGTTCCTATGGGTAGGTAGATACAGAAATAATAACAATAGGCAGTAAATTCTATGGTTATGTCACATAGTAACAGTTCCTATGGGTAGGTAGATACAGAAATAATAACAATAGGCAGTAAATTCTATGGACGTGTCACATAGTAACAGTTCCTACGGGTAGGTAGATACAGAAATAATAACAATAGGCAGTAAATTCTATGGTTGTGTCACATAGTAACAGTTCCTATGGGTAGGTAGATACAGAAATAATAACAATAGGCAGTAAATTCTATGGACGTGTCACATAGTAACAGTTCCTATGGGTAGGTAGATACAGAAATAATAACAATAGGCAGTAAATTCTATGGATGTATCACATAGTAACAGTTCCTACGAGTAGGTAGATACAGAAATAATAACAATAGGCAGTAAATTCTATGGATGTATCACATAGTAACAGTTCCTATGGGTAGGTAGATACAGAAATAATAACAATAGGCAGTAAATTCTATGGATGTATCACATAGTAACAGTTCCTATGGGTAGGTAGATACAGAAATAATAACAATAGGCAGTAAATTCTATGGATGTATCACATAGTAACAGTTCCTACGAGTAGGTAGATACAGAAATAATAACAATAGGCAGTAAATTCTATGGATGTATCACATAGTAACAGTTCCTATGGGTAGGTAGATACAGAAATAATAACAATAGGCAGTAAATTCTATGGATGTATCACATAGTAACAGTTCCTATGGGTAGGTAGATACAGAAATAATAACAATAGGCAGTAAATTCTATGGATATATCACATAGTAACAGTTCCTACGAGTAGGTAGATACAGAAATAATAACAATAGGCAGTAAATTCTATGGATGTATCACATAGTAACAGTTCCTATGGGTAGGTAGATACAGAAATAATAACAATAGGCAGTAAATTCTATGGATGTATCACATAGTAACAGTTCCTACGAGTAGGTAGATACAGAAATAATAACAATAGGCAGTAAATTCTATGGATGTATCACATAGTAACAGTTCCTATGGGTAGGTAGATACAGAAATAATAACAATAGGCAGTAAATTCTATGGATGTATCACATAGTAACAGTTCCTATGGGTAGGTAGATACAGAAATAATAACAATAGGCAGTAAATTCTATGGATGTATCACATAGTAACAGTTCCTACGAGTAGGTAGATACAGAAATAATAACAATAGGCAGTAAATTCTATGGATGTATCACATAGTAACAGTTCCTATGGGTAGGTAGATACAGAAATAATAACAATAGGCAGTAAATTCTATGGATGTATCACATAGTAACAGTTCCTATGGGTAGGTATAACCCGGTTCATTAAAGAAAGGAATCTAAAATGGCGGCGCTTATCATGTTCTCTCGTGCGCACACTAGTGCCGTCTATACTCACTCTCGCGCGTACCGTAAGCAGAAAAAATATTAGTCTTGATTTGCAAGTTTGCTTCCACGCTGTCTTGACGCGCTCAGTGATCCTTATTAGTATTACGAATAATTCCTTGTTATAGTTTTCTGTTATTTTTCCGTTGTTACCTGTGTGTTACTGTTGTTGAGATTTGTTTTATTGTTAAGTTTCGTTGTTTGGACGTGTGGACTGTGCGGAGACAGTAATCATGTCTCCTCGAAAGCGAGGAAAGATTATATCTACATAGTGATACACGCCAAATTGTGTATAATGTCATCAAATATTTTGAAGAAGAAAAAAATCTGGAGCGTTATCATCCATTCAAGCATAGTAATGCTCGAGCTTCCATGGCCACGGGATTACCAGTTAACACAATAGTAAAGATAAAAAAGAAGGTATGTTTGTATGAAGTTAAGATGCAACTTTTTTAGGTACTTATAATGTCTGAATCTCCTTTTTGCAATTTTACGTTCTTTTTGTGATATTGTATAACGTTTAAGTTTGTTAAAGATAGTTTTTAAAGAAATGTTACGCGCTCAAACAATATGTCGTTTAATTTAATTACGAGAGGAACTTGAAAATGTGTTTTTTCGTTTGTTGAGATTGAGATATCTTAACGATTTTGGTGTCAAGTGAAAGTTATAGGTCTACAACCATTTTATTCGTTTAAATTATGTAAATCGGTCCACGTGTTTACGAGATAATCTCTAATTAGTATAATGAATTAAATGTAAGCAAACCTGAATATTTGATGGTTTCACGCGGGTGAAGCCGCTGGTAGAAGCTAGTTTGAAATTAATACGACCCGGTCTTGTTTTTATTATTTATAATTTGAAAACAAAAACTGACTTTTAATTTTTTATGCTAACTGTACTATCTGTCAACGCAAGTACAAGCCGCCATTTAAGATTCCTTTCTCTATTGCATCGGCTTATAGATACGGATATGTATTTATTTATTTAAACTTTTCGCACAAAAGGTACAAAGGCGGACTTAATGCCTTATTCATGTTTCCGGATACGTATTTTATTTCTAGACCTTGATAAATATTCGATTTACTAATTAGTTAGTTAGATTTTAAATTTAAGCATAAAAAGAACAAACATTTTAAATACTGCTGTTAAAATGAAGGTACTATTTGCGTTTTTGCGCGATGATCATGTAATTCCCGAACCTAATATTTACTTCACAAATATCCCTACAATCGTAACACCTTGAGCATTGTGATGTTCTCCTTCACATTTCAACAGCACAGCCCTGAAATGTATATTATATACCTGTGTTCTTATGTAGGTACTCCACAAAGGTCGTAGTCACCTGTTTAATGTCTTACAGTTTTGGACGCCGCGACAATTACTGTCCGTTGACCTACATTAGTGAACCGATCGATGTATCGCTAGGAATATGATTTCATTGTGCTTTCTCTTTGTGCCGGCCGAACTTAATGACATGGACATTAAGCGCATTAGCTCATTTTATTAATGTTTCTTGGCTTGCGACCAAGGTCATGACCTTGGTCGCAAGCCAACTTGCATGAAATGGTTGCACTTTAGTTAGTCCATGACTTTTTGTCCTTTTAAAATAAAATGGCTTTTATGATAATATACCAACCGGCCCCTGCTTTGCACGGGTGCAATGGCGACATGCCAAAAGATCGAGATTTCTGTGCTATATCCAAAAATATTGATTTATGTGAGTATTATACTTACTTACGCATAAATCTTCCGGAATAAATTCTATCAATGATGGCAAAAACCGCATCAACACCCGTTGAGGATTTAAGAAGTAATAACCGGTCACACAGACAGATACGAAAAGGGACTTTGTTTTATATTTTGTATAGAAACTTCAAGTAAATACTATATACTTACCTCACAAGATGCCACCATATATATTATATCGTCAGCATCAGCTACTTATAATTTTTTGACCGAAAACCAGTGGAGGTTTATTCGCGAATGACGTCACTTGATTATTCCGGAAATTGATCATCTGACTAACTGAATAGGCTGCTAATCATTTGTATAGTTTAGTAAATTAATTACAATAACTAGCTGTTGCCCGCGACTTCGTCTGCGATCCAGGATGAAAAGTAGCCTATGTCCTTACCCAGATCGTGTCTATCTGTGTGCCAAATTTCATCCAAATTCGTTCAGCCGTTTCAGCGTGAAAGAGGAACAAACAAACTCACTTTCGCATTTATAATATTAGTTCGATTGTTAGTCAAAAACCACATATTGTAGCTACGCTGCGCTCTGTAACGTTGTTGCGGTGTATTCCGTTTTAAGACTGAATCAACAATGCCATACAATCTAAGCTGTATGAAAACTAACAAGACTCTTTACACAAACCTCAGGCTCAAGAGAACATCGAGCCGTGGCGGCAACGCTGGTTCTATGGCGGCAAACTCCTCGGCGACCGGCTGCTAATCGAAGAGGCAAAGATCACGCCAGGATACGTGGTCCAGGTCATCGTCAGCACTGACCCACAGCCGCCGAGCTAGTCGCGCCAAGTCAGCACCGCGCACTATTGCACCCACCAGCGTCTTTGTGGTACTTTGCATTTATTTTTTAAAGTTTTTTTTATTTATATTTGGAAGGCGACTGTGCAAGGAGGTTGGTTAAAGATGAGGCAGAAAACGAGAGAGTACTCCTTCGTTGTGGGGACTTGTTGGTTTAATTCCCCTCCCGCGCCTCAAACCCCTGCGTTGTCGTACTTGTAGTTTTATTCCTATATATTCGATGTTTGTCTATTTATTTTTGTATAGGTTGTAGTATAGTTCGGGCCATATAATAAGCTTTTTGTGAGATGAATCGTAGAAAGCACAAGCGATTTTGGCGCCCTCTGCTAAATTTTATATCGAGAAATAAGAGGGAGGTTGATACATCAAAATAAAGTGCATTTTGAAAAACATCTGCATAATTTCATATCATGAGACGAAGATTTTATACTCAAGCTGGTATAGAGAATTGATTAAATAAAAATGCGATATAGTTTATTGTAGCTGATTATAATGTAGGGATTAACACATAATATCAAATGGTGCGCTGTGTCGTACAAGTCCTGAGTGTAATATTAGGCTTAGATATATTTCATTCCACATAGCGCCAATTGGATCGCCCAGTGAATAAATAAATAAATATTTTAAATTGGATATCGGCAAAATATCACAAAGACGCTTCAGTGAAAGAACCAGAGCAACATAATCCACGTAATAAATTGATTCTAAAGTAACGTAACGGCGTAGGTTATATTGTACTGTATAACTGATTTGTGCGGCAATGGCCCCTAGCCTATACAATGGTGGAGTATCTGACTGAGCAGTGTTTCTGTTCGTATGATGTAAATATGTAGTAGTTAGCGTAGCATTGGCTATTTGTGTAGAGTAACCGTAGGTACCCATCACCAAGCCATTTTTGCTATAAACATTTTGATTGTAGCGAGTCTCTTTTCCTTTCCCTGCGTATTTGAACAATATATCAGATGATTCTAGAAATACCACTACGTTACATACAGGTGTCTTTATTATTGTACGAGTTAGGGGCTCAATAAATGTTTATCATTATGAGTGCGCTCGAGTGTTCGTCGCGGTGTCCTCGTTTATTTCTGTGAACGCTTTCGAAGGGGTGTCGCCTTGATGTCACATTCTAATTTCTCACTTTTGATTGCCCATACAATGTGTAACATCGGTAGTAACAAGTGACGTTTGATAATGTACCATCGTTTATATGATAAAGCCACTTTGCTCCATAAAATATAACCAGATAAAATTGTATGTGGAATGTTACATGTTTTATGGACAATCACCTCCTCTCAGCATCCTTTATCATTTGAACTAGATTCGTATAAAATTGTTTATATTTATATAAAATGCCCCAATTGTAGTGATTAATATATGATATGTATATATATATGTATATGTACGCAGTGAGAGCGATACTTTAAGGCTGTATGGTTATTGCGATACACAAAATACAAGTGGAATTTATTATATTATGTATCAAGGGAAATATTATAGTAAATATTTATAATTATGTGTTTAAAATCGTCTGGAATTTATTATTTTTGCGATAAAATAGATACAAGTGTACCATTAAATTAGAGTTAATAACAAAATAACTTGCATTAAGTTGTCTCAAAACTGAATAAGCGATAAACATAATATATAAAATGTATAACAGACACTAACATGGCTCAAGATATGAATGCTCTAAGCGACCACACAGCATGTCATCAAATTATTGACTACTGTTATTATTGTCTAAAGGCGTTATCCCACTGTCATTAACTTCCATCGCTTACGGGTTTGAATTAGTCAAACAGAATGCAGCGCAAACGCCGTAAATTAATCACATTATGCTGAAAGTGTTTAAACCAACATTCTACTAAAAGTGTGCTCATGGGATATCACCTTTATTTTATGATCGACTTTATCATTTATAAATTATTACCTATTTATATTTAAATGACTGGAAGATGTTTATTTAATAAGGAGCTTATATACCTGATATTTATTTTTTTCTAATGTGTGTTCGATGTATATTTAATGTTATATGGCCGCCCGTGCCTGTTCAACAAAGAAACAATTTAATAACTAATTCGAGATGTCCCAATAGTTTATATGCTTTATAGTACTGTGTTATAATCTGTGGGTGTACAACTATATACTGTCTGCAGTAGTCTTTATTTTACGCCCTATTTGCAAGTTAGGTTTCCGCTATTAAGGGCGTTATATGTGAGAACAATGGAGACTTCTGTGGGCATAAAATGTAACATACTAACATAAACATTTGAACGCAAGTATTAATTTGCCATTACGTACATAAAACGACTGCCATCTTGTTGTTGTGAGAATTTTCTTTATATACTTACAGACTTATTATTAATAATTAATTATTATTATACAGAGTTGATATGACAGAGGGGCGTTATATGTGAGAACAATGGAGACTTCTGTGGGCATAAAATGTAACATACTAACATAAACATTTGAACGCAAGTATTAATTTGCCATTACGTACATAAAACGACTGCCATCTTGTTGTTGTGAGAATTTTCTTTATATACTTACAGACTTATTATTAATAATTAATTATTATTATACAGAGTTGATATGACAGAGGGGCATTAAATTACACTACTACGCTATACTTGTTTAGTATTAATTCAATACGGTATGAAAATAAAAAGCACCAAAAATTAGTTTTTTTTTTCAAACAAACTAAATAGCTTACAAATCAGAGTAAAACGCAAGCACCCTTTGTAATGAAACTGCAAGTGTGTGTGTATTTATTACCATCTTTTTAGCGAAAATATTCGGTTGTACTAGTGATTTGCGTCAGAGCGGCAACAACGCATCGTAGGTTATACTCAGATTTATCGTTTTAAGGTGCATGACCTATGCGTATAGGCATAATCAGCTGTGAGGAAAGATATATCGTGTTCAAACGGGACAAATTTTTTTAAAAATCATTTGCGACTAAACAACTGTTCCTATTTAATTGATTTTTGGTACAAAGCTTGAAAATGGTACCTAGTATAGGCAGTTTAAAGGAAAGCCCCTCTGTCGTATCAACTCTGTATATTGATTATTTGAAGATTGCTGGAGATCTGCAAATAAAGTGATTGGTGTTACACATGGAATTGTGACCAACCAGTTGGTGTCCAAAAAGGCACGACTGGCTGTTCACAACGGTGTGCTGGTGCCTACGCTTATGTATGGAAGTGAATCTTGGGTGTGGCAAGAGAAGCAAGAGTTCCTTGCGAAGCATGTGTGGTGTGAGTATGCATGATAGGCTGAGAAATGATGTGTTGACAAAAATTAAAAGATTATGCTTAGATGGTTTGGTCATGTTGAGAGGGTGATTGAAATGCGACTAACAAAAGGTTTACAAGGCAGATGTGTGTGGAAACGCCGGCAGGGGGCGCCCTACGAGGACAACATATAATGACCTAATTGGTGATGTTCTTCAGAAAGGTCGGGTGCGTAGTACTTACAACCGGCGGGCGTGTGTGACCAGATGTATGTACGTAAACGAGGCAAATGGATATGTAAGGATCGTAGCAGGTGGCGATCTTTAGTTTCTGCCTACCCCCCCGTGGGAAGAAGGCGATAGTTTATGTATGTATTGATTATTTTGAATATTTCAATCGAACGCTTGACGATTTTGCATTCAAATGTGAGATCGGATTTTTGGTGGTATATTTATAAATCGCTTTAGCAAAGGGTGAAAACTGCCGCGAGGCAATTTTGTTATACCAACCTATAGATAAAAACATCATAATTATAACAAGTCAACTCTCAATAGACATGGTCGCATGATGAGTGCGATTATTTCGGTGGCTCGTGCGTCTCTCATATCAAAGGCAGCCGTTTCGTTGGTGTCCAAACTACGCGCCAATGTTTCGTTAGAACTGCTATTTCTACGCATCCCTTGGGTTGTACGCGCGTACATATTGTAGCATGTTCAACGTTTACTGTTAGAACTTGCACACGAGTTAATAAAAGCTAAATTAAAATGTTGTTAGTGATTCGTGCAATGTATTCTTATAAAAGAAATTATTAACATAAGTTTCGGGTTAAATTATATTTTGTTAATAAGTGAACGGACTTATTGTAGGTAAAGAAATTAATATTTGACGTACTTTGTATCACTTTAATGTGGTTTCATATAATCATCTGGTACGATAAAAATGTTGACTTGATGCAAAATATTCGCAATATGCTTTAGGACAAAATATTATTTAGTTATAAAAATAAATTTGTTATTTCCTGATATAATGGCCTTATATTCTGATTTTATGATACTCAGTTGGGACTCCGATCGAAATAAGATCAAAAATACAAAAGCTTACCTAACACTGTAAAACTCATATTAAAATAATTGCTATTGTTGTTAAACCGTTATTTTCACTTTTTATTTTGTTATTTGTATTCTGTGTTTCGCGAACTGTGTCCAAATAAACGTTATTCTATTCTATCCGATTTCGTTAGGTCTCTTGCTAATGCCGAAACACATTTTCCACAAACTTACCCCCTTACTCATAGCATCGCTTTTTTATCACTGAGTAAATTATATCTGTTCCTCTTATAATGTCCGCAACAAAATTAAATGGCGATATTTTTTGTTTTTCCTCTTCAAATTATGCGTAACTATATCACACGCTTATATTTTTGCACGGTAAAATATGTGACCCTTATTTTCTACATTGATGGCCTAAAGCCATTACAGTCAATATTCTCACATATCGATTCAAAAATTACTAACTTTTATATAGAGGATCGATAAATTCAAACCATCGATATCGTCGTTGCTAATATACCGAGTGTTGTTTTAAACCCTGTAGTGGTATTAAATAAAGCCTCAGCAGCATTTATTTATAAATCGGAATATTTATATGTCTATGGTTATAGTTAGTTTATTTTTTGTATCAAAATTATTGATATGGCGATATAGGTTATAGATATATTTAAATGTTAGCAGTTACAATATAAATTAATCTATATTCTTAGTATGAGTTTGAGATGTATGTGCTCACGATACTCCCTTTTAAAATACCGGAAAACGAAATGCGTTGTTTAAAAAATTCTTGGTTTTGAAGATAAGTAAGGTAAACTCTGAACGGTTTCCTTTTGGCCATCCATTCAAATTGTAACTGCTACACATATACATTATATTTCTAAATTGTAATAAGAGGATAAAAACATAGTACTAACTTATTAGGTTAGCTTTAGTATTTATACATAATTATTTTATAGTTAAATTGGGAAGAGGCTCGAGATATTATTTAGTTGGTCAATGGTGTCTCTGCAAACATGATAGTTTTCATTTCAATCATTATTGATTAAACATCTTAAAAGTTGGCAAACTTCTGTTCTACGGGACTGTTAAAGATAATAAATAATACAATAGCCATAAACTATATTTTATCAAGTGTTGCAGAGTTATCATTGTCACCTACATATGTATACATTTCAAGATAAATCGTTTTTATTATAGAAAATTCTAACAATACGTGCATGTAACTCGTGCAAGCTATACTCTACTTTATGTAAAGATATTAATGTCTATAATCGCGTTCACGACTTCTGATGTTAATGTGCGAACTAAGGCTTGAACTGCATTGACAGACTACGAACCATCTCATCCGCCTATTATGATTGTCTCTGAAACTTGTGTAGTTCACGCCTTATCTCAGAAGACTGAAAAAAAAGTATTTGTTATCTGTGAACAATTCCTCCTGTGTTACCATCAACAATATAGTGTTGCCTCACTTTACGCAAATAGTTTTTCAGTTATATTTAGGTTATAAATTGCAGTCGGCCATAGCTAGATTATACAATAGTCATATACGGTCTAAACATGTTTGATTTCGGACTAAGGAATTATGTATGGTGCTACCATTTTGTTTTCACTGAAGGACTTATTTCGCACTGGTTTGGTGTGTTTGACTATGAGGTAACTTGAATAGCCTTTACTTAGTATCGATACTTTGGATACACGATAACCTTCTGGGCTGAAGTTTCGTTTTCATAGTCAAAGCAGTGATTAGTAGGAATAGGTCCGCCATAAATAATTTCTCACAACTAAATGTTATGTCTAACAGATACGGGTAATGTCCAAAATCATAAACTTTATTCAAATGTCATACTCACATCTTTACATGTTTTCTCTTTTATTTATCTTAGCACTTTACTTGTTAAGAAAATGTACAGTCAGCACCACATCTGTTATTTTGTCGCTGACTGTACGTACTCTCTGAAGTGTACCTTAAGCTATAAAATGTATTTACGTACGCAAGATATTGATGAAAGATTTATTTGATAATTTGAGAATTTTCCTAAGATCATAAATCCATAATCTGTTTGCTTGTAATGTCGTTATACGTCGTTATATGTCGTGCGCACGTCACACTAAATTCGCTCAATAGGACAAAATAAATACAAATTTGTATTTCTGTAGTTCACGATTAATGTTATTAATTTTTGTTACCCGGTGCTTTATGGCGTTTTTTTCACAAATTTATTTTGCCATCTATTGTTTCAACTAATAATTATATATTTTCCGGTCAAAGTAACATTTTAAATGTGTATGTTTAGAATGAATTAGATATATCGAAGCTAAAATGTCCATCTGTTATCCATAAGCCCGGGTACTGCTAATATTATACTTAGAAGCACAATAAGTAATAAATATTATATCAAAATGGATGTGGGTTATGACGCGCGGAGTTTGGATCATGCCTGTATTGTTACAAGTATGTAGATAGATAGATTTATATTGAATAACAAATTCACTGCGTGTATCGTAAGGCTATAATCAAGTTGTATATTTTGAAGGAGCGCCGGCGCTGTCGGCTCGAACGCAACACATCTGCGATTTGTCTACACACAGTTTTGTACATAAAACAGTTTTTCAGTGTGTAAGCAATATTAGCATTTTAAATTTTCAAATAAAACACTTTGTGAATAACATTGTTTGTGTATTGTATTTTATAGAAGTGTCCCTGAACATTCGCAGGCCCTGATTAAATGGAAACTGATCGCCCCATACTTGAGCGCCTAATAAATGATGGAAATCGACTTCATCTAGTAAATATTATTGAAATATAGGGTTTCTCTAACAGCTGATTGCCTACTTTTAATAATGATGTGATGAATACCAATTTGCCGACGAGGATATCACAATAAAACGCCATAACTTCACTAGCATAAAGTTTAATTTACAATAAAATAATACAGTCTGTTATCTACTTTGGTATGTACTTGAGCAGTTTGATCTCGTGAGTCAGCCAGATGGCGAGGGTCAGGAGGACGAGTGATCCTGACTGATGTGAGGCAGCTAGGGGTGTGGGCACGTAGTATAGAAGTGTTGCGATTCCGAGGGAAACCTGGGAAAGAACAGAGGAATTAGCATAGAAAGGAAACGCAGAGGTGTAAAGTATACCCTCATTCCGCCTGTAGTTATATTGGGGCGAGCTGGTTGTCAACCGGGCCAAATTCAGACCCCGGGCACTACTGAGAAAAACCCAATTTAATTTGCCCTGGGGATCGAACCTATGATCTTAGAACAGATAATTATTTTCGTTGCATCCGGAAGCCGGGATTTTGGCAGTGTAAGTGTTCATAAAACATTCTACTCATGACCTCGATTTCACCTGATGGAAAACGACGGATGACATCTACGATGGAACAGGCACAACAAAAAGTAGCTTATCACAGTTTCATTCACATTCGACTGGCTAACAGTAATATGGATAAAAATAAATTAAACATAAATAAAAACGTTTTTTTTTACAAAAAATACAACCGAGCACTACAAAGTGCAAGAACTTCAGTTTCGGAAGGCGGAGTCTTTGGTTTTGTTTTATTTCTTGCCAGTTGCCACCGAGTTCCGAAACTAATGCGATTTTGTACAAACCTACTACAGAAATCTGTAAGTAGTTTTTGTTTTTTCTAACTCGAGAAACTCGAGAGGTCCGTCTCTTGAAGACCAGACATTGTCTTGTGTTGCCATGTAAGGATCGTGCCGATTAGCGTAGGAGATGGTCTTTTGAGGAAAGAGCCACACAGTTTTGTGTGGACTTGTCCATTCAGTGGACGCATGTGTTGGTAAAAATATATTAAATATACCCTTACCTGCAACCACGCCATCGCCCCTACTCCATTGACAGCCCTCCTAGCCATGGGCGACAATGGCTTCTTCCTTGCTATAAACCACAAGCCAGTCACCAGCGCCAGCGTGGTGGTGCCCAGGATCCTATGGTCGAACTGCACGGTGGTGGGGTTTTCCGTGAAGTTACGCAATGTGGGGGAGAATTCTAGGATTTCATCTGGGATCCATTTGTCTCCCATCTTAGGGAATGAGCTGTAGACTAGGCCAGCGTCTAGTCCGGCTACGAACGCGCCTGAAATGGAAGAAAAATAATTTTGATCCAGACATATATTTATTTGTAGGATATGGTACAAGGTTGGTAGGTGAGGTATAGGGGAGGAGGGGGGTGTCGGGTTGTGCAGGGTATGTCCTTAAGAACATACCTTTACCTACTACCAACCCGCCACCAAAAGCAGCATACACATATTTACAATTTACGTTATACCTATAAAGGGTTTTTTTTTTGAGGGTGGTGGTATGTCATCAAATAACTTCTCCCGCTCTGGGCAGAGTGGGAGGGCGTGTCAGACTCTTACGGACTAAAACCCACCCGTGTTCCTTCAGTTGCCTGTGCCAGGGGCCACGGTTACCCTTTCGGACTTTCCCGCAACCCTGGCAGGCATCGACCCTAGCGGACCCCGTCATTGGTGCTGACAAAAGTCAAAGTCAAAGCATTTATTTCAAATAGGCACATAAAAGGCACTTTTGAACGTCAACATTTACATTTAACATCTCTTTGAGACGCGCGTGGAACACAACGCGCCGTCGACCCGGGCCTGGTCCTTATCGAACGGCGAGCTGCCCATTGCTCGCCGTTCGCAAGCCCACGCCTACGGTGGCCGGGAATCGGTCTGCGATTCCCGACGCCCAGGGCGTCTCCTGCGGCGGCTAGGGGCGTGAGGGCGCGAATTTTGCCTCTCCCTCACGCGTTCCGCCTCCTCCTTCGCGAACATTACTGCTTCGCAAAAGGAGATAACGGCTTCCCAAGCCCTCTCGCTCCGTACCATGACGTGGACCAGGGCCGGACGCGAGAGATCGCCACCGCCAATCGCCTGCACGAGGACACGGCGGTGCTCCGCCCGAAGCCGGGCGATCCACACAATGGTGACACCCGGGCGTTTCCTCCCGCCTGATCCGGAACAGGAACCTCCCGAAACAACCGTGTCCGGTGAGGACCTGCGTCAGGCGGAAGGTGAGGACGCCATGGCGCCTCTCTAGCCACTCCTCAAAGAGGGGCACTTATCGCCGCAATTGTCGCGTGCCCAGCGCTGGGTTGCGACAATCGCACTCTCCATTACGCCCTGAGATCCCGCCGGAGCTCTGTCCGCTGTACCGTGATTTCTCGCGGTAGCGGAGCTACGCCCCGGCGTTTCGCCTCCTCGCGCCACTCCCAAATGTGCGCGAGGACTTTTGCCTCCAGATCCCATGGCGATACAGCGTGTCCCTGGAAGTATGGATCAAATCGAATAGGGGCGTTGTGCAAGATCATTTCCAAAGTTTTTAACCCTGAGAATGTCGTGCAATTTTTTACGGTTCAAAAGTTATGACCTACTTTTGTCTTTATCAATAACTTCGCATAGTGCTCCAATAAAAAAAAAACTATCAAGGCTATCAATTAATTGTTTTTTTTTTTCGGGACATTGCAGAAGACAATCCTGTGGTAATACTTTTTACTGCAAAGGCTTCGGTCTGGCAAAAATTGTACTTAATTTTCCAGCGATTTTCGTGGGAAAAAGTTACACTAGCGAAAGTTGGCCACGTTTTAGAAAAACTTGCCAAGTCATAGATTATTATATTCTTATTATTTTAAAAGTTAGAGAATTTTATTAACCAATTTTTATATACAGAGTTGATCAAAGGGGCGTTAAATTACACTACGTATACTATACGTGTTTGGTATTCATTCGATACGGTATAAAAATAAAAAGCACCAGAAATAAGTTTTTTTTTTTTTCAAACAAACTAAATAGCTTACATATCAGAGTAAAACGCAAGCACCCTTTGTAATGAAAGTGCAAGTGTGTGTGTATTTATTGCTTCCTTGTTTGCATTGCCATCTTTTTTGAGAAAATATTTAGTTGTTTGTAGTTTGTTTAGGTTTATATAAAATAAAAAATATTTACGATAACAGTTTTGCTAGGAATGAATGCGTAGGGAGAGGGATACAAAAGAACCAATTGGAACGGGTCGTAAACAATAACAAAATGGCGCTGGCGCACGGTCGTACTCAGGTAGAATTTAGTAACTCACTACCAGCTTGTAGCTGCGCACGTACTTAATGCGGTGTTCAATGTTCATCAATTATTCTTTAACGTTATTTTGATTGTGCTACTTGGACTTTTGTTTTTGTCTGTGATTTGGACACCGTTTGACCTGACTATGGCTACGTACATCAGCCATGAATATGCAGATATGCATTTCATTTACGGTTTTGTGATGGAAATGCACGCCAAGCTGCAAGGGTGTATCGAGAGTGATATCCTAATCGGGACCGCTATCCGAATTACCGATTATTCAACGTAAGTGCACTGTACACCGCATACGCAGAAGGTAGAAATCCAGGAGCTAGGGAAGGTAGACCGATCATTCCAGACCTTGGAGACGAAGATGAGGTGCTTCAGATGCTACATGAGAATCCTATGACAAGTATTCGTGACATGTCAAGAATGCCAGGGATTCCGAGATCTGTGGTACAGCGTACTGTGAAACGACAGAAGTCATCCGTATGACGTTCAACGTGTGTAAGCCCTTTTACCCAGTGATCATGGCCCGAGAATGGCTTTTTGTAGGAAAATGTTACGGCACCATCGTGAAGGACCTCGATTTTTTAATTATTTAATTATTTATTTTGAATATTTATCATGCGTAATCTGCGTGCATCGTTTTTATGCGTACGTTAACCCAGACATTGTGCGAAGTGACCACTTCCAGCATCAGTTCGGAGTAAGCACGTGGGCTGGGATAGTAGAAGAACAGCTAATAGGTCCTCATGAGTTACCAGCTAGACTCGATGGCCCCTCATACTTGAGATTTCTTCAGAATTACCTAAATGGTTTACTTGAGGAATTATCATTTGAAACCCGTCGAGACATGTGGTTGCAGCAAGACGGGGCTACCCAACATTACACAAGAGTATTAAGGGACCACCTAGACATAACTTTCTCTAGTCGTTAGATCGGAAGAGGGGGACACATTCGATGGCCAGCACGTTCCCCTGACCTAAACCGTATAGGTTTCTTCCTATGGGGTTGTTACAAATAGATGGTGTACGAGACAAAGCGGTACCGAGGAATAACTTCGTCAGACAATCACAGCTGCAACATCATACATAGAAAATAATTCCCGTGCATTTATTTGTGCAGAAGAATAAAAACAAATTTCATTCGGCGATACCATTGTGTTTGAGAGTTAGGAGAAATGATTTTGAGCACCTACTGTAATTTCAATTTAATACATTTCATCATCTCATAATCAGCCTAGAATGTTCCCACTGCTGGGACACATGCCTCCTCTCTGTGAGAGGAAGTGAGCCGTCATCCACCACGCGGGCCTAGTGCGGGTTGGTAGATGTCACATGTCTTCGGATTATTTGGTTCAAAGACATGCCGGTTTCCTCCCGATGTTTTCTTTCACCGTTTTTGAGAGCAGTGGTAATTAAATAATTTACACAAAGTAAAGCGCCAGTCTGGGTTCGAACCTACGACCTTAGAACTCTTAAGTCGCGGCCGTTACCACTGGGCCACCACTTTTATTATTAATTTCGTTGTTTTTATTTTATTTTGCCACGTCTAATTGTAAAAAAACGACTTGTTAATAAAATTCTCTAACTTTTAAACTAGTAACGCTTCCTTTAGTGACTGGGCCACCATTGGTATACATACAAGTAGAAAACGACTTTATGAATTGTATGATGAACGAACTTGTAAAAACACTGCTGAATTTAATTTATATGTTAAGAATTATTCTAAATTATTTAAAAAAGTTTGTAGTATGGCCAAATCACGTTATTTGAGTTCAAAAATTAAAAATAGTAGTAATGTAATAAAAATGACATGGAGTATCATTAATAGCGAAACGGGAAGGTCATGCAACCGATGTAGTGACTACAGCCTTGCTATTGATGACAATATAATTAAATCTGATTCTCAAGTCGCCGCGGCCTTTGAAAATTTCTTTGCAGAGATTCCCGTATCGACTACTAAATCTCTAAACTCTTCACCCACTGCTGCAGAGTCTTTACTTAAAGAAAACATTCCAGTTTGTGATTCTGAATTTCATTTCGAATATGTCACTTTTAAAGATATAATTAAAACCTTTCACACGTTAAATGTCAAAAAGACTGCAGATTTATGGGGTAATTCTGTGGACGTTGCTAAGTCAATTATAAATATTGTAGCACCTACTTTAGCTGTTATTTTTAATAATTGTATTGACCGTGGTGAGTTTCCTGATCTTATGAAAAACAGTAAAATAATACCGTTGTTTAAATCGGGTAGTACATCAGACCCTACTAATTATAGACCTATTTCAGTGCTACCTACATTTAGTAAAATTTTTGAAAAACTTATTTTAAATCAAATGCAAAGATTTTTTAATGTACATAAAATACTGCATAACAAACAGTTCGGTTTTACAAGGGGTCGTTCAACTACTGATGCCGGAGTTGAACTTCTAGGGCATGTATATAATGCATGGGAGGACAAATGCGATGCGTTGGGCATCTTTTGCGATTTGTCCAAGGCATTCGATTGTGTTCTTCATGCAACATTAATCAGGAAACTGCACCACTACGGAATCCGGAACGCCTCTCTGGATCTTCTTACTTCTTATTTAAGTGATAGGATTCAGAGAGTTGATGTTAACGGGAAAAGATCTCCCGGATCGGTAGTAAGAATGGGGGTCCCTCAAGGCTCAATTCTAGGTCCATTTTTATTTCTTATTTATATAAATGACTTGCCTTACCTCATAAAGGATGAACATGATATAGTGCTGTTTGCAGACGACACTTCACTTTTATTTAAACTCAAACGTCAGCAGCTGGTTACTGACAATGTAAATAGTGCCCTCGCAAAAGTAGTTAACTGGTTTAATGTTAATAACCTTCTTCTTAACGAGAAAAAAACGAAATGTATTAAGTTTACGATACCTCATGTTAGACAAGTAGAAACAAGTATTCTCATAAAGGGTGAAGAGTTGAAACCCGAAAATACCACAGTATTCTTGGGCATAACTTTGGATGCCAAGCTTCAATGGGGCCCCCATATAGATAAATTGTCAAAGAAGCTTAGCTCTGCAGCATACGCCGTTAGGAAAATTCGTGGTTTAACTGATTTAGAGACAGCCCGTTTAGTATACTTTAGTTATTTTCATAGTGTAATGTCGTACGGTATTCTGTTGTGGGGAAATGCCGCCGATATTCAGACGATTTTTGTTTTACAAAAAAGGGCAATTCGTTCAATTTATAAATTAAGTCCCAGACACTCCCTCAGAGACAAATTTAAAGGGATTAATATAATGACTGTGCCTTCTCAGTATATTTATGAAAATCTTTTGTATGCACATAAAAATATTAATCTGTTTAAAAAGTACAGTGATATCCATAATTTAAATACTAGGAACAAGCACAAATTTGTTGTTCCTACTACCAGGCTCAAGAAAATAGGTGGCTCGTTTAGATGCCAATGTATACGTTTTTATAATAAACTTCCTAGCCACATTCAAGCACTAAGCCTTAATAAATTCAAATCGTTTATAAAAAGGAAATTATGCCAGAATGCCTATTATACTGTCAAAGACTATATTGAGGACAAAAAAGCTTGGGATTGAGTTGCTCCAATAAAGCACAGGCAATGTTAATTTATTTTATTTCGCTAACTATTTTTACTTATAATCTTTGCTATAAGTATCTATACTTATTTACATATACAATGACACTAATATTTACTATTTAAAGTATTATATTATTTTAAATTATTGTGAATGTGAGGACTATGTGTGTTTTTGTTGCAGTCTTAATCATGTTCTGGCAGTTTGAGTACCTGATGCGGCCTACCCAAATGTCCTTTCTTTGGTATTGTTCGTCGAATCGTTGAGCTCCTTAAGTTCTGAGTTGAGCTGCACGGTTACTGACAAATGCGTGCACTGACTGGACAGGTCCACTCAATCTGTGTGGTTCTTTCCTCAAAAGACCATTTCAGACACAAATCTACATGGTCCTCAAAGATTATTATAATATTATTCTAATTATTGTGAATGTGAGAACTATGTCGGTCATTGATTTATTTATATTTATTTTTGTATTTTTCTCAACGTAATCATGATCTGGCAGTTTGAGTAATTTATGCGGCCTACTCAAATGTCCTTTCTTTGGTATTGTTCGTCGAATCGTTGAGCTCCTTGAGTCTAAGTTGAGCTGCACGATTACTGACAATTGCGTGCACTGACTGGACAGGTCCACTCAATCTGTGTGGTTCTTTCCTCAAAAGACCATTGCAGACACCGATCTACATAGCTTTCACATGACCTGACCAAGATTTTGTCTGGACTTTAAAAGAGACTGTGACCTCTGAGTTTGTTTCGGCCTTTCTTCTCAGAGTAGTCAGATAGGAAACGCCGACCCCATCTAGTTTAAAAAAAATATGATTGACGTGTAAAAGTGTTTGTTCAAACCTACTTACAGAAATAAAATCATTTATCATTTATCATTTATCATTTAATAAGAATATCCCAGTGATTCATACCTCCAAAGAATCTCTAAGACTTGGGCAAGTTTTTCAAAAACATGCTCAACTTTCGCTAGTGTAACTTTTTCCCATAAAAAGCGCTCGAAACCTGAGTAAAATTTTTGCCACACCGAGACAGATCACATGTTTTCTAGCTGCGTAAAAGTATTACCACGCGAAAGGCCCAATCTTCGACGTCTTGAAAAAAAAATTCTATTGATAGCCCTGATAGCTTTTTTTTAATATTTTTATTTTTAGCACAGTGCTTACGGATAAAAAAAAGATATTGGTTATAGCTTTTGAACCATAAAAAATTCCACCAACATTCTCGGGTTAAAAATTTGGAAATGACCTTGCCCACGCCACTATTCGATTTGATACATACTTCCAGGGAGACACCCTGTATATGATTGAGGGCTTTTCGAGGGTGATGAGGATTGTAAAACGGGTTTAGCTGCTTGTGCAAGTGATCCTGAAACTGTTAGGGTATTTATTACAGGCTGCGCTCCCCACCAATTGAAGCAATAAGGATAGAAAAAACAATTCTCGTTTCTTCTTTTGCGGCACTTTCAAGATTTGACCTCGGCTAGAAATTGATATAAAAAATGTGTATTTTTTTACTTAGGAACTACAAGCTGTTAGTGGAAATTATAAGGTAATTTTATGGCAACCGGACAAAACAATATCACATACCTGAGACAGCAGTAAGGAACGCCATAGCTTTAACAGAATGCGCCAGAGCTGTTACACCCTTCAATCCCTTGAGAGACTTGAATGTAGCAGCCACGGGGAAGGGGCGAAGCACCCTTAGGGCTCCGGCCAGCAGCCCCGTATACAGAATAAATGCTAAACTCAAATGTGCTGCTAAACGGTACTGTGACACTCGCGGCACATCTGATGGTCCTTGGAAACGGTCTTCCAAACCTGATTTAACCATGTACCAGCCCATTAGACCCTGTGGAAAGAATAGATATGATCAGTGGCAGTAGAACACAGAAGCAGTTAACAATAGATGACCTGTCTAACTGCGACGTCTGCTGCGACAACGAGTCGTTTTCGGCCAAAACTATTCCTATGTAAATTATAATGTTGATGCGTTGCTGCGTGGAAGAAGAAGAAACCTACATTCACAAACACAGTTTAATAAATTGACCCGATTTTGCCATAAACGACGATGGGTATGAGGGTTATGCACTGACGGATGCGCTGATTGGTTAACCTTTTGACCGCTTGGTTTTGTACTCGGATCATATAAACACAGGAGCACGCAAGGAGGCGTGGCGTTTGCGAACTTATCCGGCCGGAAAGTGTCATGATGCCACTTTCGGCCATTAGTCGAATGTCAACTTGCAACGTCTTCGCTGCCCATGATTTTAGTCAAAATGTCGCGTTGTTCAGTGATTGTTTGCAAAAGTAACAGCTGTATTGTGAATTACATGAAAGTTGGCATCTCATTTCACACTTAAGTAGTAAAATGTTATTGTATATATATTTTATACGATCTTTTTAACTGGTTTATTTATTTAGTTACACAAGGGAACACAATTTAACTTTTTTTTTGTTGCATGGAATTTTATGGCTGTTGTTTACTACTCATGTATCATTGATATCATCATCAGTCACACCTTGCTTTTATTTTTACTAACTTTAGTTAGTTAATATTCCAATTATGATCAAACTTCACTTGTATAGAGTAGCTTTGTTCGAGGGAAACTCCGGTATCGTTTTATTTTCATAGTCAATAAAATCTTTAGGAAAAAGAGCAGATATTAAAGGTAGCTGAATTTCATAGTTTTTTTGTTCTACGATTACAACTTATCATCACTAGTTGCGTAACTTGCATATGTGTATTTATTTTGAGTCCGTAGCTACGAGTAGAAGCGCCGCCCCCTGTTTGCATGTGTTCTATTAGTGAGTTTATTATTATTGCTGAAAGTTTATTCGTGTGCGTGAGAAATGTGAGCTCGTGTGCCGTTCTTATAGTTTTTGCCTTTGTGTTAGTGAATTAAGTGGGAGAAACGCGGAGACATCGGAACAGGAATACGTTTGTTTACAAAGCATATCCCTGTTTTTATATGATCTGAGGTTTTGTATCATTTGCCGTGCCCCCAGCGCCCAGCTCATAAATCGACAAATGAATACCTATGACAAAAGGGTCGTGCAATGAAATAAATAACAAGAAACGAACACTGGTTCTCAGTCGTACATATATGACTGAGGCGACACGGGCACGAAAACATTTGTCGTATTAATCCGAATGGGGCGGCCAATAGGTTAACAGCTACGTTCGAGACATGTTTTGACCAACTAGAATAATGATGTTATTAATGGACTCTTAGATTAGCCAATCACCAATCAAATTTCCAATATTCTTTAACAGACAGGTTTTTTTCAAACATCCTGAAATTACCTCGTAACAATACGAAAAAAAAAGAGCGCAGTGGTATCGGCCGCGATTTACGAGTTGTAGGTTGTAGGTTCGAACCCAGACAGGCGCGTTACTTTGTGTAAATGAAATAATTCATCACCACTGCTCTCAAAACGGTGAAGGAAAACATCGAGAGGAAACATGCCCTAAAACCAAACATTCGAAAGACATGTGACTTCTACCAACGAGCCCGCGTGGTGGATTACGGCCCACTCCCTCTCAGCGAGAAGAGGCCTTTGTCCCAGCAGTGGGAACATTATAGGCTGATTATGATTACGAAAATCTTTCTTAGTTTCAAATAATTTGGATCCGCAGTATACAGACGTGCTCGTTAGCAATATTTAATAAAAGTGACCTCCTTTAGTGCATTACTAACCTAATGCAACTAATTTTGCTGAGTGTGTAGTTTCAGTAAATAATGGACACCAAATAGTGAACACGTAAAAATACATCCTGGATAATAGCCCCTTTTATCCAAGGGGGGCAGATGGGTGCACTGTGCACCCCTCCGCCTCGCCGACGAAGACGACGACGCAAAACCCAGCCCTTGAGTCGGTCACGGTTGATGTTGTTTCAACGACCGAGATTTAAAAATGTATGTCACCCATCGAGCAGCTCTTAAATTAAGTTTGCCCTGGCAAACTCAAATCGGAGCATAGAATGAAAATTCCTACCCTATCAAGTATCATCTGGAACATCACAAATGGCAGTCCTATATCAGTCGCTTAAGCAGAAAGAAAAGCGCGACCTGACGGAACATATTTCGGAGCTTAAGCAGACGATTAAGGACTCTGGTTCTATGGGAAATGTTCCGTTTGCCGATATGGTGAAAAGAGCAAATGATTTCATTCGACCGAACCATTTAAGCTCTATCCCAACGATTAAAGTCGAGTGACGAAACAAAAGACCTCGTGCCATAAATCATTCGCCCTGATCAAATGAAGCTGCATGTAGGTACGTGGTGTCCGCAAAACCAAAAATTGAGGCGTTATTATTAGTACATAGACCAAACATGAGGCTGATAAACTCAAGCTCGCATTCCAGCTCTCTACATCCAGACTTACCGCCGACGAACCCAACAAGCGCAAACCTCGGATCGTGGTAGGAGGTGTGCCGTCTTCTTTGGCTCAAACTAAAGTCTTCATGTACATTTACGAACAGAATGTAGCGGAAAAAAAATCCAGCAATGCCTATAGACTCCTTTTTGAGCTTGGTTTAATTAAGCCACAAATCTGGGAAGAAAGATGCGTCGACCTGTAACTACCTCATTGAAGTTACAGCCAATATACGTAAAGCACTATTATCCCAATCAAGGCTTTTTATAAATTGGACCTTCCGCCCTGTCAGGGACTTCACCTTGGTTACTAGATGCTACAATTGCCAACAATATGCAGATGTCATGCAGAGAGCTGAAATCTCCGTGTGGTCACTGCAGTGAAGAAGGACACTTGATGTCAGAGTGTGCGAAGAAAGCTGACACACCGAAACGAGCACCTTGCTCACGCTTTCAAAATACCAATAACCCCAAAACGGGAGATGCTGAGGGCTCTGCTAGGAAAATAGCGGAATACAGGTATATCAACTCAGTCGACTACGAGGGCGCCTAGAGCATCATACTCAAGGCCAGACTTCCGTGTTTTTAACGCCCTGCTGACTCAACAAAACACCGCACTGGCATACAAACCCTCGATTAATATGGATGTCCAAGTACATTAGTAGCCCGCTGCAATAATCGAATATACACATAGCCTCGACTTGGTTTAATTTTGTGCAACATTGACTTTACCAATTCTGCTCACGCAATATCATATTATTTGTGTTTAACTACGTTATAGAATGCAAGAAACTATTTTACGCAAACTAAATCAGACATTGCGTATAGCGTTTTAATATAAGAGTTTTTTTTTGTTATTTTTATCTTTAAGGTAGTAAACTAGGTATGACATAATGAATTGATTAAAATTTTACATTCTGATAAGACTTCTAATGTTGAATATTGTGAAGAATTGTATTGTACTACAATTACCATAAAGTATGAGCGCATGCCGCCTGTGATACAGGTTTATTCTAGTACGCCTGTACTAGGATAAACCAAACTCAAAGCATTTATTTCAAATAAACCAATTACAGGCACGTTTGAATTGTCAAGTGGTCGGTCAGTCAGAAAAATGAAGCTAGTTGACCATTCCAAAGCGTAGTAGGTAACTATGTAGAAGAACGGGCAAGAAACTCCATGGAAGTGTCCATGGAGTTTCTTTCTTTCTTTTAAATCAAAATATTTTTACAAAAAAGTGGTTACACGTCATGAATGATGTAACCACTTTTTTGTAAAAATATTAAAATTATACATGTGAGAACGATGTAGAAAGACGTGCACGTTAAAAGCGTCCGTAGTAAAAAAGATAAAAACAATTCAGGAGCTAAGAAATGACCAGTGCATCGGTGCACCGGCGTAGACCTAGTGTTCGGACTTCGGAGCGCGCAAGACCCACCACGACGTCAACGTAAAGATACGTCGCGCGACGGTGGGGTTATTATTATTAGTAATCCGGTCCTTTGCACAAGTCCTAGGATTGTCACAAAAAAAAACGTTTATTTTTTCCAATTATCCTGCGTAACTCGCACTCGGTCACTGGGATGACGGTTTCCTCATGATGTCCTCTACCACCATTTTTAATTCAGTGGTGGTGAATTAAGTTGCACAAAGAAAAGTAGATCTAATACAACGGTAAAATAGTATGCTTCGTCACCTGTGCAGCCACAAGCGCGCTGTACAGCCCGACCCTGAGCTTCATGCTCCTGTCGAGGTAGCCGCGCGCCCAGAACGCGGCGGCCGGCAGGAACACCGCCGCGCCTATCGCGCGCCCCCACGTGCGGTGCGCGAACTCCATGTACCAGATCCATTTGAACTCCGATACTGTCATGTTTTGGTTCTTACTGCGGAGTAACAGGGATGGGTTATATTAAAGCTCGTAAGTACCTAATCATAATATCTTATTATTTTTTGCGTGTATGAACGTAAACGAAACAAAAGGAGTATGTAAGGATCGTGGCGGATCGTGAGGAGGTGGCGTTCCATAGTTCCTGCCTACCCCTATAGGACAAAGGCGTCATATTTGTTTTAAATCATCGTTGTTTCATGCGAAAAAGGGATGGCACTATCCATCCTGTTTTAGCTCTTCTCGCAGTAGAACATATTATTGATTTCGTTACCTCTTCCCGAGCTTTTGTCGATGAAACCTATAGGTAGGTACTTAAGCTGAGGACACACGGCGACACTGACACTCATCACAAATGTCGACACTAGTGTAGATTGCGTCCTCATGGTAAGCAACTTTTTGTGTCGACATAGGTGTAAACATTTTAATGTCCCGGTTATGTGTGGTTAGCTGTCTACACGGATCAATGCTACACTGCAATTCAGTGTGGTACATTTCCTCGCCATGAACAGACGTGCTGCTGCCGCGGTTGTCGCGATATGTGTTTCAATTAAAATGCGTCGTCGTAAGAAGAGATCGATATGGGTTAAAGATTGGATTAAAAGTAGAGCCCAGCTGGGGGCATATAATCAATTGTTATCTGAACTGGAAAACGAAGATCCAGAATGCTACAGAAACTTTCTGCGGATGAAACACGAAGACTTTCAATATTTATGTAACAAGATTTCGCCTGCGATAAAGAAACAAGATACGAATATGAGATTAGCTATTAGTGTGGAAGAACGATTGGCGATAACACTGAGATTTTTGGCGTCAGGTAAATGATATGTTACAAGCTTGTGAAGCTTGTCTATTAAGATCGGTTAAAATATTTAAGTACCTTATCATTTCAGGAGATTCGTATCGATCGCTCTCGTACTTATTTCGAGTACCACGGCAAACAATTTCAAAAATAATACCTGAATGTTGCGAAGCTATCTACAGATTTTTGAAAGAAGATTACATGAAGGTAAGTACAATAAAATATGACTTAATATTAAAAAAGAAGTTCTATTTATTAAGTTATATGAAAAGTACAAAAAAGATGGGTTATTCCCACTAGTTACTACCAAAAATAACAAAAAATATAATCATCTCATAAGTATCTTCTATTTTAGATTTTAAACCCTAACAAGTGGGATGTACCTCAAAACGACCAATCAGCAATTACAAATTTTGTGGAGATTCCCATGTTGCATTTGGCATTGGAGTAAGTGCAGAAGCAGAAGAGCCAGAAGAAACAGACGGGATTGAATACTGATCTGATTCATCTAGTTCTTCCATGTCCAAAATAGTGCGTTGGATTTTACGTTTTAATTCTCTTTTTCGAGCATCGCTTCTCATATTTCGGATGGCAGCAGCTACAAATTCACCAAAAGTGGCAGCATCATCAGACTTGTCTAATACGCTTAACGCTCGGTCGGTCCAAAGCTTCGTCTTCTTTCTTCCTTTTTTTATGGGTTCGTTGAGAAGATTCTGGTGTTTCTGGTGTAGAAGACGTATCCTGAAAATAATTTATTTATTTATTTATTATTTAGGTACCCTCCTCTGAAGATGAATGGATTAAAATATCTGAAGATTTTAGAAATAAATGGAACTTTCCAAATTTGGTAGGAGCATTAGATGGCAAACATGTAGTGATGGTGGCACCCCAGCATAGTGGGAGTGTGTACTTTAATTATAAAGGTACATACAGTATTGTATTAATGGCATTAGTTGATGCAAATTACAAATTTATTTACACAGACGTTGGGTGCAATGGGCGAATCTCCGATGGAGGCGTGTTTACAAATTGTACACTTTCAATCGCTTTAAGCGAGGGAACACTTAATATACCACCACCACAGCCACTTCCTGGTAGAATCAAAAATGTGCCTCATGTAATTATTGCTGATGATGCTTTTCCACTAAAGCCCTATCTTATGAAACCTTATCCTTTTCGCAATCAACCAGGTCCCAATCGTGTTTATAACTACAGATTGTCGAGGGCTCGACGCGTAGTGGAAAATGCGTTTGGCATACTCGCAAACAGATTTAGGATATTAAGGAAGCCTATAGAACTATGTCCTGAAAAGGTTACAAAAATTGTAAGTGCAACCTGCGTGTTGCATAATTTCCTCTTAGACCGGAATTCGAGACATTTATATGCACCACAAGGCACTTTCGATGAGGAAATTGATGGTGTATTGATTCCTGGTAGTTGGAGATCAGATGCCCTCCCGGATAGTGTACTGTTTTCAGAAAGGCCACTGGCATCTAACATGTCCAATTTAAGTAAAGAAATTCGTGAAGAATATAAAGAATATTTTGTATCTCCTGAAGGTGAAGTTAGCTGGCAGTACAGATATATAAGTTAAAATTAATAAAGAACTCACCAAACTTCCTTGTGTTTCACTTGCTGGTTCGACGTTCGGGGTTAAAAACATTAAACTTGAGAAATACTCCCACTTCCTTACATAATTTTCATCTGTGCCCTGTCCGCTCTTCTTTTTCTTTAGTTTTCTTAATTCATTATTAAATTGAGTCCGCAAATTGTGCAGTTTTCTATTTATTTCTGCAGCAGTAGTATTAAATCGTCCCGCCAAACATTCTATTGCCGCTGTCTTTTTAATTCGATTTTTATAATCGCTATTTGATATTTGCCATAGTTGTGGCAAGCCTTCATAATATAAAATCAATAATTTTATGTCCTGTGCAGACCATGCACGTGACGCCATATTGGTCTAGCTAAAAATTTCGCGCAGGTTCGAAATTCGCGGCACTTGTGTCGGACACAGCGCACGACCTGTCTCCACGGCTGCAACACAGACACTGACCGACATTGCCACAACAACTGCAACTAAGTGTCGCGGCGGCAGTGGACACACACAGACATTCGATGTATACATTGAGTGTCTAATGTCAAGTGTCGCCGTGTGTCTTCAGCATCACAGACGATAGTGGCATGTCACGCTTTGATTCGCGTTTAATGTCACGTGACCAATGGCTTTGTTTTTACGCAATTATTCTCAAAAATAAGAATTAATCCAAAATCATTTGATATGTTTAGCTCACAGCCATTCTACAATACAAAATTCATAAGGTATTTTGAGTACTATCAACTAGCCGTATATGTTGACACAGAGGTCTAAGACGAGGGAGACCTTGTGACCTAGTAGACTATCTTTTTTTTTTTTTTTTTACGGGGGGAAATCCCCATGGTCTACCTCCGCCTGGGGAAAAGGCGGAGGGGCGTGCCGGACTCTTACCGGCTAAAACCACCCCGGTGTCTCCTCGCACGTGCGCGCGGGGCTGCGGGAATCCAAATTCTTCCGCAGCTCCACACTAGTGCTGGCCCGGTCTGTCCGGGCCGCGTCTCCTGCACGGGGTAGTGAGGTGTTTAACTACCCCGTGCATCGCCTCATAGGCGCGCGCCGACACCCGCGCGCGCCTTCGCCTCGGGTCCATCAAATAGGGGGCGAGGACTTCCCCAAGTCCCACGCCCCTGGACCCATTGAGACCAGACCAGACCCATCGAGATTTCCCTCTCCCGTTCCGCAGTTTCCTTCTGCGACATCACGTCCTCGCAGAAGGAAACCACCGCGTCCCACGACTGCGCTACCGACCATCCTCCGCACTACGGTCGGCAGCGACAGATCGCCTCCTACTTCATTTGTGAGGACACGGCGCTGCTCCTCCCAAGCTACACACTCGGCGAGCGTGTGTTGCGCGGTGTCCTTCCCGCAGTGGACGCAATGGTGGCACCGAGCGTCCGGCTCCCTGCCTATGCGGCACAGGTACTTGCCGAAGCAGCCGTGCCCCGACAGCACCTGCGTCACCCTAAACGACAGGGAGCCGTGCCTTCTCGACTCGCCTCGACGGTAGCGAGGCCGGCGGTAGGGCGCAGAAGCCTTTGCCGCCATTCCGCCACCAAGACCTGACGGAGCTCCTCTCGGCGCAGCGCGATCTGCCGCTGCACCGGCCTCGAGCCCCGTGCCCGCTCTTCCTCGCGCCATCGATATAATGACGCGAGTACTTTCGCCTCTAGGTCCCAGGGCAGAGATCCGGCCAGGACACAAGCCGCCTCGTAGGAAATCGTGCGGTACCCGCGGACGACTCTGACGGCCATCGCCCTCTGCGGTTTGCGCAGAATGGCGAGAGTGCCGGCCGTCATGTCCATCGCCCACACAGGGGCCCCATACAGGGCCATGGACCGCACGATTCCCACGTACAATCGCCTACAGGCGGCGCTCGGGCCCCCCAAGTTAGGAAGCAACGTTGAAAGGGCGCCCGCTGCACCCATCAGCTTGGGCGCCAGCCGCCGGAAGTGGGGCCCGAATTCCCATCGGCTGTCGAGCACCAATCCCAGATACTTCTTGGTGGACTCGACAGCTATCCGGGCCCCGCTGACCACGATGTGTGATCCCGGCGCCGGAGCACGTCGGGGGCCATGAAACACCATGGCCTCCGACTTGTTTAGGGCCACCTCCAAGCCCAGGCGCCGGATGCGGTTAACCACCTGTGACACCGCAGCCGTGGCTATCAACGTCGCTTCCCTGTACGAGCTCCCCCGGGCAGCGACAAGCGTGTCGTCCGCATAACACGTCAAGTCGGCGCCCGACGGGTGCTCGCCTCTCAGCACCCAGTCGTAGCCGATGTTCCACAGGAGCGGTCCCAAGACCGATCCCTGTGGAACACCGCACGACATGAGGTGCCGACCGGCACCGTCACGTCCCCGATAGGTGACGCATCTATCCTCCAGATAAGCCCCTACCGTACGGCGGAGGTTGGGAGGCACGCGATGGTATTTCAGAGCCTCCCGAATACAACTCCAGGGTAGGGTGTTGAATGCGTTGGAGATGTCTAAAGACACCGCCAGCACCACCCCACCCTGGGACACCGTCTCCTTTGCCAGGGCCCTCACGCGCATGATGGCGTCTATGGTGGAGCGCCCCCGACGAAAACCGAATTGGTGGTCAGCCCCAGGTCCAAGGCCCCTCACTGCACAAGTGGCTGACGAGGCGATCTGCGACAATGCGCTCAAAAAGTATGCCCACCTCGTCGAGCAGCACTATGGGTCGATACGCGGACGGGGAGTCCGCGGGGCGCCCCTCCTTCCTGAGCAGGACCAGCCTCCCCTCCTTCCACACACTGGGAAACTGACCCTGCTGGATACCAGGAGCCAGGACGAGAGCTCGACCAGGAACTCCGTCGGGTCCGGGCGCTGTGTTCTTTGCCCGGAGTCGCGACACGGCCGCTCTCGTCTCTGCTTGCGTCACCTCGGGGACATCGGTGCTCTCCTCTTCTGGAGAGTCTGTGACTGAGGGCGAAGCCATCGCCGGGGGAACGTGTCCCGCTCGCTCAGGGAAGAGGGCCGATACCACCGCCTCTAGCAACTGGGGTTCCATACTTTGCGCCAGTGGAGGCGCCCAGGGACGCAACTTGCCCCGTACCCAACGGTAGGGGCGCCCCCACGGATCCCGATCTAAGGACCCCAGCAGCTCCTCCCTGGCACGCGACTTAGAGTCGCCGATGGCCAGCCACAGAGTCTCCTTAGACGCGCGTCTTCCTCGACGGAATCCCGTCGACGTCGTCTCCGGTATCGCGTGTACTGGCGGCGAGCCGCAACGCACTCAACGCGCAGCCGCGCGATCTCGTCCGTCCACCAGTACACCTGGCGCCTTGCGGACTGTTGGCGGACACGGGGCATGGACGCGTCGCAAATCTGCGTCATTGCCCCGCGAAACCACAGCGCCACCGATTCGACGTCGACGGGGCCGTCCGTCGTCGACTCCCAAATCCAGGACTGGACTTAGGCAGCTTCCTCGAGTAGTTCCTTGTCGATGCGCTTAAGCGCCCATCGCGGGCCGTCGTTAATCGGGGTTGTTGGATGGCGGCCGCTCGCGGTCTGGGCAGAGACGTCGAACCGGATATACCGATGGTCCGACAGCGTCTCCACCGCCACGGCGACACGCCAGTCGCGGACTCGGCTGGCGACAGAGGAGCTAGCGAGCGAGACGTCCACTATCGACCCGCCCCGCTGCCGCACGCACGTTTATTCCGAACCCCGATTCAGGACGACCAGACCAGTCGTCACCGCCCACTCTTCTAGCACCTCGCCCCGAGGGTCAGTGACCGGAGATCCCCACGCCGCGCCGATGACTTGGCGTTGAGATCCCCGAGCACCAGAACGGGACGAGGGTGATAGCGGCCTACGACGGCGCCCAACTCGACAAGGAAACCCTCTAAAGTCGGCGAGACTCTTGTTGGGGGAGAAATACGCCCCCACAATGACGATGCCGCCCGAGACCGCAGCAACCCAGCCGCGGCCCCGAGACGGGTCGATCAGAGTCTCGCCAATAATGGCCACCAAACCGTCAGCGCACCCCAGCCAGTTGTCACGGGCGGGGATGAAGTACGGTTCGGCGACCACAGCCACGTGGATCGACCACTCTGCCATGCTCTGGAGTAAAAGATCCTGAGCTCTGGCACAGTGGTTGATGTCGCCCTGGAGGAAATGGAATTGTGCCATTATTGACATTCCATTCCCTCGGCAACGGTCCTGGGCCGGGAGTCGACCATGGAGCTACTAGCCTGCGGGGGCGGCGAGGTTTCCCCGGCAGGTTTAGAGCTCCTCTTCTTCTTCTTGGCCTTGCTGGCAGGCGCGCCACAGGCCCTTCCGCCCACTTAGTGTCCCGCTGGCTTCCCTGCAGCCGAACATAAGCTGCAGTTGAGCGCCGCGGAACACTGGGCCGCCTTGTGGCCGGGCTGACCGCAGCGATAACAGAGTTCACTACGGTCAACCTCAGCGGTGCACTTTGCCAGGACGTGCCCCTTCTCCAGGCACCGGAAGCACCGCAAAGCCCGGGGCTGCAGGAGTTTCACCCTCGCTGCAACCCAGCCAACCAGAAATCTTGTTCGCCGACGCCATAGGGCACCGAACCCAGACCACGCCGAGTCCGGTGGCGTCGGTGCGTATATCGCCGGCCCGCACCTTGTCCGGCGTACACTCTCCGCTTTGGGCAACGGCTGCCACCACCTCTTCAGAGGTCACGGAGTCGTCCAGACCAGCAATCCGCACCTCTGCGGTTTTCATTGGCCTGGAGACCCGGACGTCCTCAGGGCTGAGGACCTCCCTCATCTTGGCGGCCAGAGCGTCCGCCTTTCCGGCACTGCCACTGGCAGCACCAGCCACCTCGAAGAGCCGCGCACCCGTGGCAGCCTGCCTGAGGGTGACGGACTGAAGACCAAGATCTGATAATTTGATCTTGGCCTTGGCCTCGGCAATGACCGACTGGTACGTTACTCCGCGCTCCGCAGCCCCGGGCTGTAGCGTGAGCGTCACAGCTTTGGAACGCGGAGCACGTATCGCCGGACCTTTGCGACCGCCTTTGGCAGTCCGCCGCGCAGGCTGCGCAACCGCCTTTGCGGTTCGGCCGGGGGCGCGCGCTATTGCTGAGGCCGCCTTGGCAGCTTTGCGGGTCTTCTTGCGGCCCACGACTGTCGCCCAGGTCTCACCCTTAGACCCGACAGTCGTGGGCTGATCGCTCGATGGGGCTCCCTCCACGGGCTTTTTAACACCCTCCGCGGGCTTCCCCTTCCGAGGCGCAGGTCTCGGCAGCTCCTCAGTCCTCCGCCGTGTATCGGCCGCTAGGGGCGGACGGAGGATTTCCGCAGGGAGACGCAGAGAAATCGCCTCCATACGAGCATTGACCATGCTCCCGCACTGAAGCATGCAGAGCCGGACAATGCGCTCGACCTCGTCGTCGGTATGAGCGCTTGCAGGTCTCAATGCGGGAGCCGGGGCCACTACCGATGCGGCATCAGTGGACGTGCGTCGCTGCTGCTGCTCGCTCAGTGCAGCGACTTGTCGCCGGAGGTCCTCCAAATCATTTCGGAGACGGTTGTTTTCCTCCTGAACTTCGCGACCTCGTCTGAGGCCGTCCTGTTGAGGAGGATGCCAACCGCCTCCTTAATGTCCGCGGCAGCTTCCTTCAGACCGCGGGTGAACGTGCCCTTCAGGCTGCCGGATTTGGTGGCAACCTTCAGGACTAAGTCCACCCCGTCCAAGGCAAGCTGACTTAGGGCCACCGCAGATGGTTCCCCCCATTCCGCCGCTAGAGCAGCGCGTCGCTCGCGTGCGCGTCGGGCCATTTCCGACACTTCGTCGGCCGCGACGGCTTTGCGCTGCACTCTTCTGGTGGCGTTGAGCTCCGCCTTTGAGCTCCCTAGCGAGGTACAACTCTCGCCATCAGGGTCCTCGGTAGTGACCCCCATGTCACTCTCTGCTTCGCTGACCGCCGGAGTATTGGGGCGCACGAACCTACCCTGTGCGTCCCTCCGCGGCCGTGAAGCACTAACCCCTCTCGAAGCCTGCCGACCTCTCCTCGTGGTCGGCAACTTCGGGGCCAGCGGGCCTTCCTCTTCTGAGGACAGACCTCCCACCTGAGCAGGGTCGCGTGGACGTTTCCTAACGGAAGACGGTCCACGCGGCCCTCCGTCAATATTTTTAAAAAGACTGCTTCCAGTAGTATTATCAGCAACAGGGGCCTGGTCGCCTACCCCTGCGCGTCCGTCGGTAACCAATCTATCACTCGCAGGCCCGGGTACCTGCGAGCGCCGGGCGTCAGCCGGGGCGCATGACAAATCTCTCTGTTTCAGACATTTCCATTTTACGAAATGGGTGGTACGCACATCACTTCCCCAATGCAATGCGGCCGCTCTTTTTGGGAGGGTATTTGATCCTCCCGAGGCCCGCGGATGCCTCCGGTGCAGGATATACCGCCCGCTGCTCGGTATCTACAAACTAATAGTAGACTATCTAGTGTAAGAAGCCAAGTTAAACGAAAAATGCTACGTACTAGATAAACTCAGGAAACTGCTGATATTTCTCAAACTCTTGCTGCCATTCCTCATCAGTCCTCGGCATCTTCTCTCCCAGGAGTTTCCACGTCACCATCGATAACCCTGATTCCGTAAGCCTGGTCACACCACCTGCACAGCATTGTGAAAGTCTGTTATAGAAAGATATTGTGAAAATTATCGATAACCTTTTCATGTTCAGTAAATTATCATCATTGCGCACGTTAAAATAAAGTCGAAAATAGTTGAACTAAACCTGCCTCGCTCTAGTATCCTTTGATACTCACTCGGACTCGTTAAGTTTTAGACTTTGTTAAGTTTTAGATTTATTTTAGACTTTGTTGCAGCGATCGTAAAGTTTATATTCTTTTGGCGGTGCGCTGCAATTTGCCAGGTGAGCGCTAGCTGTAAAGACAGTTCAAGATCGTTTCGATTTCGTAATTCTCAAACCAATAAGTATCTAGTCTAGGCAGTAAATGTACCTTATAAGAATCATTGTCCACCTCATGTTTCATAGTGTAGTGTAATTATGTCTGTATCATCGTAACAATGGAAAGAACAATGATTATCAATAGTATTGTTACCATTCAGGAGGATTGAAGTGTTGCCCAAACATTTAACTGATGAAGGTATCGACTAATTCAAAAGTTGATAAATAAAACAACAATAAAATTACAAGTAACTTTATTTGATGTAAAACATTTAATTTAAAAGCTACTTAACAAGTATTTTTAGTAATATTTTTTTCATTTAATTTCTATTTTCTCTAAAGTTACTCTATTTACTACCCATTCAAATTGTTTTCGGTCACTTTGTTCTCCAAATAATACCTACCTACTTAAGAAATAATTTGGGACATAGAGCCACCACAGGTACAAAGGTAACGTATTTATTGAAAATAATATACACTAAAATTGCAGGCCTTTTAGCTTGTTTCAATAAGAATGTTAATTGGAATCATGACTGTGTGAAAGATGATATGGTAGAAGGGGTACTTACTACCGAGATGACGACTAATAGAGAACTAGGCGTGGAGGAAAAAGACATGTTGCGTCGAGCACTAATATATTGGGACAAGAGCAGGAGAGTGATGTTGTATGTAGGGGGTAATCTCTGGACCCCGCACCGGTTGGATGTAAAAAAATATTTTTTACTTACATTTGATAGCCCAATTCTTGAGCAAGGCTATTTATTTATTTATAGTTATTCAAAACGGTACAAAACCAATTACATTAAGTAACATAGAGACAATTGCAATTACAATTACGTTGACACTAATATAAATAACCTTAGGACTAACATGGACCAGTAGACTCCCTTGCATACTTTCTCTCACAGAACACCAGACATATACGCATAACTTTAATCCATTCATCCGCAAACACATCACATTCAGGGTTGGCAGCCAACAGGGCATTCAGCACCTTTAGTCTACGACAGACTGGGGATTCGGCTCTGGCTACAGTTTTGGCTGGCAGTTGCGCAAACAGATTGTGCCGGCGGCTCCGATGGTGTCCGATGTATTTGTCGGGCACAAATAGTCGGCAGAAAATACCATGGAGCTCTGGGCAGTCGATAAGTCCCTGTAAGGTCTTACAGGCTACGCTGAGTTGACCAAGGCCTTCAGCGAGTTAAAGCCCAACGTCCCTAAAAGATAGTTGGTAGGGTACATGTAGGGAACGAAGTGGTATAATCTTTGGAAGAGGCATCTAAGGAAAGTTTTTTGTACCAGTTTCCAGCATCAGTGTTTGGGTCGCGTTATATGGGTGCCAAATACAGGCACTGGACTCGAGTTTGCTTCGAACCAGAGCGGCGTACAACAGCCTAACAACATTTGGATTGCGAAAGTCACGAGCATTTCGCAAAACAAATCCTAATCGCCTGAAAGACTCCTTCGCAAGGGTAAAAACGTGATCTCGAAAAGTTAGACAGCGGTCGAAAGTCACTCCTAAATCCCGTGACCACCCAAATTGTAGTGATAACGAATTGGCCGCAACCCTCTACCCTAAGTCATAACGTAGCACTTGCTTGTATTAAACAGTAGTTTGTTCGCAATGCTCCACTCATAGATGGCGTCAGTATCCGTCCGTTCGGATTTACGCGACTAGTTTAGGGTCGTCGGTATATAGCAGGCGTTTGGCAAACTCAACCTTAGTAATGAGGCCATTGATCATGATCAGGAACAGAGGCGGCCCTAACACGGATCCCCGACTTACACCCAAGCGTGTATTATAAAGCTTGGACTCGAAGCAGCCATGTTTTACAAACTGTTTGCGATCGCGCAGATAGTCGGAAAGGAAGTTAAGAAGACCGGACGAGAAACCGATGGCCCCCAGCTTAGTTAACGAAAAGAAGTTAAGAAGACCGGACGAGAAACCGATGGCCCCCAGCTTAGTCAAAAGCACATCGTTATCAACTCATAGCTATAGGCTACCTAAGATCACGCTAGGACACTTAGGCGCCGAGCAAAAAGAAAAACAAGTCAGATAGAACGCTAAGCGAAAACGAAGTAATAGCGCGGGCAGGCGATGCGATGCGACGGGGTGGGGGGGCGGGGGGAGCAAAAAACGAAGTAATAGCGCGGGCAGGCGATGCGATGCGACGGGGTGGGGGGCGGGGGGAGCAAAAAACGAAGTAATAGCGCGGGCAGGCGATGCGATGCGACGGGGTGGGGGGCGGGGGGAGCAAAAAACGAAGTAATAGCGCGGGCAGGCGATGCGATGCGACGGGGTGGGGGGCGGGGGGGAGCAAAAAATTTCACGCGGACGAAGTTGTAGGCAGAAGCTAGTGAGTTTTATTTGTGAGGTTAAACTAAGAACCCCTGAGATACGCATTTGCTATATCATGGCTAACCTCAAATTGAATACAATTCATTTAATGATAGGTGTTGCATTCATGCAACAATACCTATAAGTGCATAATATATTAAAGAGACAAAAGTACATAAATACCTCCTAAAAATCCAATAAATCAAACAGCAAAAAGCCTGCAATAATACCTACATTACGCTACAAACCCAACATAAACCTAATCTCATATGAGAAAAATTTGACGCGCTTAAAACAGCTTTATAAACAGTGATTACAGTGTTTTCGCATAAAGTTGAAGAGTTAGCAAAATACAACTACGACGATGACAATTTTTTTGTGGCTATTATACAGTGTATATAGTTATACAGACCCATCACAAAGCCGTCAACGTCGCATTCTGTACATTATTGTCGGTTAATATTAAATGCTAGTCATTACACCTTGCCCAGCTCACCCCCTACCTACAATTACTACTTCTTCCCATTCGTAGTTCTAAGCGCCACTTCGATAACATAGTATATGCTATACAGTAGTATAAGATAGCCTGCTACCATACCTAAGACTACTGCGGTGAACACCATTCCGGAACACCCTAGCAGCCAGTAGCCCACCACCTTGGGAGTCGCCTTGGGCTTCGGCGCGGTCTGGCACAGGCGGGCGGCAATGTTCTGTGGCTTCAGCAGGTCTGTTAGCTGCAGAAGAGGTAAATTAATGTGAGACGAAAACTAGTCAAAACACACCTTAGAAAGAAAATACTTTGGTTTAGCAAATAATAAAAGGCACACAACATAATTATTGAATAATTTAAAAGGGGTTTTCTAGGGTTATGTGGTACCTGAAATTAATTTAATTAAATAAAATAATCTGCAAAATATAAAAGTGCTGTCCCTAAAATTGGCCATTTGGAGACTTGCTGCACAATGATTTGTATAATTTTATCATCATATATATACATATATCATCTCGGTTTAATTAAATTTCGATTTTGCCCTAAACTCGACTCATATAACGCATGTCTTGCACAGTCGCATTCCACGTTCGATTTAACTAAACTGAGATTAAGTCAGTAATTCATTCACCTTTCATTCTTTGAGCTCCGCATTCCAATAAAAACTGATGGCAACTAATTTCTGAGTTTATAGCAAAAAATAATTTGATTCATACATATTATATTCATACATAATTATAACATATGAAGAGATCTAGGGCACCTAATTTTACCACGGCAGAAATAATGCATTTACTTATTACATCTTTTGGAAAAGTCCCCGATATTAGAAAATAAAAAAGCAGATGGGGCTACAGCAATGGACAAACAAGAGGCATGGCAAAACTTGACCACCGAGTAGATACAACTCACAAACGAACTGTACCTGTTAAAATCACTTGAAACTTATGAATAATTTTGTCATAAAGGAGCTTTGTGCTCTGTTTACTTAAGCAGAGCCGTTTCAAAAATTCGTCTTCTCGAAATGTAGGTACTAAATAAATCCCTTTTAACGTATACTCTACGAGAGAGTCTAGATATTGTGTGATCTCCTCTTCATCATCCGATAACAAATCATGATGATTTAAGCGAAAAGAAATCCATTTTCACAAATATACAGAAAAGTTTAAAATAACATTGTAATCACGTCTGTCTATAAAGTCGAGATATTAGAGCAACTCTAAACCGACCTACATGCCGGTTTAACTTGGACGTTTATTTAAGAGCGTTTATACCCTATGAGTGGCAACGTCGCAATTTAGTGTCATATTTCGTGGTTTTCAATTTTTATCATTTAATCGGAGGTATATTTTAAAAATCTGTTTAATTAACTTTTTAGAATTATGTGAAAACTGTGTAAAAGGTAAGAAATCGTTGCGTTTACAGTTCTATTTATATGCAAATAATACATTGGAAACTTGCAGGGCGTTATTTTCATTGTAAAATAACTGTAAGCATTACGGTTACTTACTTTTTTAAACACTTTCACGTAATTCCAAAAAGTTTATTAAACATATTTTTAAAATATAGCTCCGATTAAATGATAAAAATTTAAAACCACGAAATATGACACTAAATTGCGACGTTGCCACTCATAAGTTATAAACGCTCTTAACTCGAGATTTAAGCTAAGTCGATGACAGGCGAATCGTTAAATTATGTTTAGGCCTATATCGAGTATAAATCGAGAGATTTAAGTAAAAGCTGCACGTCGCCCTTATTGTGTGATCTAAATGTAAAAATGTAGGTTACTTTTATGAAGGTCTGATGTTAGGAGAGGTATTATTAATTTTTTATCAAAGAATCATACACTATTAAATAACCAGTGGTACCTAAAAGCTAATGAATACTTATAATAAAAGTAATTATGCCAAAACATTTCAAAAACAGCGACGACGACGATCTCTTTTGATACTGTAATGTTAGGAATGTGTTCAATAAAGTTGATTGTTTTACTCTTGCAAAAACAAGACCTGACTTTCTGAGAACAATACCACTTAAAAATAAATTCATCCTACCTATATTTAATCATGTGTACGGATTGAGGGTAGCAGAATATTTAATACCTTTTATTAATAATCTTCCTGCAGACTTGCAAACGTTCTACAAAACGAGTTCGAAAAGTTATAAGTACAAATCAAAAGGTTTCCTTACACAACACAACATTTCCCCTAATGTACCTTTGTTTAGTAAAATTTAAATGATCGGCTCGCCAGCACACGGATAAACCCTGAGAGGTTTTCGTAGTGTGGCTTATACCAAATTATAAATAGGCTAGAAGTGATTTAGAAATAAATAAATTACACCTATTTACAAAATCTGGAATCGTACTCTATTCTATTCAACTTATGAGTTTCAAAATTGATAATAAATAATGATAAATAGATTCTGATATCTATAAAACTTTGTTACCGATATCGAATGTATTGCTAAATGAATCCTCAAACAAAAATTATTTTTCAAGAGTGACAAGACAATAAGGTAAATTACCTTAAGTCAATGTATAATTATCAAGCAAAGCAAAGTAATGGATCCCTTTCAGTTCTTTTTGCCTGCTTGTGTTAAGTACATATGGGCTAACTCCACTTAATCTATACTTATATAATAAAGCTGAATAGTTTGTTTGAACGCGCTAATCTCCGGAACTCCCAATCGGATTCGAAAAAATCGTTTTAGTATATTGTGGTGTCTTACGACTTCCACGCGGACGAAGTCGCTGGCAGAAACTAGTCTAACATACAAGAAATTACTAGCTACCTATGCTTTTAAAGTGGAGAATAACCAAAATTACCGATATCAACTATAAGTATTTTAACTACATGATAATAATTATCTGAAAAAGCAAAAACGTGGCAGAGATCATAGGCCAGTCGCGATTTTGAAAGAATATAAGTTTAGCAAGTTTGTTTATCTGACCTTGGCATGAGGTGTACATATTTTTATCTAAGTATTTTGAAAACACACATTTACATACTTAATAATTTTTTCAAAAAGGTTTGAATTTAAAGTGGAGATATTAAAATATGTGGTATAGTGCAAAACAACCTAATATCTATACATACAGGGTGGCCGGGGAGTTGACGTTCAAACGTAAAATTTAGATACTCTATGATGAGGAGTATTCGAATCACCCCCATGTATGTTCTACGATTTTTCGTAGTTTTCCGAGATATAATTTTTTTAATGATTTTTTTTGTAATTTTCACTTAACATCAGTTTTCGATTTTTTTCTCGTTCTGTTGAACATTTCTGGTTCAGTTTTTTTGTGATAACTAATTAGCATAGTCTAACCTAACACCCTAAAAAATTATGGTTTATCTAGGAATTGCAGAACTTACTTAGAATTTATTCGAAAGTTCAAAATTAAGATTTGAGCTCAGTACCTACTGACAAATTTTCAATGTATCAAAAAAAAAAATGGGGAGATTTTGAAATACCTAGTTTAAAAGGATTCAAACATTATGTTTTATGGATAATTTTTAAATATTGTTATTATAATGAACTAACCCTCAACCCCTTAAACTTGCTGGCTTTATTATTTTGTGTGATGAGTTGTCGGCTGATGATGTTTGTTGTGTTGAAGCCATTCCTGGTGCCGGAGACCAGCAGTTTGCTCTGAGCTGCCCGCAGTGACTGCGTGCAGCGGCACAGGTGTGATACACTTAACATTGCTGGAAAAATTTATAATTAATTAATTAACCACAATACTTACCTTTTTTACTTTTGTTATTGAAGCATGTTGGACTGGTACATAACAATAGATAATTAATTGTGTAAAGGTTTGCAAAATTAATGCATTGTGCTAATTTTTGTTTTCACTGCATGGTCTCTCCACTCTCCATGTGGTGTTTTCAATCAAAATTAAGTTTGTAAGTATGTAAAAAAAAAAGAACACATGCAGTTGTGGTAGTACTTATTCAAGAGGTTACTAGTATTCACCTTTATAATATTTTCATTAAAAACTCAATGCCTAACTCTACAAACCTTACACTTTGGTCAAAATGTATGGCTTGGCCGATTTGCGGTTGTCGCACAGACACTCCTATGGACTTATAGTAAGAAACTGTCACTGGTCTTTAAATTTTGTGTAATGCAATATTTTAATGCAACGGTCAAGCCATACATTTTGATCAAGATGTAAGGTTTGTAGCGTTAGGGGCTTTGCTCTACATTAGATCTGAAAACCAAAAGTGAAAGCATTAAGTGATCCTTGGCAACCCACTTTACATGGTATGTTTTTGGTGGATTTCATTTCATTTCGTTTGTATGCAAATCCTAGCCTGCATACCAAATTTCAGCTTTCTAGGACTTAGGGAAGTGGCCTAGAGGTTTGATGAGTGAGTGAGTCAGTCAGGGACGAAATTGATTTATTTATTTATTTTATTATTTATGTACACACAATAAAATACATGAGATAAGACATAATTATAAATTGAGTACAAAGGTACTGCTTATTTTAATATCTAAAGTATATTGATGTACTTTAGATATTAAAAAAATCCAAAGTGTAGAAGCTAGTAAAATGAAACTTGGTGTGTTTTATAAGCCTACTAACTGCATACAAACCTGAGAATTTGAGCTCTCTAGCATTATCCAGGCCGAAGCTATGAGGGTTTAAAAATATGACGAAACGCTTCGAGTAAAGGTAGGTAGTGCCCTCCGCTTTTAATCTTTGGCTCGTCTTGGTGGGGGCACTACCATGCATCCAGATAAGTCAAGTCAAAATGTAGCATATCAAATAGGTCTATCACATGTTTTTGAATACTTAATCGGTAGGTATATGTAGGTACTTAAATAGACCAGGGATATTATACAATAAGTTTACATAATGTTTTGAAACACCTACCATAGTATGGTTTAGTAGGCTATCTAACACAAAACCAACCTGGCCATGATAGATACGGTACTAATAATTTTATCAATTCGTTACTGTTGATAAGTACTATGGATTAATATTCTATTAAATTGTGGGAGAAAATTAATAAATAAATAAAAAACAACACAAAGTATTACTTACTTGAATTAGGTACTCTGAATCCAAAAAAAAATCGTACAATTTTAGTAATATTTAAGTTCTCTTGGCTTTAACAGCACTTCACTTTAACTTAAGTCATAAGTAATACACATTGAGAAAAATACTGTTGTTGATAATAAATGCTCCGCATTTAGGTGACAGCAGACAGGTGGGAGGACTGCACAGATAACTATTAGTCGGAGGACTGTGGAAGTGTGGATGGAGTGATTTTAATTTTAAGCATGCGATTGACACTCGACAGTGACACTATTGACGGGAATAATTGACACTTGCTTATCTTGCTAGTGTCAAATTGACGGATATGACAGTACCACTACAGAGTAAACAGCAAAGCTGACCCGTGTGAAAAACCGAAAAATAGCTCGGAACTATGTAAAATTCATAGTTACTATGAATTTTACATAGTTCCGAGCTATTTTTTTAGTTTCATGTCTGCGAAGATATCCCTTTTTGTATTAGGTATCCAGTTTTCTTTCTGTTGAATAAAATCATTGAGATATACATATACATGGTGACTGGTTCCAGTCTAACAGTAGGAATGGCTTTCATTTTGAGAGTTGCAACAACATTCATTGCGTTATTTACTTTGCTGAGCAGACACATTTTTCGAACCTAAGAAGCAATGGATTAGCAATGTTCTTCAAAATTATTTAGATTCTGATTGATATTGTGTTATGCCATTGAGGTGCAGGACGTGATAGTGTGACCCAATTGCAACAATTAAGCACCCCTTAACGCCTGGCGAAAATTCATGGAATTCGTGAAAACCCAATTTTCATGTATTTTTGTAAATTTCTCAGAATGGACAACCAAATATAATTAATATCGAAACTCACAAATTGAATTGACGATTCAGCCTTTCTATGTAACAAAATTCACCAAAACAAGAAACTGTTAAACGAAGAAGTTTATTAACCATTTTCAAAAATCATCCACGTACATTAAATTTTGCACCAGTTGTCTTAAAAAATTGTATCGTACGTACTAACTACGGGAAAACCTTCATTTAATCAACTATCTAACAAAGTACAAATATTTAAAAAGCTATTCAGAGGTGCCCCTGAAGCAGTAGATAATGCTGGCAAAGGTAGAATTTTCAAACCGTTAAAATATTTAAAAGCTGCATAATTGAACTGGTTTACGTCATCCCACTATAATTTTACCACCCAGCAATCCTTTCTGCGTTAGGTTGCCAGGTCGATGAGTCCAGGTCTCAAGTTGAGACCTCGCTTTTCAGTAGTAAGTATTAATCGCAGTCGACTCGCTGATCGCCGATCACTTGCCGCTTAGTTCGCGTGTCTTTATTAAGAGCACAGTTCTTTAAAGTTTAAACAACTGTGCACGTATAAACTCTTTATTTTTTTTTTTAAATATATTTTTGATTTTTAAGCTTTTCGCATGAGCCATACTAATTTTATTGGATAACTGGTGTCAAATTTCATGTACGTAGATGATTTTTGAAAATGGTTAATAAACCTCCCTGATGTTTTAGAAAATTTTGTAACATAGGAAGGTGTTTTCAAGTATTTAAATTACGTATCCTGTAGAATAGCAATGAAGGCCATTCAATTAGAGAGTTTAGAGAAAAGTTATATTTAGAGACGAATTCTGAGAAATTTCAAGTACGTAGATGATTTTTGAAAATGGTTAATATTACCTCCCTTTAACTTTTAACTGTTTGATGTTTTAGAAAATTTCGTAACATATGAAGGTGTTTTCAAGTATTTATATTACGTACCCGATGGAATAGCAATTAAGGCCATTCAATTAAGAGAGTTTAGAGAAAAGTTAGAGACGAATTCTGAGAAATTTTTAAAATTGCATAAAGTTGGGTTTTCTCGAATTCCATGAGTTTTCGCCTAGGCTATTATGGGGTGCTTAATGGATGCAAATTGGTCACACAATCACTTCCTGGAAGGATTACGTCAAGTTACAAGTCACCCTGTATACAATAGTGTTCTGAAGTGCAAATCATAGAGGTTCTTATAATTATTAAAGTTTATTTTCTGTTTGGTATCTATGTTTTTATTATTTCTTATATAAGCATCACCTTTGTACGTATTTTTCTGTTCCTTTCTTCTTGTCTGTTTTTATAATATGTGTGTGCTAAGATAAATAAATAAAAACTTTTTAGGTATTATGTTTTTATTATTTCTTGATTTTATGTTACATATTTATTATTAGCGGCTAGCCATTTGTATCTTATTAAAAGTCATAATGAAAGAATGTGAATGTGATGTGTGATGTATGGTGCGCTAAATAACATTTTGGAAACTGCGTGTGCTTACATAATTATTTCATCCACGCATATTTTCTCTTAACTTTCCATTTCCTTATAATCTTTTGCTAATGCCTTGATGTTTAGAAGGGCACTTTTAAATTCACCTTCTTCTAAACCTTCACCAACATAATGATGCACAAAGGCACGCTTAGCATACATTAAATGAAACTTTCTACTAAGACGCTCCCAGGCCCCGCGTATTGCCGAAGTGTTTGATACCATCACAACTGCTCTCATTAAAGCAGCTAAGTCACCGCCAGGGACTGTCTGTGGTGGTTGGTAATTTAGCCCGATCTGTGTGAATAAATAAGTCAATCTTACTGATCTCGCCAACATTCGTCATTCTATAAAAAAATACATCCTATATATCTTAGTCGCTAAAATGCTAATGCTAACCTACTAGATATTTCATGCGACCAATGGTCGGAGGGGGGTCAACGGGGTGAAGCCAGTTTAACGTTTCATTAGGTAGGTAGGTACCTTAAATCCAGTGGGAGACCATGCCACGAATTTAATTGTTCGCATGCTTTTAATTTGAGTAATAGCTGCATTAATGTCGTTTGGATTTACGTCTCCTCGAAATAATAAGCAGCAAGACATGTAGGATCCTTCTCTGGGATCACATTTGACCATCTGATTGGAGGGTTCAAAACATTGCATCATCAATTGTTGCGTAGTATTATCTTCATGCATTGCTCTTGTAGCCGGTATAAATGGTGCAAAAGTTACCAATGGAAAATGAATTCTTGGATAAGGAACAAGATTGGTTCTAAATTCTACAAGTTGTACATTTAATGAACCTTCAAACCTCATTGAAGCAGTTATGCAGGACACCACCTGAGAAAAATATTAATATTTTATAGTTAGTGAATTACAATGTTTGAGGATTAAAGTCATGTATCTATGGTATACCTGAGCGATAAGTCGATTCAAGTTAGTATATGTTGGCCGTGGTGTATCTAATAACCTTCCCAAGATATCATACAAGGCTTCGTTATCAAAAATAAAGCATACATCTTCGGTGTCCATAGTTGCATGAGTCGTCAGCACAGCATTGTATGGTTCAACGATTATAGGCGATATTCTTGGAGATGGATATATTGCAAATTCAACTTTAGACAATTTTCCATAATCCCTCATCAGCCCTTCAAGTAACAAAGCGGTGAATCCGGAACCAGTCCCTCCTCCAAATGAACGGAATATCATGAAACCTTGCAAGGAATTGCAACCTTCTGCAACTATTCTTACGCGATTAAGAGCCAGATCTATCATCTCACGGCCAACACCAAAGTAACCGCGAGCGAAATTGCTAGCAGCATCTTCTTTGCCAGTGAGCAGTGTTGAAGGGTGGAATAACTCTCGATATGCTCCTGTTCTTATTTCGTCTGTAAGAGTTGTATACTTTTTATTCTTTACCTAACTGCTGTATCGGTTGACAGTACAGTACCTAATCGCGCAAGAGCAACTGCTAAGCGTGGCGCGTAGGGTCCTGGATTCGATATCGCGACTTTTGGACATTAAATATTCTCAATGAATTGAATAAGTTTAGACATAATAATTATTTGACTAGTTATGATTAAATAATAATAATAATAAAAAATTAAATAAAAAATATATTTGACGTCGCTAGCGCCACTGCTGATCATGAGGTCTTGGGTTCGACTTCCGGTTCGGGCAAAGAGTTGTTAGGTTTCTCCATCTGGTATTTGTCAGTAGCAGCCGGAGTCTGGATTAGTGCCCGGTTGATAGCAACAGGCTCGTCCCCTGTTACGTGGGACCTAAACATTACTGGCGAAATGTGGGTGTACTATAGGCACACTTCTGCCTCGCCCTTCGGGGATTATGTGTGTTGCTAATCATTATTACACAACACAAACCTTTCGTTACCATCTTATTGGGTACATCCACTTACCAATTGGTGTTGGCTCCAAATCAATCATAACCACTCTGGGCACAACTTTTCCAGCGCCTGTTTCGTTAAAAAATGCTCCACAGCTGTGGTCATCCTGATTTGCATACGCCAAAACACCGTCCGCTCTAATGCCATGTTCAAGACAGTAAAGCTCCCAACAAGCATTCGCTATTTGCACTCCTGCCTGACCAATGTGTATGTGAATAACTTCTGTCTAAAAGAAGAAAAAGCAGATTTATAACAATATATCAAACAAGAGCCCTAGGAAGTCTACGCGATCATTCAAAATAATAGTAACGTAAACTTACTTTAGCCATTGAGTGAAATATTACTGAGAATTTTGATTGTAAAATAATAAGAAAAGCGTAATCTAAATAAGTTCTACATGTTTATTACAAAAATTACTTACTTATAAAATGACAAATTCTAGTCGCTTGACGTTCACTTTCATAAAATTAGTCATTGATAAAATTACAGTGGTCTATTTGGTTGTGACATTTAGTTAAAATCCTTTTTGTGTGCCGGTAAGATCAAAAAAAGTACAAAAAAAGTACCTATCTAAAAAAAGTACTCTGTGGGTAACACACCTAGCTCAATGTACACACACATACCAAATTAGCCTTAGGTATACACACGCAGCAACAACGTAGTTCTCTATATAGTCTGTGCACGCAGCGACTTTGATCGCCCGGTAGGAGCGAGGTACCCTCGCTAACGAAGATGTCAAAATCTCACATTTTGGTATCGCTAGCGACAAATCGGCGGACAAAATCTGTGTGCGGACGTGAAATTCTGACAAATATCGAGCGAGTCCATAGTTAATACACTGTAGAATGTACTATTTATGTGAGTCGCCGGCGACTATTAAGGATCTCCGTGCTTTTAAGTGTGTAACCTAGTATTACAAAGGTTCCACCTCTACAAACCGTACTTTCTTGAAATGGTTCAAGTATCACCACATTCACCACAGGCTCAGAGTACTTTTTTTAGCACAGGTAGCACTATTTGCTTCCAAGCCCCAAGGTCACATGTGTCAATGTGATGTGAACTGTCAGACTTGTGTCAACTGTCATGTGTTATCAGCCAAAATTATTGTTATCTTCGGACTGTTTTCATTGAGGATTTCGCTGAGGACTGATAATAAATGAGAGTAGGTACCCCTTTCTGATTGGCTAATATTGCTATGCTGCTAACTAGTTTTTCATTCATACCAATTCAGACCGATCTTTGTAATTTGTTTTAAATTAATTACGTAAAATACTACTTAGAGAACAGGTCGTAATTTTTTTTTTAATTATTGTGTAAGAGGCTAACGATAAGATAATTGCGTGATTTAGTAGTTTTGCTCTTCAACTCTTGAATTGTCGCATTTGTGGAGAATCCACCATAAACTCGCCCATGTCACTCAACAAAGGTGTTCAGTTCGCAATAAATACAGAATTACAGAATAAGATGAGTTTGGTCGGGAAAGTCGTACTTGTAACCGGTGCAAGCTCCGGCATCGGTGCTGCGACAGCGGTATTCCTATCAAAATTGGGCGCCCAACTGTCCTTGACAGGTCGAAATGCTGAGAACTTACAAAAAGTATGTAAAGACTGCGAGAATTCTGCGGCAACCTTTATAACCCCCGCGGATTTGACAAAAGAAACCGACATTGAAAAGATAGTACAGACCACGGTCGACCATTACGGGAAGATCGACGTTTTGGTCAACAATGCTGGGATTATCGAGATGGGCACGATTGAGAACACGTCGCTAGCGCAGTACGATCGTTTAATGAACACCAATGTGCGATCTATATACTATTTGACCATGCTAGCAGTCCCACATTTGGTTAAAACGAAAGGCAACATTGTGAACATATCCAGCGTTAATGGTATTCGTTCGTTCCCTGGAGTTCTGGCTTACAACGTGTCTAAAGCTGCTGTGGACCAGTTCACAAGGTGTGTTGCATTAGAATTGGCACCAAAAGGTGTTCGGGTTAACTGTATTAACCCTGGAGTTATTTTGACTGAGCTGCAGAAGAGAGGAGGTATGAACGAAGAGCAGTATGCAGCTTTCTTAGTGAGGACCAAGGAGACTCATGCTTTGGGTCGTCCCGGCCAGCCAGATGAAGTAGCAGCAACAGTTGCATTCTTAGCAAGCGATCTGGCAAGCAATATTACTGGTGTTAGTGTCCCAGTAGACGGTGGCCGCCACGCTATGTGCCCACGATAAACCGATAAACTATTATACACAACGTTGCAATCTTGTGCCAATTTCTGATGTGCTTTAAGATTTTTTCAAATGCATTTACAAGTTTTTAATTTTTTGTTGTTTGATTTTATACATGGAACATATTGTTAAAATTTTTATATCCTTTACATTATTTTTTTATTGTTTTATTACATAAATACACATCTTAATTTGTTTTTATTTTTGTTATAATGTAATTTAACTTCAACTGGACTTGCCTAGACCAATGTTATTACTCCTAAACTGTTGCTAATGAGATACAATTACTATTGTTACTGAATTTAATCAGCTCAATCGATAGATGAGGGGATATGTACCAAGTATTATTGAGAAACATTGTGAGACATCTAGTTTAACTAAATAATGATAATGATGAAATGATAACATGCATTTATTTATAAACTGATAAGAGTACAATACAAATAGTAACCTAACATCACACCTTGTTTCCCCGAAGGGTTAGGCAGAGGTGTACCCATCGTACACCCACAAATCAATTAACAAATCAGTTCATGTTATTTTTCAGTTACTATTATATTTTCTACCTATTTTCCGAAACTGCATTTCCACCACCACATGCTCCTTGAACCGTCTGCCGTTATGTATACTTACACTTCTATTTGGCAGTTTAGTTTAGTTTGGCTTTATGTAAACTGCATATTGCTCACAGTATATATCAGTTCACATTTAAAGTGAAAGTTCGAGAACACATACGCAAGAAGTTGGCAGATTCGTCTCTGAATTAAGTTGTTGTTGGTTTTCTTGTTAACTCTCATAATGTTTTTAGTTTATTTTTTTTTTGTTGTATGTATGTATATATGTATTTATTCTTATTATTATTTTTTTAGTTATAAATATTTTCTAAGTTATTTTTGCACCTACTACGTATTGTCTCTGCATCACCCTAAGGTAGACTGGTAGAAAATGCCCAAGGCATTAAGTCCGCCTTTGTACAGTTGTTACTTGTGCATAAAGATTTAATAAATAAAATATTGCTCAAATAAACAAGCCCCTCCCTGATGGCTAGGGCCCTCAAAAGAAAACATTTTGGCTGCATTTTGTGTAGTTCCATAAAACTAGGTCAAAATAAAAAAAAAACAAAATCAAGTCATTTATTCAAATTAGGCTGAGAATCAGCACTTTTTGAACGTCAAAATCACATAAGACAGTCCCCCCAAAACGCCCACCCTTCAACATGTTTAGTTAATGTAAAGAACAAGAAGTGAATGTGGCTGAAAAACTCGATAATACTAAATTTAAAAAAAAATACCCTATACCTAACGAAATTAATAGCAAGTTGCACTTTTTTTAAAGAGCTACGTACCTATCTTTACTCTATTGATGGCGCTAAATATTCTGGAGTAAGAGTTCAGTTAGGTGTTCCTCAAGGGTTCATACGGGGTTCATTCTTATGATTGTCGAATTCTATCGCCTACAATGTTGAACTATAATCATATTTCTGCTCTGCTCTGAGGCCCCTGAAATAGTTTTGGAATGTATCACAAGAAAAATAATTTAATAAAGCAAACTAGTCACGTTTCCACCAATTTATTTTTGAATAAATTAAATCTAAAACCAACTTAACTAACTTATGCTAATTATCACAATTACTATCAAACCAACTTATGTTATGGGCCTACAAACAAATGATCAAACACATCCAGTCTTGTACGGGAGTTATTTTGTGCAGAATTACGAGAAACGTGCCTCAACGAACAAAATAGCGGACTTATTAAAGGTGCGCAGTTATACTTCGACTTATTACTCGACGCGATCTCCTTTGGATGTCCTTAACGTCCTTAACTAACGTAGTGATTTGGTTTCGTTTTTGCGCTTTGGCTACGGGACCATAGTGACGGTCCTAATCAGAATTTGTTGTTTTCAGTTACGTAGTAATGGTGTAACCAGGAGCATAGGCTTTAGGACTTCCTTTGATTAGTTCAGCACGCAATTAAGCTGCTTAAGGAACGCGAGACCTATAATCAGGTGAGTAAATGCCTACTGACCAATAGGTACCTACATAATTTATCCAGCGCGGTAATTGCGTAACACACTATCAGTACCAATGGCTTTCATTTTGACAGTTCAACAACATTCATTGCGTTATTTTCGTTGCTAAGCAGACACATTTTTCTAACATATGAAGCAATGGATTAGCAATATCCTTCAAAATTATTTAGGTTGTTATTGATAGTGTGTTACGCAATTAGGGTGCAGGTAATTAAGCCATCGACCAAAGAATAACTTCAACTCTAAGCGTTGGAGTGCAAAATTCTGTTCACTACCTTCACAGTTTCACAAAGGTGGGCTTTAATTTAATAGAACTGCTTATTCCAGATATAACTGCATAATTGATGAGACTCAAGGTCGCAGCAGCTGGTTGAGTGGCACTGCCGCGAACAGTTTCTTGGCTTCGTCAACGCACGCTTTGATGATTTGTTGGAAGGCGACCGGTCCTATGTCCCGCATCACAGGCTCCCAGTTGATGTTTATTACTTTGTGGATTGTTTCACCTGGAAATAAAGTATTGTTATTAGGAAAGTGTTGTTTGAAACATACAAAACATAACTCCTTTAGGTATTCCGTGAAAGGTTGTGGATACACTGTTATACTTCATTTCGCCAGGACCAATGGAGGTTATAGGGGACGAGACTTCTTCCATGTGGTAGTCTTACGAAGGTAACTTTTTGATTAAGATTAGGTAGGTACTTATCTTATTTTTGTGGATGTGTGATTTAGTTTAACTTGTAAATGAGTGTTAGTTTCTAGGTATGAACACTAATGATTAGAAGTAGTGATTTAGTATGACAGGTCCTTCGGTTATTATAAAGTAAGTACCTATGCGGTGAAAATTGAATACTTGGTATCGAAGAAACAATACGTGGTTAGAGAATTAACAAGCTAAACCATAAGGTTTAAAATATCGAACTGAAGAGAAGATTCTGGATTAGGTAGGTACTGAATTTTTTTGCCTAAAAGCCTTGTTAATATTTTTGCAGAAAATGATGTCAAAATTCTTGTTGTCGAACCATTCAGGGCTTCAGGGTAGTAGTACATTCGCCGGGATTGCTAAGAAGAACTTCTTCACATGATCGACGCATTTCTTGATGATCTGCTTGATGGCAGGCGGGGCTATCTCGCTCATTATGATCTCCCAGTTCTCGTTAGTGAACCTTTCTGTCGTTTGTGCTGTAAATAAGTGGTTTATTAGGAAATGTATGTATGTGTTCTTCTGTTCTGTGAATGGCAGAGATTTTAGGACCGGGGTAAGTATTAAGTGTTATGTCTATAGTTGAGACTGAAAAACAATTATTTTGGATTGTTGTGTTATTGATAGAGTTTAGGTATACTTAGTTTATCTAACAACAAATTATTTAGACTGCAGGGTCTGCAGGCGTCTATTGCTCACACTGCTGCATATCAAATTAACAATGAAACTTAATTGATTGTAATTATTCGAATGCCGCTTTTAGCGGCGGATATATCCTGACCATAACTATACCTACTAACGAACTCTGTATCTACCTTATCCAACGAATAAATTTTAATGTCTTTTGTCTTTGATAGATTTCTTAGTGAGCACTGTTTTTAATATTTCTGTGGTGAGCACTCATGTCAGGCGATCGTAAATCCATTACTTTCCTATAGGGAAGTTGTAGGTAGGTAATTTGTTTGCGGTCAACAGTTTTGTTTTCGTATAAGTTAAAGATAAAAATGTCATGAGATCACTCGATAACAACACCGAATCATCGTATTTTGTCAGTTTGTCACATTATCTTAAGGTCGAGGTCAATCAGGGCGTTTCCCATACATATGATATATTGAATAACTGGTCTTACCGAGTTCCTTGTTTCCGTTAAACAGGTTGGTGAACTTGAACTGGGCTCGGTCCATCTTGTAGTGGTCCTTGTAGCTGGGCAAGATCCAGTGGCCGTCTTTCTCTACGAAGTCGTATTTGACGATGATGTTCAGATTTGCTGTAAGTTAAAAATCAGTTATGAATTTGTGTGAAAGGGACCTAGGGAACCTAGATTATATTCACATTGTAGGGCACATGTTTTGATGGGCTATTGTCTTACTCTTATCGGCTAGCTCTTTTCGTTTAACTTGAAAGTTTTGCTACTCTAGGGATATTTAAATGGTTTTTAGAATTTCAACGACTAAACAGAATCTAAAGCCTTTCACAGCTTCAAACAGAGGCAGAATAGTCTACTCTGCCAATTTTTCGTCAGCCCCGGTAGGTAAACGAGTTAAATATCGACGCCAACCAACCATAGCCACCTACCTAACATAATTGTGCATGAAACACTTGCCTCAAGCCCACCTACCACACATTTCGTATACTACGGCGGCCATCAATTATTTGTTGTTGCTTCCTTTGCCAATCGAGTGAGTGAGTGTTGCAAGTATGGATATTTTGTGTCGGTCTTACAAACCTGTTGTAGGTACATAGGTACGTGCATACTGTTGTTAGGCAAATGATTCTGTATTCATGGCTGAGAATGGGAATTTTCTGAATGAAAGTAAATTGAAGCTTCAATATTGGATAGGTATTTGGCGGTATTGACATAGATTAAAAGTCTTGTTTGGTTATGTAGTTTGTAGCAGGAGGAGCCTTTGACAAGGTAGTGTGATCTTAAGTTCGATTTGAATTGATACTTACCTAGATATTTATATGCATTCAACATCATACACTAAGATATGGCCACCAGTCGGTATGCGTTTAAGCGGAAATTGCAGAGTTATTTTCAAAATGTATAGCGTAGAGTCACCTCAAAACCTCTCACCCTTGAATTTGTATATAGTATAATTATTATAAGTATATATGAAACTAAATAAGTATGTATATGTAGGTACCTATTTTATTTATAATTCATCATGATATATTTTTAACAGTTTGTTATATCATTGTGCCTTTCAACGAAAGCACCTGCCGTCTAATCTCTTCACCACCCTTGGTTGACTGGTAGAGAATGTCTATGGAATTAAGTCCGCCTTTGTGCATTTTTTGTATGCGAAAAGTTTAAATCAATAAATATGTTATGGTTGGAAGTCATAGAGCAACACGGTCCGCCGGTGGCCGTGTTGCACTATGTTGGAAGTACAGACACATTAGTGATTAGTGCATCACTTGCATTACGAAACCTGCCCTTACTGCTACGAACTAAAAGTGCTGTCAATGTCAAATTGTTACCACTGGTGTACCTATGTTCGGTTGACTGAACCACACAAATAAGATTTTACCAGGCTCTACTAGTTTCGCTCAAACAACTCTTGTTCGGCTAATTAATACTTACTGATCTTGATCCTGGATTGTCCATCGCCCTTGATGGGCAGGATGAGAACCTGTCCATCCATGACGTAATGGGCCTTCAGTGTGACGTTGGCCGTGAAGTCCAAGGTAGCTTTACCCTTGTCTGTGTTGATCCTGGAGGCAAAACATATCTTTATGGTTTGAACCTTGCATACCTACCTAGCAACCAACTTTTGTTTGGGCTTTACTATAAAAACGTTTATCAACACAGTAAATAAATGTGTAAGACCAAAAGAAACATCAAACCTTTTAGGACCATGTTCGAGTTGATGTTTTTTTTTTGCAATTTGGAGCGTATTAGCATTGCTAATGAATCATGCCTATACAGAAAGGGTCACCAACTAAAACTACGAAATGTGGCTTTGGGTAAAATTACCATTTCAATTGGAAACATACATTTACAGGCCAAGAAGAAAAATGTGAAAAATCTATTCAAAGTACATTTTGTTGCTTCCACCGTATCATGAAAACTTTTCTTTAACTAAAATAGCCCTCAATAAACTTACTTGTAAGAATTAACTCTGAATCCTTTCAAGCCGGTGACAACAGTGTCGGTAAAAGTGAGCTTCAAGGAAGGGTTGTCAACGAACACCGTGCCCAACGCCACAGGGTCCAGAGGTGCAATGCCCAGCTCTGGGATGCCCTCGGTGAACTTGGAGCCGGCTGCTGTGATCACCTTCTCCACGCAGGCGTTCAGTTGAGGGTCGGATCGGGAGCATGGCGTGATGAATGAGGCTGGAAAGAAGAGGATTAAGGTTTTAAGTTGTGGTGTCTAGAAGCCTGTGTTTTGGTGTTCCACGATTTAAATGTGCTAAGTTGAAGTGCATATTAATAGCATTGCATAATTATAATCAGAATCTAATTATTTACCTACCAATGTAAAATAAGTACCTATAGTAAATTATTGTGCGTAGGTTTTTTACGGCTATTTCCCATAACACCTTTCCCTAAAAGTGTAGGTAACTAAATAACTTATTTTACCCAACTGCGGTGGAGCCCGAAGGTTAGGTTAATGTTTAACCTTTTAAAAAGCTTGGAATGTCTTAGAAAAAAACATAAACAATTATGTTTGGAATAAACATGAATCAGTCTAGTGGAAAACATTGATTTTGTTATATTTGTGGACATAAACCGTTTCCGGATTATGAGTAGGTAGTTAACTTGCTACGTACTGAAGTATTTTATTGACTTTTAACAAATAAGCATCTTTACTGCCGGTTAAATGTTAACAATGTCGTTTCTGTTTGTTGATCAATCATCACTATTGCATAAAATGTGCTAAGTACATTTAGATAATGCATATCTTATACAAAAGTAAATATAGTCCTTGGTTTTCTCGCTTACCTATACTCGAAAAGGTTCACTAGAGACTATAATAATTTGTATGTAAGTAGGATTTTTAATTATTACAATTAAGTGTCACAAAACAAGCAAATCGAGGTAAACTTGTCCAATCGGAAACGCGTGCGCAAGTTGACCTATAACGAGTTCGATCTAGATTATAGTATAAGATCACCTTTTTTTTATAATGACTAACATTTGGAATTAAAATAAGAGAGGTAAGTAATGAAAAAAACCCTACCGGTGTTTTAAAGGCATTTTTTTTAATGCGCGTTTTCTTTTCTAATTAAAATGAAATTTAATCAGGATCTAGTTCCTCAGCAGGTACCTACTTTTCTTATTGTTTGCCTATAACAATTCAAAGATTACCTCAACAATTGGTACCTTCAATTGCAATACCTTTTCAAGGTGTTAATATTTAAAGAGCAATTGACCGTAGCTATCTAAACGAAACTTTTCACAACACTTGACTGTCTGATGTAGACTAAGCTGTTCCCTTAAAGGTCGGAGGCCCTATAATCATCTCGACTGTTGATTCCCTCAAGGTCACGGCCTCAATCCCCATGTGGAGCCGGTAGCCGGGTCAATGTCAAGCGTTTCGCTACGGGTTACGTTAACTGACCGGTTTGTCTCACGAAGCACTTTGAGCTGGTTTAAATAAACGCTTGTTGGCACTCCCTTAGCAACAAGCAGAGGTACTTACATGCTTGTGGTAGGCCCCTGCCTCATGACAATCACACAGTTAATGTTTTGTCTATAAAGCACGCACTGGCTACAGGGCCTTCAGCCGGTCTATTCTAAAAAATCTCTTCTGTAAAAATCTCTTAGTGAAACATAACTGAAGTGAGCTGTCATTCCACCAGCCGAGCTATTCTGTAACAATCTCACCGTGATAACTTAGGTGAAGTGAGCTTGAAGTGAGCTGTCGATAGTGTCAATCCCTAGCATCAGGTGGAATGATAACCCACTTCACCTAAGTTATCACCGTGAGATTTTTACAGAATCGACCGGCTGGTTGTTCTGCCGTAATTCGAAATCAAACTGGTCATCGATAAGCTGCTTACTCACATGATCTACTTAACCGGTTTTATTCAAGTTTTCAGTCAAGGTCGGAAGCAGCTCCGATAAAGTGACTGAGGGTTAGACTAAGTTTAGGATAGTTGAAGACCACATTACTGGCCTATTCTAAAAACTTTCAGTGTGGTTACACTGAAAGTTTTTATGAACGTTTTGGTGAACGTTTTTAGAATAGGCCAGTAAGAAAAGCAGCCGATTAAAAATGTACTTAAATTTTGAATTAGGAACTCTTTGGGAATCTATAGATGTGTTATGAATTCATATGTCATTTGTTTTTACAAATTGGCGGCAATTTAAAGAGTGTCTGTCGTACGTCGAAATGGATTTGACTAGAGAAAATTTTCGTTATTACGACTTTCGTTGCGGTCTTACTCAACAACAATGTTACGAAAGACTTCGATTAGCATTTCATGACAAAGCCCCATCCCGTGCCACTGTTTACAACTGGTTTAATGAGTTTAAACGTGGTCGAAGCAAACTCACTGATGATTCGCGAGAAGGACGTCCTTCTACGGCGAAGATAACGTGAGTGCTGTGCGGCTAATGATGGAAGCTGATAGAAGGGATAACAACAGATTCGGGCAGCTTTAGGCATCGGTATGAGTCAAGTACAAAAAGTCATACATGAATATTTAGGCCTCAGAAAGCTTTGCACTAGATGGAAATCTCATAATTTGAAGAATGATCAAAAACGCCGTCGTTTGGATTGGTGCCGCTCAATGCTTGAAAAGTATGACGGAGGTGACTTGAACGAATTTGATACCTGTACCTTGTGACTTTTATTTATTTCTAAAAATATAAGATAAATTTAGAGGAATTCGTTTTATGAACCCAGAAGATACCATGGCTCCGTTTGAAAAAGGCGTGGAAGAAATCTCTAAAGAAGAGTGGGCCCACTGCTTCAGACCATGGTTCCATCGCATGCGACGGTGCTTAGAAAGGAACAGAGACTACTTCAAAAAGCAATAAAAATATTAACATCATTCCGTTTTTTATTTTCTAAAAACTTTCAGTGTGATCCACGTACTCCTTACCGTGTGTAGCCTTATATTTAGGTGTTATTAAATACAGAAGGTTTGATTGAATCGAAATTGCATATTTTATAGGCTGCTTATGCTATTTCCCCGGGTATAGTTATACCGATGACACATAAAGTAAGGAAATAGCCTTATCTAATTTTATCCACTAGAAACTTCCAGCATGAACACATTTTGTAAAGGACGACAAGATTTAAATCTGTTGACTCCACTTTAAAATGTTGAAATACTTGCATAAACACCTTTATTACCCAACTGAGGTTTTATTTAGTTTCGGTGCAACTAGATAGATACATAGAAAGATATCCTTGAATTTGAGTACCTAATATATTAAGATGTGTTAACAATCGTCTACCTGTAAAATTATTTTGGATAAGACAGACACCTATGCAGCAATGACAGAATGCATCGATAAAAATGCGTTTTCGATTTCTCAATAAAGTAAACATAATGTTTGGACCGTGGCCCGAGTTCAAGTGTTCGATAACAACTATCACAAAAGCATTTTGTTATAGAAAGTGGTGTTATTTAAAATTTTCAAGAGCAACCGGCGTTTCAAAACACCTGCAGTCTTTCGCAAGTATCAAGCAATCGGTGCATTGAACGTCCTGCTATAATAGTTATTAGTAATATTAACGTTTGAATATTAGTAACGGTAGGTAACGGGAATTGTTATTACGAATATTTTTAATAAATGCAATGCAATTTAAGAATGTAGCGTTAAGAAATCTTCATCCATCCATCAATTCTTCGTATATAATTTATAAATATCGGTTATCTGTTGCTACCAGAGCGCGGCAATTGCGTAACACTGACAGTAAGAATGGCTTTCAATTTGACAGTTCAACAACATTCATTGCGTTATTTACGTTGTAGAGCAGACAAATTTTCGAACATATGAAGTAATAGTTTAGCAATATCTTTCAAAATGATTCAGGTTGGGATTGAAAGTGTGATATGCAATTAGGGTGCTGGTGATGAAGTTAATGACAGGGAGCTTCTAGAATCTTCATATTCGAATGCTTATCGCGACACTTGGAAATATTTTCTTAACAGAACGTGACATCTCTGTACTTATCGTACACACACACATTTCGCCAGTTAGATTTAAGTCTCATTTGATAGCGGGCGAGCCTATGCCCATCCACCGGGCACAAATCCAGACTCCGGGCTTACTCAGAGATTCCTGGTAGACAAACCCAATAAGCCTTTGCCCGACCAGGGAATCGAACCCAAGGTCTTATGCTCAGCAGGTCCCTTGCGGCCACTAGACCAACGAGGCAGACATATAAGAGATTCTAATTAAATGCGTTTCTGAAGTCCAAAGTTATATGTAGGTAGGTGTGATGCAATATAAATGCAATGTAACGAAGAATTTGGTTTCACCAAATTGGTGCGCGCATTTATGACAATGACCTGTTACAATCCGTTTCTATAATGACCAATGCAACAATCAGCGTTCGAGACTTTGAAGTCGAATCTTGTTACTACTAGACTCAAGATTAACAACATGTTTCAGAGCTTCTTTGGTAATCATGGTTGTCATGTTGCTTTTTGTTAGTAAGTATTAGGTCAATTACGATTTTTAATGGAAAGAAGAAATTAACCGTCGATATCGAATGATAAATGAGTTATCGAAAGCTCCCGATTCCGGGGGGCGGACTTATTGGTTACAAGAAAATACGAGAATAGAGACCTCACTTTGCAAGCATTATCATCACGAAGTAATATGATTTGTGAGCTTGATAAACAAAACAATAGGTGATTTCAAAACACTCCCTGGCTGGTAGTCATCCTTCTAAGACAATAAACAGGAAAGAAATGTGCCTACATTCTTATGTCCTTTATCAGCACACGATTATAACAACTATCAATGAATTTAAAAGATAGACATCATATTATTTTTATAATTCAACAAAAAAAAAATAATAACGTCTTGGCGAAGTGTCGACGGGGTCAAAAAGAAAAAGTTACAAAAAGGAAAGTATTCCGTTTAAATTCAACCTATAATGGACGAAAAATAAAAATTTTGTTAGTCATTTAAAAATTATTAGTCACTTTCATATCCTTCATCACTAGTAATTATAACAACACTCGGAATGCAGTGATGTTTAAATTGTTAAAACTACATACTTATAAATGAATGGTTGCAAGAAGGAAAAGGATATTCAAGATCAAGATTAAGTGTAATTAAAATTAAAATTGACTCATGATTCAAGTCATGACCTGTTTATTTTTTTTTATTCAAGCAGTTTCCTCTGAAACTGTAATGAACTTGTACATGACCTATGTTAACTCATTTGAATTAACTGCAATTATAAAAATATTATAGGGTCTTACAAAGGATTATGTAACAAATTGTTACAAAATGGAATTGAATAGGTAGGTACCTAGTTATATGATATTATTTTCATAAAAAAATATTGCTGTGCCCTACAGGTTTCGTAATTGTACCTTAGCTTTAAGTCATTTTAAGATCTTAATAAGGCAAACATAGATGTGAATGTAATTTTCTAAAAATTAATTTAAAAAAAACAATTTTTCATAAAGTTTTTCAACAGTGCTTTTGATAGACCGCTTTAGTTTAGAATAGTTTTTTTTCGAATTTAGAATACTTTTAGCATATTAACCAAAACAAAAAGTGTTCGTAAGCAGTGGCACGTGTACCTACCTAGATCCCTACTTACAATGAAATGAGGCTTTCGTAATAAAGTTGATTGGCGGACCCTCAATTAAATTAAAACGTGTAACGTAGTTGTTTCTGTTATTTTTGTAAAATATCGTGAAAGATGTCGGAAATAATTTACATGATGCTGTAATTTTCTAAGTAAGTACTTAGGTATACCTAATACTAGTAGTACCTTCGGCATAAAACTAATCTTGTATGCCCAAAGTGGTAGGTATGAACTAGTACCTATAGGTAGCCTACTATGCTCTTCAATTGTAGGTCACAGGCCCAAGCCAAACTAATTGAATGATTGTTTTTAAACTTTCTTCGTAGGCTTGTAAATAATATGTAATAAAGCCTAGTTCTCACAACATAACTTGTGTATACAATATTTGAAAATTACGACAACTTGCCTCATTGTACACGTTCATTGAATAATTGAATCACGTGCGACTTTCCGACACTCGGAATTATATCGTAAATAATTGTAATGTATGTTTATTTATGTATGAGATGAGTCAGGAGACTTCCCGTCACATTCTCTATTTCCCATGAAGTCATTATGGTTGAATCATTAAATTAGATTTAAATAATAAATAAATGAATATGAACTTAATTTAAGTATCATAACTTTTGCACCTAAGTGAAAATGAAAAATCTTTAGTTATTATATTATTAGGTAATATTTTAATTCATTCTTCCTACCCTAATTTATAAAAAAGAAAAATGAAAACTTACGCAGCGACCCAGCGTACGCGCAGGCGACGAAACTTAAAACGAGACACAAATGCACTTTCATCTTTCTAAAATTAATGACAAAATAACTTTTTAATAAATATGTGTTATCGTTATCAAGTCTTGTTTCCGACTGTGCGCCTGTAGGGTCACTATAGCCTTTTATACGTTGTGCAACAAAACCTACGTGCCGCCATGCGCCACGACCACTGATCCACTACTAATTAACCATTTTTCTGTGACCTGTTGTAACTGTTCGCTTTTCCTGCCTGTAACCAGACGTGGTCAGGGAAAGAGGGGAAGGGCGACTCAAGTTATGTTGGTCGGTTTTCGGTAAATTAGTTTAGTTAAAAATGTTATGTAGAGTTTATTCAAAAATCAATAACTGTAATAAATTATTGTGCATTTTAATTTTAATAACCAGAGGAGGTGGTACGTGGTGTATCTACTATTGTATCAAATATACATCAAATGTGGTTCATATTTCTTCATGAGCATCTGAACAGAGAGTGTATATAATTTTTCGTAGATAAATAGATAACTCTCATTCTGAAGATGGTTAGGTAGGTGTACTGTTTAGTAACGACAAGTCTTAGTCAAACTAAGTGAAATTCAATTATTATGTACTCTATTACCTAAGTATATTCTTCTAAGGCATGTTTAGGTGAATATTTAGTATAAATGTGTCACGCATGAGCGACGATATAACTATAAAACTATTATGTAGACTGAAATTATGTAATAATATAAATTAATTAACAAAAACAACCGACTTCCAAAAAAAATACTCTACAAGGTCGGTGTCTTTGGATCTGTATTTTAGTTTTTTCCAGCGACTTCCGAAATTAAAGTTATTTTTCACTTTGTAGTGTTTTTTTTTGGAAGTTGGTTGTATTTTTTTTTTGTAAAAAAGTGTTTTATTTTAATTTTTTACTTATAGTACCGACCTACCTCACACCAATTCGAAAATGATCATCTTACACGTTACGTCCGCTTAAAGGCGATTTTTTTATTTAAAAATAATTTATTGTTGATTTTTATTAAACCGCTCGTTCGATTTCGATAAAATTTAAATGGGACCACCTGGGAAGTATATCCTTTGAAACAAAAAATAATTTTCCAAATCGGTTCAGGCGTCTTCGAGTAATCGGTTCCGATAAGGATACGATTGGAAGTAGAATTAAAGATGTAAACGGCTGGGTACCGATTACTCCTACTGTTGCAAAAATTCAAGCAACAAAAGGATACGGAGATGTCGAGCGCCGAATGTTACCTCTGATTTTAAGTTGGGCAGTTACGGTTCACAAGTAACAGGGAACTACGCTAGAAAAAGCTGTTATAGATATAGGCAAGAAAAATTTCGTTAAAGGACAGGTGTATGTTGCTCTGAGCCGTATTAAAACCTTGAAAGGAATAGCGTTGTCTGACTTAGATTCAAACAAATTATTGAGTAGGCCACACGATGAAAGAGCATTGCTAGAGATAAAGCGATTACGCAACTTAAATTCAGTGTCAAATTGACGCATCAGCATGCCTAGTAGGTAGTGGTATTCCTATGTAAAACTTCAATCTTAATTAGGTATTATTTTTGTACGAACTGAACATGTGGCATATTGAACCATATGAAGTAAGCCCAACAAAAGGTAACTGCTGTAAAACGTTGAGGAGTTCCCTTGACTGTCCTTCGTCTTCATTATCAGACCCCTAATGACAGCCACAACCCTAGGTGTAAAGTTCTCATCAAACACCAGGTAATTGCTGTAAATCGTTGAGGAGTTCCCCCAACTGTCTTTCGGCTCCATCATTAGATCGACTCCAGACCTTCATTAAATAGTAGTGCTTTAAAATACTTAATGAAAAAAATTAACAAACGCACTAGTCGCCACTACGATTTTCGAAGGTTCCCCTTGATTTCTCTGGGATGCCATCATCAGATCCGGGTTTTATTATCATGGTACCACTCTTGGGATATCTAATTTACAACAAAAAAAGAATCATCAAAATCAGTTCATAAACGACGAAGTAAGTTATCTGCAAAAACACAGAAAAAAAATATTTATATACAGTCGAATTGAGAAAGTTCCTCCTTTTTTGAAGTCGGTTAATAAAATTTAGATTGTCTGCACAAGATCGCATTTTAACATTTTTTTTATTTTTATTTAACTTAGACTGCGTCGTGTACATCACTACTTTAACATGTTGAATAGGTATTATATTAAGAATTTCAACAATTTCTCTAGTAAGTAGCTAATAACGACAAGTCTAAAACCAAAACCAAATAAACCAAAAAAAATTACATTAATATTAACAAAAAACTAAATCTTACTGACGTCAATAGACCATTTTAAAAACTAAGAAAGCGTGTTTTATATTGCATAATGTATAAGCTTTGTTCTTAGTTTTTTTACCAACTTTGTGAAGATACGTACGTGATCAAGTTAGCCCGAGTACCAATACCAAGAAATGATTGACCACGAAAAAGGATACTTATAATGTATTTTTCGATCTTGCACATGTGTAGTAATTGGTTCGGGTCAGCTTTGTTGTTCAACAAATACCTACCGCCGAAACGAATGTGCCGAACTGAAAAATTGTGAGAGGCAGTGGAACCCTACAAACAAAAAATAATATTATAAAGAGTCTTACAAAATTTGAATGTAAACAACTCACTCTTCTGAAGAGTCGTCACACACAGCCGCGCGCAAGCACAAGTTATCACTTGACAAACACAAAGTTAAACAAAAACTGGGGTATTCAGAACTCGATGATGTTTGTCACAGACGATTTGGTTGTGGCAAAGACAATCTGCAGGAACATCCGTGAAGCAATTGATGTTTTTGTGCGCCCACGCAAGTCGAGATGTACGAGTAGGTACCCGTGGAAGGTTTTGTGTGTTTGCTCCACAAGCGATCGTTCTACATGTTAGGGTTCCACCGGCGGCGTACGAAGGGTCCTGCACTTGATACGTTACTATTTTTTCCGATAGGAATTCACTTATGGTCTACCCTATACCTATAGCAGAACATTTTATGTCATAATATTATTTTGCATAACAGCGAACAGCATAAACTTCATTTCGCAGAAAATCGTTTGGCACACACTCATAGAGCATACATTCAAAACTCTCAATTTTGTACGTCAGAGTCATCTTTAGGCATACATTTGATATCAATAATATTTTAAAAGCACAACCATCATATCGCAGAAAGTTCACAGTCAGAATCGTCTTTTGGCATACATTTCATATCGATAGTCATTAAAAGGACGAACTATCATATCTCAGAAAGTTTACAGTTAGAATCACCTTTTGGCATACATTTCACATCAATAATATAAACCAGCCTACCCTGAGATACACTCTTCTCTAACCAAGTTAAATAGGTAGAATTCGGTTCTGGCACTCGCCGGCCGCGGCACCGCTCGCTACGCGCGCTCGGTTGGCTAGTGCGCCCCCTGCGCACGAGCCGAGCGAGCGTAGCGACGCAGTTCTAACCTTTTTTTTTGTATTCAGGGGTGGGAAATCCTCATGGATGTCCGCTGCCCTGGGGCGGGCGACGGGGTCTGTCAGACTCTTACTGACTAAAAAGCACCCCGGTGTTCCATCTCACACCTACGCCGGGGGTCGCGGGAACGTACGAGCTTTCCGCAACCCCCGACTGGTGCCGGCCCGCTACAGCGGGCCTCTTCGGGTCTGGGGGGGGAGTGAGGTGTTTCTTCTAACCTTTTTTTTTTTGTTGCTGAGAAATGCATTACGCATCCCCGCTCGTGGGGGACGAGACGGGGTATGTGGGACTCCTGTCGGAATCCGCCACCGACAGTATACCCACTAAAACTCAGCGGTGTTCCCACATCGCCGTGATGGGAGGGCCATGGGAAACCGGCTCAGCCTTGACTTCCACAACCCTCCCGGCGCATGCCCGCCTACCTGGCGGGCTCCGCATGCCCCCCATTTAACCGGGGGGCTACGGGAATGGCCGGGAAATCCCGGCCACTCCCGTCCAACACTGGTGGAGGCCCGTGAAATACAGGCAAGGGCGCCGCACCCACCGCCTGCTGGCCTCCACCCGGGAGGAGCCGGAGGTGACTGCCAAACCGGCGTCTTCCTCGACCCCCCCCCCCCTCTCCGGAGCGGCGCCGCGCGAGAATCATCCCCCCGCGCGCGCCCCGATGCCGACCGCCTAAACCGCGGCGGCGGTCCTTTCCAGTCTACGCCCACTCACCTCCCTCTGTAAGCAGAGGAGGAGTGGACGTATCTGCCCTCTGTAGCCCGGTTCCCTTCACCGACCATCAAGCATGATCGGTGATTGGAACCATGACCTTTCCCCGCTTGTTGAAGATTAGCCGCCAGCCCCAATTGTCCACCAAGACCGCAATGGGAGAAATTGGAGCCGACGTTGCCCAGGGTGCGCCACGAGGAGGCTCTTCAACATGCACCCCTGTTTGTTCTAACTTAACCTAACCTAATATTTTATTGCGAGTATTTAACGTAATATCTAACCTAATCTAAATATTTCGGTTCCGGGTAGCCTACTAAAATATATATTTTCTGTTAGCAAATTAAGTAAGTAATTACACACTAAATACACTCTAGGGGTAGGGCAGACAAGACTGCGTGGAGTCGGTTTTGCAGCGATTCGTTTCTGTCACTAACTTTTGTAGCACAACATATTGACTTTTTAAGACAATATTTTAATTTTATTTAAGGTTAAAAATGCCTGCAGCATATTTTATAGTCAAAGTCAAAGCATTTATTTCAAATAGGCACATAAAAGGCACTTTTGAACGTCAACATTTACATTTAAATAGAATTGATTCTAGTCGCCCCTTCCAAAAGGTAGTTTCGTATGGAGAAGAATGGGCAAGAAACTCCACCGTTACTCTTTATGTGTTACAATATTTTGTATACATTCATTATATAATTGTATGTGAAGACGATACAATATAGAAATGGCATTATGCCTGATAAAATAATTCCAAATGAAATTCTGCCATCTTCACAGTATGCCAAGTGAAACTGTACCAAATAATCGTCGCCCTAACTAAAAGTTATGCTAAACGAAATTATGCTGAATGTTAACTTTGCCAAAGTTAACATTCCAAAATGCCAAATTAAATTCTGCCATCTTAAAAGTATGCCATTGTAACTTCGGACATAAACATTTATTTGGTTTATATATTAACGAATTTTATTTGGCTTTACCTTTGGCAAACTTAAAGCCGGAGCTGTGACAGAAACCATGCCTGCTGCATGTTGCATGCTCGCTTGCATGCTGCATGCGCATGGTGTATGCTTGTTTGCATGCTTTTTACAGGGAAATGAAAACCACATATTTTCATAATCAACTGTTTTATTGAGTGTTAGTACATGATATGAAATGTATGCCAAAAGATGATTCTAACTGTAAGCTTTCTGCGATATGATGATTCTACTTTTTAATTATTATGGATATGAAATGTATGAATAAAGATGATTCTGACTTACAAAATTATGAGTTTTGAATGTCTGTTATATGAGTGTTTGCCAACCGATTGTCTGCGAAATGAAGTTTATGCAAAATAATATTATGACATAAAAAGTTCTGCTTTATAGGGTAGACCCTACTGATCAAAACACTACCATAATTATATGCAATCAGGAGCTATATGATTTTCGCTTATGTCAGTGTCAAGTGCATCAATGTTGGTGTAGGTTATAGTAATACTTCGGAGGTTGCGGAAGGATCGTACGTTCCCGCGACCCCCGGCGTAGGTGTGAGATGGAACACCGGGGTGGTTTTTAGTCTGTAAGAGTGTGACAGACCCCGCCGCCTGCCCCAGGGCGACGGACATCCATAAGGATTTTCCACCCCGGAAAAAAAAAGTTTATATTAATACTACGTAGTAAGTACTAACGGCCAGACTCACTAGTGCGGGAGAGTATTATGACCATAATGTGATGTATGCGTTTCCTATGAGGCTACGATGTGTGTTAAACTGGTTACATTAATAGGCAAAAACTTAATTGCCTATGGCCAAGTTAACGCGATCATGCCAAGGCATATGATATGTATATCTAGGTACATACAGGAGCTGTACATAGGACGCTAGGATAGATAGCGTAAGTCTAGTAGTCTCATTAGTAGGTAGTATATGGACGTAGATTACGCAGTAAAATAGTTTAATTTAAAGCCCCGATAACAGCAGCATAGCCCTTCCACCTAACAGCTTGATTTCAAAAGCAATAAAAACACCATACATTATTAAGATCCTACACAGTGAAGTAAATACGGCTGCGGTTGCATTTGTGGCGGCATCTACCACGCCACATGCGAACTACGCAACATACTGACGTCACGTAAAATCCTGCATCGCGCAAGTAGAGTTTACCGTGCAACTAGCATACTCGTATACAACGCTCTGACATCAATCTTCGGGCAGTTGCCCACTAGACACAACACCCGTCTGGTCGGAGGTCCTCCCTTTTCTATGGAGGTATGAGTGAGCATTACACCCTGTTCCTCATACCTCAATACATTATTGGAAGTAAGTATAGAAAGTTCTTACTACTGCTGATGGTAAGGCATGTAGAGGTGAACCGGTAATAGTGCAGAAGTACGTTCGTTCGTTGGATATTGTAGTGGTCAACTATGGAGCGGTAACTCATGAGTCTACAAAGTGTACGGTGTACTACTTGAAATAACTGAAAACCTGTAAAGGGTTAATTGTACCTATACATTTATTGTTAGAAACAACTTTAACAAACAATGAGACCAAAAATGTAATTGTAAAAAAACAATCAAAAGTTGTTTCATAGTGATGAGTACATTGAAAATCCTATCAAGTTTTCAGTCATTTTAATTACACCTTGTTTAATATGCTTGCGTGTGAATGCACCTTCTGTTCTTAACTGTTTACTGATATGAATCTGTTACACACTCGTTCAACAGCTACCCAAACTCGTTGATTTCGAAAACTTTATTAAAAGTGGAAAACTTTAGTTCACATTCATGTTGCCCTTGTTTACTTACTTAAAACAAGTAAAATACGTAAACAAACATTAACCTTGAACTTTAAAGTTTGTTTCTAAGAATTGTTATCATAGAGTAGCTATACATAAGGTTTTGAAGTACCTAAGTATATAATCTAATTCATGTGGTGAGTGAAGGTTACTGAGTCATCCTTCTGTCAATGTCAAAGTCAAAGCATTTATTTCAAACTAGCTTTAGCCCGTGGCCTCGCCCGCGTGGAGGTCGAAAAAATCTCGTAAATCCTTCTCCATTAAAAATACTTCTATACTTACCTATGTGTCAACTTTCATGGTATTTGGTTAAACGGTGTTGGAGCTCACTCAAGGCTCACAAATTGTATTACTTATATATTTTTAAATGACTGTTAACTCACTACTAAAGTTTCTAATAATATAATGCAATCATGATTCTAAAGACACGTAGCGCCATCTAGGTTCCTAAAGCAATTGTGACCATCGAAAGTTATTGTTCTTTCCCTCGGGAACAATACTTTTTTCTGGATGAAAGGTACCATTATGTCCTTTTCTGTGGAAATCCCGCTCTGGGCAGAGTGGGAGGTCGTGTCAGACTCTTACTGACTAAAACCCACCCGTGTTCCTTCAGTTGCCTGTGCCAGGGGCCACGGTATCCCTCTCGGACTTCCCCGCAACCCTAGCAGGCATCGGCCCTAGCGGACCCCGTCATTTTCTGTACCCCTGACAATGTACCTATAGGCGAAATTTCATGAAAAAACAAAACATTATCATTTATTTGCATAAATAAGGTACAGAAGGTTGGTAAAATGTACAAAATTGTTCTCTTATTCTGCCTTTAATTTCGGCGTGCAACTATAAAATAAAGTTAAGTAGGTACATATGTTATTTAAATTAATAATAGATCATAATCATGCAGTCATTATACAGATAATCCCATTAAAATTGTGCTATTGAATTAAATGAATATCATTTGTGATTTGACATTAATTACAATTATATATTATGTGAAGACGATGCACCAAGAATAAAATTACTAGACTACAATAGGTAAAATGAATTAAAAGTGAAGCAATGACAGATAAATTTAAGTGATAGATGCAATGGTGCTCACATATTTACAAACGTTGTAAAAGTATACGACTTTCCAAAGTTTGCATTTATGTGATACCTAATGCAAACTTTGGATTATGGATACATAATGCAATTAGCTCACAGTTTGATTTTGTCTAGATTCTAGATTGTCCTATGGAGAGATTTACAAGTGTGCTTTTTATTGTTGATCTGTTTTATCTTTATTTCTTATTAAAATGATGTCTATCACTTATTAAAAAGGTGTAAAATTTTCTTACAGACATAATGTTTCTGAACCTGATGAAAATATCAATGTATCTCTTACCCATGTTTGTAAATAAATAAATAAATAAACAGTGACCATTGTCCGCCGAGCGCCCGATCTCCTCTATTGTTGGCGAATCATTTGAGTGAACTTTCGCAACAACGAAAGTCCCGATAGTAATCTTTCGCAGTAACGTACATAATTATGATGAAAAAGATCACCTTTTTAAAATACCGACTTCGTTAGAATATTTGAATCAGCGTATATTGTAACAATAATTAAATAAGTAATGAGCTAAGTTCACGCGCCGAACTGTTATGCAACAGAAAATTACGAAGTACAATTCCGTGTTCTCCACATCTTCTTCAACCGAAATAGCAAAAGAATGTGTCAAATAAATTAGAGAATCGACAATTAAAGCGGAAAAAATACTTTGTTATAGTATCAAAAAGGTGAAAACTGCTAATCGTAAATCAAGAAGTCAAAATTATAATTCATAAACATAATAATCATAATAATCAGTCCAATGAATATTAATTTTAACGTTTGTTAGCAAACCGATCTTATTTAATTCGAATGAATACAGGACAGATCTTATTTTATTTTATTTATTTTATGTAAGTATTTATTTTAATTATTATGGACAAAAAACATTTACATGCTAGATATGTGTGGGGGCGTGTGTCGGGGAACTCTCCAATAAGTAAGTCCTTTTAGGTTACGAAATATATTTGAAAGTACACAAATTTCACATTAAAATTATAAAATAGATTTCTTATTAGTTAGGTTTAATATAACAGTGTCCGTTCCCACCGAAGTTAGGTAAAAAAGGACTATGACATTAGTCGGTGACGTGGGAAGCGCGGTGTCGTAATGCGATCGGTCACTTTGTCGGTAAGATGTGCCGAGCTTGCAGGTTCGCCTCGTAACATGCTGCAGATTACAGATAAATACTTATACTAAGATTTAACAAACATATAATCCACATTTTATGATGACAATTGACAAAAGAAAAAACAAAACAACAGTCGTTATCACAATAATGCTGTGTTGCTAAGATTAGCTTAACATAACTCAAATCACATCGCCAGATAAAACATCAAGAGCCAATTTCTTCAATAATTGCTTAGAAAGAGAAAATATATAATCATTGATTCAGAGAGGCGGAATTACGATGAACTCTGTAGAAATGCATATGATGATAAATATTATAGACAAGCCGCAAAGTCGGATGAGTCACACAGCGGCTCCAGTGCTCCAACAACGACGCAAGCAGACCATAACAGCTGTACCCTTCGATCAATAATAGTACTATTGATCGATATCTAATAAAACTCGTTCTGGCAGGACAGTGAAACCTCCTGATCGCTTGGGACAATCTACCTAAAGCAGTCAAATGTCAAGCCGCTTATTTAAAAACATAAACTAAGTATAAAATAAATAACTTTTCGGCAGTGTAATTACTTACAGTATGAAATTTTAGTTAGATTTATCAGAAGAAAATAAAAATAAATATTCGTAGCATATGCATGTTTTGCAATAAAGAAACCTCCGAGTACACAGTAAAAAAAGGAAGACGCAGAAGTAAAAAAAATGTTAATTTTTTTTTTAAATAACTAACTCTAAACAAAGAAACTAAAAAAAAAATACGGTGAATGTAAAATTATTATATTGTAAAATTATTAATAAAAATCATCATTAATCGTTACTATTTAAATAAATTTATATGGTGTGTAGTTGTGTACCTACCTTTTGCATACTGTTGTTCAAAATTAAGTGAACAGTTTATTTTTAATTCCTTTCTTTATTGTTAAAGACTCCGAATATATAAAAATTGTAAATTAAAATTTTGTACCTATACAAAAAAATGGAATGTAAAACTTGATTCGAATGAATTAATAAGGGGGTTGTAGGTATAAGTAAATTACTATGAATAATTAAAATTTCAATATTATAATAATGCATGTGACGGTAGGCAGGAGAAATAGATGTGGACGAAGTAAATTAAACTAGTCTTTGTTCAACCACCATGTTTGATTGCTGTGTCCTTGTCTCCCAACATAAAGGCTCTGAAAACTCTCTTTTGCAAAATAAAGATAATAATAATAATTAATAGCGCTTCTACCGGGCTCTTCATCAGCCCGGTGTAGACTTCTTAGCGTCCGTATCCTGGCTACGTTTTGGTGACCTTTTCGGGGAAACTGAAGGTTTCGTCTGTGCAATTATGGACGAAGTTATCTTGACGAATAACTACCGGAGACATATGAACGACGGGACGGTTGACGTGTGTCGGAATGCCACCGTCCAGGTGAATCCATCAGACATATTATCTCTGATTGTTCTCGTCTTGCTAACGGCGAGTACTTGCACAGGCATAACCAAGTAGCCAGGATTATTCACCAGCAACTTGCTTTAAAATATAAACTTGTGGATACCGAGGTACCGTATTACAAGTATGCGCCCGACCCAGTTCTCGAAAATGACCAAGTCACGTTGTACTGGAATCGGTCTATCATTACTGACAGGATTGTCGCCAATAAGCCTCAATAGAAATAATATAATTGATAGATCAATAGCGCCCCGCACAATGCAGATTATCGATGTTACCATTCCACATGACGAGAACCTCGTGAAAGCTGAGAAAGAGAAACAAATTAAATATATCGACTTAGCACACGAGGTTGTTGACATGTGGAATGTGAGCTCGGCTGTCATTGTGCCGATTGTCGTATCGGCCAATGGCCTGATGGCCGAAAGCCTCGATCAACATCTTTCGAGGCTCTCGTTAGGCGGTTGGATCAAGGGCCTGATTCAGAAGGCAGTACTCCTCGATACGGCTCGTATCGTGCGAAGGTTCCTGTCTCTGGAGCCCTAACCACCGGTAGCTTAGACCCTGCTCCTGATACCAGCGGACGACTATTATTAAATGTTTTTATAAAAATATTTAAAAATGTATTTATAAGTATGAAATTAAATAAACGTAATAATAAATCGTTAATTAACCAGCTTAAGTTCTTACTTTTCCTTATATCTAAAGTACAAATGAACTACTCCCAAAATTAATGTTTAAGTATAAGGGAAACATAATTTTAATATTTTGACTAGTGGAAAAAAGCGCCTGCGCCTGTCTCGTGGAAAAAAGATGGCTTCAATGTCAGCAGCTCGACCCCTCAGTAACATGCTATACGTTATAATGCTGTGGAGTATGTGTGTGTGCTAAAATAGACCAAACGCGCGGTTTCTACGTCTGTTAAGGCGCAGATAAACGACTTTTAATGATTTTATATTGAACATCACGTCTAAACTTCTAGTCTTATTTCTTTGAAAAAAATATATGTTTTACTAGACAATTTTATTCATAATTTGATATGTGAAAATGTGAAATTATATTTTAATAACATAGTGTAATTAATTTGTAAAGTATTGTCTAACGTGGACAAAAAAACGATAATCACGCAAAAACTATTGGGCGTATTTACATGAAACTTTAATCATATAAAAGACAATTTAATGACCCATATTTTAGTATACGGTTTTTATTTGTATTGTGTTTGATAAATCAAGGTGGGTTGTTTTTTCGAATAATCTTGGTGCGCGTTGAAGCGGGGCTCTGGCGGGCGACGGGCGGCAGTGTATCGCTGACTTTGTCTGACTTTAGTAGCGGGGCGCGACGCAAACTCCTCCCACTCGCTCAAGAGCGCGGGCAGTTAATGTCGCCTTAACTGTCCTATTTTTCTAACAGCATAAGCGGCCGAGCTTATTGCATTTTATTTTCATTTAGTACCAAATTATTTACCGTAAACCAATCTTGGACCCGAAGAATAGAGCTATTCACGTCGTCAATATTTTGTGATCGCCGGTCTATTTTAAAGATCAGTGTTGTGTCATCTGTAAATAACACCATCTTCGGTTGATTTTGAAGTAATTGGGGTAATTCATTAATGTAAACTAAAAAGAGGAATGGACTCTATATCGAACCTTGAGGAACGCTCATTGTCAATTCAGACCCTAATGAGTTAATGCTGTTTACCTGAATTGACTCTGTACTTTCCCTATATTTATTTATTTATTATTAGGGCACATCAACAACACAAACATTTACAAATAACAGAGAACAGAGACATGGACTAGTGTTTACGTCGTCAATTACAGACGTGCACAGCATTCACAACAAAATAGAAGAAAAAAACACAGTATTCACGTTACTAAAATAAAATAACAAAAAAAAATATAAGAACAAAAGCTCTAACTAAAATCTCGGTAGTAGAGAGCATACCCTCATCCTGTTTTATCTGTTCTGTGCCCTCATCGACCTAAACATTGACTAATTATATATATATTTTTTGTATTGGCGTCTTCAGTCTTCCCCTCATTTATAATCTTGGATCTAAAACGCTTGGGATGGTCGTGGAAGATATCCAAATCATAAAGATTGCAAAAATTGTTGTACGTGGACGTATATCGAGGTAATGAGACATATTCTTCTATATTTCTAATTAAGTTAGCATTCAGCAGTTTCCTTGTTGTTCTCGTCACTGTGACGAAGATGTCAGAAGCCTCGGTCACCACGGCCTGTTTTACAGTGGATGTGCGGGCCGCTTGGCTCGGCATGCGAACATAAATGACATCATCCGACGAGCTCTTGTCACCGTCTGCGTTCCAGCTGTATTAGAACCTATTGGCTAAAACGTAACGGTGGCAAGAGACCCGACGGCATGTCTTTATTTCCTTGGAAGGTGGGTAGGCCTTTGAAGTGAGGGACGCAACGTGTCGATACTCTTGCGCCATCCCATCTTCCTGGCTCGGCGTACTGTGCTGGCTCTGCTGCTGCGGCTGCGGAATACCTCGAGCGGCCAAGTAAAACAACCTTATCGGTAATTATATTTTCGAGCCGTTTGGGGTTGAAACCCTCGGCCCGTGGGGTCCGAGTGCTCATTTATTCAACGAAATCTCCAAACAGCAGGTTGACACTTCCCGTGACCCAAGGGCTGGCTTTTATCTAGGCCAGCGGCTAAGCATTGCCATACAACATGGCAATGCCGCCAGTCTATTGGGTACATTACAAGTCGACAGCGATGCGGAGGAATTTTTCGACGCCATACTTTAATTGGTTAATAGTTTTGGTTAGTTTAGATTATTATATTTTTTTGTAATACTTTGTTAGTTAATTTAGTATTAGTTAGCATATTATTGTCTCTATGAAAACTATATAATTTCGTGATACAGGCAGTGCTTGTTAAGAATGCCGTGTTGCTATATTCTTCTTCCCGTTATTTTTCCTTATCAAGCCAGTTTATTTTCGATTTAATATTTAGAGCTACCCATAATTTTTCGTTTATCATTAAAACAATACATTCCATTGTTTATTCATAGGTGTCCAATGGTCAGGTTCCAATGTCCCGTCTGAAATACCTGAATAGAGCTTCTAGCCTTCGTGATCATTCTCATGGAATGTATCAATTACATATTATCAATTATGTATTAATGTATCAATTACTTCTGTTTACACGCGTGCACATACTTGTAATATAGGCACTAAGTATAGTGAATACTTGTGATTGAGTCTGTTAGTAGGATTCATAGAAAAATATTGCTTTAGGGATAAGACAGCCCGTTGTGTTAGGTATCTAAAATGTCTACATCTATATCTGTAATTCATAAAGGTGTACATGATATACATAGAGTAGGTATTCTATTCTACAGTTAGGTAAGATAATTGTTTCGAGATTTTCATCTAGTTTTTGTGAAGAATTAATTACTAATACTACTATTACAATTTTTTTTAATTACTTTCGTTTGTAGTGACACGAGACTGTACACGAGGTATAGTCTCGTGTCACTTTTTACTTGTTTTATAAGGTCGTTAGTTAATAAGCTATGTTGAAGAAAAATGTCAGTTACAATAGTTAGTAATTACAGAATTAATCACGGGCATCTCCGGCTTGAGGTTAATAATTATTGTTCTATTGTCTGCACACTGTCTTTTAAAAAAAAAATATGTATGGCTGGTCCACCTATGAGGTTATCGACTGCTTAACCGGGATATCCTGTAATTAAGGCCTCCAGCCAGGGCATGCCTTTCTATTTCAGATTCGGAAGTACCTATAAATTTGGAGACTGTTTAGTTCTGTAGGTGGTTATTAATTTCTATAACATGAAAATACACCAACAATGTTGTATGAGTTACACCAAATTGGAAATTATACGCCGCATCCGTGTTACGATATTGATAACTAATAATAATATACTTAAAAAGTAATATTAATTTAAAAAATACATTCCAATTCAATTATAACAAAATTATAAATTATTGTTTACTTAAACACACAAACAAGACACACACACACACACACAGAGATAATAGAGTAATTTCAAACTACATTCCAATCAAAATTTTGAATAAATTGGTACATTGTATTAGTTTTAAAGGTAAATAAAAATGTCACAAATAAATTTATTCTAAAATCGAATAAATTAAACATTGATATTATTAGTAATTTAGTATTATTGTTAGTACATGAATTCATTATAGATAACAGTATTTTTTTCTTGGGAATTCATAAGTTCATTCATTCAGAAGTCATCAGGTTACCGTAGTACTCTGCCTAGTTCGGTACCTGAAGACCTTGTATGGATGTTGTCTCATATTATATTATCTATTATCGCCAACTCTTTGTAAATGCCCAGCCCATTTCCATGTTAGTCTTAGCATTGGTTTGATAACATCTTTAGCCTTGGTTTATTGTCATATTGAGCTGTTTCTGATTCTATCTCTTAGTTTTTAGCCCATGTAACTTCTCTCTATCGCTCTCTGGCAAAATCTTATTTTTTTTGTGATTGATTTGTTAGTGGCCAAGTTTGGCAGGCGTATGCGTACACGGCACTAAGCAGATCTTCATAGACTTTGTCTTTAAGTTAGTAGAAAGTGTACTCTTGAAGATTTCTTTCATAGCCCAGTATATACTCCATGTGTTCTTTACTCTTCTGACTATTTCCAACTTTGTACTTCGTATTTCAAACATTCGAATTAGTATATAATAAGAATATAATATCGAGAATAATAGAGAGTCACAGGTTACTTTATGGAGAGAAGGAAGAATGTTCAAAGTATAAGTATGGAAAAAACCACCTGTCTACAGCTAATGAAAGTTTGACAGGACTTATAATAAAGAAGCGTTATTATTATGAAGATATTTATTAAAGGAAAGTATATAATAGCAAGTATCATGGTCTTACCGAGATAAATTGCTGCTAAGACTTACAAATATGAGAAAAACTGGGTCAACCTACACAACCTCCACAATATTTGGGATCAAAATATTAATTCTGTGCAAATTAATCGAGTTAAAAACAAAGGACTTCTTATCCTCATCAAACAAAAGCGCATTTTACAGGTTTAGTCACCTTTATCACACCATCAAAATTATGAAGCACAAAGAATGAAATATGTAAATAAAGACATAATTCGTGTGATTAGTATGCGGTGTGCATGCGATGTGTGACGAGCTTGCAGTCAATGCAGAATGGAGTGATTACATACTCTGGTCACTGTCAAGGTCAGTCTCCGGGAGGTCATATGAACTGGCGGCGCCGGCGCATCTGTAATCTGTTCCAAAAGTATCTGATGAAAGTGTAAACAAATGGAGCGGAAAATGTGCCCGTGGTTGTCAATTTGTAGCGCCACTTACAAATGTAGTGCTTTGATTCGATTATTTGAATACTTAAACCCGAAATTCTTATTTTAAATCACCATAAAGACGTTTTTCATTTGAAAATTGCATAAGCTTAATTTTATAACCGCGTGCTGGCGGTTTGTGGTATATTTGAGTATTTCGTTTCTTAGTAACATGAACAGACGCAGCTCACGTGCAGAACGTTCGGTTTGATGTGTTTGTTTATTTATTTGGTGGTGAACTGGCTAACCACCAATGAATAAAGAAAAGTTTGTGCCACGGCTCAAGAATCAAGATACAATGCAACACAATGCGCCATGGTGTTTTCGAATGTGTTGCCCTTGCCAATTATTAAGACAAAGTTAAAATGTCTCATGTAAAAAATCTGCGACACCGATACCTTTCCAAGCGGAACAAAGGAATTTTTCTCGAGGCTGTCATACATTTCAGAATGAGCTTTTTCACATAGAGATTTACTGATTTTGAATTTTAACATTGAATTGTTAATTTCAGTCTATTAATAATAACATTGACTCAGTATAAATTAATATTGAACCGAACCCAATAACAAGATTTCTTAATCAGTTGTCTTCTATGATCGATGGCAATATCAAGTTGATCGTTACTGATCATCTTAATCAGTGCGTCGATCAGGAAGCCATTAATTAATTTATTGACATAATGTGCCCGTGACATTGTACTGTGTTGCTTGTTTAAATTCTGTTTATTGAGAAATAAGGCAAACATTTTGTTTTATTGGGTAGGTACACTGTTCATTGTTAATTAATTCGATTCTTTTACGCGGTTTTTATTACTTTCTTAAGAGTGTTCTTGTTTGTTTTTTTCTATATTAGTACCTTATTCTCTTTTATTCTTTATTATTCTTATTCTATATTAGTAGTATCTTAGTCATGATAGTCAGATAGGAAACGCCGGCCTCATCTAGCTTAAAAAAAATATGTTTGACATGTAAAAGTGTTTGTATAAACCTACTTACAGAAATAAAATAATTTATCATGTTTTATGAAAACAAATCCTAGTGTGGAAACCAATCCTAATGTGGAAACGGGTCTTGTTTGTGTCAAAAGTACAACATAACACACATCATACCTTTGTCTCCAAAAGGTTAAGCATAGGTGTACCTATAGCACAACCACGTTTCGCCAGTTATGTATATTTGGTAAATAGTGCTTGAAGCTTTTAAACAATGAGAAAGTTTCTTGAAATTGGCGAAAATATAAGATTATAACTTAGTTACCGAATGCCGAAACAACACTTAATAGAAATACCTACATATGGCTGGAAGAAAAGAGAGATTCTTCTGCGCAGACTTCAAATTGGGAGAAGATAGGAGGATGATGACGCAGGGTAGGTTAGTTGAACGGCTTCGAAATATCTCTTAGTTAATACTTTGGGATCAAGAGCGGTTAAGCATGTCCCCGTTATGTTTTGTTGAGTGTTTACGGATTCGTGGAAACCTCGAACTATGTTAATATTTAGCAGAAGTCGAGAACTACTTCTGTTTAAGTGTTTATGAGTTGTTTTCTCTGTTGCGTAACCACAAACGTGAATATTTCGTTTTGATACAAAAAATGTTTACTTTTCTTCTTCTGTTAGCTTTGTGGCTGTTTCACGGAAACAATTCTTGCTTCGGACATAATAAAATTTGTGAGAACTGTGAGAAAAGCTTGAAACTTTCCCGGTGTGACAGGTAATTCCCGTAGTTTTAAGAACTTTCGCATTCTAATCTCAGTCTCAAACTGTCAGTAACTATTTTTATTTATTTTTTATTTTATTTAAACGTTTTTATACTTTGACAAGTTTTTGACATTGATTGGTGGCGATTACATTTTTTGAGGCACTGTGTTAAATGATTCTGCTCCACAAGGGCGCATAAACTAACTGATTAGCATTCGATAATATTATTGGAGCTGGTGAAGATTGTAAAAACTATCTTTGCATTGTATAAATTCAATCTCATATTTACTGCAACATTAAGTTTCCTTCAAAATAGTTGAGCTGAATGGTGCTGATCCATGCGTCATATTCGTGAACGGGCGCCGTCAGTAGGCACTGGTCATTTCTTAGCTGCCACGGCTTATTTTAATTCCTGAATTGTTTTATCTTTTTTTATTACGGACGCTTTTAAGGTGCACATCTTTCTACACCGTTCTCTCATGTATAATTTCAATATGAATGATGTAACCACTTTTCTGTAACAATATATTGATTTTTAAAAGAATGTCCATGGAGTTTCTTGCCCGTTCTTCTCCATAGGTACCTACTACGCTTTGGAATGGGCAACTAGCTTCATCTTTCTGACTGACCGACCCCTTGACAAATCAAAAGTGCCTGTAACTGGTTTATTTGAAATAAATGCTTTGAGTTTGAATGTTACAACAAAATACCTTGTTATATTGCAAGTAAAAGAAAGAAAATTTAAAATTCATATTAAGAGTACACTTTGTAAATAAGCATATTAGAATTTGAGGATTATATCCAAGATAAGAAGGATATTGGAATCATGCTGGTCCTGCTCCATAGGATAATCAAGAGTCTAGACAAAAACAAACTGGTTGCTTTATAATTTTTATGACATTGATTTTACATTCTGTAATTACTTTAACTCACACACAAAATTATTCGTGTTAAAGTTTTTGGAAAATCATCTATTTTTACAAAATTTGTAAATGTGTGAGCACCATGTATCTATCACATAATTCATTTACCTGTCATTGCTTTATATTTAATTCTCTTTACCTATTGTGGTATAGAAATTTTATTCGGGGTGCATCGTCTTTACGTATAATTATCTAATTAATGTATACAAAATAATGTAAAACATTATAAAAGAGTAATTTTTTGGTGGAGTTTCTTGCCCATTCTTCTCCATACGAAACTACCTTTTGGAAGGGGCGACAAGAATCAATGACATTTTTTTATAAGTTTTGACGTTCAAAAGTGACTTTGACATTGAACGTTTTTAATTCGAGAATTGGCCTGCCAGGGGTTGAAACCATGGGTAAGCAGCACAGTTAGTAGGCTAATCAGTGTCACTGTCTACTGATATAGGATTAGTGCCAGACTAATCTAAATCTCTAGATCCAATGTTATAATTATAATCAGTAGCTATTTAATGAGTTCTTATTATGTAAAGCGTCTCCCTGACCTCGCTCGTTACTGCCCTGAACTGTGCCGCATTACATAAGCCCCGTGAAGGGCAGAGCATACTACAAAGTAATTACAAATATGTAGCGTTACCTATGCTCAAATCTTACATACTTTGAATGTGATGAACTTTTCTTGTATAATTTTCGTGTTTTTTTATATTTCTGTGTATTTGCACGTGTTTAATTCGTGGCCTTTAATTGTCTCGCAATCAGTGAGCCTGACACAAACGCGCGAAGTAATCGTAACGTAATGTACAGACGCCAGCAGGTCAAGCTACCCGAAACTGTCAAATTTTCCCAATCAACCTTGAACCTTAATGCTTTAGCGATAAAGTTGAAAATCTATTAAAGAAATTTGACAGATTGTAGTAGCTTGATGTGCTGGCGTCTGTACATTCGAATGATTTTAAAGGAGAATTTGTAGACACAAAGTTAATTGTAGCATTATGAACTATGTCCATGTTTGTTGCCCTCATGGAGTAGTTCAATTAATCCTACGACAGCATGTCTGAATTAATTCACTTGGAGAAAAAAGATTTGTGAGGAATTTAAATTGATTTAATAAAGGGAAACACTTAACTTATCCTCTAAAATCTTATTAACCTTTTAATGATGGACACTTTTTGAAATTTAATGAACCTCCAAGTAATTGCGCTTCAAATGTTGCACTTAAAAAAAAAATTGAGCCTCTTTCTAACTTTCTGGCCTTTTGTCACTGTTGGTGGCAGTAACTAAGCTAGGGTATCCCAACCAAACGGGTTGAACTAGGTCCCGAAGAGGCCCGCAGCGGCGGGCCGGCACGAGTCGGGGGTTGCGGAAGGATCGTACGTTCACGCGACCTCCGGCGTAGGTGGGAGATAGAACACCGGGGTGTTTTGTAGTCAGTAAGAGTCTGACAGACCCCGCCGTCCGCGCCCCAGGTCAGCGGACATCAATGAGGATTTTCCAACCAGAAACATAAAAATAGGGTTGGACTGGGTGGAGGCACTGCTCTCTGTCGTTTCGGCCGAAGCAGGTGCTCTCGGAGCATGGTTGCTTCGGGAAGTACCTGTGTCGCATAAACAGGGAGCCGGACGCTCGGTGTCATCACTGTGTCAACTGTCGGGAGGACACGGTGTGGCATACGCTGGCAAAGTGTGCCGCATGGGAGGAGCCATGCCGTGCCCTCGTATTAGAAGTCGGCTGACTTGTCGCTGCCGGCCGTCGTCGCTCGTTCGATGGCCGGGAGCGCCGAGTCGTGGAATGTGGTGATCTTCTTTTGTAAAACTGTCATAATGCTACAATCAATATTAATTTTTGGGTACGGGGCCCATACCTGTTTACCCATTGTCCTTTGTAAATACTCAGTTCACACATAATATTTATTGAGTTTTAGTTATAACTATGGGTCATGCTATTGTGTTTGCCGCATAATCTTAAAACAAAACGCTATAAATAGATAGTTCAGTTTTCGATAAAAAATCGTTGGAATAAACGTAACGTTTACTTCACGCGTTCGTGCTAGGGCTTCTGAAAACCAGTGGGACAATCCTAGAAGTGAGTGAAACAGTAAATAAAAATCATGAATCTCGATTAAAATACTTTTATATGAGTTATTTTTATCAATAAAATTGTAAATCAAAATATCAACCCACGAAAATTGTTTCAATTGATAGAAGAAAAGACTTCAACGCGTTGGCACATTTACCTTTTCATATTTTTTGTTACCGACAGCTACCAGCAAACAAATAAGATACCTAATATGTTATTTGAATAGTCATTGCACTGGAGTTTATACTAGTCACTGTAACCTTTGGGCCAAATAAGCATGTCCATTCGCGGCACACGGCATTAATAATTAAGCCAATAGCCAAGTTATTCGGCATCGACGATGGAGCAGTCAACCTACACCGGACGGATGTGGATGCGGCAGATGAACTAACAAAACGTCGATTGCAATAAATAGCGATGGATAAATTATTTTATTTTATTAGTTAATTAGTCAATAATTTGACAGTACTATAGTTATAGATTATCTTATATTGTATTCTATTAATCAATAAAGATAACTTAGTTATCCTTACCTCCGAAATCAAAATAGCAATTGATTAATTATCAGAAGAAGCGAGAAATTTTAATTTTAATTTTGTTTATTAAATGTGAGTACCGTAAACCGGGGCTACTTTGATCAATATTGAACTTTGAAAGTCCATATCTTTTAAATTAGTGGGTATAAAAAAATACAAAAAATGTCTAATAATCGGTTTTTTTATCACTCTCGATTCCTGTAATGATAAGTGAAAAAATATGGCTTGAAATTGAGAAAAAAAATAAAAATTGGCTGATCAAAGTTAAACGTAGGATGGGGTTACTTTGATACCCCCGATTTTATTGCGTGATTAATGATGCTGATGATGATGATTAAAAAGTAACTCCAATAACAATGCCAATTCAATTTAAAAAACCAAAATCTGCCAACGGGAATAATAAATATTGACGTTTTTGTCGTATGGGGTAACTTTGATCTAGTAAAGCTATTAATAGAGATATATTTACCTTTTTTAATTAAAATCGTTGACGAAGTCTCCGCGTGTCCTCAGAAAAGGATATGACAGTTCTTCAGTGTTGGTAACATCGAAAAAAAAATTACCAAATTGCGTTTCGTTTAACGCAATTCGCGATTTTATACGAAACGGAAGTTTTGATCAAAGTCATCCCGCAATTCAAAGTAACCCCGGTTAATGGTACTCAAATTCAAGCATTTTTAGAAAACCCGTAATCATGGAGGAAGTTATAAAAGTTTTCACGCAACGGGAAAAGGGGCACAAATAGATAACGCCTCATACAAAGAAACTACATTTGTGACCTAAATCGATAATTCTCAGTAACTAAGGCGTGTTCAGTATCTAAGGTACTTTAAAACCGTGTCATGATCATGTGGTGAACCGGATAGTTATCTGTGGGAGGATCTCCGTCATATGTGACGTCAGAGATGCGTAGTTCACTGGGCCTACGTGACGGGGAAGTCATGGCATTATCGAGTGAAGTATTCACGTATGATTCCACATCAAGGATAGTTGAATGACATTGATACTACAGTGGATTTCGGGTATAACGACAATGAAGGGACCACTCTATTTTCGTCGTTATATCCGGAAGTCGTTACAGGCAAAGGTAAAGAGATACAGACACGTACACATGTGTAGTTTATATTCATTTATTATTGAAAATATTTGAACACATAGTTATTCACCGGTACATTTAAAAAAATGTGTAATATTAGTTTGCTTCAATTAATTTTTTTGTGCTAGTATACGCTGTACCTGTAACAGTGAATGTGCGTCTAGCAGCCATACTTATTCAAAAGTTTACTAAACCCAGTTGCTACTCAGAATATCACTTTGTAACTGAACCATAAAAGCTCCGAAACGTACACGCTTCCCTACCTACTTAGTTGATATCTATAAACAAAAGGTAAAGGTCTCCACACTTGCTGACCATCTGTGTGCAATGGATGTAAACAAAAGATAAGAAATGTTTGTGAAAGAAAAAAATCTTTGTGTCTTTGGCGGCCGACTCCGGTCGCAATATCTGCATGGGATTTCTAGGAATTTGTTACAAATGATTCATTAAAAACAGTCGCTACACCCGAACTCGGCGTTACATCCAAAGTCGCTATAGCCACATGAATTTTGTACTAAAGTATGCTTTAAATTCAAGGGACTTAGATTTAACGTCGCTATAGGTAAATGGTCGCTACAACCAAGGTCGTAATAAATGAAATCCACTGTACTTACTTAGAGTTATTTTTCTTTCATAGATTTTTCTTACTGCTCTCCAACCTTAGGCCGTGTTGTAATATAATTAATCGTCGCGCGATTAGTCATCATGATCATTTGGCACTCATTTTCGGAACAAAATGAACGCGACGATTGCTTATTTAACGCGATTGTCACTTATATTTGAATGAACATGACATAAGGGCACAGGGCTATAGAAACCATTTCTAACTTATAAACAGAAGTCGGTAATACGCAGTTTAACAATGCATATAAAATGTGAAAAATACTGTTTTAAATACCACTCAATCTAATTTAAAATTTATTTTGTTTCAAATTTTCTTTATACATATAGGATGAGTGTTTGTGGTAGAAGGACCGACACAATATTATTAATGATAGGGACTGTCGTATCTTATTATATTATTATCGTTTTCACCCATAAAACCTATGACTTTAGTGTCACGGTAGGTAATTGAGATAATAATATGTTTTTTCGTATTTACCCAAAATGTCTTCACTACTTTTTTGTTTGTGGTTGTGAAACAATAATTATTTATTAAACTAAAAAATTTTGGTGTTATCGGCAATGTAAATGTTTTAAAAGTGTGTTACGGTACGAACAATTTCAGTTTAAAAAAAGAAACAATTGTGTGCTAGGAAAATGACATCCCCAATCTATCAAAAATATTTCAAAACGAAATAGAGAACATATTTATAAATAATTGTATTGTTGCAACAGCCCGTTGAAGCCATAAAAAGCAAACAACGTGTGTGCTACAAAAACATGATTTCTATTAATAACCCAAAGTCTACGTGACACGCTATAAAAATAAAGAAAAGATCTTTAAGAAAGATAAGTAAGCCGACAACCCCATAAAAGTTTCCATGGTGACTGTTGATAGGTATAAATGAGAGGCCCTACGTCATAGAAAGTGGTTGTGACGTCAGTCAGTACTTTATAAGGCCAACGTGATGGGCATAGAAATGCAAGGCTCGGCATATTATGTTTACTACATATTTATGAATTGTAGTCAGGTTTAGCAAATAAATACGAAATTTCTCGGAAAATTGCCGCTAAAACAATATGTACACTTTTAAGCTGTCGCTATGGGGGATGGCAACTGCTTCAAACTCAAAGCATTTATTTCAATCAAACCATTTACAGACACTTATGGATTGTCAAGGAGTCGGTCTGTTAGTCAGAAAGTTGAAGCAAGATCTCTCCTCGTCATATTCACTGCTAGAACACCATATTTATCTATAATAGGCTTGCTCTTTAGCATGCCGACTACATTGGTTAAACTAGCTAATGGGCATAGACTTTAGATGACTACTAAATGAAGATAAATGGTTTAAAATCAAACCACTTCACTAATGACCTAAATTTTTTGTAAAAAGTTTAATAGTCTTATTAAAAGTCTTCGCAATCCAATATGGTTACGTTCCTCATATCTTTAATAGTCTTTGTTTTAATAGAACGACGCACGTGTCGAAAAAAGATTTATTGTGATTTGATTATTATTATTTTAAACGACGGGTGCTAAAGGTGATTGACAACGATCCCATACAAGCTTGGCCCAGAAACGGACACAAAGAAAACAATATGTTAAGCTTGTTTGTTTCTGTTCGTCGTAAAAATTTTAAAAGGGCCATAACACCGTTCCCAAATCTGATGACTGCAAACATGTAAATAAAAAAAAAACTGTCGCTCGCAGAGTAATCCACAGTGTTCCAACAAAGTTTAGTTTCCCTCAAATCTAACGATTGTATCACAAATGATTCCTTTGTTACGCCCCAGTTTATAGAACGTTAGATCTCCGTTGGAAAACAGGCAATATCTGAATGGTCCGAGAGGTGCGTTATATGTATTGTTATTGTAGCCGAGGTTAACTACAATGCGAAGATCCATAGTCCAAAAAAGGCGAAGTCACTTAGAAATGCAAAAAAGATAACCAAAAACCCAGCCAATGATATTTTTGAACAAATCACACAAGATATCACAACAAAACATTCATGATGCTGTCACACGCGGCACCACAGAGTTAGAAATATAATAGAAATCATCAAAGCTGCATGCCTTTGCATGTCTTTGTATCGTACATAGTTATGCATTATGCTCTATGTATGTAGAATTCTTTATTCTCTCATAGACCTCAATCTCACCTAACCTAACGACATGTTTGACGACACGTTTGGTGTAGTGGCTACAGTGGCTAAGTGTAGTCAGCGAAACCAAATGGTCCTGGGTTCGAATCCCGGTAGGGGCAAATGTTTGTATGATGAATATGGACATTTGTACCCGAGTCATGGATGTATATTTATAATATGTATGTATTTACGAAAAAAAAATGTATTTAAGTAGTGGTATCAACCATCTGGTATCCATAACACAAGCCTTAATTAAGTGCTTAACTTGGAACTAGATGGTGCTGTGTGCAATGTCAGACGATATTTATTTATTATTATTATGTTTGTAGTGACCGCCCAGCGCAACGCACTTCACTTTCAATCGCAGTCCGAAGGAAATTCATAATCCAACTATTGCCAATATCAACGCTACCTGAAAAGTACATATATCTCTTTAATTGGTGTATAAAATAGAGAGAGTTATAGTTTGATACAAATTTCTTATAAGCGAATAACAATAAAAAGATTTGCTTAACTTCATTACTAGGTATATTATATTCATTACCACTTGAGAAGTGAAAACTTTGGATTTTTTCGATTTAAATCCATCAGATTGCCTTTTGAGAAACGATGTTAGTGTCTCGAAATCCTATAAGTAAATGTACATTGTGTTTAGTACTTAATGTTGTTTATAACATAGAATACACGCTCCTTAGTGTTGAAGGTTTGTAAGCCTTTGATAATTCGTTGAAATATATTAGCAAAACGTTTTCTGATAACGAGTTCACTTTTATCTCAGCGCGCCATTTCATAAAATCGTCGTATGTATGATTTTAGGTATCTTTGTTTTGAATTAGGTGGTAATAGGTGTTCCACTACGGTACTGCTTTAGTCTCTTCTCTTATGAAAACAGACGTTAAATCCATATCTGAATCAGATAAACTCATTCGCACCCTTAACCCTGTAGCGGAGGAAATTGACACTTTTGCTTGTACTGAGTGAATTCACTAGAATAACATTTTATGTAATAAGTTTTTAGAAAATAAGATGTTATTATTAAGTTTGCTTCACTATTGCATTGGGTTGTACCTGTAATAATAGTAATTGTAAATGATGATATAAATAAATAAAATAAATCTCTGCTATATGTAAGTATAAACAAAACTCTACAACTCGAAAAAACAAATGAAGATCGGATTGCCGCTTTCCCGCCTTTTTTTTTTCTGTAGCCGGCTATTAGCTATTCAGACATTATTTTTCATTTCCATCATTGAAAAAATGGTAAATATGTTGCCCAAATCTATGTTATTTTAAAGAAATTGTTGAAAGTAAATTATAATAAAGTCATAAAAAAAAAATCTTTAATTAATACTTAACTTTATGTTATTTCAATTTTACATTGCGCTGTAACTGAGTGGCTGTATAGGAAGTTGGAACATACTCGTAGTTCCATAGAAATGTGAAAATAGAACTAGTTTTTTAATAATTTGACAGCTGTTAGTTGAAAACGATTCTCCCTAGGACTGAAAAGTATTACTTTCAACCCGCTCCTCAGGCAACTTCAGAGCTACTTTCCGAGTATGAATAATGAAAAAGTCATTTATTCAAACTAGGCTGAGAATCAGCACTTTTTGAACGTCAAACTTACATAAAGCATTCCCCTAAACGCTCGCCCTTCACCACTTCCTAGTGCTTTAACTGGGAAGAAGAATTGGCGCAACTAACTCCCCAGCAGCACAGCTGTCTGTTCAGTTAGAAGAACTGGAAACCGTTAACTGGATGTACAATCAAAATGAATGATTACATTAGCTCTGTATCCGACTGGTTTTACTCCAGATTGCCCTTTGCATTCTAAATCAAAACAAAACATAATAGTATTATTAAATCAATCGTTATAAGACTACGTATCTACAGTCACGTACGCCAGATGATCTTGATAAAGTGAATACTGTAATACTCGTTATAGTACCTACTAAGCTACGGTTAAATTATGGGTATTGCTTCATAGCTTGCTGATTAAGGCTCTTTGCCGGTTTGATCGATCGATCTTTGTGTTGATGATATTCTTTTTGTAATTTAAGTTAGTTAAGTAAATTGCTGTTGCATTGATTCGATGGATGCGTATCACAGCATTAAATAGTCTTTATTATGTAAAGTTTATATTATTTACACATTTACATCTCGAATTTACATGATTTATATAGTTTACATTGTAAACCATATAAATTACAGATGTAAATGTAGAAGTTTGAGATTTGTATGGAGGTACTTAGTTTTAGCAGGATAATTCAAGCTGTCGAGCGAGTGAGCGAAAGGAGAGAGAGGTTTCACCTATGATGAGATTGAAGAGTCGCCTAAGCCCCTTCGCCCCTTATTATGGTTCTATCCCACATTGTCATGTGACAACAGCACCATGGGCGAGAACGCCATCTTTAGGCAAGATAACGCTCGTCCTCATACAGCTCGGATAGTATTTGACTACCTTGAAGATGTCGCTATCACACGCATAGAGTGGTTAGTACGCAGCCCAGACCTGAACCCCATATAGCATGCTTGGGACGAACTGGGACGACGTGTACGCCAGTGAAATTCCCCTCCAATCAGGCTTCGTGAACTGAAAGAAGCACTGATAGAGGAATGGGAGAATATTCCTCAGCATCGGCTCAGAAATCTGGTATAAAGTATGCCAGACTATATAATGCCAATACAAAATAATAAAATGTGTAAAATATTCATATACCGTACCACATTTTTTGGAATTATAGTGGAAATTGTCATTATTACTTAACTTACTTTTATAAACTTCATAATCTTGAACTTTTATGACATTGATTTAAGCACTATAAAATTCTCTATAATACAGTCATTATTTCAAAATCTCCAATATTTTGGAAGTTATTGAGGTTTTTGTTACAGACCCGCTTTTTTTGTTGCCCAGTGTATATTGTATCAGTGGTATTGTACAGACGCCAGCAGGTCAAGCTACCCGAAACTGTAAAATTTTCCCAATCAACCTTGAACCTTAATGCTTTAGCGATAAAGTTGAAAATCTATTAAAGAAATTTGACAGATTGTAGTAGCTTGATGTGCTGGCGTCTGTACATCCTCCTTCGTATAAAAACTAGTCTTGCAAACTGAACGCGATCAGCACATCTAAACCGCGTTAAAGTTTTTTTTGACACTGGCAGGTCTTAAACGCGGTTTAGATGTGCTGAAAGCGTTCAGTTCACGGAGTTTAGAATAAACTCCGTGGTTCAGTTTCATTGGTGAAATCCGCACTTAGTCGGCAATACTAGTTTTTATAAATAATATTATTTATTTGTGAGAGTGTAGTTTTACATAGTATGGTGTTAATAATGTTTTAACGTTCTTTAAATTCTTCCACAACATTGGTGTACAAATTTTCAATATCATTCTTAGCAATTTAAGTACAACACAATAAATTTAAAGACTTGCGATTTACCATATATGGCCAATATGAATCAATATTATAATAATTAGGTATTAAGGAGGATGTAATATATCCGTGAAATTCGCTCTTATTGCCATCTCAAGTCTTTATAATTCCCGTTGACAACAAACTGCAGTTTGTAATAATTTATTGTATTATAAATGGGTAACCTTTGTATACATTATAATAGCAGACGTGATTAATTGTTGCTAATTAAAAGCTAACTTTTTAAAGTGGACTGTTATGTTTTGCGTGTTACTTTCCCTAGATGCATAAAACCAGCCCAGTGTGTGTTCAAAGCTTGATTTTTGGGTAGAAGTTCACTCTTTCTTTTTATAAATTTTAAAGGAATGTTGTCAAGAACTCAAGAGTTGGTAAGCACCGGGAATATCGATTCTCGTGTGGCCCAACCGCAGGCGAATTGATAGGCCTGTCGCTGGGTATTTACACCAACCTCGATAGGTCGATACCTTTGATCGATCTCAATACTCAATTCTTTATTGCATTCCATAATGTAAGTATTACATAGATGGTATAACAGAGTTAAAGATCAATATGGACCCTGTCGGGCACAGCAAAATTAGGAGAGAGGAAGAGGGATATGTAGCAATTCAAGCAAATTCAATATTTTTATAAATTATTACATTTGTTTAATTGGGTGTATAATTATGTATATATAATTACGTATATATATATTATATATATGATTATTAGGTGTATGTATACAGCGTGGCGCTGCAATGGTGACCTTAATTTAACACACATATACGTTTTCACATTTTCGTTTCATGACAATTTTTTATTTCCATTAAACGTTATTATTTACAGATTTATTAAAGAATTTAGGAAATAGCATCTTAGAGCAACCTGTACTTAAAGAACTGTCGCGCAGCGGTCATTTCCCTCGGTCACGGATCATAACTTCGCATCAATGAAATTAAAACGAATAAGCAATACTATTAGGATGAAACAAATGCATAGAGTAGGCGAATTTAAGGAAATTTCCTTTGTTGGCGAGCAGCGCAGGCGACGCGCGCTCTCCCTTCCACCCACCCGCCGCACCGAACACGAATTCTTTTTTTGCTTTTCTAGTGCTAGTCGAACCCGTGTCCTTGACGCACTTATTTACACTATTGCGCATAATTACGTCGCGAAAAAGACTCTTAGCTATTGTTTTATTTATTTCTTTTTGTGTAATTAGGATAGTAATTAGATCATGGTACTGCGATAAAGACACTTTGATTGGTTTTCGTTTTCTTATCTAGTAGGTACGTTTACACCTCTTGCGATACGGACGCATTTATTTGTGCTATTAGTGCTTGTGTAAACTTATGATCGTGATGGCAGTGATTAGTGATGACAGTTATTACTAATAGTAACAAGAGAGGGTGATGTGATAAGTGTTTGTACCACTTGCGCCGCTCGGTTTCTTTGATAATATGCCGTCAAAGAATCGGAGCGATCACGAGTAGGTACAAGACGCGTTGCGCGGTTGCCAGCGCGCGAAGCGACGCGTTGCCGCTCGTCAACGTAAGCAAGCTATGTAAGTAATTTCATGAATGAATTTTTGCAAGGGTGATCCCAATTTTAATGACTTTTTTATTATTTAGTTTGTTTGAAAAATTTTTTTTTTCAGTTTACGTATTATTTTAACCTATCAATATTTATATGGTTAATGGGCACTAGCCCTACCCGTGTATTAAATTAAAGTCACCATAGTAGCGCCACGTTGTATAGGTATAGTATACTAATTATTTAAATTTTTATGTATTGCATAAGAATAATGTACGTACTTAATTATTATGAAATTCTTTGAGTATATTTTATTATTAGATATTAAAATATATTATTATAGCATTCATATTTAGTCATTTAAAGTTATTTTCTATATTCTGTATTAAATGATTTATATTTCATAATGTTTGGTGTAAGTATAGGAGAGAGCATAATTTTATTTTGCAATCATTTGTCATCTAAAAACTCCTTTACTGAGTAGTATGACTTGGATTCCAGAAATTGTTTCAATTTATTAATAAATATATAATTTGTTTTGTTTACTTCTCTAATGTCATTTGGCAATTTATTATAAATTTTTATGGACGCAACTAAAGGGCTGGTTGAGTGCATTTTGAGTCGGGATTGAGGTACGAGTATGTTTATTTTGTTTTTGTTGTGTCGAAAAGTGTAGGTATCTTGTTTGTGTTTCTTCGCAAGTGGTGTAGAAATCTGGGTGTTTTTTGACAAATTTACATAATTTTAAGTACAAACACGGAAGTGTGAGTATTTTGTGTTTTCGGAAGTGTGGTTTGCAGCTATCAGTTTGTTCTATGTTGGTTATTATTCGAATTAACTTCTTTTGTAAAATAAATATATTACTCTTTTAATTAATTATAGATATTATATTATTTTATGATGATTCGCTTTAAAGTTATTTCTTATTAGATCTTTCTACGAGAGTCCAAAACACCAATAGAGGCAGCGCTACTTCTGCCCATAAATTCCACCTTCGGGTTTTAAATGACATGCCTCGGGGTTGATGCCTTCAGGAAGTCCAGTTTAAAAGTTCCCATTCGATCAGCTGTATGGATATGAAAAAGCAAGCATGGACTGACTACTACCGATGTATTTTAAAAAACTTACACAGCTTCGCCACCTTAAATAAGTAACGCCATCTATAAGTCCGAGTAAACATTACGTCGGTGTTTGAATCAATCGCTGCTGATGACGATCGTTAAACAAGGTTGTTATGTACTTGCCAGGTAAATGGTTTCGTACATAGATGGAGCTTTGTCAGATATAAAAATTGTAGTTTAATACAATATGCATCACGCTTGTATTTAGGTACGGCCGGGGCAGGTAGAGATTGTAATATTTCTACGTGCGTCTTCTCGTACTCACACTGCCTTTATAATGTCGTCAATCGCTCGAGTTTGGGATTTGTTTCTACAATCGTCTGCTAATGAAAGGCAGTCTACTTATGTGAAACAAATCCATCAATGGGAATCAATGCTTGAACCTTCCCTGTTCCCACGCTTGCTCTCTGCTTGTTGGCAATTCCAGGCCTAGCCAGATTATTAAAGAAAAAAAAAGATTAATTTTCCCTATAATTGGTACACGATGTTTTCCTTTACATACCGATGGTAACCCCTGTCAGGTTGCTATTGTGAATTTAATATCTTAGTTTTAAAATTACATTTGCTAGCAGCATTCTATGAATTGCCTTTTTTGTAGTTGTGCTCAGTAGGAAGATCAAAACAATACGGATCGATAGGTACGGAGTCAGCCTATCGGCTTCTCTATCTTTTCATTTATTCATCCAACTCCTTAATACTTAGTTCAATATGTTGTGGAATGCGATAAAGGATTTAGTACACATAGGTACATAAATGGTAACTTAAAAATGTATGAGATCATTAATTATTGTCTATTTTCTTAATGTATACCTAATGTAATCGTAGTCCTCAAGTAGGTACCTATACCTTTTCGGTTCCTGGAAAGGACCGGTCAACTACAGAGCCAAACAGTTCGTATACTTATCGCTCCTAGCTCGTATTTTTGTAAAGTTTTCCTTATCTTAAAAAAAAACTCTCCTGTGTTTTGGTAATACCATGACATTATTAACAATTAAATACCTATCATATTCAGTGCAGCAGTGCGTGCAACCTACGCAGGAGAATTCCTCATTTAACAACATTTTCCTCAACTATATTCATTGCTTCAAACTTTAAAAGAAACAAAACAATTTGAGGATAGTTAAATGTTTTCGCTCTGGTAGCACCTTCATTCCTCCATGGCTTTATGTAGGTACTTATTCCATACTACACTTCTATTACTAAGTACGTAAATATATGGGATTAACACCCTGCAATTGAAGGACAACAGATAACATTGTAATTTGAATTTTTGTGTAGTCATGTACAAAGTACAAACCATAATTTTTTTTTTGTTGGAGATGCTCAATAAGTAAATAAATTAAAAATCTTACAAGTCTTTAGCTGGAATGGGTTTTGGTATAAGTAATCAATGGTATTGGATATTCCAAGTCAAAACATTTGTGTGACTGAGAGATCTAAAATAAACCTGCGCAAGGAAAACAAACAAAGGAACCATCGAACATCAAGCCTTTTGCTGAACCAGGAAGACTTACGTACCCTTTAACTTTATAGTTCCGTACCTACTGCTGACGACGTGTAAAGTTACTTCGACTCGGTCGGATTATAAGCGCTCTTTGTGCTGATAAGTTCGGTACTTCCTGGATGCGTGAGGTGAAAAGTGTCGTCACTAACACTGTGCACTGTATCTTTGTTTGTTTTTAAGATTTTATGTTGCGACCGTGCATACACAAGGCGGCTAACCCGTAGGTTTTTACGGCAATAATAAGGTGTGTATACAAAGGGCCTAACTCGTTCCGCTATTACCCTTATCATATCAATAACGGTTAAAGGATAAAAACAAATTATATAAAAAGACACAGTTATTTCGTAACAGTTAAAAAGTAAATTAAATGAAATCTTGTTCCTCTAAAGCTATAAGGTATGTATGTATATACGAGAGCGTGATGAGAAACGAGCACAATAAGATGCAATGGAGAGAAGAGAAAGAGAAAGAGAATGTATTGATGGCATAGGCCCATCAATAAATTCTCTTTTATAGGCTAACTAGCTGTTGCCCGCGACTTCGTTCGCGTTACATTAATACCTACCTTTTGAATTTCTTTCTGTTTCTAAAATAAAAGTAGCTTATGTTACTCCTAATACCACCAACTATCTGCCAGTGAAAGTCCTGTCAAAATGGGTCCAGCCGTTTCGGAGATTAGCCGGAACAAACAGAAATACAGACAAAACATTTTTTTTTTGTTACAAGTAGGTACCGTGTACTTATACTTTCATATGCATTTGGTAAAAAGCTGTTATTTTGACATTACAAACAGACACTTAAATTTATTTAATTAATCAAGTTTTAAATTGGCTTAATGGCAATCAACTTACCCTCAATAGTGAAAAAACAAAAATAATCTGCTATACCCTACGCCAGTCTACAAAGTAGCCGAATACTACTACCCTAATCGCTCACTCAAGCGTCTGCACAGGCACCGCAGCTTGCTCCTGTCCGTAACCCCACAATCAAATACCTCGGTGTGCCTCTTGGTGACAATCTGAGCTTCTCAGCCCACATAGATCTACTTACAGCAAGGGTTAGAAAACTAATATTTGTCTTCGTCATGTGGCAGAAGCACAGATTGTCAAAAAGGTCTACCTTGCCCCCTGTCAATCACTTCTATCATATTGTGTTTCCGCCTGGGGTGGTGCTTGTAAGACCACAAAGCTGAAATGCAATTATGACAAACTGGAAAGATAGCTTTCTACTTTGTCATAATTGCATATGTATTTATTATTTAAATGACATTATATTTATGTATATTTTAGTGATATTTATTTTAGAAGTAATGGAGGGGCTCGTGGCTAAGTTATGACAGCCGCACACGTCGATCGACCAGGTGAAGTTACGCTTGCCGCAATCGGTCAGTGGATGAGTGACCATTTTTACATATCGAGACTTCGAGCTTATTTTAATTCCATAATTGTTTTTATTTATTTATTAAAACTTTATGCACAAGTAACAACTGTACAAAGGCGGACTTAATGCCTTGGGCATTTTCTACCAGTCTACCTTAGCCTTTATATTACGGACGCTTTTAACGTGCACGTCTTTCTACATCGTTCTCACATGTATAATTACAAAATGAATGATGTAACCACTTTATTGTAACAATATTTTGATTTAAAAGAGTGTCCATGGAGTTTCTTGCCCGTTCTTCTCCATAGGTACCTACTACGCTTTGGAATGGGCAACTAGCTTCATCTTTCTGACTGACCGACCTCCTGACAATTCAAAAGTGCCTGTAATTGGTTTATTTGAAATAAATGCTTTGAGTTTGAGTTTTTTGAGACCTCCCCGTGCCTTGATCACGGCTGTCATTCTTCTATTTTTGACAGTCGTTACGGGTTAGTCCAAGCCCGAAAGTCTGACAACCAGTCTTACCATGGGGTGTCGTATTACCCAGTAACTGGGTTGTGGAGGTCAGATGGGCAGTCGCTCCATATAAAATACTGATATTCCGCTGCATCCGGTTAGACTGGAAGCCGACCCTAACATCGTTGGGAAAAGGTTAGACAGATGATGATGTTGTGGTGGCACGCGGTTGGAATAAACAAAGAAATAAAGAAAACAACATTTACTCAGCACAGACTAAAAGGCACACAATATAATATAACTTACCTAAAGCAGATAACAAAAATTAAAATCAAATAAAAAGTGTATAGGTAGTGCGATGTAAGAAATTAGCAGGAAAATTAAAATAATAATGAATAAGTGAATAATGTGAGGTTGTATGTTAAGCCCCAATCTACTAATTCTCATACAAATAGGACTAAGTTTCATGCAGTATTCAATTATATAAATGTTTATGAATTACTCGTGTCTTTTCTATAGTCCTATGGGCCCTATGCGTATTTTGATTGCAAATACACTGATGACTCGATGAGCAATATAAAAAGCCACTTGCACAGTGCCTAAAAAAATCGAAAAAAAAATCTCGTTTCATAATTTAGTAATCCTAAACTATGAAACCAGACAAAATACGAGTACTTTTATTTTCCCGTTGTTTTCATTGTTGTTTTTATCTTTGCGTATCGATTTTTTTACTAAAAAGCTTACGGCAAACGTTGACTTGTAAATAATGGTATCACCATGCCTCTCACACCCGCGGAATTTACCAGGATCATCACTATGGTGCAATTAGGGAGATCCCAGAGACAAACGGCCAGAACAATGGGTGTGAGACATTCTACTGGCCAACAAGTGCTTCGGAGGTTTAGAAAGACTGGGCTTAACCTAAGAAGACCAACCAATGACAAGCCAAGGTGCACAATGGCCCGAGAAGATCGATTCATTGTTTCGTGTCGACGATGTTAAGAAATCGGCTTGTCTGGTGCTTAGCATTCCGAATCGTTGAATCCGTATTGAGAGCACGCGGAGGTGATACGAAATATTGAACGATTAACAAATTAAGTTTCAATTTCGTAAACCCACTTTAAGAGTTAATTGTTTTTTGTCCAAATGGCCTATTAGGTGTTTTTCCTTCTTTAACACATTTTTTTGAGTTTAGTGTTTTTTTAAATGTTTTTCATACACATTTGAATGTTGCTTTTCACCCCAAGAAGCTATCTTTCGTGGTTTTGGAAATATTTCATGATAAGTTAATGGTTTATTTATATTGTTTGTGTATAATAATTGGCAAGTTCGACTAACATGTAATGTTTCTTTATCTACACATTGTTGTCGATGTTATGATTATTATTATTACTAATTACCTTATTCATCATGACCGCAGTGACGCCATCTGACGAATTCATTCAAATCTTTCGTTAATCGCAAATCGAGAGTGGAAGGGTTCTGTACCGTACTTTCATATTATGTCTTGCAGCCAAATATAGTTTGCTAGTTACCAATTATCTGCCGGATTGTTGTAGGCTGCCACTCTACTGGTAACTACAATATAATACTTACAGCTTTCAGCTATTAGCTTCATTAATATATCTTACTAGCTTTTGCCCGTGGCTTCGCTCGCGTTAATTTAGAATTTGACAGTCAATTAAGGTTGTACTCTGTTTGGCCGTTGCACTCATGGGCTCGGAACAGTACTGAAAGGTGGGAATTTTTTTCTGTATCCCTGACAACGTATAAGAAAAATGTCATGATGAAAGGTTCAGTGGTTTAATTATTAGTTTGAATGATATTCGTTCACATCAAATACGTAAGTAGGTATAGGATCGTCAATAGGTCCAGATTAATTTACTCTTATTTTCTTCATTTCTGTGCTGGATAGTATCTCTTAGTTTAAACTTATATTGTAGAGGTAGGTAAGTAGGCATACGATTTTTTATTCTATGCTAATAGATTACATTATCGCTGAGTTCTAAATAGTGGACTTGTCATTTTTGAGACTTAACAATTTATAGACCTTTGACATTTATCTTAACTCTGTGGGAATAATCAACATTTACGCCCGCTTGTGCGTTTAGTCGGGCTATGTGAATAAATGTAGGAGTAGAGTTTGTAAACTCGGAGTCAAGTAAAATAATTAAAATATGAACTCTTGCGTATTACGCGTTGCGCCACTAAAAAGTAACACCGGGTTAGTTAACGAGACATTACTGTTTTTTGAGTTGGGAACATTGCAGTTCAATGAAAAAAAAAAAGAAACGATTGTTATTGCCTTGTGTTTAAAATTTTGCATGCTATGTTTTATCTTAGCTAAACATGCTTGTGCCTCAATTTGTATATTTAACACCCTTGTATACCATGTTTTACGCAAATAAATATTCTATTCTATGGATGAAACTTAAAATGATAATATTACTTGCCTCTGTGCATAAAATAGAATTGCAATGTCTGTGCCCTGATATGTAATCCGACGAAAAATGTATGAACGAATAATGAACTGAAATTGTATACCCATCTCTTTTACACTGCATTACGATACTTTCTTGTCTTTGAATTTTATAACATGACATTTCTTTTAAATGGTATCGTGTGTGGTTTACATGAAGATTTTGTTTATTGATTGACGAAACCGTCAGATAAGGAAAATATGTTTTAAGTTTTTTATAATTTGTATTAATTTTAACGAACAAACAAACAAATTTACTTTCGCGTTCATAACATTAGTTAGCATTAGGATTTCTTGTTGATATAGTACCGAATTTTCACTTACTACAACGTCATCAAACATTATAAAATACAAAATGAGTTACCAGCGGTAGGTACCTCATAACGTCAACTTATTTTAACATTACTAACACTACGTCCTCTAACTCTTGGTAGCGTGGCGCAAGATTAATTATTTGATTAAACCTGAGTTAACTGATAACTCCAAGTTATTTAGGATAACCCATGAACGCGCAAGTGGAAAAATCTATTAACACACATAGCTCATAAAACTCAGTTTACGCCACGACAAGAGCGTAAAAAAGCGATACCCTCAAGTTGCCAAAACCAAACAAAAAAACCGTTTTACAATTTCATCACGGATCTCTACAACAAATGGTCTTTCTCCGACCTCTAGGTATTCTCCGCATCATTAACAACATTAAGGTTCATTTGCTTGACCGCAGTATATATTGCGAGTGCACCGCTGCGCCCACGCATTGACGCGCCATCTTTGATTAAGTGACGTTTATTATCACAATGAAGGGCTACGTGTTGATAGTTTATCTGGTACTCTGTGGGCTGGCGGAATGTAGTGATGGTAAGTGTAGATAATATCTGAAAATGGACCAATTTTTTTTTTAAAACACAGGTACTATGTACCCGTTTGGGTAAATACAGGCGGGATGTTTATTTATTTATATATTCTTTATTGTATACCACAAAATACATAACACAAAAATAAATTGAACACTACAAAATATAAAATGGGCGGCCTTATCGCTTTCCGTGATCTCTTCCAGGCAACCTTGTTGCCTTGAAGAACCATGAACCTTGTGTTAGATATTGAGTTATGGTAACTGATATTTACATAAAACCTATTTCGAAATGAACTGTCAAATTGTAGGCAAATCTGAATTTAATTATTCTCAATTATTTTTATTTAAGTTAACGCATTATAAGTCTCGATAGAGTCCGATGTCGTTTAAATTTATTTTCTATAAGTAGGAATTGATATTTCTTGAAATTTAAGTCTTGGCTTATTATAATTAAACCTATTGAAATGTGGAGTTGGCTACAGGACGCCAGTGGCATTGCAACATTTCCGAGGACGCCACAACAACTTGGCGACGAGGATGGGATTCGAACCCACGCGTGCAAAGCATTTAATGAGCATTATTTGAGATACAACATGAAAGATTGTGGTTTTTGTAAAAGTTTTTTTTTAAAGCTTACTCTTCTTGTTACTTACAGAATAACTTTATTTTACCGGGCGTGAATTATGCATAATATTTTAGAAAGAAAATATTGTTCGTAATCTTCTTTGTATTCTAAGAGCCTATAAACCTGCATACAGGGTGGTATTCAAAAACTTAGTTTAACCCTTCGTATATGGATCGTGGGCCCACGTCAGACACAATGGCATTTTAATTGTGTCTGTAATTACGGCATTCAACCGTTTAATCATTGGGATTACGAAAGAATGACACCGGAAAAAGATGGATGTGTGAATGTCCTTAGGTAAAAAAATTCTAAAGGTTTCGGTTGTCAGTTTCAAAGTGACATTTAAGGCTGTATTCCGGTATGCAGCACCTACTAACCTTCGGAAGGAAGGTAGTAGTACGATTGTTTGCTGAACCCTGAGTTGGTCCGACACTACCGCCTGTTCGGGGCGTCCACGTCCCACATTATGTTCTACTCTTAACTGTCACAAAGTTGTTGTAATTACTGCACTTTTGTCACCCATTTTCATTGTTTGATAATTGTGATCACGGTTTTGTAGCATACCTACTTAAATACGGGTTTTCACGGTTGTGTTAATTTACAAAAAAAAAAAAACAAACCGTACATTTTAGATAGGTGGGTCACCATTTTAGTCTGATTCCCAACTTGCACACATAGCTTTAATAGGTAAGTACCAGCATTTTGTCATCTTGTGCCGACCACAGCATTAGGTAGTAGGGACCTATTTTTTTTTCTGTGGTGCTGACGTACGTTCTGAAAGTATTGGAATCAAACAATATTTTTTTCCAATCTTCAAACTTGATTTGGTAATGCTAAATGTGCGTTAAAGCAAACGAATTTAATTACTGGGGACAAAAATACTGTATTGGCAAACATACTTAATTTTTAACGTTTCCTCAAATGGACCAGCAAAATATTTCGTAAAGTTTTCCTAAGCAAAGTAAATAACAATTAGGTACTGCATAATATTACTCAAAGTCCAGAAATTGCCGAACTTTACTCAGGTCGCTAGAAGTTATTCACACCTAAGTTTTTTGGATATTGTGGTAAATAACGACACTACGCACTTACGCACGTGCTATGTTATATACGTATAACTCATCTATACATATACATACAATAATAAAACCGTAGTTTAGTCAATACTTGGCAATATTTTTACGAATTATTTTTTATTAATAAAAAATTATAAATAAATAAAATAATAATTTTTTTATTAATCAAAAACTATATTTTCGGCATTGGCATCGTTCCCAGACCGCGTTAATGGAACGATTCCAATGCCGAAAATATAGTTTTTCGAATTCTTGTCTGTTTGTCTGAATGTATCTTCCAGCATCACAATAATACTACCCGGATAGTTTTTGTTAAAATTTTGCATCGATATTCCCATAAGTCTGGTCGGTCTGTACCTAGGGGATGAGCAATATTGCAATTTGTTCGTATCCTTCTATGGTTTACCGCAAATTGTAAAAAGACAAGGCAAAATATAGTTACAGATTTAACCTTTCAATGATTATCATCACTCTATACTTATGCAGCTGTATGCAGTCAATCATACAGGATGGATTTTTGAGATGGGGCAATAAGAGGAGGTACCTTAAAACCGTAGTCGCTACAAGAAAACGGTCTGAGGAGACGGTCCTTAACTTTTTGAAACATTTTGATCTGCGTTCACAGATTTTGACATAGAATTACAGTCACCAAAAAGATGGGCAATTTTCACAAAAAAACTTTTTTGCTGCCAATCAATCATGTTTCTTAAGGATCAAAAATCTTACGACTTTCAGTGAACGAAGTTGTGGCCAGAAGCTAGTATGTACCTATATACATTCGTCGGAAACCTGAGGGGCAATTCTCGTACTTAAAAAACGTTCAAATTCAAGTCGCAATCTCATCTTAGCGACAATCAATGTCAAAAACTTGTCAAAAATGTATGGAAATAGCGTAGACAGAGAAACTAATTAGTTACTTAGTTTCTCTGTCTACGGGAAATAGATTGTATTTTTGACAGATTGCGACTGAGATCAGACTGTGAACGGGCTTAAAATTACGGGAATTACCCCTCTGTTGTAATTTCACCAAGCTTGTAACGACACTCAATACCTGAAACAGACTTGGTTTCCGCACCTCATTTTTGGGTCACAACTGAAAATCAGCGCTGTGCTGTGGGCCCCCATAGCACAGCATCATACTGAGTGGAGGCCTTCTTGTCAAAGTCACGACTGCAGATGCCGACTATTTCTATGACGTGCTTGTAATTATGGATTTTCACAGCATAATCAGCCTGTTATGTTCCCACTACTGGGACATAGGCCTTCTCTCCATTAGAGGGAGTAATAAGCTATAATCCGCCACGCGGGACCAGTACCGGTTGTAGGATGTCACATGTACCTACTCGAAATTTCGGTTCTAGGACATGGGGAACCACTTCTTCACGATGTTTTCCTTAACCGTTTTGAAAGCAGTTATGATGAAATATTTACACTAAGTAAAATATATGACTGCCAGGGTTCGAACCCAAGACCACAACATGATCATAAATCGGGTTGAATTATCTTTCTCATGTGCACGTGTTTCTGTGACAATTAAAAGAGCTATCTGTCAATTTCCAACTCCCATATTCCAGGACCTACAATCATCCCATGTCGAAGAGAAGACACAGCCTGCCTCAAAGCGTCGGCACAGGCAGCAGTGCCAGAGCTCGCTGCTGGCGTGCCCAGCATGGGCATCTCTGTCATGGACCCCATGCATGTGGAGCAGGTCAAGAGCACGCAGGCTGGGCTTGATATGGACTTCAGGAACACGACAGTGACAGGATTGAAGGATTGCAAGGTTTTGAAGTTGACGTGAGTGGAATTTGTTCATTTTTTTGAAGAAAAGTTTGTTTGGATGTTTACCATCATGCCTGTTGCACCAACATACAACATTGTTGGGCGGCACTAGATGACAGTTAGTTCCATATGCCAGTAACATTGCGGTCACATGAAACTTTTCGGATTTTGTAAAAGATGACTATGGAATTTTAAGAAAAGAATTCCTTTGGTTACAGCTAGGATGTTTAGTTGTAGAATATTGTAGGAAGACCATGCGATTCGTAGACCAAAAAAAACGGTCGGAAAATTACTAAGCATTTGCTAGTCTGTTTTTTCTTTTGACTGCCTCGTTTGTCTAGATGTCGCGTTGCTGCTGAGCATGAGGTCCTGGGTTCGATTCCCAGGTCGGTCAAGGTGTAATTAGGTCTTTCCATCTGGAAATTCCCAGTAGCAGGCCGGACTCTGGATTTGTGACCGGTTGATAGCAATAGGCTCGCCCCTTGTTACAAAAGACTTACGCATAATTGGCGAAATTTACCAATTATGCGTTTACGACTTTGCGTCACATTCGATTCGCGTCGTGTGTAGCGCCTGTTTGAAGGAGTCTTTATATGTTATTTTTTTTAATAAGTCTAATAAATAGAGGACGTTTCCTATTTCATTGTCATCATAGGTTTTTTTGTAATTTTCTCGAAGAACTTTATCAGTAATTAATTAATGATGTCTTAATACATATTGTAATTAAAACCCAATTAAGGGTTATTTTTTGGGTTACGTATTAAAATAAAATCGGTGCTAAGTGGATGGAAAATTGAGATTGATAACATCTTGATAAGTAAAGGTACTGATTCAATCGTCTCATATAGCCCTTATAGTTCATTCGACATAATAATAATTATGCCTATACACATAGAGGTACCTACATGCGGGGTAATTGCATTACAACATTAAATGGCAATTGATCACAGTGCCTATCATATAATAATAATAAATAAACATTTATTTTTCTTCCACAAAGGCGCCTTAAAAATATGAAGACACTAACATTTGATGAATCCTTTGTGGGAGACTGGTATCTGCACTAGGAAAAACCTGTCACACAGATTACCAGGTCGCCCCCCAAAACAGTGTTTGAGTAATCTTAAATGATTGATAACAATTATTTCAAACTTTGGTAGGAGAAAAATAAGGGTTTTTTTTTACAAAATTACAATTATTATTGACAATGTGGGTACTAGTGAAGTATGTTAAGGTGTGGTGTGGTGTGGTGCAGGGTGGTGCAGTATGGTGCGGTATGGTGTGGTATGGTGCGGTATGGTGTGGTATGGTGTGGTATGGTGTGGTGTGGTGTGGTGTGGTGTGGTGTGCTGTAATGTAGTGTAGCATGTCGAGCTGACGAAGTTTTCAAACCTACGAAGCAATGGATTAGGAATTAACTTCAAAATTATGAGTGTGTTACGCAATTAGGGTGCGGGTCATCGCCTAAACGATCTTAGTCATCAAAACTCCAGACGTTTCGTTGTTTTTCGACTAAAAACTCTGGATTTTTACGAGAAATACGGGAGACAGCACGCCCCCAATCGTGTAGCACATTCATATTTTATCGAAACTCAGAAAAGGACGCCGCCCTAAACTGCTGGATGGGATGTTCGAGAATCGATCGTGGTGAAGAGTTATGGGGTAGCAAACAATAATAAAAGACTCATGAAACTATACCACTTGTATTACTGCCTACCTCGGCACTTCCTTATTATAAATTACACAAACACAACACGTTAAGTGACGAAGAACAAACTTGCACGAACAAAACAGATAAAACTTGACACAAATTTAACTAATTTGAGAGCTAATTTAGGAGATATTCAGGCTAGAAATTGCAGCGGGATAAGGGTGTCGCTTAGTTCACGGTGAGTCGGAACTGCCTGCGAATACTTCCCAGTGAGTCGGGGTGACGCTGCGTTATGCTCCAGTGCTTCGGATGTGGTACAGCGGCGGGTTGAGGCTGACTGCTGGCATCGACCAGGACAGGTGTGGAAGGGCTCTGCTTTTGGACTGGCCGGAAGTGCAGTGTGCCGTGCCAAGGTTGCTGATGAGGCTGAGGGTGATGACCAGGAATGCGCGTTCACTGCATGGTGGTGGTCAGGATACCCGTTGAAGCCGTGGGTGCTGGCTGGCGGTGTGAGTTGTGTGACTCACCGCTCGAAAGCTCGAGGAAGTGATGGTGATGACGTCACGCTGAACCCTCTGCTCGAAGACTGCGTCAATGTCCATATTTGGGTCACCAGTATAGAGGTATGAGGAACAGGGTGTAAAGTTTGCTCATACCTCCTGGTAGAGGGAGGAACCTCCGACCAGACGGGTCCTGCCGATTGCCGTCGGGCCGTTGTTTATAATATGCTAGTTACGCGGTAAACTCTGCTGGCGCGATGCAGGATTTTGCGTGACATCAGTATGACGCGTAGTTCGCTTGTGGCGTTGTAGATGCCGCCATAGTGGGATTGGAGAGGCCCAAGTCCAGCGGACAGCTATAGGGTAAATGATAAATTAAATGATTTTATTTCTGTAAGTAGGTACAAACACTTTTACACGTCAAATGATGGTCATGGGTGATGTGGGTAATGATGGTTATGGGAGATGACTGTGATGAAACTGGCCAATACAATCGTGTGTTCTTCTGCAGACTCCATGATCCCAAGACTAGCCTGGACCTGAAGTGTTCGGTGACGATGGTGGGAGACTACACCCTCGGAGGCAAGCTGCTCATCATGCCCGTCGAGGGCAGCGGCAGATACTCCATCAAAATCCGTGAGTTTCTCATATTATTATTAGCTGTCTATGGGACCAACTTAGGTGTTTTATTCAAAAGTACAATACTAACCAGATAAAAATGTATGAAACAGCCGATTTTTCATATTTCAGAGTTGGTCCCATAGTAAAAGTTGAGAACTACAGTATGTTAAAGCTGATTTAATATATATACGTAATATATAAGCCAACAATCTTAAAATAATAAAGTAAGGAGGCCCTTCTTTTATCTGTCATACTTTCTGTATAAAATTATAACTTTGACTTTGATGCTGAAGTATGAAAAAATAGAAATGCTTAAAGCGTCGAATATCAAAACACCGTGAAACCAAATACCTGACTTGATCCTAGCAATGAGCTTGAGGTATAAATAATAGTCATGTTCATACAAAATTGAACTCAAGTACTGTTTATCTTTATAGAGATATGAGCAACAGGATGTAAAGTTCACTCATCCTCCATAGAAAAGGGAAAATCCTTCGACCAGGTGGTTATTGTGAATAGTGGGTATAACTGTCCAACGATTTATATGCTAGTCGCGCGGTAAACTCTGCTTGCGCGATGCAGCATTTTGCGTGACGTCAGTATGATGCGTAGTTCGCATGTGGCGTTGTAGATGCCGCCACATCTTCATAGATTGATCGATCTTTGTGTTACAGTTAAAGGCTAACCACAAATGTAGCTATTTGTGGTTAGCCATTAACTGTTAACAGTTTATTAGATGCAGTTACCACATTCATATTGATACATTACTTACTTCATTCCTTTATTTTTAAACAGACTCATCTACACTAAACACGTGGCTATTAAAGTTTTACCTTAAAGGAGCACCACAGCAAAATTATAATTTAGTATCTCTCGCAATGGCTCTGTGCTCAATGCATCCCAATTCTCATAATTTCATACCCTCTGCATAATTTCAGGTGACATCGTGGTCAAGTTGCAGTTCCAAATGGGGGAGAAGACAAGGGACGGCGACCAGTACTGGGTGGTGAAGAGCTGGCAGTACACCTCCGAGGTGGAAAAGGGAGTCCACTTCAGTTTCAAGAACCTGTTCAATGGAAACAAACAGCTTTGTAAGTACACCAACGTAAACTGATAATTATGTAAAAAGATTTGCAGTCTACAGAGAACGTGAAATTTGAAAACAATGAGTGATATACGAGTAGATCCCAGTCAAGAATATGTTCGAGTGATGCAATCCGTACCATCTACGTACCTTCTTCACCATAGGGAACGATTCTTCTACACGCTAAACCAAAAACCGCTCTAATAAAAGATTTTATAATTTTCATGTAAAAATGCAATATACGTTGGAAAAACATAATACACTACCGGACACCTGAATCGAGCCACTCTGCATGTTTTTGTTTAAAGTTCTCTCTCAATCTTTTTAAATAATGGTAATAAGTACAATGAAGAATAAACGTTATCTTGAAGCCAGTCACTCACTATCATTCTCTACGTGTCTCCTTCTAACAGTTTGAGCGCAAACAGTTAGTGCATGAAAGTCTCGAAGCGGTTATTGTTTCTGTACTGAAGTCAGGTGACGATTACGCAGGGTGGTGGTAAAGTGACCGATCTAGTCGTGCTGTAGTGTCCCGGTTTCATGGTTCTCCTGGACGGCGCATGAATCCGTCAGTCTCCAGGTATCGATGGAAATTCTTTTAACGGCAGAGTGGCTTACATGAAGTTGTGCACTTACGTTTCTCTGACTATGGCAAAACTGAAGAAGTGCCACAGCTTGCGCGGCTACTTCGTGCAGTATCCATAATTTGAACGTCAGAATGGATGAAAAAATAAATAAACAATTTTGAAACTCTTTTTATTCAAAATAAAAAAAAAACGAAATAACTATTGACATAATGAAAACTCTTGCTGCTTCTTTAACAGCGACCCAACAAGGGGGGCATCAGGGACTTGTGGCTAAGTAAGTAAGGTGTGGATGGGTGACCATCTTGACATATCAAGACCCCTCCGTGTCTCGGAAAGCACGTTAAGCCGTTGGTCCCCGGCTGTCATTTATGGACCTTTGAGAGTCGTTACGGGTCGTAAGAAGCCCGAAAGTCTTATAACCAGTCTTATCACGGTGTACTTATCGTATTACCCAGTAGCTGGGTTGTGGAGGTCAGATAGGCAGTCGCTTCATGTAAAATACGACCCTAACGTAGTAGGAAATGGGCTAGGCAGATGTTGAGTGATACCACAATAATGGCCAGTACAGTACCTATGTCAGCTTCAAACCTGCTTAAAAACTTTTTCTCCGACTTAGCGTTATTTTGGTGTTTTAGGCCTAATGCACGGTGGCTCGATTTAGGAGTCCGGGAGTGTATATAGATGCTAGGTCAGTAGGTACCTAGCGTCGGTTCATCTTTTCATATGACATCACACACACGTCATTAATTTGTTTTTTTTTTCTATTTAAGCGGACGCAGTCCTGCAATTTGCGAACAGCAACTGGCGCGATATCTTCCAAGAGGTGGCGCCACCTATAGTGAAGGTGATCGTTTCCAAGCTGGTTGCCGAATCCACCAAACTGTTCGACAATGTGGCTGTCAAGAACCTTGTTATAGAATAGAGCTGCTGTATTTGTAAAACTCTAAGAAATTAATTGTTTAGCAAATTGACAACTTACTACAATTGACCGTCAATTCAAATCATAACTGTCATTCTTTGACTGTATGAAAAAAAAAACAATTAATTTCCCTGGCTGTACCTAGTCGTTAAATATATGGTTGTCTTTACTATTGTTGAAGTGTTTTTCTTAACTACATTTGTTCACAAAAAAATGTTGGTCGTAAGTAACTGAAACTGCCTTGAACGATTGCCTAATTACCTACGTGCGTACGACACACTGTTCAGATTTAATAAATAGGTATGATCTAAACAGTATTAGGCCAGGTAGGTAAATTATAAGAAAATGATATTACGACTCGGTGGTGAATGATCGACGACGACTTGCTGCTAAAACTACCTCCTTTAATTAGAATGGGAAAGAAAGCTTGCTTATATTCGGCAGTAGGCGGGAAAAGACAGGTTGATGATGTTACTGAAGAAACTTAGCAAAGGATCTCCTCAGTACTTTTGAAAGCGCAGACACCAGAACGAACTTTTGCTACTTTTGTTTTTGATAAGTCTTACTTTTTCGACCCTTCGTCTGTGTCCGGCGAAAATAAGGCTACGGTTGAGTGTACGTGACAATAGCGTGAATATACCTAACGTTTCCGCTGTTACTTAAACATAAATAACTACCTACCTAGCTAGTTAAACTTCACAAGTAGTGTTTGCCTATTCACGAGTAAACACGGCAAGAAAAAGTAGCGAATATATAATGGGAATGTAGGAAAAACACGAACAGAGAAAACTAGAGCCAAGTTTGATTTATTTTTATTATAAAGTACCTATTCCTATTAAACATTGATATAATTCCTTATGTTATTACGTACTTATTTAAAAAAAAATAGGTATTTGGTTGTTTTTGTGTGTTTCATCCATCTGACGCATGATTTAACCTCAATTTAAACACTAATGTGATTGCAACGAATGTTCTCAGGGCAAGTTCGAAGTAAAACCTTAAAACATTGAGATAACGTCATCAAAGGAGGCTAAGGATTTTTGAAGATTCTATCTGTCTGCACGACCTCTTACGTAAGCCGGTATTTGGGGCAACTATTTTAGTCTTTAGGTATTTCAACAGTATAGTAAAACTACCTACTTAATTACAATTACAATTGTGTAATTTTGTCTCAAGACCTAGAACATTTTTGTCGTCTACTCAAATATAATAATGCTCAATATCAAATTCTTTTAATAAAATTTCGTTTGACTGACGGATTAACAGCCAATGCACAACCACAAAAATATATAAAGATTTAGGAATCGAAGTATGTAAGTAATGAAAACGAATTTCTCATAGAAGTGTTAGACCTGCCCTAAGAAAAGTTTAACCGATATCCAACTCCTCGTTCGTTGGAGGCTAACGGTCGGGTGAAGTTTATGTATACCTATGCAAGCGAGGTCTCAGTCAATGGTGCCGATTCTGTTGTACACCGAACTAAACTAACTAAACTATCACTAAAATTCCTTACTTTTGGCTATGAGAATCTTAACGCTATTCTGCTAAATAAAATCTCTAAATTTAAAAATAATTTTGACACATCTAAAATCAAATTTGACAATTATTGCGACTCCACGTGGTACTTGTTTGCCGTACCACGTGATCTTTTTTTAGAGCCGTAGGCGCGCATTATGTGCGGCCTCGACTTGTTTTGTATGGAATTTTTTACTTTTTGTATGGAAAATATAAAAAAATATTACCAACACGTTGAGTTTTATAGGTTTACGGGTTGCAAAGGGGGTCGAAATTTTCATTATTTTTGCGATAGGACACGCCGTTTTCGAGATATAAGCAAAAGAAAAGAAAAAAAGATACAGTACCGTTTTTGCATCTGAAGTCGAGGTGTTGGTGTGAATTTTAGTTCATGACAACTAATTTTATTCCACACCTTTTTAATCGCGATTAAAAATAGTCAGATTTAGTTAAGACAATCAAAATTTTTGGTGAAAAACGTAAAATTCAGAATAGCAAAATTGCCATTTTCACTAAATTATAATCTCAGTGCCATCTTAGTGCTGTCAAACTAAAATTTAGTTAAGTTGTGTCACTTTAGTCAATTTCAGAATGGGAAATCGTCGTTTGACAGGAATAAACTAAATTTTGGTGATTTTTAGTCTAGTTTAGAGAATTTTGTGACAAGAGAATCGGCACCATTATCTAGTTTTGTCAACCTTGGCAGGGCACACTACCGCGCACACATTTTACGATTTAATATTATTATGTTTATGACTATTGTGCTTACTATGGCGTAACGACGTGGAGTTCAGAGAATCCTAAGTCACCTATGTACCTACGGGAAAATACTGACGACTATACCTACGATTAAAAATGTTTGTATCCGCGAACTTTGTTTCTTACAAACAGAATAATAACCAGAAGTAATGGCGTTTTCATAGCATTAACATCTTTATTGTTTCACATTAAGTTCAATGTGTAATGTGATTTAAAATAAAGGGCCAGATAAAATACAGTTAATTATTTAAAACACAACATTCCACCTCGGACTAAAGTTAAAATGACGTCATTCTTGGTGTTAAAAACGTATAACTCATACCATATTTTATCTTCTTGTTAACATCTAGATCTTTGCGTATTTATTCTCCACATACATATAAATGCAGGACCACATTAAGCATGAGCATCGTCTAGGTAGAAATCTGTTTGGATATCAAGATCAACTCTAGTTTTTGCGCAAACACTTTAAAATTGCATTGTTTAATTAAGAACAACTGGGGAAAAACCTCTTCAAGGTACAAACCAGATTAGCTTAAAACAAAATATTTATCTTAACTAATTATCGACTAATAAATAATATTATGTCGGGGATAAGTTGTTTCGTGTTTTATATACAAATTCAAGGCTAAGAGCTCGTGTGGCATCCAAATATCGAGGTTTTTTTTGTGTATACCCAGACTTTTCCATAAGAATCAAAACTGTTTTGTGGTCAACTCTTCAGCAATGTCGTTACTACAAATATCTTGCTACACTTTTTCAAAAATGGCATCGACTTTATCCGTAAGGGCGGGCGAGCTGCATCTTTCATCAGAAGTCCGACACTGAAAATGATAACCAACTTTGTGTTAGGTACATTTGTATGTCACAACATTTTATTTGTTTTTGTATGAGCTTTTCTTTATGTACTATCACATTTAATTAATTCTATTAATGTATTAAAACGGACACAAGCTTCTCTATGTTTTGTTATTCTAGCGTATGGCACTCGTGGGTTGCAGCTGAAAATCAGCGTCAGGTGGTACACCTTGTGTTGTCATCTGACATTATGCTGAGCTGAGGCCCGTTTGGCATTATAATTTTTGTATTCTGTTTTTATAGTATTAAGGTGTATTTATTTTGCTGTAATGCCAATAAACGCATTTTCTTTCTTTTTCTTTCTTTCTTTCTTTACTCTTACTGACACTGTGATAACTTAATAAACATCACATATTTTTTCGCGGCATGTGTCGCATTTTTCTGCCCGCGGCTTCGTTCGTGTGGAAGTCATATGCACCACAATGTACTAAAATAACAGCCACATTTTTAAAAGACTTCCCTGTATTCTACGTTTGTAGTTTTGGTCTCAGCAGCCAAAATATGAAGAGAGTCAGGCCTGGTGACGCGGTAGCAAGCGACGTACAGTTGTCCGTGTGAGAAGTAGCTCGTCCTGCGGTGCGAACACGGCCTACTGTGATAGACTTGTGTCACACATATTTATCACAGTTTGGGAGCAAAAACCGTGATAAAATGCGTGACTTAAGCCTATCACAGAGGCTGTGCAAGCCCAGTTGAGGTCGACAGCTGCATCCTTCAATAGCCATTTTCCATTGCTTGCAAAGTTTTTGAATTAATGAAAGCCTGCGTTCCTGCATATTACTATTTAATGGCACAAACCAGATATACTGATGACTGATAGACTGATGCATTCTTACAGATTATTCCTTACGAACAGGTATCACTAAAATAATACAACAGTAGATTGTAAACACACGGAATTTCTCATTAACAGTCATCTAACCATAGATAAGTACCTATTTATTTTTATTATTACCAAAGATGACAGAAGAGGCCTAAACTTTATGTTTTTCTGTGTATGTTCTACGGACTATCAATAGTTAAACAAAATGTAAAACAAAGAAGCACAATAAAAATTAAATTGTTGGGCATCGAACTTGGGTTTGCAAAGCAGTCGTCGAACCTTAAAACTATTTGCTTTGTTGAAAGTTGACTAAAATAGCCGTTCTTATATTATGTCATGTTTGACTGCTTACCTCCTTAAAGGAATACCGTAATAATAATCATTTAAAAGGATAACTCGATAACTATCTGCTATTGTCGTTCCCGATTCAGCCCAGTGAAGTAATGTATAAATATAAAATAATTAAATAATATGAGACAAGTTGACAACATAGACATGGTCTTCAGGCCCCGAACTAGGCAGAGCCTGTACTACGGTAACCTGATGATTGATATACATATACAATTACATACACACCCAGACACAGGTCAAACAGACATGTTCATGCACACAAATGTTTGACTTGTCCGGGAATCGAACCCGGGACCAGCGGCTCAGAAGGCAGGGACTGGAAGGAAGGAAGGAGGAACTGCTCCAACCGGTCAAAATGAATTAATGTATTCAAAACATTGTAACAATTTTTAAAAGAGTAACGGTGGAGTTTCTTGCCCATTATTCTCCATACGAAACTAGGTACCTTTTGGAAGGGGCGACTAGAATCAATTATATTTTAATGTAAATGTTGACGTTCAAAACTGCCTTTTATGTGGCTATTTGAAATAAATACTTTGACTTTGACTTTGAATGGAATGATTCGACTCTCTCACTTCTCCTACTAATTGTGTGAAAAGTTTTCTTGCGATTTCTGGTACTCAAACCACAGTTGGTCCGCTAGTGTTTTTTCATCCTTATAAGAAACACGATCAATTGGTATCGAATAAAGTAACGTTCTTGTGAAAATTGCCCATTTTCTTGCTGACTGTAATTTATTTTCAAAATCAGTGAACGCAGATTAAAATGTTTCAAAAAGTTATGAACCGACTCCTAATGCCGTTTTCTTGTAGTGACCACGGATTTAAGGTTTGTATTGCCCCATCTCAAAAATCTACCCTGTATATGCTATGATTGACTGCTTAGGTCCATAAAGGTATAGCGTGATGATAATAATTTGATAGATTCAATCTTGGTTAAAGCTGTAACTATATGCAATATTTTGGCTCGTCTTTTTGCAATTTGCGGTACCTACTTATACTATAGAAGAATATCTACGAACAAATTGCAATATTGCTCATCCCCAACAGCAAATAGCGTGATAATTTAAAATCTACAGACTGACCAGACTTATAGGGGATATATGATATGCAAAATTTGAACAAAATCTATCCGGGTAGTATTTTCGTGATGCTGGAACATAGGTACATTCAGACAAACAGACAAAAATTCTAAAAACTATATTTTCCGCATTGTAATCGCTCGAAGACCGCGTTATACAGTTTTGGCTTCGCTACGATTTTATTATTATGTATAATTAAAACTTCAAAATGTATCGAATTTCTTCGTTAGATTCACTCATTTTGATGGACAGAAAAACAATTGAAGCGTGGCGGGAAATCGTTTTTACCTTTTTTTCTTTTTTTAAATGTTATCTATTTAATGGTATCAAAACCAGCCAGACACAAACAATATTGCCAAAGAGATTTTACTACAACTTTATACCTATAAAATACGAAAAAACTATTTCTCCTACATACTTATTATTATTGAATCAGCAGAGACAGCAGAACCAAAACTGAATATTATAATGCTCTGCAATTTCAGCGGTCTGTCCAGCTCTGGAGCCATAGCGCTTGGTGGCGAGCTTCTCCCAGTCTGCTCCAACATTCGGTATCTCGGTTCACTCGTGCAAAACGATGTCGAAGTAGATTAGACGGTTAAGCACAGAATTAACACTGAATGGATAAAATGGCGGCAGATCACGGGAACAATCTGCAACTCCCGCATTCCCCTTACACTTAAGGGGAAGATATATAATACAATGGTTAGACCTACTGTCTTGTATGGATCAGAATGTTGGGCCATAAAAGGGATGAATGAAGAGCAATTGCATGCAGCTGAGACGAGAATGCTAAGAGGAAACAGTGGTGTTACATGAATGGATAGAATAAGAGTACATGATAATAATGAGTGCATAAGAGGAAGTCTGAAAGTGGCACCAGTAACTGAAAAGTTGTGCAGAGATCGATTGTCATGGTATAATATGGGCTTGTGATGCAGAGGAATGAGGAAAATGTCGTGAGGAAAGTTATGAGTATGAATTTCGATGGCTATAAGGGGACGACCAAAGGAACGATCGATGGACTGTGTCAATGATGATATGGCTAGAAAGGAGGTGACTACCGAGATGGCGACTAATAGCAACAAGTGGAGTGGAGGAACAAGACACGTTGCGTCGACCACTAATAAATTGGGATAAGACCAGGAGAATGATGAAGATGACATAACATTTATCAACCTTTAACCTTTTCAAGGCTAACACCGAAAAGAGCACTGAATAAAAAAGTTATTACTTACTCACTACGCAAAGGTATCGTAAATCGTCACAAAATTAAGATTTAAATTACAAGATTTCAGACGAAAATTTGTAAGAAGAGAACTTCTTACAAATTTTTCCTATAAGTAGATATTGCCCCTGCTCATTTTTCTAGCTGGAAAATTGGTTGGTTTTTATTATTTTCGTTGAACTTTTTAATTGTCAATTAATCTGAGTGACTGTAGCGGTATATCTATATCGACACATGTGAGCTGCGCGTCATACTGACGTCACTCACGCAAATCCTGCATCGCACAATCAGAGCTTACCGCGCGACTAGCATATATACAATTTCCCGACATCAATCATCGGGCAGTTGCCCACCAGATACGACACCCGTCTGGTCGGAAGACCCTCCCTTTTCTATGGAGGTATGAGTGAACTTTACACCCTGTTCCTCGTACCTCTATATGACCATCCATGCAAACGTTATGTAAAATTGCAAACGCGTTCACGGCTAATTATAATAATTGTTCATAACAACGTAAACTGCTATTATGACTAGATGACAATAGAAACCAATTAATGTTTATTGTAGATCCAATTTCAAGATCAAGGTTTAATTATAAGCAAACCTTACCTGCGCTACCTATTTATAGGGAGTTTATTTATTTTATTGCTTTTTCTAGTATGCAGATGACCTATCCGTGTACCTACTAGAAAAATAAATAAAACGAGTAGAAGTACAAGAGCTCCTGAAAGAGCTGTTTCGGGGTAGCATAAATACAAACGCGGACATTGGTGGTGGATCTCTTTTCACCCTAATATAAGCAATAAGTATAAAAAGTGGTTAACCACCAGTTTTTGCAGGTACCTACGATTTAATTGGTAACTTAAACAGTCGATAGTCAGTTATCAATGGGATATGGATAGGGAAAGGAAGTGAATGATAACCTGAAACCCGACAGGTGAGAAGGGAAGAAGAATCCCTTTAACACTATCTAAGTAACAAGGGACAAGGTCAAGAAGAAGAAGAGATCTAGAGATCTAGAGAATTTCATCGCGGAATTTAACGCTACGCAATATCATAATTTTACAAACGCTAACAATCGAACGTTAGATTTACTAATCTCCAATGAACACTGCCATGTTTACCAACCGAGCGATTATTTAGTACCCGTCGACCTACATCACCCTCCTTACTGTGCTGTGACTTCCCCTTACTTGGAATATTCATCTATGAAACGCTGCCCAATCATCAAATTGAACTATAATAAGTGCAATTATGACCTTATAAAGGCAGATTTATCTGAAATTGACTGGAGCAGCTCTCTCAAAAATTTGCCCGCACAGGAGTCTGTAAACACATTTTATAATTGCTTGTTTGGTATCATTAGAAGGCACGTCCCCCAAAAATTGCACAGAACTTCTGGATTCCCCATTTGGTTCACTCGACCCCTTATAAGGTTATTCAAAAATAAGAACAACGCCTGGACCAAGTGGAAAGTTTACAATAATATATCTGACTATGAGCAATTCTCCCTATTTCGTCGCAGATTCAACAAAGAATGTCACCTATGTTACTCTATCTATATAAAAACTGTAGAAGAAAATGTGAACAAAAATCTCAAACACTTCTGGGGCTATGTGGCTAGTAAACGGAATAACTCAGGAATTCCATCCAATGTTAAATATAAAAATACTTCCAGTAGTGATCCACGTGAAGTTTGTGAACTATTCTCTAACTATTTTCAATCAGTGTATGAGCCATCAACACTTGATATTAGTAATTGGCAACCGCCTTCTAGCTTTCATGATAATAGTGATATTATCAACAATATTTATATCGAGCCTTCTAAAGTTTATAAGGAGCTAAGGTCTTTAGACACTTCAAAAGGACCTGGACCTGATGGCATTCCTCCCTCGTTTTTCAAAAGTGTTGCCGATCACTTATGTGAACCCCTACATCTGCTGTTCAATAAATGTATCAACGAAGGCGTTTTTCCCGATGTATGGAAAACAGCTAACTTAACCCCCGTCTTTAAAAAGGGATCAAAGGATGACGTAGAGAACTACCGTCCGATCTCGATTCTGTCTACCTTGTCGAAGCTTTTTGAAAGACTGGTGTATAACGAAATTTATCCCACTTTACACAAGGCTATAATTAAAGAACAGCATGGATTCGTCCAACAAAGATCTACTTATACAAATCTGCTTATTTTTGTGGGCTATGTCTTTGAGAATATGGATAATCGTTTACAAACTGATGCAGTATATACGGACTTTCAGAAAGCTTTCGACAGGGTGGACCACGAATTACTTTTACGCAAAATTGCCTTCAATGGTATTCGCGGAAATCTATTGAGATGGTTCACCTCTTACATAACAAGCCGTACTCAAAGGGTTGTTATTAACGGATTTCAATCAGAGCTGATTTCCGTCACATCCGGCGTTCCTCAGGGCTCAATCTTGGGCCCCTTATTATTTACATTGTTTATAAATGATATTAGCACTTGTTTTAAGCATTCGAACTTTTTACTATACGCGGATGACTTGAAAGTCTACAAAACTATAAAAAGTATTGATGACTGTTTGATGCTTCAAAGTGACTTAGATCGACTGTCTAGCTATTGCACCTTGAATAAACTCAAATTGAGCTTATCCAAATGTAATTCGATTACATTCACTAAAAACAAAAAGCAGTACACTTATAGCTATCACTTGCTAAATACACAATTAAAAAGACTATACTCACTGCGTGATCTCGGTGTGGTACTAGACTCTAAACTTCACTTTAATATCCATGTAGACAACATTATCAACAAAGCCCTTAAAATGTACGGTTTTGTTATGCGCAGCAGCAAAGATTTCAAGCGTCCATCAACCTATAGATACTTATATATATCGCTAGTTAGGCCTTGTCTGGAGTTTGCTACTATCATATGGAATCCCTATTACGCAAAATATATTGAGTCGATTGAAACTGTTCAGCGTAAATTCCTAAGAGCTCTGCATTACAGATGCTGTCACAGCCACGGTTCGCATGTTATGTTGCTTAACAATTACAAACTGTTAACCCTAGAATCCAGAAGACTGCTTCTCGGAGCAATGTTCCTACATGGTATTGTGCATAACAAATATGATTGTTCAGACTTAATAAATAAACTATGTTACATCGTTCCGAGGACAGTAGTGCGCAGACAAGCGCGTCCATACCGCTTACTATCTATAAATACCAAGCACGTCTGTAACTCCAATGCTGGCTTGCGCGCTCCTCTGCGTCAACTTGTGGATTTCTACAACACTCGATTTGAAAACATTGATATTTTTAGTCTAACAGCACATCAATTTAGGAAATCTGTAGTCGATTCTATCTTAGCTTATGAATGATTAAGTGCTGTATTTTATTTTATTATTATTTTTTCCTTTTTCTTTTCTATTCCATAAATTTCGTTTTAGGAAGCAATCAATTAATTCAAAAATTTTATCTTTCTGTCCATTCATTCATGTAGTCTGTTTTTATTTTTATCTCACGTAGCATTAACAATCAACAAATTAGTAATAAGTGGATAATGTTGCTAGTAGTATAATAAGTATTTTGTATAATTAGTAAGATACTATGTATAACATTTAATTGTACTCCTGTTTTTTATCCCGAAATAAAATAAAATAAAAAAATAAAAGAAGTCAGTTTTGGAATTTGTTGAGAAGTCAGTTTGACGGCACGGTTGGTGCAGTGGTTAAGCAATTGACTGCTGCGCTGCGTGTCGCGGGTTCGATTCCCGCTAGGAACAAATATTTGTCAAATCATCAAATCAAATCATTTATTCCCTTGCAAACATGGATATAGTATATGTTTGTATGACCTACAAGTAGTTGTTCCGGGTCTGGCTGTTTGTGTATGTGAGTTTAAATGTTTGTAAACGCACCCACGATACAGGAAAAATTCCTAGTGTGGGGAAAAGTAAAAAAAAGAAAAGAATATGAGATGGACCTCGATTAGAAATCATCAAATTAAAACTGGAAACATAGACTGCTGAACTTGGGTTAAACTCGAAGGTCATAAAGTTTTAATTACAGTAATTTAAACGTCTCAGATCGCTTGAGAACGATTTATACGAGATTGTTTTTTACTTATTAACAAAAGTGCGTAGATTATGTGTACATGTTTGACATTTACACGCATGTGTTATATTTTTATGTGGCTAGGTTAGCTCCTTCTACGGTAAGTAAGATACAGAGACAAAACTTACCTTACGCTTATATCTGTCAAAATCAATGCATTGCAACATTTGGCGTGAATTATTGGACCGATAGAAGAGTAAATTCACGATCTTCGGCTAAGAAGGTGTGTTATAATGTTCGTATCAAATTGAAGAGACTCATGTAAACGACAGGTTGGTTTGCAGGAGTGTTCCACATTCCTATATGGAATTTCTTCTTCTTAAACTTCTAGGTCTCTACATTACGTAACTGTGGGCGCAAAGGTTTTCTTGTTTGAAAGATAAAAAAATCAGCTTAGCTTTTTCCAAACGGACAGCAAACAATGATTCCCACGGAAAACGGTAGTTTGCAAGTGAACATTATACGTTTTCCTTAGTCTTCATATCGATTCCATGACTATTGAAATGAATATTCTTAGTAAATATGGTCGCACAGGTCAAAGGGCGGCAGCCGCCATTATGTAGACGTAAAATCACTATAAAAAATAATTTATTTATATTGGCAGGAAAAGGTTTAGGTTAAATCACAAAGTCCTTATATCTTTACGCATTCAATTTGTATTCACGGCTGGCACAAGTCAGTCAGAACGAAACTTTATAAAGCAATATAGGAAGTTGCCAAACAATCACAAAAATTAATGGAATCTACCTAACTATAAATGACTATGTGTAAATAGTATTAAAAATTATAATTAACGGTTTAGAGTGCTTGTTGGCAACAGACTATGTATACTTACATATGTAGGTTTGAATCTTCGTTCCAATTCACCCATGTAGGTAGGTATGAATTACTATAAGTTTTTTTTTTTTCTTTTGGACTAGAAACTGGCCACTGTAGCTCCCGTATCATGTATGCCAGGAAAAAAAAATCTGAAAGTTAAAAGTGGAGTAATGAGAGTTAAATGCAGTTAATCTGTTTCGTTTGAGCAGTTATTGTTCGCCGCAGATTTTCAAGATCAAGGCTAGGCGACCATGTTGTGTTTCGAAGTGCCTGCTTGTGTATCTTAAGGGGAAGCCAGCTTGGTGACTAATAGATCGATCAAGTCGCCAGATTTCTCTCTCGGAAGGGGCAAATTACCGTTGAAACTTTTGTCTTACATTTTGATCAACAATTATGAAAATTTGTTGCCTACCAGGGGTATTGCAACCGCGTAGCCACCGTAGAGACAAAGTATCAAATAATGTAATTACACAGATGTATTATAATTACCCCTATCTATCTTTCAAACCGGAATAGGCACTGCTACGCCTCTTGGCGTCAGAAAGAGATGTGCTTGACAAAGAGCTCTACCTACTTCATCCTTCCTAATACCTATGCTAATAAGTGGGAATCACCTTACTCAAGAAGGCCTCGTCACCAGCACTTGGTGCATTAGCTAATTCTAGTGAAAAGTGAATATTACTTAGTTAACAAACACTTCTGCGGACCATCCCCTTAAACACAGTGCTGTTGACAATGTACGAATGACGTCGAGCGCGTGCCCACATCTCATATACCTACATAAGCATGGACCAGACTGCGTGGCCATCAGACTTGCGCAGGATTCTACTGTGAACACTGTGATACATCGAGAGTAGAATCATGAGCAAACTAACGTATTTGTGCTTCTTATCTGTTATTTTAGCCGTTAAATCAGGATTGGGTAAGTGAAAATATTTCTTAAATTTTTAAGGGATTTTAAAAATAAAATGTGTTGTCCTGTACGGAAGTTATAAATAGGAACTCATAATACAGATTATTCATGAAAACTTGACATAAATTACTGCATTATATGGCTGTGCTAATGTATGGATATAATGACCTTTTCAAAACATTCAAATCAACAATATAAAATTTTCCAATTTTAATTAATTTACCGCCCAAAATGTTCTCCCCAAACTCTTTCCCGTGTATCTATATTCTATAACTTTAACTGAATTGTTAGCTCAACTATAAAATTGTAGGTCAACTACAAAATTGTTAGCTCAACTACAAAACTGTTAGCTCAACTACAAAAGTTTTAGCTCAACTACAAAATCGTTAGCTCAACTACAAAATTGTTAGTTCAACTACAAAATTGTTAGCTCAACTACAAAATCCGCAAATAAACCTAAACTTGCCTTCGTTTAAGTTGTTTGATAAAGTTAGGTAAACATCGTTGTAATGCCCGGCTCACGGTGTTATGAACTGCTAATGAAAACCTAATGGTAATGTTATCTATCTAAAACCCTTAGTATAGCCTATTGCATAAAAATTGCATTAACATTATCACAGAAGTTGATTTAATTTTAATCTAGAATTCCGATTATGCTGCGGCGATTACAGCGTAGCAAAGGAAGGGTCCAGCACTGGGGACGTTATCGGCTGGTTATGCTATGCTAAAGGAAGGGTACTGGGTCGTGGGTGGGATACTGAGTTTTCTTCTGTTTTTGTAGCGTTTAGGGGTGTTACACACTTCTGCCGGGGTCGCGGGAAACTCCGAAAAGGTTACCGTGGCCCCTGGCACAGGCAACTGAAGGAACACCGCCCAGAGCGGAAGAACGTATTTGATGATATCCAACCGAAAAAAAAAGAAGGGGTGTTACACACTTCTTCGGGTTGACATGATTCGACACAGCCGACGAGCAAAATAGAATATATGAATGCCGAATATGTGTAATAATTACTTCGGGTCGGCTTTTTTGTCCAATATTTAAGCAGGATACCTGAACAAGGGTGTTACACTTTAGCAGCTTTCTTGGGGTATATTAAAGTCTAAGACGACCCACTGACCAAGTAATCTGCTAGGTTAATGCAACCGAGGAAACGATTTCAACGATTTGATCATAACGTCAGATAGCGTCAGATATTGTTAAGTGATCAGATCACGTTTACGTTATGGTTATTAATAATGTAATTTCCATAAAGTCTGTATCGCTGATACTGTCTTACTTCGAAAGATGAAGTTTCTATGATTCATGATTATTGCCCATTTACCTACCAATTAAAGATTTTACCAATTTTAGATTTCATCTAAATCATTTTAAGGGTTTCGTACCTAAAGAGTGTCAACGGGACCCTAATACTAAGCCTAAGGCCACACCGCCCTCTGTCTGTGACAGGGCAGTATTTTTTTAACCGTAAATTACTGTTGTAGGAAGAAGTTATTGTCAGATTGTGTGTTGGTCTATTTAAATGATTGGACGCACATTTAGCAGTAAAAACGTATAATAACTTGTAAAACACAATAAAACGGCACAAACAGGTACATATAAAATAACAATCTACAATTTTATGAGTGCGTCGCGAGCGTGGCGTACGGACTCGCTATACTTCCTCCACTGTCGGTTGGCGGGGGCGGTGGTTGCGGGCGGGGGTGTTGTCTCCCGGAGTCCCTGCCGCCGCCGGGCGGCGCCGCGCGGTCCCCGCGCAACAACGTGCAACGTCTCGACCTAACGTATGTGTGCGAACACATACGTTAAGGCCATGGTACTCTATTCATTTTTAGTTTTGGCCGGATTTAAGTAGAGTCGTTTAAACGTCTTATGCTAAATTCTAATAAGTTTATTTGTGATGGCTGGGTAAAACTTTTCAATCATTTTTATAACCATCAAGATTAAAATCTATAAATAACAACACATACACACATCCGGCACTCAAATGAGCCTTCCTTTACTCGACTTTACGATATTTCTTTCCGACAGCTCCCTTCGTGTCACCATGCAAGTCTGGAGACAACCCCTGCATCCTGGCATCAGCACAGAAGGCCGTGCCCTTCATGGCAGTGGGCATCCCCGAGCTGGGGGTCAAGTCACTGGACCCCATGCAGTTTGACGTGATCAAGGGGGACCAGGGGGGTCTATCGCTGACATTCAAGGATACCACGGTCACTGGCATGAAGGGTTGCCATGTTGATGCTGTCAAGTGAGTACAAGTTATATTTTTAAATACTTGACACAACATAACCTGTATGTTCTGTAAGGTAAGACAGGGGTGCTTAGTTCCCCATTTCGCCAGTCATTTGTAATAAACCCATTCCCATCGGCAAAAATGAAAAATTTCGATACATAAATCCATCCCCTATTTAATCTATAAAAGCGATGAATTTTCAAAAATCCTTCCGTAGTGCTCCACATTCGTTACAAAAGGAACGGCCAAACGGGCAAATGGACTCAGTGGTTCAAGGCATCGCGCGTATGTCTCAATTTATTAGTACAGTACCTAATTGTAAAGTTAAACTGTTTTCCTGTAAACATTTCATTTTTCAACAACTTGACGTGTGTATAAACCAATGATTTGTACTTTGTAATCTTGCTTGCGGCTATTGTTATGTGCAATACTTTAGTAGGTACTTACTTAATACGAGTCTCATTGGTTACTGGATAACAAAAGAAAATTAAAATAACTAAGCAAAAAGCGACTTGAATGGATGGTGACCACTTACCTAATGGTTTTTATCCAGGTGGAAGTTCTAATCTAGGAAGCCAATTCAATATCAGATACTGTGAAAACCTTCGATTTTTTTGGTTGATGACCAGATGAGGCTCTTTTTAAAAATGCCACTAATTTAGGATAGGTATCGATATGTTTGTCTTTTTTCATCTTTATTGTTGCTTTTAGCATCGAATACGTACTCCATAGAGTGCTTGCTTTCTTGTTCTCGGATAATTCTATAAAATATGCCAGCAAAACGTTTTCTGAGAAAGTTTTGGCTCCTTTTGCTAGTCGCCACGTGTTGAACATATCGTACTGTTTTAAATACTTCTCGCGTGATTGTTGAGGGAGAAAGCTCATTTGCGCATTATTAACAGTTTCAGTCAATTCTGTTGGCGTCAAGCAAACTTCCTCGTCGCTAGAATCACTCATTTTAGTTTTTTCACTTGTTTTCAAGTTTCTTGTTTTTAATATAAGGTTTAACAATGACGTGAAAAAATGCCGCGTAAAGAACCGCGTACAAAGCAAATTGAAAAAAGAACACCAAGAAGGTTCCGAGTCTGAGTTTTTAACAAATTAAAAAAAAGTTGTATGATATATTCGGCACCATAGAGGTAGCAGTAAATAGGTTTAATGTTTTTTTTAATTCACAAACTTAGTGCACACGATGTTCTAAATTCAATTTACTTTATCCTCTAGAGAATAAAAACGGCTTTTCCACTCAGATATTGAAGATTAAAAATACTCATTCCGAGATGGTGGGATGAAAAGGTAATTTAAACTACTTACAGAGGTCTTGGGCCTAGAGAGTCGATAATCCGGGAATTGACGCATATTCTCACAATGTGACTTTTCCCGGAATACGCAGTCATCACGAAGCGACTGGTTTCCGATCTTCTAGTTATTAGTTTAGTCAATATTGATTCGTCGATCAGATGTGTGGGTGTTACATGGACACTGTTTATCTTTTGTTTAGCAGCCTCGTTTGTGTAGTGGTTGTAAGAACGACTGCGATTCATGAGGTCCTAGGTTTTATTCATAGATTTGGTTAGGGAATTCCTTATTCTATAAAAGAGCGTTTGGCAGTTCTTTAAAGCTATCTTGGATCCAGGTTTACCATTATGATGATTGTGATTCACTGAATCCATTATACCTAAGACTCATCTCAATGTTTGATAAATAGAATAGAATAGAACATTTTTTTTTCCAACGTAAGTGTTACTTTGTATACCACAACTTAAGACTAAGTATCATAATAAGTACTTACAAAAACTTCCCAAAAATACGCATTCTTAAAAATTAATCATCCTTAATTAGTAATTATTTCGTACGCTTAAAATATACGTTCATCTTTGGATTTCAACTAAACAAAAACAAAAAAATCTCACGTTAGAACTATGTATGAACAAATAAACTAATTGGCGGTATACAGATAAAGATTCTTTACCTTCCGCGCTAGTCATAGACTGTGTATAATACGTACAGGGTGTAAATAGTAAATAGACCCATCACATAGCCTACAACTACGCAATCTGTAAGTACAGTCACGAGCACTAATAAGTATACACTTAGCCAAATTTAAAAGCGATTTCTCGCTGAATATTCATTACAACTTTGAAATAAGACCTATTTCATAACAGTATAGGTCCCAAAATACTATGTTCATAACAACAAAAAATTGCAATTAATATAGTAGGAGAAAAACACATTTGCAAGTTGCTAAGTGTATACATATTAGTGCTCGTGACTGTACATCAAACTAAGTAACACTACACATATACATATAATTGCTCGGAAACGACTTTTATTTTTGGTGTGAAAATGTGCTTTTCGCGGTAAGCGCAAAGTTAGTAATAATACACGCAAACAATTGTGCTTATGTATGCATGCAACGGTAAAGGGGCCGTGGAAGTATTTAAAGTTGTGTTAAATCATTTAAAACTTGTTTTCGTAAAAAAAAACGTCGGCAGAAGTTGGAGTTTTGACCTTTAATACCTCCGTAACCAGGAGCCCAGGTATGGTCCAGTACAAAACAATGATTACAATGACGGTGAGCAAGTACAGAAAAAGAAAGAAAATACGTTTTTTTGCGGTAAATATGACGCAGAGAAGAAACACAAACACGAAAATGAACAAGTTGGAGGAAAATATGCGTCACATCCACGCAAAACGGCTATCACTCAGCATAATGCTACGACCCTATGCGAGATAGAGCCCCAGCACTGGTTTCAGCGACAGCCAGCGCTGACGTGATGTCGTCAACCGGTGCAGCAAACAATACGATAAAAAATTACAAAATCTATACATAATTATCCATAATAAGATCGTAGCAAAGTCAAAACTGTACGCACGGCTACAGATCAAGCTATACACTTCCAGTATAAGCTGATCTCGCATTGTATAAAATGTCCTTACAATGAGAGGTCAGTGTAAACTGGAAATGAATAGCTTGATGTGTAGCCGTGTGTACATTGATTATTTTTGAAAAAAAGTAATTGCAACGAGGTCAGGAAACGATTTTAATGCCGAAAGTTTGATATTCCCTATATGTCTGGTCAGTCTGTAGGCTATCACGCTATTTGCTATGAGGGATGAGCAATATTGCAATTTGTTCGTATTAGTAGAATACGAACAAATTGCAATATTGCTCATCATAGTTTACCGCAAAATGTAAAAAGATGAGCCGAAATATTGCAGATAGAACTACAGATTTAACCTTTCAAATGATTATCATCACGCTATACATTTAAGGAGCTAAGTAGTCAATCATTACATAATTATAAGAACGGCTATTTAGTCAACTTTCAACAATCAAATAGTTTAAAGGTTCGACGACTTTGCAAACCTAAGTTCGATTCCCAACAATTAAATATTTTCATGCTTCTTGTTTTACTTTTTGTTGAACTATTGTTAGTTCGTAGAACATAAACAGAAAAACAAAGTTTAGGCCTCTTCTGTCATGTTTGGTTATATTAAAAATAAATATTTATGGTTAGATGACTGTTAATGAGAAATCCCGTGTGTTTACAATTACTGTTATATTATTTTTGTATAGCTGTTCGTTAGGCACCCTGATACACTGACTGATGCATTCTTACAGATAATTATTTGTAAGAATGCATCAGTCAGTGTATCACGGTTGTGCCAATAAGTAATAATATGCAGGAACGCAGGCTTCCATTAATTCAAAATCTTCGCAAGCAATAGGAAGTTGCTACCGAGGGCTGCGGCTGTCGACCTCAGAATGAGCTGCGTCTCACACTGACAACTACGTCGTCGCTTGCTACCGCGTCACCAGTACTGACTCTCTTCATATTTTGGCTGCTGAGACCAAAACTACAAACGTAGTTTATAGGGAAGTTTTATAAAAATGTGACTGTTATTTTAGTACATTGTGATGTCTTACGGCTTCCACGCGAACGAAGTCGCGGGCAGAAACTAGTAAGAAATAAAATAAAGAAAGTCTAAGAAAAACTTGAGAGGTGTCAAGGGACACCCGGATGGAACGAAGTTCCTTTCGATTAATTAGTGAAGGAATTGTAATAAAATTTTTTTTTTTTTAAGTTATAATAATATTTTTTTTATTATTAACAAATATATATATATAGCTTACTATAGCAAAAAGTGTCGTGACAACTTTTCGTAAGAATTTTTTCCGTCTAGCCCCCTTTCACAACGCGCGATAAGGAACTTCGTTCCAAAAAGAAAAAGTGACTCTCGGCTTCATTAAATGTCGTTTTCATTTCTCATACTTGGAAAGTACGCTTGAAGTTACGTGACCAGAGGGATGAAATAGTACATTACTGCTGCAGCGGCCAGCAAAAGAGGCATTTATGGACGAACGTATAAATATGGGCCGAGGCGAAGCCGATGCACACATACGTGAGTCCATCAATGCCTTGTGGCCAAGGCTTATTTAGTACTTTTCTCAAATAATGCGCGGAAATTAAAATGCAATTACTTTTCAAAACCGATGAAGAACAACGAACAACAATATTTTTTTCCGCGATAAAGTGTTCATTTGTTTTTTTTTACAATAAACAGCTTTCCATTTGCAAGCCAGTTCGAAATTTAAAAAAAACCTTTGATAAGTTACCTCCTTAGTTGCCATGTTTCGGAGTAAAAGATCGTTCCAATTTTAAATTGCATGATAGATATGAGTTTAGGTTTACTATGTAATTTATTTGGCCACCTGATGCTAGGGATTGACACTATAGACAACTCACTTCAAGCTCACTACACCCAAGTTATCAAGGTGACATTGTTACAGAATAGCTCGGCAGTAGTGGAAAACATTGTACCGCCGAAATCAAAAGAAAAATTCATAAAATCTCACGATGTATTTATGAAATGGCGTGCTGAAAAGAGTCAAGTATTTTTCGGAAAACGTGTTAGTAATATATTTCAATGAATTATTAATTATCTAAGAATCATAAATCTTCAACTCATACAAAACACGATATTATTATTCATTTGAAAGATTTATTTTCTGAAAAGACAATCGGAAGGATTCAAAGAGAAAATATCAAACGTTTTCACCACACAAGAGGTCCAAACCTTCTTAAATCAAGCGCCAGATGAAATATACCTACCTACTTAGTAATAAAGGTTAGGAAATATTTATAGTATCTATCATCGCATCTAAGAAATTTGTCTTAAACTGTAATTATTATGTATGTATAGATAATATCCCCTTGGTTGATCTTGATTGATTTCTAGAACTATCCATTAAATATTTAGGTACATTTACTTTCAGGTCGTGCTGAGTTAAAGAAAATGTAAAAAATATTGCTTTCTCTAACATTTACAGAAACAAGAAACTCAAGTTTCGCAAACAGAATAATTCTTTCGTCCCTTGTATAACAATTCACTTTTTACACCCGTTTTCCTATATCCCACCCGCCTTCATATAGGTACATGGTGGCGATCCCGTAGCTTCGGCCGTTTTACACGGATTTCTTGCAAGTTTGTGAGTTATACTACTTTTGCTTTCTGTTTTGAAGCTTTTTCTAAATGTTTCATCCGAAAGTGCTGTCTGACCGCAATTAGGCGGAGCATCACGTTAACTCTCTAGTAAACTCACGTTTCGTTTCTTACCAAGGAAATCATTTTCCTCTTTCAGTCATCAAATCCGGTTGTCCTAGAGCATGTCACACCACGATGTCAAGGACAACCATTGTAACTAAATAAAGCCATAAACTAACCATAAACATAAAACATAAAATAACTTTATTTATGTTCATGTAATTGTGTATCAGAACAATGTGAATTGAGCGCAGGCACGCAGGTACCTCACTATGAATATTTCGTTCTATAGGTTTCTTCCTCTTTAGTTCCCATGCTAAGTTGGAAGGTGAACATATACGAGTAGGTTATATCACAGTCAATTGAAGCTGGGGAAACTTCACATACCTACGCGATGGTATACCAAGGGTACCTATACCATTATTATATGGGAGCAGGTACTAGGTACTCTATGCCTAGAACAACGCTTGGTTCACATAAGAAGTCGAGACAATCTTTACTGCAAAAAAAAAAACCATAAAAACCTAGTAGGTAGCTGTAGGAACCTAAGTTTCATGGTCTCTTGATTTTGGCGCGGTTAAACAATAGATAATGTAGGTATACTAGTTAGTTGGTATTCCAGCTTTATAAAATAACTGTTGGCAATGCCTGAGAGTGAGACGGAATAGATCAGCCACACGAGCTAGAGGCCAAGTGCGATATGCTTAGTGGAAGTAGGTAGACTAGGTAGGTATATAGACTTGAGCCAACAATTCCGGATATTAAAATGACAGTGTTTATCAAAGAGCTCGTAAATTAAAGTTATTATTAGTAAACAAATAACTCATTGTTAGCCTACCTCAAAGGACTTGTGGCTACATAGGTAGGTACTATTCTTACTATTGTAATGTCAGGCTGTAATTTGCCAGTAATAACGATAATAAGCAATCTAATTAGATATTAAGTATTTCCTAATAAATAGTAGGTAGATAATAAACTTCCTTTGACAAAAGTTGAAGGGCATTGAGAACGTCTTGAGTCGCAAAGTCAAGGTTCGTGTAGATACTTACCTACGTCATAATTATATAATGGATACTTGCGAGGCCTGTAAGAGACAATGTGATGACAAAAAAACTACATTTAAGCTGCCTGCTTAAAATTTATAGAGAAGAAATTAAGCAAATTTGTTGTCCTAAACCAGTCGTTAACTACTATAGTCGTTAACACGAAAAAAATTGGTAGTTATCATCCAAAATTAAGTGATTTTCTTACAGGAAGAGCTTTTTTTTAATGTTTGTGAGTTACTAACTTTTGATATTATGAAATTTACTTGTTTATTACTTATTGATATTCGTGTGGACTTGCGAACCTAAAGCACTGTGTGTGAAATCATTTTCAGCATACCTATAAAAGTACCAAAAAAAAAACGTGTGCCGTCGTCGGACCCAGAGAAAAGAGGGGAAATTCCCGTATTTTTAAGATGTTCGCATTCTAATCTCAGTCTCAATCTGTCAAAAATTGTATAGCGTTTACCAACATTTTTGACATTTGATTGTCGCTGAGATGAGATTGGGCCTTGAACGTTTTTAATTACGGGAATTGGCCTTCTTATAAAAGAGGGAGGGGGGCGTCAGGAACGAAGTTCTTTACGCGATACTCGCACGCACGCACACACTCATATGTAATAGAAAGAGACAGAGAGAGAGAGAGAGAGAGAAAGTCGCATGAAGGGGGCATAACTCTTTTTCCGTACGTTGACGACTTCTACCAGTCAAGTTCCACCGCAAACCGCGTTATGAAACTTCATTCCAAAAAATGTCATGATGGCCTAGTGTTAAAGACCTCGCCTCACATGCACGAAGTTGTGGGTTCAAATCCGGGCAAGCATTAATGTGACTTTTTCAACTCAGAAGATTACTGACATCGGTGAAGGGACACATCGTATGTAAACCTGGACTTACATAGTTTTAGTTAAGTTGGAAGGAGCTTAAAAACACTTGAAAAGAAAACTGAAGACATATTTAGTCATTAAAGCATAGGTACATAACATTAACGAGTTCCTAGAGGAAAGATTTGTATTGACATAGTAGCTTATTCGAGTTGATTATAATTTTTTTGTGTTTGTTAATTTACAATGGAATAGTTTACTTAATTATTTTTGGATCTTTTTTTAAATGTATTACAATATTACTATTACTCGTTAATTACTTAATATATTGTTATTTTTTATTATTTGAAAGAAATTGTTTTAATTTGTAATATTTCTTGACATTTGCACGTCATATCTTGTGACAAACCCACCTGTACCTAATTATGTTGTTACCATCTTGCATGCATGTATTGTATATATTTTCTTGTATGTATGACACATGTTTAGGCACTTAAAATATTATCTTATCTAATTTATGGCTGAAATCGTCAATCCGTCTTGAGCTAGCGTGGTGATCAATGCTCGTGCCTCTCCCTTAAGAGGCCTTTGCACTGCAGTGGGGGACCATAATAGGCTGGTTTTATTATTACTAAAAGTAGGTACCGGAATTAGCCGACTTTTGTTGCTGACCGTACCTATAGGGAAATACATACAAATTCTAAACATGCATTGTTCACTTGACAGGCACGACCTGACGAAAGGCAAGCAGGTGATCACGATCAGATGCACCGTGGAGCTGGTTGGAGACTACAAGCTGGATGGACAACTCCTCGTGCTGCCCATCAAGGGCGAGGGGAAATACCACATCAATATACGTAAGTCATTCGAAGATATGCGACATCTACCAACCCGCACTGAAATAGACCAGCGATATTAAGCTGGTAAGCAAACAAAAAATAATAAATACAAAGTGAACATTCAAAACAACTTTGCAAGGACAGTGTCCTTTTTTCTTAGTCTCGGTAGGTTTGCGTTGAATATGTCGCGTTGTTGGCTTATTCTAGCATGTTGCAGACTGCATTCCTAGATCTTCCTAGGTCCCAGACACTTGGCGTAAATTTAACGCTGGGGGTTCAGAATCAAGTAGGTACTGACTCCATGGTAACTACCAGGTTACGCGCCGATATCCCTGCCACCCTATATATTCTTTGCTCATCCTAACAGTGGGAGACTGTTAGCCTAGATTGGTTTTAACAAAAGGGGTATCAAAAATCCTTTTTAATTTTTTTGGCCCTTGGTTTAATGAATAGGTACTAAACTAAATGACTACATAATTACGAATGAAGACTAATATTATAAGTGTAGCCTACAGTTTGTTTGCTTACATGGGCATTTAATACATGCTTATCCTACCCATATTTTGGGTTGACGTAAATGGTACGACCCCCATACTGTCCTTGTACGGAACAAGGTTTTTTTTTTTACTTTTGGAGTTTTATAATAATTACCAACAGTACCCAATAAAAAAAAACAATAATCACTTTGTGCAGAATAAACCAGTTTTCCTTCTTTCTTTTTATCTTGTGATTCTAACAATTTGCCGAACAATGTTCCAGGTGACATAGTGATCAAAACCAGCACGACGCTGGTGACGGTGGACGGTGATGATGGCAAGAAGCACTGGCACATCGATAACTGGCACTTCAACAGCCAGGTGAAAACCGGTGCCAGGTTCAATTTTGACAACCTCTTCAACGGCAACAAGCTTTTGGGTGAGTACTGCATAATATCAGCCTTTATCCCGCCCGATATGTCGCGCGTTAGATTCCCACACGAAATACAGATACAGGGTGTAAAAAGACCCATCACATAGCCGTTATATCTACGTATTCTGTACATCAAACTAAGTAACATTGTACAAAAATTATTGCTGGGAAACGACTTTTATCTTTGATGTGAAAAGTCGCTGTTTACGGCAGTGCGCAATGTAAAGCACACAAAACATGTGCTTATGGGTGCTTGTAACGATACAGTTATGGGGGTATTTAAAGTTAAGTTAAATTTGTTTTCGTGAAAAAAGCTGGATTTTTTAGACCTTCAATATATCTGTCATCTATGAATCTATCTATCATCACAATAGTGATGACGGGAAGAACAAAGGACTCTCGGCTTCGTTTTACACCCGTTATAAACAAACCTTTTTCTAATAATGCGTATTTCCCTTACGCAGGCATACCTTACCTGTTCAGGAAGTTTGTACTATTACCTCAACGGCATATTAATAAACATACCTGCCCCTCAGGTTCCACACGTTCGTACAAAGATTACTATCCGGTTTTATTCTCGTTTCAGCTGGACCTGTAGAAGACTTCGTGAACACTAACTGGCGTGAAGTAATGCACGAGATTGCTCCCCCGATAGTCCACGCCATCGTAGCACGCACCGTGCAGGCGGTCGAATCACTGTACAAGGCTGTACCCGCAGAAGAACTGTTCATCGAATAATTGGTTATTGTTGCAAATAGTTGATCGGAAACGATCGGTAAGGTTGACAAGCAAAGTGATAATAAAGTAGATTACCTACGTTTTGTATTTTTTTTTCTCTTCATTTATTAGGGACTTGCATCATGTCAGCCCCATCATTTACTTACAATTTTTTTTTAAGACTGTGAAATATAAATGTATAAATAAGCTTAGCTTTATTGCTTGTAGGATGAGCCAGAATACATTGAAATTTACCTAAATATAATGCATTTAATTTTAATTTTTTACATAAATGTTGCCTTTCAAATTATTGTGAATACAATCTATAAGGAGGTGTTGGACATCTTCTGCCTTATTACAAACAATACAGCTAAGTGAAAGGGATTTCTTCATTAAAAAGGTATTTTTTTTCAGTGGTAAGTACATGTCCAGATCGTATTCTTAAAGCTATTTTAAGTACCTAATTGCCTACCTAGTTTAATTCATAAGTCATTTATTTAACATCGGCAAATCAAGGTATCCGAGGAGGCTCACATTGCATAGTTTTGTACCATATTCCTTTTTCTCGAGATCTGATTTCAAAATGTTCTTTCCAACTTTTGTTGCCATATTGTCTTGTACCATGAAAAATATTCTAAGTAATCAGGAATTATGAATTAGGTAAAAGATCTTTTAGCCAAAATGTCAGCCTCCTCATTACGTCTCAAGCCAACACGTGAAGGGATCCACTGCAATCTCAGAGTTACATCAATAAGCATGGTATAAATTGTATCAAGAATAACATACTCGTAAGCTAACACTGTCCCTCTGCAACCAGAGGCGGAGCGAGCTATGTGTTCTAAAGCACTTTTGCTATCCGATTTTTTTTTTTTTTTTAGATGTAAAGACCTAATTTTTAAATAAGAAACGTTTCCAGTTTCTTTGCGACTCCCAAACGAAATTTCTAAGGTCATCAGATAACTTGAAGCTTAAAATGCCTATGCATTCCACAACTTTCCTCGACAAATCCTTTACTGTCCAGGCCGCTCGTTTGTGGAATGCATTGCCAGTTGAAATTAAACGCGCGCCGTCATTGCTTGCGTTTAAAAGACTCGTGAGGGATTATTACTTGTCGTTGTGATCTTGTTCTCGCAATTGTAATTATCTATAGTCTTCATTTATTTTCGTTGCTTATAAATTTAGTATGTACCTACGTATTTATGTATCTATTATTTAGGATATGTATACAATATGTGTACCTATCTATTTTAGTGTGTTGTTTATATACTTATTATTTGCACCAACAACAGCCCCATTTTATGTCTAGGAAAATCTCTGTCCATTCCAAGGTTGCCTGGAAGAGATCGCTGAAAGCGATAATGCCGCCCATTGTATATTAAGTAGTGTTCTATTTAATTTTTGTTGTTATGTTTTTTGTGGTGTACAATAAAGAATATATAAATAAATAAATAAGATATGGCCTCTGACATCGCAAATAGCTCGGCGCACATTAATGTTTACTTCAGAAGAAATTTTAAAACCCTCTCTTACTCCTAAACTATTACTAATATAAGCGGCACCAATACCATCCTTAGTTTTAGAACCATCCGTAAACACTTATTGCCATCCTGCATATTTAATATTTAATTCATGAAGTATATAACATGAATAAAGAATCCAATAACCATATTGTGATTAACTTTACAACTACTTCTTGTAAAGATGGTTTTATAAAACAATGCAGGAACTACAATAAAATGAACAAAGACAACAAACTCAATACCTCTCACCTTCAACTGCCAGGCCCTACCAAGCCGGTTTATGTTGACGAATCGCTCACTAGCTTAGGGAGAAGACTAGCTTACCTGGCCAGACAGTTAGTTGCGGAGCACAAATACTATAGTACTTGGACCTCCTATGGCAAAATATTTATTAAAAAAACCCAAGATGCACCAGCGGTTCGAGTGGACTGTGAACAAGACATGAAAAAACTCCTAATTAAGTGACTATCCTACGTCATATTACCAAGTTTGTTACCTAACTTTTATTTTATATTTCTCTATTCTTTTAAGTCTAATATCATAAGTCCTAACATAACATTACACAACAAAACATGCATTTCATTCGAAAAAACACTACCATCACACTACATCTCTACACAACAATATACACAACTACTACAATATACTAACATAACACTACCATCACACTACATCTCTACACAACAATATACACAACTACTACAATATACTAACATAACACTACACACCAAAACATGCATCACATTCGAAATAACACTAGCATTACACTACATCCTCACTACACAACAATATACCTACAAGAGTCTAACCACTATATTCTCTAGCAATTCTATACTGACAATACACACGGTACCTACCTGTTACCTATCTCATACATATAACTTCCATACACGTTATACACAATCGTCATATTATACTCACTTGTCAAAACTACAAGCTACCTACACGATACCACTAACAAGTTTCTCTTACAACCGTGTACAAATAAACCGCACTTATTAATCTTTCAAACAACAATTGACATGCTCGAATCCACCTACTTACCTAACTTGTACTACAATTCGATAATATTAACCTAATTAACAGCGATCTCGATAATTTTGTTATAGCGCAATCATCCACTTGCGAAATAGAAGAGTGTCATAATTTAATTACAAAACCACAGTCGAGTCTAAAATTAATTCAACAAAATATCCGCAGCGTAAATTGCAATTTTTCAGGCCTATTAGCCCTCCTTAAAAGATCAGATACAGAGTGGTATTTTATTATAATTACAGAGTGTTGGCTACGTCACACCCACTACATCCCAACTATAAGCGGCTACGACAGTGCTAAAACTGAAAATAACATCACACAAAATGAAGGGGTCATTGTATACTTTAAAGATAATTTAAGACCGTTAATAGCAGAACCTAACCTACAAGATGCCAACTGTCTAACAATAAAGTTAGACAGTAACACCATCATAGTTGCAATATACAGACCCCCCGGCAATAAAAATATTAATCCCTTTCTTGAATCACTAAATCATCTCTTAAGCAGCTTAAACTACCCTAATATTATACTCACTGGAGATATTAATATAGACATAATTACAAACAGTAAAGATGCCAACTCATTAGTCTACCTAAACCTTCTAGCGTCACACAGCATCCTACCAGCCCATCAGTTGCCAACACATAGCAAAACATGTTTAGACCATGTTATGCTTAAAAGTAATTTCCCTGCATATTGCTATGTTGCGGAAACGTCTGTTACAGATCATGACAGTGTGATACTTGTGCTAGAACACCTTAACCAATCCAAAAAATCATCTATCACTAGGAAAATTGACTATATAGGCCTTGACAACGACATGCAAAATATATTTTTCAATTCCATCTATGAAACATCAGATGCAAATTTTGCTACAACTATGCTAATTAATGACTTAAAATCTAAAATAGAATCTAACACACAAACTATTACTGTACCCAATCGCAAGAGGATTAAAAAGCCCTGGATAACTCCTGGACTGTTAAGGTGTATGAGGAACCGTGATAAACTCCATATAAAATGCAAAAAAAACCCAAATAATGAAATTATCAATATCACTTATAAAAGGTACAGAAATTTTTGCAACGGGTTATTAAAAAAATTAAAAAGAGAATATGAAAAAAGTCTAATAAATGAAGCAGCTAAAACTACCAACAAAAATCTATGGGACGCTATAAAACAGATAACACACTCCAATAAAAAAACAAACCCAGCTATGGATCTTATATCTCCGACAAACCCTACCACCTCAGCCAATAACATAAACAGATTTTTTGTGTCTATTGGGAAGAACCTTGCAGAGAGCATTCATCACGGCAGTCCACCTAACAGTACATCGTATGCTAACTCCTCTCCTTTCTCCTTCGCCTTGTATCCCACTGATGAAACAGAGATTCATCTGTGTATTTTGAATTTAAAGAAGGTTAATACTGCTGGACGTGACTATATTTCGGGAGCTTTTCTAAAAAGATACGTCACCATTCTAGTACCCCCCTTAACGTATATTTTCAACTTAATGTTCCGCACAGGTGTTTTTCCGGGGGAATTCAAACTTGCGGAAGTGATCCCAATACACAAGAGTGGTGACAGAGGCTGTGTCAATAACTATCGCCCCATCTCTATACTTCCTACACTATCAAAACTTGTCGAAAAACTCATTAACAAACGTCTAATAAAATATCTTGAGACCAAAACCCTACTGTCGAGATCTCAATTTGGATTTAGAGCTGGAATCTCGACAAATGATGCAGTTCACGAATTAACTGATCACATTGTTAATAAACTTGACCATAAAAATAAAGTAATAACAATATTCCTGGACTTAGCAAAGGCTTTTGACACGGTCTCTGTTCCACTCCTGTTAGCTAAATTACATACCATGGGAATTCGCGATGCGCAGCTCGAATTGTTTAGGGATTACCTTACTGATAGGCATCAGAGAGTTAGAGTAGGTGAAGCCACCAGTGAGGACTTACCTATATCCTACGGTGTCCCTCAGGGCAGTGTTTTGGGTCCCACACTTTTCCTCGTCTTCATTAATGATCTGTGTAATCTTCCTCTACAAAATGGCAAAATCGTGACGTTTGCGGATGACACAGCACTGATCTTCCATGGTGACACTTGGAATGATGTTTACGGCTTTGCTCAAACTGGATTCAACTCAGTAATACAATGGCTCAATGACAACGGCCTTACACTTAACGTTGACAAAACCAAATATATACCTTTTTTCATCAAAAATTCTACAACTGCAATTCACAAAAACTACTCCTTAAAAGCTCACTACTGCTCCTCCAACCATCTCTGTTCCTGTAGAAATTTAGAAATAGCTTCTAGTATAAAGTATCTTGGAGTCATGATTGATAGTAATCTAAGCTTCAAACATCACCTTGACTTACTATCCTCTAGAACCAGGAAACTAATTTACTTCTTTAAAAGTCTGAGGCACATAGCTGACAAAGAAGTCATTAAAATGGTATATATGGCATTATGCCAATCCATCTTGAGCTACTGTGTTACTGTATGGGGTGGCTCCTGTAGGACACACATACTAAAACTGGAAAGAGCCCAAAGAGCGGTCTTAAAAGTAAGTTTGTCACTACCTTTTTTCTTTCCTACTAAGGATCTTTACTTGCTCTCTGATGTGTTGACAGTACGCCAACTGTTTATATTGTGCACGGTTCTAAAACAACACTCACTAATAGGGTATGATCCTTTGTTGAACAATAACAAGAGAGTCAAACACAGGGTTTGCCAAACGCTTACCAAGCGAAACACTGCTTTCTCTCGCAAATTTTTCGGATTTTATGTGGGTGGATATCTTTACAATAAAATAAATAAGAAGCTTGCAATTTACCCACTTACACGAGTCAAATGTAAAAGGGCTTTAACCACTTGGTTAAAGTCCCTCAGTTACGATGAAACAGAAAATTTGCTTAAAGTCCCATCCTAGACTTACTACGTATGACTTGACAACACCTGCACACTCATTCACATCCACATACACTCATACATCCACACCCACACATACACCCACACCCACACATACACCCACACCCACACATACACCCACATATACCCACCTCACACATACTCATGCACCCACACATACACCCACATATACCCACCCCACACACACACATATACACCCACAAAACACACACACCCTCATATACACATTCACACACCCGATTCTCACACCCTCATTTACTTAATCCTCACAACAGTCAAACTTCACCCAGTTTTACGTATTTAAATATCACTTACCTGGAATGATGTACACCAAGAACCTGTTACCCACTTCCGGAGTCTGGAGAGGCTGGTAATCTGTCATACAGGTCTCCTAGTACAGAAACCAGTCTCCCACATAGATTATAATTCGCTTATGTACTCTTTGAATTATGTATATTATACCTTGAATATTTCTATGTGAGAGAGAAAATAAACTTTTTTGTATTTGTATTTGTATATTATTTAACAGTAAACTATAATTGTACGAATCCTTGGATGCTTTAACGCAATCCAAATTGGTTAAAATTTCTTAATTCATTTTTATTTTAGTAGTAGGGTCATGTGTCCAACAATGAAACACTAAAAATTCAAAGTCTAATACACATTTTGTTTATATAGATATAAGTCTAATTTTTTACAGGTACATAGGAAATTTTATTGGGTATTGGATGTCACTTAAAGTTTTAAAAAATTAAAGTGTAATCAATCAGCACAAAATAAAAACTAAAAAATGGGTAATGTTTCATTGTGTCCATCGTCACGTACACAATGAAACACCACAAATTCAACAATGAAACATAATATTGAATAGTGGCTGTCTAATATTTTGTGTAACCTAGGGAGTAGGTGAATGACAAAAAATACTCGAGTTCAATCAAAAAAGGTTTTATTCTTAATTTCACTTTAATCAGACTCTTCAGATTACCTATATTAGGTAATAACGATTTAAGATAATAAAGAAATACAATTTAAAAAATAAAACTAAGAAGTAACTTACTAAATTTAACTCTCTATGCAATAATGACTTAAAATGTTGTTCAGTCTCAAAATTATAAAATCACAAACTATCTATAAAAATTAACAGAGATCACTTTACATTAAGATATCACATACACATAGCGACAAATAAGTCGCAAAATTACGAAAATCACAGGTGAATGTTACCAATAATTGGCATCAATATAATGACTAACGAATATTAAATATAAATTATTATTAATTATATTTATTCTTATATTTATTTATGTATCGAAACAGCGTAGGATAAGATACATTGCACTCTTGTGCTGCTTTTCTCAAGCTCTTTCCATTTCTGTGCATTAGAATTGCTCGTAGCATATTTTCCCTTAAATGATCGCCTCTCTTACGTTTTAGAGCTTTAGAACGCGCCATCTTAAATAAAAGAAAAAAAAAACAAAAATTATGATTTATTTCTAGCCTCAAAAATTATTCATTTGCACAGAAAGTATCATGACACAATGAAACACTGTTTCATTGTGTCCATAATGCAACTGTTTCATTGTTGACTACCTAATGTTTATTTTACTAACCTCAAAAAAAAAACCCACTAAATTGTAACACTTTAACTTACGATATATTCCACGTTAATCTATGAAATATATTTAATGCTAGGCAATCATGAAAAATATGAAGTTTTCAACCATAATTTAATGAAAAATCTATAAAGAATTATGAAAATACTTACATTTTTGTCGAAAAATTTAAAATTTCTCCGCAGACATGTCTTCTTCCGCGCGGCGCCGGCGCAAACTGGGGTAGGGCGGGGGGTTCACTTGAGTGTCCTAACGCGACATAATGCACGATCTGGCAACGCCGTATTTTAGAAATATTACAGTGTTTTATTGTGTACCACTGTTTCATTGTTGGACATCTGACTAAATATCTAAATTAAACATCACTAGAGGGGAAGAGGCAAATACTTTCTCTTGTTTAATTTCTGTGTATACAAAAGGTAATAGTGGCTTCTTTTTCTTTTGCCAGTATCTATAATCACATAGGTTTTGGAGTTCTTCTAACAAAATTATGGTGGGATTGTTCGCAAAAGAACGAGCCTTAAAACAATATTTATAGGCAATATATTGCCTTCTCAAAAACAATGGTGGTATGCAGATCTCACTCTCCATAACGTGTAGGAGTTGATTTTATAAATCCGCCAATAATTCTAAGGCCTTGATTTTGGAGCAAGCTTAACTTTGAAATATGACTTTCGGTACTATTGTCATATACACAAGATGCGTAATCTATCCTGCTACGAATCAACGCTATGTATAATCTACGTAAATGTTTTGGGTGTACTCAGTAGGTCCAGCCAGTAACCTCAATAAATTTAAAAATTGTAGTGTCTTTGTCCAACCACGTAGGTACCCAGATATTTGTAATTCATAACTGACTAAGGAAGTAGCCTCTGCTTTAATGTCTAGTTGCGTCTGTCTGCTTTAATGTCTTTCCTACCTCTAGTGAATAAACAAATTTTAGTTTTATTTACCGAAATATTCAAGCCCAATTTTTCTAATAAATTAACTATGTGATTTACTGACTCCTGAAGTTGTATAACACTGTCGTGTAATTTTTGATTTCTAGTGTTTGTCGACGATATTGTATTGTTACAAAATCGTCGGCGTATTGAGAAACAGTTACATTTCTAATGGCTTTACAGATGTTATGGGTTATAATATTAAACATTAGTGGAGACATAGGATCACCCTGTGCTAGGCCTCTGTTTGTATACCTTTCAATAAAATTATTATCATTTTCACATTTAATTTTTAGTCTCCTTTCACTGAGAATATCCCATAAATACTTACAGACCCGAGTACCCACCGACAAACTATCAAGAATAGGGACAACTTTATCTATTCAAACGTTATTGTAGGCACTTTCTATGTCCAAAAAACAGGACAGCGTGTCACAATTTTTTGAAAAACCAATCTGGATGTATGAAACTAATCTAATGAGAGCATCTAACGAGGAGTGACTTCGCCTGAAACCTACTGTTACGGGAACTAAAATGTGGTTGTTTTCAACAAACCATTCAAGTCGTTTTGTGATCATTAAATTAAAAACCTTACAAAGGCATAATATTAACGATATTGGTCTTAATTTCTGTGTTAAATAACGACTACCAGCTGTAGGTTTAGGAATCGGGATAACTAAGATATCACACCATTGCACGGGTACAATTGATTGCTTAAAAGTGATAGATTTTAAGAAGGTATTCTTTCGCTGACCAAGGTAAGCTATACACCATAGAGTAAGTTATTTCATCCACACCGGGAGCTGTATCTTTCTTTTTAAGACAACACAGAAGTTCCTGCATATGAAATTCACCTTCCAATAGTTGGTTTGTCGATGTAAATAGTGGTTGTCGCGTCATTACAGAATCAGGAGCTAAGTTACGAAGCATATCTGATTTATCTTCAGTAGATGAATTAAATCTATTGTATTGCCGTCCTTTAAAACCCACCTCATTTGCCTCCAAACTACAACAAGCTAGAAGAAACATCATCCAATCCATCGCAAAACTTCTGCCAATTTTCTGATCGAGCTTTACTAGTTTTTTATTTTGATTCTGCATATTTATTTTCTAGTTTGTTTAAATTCTGAGGTGTGGGGTTTCTCCTAAATTCTTTTGATGCTAAGCGTCTTTCTGCTACAATTTTAGATAAATCAAGTGTCCAGTACGGTTTAGGTTTGAAGTTTTGCGATGGGTTTGTACAGACTTTAATTTTAGGAATACTCTTATCAGTTGCCTCATTGATTATCCTAACAAACGCATTATACATGTTCTGAACCTCCTCAGAGCTTGGTAGCAAATCAACACGCATTAAAACTTCTTTTTTATACATTGACCTAGCTCTTTTACAATTACGTTTAGGACAAAGTTTATTAGCATCATGATATTTATAAGTGATTTTTTCACTCTCAAAAAAATCTCAAAGAAAATCTTTCACTTTCTGTAATATTCTCTTCCAAAATAAACTGCTATCTTTTATCTGTGTCTGTCCACCTGTATTTTCAATCTCAATCTGCATTTCTTCCGCTTCTTTATCAACATCCGCGTGTACTTGGGTTTTGTTTGGTTTATATTTGTTCTACTGATAATATGTGATTTGGGTACTTTTGATCTCTCCTCAGAAAATTGTACTTTTTCTAAAGTTATTTCTGTAGTTTTTTCCTGTTGCGGGCCCGTACCTATCTGTTGTAAGGGCATCTTTATAGGGAGTTTTATTGCTATGAGACAGTAGGTTCTTTTTTGAAAGTGTAACCATATCTTTGTTTATGAAGACCTTCTTTTTTTGTAAATATTGCTGAAGTGCTTTTTGATATGTACCTAAAGCTGCCTTGACTCAAAATTAGTCTTATCTCTCTCTCTCTTTATGGAACGACGGGCAATTTTTATTTAAAGACATATGGGGACCTTTACAGTTTACACATTTATAACGTGTTGTTTCGCAATTCTCATGTCTCTCGCCATATTTTGGACAAATCGTGATTTATAGGGCATGACCGCTGCATGTGACCATATTTCCAGCAACCCGAGCATTGAGTGACTGGAAAGATATATGGCTCCAGTCTCCACCTTAAATCTACACCCATATGCGTAAACATATGAAGGTAAGGTGGCTGTTTTAAAACAAAAACGTCCTGATTCACTAGCTTTCCACCCTTCATTTGTCATTCGTTTTAATCTTTTAACATATAATATCTCCTGTTCACATGTAAAAGTTTATGTTATTTCCTCCTTGGTAATTTCCTGTTCAATTTGTTTTACTATTCCATACGACAAGTTTTTATCAAAAGTAAACTGGCACTGGTATCCCAGTTCTTTAAGTTTTTCGCAATTATTCATCATTTTATCAGCCTCCGTTCTTGAACCAAGACTCAACAAAACTTTGTATGGGTTTTTATATTTGATTTTTGTACGTTAGTGATATCTTGTGATCTCAATAATTTTGCCATATGTAGATAGTAGGTATGTAATGTAATGTAATTACAAGTACCTTCTTACACAATACAAAGTTTATTGTAATATGTAATACAAAAAAAATGAAGGTATAACAACATCAATTGTGGCGAGCCACTAACCAAACCCTTCACACACACTTAAGTGTTCACTCCGACAAAACTAGGTCCCGTTACTAGTTGTGTCGGGGTACACACCTGCAATGAGACTAAGACAAGAACTCAGAGTCGCTTTAATGAGTATGTGAGATGAACTGCTTTAGGTATATCTTCTAGCTCAATCAATAAGCTCATATAGGGAAAATATCGCTTATGTAAAGCTACCCGAGACACAATAATTTATAACAACTGGCCTTACTACCTAGTTCTTACAAAAGGCCTAACTCTCTCATGGGTTAAATTATAACAATGTAGTTTAAACTCAGTGTTCTCTCAGTACATTTCTTTCAATTTCAATTGACGGATCAAGACCCTTAGCATTGAACACAGGATACTCGTAATGCCTGTTCACACGATTAACGTGGCCTACGGGTTTAGACGGTGACGCTATTGTTACCTGGAGTGGCGAACTTCCCTCATTTACCGTTATCCGGTTTTCAGTAAGGCCTTCTTCAATAACAGATGGCCACACCTCAAGGGTTAACCTCTAAATTGCCCACACCCGGATTAAATATGAAATTACTACTAGGTGATGATTCTATTTAGTCTGTGGGAGAGAGAAGCATCGATTGATGGTCCTGTCATAATGTTAAAAAGTTTTTTCCCCGTCATGGCGTGACAACGACGAACACGCTTTGGGATAGGGACCAGTTCTGGGATAATCAGACTGTGTCCAAATAACCCGATGGGTTTTATATAAGTCCAATCAAACCTGATCCATGTCTGGCTGATTATGCTAGCTCTTTTTTAATAGCTCTAATGCGAGGATAGACGTGATGCCGTGGTCTAGCCCCGTGGTCAGATGATTTGGAATTAATAGACATTGTTTATAAATAGAATGTAGGAAATTATGTCCTTACCTATGTTTATTTATTTCAAATAATTAATAAACATATAATTAGTTCGCATGACACAATTTCACAAAACCATCATCATACGAACTTGAGCAGACCCACGAAAGGTGTCACTACTAATTGCTATAATTATTTATTATTCCAACGTCACAACATACCAGTTTCACATGCTCCGGTCAGAAAAATATGTTACCGGAAGGTCATAATTTAATACAAATAATTTTATAGTGTATCGCCACACACACCCTGTTCCGTCCCGGTAAGTTAGCTGCCAGACAGCGTTGCCGTTGAACCGAATTTTGCACCATATAGGTACCCTATAGGTGTGTGACGATGCGTCACGTTTCAATTCATTTCCTAATTTATTCGGTAAGTCTCGTATAAAATTGGTCGCTAAAATCGAGCAGTAGGTACCTCCCCTACTACATAATATAGTTAGTCTACCAAGCACACAATACCATTCATGGATTAGGCCAAGATCTATCCCTTAACTAAAGTAAACTAATTTTCAATATTGGCGAATCTGAAGTTCTGAACGTAAATTGAAAATTCGAAATAAAATAATGACATAGGATACGCAATACCGGACTGGTTGAAATCGTTATGTAGGTGAGGGCCCATACCAGTCTATTTTCAGGACAAGTCTCCTAAGCGACGTGAAACTTACAATTACAACCTTTTGATTTTTTATGGACCGGTCCGGTGTGCGTTACGATTGCTCTGCCAAATTATCCAAACAGAAAAAAACTTCGCCAAAAAATATTACGATATTTGTCAAAATCGAAGGAAAAGAACCAAAAAGGAGATCATTCAGGCTCCATACTTTTTGGGCCTTTTCTAAAAGTGCCGCCAACAAAAAAAAAAAATGGTACGGCGTAAAAGTTGTAGGATCGCTCTGAACAAAGACAAGTTCGATAATTCAACATTTTCATACATTTATTGGTTTCTGAAAGTGCTAGAAAACATAAAATAATTATTGATATTGCTCATTCGTCCAATTGCTGTGGGAACTACTTACCGCGTCGTATGGCAGCCAAGATTTGCTGTAAATTTTATGGTGAGGTTGTTTCGAAAAAAATTCAGCCCGTGCAGCTAGGATACGGCTCTAAAGGGGGCTGTGAGGCTGCCGTACACGCCTTGTCGACCTACCTAAATTCTGGCAAAGGAGAGGTCATCCTGAAGGTTGACATAAAGAATGCCTTCAATTCTGTTTATAGGGACACCTTGCTGGCAGAAACTAAAAAAGAAATACCTCAAATCTATAGTTTCCTTTGGCAATGCTACTGACATCCTTCTAAATTAATATATCGGGACCACCTTTTGGAATCTGCTGTTGGCTGTCAACAAGGTGACCCCCTCGGACCAGTGATCTTTAGTTTAGCCATTCACCCAATTATTCGACAGCTAAATTCTAAATTTAACGTTTGGTATCTTGACGATGGAACTTTGGGAGGCGATGTAGAAACCGTTTTAAAAGATCTACAATTCTTAGAAAATGAACTTCATTCCATTGGCCTTGATCTCAACCACTCGAAATGTGAACTTTATATGGCGGACAGTGCTGACAGACATCTGACACTCCCCAAGTTTAACGCAATAGCTCCAGAAATCAAAATTATTGAAAAAAGCTCACTTCGTCTTCTTGGGTCTCCTGTCTTCGAGAATTCCTTTCCCGTTTTTATTGAAGAAAAAATACAAAATTTCAAAGACGTTTCGGAAAGATTGTTCCAAATTAACAAATGCATTCGGCCATTGCTATATTGCAATAGAACCAATACCTATTATTTGTGTCTTCTAGCTAGTTGCTTTACGTAATATTACTATAATTATTATGTAATAACTCTGTAGTTATTCGACTTCCATTACTCCAGCTTGTAACTCATTACGCGCTTAGTTCACGTCAACTTTTTCTTTTGTATACGAATCAGTAACGTCACCAGACATTCCGATTGACGTCAAATTCCTCTCGATTGCCTGGATGAAGATGGATTTGTCAAAACGTCGTTCTCAAAGGTTCTCAACGTGGACGATAACGCCCCCTCGTGGGCGTTTGAGACTTTCAGAGGGGCAGTAGAAGACCCAGAGAAAATAAAGGGGCGTTGAGATAGGATCTTCATACGTTTAAATATAACGGTGGCAATAGCTTTTTCGATTCACGACAGATGGTAAGTAAAAAAAATTGGGTGCTCTAGAAAAAAAAGATATTCTTAATCCTAATCCGTTATTGCTGTTTCGGCCCTAAATTAACATATTTCCTTCACGCTTCCCATTTATGGAAGCACACTCACCTTTTAGAAAAAATGGACCAAATAGACGACCGAGCTTGGACACAAGCTACTCTTCCCATTCGTATGGGAGGCCTCGGCGTCCGCAAAATTTCTAGTGTTAGTTTACCGGCTTTCATATCCTCGGTCTACGGCACTGAAAAATTAATCAGGAAAATGCTAGCCCCCACACTGATTAATTTTGATGTGCCATGCTTCACCGAGGCTATGCATGCCTGGAGACTCGCTTGTCCGAATTCAGATCAACCCGATAATCCATCTTCCCAGAGAAAGTGGGATGAGCCGCTTTGCAGAGTAGTACAGAACAATTTACTTAACACGTCTGCTACTACTGCGGAGCGTGCGCGCCAGCTTGCTGTGGGTAAGTGGGAGTCGGGTCTTTGGCTTCGTGCACTACCGTCGTCGAACATAGGCACTTTGTTAGACGACACTACTTTCCGCCTCGCTGCTTGCCTACGACTAGGAGCTCCTTCTTGTTCTCCCTATCGCTGTCACTGTGGCGAAGTTGTCAACAGCCTTGGACACCATGGCCTGTCTTGCAGCCGAAGTGTGGGCCGCTTAGCTCGGCACGCGAACATAAATGACATCAACTCAAACTCAAACTCAAAGCATTTATTTCAAATAAACCAATTACAGGCACTTTTGAATTGTCAAGGGGTCGGTCAGTCAGAAAGATGAAGCTAGTTGCCCATTCCAAAGCGTAGTAGGTACCTATGGAGAAGAACGGGCAAGAAACTCCATGGACACTCTTTTAAATCAAAATATTGTTACAATATAGTGGTTACATCATTCATGTTGTAATTATACATGTGAGAACGATGTAGAAAGACGTGCACGTTAAAAGCGTCCGTAATAAAAAGATAAAAACAATTATGGAATTAAAATAAGCCGTGGCAGCTAAGAAATGACCAGTGCCTACTGACGGCGCCCGTTCACGAACATGACGTATGGATCAGTACCATTCAGCTCAACCATTTTGAAGGGAACTCAATGATCCAAAACACACGCCACCACCAGCGACACATTTGAGTGAGCATGACATACTCTCAGCCGCCAGGGCACATTCAAGTCAATGAAAGACGAACCCAGTAAGCTTTATAGTGGGTACATAGTGCTCACACATGTGCTATGCAATTATACAATACTATGAGATTGAATTTATACAATGCAAAGATAGGTTGTACAATCTTCATCATCCGACGAGCTCTTGTCACCGTCGGCGTTCCAGCTGTATTAGAACCTAATGGCTTGGCACGCGACGATGGCAAGAGACCGGACGGCATGTCTTTATTTCCTTGGAAGGTGGTGTGGGACGCAACTTGTGTCGATACTCTTGCGCCATCCCATCTTCCTGACTCGGCGTGCTGTGCTGGCGCTGCTGCTGCGGCTGCGGAAAACCTCAAACGGCGAAAGTATAATAACCTTATCGGCAATTATGTTTTCGAGCCGTTTGGGGTTGAAACCCTCGGGCCGTGGGGTCCGAGTGCTCACGGTTTGTTCAACGAAATCTCCAAACGGCTTGTTGACACTTCCCGTGATCCAAGGGCTGGCCTTTACCTTGGCCAGAGGCTTAGCATTGCCATACAACGTGGCAATGCCGCCAGTCTCTTTGGTACTTTACCAGTCGACAGCGATGCAGAGGAATTTTTCGACGCCAAATTTTAATTTGATAATAGTTTTAGTTAGTTTAGGTTATTATATTTTATATTTTTGTTTGGTTAGTTTATATAGTTATTTGATAACAATAATAATGTGTCCGAGATAGAAATAAATATATATAGGAATTAAAAGGAAACCGTTAAATATTGATATATAGCATAAAATTCTTTTTTCGGCAAAAAATTAAATCATTAATTAGATCTATATTCCAACTAGTTGCTGAGATCTCCATGGCCGCGCAATCCTCCACGTTACATTCGCGCGGCCAACTTAAAACCCTTATAACTTCTTTATTTCTACTTTGACCAATTTTTGGTTTGTTCCCTTAGATTTTGAGAAATTCCGTTTTTTTTTTTTTGTTCGTATAACTTGGTGGGCAATCGTAACGCACACCGGTCCGGACCAATCAGGGATAGACAAAACCGAAATTATGTAAATGTGCAGATCTATCACTCTGAAATTAAAAATGTAATTTGCGTGCTGTCAAAGTCAAACGTTTGGAGGTTATGTGTCAGAGTTACAAAGTAAGGTTATGTTATTATTGCCTGTATTCTTCAACTTCTAAAGTTTTTAAGTTTAAGTCCACAAAGTGAGTAACGAGAAAGTGAAGGAATCTAAATAAATCTACAATATGCTGTGCCCAGAAGTATGGAACTTTCCTCCACCAAAAGTAATAGTGGATCACAGAGAAAATCAAGATTTAGAAACAATAAACAAAACTGTGAATATGAACAATTTCTACAAAAGTTTGATTGTAACATGCCCTGATGAAATACAAACGCCGAGTTTTATTCAAGATATAATTACAGAAGACACAGATTATTATAAATTGTCGAATTGTTCACTAACAGAATTTGTGGAACCAGTTTTCATTGAAAGTTTTGTAAAAACTGGAAAAGTTCACTGCTTGTCAGTAGACAGAAACTGTATCATACAAAATTGCGCTGCTATAACTCCAGATGGACATCTTACACTAAACATTCTCGAGTATACATATCAAACATTGGGATTTGAAGGAACAAAGCGGCCTCACAGCTTCTATGAAGTAAAGATAGATCTCAAAAGAATAAAAAACTATTCCAAAGTGCGATCCGGGCTTCAGAAACTAGAACAGTTTGATTTAAACATAACATGGCAGCCAAATAATGAAGATATTTGCCCATCATCTATAGCAAAATATTTTAGTGAGAGGAATATCAGTGTGTCAGTTCATTCCCTGAAAACCAAGAGTATATCGCCATCAGTAACTGAAATACCTTCAATAAAAGATGTTGATGCTGAAGAAATGGTTGAATGGATTGGTTTACTGGCTCATGATGCAGATATTTCTCCTACAGAACCTTATATCAGCACTTACTGTCAACCAGATAGTCAGGATGCATTAAAAACTGGAAGAATATCCATTCTGATAACCAGAGGTTTTGTAACTCCTTCCCTGATTAGTAAGTTATGTCAGAAACTGTCAGAGTATGTTCTGACCAGGGAATCTGAGAACTATTGGGCATCGCTAAGTATACAAAGTGATGAAAACAGTTTGTGGCAATGGACCAGTAGCCCAAGTATGTTCCAAGCTCATGATTCGTCATGCAATGTATTCTTTACTCGCAATGATCATGTACTGTATTCAATAGGTCAATTAAAGTATTCATAACCATAAAGCAAGTAATTATTCTTTCCATTTTATAACCCTGAGTCTTTTAGCACTTTTATGTCCTCGAAAATGGTTTAAATTTGAGGCTCAATAGCAGTGTCTGTTGAACTTCTATGCATTGCCCAAAAGCTTTTTATTAGTTGGTGATACAGGGAAAAATCAAATAGATATTAGATCTATTCATTATTCTTAAATAAAGTAATACAAACTTACTTAATACATAGTTACCAAACTTGATCTAGGCACAAAATTCTATATAAATTATAACAGTTTTGGCACAAGTTTTGTTACAATAGTTGGCCCATCTGAATGTATTTGTAATGAAGATAGGATAAGGGAGTTGGAAAAAAAGCTGGTAACCCCCACCCCCCACTATAATGATGATTTTGTACTGGAGATCTGTTAAAAAGAAGAGAAAACAAAAACAAATCAATTTAGATTACTTTTATTGAAACAAACCAGTACATGCAACATTTACATATCATGTGCCCTGCACCAATAATATTAAAAAACAAAAATCACAAGATTCCAATAATGTGTTCAGAGATATGCCAGGAATGCTATTAAATACATCACAACATCTAATAATATACTCTTACATTCTATCTACACAGGTGGACAACCTAAATTGCATTGTTCGTATTCTGGACTTACAACCCGGATATATTGACAGAAACAGTATTAGATACCCTAATTATTACATTTATGTAGAGGCACAAACATCACCCCTGGTTAGAGGCTGCTTCTTGAATCCATCTTATACTTTTCTTGCAAATGTACTTTTAGTATTGATGAAACAACTGCTTGAGATATGAGCCCAGGACACAACCAGTATAAGGAGTAGCCGATAACCCTTTACCAGAAACAGATGCATCAGTAATAGTACAGTAACACTAGAGGGGTAGACTGAAGTGTTGGTTATTCTAGACCTTGGCGAGTCCGATGACACCGCATGCGATGCGGGCGCCGGCGTTACCCGTTGTCTTGCTCAGGTCGTGGCCGCCGATGCCGAGGTCGTCAGGGTCGGCGTGCACGACCAGGGTACGACCCACAATGCTGTTGGGGCCCGACAAGGAGATCTGACTGTCCTCGATGCATACCTGGAATGTTTGTAGTAGGTAACATTTAAAGTTTTAAAAACATGATATTGTTCGGAACTGGACTGTGAACTTATTGCCATTTTTATGCAAAATAAAAAACGATTGGAACATAGAAAAATTACGTGATAATGCAGTGTTTTGCTTGAACGTGACTACGCCAGTACCCACGCTCATTAGCAAGTTTACTTATTATAATTATAGGTATTTAAGCTGTAATTATTATGAGAAAAAAAATATTTACAAAAAAAAAAAACAATCAAAATAAAAAGTCGGTAGCGGAAAACTAATATGCAGAACCAAAGACAGCTACTTCGAAAATTCATATACCACTACTTGCTATGTAAATAACAGTGACAGGAAGATAATCAAAAGTCATTTATTCAAACTAAGCTGGAATCAGCACTTTTTGAACGTCAAAATTACATAAGACAGTCCCACAAAACGCCCGCCCTTCGCCACTTCCTAGTGCTTAAGCCGGGAAGAAGTGAACTCCCCAGCAGCACAGCTGTCTGTTCAGTTAGAAGAACTGTATTCTATACAGTAGTAATTAATTAACATTACGAAACATAAAACATTAAATTAAATTATTTGCCATAATTATGTTAGCTAGCACACGCCAATATACCTACGAACATTGGAAAATATACTCAAGCAGAAATAAACAATAAAAACGTAAACAGAACTTAATCTAAAGTAATATTATAAAGCTGAAGAGTTTGTTTGTTTTTTGTTTGAACGCGCTAATCTCAGGAACTACTGGTTCGAATTGAAAAATTATTTTTGTGTTGGATAGTCCGTTTATCGAGGAAGGCTTTAAGCTATATAACATTACGCTGCAACTAATAGAAGCGAAGCATCAGTCAAAAATGTTGCAAAAACGGGGAAAATTATTCATATTTGAAGGCTTCCGTTGCGTGCGCTGCATAAACGGTTCAAGTTACCCAAAAAATATGTATGAAAGAATTATTCCTCTTTAAAAGATCTTTCTAGACCAAGCATGTCAAGAGGCTACCCATTGTTATTTAAGAAACTTTGCAAGTACTGCTGTGGCCTACTTTGCCACACAATCTGGTTGTATTGGAATTTACCTTAGTGGTAGCGCTAGAACCAGCCTCAATGTTACCGAGGTCTCCAACGTGGCGAGTTGTGCTGTCTGGTGCACCATGGTCCATCTTCTTAGGATTAAAGTGGGCACCCGCTGAAGTGCACCCATTTGTGTTGTCTCCAAACTCGTGCACGTGAATGCCGTGTTGACCCTGAAAGAGGAGATAACGATTTGAAGAATTTTCAATTATTTGCCTATTGAAGAAATATGAACACAACCTTCAGTCATGTTGACAAACTCACATGTACACATATTTAAGTTTTCTGTGCTATCAAAAACAGAAACAGTCACCGTAGCTGAAATCGGCATGGGATACTTACATTCTTACACATACAAGGTTCTTCATGGTGAAGGGTCTCATCACCATTGTAGCGGCGCGGCGTGCCCTATTTGTTATCTAGTCTAAGGCAAGAACATTATGCGAATGTAGGTTGCTTAATATATTAATAAGGACTTGTAATTGCGAAAAAACCATTAGCATAAAGTAGATCAGATAACATTGTAATAAGTTAATAACATAGTCATCATTATTTAACAAACATTACTTTTTTATAGTTATTAAAGCATTGTTAAATGATAAAAATGTAACATGACCTAACCTTGGATAACATATCACAGTATTCATTCTACAATGCAAGTTTAAAGAAATGCTTTTCTGTTATTCACATAATTATAGTTCTATTGAATCATACATATATTATTGAAGCATACATCGTGACCTTGGACTGTTGTTTCTATAAACTATATTGATAGTCATTATATGTTAATTTATGTGTACACATATCAAACTTGCGTTGTCATTCTGATTTTAAATATTTGTGATATTAGATTCACCTCGCCACTTTTTACGCCTGAAATTTCTTGTTAACATAATAAATATTATCTTATTCATATTTTGTCTCGGGTGAAAAGACTGTTCTTACTAGCTTCTGCCCCTGTATCTCACCTACGTTGTATCGCATTGCCTGCCGGTGCTAATACTTATTTTACGCTTAGCATTCTTTCTCACATTTTTTCTTTTTTGTCGGATCCTAAGGGTCCTAGCATGATGTTAAATAGCCTTCATCATGAATTGAGCTATCAAATGCAAAAACCATGACATTTATGTAAGTATCACACAACTAAACTGAAATCTACACAAAAGCCTTTAGGTGCAATGGATTTTTATTACAATATTAATAAAACCCATTGTTTGGTGTTGGTTTTACTAAAAATATATTGTCAGCTAATCTTCCTTTATATATGACTAATAAAAAAATAATTTTATTTAAATTCAACATACTAAATACCTTTGAAAGACCTTTGACTTCACCAGACAACACTACAGGTCCTTTTTCATCCTGGAAATAGAAAAAAAAAACAAAATAAGTGGGTACCTACTTACATTTAATTAGGTAAATTAAAACTAACACAGTTTTTTCGTAATCTGTTTTTGCAACACAAATACCTACATTAAAAAAAAACTAGTAACTTCTATTCCAATCGATGGTACTTTTTAAATTACTTAGGCCCAGTAGGTTTGGTTTTATTCACTTATCCTGCTATCAGTTTAATAGGCCCCAGTATGTGGCCAAGAAATTATAAACTTAAAAGAAAAGCCAAGATATTATAAGAAATCCAAATCATAATTGGGTAGCCTATGTATGTTGTAATATTCAGTAAAAAAAAAATAAGGCCACAAGTCTATAGCTGTTCAGTCATACAACTTGACTATGTTGTTGATAAGTTGAATTTTATCCAAGTATTTTGTAATTACTATTAAAAAATATTTGGATAAAAATTCATAATATGATTAAGATTGTTTTTCAAGTCAATACATTTTATCTCCTTAGAATAAATTGCATATTTGATTTAAGAGGGCTATCACAATTTTTCTCGTATTTTAAGTGTTTGAAGAGAGATGTGTGATTATTGTGTGTTTGTTAGATTATGGTTTAGTTAGGGCCACAAAATTTAAAATAAAAATATGCCCGAGAAAGTTTGATTATTTCTCTCGGGAGTGCTCTAAATAAATAAATATTTTTTTCTTGTAATTGAGTGTGTCTCTTCAAACACTCAAATACAAAAAAAAAATGTGATAGCCCTCATAAGCAACTACCGTGTTCAGTAGGATTTTATAATGCTAATGCTAATAAAATTGTCTATTCTTGCCAATTCCAGGCATATGTCCAGCAGTGGACGTCTTTCGGCTGAAATGATAATATGGTGATTCTTGCCAAAACAGAGACACCCACACTGAATCCAGTTTACGATGTTTCCCTTGTCAATAACATTACACGATTGCATTAGTTCCAGAATTATCTATAAACGCATGTTATGAATGATTTAAGTAATTAAACATACGTAGGTAACCACTTAGTGGAAATATCAACATTTTTTATGACGTAAAAGCGACAGAATGCAAACTAGATACTTGTATTTCAAGGTTATGTAATAAAGGCAGTCCTGTTGCAGGTTTGTACAAAAACGTTAAATAATTACATGCTGGTCGAAGTATATGGTTCCGCTGACATCGCCGTTGAGAACACACACAGCTCGCAGAATCGGCATTTTGAATTTCTGCATTAGGAAGGTTTTATGATTAGAAAATATTTAGGACACTGTAAAATTGGTAAAGCACTAATATGTGACGATATTAATTTAGATCTTCACGCTTTAATTTATTTCTGTAGGGAGTACCTAATGATTTTAAACAGACAGACGACCGCGACCACAGAGTACTTTTTTTAGATAGGTAGGTAACCGCGACAGCGAGTCAGCGACTTAGCGACCAGTCAGTTCAGTCCACAGAGCACAGAACAGCAGAACACTATGGTTGCGTTCCGAGTTGCACTGTAATCGATTTGAGCCATTGACTTATAAACTTATAATAGTATGGACTGGAAATATCAACAAAAAAAAGGTGCCTACCTACAACCATTGACTTATAATAGTATGGACTGGAAATATCAACAAAAAAAAGGTGCCTACCTACAACTCATAATGTCTCTTAAAATGGCTGCCGTTGCTAGGGTTGTGGCAATCAAGGAATATTGGTGTTACTATAACGAGTATCGATACGAGTCTTACTTGATATCACGTTTGGTTCATAATTATATACTTACTTAAAATCTGTTGTGACAGAAAAAGATGAGTAGTTTACTTACCGTCTGCTATCTGAGAATAAAACTCATATCAAGTGTTTTTTCTGTACAGAATTAAAAACTTTTGTATACAACATGTCTGTGTAACATACCTAACTATTTATTAAAGAGTGAGTTGTGGAGTAAAAATAAAAATAATTATTTTTTTACAAATATGTTTATTTGTGTGATAATAATTATAAATGATAAATGGTTTTAATTCTGTAAGTAGGTTTGTACAAACACTTTTACACGTCAATCGTATTTTAAAAACTAAATTAGGTCGGCGCTTCGTATCTGACTACTATGAGAAGAAAGGCCGAAACAAACTCCGTGGTCACAGTCTCTTTTAAAGTCCAGACAAAATCTTGGTCAGATCACGTGAAGGTTATGTAGATCGCTGTCTGAAATGGTCTTTTGAGGAATGAACCACACAAATTGTGGGACCTGTCCAGTCAGTTTCTTCAGAGTATTTTTTTGGTGCGGGTAAACCTTATTTGGTGCGGGTAAATGTTATTGACAATTAAATGAAATTGGTAATTAAATGAAATTATTAGGTGGTTGTTAGTGACATTTATTAATTTATTTATTTTTCTCTGAACTTGTATGAATAATATTAATGTAGGTAGGAAATGAGATTATGTTGAAGAAATGTAATTGTGTTTTTAATTGTTATTATTTAATTATTCGCTTCTGTACCTTTGTAAAAATTCAGACACAATGGAAATTGTTATTGGATAAATAAATGAAAAATGAACCTTTGGACTTATTAATTTGTCTTTTTAAGAAGTTTTTTGTCCCGCCAATTCTTCTATTACCTGTCTGTCTGTTCCATGTTGATATATTTTTTCTTCGAAGGTCTTCTATAATATCTTTCAAATTGGCATTTTTTTTTTGTTTTTCTTTCGTATCATTTCGATAAGGCGTTTAACTTTTTGTTGTTGATTGACACATTTTTCTTTTAAAGCCTTATTTTTTTCAATTTGTACAACCTGAAAAAATAAATGAAAATTACTTCAATCATCAACTTGCGTCGAAAATGCTGCTTTGTAATATTTGTTTCATGCTAAGTCTATAGATCCTAAAAAATCCGATTGTATATTTATACACGAAGATCAGAAAACGTGCTGAGAAATCACTGACAGGTGGATCTGTAGTACAGCTACGGAACAGAGAGGATACGTCATTGGTACCATAACCACACCTTAAATAAGAGAGAACTCAGCTCATTTCATCCCCACATTTCATTTTTGATAATTTATCCCGGAGATTTAGTTCCAAAAATACGTTATTTAGAAAAATATTTTTCTAAATAACGTATTTTTGAAACGGATGAAATGAGCTGAGTTCTCTCTTATTAAAATAAAATTAAATTTAAAAAAAAACATTGAAATCCAAATGAGACATTTTTACAAAGTTTCTACTTTGTAAAAATGTCTCATTTGGATTTCAATGTTTTCTGGAGACTTAACTTAGCATTATTTTCGTAATGTTATAAAATTTTAATTTTCGTAAGAACCTCCTGTAATTTTCTAGCATCAAAAACGTTTGAGTAGATACATACCACTTTGTGCACTGTTTCGTCTGTTTCCACAATTCAGTGGGAGAACTGTAATGGAGGCATTACAGTAGATGTGATGATACGTGGAGAAACGTCCGTATTTTGAATGTTTCTCGTTTCACATAATACAGATGACGCGTGACGTTGTTTTTTGCCAGGTGCCTGAAAAAAATAGATACTAATAAGCAATAAGCAATTTACAATATGATTTATTTATGTAATTATTACATCTATATATTTATTTCAGGCCAAAGGGCCGGGCTATTATTAATCAATTATTATTTACACTTACCGAAAATACTGTGGGAACAGAGTTATCAATTCAGTGATCGGAGTAGGTAGATTGGTTTTTGGTACTTGTATCATAAATGCACACAGAAAGAATAACATGGATAAGCCATTTTCCCGGAAAGTAATTCCGGTATTTCCGGATTCAATTATATATTGTTAATGTTGGTAGTGATATTATTCCTACTCAATTCAAAATTTAAAGGAAGGTATCAAAACTAAATTAATTCATTATTTTATCTGTTGAATAATAAAAACAATCGAAATCCGATCGAAGCTTTAATTTTTATTTTTTTATTTTTAGCCTTTTATGGCTAGAACTTTTATAGATAGACATAAATTGTTGCACTTAAATTTAAATATTTTCATAGTGGTCATGGTAATTTGCATTAAGGGTAGAATAAATGACGGGGCCCCATAGAGGGCCAATGCCTGCTGGGGTCGTGAGACTGTTCTAAGGATGCACCACGACTCTGAAACGTAAAGGGCATACGAAGGAACAGGTTGATTTTAGTCAGATTTTAGGACCAAAAAAAAAAAGGGGTAGAATAAAGAAAAAAGATAAAAATCAACATTGTTTATTGTTAAATATGTACATTTTACATTTATTCACATTTTTAATCAGTAAGTACTACTACTACCCTAACAGTAACACAGTAACACTAACTACTACAGTAACAAACAAAGATGCGCACTCTACGAACCGAAGTAAACGAGTGAGCTACCTGGCATGTCGTCGGCGGGCGTACGCATTGTTCTGATAACCGGTTATTGTACCACCCATGATCCTTTGTTCTGATTGGTCGTTGGGTTTTGTCAAATCGTGACTGTGTGCCGTTAAAAAAAATATGAAGAATAATAAAGAATAATATTGCTCATTTTATTACAATTCCTACCTTTTTTTTGAGGATGGCAAATCATCAAATGACTCCTTCCACTCTGGCAGAATAAAATTCCTACATAAGTTCCGGTTTTTTTTTAATAATCCACCAATTCCGGAGGAATGTCCATATTAATATATACGTTTCGGATCAATGACCCCATTTCAATCTACCTACTCCGATCACCTTATCATGTAATCTCATTACATCAAGTGTTCTATTGAAACAGCTTTCTTCAAAGTGAAGTGAACAGAGGTACCATTCTTTATGTCGCGGATTAATATTTTCTTCACAGCCTCTAACCACTTTTTCTTTAATCCTTCATTTTTAGGAAACCTATAAAAGAGGTAAGTATTTTGATCAATAAATCATTTTGGTTAGAGCTGCTGCTAATATCTAACTAAAATAAATAACAAAATGTCGATGTCTTATTTTATCATCATAATATAAAACTCTGTGGAACGGTCTCCCGGTGCTGTGACCAAGCAAAGTCACTCGGACCGATTAGGACACGCAGAACGATTTATGTTAACATCACTGATTGTACCGATATCGTTTCAGCGGAGGAACTAGTTTCGGAAACTATTACAGCAACGGTACAACACTATTCCACTATGACATATTATTGTAAACAAACGAATGAAATAATAAATAGGTCTGTTATATGAAAATGACCCCAAATATACCTTACCAAATATACTTTAGCCTTAAAATCACGATTGAGTAACAATTTGTTCATCGAACGTGTATGAATGTATGTAATATTGCATGAAAACTGGCTACTAACCTATGCAAAGACAATTGAGGTTGATTTCCATTCTTTCTTGCACCACACTTCACAATACAACACACAGGCATGTTGGTTTGCTGTTTTCCAACATTTACATTCATTTTTAAAGGTAAACTCCTCGTAATATTCTCGCAAATCTCAATAACACAAAAAATAAACAACCATTTGACAGCACAACTACCACAAAACTCGTCGCCACAGACTAAATAGATGTCGCATAAGATGGCTGATAGGGCACTTACCTACAACTAATGACTAAAGACTTTAGTCATTGCCTACAACAGACTGTCCCTACGTCATCGTCACGACAAAATGTTACCATAATGAGCAACCACTTAAATATTGTTGTCTCTTTTATCACATACGATTATTTCATTAGAAAGAATGAGACAAAACGATATTTCACCGTCTGTATCGTATTTCACTCATATTTGTATGCAAAGTGTATGTCAAATATAACGCGGCGCCTCCATGTTTTTCCTAGCTCAATGATTTGAGCGCACTTACACGCGTACCGAATTAGCGTGAGCGCGATAACGATGTCCCGTGAATCGTCATAGATGACGTCATGACACGCGCCATCTTGCGATAACGCCGACCATGCCCTAAATTAATATCACCGTGAGCGCTGTCAAAAATGATGGTAAACTAAAGCGGCATTTTCGAAATTATGCTGTAAAATCCAAGACGTAACAGAATACCAGAAATGAGTATAAACTCATGCGCATTATGTTTAATTATTGTTGCATCTATGTTATTTGTAATTCTTGGTAACAAATAAGAGTGTAATTGTAGTTTTATTAATTCTTTTTAACATAGCCAATAATATCGACACACATTTATATATTGTGAACCCCATGGGTATGTTTTAGTGATACAATAATGCGAACTGTAAGAACTGTCTTTTCACCTGTGACAAACAATAAATAAATGAATATGAACATGGTACTTTACTTCGGGGTAAATCTATGCCGGGAGCATGTAAATACGCTAATATAAGTACTTCGATGTCCGTTTCATCTCTGGACGAATTGTCGTTCTCAAACTCAAAATCTGAGTTATCCGAGTCGATAGAGTAATCCAACAAAATAGAAGTGCCAATGCGTTAAACTTTCATTTGCAGAAGAATAATCGGTCTTTTTTGTGCAAGGTTTGAGGTTGACGTTGAGCGACCACTGTGAGCGCGTTCACGAGCGTTCCGAATTGATGACAGTTCTAAACTGTCATAATCATGATATCTAATACGGAACGCAAAATATCTTAGAGCATTAAACCAACAGGAGACGACACGCGCACACTTTTCTATCTAAAAAAGTCTGCCGTTTTCGGCGCGGGGGACGAGGCAACGCACACAAATAGTGTTAACACCAATGCATTTTTCAGATAACGTCACTATACACGCACACGACAAAATTATCAAACACCAGCATAAACTATACTCACACAAGTACAAAGTGTACAAACACATATGTACAGACAACCTGTCCGTGAAAGAGATGACGTCATCTCAAAGTAAACATCGATAGTGCGAGGAACATGTCAATAATAAATAATAAACTTATCGATATCTCATGGTCGATGAATTTTGTTTTGTGCCAATTATTAATAATAATTAAATATCAAGTTTCTGTACCAGCATTTTACTAACTTGCAATGATTGTATTGGTACGTATGTTAGTATATCTATGTTTAGGACAAATCATGCAAACTGATTTAGAATCACTTTCCATTATCAGTTCATTAGTTGAATTTTTACATGTTGGTTTAGTTCGGATGGCAATGCATTATACCATCGAGTACCATCGAGCTGATCTGATGATGGAGATGGAAAGCGGCCATAGTATATCATATAAGGGGTATCGAGTGGTTTGATTATATGTATATACAACATGAAATGTCATGATACGTACTTATTAAAAGGGATTCTTTTTATGCACGTAATATACGATCTTTGGACAGACTGTAAAAGGATAACAGGTTTTTTTTCCACGTGAATGACTGGTCTGAATTTCGGTTCACGCACGACAGATTTACACTGTATCTTTTGGAGATAACATAAAAAAGAACCAGAGAACAACTTGTATAAAATACTTTATTTATAAAAATTAAGCGTTATTTACAGTTATTGCAGCTTCATCGCGCGCATTAGTAAAATGTTAATTAATGATTTTGGAAACGCTATTGATTCTTAAAATGAATAAGTTTTGTGTATATGTGCCTAATACATTTCTTAGGGTCAGTTTGTTCTCGAAGGCGACACGTGTTTAAAATAAAACATGAATAAAAAAGTATAATAAGTTACTTCAAAAGTTAGGGTTAGGCGCCTAAGGTTGAGCCTCATTTTATCAGCAAGCTTCCACATTTAATTTGGACTAGGTAAATTCATTTTCATTGGGTAAGCTACCTTGAAAAAAGCGAGATAAAGTTTTAAGGCGACCAGTTCCACATGAACAAAGTCACGGGCAAAAACTAGTAAATAACATTATAAGATTAACCTTCACCTTAAATTCACCTTTGGTACCTAATTTCAAAGTTGCTAAGGCACCCTGATTTAAAACTACCTGTTTTATAACACAGTCTAATAAAAGAGGAGACTTTTATTAGATTGTGTTATAAAACAGGTAGTTTCAAAATGCTGGGAGCAAATAGTGTTAGTACGTTTAGGAGTCCATGAAACATGATTTCCACAAGCTCGGATCCAGACATCCCTAATCATTACATCTTTTGGGAATCTGAAAAATAAATTATAAGAATAACATTATAATGTTTATATCGACCTTTGTTTTTGTGCTGTCCCATCACTAACTTTCCTAGTACAGTGTTGCCAGAGTAACAAATTAAAAGTGCCTATTTACGGAACAAGAGTGACGATCGTAAATTCCTTATAATTAATAAAGTACAACCTAAACATATTATATTTAAAACATTAAATAAAAATACATATTGAAAATAAAAGAATAAATGAATTTGCAAACAGTAATCCATCATTAATTCATTAAGCATCTACAATTATATTTCACGTTATTTATGGTTAGTACCATTTTTTATTGGATAAATTGTGTTAATAATAACGAATGTAAAGTAGAACTTATAATTAAATATATATACAGTCAACTTTAAAAATTACCCTAAAGTAGATCTAGTACCATTAAGTGGCAACACTTTTAGATTGACAATATTTTTTAGTTTTTTGCAAATTTAATGCACTATTTGATAATATTTAAACGTAATAATACTTACAGATGAAAAGTAACGTTGTCCTTTTGTACACTAGATGTTTCTGATCTCTTATTACACGAGAACACGTTGCAATTCGGCATTTTAAGCTCACGTCATTCTGCGCTCACTATGATTCACTGAATGGCGCGGAGCGCGCGGCAACTAGTTTTATATAACCGCTATGACCGGCGGTCTCGTACCTTTGGCAGAGGGGAACGCCTGTCAATGGCCACTCCTTTTGGTTTAATGCTCTAAGCAAAATATCGATGTGATCGCTGTGAGCGCTCACGTTCTAATTCGGAATGCAGCCTATTACTCACAGAACATAATTAAATACCCTGCGTAGACTCTGTCTACGATACCCTGCTATCCAGTCCAGTCACAGCACTATTATTTATACGTCAGTGAGGTCCAGTCACAGCACTATTATTTATACGTCAGTGAGTCACAGTAGTCCATGGTCTGGTCACAGCAATGACTACTTTAGTCATTGGGTCACAGAGTCATAGGGTCACAGCTCAGAACAATAACTAAATTATTGTTCTGAGGGCACTGACCTCTATTAAAATAGAGGTCAGTGTCTGAGGGTCACAGTGACCAAGCTTCAGTAATCAGTACCTAGTAAAAGACTAAGGCTGCATTCCGAATTAATTAGACCATGATCGCTCACGGCGATCACATCGATATTTTGCGTTCCGTATTAATATCATGATTATGACAGCTAATAACTGTCATCAATTCGGAACGCTCGTGAACGCGCTCACAGTGTGGTCGCTTAAAAATCTGTCAACATGACGGGTGTCGAGCGTCAACCTCAAACTGCACAAAAAAGACCGATTTGATCATATTTGATATTCTTCTGCAAATGGAAGTTCAACGCATTGGCACTTATAGTTTGTTGCACAGAGTACTTTTTTTAGATAGGTAAAATATATAGTTTTAGGTAAAATGTTCTAAGATTGTACACCCTGGTTTGTTGGTTGACTCTATCGACTCTGATAACTCAGATTTTGAGTTTAGGAACGACGATTCGTCCAAGGATGAAACGGATGACGAAGTGCTTATATTAGCCCTATTTACTACTACTATTTACATGCTCCCGCAAAGATTTACCCCGAAGAAAAATACCATGTTCATATTCATTTATTTATTGTTTGTCACAGGTGAAAAGACAGTTCTTACACTTAGCATTATTGTATCACTGTAACATACCCATGGGTGTACAATATTTATACCTATGTATGTCAATATTATTGGCTATGTTAAATATTAATAAAAACACAATTACACTCTTAATTGTTACCAAGAATTACAAATAACCTAGATGCAACTTTAATTAAACAAAATGTGCATGAGTCTAAAACTCATTTCAGGTATTCTATTACGTCATGGTTTTTACAGCACAATTTCGAAAATGCCGCTTTAGATATGATGCGACTCGAAACAAAACGCTCAACTGTGATTTTTGACAGCGCTCACAGTGATATTAATTTAGGGCATGGTCAGCGTTATCGCAAGATGGCGCATGTCATGAGGTCATATAATTATGACGATTCACGGAATATCATTATCGCGCTCACGCTAATTCGGTACAGGTGTTAGCGCACTCAAATCGATGAGAGCTCAACTCGGAACGCTCCCTAATAGTAACTAGTAAGCAGGGTTGCCAACTCGATACTACGGTTAGGTGCTAAATGTAACTTCAAAAAGTGCTAGATTTCTTTAGTATAATTATGTCCAAAAAGAGCGAGCACATTCGCAAGAAGCTGGCAGTATCATCACAGCGGTAATGTTTTCTCATTGTTTGTCCTATTTGTTTTTAGCATAATCGTGTATTTATGTACATTTATTTGTGCTTATATTTATATATAATTAGGTATATGTATTATATGTATTTATAGACTAAATAAGTTTATACGTGTATAAATACATATTTAAAATTATTAATATCATTATAAATTTCACCTGCCTCTGTTTGTCTCTGCATCACCCAAAGGTTGACTGGTAGAAAATATTACTATACTCTTTGTAGAAAATGCGTGGCATTAAGTCCGCGTCTGTACATTTGTGTGCTTAAAGTGTTAAATAAAAAGAGTGCTAAATTTGAAGGACCATCAATTAAATAATAAAATCACATAATTAGGCAATCATATCATTTCTTATAAAAAAAATAGTTGTGGTCATTATTTTAAAACTAGGTAGGTATATCCAGTCATCTTCACTGTCATCTGTGTCTGATGCTCGAATTCCTTCTCCTTGAATTGAGGCCATTGAGGTAGATGGATGTTCAATTGAACTTTGAGCTGACTTTTTCAATTTAAATGTTTACATACCTTTCTTGCCTACTTTTTTAAGAATATCTTGGCAAATTTCATAGGTGTAGCATGTTTAGTAATTTTTTTTGAGTCTTGTCGAATATGAATAATTTTATTTAGGGTGTCCAAGTTCATTTTATTCCTCTTTTTTATGTTCATTAAGCTGAACACCCGTGTACGAGCAAACCCGTACAATATCAATTGTGTCAATTTTATGCTGACATCGACACGCAGCGAATGAATAAAATGTACGCTTTTTGAGTTAGCAATGAGTAGTCGCATATCACCGTTTGGGCTAACCACAAAGACTCATTCGCCGCGAGTCGGTCAGTTATCAGTTTGGGTGTTCTATCAATATACAAATTCAATCATTCTATCAGTTTATCATTTAAATGTACCTTACCCGTACATAAATGGTCCTTCGAGCCGGACGTCGCGTGTGTAAATTACAGTGTAGCAATCAAGTACTGTAAAGCATTTCACTAGTGACGTCAAGCGAACTAGCAGTGAAAGTGTTTGTACTGCCAGCAATAGTGCAGTACATATCAGCAGCAGGGATCAACAGGGATCCGCATTTGGTGAGCAGCAAAGCTCCCGCTTGGACAATCAAGTAAGATCGTTCCATTTATTATCATTTCTATCAGCAACATGTCTTCAATGGAGGAACTTCTCGCCCAACAACAGCAACTACTCCATCAGATAGAGCAAGTTTACACAAACTTCAAAAAGGATGGCTCCGATCGCAAAACCTCGGACTACATACGCCGAAGGTTAGAAAATTTGGATGCATGCTGGCAAGAGTATCAATCGAATCATATAAGATTGTGTAGCATCGAATATGCCAGATCGCATACCTACTTCACTTCTAAAGAATTTGAAACTGTGAAGGAGAAATATGAAAAAATCAGAGCAGTTATTCAGAATCATCAACCCACAGAAGAAAGACCATCAACACCGCTTCTAAAGCCTGCTACTCCTATAGCTACTTCAAGCACCATACAGCAACCTTCAGGGCAACCTTTAAAGTCTCAGGGATCAAACAGCAAGACGGATGAGGTGATGAGGAAACAGATGAGCAATTTCAAGGCTTTTCAACACACCGTTTCAAGTATCAACATGGATACTGTAGCGGAGAAATGGGAATTTGATCATCTGTTAAGTATGGTAAGGTCTCGCTGGGCGAAGATTGACACTCAGCATTGGGACTTAGATAGTGAGCTGGGAGACCGAAATCAAGAGTATCATCGTATGTATCTCAAATACGAAAGCACGTACAACGATGCTATCAAAGCAATCAATAAGAAGATGTCGTCCATTTCACATAGAGAGCATACTACGCCGAAAATAGAAATCCCTACATTCAGCGGTAGTTACCATCAGTGGACATCTTTTAAGGACCTCTTCACAGAAGCAGTTCATAGCAACCCGTCATTATCTGGGGCTCAAAAGATGCAGTTCCTCAAGTCGAAAATGAAAGGTGAAGCAGAGCGTCTCATACAGCATCTCCCAATCAGCTCAGATAACTACATCATTAGTTGGGACATCTTGAGCCATCGTTATGACAACAAGAGGATGATATTCACATCGCATATCAACATATTATTAAATATACCAATATCACAGCAAGCATCAATTAATCATATCAAACGAATCCATGATACTGCCCTTGAAACGATGAACGCTATACAGAACCTCGGCGTAGACGTGACGTCATGGGATCCGTTGGTCGTGCACATCCTGTGTCAGAAATTGGATTCGGACACATTCAGCGAATACAACGCAGCTATCAAACAACCTCGAGAATTACTCGAGTTAAATGAATTTCTAGCCTTTCTTGAGGGGAAGTTCACGAGCATGGAAGCAAGTAGAAGAAAACAGGAGACCAATAATCAAAAATCCTTTTCTTCAAACACCAATAAACCATCAGAATCAAAGAATTATCATTTCAAGCAATCATATTCGAGCAATAAGGCTATTTCGCAATCAGCAAGTTACAGGAAATTGCAAAACAATTGGCCAAACTGTCCAGTCTGCAATGACGCACATGCTATATTTTTTTGCAAACAATTTGCACAATTTTCCCCGATGAATAAAAAACAATGTGTTGCTAACTTGAATTATTGCCAAAACTGCTTATATGATCATAAAGGAAAAGAATGCTTATCAAAGAAGCGTTGCCTCGAATGCAACGAATTTCACAACACGTTGCTTCATGAATCGTATTCAGAGGAATTATCAAGACAAGGAGGTAATTCGACGCCTTCTACACAGCAAAACAACGTCCGTTCTAATCAAGAACGTGCAAATCAAGGAAACACGCACGTGACACAGCAAAATATGATGCAAGAAACTTTGCTTTCAACTGCACTACTAAAGGTGCAGAAAGCAGATGCGACATGTCTGACCCTACGGGCTCTCATTGATCAGGGCTCACAAATGTCTCTTATCACCGAGAACGCTGCTCAGCAATTAGGATTGCAGCGATCCAGGTGTGACGGCATAATCACGGGCATAGGACAAACAGAAAACAGTTGCAAAGGAATGATGAACCTAAACTGTATGTCAAGCTCAAGAATCAAACTTTATCAATTTAATATCGATGTTTTTATCATGAATAATCTAACAAAATATTTACCATCATACTCATTCCCTAAAATAGCATGCCCATTTCTGGAAAATTTAGAATTAGCAGATCCGGAGTACAATATCAGCCGACCCATAGACATTTTGTTGGGTGCGGACGTATATTCGAATATTCTTTTAGCGGGCATGTGCAGATTAAGCGAATCACTTCCGCTAGTTCAAGAGACTCGTCTTGGTTGGATACTATGTGGAAATATGAAAACTAAATTAATGTGCAACGTCGTACAATTTGATTTAGACAGAGTTCAGCAATTCTGGGAGATGGAAGATGTTACAGAAGAAAAATCATTATCATCAGAAGATCAAGAGTGCATTCTATACTACAAAGCAACAACAAATCGTTTGGATGACGGAAAATACGAAGTGAGACTTCCACTCGTACCACAGTTTGAGGAGAAATTGGGACAGTCCAAAAATAAGGCTGTTGCTCAATTCATTCATTTAGAAAAGAAATTACAAAAAAACAATTCTTTATTCAACGCATATACGTCATTCATTACCGAATACAAAAACTTAGGTCACATGAAACCTTCACCTTGCAATCAGACACCGGAATGTTTCCTACCGCATCACTGCGTATTGCGCGAAGATAGTGCAACGACTGCATTAAGAGTGGTTTACAATGCTTCGGCAAAAACATCTACAAATAACAGTTTAAATGATCTGATGTACACGGGGCCCAATTTGCAGCAAGACCTTCAGTCTCTTATCATTAAATGGAGACAATATCAGTACGCATTCACGGCTGATATAGAAAAAATGTTTAGGCAGATTTGGGTACACCCAGAAGATCAACCTTTACAAAAAATTGTGTGGAGAGATAACCCGTCCCAAAAAATTCAAGAATATCAAATGACAACCGTAACATACGGCACAAAAGCAGCTCCATTTCTTGCAATGATGACATTGAGACAGTTAGCGACTGATGAACGGGATAAATACCCAGAAGCTGCCAAGGTTGTCGAAGAATCATTCTATATGGATGATTTGGTCCATGGAGCCTGCTCCCTATCAAAAGCACAACAGTTGCAGCAAGATTTGATGAATCTACTGAAGTTAGGAGGATTCAACTTGAGAAAGTGGACATCAAACGATAGTCGTCTGCTGCAAATAGAAGATCAAGACTATTATAAACAAGAAAGCAAGAGTTTCAATCAAGCAGGATTAACTAAGACATTAGGACTTCGTTGGAATCCTACACATGATAACTTCACATTTGTATCAAAAATTGAACCATCAAGCACCAATATCACTAAAAGAATCATACTATCAGACATGTCTAAAATATTTGACCCATTAGGATGGATCGTGCCCGTAACAACAAAGTTAAAGATTTTATTTCAAGAAACATGGATAATTAATCTTCAATGGGATGAACAAGTACCAGATAAAATCAGCAAGGAATGGATCAAAATCAAAGAAGAATTAGAAAATATCAATCAATTTAATATACCAAGATGGTACGGTACGAAAACAGCAAGCAGCGTAGAGTTACACGGCTTTTGTGACGCATCAACAAAAACATATGCATGCGTCATTTACTGCAGAGTTATAAATAGCAATCAATCAACAATATTAGTAGCAGCTAAATCAAAATTAGTTCCTACGAAAAAACAAATATCACTACCTCGATTAGAATTATGTGGAGCACTGTTGCTAGCCAAACTCATGACCAAGATCAAGCAATGTCTAGCAGGTCAAGACCTACATATATTTGGTTGGAGTGACTCTACTGCCGTATTGGGATGGCTACAAGGAAACCCTAATCGATGGAAAACGTTCGTAGCAAATAGAACAATTCAAATAACTGATAGCATTCAACCACAATCATGGCGATACGTAAAATCAAGCGAAAATCCTGCTGACTGTGGAAGCAGGGGACTCAGAGTGGCTCAATTGAATGATTATCGTTCGTGGTGGCAAGGACCAACATGGTTACAATCTTTTGAAGCAACAAAAGAAAATCAAACAATCTATTCAACAAACGAGGAAATCAAGAAGCAAGAAGACGTTCACATTGTTACAAAGAATAAATTACAGACCTGTTAAGCAAATATCAATCAATCAGCAAAATTGCACGTATTCTAGCATTAGTGATGAAAATCACGACCTACAAAAGAAAAGCAAAAAATCATTATTTATCATTATCAGAAATCAGTAAAGCAAAGCAAAAAATTATCAAGCAAGTACAACAGGAAGAGTTCGCGAAAGAAATAAGAGATTTAAAGCAAGAAGGAAAGCTAAATTCAAAAAGCAAATTATCAAAATTAAACCCTTACCTGGATGAAAATGATATCTTAAGAGTCGGAGGGAGACTAAAAAAGGCACATATCAGCCACGACATGCAGCACCCTATTATTCTGTCACACAGTGGCCGTCTCACAGAATTAATAATAGAGGACGCACATCAAACCATGTTACACGCCGGAGCCCGGCTGACATTAGGTTTCATCAGACAAAAATATTGGATTCTAGGAGGGAACGTCACTACGAAGAAGCAGCTTCGTCGTTGCGTAACATGTAAGAAACAAAATCCAGACTGCCAACAGCAAATTATGGGGCAATTGCCGGAGGCTAGAAGTAATCCATCCCGTCCTTTTACACACACAGGCGTAGATTTTACGGGTCATATTTACGTTAAAACAAGCAAAGGACGAGGTATCAAGAGCACAAAAGGATATGTGGCTGTCTTTGTGTGTATGGTCACAAAGGCAGTACACTTAGAACTAGTAAGAGATTTAAGCACAACTTCATTCATTGCAGCATTAAGAAGAATGGCAGCTCGCAGAGGGACGCCTAGTCACATTTATAGCGATAATGGTCGCAATTTCGTTGGTGCTAACAAAGTACTACAGCAGGAATATCAAACAATAATAAATATCATGCAAGACAAAGAATTAAAAGCAGAAGTATTAGATATGGAAATCGAGTGGAGTTTTAATGCGCCCTCATGGCCATCCGCGGGAGGCCTATGGGAAGCGGCAGTTAAAAGCTTCAAGTATCATTTCAAGAGGGTTATTGGTGACCAGATTCTTACATTTGAGGAGCTATATACAGTGCATACACAGATTGAGGGTTGCCTCAACACGAGACCACTATGTGCTATATCAGAAGATCCAGACGATGTGGATTTTTTAACACCTGCTCACTTCCTCACAGGTGGATCAAAGGTTACTATACAAGAGACTGAAACGGATCTCAGAACCCGATGGCAGTTGACACAAAAAATTGTGCAGGATCTCTGGAAAAGATGGAAAAGTGAGTACCTAACACAAATTACAGAGAGAAGTAAGTGGAGACTAGCTAAAAGAAACCTCAATGTAAATGATATTGTCATGATTCATGATGACAATCTTCCGCCGGGAAAATGGCTGATGGGCAGAGTCATCGAGCTACATCCCGGTTCCGACGGTCATGTTCGCGTGGTTACAGTTAAAACCAAAAACGGAATACTGAAACGTCCTATCACAAAATTATCAAAACTCCCAGTCAACAATGACTCCTCGCAAATCACACAAGCAGATAGTGCGGGTTCGGGAGATTCTAACACAGATAAGCAGTCTGAAACAAGGAAAGCAGGCACCCGTTACAATATAGCGTCAGTGTTTACAGCAATCATGTTATTTTTTAGTATCATAACAACTTCCCAATGCACACTTAACGTCACACAATTCAGAAATAATCAATATATTTACTTCGACAAACTAACAAATATGCAGATCATAAGAGACGACTGGAAACTAATCATATACTACGATTTAGATCCTTATTGGGAAGGTATTACAGCACTTAACAAAAGTATAATGTCGCTGGAACAAACATGCAGCACAATTAAACAACAAACACATTGTGACATAATATTATTGCAATTACGACACGGTTACAATGAACTCGATTACAGCAATCATATGTTACTCAGTCAGCATTTTGCAAAGCAAGCGAACAGGTGGCGGCGAGGTCTTATCGACGGTGTCGGTTACATAGCAAGCGGCCTCTTCGGCGTATTGGACGCTCGATTCGCGGAACAATACGAGAAAGATATCACTCTTCTTCGCAAAAATCAAAAACATATTGTCTCATTTTGGCAAAATCAAACTTCAGTCATAGAGGCAGAATTCAGTCTCTTAAAGAGGACGGAGGCTACAATGCACAAACAACATAAAATGATTCATCAGAAATTTACAAACATCGAAAATACATTAGAAATATTAAAAGCTGAAACTCAAAACATTTCAAGGGCAACTGAAGTATCTATGGGAGCTATAGTCGCGAGCAATCTATTACGCGACTTGAAAGATTTACAGAACGCCTTAGTGGATACAATAACAGACATCTATCATGGTCGATTTAATCCACATTTAATAACAGCCGAACAATTACAGGATCAGCTGAGCAATATAGCTAGTCATTTGTCTAATGACGTCACCTTACCTGTAGAAAACATTCATACGGATCTTGCACAACTTTTTAAACTTCTACGGGTCAAAGCAAGAATGCTCAAGAATTACGCAATATTTGAAGTTCAAATACCTTTGATAAGCAGGGACACCTATGAAATATTCAAGCTTATACCAATTCCTGCGGAAAAACCCAACAAAACAATGTTATCAATTAAACCAGTGTCAGATTTTATAGCAGTGAACCTGAAAAAAGATGCATACATTATCTTGACAGAAAATATCATAGATTCCTGCCTAGTGACAAACGTACACTTGTGTAACATTCATTCTCCAATTTACAAATTAAGCAGAGATAAAGACTTCTGCCAATCAAAGGCATCAAAGTGTGAAGTCGATATCGATCCTTGTAAAAATCTTTGGATAGAAAGCCATTCTATCAACAATTATATTTATTTTTGCTGCGGTCAATGTAATCTACGAACAGTATGTGGAGATCAAGTTACCGCGCATCAGCTGACTCACTCCGGACTTATAACTATAGATTACGGCTGCATAATCAAATCAGATAATTTTGAAGTAATTGCGCATCAACAAAGAACGAGCGATGTTAGTATCAGTGCTAACATATACTCACCAGTCATTGCATCCATAAACCACGTTATAAACGTGTCTATTCCTCAAGATGTCTTGAACGACTCCAGCATAGAGAGCGATCGAGAGCTTAAAACGATTGAGGACAAAATCAAGATCATGAAAGAAAATGGATTGTTCTTGGACAGTCTGTCACCCCATGACATTCATCATTATACCGCGATCTACTGTATGATCGGCGTGGTAGCAGCATGTCTTGGAGTGTTCGCGTGGAGGCGCGCGAGCTCGCGCTGCGGCCGCGCGCCCGCGCCGGCGGTGCTCGCAGCAGGCGACGCGCCCGGCGGCAGCGCGTGCCCGGCCACACAACGTGCGTGTGTTGGGGCTAGTGTAGTGTATCAGTGTGACAATGAAAGGGCGAAGGTGGTAACAAGTGCGCGAGTGTTAGATAAAGCCACTTCCCCTATGTTAGGTTCATATACAAGCATATCAAATTTGTGAACAGTGTGTTAACGATAGACACTAAGAAATTAGATTAAAATCAAATCATTTGTTATAATTATTTGTTTCTCAATTAATCAGTTGTATCGTTATATCTTTCCTCGGGGAGCATGTACGAGCAAACCCGTACAATATCAATTGTGTCAATTTTATGCTGACATCGACACGCAGCGAATGAATAAAATGTACGCTTTTTGAGTTAGCAATGAGTAGTCGCATATCACCGTTTGGGCTAACCACAAAGACTCATTCGCCGCGAGTCGGTCAGTTATCAGTTTGGGTGTTCTATCAATATACAAATTCAATCATTCTATCAGTTTATCATTTAAATGTACCTTACCCGTACAACCCGTTCAACTTTTTTGCTTACAGGAATATCCATTTTCGTAGTTTTTCTAACTCACTGAGCACTAAAAACTGAATTTTTCATATTCTCTAATGTATTTATTACGAATATGTCGTGATAGTCAATACGAAACTAATATTTAAAAAGCAATAAGCAAGACATAATTATATAGATAGAATACCTCGTCTGACTTGTTTACGGGAAACACACACTTTGTTAGGCAAAGTGTTGTAAACTATAAAACTTATTGGTTACTGCTCGTGTAATTGCGTTTTGTTCTGCAGTAATAAAAAATAATCAGTATTTTTCTATTTAGTGCTAGGTGCTAAGTCAGATTTCAGTGCTAAACTCACGAAAATAGTGCTAGATCTGGCTCTGAAAGTGCGAAGTTGGCAACACTGCTAGTACTCCATACTAAACTTGTACTGTAGCTCGAGTGTGAGTTTCTTGCCGTATCACGAAATACGTGACGATCAAGTTAATCGAGCTAACTAATGAGCGATGGTAGTTAAGTACTCTGGTCTCTGCTCGGCCCAGAACATAATAATAAATAATATAATATAAAAAGTACTCTGTGATACTGATTTGTATGTACATTTAGTATTTTATCTATGATACTGATTATACCCGTAGACAGATAGTTTTCTGTCTGCGATAATACCGAACGGGCTGTAGTTTCCTCTGTCTACGGGCTGCTCAGTCTGCTCCAGACTCTAGTCTGCTCTCGGTAGGAAACTTGGTCTGTCTGTGGTAGGAAAGGCCGATAATTTTTTGACATTTCGTATTGTTTCTCCGCGGCCAGGCTACCCGGTGGGTATTTCTCCGTTTTGGGCAAAAATAACTTTCCGGTGTCATATGTTTTTCTGGAAACAATTAAACACTGAGTCTGTATTGCTCAAAATGTGCTCATGGGATGAACTTGTCGCTTTATTTAGTATATGCATATATATACCTATTGAAAACCAAGGAATCTAACAAATTATCAAATAAATCGTCAACAGCTGAATGCACACCGGACGATTCAGTGCGCTCCAATCGCGCGCAGCACTACACCGACCATGCATTGGTCGGGTGGATCTGTACCCCGAGCACTGACCTCTATTAAATTTAATAGAGGTCAGTGACCCCGAGCGAGTGTGAGTTTTGCACTGACGTATATATCATCAGAGAAAACTAAGAACATTTCGCGGGTTGTTGCGAGTGTGAGTTAAAATTTGACGTTTCTAAGCTGCGTTCAAGCGTTTGTAAACGTAAACGTTGTAGTAAAGTCACTCACTTGGTGTGTGACAGGTGAATAGTTGTTTATATTAGTTACGTTCGTACTATTTCCGTGTAATTTTGTGGTATATTGTGTATGGGGAAATTGCCGGAACCATTTGGTCCTAATATGGACGGACCGGTTAATAATGACAGCACGTAATTTTTTATAATATATTATATTACATACCTACTTATATTATACCTATATTTGGTTGCAGTGTTATTAAATAATGAAAAATGATATTAAAGCACCATAACCAACCTCAGGAAAACCGATCCGAAAAAAATGTTCTAAATCAATCAGCTGTAAATAATTAAGTTCAGGCCCACCACCAGTACCATTGAGAGCCCTATTTATTCTGGCTACCTTTTTCTTGGTGGTATTTTTTAATAATAATAATAATAATATAATAATAATAAAAAATAATAATAATAATAATAATAATATAATAATAATAATAAATAATAATCTGGCAACACCGACGTCAACACTTCATATCATTTTTATCATATATTATTCAGATAAATAATTTTTCCTTTTTTTTGATGCAGTTTTTATACTTATATAGTGTAAAACCCAACCCAACCAAAACCCAAATAAATATAATCAGCATCTAAAAATGGACCATTATTCATAAAAAAACTGCCGAACGGGAGGTGACATCTGTCATGTCACCTCCGATATTACATAATTCAATAATAAATTATTGAAAAATGAGAAGATGTTGACGAGACAAGCCGCACGTCAAGCACGACTACCACCTCCGGACTCTTCGCTCAGCTCCGCCTCGCCGCCGCCGGTATCCAGCCCCTCTGTGAGCGCTGTGACGACACCGGCCGCGGCAGTTGCGTCGAGCTCGAGCGACGAGTATTTCTCTCCGCCCACGTCGCCACCACCTGCTCGTCGACGGGGAGGACGCCGGCCGCCGGACGGCTTAGGACCTCGAGGCCCAACGGCCTCTGATAGGGTCCCAGCTCCCGGCGGAAGTGTGCAGCGCATGAGATGGACGAGATCCATTAATGAAAATGTCATGCGCTCATACTATGGGGCTATAGAGGGGGGAAACAATCTGACCGCGTACCGTGTTCGGATGCTCTCTCTTTTTCAGGTGCTTGAGCCAGCTGTCAACGTTTCGGCACAACGACTGTCGGATCAGGTGCGAGTCATCCAGCGTAATCATATGTTGGATGACTCTGTACTTGATCGCCTGCGAAGTGAAATGCAGAGTGGCCATATCATCGCACCCCAGTCGCAGACTGTTGTACATCCGCAGCCCAATACAACGCATGCTGACGAAGGGAGTAATGATAGGGCTACAAATGTAAGTAGCCAGTGCAATGAGCAATTGAGGAGTGCTTTGGAGGATGCGATTCAGGAATATCGCTTCATGCCGCCCGAACTTAGGCCACGCTTACCTCGTTTGCCCATGCATAACAAAAATAGGGCGCTGGTGGCGGTCCTGGATTCGCAGTTATCAAACTATTTTGATACCTGCGAAGACCTCACCGATATTCATTCAATTCTGTACTGCGCGGCAGTAGCAGCATGTCGTGTAGCTCACGTCAAATTTGCAAATGACACTAGAGCTACACGACCGAAACCAAACGTACCAGCTTGGCAGTGCAGAATTGAACGCCGTATTGGTGGGGCCAGGACGCTCATCGGCAAACTAATCTGCTTCAAGGAGGGCAATACTCGCCCTAGAGTGATGCGCTTTGTGAGACGGGCATTCTCAGGGACTGATATCAGTCCCCAAGACTATATGTCTTGTGTCACAGAGCGCATCGACTTCCTGAAGCAGAAAGTGTATGCATGGGCAAACCGTATTCGTCGGTATAGGCGGCGAGTAGAGCGATACACTCAGAATCGCACCTTCCAGAGCGATGAAAGGTGGGTTTATAGGGGTTGGGAGCGACCGGACCATGGTGTGACTGAGACGTGCCTACCGGATGATGATGCCATGTGTTCCTTCTGGCGCAGCATCTGGTCGGTACCTGTCAGTCACACCGAAGGTGATTGGACTCGGGAAGTCGAGCGAGCCTGCGATCCGATACCAGAAATGGGGGCTATTACCATCTGCCCCCAAGATGTAGCTCGTGCAGTCCGTCCACTACCCAACTGGAAGTCTCCAGGGCCGGATGGACTGCACAACTTTTGGATTAAATGGTTCACAAGATCGCACGCTCGCTTGGCATCTCAGTTTCAGACTACTTTGGAATCTGGTTCGCTACCCCAATTCCTAACGACAGGAATTACCCACCTGCTCCATAAATCAGGTAGCACCGCGGAACCCAAGAACTATAGGCCGATCACGTGTTTACCGACGGTCTATAAAGTTCTTACATCCATTTTGAGAGCTAAAATTAACAAACATATAGACACCAACTCCATCATGTCTGCCTCTCAAAATGGATGTAGGAATAGGTCCCGCGGTACTAAGGAGCTACTCCTCATTGATATGACCATTAGCCAACAGGTTCGTCGTTCCCGAAAGGATCTGTCGACATGTTGGATAGATTATAAGAAGGCCTATGACTCGGTGCCGCATACATGGCTCGTGAGGGTGTTAGAGTTGTATAAAGTAGATACAACTCTTCGCACCTTCCTAATGTCATGTATGCGGCAATGGAGGACGGTCCTTCACTATCCAGGATGTCGAAATATTCATGGGAATAGCGAACCGATAAGGATCGAGCGAGGCATATTTCAGGGCGATAGTTTAAGTCCGCTTTGGTTCTGCTTAGCCTTGAATCCTCTAAGCACATTGCTGGAGGATTCAGGTCTAGGCTATCGGTTGAGGAGAGGTGGTCAGGTTATATCGCACCTCCTCTACATGGATGACCTAAAACTCTTTGCCCCCAACAATTTGCAACTGATGGAGCTACTGAAAGTAACTCAAAATTTCAGTAGCGCCATCAGGATGGAATTTGGTGTGGACAAATGTGCGGTCATGCATGTAAAGCGAGGGGAGATTGTTGAATCCGTGGGAACCCAACTCTCGGATTCCACAAACCTTAGAGCCCTCTCCGCATCCGAAACCTATAAGTATTTGGGTATGTCGGAAACGTTAGGCATCAATGTTACTGACATGAAGCAGTCGTTGAGGGAACGCTTCTTTGGCCGCCTGAAAAAAGTACTTAATAGTCTTCTATCAGGCGGAAACAAGGTGCGCGCCTTCAACGGTTGGGTCATGCCAGTTTTGATGTACTCTTTCGGCATACTCAAATGGACTCAGACCGAACTCGACGCCCTGGATAGGAGGGTCCGTACGCTGCTGACTGCAAATCGAATGCATCACCCACGATCATCGGTAATGAGGCTGTATATCCCGCGAAAGTGTGGAGGTCGAGGCTTTTTAAACGCTAAGACCCTCCACAATCGCGAGATATGCAGTCTCAGGGAATATTTCCTAGAAACCGACGTGGGTATGCATCGAGATGTAGTCACGGTGGACAAGGGCCTCACCCCGCTCTCCTTGGCTAAAGAGAACTGGCGCAAACCTGTAGTGCTTGACACTAATGATCGCATGGAGGTATGGCAGAGTAAGGAGCTCCACGGACGCTTTTTCCGGGCCCTACATGGACCGGATGTAGATCTACTAGCGTCCGTTGCCTGGCTGCGTTTCGGTGACCTCTTTGGAGAAACCGAAGGTTTTGTCTGTGCAATTATGGACGAAGTTATGATGACGAACAATTACCGGAGATTTATTGTGAAAGACGGCACGGTTGACATCTGTCGGGCATGCCACCGGCCGGGAGAATCAATCAGGCATATCATCTCCGGGTGTTCTCGTCTAGCTAACGGAGAGTACTTGCATAGACACAACCTTGTAGCCAGGATAATCCATCAGCAGCTTGCTCTGAAATACAACCTTGTGGAATCGGAGGTACCGTACTACAGGTATGTGCCCGACCCAGTTCTCGAAAATGGTAATATCACATTGTACTGGGATCGATCCATCATCACTGACAGGACTATTGTTGCCAATAAGCCTGATATAGTGGTGGTGGATCGATTGGAGCGACGCGCAATGATTGTTGACATAACCATCCCGAATGATGAGAACCTCGTGAAAGCCGAGAAAGATAAACAAATCAAGTATCTTGACTTGGCTCGCGAGGTTGTCGACATTTGGGATGTGGACTCAGCGGTCATTGTGCCGATAGTCGTGACAGCCAATGGGCTAATACCCAAGAGCCTCGACCAACACCTAAGGAGGCTCTCGTTAGGCAGCTGGATCAAGGGCTTGATTCAGAAAGCGGTACTTCTGGACACGGCCCGCATTGTTAGGAAGTTTCTCTCTCTGGAGCCCTGACCGCCGGTAGCTTGGACCCTGTACCCGATACCGGTGCGCTACTATTTTTTATATTTTTAAATGTTTTTGGTATCTTTTTGTTTATAAAAATATTTAAAAATGTAATTCATATGTATGTAAATGAAATAAAGGAAATAATAATAATTTTGTTTATTGATGGCAACTAGGCCCAAAATTTGTTAGTACCAGAAATCTTAATCTATGTTAGTAACTATGAGATAATATTATTAAAACAACCTACAAAAATAACATCACTTGACAAGCACCGCTATAGCGTGAGACAGCCACGGCGCATCGTGCTTGTCCATCAACATTCTTAGGATGCTGTTCGAACTAGACCGCGCCATTGACAATACTGAGAACGTTTTCTTCCTAATTACCGCATAAAAGCCATCGGTATGTGCGGAAGCAAACATACCTGACGCACTACAATAACGCGGCAGTCCCAACAACATCCTAAAACAGTTATTATACTGAATACGCAGGGCGTCAAGCGATCTCTTGGTATGTTTGACCCACAGGCCGCTCGTGTAGAAAGATTGGCAATACGATTTGAACAAGGTAATTTTTACCTCCTTACTACAACGCGCGAACCTGTGTATCAACATATTAGCTCGGACTGCCAACGCCCTGCGTTCTCGGTCAATATCCATCTCGTCTTTGAGGTCCCCGGTGAGAAAGTGCCCCAGGTATTTAAAACTGTGAACTCTATTGAGTGGTAACCCACCAAGCGATATAATTGGGTCCAATGGTACACTTTTCCCGGGGGTCTCAAAAACCATGTACACACTTTTCTTCACATTGTAGGTACACGAGGCCATGGCTCGAGACATATCGCTCACAAACGCGTAATAGCTCCCTGACCGAGCCAGCTGTTGGGCCCAGCAGTACCATGTCGTCTGCATAACTTAGACTGTTAACACAAAGATTATCTACCCAGCATCCGACACGCATACTGCTAAGCCCAGCAATCAGCCCGTTGACGTACAAGTTGAAGAGCTTAGGCGAGGTCAGCCCCCAAAATCGGTCCCAAAATTTTAAATCGGTCCAAACCTTTTAAACACAACATTACTATTTTTGTAGTTTGTTTAATGAATGAATAAAGTACGGTCAAATATAAAATTACAATAGATACAATGACGCGAGTACTTTCGCCTCGAGGTCCCAGGGCGGGCATCCGGCCAGTACGCAGCCCGCCTCGTAGGAGATCGTGCGATACCCCCTGATGACTCTGACGGCCATCGCCCTCTGCGGCTTTCGCAAAACAGCGATGCTGCCGGCCGTCATGCGTCAGGTCAGAGGCGCACACCGGGCATGACTTCAATCTGATCTGTTAATTTTCTAACTCGGCATACTTCAGTCCGTTAACAACTGCTATGCCTAAATTCATACCACACCATTTGCCTAAGCTAGCGTCATTTTGGAGTTTTGAACTATTATTTACTGTATAAGCTGGACACTTTTTCAACTTTCTCCCCATGAGACAGTTCTCCTTACCTCTACCCTCCATAATTTTTCCTTCACGTTCCACGTTGAAAAGTCTGAAATGTAATAAATTAATGAAATCCGCTGAAATGACCAGAAATAAAATAAAAAGAAAAGAAGCGCCCGTAAACACCCGTAAACATAAACGTCAGTCATTTTGACACATTGACAGTCCTCGTTCTGTCATTCTGATTCCGTGTTTCTGACTTCTGTCTGTCGAGCCGCTTTTCTAATTTCTTGCGTCTAGTTTGTGTTGTGCAATTGTTAAATATTTACTATTTGTGTTTGAAACGTAGGTTTTAAATTAAAACATATTTTATATTGGTTTTTCATATAGTGTCATATTTTAGCTTATTCTGAACTTACTATTACGGCATTTGCAACACAAGGTTAAGCATGGCAGAAAACGAATTTCAATTTCAAATTCCAACAAGTTCGAACGTAAGTTAAAACCTTATTCTCAACTTATTATTACTTATTATTCTCTCTATCGCATTGGATCGCTGATCTGTAATGGTAGTTGTAGGTAAGATTTGAATAAATAAACAACACAAGTTTAGGCATGGCAGAAAACGAATTTCAATGTCAAATTACAACAAGTTCGAACTGAAGGTAAAAATATAATCAGCGTGTCCATTGCTGCCGTATTCCTCATTAACCACAGAGCCATACGATTGTTATTCATAATTTTTAACCAACTTCAAAAAGGAGGAGGTTATAAATTCGGATGTTTTTTTTTGTGTATGTTCGGGCATAACTCTGTCATATATATATACAGATGGAATTGCAAAATTCGTTTTTTCTTCGAAAGAGGTTTATTCCGAAATAGTCCCATTTGAATATCTTATAGATCTGATGATGAGTTTCGGAGACAGACAACGGAACTCTTCAAAAAATTACATCAAATGTGCAATTTTATTATAGTGCTGCTTTGAAGAGCTTAGACCCAGCTTGTGCACTTTATATATGTAAGTTAAACTAATTTGTGTGTTTTTGTTTGCAGTATGCTACAGATATTACTAAAAACAGTACTATTGTTGAGGAGGGACCAAGGGTAAGTTGTTATTATTCAAGTGGTAGCACTATAACATTATAACAATTTACAAACCATAAACAATTTAATTATTTGTTTACAGATTTGTCCTCTGTGCAGCTCAATAGTGCGACCGTTCTATATCAATTTTTTTTCGAAAATATTTATGTGCTCCAACACAGAATGTGTATATCCTTTTGAAGAGAATTTCACAGTTTATTCCAGTGATGATGATGGATTGTACGCAGGTGAACAATTTTCACGCATGCCTCGTAAACGATCCACACGGTCGAACAGATCAATCAGATTTATGGGACAAAGTTCAAGAGGTACGTCAACTCTTGGTACTAACTCTAACTTGTCAGGATCAGAATGGGCTGAAATGAGCCAAGCGAGTCAAGCCTATGATTCTGATGACAATGTCAGCATGACTTCATCAAAAATATTTACAAGAAAATTAAGCCAACGTCAAATGGAAAAAAGAGTTAAAAAGAAAGAGGATGAACAACTCATAAAACAAAATGTTGAAAAAATAAAGGAATGTAATAAGGTTTTATTTGATGGCATGGAAGAATTTGGAACAATCTGCAATGAGAAATGGATCACGAATTTATCTTCAATGCAATCCTCATCTGGAATGAAGCTAGTCAAAGACCATGAATTGTACAAACTGAAGAAAATACAAGAGAATATTTGTCACAGGGATGTAAAAATTGATATAGAGTCCAAAAAAGATACCATGTCAACAATTATAATTGAAATTGATAATGTTACTCTAAAGTAACATTATCAATTTTAATTGATCTTGGTGGTAATAAGCAAACCAAGAAAACTTAAAGTATTTAAAAATACTTGAGAACATGAACTGATAATTTTTAATTCAAAAGTAGTCTTCTATGTAGCCTGTGCATTAACTTATTGAGTATTCTAATGTCAATATTTACATTTCATAATTATTTGAAGTCAGGCTTGTAGTGTAGTAAGGATGGCGCTAATCACTTTGGCTGATCTGAGCTTCAATATGTAAAGTATTCAAATGTTGTTACGGCAAATGTGAAACAATAGCACATTTATTTTCACTTGTATTTGGGAGTTCTGAAAGATGTAGGTGTGCATCTTTCAGACCTTCGTGGTTTTTTCTTCCAAAAAATAAGCACTGTATTCATTAATTGTTGTGACATTAACTTCGTATTAATATATGAGGTACTTGGAAGATAATGATCGAAATTGTTCCAGATTTAAAATTTGCAATCTCATTCATGGAGTTTTATCTTCTGAAAAGGACTGTTGCATTTAAATGTATTGTGTTTATGACTGGAAGTAAAAATAAGTTGTCATACCGTGTATGTTACGACATTATTTAATGATTACCAAAGAACGTACAGTAAAATGGGTTAATTGGTTAGCAGGGGTGAATCGGGACGAAACTTTAAAATGGATTTTAACATTGAAATAATATTGTTTGTTGCCAACAAGGTAACTTAATCATTAATTACAATACAGTAAACATTTTTAGCAGCAAACTATATTATTTCAATGTTAACATCCCTTTTAAAGTTTCGTCCCGATTCAGCCCTGCATCCCTATTAACCTTGTTTTACCAGTATGTATTTTTTTTCGTTTTAGCTTGATGTTACTTCTACATGTACCTATATATTATGTTAAAATTGTAAGATATAAATTGTATTGAGTCTTCTGAATTTGTTTTTTTCTTCAGCTGTTATCCTATCTTTCCATAGTCCATCTCAATGCTTTAACATCCAAGTTCCAACACGTGGTCATGCCATTTGAGTTCCATAATGCGCTTTCCGATATCGAAGACGTAGTCGTTTCGTAGTCTTCGGATCTCTACGTTTGGAACTCTGTCTATATATAGCCCAATGCCAAGCGTAGCAAGCTCCCATGGCTGTCTGTGCACTCTGTGCACGGTACTTGGAGTACCCAAGTACCGTCAATCCATGTACTTTATTATTGTGTCAGGCCTTTGATTCGCACTGGGGTGATGCAGACTCACACGTCTGCCAGTAACCAGTGTCCTGAACACAGCTCGGATACTCCTCTGTGTCCGCTGCTAGAGACTGTATGGTCAACACTTTCCATACACCAAGCGTGTCAGTGAGTGTGAACGTTAACTGATTAAAACTGACGGCCCGTGGTAGTTCTTACCGTAGCTGTGACAGCCGAAACTTGCGCTCAGCGCTGCTTGTGCGGGCACAAATATTATTAGTAATAGCTTCTTAATCGCTGACGGCGGCGGCGCGGTGGTTCCGTCCTCCTTGGTTTTGAACATAAGGGAACAAAGAAGGTAGGCAAAGAAATCGAAATGTGACTACAGCTTACTAGTGGTAAATGTAGGGACATGCAAAATGCGTAGTGCGCCTGCCTATTTCATAATAGCAAATTGCCTTTATCTAGTGACAAAAATAAACAATCTTTCAGGCTTATGCTCGGCAGTGGTCTCACGGATATCCTTCGCCCTGGGACGGGCGGCGGAGGGGGCGGGGCTTTCATGAAGTACTGACAAAAAAATAGGTACAGTCAAACGGGGTGAATAGGCATGCAGGGGTGAATAGAAACGAAACTTTAAAGGGGATTTTAACCTTGAAATAATTTAGTTTGACCCCAACAAGAGCACTTAATCGTTAATTATATTACAATAAACACATTAAGAGTCCTTTTTGGCAATAAACTATATTATTTCAAGGTTAAAATCCCTTCTAAAGTTTCGTCTCTATTCACCCCTGCGTCCCTATTCACCCCGTTTGACGGTAATCCCCCAACTGCCTTTGCGGCAGTCGGCAGTATTTCGCGCATTTATCATATTCGGCAGCCTCTGCAGGTATTTGACCTTTATATCTAGGTTAAATGTAGATAGGTAATTTTTAGCTACTTCAATAGATACTAGTGACTACAGCCTTGCTATTGATGACAATATAATTAAATCTGATACTCAAGTCGCCGCGGCCTTTGAAAATTTCTTTGCAGAGATTCCCGTATCGACTACTAAATCTCTAAACTCTTCACCCACTGCTGCAGAGTCTTTACTTAAAGAAAACATTCCAGTTTGTGATTCTGAATTTCATTTCGAATATGTCACTTTTAAAGATATAATTAAAACCTTTCACACGTTAAATGTCAAAAAGACTGCAGATTTATGGGGTAATTCTGTGGACGTTGCTAAGTCAATTATAAATATTGTAGCACCTACTTTAGCTGTTATTTTTAATAATTGTATTGACCGTGGTGAGTTTCCTGATCTTATGAAAAACAGTAAAATAATACCGTTGTTTAAATCGGGTAGTACATCAGACCCAGACAGCCCCATCAGAATTATAGACCTATTTCAGTGCTACCTACATTTAGTAAAATTTTTGAAAAACTTATTTTAAATCAAATGCAAAGATTTTTTAATGTACATAAATTACTGCATAACAAACAGTTCGGTTTTACAAGGGGTCGTTCAACTACTGATGCCGGAGTTGAACTTCTAGGGCATGTATATAATGCATGGGAGGACAAATGCGATGCGTTGGGCATCTTTTGCGATTTGTCCAAGGCATTCGATTGTGTTCTTCATGCAACATTAATCAGGAAACTGCACCACTACGGAATCCGGAACGCCTCTCTGGATCTTCTTACTTCTTATTTAAGTGATAGGATTCAGAGAGTTGATGTTAACGGGAAAAGATCTCCCGGATCGGTAGTAAGAATGGGGGTCCCTCAAGGCTCAATTCTAGGTCCATTTTTATTTCTTATTTATATAAATGACTTGCCTTACCTCATAAAGGATGAACATGATATAGTGCTGTTTGCAGACGACACTTCACTTTTATTTAAACTCAAACGTCAGCAGCTGGTTACTGACAATGTAAATAGTGCCCTCGCAAAAGTAGTTAACTGGTTTAATGTTAATAACCTTCTTCTTAACGAGAAAAAAACGAAATGTATTAAGTTTACGATACCTCATGTTACAAGTAGAAACAAGTATTCTCATAAAGGGTGAAGAGTTGAAACCCGAAAATACCACAGTATTCTTAGGCATAACTTTGGATGCCAAGCTTCAATGGGGCCCCCATATAGATAAATTGTCAAAGAAGCTTAGCTCTGCAGCATACGCCGTTAGGAAAATTCGTGGTTTAACTGATTTAGAGACAGCCCGTTTAGTATACTTTAGTTATTTTCATAGTGTAATGTCGTACGGTATTCTGTTGTGGGGAAATGCCGCCGATATTCAGACGATTTTTGTTTTACAAAAAAGGGCAATTCGTTCAATTTATAAATTAAGTCCCAGACACTCCCTCAGAGACAAATTTAAAGGGATTAATATAATGACTGTGCCTTCTCAGTATATTTATGAAAATCTTTTGTATGCACATAAAAATATTAATCTGTTTAAAAAGTACAGTGATATCCATAATTTAAATACTAGGAACAAGCACAAATTTGTTGTTCCTACTACCAGGCTCAAGAAAATAGGTGGCTCGTTTAGATGCCAATGTATACGTTTTTATAATAAACTTCCTAGCCACATTCAAGCACTAAGCCTTAATAAATTCAAATCTTTTATAAAAAGGAAATTATGCCAGAATGCCTATTATACTGTCAAAGACTATATTGAGGACAAAAAGGCTTGGGATTGAGTTGCTCCAATAAAGCACAGGCAATGTTAATTTATTTTATTTCGCTAACTATTTTTACTTATAATCTTTGCTATAAGTATCTATACTTATTTACATATACAATGACACTAATATTTACTATTTAAAGTATTATATTATTTTAAATTATTGTGAATGTGAGGACTATGTGTGTTTTTGTTGCAGTTTTAATCATGTTCTGGCAGTTTGAGTACCTGATGCGGCCTACCCAAATGTCCTTTCTTTGGTATTGTTCGTCGAATCGTTGAGCTCCTTAAGTTCTGAGTTGAGCTGCACGGTTACTGACAAATGCGTGCACTGACTGGACAGGTCCACTCAATCTGTGTGGTTCTTTCCTCAAAAGACCATTTCAGACACAAATCTACATGGTCCTCAAAGATTATTATAATATTATTCTAATTATTGTGAATGTGAGAACTATGTCGGTCATTGATTTATTTATATTTATTTTTGTATTTTTCTCAACGTAATCATGATCTGGCAGTTTGAGTAATTTATGCGGCCTACTCAAATGTCCTTTCTTTGGTATTGTTCGTCGAATCGTTGAGCTCCTTGAGTCTAAGTTGAGCTGCACGATTACTGACAATTGCGTGCACTGACTGGACAGGTCCACTCAATCTGTGTGGTTCTTTCCTCAAAAGACCATTGCAGACACCGATCTACATAGCTTTCACATGACCTGACCAAGATTTTGTCTGGACTTTAAAAGAGACTGTGACCTCTGAGTTTGTTTCGGCCTTTCTTCTCAGAGTAGTCAGATAGGAAACGCCGACCCCATCTAGTTTAAAAAAAATATGATTGGCGTGTAAAAGTGTTTGTTCAAACCTACTTACAGAAATAAAATCATTTATCATTTATCACTTAAATATCTATATATATAATAAAATAGTAGGGAAGTCAAAACTGTACCTACATTTAATCATTTATAAAAAAAAGTAATTGCTACGAGGTTATGAAACGACTCGTTACGTCGAAAAATAGTTTTTAAATTTTTGTCTGTTTATCTGTTTGTCTGAATGTATGTTCCAGCATCACGCAAATATTGCCAGCTGGCAATTATCTAGATTCTGATCAAATTTTGCATAAGTAGATATTCTATGGCTATAAATTGTCAAGCTTTTTGCTATGATAAGCAATATTGCATTATGTTCGTATTCTTCACAGCAAATTGTGAAAAGAAGAGCCAAAAGATATATTGCTTATAGTTAAATATAAATAATAAATAAATAAATTGTTTATTGCCATGAAAACCGGTTACAGAATCATTTGAGACCCTGGTTCCAGAGCTAGGTTAGAGTACCTGTATTTCAGGAGCCAGTGACTACTTCCATTTAGGTAACAATTGAGCAAGTTTCATGCAGCAAAGGTGACAAAACTATTTTACTTAAAATTAAGTTTATTATTTGAACATTTAACTAAGCACTAAAAATTGAATCCGAAAATAAAATTAGAATAAAAGCAAGCTAAACAATCTTATTAAATCAAAATTCAAATATAATTAGGATTAAAACAAATTTACTTAGATAAAAAATAGAATTAAAAACAATATTCATTCCTTCATTTTATTCATCCTTTCCTATCATATGGTCTCTCCGGAGGTACTGAAGTGGTTTTCCTCTTATCTTCGGGGACGTCAGCAGTCTGTTTATGCTGGAGACTCTTCGTCGAATTGGTGTGATCTTGCAGCTGGCGTCCCTCAAGGCGGTATATTATCTCCTCTTTTATTCTCCATTTTTATTAACCTCATTACCACCGAACTTGAGACTGCGTATCATCTTTATGCTGACGATTTGCAGCTTTACTGCCGGGCAAGTGTTGGCAACATATCCGATGCGATAGAGGAGCTAAACCGGGATTTAAATGTTGTAAAAAACTGGTCTGATTGATTTGGGGTGGCGGCTAATCCCGCCAAGTGTCAGGCTATCATAGTGGGGAGCCCCTACAGCATGAAGAAGCTGAACGGCTTAACTGTGCCACCTGTAATCTTCGACAACTCAGTCATCCCGTTTAGCTCTGATGTTAAAAATCTTGATCTGCATGTCGACACTTGTCTAGACTGGCGAAAGCAGGTCACGACTTTAAGTCAGAAAGTCACCGGAACGTTGCGGTCGCTCTATCGGTTGAAAAATCTACTCCCATCACACATAAAAGCAATGCTTGTACAGGCCCTTATATTTCCTATAATTGACTATGGGGATGTGTGTTACTATGACCTGAATGCAGATCTCCTCAATAAACTTGACCGCCTTCTCAATAACTGCATTCGATTCGTTTTCAATCTTCGTAAGTATGACCATGTATCTGCGCACCGACTGCTTTTGAAATGGTTACCCATTCGTCAGCGCAGAGAGTTGAGGGCTCTGTCTACGTTGTTCTCTATTCTGGACAAACCCACTACTCCTTCTTACCTGACGTCCCAAATTCAATATTTATGCTCTGCCCATAGTAAAAATCATCGTTCCAGCAACAATCGTCTTCTACGATGTCCTTCTCACCGTTCCGGCTTCATTCATTCTTCTTTATTTGTCCAGGCGGTTTTTCTTTGGAATGCGCTCCCTCTGAATATCAGGACAGCAACCAGTCGGTTATCTTATAAAGTGAAGACACGTGAACATATCCGTCAGAAGTTGGCCGAAACATCCCAGCGCTGAGTTGTTGGATTCGTCTTCTCCTCTTCCGATCGTTATTTCTTCTGACCAAGGTTTATTTGGTTAATATGTATGTATTTATGTATTAGTATTTATTCTTGTATTTTAAAGTCATTTCCGTGCTATCTATCCCGTATGTTGCACCTGCCATGGTATATCTCTGCATCACCCTAAGGTTGACTGGTAGGAAATGCCTCAGGCATTAAGTCCGCCTTTGTACAGTATTTTTTTTTTACTTGTGCATAGAGTTTTAATAAATAAAAAAATATGAAAAAAAATAATTTTAATATAAAGATTGTGGTAAAATAAAATTATAAGTAATTACATTAGCCTGGATGAAATAAAATAAACTTAGAAATAGGGGGTGCAGGTGCTAATCAGCTTCTGGAGGGAGGTGGGCTGGTTGGAATAACCACCGACGGCCGACATGGCTCACGCACAATGGTCCACTGAAGGACTAAGTGCGGAAACCAGACCAATAACATAGAACATAGGGGGTGCAGGTATGTGTATGTGCATATGGGCGTTTGTTGAGTGAGGGCGTGGGTTTAAGTGCGTGTGGGGTGTGTGTATGTATGCGTGTGTGTGTGAATACCATCTATTTGTGTTGTAATATATTTATGTTGATTGTAGTAAATTTTCAGTTGCGTTGTAGTCCTGTGTCAGTAGCCAGATTTTTACCTTCTTTTTTGTTTCACGAATCGTAAGGGGATTTATGTTTAGGATTTTATTTAATTTATTATAAAGAATAGTGCCAAGATATACTCGTTGTCGCCTAGCGGACGCCGTGAGACAGCGTATAGGTAAGTAAACGTTTTTTATAGTGCGTTTCTTATTACTTTCTGCATTATAAGGTGTAATAACAAAAAAGCTAAAATGCTTGCAATGCTTTCCTTTCCTTTCAATTAAAGCACCTGCCATCTAATCTCTTCACCACCCTTGGTTGACTGGTAGAGAATGCCTAAGGCATTAAGTCCGCCTTTGTACCTTTTGTGCGAAAAGTTATAAATAAATAAATAATACTGTGCTGCTTATAAACAACTTGCAGAATATAATTCTGTCTTACTGTGAGTACTTCACTTCTCGTATAAGACTGGTGGGAAATCTAAAGGGTCTGAAAGTCATGACTTTAAGTAAAGATCTTTGGGCTCTTTCCAGGTAAATCACAAAAGTCTTGCATCCACCACCCCATAAAGTAACACAATATCCCACGACTGACTGCACGAGCGCATAGTACACAGTGCGAAGGAGTTCGAAGTCAGCTACGTGTCTAAGTTTTTTAAATGCCCAGATAAGATTTCAGATACGCGTTGTGGTGAGGTCTGTATGCTGTCGCCAGCCAAGTTTTTAATCTACCATCACACCAAGGTATTTTACATGTGTAGACTTAGCGATAGCAGTGCATGAACATGTCGTTGAGGAAGTCAAGTTGCAGACATGTAATCTAAACTAAATTAACCGGTTTCATTGTAGAAAAAGAGATTTGGAGGAATGTGGATTTGGAAAGGTTTAAAGTGAGTTGGTTAGATATCAGCCAATGGCTTACCCTATGCAGTCCCAGTTCGGCGCTGCGTCGAACTTCGTCCCAGGTGCCCCCATGGAATATTAATGCCGTATCGTCAGTATAAGTAACGATCTTGCCATTTACAAGTGGCAGCTGACACAGGTCAATTATATAAATCAAGAAGAGATGGGCCAAGAATACTGCCTTGTGGGACGCCATAGGTAACCCCAGCATCAGAGCTAACGTATTCTTTTATTTTAACTCTTTGAGTACGATCACAGAGAAAATCCTTTAAAATTTTTAGAGCATTTCCGCGAACACCGATCTTATCTAACATGTCCATAAGGAGAGGAATCATGACGGTGTCGAAAGCTTTGGCCAGATCGAGAAATATGCCGACACATTTCTGTTTTTGATCTATATTCAATGTGACGTGATCTACCAATTGGTTTACGGCATCTTCAGTGCTTTTTCCCGACCTAAAGCCAAATTGGGCTTCTGACAGAATCTTATTGTGTTGGAGAAAGTTTGTGAGCCTTTTGTTTAGAACCTTTTCTAATATTTTTGATAGAGTCGTAAGAATTGAGATTGGCCTGTAGTTTCCAACGTCATCCTTCTTTCCCCCCTTGTGGACAGGAGTAATAAGGGACTTTAAAGACCTTCGGAAAAACACCCTGGGTAAGACAGATCTCAATTAATTTAGTCAGATGAGGGACGATAGTGTGTCTAGCAAATTTATCAAATTTCGCTGAAATAGAATCCCAACCAGTAGCACAGTCTTTTTTAAGACTCGTAATCAACGCTTCAACTTCGGCTTCGTCTGGCGGAAGTAACACAATTGAATTAGAGATGGGGGTTATGTCAAAATTATAATTATTTTGATCTAATATTATTTTATCTACTAGCTTTATACCTGTATAATTGACAGCATTCCATTTATCCTTATTACTGTTTGTATTTTCTAGTAAAGATTTTTCGTAATTCCTTTTTATCTTTTTCAGAAGACCGTTACAAAAGTTTCTGAACCTTTTATATATCAATTTTGTGGGTTTTTCCTATGAATTTTTTGCAGCTTATCTCTGTGGCGGATACTTCGCAGTAATCCAGGGGTAAGCCAGGGTTTAAGCAATCTTTTCCTACATGGTCGGGAAATTAAGATCGAGTGTTGTGTTAATGCACTTGAAAGATGATCAACAAAAAGAGCGGCGGCATCATTTGCGTCAGAGTCGCTGTCGATAAAGGAAAAATCAACAGCCTGTAAGTGTGCAAGGGCAGCATCATAATCAACTTTTTTGTACACATTGTTTTTGCTGATGTCAGGATTTAGGCGACAAAGGCTTAAGAGGACTGAGGCGTGGTCAGTCACGGCTGAATCTATCACAAAGGCTGCAGCAGAATAGGATGTGTTTACCATAATATGATCCAGACAGTTTGCAAGCCTCGTTGGATAGGTGTGTGCCGGGAGTAGCCCTAGGTCTGCAGTTAGATTAAGGTAAGTCGCACTGTTTCTGTCAATATTGTTCGATTTAATATCGATATTGATGTCGCCAGCAATAATTATGTGTTTAGCTTTTTTTTTTTTGTTTTTTTTGTTATTTTTTGTTATTATGCTTATTTGTAATTAATGGTTATGTTTTTGATGTCAATATTTACTAATTTTTATTCTATGGATTTCTAAGTCTGCGAATAAATGATTATTATTATTATTATAATTTTAACAAGATGTATGATTGCATCTAATGAAGTGAGAAAGCCATTTGTGCAGTGCAAAGATGGGGATCTATACCTACACAGCTAATATGTTGATATCAGGGTAAACTTGTAGCAATAGAAAAGTGGCGTCATTTGACTTAGGTTCTTCAAGAGTGCATTTTATGTTTTTCCTGACATAAAAAACGATGCCACCATTTTGATTAAGCCTGGTCTTGGAAGAAAAAGATTAGTAGTTCTCAATAATAGGAATAGGTTTGTGTTCATTAAGTTAGCATTCAGTGAGGATTATAATGTCGATGTCAAAAGAGAATCGGGCTAGTTGTGCCTGAAAATTATCGATGATCTTGTAAATACTGCGAATATTTTGTGTTATGATTTTCAAAGACTTTACAGTGCTATGTAACACAGAATTACAAGTTTCAGGGTCACACAAATAGCTATTTGCCTTATTTAACCTTTTAAATGAAAATTTATGCAACAAGTTTAATAAATCAGTCTACGTAGGTACGTACTTTATGACCTATCACACAAAGTTAGCAATGATACACGTCTACTAGCTTATCATGGGTTAGTTGCGTCAGTGTTAAGATTTGGAATCATATTTTGGGGTAACTAGTGAGAGGGAGAAGATTTTTAAGGTCCGGAAACGGTGTATTCGATCTATGTCAAACCCCAAAAGCACAGACAGCTGTGAACCTGTGGTTCGCGGTCTGAGGATACTGCCTTTTCTATGTTTGTTTAATGGAGGTGGCAATTTTTTGTAAAAACCAATCATTTTGTTATACTAATATTATGTTAGTTCGCAAAACGTACACAGAAAACCATGAAGTTTAGGCCTCTTCCGTCATCTACGGTAATAAAGATAAAAAATGGTGCAGTGACTGATAATGAGAAATCCCGTGTGTTATACTTATAATCTACTGTTATATTATTTTAGTTATAGCCGTTCGACCGAAATTATCTGTAAGAATGCATCAGTTTTGTGCCATTAGGTATTTATAAAAATGTGGCTGCTATTTTAGTAGGTACACATATTGTGATGTCTGTCGACTTCCGCGCGAATGAAAGAGGCTCGTTATTAATAACTGCCTGCAGCCCGAAACTTCGTCCGCGTGAAATTTCTTGTTCCCCCGCCCCACCCCGTCGCATCGCATCACCCACCCGTACTATCACTTCGATATCGCTTAGCGTTCTTTCTGACTTTTTTACTTTTTGCTCGTCTCCTAAGGGTCGTAACGTGATCTTAAATAGCCTATATACCTTCCTCAAAAATTGGGCTATCAAATGCAAAAAGAAATTTCCAAAACCTCCCGGTAGTTCCAGTGAGTAACTCCTCAGCTTTATTATACAGGGTTGTTTGTAATACGTCGGCAATCCATTAAGGGGATGTAGGGGAGGTAATTTGCAACCACATGACCCCTTATGACTCCCCATTTTTAATTTTTTTGAAGTTATATCTGGTATCTTATTGTATCTCGTAGAATAGGTGAGAAGTTGTACATATTTTTGAAATTTTCTGTCGATAATGTATACCCATACATGTTTTTTTGCAGAAATCAACCATTTTTGTCAAATAACTTTCTCAAAATGATGAAAATTGTGTGCTCTGATTAAAAAAATATTAAAGATAATTGTCATTTTATGGTTGATTATTATGTATTGAAATAAAAGCAGATACTTACTAATAATTAAAAAAAAAACATAACTTGTACATAGTTTTCGGAAATGGTTGACATTTGCATAGGGGTCATAAGGCGTCATTTGGTTGCAAATTACCTCCCTTACATCCCCTTAATGGTTTGCCGACATATTACCAATAACCCTGTATAGATATACTAACTCACGTAGGTACAGTATTAATAACCGTACCTAACTGATACTAGTAGTGGAAATAAGAACCTATACCTAAAAAGGTAAGTGGACTCCCTTCACTGCTGGTGCCTGCGGCAGCTACTTCAGTGCTTCGCAGACGGTTCCCGTAGCGGTTTCCCATCCCTGAGGGACGTCGCTGAACCCGCCGTTCTGACCCTGGAACTTCACGTACACCGTCTGTAATCCAGTTGACAGGCGGCGTCCGGCCTCTTGATATGTACCCAAGGGTTCTGGTAGCTGCGAGTGCGCCCAGTATTGGTTGGCTCTTTGAACACCCCCTCGTCCGCCACGACGCCACTCCGTGCACGCTTCTGAATCTCCGACTGCTACAAAGTGCTAGTTGGAAGAGATAGGACGGAGACTGTTTTCCTTAGCCAGGTTTACTTCAGAGTAGTTATAAATTGAAACTTTCTTTCAATTTGTATTTCCGATTTGATAAGGACGGTACAAAATACAAAGTGTAAAAACTGCACGTATTCTTAACTGTACCTTCCTGCCTTTTTTTCGGATGGGAAATCATCAAATGACTTCTCCCACTCTGGGCGGAGCGGAAGGGAGTAGCGCCGATTCCCTTGTCCGCAAGCTAAGGTGTGGTCGTTACCGCACTACAATTTTAGGACACCCCCGGCGCATAGTAGCTTGGGGTTGAAGGTGGGCCTTGAAGTGTCTTGCTTGGGGGAGCAGGCCTCAAGGATGATATCCTTCTGGAAAGCAGCGAGTACCTGGTCCAATACGTCCTTGCTGAGGACCCCCTTCGGAGGCTGGTGATTGCAACGTCTAAGCGCTGACAGCTTGGGCGTAGCTTCGTTGGGCAATCTGTTTGGAGTGGTCAAGACTCGGCAGCTTAGGCTCCCCCCGAGGTGTCAGTTTCGTTGAGGGCTTGCTTAGTTGCGGCCGGATCGATTTCTTGATTTCGAGCGATTCCTATCGGGTCGCTTCCTACAGCCGGTCTATCTGGAACACTGGTTGGCGGTTGACTCGCCTGTGCCGGCTTCTGTCTGCGACCGGCGGCGAAGTTGCCGGTTTGGCCGAATGGCTGTGGCCTGTTTATTGCGGGAGCCTTTACCTACCCACCTGCGTGTTTGGCGACGCTCCTTCCTCAACCCTCTGTCCCCCCTCTTGCCTTGTTATATGGCTGCTGATGGATATGAAGGATCAGTGCAAAGGCAATGGGCTTGTTGAGTGCATTTACCCTTGCCCTTGCGTTTCTGCACTTGCCAGATGCGTGAGAACGCATTTGGTTCAGCTGGCCATCTCCGTTCGACCGGTAACGGCCGTCTGAAGGGAGGAGGTTCAAACACAAAATCCTATAGATGGTGTAATTCTATGAGCTCGCCGCCAGATATGCCATGAGGAAAAGCAAAGCATGTCGTTGTGCAACCACGAAAGCATAAATCCAGACCCCCCCCCCAGTACTAGGGGCAGGACTGGGTTCGATTCCCAGCGGGCAAGTACGACAGACGCTGATTGCTTAGAGCTATATTTATTGATAATTAGATTTCTAAAAGCTTAAATTGGTCCGTTTTACCTTCATAAGCGATGCACAGTGGACCACACAGGAAGGCAAAACGGACTGGCAAAACATTTTGTTCACAGAGAAACACTGCCTCATCATCTTTGACACACCCAGCGCAAACACAATATACCCATATTTAAACGAAAATTTAGACGTTGAACTTATCCGTTGAATATATCCAAGTGGTTATCTTCAATTATAAAAACAAGTCTTGATCGTGTGCGTTACGCCAGCGGAGCGTTGTCGCTTTTCCGGATTTCAGCTCGACATATAATTATGTAATAATAATGTAATATGAGACAACATCCACACAAGGTCTACAGGTCCCGAACTAGGTAGAGTCTGTACTACGGTAACCTGATGACTGATATACATACTTAAATACATATACACACCCATACACAGGTCAAACAGACGTGTACTTCATGTCGTGTAATTGTGCCTGAAATTTATAATTTGTGCGTCCAGCCGATCCAAAGATATTCACGAAAAACTGATTCCGCTGGAGTAACGTCACCCCAGCGGCATGTTTTTTTCATGGTGGTCGTAGCTAAATATAAACTAGCTACTTAGATAGATATTATACTTTGTGCGTGAATGTGCCAAAAAAAAAATGGTGCGTTTTGAGGTTTCAGAGTCATTCAAGATGCCGCTGGGGTAACGTTTAGCAAATTGCTGTATCTCATAAACGGCTTGACATACAACTACGATTTTATTTACTACGATGTGTCTTAGTTGGTGCTTAATTTGTGCAATTTATTTTTTTCTATAATTGACGCCGATTTTTTTTTCAAGATTGCCTTTTCCGGTCCGTTTTGCCTTTTGGGATAAACCAAATTAACTCTTAATTTCGGGTTTATGCTTATCGCTATCGTCCACATAATTTGATATTAGTTCAATCATAAGTCACTTTGCATATTGGTACCGCCAGAACATAGAAATCTTGAGCCAAAGCAAACTGTAGGTCAATTAAATCGATAATTTTACATCAGAACATGGAAAACAAACTTTCCTTGCCAAAGCTGTGCTAGTTGAGTTTATGCTGACAAGAGAGAGAGCATGAAGAGCTTCGAAGCCTCGTGTCACAAACTCACAATATTCCTTTCAATGTTAATAAGGTTGACCTTTGTACTTGCCTTCCTTTCCCTTAGGCATCTAATTATGTAGCTAGCTAGGTAGGTAGGTACCTACATGTAATCTAGTATTGATGACACTCTAGACTAGAGTCTAGGGAATTGAGTCACGTCGTTAGTGAAAGCTATTGCGGTTGCTGTCTCATGTGTCTTGAAATTAGCTTGATAACGTTTAACTTAGCCATTACTTGTTACCATACATTATCTGCTTACGTAGAGTACATAGGTGTCGTGATTTTTGAACCTTTATTTTGGGTTTTTTTTTGTTTTCTACTTTCTAAGGCCTCTAACTACATACACTGGGCCGCAAAGAAAGCGGGTTGCTTATAAATAAAACGAGTGTGCTTTAGACCACACAACTGAAGTAAAACTTCTTTAGCTCCATCCATATGCGTTCGCCTCGCCCGATCACACTTTTCGTAACGCTCTCGTCATGCATTCGCCAGCTTACTCCCCAAGCCAAGCGTGCCTAAAGAAGTTTTACTTCAAAAAATTCGATAACTTAAAAAAATATTTGAGCAATCTTTTTAAAATAAAAACTATACTAAAGTTTATTTCTTTACAAATATAGGAAGAACCTAACCTTTTTATTTCTTTTTGATGATTGTTTTGAAAAACATAAATAAAAAATAAAGACGACTTTTAAAATTTTAACAACTTAGAAACCGTTTGTTTTAATTTTGTTTCTGTTTATAAATATGGCATATCGTCACTGTAAAATGGTAATAAAATTGTTGTTTTTTTTTGGTATGGAGTTTTTCGCCGATTTTTTCTATATTCGCAGCACGGTTAAGATGAAACCTAAAAGTAATTAACGAGGGCATTGTTTTCAATAATTCATCCCCAGACACCATTTCATTATATTGAAGACAGAGATATTATTCGCCGATCCACGCAACATGTAGCAATAAGGGCAACCGCTTGTTTGCAAAATCTGGAGGTCATTTTGTACAAATATTGTAATAGGTAAATTTTTGTACTTTTCTAACTTAAGCGCCATTTTTTATTTTCCTTCTACTTGTCAGGATCTTTAATAAAGTAAAGGGTCATATTCAAATAGTCACAACTCCTAAACTGTTTGACTTAGAGTTTATTATTATTATTAATACATTTATTTCAGACGTAGTCCATAGACTGTTAGTAACACAAAAAACCTTATAAAACTATTGTTAGTCACAAAAAACAAAACCGCAGGAAGAAAAAATTAAAAACACAAAGTGGTACCGCACGGGAGTGCCAGTTTATGACAAGCCCTGAACGCGTCCACCCGCAGTGTGTAGTCGCATCCAGTGCCGCCACATCGGCGAGTCCCAGCGGCCCACAAACACGCTCAGAAGGCTGTTCGAGCTGGCCCGCATGCGTTTCATGATGGCATGAAAAGCATCCACGCTTTTCCCCGCAAACATTTCTGAAGCGCTGCAGTGGCGCGGCAGCCCGAACAGTACCCTGAACGCGTTATTATACTGAACTCGCAGAGCACTGTATGTACGCTGCGTGTACTTAGCCCACAGGCTGCAGGTGTAAAAAGACTGACAGAATGCCTTAAATAATGTCACTTTGACCTGCTCAGTACACCGTGCAAACCTGCGGGCCAGCATGTTACAGCGCATAGGCAGCGCCCTGCACTCCCTCTCCAGATCAATGTTGTCACATAGATCCTCCGAGACCCAGTGACCCAGATATTTAAAATTAGACACTCTGTCTAAGTTGGTACCACAAAGATACAAGGGTGGCACATTATCGAGGGATTTATTACCAGCCTTAAACACCATCACTTCACTCTTCTTCACATTATATCTGAGTCCATGGGTTCTGTTATATATATGTTATTGTGAAGGTTGCAACCTCACGCACATGTCACTTCTCTTATAATAAACTGCCAGTGCTAAGCAATCCGCTGTTTCATTCACACGTACGTAACAGTGGCGACGAGGATAACTAAGTACAATACAACGCGTGCAAAATGGCGGCCAGTTATTTTGGTATTCTAAATACTTTTGACCATCAATCACAGGATTGGGAGTCATTTAAACATCGTCTTCAGCAGTGGTATATCGCCAACGACCTTGTGATTTCAGACAAAACGGGTCTGAAACGCAAAGCGATATTGATATTGATTATAGGAATTTTGTACCTAGGGCCTCGACAATACTTAGTCCATTGTACCAGTTATTAAATAAAAATAGTAAATGGTCATGGACAGACATACACCAACAAGCGTTTAGCGAAATTAAACGACATTTAATCTCAGATAATGTATTAGCACATTTCAATCAGAACGCAACTATTATTTTGACAGTCGATGCGTCACCATATGGTCTCGGGGCGGTGTTATCGCAGGTTGACAGGGACGGACTTGAAAGGCCGGTGTCGTTTGCGTCTCGCTCGTTGATTCCAGCTGAGAAGAGATATTCTCAAATTCAGAAAGAAGCGACCGCGATTATATTTGGCGTTAAAAGGTTTCACCAATATTTATATGGTAGGGAGGATGCGTTTATATTACGCACTGATCATAAACCCCTTTTGTCGATTTTCGGTTCGCACAAGGGGATTCCTGAAGTGACAGCAAATAGATTACAGCGTTACGCAATATTTTTAGCAGCTTATAATTACAAAATAATTTACGTTCGCAGCGCTGATAATATAGCAGATTTCCTGTCACGTTCTATTGCAAGCACAGATGAACCGAATACGGGCCTGGGCTTACACGAAGAGGTGAACGAATGTGAAGATTGGTCGGCTTACGTCTATTTTATTGTTGAGGGAGATTTACCGGTCACTCTGGATCAACTTCGTGTGTCTACCGACCGCGATTTAGTATTGCAAAAAGTAGTGGGGTACACACAGCGCGGCTGGCCGCGAAAGGTCACGGACTCGGATTTGAAACCTTACTATCTTTGCAAGACGCAACTATCAGTAGAGGATGGTTGTCTCATGAAAGGGCATAAAATTGTAATTCCCGCAGAATTACATGGCAAGGTGATTAAGGAGTTACATAGTTCACACTTAGGTGTTGTTAAAATGAAGTCAGAAGCGCGCGCGCGGCTGTGGTATCCAGGAATCGACGCAGCGATCGAGAGCGCGGCGCGCGCCTGCGCAGTGTGCGCACAGTTGCGACCGGCTCCGCCGCGCGCCCCGCTCGCGCCCTGGCCGTTCCCACCACATGCTTTCTATAGGATACATATCGACTTCCTAGGTCCACTAAATAATTGCATGTATCTCATAGTTGTCGATGCTTATTCAAAATGGGTTGAATGTTTTTCGATGAGGTCCACAATCACGTCGGATGCGGTAATTGAGCGTTTATATGAGTTGATGTCAAGGACAGGAGTACCGGCAATTATAGTAAGTGATAACGGTACATCATTCACGTCGCAAAGATTCGGGGAGTTTTGTAGGTTGAATGGTATACGTCAACTTTTTTCGGCCGTATACCATCCTAGCAGTAACGGCCAAGTTGAGAGTTCTGTCAAAATTGTAAAAAAGGGTATCAAAAGTATATTATTGACATGTCATGATAGGAAAAACTTACACAATAGAATAAACAAGTTTTTATTTGATTATCGGAACTCAACACACAGCTCGACAAATAAATCACCGGCACAGTTGTTATATGGCCGCCCACTCAGGTGTAGATTAGATTTATTAAAACCGACTCCATTGCCTTCCTCGCCGGAGCTCACTGCAGCGGTAAAATGTAAACAATCATTACAGAGTAAATACTACGGGGGAAAAAAGACTAAAGACTTTAACTTACGAGATGAAGTGTTGATTAAAAAATATGTGAATAAGAAAAAACATTATTGGATACGAGCAACAATTGTAGAACAAATTGGCAGGGTGGTATATAAGGTATTTGTTCCTGAATTGAACTCCCATGTAACAAGACACAAGAATCAGATAAGAAAATATCATAGTGACCATAGTGAGCACACGACTTCAACGTGGGATACCGACAGTGATACCGACGTGACCGAAATTGAAACTGTCCCGGAAATCACATCACAGTCGGAACCAGACTGTCCATCTACCACCGCTCATCTTACTAGGGCTGTGGAAGAGGAGACGGAGACTCACAGCGAAGAATCGTCAGCAGTGGCTTCTGAGGGCGGAGCTACGACTGAGACAGACGATGGTATTGTGTCAACGGAATCTCGAGTACTGGGACTTGATATACCACCCACTGTCGCACAAAACAGGGCGAAACGTAATCGTCCTCATGTAGATTATAAACAGTTTTTTTAGAATTAAGTCATTACTTGTAAGGGAGGGGTGTTATATATATGTTATTGTGAAGGTTGCAACCTCACGCACATGTCACTTCTCTTATAATAAACTGCCAGTGCTAAGCAATCCGCTGTTTCATTCACACGTACGTAACAGGTTCGTGCATACTTTTCACAAATATCCAGCAATCTGCGCATGGCACTGATCGACGGGCTCAGCAGCACCATGTCGTCCGCGTAGTTGATATTATTCACGCACTGTCCATCTATATGGCACCCTATGCTTGTTCTGCTGAGGTCACCGATAAACTCGTTAAATGATAAATGATTTTATTTCTGTAAGTAGGTTTGAATAAACACCTTTACACGTCAATCATATTTTTTTTTTACACTAGATAAGGTCGGCGTTTCCTATCTGACTACTCTGAGAAGAAAGGCCGAAACCAACTCAGAGGTCACAGTCTCTTTTAAAGTCCAGACAAAATCTTGGTTAGATCATGTGAAGGCTATGTAGATTGGTGTCTGCAATGGTCTTTTGAGGAAAGAACCACACAGATTGAGTGGACCTGTCCAGTCAGTGCACGCATTTGTCAGTAACCGTACAGCTCAACTCAGAACTTAAGGAGCTCAACGATTCGACGAACAATACCAAAGAAAGGACATTTGGGTAGGCCGCATCAGGTACTCAAACTGCCAGAACATGATTAAAACTGCAACAAAAACACACATAGTCCTCACATTCACAATAATTTAAAATAATATACCTAATACTTTAAATAGTAAATATTAGTGTCATTGTATATGTAAATAAGTATAGATACTTATAGCAAAGATTATAAGTAAAAATAGTTAGCGAAATAAAATAAATTAACATTGCCTGTGCTTTATTGGAGCAACTCAATCCCAAACCTTTTTGTCCTCAATATAGTCTTCATGTATATGTTAAAGAGACGAGGAGAGGTTAACCCCCCCTGCCTCACCCCGCACTCCAACCCATACACGCCCGAGTGTAAGCCTGCCCACCGTACTACATTCCTTTGACTCGAGTACCAATATCTCAACATTAGGTCTTGACAGATATTTTTAGGTTATATCTTAGTGCATCTAAAAAAATCAAAAAAGGTATGTCTAACAGTCTAGTTTTTTTTAAAACTAAAATAAAACAACCAAATTGTTTCACATTTTTTACGTTTCAAGTATTTTTTAAAGATTTTTTATGGGAGTTTTTGAAATCTTTTAGTATCAACTTATTGGCTACTACTATAGCTGTTGAACGAACCCACTTTTATGCCTGTAGGACGTCTACGGAGGTAGATATTGCAAAATAAATGAACCCAACCGTACCAAGTAAAAAAAAAAGCCGCTATTTTATAACCGTAGGGTAAAATGCGTTACTATCGTGGATTTGTCAATAAAATTGATCATATATTGCTTCGCCTTAACGGGTCGGACACCGGTGACCAGAGCACTGCCTAAACGCGTATTAGATTGGTATCTAGCTCGTTTGCGCTCTACTTACGTCTTCATCCACATCCATATGGTTAAGCTTGGCAAGTCGACAGCCACCGCCGTGTGGTTTAGTTACCTATGTAGGTACTTACATGGCGAGAACCCTTCATCCCAATCCCTTTATAGTATTTGCTACTTTTACTCATTACATATGGGTTAAAACACGAAAATAAGGAGTTTGACTTCCAAATAAGCTTAGTAGGTAAGCGTAAGTAGATACTAAACTTGCCTGTAAAACTACTTGCGGTCTTTTTTACGAGGATGGTTTCAACATCAGCCTCGACAAAACTTCACCATTGTGTGCAACGAAAATGGTGACCATCATGAAATCCTGACTTACATTGTTGTAGTTATGAAAGTGCGGGTAGGCCATGTTCCCAATGGTTACGGCCTCGCCCCTCATGCGAGGTCGTGGGTTCAAATCCGGGCAAGCACCAATGCAACTTTTTCAATTCATATGTACTTTCTAAGCCCATCCCGGCCACGGATATCGGTCATTCGTGGATCTTTGATATAGTTGTTACGGGTCGTCAGTAGCCCGAAAGTTTGACGGCCAGTCTTACCAAGGGTTGTGGAGGTTAGATATGCAGTCGCTCCATGTAAAATACTGCTATTCAGCTGCATCATCATCTTCAATCCAGTTCTTCTAACTGAACAGACAGCAGTGCTGCTGGGGAGTTTGTTCCGCCACTTCTTCTTCCCAGCTAAAGCACTAGGAAGTGGTGAAGGGCGGGCGTTTTGGGGGGACCGTCTTATGTGATTTTGACGTTCAGAAAGTGCTGATTCTCAGCCCAGTTTAAATAAATGACTTTTGATTTTGATTTTCATCTGGTTAGACTGGAAGCCGACCCTAACGTAGTTGGGAAAAGGATAGACAGATGATGATGGTCTCATAAGTGCGCACATGCGCATTACATGTAGGTTTATGTGAAATAAAATATTTTGATGATTGGTGATGTACTTTCTAAGTTTATCTTGGACATCACTGACATCGTTGAAGGAAAACATCGCGAGGAAACCTGGCCTTAATGGGTATTAGTCTGAAATCGCCAACCCGTCTTGAGCAAGCGTAGTGATCAATGCTCGTGCTTTCTCTGTATTTGAGGAGGCCTTTGCCCCGCAGTTAGACAATAATAGGCTGGTAATTATTATTAGTCCATGTTAAGTGCATATTAAATGGACTTTCATAATCGCAATGTAGACGATCAGGTACTCGCAGTGGCTGGTCGTTGTCTCCACAGGGCGTGGCAGGACGTTTCCCGAGGAGCTTGAACTTGACTTTCCCTAACGGGCGCTAGCCGTCGCCGTCGTGTGCGCAAGACTACCTACGATGAACTTGAGCAACTTGATCAAAAAAGAAAACTGGCGACGAAGCTGATTGATATTTTTATGCCCTGGGTTTTCGCTCCTTATGACGGTTAGCCAGCAGCACCCAAGCGTTTTCAACATCAACACCAGCCTTTTTAGAACTTAGAATTCTTTTAGTGACGTACAAGAGTGTCAAAAAAATATTTTGTCATTATAAGAGTGATTTATGAGTTATTGTACAGCTCAAACTGTATAAAATATTTATTATAGGATGTGCGTAACCTTAGGGTGCAAACAGAATATTAAAATTCTGCTATAAAACTTTAAGTATTTTGTGATACTTCAATCTGGTTTTATCGTTTAAGCTGTATACAGGCTGTATTTTGCATGTAATCACTTACTTATTACAGCTCTAAGCGTTTTTATAGTATCACTTGATACTTGTTTCTGTACAATAGTATACTCAAACTCCGTTCCCAAACTTATTTTTATGGCGTAAATGTAAACTCTTGTAAATACAGTGATTCTATGACTTCTGTCTATAAGGGTGTTTTAAACCTACAAAAATAAATGATAGCTACAGTACAGCTTTAGTCTTTATTACAGACACAGTCTCTCGATTGTATGAATTAATTTTATGATTGTGAACAAATGCAATATGTGAAAAAAAAATAAAAAGACCTGGTGCAGTCAAGAGGACGGTTGAAGCGGAATATTTAAAAATTATAAATTACCAACAAGAATCAATAATAAATCGGACAATATACAAGAGTCAATTCCATCGACGTCCAACGAAGAGGGTTCCGTAGCAAAAACATTATTTTATTTTATTTTAACAGCAGTCTAATATATGTATTAGACTATGCACACAATATAAAGCATATTAATAAAATAACAGGGTTATGATTTTACAAAATTATTTATCAATATAGCGCCTATCCTTTTATAAATAATTTAATTCAATCCAATTGTTACCTTTTCCTAAGTAGCTTTAAAAATCTGAAAATGTATGCAGAAAAAAAAGAAGAACATATCTTAATCAAAAGCGAAACAGATCTTAATAAAACTCAGCTAGGAATATGACTAGATTTTAAAGGTCATACCTATATTTCTATTCACTCCAGTTTTAATTTTAATTTTCACATTGTTTTTACGGTTTTTGTTTTTAACGAATTTATTTAGAATATATTTGTATTGTAGCTCTGAGGTAATCAGACACACAGACATCAAAAACACAACTCTCTCACACTGCACTCAGGATTTACAAACACAAACAAACCCAAGGTAACCTAACAAATTACAATCTAAGGCCTCGTTTACGGAGACGCGGGGCGTCGCGCGTCGAGTGCGGCGTGGCGTCTCGCGTCTCTCTCGGTCACATACAGCGTGGTCGAGAGCGAGAGAGACGCGAGACGTCACGCCGCACGCGACGCGCGACGTCTCGCGTCTCCGTAAACGAGGCCTAACATACACGATCAGACTCAAAACCACACATTCTACACACACATCCACATCATTTCAATATACAGGGTGGCCGGGGAGTTGACGTTTAAACGTAAAATTTAGATACTTTATGATGAGGAGTATCCGAATTACCCCCATGTATGTTCTACGATTTTTCGAAGTTTTCGAGATAAATTTTTTTAATGATTTTTTTCGTAATTTTCACGATTTTTTTTTGAGGGTGGGAAATCATCAAATAACTTCTCCCGCTCTGGGCAGAGCATGAGGGCGTGTCAGACTCTTACTGACTAAAACCCACCCGTGTTCCTTCAGTTACCTGTGCCAGGGGCCACGGTATCCCTTTCGGACTTTTCCGCAACCCTAGCAGGCATCGGTCCTAGCAAACCCCGTCATTGGTGCTGACATCTCTTTGAGGCGCGCGTAGAACACAACGCGCCGTCGACCCGGGCCTGGTCCTTATAGAACGGCGAGCTGCCCATTGATCGCCGTTCGCAAGCCCACGCCTACGGTGCGGTGGCCGGGAATCGGCCTGCGATTCCCGACGCCCAGGGCGTCTCCTGCGGCGGCTAGGGGCGTGAGGGCGCAAATTTTTTCTCTCCCTCACGCGTTCCGCCTCCTCCTTCGCGAACATTACTGCTTCGCAGAAGGAGGTGACGGATTCCCAAGCCCTCTCGCTCCGCACCGTGGCCTGAACCAAGGCCGGACGCGAGAGATTGCCACCGCCAATCGCCTCCACGAGGACACGGCGGTGCTCCGCCCAAGCCGGCCAGACCTCCACCGTATGCTCCACCGTGTCCTCCGAGCGATCCACACAATGGTGACACCCGGGCGTTTCCTCCCGCCTTATCCGGAACAGGAACCTCACGAAACAAATTTTCACCTAACATCAGTTTTCGATTTTTTTCTCGTTCTGTTGAACATTTCTGGTTCAGTTTTTTTGTGATAACTAATTAGCATAGTCTAACCTAATACCCTAAAAAAATATGGTTTATCTAGGAACTGCAGAACTTACTTAGAATTTATTCGAAAGTTCAAAATTAAGATTTGAGCTCAGTACTGACAAATTTGCAATGTATAAAAAAAAAATGGGGAGATTTTGGGTTCAATCAAATCTTACTCGTAATTTTGAACTTTCAAATAAATTCTAAGTAAGTTCTGCAATTCCTAGATAAACCATAATTTTTTAGGGTGTTAGGTTAGGGCGCGTTCCCACTATGTCGTAACGACTAATTTATCGTTCGACGACTGTCGTCTCTACCTGTTCCCATTATAACGATTGTTTGTCGTCAACATTTTTTATCGTTTAGCGACTGTCGTATCTAGCTGTTCCATTTTCCAATAGCTGTCAACATTTTATCGTTTCCCGGCAGTCGCTTTGTCGTTTACACATCATCAGCCCAGGGGAGAGAGTGCGAGAGGGAAGGGAAAACACGTGTTCGTCTACATAGAGTTGCCGTCCACGATTTTTTATCGTTTTACGACTGTCGTGCTTGCCGTTCCCACTGTCACGACAAAGTGTCGTCACTGCAAAAATGTCGTAGACGACAGTAAATTGTGTCGTTCTAAATGTGAACACCTCCATTTAAACATATAAGCCACGACACTTAAAACTACACGATTATCTGTCGTCACGACACGGTGGGAACGCGCCCTTACACGTCAATCGTATTTTAAAAACTAGATGAGGTCGGCATTTCCTATCTGACTACTCTGAGAAGAAAGGCCGAAACAAACTCAGAGGTCACAGTCTCTTTTAAAGTCCAGACAAAATCTTGGTCAGATCATGTGAAGGCTATGTAGATCGGTGTCTGCAATGGTCTTTTGTGGAAAGAACCACACAGATTGAGTGGACCTGTTCAGTCAGTGCACGCAATTGTCAGTAATCGTGCAGCTCAACTTAGCCTTAAGGAGCTCAACGATTCCACGAACAATACCAAAGAAAGGACATTTGAGTAGGCCGCATAAATTACTCAAACTGCCAGATCATGATTACGCTGAGAAAAATACAAAAATAAATATTTAAAAAAAAACCAATGACCGACATAGTTCTCACATTCACAATATTTTTTTTTTTTTTTTTTTTTTCAATTAGAATAATATTATAATAATCTTTGAGGACCATGTAGATTTGTGTCTGAAATGGTCTTTTGAGGAAAGAACCACACAGATTGAGTGGACCTGTCCAGTCAGTGCACGCATTTGTCAGTAACCGTGCAGCTCAACTCAGAACTTATATGATTGACGTGTAAAAGTGTTTGTACAAACCTATTTACAGAAATAAAATCATTTATCAATACACAAACTCACACACACACACACTCACACACTCACTCACTCAACCACACGCACAATTACACACACACACATTTATTTACCTTAAAATTAAAATTATTTTATTTTCACGTTTAATAAAAACGTATCTTAAACTTTAATTGTCTATCTCAATACTACAAAATTGTAACAGTAACATCAGAACTATCAGAAGCACTATGTAACCTTTACGTTATTATACCTTAGGGGACCGGACTGCTTCTCCTTAACGCAGGTTTAGCAGGAACGCAGGTAGAGCAGTGCTCACCCACACGTTTGTAGATATAATACTTATTTTTGTAAAACTGTATTTTTTAACGTGTACTACAATGCTTTGTTTTTGAGTAAATAAACATTATTATTATAAATATTAATATTCATATAAGTTACAAATAATAGAATAATATAATGTTAACGATTACTTTTTTAATCACACACATAATAAAAGTGGAACATTATTACTAACAAGATCAGAGTTTACAACTGATTACTTGGATGAAGGAGGTAATCTCCGAAACCACTTAATCAATTTTGATGAAATTTAGTACCGGGATAGTTAGGACCATGGTGGACGGCGGGACATATAGAGGCTTTAGGCATACTTTTTTGGAAATTCACGTGAACAAAGTTTCAGGTAACAGCTAGTAAAAATGAATAATTCACACAGTCAGTATCAAATAGTTGATTATATCTCAGGAGTCCTTAAAGTTAGAGACATTCAAAGTGATCAAACATATCGATACACCTGAAGTCAATCATTTCCTTCGCAAAAAAATGGCTGTAGAATAATCAATATTTTAAGATCTTAGCTGTACCGATATTTTTGGTCACTTTGGGTGTTTCTAACATAATGGACTCCTGCGGCCTTATTACAAAACAAGGTTTTTCTTTTGACATGGTTTAAACCATCGAGCCTGTTTTTGAAATAAGAACATAACTGAAATCGAAATACAGTTCCTTTTACAAAACTGTCAACTTAGTCCGGTCTTAGATTGTCAATTTTGTATTAAGAACTTTACTAAAGTCGGCATAAAGTTCCAAATACAAAAACTAAATCAAATGTGTAAGTTGGGGCTAAAGTTAGATCGTGTTTTGTAATAAGACGGCTGAGGTTTGTCTAACCAGTTAATTAATGCTGACTATACTGTAAGTACTAAACGACAATAGTCCAAATTTATATTTATTATTTATATTTTCTTGTTTGACATCTAATCGCTTTCTTGGCCATCCTAACTCGCCTTTTGACTCCCAAAAACTTGGTAAAATGTTTTGCCCTTTCTCTATTGTTTCAATAATTTTAAACGGCATATTTTCCTGAAAATAATGTGAAACAGGTATAATATACACAACACACAATAAGTTCACTTCGGTATAAAATAAAACTCTTGGTTTTACTATACGTAAAACGACTACTCTACGACGACGACGGCGACGCGAGCGAATGATAAAAAAATGAGATGCGTGCGCGCTAGCCAGGAGTTACCGATCAACCATCGCACGGCCGAAATATCTTGGCGAGTCCGAACTTCGCAAATGGTGACATGAAGCGAGTGTGAGTGAGAGAACTTGTGCGAAAGTTCGTAGTGCTTTTTTTCAGGCTCGCCAAGATATTTCGGCCGTACTGTACTATGTGCTATCAAGATAAAATGTTAAGTTTTAGTTTAAATTAAATTGGAACAATTTTTCTACTTTTTTTACCTGTCTACATAAACATTAGGCTTGTGCAGGAGACCTCTACTGCCTAGTCACAAGTGCATTTTTAATAAAATATTATTAATAAAGGGATCAAAGTTAACAAAGTTAGGGATCAGGGTTTTTTATTTATTTTAAGTAACTCAAAAGAGCATTACAAGTTATGTATAAAGAACTGATATACAGCCTACGGAATAAAAATAATCAATTATAAAGTCAATAGCTGTTTATTATAATCCTTGACTTCTTAGTACAGCTACTCAGACTATAACACTCTCCAAATATCGTATAGGCTGTTTAGCAAATTGTCGCCATTTTCGAATATTTAAAAACAAAATTTAAAGTATAATTAAAGGAATACTTTACAACAGCTAAAGCCGTATTATGATTATCAGCTTAAATAATGACCACTGTGCCCTCATATCTATTATTTAAAAATATTTTTATTATTCTGACCTTAAAATCAAACACTTACTGACCGTATTTTGTATATTCCTTTATGTCGGCTCGATTATTTTGCTGGCGCGTGAATATTTTGACGGAAAACATAGACAGGTTCACAATAAATTTGAATGTGCACTTTTAAGTCCAATAACACCATCAGATTATCTTAAATTTACTAATAAATATTATTTCAATAATAATGTCGCCATTCAGTACGTTTCTTGTCATTAAAATTAGTTCATTTAATTTTTATTCTTTTGTAATTCTCTTCAAAAACCCATTTAGAACACTTTTCTTTACAAGGTACTTATAAAATAATAATAATATAAATATCGTCTGTCTTTTTGTGTTTATGTTATTTTTTGCGTCATGTTTACCGCAAATAAACGCACTTTCTTTCTTTCTTTCTTTATTGGGGTTTTTCATAAGTAGGGACATCGTCACACAAACTGTAACCATGAATTCAGCTCATGATTCTAGATCCGCTAGCGTAGAATGTTTTTGTTAGTTATCAAAAAGAAACCAGCTGTTTCATAGAAAAGTACAGTTACCTACGCGGTAAAAATGTACGGAATAGCATTTAGTTTTTTAAATAACTAATAAATTTCAACGCAGGGGGGTTCAGAATCGTGAACTAAATCCATGGTGACAGGTTGCGCGTCGATGACCCTGCCACCCTGTACCTATATGGAAGTTAAACGAAAAATGAGTGTACAAGTCTGCCGATCCTTTCAGGGAATGCTGGCGTTATATTAACATGCCTGTATGACGTAGCTAAGTACTAAGAAACGACTGACTCGTTGGTCTAGTAGTCGCAAGAAGGGCACTGCTAAGCAGGATCAAAGGTAAAAAAAAAAAAAGTGATATTGTAGCGGTATCTACATCGCCACATGCGAGCTGCTCGTCATACTGACGTCACGCAAATCCTGCATCGCGAAAGCAGAGTTTACCGCGCAACTAGCATATATACAACTTCCCGACATCAATCGTCGGGCAGTTGCCTACCAGACCAACACCCGTCTGGTCGGAGGATCCTCCCTTTTCTATGGAGGTATGAGCGAACTTTACACCCTGCTCCTCATACCTCTATAATATTAAGTGTTTCTATCAGGAATTTCTCAGTATCAGCCCGGGGATTTGTACCCGTTGAGAGCAACAGGCTCTCGTCCTACATGGGACTTAAACAGAACTAGCGAAATGTGGGTGTACACTGTACACTGTACTGTAGGTACTCGTACACCTCTGCCTACCCCTTCGAGGACTCCAGGCCTGATGTTATGTTACGCACAGCCCCCTCGTGCATTATTCATTTACTACATTTCTACATTCGTCGCAGCTAGCCCGCACTTTCTCTGACGCCCGCCGCGGCCGGTCCGCCGCGCCGCCGCCATCCCGAGCTTATATAGAATGCTGTGGCCTGCTCTCATCTTACTTTCGTTGCGCCAGTGTGTAGGGTACAGCAGTGCAGTAGTGCTAATGGTGTGATACAGTGCAGGTTGGTGAAGGTACGTGTTTTGTTTATATTATTTAACTAGCGACCCACTCCAGCTTCGCACGGTTTTACGACTTGACAAAAATAAAGGATTCTTTAATAATATAAGTTAAATACTAATGCAATAAACACATAAACGTTCCAGAATAAATTGCCCAAATGATGGTGAAAACCGCACCAAAATCAGTAGCGCAGTTTAGAAAAACTATGCGGTCACACAGACAGACACGAAAAGCGACTTTAACGAGATCCTACGGAACTTTTAGTTGAAAGTAATTAAAAATAGGTTTGAGTCGTGCAGGTAAAGTAATCTTTAATCTTTATTTCCACTCTAATGAAAAAACACAGTACAGGAATTATAAAAAATGGAGTGGACTGGAGCCTAAATAAGATAAAGCTAAAGTAGGATATTTATAAACAGGAGCAGGTAGAGTTTTAGCCGGATGATCGAGGTTTTTAGTGTTTTGTGCAGGGAAACTAAGGAAAATAGTAGTGGGTAACATCTGGCTATGACACTGAATCATTTTCCTAAATAATACCTACCTATTAATGTCAAATACTGTCAATGTGTGGGTGGGTGCAGATGTGGGTGGTTATGATACAATTTAATGTGCATAAAATGAATTGGCATACCTAATTTAAATTGAAGATAGAGTCTAGGGCCTGGGTCCAGATGGGTGTAGGTCTTTTTGTACCAACCAAAGATATACTCGTATAACTACTACGAAAATATCGAAAGTATAACCCTGAGGTATAACCTAAGGTTCGTGTTTTAATCATTTTAATCCCAGATAGTAATCTGACATTTTAAGTCTTTTTGTGTTTCCTTTGCATAGGAGTTTGACATTACATCTTTCAAATTACTTTCTTGGTTTAAATCTCAGAACAATAACTAAAGTTATTGTTCTGAGGTTTAAATACCGAACATTCTTTATCTATGTACCGAACATACCTACATTTAAGTTTGTGAGACACGTCATGACGAGACACGGTAAAAATTTTTTGTTATAACAGCAATTTATAGCCGTTCAGTGTCCTGTGAGGTGCGAAGCATAAAATGTATTAAAAAACCAGTTTTGTAGACAGTTTCCAACAAAAATGATATTTTTTTTGAGAAAGTGCAATAAAATCACTTTTTCGACGAATTTAGGGTTACATGTTATGTCCAGTAACTTTACTTTCTGTTTCCTCATGATATTAAAATGTGCCTCATTTTTATATACTTATGTATTATTTTTTTATTAGGACATCTTACAGTTTATAAAGAAGAATGGTTATAGTTTATAATAGAAATAAGGCCAATTACAAGTTTCCACTTATAAACCACACTTTGGTCTAATAGTCGCAAGCGCGACTGCGAAATATTGTTGTCCTGGATTCGATCCTGAGTCGGGCGGTAGCTGTTCCAGCGTTGGTACAGGAACTGTGTCCGATTTATGGCAATTTTGTCACATACAAGGTGAAATGTGAAAAAAAATACAATATAATATATATTATACAGGGTTACTTGTAATACGTCGGCAATCCATTACGGGGATGTAGGGGAGGTCACTTGCAACCAAATTAGGTACCCCTTATGCTACCCGTATGCAAAAAATAAATCTACTGTTTGCTTTCAGATGCAGTGGCTAGCGACGCGGACGTGTGTCCTGCTGGCTGCGTTCGTATACGGTGGGGGTGGAGTTACTAAAGCATCTGGTTAGTACACTGGCACGTAAATAGTGGATTTTGGATCTGAGGATACGAGAGACCAAATCTTATGATGTAGGATTATCACGCGTCGCAGATGATACTGTTGCTGATCCTTATGTTCAGATCATATAAAATCGCTTTTTACATGTGGAAATTATATAATATGGTTATCTATATACTGTCAGGCATAATAATTGGTAGGTAAGCAAATTGACACCCTATGTCAAATTGCTATAGCCATTTCATACAACTGTCAATGAATGGCAGTTTTGATTTGTAAACGGATAATTTAAATTGTTCTCAATTTGCTTGGCAATTAATTTCTCTGAGTTTACCTACGAGGTATGCTGTCCAGTGTCTTCTTTAGCTCAGCGCCAGCTTAGGAAATAATTGGTACAAGTACGATATTTATGCTTTATCTTCCAAATTGTTAAACAGCTAGGTAGATCTAGGTATCTATTATACCTTACATTGTTTCACTCTCTCCCTCATTCACTTTTCAGTCTCGAATGTGCTCGAATCGTGAGTCTTTATAATGGTTTGAACCGGAAATTGAATAGAGTAAAACAATTACTTGGTCGGTAGAGCACCCTAAGTACTTACTCCCTTTCTCTCGACGGCTGTAATTAAGTAGTGAGAAGTCACGATTTATTCGCTGTGACATAATCGTCAAGGGGAAGGGCAGCATCATCTTTTGGCTTTGAAATAACAACATTTGTTTCAATGAAGTCTCTTAACTGCTAAGTCAGTCCGTTAATTAATTAAGGGGGATGCGCCAGGGTAGCCCGTGAATTGTTAATTTTGTCAGGTTGTATGTTGAAATATATATGATTGGAGACCGTAACAAGAATAAACATACATTTTTACATAATTATAATCATTAAAATCATCAATACAACCCTCTAAGTTCTTATAACCCCATTGATTAATAATGAAATATCAATCAATAGAAATAGAAAATATTAATTTTGCGGGCTACTCTATCGCTTCCCCCTTAATGCCACTGCCCACACATGAGACTTCTCATAGACATACAATACTTTACATGAGTATCATTTTACAAGTATATATAGATATAGAGAGTATATGTTTGTGCTAGGAGTGGGTTCAATAGTGCAACTTGGGATCGACTTCGCGACCTCTTGTTCACCTGTCTTACCGCTAAGAATTTCTCTCACTAAATAATCATGTAACTTCCATGAGTCGACAATTTTTTCATTTGCATAGAATTAAGTTTTGTAAGCGATATGTTCGACAGTGACAAGTGTGGGGAACAGTTTGGTGTTACTTCTCTTATGTAGTTATGTGTACTTTCGCGATTTACCGGTTGTGAACCGTCACTGTTATTATATCTCACCTCGGAGTCGAGATCACACTTTATTGCAACTTTCTTAAGCGGACAGTGAATCTACGGCCCACGATGGACCAAGGTCTGGACATACCTGGCTTCACCATGGCAGATCACTTTCCCTCAGTATTATTTAATGATCACTGTTCATCCTAATAAATAAATCCAGTTGCTTCTAACAAATTGGTAAACTAACAAGTTTGCTAATCTGCTATCGTGTTACTACCGAAGTACTTTATATTCTCATCTGTGCCTTTGCAGGAATTGAACAATTTTGGACGGACGACTACAAGATATTTGAACAAGTTTACGGTAAAACTTCAGACAGAGATATTTATGGGGAATCTCTACCACCGAGCGTAATCATAGGCACCGACCATAAGAAAGAAGCGTCACAGAAGAACGAGCGGTATCTTCTGAACATCGACGAAGATTCAGACGAACTAGAAACGTTTAACTTCGGGGATCGATACAATAATTTGTCGGGCAAGCAGACTTTAAAACTCTTCAATAAGAAGAAGCCGTCAGCAACATCAGCAATTAACTTCGTTAGCTACTCAGACTTCAAACCAATAAGTCAGACCAGCGACCCAGAAACATACAGCTATTTGAAACACTTAGAAGAAATGAATAAAGAAGAAAAGTATGCGTTTCCTGAAACCGTAGGGGGATTTAAACCTTATTTGAATTATTTAAAACCTAAGCCAGAAGAAAGTGATGCTTATAAAAGCATCCAGGAAATCTTAGATGCTCACGAAGCAAACAAAGAAAGCAATAACAAGAATAAAGGTGATGATAATGTAAAGTATCTTTCATACGGAAAGAATAAGAGGAAGAAGCCTCCACGGGTATACAATGATGTGCTTAAGCCTAGATGTATCTCTGGGAGATGTCGGAAAAGAGGGGCAGGGTCTTACCGCTCGAGGAGTAGGCCATATGTGAGGGGCTTGAAAACAGTCTTTGTTGTTTGATGTAATCTTTATGTAGGTTTAGATACCGAATTTGGTTAACGAAGTTTGATCGTCAATGTTCTACAAGCATTTGCACTTTTTTGTCATTGCTACCACTAAAGTACCTTACACTTGCAACATGTCTGTTATTTTAATTAGTTATTTAAATGTCTTGGTTTTCTCTTACCAACGTCTTAGGCACATTAACTTTTATACCTGGCATTATATCCGATTCATTTGAGTTTATTTATTTTGTTTGTTTTTTTTTAATTGTTTTATTTGTAGATGGGCAATTGTCTGTACGTTTGCCATGGTGTCCAGTGTTATTTTAAATAAGTACGTATTCTATATTATTTGGAGATTATGACTCCAGGTAGATAAGATAAGTGTTGACTTTGTTAAATTATTATTGTTGTTTTTGATTTAGCTGTAAATAAATAAGTATCTTTGTTAAATTGTGTAGCATTAATAAAATAATGCATGTTTCGTGAAATAAAAACTAATTTATATTTAACGAAATTTTAATACTTACAAAATAAAGCAATAATCTTACAATTACTTTACGTAACCCTTTTCAGTCCAATTTCCAAATTAAAATTAGCTGAAAAGATTACTGCATTTTCACTCATACGCCTTCCAAGGACATTTCAATAAATTAAGTACCAGGTGCCTTGCTCTAACCAGTGCAGGTCATGAAACAAAGAAAAGGAGAGATGAAATGATCTTTTAAATAAACAACAATTTGCGTCCTCTACTGTTGCTTAAATAGAAGACAATTTCGAAAAGAAAGTAGAAGAACTACTTAAATATAATTTTTAATTCATCATGCACAATCATAATTGTTATAGAAAAATATTAAATTAGAAAAATGTGCTCAGGTCTGAGTAATGGGCGGTCCCCGTTGTTAGTTTATTACCACGCAAAACCGTAAAATATCTGCATGCATGTCTTTCACAGTGTTCTGACTTTTGAGTAAGACGATATTTTGATAAATTCTGTCTCAATCTGTATCTCATTTAGAAGCTTTGACATTCAATTTATCAATCAGATTGGTTTCAACCTTTACACTTCCACTATAACCTTCTTTCTCAGGACAGGTCTGGTCTTCGTTCAGATGACTAAGATAAGTTTTGTACAGGTAGATTATCAGCTATGGCATTCATGACCGAGCAAAGTGACTTTGTTCTCATTTAGCGTTGACGATGCGCTCAGTACGACCTTGACAAGACGTTATAAAAAATCTGTATTCAAGCCATTTCCTTGACTGCAGTCAAAGAGTCGTTGTCAAGAATACGGATGCTAAGTTAGAAAGTTCTGAATCTTACGTTGTTTGTGGTCTTTGATGAACTAGCACAAACGTATATTCTAAGCGCACTGCAACGGTAATGCACAGTTTTCTCACTCAGTTCTGATCATCATCGCCTAATAATTCACCTGTAGCTAAAAGTTAATAGATAAAGTTAGGATTGGTATCGCTCTGCCTGCCATTGGCAACTGGGTTGGTAAGACTCCTGGTCTTCTTTTTACTGTCCTGGATGCTCTGCAGCAGGAACGGTGGAGGATTGTTGGTTCTCTGCTGTCTGCTGTCGAGCTCTCGCGTCAGCTCATCGACGAAGTGGGGAGCGCTCTGCCTTTCTTCGAAAAGACTGGTAGGAGTTTGCCGGTCTACGAACTGCCCACCCGTCTGCCTGAAAGAATACGTGGATCAGTAAGAGGTTATTTTAAATGCGCTCTTGGAATGACCAAGGCTTGTCGCAAAACCCTTACGTCTGTTTATTTTTTATTTATTTAAGATGGGTTTGCTCTTGACCCTAGCCTAGGTCAGTGGTGACAGAGACAGAGCCAACGGTGGAGTGAGCTTAACCAGAAGAAGCCTGTTTACTTTCACTTTGATGAGATTAGGATTGTATGCGTTCGGAAACACAGACGCAGGTAGAGAGTTCCATTCTTTTGCTGTGCGCATTACAAAAGACATTTGGAAACGCTTAGTGGTGCGAATTGGTGGAGTAGGAACTAGGTAAGGATGGTAACTTGCAGTGCGTCTAGATGATCGATGGAAGAAGGGGGTCGGTGGAATAAGGTCGTGGTGTTCTTAGGCACACTCACCGAAGTACAATCTGTAGAAGAACGACCAGCACGCATCCTTGCGGCTTGTCTGTAATGTTTTGCACCCGAAACATAGTATCGTATCTTTTGTAGGAGAAAAGGAAATTAGATATTTGTAATCATCCGAGGACAATTTTCAAGGACTAAAAAGATTTTCGTAATTGTACTATCTGACCTATTTCCAGGATCTTTGCAATCGTACTAGGATTTCCTCAAAGATTCGATTTGTCCGATTAGGTATCCGACAATGTTATTGTAACGTATGTTATTATTATTATGTTGTTGTGGAATATATTGCAAAACTTAAAATAATTAGGAGTCGCACTTAAGACTAATCTTTGGAATATCTCGGTCTTATCAACGAAGGAATGTAATTCTATAGGGTGGTATGAAAGGTGACTAACTAAGCGGAAAATAAAAATGATGTCACCTTATTGAAAGCAGGTAAGTATTGTTTGGGTAAAGATAAGGATTTATAGTTTTTAGATAACAGTCAAATAAAAAAAAAACTACAACTGTCATTGGATCTATCTGTTTAATTATATATATAAAGATAAGCAGTGTCTAAGAACTATTAACGATTAGGTTTTGATTTTCGGAGAGGTTCCCTTGAATGAGAACTTGTCATGGACACCCTCGGTTTTGATGAAGATGAAAGGGTATGTCAGATGCAACTAGACTGCCTCCTTAGAACAAATAAAGAGTATGTGATGGGATAGGCAGAATGTAGCAGAGTCTTTACTGAACTGCACACTTATTAAACAAAATTATTTCACTGAGACCTTAGGTCGCGCTGTACCTCCAGTCCACCAGGGACGCCTAGGAACCAGACCAGCATGCATAACATGATCACTTCTATCAGTTCTATCCCTACTCTACGAAGAACAGACATAATATCTCTCAATTAATACAAAATTAAATTTTTATTGTTCACTAGCTTTTGTCCGCGGCTTCGCTCGCGTTAATTTAGATTTTGACAATACATTCAGGTGGTTGGAATACACTACTAAAGTTTCTAATTACAATAATATTATCATACAATTATAATTCGAAACAACCTAAAGCAATTGTGACCGTCGAAAGTTATTGTTCTTTCCCTGGGGAACAATACTTTTTTTCTGTATGAAAGGTACCCCCTGTGTGATTTTCTGTACCCCTGACCACGTATATGCAAAATTTAATGATGATCGGTTCCGTGGTTTAGGCATGAAAAGGTAATAAACAAACAAACATACTTTCGCATTCATAATATTAGTTAGGATTAGGATGTTTGACATTGCGCTTTAGAAATTGCAGTTCCCTTACAAGGTTCATGTCAAGTAAAACAACTATTTACCACAAATGAGTGCAATTATAAATGTTGAAATTTAAATATTTCTACAATTTGTCATTTTGTTTTGTCTTTTTTCCGTTTCTACGGTGGTTCTTCGCAGGCTATCTATTGTTAAGAATAGGTCGAGTATACACGTACCGCTCATGTCTGCCTCCCTCTAAATCCTCGTTGCTCTGGTACATGGAGTATCCTCGACGGGTCAGTTCCTCATCAGGTGCCAGTGCAGGGTTGTGGAACGCGTGGTTTTTATCGTCTTTGTCTATCTTTAGCTTTCTGAAAAATTAGAAGGTTTGAGGGTTAGTGAACCATTTCTGTATTATTTTCAAATATTTAGGGCGTAATTATACACGGTGATTTTTAATTCACTGTCAACCTTTCAGGGCGTGAAAGTACTCATGATTATGCGCAACTTTTACTATGGGACCAATTCTGAAATATCGAAAAAAATATCAGCTGTTTCAAACAAAATGCAAAACCCAATGCAAATGTATGTAACAGATGTATTTTTTTTTTACTATTTCGTAGTTGGTCTCATAAGGAGAGTTGTTTATAATCATGAGTTATTTCACCTCCTGCAAGGTTAACAGTGAATTAAAAATCACCGTGTATTATTTACTTGTTGAGGTCCAGCCCTTTTTGTTCATGTGATGCGCTTACCAACGAAAATCACTTCAATTTTATTTAAATAGATTAGCCACATTTGTGCCGTATTTTGGCATTATAAGGCGAAATAAGGTGTTTGTGTCAGTATCGCTCCGCATTTTATCTATTGGAAAATGTTAACGTATGTCAATGCGAATGTAGGGCGCAAACTGTTGTGCTTATTGGTTTACTTTGTTGACCTGTTTCATTAAAAGAAAGATTATTGTAAATGTTGACTATGTTTATCGACCGAAAGTTATCGTATCATCAGGTACATGTGGCGGCTTTTCTAATACACTTTTTTTATTTTTATTTATTTATTCAAAATCTGTAAACAATAACAAACATAAAGTCAGCCAAACTGCATAACAGTTTGTGGGCAGTTCACATTCCACGTTCCACAAGTGTCTTATTGTTATAAGTTGTAGTGAAACGTGACCAATCGTGGGGGATCCTGGCCCACCTACATCTTTTTTAGCCAAGTTTACTCATGTTCGTGGCTTGAATGGAGGAAGAAAACTTATTGTAACGAAACTAAAGCAGCTCTTAGTCTAGATCCTTGTTACAAGCAATAGAGTGGCATAGTACATGAAACTTATAGCATAAGTCACTAGCCTGTCGTATTCTCACTGCTGGGACTAGGGCCTTCTCTCTAAGAGGGGGAGCGGGCCGTAGGTTATCTTTGAAGTCTTTGAGTTTCCGGTTCTAGGACATCTCGGTTTTCTCATGTAGTTATAACAAAACTTGCTAAATGTTGGTGGACTGTATCCCAGTGCCCAGTTTTTCGGGAAATACAGGAGAAATATAGGTACTCCTCTATGTCCCTTCGAGAAATAGGTGATGTGTGTAAACTAACGCATACGTACTGTATCCTCATCCGTCCCGTGGCCTGCATCTCTGCGACCTTCTTGCGAAGACTGCGCACTTGTATGCAGAGCACGATGGCCACAATGAACACCACTAGCCACGCGCACGCGAACACGCCCACTATTATGATGATGTTTGCGTCCTGCGCAAGAGTGAGAACAAGGAGGTCATACTTCCACCAACTTAAATGATGAAAAAATCAATTTATTTTTGTAAATTGGTACAACGTTTAATATACACAGTTTTACAAGTCAAAAATAAATTAAGTTATAAAACTAGATGACTTGGAGAGGAAACACCAAAGCAAACTCAGATGTTACAGTCTCTTAAAGTCAACACAAAATCTTCGTCAAGCCATATGAGGACCATGTAGATAAGTTTCTATTGAGGAAATAATCTATCTAGTCAGCGAGGCTCGAAAGGTTGAATATGGAAAAGAACGGAAGTTTTAATTGTGTTGTTAATTTTTTTTCCATTAGAAATGGCTATTCTGCTGGTGGTAGGTAACTGCGTATTAGATTTTAAGATTAAATTTTTGTTGGTTAAAGATTTGACTTGGCTTTTAATAGGCCACTTTAGAAGCCACTTATAGGTTTCATACGAACAGCTTTAATGTAAACTTCAAAAAAGTATCTTCTTAGATGCTCACTTACTAAAAATCAACGACTACCGATATCTATTGTTTGTGTAATATTAACTCAAATAATTTAACAGTAATGCAAAACCAATTACAAGCTTACCATACTTATCACAATAACTATATAGACAACACCACAATACTACTTGACAGCGCTCAACAACTAATAACCACTGTAAAATGTAACGAAAACAAGAAACTTCAAACACACAACATAAACACTTCGAGTAATTAACGCGAACTGACAGCGACGAATTAAAACGAGGGTAGATAAAGAGAAGTGGGTGAATGATTGTGTATTTGCAGATAATGACAATTTACGAAATTAGTAACGACATAACATTCTCTTCTTTAGTGATTAGATATGGCAAAGGTTTGAATAATTATTAATTTCAGTTTCAAGTGTGAATGTAGATGGTTATTAAAATAGAGGATACTGAAGAAACAATGGATGGATTGTGTTAAAGATGTCATGGTTATAAAAGGGATGACTACTGAAAGAGATGTATGGTAGAAGAAGATAAGCTGCTCGACTGACATCGGGATAAGGGCCGGAGGTGCCGATGGTGATATATTTAGTTACATTTGAGAAATAAACAATTCTCACGTTCTTATTAAAAAAATATTTCTCGTCAGTCAACAAACACTTAGACTATAATACTTAACTTAGATAAAATATTTGTACCTTTGCTTCCGTCGATAACGAATCGATATCACCTCGTCATAAATTTTATCATTTTATCCCAAAATTGTATAAAATTCCGATATAAGTCTATCACGATAGAAGCGGCATGTTTTTACTCTTAGCCATAAGATTATTTTATTCATAATTGCAAAATATCTTATCGAGATGTATGCGGTTGTAGTAGGAATACTTTTTATGATGAAAATCGATATAATTGTCGGAAGATTATCGATTACCAGAAAAACGGTTATTCCAGTATTAATGACGAAATAAATGGCGATAAAATTATTTGGGAAGTACACAGAAAGAAAAATACATTTCGTTAATTAAGAACGAACTGATAAAAAGCCAGAAAAATTAAACGAGTCAAGTTACTTATACCTCAAATAGACATACGAAACGCTTTGTTCAGAAAAGAAAACAGGTATTCTATAAATTATTGACGGTACGTTTGTTTACTTAGTTGTTGTTCATACATTACGACGCTGGAGTCCGCTGGACATAAAAAGGAAATATATGTATAATGAGTAATGTTGAACATGAACTATATAGTCATAGTGCAAGTGAGTTACTCAACAGTTACTGTTTATCTACACATTTTCTTCATAAGTGGGAATTCATATTAGGGAAATCCCAAGGTTACGCTAGTGATAAGCAAGAGTCATCCTTGAAAAGAAGAAATTCTTGAATCTATCAAAGAAAGTTGATAGCTTATCAACCATGCCCGTATAGTCAATGTAGCCACTGTAAGTACCTACTTGTGTTTTACTTTTAAAACCAAACCTACCTCGCAACAAAATCCGAAACTGAGTTTAGCAACGATCGAGTTTAGGATTATTTCACTATTTATCTCCATCAGCCTTCAACCGTTAGATCAATGATTAAGTTCAGACAGACATCGAACGAACTACACTTAACACATCATCCCTTTAACAATACCTACTGATCGTTTTGTAGGGCGTAACAATCAATTATATACAAAATAGCTACAAATACTGTACATACCATGTTTTAAGTTTGTAGATTACACATCGTTGAGCTGCGCTGCCGTCGATGGCTGTGTGCACACTGACCGTTATCACTTCATATCGCTGATAAGGCTGGCCATCCAACTTTATATCTCTTCACTTTGTTGTAGAAATATTATTAACATGCTCTAGTCACTCTAGTGGAACTTGACTGCGATCTAGTAATAGAAAGATATTGAAATTTTTATATTCTGGTACGGATCCCACGCAGATTTTGAAAGGTCATGCTTTGACTTGCGTCTCCTTTTTGGGATAGCTTATGTAAACATGGATGCATTTGTATTGCTGCACTATGCCTAAATTCGGTTGGCAGTTTGTTTTATATTTGCCGGTCATCTATCAACTTATATCTGTAGTTTGGTAAATATTTCAATCAATTGGAGCTGTTACAAATTACTAGTTACGGGTAGTATAGAATTAGCACGGTTCAAACACTTTCTAGAAATAGTGGAGTTTTTGTTAAATAGTTATCAATATCCTATTTACAGTTAACAAAATAGATGTCGAAACAAAACTATGCGTTATCTACAAGTAGATCAATCAGATATGGTAACAATCACGTTATCAAACAATTGCGCATTAACATTTATAGATATAAGTAATAAATATTTAGGTTTAATGTTTGGTAAGTTGATATTAATAATAATATCGTATAAATTGTACATGGTAAGAATTCCCCTCGTTAACTGGTTTTTCATTATTATGACGTTGTTATCTTCAATAATATTTTCAGCTGATTGGGTATATCCGTTTACAAAGTCACTTTCTCCAAAAACATTACTATTACATTCAACGTCACTTAAATATTTATAATTCGTATTTTTTTAAAGATCCTGTCTCAACCACTACCCCCCTTTATTGGAGTTAGGTACCTATGGAAATAAGTCCTGGCAACGCGTTACGTTAATTTGAAGAACCGTTTAAGCATTTTATGAGTACAGTAAAGTAACTGTAAAAGTTATAATTTTCATGGCCTTCGACACCTATAAAATAAAGTTTAATTCGAGAATCCCAGGAAATCGTTTGGAGTTTTTTTTTTGCAAAATGTCATCACACAAGTTATCACCAAGGAAAATACAGCCAGAATGCACATTGTACAATGTTAACAACAAAGAGCTGATCTATAAACCTGGTGTGCCGCAGGGTTCTTTAATGTGACCAGCATTACTTTTTCTAAGAAAACTTTGTTAGTGTAGGTCAATTGGGTACATCAATGGATATCGGAATGACTGCAACGACCTTTAATGTGTGGAGTGATAAATAGAATTTTCTACACTAATTAGGTAGGTATTGTAATTTCATTATTGAATAGCACTCAATAGAGAGCTTGACATTCCAGCTCGTAGACAAGTAAGGCTCTTGAATGAAAAGACTAAGGTATATAGTGGTTTAATGATTAAGTGGTTACAGACTATTGCTCTAAGTTTAACACGATTCTGGAATTTAAGGAATTAACATAATTCATTCGAGACGTGCGGTAAAATGTCTAGCAGTGGAATTATTTCTCAATCCGCAGTTGAATATATTTCATTTTTAATTATTATCTTACGACTACCAGCGCAATGCTTGATTCATATCATGTAGGTATTGATAATTTGAAATATTACAGGAACAGCTGATTAATAGAATTCACTAAAGTTTCACCAAAACTCCATTGACCAATTTTCATTTTACAACCAACGTTTCGTATACTATTTATTTCAAAAACAACTTATTCCGCAAATGTTTTATTTTATAAACACTCGTTTTACAAACATATAATTGGCAAACAATTCTTTTAACAAATGCATCACATGATATTTAATCATTTATACATTTTTCATTTAGATTCATTAGGATAAATCACTTTTCTACTAAATATCATTTCCTCATTGGTTCAAAGAAACCTTTTTTTTTTTTTTTGTTTCCGGGTTGGAAAATCCTCATGGATGTCTGCCGCCCTGGGGCGGGCGGCAGGGTCTGTCAGACTCTTGCTGACTAAAAACCACCCCGGTGTTCCATCTCACACCTACGCCGGGGATCGCGGGAACGTACGATCCTTCCGCAACCCCCGACTGGTGCCGGCCCGCCGCTGCGGGCCTCTTCGGGTCTGGGGGGGGGAGTGAGGTGTTTGACTCCCCCCGCGACGTCTAAGAGGGGCGCGTGTGGAACACTACGCGCTGCCACCTCAGATCCTGATGTGTGGGGGGCGACGGACGTCCCCGAGTCCGTCGCCCCTAACCGAACCTAACTCCCCGTGAAGTCGACCGTCTAGGGTGAGCGTTTCCGTCAGCAGGTCGACGGAGCCCCGTTGGGTGAGGCTCCTATTTCTGTCTGCAGGGTTTAAAGGAACCTACACTACTACACTTGCAATTATGCTAATGTGAGTTTAATATTTTTTAAACTACGTTATATTATGTCAATTTGTGTAATGTCTTTACTCAAAACGTTGTTTATGAAATAAAATGAAAAAATAATGAATTTTTTGTCAAATAATACGTTATTAAATAAAAGTTTATCGGATAATCATTTTGCTAAGTTAAATAATTGGTAAACTTGTTGTTGTAGAATGATGAAATGACAAATAATGTTTTTGCCAAACGTTGATTGTCAAGTAAAAATTTTTGAATGAATGTTTGGTGAACTGACTGGTCACCGATTAATAGTCTTTAAAATGATCTGATAACAGTCAATAATATATATAGTGAAATTAATCCTAAATAACCTTTTTGTAAAAGGAGTAAGGTTCATTTTTAAATGCAAAGATGTTTTTTTACTTATCTATTTCCATTATTATTATTAGGATATCAGTTTAGTCATTCATATTGGAATGGAATCTTCGTAGAGCTGCAATATCCATTTAACGAAATCGTATTTTATCATTAGGTGTTTTCTCCTTATTTGTAGACCGTACAGACTTTAATTTTTTATTAATCATACTCGACGCTTTCTAACATCTTAAAGCGCCTGATCGAAAATGAAAACCACGAGACTTGCAACGTCTACAAAAGTTCTATTTCGGTAAGGCAGTATTTGCAGGTATGTTTTAGCATGCTTCGAAAGGCCGGTGGTCCAGAAAGTTTGCTGATATGTAATAGTTTTAAATCTGACTAAACTAATAAGAAGACAAAAAAGGTTTTTGTTTTGTTACCCTACATTGTGTAACTATGCTGGTCGCAGTAAAGTCTTGTCGGTGTTCAGTCTGTCGGCGTAGTGTCTGTCGGCGTTGAGTCGTACACTCCTCGGAAGTATTGTAGCTTTGTCTTAGTTCTCTCAGTGAAATAGTTTTGCAAATCGATCAAGTAGTTTCGGAGATCATCTCTTAGATAAAAAATTCACCAATAACCTATAACCACAAATACCTCTTTATAAAAATAGTATAGATAAGTACTGAGGACTTACAATAATAACAATATATAAAAATAAAACATTGACATATTCTGAACGAGCTACCTATTTTCTTGAGCCTTGCTGTAGGTAGGTACAACAAATTTGTGTATGTTCCTAGTATTTATATTATTGATATCACTGTATTTTATAAAAAAAAACTTTTTATGAAAGATCATCTAAAAGATGTTCAAAAATATACTGTCAAGGCACAGTTTAGTTTTTTTTTTTTAATTTCCTTAAATTGCTTTCTGAGAGTGTGTCTCGGACTTAATTTATAAAATTGATCGAACAGGTCTTTTCTGCAAAACAAAGATGGTCTGATGAAAAAGTTATGTCCGATTTTTGAGGCATTCATCATCTTTATCAGCTAGGTGCTAGAATTACTCTGAGAGATTTTATTAAAGATATTGTTATTCTCACGGTGGCATCACAATTCATCTTCGCCAACCTCATATATACACTTATACACAAAAAACAATGATATTCATAATATTAACACTAGAAACAAGGACAAACTACGTGCTCCCTTTCACCGGCTTCATAAGGTCCATAACTCATTTGTTGGGCTTGATATAAACTTTTATATCAAGCTTCCCTCTTCTTTGTTAGATTTGCCTTTTAATGCGTTTAAAGCTAAAGTAAAATCCAACCTTTGTTCAAAGGCATACTATTCTAACAACGATTACTTAAGAGGGCTATCACAATTTTTCTTGTATTTGAGTATTTGAAGAGTCTCACACTCAAATACAAGAGAAAAATTATATTTATTTAGAGCACTCCCGAGAGAAATAATCAAGGCAACTCAGGCATATTTTTAAATTTTGTGGCCATATCTAAACCATAATCACACATCTGAACTGGGAGTTATGATGTTGTGATGAAATTGTGATAGCCCTCAAACTAGTTCGTCGCTGTGATTAACTCAAGACAATGTTTATGTTCTTTCTCCAGAATTAGCTTACCTACTGACAAGTAATATGAGTTCATATAATTGTTTATTTTTAACCCCCGGCGCAAAAGAGGGGTCTGTCTGTCTGTCTGTCTGTGGCATCATAGCGCCCGAACCACTGAACCGATTTCAGTTTAGTTTTTTTTGGATGAAAGGAGACTTAATCGAGAGTGTTCTTAGCTATGTTTTATAAAAATCGATTGAGCCGTTTAAGAGTTATGGTGGGTTAAAGTGGGATGGAAGAACCAAAATTTTTCGTACTTTTTTTAGGTAGGTTTTTGTGTCGGGGGTTTTTAAAATTTTTAATTTAATAATATTTGACTATATTAGTCAATTTAGTTTAATAATTTAATTTTCATTTGTTACTGACATAATTTTCTCATTTCAATGTTTTTTTAATGAGCTGTATTGCAATGTGTGGTTAGTTAGCGATCTCGACAATTGATCATATTATTCGTTTAAGCAACCGGCAGCAAGTTCGTATTGCTCCCTTAGATGTTACTGCTTGCGTTAGCGTCGGAGGTCGGGTTGCCTTCTTCCCTCAAATATGGCGAGGGGGGGTAATGGCTGATCTTTGCGTTATGCTCGTGAACGGGTGCTGCTTGTGGTGACAGGTCATCTAGCTGTCTATGGTTTTGTTATTGTTATTAGTAAGTAACTGTTTTTTATTTTACTTCGAAGATCCTAGTTTATCATTTTGTGACTTCCAGTTACAGCTGTATAAACATAATGTAGCATTGCAAATGTAAGCGGGCACGCTCTTTATGCCTGGAGGATTTTATTATGTAGGTATTAAGTTCTGTTTACGTTTTTTTTTTCCTTGACCGTAGTTTTCAATATTTTTGTTGGTAGTGTAAGTTAATCTACTTTAAGCACAAATAAATAGATTTAGAAATACTTTTGATCACTTTTAATTTACAGCCAATTAATTAATTACAATAACGAACGATATAAAATGTTGTTTCTGCGACGAGCGCGAGTGAAAAAGAGCCCCCAGCTTGCTGAGCTCGGGGTTTTTAAAAACTGTATTCTCCCGCCGAACCGTAGCCAATTACTCGCAGGCAACGTTCCAACGTCCGGTACGACGCAGGTGGCAGCACTGGACCCACGGTGCGTCGCTTGACGTCGTGATACTAGCGCTATGTTTGGCCGCCGGAAGCAGTGGCGCCAACAGTAGGTATATTGGCGTGTGCTATCTGTCACATGGCAAATAATTTAAATTAATGTTTTGTGTTTCATAATGTTAATTACTTATTACTGTATAGAATCCAGTTCTTCTAACTGAACAGACAGCCGTGCTGCTCAAAAAGTGCTGATTCTCGGGCCTAGTTTAAATAAATGATTTTTGATTTGCTTTGATTTTACTGTGGGTAGATCAGTCAGAAAGATGAAGCTCGTTGCCCATTCAAAAGCGTAGTAGGTATTAATGGAGAAGAACGGGCAAGAAACTCCAGACAGTCTAGGGGCCCCACCCAACAGGTAATAGGTAGGTAGCTTATCTGCCTAACTGCAGGGGTCATGGCCCAGTTTTCCACGTAGCAGGTGTAGAAATGCTACAGGCCTGGCGCTCATTGTGCTTTTACGACCAATAAGTCCAATGGAATATTATCTACCAAAATAAATCTGATCTCCGAGGCGAGATGCTAAAAAATTTTGAGCTCGCTGGCTCGCTCCTGCATCAAAGTTTCTTCAGCTTTTCCGCATAAGTCGACTGCTTTGTAGACTCGTATCAAAAGAAATGTATCCTCTCCGAGGCGGGGTGCTAAAAAAATTTTGAGCTCGTTTCGCTCGGTATTGCATCATAAATACTCTTAAGTCTTCTCAGGTTTACGAATATTATTTACTTATAAAAAACAATACAGTTTACTTAATAATGAGCTTAAGTAAAAATAAAGTAATGTGGGTAATATACAGCGATCGAGCAATTCTAATAGATGTTGTCACAAATGTATTTTTTTAATTTTAGCGATTTGCTATCCTTGATATAATTTGCCAGATTGTTGTATAAAATAAAAAATAAAAATAAGTTTATTAACACCAAAACCTTAATATACAAAAATATACAATTCAAACAGGGACATAACTTTGGGAAACAAAGGTTGCATAAATAGTGAAAACCCTGCCTCCTAAACTAGGGGGGACCCTGTGACTTAGGAGTCAGTATTCTACTGTAACTTCGTGTTCAAAAAAAATCCTTTATTTATGTGTGATAAGTTGATAACATTTGGACCTATAATGAACTACGGCTATTAATGTGTAAGGTATGTGTGTTAAAGGAGGGAAATGTGGTTGTGTGGTGTGGTGAGGTGTGGTGTGGTGTGGTGTGATGTGGTGTGGTGTAGTGTGGTGTGGTATGTTATGTTGTGGTTTCGTGTGTTGTGTTGTGGTATAGTGCGTTGTGTTGTGGTGTGATGTGTTGTGTGTGGTTTATGAAAGGGGGGGGGGGAGGGGTTTGAAGTTGCGTTTTGTGAGGGTATGTTCTGATCATATGGTGTTTCATGGGTTTCCGTATTCAGCTTTGTAGAATAGTGATTATTATTACGTGCCTAAATTATGTTATAAATAAGAGCTTCTGTACGAGAATAGTCCTGATTATACAGCCAGTTTTGTAGGTTGGTTTTAAGTTCGTGCTTGTTTAAATTGCTTATTTGGATATGCTTATCTACCCTTCTGTAAATGAGCGAGCTTATTACATAAAGCTGGCGGCCAGCGAAGGCTGTTTTGTGAGGGACAGATGGACATGCAGATTTGGCTTTACGAGTGGCTGTGTCCAACAGAGGAACCTGACTATGCTTTCTGAGGGTGGCATTAAGCACAAAGAGCTGTCGCACAGTAAGTACCCTGCACTCCGCATACAATTCACTAGCGGGAAATCTATACGGCCTGCAGAGCATCACCTTAAGCACAGCCCTCTGGGCTCGCTCCAGCCCAAGGAGTCTAGTCTTTGCGGTGCCTCCCCAAACCGGAATGCAATAACTGATGACAGACTGGCAAAGTGCAAGATATACCATTTTTAGTGTTTTGAAGTCAGCGCAGTGCCTTAGAGACTTAAAGATATAAATAAGTTTCCTCACCCTTGCCGTTAGGCTTTCAACGTGAGAGTACCACTTTAGTCCGCCATCAATCACTACACCCAAGTATTTGGTTTGACTGACACGAGATAGTGGCGTACATGAACATGAAGTGGAGCCTAGGCAGGAATGAGCAAAAATCCTCAAATCAGATGGGGCTTTGGTCCTGTGACTAATAGAGAAAGGAATGTAGTTAGTTTTTGACAAATTAAGTGATAGAAGGTTATTTTGCAGCCACGCCATGACTGTCTGCAGGGATTGTTCTACATAATATTTTACGTCAGTCCATGTATCCCCCACAACCACGATCACAGTATCATCGGCATATGTGAAAATCTTGGTGTTGGGGAGCGCCAATGTGCAAAGGCCATTAATATATATTAGGAAGAGCGTAGGCCCCATCACACTGCCTTGTGGAACTCCGTATGTAATGATTTCTTCATCACTAGAGTATGCATCAATCTTAACACGGAGTTTCCTGTTTTGGAGGTAGCTCTTGAAAAGGTCATGCGCTGTTCCCCGAATGCCAATGGCCGCCAACTTCGACAGAAGTATCTTAAACTTAAATAAGTTTTAACCTTTCTTGTATATGTCGACAAAGTAACTCCAATTACTGTTTACACAGTCAAATAAACCTTACCTATGCGTGGTGCTAAATTTTGCTTCGCGATGGAGTGGGCCTCAAATGTCATGTGCCTGGGGCCCTGGGTCTCTAAGTGCGGGCATGACTATAGGTACACCTCTCCCTAACCCTTCAGGGATTATCTACAGGCGTGATGTTGTGATAAGTATGTGCGTCTGCGTGTGTCTGCTGAGCATGGGGTCCTGGGTTCGATTCCCAGGTCGGGCAAAGTGTTGTTGGGTTTATACATTATGAATTTCTTGGTAGCAGCTCGGAGATTGGAAGTTGGCGGTTTGATACCCCCGTGCTTCGGAAAGCACGTTAAGCCATTGCTCCTGCGCCACATCTCTCCGGTCGTGTCGGATTGCCGTCCCATCGGACTATGCGAGTGACGAAAGAGAGAGCGCACCTATATCTGAGCTATAATATCTCCCGCGCCGAAGGCTATACATATTAAAGTCTCCGTTGAGAGTGGCCGCCATGACCGAAATTCGGTCTGGAGGACAATTACGTGAAGACGATGCAGCTAGAATAAAATTAGTATACCTACTACGATAGGTACAAATTATTAAAAAAAAAAAACTAGGCAATGACAGAGAAAATAAATTATTTACAAATATTGCAACCGTAGACGATTTTTCCTAACTAGGAAACTAGGTTGGTACTAGGTATCTTCAAACTCATTATTATAGCCAAAAGTAAGTCCTTCATGAGCTCTTAAGTCACTTTCGAAGCTAACTGGCCTATTATTATTAGAACTGCTAAAATATCGTGATATTCAAACAATATTGATCGGTATTCCGTTGACAATAGATATAACCTAGCAACAACCTTGATTCAGCACGAATTTGATAGAACTCGAGGATTCACATTCAAAAGATTTTTGGCCAACAATGGTCGGCGTGATTTAAGGATTTCACATTGTTATAATTTATTGTATTATTCTGTTTGATTAGCATACGTATGCGGAAAATGGCGATGTTTCGCGTGGGCGGTGGCGCGAATTAACAAATGTTGTTTATGCGAACATTAGCCTGATTGCGTATTGTTAACTGCTTGATTTTTCAATCGGTGTTATTTGCATAGATATTAATATTTTGCATATAAATGGAACCTAAACATGCCAAACAGTCTATGACCAAAAACCACTACAAGGGGATTCCGCCAAACAGCTGAAAGCGAAATGAACCTGAGGGCTAAGAAGTTGAGATCAACTGATAAATAATAATGATTTCATTTCTGTAAGTAGGTTTGTACAAACACTTTTACACGTCAATCATATTTTTAAAACTAGATGAGGGCGGCGTTTCCTATCTGACTACTCTGAGAAGAAAGGCAAAAACAAACTCAGATCTCAGTCTCTTATAAAGTCCAGACACAATCTTGGTCAGATCATGTGATGACCATGTAGATTGGTGTCTGAAACGGTATTTTCAGGAACAACCAGATTGAGTGGACCTGTCCAGTCAGTGCACGCATGTGTCAGTAACCGTGCAGCTCAACTCAGAACTGGACTCCTACTTAAAATATGCGCAGTCATTCGAAAATAAAATAGTCAAAAGAATAGCCAAAGAAGAAAAAATGCCTTAGTACTCAAAAACTAGGTATAAATGTGGTTTCTCAATGTATTTTACTGTGTGTACATAAATAATAAATTGTGTATCCTATAGCGAAACTAGATTTTAAAAAATTGACTACAAGGTACTTCTACGAGCACCAGATACGATCTTGCAAGAGCCAGATTTATTCAATGGCATTTATAACAAAACAAAAATGTGGACTCATAAATCTTTACAAATCCATAACATTGAAATAGATCGGATAGGTACTGCGTCAGTATCGGCGGCAGAATGTGGTTGATTTATGTTATTTGACTGTGTTACCGTGTCACGTCCGGGTAATAAAATTGGCTAATCATGTGATCCAATTTTTTTAACATAAAGCGGAATTTATGCCTCCTGACTTAATAGCTGTAGCAAAGGTCGTGACTTCGACCCTAGACAGACACTTTACTTTGTGTAAATTATTTCATCACCATGGCTCTCAAAACGGGGAAGACACTCATCGTGAAGAAACTGACATGACCTAAAACCAAAAATGTAAAAACATGCGACATCTACGTACCAATCCCCACTGGGCCCGCGTGGTGTACCTATAACAGCCTACGAGGAGACCTATGTCCAAGCAGTGGGCGCGTTACACTTAGGCTGATTATGCTAAATCGGATTTTACTGATACCCTGATGAGCGGTAACATCTGCCTACAACTGAAAAATAATACCTTGTGGACTTCCTCAAGTAATCATTTGCAGAAAACTCTAAGCACTTTACGATAGGTACACCTACATTTAATAACATTTGATCGCTATTAGATATAGCTGCAAATTATCCACATGTGAGCCAGCGATCAATCAAAGTGTAGAAAAATACAAGGTAAAATATTGTGTCTAATTTAAAATTGATGAATATTGTATAGCCTAATCACCCCGGTCTTTAATTTTCTAATTAACATGGGGTCGTTGTAACAATCGTAATTAAGCTCAAATCAAATCAAGAGACATATGAATGGACATTGATGATACGTAATTAAGACTCAGATTCAAAACTTCCAAAGAATCCCAATTATATCTATTATTAATTTAAGCCTTTGTCGACACAACGCAGATAATGTCGATCGTTCAATTACTATAACAAAGTATTTGCATATAGACGTGGAAACCCATATAATAGCTGCAATTATTGTTTCAAACAATGATAACGACCTGAATTTTGCTGTTAAAAGCAACATTGCCAAGCCAAAATGGATCCAATATTAACGAAGACAAGGTTTATGAGCCTGGGGATAGCTGAAGCAAACTTGGTGAGGATCGGTATGTAGATTGGTCGCAGATGAACAAACAAAAGATCTTGCACCAAAAGAGAGCCTTGAACTTCTCAACCTGAACATTTAATATGGTCTATTATTAAGATTTGAAGAGCTCTAAATTTAGTATTGAATTTTGTTACTACTTGGTGAATAATTCTTTTGTAACGATATCAGAAAGGACATAATACATGATAATGAAAAGATAATCTACCAATGAAACGTCAGGCGTTTAAATACAACGAATCTCAGGCTCTGTAGTTCTATCTCAAGCTTTCTAAAGAAGCTTGAAACAGGAAACCACCGCTGAAAATAGCATGAATCTTCCCACAGAGACAGAAGCTGGAAAAAAGGGAGAGAACATTTGTATAACCAATATACTATATAAATGCGAAGGAACGAACTAACATGCAGTTTTTCTTTAGATGGCAATAATATTCTCATCAATACGGTGAGGAAGGATAAAGTAGGACACCCTACTACTACCATATGTGGCGAGAGCAAGAGAAGACGCGTGAGCATAATGCAAAAGTGAGTCTATTAACTACCAAATAAATGTACTGTGTATGATAATGGTAAAGAGTCAAATTAAATGAGCTATTAGATACCCATACCCATCACGTCTGCAGAGTTTCGCTAGCTAATTTAATTTGACCCTGTTTATTCTATTTCGGTTAATTTTGTTCTTTCTAGAAGGACATAAGCGTTTTCACATCCTGAAAGTCAAACAAACAGTCCAGGCACAGCTAACCTACATACTATCATAAATTCCATCGTGATCCTCTTAAAAATAACAAAAGTTGAACAGTAAAGCGACCCTGTCAATCACACCTGACCCCGAATCGAGAGCACTCCAAAAATATGCGCTGATCACGGCAGCTGTCCATCAGAAGGTGCCAATAGCCTGACCTTTGGGGAGGCCTTGTTCAGGACCAGAACAATCAGATCAAATGCTCATGAACATGATGCAATAAGATTTGGATGTCAAAGGAATGTAGCATTGGTCCTTGATAAGATTGACAGATTGGATGTAGAAGGCGGAGAACTGGGTGAGGTGGCGTAAGTTGTGAGGGATACCTACTTGATTAGCTATGGGTTGAGTTGTTGATTGTCTGTGATTAGATTCATAATATTTATAATAACACTTGTTTTATGATTAGCAAAGTTTTCAATCCATCGAAGACGCGGATAGGCTGGCTGGATGTAAAACCGCGACGTAACTAAGTTTGGTCCTTATAATAGATAGGGCACAGTTTTTTTTTTCAAAAGCATTCGTAGCTATTCATTAACGGCTTTTCCTAAACGAAAAGGAAAATTGCGACGCTTTTCTGCAGTGTTTTTGACAAAGTCATTTATTACTCAAACCCCTTAAGAGTCGTTCTCATTTTCATCCGAACGTTATGCAATTAAAGGCTGTTTATTTGTACCTACTTAAACATATTGTCGCCTGAAGCTTATGAGCTAACGTAATATTATTAAAAGTAATGTTTATGGCGGTCAGAGGTTGTTCCATACTCGTCACTTCTTATCTTATTATTACTGCATTTAAAACCGTTGCTTCATATATGGCTTGAGGGAAGTGTCATCATTTTGATAGGTTGCTTAACCTATGGAGAGTGGTCGTAATTTGTTCTTATTAAGAGCTTTTGTACTGGTTTTATTTGCAGGCAAGTTTAAAATTGGTGACAAACGAGGTAATTCGAATAGAATTGAACTGTTGGATTGCAATTTTACGCCACTTTCTCCCTCGTTTTGACTTACTTGAAATAAGTGACACGAATTTTCAGCCAGCATATTTCTTTATTACAAACAATACACCACTATTTCGATTTGAATTCCAAACTATGAGTAACGTGAGAACTCAACACTCCAAAAACAAAAGAACATCGAGCTGTCATTAAATGTTTCTAATCGTTACTTCCATATATCATTATGTTAACATGACAAGTAACAAGGGTATTTTGTTTTGAAGGTAGCCATTATTATACTATAATGGAGAACCACCGTGGGTGGACAATTTGACAGATACCCTGTCACATAGGAAAAAGGATGGAGCCTTGTCAACTATCAATCTTAGTTTGTTTACTACGAATTTATTCATCATTGTGTGAAGTACAGATTTTGCAATTTGCGTATCATTAACAATGATGAATTATTGTTTTTCTTTCACTTTGTAATACCTCCACATAACTATGGCTGTTAATCAGTAGATTCATTGTATTGGCCTGCTTTTCGTTGCGATGTCTTGTAAGTGGAAACTACTGTTTATTTTTCTTACTCTTTCACTGTTGGTTTCCAAGACTGTATATAATCCTTTCCCCGGGACTCGTCGAGTATCATTGAGTCGGGACTTCTCTAGTGCAGCTGGTCACTGTAGATTCTGGCTAACGGTACCTACTTGCAGAGGTTGGGAAATGTATGGTTGGCTTGCCCAAGGGAGAATGAAGATATTGGTGACTAATGAAGATATTGGTGGTAATATGTACAAGAATTTCTCCTTTGTTGCGTTTGTATGATAAAGACCGTATATCCGTGTTCTCAGTTGACCCATATTTGTAAATTAGTGTTATTTATAAGACATTCTTGTGTCATAAGTCGCCCACGCACATTATCATAATATATAGACTAGCTTTTCTAGTATCCAAATTTTTATGTAAATCTCAATAATATTTTTGTCATTGTTACGCAAAACTATGCTGGTAATTAAAAATTCTGACTGTAATGATTAAAGAATGTGCCTAAGAAAACAAAGCCTGGCTTAAATAGTATAATCAATATTATATAGGAGCCCATACAGTTTTGTTTAATTATTAGAAAATACGTAGGTACTCACGTACTTTTTAAAGAATAGAAATATCAGTAGGATTTCTTCAAGAAGTCCTTCGTTACTTATTTTTCGATACTTAGACGATCCCCAATCCATCTACCAAGTTCTATGAATGTGACAATCTGTTCATTATTGTGATCATTAGGAGGGCATTGCTGAGTTGAACGTAACTAGTTCTGAACAAATCCAGTTGATCAGTTGACTTTTAAAGATCAGCCTTCGGCCAAAATAAAGACGTATACTCACGAGCTAAAAATGTCATCTATACCTTGCGGCCGTCCGTCAGATTATTAAGCCGTATTTAACAGTAATGGTCGCCGCCTTTCAAAGATCTGTTCACTGATTTGACAGTTCTGTAATGGTTCTATACTTAGTATACAGTGATAAACAAATGTGATAAAAAACCAATGACTGGTGAAATGTGGGTCTACAATGTACTGTAGGTACACCTGTCTGCCTTACCTTTTGGGGATTAGTGACAGACGTCATGTTATTTCTCATTATCATCCCGCTTAGGTACATACAATATGCAGGTAAAGTTAAATTAAATTTCTGTATCAAGGTAAGCTGGATAATAAGAGATTACCCGCAGAACAGCAGCAATCTCTTTCAAAAATAACTTCAACAGTGTTACACGACTCGTGTCCTAGAATTCAAGCTCGCTGGCTTATACAGAGTCCAATTAAATAAGCTAGCGTAACTCTTCAGAAGTGATGGATATCGATATCTAAACACGATAAAATAAAAGTAAAAATTATTTGTTTTTTCTTTGGTGCTCAACGACCGTTGGTCGTATTGTTACTTGAAGTATGAGTTAAGAAAGTCTGTTATCTTTTGTTTTATCGTGTTTAGATATCGATACCAATCACGTCTGTGAAGTTTAAACAGAACAAAAACCGTTTGTTTAACTGATATTACAAGTGACTGCACTAAACGCGGTCGAGGACCGCACAAAATAAAAACATCTTTTTTTTTTATCATGTTAAGATATCGATACCCATCATATCTGCGGAGTTTCGCTAGCTAATTTTATTTGACCCTGTATCTCGCTGTGAAACGAAACCATAGCGCGGTTGGGTACAGCGCCATCTATCGAGCCAGAGGGTAGTTAAATGCTGTTATAATTCTCTAATGGTATTAAACATATTTTTTTCATTTTAAAAATAATAATTTATAACGGTATTAAAGAACTTTAATAAAACAATTACATGTGTCTGCTTTAAGTAATATTCAGGAGGAATATTACTAAGAGCAGATAAAAATTAAAGCTGACTGGGGCAACATTTTTTAGTTCAGTAGTAAGTACAACTATACCAAATTGTCCTACGTATCGAATATTAAAAACAATAAACTTCTTTTATACCTACTTAATTTTTATTAATCCTATGATATATTATTATTTGTTATACTTAAATATCGTAATTTGCTTCTAAGTAGGTACCGATGGTAATTTCCACGGCTCAAGGTCGGTGATTCGACTGAATCAAAAATAGCTCAACCACTAAATTGCAATAGGTATTAACGGGAATTGTTGAATTGGGAACTTTAATGCTCGTCATCAAGGAAAACTTATTACATAGTTTATTTTATTTATATGTATATTTATTTTTAAAAATAGAAAATATTTTTATAAAGTTGGTAAATTGTATTGCGAAAAATGCTAAATGAATGCCAAAATTGTGAAAAATGGTAAATCAATGCCAAAATAATATTGGAGGCGCCGGGTATCGATCCCGGTACCTCTCGCATGCTAAGCGAGCGCTCTACCATCTGAGCTACGCCCCCGATACAGTTGTTGTCGAAATTACTGTTCGTTTACTAAAGCTACGGCTCTTTGGTGACAGGGAGGACCTCGTTCGGTTTTGTTTTTGCTTGCCCCGTAATTTCATAAAGTACAAACAAAGTTCAAGAAACGGCACCGCTTTTTGACGGCCGTCATTTCTAGAACAGTCGGCTCTTACGTCCACTGCCTTCCTATATTTATCTATTTCCTAAACCTAAACCACGATACAATGAATCGTTCTCATCCAGGAAGCTTTACCTACCTAACAAACAAAACGTATGGAGCAATTATTGAAATGTTATAAATGCGTAGATAATAAAATGTTTATATTATTTATGTAATTATTAACACGCATGTACTCGTATTATACGCACTAATACTTCCTCATAAATTTAGTGTTACGGCCGTGTCATCGGTTGCGTTGATTGCATTTGTTTAATCTAGGGTTGTCAGTTTTAGAAAATCATTACAGGTATATAAATTAAATGAAAATAAGGATAGAAAAATAGGTTTATGTGTCACAGAAACACGTGCTACAACAAAGATAATTAGCTCTAATAATGAATAAAATTAAAAACAAAATAAATCTATACTCACGAGTACAAAACAGATACCTATAGTCGGCAGATGCATGTCATGACTGTGACAAGTGACAAGAAGGCTTCCACTCAGCATGATGCTGTGCTATGGGACCCACAGCTCAGCTCTGATTTTCAGTGGTTATCAGGTAAGGACAAAAAAAAAGGATATTACCTATATATAGGTGTTGTCTTCACTTCCTAAATTTGGCCATATGCCGAGCATTTATGTCTTTTACAGACAGAAAAATACGTTTGCGCTGAAAATTGAATAAAGTCACTGATAGACATTGATTTTATATATGTATAGTTCACTGTTGCTCAACATACATGCAGACAGACTAAAAACGTAGGCCACTCAGTTGATGCTTTTGTGCCATCTAACTATCTATTTATAAGTTCCAGGTAGCCTAAAACAACTGAGGGGCAATTCCCGTATTTTTAAGACCGTTCGCATTCTAATCTCAGTCTCAATCTGTCAAAATTACAATCAATTTACATACATTTTTGACAGGTTTTTGACATTGATTGTCGCTGAGATGAGATTGCGACTTGAATTTGAACGTTTTTTAAGTACGAGAATTGGCCTACTGGTATTTGACAGAGAATGAAGAATCCATGAGAGCAGTGGTGGCCCAGTGGTAACGGCCGCAACTTACGAGTTGTAGATCGTAGGTTCGAACCTACGACGATGTTAAAATTCATGGTCTTCCTTTTATTATTGACACTATGTCATATAGCAAAAAATAATCCTTATGGTGAAGCCTTTCGATCGGTATGATAAAGCTACAGGGTGATTATTCTTCTCGTGTAACGGGTTCGATTTCCGGTTCAACCATGTAATTATTTAAATATCTATGAATGCAGTATAAATTGATTTTTAAATTCAAATAATGTTTTCTTTCAGTAAAATGTTCAACTTCAATCTACAATATTCAAGGTACTTTCCCTCCATGTGGCATATCCGTGGGACGCCCTGTATACTAAATAGAGCTGAAGAGTTTGATTGTTTTTTTTGTTTGTTCGCTTGAACGCACTAATGTCTGGAACTGCCAGTCGGATTTGAAACATTGTTTGTGCAAATGATAGCCCGATTATTGGGGAAATATCTACTTAACATCACGCTAGGACCCTTAGGAGCTGAACAAAAGAAATGTCTCAAAGAACGCTGAGCGAAAACGAGGTAATAGTGCGGGCCGGCGGCGATGCGTTGCGACGCGGTGGGTCGGCGGAACATGAAATATCACGCGGACGAAGCCCGCAGCTGCCTGCGCTGCGCTGAAGCTACATGATATATGGCGAATATCCCTATAACAAACACCCTAATTGCGTAATCCATTGCTTCATATGTTCGAAAAACTTGTCCGTTCAACAACGTAAATAACGCAATGAATGTTGTTGAACTGTCAAAATGAAAGCGTTTCTGTTAGTGTGTTACGCAATTACCGCGCTGGATACTTACAGTGCATCTGTGTCATCAGTCATCACCTAAACGGACGTGGGTGGGTATAAGTATCATCGATTAGGGACACATCGACAACCCTGTTCACCTGTGCTCCGCTGCCAAGGTCGGACATATCGTCGATATATTGTAATAGCAACAAAAACCATAATTATCAACGTCAGCGGGCGCAGGTTACGAGTCAATATTGATCAATTGATGTTTGGTGTGACTAGTGAATGTGGGGACTTCGGAAATGTACTGTCGTGGTTTTGGTAAGAAGAACTTATTTTATATACACATCTACAGGTGAAATTGATTAATCAACAGGTGGTTTTCTAGAAAGCAATATTGGATGGTTCAAAATGTATTATTATGCATACTTCTGTTATATTTTTAGTTATGAATTAATCATAACTAAAAATATAACAGAAGTAATTACCATGGAAATTTGGTCAGCACTTAGTCTGACTGAAAGGGCTGATTTTTCAATAGTCAGATAACTTTTATAAGAAGAATAAATCTGACAGCTTGACATATTTTCTATATAAAAGCTGTCAAACTGCAATATTTATTCCTCAAATAAAAGTTATGTGACTATTGAAAAATTTGCTCTTTTAATAATTATGATTATTTCATCCAAAAGAAATCCTCCGATGTCAGTAAGTGTTTTTTTGTCACAGTTGTCAAATTGCTAAATATGAAAATGATCCTAAGTTCAAAGTTGCAGTGTGGGTAGTATCAACAAACAAAGCAATTTGATGAACTAACAAATTGATAATACAATGTTGATAGATAACTTTAACACTGTAATTAAAAACTCATACATGTTGTATTTTTTTTCAGCTTGTTGCTATTTTTGAGCTAAGTAATGGTTCTGACAAGGTGCATGTTTTAAGGTCAATATCAACTGAGGCGTAACCTTATAGGTATTCACTATACAAGTAGGGAAAATAATTCACGTGAATCACGAAAGATATTTTTCTAATGACAGTTTGTTCTGTAAGATTTAAAATCCTTTCTTTTGACTATTCCCGTGTTGGCTAAAAAAGTGCAAAGAGTTTTAAAATAGTTCGATTAATGTGAAAGACCGGGCATTTATAAAAAAAACCCGCCAAGTGCGTGTCGGATTGGGATGATTTTATCCCAAAAACAAACTTAACGTAGTACTTGAAAAACATTCTCCGATACATCGAAATACGTCACGATCAATTCCTCAACTGCAAATGTAAGTTTACTATCGCAAATAAAAAAAATTATGTGATAAAACTACAAATTGAAGTTTTTTGGACTTTAACCTTTACTTATGCTGTGAGACTTATTCAACTTACTTATTCTAGGTCAACGGGAAGTACCTCTATAGGTTTTGATTTATTTGCGGGTATTAAAATACAATGTAGGTATGTCGCATAAAAGGCCGTATTTTTTATTGCGTTGACTTAGAAGCTTAATTTTTTTATAGCTCCTAGGGACCGTAGACTTATTTTTTGTTAATTTTAACTGGATACCTCGACGCGTTTCTGAGAAAAAGGGTATTGACAGACTGACAGACTGGAAGACAGACAACGAAATGATACTATAAGGGCTCCCTTTTTCCTTTTGAGGTATGAAGCCCTAAAATGTACTTTCGGATAAGTTACAGTTAACTTATCTAGCAGATTGTTTCGTTGGTTGATATATTGTGAATATCTGGACTGTTCCGTACACTGGTATTCTGCTGCCGCACAGTAAAGATCTGCAGACTCAACCTGCGGCTAGTGTGAGCCTCTATACTCCCAAACGTTAAAACGAACATAAAACAATTCATACTCCTAACCGCATGGGCCCATAGAAGGTACACATGCCTCGGTGGGGGGGCCATGTCAGGTCTTTGACGACTGTGTCAAAGATCTGCAAACTACGTTCCAGAAGAAGCCCAAAAGTTTGACAACCAATTTCTAATTTGGTTTAATGTAATTGCTATGATAATTTAATGCATTAACGAATTTTTTTTTATGTATTAATTTGTTATAATTTAGTTTTATTGATTATTTTTGAATGTTCTGTTGTATTTATTACTAATTAATAAGAAACTATAATTTGAATATTTGTGCACCGTTGACGGTAAGACATAGCGTTCATTTTTATTAATATTGAAAACTAGTATTATTTTTTTTTTTTTAAGTCGATACAAAGTAATATGTCTCCAACACCCTAGAAGTAACTAATATTAATGGTACCAAATAGTTATAATCACTAATATAATGTCTCCAGCACCCTAGAGGTAACTAACTAATGTACTACATAGTTATAATCACGTAAGTATCTCATTGTAAGCGAACTGTTTAGTTCTTATGAGAAATACAGTTCTTTAAACCTAAATCTGTACTTGTTTGTTTACCTGTGTTCTACACATAAAAATATTTGAATTTGAAACAAACGTACCATAAATCCATGCACCAGTCCAATGGACGACCTACCTTACAATATTCTCCGTGCCCCGTCCTTCCTAAGAAGTTAATGAGTCGTTTTGAAGTCAGTAATTATAATTACATCGTGAGTGACGCCACGTTGATTGATGACTGTCGATACATGTCGCTAATTATTATCTACTTGTTACGTGTAATTACTGTCTACGTTTTATATACGTGTCAGTTTAACGTTTTAAATTGCAATTTATTATTTTTGCACCCGCTCCATGGGATTTCTCATCGACAAAAATGACAGAATTTCATACATACATATAAACCACCTTCTTTATATAAGGAACTCTTTTGCAAAATTTCATGTTCCTTGACCCAGTGGTTTAGACAGTGCGTAGATGTAGGGACTATAGTTTAATAATAGGTAAGTAATCTGCAGTGGTTAGTGGTTCGCTTCGCAAATCTGTAGTTATAGGTTCGATTCCCAACTATTGATATTTTTGTGATTCCTTTGTTTTATTTTTTAAAATCTAAATATGGGGTTCCTAGTACGTTGTGCTTAAAATAAAATATAATAATCTATTTGCAAAATTCTTTACAGATTTTTTTAACACTTTTTTTTCATCATGTCGCCTCTTAGCTGCCTCTTAGTGCTATTATTTTAATATTTTTCTTTGTTTTTATTTTGTGTTTCTATTTGCTGTACTCTGGACGCGTTTAACGTGTACGTCTTTTTTACATCGTTCTCACATATAATTATATTATAAGTTAAACATTAATGATGTAACTAATATTTAAGTATGTAACAATATAATTTAAAAGAGTGTCCATGGAGTTTCTTGCCCGTTCTTCTCCATAGGTACCTACTACGCTTTGGAATGGGCAACTACCTTCATATTTCTCATTGACCGACTTCTTGGTACCTGTTAATGCTTTAAAAGAAACAAATGCTTTGAGTTTGAGATGATTCCATTACTTCACTGGGCTGAATAGGGAACTAATTATAGCAGATAGTATCAAATTTAACCTTTTAAATGATTATCTTCACGCTATACCTTTATGGAGCTAAGCAGTCAATCATGAAATAGAAGAATGGCTATTTCAGTCAACTTTTCAAATTCAAATTGGATTATTGTGAATCATAGGTTCATAAGATGTTGTGTTAGTTACAGGTAAGTCTGTTATGTCCCGCCATTGAGGCATACAAAATTCATATCATAAGTTCAGTACCTACATAGTTTAAATACAATACATCAAAGTGTCATGCAATACTTTACGATAAATTAGTGTAGTATTTATGTCAAATTACAAATTAGTCATGTAAATGTCATATAATGTTTATGTATTGTTTTAATAAAACGAATAGCTTAGCAGTTCGACGACTGCTTGGCAAACCTGTGGTTGTAAATTCCAAGAGTGTCACATGGCAAAGCTCCAATGATTCTGACAGTTCGATCCAGATTATTTCCCATTTTTATTATCCTGAAAGACTGGGGTAGCCAAGGCAGTCTGAATCACAGTTTGAGCTGAAGACTGGATACGCCAACCTGTAAACAAAAGCTTAACACACTGACCAAACTTTAAAGTTCCATTGTCTGATTCGAACTTGTCTTATTGGTCTAAAAAGAGATTATGAAGGCCTTATGATATTATTTTGCAAAAATACCTGCCTATTTTAATATTCAGTTGGAATCTAGCTAAGCAGATGATGACTGTTGATCTTGAACATAACATACGATCTAATCAATCTTAACTGATTTGCATACTGGGTTACTGGTATGGAAATAAACATAAAATTAGCATCCGACTACAAATCAACTAGTTACTTATACAGGAGGACAACAAAAGTGAGCTATAAGCTAAGTATGCTACATCAATTAATAAGGTACAACATACTTTTCGTGTTTAAAATGTATAGGTACTTCGTTTAATAAGGTTTAAACTGCTTTGGCAACTGAAAGCTTAGAATGGTCTTAAAGTTAATTTAAACTCAGAGAAATTAATTGTTAGGCAAATTATTATATTTTTTTTTTTTACCTACTTAAGTTATCCGTATATTCAAATCACAATTGTCATTCTTTGACCGTTGTATGAAAATGCTTTACAGGCTTATATTGAGTGATGTCCTTAACCGCACCGCTCCAGCGCAGTAACGGTTCGGGTGGCACAGCCTCGAAAAAATGCACCCGCTTATCGCCAACGAGCCGTCAGCAAGAGGACCGCTCGCTGCCGGCACGCCACCAGTACAGTGAGGTGACAACTTGTTGTTCACGCGCCGCTTACTAGTCGGTAGCTCACCGTCCACGCGCCAACGACTAGTTTTCAGCTTAAAGACCGGTTTGCGAACATTCGTGAGTGATCTCGCTTGAGAAGCACGCGTTTTTACGTTGTCTCAGATTACTTTACGCGAACTGGTAATCATAGCTATTGCACTCAACGAAGAAGCAAATAATAAAACAAAAAGAAAAAGGAGATTTTGAGTCCATAAGATGTTAAAAGGCGGCGGCGCGAGATCCGTCCGCGGGCGACGAGAGTTCAGCACGCCCTGCCCGCGAACTGTCCAGTATTCTGTATTGTCATTGTAAAATTAATTTTAATGCTTTTGTTTTAAAATCCTAACTTGAATGACAAGTTATTTGCAGTGTCGGAGCGGTGCAGTTATAACGAGTGATGACCTTAACGCGACAAATTGTCGTACGCTGTCAATTTGCTTAACAAAGAATTTCCCTGACTGAACAACACGGGAAATCTGCCTAAATGATCTATTTTACGAGAGCTATTATTAAGAGCAAAGCGAATGATAATTGTAATTTTTATGCAGCAAATTAGTGCATATGTCGTAGGATAATTTGATACTTCGAATTTTCGCGAAAATCCTAGGGGTTTTGCGAAAACGCGGATAATTAGACATAGGCGAAAAATTATCAAATCTTACTGGACAAAGTCAGGACCTAACCTAACCTAACCAACAATAGAAGGGTATCTGGCGCTTGGCGGCCGCTGCCGCGGCACGCTCGCTTCGCTCGCTCGCCTTCGCGCGCTAATGGTCACTGTTCTAACCTAACCTAACCTAAATTTTTCGCCTATGTCTAATTATCCGCGTTTTCGCAAAACCCCTAGGATTTTCGCGAAAATTCGAAGTATCAAATTATCCTACGACACATACAAACATTACTTCCCTCGTTATGCAAAATTTATGCAAAGTGACCATTCGTTTTCTGTTTGCAACGTTTCCATTCAGAAATAACTTGGTGTTTCAAAATATTCCTGAATCGCTGCCATTCGATGTCATACGAAGATTTATATCTGAGCGTAGCAAAGTTGAACTTGTATGCAATTTAGACAATAAATTCAAAACACTCTAAAATCGTTGAATATATAAAACTTCTTCATTTTACCTTTTGCAAAATGCTGTTGTACTATCTGTTACTCTTAAATCTTCTCGGCAATGTGGACCGATTTCCGAAGGTAACAAGTGAAGTTGCGATCCTGGGATGCCGACATCCAGCAGAAATCATCTTTCGGCTGTCATGATGATCATAAGCAAGAAACTTCTTTCTTGTCTTATCCTGCCCTTTGTGCTGGATCCTTCGTTCTATCGTACTGTCCTACACAACACAACAACACAGTTAGCCAATTACTGATCAGAAAGTTCACCTAATCACCACTTGCATTAACACTTAAGTATTATTATGTATTTTGTATATAGGTACTGCAAATAACATAGGTGCAGTATGGCTTTTAAACTTAAAATGAGTTAGCACTCACACGCAAAAGTACTAAAACATTGCTCATACGAAAGCTAACGCTATTTATAGAGAGACGAAAGTTAATTTTGTATTAGCACTGTTTTTTAATGGGGGACAATAACAAGATTCCCATGTAAAATAAAAGAGGTGCGTCTGCGCTTACAAAATGTTGCAAAGAATAAATAAGTTTACAGAAATAACATTGCATCCGTCACTTAATAAATAAGATGAAAGCTCTAATAAATTGTCATCGTATAAACGAATTAACACGATATTTCATCAGTAGTGTCCAAAATTGGTTATAAGTTTCAACGCTATAAGTAAATTATTCATAATTAATATAAACTTTGTGTTAATCTGCAAATCTAGTCTATATTTTGTAGTTTTGCAATAAGTTGGTATTGAAATCAGTGCGATTTTGAAGACATAATGTATGTATTACCGTCCTTGTAGTACCGCCCGTGTAGTATCTGTCTAGTGATAATGATGATTCCATAGGCCTTCGAGACGATTTCAGCCACAGCGACTGCATTCGACCTCACCTTTTTACCTGTCTGATAGTATTTATTTATTAGAAGAGAATAAATTATTGTCTTTTTTTGTGACATCGGAAAGGGACATATTAACGGTCAAGTGCCAGCATTTCTAAACGACTGCATGAGCTGTGAAGAAATCCAAAAATTATAATTCCTTTTTTTGGTAATCCTTGCACAGATTGACGTAAAGGTTTTTTGCAGAGCGTTGATATGAAGGGTCTTTTGTCATAATTATGAGATGCTCTTAAGCAGCTCTTAAAATTCTCTTCCACTGCTCACATACTCTATGTCCACATCAGCTGCGTGTACGCATGTTCACGATCATGATCGCGTATCAGCACAATGATTTATGACTACCTCCGTTTATTTCGAATTATTTAATAATACTACCGTCATTATCGTCAAAGTGATTGTTATGTACGAATTCTCAATTAAGTCATTTGGTTTTTAGAACAATTTATTGTATCTTATAGTACGTATTTTAACTGTAATTCTATTATTTGTAATGTTTAAATTGGTTAGGATGTTAGGATTATAATGATTACAATGTTGACCTAGAAATTGCAGCATTTTGTTGTGTAATATCTGTAATTTTGTAGTTCTTTAGAATCCATATTATTGGAGTCAATTATGGTTACTTTCAGGGTTCACTTAATTGACTTAATAATGTTAACTTAATGTCTGCAGCTTGTTAATGCTCAAACAATTGTGTTTTTAGGGTGAGGCGGAGTTGCACCTATATGACAATTGACAACCACATTTCGCGATATAAGTTTATGTCCCGTGTAATGAGGGGCGAGCCTATTGCCAACTACCGGGCACGAATCCAAACTCCGGACGGCTTCTGAGAAATTCCTGATCGAAAAACAGACACACTACGCCCGACCTGGGCATCGAATTCAGGACCTCACAAATAAGTATATTGACGGCACGGTTGGCGCAATGGTTAAGCGATTGACTGCTGCGTTGCGTGTCTCGGGTTCAATTCCCGCACGGAACAAATATTTGTATGACCTACAAGTAGTTGTTCCGGGTTTGGCTTATTGTGTATGTGAGTTTAAATGTTTGTAAACGCACCCACAATACAGGAGAAGTTCATAGAGTGGGGCAACGTTTAAAAAGTTGTGAATAAGTAGAGATGGAGATAGGTATAGTTTTGTAATCTATGAAGCAAATACCATAAAGCTATTCAACCAAGTTCAACAACATATTTACAGAGGAAGATAAGCATCTGGTACACTTTCCCCGCATCCCATGGATATTTCCCATAGATGTTGTAAACAGTATCAAAACATTAATTACCGACATAAGTAACGTAACTTCTACGTGTTAGTTGGGAAACCCTTTTGTTAGCGTGAGAAGTACGCTGTATGACAGTATAGTCGGTTTAACTATGAGTGTCCAACATTGTAAACATGGAACTTGTGGAGATTATCCAGTGTAATCGCTTATTTGAAGCAAGTTTTAGTTAGGAATCATCGCCATCTGGCCTTCATTATTTTTAAACATACTCAAATCTATGAAACCATTCCACCCAGACGCAAAAACTAAGTATTTATTACTTCTTTTTTGCTTCTTTCCTTATTGCTTCAGATAGGCGACGAAGCAACAGGTCCTGTAATTGTGTCTCATCTGCCAGTACGCAAAATACGCGCTTTGACGTGGAGTTGCTAATTTAGGTTTGCTCTTGACTCTAGTCTAAGTCAGCGGTGACAGAGACAGAGTCGACGGTGGAGTGAGCTTATCCAGAAGAAGCTTGTTCACTCTCACTTTGAAGAGATTAGGATTCTATGCGTTCGGAAACACAGATGCAGGTAGAGAGTTCCACTCTTTTGCTGTGTGCCTAAAACATTTGAAGCACAAAAGACATTTGGAAACGTTTAGTGCGAATTGGTGGAATAGCAACCCAGTAAGGATGGTAACTTGCAGTGCGTCTAGATGACCGATGGAAGAAAGGGGCTGGTGGAATGAGATCGTGGAGTTCTTAGGCACACTATCCGAAGTACAATCTGTAGAAGACCGACAAGCAGCATGCGGCGGCGATGACATCCACCAGTTATACGTCGCCAATGAGTCTCTTAGATCTGCGTTCCACCGAGTCAAGCGCCTATTGCCCCATCTTAGCCATTCATCAGTAGGACCGCGTAAATTACTATACCTTAACTTTCCAGCCTGTATATCCAATTGATGCTTCGAAATTTAACAATAGTTCGCAGACAGCTGTTGAAACAGTTTCTCTCTATCTTACTTTGTTTACATTTGTGTACAGTTTTATTGAAACTGACTTTAGTAGTAGTAGTGGACATTGGACATAGTCATAACTTTAAAGCAGGGGATTGCGATAGTCTCTGTTTACATAGATAAGCGATGGCCCTTGCATATGCGAATCATAAATGGTGCTTGCTTGGGCAAGTATATCAATATGTCTACACAAATATGGTAAGACAATGTTTTAAAGGATTGTCTCTAGGCATAATAGATATTATATCTACTTGGCTGCAGCACTTTGAGTTATAGAATTGTAATTGAGAAAACTGCAGATACCTACTGATAGTAAAAATAAGGAAGAAGGACTGGGCAAGACTAGTGGCCTGCTATACAGGGTTATTGGTAAAACACCTTCAACCTCTTAAGGGGTCATTGTAGTCATCATTATGAACAACTTTTACTATGGGACCAAATATGAAATCAGTGGAATAAAAATCAGCTGGTCCCTACATTTTGACGAGTTCTGCAAACAAAAATGTAGGGAACAGCCATGGAACAGCTGATATTTTTTTCGCGATTTCATATTTGGTCCTATAGTAAAAGTTGTTCATAATGATGAGTACAATGACCCCTTAAGAGGTTGATGGTGTTTTACCAATAACTCTGTATATGTAGGTTGAGTTGATTTGCTGAATGATTCAGCGACGCTTGAATAAATTTCCAAATTCAGCCGACTTTTGCATAATAGCCCTTGAAGCCGTTGCATGATCTGAGAACCTTAACTTAATTGTAAGCAATTTGTACAATGTGATCTTCAACACCATAGCTATTGCCATACTAAACTTTTAGCAGGGCTCTTGCCAAAGTATTCACGCTATTGCAACAATAAGGTAAACAGAGTCTAAACCAGTTACACGATCAGCTTATCTAATGGTCCATTTGAAGGATGTTCCCATACAATGTTGAAATGAAACAAAAAATGGCCACAGTTGCGATACAATATAGCATTAACTCCAATTACTTTAAAGGTAATTTGTTCAGCTACCATTTGCTTCTGAATATGTCTAAATTGATCGTTTTTGTACTGAATTGTGCAGAAATAATGATGTGATTATTGATTCAATTGCTTAATATCATGTTAGATTGGATTTATTACTTGGTAGGTAACCTTATTAATATCATACTTGTTTTAAATAGACTGGAAGCGATTTTTTTTATTGTTTTTAGGTGTCCTCACAATACTGGAAGGTTTTTGAGCGGTTGCCTGGTAATTGAATTCTTGAAAACTTGTTTATTTATCGTAAATTATGTGCGATGGGAAAGATAATGATGAAATAAGTAAGAATGGAAGAAATATGAGCGAGGGAGAAGGGGACCAGCCGGTCGATTCTGTAAAGATCTCACCGTGAAGTGAACACTTAGGTGAAGTGAGCGTGGAGTGAGCTGCCAGTGTCATTCCACTGATGCTAGGGATTGACCAAGCATTACATTTACAATCACAATCGAGATTTTAATTATATATTTTTAATGTTAGTTCTGTTGATCATTTTATATTATTTCAAAGCTAGTATTTAAGTGGCTATACATTATTGTTATAATGTTTGCGGGTTTTTTAAATAAAACAGCAAAACAGAAATTCAGTAAGAAACTCAAATAAGTTCTTTTTTTTCCTAAACTGGCTACTAAAGAAAATGCGCATAGACATTGTTTGTTATTAGGGACATATTGTTGAATATGACTATTGTTGTCGTTTTCATGGTTTTCGAGGTTGCTAAAGCCGAAAGTAAGGTCAACATGAAAATCAAAGTTGGCTTACCGTCAACTTTGATTTTTATTTAAAAAGAAACAAAATTGACTTTGCTGTTTTATAAAAATAAAACTCTAAATAATAATATTTAGACACTTAAATACTAGCTTTGAAATTATATAAAATGGTCAACAGAAAAAAAATTAAAAATCTAAATAAAATCTCGATTATGAATATTATGATTGTAAATGTAATGCTTGGTCAATCCCTAGCAACAGTGGGACTACACTGGCAGCTCACTCCACGCTCACGTCACCTAAGTTTTCACGGTGAGATGGTTACAGAATCGCAATGTAGGTATCCACAATTCTTACCATCAAAGAAAAGTCCCTTCCTTATCTAGCTGTCGTTAGAGTCGAAGGGTAAATATATTTCAAGAGTCAAGACGTTGGACAGAAGCTTGGTTTGGTTCGATATTGACTGGAAATTACTGATATCCAACTGTGATAATAATCCTATCTTGATGTTGGTGGTTTCAGACCATTAATTGCAGCAGTCAGTGGGTAGCACACGGAGAAATCCCTTAGGTATAATTCTGTCTCAGGGGAGACCTGTCATCAGGGATATGCCTGACAGGCGTTGCCCAGGTTGGGGTCCTGGAGTTGGTCTTTTAAGAGGAACCGGTACCCCCCTCCATGCGTTGATTGTGGACACAGGGGTGGTTTTAGTGAGGTAATTGAAGATTTACAAATTAATTAAAAAAAAAGTTTAATCTGAGTGTTTGTTATTTCCAAGCTAATGAGGCAGCAAGCTTTATAGAAGTAGTTGTTTGTCAAACACAATGCTTACCATAAATCCCTGTACCATTGCAGCATTGTGCTCAACTTAATACTTACAGAAACAAACTATAGGTATCTATATTTCAAATCGGAATCATCCATTTTTCTTCTTTGTGAGTGACGTGTTGCCTTGACCGGGAATCGAACCGCATTGTAAGTTCCATTGTTTGAACAGGACGCGGAGCAGATTTATTTGTTTTATCTCCTGACGAGGCAAATGAGGTACAAGGTGAAATTGAAGTGTGTAATCTGTTTAAAGACGTTTTTAAAGGTCCCTAATGTTATAAGTACCTACTAATATATTTTTTTCAATTTTGATTTAAATATTTATTTTTTCGAGTACCGAGTCGGACAGGTAATATTTACATATTATATACACGCTAACAGTCTTAAAATATTAATAATAATACGTATATAAAAAGGAGGGGAAAGAATCAAGAGGTGTCAAAAAATGCACCCGCATCACTGTCAACATGAAAAGTGCTCAAATAGAGCAGCATTGCCACGTTTTTATGGCAATGCTGATTCGTTGGCCAAATAAATGGCAAGCTCTCTGGTCGCGTGAAGAGTCGACCAAGCGCTTGGCGATGTCTCGAAAAACCAAGTGGGCACTCGGACCCCATGGACCTAGTTTTTGAACCCCAAACGGCTCGAACATTTATCTCTCAATAGGATTGGAATATATTCGCCATTTTGAATTTAATTTAAGTATCATAAAAAGTTGCCTTGAGGTGACTTTTAAACCAAGTCCATAGAACGATTAGGTTCTCGTGTGAAAAGATTCTGAGATATGAATCATTCTTCTTTAAGAAGAATCGCGCTCATGAATTTGTGATTAATTTTTGAGAACCAAATGTTCATAAATGTCAGAATTATTCATTGTTGTGAATTCGCGAAATTCAGACAGAAGTATTTATAGGATAGGTTTGTAAGTATTTGTGTAGGATATTTTATTAGTTTTAAATTTTGTTAGAAAGTGTTCCTTGAATACGGCGCTGTGACAAATAAATACCTTTCTTTTTTTCCTTATGTTACTTTAACAATTTTATTTAAAGTAAAAGTTAAACAAAGAAATCGACGTCTCTGAATCTTTGTAATGCTTCAAAATTATATCAGTTTTTCTTATCATTGCTGAGACTCGTCAAGGTAAAGAAAAGTTGCAATAACTTAATTGTAGCTTTGATGTTGCATAGTGCTCGATTTACTACTACGATCTAGTTAATTAATTCAGTAATAGAACAAAAGTCGGATGCTTAGGACATCGCCTGTTAATCAGCTGGCAGTCAGGGTCAACTGACGAGTCAATGAAGTAGGGTAGCTACCATACTTACATACCTATTTAATTTTCTCCTACTTAACATAACATTAACGCCACCGATGGGCTATCTTAGAGTCAAAGTGACATTCTTGCAGCGATAACGATGATGGAAACGTCAAAATCGTTGTAGAAATATGAAACACTTTGAAAGCGATTGTCACATGTCGCCTTCAGTTCTGCTATCAACTTTGCTGTCTGATTAATCTTACGGCATAAAGTCGCGAGTCATCTTTATTCTTAAAAATAGCAATCATAATTATTGATGTGTCTTGTCCCTCTTGGAACGTTCGTGAAATATATATATTTTCCAGACACATAACAGTAATTGCGTCCCACTTAAAATGGCAATGGCCCTTCAATTTGGTAGTTATTTAAGTTGTCGACCAGGTGACTTTTTCATATGAAGCAATGGTTTAGGAATTTCCTTCAAAGTCCTTGGGATTGTGTAGGAAAGTGTTTTATGCAATAATTATTAGGGTGCAGGAAACCGTTTATAAAAAAGGTTAAGGTAAAGCCATTGAACCAGTATTGGCCGGGAAGTCACAGGACCTTGAATTATCAACAATTTTGTTAATAAAAGCGTAAACACCGCTCAGTGGAAATGATAACGATTATTGTGTGAATTTTAAACAACAACAAGAGACAAGAAAACATTAAAAAATAATATTTTTTGTAATCATAACTTCGACCTCATTGTTGTAAGGTTAAAGCTGTGAAAGACGCGATTATTTATATCGTCTCACTTTACATTGTTGACATTGAAGCTTAATAATTTGGTTAAGGAAAAATAAAAACGTTTCTTTAAAAATAATCTTATGGGGCTTTATAAGTTTAAAACGAATATCGCCTTATCGAAGGGATCTTTTTGCGTTTAACAACCTATGGTGGTACTGTTACCACCATAGGTTGTTAAACGCAAAAGGCTGCTTCTAAGGCTAGTGACTGCATCTGTATGCAGTCACTAGCCTTAGAAGCAGCCTATCTAATTAGCAGAGATTCAGTAATTACTTACTATTAGTACATTGCTAATCCATTGATTTCATTGTTCCATGATTGATTCAACCAACAATTTCGTTGTACCTACGCCATGTAATCCCTCACAATTATAAGATCATCCTTCTTGATCATCAATGGGATCCTATTATAGTATAACGCTAATGGACTGACCATCCTTTGGCGCATGACAACTTCAAACCACTGTTTACTTGTTCAGAAGTGAAATAACTTCCGCTTACTGACTGCAAAAATACTCATGAACTTTACTTTTAAGTAGGTCGTACTACACATAGTCTGAATTTTTTCCCTCAAAGGTCAAACGCGTGGAGCGCCTAGCGTTATTGTCAATGACTTGCGCAAGAGTTTAATTGTTCCATTATTCGCGGATTCGGGTGGCCTCAAATTTGGTGCGGATGTTAGGAAACGGACCGTTTGTTTCTTAGGAGATCTGTGTCCCGATAGCGTGGACACCCTATTTACGCCACCGCCCTTTGTTTTGTGAATGTGAAATTTGATTAGTGATGCGCGTATTTCATTATTTTTGTATGTTGTTTTACTGCAATGTTTATTGCGGATAATTTAGTGTGATAGAGGTCAAACGAAGTGAAGGACGATTGAGATTTGTGATGTTAATCTGCTCTGTGGTCATTAACCTCCTTGGGATAGAAAATATTGTCTTTGCTAGCTATAAAAAGGCCATAATCTACAAAATCTTCTACCTATACTTGTATTCGACTTGGTGAGCCAACGTTTACATTAGGACAAATGTCAAGATAAGTCTGCGCGCGTGTTTGATCTTCAAACTATATCCCTTCCAGCACTTTCGGCATAATGATGGCGATTATTTACTTTGAAAAACACGGAATACAGCACACTCTTTTGACACCAGACGGGCAATTCCCGTATTTTTAAGAACGTTCGCATTCTAATCTCAGTCTCAATTTGTCAAAAATTGTATAGCGTTTACCTACATTTTTTACATTTGACTGTCGCTGAGATGAGAGTGAGACTTGATTTCGAACGTTTGGGAATTGGCCTTCCGATATAAACGTCGAGATGGCGGCAGACGATTAGTTGCGATTTCGGCTGCGCGCAGACTTATTTTGCGCGCACTCTACCTACCTATTTCAGTTAACTTCACAATTATCTACTGGCTTCTAATTTGTGTTTAAAGTCTTACTTTGGTAGGTATGTCCACAATTAAAATAACAACATTTAAATACAATAAGGACGAGTCGCAAATTCTCACGCGAGCAAAAAATATGAAAAACCCCGTTTTTAACAAAAATGGACACAATTATTTACAGTGAATTAGACATATCCTGTTTTAAGCATTTTAATTTGAATATACCCATTCAAAATTAAAATATATCTTGGCTACTTTACACAGGCATGCGACCGGGCACGGTTACCCATCCAAGTTTATATTTTAGTAGGAACGTTTCTACTAAAAAAAAAAAAAGTTATCTAAAACATGAAAGGTTCCGTAGTTAGGATGAATTATCCCAAGAACAAACTTAACTTAGTAGTTGAAAAATTGTTCTCCCATACATCGATAATACGTCACATTCAATTGTCCAACTGCTAATGTAAGTTTGTAGTCGCATTTTTTTAATGTGATAAAACTACACATTACTGACTTTAGGACTTTTTTATTTACTATTGCTGCGAGACTTTGCTTCTTGCCAAGTTTCATGATTCTAGGTCAACGGGAAGTATCCTATAGGTTTGATTTATTTGCGAGTATCAAAATATGTCGCATAAATGGCTGTATTTGTATATTGCGTTGACTTAGAAGATTTTTTTGAGTTCCAAGGGCCTGTAGACCTACGTATTCGTCATAAATTTCAACTTGATACCTCCACGCAATCTTGAGAAAATGGGTCTTGCTGACAGACAGACAGACGGACGGACAACGAAGTGATTCTTTAAGTGTTCCGTTTTTTTCTTTTGAGGTACGGGACCCTTTTTTTTCTTAGGGAAATCCTCCTGGATACCCTTCGCCTGGGATGAACTTAGGGTTATGTCGAACTCTTACGGACTATAACCCCACTGTTCCTTCTATACTTGAGATGAGATACTTGTGCATTCACCGCAACCCCGACTGCTATCAGCCCGCCAGGCCCAGCGGGCCCCATCACCAAGTGCGGCTGATCCCACGACCGCACGTCCTCCCATTAAGGCGCGCATACTGCTCTTTGAGCCTAAAAAGACAAGTCCATTTCAGTTTTTTTTTCCTGAATGTTTTTTTTTCTCAGAGAGGCCTTTAATCTAGTTACACGAACTTTACTACATAATAGACACATAATTATTTCTTTAAACGAAAATAAAGATGAAACTTAATATGTGAAGTATTGACTCATCATCATCATCGGCCTATAATGTCCCCACGGCTGGGACACGGCCTCCTCTCGGTGAGAGGGAATGGGTCATAATCCTCCACGCGGGCCCAGTGCGGGTTGGTAGATGTCACAAAGTCTTCGAATTTTAGGTTCTAGGACATGCCGGTTTCCTCACGATGTTTTTCTTCACCGTTTTGAGAGCAGTGGTGATGAAATAACTTACACAAAGTAAAGCGCCTGTCTGGGTTCGAACCTACAACTCGTAAGTCACGGCCAATACCACTACTACTACGACTAACGAGACACAATTTTTAAAAAAATAAAATTATACAACGTTGCCCCACACTAGGAATTTCTCCTGTATCGTGGGTGCGTTTACAAACATTTAAAACTCACATACACAAACAGCCAGACCCGGAACAACTACTTGCAGGTCATACAAATATTTGTTCCGTGCGGGGATCGAACCCGCGACACGTAACGCAGCAGTCAATTGCTTAAACACTGCGCCAACCGTGCCGTCAACAATTAATTATCTATTGAGTATAGCTTCCAGGAGCAACCCGTGCAGATATAGATTACCAACATTACCAATCACCGCATTACATAAATAAACAGCACCAACTAAAACCATCGTTCTACATCACTCACTCTGCATTCGCCTACAATTATAATCAGCACACATCTTACACCCCCGAGGCATCGAAGCACCGATACAGATCAATGACAAGCGCTGTCAATTGCGTGAATACGTCAAATTGATTTCTTGAACCTATCCAGATTGAAAATTGATTATAGTATTTATTTGTATAGTTAGTTATTTAGTAGTAAATAGTTAACTGTAATTATTTCCAACAAAGACATTTTATTCCACAAATTGATTATTATGTTATTGCTCTATAGACAGCTGAGGAGGTAAACTGATGAAGTATAGATTTCGTATAGTCTGACATCGGTACCAGGCTCTACGACAGTACTGCAAATGCAGCACGATATTTTGACGCAAATAAGGTTTTGAATTTTATTTACTTGTTGTTAGTCATGCAAACAACTTTTTGCTTTTCATACAGGTTAGATACAGAGGGTGATGTCTCCCCATTTCCTGGTTTTCAGAAGACACCCCGGTTAAAATCACACCTCACCCACAAAATAATCATAACGGAAAAATGTATTCCAATGTTTAATGAATAAAAACTCTCAGATAATCCTCTTGATATTGCATTAATATAACAAACAAAACACCTTTGTTTATTAATTAAAAAATCAAATTAGATGCAACGATGCATAACAAAATGTTTGCACACCAACATACAAAAATTAATAAACCAATACAAACTAAAGAAATGGATTTAATAAACAAACAGCTGTGTGAGTGATTGTCCAACCCCAGTATTTGATCAAAATCTTGATAGGTTTGCTTAGAGTTGGCCTATTTTCGCAATGATGTATTGAAATTCGTCGATCTATTGTATTTAGATGATGATTTGACGCAGTTCGTGCGTCCACACAATTCCTTACGCACGAACGTGTAAAACGCAAGGTCTGAAGTTTATTACTATTACTATTCTAGTTGATTCTGTAAGTTTGCATTTGTTCTGCTGAAGTTAAACGAGTATATAAAAATAAGTATTTATTATCTTTTTTTTTTTTTTACTATTTAATAACATTTATTTATACTAACCATTACAAAATATTTTCAAATCAACTACAAATATACATAAACTATCAAACTATTAAAATTAAAATATAATAACCTAACTAATTTGAAAATATTTTCTAATGGTTAGTAAAAATAAGTTATGTACATTTTGATTATAATTATGTAACAGTCTAAGCAAAATTTTTATCATATTTTTCGGGAAATGAGGGCTGATGGTCCTTGATTGTCCTTGTCCTTTTGTGGCTACTAAGTAACCTAGTTATGACATCATCACATCAGATCGTAAAATTGTATTGTTAACTACTCATCTCAGATGTAAACTATTCCTAAGCTGTCACCCTACTGTGTAACAAACTGTACCTCTTTTTTATTAAATAAATTTGATTTGATTTGAGTTATTGCGATTGAATGATCGGTTTTGGGAAAAGCTTGCTGCGCGCACGGATTTAAATAGGTCCATGGCAGCGTGAATAAATTGTAGGTTTGGGTCATTGCGGTGACCGAATTGTTTAGCAATCTCATGACCTACCTATTATGATGAAGATAGACATGACATGTTTTAGATATAAACCATATAAAACATCGTTATAGTAGCTGTTCTACATTTTTTCACATCTTTGTGCCTTATTCAAGTCTCATTCTTGCAACATTATTGGAGAATATGGTTTTAATGGGAAGAAATAAATTATTAATATGTGTCCACTCAAAATCTTGCCAAGCATCATTCAATTACAAAAACCATTACTTACTAAAGACGATATCATGCTTGCCCTTTGTACTGTCGCAATCTAATTGACAAGTTGAACACTCGTCGATGCGTTAGCCGCGAGGGTACAGTCACTACTTGCAACTTACTATTACAACTTGATCATCATGGACGAGCCTTAAAGGGAGATGCTGCAAGTCACGCATTCTGGGTTAAAAGTGATGAGCATTTTATGAGTTTGTTAAGTAAATGGATGTGTTTTAGAATTTGCGTCGTTGTTATAGTTAAGTCAATACTTACAAACATTTAATTATAGTGAAGCCATAAAAAAAGTAAGATTAACTCGTTGAGCAAATATTTTGTAATTTTTTAAGTCTCAACAATTTCATTGTTATATCGTAAGGGGAACGACTGGAGCACCAATGAAGAGTGGTTTGTATTCGAAAAGCTGTGCGCTGCGTTTCCTTTCTCACAACTAGATGGCGTTGTACCCTTGTGTACGATTTCTGAATCGCGGTGTTAAGATTCTCCGACGTTGATCGACCCTCACGCGAAACTAGTCTCAAATACTAACCTGTGGTAGGGAAAACTGTGTTCACAAAAGCAGTTCCCCTAGGGCAAGGTCGTCCGTTGCACTGCGGACCGATTGACCCCTCCGATTACCCCTAATACGGTTAACTCGGAGTTCGGACGCGTAATTCTTAGTAGTGAGGACTGCGTTCGCGCCGTCCCAATCAGAATCTATAAAATAACTGCATTTCATTCTTCTCTTAGTAAGCATCAACGGTTTTGTTACAACTGTTTGCCATACAATAGGTCTTAACGGCTACTTCATAAAGTTGCCGTTTTACAATACTGGCCATTTGAAACGTAATTTATGTATGGCTAGTAATAAATACTAAATTCAAATTAATTTTATTTAAAAATATGGAATTCTGTTTTCAAATTCAGCTATTTGTTTATTGATTAGTGTTTTATTTTATTAGGGAAAACAAACAATCACACATTAAGAAAAACAGAAAGATAGGATACAGAAATGATACAAATGTGAAATCAACCACGTTCTCCACAGATACACAGTGAGACAATTTGGTAAATTTAAAGACTAGCGTTGTAAACAATAAATACGAGGAAAATTAATATTAAAGTACCAACAGAACAAAGCCGCTAAAGATGCCGCATATAAGCGGAACAAAAGTTTCACATGAATTTTTCAATATATTAAGTAACATGAGTTTAAACTTACTACGTGGCAAAGCAAACAGATCCAAACTGCAGAAATTCTTATTAAAATTGCTCGTAAGGCGACGAAGAGGTGCACGCAAGCCTGCGTTTGTGTGACAGACATTTTGATATTTTCACTACATTTGTATCTTTTTCAACAATATGGATACGGTAAAAATACGAGTTCTGTCGCGGTAGCAATGTAATAAACAGCTCGCAACATTAATAATACGGGTACAAGCGAGCGTTCAATTTGACATGGAAATTTTCATCTACAAAATGAACCCCGTGGTCGCCCGAAAATTCATGTAAACAACTACGAATTAAAGGCAACAGTGGAAGCTGACGATTCTCAATTTAAGGCTGAGTTAGCAGCAGCTTTCAACTTTAGCATCAAAACAATATTGGTCCATTTGCGTCAAATTGGCAAGGTGAAAAAACTTGATATGTGGGTGCCGCACAAACTGAACGATCGCCAGCGCGACGAACGCGTTGAGGTATGCCTTGCGTTGCTTAACAGAAACAGAAACGAAGGGATTTTGAACTAAATTGTCACTTGCGATGAAAAATGGATTCTTTTTGATAATCGTAAGCGGTCATCATGTTGTTTAGACTATGGTTCGGCGCCTAGGCAATGCCCCAAACGAAAATTTATCACAAAAAAACCATGGTCAATGTTTTGTGGTCTAGTGCCGGTATAATTCATCACAGTTACCTACCAAATGGCACCAATATTACTGCGGATGTACATATACTGTGAGGAACTGGACACAGTGATGGAGAAGCTCGCAAATCGCGGTTAATCGCTCGTCCGCGCTGCTCCTACACGACAACCCTCGACCTCATACAGCACAACATGTCTCCAAGCTACAAGAGCTAGGGATGGAAGTTTTGCGTCATCCACCGTACCTACTCACCAGACATTGCGCTGACAGACTTCTACATTTTCTAAAATTTGGATCAGTTCTTGGCAGTGAAAAAAATGAATATCAGAGAGGCAGTACAAAATGCCTTTGAAGAGTTTGGTGACTCCCGTACACCTGACTTCTTCGAGAAGAGCATTAAAAATTACCACTGCGCTGGCAGAGATGCATCGATAGCATGGGTGCATATATTTTGATTGATAGTGTTCACGCATCATACGCGTGAACGAGCAGCGGCGGGGGACGCGGGAGGAGAGGTCTCAGCTGATCGGGTCGGCGGCCGCGCCGCGCACTCTCGCCTACAGATTCGGACAGCAACGCACGCCTAGTACCTACTAGTTTTAATTTATATTGTAACCGATTTCTGTACCAAATATAATCAATATTCAAGCGAAGTCACATTTTATTTAAATATATCCAACATTTGGCGACCGTGAACAAAATCGAAAGTTATTCTGGTCATTTGGCGACCATAGCTTCAATATACGCTGAAGAGATTGGAAGGGATTGCTGCTTATGCTGCCTTCTGCCCTGGTGGAGTGAAGAACTTTGCTGAAGACCGTGTTGGACGTCTGGCTGGGTACTCAAGGGAAGTAGGCCTGTATTCCTATCCACTATTTTTCCTCTTCGAACTTGTGTGCAGCTTGCCGCTCCGATAGCGTTATAAGATAGCATTTCGTGTACACGTACTATCTATATTTTTCCTATTATACGCTTCGGCTATTGCGAGAGCTTGCCTATTTCCTACCTACTATATTATTTTATAAAGTATTTCTATATCTTACTGCATTTGGTGGCATTGCCTATAGTCATTTAGCTATCCATTGCATTTCAAAGCATAAATCCATTTATCATAATATTGCCTAGTCATTTTTTCCGTTAGCGATTTTTTTTTTTTTCCCCATATACCCCCACATAAGATTATCATAAGATTTGTTGTTAACTGTTACTCATTTATGCAAAATTCCAGATAAGCGCTAAGGCCTTACGTCGCAGCTAGCTGTTTTCGCTAGGCCCAGAGCTTGGTTTGTGGCTGACGAGCCGTCAAGCGCTTGAGTGCCGACTGCGGGAGGGCGGCTGGTTCGAAGATCGACGGAACCGTTGTAACTGGTTTGATCGTTTCATTTTCTTGCCTAATTCATTGTTCAGTTTTGTTGTTTCTTTTAGTAAGTTATGGAAGGAACTGTAAAGGAGCTTAATAAAAAGCGTAGCATTATAAAGGGGAGATTAACAAAATGTAAAGACTATGTAAATGTTTTAACGCAGGTAGGCGCGAATAAATTGACTAGTATTCAAGTGAGAGAATTATCGTTACGGGTTGACAAATTTCAAGAATTGTTGTCAGAGTTCAACGAAATTCAATCGGAGTTAGAATTACTCTCACCAAATGAGGATGAGCAGTTAACAGAGCGGGAATTTGTTGAGTCACAATTTTTTTCTCTTCTTTCCACAGCTAAAGAATTAATTGAATTTGCTAATTTAGAGAAAAGATCAGAGAATGGTGAAAGCATATCGAGCCAATGTTCACATTCCATGAATTCTATAAAATTACCCACAATAAATTTACCGAAGTTTGATGGGAACTATTTAAAGTGGTTGGAGTATAGGGATACTTTCGATTCCCTTATTAATAAAAATGATTCGATTCCATTAATTAATAAGTATCACTATCTCAGATCAAGCTTGGAAAATAGTGCCGCTGTCGTTATAAGATCAATTGAGTTTACCGCTGATAATTATAGAAATGCCTGGCAAATTTTATGTGACCGTTATAACAGCAAAAATATTTTAATAAATAACCACCTTAAGTCGTTATTAAGTATCGATCCTATTGTGAAGGAATCATTTAAAGCATTGCGCTATTTAATTGATCACATATCTAAAAACTTGAGTTCTTTGCACACTTTGGGGCGTCCTACTGAACAGTGGGATGATTTATTAATATTTATAGTCTCAGCAAGGTTGGATCCCGTCACTAGTATGAAATGGGAGGAATATAAAAATAGTTTATCGGATTTACCGACACTCATTAATTTTTTCTCATTTTTACGCAACCGAGCGGACATCTTGGAAACTACCCACTATAACAGATATGATAAACATGAACATAATAAATCGAACTCTCAAAGTAATAAATCGGTGAGATCTTTCTTAGCTGCTTCGGATTCGGATACGGAAAGGAAGGATCATAAATATCAATGCGTAATTTGTAATCAAAATCATTTTGTTTATAAATGTTCGAAGTTCAAGGAAATGAACAACGATGATAGGATTCGCGAAGTAACTAAGTTAAAACTATGCACTAAATGCTTACGTAGTGGGCATAATAGTCATCAGTGTCGTTTGAAAAGTTCATGCCAGATATGTAAAGGGAAACACAACACTTTGATACATAGAAATGACACTAACACGACCGAAGAGCAAAGCGCAAGCGCACATAGTCCACCGGTTACATTATCGGCTACAACGATGACTCATACGTTGTTGTGTACGGCGCAGGTGGAGATCGTTAACGAGTCAAACAATAGAAAGGTAATGGCACGTGCACTATTAGATACTGGAAGTCAATCGTCATTTTTAACAGATGTTCTGAGGGAGAAATTAGGGTTCAATAAAACCTCTAGTGAAACCTTTAAGGTTTGTGGACTTAATGATATTAAAACTAACATTTTAGGAAAGTGTATCGTAAAAATAAATTCTCATTCAAGTACCTATAGTACTCGGGTCTCCTGTTTATTGGTGCCAACGATAACAGGTATTTTACCTAGCGTCGAAATAGACGTCCGAGAATTAGATATCCCATGCGGTATACAGCTCGCGGATCCAAAGTTTTACCAGCCTTCCAATATAGATATACTGTTGGGGGCTGACATATTTTGGAATATTATTGGAACAAATCAAATTAAGCTAGGGTCTAATAAGCCTACTTTACAAGAATCACAATTAGGGTGGTTGATAGCCGGTCCAGTCGGTATCAGTCAATCCAAGTCTAAGGTCTATTGTTATTTCAATCATTTTTCGAATCTCGATAATTCCCTTAAGAAATTTTGGGAGATTGAAGAACTACCTGCAGAGACAAAAACATATTCATTAGAGGAACAGTTTTGCGAAAATGACTTTATAGAAAACACGAGCCGCTTACCTGACGGTCGGTTTTGTGTACGTATGCCACTAAAAGAACCCGAAACTAATCTCGGAGATTCGTATTATCTGGCTAAGAAACGTTTTTTGAATTTAGAATTAAAACTAAATAGAAATCCAAAACTTAAGGAGTCATACACTCAATTTATAGATGAATATAAAGAATTAGGTCATTTGAGTGAAGTAAATGGTCTAGAGTTTGGCAACTACCTTCCACATCACTGCGTAATTCGCGAGAAGAGTGAAACGACAAAGTTGAGGGTGGTATTCGACGCCTCGGCCAAGACTACTTCTGGTAAGTCATTAAATGACATACAGGCTGTAGGTCCAGTTGTACAGTCCGACTTAATCTCAATTTTGATACGCTTCCGCGGGCATAGGTTTGTTCTCTTAGGAGACATTGAGAAAATGTACCGACAAACGGCCTTGCATACTTCTCAACGTCACCTTCAGTTAATTCTGTGGAGGGATTCATCTCATACGGAACCCGATGATAATAATGATTTAAAAGTTTTACAATTAAATACAGTAACATATGGATTGGCCAGCGCTCCATTCCTGAGTACCAGATGTTTATTACAACTGGCTAAAGAATGTAATGACGACACTATCGCGAACATTATTAAAAGTGACTTTTATATAGATGATTTGAATACGGGAGCGGAAAGTGAAAGTGAATTGCAGCACATTTACAAAAATATTAAGGAAATTCTAGATTCGGCATGCTTCCCTTTAAGAAAGATTCGTACTAACTGTTTACAGGCATTTGCTGTTGATGAAACTATGCTCGACCCGGTAGATTTAACAAAAGAATCCAGTGTGCTAGGTTTGAATTATTCTCCAAAACTAGATATTATTGGGTTTCCCTCAAAGATCGAATCGCCACCGGAAATTATTACGAAAAAGGTCGTTATAGCTACTATTTGTAAAATATTTGATCCTTTAGGATTAATTTGTGCATGCATTATTAAGGCTAAAATCTTTTTGCAACAGTTATGGGTTATCAAGCTAAACTGGGAGGAGCCTATACCACAAACTCAATTAAAAACATGGTTAAAATTCATTACTAGTTTGCACTTCCTTTCTAATATTAAAGTTAGTAGAAATGTTCTTTGCGATTTCCCGATATCCATACAACTACATTGCTTTGTCGATGCGTCACAGAAAGCGTATGCCGCATGTGTATACTTACGATCAATAAACGAAAAAAATGAGGTTACTGTAAGACTTCTGTGCGCAAAGGCAAGGGTTGCGCCCTTAAAGCCTATGACTATACCAAAATTAGAATTACTGGGTTGTTTGCTGGGGGCTAAATTATCTAATAAAATTCTTCAGTCATTTCGATTTAATATAAATTGTAAAACCATTTGGACTGATTCAACAGTGGTTTTAGGATGGTTAAAAACAGATGTGAGAAATCTAAAAATGTTTGTCTGCAACAGGGTTAATGAAATTAATGAGTTAACTAATGGTTTTGAACACCGACATGTACCCACAAATATGAACCCAGCTGACTTGGCCTCAAGGGGAGTTGAACCCCAAGATCTATCATCTTCTTCCTTGTGGTGGGAAGGTCCTTCTTTCCTAAAGAAAGAACGTTTAGAATGGCCACAAAATTCAATCGTAGCTAAAATATTACCAGAGTTGAAGGTACATTCATTATTATCTGCAGCAAACAATTCTACCGACAAAACTTCATTTATAGATTTTAATAAGCATTCCAATTTCAATAAGTTAAGTAGAATATTTGCATATGTTCTACGTTTTGTTAATAACTGTAATAAAAATAAACAAAAGTACTCAGGCCCTATAAACTCAGACGAAATAAATAATTCAATTATGTTTTTAATTAAAATTAGTCAATTACAATCATTTTCTTTCGAAATTGAGTTACTTAAACAAGGAAAAACATTACCACGAAAAAATAAATTATTACAATTAACTCCATTTATAGATTCCAATGACATTGTTCGTGTGGGTGGTCGTTTAGAAAACTCCAATTATAATTTCGATAAGAAACACCCTATAATATTGAATTCAAAACATCATTTAACTAAGATACTAATGATAAGTGAACATATACGTTTGTTTCACGCAGGTCAACAGCTACTGTTAGCGTCAGTGCGTGATAAGTACTGGCCCATTGGAGGGAGATGCCTAGCGCGGCAAGTAGTTAGACAGTGTATTGTGTGCGTTCGATTGCGAGCGAATACCTTACAACCAATAATGGGTCATTTACCTGAAGCGCGTACTAATGCTTGTTTCCCTTTCTACTCGTGCGGAGTTGACTTTGCTGGACCTTTTATGATAAGTAACCGTAAAGGTCGTGGTAACCGAATTAGTAAATGTTATCTATGTTTATTTGTATGCCTTAGTACCAAGGCAATTCACTTGGAACTTGTAAGTGACCTGAGTACTCAAGCTTTTATTTTATGCCTAAGACGATTCATATCACGCAGGGGAAAATGTCATGAGATCTTTTGCGACAACGGTAGGAATTTCGTAGGAGCTAACAATGAATTAGGTAGGCTGCTTCGATCCAGCCGTCAGTCTGTCAGTGATTATGCCTCTTCTGAAGGTATCAAATTTGTATTCAGCCCCGCTTATTCTCCCCACTTCGGTGGAATATTTGAGGCTGGAATTAAATCAGCTAAGTTTCATCTGAAACGTGTAGCAGGAAATGCTGCTTTGACGTTTGAGGAGCTAGCAACGCTGTTCACACAGATTGAAGCAATCCTAAATTCACGCCCGCTGACTCCTCTCTCGTCCAATTGTACTGATCCTTCTCCTCTGACTCCAGGCCACTTTCTAATTGGGAGACCACTGATGTCTGTCCCAACGAAGCCCATCACTGCTACTAGACCCAACAGATACGAGCTCCTAGAGAAGATAAGGCAGCACTTCTGGGAGAGATGGCGCCGGGAGTACATCTCTGAGCTGCAGCAGCGCACCAAGTGGCGCACTGGACAGCAAGGGCTCACCTGCGGTGACGTGGTGCTACTGAAGGAAGACAACTTACCGCCACTACAATGGCGGCTGGGGCGCGTGTCTCGCCTCTATCCAGGGGCCGACGGCGTCAGCAGGGTAGCTGACGTCACTACTTCAAAGGGCATTATACGAAGGGCGATCAACAGACTATGTCCTTTGCCAACTTCACAATCCAAAGATGACAACGAAGCGGAGCGGGCCGCATCCAGGTCCCCTTCCCCGTCTACTTCTTGAAAGCTATGGCTCTCAACGCGCCGGAGGATGTTCACGCATCATACGCGTGAACGAGCAGCGGCGGGGGACGCGGGAGGAGAGGTCTCAGCTGATCGGGTCGGCGGCGGCCGCGCCGCGCACTCTCGCCTACAGATTCGGACAGCAACGCACGCCTAGTACCTACTAGTTTTAATTTATATTGTAACCGATTTCTGTACCAAATATAATCAATATTCAAGCGAAGTCACATTTTATTTAAATATATCCAACAGATAGAAATAAAAAATAATATATAAAAATTACTTTAACTTTCTGTGTACTAAACGGCAATTTCATAGGTAAAGACCTAATATTAAAGGTCTTATGAAAATATCTATGACCAAATACTGACTCGGCCGTAATCCCTATCTACTTTTGTTAATAAATACGCGTAAAAGTATTTGTACAAACCTACTTACAGAAATAAATCATTTATCATTTAAAGAGTATTCTATTCTAATTCTTAAATAATGGAAAAACCATTTATTGTAACTCAAAACGTAATTTCCTAAGAAATTATTTATATATATAATTTCAACGGTCAAATGTAATCAATAACATAAGTGTTACACAGCGTAACATTGATGAAATACTAATTGATTTAGTTTAGCCACTTTAGCACTTATAAGATATGCATCTGACCAGCGGCGCCGCGGCGGCCGCTTGATTGATGGCATTAGTGTTGTGTCTTAATATACATAATTGTGTAAACAATTTAATGTTATGCGTGTTAAAATGCGTTAGTTGAGGATTGCATTGTCTATCTATGTATGGTTTTACTTGTAACATATTTAATTTTTAGTTTAACTGTAGATAATTGTAATAGCAAAGAAAATACAGTTATCAGGCTTTTAACTTTGTCATAATAAAAAAATACAATAATCGGCATTATACCGACTCTATTTTGTGGTGTTCGATTCCCAAAATGGACGCGGCAAATAAAGACATTGTTATTTCCAAGGGCAGTTCATGAACCACTTTTCCACTGAAGTGTCCTCATGAAATGTTGTACAGTCAGTGACAGTGATACTCTTGACATTATTACCTAGCGATAACAAGATCAGATATTCACACGAAATTCATTGAAACGTTTTCTATAATTGGTACGTGGGTGTTATAATGTCACAAATGTCAAATTGTGAAATCGATTTGACAAGAAGAGCACTTCGTCACTTTGTTCAAGTAACTTGGGGGCTAGGATTGCTAAATTCCATTTTGATCCAAGAATATACATATAGTAGGTCTAAATATGGGACTCAGTATTAGGCACAAAAAACAAATAAACAAAATCTGGGTATTTTGATGAATCAACATAATTGCTAATAGTTTTCAACTAATTTATTCTGATTCACCACACCGCAGAAGTTTTTAGCGGACTCAGAGTTATTAGCATGTGGAACCTCCTGAGGTTTTCCTGAGTTGTTATTGATACTAGTAATTTAGTAAATCATCGTCATCGTCATCAGTCGTGAATGATACCTATTAAAAAATTAAGCCGTTTTAAACCTAACTACTATACTATAATAATAATAAATAATTAATAATAATAATGTCTAAGGTTTAGCGTCTTTGCTTATTTATTTGGAACAAGACTTGTCCGGGTCAACTCTAAAGGAAAAAGCATTTTATGTTAAATTAATTTGATTACAATACTAAATGCCAATGCGGAAGTTGGGTAAAGGGAAGGAAGGGGAGGGTTGGGTTGAATGATGCTGATGCCAATGGGGAAGTTGGGATAAAGGGAAGGAAGGGGAGGGTTGAGTTGAATGATGCTGATGCCAATGGGGAAGTTGGGATAAAGGGAAGGAAGGGGAGGGTTGAGTTGAATGATGATGATGCCAATAGGGAGGTTAGCGTTGTGAACAACATTTCAAGTTAAATCATAAGCCAACGTTCAAGTGGGAATTGCAAGGATGAGTACCTTACGATGGCTGAAAAGGGACGAGAAAAGTACATAAATAATAAAAAAGCAGATACGTTAACAAATGGATTGTTATCGTTTCCAAATCAAAAATAATGAGATGACTTGTAACAAATCTGTTTTTATCTATCGCAATTATCACAGTAAATAGACGGTAGCACATTACTGCAAAAACCCCGGTTTTCCTGATCAGAAGATTCAAACCAGTCCACATAAGGATAGTTGACTTAACTATATCGTATTAACTAACTATATAACGTATAATTACGGACTCCTTAAAAACTTAGCAGTAATGTTAGAATCACTTAATTATCAAACTATAATTTATTTCCTCCAACTCCTACGCATCTCCATAAAGGGTAGGCCTTTTGCTGGTAGGGACCATGTTTGGTAATATCAAGTTTTTTGTTTATTTACATTGATGACGTGGTGTCGCCTACAAATAGAGCGACCAGAGTCGTAAGGAATTTAGGGACCAATGACCATTCAATTTTTTGGCCCGTACATAATTTGATTAGTTTCTTGTCATGCGGCTTGTTGATAATTGAACCCAAAACTGAAAACATTACTTGGACAACTTTATATATATCACAACATAAGTTGTTTTTTTATTTACCAGTTACCTTTCACCTTCTGTGTTCTCAGAAAACTCCAAATGGCAGTTCTTTGTAAGGAAGGCTCTTATCCTATGATAAATTGTCACAATCCTTTCATAAACCATCTGCATCAGAGGAGCAACTTGAGCGATGTTTTATCATCGAAAATATAAAAAGGCGGGTGTACTACAGAACTAATAAATAAACAAATAATATGTAGCAGCTTGCCGTTTGTTATGAGGAGTGGTGGCCCAGTAGTAACGACTAACGACCCCAACTTACGTGTGAAATTTATATCATCACCACAACTCTCAAAACGGTGTAGAAAAACATCGTCATGTCCTAGAATAAAAAAAATCGCAAACTTCTGACATCCACCAACCTGCACTGGGCCCGCGTGGTATATGGCCCACTCCTTCACACAAAGAGGAGGCATGTGTCCCAGCAGTGGGAACGTTATAGGCTGATTATATACTATGTTGCAGTTTGTTGTTACTAGCAGACACACTGCACTAGACTGTGCTCACCGCTGAATTTTAATCACTCATCCTCAAGAAAAAATCCCGTCATCGTTTACGACACAGGAATTTTTCTTCAGTAATTTTTTTGTACCAGATGCAGTCATTGTCAACGCCGATGCTGAAAAAAATTACCGATCACAACTAGCACACGTTATAGGCATTATTCTTTCTTGTAACTAAGTGTTACAATTGTCTTCTCTGAATCATATTACCTGATATTGTTCTACTTGATGAATTGTAATGTTTCAGAGAGGCGCCAAGTGATACCTGTCACTAATAGAGCACGATCATGGTATTTGAACTTAACAAATTAACGCTGAGCGCGATTTCGACACTTTAAGCTTTGTTCACAGCGATGAAAAGAGTTAAAACAAAAGCAGATCTGGTTCTTCCCACGCTGTAGTGCTTTATATGTACATTGTAGTAACTTGCAGATACTTAAAATTAGTCATATGGCTATGACAAGTGTGTTATTTGTCATCATTTAGAATTTGGTTGCGTTGAGAAGTATGACAAAACTGGGTAGTTTAGTCACACATGTCAAGTTCATAAGAATGCTGTCGTTTTTTAGTAGCACTTTCGGAATAAGTATCAAATTGCTACTGGTACCTCTCACGTTGACCAGCATCAAAAACCTAGTCTTTCCGTGACACCGTCGGCTTTTGGGAGATTGTTCCCAATTATACGCCTGAATTTATTAGCGGTGCCGTTCGATATCAACAACATAATTTTACATAAAGCAATCGACCTCTCACTTCTGTTCAATCACTAAATAGGATATCCGCCAATACCCCGAATTCACTTAACAATTACTGTCTGAACTGTCCAGACAACAAAAGCTATCCATTCGTCCATTGTTCAGTAACAAATAAGAACAGTTTTCAAACAATTACACAACTTGATCCAAATATTATGCAACGAAAACAAAAGTGATAACATCTCTAGCTATCTCTGTTCCATCGATTGCCATGCCGGGATCGAGATGATTATCGAGTATTGTATCAAATCGAGTAACATCGATTAGTCATATGATTTGAAGATTAGTTCTCTGATTGTTTGTGGGGAATGAATTGAGTTGTTCTGTGTTGTAACATCAGTATCTCCTTATTTTTTTTACCCTTACAAATAGTGAGTACTCGATCGGTCAACTGTCGGGTATCACCGTTCATTTGGAAGTTAGTAAAGTGGTGTTTTGATTAATCAAATTATTCAAAGTTCTAAATGCGAATGAAACTTGGAGAATATAACACTGACAGGACGTGCAACGCTGACCCCAAAAAATTGAGACAGGCAGGAGAGTGATGATCATTAAGTTACATACATCCCTTTAAAGGTATTGTAACCCAAAGAATCGTCAACACTATCCGAAACTGTACCAAATGCCAGATCAGTATCGATGAACTGGTCGATTGCTCGTATGCTAAGAAAATTAATGATATATGAAATTGCTTGAAGGTTATACTTGGTGAAGGTGCTCTGCATTACTTATCTTTACATACCGTTGTGATTCTCAGCGATTAGCACCCTGGGAGCCTTCAATCCTATTTCAGAGTGCAAAGTTAACATGATTCTTATCGAGTATTCGGATGAAGGAGATTCATTATTAAGTAGCGACTGTTTGACAATCTAGAACTGTATTAAGGGAATTCAGGCCTTATTGGTAATCTAGTATATTCCTGAATTTTTGAGTGTTTGAAAAAAGAACGCATGACTGCAAGTTGCTCTGCTAAGGACTTTCTCCCCAAGATCATTGACAAATTATAATTTATTTCTTCGTCTTAACCTTTGACGGCTTTATTAGGAAACAAGGTTTATCTTTAGAAATGGGTTTAAGCCGTCGAACCAGTTTTAAATTTGGAACTCTATTCCGACAATATTAGAGTTTTGATTATAAAAGAGTGGACATGGATGTAAGGAGAGTTTTACCTCAGATGGAATAAGGTTGGAAATACAAAATCTGGCTCAAAGCTTTGACTGAAGTTAGAACTCGTTTTGTAATGACTAGGTAAATCAAGGTTTGACTTGAACTACAGCGAAGGATTAACGAATGGTTAATACTCCATAAAATGTTTGTGATTTGCAAGAATCAAATTCATTCTCTATCCTAAATCGAGTATTAATGTATTGTTACATCACGAGCAATTGTGTAAAATTAATCGAATCTCTATATATTAGGAACATACACGATACATTCACACACGTTCTTAATCAAATTGAACTGGATTCTAAGAACAAATCAGTTCAGGTAATTCAATATTTATCTCAGTTGGATCTGAATCAAGATAATCGCTTCTTAAACTGGTATTTTATCGTAAATTCAGATTCTATGAAGAGGAATGTTTTGCTCTGAATTTGAGTGATTGTTCGCCGTTTACGAATTGAATTGCGTCATATTGCTTAATATGAAGCTCTTGCTAACTTTATGGAATTCAATCTACACGATTTATCGCAGATTACCAACATTTCTCAAATAAGAAATTTAATTTTTTTACTTCTCACGAGGGACTAGGGACGTTAATATCAAAATAACATTAGGGACATTTTATTGAGATTTTTTGGATACCTATTTATTTTACACACATCAAAAGTGTCTAGGGATCAAGCATTTTTATGCGGATTTCTTGAGATTAAGATGTGGCTTTGTAATAAATTTATGATTTTATAAATTTATATGGATCCTTTTTGGTGCATTTCATAATTTGAATCAGGAACTGTGAATCAAATTCGAGTAAAAGATGAAAATCAGCTGTCAATATTTTCCCTATAAAAACATACAACGCATTGAAGACATTATTAAGAAAGAAGAAAGAAGAAAGAAAGAAAAATAGATTTATTCGTCACAGAAACACGTGCATACAAAAAGATAATTAGCTCTAATATTAAGGAAAAAGTTAAAATAACAACGAAGATATCTCTAATCACGAGCACAAAACAGAAATCGTCGACAGCTGCACGTCATGACTGTGACAAGAAGGCTTCCACTCAGCATGATGCTGTGCTATGGGGGACCCACAGCACAGCGCTGATTTTCAGTGGTTACCCGTTATTAGTGCTACTGTTTCCCTACTACTGATTAAAACCAACGTTATTATGGAGCGGCGACGTCATTTAAGCAGGGAAGAAATGCTCAGAGCCGTGGGAATGATAGAAGCTGGTTCCCGGCAACGTACTGTGGCTTTAGCTCTGAATACAAGTCAGAGTGTTATCAGTCGACTTTGGACACGTTACCGAAGCACTGGTACCGTGGCTGAGCGCCATGGAGGACGGTATCGCTTCACCACACGGAGACAAGACCGATACATTCAAATCTTAACTCGAAGAGCTCCAACAATAACCGCCATGATGTTAGCCGTGAGGCTTCATCACTCTTCAGGGAACTTAATTAGCGACCAAACAGTCAGAAACCGCTTGCATGAAGTGAACCTTCATTCCCGAAGACCGCTACGGGTACCACCTATAGCAATGCACGATCGTAGGATTCGATATCAATGGGCTCTTGAACACAGAAATTGGGCAGAAGAACAATGGCGTTTCGTGTGCTTTTCTGATGAGTCTCGTTTTGGTATGAGACCGGATACAAGACGTATACGACACTGGAGAACCCCTGGACGCCAACAGCGATTAAAATCCTGCCAGGAAGTCCATCCTTATAGTGGTGGAACCATCATGGTATGGGCGGGTATTTGGATCGGCGGAAGAACTGAGTTGATTTGGATCAGAGGCAACCTCAACGCTCAAATTTATGCTGAGACGATTGTATCAGACGTCATCGTTCCTCTACAAGTGCAAATCGGTCCCTTATTTCAGTTAATGCATGATAATGCACGACCGCACACCGCAAGAGTTGTAAGACAGACTCTCGCCGCAGCTAACATCAATGTCCTGCCCTGGCCTGCTCAGTCGCCAGACTTGAACCCGATTGAGCATGCATGGGATATGCTACAGAGAAGAGCTCTGCCGAATATGGAGGGTATCCAGTCGCAAGAAGACCTTTTTTTGTTGTTGCAACGAACATGGGCGGCCATTCCACAGCGTGATTTGGATGAACTCATTTTGAGTATGCCAAACCGATGTTCTTGTGTTGTTAGTGTTCGCGGTAGAAACACGGATTATTAATTGTTTAGGTTACCCAATAAAATTTTAAAGAAAACTGTTATTTCAGTCTTTTTTTCGAACTTTTGTGTTAGTGGTTCAAATGTCAAAAATCCCTTTATTAGGAAAATGGCAAATTTCTTTATTAATGCAAAGGTGACTTGGTTTATCGTTACTGTGACAAACGAAAACACTTTATTTTATGAATCCTTAAAGAAAATTTTAATTAATATCAATCAGGAGAAAAGTTATTGCAAAAATATATGTTGATCCCTAGACACTTTTGATGTGTGTATATTATGTATTTAGGATGTATTCATTATTTTGGTTTAAGCTTTCACTAGAATGGTTAATTACACTACTCGAACCTTGATAAGTGCATCGGACAAAAGTTCATCATAAATACCCCTGAAATTACTAAACACCGATTCCTCTTTACACCTTTGATTAATTCAATTGATTGACCCAACTGACACCACAACCGTTTCATTAAAGTCAACAATTCTCATAAATAACAACTCATTTGTCTTAATTAACCTTTACAAATTGCGTTATGCTCATTACGTATGTTTAAAGAAACAGCTTCACTTTTATCCCGTTCCCATACATTAACATTAGTTAGTAACCCATTAAATTTGATAATTAGTGTTCTGTCAATAAGTTCTGATAGAATTTAGTTCAGCACACGCCCTATTGGTGATAGGTTAGAGTACGTTCTCTTACGCAACCGATGCGCAGGCGCAAGCTTTACATAGCTTATTTAGTTAGGATTACAAATAGTTTTGGTACTATAATGAAAATAAAAAGGTTAGAGTTTGATTTTAATTAGAACATTACTTAAGATATTATATCTGTAATTTATGTACATAATTATGTAATCTTACAGTTTATAATTATAAAAACAGCTGTTTTTTTAAGACTTATAAATAAAATTAGTCTTCATAATTTATGTCAAGTAAAGTCCAAAATTGTACTTAATTCGTAAAAAAATTAAATAAGTAATTCTAATTTTTACATTTCAATATCCTTAAAAGTAAGTCACGATAAAAACCTTAGTTTAAAGTACTACAATAAATAGAAGACCATCTTACAATTGAGTACTCATTTATAAGTGTTAGTAGTAAGGTGGTCTCGCGGGCGGACCATGAGGTGTGTATCTAGTGCTCCGGGGCGTACTGCCTGCACTAGCGGTTAATACTGCTTTGCACTTAGTACGAAACATAGTTTAGAATTTTTATATACTATCTAAACTGAAGCTAGAGCTTCCCACGTTCACTTATTTCTATGTCTTGACTTAAATTATTTTTATTTGTAGAATGGTCGCTATGTTAGTAAAATATGATGAATCGATACTTGTACCTGCCCCAGTTCAAAACCCTAAACAAATCTGTTGGTCCATATAGCTCCTTCGACATAGGTTTACTGACAAATTCCGTTGATAAAATGAAGAATATGTCTCTTTTATTCTTAAAACTTACTCTAAACAAAATATCATTCTCATGTTCTCTACCTAATTCATTTGAGGTCGGCTCCACATGTATTTTTCTTCCATACTTCGTCATCTCGGTAGTCACTCCCTTTCTAACGATATCAACATTCACACAGTCCATCCATCGTTGCTTTGGTCTTTCCCTACTCTTATACCCTTTCACATTCATACTCAAAACTTTCCTCACGACATTTTCCTCATTCCTCCGTATCACATGCCCATACCATGACAATCGATTTTTAGTTACACAACTTTTCAGTCACCGTTGCCACTTTCAAACCATCATCACCCTATAATGTTCCCACTGCTGGGACACAGGCCTCCTCTCTATGAGAGGGAGTGGGCCGTTATCCACCACGCGGGCCCAGTGCGGGTTGGTAGATATCACATGTCTTCGAATTTTTGGTTCTGGGACATGTCGGCTTCCTCACGATGTTTTCCTTCAACGTTTTGAGAGCAGTGGTGATGAGATAACTTACACAAAGTAAAGCGCCTGACTGGGTTCAAACCTACGACCTACAACTCGTAAATCACGGCCGTTACCACTGGGCCACCATTGCTCTAACTATAACTCAAACTTATAACTACTCTCTACTATCCTATCGCAGCTATGTTGGAAAGGATTTCATTAGAAATAAGCATCACCTTTGTACCTTTTCTTCTTGTCTGTTTATATTATATGTGTGTACATAAATGGTTAAATAAATACTGTAAACAATACATTATCGTCAAATTAAAAGACACACAGAACACCATTTCCATTGATCCGTAGTTTTCCTCTAATAAAGGTAATCAAGCTGACCCGTCAGTACCTACTAACATTATAATTATTGCAATCAGCCTGCCCTTGACACTACTTTGCATATAATTGATTTGACGTGGTTTTGTTCATGATTGCATGGCTTCATCGCGATGACAGCGTTAGAATCATTTTTGGAGTACAATAATTATTGTTCGTTGTAACAGGTAGATATATTTATATAGATATATTTTAATTTTAATCGGCAATTAACGCTTCGTTGATTTTTATATGTGATCTTTAATAAGTTAGGTATTTGGACAAGAATTCTTTAATCATTGATAAACAGCGTGAGGCATAAATATTTGTTTATTATATTTATTTAACCTATCAGGAACGATTTCAGGATAATAGATAAATCTGTTCAAATTGCTATGGAATGTTATTATTTATTTTGCATGACTTTTATCAATATAACATTAATATTGAACAAAGTGCCACTCTCACAGTTCAAACTGAAATGTTAAGCAGGAAGTATGAAGCAGATGTGGATGGCTATAAGACTAAGGAAATACCAAAGAAACGATGGATGGACTGTGTGAATGATGATATGGCTAGCAAGGAGGTGTCTACCGAGATGACGACCAATAGTATGGAGGAAAAAAAACGTTGCGCCGACCGCAAGTAAATTGACAGAAGCATCCACAACGAACATCATTAGTATGTGACCTTTCCTTGACGTTTCCCAACATGGAAATTGAAAAAGATAATCATTAAATAATTAGATTTTAATTACAGTTATATAAACAAATAACATTATTAATAATTATAATTAATAGCACTGACCAGCTGCGCGCGCGCACAGCATCCGGAAAACATAATAATTGTCACAATGATGACTGAAGAATGCTTATAAAGTTATAATACAAGCCGTTTGCAGAGCCGTGAGAAAAAAATACAAAGGATCATAAATCTTATCATATTGTGATCTAATTCTGAATCATAGTTGTGAAATGTCAAACAAAATGTAGACAATTCTGTGGCACCCTGTGGGTGTTCTGATGTTGAATCATACATTGAATCTCGCCTTCTTCCCATGGGGGGTAGGCAGAAACAACAGATCGCCACCTGCTACGATCCTTACATACTTCTTTTGCTTCGTTAACGTTCATACATCTGGTCATATATATAACCTATACTTTATAGTAACTCGGTTTTTATACGATATTGTTGCAATATCCCCATATTTTGTTTAAAAACAAACTACTGAAAAAGGGAGTCACTTGAGTCACCTGCAATCACTTTTCTGGGGGATTTAGAAGTTAAAATGCCTTAAAAGCCAAAAAATTCACCCTATATCCGATATCCTTTAAACCGCAATACTTTTTAGAGGCGGAATCAAATCTTTTTCATAACATAAAACACCGATTTCCAAAACAAAAACATCTTAGAATAATAACTAAAGATTATTCTAAGAAAAACACTATAAAGTGAAAAATAACTAATGTCGGAAGTGGGTGTCTTTGGTTTTTTGTATTTTCGTTGTTTGCCACTACTACTTGCAATGTAAATAACAGTGACAGGAAGTCATCACAACATCATCAACATACAGTAAGTGTAAAAAATACGTATTATTGAAGCTAACTCAAAAACCACTCATCAGAACTTGACCAAATTTATATGGGACCAATCTGGAAGTATACAAACCTATACCTTTCAACCAAAATAATAATTTTTCAAATCGGTTTATAAATGACATTTTTTTTCGTCCCGAAATGACTTTCCTTAATAACACTTAGATCCAAAGGTGACCAAAGGGCATCTAAAAATATGAATTGTAAAAAAGTTATCAGTTAAAAATAAAATTTTATTTTCATACTTAACTTTTTGTCCAGTGGCAATTGTTTTTGTCCGATTTGCCCGCAGTGAGAATTTGATACGCATCATAAACTTTTATAAACTTAGGTGTCATACTTTTATGAATGTTGTATTTAGTTATACCTTGGATAAATATTATATTTTTGTCTATTCTGGCTGAATATATTATTGTATATTGTCTGCAAATATTGCGTTTTAAATTTAAAGTCAAATCATTCATTTTAAATAAGCACTTAGAAAGCACTTTTGAATATCAAAACTTACAAGAAATTAGAATTGATTTTAGTTACCCTTGCCAAAGAATGTGCAATTCTTTTAAAATGTTTTACAATATTTTGAATACATTTGTTATATAATTATATGTGAAGACGATGCACCTAGAATACAAGTATATACCACAATAGGTAACCAGAATTAACAATGAAGTAATGACAGGTAAATTAATTATGTGATAGATACACGGAGCTCACATATTTACAAACATTGTGTAAAAGTAGACGATTTTCCTAAAATTTTAACAAGTAATAAGTCAGTGTGTCGGTTAAAGTAATCACAGAATGTATAATAATTGTCGTAAAAAAAATATACAATTACATTAGCAGATTATTTTATGGAGCAGGTCTAGCACGTTTCCAAACATCGTATTTTGGATGATTGTAATCCTCCAATTTGATGCTGGTTGACATAGTGTACTTTTAATATCATTTTTAAATTTGCTTTCATTTAATTGCGATAATATCTTTTCAGTCTGGGTTCAGGCCTGGGCATAGTACAGCCTCCGCTCTCCTTAAAGTGACTGGTGACATTAGGAAAGCCATGGAGGATACCAAAGTTACCGTTTTGGTATTAATTGATTTCTCCAATGCCTTTAACGCCGTCAGCCACGATATTCTCCTTTCTATCCTCTCCCACCTTATGGTTTCGTCCGAGGTGCTGGAATGGTTCTCTTCTTATCTTCGGGGACGTCAGCAGCCGGTTCGCGTTGATGAGAGCTCATCGAGTTGGCGTGATCTGGATGCTGGTGTTCCACAAGGCGGTATTCTTTCCCCATTGTTATTCTCCATCTTCATTAATTTTATAACTCACTGTCTTCGATGTTCGTATCATCTATATGCCGATGATCTTCAATTGTATACAGCTGAGCGGGTTGAGGATTTGTCAGACGCTATAGCAGATGTAAACCGAGACTTAGATGCTATCAAAAAGTGGTCTGATAGTTTCGGGGTGTCTGTAAACCCCTCGAAGTGTCAGGCCATTGTAATTGGAAGCTCACGCATGATAGGTAGGGTGACGCTTAGCTCTCTTCCTCCTCTTATTTTCAATGGTACCGTCATACCCATTACCCCTACTGTGAAAGATCTCGGTTTGCATCTCGACTCTACACTCAGCTGGCAACACCAGGTCTCTAGTGTTAGTCAAAGGGTCAACGGTACTCTGCGATCCCTGTATCGTCTGAGGAATTTTTTGCCCGCTAAGACGAAAACCATGCTTGTGCAGACTTTGATTTTCCCTGTGATCGACTATGGTGACGTGTGTTACTTTGACTTGAATGCGGTTTTGCCGGATAAGCTCGACAGATTGCTTAACTATGGTATCCGGTTCATATTCAACCTCAGAAAATATGATCATGTGTCTAGCTATAGGTCTGAGCTCAAATGGATGTCCATTCGCCAAAGAAGAAGTTTGTGTGCTTTGACCACGCTTTTCTCCCTTCTCAACTCTCCCACTCCTCCTTCTTATCTCGTGTCTCACTTCCAATACCTATGTTCTTCTCACGCTAAGAATCTACGTTCTTCTAACAATCTTCTTCTACTCTGTCCTTCTCATACTTCTGACTTTGTTCATTCTTCCTTTCATATTCAGTCCATTCTTCTTTGGAATGCGCTTCCTCTTGATATCAGGACGGCTACCAGTCGGTATGCATTTAAGCGGAAATTGCAGAGTTATTTTCGAAACAAATAGAGTAGAGTCATCTCAACATCTCTCTTCCTGGAATTTGTATATATATATATATATATATTTATGTAAGTATATAGTATAGTAAATAGTATGTATGTGTATAGGACTTATTTATATATTTGTGTACGTTATTTTGATAGTTTTTTTTTTTTTATCATTGTTAAACATCGCTCAAATCAATGCTTTCCTTTCCTTTCAATTAAAGCACCTGCCATCTAATCTCTTCACCACCCTTGGTTGACTGGTAGAGAATGCCTAAGGCATTAAGTCCGCCTTTGTACCTTTTGTGCGAAAAGTTATAAATAAATAAATATCTCACAAGGTATTTTGTAGTAACATTTAACACAGTTCCCCATACAAGATGTATATACTTTAAATAACCTGAAAACTGGTTGATCTATTTTATCGTTATTACCAATATTAAAATTATGTCTATCACTTATTTTATTAAAGCGATATAATTTTGTTTATATAGAATTAACCTTGCCTTCAGCTGCATCTCTTCTCCTGTAGGTTTTCTTCTCCTTTTTGTTTTTATTATTTTCTCCGTAGTATTGATTAGGTCAGATGGACGAGGTATTTAGGTCTCGTCTTTTAATTTTCTGCTTTTCCCCAATAGGTATACAGGTTGTGTCTGCACGTATTGTATCGGTCTCCTGCCAAGCCCAGCAGAGAACTGCTATAGGCTATTGATGAGTGGCTAAACTCCTTTCCCTCAAATCGCATCAGTAAATTGTGTTTTATTTTTGTCGCCAGAAATCTGAATAAAGTTCGTTCAAGGCAGGATGCAGGATGCACCAAAAGTAGAGGGTAGTGTCTGGTAGACATATGCCTGCAATCCTTTCACAATATAATAAATACATCCTTAGTTTTTTCGCTGCTTTGTAGATTCGTCTGTACACCGTTCGTTAATTCAGTTAACTATGTCAGGAAGTCAGAACCAATGCATAATTAGCATAATCCACTGATTCAGACAATGGTGTTAATAAGACCACATCGAATTCATAAATCGAGAACAGTATAGTACGTTCAAGGACGCAAGTCAGGTCGGGTAGGGGGGCATCACTAACTCGTGACCGGCGCTACCAAATGTCAAATAGTCTCTCTTGATACTGCGCTGAGTACGCGCGCGCAACAATCGAGACTCGAACACAATTCGAAATAATCGAACACGAAAAAAATACGATACTAATTCCTAATTTAAAAATATAAAAAAAAACATCCTGTGATAATAGTGCTGCAACTTCCACAGACGTTTTTATTGATCGATTCGGATTTTTATCGATTATTTACAGTTGACAGTGCAGTTGACATTTGTATTTTTTTTAGATAATTACAAGGAAAGGTGAAGCCGAGTGAATGTGGTTTCATCGGCATTAATAGTGGGAATTGTTTTTTCGATGCAATTGTTCGTTTGATAATTTCCGTCGTAATTAGTCTTGTATCGATTGTTTCTCGATAAGTGAGTAATGTTAGTTTGAGGTACTGTGTAGTGCATCATGGGTTGTTTACATTTGTTTTTGGTGTGTGCTGCGGTGCTCAGTTTGCTGTTTGTCGATGTCAACACGCAGGTGAGAGACAGTTTTGTAACTTTCAGCGATTGGACGAGCATCTAATTAAGTGCGGCAACAAGTTCCTAGACAAGATGTTTTATCACTTATAGAAAATTTCTCTATATAAATGTTACGTACATCTAGTATGTATTTAATAAAACTATGATTAACACGAGATATCGTTTTGCGTGAAGTTGTAGCATAGAGTTTCCGCAAGAAAAACTTCTAAGGTCGGTTCAAACCACAAGAAAAAGGGCGTATGTTTAGTTTTAGGTCATCTAATTTTTAATATATGGTTGACGTGAATGTTTGTAAAAACTTACTCACAGTAATATAATAATTTATCATTTATTATTCATTTATCATAAACGCTATCCACATACCACGGACCAAATACTTTATTTATATAAATTCTAGCTATCAGCTGTAACTAATATGAAGTCAAAATCATATAAGTCATATAAATAAAATTTAATTTTAAAGTTGTTATTTCTCTTCCTATTCAACGTATGAGGATATTCGGATTCATTTCTCGGCATTCAACCTTGCTTCTTAGTTATAAATATAATTTATTATATTAAAAATAACGATAATTACCTCTACAGTACATACGAACTGTTATTCTTAACAATTCACTCTCAACAATTCTTAACGCACGTTAAAATATGCACATAAATTATAAATCCACTTGACTTCCAGATTTATATTTAAATGCATAACTATATGAATCTGTAAACATAAAAATGTACATTTGACAAACACTAGTAGACGTAATTATGTTAATTTTGAAACTTTTAATTTTGGGTATTAATATTTATATATTAGATGCATCTGCTTGCATCAACCATATAAGACATCTAAATCAAATACGGTTTTTGATGCGTTTCATTTAAAACAAACAAAAAACAGCATCAGCAGCCATTCTTTTTTCCAACTAGGTACTAACATATTCGAGCGTTGGCTTCTACTTGAACCTGTAAGACTGCATTATGGTTATTTTTCGCAAAACGACAACCTTATGGCATCTTTAATTAAAGAACAACCGATCGCCTAAGCAAATAGTATTGGTGGCTATTCCACCAATTCGCACTAAGCGTTTCCATCAAATGTCTTTTGTTATGCGCACAGCAAAAGAATGGAACTCTCTACCTGCGTCTGTGTTTCCGAACGCATACAACCCTAATCTCTTCAAAGTGAGAGAGAACAGGCTTCTTCTGGGTAAGCTCACTCCACCGTCGACTCTGTCTCTGTCACCACTGATCTAGACCAGAGTCTAGAGCAAACCCATATTAAATAAATAAAAAACAAAAATAAAACTTGCAAATAGCATGATGTAGTTACTCACATTCATTTTATTTTATATCATAATATTAATTTTATTTAAGATCATCATCTTCTTTCTATTTAAGATATAAAATAAAATTAATGTGAGTAACTACATGCTATTTGCGAGTTTTATTTAGAAAATGAAAATAGTTTCATATTCTACGACTGGCGCTTATGCTCTTAACAAACCGTACTGCCTTTACAAGCTTTGGTTAGGTTAGAAATATAAATGATGTATTTGCTTATAATGTAGGTATACAGATAAGATGTTATTTTTATAAATAGTCCTGATTCATTTTACCTTAATTTATTTTTTCAAATAATAGAATTTATTTAAATACTTATAGAATTCAATTAATATTATTATAACAACATTATTACTCTTTTCCAATTTGGTATTTAGTAAAAAATTACCTGCAGTTAAAAAAAAATAACACATAAAGTAATAAGTACACAAGTCGTAGCTTAGTTGTTAAAAGTTCACAAGGATCTTGCTCAACATAGAGTATACTAATAATATATTTCTAGTAGATAAGTTAATGCATTACCTTCGTTCAGTGTCGGTGGGTGTAAGTTCAAGATCTGCTATTAATTTCAATATTGTCATTAACGTAACGTATGCAGGCCCACGTGCACCACAACACAATAAATACACAACTTATGAACCAAAGCTATAAAAGTTTTCTCTACTTCACGGCACCATAAACTAATCCCTACTCAAAAGCCTAAACTGTGTCACGATTGAATGAAAATCTTTCAATATTATTTCTAATTTTTTCCCTAGCTCAAAAGTGATAGAGAGATACCCGCTATCACTTTGAGCAAGAGAAAAAGTTGCGAATAATATTGAAAGGTACTTTACATAGGAGTATCCATATTATCTGTGCTATCTATTTACCTTACAAATCGCTAGTCAAACTAATCCATGAGTCCGTTCGAGTTCGAAACTAGTCAAGCAAAACCAATATAAATACGAGCAAAACCGTAAACATTCAAGGCTTTAAAAATAAACATAATTCACCATCCAACAAAACTAACAAAACCGAAAATTAAGTTCCTTCCTCCGATAACGTTACTATGTCACCCATAAGCCACCGTATCGCTCCCCATACAAAAGACATCAACGCGTCACAGTGACGGCCTACCCACCAACCTACTACGGAGCGGATCGATAGAACCAGTGCCACTAAGGTTAACGACACCTCCGCGTACCGCTGTTATGATGCTGTGAATATTGTATTGTCTTGTTTATTAATCACTGGTTTTAGTTTAACGATATTACCATGATATTAGGTAGTTTATGTCTACTTTATATAGGTACCGCAGCGCTGATGATTAGGGTAGTTAGCGGTGCCACGATGTTTAGGTGACATTGATTGGTTTATTTATTAGCAAAATCTGCATTGATTTTTTACATGCTAGGCTCATCGCCGCAAGGTTGCCTGCTTGTCGGTCTTCTACAGATTGTACTTCGGTGAGTGTGCCCAAGAAGTCCAAGACCTCATTCTACCTTCATTTCCCCTTCTTCCATCGGTCATCTAGACGCACTACAAGTTACCATCCTTACCTAGTTGCTATTCCACCAATTCGCACTAAACGTTTCCAAATGTTTTTTGTTATGCGCACAGCAAAATAGTGGAACTCTCTACCTGCGTCTGTGTTTCCGAACGGTTACAACCCTAATCTGTTCAAAGTGAGAGTGAACAGACTTCTTCTTAATAAAGAAAAAAACATCTGAGTAAGGCAAAATCTTTTAGTATCAGTTTAAACTCGTCGGTGTGTGACTAGGTTTCGGGATTTCCAGTGTAACATATAGAAACTAAGAATCATGAATTCATGACTCTGGCACCACTTCTAATCAGACGTTGTTACAACAAAGTCAAATTTAAAGCCTTCAACAAAAAATATTTACATATTTACCTACTTGACGTTTCAAGTGTTAGTACCTATTATGTTGATGGACATAAACAAACCATAACAAAAGCCTGTTATTTGTATTTATAATCATACGCTCTGCCTGCTCATTAACCGAAATTATTAATGACGCTGAGAAACCGTCTCACTTTTTGTATAACAGCTAAAAATAAAAAATGTAACGAGCTTACAGAAGTTATAAAACTAGTTACTCAGATATTCTTTATATCACGAAGACTTGACGTTTGACCTCACACATAGTCGTATTGATATCGTTCCGGCGTTCTACATAGATAACATGGATATCTGTGACGATATTATTGTGACCTCTGATGTCATTTGTTTTTATTTGTAGTCTTTCGACTACTCAACTATTTTTATATAAAAGAATCTCTAATGATAATATTTCATTCAATCTACTTGTGGTTTCAAAAAGCGACTACCTACGACGTTTACACATGTTGTAAAATATTACTTTAGAGGTTTGAATTTGAAATGAATGAGTGAAAGCAACCAAAAAAACGATGAAACATCATCAGTTGTCATGGAGATGGAGACCAGCAATATATAGACCGCCCATTATGTCACCCTATGTAAAATTTCTACATTTATATCTGTAATTTTTTGGTGTACATAATGAAGAAGAGTATACGGGCTGACGTGTGATCATAGTTTATTCAGCATTATGTGGATGGGAATTAAGAAAATGGGCAGATTAATAAAAGTCTCAACAATTCTGAGTGCCTTCTGTGTACAAGTGGTCAAAAAATGTTATGCAAGAAAATCATGTGATGCTTGCTCCTCTGTTTTACATTTTGTTCATAACTTTGTATTGACTTATTTTTATAAGTCAATAAAAAGTTATGAACAAAATGTAAAAAAAATATGTATTAAAATAGATACGTTTATAACGTCATCGCGTGCATTCCTGTTTCTTATGTTTATTATGAAGTGATAAATATTTATTTAATTACATCTCTCTACTTTGTTATTTTAATATTTACGCTGAAATTATACTTTGAAGAGATGAATTTGGATGTTTATGGAATTTAATGATTTGTTGATCATAAAACAAACATTACGAAGATATGAGTGGCATTGTTATTTTAGTCGAGCGAGACATTTTTGCCGTAAAACAAAGAAACGATGTAACAGGTCCAACGCGGCAACAGTTCAATTTACCAATTAACAAAAATTAAAATCCGTTATTGTTGGAATATCTGTAAGTTCCATTCAAGCCTAGAACAAAGCTTTTACATTCAATATAAACACTTCACCTCATTAATCGAAGCTCATCTCCTTATTAACACTTGCGCGTGGGCATACCACAGATTCATGGATGACGTCACGCGCAGCCATTTTACAGAATCCTTTTACTTTCAGAACGTGATTTATACACCCACGATTGTTATCTAGAATTCTGAATAGACTCTAATGAAATCTGTAGATAAACTTATGTAAGAATTTTGATAGATTCGTCTGTATAGTGCTCTAAATATTGCAGGTTTATTTGGACTTCGTTATGTTCTATTCAAAGGGTTATTATATAGGTTAAGATTGTGTATGCGCTGTTGGAATAATGTTGTAACTACATGTGATGTTGTAATAATGATACATTGTAACTAGTAAAGTTGGTACCTACTTGAAGGATCAGATGTGTTATGTTTAATGTAAGCTGTGGGCGTTTTAACTACAGTAACTCTAGTTATAGCCAAAAGGCCAATGTTCAGGGAACTGATGTACCTACTGTGTGAGCACTAATAAGTATACACTTAGCAAGATTTCAAAGCGAATTTCTCGCGGAATATTGATTGCAACTTTGAAATAAGACCTATTTCATAACAATATAGGTCCCAAAATACTATGTTCGTAACAGCATACAATTACAATCAATACAGTAGGAGAAAATCACATTTAGAAGTTGCTAAGTGTATACATATTGGTGCTCGTGACTGTACTAGACTTGACACACGATTCTATTTAGCAGTATGTAAGTATAGGTAAAGTATTACGTATAAATACGCAATCAGCCTGTAATGTACTGCAATGCCTGTAATGCTGGGACACAGGCCTCCTCTTTATGAGAGGGAGTAACCAAGCGGGCCCAATGCGGATTGGTAGGTGTCACATGTCTTCAAATTGTTGGTTCTAGGACATGCCGGTTTCCTCACGATGATTTCTTTCACTGTTTTAAGAGTAGTGGTGATGCGATAATTTACACAAAGTAAAGCGCCTGACTGGGTTCGAACCTACAACTCGTAGGTCGCGGCCGTTACCACTGAGCCACCACTGCTCTGATTATGTATACCTACTGTTAAACGTAACAAATATACGTAGAGAGACGTGTGTCTTTTCCTATTTAATTTCAATGAGAAAATTATCTTGAATTCAATTATAGTTCGGTTTTCGGGTTCTACGTGCGTCCTAGATTATAGACCTCAGGCAAAGATATGAAAATAGACATACTAGATACATTATAATTATGTCACAATAATTTATATTTCTTATACTAAGAAACAATTTCAGCATATTGATAAACTTTTTATATTGAAGAGTCATCAAGGTCAAAATCAATTAATTCGTGTCATTTTGGATCGTGTTTTGCCGTCACCTTACCTATCTAAATTATAAGATTTATTGCACACGTTAAACTTATTTATATTATTATTTTGCAACAGCTGCGGTTGACTACATGTAAACGGGAAGATCGGGGAGAGCTAAATTTGGTATCGAATGATATCTTTTTTTTTGCGTTGAATTGCGGATAATTTATAAAAAATTAGTTAAGACACGAAAGACTCTGGCGAGAAGACTTTAACTGAACCTAGCAATTGTAGTTTATCTTTGCAGATTAAACTAAATATTTTGTTTCAGTTTCTTGTTTTGTTCTTATTTTTGCTGCTTTATAAGCAAAGTTTAAAACAGTTTTCTAATGTCCCGATTTATATGAGCTGTACAATGAGCATAAAGACCAAAGGAAACAAGCAATTTAAACAAAATCCCGTCTCTGTTCCGCCTTCCATGTCACGCAACCGGAATGCCGGCGGGCACAATCTAAATTAGATAACAGAATGAACATTAACATTACCGGTACAATACTCTCACTGTGTTATATTATTCAGTTTTCTAACCATCCGTTAATTTTTATTATACCTACCTAGTTATTATAACCATAAAGGTTTGCATAATGTGAACATCCTCTTCAGTTTCGTAATTATTTTTCGCTGCGTAAGAATCTAGAATTTGATCTAGACCATTGAAATGTTAGGGGTCAGTGTACTTGATGTTATTTCGTGTTGAAGTTATGTAATTGTTGTTAAAGTTCACTATAACATCTTATGACAAAATACGTCATCATTCCTTAATTGAAGCAAGTTCAGCAGGCTACTATGTTGTGTCACAATTGTTACGTAAATAACGTTGTCCATTACCATCAGCCATTTTTTACATGTACTACATGTTGTCTATGTGTTAACGCTTGTAACCATCACCACACCACCATCACACATTGTCTCTGATATATATAATATTTCTGACTTAATTAAATCTTACTTGAAACAATGAAATTGGCTAAACTGTAGCCATCTACAATACACTTTTTCCAATGCACATAGTCAACACAAACATAATGAATGGCGTAGGTATTACTCTCTAACCGTTATAAAGAACACTATTCAAAGACATACCTACTATTCAATCAACGATTACTTAAACGATAAAAATAGTTGGTCGCTGTGATTAACTCAAGACAATGTTTATGTTCTTTCTCCAGAATTAGCTTACCTACTGACAAGTTATACGAGTTCATATAATTGTTTATTTTATTTGACTATATTAGTCAATTTAGTTTAATTTAATTTTTATTTATTATTGACATAATCTACTCATTTCAATGTTTTTTAATGAGTTGTATTGCAATATATGGTTAGCTAGCGACCTCGACAATTGATCATATTATTCTTTTGAGCAACCGGCAGCAAGTTCATCATGCTCCCTTAGATGTCAATGCTTGCGGTAGCGTCGGGGGTCGGGTTGCCTCCTTCCCTCAAATATGGCGAGGGGGTAATGTCTGATCTTTGCGTTATGCTCGCGAACGGGTGCTGCTTGTGGTGACAGGTCATCTTGCTGACTATGGTTTTGTTATTGTTATTAGTAATTAATGTTTCTTTATTTTACTTCGAAGGTCCTAGTTTATCATTTGTGGCTACAAGTTACAGCTATATATAAACATAATGCAGCATTGCATATGTAAGCGGGCACGCCCTTTATGCCTGGAGGTTTTTTATTATGTATTAAGTTGTTTGCGTTTTTGTTTTTATTATTTATTTCTGCTTGAGTATAGTTTTAAATATTGGCGTGTGCTAGCTGACATAATATGGCAAATAATTTTTATATTTTTGTGTTTCGTAATGTTAATTACTTATTACATATATAGAATCTAAATTCTATAGAATTATATAGAATCCAGTTCTTCTAACTGAACAGACAGCAGTGCTGATGGGGAGTTTGTTCCGCCACTTCTTCTTCCCAGCTAAAGCACTAGGAAGTGGCGAAGTGCGGGCGTTTTGGGGGGACTGTCTTATGTGACTTTGACGTTCAAAAAGTGCTGATTCTCAGTCCAGTTTGAATAAATGACTTTTGATTCTGATTTATTTATTAAACAATACAATGCAGAATCATCCTGCATGTTGCTAAAGAGACCGCCGACACTAGCATGACTAGAAAAAAAAAAACGAATCTCTCAGAACATTGTCTAATGATATGCGTGGAGATGCTTCGACCATGTTGCACAATAACTACAAAGTTAACGCTGTCGCGCCAATTAATGACATTGTACCAAACAATTGAGAACAATTGTCTTTTGGTGTTACGTCATATTGGGACAATACGCTAAGGTTGGCTTAATTAAAAGATGTCGCATCTTTAGAACTTTAGTGCTCTTTCTTTTGGCTATAAGCTTTAATTGAACTTATAAATCAAGTAGAGAGTTGCTGTGACTAAATAAGAACTAGATTGTTGAGTATCTATCCTCCAGAGAATTGTTTTTATTTCCGAATTTTGTACTTTATTAAAATGTTAGCATTTTTAATATTATAGTAAACATTTTACAAAGATAAGAGGAATAGGGTGTTAAGTTCACTTATACCCTAGTGAACTGGGAGAATCCTCCAAACAAGACGGGTGACGTGGTAAACTCTACTTGCGCGATGCAGGAATTTGCATGACGTCAGTATGATGCGTAATTCGCATTTGGCGTTGTAGATGCCGCCACAACGTTAAGTACCTACAAAGTGGTTTGTTTTGTTTAACTTTCTGTGTGATAATTTGCTCGTCAGCAGACGAAAGAAATGCTTTCTAGCAAACTTCATCTACTATGGAGAACTATTACTGATTCTGGAAAAATAAAATTAATTACATTATATCACTTGCAAATCTGTTGCTACATTATCATTTCAACAATGCTCACTTAATAAGTATTAAATAACTTCTGTAGTAAGATGTTAACCTCGTGTTTGGCGCCACTATAACTTGTCTTATGAATTAGTAAAGTAGTAAGCGTCACTAACGTCTTGTCGATATCGATAACCTGACTCATTGCCCGTGCCTACACGTGCTTGAGAAAAATCGAAAGGTATTCTTTGATAGATTTTAATTCAAGATTCTTTAGTATTGATTGTAGGTGTATTTGTAGGTTGGTTAACTTGAATAAAAGTTAAGACATAAACGGTGACTGCGGATTACCACAGAATACATAATAGTACAAGTAATTCCTTACAAATGTCAAATTAAAACCCAAATCACTTATAAAATTTCAATTGAACCATTTACAGGCACTTTAGAATTGTCAAAGGTTACTTATCAACTAGATACTTACTTAATTGAACTCTATTAGTAACTTTCATATAGATACTAGCTAGAACATAGCAGATATATTTTGCGAAAATATTGGCATTATGATCAAGTGTCTGGTAATAAAACAATGTGCAGTATCATAATCAGAGACGAAAATACGTCAGAATATGACATGACATTAATTTTAATATTTAAATTATAGACCAAGCGATGATTGTACTTTGCATAACTAGAAATCTTGTTTAAGTAATAAGTCAACATTACTGACGACTTTGTCAGCTTAAGCTATGGACAGAATGGTATGACTCACAGACTCACTGGCAGGAACTATTATTTACATACATAGCGATTGTTATTTTATGATTTGGGCTCCATCGGGTACTACGGCTTACAGAAAACATAAAGGTATAGTTAACTATGATTATGCCGACTTATTCTCGACCCAGACAAGAAGAAGCAGCCCCTTATTAATGGTTAGAATAGAATAGAATACTCTTTATTAGGTACACCATAAAAATCACAGTTATAAATATTAAATTTAAATATGAGACAACATCCACACAAGGTCTTCAGGTCCCAAACTAGGTAGAACCTGTACTACGGTAACCTGATGACTGATATACATACTTATATACATATACACACCCAGACACAGGTCAAACAGACATGTTCATGCACACAAATGTTTGACTTGTCCGGGGATCGAACCCGGGACCAGCGGCTCAGAAGGCAGGGTCACTACCAACTGCAGCAACCGGTCAGTCAATGTAGACATTTTACATAGGGTGACACAATGCGCGGTCTTATCGCTAAAAGCGATCATTTACAGACAACCTTTGGGTGAATTAAAAGGAGAAGGAGAGAATACTGCAGTGCTGGTAGTCAGTGGTGTACCATTTACATATACAATAAATACATAAAAAATATAATTATCTACATTTATATTTACAATAACAACATGAAACAAGAGTAAGGAAACTTTGAAACATATAATGATGATGTTTAAGGAGAGAGTTCAATTAAGGAACCGGCCCTTACCGTCCTATACTGCAAGTTCCTACGGGCGTAAGGACCAACCCCACATTAAAGAAATCGCATATTTAATTTCTCATCTTAGTTCCTTCCTTTTCTACCAGAGTAGGTATTTTATTATTATTGATAGACTTGCGTTTGATCACCATGGTGTGATGCTAATTTGGATGAAGAGGTCTTTGATTCAAATTCAAATATTTATCGCAAGGATCTGAGCATTTGAGCTCTTTCCGTAATCTTCATGTGATTGTATCAACATGCTGTAGATGCTTCTATAGCCTGAATAGAGCCTTAGACACACTTTCAAGTAAAATTAACTAGGAAGCAACTCGAGTTACGTAAATATGTAAGTTAAGTTGACGGAGCAAGTTTAACTAAAGATTAAGTGATGATGGATGACACAAACTGTTACTAAGACTAGCTTAAAGCTCATCAGTTGAATGCCTAGCTAAATAGTGATTAAATAAGATATAAAGTATTTATTTAGATTTGGGGATAAAAATATACACACTGTATAAACTTCTTATACTAAATTAACTAAAAAACTGACGACCCGATGGTGACAGCAGCAGCAGAGATGGTGACAGACGGTTGGCGCAGTGGTTAAGCGATTGACTGCTGCGCTGCGTGTCGAGGGTTCGATTCCCGCACGGAACCAATATTTGCATGAACTACAAGTAATTGTTCCGGGTCTGGCTGTTGGTCTATGTGAGGTTAAATGATTGTAAACACACCCTTAATACAAAACGTACGCAACGTAAGTACGTACGGTTTTTTTTTAAAGGACTATTAAAATAATAATTTGAAATATTCAGGTATAAAGCCACAGAACATGTCGTTTACGATTAGAATATTTTCATAAAACTCTGACCCACTCGTTACCACATGTTTATTTAGCAAAGACCAGCCTCTACTTTTGTGGTAGATAACCACACAAATAGAAAGAAAAACTAATTCAATAAGATGACATAGTTTACAAAACAGCTTGAACTTATGTATTTAAACATGTATGAATTTTGCGGTTACGATTTATGGTCGCACCTCGTAGCGTTTTTTATTTCTTTTGACTCATTTTCAATTAATCTTGTCAAATTCTGGACAGTTTTTTTGAAAAGGTGGCCTAGCTTTTTTTCAGAGTTCAAAATGTCGTAGACTATAATAATAACCCACGATTTAAATTCTTATCTATAGTTCTTATATGTTTTGCTATTGTTAACCAAAATTCACCGCTTGAACTAAAGTTTAGCATACCGCAGGCTACTGGTGGACGTAGACCTCTCCCAAATTGTGCTACAACAATCTGTTCTCCTCCTTTTGGATCCAGTCTGTCCAAGCTGCCCTTTTAAGTTCGTTGGTTCATCTAGCTGCTCCTTTATAGCATACATTTGCATAACCTCATCTTACTCAAGGCCATAATTTATCATCCAGTCGCCGAATTGGGATTCGCACAAGACCAGACATTCAATTTATTTATAACTTTTCGCACAAAAGGTACAAAGGCGGACTTAATGCCTTAGGCATTCTCTACCAGTCAACCAAGGGTGGTGAAGAGATTAGATGGCAGGTGCTTTAATTAAAAGGAAAGGATTGATTTTGAGCTATGTTTAACAATGATAAAAATTAAATTCATTAAATAATTTTATTAACATAATTGCATGAAGATGCACGTGTCATAACTGTGGATAATTGTATGATGACACGTCTGTTGCGTGCGAGTGTGTCAGTGACATTAAGGACGAGTGTCCGGCGAATTTTTGCCAGTCATGTTTTTTTTGGGTTTTGAGTAAAGCGTAATAAAAAATAATGCTGTAGGTTTGATTACTATTATTCTCGTTTATTCTTCCAACTTACCAGAATACCATGTTTAGTGCTAGAAATGGAAATGGAAAGGGCAATGGAATGGGAAGTCCTTCACAATGGAATGGGAAGTCCTTCACAATGGAATGGGAAGTCCTTCACAATGGAATGGGAAGTCCTTCACAATGGAATGGGAAGTCCTTCACAATGGAATGGGAAGTCCTTCACAAAGTACACCGTAAGTTTCAGAGACCAGAAGGGCAAAGGTATGATGACCTTAAGAGGGAGAGTTCTTAACATAATCAGCCCATAATGTTCCCACTGCTAGGACACAGGCCTCCTCTCTGTGAGAGGGAGTAAGCCTTAATACATAACGCGGGCGCAGTGCGGGTTGGTATATAGATGTCTCATATCTTCGAATTGTTGTTTATAGGAAATGGCGGTTTCATCACGATGTTTTCCTTTAACATTTTGAGAATAGTGGTGATTAAATAATTGACACAAAGTGAAGCACCTGTCTGGGTTCAAGCCTACGACCTATAACTCGTAAGTCGCGGCCGTTACCACTGGGCCACCACTGCTCTTTACCTTAGAGACCTTATACCGCGAGATAATTATTATCAGGTAGATAGATGCCTTTGTCAAGACACGGTTGCCTTGCGCCTGCTTCTAAAGAAAGCCCACGGAACCAACAAAATAAGATAGCTACACTGGCACTCACTTTCACACAGTAAAGCTTGATTTATTCTTGGTATGCTATATAGTGCTAGCTCAACAATTAATTCTTTAGGCACGGCTGTATGATCGACGATGTCAAAGCGGTTAACACAATAATTGTCGAGTTAGGACATATCAAAGGTTGCGCTCACGCACTAAAGGTTATCAAACGCTCTCGCCCGACCTTGTACGAAAGATTGTGGTTTTAATTATTATTTTGGCGATAGACTGTGCTGTACTTGCACAAGACTGTGGATACTTGATGTTCAGTGACCTGTAACTTCAAAGGTCAACCAGCCATCTTTTTACACGGTTCAGTCATTTTGTGAGCAGGTCTTTTTGGTTCTCGTAATGTCACTGTTACCAGAGAGGTCTTGTAATAGTAACGGCTTTACGTGAACGTCTTGGGTTGGTTGTGGGGCTGACTGCTTGTGGAGCTGACTGGTTGGGTGCACGGTGTTCCGGCAGTACGTATAAATCAAAGTCGGCATGTATTAAAATACTTTTAACTATAACACCCAAATACTTGCTGATAAGATATATATATTATGGTATGACATGCCTTTTATTTACGAACAGCCGTTTTCTAGCGCACTTTAAAATACTTATTTCGATACTCTGAATAGCAAATCATGAAAGCCCTCGGGCAGAATCCTCAATGGCTGATGTCCACAGTAAGCTATATTTCTGAAAATGTAGCATTCCATGCACTCAACGGGAGGTCGCACGATTCTCCACTCACGGCAACAAATTACCTACATTCTGTCGATTGTCATCAATTATTTCTCCAACAGAGGGTTTATGACCACCAGCAAGCAACCAGTAGGTCAATTCTCGTACTTAAAAAACGTTCAAATTCAAGTCGCAATCTCATTTCAGCGACAATCAATGTCATAAACCTGTCAAAAATTTATGTAAATTGATTGTAATTTTGACAGATTGAGAGTGAGATTAGAATGCGAACGGTCTTAAAAATACGGGAATTGCCCCTCAGATATAATGCATCTCATGAATGATCTTAAATTATGTGAATGTTAATAATAAAATATAAGGAAACATGGAATTGTATTAGGAAGGCATGACAATTATTTATTTAATATGATAATTAGAATTTAGCAGCTTACTAAGCTGCTTGCTTAGATTGTGGGTGTACAAAGTACCTATACGCCTTAATACAGGCGTGATGTATAGAGTTGGAATATTACATTATCTCGAATCTTTTTCTGCCTCGCATAGTCTGCACTGAAACATGACACTAACGGTTACATTCCCAAGGCCCACATTGCATAATATAATAATGGGTTCAGCTCTCAAATTGTAGGGATGTTGGCACTGCTAGCGAACGATTTGATAATCATACGACTTATGCAAATGTTGGCTGTCGGCGATCATGATCTTGGAAAAGGTGCTTATTAGCTTGAAGTTATGAATGGGTGATCCTTGGGTACAGGTACAAATCCATCTCCTACAGTACAAGGCTACTTGAGTTGTACATCTTGGAGAGGGAGGTGTAAATGCCTCTCAGTATCTTACATAGGCAATATACTTGGTATTTCGCAGCTGCATATCGTATATCCTGTATTTAAAGCCTAAATTACATTACGAAATTAGTGACATGAAATGATATAACATTATAGGGTGACTTTTTCGTTGAAGACAGTCCCATGGTTCACGCGGGCGAGTGGCGGACGCTCCCGCCGCGCCCGCGCCGGTCGGTCCCGCCCGCCGCCGCCCGCACACTTGTACGAAAATGTCGGAATTTTATATCGGTAATTTTGTAATGTAAATTTGACTTTAGTTTGTCATAACTCTGTAAGCTTTCTTGAAATTTAAATGTCACGCGCCGCTGGCACTATTTAGCTGCATGAGTCACAGGCCCTAAGACTACTTTGTTCTACTTGACGATATATAAATGAATCGCGCATGGCACGTAGTTACAAAAGGTGAAAGATTTATAGGTTTTGAAGGAAAACCAGAGATGGCCTTAATTTTTTTAAGGCATCCACAGGATAGTCTGGTTATGCAGCCGAAAACCTCCTAGCGGCTGCATACGGCGTATGCACGCGTATGCGTACGCTGTATTACGTTTTTTTTAATGGCATCTCGCATGTCAATGCGAGATGCCATTAAAAAAAACGTAATTACAGAGCTACAGTCATCACATCGCCAAGGCGACATGTTGTCGTTTTCGTTGCAGGTGGTTTAAGCAAGGGGGGGTCCCTTGCTTAAACCACCTGCTTGCCTGCACTTACAAAATTGAACGACGTTTCACGTCAATAAGTCAATATATCTCGTCTGCAGGTGGCGTTCTGTAGTTTCTTCCTACCTTACCCCCATGGGAAGAAGGCGTGAGTTTGTATGTGTGAGTCAGCAGTGCCAGATACGTTACATAGTTAGGTTACACACTGGTGACTTTATAGCTTGCCAGTACACTCGTTGTTGTTGTACAATAAAACTTGCCAGGAAGTGGATATAGATCTTTTTAATATAGTTGCTCAAAAAGTGGTGTATTGCAGGGACGTATAGCGTTCGGGATGTGGGCTATTAGGTACATAATAGTGCTTTTTTTTACCTTTCCCGAACTCGTGCGTCTCTTTCCCAACTGTCAAAATAATGTCTATTAAAAAGAAAAACCAACCATGAAGTTTTTACTAAAGAGTTTTTGTGATTCATACAAATACGTATATTTCTAAAAAGAAGCTACAAATTTATTTCAATATCAGATTTAATGATTTAATTGAATGAGTTAGGATAGGTTTCATTTCATCTCATTAAATTTCATTTTCATTTCATATCAATAAATAAAATATACTGAAGACTAAGCTGTATGTATAGTTCCCTTTGCCTACCAAAATGGGTGAAGAAAAAAAAAACTCTGCTTATATTCTACGGTTGGCGCCATTTTTATTGTGTTTTTATTATTTTATTAAATTGCTTCATTTTTTCGCAACTGTATTAAAACATTTGTCGGAACTCTTTGCAATGACAGCCTTTCCGCACTTGTAATGAAATATACTATTTCGTTTCTTTTTCCTAATAATAATAATAATACTAGCGTGTCTAAACTTAAGAAGACTGTTTGCAGCCACTTTTCCGTTCGCCCTTGCACTGTATAAGAATATATAAAACGCGAATGTAACACTGTCTGCTACCTAGTGTTTAACTAATTCTAATTCGTCTACATGCTATCTGTGAATACTTGTAATTGGCCATCATCATGTTATAAACTCTAAATATTATGTCTGCCTACTAAACACCTGACCTTTCTGAAGAACATCACCAATTAGGTCAATATAATTATGTCCTCGTAGGGCGTCCCCTCCCGGCGTTTCCACTCACATCTGCCTTGTAAATACCATTTGTTAGTCGCCTTTCATTCATCCTCTCAACATGACCAAACCATCTAAACATACTCTTATCAATTTATGTCACTACATCTTCTTTTAAACCGTACCTTTGCCTTATTACATTATTCCTCAGCCTATCATCCTTGTTGTTGACTGGTTGGCAATTATCCTGTCACTGATATATGAACTAGAACCACTTCATAAAAAATAAATAATGAACTGTGTGTTTTCAAACGGATATATAATACGATCCAAATGTTGTGAGATGGCAAGATTACTAAGCTTTCGGTCACGATATAACCACTTGGTCACATGCATTCAGTTCTTTATTGCTCAATTTTTTTGTCAAGAGATAATAAATTATTTGAATCTGAATTTAATAATAAGTTCAACCCTCAAATTATTCTAGTAATGCCAGACTGTCACAACTCAAACCATTTGTTAGCTATAATGTTGACTGTTGCTAATGTATGTCGTCGTGATCTAAGACGATCTGTGGTAAGAGTAATGCATTCGTTTGATGTGGTGACGTGAATAGAAAGGATGTTACTATATACCAAGCGGAATTAATGCATTCATATTCAACTATGTATGTTACAACGGTGACGTTGGATGTGTGGGCTTTCGGTTGATATGTTTGTTCCCTATCTTAAACTTTTTGTTTTCATTCAGTGGTCTCATTCAGAGTCTTTTAAAGACTTATAGTTTGGCCTAAAGTTTAGAATTTAGTTGCTAGTGAGCGTTAGACGCTACTGCTTCCAAAGTGCTACTGTCCCAGTGTATAGAGACATTGTCAGAGCTTTGTTTCTGGTATGGCAACGCTTCTGTGATGCAGGTGTTCATAGGAAGAAAAATGTCTTGTCTCTTCTCCAGTCATACATTTAATCCATCCAATCCTTTCTTAGAAGTTTGTTGATGCGTGCCTCCTCACCTAATGCCAAGTAAGAGCTGGTTCACATTAGGTCGGACCGACAGTTTGCCGTTCACCGACTGCCGGGTGTTGCTGTTCACACTAGACGCCGCCGACCCGACCTAATGTGAATATAACTGTCGTTACGGTCGTTTTACTGCCCGGCCTGGGTCGTCACAAAACAGTTGTGAGTTGGCTTTCGTATAGGATCAAAACGTCTACATTAATTTCGCCCTCCATATTGAAACGTGTCTTCTCTGCATACACGTCGACGAAAATGCTTGCGCGAGTGCCGAGAGCGGGGTAAGGGCGGGTGGGAGATTGGCAGGCGGGTGTCGCCGCCGCTTCGCGCCGACAAAAATGTGAACGGTGCCATACTTGCTAGTACGCCAATATTATGTCCGATCCGACAGAAATCGTGGCTGGACGTACGGTAAAAGTGTCGGCTCCGACAGTTTGGTCGGGTCGCCCTAATGTGAACGGCGCTATTGACATACATACGCCAATATGGATCCGACACGTTTGTCGGGCCGGTAAAACTGTCGGTCCGACCTAATGTGAACCAGCTCTAAAGCAGCCTGTAGTATGCACGACAATCGTACGCACGACGCCAACCTTTGTCCCTCACACTTAAATACTACTCCATGTTGCCTTTGATTTAATACTAATTCAGATTTTCTATTGCTCTTCTCAACCTGTTTTAGATTGTAATTTAGATTCGGATAGCTATAAGTGTTAAATCCAGTTTCTCAAATTGTGCAATACAGAGTGCTTAGAACTAAAAAGCGGTTTTGATAATTTTTTGGGTCTAAATATACAATTATGATCAGTGAGTAAACGAGTGTAAGAAGATAGAGAATGACATAATTAATACACAAGCTATGCGTAGACACTGCAAGTAAAAGGTTTTGAATGATCTATACTTTCGTTGAATTTGTACACATTTTGTAAAGTTTTTCTTGCTCTTGCAATCGCACTCATAAAAAGTGCACTGTTTGCAATACACCTTAATGCGTAGATAATTTGAATGTCTTAAAAAACGGTATTAACCAATCACAGGCACCTGAAAAAATGCAACTTTACTACGATTTTACGAGTTGTAGTGCATAAGGTCATATTGGTCACAACTTCGAAACCTCGAAACTACGACTTCTACGTAACAGCAGAATGACATCCCTAATCGTAGCTAATTCGATCGACGAATCGAGTTACAATCGATTCGTGACCGAGAAATGTTCGAAGTAATCGATACGGGTCATCTTGTTCCCGTGTTATGTCGTAAAGTATTTTTTGTGTCATTATTGATATTACTTTATCTCGATTCTAAAGGTCATCGATTCTTTCGGGGAATTTCTCTTGCTGAGTTGACAGTTCGGTATTAAAAAGCTTCAGGAATACATTGCATAATCATGACTTGCGCATTCAGATGACATTTCAAAAGACTAAAATAATTGTCTTCGATATCGTTTCTCATATCGACGAAGAAATTCGAAACTAGATTAACTCTTTACTTGTTAGCAGGAAGGAGTCATCATCAGTACTGACAGGCTGTTACTTTAGTATAGGCACTATAGTATAGACTCCCCTTTGTGTCATGCATCCCTGGTCTGTGCGAGTGTCAGCTAGGTCTTACCCGCGATTTTTTAAGGAAGCAAGACAAAGAAGGAAGGAATATCTTCGGCCAAATCCCGGTATCATCATTCGGAAATCCCATCAAGTCTATGGATAATTACTGTTTAAAAAGACCATACTTTTCTAGATAATCTGATAACACAGGTCCTTCAACTTAGCTGCAACAAACGTTTATAAAAGTTTCCCAAACGAATGTCAACGAACCAACTACTTTAGTCTACACGTGTTGGTCAGAACAATACGTCCTAAAACCCATTAATTTGCTAACACGAGATTAAACTTTTTGGCACACTATCTACGTCAAATAAGAGAATATTGTGGAAATGATTTCTATCTAGATACCTACTAATTAATAAACGATCCGAGCAATCCCAGTCTAGCATATTTCATCTCCGCAATAGAGAGGCGCGCCGCAAACTTAACATCGTTTGTGGTGGGGTGTCCACCGAGCACAGTCACTCCCCTAAATATCTTGGTGTTACTCTGGACAGGTCTTTAACATTCAGCAAAAACTGCAAGATCATCAAGCAGAAGGTGCACGCACACTCGCAACAGTCTTATTCAGTGACTAGTCTCATCCAAGTGGGGTGCTTCACCTGACGCGATGCGGATCACTGGGCTGTCGCTATCTTTTTCTGCGGGTGAATTTCGCGTGCCCCATGGGCACTCGTTGTACTCATGCAATGTTAGTGGATACAGCTTTATATGAAACGTGCCGTATCATCACTGGTTGCCTAAAACCAACCCCCGTACCAATGCTGTATACTCTAGCAGTAATAACGTCACCAGAAGTTCGCAAACCGGTGGCAAGCTCCAGCGAAAGAGCCGACATGGTCTCCGACACACGACACCCTTTGCACTACAACACCCTTGTGCCGCAAAGGCTGAAAAGCCGAAACAGCTTTTTAAAGTGTGTCGTCCCACTCACTGGCAAACGAACTAAGAAAGACTGAAGGTGTGGCGAGACAGTGCGTGGCTAACCTGGAAGTATTTAAACATACTCCGGATCCAGGTTGGCCGAAGCAGGAAAAAATCTGTTCAGATGGAGATTCATGGACGACTCCACCTAGGAGTGCAAATGCGGTGCTGTTCCACAAACTATGGGACACTACATATAGTGTCCTGCGTGTCCTGTCAGCTGCACGTTACAGCAACTGATGGACGCTAGTGATGATGGCGCCAAACACGTCGCTGAATTCTGGACCGAGTCTAGTTAGATTGCCATCGACACGCTAACAAGAAAAAGAAGAAGTCACTAAGTAAATCACAATTTGCATTATTAATATAGATAATTATCGAAAAACCACAAAAGTATTCTACACTGTATGATTCATGTTAGGGTCACAAGGCAGACAGGATGGGGGATCCAAATTCGTAATTATTGTTATTAGACTTTTGCGCATGCGTCTCGCAGGACCCCGCTCCTATGCCCAGTTAACCCGTAAGCACGCATGCGCGAATCTATTGAGCTCAACGGTAGTGCCCTTTGACGTTTCGTTTCTCTGTCTACGGCTTATATTGATAATATATGATATCTCAAACATGTCTACAGAATATGTACTGGAAGTGTGCGCTACTGAGTTACATAAACAAAACCTTTTATTAATTTTTATGTACTGGAATAGAAGAGAGGAAGATATATTTATTAATAAATTAAAACAAATTCTAAACTATTTAAATATTAAGTATAATAAATTTTACATTGATAAAGGAGGAGATTTTAATATTAATATTTTAGGCAAAATCTTAAAAACTAACCAGTTTCTGGATCTCATGCAAGAATACAAATTCACTCAACATATAAATAGACCTACGCGTATTACAGAAATATCCTCAACATGTCTTGATCTAATATTTACGAATTATAGCGACAAAAATATGTTTACAACCGTAGAAAATTTCGGACTTTCGGATCACAGTGGAACAATTATAAATCTAAGCATACTTCAACCAGCGAAAAAAAATACCTGGTACACAAATAAAAGATTATTTAACATGGCGAACATAAAACAATTTTTTAAATCTATACTAAGTACACAAAACTAGCACGACATTATACAAACAAACAATAATATAAATGAAAATTAAAATTCTTTCAACAACCTCCTAATAAAAATTTTAAATCAATGTATTCCTATACGTAAAATTAAACTAAAAACTAACTATAAAAAATACTGGCTAACTACAAGCATTAGAGTTTCCTGCAAAAACAAAAGATTGTTAAAATTATTTTCCACTAAAACCAAAAACCAAATATTTACACAACATTATAAAAAATATGAACAAAATATTAAAAAGTTTAGTTACCACTGCAAAAAAATTACAATACATAAACAATATAAAGAAATCAGACAACAAAGTAAAAACGATGTGGAGCATTATAAATGAGAGAACAAATAAAAAACCAAAGAAAGAAAAATGTAACATACATTTACAGCACAATAATACATTCATATCCGAACCCAAACAAATTGCGAATATTTTCAATGACTTCTTTGCGTATATAGGAGAAAGCAGCCACAATCCATCAGGTAGTGCACTGGGCAGCATGTCAACAGTAAACCCCACGGAAAACACCATGTTCCTTCGCCCAGTAGAAGCTTGGTAGGTTAACAAAATAATCAAAAACCTAAAAAATAAACAAAGTTACGGTTTAGACGAAATTCCACCTACGTTATTGAAAGAATGCGCAAATGAACTCACATTACCATTTTATCTGTTATTAAATCAGACTTTTACAGAAGGCACTTTCCCCGAATCGTTAAAGAGATCATTAATTAAACCAATCCATAAAAATAACACAAAAACTGATCCTAATAATTATCGCCCAATAGCTCTCTTGCCCTCAGCCTCTAAGATTTTCGAAAAAGCTATGTGTTAGCGTATTTATACCTTTTGCGAAAAATATAACGTATTGAGCGATTGTCAGAACGGTTTCCGAAAAAATCGTTTCACCACATTAGCTGTTTATAAATATATTCAAGGAGCCCTTAATATAATAATAAGGAATACGCCATGGGGATATTACTGGACTTGACCAAAGCATACGACAAGGTACAATTTAAAATACTGGTTAATAAACTGTATGGAATAGGAATCCGCGGGAAAGCCCATGAAGGGCTTACGTACGTCATACTTAAAAAATAGAGAACAAGTAGTTGAAATCAAATACTTTGACCACAATAGTAGAGAAATAGAAAAAATCCCATCTAAAAGCAAAATAACTAACGCTTCCATCCCCCAAGGAAGTGTCATAAGTTGCTTATTATTCCTCGTTTACATCAACGACTTACCGAAAACCATAGAGGGGCCATGTGTTTTATTTGCGGATGACATATCTTTATTAGTCTCATGTCAAAACAACGCAAACATAGAAGAAAAAAACAGTTCCACACTCACAAAAATATGTAACTGGATGACGTCACATAATTTAGAAATGATATTTGCAGGTATCTTTATTGTACACCACAAATCACATTATAAAAAAAATATAACACTACTATTTATTAAAACCATACAATGTCAAGGATAAGGAAAACGTTAACTACTATCAAATACAATATCGAGGATAAAAACTAAAATATATTATTAAAAGGAGTCCCTTTAGGCAAGGTTCCGAAGATACTGGCAGCGTTCCCCCTTTGAATAGCTAGACTAATTCTTTGTCCGAGGTAGCTGCCAGCTCTTCGGTCTCCTGTGATGTTGACTAACCTTTTTGCTATTTCCTTAAAAAGCTTTATAGCGCTAGGACCCCACGGACCAAGGGTCTCGACACCGAATGGGACAAAATCATATTCGGAGCCTAGACCCCTGTATTTGCATGTTTTAGCTTTTTCAGCCGCTTCACAAGCCGCACCAGCTCTGTTGTTGGTTCCATGTAGATGGGAAGGGGCTAGCGTGTCTGAACAGGTTGCATCCCATACCAGCACCCGGCCCATCTTCCATGGAATCAAACTCATACCGTCCGGTCTCTTGCCATCGTCTCTTGCAATACCAGTCGGCTCAAGTAGACTTGGCACGTTGACGGTGGCAAGGGACCGGCGTATGATATCGTTAAGTGCGGCATGTCTCGAGAAGCGGCCTGCACTTTTTTGGCATGATAGTCCGTGATGTCCTAGCTTGTCGACATCACTGCCACAGGGACATTTATGAGGAGCGCAGACCGGAACCCCAAGCCGTAGACAGGTTGCGATTCGGAGCGTGTCAGGCTCAAGAAATGTTCCTGTATTTGACGAAGGGTACGCGTGAAGCCAGTAGCCGGCCTCATGCGCACCCACGGCCAAAAGCCTAGCACGCGCCGAACCTGTACTACAGTTCAAAAGATTGTTGTGAGTCAATTTGCAGTTTATGTCGTCCCAGCTCCTCTGTGAATTTGGAGAAACTGGAAAATTTTGACCTGGGCATGCAATTAAGAAAGCGTTTCTAGCTTCTTCCAAGCCAGTAATCTCAAAGTTAGAAGGGGATGCCCTTAAAATTTTACTTATGAGATTTGCTGAACTATGGACAGAAGATAGAAAGGCTGGTAAAGCGACACTGGAAATTTTGCGAATCCCTAAACCACCATAACGGATGGGTAGGGATGCTTGGGTCCAAGATTGCTCGTTCAGCTGCATATTAAGAATCGATTCTAAGCTAATTTTGATTAAGTCGTCTACTTGTGTCAAAAGATCTGGGTGATTCCAAAAGGAGCAGCAACGGAGCACATACGTAAATTTTGGGACGAAAAGACAGAATTTTAAGATGCAAAGTGCATAATGTGGACTAATTTCAAGGAGACGGTCAGCAGAATTTTGAAATTTAGTAATTGAATTAATAATATATTCAGAAATAGATTCATCAAAAATTGGAGAACCTAAAAGGTAAAGAGAATTACTGTTAACTATTTTAATATTTGGAGCCAAAATATTAAATTTTTGTTTTACGTCATTTAAATTTAAGTTGTTGTTATTTATAAAAAGTTCGCATTTGCTAAAATTAAGCTCCAAACCAATGGTTTCAAATTTATTTTTGATTAAAAAAAGGTCCGAAAACACAGTATCCACATCACCTCCTAGGGTTCCGTCGTCCAAATACCAAACGTTGTATTTAGAATTTAAATTTTTGATTATCGGATTTATAGCCAAACTAAAAATTGCAGGCCCAAGGGGATCACCCTGTTGACAACCTACTTCCGAGGACAGTTCATTAGAACGATATAACAATTTTGTTGGGTCAGCGTAACTGAGAAGAAGATAATTGTATATTTCCGGTATATGTTGTTTTATTTCCGTCAGCAGGGTATCCCTATTTACCGAATTGAATGCATTTTTGACATCAATTTTGAGCAACACGTCAGGCTGTCCGTAAGTTAGGAAAGAGCGTAGGGCATGGACGGCTGCCTCACACCCTCCTTTTACACCGAAACCTAACTGTATGGGTTCAAATTCCGAATTTAATTTTGGTAAAATATGTCGAACAGCAATTTTGGAGGCCAGACGTCGTAGTGTTGATCCAACAGCAATTGGTCTCACCCCTCCGTCCTTTTTGGTGAGGGCAATGAGGTTCGCGCCGAAAAGAATGGGAACAATTTCTGGATTGACATTACCGTAATACATGAAGTTGATTAATTTAGTGATCGAATTTACAAGTTGCTCGCCTGCATCACCCACAGAATGCGATGTTAAGTCTTTCAAATGTTGGGGTGAGATTCCATCCAAACCTGCAGCCGAACCTGGTTTAAAAGATAAAATGGCATCCGTAACATCTTTGATTTGAATTTGAAGGCATGCTTGCCCTGCTGTTGGTGGGTCGAGAAAATATGGGTTTACAGGAGCTGGAGGATGTTTTGTCCGTAAGGCCTGAAGGGTGTCAGGGGTATCTGGTGATAGCACGTCGTTGGAGAACAAAAGGCGAGCGGCACCTTTGAGATCTCCGTCACAGATTTTGTTTTCGATGAGTTTGTTGCGATTACGAGGGGCTTCATGTTTGATTAGAGGTGCGGGAGAAGGCGAGGGGCTTACAACACAGTTATTCTTAATCTTTTGTGTCAAGGATAAATTCGGTTCATCAGCTTTTATTATATGTAGTGTGCTGTATGAAAATAAAAATAGGTTCTTCCAGTCTTGAGTACAATTGCTTATGTAACATTTCTGGATTAATTGTGACAAATGTGTAGCAACGGTTATTCGAGCTCCTCGAGGGATTCTTTTAACTATGGGTATACTATTTTTCAAATGGCTAAGATATGTGTGGAAAGGAGTTGGATCGTTGGCTACATAAGTAGGCGCACTCGGAATAATGGGATGGATGTCTAAAGGTGAACTGTTTTGGCTAGTACATTTCCTGTGTGTTTTTGTAGTGTGTATGTTGAGGCCTTTCAAAGATTTGAATGACTTGTTGCACTGTGTACATGTATGGGTCGCGTTCGACGTACCATCACAAGATTGGGTCACGGACTGCATTCACAACAGTTAAATACATTCACAAAAAAAGAATAGCTTAAAACAAATTTAAAAAACACAATAAAGTAACTTAAAATGTACACTGAAAACATAAAAAAGTCAAAGTCAAAATATGACGGCTGCTTGTTTTGGTAACAAGACGCATGCGTCGTTACGTAGATGCGTCACAGGATGGACTTGCAATTGGACGCTGCAGTGGAAGAGACCTAGCGACGCATGTCGTCGCTAGGACAACCGATGGCGGCCTTAGCAACCGCGTCTTGAAATAATCACACGCTTGTCACACGCGGATTAAATTTTTTTAAAGCCTGAACAGGCACTGTGGTGAGAACAAAAATAAAATCTCCATGCGCACATATGAAAAATAACTTTATAAATTTTTATATGCAGGTCTGAGCCGTCAGGAAATTAAAATGGCTTAAAAATAAATATTTTAAGTGAACTGAGCCTGCTTGTCACTTTTGTTATTCAACTTGACTTAATTATTTAGAAATTAATTATACAAAAACTAAATTAATGACTTACCACCCTTATCAAAAAGCTCATCTACACTTAAATTTCAACTTTAACGGCTCAAAATTTAAAAGTGTTGATGAATTTACATTACTTGGACTTACAATAGATAAACATATTAACTGGAAAACATATACAAAAAACCCGTTCAAAAATTTAAAAAATTTCATACGCTCTCCGCGAAAGCAATCAGACAACCAATTTACAAACTGCCCTCACCACTTATTATGCGTACGCAAATGCATGGCTTAGCTACGGCGTAACTCTCTGGGGTAATAGTACAGATGCACCGACACTGTTTACCCTACAAAAGAAATTAATTATAATATTAACTATAACAATTAAAAAATTTAACCATTTTTACCCAAGGGTTCCGAAAATATTTAAGAAATTTCTACCTTTTATTACAAATTTGTTTGTAGTTTCAACAAAAACCAATATTTTTTCATTTTGATTTCTGTTAATTACTGCTGAATACTAGAGATATCATGATAAATTATGATTTTTATGTGAATTCAGCTCTTTTGAAGAAAAAGTTGGTTCTTCTCTAATTATAACCCTAATTTTTAACACACCATCAAGTTCAACAGCGATTTTTGTAAAAAATCTTACTACTAAAAATGGTTAAAATTTTGAATTGTTATATTTAATTATCTGAGTGATAATAAAAACAAAAAAAACTTTTTATTAAAAGAAAAACAACCGACGTCCAAAAACACTACAGTCAAAAATTATTTTAATTTCGGAAGTCGGTGACAAAAAACGAAAATACAAAAGCAAAGACACCGACTTCCGAAATTAAAGTTATTTTTGACTTTTAGGTTTTTTTTGGAAGTCGGTTGTATAATTTAATAAAAAGTTTTTATTTTTCACTTTTTCATTGCGGTACCTACCCCACAAAAATTCGTATACCACTACTTGCTATGTAATTTTGTAATACTAATTAAAATACTTAATGAAAAAAATTAACAAACGCACTAGTCGCCACTACGATTTTCGAAGGTTCCCCTTGATTTCTCTGGTATGCCATCATCAGATCCTGGTTTCCGTAGCATGGTACTACCTTTGGGATATCTCCTTTCCAACAAAAAAAGAATAATCAAAATCGGTTAACGAACGACGAAGTTATCCGCAAACACATAATTTTTTTTTACATATGCGTTCGAATTGAGAAACCTCCCCCTTTTTTTAAGTCGGTTAAAAATGAAGCGTGAACCTTTTGTCTTTTGTTTAAATTAAATTACATTTTTGTTAAAGCATTCTCTCTCTAACAGTAGGGTGTTACAAGAACAAACCGCAAAGTTTAAACATGAATATTTTTCGTTTCAGCAAAATCGTCAATCGGCATGTATATTATGACAATTACAAGTCTCGCGGGAGTCGATGTATCCAATTGTGTACTATTAACACTCCGCAGAAGCCAGCATCAAACATCAAGATTATCTACAACGATTTCTTTGGTTTTCTTTAAACCGCTGCAGTACGTACTGTTGGGCAGCATTGAAGATACTCCAACCACGGGGGATTCATTGTATTAGCATTTTTTTCATAATTAACGTTTACATACGTTTATCGTTGAAGGTACTTTCAGCCGGAGTGATTGTCGTGCACACTGTACTAAATGTTGACTGTAGCTTTTACTGAACATTTTACTACCTACCTTCAAAGTTCTTCTCAACAATATCATGAAAAAATACATTACTCTTTTAAATATAATACGTTAAAAAAATATATGTTGCAGATTTAAATTACAAATACATACATATTACTATTACATTTACACTTCTACAGAAGAAAAATCCTATTTATTAATAATATTTGTCTATATGTAAGTGTTTTTTTTAGAACAAACACGTGATCCTAAAGTTTAAAGCTCACATGAATTAATTATTTTAGTTTAAAATGTAAATTTCGGTCATATAGATACCAGTTTTGAAACTGGTTTTAGACACAGATATAATTGTTTATATTGAGCTTTTTCATGTTGTTTGGTTATTTACCAATTTGTCTAGCATCATTTATAGTTTTCCCCACGGAACAGACTGTTCCGTGGTTTTCCCTAATTGATTCTGTAACTAAAATATTCTAATGAAATGGTTGTTTAATTTCCGGGTGAACTATTTGAATAAAATTGACGACAGGGGGGTATGCAAGAGAGCTCATAGAGAGCTCATGATAACGATCTAGTAGAGGGATAAATGCCGTGCAGTGGAGGAGACGTACACTCAGCATACCTGCTCTCCTAACTAAGACAACCGTAACTTGGATTTTTATGCAAAATAAATTAATTCGTAATCAGCGCGATGAGATCTTTTATGTTCTATTTAAGGTTTTTTTGAAAAAACCTACTCTAAGGATACAGTCATACTCGTAAGTCAGAAGCGACGTAACTGCCACCTTATTTGTAATAAAAACCGTATGAAAGTATTAAAGTACCCGTATTTAAGTTTGATAATGCATCATACGAGAGTAGTTTCTAGATCATCTCCGGTGTACCGCAAGGCTCCATTTTAGGCCCTTTATTATTTATTTTATACATTAATGACATAAAAGACTGTTTTCAAAATTCAAAATTTCTTCTCTACGCGGACGATTTAAAGGTCTATAAAATTATTTCTGATAAAGTCGATTGTTTTAACTTCCAGCAAGATTTAGACCGTTTCTCTAGCTATTGCTCTTCCAAAAAGATTTACCTTAGTCTCCCAAAGTGTCATGTACATTTACCAAAAATAAAAATATTACTCAGTTCGACTATCGTCTTGCCAGCCAATTAGTAAAGTCAGTTTTCTCCGCGATCTTGGTGTTCTGCTAGATTCGAAGCTTCATCTGGATACTCATATAGAAAAAAATGTTAATAAAGCTTACCAAATGTTTGGTTTTGTCATGAGAGCTTCCAGGGACTTTCGTCGACCTTCCACCTTTTTGTACTTATACAAATCAATAATTAGGCCAGAGTTAGAATTTGCAGTACCTATTTGGAACCCTTTTTACGTTAAATATAGTGAAAGATTAGAACTGGTACAGCGTAAATATCTTCGTGCCATGTTTTAGATGTTATCGGAATAAAATTTCATACCACTTACTTCTTAAAAAGTATGATCTTCTGACCTTAAAGTCCAGAAGGAACCTTCTGGAAGTCATGACTCTTTTCAATGTGTGCCGCAATCATTTTGATTGTCCGGACTTATTTAGGAGTCTGCGTTACCTGGTTCCTCGCGTGCACCACTTCATCGTTTGGTTGAGACATATAATAATGAGTTCAATTCAACCGACATTCTTTTTCTTTATAAAAATGCATTTAAGAAGCAAATCCATGCAACCCTAAAGGATCAGCAAAGTGATATATAATAGCGTAATGTTTATAGAGTTTAAAAAGTTAATATTATCCTTTTCAATAAAATAAAAAAAACACTTATGAGTTCTTGGACAATGACTATTTTATAGGTATTGTATCTGTGTTACTAGATAGTTTTAAATACTTCAAATTGTAATCTGTGGAGAACGTAGTGGGTAGCATAATTGTTTTAAAAAATCAAAATCAAAAGTCATTTATTCAAACTAGGCTGAGAATCAGCACTTTTTGAACGTCAACATTACATGACAGTCCCCCAAAACGCCCGTCCTTAAAAAATATAATACTTAAAATGTAATATTTTATATTATTATATAAACTATATCTTAGTGTGTTAAACACTGTTTGTTTTTCCTGAAATAACTAAATAAACAAAAAATAATACAATGGACAACTTTTTCACCAGTTTTGAAGTTACTGAAAATTTGCTACATAAACTTACTATAATTGGTACTTTGAGAGGTGGTAAAACATGATTTCCGCCTTGTTTCAAGTTACAACGGGACGCCACTCCTCATGTTTTGGTTTCCAAGAAGATATCACTTTAGATTCCTATGTACCAAATCTATGCAAGCACGTATACAGCATGTCCCGGAATTAACGCACACTAACAAACACCCCAATTAGAATATTATGTTACAATCATAATATATACTCAGAATTTTTACTATTATGTATAACACATTGTTTATTTATTAAATTACTTATTTAATAAATTTTTGAAATTTGTGGTCACATTACAAATCTACGCACGCACACACTCGCACACGTAATAGGGTCCATCGTAGTAGGTACTAGGCCTATTATGGTTTGTTTTAACTGCACAGTAGAAGTGTGACTGTTATTTATTTACGTAGTTTTAATTATGTTTGGGATAAAATATTACTAATCATAAAAATGACAGAAATCGATTTAGTAAACGATTCTGAAAAACTACTTTCATAATGTGTATTAATTCAGTCACTCATTGTATCAATGTCGTCTCTACATCATGACGAACATACAGGAATCAAACAAAAGCCATCTCTAATTTCCCTTTATAAAAAAACTAAAAGTGGAGTGGACGTAGTTGACAAACTCACCAGAACGTATGACGTGCCTCGTAAAAGGCTCTCGGCGACTTTTGTCGAACAATTGCCATTAAGTTTTCATAGGAATTGTTCAACTTGAGTCGCGTCGCACTATCCTGTCGCGCCTGTATGCTTTATGTCGTAATGGTAAGCGGCTGGCCCCTTACTATATTTTTTTAAATGTTAAACCAGGCAGGCATCAATGCCATGATTTAACAGATGTTGAATAATGGCATTGACATAGGGGAAACTAATCATAGAAGAAAGCTCATTCGTAATTTGGGAATGGCTTTGATAGACGAACATTTGAGAAATCGTAAAGATAATCCACGGATTCTGAAAAATCATCAAAATCTCGTACATTACATGAATTGCTCGATGAAACAACTCCTGAACCACCAGTAAACATGCCAAGATCCAAAATTTGATGTTCAGAATGTGACAGGAAGAAAGATCGGAAAACCAAATACAGCTAGGAGCGATGTCAATTATCTATGTAGGTAGGTATATACTAAGATCATGCTTACTTTTACTGTAAAATTTGTACTGAGTTTAACCAGCTTAAACATTAATTATTAAAATTTCCTAGACGTTAATCCTAATTACGTTTGTAATTTGTTACCGCTCTTATGGCTAGTAAAACTTGAGCAAATTCCGATTGAATACCGTAACAGCATTCCTAAACATAAAAACCGAAACTGTGTGACATACGGCGCTCATTCCTACGGATAGTTTATTAAATAATTTTGTTGCACTAGCCGTAAAGATTATTTGTTAAATTAAAATAAAAGTATCAGGGTTATCACCACGTCATATTAATAATTTCAAGGGAACGATCGCTACTTTCGATTTAAATTATTCAAGATAAAGATTTTCTAAAAGTGAACACTATCGTAAGAAAAAATACTTTTTTGTGGGATTATATCGAATCTACAGGGTGACATTGAATTCATGGGCATTATTTTAAAGGGTCATTGTACTCATCATTATGAACAACTTTTATTAGGGGACCAAACCTGAAATCAAAAAAAATCTGCTGTTCCCTACATTTATGTTTTGCATTACCCTTCAAAATGTAGGGAACAGCAGATTTTTCTGTGATTTCAGGTTTGGTCTCATAGTAAAAGCTGTTCATAATGATGAGTACAATGACCCTTTAAAATATTGCCCATGAATTTAATTTCACCCTGTATAGTTACGGTTGTCTTAGTTTGAAGGAGCGATATGGTAGCCACGGGCTGGACAAGAGAGAGAGGCCCTAACTCTATTTGAGTTCTCTAGCTCGTTTGCCATAACGATACTTGCCATTGTTACTATACTTGTACGTATAGTAACAATAATGTAGAAGAGAATTGACTACTCTATAATATGTATGTAACACACATATATTATTTAACCTTCTTTATTCAACGCGTACAGTGTAAAAGTGGCGATTGTTGTTTGTGAGAAGTCAGAAAGGAATGTTGATGTCAATACATTATTCAGAATGATTAATTTTGTTTTGTTTAAACACAATTATCTACAAATGTATTTTATTAAATTACCTTGAGACTTAAGTTATTAAATTGAAGATAAAGTAACTCAGCCAAATAATAACAAGGCAAGTATTAATTAGAATAGGATTTACGTACACTTGACTATCCAGGCATGATGAATTAAATCTCAATTTTTTTTTAATATTGGCAATGTACAGAGAACGTTATAATCAATCACTTATCTTGAATTTCACAACACTGATGGCGGCTGTTGAATTCATAAAAATAAACACTAATTAGAATTACCCACGGAGTTTAGAAAGTATACTCCGTGGAATTATGGAACCTATGTGACACCGACCCCTGGTTTCTTAAGGCCATTTAATTAGTTGTCAAACTGTTTAATGGGCGGGTTTTCCATCGTGGGGTGTAGCCAACGCCGCACCTCGTCCCCCTATCACCCGCATTCAGGCGACGCTTCTTTCTAAAGAGATTTTGCTTCGCGGCATCTCCGCTTCTTTCTATACTCCGTGGAATTACCTATGTGACACTGACCCTTAGCTTTAGTTATTATTCTAAGCACTGACCCCTGGTTTCTTAAGGCCATTTAATTCGTTGTCAAACTGTCGAGTGATATGATTGGTGGCCATTGTTTTGGTCAGCCAATCACAACAGGGAACATGATTTGACAGCATATTTGTAGGTCAGAGGCTTGACAGTCTTGTCTGTTTACTACAAAATAATTGTGAAACATGGGAAGGATTCCGATATATGTACAAAGATATTTTGGTTCCTGGCCAAATTCGGAACTAAGGCCACCATCTCACTTTCTCAATATATTTCACAAAACAAATGTTTAACCAACAACTAACGACGACATTTAAACGCTAAAAGATCCTTGTTGCAGGGTACACATTTTTTTGAAATATAGGAGTCGCGAGCATTTCTAGTATTTAATGAAGCAGGTTTGATGAATGCGGCTTTTTTTTATTATCTGGTAATCAGAAATCGATTATGTAAATATGTGAATAAACATTGATATCTGTCTAGAATTATAATACTCTTTAATACGCACACCAAAAAATTACAGATTTATATGTAAAAATTTTACATAGGGTGACATAATGGGCGGTCGTATCGCTAAAAGCGATCTTTTACAGACAACCTTTAGATGATGGATTAAAGGGAAAAGGAGAGACAATACTGCAGGTTACTGGTGTACCAATTATATAAACAATAAATACATATATACATAAGACATAAATACTTATCTACATTTATATATATATATACAATAATAAACATGAAACAAGAGCAAGGAAACCATATGTAATGATGATGTTTAAGGAGAGAGCAAGTGTTTTTTAACCAGAATTTTAAAAGTGGACAAAGATTGAGCGCGCCTTAAATACACGGGCACGGCATTCCATAATCGTACTGCTTGAACTGTAAAATACTTGTCATAAAAACTGGAGGAATGCATCTCTAGTCTTAAGTTTTCCGATGTCCTCAGATATCTAATAGGTATGTCATGAAGGAACTTGAAACGTTCTTTAAGATAAGAGATATAATAGATAATTAGGGATGAACAGAGTACTGTAGAGCTGAAACAAGATATGAAAATTCCGGCGAAGACGTATAGGAAGCAACTTCAGCTTTGTACGAAATTCAGAAATGTGATTACATTTGCGCAGGCCAAATAGAAATCTATTTATATTCGAAGATGATTCTCTTTAGTTTATTCCTGTCCAACGACATTGCACATAATTATGTAATTTAGTTATGCAATTTTGTGAAAAATGGCAATTTTGCTATTCTGAAATTGCTGTTCTTCACAAAAACATTTTGATTGTCAAACTAAATCAGACTATTTATGATCGCGGTTAAAAAGGCGTGGAATAAAATTTGTTGTCATGAACTAAAACTTACAAAGAACATTTCTCTACATTTCATTTAGATCTTGAAAGTTTGGATGCTTGTGAGTTTGGACAACATTATGGAAGCTTATGTGTCACAGATAATAAAACATATACAGGAAATTGCATCTTAATTAATTAAAATATAAAAAACGATATAGTTTTACGCAGTCATTGTGGTCCCTGTATATCATTTAAATAATTATTGATAAACAATTAAAGATAATTATTTGATTTTTCTCAGGTTTCTCCTGCGCTTCGGATCATATCGTTATCTTTCATTCACTCTTTATTTTATTTTCCGACCAATCTTGGTCTATGGTCTACTCAACCTGCTATATATTAGTAATCTGTGTACTCAGCAGTGTGTTGAGTTGAGTTGTAGTGTGTGAGTGTGTTGTGAAACTCGATTTTAGTTGTGTCAAAATTGTTTTTAAGGTTAGAGAATCTTGTTTGCAGAATAGCTTTTAAGATTCTCTTAACCAAAAATAAGAAATTTTAGTGATAGCTTAGTTTAGTTCGGTGTACAAGAGAATCGGAACCAATGATTCGTTTTACTATTACGTTTGAACGAGCTGCTTATTGTCGTGGCTGGGGCTAAAGGGGACCGAATACAATACGCAAGATATTATACCCGACTGTCACACCGGTTTTCGATTTTCGTTTGCTAGCGACCTAAAAAGTAACATTTGTAGCAAATTCAAGTTTGGAGATGTATAGATAAAGAAAACTAACCTTCTAACTAAATAGGTAGGTTATGAGTTTTTACTAACGCGCGTAGGTATAACAGCTTTCTTTCTTTTTACTAACCCACTACCGAAGGATATTGCTTATCCGAATTAAAGAATATTTTATTTATATAACTTGTGAACTCAATTATGTACCTATTATGTTGCGTCTTCCAAAGAATAAGTAGGTACTTATGTAATATTATAGTAAATTGGCTCGTTAGCAATTATGGTTGAAAATGTACCCGATAATGCACTGCCATTGTCAACTATGCCCTTCAAACAAATCGCAGTGCATCTTACTAAAACAATTTAGACAGTGATAGATGCAAATCGTGAAACTGCACACATTATGAGATGCGTGCGCGCATCTAACCAGTCGAATATGGTTAGAATGCATATAAACATGTTAGTGGATGACTGGTACTTGTATCAATTAAATTAATCAACATTATTATGAATAAGCATTGGGGTGGCTGGGCCAGGGTCGTCACGGAGAGGGTATCTGAGGAATGGTGTTTGCGAGGTAGGCCGATGAAGTGCTGGCGCGAAATCCTGGGCAGCCCAGAAAGAGATGTAGAACTCTATGGGGGAGAACTATATAATCATTTGTTTCTAGGCAACCCGTCCACTTTAGTCACTCAAACCCATAGTCCAATATCTTTGTCTCCCTATCCTGCAATAGTCCAGCACCAACCGAGGGCTTTCCTCAGGTACACTTGCATTATGTGTACAAAGACAAACTCGTCGGTTGGTGCTACATTTAATTAAAAGCATCTAACGGGCCTTTGCGACTTGGTTTCGGCCTCTCGTACGCCTCCTAAAGGTCCGGGACCCTGGGGGGTCCCGAGAAATGACAGAGACTTAATAAAAAAGATATCCATGTAATTGGATATCTATGATGGTTTTACTATAGATTACGACAATAATTATTGTAAGCTTTCCGTTGTTCTATAATACCTAACGATTACAAAAGGTTTGCGGTTTTAAAAAAAAACCCTGGAAAGTTGCAGTGGGTTTTACAAAAATTGATTTCTATTTACTGAAAACCAAGTGTGAGTTCTAGTTATAACATGAGAAATATTATGATAACTATGAATGTTTCGATATGGCATTACCATGTGAATGACGAAATATCGAAAAGATCAACGGATACACTTGGGGTCAAATATGATTATCTGCATGTAAACATGTTGGACTGAACAAGTGGACCTAGCAGCTTAATGGTGAAGTACATAAGCAATTATTTACTCGTAGACTGGAAACTTCTTGACACACATTATGAATATGGTTGCTCGTATAACGTTAATAATATGATTGAAATTAATGTCTTTTTAACCGATTTTATTAAGGACCAGGTTCTCAATTCATCTGTATATTATAATTTTTTTGTATTTATGTTACACGATATGTTAAATAACTCGTGGATAAATAATAACAGGTGGACGGGTTGATCGAGCAGATTAAGCTACGCTTGCCTCGGTTGGTCCGTGGATGGGTGACCATCTTTACATATGGATAACCCTCCGTACCTCGGAAGGCACGTTTAGCCGTTGGTCCCGGCTGTCACTCGTGGATCTTTGCCTCGCGTCTCATACGAGGTCGTGGGTACAAATGCGGGCAACCAATGTAATTTTTTCGATTCTTTACTAAATTACTTTACTAATTACTTTACTAAATTTGCACGCCTCGGAAAGCACGTTAAGCCTTTGGTCGCGGCTGCCATTCGTGGATCTTTGACAGTCGTTATGGGTCGTCAGAAGCCCGAAAGTCTGACAACCAGTCTTACCAAGGGGTATCTTATTACCCGCGTAACTGGGTTGTGGAGGTCAGAGGAGGCAGTCGCTCCATGTAGACTAGTGCTATTCAGCTGCATCCGGTTAGACTGGAAGCTGACCCCAGCATAGTTGGTAAAAGGTTAGGCAGATGATAATGTATGTTAAGTGATATCTCCGGCAATTGTTGATCGATTTCGATAATTATTTTTTTAATGGATAGGGTATGCCTTAGAAGTAGATGCCCATATAAATTTGATTAACTTTGCTTGGGTAGTTTTTCAGTTAGCTTCAATAATACGTATTTTTCCACTTAGTGTATAATGATGATGTTATAATAACTTCCTGCTACTGTTATTTACATAGCAAGCAGTATAATACGAATTTGTGTGGGGTAGGTAGGTACCACAACTAAAAAGTGAAAAATAAAAATGTTTTTACAAAAAAAAAACAGTACGGCGCGGACATATACCCCGCGCCGCGGTAGAACAAACGTATCTATCAACAAGCTTCCATAGCGACTCATACACAGAACAGATAAAACATATCTGTTCTGTGGACTCATACAACACTGACGATCGTGCGTACACACGGTGAATAAACCTTAGTTCTTCACAGCAAGAAAAACGTGTGTACACTGTGTACAAAGGATCTAAGGCTTAACTATCTTTGATAGCACTGAGATGTAAAAGCATTTGGATCACAATCAGAAACCGTCTTTTTTTAAGAATGAGATGGAATGAAATAAGTTTATTTTAGCAAAACATAAATTAGCATTTCAAACATGGTTGACGTGGATGTGGCTTACTAAAAATAAACGCAAATGCATTACAGACTAGTCCAATATTAAGTAAAACAAGTTTGATTGGAGACCGGTCAAGTGCCTGCACGAATATTATTAATTAGTCACGTAATGGTAATTTAGAATACTTACATGAGGACGCTAACGCATCGGGCTAATATTGTTCAACATGGGTTAGGAGAATAATCCATACAATTTTATTTTATTCGGGGAACTCCATACTAATATTATAAATTCGAAAGTAACTCTGTCTGTGTCTGTACGTTACCTTTTCACGCCTAAATCACTGAACGGATTTTGATCAAACTTGGCAAGGAGATAGATGGCATCCTGAGGAAGGATCTGAGTTATTTTTTGTCCCGGCAGCACGTTTCTTTGGGATCATTTCATACATACACGCGGGCGAAGCCGCTTGCTGAAGATCTAGTCTATAATCAATGTGTTTGCTTTAACACTACTGAGTTCTTAAGTAGTTTAATTATGTTTAAATACTTGTTCTCTGAACGTCTTTCAAAATAGTAAAAAAAAACACCCAAGTTAATAAAAAGACCTGCGTTGTTGAGTTTTTCGAAGATATTCAAAGATATAAACAGTATAGTTTGTATTATCAATGGAAATACCAGTACCGAGTGTTTAAAAATATCCACCATGAAAAAGGTAACCCTTCTCAAAACTGTTCTCAGAGCAAAACGTAACACCAAACAGTATTTTGTCATGAAAAAGTGAACTTTACACAAAGTAGGTACTTTTGTGAGGTTTGGATTGAGATTTGGGCATTGCCTTGAATTATGAAGAAATGTAGCTTTCGCAAGAACCATTAAAAACTATAGTGGGAACTTTTATCTGTTTGTATGTGATTCAAATAAGGAAAAATTGTTTGTTTTCAACTGTTGAAAATAAAGACGAGATATGCATGTTTGTGGGTATATTACACTTCAAAATAAATATATGTTCCAAGTATGCTTATCTTTTATTTATAAATGACTTGAAATATTTTGATTTGTGCCTCGGTCGTCCCACAGAGTCTCGTCCCACATAAAAAATTCCCCACTTGTCCCAATTTGTATGCCTCGCTCGTCCCAAAACTTAATTTTCAATATTTTATTCCCCGCTCGTCCCAATTCGTATGCCTGGCTCGTCCCACATTTTTTTCATATGAGTTAAATTTGATTTAATTGTACAGTCAGCCTAAAAACCTGACTGACCAGAAAGATAAATAACCTCATGTTGCGGAAAATTTGATGAACTAATTCAATCCGAGACTCCACTATAATATAAATTATAAAATTACAAGTTACGCCACCATGACAGTTTTTTTCTGATCAAACTTTAGGTTTAGATTGAAGGCATTAATAAAGTACACATAGCCGACCCTAAGTACAAACCCTGTGCACCCCACTGTTAGACCACTACTATTATTATTAACCTAGAACAAGTTTTTGAATGTTTATAGCTTCGGTATTTTTGTGCGACCGGATTAGAGCTTGCTCTCTCGCTCTGCTTTCTTTGTATTAATCAATTGACCAATGACGTGGCTTTGCGTTATCAGCGCAATCGGAGCAAATGCGGTTACAAAGTGCATCTGCTAATTTTAAATATGAGGTGTTTACATTAAGCGTGGTGTATTCATAGTGAGGTTCAATATTTGTGAAGTTTTAAAGGGTAAGTAATAATTATAATTTTGTCGATTTTTTCATATTTTGTGAAGTCATGATAAATGATTTGACTTATATCACTATTGTGGTAATTATTTACTTTTATATTAGTTGCTGTCTAAGGATTATGGTCTTTTATTATATGCATACTTAACTCTGTGCCTCCTGTGAAAAAGAGTACATCGCTACTTTTTAGGAGACGCAAATAAAATTTTGAAAAATATTTTTTTTCCTGTTTCCTAGGTCCTGTCATGGAGTTCTTTATCTATGGCCCTGTTTCACGAAATCGTCTAGTATTTTTTTTTTAAATGAGTAACCCTTTTTCACATTAACTAGAAATTTTAACAAATAATAATTTGATTTGAGCCCTAATTCACATTAATTTTGTTTACCCATTTTAACAAACTTCAAAAAAAGAGGATGTTCTCGGTTATACTGTATTTTTTAGGTTAACCAATTTTGATAAATCTTCTTTTATGTAAAAGCTGGTGCTTCCCATATGGTCGCATTTTAATTTAGTTAACCTCCTTCATAAAATGAGGATGTTCTCAACTACAAAGTGTTTTCTGGGTGAATCAGTTTTGATGACTCTTTTGATTCGAAAGCTGGTGCTTCCCGTGTAGTCTCATTTCAATTTGGCTCAGTTCTGACAATAGCATGTATGATAAAACCATATTCAACACGTTGAAGTCGGTTTTCAGCTATGATTTTTAATCATTATAGCTATTCACGATTCGTATCTACGAAACGAAACTATTGTACATAGTTTCGTTCGGAATACCTTTCTTAGACAGATGAAAGCTAATTTTTTGCTCTCTTATATTCATTTAAAAACGAAAAGGGTATATTGGACTTGGTACCCCTTTTTACAGGAGGCACAGAACTAATTCACGTTGTATTTGCAGGTGATCAGATATAGAGCCGTGGCTTCTTCATCCTGAAACATGGAGCCAGTGGCTTCATCATCCCGAGCTGATCTTCAGACTGGCTGCAGTCTGGCTTCTACATCCCAAGAGATAACCTTTATTGAATCACAAAGAGGTGTGCCTATTATTTTGCATGCCGGTTACGAATATACGAAAAAGCGAGAGAACAAAAATAGCTCAATCGTCTGGAGATGTGTGAACAGAAGGTGTCATGGAGGAATGGTGACTTCAAATAATAATGTGACGAAAATTCTTCGTCATGACATTTGTACGCCCAGCATAGCAAGAAATGACATCAAAGAAGAAATACATCGCTGCAAGCAAGAAGCAAAATCTTCTGAAGGAAAATCGATTCCTTCTGTCTTCAATTCAAGCATAAAAAAATTATTGGACAAAGGTACTGACAAGATAGAAAAATTACCTGAATTATCGAATGTTAAGAACAGCTTGTATAGTGCTCGAAACAAAGCCCAGCAAATAAAGAAAGCTACATTTAAAACGCCGTTTGAAGTAAAAATTCCAGTAAGTTACATGAGTTTTGTTTTATTTGATTATGAGTACAGAAAAACAAGGATATTAGCTTTCGCTGATGTAAATAGTAAAGGACTTCATCAACACGTGAAACATTACCTTGCAGATGGTACATTTAAGTGTGTAGTGAAACCATTCAGACAATTATATGTGATTTACGGTGACCTTGGCAGCACAAGTGAGAAAATTCACGTCGTGCCCTTAATATACATCTTATTAATGGACAAAAAAGAGTTCACATATGAGACTGCGTTTGCTCTTATCAAATCGCAAATTCCAGAATGGCATCCGATTTCATTCAGAACAGATTATGAGAAAGCAGCCATGAACGCAATCCGTAACATCTTTCCGGATGTAATATGCAAAGGCTGTTACTTCCATTTTAGTCAAGCACTTTGGAAGAGAGCAAAGGCGTTAAAGTTAAATAAAAAGAGAATGTTCAAAAAGCATATAGCTCTATGCACAGCGTTAGCTTTGCTACCACCTGAACTTAAATGCGATGGATGGCTATATATAATGGAGGATTGTCCGAAAACTCTCAATATTGAGAAATTCAATGACTATTTTGTATCGGCATGGCTTGACAACGAATATTATCGAGGCAAATGGGATTTTTGGGGGGATATCTACAGAACAAATAACCCAGTGGAAGGCAGTAACGCTAAATTAAACAGAACATATTCGGGAAAGCTGAACATCATTAGCTTTTTGAATGTGATCAAAAACGACGCTGTTCTTTATTTAGCTCGCCAAGGTAAACCTCGGCGTGCTGATGATATAGCTCATGACAAATATATATTTGATTCTGTAACGGCAATGTTGAATGGCACTATATCACTGGGCCATTGCCTGGAAAAAATCAGCCCTTTTGTTTATTAATGATATTAATGTGTCTATATTAATGATAAGTTTAAAAATGTTGCTTTTTTGGAGATTTAATTGTTAAAATACTACTTTCTCATAAATAGTAGGTTGATTAAAATACTGTGATTGTAATTTGATTGTGATATTAGTTACGTAATAAAGATTTTTAAATATAAATATTTCAATTTATGTTGAAATACCACATTAACATAAATAACATAACGTGGTACTTCTATAAGGTACATATAGGTAAATACAAATGTGTATACGGTCTATAATTATTTGACTGTTACTTATATACAAATGTTGATTTTTTGGAAATTTAATTGTTAAAATACCACTTTTTCATAAATAGGAGGTTGATTAAAATACTGTGATTGTAATTTGATTGTGATATTAGTTACGTAATAAAGATTTTTAAATATAAATATTTCAATTTATGTTGAAATACCACATTAACATAAATAACATAACGTGGTACTTCTATAAGGTACATATAGGTAAATACAAATGTGTATACGGTCTATAATTATTTGACTGTTACTTATATACAAATGTTGATTTTTTGGAAATTTAATTGTTAAAATACCACTTTTTCATAAATAGGAGGTTAATTAAAATACTGTGATTGTGATTTGATTGTGATATTAGTCACGTATAAAGGTTTTTTTTAAATAAGTAGTTCTAATTATGTTGAAGTATCTCAGATAAATATTACATATGTAATACATATACATCTTAACGTGGTACTTCTATAAGATAAATACAAATGTGTATATTGATAGGTGTAAATAATAGTACTGTGATTTGGATTTGATTGTGATACTAAATAATAAAGATTTTCCTAAATTGCAATAGATCTTTTAATTATTAAAATTAAAAACATGCATCGCGGATGCATACCTAGAACTGGAAGTATTTAATATCTTTATGTTATTAGAAAAAACTATTATTTCAATTTATTGGAAGATATAGTACAATATTTTTTGTCAACTGTACTTTGAATTTGCCAGGAATGTGGGACGAGTGGTGACTTTAAAACTCAAGTGGGACGAACGAGGAATTCTTTGGAATGTGGGACAAGATAGTGGGACGACAGAGGCACAAATCAATATTTTTTACCTTTTTAGATTAACTCGTTTGGACATTTAACCTTCTTCTATTACAAAAATACATAGTTAGGTACCTTTATGTATACTATATACCTAGTCTTTTGCAAAGTAGGAACCGGGTCCTACGATACGCAGCTCAAAAAGTACTCACTCACACACATACTTATACTCTCACACTCATAGTGCATATTTTATTATTTTTGAATTTGTATTGTTCTCCTAGTAGTATCCGGTATGGAAGAGCTGAGTCTCCCAATACAGGCATTACTTGCTTAAAGACTAAACAGATTAGTGATTGGAAATTAGACTAAACTGATTAGTGATTGGAGCCTCTCCAATCGCAATCACTAATCTGTTTAGACTAATTTATTTTGGAGAAATAAACAATTTTTGATTTGATTTTGATTGATTTGAAAAAGTAATGTTTTTGAAACGGGAATGTTTGCTGTGAGTGGGGGCCAAAGTGGCCACAAAGTTTCAAATTAAAATAACCACACACAATTATGTTAATTCACACGGAAAAGTTATCCAGCAAGAAAATGACTAATATTTATGTAATGGTCAGCAAGGAATCTCATGATGACAGTTATTAACTTATCATAGTTAGTCATCTTCCCACAAGCTGCCATAAATTACGAATTAATTATAAAAGTAACCAGTCCTATTACCTACTTTAATTGCGCATGCACACATACATAATATTTTAATTATGTGAGTACATTTATAATTAATTTAATTAATGTGGGACTAGTCTCGTGGGTAGCAGCATTCCATGTGGAATCATTGCCATCATAATTTGTGTAAGTGTTATTTGTTTCTATTAATTTGGTATATCTTAGTAAATGTTGTCTACCGAACCCTTGAACTTTAGGAAGAGAGTCTGTGATTCAAAGGGTATAAAATGGTATTGCATGGTATTGCACAACTTTACTTTAATTAACGGCCTTAAATGACTACCACTATAATACAATAAATATAAAAACTAGTTTCACCTCAGACGTACTGACTCAAAGGCAAAAAATCTAGACATGCCTGGTACACGTTGTCACTAGAATATCTAGATGAGTATATTCATATTTTGTTGAAAACCTGTTGATGAAAACTAACGACCTTGTCTATATTATACTTAGATGAAATATATGTTAATGTCATTGTACGGACGAAAGGAACACTGTTACAGTTTCTCTGTGGTTCCCTATCCATTTGCATAAAATTTTAAGACTATAACTTGACTTATATAAGAATATAACTTGACATACTTTTGTTTGTCCTAATAATATTTTCGCATAAATTATTTACGCATAACAGCTTACGCATAATTTTTTTACGCATAATTTCTCTAATCATAATAATGATTAAGCATAACATTCTAAAGCATACATTTTTTAAGCATAACACTCTAAAGCATAACTTTATTAAGCATAACATTCTAAAGCATAACTTTATTAAGCATAACAATAATAATAAGGCGTAGTCGACGGAGCCTCGCTTCGCGGGGCCCCTATTTCTGTCTGCAGGGTTTAAAGGAACCTAACACGAAAGGGATGACGGGGGCTCGTTCGCTCGCTCCGCTCGCTCACTTGAGCCCCCGTCATCCCCTTCGAACCTAGCATGTCCGAGTCGGGGTGCCCCAATTCCCGAGCTCGCTTCGCTCGCTCTTGCATCCTAAGTTTTCATTGCCTTTTTACTAAATCGAGATGTGTTAGACCTTGGGGCAAAAATAAAAATACATAGTTAAGTTACATAATGCTATGTATAATAAATCATTAACGTGGAAATCCAAAATAATTACGTAAAAATAACTCAAATTTGTTTCCGTTATTTCTATTAATTGTATGCCTAAATATTATTATGCTAATAATCATTAGGCCTAGTAACGTTATGCGAATTAAATTTATGCCAAAACAAATTAGCCTTCAAGATAATTATGCCAACTTAAACTGTATGCCAAAAAAAATATGGCAAAGTATTATTATGGCAAAACAAATTATGCCAAAATCGTTATGCCAAAGTATATTAGGAAAAAGAATATTATGCGAAAAGAAGGGATCCCTTTCTCTGTAGGTTATAATTATATTATTGTAGGTCTCTATGACATTATGCTTTTTATATAAAAGTGTTGTCATACAAGGAAATTGTTTCATATCAGGAGAATGTTGTGTTTCGATCGATATTACAGGCTAATTTAGAATGATTATAGTCTTTAATTAAGAATTCAAGTTTATCATGATTTTTATAAATACGTATTGACTACTTAGTGATGCTTCTTTACTCATTCTGACAATTTTAGCACCTTCTATAGACAGACAGTCGCCAGTAAGGTATCTACTGCTTTAAACTACGTCACATTCTGTTACATGCTGATCTCAGATTAGAAGAGTTAATCTGGATGGAAAGTAAATGCATGTGTAGGTTAGTAAGTACACTAACCTATCTGTAACAACTCGTAAGACGGCGCTGAAACAATCGAGGGAAGCTGTCTCATTACGGGGCTCGTAAATTACAACGATTGGTCACTGATATGCAAACACGGACTATCTCTCAAGTATGTAATACCCACATACTTAGCTAGAGCCCGGGACTCGTCTGCGTGAAATTTCATATTTTATCATAAAATATATCCCATGACACTTGGCAGTACTGCAGCTTTCCATTAGTGAAATAAATTTTCGGATTCGAATCAGCGCGTCGGTGCTTATTCTCTAAGGACATAGCCTTGCACGCAGCGTTGTCACAGCGGCGCTACACGCCATTTTACACGTATTTTGCCGCTGCGGCAGCGTTGCGCGCAAGTCTGTATCATAGATAATCGCACTTCAGTAGTTCGGAAGATTACCACGCATACAAACTCACAAATTTTAACTCTTTATAAAATTAAAAGTATAGATGTAGGATTGCAGGCTCTCTTACTCTAAATCCCATCGTCCACGTCGCTACTGGACAGTAACCAGTAACATTTGTGCGGCCTAACCAAATGTCCACTCAATCTATGTGGTTCTTTCCTCAAAAGACCATTTCAGACACCAATCTGCATGGTCCTCAACGATTACGATATACACATTGATGAATTTTATTTATACAATGACATGAGTATTTACTTTGTAAAGTATTCCTGTCATCTGTCGATCGAGCTGTTTAAGTTCGGTAACAACAGAAAAAGTACCTAATTGTGTCTCATTAGCGACAGTTGAGGAGATAATATTATTTTAATTATTGTGAACGTGAGGACTAGGTCGGTCATTGCTTTTTTTGTATTTTTTCCCAGTTAGTTGAGTTGTTGTGTTTAGATCTGCGAGTTTGAGTAATTTATGCGGCCTACTCAAATGTCCTTTCTTTGGTATTGTTCGTCGAATCGTTGAGCTCCTTAAATTTTGAGTTGAGCTGCACGATTGTTGACAGTTACGTGCACTGACTGGACAGGTCCACTCAATCTGTGTGGTTATTTCCTTAAAATACCTATTCAGACACCGATCTACATAATCTTCACATGATTTGACCCTGATTTTGTCTGGACTTTAAACTAGACTGACCTCTGAGTTTGCTTCGGCCTTTCTTCTCAGAGCAGTCAGATAGGAAACGCCGACCTCATCTAGTTTAAAAAAATATGATTGACGTGTGTGTGTTTGTTTATTATCATTACAAAATCAAAACACCAATGAGTAGCCAAAACGTCACAGCACTAGTATTTCACACGCAACGAAACCAATCATAGACTAGTTAGTAAGTCGCGTCGTGTACGGACCACCAGCGGAATACTAGTGCGGAGTACTAGCGGCTACTCATTGGTGATTTGAGTTTGTCACACCTTTGAGTAGCGTCGTGGAAGACGGGCCTTACTTGTACACATCTATCTCACTTGATTGATATCTCCGTGAGTCATAAAAACTCGGCAACAACCAACCCCGGCCATCTCTTATACTTGTTTGTTGATTCGCAAGACGATTCCACCGGCCATGAAGTGACAAATCCCAGCTTTAGGCCATCTTTATTCTTAGTAAATTCATTTTATTAAAGTTTATCCGACTTCTGGCAAGTTTCTTTTAAACATTAGGTTACTATAGGTAGGTACATCATTCTTTGATTCAACTTTATTCAAATAGATACCTACACTGTCAGGCAGTAATCAAACGTATACTAATTAACGATTTGCATACATTTACATCAGAAACACAATGTTCGCCATGTTGACGATTGTGACTTATGACGTTTTGAGTGACCTCACCAAATATGTCGTCTTGTAAAGTAATCAGTCACGTGATTTTGGATATTTCGCACGTTATTAAGATTCTGTGGAAAAGACTAAGTTTAGTATCGTTAAACCCAAAAAAAAAACAGCTTGTCAAAGGAACTCAGTAGATTTTCTTTGTCATTTGATTACGTACAGTCCTACGTTTTGTTTTTTAGGAAAACCCTAGGTATTTTGAGAGACTTTTCATTTGATCCCAGCAAAGACGGCAAATCTTCCTAGAGATATATTATGAGATATACATTATCAAGCATTGCAGAACTGACATTCGCTGGAGGCGTGTTTTGCGAAGCCTTAGAGGTTGGCACTATAATAATTTTATTGATCGCGCAAAAAAAAATTATACCGGCCATTTCCAAACTATAACAAAGAGTTCATAATTCATAGATTTTATGATAAGCCTGCTAGATTTTGGCAATGCTGATCCCATTATGAAATCCCACTGTCCGTCACATGATGGCTAAACCATTCCTAAACCGTATCGCCCTTGGCATGTCCGCCTGTCCGGTTGTCCAACTGCCTCCTTGATGTCTATATTCGGTGTCCAGCGTGGTAACTAATGGCCCAGTGATAACCATCTTATGTCATACAGCCAAAATACTGAAGTGATTCACAAAGGCTTAGCAAAAAATTGTCTTTGCCTGTTCTTGGTGAATTTATTGTTAGTGATTAATTGGCAGTTTTGTCTTGTGAATTTTGATATTATAAAAAGTTTTATAGCAGTCTGTTGTTGAGGAATATAAAATGTTAAAGTCTACGATGTGCAAATAGTTTGATAGATTTTGTTGACATGCTGCATTTTGATCTTGCTACATGCTTAGGTAGGTATTATAAAAAACCTGTGTTCTCAGAACATTAAAAAAAGAGCTAGATAATTAACAACAAGTTTGAATGAAAAAAAACCGAAAGTATTAATTCCTAGCTTTTTTTAAACCGGTCTTAGAATATAAGAACGTAGACTACAATGATAGATAAAACAATATATTGGTATAATATTTTTTATATTACATATATTCAAAACACTGCCGACAGTGACGGTTTAATTGCATGATGGATGACATACTTGTTAGCAACTCATTTATTGTTGCATCTGACAGTACTTATCCATGTCAGATTCGAGGATGCGTTTTGACGTAAAGGTACCTACAATTTGTGTTATTAATAGTTTATTAATGCAGCTATTCGTTTTAAGATTATTGATTTATTATTATGAGGTTTTCTTAATTGCAGTAATTTTTCATAGTAGGTATTATAAAAGCTTAAACAGATTGCATTCGTTCTTACTTCCCGTCTTGAGACTACCGTCCCATGTCACCTGCTGCATTGAGATATTATACGGTTTCAGATAATTGTAAGTGTACCCTATAAATAGCGAATTGTAGCCATAACATTTGAAAATAAGGAGATTGTATTTTGTTCGATATTTGAAGTTTCATAAAGAAAAACACGAATTTTGATTAAATTTTTCAATAAATAGCTGTTTTATTCGCTAAGAATTTACATGCCTTTAAATAACTATAGATAGTGGTAGAAGTACACAATCGACAAATTCCTTTACTTTCCAAGCCTTGAGCCGGTCTCACTGCATATCATTTGCTTACTCACACAATAACTCGTTGCCATGCAATCTTGAGGTTTCGCTCAGAGTGTCGATACGTTATCGAAAACGACAAACTTTCGCACACACTGCCGGAACATAGAGCTGTGTAGTAGTTTTGTGAGTGCGAAATTTCATACAGTTGAGTCAAGTAGTCGTGTGATGTGTAGGTAACCTATGTTGGTTGTGTTGTGCATCAATTAATTACCTTTGTCGTAATTATATTGTATACTACTAGGGACAAGTTTTCTTCATATCCGATCCCATAGACTATTGTCCGGTCCGGTCCGAGCTCACAGGCTCTGCTTTTGCACCTAGATTATTATGATTTGATTGAATGTTGCGTTCCGCTGGCGTCCTTATTACGTCCTCTCCATTTTATTTCGAGTGGATTTCTATACCTATCACTAAATCCTATAAAATAAAGTCGCCCGTCACGTCTGTCTACGTGCTGCGTGTGACCGCATAGTTATTCTTAATCACATAATGAATTTTGATGCGGTTTACACCGTAATTTAGAGAATTTATGTTGGAAGGTTTATGTTTATACTACATTCATATTAACTTAATTATACCTCATAAAGAAATTTCGATGTTTTGTCAAGTCGTAAAAAGCGTGCGTAGAAGGGGTTTTATTTTCATATTTTTTGCTCTTGACTCTAGTCTAGGTCAGTGGTGATAGAGACAGAGTCGACGATGGAGTGAGCTTACACAGAAGAAGCTTGCTCACTCTCACTTTGAAGAGATTAGGGTTGTATGCGTTCGGAAACACAGACGCAGGTAGAGAGTTCCACTCTTTTGCTCTTTTCTTTTTTTGTTTCGTTATAGATAGATACTGCAAATATGGAATGGAAATGGTTTAAAGACCGATTCATGTAGGTCAGACGCCAGCACTAACTGGGTACCTCTAAAGCACACAAAAACCTTTCAACGGGGGGTTACCAATTAATGAAGGCATCCGTGCATTTATTCTATTAAATACAATTAAGTATACCACCATCTTTGGGCATTACTATTAGCCACAGAACACGACGGTCTTCAAATATCTATGTCCCACACATACGAATTAATAAACGATTAGCACCTAAAGGTTGGATATGAGGAAACACATGGAAACATGTACTGAAGGGCTCGCAATGTCATTAGTTGCAACTCGTTCCGTTACTGCCATTAGATGTTAAGTAATGTTACGATAATATCGTACTGCTGAGAGTAATCTTAAGAAAGGCAATCATGTTGTAATTATATTACTGTTCTGATAGCATACTACTTCCTTTGAAGATAATATACTTCCTCCAAAACATTTGACTTTAATGCAGTTAAGTCACCTGATTTGCTGTGAGATAAGGCAGTGCCCTTTTTTGTGACCACTGAATCTAAAGTTATTGTTTTTCAATAGTTTTTATGTAGTTTACTTGTAATTTGATATACAATTCTAATTCTAAAATCTGCATCCATACTTCATTATCGATATTTTCGCTAACCTTAAACCTATCTTCATTCGGATGAACATGCTACTCTATCGAAATTATTCAACCATTGTTAATCATAAAATTTTTATAACTGGCCCGGGCACTAAATGTCTCTATCCGAATTGCCCTAAATTACAAAGTTAACCAGAAACCCGAATTGCAGCTACACCCATTCACACCACTGAATCAATAAACGAATATTTTATTACTCACTTTAATGCTCATACGCAATGTCAATAAACACTGTAGTTCTTACACTCTATTGCATACAAAACAGAGTTCAAAATGTCAGAATGCAATTCTTTGATTTATTACTATGTCTAGACGCCAAACGGAGTGATTATTGAAGAAGTGCCTAGAATTTAAATAAGTAAGTGTAAGGTGATCGGCATATCAACGATGTATGAAACCAAGTTTTGTTCCTTATCGAAGAGTTGAAATGCACTGTTAAAGAAATATTTTCAAAAGAGTTGCTCACAGTCATTCGTCTTGTAGTGATGTCATGTAATGACAATTTGAAAATATCAATCAATAGGATTATATGAAGTTAGAGGGTTGTATTGATGATTTTAATGATTATAGTTCTTTAAAAAAATACTTGTTACTGTCGCGAATCACATTTTGTTCAACTACAACCTGACACTGACCTGCAAATTGGTGTTGCCAAGTACAAAAACATCCCCTTGAAAGTTGTCACTTAACACTTAACGTGTCTTCCGGATAATCCTGATTAGTACCTAAGCTTGTTAAGCTGAGCTTACATTGTTTATATTGTGAGAGTATTCAATCAGAACGGATTATTGCTGATTCTGATTGATTTGTAGTAGTGTGTATACTTCACTAAGTAGGTTGTATTAAGCTGGTTACAGTCATGAGACGGCTTTAGACATCCTTATTTGGCTTGACGATCAGCAGTAGTAAGTTTGGTATCCGTTTCGGTTTAGTAAATAGGCTTAGCTAAGACTATCAGAGGTCAAGGATCAAGAAGGACGTCGTTAGTATACATTTTGAAATCTGTTTTCATTACTTTCTTACCTCGCGTTTATAACACATATAACAGTAAAGTTGTGGTAATTGTTTCCGACAATTCTTGTTAAATACTTCTCAAAAACATTTTGTGTATAAAACATGTATTATACTGGTATTGACGTTGTTGAAGACAAGGGTGTCATCTATGATTGTTAATCATTTTGTTCACATGTTTGACAAGTTCTTAAGGTATTCAACTAGTTTATACAACTTGTTTTAGGTGTAAACGATAAACAAGAACAGTAGACACAACACATAGAATACATAATATCATAATTATACCTTAACACATAGAATGCATAATATCATAATTTTACCTTGTTGTAAGCGCGCGGTGAGATTGACAAGTTTAAACGTGTGATTGGGCGTTATTTTCATTCGAATGGTAGAAGACAGTAACTGCAACTACGCGATTCAGGTCGCCAAATAATAATGACAGTAAAATAATACCTTATACGTATGCTTTCAACATCTGCGATTCTTAGGACCAAATTCAGAGGTCACCCAGTAAAGTAGCTATTGCAGTTAGGTAACCTAGTCTGTAATAAATCTAAGTCTGAGTCACAGAGCCACAGCTTATGTAACAGCACCGTAAACTTGTGCCGTCAGTTGCCAATTTCATTCTATTGTCATGGTTTGGTGAGATTTCGACTTTATGACATTTTGATTGATTGATTGTAGGTGCCTGTATTTTGGTTTCGTAAACCACTGTATAAATTGCAAATTGCCGAAAAGTAGGTAAGTGTAGAAGGTAAATGGGGAAGTGTGTCAGAATAGCTTCTGACTTTAATTTGTCAAGGGACAACCTCTTTAATGCGAAAGATTATCAACAGGCTTAGACAGGAGTGTTTATGGTAAATGATATTATTAATTAATTTATGGTAAATTGGTCTAAAAATAACACTGCACGTCAAAAATAATGTTTTAAAACTAGACGAGTTCGGTTTTTCCTATCCGACCACTCTGAGAAGAAAGAACCAGACTCAACTCAGAGGGCAAAGTCAAAGTCACTTTTAATGTTCAAATGTTTGAAGTCTGTAGGAGAGATTGGATATTCGGATGCATATTTACCGAAAGTTAATTTTTAGCTATGAAAATACCATGAAAACGGATAATCAAATTTTTTTTTGTCAAAATATCTTTTGCTACCAGGAACATTGGGAATGCATAACTAGTCGAGTGTCTATTAAGGAAGCAACCACAAAAAAAAATATATTTAAAAAATACCTAGCTATTTCAGTAGGTTATATTCATTAGGTACATTAATTATTCTAAATGTATGTAGTCCGTTATCTTATCTTGACGTTGTTTGCCACGGCACGGCAGTTTGGTATCTACCTACCTACTTTACAATATTAGGTATGTAGATATGCATCCGATTCTATAACTAGAAACGCAAAAGAGATGGCCAAAAAAAACCCCAAGCTGTACATAGATAAAAGTATTACAGTTAATTAAATTAAAATAAATAAAGAATTTATAATAGCTAATAACATTTCATAGCAGTCGCTGAACAAAATAGTAAAATAAAAGAATTTCATCCGTTCAATTCCACTTTAAAGTATCTTCAATGTTGCTTGTATCTTCATTTAATAATATCAATGCTTAGAGGAAAAAGATAACTAAACGTACTTAGCACTTAAAATATTCGTAACAAAATATTTATTTAAATATATTTTTGGCGATAAATAATCCATTTAACCAACCTCTTTTTAATGATTTTATAGATCAAAAGTCAAAGTACACAATGCTGATAGGATATTATAATATAGTTACGTCGTGTATCACAATATTGACATAAAGGTATTACTTGACTTAATTACTAGTAACACTCAATGAATCCGTCAAATGTCTAAACTGACATATGACATTTCAAATCAAACTCAAATAATCGTCGCTCATGCTGTTTTACGGTATTCGTTTGCTTCGTTATTTTATTTCACTTTTATTTTATTGTGTCGTAGCCCCACGCGAGTGCTCCACTAATTATAATAAACTGTGTAATAACTATTTAGTAAGGAAAATAGACCTTTTACAATCGTGTGTTAACTGTGGTATCGCTATTAGAGAACGCATATCAAGACTTTCAAATCTTCATAACTTTATTCCATGACTGCATAGCTCTGTGTAACTTATAATTCTTAATTAATGAAGATCTGCCCTATTGAACGAAATATATTTCATATTTGTACATTCTGGGGTATAGGTCCTAAGAATTTTTGGCCATCTCCTTTGTCGATCCCGGAACCGCGGGATTTTTTCGGTACAAAAGCTTATTCCATATTAGCCAACATCGCAACTTTAGGTGAATATGCGTCCGAATATCCGACCTCTATTTATAAGTTATACGTCTTGAGTTCTACTGATTTTCCAAAAATGATCGAGTCCATTTCGCCATCGAATTCTTTCTCAAAACCAATCAATTTCCTTATTATATTGTAGGTTTAAACGAACACATTATGTTTGCTGCGTGTACAAAATAAATAGCAGATTACAACATAGCGACTTATGTAAAGATACTTTTAACAGAAGATTAACTTAAACACAACACTAGCTATGAACAAATATTGCACAAAACCCATTATTTGAAGCAAACAGTTGCAGGCCTATGATCAGCTGACTTTTGACATTGGGTGAGCTATGATATGTTGTTAAAGTAAATAAGGCTTTGTTTTAAGTAAATATCGTGTCAAACTCACGTTAATAGCGAATGTGTATAAGAAGATTTTGTAATGTTTACTTCCTGTCCCATTTAAAGTAAACATAATGCTAAGCAATTTTTATATAGGCGTGCCAATCCTTCGTGTATAAATAACGTATCTACTTACAGTGATCAATACTGTCGACTCATACAAAAGTACCCAAAACTTCTGTTTGTGTCTGCAGTTCCTTATATGGAGAGGTCACACATAAATTTAAGCTAGTGTAAAATTATGCAAAATCTTCAGATGGCCCGACCGCAACAGGTACAAGAATTCATCACTCTTTCGTACACATCTAAGATCAATTCCCATGATCCATTACAATTAAATGTATGACCTATACAGGGTGACATCAGAGGGGTAATTCTCGTAATTTTAAGAACGTTCACAGTCTAATCTCAGTGTCAATATGTCAAAAATACATCTAATTTCCCTACATATTTGACAAGTTTTTGACATTGACTGTCGCTGAGATGAGATTGCGACTAGATTTTGAACGTTTTTAATTACGGGAATTGCCCTTCAGATCGAAGCGCAAACTGTAATCATGCATTCAGCACATGATTCTTGAACCCAGTAGCGTAGACATTTTTTGTCGTTTATAAAAAAATATCTGCTGTGTCATATAAAAGTAGTAGTATTTTGAAGTGTCTGATTTATTTTTTGTTATGTATTTTGTGGTGTACAATAAAGAGTAAATAAATAATACCTACGCGGTCAAAATATATGGAACAGCAAACTTTTTTTTTAATTACCGACGATACTATTCAACGCAGGGGGTTCAGAATCAAGTACTGAATCCATGGTATTTCGATATCCCTGTTGAGTTGAGTTGTTGAGAGTCCTAGTTGAGTAACTCCTGTATGTGAAAATAGCTCATGCCATCGCCACGAACAATATGAGAGAAGCTTACGGTTGTAAAATATAAGTCAGTCAGCAGGAAGCGGGGCTGAGCAGGGCTGACTTGTCAGGGCTTACCGTACGTATATCTACATTTCAATAGTATGGTAGAAGCTTATAGGAAGTCTGTAAGAACCTATCTCCTCTCCATTTCTCTCGATCCAAATCTTCAGATGTCTTATTACACAAATTGGTAGCAATTTACAGTGCAATTACACACAACGAGCGGTTGCTGTTACGTGCGAATCGCGGACCCTTCCTGGCGTTACATCACTTGGCAATAAGACTATTGTCTTACAAATCTTGTGTCCGTATCTTGATCGCGTACGAATCGTTTTTATAGGTATCATTACGTTCTTAATAAAGAAAGACTTGTGAATACATCAATTTGATATAGTACTTGGGGTCCTATGTAACAGACTCCATATTGTGTCATTCTCACATTATTCAATCAAAACCTTGGGCGCACTTTTGGCAATGAGCTTCGGTACCAAATATGCTGAGTGGCTGAGCTTATAGGAAACGAGATACGGGAGAAGAAATTCTGACTTAAACTTCTGAGCATCCCGAATTAAAACGTTTCTTTAAATCAGTTTCCGAACTTAAAGTTTCGCTGATTACCTTTTTTACTATCATAATATGTTTTTAATGAAGAAAAAAATAATGAAATGAAGAATTTTATGAAGAAAACGATGAAAGAAAATGCAGTGAACGATCGCGTGACGGTTGACAGAGGAGAATGGAAGATGAAAACGTGTTGTTCCGACCACAAGTAACAAGGGACAAAGGCTGGAAGATGATGATAGGTTTTTAATAAATGTAGACTATTCAGTGCATTTAAAACTCCGCTCAGCCAGTATGTTATTCTGGAGAAATAAATGCGTTCGGTGGGTTTCGGATATGTTGATTAGTCTGAAACCGGTGCTGTCGAACTTTCCTGTAAACTTAAATTATGATTAGTATTGTTCTCAAGTAAGTGACATGTTATGTTATTGTTTCATTGAGAATAAATTTTCTTTAAACCTAATAAAGAGTTATTCAGGTTTGATCCTAGGATCCGTACTAGCATTGAGTTCTTATCTTTTTTTGATATCGTAATAAAATATGCTATTTTTGCCTGCATAATGCTTAGAGGAGTAAACCTGCCAACACTTCCCGGTTTAGTAAGTGATGGCCATTGTGTTAGAAATCTTGTAACTGGATCTATTACGAATTGCTTTATTTTATTATCTCGATCTTATCTAGACCTGAGGAGGTATGCTCGTTGAATAGGTTAGTGTTTCTGAGAACTTAAAGGATTGGCGCTCTTTCACGAGTAAGTTCACAGCAATTGTATGAAGGCAAAGAAGATAATTTGAACTCTCAAATTGACCGTCTTGCCCCGGGTCTACCCATATTATATGTTATGCTACTTGTTTTCGACAGCTGGTCTTGTAAAAAAAAGACTTGTCAAAAACGTGTCGTGCATAAAACTTGTATTGACGGCGTTTCAGACATATGTATTTCTAACTATTTTGTTCACCTATTTTACAGTAATAACAAGTTTTGTGTACAACCAGTCTTTACAACTTGATTTATGTATAAACTATCAATGAAACTAGTGGACACGACATATTGAATAGAATACATGTTTTATACCTTGACGTAAACGCGGTTATCAATACAGTTGGTGAAGACTAACTGTATTGACTTCGTAAATAATATTCTGAATCCTAATAAGATAATTATTGAGCATATTTTCAAGCAGAGAGCTCAAAAAACACCTTCACCGGATTCTTTGTTCAATTTATAATTTAGAGTTTCTGAGGGTCTTCAAGTCTAGTGAAGCTGAACCTAATGTCTAAAATTCAATAATTAGAGCACAAACGGACTAAACAAAGCAAGTAAATGAAGATGTACACAGTTTACAAAATTCGTACATCGGACAAGACAAAAAATTCCCAGCAAGCCTTGCAGAAATGTAACCTACTTAACTTTGCAGCTCGCTAAATAAAATGCCGAACATTTCGTGTAAGTATTTCTTTGAAGCACAATAGAGATGTGTGTAGTTGGTGGTTGCAAACGTAACTTGGTTTTTGTGTAGACTTGAACAATGGTAGTGGTACTAGGTACTATAAACACGACAATAGCAGTTTATCAGGACATCTTTATGATGGGTGCGCGTCAGTAAGTCAGTGGGATGGTGCAACGCACGGTTTCAATGAATAGATGCATGAATACATTCATTATTTATTATAGACCCGGTATTTGGAGTGAAACAATTGAACGTATGAGGCTGAATGAAATATTATTTGAATTCATACTTAGCAAATATCTGTTTCTATGATAACCGGAAAACCTTTTTTGGCTGATAGAGTGATTAAAATTAGGTACAGACCTACATGTTTAAATCACGAGCATTTTTTACTTTTGTTTTCTCGTCTCCTTCTGACAAGCATGTTGATTATTATTTATCCCTTTTGGCAGATGATCATCGTAGCTGTTATTGGTACATATATCTGCAGAATTTATTTATTTTATTATTTATGTAAAATCAAAAAATCAAAATCAAAAGTCATTTATTCAAATTAGTACACACAGTAAAACAGATACAGAGATTATGTGATAAAGTGTTTCTCAGTATTTATCGGTAACACGGGAAACTGTAGGTTGCTAGTGAATGAAGATGCACAGGCACACCTGCATTTACGTGCAGTTTCAGCTTCGATCAACACTACCTACTAGATATCGGCTCGGGCGTCGAAAGAAATACGTCTCTGTAAATAACAGCGCACTTCGAGACGTGAGCTCTTATTTAGTTTAGTTCGTTTGAAACAGACAATATAACCACGACTTTATTACTAGGTGCCATGGTTGTAATTAAGTTGAACTTATAACTGTTTTAAACTTTTTTCACGCGGACAACATATAGCTTTGATTTTGTACGTGACCCGTTATTTGGTATTGTTGACCGAAGAGTTTCAACTACTGTAACTTGTAGGTGCCATTCAACAAACTAAGTCAGGGATTACAGGCAAGGTTCTCAGTATTTCTAAATAGTTTTGTTTCGTTATCCACGCATTACCTAAAGTTGTTAGAGCCATCTTGAATAGATTTGCACATGCAGGCTTTATTCAGAGACGTTGGAAAACACATACTTTTGCCCGCTTACTTAGATTCCGAGAACTGGCAGGCTTTGCTTTTGAAGGTGACTGTTGAATTAATGGTTTACTTGAACTTTGTATATTATGGCTGTTTTGTAGCAGTAAACAGTGCCATAAATAGCTGGTTTATGTTTGGCTGATTGTTTATGGTCCTTTGAACTGTTGTGCGGTCTTGAGTGAAAGTAAAAGCATGAATATTTTATTGAAAATCTGCGATAGTAGCCGGTGGTACACTGAAACTTTTAAAATGAAATATCAGATTGAGATTACAAGGACTACTATTTTTTTTGTTCTTGTGCAAAAATTTTACTGGTCCTTGTAATCCATCTTCAAACCATCAAGTCTCGATCCCGTGGGAATATCGGGATAAAAACTATTCTATGTCCTAATGCAGGGCATTGGTCATTGGCATTTGTCAGCAACAATGACGGGGTCCGCTAGGACCGATGCCTGCCAGGGTTGCGGGAAAGTCCGAAAGGGTAACCGTGGCCCCTGGCACAGGGAACTGAAGGAACACGGGTGGGTTTTAGTCAGTAAGAGTCTGACACGCCCTCCCGCTCCGCCCAGAGCGGGAGAAGTTATATGATGATTTCCCACCCTAAAAAAAAAATATTTCCTCCTTATAATATTAGTTTATTGCGCAGTTTAACGCACATTTCGACAAACATTAATTTTCATCCAAAAATCTTGTAAGAAATCTGAACAAGAGCAACAATTTTATTTCCATTTGATCGTTCATCCGAAATCTATTTCAAAAATAACAAACAAAAGATAAGCCCCTCACCCATTAGTAAACGATCGTGAAATATAATAAATACACGTTTTAATAATGCCAATTAAAAAGTTACACAATCGTTTGCATTACTTATATTACCGATGTATTTCGTAATTTAACTGCAGAGCTGACTCTTACTGCCCAATGATCCGTCATTAGTGATTAAATACGTTTTATACGACTTCGTGCCCAAGTGTCATCTTTTTGGGTTACGTTACAAAATACCAAAAAGGGTACGGTGAGCTGTGGGTTTCTGTCTTCTTTGACATAAGTATTTGTGGAAATTCATCCCTAATTATTTGTCTTCTCTGTTAAATGATAAATGATTTTATTTCTGTAAGTAGGTTTGTACAAACACTTTTACACGTCAATCATATTTTAAAAGCTAGATGAGGTCGGCGTTTCCTATCGGACTACTCTGAGAAGAAAGGCCGAAACAAACTCAGAGAATCCTTTTTCTTTTTTACCCTAAGCCAACTTCTGATGGCTTCGTCATACGCAAATTAAACTTGACTGTTTTCAGTTTTGTTACTGCAATGAAAGATGTTTCAATTAAATACTTATATTCAAAGATGTTTCTGTACTAATGCATCCATTTGCTATCTCACGATTTCTGTCAGTTCGTTTTGTTTATATTCCAATAACATATTTTGAGACGTTGCGTTGTTGTTATGGTATTTTGGTTCTATTATATTTGTGAACGTTACCTCAATACGTTCGTGTGTGGGTTGTTATTATTGTAAGTGTGTTATATAATAAAGATACTCATATTATTATGTAGTTTATAATGGTTTCAAAAGGATTAAGTAAATACCATTTCTGTGTGTGATGTGTACAGGCTGTACCACTATCATTGCATACCTATATTCTATTGGATAAGTAACCAGGCAACTCCTCAATCTAGTAACTGGGTTGTGAAGGTCAGATAGGCAGTCACTCCATGTAAAATACTGGTATGCAGTTGCATCCGGTTAGACTGAAAGCCAACCCCAACATATAAGTTTGGAAAAGGCAGGCAGATGATGATTCATTTGAATAAGTAAGTAATAACGTTGTTATTGTAAACATTAATCCTTTAGGCAAGGATGTTGATTATGTGATAATTATCATGAAATGAGCATTGTGTACCATTTAATTGGATAATGAAAGCCAATCTTCTACGGAAGACTTTTAATCCATGCAAAAAGGAAAATTGCTGTATTTTATGAGTAGCTAATAGATATTCATCATCCTTCTGCCTCATCCAATTTATTAGGGGTCGGCGCATACATCTATTCTATATGCCGTCATTTCTAAAGCCCCTTCCTAGCCATATCATGTAACTAGTAGCTCCCGTCAATAAATATTTTCATAGAGCTGACCGATGAATATTTGGAAACTAAAAATGGGATAGATATCCTAAGAGGGGCTCGTGGCTAAGTAATAACCACAGCCACACGGGTCGATCGATCAGGTTAAGCTACGCTTGCCGCGGTTGGTCCATCCATGGGTGACCATCTTTTTATCAACACCCCTTCGTGCCTCGGAAAGCACGTTAAACCGTTGGCTATCATTCGTGGATCTTTGACAGTCGTTACGGGTCGTCAGAAGCCCGAAAGTTTGACAACCAGTTTTACCAAAGGGTTACCTATCGCATTACCTAGTAACTGGGTTGTGGTCTGTGGAGGTCAGATACGCAGTCGCTCCAAGTAGGTTAGACTGGAAGCCGACCTTAACATAGTTGCGAAAAACCTAGGCAGATTGATTGGGATAGATTTCCTACTAAATTCCAGTCACAGATATTTGCTTACTTCTGTGAATAATCAGAAATACTCCCTCGTCCCTCATCGAACTGTCCCCCTAATGTAAACTTTCTTTGTTGCAGAGTGGTCAGAAGCCTAAGGGGTCACGGACGAGGTTCTCATGTCTGGGCAGAGGCTCAGGGTACTATGCTGACGTCGACACCGGCTGTCAGGTAAGATAAACTTTTTATTTCATTGATACAATCTAGGGCTGCTGAGCGAGATGTTACTTTCATGATGATCTTATTTCTAATTGAATTTGATATTTAATTACTTATAGCTTTTTGTTATAGGTGGGTAGGTTAGGTTAGTTTAGCTATCAAACATAATATATCGATTTATGTTCATCAAAGAACATTTAAAATTACTATAACGTACCTCTACTTATAAAGCTGACGGAAAAAGTGTTGTTCTCGATCAAGACAGAATATCCCTACGTTGCCCTTGGGTGTCGAAAATTTAAAAACCACTACTAGATATGATTTTCTTCATACTCACCATAGTCGAAAACTCGATCAAAAAAAGAATAGCCTTAACTAATATAGCAACACCCCGTAAACTGAGATAAGTCAATGGAGACACGATCTCGACCAATAATTTACTTGGTTAGGAACTAGCAAAGTCTAGTATTATCATTATTATCACTAGGTCAAAGGAACAGTCAAAATTTTTCATAATTTCTTACGTAACAAGAGGATTCAAGTCACGAAGGCAATCAATTAACTGCGGTGGTACGCGTCACTAAAGAGATAGGTACAGAAGACCAAAGGGCCTCGACGAAGTAGCATCTATCAGCGATAATGATGGTGGAAAAGACAAAAATGTATTCGATTAACATAAGCTACCGAAAAGCTTACCTACCTATGACAATCCTGCTGAAAGTCGTTGTAGAAAGACGAAACGCTTTGAAAATAACTGCCACTTGTCTAGACAAGTCACAAGTCACTTTCGAAGTTTCGAGTTTCGAAGTCTCGAGGCACTTTGGTCTAGAGGATCTAGATCCTCGTCGTATCAAAGTAGCATTCTATCAACGATACCGATGACGGAAATTAATGTCAAAAATGTATTGGATTGACATATAAGCTACCGAAAAGCTTACCTAACTATGTCAATCTTGTTGAAAGTCATTGTAGAAATACGAAACGCTTTGAAAGCGACTGCCATTTGTAACCCTCTGCTTCGTACGAAGAATAAAAACAGGCTCACTTGCAGTCACACAAATGTCAAATTATGTCAAACGAATGACATTCGCGAGTGCACTTTCATGCGCTGTACGTAGACGCGTGTCTATGTGCGTGTGGTTTTGCTCGTTGTATAGAGCCGGCCTTCTGTAAATTATCTATTTTGTGGTAATACCATTAGATATGGTAATTATGAGGTGCGCGTTGATTCACACATTCGTACGCTTTTATGGTCAAGTACTGATATGGTCATTGATTGCGAAGATGAGATTATAATTGATGTTAATGATGTTGTGAACCGTGACAAAGGTGAAAAGGTGACAAAATGTTCTGTAGTTACGATTTTAATTACGATCTGGGCGTAATGTCCTAAGTAGGTAACGGTCCAAGGGATAATAATTGAGGTGTGGGTCTACATCTTCCAGAAAGAAAAGTTGTGTGGGCATCCGTTTTCACGGAGCATGTGATGCCGACGAATGAAGAAAATGCCGTGAGGAGAGTTTTGAGTATTACTGTGGCTGTAGGAGTTGGGGAAGAACCAAGCAACAATGGATGGACTGTGTCTAAGATGATATGGCTAGAAAGCGGGTGTCTAACGAGATGACGACTAAAACTTTGTGAAATATAATATTATTACTCGTATATTAGTTATTGTAAATGTGAGGACTATGTCAGTCATTGTTTCAGTTTTAATCATGATCTGGCAGTTTAAGTAGCTTGCGGCCTACCCAAATGTCCTTTCATTGGTATTGTTTGTCGAATCGTTGAGCTCCTTAAGTTCTGAAGTGAGCTGCACGGTTACTGACAATTGCGTGCACTGACTAGACAGGTCTGCTTAATCTGTGTGGTTCTTTCCTCAAAAGACCATTTCAGACACCAATCTACATGGTCTTCACATGATCTGACCAAAATTATGTCTGGACTTTAAAAATTACTGTGACCACTGAGTTTGTTTCGGCCTTTCTTCTCAGAGTAGTCAGATAGGAATCGCCGACCTCATCTAGTTTTTAAAATATGATTGACGTGTAAAAGTGTTTGTACAAAACTACTTACAGAAATAAAATCATTTATAATTTATCAAAGAGAAGTATGGAAGAACAAGACATGTTGCGGCGACACCAAATGAATAAATTGGGATGATGACAGAATGATGATGATGTTGATTGTGTATCTGTTACTTTTGCACCTTTATCAGCCGAAACTTTGCTCAAAAGGCAGTAAAAATCTCTGCTCACCGACTCTATTCACGTCGATCCTAATAATAAATCATGTCTGAAACACTTACGCAATCCTTATGGGGATAGAAGACTAACCATTCTTACTCAAAACACTCAACTCCCACATACAGCACGCAAGATATACCGACATACAAACAAAGCGATACAACAACATTCTCTGAAACAAAAAGCGTAAATCCTCTTTGTCTGTCATCGAGCCGCTCATACAACTCATACAGCCGTACATGACATTTAACTTTACAAGCCAATCCATCCGTACCATCGTAAATGCATACATGGAGGACAATGTAGGCTCGGAGACAGATACTGTTGTATTTAAGCATCGAAAGAGTTTAATATATTTTTGTATCGTACTGGCTTTTGCTTGTGGATTTGGCCGCGTGGTGTTCAGAAATTATGCTGTGGCAACGTACTACGTACCTGCTACCGAGATAAAAAAAAATGATCCTAAGTTCTAACGCAGGTCATGGTCTACCTGTGTGCCAAATTTAATCGAAATACGTTCAGCCGTTAAGGCGTGAAAAGGTACCTAACAGATAGGCAGAGTTAGGAACTTTCGCATTTATAATATTAAGTATGGATTGTTTTATTCACTTTTATTAGGAGTACTATGTTCAACAGTGCACTTTTTTAGTCTGATTATTAAAATGACTAACTACCTTTTAATTCTGACTCATAGTTTGGTTAGGTATTTTTATTGTGTTGTTGTTTTTCCTTTGCGAATCATATCTCATCTACACTTTTTCTAAAACTTAAAGTGTTTGTGCAAACCTCCTTACAGAAATTAAAATAATTTCATTTCATTTCTGAGTCAATTCAATTGACTATGCATACGAATGCAAAAAGAAGATTTAAGAAGCTTAAAATCTTTGTTGTGCAATCGTAATGGATCAATAGTCCACATCAGACTTAGTTCGTTTTTGCTTATTTATTAATCCCATCTCACATTTTAATTGAATACCTAGGTTCTTATTTAGTTGTGAAAATCTTAGGGAAAAACACCGGCTAATCCTGGTAAATATATTTGTATGATTGCCATTCTTGACCAACCAGACTTTTAGACCATAAAAATCTTTCTACCTATTTCTATGTAGGTACACCTAAATACGTTCGATAATTCAACTATAGGGAAAATTTTAACAACCTGAACTAATATTTACATAATTTAAAAATCTAAGTCTTAAAATAATAATAAAAATAAAAAATAAATCAAAGGCATCAAAAAATTCGTCCGCATCGCTGTCAACAGGAAAAGTGGCTAAAAGGCTGGCAGAATTGCCACGTTGTATATTGCGATACTGATTATTTGGCCAAAAAATAGGCCAGCCCTCTGGTCACATGAAGAGTCGACCAACAACTTGGCGATGTCTCGAAAAATTAAGTGGGCACTCGGACCCCATGGCCCTAGGTGTTTCAACCCCAAACAGCTCGAACACATAAGTCCCAAAACGATGTGCGTATTTGCGCCGTTTGAGGTTTTCCGTGCCTGCAGCAGCCGCCACACACCAAAGGCCTACCGACCTTCCAAGGCATTATGGTCATTCCGTCTGGTGTCTTCCCATCGTCGCATGGCAAGCCTTTCTCGCATGGCAAGGGTTCTAAGACAGCTGCAACAAGAGCACGACGGATAATATCATTGATGCTGGCGTGCCGTGCCGTATTCGGCCTGCAAAGGATAATAAAAAATAAAAATAAAAACTATAGGGATGATTTTAATGGCTATTAATGTCAATATTATACCTGAAGCAATTCACATTCTAGTCACTTTTAATGTTCTTTAGTTTTTTTGAATAAATCATATCTCCGTTCATCTCTTTGCCTACAGGATGTATTTTCGCCCACGGCTCAAAGGTGACCAGGCCGTATAAGGGTACTTCTTATGACACCTTAATATAGCTGACGTAACTTTTTTACCTTTAATTGGTCCTCTGTTAAGAGATGAATCAGTTTCACTCATGTGACTGGAACCATGTGATGCCAACTGATTTATAAGTCAGGGAGGACTTTAAGTTGTTGATTTATTTTAGGTGTCGGGTTGATCAAGAAATATTGTGGTCCTTGAGAGCTCAGATTCAATATCTGAGGATTCTGTTATTTACGGTTTGCTGTAGATAGTAGGAGGTAAGCATCCTGCGTTAATCAGGATTTTTTTACTGTAAAATGATAATTAAATAATTCTCATTGAGCTAATATCTGTCTTTTTATAATAATATGATATGATCAAGTGGATCAAGTTTCTTTGATACACTTCAAAATACTATGCAAATTGAAACTATCGTAAAAGTCATAAGATTGATCAAACTTTCATTATCATTGGCCTTCATTTTGATTTACCATGATGAATGATGTGCATCCCACAGGCAAAAATATTATTTTGCAACAATTTAATTCCTAACCATTATTATAACTGTGGGTAATTGCATTATTACCTTTCCTTTTATATTGAACGGTTCTTTTGTATAGCTTCAAAGGCAATAAAGCTGAGATGGGCGGAAAATTATAGTCATTATCTCATCTACAATGCCTCATTAGAAGCAGACTTCAGTTATATTTTTTTCTGAAATGTCAGGTCTGAGGCGTCTAATGCGTGTGTTTCAATAATCATTGTAGGTACCTACTCCACGGGAAGAATTAAATACATCATCATCATTTCTGCCAGCCTTTTCTCAACTATACTGGGGTCGGCTTCCAGTCTAACCGGATCCAACTAAATACTGTATTTTACATGGAGCGACTGCCTATCTAACCTTGGGAAGAAATACATAATTTGTTTAAAAGATTGCACAGTACAATGGACAAGATACCGAAAAAATCTACATAAGACTAGTCGTAGATAATTTAATTTTAATCGATCGGGATCAATGGTAAAGTGAGCATCAATCATCCATCCACTCAGCCATTTGAAGGATTCAAACGATTTCAATTAGCATAATTCATAAAATCATAAAGAATCAATTTTAACAGCTGTCAAAATATGACTCAATAAAGCGTCCACTGTTCAAGTGTCGAAACTATTACGGCATATAATTACCGAAGCTGCGTTTAAAGACTTAAAATCATGAGTGTGGCCTCTGAAACCTCAGACTTGCAGAGATTTATAGCTTTTGATAAATTATTTTTCGCAACATCAAGGCTCTGTAATAAGGGTCCCTTGAAAAATGGCTTCTTTATGGGAGTTTAAGCGTGACATTATTTGTACAGTAATGAAATGGCGGCACCTCAAAAATGTCATGTTTTGCATCATTCACTTTTTGGTGATTGGTGGTTTTAAATACCGGATTGTTGTTTGTAGATGTCTGTGGTTTTGTTAATTAAAATAATTATAAGTTTGTCAATATTTGTAAAAAAACTTACTTACAGTTTTTACATCTGCCAATTAATAAAATATTTTAAAATTTTAAGGTTGTTTTATCTTCTTGTAACTATAGATTTTTTACTACAAATCCATCTGTTGTAGAAAAAACTATGAAAATATATAAAGAATATAAAACTCTAAACATTCTAACTTCGACATGTTAATTGATACTTGGACCGTAAAACGTCGAATTTTATTGATTAAGACTTACTTAAGTATTTGTTTTGTGTTATAAAACTAACTATAAAACGCCTCCATGCCAGAAATGTTGTAACATTAATAATATAATCGGCCATCGATGGGCGATTATCAGATGATCTCATTGTGTAGATTTGACACAGTATGGTGAATACAAGAATCATCACTCGTTATCTTATGACCGTTCGGCTGGTCAAAAGCTACGTAATGAACCAACGACGCATCTTTATGCGACGTTGGTTTAGAGGTTGCAAGTCCTCGGTTCGATGACCAGGTCGGGCATAGTGCGATTGTATTTCCATCAGGAACTTCTCAGTAGCACCTGGAGTCAGGATTAGTGCCCGGTTGATGGCAATAGGCTCGCCCCCTGTTACATGGGACTTAAAGATAACAGGCGAAATTTGGGTGTACTGAAGGTACACAGTTATCTGCCTTACTTTTCGGGGAGTACAGGTGTGATGTTAAATAAATGATAAATGATTTTATTTCTGTAAGTAGGTTTTTACAAACACTTTTACACGTCAATCATATTTTTTTTTTAACTAGATGAGGTCGGCGTTTCCTATCTGACTACTCTGAGAAGAAAGGCCGAAACAAACTCAGAGGTCACAGTCTCTTTTAATTAAAGTCTAGACAGAATCTTGGTCAGATCATGTGAAGGCTATGTAGATCGGTGTCTGAAATGGTCTTTTGAGGAAAGAACCACACAGATTGAGTGGACCTGTCCAGTCAGTGCACGCAATTGTCAGCAATCGTGCAGCTCAACTCAGAACTTAAGGAGCTCAACGATTCGACGAACAATACCAAAGAATAGTATAATAAGCAATTAGTGAATAAAGGACGGATTTAAAGCGAGGGCCATAGATGAATCACGAGCTAGTGAAGGATTCTAACGACTGAATTCTCACGAGCGTAGCGAGTGATTCAAGTATTAGAATCCTGAGCGACGCGAGTGATTCATGGCCCTCGATATAAATCCGTTTTATTCAAGAGTTGCATACTATACTTTATACCATGACTACGAGAAAAAGAAAGATTTAAGCGAAAATAAACATTTAATAAAGAAAAAGGAAGCTTAAATTAATTAAAATGCACATTAAAATTAGAACAATTACTAAAATTAAGAGTAATTTTCTTGTTATTATTATTAGGATGGTCAACTTGTGTAGCGATATAACAGTGAGTAAAAGTGCTTTTTATTCACTGTTTTCAGTGAATAAAATAAGCTTTTTAGAGGGGGAATGGTATAAAGGACATTTGAGTAGGCCGTAAATATGAGAATACGCCTGCAGACTGATCTAACTTTCAGAATCATCTGGAGCATGACTGTGTTCTAATGTGACTTTATTCTATGTCACGTTTTCTCAACCAAAAATATTTTACGATCTCCATCGTGCTAAAAAGTAACTGCTCTTGGTATCAGACATTATTCGATCATAAATATGCTTATATTACTTTAATATAGTAATTATATCATTATTATTACGAACCAAAAGTAATTGTAGTTAACATTTTCATCGGGTAGTGTCAAGGGTAGCCGTATTACATATTGAGTGGTAATTAATGTTATAATATCTGTATGACGGTATATTGGCCTTTGTTTTGACAGCCTCTTTCGAATATAACTTGTGGTGTGTTGACCGACCCAGAAATGAGCTAGATAAGAATTTTTAGCCGCTACTTAGGCTTGATAAAGACGAAAACCTCTTTTCTTCCTTTCTGGATCCCTGACACCACTCAGAGAGAAAAAGGACCAAGCCGGTGGCTGATCGTTTTGCCCCATCAGTGGGATACCTAAAATACTGTCGTACCAGCGGCAGCGACATAAAGAAGAAGTGGGATATTATAATTATTGTAAAACAATTACTTTATTTTGGCATTTGCCTATGATCAACACAAACATAGGTAGCCTAGAAATACCTAATGATAACGTAAAATCTGGACAGTCTGGTCAATCTGGATACCTTACAATAGCTCATTTAGATTCAGTTATCACATTATGAATACGTTTCATTGCCTAATTATAATATTATGATCCTTCACCAACATCTTGATAATAACTTGATGATTAAAATAGTTTATCAAAGAATTCTTATAATGTCTGCCTTTCAAAACTGTCAAACTGATTGATTAGTTATTTATATTGCCCGCCAGCTACTGAAGCAATTAAAATGTTTAAAGGTGCAAATTAATTGATGTTTAATTACTTTAGATAATGTTGAAGGGTTATTGAGAGAATGTAAGGCATGGAAGATCTAATCTACTCCTTGAACTGTTTAACTCTTCAATACATAGGTAGTATAAAACAAAGCAGCTTTTCGTGTACGATCTTCTAAAAACTACACAATAGATTTTGCTTTGTTTTTAGAATAATAAATTTAGAGCATTCATTCCCAAAGGTGTATGTGTATTTAACTTAAATGTAGCACAGAAAACTGGCTGTTTTGACATGTCGCCATTGCACCTGTGCGAAGTACGGGCGGCTACAAAATGTTTTTTTTTTAATTACCCATCAATTTACTCTTAATATGTATGACAAACAATGGGAGCTTTAGGTAGATATAACACTTTCCATTTTAAGGGGGAAGCGCCGGGTACCCCGCGAAATTCAAATTTTCTTAGGTTTTTTGCAATTGCAGGTTGTGTATTGAACAAAATAATATGATTCGCGACCATAACAAGTATGTGTTTACATATTTATAATCATTAATATCACCAAAAATATTCTCTAAGTTCATATAATCCTATTGATCGATATTTGATTAAATTGACATTCAATAGGATTATATGAACTTTGAGGGTTGTATTGATGATATTAATGATTATAATTCTGTAAATATACTCGTTACAATCGCGAATCATATTTTGTAGATAGATTTGAATTTCGCGGGCAACCTGGCGATTCCCTCTTATATTATTGTAACATAGCTTTCTTTGCAGTAGCTCTTTAGTTTGTGCGTCCTTTTGAACAGAGCTGCTACTCTAGCAAAGGTTTCAATAGGTACGTATAGCTCGCCATAAGATATGGTCCTTCGGTTCAAACAGCCATATTCACTCTCAAACTCAAAGCATTTATTTCAATTAAACCATGTACAGGCACTGATACAACATAGGTTCACTGATAACGGATGCGACAAGGAGGACACTATCATTATCATAATCAAATCGATATTAATACTGTGTTGCCACTTTATCACCTAGTCTACATCCTACAGTGTTATTTTAGTCAATTTATAAGGTCATTATTTAGTTATTCATAGATCGTCTTCCGTGATTAATTCAACGACAAAACATCAAACGGAGACGCGTCTATGTTAGGCAAAATAACTGATTAGCTATGCATTGATAGATTTTTGTGATCGATTTCCAGTTTTTATATATATATATTTTAAATGTTTGTCTTTTCCTGGCTGTGACGAAATTTTGTTTAAAACAACCCTGATTGAGACACATCGTCATCTTTCTCCTGTCCTATCCGAATTTATTAGTGCTCGGCGCAACATGTCTTTTTCTTGCATACTTATCTATTCGTCGTCATCTCGGTAGTCATACCCTTTCTAGCCATATCATCATTCACACAGTGCATGCATCTTTTTTTGGTCTTCCCGTACTCTTATAGCCAGCCACATTCATATTCAAAATTTTGTGTGACCCATTTATTTGATTTGGACGGTGGCAGACAACATAACATGCCCAACTAGGTAATTAGTGTAACTTTGGTCCCTATACCTCAATAAGTACACTTTAATAAGTTCATCTGGTCCAATCCCTTCGGTACTTATTAAAGGAATGTCACCAGAATGTTTTAATTTAAGTATAATCCTTTTATGATGATTTTAATCGTTAGTAATTTTATTTGCCAACATGATATTACAGATAATTTAAATAGATCAGGTTAAGTACTATATTTTTATTTTAATAGTTAGTTAGTTTATTTAATATAAAAAGTTTTTGTGAATAAATATACAGGGTAAAACACCATCAACCTCTTAAGGGGTCATTGTACTCATCATTATGAACAACTTTTACTATGGGACCAAATATGAAATCGCGAAATAAAAATCAGCTGGTCCCTACATTTTGACGAGTTCTGGAAACATAAATGTAGGGAACAGCTGTTTTTTGCGGAGGAATGAGGAAAATTTTGGGTATGAGTGTGGATAGTTATAAGATTAGGGGAAGACCAAGGAAACAATGGATGCACTGTGTGAAATATGATATGGCTAGAAAGGGAGTGACTACAGAGCCTAATGGAGAAGTATGGAAAAAATACATATTGCGCCGACCCCATAATATAGGTAAATCAAAATCAAAATCAAAAATTAAAATCAAAAGTCATTTATTCAAATTAGGCTGAGAATCAGCACTTTTTGAACGTCAAAATCACATAAGACAGTCCCCCCAAAACGCCCACCCTTCACCACTTCCTAGTGCTTTAGCTGGGAAGAAGAAGTGGCGGAACAAACACCCCAGCAGCACTGCTGTCTGTTCAAGAAATACAGGTAACACACACATAAAATAGGTAAATCTGGATAAGGACAGGAGAATGATGATGAGCCATGACACTACTCAAAAGTAACGTATATATTAGTAGCCAGAATGCACTAGTATTCCAGTGATAGTAGTGCTGTGAAATTCTGGACCGTCTGCTGGACAGTTTGTTGCGCCACTTCTTCTTCCCAGCTGAAGCACTAGGAAGTGGTGACGTATGGGTGTTTCGGGGGATTGTTTTATGTAATTTTGACGTTCAAAAAGTGCTGATGCCTGATGCTAAGCCTAGTTTGAATAAATGACTTTTGATTTGGTTTTTATTTTATTTTGATTTTGGATATTGGGGATTTGGGTTTGTAACTGGTTACTTTTAAGTAGCTTCGTGGATAACGAACCTTGTTCAGGCACAGACGTAAACTGTGATCTAAAGAACTGTTACCTACCAGTAATTGTCTCTATAAACACGTTTGCCGATCCTAATTAACAAACAGATTGAATTCAATGTGCGATGAGCTTTGTAATACCACCTTAATGAACTTTAATAGCCCAGCAAATTAATAAAGACTTATTTTGTTTTGTTTTGTGGACACAATTAGCGGAGTTGGGTATTCTTGAAGAGTTTATTTCTGTAGCAAATGTATATTTGTCAGTATACTGTCAGTAGTGTGTCTGTTTTTCCTTCTCAATTAAAGTGTTGCAATTATGTAAAATGTATTAATCATTTCTGAATAAAACATCTGTTTTCATGTGTTCTGATAACTGTGTCATGTGACTGTTGTCCTTATTGAGCTAGGAACTCCTCTTCTCTGCCTCTTGTCAGTGCCCACAGCTCCACCTCCATTTAACTAACCAGTACTGTTCTTCTACTGGGCATAGATATGGTCTACTGTCTATGTCCTCTAACCCCCAGAAGAAGATAGTGCTACAAACTTAAAATGACGTGTCCTCATTACGCTAAGACCTCCTCTTCTCTACCTCGTCTAACTAACCAGTATAATGTTTTTCTGCCAGGAAAAGATGTGGCATGCCCTGTCTATATCATCTTTTCTCACAAAAGAGAGTGCAACAAACTTGAAATGACGTGTTCTCATTAACCTAAGAACTTCTCTTGTCCCACGACTCCATCCCCACTAACCATCATAGTGTTCTTCTACCGGGCAACGATGTGACATGCCCTGTCTATATCATCTTTCCTCACAAAAGGGAATGCCACAAACTTGAAATGACGTCAACTCTCGCGCGCAAACTTAAAGCTGTAGTAACAGTACCATTACCAGCACAATTAATTCATTGTAATCATCCAACAATTACATCAGATAGTGGTGTAAAACCTAAAGTCATACGTCCATACAATAGGGTTCGCACGCCACTGTAACACGGGGACAAGCAAACGGTTCCAGTGAGAACCCTGACCTATACAGAGGCGCGCATACCGAGCGCTGTCGCGTGCGCAGGCATGAAGATCGATGAGTGTAAGAGTTTTAGCCTTGTTCGGGAAATGTTACTGGCTTTTTAGTATTGCAATTAATGCAATTTATCGTGCATATTCTTCGAAGTTCGTGAACTTAATAAACTCTGAAGCTCAGGCCCGTTTTATAAGTAGAATGGGCCATGAGCACTTAATTTGGTAGTTCTTTCAGTTCCTAGCTAATGGTTTAACGTTGTTCTCCTGTTTTTATGTTGACACACGCTATTCAAGGGTTAGCCAATGATGAGATAGCTGTCAACAACTTGTTTACAGGGCTGTTTGCCAAAGTTGTAACGCACACATTTAAGTACCTTTCGTCCTTTCATGCCTGACCTGCGGGGCTTGCACGGCCTCTGTGATAGGCTTGAGTCACGCATTTTATCATGGTTTTTACTCCCAAACTGTGATGAAAATGTGTGACCCAAGCCTATCACAGTAGGCCGTGCTCGCCCCGCTGTCCAGGTTTGAAAGAGTTGATGAACTTAGAATCAGGTTTGTTTGATCTAGGTATTTGCTTGGTCAACTGTTACGGTACCAAAGACACAAAATGAGTGTCCTGCTAACCTTTAGTACCACAAATATACACGATTCTTGAAACTCACGATTCTAAACCACAATTATTCACAATTGAGGTTGTCCACTGTTTTTGCCAGAGAACCTTATCTCTCATCGGCTCCCGTTTGATACTCATAAGCGACAGCAAACCCATTGTTATGAGTTTATTGTGGTAACAATTTAGCAATGCTATGAAATGAGTCGGTGACACCTGCGTTTTTGTGTTGCACTACTGCGGAAACAATGACTTGATGATGGCGTGTAAGTTGTAGGAGAAGAGCAATTTTATCGTCTCATTTTGTTATATCGAGTGAACTTGATCTGTGGTGACATCTACAACGGCACATGCGAAGTACGCATCATACCTTTTTTTTTTTTTTTTTGTGGATGGGGCATCATCAAATGACTCCTCCCGCTCTGGGTGGAGCGGAAGGGAGTGTCAGACTCTTACTGACTAAAACCCACCCGTGTTCCTTCCTTGGCCCTTTATGTTCCGGGTCAGCGGTACCCCTTTTGGATGATCCCGCTTTCCCGGCAGGCTTGGGCCCTAGTTGGCCCCCTCTATGATGCTGACATCTCTTTGAGGCGCGCGTGGAACACGTACGCGCCGTCCGGCACGGGCCTGGTCCTGATCGGACGGTGAGCTACCCATTACTCATCGCCCGCAGGCCTGCGCAAGTACGCATCATACCTGCCGTCACAAAAACTCTGCATCGCGCCAGAAAACTTATCTGCGCGATTCCCGACTTTAACTGACAGGCAGTGTCCCACCAGACACAATACCCATCAGTTTTGACAGATCATTCTGAAAAATATTCAGGTACCTACCGTATTTTTCTTTTTTAGAAATGCGTGAGTATTAGCGGACGGGTCCCTTGCCATTTCGAGAAGAATTTTAACTATGTATGGCTCTAAAAAAGGTCCGATGAAACAATCATGTGTTATGAAAATGTTTTCAAGAATTTTGAAATCGCTATAGCTTTTAAACTACAGCCCCTCGTAATTGTACTCCAATGTACTGCGAGAGCAATTTTTTTTCGTACATAATAATCCTAATGTCGGTTCGGTTACCAAATATCTTTGCGTAGGCATGAAATCTGAATTGCAAAATGTATTTTATGGCTACTTAAACTAATGTTGTAGGCGTAGAACACATGCTTTGAACATTTGAACGAATTGATTTGTTTAGTATGCCTCGGGGGACCTATGAGGGTTCTTTGTGTACTAACAACATTATTTGTAAAATATTTATTGATCAAATAGCCATTAAGAAAAGTGTCCGTGGATCTATTTGAAATGAAGGTGGAATTCCTTTTGGGAGACTAATGGACATTCATGTTAGTTCTCGTTAACACACATACTCGTAGTTCTGTTTAGTTGATGTTTAATCCAACAATATCAACGTGTAGCTGTCATTTTAAAACAATAACATACTTACGTTCAACTCACATCAATTATATTTAATATTATCGGGGTAAAAACATAGAATCATCACATAAACTCCCTTCATCTTAGATTCACTTTTGTTCATTATGAAATAGTAGAGGTACTTAAAGTTTACTAATTATGCAAAGCAAATTGCACTCAAATTCAAGTCAAGCGAACGATAACAAACATTACCCACACACACTCTCACTGCACCGATTCACTTTGCTTCACTCTCATTCACGATCAAACTGAACCGAACCATTCGCTTTACCTTGAACTTTGCCAGTAATACTCGCACAACGGTAATCGAACGGTAGTGTGCGCGGTATTAGTAACGCTCTCTCTTGGTAATTTAAATAATGACTGTTCATTGATTATGTTGGCACAGATTATTTCATATAATTATAAAAATATATGTCTCATAGGCTACGCAGCATAATATATGTTTGGGAAAAATTGAGACAAACTTTCGAAAAAGCTCAACTTTCGATACAACAACTCATAGATCCCAAGTTCAAAATCAAAATCAAAAGTCATTTATTCAAATTAGGCTGAGGATCAGCACTTTTTGAACGTCAAAATCACATAAGACAGTCCCCCCAAAACGCCCACCCTTCACCACTTCCTAGTGCTTTAGCTGGGAAGAAGAAGTGGCGGAACAAACTCCCCAGCAACACTGCTGTCTGTTCAGTTAGAAGAACTGGATTCTATACATATAGTAATAAGTAATTAACATTACGAAACACAAAAATATTAAAATTATTTGCCATATGTCAGCTAGCACACGCCAATATTTAATACTATACTCAAGCAGAAATAAATAATAAAAACAAAAACGCAAACAGAACTTAATACATAATAAAAAGCCTCCTGGCATAAAGGGCGTGCCCGCTTACATATGCAATGCTGCATTATGTTTATATGTATATAGCTGTAACTTGTAGCCACAAATGATAAACTAGTACCTTCGAAGTAAAATAAAGAAACATTAATTTCTAATAACAATAACAAAACCATAGTCAGCAAGCTGACCTGTCACCACAAGCAGCACCCGTTCACGAGCATAACGCAAAGATCAGCCATTACCCCCCTCGCCATATTTGAGGGAAGGAGGCAACCCGACCCCCGACGCTACCGCAAGCATTGACATCTAAGGGAGCATGACGAACTTGCTGCCGGTTGCTCAAAAGAATAATATGATGAACTGTCGAGGTCGCTAGCTAACCATATATTGCAATACAACTCATTAAAAAACATTGAAATGAGTAGATTATGTCAATAATAAATAAAACTTAAATTAAACTAAAATGACTAATATAGTCAAATAAAATAAACCATTATATGAACTCGTATAACTTGTCAGTAGGTAAGCTAATTTTGGAGAAAGAACATAAACATTGTCTTGAGTTAATCACAGCGACCAGCTATTTTTATCGTTTAAGTAATCGTTGATTGAATAGTATGCCTTTGAACAAAGGTTGGATTTTACTTTAGCTTTAAACGCATTCAAAGGCAATTCTAACAAAGAAGAGGGAAGCTTGTTATAAAAGTTTATACCAAGCCCAACAAATGAGTTATGGACCTTATGAAGCCGGTGAAAGGGAGCACGTAGTTTCTCTTTGTTTCTAGTCTTAATATTATGAATATCACTGTTTTTTGTGTATAAGTGTATATTTTGCCTAATATATAAGATGTTGGCGAAGATGAATTGTGAGGCCACCGTGAGAATACCAATCTCTTTAAAAAAATCTCTCAGAGTAACTCTAGCACCTAGCTGGTAAATTGCTCGTACAGCTCGTTTTTGAAGAACAAATATATTTTGAATATCAGCGGCTTTGCCCCAAAGCAGAATGCCGTAGGACATGACGCTATGAAAATAACTGAAATAGACTAGCCGAGCTGTATCAACGTCAGTGTATTGTCTTACTTTCCTGACGGCATAGGCGGCCGAACTGAGCCTTCCCGCTAGGCATGATATATGTGATCCCCACTGAAGCTTGGCATCAACTGTTATGCCCAGAAATACTGCCGAGTCTACAGTTTCAAGTTGACTATAATACTCACTCTAAGCAAGTGGACGATAGGTATTTCCTATTTTTTTCGGAGTGCTTTATTAATTACACTAAAAGTTCCTGAAATTGGCGATTTGTTAAATTTGTTAAATTTAAAAAAAACAGTACCTTCTAAAGTTGGACATAAAATGATTGAATTTTAGTTCTCTATGTACCTATGTATAAAAAAAACTCGCTGCCGATAATCTGCCAAGTACCCACTGGTTGCCATTTGCATGATGACATTTATAATCTCGAAGTGTGCAAAAAAAGACATATGTTTCTAGTCCCCAATTAATGCAACATCAGATCAGCATCTCGTCTCAACAGCTAGTTCCATCAGACGATACGCATCAAGTCTAAGGCCTCGTCTACGGAGACGCGGGGCGTCGTTCGTCGCGTGCGGCTTGGCTTCTCACGTCTCTCTCGCTCTCGACCACGCTGTATGAGAGCGAGAGAGACGCGAGACACCACGCCGCACGCGACGGGCGACGCGGTAGTGATCTACTGAACCAGTTCGTTCACCTTGACCTTATACGTACTTACAATAGGTAGTGCCTACGGTGTGTAAGCGCAGCGATTTAACGTGTTAATCGCTCAGCTTTGGATATTAAAAAGAAAATAGGCAAGAATCAACAAAAACTTAGTGCTTAGTGATTAACAGCTCTTTTTGTTCGATAGTAAAATGGCTGACTAGTTCAAGCAGTTCACGTGGTACCCACCTAACCTTACCGCTGCATCAAATAATATTATGAATAATATAGAATAGAATATACATTTATTTTGCAATTATGGGTTATACATTACAGCTCAGCCATATTTCACCATGCAAACATTTGTTTATCATTTACCTACTTAGAATAAACCATAAGCCAGATCCATCAAATCCAGAGCAATCCAGCCAATTTTTTTCTCTGATAAAAACTCAGTCACACTGTAGTACGTTTTATCGTTTAAACTTACGAGTTTCGTACGTAGTCTACTCTTAAACAGCACTGTTGTCAAGTCTTTCCATCCACCTGACAATTTATTGTAAATAATTGGGGCCATACAGTAAACACTTCCGCGCCCCAAAGTAGTTTGACACGGCAATTGACATAATTTACTGTTGTCACGACTATTTCTTGGGAATACATCTACAACAATGTCACAATAATGTGTTACAACAATGTCGGGCAACAGTTAGTATGACATACGTACATAGTGTTACGACACTATGTACTATCGAGGAAGTTCATATCTATGCACCTTTAGGACTATTTTTCCCTGTAGCGCTCGGGCGCTAACAGTAACTAACGTAAAACAGATGCGGTCATCGTGTTCACGGGATTTTGTTCTAAAACTGCTTAGATATGAACTTCCTCGATAGTACGTATGTCATACTAACTGTTGCCCGTGACTTCGTCTGCGTGTAGTTTGTATTCCATAGTTTTTTAATCCAGGATGAAAAGTAGCCTATATCCTTCTCCAGGCTATCTTCATATTATTATTTTCAATATAAACACTTATCCATTATTACAGGAACCAGTACGCCCGCTATCGCTACGCTCATGAACATAGTGTAACCTTTACAACAGAGAGCGAAAGTAAAACTTGCACTTTCATGAATGGAACTCCGATTACGTTCGTTATTCCTTTTATGATAAACTGGTTTTGATCTCCAGTTGACCGCCTTTTACCCGTGGGCTCAGAGCCAGCATAAATGGGCGTGGTCAAACTAGTGACACAATGGGCTTCAATTCGTAACATCATCGGCTTAACAAACACTACCCTTACCTACTGAATTATTTTTATCATTAGTTGTTGTTAGTTGGAGATATTGAAAGAACGTGACAAATATAATCTGAGATTAGGGTTATAGGTATAGCGCATGCATGGAGAGGGGCCAGTTCCCACTTCGTTGGAAGACGGGGAAACTGGTCCTCATCAAGAAGCCGGGGCGCCCAGCGGACTCTCCGTCCGCTTACCGGCCCATCGTGCTGCTCGACGAGGTGGGCAAGCTCTTTGAGAGAGTCATTGCAGACCGCCTCGTCGGGCGGCTGGTGCGGGTGGGGCCGGATTTGGCGGAGAGCCAGTTTGGCTTCCGCAGGGGGCGCTCTACGGTGGACGCCATCATGCGCGTGCGGGCCCTCACGACGGGGGATGCTGTGGCCCGGGGTGGGGTCGTCTTGGCGGTGTCTCTAGACATCGCCAATGCCTTCAATACCCTGCCCTGGAGTTGCATCAGGGAGGCACTCCGGTATCACCGGATGCCGACCTACCTCTGTCGTGTGGTCGAGGCCTATTTGACGGACAGGGCCGTCATCTACCCCGGTCACCAGGGAGTGTGGAACCGGCAAGAGATGTCGTGCGGTGTCCCACAGGGATCGGTCCTGGGGCCGCATCTGTGGGATATCGGCTACGACTGGGTGCTGCGCGCCGACCTCCCCAGCGGCGTCAGCGTGGTTTGTTACGCTGACGACACGCTAGTCCTGGCGCAGGGGAGGTCGCACCAGGCGGCGGCCGAACTAGCGACACGCGGGGTTGCGACAATCGTCGAGAGGATCCGGCAATTGGGACTCGAGGTGGCCCTGCACAAGTCCGAGGCCATGTGTTTTCATGGTCCTCGGAACACGCCACCGTCGGGTTCCCAAATAACGGTAGGAGGGGTTCACATCGGCGTCGAGTCGACGATGAAGTACCTGGGACTCGTCCTCGACAGCCGGTGGAACTTCGTGGAGCATTTCCGACGTTTGGCTCCCAGACTGGAAAGGGCCGGGGCTGCCTTAAAGCGGCTCCTGCCCAATCTAGGGGGGCCAAACGCCTCCTGCCGGAGGCTCTACGCGGGGGTCGTGCGGTCCATGGCCCTTTACGGGGCACCGGTGTGGGCGCGTTCCTTGAGGCGGCGGCCAGCCCGCTGGTTGAACGCGCCCCAAAGGGTCATGGCAATCCGGCTGGTCCGGGGATACCGTACGGTCTCCGGTGAGGCGGCGAGCCTCCTTGCCGGATTACCGCCATGGGATCTGGAGACAAAAGTCCTCGCGCACGTTTGGGAGTGGCGCGAGGAGGCGAAACGCCGGGGCGTAGCTCCGCTGCCGCGAGAAATCACGGTACAGCGGACAGAGCTCCGGCGGGATCTCAAGGCGGCATGGAGAGTGCGATTGTCGCAACCCAGCGCTGGGCACGCCACAATTGCGGCGATAAGTCCCCTCTTTGAGGAGTGGCTAGAGAGGCGCCACGGCGTCCTCACCTTCCGCCTGACGCAGATCCTCACCGGACACGGTTGTTTCGGGAGGTTCCTGTTCCGGATAAGGCGGGAGGAAACGCCCGGGTGTCACCATTGTGTGGATCGCCCGGAGGACACGGTGGAGCATACGGTGGAGGTCTGCCCGGCTTGGGCGGAGCACCGCCGTGTCCTCGTGGAGGCGATTGGCGGTGGCGATCTCTCGCGTCCGGCCTTGGTCCAGGCCATGGTACGGAGCGAGAGGGCTTGGGAAGCCGTCACCTCCTTCTGCGAAGCAGTAATGTTCGCGAAGGAGGAGGCGGAACGCGTGAGGGAGAGGCAAAGTTTGCGCCCTCACGCCCCTAGCCGCCGCAGGAGACGCCCTGGGCGTCGGGAATCGCAGGCCGATTCCCGGCCACCGTAGGCGCGGGCTTGCGAACGGCGAGCAATGGGCAGCTCGCCGTTCGATAAGGACCAGGCCCGGGTCGACGGCGCGTTGTGTTCCACGCGCGCCTCAAAGAGATGTCAGCACCAATGACGGGGTTTGCTAGGACCGATGCCTGCTAGGGTTGCGGAAAAGTCCAAGAGGGTTACCGTGGCCCCTGGCACAGGCAACTGAAGGAACACGGGTGGGTTTTAGTCAGTAAGAGTCTGACACGCCCTCCTGCTCTGCCCAGAGCGGGAGAAGTTATTTGATGATTTCCCACCCACAAAAAAAAAAAAAAAAAAAGGTTTATAGGTATATATGTAGAAAATTTCAAGCATTTTAATACTAAGTTTGCTTTAATTGTTCCCGGTACCAAAAAGTCTGTTGATGTAACAACAATAGGTACTTGAATATTACAACAAACACCGTCAATGAAATACTTTTTCAGCGCCAACACGGTTTCAATATCCTATTACATTAAATATAAGAAATATAACAAAAACTGTAAACGTGTTAGTCTCACAATAGTTGTCCCAATACCGTCAAACGTAATGGACACCCTATTCGCTGGGTCAAGGTGCGTTGACATGCTGCGCTGCGATAATTTCTCTTTTGAGTTTTCCAACTTTTAGTTTTTGGCTTGGTTGGTTTTGGTTGGGTTCGGTTTTTGAGGTTTTTGAAGTTTTATGGTTTAAGACATTGATTTCTCTAAAACAGAATACAATTTATTCAGTTAGAATGAGAAACACTGGTTGCATACAAACAAAGGTTTTTTTTTTTGACATTGATAACTAAATAATTCCTCATTTAAATCTGACATCGTTCAATTTTTAAACAATAATATATAATTGTTATGATTTATTTTGAAATTTTAATTATGCATGATTTTCAAACATATTTTTTGTTTATTTAAATTCATAATATTTAGATAGGTGCACACCATATTTGTACGCCTCCTGGCATAACATTGCGTTCTGTTCACTAAACTCAAGATCTGTATTTCTTTACCTGTGTTAACAAATAAAAGTGATTTCATTTGATTTGATTTGATTTAAAAGTAAGTCCACTATTATTAGTCATTGACCTATTATTATGTTTGTTAAATAAAATATTCTAAGAGACATGAAGTTTAAATGTTTTTTTTTGGTCAATAATCCAATACATAAAAGAGTTATTAATGTGACTAAAAAGTCATCAATTTGAAGATCAATTACGAAAATTACTGTTAGTTAAACGTATAAAGTATTTCGATTTGGAAAATGCAAAAATAGGCAGGTCTGTATGTTCCTAAAAAGGTTAAAGTAGGCGCCTTCCTCAACAATCAATTTAATGACAACTATATTCGATGCATAATAATCGAATGCGACCGAATCAAATAGATGATTATTTTATCGATTTAAGACGCCCATAGCATATTGCTAATATTTCGCGCCTTTCAAAAGTATGTCGTTATTTTTTAATTTGGAAATATTTTTAAAAATCTGGTTCCAAAATTTTTTTTTTGTTCAGAACATACGAGAACAATCAAAATAGAAATCCTTGAAATAAAATCAATCATTGTTGCCTAAATGACTACACAAATGTCTAATATCAATTAATTTAGGTTCCAATCTACATTAAAGCAGTGTTATCAAGTTCAGCATCAATATTAATGTAAGTAATGTTTCGTACCCACGCATAAATTGCGTGTCTGAAACTTTAGTAGTAATCGATTAATTTATAAACATTATAGTTTTATAAACTAAAAAAACACGCTTTTGTAAATAACCGAACTAAAAAGTAGAAAATAATTTTCAATAAGTTTAAAAAATGTGATATGAATTAAAAAAAATGTAAAAAAGCGTGGTGTGCTTCATTTCAATTGTTGTAAATATTTTTGTGAAAATTTGTAAAATTAGCGTCATTATGAGAAATGCGAAAGCACCCCACGCTTTTTTACAATAAAATATTTTTTTTTTGTTATACACTATATTCTTATTTTAAATTTAATGAAAATTATTTTCTACTTTTTAGTTCGGAAAAGGAGGTTTCTCAATTCGACCGTTTATATATAGTTTTTTATGTGTGTTCGCGGATAACTTCGTCGTTTATGTACTGATATTGACGTTTCTTTTTTTGTTAGAAAGGTAATATCCCAAGGGTGGTACCATGATAAGGAAACCAGGATCTGATGATGGCATCCCATAGAAATCGAGGGGAACCTTCGAAAATCGCAGTGGCAACTAATGCGTTTGTTACTTTTTCATTAAGTATTTTAAAGCACTACTATTTGATGAAGGTTTGGAGTCGATCTGATGATGGAGCCGAAAGACAGTCGAGGGAACTCCTCAACGATTTACAGCAATTACCTGGTATTTGGGCTTGATTAATTTGTATTGTTGAGAACTTTACACCCATATGGGTTATAAGTGCCATTACAGGTCTGATGATGAAGACCATAGACAGTCGAGGGAATTCCCCAACGATTTACAGCAGCTACCTTTTGTCAGGCTTACTTCATACGGTTCAATATGCCAAAATGTTCAGTTCGTACAAAAATAATACCTAATTAAGATTGAAGTTTTACATAGGAATACCACTAACTACTAGGCATGCTGATGCGTAAATTTGACACTGAATTTAAGTTGCGTAATCGCGTCATCTCTAGCAATGCTCTTTCGTCTGGTGGCCTACTCAATAATTTGTTTGAATCTAAGTCAGACAACGCTATTCCTTCCAAGGTTTTAACACGACTCAGAGCAACATACACCTGTCCTTTAGCGACATTTTTCTTGCCTAGATCTATAACAGCTTTTTCTAGTGTAGTTCCCTGTAACTTGTGATCCGTAACTGCACAACTTAAAATTAAAGGTAACATTCGGCGCTCGCCATCTTCTTATCCTTTTGTTGCCTGAAATGTTGAATGTTGCAATAGTAGGATTAATCGGTGCCCATTTTCATCTTTAATTCTACTTCCAATCGTATCCTTATCGGAACCGATTACTCGAAGACGCCTGAACCGATTTGGAAAATTCTTTTTTGTTTCAAAGGGTATACTTCCCAGGTGGTCCCGTTTAAATTTACCTATCGAAATCGGGTGAGTGGTTTAAAAAAAATCATCAATAAATTATTTTTAAATAAAAAAAAAACCGCCCTCAAACGGACGTGTAAGACGATCGTTTTCGAATTGGTGTGAGATAGGAACTATAGCTAAAAGGGAAAAATAAAAAACTTTTATACAAAAAAAAAACTAAAAAACAAATTCAAAGACACCGACTTCCAAAATTAAAGTTATTTTTCATTTTCAACTGGAAGAAATCGTCACGTAACAAAAAGCGTTATGCCCCCTCCAAGCGACCTTCCCCTCGTTTCTCTTTCTTACTGTCTCTTTCTATTTTATACAGTTCTATGTGTACGTGTGTGTCAAAAATTCAAACTCAAACTCAAAGTATTTATTTCAATTAAACCATTTACAGGCACTTTTGAATTGTCAAGTGATCGGTCAATCAGAAATATGTATGAAGAACTGTACCTATATATGAAGAAGAACGGGAAGAAACTCCATGTAAATTGTTACATAATAGTTACATCATTAATGTTAAATATATAATTATATGTGAGAACGATGTAAATAAGACGTACACGTCGCGTGTCCAGAGTACAAAAAATAGAAATTGTAACAAAAATATAAATAATAATAATAATCCATAAATAAAATAAGCCGTGGCAGCTAAGAGTGGACCAGTCCCAACTGACGGCGCCCGTACACGAACATGGCGCATGGATCAGCACCATTCAGCTCAACCATTTTGAAGGTAGCTAAATGTTCCAAAACACGCGCCACCGTCAGCGAGACATTTGAGTGAGCATGACATCTATCAGCCGCCAGGGCACATTCAAGTTATTTGATGATTACTCATCCACAAAAAAAAAAAAAAAAAAAAAGGGCACATTCAAGTCAATGACAGACATTACACGGCCAATGGTAGCTCGATAGTTCATAGTACTCACACTTGTCCTATACAATTATATAATACAAAAGAGATTGAGTCTACACAATGCAAAGGCAGTCTTACAATCTTCAGCAGCTCCAACAGTATTTTCGAGTGTTCATCAACTATTTGTGGTTATGGAGGAGGACCAGCATTGAGCCAGTCATTTATATCAGCGATATAATTCCCATATAAATATCATATAAACTATTGGAATAAAAATTATTATATTATTTAAAAAAAAAACTATTTGCTCAAAGACACTACCGGGGTATCAGGGATGAAAAAATCGTTAATCCTGAGGATCCTGGCTAGGATAATGGGACAGACTATTTAAATTATAGTATTTATTTATTTATTTATTAAAACTTTATGCACAAGTAAAAAATAATACTGTACAAAGGCGGACTTAATGCCTGAGGCATTTTCTACCAGTCAACCTTAGTATTGTCATCGGTCCTTGACAAGTGTGTGAAGTTTCAAATCAATCCGACGTTTTGAAGGGGTGAAAATCGAGTTCAGAAATTCCGTTACATAGATCCATAGATACCTACATACCAAGCTAATAAAATCGTGTTGAAAATATAATATGAATCATGCATGGTACAATTTTAATGTGTTGTGATAACCGCTTCTATTAATGAACCTTTTACACCTGTTATCTAATTAGTATTTATATATTACAATAATAAAATTGTGAGTTATCAGACGATATCCATTAATTATAGCAAGGTGATCGACTTGTGTTAAAAATTATCATAATAGATCAAAATACGTTAAATTTGCTAACTAAGACAGTCGTTTATCAAAATGTTAGCAGTTCTGACGAATAAGGAACCAGAGTGATACTGATTTGCATTTCCTTTTTCTTTTTTTGCTTGTTTTCGACATCTTGTTTACTACATCTACATCCGTGTTTTAAAAATGGTGTTTTATTGTCTTTGTCAATTTCGCTTTGTACCAAGTTTTACGCACTGTTTGGGGCTTGGAATGATGCTTTATTGTTGTTTATATCTTCCACATAGACATCTTTGATTACACCAATGATAAGAACATCTTACAGGACACTGCTCTTATTATTCTCAGGATGAATGACTACAGTGGTCTCTTCATTATAGAGAGCAGATCTATTAACGTCTATATATTTATTGTAGCCCAATTACAATGCAGCTATAGCTTTCCCTTGATCAACTTTAACGATTTTCACAGACTTTCAAAAGTTCTTATTTGTATCAAATTCTTTCTTTGTCTACTTTAAAAGCTGACTCCAATATACTCAGGGAACTGCGAGACTGGTCATACGTACTACTCAGAAGGTTGCCTAGTGCACACTGACATATTACTTGTTTAAATAATTTGGAAAATCGTATACTTTTACAATGTTAGTAAATATGTGAGCACCATGTATGTATGTGTAATTTAATTATTTGCCATAGCTACATTTTTAAATTCTTTTTACCTATTAAATTGTGGTAGGGTAATTTTATTATAGGTGCATCGTCTTCACATATAATTATATAATGAATGTACTTATACAAAATATTGTAACACGTTTTAAAAGAGTAACGGTGGAGTTTCTTGCCCATTCTACTCTATACGAAACTACCTCTTGGAAGGGGCGTCTAGAATCAATTCTATTTTAATGTAAATGTTGACGTTAAAAAGAGCCTTTTATGTCCCTACTTGAAATAAATGCTTTGACTTTGACACATCTAATAATAAGAAGAGGTAAAATTGTTTTTTTATGTTTGTTAGAGGTAATCTCTGGAATTACTGACTCAAATACCAAAGTTCTTTCATTGATATAAACTACACTAATGATGAGTTCCATAGGATATGTTTTAAGGTATAGTTGAATGACCACGTGGATGGAAGTCGCGGGCAGAAACTAGTCTAAACTAATATTATTGCCTATGGCATTAAATTAAATTAAATTAAATATTTATTTATTAGGCCCAATTGTTAGTACATTGTTCTTAAAAACTATTGTTAGTAAACAAACAAATAAACGAAAACAAACAGAAAATTGCAGTTTAGACGAAAATTGGAAGGTTAGCTGTGGGGTCTTCGGCTGACCAGCACCTCGACAGCGTGCGACAATCAAGGTGCGTCGTACTTTTCTGCCAACATAATTAGGATGCCATCCATTAGAACTAGACCACGCTCTTGTCAGGATGGAATTACTTTTTTTGCGCATTATGGCGTAAAAATCATCTGTATGCGCAAATACGAACATACCGGACGCACTACATTAGCGCGGCAGGCCCAACAGCATCCTGAAGCAGTTATTATATTGAAGTCCGCCTCTGTACATTTGTCTGCTTAAAGTGATAGATAAATAAATAGATATTATATAAAGAGAATAGATTTGATTTTTGTACGTTTGTTTGTTACGCTTTCACGATAAAACGGCTGAATGGGTTAAAATTAAATTTGGCACATGGGTAGACCATGCCCTTTTTTTGTGAAGTGAGATGATGACGATAGAAAATCAGCAAATAACTTCTCCCGCTCTGGACGGAGCGGGAGGGCGTGTCAGACTCTTACTGACTAAAACCCACCCGTGTACCTTCAGTTGCCTGTGCCAGGGGCCACGGGAACCCTTTCGGACTTTCCCGCAACCCTGGCAGGCATCGGTCCTAGCGGACCCCGTCATTGGTGCTGACATTTCTATGAGGCGCGCGTGGAACACAACACGCCGTCGACCTGGGCCTGGCCCTTATCGGACGGCGAGCTACCCATTGCCACCATTGCTTCCATTGCATTCGTAGACCATGACCTAGATTAGGATATAGTATACTCTTTATCCCAATATTCATACGGGGTCGCGACTTAAGTGAGTAAAACCACGGGGCGCAGCTAGTAAAATTATATGTTGGCAAACTTGAGCTCGGTCATCGACAGATCCCCCAAGTGTCCCCTTCAAACAAACCTGTCATTCTGACATCCGTGTACCAATCGTGACAGTACATTTAGTGTATTGGTATGAGGAAGAGCTTCAACCTTGACCTGGCCATTGTTACCACCGTGACTGACAAATGTTTGACTGTTTGATCTCATCTCATGTTGTACTTTGTAAAGTACTCAATTTGTTATCTTTCTTTGTTGATCTGACGGCTACGCTTCACAATCACATCTTACGACTCATCACTTGTCGTTCGCATTGAGAAGAAACAAAATAAAATTGCTACTGAAACATTATATTGTACTCGTATGCATACAAGACATGCAAATCAACGCGGCGTTTTATAAACATGTTCGGTAGGGCCTTTGTAGGTTTTAAATGTCCAAAACTGACTGATGGGTCTTTGAAGATAAAGACTTGGGGAAACCGGATAAGTCATTTATATACTTGAGGCTTCGCCCCCCGTAGTCAGGACTCAACTGTCAATTCTATTTTATTATAATAATATGACATTCAAAAGTGCCTTTTAGGTGCCTATTTGAAATAAACGATTTGACTTTGGCTGTTGATACTATAATAATTATGCTTTTCTCTTGCATTTATTTCATTGCAAATTCATATTTATTCAGTTGTGAACTACAATAAGGACAAATCATCTAATCATCTATTTTATTCACTGAAATACCTCGACCTATATTTGAACAAAAATAAGTTAAAAACAAATCTATCTAGTTATTCCGTGATGTTTTTTATGCCCAAAGTCACCCAAGGGCCAAGGCGTATAGACACTCATTTATCATAGTTTTTACGCTGATATAATTATCCTATGTACATACAATTATGTCGTAACCTTCAGTAACTGATAAAACGTGTTAACATTATTATGAAGTTCTTTTGTACTCACAATGTATGCTGTAATGAGGAGGTTGTATGCAAGAATGTTATAAACATAAGCAAGCAATTTAAAAAAAATTGTAAAGAAGATGATTGTGTGATACTGATAACTCTTGAAACGAACGTTTTTAAAAATCTGGAGAATCATTACTCCTGCAGAGCAGTAGGTTTTAAATCCATTGATACCAATTACTTGTAATCAGAAACAGGGTAGGTCCAAAAGCAATACCCTGTATAGCATTAATACTTTGCTTCCTGATATTATTTATGCAGTACAGGGAATAATAACTTAGACCATAATAGAAAAATATAAGAATATTTTACTGCAGGTATTTGATATGATACAATTTGTTGAGCAAGCAAGAAGCATCACAGTATCAAAAGCTTACGAAGAATTTTTTACATAGTTATAGTTGTAACTTATTCATATTAATCCAAACAATCTTGTAAAGCAATTTACTAATCAATCTGAGTAATTTGAATATTTCAAGAATTTGTATATTTTGTAATACCCAATAATGCAATTATATAAGGCTTTACTTTAACCAATATAAATATTACAAAACCTTAATTATGAATCAATCAAAATACAAAAATCGTGAGGCTACCTACTAGAATTGAGTATTTATGTAATTTATTTGTTTTAACCTTAATTAGGCAGAACCCATAACCTAAAAACATCATAACAAAAGCCATAATTAGGCACGAATGTAGGAAATTATTCAGTCGTGTTTATGTTGCGTGAGCCAATGTAATTATATCAATCGGTAAATTAACGCATTGTTTTACACTTATCTGTCTGTTAAGAAGATTAACTATGTTCTTAGAAGTTGTGTTGTTGTATTGAATCAATCGGTGTCCCATTCCTTAACAGTAAGTTGTACCAGTTTCTTCAGTCTAGCAACAAATATACCTATTATATTAAATATGCAACACAATTACAGCCACATTTTCCATTTTTTTTGAGGATTTTTTATATTGTAATTTTGTTTTAGAAGAAAGAAAGAAAATACGTTTATTTGCAGTAAAGCCTGGTTAGCCTTGCACAGGAGCTCTACGCCCGGTTTCTATATTGATAATTTGAAGTTGAGAACTACTTTGCAAAAAAAAAAAAACAAAAAAACCCGACTGCGGTAAAAAAATAAGTTAAAAAAAAAACTGAAAAGCTAAAAACAAGCCCATTTTAAATGAAATAAAAGTTGGAAGCAGGCGGGACCCATTTGAGTTTGAAAATATAATAAAAATTGAATGGGTTACATAGTGCTCCTACATGTGCTATGCAATTATACAATACTAAGAGATTGAATTTATACAACGCAAAGATAGATTGTGCAACCTTCATCAGCTCCAACAATATTCCCAAATTCTAATTAATTAGCTTACGCGTCCTTGTGGAGCAGGAACAGCGCTGAGCCAAGCATTTTTGTCAGTTATGTAATTCCCCAACTTAAAGTCTGTATAGTGTGCGTTTTATACAAGATATACAATTCGTTCCATTTAGTTGGAGTATGTGGGCAGTTATTTAATTGAAATTTTTTTACCAGTACCCCATGAAGGATGAGTCTACTTTAGCCAGTCTGAAACCTGGTTGAACTAATTGATCCCTATTTTTAGTCCTATAGTTGTGTCTTTCACCTCTTTTACTGAAAATATTTAAATTTTTCCGTACGTACATGATGTTTTCATAAATGTATTGACAAGGTACCGTCATGATGTTAATGTCTTTAAACAGTTCCCTTAGAGAATTGCGCCTGCGGAGGCTGTACATTGCTCTGATGGCTCTTTTCTGCAGAATAAAAATAGAGTGAATATCGGCCGCCCGTCCCCATAACAAAATACACTAAGACATGATACTATGAAAATAACTGAAATAGACTAGCCTCGCGGTATCTACATTAGTAAATTGTCAAAACATAACCCTCCTTCTGGCGCAGTCGGGTAATAACGTAACAAATTTTGAAATTCACGGGCTTGATTGTAGGAATCACCTTAAGTAATGCCAAAGTAAAGTTTGACATGTTCTCAGCTTAAATTATCAGTTCAGAAACCGATTGTTAATTAGGTACACGTTGAGCATCTATCACAAAAACAAATAAAACAAAACTTACTCGTGCACTACGTGAACAAACACAATTACATAAGTACTGAAATAGTTAAACAAACACATTGAACTCAAACGGCTCCAGTAACCCTGGTAGTTAGTAGGACTTGTACGATGAGGCTGCGTCTGTGACCTCTGCGTAATTGGCTATTGTGGTCAGTGTACAGAGAAGATTCATTAGTGCTTTGTTGTATGCGTTATTGAGATGACATAGAGGAATAAGTTCGTGCGAGGTTGAAACTTATGTTTGGTTTAAGGATGATGTAGGTACACTTGTGACTGATTTTAAGTAGTGAAAATTTATGATTTGCAAAGAGGTTTAAGTCGTTCTCTCATGCCTATAGCCACTTAAACAAAACGTAGCTTTTTCTTAGCGTAACGATAGAAATGTTAATTGAGTCCGCCCAGAATTTAGCTACGAGTTTCGTGCCATCAGTAGCGTCACGGCACGCAGGACACTAAAACAGAATAAAACTAACTGTGTTTTCGAAACTCATGTCATCATCACAAGTCTATTTCTGTACCTGACGTTATGTCAACATTATTTCGTAGACACAACACAGTAATTACAGAGCTAGATTCATGTTCAGATCTTGACACATTAGCCTAGCTCGGTGACCTGACAGACTTCTTTGAAACACACCGGCATTACTTGACAATAGTCTCCGACATCGACATGTGGTGGCCGATGATACATTATACGAAGAATAATTGCTACAAATTCTAACATGCACAAAAACATTTATGAAACGCAATCACGCCGACGATTAGGTTTGTTTCACAACCTGCATTGCAAGGCAACTTTTTGAGAAATAATTAGTGTATTTAAAAGCTTACGTGGTATGTTCTTCATGTTTCTTCTCATGAGAGGTATTAGTTAATGTTTGAACTGCAAGGTTGATTTTTTGCGTGGGTAACAATCTTGAACTGCGTACTTCTGTATCTAATCAGCTGTGGCATTATGGATCATTTTAAAGTGGCTCTGGTTTTGGAGACATAAGAACGGAAAAGTCCATCTGTATGAACTATGAAACTACATGTATAGACGCTTATTCTAATGTAAGCGTCGCATACGTGGGTTTATTTTTAGATATAGTTTGACTATTTTGATTGGATAATGCTTAATCGAGTTAGCGTATGTGTTTAGTTAAATTCGTTGATACCTATACTGTTCCAGATTATTCCTTTTTTGTCTTTCTAAAAACTGAACTACGAGTGGAACAATACTGTTTATCAACAAGCTCATGTTCATACATATTGTTACAGAGATAATTGTTAACAAAACAGTTCTTCTTGGAAGTGTTATTGTTTTGTTTTTGTGAGCTATTGGTTTTTATAAAAGGTTACTACACAACTACTCACAGTCAATAGCCGTTAAAGATCGCAAATTACACTCATAGCGCCGTAAGGCGAGGTCTTATTGTAAGCTTGTGAGAAATTAAGCGGACTAGCGAGGTGTTTTGCTTATGTCATTGTGTGACAATAATGTTTATAGTAAGAAATAATAGAACAAGGTTAACCAAAAATGTCTATAATGCCTCCTGAAAATACGTTCCCCGAGACAGTATATGAAACAAGTTATGATCTCGATCATACATGAATATTGAGGAAGTGGGGGTTACAGTAATTTGATGTGTCTTGATTCCTTATAATAATAATATAATAATTCATTTTATTTCATACAAAGTCCATTAGTTTGCATTACATTAACATGATAAAAATCACACATAATAAAATAATATTCAAACATACAAAAAATAAAATTAAAATACATACAAATGTTATTCAAAACAACTAAATAAATAGGTAGTCTAATTTGAAAGCAGAATATAAGCAATGTTTTACAACCGAGCAAATAGCTCTTGATGGGGATGGCTGATAATTTTAGCTTCTACTTATCCCTAGTGACTCAAAGTCAAAACCATTAGACGAGTATGCGGAAGAACTTGACATTGAAAGGAATACAATATGGATTGATGTGATAATCTTAACAAAAACACAGCTTAGCCCTCAATCAGACCTCGTCTTATTTTTTATCAATTTCACTTTTTTTGTTAACACTGACACATTGCCACAAAAAATCGCCCGTGGTTTCCCTTAGTGATATTGTTCTGCTAATTTCCGTATATGGAGTCTGTTTGCATCAGTTTGCATTTATATGTGTAATGTATGACTCATCTCCCAAACATTTTAGATACGGTTGAACTTCGCGTTGTTTGTTACTTCATTGTTATGTCAGTTCGCTCGATTATGTGTCTATCAATTGACGTATGATCACGAGTTTGAGCCTAAAGGTTTTGTTAAGTTTCATGTAAATCTATAAATTTGTGTTTATACACTCGGATCACGTTTGGCATATATGATGTATGCTTCACGTGTATCCATGTACTTTGTAGTAGCGGCCCCATCACGCAGTCATTAACATTATTTTGCCATTATCTTAAAGTGGGGTCGGTGCTACATGTCTTCTTTCTCCTTGAGTTGAGCTGCACGATTACTGAAAAATGTGTGCATTGACTGAACAGGTCCACTTAATCTGTGTGGTTCTTTCCTCAAAAGACTATTATATAGAGGTATGAAGAACAGGGTGTAAAGTTCACTCATACCTCCATTGAAAAGGGAGGATCCATGACCAGCCACTGCGAATTATAAAATTATTATCAGGATAGCAGATAGCAGATTTGATATATCAGAGGATGTTTATAATTAAATGAACTTAATGAGTCCTCAAAGAATCTTGGTTCAGCAGCTGATTTTATAGTCTTTAACTAATAGTGACGACTTATAGAGTTCCTTAAATCTCATAATAAATAACAAAAGTAATATGTTTATAATAATTAAGCTAAATGGCCATGGTCTAGAGGTTTCGATAAACGGTAGCACAAAGAATTTAACAGCATTAAATAAACTTCCTGATGAGTAGTTTGTCGGAAGCGACCGGCCGACCGTGTGTGCACTTATTGTGTAGGAATATATCTAAATTGAGATATAATTGTCGCTTCCTATGTTTTTCTGTGTAGTGTTAATTATTTTAAGCCCAAACATGTTTTGTGAAACGCAGACGATAATGACCGAATGATTTACTGTGAAGGAAAACATCGAGATAAAACATGAAGATAATGGTCTGATTTAAAAGTCAACACATTGTGCGCAAGCAGTGCTTGATTTTTTCTCCGTAAAAGAGGCGTTTGCCCTGCAGTGAGACAGATAGAGGCTGATACTATCGTATTTGATGGGACTTTGGTCATGACCCATTATTTGGTTGAATACAGCATTTAGAATTACAACTACATCATATATAACTACTACTACTACAATTTATACAAACATTTTCAGATTATTCATTCTCGTTTCCAATTCCAATTCTTCCCATTTCAAACCGAGAACTCTAATTTGTAATATGCTTGTTTAGTTATAGGACTCTCCTTCTTTTTCAAGAGAGGTATGATGACTAAATACAGATTATAGATCACGGATGTCTCTGAATGCCCATAGCGACCACAAGCTAAGTGGACTCAAATTAGATGTGGGAAGATAACTCGGTGATAATTGATATATCTCACAATCAAGTATTGTTGGCCATGTCTGTATTTGGTGCTACTGTTTCCAATGGATATTTGCTTTAACACATTCTTTCGGATTTCCACCTAGAAAATCTTCATATTTGATTTAGTTATTTCATAAAAGGATTTAGGTTAGCTACTTAGTGGTTGTTTAGTGTTGCCCAGTATGGTTTCCATACAATACTGAAAACACCCCATGTGCCTCTTCATTTTAGTTTTAAATCCCTACATAAGAGTTAATTAAATTGCATATGTACGAATTAAATATCGTACAAAAATAATTTGTGTTGACTAATTTCGGTCACGGTGGCAATCTCCACAGAGGTTATACCGGGTCCACACGGTTCGATTTTAGTTGATCAACTGCTAAGTCGAAAGCGATTTGGACCGTCTGAACAGGAAATCAAATTAGTTTCAAATTTAAAGTACCATTCAAATAAATCGAACCGTGTGAACCCGGTATTAGCTGTTATGCTAGTACTTAAATACACACGCAGCGACTTTAGTCACCGGCGACTCACTGGTGATTCTATAATCTCGCGTCCACAAATAGATTTTGATATCGCTAGCGAAATATTTTGTTTTCTCTTTACAGGTGAATTTACAAAGTACGGTTTCTATCGTTCTTTTTCTTCAGTTCATCGATTACCCCTCTTACTAATGTCTTCATCTGTATTCTTGTCTTGTCTAATCACTATAATTTCTTCTGTTCCCAGGTGTACCACATGTGTGACGGGCTGGGTCGCCAGTTCAGCTACAAGTGCCCCAACATGACTCTGTTCCAGCAGCGCATGCTCATCTGTGATCACTGGTACATGGTCAACTGTTCCATGTCAGAGCGGGATTATTCTGCTAACCTGCTTATAGGTGAGTCTTTGTCTAGTTTAATTTATTTTCTACATCATTATAGCCTTTCATAATGAAACTCTTTTCAGCACAAGTTTGTTAGCCGTAAGAGCTAAGTAGCAGGCTTTCCAGTACCATATGTCAGTCCCGTGTTTTGATTTTTATATTATCGTTATCGCTGATAGATTGACATTTTGTCTAGGCCCACCGAATGGAATTGTCATGTTTCATATTTAATTAGAGAGATAGAGTTTTGTTTCCACCAATTATTGCCTAAAGTAGTGCTACCTACGATTGTCATGACAAGAAAATCAGGAAGTTTTCGGTAGGTAGGAGTGACAATGTATTTGCCAAGATCTTGTTTTAGCAAAAATTCTGGTATCATGGTATCTGAAAAACAATAAAAGTTCTGTACGTTTGATAGAACAAAATAACACAAGAGTTGGAGCTTTGGTTGGTTTATGCTTTAGTATTCCTAAATTAAAATGCCAATCAAGCCTGCTTTGTAGTTCCATTGAACACCAGCTAGCCTAAGGTTTATAGCGCAATAAAATGCCAATATTATCGAAGTGTCGTTGTTATTATTCAAACACGAACATTTATTGGTCTGTACTATAACAAGTTTCTAAATTAGATGACCAGATATTGCATAAGGCAGTTTACTACGTCGCCTGCACTATGGGCAGTTGGGCCAAGGAGATGTTACTCTAAATTGCTTGGGAAACCTTGATCTGCGTTGTATCTGTGGGTTGCAGTGTTAGGTGATCTGCATACTGTAATACAGGTGGCGAATGTGGCAATAGTATATAAATACCATCTTTACTCAAATTGTAATTTTTGGAAAGGAATCTTGTATCTCGTAGGTATTATTGAACTCAGTGTGCTGGTCGTATTTTTTTTTATTACTGGTGACCTCAGTAAATCATGTTATCAGTCCCACAAGTTGGGAACAGGCATCTGGAAAAAAGGAGTGAAGCAAGGTTTTGTTGGTATTTTTATATCTACAACAATTCAAAACCTAAATGTAATTTGCCTTAGCGAATACATTATGCACTTGTAGCGGTATCGTACCTCTATACACTCATAAGTAATCCATTAACATAACGTAAACAGCATATAATGTTCCCACTGCTGGGACACAGACTCACACAGGCACACACTCCTCTCTGCGAGCACTAAATTAATTAATGCACTCACCCTGTGCTTTAATTCATATTAATTGAATATCCTGCTACATTTTACGAATTTTCAAAAAATAAGCTTTAATCAGATACTCAAGAAACAAGACCATAAGCAGACTCTCACATACACAACATTTTGTAGCGTTTGTAGCTCATGCAGCTAGCCTTATTTGGACCTATTGTAATCATAACTAAGTAGCAAAACGCATCAGTCTACCTATACCTCTATGCCCACGCGCCTTCAATCACGTCTATTTATCTCCAATATCAATGTTCGAATCAAAACACAATCAAGCAAGGATCAAGCCTTACCTTCAGTTTGGCAGTTGGTTGTTCGTACAGTGACTAGTGACAGATGTTCTAAATTCCGAAGTGGTACTCAATTTGAATAGTATTCAAGTAATGTTTATAGGTATTCGTACGCTAGTTTAAGTATAGATCTCAGTAGCTTCAAGGTCTTAAAATTGAGTGTTGTGAGCAATTTAAAATTGTCCTAGAACCGTGGATAGTGAGTCTGGCTATCAAAATTATGTTTGATACGGTCGGGTCGGGATGGGTACTGTAGGTAGTCGGTTTTGTTTTTGTCACCATTGTTTTTTCATTACAATTACATATTATCATATATTTTTATAAAGGTTTTTCTGTCTATAAATTGTGAACTCAGTAGGTAGTTCACGACCAATTCGGAAAATCTTGTTTTTTTAGGCTGGTAGAAATAGCCTTCGGAAAACGCAAAGGATTTTTTTCGAAGATCATTGTTATAGAAATTAAGACTTTGTTGAGAGGTAATAATACGTTGATAAAAGTAATTAATCCGCATAATTAATTTTTAACTAAATTCATTACCTACTATGTCTATGAACTTGACGCGTGATTGATACAATACTAATTACTTCTATGGTTATAGACTTCGCAAAGTGCAGGTGAATTGAAGCTTTTTGCATATAAATTAATTTTATTAGGAGGTCGAGGTAGAATATAATTTGCGGTTTACTTATAACCCAGATCTTGTTGCGCCTTTGATTAAGGGGTCAACGTTTCATAGAAATTAATCATTTATATCTACAACATGTATCATAGTTTTCAAGATCAACGTCTACAGTTTATTAATAAAAAATGAAGTCCTACATAAATCATGAAAAAAAATCAATATCGTGAGCAACTACGCCCATCAATCGGTTTCAAAGGATAACTAAAATTACAATAATGTTTCGAAGAAATTAATTAATTGTTAGATCTTGTTGATCCACTTAAGGATCGCCAGTGTATTTCCAAGAGTTAGAGAGTGTAGAAATTAAACAATAACAAGAAGATTATTTTCTTATAGACCATACGTAGATATTTTGGAGCGATAATAAAAAGAGGAAGAGCCCATTTTTTTTTTTTTTGAGTGGCGGTTACATCAAATAACTTCTCCCGCTTTGGGCGAAGCGGGAGGGCGTGTCAGACACTTGCTGACTAAAACCCACCCGTATTCCTTCAGTTGCCTGTGCCAGGGGCCACGGTAACCCTTTCGGACTTGTCCGCAACCCTGGCAGGCATTGGCCCTAGCGGACACCGTCGTTGGTGCTGACATCTCTTTGAGGCGCGCGTGGAACTGATGATATCAGACGGCGAGCTACCCATTGCTAACCGCCCGCAAGCCCGCGCCTACGGTGGCCAGAAATCGGCCTCGGATTCCCGACGCCCAGCGCGTCTCCTGTGGTGGCTAGGGGCGTGAGGGCGCGAATTTTGAAGAGGAAGAGGCCTACGTCAAGCAGTCGTAATTTTTCGGCTGAATGATGGGAAATATGAAGAATCGTAATAAAAATACTATCAAGCTCTATCTAATTAACACACTTTGAAAAGCTCATTAATTTAGTCCACCTAATTACTAGGCACCTACCAGTTTTGTCGCGCTGAACAAGCAGAAGCTTTGTGCTTCAATATTCTACTAAAGCTAGTCCCAAACAAATCATAATCAAAGCAGCAAGTTTCGCTATTGTTGATAAGAGCACGGTCACACTACGCAACGCCGGAAACTGCGGAGAAGCAGACAAGCGTGCCAATGTTGCATCAATACACGTAATCACACACACGTGCCCTTGACATAGACGTATAGTGATGTTATGTGTTACATAGTCGAGAAGACTGTTTATTGTAGGTACTTGTTTTTTAGAGTTTTGCTAACGGTTATGCGTGGGCGTGTCATTACTTAATTAACCTTCGACGACACGGTTGGCGCAGTGGTTAAGCGATTGACTGCTGCGTTACGTGTCGCGGATTCGATCCCCGCACTCAACAAATATTTGTATGACCTGCAATTAGTTGCTCCGGGTCTGACCGTTTGTGTATGTGAATTAATTTTTTTGTAAACGCACCCACGATACAGGACAAATTCCTAGTGTGGGGCAACGCTTTCTTAAAAAAAAAAACCTTCTTGCCACAAAATCAAATAGGTACGTTCCAATGCTGAAAACATGAAAATATCTGTAACAACATCAACATTTATAATGTTGCCTACCGCGTGTGTTGTATCCTTTAACTAATTAACATACTTATTTCTCAAGAAAATTTTATTTTCACACACACGTCACAAAACCTTCAGGGTTGTGCAGACGTCCTGGGACTCGTCCTCGACAGCCGGTGGAACTTCGTGGAGCATTTCCGACGTTTGGCTCCCAGACTGGAGAGGGCTGGGGCTGCCTTGAAGCGGCATCTGCCCAATCTAGGGGGGCCAAACGCCTCCTGCCGGAGACTCTACGCGGGGATCGTGCGGTCCATGGCCCTTTACGGGGCACCGGTGTGGGCGCGTTCCTTGAGGCGGCGGCCAGCCCGCCGGTTGAACGCGCCCCAAAGGGTCATGGCTACCCGGCTGGTGCGGGGATACCGTACGGTCTCCGGTGAGACGGCGAGCCTCCTTGCCGGATTACTGCCATGGGATCTGGAGGCAAAAGTCCTCGCGCACATTTGGGAGTGGCGCGAGGAGGCGAAACGCCGGGGTGTAGCTCCGCTGCCGCGAGAAATCACAGTACAGCGGACAAAGCTCCGGCGGGATCTCAGGGCGGCATGGAGAGTGCGATTGTCGCAACCCAGCGCTGGGCACGCCACAATTGCGGCGATAAGTCCCCTCTTTGAGGAGTGGCTAGAGTGGCGCCACGGCGTCCTCACCTTCCGCCTGAAGCAGGTCCTCACTGGACATGGTTGTTTCGGGAGGTTCCTGTTCCGGATAAGGCGGGAGGAAACGCCCGGTTGTCACCATTGTGTGGATCGCCCGGAGGACACGGTGGAGCATACGGTGGAGGTCTGCCCGGCTTGGGCGGAGCACCGCCGTGTCCTCGTGGAGGCGATTGGCGGTGGCGATCTCTCGCGTCCGGCCCTGGTCCAGGCCATGGTACGGAGTGAGAGGGCTTGGGAAGCCGTCACCTCCTTCTGCGAAGCAGTAATGCTCGCGAAGGAGGAGGCGGAACGCGTGAGGGAGAGGCAAAATTCGCACCCTCACGCCCCTAGCCGCCGCAGGAGACGCCCTGGGCGTCGGGAATCGCAGGCCGATTCCCGGCCACCGTAGGCGTGGGCTTGCGAACGGCGAGCAATGGCCAGCTCGCCGTTCGATAAGGACCAGGCCCGGGTCGACGGCGCGTTGTGTTCCACGCGCGCCTCAAAGAGATGTCAGCACCAATGACGGGGTCCGCTAGGGCCGATGCCTGCTAGGGTTGCGGGAAAGTCCTATAGGGATACCGTGGCCCTTGGCACAGGCAACTGAAGGAACTCGGGTGGGTTTTAGTCAGTAAGAGTCTGACACGCCCTCCTGCTCTACCCAGAGCGGGACACGTTATTTGATGATTTCCCACCCTCAAAAAAAAAAAAAAAAAGGGTTGTGCAGACGTGTACCTATAGTAGACCCACATTTCACCAGCTGTGTTTCAGTCCCATGTAACAAGGGGCGAGCCTACTGCCATCAACCGGGCACAAATCCAAACTCCGGGTTGCTAATCAAACCCTGGTGGAAAAACCCAATAACACTTTGCCTAACTCGGGAATTGAACTCAGGACCTCATGCTCACCAGTAGCACTAGCGACCATTAGACCAACGAGGCAGTCAGTAATTTTAATTTCCTATGTTGTCCATCTCTGGGTACCTACCTAAATAGGTATTGTATATAAATGATAAATGATTTTATTTCTGTAAGTAGGTTTGTACAAACACTTTTACACGCCAATCATATTTTAAAAACTAGACGAGCTCGGCGTTTCCTATCTGACTACTCTGAGAAGAAAGGCTGAAACAATTTCACTCAGAGATCACAGTCTCTTTTAAAGTCCAGACATAATCTTGGTATCTGACCAAGATACCAAGATACCATGTGAAGACCATGTAGATTGGTGTCCGAAACGGTATATTGAGGAAAAACCATACAGATTGAGCAGACCTGTCCAGTCAGTGCACGCATTTGTCAGTAATCGTGCAACTCAACTCAAAACTTAAGGAGCACAACGGTTCGACGGACAATACCAAAGAAAGGACATTTGGGTAGGCCGCATAAATTACTCAAACTGCCAGATCATTATTAAAACTAACTGAGAAAACAAAAAAGTAATGACCTACACATCAAAGTCAAATTCAAAGCATTTATTTCAAGTAAGGACATAAAAGGCACTTTTGAACGTCAACATTTACATTAAAATAGAATTGATTCTATTCTATTCATATCGCTAGTATCCTCCAATCAAAACGTGTGTGTTAGTTAAAAATCCCTTGATGCGATCTATTACTGTAGCTACATCACTATAACGCATAGCCTGATAGCCTCGCTCGGTCATTTCCGTCGTTGTTCGTACACGGCCGCTATAATTACCCCATGTGGTAAAAAAATATCTAATGTATGAGGTAATGGATGCGTGTAACATCTTCAATCGAAATTCAGTAAAAATCTTAAAGATTAAAGAGTAGTCGTAATGTATTATTAATTCATTTAGAATATTGATATTATGAAAAGCTAATTTCGGAATGATTATGAATATGTATTAAGCATGATAGAACCTTCTTAATGGTGTGTGTCAAAAGGCGACTTATGCCAATACCCTGATGAGTAGCAATATCTTCCTGTCATAATATCAAACAAATTACGATAACCTTCCAAGTGTGCAATAGGTATGGCAATTTATCATGGGATCATTGAGACCATTAAGCACGTTTGTTCTGATATATGAGGTAAAGGAATATAATTTGACGGGTCGAAACCTAAATATTATTACAGCACCGAACACCTCAACCACCCGTTTCGGTAATCAGCTGTGAAATCTGAAATCTAAATATTATCATTATCATACTATTTATTCATGTGGAAATATTTTTATAAGGTTAACCACATATGAGATTTGCACTATAAATGTCTATGTCAAATCCTACCTATATAGGAATCTTTTTGTTTATCCGAGATCCAATAATAAAGCAAAATTGAACTCCTTAACCTAACTAAAAAGTACAAAAGCTATAGTTAAATAAATAAACAGGTTTTTAGGTTGACTGCGGTCACCGGTAGCTACTTAGCAACCGCAAACAATGGGTATTTAGTGGACTCATTCTACTCGTTACTTATAACCGTTATTGTTTTTTTAATCATTATAATTATGTCGGTGAGTTTGTTCTTTGTAGGAGGCAGTTTGAAGCTGTGGGATTGTTTTACAGTTACGTTTTGTATATACCTACTCGTAGATGATTCGAGTGGGTAATTCTAATTAAGCACTTATTTCACGATAAGTTTACGTTACGTCTGTACCCACGATATAGAAGTAATTATCGTCTATTTTTAATATGGTAACATGATAATTTCTGTGGTCTGATTTAGGAAACTCTATGTGTAGTCCAGGATACACTCTACCAGGTAGCTACAAAACATAAAAGTAATCTTTTTTTTAAATAGAGAAGGCTTACGAATTTTAGGTACTCTTGTGTACCTACCATACGAAGTCCTCACATCTAAATTTTCTCCCTTTCCAGGTCAACGCGACAAGCCGTTCGTGTCAGACGACGAGATGCGCCTGCGCACTCCGCGCCCCGACATCCTGTCTGCGCCGCCATACAACCCCTATTACGACATACTGAGGGAGGCTGAGACTAAGGTATAGAGTTCTATCTACTATAATACCTATGTGATGGACAAATGTCTCTCGGGGAGCCGGGAGGCCTGCACGTGCGAAAACTATCCTTCTTTCTTTTCTAGAGCATATTAAAAAGAAGAGATGACGTGTGTTCATCTATGCAAGGCTGGAGGTATAAAAACCCACTAATGGGGTGGATGGTCAGATCATTACCTGTCAAGAATCATAAGTCCTGGGCTGGGAGGGATAGTGATGAGTAAATACGGCCGAGTACGGCCTTTGAAATCACTGTCACTTCTGGAATCAGAACCCCCTGCGTTGAAATGTTTCGATAGCTCTGCCATATATTTTGTCCGGGTTGGTATTGCACTTTTCTATGAAGCAGCCGATTTTCGTTTTGATAACTGACGAAAATTTTCTACGCTAGGGGTCAAGGATCATCTACTGAATTCATGATGTCAGTTTGCGCGTCCACGTTTCTGCCACCCTGTATAACAATGGATGGTTTTGAATTCTTAAATATCATAATACGTTAGAAAATAACGAATACCTTACATATAAATACGAATATGTTATTATCATACGTTGGTAATAGACAATCTGTGTGGTAATAGGTAACATAAATTACTACTGTCATAATCTTAACTCATAATAAAACGCTCATATTATTTCCGTATGGTGATTGCTTGGTCTTCGCGACCCATAGCCTGTGACCTGTGCCTTCACAATAAACAACTAGGTATATTTATGCTATAGGTTATGTAGCGATTCACACGTTCGCGTATATGGGCACGTCATATATAATGACTCTTTTTATTTCGTCATCGGCTGAAAGAAGTTGATAATTTAAGAGATTACTTGTTGGGCCGGTTCTATGATCCGTAGTTAATTCAACAATTAGATAAAGATAAAAATATTGGCAAAATGTGTTGAACAAATCAACACATTTTTCCAAAATTTAACTACATATTAACTCAACCATTAGTTAAACTAATGGTTGAGTTAAGATCCGTGGTTCTCAAACATTGGTATATTTTTGGCAAAATGTATAGATTTGATTTGGTATTTTGCCAAAATTTAACCATTAGTGACTATTTTTAACTAATGGTTGAGTTAAATGTACGGATCAAAAACCAGCCCTTAAAAAGACATAGTTCCATCAATTTGTTGGTTAACGTTGCTAAATAGGTAGGACCTAGTAAACTGATCCTGATTTTCCAAATCTTCCGTCCTAACGGTGCATTCACACCGAAGTTACTTTTTGAGGAGCAACGTTTGCAGGTGTTATTGGGCAACAACAACAAAAACAACAAAAAGTTATCTAATAAACTTCGTTACTAAAAGTTATATGATGCACCTTAAATGGATATTATTATCTACCGATTGTAAAACACCTAATTAACTAAGTAGATTAGATTTTAATAATGTTTGGAAAGGTTATAAATTAAACGTATCTCTTAGTGTTCATTTCCTTATTAGGTATGATTAAGGTCATGCCTACATATAATAAAGGTTTAATTAGACGGGTAATTCGTGCAAAAGCTGATGTGTTCCATTCACTTTACTTCCTTCGTATACCATTAGTGTGATGAAATCATCATAATATTTAATTATACCATACAATAATGATCTTCCCGTATGAGTAGATGCTTAATAACATTGATTGCAATCTTCATAAGCTACCGATAATAGAATAATATTTTAACCCATTCACATTTCTCATTCCAGTTCCCTGTCCTTCCGGGCAACAGCATCGTCGGCGTTGCTGACACCATATCTGACGTCGACAACAACGACTTAGACAGCGGCAAGCAGAACTACCGACCCCCAACCGCCTGGTCCACCGGCCGCAAGTTCCGCAGCAGAGCCAGTGCCAACGCCAACGCCAACACCAACTTTGGATCCAGCAGAAACGCTGACCACCTTGATGAAGCTGCCTCACAAGAACCTGAGGCAACGTTTAGGCCAACACCCAGCACCAACTTCACACAAAACCAGCCAAGACCCAGTGTCACTCCACCATCTCTCGAACTAATCCCTCCTGCAGCCCCTACTCGAGATTCAAAAGTAGAAGACTCAAGCGTGGAACCTTCTGCAGACCCCGTCTTCAAGTTCATCAAACGCTTCGATCCAACATCCCCAGACGTAGACGTACACCAGACTGCGATGTCTAAGTCTGAGATTATTGACCTAAACGGCCATCTGCCAGCTGGACCGGCCAACTCAGAAGAAGACAGAATTCCAAGAAAAAACAAGAACTTCGGAAATAGTTTTAATAACTTCCAAACGGAGAATGACAAGTCATTCTCTGAAGGCACGAGATTTGACTCCGTCAACACCAAACCCAAAGCAGCTGCCGATGAAACAGCACTTACACGTGGTAACGACAAAGGAATCACCGAACCTGAAAAAGATTTATTACCTCCAAAAGTTGACTCTGCTTTAATCCAATCGACGACAGTCGGTCCCCCAATTTACTACGAATGGAAATGGGCTGTCCCTGCCTTCGACCTGATACCTCCAAAAGAAGGCAACAGAACGAACAATACGAATGTTCTGCAGACGAGGTCGATACAAGGAAAGAGTCCGTTCAGCAGTGTGACTAGGCCTGAACCAAAGACGACCACTCCTCAACCGAGTCACACGGAGTACAACATTAGCTCTTACTTCGTCCCTGACTATGTTTTTCCTTTAGACAATGCTCACCCAGGGTATGAGAGTGACAATGCTGAGACGTCTTTCCAAGTCAGGGTAGCAAGGCCAGGGAGGCAAAGCTTTGGGGAGAACCCCAAGTGCCCTCAGTGCCATCCTGCATATTTAAAAGAGGGTACTTGTGAACCCTGCATTGTCAAACGGTAACGAGTTAAACATAGTCTTAATTTTTAGTCCGTTATCTGTCACCGAAGAAATATAGATATTATAAATACGTTGCTCGGTCTTGTATTGTTGACTCGTTTACCTACAATAGGGGAAATGAATTTTACATTATTTTTATTTCTTCTTACATTTTAGTAAGTTATTAACTGTGTTAAATTTTAGTTGTAAAAGCCATATTGTTACAAATGTATGTATCATTAATTCATTACCTACGAATTTTGAATCGAAGTCGATGACAAGGATTTTCCAAGAAGAAAATTGTAATGAAAATTGTTATGAATCATCTTACATGCATAACCAAAAGTAAAAACTTTATTTTAGTTTTTAAACATTCGTTAAATGCTGTGTTAATTTTTAAATCAATTCACTCATAATTATCTAAGTACAGACGCCAGCACATCAAGCTACTACAATCTGTCAAATTTCTTTAATAGATTTTCAACTTTATCGCTAAAGCATTAAGGTTCAAGGTTGATTGGGAAAATTTGACAGTTTCGGGTAGCTTGACCTGCTGGCGTCTGTACCTACTTAGATCACACCACTGATGTTATTATTATTTAGACCTAAGCCTGATTAATAGGTATTATAGGTAACTAAATAGTTTATTACCAATGAACAATAGGGGGTGTATATACCTAATAGTTTTTACCCATAACAAGTGTCCTTCCCTACCTACCTACTTACCATAGAAAATAGTTACCATACCTACTCATAAAACTATATAAAACTTGTAGGTAGGTTAGTGCGTAGGTATATAACAAGTAAGTAGTTGTAGACTAGATAATATTTATATTTTTATACACGTGCCTATACATACCTAATTAAGATAGTTTTGTATTAATAAAGTAAAATTAATTAAAAAACTGGATATTTTATTTATATAAATTATATAAAACTGCATTTTTTTTATAAACGTGCAATCCACACCGGAGTTACTTTTTGTGGAGCAATGTTTTCAAGTGTTAGTGAAAGAAAAAGAAAAAAAAAAGAAAAAGGAAAAAAGGAAAAAAAAGAAGAAAAAGTTATAACAAAAAGTTATTATGTTGCTAAAATTGTTCTACAATAAGTAACTTCGGCGTGGATGCACCTTTAAGAACATAAGATTTACAAAAAAATCACAACCTATTCCATAATCGAAACATATAATGGTGATTGCGGTTGTGCCAAGACACCTCTGCCCACCTCTTTGGTAATATGGGCCTGAATCATTGACTTATAATAGTATATCTCAATGGCCTGACCTGAATAAAGATTAGACTCGTCCACTACATCGCTCAAGAGGACACGTAGTGCCATCTATCGTGAGGTGTGCGAAAACACTGGACTGCTTTAGTGCTTACGATACATTTACAACAGAAAGCGCTATCGATAGGTAAGTACGAATGGTTTAAAAAAAAAAACTAAAGTCGACTGTCGAAACAGCTGAAAGTGCTGACAAAGCGGCAGGATCATGAAGATTATGTAGCTGTGGTGGTAAATAGACTGGATAAGAATGAAATAAAAGTAAAATAAGTTTGTGTGGAAAAAAGACGAAAAAACCGCCCGCATAGCATATAGTGGGTATGTTGAATCACTATTAAGATACGGACTAATAATATGGGGCAATTCAACAGACAATGATAAGACTTTTATTGCAAAAGTTTGTGTAAGACCTATATGCGGTGTCGGTCCACTTGAATCTTGTAGGCCTTTATTCAAAAAACTGAAACTATTGACCTTGACCGGCATGTATTTGTTTGAGGTATCGGTGTTTGTGAGGAAACATAATGAATTCTTTAGATTCAAAGGTGACAATTACACCAAACAGAGACCAAGAGATGCAACAAAGATTTTAGTTCCTTTTTGTAATAGGTACAACTTTAAGTAAAAAAAATGTTTATCATATGTGCATTACAATATTTAACAAATTACCAAAGACCATAAGGGAACTGCCATTTAAATATTTTAAAATTAAACTGCGTAGATGGTTGATAGAAAATTGTTTTTATAGTTTACAAGAATTTCTGCAACATAAAGAAAAAAAAAATATTCTACGTTTCCTATAGTTTTGTGGCATGTGTTTATTCTAATATATAATTTATGTTATCTAAAGACAACATGTTATTTATAATAGGTTTTAAGTTTTGTTTGTTTTTATATATTATTGTAACTTAAATTTATCTTGATTTAGAAATTATATTAGAACATAGGTGTATAATTTGTATATCTTATTAAAATAAGTACCCTACCTATGTATCTATTCATGTAACACTAATTTGCATGCCCTAAACAGGCAAAATATGGACTGTACATTAACCACCAACTTTTACAACTGGTAACACCTATATTTTCTGCAAATAAATTATTCTTATTCTTAAAAACGTTTCAACGATTCTGCTTGGATAGGAACGGGCATGTCAATCATGCCATTTAAAATTTTCGCATAAAATGGCGACCATTATGTGTCAAACGTGCGAACAGCGAATTACGAGTTAGCGTGTCGAAAATGTATTAGTCGTAAATATATTTTTTATGTAAAACCAGACGTGTATTAAAGCAGAAAACTATTTAACATTAGTGCCAATGTAATATATAATTTAAACAAGATACAAAAACGGTGTTTTTCTAAGTTCGTAACTTTGAAGCTGTGTCGCTATGAGTAAAGCGAACCCGCTGGCTGGTCTGATAGGCAATTACGGCGATTCTGATGAAGAATCTGATGAAGGGGCGCGTGCCCCGCCTTTACCGCCAGGAACAGATTATAGGAAGGCTCCTACGGCACCATTGCCCGGACATAACTATCCACATGCATCTGCAACAGAGAATGCATCTGACGCCGTGCATCCAGCGCCAATACCTCATTGCCGTAAGTTATTTCCACTGTTATTGTGTTTAATTTCCAAGCAATTGGGTAGAAATTAAGTTGGGTTCAAATTGAGTTGGATATTATTATCCTTGAGAGTAAAATGCCTTAGGGAAAAATCACACTTTATTAGATTGTTAATGTAAAGACAATTAGAAACAATCACAACAATGTAATCCTGTTCAACTCATGGTATTTTATTTTTATAATAATAGGAATTTTACAATATTGCTTTGGGTGTTGATATAAGTGTGTATCATTCTACAGTTTCTTACCAACAGTGTAATGCAAAATAAAGTAAAAAATGCAAATTTTTATGGCTTAGTTCATGAACAATGTAATAGTAATATTATTTATTTGCTAAAAACATGGTATTAAAGATGGTAGTGTTATTAATGTGAGCAAACATGTTTTGCTTAATAGATATAAGCATGCAAATTTTACATGCATAGCAAAACAATCAATCATCGTGTGATTTTATGTTCAAGGAACTCTTTAACACTGTAAAAACTATTAGCAGATAAGTCATTTGTAAAATTTAATTTTGAACAATCTTGTATTTAATGTTTTTAATTAATTTGGTATTCTATTGTATACCTGGACACACATAAACATGCAGCTTTTATTATATTTCGCAATAATAGTAATAATTGGAACATTATTAACAAGAACCATGGTTAAGGATAACTACAGATAAATGCCTTAACAATTTTAAAATTATTTATCCTCATTAACTGGCATGGTTATGATTAAAAACTGTTAATTGTACTTACCATAATTTTATTAAAATACCTTGTGTAGCACTCTCAATCCAATTTCTTTCATTTTACAAGTTCAACAAAAACATCGGCCCACCTGCAGTTTTACCGCAAATCATGTTATTCCTTAGCAATACAAAACAGAATAGTTTAGTACTGATATGTTTAACTTGACTTGTTCGCACACCCATTTTAGGACAATATTACTTAACATAAAATTATAAAAAATAAAAATAAAGATTTTACACTGTTTTGGATTCATTTCACAAACTCAATTTTTTCAGTCTTAAGTGTTATGAACACAATTGTTGCAGTTTAATAATGTGCATACCCCCCTCTTGCTCGAATGACGGCCTCTTGAGGGATTCAATTCCATTCTTCCCCGATGGCGGTTTCCAGGTCTCCTAAAGATGTAGGGGCTGGATTACGCGCTCTAACCTTTTATTTTAGGGTGTCCCACATGTGCTCTATAGTGTTAAGATCAGGACTTCTTGCTGGCTATGACATAACCTGAATGCCGACCTCTTCAAGGTAATCCGTGACAATGTGCGCTACTTGTGGCCGTGCATTATCATGCATTCATTCAAAGTTTTCTCCAATATAACCGGCAAATGGCACCACATGGTCTTCCAAGATCTCTGTAATGTAGAGTGCCGCAGTTAAAGCACCATTTCTTACAAAAACCAGCTCTGTGCATCCAGTTAATGATATTCCAACCCAAAAAATAGAGCCTAACCTAGCCTTTTCCCAACTGTTTTGTTGGTTGCAGCTGAATACCTGTATTTTAAATGGAGCGACTGCCTATCAGACCTCCACAACCCAGTTACTCAGTAAAACCACTCATAAGACTGGTTGTCTGATTTTCATGCTTCTAATGACACATAATGACTGTCAAAGATCCATGATTGACAGCTGGGACCAACGGCTTAACGTGCTTTCCGAGGCACGGAGGGATCTCGGTTTGTAAAGATGATCACCCATCCACAGACCGACCACAGCAAGTGTAGCTTAACCTAATCGATCGACCCATGCGGCTGTTATTACTAACCTGTCAAGCCTTTTCCAACTGTTGGTTTGGCATCCAGTCTAACTGGATGTAGCTGAATACTAGTATTTTACATGGAGTATGTACTTATGCAATTAATATGAAAACAGTAATATGACCTTTTTATTTATTTAACCATTTATGTACACACTTGTATAAACAGACAAGATGAAAATAACAGAAAAATAGGTAGGTACAAAGGTGATGCTTATTTCTAATGAAATCTCTTCCAGCATACCTGCGAATCCTGCGATAGGATTGTAGATTTAAGAGATGTAGACAGTGTGTTAAAGTGTAAAGAGAAAATAAAATAAGTAAGTACATAAAATCAAAAACAATTCACTTAATAAAATAAAACAAATAATATGAGAATACATACATACAAACTTCTAAAATAAATAACACTAGAATACTAATATTATAGGCAACTATGACGAAGTGGAAAGATAGTGTTCTTTCACTCTTCTTTTAAAAACTGCAACAGTTTGGCAGTCCCTAATGTCAGGCGGAACTCGAAACCTCGAAAGTGAATTGCACAACCGCACCGCGTGCACAGTGAAGAAGTAGGAGTAAAAGTCGGTGGAGTGGGGAGGGGACTTAAGAGCGCGTATAAAGCAAAATTACCAATCTTATATTTGATTTTACATGAAAAATTCCGGACTAAATCTTAAAATAAAAATGTATGAATAACTACATGATATTTCCGAGGGTTCACTTTGATCAAAAACATGAAATAATAACATTTCCTCGATATAAAAAAATCACGAAGTAACCTCTAATTCTCATATTTTTTTCCGTTTTGTACTCAATACGGTAATGCCTATTGCGACAAAAATCTGATAATTAATTAGGTATATTATTGGGTATATTTATACAAGAGTAAAGGCTGTGCTTAGGCATTTTATGTAATTCCTTTTAGTTTTGGATTTATTACGATATAACAGTTTTGGCGCATACTACGCACTATATATAATAGGGGAAAGTGGTTACCCTTCGTACACTTTTTAGATTTTATTTTTTTACTCTGTCATTAATTGTCGGATTTATCTTGTTTATGTGTCTAAGTCTAACAAATATATTGTAGTTTGTTACAAAAAAGTCCGAAACTATTAAGTCAACGGGTTAAAGGGTTATAGCCATTTTCCTACGGTAAGATATTTGTACGAACGTACCCCACGTATGGGGTACTTTCGTACAGTACGTGGGGTACTTTCGTACGCCATGGGGTGGATTCAGACAGGGTAAATAAAAAGCCTATAAAAGTCTTTAATGTTTTTATTATATTATCAAAAATAATTATTTATCAAAGAACTAACTTATTATTGTTTGACTTGACTCATAGTCAATAAATTTCTTTAGAATAATAACAAAAAATAAAATCGTTCAAACTTAGTTTACTTATTGATAATTCTAAGCTTTAAAATCAGTCTAAATGAGATCTTTACAATCATTCTGTGTGAGATCATCGTAAAACTCTTTTACAATTTAAATTTAAAATAAGTAATTAAACATTTGGTTGTTACTTTGGAACTTATTGCACGTTATAATTATTTAAACTATGTGCAAAAGTAAGAAGTCTAGCCATTCTAGCTGTACAGCCCGCTCGTGGTTGAGGATCAGGGAGGATCATGGCGATGTCGCTGATATACAGTGTGTATGTCTTCTATATCAGGGAAAAAGAATGACCGTGATAGACCCGGTTTCTTCCGAAGATAAGATATTTTCAGCTCTGTATTCGAGTAATGACTCAGAACTTTTCCGACGTAATAGACAACAGAAGTCTTTTTTTCAAACTTTACCAAAACATAACAATTATCTTTGATTTTTTCTGGTGTCACATTTAAATTATAATTTACACTACTATCATCAGTCTCTTCGTCCAATTCTAAATCAACTGAAGATGTAGAACTCTCCCGCAAGCTTAACTGGGATCCATCAGATCAGATCATCAGATCAGATCCATCATCAATCATCATCAGATCATCTGCAATGAAATATGAATTGTAAGGTTTATTGAATAAAAATATTTTAATTTGTTAGAAGCAGAATATATCATAAAAAGGGAAAAAATGTTATTGCGTCGTATCGTGCAGATAGACGATAATTTTTAAAGTAATCTTAATATTTTATTTCATAAATATCAATTTTAGGTTAATAATAAGTAAAGGGGAGCATTCGTACGCGTACGAATGTGCCCCCCGTCTGTCTGTCCGAATGTACCCCATGGTGCAAGGCAAAATAAAAATACAAACTATACAAATTCTATGTTAGTTTGAGAAATATAACTATTAAAGCTCATTATGAACATTGTAAACAGTAATTAATAATCACCAGTATGTCGAAAACATGAAAACTCTACTTACAATCACGAAAAAAACTTAGGTAAAAAATTTACTCACCGCGCGCGAAAACACGTAACGTGTTGTCACCTGACACACTGATGTGCGACTGGAGCGACACTCCGCGAGAAACATGGCGGCCGGTATACCTATGCACACAAGCAAAGGCGTCATTGTGTGCTGTTTAGTTGTTCTGCTATACTAACTGTACGAATGTGCCCCGCGTACGAAGGGTGACCACTTTCCCCTACTACTAAAATTTTACTGGCTTTAGGCGCGCTCTTAAGGAGGTTTCTAAGTAAGATGCAACCTGCTAGGCGCATCTGAAGGTCGGGCCTAGGAAAAACGCTCCCGCAGATAGGATGGCGTTTTAGGATTGTGAAGGAGGTTGAATAGCAGACACAATATCTGAGAGTTCCTGCGAAGTCGAATGGGGAGCCACTTTAGTATCTTGCGAAAGTGGGGAATGTGCAATGACGTTGGGAATGTGATCATACTTTTTAAGGTTAAAAACAAAACGAATAGGTACATAATATATTCTGCAAACGCTCAAGTTTATTTAAAAGCTCCTTGGTGGCATCCAAATGCCATGCAATGCCATTTTATGTTAAACAAAAAGGATAAACCACCATGATTCTAATTCCAACTACGAAACTATTTGCAAAATGTTTTTTAGATGAGCTATTAAAATGTAGATTCTGCAATTATTCTTCCTTCTTATTTTCATTAAAATTAGCTATTATTAAGCATGGCAATATTGATAACCTGACTGACTAGCCATCAAGGAGTTTTCAGTCTTATAGCTGAGGATTGTGGGTTACCGGTTAAATTACTTCAATCACTACATAATAATGATTGTGCACACAACCCTAAGAAAACTTGCCACTTGTAATATATGGTTTCAAAGACAAGTGCAAGAACAACAACAATTGACATGGTTTTATTACTATTAAAAAAACATTTATGTTATGAAAAGCATTGTCTTAAAAATAATGTCTTTGCCTTAACTAGTGAAGTGCATACTCAATCAATGTTATATTTTCACAGCTTGGTCAGCATGCTACGATGACACCAGTGGCTTCACATACTATTGGAACCAACTAACCAATGCTGTGACATGGGATGCACCGCCTGAATACCTATTAGCACTCAAGTTAGCACAGCAGCAGTTGCATTTAGAAGGTACCTTATTATTATTAAAATCTATTTAAATAAAAATCAATTTCCAAAAATGCTTGTCCACGCATCACATCAAAGCGGTAATACACCTATTTGGCTAATTCTTTTTTTGTTGTATTTGTTATTGTCAGGACAAGGTTTGTATGAAAGAAAATATTTGAAAAATCATTCAGAAAAGTAAAAGTTTGTATGGATGTTCGTCATTTTTGCCGATAGCTTGTTGATAATAATTACTTAATTTAATTTATGCAGGTTGGAGTCATCACAATGAAACCTGTATTTTAACTTTTAAGAAGTTAAATGTATGACATCAACTGATAGAGGCTCAATAACTTTCTTCACTTTAAACCAAAAATACAAAATAAAATTCATATCTAAGCTATTTCTTTAAATGATTAAAGAGCATCAATATTTGAAGAGTTATCTTATGCCTAATAACTTATAAAATCTTCAATGCCTCATCTAATGCAGACCTTGTAGAAAACATAAGTACTTATTATGGTGTACATGCTGCCTATAACAAAACTATTTATCAACCCAATCGTCAGGTACCGCAGAAGTATCAGCAGAGGAATGGCAGCTGTACCAGCAAGCGTTAGCAGAGAAACAAAACATGCAGAACAACAAAGCCTTAACCAAGTCTTCTACTAAGACTGCCAAGAAGACAGGCAAGAAGCTTGTCGGATATAAGGTGAAGGGAAGCAGGTTCAGTAATAAACGAGAACTCAGTGATGACGAGGATGAGTGAGTATGACTTAACATAGATTACAATGATTCAGTTCAGTCTTTAGAACTTATACACCCGCATTACATACAGTTTTTTTTATAGGTACATTTTCCATGTCCTGCAATCTGTCTATGGGACATTTAACTGGAGATTATATATTTAATTAGGTTGTGGATGGAATAATGCCCATATAATTCTTTAGTATGGTACCTTATGTCGATATAAGATCCTGTGGCTCTTCTCTTTAATCTTTGGCATGTTGTTTGGCAGTTTGTCTATCAGATTATTTGCCAGACGCTTAGGATGAATTTGCTTACGCTTTTTGTAGGTTTTTACGTCATGTTCGTGAACGGGCGCCGTCAGTAGGCACTGGTCATTTCTTAGCTGCCACGGCTTATTTTAATTCCATAATTGTTTTTATCTTTTTATTACGGACGCTTTTAACGTGCACGTCTTTCTACATCGTTCTCACATGTATAATTACAACATGTATGATTTAACCACTCTATTGTAACAATATTTTGATTTAAAAGAGTGTCCATGGAGTTTCTTGCCCGTTCTTCTCCATAGGTACCTACTACGCTTTGGAATAGGCAACTAGCTTCATCTTTCTGACTGACCGACCCCTTGACAATTCAAAAGTGCCTGTAATTGGTTTATTTGAAATAAATGCTTTGAGTTTTGAGGGAGTCTGCTATTACTTTATTAGCTGTTTTGACTTATAAGTCACGGTGAATTCTTTCATTTGTTATGTACCACCTTGCATCAGCTACTATGTGCATAACTTTAGATTTGTAGCGTTGGAGAATTTCTAGGTTGGAGTTTGAAGCAGTTGCCCCACAACTGAAGTCTGTACGTCCATATGGGTTTATGTGTGCACTTGTAGAGTCAAAGCTTATTTTCCTAAGTAAGTTACGATTACGATTTGAATGGATTTAGATTCATTGGCTTTTATTCGCCAGTCCTTTAGCTACTCAGATATTTCATTAAGGCTAGTTTGGAGTTTTGGAGAAGCCCCGGCAGATGTATCATAAATGATTTTATTTCTGTAAGTAGGTTTGAACAAACACTTTTACACGTCAATCGTATTTTAAAAACTAGATGAGGTCTGCATTTCCTATCTGACTACTCTGAGAAGAAAGGCCGAAACAAACTCAGAGGTCAGCCTCTTTTAAAGTCCAGACAAAATCTTGGTCAGATCATGTAAAGGCTATGTAGATCGGTGTCTGAAATGGTCTTTTGAGGAAAGAACCACACAGATTGATTGGATCTGTGCAGTCAGTGCACGCAATTGTCAGTAATCGTGCAGCTCAACTCAGATTTTAAGGAGCTCAACGATTCAACGAAAAATACCAAAGAAAGGACATTTGGGTAGGCCGCATCAGCCACTGAAACTGCCAGAACATGATTAAAACTGGAACAAAAACACACGTAGTCCTCACATTCACAATAATTAAAAATAATATAATACTTTTTACAGTAAATATTAGTGTCATTGTATATGTAAATAAGTATAGATACTTATAGCAAAGCAAAGATTAAAAGTAAAAATAGTTAGCAAAATAAAATAAATTAACATTTATTTAACACTTTAAGCACACAAATGTACAGAGGCGGACTTAATGCTCAATCAAGCCTTTTTGTCCTCAATATAGTGTTTGACAGTATAATAGGCATTCTGGCATAGTTTTCTTTTAATAAAAGATTTGAATTTATTAAGGCTTAGTACCTACTTGAATGTGGCTAGGAAATTTATTATAAAAACGTATACATTGTCATCTAAACGAACTACCTATTTTCTTGAGCCTGGTTGTAGGAACAACACATTTGTATTTGTTCCTAGTATTTATATTATGGATATCACTGTACTTTTTAAACAGATTAAACATTTAAACAGATTGTTTTTATGGTGCATACAAAAGATTTTCATTAATATACTAAGAAGGCACAGTCATTATATTAATCCCTTTAAATTTGTCTCTGAGGGAGTGTCTGGGACTTAATTTATAAATTGAACGAATTGCCCTTTTTTGTAAAACAAAAATCGTCTGAATATCGGCGGCATTTCCCCACAGCAGAATACCGTACGACATTACACTATGAAAATAACTAAAGTATACTAAACGGGCTGTCTCTAAATCAGTTTAACCATGAATTTTGCTAACGGCGTATGCTGCAGAGTTAAGCTTCTTTGACAAATTATCTATATGGGGGCCCCATTGAAGCTTGGCATCCAAAGTTATGCCTAAGAATACTGTGGTATTTTCGGGTTTCAACTCTTCATCCTTTATGAGATCACTTGTTTCTACTTGTCTAACATGAGGTATCGTAAAACATTTCGTTTTTTTCTCGTTAAGAAGAAGGTTATTAACATTAAACCAGTTTACTACTTTTGCGAGGGCACTATTTACATTGTCAGTAACCAGCTGCTGACGTTTGAGTTTAAATAAAAGTGAAGTGTCGTCTGCAAACAGCACTATATCATGTATATCCTTTATGAGATAAAGCCAGTCATTTATATAAATAAGAAATAAAAATGGACCTAGAATTGAGCCTTGAGGGACCCCCATTCTTACTAACGATCCGGGAGATCTCGGGAGATCATCGACTGCAAGTACGGCTGTGTCATCGGCAAATGTTCCAATGATAATGTTTTGTGTATCTGGGAGATCCGAGGTAAATAGAAGATGGAGCATAGGGCCTACCACTAACTGATATGACTGCTTATTTGAGCTCTGGAGTAAAAAATATAATAGAAATCTCAAATCAGTTAAAACATAAATGATGGGGTTGGGTTTGTGATAATATCACAAGTCTTTAAAGTAGCAACTGGAAATCATTGCATGATAAACTGTGAGCCTAATAATCATGATATAATGAAGCTATGGAGCATAATAATTAACGTACTTACATCAAGTATTGCCAAACATTAAACTATTATTAAGGACATCATTCAGGTTTCGTTTCGAACATTATGTACCCAAAAATTAATGTGCACAACACCCTCAACATTTTTTACTGTTACAACGGGAGTATACAATTAACCCTTCCGCTGCTATTTAAGTTTGAAAATACTAATAATCTTATTTTGATTTATAAGTTTCGAGCTACATGATCATTGCAATTTGGACTAGGACGTCTATTCGACACAGCGACACTCTCGATTGAGTGTTTTGACAGATTTGTTATATAAAATGTGTCATCATCAGCCAACATCAGTCCACTGCTGGAGCTATATAGGCTATATATAGCACGCCATTTTGGTTGATTCTCGGCAACTATCATGTAGCTGCTACCAGCCACCCTGCGAATATCGTCGCTCCACCTAGCCTGAGGGCGTCCTACCTTATGTTTGCCGATTCGCGGTCTCCACTCAAGAACATGTCTACCCCAACGGTCATCGGTTCTACGGCTAATATTGCCGGCCCATTGCCACTTCAGCATGCTTATAATACTATGAGCTATGTTGACTGACAACTTTGGTTCTGTGTCGGATCTCTCAGAGAGATTCCAACAGCTCGCTGAGCGACCTGGAATTTATGGACCAGCCGTACCGAGAGTATCCACGTTTCGGTTTCGAAAGTCATAACAGCCAGGAGGCACTGATTGAAGACCTTAGTCTTCAGGCTCTGTGGAATACGCGACGAAAAAACTCGACGAAGCTTCCCAAACGCTGCTCAGCCTAGCTGATTTCTGATAGCATCCTTCTCAACGTTGTTCTCACCAAACTACTCGACGAAGCTTCCCAAACGCTGCTCAGCCTAGCTGATTTCTTCTGATAGCGTCCCTCTCAACGTTGTTCTCACCTAACTACTCGACGAAGCTTCCCAAACGCTGCTCAGCCTAGCTGATTTCTTCTGATAGCGTCCCTCTCAAAGTTGTTCTCACCAAACTGCAGTTTTCCCGAGGTTAAAGTATTCTCAAACAACCTCGAATGGCTAAAACTCGTCAAGTCATCGCGCGAAACGATTATTCGTGACGACTCTTAAAAAATAATAAAAACATCTCCCTCAATCTTTATGTCGCTATTTTTGAATAATCATAATCATTTATTCGTCAGAATATGGTACATTATATGGTCTTAAGATTAGTCAGTGGTATCATCACATTCTGCCAAGTGTGGCGTGCACATATTGGGTAAATACATTTACTACAGGACAGAGTTTCTGTTATATCAATCCTTCACAGTCAAAGTGACCTCTGCACTGCCACTGAGTATGCCTTGGTAGTGGCAAAGTTTTGGGCCAACAAGATTTGAAATACTGTTGTGGCAGCGACACGAAGAAGAAGAAGAATATATTCTTCTTGTTCTTAATACCTTAGTATACCTAACGCTCATGTCCATTTCTACCATGGGGTAACAGTCTTAGAACTGAAATCAAACGAATCAATAACTGTTGGCAAAAATATGATTTTTCGTATTTTCAACCTTAAATAGCAGCCAGGAGTGTTTAATTGTACATTTTCGTTGTAATATAAAAAGAATGTTCAAGATGTTATTTCCTATAAAAAAACGGTTTAAAAATGTTGGGTTAGAAATGAATGATGTCCTTTATGTGTTAATTTTAATTTATATTGTTATCCTTTCCAGGAAAATAGAACTAATAACATCATACCACAATTCGGACTCTGAATCTAATGATGAAGCAGAAACTCCAACAAAACCAACCACACCACCGCTTCCTAAAACTCAAGCCAAGCCAACAGTTCCCCACAAGAAACTAAAAACTAAGCCTACGGAATACGGACCTGCATTACCTCCCACCCTTAACTATTCAGTGCCAATAGGACCTGAACTACCACCTGAGTTGACTGATAATGGATCTAAATCTCCTGGGGATAAGATTGATAATGATGTGGCCAAAGAGGTATGTGTGACGAAAATTGTAATGTTTCTTTTTTTATTTCCTGTCATTCAGAACTATGTTTAGGTAAATTTAATTTTCTTAGAATTTTAAATGTTTTAACAAAAAAAAAACTATTTTAATAGAGACGTTATTGGAATAGTGCCTATGATGACAAACTGCACCTGATAATGCTAAAGAATAACTTTTCAATGGCTTGAGAAATATTCTTTTTATTTTTTCAAAACTTATGTTAATTTGTAGTTCCACAACCTTTTGAAATAATCTTATTTGATATCTTATCATAGTAGATGATTTCACACGGTGCGTATTGATCTGATTCATGTACTTCTGGCATATTCTGTAGTTATAAACAAAATATGTTACTAGTTTGAGTTTGATCATTATGTTTCTCAATACTTTTGAAGTGTTATCAAGCTTGTGATGGGTTTAAAGTTTTCAATCTGAGGTACTTATAACACAGACACATATAAACGTAATTATATTATAGCTAAGATTATCAGACCCTTAATTTAACGTTTTTGATATTTTGTTTACTTTCATATCAAAGGATAAAAAGTCAGAAAAAGATGAAGACAGTCAAGACGAAAGAACCCTTATCCTAAGACTAAAAAACAAAGCAAAAATCCTAGAAAAACTTGGTGGTGAATTACCAAGAGATTTACTGAACATGATTAAAGAAGATCCCACACCAAGTAGCAACACACCAGAAAGAGAAGAAACTAGCACAAAAACTAGCGCTAACATAGATGATTTACTGGAAGATATTGAGAAAAGAGAATTGCCCAAAGTTTCAATGGTAAAGAATGTTGATATTTTCGATGAACAAAAATCGAATGACGCAATCAGTGCTAAGAGTTCGCCTAGAGGTGATACAACACCACCTCCTGAGGCTAGACCTTTGTTCCCTAGTATTAAACACATTGACGATCTCCCTGCCACACCGCCGTCAGTTCCACCCTCGCCACCACTTGCTATCGAAGCAGAAAACGAAGACAAAATAATTGAAGCAACTGAAAAGAAAGGCGTGAATTTGTACCTATTAGACACAGAAGAAAGACGAGAAAATGTCGGCAAGAAAAAGCTCAGAATATCAAACTCTGTCTTACTACTAGACCGCAAAAAGGGCGAAGAACCAGCGTATACTACTAAATATTCTCAATTCATCGAAGGGTTTTCAAGCGAGAGGACTGGTCTAGGATTCAGTAAAGAAGAAGATAGTGCTGAAAGTCCAAAGAACGCGATTAATTACGGGAATGGATTGATGTTTACTAAAGGGGAGATTTTGAACGAAGATAAGAAAGATGAAGACTTGGACGATTTGACGGATCTGGTGGAGGCCAAGCTGAAGTATCTGAACCAGTTGCAGCCGTGTGTGCTGACACCGGTACAGGAGATGTTGATACAGATGCAGGTAAGTGTTACAATTAATTGAACAAAACTGAAAGTAATTTTGCATATTTACACAACTGTGTGGCTGGTTACTCAATTCTATAGTAAACATAATAAGACGACGTCTTACTTTATGGAAAGTGTGTATTGCCGCCTATAGACACACAGGCAAAATCAAGGACAAACAAAAAAAGGAAATATTACTATGATTTTGATTAATAACCCCGTTTTGGTTGTCATGCAGTCGGGTAATGACTAGAACGTAGCAATGCAGGTTAGTCGTAGTAACAGTGTGATGGGTATTCTGTACAACCCACAAGAACCTACTACTAAATCTGTGTTCAAAAGTTATAGTTAGGCTTGATTAGATATACATTTTCTAAGGCTGTTGTACACCTTAAAGATTTTACACTACACCTCGATTCAAAGCGAAACATTGAAATGTGGGCTTACAATGTGGCATAAAACAGTATTATTTTCTTCTAAATTCATGTGATGTAGTTCATTTCAGACCTTCAAATGTTGACGTTGAGTCCTTAAAATCCATGAAGGCTATTATACTGAGAATTGGGAATGATATTTGGCAGGGGCTAGGGTGTACGTTACCCCAGCAAGAAAGTGTCTCCTAGAGTTATAGGAGTACAACGTATAATTGGTGCTTTATCTGCTGTAAATGTGCCCCCACATAAAAAAATGTGTGCCCCCTGTCGTTTTGGAAAAAAAACGGAAAAAACGATTCTTGCTGGAGTAACGTTTTTCTAGCAGAAAAATTCTAAACGAATGATCGGAGAGAGAAAAATTGTGCGTGGCCAGAGAGCTTACGTGAGCCAAAATGTGCCCCCAAAAATAAAATCTGTGCCCCTTCAGGTTTTCGAGATATTGCATTTCCTGCTGGAGTAACGTTTTGATGAATAGTATATCTCTACAACCACTGCATGTGCCCCTGTAGAATAAACATACACGAGTAGCTCTTAATGTGTGCCCCATTGTGCCCCAAATTAGATTTACGAAAATATTTATAGTTTTCAAGTTATCGCGGTTTTATGAAAACCCGAAAAAACATCGCAGCGCCTAAATTAGACAAGGCACAAGTTCGCTGAAAACTGTATTCGGTCCTTCTTGACGCTAATAATAACCATACAAAGTTTCAAAACTGTTCTAGCATGCGTTTTTGAATAATCTCGCTAGAAGTCAAAACGATGGTGTTATGACACCAAAATGACGGCAAAATACAAGGAACCGGCTCAATCCCAGATTTGTAGGTGTAAACCAAAATCTTGTGCCTTTAGTCAAAAATATATGGTGAAAATATTCAGCTTGGAATGTTTCGCATTAAGTAAATATTAACAAAAAACCAAAATATGTAAGCAACGGCTGGTTATCCGACCAAATTTGAATGACTACTAAAAAGCGACGGATTCATACATATCGACGACCTTCTTTATTGGACGTATTATACCTAAGCTGTTGTCCGTACAGTCGCGTTCAAAAGTTTTGGGGGCTAATTAAAAAAATATATTAAATGCACCTTGTGACTATAACAAATGAAACAGCTTGTTGATGTGGAAATTATTGTTTTTATTTATTCCCTTAATTTTAATTCTTAAAGTAATTATTGCATCAAATCACAGATCAAAGTTCCTACCTATAAATATTAGAAATTATTTGCATGTTGTGTAGTCATTATTATTTAAATCACAGATCAGTTTTTCATCTAAGTCTAACATATAATTAGTAAATTCGCATCACAAAAAATCACTGATCAGTATTAAGTATAAGTATAATATTATGTAAAAAAAATATTAAATTTTAAATCACAGATAAATAATTTTACTACGCGTAATTTGCTTATACATAGATTCAGATAAAGTGTGTTAGTATAGTAAACCGCATAAAGATATAAGTGTAAACATCGAATGTGCACAAATTATCTGATGGTATTTGGCTATAAATAAACATATTTATCCCATATACGTAACAACATTATCACCTGACTGTGGAATGACACTTGCGGGAGTTAGTTGCTCCCACCAATTATATGAAATGAAACTAAAGGACTGTGACTTTAGAGGCCATGCAGTTTAATCAAACAGAAATGCTCACAAACTTGTCACGTACGATATGTACATTGATACAATCATAAATTGCTAGTGCTAGTCACACATTAGAAAAGTGAGGATCAAAAAGAGTAGCCGAAGAGTACATTAATATATTGGGAGATTCGTGATTTTTTAGTTCCTGTCAAAGACACTAGTGGTGTCTCACCATCGTAGTGATGTTACCCTCATCATTCTGGAGGACGATGTGTTAATCGCCACACACTTATATATCTAAAACGCCATCAAATCAAAATTATGTGACACTACATAATCAGCTTTAATATAATCGTTGGTTAATAATTATAAATCCCTCATAGATACGTAATACGACATATAAAATGGAAACACGTTGTTGCAACACAGATCATTGTGCGGTTGACTATAGGCATACACTAAATACAACTCTCAAAACTGTAGGTACCAAAATTTATTTGGTTAAGAGCGTTTATACCTTATGAGTGGCAACGTCGCAGTTTAGTGTCATATTTCGTGGTTTTCAATTTTTATCATTTAATCGGAGCTATATTTTAAAAATCTGTTTAATATACTTTTTAGAATTATGTGAAAACTGTGTAAAAGGTAAGAAATCGTTGCGTTTACAGTTCTATTTATATGCAAATAATACATTGGAAACTTGCAGGGCGTTATTTTCATTGTAAAATAACTGTAAGCATTACGGTTACTTACTTTATAGACACTTTCACGTAATTCTAAAAAGTTAATTTAACAGATTTTTAAAATATAGCTCCGATTAAATGATAAAAATTGAAAACCACGAAATATGACACCAAAATTGCGACGTTGCCACTCATAAGGTATAAACGCTCGTAAGGTGAATGCTCCAACCAACCCGCGAAATTAAAATTTTCTTACGTTTTTTGCAATTTGCACGCCAGTGCTAGGTTGTATGTTGATTAAAATATTATTAAGAAGTATAATCATCAAAATCATCAATACAACCCTCCAAGTTCATAAAGGTGTAGGGCTGACTTTTTCTGTTTTTTTTTGGTTCCTACACCTTTATGAAGTTGGAAGGTTGTATTGGTGATTATAATTCTTTAACTACATACGTCTTACAGCCGCGAATAATATTTTAATCAACATACAACCTAGCACTGCCTGCAAATTGCAAAAAACGCAAGAAATTTTGAATTTCGCGGGCTGGTTGGAGCATTCCCCTTAATGATGAAAAACTTACTGTTAATTTATCTAACCTACGGCTTATCAATAAATATATATATATAAAAGACAAATACGGGCTTTTTATTTATATACAAAAAAGAGCTACCTCTTTTTAGTAGTAGGTATTCATCACACATTTCATGAACTATTTTTTTTAAACATTGGAACCAATCAAATTTTGGGTCAAAGACCTGGCAAATATCTGGATGTATTTCTTTCGTTCACACATAAATTACTGGATGTATTTTAATGAAATTTAGAATCGAGAAGATAGCTTACCTTGGAATAGCACTTAGGCTACTATTTATAATGTACTTAATCATGTGTAAGGTCATAGAAACAGGTAGTAGAATATAATCCAATAACAACTTTATTTTATTACTTATTACTTTTCAACGTCAGTGTACTCAGGCACAACACTTGTGAACCGGTTAGTGAGTAAAGTAAAGAAGGTCATCGATATGTATGAATCCGTCGCTTTTTAGTAGTCATTCAAATTTGGTCGGTTAACCAGCCGTTGCTTACATATTTTGGTTTTTTGTTAATATTTACTTAATGCGAAACATTCCAAGCTGAATATTTTCACCATATATTTTTGACTAAAGGCACAAGATTTTGGTTTACACCTACAAATCTGGGATTGAGCCGGTTCCTTGTATTTTGCCGTCATTTTGGTGTCATAACACCATCGTTTTGACTTCTAGCGAGATTATTCAAAAACGCATGCATGAACAGTTTTGAAACTTTGTATGGTTATTATTAGCGTCAAGAAGGACCGAATACAGTTTTCAGCGAACTTGTGCCTTGTCTAATTTAGGCGCTGCGATGTTTTTTCGGGTTTTCATAAAACCGCGATAACTTGAAAACTATAAATATTTTCGTAAATCTAATTTGGGGCACAATGGGGCACACATTAAGAGCTACTCGTGTATGTTTATTCTACAGGGGCACATGCAATGGTTGTAGAGATATACGATTCATCAAAACGTTACTCCAGCAGGAAATGCAATATCTCGAAAACCTGAAGGGGCACAGATTTTATTTTTGGGGGCACATTTTGGCACACATATAAGCTCTCTGGCCATGCACAATTTTTCTCTCTCCGATCATTCGTTTAGAATTTTCCTGCTAGAAAAACGTTACTCCAGCAAGAATCGTTTTTTCCGTTTTTTTCCAAAACGACAGGGGGCACACATTTTTTATGTGGGGGCACATTTACAGCAGATAAGGCACCAATTATACGTTGTACTCCTATAACTCTAGGAGACACTTTATTGCTGGGGTAACGTACACGGGGCTAGGACGTTTCCTCAGGTAGCATATACGAAAGATTTAAATCGTAAATTCGCCCTACCGCATCAAAAAATAATAACGTTACTGTTTCGTTGACTTTTGAATAGTATCGTCTCGGTCACTCGTAGTGATCATCGTGTCTATCTTTCCGTACGGGACGTGCTCCCCCTCTCGTCAGTCGGAACTGGCGCGATGGCGTATATCTAAAGGAGAGCGCTCGTGTGGCAGACGCTGGTGTCGGCGTTCCGCGCCGGCGCCGTGTCGCCGCGCTACTGGCGGCGCTGGGCCGACGCGGCGGCGCGCTCGCTGGCGGCGCACGAGGCGCGCGCGGCGCCGCCCGGCTGGAGCACCGCCTTCCAGAGGTACGGCACGCGCGAGCGGCCACGCGCGCGGCCAAGGGCGCGTGGGTGAACAAGGGTTTAGCGGACGCGGCGCACGTAACCTTCTATTTTCTTGTAAATTTCGCCATACAAAACGTGGACTTACGTGGTTAACTGAAAACAAATTGACTTTGAAAAATCTGCTGAAGACGACGGAAGGTTGAACTATTTAGAAAACATTTCCGAATAGTACACTATGTTCCATTGCGAAGGATATTTTGGCGCCCGAATGACGTCGAACGGGGTCGGGCGGGACGCTGTTGGTAAACATTTGTAAAAAAACAAGATGGCGCCGTTAGTTCCGATTTAGGTGACGCGCCAAAAAAATTACTTTCCAGCGCTATAATAACAATTTGGCGTAGTTAAATTTCTGAGTTTCTGAATTTGACACATTATTCATATGACTTGATTTGACGCAAAAACTCTTCTGTACTGTCACATATTGTTGGGAGGTTAGTCGGCGTAAACGCATACCTCGACTGTCTAGTACAGTTTGAATACTTTGTTTCGTTTCTGGTAAATCCTTGTTCATCTAACGACCTCTTTTAAAACTACGCTATTTATAGTGCAGTTTTTAGAACTTTGAAACTGTAGTGGTCTTGATGGTGCGACCTTAACGGACAAAATGAACTTTATGGACCTACAACCTTTGGTTTATGTTGTTTATGAATTCGTGTACCTTGTTCTTTTAGCCTTGAGTTTTGGTCAATTGAGACTAAAACTGAAGGCTTGAACATAATTTGAAATATGAAGTAAGACCTACTTTGGGTGTTAAATTCTAAAAGAATTCTAAAGGATCGGACTAGTCGAAATATTTCGCGGCGAAATATTGGCTGCAATCAGTAATCAGAGACTTTCATATTTCCAAAGATTGCCAGTAGTAATATTTCGCAATGAAACATGTCGATAAAAGGTGACGGCGTTGGGATCCTTTTAATTTATAAATAAAATTGTGCATTGTGCCAAGAAAGACCCCGTACTATTGTTCGTTTTGGTGTGACTTGACTTGATTGGGCCATCTAGGTCAAGCCAGGTCAGACTAAATAGTGTTAATTCTGTGGGATTGGACTATTCCTATCCTGATGAGTGAATACTCCTAGTATAAGGAGAGAGGGGCTGTGGACACAATTAATGCGTGTTTACTATCTACTATCGGAATGACTGACAATGACCCTGAACTCTGTATTCCTTGAAATTTTAATTGCAGAAAGTTTTCTTCCTCACGAATGTATTTTTGATCTAATCCAACTGAAAACTGCGAACGTTTCTCAATATTTTTTTAACTGATTGTTTAAAATACGACGTATTGATAATTTACTATTAAATATTTATTGTAATTTCAAGGCAAGGGCGCTAACATTTCTCACAATATTTAATACTACTATCAAAAATGTATTTAATTTGCAACATCAGCTGTGATACAACTGTGATAATAAATTAAGAATAAAAACTTCATGCTTAACAAATCGAGTTTCTTTAATACTTTGTAATCCCGAAAATTTTAATAAAAAGAGACGCAACATCTTAGCTATAAGTGTGAAGAAGACAGAAGGCTGGCAGCGCCTGCGCAATGGAGCCGTCGCATCTTCGGAGGAGTTGGTGAGATAACAAAACTCTTTGCTGATATTTTTACGTAATTCAAGAATAATACGCTTTGGTCTCTTCCAGAACGCTGGCTGGCGAGACCCTCGTGTAAAGGATTTTGAGGATGCCTTGTGTCCGCCATTTTGGAATGTTACTTAATATTCTTTTTTTTTGAAAATTTTCCGGCGGGCACAAATCCGGAGCACGGGTTAAAGTATACGGTTTTATTTGTCATTAGATAAGTTTGCCCCATATTTTTAGATGGTGTTGTGGTGATCTTAAGTTTTGTTGATTTTGTAGGACAATGTAAACGAAATTATAATGAAGTTAAAACTGTCGCGTTTAAATTTTCATCCTCAGATCAATTTGTCTGATTTTTATGTACCTACTTGTATATGTATCTTTCCGTCTTCCGTGACTTCTGAATCTCAAACAAAATACCGTTTTTGCGCCTTTTTTCAAGACCTAAATATTTTAGGCAAGCTCGTCTGCGATTTACTTATCAAATTTTATCTGCTTCATTCACGGAACAGAAAAAAAACAGTGGAAGTGCAATGCAACAAACTTACTATAGGAACCGTTGTCGCCAAACTCACACAAATAAACCGATAATCTTATAGTGCACTACAAATAAACAATTCGTTTGATTTGTCGTTTTAATATTTAGTAAAAACTCGCATAAGTCACTTATCCTACACCTGAAAATAAACCTTCATGCTCTAGATTTATTTTGCTTCAGTGCAGAAAGTATTTAAAACGTTTTTTAATCTTAAGTCATCAATTGACGAGTAAATTCCGCTACTCAACCATAGATGGCAGTATTCTCAGTGGTCTCAATTATAAATGTTATTGCGTTAGATATAAGATTGACATTCGCGTCTTAGGTATTGCTACTCGACCAAGACCACACCAGTGCAGTTCATTGAATTTTGAATTATATTATCGATATCGATAGATACCCAATTTCTTGTTTAATTCGGAAAAAAATGTCTTGGGACTTTAGTAAAACTGTAGGAAGAGTAAACTAATATTATTAAAAAAAAAATAACTACGTCAGTCAACAGTCGGATCCAAAGACGATAACCGTCAGACACCGCTCTGGTAAGAATATGTATCAGTAAAAAATATTCTATTTCTACTACGAAAGAGTACTTTTTAGCTTGTTCGTGCTGGTACATATTCGTACCAGCGGTGCCTGATGGTATTGGTTTTGGGTGGTATATTATATTATGTAGGTACCAGCAGTGCCTGGCTGGTTTGTATAATAAATTACTTGCTTTATATAAATGTGTTTTACATAAATCCCAAATAAATAAATACTTACCTACTTGCTGAATGTTTTCGGAATTGCCATGAGAAAATTTACGTGCAAGAAGAATTTAATGTGCAATACTAAATGATTTGTGAAAACCATCTTTCAATTAATCTGCCTAACCTTTTCCCAACTATGTTGAGGTCGGCTTCCAGTCTAACCGGATACAGCTGAATACCAGTATTTTACATGGAGCGACTGCCTATCTGACCTCCACAACTCAAACTCAAATTCAAAGCATTTATTTCAAATAAACTAATTACAGGCACTTTTGAATTGTCAAGGGGTCGGTCAGTCAGAAAGAAAGAAAGAAAGAAATCATTTATTTTGCGAAGAATGTGGGTATACAAAATAAGATGTTGATATTTTAATAAATAATAGTTCCAACACACTACCTTACGGCATGCAAAAGTAAAAAAAAACTTACATCTTTTCAAGAATAATAAAAAAAATAACATGTCTTTGGATCATAACAAAATTCACATAAATTACTAACACAAAAAAAAAGAAAACAACAATCACTCACATAAATGATTAATCTTAGATCGTATTGACTCTTTTGCTTCCATTACAAATGCAAAAAAAAAAACAAACAAAAAAAAAAGATGAAGCTAGTTGCCCATTCTAAAGCGTGGTATGTACTTATGGAGAAGAACGGGCAAGAAACTCTATGGACACTCTTTTAAGAAAGACGTGCACGTAAAAAGCGTCCGAAATAAAAAAAGATAATAATAAACAATTCAGGAAATAAAATAAGCCGGGGCAGCTAAGAGATGACCAGTACCAGCAGTACCAGCACCCTAACGGCGCCCGTTCACGAACATGACGTATGAATCAGCACCATTCAGCTCGACAATTTTGAAGGGAACGTAATGATCCAATACACACGTCACCACCAGCGACACATGTGAGTGAGCAAGACCGACTCAACCGCCAGGGCTCATTCAAGTCAGTGAAAAACGAACCAAGTTAGCTTTATAGTAGGTGCATAGTGCTCACACATGTGCTATGCAATTATACAATACTAAGAGATTGAATTTATACAATGCAAAGATAGTTTTTACAATCTTCATCAACTCCAAAAATGTGATGATGTCGAAAATGATGAAAAAATTTGGATGGCATCCAATTAACTCTACCCGTTGCATCTATCCATTTCTCTTTGACGCTACCGTCTTTGGGAAACCCAAAAATATTTTAAATGTAGGTTAGAGGTCTTACAGTTACTGATGCCCCTTTAGTATTTTCAAGAAATTGCTAGACTAACGAGCATTGTAATAATAATCACATATGCAATGCAGGATACCTACAATTTTTTTGGAAACTTTTGAAGTTATATTTTTATGGTCCTTACATTCATATACGAAATACATATTTCAAAAGGGTGTAAACATGCCATAGAGGGAAAAAAACCTAATTATACTTATCTTTGTAAATGAAACTAGCTCTTGCCAGCGGTTTCGCCCGCGGGGATGTCGAAAATTATCTCACGGGAAAGTACTACCGGAATAAAAAAAAAGTAGCCTTAATGCTATTCCAGACTTCAACTGAATGAGACGAAATTCAAAGTTTGTATAAAACGCACACTATGCAGCCAGGCATATTATAAGTTGGGGGATTATATCGCTGATAAAAATGCCTGGCTCAATGCTGGTCCTGCTCCACAACCACAACTAATTGATTAACATTTGAAAATACTGTTGGAGCTGCTGAAGATTGTAAGACTACCTTTGCTTTGTATAAACTCAATCTCCTTTGTATTATATAATTGCATAGGACAAGTGTGAGTACTGTGTACTATCGAGCTACCATTTACCGGGTAATGTCTTTCATCGACTTGAATGTGTCCTGGCGGCTGATAGATGTCATGCTCACTCAAATGTCTCGCTGACGGTGGCGCGTGTGTTGGATCATTTAGCTCCCTTCAAAATGGTTGAGCTGAATGGTGCTGATCCATGCGTCATGTTCGTGAACGGGCGCTGTCAGTTGGGACTGGTCATCTCTTAGCCACCACGGCTTATTTTTAATTATTTTATTATGGATTGTTTTGTTTGAATTTATATTTGCTGTACATTAGACACTCAATGTGTACGTCTTATTTACATCGTTCTCATTCTCACATATAATTATACCTATATACAAGATTAATGATGTAACTAATATTTATGTAACAATATAATTTAAAAGAGTGTCCATGGAGTTTCTTGCCCGTTCTTCTCCATAGGTACCTACTACGCTTTGGAATGGGCAACTAGCTTCATATTTCTGACTGACCGACCACTTGACAATTCAAAAGTGCCTGTAAATGGTTTAATTGAAATAAATGCTTTGAGTTTGAGTTTGAGACTATAATCTACCTCTGCGCCAAATTTCATCCAGATCCGTTCAGCCGTTCTGGCGTGATAGAGTAACAAATATCCATACAAACTGTCACATTTATAATTATAGTAAGAAGTAAGATAAAATAAGATAGTAAGATTAAAATGACATTATTTTATCCACTTAACAGCCTAAACCACCTAAACCTATGGCGTTGAGCGAAAACGGTGAACTGTCCAGTGGCACTGGAGTGGCGTTGAAATATTTGTTGTGCTGTCATTGAGGTGGCAACAGGCATGGCGGCTTACACACTGAAATCATCGACTGGTCAATGCAATGCAACGTCTCAAGCATTATTAAAATTCTAATTATGTTATTATGTAAAAGTTTAATTACATTTTTGCTCTTTATAGGAAAAATTTAATCTATGCAACTTAATACAACTCTTTTAATAATAAATTAATTTCGTGTATGAATGTTATGCAACCTTATATTTGTAGTCAAAAGTTATTTAATCAATATTAAATTACTTATTTCCTTTTATCGATATATTCTATCGATAAAACCAGCATTTGACCCGACTGCATCACTAAGGGAGTAGCAAAGTACTTTCGAGAACGAAATAGTGAATACAATCAATCCAAAATAAACTTAATTTTAATCGTATAAGGTTGATTTTAACTAGACGTTCTATTAAATTATTATTAAATTGAAATTAACTAAGATTTTATTTGACAACAAATAAAATCGTACTTACCGATGGTACGAAACACCTCCATTTTTAAGACTTTTTCTCCTTACTGTCATTTTTGCACTCCAAAATGGAACAATACGGCGGCATCGCTACAGTAAAATAAATTTGTCACGAGACTACCAACTCGACGCGATGTTAGAACACGACTGGGACCAAGTAAGCGTAATAGCGCTTATTTGTGGCACGCGTGCCACGCCTACTTTGCACTTCCACTGTTTTTTTTTTCTGTTCCGTGGTTTCTTTGGCAGTAGGTCATAATCAAATATAATCTTTTTATTTATTTCTGTTTCCATTATCATCAGTCCAGCCCTGAATTTCTCACTGCTTTGTTTCGACCTCCATATGTTGCTAACATCCGCATTTTTTTTTAATCTCTCGTCCACGTGTCTCCGGCCACTCGCTATCCTCGTAAAGAAAATATTGTAAAAGACTTACGCCACCACCCCATCTAAACCTACCGGGCCACTACCCCGCTCCACTGCCCATACCTCTACTGCCTCGTTTGTGCACCACAGGTCTGAGGGCCGGTACTGCTACAGGCGCGAGGCCGACGGGCTAGTTCAGTGGGAATACCCCGCCACCACGCACACCGACATGGAGATATGTACCACGCCGCCGCATCCGGGTATTGAGCCTAAGGTAAGCGGTACAGCCTACTATCACAGTATAAAAATATACAGTAGGACGACGCCTTTGATCTCATGGTAAATGCCGACAACGTCTAGGCATTGTCGCGACAGCTAGGGTTGTCTGAAGTAAACAATATTAATTTATTTATTTGAGATCAACATCCTCATCAACATTATTATTATTATAAACAATAATCAACAATTATTGTTTATAATAATAATAATAATAACGAAAGCATTTATGAATTTTATGATATTGGTAACGTCACGACCGTTATTTTAATTTTTAACTTTCATGCTATTAAACATATGCTGAGACTTGTCTAGCAATTCTTCTTGAACAGCAGTACCCGAAAAATTATATAGATTACGATAAAATATAATAAGAATATATAATTAAAATATAGTTAATACTAAAAATATAATATTATTTAAGTAGACGAAAAAATTTAAAAAATTTCGCAACCGCCATCTTGCATTTTGATGTTGACCTCGTATTAATAATAAATAGTAATAATATGGGACAACATCCACATTGTGTGGTGCAGAGCCTGTACTACGGTAACCAGATGACTGATATACATATACACACAGTAGTGATATACATATATACAGTTTAAGTAGTTCATGCGGCCTACCCAAATGTCCTTTCTTTGGTATTGTTCGTCGAATCGTTGAGCTCGTAAAGTTCTGAGTTGAGCTGCACGGTTACTGACAAATGCGTGCACTGACTGGACAGGTCCTCTTAATCTGCGTGGTTCTTTCCTCAGAAGACCATTTCAGATACTAATCTAAAAGATTATGTTCGAACTTTTATATACACATTGACATTGATGAATTTTATACATACAATGACATGAGTATTTACTTTGTAAGTATTATATTTTTTTTAATGATTGTGAATGTGAAGATTATGTGGTTTATTACTTTTTTTATTTTATTTCTTAGTTAGTTTCACGATCTGGCAGCTTGAGTAATTTATGCGGCCTACCCAAATGTCCTTTCTTTGGTATTGTTCGTCGAATCGTTGTGCTCCTTCAGTTGAGTGGCAAGATTACTGACAAATGCGTGTACTGACTGGACAGGTCCGCTCAATCTGTATGGTTTTTCCTCAAAAGACCGTTTCAGACACCAATCTACATGGTCTTCACATGATCTGACCAAGATTATGTCTGGACTTTAAAAGAGACTGTGACCTCTGAGTTTGTTTCGGCCTTTCTTCTCAGAGTAGCCGGATAGGAAACGCCGACCTCATCTAGTTTTTAAAATATGATTGACGTGTAAAAGTGTCTGTACAAACCTACTTACAGAAATAAATCATTTATCACCCAGACCAGCCCCCCCCCCCCTCCCCTTCGATGTCAGCACCCTCGAAAACCTTGGGAACGACACACATTATGACAAATTTGAAAATGTTCGCAGCTGTCATCTTGGATTTTGATTTTGGCCACATATTCGTTGTCAGCACCCTAGAAAACATTGGAAACGACACCCATGATTAAAAATTTGAAAATATTCGCAGCCGCCATCTTGGATTTTGATTTTGTCCACATATTCGTTGTCAGCACCCTCGAAAACCTTGGAAGTGACACCCATGACGAAAAATTTTAAAATTTTCGCAGCCGCCATCTTGCATTTTCGTTTTGACTGCACTATCGGCTTTAGCGTCCTCGGAAGCCATTAAAACGATACCCATGACGAAAAGTTTTAAAATTTTCGCATCAGCGGCCATCTTGAATTTTATCAGCTACCTCAAAAACCATGAAAATAGAAAAAAAAAACAAACTGAAAACAAAAGAAAATATACTTAAGAAACAAGCAAGCAGGCACTCGGGTGTTACAATATGTCGTATCTATGTTGCAACATTTTAATTATTTATTAAGAATATTAAATCAACACCGAAAAGTTGAAATCGTCAACCCTGAAAGTGGTGTCCCGAACTACTAACACGGTGGCAGTATGCAGTTCGGGCTCGCACCTCCCGCGTCTCGCCCCTCACACCCCGCACGATTGCCCTGTCTAGACGTCTTCGTCGGACGACTATGATGTATAGACTGTGCTACTACTAACCCAAAAACTAACCTCGATCATCACACCGCTGTTGCAAGACTTTGTAGCGGTATATAAGATACTAGCTGCGTCCCGCGGTTTCACAAAGTCTAAATCCTGTACAAATATCGGGATAGAACGTATGCTATGTCCTAATCCAGGCCATGGTCTATCCATGTGCCAGTTTTAGCGCGAAAGCGTAACCAACAAGCATACCAACAATCAAATCTTTTCTCTTTATAATATTATAGTTTAGACTAAAGCATGTTAGCTAACACTACGAACTTAGACATGTGCGAGACTTGTCAAAATATAACACATTAGTGATAGATTTAAGTAGGTACTTATCTCTTCCAAACCTTAATCCCAGTTCTATCTGGGGTCGGGTCTTCTTGTACAGTGGCGCCAAGACGCTGTCCTGAGTTGTCATACGGGTTAGGTTCGAGCCTTCATATCCCTCTCGATACTGGACTACTATGCAGCGGGGGTGTTCCTTTTCCCAGGCCTTTTGTTGGCATATTCAAAGTTTAAGCATTTATTTCAAATAGGCACATAAAAGGCACTTTTAAACGTCAACATTTACATTTAAATAGAATTGATTCTAGTCGCCCCTTCCAAAAGGTAGTTTCGTATGGAGAAGAATGGGCAAGAAACTCCATCGTTACTCTTTTAAAATGTGTTACAATACTTTGTATACATTAATTATATAATTATATGTGAAGACGATGCACCTATAATAAAAATTACCCTACCAAAATAGGTAAAAAGAATTTAATAAACGTAGCAATGATAAATAAGTTAATTAAATGATAGATACATGGTGTTCACATATTTACAAACATTGTAAAAGTATACGATTTCCCAAATTATGTAACCAATTAATATGTCAGTGTGTGAGTTAAAGTAGTCACAGAATGTAAACCAATGTCATAAAAATAACAAACCATACAATTAAAGTAGCAACAAGTTTTAATTTTTCAATTCAAGACAGTTTTTACTGAGAAACTATCATCTCTTCTCATTACGTGGCTGTACCATCTAAGCCTGCTTTTTTCAAGTTTGTCCGTTATTGGGGCCTCCTCGAAAGATCCTCTCACGTGCTCATTGCGTATTCGGTCCGGACGTGTTACACCATTTAAGTATCTCCCAATTTTATATGGTCAAAAAAAAGGTGCGTGTTCTGAGTTCTCTAAATTTTGTTCGTTTTATAGTCTAACATGCTTCATTCTTGACACCGCCTCTGCTTTTCTGGATGTTTTTATATCAGGAATCTTATTGTGAAACTGAATTAAATTAATTCGTCTGCCTTAATTAAATGCGCCTATAGCTTTGAATCGCGAAAGCGTCTGAATTTGCGCAGATCAACTACTCATGTAAAACGAAAAATCTATGTGATGATCACATAGATTTTTCGTTTTACATGAGTAGTTGAGTAGTGTGACTTATAAAAACTGTTGTTGTTTGCAATAGTCACAACAAATGCAATACTGTAAGATAGCTGTCACTTATATAACATAATGTATAACTCACGCCTTTTGAGCAGGGACCGAAAACCTTTATAAATTACGGTACAGGTATCGAAGAATTTTGGTTACTTCTACGAGTTAAGGTTACCGCTATCTGGGTAACCAAGCAGGATAAATATGTTACCTCGATTTATGTTACCGTTTTAATACCGGCTACCTAAAAATTACCTTGATTACGAGAAAAAAACAGAATATCGCAATGCCGACAATTTGTTGGCATTAAAAAATACTTTTTAAACATTATCAGTCAAATCGTCGTGCTGTGCTGTTTACGTTTATTTTGTTCGCCATTTTGCGGAGTATTTGAGTAAATGTAAAAAAAAAGGAAATGAGTAAAGGTAAGATAATATTACATTGTAAATTGGTAGAACGCCATTTGATTATCTTGTAGCGGTATCTACATCGCCACATGCGAGGTGCGCGTCATACGATGTCACGCAAATCCTCCATCGCGCAAGCAGAGTTTACCGCGCGACTAACATATATACAACCTCCCGACGACAATCTTCGGGCAGTTGCCCACCAGACACGACACCCATCTGGTCGGAGGATCCTCCCTTTACTATGGAGGGATGATTGAACTTTACACCCTGTTCCTGATGCCTCTATTATCTTTTCCTCTCATCATAGAAATCAATTCGGTAATTTTGGTTTGCTTAATTTGCGGAGAAACGTACGCGCCCGTTTTTCTAATAGTGGGCTGCAATTTTTCGTAAACAAAGCTCGTAAACTTTTTTGCTGGCCATTTTTTTGAGAGCGCAAGAAGAGCGTAGATACCGGGCTCTGATACAAAGAGCGTCTCTGGTTGCCAGTTTGGTGGGGTGTCAAGGTATGCTGTGAACGGGCCCAGCTTGTTCCACGAGCATTTCCATCTATCCGGAACAACGCTATAAGCCTTTTTGACTTTCTTACAGCCCCAAGAGCAATGCAAACAGTATCAGTTTACAGTCAATATTGTTGTCCTTGGTGATGTATGCCCAACATTGTTTCTTTACTTATGTGGTTTGGCCAGCGGAAAATTGAAACGTTGCAAAGACATGACGCTCTCTTATAATACCTACTAGGTGCAAGGACAGTTGTCAAAAAACGAAAACTAAAAAGGTATATAAACAAGACATCGTAACAAAATAACATCGGTTTCTGTTTTCGTATTACCAGAGTCACACGTAATCGGTATGATTTATACACTAATTATACATGATTAGTAATTACGCGTGACTCAGATCTACGAAAACCGAAACTGATGTTATTTTGTTATAACGACGTCTTGTTTACATCTTTTTAGATGTCGTAGATGGGTTTGAACTTTATTTTTTTATATACATGTACATATTATTAGGTCCATATGATTCCACATATGAAATTGGCGTTTTGTATGGAAAAAACAAAACGATTAAAAAAAAATGTAATTATTTTAACTATGTATCATTGTTATCTATGCACTTTCGCCATTTTATCGGTAGCTCATTGATTCCTTTGCTGAAAAAATTGTGGGAGCGAGAATCAATAAAAACTTTGAAGGTGGTTTTGACAGCCTCATCGGAATTGATTTATTTCCTTGCAAGAAGTTGTCCAAATTCCGGAAAAAGTGGTAATGTGTTGGAGCAAGGTCCGAGGAGTACGGTGGGTGTCGGAGACGTTCCAATCGCAGCTCCTCTAATTTAGCGACCGTCTGTTGTCCAGTGTGTGGTCTAGCGTTGTCCTGAAGCAGCAGTGGGCTAAAGCATTTGACTAGTCCCGGTTGTTTAACGGCTAGCTTTTCCATCATGGTTTGCAATTGTTGACAATACAGATCTGCTGTAATTGTCTGGCCAGATCTTAGGAAGCTGTAGTGGATGACACCGGCACTGGTCCACCAGACACTTACCAGTACCTTTTTCTGAGTCAACTTTCGCTTGGGGCAATATTTGGCCGGTTCTTCTGGGTTCACCCATTGGATGAGCGTTTCCGAGTATCGTACAGGATCCATTTTTCATCACAAGTAACGATACCTACGATTCTATATCCCCTCGTTATTGTGACGGTTGAGTAATGTAATGCAGCACTCGACTCGTGTTTGCTGGTTTGCTTCACTCATATTCATGCAGTACCCATTTTTCGAGCTTTTTCACGTTTCCAATTTATTGCAAGTGAATTAAAATTGTTTCATCACTCACACCGAAGCCTGCCGCTAACTCTGACGTGGTTTGCGATGGATCTGCTTCCACGATCACTTTTAATTCGTCTTTATCAACTAGGGTCTCCGCCCGTCCACGGGGTTTGTTCTGTAGGTCAACATTAATTCCAGAACGAAATCAAAATCAAAAGTCATTTATTCAAACTGGGCTGAGAATCAGCACTTTTTGAACGTCAAAATCACACAAGACAGTCCCCTCAAAACGCCAGCCCTTCACCACTTCCTAGTGCTTTAGCTGGGAAGAAGAAGTGGCGCAACAAACTCCCCAGCAAGCAAGCGAACAGTTGGAACCAAAAACGTACCGTGGCCCTTTATGTTCCGGGTCAGCGGTACCCCTTTCGGATCATCCCGCTTTCCCGGCAGGCTTGGGCCCTAGTGGGCCCCCTCTTCGATGCTGACATCTCTTTGAGGCGCGCGTGGAACACGTACGCGCCGTCCAGCACGGGCCTGGTCCTGATCGGACGGTGAGCTACCCATTACTCACCGCCCGCAGGCCCGCGCCTACGGTGGCTGGGAGTCGTCACGCGGTTCCCGACGCCCGGAGCGTCCACCGCCGCGGCTTGGACGGGAGACTCTCTCCCTCTCCCGTCCCGCCACCTCCTTCGCTAGCATGACTGCTTTGCAGAAGGAGGCGATTGCCTCCCACTCCCCCTCGCCCCGGACCGTGGATTGAACCAGGGCCGGGCGTGAGAGGTCGCCGCCGCTGCCGATCGCCTCTACGAGGACACGGCGGTGCTCCGCCGATGCAGGGCAGGCCCCCACCGTATGCTCCACCGTGTCCTCGGGGCGATCATCGCAGTGGTGACACCCGGGCGTTTCCTCCCGCCTGATGATGTGCAGGAACCTCCCGAAACATCCGTGTCCGGTGAGGACCTGCGTCAGGCGGTAGGTGATGACGCCGTGACGCCTCTCTAGCCACTCCTCAATGAGGGGTCTTACCGCCGCTATCGTGGCGTGCCCTGTGCTGGGTTGCGACAGTCACTCTTTCCATGCCGCCATGAGATCGCGCCGGAGGTCCGTCCGCTCCGCCGCGATTTGCCGCGGAAGCGGGGTTTCCCCCCGGCGTAGTGCCTCCGCGCGCCACTTATACAGGCGCGCGAGGACAATCGCCTCCAGATCCCACGGCGGCAGTCCGGCAAGGAGGCTTGCCGCCTCGCCCGAGATCGTGCGGTAGCCCCGGATCAGCCTTATGGCTACCACCTTTTGGGGCGCGTTCAGATAGTGGGCGGCTCTCCGCCGCAGTGAACGCACCCACACTGGGGCCCCATATGTAGCCATGGACCGCACGGCCCCCGCGTAAAGCCTCCGGCAGGAGGGGTTTGGACCCCTCAGGTTGGGCAGGAGCCGCTTAAGGGCGGCCCCAGTCCGTTCCAGTTTGGGGGCCAAACGTCGGAAGTTCTCCACGAAGTTCCACCGGCTATCAAGCACGAGTCCTAAGTACTTCATCGTGAACTCGACGCCGATGTGAACCCCTCCTACCGTTAGTTGGGATCCCGATGGTGGCCTGTTCCGGGGCCCATGGAAAGACATGGCCTCGGACTTGTGCAGAGTCACCTGGAGACCCAACTGCCGGATCCTCTCCACGACGATCGCAACCCCGCGTGTCATCGCGTCGGCCGCCGCCTGATGCGACCTCCCCTGCGCCGTAGCACACCACGCTGACGCCACCAGGGAGGTCGGCCCGCAGCACCCAGTAGTAACCGATGTCCCACAGGAGCGGCCCTAGAACCGATCCCTGTGGGACACCGCACGACATCTCTCGCCGGTTCCACTCCCCGTCGTGACCGGGGTAGATGACGGCTCTGTCCCTCAGATATGCCTCGACTATTCGACGGAGGTAGGTTGGCACCCGGTGATACCGAAGTGCCTCACCAATGCAACTCACAACAACAGGGCAGGGTGTTAATTGCGTTGGCGATGTCGAGTGACACCGCCACGACAACCCCGCCCCGAGACACCGCGTCCCCCCGTCGTGAGGGCTCTAACGCGCATGATGGCGTCCACCGTCGAGCGCCGCTTGCGGAAGCCGAACTGACTATCCGCAAGATCCGGCCCCGTCCTCACCAGGTGCCCGACGAGGCGGCCTGCAATTACTCTCTCAAAGAGTTTGCCGACCTCGTCGAGCAGCACAATGGGCCGGTATGCGGACGGATAGTCCGCAGGGCGCCCTGGCTTCCGAATGAGGACCAGCTTCCCCGTCTTCCAACAGAGTGGGAACTGGCCTCTCTCCATACATGCGCTTAAGAGCGCCTCCAGTCGAGGCCCAAGAGCCGTCGAGGCCAGGACCCAGGCTTTCCCTGGCAGGGAAATGCGGTTCCTGGGGCGGTATTTTTGGCCTTCAGCCTACCTACCGCCACTCTCAGATCTACCCCGGTCACTTCAGGGGTGTCGTCGTCGTCCGCGTGGTTCGCTTCATGCACCGCGAGCGGCGGAGCCATGGGCGAGGGAGTATGCTCCCCCCGTGAAGGGAACAGAGCGCTCACCACCTCCTCCACCAGCTGGGGGCGGAGACTCTGCGTCAGCGGGGGGGCCCAGATGCGGAGTTTATTCCGCACCATTTTGTAAGGGCGCCCCCATGGATCTCCGTTCAGAGTCTCCACCAACTCCTCGCGGGCCGTATATTTGGCACGCTGGACAGCGTCTTGGAGGGCGGTCTTCGCCGCTCTGTATCCCTCGTACAGCTCCGCCTCCGTCGCTTCCGCATCCGGAGGGCGGATGCGGAGCCTACGGTGCCTGGAGTACAGGTGTCGCACTTCGACGCACGCCTTGCGTAGCGTCTCCAGCTCCTGCGACCACCAGTACACCTGACGTCGGGCGCTTCCTGGACGGACTCGGGGCATTGCCACGTTGCAAATCTCGGACATGGCCTCCAGGAACCACTCCGCCTCATCGTCAATATCGGCAGGCCTGTCCAGTGATGACACCCAGGCCTGCACGATCGAGGCTTCCAGGAGGAGCTCCCGGTCCATCTGCTTCAGTGCCCACCGCGGACCACTCGGGGCCTGTTGGACCGGCGCGCTAGAGGTCTGGGCGGAGACGTCGAACCGGATATACCGGTGGTCGGAGTAGGTCTCCACCTCCTCCATGACGCGCCAGTCAATGACACGCTGTGACAGAGCGGGGCTGGCAAACGAGATGTCCACCACAGACTCAACCCGCATCCGCACACACGTGGGGACAGTACCCCGGTTTAGGACGACCAGGCCTGTCTCCAGAGCCCAGTCCTCCACCATCCTGCCCCGCACATCAGTGTAACGGGAACCCCAAGCCGGATTTTTGGCGTTGAAGTCCCCGAGCACTAGCACAGGGAAGCGATGGTACCCGGCAACGACGACACTTAACTCTGTTAAAGAGTTCTGGAACTCGGCGAGAGTTCGGCTCGGAGAGAAGTACACTCCCACTACTACTATCTCCCCGAACCGTGCTGCTACGCACCCCTGTCCCTTCGTGACACCTTCGAGGGATTGGGTGCCGGCGGCGGCCGACGAAATTATGGTCACTGAGCCGCTCAGGTCCTCAACCCAGTCATCCCTGGGCAGGACAAAATACGGCTCAGCGACTACGGCAATGTTATTCGACCACTGCGCCATGCTCTGGAGCAACAGGTCCTGAGCGCAGGCGCAGTGGTTGATGTTCGCCTGGAGGAGTCTTAATGGAGCCGTTACTCCTCCATTTCAGTCTCCTCCCGGGTGGCGGCAGTAGCGGCGGCGGCAACGGTGGCAGTGGCACTGGCCGCGGTGATGGTGGTTGTGGCAACGGCGGCCGAGGGCCTGCCTCTCCTTCTGGTTCCGGTGGGTGGAGCGCAGGACTTACTGCCCGCCCGGTGATCGGCCGGCTTGCCAGCACCCGCACATGCTGCGCAGTGCGGCGCGGCTTCGCACGAGCCGGCCTTATGTCCGGGCTGACCGCAGCGGAAGCACAGAGTGCTGCGGTCCACCTCCGAGGTGCACTGGACGCCAACGTGGTGCCCCACATGGCATCGGAAGCACCTCAGAGGTCTGGGTACCAGCAGTTTAACCTGTGCCGAAACCCAGCCCACCAGAAGCCTTCGGCCCTCCACAATCTTTTTGGCCGCCGTCACGGGGCAGCTTACCATTACGGTTCGCATACCCGCGGGGTCCGGACGTATGGTGCCCGCCTTCACCTGGTCGGCCAGACACCCGCCCGTCATATTTATTATGCTTAGGGCCAAATATTCAATCGCTAGTCGATTTTATGATGCCGCGTGTTGTCACAGTAACGTTGACATAAAGTTATCACTTTACGTCAATTCAGCACGAGACTTAACGGCTTAAAATTGACTTAAAATTGAGTAGCGTTTTAATATTTGGGCATTAGGTGTAAGAGCTTGATAAAACTAAAACCCAAAATTAAATACCTATAATTTCTGTAACAAGTTTAATTTTCTTCCAAATTTTGAGATCAACGTGAATAGTTTGACAAAATTGAAATACAAGGAAACTCTTTGAAACACACACAGGCGATGTGCGCCCTTTGACTAATGCCGACGGCACGTGTTAGATAGAGGTAATTTAAATTCCGGTAACCGGTATTAATACTGGTTGTATTCAATTTAAGAATTAAGGTAACCTTTAATAATACCTGTAAAAAATATAAATGTTGTAACCGAAAAAATACCCCTATTGATGATACCGGTTTCGGTCCCTGCTTTTGAGAACATTGTAGTCCTTGTAGATTTGTAGACCATTTTCTATTTCATTAAGTGCCTGGTAATAGTTGACAGGCCTACACTGTCCACCCATCCAATTAACACTGTAATTTGAAAACCGTGGAGTTAGTTTCTTGCCGGCTCTTCTCCATAGGAAACTACCTTTTGGAACCGGGCACCCATCTTCTGACGTTTCATAAGTGCCCATGTTTATTTGAAATGAAATATTTTAATTTTGTCCTGTGAGGGTCATTAGAAACTACTGAACGCCACCTGCTGCGATCCTTACCTACTCCTTTAGCCTTGTTTACGTTCATAAATCATAATAAATGTTTGATAGATTTAAATTAACTATCTCTTCTTCCATCCCTTAATCCTAGTTCTATCTGGGGTCGGGTCTCACTAATCTGTGATCACTCAGTCTGTGTGGTTCTTTCCTCAAAAGAGCATTTCAGACACCGATCTACATAGCCTTCACATGATCTGACCAAGAATCTGTCTCGACTTTAAGAGACTGTGACCTCTGAGTTTGTTTTGGCCTTTGTTCTCAGAGTAGTCAGATAGGAAAAGGCGGTCTCATCTAGTTTAAAAAAAAATATGATTGACGTGTAAAAGTGTTTGTACAATAAAAACCTACTTACTACATATATCGTTCATATAACTTACATTATGTATTATCTTTTTTCCAGGAGGAGCTAGCCCCCCCGCTCCCGCCCCCGCCCCCGCCCCTGCCCCCGCCCGCGCCGCCCGCGCGCGCGCCCTCGCCCGCGCACACGCCGCCGCCGCCCCCCTGGCTCGACCCGCCGCCGCCCGGCTGTGACGACCTGCCGCCGCTGCCTGCTGTCGTAAGTACTGCAACTTGGAGTCTGTCAAGTATTGATACCTCAGTGTTTACGACACTTAACAGGGTCGAAAAAAAAAATATGATTTTACGATTTCTTTTAGGTCAACGTCTGCTGCTTGTGTACTTGAAGTACCAATGAATTGAGAAAATCAGTTTTCAAAGTCAAAGCATAAGAAGTTTACAAAAAAAAAAACTTATTTTTAAACTGATATTTCGATATTTTTTTACACTGCATACGGTCGTTACCCCAAATAATAGTGAGAGTCAAAATGGCGGGTGTTACCTTAACTAATCAAATCATTCTATTTACCAAAAAAAATTACCTAAAATGTACTGTTTTTAGTACCTAGGTTTAAAAAAATTGTACCACCATCAGAACGAAATTATTTCAAAATTAAGGTACACCCGCAATATTGACATCAAAATGGCGGGTGTTCTATAATATTTTATTATTAAACCATCAGTCATAAAATATAATTACACCACAAAATTGTACCTAAAAAGTACCCCAAGTATAAAAACACACACACTTGATCAGTTGGATACTTCCTGAGAAAAAAAACAACCGTGTCTTGTATATAAGTAAACACGATCACACATCGTCCGCCTATAATGTTCCCACTGCTGGGAATCAGGTCTCCCTCGGTGAGAGGCCGTAACCCACCATGCGGGCCCAGTGCGGGTTGGTAGGTAGATGTCACATGTCCTCGAATTTTGATAGGGTCGTAGCTCAGATCATATAAACAAGGGAGATATGGCAAGGAGGCGTGGCGCTTGCGAACTCATCCGGCCGGAAAGTGTCATGATGTCAGTTTTGGCTATTAGTCGAATGTCAACTTGCAACGTCTTAGCTGCTCATGATTTTTGTCAAAATACCGCGTTGTTGTAAGTACTAAAATAGCTCAGATCATATAAACAAGGGAGATATGGCAAGGAGGCGTGGCGCTTGCGAACTCATCCGACCGGAAAGTGTCATGATGTCAGTTTTGGCCATTAGTCGAATGTCAACTTGCAACGTCTTAGCTGCTCATGATTTTTGTCAAAATACCGCGTTGTTGTAAGTACTAAAATAGCTCAGATCATATAAACAAGGGAGATATGGCAAGGAGGCGTGGCGCTTGCGAACTCATCCGACCGGAAAGTGTCATGATGTCAGTTTTGGCCATTAGTCGAATGTCAACTTGCAACGTCTTAGCTGCTCATGATTTTTGTCAAAATGCCGCGTTGTTGTAAGTACTAAAATATTATTGTTTTTCTTACCAAATTTATTAAAACATTACCTCGTGATACTAGAAACACGATGAAGTACCAAAAGCAATTATTTTCATTGGGAACAAAAACCATTGTTTGTACACATTGATCAATGAATCGGCTGGTTTAATAGCGCAATGGATAAGTGTTTTACTGATACTCTCACTCACACGATAGTTTCGTGAAGCGGCCGCTGCCGACTTTTCTTAGTTAGAGATGTGATGTGACATTTGTGGTTGTCGATATTTTATACGACCTTTTTACGAGTTTATTTATTTAGTTACACAAGGCCACAATTTTTTTTTTGTTGCATGTAATTTTATGGCTGTGGTTTACTACTCATGTATCATTGATATCATCATCATCAGCCACATCTTGCTTTTATTTTAACATTTTAGCTATCCGAAGGATCCAAAAATAAAAGAAAAGTGGATAAATGCGGCAGGAAGGGGTCCAAACTGGTTTCCAACAAAAAAATAACACAAAGACCTCGACACTAGAAAGCGGTCATCACGCTCTGATGTACTGCGTCGCTCCTGGTCGCCGAATGTAGCCACCGGTCTCTTGAAACCTCTGGTACACACGACGAACAGAGTAGCGGCTCATATTTAGTCGTCGAGCAACTTCACTTTGATTATGGCCTGCTTCGAGCAAGGCAATAACTTGAGCGGCTTCTGCGGGTGTGGTATCCATATTTTTCCGTATGCTTTCATAGAGATGTTATCACGTTGACCTTCGGTATGCAAATTAGTGACAATGCTAACGGATGAATTTGGCTAATTTGGTGTACGGCTGATTTAATTTTGTGTTTTTTTAAAGCTAAGCTTGTATTCTTTAATTTTGTCTAATGATTTGTACTCAATAACTTTAGATTTAAGAAAAAAATCTGTAATAAACCAAATGGCAAGGGGTGTGCGATTTTATTGCTCTCAAGTGTATATATCCTAATATATATATCTGTGATTTATCAGAAATCCGTTAAAATATACAGTTTTGAAGTTACACTGATTAATATTAGAAGTTAACTGGAAATTTGTCAAACCACAGACAGATATATTGTGGTTGTGTTATTGTATTTTACTAACTTCAATTAGTTAATATTACAATTATGATCAAACTTCACTTGTATAGTATCATATAATTTTCATTGTGATCATCTAAAATTAATCATTATGAAACGAGGAATAAAAAGTTTTGTTGATTTAATAATAATAATAATAATAATGATTTATTTGTCAGATCAGTACAATCCATATTATAGTTAGTAAGAACATAAACTACTTACAAACTAGTGTTAGTACATAATGATAATTTCAGTATTACATTAAAAAAATATGTCCGATATCAATACACATGTCAGAAATAATAATAATAATAATATGTCACAATAATAGTAATAATAACACACACAGTAACAACACAACGACACACTATTTCTGGGCACGGTTTGTAGGCAACACTTGGGTCCTCGTCCAGTGTTTTAATATGAGGCCATCAGTCCTATCCGCCACAGTCATCAAGAGACTGTTGGCGCTGCCCCGCACCCGCCACATCAGGGAAGCGACACGCTTACGTATGATTGCATAGAAGTCATCTATACGTGCCTCAGCGAACATCCCTGATGCACTGCAGTGTCGCGGCAGCCTCAACAGTGCCCTATATGCGTTATTGTATTGGACTCGTAAGGCGCTGTAAGCCCTCTGCGTGTAGTCGACCCATAGGCTGCAAGTGTAAAAAGATTGGCAGTATGCCCTGAACAGAGTCACCTTAACGTCATTTGAACATTTTGCAAACCTACGGATCAACATATTGCTCCTGACTGACAGCGCCCTACGTTCCCTCTCCATGTCATTATTATCGGTCTGCAAAAAACACAAAAAAGTGTTTTCAAACAACATTTCCCATCGAGAAATGCACCTTCACCGTGTAGTGAAATATTTACTAAAATGTGTAGTGAACTTCAACAAAAAATATCGCCCAAAGCACTTTATTTATTGACATTTTTTACCTTGTTTTAGCTTCATCGCATGGAGATCCAGTATTATCGTATTTATTGAGAGTTACGGTTATTATATCAAAAATTGTTGGTTTTGCAGTTCCGTAGTCATCTAGATGTTTGAGATACAAAACACATACAATAAAACGTTTTAGTTCTTTGCTCCACATTCCTAAAACAGTCAAGGTTATAAATCGTTTTTACAAAGTGGCTTATGTCGATGCGAACATATAAGGCTTCGGGTGATGTCTAATCAACTACTGGGGATACTATATTAATAGTATCCATCGTCTGAGAACTAAAAATCATTTGAGCAACCGGAACACTTATTTTATTATGTTCGTTGAACATTACAGCAACATACAGCAAAGAGTAATTTTTCACAATGAAATCAGTTTCCTTAAAAATGCTACCAGTTGCGTCGATGCTCAGTATAACTCTGTGGTTTTTATGATATTGATTGTAGTATGTCTTGTGACGTAGATCAATAGTAAATATAAAAATGTGGATGAATAATTGTTATGTGTTTAATATTAGTACTTGATAATCGTTTTAGGGTTTTACATTTTGAGCCATATACAATAACGCAAAAATTGGATCTTTACTCACTAAGAGTACTTTCATGTTTTATCTGTATTAAAGTTCCGTGTGAAGGTAGATGGGATGGCTGAAAATCCCCAACTTCCATTGCATAATTAATTAATTGTTTATGAACTGTTATCGGAGCCTCATGTTTCATTTGTTCCATCAATATTTTGCGCTTTATGGGTGACAAATTGTTTCTTTTTTCTTAAATTATGTTTATTTTTTTTCAAAATCTGTAAATAAACTGGTGCAGGAAGCAATATTTTCTGTACATTATTTATTATTATTATTTTTGTTACAGCCATGACGCGCAGCTGTCGACTATTTCTGTTTTGTGCTCGTGATTAAAGATCTCTTTGTTATTTTTACTTTTTTTTTCTTAATTATTAAGAGCTAATTATCTTTTTTGTATGCACGTGTTTCTGTGACAATTAATCTATTTTTCTTTCTTTCTTATTTTAGTACTTATTGCATTCTGTACATGCACCGAGAAAAGTCACTCTTTCATTACATTTAACATAATCGGTCTTATTACAAAACAAGGTTTTTCTTTAGAAATGGTTTAAACGATCGAGCCTGTCATGAAATAAGAACCTTACAGAAATCTAAATACAGTTCCTTTTACAAAACTGACAACTTAGCCTGGCCTTAGAGTGTCAAATTTTGTATTAAGACATTTACTATAGTCGGCATAAAGTTCGAAATACAAAAACTGGCTCGAAGGTTTAGGCTCGGGCTAAACTTAGATCGTGTTTTGTAATAAGACGGAATAGGTTTTAAAGCACCAACTACAAGATTTCGTTTTTTCCCAATTTTTTCCCTTAACAAGTCTGCCCACTCATATTTAGGTAATATCCACTTTATTTTGCTTAACTGGATTATTAGCTCTCATACAAACAGAGCATTCCGAGGTTGGCCGAATTCTCCTCCATTGATGTAAATCAAGTGAAAAATTCAAAGATTACCTTCTTCACTACATGTAGTATCATCACATATAAAAAAAATCATCGTTATTTTATTCTTCTTCAATCTCTTTTTCTGTATTAACATCATCCCTAATTAATATATCTTTGTCTTCCGTTTTATTCTCTGAACCCACATAGTTTTTATCTTCACTGTTTTCATCATCCACGTGAAATAAATATTCAAAATTTCTTTTGATCGATAAATAAAGTGCTTTGGGCGATATTTTTTGTTGAAGTTCACTACACATTTTAGTAAATATTTCACTACACGGTGAAGGTAAATCATTTCTCGGTGGGAAATGTTGTTTGAAAACACTTTTTTGTGCATTTAAATCAACAAAACTTTTTATTCCGCGTTTCATAATGATTACTTTTAGATGATCGCAATGAAAATTATATGATTGATGATAATACAGTTATCTGCGTATTGTGAACTATGAAGCTCGTAGGATTCATCAGGAAAGTACCAATAGTTAGTCATTTATCAACTACCCGCATCATACTATAACATGAATGTGCATTTACGAAGCTGGTTGCTAGTTGCGGAAGGTTGCTAGTAACTTATTGATATAATAAATTATTCGTGTTTATATAATTAGTAATTATAATTTATCCGTAAAATATTAATGTATTTATAACTATATCAATATTTCATGATAATTATCGTATTTGGTTCTAGAACATGTCAGTTTCCTCACGATGTTTTCCTTTACCGTTTTTGAGAGCAGTTGTGATGAAATTATTTGTATTACACAAAGTAAACCAACTGTCTTGGTTCGAACCTACGACCCTATCAAATTTCGAAGACATGTGACATCTACCAACCCGCACTGAGCCCGCGTGGTGGGTTTCGGCCTACTCCCTCTCACCGAGAGGAGGCCTGTTTCCCAGCAGTGGGAACATTATAGGCTGACGATGTGCGATTGTTTTATTTCTCAGGAAGTATCCAACTGATCAAGTGTGTGTGTTTTTTTACTTGGGGTACTTTTTAGGTACAATTTTTTGGTGTAATTATATTTTATGAGTAATGGTTAAATAACAAAATATTATAGAACACCCGCCATTTTGATGTCAATATGGCGGGTGTGCCTTAATTTTGAAATAATTTCGTTCTGAAGGTGGTGGTGGTGGTGGTGGTACAATTTTTTTAAACCTAGGTACTAAATAGTAAATTTTAGGTAAATTTTTTTGGTAAATAGGAGGATTTGATTAGTTAAGGTACACCCGCCACCACCAAAAAATATCATCGATTCTTTTTTGTTTCGTTCATTATTTTCGATAGCCCTCATATCTGCGGAGTTTCGCTAACTAATTTGACCCTGTGTAAGTATTAATTTCCACTCAACATTTTTCTAACAATGCTACCGTTACTGTCCCTATGACGTAAGTGCCTTCAGAAAATATTCGTTTAAGATTTATTTAAATGGAACTCTGAACAGATTTAGGTTAAGTATAAGAAAATACTCGATAATAGTTGTTGCAAATTACGAGCGCGCAAAATGTGACTTTGTTCATTCTCAAACTCAAACTCAAAGCATTTATTTCAATTAAACCATTTAGAGGCACTTTTGAATTGTCAAGTGGTCGGTCAGTCAGAAATATGAAGCTAGTTGCCCATTCCAAAGCGTAGTAGGTACCCACGGAATAGAAAAAACAGTGGAAGTGCCACGCAGCTATCGCGCGTGTGTCACAATTATGCGGAGCTCCGCAACACCGGCTCAGTCGCGATTAGATACTTGCTGTGATACGACGTCTCGAAAGTAACGAAAAATATTACAAACATGCCTTATTGTGCGATTTTTACATGCAAAAACGATAGCAGGACAAAAAATGTATCTTGCGGAGGCGTATCGTATCACCGGTAAGTATAAAACTATGATATATTTCAATATAATTGTTTTTATTGATAAAACCATATTTATTACTTTGTTGCGAACTAAAAACTACCTTATGTCTATTGTTCAAAGTCTAAATCAACTTGCTCGCGGTCTTGAATATCATGCTATACATTCTAGAATCTTCGACTGCTACTCGATTAGGGATGGGACACATTCAAATATTTCGGTATCGATAAAAAAATAAAATGTGTATTTATATAGTGAAACTTTATAAGGTTTCACTGATAATAATACATAATATTATTATGTACTCGTTGTCGTTCTTCTTGATTAATTGAAATAAATGGTTTGAGTACTTATATTCTGACAAACAAAGCAATCATTCATTCATAGTATTCGTAGGCCTCAAAAATAATAAATACTAATAAAGTATGTAAATATTTCAGTTTTCCCAAAGATCCTTTTACCAAGGAGAAATGGATAGAAGCTACGGGAAGACAGAACTGGATGCCGTCAAAATCAAGTACAATCTGTTCAGAGCATTTTAATGAAAACAATTTACAAACTTCAAAAAAAAGGCTACAGATTTTTAAATGATAACGCAATTCCTATTCATAAAATTTTAATTTTTCAAGTATGTGCAATTTGTTACCTATAAATTATTACTTCATAAGTTATTACTTATTTGAGCCTGTCCTTATGTTTAACTACCGTTTAATATATTATTTTACAGGATCAAACTAATTCAAAAAAATGTGAGCCAGGACCCTCCAGGAAACGGCTCCAGGAAACGCCACCATTGCCTAGCTTAATTTCAGTAACACCAACAAAAAAGGCCCGTATAGTTATAGACTCTGAGTTAACTATCAGCCCCACGTCAACTCCAAGAAAAAAAAAAATTAGGAAAGATGTTACAATGGACTCAAAGTAAACTAAGGAAACAAAATCTAAAAATCAAACTCTTACAAACTCGGAATCGTAGATTAAAAAGAAAAATCAAGAATATGGAAGAACTTCTAAAATCATTAGAAGATAAATTTGCCATGAAAAGTGAAGATCTTGTTAGCTTAAAAAACACAAATTTAAAGGTTAGCTATTATTATTTTTATTACCTCGATTTCCGACCTGGCTCGTCAACTGACACTGTCACTGGGCAATGCGCAAAGGGATAAACACTAGATGAACAGTGTTTATCGACGAGCTCAATTCTGTAAGGGCCCTAGTCAAAAAAATGGTTAATAAAGTGTTTTCCTGTAGGTTAATGAATTGATTACTCGCATGACTGGAAACAAACCTGAAGTACAAAAGTATTCACCAGCACTTCGGAGTTTTGCATTAACCTTAAACTATTATTCGCCTCGAGCTTATGATTACGTGCGAAGAACTTTTAATACTTGTTTACCTCATCCACGAACTTTAAAAAAGTGGTACTCAAAAGTGGGTGGAGATCCCGGTTTTACCAGTGAATCCTTTACTGCTTTAAAACGTAAAGCAGCTTCATTGAACCATGAAATTATAGCTACATTAGTCATAGACGAAATTAACATTCGACGTCGAATTGAATGGGATGGGAGTAAGCTACATGGGTATGTAGATATGGGTACAGGTTTAGATGGGGATCATTTATCGGAAGCGAAAGAAGCTTTGGTTTTTTTAGTTACTGCCATAAACCAAAACTTTAAAGTCCCCGTGGCTTATTTTCTTGTTGATGGTATTAAAAAATGCTTGGAAATGAGTCATGACGCTGGCGTTAAAATAGTAGCACTGACGTTTGATGGATGCGCAGCCAATATTTCTATGGCTGGACATTTAGGTTGTTCTTTTTCAACGAGTAGTATGACATTTGAGCATCCCGTGACCAAAGATTCTATTGTTGATGTACTTGACCCGTGCCATATGTTAAAATTATTGAGAAACTCGTTTGAAAATTACAAAACGTTTATTGACAAAGATGGTAATAAAATCTTGCGGCAGTATCTAGTAGATTTAAATAGGTTACAAAAACAGGAAACTTTTCATTTGGCAAATAAAATAAAAGATCGACATATCAACTTTAAAGATGAAAGGATGAAAGTAAAATTGGCTTCGCAACTTTTTAGCCTTAGTGTGGCAGAAGCAATCAAATTTTGCAGAGAAGATTTGGCAATAGAAAAATTTAAATATAGTGAGCCTACCGAAAACTTTTTAAAACTAGTTAACAATATTTTTGACATTTTTAATTCAAGAAATTTACATTTTCATGGTTTTAAAAAAGCATTAAATAATAATAATGCTTCTCTAGTTTTTGATTATTTAAACAAAGCTGCAGTTTATATAAATAATTTGAAACGTGAGGATGGCACACTTTTAATAAATAGTCCACGAAAAGTTGGTTATTTGGGTTTTCTGGGTTGCATAGAAGCGATAAAATATTTATTTGCTGCTTTAATACAGACAAACTTATTGATTTATTTACCCTTCTATAAACTTAGTCAGGATCACATAGAATATTTTTTTTGTAATATACGGGCGCATGGTGGATCGAACAACAATCCCACGACTAGGCAGTTCGTATCTGCATATAAAAAAATGTTGGTTCACGTGGAACTGAAAGACACAGATAGAGGAAATTGTTCGGCATTGGAACAAATCTCAATTTTAAACTGTTCATCTGCGGTAGAAAGAATTAATGTAAGTTCAGTGCGACGAGACTTAAGCAGGGAAGATGATCAAGAGGAGGATGAATACTTAGATGAAATTGAGCTGCATCTGTCCGATTTCAGCAAGCAAACGATAGTTCACATTGCTGGTTACATAACAAAACAATTAATTAAAAAAATTAAGTGTGATATATGCGTTAGTGCTCTAGTAACAGAAAAAACTCAGTCACTACATAGATTTATAATAGCGAAGGATAAAGGAGGATTGTTGTACCCATCAGAGGATGTCATTAAGATATGCCAGACTTCAGAGATATTTTTGAAAGACTGTCACATATTCAAAAAAGTCGTTCTCATGTCTAAAATAATGCGCCAGTTTATTGGGACATCCATATTCCAAAATATTATTTACCATCAGTTAGGAGAATTTCCTACATCGAATCACATTACGGATTTAATGAAAGCCATTGCGGAAAGATATATCAATATCCGCATGCATCACTTGTTAAAATTAAATATAAAACAAGGACAATAAATATTTTAAATTAACTATTTATCGTTTCATTTAACCATTTTACCTTTTATACTAATCGGGCTTTGGTCTATTTCATAACATAAAAGATTTTAATTATTACATTGTACAGACATCGACATTAAATTATCGATATCTTGTCCTCATCCCTAGCCGAGTAGAAAAATATATAACAGGTGCATACGAATATGACATCTATTTCAATGATATTAGGGTGTTAAATAGAGTAACTTGGCTACAGCGCCCTCTAGCGTTGAATAGCTGAACTCGTTGTTGATTGCTCGAATTTGATTGTTAGATGGAAAAATGGTCTTCATTGATTTTGACATGTAAAATAAAAACAACATTCTGTAGTTGTAATAACACTTACTTTTAAACAACAATAAATAAACTTTTCGCCAAAGTTGCATTTATAATTTGTAGCCAATTATATCATCATTTTCTGTGTATTGCAATGTACGTTTTAATTTGCAAGTGTGTGAGTTTGGCGACACTGGTTCCCGACGTTCCCGTACTAAGGAAGTCTAAGGGCACTTCCACTGTTTTTTCTATTCCGTGTAGGTACCTATAGACAAGAAACTCCATGGACACTCTTTTAAATTATATTTTTACATAAATATTAGTTACATCATTAATGTTGAATATAGGTATAATTATATGTGAGAACGATGTAAATAAGACGTACACGTTGAGTGTCCAGTGTACAGCAAATATGACATTTAAACAAAACAATCCATAATAAAATAATTAAAATAAGCCGTGGTGGCTAAGAGATGACCAGTTCCAACTGACATTCGGTTTCAATTATAATAATTGCTGCGTACTGGCTGCATACTTATGCAGCCTTTTTGACTGGACTTCCAGTCAAATCTATGAGGTTCCGTTACGTATTTGGCAACCATGTCCGGACTTTCTTCCGGACTCGTAATTACGTCCGAATTTTTAATATTTGTACGCACAAATCGATTACATTACACCCCGCCTCTCTCCCGGTGCCTTTATGATAAAATAAAAACGAATAATGTTTTATTCAAGAAAGCCCATAAATCTGAAAAGTACCTACTAATGGTACTCAGAATCAGGAGCCAATGAAGACGTGAAGATGAAGCTAGGGATCGAGAAGGACTCAGTAGATACACATATTTATAATAATAAGTGCATAATTTATGCAGAATATATTTAATATTGTGTTTACATTTATTTAGGCTATGAGGAACAGGGTGTAAAGTTCGCTTATACCTTCTTAGAAAAGGCAGGATCCTCCGACCAGACGAATGTCGTGTCTGGTGGGCAACTGCCTGATGATTGATGTCGGGACGTTGTAGATATGATAGTTGCGCGCTAAACTCTGGCTTGTGGTTACCAACCCCTATCAACTTTGTATGGAAGGAACGAAATACCTGCAAGGCCAAAACCTCCAACTTGCCAATAAAAAATAAAAAAAGATTTTGTGTGGTAACACATAACTTCCGGCAATATCGTCATTTGACAAATCAAAATGTTGCCATAAAATTATCCTTACTTCCATGTAATAGTTTTTTATCCATACTTCATGAATTAATTTTTATTGGAATTATAATAAAAAATATTTGAAAATGATAAACATGAATAAAACCGTCATGTTTTACATTCGATACGATGGGTCCAACAATGAAATGGAATGATATTATTTTTTATAGTAGGATTTTTATTTCAATAGTTATAACACCAAGTTGACAATGGCGTCGGCGACGGAAAAATCTATAAGTCAATGGAAAAATAACATCAAAGAGTACAATGAATCACATTCCCAGAACACTGTTAATTACTCCTAGCGGAGTAAAATAGCACATAATACAATATCAATATAGCGTCGGTTGTTTTGTTTGTTGTCTCTGTGTTAATTTCGTGGTATTTTTGGATTTGCATCTACATTTGAAGATCTTCACCTGATCTAACCAACATCGAGTCGACCTAATGCTTCTCCGTTCCAGCGAATAATTGTTTTGAATGAGACATTGACCCTAGTGAGAAAGTGACTAAGTATTTTGTGACAATGGAAAACAAAAGAAAATGTTTTAAGTGCGGCTGCTCGCCTGCTAAAGACGGCGTGAAGTTCATCTATGATGCTTTGACATTGACTTTGACTTTTGTGCGGTGCAGAATTTTGCGTGACGTCATTGCTATGCGTAGTTCGCATGTGGCGATGTAGATACCTTTACATATTTTAACCGACTTCAAAAAAGAAGGAAGTTTCTAAATTCGACCGAATTTATATATATATTTTTTATATAAAATAAATACGTATTACATATTAATATCGATTTTGAGTTTTTTATTTACTAATATTAATTAATATTAAGTGTGTAATATAATTAATTTCTCTGAGACTGGATAGTCTCTCTCCTCTCATGTACACTCAACTGTCTCTACATCTACAGTAGTTTTCTTTACTGCCAGTTTTCCCAATTTCTACACCCGCCTCTTGAATTATAATATGAAAATAATATTTTCTTTGATTTCGCTGGCCCGTCCGGACATCACTCTAAAATATTATGGCAAGCCTTCTTCTCATGCACTTATCTACGTGCTCGTCATATGATCTGAACAAGATTATGTCTGGACTTTAAAAGAGACTGACCTCTGAGTTTGTTTCGATGTTTCTTCTCAGAGAAACACCGACCTCATCTAGTTTTAAAACATTATAATTTCTTGTTGACGTGTAAAAGTGTTTTTATAACGAATTATTCTTCATTTATCACTCGTTAAATGCAACCACTATGTAGGCATCGATACTTTGATCCGATACCATAAATATATCTTTAACTGTATGCAGTATACAACAGCAGACTCCTTCCGCACCCACTTTACCAGGCCTGACTTCCTAAAGCTCTTTACAATGATTTCGTAATTTATTACAGGCAGAACCAAAACAAGAGATCGGCGACGAGCTAGCGTCGTTCTACAGCGACATAGCTGAGCTTGAGAAGCAGACGCCGGGTCCACCCACAACGTCCAACTCGCCCGAGCCCGTCGAGATCAAGGACAAGTATCGAGACAAGGACAGAGAGCAGGAAAAGGAGGTTAAAGTTGTTAAGAAGAAGTCTAAAGTGAGTAACGTTTTTTTTAAAAGTCCTTATTTAGTGTCCTCTGTACACGCAATCGATTGTGATTTCGCGATGTAGCCCAGTCGACAATTTTTTTTTCCATGCTTTTTTTATGCAACTGAAACTCGATAACTTGATTTACTAAGAACCCCTAGGCACAACAGCCTACCTACCTGAGTATCGTGTTTCTATATAGCAAATAAATTACTTTGACTTTGCAAAAAAATTTATTTCCCCTACCCGTCCTTTTGTTATTTTGAAACTACCAGTCGATTGGGCAAATTAAACTTCTGCGCTGATGGAATTAATATTTTTTTGCTTTGCCTTCTATTATTTGAGAGTGAAAAGCTACTGCCTAGATTATTGTGCTAAAAGCTACTGCCTATAAAAGCTACTGGGCCCACGTGGTGGGTTACGACCCACTCCCCCTCACAATGAACCGAGATGAAACCTGTGTCCCAGCAGTGGGAACATTATAGGCGGATTATGCAATGCCATTTATTCCATACTCTTCGATAACTGTTTGAGAAAAATGATAATAATGAACATTTTATTGTTTCAGGTTAAAATATCAGCATCAATGGGACTAAAGCACAAATCAGTATCTAATTTAGTAGCAAAATGGCAACAAATATCGGAAGAAATCAACTCTGATTGATTCAAGAACAACTGGAGCGGTCGGTCAGCCGCTTCAAGCGATGCACTTCTTCTGGCAAAGCGCTGTATAGACAAAAACCGAACGCTAAATCTGTGAAATTTGTTAAGTTTTGTAGTGGTCATAAATGGTCAGTCAATAACCAATTATGTTGTTGACTGGAATAAAATTCGTGATGTAAAGCTGATATTAACATTTAAGTTTTTTTTACCTAAGAATCGAGTGACCGGCGGCGGCGGCGGTAAATTATTTTAGATTGAAGACTACATTTATTATGTATTGGATTTATGAAGCATTTAACCGTAAACATGATAATACGAAAAGCTAGAACAACAAATAGAAGTTTTTCAAAACCTAATGTCTTCGTTAATTGTGCAATGTACCATAAAATTAATAGTAGGTACTAGGCAGAGATTAGCAAATATTTTTCATACGTTATAGAACACCAAAAAGCTCCTTCATAGTACAACTATCTGTAACAAGATTTTATTGATACGACCGCAAAACTATGCTACTAGTCGTGATTGTGTAATTATAATTACGAACTTTGCTATTGAATTGATTAGTTAGTGAACCTATGACTGCTATCTTGAATTTAACATAACCTAACATCACGCCTTGCTGCCCCGAAGGACTAGGCAGAGGTGTACCTACCTTGGACTTATTTTAATTAAATTATGCTGATAAACAATCAATTCGTAATAAGTAAGATGCAAAATAAACAGATGAGTCACTTGAAAATATATGTTTATAAGGTTATTTTGAGCACATTGTCAATAGAAGTAAGTTCTGTTATCCATGAATGGATACCAACATATTACGTTTTATTAAGTGTCTGTAAATATTTAGTATATTTTGTAAATATTATTTAGTAAACTTTATTCAGAACAAATAATGTTGTTTTTGTCCTGTATTCTTAGCACTGATTTAAAGCAGCTGGCAGTTGTTTATTGTAGTTTACAAAATGCATGTTTACCTAATAACAAGTTTGGCAGTAAAAACAGCAGTAAACTATAAATGACAACATAATCAACAAATATTTAATTGGGTAATTATTAAATATTAAGCAGTAAAATTGCTTAACGGGCAGTAACGGATGGGCAGTTAGACTTTGAAGTAGCGCTCGCTTGGCTCAGGCTGTCCCTCCTGTTTACTTACATACTCTGTCGTACGGGCTTACTGATTCTGGTATTGAAGTTAAAGGAAAAAAAAACATGTTTCGAAGGATGCTATGAATAATATTCATAACACCTAACAAACAAAAACAAAACATTTTATTAAATCTGTTTATTTCAATAGATACTTAGTACAAAAATGTTGGCAAAATTTGTTTAGTTTTAAATTTTAATATGGTACGGCATCTGTCCTATATTTTTATGTTACATTTATGTGAGTTTGAGTTCTAAATAAATGGTTTTAGTTTCTGTATGACTTTCCGCTTGCGCTTTACAAAACTTATTTTGAATTCTTCTAATAGGTACTTACCAAGAACACTATGGTCACCCTACAAAATATACTCCTATAAAAAAATGTGAACGCATTTTCTACTAAAGCATGGCATTTAGAACAACGCACGATGTGTAAAATTTTAATAAAAATATAGTTACAAAACTTGATCCCATTTGTATTAATCTATGAGGTTGAGCCTAGTTAATAAAGCCGAACATAGTGGGCTCTCAGTTCAAACGTTTTAAGAAAATTCGACTTTCATTTACATTTCAACCTTTGGGACATCATTTCTTAGGTAATTCACTGAGAAGTTCAACTATAAGTTATAAAAGGCATATTTATGTATTTCCTCAGTTAAACTCATATTTTGTAGATTCCACAGTACAGACTCAAATGAACTGAGGGACTCAGTTAAATCGCCATAATTCTGTAACGTCATATTCTAGAGTTCTTCAGAAATGTCCTAAAAGATTTAAAAAAATCTTAACTAAATTCTAAAATAAAAATTATTAACACAGATTAACAGATATAGTATTTTCTGAGATGTTTGCTACATAATATGCCACTTTATGGATTGAGAGCCCATGTTCATAAAAAAAATATTTTACGCTTAAATTAATTTATAGCAAAGGTCACGGAAGGCCACTGTAACGATTTAACAGTTTTTATTAGTTCATTTACGGGATAAACGAAAGAAACAAATGATTAATTAACACTGTTTTATTGTGTAACATATCAATAACTATTTTTAATTCTAGATGTAATATTATACTATTTATTAATCTTAACTTTTAATAAGCTCTTCCAAACGGCCTTGCAAGGAAAAGGCCCCATATTGGGCCAATATTATAAATCAGTCGTTCATCTTAAAACTAGAGTTGTAATATTCAAAATATCCGCTTTTACTAAAACTACATAAAAAGCTCTTCCATTTAAACGATTCTTTTATTTAGGATATGTATACACGAATAATTTTACATCGTTCTGGAGCCGAAACACAGTAACTCCAGACGATTAATAGTTACTATTGGCATTGTTATAATTTTTTAAGACATCTAATATAGAAGTTTGAAATTTATCACTTTTATTCTGTCATTCGAGTTAAATCTTAGTAGCCCTTCCACTATTTCATTCATAAGTGCAAGATCGTACGCGATCCACTCGGTGATGTCGTAGCGCGGAACAGCTGTGCGATAGCGGACGTTGGACGAATAACCTGCTGCAAGTAGGTATTTTATTTCAGGTAGGTACGATTTAGATTGGTGTAAGTTCATTTACCTCCGTTATCTCTCGTTTGTATTGGAACCTAATTGGACGCACGGCACGGTGTTTATTACTATCACATCTCCTCGTAAACGAGAGAAATTAATTGAAATTTCATTCACTACTCTCGCATCACGAAATCACTAGTAATCGTACGGTCTATTACCTCAAGTAGACATGACGAGTACGCTTGTGAGTTTTATTTAAGGCCTTGAATCGAGTGTCCACCAATCGAGCTAATAGGTACTTAATAAGCATACAGCTACCTACCATAATAAAATTATGATGAATAAAAGTAATACTGCCTAAACCAACTTTTACAATGTTTGCTTGCGGCGCGGCGGCTTCTACAAAGGCAGGCAATTCAAACAGAAAAATGAATCGTTTTATCTGTCAAATAGAGTTCATTATAAGTTGGTGGTGCCCTTTTCTATGAAAATATTGTACCGAATTAAGACCTTATTTTTATAAAGTTAACCGCTGAATTCGGTTGTGCATCAATTCTGTGGCTTCTCAGAATAATTTTAGTAAACTGCGTACCTACATAACCTTGTAGGTACCTAGTTTGGTGAAATTTCTATTTGTTACCGTTTACGGTTAAGAAATAAAGTCTGAATTCGCTTTTCGTATTTTTATTTGTGTACCTATTTATCTATTGCGTATGTGTTTTTATTTATGTTTAAAGAAGTCGGCGCGTAGGCAAAGGTACGATGATCGGCGACCTCTGTGAACTAGGTACCTACGCATAGATAAAATAGACATAGTGCTACAGCCATATGTTTAGAGTATAAATAAGTTTAAATCCGCTTAAATAGTGGCGGTACGTCCAAACGGCAAGCAGGAATTTTAATGTAATAAAAAGTTCATTTTTTTCAGTAGGTACATTAATACCAGAAATTTGCTAGCAAGGATATTATTGAGGAACCTCCTTGTCCTCCCACGGTCAAAAAAGATTGTTTTGATGTAGGTAGGTACACAGTGAACAAGATGTCCATCTTTCACTGTGGTGTTCAGTCACCAGTCGCGGTCATCAGTACCTGCTTGCACTTTGTTGCGCGACAATAATAAATCGTTTGATTCCGCATTCATAACCATTGTTTGATTTAAATTGCGTTTATCTACATACCTATCAGTTAAATAACTCTAATTTTTCCTTCATAATTTCCACGGGCTTAGGACCGTCGCGTCAGTAATAAGTAAGTACATGTTTCATATCTAAGTAGGTAAGTACTTACTTACTTGTAGGTAGGTACTCTTTTATTCACTTCACTTTTCACAATATTAAAAGCGTCCACTTCACGTCCAAAAGCTGTCGCACTTCTTAAGGCATCTCGAGTCTCGAGTAGTACGCTAATCGGAAGAAACTAGTCTTATCTCGAACCACACATAAAAATCCAGTGGTGTTAAGTCAGGGCTCCTTGCGGGCCAAGCCACAGGGCCACCACGACCTATCCACTGCTCACCAAACACACTGTTTAAATACGCACGCACTGAAGTAGCATAATGAGCAGGGCAGGGCATCCATCATGCTGATAGAACAGACCGCGTTAATGTGCCAGGGAGATACCGATTTCTGTTTTGTGCTCGTGATTAGAGATCTCTTTGTTATGTTTACTTTTTTCTTAATTATTAGAGCTAATTATCTTTTTGTATGCACGTGTTTCTGTGACAAATAAATCTATGTTTCTTTCTTTATACATAATATTGGCTAACATTGAATCGCCTGGCCGCCATTATGGTATTACAACGTGGCCGCGTGGGTCGCGTTCGAAGTATTCCTGTATGTCTTCCTCTAATTCTGCCGACTAAGGTAGTCTACCGCGGCCCTGCGCGTGTGGGCGCTCGAAACTGTCCATGATCGAGGAGGCGCTGGGTTACAGCCAGGATGGTGGAGGTGAAGGGAACTTGATTGGTCAGTGAGTCCATGTGCGCGCAGTGAGTTCAGGTGTTCCGGCTGAGCATACAAACGTCTGGCCTCTTCTAAGTTATGGTTCGCCATGTCACATAAAAATGCACCATAGCCCAAAACTCCAATTTTTGGCGCGTAATTAGGTTGCGCATGCGTGACCTAATACAACGAAACGCGAGACAATACTAGAAAGGAATAAGAAATTAGGAATGGGGGGGGGGGGGGGGGGTCGGCTAGACTGTAAGGGGCCGGGGGCGTGGCTTACGGATCATGCTGTCTGATCGATGAATTAATTTTTCAATGGGTGCCGTTCGCAAGTGTTGCAGTTCGTCGATACGTTTTACACACATATCCATTGATCGCAAGGAAGCGTTACTACGAGTTCTCACTATTACACAAAAAAACAATAAATTAGATTTTTCGTGATTTTGTTTTATTGTAACTTATTGAAAATAATAGTCCCAATCGTTTTGAGTTCGATGATCGAGTATATGGCTTTCGGTTACAGAACGACCTAAAATTGACCGTGTATATGTGTATCTGTTTTAGTGTATTGTATAGATACTTATTATTTGCACCAACAACAGCCCCATTTTATGTCTAGGAAAATCTCTGTCCATTCCAAGGTTGCCTGGAAGAGATCGCAGAAAGCGATAAGGCCGCCCATTGTATATTATGTAGTGTAAATTTTTTTTTTTTGTTGTTAAGCATGTTTTTTGTGGTGTACAATAAAGAATATATAAAGAAATAAACGAAACATTAAACGCTTAACATATTATGATCTTCTTTAAAAAACTCAACGAACATTGCTTGAACACCATCGTATAATCTAAGAATATATTAATGGAAATAATTAAAAAATTATAGTAATGTGTAATATATCGATAAAAAATAAGTTGCCAATGCGTATTAGAAAAAAATATTTAAAAAAAATTATCAATAACGGCCTTCTTAAGGGTCCGTTCTTTGTAAGGCCAAAATGTTTCTATGAAAATGACCGTTCCTTTTAGCACTGACGTAAAGAACCTAGGCTTGCACATTGATAGTACCCTGAACTGGCGTACTCAAGTCGCTAGGGTAAGCCAGAAGGTTACCGGCACGCTGCGGGCTCTGTACAGACTGAAAAATTTATTACCATCAAGTACGAAGACAATGCTTGTGCAATCCTTAATTTCCCCTATCATCGATTATGGTGATGTGTGCTACTATGACCTGCATGCAGATCTCCTCGACAAACTTGACCGTCTTCTGAATGAATAACTGCATTCGATTCGTTTTCAATCTGCGTAAATATGATCACGTCTCTGCGCATCGGTCGCTTCTAAAATAGTTTCCCATACGCCAGCGCAGAGAGCAAAGGGCGCTGACTACCTTGTTTTCATTTCTTGATTCACCCTCTTCCCCTGGTTATCTAGCCCCCCACTTTTAGTACATTTGCGCCAACCACAATAGAAATCTACGTTCTTCACACAATCGTCTTCTTCGATGTCCCACTCACCGCACAGACTTCATTCACTCTTCCTTCTTTGTTCAATCTATCTCTCTGTGGAATGCACTCCCCCAGGAAATTAGGATGGCAACCAACCGATTATCCTTTGAAACTAAAGTTCGCGAGAACATTTGTAAGAAGCTGGCAGTATCATCACAGCGGTAATGTTTTCTCATTGTTTGTCCTATTTGTTTTTAACATACTCGTGTATTTATGTTCATTTATTTGTGGTTATATTTATATATAATTAGGTACCTATATGTATTATATGTATTTATAGACTAAATAAGTTTATAGGTACGTGTCTATATATTTAAAATTATTTAATCCTAAAATATCATTATAAATTGCACCTGCCACTGTTTGTCTCTGCATCACCTCCACCGTATGCTCCACCGTGTCCTCCGGGTGATCCACATAATGGTGACACCTAGAACAGGAACCTCCCGAAGCAATCGTGTCCTATTATCTAAAAATCAAATGTAGGTTGATAATAATATGAGTAGATAGGTCGGATTATTTCTGTGTACTTACTTTGTTTTTGTCAGAAATAAAAACATCAAAATCTGTTCCTAACTAACCGCCTAGGTACATTATGCTCGGCTATAAATTGCTCTAATTGGGAGACTATTCATATGACCGTGTGTAGGTCTGACAATGTCTATATTTGTCAAAGGAAAGAGAACCAACAAGTGTATCAAAGCAAATACCTAGATCATTTACAATTTCCGCCTATTTAGGCAATTCCATGTTTATTCACGAATCCCAGTTATTCCGCTCATTGAATTCTAAATTATACCTTAATTAGCAGTATTCAAACTCAACAGAATAGTTTCAAATAAATCACGGCAGTCGCTGATGCTGATCAAGGCAGGAATGTATACTAAACAGTATTATATTCGCCCTTATTCTAACAGTTTTAAGGACGGTATTGCCTCGTAATGTGGTTGACTAAATTGGGTAGCTGCGTGAGTAGGATTCAGAATAATATTTTGAATATCTGAATTAGGATTTTAGTTATTCACAACGGGTTACAACTGTTTCTTAGGTGGGAAAGGTTACAAGTCACTGTTCATTTCCATGTTGTTTTTTAAGAAATTAGTCTGTAAAATATCAATTCAGGAAGGGGCAGGTTGTTCGGAACTGGCTCTTATATTTCGGGCTGTATTTGGGCATTACATGTACGTAAATTCCATATGCATAATGTTTGTTCTGTGCAGGATTAGAAGTTACAACTTACAACACGATAAAAATAGAAAGCGGCCAAGTGCGAGTCGTACTCGCTCACGAAGGGTGCCGTAGGTACCACCACATATTCCTACATACTCTGTGAAAATGTCAAGTGTCTTCCTACACTGGCCTTCAAAACTTAGTACACTTTTAAAATTGCAATTTGTCCTAAACTGTAGAAGTCAGTTTTGGAATAAAGAACTTAGTAAATTTCATCAACTTTCTTTGAAATTATCGTTTATTAGACATTAGTAACGTTTTTAACTTATATAAAAGATAAATAAAACCACAAAAATTTACATTTTTAATTTACTGGCAAAAACTCAACAACATTTATATGTATGTTTTACGCTTTATTTACATTTTAATAACTGGAATTGGACTCCCCGGGTTCTGATTACGGCTTCGAGCCGGTTTAGCATACTGAAGACGAGGTTTCGGAGGCGATGTTGGGGAATATTCCCCCATTCTTCTATCAAGGCCTGTTTTAGGGCCCTGAGGGTGATAGGAGGTGGTCGGTGGCTTCTGACCAGCCTCTCGAGCTCATCCCAGGCGTGCTCGATCGGGTTGAGATCAGAACTTCGTGATGGTCAAGGCAATAAGTAGATACCGACTTCCTGAATGTACTCTTGTACGACCCGAGCGGTGTGTGGCCGGCCTGCACCAGTATCGATCCATCACCCATATTTGCTAAATATGGCCCTGCATACTCATTAAGGATCTCTTGAGCATATCTTTCCCCAGGCAGGGTGCCATTTTCTATGGCCACTTGCTCTGTGCGACCTTCAGAAGAGATGCCAGCCCATATGTGTACAGAGTCTCCACCGTATTGAACCCTTCCTGTAAAGCAAGCTTGAATGTATCGCTCACCAATTCGCCTGTGCATTCTTCGCCTTCCATCGGAAGTGAATAGAGAGAATCGAGATTCATCACTGAATAAAACTCTTGCCCACTCTTCTTCACTCCACTGTATGTGTTCACCACGGGACTAGAGCATGCTTGCTACTCGATGCCCTTTCTCGAGTTTTGGGCCATTTGATGGCCTTTGGGGCTTCAGGTTTGCTTCAGCAAGTCTTCTTACTGTACTGTCTCTAATGTAGTCTCTTCGGGTCTGAAGAAGCTGTTGGTGTTACTTCAACTGCACTGAGGTGGCGATTACTCAACACAGTGGACACAATATAGCAGTCTTCTCGGGTGCACCTGGGTCTGCCATTACTAGGTCTCCTCAGCTGGTTTCCAGTTTTTTCGTACCTTCGCTTCACCTGCCGGATCGTTCTTAATGTTACACTCACCATTCTTGCAGTACGACGCATACTGATGTCTAGTTCCAGAACAGCCATGATTCTTGGACATTCTTCAGGTGAAAGAGGCATGATAAGATAATTGTGAAAACAAAAACAGAAACAAAAAAGTTAAAAGTAAGACAGCAATTTGAAAAGGTGTGTTTTTGTTTATAAAGTCTTTTTCAACCATTCCTTAAAAGAACGTTACCGACTATAAAGTTTTTATATAAAATATTAAATTCTTTTATAATGCTTTTCATTTCGAAAATATATCTTGTGTACTTTAAAAGTTAATGCAATTTTAAAAGTATGGTACTAACTTTTGAAGGCCAGTGTATTACGGTTCAAAAGCTAGAGCCCTGTCGCCTTCGATCAATAATAATACTATTGTTGATCGAAGCCTGTGGCAGACGGACCGACTCGACGTGACGCGACGGAGAACGGAGCCATAGTAATAGGGTCCCGTTGGCGCCCTTTGGATACGGAACCCTAAAAAAAGCAAATCACTCAGCCATTATACCATTTTGAGTGATGGTACCTTAAAACTATTATTTACCTACCTAGTGGCAGCAAACATGTTAAACCATTGAAGAGTGCTAATTCGACACACCTGCACTCAGTAGGAACAATTCACGAATATTTTTCAACGATAGATATCCCGAAAATATATCCCGAATTCCTGAGTTTCTGCCCAACGAACCAAGGAAACAGTGCGTGGAAATAAATCAGCCCTTCTTAGAACGAAATGGAAAGTAAAACCTTTCTCGAAAGCGGAACATTCCGTAGCCGGGTTTTTGTCTTATTTTTAGAAGGATAACCCAGAAATCGCTTCAAAGAATTCTGAATTAAATCCGAAGATAAATGGTTTTCCAATCCCGTTCGTGTAATAAATTCATAATTAAACGTTAAAATGCGATAGGTATGGTAGGTGCGTACTTACTCTAGTTATCTATACATCATACAAATACAAATAAAAGTGTCTTTTTGTAATATCAAAATAACAGATTTTTACTAAATGCATATGAAAGTATATATCGCTACGTAAAACCAAAAAACAATTTTTAAAATTTCTGTCTGTTTGTTCCGGCTGATCTCCGAAATTGCTTTGACCGATCTGGACGAGACTTTCACTGGCTGATAGCTGATGTTATAAAGATTAACATAAGCTACTTTTATTTTAGAATAATGTAAAAGAATTTTCAGCGCAAAAAAAAAGCCCATGAAGTCCGATATAATACTTTTTCACGCCTAACCACTGAACGGATTTCAATACAATTTGGCAAGGAGATGGATGGCATCTTGGGGAAGGACATAGACTAATTTTGTCCCGGTAGCACGTTCCCGTGGGATAATTTCCGACATCCACGCGGGTGAAGCCGCGGGCTAAGCTAGTTGTAGATGAACATGCCTGGGTGGCAATGTACACTTTTTACGGTGAGTGTAAAATATCTGTAGGTAAGTAAGAGAGAACTCTTGAAAAAGCACAATGGGTCCGGTTACAATGAACCTGCTGATCAGTACGAATGGCACCCTCCAGCCTGAGTAGGTACCTACTTCTCAACAGCTCTTATAACGTCATTGAGCTGGTTAACTTGTGTCCTTTACAGTTTTTAACCCCTAATTTATAGTTTTTGAGGCTATGTTACCTACTTACACCTAAAATAGGTAATATTATTGTAAGTCAGTTTTGTAGACTTGCTATGTGAGTGGAATTTTTAACACGGTGTCAATATTTGCTGTTACTGCAAGATGTTTCAGAGATTTAAAAAGAAAATCTCATTCTTCGCCTATGTCGTTGGACTATGTAGTACTTATGAATTACTTTGATTACATTTACAGTACCTACCTAATTCGTACTATTTTATCTATTGAATTGACTTGGATTTGACTACCTTAAACGTTAGTTCTACTAGTAAGTAATTACTTAGTCTGTAACGACGTTTATAAATACTGTTTTGGAATCGGTTTTTATCATAGATATCATAGATTTCTGGATTGATTTGTATTGTCAATGTCGCATACTACTTAGAGATGTCAATGTCAACTAAGGTGTCTTGTCGCTTTGTGTTTAAAGTTTATCGTAGTTAATCAAATAGTTAACTTCGTTAATCGCTAATCCGTTACTAAAAAAGTTAATATCGTTAGATTTAACGGAAGTTAACGTTAATCGTTAACTCGTGATAGAAATTGCATTTTATACGTCGTTGCGTTAGTGGTTTATAAAAAAAATGGAATGGGCTATGAAAGTTAAGTTAGGACATGAAACATTAATAAAAGAAGGTGTATCATTATAGTTTGTAATAATAATTATATAGAAGGTCAGAACGTGTTTATCGCGCAGTTGCATCGTGCAGTCTGCGCAGTTTCCTTTTATCATAATTATAGTAACTAGGTACTTGATTACCGGTTAACGGATTTATGGAACTTAACGGGAGTTAATGAGTCCGTTAACAATGTTTAATATTAACTTAATAGTTAATCCGTTACAGTCAGGCGCCTAGTGACTACACTGACCACTGTGAGTGCCTACTAGTCGAGATTTATATTATGGCTCGAAATGCATATTGTTTAGTTTGTTGCATTTTGGCTTAAATTATTGTTGCTCGTTTGTTATGTTAGACTTGTTCTCGTTACTGACTATTTAATTTACCGTGCATGTGTGCTTGAATGAATAAACTTTGTGTGTACTAACTGACCCTAAGCCTTAATAAATTCAAAGCATTCAAATTTGCCGCCCGCAGGCCCCTCCTTATGGTGGCCTAGGTATACCTACCAACAACAGAACCTACTCGAGGTAAGTGTAATTAAATCCATTATTTGCAGAATTAGGTACCTATGCGTACCTATACATATAGGTACCAGGGCCGTCTAGAAACTAGATTCGAGGAGCTACATAATTGCTATTACTTTAAGCTTTCTTTATTTTTTTGCTGTGTACTTTTTCCCAATTTCATCATTATTCATTTAAACGTGTTCCTGTAACGTCCACAGGGTCAGCCGATAAAATCATAAACGCAGTCGTATAACAAGACGTAGGTACATAACGGCACCAACCTATAGTCTGCTCCAAAAATATCTGATGAAAATGTAAACAAGTGGATCAGAAAACGTACCACTTGTGGTTGCCAATTTGTAGTGACACTTACAAATTGAGCGCTTTGATGACTATTTGAATACTTTAACGCGAAATTATAATGTTAAAGCACCTTATCGGTATTTTTCATTTGACAATCGAGGTTATTTTTATAATCTCAATTTAAGTCGATGATTTTTCAATTACATTTTAATAATGTTATTAAAACAATAATAGGTAATTGTTGGAAAAATTGGTGGAATATAAATAAATAATAAATAAGTATGAGACATCCACACAAGGTCTTCAGGTCCCGAACTAGGTAGAACCTGTACTACGGTAACCTGATGACTGATACACATACTTATATACATATACACACCCAGACACAGGTCAAACAGACATGTTCATGCACACAAACGTTCGACTTGTCCGGGGATCGAACGCGGGACCAGCAGCTCAGAAGGCAGGGTCGCTACCAACTGCACCAACCGGTCAGTCAAAGTAAAAATAAAAAAAATAAAGTAATAATATTTTAATAAAAATATAAAGTTCAAACCTTCTAAATACAAATTAATGTGTTACGAGTTCCCTTTAGTGAATGATCGCGTAGGAATATAACCTGAACAGGGTTTCTTTACACTTTCATCACATTGTTTTGGAACAGACTATACCTAACTACACTTGCTAGCTACACCATGCATCAGCTTTATCGCGCTCGCTCCTCTTTATGTGGGACCGACAATAAATTCGCCAGTTAACCTAGATTTTATTTTAAAGGTCGCGGGTTATTGTTTTATATACGAGTGAGTTATGTCCTTGTGGAGATGAGTGTGATTGAGGATGGTGTCTTTGATTTATTGTTTTGTTTTAACTCTCTTCATCCAATAATAAGTACCACCCTGATTTTGTAGTCGGCCGGTAGGTAGGTACTGCGAGGCACCTAGTAAAGTAATCGAGTAATGAGTGTAAGGAAGGTCCAGCTGATTAAGGGTTTCCATTTCTGCTGATTAGTTCGTGTGGATGTATGAATGATTGAGCAGCGTTGCTGGTAACTACATAAACTATTTCCACTCACTGGGCTAGTAGAAGGAGCTCTTTTTTCTTCGAGTGGAAAACCCTGTTATATCCTAGGCATTCCTAGGTTTACCCAATGGGCTGTGATCAGTTAGATTTGTAAATACTTACACCTATTTCCAAGCTGATTTCGCAATGGGTCGCACCCGTCTGGCAACGCTACCGTTTGGCAACGCTACATACCTATAGCGGTGTATCGCGAGCACCAGGTGCAATCAGTACCTATGCTAAGACATTTTTTTTAAGGAATGCTAATATTTGTTTGAAATGAAATAAGTAGGTACCTATTTAAGATTTTTGTAGCGTTCCTTTTTTAAATGTAATATCTCACTCTCCACTATCTTTGGAACCGAACCATAATCATCGCGCACACTATTTTTTGGCAATTTTCTACAAATTCAGTTTTTTATATGACTCAAAATCTGGTATACAACATGACGCGTGTTTAGTTTTATTCGAAATTGTATTGTTCACTGTTGTACTTAAACTAGCACTGCACTTTAGTTTTTTACTACGACACCTCCAACGAATACAGTCTTTGTTTTTTCTTATAGTATATTAACTATGCCCCGCATGAAACAAAAATTCTCCAGCCCTTATACTTTTTTTAAAAAAAATACGGTTGGGCCCCTACTGCCTCCTGCTTCCGCCATGGTAGCCAAGCGAGTAATGAAATTAGTACATTGTAGTAAATAGCGCATTTTGACCTAATAGGTACATACTTAATCTTTTCTTTCAAAAAGCTTCTTTTTCGTTTCGCAAATTATTGTCTTGAAACGAGTTTTCGTTACAGCTCATATAACAATCAGTAACGATAAAGGCGTACTCCGAACCTTTTTGCACCTGCTCTTCTTTTGTTAGAAATGTTTACCTATGATTCTTAAAAGTATTGTCACTTAGACAGGTTATTTGTACTCTACGCAGTGGGTACTTAGTCATTAATATGATAGTTTTAAAATATAGAAAATGAAACGAATATTAAATAAATTCGGTACACTAGAACTTCAAACTCTGACTGTACTTTAACGTGAGCTCAGATACGTAATATCTTCAAACATAACCAATGTATATGTTGAGTTGCCAAACAGGAGCGTTGCCTAACAGGCGCGACCCTTCGCAATTAGCATTTTCAGTAGGGCAGTCTTTTTCATTATCCACTCTGGGCAAGTGCCCAGTGTCGTAGCTAGAGGCTGCCAAAAGAAAAGCTAAGTAAATCCCTAACCTCTTGCATCCTGCATTCTCCATGGGAGCTCCACTATCCTGAAGTGAACAGGGCCTCAAATAGATAAAAGACGGCCCTGATTGTTCTACAATATTCCTTCCACCCACATTAGAATTAGGTAAACAGTTCATTAGGTCAAAACCGCAATTTAATCCAAAGAAAACAATACAGCGTTGATTATATACAAGCCTATTTATGTGCAGCAGCTAACTAAGGACCACCCACCAGTTGGCATTACCTACCTACTGTTCGCGATATCTGAATAATCTGACCGAGGGATGCTAAGCAGTCAAGTGTGTAAAGTTAACTTTGCGCAGAATACATTTGCAAAGTTATCTAAATGCGATGCGTAGGTAGATAATTATTGTTCCTTTAGTTGTTATTTGGTTGAATATTCAAGCAAACATTTTTCAGTTTCATTGTGTAGTGGTGATAGAATAACAAAATGTCACAGTAATTCGTGTCAGTGACAGCGCGCGATGCAGTCACGTTGACACGGAATACTTATAAGAAAGGTACAAACTCGTAGCTAATTGTAGTAAGCTTTTAATTAGGTTAAAGACATTTTCGACTCTGTGTGTATAACCAAAAGTTGTATTTTCCCTGCTGGGCAAAACAACTCTTTTCCGACCTATCGGTTAGAATTCAAATTGTTTTTTTTTGTAACTATGTAGAAAGTCGGTAAGCGTTTAGGATTGGCTAGACAATGGTCAACTTACCTACATTCTACCTAAAAATAATTGATAAAAAAAAAAAAACTAGCTTGACGCATTTTCTGTCCGGAAACCGCTGGCAATTTTTTTTGTTGTTAAAACGGTCGTAAGAGTAAAATAACAATAAACATGTAAAGTTAAACATATAGACACTTCTTACGCGCCGTTACTCAACGATAGTACAGTCCTGGCCTATCTCGCTTCAAACAGAGCTCGATAAAACAACAGTAACTCTTTATGATCTCGCTTCGCGCAATGAATAACTGAAGGGATATTGTTCATAGTTTACATTAGAAATGTAAATGCAGAAGGATTACTTGAAACAGAGACACGTGCCATTAGACACCTACTTAGTAGGCTATTATAAGTACCTATGCTACCATCGCCGCTCGCTGTGCGCCGCTCGTGCTGAACGCAAATTTGATAAGTACTTCCGCTAGACCAATTCTTTTTTATGGCATTTCGCAGGTTATCCTAGGAGGTTGTCGACTGCTTAACTGGGCTTGCCTGTGGGTGCCCCAATAAATGAAGGCCTGAAGCCAGGACTTCAAAAAACTTAAAAGCTGAGCGAATACACGCTAAGGGCACCCCCTGTGGGGTACGGAACTCGCCTTAGGGCGTCACTGGGGGAGGGCAGCAAGGGACAGCTGGATCGAATTATGTTAAAACAAAGTAGGTTTAGTCCCGATTTTATACCTTAAGTACACTACAATATTAAACCAGCCACGTGCGAGTCGGACCGAACTCGTGCACTAAAGCTAGGCGCACATTACAGCCTCATCAGGCCGCAGCGCGTTGCATTTCAATAAAAAAAGATCATGTGCGGCCCGTCGGTAGCGTGCGATTTTTCATACCAAAATGTCCGCGGAACCAGAACCCTGATCTTCCGCGCCACCAAAAGTATTATATTTAGTTCTAATTATTTTCTTATTTGCTATCACAGAGGCAACACGTATTCTGTGAAAATATTTCAACTGGTTATCTATTAACGTTAAAAAGACAGCTTGTGACAGACATTTAGTAATAGGGTTCCGTATTAATTAATAAACCTAGAATGCTCCACGGATGCAGAGGCAGTTTTCTAAACATTATCCCACGTTTGCATCTGCAAACCTTCTGCAGTTCTTCATATCGTAGGACACATCTGTTTGGTAGCTATAAAGTGTTTTGCGTGGGCGTTAGGTGTTCACTGAATGTATGTTTTGTTTGTATGTTATGATTTTGTGTACATATAGGGTGTCGAACTTGGCAATGATGATGGAATTAGCTGGAGGCGGTAGTTCAGGTGAGCGCTTTGAGACTGCTCTTCAACATCTTGCTATTTAAGTAATAGGTACCTATGCCTTATCTTACTTAAGCTAATCTTATCAACACAGCATTATTGTGATAGCGACTATTGTTTTGTTTTTCTTTTGTCAATTTGTGTTTTGTTTTGTGTTGTTTTAAATCTGTGGAAACTTGTAAATTGCCTTCAGTTGCATATTGTTTAAATACACTGTATATTATAGCTGTAAGTTTCCCGAATAAAATAAAATAAACACTTCTTTTAACCTATAATTAAAAAATGAGGACAATGGTGTGGGTTACATGTTTGTTAAATCTTAGTTTAAGTATTTCTCTGTAATCTGCATCATGTAACTGTTTTTTGTCCCTAATAAATAAAATAAAATAATTAAATTAAATAAACGAATATACTCGTAGATAAAAAGGTTTTTACAAAAAAAATAAAACAACCGACTGACGTCCAAAAAAGAACATTACAAAGCGAAAAATAACATTAATTTCGGAAGTCGATGTCTTTGGTTTTGTATTTTCGTTTATGTAACCGACTTCCGAAATTAAAGTTATTTTTCACTACACACTTTTTTTGAAGTCTGTTGTTTTGTTTTTTTGAAAAGGTTGTTGTTGTTGTTGTACCGACATACCCCACACAAATTCGTATAGGTACCACTTCTTGCTGGTATCCTGTCAGTTCACCAAAAACAACGACAACTTGTTTACTTGACAAGCAGCGATTGGCAAAAACATTATTTGTCATTTAATCATTATACAAAAACACGTTTGCCAAATAATTCACTTAAGATAATCCGATAAACTCTTTTTTAATAACGTATTGCTTTACAAACAATTCGGTTTTTTTTTTCATTTTATCTCATAAAACAACGTTTGGAATAATAACGTTTTACATATTGTCTTATTATTACGCAAATTCCTAAAAATGAAAGATTAGGTTAATTATAGAAAAAAAAATGGTTAGGTTAAGTTACAATTGTGACCCCCTATGCACGAGCTGAGCGAGCGAAGCGAGCGGTACCGCGGCAGCTGCCGGCGAGTGCCAGAAACTACTAGATTCTATAGAAAAAATACTTTAGTAGATGTAAAGAATTTCAGTACTTGCCTGTAAGTTATTTGACCAAATAGAAATTGCAACCATGTGGGATTATTTGTTCAATAAAATTATGCAAAACAATACCGTTGTCATCACTTTGTGACTGGTTTAGAAAATGTATTAAAATGATATTTAGTAATAGAAACGTGATTTTTCCAAAAGATACTTAATATTAAATGAAAAAAGTTTATATGATTAAATATCATCGGAAACATTTGTAAAGAGAAGCATTTGCCAAATAAGTGTTTGTAAAATGAGTGTTTATAAAATAAAACATTTGCGGAATAAGTTGTTTGTAAACTAAAAATTTGTCAATGGCGTTTTGGTGAAACATTAGTGAACCCTACTTGCTATGTAAACAATAGTGACAGGAACTTACAATAACATCATCAACATACACAAAATGGATCAAAAATTACGTAAGTAGTATTTTTTAAGCTAACTCAAAAACTACAAAAGCACAGTTGGGAGCACCCCGCGAGCTTCTTCTACCAAATGAAAAATAATTACGTAAATCAGGCCAGTAATCACGACAAATGACACACATTGTACATGAAAAAAAATATAGTCGCCGACTGCATAACCTCCCTTTTTCTGAAGTCGGATAATAACAGACCATGATAAAAGTCCAATTTGTGCTAGTCGTTTAAATATTTCAAAACCAGCATTTTTTAACAACTTTTTGGTAGCTAAACCCTTACTATGTAAAGGAACTTTTATTCGACGGGTCTTACACTCAGGCTCTCAATTTCGCCAAGTAGGGTGAAGTAACAAATTATCGTCCGTCCGTTAATTGCTCCGCCCTTCCTTACTTTTTGTTCATCCAGCCTTTTAATTTAACTGTGCCATAAATTATATCATTAACTAAATTACTTTCGACATCATTAATTATTCTTTCCAAGTGAAAATTTTAGTTGCAAGCATTTTAAATTGGATAGGTACGAGAAACCTGCGAATTGAAGTTGTAGAAAATTAAAATATTGCAAATGAAAGTAACTAAAAGTTTTTGCGCCGCGTTTGTAAGCCATTACAAATTGGGAGACTGCTGCATGCTGGCTATGTTTTACTTGCTGCAGAAACATGTTTGTTAGTGTGTTTACAATTATGCATGGTAATGGGTAATTAGAGAGTAAATATGAGCCGAGTTCTCGCGTATTTTTCGTATGTAGGTATTCAACTGAGGGGAGACCTTGTCTAGCTTTTTTTGTTTCAAGTGTTTCTACGAAACTCTTACCGAATTAACTACAGTGCAACAACATTATTATTGTGAAAGCTTATCATACATTAATATGAATGGATTCTTAGAACAGAGTTGACTACCCACTCTTATACAGAAGGAGTCGTTAGGCAAACTTAAACTACTCGAAAGTATGAGTAGCAGTGACCTTGGTGGATTCTAAGGTATAACATAACATCTTGCTTCACTAGTCACAATTGCTTCTTGTAACTAACTTATAAGTAAGTGACTAGCTATAGAATTATTTTTCGGAAAACATAATCATCATTGGCAGCCTTGTTCCATCCACTGCCAAGTGTACGCCAGGCCATCCATCCATCAGGCGGGATCTCAGGGCGGCATGGAGAGTGCGACTGTCGCAACCCAGCGCTGGGCACACCACAATTGCGGCGATAAGTCCCTTCTTTGAGGAGTAGCTAGAGAGGCGCCACGGCGCCCTCACCTTCCGCCTGACGCAGGTCCTCACCGGACCCGCTTGTTTCGGTTGGTTCCTGTTCCGGATAAGGTGGGAGGAAACGCCCGAGTGTCTCCATTGTGTGGATCGCCTGGAGGACACGGTGGAGGTCTGCCCAGTTTGGGCGGAACACCGCCGTGTCCAAGTGCAGGCGATTGGCGGTGGCGATCTCTCGCGTCCGGCCCTGGTCCAGGCCATTGTACGGAGTGAGAGTCGCCGTCACCTCCTTCTGCGAAGCAGTAATGCTCGCGAAGGAGGAGGCGGAACGCGTGAGGGAGATTCTAAATTCGCGCCTTCACGCCCCTAGCCGCGGCAGGAGACGCCCTGGGCGTCGGGAATCCCAAGCCGATTCCCGGCCACCGTAGGCGCGGGCTTGAGGACGGCGAGCAATGGGTAGCTCACCGTCCGATAAGGACCGGGCCCGGGTCGACGGCGCCTTGAGTTCCACGCGCGCCTCAGAGAGACGTCAGCACCAACGACGGGGTCCGCTAGGGCCGATGCCTGCCAGGGTTGCGGGAAAGTCCGAAAGGGTTACCGTGGCCCCTGGTACAGGCAACTGTAGGAACACGGGTGGATTTTAGTCAGTAAGAGTCTGACACGCCCTCCCGCTCCGCCCAGAGCGGGAGAGCGGGAGAAGTTACTTGATGATTTCCCACCCACAAAAGAAAACAAAAAAAGCCATTCATCCATCGGGGTGTTGGAATACCAACACTCTTCTTTTTAGAAGCCTATCATTAACTGGCTTTGTTCGTATGTGTTTTAGGGTATTTTTAAAAGAATAAGAACGAAATCACCATGATCGATGATAAGTGCAGTTACCCTCATACAATTTTTCAGTCCATACCATCAAACACAGACGGTCACTACATTCGTCTGATTCCCTTTATTCTAGTATTACTGTAATCCTGTCTAGACTAACAGATGGAGTCTCCTAGTCGGGAAATATGTCTCACTTGCTCTGATAAATGATCCTATTTCAGACTATTATCTGTGAAAATTCTGTTGCATTGTTTTGGCTGGGAAAGGTAGGAAATTTGAATATATTTTTGTATGAAACAAAGTGAAATATTTTGACAGTTTAAACTGTTTGAAGTCTGCAGTTGGCATTGAGAAATTGGTGAATATTGTGGTGTTAATATAAGAGTCAAACAAAAGTTGTTGTTTTCTGTCTGGTTTCAAATGAGAATTCATTAAAAATACAATTGCTTTAAAAGGTACCTATATAGGTAACCTAAAAATATAATTTTGTTTTAAAACTCATTGATATGCGCATATTCCAATCGCATACATTAAATTTATTTAACGTTTTCATAACAATCCATCTTGTTCAGTTATCGCATTTCAAAATCAATTGAATTAATTAATCATACACAATGAGTGACGCGTCAGAAAAAAAAATTGAGTACAATTTTGAGTAGAAAGCCTTTGCTATTGACATCTCATACTTCAAGGTGCGTCAAGAGAAAGCTGGATCAAGCTTTCTCCGACATTTAAAGCGTGTCAGTATCCGCTCACAACAACTTCACAAGAATAAATCAAGAACCTAAAACAATAATATGCTAATTCCACCAGTCCCTCAGATTAATTGAAGACGATTTAATTAATATTATTACAAGATACAATAGCTAAGCGTTTGACCTCATCTTAGTATTTCAATATTCAACAAATAGTTCACAGTCACAATTAATCAATTGCTCGAATGGCTGGAATTAATCAACATTAAAACACAATATTATTCTTGTAGGACCATCGATATTAAAATAATAAGAGAGATTAATTGGTTAATTAGAAGTGCTTGATAACCCGCGCAAAGCATGGAGTACAGAAAATGTATAATAATGAACATGAACTAATAAGAGAATAGCTCGTGTATTGGTCAAAATATTAGTCAATCCCACAAGTTGCTAATTATTGTGGCTGACTTAGCTGGATGCGCTGGACATACATACATTGAAGTTTTGCTACGAGTGAAGGCTATCAATGTACCCCTCATAAATTGAGGGATGCGCAGTAGCGTCTTGCTGTCTATTGCACTGCAAAACTTAGTGCAACTAATAATATTTGGTTATGGTCACTGATCCACAAACTGACCTCAGTAAGCGCAGCTTAACCTCTCTGCTCAATGGCCTTGTTTTTAGGGTTCCGTGCCACAAAAGGAAAAAACGGAACCCTCATAGGATCACTTCGTTATCCGTCTGTCTGTCAGTATGTCAAGACCCTTTTTCTCAGGAACGCGTGGAGGTATCAAGTTGAAATTAATATCAAATACGTTATAAGTCTACGGTCCTTTGGAGCTTCAAAAAAACAACTTTTAAGTTAAAGCAATAAAAAAATACGGCCATTTGTGCGATATATTTTTATATTCATGAATAAATCAAAACCTATTGGGTACCTCCCGTTGACCTAGATCTTAAAATATGGCAAGAAGCGAGGTATCCTAGTAAAAGTAAAGGAACTATTTGTAGTTTTATCACATGAAAACAATACGAGTACAAACTTACATTTGCAGTTGGAGAATTGACCGTACGTATATCGATGTGTGGGAGACATGTTTTTCAACTACAATGCATGCAATGTTAAGTTTATTTTTGGGATAAATTCATTCTTACTACAGAACCCTTCATTGTGCGCGTTCGGACACACACTTCGTCAGTTTTTTACTTTGCTACGAGCCCCGCGCGAAGTGAAAATGACAAAAATAATCAAACTTAAATGACTCAACCAGCGTAATTTGCATCTGAAGTTCGAGTTACTTCCATTCAAGTCCACATCATAAGTAAGTACACAATTTCTTACCATGCGCTGTTAACAGCAAGCCTTCTGTGCCTATCTATTTTGCGCCAGTCAGGCAACTCGTAGCGCTCTACGCGGCGTAGCAGTGGCTCTACGAGGACCGACGGTTACGGACGTCTACGTGCTACGCGAGCGTCCTCGGAATTTTCGAATATGGACTGATTCGAGTTTACATTATCTTTTGTGCTACTGTGACTTCAGTACATTTATTCAGCCGCTTGAACAAATATTTTTCCGAATCTATTTATTTCGTCGAGTTTCCTTTACGGACGGTGCACGGAATAAAGGACTTGTCAGTTTAATTTTGTTGAAGAGTGAACTTTTTTATTGGTTAGTGAAGCAGTTGGAATTTTTCAGTCGTGTAAGTATTTTTTTTAATTTGGTTTTAAGTAGTTTTTAATATTTTCAGGAACATTATTTTTATTTCCTGAAAAAGAAAAAAAATGGGACACGCACAGGCAATACAAACAGTAAAAAAAATAAAGGAGAACTAACTTATTTACTTTTTAAGTGAATATTTAGACTATCTATTTAGGTACCTGGCAATTTTTTAAACTCAACTTTACTTCTATTTTATAAAAATTGCTGTAATATCTGGAAAATACAATAGGTACGCTCGTAGGTTTTGGGAAGGTCCCAGATTCGAGTACCCACTTACGTTCCTCCAAGAAGCCATTGTCCGGTGACCGATAAGAGCCTACCGTATTTTAATGGGATGGGTCATTTCTCAAAAAAAAAAAAAAAGGATGGTTGTACGGCAAAAGATAACCACAATTTTTTTTTAAATTGGTCCATCTAATTCATATAGGATATTTTTTTATTTGAACTCTTTTAAATATTCTTTGGTTTATGTTGGTTTGTCTTGAACCGGGACTCGAACCCCCCTTCATCGCGGCGCTGTTGAGGTCCTGATACTGCCATAGCAGTTCCGGGTTCTTAACATTACTTATAGGGTGTTGCCGAATTACTTTGTTCTCGAAAAATCGAAGGAAACAAGACAGATTTATACTAAAATGTCATATATCATATAAGTTATCGATTTTTGTATAACACAAGCCCGACGTCAAATTATTTTGTCGATACTAGATAAACGCCCTTTCGTATCGGTATATATGATTATTATGTCTCGAACTACATAAACTGTGCGTGTGTCTGTGAGTAACGGAAAGTGAGTTGCCCATCGTAAAAGACAAATATCCCCTAATGCTCCCTCTATTCTCCAATCCAAGTTACCTGTTATACCTACATAGTACTAGGGCTCTTTGTAAAGGAGTTCGACCGGGAAGTACTACCACCGTACCAACAAACTACCAGTTATAAGGGAGATGAATAGAATACCGACCAACCGGCGTGTGTTTATGACTAGATGTATGAACGTCAATGAAGCATAAGCCGTATGTAGGGATCGTAGCGTGGCGGTCTGAAGTTTCTGCCTACCCCCATGGGATGAAGGCGTGATTTTATGCATGTATGTCGGTAAATAAAATACGTAAAGATACTGCGGATAAGCAACTTTCTCTGTATTCTGACATGATACATTTCAACTTCGTCTCTGGGATTGTAACACACCTTACACGTGTGACGTGCCGGATATTGTAAATATCAATAATTTAGAACAATAACAATCCGTGTACTCGATGGGATTTCCAATGGGCAAAACTGACGTACATCTATACAGATAAATATTTCTTCGTACGTATATATTTCGTATATATTTTCGTATATATTTCTTCTCAGAGTAGTCAGATAGGAAACGCCGACCCCATCTAGTTTAAAAAAAAATATGATTGACGTGTAAAAGTGTTTGTTCAAACCTACTTACAGAAATAAAATCATTTATCATTTACAAAATTGCATCCCTATTTAACCCCGTTAGGGTATGAATTATAAATGTCTTTCTTTGGTGCTCACTTTCGTTATATTAAGGAACTCTTGCGCATAATTGCATGCTTTTGAATCATGCCGCTTAGGCTGTACGTAGTCTATCAGTGAAATAAGATTTTTTATAATGTATACGAAGCTAAACAAATAAACAGTCGTGACCACCTACCTTCAATCGAAGGAGACTTATTTGCCTCCCAATTAGGTACATAAAAATACATAAGAGCGTAGTACATAATATATCATTATAATTACAGCAAACACCTATCAGTGTGCGAAGCGTAATAATAACGTAATAACCCATCAATCATTAATTGTATTGATCAATTAGTACATCGGCAATTTTCAGCAGCTGATGTTAACGAGCTGATAGAATAACAAATAAACCGGTCATTAAATGTCACTATATTGTTCCATAAAAAGGTCCAACCTCTTGTGCTCTGTGGAAGACAAATTCTCGGAAATTGCACTATTCAGAGGAAAATAATTGGAAAGTGTCTTCCATTTTATGTTTCATTTACAGGAGTGTTATTGTTAGTAATGTTCGAATACAGTAAAGTCAAACTCAAAGCATTTATTTCAAATCAATCATTTACAGGCACTTTTGAATTGTCAAGTGGTCGGTCAGTAAGAAATATGAAGCTAGTTGCCCATTCCAAAGCGTAGTAGGTACCTATGGAGAAGAATGGGCAAGAAACTCTTTTAAATTAGGTACATATATTGTTACATAAATATGAGTACATCATTAATGTTGAATATAGGTATAATTATCAATCAATCAATCAAATTATTTATTTCGGGTTGCATAGACCCATAGATAAATACCTTAACCTAAGTATACATATTATTATCAACAATAAGTGTTAGTAAATAAAACTTATGCCTATGTTAGTAACACTTCACTAGCACTGCACTACGTCTTTGTGCTGTCGTGTGGAATAGGTCCGCGGAAGCGACGGAACACCACGTCCTGCGGCCAAAAGCTTTCTTCCAACACCAGGTTGAGGTAGCACGTCGGAATACGCACTACAAATGCCTTGAAATTGACATTGCGGCGCGACTCTAACAGCTGCACCCTCGCCGTGTAGTTCAGCTTTCGGCGCACGTACTCAACGATGTCATCTGCCTCAGTGGTGTAGTGGAGGCGCGAGATATACACCGGAGTGTTCGGTTTTGCTGCACGCAGTTTAACGCTGGGCTCCAGAGGAGCCTGGCCGCAGCGGTTCTTACTGCTTCGTTGGCGGTATTTCCTCCGTTGCACCGTCACAAAGCCGTCATCAACAGCCCGATCCATTGCCTTTACAGGCACGGGCTTCGCGGGGGGAGCAGCAGGGGTGCTGTCAATAACCAGCGACACAGCTGGTCTCTTATTTCGAGCAGCGCTACGAGGAGGGGCTGCGGGGACGGGTGCGGAGCTGCGCGACGCAGACTCAGCAATCGGCGCCGGCGACAAAAACTGCTGACGCGTAACTTGTAACTGATGTATCGAGGCAGGCTGCACCTCGGCACGTGTTCACGTTGTTTACACGCGCCGCGGGTGACCCAGTTAATGTTACCGAGTTGCGCAACTCGTCGAGCTCTGCGCGCAAATCCGTAACGGTGCTCTGAGATGCCTCCAACTTCCTCAGTACTTCAGCCAAACTTGCCTTCAAAAAGACGATGTCCTTCAGAAGGCTGGTTACGTCGACGTGGTCGAAAGTGACTGGGGGGAGCTTGCGCAAGTCCTTCGCCACAAACGTAGGCACGTCGTCAGGGTCGGTCTCTTTTAGCAGCGTGATGATGTCCTGGATACTTTTCTTCGTCCCGTCACGCCGGCGGGACACCATCTTGTTACTCTTGTTGAGTAACTGGTACTGGTTGTTGAGAACGATGTAAATAAGACGTAGACGCAGCAAATAGAAATTTAAATAAAATAATTAAAATAAGCCGTGGCGGCTAAGAGATGACCAGTCCCAACTGGCAGCGCCCGCAGTATTGAACGCACTTCGGTTTTATTTGTACAAAATAATAATACTTCACGCGAAATCGCAAATACATATACCATTCAATATTATTGATGGTATAATGTAGCTTGGACTTAGTAACTGATAATAACGCAACATTTATATTATCTTCTGTAAGCCCTTTTATTTTTTTTTTGTTTTGTTTGTGGGTGGGAAATCATCAAATAACTTCTCCCGCTCTGGGCAGAGCAGGAGGGCGTGTCAGACTCTTACTGACTAAAACCCACCCGTGTTCCTTCAGTTGCCTGTGCCAGGGGCCACGGTAACCCTCTTGGACTTTTCCGCAACCCTAGCAGGCATCGGTCCTAGCAAACCCCGTCATTGGTGCTGACATCTCTTTGAGGCGCGCGTGGAACACAACGCGCCGTCGACCCGGGCCTGTTCCTTATCGAACGGCGAGCTGCCCATTGCTCGCCGTTCGCAAGCCCGCGCCTACGGTGGCCGGGAATCGGCCTGCGATTCCCGACGCCCAGGGCGTCTCCTGCGGCGGCTAGGGGCGTGAGGGCGCAAATTTTGCCTCTCCCTCACGCGTTCCGCCTCCTCCTTCGCGAACATTACTGCTTCGCAGAAGGAGGTGACGGCTTCCCAAGCCCTCTCGCTCCGTACCATGGCCTGGACCAAGGCCGGACGCGAGAGACCGCCACCGCCAATCGCCTCTACGAGGACACGGCGGTGCTCCGCCCAAGCCGGGCAGACCTCCACCGTATGCTCCACCGTGTCCTCCGGGCGATCCACACAATGGTGACACCCGGATCTTCTGTAAGCCCTGAGATATAATTTGATCACAAAATCAATTTTATTTAAGGACTTCTCTTATGTTGCCAACCACACCAACCCTACGTCTTTCTATTTCTCTATTTACAGTCAGAGTAAGATCTTCTTCAGAAAAAACTACATCTTGAATCTAGCTCTTAAACTATCTACTGCTAACGAACAAGATTGCCAGTACGAGATGTGAAAATAAAGTGAAGCAAGCTCTTCTACTATTCGTACTTGAAGTTACAAAAGACTTTGAGAATGCTCTCGGAATAAAATTAAAACACAAATGGGTACTTAACGAGGGAAATAGTCACTTTATTTTATATTAACTCACTGTGGTTTTTGTAAAAACCTGTTTTTGACTCTCATAGATGTAATTATTAATTGATGACAAAGGCTAGATAACATTAGTACCGATAAAGTACTTTAGAGTCGTGATTTCTCTAACCAGATCAAATCGTGATTACGCTTGGCTTACATTAGACTGCCATTGTCAAGACAGTATAATAAATTATCAATGTCTTATATTTACATAGGTATATATTTTTACGTATCACTCTGGTGGTGTACCTACAGCTATGGTTTTGTACGAGGCATCATATGCTCTAATCTTGTATTCGAGTATTGCTAGGTATTGTCAAGAAAAGAGGCGTACTTCTCTTATTTAAAATAAAACACGAAAGGAGTAGGAGTAGGTTGCACGCACTCAATGACACTGCTGATAGGATCGATTTATTTTCCTACTCTCTGAATGTGTTCACAAAAATAATATTGTGTGTATTATGTTATTTACCTACCGCATTAGGAGTTTCCTGTAATGATAGCAGTGATTGTGATAAATAAATAAATAAATAACAAAACAAGAGACGAACGCTGAGTAGTGGAGTATGATTAAAGTAGGTACATTATTACCCACAGTCGATATAGGATTAGCTGATTATCTGTATATAGGTATATCCATTCAAATCAGAGAAACCATATAAATTCCGATATACACAATGTATGTTTTACGAGTATTCTGAAGTATTTTATATGGAACTATCAGTTGAATACGACTTTACCTAATACTGACATGCATCTATTTATTGCAAGCTCCTGAGTTTAAAATTAGCTTACTTGATTAAAATATGAGGTTATCCGCCATCTAAGATTTTAAATGTCTCAACAAGATATATGAGGTATTGAGTAGGTACCCTTCTAAGGGCCGATTTTTCAATCTGCAGTTAACTCTATCTGAGGAATACAAATTGCAGCTTTTGTATACAAAATATTATGTCAAACCGCCATATTGTTTCTTCAAAGAAAATGTTATGAGGAAATTTTTGAGTATGAATGTGGATGACTGTAAGAGTAGGGGAAGACCAAAGAAACGATGGATGGACTGTGTGAGAGATGGTTTAGATAGAAAGGAGGTGTCTACCGAGATGACGAATAATAGAGGAGTATGGAATTAAAAGACATAAGTTGGGATGAGGACAGGAGAATGATGGTATTGACAAAAGTTATCTGACGATTGAAAAACCTGCCCTTAAGCGTTAATAGTTTTATCTACCGAGGCACATATAACTCCTCCTTATAAAACTTTATTCTCCCCTTTACCCGTACAATGGACAAGTTTGTCTAGCTTCAGTTAGTGTCGGATCTCGCTAGTTTCTACCAGAACACCGCTTTTTAACCTCGTTTCACATAATTGCCAGCAATTTGCTATCGGCCGTGACCAGATCAAACTTCTATTATTATTTATTCATACGCTTTTCCTTAAACCGTGAGGAGAATTGCTAGCGGAAATCGACGGGAGTGTGTTACTTGGAAGTTTCATGGTATACTGCTTACTAAGCCTAACATGTCATTACGAAGCGTATTCAACTATCTATATGTACCTACTAATATTATAAATTCGAAAGTAACTTTGTCTGTGTGTTACCTTTCCCCGATCGTTATTAAAGACGCATAGTCCCGCGTGGGAACTGAAAAAGGACATTTATTCTGGATATTTGTATAACGAAATTATGAAATAGAAAATATATGCAGACGAAGTAGCGGGGAACAGCTAGTAATCTTTACACCACCATTATAACTGCGGAAAAGTTTAGGCGCGGCCTGCTACTACCTACGTTATTTTGTAGACATTCTGAAATATATCTTTTCTTAGACATCTTGAATATCTCGATGCATAAAGGTACCCAATTAAGGATGGCTTCTGTACTTTATTTAACATGGCCGACCTTGAGCTTAGCTTCGTTCTATAGATTATGCTGGAAGGTGAAGAGACACCAAAATCACTTATAATGAAAAGCGATATGGTGGTCACAGTCACTCATTATTTATAGTATTTTTATAACAGAGACAGAGTAAACTTTTACAGCACCCCTGGGTAAAAAATGGTACCTAACTTCTTTGCAAAGTAGGTACTTACCAAATATCTTTTTATAATACAAAACAAAACCAATCTTTATCCCGTGGTTCTCTCTCTTGCTTGTGAAGTAATAAAAAATGTAGTAGGTCCTATAAGTTACCGTCTCCTATGAGGCAATTTTTTACCAACTACCCGATAATAATTTCTGATAGTATCTTATCAGCGATGACCCGGTCGACTCGTAATTATGGTCGTGTTGCTCATCCCTTTTTGGGGTTAGTTTAATGACAGACGATATTGAACCTTATAAATATTCATGATTACAATTGATTTTACGTTGTCGGGTTGTGTTGATTAATGATAACACTAGTTCAATACTATTGGTATGTTTTAATTAAACGATAATCGGTTATTTATATTAAGCATAACATAATCAGCCTATAAGAAAGAAAGAAAGAAAATGCGTTTATTTGCGGTAAACATGACGCAAAAAATAACACAAACACTGAAAATATGAAAGGCTGGGGGAAACATGCGTTTGTTTCACCAAGATCTAATTATACGTCTTTAAAATTCCATATTTGCTTCGTATCCGGGAACGCCGCCCGTGACTGGTAGACGTAATGATGCATGAGTGATTACATAATGGTTCCGTTCTCCTTTCGATATTATTTATCCTCAAAATACCCAACATTTGAAATCCATTATTACTGGTAGATATGACACAAAAACAATATAAAGACACACACACAAGTAACGCTTTAACTTTTATTTTAATTAACTTTGTCGTAAATCGTAGTGCCTACTTTATTATACCGAATCATCTTTGCTTACATATGCAGAAGGGAACTGCAGCCAAATAAGGCGCCTCATGTCTCTGGCGCCGCTAAAAATAGACCCCTCAACAATAATAACTATTATAAATAAGTAAAGATGTAAAGTACATTTATTTAGCACATACTAAAAGGCGCACAACATATTCTGCAAAATAAAAATTGTATTTTGTTGTAAGAAATTAGGAATGTGTGCGTCACGGCTGCGGTAAATCCCAGTTCAGCGAATATGCCAGACAATTAGTGCCTGACGCTGGTTTCCAAATTTCCGATGAAAATCAACCGTGGTGATTGTAAACTAACTCTGGTCCAGTTATAAAGGACTGTACCTGTCATACAAAATCTTATTTGTACAATGAAAAAAAAAGGAATAAAGGAATCTACATAACAAAAGAACGGAGAAAACAGCGGACTTACCATTGACATTTAACAGAAATGACAAACCCTTAAAATTACAATAGGGTAGAAGGTTAACGACTTTCCTCAACCCAAACCACAATACAATCATAATTGGTGCCAGTACCTCTGTGACCCGGCTGTACTTAATTGCTGGATTCGATTGACGAGAGCCCCCTAGCGGTAAATATATTGAGTTACAAATTACATGTGCCACACTGCTTGACATGTTGTCATTAGGATAATGATGACATGTGCCTCGTACATCATTTTGTTATGTAATGATGAATGGTCTTTGAATATGGTTTGTTTTTGTTTAGGAGGACTTGTGAGGGCAAAATGTAGATCGTGTGCTAAATATACTTCTGCCTAATCCTACGCAAAATACAGGCTTGAAGTTATGTTGCATTATACTTTGTCTTACTTACTTATTGCTGCCTCATTCACCTGTGTTTAAATAATCGTAAATTACTGAAGAAGCTACATATTCTGGCACGGTGCTTAATAGGCAAGATGACCCAAAAAAAAAAAGATTTTTAGTAACTTTTTCTGACCACTGTCAGACGCACAGAAATATTTATTATATCTATGTTCAGACTCAACTTTCAACTGTCAACTTTTTCTGTTTTTTTTTTATTTTATTTTGTTGCACCACTTCACATAAGAAGTCTTAAAGACAATAGAAGAATATACCCATAACGTAATAATAGATAGATATAGATGGAGAGTAGATAGAGATGGAGAATAGATAGAGATGTAGAATAGAAAGAGATGGAGAAAAGATATAGATAGTTTCCAGTCCTCTTCCTACAAGTTTTCATATTTGTTGTATAAAATATTAAAAAGCAAGTCAATTCAATTGAAGCTATAATACTTCCACGTGCTAGTGTGGGTTTCAACTTCTTCACGAGAACACCCCTTCATACCTTCGTTATGCTTTAAGAGTATTTTATGCAACACTGTAACGGCCCAGTTCGTTATCCCACTCAACTAGGGTGGCCAAGCAAAAATATGAGAAAAGAACCCAAACTAAATAATTCTGGTACAGAAGTAAAGCTCAACTGCAAGTTATAGGTACTTCCACATTTTTTAAGTTAGTTATTAAAATATGAGCAGTGGTGGCCTAGTGGAAACAGCTGCGACACACGAGTTGCGGGTCGTAGGTTCGAACCACTTGTGTTTACCACTACTAACCAAACTGCACTAGGCCCGCGCGGTGGTCTACAGACCATCCCATCTCACAGAGAAGACGCATACATAAATATTATGAGATGATTGACCTCCAATCATCATCCATAAGCTTATGTAGTCGTTCACGTTCAAGAAATATTGACTCCCCTTATGGTAGATTGGCGATAATTATTTTCAGCAGTCAATAACTAGTCCAACGAGCGGCAACAGTACACCATTCTCAGTGTTATTTTGGCGGGCGGAGGCCTGAACAATCACACTGGTATAATGCAGAAACATTATTATGTACGGCGTACAGGGTGCATGCAAAGATGGATGGCTTAATTAGGGAGCCCGGTGTGGGCCCGGTGCGATTTATTTAGTTTAGTAGGTGCTTGGGTTTTATCGCTAGTATCTTAAGAAAGGTTATTTATTATTTACCTTTACCTACAGTAATGTTATGAGTCTTTACTGAACTGCAAAGGTTTGAAGTAAATGTGTAGATGAGGCATTTCAAATTCTAAAAACGTCGTAATTCTTAAACTGTATGCATCAGAAAAGGTGTTGTAGACATAACAGCAGGTCAAAGTTACCAGAAAAGAAACTGTCAAATTTTCTCATTCGATTTAGTCGTTAAACTAAATCATTTGGAGAAATTTGACAGTTTCGTATAACTTGATGTGCTTGCGACTGTACTACAGTGAGGCAATGATAAATTAACAACGGTTTTTTTATAATTAAGTTAAAAAAATATGTGAGTCTAGTGTATGGTGACGAACTTCAGATAATACTTTTCTTCGATTCCTTGTCTTCCTCACGAAAAACTGCCTTAAGAATCCAATGAAACTTTAACGAAATATCAAAACAAATTTTGACATTTTCACGTAGTTTTTCACCGAAAAAAAACGCTTCAGTAGTATCAAACTGTACGAAAACACAGACATCATTATCGAGCCATAAAAAAAAGCAATATCGAAAGTAAAAGTCCATAATTTAAAAGGTTAATAAAGTTAGCTAAGTCAAGAGCGGGGAGTTTCTTCTAATAATTTATTCTTCGTATCGATAAAGTGAACTAGCTGGGTCGGAAAGCAGATCGATAGTAATTAGATGTTCTAACATAGACGTCGCTCTACTAAACGTAGGAACACCTGCTTTCAAAGAGTTATGGAATACGGTTAGTATGGTTAGTATTGGAAAACATAGGCATTAGTAAACAATATTGTGTGTGTGTGTGTGTAAATCATATTAGCGTTTTAATGATGACAAAATGTTGTACCAATTTTATTATAACACGACTCACATTTGAAAAGGCAGTTAGGTCAAGGGCTCGATTTATTTGGGATACTAAGATACTAATTATAATTATAGTTTAAACCCCGTTCAATGCACCGAAGAAAGTAATGAATTAACAGTAATGAAATAAGTTGAGTATACAAGCTGTTAAATAATTGAATGGAACAAAATCAATCTCAAAATCAAGTTCAATAAATTTAAAATACATTTCGAACGAAGCATCAGTAAACAAACGTAAAAAAACGAAAATAAATCTCAAGTTACAATAAAACCTTTTAAATTGAATTATCGAGAAAAGACGAAGTCCACTCGGGCGTCTGTAGGTACGTTACACAAGTTCAAATTAGTTGACAACAAAACTCACTCAGCGAATATACGTATACTTTTATTAATAGCTGGCTCGCCCTCGCTTCGCTTATTATTTTGCGAATATAACCTCTTACTCAAAATGGCCTGAAGTAAGTAGGTATCTAAAATTAGAACCTGTTTTATTAATTCTTCTTCTCAAGCGGCTGCTCACAATAGACTAGGTTTCAATAAGACTAATCTATTCACAGAAACTAATCAAATATTAAGAAAAAATCAAGGATACATTGAAATTATAACGAGGCTGAAATCCGACATCTATATCGACAGTCGACGAAGCAATTTCTGTAAAACTTATTCATAAAGTCTAATTAAAACTGAACTAATCAGGCATCCCGTAAAAAGTATTTTGAAAAAATATTGAAGACAATAATTACCTATTTAGGTTGTATGCCATTTGTAATGGTACAATTCATTGCGAATATATTTTTACATTCGTAGACCTTTGACAGTCGTTACGGGTAGCCAGAATCCCAAAAGTCTGACAATCAGTCTTACCAAGTACCAAGGGGTATAACTGGTCTGTGGCATAAACAGTCGCTTCATGCACCTAAAATGCTGGAAGCCGACCCCAATAGAGTTAGGAACAGGCACACAGTCAAACCACTACTACGGTTTTGTGGGGCTTAGTTTATAAGATACTTACATGTCAACATAGATAAAAATAAATAAATAATAATAATCCAGATTGAATTCATTACAGCAGGTTTTTTAAAGCTTCATTGAGTTGAAATGTAAATGCAGCCTGAAATATGATTCCAGTCCAATATAACTGCGTATTGAATGGCATTTTCAGAACTGGAATTTATATTCCACTCCAATCGAATATTTTAATTAGTTGAACTGTGTGAATGTTTGAAGTTAAAGGAACTAATGGAATATTGTGAGAAGAATGTATGAGTAACTGATGGATTATGGGTATGGATTAATAGGCAGATATCGCAGAAAAAAACAATAAAATGGGAGATTTTTCTCAACTCACATAATTCGCAAGATGGTCGACGGCAGAAAGAGACAGACAACACAAATAATGCGTTTTGTATTTGACAAGAACTCCTGATACATGACATTGACAGGTGACAGCACCAATATTGACGTATATCTATCTATACTTACCATTAGTTATAACGACTATTCTATTTGCTGTTTTCGTACTTGACGGAACATAACACCACCCGCGTTTCCTAGATTGGGTTAGGTAGAGGTGTAGGTACCTATATAATAGTACACACCCACATTGTTTTCCGATAGTTCAGGCTACCATCTTTCGAATGGGCAAGGCGTCTGGTACCTTGGGCTTAGCAAAATGAATTGATGAGACAGGACAGGACTTTCGTTTTCTTTGTTTGTTACGATCGAAAAATTTATTTATTGTTAAAATACCAACACTACGTAGTGTGGCCTAACGTCCATGTCTTAAACCGCTCAATGAAAAGTTCCATATGTATCTGTTGCTATTTATCAGGCTAGACAAAACCATTTTACCGGGCTAACTGTCTCGAACACCACACGATCATAACTAAGTAGGACCAACTATTCCAAACACATTAATTGAGCGGCGAATGTAATGACCGTTCCATTGTTAGCCCGTAGGATTAAAGTTAGTCTATAGAATAGCTGTAGGAATAGCACTAGGCTATAGAATGGTCACCACATTGTCTGACAATACAATATGGTCCTATCTCTCATATTGTGACCCGCATGTTTTGAGTGTAGGCATTGAATGTAGCCGGAGTATGGATTATCATCAAAATAGTTAAACATACTTGTGTATGTATCTGCAATCATCATCATCATCAGCCTACAATGTTCCCCCTGCTGGGACACAGGTCTCCTCTCTATGAGAGCTCTTTGAATTTTTGATTCTGGGACATGGCGGTTTCCTGACGATGTTTTCCTGCACCGTTTTGAGAGCAGTGGTAATGAAATAATTAAAGTAAAGCGCCTGTCTGGGTTCGAACCTACAATCTACGACTCGTAAGTCGCGGCCGTTACTACTGGGCCACCACTGCACTGTATCTGCAATATAGGTAACTAAGTACCTACAATTTAAGACATCATGGAGCAAATCACTAGGACTATAATTAAAATGTAGGTACCTATGTAGCCTAAGTCGATGTGTAATATCAAATCATTTATCAATAAGACAATATCAATTTTACAAAAAGTGCCAACAAACCCATATTAAATCTAATAGAAAATCGATTTCTATCAAATAATAACACGATATTGCATGGGCGGGGCTCGTCTTCATGAATATTATATATTGAGTTTAGCGGAACTTACATGAGACAGCTGGGATGTGTTTAATTATTTACTACCTTCATCTTCAATACCACTCCTCTTCAAAATAATGTAAAAGATACGTGTGACACAGTGTGAGTTCCATAAACAAATATTTATATATGGCTTTCGTATTTTCTTGAACCAAATTAAAAGTGTGATTTCAAAGGGCTTCCTGACATCGAATTTTCACATCAAAAGAAGCCAATTTCTTCCACTAGGTAGGCATTTACATTATACGTGTTATAATTATGTGTGTCGAAACGAAATGCAGTAACTCAGATGTTATTAGGTACGCAAAGTAAGAGCTTTACAGTCGAATTTTCAAAATGAAAAACGTACCTTTTTCCCAGTTGAAGATGTTCTACATATTTCGTGTATAGGTACATTGTGTACTACCTAATCGTGTATTTTAAACTTGTGCGGGAAATTCTGAAATACGCGGAACTACTCGTGTCTCAGTAGTGAGTAGTAACGGGTGTTTCAGAATTATTCGAACTCTGCGAACGCTGTCGAAGTTGTTTGTTTTCGGAAATAGTTTTTAAATAAAAATACTAGTAGGTATGTGATTAATAGCGTAAAAAAATACGAATAAGTAGCAACAAAGTTTAGTATGCAGGTAAAAAATAAATATCTATGCACTAAGTGCAGTCAGGGAAATTATTTGCTAAGCAAATTGACATCCTACGTCGACGTACTAAGTTCTAACCATTTGATATAACTGTCAAAGAATGACAGTTGTAATTTGAATACCGAACAATTATTAAGGTTGGTAGTCACTTTGTTTAACAATTGATTTTCCTGACTTTACATATCAACAACAAAGTTGGCTAGAAATTCTGTATTTCTACAAACTTAGCTCGGCTAAGTTATTTATCTCTATTGTTGATTATGTATACTTGTCCTATAAAGCAGGATTAATAGTAAGTTATGAGGTCCCCAGGTAATAATAGAGTTAGGTTTTCGCGGTATACTACAATGGTTTGGCATTCTTAGGAGGAATCGTAAAGTTGAGGACATTGTTACGTTGGCGTTGAATCGTTCTCCTCTCCACAAAGTAATGTTACTGTCAGCTACAAGATATAACACTTCTGAAAAGGCTAGTACGTATTGTATGTAAATATCTATCTTACGTAACGTAAACATAGAACTTTAATGTTTTCTTAAAGCTTATCAGGCGCAGAAAACTATTTAGATATAAGTTGAAATGGTGAAAAACAACAATGAGCAAATTAAAATGGTCATAAATGATAAATTATTTTATTTCTGTAAGTAGGTTTGTACAAACACTTTTACACGTCAATCATATTTTTTAAACTAGACGAGGTCGGCGTTTCCTATCTGAATACTCTGAGAAGAAAGGCCGACACAAACGCAGAGGTCACAGGCTCTTTTAAAGTCCTGACAAAATATTGGCTAGATCATCTAAAGACTATGTAGATCGGCGTCTGTAATGGTGTTATGAAGAAAGAACCACACAAATTGAGTGGACCTGACCAGTTAGTGCACGCATTTATTAGTAATCGTGCAGCTCAACTCAGACCTTAAGGAGCTCAATGATTCGACGAACAATACGAAAGGAAGGACATTTGGGTAGCCCGCATAAAGTACTCAAACTGCTAGACCATGATTAAAACTGAAGCAATGAACTACATAGTCCTCACATTCACAATAATTTCAATAGTAGAAATACGTTATACATTAAAGATTCATGTCATTGTATATGTAAAAAGGTATGGATACTTATAGAAAAGAATAAAAGTAAAATAGGTAGCAAAATAAAATAAAAATCAACATTCACTGTGTAAATTTATTGGAACAGCTCAATTCCAAGCGTTTTTGTGCTCAATATAGCCTTTGACAGTATAATAGGCTTTATAGCATACATAGTTTACTTTATAAAAGATTTGAAGGCTTAGTTCTTGAATGTGGCTAGGAAGTTTATTATAAAAGCCTATACGTCTAAACGAACCACCTATTGTGTTGCCACGCTCGACCCCCTTCTGGTAAGTTCGTTGGCTGCGTCGTTACCTAGCGAACCGCTGTGTCCTTTGATCCATTGAATGGTTATGTTATTGAGGCTACCCACCTGGTTGAGGCGCTGGTGGCACTCGTATCATAATCAGCCTATAGTGTTCCCACTGCTGGGACACAGGCCTCCTCTCTGTGAGAGGGAGTGCGCCGTAATCCACCGCGCGGGCCCAGTGCGGGTTGGTAGATGTCACATGTCTTCGAATTGTTGGTTCTAGGACATGCCAGTTTCCTCACGATTTTTTTTCCTTCACCGTTTGAGAGCAATGGTGATGAAATAATTTACACAAAGTTAAGCGCCTGTCTAGGTTCGAACCTACGACCTGCAACTCGTAAGTCGAGGCCGTTACCACTGGGCCACCACTGCTCACTCGCAGGCACTGGCACTCGTATTTTAGCTCAGAATCAAATGTGTGACTGTTTAGCGCTTACAGGACAGCCATGCTGTCTAAGTATGCCACTTTTATGGTAACACACAAAGTGAATTAATTTAGTTTAACCTCGTGTTATTGTCATTATGTAAAAACCGCATGGAATACTATAAAAGTCATTCGCCCTAATGATAGGCAGTGAGCCAACACATGATCAGGAACTGTGGCAGTGTGAAGTCATAATCCTATTAGTTGGGATCTAGCTCCTGCGTGGGAACGGTTATAAGCATTTCAAATCTGTCGGTGTAGACTGGCATTTTTTATAGACTTGTTTACTTAACGCAAAGGAACATCTGTTCTTTATGTGATTAAAGGCTGTCTAGGTTCTGAATTTATATTAGAATTCGTAGGATAACTCTTTTACATACACAAACATGAACTCACGCCTATTCTCAGGGGGGAGAAACTACAGTGCTACAGAATGCGAACTACAGATCGCCTCCTGCTACGATCCTTACATACTTCATTTGCTTCGTTTACGTTCACCAGGTTTTCTTCGTCGCACTTGACTTTTCTGAAGAGCATCACCAACAACCCATCTATTCTGATTCATTTATTATAGTAAGTAATGTCTGGTTTGACCTCATGTGTTAGTTTTAAGTTTTCGGAAATAACCATGATATCTGATAGATAATTATCATAGAAAAAAAAAATGCAGGCAACAATACTCCACAAACTTCTCCACAAAGATTTTGCTGACGACAAATTATAATCTTGTATTTATAACTCGGTGTCGTAAGCTGAGTTAAATCGTTTTTCCCACCGAAATAAATGTACAACCCCATAGGGAAATGGCTGTCTGAAAACACATTGCTTTCAGAAATGACATTACGTCCTTCGATTACTCCCTTGAAAGTAAAATAAGAAATTTGCAACCTTCATAACGGCAAAAATGTTCTATCTCAGAAGAAGAAAAAAACTGGTGTTCTGTGAATTGGACGCGCACAGAGAGTTCCGTATTATTAGAATACAACATATTCAGCCTTGGCCCTTGACCAATACATTTAGTGAGTTAGTCAATTTATACCTGGAATCTCCATTACCAATGATTCTGAGCGTTCACGACAACAATTTCATAAATTAAATTCTTACAACGGGAGTATTTACTGGTCAGAAATAGAAATATAAGAAGCTTATTTTTTTCATATTACTATATAATAATGATGAGGTCTTGGATTCGTTTGCCAGGGCCGGCAAGTCTTATTGAGTTTTTTAGATATTAATTTCTCAGGCTCGCCCCTATTACGGCGAGGGGGGTAATGGCTGATCTTTGCGTTATGCTCGTGAACGGGTGCTGCTTGTGGTGACAGGTCATCTTGCTGACTATGGTTTTGTTATTGTTATTAGTAATTAATGTTTCTTTATTTTACTTCGAAGGTCCTAGTTTATCATTTGTGGCTACAAGTTACAGCTATATACATATAAACATAATGCAGCACTGCATATGTAAGCGGGCACGCCCTTTATGCCAGGAGGCTTTTTATTATGTATTAAATTCTGTTTGCGTTTTTGTTTTTATTATTTATTTCTGCTTGAGTATAGTTTTAAATATTGGCGTGTGCTAGCTGACATATGGCAAATCATTTTAATATTTTTGTGTTTCGTAATGTTAATTACTTATTATATATAGAATCCAGTTCTTCTAACTGAACAGACAGCAGTGCTGCTGGGGAGTTTGTTCCGCCACTTCTTCTAGGAAGTGGTGAAGGGTGGGCGTTTTGGGGGGACTGTCTTATGTGATTTTGACGTTCAAAAAGTGCTGATTCTCAGCCTAATTTGAATAAATGACTTTTGATTTTGATTACATGAGACTCAAACATAACTGGAGAAATGTGGGTCTACACCTCTGCCTAGCCCTTCAGGTAAAACAGGGGTGATGTTATGCTATAATATGATCTAGTCCCGTACTTATTACCCTTTGTAACTACTGATAGGTACTTAACACCTCCGTCCACTAGAAACTAAGTAATTTAATATAGAAAGGCTATCTAAGATCAGTCTGCTTCGCGTACAAAGCAATGAGATCACTCTAGCTAAAGCATTACTTCAGTCAATTACAGTCTAGTTAGATTAAACTAGCTGGTCCTCTTTCTTAGATAAAGCGTTTCATTTTGTTTATATTAGGACATCCTTCATTAGTTACTGCTGGCAATTTTTATCACTGGCAACTTTATGCTTTACAATTCGAATTTAGAAATTTATACGGTTCCATTTTGTAACCCGACCGCGGAATCCTAAAAATGTTACATCTAGATAAAGATGGCATTCAGTGGAAATCTCTGGAGCCGTTTCCATTATCCTGTGCGACGGGAGCCCGACGTCATATTGACACATTTGCGAAGAGGACTTCCGGGTTCTCACGAGATATTTTTAGCAGAGTTTTTGGCAAATTTTGTCCTTGAACTTTAGTAAATGTTTTTTTTTTTAAGATTCGTATCTTTTTAAGTGAAAGAAAGAATAACGTTTATTTGGACACAGTTCGAGAAACACAGAATACTGTCATTATGTAATTAGATAGTAGTATTTATTCTTGTATTTTTGTCATTTCCGAGCTATCTATCCCGTAGGTTGCACCTGTCATGGTTTATCTCTGCATCACCCTAAGGTTGACTGATAGAAAATGCCTCAGGCATTAAGTCTGCCTTTGTACAGTATTTTTTTTTACTTGTGCATAATGTTTTTATACATAAATAAATTTGAGTGGTGACTATCGTATTCAAAATATCAATTTTTTTTTGACCTTGTTCCATCGTAGCCCTCTTCCATCGCTTTCCATCAGGCGTGATCGAGGTCAAGAGCAGATCCATTAGGCAATAAAAAATCCCTATGGTCTTATTTTGCTAAGTTACATCAGTACTTATGACCTGAAGACTCATAACCAAAGCTCTTTATTTTGTTTGGTCTATGGTCTTCATTGAACTGAAATCATTAGAATTCTCTTCACTTCTTTTATGTTTTAGAATGTAGTACGTATTTTTCTTGAGTGCAAGAAAAATACGTAATACATTCTTATATGAGTCTCAATTGTCTTCGTTGACATGATTATGACAGAAGCTGGGGTAATTCGAGGTCGTTTATATCTAAATGTCAAGTTTTTTTGAACAAGCAGCAAATTTTCCGCTACCTCCAAAAGGTTGTCTAATCTCAAACTAAGATCATTCTAGCTTTCTTCGCCGCGCTTGTAAGCGATGAAGTTGGCGATAAAAAAACACAAACAGGACAAAACCGCGGTCTCTTACTAATTGTCTTCGAAAAGGTCACGAAAAATCAATGGAAGGTCAAGTTCAGGTGTGCAGCTCAGTAGGCTGTTGAATCTTTTGTTATTTATGTATTTTACATGGTTGGGAACAGAATCTTGGGCAAATTATTATTGTTTTATCTTTTCTAGAGTTGAGATTCAATCCTCCATTGAAGTCGAGAGGAATCTCAAAACTTCGTATTTTCGGACTAACCGTGGATCGACTATCATTATTATTTACATGGTAGGCCGGGTATGGTATGGTTTCAGGCCCGGGTCGATAGCGCATTGTGTTCCACGCGCGCCTCAAAAAGATGTCAGCATCAATGACGGGGTCCGCTAGGGCAGATGCCCGCCAGGGTTGCGGGAAAGTCCGAGAGGGATACCGTGGCCCCTGGCACATGCAACTGAAGGAACACGGGTGGGTTCTAGTCAGTAAGAGTCTGACACGCCCTCGCGCTCTACCCAGAGCGGGGGAAGTTATTTGGATGATCTCCCACCCTCAAAAAAAAAAAAGTATACAGTATTTTAAATAACGTGTTTTTGATGTCATTTCAAAGGACATCAAAGGACTGTCGAATTTTCGAGTAATTTGTGTATCTAGGCACTAACTGAGATGCTGGCTGGTGCGTGATTTCATATCGAATATTGGAAATGTTTATGTCAGTGTGTCCAGTTTATTCTATATATGTTATGTACTGTCTTTCTAAATGTATGTACATCTGCATTTGATAAAAACCAGGATACTAGATAAACAAATAAAAATAAAGCTCAGGTCGTACTGTAACTGCGGAGTGCACTCGTCCATTTTGTGTTCCAAACGCGAGAATTTAATGGCGGGTCGGCCATCTTTTTTATTTTGTGCCGGTATGTGGGGCATTGACTAGAACATAATGACAGGTAATTGAGTCGGGGCTGGATAATCTAGCCTCTTTTTATCGAACGGGATATTAAAAGTCATCGTTGAGTTTTTCTTCTCCGTGGACGCGGCGTTAGTTACTGTTTGTAACAACGTTTATGGTCATTTACAAAGAAGAAGGACCGTGGGTGTTTAAATTTTCGTGTATTTTTTTGTGACCTTTTTATTAACCTTTACAAATAGGTATAGTGAGTTTTATAGTGCCACCTTAGAATGGTTATGGGCTGGCATTATGGAACTCACAATACAAAACTATAACAAAAAATGCAATTTATAAGAAAAGTGACAAATCCCTTGCAAATCCGTACATTTATAACGTGTTGAGTATCAAAAGCGTGAAGCTTAAGGAGAGCTTTGAGACTATATCGTTTGACGCTCTACTTAGTTCAAAGAAAAAACTAAAAATAATATCAAAGACTTAAAACTTACTCGTTTTTTATTTATAATATTAGTTTGGATTAGGATATAATAAAAAATACAACTCACGAATTAAAATAAGCCGTGGTGGCTAAGAGATGACCAGTCCCTACTGATGGCGACCGTTCACGAACATGACGTATGCATTCACCAAGCACTATTCAGCTTAACCATTTTGAAGGAACGCAATCAACAACGAGACATTTGAGTGAGCATGACATACTCTCAGCCGCCAGGGGCCCAGGGCACATTCGAGTCAATGACATACTCTCAGCCGCCAGGGGCCCAGGGCACATTCAAGTCAATGACATACTCTCAGCCGCCAGGGGCCCAGGGCACATTCGAGTCAATGACATACTCTCAGCCGCCAGGGGCCCAGGGCACATTCGAGTCAATGACATACTCTCAGCCGCCAGGGGCCCAGGGCACATTCGAGTCAATGACATACTCTCAGCCGCCAGGGGCCCAGGGCACATTCGAGTCAATGACATACTCTCAGCCGCCAGGGGCCCAGGGCACATTCGAGTCAATGACATATTCTCAGCCGCCAGGGGCCCAGGGCACATTCGAGTCAATGACATACTCTCAGCCTCCAGGGGCCCAGGGCACATTCGAGTCAATGACATACTCTCAGCCGCCAGGGGCCCAGGGCACATTCGAGTCAATGACATACTCTCAGCCGCCAGGGGCCCAGGGCACATTCGAGTCAATGAAATACTCTCAGCCGCCAGGGGCCCAGGGCACATTCGAGTCAATGACATACTCTCAGCCGCCAGGGGCCCAGGGCACATTCGAGTCAATGACATACTCTCAGCCGCCAGGGGCCCAGGGCACATTCGAGTCAATGACATACTCTCAGCCGCCAGGGGCCCAGGGCACATTCGAGTCAATGACATACTCTCAGCCGCCAGGGGCCCAGGGCACATTCGAGTCAATGACATACTCTCAGCCGCCAGGGGCCCAGGGCACATTCAAGTCAATGACATACTCTCAGCCGCCAGGGGCCCAGGGCACATAGAAGTCAATGACATAGGTATTCTCAGCCGCTAGGGGCCCAGGGCACATTCAAGTCAATGACATACTCTCAGCCGCCAGGGGCCCAGGGCACATTCAAGTCAATGAAAGACTGAATGAGATAAATAGTAGTTTAATAGTAGATACATAGTGCTGACACATGGTATGCAATTATACAATACGAAAAGATTGAATTTATACAATGCAAATATAGTTTTTACAATCTTCATCAGCTCCAAAACTATTTTCGAATCCTAATCAATAAGTTCATGCGCCCTTTTGAGCAGGACCAGCGTTGAGCCAAGTATTTTTGTCAGCAATGTAATCCCCAAACTTATAATATGCTTGGCTGGGAACTGTAACTATGAATTCTGCACATAATTCTAAGCCCTATGGTAGAAACTTTTAGTCGGTTATCAAAAAAAAATCTGTTGTTTCATACAAAAGTGCAATACCTACGCGGTCAAAATGTATGAAACAACAATTATTTTTGTGTAACGCAGGGGGTTTAGAATCAAGTTGCGCATCAAAGTCCCTCGCCACCCTGTACGTATAATATGTATATGGATGATCAACAATTAAAGTGCCAAAACATAACTACACCAATCAAATCTGACCCGTCATATATTTTTGGAATAGGAAAAGTAATACCAAATCGAACTAAAAGCCGTAACGGACCATCTGTCAGAAATATTGAAGCCATCAATCTAACGGAATAGCTGGGCGGAGATTAATCCTCAATCCATCTAAAAAACTAGACCATTTTTTCCCCTCTGTGAACGTAACTTAGGTACCTATATGGATTGTGTAACTGTAAAGATCTATTGTATTACTTTAGATGAAGATAGACTGATTTTGTTTTTACCAATGGAGGGAGTTGGAGCAATATTCTAACTCATCTCAATTATCTTCATTTTTACCAAACGGTTTATCCTTGTGGTGTAACATTTTGCTTTCATCATTATCATTTAAGCTAAGTCTGTCACCACGTTGACCGGATTTGTGCTTCTCGCATACATCAGATTCCCACGACCTTCACTAGGCCATTGGTCCACCTGGTGGGGCTTCCCACGCTGCACCTTCCGTTATGCGGCCATCAGTTTACTTGATATTAATTAAAATCGACATTTTTATTAGGAAAATTCATTCACTTGCACCTACATGCCTTTGTTCTTACAGTCGCTAACTCACATCTAACTGCAGGACATCCTAAATTCTACTTCATTTGTATTGGCTACCGCCTGCAGGTCAACGTTTTCCTATCAACCATCTGCTTACACTTCAATGATGCAATTCTGCAAATTACAAAGAAAATGCTTAATAAGAACAACAATAAAATTACTACTTAATGAGCAAAGAAATCAAAATATCCATTCTTCTAAAGAAAACACAGCACAAAAATGAAGCAAAGCCCCATCCATCAAATTGAAAGCCGCAGACAAAGTTAGAAACAAAAAGAAGCTAATAAAAATAACTTGGTATTCGCCGAGTAGTCTCCAGCAATCGCCGAGTTGAGACAGCTCGACTCGAAGGACCATTAATTAAAAAAGTTGCCATCCGCAATATTGGTGCGTGAACACGAACGGGCAAGCGGATTAACAACACAACCTTTAAATAAATATTCAACCTTAACTACCCCCCATAAAGTCCATGTTCAGTCGTGTGTCCAGGTAGACAAAGACGACTGGATGGCAAAATGTTGCTGACGTCAATTATCCAAGTTACCACCCTCGCTTCGAACTAACCTGTGGATTGCCCGGTTAATTCAAGAACTGGGTAGAGTACACAGTTGCGATTTGCTCATTTATTCTATTTGATCAAATTAAGGTTTATTTCCTTTTCTATTCTATATTTCGACATGATCTTTTATGAAATCCAGGTTGATTTATTTATGATGTCGACGTCAAAGTCGAATCATTTATTTCAAGTAGGCCACTAAAAGGCACTTTTGATCATAAAAATTAAAAACAAATGAGAATCGATTCTAGGCGCCTCTTCCAAAAGGTAGTCTTGTACGGAGAAGAATGGGTTAGAAACTCCATTGTTACTCTTTTGAAAAGTTTTACAATAATAATAATTAATGTATACAGGGTGCTTTGTAATTTGACGTACCTACCTATTCCTTCCAGGCACTTAAGCTCCCCATAAAGCCTATGCACACGTTAATGGAATTCGAGAAAACCCAATAGAAAATGTATTTTTTTAAATTTCCCAGAATTCGTCACTAAATATTACTTTTCTCTAAACGCTCAAAGGGGAATTTCAAGGTTACCAACAAGACTCGGTCAGAACCGACAAAGATGAACTATTTAATCATAAAAAATGAAAATAATTACAGAATTTGATAGTTTAGTTTTCTATTAGAACTAGGTACACCAAAAAAAGTTATAGTTCTTTAAAGTTGACCGCTTAATACTTCTCATTTTAACGATAACATGACATAATGAATTAAATTAATGACTTTCGGCACATTATCCTCACATATAAATACGTTTTTATAGTAAAAATATATCATACCTACATTATTTTCGAATGTATGAAAAAAACCACATGTATACATTTTTACAACTTAGTAGGCAGGTTCAGATGTTCGGTTTGGCGAGCCGGGTCAGCAAGTAATACAGGTTCAGTACGTCGGGGTCGTAAATGGTAGAAAAATCGGAGTCCGGAACACGGCAATAAATAACAAAAAACTAAAAAAAACTTTTTAACAATAACAAATACAATTACTTAGGTACACATCAAGTGTTGCCAGCACTATAATAACATTATTAGGAATAAACTATTCTAAACAGAATCGATAATCAAATTAAATTACTTTTAATTTTTATTTATTTTTATTACATTATTATAAAATATAATCATGTCTATTCAAAAATACATATAACTAAACGCGATTAAAATTACAAGAAGTACGAGCTACGACTTAAGTTAGTAATAAATTCACTTAGGTTTATATTGATATTATTGTAATCGATTTGCAAGTGCAACTTTGTATCGTTAATATTTTATTTTCGTGTTGGCAACATTTCTAATTGAAATTGTAGCTATGAAATGTATTGACCAATTGAATCACTATATAAAATTACTTTTCAACGGTGTACTTCTACAGATTTTATTTATATTGTATAATTCTTACTGCTTTCAGTTATGAATTATCATTATTGTAGAAAGTCTGTCGGACGCTACATGATTCGAGCCGATGCGATGCCTGGCATTGTCTTTGAATGGCCTTCATTGCTATTCCAATAGGTGCATACTTTAACATACCTTTTGATGTAACCAAATTTTCTAAAACATCCGACCATTAAGAGTTATAGGAAGAATTCTAATAACAATTTTCAAAAATCATCTTGGTACATGAACCACACCAGATATCTCAACATTTTACTATGGCATTAAGCGTACAAATTATGGGGAAGACATCTTCATTGAATCAGATATGTAAATGAAATGAAAATTGGGTTTTGTCGAATTCCATAAATTTTCACCTAGGCTTTATGGGGGTATTTATTGTTGCAAATGGGTCACACTATCACGCCCTGGAAGGAATACGGCAAATTACAAGACACCCTGTATGTTAATTATAATTATATGTGAAGACGATATCCCCGGAATAAAATAACTATGCTCAACCGGTATTCAAAATTATTTAAAAAATGTTGATAGATACACGGTGCTCACATTTTTACAAATATAGCAAACGTAGACGATTTTTTCTCACCTTTTAACAAATAATAAATTAGTGTGTAAGTTAAGGTTCTGAATATAAAATTAGCATTTTTTTTTCTGTGGTTTATCAACTCGAATGAATGTCTGTTAGCGAGAGTTTAACAATAATTCATCAACAGGAGTCGTTGCCAAAGAAAAGGTCACAGTTCAAATCCATAGAATAGTGAACCCCCTCAACAAGCATAATTAGTTTAGTTCCACTGGCTAGAGACGACGATCCTTTTAATTTAATTTAAACATAAAATGGCTGCAAATTTTCTCTAATTTCATTTTTAACTTAGACTACAGCTGTTGCAAAAGCCGTTAATTTCAATCTATTTGAAAACTCATTCGATAGAATAATTTTAAACGTCGAATAAAATTCATTTCTTCATGAACAAAAATATCTATCTATATTTTCGACAGTTGAAAATTATTTCTTTGATAAACAATTTATACTGGCAACAACATTATTTTGAGATGAAAATGTTACAAGTTATTATTTATGTTTTTATAGCATGTTTGTGTTGTAGTTTGCGTGAGGACAGGTCTTATTTTCTACGAGTGTTCACGTTCAAGTTTATATTAAGAAAATTGTTCTAAACTGTAATAAAGGTTTCTTGGAGTTAAGACATTAACAAGAAGTTGTTTGTCTATTTCTAGAATAGAAATGAATCGAAATGTAAGGGCTACTGAAGCTGTTTGAAGAAGTCATACATATTTTATTGTTTATTTTAAAAAGCATAAAAGAAGAGTAAATAAACAAAAGCAAATGAAAAAACATTGGAAAGTACACAATGATGTTTCTATAAATATCTTAACCTGTTTTGATCTTTTGAGTTTGAATTAATATTTTTGCTTTTTCTGTCCAGAAACTATTTATTTAAACAATTTTCAATATAATAGAAAACTTGAAATGAAGATTTATTTACTACTCGACTGCGCGACTGCGCAAAGACTGGGTTATGTTTTCACATGTAGGTATCTAAATTCTGATTTTTAATTTACTGGACCAAAATGACAGCTGTGATGGACTTCTAACATCAGTCAGCTTCTCTTACAGTTAGTGCAAGATCCTGTTGACCACTACATACATTCGTATATTCTTCACTAAACATATTCTACAAATTGGCAGTATTTCCATCTTTGAACTCAAAACGTATCGCTTAAAGTTATTAGATCGCAGCAGTTAGTTGGTCAAAGTTTATGTATCATTGGTATCAAATCTGAGATTGAATTAAAATAACTGCCACAAACTGCATCCTGCTGCTTGAAAACTGAGTTTGTTTGGAACTTTTTAACTGCAGTCGGGTTTTTTGATTATATATTTTTTTACCCGTTCCTATTTTTAAGGCATAGGGGATGATCGTTTACTGTAAAACTGCAAGCTGCTTGTAGAATACACTTTTCAAATGTTTGTATAGACATTTTAGTGGCGGGGCGTGCAGTTTAAAGTAAACGATCTCTACAACAGGCTACCCAAGATCCATGACACTTAAGATACAAACGAAGACATGCAACACTAAAAGAATTTCCATATTATTATCATTCCTTAGCAGCTGCACAGTTAGTACCTATCTAACACTTTAGAATAGAATAGAATAGAATTGAATATTTATTTGCGTAAAACATGGTATACAAGGGTGTTAAATATACAAATTGAGGCACAAGCAAAATTTATGGTTAAGGCAACAGCAATCGTTTTTGTGTAAAACATCAACATTTTTTATCTATAAATTCTTTTAAACTATAGAAACTACACTCGAGTAACCACTTATGAAATTTAATTTTTAATAATTCTGTATTTAAAGCTTTGAAATGCCTTCGTTTTTTATTATAAATGCGTACACACATTTTCACAGTATGCCGCCTGGAACTTCACACGAAGTGACCTAAAATTGTAACATTACCTCACTACTGTGACAAAAATGCGAGCTGAGCAAAATGCTTTTATTTCTACCGTAACAAGGTTAGGGCCACACGTGGAGTACATCACATATAAAGTGCTGACTATGGTGTTACATCGTTAGGGTCTGTTCAGACATCCTACAATTACAACCATACTACAGCGGCAATAATTTACACGGGAACAAAATGTACACGAGCACAAAATATACACGAGCACAAAATGTACACGGGCACAAAACTGTATAAGAACGTGGTAGTTCCATTCACACGTAGGTAGAGTCAACCGCACTTCCATGGTAACTCTTTGACATTGAGCTGGCCAAGCAATTTACGCAGTTTCAGTATAATAACAGGCCAGCGACATTGTTAAGAACTTGGTACTACTAAGTGTTTAGATGTATTACTTTGTAAAAGGACCTAAATAAAAGCTATTAAGTATTATTATTTATTGGTTTTTTAACTACTGATGTGCGGTCTACTGTACTAGGTACTTACGATTTGCAGTAATGTTTAAAAGCTGTCGTGAACATGTAGTCCATATGGAATACATCGTAACCCCCAAAGTAACCACTCTCGTCATTTTCAGGCAAGTGGCCCACCACATCGTGACTGCCACAACACAACTTTATAGCAAATACAGCGACATCATTCACCAGCCACTCTTTGGCAACATTTTTGTAGCTAGCCTGTGGTTGTGGCCCGGCTAAACAAAACCTTACACAGTCCGGACGGGAATCCCTAGAGCATCCCCATAACGATTATGTCAGTCATACACGTGGTCATAAAATGTACACTCTTTATCAATGTTATGTCCACGTTTGTGGCCGACGCAATTCGTTTACAGTGACATAACTATTGTGTTAGGTTATAAAAAAACTTTCACATAGACGCGCGTGTTTTGTTTTTTGATTGACAAACATAGTTGGCTGGATGTATCTATACATATTATAAAACAAAGTCGCTTTTTGTGTGTGCTTGTGTGACGGCTAAGATTATTTTAACTTCACAATACATATTGATGCGGTTTTCGCGATCATTTAGAGCATTTATTCCAGAAGGTTTAATATGAATAACACATTAATATTTAACCTTAGATTTAGGGGAGAAACCTCGATGTTTTTACATGTCGCCGTTGCACCTATGCGAAGCAGGAACGAGTCGCTTGTTCTTATATAAAAGTAGTAGGTAATCTCATTTCAATTCAATGTCTTGCCTTTTCATTTGAATTTCATTTATCATTTCTCTTCAATTACCTACGAGAAATTATGAATTTAATACAACTTAAGAAAGTGGGCTAATCAGGAATATGAATCTTTCACTTACGTTAGTCCAAGCTCCCACAGCTGCGTTCAATTTCGAAAGTAGACTGTTTCTACTGCTTTATTTCTGACAGTTTATTGAAACAAAGTTTGTTTTGAACATTCGCGTTGGGTACGGTTGATATAAAAGGGTATACCTTCTCTGATATGGGTATTTGGTCCCTACATTAAATCCTTACGATTAAGATAGGTCAAACTCACATTGATTGATTTAAACGCTTCATCGGTTCAGCTATGATAGACTAAACTCTAGAGATGTGCCTCGTTCTAAATAATCATTCCTAACCCAGAGAAAATCTTACGCGAAACTTTTTTGGTATCAAACTGATTTTGATATTTTTTTGTAAAAAACCTAAACCTTTACATTTACAAAAATATTCCGACATAATCTTGAACCTTCGATCCTCGAGACAGTTTTATCAAACTTTTAAGATCGAATCGCAAAATCTAGAGCATACTTTACCTAGATACCGTTGGCCTACATTCCAAATCTTTCTCCCACCAAGTTGGAACGCTCGTCCATATTAAACGAAACTCATTAAAAGTTCTTACAGAAGATTAGTACTCGGTACTACTAACAAGTAATTAGGTTTATTTTTGTTTCCCATGCTGTAACATCCAATCATTGATGAATATTGTATGAGCGCTACTTCGAATGTGGGCAAAAGATTACTCAAAACTCAAACTCAAAGCATTTATTTCAAATAAACCAATTACAGGCACTTTTGAATTGTCAAGGGGTCGGTCAGTCAGAAAGATGAAGCTAGTTGCCCATTCCAAAGCGTAGTAGGTACCTATGGAGAAGAACGGGCAAGAAACTCAATGGACCCTCTTTTAAATCAAAATATTGTTACAAAAAAGTGGTTATATTACATACCCACATCAATATATGTGAGAACGATGTAGAAAGACGTGCACGTTAAAAGCGTCCGTAGTAAAAAGATAAAAAAAAAACAATTACGGAATTAAAATAAGCCGTAGCAGCTAAGAAATGACCAGTACCTACTGACGGCGCCCGTTGGACGTATGGATCAGCACCATTCAGCTCAACCATTTTGAAGGGAACTCAATGATCCAATACACACGCCACCACTAGCGACACATTTGAGTGAGCATGACATACTCCCAGCCGCCAGGGCACATTCAAGTCAATGAAAGACGAACCCAGTAAGCTTTATAGTGGGTACATAGTGCTCACACATGTGCTATATAAAAAGGTAATGTTATATTTTCTTTAGGAACACTGTTTATTTATTAAACTATATTATGTTATGTAATGATGTTTTTATTTAGGGAATATTGAGTCTTCATTTCTATTAGTTATAAAGTAAATAGTAGGTGAAGTGATCATTTCTAAGTGTTATGAAGTATAAAGTACACTCAAAATCCTCAAAACATTGCTTTACAAAATCCTAATTGTTTTGTACCATGTGACCTGTGTGTGTACCTGACAAGGTTTGCATAACATTGAACCTGTTTGAGCCAAAATAAACACAATGATTAATGCAATTACTGCTAATTAGCTTATACATAGATTACCTCCTACACGTTAACAAAACCGAACACGTGAATATTTAAGACGGTTGGTACAAATTATAAAATGGCTGTCGTTTGAGGAAAGAACGTAGAATGTCCTAATGTCGTCCGCGTAACGTACAATTATTATTAGTTATTTGTAGGTACTAGACAGGACAGATAGCTAACCACGGTATGTTGCTACTCGTCACTTGTATTGGTGCCTTTCATAGTAAATGTATTGTAATGTGTGTGTTTGTGTGTTGTTGTTGTGATGTGTATTTTGTTGTTTGTAAGGTTGGATTTTCAATCACGCCGATAGACCCTAAGTACCAGACCAGTAGTAAATTATATTGTGGAGAAGAAAGACTTGAATACCTCCAAAGGGGGTGAAGGCAAACGATTTCAGAGGAAAATTGTCTTAATATTAATGCTGAGCAGAATGGTACTATCAGTAAGATGTTATTAGTATGCAGGTGGGTGCCGGCCCTTATCTGACATAATACATAACTCAACTCGAGATACGCAAGTGAAGTTATAACCTAATCTAACCCAGAGAGCCCCCAGTCAACTCTTATTAACTGAACCTTTCTCATTTAACATAAAGCTGATATAGAATAATGTTATTTTATCAATTTCCTGATACCGTCCACTTCCGAAATCATCACTTAGCTTCTAAAATATGGGTCGAAGTTAATTTCCCTGAAGGGCGACGGGTGATTGGATGATTGTCGTACATAAATCTATAGGGACTTTGAAGAGGCCAATTTATTAGGAAAATATTTCTAGTTTAATGGAATCACGCCCTGGTCGCGACAGAAAGACGTTTTTAATCTGTTTGCGTAGGTTCGACTTTAATAAGAAATGCCTGGTGAATACGTATTTTATATTTAAATGCGGTCTTACTTGAAATTCGTTTATAAGTACCTACCAAAAACCTACATAAATGTTTGTTTACATGACACGAAGTCTAGTTATAGACGTAAAGAAAATTCATTTGAACTGCGCACACTCGGAAAGTTTTGATAAATAATCGTTGAAACTAATACCGGGAATTCGCCGAACGATGGACTATACAGGCTGACAGGAAGATCAACGCGCAAACTGTAAACATGAATACAGCACATGACTCTAGACCCCAAGCGTAGAAATTTTTAACCGTTTATCAAAAAAAAATCCGCTGTTTCATAGAAAAGTGCAATACCTCGCGGTCAAAATGTATGGGAGAGCAAATTTTTATTTTCATAACCGACGAAAAATTTCAACGCAGAGGGGTTCAGAATCATTCCAGGCCACCGCGCACCGTAGGCGCGGGCTTGCGGACGGCGAGCAATGAGCAGCTCGCCGTCCGATAAGGACCAGGCCCGGGTCGACGGTGCGTTGTGTTCCACGCGCGCCTATAAGAGATGTCAGCACCAACGACGAGGTCCGCTAGGGCCGATGATAAATGATAAATGATTTTATTTCTATAAATAGGTTTGAACAAACACTTTTACACGTCAATCATATTTTTTTTTAAACTAGATGAGGTCGGTGTTTCCTATCTGACTACTCTGAGAAGAAAGGCCGAAACAAACTCAGAGGTCACAGTCTCTTTTAAAGTCCAGACAAAATCTTGGTCAGATCATGTGAAGGCTATGTAGATCGGTGTCTGCAATGGTCTTTTGAGGAAAGAACCACACAGATTGAGTGGTCCTGTCCAGTCAGTGCACGCAATTGTCAGTAATCGTGCAGCTCAACTTACTGCCTGCCTACTGCCAACTCAAATGCCTGCCAGGATTGCGGGAAACTCCGAAAGGGTTACCGTGGCCCCTGGTACAGGCAACTGAAGGAACACGGGTGGGTTTTAGTCAGTATGAGTCTGACACGCCTCCCGCTCCGCCCAGAGCGGGAGAAGTTATTTGATGATTTTAACCCAAAAAAAAAACAAAAAAGCGGGTTCAGAATCATGTACCTATTGAATCCATCGTAACAGGTTGCACATTGATGACCCTGCCGCCCTGTATAGCTAGTCGGCAAAACCAAATCACTAGACGTATTCAGAACCGTTCAAGTATTAGGTAGTAGGTACAGCCAGTCGCACGACAGCGGTATGGTAAAAAATAAAAACTGTTTAAGCTGGCCTCGTATTCTATTGAAACGCTGTACTACGCGTGTTACCGCAGACGTGCAGACTACTATCAACTCAATCTATGGTTAGGATCTATTTTTAAAACCATCGATTCGATAAAATGTTGGCGCTTCTAGATGCAAAGTATTCTGCACCGAGGTCGGTATTCAATTAAAGTATTTCTGGCTTCGGCGAACGAAGGGCGAGAGAAGGGTTCTTCCTTGGGAGAAGGGGAATTAAATCGCGACAATACTTTATTTCTTTGAGAGGTGGGTACGGTATTAAGTAATATTTTTATTAGTATTAGCACGTTGTTTAGGTGATTACTTTAATTGGGTTTTTGTTTAAGACTTAGGTAATTGTCGGGGTTAGGCGAATGATTTAACTCCCAGAAGATTTTCCTGTTGTAACATACCTATTATTAGAAATGTAATGTATTGTTTCGTTTATTCGTTATGAAGGCTCGGTATTTTATTTAAAACAAGGAACCGTTCGTGTTTGATATGAACCTGTTATAATCAAACGCTGAACATTGAAAATGGACTACTGTCTACTATCTACTATCAGCACGTTTGGCATATATCACCGGTATGTCTCCGAACCGTCGTGCCTTACGATTAGAATACAATATTCTCATCCTGAGGGACAGTTCTTTTTGACGTGATAACGTCTTATAAATCGATGAACACCGGCTGCATGCACGAAAAAGTGTAACGTTCCGTAACGTTTCTTGTCAAACTTGCACTTATCGATGTTAAGACTGACGCCGTAGATAATTGGGCTTTCGAGTACTAGTTCTAAATGGCGGCGGCAGCGGCTGCATGCACGAAAAAGTGTAACGTTCCGTAACGTTATGAAACCATAAATGTGGGTGAGAAGCCACTGAACATGTTAAAGATGTGTGCTTCTCGCTGGGTTTCTATCGAGCCAGCCGTTACCCGAATTCTTTCTCAATGGGATGAACTCAAACTTCATTTCCAAATGTCATAGGCACCAGAAAATTGTTACATAGCTACAATGCTGCACTCGATGTTGCAAGATGAGAGGAATAATTTTTATTTAATTTACTAAAAATCTGTGCTTAACGAGGTTCAGCAAACATTGAGAATATTTAAAGACAATTTTAAATATACGATGGGGATTGAAACGACTGAAACAGTCTTGCTTTTCTCACAAGGTTCCTAAGGACATACCTACCTAATTCAAAAATGACGGAGTAATTTGAATACACTTTCAACTTATCAAAAAATACCACAGATTAAAAAGAGCCATTACTTCTTCTGCTCTGCCAAATGAGATCTTGGAGGATTCAGAATCAGATGAAGACTTTGATTTTTTTTTTTTTTTGACAGTTCTAACCACAACTAATGAGTGTGAAATCAGTCCGCTTCCTAGTGTGCTTAAGAATATAAAAATAAAAATAATTGAAATCATTAGTAAAGGTGTTTTATTAGCCTTTTTTACAGCAAGTCTTTTCTTGGTAATTTGTACTCCATCTAGCCCTTTTTAGCTTGTTCAACTGCCCCCATTACTAAAACTAAGGTGGCAACACTGCATTTAATTCTCTCAATTCTCTGACCAAAATCAAACGTTGAATGTTAAAAGTTTTAAATCAGCATCCTCTGCTCCACAATGTTGACTTCGGCTATTGTTAAAAGCGAATCCTATTCAGGTGAGCTGGTGTTAAGCAATGTCCCAATCTCATGCGTGATATAATAGCTATAAATCTTTTTGTGATGTATTTGAAGTTATGACACTCGTACCAAGGTTTAATCGGTAATTCATTTTGCATTCCAGCAAACCATCTGCCTTTCATTTCCAGGGTTATGTCCCAATACTCTTGCCATAACTGTCTATTAAGTTCTTTAAAAAGACTGTAGTAAGCAGTGAATGGAAACTTGAGTAACTCTGATCGATCCTCGTCATGGTCTGAACTGGCTGCAGTATCAGCTACTTCATTTCCAAGAATGCCACTGTGTGAAGGTACCCAAACTAATTCTACTTTAATAGACTTATCAAATAATTTTTGGATTTTATGTCTAATATAATTTAACTTAGAACGTAGAGCAGACAAAACATTTCTGGAGTCTGTAACTATCAAAATATTATGTACATTATTTACGAGACTATTCACATGCTGTAATGCGCAATAAATTGCATAGCATTCTGCAGTGAAAATGCTACACACCTTGTTTAATTTAATACATTTAGTGAAGTCTAACTGTGGATCATAGAAAGTTGTATTTATTTATATTATGGTCTGTTTTAGATCTATCTGTGTATAATAAACGAATGAATAATAACAGAACGCCGCGTTAGCACGTAAAAATATCGTCCGTAAACCGACTTTACAGACAACCAATTTTTAATTTACTTTTAAAGTATTACACCAATAGACATTTCAAATCAACAACAATATTATGAGCTCTCAACCTTCACTGCGCTCACTTAATTATTTCGGTCCTAGTAACGGCTTCGAATAATTTTGGTGCTTGATATGACGAGACGATTATTATAACTTATTATGATAACATTCATGCAGTTCGTTGACTAAATGCGTTTGACATAAAACAAAGTAAACGTTATTTATTTTGAAACAGCTTTTCATATTTTTCACTCTCTTTGATGTCTCTTCTCTAAGTATTTTTAAAGAGCTTACTACCAGATTCTAGATTAGATTTATATAATGCGCGAAAAAAGAAATCTTGTCCTTTAAAATCTTACGATCTGTAGGGATTAAGGATTTCTGTTTTTCTTTTAAGATTGGCTGGCAGACTCGATCGAATGTATAAATAATGATTATTCTAGAAGCAACGGGGGTAGGTCCCAAGTTGCAGATAAAATACTACCTCAGACTGTACTACATAAAATTTTGCTTGTTATATGGCAGAGATTACTGTACTTCGTTTGTTTTTAATCCATGGTTGGAATATCGTTCGAAGCAACTAAAATGACTATTATAATGTCCTTTCTTTTGAAAACCTCTCTAATCAACTACACTCTCTACTACATCCTTAATTTGAAAGGTATTACCCGGGAATCCTTCAAAACGTACTCATTAAAAATCAATATAATATTGAGAAATCAAGCACACTTTGTACTAATAGCCGCATAACAGATGCTCGTTCATATTCCATCTCAATTAGTGTTATTACTGAAAGGTTCTCGTATAGCTCGAGGCATCGATAACTGCCCGCAAATTGCTACATCATCGAACATCCTGTTCGATCATTAGGCAATATTATTACAATTTCCTGTCTTACATTACTTGAATAGATTTTTTTTTGTCTTTTAAGGACCTAACATGTAGAGGCAAGTTTGGGAAAATGTAATCCTTAACAAATCGGTCGTTGCGAATTTCTACTTTTTGTACATCAATTTTATTATTGACCGTAAATAATTGCTTAGATAATTGTTTCAGAAATGAGCAGGATATGAAAAAATATGGTAACTGCCCTTTTCACTTGAGATTCTGGTGAAATGTGGAGAACATTATTAGAGGAAGAAGGTTTTGTTTGAAAAATAATATACCTTTTAATCTTTTAATTTACCTTCATAATTATTATTAAGACAAGAGTCTGTTGAAGTACCTATTCAACTAAAGCTTTGTAGCTCCAATATGAGTTAGTTATTAAACTTAGCATGTTCGTTATGCTGTGAACAATGTTATTGATAGGTCTGAAGTTATTGTTTTGATAAGGTCATGTATGTATTTAATCTTTAACTCCTTTGGAAATAAAAAAAGAGTGGGTAAGTTGGAACACAATACATATTTGCAATATAACCTAAATATTAAACCACTCTTAGAACAAGCAATTGGTTAAGAACTTATTTTTCTTATTTATTTCCCTCATAAACGAGGCAAAAGGAGTGTCTAAGAATCGTAGCAGGTGGCGCAAGGTGATAGTTTGTGTATGTATGTATTGTCAGCGTTCTTTGAATTAATAATTTATTCGTATTCTACATTGTGCATACATTAAATAATGTCACATTCAAATCGTCAGTGACGAAAACATAATTTGGTTACAACATCAAACCTCCACACGAAAAGTCAAGCGAGTCACTACAAAAAGCTGTTTTCAATATAAAAATTCCGAGGAACATTCATTTAGTCACAATTTATTAGCACGATGAGTGGTTCAATTTGCGTGGGCGCCCCATTGGGCTCGACATGAATGAAAATAATATAACCATTATACATAGTTACGCTGTATACCACGCATATTTTTCGTAATAAAATGTTCGAAAGGTGACGACAACGGCGTGAGTTTTTGTACACAAGCAACGCCTGAATCATCAGGGCTTTAAATACCGGTAATTTTTTTGTAACGTTACCTCCATTTGACAGAGTTACCGTTAATATTAAAATAACGTTAATAGATTTAACGTTATTTTCGAAACATTATATCGTTAATCTTTTTAACCGTTAATTGTTTAATAACGTTAGTTTTATCGTTATTTTTAAACGGTTAAGCTTGTGAGGTGGAAAAAGCGGGGGGCAGAGAGGCGATCGGCGGGCCGCCCGAGCTAAGCCGCCTTACGCGCTTTCGCATTGTGCCGTCTCGCTCGATCAAATCGTTGCCAGATTCTTACGTGTGAGAAGTGCTGGTAGTACCTACAGTGAGCTGATTTAGTCAGTGATAACGTAATACAAGTTATATTTTGTCATATCATTTATTTTCTTTTTGTCAGTTGCTTGAGATCAGTAACAGGTAGTTTTCCAATTTACGATATAATAATAGTGGTAATTATGTCTTCTCCTGAGGATACATCCGGACCTTCCTCACCAAGTATATTAAGTGACGTAAGTCGTATTAGTCGTAAAAGGAAGGCATCGTCAAACAAAGAAGTCTGTGTAAAGAAAACGAAAGAAACACAAGTTTCTACAGAAGATTTAACGACTGCAATCATGTATCAACGGAACGGAAATGAATTAAGGTGTAACGTCTCCAATTTACCTCCGTTGGATTTTAACCAACCAGGACCTAGCGACCCACGAAATGCGGCGTTTGCAAGACTGGTTGCTTTTGAACTGGATCGAGTGCCAGAAGAAAAACGTTCAGTAACTTATGTCTATATACTGAACGTTATTAGAAAAGTGCGACAGCAAAAGTTATCCGTTCGAACGGTAAAATTAAATTAAATTTAAAGGGATTATGCGGTTACTCTTTCGTTGTACTGAATAGTTGGAGCGGGGCCGATTTGCGTACAAGCGGATAGCCAAAAAAGCTCGAGAATGCTGAAAATAGTATTAATTTGGTGCCTAGATTAAGCTTTGGTTCCCAAAAGACACCGTGTCAATTGTCTAAGTATTTTCAGATCAAGATAGCTTCAAAAAACATCAAAACAAAAACATGCTAAATACCTTGGGTTTTTTACCTTCGGTAATTACTAACATTATTACGGTAAGATAGATCATAATAAAGGGACATGTAACCTTTAGTGTTTTTCCACACTCTGGAACCAAACAATTAGCTGTTTTATTTTCGTTCAGTTCAAAATATCTGTAGACATTATTTTGTTTTTTACGTCGCATCTTGTAAGCGTCTCGCACAAACCAAGTCACTGTAGGCATTACATTTTTTTAAACCCATACACAAAGGTGGTGACAGGAACTGTGTCAACAACTTTAGACCCATCTTTATTCTTCCAACGCTCTCAAAAGTTCTGGAGCGCCTAATGAATGACCGGCTGACTAAGTTCCTCGAGGTTAACAACCTCCTTTCTTCTTCCCAGTTTGGGTTCCGGCGCGGTAAGTCTACCAATGACGCGGTACATGAATTGGTTAGCTCGGTCATAACGAACTTGGATAAAAAGAGAAATTGTCTGACGGTGTTTCTGGACTTGGCAAAAGCCTTCGACACAGTTTCTGTCCCACACTTATTGCACAAAATGGAAATCATGGGAGTACGAGGTCTTCCCCTACAATTATTCCAGGACTACCTATCTAACCGGAAACAGCAAGTTAGAATTGATGGTATGGTGAGTAACAAAGAGCCAGTGACTTTTGGAGTGTCTCAGGGCAGTATACTCGGACCAACCCTCTTTTTGATCTACATCAACGCCCTGTGCCAGCTTCACCTGAGTAATGGTCAAATTTTTACATTCGCCGATGACACTGCTCTATTCTTTAGTGGTGATAGCTGAGAAGGGGTCTTTGGTGATGCTCAGGAGGGGCTTAACGCGGTTGTTGCTTGGTTACGGAATAATGTGCTGACTCTTAATATCACAAAAACTAAATACGTGGCATTTGCACATCGATCTAACGCGCTGCCCCCACTTTCACTGTCTATAACGGCTCACACGTGTTGGTCAACTTCCCAGTATTGCGTTTGTCCTCCCCTTCAAAGGACACATAACATTAAATACCTTGGAGTTACATTAGACCAATTCCGCAGCTTCAAACCTCATATAGACATTCTGGTAACGAGATTACGCAAACTCATTTACATATTTAAGAGTCTAAAACATGTAGCCGACCTTCGTACCATCAAGATGGTATACTATGCCTTATGTCAGTCGCTTATTGACTACTGCATCATCTCCTGGGGAGGTGCTGCTAAAACGCACTTGATAGAGGCGGAAAGAGCTCAACGTGCTATACTTAAGGTTGCTGCGGGTCTTCCCTTCCGATTTCCTACAGTCGACTTATACAAAAAGTGGGATGTACTGTCTATAAGACAAACTTTCGTTCTGCAAACGGTCCTCAAAAAGCACTCGCAGCTAGTTTATGACTCGGATCTATTGAAAGATAAACGACGGAAAGGTACTGTATGCAATACAAAATTTTTCCGTTTACGGCAATCCCACAATTTTTTCTGTTACCTGGGGGATTATCTGTATAATGTTATTAACAAGGATCAAAATATTTATTTACTACACAAACCCAGTTGTAAGCAAAAAGTAACTGACTTCTTGAAAGCTCCACTCAATTAAATAAAACTTGTATTCAAATAATTACCTACACATTCACCACCATTCACATACACCTGCCACCATTCACATTCACCTACACACTAACCACCATTCAAGTACACATTCACCACCATTTACTGACACATTCACCACACACCCTTTGACTGCTTTTGTTGTGTTAGTTAATTTCTTTCTTTTTTTATATTTATATTTTGTTTTAATTGTTTAATAGAAATGCGTGTTACCTGCCTATTTATTTGTATGATGCCACTAAGTGAGGTCTGGTGACCTGTAATACAGGTTTTTCTAAAACCTACTTCAGGCACCAGCTCTCACAACGTGAATTTATATAATTTGTTCAAAACTGTTAAGTGCTACAAAATCATTGTGAGAGAAAATAAATAAAAACTTATTATAAAAAACTTATAAACTTATTACACACGACTGAGGCGCGGCGGCCGGCGGCGCGACGGCGCTACCGGCGGCGGAGCGGCAACAGTGCATCTAAAGTTCTAAAGTATTCTAACTCTAAACTGATCAAATGCTAAGCAAGTTGCGCGAGCGCACAAAAATGTTTACCTACGCGGAACGGCAACACGCGGTCACAAATTCACAATATCTCTGTGCTGTACGTCACTGGAATACGATGCCCCTCCCGCTCCACCTTCACCACGCCGCGCTCGCCCCGAACGAGTCAGTATGGTTACAAACAACACACACAACCGTGAATGTTACCGGGTTGTAGCTAAATTAACGGTAAAATTAACGTTATTATCGTATTTTACGTTAATGTTAATTAACGTTAAATTACTGGTAATGTTATCAATTAACGTTATATTTTTGTAACGTTAATTAGGTATCACATTGGAATTAACGTTACGTAACGGTTATTATTTTGTTAGTTGGTAACGTTAACAAGCCCTGTGAATCATACAATAATGTGTGGCACTAGTGTATAATTCTTTTGTACTAACGAAAAGCTTAACAAGACACATTTATTCTTGAAAATAAGTCATCAGCCTAGCTTTTATACAAGGTGGCAGGAAACTATGAATTCAGCATGTGATTCTGAACACCCTTTTTTTTTTGAGGCTGGGAATTCATCAAATAACTTCTCCAGCTCTGGGCGAAGCGGGAGGGCGTGTCAGACTCTTACTGACTAAAACCCACCCGTGTTCCTTCAGTTGCCTGTGCCAGGGGCCACGGGTACCCTTTCGGACTTTCCCGCCACCCTGGCAGCCATGGGCCCTAGCGGACCCCGTCATTGGTGCTGACATCTCTTTGAGGTCAAAAAGAGGTGCGCGTGGAACACAACGCGGCGACGACCCGGGCCTGGTCCTTATCGGACGGCGAATTACCCATTGCTCCTCGCCATCCGCAAACCCTCGCTTGCGGTGGCCGGGAATCGGCCTGGGATTCCCAACGCCCAGGGCGTCTCCTGCAGTAACTAGGGGCGTGAGGGCGCGAATATTGCCTCTCCCTCACGCATTCCTAAAATCTTATTTTTTTCTTTTTTTATTGAAATAGTTGCTTTCAGTTATTTTATACCTAATTTTGTACTAGCGCGAATGTTATTAGTATAAAAATCTGAAAACTAAAACCAATTATACATCGACGCGCACTGTAACTGTAACCATCAATTCAGCACATCAGTTTAGACTTTTAGCCTAGCAATTGTACGTCGGTCTTCAAAAAAAGAATCTGCTATGTCATAGAAAAGTACAATACCTACGCGGTCAAAATGTATGTAGAACAGTAATATTTTTTTTAATCGGCAAACTATTTCAACGCAGGGGGTTCAATATTTATGCACTGCCCATAGTAAAAATCTTCGTTCCACCAACAATCGTCTTCTACGATGTCCTTCTCACCGTTCTGGTTTCATTCATTCTTCTTTCTTTGTCCAGACGGTTTTTCTTTGGAATGCGCTCCCTCTGAAAATCAGGACAGCAACCAGTCGGTTATCTTTTAAAGTGAAGGCACGTGAACATATCCGTCAGAAGTTGGCTGAAACATCCCAGCGCTGAGTTGCTGGATTTGTTTTCTCCTCTACCGATCGTTATTTCTCCTGACCAAGGTTTGTTTTGTTTATATGTATGTATCTATGTATTATCTATATATTAGTATTTATTTATATAAATGGTGTGTATATGTATATAAGTATGTATATCAGTCATCAGGTTACCGTAGTACAGGCTCTGCCTAGTTCGGGACCTGATGACCTTGTGTGCATGTTGTCTCATATTATTATTATTATTATTCTTGTATTTTATAGTCATTTCCGAGCTATCTATCCCGTATGTTGCACCTGCCATGGTATATCTCTGCATCACCCTAAGGTTGACTGGTAGAAAATGCCTCAGGCATTAAGTCCGCCTTTGTACAGTATTATTTTTTACTTGTGCATAAAGTTTTAATAAATAAATCATGTACCAAATTCATGGTTATCATTTGTGCGTCGATTTTCCTTCCATCCTATAAACAAAGCTCTCCGAGGTATCATGCAAAGCACTCTACTATTAGTTGTCAGAAATTAAAAACCAATAAAAAGAACACTAAAACAAAAACACTTCGACCCCAACATTATCATCGGTGACAAAACCCGTAACAGAAGTTAATGAATAAGTGATGAAACCGGTCATTCATGCTTTATCGGTGACCCTGCGTGGGGACCGATATAGACCCGGTAATTACTACGAATAAGGGTCAGTGGCGAATATTTCTGCATAAAATATGTATATAAAGGCATTTTTGGGCAAATGCCTGAATCACCAGGAATTATGAAAGGTATTTAATATGTACCTACTAAAACTGCTAAGGTTATGTTGGTAAATTGAACGGACACTGTTAACGTTTTATTTAAAGATTAAGTACCTCAAATCCAGATTACTACGACTACAGCATTTGTGGTAATATTTAAGGGAGTGGTACAGACAGTCAAACTGAAGCACTTTCTCCATGAGACCAACATGGTTATCGAAAAAATTATCAAATTTTCCATACAAAACTTCAGTACCTGCTCGACCCAAATGTACGAGAATGCTGATAATATTTTTGCGATTATGCTATAGGTCCTACGAATAAAGTGGTTCAGTTTGATTCTGTCTGGACCACACCCTTAAACATGACCACACCTTTTTGGTAGGTACATGCTGTTCAATAAGTAGGTAGGCAAATAGCAGTTCAAAGTCTTAACCGTTGGTCTCTGGGCCTAAGCTGAGGGCACATTGTAACCTCGTTAGTCGTAAGAAAATAACAGTGTAATAAGGTAGGTACTCAAAGTAAAGATAAGTTTTTCCAAAGAACTTATTCAAGTAAAAATCAAAGTCTGTTACTTTCAAGTAGATACTAATTAAAATGAAACTAGAGACTCTTACAGATTAGTTACTGGTTTAGTTAACATTTCAGTCCTGGAGTTTCGAGCACTTGGTGATTCGCAAATAAGTGTGATATTGTGAATTATGATTCATTAGCAATAATAATTTAAAAAATTGTGATAGTATTTCTGTTATCAATATTGTTTACTTTTGTTTTATGGTGGCTATAAACGAGACAGTACTATTCTAGGGAGGAGACGCACCTACGTTTTTTTTCCACGCTTCGAAGACACGATTCAGTTTCCTTGAAAACCGTTATTAGATTTTTTCCGACAGCGCAGCGTGGGTGCGCTTACAAACATGGATCTCACAAACACCCTGTTTATTTTGTTTTACGAAACTGCGTACTTTGCTATTTGGTTTCCTAAATCTAAAAACTGTAGTAGACATAAGTGTGAATAGGTATATTTGTATTTTTTTCTAACGCGCGTCAATAATTGCAATTTATACCTTATATCATTGACATAAGAGTCACTTGACGCACGCTCTTGAATTGCATGGACTATGCCATAAAACTAACCCGAGTGGATTGCTGTGGGACTTGAATTAGCAGCAACTACCGCTCCCTGGGGCACGCTACAGCTGCCTGACAACTAGAAATGAGGATGAACAAATAACGTATATTTACTTCTTTATTATAGTGTTAAACTCAAACTCAAAACTCAAACTCAAAGCATTTATTTCAAATAAACCAATTACAGGCACTTTTGAATTGTCAAGGGGTCGGTCAGTCAGAAAGATGAAGCTAGTTGCCCATTCCAAAGCGTAGTAGGTACCTATGGAGAAGAACGGGCAAGAAACACCATGGACACTCTTTTAAATCAAAATATTGTTACAATAGAGTGGTTACATCATTCATGTTGTAATTATACATGTGAGAACGATGTAGAAAGTCGTGCACGTTAAAAGCGTCCGTAATAAAAAGATAAAAACAATTATGGAATTAAAATAAGCCGTGGCAGCTAAGAAATGACCAGTGCCTACTGACGGCGCCCGTTCACGAACATGACGTATGGATCAGCACCATTCAGCTCAACCATTTTGAAGGGAGCTAAATGATCCAAGACACGCGCCACCGTCAGCGACACATTTGAGTGAGCATGACATACCACAGAACAGATACTCTTTATCTGTTCTGTGTGACATACTCTCAGCCGCCAGGGCACATTCAAGTCAATGAAAGACGAACCCAGTAAGCTTTATAGTGGGTACATAGTGCTCACACATGTGCTATGCAATTATACAATACTAAGAGATTGAATTTATACAATGCAAAGATAGGTTGTACAATCTTAATCAGCTCCAACACTATTTTCGAATGCTAATTAATTAGTTTACGCGCCCTTGTGGAGCAGGACCAGCCCTGAGCCAAGCATTTTTGTCAGCGATATAATCCCCCAACTTATAATATGCTTGGCTGTTTAGTGTGCGTTTTATACAAGATTTAAATTTCGTTTCATTCAGTTGGAGTATGTGGGGAGGTATTTTATTGTAACATTTTAAACAGTACCCCATGAAGGATGAGTCTACTTTAGCCAGTCTGAAACCTGGTTGAACTAATTGGTCCCTATTTCTAGTCCTATAATTGTGTCTTTCACCTCTTTTACTGAAAAGATTTAAATTTTTCCTTACGTACATGATGTTTTCATAAATATATTGACAAGGTACCGTCATGATGTTAATGTCTTTAAACAGTTCCCTTAGAGAATCTCGCCTGCGGAGGCTGTATATTGCTCTGATAGCTCTTTTCTACAGAATAAAAATAGACTCAATATCGGTAGCCCGTCCCCATAATAAAATACCGTAAGACATGATACTATGAAAATAGCTGAAATAGACTAGCCTCGCGGTATCTACATTAGTAAATTGACGGATTTTTCTTACAGCATATGCTGCTGAACTTAGCCGTCCTGCAAGAGATGTTAAATGAGGACCCCATTGCAGCCTTGAGTCTAGCGTTATTCCCAGGAAAATAGTTTCATCGACAAATTCTAGTTTCTCGTTATTCAATACTATGTCACAATCACAAATTTTAACATTCGGTAAAGCAAATCTTATGCATTTCGTTTTTTTCCCATTTAATACTAAATTATTAGCAGTGAACCAATTATGTACCTGCAGTAGGGCATTATTTACGTTGTCAAGATTTGATGCACGTCTATTTATCTTAAAGATTAAAGAAGTATCGTCAGCAATTAATACCATTTGTGGTTGGTTTTTAAATAAATGAGGTAGATCATTAATATATACTAAAAAGAGGAAGGGACCTAATATCGATCCTTGTGGAACACCCATTTGTACTTTTAAATTAAGTGAATTGATACCATTTATTTGCACTTTTTGTTGTCTATAATTTAAATAAGAATGTACAAAACTAAGCGCGAGTTTACCTAGTCCGTAATGCTCAAGTTTTAATTCGTGATCAACGCAGTCAAATGCCTTGGAGAGGTCACAAAAGATCCCTATGGCATCTTGGGCCTCCTCCCACGCTGTAAATATGTGTTTTAATAAAGTGACACCGGCGTCAGTCGTATAACGTCCTTTGGTGAAACCATATTGCAGATCGTGTAAGATTTTGTTGGTGTTAAAATGATTAAGCATTTATTTGATTGAGCACTACCTTTTCGAACTAATAGCAAGAAATAATAGCATAAAGAAATCATCACCAGCCTACTCATTTCCCAACTTTGTTGTGGTCGGCCTCCAGTCTAACCGGATGCAATTTGTATATACCAGAATTATACATGGAGTGACTGCCTATCTGACCTCCATAACCCAGTAACTTGGCAACACGGTACCCCTTGGTAAGACTGGTGGTCAGAATTTCAGGCTTCTGACTAACCTTAACGACTGTCAAATTGAAATGTATGGAGAGAAACATAAATTCATTCCTACCTCGTAAAACTCAAGATATCTCAAATACCAGTTTAGATATTTGAATAGTACAAATTATTATCCTATTTTAGCATATAATCTGGTAATGCGATAAATTGCGATAAGGAGACAAAAAAAATCACATAGTTACATTGCCACTTCGTCAATTTAAGAGACAAAAACAAGCCTAAAGCGTTATCCTGCAAATTCAGATTTCTTTTTGACACGCTTTTATTAGCTTTACTTGTTACTAGCTACAACAACCTTTGTTTGTGTTTCGGGTGACAAACCTATAATTTGTTATTTTGACGCTGATCTGATGATGGAGCCAGGAGGTGGATAGTGTAACTCTTCAGTGACTACTAGTAAACCCCTCGAGTTTGTGTCCATATGATTTGCTTTGACGAGTCCAATCATTGGGCTTGGTAACGAGGGTCTGATGATGGAGCCAAGAGGTGATACATGTATGTACTTTTAATTAGTTTAATTAAATAAAGCGTTCCACGCTTTTTAATTTAATAATTGGGTATAAAAAAAGAACTAATACGAGTCAATTTAATTATTTTTCACACCACCTGCTCGAAAATGTCAAATTATATGTCAAGCAACCTTAACCCAAAGTGAGTCATTAGTGGCCGGGGGCACAGCCGGTCAATAATGTTGTACTGGATTTCATTATGACCCGCTGGTCAATAATGTGATTTGAATTTGGAATCTCACATGCTCAGCTAAATTGGCAGTATAGTACTAACAAACACCCTTTGGTGCCAGAAAGAGGAAAGCTATTCTCGAAACCCTTACTACGCGTGGATGATATTCTCGATTTCCTACAAAATCATAACGACTGCTTCTTCATATCGTTGCCATGTTTTCGAAGACATAATATTGTAATAATACATCTTTCCCTGAGCCTCATGCACCACCTTCACCAACTTTCACCATCCAAAATGCTCCTCTGCAAATACAAAATTCAGAAGCATTGACAAGCAATACTCAAATAAATTCCACATCAACATCTATAAACGTACCAAATAAAAACTTAACTTTATCTTTGCACAACTGGACTAATGTCTCAAATGTTACCATTAACTTCAATTAATATGTAAGTGCATATCTAACTAGTTCTAAATATGTTATTCTTACTGTTTGTTTATTTAATAAATACTTTGTTTTTCGTACTATGGCTATTATTTTCTCACAGTAGGTGTAAAAAGTAGAGTATCCTCCTCTGGGCTAAAGGTGTCTTTGCCTTGGGCTAGCTTGAATCTCGAGCGCAATGAAGGATTCGAAATTAAGAGTTTAACTCACGAGGGAAGCGAGGGAGTTAAACTTAATACAATTAATACAATTAATTCTTGTATTAACTCCCTCGCTTCGCTCGTGACGTGAGTTAAACTCTTAACTCCCTCGCTGCGCTCGGGAGTTAAATTTCGAATCCTTCATTGCGCTCGAGATTCAATATGACGCCCGTGACATAAGACACAACTTTAGCCCCTCGGTGCATAATCTACTATTATATTTTTTAGTCAAAACAATCAATCAATCGAAAGTCATTTATTCAAACTAGACTGAGAATCAGCATTTTTTTATCGTCAAAATTACATAAGACATTCCCCCAAAAAAGTGCGTGATATAAGATGATGATATAAGCGTGTTTTTTTATTTTTATCTAAAGTACAATCTCTCACTTTCTCTTTTTTTGGATTCTTACGCAAGTGCTCTAATATTCCAGCAATGCAGCTTTCCTTTCCATCTGCTTTTATCTTTGAATCATATGCATGTGATATTTCGTCTGAAGACATAGTTGCCACAGTATGTTCAGTACGTCACTTTTTTGCTTTGGACTTAATTGAGTAAAAGGTTTTCTAGGACTAACTTCGGTCGATGTGCCAAGAGATGCTTTTACTGGAAATGGAGTTACAAACTGTGTAGATGTACTCGGAACCGATTCAACGGCCTTTTCTAAAAAAGCTTTCATAAAATGTGGCCAAACTATTTCTGACTGTAACCACTCACTGTAATTAATTTTGAATACTTGTTCCTTACGATGAGCACTTCCCCATTTCCTATTAATACTATAGCAATACCTACTTTATACAGAACTCCTTTAATTTTTTATCATTATCATCGCTTAAATCAGATATTTTTGACATAATGGTATTGCATTTTTTTTCATTTCTTTAATTCTGCCAGCTACTTTAAATTTCGCAAACAATACTACATACGAAGAAAAAATATATACGAAACCTTCAGTCTGTACTACACGATTTATATACGAATCCTTCAGTCTGTACTACACGATTTCAGCCCACCGTGCGATGGAGCTATGCGTTTGAAGCTAATCTTCCTTTGTTGTGTGGACAAACAATGACCAGGTCACACGGATTGCATGTAGGAGTTTTGGAAAATAATTGGCTTAAAGCATTGCGTCAACGCGGCAACGTACTGGCGATATAGGATATTTTGATCAGTTATTCTAGGATACTTATGACCTTTATGTCTATATAAGTAACAAAGCCACATCGCTTTAAATCTTAGAGCATTATTAATGCTCTAAGCTTTAAATAGATAAGGGCGTGCAAGTACTTAACTCATTGGTTACCGAACTCTTTTAAATCAACTCTATATAAAATGAATAACTGGCTTGTAGTCTAAACGAACCCTATCAGAATAGCTTATTAAATAAACATTTGATTTATGACAATCATTTTAAAGTGAAACAAAATAAAATTTAATACATTGAAATACTTACATAGGGTACATGAACCCATAGTTTCGTTAGTATTACTAGTAAACGTTGTTTGCCCTTTTACAAAAACAAATATTTGTACACAATACTTATTAAGAATAAAGGCATCATATCACCTACGGTTTGTGGGTCGGATATCGTTCTAAGCGCCGAAGTTCAAGACTGAACTGTTCGATACCAGAAGTGTTTTTACGATGAAAATCTACGGCTATTTAATTTCATGTAGGTATGCCAGAATAAGAAAACAAAGATCATCTATGTGCTTTTGTAGCAAAAAAAAATTAAAAAAAAATACTTTTTGTTTAGTAAACTGTTGATAGTAAAACATCTACAGCGCTACAAGGGTCTATTGGCGTGTGGCCAAAAACGAAACTAACGCCGCCATCTTGTTTTTTCAATACACTTCACAAATAAATGCACAGATGTTTACCAGCGCCCCCCTGTCAACGTCATTAGAGCGCCAAAAGATCCTTGTAGCAGTTTAGAAGGTATTATATACCACAACCTCAATTATCAGTCAATCTATTGTCACTCTACGTTCTTGTACGAGGAAAAGGTCCTTTCAGGGTTAGTCTCCAGGGATCAAGGGTATTTTGATGAGGGGACGAGCTTAAACTGTCAAGGGAATGACTGACAGTAATGAAATCGTTCTACATTGTGTCTTAAGTTTGAAGGTTTTTTCTTGGGCATAATATTTCTTGTTGTTCTCTTCTAGACGATGGTAATTTGATCGATCTAATGTCTAACTGCATTAAGAGAGATGCGCTAAGGTAGCCCGCGACATTCAAATTTACTTACGTTTTTTGCAATTTGCAAGTCAGTGTCACGTTGTATGTTGATTAAAATATGATTCGCGACCGTAACAAATGTGGGTGTACCGAATTAAAATCATTAGAATCAGCAATACGACTCCCTTTGTAAGGATTGGTCTCAAATGTCAGGACTTCATGTAATAGCCATTCAATAGGGTAATATAAATTTGGAGAGATGTATTGATGATTTTTATGATTATCATTCTATAAATAAATATTTGTTACGGCCGCGTATCATATATAAATCATCATACAACCTGATACTAACCAGCAAATCGCAAAAAACTTAAGAATAAAATTATTTTGAGGGCTGCCGTGACGTTTTTGCCTGTTCTTTAACATCACTTCGAAATTTGAACGGCGGCAGTGTCAAAATGTCAGTGATTATTTATTTTTAAAACAAACGAGTTCGCTTTAGAAATTGTATTAGGCTCGAAGTGAATTTTACTGAATAGCACTAAACTTATGTGCAGTTGTTTCTGAGATTTCATAGTACGGCTTTATTATTCCTAGGTACGGCTATATCTTTGACATACTCGTACGTAGTCATACTAAGGACCGATTAGGGGAACAAATAAATAATGGATAACGCAGACAAAAAAAAAAGTACTTTAAGGCGATTTTGTTGTGATGCCAGTCGCATTTTCTTACTTTCTTTCTTTCGGTAGGTAACCATATATTCCAAAGAAAACTCGAAGATATAAATACATTCCCTAATAAACAGTTCTTCGTACCTAATGTAATTAAACAGAATTGAATACGTGTTTATCAGCTGCGACTGAACACAAATATTATTCGCAGTTAATTTAGATATTTAATTAAAACATTGCTTAGAACGATTGTTACGTACGTTTGTAACAAACTTTTGTACACGTTGAGAGTAGAATATTGGCTTATTTTAGACTGAATGTGAATGGTCTGCTTTAGACTTATTTATATAATTGTTTCAATCTAGGGCAAACTGTTGAATATTCACTCCCTCGTGTATTCAACAATGTGGTCGTGGAAAATATTAGTATCATTACGTTCTTCTTCTATGAGTCGGTGGTACAATTAGTTGATTTGATTTTTGACAGTCGTGACGGCTAGTCAGAAGACGAGACGAGAGTCTGGTTATTATAGTCTTGCCGTGTTACTAAGTTGTCGCTCCAATTTGGGAAAAGACCAGGCAGATGATGTGGTATATGAACTTGTTTTAAAGTACTTGGGTCACATTTGTCACATCATGACTGGCATTTTTTAGATACCTGCTTAAAAGTGCAGGCGTACACTTTAGACGCTCTAACAGGTGGGTCTGGTCAAGAGCATCGCACTCCAGCGAGCACTCCATAACACTTACTGTACTGACTAGAAGATACTGTCAACCACAGAAACAGCCGGTGTGCTCCGTTCTTTGCTGGGCACTGCGTGGAAATTAATGTACTTAAGCGCGCTCGCATATGGTAGGTATACTTCTTGCAGGTCTACAAACGGTCAGATTATTAGAATGATATTAGATTCGTTTTGTATGACGTGTGCGTCGTACGGTCTTTGATATTACTGTTCCATTTAGCTCCAGCAAAAAATCGCCTACCGATTGTTTTTTCCTCAAAATACCGTTTCAGACACCAATCTACATGGTCTTCATATGATCTGACCAAGATTATGTTTGGACTTTAAAAGAGACTGTGACCTCTGAGTTTGTTTCGGCCTTTCTTCTCAGAGTAGTCAGATAAGAAACGCCGACCTCATCTAGTTTTTAAATATGATTGACGTGTAAAAGTGTTTGTACAAACCTACTTACAGAAATAAAATCATTTATCATTTGTGTGCCGTCTGCAAACGCTCTAAATCACGATACTAAAATCAACAATTAACCATTTTTCCCTATCGATGGTGCCTTATCGCCAACCGACAAAATAAAGGTCAAATTTAAGTTTATGGATCGTGCCGCCTATAACAATAAAATTTCGGAAAACTAACGCGTGTCTTTGCCTGTTTTTGTAACCCTTTGCGGGTGGAGGGTTGAAGTGTGTTGTTATTTTAAACATTTCGGGTAGTATGCACGTGCTCTTATCATGAATAGCTAATTTTCAGGGGGTAATGTACTCGTTTTAATAAACTACCTTTGTTGTTCAAATTAAGCTAATATATTCATCTTTTGAATTAATAAACTTTCTATCCACGGGAACATTGTTGCTTCGCTACTTGACAAAAGTTGTAGAACAAAATTAAATGTTTTAAACAGTAGGTACCATCACCCCTAAAAGTTTGTCTTAAATTAACGAGACTTTTATTTAATTAAACAAAACTGTGAAATAACTTATAATTAGTGTAAAAAGCCACCTGAGATCAGATTAATTAGTTCTGGAAGAAACTCAGCGCAGTTTTATAAAAAAAATGCTGCTTTTAATGAGCCAACAAATATTCCCTTATGAGTATTCTCTGTGACAGGGAATATTAATAAGGGATTATTTATTAAAAAATGTAATATAACTTAGTGTTTAAAATGGTTTTGTTTTCAAGCTGCATTTTTCTGGTTTCGATCACTAACGGATTTCATTTAAATTATTTTTAATAAGTAGAGTCAGGGCAATTAATCCTTTATCAAATTCTCACACTACGCCAATTAGACATTTCAAAGGCTCTCCTGAACTGAAATACAGATCTTGACATGTTTACGAATTAATGGAAGATGATACTGTCAGAATATTTGAATTTTTGTATGAAAAATGCATGACTATGTTCAATAAATTATATGCTTAAATTGTGTAATTGGCTTCGGCCGTTCTATTTAATAATAATAAACAACTTTCAAATCAATGATATTATAAGTAATTTTACATATAATATCATTGTTTCAAATAATGACAGTTGTGATTTGACTATAGAGACTATTTGAGTTGGTAGTCAATTTGGTAAGCAATTAATTACCCAGATTTTACATAAATTTTAAACTCCCAAATTATCAAGCAGCAACCTAATTATTTTTCACATTTAAACACAGTGATATCAAGCAATTTTCAAAAGAAAAATATATCATAAAACTTTAGTGGTCACCGATCTTCCTCAAATAGATACTTAACATTAGGTCGGAGTATTTCAAAGAAAGTTATTGAGAGGTTTATCCGAGCTCTGCGCTCATCGCCAGTGGAATAGTAATAGTAACGAGAACTACCAGATATTACCGAAGTTTTACTGAAATCCCTCGTCCCTTGATGCTTTACCGTCGGTATGTTGTATAGTTGTTTAATAGGTAATAGTCATAAAGGAAGGAATGGAGGATGCCCATTCCAATATGCATAAGTCGTCGTGCACGCGTCGCTACACGACGACTTATGCATCTGAACAAGTGAGCGTAAGTTACGATTAGCAGTAGCATCTACCTAAAAATCATATTTTCACGTGTATCTAAATTGCTCATAATTTCAATTATTATATTATATTATATAATTTTTTCATTTGATTAAAAAAACCTAGAACCCTAAATAGCAAACAAACTGTGACCACCACCAAGCAGCAGATGACAATGAAATGAAATTTTCTCAAACCATGTAAAAGTTCCTATTATGTTATAAAATGTTCAGATACTTCATACTTCCGCGCGTCCGCGTCCGTGGGAAGTCGCCATTTGTCTAGTACGTAATGTTCCATACACCCCGCTTGAATAATAAACTGATATGAAATATGCATACTGATGAACTACGCCTCATCGTTAACAGACCGTGGAGTTCTACAACAGAACAGAGTTCTGTTAGATCTTGGTTCTATTCGTTTTTCGAAGAGCTCTGTGAAGTCTGATTTTAAAATGTTTGTTAAAGGGCTCTATGTTTGTTTTAACTTTTTATGTGTTTCAATTGCTAAAGAATAACATATATAGGTGAATATGTATCCTGTTAGACTGGAAGCTGAACCCAAAATAGTTGGGGAAAGCCATGATGTTACAAAATTCAAGTTCATTATTAGATGTTCTGCCTTAAAATCTTACATGAGACTATAATTCGCAGACAGTCTTCGGACTTTCCCAGGTTTTATTGTGTCTGTATAAAAATACCTTAGGCGTAAATAGTTAACTGTGCCAACTGACTGAAGACACGTCCCCAGCCTAATGCATATTCATTTCAGTCTGATATGAATCGTCTTCAACCTAAGGTTTATGCCAGTATACTTGGCTTTTTGCCTACTTCCGCTTTGTTTTTAAGTAGCTGTCATTTCTTAGGAACTTTTTTTAAGTAGACCGGTGGCGGCGGCCATATTGTCAAAATTAACAGTCCTGGGGCCGTACTATGACGTGTTAATTCCATCATTGTTCCAGCGTGGAAGAGAGACGGAGCTATACATGACCGATAGCACTATCTCTTTTTCTCAACGGAATCATGATGGCGCTAACAGGTCATAGTACGGCCCCTGTTCTACAATGGTAATGCCTTTCATTTTGACAATTTAACAATATTCATTTCGTTAGCTACGTTCTCGAGCACACGTATTTTTCGAACATATGCAGTATAGTTATGAATTTCCTTCAAAATGCTTTGGACTGTGATTGTTACTATTGTAAGACGCAATAGAGGTGGAGGCACTGTGTAATGAATAACCTACGTCTTTATAGTAAGCAAAGTATTAAAATTATATTGAATAAAGAGCTCTAAGAACATAATAAAACTGAGTCAACTACATGATTTTGGAAAAACAGCTACATCAATTGACAAGTAACGAGTTTAACGCGAACGTTTCATAAGGACATTGTACTTACAAGGAATAAACACGTGTAAGTACGGTAGGAGCTTTATCCCATGTCTTCAATCACAGTCCTTATCTGTTGTAGGTGGCATAATGGAAGGAAACACTCGCCCACACACCCAGCGATCGATCTGACACAAATATTGATAAAAACGGTCACGTGAGTGGGTTTACTTTGTTTTATTAAAGGAATAACAGAAGACTCACATCAATTTCAATTTCAATCAAGAAAATTTCTAATCCATTCATTCATTTGTTTGAAAGTTCGTATGCTAAGCAACGTAAATATTGCAATGGATGATGTTGAACTGTCACAATGCAAGGCTTGAGGTTTTAAGTGTGTAACGCAATTACCCCTTTGGTTGTCTGGTTAGTGTAGTGATCTTGGTAGCACCCAAGTGATCAGCTCCTGCATTTCGGGTCTTGGTTTTGATTTAATTAAAGAATATTGCTTTGCTCTTATGTAATATTTAACAGTGGCTTCCCTCGCATCATCTCTGTGATCAGAAAACAGCCGCCACGTAACCATCGATGCGACGCTCTGCTGTAGAGTGACTGTCACCAGCCAGTGTCACTCTTATCAAACCCTTTTGAATATCGATGATTCCCACAACTTCGTAACAAAACTAAACGTGAACGGGTGCTGCTTGTGGTGACAGGTCATCTTGCTGACTGTGGTTTTGTTATTGTTATTAGTAATTAATGTTTCTTTATTTTACTTCGAAGGTCCTAGTTTATCATTTGTGGCTACAAGTTACAGCTATATATAAACATAATGCAGCATTGCATATGTAAGCGGGCACGCCCTTTATGCCAGGAGGCTTTTTATTATGTATTAAGTTCTGTTTGCGTTTTTGTTTTTATTATTTATTTCTGCTTGAGTATAGTTTTAAATATTGGCGTGTGCTAGCTGACATATGGCCAATAATTTTAATATTTTTGTGTTTCGTAATGTTAAATTATTACTATATAGAATCCAGTTCTTCTAACTGAACAGACAGCAGTGCTGCTGGGGAGTTTGTTCCGCCACTTCTTCTTCCCAGGTAAAGCACTAGGAAGTGGTGAAGGGCGGGCGTTTTGGGGGGACTGTCTTATGTGATTTTGACGTTCAAAAAGTGCTGATTCTCAGCCTAATTTGAATAAATGACTTTTGATTTTGATTTTGAAACAGCGCCATTGCTGCGCCGTCATATTGACGTTATTTTGTGACTAATATACATATTATTGCTTACCCTCCATCACATATATCCATTCTCTTTCCTTTATAGGAGCTTCATGGCAAGCTATTTACGACACTACGATTGATGATACACGTATGACTTTCTTCCCTCGTATTCGACGCACGAGCTACAATACGCGACTATACCTCGTGTCATGGTAGAAAAGATTAGCTTGACAGTAAGGTTTTTAGCAAGACTGAGTGCCATTAATTATGATGTATCCATTATAATTCAGAGATTTATCATAGAGTCATATAATCACAAGTGTTTTCCTCGAAAGGCTAGGCGAAGTTGCCCCGCATTTCACCAGTTATGTTTAGTCCTATGTCAAAGGGGGAGAGTCTGTCGCGATCAACCGGGCAAATAGCAGACTCCGGGCTGCTGCTAAGACATTCCTGATGGAAAACCTAATAACGCGTTATCCAACCTGGGAATCCAACCCAAGTCTTCAAGCTAAACACATTTAAACATCCTTTAACGCTAAGCGAATTTAAAACATCGTTGTGTTTCTGCAGATAACGTGATGTTTAGCGCTAAACGCATTTACTGATTTGTGGTCCAAGTGGGCCTCTTAGTCTACAAAATTATTGCGCCAATTTCAACTAAACAAAATTCTTTCAGCAGGAGCACCATTAGAAACTAAATCAGACCTCGATATAGTGGACACTCTGTATATTTCTCTCCTGTGGTATCACTTTCTGTTCTGTTATATCATGGTAGACTTTGAGCATTTGCTTTGCTTCATTTTGGAGTTTGTTGTCATTGGCCATTAGTTTCTATCGATCTGTACCTACTAGTTGTAGCCGACAACTTCATATTATGGAACTGGACGACGAATGTTTGTGAACTTGTCCAATTTTGTCCATATATTTACGCGTGATTGATTGTCAATGGGGGAAAATGAACGACAATGACGATGACGATGAATGACATTACAAGGAGACCAACGACAGGTAAAAATATCTGGAAGATTAGTCTGTTTAACCACTCTTGGTAACCATATCAATCTTGGATACCTAAACACCTAAACAAACACTGTATATAATAAAACAGATCATTAAAAGCAAAAATCTAAGAAAAACTCCACAAAATTCAAATAGCTAAAATAAGAAAACCTCAATACCTACATTCCGAAATGTCGGAAGACTTCATACAATATACTTTAGACTCGAATTGTGGACTTTAACTTCTTCTAAACTACCCTTTACAAACGACTTTTCGAAGATCAACCCATAGTACACGTCGTAAAGGTCAACCGAGGTCAATCGACACTTTGCGGTTAGCAATAATGTTAGTGCTCACAGGATATTTTATTATTGTGGAGTTTAACTATTATGAACAAGTTTGTTTTAGATGTTAGGATAGTGTCTTACTGTTGTTTACTTGCTAGCTGCATAATGTATATTCTATACATAAATAGGTTTTATATTTACCAGTTACAGTTTTAGGTGCATAGCTGCTTGGGTTAGCATAGTTCTTGCGATGGTTTGGGAGTACTATAAAAGATCTACAAGATTTTGAAAAATAAAATCCGTATCCATGTAGACGTGACATCGACATAACTAAACGCTTTATCGATCAGTGGCATAGTAACCTTTGCCTTCAGTCAAACGTCCGTTACACCTTCAATAGGTAATATATAGGTATGGTATGTCATGACGTCATGTTATTTGAACTCAAGGAGCCACACTGAACTTGTGTATGCTTTGCATGGCACCATAGGCTCTACAGAGAGGATCTGAGAATAATGGCCATGTACCTATCATTATTCTATTCAAAAATTATATTTTGAACATTTTGCAAATGAGGGGTTATCGATCCCAGGTAAGCTACCTTTGTCGAGGTCGGTCCTTGGGTGGGTTACTTAACATATCGAGACCCCTTCGTGGCTCGGAAAGCACGTTAACCCGTTGGTTTTGGCTGTAATTCATAGATCGCTGACATAGAGCAACACGGACCGGAGTCCGCCGGTGGTCCGTGTTGCTCTATGATCGCTGACAGTCGTTACGGGTAGCCAGAAGCCCGAACGTCTGACAATCAGTCTTACCAACGGGTACTTATCGTGTTTCCCAGTAACTGGGTGGTGAAGTTCAGATAGACAGCCGCTCCATGTAAAATACTGGTAATCAGCTACATCCGGATAGACTGCAAGCCGACCCCAACACGGTTGGGAAAAGACTAGACCGACTGATTTTGCAACCTTATCATACAATATAAATTCAAACATAAAAACGTAAGTTCAGAAACTAAAACCCTACTTCTGAAAAATCACGCTCTAAAAAGTACAAAACAACAAAATATTCTCATCTGAAATATTTTTATGTCCAACCTGTTCAATATTTACCGTCTACTAAATTAATAAATTACACGTTATACCTATATATTTTTTCCATACATATGCATATGCATATGCACAGCATGCATATGTTCAGAGGATAGCCGTGGTCTTATGCCACTTTCCTCTAAAGCCTATTATCACTTACTAATGTTACAATGTATTTTGTTAGGGTAGGTGGCATTGACCACAACTATCCGCTAAACATTACTACCTCCTACTACCAACGATACCACATTTGTCAAATTATGGTAAGTAGTTTAGAAGTTTCGAGGGAAGCGATGAACATACATACATACATATCGGTCATAATCATAACCCTCCTTTTTGCTTCGCTGTATTCGGGTAGTAAGAATCAGTAAAATGTAAAAGCAATGTTTCATATTCTGGCATACACGGAGCTGCAATAGTATTATACGTTTCTGTACATATTTCAACCCGTACGAAGGCACTTCCTATTATTTGGAGCAGCCTTGAACTTCGGCGCTTAGAAAGATATCCACAAAGCGTGGATGATATGATACCTATAGTATCTTTATTATCAGTATTATGCATATGCAAAGTTTTTAGGTAATATTAGCGAAAGTATGGCCTCATGTCTGCGGTTAAGTGATATTTTTTTAGGGATTGTAAAATTTTTTTTGGTACTAAGTTGAAGTTTCTGGGATTTTACGTTGTCATGTGGCGTTACAAGAGGAGTAGGAGCAGTGGTGGCCCAGTGGTAAGCCGCGACTTACGAGTTTTAGGTCGTAGGTTCAAACCCAGACATGCGCTTTACTTTGTGTAAATTATTTCATCACCACTGCTCTCATAACGGTGAAGGAAAACACCGTGAGAAAACCGGCATGTCCTAGAACCAAAAATTCGAAAACATGTAATCTACCAACCATTCATAATAAATTCAATTAATATACCAACCCCCCCCCCCCCCGTATCGCATCGCCTCCCCGCGCTATTACTTCGTTTTCACTTAGCGTTCTTTCTGTTTTTTTTTCTCTCGGCTCCTAATGGTCTTAGTGTAATGTGAAATAAAGCGTTCCGCAAGAATTGGGTTATCAAATGCAAAAATATTTTTTGAAATCCAACCTGTAGTTCCAGAGATTACCCCCTACATACAAGCTAACAAATTTTATCTCGTTATAATGTTAGTCACACATAAAAAGTTGTAATTTCATTCGCTTTTGCGCAGTTTATCTTCACGATATAGTTTCTCTACGTTTCCGAATAAACATGATAAGTTTCCGAACTGGGATCTCGTTCAGAAAAATCTAGTTTGAAAGTATTTTCGAATGCGGCAACACTGCTTCCTTCTCACGGAGTTACCTCACAATGCAATAAGGTTGAGTCAGTTTGTGGTTCACTGGGTTCAGAGCTGAGTACCTACAATTTGCACGTGGATACCGTAGTTGGAAAGTTATTTTGTGTGTGAATTTGTTTGGCTATAAATATGAATGGCTGATAGCCGCTAGATGAGAAAAACCGGTGCGGGAGAGTTGAGGATCGAGTAAAAGGCCAATGTAATTGAAGAAACATAATGGCCAACAGTGGCGAAAGGTTACGATAGTGATGAAAAATATGACTTGTTTTAAGACAACAGAACAAATCATTTGAAAGTTAAAATAACTATCTATAAATTAATCAAAATTTGGGATCTTAGACTTAGTGGTATGTATGTTAAATATTAACAAATGAAATTGCATTTAAAATGAATTTTGCTACAATGTTTTTATAACGTGACGTTTAAGTAAACAAATAAATTGAAGCATTTTTTTGTAAACTTATTCGATGAGCCTGCTTATTTATTTATTAAAGCATGTAATAATAATAAATAAAAACTTTATTGCTAATAAGATTAATTACAGAGATTTTACATTAGCCCCAAACTGGACCGCTTTATTTTTTTACTGACACGCTCGTGTGCTTGTTGCTTGTTATATCTTGATCAAAAAACTAAAACGCTTGTCCGTTTGAGCGAGGCATGAACCAGCAACACATAATACGAGTATCACATTTTGTATCCCCGAAGGATCGGGCAGAGGTGTATGAGTCTGTAAGTGGATGGAATAAAAAATATCGCAATGTACATTACATATCGCACGCATAATAGAATATTGGCATAACAAAAAAAAGTATATTTCGGGGAAATCACAGTTTAACATTTTGCTTTCGAGGTCTAGTCGGCTTTTTAGCTAATATAAAAATATGTAATTAATATAAATTTGTAATAAGTACCTACCTACCTTTTCAAAAACCATAAACTAAATCTGTGCAAAAAAAAATGCAGGAATCCTAACTTTGGTTCGAGCTCTATTAGGTCAGTATTTTAATAGGCATGCGACATGTGGTGGTGGTGAATAAGTAGTAAAAATAACAATAATATGAATGAGTTTTTCTTGTCTTTTTCCAGGTACTTAAGCAGAGAAGACATCCATGTAAGTATTTTAAATGTATTTCTTTAAATATTCTCGTTTACTGTAAATTCTCTTGAAGTATTTAAAGATCTTAATAAGTCTATAAATCAATTGCACAAAAGTTTAATAATATAACTAAATAGTTAAACACAGCTTGGGTACTTGAATACTTGGATACTTACATTTCTATTATTAAAATATACTCTCACATTATAAGTCTGAGATGTGCAACATTTTATTCTTACAAAACATGTTTACGAACAAGGGCTCGAGGGGGAGGCTACACGCGCGAGCTTTTGCGGACAATAAACTGTCAAGTTATTGAGGCATGCATGTTACACATCTCTGGAGAACGGAGCGGCGGAAGATATATAAAATATATGAATTTTGTTATCATGAGGCGCTAGATGTATGTTCAGAGGAGACTTTGGCAGACGTTTTAATAAAGTAGAAGAGTTTTTCTTCTGACTTGAGAGCGTTCCTTTTTGTGTGAGATTTTGAAACAAAACTAGGCTAATTATACAAAATTATACCTTCAGGCATTGAGAACGATAACTAAGAGATTCGGCCATGCATCAGCAACAGCATCCGAGTAAGCTAAAGCACAGGTATACACCGGAAACCATGTTTAGCAAAACTCATGCAACATTGGTCACCGCAAAACTCGAACCTGCGAGATGTTTTTTGTTTAACATAAATACGGAACATTAACATATTGCCAGCAACACTGCAACATTCCATGTGGCCAGCAACTTTGTTTCAAGCAACATAAAACATGTTGCTGAAATGTTGTCGCGCAACTTTGTTTCCGGTGTGTACGGAGCTTCATAATAACTAGACATCGGAATATATGCATTTGCATGTTGCCTTATGCAAATGCATATAACGCTATTTTTATAGCGTTGTTGCATATTTAAGTACGTTTTCAGTGATAGTGCTTATTTCAGTAGTTAAATGTGTTAGGCGTATTATATTACGCGGAAACGATGCAGATCAGAGTCGTCAGAGACGAGCCGCGCTTAAAGGTATAAAGTAAAAAAAAAAAAACTGTAGTACCGATCAAACTCTGGCTAGTATTCTCTGTCTACGGCCTGAAGAGGTTTCTGCAGAAATGGCGCCAAACAAGTTCTTTCGAGTAACGTCAGTTGACATAGATCCATTTTGGCATGTTGGCATTTTCAGCCTACAAATTAATATAAAGTGACAAACGTCACAAGTTTGCTCTAAAAATCTAGAAAAATAGGTATTTGTTATGTCGTCACAAGAATTACAACTGATTAATAATATATAATTATATAAATATGTTGTGAAAACTAAAGTAATTTCTAATAATAAATAGTATTTTAAAAGCGCATATTTTGTGTATATTTCACCCTTTTTTAGTGCATATTTTAGCTTTTTGATAATGCTTAATAAATAATCCGACGTCTAAATTAACAAACTGTGATCACTAATCCACCTGTGAAGAGTGATAGTCACAGAAGTTTATCCAGCAGTTCATTGACTCCACGCTGAGCTAAGGTTTTATACATTCATAAACTCACGCATTTTCCTCATTGTAATAGAGAAACTACAGAACGCCACGTGCTGCGACCCTCACAGCCTTCTTTTACTTCGTTTACGTTCTTAAATCTGGTTATACACGCATGCCGATTGCGTGTACTACGTACCTGACCATTCTTATGAACATCACCAATAAGGTCAGTGCATATCCTTCTGGGGCGTCCTCGGCGTTTCCTCATAGGTTTTATAATAGTCATCAAATTGGATACAAAAGGTAAAAAGCAAGAAAAGAGCCATCCAACTTTTGATAGGTAATTTCCCGGTGTCGATATCGGTACTGTTACCGTTACAAAACGAACGATGGTAACGTCTCTATAATATTGCGATTGACACTTAAAATCCGCCATACGCTTTGCGATCAATCGACTTTTTATATGCCTATGTCATGACACCGATCTAATTTATGTACAGATGGTAAATTGGATGGGGAATAGCATACTTTACTGATTTGAATCATTATATTGGGGGCTGCATCTGGACATGAGAGATTTCTCATGCAGCAGGGTTTTTTCTTTATTTATTTAGGGACATTAATAATCGCAATGCGTAAGTCAGTCCCATCGTACCCTAAATACACATTGGTCACACCTGGGCCATGAACCTAAACAGATTCTTCGCATCATCGCCATTGGTTGTGGTAGGATTTTATGGTATGTGCCTACTTTAAGTCTGTTCAACCTCAAGACCCTAAACAAATCATGTCTCCCAGACTCATACTGAACACAGTCCATCAATAGGTGATTTAAGTCTTCAACAACTCCACACAGTCAGGTGAGTTCGTTTTTCTCATCATGAACGCAAACTGCATGGAATGTGTCCAGATCTGCGTCTATGAGCCGTAACAACAAATTTTCGACTCAAATTGTGGTTAAAGGAATGTATCCTCATAAAAGACTACAGTCACTTACATGAGAAATGCAATACAATAGTGCTTATTACTAGTATTTTCGAGGTACTTCCATAATGCATCCAGTAGTTCTTAGCTGCTATTGGAGTATTTTCGATATATTTCGACTACTTGTCGTGCAAGTTAAACTTTGAATACGTTATAGGAGCTTACATTTTTTATGGTCGAAGGTAGCTTATTATAAATATCTGCGCCTGCATAGGTAAACATTCCCACCCTATCCGCGCAGGAGTCCCTCAGGGCTCTGTGCTAGCTCCCCTCATATTCACCCTATTCACCACTGATATCCCCAAAAGTAAAAATGCGTAGTTGGCTCTGTTCGCCGACGATACGGCCATTTATTACACTGGGCTCCTCCCCGACTCGATATCTCGTACTCTCCAAACCGCAGTCGACAAGCTCGGCGCATGGTTTAGAAAGTGGAGAATCGAAGTCAACCCCGACCAAGAGGCAAGCGGTTCTCTTCTGGAAACCGCGACTCAAACACAGACCTGACGACCCCCGTCCGATCAAGATGTTTGGCAAGCCGATCCCTTGGGAGAAGCAAGCCACATATCTGGGGGTGACTTTGGCCAGACGGCTCTCCTTCTCAGTGCACATAAAGGTAACCACCTTTATGTGCACTGAGAAGGAGAGCCGTTCACATTTATGCACGCAGTAAATTGTCACTCAGGTGCAAACTGCGATTTATACGGCATGCATCCGCCCCATCATGACATATGCCAGTGCTGTTTTCGCACAGGCACACCCCCGACTCGTCCATAGGATGCAGACCCTACAGAACCGTTTTCTTCGTAAAGCAACGGGTTCCTCCTGGTTCGTTCGTAATAAAAACTTACACTTAGATTTGAAAATCCACACCATTCAGCAACTCATGAAACGAGCATGCAAGCGTTTCTTTGATACCACTGGCAGCCATTGCAACCCTCTGGTTGTGAAGGCCGCCGGTTACGTTCCCTCTAGAATCAGTAAAATCCGCCGTCCAAGGCATGCACTGACCGACCCTGATTACCCTCCTCCAGGAAAGCAGTAGGGCCACCAGTACATTATACAGCAGACACAGACACAAACCGAAATTCCGACCTCGCCGCCGAGGTCCCCCGCGTCCGCCACCCTCCCTGATAAATTGACCTCCCTGTCCCTAGATCGGATCCGAACCAGCTGGTGGCGTAGCTGAACCAGTAGTTTTAAACTCCCCAGGTAATGATAATGAATCTAATTAATTTGATCCAGCCTGTCCCCAACTTGCTGTCCTCCCCCAGCGACGCCCTAAGCCGAGGTTCGTACCCCACAGGGGGTGCCCTTAGGTGATGGTCGCTTAGCTTTTAATTAATATTATGCTCCTGGCTGGAGGCTTTGAGTTCTCTCAAAGGCACCACAGGAAATACCGGTTAAGCAGTCACGGCCTCTAAAGGCCAACTGCGAGATGCCATACAAAAAAAAAGGTAATCATTCATTTACCGAGCTTCGTTCTTGTCTTGGGTAGAACTAAAAAACTCGCTCGGCGTGAACTTCGCTGTGTTTGTCGTTTCAACCGTAAAAAGGTAAAGTTAGTAGGTATGGAGAGATTTATTTAATATTTTTCGGACAAGCATGTAAGTATGATAAATATATAGTTGTTTTATGTTCATTCGTTTTGTTTGTTCATATATTTTGTAAGTAGGTGTTAAAAAATGACAATGAAAGAGTATCTTTATAATTTTGCATAATTTGAAGATCGGCTAGACTAGTATTGGTGGCATTTCCCCAGATTTCGTTGACCCCAGGTGTGGTTTCACAAGGCATAAATTACTATTTACAAACCAGGGCACATGAAATGGCTGACCCTGCATGGTTTTATACCAGATCCCTTTGTCTAAAAAGGGCTTGTCAAAATATTATTCCCAATCATCAAAACACTTCTTTTTAAATTTAGGTAAAATTTCTGAATTGTCCTAAATTACGGCAGGGGTTGGTTAAACAAATATTTGCTAAAACCTTTACAACTGTTTTTAACGAGCAGCTGTTCAAAAAGTATTACAATTTTAAATCCGCCTTATCATTCTAGCAACTAAAATCTATTGATTCAGTATTCAATACGTTTTGAATAATTAATCAGAACGTATTATTGTTCTTTTCACGCTATCACGTGTCATTTATAATTCTTCGAACATCAAAAAAATACTGGTCTTGATACTGTGAACTATTACACGGGCCGACGAAAACGAAACATAATACTACCTATTAGTTATTCACTACAAAATATTTTAATCGTTAATCGATATTTATTGGAAGACATATCGTTCACGATATTCCTTGTTCATATTTCATTAGGTGTCTTAAATGCCAAGTATAATTGCGTAAACCAACTTTTTCAAGAAAAAAAAAGGCATGAGCTTAATCGAACTTCTAATAACTCCTATTTTACGCTACAGAAGTATAATTGAATACTCTGATACTTATTATAATGATTTTGCCTTTTTTTGTGAATCTCAAGTAATTCTTATTTTGGGGTCCTAAAAATACTAAATAGCCAAATAACTGCGACTAGGTTGGATGTAGCGTTCGCCAGCCGCTGCCACGGTACCGCTCGCTCGACTCGCGCGCCGTTGGACGCAGTTCTAATCTAACCCGTTTGGTTAGGTTAGCTTAGTTACTGTGACCAACTACGTGAGAAAAGACCTGAAAGTTAGAAAGAGGAGTTAGTGTACATTCAACAAAAGAGAGAAGTATGCAAGTAGCTACTTTTTATTTAATCTCTTTCATGTCCACATAAACAAGTGAGTATACATAACTAACGGTTCTACAATAAAAAAAAACTTTTAACAGTTGATTTTCATTTATTTATTTATTTTATAAAGGCACACCAACGACCTATTTACAAATAAGACATGTACAGACATTTACGATGGGATTATGTGTAAATAAGTTACATATAGGCATGCACATCATTCACAAAAAAAGGACGAATCTGAAATACACTTAAAAAAAAAACAGATATTAAAATTTGTACAAAAGGTCACTGGACCCTTTATTTTCGATGTGAATTGAATTGTATTATGAAATTAAAGTTCTAAATACCAAAGTGTGTTAGTTCTAAAACTTTAGTTCCTATTTTAAAACCATATTATAACTAACTGACTTCATTGCGCCGCACTCTATGAGTCAAGTTTATTTTTAATTTTATCTCAATGACGCTAACGGGAACTTAATTAGATTTTCTAGAATAGAACCTGTTCATACACTGTGCTGGAGAGACCTTGCATAGAATTAGTATTTAGAAAGCAATAATAATTTAAGAGTTTCTTTTGGTGTAATGGTTACTTAAATTAACTTTTAAAGAGAATATTTACATTACTAAAGTTGTTTGGAAGATAGGCTGATGATAATAATTATGATAACTGAGTATTTAAAAGAGCTGTTTGCTGGCCCGGGAGATACTTGTACATTCACGGGCACCCCACGCGTGACTGTACAAGCATCTCCCGGGCCCCCAACTCAAGGTACTAGAAGGAACAGTGAAGATTTAGTCGGTAGGAGTCCGACACAACCCTCCGCTCTCCTCAGGCGGAGGGTATAAGGATATAATATATCCAAATACAAAAGTAGGTACAACAACTGTGAAAGCCATAATTTGGGAGATGCTGACAGTCGTCATACACCTAGCTTTTTCCAACTAACGACCTAAACATAACTAAGGTAATGTCAGTATTTTCACAGTACCACCACCACCTGACCAACAAACAACTATTTTCACAGTACCACCACCACCTGACCAACAAACAACTATTTTCACAGTACCACCACCACTTGACCAACACACACCTATTGTCACAGTACCACCACCACCCGACCAACAAACACCTATTGTCACAGTACCACCACCACCCGACCAACAAACAACTATTTTCACAGTACCACCACCACCCGACCTACAAACAACTATTTTCACAGTATTACCACCACCTGACCAACACACACCTATTGTCACAGTACCACCACCACCTGACCAACAAACACCTATTGTCACAGTACCACCACCACCCGACCAACAAACAACTATTTTCACAGTACCACCACCACCCGACCAACAAACAACTATTTTCACAGTACCACCACCACCTGACCAACACACACCTTTTTTCACAGTACCACCACCACCTGACCAACAAACACCTATTGTCACAGTACCACCACCACCCGACCAACAAACAACTATTTTCACAGTACCACCACCACCCGACCAACAAACAACAATTTTCACAGTACCACCACCACCTGACCAACACACACCTATTTTCACAGTACCACCACCACCTGACCAAAACACACCTATTTTCACAGTACCACCACCATCTGACCAACAAACAACTCCATCGTTGAGTAATACGTTGATGTATGTAGACGTAATACTATAATAGCTACACAAGATTGTTATCAAGTAAACACATTAAAGCTTATGGCTTCACACATTGTCCGGTAACACGGGAATGTGACACACACAAACATTAAACTTCATCGTATCGTATTTGGTGAATACCGGTAAAGAGGTTCTTAAAAAACAGGCTTGAGTGATTGCCCGGAAAAGGCAGCAGACAAAGATGTATGGAAAAGTATGGGCTTCAGTAGATTTGCCAAGCAGTGGAGCAGTATGCAACATGTAACATAATTAACGCAAAACCTCATACACCCCAATATTAGAGTATTGTGTTAAAGTCCGTGCACATAAAAAACCCTCTTTTGTCAATTTCTTATCTAATTGTGACAAAGCTGGAAATAATTGAAACATTATGTCTGTGTGACAAAAGTACAGTTTTCATGGCGCTAAACCATTCGTGTCAGTCACAGCACCTGTTAATAGTTTCATCACTTTTGCGCTCTCGAAAATATAGTTTTTTTTTGCCTTTGATTTACTAAATGAAAATATTGTTTAATCATAAAATGAAATTTTAATTTTATTTTAAGATTAGCTGAAGATTAATGTGTGATTTTTAAATTTCTTAAAACGGCTTGCTCAATAATAGGAAAAAATACATTACTACCAGGGTTTATTTCGAAAAATAGGTTTTTTCAACATTATTTTTCTGATAAATTTTGTATCGAAGTTGAAAAAAGTGGTCCAGCTACATGCAAGTAGACCATATAATACTGTTGATGATAATTTTTAATGTTCAAAATCAAACGAAGTTTCTAGTAAACAAATTATCAAACGTCAGGCTCGCGTCATTTTTTGGAAAACTTGTTGCGAATATTAGTGATTTTCCATGAATACTTAACTTATTTGAAAAATCCCTTTCAGCCACATGTAAAACAAAGAACTCATGTTTTCGAATCACAAATAATTTTGTTTAAATAATGTTTCCCTTTCCTACAAATAACGCACAAAATTTATCAAAATCAATCGATTTCATGCACGGCCCCTTAAAGGCATAATACAATTACCAAAACAATTTTTTTTAAAGCTAACTATTAATATTAAGAAAATTGTGTTGAACCTAGCATTACTTTATGCATTTGAAATTGAGTCTTATCGCCTTGAATTAAGATTTAATTTTCTCTGGCTCAATTGGCGGTCAGTATCGCAAAATACATAAAATTAAAAAAAAAAATACCTATATTAATAGTTACTGAAATCTATTCACTAGACAATTATGAGCAAACTACATTCAGGACTTACGTTTATTCTGTTACACCTTGCTTGTATATAAAAAAATTAAGAAAAAACAGTAGGTCTTTGGCTCAACCTGGGAATAAACCTCAGATACCAATGCTCAGCAGTCGTGCTTTTGACTACTAAACCAACAAGGCAGTTACATCAATAATCCTTATGAGTACTACCCGGTTAAGGGAGTTTAGATCATCAAAGGGATGGTTAGTAATTGCAATTAAACCAATGACAACCCCATTTTTATGTCCACGCAATCACTGTCCATTCCAAGGTTACCTGGAAGAGATTGCAGAAAGATGTATTTTTTTCTGGTGTACAAAAAACACAAGTGTGAAAGTATATACACGGTGACATTTGAATCACAGTTTTGCTAGAACAAACGTTGTTTATACCATTCCCCCTCTAAAAAGCTTATTTTATTCACTGAAAACAGTGAATAAAAAGCACTTTTACTCACTGTTTTGATGTTTGAAAATGGAACACACCAATGTATTCGACCACAGATTTAGAGTACCTAGGCTAGATACGGCATGTTATTAGATAGTATGAAAACCGAACGTGTAATCTTTTTTATACCTACGATAGCTTCACCCCAGCCATTTAGTGATGTGCTCAAAGTTAACATAATTGTTTCAATCGCTAAGCGTCACTGAGCTAACAGACTTTTTTTAGTACGAACAGTCGAGCAGGCAGGGCACGCTTGGTCGTGGCTTGCCGTATCTAGTGTTAGTGTAATCTTTGTATTCGACCTATATTGATGTGTTCTAAATTCAATTTGATTGGTCGACATTTTCGACAAGGAGTTTAGCATTAAGTAATTGTTCCAATTTTAATGTGCATTTTAATTAATTTAAGCTTCCTTTTTCTTTATTATATGTTTATTTTCGCTTAAATCTTTCTTTTCCTCGTAGTCATGGTATAAAGTATAGTATGCAACTCTTGAATAAAACGGATTTATATCGAGGGCCATGAATCACTCCCTACGGTCGTGATTCAGTCGTTAGAATCCTTCACTAGCTCGTGATTCATCTATGGCCCTCGCTTTAAATCCGTCCTTTATTCACTAATTGCATAATATACTATTAGACCATGGTCTACTACCATTTCAATTTCAATTTATTCAGGAACAATTTACATTGTGTTTGAAATTCATTAAAATTATAAAACTAACACATACTTAAATCAAAAAATAAAAAAAATCAATAACAATACAAATTAAATACAATTAAAAATTCTATAAGATTATAAGTAAATTAATACCTTCAATACAATTAAAAATTCAATAATAATACAAACTAATTTTACCCAGTTTCACATTAACCAATAATAATAATATTTTTTTCTTATTTTTTTACAGCATCAAATATGTTATTAAAACAATCTAATCTAGGAGTTCTCAAATTAGTCTCATGTTACTCAAACGTGTAATAATGTTTGGAATATTAACCGTAACTTCAAAGTACTCATCACGGTAGCGATATTGCATTCAAGACGCGAGTCGCAGCCGCAATGTCTGCGTTGTAGGGCGTAACGATAATCCCGACATTTTCAACATTGCTTTTTTTTTGTTTTTTTAGAAAACCAATGACGTTTTTTTTCTATTGGATGCTATAGAATGGTTGTAGACCATAGTCTGAACAACGTTTGTTCTAGTAAAACTGTGATTCAAATGTCACCGTGTATAATAAAAAATAATAAAATTAAAAGTTTAGTTTGATAATTATTACATAGAGGTACATATGATTCTGTAGTCTGACTTCAGATTGTGTTTCTAATGGAGTTTAGTGTTGCTTTGTGTGTTTAAAGTTTAGATTTTTAAGTATTAGCCGTAAGTTGATTTTTCAATTCATTTGGTGTGTTTGCAAACCACTATTGTATAGAGGTCATCCTATAAAGATAGTGTGTGTAAGTTTAATGATTAAAAAATTATATTCACTTACTAAATTAACGTTGAAAGCTTCTAGGAAAACGCAGCGTCGAACCACTGAATAAAGTTATAATACAAAATGTACAGAAAATGTTCCCGTACGCTTTACTGGTAACACTGTCCTTAAGCTAAGTAATAGACGGAATTACTTAGTTCTCAACAGGACTGCGTTGTACAAGCTTCGTAAAATTAAAGAGACGGTTGCTTTAAAATTTAATGTTTTAGTTTAAATTTTACATTAACTATGGACTCATTACGGTTAAGTAAATTGCATCCAAATAGTAAGTTTTGTAGTTATTTCTCAACAGGAACCTAACAGCAATAAAGGTTGTATATACTCATCAAAAGTTATCTCAAAAGTCCGATTTCAAGGCACTAAAATAAATGAATTGGTCAGTTAAATCTTACCCGAGAGTGTGTAAGGGGTCTACGCAGCTGCTACGCCGTAGCAAGTGCTACTGCTACGATGTCGTAGCAAACCAACTCTGCACCTTTCTCGTGCGTTCAATATTATTTTATAACCTTTTTTAGGAATCCAATCTGCTTAGTAAATTTGTTTCTAGCCAAAATAAATATTAAATAAATATTTTATTGGTTGTAAATAACAGCCAGGAAAAATACTGAAGAAGTTGGTAATGTTTGTAATTAATTTCAAGTTCAAATATTTCAAAATTTTAATTGATATCTGACCTCCCCTTAGTAATAAGAAATAAGGCAAGGGAAGTATAAAAGGAAATTGGAGAGGTTCATTTGAAAAAAAAAACTTGAGTTTTCCCTTTAATTAATTAAATCAATGTCTGATTGAATTTTGCATAATTGCGTGAGATCTCCTTATTATTTTAATTCCTTTGATAACTTCCAATACTCCTGCTTTTAGAGGCTTAGCAACCATTTACTTTTGTTCAAGTTTCTAAAATAAATTCTCAGGTTTCGTAAATAAATTCCAAGACAAGAAAAAAATTACAAGATTCTTTCTTAAATTGGCTGTTTAAATAAACTCGGTGTCGAAAATAGCCCCGAGCAAGATCCCCGTTTTAGCCACAAGGTGCGAACAAAGTGAAGATAATAATATTTTATGTCCTTAATAGCTGTCCGCGGGGCAATAGACACGAGTAAGCTGTTTTCTTTTAGTAAAATGTACCTACTTTTAGAAGATCTTTTTGGGCTTTTGATAATATTTTACGAAGACTCTTCATTTACATTAATAACATTTTTGAACGGCTACAATAAAAAAGTTTAAATTACTACAGTAACTAAGTACGTTTTACAACCAATTCAACAGTCAGCGCCAAAAATCAATCAAGTGTAACAGCATGATTTATTTTTGGCGTTGTATGGTAATTTGACTTTAGTAAGTTGTATACCATTTGAACGGTAAGGTTCGTGCTGCTAGATATTTCGGGTGCTAAATGATAAGTCTGAGCTAAGATTCAGAGTACGTTTATTCCGACACTTTACGCTAATTAATGCTAATGATGATAATGAGTGTTACAAGTATTCCGGTCGATCGCGCACTGACTCGCGTAGCTCACGCTTTCCGCTGGTGCGGCCGCGCGACCTACTTGAGTCAAAACTGCTGATGATGATGTGTTCGATGAGTATCGAACATGCTCCCGAGGGGAAGATATGGGAAAGATGAGATGAGATGATTACACAATTAAGAGGGTTAGTAACACATAGGTGAACCAGTATTTGTTTATGCTAAATGAAGGTTAATACAATGCTGAATGTTCTTATCCTAAGTGATAGCTAATCCCTATCTAGATCTACCGTATCTATCGTAAAGACCGATTGTCTTTTACTGATAGGTGACGTTGATTTGTCTCTTTTGTACCGTAAACTGGACCACCGTTTGGTCCCACAAACACTGGGCCCTTGCTCGGGCGCGGGTGATTTACGCGCACTAGCACTAACACTCACACTGCTGGTAGGCGCCGCCCGCGGCGCGGCAGGCTCGCTCGGAGCCTGCGGGTCACGCGCGGGCGCGGGTGAGGCTTGCTTGCCTCGCCACCACAGGAACACCAGGAACGCTACGACGGCGACGACTGCTGCTAGCAATACGTATGATATGGCATAGTGATGTATATCATGCGTAGTTAATGTTCCTTCTTCTAAAGCTGCTTTCTTTATAGCGGCTATCTGATTGCCGAGACGTGTTAGTGTGCTGTTGATCTGTGCATCCTCTGTTGTTGTTTCGAGAAGCGGTAGCGTAATATTGACCAAATGATGGTGCTGTATTGGAGCTATATTCGCTAATAATAGGTCAGGTTTTAAAGTCAGCTTGTTTTCCTGCTGATATGAATAAAGTGTTATGTCACGGCCCTTAGCTATGCATTCTTTATCGAGTTGAATGAGCCCGGCCTTGCTGACACGGCGCATTCGGGTTTCATTGTCACATATGATTGTAAATGAATAGGTATCGCATGCGAAATATAAATAAGACGATAGGTCGTGTAATTGTAACCACATATTCTTGCAGGTTTCTTTCTTAGGCTGGCAGATACCTGTTTGTTCGGTTTGACAGAACTTTTCTTCTGGACCCAGTCGCTTGATTGGACCTCGTAGCTGACAGATATAACTTTCATCCTGATAGGTGCAGGTTTGAAGATCGTCGTTCTTGACTTCGATATAGGAGTCCCTCATCAGATTAGTTGCTATGTAATCTGTGAGGGGAATAATGCTGATCATGTCCTTTCCCACCTGTAGAGGAACAGGTATCAAGCGGTACAGTTGGAAACTGTCTCTGCTAATGAGTGGCACGGAGATCTCAAACATGAAGTACTCTTTACTCATTCTCGCCTTGATCTTTAGGTGCTTGTAGATTTCATATAAATCGGACTGGATGTTGTTGATAGGTAAAGTAAGTTCTTTTGATATTTGACCGGAAATGATTTGAAGTTCGTTGCTGAGCTGCTCTGGAGTAAGTAGATGCATGCTAATTTTACTATGATAAATATCCGCTAAGGTGTCGATTAAAGTATCTTGGACACGCTTTAAGTTGTGTATCATGTTTGTCGTAGCCATGGCTGCGAGAGTGAATTCTTGTAACATTGATGTACTTTTACCTTGCAATTGTATCTGCTTAGTCGCTTGATCTAAGAGGTTTAGATGTCTATTTATGAGCTTATACTGAGTATCAATAGTCTTCTCAGTTCGTTTCAGAATATTATACTCAGCTTCTACCACTGACGTTTGGTTTTTCCAAAGCTGTAATAGGTGCTTTTCGTTGCTATTTATAATTTCAATATCACGTTGGTATTTATCAGCGAAACTTTGGTCGAGTACTCCAAATAATGTATTGGCTATGGAGCCGACCGCGTTGACAAGGCCGCGTCGAGTTCTTGACCGAGTGCCGAAATGCTGATTTAGCAGCAGCTGATTGTGATATTGGAGCTCGTTATAATCGTGCTGCACTTGTAATAGAATCATGTTACAATGGCTAGGCTCTTTGATTTGTTCACATGTCTGCTTTAGATATTTAATGAAGGTGTCCCCGGCTTTATCACCTTGCCAATAAGGTTGCATGTTGTAGTAGGACACAATTTTCCATTGATCCCGTATTAGATTTAATTTACCTATTGGGTCGTAGTATAAGGATTGATTACCGCTAAATTGGGTAATGTGGTTCGATGCTTCGCTGCTGCTCAAAATGCTGATAAAAAATAATAGTGATAAAACGATGTTGACGAAACTACGATGCTTTCTCGTACTTGCTTGTGTTTCATCCTTTGTGATCTTGAGTTTGGCTTTTTTACTCTGCTCTTCAGCTTCCTTTTCTTCGTCCTCTTGCTCGATTGGTAAGACGGACAATTTGATAATAGGTCGCTTTATTAAACCGTTCTTCGTCTTTAATGTCACAACCCTTACAAACCCGTCCTTCCCTTGGTGTACCTCGATGACTCTCCCCACTGGCCATTTTCCAGAAGGAAAATTATCATCGTGGATGGTCACCATATTGCCGATCTTAATGTTGCTTTTTGGCTTTAGCCACTTGCTACGAACCGATAATTGGCTAAGATATTCAGTTTTCCACCTCCTCCAAAGGTCTTGGAAAATCTTGTTCATTAAGTGCCATCTAGTCCTAGCGTCACTGGCTGTTTCAATAACGGTTAGACCTGCTCTACCGGTTAGGAAGTGCGCGGGTGTTAAGAAATCTAAATCGTCTATGTCTTCAGATATCGGACACAGTGGTCTAGAGTTGAGACCCGCTTCTATTTGCGCTAAAATGGTGCTATATTCTTCAAACGTCAATGCTTGGTCCGCTACAACTCGTTTGAGGTGTTGCTTTAGACTTCGTATTGATCGTTCCCATAATCCTCCCGCACTAGGCCAGGAAGGGCAATTCCAGTGCCATTCTATATCCATTTCCGCTATCTCACTACAAAATGAGTCACCGAAAACTTGTTTTAGCTGCTCGTACTCCTCCTGCATTACTTTGTTAGCTCCCACAAAGTTAGTGCCGTTGTCCGAGTACACATGTTTCGGGGCTCCTCGTCGCGCTGACATTCTCCTCAATGCTGCGATAAAGGAAGTGCTGGTCAAGTCCGACACCAATTCTATGTGCACGGCTTTCGTAACCATGCAGACGAACAAAGCCACGTATCCTTTCGTCGTTTTTATTCCACGCCCTTTATTTGCCTTCACAGATATGAAGCCCGTGTAGTCTACACCGGTGTGATAAAACGCTGGAGCTGGGTTGGTGCGGAAATCAGGTAGATCTCCCATAATCTGCTGTAGCTTCCTGGGTTCCTGTTTCCTACAAGTAACACACCTATGAAGTTGCGTTTTGACGGCTCGATTTCCTTTAATTATCCAATACTTTTGTCTAAGAAAGGACATAGTAAGCCGAGCTCCTCCGTGAAATGTGAGCTCATGGGCTTGCGCGATGAGAAGCTCAGTCAGTCGACTGTTGTATGGAATGATGATTGGATGCTTCATTTCTATGCTTATGTTGGCCTGCCTGAGTCTTCCCTTTGCTCTAAGGATCCCGTCCTGATCTAAGTATGGATTAAGGTTGAGTAGCTTGCTATCAGATTTTACTTCCTGGTTTTGCAATAAGCGTTCAATGTCTGTTTTAAATTCAGCGCGCTGTACGTTTTTTATTATTATAAGTTTTGCTGATCTAAGCTCGTGTAAAGTGAGATGCTTTGTTTTCTGTTTACTAACGACAGGTGTCAATGCCCGCCGTACCCAGGCTAAAATGCGTGTTGTTTTTGTAAACGAGCTGTAGCGATGTAATAGATCGTCGACTATGCTGCTGTCCATGATAGGATTTTGAACTATGTTTACCTGCCTTTTTATCTCTTCGTCAGTAGTATACTTCGTTTGACCCGTAGGTTTGAAGTGCGATGAAGATAAGAAGGTCGGTCCTTGCCACCACAATTCGTGTTCTAGCAATTGTGAGGTCGTCAGGCCTCTACTAGCTGCATCCGCTGGGTTTTCTTTGGTGTTTACATAATGCCAAGTGTTTGGTGGCATAATGCTAGCAATTTTCTTCACCCTGTTCGCTACGAAAGGCTTCCAGCGCTCCGGGGATCCTTGAATCCAGCTAAGGGAAACCTTAGAATCGCTCCAGCCGTATATCTCCACGGCCAAGCTGTTGATGCTTTTGACGATTTTTGACATGAGTTTCGTAAGTAGTTCGGCCGCACATAATTCTAACCTAGGTAGCGATACAGCCTTGCTAGAGGGCACTAACCGCGTTTTTGCTGCTACTAGCACTACTGATGTAGAGTTATTTGATACGATTCGTGCGTATACTACACAGGCGAAGGCTTGAATTGATGCGTCACAAAACCCATGTAATTCTATGACGTCATGCTCTTTGCTTTGTAACCACCGAGGAATGTGGAACTGATTTAATAGATTTAAATCTCCCTTCAAATTGATCCATTCTTCTTTGGTTTTAATAGAAACTTCGTCGCTCCACTGGACCTCAGAATCTTGCCATACTTGCTGGAATAAAATTTTCATCTTTGTGGTTAGGGGCGCTAACCATCCCAAAGGATCGAAAATCTTAGAGATTTCGGATAAAAGCATTCTTTTGGTCAGTTTTGCTGTTGGTGCGCTGTTTGAATCATATTTGAAGATGAATTCGTCCTCGGTTGAGTTCCATTGTAGCCCCAAAGTTTTTGATGAGCTTTCAGTTTTAAATGTAAAGACTGCTGGCTGTTTGTCGGCAGTTTGCTCAACTGTTTCAAGCAATCTTTTATCGTTTGAGGACCACTTTCTTAGTGAAAAGCCGCCGCTTTTTAGGCATGCGTTTACTTCCGTAATCCTCCGCTTTCCTTCTTTGATGCTATGCGCTCCCGATACCCAATCATCCATATAGAGCTCTTCCTGGATGCATTTAGCTGCTCTGGGATATTTTTGCTGCTCATCTGACGCTAATTTTCGCAGAGTCATCATTGTCAGGAATGGTGCTGCTTTAGTTCCATACGTTCTGGTTGTTAATTTATAATTTCTTATAGGCTGATCCGGACTTTGTCGCCATACGATTTGTGGTAGGCTTTGGTCCTGCTCATCGACTAAAATCATACGGAAGCATTTTTCAATATCAGCTGTGAATGCGAAACGATATTGCCTCCACTTCAGGATAAGCTCTAACAGGTCTAACTGGAGGTTTGGACCCCTGTACATTAGATCGTTAAGGCTGTGGCCTGAAGTAGTTTTAGACGATGCGTTGAATACTACGCGCAACTTTGTTGTGCTAGATTCTGCTCTCAGTACCGCATGATGAGGAAGGAAACATTCCATTTCCGTCTTCTGTTTGCTGTCCGGCTCGAAGGACCAATATGAACGGTAAGGTTCGTGCTGCTAGATATTTCGGGTGCTAAATGATAAGTCTGAGCTAAGATTCAGAGTACGTTTATTCCGACACTTTACGCTAATTAATGCTAATGATGATAATGAGTGTTACAAGTATTCCGGTCGATCGCGCACTGACTCGCGTAGCTCACGCTTTCCGCTGGTGCGGCCGCGCGACCTACTTGAGTCAAAACTGCTGATGATGATGTGTTCGATGAGTATCGAACACCATTAAAGTCGTCACTCAATTTAAATACCTCGGTCATGTGGTCACGGGTTCTCTCACAGATGAACAGAATATAGATAGGGATCGCAGGGCGTTGGCAGCTCGATGCAATAAGCTTGCCCGCAGGTTTGCGCGGTGCTCTGATGAGATAAAACTGACGCTCTTTAGAGCCTGCTGCCAGTCGTTTTACTCGTGCAGCTTGTGGGTTAGGTATACGCAGAAGGCTTGCAACGCTCTGCGCGAGCGGTATAATAATGCGCTGAGGATATTGTTGGGGCTGCCTCGATTTTGCAGTGCATCGGATGTTTGTGGAAGCGCGAATAGACGACGTTCATGCCACCATGCGCAAACGTGTGCATCGATGCTGCAGTAAATCAGGGGTAACCCTCACACTATTTTAGCTACACTGGTGGACAAGGCTGATGGACCAGGCTGAGGCTGGTGGACCATTTATCAGGGCATGGCAGGGCAGCGCAGGGCATCTCTGTTCTTCTAACAAAAAAAAATCCTCCAAATCTAATTTAATTAACAGATAATTGAACAATAGAATTCTCTAACTGTAACTCGCAAATGTAACTTTTATGGCAGGCGTACCGCTTCTTTCACAATACCCAATTTACTAAACCAAATACCTGTAGACATTAGAGACTCAATGAATAGTAGAAACTTAAAGCGTAAGCTGAAGGAACATTACATCAAGTCGATTATAACGTAACTGTTAATAGCGCGTCGATCAAATCTCTGGCTATGGCACGCTAAGACAGACTCCAGAGGTCTAATTTTGTGCTTTGTTGTTAATTATTAAAAAATAACTATAAATAAACAACAAACAAAATAAAACTGTATCGTTTTAAAACGTTCCCGCGGGCCTCTAGCGAAGCCATTCTGAAGTGAATTGGTAATTTCTATTAAGTTACGAGCTCGGAACATGTGACAACGTCTGCGACCATTATCTAAATTGCATCTACAGCGCTCCCGAGCCAGCGATGTGACTTTGGAAGGAGTACTACGTTCATTTATTTAAATTATTTCTCATGTGGTGAACAATAAATAGGTTAATTATGTAAATATCTTTATTTCTGGTTTCTTTTCCTGGTAAGAAAATTCCCCGGCAAATCAAACCAATTGGTACATAAGTGGTATTAAGCGGCTTGCGACAGGCGCGCGCGTCACCTGTTTCCGTCCGTCACGTCGCGGTAACTCAAATGGTACCTATGTTCTTATCAACTTCTTTCATTTGTTTTTCCCACAGTCGCTGTCGCAATATTCAAGGCATTTAAGCGCGTAGATAGTGGCCACGGGGTTAGAGAGGCATATGAGAACCTGTACGTATTCTTATCATTCCAGCGATCCTCTATTTACGTGAATACCTACATTCATAATGATCACAAACTTGATTATTGAATTGTAGCGTTAACCAATTATAAACGTAATGTTTTTAAATGATAAGACAACATGTTAAAATTACAATGATTCATTGATAAACAACCGATTGAATGCCTGACATCTTGCAGAGCACTGTCAAAAGTTACATGTTATCTTTAAAAGAGATTCCCTAAATTAAAAGTAAAGGGGCCACGAATCTGCCGGGAAAGTGGGATCATCCAAAAGGGGTACCGCTGACCCGGAACATAAAGGGCCAAGGAAGGAACACGGGTGGGTTTTAGTCAGTAAGAGTCTGACACTCCCTTCCGCTCCACCCAGGGCGGGAGGAGTCATTTGATGATGCCCCATCCTCAAAAAAAAAAAAAAAGGGGCCCACGAATAAACGTCTTTGAAAAGTAATTTTTTTTTATCAGAACACCCACTCATTCCACTTGACCGAACAAGGTCACGAGGACTAGTCAACAACTTTCACAAATAAAAGTAAGAAATTCTAATACGGGTATGTAAATAGAATCTTTCCAATCCGCATGAATAGTTCCATAGTTTCCGGATGACATTCGCGAGTTGTTCTATATTTGTTTTACTTGATAATGCGGAGAAAGGGTTCGGAAAAGGAGTTGTAATGCGAGCGAGTTTGTCAATATGATGTGATATATATGATCATCCAAGTACAAGGATAGATGTGGGTGGTAACATTGATGTTAGGAAAACGTATAGGAATCTGATAGTGTCTTCCATTTCTGCACAGACCTGTGACTTTCTTCTATCCTTTTTTGTCCTAGTCTTGTCAGTTATTGTTCTGTACAGAATTATTCTCCAACGCTGTCCATTTTATTATGGAGGATTATATTTTTGTTAATAAAAGTCTCTCTAACTAAGTGAAAGTGACAGGGTGCTCGCTGGTGTACGAGTAAAACATTTTATCAGCTAAAACAAAAGAGTTTTTATCAAACTGCGTTGAAGTAATTATGATAATTCATGTTTTCCCTCAGAACAATAGTTATTGTTCTGAGTGTTTTCCATTATGAATGTCAGGGAATTTGACAGTGGACTTGACTTGGCAGTGGCGATCTCTCACGTCCGGCCCTGGTCCATGGCATTGTACGGAGTGAGAGGGCATGGGAAGCCGTCACCTCTTTCTGCAAAGCAGTAATGCTCGCGAAGGAGGATGCGGAACGCATGAGAGAGAGGTAAAATTCGCGCCCTCACGCCCGAAGTCACCGCAGGAGTCACCCTAGGCGTCGGGAATCCCAGGCCGGTTCCTGAATACCGTAGACGCGGGCTTGCGGACGGCGAGCAATGGGTAGCTCGCCGTCCGATAAGGACCAGGCCCGGGTCGACGGCGCGTTGTGTCCCACGCGCGCCTCAAAGAGATGTCAGCACCAACGACGGGGTCCGCTAGGGCCGATGCTTGCCAGGGTTGCGGAAAAGTCCGAAAGGGCTACCATGGTCCTTGGCACAGGCAACTGAAGGAACACGGGTGGATTTTAGTCATTATGAGTCTGACAGTATACATACAAATAACTTCTCCCGCTCCGCCCAGAGCGGGAGAAGTTATTTGATGATTCCCGACCCTAAAAAAAGGGAACTTGACAATTAAAGCGGATTAACTGACAGCGTCAATTCTCCGAGTTACAGGCTGCGTCCTAACCAAAAGCAACTGTCGCGCGAGTAGGCAAATGTCGTACTCGTTTACATAAATACGACACTCGCGCGATCAATCGATTCGCGTATGTATGTTTTTATACAAGTAAACGATCGCGTAATCGACATTATTTTTCGGTTAGGATGCTTATAATTTTCATAGGACTGACTAGGAATGACAGTTATGAATTGATTTTACAAATTAAAGTTGATAGTCAATTTGCTTATAAATTAGGTACCCTACCTTTTTTTTACCTTATATCGTTCTAAAATAATTCTGTGGCTTGAAGAACACAAGTTGTCATGTAGGTACCGTGCCTATTTATGGATTATATTTCCCTCTACTCCATTCACTGTCTCTCTTATTTTGCTTTAAACTGTTTCCCTTTTGGATTTGGATCTCAACCAAATAAAAACATTCAAGACTAGCCGATGTCTGCCTGACATCATTCCAATCTTTACTTTATAAAGATAAAAGCAAACAGGAAAAGTTACTTAACGAATGCATTATTTATACAAAATGTTTGTTTATATCGGTACCTTTCCTATCCAAGGCTGAGAAACCACAGAAATATATTTTAAAATTTATTTCCGCTGAAGCGAGATTAAATTTCCTTTGCAGCGAGCTGATACACAGTCTATTTATAATATTTTTCTTCAAAACGGATAGATAAGCTATAAATATGGACGATGTCTACACTTTTATATAAATATAAAATAAGTTCCAAATCAATATTCTCCTTGACGTTTTCTCTAGAGAAAATGTCGACTCTGTCTCTGTCACCACTGAACTAGACTAGAGTCAAGAGCAAACACTTCATAAATAAAAAAATAAATATAAAAAATGTTGCCTTCAACTTCTGATAACAGGCGTTGTGTCTATAAAACCTTTGAGTGAACAGGTCTCAAATCTGTTATTCTGATCTGGACATTATGTAGATTTGTGAGAACTTAGTGTAATTGACTTAACGTAAAGTCAAAGCCAATGCATTTATTTTAATTAAATCATTTACAGGCACTTTTGAATTGTCAAGAAGTTGGTAAATTAGTCAGAAAGTTTAAGCTAGTTGCCGGTCCAAAACGTAGAGATGAACAGACAAGGAACTTATGGTTGAATTTATCGGAAATGAGGTACAAGCCAAACTATCACAGATAAGGTACTAGGATCATAAAGCGACACTGGGGCGCTGCACCACAGCTCAGCAGCAAACAGCAGGGACGATTTCTTAATAGGAAATAGAACTTGAAGGGCCGATATGTGATATTCGAAATAGGTTGTCTTAACTATTACGCTTTTTATTTCTCACTTAAGCTAACAACAATATTTACTTTACCTCTATGAATATTGGAAATAGAGAACATGCTATTTATATTGATCTTGATTTAACTTTAATATTACCTTAAACTGTTTACACAGTAACCATTAGTTTAAATTATTTGTACGCAGTTCATGCATAATATATACATCGATGCGCTCGAATAATAGGACGGAAGGGCAGGACGTTATATTAGACGTCACTCCATCAATGAATCATTGAGTGATATCTCGGTATCCGTGGTGATAAGCGCTCAGTTCATTTTAACGTATGCTGCAGTAGTGTATTTACTTACGGAAATGAATTTGATGCCCTGCCTTAGAATAAAATAGAATACTCTTTATTATGTACACCAAAAAATTACAGATATAAATGTAGAAATTTTACATAAGGTCGACATAATGGGCGGTCTTATAGCTAAAAGCGATCTTTTATAGATAACCTTTGGATGGATTAAAGGGAAAAGGAGAGACAATACTGCAGGTAGTCAGTGGTGTACTAATTACATATACAATAAATACATACATACATAAGATATATACTTATCTACGTATATTTAGATATATATACAATAATAAACATGAAACACGAGCAAGGAAACCATATGTAATGATGATGTTTAAGGACAGAGGAAGTGTTTTTTAACCAGATTTTTAAAAGTGGACAAAGATTGTGCACGCCTTATAGACACGGGCACGGCATTCCATAATCGTACTGCTTGAACTGTAAAAGACTCGTCATAAAAACTGGTGGAATGCATCGATCTCTAGTCTTAACTTTTCCGATGTCCTCATATATCTATTATGTGTGTCAGCTTTGTACGAAATTCAGAAATGTGATCATATTTGCGCAGGCCAAATATAAATCGTATGTCTTAGCTTTGTAAGAAAAACAACTATCCGAAATCAACCAACTTTGTTATGTACCCAATCTCTTGAAGAAAACCTGATTCAACGACTGCATATTAGGCTGTACGTACGTGTTCTGTCAGTAGGACATTCAGTCATTCAAAATAATTGCAATGCTCGATTATTTAGGTGTGACCAATTCTCAGAGATCTGTTTTTCACTTATCTCATTTTACTTGACATGCGAGGGATACCTATAGTGGACTGTGGGTTTATTGTTAGTGGACTACACGAAATAGACTATAGAGTAGGCTATGCAGGAAATAGAGTAGGATATAATATTCCACTACTGTATGCAAGAGTTATTATAGTAAAAAACACGAACTAGTTCGTAACAAAACAGTTTTCAAACAAGCTAATGTCAACGTAAACACAGCTCATTCCTCGCTACTCTGCAATGGCACCAGTTACTCAACTGTAGACATTTATTTTCGGACTAATGGTAGGTTGGTAATGGCGGCATCATATCGATCGTTATTAGTCGCCGATACGTAATAGAGCCATGCTACAAAATGCAGAAAGTCGACTCCATACGACAGGAAGATCTTTTTACGTCATACTTGACTAATAGGATTCAGAAAGTTGATAATAACAGGAAAAGATCTCCCGGATCTGTAGTAAAAATGGGAGTCCCACAGGGCTCAATTCTTGGCCCATTTTTGTTTCATAAATATCATTTATCGTATACGACGAACGAAAAAAGGCATACACACATCTGTTAGATACGCGTACCTACGGGCGATCTCAAACAAATGCTGATCGCAAGTGCTCTTGCACACGCTGTACGTGAAGCGTGTCTCTGTGTGCGTGCGTTTCCGCTGGTTGAATGCAGCTGACCTTCTATAACTATCCACTTTGCGTCCACGCTATCTTCGTAGGGAAATAAATTCTTAAAAGGAAGGAAAGCGCTTAGAATATTGACTTGGGTTTATGGTGGTTTTTCGGCTAGGTCTATATTTTTGATAGCGTGTTTCTGAGCTATTATAGTGGTCTTCTTTGATTTGAAAAGTCGGTCGTGGCCTAATTATGGGAGAGCACGATTTTTCGTTTCTTTCACAACAAATGAATGAGGTTATAGTAAGGTGACCATTTGAATCTCTTGGCAGTAACTGGAAGCTTGTTTCTTACCTGTGTTTACAAAGGTTTTTCCATTTACAATAAAAAGTTCTTATACCATCGTTCGATCGGTTAATAAATAGCTTATATTGAGAAATAGGCCAAAAGCAACAGGCTCATGACTACTTAACAACCTACTTAATTGTTATGAATTTGTAATAACAAAGAAATGTATTGAAAAGTCAGGAAAATTATTTTTTTATCAAATTGATTACCAACTTAAATTGTTCGTATATTCAAATCACAACCGTCATTCTTTTACAGTCACGCTAACACGGCATGTTGACGTAGACGTAGTAGTTGTAGTAGTATAAAATTTTCGATAAATGCGTAATTTCCCTGACCGTAAAAAGCAAGTAGAGTATGAAATACGGAGATTTTTTCTACAAAATGCTGTTGCTAGCAGCATCAATACTCACTCGATCGTATACCTACATTACGTTCAACTATTGATTAGCCTGTTAAGTGCACTCACATGTCTAGATCGAGACTCATTACTTTCAGCTACAACTACTTCAGTGGCCCCCAGCTGTAGAGTAAACGTAATTTATTACAATTGAACCACTTACAACACCCGTCTTCGTTGCCAACTGATTCCGTAAGTATAGGTTATGTAATGTAATGTTATGCACCTACTAAATTGTGTAAGTTGTGTATCGTTTGGTGAAGGTTTATTGTTGCGTAGCTCCTTAGTTACATATACATTCAATCTTTGAATGTTCTCTTTTTTTCGATCTTTCGACACCAACAGGGAAAAATTTACACACAAATTCCTTACAAAAGCTCCGAGTGAGAAAGGGCACAGGTGCTTATGTGTGTAACCCTTTGCATTCATAGACAGCCACAAAGTATTCGATCTGCCAAAAATACATGTAATGAAATGGTGTTAAGTTACGACATATTAATCATCCTCAACTTTGTCCAACTTTTTTTGGGGCGACTTCCAGTCAAACCGGGTGCAGCTAAATACCAGTATTTTATATGGAGCTCTTGCCTACCTGACCTCCACAACCCACTTACTGGGTAATTAGATACTTCTTGGTGAGACCGGTTCTTAGAGTTCCTAACGAGGGTTTCATCAGATAGTATTTGCGGTCGATTCGTGTTTAAACGAGCGGTCATTACTTTACTTAATATTTTATTTAACTTAGGTTTCAATTAATATAATCTTAATATTGTCCCACCTTTATCTACTTTGTACATACCCAATCACTTAGCCGTATCTAGCTCTAATGTTCCTGTCGGGAAATGCCTTTGACCCTGACCCCAACTAATAAAATTAATCAGACTTTTTTTTTAAATTGTTCTTATTAAAGGAGATAGTTCTGCATCCATACATCGTTCGCCCCAGAACCAACAGCGAAGGGAAATTACTTTGCGTGTTCTAAATTACAAGTATATGCCCACCAAGACAAAGTTTAATGACGGACAAGTTTCTGAAATCATTTATTTAAAAAGAATACAATGAATTTGAGGTTATATTTAGTAAGAAACAATCCTTTCAATACTTAGAAATACATGGTAGTAAATGCCTGTCACTAATGTTATTTCTATTGCTTGTATGTGGCTAGTTAAGCTAAGAGCTACAGTAGAACATTTAAGTGCATATGTACTTACCTATCTTGTTTGGTGTTAAATAAAGCAAATTGAATACACTACACAATGTAATCACGAAGAAACGCGAGCGAGTGAGATTTGAGTGCAATAAATTGACAGTCGAGTTGATGGAAATGACATGACAAGGCTTAGGGATGCCCATACATTAGATCCGTGTCGATACATTTTGATCAAAATCGATACCTTCAGTACCTAGCGTGTTATTCTATGTGAAATATTACAATGCATCTCACTTAGGGCATTTGTGCATTACCTCGTATTGTGTTCGCATTCGTGATTCGCTAAAATACAAGTCGAAAGAACCAAATACAAAATAGCCTTCATAATAAATGTATGGTAAAGCAAATCGAAATCACTACACAATGTAATTACGAAGAAATGCGAGCGAGTGCAATAACTTGACAGTTGAGTTGATGGACATGATATGACAAAGATTAGGGATGCCCATACATTAGATCCGTATCGATATATTTTAAACAAAACCGATACCGATCATTACCCAGCGTATTATTCTCTTTCTGATCCGTTTTTATGCGGTTCGTAAAAAAAAACACGAATATGAATAGAATAGGAAGTAGTGCACAAACCCCCTTATTATGTGTAGTAATTGTATAGAAAAAGATAATTAATTATTTATGATCTATGGATTATGATATGAAAATCGGTTTTGTTGTTGAATTCTTTTTGCACCTTAGGTATATTGTTTAAATAAAAACGTCGCACAAGTCACTACAGAAGCGTCATACTCTAGAGCGACAAAGATTCAAAAGGAAAGTAACCAGGTACGGATGCGTATGACATCCGTGAGCAGGTGGTCAAGTCAAGCAATCTCGCTCTCGATGTGTAAAATGAAAGATTGGGCATCACTTAATGACCTCATAGACGAGCTCAGCAGCATACGTGTCTGTTGGCGGGTTGGTGGTGTTACTATTAATAGTATCATCTATGCGGACGACATGGTGCTGCTAGGCCCGACTGCTGGATCTGTTGCAAAGATGTTGAAAGTATGCGAAAACTATGCTGCTACACATGGGCTCGTGTACTATGTTAAGAAATGTGAGTACATGATCTTTAAGGCCGCCGGTAAATGCACAGACTCTGCACCTGCTCTTACCCTAAATGGCTTGAACATAAAGAGAGTGACGACTTTTAAATATCTGGGGCACAAACTTACCGACGACCTTATAGATAATGTAGATATTGAGAGGAAGCGTACCGAGCGTCCGAGGTACGTAGATTCTCCCGCTGTACCGACCAGGCCAAGATAACACTATTCAAGGCATATTGTCAGGGTTTGTACACAGGAGGTCTATGGATCAGCTACACCAAAAGGTCGCTAGATGTCTTGCGCATCCAATACAATAATATTTTCAGAATGCTGTTGGGGCTGCCCCGCTTCTGTAGTACGTCGGAAATGTTTGCATAGAATCGAACTGACGGCTTCCATGCGATCATTCGGAAAGAAATTGCGTCGTTGGTAACTAGAACACGGGCCAGTAGCAACAGCATTCTGAGAACAGTGTCAGAGAATTTATACTCTCCCATTTTGAGGCATTTCGTGAAGAGGTTGGCCAGGTGAGAATCTTTTACCTTATGTGGTCTTCCTATGTGCAAAATGATTCAAACTATAATAATAATAATGCCACTTACTAACACTAGGTAGAAGGTTTTACTAACATTACGGATCATTGTTGTCCCAAACAAAGAAATTATTTATTTCTTTATTATTTTTAATTGTCACTAATTGTCAAAGATGGCAGCATTTTTGATGTGATGTTGTAAATCGTCACAGCAAAGTCAAAGCATTTATTTCAAGTAGGCACATAAAAGGCACTTTTGAACGTCAACATTTACATTAAAATGGGATTGATTCTAGTCGCCCCTTCCAAAAGGTAGTTTCGTATGGAGAAAAATGGGCAGAAACTCCACCGTTACTCTTTTGAAATGTGCTACAATATTAATGTGTGTATTTATGTGTGTTCATTATGTACCTATATCATTATTTGTGAAGACGATGCACCTATAATAAAACTACCATACCACAATAGGTAAAATTAATTAAAAATTTAGCAATGACACATAAGTTAATTATGGGATAGACACATGGTGCACACATATTTACAAACGTAAAAGTATACGATTTTTCAAATTTTTAAACAAGTAATACGTCAGTATTTCTGAGCTCTTTTAATTGTTCATTAGGGAACGCGGCTGAATGTCCGTTTCATACAGATATTTGCAATTAGTATAATAAAATATATTTATAATTAATATGTACGTCAGATTTTTGTTTGTTCTGGGGCCATATTCGACGATGTCCTTTAAACTTAAGTATAAGTTATAAATACGTAAACGGAACCTTTTGTATTTGAATATTACTTAGCCTTTAGTCCGTTCGCATGTTTTATGCTTATCCCTGTTATACAGGTGAACCTATTATTAGCCATGCAAAACAGTAATACACATACTCTGTAACATGCTATATGTATTGCTGTTGTTTGACAAAAAAAGGAAAAAAAAGTAGGTAAATTTAATGCTTTATCCATTACATAAAAAGTAATGTTTAAATTAATTATAACGGCTTTATAGTTTATTGTTGGAAATTAACGTCTTTAAACATAATACACATTTATTCCCGATACAATATCAGTGCCCTCTTCACATAAAACCGTTTATATCCCTTTTTTTCCTTTTCTCCGTCTCCAACTTTCACGCATTGTAGAAATAATATACAAAAATCTTCAAATAACATCGTTACTATCCTGAAACCTTTACAAAACCTCGATACATCAATAATTTCTCATCTCCACAGTAAGAAGGCAGAGGTCGGAATCAATTTCCGTTTCATATCCGACTCCATCTTTGTCCCGCGGCTTCACGTTAATTTTATGTCGAACACTTTTGTAAGCGAGTGTGAGGTTTTAAGGGAGGTGGAGGTGTTACCGAGTTATCTTTTGAAGAAGTCAGAAATAATGAGCATGTTGTTTTGCTATTTCTGTTGTCAATTCAAATTCAAAATTATTTATTTTGGGACAACTATATCCACAGTTTAGTATACAACAATTTAGAAACTATTGTTAGTACTTGGATACAATTACAAAGGACAACACTCATAATACATATCTAATTCTATACACAAATGCCCCCGTGCTGAGAAACCGCGCCCCGTCAATATAACCAATAGGGAGATACCTCCCTAAAAGATCACCAGACGAACGAAATGCCTCAACACAGGTGCACGTAAGTACATCTTCAACTATAGTTAAAAATAGCTTTTTCGGATTGTTAACCAAAAGTGGAAAGATTTAAATACTAACCTCCTTACTAATAAACGTCGTATAGTGTCTGTATAGTTACACACCGATTTCTCTCTTTCAGTCATCACTCATCAGTAATTTGACTTTCGAAAGAAGAAGACAAAGAGTTGTGTAACTATACAGACACTATACGACGTTTATTAGTAATACCCATAATGTATTTTGTTTTTGGTCCTTTGTTACCACCATGTTCATTATGAACAAATACTCCATCTTTTTTTGAGTTTTATTTAAAAAGTATAACGATTATTCTAACAAAGCTTAATATTATCGGTTCAATATGCTTAATTTAATAATATTTCGTTGAAACAATCGCATCCAGCTATCGTACAATCGACCGCGCATCGGTGGTAACACTTTGCCGTTTAGCTTGCATAGTGTAGTTTCAATAGAATAAGAGGCCAGCTTATACTGGTTTTGTTACCACTTTCGAGCTACATATTATTATATTTCCTCAACAAAGTATATTATGTGTTACAAACCAACACAATTTCAGCTTCCTATGTAATCAACTATATTGTAGCTTCGAAGAAAATTTACTAGCAACTTGAAACGCTTGAACGCCTCAACACAGTTGAGCACCTCTGAGCAGACTCTCGAATGTTAACGTGTTTCAGTAACTACAGTTCATGTTCTAGGAAATTGTAACATAGTTTCTTAATATATCGATAAAGTCCGCACGAGAGGTACGAAAGAATTTCTCGAGATCGTGTTTGCTGGAACTCGATAGTCGTAAAAAGAAAAGAAACGCTTGTCACAGTTGAAAATGCTTAGTTGGCGAAATGTCTAGAACAATATTTTTGTTTAGTTTTAAATGTTATTGCACCTGCCACGTTTTCTCTATAATTGATGGAAAATATTTGGCAAATTGCTCAAAAAAATATCTTTTTACTAAACTGTAAATCGAACACCTCACAACGGGTAGCTAAAAACATTAATTAACAACTGAATGTAGCCTTCAAACCTTCACATTTTCGGTTGTCATAATGACAGGACCATACCACTTAAACATCCATTACCATTTGTCAGAATTCAAAATGGCGTGTGAATTAAGCGGCGTTACGACAACAATTATCACGGACCCGTGTCAAGTGTACTAAAATGGTGTTTGACGTCACATGTCATAACTCACGACAAGGTAGTCTGTATTGTCTCAATATTTTTTCAACTGTTTAATACATGGCTTGGCTTGGTTTCGTTCATAAAGTTGGTCCTTAGAGGCTAGATAAATGCTCCGGCGGGATCTCAGAGTGGCATGGAGAGTGCGATTGTCGCAACCCAGCACTGGACACGCCACAATTGCGGCAATAAGTCCCCTCGTTGAGGAGTGGATAGAGAGGCGCCATGGCGTCCTCACCTTCCGCCTGACGCAGGTCCTCACCGGACACGGCTGCTTCGGGAGGTTCCTGTTCCGAATAAGGCGGGAAGAAACGCCCGGGTGTCACCAGTGTGTGGATCGCCTGGAGGACACGGTGGAGGTCTGCCCGGCTTTGGCTGAGCATCACCGTGTCCTCGTGCAGGCGATTGGCGGTGGCGATCTCTTGCGTCCGGCCCTGGTCCAGGCCATGGTATGGAGCGAGAGGGCTTGGGAAGCCGTCACCTCCTTCTGCGAAGCAGTAATGCTCGCGAAGGAGGAGGCGGAACGCGTGAGGGAGAGGCAAGATTCGCGCCCTCACGCCCCTAGCCGCCGCAGGAGACGCCCTGGGCGTCGGGAATCCCAGGCCGATTCCCGGCCACCGTAGGCACGGGCTTGCGGACGGCGAGCAATGGGTAACTCACCGTCCGATAAGCACCAGGCCCGGGTCGACGGCGCGTTGTGTTCCACGCGCGCCTCAAAGAGATGATAGCACCAATGACGGGGTCCGCTAGGGCCGATGCCTGCCAGGGATGCGGGAAAGTCCGAAAGGGTTACCGTGGCCCCTGGCACAGGCAACTGAAGGAAAACGGGTGGGTTTTAGTCAATAAGAGTCTGACATGCCCTCCCGCTCCGCCCAGAGCGGGAGAAGTTATTAGATTGTCCCCCCCCCCTCAAAAAAAATGAGGTGGAGGTCTGTGTCCCAGCAGCGGAAAATTAATGATAAATGATAAATGATAAATGATTTTATTTCTGTAAGTAGGTTTTTACAAACACTTTTACACGTCAATCATATTTTTTTTTTAAACTAGATGAGGTCGGCGTTTCCTATCTGACTACTCTGAGAAGAAAGGCCGAAACAAACTCAGAGGTCACAGTCTCTTTTAAAGTCCAGACAGAATCTTGGTCAGATCATGTGAAGGCTATGTAGATCGGTGTCTGAAATGGTCTTTTGAGGAAAGAACCCCACAGATTGAGTGGACCTGTCCAGTCAGTGCACGCAATTGTCAGCAATCGTGCAGCTCAACTCAGAACTTAAGGAGCTCAACGATTCGACGAACAATACCAAAGAAAGGACATTTGAGTAGGCCGCACAAGTTACTCAAACTGCCAGATCATGATTACACTAAGAGTAAAAATACAAAAAAAAAAAAGCAATGACCAACATAGTTCTCACATTCACAATAGTTAAAATAATAGCATAATACTTTACAAAGTAAATACTCTTGTCATAGTATATGTATATAAAATTCATTAATGTCAATGTGTATATAAAATCCGGACATAATCATTGAGGACCATGCAGATTGGTGTCTGAAATGGACTTTTGAGAAAAGAACCACACAGATTGAGTGGACCTGTCCAGACAGTGCACGCATTTGTCAGTAACCGTGCAGCTCGACTCAGAACTTAAGGAGCTCAACGATTCGACGAACAATACCAAAGAAAGGACATTTGGGTAGGCCACATAAACTACTCAAACTGCCAGAACATGATTAAAACTGGAATAATAACCCACATAGTCCTCACATTCACAACAATTAAAATAATATAATACTTTATACAGTAAATATTCATGTCATTGTATATGTAAAAAAAATATAGATACTTATAGCAAAGATTAAAAGTACAATAGTTAGCAAAAAAAAACAATAAAATAAATCAACATTCCCTGTGTAAATTTATTGGAACAGCTCACTCCCAAGCCTTTTTGTCCTCAATAAAGTATTTGACAGTATAATAGGCTTTCTGGCATAGTTTCCTTTTTATAAAAGATTTGAATTTATTAAGGCTTAGTTCTTGAATGTGGCTAGGAAGTTTATTATAAAAATGTATACATTGACATCTAAACGAGCCACCTATTTTCTTGAGCCTGGTTGTAGGAACAACAAATTTGTGTTTGTTCCTAGTATTTATACTATGGATATCACTGTATTTTTTAAACAGATTAATATTTTTATGTGCATACAAAAGATTTTCATAAATATACTGAGAAGGCACAGTCATTATATTAATCTCTTTAAATTTTTCTCTGAGGGAGTGTCTGGGACTTAATTTATAAATTGAACGAATTGCCCTTTTTTGTAAAACAAAAATCGTCTGAATATCGGCGGCATTACCCCACAGCAGAATACCGTACGACATTACACTATGAAAATAACTAAAGTATACTAAACGGACTGTCTCTAAATCTGTTAAACCACGAATTTTTCTAACAGCGTATGCTGCAGAGCTAAGCTTTTTTGACATTTTATCTATATGGGGGCCCCATTGCAGCTTGGCGTCTAAAGTTATGCCTAAGAATACTGTGGTATTTTCGGGTTTCAACTCTTCCCCCTTTATGAGAACACTTGTTTCTACCTGTCTAACATGTGGTAACGTAAACTTAATACATTTAGTTTTTTTCTCGTTAAGAAGAAGGTTATTAACGTTAAACCAGTTAACTACTTTTGCGAGGGCGCTATTTACATTGTCAGTAACCAGCTGCTGACGTTTGAGTTTAAATAAAAGTGAAGTGTCGTCTGCAAACAGCACTATATCATGTTTATCCTTTATGAGGTAAGGCAAGTCATTTATATAAATAAGAAATAAAAATGGACCTAGAATTGAGCCTTGAGGGACCCCCATTCTTACTACCGATCCGGGAGATCTTTTCCCGTTAACATCAACTCTCTGAATCCTATCACTTAAATAAGAAGTAAGAAGATCCAGAGAGGCGTTCCGGATTCCGTAGTGGTGCAGTTTCCTGATTAATGTTTCATGAAGAACACAATCGAATGCCTTGGACAAATCGCAAAAGATGCCCAACGCATCGCATTTGTCCTCCCATGCATTATATACATGCCCTAGAAGTTCAACTCCGGCATCGGTAGTTGAACGACCCCTTGTAAAACCGAACTGTTTGTTATGCAGTAATTTATGTACGTTGAAAAATCTTTGCATTTGATTTAGAATAAGCTTTTCAAAAATTTTACTAAAGGTAGGTAGCACTGATATAGGTCTATAATTAGTAGGGTCTGATGTACTACCCGATTTAAACAACGGTATTATTTTACTGCTTTTCATAAGATCAGGAAACTCACCACGGTCAATACAATTATTAAAAATAACAGCTAAAGTTGGTGCTACAATGTTTATAATCGACTTAACAACGTCCACAGAATTACCCCATAGATCTGCGGTCTTTTTAACATTTAACGTGTGAAAGGTTTTAATTATATCTTTACACGTGACATATTGGAAATAAAATTCAGAATCACAAACTGGAACGTTTTCTTTAAGTAAAGACTCTGAAGCAGTGGGTGAAGAGTTAAGAGATTTAGTAGTCGATACGGGAATCTCTGCAAAGAAATTTTCAAAGGCCGCGGCGACTTGAGAATCTGATTTAATTATATTGTCATCAATAGCTAGGCTGTAGTCACTACATCGGTTGCATGACCTTCCCATTTCGCTATTAATGATACTCCATGTCATTTTAATTACATTACCACTATTATATGCTGACTATGCTTAAGAATTACATCCTAACTACCCTAACCCAAACTAATATTATAAAATTCGAAAGTAAGTTTGCTTGTTTGTTACGCTTTCACGACAAAACTACTGAACGGATTTGGATGAAATTTAGCACATGGGTAGACCGTCACCTAGGTTAGGACATAGGATACTTGTTATCCCGATATTCTGACGAAATCTAGACTTCTGTGGGTAAAACCGCGGGCCGCAGCTAGTATAACATAACATCACGGCTTGTTTTCCTGAAGGGCTGGTCAGATATGTACGTATAGTATACCCACATTTCGCCAATTATATTTAAGTCTGTTGTAACCACCCGTCCCATGTAGCCCGGTTGATGGCCAATATGCTCGCCCCTATGCAGCCTATTCCCACCAACCTGGCAGACTTCGGGCTGCTGACCACCACCCGACCAACAATAAATATAAGGTTACTAGCTGTTGCCCGTGACTCCGTCTGCGACCCAGCATAAACAGTAGCCTTTGCCCTTACCCAGGGCACGGTCTACCCATGTGCCAAATTTCATCCAAATCCGTTTACCCGTTTTAGCGTGAAAGTGTAACAAACAAACAAACTTACTTTCGCATTTATAACTTTAGTTAGGATTAGGATTAGTGTTCAAATAGTACTGTAACCAATACATTATGACCCTACAACCAACCTCAGGTAATTCCGGTCATGTTTGATTAATTGTTACCTCGACACAACCCAAATACAAGTTCTAAATCAAACTAACTCGTTCTTTATTGCCCATTCGGCCATTTTGTTTGGCTGCTCTAACAAATTGCTAGCAAACTGATATTTATTTATACATTTCTGCTTAGATGTTTCTTAATCTTGGCGTGTTTGCTTGCTCAATAGTCAAAGGTATTATAATTATTAAAATGCAGAGTAAAAAAGTGATTAAACTTCATGTTAAAACCATAATCAGTATGTATCTTAGGAATTTCATGAGACATGGCTATAACTTACATTTAAATAAAAAACCACTCTTTCTTGTCTTCATAATCATTATATAAAAAAATACAGTATCTTTAAACATTTTGGCCCTTCTAGGCACTAAATCTTTTTCGACGTAGTGGATTTAAGGACCAATTAGTAGATTATTAACCAAGGGGATAAAGCAGTGTCTTCTGTCGCGGGTGACGATTTAAATCGCGAGCGTAATGAAGGACTCGAGGTTTACTCCCGAGCGTAGCGAGGGTGTTAAAAACTTAAATCACGAGCGACGCGAGGGATTTAGGACGAGTCCTGAGTGTAGCGAGGGATTTAAGTTCACCCAAGACTAAGACAGCTTTATCACCGAGGAAAATACTCTTCTTTTCGTACCATTTGCGAAAAAATTAACACAATAATAATATGAGATAAGCATTTAATAAAAATAATGACAATTAAACGTATTTTTAGAACATTAACTTATTTATAAAAATAAATTAAAATAAACTTAACGTTTATGTATTTGAAGAAAACAAAAACGCGGCAAATTCCTAGACTAATATTTTTTTGTCGGAAAAGCAAAGGCATGCTCATACGGCCTCGTCGGTTTTCGTAATTTAATTTAATAATCATAACTGCATAATATATGCGTATTCCTTTTTCAAAAAGATGTATAATGCTTTATATACAAACTCAAATGGTGTAAACACAGATGTAGTTCAGTATAAATTTCGGTAAGTATTCCAAATTTAAATCACATTCTCCCCCTAGAGGATGAATGAAATTCAGTACAATTTTCAGTCCCTGTTTTTAACAGATTAAAAATGACTATTGTTATGTTCGCTTTTTGTGGCATAGAATGTCACTTTTTTGAGCAAGTGGTACGAAAACCTATATACCCACCTAGAACATTGAAATCTATCTGTATACAAAGACACGGTCTTAACCCACATTTAATTCACTTCCCCGATACCTAAACAAAGCGCTAGATCAAAGTAATGCCGTTTTTATTGCGTACGCCGCCATTTGTTTAGTTGCTACTAACAGATTACTTGCAAACCAATATTTATGGAAGGATCGTGCCACCTCTGTTTGTTCATGTTCACCGGTTCATTCTGGTTTTAACGTATTTAAGTGCGTGGTTATTGCTTTTTGTAGGTTCTCTTGTATATATGAATTAAAAAACAAAGATAAAACCGTAGCTGTAAAACAATTATGTGACTTATAAACAAATGGAGCTATCATTACAAATCGCAAATAGGACGCAAGGCGATAAGGCATAATATCACCATCAGACTATAATGTTCCCACTGCTGGGACACAGGCCTCCTCTCGGTGAGTGGGAGTGGGCCGTAATCCACCACGCGGGCCCAGTTGGTAGATGTCACATGCCTTTCGAATTTTTGGTTCTAGGTCATGCCGGTTTCCTCTCGATGTTTTCTTTCACCGTTTTGTGAGCAGTGGTGATGAAATAATTTACACAAAGTAAAGCGCCTGTCTGGGTTCGAACCTACGACCTACAACTCGTAAGTCACGGCCGTTACCACTAGGTCACCACTGCTCAAAAAAGGCACAATATGGAATCATCAATATATTTTAGTTTATGGAACCTTATTGACTCTTTGAAAGTCCAGAAAGACCATGTTTTACTACATCGAGCTTTTGTCCATAAATTATACTTAGAGTTAGATAGTTAATCAGTTATAACAAAAACAATGGCTTGGTGCCGCTCTTCATTAGAGAAAACCAATATTCAGCAGCTACCCACGGACTCATAGATATGCGTACAAGCAAGTAAGTGCAGGTAAGACACTGCATATTCATGAAGACTATTTGCAAGCAGTTTCCAATACCAGATTCCTAGGAAGAAAACCTTGTTTGTTAAAGCTTACCAAAGGAAGTACCTTCATTTTGCATACAAACGCTGAATAAATGCAAATACTTGGTATTAGAAGCTGAGTGGCTTCGCATGCACTGTTCCAGTGAATTGATGGAAGGAATGCTGTTGTTTGTGGTTTAGTTTGGCTCACGTGTATCTTCTTTCTTATTTCTGTGGGCCTAGTTCGATCGCGTTCATATCAGTATGTCATACGTGACATTAAACCAAAATACTGAAGAATAGTTGTATTCTCGATAAAAAAATCGTTACGTTTACGTCCCGCGGTCGTACTAGGACCTCTGCGCTCGAAATAGACCGAATTTCGCCCGACAGACGATACGATGACTTGTCAAATGAAGCATAACTGCATACGTCAGACCCTTTCCCATAGGCATTTACTAATCTATATTGGTGACCAGTTAACCCAATTCCTATTAAGCAAAGTAAATGAAATACATATAAATGGCCGGTGATAGGTTCCTGTGCCCGGATGTGGAAGTGTCCCAATGATGTTGGTCCACTTATCTTGCTTTTCCGTTACCGAGGAACTGCGACGGTTTATACTGGTAGGTACCTCGGTATGATTGCTGACATAATAGCATAAACTTTCACTTCCATAATATAACTTAGATCTGTAATATTTTTATTATGTGACTGTGAGCTGTGATATTTTTTTTTATTTAGGTGGTCTTCATTTTGTGAAACTTTTTAAATACCAATGTTTACGTATAGCTATTTGGATATTGGACTGTAAGCCTTCTGAATAATAAATAACTAATTACCTCAAACACGAGTATTGAAACGCAGTCACGTTTCACCAAAAACCCTGGAGCGCGATCCTATATTCCAAGACCTATTATTTGCCAAATCGCGCCAGATAGAATGACCATGAATTTACCAAGACGGCTGAACTTATTACTGTATATACTAGTCGCTGGAAACTGGCTGGATAAAAAGCATGATGGTGCACTTATCTTGGATTTCCGTTACCGGAGAACTTCGCCGTTTTGCAAAACAGTATATTTTGCCGTAGGTACCGCCGAACGGGGATAAACAGAAAGTTTGAAATTTATAAATCGTTGTGAAAATGTGCACCTGAGTTGTAAATTTACGATTATGCTGCATCAATGACTAAAGACTAAGAGAGGACATGAACTAAAAGATCTATATAAATTATACATTATGGAAATATCATACGATTCTATACAGAAATAAAAAAATATACATGTTTCTTTCTAACTTATGCAATTCTGCAAGTGTCAAAAAGAGAAACCCGTATTTTGTCAGTTTTCTAAAATTGCAATATTGAAGTATGACGTCACGGAAGCCCTGCCCATCGGCCGGTTGGCCATTTTAGTTTCTGGTTTTGAGTACTTCTCAGAGTGTACATGAAGTGTCATTTGGCGTTATCGTGCGACTAAATATTAAGTTTTTTTCCATTTTGAGAACATTTTGAGTGCTGTAAATTTGACTGAGGCTGTCTGTGATAGAGGAAACCATGCCTAAGTGTTGTGTGAGGGGCTGTGGCTCGAATTACAGTAAAAAAGCGCCTCTGATATCCCTGCACAAGTAAGTCGAAAGAATTCATAGATTATTAAGTTTCCTATATAAATTTATACCAATTTCTAGTCTCAATTCATGTTTATTACTGTTCGGTCATAGATTATTGCCTATTCATAGTCTTTCGAACGATATATTTCCTTATTTTGGTTTTGTTTACTACGTATTTTTATTGACAAATATAGTGTTGTGATTGTGTAATTTGCACAACGAATCGATTTTGCATCGATAAAAACCAAATTTCGTTTGAATATTTAGCATGAAAGAATATACACATTTATGTTAGTTTGCGTGTTTTGTTTGTGTTTTTAGGTTACCAAAAAATTATAAACTTAAAAGTAAGTGGCTTGAATCATTGGGTCAAGAAAATATCGACTCCAGCCAGGAAAAAGTATTTGTTTGTTCACTACATTTTGAAGAGTCTTGTATTAATAGAAGTCTTGATATAGTGAGACTTTACGACAATGCAATACCGACAAGGCTCCCTAAGGTAAATTATCACATTTTCATTGTAAGCCTACATTTACCCATATATTCGAAAATAATGTTGGAGCTGATGAAGATTGTACAACCTATCTTTGAATTGTATAAATTCAATCTCTTAGTATTGTATAATTGCATAGCACATGTGTGAGCACTATGTACCCACTATAAAGGTTACTGGGTTCGTCTTTCATTGACTTGAATGTGCCCTGGCGGCTGAGAGTATGTCATGCTCACTCAAATGTGTCGCTGGTGGTGGCGTGTGTATTGGATCATTGAGTTCCCTTCAAAATGGTTGAGCTGAATGGTGCTGATCCATACGTCATGTTCGTGAACGGGCGCCGTCAGTAGGCACTGGTCATTTCTTAGCTGCCACGGCTTATTTTAATTCCATAATTGTTTTTATCTTTTTATTACGGACGCTTTTAACGTGCACGTGTTTCTACATCGTTCTCACATGTATAATTACAACATGAATGATGTAACCACTTTTTTGTAACAATATTTTGATTTAAAAGAGTGTCCATGGAGTTTCTTGCCCGTTCTTCTCCATAGGTACCTACTACGCTTTGGAATGGGCAACTAGCTTCATCTTTCTGACTGACCGACCCCTTGACAATTCAAAAGTGCCTGTAATTGGTTTATTTGAAATAAATGCTTTGAGTTTGAGTCATAATACATTATTATTTCCCTGTACATTTATTGTAGACAGGCAGACTTTATTGTATTTCACATTATTGGTGTACTTAATACTAATTACAAACTGATATTATTGTATCTATTTGAAATAAAACGGTTCTCCCATTAAATGCATAATATCGATTTCTGTTGTTTTATTTTGTTAATAATCGGTGTAGTTTTGAATTCCTTGTTGCAGTTTAATTTACTCTTCTTCTAGCTTGATTATCACGAGCAACTATTAATCATAGAGTAAATAATATCAAGAACAATTAATTATAAATGAACCGCCAAATTGATGATTTTTGCAATTTTTCAGTCAGATTACGCAACAACAGGCTTTTTTGTACTTAATCCATAATGCGACGTCCTAGAATGAGAATCGAATAACACCCTACTTACCTACTATCTACTTAAAATCAAAAACCTTATTTTAATGTATGTGATTTCGATTAATCGATTTGTAATCAACACGATGAACAAAATCATTGCAAAGAATGAGCAGAGGACAACACTAGGTAATGGGCGGGGCCTACGCCATTTTACTTTCCACGCGCGCACGCGATACGATCTTTTAGTTCATGTCCTCTCTTATTTTTTAGTCATTGTGCTGCATGGTCTACCTGTATTTAATTGTCAATGTATGTGTCACAACAATATCATGTCAGACAAAATATTAATAGGATCTATAGCTGTACGAGGATATTTTGGCCTGTGGTCAAAATTGGAACTAACACCACCATCTTATTTTTTGATACAATTTCACAAGTGTTTTTCAACAGCGCCCCCTTGGCAATGTGATTCAAGCGCCAAACGGTCCTCGTAATACGGTATGTTATGATTTTCTGATTAAAGTCACCATTCACGTATTGTTACTGATTATAGAGGGTGGCAGGGACATGGACGCAAAAACTGTTTATCCATGTTTTAGATTTTTGAACATTACAGCACACATTTTAAATTTAACATTAACATTTTTTTAATCCCTGTGTTTAAATTTTTCGTCGGTGCTATAAAAAATATTGTTCTGTTCCATACATTTTGACCGCGTAGGTATTATTGCACTTTTTGGGAAAGAGCAGTTTCATCAAAAAATAATGGACGAAATATTTCGTCCACATTCATGTACTGAATCCATCAGCAGGCGTAGCATGACGCTTTTTGTTTCTACGAAGAAAATACATAGTTTTTTCTATACAGAATGACATTTCGTTTCGTCATTTTCGACATCGCACAGTAGAAATCCTTCTACAATCTGTCATTTTGTCTTTCATTTCTAACGATCTTTGTCTAGGTCTTTGTATATTTAGCATTGAGCTAGTGTTTTCTATCCTTACTGTCAAAATCACACTGACAACTGACATTTGTCTAAGGTAGTGAAGACAATTTGATTTTAGAATCGCCAGTAGAAAACTTTCTTCTCGACGGCCACAAAGTATAAACGGTTATCTATAAAATCATGATTTTACAAGGGAGCACAAGAGAACAAGGGAGAACAAAGCTTTCTTCTTCTATTTTACATCATTTAGTGAATAAATTAAGAAATTAAATTATATTAATAAACTATATATATACTTAATTAAAAAATAAGTACCAAGGAAATAGTTACGGCCAATATTATAGCAAAATTTTTGTTAGAAAATTCGGTACTTCGATACTTTTAGAAAAATGTTGTAGTTGACGTGACTTAATCAGCAAAAATTGAGAATCAAACAGAAAAAATCCTAAGACAAAACAAAGAATTCTGAGTCGAATAAATGTAAACGAGTGAATTTTGTATGCAATTTCTATTGATATTTTTATATTATTTCAAAGCTTGTACATTTATAACTAAGTGTCTGTTCTGTTTTGCTATTTTATTTTAAAACCCCCGAAAATAGTAATGTTTAGCCACATAACTACTTACTAGCTTTGAAATAATATAAAATGATCAATGCAATTTCGATAAAAAATATTATGAAAATCTCGATTATGATTGTAAATGTAATGCTTGGTCAATCCCTAGCATCTGTGGGATGACACTGACAGCTCACTCCACACAAGTCTTCACGGTGAGATTTTTACAGGATCGACCGGCAGGTCTGTGCGTCGATATCCCTGCCAACCTGTATTATGCTAGTCCTAAAGTAACGACGCAGGTGATTTTCTACCTCAATAGTTACTAATAGGAACAAATTGCAATTACTGGAATCATTCACACGGAGAAATAAATTAATTTGTTGCCGTGTTATATTAGTCAATTTAATTATCCGCATCCTGGATTAATAATATTCGACCTAAAAATAATAACATGACCTAAACTTGAAAAGGGCCAATAAAATGGCGAATCCAGTAATTGTGTGTTATCTATTTATCATTATTTGTTATTTTAACGTTAGTGCTGATCTATACTAGGCGTCTAGAATGGAGAGGTACTATTGCTTTTCTTTTTTCTTCGTCGTTCCTCAAACCTGAGCGTTGCGACCACATACCACTATTATTAGATGGTGCATTAAAAAGTCTCTACAAATTGTGCTACATACCCACTAAAGTGCGTGTCATCCCTACTACCACTTAGATTATTGTATAATATTATACCTGAGCCGAGAAACTCGGGAGAGTTTGTAAAAAAGGTAGTGTTTCTCAGGCCATAAGCTAGGCCTGGCCAAGAGACGTTATGTCAAGACCGGCCGAAACACACGAAGACACGAAAAAGGAAATATTTAAAAGATTTATTTTACAAGAAAGTATAAATTCCTATAGTGGTGCAAAGATAAAAAATAAATAAAATCCATACGACCATTTTTGCAAATCCCGTACCGCAAACGACTTTTTGAGAAGACAAATGGGGACATATCAATTAGTTGGGGACACCCTATTTTCCGGCTCATCGGTTCCGTTTGCCTGTCAGGCCGGAGGATTTAAAACGTGGAATAGATTGGTTTCGCTACAAGCACTGACTAGTTCTACATCTGTTATTGAGGAGGGTAGGTTCCGCTTTTTGGGAACTAAATGGGATGTGACCAAAAGTTCAGACTTATGACTGTTCTACTTAGGTCGTTTTTTTTATTTTTGGCACAAGAAAAGAGAAGCCTTTGTCCAGCAGTGGGTGATGTCAGGCTATGCTTGATGATGAAGCCTTTTCTAAATAAATAAAAAACTGCGATATTGCTCTGTCAGAGATTCACGTCAGTTATGCAAAAGGTAGGAGTGTCAAACTCACAATCTCACTCGCCAGATTATTATAAGTAGTAACACTAATAGTCCATTTATTTGTCAGAATATTGTTGCAGAGTTGTTACATAGATTTAAAAGTTCATAATATTCTGCCGTTTCCGGCGTACAAATAAATTTTCAGAGTTTTGGTAAGTTTGTTAGATATAATATTGAACTAAATACATTTGTATATTAAGTAGTGTTCAGTTTAATTTTTGTTGTTATGTTTTTTGTGGTGTACAATAAAGAATATATAAATAAATATAAATAAATAAATTAGTATAACATTTAAATTACAAATTAATCAAATATTAGAAATGGAAATGTCAAAAAGATTAAATTAAGTCAAAGAGATATTATTAAACAGAATATAATTATTATAATATTTAAGTCAACTTTTCTTTTCATTCATAAAATCATTAGTCGAGTAGTAGCATTTACATAACAGATAATTGAATAACTTAGCTTAACTTATACTCGCCAAAGTAACTCGCTCTGTCTATCTCGACATGTTTTTACAGCTAAACTACCCTTTTGATTGCGTTCGGCACAGCTGGGTTATGAATATTTATGCAAGCATTGTTACGGACCAGCGGGAAAATGTATTCAGCTGCTCTCCGACTGATGTAAATTAATGTTTTTTTTTTAACGCATTTATCACTTAAAACTTTACAAAGGACTCATGAATATGTGTTTGCTTTTTCAGATAATCGGGAGAGACAACAGATAAACACTATGTGAGTCTGTAATTGTGATATAATAGTCTTTATATCTATTAAATGGGAGATAGGTCAACAAATTACTATTTATGGTACAGATAATGTTACTTACACCGCTTTCAGATAGGGTGTCTTATTCTAGTGCAAAACTCATTTATTCGATTTTCATTACTTCGAAAACGTTGCCCCAACTCTTTCTTACTGCGATGCCTGTAACATCAAGAACACTTTAGTTCAATGTACCGTTACTGCGATGAGTTCCTATGCGATTAACTTGACACCAATAGAACAGGACGCATTTTAAGATGCATCTATGTATCGGCATTATTAAAGCATTACGTTAATGATAATTACTTGAAAAGCCGGGAGAGTTTCTCGGCTGTTGTGAAGTCTAAAAGCTCCTTCTACCAGGCGCGACACGCGACGCGACACAAAGGTACCGATTGCCGCGCGACGTGCGGTGCCTTTGTGTGGCGTGCTATTCATGTCGCGTGTCGCACCTGTTTTTAGGAGCTTTAAATATCCTAAACCCTGCATCCTAATAGACTTGTATATGCGAGAATCATTTAAATGTTTCGTAAATGAGCTTTGTTTAAAAATCAAAAGTCATTTATTCAAACTAGGCTGAGAATCAGTACTTTTTGAACGTCAAAATCACATAAGACAGTCCCCCCAAAACGCCCACCCTTCACCACTTCCTATTGCTTTAGCTGGGAAGAAGAAGTGGCGGAACAAACTCCCCAGCAGCACTGCTGTCTGTTCAGTTAGAAGAACTCGATTCTATACAGTAATAAGTAATTAACATGTCCATTCCAAGGTTGCCTGGAAGAGATCGCAGAAAGCGATAAGGCCGCCCATTGTATATTAAGTAGTCTTCAATTTAATTTTTGGTGATAAGTTTTTTGTGGTGTACAATTAAGAATATATAAATAAATAAATAACATTACGAAACACAAAAACATTAAAATTATTTGCCATATGTCAGCTAGCACACGCCAATATTGAAAACTATACTCAAGCAGATATAAATAATAAAAACGTAAACAGAACTTAATACATAATAAAAAGCCTCCAGGCATAAAGGGCGTGCCCGCTTACATAATGCGTTGCTGCATTATGTTTATACATGTAGCTGTAACTTGTAGCCACAAATGATAAACTAGGACCTTCGAAGTAAATTAAGAAACAGTCAATTAGGTACTAATAACAATAACATAACTATAGTCAGCAAGATGACCTGTCACTACAAGCAGCACCCATTCACGAGCATAACGCAAAGATCAGCCACTACCCCCCTCGCCATATTTGAGGGAAGGAGGCAACCCGACCCCCGACGCTACCGCAAGCATTGGCATCTAAGGGAGCATGACGAACTTGCTGCCGGTTGCTCAAAATAAAAATATGATCAATTGTCGAGGTCGCTAGCTAACCATGTATTGCAATAAAAATAAATAAAAAAGTTTAAAAGTACCCATAACTCTGTTGTATGAAGAACAGACTGAAATACATACCTACAGATCAATTTAATTTAAAAATAGTCGTCACATCTCTCAGTTTGTTAGCTATACACAATACGGTTCAAATACACATCTATTTCCTTAGTGGTGTGAATAGTAGACACACTCCTGTTCCGCTCGTGCAGTTCAATTCCCTACGTGCCTGTCACATGCACTTGTTACAAAAACTAACTGTTTTAGTACATTGAGCCGAGTCTCGAACTTTTTGTTCAAAGTTGTTTTTATATTGGCAGAACAGTTAAAACAATACTGTGCCTACCCTTTGTAGAATCGTAATTTTGGGTCGTGGGACGGAGCGTGTTGTTTTGAAGGTTATTTTAAGAGGGTTACGCAATGTTTTGTTTAGAACTGACAAATCACCTGTAGTTAAAGTAAGGTCAACGAGACGAGATTAAGAATGTAAACAACCTGACCTTTACCGAGTTACCTTACGATAGCGAGCGATTATTATCTCTGGCCTTATCACTCGCACGCAATAGTGACGTCAATTGGTCGACGACGGCTGTCGTTATCTGATTCGTGGTACAGGAAAGCGGTCGGCACAGCAGCTATCAACATTTGGTCCGTCCGGTTCATTCCTGTTTAGATTGCGTTCGATGTGACACGAATTTTTCGTTACCGTATTAGTTTTGTTTTTTAATTTTTTTTGTTATTAATCCGTTATTGTGAGTTGCTCTTGTTGATTTTTACTGTTATTGTGAGTGGTTGTTGATTTAAATTATGGATTCACAGCCTGGTAACTCTAGACAACCTTTGAAATATATCCACCACGAAAAAAGCTTTAATGAAATAAAAATGTTATGAACCCTTAAAAGTTTGTTTACATTCTTTATCTCGTCTCTTTGGCCTTACTTTAGCTAGTTTGTGGTATTAATGTACCTAATTAAGTAAGTAGGTAGTTTTGTAATAGAGATCAGCTTGAGTGGCTGCTCACATGACGTTGTACGTGTAATTTTTTTTTTAAACATTACACTGTTGATATCGTCATCTGCCTAACCTTTTAATAACTATGTTGGGGTTGGCTTCCAGTCTAACCGGATGCCGCTGAATACCAGTATTTTACATGGAGCGACTGCCTGTCTGACCTTTACAACCCAGTTACTGGATAATACGATGCCCCCTGGTAAGACTGTTCATATCATACGGTTAAACACAATTGCGGTATGAAGCGACAGTTTTGAATGTTAAAAATGTTGAATGTTGTACATATAATATGCTTTTGGTGTTCTTCTATACATTTCAATATCGTGTCTTTCTGCATGATCACGTAGTTCTTCTGAACTACGAAACCGATTATGATGTTGTTTTCACCATCCGTTAGATAATTTATTTCGGAAGATTTATGTGTTTATTACATTCATATGAACTTACCAAAAATAAAGAAATTTCGATTTTCGTCAAGTCATAAAAAAGCCGAAACCGTGTGGGGCAAGGGCATGTCGCTAGTTTTGAGCCGTCTCTACAGAAAAATAAGTACAAACTCTGTTCTGATAAATAGGCTTGTTTTTATCTTTTTATTACGGACGCTTTTAACGTGCACGTCTTTCTACATCGTTCTCACATGTATAATTACAACATGAATGATGTAACTACTATTTTGTAACAATATTTTGATTTAAAAGAGTGTCCATGGAGTTTCTTGTCCGTTCTTCTCCATAGGTACCTACTACGCTTTAGAATGGGCAACTAGCTTAATTTTTTTGACTGACCGACCCCTTGACAATTCAAAAGTGCCTGAAATTGGTTTATTTGAAATAAATGCTTTGAGTTTTTGGGTTGAGTTTTGAGGCATTCAAAAACAGTAATACGACTGTCCAGTCATAGAAAATAATGTTGTTACTAACAATAACATACTAAACATTAAACCTTCATCAAATTTAACAGCATTACGTTATAGTTAACAGCATTATGCTATTCGGCGTCAAAACTAACTGGATTACAAAGTGTGTGGTTAATCCAATCTTAGTTGAACTTAGTTTCGGTGTTAGACGCACTATTAGAATAGCTCATTGTTAGGGAAGATTATAGGTGTTTGCAAGGATATACACATTGGGTAGGTAAGAAGATAGTTCGATTGGTAGAAAGGAATTTGATACTCTTGACTCTAGACGCCTAGACTCCGGTCTGTCCCATTGGTTTTTAGAGGAAATATATTGAAAAAGGCAGCCAAAAATGGAATACACACATAATCACGCGTTATTAAACAATATTTTTGTAGATACAAATGTACGGATATTACAGGTTGCACATTAGAAAATCAAAACTTTCCTGAGCAAATTTCAAAAGAACAATAAACGAAATTACACAATTTAAATGATCAAAATGTTTTATTTAGAAAAAAATTTAAATCCCAATGTATGTGACATCAAATGAACGACTAATCAAAAGTTGCTAGATGTAATTTTAAAATATCAAATCGTTACTAATCAAATTACATAATCACAAATGACGACTGAATAAATTTGCTAGATGTAAATATAAGTACCTACCAAATCTATATAAATCTCAACTTGCTTCCAAACTATACTACATCACTTACGCCTGACAAGATTTGAGATTATAGTTTAATAAAATAATATTTATTTCTGGCTCCTCGCTCCGCTCGTTGCGCTCGCGCTCGCTTCGCTCGCATTTTAATTGTCTCTCGTTTTCTGTCAGCCATGTCGCCGCTCGCGCTATCCTGCGCTCGCTCCTTTGTGTCAGCTAGGTTCTTGATACCCTGAGTGGCCCCTCGCTTACGCTCGGGGTTCATACAAATAGCTCGCAGGTGATGCATCATTTTAGGTATTTTGACCATTTTGACCAAAGGCTTTCTGTATCAGACAGGCGCTATTCGCTAATATTAATATTATTTTTACCTTTTTAAGTTAATCCATTTGATAATTAATAATTTATCCAGTTATACATTTTGACCTTTAAACGATTTTGTCAATAGTGTAATAAATAATTTAAACATTGATATTCCAGACTTTGGTCAGCTGAACTTTTGATCAAATGACCATCGTTATTTTAAACTTTGTTGATTTGTACGTTGTTCTTTTGAAATTTGCTCAGGAAAGTTTTGATTTTCTAATATGCAACCATATTACGTGTATACTAAGAACACACTGAGATCATTATTCTTACGCAATTACATTTCTCCTATTTACTTAATTATAATCCTATTTTCAAGTGAGTTATCTTTATAGAAAACGTTTCCAATCTACCTTAATGTTTAATAGCTAGACGATGTTCTAAATCTGTACAATAGAGTACATCTATACCTAAATAAAAATAAAAGTAAGTAGTTATGTACCTAATTGAGCCCCAACTCCTAAGGTTACGTAAGTAATTCTAATTCTATTTTCGGCCACAGCCTGACATTACAGATAGCCTTATCGTCCATTTTGTCATGACATGTGACGTCACACCACATGGCACTTGACACGGGTCTCTGACAATTGTCGTCATAATGCCGCTTAATTCAAACGCCGCGTGTCGCTTTGAATTTTAACTTTAAATGAATATCGGGGTAAAGGTCAAAATGTACTTACGATACGACCGTTGTAAAAATAGGTACTACCGAGTTAAAAGGTCGAACTCGCGTGAATTTGGATTGTAATTGAATTAAAATTCTTTGTGAGAGGTCTTGTAGAATATACTACATTCAGGGTACCTTACAAACGACAAGAAAAAGTGAAATAATTCAATATTGTGAGCCTGGGATCACTACACTAATCAGAAAACATCTGATTATCTCCGCTCAACACATTTTCATGAGAAGTTGCTAAGAACTGTCTCGATTAAACCATCCTGATAATAAAAAAAACACATTGAAATCGGGCCATGAATTTGAGAGCTACGATGCCACAGACAGACACACAGAAACACAGAACTGCCGTCAAACTTATAAAACCCCCTATGTCGGGGGGATAATAAGGCAACGTGGCCCTGTGTTCCGCGATCATAAATGGAATAGGCATCAATTTCTAACATATTTTTCGACCCAATAGCAATCGGTTTTACTTATTTCAAAATTACTTTATTTTATAATTATTAATAAGACAGTTCTAAATATTAATAAGTATATCGCAAAACATAATAAATTCAACTTCATGTTCGAGTATCGAAAATTATCAGAAGTTCTTGATATTAAAAAAAAAAAACCTTTCGATAAATGTTTTTGATTTGAGAATATTAATGCCTACCTACTATTAACCGCGGCCAGTTGAGCAAAGAGTTTTTGGTCGTGATACAGTGTCTAGTGTATTCTTGATCCAAGTCCCGTCCCGAGAAGAAAGAAAAATAGATTTATTTCTCACAGAAACACGTGCATAGAAAAAGATCTCTAATAATTAAGAAAAATTAAAAATAGTAAAAATAACAAACAGATCTCTAATCACGAGCACAAAACAGAAATCGTCGACAGCTGCACGTCATGACTGTGACAAGAAGGCTTCCACTCAGCATGAAGAAGTACACCATCTCCTATATCATTCCTCTGGCTACCAGAGGGGTGATTCCCGTAATTTTAAGCACGTTCACAGTCTGATCTCATTCTCAATCTGTCAAAAATACAGTCAATTTCCATACATTTTTGACAAGTTTTTGACATTGATTGTCGCTGAGATGAGATTGCGACTTGAATTTGAACGTTTTTTAAGTACGAGAATTGCCCCTCTGGTACTAACATTTATGATAAAGTGTGAAGGTCTTGGTGCCGACAAAATTAATTATATGCACGTGCGGTGACAGTTTTCAATTAGGTACGACAGAGTCTAGGGAACTTTCAGCCTCAAAGTTGATTGATTAATATTGACTTATTGACAGGCGCTCAGTCATTGTGAGTACATTATGTGTATAGTGAGTTTGTGTACTACAATGTACCTACTGACCGAAATTCTTCGTATTTTTTTTTAAGTAGCAGCCCGGAGTTTGTTTTTATGCCCAGTTTGTGGCAATAGGCTCGCCTCCTATGACATGGGACTTTACGAACGACATGTGGGTGTATTAAAGGCATTTCATGCCGAATCCTTCAAAGATTACAAGCGTGATGTTGTGTGTGTAATTTTCCGATATTTCGGAAAAATGGATTATCGGTCGCACCTGTAACTAGGAATGACACTTTGTTTCACGGCCTTAAATAATCAAATTTCATAATATTCCCAGTGTGGACACATTGGACACGACTGACGTAATTTTCAATTATTTCCACGAATGCGTTCAATTCTCTTGTTTACATAAAAAAACTGAAAGAAGTCCGAAAATTTCTTTTGTTAGTCTTTCGAAGCTGCAAACTTGGTTTTACACCATTGGTATCTGTCCTAACAAAATCCCAAAAAAACTGTGTAGTGCATTTTTTTGCGACCTAAGATTTTAATGGCTGGCCTTTAAAGAAGAAGTCAACATTATAATCAAATGTCATTTATTAAAACTAGGCTGCGAATCAGCACTTTTTGAACGTCAAAATTACATAAGACAGTCCCCTCAAAACGCCCGCCCTTCACCACATCCTAGTGCTTTAGCTGCGAAGAAAAGGTGGCGCTACAAACTGTCCAGCGGCACTGCTGTCTGTTCAGTTAAAAGAACTGGATTCTATACAGTAGTAAGTACGGTACATAATGCATGATTATGTATACACAAAAATACTGTAACTTTTTATTGTCTTCTGACTGTGAAATCTTCAAAGAGTGACGTAGATAATGACTATTAGTTAGCAATGCCGAACGGATTTTTGGATTTTGTTGCAATCGATTTTGTCTCTTTAATCAAAAGAGTACCTACCTGGCATATTACATCACAGTGTCTTCTCCAAAGAAAATTATTGAATCTCCAAACGTTTTTGTAACTTGCATAAGGGCACAATTGTGGCGTCAGCATTAATTTAATAAGCACGTACTTTGTTTTTACTTAGGAATATTTTACTTCAAATTCGTCTGTTTTCTCTTAATTTTATGTCCTCGTCGAAATAATCGCACGTATGCCCGGGAATTCACGCCTCGGTGCTTTTTAAAGAACTCTAGATTAAGTTAATTTATAAACATTCATTAACGAGATACTCAACGTAATTAGGAAGGACGTGCCTTATAAATTAGACAATGAAATATTGTGCCGACAAAACCGGCTGTAGTCCAACAGTTAACGAGCAAACTGGCGGTCAAAAGAACAGATATTCCAATTTAGATTTTGTAGGATCAACAGGACTACCAGCTCGTTACGTGCAACCCTTCACTCGGCAACATTTCACTACTAGGAAAAATACTGGTGCTTAAGTACATAACCAATCAATACAATTAAAGCTAAGTATCCGATTCTTTTTAAAACAACACGAGTGCAATATTTTTTATATATTTTTCTCAAGAGACAATGATACAACAATGCCCGTTCTCTACAAGTAAATAACTCTATTTGAAACCTCGCCATTGGAAATCGTAGTGTTTTCCAAATGTTCTCGGAGTAGCATTTAGTTTACTGTGTTTATTTACCTTTATCAGAGATACACGCAAACAGAACGCACGCAGAATCAGAAGTTCTCGTAAACACACGCGTTTTACATTATACTGGCTTTACTATCACGTAGGTACTTAATTCTGTTCTATTTGCAAAAACAGTAGCTAGCAAAGATACTAGAGGATTTTGTAATATCTTGGTTTAAAAGAGTGTCCTTGGAGTCTCTTAACCCGTTCTTCTCCAAAGAGATCTACTTTTTGGAACGGGCAACTAGCTTCTAAAATTGGTACATGAATAAATATTTCCAGCAGTGAAATGATCACAGTATAAAAATACCCGTCAACATTGTTTTAGTACGGAGCCGCGGGGTCTATAAGCAAAAACATTTTCAACAAGTTCATTCCTCATGAAAATTTCAAATCGACCTCAACTCATTGAAATTAATAAAGATAAAATTCAGAAAATGCTCAAGTTACCTCAAAATCGCGTGAGTTCTTTCATAACGATCTATTTAAACGGAACGATCGTTCATTCCCGAACTTGAGTGAGTGAGTGAATGAATGAATGGCTAATGGAGCAAGCGCTCAGGTGATTTGGGAAGTTCCAATGTCAGTGCCGACTTTTGACTAATGAGAAACGGAGTTACAATTGAATTTTAAGAAGTCTAAATAAGTGATAATGCCGTTAAAGTTGATAGAATTTTTACGTAGGTAGGTACTTGTGAAATTAGTGATGTTGCTATTCTTGAGAGCTCTTGTAATTGGGTTTCTTGCTAAGTGGATTGGAAATATCAAAGTCTGTGTAAATCTGAAGAGGTCTTGACTGCTTTGAATAAGTAAATTTTAATAAAAAATGTGTCCTTTACGCTCTGTTAAATACTGTTACGAAAAATAAGCTTTGATGTTTTGTAGAAGAAGTTCTTTGTACTACTTAGAATTTTATTTACAGGGGTCATGGTTACATCTTGTTTGACTTGGTAAATACAATGAGTCCCGATTTATAGGTTATTTGCTTTAGAAGGCTTTTACATAAGACTATTTGGTTACTATAATGATTAAGTAAAAATTCGTTAATCAAAAGTAACTGCAACATTGTCATAAATAATGATATTCGATACGTCAGATGATATTATTTGCATGACGATCTACTAGCGCTTTTTAAAATAGATGATAAACACATGTTAAAAACCCCATAAAACTTCACGTTACCACAGAGTAATCTCCGATGAAAAAAACTTAACGTTCATTTGATTTCTAAGCAGCGCGGCAGCGTAATTCAAATTTCAATTTCGAACGAACCTACATGACTCGGTGTCAACTGAAACGCTCGTCCAATGAGAATGCATTAGCAATTCTACGGGGACTATTCCAATCACAGCCATGTGGGGTTGCAGGATAAAACCAATCGGTTAATTGAGTTTCTGAATGTTTCAATTTAATAGCTGAAACTTTTATCATAATGAGTTTTATCTGATATTGTTCGCCTGTTTGAGTTGTTTAATAATTGGGTATTATGTTTCGGTTTCGATACGGATTATGGATTTTATGTTAATGTCGGATTATGAAGTTTATTAACTTGTTTCGTGGTTGTGATGTTCGTATTTTATTGGTGCGATGGATACAAGTAATGATTGCATTTATCAGAAGTGGGTGTTGTGTTTATTTGTGTGTTCTGTGGTGTCAACCAACACAAAACACAAATACTAATAAACTTCCTATTTACCTCTACGTGGTTATTAATTCAAACCTCAACAAACGAAGAGATTTAAATAGCTGGGTTTTATTTACAATGTAATGAATTTACACAACCATTATTATAAACCGCGTCCTCACAAAGTACACTAAGGATGAATTAATTATTGCATTGTTTATTCTAGTCGACCTCCACTTTTTGGGTTGGCTTACCTAAGCCACTGCCTTTTCACTCCTACACTATCTAAAAAGCAGTTTAAAAACATAGAAAGCACTATAAAAACTCAAAATCGTTCCTTCAGAGATGTCCTATTACCAGAAATCAGAAATCATTTATTTGTCAAACATAGGTAATTACATTATAAAGATCTTATAAATAGTATTAATTGCGCTATGCTTTGTCAACAATGACATACAAATATGTTATTAAAAATAAGTTTATTATAAAGAAAACCATCATTATCGTTATCATTCAAGAGCTGAAATTCAATTTGTTCCGGCTGCTGCCGCTGTGTTAGCTTCGACAAATAATGGACCATAGGTACTGGTAACAATTTGTATTTTATTTTAAGTATTATTACACAAATTGGAGTTATTGAAAGGCTGATGCTGATTTTACAAGATTATTATGAATAGTGATTGTCCGGTCGTCCGCGATGTCCCGATGTTATCGCCGAGGGCGGAAACGGAACGACCAGTCGCCCCCTGGCGGCGTGAAGTGGAGGCGCGGGCGCGGTATGGCTCCGCAGGCACGGCCTTAGTATGTACTGCCGTGTGCCATCTGGCGGCGGCGCGCGGCGGGGCCGTAACAAATTGATTAGTAGTTTTTTATAACACCCACAAAAAAGAGATTGTAAGGCGGTGTATTAATTACCTACTAGGCACATACAGCAAATTAATCTTTATAAGTAGCCATTACCTGTAACACTTAACGATAATCAAAATGATAAAAAATCATTTATTTGTCAGAACGGTAGCTGCTAGACTGCTAAGCTTGAGCTCCTGGATTCGGAGTTATTGAGATTTTCCATCTGGAGTTTCTTAATGGCAGCCCGGAGTCTGCATTTGTGCCCGGTTGATAACCACTGGCTCGCCCGCTACTACTTACATGGGATTTGTGCCCGGTTGATAACCACTGGCTCGCCCGCTACTACTTACATGGGATTTGTGCCCGGTTGATAACCACTGGCTCGCCCGCTACTACTTACATGGGATTTGTGCCCGGTTGATAACCACTGGCTCGCCCGCTACTACTTACATGGGATTTGTGCCCGGTTGATAACCACTGGCTCGCCCGCTACTACTTACATGGGATTTGTGCCCGGTTGATAACCACTGGCTCGCCCGCTACTACTTACATGGGATTTGTGCCCGGTTGATAACCACTGGCTCGCCCGCTACTACTTACATGGGATTTGTGCCCGGTTGATAACCACTGGCTCGCCCGCTACTACTTACATGGGATTTGTGCCCGGTTGATAACCACTGGCTCGCCCGCTACTACTTACATGGGATTTGTGCCCGGTTGATAACCACTGGCTCGCCCGCTACTACTTACATGGGATTTGTGCCCGGTTGATAACCACTGGCTCGCCCGCTACTACTTACATGGGATTTGTGCCCGGTTGATAACCACTGGCTCGCCCGCTACTACTTACATGGGATTTGTGCCCGGTTGATAACCACTGGCTCGCCCGCTACTACTTACATGGGATTTGTGCCCGGTTGATAACCACTGGCTCGCCCGCTACTACTTACATGGGATTTGTGCCCGGTTGATAACCACTGGCTCGCCCGCTACTACTTACATGGGATTTGTGCCCGGTTGATAACCACTGGCTCGCCCGCTACTACTTACATGGGATTTGTGCCCGGTTGATAACCACTGGCTCGCCCGCTACTACTTACATGGGATTTGTGCCCGGTTGATAACCACTGGCTCGCCCGCTACTACTTACATGGGATTTGTGCCCGGTTGATAACCACTGGCTCGCCCGCTACTACTTACATGGGATTTGTGCCCGGTTGATAACCACTGGCTCGCCCGCTACTACTTACATGGGATTTGTGCCCGGTTGATAACCACTGGCTCGCCCGCTACTACTTACATGGGATTTGTGCCCGGTTGATAACCACTGGCTCGCCCGCTACTACTTACATGGGATTTGTGCCCGGTTGATAACCACTGGCTCGCCCGCTACTACTTACATGGGATTTGTGCCCGGTTGATAACCACTGGCTCGCCCGCTACTACTTACATGGGATTTGTGCCCGGTTGATAACCACTGGCTCGCCCGCTACTACTTACATGGGATTTGTGCCCGGTTGATAACCACTGGCTCGCCCGCTACTACTTACATGGGATTTGTGCCCGGTTGATAACCACTGGCTCGCCCGCTACTACTTACATGGGATTTGTGCCCGGTTGATAACCACTGGCTCGCCCGCTACTACTTACATGGGATTTGTGCCCGGTTGATAACCACTGGCTCGCCCGCTACTACTTACATGGGATTTGTGCCCGGTTGATAACCACTGGCTCGCCCGCTACTACTTACATGGGATTTGTGCCCGGTTGATAACCACTGGCTCGCCCGCTACTACTTACATGGGATTTGTGCCCGGTTGATAACCACTGGCTCGCCCGCTACTACTTACATGGGATTTGTGCCCGGTTGATAACCACTGGCTCGCCCGCTACTACTTACATGGGATTTGTGCCCGGTTGATAACCACTGGCTCGCCCGCTACTACTTACATGGGATTTAAACATTATTAGCGAAATATCGGAGTACTAAAGGTACCTAACCTGCCTAGCCTTATCCCGACTATGTTGCGATCGGGTTTCCAGTCTAACCGGATGCAGCCGCATACCAGCATTTTGTATGGAGCGACTGCCTATCGGACCTCCACAACCCAGTTACTGGGTAATACGATACCTCTTGGTAAGACTGGTTGTCTGACTTTCGGACTTTTCACGACCCGAAACGACTGTCATAGATCCACGAATGACAGCCGGGTCCAACGGGTTAACGTGCTTTCCGAGGCACGGAGGGGTTTTGGTATGTAAAGATGGTCACCCATCCACAGACCAACCGGCGGCAAGCGTAGCTTAACCTGATCGGTCGACCCGTGCGGCTGTTATTACTAAGCCACAAGCCCTTGAGTACTATAGGTACCTATATCTCTGACCCTTCAGAGTTTACAGGCGCTTTATTTTGTTATAGCTGTATAGCGGAAATAAAAATCAAAACTAAATCAAAGTAAAACAGACAAATTGTTCTAACACTTCTAACTGGCCGCAACAAGCTATTTTCCAACCACAAGCTGTTTACTATGTAACCACTTCGTTAATCTATAGTGCAAATCTAACAGCCACGTCCAGGTTTTGTGGTTCTGTTCGATATTGGAGTCAGAGCATGGACAAAGATTTTCTGTCAAAGAAATACTTTTTTATTGAGTAAGATCAGGTGTGGATGTCAAAGTCAAAGCATTTATTTCAAATAGGCACATAAAATGCACTTTTGAACGTCAACATTTACATTTAAATAGAATTGATTCTAGTCGCCCCTTCTAAAAGGTAGGGTCGTATGGAGAAGAAAAGCAAGAAACTCCACCGTTACTCTTTTAAAATGTGTTACAATATTTTGTATAAGTACATTCATTATATAATTATATGTGAAGACGATGCACCTTTAATAAAAATTACCCAACCACAATAGGTAAAAAGAATTTAATAAACGTAGCAATGATAAATAAGTTAATTAAGTGATAGATACATGGTGTTCACATATTTACAAACATCTAAAGTAATCTGTCAGTGTGTGAGTTAAAGTAATCACAGAATGTAAATCAATGTCATAAAAATAACTAACTTAACTATACAATTAAAGTAGAAAAAAGTTTAATTTTGTCTAGACCCTAGATTGTCCTATGGAGCTGGACCAGCATGTTTCCAAGCATTCTTATCTTGGATATAATCCTCTAATTTGTAATACGCTTGTTTACACAGTGAACTTTTTATATAAGTTTTAAATTTTCTTTCATTTAATTGCAATATATGACAAGGTATTTTGTTGTAGCATTTAACACAGTACCCCATAAAAGATGTATGTACTTTAGCTAATCTGAAAAATGGTTGATCTATTTTATCTTTATTTATTGTATTAAAATTATGTCTATCACTTATTTCATTAAAAAGATGTAGATTTTTTCGTACGTACATAATATTTTCATAAATGAATTGGCAAGGTACCGTCATAATATTAATAATCCTTTTAAATAGTTCCCTGAGAGATTCGCGGTGACGTAGATTATAAATGGCTCTGATAGCTCTCTTTTGCAAAATGCAAGATGCAGGATGCAGGTAAGTATAGTGGAATTGTGGTTGACACCTCTCCTAGGAAAACTTTCAAACTGTCTAAAGCTTCCTGGGAGAGAGTGTTTTGGTAGCCTCTATTTGGACGTTTGTGTACTGAACAGTCCACGGATGCATTTTGTTTTCTGTGATTAATTACGGGAACATTTAAATAATGTTACCCGGCTCCAAAGAGTCTTACATACCTACTTACATTAACTGTTGTGGATAATATTGCAGATGCTAGAACATGACTAAATAAATATAAAAATATACCTACATATTTAAATCAATCGGAAAAAGTTTCGTGATCAGTAACTCGCATGATTTAAATCTATAATGCTAATCTCTATTCGTGATACAAAAAAAGGAGCATCAACTTCCGAAATAGGTAACATAATGCAGCATGCAGCGCCACATCGTTCCAGTTACAAACTTCAAGTCACACTATCCAACTGAACCAACATCCATCGTCCATCCATTAGCCCTGTCTGCAAACAGAGACTATTATAAATTAATGAGTTCACACTAATTACCAATTGTGATTGTTTACAACCGGCGACGTGACATGCATGAAATTATTCATGGAAACAGAAAAGCGGAGCAATATCCTGCTAGTGACATTTTTTCACCGTGTGATCCAGCCGTACACGGATGGAAGATTTGGGAACAAGATTTTAATATCCTACCTACAAATACGTAGTTGTACTTGATTTTAGTTTGCAATCTTGATTTGAGTCAGTGCTCAGTACTCTGAGCACTGACTAATAACTGAATGGACAATTAAGGTGAACGCCCACTGGTCCGCACCGGCCGCAACGCACGCACGTCCAGTGGACGTTCACCTTTTGTATATTAGAACGCGCGCTGTCAGTCTAAATTGTGACAGATTGAGAACGTTTCAATTGTGTTTCAATGATGTTACAACTAGCTTCGTTCTGACTAACTGATCAACTCCTTGACAATTCAAAAGTGCATGTAAATGGTTTAATCGCAATCAATGCTTTGAGTTTGGGTTTGTTAAGATAAGCTGGTCAATCAAAGTTTATGATTGATTATTTATAAATGACTTCTTCTTCTGAGCGCGCGAGTAAAACAGTCTTTTGCGATTTCTTATCACTCGTCAATGTTTCTTAACTTATAAATATTTGTAGGACTGAATGGGAAAATACTGCTCCTCTGAAAATAAAAACAAACAATTAATGGACAGATAGATGTAAGTACAACAATAATGTTCTTTGACGGTTTTCTTTCTTCAATTTTAAGGCAGAAAATTAAAAGCAATAAGTTTATTTTTAATTTCTGTCCGAAGCTTCGTCTCTGGGTATTATATGAACCCTTATCATTGACATTTCATCATGGCCGTCGGTGCTCGATGGAAGAATTTTATTTATTTTGTAATCTCGTAGAATTATTTGCTGTTCTTTTTATTCTTTTGTTTTCCATTGTCTGTACTGTAACTGTGTCCCGTTTTATATTAATGTCTTTTAATTCCATTCTAATAAAATACCAGTGTTTGTAGCATGGCAATGTTGCAACATAATAGTGAAAGAATCCTTGTGTTCACTGACTGCACTCAGCTGACTTCAATTATTAATTTGTTTTTAGTGTTTTCCTTGTTGAGTCTTTGTACCTCTCGGATCCTTATTTTTAATTATGAAAATAAGAAGTTCAAGGGTCGTTTCCAGAGGTCTTGACAGCCATGTCAGATAGAAGCTTCAATGCTTTGAGACGATTGACTTCCCAGCACTACCAAATTATTGGGCACGCCACAATTGCGGCGATAAGTCCCCTCTTTGAGGAGTGGCTAGAGATGCGCCACGGCGTCCTCACCTTCCGCCTGACGCAGGTCCTCACCGGAAACGTCCGGGTGTCAGCATTGTATGGATCGCCCAGAGGACACGTTTGCTTGGACAGAGCACCGCCGTGTCCTCGTGGAGGCGATTGGCGGTGGCGATCTCTCGCATCCGGCCCTGTTCCAGGCCATGGTACGGATCGTGAGGGCATGAGAAGCCGTCACCTCCTTCTGCGAAGCGTTAATGCTTGCGAAGGAGGAGGCGGAACGCGTGAGGGAGAGGCAAAATTCGCGCCCTCACGCCCCTAGCCACCGCAGGAGACGCCCTGGGCATCAGGAATCTTAGTCCGATTCCCAGCCACCGTAGGCGTGGGCTTGCGGATGGCGAGCAATGGGTAGCTCGTCGTCCGATTAGGACCAGACCCGGGTCGACGGCGCGTGTAGTTCCACGCGCGCCTTAAAGAGATGTCAGCACCAATGACGGGGTCCACTAGAACCGATGCCTGCCAGGGTTCCGGGAAAGTCCGAAAAGATTACCGTGGCCCCTGGCACAGGCAACTGAAGGAACACGGGTGGGTTTTAGTCAGTAAGATTCTGACACGCCCTCCCGCTTCGCCCAGAGCGAGAAAAGTTATTTGATGATTTCCCACCCTCCAGAAAAAGAAACACTACCAAATTATCAACAACGCAGAAATACTGTCTCTATAATAATATAAACCTCAACCTAGAACCATCAATAAATAAATACTAAATTGTTCTCGGTCAACGGCTCAATACTAACATTTAGAATTACCCTGTCAGTTAATTACTAAATAACCAAACCAACATCAATATAACCGGGAGTCAATAACCTCAAGCATACCAAGGTAGAAATATCATGAATTAGCCACAAACACTAATTAAGACTATAATGAGACTGTATTAATCGAGTTCTGTGAACACCGAGTTGGTTCTGACCTACATATATATTGTGTTATTAGTAACATGTAGATAACGCAAAAGTAAAGAATAAAATAAAATATTATCTATCTGTGAAGAAACAAAATAACTTTTATTTATAACCTGTCATTTATTTATGTATTCACATGAAAATTAAATAAATAAATAGTTGTGAACAGTTTGTTTCTCATAGCCACGGTTTATTTATTTATTTAGTTATAAAGGTACACCAACATACAGCTTCTGTATACAAAACATCAAATAGCAGTAGATAACAGTCGAGGTCTTATACATTTGCCAATAATAGGTGAACCAACATTCTCAAATACAGTGATAGCCTAAGGTAAAAACGAAATGCATAAAAATTTAGTGGTAGGTAACAACTATATAAACGGAAATATAAAAAGACATAAGTAATAAGATTGCAGAGGTTGCATGAAATACCTACATACTAATACAATAAAATTAATCTTTACATTGTGTGAGTTGCGTGCTTTGGGACCTCAAAATTTGGGTCTTAAAGTGTGTTATTGAGTCATGATACTCGTATATGTCAACATCTGGAGAGTATTTTATATAAGAATTGATGAATTCTTACCTCACTCACCTTGAAACTCACTTCTCAATAGGCTCAGTCGTGAGATGTCACGACTGAGCCTATTGAGAGGTAAGTTTACTCCTATATTTGTGTTTGATGCTTTAGTGTGGAATAAATGGGTAATGGGTTATCTGGGTAAATTATGGGGGACTTTTAGTCCAATTTCTTCAGTTAATTTATCGCAGTCCAATCTATTTGACGGTTATTACGGTTTATGCTCTTGTCGCGAAGGTTTTCTTCGTTTATACCTATTCGATGTCAAAGTCAAATCATTTATTTTGAACGTTCTAATTTACTAGAAAATGGATTTGATCCTATCTGTTTCGTACTGGACATCGTGTAAGTGCCTGACTTGAAAAAAATCTGATTTCAGACAATTCCAAAATTACCGTACAGAATTAAGTATTTTTGCACATCAGAATTAAATAGGTAACCTAATAACAAATTGGAACCTCGCCAAAATCTTAATTGAATACGTTCTCTGTTTATTCACATAATAGAAAGTGCCAATTGAATGCGACACCAATTGAATTGAGACATGTAAATAGCATTGCAGAGCTTGCTCGAGGTTTTAATACGTTCGCTTGTGTAGAAATCTATTTACTTAACGGAAAGGGAGCCGCCATTATTGTACCACTTGAGGTAATACGAGTATCCGTTGCTAACTTAGGGCAGATTTTACCAAAAACTGTTAAAAATTCAAAATTTATTTTCAAATATACTTATTCTTGGTATAAGTTTGGTAAAAGACACTAGTTTTTACTTACGGCTTCACCGGCGTGAATTTCAAAATTTCCCGCATGAACTTACCATCGATATTTTTTTCCCTATGAAGAAAGAATTTTCCTAAATATTTTTTTTGTGGATGCCTAAAATTTTTAATTACTGACTGCCAATCATTTCTGGCTTCTACTGATACCATAGTTATAGGTTCCGTGTAAATAATCGTGGTATACAGTGAACCAGTCTGTAGGTATGTCATTAAGATTTCTTGTAATTTGTGTATGTGAGTATAAATGATTGTAAACGCACCCACGATACAAGAGAAATTCGTAGTGTGGGGCAACGTTTTAAAAACAAAAAAAAAAAAAAATATTCTATTGACATTACAATCAAAGCAAGTGGTTTTTTGGAAATAAAACACAGCCACTACCTATATACATTTCTGCTACCAATCGTTGCTACCTACTTTGTATCCCACCGCTGGGCCTCTATATTTCCATTTAAAATATTTAAATCGCACATTCACATAAGCCGTTCAAATATAGACGGCAGTAAACCACGTACAAATTGACTTAATCACTAGTCTCACTATATTTACCAAGGTAATAATGGAGCTTTGTTGCCTACGCACTATAAACTTCACGTTAACATAAACTTTATTAACTTAGCAATAAGGAGGAAGATAGCGTGTGTAAAATTATATCGCCACTAAAGATTCCTAAGCGTGAAAACCGCTATTTTAATATAGGGAGTTGTTTGTTTTAATTTGAGTGAATGATTGCTATACTGACACTGTAATGGAAGGAAAACAAATTGTATTGGGTGCTTGTCTTTCATTAAAATGAGGTTTTACTTTACACAGAGTGTCAAAATGATACTGTACGTAAGTACTAACTACTAATTATTATTTTGTATAACTGTCGTCCTCAAAAACTGAACGAGTTGCATTTATAACCATTTTCAAAATGGCAGGTGCTGTGTTTTCAGTGTTGTCATATAAGTATGGATGCACAATTCTCTTAGAAAGTCCTAGACTTGCCCTACATGTTTCAATCGCGTACTCAATAACATCTTTAAAAGTCTCTGTATTCTGAAATATCAACAAAATACATTGAATCAACAGACAACACTCTCAACTCAGTGAAATCAGGTAAAACCATATTTAATATTTCAATTGCTCCATACCTACATACCTTCCATATCATGAATGAATGAACTACGGGTAGTTCATGTAAGCGGGCTTACTAATGACGTTCAAACTAAATTGTAAAGGAAAACATCTCTAGCTATAAGCCTAGAAAACTCTTCAGTAAAATATACCAAATTCAATCTCATGCTGAGCTCTGCATAAGACGTTGTTTTGTCAAACTTCCTCGCAGAATAGCCATCGTATTTCAAAGCTTCGTACAATTTAAATGGTTTATAAAGGTCTGACAACGATTCTGAATTCAATGTTACTGGATGCTACTCGACTAGAATTAATTTTCACTTTGAATCAACTTCAAATCGGAGGAGGGTAGCCAGAGAATTATAATAATAGGTCATACTGATTGTAAGAGTAATAATAGTTGGTACTTTGATTTCAAAGTGGTGCTTATTGAAATACCAGCCTATGTGGGTAGGTATTTGAATGTTGTAATTGGTATTGATTCTGATAATAATCTGTGTCTTCTAGGCAATACCTGGCTAGTCTATCTATCTATATATTGTACAAATATACACTCGAGAGCAATGAATCCGGGTCACTTAAAGAATGTTAAAAATCTCGGAAACTAAAAATGATAGGTTAATGCAATAAATTGTATTTAATAGACAATGTAATACTCCTTAAATGAAAGTAAAAAAAAATACATTTTATTAACACAAAATTACATAAAGAAAAAAACTGCTGATCTCTCCTTAAAACAAAAATAGGAAACATGAAATTTTTGAACTTTATTACGATTTTCTTGAATTTTAATACTTCGTATTGCCTCCTCATGCTTCCATTACTGCGTTTACGCGGTTTGGCATGCTGTACACCAAGTTCCTTATACGATTTTGGGGAATATTCTCCCATTCCTCTGTGAGAGCAATTTTGAGCTCACGAAGCGTGATTGGGGGAGGGTTTCGTTGTTTTACGCATCTGCCTAGCTCGTCCCAAGCATGCTCGATCGGGTTGATATCCGGGCTGCGCGCTGGCCACTCCATACGAGTAATGTTCATCTCTTGAAGGTAGTCATTCACAATCCTACCTGTATGAGGTCGGGCATTGTCATGCATAAATATAGCATCCTCACCTAAATTGACCATAAATGGACCAACGTGATCATTGAGGATTTCTTCCACATATCTTACGCTAGTTAAAGAGCCGTTTTCTATGATCACCAGCTCTGTGCGACTTTCAGAAGAAATTCCGGCCCACACAAGTACAGACCCACCACCGTAGGCTACTTTTTCTTCGATGCATGCTTGCTTGAATCTTTCCCCTGGTCTTCGATACACTCTGTGTCTTCCATCGTGCTTGTAGAGCATAAATTTTGATTCGTCGGAGAACATAACTTTTGACCAATCTTCAATACTCCAATTTACGTGGCTCTGGGCATATCTTAGTCTTGAAATACGATGCCCACGCTCCAGTTTAGGGCCGTTTGCAGGTCTAAGGGGTTTTAAGTTAGATTCAGCAAGCCGACGTCTTACTGTCCATGCACTTGGGTTACTTCCTCCGAGGCGTCGAAACTGATTGGTGAGTTCAGTTCCTGTGAGAAAGCGATTTCGAAGCATGGTGTTCACCAAGTATCGGTCTTCTCGTGCTGTGGTACACCTGGTTCTGCCCGTTCCTGGTCTGCGTAGGTTAGAACCAGTTTCTTCGTAACGTCGGAGAACTCTTTGTACTGTTGACAGCGACACACCGACAGTCCTGGCTGTATCGCGCTGACTCCGGCCGGTTTCCAGCATTGTAAGTATTCTGGTGCATTCTTCAGGCGTAAGCGACATAATTTCAGCTTGAATAATGAATATAGAGCACTATCAACATGGTATATGTACCCACATAAATGACAGATTACAAACAAAAGCAAAACCAAATGCTGTAATTTCGTAGTTCCATCTTCGAAAGTGGCCCTTTTTCAAATTTGATTTTTTTATGATATAACTTTACAATAACTAAGAAGTTTTAATACCTTCATTTAAGGAGTATTACATTGTCTATTAAATACAATTTATTGCATTAACCTAGCATTTTCAGTTTCCGAGATTTTTAGGATTCTTTAAGTGACCCGGATTCATTGCTCTCGAGTGTAAATGAATGCTGTTCGTTGGTAAGCGCATCAATTGAGAACGCCTGGATCGATTTGGCTGTTTTTGTGTTTTAAAATGTTCGTAATTGTCCGAATTAGGTTTTTAAGGAAATAAAAAATTTAAAAGTTACCCGAAAAACCGATCGTCCGGTTTTCCATGGATTTTTATTACTTAGACAGAACAATATCTGTCGGGTCAGCTAGCGTTTAATAATTTTGAAATACTCTTAAACAAATGCGAATTACTCCTCAACATGAATACGTAAGCGAATCTAGATAGGTGCTTATGTTTTAGTTTAAAAATTATGATGAAATAGTCTGAAAATCAGATTATTGCGTAGGTACTACAAGAAATTTGTGCAATATTAAATTTCCAACTTCTCTTTTAAAGCGGTAATTACGGAGCGTAATGTATGAAAGCAAATTAAATCTATCATGCCTGGCCATACCGCCGTGCTGAGCGGCCGGCGCTGTAAAAATTAAAACGGTTATAAAATCATTGAGTGGACTGTTTTAATTGCTGTTCCAATTGCTTTTTGTTTTTATGTTTTTTTTTAGGTGCCAGTACGTGTTTGTAGGCTAGGAAAGGGTTTGTTATGTATTTTGTAACTATAGTTTTTAACTCTCAATTGGCACTGAAGTAACCTCTACATATTGTTCTGTCCTATAGTAAGTGGGACTGTTAGTGGGTGTGTTCCTTTTGGTAGAAAAAGACAGAATGGTGATGGTAATATATAAATGTCGTGATGGCTTTTTTCCGAACATCATCTTGTTTTTTGGAGATTTGCTATCAGCATTCTTTGAGACCATTAGTATACTGTGATCCTAAATCACAGCGTGATCACTATTGCTTTTGAAACTATCACTGTAGTTATCTCGGAGACCTTCAAAGCTTAGTTCTCATGACCTTATTTTTTACCTACTATCCCTACAGTTCTACAAATTAACCATTTATTCTCACAAATACGTTCGTCCACAACAAAAAGATTCAGTCTGGAACGTGCCACAAGTTTTTCCTTTGTTTTTGGAAAGCGTTTTCGTGTTCTTCACAGTTAATGAATAGTTCGCTGAAGGAAAGTTTTCTTCACGCCATTTTATCTGTTTGGTCTTTATTATTTTGTGCTGTTTGAGGTACTTTAACGAAATAAGTTTTAAATACAAATGCTTTGAGCTTCCTTGAGAGTAACCTGCATTTTCACGATCAGTATTATGGATGGATAAGATGGATTGCCTGTAGGTAATCAGCGAAAAATTACATAATATACAATTATTTACCTGAAGGTTACCAGGATCACCGGTAATAAGGGCGAGTTTACTGCCATTTATTGGTGACAATTTTAAATTGCGCCCTTATTATTTTTCAATCGGGCAATCACAGGCTTACTCTTTGCTCTCTCTCTTATTATTAGTATAAGGCAAGTTCTTAAAAGGTGCTTACTCATATATTTTGATGGTTAAAGTGATACTTAAATCATCTAAATATACCTAGTCGAGTATTTTGTGGTATGAAGTGAGTTTACACTCACTACTTAAGAGTAGTGATGGTATTATAATCGCAATTTTTGATAAAATACACGAATACAGGATTCTGCTTACACAATTCACTGACAGACCATGCACAGTCAAAACTCGTGAATCTAGAATCATGAAATTTTGCGCAAAAGTAAGGGAATGCAAAAATACAAGAATGCAAAAATTAAGAAAATATTTTTGAAAAATAGGGGTAGAAAGCTTGTATGGAAGTTCGTAATTTTTCCGATGAGAAATCCCATCGAACACACATCGGCTTGTAGGTAATACGTAGTAATACTTCTTTGAACTCCCAACTAAGACGCTTAAATTTCTTCAAGCGTCTTAGCTCAAGACATTTCAACTTAATCCCCGAAACAAAACACAAACCTGATTGTGTATTCCCGAAAGCTAGTGCGGTCGCTTACTTCTCTTAGTTCTATATAATAGCAACAAGTACTCGTACTTGCTAAGTAAGTTAGTATTGTTCGTAGATTTACTTCCCCGGATCTGACGTCTCGTGCATTGGTTTGTATAGAGTGGAGCACTAGTATGTTTAGTACAGATTCCGGGGTACACGATTGTTGGCCAAAAGCTACTGGAAATGTTTTCAAAGTGGTTATTTGTGTTGAGATTGTTTGGAGTGTGAATGGGTTTTTGTAATAATATTTTAAAATTATAAAGAAGCACTTTTTTCACGTTTCTGACGTTCAAATCAAATCATTTATTCGCATAGAACGTAGGTATTGTACAATAGTTGTTAAAAAAATATAGTGAGCCGGGTACATTCTGGCTGAGCTTTGGCATGCAAAATTTAACAAATAATGCCACGATCAATAAGCTCATGAGCACACTTATGAGTTAATAAATCCATAAATCAGTTTAACAAGTCCCGATCATGCACAAACATGTATCAACTAAAGTCAATAATAATAAACTGTTGACATGTCACACCTAGGGTCATAAAAAAATCACTTGTCGAATAATAACATTTCTGTATCAAAAAAGCCTTGAGTTTATTTTGAAATTGTTGAAGGGTGTCACTTTTTATGCTGTCCGGTAGTTTATTAAATATTATTGGACCCATACAGAAAACACTTTTTCTAAGTACTGCTGTTTTATAACCACCGATAATTAAGAGGTTATTATATTAACTTATCATGGGACCTATCTTGGTATCCGAGACCTTAGCAAACTTATTTTTTTTTCTTTTTACAAAAATTGCCATTTCCAAAATAAATAACGACGGAAAAGTAAGAATTTTCTAAGACAACACACAACTATCTCTAGGTTTAGGACCACACATAGCTCTAACACAACGTTTTTGGGCTTTAAGTATATTATCTTAGATTGCAGTTACCCCAAAAAAATATTCCAAACCTCAAGACTGATGTGACCAAATAATGGTATGCTACTAAAGCACTTCATGTCACCTTTTTTTGCCAGGTTTAAAAGAACATAGGCTGCAGTGCTTAACTTTTTGCCAGGTTTAAAAGAACATAGGCTGCAGTGCTTAACTTTTTGCCAGGTTTAAAAGAACATAGGCTGCAGTGCTTAACTTTTTGCCAGGTTTAAAAGAACATAGGCTGCAGTGCTTAACTTTTTGCACACCTCTTCTGCTTGCGGTTTCCAAGTTAATTGATCGTCTATAAGAATTCCGAAAAATGTCGTGACCTTTGTTTGATTGATCACCTGTCCATTGTACGTTGACGTTACTGAATACGTTACGGCACGGTTGGCGCAGTGGTTAAGTGATTGACTGCTGCGCTGCGTGTCGCGGGGTCGATTCCCGCAAGGGACAAATATTTGTATGACCTACAAGTAGTTGTTCCGGGTCTGGCTGTTTGTGTATGTGACTTTACATGTTTGTAGACGCACCCACGATACAGGAGAAATTCCTAGTATGGGGCAATGACTTAAAAAATATATACAATATCTATATATCAACTGTCTTCTTTTTTTGAAAGTCACAAGGTCATATCGGTACCATAGCTACATAAAAAAGGCCCTTTCATTATTAATTTTCACTTAAGGCTAGTCTTACTCATTTACATATCCCTTAAAAAATTATGTCAAAAAGTATTTCAAAGGCAAACCTCATAAATATCGACCAAAAGTAGGAAATTCAGTACACGTACCTTCTGCAGGCGTTTACGATAAAATATTCAGTAAATATTTTACAACTTAAATTCAAACTCTACATGAAAATCACTATCAAATGTTAAGTAGGTATCAGATTTATATACACGTGTACCTACTTATAGGTATTGTCGCTACCTCTTATAGAAACCTTTTGTTTGTTTTCATGACACCCACGGCTGTACAATAATATTATATATTATAAATATATTTTTATACACCACTGTTCAACAGTATTTAACAAAGTCTTTTGTCAGAAATATCCATTGTAAAACATTCTAAGTGAATATGTGAAATAGAAACGTAGGTGTGCGTCAAACGTCTGCATTTTGTATTTTTTCATTTTACAAACTGTTTGAAAAATAAGCAGCTTATACGTATGTAGACATACGACCTTCGGTTCCGGATTAATTCACATTTGATTAAATATACAGGTGGGTTTAATTCTAGCTACAGTGGATTTTGTACACAGATTATGTTTTTGTTTACTTTTGAAATTATTCGGGTAGGAACTGCGTTAGAAATTCATTGAGGAAAGGATACAGTAATTTAATTTTAGATTTATCAAAGGATAATTAATTATTTTTGTTAACCTTGTTTTTCCTTTCATTTTTCTACGAGTATTTAGTGCTCACTGAAAATGGAAGCCTATCCCTTTGGCTTTGTACCAAAACTCGAAGATTATGCCCGAGGGAGGACAATCACCTTAGTTAGTTATTGGTGCCAACAAACAGCTTGGTGAATTTCCATTAGGATAGTAAGGATGCCGGTTATATGACCATAAAATGCGGTTTTAGAATTAAATTATAAAATTGGTTACTTACCAAAAATCCAGATGCGACATAAAAACTAAACTTTCACGTTTTGGACTTCTTTTTTTTTGTCTTTAACAGTGCTTGATAATAATAATAAATTAATTTGCCAACAATTTCAATTGATTGAATCAGTAACTCACCCGTTATTATGATAATATCAGCATTACGTATTAATATCCTACGCCTGTGGGCGTTCAGCAGAATTGGTTACTAGTAGCACAGTAACCAATTCTGCTGAACACCCACAGGCGTGGTTCAAGCTGTCAATAATTATGTACCGTTGTTATTGTTTCCAGTTCCGGGTACGAATTATACGAAAACTTTCCTCTGTGGGAAGGCATTCGTGTATCCATTAGTTTGTCTTATAGACCATTATGGAATATTAATTATACTCGGGAATAATATTCCTTGTTGGTATGTACTTCCTCATACATTTGTGTTACTAAGATATTTTATAAGTGGATATAAAATTCTATTGATATCTTTAATATTTCTAGTGGCATGTGCTTTGTGTGTCAAAGTCAACCATTTATTTTCAATAGGCACATAAAAAACACTTTTGAACGTCTACATTTACATTAAAATAGAATTGATTCTAGTGTCCCATACAAAAAGGTAGTTTCGTATGGAGAAGAATGGGCAAGAAACTCCACTGTTACTCTTTTAAAGTTTTACACTAAGTTGTATACATTATTATTATATCTGAAGACCGTGCACCTACAATAAAATTTCTATACCACAATAGGTTAAAATAATTAAAAATGAAACAAAGACAAATAAGTTAATTGTGTATTAGTTATGTGTAACACGGTGCTCACATATTTACAAACATTGTGAAAGCATACGATTTTCCTAACTTTTTTTACACGTAATATGTCAGTATGTGAGTTTAATGTACCGTCATAATATTAATATTTTTAAATAGTTCCCTGAGTGATGCGCGGCGATGTTGATTATAAATGGTCCTGACAGCTCTCTTTTGTAAAATAAAGTTGGATTCAATGTCAGCGGCCTGACCCCACAGTAAAATGCCATACGACGTAATACTGTGGAAGTAGCTAAAACAGACCAAACAGGTGGTTTCTACATCTGTTAACTGTGTTATATTTCTAACAGCATAAGCGGCCCAGCTTAGCCGCCCCGTAAGAGATGTTATATGAGGTCCCCATTGTAATTACTTGTCTAGCGTGATTCCCAGGAAAACGATTTGATTATAAAATTTCAGTTTTTCTCCATTCAATATTATATCACATTCGCTACCTTGTAACATTAGGTATTTAAAATCTAATGCATTTGTTTTTTTTCATCTTAGTACCAAATTATTTACCGTAAAAAATCTTGGACCTGAAGAATAGAATTATTCACATCGTCAAAATTTTGTGACCGTTGGTCTATTTTAAAGATCAATGCGTATGTCATCTGTAAATAACACTATCTTCGGTTGCTATTGAAGTAATTGGGGTAAATCATTAATGTAAATTAAAAAGAGGAATGGAACCAATATCGAACCTTGAGGAACACCCATTGTCATTTCAGACCCTAATGAGTTTATGCCGGATACTTGAACTTTAACCTTTCTATATTTCAGGTATGATCTTAGTAAATCAAGAGCTGTATTTCTAATCGCATAGTGCTCGAGTTTCAGCAGAAGTGTCTCATGGTTTACGCAATCGAACGCCTTAGAGAGGTCGCAAAATATTCCAATGGCATTTTGTGCTTTTTCCCAGGCGTTAAAATGTTTTTTATTAGGGTGACACCAGCGTCAGTGGTAAAACGCCCTTTGGTGAAACCGTACTGTTGTTCATGAAAGATGGATTTTTTATTAATGTGGCGTAACGTTTGACTGATTTGTGAAGGACCTCGTCGCATTTCTGACACCAAGCAGTGTTGCTCTGTTCCGGTTACAAGTTTATAGTGGCCGGTGTAAGTATACGGAGCATACAGATTATCTCCAGGATGAAAACGCACTGCTAGAGATAGGTTTCTCCTAAGCTGATCCACAACACCAGGTTCTCCGCCTTCCGCATCCAGTTTGTCCCAACCACCCTTTTGAGGTCGTCGGTCTATCAAGCGGGGGGGCATCCCACATTACGCTTGCCGTCTAAAGGGCTCGTCTGCTCCACCGGCCATCGGTCCTTCGACAAACATGGCCAGCCCACTGCCACTTCATTTTGCGTCAATATATTAAATCAAATCATTTATTTTTCGCCAACATAGGTAGGGGTATAGATGTTATACATGTTTTGACAATATTCTCCATGCTCTGCCGTCATTTAGGCATGCAAAATTACATTACATAAATTACAACCTACTATTAAAATATTAGGGTGAACAACAATAAATATTACAAAATTATTCAATTGGAAAAACCATTTTACTTTTCATTCTTCATTGTCAAGGAGTATCCAGTAGTCAATAATTAAAATGTCATAGTAAATAGTAAATAAATAAATAAAAGTACTAGATAAATAATAATTGTGATTTATTACATGTCATCATAAGGATTCTCTTTTAAATACTCCTTCACACTGTAATACACTTTATCAGTTAGAAATTCCTTTAGCTTCCGCTTAAATATGTGCAAGTTGTCAATGTATGTGGCAACGTGGCAACCTATTATACATCTTGAATGTCATGCAATATACACTGGAACCCATTAATTATGTTCTGCAGGGTACAGTCTGAACTTTATTTCTATATACAGCACTTCCGAATGTTTCATACCATATTACTTTTGACAAAGACTGACATCTAATGCAGAGGCTGGGTAAAGTAAGAATCTTAAGTTTTTTATTAGTCCAATATCTTTCTAATTCACTATAATTATAAGATTGCAAAGCCAGTTAACAGTTAAACACTGTAATTAACATTCTCATCTGTTCGTAACGTCTTGATACGTCTAAAGACGATATCAGACTCCGCAAATGAATGCCATTAGTGAGAATCCCTTCTCGTCTAATGGTGTTTTAAACGGTTTTCATAGATAGTTATACCGTTGTTATTAAGTACATATAGGTATAATAACGATGGTGGTTGTTACTTTAATTTTATTTTAAGTACCTACTGCCTGTCAAGAGCTCATAAAATCTTTTTTTATACGGGACACACGGGGGACATACGGTGGGTTCCCACAGAAAGTTTAATTTCAAATTAGGAACTCTTTGAGAATCTGTAGATGTGTAAAATAGATGACTCGTTCAATGATTTATTACGACTTTTGTTGCAGTATTACTCAACAACAATGTTACGAATTACGATAGACTTCGATTAGCATTTCACGACGAAGCCCCATCCCGTGACCCTGTTTACAATTGGTGGTAATGAGTTTAAACGTGGTCGAATCAAACTCACTGATGATTCGCGAGAAGGACGTCCTTCTATTTATTTATATATTACTACTGAAGGTAACGTGAGTGCTGTGCGGCTGATGATAGAAGCTGATAGAAGGGTGACATATCAACAGACTCGGGCAGCTTTAGGCACTGGTATGAGTCAAGTACAAAAAGTCTTACATAAACATTTAGGTGTCAGAAAGCTTTGTACTAGATGGATACCTCATAATTTGACGGAAGATCAAAAACGTCGTCGTTTGGATTGATGCCGCTCAATGTTTGATGACGGAGGTGACTCGATTGTTTACTACAGGTGTTCTCGTTCTTCACTTATTCCACCATGAAAAAGGTTAAAAGCCAGTTTATAAGTATCGCATTGTACCTGAATGCAGCAACTCAAACTCAAACTCAAAGCACAACACAATCAGAAGTGCACCTGATAAAGTACTATTTCCTGTCCCAATAAGCGCAAAAATACGTAAGGAATTGAGTAAGGTTAAAGAGATGTAAATGATAAATGATTTTATTTCTGTAAGTAGGTTTGAACAAACACTTTTACACGTCAATCATATTTTTTTTTTAAACTAGATGGGGTCGGCGTTTCCTATCTGACTACTCTGAGAAGAAAGGCCGAAACAAACTCAGAGGTCACAGTCTCTTTTAAAGTCCAGACAAAATCTTGGTCAGGTCATGTGAAAGCTATGTAGATCGGTGTCTGCAATGGTCTTTTGGGGAAAGAACCACACAGATTGAGTGGACCTGTCCAGTCAGTGCACGCAATTGTCAGTAATCGTGCAGCTCAACTTAGACTCAAGGAGCTCAACGATTCGACGAACAATACCAAAGAAAGGACATTTGAGTAGGCCGCATAAATTACTCAAACTGCCAGATCATGATTACGTTGAGAAAAATACAAAAATAAATATAAATAAATCAATGACCGACATAGTTCTCACATTCACAATAATTAGAATAATATTATAATAATCTTTGAGGACCATGTAGATTTGTGTCTGAAATGGTCTTTTGAGGAAAGAACCACACAGATTGAGTGGACCTGTCCAGTCAGTGCACGCATTTGTCAGTAACCGTGCAGCTCAACTCAGAACTTAAGGAGCTCAACGATTCGACGAACAATACCAAAGAAAGGACATTTGGGTAGGCCGCATCAGGTACTCAAACTGCCAGAACATGATTAAAACTGCAACAAAAACACACATAGTCCTCACATTCACAATAATTTAAAATAATATAATACTTTAAATAGTAAATATTAGTGTCATTGTATATGTAAATAAGTATAGATACTTATAGCAAAGATTATAAGTAAAAATAGTTAGCGAAATAAAATAAATTAACATTGCCTGTGCTTTATTGGAGCAACTCAATCCCAAGCCTTTTTGTCCTCAATATAGTCTTTGACAGTATAATAGGCATTCTGGCATAATTTCCTTTTTATAAAAGATTTGAATTTATTAAGGCTTAGTGCTTGAATGTGGCTAGGAAGTTTATTATAAAAACGTATACATTGGCATCTAAACGAGCCACCTATTTTCTTGAGCCTGGTAGTAGGAACAACAAATTTGTGCTTGTTCCTAGTATTTAAATTATGGACATCACTGTACTTTTTAAACAGATTAATATTTTTATGTGCATACAAAAGATTTTCATAAATATACTGAGAAGGCACAGTCATTATACATATTAATCCCTTTAAATTTGTCTCTGAGGGAGTGTCTGGGACTTAATTTATAAATTGAACGAATTGCCCTTTTTTGTAAAACAAAAATCGTCTGAATATCGGCGGCATTTCCCCACAGCAGAATACCGTACGACATTACACTATGAAAATAACTAAAGTATACTAAACGGGCTGTCTCTAAATCAGTTAAACCACGAATTTTCCTAACGGCGTATGCTGCAGAGCTAAGCTTCTTTGACAATTTATCTATATGGGGGCCCCATTGAAGCTTGGCATCCAAAGTTATGCCTAAGAATACTGTGGTATTTTCGGGTTTCAACTCTTCACCCTTTATGAGAATACTTGTTTCTACTTGTCTAACATGAGGTATCGTAAACTTAATACATTTAGTTTTTTTCTCGTTAAGAAGAAGGTTATTAACATTAAACCAGTTAACTACTTTTGCGAGGGCACTATTTACATTGTCAGTAACCAGCTGCTGACGTTTGAGTTTAAATAAAAGTGAAGTGTCGTCTGCAAACAGCACTATATCATGTTCATCCTTTATGAGGTAAGGCAAGTCATTTATATAAATAAGAAATAAAAATGGACCTAGAATTGAGCCTTGAGGGACCCCCATTCTTACTACCGACCCGGGAGATCTTTTCCCGTTAACATCAACTCTCTGAATCCTATCACTTAAATAAGAAGTAAGAAGATCCAGAGAGGCGTTCCGGATTCCGTAGTGGTGCAGTTTCCTGATTAATGTCGCATGAAGAACACAATCGAATGCCTTGGACAAATCGCAAAAGATGCCCAACGCATCGCATTTGTCCTCCCATGCATTATATACATGCCCTAGAAGTTCAACTCCGGCATCAGTAGTTGAACGACCCCTTGTAAAACCGAACTGTTTGTTATGCAGTAATTTATGTACATTAAAAAATCTTTGCATTTGATTTAAAATAAGTTTTTCAAAAATTTTACTAAATGTAGGTAGCACTGAAATAGGTCTATAATTAGTAGGGTCTGATGTACTACCTGATTTAAACAACGGTATTATTTTACTGTTTTTCATAAGATCAGGAAACTCACCACGGTCAATACAATTATTAAAAATAACAGCTAAAGTAGGTGCTACAATATTTATAATTGACTTAGCAACGTCCACAGAATTACCCCATAAATCTGCAGTCTTTTTGACATTTAACGTGTGAAAGGTTTTAATTATATCTTTAAAAGTGACATATTCGAAATGAAATTCAGAATCACAAACTGGAATGTTTTCTTTAAGTAAAGACTCTGCAGCAGTGGGTGAAGAGTTTAGAGATTTAGTAGTCGATACGGGAATCTCTGCAAAGAAATTTTCAAAGGCCGCGGCGACTTGAGAATCAGATTTAATTATATTGTCATCAATAGCAAGGCTGTAGTCACTACATCGGTTGCATGACCTTCCCGTTTCGCTATTAATGATACTCCATGTCATTTTTATTACATTACTACTATTTTTAATTTTTGAACTCAAATAACGTGATTTGGCCATACTACAAACTTTTTTAAATAATTTAGAATAATTCTTAACATATAAATTAAATTCAGCAGTGTTTTTACAAGTTCGTTCATCATACAATTCATAAAGTCGTTTTCTACTTGTATGTATACCAATGGTGGCCCAGTCACTAAAGGAAGCGTTACTATTAACCGAGAACGTCTTTGGAATGAACGTGGTATTGAATAGTGTGCAATACATATTAAAAAAATCATTATAATGTTGATTAGGGTCATCATTAATCACCAAAAATGGTAATTTACTTAAAAGTTTAGATTTAAATGTATCCAAGCGATAAGTCGTTTTCGGGTTAACAGTGATATCTTTTTTAGTAACTTTTTTGTTTATATTTGAAATAGTTATTAATTGTCCGCAATGATCTGAGTCTATTAAATTAATAATTTCTTTGTGAGTTGGTATAACATCTGTATAAATGTTATCTAGGCATGTGGCACTAGTGGGAGTTATTCTAGTTGGCTCCAGAAATTGGTTAGCAAGATTGTATGACTGAAACGGACTTATAATTTTAATACTTAAACCAGAATTTTCTAACAAATTAACATTAAAATCACCACAAATGATGATAGACTTATTTGAATTACAGATTTTGTGCAACACTTCATCCATAACCTTTTCAAAACAATCATACAATCCTGAAGGAGGTCTGTACACACTTAATATAATGAGCTGCTCCAATTCTACACAGGCTATTTCAATTGTCCGCTCAACAGAGAGGCTCACAATATCCTTGCGGTCTTTAAATTTAAGCTGGTTATTTACCAGAATTAATGAGCCACCATGTACAGCATGTACTCTGTTGAACGAACTACCAACCTGGTGATGACTAAAATTGAACATGAACTGATGGCTTTTAAGCCAATGTTCTGTTATACAAAGAATATCTATATTGCTACAATTCAGGAATAACTCTACTTCTAAATCTTTGTTCAAAAACCCTTGAATGTTTTGATGCACCAGGTTGATACTATTTATTTTTTTTACACTTTCATATGCTTTATTCTTTGCCTTAGTTACATTTTTGCAAGAGGCTAACTCCTTTGTCCTGATTTCTAATTTAAATGATGACCATTGTCATTAATTTTGACCAAATTATTGGCAGAATAATTTAAAAAGTCATTGCATTGCTCAAAAGAAGCAAGTTGTTTAGCCAAATTTTTGGCTGAAATAGAAAAATAATATGATAGCGACACAGCTATCTGTCTTTTGTGATAGTTAGAAAGATAGTACATAACAATATTGTATCTATCTTTTGTCAAATACAAATTATTACTAACATAATTGTTAGTGTCAACTAAATGGAATAAATTATCATTATATGTCAAATTGTGCAATGTCATGTTAATGTCAAATCTTAAATTATTTTCTTCCTGTGGCAAACTGTTACTATAAGGGAATGTAAACAACACAATTTTCCTTAAACTAAGGTTGCACAATGTTCTATGATATTGGAGCAATTCTCCTTTGTTCACATTTCCCCTATTTCCCATAAAAATCAACAATGTTGTGTCCTGCTTAAAGTTATATCTAACAATTTGGTTCATAATATCAATTAATGAACAACCAGGCATACAGTAATTTATTATTGAGTGTTTATTGTTGAGTGTAGTATCTGCAATAACTGTAGGCCAATTCTCGTACTTAAAAAACGTTCAAATTCCAGTCGCAATCTCATCTCAGCGACAATCAATGTCAAAAACCTGTCAAGAATGTATGTAAATTGATAGTAATTTTGACAGATTGGGACTGAAATTAGAATGCGAACGGTCTTAAAAATACGGGAATTGCCCCTCTGGTTTCCATTGTTCTGAAACAAGAATTATAGGTTATGTTTTTTCCTAATTGTGTTTATGGCTGAAATAAAGTACATAAAGTGTTATTAAAGAATAATTACCTTGCAGCTTTTACTCCTTTTACTTCAGTGGACGTAAAATTTGGATTTGAAAGAAAATAAGACGACATCATGAATGGATCTAGATATTCTCGGCAGATTATCCGATGGTGCTTTTACCAAACCACTTCAGTCATTGTCTTAAATGATTTCTAATCTCACTAGTATACCAAAACACTTAAGCAATAAAATAATTCACAACACACACGTTATTAATACGTTTTCTAATCAAACGAATTTCGCTCGCTTGATTTGCACTTTTATTTATTTATTTGAAGTAATTAAAAATATATTAATTACTAAAATAATGATTGAGTTGTCCGAATCCCGAATCCAAATGTCCGACACATAAAGATTCGGAATAAAAATATTTAACCCAAATTTAAATAATATGCTTAGTCCGTTTTGTCCTAGAAGATAAAAAGGCTGTTCCTGCAGATTGGTATGTCAGTCATTGTTTACCAATTGTCTTGGAAAATGTTAGACCGCAGCGCCCAAGGAGCAGGATCCTCCTCCAGCACGACAACGCTCTAGCTCACTCCGCAAGACGGACTATTCAAAATTTGCCTATCGAATGTGTGTGGAGTTAGTAAGTCATCCTCCTTACAGTCCTGACCTGGAATCATGCGACTTTTATTTATTTCCACAAATAGAAGATAAACTTAGAGGAATTCGTTTTATGAACCCTGAAGATGCTGTGGCTGCCTTTAAAAAATGCGTTGAAGAAATCCCTAAAACAGAGTGGGCCCACTGTTTCAATCAATGGTTCCATCGCATGCCACGATGCTTAGAAAGGAACGGAGACTACTTCGAAAAGCAATAAAATATTAACAGGTTTCTAGATCATTCCGTTTTTTATTTTCTAAAAACTTTCAGTGTGACCCACGTACAAGCACCGAGTTCAAAGGTGCACTTTACTTTCAGTAAGATTTGAAACTATTTCTAACTTTTTTTTTCTATTTATATAAAGGGGCTTGTATTTCTAACTTTGTTATACTCTTAACAGTTTATGAAAATATGTAGGTTGGTAATCGTTTTTTTTCACACAATCTGATCTTATATGAAATATCCAGACAATAAATAAGACCTTGACCTTTCAGTTATTTTCAGTGTATTAAGTCAGTCTATAAAGTTTGAAAAAATCGGGCTAAGTAGATCCGAACTAAGAATGAATAAAAACTTTGTTTTAATCATGTAATCCTGCTAAAATAATATGAAAATTTATGAATGATTTATCCTAATACCTAAGTCACCTAATAACCATACGTAAAATACACGCATAGACGTGAAGTTGCGGACACCAGCCCGTATTACCTATTACCAAAACTACATCCTACAGAGTACTTACTCAGTTAATAATGACATTTAAATTATATTTGTACTCCATAAATGTTGTCGTAGACTATACAGAACTTTTAAATCGTTAACATTTAATGTAAAACTACAATCTTACAAATAAACAAATTATGATTCCGACTCTGATTCGTGGCAAAACATTTAATTCCACTTTATTACTATGCGGACCACCACGACCAGATGTATGTTCCTAAACGAAGCATAAGGAGTGTGTAAGTATCATAGTAGGTGGCATTCTGTAGTTTCTGCCTACCCCCATGAGAAGAAGGCGCGAGTTTATGATTATGTCAAACCTATACAGGGTGGCAGAGACTTTGACGCGCAAACTGTAACATTGAATTGAGCACTTGATTTTAGACCCCGAGCGTAGAAATTTTTCGTCGGTAATTAAAAAATAAATATATTGTTTCATAGAAAAGTGCCTCTGCACCTCTGCGGTCAAAATGTATGAAACAGCGATTTTTTGAAAAACATCTCTGATGATATATTTCAACGCAGGGTGTTCAGAATTATGTACTGAATCCGTGGTAACAGCCGGTCGATTTTGTAACAATCTCACCGTGATAGGTCGATAGGTCGTGATAGGGTCTTAGGTAAAGTGAGCTATCATTCCATCTGATGCTAGGCATTGACAATATCGACAGCTCACTTCACCTAATTTTTCACGGTGAGATTGTTACAGAATAGCTCGGCTGGTTGCGCGTCGATGTGCCATCCTGTATAGCGAATACAAGTAAACTGCGTCAGATCATTTAAACAATCCTCTTTAGTTCCCATTATTAATGGAACGGAGAAAAGGAACGGACAACCTCGTTGTCACGTGATGTCCCTTAGGAGATCACGGGGCAGACAGTTTTCTTTAGTTATCTGTAGGTAGATGTTCCATCTTCATCTAATTATTCTAATTCCTTTTCGGCCTTGTAGGTATTTGATATTAATTGCCAAGGTATGGTGTAATCTTTAGAAAACGTGGAAACAATATAGAGAGTGCTACAGGGATATTTTGGCGCCTGAATATCATTGGTATTTCTGGAATTGTGTCACAGAAATTGTATTGACAAAACAAGATGGCGGCGATAGTACCTATAACCTTGTAGAATATACAAGACACAAAATATTTTATGTTTTTTTTAAATCTGTTTGACAAACTCCTTTAACAAGCGGCTGGTATCTTCTGTTTCTTCGGGTGCAAACGTTTTTTTCAGATGTTTAGTTTCAGTGACAAAATCACTTCACTTTTTTGCTTCACTCTTTTTGGTTTCCTTATTTAGAGCCTTGTCCATGTTCATCCTTTGTAAGATTAGAATATATCCATCGATAATCCTTCTCCTATTGATTTCATACTTGCGTTCATTTATTTCATGATTCCTTTACAAACGCGTCAGGTACTTACTGGAAAATCAATACCTACCTCTCGATCAAAACATAATAAATTACGAATCGTAACATTTCGCCGCAGTTTGGCAATCTTGGTAACCTTTGATCAGAATTCCTCAAGGGAAACAATTAATTTTGTATATTAAAACGGGAAATTAATGCGGTGGCGTCTCTGATATTTGGGGTCTGTTTAAGTCTTTAACAGCTATTCAAGGGTTAAAGGTGAGTACAATTTAGAGAAGATCGATTTATGCTAAAGACTATTGTGTAAGACATGACAGATGATGATGAAATTGGAATAAATATGCTCTAAATCTAAATAAAAATATCTATGATGAAATTAAAAATAGCTATGATGAAAAAAGAAAGCAGGCAATAGCCCCTGCTATTTATCAAATTGCAAACATGTTATATCGATTGATCGCTAAAGCTTAAAACCGTGCAGTTTAAACATTTTTGGGTAACTTTAGCTCTTGCATAGCATCCTAATTGTACGGTCTCATCAATGCAAACGTAGCAACCCACTTGGATGTCGTCCGTCACGAATATTTTACTATAGTTAGAACTTGTTACGTTTAAAGATATTTAATCTGAATAAAGACGCCACTTGTTAAGCAATACATATCGAGTACGATGACTACTGTGAAACTAAACAAGTGTCCAAAGAAATAATCGCAACTATCTCTACTTGTTAACCTTTACTTTCCAATATACCAACTTTCGACTAAACCAGTGGTTCTGTCTGTTTGCCAATAACTTGCTTAGGTACTTAACCAAAACAAAGTGCTTGTGTATGGTGCTTACAGCCATTGCTGTTACCATTACTTTAACCTACATCCTAGCGGATGAGGATTTTCTTACAATTATTATGTTAAAATAAAAAATAACAGTATTTTATTTTATGATCGTCATTAAAAACAAAACACAGTTTCATAGTTTTGGTGGTATCATTAGTATCAATATTGATCGATCTGTTGTAATGAGGTAGGAACTTGTCTACAGTAGTTATAATTGTTTTGGTGCCCTTAGAAGGCATGAATTACGTGTCTATGGTTATAATATTCTGGAGGTTATACTAGACAGGATATGGAGGATATGGTAATAATTGATTGTTATTAGATTTTCGAAAGCGTTATTTTGTTGCATGTGGTCATTAATGACTGAACATTAAATTCATATGGGTAATGTTTGCGGCAAAACAGCGTATTTTAATGTTATAAAAAATAATTTATAAAACCTCATGCAAATAAGACAAAAGAAGTTCTTTTAATCGTTGTACAAAGAACTATTTCGAAATTCTCTATAAGAAAAATATTTTTAATAAAGAAAATAAGTACCGACTCTTATTTCCTAGACAAAGCAACATTTTTTAGTAGTTCCATTTAAATATCAACTTTAACATTTAAGGAATAAACGTTTTAATGGACTGTCATTCGTTTTATCAAGATCTCAAGTTTGAAAATGAAATATTTGTCAAATTGTACTCTTGAATTGAATAGAATTAGGTACTCCACTAAATTGAAATTGTCCAAGGAAGTTTATTAACAGATTTGGATTGTGTAATATTGAATCATTAATTTGACATTTAAATGGAGATTTGAGGTAAGGTTGTATATACCTAATAATAAATTTTGCGATTCAAGAGATTTAAACTGGGTTGTCTTGCGCAAATAATTATTAATAAGATGATGAATCAAGCAGTTCACGAGTTCTAGGCTACTAGTACTAGTAATGTTGCAAGAAAAGGGAGAGATATCAGGGTTTCATGAGTTCATGAAACCCTAATCCCTCTTCCGTTTCTTCCATCTACTGATATTTTGAAAAACAAGTCTGTTGATCTAATGACACTCTTCTCGAACAGTTCGTCCTCCAATTTTAAAAGAAACTCACTAACCCGCAGATCAAAGAAAAAATTGCTTTCTTTATTAGGTACAAATGTAGTTTTTTTTTTAAAAAGCTTCTTCTAAAAAGGACCGATGGAAACAAATAAAGTACAATTTTCTCCGTGGACGATCAGCAATTGATGACGAGGTAATGTAAAAGACGTTCAACAATATAAATAACGTATAAAACGGCAGCCGAGCATAAAGATTATTCGACTTTTATTTGTGCTTTAGCGACAAAATGAAGCGAATAAAATCTCATTTGTCGGAAACGAGTTGAAAAAGGTTTCGAGAAAGTAGTTATTTAATTATTCATTCATGACCCAATAGGAGCAAGGGTAAGCGCTTGGTTTTAAGCGCTAAGGCAGGTTTTTCACTGATGCTGTGCAAAGCAAGAAAATAAAGAAAAAGGGCGCAAAACAGTGTTCATTTGGCAGCAACATTTTTGTCAATGGAGCAGAGCTAAGATTTAGTGCTACAATATTGTTTTACATACTAGTTTTTCTAGAACGCAAATCACATAATCCCTAGTACTGAATAAAAGCGAACTAGGGAAATGCCTTCCGAGAAAGCCACAATAAGGCCACACAAGATTAGATGCTTCTTGCCCTACTGTTGTGTCTACATTTGTATACAGTCACTCAACAGCTGCCCGGGGGTAAGCTACGCACGTGTACTTAAGCTTAACTTTATATGAACATATAGGCGGGATCGTCCACTGCCACCCACGACCACGCTACGCACGAATGCCTGGCTGGCAAACATGAATCGCTAACGTGGCAAACCTCTCCGTGCGCATCCTATGTAACAGAAGACGATCGAATTTAATCCTGCTCTACTCGGTTGTCCCGCCATCACTCTTGACTCGCTCTTGACTATGTCATAGGCCTCAGGTCTTAGAATTCACCCCCGCTCTGAATGTTTGAATGAATTTCTGCTTCTCAGAATTGAGTCTTTGAAAAGGTTAATTCTTTACTAAAACTAAAAGTAATTTTACCTATTATCTTAAATCTCCTTCAATGAAAAATAACCTTGAATATTGGTGAAAAATCATTCGTTTTTATAAGTATTGATCTGTCACAGGGATCTGGCATGAAATTTTACAAAAGAGAAAGCATTATTGTGCTTCGATTTGGACGTGTGACGTGACATTGATTTGTATTGCTCTGAATGACGTCGCGACGTCACGAATCCAATATGTCGCACGCCCGACAGTAAACTTGACAATGGAATGCCCCGAATACCGTCGAGTATCAATCGAAAGGTTAATAAGAGCTTTATCAGTGAAATGAAACATGTAACTTAACAAAAAAAAAAGAACTGAACGAAAAAAAAATGTCGGAAAATGTTCTTGTAAGTACGTGCATGAAGTTTTAAAAAAAAAATAACAGTTTGGTCCAATATATTGAAAGTCGGATACGGAACGGATTATTTTATAAATATTGTACTTATTCATAACTTTACCAAACTAGACGGACGGTTTCAAGTTGTCAACCCATGCTTTTGACGTAATTTTTTGCTGCTTTTTCTCTCAATAGTAAGAGAAGACGTCTAATTAGTTTCTGGGAACCACAGAGAAAATTCACGGTTACTCTGTGAAGTCGTTCGACAAAAAACAGTATCTACCTACTTGCTAAAATAATGCACATTTTGTTCTAGAGTCTGTAATGACTAGCAGATACTTATTGTGCCCCATTTCATTCTGTAATGGCTTCAGTCAACATTTCCAAAAATGCTTTAATGGGTACTTTGGCTGAAAGACCGAAGTTCACGCTTCAGGGATTCCAGATTTTCCTATTTAATGATACTAAAGTACTTACAGGATAGCAATAACACAACATTTAAGAGCAGTGTGGAGTCTGGATTTGTGCCTAATTGATGGCGGCAATAGGCTCGCCCCCTGTTACAGGGACATAATTCCATAACTGGGGATGTGGGTATACCTTCTATAGGTTCACATCTGCCTCACCCTTCATGGATGACAAGCGTGGTGTTATGTGTGTTTATGTTTAAGAGGCACGAATGGCTTTCGATGTAAACAATTGATTATGAAAATCTATACTTAGATACATACAAATAAATAAAATTGAAGTGTCTGTTTGTAATGTCAAAATAACAGCTTTTTACTACATCCATATGAAAGTGTAAACGGTAGGTACTTATTACAAAAAAAAAACTATTGTCTAATATTTTTCTGTCTGTCTGTTTATTCCGGCTAATCTCCGAAACGGCTGGCCCGATTTTGACAGGACTGTCACTTGCAGATAGCTGATGTTATGCCATGTATGTATGTATGTATGTCAGCCGCAATTAGTCAAATATGACATTTGTGCTGAGTTACACCATAGGAAGAACAGAACTTCTCACGAAGTGAAATTCATTTTCCAAGCTTGGTAGTTGTTTCAATGTATTCCTTCTAAACTTAAGGCAAATTTATTGAACCTCTTTACAAATATACGTATAATATTTAACACGTCAAATATCACCAAAGTGTGTTCTTAAGTCAGAGTACGGTTTCGCAATTTCCGTCATGTTTCCCGCGTAATCGTGTCAGACGGATGTACCTACGGGCGCCATTTTAACTCTCAAGTGAAGGCGGAATGTTATACGCCTTTACATCACGCGTGGGAGTTCAAGGAAAATAGTTAGTCGCCTCAGTTTGTCCTTTTCAGGGTGTATTCGGAATTGGAACAGATATAAATTAGTATTGTAATTAATGATTTTCAAGTATTAATAAGTTTTGTAGTGATTTTAAATACTAAATATACAATTGAAAGTATATGATTTGCCTCAAATGATTTTTGCATCAGTCATGACGTTTAAGAGTATCTCATTTGACAGTTACTGAAAAAGTAATGGTTTTATATCGAAACGCAAAGGAAATTATGATAAATGATTTTATTTCTGTAAGTAGGTTTGTACAAACACTTTTACACGTCAATCATATTTTAAAAACTAGATGAGGTGTGCGTTTCCTATCTGACTACTCTGAGAAGAAAGGCCGAAACAAACTCAGAGGTCACAGTCTCTTTTAAACTCCAGACATAATCTTGGTCAGATCACATGATCTCACATGAAGACGATGTAGATTGGTGTCTGAAACGGTCTTTTGAGGATAAACCATACAGATTGAGCGGACCTGTCCAGTCAGTGCCCGCATTTGTCAGTAATCTTGCCGCTCAACTCAGTATGATGTTTGGAGGCGCGCCTAGTCTCTAAGTTAGTTCTCTTCGAGCTTCGAAATCAAAAGGTTATCTTGAAGAAGTCTGTATTGATATTATGTTGAGTACATAATCAAATCATTATCATCATCTGCCTAGCATTTTTTCAAATATGTTGCGTTGGCTTCCAGTCTAACCGAATGCAGCTGAATACCAGTATTTTACATGGAGCGACTGCCTATCTGACCTTCACAACCCAGTTGCTGGGTAAGCTTTAGTAAGCTGTAGTAGGTCAAGTATTGCTACATACCAGGTTTGTATGTATGTGTGCAAATGTTTGTATGCCGATTCTCTTGTACACCGGACTAAACTAGCTAAATTATCACTAACATTCCTTACTTTTTTGGCTATGAGAATCTTAAATCTGTTTTGCAAAATAAAATCTCTAAATTTAAAAATAGTTTTGACACAACTAAAATCGAATTTGGCAATCGCGACCCCACGTGGTACTCGTTTGCCATACCACGTGATTTTTTGTTAGAACCGGAGTCGCGCATGGGGGGCAGCTTCGACGTGTTTTATATGGAATTTTCTACTTTTTGTATGGAAAATATGAAAAATTATTACCTACATGTTGAGTTTTAGGGGTTTAAGGGGTTTTATAAGAGGGGGTCGAAATTATCATTATTTTTGCGATAGGCCACACCATTTTCGAGATATAAGCAAAAGAAAAGAAAAAAAGATACAGCACTGTTTTTGCACCCAAAGTCGAGGTGTAGGTGTGAATTTTAGTTCGTGACAACAAATTTTATTCCACACCTTTTTAATCGCGATTAAAAATAGTTAGATTTAGTTACACAAACAAAACTTTAGGTTAAAATCGTCAAATTCAGAATAGCAAAATTGCCATTTTCAATAGATTAATAACTCAGTGCCATCTTAGTGCTGTCAAAGTAAAATATAGTTATGTTGTGTCACTTTAGTCAATTTCAGAATAGAATATCGTCGTTTGACCGGAATAAACGAAATTTTGGTGATTTTTAATCTAGTTTAGAGGCATTTGTGACAAGAGATTCGGTACTAATACCTTATTCTGTGTTTAGAAAAGTAGAGTTTATGAAATAGTAAATACTAGATATTAGACTAGTACATTTAACAGTGGCAGACATTGGTTTAGAAGAATACAGTCATTCTGATTAAAAACAGTATGATGAGTAGAGAATGAACAAAAAATCAATAATGAAAATACGTATCACATTTCGAATATCTCTACAATTCTTGATAAAAATTATTAAAGACGCAACGAAGAAAAATGTTTCAATTACAACAAATACACGATAATGGAGCCTATGCCGTAAATACTTATATAACAAAATTGTATCTATTTTCATCCTACATTAGTCTGCAAAAGAGTCACGCGTGTGAAAGACTAATATTTCAAGCTAAGCTTCATCCGAAAAAAGTCCCAGCGAAACTTACATAAGTCAAGTAATCTGTACGAAACAGTTTGCAAGTCGAGCTATTTCACAAATTAAAGGACAATGGAGTCTTGGAGATAGAAAAAAACCGGCAAATTGTTAATAAATCTAAGTGAAAGCGTTTCGGCTCGAGCCAGATACGGTCAATATTTCAGGGACCCACGTTTCAATTTGTCGGATTGCGTGCAAAATTGAGAAGAAGCTCCCTCCTTCGCAAATACTATGTAATACAGCCATTTATTTCTATTTAACGCGTGCTTACACACTTATTCGGCTCGGCATTAGACAGCACAGTCGGACACCAAAATCGAATATAATTATTTAGGAATTATTATTGCTTCGCGTCAGCTTTGTTGTTCAACAAATTTTAATATTGTCGCATCAAAATAAAAAATAAAATTATGTACTGCGGTATTGATCGCCACAATCGGGCAGCAAAATCGAATAATATCAATATAATAGAATGTAATAGAAAAGAACATTCATGTACAATACTATTAAATAATCCTTGTACTTTCTACCATTTTGGCATGCAAACATTGATGCAGTTCATCATCAAACACAAAAAAATATATACACAACTAAAATGTATCAGCTAGAAAATCGGATACGAAGTAGTAACATTTACTTAATAGAAGTACAGATAGTTTCTTTTTGAAAAATGTTACTGGTTCCTCTTTTATGGAATTAGGAATGTGGTTAAAAATAGCTGGTGCCATACCTAAACACTTTTCCTCAACAAAGCAGTCCTATATCCACCTGTGCGTAACAAGTTTTGGTATTGAGATCGCAAAGTTACATCTGGGTATCTGCTTTCCGATAAAGTTAAAAATAGATGTCGATTACATTTAACAAAAATAGCAATATCTAAAATGTAAAGGCACGGAAATGTCAATAAATTATGGCTTCTTTTAAATATTGGAACACAGCTGTCAGTAACTTTCAAACCAAATACTGCTCGTAGGCAGCTTTTTAGGGCCTTAAAATACTCTCTTTCGGTACAATTGTCCCCATATATAAGAACAAACCTTAAAAAGGAAACGATAAGACCATGTTAAGCTAGTAATACTGTTTTGACATAAACTTTTTTTTAAGATTGTAAAGTGCAGATGCGCTGTGTTTTGTACAGATTGCTTCTGCCTGTGCATTCCATGTCAGTCGACTTTCAATTAAAATTCCTAGAAATTTTGTAACATAATCTTATTACTACGTCCACATTTTGTAACATACTCGTATTACACCGTCGACATTTTGTCTATTATAATTAATATTTAGATTTTAATATATATATATTACGAATTTAAATATATATATATAATATTTATACGAAGTCTTTGGTAAAAATCAATCAGTCTACCTAGCCTTTTTCCAACTATGTTGGGGTCGTCTTCCAGTGTAACCGGATGCAGCTGAATACCAGTATTTAAATTTAACATGGAGCGACTGCATATTTGACCCTTAGTAAGCTGGATGTCAGACTTTTGGGCTTCAGACTACCCGTAACGACTGTCAAAGAGCTACGAATGACAGCCGCGATCAACAGTTTAACGTGCTTTCTGAGACACGGAGGTGTTTTGATATGTAATGGTAATGATTATTACTCTATTAATTACTCACTTTAGCAAGGCGCGTAATCTACTTTTCTTTCAACTACCAACCTACCTACCGTGATAAAATATACCTACTCAAAATAAAAATTCAAGTTAATGAAAACAAAGTTTAATCCATCTTCTTCTCAAAACATTTAAAACTTACAATTATTAAACGTGCAGTTATTAAAAGTGAAATTTGCACGTCTTTTACTTGGGACATTTATTCTAGTATTTGTTTGGTTTATTTGTAAATAATAATTATTCTGGGGTTCAATTCCTTACGCTATCGCTGTCTATTTCCATTTTGTTAAACTTTTTTGCTAAATATGAAGTATCAAAGTTTTACAATGGTACAAAATGCGCGGTTGGTTTTTTATTTTCACCAAGCCGGTTTTATTCAGCAGATTTTTATTTTCAGCTAGTATCTTTTTGATCTAGTGCATACATTTTATATTAAACTTAATGGGAGACATTATACCTCTGTGATAAATTTATATCTAAATAAAAAATAAAAAAAACAGTGTATTAATGAAAAACTGTGCAACCGTGAGATTTCATATAACATTTCAGCACTGTTTTGATTCTAAGCAATAATACGTCCTTCGTGATCGGTTTTGTAGTGATTAATGATGACATTACTACGAATTGAAAGAAATAAATATTTGCCTTAAATTTATATTTAGTGACTGGGCAACTAGAGGTATTAGGATAAGTAGGGAAAGACTGTTCGTGCTGTATGGCCTTTTTTTTTTTTTTTTTGAGGATGGGAAATCATCAAATGACTCCTCCCGCTCTGGGTGGAGCGGAAGGGAGTGTCAGACTCTTACTGACTAAAACCCACCCGTGTTCCTTCCTTGGCCCTTTATGTTCCGGGTCAGCGGTACCCCTTTTGGATGATCCCGCTTTCCCGGCAGGCTTGGGCCCTAGTGGGCCCCCTCTATGATGCTGACATCTCTTTGAGGCGCGCGTGGAACACGTACGCGCCGTCCAGCACGGGCCTGGTCCTGATCGGACGGTGAGCTACCCATTACTCACCGCCCGCAGGCCCGCGCCTACGGTGGCCGGGAGTCGTCACGCGGCTCCCGACGCCCGGAGCGTCCACCGCGGCGGCTTGGACGGGAGACTCTCTCCCTCTCCCGTCCCGCCACCTCCTTCGCTAGCATGACTGCTTCGCAAAAGGAGGCGACTGCCTCCCACTCCCCCTCGCCCCGGACCATGGCTTGAACCAAGGTCGGGCGTGAGAGATCGCCGCCGCTGCCGATCGCCTCTACGAGGACACGGCGGTGCTCCGCCCATGCAGGGCAGGCCCCCACCGTATGCTCCACCGTGTCCTCGGGGCGATCATCGCAGTGGTGACACCCGGGCGTTTCCTCCCGCCTGATGATGTGCAGGAACCTCCCGAAACTTCCGTGTCCGGTGAGGACCTGCGTCAGGCGGTAGGTGAGGACGCCGTGACGCCTCTCTAGCCACTCCTCAAAGAGGGGTCTTACCGCCGCTATCGTGGCGTGCCCTGCGCTGGGTTGCGACAGTCGCTCTTTCCATGCCGCCATGAGATCGCGCCGGAGGTCCGTCCGCTCCGCCGCGATTTGCCGCGGAAGCGGGGTTTCCCCCCGGCGTAGTGCCTCCGCGCGCCACTCATACAGGCGCGCGAAGACTATCGCCTCCAGATCCCACGGCGGCAGTCCGGCAAGGAGGCTTGCCGCCTCGCCCGAGATCGTGCGGTAGCCCCGGATCAGCCTTACGGCTACCACCTTTTGGGGCGCGTTCAGATAGTGGGCGGCTCTCCGCCGCAGTGAACGCGCCCACACCGGGGCCCCATATGTAGCCATGGAGTGCTATATGGCCTTAAGCCCTATATTAACCCTGAAACTTTCAACAAGTAAACTCCTACATATTCCATTTTTTTTAAAGAAATACCTGCAAGATAGCTAAAGCCCTGTACATAAGCAACAAGATCAAATCAGCAGAAAATGAAATAAAAACATTTTGGGACGTTATAAATAACGAAACTAGTCGGAAGAAATACGAAACACTGGTGCTATATTTATAAGCTCTAACTTAGAGTAGCTCAGGAATTTGTAAATGTATTTACCAATAAACCATCTAAAACGACGGAAGCTTTAAATTTCTCACCCGATGTCTCCATTGATTTATTAAAAGCGAACGTTCCAGGCTGCCCGGATGATTTTTTTTTAATTTGTAAAAAACGTTGCCCCACACTAGGAATTTCTCCTGTATTGTGGGTGAGTTTACAAACATTTAAACTCACATACACAAACAGCCAGACCCGGAACAACTGCTTGCAGGTCATATATATATTTGTTCCGTGCGGGAATCAAACCCGCGACAAGCAGTGCAGCAGTCAATCGCTTAACCACTGAGCCAACCACGCCATAAATTAACACATAAAAAATAATAAACGAGTAAACTAAGTAATAAGTAAATTTAAACATAAAAAATTAAAACTTTTTTCACCAATAAAATTCTAATGGGGATTTTCTATCAAAGTTTGTACAGACGCCAGCACATCAAGCTACTACAATCTGTCAAATTTCTTTAATAGATTTTCAACTTTATCGCTAAAGCATTAAGGTTCAAGGTTGATTGGGAAAATTTGACAGTTTCGGGTAGCTTGACCTGCTGGCGTCTGTACATCCATAATCGGGACTATAGCACTATACTTAGCTTTAATATTTAATTTGTGTGTAGATCAAAAAGTCTTCCCAGATTAAATGAAAATGTAATACCAGTTTTTTAATCTGGGGACAGCAAAGACACCAACAATTATAGACCAGTATCCGTGTTGCCGGTATTCAGTAAGGTGTTCGAAAAAGTAATGCTCAATCAAATGCTTAATCATTTTAACATCAACAAACACACAACAACGACAGTTTAATCAAAGGACGTTGTAGGACTGATGCTGGTGACACTTTATTAAAACACATATTTACAGTTTGGAAGGAGGCCCATGATGCCATAGGAATCTTTTGTGCCCTCTCCAAGGCATTTTACTGCGTTTATCACGAAACCTTATCATAAAACTTGAACATTACGGACTAGGTAAACTTGCGCCCAGTCTCTTGCAGGACGGCTAAGTTCAGCAGCATATGCAGTAAGAAAAATCCGTCAATTTACTAATGTAGATACCGCGAGGCTATTCTATTTCAGTTACTTTCCTAGTATCATGTCTTACGGCATGTCTTAATACACTGATGCCATGGAAGCCCGGGATAGGCTCCAAGTTGTTGTGGATGTGTTCAGCCAGTGTAGCATAGAGTATGAACAAGCTCTTAGTCACAAACATTTACTTCAACAGCAGCTACACGAGGCTCAAAGTCAGATTACACAACTTGAGACCACCAATCTTAACATCACCGCCTCGCTGAATCAAAGTCTGTTCAATGAATTGGTGCCTATTGCCCCGTCAATGGTTTCTGCCATAAACCCCTTATACACTATTGATTTGACAGGTGATGATGAATCAAGAAAATGTAACTCAGTAAGAGTAGTCACCAGTAAAAACAAACTGAAAAAATACATTAAAATTAATAAATACATTGTTAAAACACAAAAAATGGTTAAAAGACAAAGGTTCTTTATCAAAAATGTTAAACTTAATCGAGAAAGGTTAAATTTGCTTAAACAATTAGATATGTATTCTTTTAATTTGGATCAAAGCACTAGGAAGTACAACATTGACACACAGGCCCTGCAATCTCAACTTGACCATCTGCAAGAGAAACTAAGTTCAATGACTAACAAATATAATACCTCTGAAGATCTAATGAGGGAATATGTGTTGGCAATGAATGAGCTGGTAAACTCACAAACGAACAGCTGTGAGATTTGTCAATCACCATCCAATGTACCTACCATTTGCCTGCCTGCCCATTCATTGCCAACATGCTTACCGCATCCTTGTGTTGATTTGACAATTCCTTCTGTAAATAGGTCCATTAAACAATGTCAACAAATTGTAAATAATGATATTGTATTATTTTGCGATGAAATTGGAAAGGACTTAGGCCACTTGTTGACAGATGAATATCCAGGACACTCAATAATAAATTACTGTATGCCTGGTTGTTCATTAATTGATATTATGAACCAAATTGTTAGATATAACTTTAAGCAGGACACAACATTGTTGATTTTTATGGGAAATAGGGGAAATGTGAACAAAGGAGAATTGCTCCAATATCATAGAACATTGTGCAACCTTAGTTTAAGGAAAATTGTGTTGTTTACATTCCCTTATAGTAACAGTTTGCCACAGGAAGAAAATAATTTAAGATTTGACATTAACATGACATTGCACAATTTGACATATAATGATAATTTATTCCATTTAGTTGACACTAACAATTATGTTAGTAATAATTTGTATTTGACAAAAGATAGATACAATATTGTTATGTACTATCTTTCTAACTATCACAAAAGACAGATAGCTGTGTCGCTATCATATTATTTTTCTATTTCAGCCAAAAATTTGGCTAAACAACTTGCTTCTTTTGAGCAATGCAATGACTTTTTAAATTATTCTGCCAATAATTTGGTCAAAATTAATGACAATGGTCATCATTTAAATTAGAAATCAGGACAAAGGAGTTAGCCTCTTGCAAAAATGTAACTAAGGCAAAGAATAAAGCATATGAAAGTGTAAAAAAAATAAATAGTATCAACCTGGTGCATCAAAACATTCAAGGGTTTTTGAACAAAGATTTAGAAGTAGAGTTATTCCTGAATTGTAGCAATATAGATATTCTTTGTATAACAGAACATTGGCTTAAAAGCCATCAGTTCATGTTCAATTTTAGTCATCACCAGGTTGGTAGTTCGTTCAACAGAGTACATGCTGTACATGGTGGCTCATTAATTCTGGTAAATAACCAGCTTAAATTTAAAGACCGCAAGGATATTGTGAGCCTCTCTGTTGAGCGGACAATTGAAATAGCCTGTGTAGAATTGGAGCAGCTCATTATATTAAGTGTGTACAGACCTCCTTCAGGATTGTATGATTGTTTTGAAAAGGTTATGGATGAAGTGTTGCACAAAATCTGTAATTCAAATAAGTCTATCATCATTTGTGGTGATTTTAATGTTAATTTGTTAGAAAATTCTGGTTTAAGTATTAAAATTATAAGTCTGTTTCAGTCATACAATCTTGCTAACCAATTTCTGGAGCCAACTAGAATAACTCCCACTAGTGCCACATGCCTAGATAACATTTATACAGATGTTATACCAACTCACAAAGAAATTATTAATTTAATTGACTCAGATCATTGCGGACAATTAATAACTATTTCAAATATAAACAAAAAAGTTACTAAAAAAGATATCACTGTTAACCCGAAAACGACTTATCGCTTGGATACATTTAAATCTAAACTTTTAAGTAAATTACCATTTTTGGTGACTAATGATGACCCTAATCAACATTATAATGATTTTTTTAATATGTATTGCACACTATTCAATACCACGTTCATTCCAAAGACGTTCTCGGTTAATAGTAACGCTTCCTTTAGTGACTGGGCCACCATTGGTATACATACAAGTAGAAAACGACTTTATGAATTGTATGATGAACGAACTTGTAAAAACACTGCTGAATTTAATTTATATGTTAAGAATTATTCTAAATTATTTAAAAAAGTTTGTAGTATGGCCAAATCACGTTATTTGAGTTCAAAAATTAAAAATAGTAGTAATGTAATAAAAATGACATGGAGTATCATTAAGAGCGAAACGGGAAGGTCATGCAACCGATGTAGTGACTACAGCCTTGCTATTGATGACAATATAATTAAATCTGATTCTCAAGTCGCCGCGGCCTTTGAAAATTTCTTTGCAGAGATTCCCGTATCGACTACTAAATCTCTAAACTCTTCACCCACTGCTGCAGAGTCTTTACTTAAAGAAAACATTCCAGTTTGTGATTCTGAATTTCATTTCGAATATGTCACTTTTAAAGATATAATAATTAAAACCTTTCACACGTTAAATGTCAAAAAGACTGCAGATTTATGGGGTAATTCTGTGGACGTTGCTAAGTCAATTATAAATATTGTAGCACCTACTTTAGCTGTTATTTTTAATAATTGTATTGACCGTGGTGAGTTTCCTGATCTTATGAAAAACAGTAAAATTATACCGTTGTTTAAATCGGGTAGTACATCAGACCCTACTAATTATAGACCTATTTCAGTGCTACCTACATTTAGTAAAATTTTTGAAAAACTTATTTTAAATCAAATGCAAAGATTTTTTAATGTACATAAATTACTGCATAACAAACAGTTCGGTTTTACAAGGGGTCGTTCAACTACTGATGCCGGAGTTGAACTTCTAGGGCATGTATATAATGCATGGGAGGACAAATGCGATGCGTTGGGCATCTTTTGCGATTTGTCCAAGGCATTCGATTGTGTTCTTCATGCAACATTAATCAGGAAACTGCACCACTACGGAATCCGGAACGCCTCTCTGGATCTTCTTACTTCTTATTTAAGTGATAGGATTCAGAGAGTTGATGTTAACGGGAAAAGATCTCCCGGATCAGTAGTAAGAATGGGGGTCCCTCAAGGCTCAATTCTAGGTCCATTTTTATTTCTTATTTATATAAATGACTTGCCTTACCTCATAAAGGATGAACATGATATAGTGCTGTTTGCAGACGACACTTCACTTTTATTTAAACTCAAACGTCAGCAGCTGGTTACTGACAATGTAAATAGTGCCCTCGCAAAAGTAGTTAACTGGTTTAATGTTAATAACCTTCTTCTTAACGAGAAAAAAACGAAATGTATTAAGTTTACGATACCTCATGTTAGACAAGTAGAAACAAGTATTCTCATAAAGGGTGAAGAGTTGAAACCCGAAAATACCACAGTATTCTTAGGCATAACTTTGGATGCCAAGCTTCAATGGGGCCCCCATATAGATAAATTGTCAAAGAAGCTTAGCTCTGCAGCATACGCCGTTAGGAAAATTCGTGGTCTAACTGATTTAGAGACAGCCCGTTTAGTATACTTTAGTTATTTTCATAGTGTAATGTCGTACGGTATTCTGTTGTGGGGAAATGCCGCCGATATTCAGACGATTTTTGTTTTACAAAAAAGGGCAATTCGTTCAATTTATAAATTAAGTCCCAGACACTCCCTCAGAGACAAATTTAAAGGGATTAATATAATGACTGTGCCTTCTCAGTATATTTATGAAAATCTTTTGTATGCACATAAAAATATTAATCTGTTTAAAAAGTACAGTGATATCCATAATTTAAATACTAGGAACAAGCACAAATTTGTTGTTCCTACTACCAGGCTCAAGAAAATAGGTGGCTCGTTTAGATGCCAATGTATACGTTTTTATAATAAACTTCCTAGCCACATTCAAGCACTAAGCCTTAATAAATTCAAATCTTTTATAAAAAGGAAATTATGCCAGAATGCCTATTATACTGTCAAAGACTATATTGAGGACAAAAAGGCTTGGGATTGAGTTGCTCCAATAAAGCACAGGCAATGTTAATTTATTTTATTTCGCTAACTATTTCTACTTATAATCTTTGCTATAAGTATCTATACTTATTTACATATACAATGACACTAATATTTACTATTTAAAGTATTATATTATTTTAAATTATTGTGAATGTGAGGACTATGTGTGTTTTTGTTGCAGTTTTAATCATGTTCTGGCAGTTTGAGTAGCTGATGCGGCCTACCCAAATGTCCTTTCTTTGGTATTGTTCGTCGAATCGTTGAGCTCCTTAAGTTCTGAGTTGAGCTGCACGGTTACTGACAAATGCGTGCACTGACTGGACAGGTCCACTCAATCTGTGTGGTTCTTTCCTCAAAAGACCATTTCAGACACAAATCTACATGGTCCTCAAAGATTATTATAATATTATTCTAATTATTGTGAATGTGAGAACTATGTCGGTCATTGATTTATTTATATTTATTTTTGTATTTTTCTCAACGTAATCATGATCTGGCAGTTTGAGTAATTTATGCGGCCTACTCAAATGTCCTTTCTTTGGTATTGTTCGTCGAATCGTTGAGCTCCTTGAGTCTAAGTTGAGCTGCACGATTACTGACAATTGCGTGCACTGACTGGACAGGTCCACTCAATCTGTGTGGTTCTTTCCTCAAAAGACCATTGCAGACACCGATCTACATAGCTTTCACATGACCTGACCAAGATTTTGTCTGGACTTTAAAAGAGACTGTGACCTCTGAGTTTGTTTCGGCCTTTCTTCTCAGAGTAGTCAGATAGGAAACGCCGACCCCATCTAGTTTAAAAAAAAATATGATTGACGTGTAAAAGTGTTTGTTCAAACCTACTTACAGAAATAAAATCATTTATCATTTATCATTTACGGTATTTTATTATGGGGACGGGCTGCCGATATTGAGTCTATTTTCATTCTACGGAAAAGAGCAATTCAGAGCAATATAATTATGGCCTCCGCAGGCGCGATTATTCAAGGGAACTGTTTAAAGATATTAACATCATGACGGTACCTTGTTAATACATCTATGAAAACACGTACCTACGTAAAGTACGTAAGGAAACAAATAAATCTTTTCAGTAGAAAAAGTGAAAGACACAACTATAAGACTAGAAATAGGGACCAATCTTGCTAAATTAGACTCGTCCCTCGTGGGGTACTGTTTAAAATGTTACAATAAAATACCTCCCCACATACTCCAACTGAATGAAACGTAGTTTAAGTCTTGTATAATACGCACATTATACAGCCAAGCATATTATAAGTTGGGGGATGACATCGCTGAGATAAATGCTTGGCTCAGCGCTGGTCCTGCTCCACAATGGCGCATAGACTAATTGATTAGCACTCGAAAATATTGTTGGAGCTGCTGAAGATTGTAAAAACTATCTTTACATTGTTTAAATTCAATACCACCGATATAACTGAGGATGAACAAATCATCCAAGGCCTTAAAAACAACTGTGCGGTTGGTCGCGACAACATTCCTGCTATCTTCCTAAAGCGATATAGAGAGATTGTGCTTCCACCTTTGACTTATATTTGTAATCTTGCCTTTTCAACTGGCGCCTTCCCAAACTCAATGAAACTTGCCGCAATTCACCCGAAAGGACAAGGTACATAAGGGGACAGGGCTGTGTCAATAACATAGACCTATTTCCATTTTGCCAACGATATCCAAGATTCTGGAAAGGTTAATAAATAAACGATTAACTAAATACCTCGAGTCAAACAAACTGTTATCACCTTCTCAGTTTGGTTTCCGATCTGGAAAGCCAACTAGTGATGCCGTCCAGGAGCTGGTGAACTTTATTTCCACAAATTTCGATGGTATACAAAAGGTGCTGGCGATCTTTCTGGACTTAGCAAAGGCTTTTGACACAGTCTCTGCCCCGCTCCTCCTCGAGAAGCTGGAGGGGTTTGGAGTGAGAGGCACGCAACTTAAATTATTTTCTGATTACCTCACAAATCGCATGCAGAGAGTAAGGGTTGGTGATATGTGCAGTGATGATCTTGACATCACGTATGGGTATCACAGGGTAGTATCCTTGGCCCCACATTATTTTTGACGTACATTAACGACCTTTGTAACCTCAAATTGTATGGTGGCAGGATCATTACCTTTGCGGATGACACAGCTCTGCTTTTTCACGCGGACTCATGGGAAGAAATCTTCTCAAACGCTCAGCTTGGTTTTGACATGGTCGTTGAGTGGTTAAAAAATAACAAACTCACTCGTAACGTGTCTAAATCTATGTATATTCCCTTTAACATGAAAACTCACGCGATCCCATCCTATACAGATCTTTCAATAACATCACACACTTGCTCTTTCCGGCAAGACAATCCTTGCTCATGTCCTACTCTCAAAAAAACGTCTGTTATCAAATATTTGGGTATTCAGATTGATGATCGTCTTAGTTTTCAGACGCACATAGACGCACTTACAGCGAGAACGCGAAAATTGATATGTTTTCAAGAATCTACGCCTTGTGGCGGAAACTAAAACCATTGACACTGTATACTATGCACTAGTTCTGTCAATCATAAGCACTTTAAGCACCATCATAAATAGGCTTACTCAACTCACTTAAAATCTTGTCGAAGTCCTTACCAAGCGACGCAAAGACACAGTCTGTAAATCAAGGTCCTTCAAAACCAGCTTTAGCCGTAGATTATTTTGTTTCCTAGGAGATTACCTTTACAACAAAGTCAATACAGCCATTTCCATCTACTCCTTATCCATATTGAATTGTAATACGAAAGTCTAAAACTGGCTTAAATCTCACGATTATGGAGCCACTGAGAGACTCTTGGAAGTCATCTCATAAAAAGCAGCTCGACATGTCCCAAGTAGTTATACCATATTAAGACAAATTTTGAATACCACAGACATACTCACTACGCACCCACACCCATACGCGTACACCCACACCCTCACTCACACACCCTACTTTGCTGTCTAATTAATTAATTATATACTTTGTATTTTCCTTGTTTTACATTATTTTAGTTTTTTTTTTTCGTTCATCCCATTATCATTATCATTTGTTAGTAGACGTGATACAAACGTCTTATGTGACTTGTCCGTGTAGTATGGAGGCCTGGAGACCTGTACAGTGACACAGGTATTTCTAGTACAGGCTCCAGTCTCCACAACATCAACGTATTTTTTGTATACACATTTATGTATTGTACTAATGTTTCATCGTGTGGTGGAGAAAATAAACGTTTTTATTTATTATTATTATTTATTAATCTCTTAGTATTGTATGATTGCATAGCACATGTGTGAGCACTATGTACCTCCTATAAAACCAACACTGGGTACGCCTTTCATTGACGTGAATGTTTACTCAAATGTCTCGCTGGTGTAGGCGTGTATTGGGTCATTAAATTCCCTTCAAAAAGGTTGAGCTGAATGGTGCTGATCCAGGCGTCATGTTCGTGAACGGGTACCATCAGTAGGGACTAGTCATCTCTTAGCTGCCACCGTTTATTCAAAAATAAATTATAATAAAAAATATAATTTATTAATTAAATTTTAAAATTTATATTTGTAAGTTTTTGGTATACATAATAAAGAGTATTCTATTCTATTCTTATTTTAATTTCCGATTTGTTATTTTTTGTATTTTATTACGGACGCTTTTAACGTGTACGTCTTTCTACATCGTTCTCACATGTATAATTTCAAAATTAATGATTTAACCAATTTTTTGTAACAATATTTTGATTTAAAAGAGTGTCTGTGTACCTACCACACTTTGGAGTGGGCAACTAGCTTCATCTTTCTGACTGAAAGATCCGAACCGAATCTTTCACAATTCAAAAGTAATTAGTTTATTTAAAATAATTGCTTTCAGTTTGAGTTTGATGGATTGTCACCCATCCACGAACAGACCGCGGCAAGCGTATGTTAACCTTCAATCGACTCATGCGGCTGTTTTATTTAGTCACGAGCCGATTCGAATATATTATTATGTTTGCAGTAATAAAATTGCCTATTCTCAGCAGAGGGTGGAACAAGGCTGCCGATGATGACAATGATGGATAAAATGACTTCGGATTGGCTTGATTGTTTAACAAATACTGCCGAATCAAACAAGTATGTAGCAAGGCTAAATAATTTGAAATTTAAATGGGCATCAGAAAGTCAGTAATGAAATTCCTACGAATTATTTGCACCCAAATATTCGGTAATACTTCGTCTTGTCTCGTGTTATTAGAATTTAATTATTGAAAACATTTCTTTGAACTAATAATGTTAATAAACGAAAAACGGGGGTGTTCTAAAAACTGAGAACATAGTCGTAATGATAAGATTGAGTTTTTTAATAGGACAGCATGTAAAAAAATGTGTTATCATAATTTCTATGTCTTTCTAATTATTGTCTTCTCTCGTGTCAGTATCTATAAGTAACACGAGAATTTCATGCCGTATTAAAAAGATTAAACAGTCGGCAAGACTTTACTACCACCATTAGCGCACTCATGCTTATGAATTGTGAACTGGTATAGGTAAGTATAGAGTATTTTCTCACGAAGCGACACGTGTTTTACTTGTGATAACTAAGTGTACAAACACGCTGTGATTGTGTGCGTGAAGACAAGTAGCGTCAGCACACACACACACATTTCCAACTTCGCCATTGTCTCGGACAGTACCGAAAATTCTTGCGCTTACACACACATTCACAGCGTGTTTGTGTACTTGGTGAACACAAGTAAAGCGCGCGTCGCTTTGTGAGATAAAAATACTATAGATAAGTGTACGTCGTATAGGTAGTGCTAACCAATGCTAGTCTGAATCTGTTTGCGTCCTGTATTTGTTATTCAATCATGACATACGACGGATTGACGAAATTGTAAACATAGAGGACTATAACTAAAATGTCCGAACTATGGAAATTTAAAAACAAATCACGACCATACCCCGTATACCGTAGTCCGTGAAGCTAGCTTACATACATTTTACCTGAAACTAAACGAGTTCTGTCTCTATACAGTTCAACTTTCAAGTTAAACAAACCACAAAATAATACAATTAAAATCAACTGTCCAATGTCCGAGCTTGGAAGCTTAATTGAAAACCAGCGCTGCAGCACCGAGGCACAAGCACGATCGCGCGACGTCAACGTAACGTAAATTCGAATGATTTTTTAATCGAAAATAAAACTAATAAATAGCATTTCGGTAAAAGATTTCACAATCAATATCACCCATAAAAATGAATAAAGTCTTGAAACTAAGGAACTATCGGTTTAAAGAATTGATTCTCATAAAGAACACAAACTTGAATTAAGAGATATACGAATAAATCATGCAGTCGTAAGCTAACATAGCTAACATTCAGTCGATACAAAAAATATATATAGTAGTAGGCTTCTAAAGGTTGAATTAATTCTCATAAAGAACGCAAACTTGAATTAAGAGATATAGGAATAAATCATGCAGTCGTAAGCTAACATAGCTAACATTCAGTCGATACAAAAAATATATATAGTAGTAGGCTTCTAAAGGTTTTATGTTCTAACAAAAGGTTATTTATCACTACAGATATTATGTGCGAAACGAGTATTTTTTAGTTTAAAATCGAATTTACGTCACGTTGAATCCGTGCGTTCGTGCTAGGCCTACCGGTGCAGTCGAAATACTCCGCAGTCAAACCGTGCTGTGGTTTGCAAGCTCCCTTTTTGGCCAATACTGCAGCGCATGTATTAAACATTTATAGACAAAATGTTGGAACTGTTTCTATTTCAGTTAGAAAATCATAAAATCATGGGAAGTCATGATTGGATTTTTAGATTTGTGGAGCACTTATTTGATTAGGTATATGATAGTGGTAATTTAGAGCGTTGTGTAAAGATGTTGTGTAAAGTAAATCGTGGTTTAGTAATACTAGTTAATATTTATTTATTTATTATTTATTTAATTTTAAAGAAAGCTTAAAGACTAATAATAATTATTAATATCATGCATAAGTAGTTTCATTTGCTAATTACAAGCTTCCACATGTATAAATATATTTAGTTACAAGTTACTTGCGTCGACCAATTACATTGATTTGATTAAATTTAAAGAATACAATGTAAGTTAACATACTAGATATAAAAAAAAAAACAACTACAAAGTAAAGTCTACAATAATGATAGTGACCTTGTCACTTTAAAATACTAAATAATACTATGTGCCTAAGTAAAGTCAAGTCGAGTAATAATAATAATAAAGCTTTCTATTCCGAAATCAGACAATCACACTAACAATAATGGTTAAAACAAAAATCACAAGATGTCTCGAATTTCGGTGTGCCTCGTGGCATAGGCCTCCTCTAACAATTTCCATTGCGTGTGTCGTGAGGTACTCTCCTCCAGTTTGGACCGGCTGTCAGCTTTATTTCTTCCTCCCAGCGGGTAGGCTGCCTTCCCTGATTTCTTTTACCGTCCCTTGGATACCATTCTGTCACTACCTTGCTCTACTTGCCTTTAGCGTCTCGTATCATGTGGCCTGTCCACCTCCACTTCTGTTGGTCTATTCTTGCTAGAATATCGGTCAGTTTTGTTTTGGACCGGAGATCCGTGTTTCTAATTCTGTCCTGTCTTTTTGAGCCTAGCATGCTTCTCTACATTGCTCTTTGACACTTGGCAAGCTTTTCTCTGAGCAATTTCGTAAGTGCCCATGTCCCACACCCGTAAGTTAGACATGGGAGTATACATGACTTAAAAGTCTTTATTTTCTATTTATGCTAGTTATTCTAATACTAAAAAAACATTAGTCCTCCAGACTGAATTTCGGCCATGGAGACCAATCTCAGCGGAGACTAGCATACGTAGTGTGTACGCAGATACAGGTGCACTCTCTCATCCCTCCGTCTCATAGACCGATGGGACGGCAATCCGACAAGACCGGAGAGAGATCAGGCGCAGGACCAACGGCTTAACGTGCTTTCCGAGGCACGGCGGTATCACACCACCAACTTCCAAACGGGCTGATACTAAGGAATTCCTAATTGAAAAACCCAATAACACTTATTACTACTAAACTAGCAAATCTAGACTCTAAACTCTAAACTAACTTTGACTGACCGGTTGGCGCAGTTGGTAGTGACCCTGCCTTCTGAGCCGCTAGTCCCGGGTTCGATCCCCGGACAAGTCAAACATTTGTGTGCATGAACATGTCTGTTTGACCTGTGTCTGGGTGTGTATTATGTATATAAGTATGTATATCAGTCATCAGGTTACCGTAGTACAGGCTCTGCCTAGTTCGGGACCTGAAGACCTTGTGTGGATGTTGTCTCATAAAAAAAAAAAAAAAAAAAAAAACTCTAAACTAGCAAAAACTATTTAGTACTTAATTAAAAAGGACTCTCGTAGGTATAGGGCTAGTAGAGTATTTTCTCAATTTCAATATTTATAAAAAAGATTTCCTGCATGATAATTCGTGAAATGACAATAATTATATATGAAATTCGTAAAAACCACTGCCCAGCCTTACAACATCCATACAAAAAACAAATTCGCCAAATAAGTAATAATGCTTATCAAGAAAATAAGTGAAAATTTACCAACTTCACGAAACTCCATATTATCTCGATGATATTATTAAATCCACAACCCACAACAATGCTCCATCAAATCCCCAATTGTTAGGCTTATGTGACCAAGATAATGTCCTGACAGCCTCTAAATTGTCCAGGATTTGTCCTTTGTAGCCTGCAATGGAGGTTGCATAACTCTGACGTAAAAGCGAAGTAATATTGAAACATTCAGTTGGTATTAAAGTGACCGAGGCTGGAATAGTTGGTAGTTTTGAAAAGTTAGTGACAGTGTTAGTCCGAGCATTCCGATTGCGAAATTGGACTTTTACGGGTGGGTGAAGTTGAGTGTTGCTTTCAGAAAAGTTTTTTCAACGTACTCTGAAATTCAGGTATTGGTCTGAAAATAAGTAATTACCTAAACACTGAACTTAGTGTCGGTCAATAAGTGTGGCGGATAAGAAATACCTATTGTTGGTCATATTACATTTGCTGAAGTAAATTCCTCCATAAGTTGCTTATTGTGATACCTACATGAGGTAATACAAAGAGGAACTGATTGCACCAATGAACATACTATATTAAAATAACGACCGATTACTATTAAAAATATGTTTGTTACTAAGTGAAATCTTAATAAGGTTAAAATGTGGCAACTTCTCTTTCAGGAGACCATACATTACCACCCAAAACACTTAATTACTTGATGTATTTTCCGTGTACCACAAAGAAGAAACAGGCCTAATTTTGTTATGAATCATCATAATTACTTTACAGCTACATTAAGACGAGATGTTGGAAGCAGAAATAAATATCATACCTTTGTATGACAACCGAAATATCACACAACGCAGGCTCCATGATAAATTATAAAAGATTATACCTCTCAGCTCATTTTACTTAAATAGCATTAAGATTCATGGCCCGAGACTGTAAACAAAGACGTTGAAATTGCGGCTTTACAATCGGATTATGAACTTTAGTTATAAATTTTGTAAAAGCGTAAAGAATACTAAATCTTTAAGATACAATACGTGATCGAGAAGTTTCGGCGCTAAATTCACTTTTTTGTTTCAGATAAAATGATGGATCGGTCACGAGTGGCGGAGTAGTGAGCTGTAGTTGGATGTGAGAAGAAGTCAAAATGCTTCACAGAACGTCATCATCGAGGCGACGGCGCGCTTCCAGGAGTGCAGCCACGTCACCCCAAGCAAGGTCTCCAAGAGCATCAGCACAACCGTCTCGAAGAGCATCATTAGCAGCCACAGAAACTGATGAAGAAATGGAGCCAACCCCTCCTCCGCAGAGAAGCCCACGAGCGAGCCTCGCACCAGACGCTGCACTCGAAGGCGGCTACCACCGCAGTCCACGACACTCTTTGGTGCCCGAAGCCAGATCAGCCAGAAACTCCATAACACCAGATACGGCCCCACCGAACAGGAACACTTTAGCACCATCAAGAAACAACTTAGCAGTTGATATGAACTATGGATCGAGACTAAGCTTGAATCCTCAAGACTTCAACCGAAGTCCAAGAAACAGTATTACACCTGACGCTAATGCCAGAAGTCCACGGCGAAGTTTGGTTCCTGAGGGCACGTCATGGAATCAGCCACGAAACTCTTTAGTGCCAGATGTTGGTCGAAGTCCACGTCATTCCGTAGCAAGTATTCAAATAGATCCAGCTCGAAGTCAAAAAGACTTGGGTCCAAGTCCGCGGGCAAATCCAAGAGGCAGTGTAGAAGCTCCTATGAAGAAAGAAATGCCGGAAATGAACCGGAGTCCAAGGGGTTCGTTGATTCCTGATTCACAAAGGAGTCCTCGGGGAAGTATTGCGCCATCAGAGAGGAGCGCACGGGGCAGCCTAGTGACTGGTGAAGGGACGGCGGAAGCAAATAGGGTGAGCCCGAGGGGAAGCCTGACACTGACATTTCAAGAGCCATTGGTTTCACGGGAACGTCGACCGAGCGAAGACAGCCAGACCGCGGGTGAGTACATTTATTAATCGCACCTTTGCGACAGGGGCGATACAAATGTCCCAATTAACACAATTAATAGGGCGACTAAATATTTACGACACAAAGTGAAGGTAGAAATGTATGCCAGCCCTATTGGAATTATTACACCCAAAATCCTAGTCGTATTTAAATTAAGTGGCTTGACGGATTTCTCGGAATAATCTCTATTTTGACAGCTTGTCGTGACTTGAATTGAAAGCCTATTTTGGGAGCTTAGATCTACAAGCCAATCCCGCTCCTAGCGTACGTACATTTGCATAACAAGAATATAATGTTCTTTAATATCTGGATTCCAATTATTTGATTAAACTTGTGGTCGTATAAGACAGCTTCTCGGTATAGTCATACATCAAACCCATTGGACTTTTGTGGACAAAAAAGTCGCATGGAGGGGACATAACCCTTTTCCATACGTGAAGATTTCTCCAGTCAACTCCTACCACAAGCCGCTTTAGTTAATTTCGTTCCAAAAGTTTCAGATATTTTGTCATCCTTCCTAACATACCCTCTCTTCTTTACACAAACGGATAAAATCTTATAATTTTGTGACGATGATATTCTTTTAATTATTATTAAAAGTAGGTAGATTTAAGTTTTTCTCAGCCTTCATTACTAACCCCCAAAATATTTTTCTCACAAGTTGACAGAATCTACACATACACCAGCTGCGTCAAATTATTGTTTGTCACACAACACATCCATCAAAGTATTGATTGTTTATTCAGGTACTCGTGGCAGAAGCGTGTCCCCCTACAGGGCATCAGTGGCTGGTAGGCAGACCGGAGCCGGTATACCCTCCGACACTGGGTCTCGACGAGCCTCGAGCTCTGTCAGTCAGGTAATTATGAACGATCCTTTTTTAACCTTCTAGCTACAGATAGATAACCTAATAAGAAATAGAAAAACAAAGTAAAGTGAGTGTCTTAGGGTGTCAGTTCAGCGCTCGTCGGTATGTGGTCCACCAAGTACTGGGCGAAGTTAGTATAAGATCTGAAAGGCTGGCATGGTAGAAATGGAAGAGGATGCTAACTTTGCTAATATGGAGAGGATAGAAGATTTGGAATGCTTTATAAGAAAACACATTTCCTAAAAAACTTAATAATACCAATCTATGATGTTTGAAGCTTTATTGTGATTCTTTTGAAGAGTGACGATAGAACTACAGGTTAAGCCTTGGTACTCAGAGACGTCACATAACAATAAATAGTCACAAATAATATGGCAGATTGGGGACATCAAAATTTATGATCATATTTTTTTTGTAATCATTATTATTATGGTCAATTAAAGTTATTGATTGATAATAGTTATCTGTAATCCCTGAGTGCGACAGTTAGTCATGTCAATGCTGTCTCTAGAGTCAGCAATTTATAGATTTAAAGTGCTTAGAGTTTGAACTGTTTGCTAGGTTAAACAATGAAACGACGTGTTCACGGTACAAAGTATAATCTTGGACTGACTCACGGATATCTCATTATGCAGATACCGACATTACAGAGTTGAAAGTAGACTCAAAGGATTTTACAGTACAGGAATTTTCAATAAGCGACACTCCAGAACTGATAATAATTCTTTTAACTCACCGTAAAACTGAACTCTTACTCGTAAAATAAACAGTTTTATTTCCATCTCACAACGTTTAGCCATAAAAGACTGAAATATTCCTATAAAATCACAATAGTGCGTTCAATGCATAATATCAGGGATAAGGACGTTTTTCAAAGCTCGCGTTTATGTTAAAATCGTAAAGCTCACTTAAATCGATGTGTGAAGAGTTTGACGTGTTATCAACAGATTTTATGGCATGCAGTTTAAAAGATGGAATGAAAACGCGTTTTATCTTACTGGCCACGTTAAACGGTCAAAATGAAAGCCATTCCTACTATTTGCGCCATTACCCCACAGGTTAACGAACTATTTATTCAAAAGCCTTAAACATTCACGTAAATATGCAGGTGAAGTACCAATTGTAGCGTTATAATTTTAAGTGTTTTTAACTGCATGTAATTTACTATACTGTGCATGCAACGAATTGCTTCCAACATGCAAAAAAACAGTAATTATGTACTTACTTTAACTGCGCTGCTAATTAAGATTGATTTTTAAAAGTTAATCTACGTTATAATTAAGTGTTCAAATTACACCAAGCTTTTATTAATTTAAAATTGTTTTAACAGCAGAATAAGCTTTGCAACTAATCACTTTCACAGCACAGATTTTGATTCGGGTTTATAATAAATTGATGCACTCTGTGCTACGGCGTAGCCACGTAGCGGTCGTAGAGGGTCTACAAAACCAACGACCTGCTACGTAGCCTATCAGAATTTAGGCTTCTATAAAAAAAATGTTTGGTATTACGGCCAAGAACACAAGCACAGAAAACGATTTATTTTCGGATATAGTAACAAATCGGCAATCAATCAAATCCTTTTAGCGGTATAAGATACAGTACGGTAAACACGCGAAGAAATGGAGGCCTAATATCGAAAGTTGCAGAAAATTGTATTTTGATTTTTATTACCCTGGGGCATACTAAAGGGTATTTCGTGAATATCTTATGCTGTTAATTATGGTGATGAATATAAAGGCCAGTAAGTACACTTAAGCCTGTAGTTTAAGACATCTATATTTGAGTAAGGTAAGCCAAATCCTACTCTTTCAGCTAAATTCCAGCATTTATTGGTCAATGTTCGAACGCAATTTTATTGTCACTGTAAGTCCCTTACTTACAGTGACAATAAAATTGTTATAGAGACATTTGTAATCGTTAATCACTTTAATAAAGAATGTCTTACTGCCGCACTTAGAGACATCACTTTTAAATAATGACTGACCGGTTGGTACAGTTGGTAGCGACCCTGCCTTCTGAGCCGCTGGTCCCGGGTTCGATCCCTGGTCAAGTCAAACATTTGTGTGCATGAACATGTCTGTTTGACCTGTGTCTGCGTGTTTATATGTATATAAGTATGTATATCAGTCATCAGGTTACCGTAGTACAGGTTCTACCTAGTTCGGGACCTGAAGACCTTGTGTGGATGTTGTCTCATATTATTATAATTTTTTTTTTTTATCAGTCATCACTAGCATATATTTGCTCCTTTTGAACCAAATTTATCTGTTATATTTTTCTGACAGCATTCCAATATACACAAAACTACTAAACTATTACACTAAACTAACTTACTATACCAAAATAATTCTAAAGAGTTTGTTTGTTTATTTGAACTCGCTAATCTCTAGAACTACCAGTTGGATTTTAATAAATATTTTTGCATTGATAGCACAATTCTAGAAGAAGGTTATACATTGTTTATCATCACGCTACGACATAGAGGTTCTAAGCATAAAGAAAAAAAGTCAGAAAGAACGCTAAGTGAAAATGAAGTAATAGCCCAGACGAAGTGGCGGACAGAAGGAGAAGAAGTAGTTACATTGTACAAAACAAACTTAAGTTATTCATATAACCGGATAAAGAACGACTGAGAGCAAAATGTAAACGGAATCAGAAAATTGAGCAAAACAGCATACATTTTATGTGATTTACTCCCAAATGATAAATGATAAATTAATGATTTTATTTCTGTAAGCAGGTTTTTACAAACACTTTTACACGTCAATCATATTTTTTTTTTAAACTAGATGAGGTCGGCGTTTCCTATCTGACTACTCTGAGAAGAAAGGCCGAAACAAACTCAGAGGTCACAGTCTCTTTTAAAGTCCAGACAGAATCTTGGTCAGATCAGAATTCTCAACAACATAATGACCTTTTGAACAATACTACTGAACCCTCTTTCCTCCAGGTATCAGGCGACGAACAGCGTCGCCTCTGCGGCGAGCAGGCCAAGTACAGCGACCGCACTGGCCTGGGCCTCGGCATGGGTCTTACCACCTACGGCTCCGTGGCCTACCAGCTGAAGGACGCGAATATGGAAGCCTCGGGAACTGTTGACTTTGTCTGCAGAGCGGCTAAGATTATGAATAGGACGAGTATGTATTTTGTTTACTTTTTCTTTTCCATTTTTTTATAATGATAACTGGCTTGAGATTCTTTTTCGACCAACTATAAGTTTACATTAATCCAATCTATCTATTTACCCATCTTAAAACGTAAGATCTGCAACGCTTATTATTTGTTTTCTATCTTCACAATTGCCACAGTGAAACAGTACACCAATAAAATTAGTCTTTATTATGAAACACAAAGAAGTTGAAGCAAAAAGTTAGTATAACTGGAGCACCCATACAATTTATCGCACGATCTTTATTTTAATTTCGAAGCAGCTATGAATTCGAATTTCAAATCATCCGATTTTTCGTATCTTTGCACTGGGTATTTATTTGTTCAGTATAGGTATTCACGCAGCATCAACGTAGTAACTATGCTCCGGCCAAGACAAAAAAAAATAAAAACACCGAGGGCGCCCCTCTAATACTTATTAAAAACGTAGACAATTATAAATTTTTATTAAAAATGTCCAAAAGTATACATTTTTATGAAACATTTCGAAATTATAAATTTTTATCAAAAGTGTCGAAAATTATTTTTTTTTCCATCCTACATACATTGTAACTCCAAGTTTCAAAGAATCGAACATAACGGCTAGTCATGTCCATGTGTCGGATTGGCAACAGGCTTTAATACACGAACAACAAAATTCAATAAGCGATACTCCATTGTTTCACTAAACCGAAGCCTTTTGTTTCAGTACTCATGACTGTGTTCCTGAGTTTCCTGTGTACTCTGCCTATTATTATGATGATTATGGGTAAGTTTTTTGAGTCTGTTAATTATTACTAGTAAAAATAAGTACGAACAATATATATCAAGATCATGTATCGTTCTACGACACTGTGGTTTGAAAGTTAATGAACTTACCATATTGGCATTTAGTAATACCACTGTATGCTATCTTCAAAATTAATTTGCCACCATAAATGTTCAAATTCTGCAAACTAAACATGAATAAATGTAGTCGTGTAGTGTGGGCCCATCCCAGTATGTTTTGTAATTTTGACGTTTGCAAATTGTCTATTCTTAACCCTTTCTAAAACATTTGCTTTAATATTTGAATCACGAAAGAGTCACGTTAAATATACGTGCTCTAATATTATGCTTACGAGTTTTTTGTTATATCTAAGCGAGACCACGATAACAAATCAGAATTGCGAAAGCACCACTTTTACAGAAAAACTACGCCATTACGACTTATAGCCGAATTTATATCTGAACGTTCAAATATCGGGCATATTTTAAGCTTTGTAAGAAGAAAAGGATCTATTAGAAAAAAAAAATAAGACTCAATGTGAAATACTCAGACGATAAAGTGGATATATTCATTTGATAGAAACTTGATGCTTGATAGAAAAAGTCTGACCTCTCTCTTTACGGGTGTTATTTTATTGGTACCTATATAGGTCCATTTGCTGAAGGTCGTAATGATGCGGGTCTTTATGACTAATACAGGAAAAAGAGGGCAATCACTTACTCTCTACTTGAACCAATAAGTAGAGGAATTTTGACCTATACCTATGCCAATTAAGAATTTTGCAGACAGCTAGTGAACGGATCAACAGCTGGCCACCCAACACAAATTAATTCATAAAGTAACTAATTTCAGTTTGAATCAATTTATTAAAAAAATGTTGTTATGTTAAAAATGAGGGAGGAAGAGGTTTATAGGACACGATCACCGACAAAAATGCCAAAACAACACGACGTTAAAAACTTCAAAAGAAAACCACGTTTCCTTTCTTCTGCTGTCCAGCCAAAAGTCATTAGGAAGCAAGTACTCATGTAAACTCACCGAGATAAGGTTTAAACCAAAGTTGACATAAATCTGATAAGGCGGTCGACGAGATGCCACCATAATAAAATTACAGACTGGCAGACAGCGCAAAATGGTGCCCAAAAAATGAAGAGAGAAAAAGTTTGTAAATAAGTTTGAAGGAAAGGTAGTATTTGAGTGAAGTTAAAAAGTTCAGATAACTTTGGCTTAGTTTGAAGGGTAAGACAAATGGCGTCAATCTAATTATCTACTTGGCTGGTGAATTGAAGAGAATGAGTGTTGTTGTCACAGTGAAAAGTACTGTTATAAATAATAGAAATGATAAAAAGTTTAAGAGATATGCGTATGTCTCTATCTAGCATAATGTAGTAATTTTTGTGTGCATTAAAGATATAAAGTACCTAAACAGATTTATTTAAGACACAGTCGGCAATCTGCATTGTAATTTCTGATAATCTGCAATTTCTTCCGGGTACCCTGATTACCTACCTCTTTATTTTTATTGTTTAGTTAGCCTATTTTATTGTTTCCCACTGCTGGGAAAGGCCTCCTCTTTTTCCTTCCAAACCTCCCTGTCTTGTGCTATATCTAGAGCTATAAAAAAAAACGGAATCGTACTCGCCGTCACATTCCGACATCTCATAATCTCACAATTACCAAATTCCTTACCTAAATTGGTTTCTGTAGATTCGCTCATGAATATTCAAATCAATTAGTACCTGCTGATTGAGCTGTTTCACCTGATTGTATCCCTACAATATCTTACGAACAGACTTACTTCGTACACGTACCAATACGGTACCTGACAAGGTAATTATATTGAATAACCCTTTGTGTTAGCAACGAAGCAGGGATTAAGAAAAGCGTATCTTGGCAAAACATATTTGTAAGTTAGCAAGACTTCCAGCACTATTTTAAAAGGTATTATTATACATTGATTTATGTTTACAAAACTGCAATCACTTTCAGAAACGATAGGTAACAAAATGTCGTATTGTATTTACCAAAAATGTATTAGACATGTAGATGACCTTTCATGAAAGGTCCGTAACTACGTCAACGTTGATTCCGAGATAATTGAAGTTTTATCTAAAATGAAGGGCCGCGATTTACTGAATGGTTTTAGTTAGTGATTCTTGTTTTATAAGACGTCAAAAAATATAGGTTTTATTTTGAACCATAAATTGACACAAAAGGCTGTTATTGTGTAATTAAGTCTTTTCAGATTCAAAAACCAGAATTTGTGTCGTAGTTAAGACTAAAATCCTTATGATATCTCTAATCTAATATAAGTTACCGCTTTGTGTGTAAGACCATAAGATAGCATTTTCTTTGCTGATTCGGAATATGTTATTAACTCATTTTTGACAAAATTGTCAGGTAAGGCCTTCTTTCTTATGACGGCAGTATTCTTCTCACTTTCTCTATTGTAAAAACGCGATCACCAACTCCATTTTAATATGTGCTGATCCTGCCAAAGGGTAACTCTGACCCTATGACCCTCGTGTGGACAATGTACAAAATTTTTCATAATTATTACACCGTTAGCTTCACACCACAAAAAACGGCAACAAATAGTCACATCAAACGATAAACCTAACTTTTTAGGTCAAACCTTCACTGAATTTATGATAATTCGAGCCAGTTTTTCGTATTCGGTTCGGCAATAAAATCGAGTAAAGAACGATCATTCGATGTTGAACGGTAATCGATTGTACTTGAACTAATACTTGAACAGTCGGGCACAGTTTAATCAACGCGTTGATCTACGAATCCGGTGCGTACTGGTTTAATCCGGTTTGAGCAGGAACAGCCACGGGAATTAGGTCGGCACATTATCGAATGCTTGTTGCTTGTGCATGGATCTGGTGAACTCTGACCCACTTCTGCTTCGCATAATAATACTCCCTAGACGGCAATGTCTTCCATAATTCCCTTCGTTGTTGGTTACATAGGGACTTTAACGCACAAAGATTTATTATACCGTAAATAAAAGAACATTCACAAAAAAAAACTGACTTCTGACGTTTTTCGTCACTGTGTAGATTTTATTTAAATCTTCCTCGTGCGGGCAAGCTGAAACGGGGTTAACTTGGTCAACTCCTCCTTACATTACTAGATTTATGGAAGGTTTGTTATTAGATTAGACAGACAAGCAGGGCATTGAATCTGATATTTAGAACCACACACAGTTTCACACATTTCTCACAGAAAAAAGCGTATATTTCACCATCGCGAGATGTGTAGGCAGTATCCACCAGAAGAATTCGTGAACGGTGATGTGGTGAAAAAGAGTCTCGGCAATTTTAACCACTTCTTATCGATTTCAGATCAAGAAGTTAAAGTTATTTCTCGATATTTTACTTCAGTAGGTACAGTTGCGGACAGTTCCGATGAATCACCCTTAACGCCATTGTCGCTTGCGTCCAAACGCAGAGCTAGCCCCGCCCCCTACGCACTCACGCACAGATACCTGTGTTTCTACCTACTTTATTTTCATACAGCCATATATTCCATATTAGTATCACATTTTTATACTAATAACTAGCAATTAAATTGTTTATTCACTAATTAACAGCATAGCTTCGCAATGGGTAGGTAAAATAGACTAGGCACACGTTAATTACAATAAGATCACTAAATTGTGGGAGGAAATTGATAGCCAACAAAATATTAAAATTAAAACATAGATACCAATGGGTAGTCAGCAGCAATTAAAACAGAGATTTATTAGTTTTGTGTTTATTTAATGGTTAAAACATAAAGTGCGTTATATCAATAATAATAGCGTCTTAGCCCAGATGGTTAAAAAATATTTTAAAAGAGTAACGGTGGAGTTTCTTGCCCATTCATCTCCATACGAAACTACCTTTTGGAAGGGGCAACTGGAATAAATTCTAGTTAAATGTAAATGTTGACGTTCAAATGTGCCTTTTATATGCCTATTTGAAATAAATGCTTTGACTTTGACTTTGAGTCAATCAATGATTGACTCAAAGTCAAAGTCAAAGCAAATCAAATGTAATTTCTTCAAATGAAATGTAATTTGAAGAAAAAAAGCCCAAAAAATAACAAATCACATTATTGATCTAAGTTTGCGATATACATGCATACATTAAACACTCGGTTTCGATACTTTGAATTAGGATAGCTTTTATCTCCACTAAATTGGTTTTGCCGATCCGGCTTTACTTTTAAACAATAGAACAAAAGCATGAGCCGTGTAGTGGGTGAAGATTTTTGGGAGTGCAAGTTTTGGGAGCTTCTTATGATTCGCCAAAATTACTTGTGAGCGGGGTTTAACTGCTCCTAAGCACGTTGCGTAGTTCAACGTATTTTATCAGATAAACCATTCAGAGCTCGTGACCGCGATAGTACCTTCTCTAAGCCTTATTTATTAAAAATATAAATTCAGACTTTTCTTCGTCTTAGCGTGTCGATAGCAATCTATATTCAGTCAGCCTAAAACTGAGTAACGAGTTCAGCGTAGTGTATGAATAGCATTCATTAGTTTCTGTTCCGTGAAGATATCAGGGCACACAGGATATGATATCAAGTGTACAATGGTTTGCAGAACAGCACCACATTTGCACTATTATGCTGATATCACTTCCTGAGCAGGTTTTGTAGTCAGACTTACATAATTCCTCTTCCCCAGGTGTCCACTACGTGCGTGACTGTCCCGCGGAGACCCGGATCCCTGTGTACCTGATAGTGGGGGGAGCGGCTGGTGGGGTTGGGCTCGGCTGGCTCCTGTTCAACCAGCTCGCCGGAAGGAACTCCAACTCCCCAGCCAGTGTGCCCGAGAGGATCCTCGCGTATTTGCTCACTATGTTTCTGATGGCTTGGTAAGAACTTATTGAAATCATTAGCTAAAGTGGACACTTTACTTGCCCAATGACTTGAGGGCCTAGACAAGTGACAATCGCTTCTAAAGCGCCGATTGACATAATTATGCTTTTCGGTGGTTTATGTCAGTCTCATACATTTTTGACTTTTCCATCATCCTTATCGCTGATAGAATGTCCCTTTGTCTAGGCCCTCTGCGCTGGTACGGTCAAACACACGTCCATTAGTGGTCTATCAAACATATAAGTTTTTATTTTTTTTATTCATAAACCTACGAGTAATATTTTTGCAAACTATGTTCGATGCGGACCTTGATGAACAGTTTTCTCTTGTTCTTTCTCTTCTAGCAGTTTCCTTAGTGCCCTTACTCTCGGCGATCAAATTTCCTCTTTGCTTTCCCACCGGGACCAACAATCTCATCATAGCCCACATCGATGCCCAGAGTGTTCCTTGCCATTACTCTGGTCTTCCATTAACTGTTCACATATAGATGCTTAGCTGATCTCTGATCCTTCCTCAAACCCTCTCTTTTTCTGTCCAGTATGCCCTTCCTGGCTTGGTTCCTATCCACAATGATAGAACCGCGGAGGGTGCATGCAACAACGCAAGAAAATGGCGACACCACCAGTGTTGCCATTTTCTTGCGTACTAATATTACCCTACAAGATTATCAGCACATCGCCGTCTTCGGTCTCGGGGTCAGCGAAGCATCTATTTCTCGAAATTTCTTTGCATCACGTAAAAATGCTTCTTGGAGTGATGTACTGTCCTAACCTCAGTATCGATTACTTTGATTCTTTTGATTCGCTTTTAAATTATTTGTGGCTCTTATAAGTCCACGTAGTCGTGATGGGTGACTTTAATACTTGCCTTCTTAAAAATTACAGTCGTACTCAAAAACGTCAGTCTCTCTTATCTTCTTTTAACGATTTGGGGCGCTTAAGGAAGAACCTTCGGTTCCTCCCAGCAGCCCCCCTCCACTTCGCGCTCTGGCTTGAGCCCTTTGCGCTAGATGCGGCGTCGGACTCCAACCCCGCATCACTCCCCGCCTCTACGTCCTTTTGGTTTTTGGTTGTATCTTTTTTTTCATAGTATTCCCACGAGTAGATATAGGTGAAGATGTCCACCGGGCAGAGCCTAGATGCCCGGTAAGCCTAAATACTGCAGAGTGCGGCAGGTGCTCTGCAGGGGAAGCGCTCACGACTGGACTCCCTCCAGCCATTCATCCTCTCACCGCGCTTCAAAGCTTAGGATTGGGTGGTTTTTTATCTTAGAGGTAGCCTTCCTCTGGGTCAGGCAATTAAGCCAAGCCCCCGGCGACGGCATTAGACATGCCTTCGTTCGCTGTTCGGCCAACCCGACTCAGCGAACCCGCCGAAAGTTCTCTCCTCGAGGACTACTCCTCAAGGAGAGAAACACGCGCCACTTTGATGCGCCTGCACCGCAGCGGCGGCCCGTCCAGTCTACGCCCACTCAACTTCCTCTGTAAGCAGAGGAGGAGTGAACATATTGACCTTCTGTAGCCCGGTTCCCTTCACCGACCATCAAGCACGATCGGTGATTGGAACCATGACCTTTCTCCGTTTGTTGAAGATTAGCCGCCAGCCCCAATTGTCCACCAAAACCTGGTAGGCAATTGGAGCCGACGTTGCCCAGGGTGCGCCACGAGGAGGCTCTTCAACATGCACCCCAACGAGAGGAGGCCTGTGTCCCAGCAGTGGGAACATATTATAGGCTGATTATGCTTATTATTAAACATACACTACATTTAGGCTAAGTTTTTTAACGTACCTAAGGCTCCAAAAGCTTACCAAAAACATTATCTAGCTATTTATTTAAACTGTTTTATGTGACATAACATTTTAATTTAATGTTATTTATTGTGTAGTGTTGTTATTATGCAAATCACTATAAAATATTGTTGAAAAGTCCAATCCTCATACTTCATTATGACTGTGCACAGTGGGTCTATTTTTTGCTCGCAAGTGTAGTTAACCATGTCGTTATTTGTTTGGAATAGTTTGCGGGGTTCACAATATGTTTATAATGTGAAAAATTTGCAAATACAATTTATTTTGTCAAATTGGTTTTGTTGTTTTGTTCTGTTACCTACTTTGAATGAGAATGAGGTAACCAAATAGTTTATTGTTTTTTTGTGGTTCCCATTTATCTGGCAATATGGTTTAAAACTAGTTGGAAATAAAAGTTGAGTAACAAGAATAAATGGCTTTATAGGTACATGTTGATTTATATAAAATTACTTTTGTAGGATAATTCGATGAATGTGACGGCGTTTTTTAATAATTTCATATCGGACAAAATAATGCAATGAATTAAAACATTTACTATGTTGTAAACAATAACCTTTTAATGTAAATGAAGGCTTGTCCATAAAACTTTTACTGGTCGACGTTAACATTAACAAATTCACAACCAGGACCGAAAAGTTTTAAGCTGCTTTAATTAAATACAAACATAATATCAATTATCGTATAATGTTTTGGAAACATCTGAAACGTATTGAAAATATACCTAACTAGCGTGTCGGGCTTGTTTCGCTCGAAAACATCGAGATTTCTTATCTATCTCTAAACAAGGTGTAACAAAATAAATGCAAGTCCTGAAAATAGTTTGCTCATAATTGACTACTGAATCAATTTCAGTAACTATTAATACAGGTATTTTTTTCAAAAAATATGTATTTTGCAATACTGACCGACGATTGAGCCAAAGAAAATTAAATCTTATATCAAGGCAATACGACATAATTTTAAATGGATAAATTAATGCTAGGGTCAACACGATTTTCTTAATAATTCGCTTTTGCTTTTTTGCTTTTGCTTAAATATTTAGCTTTAAAAAAAAATTGTTTTGGTCATTGTATAATGCTTTTAACTCAATACTGTAATTGGGGTGTATGAGGTCTTGCGTTAATTATGTTACACGTTGTATATATAAGGAAGCCGTGGTTGCCTGATCTATCATCAATATTATTCACCACACAGCTCAAACAACTGAACAGATTGGGCTAAAATTTGCCACACAGATAGTTATTATGACGTAGGCATCCGCTAAGAAGGGGATACAGTTTATATGATGAATCTTACTCCTTTGGTTAATAAACTTGAAACTTAACAATATTTTCCTCAGTAAATAATAAAGATTGGCTCTGTTAGTTTTCTTCAACAGCACCTCACGTAGGATTTACAGGGTTTCAAAGTTAGTAAATAAAGGCGCTGTCGGCTTAACTCGAAACTCGGTACTAATATATTTTTAAACAAAAACAAAAAGTACGTAATTCAAAAATCAACTCCCAACGAGGTGGAAAAGGGTAATAAAGTTTGGATTTTACTGCTTGTTTCAATTAACCCGAAAATGGGTACAAATAATGTTAGACCAAACAACGGGAACGTACCAAACGCTTTTTTTTTAAACAAACCCTGTCGTGGTGAAAAGGGAGGACACTGTTTATTTGAAAACTCTTATTCCAGTGATCTATAAACTTTCAAATTGGCCTGAATACTTATTACTATTATATTATTTATATACTACACTATTATATTATACTATATTATTACTGACAATTGCGTGCACTGACTGGACAGATCCACTCAATCTGTGTGGTTCTTTCCTCCAAAGACCATTTCAGTCACCGATCAGACATAGCCTTCACATGATCAGACCAAGATTATGTCTGGACTTTAAAAGAGACTGTGACCTCTGAGTTTTTTTCGGCCGTTCTTCTCAGAGTGGTCGGATAGGAAACGCCGACCTTATCTAGCTTTTAAAATATGATTGACGTGTAAAAGTGTTTGTACAAACCTACTTACAGAAATAAAATCATTTATCATTTAACGCGGTCACACAGAGAGACACGAACTGCAACTTTAATTAAAAATAATTATGTTTAGATAGAAGATTTAGATAACATTGTCCAAAAAAATTCACTCCTTCAAATGTCACACTAGGTTAAGGTGTTCTACGATTGATAATTCTGAAAATCAATCAATCTAGCTAGACAAGGCTTCAGAGTAGAATCTAATTTGACGTTCGAAAAAATTGAATTTCTATAATTTTCAGACCGATTTTTAATACCTTTTGCGAATTTTATTTTCGATGGATTCATTATGCGCTGTAAAATTAAATTTGACAAATGATATTGTTGAAATCGCATAAAGTGATCGGAGTTCAAGCCATTTTAAATTGATAATCATCATCATAGGCAAGGCAATCTTATTTCACCCACTGAAAGTAGCATTATTATATTATTTATGTCCACACAGTAAAACAGATACAGATACGACATACCTATATTAGAAATAAATACAAAGGAAAAAAAAAATTTTTTTGAGGTATCTTCGTGAAGTTTTTGTATCGTACCAACTTAGTTGTATTATGTTTTCAACACACTATCTAACTAGCTTATATCCTGAAGAATATCATATATTTTTCTGATTTTGTTTACTGCGGTGGATCATATACTTTTAGGCATTATAAAATTTGCGTTTAGGTCATGTAGTCTCCTTAAGCTCATAATTATACTCTTTAATTAAACACACATTCTCCAACAGGTTTGCCGTCGGCAACTACTGGACCCTAGGCATCATGTGGCCGGACTACGCCCCGACCCTGTTCGAACCGAACAAGTGGTGTCACAGGACATTGTACGTGTTCTCGCTCACTCAGCTCGGAGTTGTGTGGGGACTGATGGCCTTGTTCCTACTGCTACTGCTGGCTCTCGCCATTTGTCAGGTAATGGCTCAGGTATACTATGACAATTTATATCTTTGTAGATGTCATCATTAGAGTTTCATTCGTTTGTGGTACGTACGCAAGCAATGAACATCCCTGCTGTACTATTAATACTATACCTCAGATAATCAATCACAAAACTTCATTAAAGCTGCAAAATCGTTATTCAATTATTTAGTAGGTATCTACCTATCCACCAAATGTCCAATGTCAGTGTGTCAATGTGTGTGTAGTCCTTTTTGTTTTATGTACAATAATGGTTAAAATAAATAAGTACCCAAACGGAAATACTAACATTACTAGAGTTAACTTAATCTTATTTGCATTTCGAAGTTAGAACGAAGGTTACACCTTATAATATATTATTGAGAAAATGTATAAAAGGTTTACGGCGTAAATAAGTTTTATTATAGGAATTCTTTGAATATTAAAATTCTGAAAGTTAGTACAGATAAAAGGGTTCGAGAAAATTGGGTGTGCAACGCACATTGCCTATGCAAATAGATAACATAAACATTTTAGCTTTTGCTAAGTAAATACCTATCGTAAACCACACAATTCGTGGTTTACGATGATCCTTTATTAACATAATAAATACCCGATATCTTTAGCTTTATGGGCAAAAACATAACAACAACACAAACTTTTCACAGTTCATTGTAATAAAACAAAAACACAATATTTTATAAATACGAAATAGCTTGTAAAAACGAATTCTTCACTTTTCGAAACTAAAAACAATAATAATAAACGGAAAGCTACACCGTTCCTATTAAAACTGCCCGTTCCTAGGATAGAATTATTTAGACTCAGATACGTGTATATGGGCCCGCTTATTTATAACTCTCTTCCAAACTTTATTACTTACCTTCCTTACTGAAGCTTCTGCATAGTTCTAAAAAATGGCTCATCTCACACCGTTTTTATTCTATAGCAGAATTCCTCAAGTAAACTTCTTGTTAGTCCTAGCATTACAGAAATGCATTGTAGATAATCTTGTTAGTATGTGTTACTTTACGTACGTAAAGTACTAATTATTATTCGTATTTGTAAAAGCCATTATTTATTCGACTTTGTGTTTATTAAATACCTACCTTTTTTAGTATGTTAAGTTTATGAAGCTTTAAATAATTTAATGTTGAATAATACTGTGCTCATTTAGGTAGAGATTTGCTTTTTGTAACAAGAATCTTGTTACTTTAATATTTGCATGCCAATTATGGCGAAATGTGTCATCGCAGTAACTAATTGTATATATACCTAATGTACTGCAAATAAATGAATTTGACTTTGAAAATAAGGGTTATTCAAATCTAAATTATAATTACTTAAATTTTCTTGTTTAGGTGTTCGGCTGTGGCTGGTTAGGACCGCCGAGGTACAAGTAGCAACGGCGCAGCGTTGTGCTAGAGCTATGGCACAGGAACATCAACAACACCATGGACGTGGCCGGCGCTCTGCTGCCCTTCACACAAGTAGTCCGCCCCGAGCTTACCATCCACGTACAGGAGGTGCTCACTCAGGCAGATAAGGAAGCAGACGGTCCCAAACACAAAAACACAATCCCTGAAATAAACGAACCAAGCGACAGGGACGATGAAGTGATAAGTCCAACCAAAAATGTTGACAGCCCTAAAAGTGTACATTTAAACAAAAGTGTTAATGACAATGCTAATAGAAAATACTATGAGAAAAGTGCTAATGGTAAGAATAGTGAAGTAAGAAGCTGCGACATGGTGACAATGAAGAATTCCAGGAAGGGCAGCCCTGCCTGATGGTTGTTCGTCGTGCTGCCACCGCACGGCAAAAAGCATGTACATTTCGAAGCAACAGATAAGATATACTACTTCTGAATTGCTATGGACAATTTATCGCTGTCGAGCTAAATGTCGAACCAAGTTTTTATAAAATGTCTAAGATGAGATTTATGGTAACAATAATTCCTTAAATCGAAAGATAAGCGACGATTTTTTGTCGATTGAAATATTATGTAGGCAAAAGAAAGACGATGTTATTTATTTTACATTAAACATTTATTCAAAAAGATTATTCTAACGTAGAAAGTACTTCAAAATACTTCAAACACCAAAGTGAATAATAAACAGATAAGAATTTAGCTTTCATTACACAATGAAAGCTAAATTCTTATCTGTTTCTTAAGTATTGGTACATTAAGAGAATCTTTTAAAACTTCTAACCTACAATCTAAATAAAAGCCACAAAGAATTCAACTGTGACTGACAGTTGAAATCCAGGCTTAGGCCAGACCTTTGGGATAAAACTTTTAGATTTACTATCGCTCGTCTTCAAGGATACAATTTGAATAAACTTTGTAGTATTTATATGACGTTCGATATTTATGCTCGCCAGTGTACCGTTGCTTGACTGTCACTGCTTTTCGACTCCGTGCTCAAACCACTATTTATCTGTACCTACTTCTTGCATATTATATCACACAATTATGCATAAAAACTAACATAGTATATATGTGATAGTAGTTTTAATTTCATATCATTCTGTTGTCTTTGAAGAGGTATATGTGCTGTTTCTTTATCATTGAGATACAACGAATATTTTTTAGATATTAGTGCTTTTTATATTGTATTGTAAATATTGATATTGTATTGTAATCACTAAACAGATAATAATGTAGATATATCATATCAGCTGACATATTGTAGTATACATATCCTATATTATATTGTTATTATTAAGTGTAATCCGGGAACGAATTGAGTGGGATAAAGTGGAATTGCTTGTGGCGGCTGTCATTCCCCGTAAATGGAGGAAAAATATCTAGGAATTCTTACATAACATTCTGGATCCTCATATTCAGTGTTATTTAATCAAAGCGTATGAAAACTAATTAAGTAGTTTATACGTTGTCATCATGTGTGCTAACATAAATTGATAACTGTTGATCGTACAGGCTTGTCGTAAGTGCCACAGAACCAACTTTGTTGACAATGAAAATCAGCGTCTGTAGTTGACGTCAAGAGTATGCAGTCCCATTCTAACGTTCCTCGGGTGATATGAACGTATACCAATAAACACCATTTATATTGTAGATTGTATTATATATAAACTTTGTGTGCACCTAATATCGATATTTTTAAATTGTACTAAATGTCTGATTATCGTACGTGATACATGTGACGACTCGGGACCTTATAAAAATCAGTTAAAACAAAATACAATTAAGGACAAAACTTCATACCTAACATTTTTTATTTACCTGGAAAACTATATAACCTGTATAACTTCGTTTTTCAGCTGGTGTCAAAAGCAAACAATTGGCCCTTCCCAAAGTTATTAAAAAATGAAGCTTCCAATTTTATAAAGTCTCGAGTTTCGATACAGAGTGATCACGAAAACTGCATGGAACAGGCTTTAATAGAGATTTTATGTGAAATCATATTTTTATAGAAGAGAAATAATGAAAATTTGTTATATACTATTTGTATCAATGTGCTTTTAGGTAAAAATCGGGAATCAGTCAGTGAAATGTACCGAGTAATGTGCTGCGTATTTTGTTTTCCTCCAAAGAAGTTTTCTGCGACTATCAATGCCAGGGCCCATAGATTATATTTGGACTAAACTAAACTCTTTTCACAAATTAATTTTGTATTGTATTTTGTAGGCGTTAAGAATCAAAGTCTTTACTTAGGTGATTATGATTATCTTTGCCTGCCTCTTCTTGTTTTTAAAGTTAAGTTGTTTAATCTCAGACATTAACAGTTCTAAATTTAAATAGTTTAAATACACTTTAGATAAATTATCTAGTCCCACCTTCACAATCTGTCAGAAAATCTTGAAGCTACCTAAGAAACGAATAGTAACTAATTTGTTTGTCTCGTTAGCAAACAACGTACAAATTCTATATTATCTCAATCATTTTGGCTCCTTATCTTAGAGTTTGGACTGCTATAACATATTATTGTGTATGCAAAGTGAAAATCCATAGTAGGTACATATGAAAATATGTAAAAGATAAATTATGAAAAATAAACTAGAGTAATTCGCTTAAGGCTCGCTGTCCACTAAGGTGTAACATCTAATAATCATGGATGAAGAAATGCATTTTACAGAGTTAAAATTTTACATATTACTCACGCCTTCTTCTCGTGGGGGTAGGCATACACTACAGATCGCCACCTGCTATGATCCCTACATACGGCTTATGCTTCATTGACGTTCATACATCTAGTCATACACACACGCCGGTTGGTCGGTATTCTATTCATCTCCCTTATAACTGGTAGTATGTTAGTAGTACTTCCCGATCGAACTCCTTTTCTGGAAAGTACTACACACCTGACCTTTCTGAAGAACATCACCAATAAGGTCACTATATGTCCTTCTAGTAAAATTTGTGACCATAGGTAATGCCCATTTCAAATACGTATTTTGTGTTGGTACATAAGATCTCATCCGACGACAAAAATATTAGTTATGTAGGAGTACTTGTCTGTTTATTAAACTTCCAACTGTGGAATAAATCTCAGCAGTACCTATTGTTTAATGTTATGTAGCTAAATGTTCAGTATGATTTTTCGATATTTTTGCCTTAAATGTATAACCAGCTAAGATTATTAAAATTTACAAGTATTTCTCACCACATATATCAACGTAACGTAGACTCAATATCTTGCTAACATATAGTTGAAATTCGTTCGGGCGTAATCTCATCTCCTTACTTATGCAGCAAATGTTCGCTGTAAAAAAGAGAGACTCGTAAAAGCACTCTAAACGTTGTGCATTTAATTTTTCCTTTTAGAAAATGTGACACACATTTAAGGGCTGACCTTCTGTAAAAGTTACAACCAAATTACGTCCATCTCGCGAAGTAACGAAATAAAAAGAAATTCTGTACCGACATGTGGCTTAGGATCCCGCAAAAAGTCAAAGAAAATCCCGATTTTCTCCACGTACCGGCTTTTCTCCCGGTATAATAATAACTGTCAGTTGTAATTCCCGAAGGCTGTAACAAAAAGGGTAGGTTAACATAAAATGTCCTTCCCTCATCGTTTGCCGATAGCTATGGGGATTAGGTCCAAATTCGATTGTGAGACCATAAAGTTTTCGATTATCACAATGGCTATACTCGATTCAAGGGTTACAGAAAATGATTGTACTTTGATTTCATTCGAGAACGACGGCTAGCAGCATTAATTTATGGATAGTATTACAGTGAAAAATAAAAGTATTCTCATTTTTAGGAAATTTCTAGATTTTAGAGAATACTTTAGTGGACCGCTGGCTTCTAATATAAAACCCTATACTTATTGCAAAATTCGTCCTAAACTATAAAGACGTCCCTCTCATAGACCAATTTTTAATCGATAGGTACAATGCTTTTTACAGTATTTTTGAAAATTTCTTATTTTACAAAATTTTGCTGAACCTTTCTTGAACATCATTTTACTGACGGTGATTTGGATATTAATTAAAAAAGCTAAAAACTAAATTATAAAAATAGGCAATGCGTCATAGAATTGAATTCTTTTAGAGGATAAGTAGGTATAATAGTCGACCACGAAATTCTGTAAATGGTCAAAAACTAATTGTAACTCGCACGACAAAAATATTTATTTAAAAACCTTATTCATAGCTTAACTGCTAAACCATATTATGAAAAAGAAAACGATTACAGGATTTTCAGTGTCGCAGTTAAACTGTGAAATAAGACTTTCCCTAGTATTAAAAGTATTAGGAATTTATAGTACCTACTGGATTTGGGAACATAGATGAATTTGTAGTTATTTTTGTATAGGAAAAAAATATATAATCACATTCCTATAATCTTGGATACATTATAATATATCTTAGATCTATTTAACAGATATATCCTTTTTGAATATACCTATTTAGACTTAAAAATATCTTAATGTGTGGCATGCAATAGAGTTTTCGATATAAATAACTATGTAGGTACTTACATGGTAAATATCTAAAAACTGCTATGATATATGCTGGTCAGGAATTGAATCAAATTATAGACCTTAGTTGAAAACAATCCATTTTTTCTAGGACTATGTATACTAAAATGGCTCTAGTTGCTTATCACAGGTGAAATTCTCGTAGTTTATGCCAGTTTGATAAAATATTATGTGACAATGAACCAAAAAACCTATTCTATATAATAGTTCAATTTAAAATCAGCGGTGAAAATAAGTTATTATATTTCTTTTACTGTGACTTTCAAAAATATTGTGTCAATCTCGATTTAACTTTTAATAACGAGACATAATAAAAATTACAAAATTTATTTTCAACACCTCTCAAATTTTGACCTTGACCTTTTAAATTACGTACCTCTGATTGTCCGTCAAATAGTAAATCATAGTACTGAATTTATAGAAGATACATTCTTATATTTATGAAGGTGATATTGCCGCGAAATGTCTCAATAAATTGTCGTGAGCCTGACCTTGGGTTTCGACCTCACAGCTCGACTCTATTTCCATTCATATTTATTTCATGTTTTGGAATATCCTTACAACATTTGGTTTTGGGAACATTAATATTAAAATCAAAACATAGAAATTCTGTGTCGCTTTTGCTCTGTATTTTTGTAACAAACTATGAATTTTGAGAATATTTCTAGGGATTAGTGACGTTAGATATTGTATTATGATTAGTGCCTAAAAGTAAGCTTTTGGAGTCGCGTTTTCGTCGTCCACCATTTTGTTTTTACAATGTCATACGACTTCAGAATTTTGTATATTATAGTGATTCTAATTATAAAATAAAGTTCTCTTTCCTGTCTTTTTAACCTTTTATAGCAGCTCTTGAATGGTGAAATGTTAGATTATTTAAATTTGTCATGGACATGAGAACGCGGTATTTGACGACCACAAAATATATCTTAGAAATTAGATCCCCATATCAATGTCCACTTTATAACCTATATACCTACTTTGTAATATTATAGCCGTATTAACATTCGTGTATGAAGTGGATTACAATTAATTAAAGACTATTTGTAGATGTCTCTTTAATTATATGAATATGATTATATAAATCGCTGGAAGCATGACCTATAGGTATTATTATAAAATATGATTATATAGAAAACTGTAAAGATTGTATTGCGTGTATTTATTGTGATGAGATGAGTAAATAAATGTGTTTTTTTAATCTAAAGACTTTTTTTCTGCAACCATTCACAAAAAACTTAAAGGGAAAAGAAAACATGGTCCAAACAATTTACCAATGTGCTAGACTAACCATAACTAAGTTAATAAATAAAAATACATTGAAATATTAATAATATATTTAATAGCTAGAAAATCTCGTTGTGAAAACTATCAAAAGCTCACTGAATTTGGGGCGTAGATATAAAGAAGTTCCCAGAAAGAGTGGATTATGTATTACGTGAACTAGATTCTTGAGTATAACCACGAAGACTGAACTAACGGAAACTAATAAAATATAATTGGAATAGTTTTCATTCAATTTTAGACGACTTGGGTGGCTACTCAGAACAATAATTGTTCTGAGGGTGGCTAGCTCTGTGGTGACTAGTGACCGATGACGTATTGCAGTTTTGATTGACATAGTACGTCAGCATTAGGTAGGGGCACAGTTTATTATATTGTGGTAATGTTTTATACACGTCTTTGTCATTTTCAACCAAAGAAGTGACAGGCAGGCTGTTTGTGTATGTGAGTTTAAATGTTTGTAAACGCACCCACGATACAAGAGAAATTCCTAGTGTGAGGCAACGTGTAAAAAAAAAATTGCCACAAGAAACTACATTATGTCGAGAAAATTAATTGCTTATTGGCTTTTGATTCGTTTTTGAACAAGGCTTATTTATCGAAACTTCGTTTTTCAGTTCTACACAATTCTTAGTGTGATATAGTCAGTATACCTAGAACAATTCTAGACAAGGTAAAGCGATAAATTGTGAAAGTTTTATTGCGAGGGCGCGGTGAGCGTCCAATGTTTTATTAAAGCGGTTCTTACAATTATAGGATTCAACGAAGGTGTGGTTAAATTAGAAATATTGTACATTTCATGTTTGTTTTACTAGCGTGAAAGTTCAAATTTTAATTAAAATTATCGATTGTAATTTGCAATCAGGCCTAACTATTTTCAAGCTTTAAAGTTTAAAAAAAGTTATTAAGCATAGTTATTGCTATTGTCTTTTGAAATCCCCTGGGAATTGCTGATACGTAAATGATAAATGATTTTATTTCTGTAAGTAGGTTTGTACAAACAATTTTACACAGTAATCATATTTAAAAAAAACTAGATGAGGTCGGTGTATCCTATCTGACTACTCTGAGAAGAAAGGCCGAAACAAACTCAGAGGTCACAGTCTCTTTTAAAGTCCAGATATAATCTTGGTCAGATCATGTGAAGACCATTTAGATTGTTGTCTGAAATGGTCTTTTGAGGAAATAACCACACAGATTGAGTGGACCTATCCAGTCAGTGCACGCATTCGTCAGTAATCGTGCAGCTCAACTCAGTACCTATGGACCTCAACGTAACGTAGGCCTACCCTACATAGGCAGAGCTTTGAAAATATAATATATGGAGTAGTGGTAATCCGGGTAATAATTGAAAACAGAAAATGCAAGGGGTAATCGGAAATGGTAATAATCCAGGAACTGGTATTTGAGCTACTGGTTGACTATAATATTACTTTTTAACCAACAATTTTGTAACGACAAGTGAAACAGCTGTCCACCCCAAATTATCACATAGTCACTCTCTTTGAGACCCTGAGATGAAAGGACTCGATCCAACCTTTAATTACAAAACACGTAATTTGTATTACAATGGGAAACAACTACTCCATCCTAACGAAACTTGAAGAATTTATTTTAACTAAACTATCTACGAGACTTTTCAATTGTCAAAGGTGTCGGTTTTTCAGAAGAAAGATGAAGCTGGTTGCCAATTCAAAAGCGTAGTAGACTCCTATGAAGAAGAACGGTGAAGAAACTACATGGCCTATTTTTTAAATCCAAACATAGGTACAAAAACCCACATCTACAGCTTGATATAAAAAAAAGTTTTAATAAAAAAAACCCGCCTTCCAAAAAAAAAAAACACTACAAAGTGAAAAATAACTTTAATTTCGGTTTAGGTCGGCGGAAAAAACTAAATACAGATCCAGACACCGACTTCCGAAATATTATGTTTTAAAGCTTTTTATTTTTTAGTTATCCAATTCGAAAATGACTTACACGTCCACGTCCGTTTGAAGGCAGTTTTTTTTTAATTTCAAATAATTTATTGTTGTTTTTTTAAAACCGCTTCGGATTTCGATAAAATTTTAATGGGATCACACGGGAAGCACCAGCTTACAAATAAAAAAGATTCATTAAAATCGGTTCCCCCGTCGAATGTTCTGAACATTAAAAATAAAACAGTTGAATTGAAAACCACCTCCTTTTTTGAAGTCGGTAAAAAAAACTGAATGTTCTTTACACCTCAAAGTTTTACCTAAGTCAGTGTGCTAGCACGGAAATACCTCTCTCAAGTATTACAGCGGTAAGCTATAGGTCTGATTGCTCGGCGTTCTCCAAGGAGGCAATAAATTCTGAGAATTATATGTTAACATTCTATTTAAAACTTGAATTGGGTTTCACGTTGCAATAATGCTGGGGAATGTAAAATATTGTGATACCTAGTGGGAGGTATGAGCAAATTGGTTCCTAGTAGAGATTTTATAATTTAACTATATGATAGAGTGGGAATATATACGTGGTATTGTAGCTATGAGTGCATTGCATAGGGTTCTCACAAACGCCCTTTGACATTTATCAATGAAACTATTGTAATTTGTCTTTGGACTAACGCTTGAGTACGCAATGTGAGCTTTTATAATTTCTAGCGTCACAATATTATCGTATACGTCCCCGTCCACGTCTATTAAATATATGGAGAAATACTTGCACGTTCTAAAATTATCGTGCCTGGTAATTAAAATCGTATTCGTAAATATCCATACATTTTACTTCCCTGAGTTACCGTGATACCGTGATGTGGATGTAGAAGTCCGCAATAATATCGTTGCGTTAGAAATTATAAATGCGCCCAATGTGTTTCTATAACTGGGAAATTGTAAATCCCTGTTATTTATTGATAAAACGGAAAAGTTAAAACTTGTTTAATCCGCAGTGATACTGCGAAATCATGAACACGGTAAGATTTAGCAATCACAGTAAAACTATTGAAACAAATGCACACCGATTTTTAAAAAATTAAAAAAATCCCATATTTGATTCAGAGGCTGGCTCATTCTATACAAGGGGTTGTTTTGCATCCTCGTCAAATTCGAGGAGGTAACTATGCTAATGATTCTCGACACGACTCAATAATAAAATAAGTAGGTATTTATTTTTATATTTTTCGGAAATCGGCGTGTGTAGGGCCCGTGTGATACCGCCCTGTAACTGCGCTGTAACTGTAACGCATGCACACAGCGACATAGTCGTACGACACTGCCTACCGCATACGCAACGGGGCGATTTTGTTCTTTGAAAGTGGAGTATTCTGAAATACTGTCAAACTTAAATACCTAAAAAAACAAGTATGTTTGTAAACAAGTATGTCAATTATTAAGCAGGATCGTAATTTTATTTGATTATTTATGTCTTTCATAACAGCCTCCTGAAATTTGACGAGGATGCAAAACAACACGTTGTATAAGAGAATAAGAATACGTTTTTTTTTTGCTCAGACATGATGTGTTTAGGTACATAATTAAAATAATACATAGGTACATGTACGATTTCAATTATGAGTGGCTCACGACATGTCTGCCGTATCTCATGGCGTGCAAATATCTTAGGTACAATTATAATTACTGAATCAATGATTTTTAAATTTTACATTTATACATAAAATTTCTGTCACAATTAGTTTTATTTTTATTTTGAATCTTATATACATTATCCAATTATTTATTATTATTTTCCTTGTCCAATATTACAGATTACAATTATTACAATGAAGATTTTCATCACTTTAATAGGCATTCAACTACAATAACATTTATAATATAAGCATATTAATTTCAGTTCTTCACTAATACATGACTTTTGGCCAAAGAATTAGCATTGCCATTCAACATGACAATGCTGCCAGTCTTCTGGGCACGTTTCCGGATGACAGTGATGCGGACGAGTACTTTGACGCCTAAGTGTCCTTTTTTGTATTTATTTGTATAGTTATTTACTTAGTTAGTCATTTAATATGAGTATTACCTACTGTACTACCACAAGAAGCTTTTAGCCTAAATCATTAAAACAATAGACTACACAATAATTCCGTTTATCAGCTTTCAAATCAAGAAGATTCCCATTAATATGCCAAGTTAATGTGAGGTTTATTACCTACTTTCAAGCACGATGAAAAACCTATAAAATTATCCGAAACTACGACAAATCGCTAAGAAAGTCCCACTGCCGTGTGTCCTACTAACAATAATCCCCGGGTGTATGCGTGTTGGAGCCGTTTATCTATTTCTGTAACACCCTTCCACAGGGGTGAGGAAACGAAAATATTCAATTTGGATGAAAGCGGTCTCGGTATTGAATTTATATGAACACGCGTGTTGAGTATGAAAAGTTTATAGATTTTGATAAGTACTTCACTGCCTTTAAGAAAATGATCAAAAGACTATAAAGAATATATTTTAATTATATTTATTAATATTTAATTGTAATTTAATTGTGAATCAGTTTTTCAGAAATTAAAGGCGTAGGCACCTTACAATTCCTAAGAATTATTAATTTAGTCAGAGTAACATACTTTTAATACAGTATTTTTATCTCACGAAGCGACGCGCGCTTTACTTGTGGTAAACAAATGTACAAACACACTGTGAATGTGTGTGTCAGCGTAGGAGCTCTCGGTTTGGAAGTTGTAATTGTGTGTGTGTGCTGATGCTGATGCTACTCGTCTTCTCGCACACATTCAGAATGTGTTTGTGCACTCGGCTATCACAGGTAAAGCGCGCGTCGCTTCTTGAGATCAAACTACTATACTATACAATGATACCTTCCTACCAAGTTTGTAGTTAACAACCAAAATCTGATGCAAAATAACCGATTAATATTCATAAAAACATATAATTTCATCGACCTTTCTCTATTTTTTGCACCAAAAGCCAGTTTTCACTGATACGCACAAAATTGGAAAACAGAACACTGGAATCCACTTAGCTGTCTGTCAGTCAATCTGAACGTCACGGCTTTCGTTTTCCAAACCAGCCAATAGGCAGCCAATATTTCTGCGTAGTATTTGACAGAATAGACACCAAACTAAATTCAGAGCACGAAATAATTCGCAAATTAAAGGTCCCAATTCCCGCCAAAATAAATATTATTCACTAGCTTTTGCTCGCGGCTTCACCCGCGTGGATGTCGTAATTTATCTCTGGGGAACGTACTACCGGGATTAGAAGTACCTATACTTTGTGCTAATCCGGGTTACAAACTATGTGCCCAATTTCATCCAAATCCGATCTGCTGTTTTATGCAAGTAACCAACATCCAAATATCTAAACATTGAAACATACAAACTGTCACATTTATAATAATAATAGGATATTTAATTACTTCAGTCTAGCTCAAATAAGACAAACTCGAATTTCTATATTTACGATGAAAACTAAAAACTTTCTTAAAACTCTCAAGCAGTATTTTCTAGAACATTTTCGACTTGAATTTATCTTAAGCCTCAACTACGAATAACAGGTAAATAAAAGTAGGTACTAAAACTTAGGAACTACTTTGCGCAATGGAACTCCGTTTCATACCGGCAGCGAAATACGAGCAAAGAAACTATCGGTTCGTCGACGAAGTACCTACCTACTGGACAGAACAAATGGACTTGGTCGGGTTTGAAAAATGTTCGCAAGCTTCCTTGCTAAAGAGGTCAACTCTGTAACAGTAAGGGCGCACATACAAGGGCAGCTTTGATAAGTCATAGTTGACTTTGCGACTACAACCATCTTCTCATTGACATTCACAAAATTACTTGAGCTGTCACAAGATTGCTACCGTTCGGAGCTGCCAACATCATGGTGAAATTTCGTGGTGCGGTCGAGCTGTTCCAAGACATTCACTGATTGTTCTTGACTTTTCAAGCAGTCCACTGCTCTGTCCTGCTGTTCGCCCGTCTCGGCTGGCCCACTTTTTGTTTTCCACTGTTCCAGCGACTAAAAACAATCGCTTTTAGTAGTCATTGCCAGGTGGCAATGACTACTTGAGCAGAAGACATTGTCTGGTCGACCGGTTCCTGTACAGCCGCCCTATGAAATAGAAACCGTATTTTTCCGTAAGACAACTTTCCTTTTTTAAAAGTAAATGAATCCGGGATCAACAAAACGGGAGATCTTTAGGCCCAAGTTTTATTATTAACAGGATCCCGAATTCCCGAATCAAATAACTCAGTCAAACAAAAATAAGTCATATTCGGAAAGTTTTGGCCGAAGACGTTTACTTGGCGCGTTTGCGTTGACGAAACTTGGGACAAATATGTTGAGCCCACAAGTTAGGAAGCAGGCTAAATACACAACGCTGGTATTATTAATCTAGTTAGACTCCAGCTTACTATCTTATAAACTTGCTGGTTATTACATTTGGTAGGATTTGATTAGTCTTGCATGAAATGCTGTTTAAAAAATGTCATTTACATCTTTTCAGTTTCTGGGTGCAATTTTAGGTTTTTTTTTTGTGGAGAAGCACTTCAGTTTTCTTATTTCCCTCTACAGCCTGATGGTACAGAATTCCTTTTCTTAGTTCATAAAATCTAGATTTTTTTATTATTCACTCAACATTCTTGGTTTTTGGGTAGCAATATCCCATACACACTCATACCACGTATAAGCCTACTTACTGTCTGAATCAAACACACCGAGATAACCTCGCGAGTGTGAATGTAAAGGATTTCATTTCAGTAAGGCTGTCTACACGTGTTTCACTATCTCAACTTTATAGCATTTGCCTAATAAAATCTTACCAGAATGTGATTGAATTTTGCTTTCAGAGAACGCCTATCTTTACTACTGGAATTCCATTTTACTTATTTTTTTTTGTTTTTCTTGTTTTCTATGTCACGGAAAAGAATTAAAAGAAAGTTACTGCATGCAGGCAGAGTAGACAAATAATTGATTAAAAGTAGAAAACATATTCAAGATTATAAACGGATTATTATTTTCCGAGTGACTAATAACTTAAAAGTCGACTAAATGTTTGCAACAAAAAAAATAGAGTGGGTACCATATATAATGGGTTGGCAGCTAATAAGGAGTATCGTAATAAGTAATAGGTAGCATATTAATATATCAGTAATAAGCTCCGTTTTAATTTGTTACCAGGAGAAACTGGATGCAATCTGGTCTTTAGGGCACCCCGACTCGGACAGGTTAGGTTAGAAGGGGATGGCGGGGTCGATAGACCCCGCCATCCCCTTCGTGGTTATTTTTTTATAAACCACCCAGAAGTAGGAGCCCCGCGAATCGTGGCTCCGTCGACCAAGCCCTGCCATCGACCATGCATAGAATATTTTTTATTAAGGTTTGGTTAGAACTGTGACAATTATGACAAACATGAACGCCCATTTTCTATTTGGTTTTCGCCATTAAGTTTCCGCTTAGATATTACTTCGGTTCCCAAAAGAAAAACTTGATGCTAGTTTAAATTAAAACGGAGCTTATTACTGATATATTACTAAGCTACCTATTACTTATTACGATACTCCTTATTAGCTGCCAACCCATTATATATGGTACCCACTCAATTTTTTTTTAAAACCTATATTCATTTTACTTAGTTGCCGCATTAAATACATGCCATTATAAACTAAGAAATGAATTTACAAAAAATTGCCAGCCAGTTTGTACTTAAAGCTATAATTTCCTAAAAGAGCAATGGCCGCCACTTAACGGTCGCAGTGACGGCTGTCATGAAAATGATGACAGCGGGGTTTGACTTTTCCGTGTCAAAAACGCTCCCTAGAAAAATACAACAAATTACTTTCATAAATAACGTTTCAATGACGTCATTCGCAAGTAAATTGCGGACACTATGTGGCGGCCACCACTCGTCTATGAAACCGTAGCGTAGCTATTTTTGTTGTGAAAGATAGATCAGTCAACAAGAACAACCAACAAACTTAAGCTTCACAAGTAAATAACACATTTTCCAAGACAACTTTACAAAACTTTACGTTACAAAGTTCCATTCGAATGCATTCGTATTCGCTGACCGTATTCAGAGGCCTTCAGCATCTAAGTTACTGTATGTAAACTGAGTCAGCCATCTCATCAGTAAATGTCATATAGTAAAATGTGAACGTTCCGTTTTAGTGTCCGGTTCGAGTTACAACGGATTGCGGGTTTGCATTTTGTGACAATCTACTGTAGAACCGTGTTTTCTTGAGTGACTATTATTATTTAAATTTTGACTGTGATTAGGAAGAGTAATTTCATTTAGAGCGATTACTCGATCCCTAATCTGTGTGTTAAACGAAATTTGTTTTATTTGTTATTTTTGCTGGGCTCAACAAACATACCTAATAGTATTGCACTATTAAGCCCAAAACGAAAACCTCAAAAATACGGTATCCCGGTATTCCATTTCTTCACTTAATTATCATCAGCCTACAGCAATTCACTGCTGGACATTGGTTTCTCCAATTGCACGCCATTCAGCTCGATTCTCGGCAACTCTCATCCAGCTGATATTATCTTCTCTAGGTACTTGATTTTCTTCGAATCCAAAATCAAAGTTCGAATGAAGTGATGTACCAACAACCCTTATATCAGACTATCACAACATAGCTAATATCCCAAACAATTCCCTGAAACGGCTCCAAATGGCAAGTGTTTACGTCTCTACGTAATGTAAGTGCTGTCATTATCCGCTCACAGAGAGAGACAAACCCATGTATACTGTGTATAGGTACATCTCTAACACAATAGAGAAACATTATTGCTGATTACGTTTTAACAGCGCGGCTGTTATGTAGTTTTCTAAGGGTATTTAGACAGGATGGTATTTACTATTTAAAATTGTGTACTAACCGTCGATGGTATTGTTTGTTTGTGTGTGATAAAAGCAGCTCCCAATCGTCTAAGTTACAATATAATAACGCTTTTAGGATGTTGTTGGGGCAGCCGAGATACTGTAGTGCGTCTGGGATGTTTATAGAGGCTCGGATTTCATGCCATCATGAGATAGAGAGCAAACTCCTTATTGCACCGTATCCGAGCAAGTTCCAACAGCATTCTGAAAGTAATAGAGGACAGGTTAGACGGCCCATTCTTTGGGCAATGGAATGCTGTTTTTTTTTGTAAAATGTGGTTTATGTCTAGATGTATGTCTGTAATGGATTTATGGTCTGATATAATGTTATTTTTCGTACCACTTGCTCAAAAAAGTGACATTCTATGCCACAAAAACGAACATAACAATAGTCATTTTGAATCTGTTAAAAACAGGGAAAGAATATTGTACTGAATTTCATTCATCCTCTAGGGGGAGAATGCGATTTAAATTTGGAATACTTACCGAAATTTATACTGAACTACATCTGTGTTTATACCATTGAGTTTGTATATAAAGCATTGTACATCTTTTTGAAAAAGGAATACGCATTTATTATGCAGTTATGAGTATTAAATAAAATTACGAAAACCGACGAGGCCGTATGAGCTTGACGCCTTTGCTTTTCCGACAAAAAAAATATTAGTCTAGGAATTTGCCGCGTTTTTGTTTTCTTCAAATACAAAAACGTTAAGTTTATTTTAATTTATTTTTATAAATAAGTTAATGTTCAAAAATACGTTTAATTGTCATTGTTTTTAATAAATGCTTATCTCATATTATTATTGTGTTAATTTTTTCGCAAATGGTACGAAAAGTAGAGTATTTTCCTCGGTGATAAAGCTGTCTTAGTCTTGGGTGAACTTAAATCCCTCGCTACACTCAGGACTCGTCTTAAATCCCTCGCTTCGCTCGTGATTTAAGTTTTTAACACCCTCGCTACGCTCGGGAGTAAACCTCGAGTCCTTCATTACGCTCGCGATTTAAATCGTCACCCGCGACAGAAGACACTGCTTTATCCCCTTGGTTAATAATCTACTATTTACGTTAAGTTACTTATCGCCTTTGAATATTTAGAAAACTAGATTTTTTAGACTTCCATTAAGAACGGTTGTCACAAAAGCTGATTGATAAACAAAAACATTTAAAAATAAAACGAGAATTAAGAAAATCATTAAACTAACCCAGAAATCTCAGAAAAACTACTTAATAAATAACTCCAAAAATAAATCCAAAACTGCCAGGCAAATTATTAATAATAACAAAATTGTAAGGTTAGGGAACCCATTTCTCAAATAAAAAAGGAGATGAAATAATATCAAACCCTAAAATAATAGCCGAATCTTCAATAATTTTTTCACTGACCAGATTTCGGGTACTTATACCAAAACATACGCCAGGTGACACAATTAACATAAATATCAACCCACATTTAATATTTATGACCCCCGTTATTCCACGAGATTTCACGCGTGTAATAAAAATAAAAAGAGCTTTGGATATGATGGCATTTCAATCATAGTTCTAAAATTTGTTTCTAATTGTATAGTTGCGCTCCTTTCTCATATCATTAACGTAAGCATATACTCTGGCGTATTTCCAGTAAGTCTAAAAACTGTATTAGTTAAATCACTTTATAAAAAAATGATAAAGATGAAATGGCAAACTCCAACCAATTGCTCTAATTTCCATCTTCTCAAAGATCATCGAAAAAATTATCTATGAATCTCTCTACAATTTTCTAACAAAATATCACATACTATGTGACGAGCAAAAAGGTTTTAGAAAAAATAAAAACATCAACATGGCTATTTTCGACTTTCCCCATAGGATAATGCCAAAAGTAGACTCCAAAATACCTGTATGCGCAATATGCCGATATGTCGAAGGCTTTTGACTGTGTGGATCACGATATTCTGCTAACCAAACTTCACGCATACGGTATTCGTGGCAATGCCCTTAATTTAATATAAACGTACCTAAAAGGTAAATGAGAAGTAAAGAAGGTAAAAAAAGGTAAAAAAAGACAATTTACGGAAACGAGCCTGTGTTTGGGATATAGAAAAGAATTACAATCTATATCGTCTTTTAGAGAAATAAAATATGGTGTCTCGCAGGGTAGCGTCATCGGACCTTTATTATTTTTATATATAAATGACCTGCCACGTCATATACTTCATCCTATGGTATTATTTGCAGATAGTACATCAATTGTTTCATGTATTAATAAAGAATCGTATATAAATGACATGAACAATACAATTAGTAGTTTATTAAAGTGGCTTGACTATAATAATTTATTTATTAATCTCCAAAAAACTAAGATCATCCACTTTTACTAACGAATATCTACGGGAGATATGGATATAAACTACAATGGTCAAATTATAGACAAAGTAAACAGTACAAAATTTTTAGGATTCATAATTGACTGCCAGTTAACTTGGAAGCCGCAAGCAGAAGATATATGTAAACGTTTAAGCACACCCGCGTTTATGTTGCATAATCTATCAAAAAAAGTAAAAGAGACGGGCGAAAGCTCATAGAAAGCTGTGCTTGACGTTACAGTAACAATTACTGCATTATTTTATTTAGCTAATAATAAATACCATTTCAAAAAAACTAAAATGTTTAAGACTGTTCCATGGTAGAAAAAAAATATAGGGTGTTATTGGTTTGTACAAAAACACCGTTGTTGCTTCAAGTTATTCTTAGACCGAGCTCTCGCGTTATACTTTAAGATAAGAATGATCAGACTTTATTTTAGACTAGAATTTACCAGCTTTTATTGTAGGACTTTAATACATTGAGGATTCAGACGCCGTCCAACTAGATTCTAGAGGTTTGAGATAATAAATTGTAAAAAAGCAGAGGGAGTATGAATTAAAAACACTTTCTCTTTTATTGATTTATTCATCATCCACTTCATCATAGACTATTAAAATACCGGCTAAAAACTGTGCAGGTGGTATTAAATTCTGTTGATGCCTTGCCCAGCTTAGGTACAATGGGGTGCATGTTGAAGAGCCTCCTCGTGGCGCACCCTGGGCAACGTCAGCTCCCATTGCCCACCAGGTTTCGGTGGGCCATGGGGGCTGGCGGCTAATCTTTAACAAACGAGGAAAGGTCATGGTTCCAATCACCGATCATGCTTGATGGTCGGTGAAGGGAACCGGGCTACGGACGGTCAATACGTCCACTCCTCCTCTGCTTACAGAGGTAGTTGAGTGGGCGTAGACTGGGAAGGGCCGCCGCTGCGGTGCAGGCGCACCAAAGCGGCGCGTGTTTCTCTCCTTGAAGAGTAGTCCTCGAGGAGAGAACTTTCGGCGGGTTCGTTGAGTCGGGTCGGCCGGACAGCGAACGGAGGCATGTTTAATGCCGCCGCCGGGGGCTTGGCTTAATTGCCTGGCCCAGAGGAAGGCTACCTCTAAGATAAAAAACCACCCAATCCTAAGCTTTGAAGCGCGGTGAGAGGATGAATGGCTGGAGGGAGTCCAGTCGTGAGCGCTTCCCCTGCAGAGCACCTGCCGCACTCTGCAGTATTTAGGCTTACCGGGTATCTAGGCTCTGCCCGGTGGACATTTTTGCCCTATATTTACTCGTGGGAATAGTATGGTTAAAAGAAATATATTAAAAAATAATAAAAACGACGAAGAGGAGAGGAGTGATGCGGGGTCGGAGTCCGACGCCGCATCTGGCGCTAGGGGCTCATGCCAGAGCTCGGAGCACGAAGTGGAGGGGGCTGCTGCGAGGAACCGAAGGTTCTTCCAGAAGCGCCCCAGATCAGGGGAGGGCCAGGGGTCGTCCTCCGAAGAGTGGACCTCAGGGCCCAAAAAAATCCACTCCAGCCGGCGGGGTGGGGCCCGAGAGAAAGGTTTGGGCAGAGGGCTCGCCACCCAGGAGACGAATGCGCTGCGCTCTGCCAGCCCAGCCGAGCCAAGCCAGCGAACTGAGAGACACGCCTCGGAGGGGAACCAGCCGGGAGAGACCAGCCGCAAGGCGGCTCTCTCAGAGTCCTCGGGTGGCGAGCCGGATGCCGCCGGCGGCTCCAATTCGGAGCGAGCAGCCAGGTTTGCGGAGGTCGTGGTCGCCGCAATTAGGGATGTGGCCTTGAAGAGGATTAAGTCCTCAAAAGACAAGGCCATAGCCGCGGCCACGGCCTCCATTATGGCGGCAGCGGAGGCCATTCAACCCGGGCCTCCGTCAGATGGAATATCTGAAATGCGGGCGGAGGTCGCCCGCTTGACAGCCGCCATGGAGCTTCTCCGGAAGGAGAACGGGGAGCTCCGAGCGGACCTGGCCGGGCTCCGAGCAGCTGGCCTAAGAGAGGTGCCGCAGGAGGGGGCGCCGCAGCATGGGCAGGGACGGCCCATGCCTGCGGAAGACCGGGTTTTGACTCTGGTGCGGCAGGAGCTGGCGGCCTTCCAAAGCCGGTTTTCCGCCCTGGAGGCCATTGTCCTGCGCCCCCCACTAGCGGCGAGCCAGCCGGCCGCGAGCCGGCAGAAGGCGGTCTCATTTGCCGCCGTCGCAGCTGCCGCGGCCAAACCTGGCTCGTCGGGGCAGAGGAAGGCCCCCCCCGTGCTGAAACCCGCGGGGACACCCATGCCCAGGGAGGGCGGGACGGCAACACAGAGGGCGAGGGCAACGGCCCCGGCTGCAAGACGGCCGCCCCCACCTCCTATATCTCCTCCGGCCGGCGCCGAATGGCAAGTAGCCGGGGAGAAGAGGAAGGCCGGTAAGGCGGCAAGGGCGGCCAAAAGGAAGGAGAGGCGGCAGCGGCAAAAAGCGCGAAGCGTCGCGGCTAGGCTCCGCGCCCCGAAATCCGCAGCTGTAGTGATTACGCTACAGCCGGAAGCGGAAAAGAAGGGCGTGTCCTACCGCGACGTGCTAGCCAAGGTGGGAAAGGCGGTGAGCCTCGAGGAGATCGGCGCCACCGAAGGCATCCGGGTGAGGCTGACGGCGACTGGGGCCCGGATGCTTGAGATCCCCGGTGCGGCTAGCGGCCCGGCCGCTGACGCTCTGGCCGAAAGGCTTAGGGCGTCCTTAAATGCGGACGAGGCCCGAGTGTCCAGGCCCACCAAGTGCGCTGACATGCGCATCCTGGGCCTGGACGACTCGGTGACGGAGGGAGAGGTGGTGGCCGCCGTCGTTAGGACTGGAGGGTGCTCTGCCGAGCAGGTGAGGACAGGCACCATCGGTCCTGACTTCAAGGGGATGCGAGCCGTTACGGTGAGCTGCCCTGTGTCGGCGGCCAAAAAAATAGCCGAGGGCCGTAGGCTACTGGTGGGCTGGGTTTCCGCGCAGGTGAAACTGCTGGAACCCAGACCTCTGAGGTGCTTCCGCTGCCAGGTGGGCAACCACGTGGGAGCTAAATGCACCTCGGAGGTGGACCGCAGCCACCACTGCTTCCGCTGTGGTCAGCCCGGTCACAAGGCCGGGTCTTGTAATGCCGCGCCGCACTGCACCGTATGTGCGGCAGCTGGCAAGCCAGCTGATCACCGGATGGGGAGCAAGGCCTGCGCTCCACCCGCCAGAGCCAGGGGCAGGGACAAGCCCTCCGCCACCGCCGTCACTGCCGCAGCCGCCGCCACTGCCGTTGCCGCTGCCGCCTCGACCGTCGTTGTCGCCGCCGTCACCACTGCGGCGGGGCCCTCACAGAGGGCTCGGGAGGAGGCTGACATGGAGTGCCAATAACGGCCCCATTACGCCTCCTCCAGGCGAACATCAACCACTGCGCCTCTGCTCAGGATCTGTTGCTCCAGAGCATGGCGCAGTGGTCGATTAACATCGCCGTGGTCGCTGAGCCGTACTTTGTCCCGCCCAGGGATGACTGGGTGGAGGACCTGAGCGGCTCAGTGACCCTAATTTCGTCGGCCGCCGCCGGTACTCCGTCCCTCGAGGCAGTCACGAGGGGACGGGGTTGCGTGGCAGCACGGTTCGGGGAGATTGTAGTGGTGGGGGTATACTTCTCCCCGAACCGAACTCTTGCCGAGTTCCACAACTCCCTTGCGGAGTTGAAAGTCGTCGTCGTCGGATTCCGTTCCCTCCCCGTGCTCGTCCTCGGGGATTTCAATGCCAAGAATGTGGCTTGGGGTTCCCGGTATACGGACACACGGGGCAGGATGGTGGAGGACTGGGCTCTAGAGACAGGCCTGGTCGTCCTAAATCGGGGTTCTGTCCCCACGTGTGTGCGGATGCGGGGTGAATCGGTGGTGGACATCTCGTTCGCCAGCCCCGCTCTGTCACCGCGTGTCCTTGACTGGCGCGTCATAGAGGGGGTGGAGACCTATTCCGACCACCGGTACATCCGGTTTGACGTCTCCGCCCAGACCTCGAGCGCGCTGGTCCGACAGGCCCCGAGTGGTCCGCGGTGGTCGCTGAAGCAGCTGGACCGGGAGCTCCTCCTGGAAGCCTCGATCGTGCAGGCCTGGGTGTCATCACCGGACAGGCCTGCTGACATCAACGTCGAGGCGGAGTGGTTCCGGGAGGCCATGTCCGAAATATGCGACGTGGCAATGCCCCGGGCCCAGCCCGGACGCGCTCAGCGCCAGGTGTGCTGGTGGTCGCCAGAGTTGACGACTTTACGCAGTGCGTGCGTCGCTGCGCGACGCCGGTACACCAGGCACCGCAGGCTCCGTATTCGCCCTCCGGATACGGAAGCCATTCAGGCGGAGCTGTACGAGGGGTACAGAGCGGCGAAGTCCGCCCTCCAAGCGGAGATCCTGCGGGCCAAGGGACTGGCCCGCGAGGAGTCGCTGGAGACTCTGAACAGGGACCCGTGGGGGCGCCCCTACAAATTGGTGCGTGAGAAGCTCCGCCCATGGGCTCCCCCGCTGACGCAGAGTCTCCGGCCCCAGCTCGTGGAGGACGTGGTGAGCACTCTGTTCCCTTCTAGAGGCGACCATATCTCCCCGCCCATGGCTCCGCCTACTGCGGTGCTGAATGCGGACCACACCGCCGACGACGACGACGATGCTCCGGAGGTGACCGAGGTAGAGCTGAGAGTGGCGGTACGTAGGCTGAGTGCTAAAAATACCGCCCCAGGACCCGACGGCTTACCTGGGAAAGCCTGGGTCCTGGCCTCGGAGGCTCTCGGGCCTCGACTAAGGGGGCTCCTAAGCGCATGCATGGAGAGGGGCCAGTTCCCACTTCTTTGGAAGACGGGGAAACTGGTCCTCATCAAGAAGCCGGGGCGCCCAGCGGACTCTCCGTCCGCTTACCGGCCCATCGTGCTGCTCGACGAGGTGGGCAAGCTCTTTGAGAGAGTCATTGCAGACCGCCTCGTCGGGCGGCTGGTGCGGGTGGGGCCGGATTTGGCGGAGAGCCAGTTTGGCTTCCGCAGGGGGCGCTCTACGGTGGACGCCATCATGCGCGTGCGGGCCCTCACGACGGGGGATGCTGTGGCCCGGGGTGGGGTCGTCTTGGCGGTGTCTCTAGACATCGCCAATGCCTTCAATACCCTGCCCTGGAGTTGCATCAGGGAGGCACTCCGGTATCACCGGATGCCGACCTACCTCTGTCGTGTGGTCGAGGCCTATTTGACGGACAGGGCCGTCATCTACCCCGGTCACCAGGGAGTATGGAACCGGCAAGAGATGTCGTGCGGTGTCCCACAGGGATCGGTCCTGGGGCCGCATCTGTGGGATATCGGCTACGACTGGGTGCTGCGCGCCGACCTCCCCAGCGGCGTCAGCGTGGTTTGTTACGCTGACGACACGCTAGTCCTGGCGCAGGGGAGGTCGCACCAGGCAGCGGCCGAACTAGCGACACGCGGGGTTGCGATAATCGTCGAGAGGATCCGGCAATTGGGACTCGAGGTGGCCCTGCACAAGTCCGAGGCCATGTGTTTTCATGGTCCTCGGAACACGCCACCGTCGGGTTCCCAAATAACGGTAGGAGGGGTTCACATCGGCGTCGAGTCGACGATGAAGTACCTGGGACTCGTCCTCGACAGCCGGTGGAACTTCGTGGAGCATTTCCGACGTTTGGCTCCCAGACTGGAAAGGGCCGGGGCTGCCTTAAAGCGGCTCCTGCCCAATCTAGGGGGGCCAAACGCCTCCTGCCGGAGGCTCTACGCGGGGGTCGTGCGGTCCATGGCCCTTTACGGGGCACCGGTGTGGGCGCGTTCCTTGAGGCGGCGGCCAGCCCGCTGGTTGAACGCGCCCCAAAGGGTCATGGCCATCCGGCTGGTCCGGGGATACCGTACGGTCTCCGGTGAGGCGGCGAGCCTCCTTGCCGGATTACCGCCATGGGATCTGGAGGCAAAAGTCCTCGCGCACGTTTGGGAGTGGCGCGAGGAGGCGAAACGCCGGGGCGTAGCTCCGCTGCCGCGAGAAATCACGGTACAGCGGACAGAGCTCCGGCGGGATCTCAGGGCGGCATGGAGAGTGCGATTGTCGCAACCCAGCGCTGGGCACGCCACAATTGCGGCGATAAGTCCCCTCTTTGAGGAGTGGCTAGAGAGGCGCCACGGCGTCCTCACCTTCCGCCTGACGCAGGTCCTAACCGGACACGGTTGTTTCGGGAGGTTCCTGTTCCGGATAAGGCGGGAGGAAACGCCCGGGTGTCACCATTGTGTGGATCGCCCGGAGGACACGGTGGAGCATACGGTGGAGGTCTGCCCGGCTTGGGCGGAGCACCGCCGTGTCCTCGTGGAGGCGATTGGCGGTGGCGATCTCTCGCGTCCGGCCTTGGTCCAGGCCATGGTACGGAGCGAGAGGGCTTGGGAAGCCGTCACCTCCTTCTGCGAAGCAGTAATGTTCGCGAAGGAGGAGGCGGAACGCGTGAGGGAGAGGCAAAGTTTGCGCCCTCACGCCCCTAGCCGCCGCAGGAGACGCCCTGGGCGTCGGGAATCGCAGGCCGATTCCCGGCCACCGTAGGCGCGGGCTTGCGAACGGCGAGCAATGGGCAGCTCGCCGTTCGATAAGGACCAGGCCCGGGTCGACGGCGCGTTGTGTTCCACGCGCGCCTCAAAGAGATGTCAGCACCAATGACGGGGTTTGCTAGGACCGATGCCTGCTAGGGTTGCGGAAAAGTCCAAGAGGGTTACCGTGGCCCCTGGCACAGGCAACTGAAGGAACACGGGTGGGTTTTAGTCAGTAAGAGTCTGACACGCCCTCCTGCTCTGCCCAGAGCGGGAGAAGTTATTTGATGATTTCCCACCCACAAAAAAAAAAAAAAAAAAAAGCTTAGGTACAATATTATTACTATGTATCTATATAGTAGTATTTATTCTTGTATTTTATAGTCATTTCCGAGCTATCTATCCCGTATGTTGCACCTGCCATGGTATATCTCTGCATCACCCTAAGGTTGACTGGTAGAAAATGCCTCAGGCATTAAGTCCGCCTTTGTACAGTATTATTTTTTACTTGTGCATAAAGTTTTAATAAATAAAATAAATAAATATTATGGACATTACGTGACAACAGCAACCCACTGTTCTTTTCCCTAACAAGCAATTACAATATTATTGTATTATGCTTAATTATATTGCTCAATGTGTTAGGTAAGCCTGTTATTAATATAAAAATAACTATTTTCAGTACGTAAAGACTTTGTGCCTTCGTATAGTCTTTTAACTAACAGAACTTTTGAATAATGAAGTAAGGTCCAGCAAAATGTTAACTTGTAATGAAATAAACCACTTATTACTTCGGGTACAACCCATTGCTGTATAACTGAAAGAATGCCTTCGTCTTCTATTTTTATTTATGGATTTAATCCTATATAAGGATTACGCCGCCAAGTAGCTATGCCGCAGTTGATACAATGATGACGTTGATCACTCATTGTATTTTACTTTGAAATCCGGTAGTAAGTCCGTTGGTCGTTCGTCAAAGTAATAATAACAGAAACGACAACACAACAGAAAATATACACTACCGCAAGCTTGGAACCAAACGAACGAAGTGTATGATTTGTTTGACAGTTGACCTGACATTGACGTGAGTTCCACTTTGTTGCCTGTTTAATAAAATATGGTGATGAATTGTGAAATTGTGATTGTGTGTCGATTCAATTCAACCAATTTATTTTAACGTCTTTTTTAGAAACGTTGATAAGTGTCACTGGGTAACCATTATGTAACAAATAAGATTTTTTTATACTTATTTAAAGAAGAAAACATTGAATCGTTTTACATTGTTTTTTAAAATCTTATTTCTTTATGAATTCAATAAATCAATTAACTTATTTCATCTGGCAACATTGCTTAAAAGTGAAAGTCATTATTATTTTAATTAAATATATAATTTCTTATGCCATAATAAAACTGCTTCATACTTCATGATTACCAACAACCAAAAAAGAAAAAAATATTGATAAATAATTAATTTGTATAACGTTAGGCCCAGATTCGCCAGTCTCCTTTACTGACGATATTAGTGGCTTACCATGGTCAGTCTAGTACTTTCCATCTTAAGATTCGGTATAATATTTTGGGGTCACTGTAGTGAACCAAAAAGCATTTTCAAATAGCAAAAGCGCTGCCTGAGAGCTACATTTGGTCTTAAAGTAACAGACAGTTGCGTACCTATATTTAAGTCTCACCAATTATTAACCTTCTCATGCGTATATATCCTTGAATTAGCAATATTTGTAATAAAAAATCGATGTCTATTTGCAACAATATAAGGGTAATTTTTTAATATACAAAACGGGAAGAGTCACATCGGTCGCAAGAACGTGAAGTTAGGTACGGCATCCCACAGGGAAGTGTTCAGGGACCTTCTTTCTTTACATTATATATTAATGATGACTTACCTAAGTCCACAGACTAATCTATGAGTCTCTTTGCTGATAACAGTGTAGTGACAATCGCGTGTAAAATTCGAGACACATATAATATCGGGCCATTGAGAGGTATTGGAGGGGCTGGAATCTATTTTACACAGATGCGTCTAAATTAACTCCAACAGGATGCACAGGAATCGCAACATATTTCCAGAATTCCAGAATCGCCCTACTATTTCAGTGCCCTCCAGAGGCTTCGGTTTTTACCGGTGAATGTATTGGTATTTTAGAGGCAATACATTTTACAAAAAGTCACAATATTCAAAATTCGGTAATTTTTTCAGATTCGCGCAGTAGCATTCAGTCTATAAGTCAAAATCAATTAAAATCAAAAATTCACAGTGAAATCATTTTAAATATTCAACATTTACTCTTCACCTGCCATAAATATGGTTTAAACATTGAAATAGCTTGGGTGCCCAGTCACTCGGGTATAGGTGGCAACGAGTGGGCCGATTCCTTAGCTAAATTTGCTTCATCCAACCCTGTTGACCAAAAGCATTATGTCATCCATAGCTGTGACTTACGGGCTGATACCAAACTTAAAATGCATAAAGCGTGGTCAAGAGTGTGGCAAGTAAGCTCAAAGCTCAAGGGAGCGTACTACGCCAGTATCCAACCCGAAATCCAACGGAAACCTTGGTTTTTTAAATGTACTAAACTATCCAAAAGAACCGTTTCATCCTTGTGTAGACTGAGACTCGGCCACTGCTGCAGTCCAGTATTCCTGAATAAGATTCGTGTTCGTGACAGTTCCCTGTGAGAATGCGGTCATGATGATGGTACTCTGGACCATATATTTTATTCATGTCCTTTAAATTCTCAATCTTTTGATTTGTACCACAAACTTCCCAAAATTAAAATAACACTTCCTACTAATTTCCATTCTCTCTTAACCAACTTTTCCCCTAAACTAATCCATGTTCTATCAAAATTTTTAAATGACAATGACATAAAAATGTAGTTTGGTGGTGTGTAATAATAATTATTATAACTGTAAATATCTGTGTCGTTCTATAGTAGAGTAATAAATAGTATTTATTAATATAAAAAATTATGTTAACTAACAAAACTTGTATTGTCTTTTCAGCAACTAACAATATTAACAATTAACAAATAACTACCACAAAGTGCAACGTTCGACGGCTCATCTCGCGGTGCTGCTGTCACTACGTGACACTGGCAGAATAGTCGACATCGGTTCAGTTGCCAAAAAAAAAAAAAAACTGACATTGATAACTCACTAATTGCAATTATAGAATGGTTAAAGAATAATAATTTAAAAATAAAACTAAAATCATGTCCTTTTATCAGCGCTCCTTGACATTAATTAAAAACCTAAATATAAACTATGATAATAATAACATTGACGAAGTTGATACCACAAAATTTTTTGAACTTATTATTGACAAGAAACTAAATTGGAAGGCACATATATATACTATTAGTAAGAAAATAAGTACCTCAGCATATGCTCTTTACAAATTAGCAGCAGTAATTTGTACAGATGCTTTACTCACCGCATACTACGGCTTGGTGGAGTCCTTTTTAAGATACGGTGTAATTTTTTGGGGTAACTCGGCTGACCGGGAACTTATATTTAAAACTCAAAAGCGTTGTATTAAGTCGATGTTCAAACTTGAAACCACTCAGAGTTGCAAGCCTTATTTTCAAAAATACAAAATCTTGAGCCTACCTTCACTAATATATATTAGAAAATGCAATGTTCGTAAGATTCAACCCTTGCCTATTTTCTCGCATGGCAGATCGATTCCCTCGTAATAGACGATACAGTACCCAACTTTGCCCACACCAATATAGAACGGCACTAATGCGCAAAAGTGTCTTTTGCGTGTCAAATTTAAAATAAACTTCCAAAAAACTGGAAGCAGTTAAATGATGTAGCTTTCAAAAAGAGAGTAATTATTTTTTTTAGCAGATAAGGCTTATTATAATTTGAATGAGTTTTTAGATAAGAAATTCTGATTATATGTTTACATAACATCTATATTTTATTATAAAAATAATCATACATTTTCTTTTTTTTTAATAATTTGACTGCACGACTTTATTAATTATGATTAATACAGATCCAATTATGATTTTATTAAATACTTTTGACACGAGTGTGTACGCTTTGACATGTATTATTAATTCCTTTTTATTTTAATATTGATTTATAGTTTTTTACTTTTGACATTCATTACTTAGTTGCTAATTGTGCAGTCATAGATTAAATTATGTTTTTGTAATGTAAAATAGTAATTCAAAACATTTGGACGCCATAGTATGTGGCAAACATGTCTGAACCAAGTTTCTTTATGTTATCTTGTATGCACTTATTATTATTGTATGTATACACCTATTTGGGCAAATAAATCTTCTCTTATCTTATCTTAACTAATGTGTGCCTCATGGCTGCGCCAAATATGAGATAAGATTGTGGTACTTCATGAAATTACTTGTAGGTACCTATACAAGTCATTATATCCTTCTTTCATAATACAACTACAGCTAGGTCATAACAAAACCGATAGTATTACAATTTACAGCAGATAATGTAGACTATAGGCAGTAATTAAGCCTTCGTGCAGAAATATAATAGTAATATAGTAGTTAACTCTTTGTTGTTTTTAATTGCTTTAATAGCTTCGATGAAGTCATGAACTGAACATGTAACTTTGCGGGATCAGTTTACAAGGAATTGTGAATGAAACGGTGCACTAGAATATTGTATCAGACATTACTACTGGCACTTTGGTCTCAAAGATGCTGAGCTTGTGGCCCTGAGTTCAATTCTTTTTTTCCAATAGGAAAGAACATTTTCAGGAATTTCACAGTAAGCAGTCCAGTTGGTTTAATTGGCAATCGACTCTCCCCCTATTACTTAAGTCATACTTGCAAAAAAGTTTCTGTTTTAGGTACATGCACTTCGGCTAAATAATAACAGTTTCGAACAACGAATCGGTCGTCCAGGTTCAACAACGCTTGCCGAGATCGGCCCGTCGATGGGTGACCATCTTTATCACCTAGATTCCTCCTTGCCTCGGACAGCACGTTAACCCGTTGTCCTGGCTGCCATCCTTGGCAGTCGTTACGAGTAGTCAAAAGTCTGGAAGTCTGACAATCAGTCACCAAGGGGTATCATGTTACCCAGGGACACGGGGAACACGTCAGAAAGGCAGTCGCTCTATGTAAAATACTGGTACTAAATTTCATACGGTTAGACTGGAAGCTGACCCCAACATACATAGTTGGAAATAGGCTAGGCAGATGATGATCAGGTATATGCAACTCTGCCTATGCCTCTGTTTTATTAGCTCCTGAAGCTCCTAACGAGACCAACACTTTAAAAGGATACCACGTATTCTTAATTTTTACTCCAACCAAAAATAATATCATGCAAGAATCCGTTAGTCAGGACAGCTAATCCTCCATTAGGTTGATTTTGCAAGTAATTTTCATATCATTCCTAAGGTCAAATCAAATATTTGATTAGGAGTTTGTCGCCGCAATAATCCGTAAAGTTTGTTTTCAATTAACCAACTAATTGGGACCAAAATTGAAATCATACGACAATAGCTTAAATCTGTTTTCATTATTTAGTTATTGAGTTGAATTTTGAACGGACGGATCCTAAAATAATTTTTTTTTTTGCATGGAGAATTTCTTACGCTGTTTGAAGGCAGCGGTTTGAATTTTTTTAACTCAATTCTTACAACGACTGAAATTCTTAGCCTTTTTACATAGTTTCTTCCTTTTTTAATTTCCCTTGGTGGTGAAAATTATTTGCCAGCATGCTAACATTACTTTTTACGGGCTCGGTCAATATAATATTATTCCAGTAGCCTACTGTAGTAGGGCTACTGGGACTACTTGGATGGCCATAGGGGTAGCCCTATGTCCATCCAAGTTGATTGATAATTCAAATCCTCTTGGTGTTCAGTGTGTACATGCCGACGGATAAAGATGTGAATTTGACGGAGTTTACGGAGTGTCTCGGTCTGGTGAGTGCTGTCATAAACAAAAGTAATATAGAATCGGTATACATACTCGGGGATTTTAACACTCATCCGCATGAACGATTTTACGGCGAGTTACAGAGTGTTTGTGTAGAATCACAGTGGTTATGTGTGGACATCGAGCTACTAGGGTTGGATTCTGGAACTTGTACATTTATAAGCGAGGCGAACGGATCGAAGCGCTGGCTTGATCATTGTATAGTCACTAAATCAGCTCGGGAGACTATTGTATGTGTACAAGTTAAAGAAGACGTCCTGTGGTCCGATCATTATCCTCTCGAGATTGTGTTAGATAGCATCAAACCTAAATTTCATAATAATTGTATGCAATACATATAACGATGTGCGCTGGGGTGATAGAAACTCTGAACAATGTGACATGTATAGTAATTTATGTAATAATAATTTAAAATTAATTGACTTTCCCATTGAAATGACCGAATGTTGTGATTATGTATGTAATAATGTGGACCACAGACTTGTTATTGACAATATGTACGATAAAATAATTCAAATATTATGTCGGGCAGCTTGCGATAGTCGTTCGTCAGGTGTTCCCAGACGCAAGAAGCCGGTTCTCGGTTGGAACAGGCACGTAAGTGATGCTCACAGGGCGGCCAGGGAAAAGTTTGAGTTGTGGGTTTTATACGGAAAGCCGGCGGAAGGTCGCGTGTGGAGTGACATGCAGACGACTCGTAAGATTTTTAAGTCACGTTTACGCTGGTGTCAGAATCATACTGACCAAATAAAAATGGACATCCTTGCGTCGCATCATTCCAGGAGCGACTTCCGCAGTTTCTGGAGGTCTACTAACAAACTTAATAGTAAACCAGGTCTACCTGTGAGTGTCGGTGGTGCCTGTAACCTCTCGGGAATAGCAGACTTGTTTAGGGACCATTTTACCGTTAAGTCACCTTTGGCGGCGACACAGTCCACGAGCGATGGTGGTTGTAGTGGTCGGGAAGTCAGCGTCCGGTTTACGGCCAAAGACGTACGGCAGGCCATTAACTCTATGTCACGGGGCAAGTCTCCGGGCCATGACGACCTGAGCATTGAACACCTAAGGTACGCGGGATATCATATGCCCAGAGTGCTGGCGATGTTCTACTCCTTGTGTGTAGGACATTCATACTTACCTGCGCCGATGATGAAGACTGTGGTGGTGCCAATTGTCAAAAACAAAACCGGTGATATTGGTGACAAATGTAATTATCGCCCGATTTCCTTAGCCACTATAGTCGCAAAGGTGCTTGACAGTTTGCTGAACACTCAGCTTGATAAACATCTACGGATACACGACCAATTTGGTTTCAAGTCAGGTCTCTCTACTGAAACGGCTATACTGTGTCTGAAGCAAACTGTCAAGTACTACACGGATAAAAATACGCCCATTTTTGGGTGTTTTCTTGATTTATCGAAAGCGTTTGATCTGGTTTCTTACGATATTCTATGGCAAAAATTACACCAAACAACGATGCCCGAGGAACTAATCCGTACTTTTAAATATTGGTATGGGAACCAGATCAACGTTGTTCGGTGGTCAGGGGCGTATTCGACGCCATACAGTTTGTAGTGCGGCGTGAGGCAGGGGGGGCTGACATCGCCGAAACTTTTTAACCTTTATGTGAACGCGCTTGTGGAGGAACTCAGCGGCACACATGTCGGATGCCATATTGATGGAGTGTGCCTTAATAATATTAGTTACGCGGACGACATGGTGCTGCTGAGTGCTTCTGCAGGTGGATTGTCGCAGCTGCTTGACATTTGCGAAAAATATGCTGGGCAACACGGGTTGGTGTACAACATTAATAAAAGTGAGTGAATGGTCTTTCAAGCTCGGGGAAGGTCCCTAAGTCAAACACCTAAAGTGAGACTGAGTGGCTACCCCCTTAGGAGGGTAGAACAGTTTAAATACCTTGGGCACCTTCTAACCCCGGATCTGAAAGACGATAATGACATATAAAGGGAGCGTAGAGCGTTGTCTGTTCGTGCGAATATGATAGCACGCAGATTTGCTCGCTGTTCAAGAGACGTCAAGATCACCCTGTTCAGGGCATTTTGCACGTACTTCTACACGAGCAGTCTGTGGGTGAATTATACGGAAAAGCAGTACGGCGGCGGCGCTCTACGCGTTCAATACAATAATGCATTCAGGGTGCTGTTGGGGCTGCCTCGCTTCTGTAGCGCGTCGGGGATGTTCGCCGAAGCGCGCGTGGATTGTTTTTATACAACCATGCGCAAGCGGTGCACAGCCCGAACAGTATCCTGAGCGCCTTCGCGCAGCGATTCGACTGCCAATACGTGTATCACTGTGACATGGTACATGTACGGGCTAATGTGGAAATATTGTTTTAACTAGGTAATTATTGAAATTGTATTTAATTGTATTTGTATTTGTTTTATAATTGGTCCGTGTTGGCTTTAATTCAATAAATAATAATAATAATAAGCTCGTAATGATAATTATCATTACGAGCTTAGGATTTGTAGGTAAAAGTATTAATTTATATTCCCAGTATTTTTACGGCTGCTAACTCTAATGAAGCAAAACATATTTTCTTGATAAAATTATTTTATAAACCACTCTTCCTAGAAGAAACTCTTTTTAACCTGGTACAGTTATATTTACGAGTTTTCCTTATGATAATACATTTTAATGTCGTAATATAGTCTCGTTAGCTTGGTCCATGGAATTTAACCCTAGTCTGTGGGCGTTTAATGATTTTCCACGGGAGTTGTTACTAGGGGAGATATTAATAAACGCTTAATAACACGATAATCATAGCCCTATCAGAATACCAGCACTGCTGTATTTATTTTTTAAATATTGCAGCATTATGCTGAGATATTATTATTATTTTAATTATTTTATTATGGATTGTTTTGTTTAAATTTATATTTACTGTACACTGGACACTCAACGTGTACGTCTTATTTACATCGTTCTCACATATAATTATACCTATATTCAACATTAATGATGTAACTAATATTTATGTAACAATATAATTTAAAAGAGTGTCCATGGAGTTTCTTGCCCGTTCTTCTCCATAGGGTACCTATGGAGAAGTACTACGCTTTGGAATGGGCAACTAGCTTCATATTTCTGACTGACCCACTTGACAAATCAAAAGTGCCTGTAAATGGTTTAATTGAAATAAATGCTTTGAGTTTGAGTTTGAGTTTGATAGGAGCCTTTTTGGCCTCGCACAGGTCTTTTATTATTATTTTTTATGTTTATTGTTGTTTTTAATGTTAATTTTGTTAGTTTTACAAGCCCTTTTTTTGCTGTTTGTATTGCCTGTGCGTGTCCCGAATAAAATATTGTTATTTCTTTCTTTCTTAAATAATAGATGCATTATAAAGTTATACTGACGAAAATAAAACTGTCAACTGTATCTGTGTTTAAGATTTGGTTGTGCTGCAATTTAAAATCCTATAGTCATTCTCTGCTTGTCATAGGAATCTGAGAGAAGGAACAAGTATATTTGGAAAGTGGATAGGTAATGTTTGTTAATCATGTCAACTAACGTAGGGTAGGTCGCCAAAAGGGCCTTTTTCGATAACATGCATGTGGCTCGGATGCGTGGTTTCCTGTCATCATGCATGCCGTAGGCACGTGAGACGCGAAAATTGGCGGGTGCAACAAATGCACGCTCATGCTCACCACCTATATGTTTACTGGCAGATGAAGCACGAAAGAAAAACGCCCTTAAACGAGGTGATGCGATGAACTTGGCAGGACTCACCTGAACAACGCACCAGAACTTATTGAAATGCAACTAAACAAGAAAGAAACTGAATAGAAGCTATGGTACTAAAATGCAAACCAACTTAAATAGTTAATAGATACGAGGCATACCTATTTTACCTTTATCTCTGTAATAACCGACCCCGCTACAAACAAACTTAAATATCAGTCAGTTTCATTCAGCTTTAACTCAATTACTCTGAATAGCTACGGAAATTCAATTTAGCTTTCTAACCTTCAAAGTAAAAAGATGAAACGTATAGGTTCGCAGGTAGCTTACAGGCACCATGGAAATAGGAAACAGAAGCTCAACTGTTAACTAGACTATTTTCGTGGTTTTTTTAGTTAAGGATTTATCAGAGGGTAGCGTTGACAGCAGATTTGTTGCTAGTGATTTCAATATCAGTGTGTGTGATTTTGAATTATTTGGAAACCGCCAGGGAGACTCAGCCGATTGCGGCGTGTTTAACTAGTACAGCCCGATTCAAACTTTATGGCGGCTCTGAAGTGCGCTACTCGCTGCTCAGTACCTCACCCCTCACCCCCGCTGACAGTTGAATTTGTTACTGCGCAGCGACTTACCTCATGTTCCGAGCCGCCATAAAGTTTGAATCGGGCTGTACCTTCTAGGGTTGAAAGAAAGAAAAAGAATGAAATAAAATATATTTAACTACACTCACGTTGTAAAGTTCTAATTTTGAAATCAAAAATAGTCCCTTAGTACAGACTTTATCCATGTGAAAGTAAAGCACACTTTCCATATCAAAATAATGCTTAAAATAACTTTAAGAAAGAAGAAAGAGAAAGATTTCTTAAGAAATAAGCAGTACCTGTCCTTTGCACTCAATACTTAGAAATAAAATAAAATAAATAAATAAAAATATACTTTTTTTAAGTACAGTTTTCAAAGATTATAATCGGTAATGTGGCATTTAGGCGCCATAATTACGTCATTATTCGTTATGTTTTTGATGAAATTGCATGAGTTACGATAAAGTAGTATAATTATGAAACCACAGATCAAAGAATGAAACTGAACATAACTGGGTATTAAATCGTGCGATGCTATTATAAAATCACACTCGTGTTTTAATAACCACTATTATGTAACAGCTTCTTAAACAAATCTTATTTGCGCCTAATAGGATACATAAAAGTAATAATAAAACATAAAAAAATTAACAGGGGGAAAATATACGTCATATCCGAGCAAAAAAACAATCACTCAGCATGATGCTGTGACTAATTTGCGGGACTGAGCTACAGCACCGGTTCTCAGCAACGGCTCGCGTTGATTTGATGACGTAGACTGGTGCAGCGGATAAAGTACCTGTACGAAAATAAATAAGCGGACAAGAGGACAGTAATAATTGTAACATAAAATAATAATTATTTAAAATGGCAAAAATCTGTAGCACACCTGACGCAGAGAAGGGACTTTTTGGCATTTAAATAGCATAATCAGCCTATAATGTCCCCACTGCTGGGACACCAGCCTCCTTTCTGTGAGAGGGAGTGGCCCATAATCCACTACGCGGGCCCAGTGCGGGTTGGTAGATGTCACACATCTTCGAATTTGTTGTTTCTAAGACATTCGGAACAGCCGGTTCTCTCATGATGTTTTTCCTTCTCCGTTTTGAGAGCAGTGCTGATGAAATGAAATACACAAGGTAAACTGCCTCCCTAGGTACGAACTCGCGACCCACAACTCGTGAGTCGGGACTGATACCACTGGGCCACCACTGCTCTCATATAAATAATTACTTAATTAGGTATCTTGTCAGTTTTTTTGCAAATTAGATACTGGCATTTTCAATATAAGTAATACATAACGGATGAATGATGAGTTGTTGTAGTGATCAGTGTTTGTGAGTTTTATGTTAGAACGTGTAAAAATCAAGTGAATGTGACGAACTCAATCATTTATTGCATTCCACAATGTATATGCTTAGGTGGTAAGTAAACATTTGTTGTAACAATCGTGGACCCTGTCGGGCATAGCAAAAGAAAAGTTTGAAGGAAGACGACTTATTTGTACATGCAAAGTAACTTATTCTAAGTTAAATTTAAGGTAGCATTTTATTAATTTAATCTAAAATTATATTGTTAATTTATATAATTATGCCTATAATAATGTGTATATGTTATGTTTACTTGTGTATGTCATGTGTATTATGTATTTATCAATTAAATATTCATTTATGTTATAATAACATTTATGAAGTCATATTTTTTTTTGTTTATTTGTAAAATTAGTAATCTTTTTCTCATTTCTGAGTACCTCGGGTAGTTTGTTATACATTTTTATCGACATAACCAGTGGACAAGCTGAGTGCATTTTTAATCGGGATGTCGGTAGGTGTATGCTTCAGCAGGTCATCACTCTTTAAGTTACAGGTGTTGAAACCTCCTCCTGAAACCTTTGTTCGTAGTTGTTCTACTGCTTACAACATTTACTGTGCAGGTACGTTTTAGTAAAGAGGTCGGTATACGTGACCGGCCCTTTCTGATTCACTATTTATACTCGGTGACCTGGTACAATAGCTGGAAAAATTGGTGTGACGCACGTGCCTTAAAAAGTATTGCGAATGAAATTGTTATGATGATTTGTAAGTGTATGGAGGGACTTTTATATAACTGTCGCTCGTGCACAATATGTAATACCTACTTGGGTCTGTTCACTTCGTTTTGATTAGGTACCCACGTTCTTACGTTTACCAATAGTTAGGTTGGTTTTCAAAAATATTTCTGGGACTCGTTCAGAATCTAAATAAGCTTTTGGACGCAAATGAAATGATAATTTCTAGTGTACCCCATCATCCCATACCTATAATTTATAGTTGTTTTCATTATTTTCGTTTCTTCAGTATAAACAACAAACAGTACAAACAAAAATAAGCTTATTTTTGTCTTACTTTTATTATATCCGACTCCGGCAACAAAAAACCTACACACCAAACTTCCAAACTCCTGTAAACTCGCCCCACATGAAGTTCGTTGACCCCAAACCTTCCAGATTTTTCCACCATTACACCAGTCAACACGTCCATCCCTGAGGAGCCATAGCGTTGAATCGCCGTTCAGTCCCAACTTCATATAAATGTTTTATTTTACCCCCGAGACTTTGTACTTACACAGTTTCTTTTGTGATAGGTATGTTCCGGATAGTTTAGTTTTCAGTGTTTTCATATGGCTCAGTTCATTGGTTACCTAAAAAGTTGGTTCAATTTCTTCTTCTGTCGTATTGGCACGAACATCATTTGACAGCATCGTTGGTGTAGTGGTCGCAAGGGTCGCTGAGTGTGAGGTCCTGGGCTCGATTCCCGGGTCACGCAAAGTGTTATTGGGTTTTGCCGTATGAATTTTCTCAGTAGCAGGCCGGACTCTGGATTTCTGACCGGTTGATGGCAATAGGCCGCCCCTCGTTATATGGGACTTAAAGATAACTTGCGAAATGTGGGTGTTGTTTTGCATCCTCGTCAAATTCGAGGAGGTAACTATGCTAATGATTCTCGACACGAATCAATAATAAAATAAGTAGGTATTTATTTTTATCTTTTGTATTTTTCGGAAATCGGCATGTGTAGGGCCCGTGTGATACCGCCCTGTAACTGTAACGCATGCACACAGCGACATAGTCGTACGACACTGCCTACCGCATACGCAACAGGGCGATTTTATTCTTTGAAAGTGGAGTATTCTGAAATACTGTCAAACTTAAATACCTAAAAAAACAAGTATGTATTAATTATTGAGCAGGATCGTAATTTTATTTGATTATTTATGTCTTTCAGAACAGCCTCCTGAAATTTGACGAGGATGCAAAACAACACGTTGTAGGTGCACCTCTGCCGAACGCTTCGGGGAATACACGCGTCTGATACACACGGTCACATCTGATATCATGGTATAAATAATAGCCCGACTGCAAAATAATAGCCTGATTACAAAATAATAGCCTGTCTGTAAAATAATAGCCCGACTGCCAAATAATAGCCCGACTGCAAAATATTAGCCTGATTACAAAATAATAGCCTGACTGCAAAATAATAGCCTGATTACAAAATAATAGCCTGTCTGTAAAATAATAGCCCGACTGCCAAATAATAGCCTGACTGCAAAATAATAGCCTGTCTGTAAAATAATAGCCCGACTGCCAAATAATAGCCTGACTGCAAAATATTAGCCTGACTGCAAAATATTAGCCTGATTACAAAATAATAGCATGACTGCAAAATAATAGCCTGACTGCAAAATAATAGCCTGTCTGTAAAATAATAGCCTGACTGCCAAATAATAGCCTGACTGCCAAATAATAGCCCGACTGCAAAATAATAGCCAGACTGCAAAATATTAGCCTGACTACAAAATAATAGCCTGACTGCAAAATTATAGCCTGACTGCCAAATAATAGCCCGACTGCAAAATAATAGCCAGACTGCAAAATATTAGCCTGATTACAAAATAATAGCCTGACTGCAAAATAATAGCCCGACTGCAAAATAATAGCCAGACTGCAAAATATTAGCCTGATTACAAAATAATAGCCTGACTGCAAAATAATAGCCTGACTGCCAAATAATAGCCTGACTGCAAAATAATAGCCTGTCTGTAAAATAATAGCCTGACTGCCAAATAATAGCCCGACTGCAAAATAATAGCCTGTCTGTAAAATAATAGCCCGACTGCCAAATAATAGCCTGACTGCAAAATATTAGCCTGACTGCAAAATATTAGCCTGATTACAAAATAATAGCCTGACTGCAAAATAATAGCCTGTCTGTAAAATAATAGCCTGACTGCCAAATAATAGCCTGACTGCCAAATAATAGCCCGACTGCAAAATAATAGCCAGACTGCAAAATATTAGCCTGATTACAAAATAATAGCCTGACTGCAAAATAATAGCCCGACTGCAAAATAATAGCCAGACTGCAAAATATTAGCCTGATTACAAAATAATAGCCTGACTGCAAAATAATAGCCTGACTGCCAAATAATAGCCTGACTGCAAAATAATAGCCTGTCTGTAAAATAATAGCCTGACTGCCAAATATTAGCCTGATTACAAAATAATAGCCTGACTGCAAAATAATAGCCTGTCTGTAAAATAATAGCCTGACTGCCAAATAATAGCCCGACTGCCAAATAATAGCCTGACTGCAAAATAATAGACTGATTGCAAAATAGCAGGACTTCCTAGTAGAGTAGGTACCCAAAACTAGTCCGCCTAACGTATCACTTATAATTATAAATTCAACATTAATGACCGATCAATCAATCAATTAATCATTTATTTGCAACGAATGTAGGTTACATTAAATACAGGTGGAGTAGATAGGAGTGAGTCATGTACATTCTGCCTGGAATTGGCTCGCAAAAATAAAAAAAAATTGTTAAGAAGCTATCTAGAAGTAAAATTACAAATTAAAATGTCACAGTCAGAATGATTACTATTCTACATACATAAATGAACGTTGAAAAATGTCTAATCAAAATGTTACTATACAATAAAATTTAAAATAAATATATAATAAGTTCATTCAAGATAATATAAATTATATTTACTATACACATTGTCAATTAACAAGTTTTGTCCATTAAAAAAATCATTAATAAAATAATAAAAAAATTCTATCAGGAAGGTCACTAATTTCTTTTTAAAGTATTAAATTGCATCATTTTTCATTACATCTGGCAATTGATTGTATATGGTGGGACCCAAACAAATAACACTTTTACTCAATAGTGCTGTGTTACAGTGCTCGATTTGTATTAAATTTTTGTATTGGTTTCTGACAGGTCGTTTTTCTAGTTTCTGACATCGTTGGAAATACGTTTTTATTGGTCTTTACAAACATGGCCATATCCAGAATATACAGAACTAACTAACATTAACTAAGAAACCTACTAATTATGATGTTACTAATATTTATGAATCAATATAATATAAAAGTGTGTATATGGGGTTTCTTGCCCGTTCTTCTCCATAGGTACCTACTACGCTTTGGAATGGGCAACTAGCTTCGTATTTCTGACTGACCGACCCCTTGACAATTCAAAAGTGCCTGTAAATGGTTAAATTGAATCATAATGTTCCCACTGCTAGGACACAGGCCACCTCTCAATGAGAGGGAGTGGGCCGTGATCTACCACGCGGGCCCAGTGCGGGTTGGTAGATGTCACATGTCTTCGAATTTTTGGTTTAGCACATTTCGGTTTCCTCACGATGTTTTACTTCACTGTTTTGAGAGCAGTAGTGATGAAATAATTTACACAAAGTAAAGCGTGGCTGGGTTCGAACCTACGACTTACAACTCGTAAGTCGCGGCCGTTGCCGCTGGGCCACCACTGCTACTATTTGCTGTTCATATTTGCTTACAAAATATTATAAACCACCTTTTCGAGTAAATAACTGAATAATTTTGAACATTAATATTTCAAGATTACTTTCGAGTAGGTACTGTGCACAATTTTCAGCATGTTGATTAGTCGATGAACTCGGATGAATTCGAATTGTTTCAAATTTATATTACGAACTAGCGTCTGCCCGCGACCTATGGCAGTCGCATTAATGCAGTTTAATTCTATTAGTGAAAGAATTTTTGTAATCGGAACAGTACTTTCAGCGATTACTTTTTACAAGCATACATAGCATAAACAAACAATTTTACCTTTTTATTAATATTCCTTTGTTATTTTATACGTATGCTATTCTGGGATACTGCGTGCATTAGGAGCATAATAATTTTTCATTTAGTTTGGTCTTCTAGGATTGTGTCTAGGACCTATGAGATTTACCTTCTACGAACAAAAACGGTCCTATTATTCGAAAGTTTCTGACAATTCAGACCCCACCTTTATCGTAAAAGCTGGAAGTTTCCTACCCAATGTCGGGGTTCAATAAATACGATCGTCAAGTGTCTGTCCTTGAACCTTGGCTTGCGCTCAAGTGCCCTCGACAATACAACTCATGTAAATCGTTTATATGTAGAGGTATGTATGTAAGTAGAATGAAAGATAAGGGTAAGGTGACGTAACGCATAGGTATATTTTAAAATTTATCGAAATGTGTGTGGTCTGCGTTTTGCGGTTTATAATGAAGGTAATTTATGTGCTCAGATAAACCAAGAAGGGGGTGTTACTATACGCTCTAACATCGCAATCACTAAACCTGGACTCGGTGCATAAATACATGCAACGAAACTCACACATCTGTGATCACAGTAATTGCATACTTTCAGTTTCCGATAGACAAGGACAAAGATAGGACCCGACACATTGTAAGCCGCCGAATGTTTACGATTATGAATGACATTGAGGTAGCGTCGCATCGTGTCTCTTACGTCTGTTTTGTAGTATCTCGCTCTCACAAAAATGGTGAAGCAAACATTAAATAAAAATTATAATAATAATTAACATTAAAAAACATTAAAATGCCTCAGGCATTAAGTCCGCCTTATGATTACAACAGTTATTAAATATTTACACAAGAAGGCATATGATGGGTATTTATTTACTAAAACTGAAATCATTGAACTATAACGACATGTGCTGTTTAGGCGATGACCCGCGTGTGAGTGAGTGACACTGCGCGCTGTAATCAAGTAACGTTGCTTCTAAGTTTCTGAGTAATTTGCAATATCAGAAATGAACTTTGAAATATCTAGTCTACTTGAAGAACCTACATATTATATTCTATTCATCATTATTTCACTGCTAAGCCTTCCTTGATTCTGTAACATTAAAACCGGGAACATTAAAGTAGATGGAATACAAAATGACGGGTGATGCCATATCTCCCCAAGTTCAAAGTTCCCCAAAATTATTTTTCATACATTCGTTCCTAACACCCCCAAAATGTAAAATTTATTTATTTGTAAAGTTCACACTTGACCATTCCTCGTGTTGACGTCTTCAAAAGTGTTAGAATAAAATAAAATCAGTATTTAGTTAAAATATTTACATAATATTTCTTAACCGTAATACTTTTAAAAATAGTAGATATAGTTAATTTAATAAAGATAATGTAATGGGTAGTATATTTGTTAAGTTAAATGTTAATTCCGCAAAATTACCAGTATTAGTTTATCGGCGTTCTTATACTCTGTCCACAGCACCAAAAAGTTAACCGGGAAAATTTTAACCCCCTTCCTGGTTGACTCTGAAGTGCCGTGCTTGACCGATGCGGTGAACGCCTGGACAGCAGCTTGCCCGCATACAGATCGGCCCGTGAACTCGTCTTCCTAGAGACAGTGGGATGAGCTGCTCTGCAGGTTAGTACGGAATAATCTTACCAGTATGACTTCCAATACTGCTGAACATGCCCGCCTGCTGGCTGTGGGAGAGTGGGAGTCGGGCCTCTGGCTTCAGGCGCTACCGTCACCGAACATAGGCACTATGCTGGGTGACACCACTTTCCAGCTCGCTGCTTGTCTGCGTCTGGGCGATCCTTGCGGGTCTCCGCATCGCTGCCAGTGCGGTATAGCTGTCGACTGCCTCGGACACCATGGCCTATCTTGCAGTAAGAGCGCAGGCCGGATAGCTCGGCACGCCAGCATTAATGACATTATCCGCTGTGCTCTTGTTACCGCCGGGTGCCAGCTCTTTTAGAACCCAACGGCTTGGCACGCGACGATGGGAAGATACCAGACGGAATAACCACAATGCCCTGGAAGTTAGGCAGGCCTTTGGTGTGGGATGCAACATGTGTCGACATCCTTGCGCCATCCCGTCTTCCCAGTATGGCGGGCTGTGCTGGGACGGCTGCTGCAGGTGCGGAAAACCTCAAACGGCGAAAATATTCCAATCATATTGGGAGTTATATGTTCAAGCCGTTTGGGGTAGAAACACTAGGGCCGTGGGGTCCGAGTGCCCACTTGTTTTTCGAGACATCGCCAAGTGGTTAGTCGACTCTTCACGTCACCAGAGGGCTGGCCTATTCAAAGTAAAAAAAAAATATTTCAAATAGGCACATAAAAGGCACTTTTGAACGTCAACATTTACATTTAAATAGAATTGATTCTAGTCGCCCCTTCCAAAAGGTAGTTTCGTATGGAGAAGAATGGGCAAGAAACTCCATCGCTACTCTTTTAAAATGTGTTACAATACTTTGTATGTTCACATATTTACAAACATCTAAAGTAATCTGTCAGTGTGTGAGTTAAAGTAATCACAGAATGTAAATCAATGTCATAAAAATAACAAACCATACAATTAAAGTAGCAACTAGTTTTAATTTTGTCAAGACCCTAGATTGTCCTGTGGAGCTGGACCAGCATGTTTCCAAGCATTCTTATCTTGGATATAATCCTCTAATTTGTAATATGCTTGTTTACACAGTAAACTTTTATATGAGTTTTAAATTTTCTTTCATTTAATTGCAATATATTACAAGGTATTTTGTTGTAGCATTTAACACAGTACCCCATAAAAGATGTATGTACTTTAGCTAATCTGAAAAATGGTTGATCTATTTTATCTTTATTTCTTGTATTAAAATTATGTCTATCACTTATTTTATTAAAAAGATGTAGATTTTTTCTTACGTACATAATATTTTCATAAATGAATTGGCAAGGTACCGTCATAATATTAATCCTTTTCAATAGTTCCCTGAGAGATTCGCGTTGACGTAGATTATAAATGGCTCTGACAGCTCTCTTTTGCAAAATAAAGATGGATTCAATGTCAGCAGCCCGACCCCACAGTAAAATGCCATACGACATAATGCTGTGGAAGTAGCTAAAATAGACCAAACGCGCGGTTTCTACATCTGTTAACTGTCTTATCTTTCTAACAGCATAAGCGGCCGAGCTTAGCCGCCCCGCAAGAGATGTTATATGAGGTCCCCATTGTAATTTCTCATCTAGCGTGATTCCCAGGAAAACTGTGTGATTAATTAATTCCAGTTTTTCTCCATTCAACATGATGTCACACTCGCTACTTCTTACATTCGGTAATTTAAATTGAATGCATTTGGTTTTTTTACCATTTAGTACCAAATTATTTACCGTAAACCAATCATGGACCTGAAGAATAGAGCTATTCACGTCGTCAAGATTTTGTGACCGTCGGTCTATCTTAAATATCAATGATGTGTCATCTGCAAATAACACCATCTTCGGTTGATTTTGAAGTAATTGGGGTAAATCATTAATATAAACTAAAAAGAGGAATGGACCCAATATCGAACCTTGAGGAACGCCCATTGCCATTTCAGACCCTATTGAGTTTATGCCGTTTACTTGAACTGTAACTTTTCTATCTTTCAGGTATGATCTGAGTAAATCAAGAGCTGTATTTCTAATCCCATAGTGCTCTAGTTTCAGCAGAAGTGTCTGATGGTTTACGCAATCGAACGCCTTAGAGAGGTCGCAAAAGATTCCAATGGCATCTTGTGCTTCTTCCCAGGCGTTAAAAATGTTCTTTATTAGGGTGACACCAGCGTCCGTGGTACAACGCCCTTTGGTGAAACCGTACTGTTGTTCATGAAAGATGGAATTTTTATTAAAGTGACGTAACATTTGATTGAGCATCAACTTTTCAAACACCTTACTGAGAACGGGCAGAATTGACACAGGCCTATAATTGTTGGCTTCTTTACTATCACCGGATTTGAACAAAGGAACTATTTTACTATGTTTCATGAGATCCGGAAAGACTCCTTGGTCTACACTGGTGTTAAATATGAATGCTAAATAGGGCGCTATGGTTTCAATGATAGGTCTACAGACTTTTACAGACGTTCCCCAGAGATCTTCAGTGGATTTAATTTTTAGATCTTTAAAGGCTTTTATAACAGCCTGGGGGTTTGTATGCTGAAACCTAAACTCCAAATGGCATGCCTTTACATTCGTTCTAAGTAAGGCAGCAGAAAGCGCGGGAGAGGATTTTAAAGCTTCAGTGGTTTTGAGGGGAATACTACCAAAAAAGTTTTCAAATTCCTGAGCTATTTCTACATCTGAGCTGATGAGGCCATGTGCAGTCTCTAAATTAATTTCCGTATTACGGTGTTTTTTCCTACCTGTTTCATTATTTATTATTGGCCAGGTAGTTTTTATTTTATCATCAGCTGATTTTATTTTATTGCTAATATAAAGAGCTTTAGCTATTCGGCACACACTTTTAAAAGTTTTAGAATATTTTGCAACATACTGTTCAAAGCTTGTATTATTCATGTGTTGCTTTAGGCTATAAAGTTCAAAAAGTTTCCCCCTGCTTTTACGAATACCTGGAGTCGCCCAATCACTAAATAAGAACTTTGTATAAATACTTTTAGCCTTTAGTGGAAAAGTGTTATTAAATTGCGTGTTTAATAGTGAAAAGAACTCGGCCAAATTGTTATTGTTTGATATTGTTTGCCCAAAGAATCAGCATCGCCATACAACGTGGCAATGCTGCCAGCCATTTGGGCACTTATCCTGTTGACAGCGAATCGGACGAATTTTTTGATGCCCTATGATTCTTTTCCTTCTTTTTTATTTACACAATTATGTACATATTATTAATATTGTTTAGCAATTTTCCACCAATCACTGAACTTTTACATGCAGAATTGCATAAACGTTTTACGTTTATCAATGCAGTGTGTCAATGATTACAGATTTTGTACGGCAGTAACAGCTTAAAAAGAAACGTCAGATTATAGATTCAAGTTCTAAATTTTGTCGCTCGTGGCTCTGTGTATCAGAACAAAACTAAATGGTATCCGAAACAGAAATAAATAAAACGAGTAATATGAGTAAAAATTACCCTAACTCAAGTGAAAACAGTGATTTTAAGGACAAAATTAGTTAAATTTATCAGTCATTAGAGACATTAGAAAAACTCTTATGGTGACTGCAGAAAAGCCATTCTGCATTATGTCGGTAGCTGTTTTGTAAAACAGCGAATTCGCCAATTCTTCTGCGACATATCGACTACGGTTTTTTTATTTATGTTTTATAAAAACTTCTATAATCATTTAAAATTGAGTTTATACTCCTACAATAAAATTAAGTCCAAACACTACTTACGCTTTTTCTTGTTTATAATTCGCTTCAACTTAACACGTTGACTAGATTCACCACCAGACGAACCACCACTTAAATTATTCATTTTGCAACATGCAAATTACGCAACGTCGATATGCAAACTTCCTGATAAATAAAAAACAGGAATCCAGGATGCGGAAGTGAAACAAGTTTGGATTGAGTATTGCATGTTGTTAATAATATTTAATTATTAAGCGTAAATTGCAATGAAAATAAATATTACATTTTTACCCCATTGATAAAATAATAACAATTAAAATTAAACAATACGTACTTAGCATTGATTCAACGACTGTACCATTCTAGATTTCCATCAAGACAGAGTCGTACCATTTTATTTTAAGATGGACTTTATCTTATTTTAGTAGGTAATCAGTCTAAAATTGAACCAACACAATAGTCTATTCTTTGAACAAGAATAGAATAAAGTACTCTTTATTGTGTAGACATTTTACACCGTACGAATTACAGATATAAACTATGTATGGCCGGTCGTATTACTAAAAGCGATTTGGATTGGATGGATTTAAAGGTAGAGAGAAGGAGAGGCAAAGCTGCAGGTGGTGTGGTAAACCAATTTTTTTAACTCTAAAAACATTGCTGTAACTTGAATCTCCACGAAAACCTAACACTGAAAAATATGGCAGCCATTAAATTTTCCATCACCCAACGAAAAATAAAGTAAGCCAAGCTTTAATCCCTTAATTAACCCTTCCAAATTTTAAATTAATTTAGTTAAAAGAAAATATGCAAATTAATGGTTTTGTAGGGTCTACCTGACCCATAACCTAGAATAACGCGTGGCGACTCGCTGCGGACCAGTGCGAACCGTTGCGGACCGCTGCGCTGCGAACGGCTGCGGTTACGCCACGTAATTACGTTATTGAAATTGCTTAACTTAGGGGTTGGTATTTTGGGAAAACCTAAGTCACAGGGTTATTTCAACTTAAGTCTTGCGCCTACAGGCTACTTACTTCTGAATTTTTGGTTACGTACACTGAATACAATTTTGCACGTTGACGCGCAAAGTTAATAAGTTGTTATTTTTCATACACTTTTACGTCTGAGAAAAGACCAGTCTTACAGTGTTTTGGCTGAATCATTATCTCTTACGTGTCATTTTGTTGACACAATAAATCATTACTAGATACCTGTCGCATCTTCTTCTTAAATATGTGTGTGTGATGAGCTGCATCTTCAAAACAAGCAAGATAATTTATTCCAATTTATATTCAAGTAAGACTTTGTGGTCGATTGATTTCCATATCCTAGACATCTTTTCTTTTTATTTTGAGTTTGAGATTTCATCAAATAACTTCTCCCGCTCTGTGCGGAGCGGGAGGGCGAGGGGCCACGGTAACAATTTCGGACTTTACCGCAACCCTGGCAGGCATCGGCCCTAGCGGACTCCGTCATTAGTGCTGACATCTCTTTGAGGTGCGCGTAGAACACAATGCGTCGTCGACCCGGGCCTGGTCTTTATCGGATGGCGAGCTACCCATTGCGCGCCCCGTCCGCAAGCCCGTGCCTACGGTGGCCATCTCCTCGACATCTAACGCTACTATTTGCAGTATTAACGCTTCTCAAAGTTATAAATATCGTCCTCAGGAATAACGCAGGTGTACTCCATCCATTTTCTTGGGATATATTTTACTCTATGACTACAAATGCGATATTATTTTAAAACCTCTCTACTAGTCTAGTCGTATCTAGCTGTACTTGTATTTACTAGGTAAAGTTCTCTTCGTAATGGGAAGAACCATATTTTGTTAGTGAAATGCTTACTTACCTATTTATTGCGTTTCTGGTGGCAGCAAAGCCACTATTATACTCACTAAAAAATGTTACCCCATAATGGTAAGTGGTAACCATGTCGGTCACAGTAGTCTGACAACCAGTCTTACCGAGAGGTATCTAACCAATAACTGGGTCGTGGAGGTCAGTTATGCAGTCGCTCCACGTACAATACTAGTATTCAGCTGCATCCAGTAAGACTGGAAGCCGACCCCAATATAGGTGGAAAAACGCTGGGCAGCTGATGATGATCGGTGAGTAGTTTAGAAGGTACGTTTACGTTTAAACATATTATTTATTGTTAGCCATTCAACCGTCCATGACTATCCCGTTTACAATATTCGTCCGTGTATGCACAAAACAGAGCGACTTTGCTAGATGTTTAACTTTATAACGCCCACGGACGTCCCTTTGTTATTAGTCAAACGTCCCGAGGACTCCCAAGTCACAGGGCTATGTAAAATGGCTCTGAACACGCCTCACTCAACGGAATAATATCGAACCTTTTTTTTTTTTTTTTTTTTTTGAGGATGGGAAATCATCAAATGACTCCTCCCGCTCTGGGTGGAGCGGAAGGGAGTGTCAGACTCTTATTGACTAAAACCCACCCGTGTTCCTTCCTTGGCCCTTTATGTTCCGGGTCAGCGGTACCCCTTTTGGATGATCCCGCTTTCCCGGCAGGCTTGGGCCCTAGTGGGCCCCCTCTATGATGCTGACATCACTTTGAGGCGCGCGTGGAACACGTACGCGCCGTCCAGCACGGGCCTGGTCCTGATCGGACGGTGAGCTACCCATTACTCACCGCCCGCAGGCCCGCGCCTACGGTGGCCGGGAGTCGTCACGCGGCTCCCGACGCCCGGAGCGTCCACCGCGGCGGCTTGGACGGGAGACTCTCTCCCTCTCCCGTCCCGCCACCTCCTTCGCTAGCATGACTGCTTCGCAGAAGGAGGCGACTGCCTCCCACTCCCCCTCGCCCCGGACCATGGCTTGAACCAAGGCCGGGCGTGAGACATCGCCGCCGCTGCCGATCGCCTCTACGAGGACACGGCGGTGCTCCGCCCATGCAGGGCAGGCCCCCACCGTATGCTCCACCGTGTCCTCGGGGCGATCATCGCAGTGGTGACACCCGGGCGTTTCCTCCCGCCTGATGATGTGCAGGAACCTCCCGAAACTTCCGTGTCCGGTGAGGACCTGCGTCAGGCGGTAGGTGAGGACGCCGTGACGCCTCTCTAGCCACTCCTCAAAGAGGGGTCTTACCGCCGCTATCGTGGCGTGCCCTGCTATCGTGGCGTGCCCTGCTATCGTGGCGTGCCCTATATCGAACCTTTAAGGTGATTTCTTAAAGGCACTTCCCCATACATTATCTAGGAGAACAAATCTCGATACATAAATGATTTTTGCAGCATAAAAGCAAGAATATTAATTAGTCTTTGTGATTTATTATAGACGCATATCGTCAAAAATTTACAAAAAAAAAACAGTATATGTAGGATATCTAGAGCTGAGAGAAAACGAAAAATTTTTGGTTATCTAAGTGAGCAGAGTCACGCTCTTTACCGGATATTATATAACAAAGTAGCAAGAACATACTGGTACTAGTTCAAATCAAATATTTTATTGGAACAAAAAAAAGGTTAAGAAATTTTTTGTATTTGTTAACAGCTACATTTGTTTAAAAACTGTGTTGCAGCCATTAGCGCCCAACTCCGAGAGAGGAGACGTCGGCGTTACAAGATTAATTTATAATATTAGCTTACTGAACGTTTTTAGTGAAATCTTAAATTATCTTGCGACGAACTTTCATACATACTTAATTAAACCCCTTTAGGTCATTAATTTTCAACAATCCCTCCTTGATGCTCACCTTCGTTATACAGGGTTATTGGTAAAACACCATCAACCTCTTAAGGGGTCATTGTAAATATCCTTTCCTCTATGTTCTTTCCTCCTATGTTTCCTCTAAAATCTTTTTGCGTTTCTAATCCACACTTTCTTAAATAATTGATCCTCTTTTTACCTCTCTGGCCTTTTCCCACAGTTAGTCGCAGTAATCCAGGGTACCCCGATCAAACGGGTCAGGTTCGTCTGTAACTGTGACCAACTACGAGCAAGCCGATTTGGTCGCAGTAAGTAATCTAAGGCATCCCAAAAAAATAGGTTACGTTAGGTTCGAACTGCGACCTACCGCGCTACATCCAAATCGGTAGCAGTAACTTGGCTATTTAGTATTTTTAGGACCGCAAAATAGGAATTACGTGGTTCACAAAAAGAGGCGCAATCATTATATTAGAGTGTTCAATTATATTTTTAGGAGCGCAAATGGGAATTATTAGTGGTTTAATTAAACACATGCTGTTTATTTTCTTTAAGTTCAGTTTCTTTAAACTGTAAAGTGGGCGTTAAACACCCCATCGATAAGAGTTTATAGCAAAATAACTCGCAAAAAATATCTATAGGACAGGTACTCGTAATTCATCTTGTGTTATCTTACTGCAGTGCAAAGGCTTGTCTTTCGTTTTTCGTCAATCCGATAAAATGTAAGTATGAAAGTACAATAAAAATTAAGAATCTGCTTCCCACTTGGCCATAATTATAGAGGCACAAGGAACAGGGTCTAAAGTTCACTCATACCTCCATAGGAAAGGTAGGATCCTTCGACCAGATGGGTGTCGTGTCTGGTGGGCAACTGCCCGACGATTGTTGTCGGGAGATTGTATATCGATGGCCTAGAAGACAAATGTGCTAACTACAAAATTTTGATAAAATTACATTTTAATGCCAAATGTATTAAATGAGCATGCTCTACCGATCGCACTTATCCAAATGACATAATTCCGTCTCTTTCTGTCTAAACTGTATTTGTACATTCATAGTAAGTGATGTCATTTTATAGTATCTAGAAGTTATGAATCATTAAAAACAGTCCTCCTGAAAAATTGGTAGGTCTGTAATTAGCATGTTTGTCTTCTAGACCATGGATATGTGCTAGTTGCGCGGTAAACTCTGCTTGCGCGATGCAGGATTTTGCGTGACGTCAGTGTGACGTAGTTCTCATGTGGCGATGTAGATACCGCTACAGCCTGTTTTCTAGCCCATCAATATTTAAACTCTAAGTGCTTGACCCTCATTAGGGTCCAAAGTTTTAAGAAACCTAGTTAAACCAACTTTAGTGATCGAAAGATAATAAACAAGACGTAAATTAGTTTCACTATTTTACGTTAACACGTTTACGTTACGTGAATTAACATTCGGGTCACAAACTAGTACGTATTCTTTCTTATGATTTATGACGACAATACTATTACGTGATTCTACATACAATGATATAATGTAGCTTTGAAGCTCGATTTCGTATTCTTGTAGTTTCACGCCGAATTTATTCAAGACACGACTTTTTTTACTCGTTGGTAATGATAACTAACCGTCTGATGTCGTCGTTTAAGACTCAAAAAAAGTTTTTCTACAGTAGAATCGTTGTGTACCATTAATATGCAACAAGCAGAGCAACGTTCGCAGTGTAACCTCGCTGTCGATCTGTCAAAAAAACAATCCTCTGTTTTCTTTACATTTTTGTAAAAAAAAAAATACAGGCATTACCGCTGAGATGAGATTGCAACTGGATTTTAATTGTTTTTACAACGGGAATTGGCATTCCGGTCATTTGTATCGATCGATGAATACAAAATAAGAATAGCCACCGCATATTCCCTCCCCCTCGCATCTCTGTTGAGTAAAGACGTGTCCACTCTGTCCGTAATTAATCTAATTGTTTGAAATAAATTGCAAAAATTAATCCGTCATAAAAATAGGATAGCATAATAGTGAGGAGGTGTATGTGTACTACATCGTCCGTGGCGCAGCACACGCTTTGGCACAGGACCCATTCATGCGTGTAACACACACACTCACAAGGAACATTGTCAACAGCGCTCACCTATAAAATCTAATTTAATAACAAGCGCACTGTACTCATACTTGAGTAAACAGCAGCAGTGAGACAGAAACACAATATTTCAAACTCGCTACGCCTACGAACGCAAGAGATAGCACTATATAAGGCACACTTCTATTAGTACCGGAGGTCTTCGATAGCTGGACGGAACGGAAATCGGTACCACACTAGGTTGACTCTTTCCGCCGATTCTGTTAAGCTCTTCTGTTGTCCTGGTACCGGCATCTCCGCTGCCAACGACATCTGTCGTAGTGACAGAAATCTTAGAGTCCACACTTTCCGGTACAAATGAGTACATAGAACTTTCGTGTGCACCAACGCCTGATGATTTTACGTCCGCAACAAATGTAACAGAACGTAAAAAAAATAGGAAAGTTAAAGGTGAGGACAGGGACTCCGCCAGCTTACCAATCAGCGTTTTTACCGACTTTTCCAGAGATCAAGAAAGGCGCTTTGAAGATCTTATATCAAAAATGAATGAAAGAATGAAGGAATTAGGCAGAACGGTGAGCTTCAAGCGAGCGTCGAAACTATGTCTAGCAAGTACGATGAGTTTTTGTTGCGTATTACATGTCTGGGGTCCGAACGTAGATAAGACAAACAACAGATTCGACACCTGGAAGATAAAATTGAGTTGGAGCAAAAATCGAGAGCATGTGGAATTGAGATTCGGAATATACCTGAAGAAAATGGAGAAACTAATGAGAGTATCTGCGGCTTGGTTGCAAATTTGGGAAAAGCCCTGAATTATTGGTAGCTCAAATATAATAGACGTCTTCAGAGCAAATTCCAAAGATAACTCCAGCTGTGTCATTGTAGAGTTCAACACGGTCTTGCTGAAAAGTAAAATCGAAAAAACAAAACCAATAGTAGAAAGCTTATTACTTATCATTTAATGCTGAAGCAACCGGTCAGACCGATTCAGACCGATATATATAGCAGAGGCGTTGTAACATAAAACACAACGATTATATTTCATATTTATTCGATCTTTTCGGAAGAGTTCCTGCTACTCATTCTGCTGGACGGCTCATGGCGTGGTCTACCTGCGCAAACAGGTGAACGATCCGCAAATCCCCATAAACTCCGAAGCAGACCTCGATAAATTAAGAAACATTGCATGACTGCCTTTACTTACCTGTATTTTTGTAACTATTAAACTATACTCTAATAAAATTATTGATAATTGTAAGTTAATTGATCAATAAATTTTTCATGTTTTGATTATTAATAATTGTTACAATAATTTTAAACGTTACTCGACTATTCCTATAACTATCATGCATGCTTATATTTTATTCAATTTAATTCATAAGTCTAATGCTGTAACTTCAGCATCTATAATCACAAAACCAATTCATTTCACATCAGTACATTATTGTCATCACATCTAGCACAAACCCCTCACTATTACGCACCACAACACACTCACCAAATTATACCTTCACTCTATAGCCTCGCAATATCTTTTGTATGAAAGTTAAACACACTAAATTTCGTAAATTACAGAGCTACCTACTTAGTCAACACCTAACCATTATTTACAAGTACAAACTATCCGTATGTGCCCTAACCTTTCTATATGAGTCTAATAATCGCTCGGAACTTGGATGGAGGGCAGAAGGTATTGGGTATTTTTCTCGATTTGGCAAAAGCTTTTGACACAGTCTCTACTTCCATCCTTATAGAGAAGATGGAGAGCATGGGTATAAGGGGAATATAATTAAAGCTCTTCGAGGACTACCATAAAGACCGTACACAGACCGTTAAGTTAAAACATCACGTAAGCTCCGAGAAATTTATTAGACAAGGAGTTCCCCAAGGCAGTGTGATCGCGCCTACTCTATTTTTAATTTATAATAACGATCTGTGTGCGCTCAATCTCGACAAAGGCAAAATCTTCACATTTTCTGACGACACTGCCATAATATTTTATTCTACCACGTGGCAAGGCGTTTTCGAAAGTGCTCAAAATGTTAAACTGATTGTACAGGAGACTTACAACTTGTTTCTCCGAACGATTCTTCTGTTTTCTTGGGGGCTACCCCTATAACAAAATAAACAAAGTTCACAACATCTTTCCACTCACAAAACACCAGTGCAAGAAAAAACTTAATGGATGGCTTATGGCGCTTGACTATGACACAACCGAAAATCTACTATCTATCCCAAAATAGTCACCGCATTCGGTCTATATTTATCTACCACCTATAATATGTCACTTTGTCTAGTTTTAGTATACGGGAAACCATAATAAAATTATGTACTTGGGGCGGAGATCTGGTGGCTTGAAATACAGGCTTCGGCTTAGCTTTGGCACCAGTCTCCCACAATATTTCTCTTTGAGCCCATGATTGGACCATATTGTTTTTTTTGTTATTATTTTTTAAGGATATTGTGGTGAGAAAATAAATAAATATATTATTTAGAGTGTTTAGTTTGCTCAGCTCTTAGGCTGGTTTTAGCTACATTTACGGGCCAAAGCCAAGTAAATGCAGCTTGTGGTGTGTATTTATGATAAGGGGGTGTTTTTTTCCTCTAACTGCATAAACTTCCTAACTATTCTGCAAGTGTTTAAGATGGCAGCTTTCTGTAGGTTAATATAAACAGATTCTTCTAAACCTATTAATTTAAGGCTACGGAGAAGATGGTTGGGGATAACGCCTGTCGTGAAGAGAACTATAGGGATAACTTATACTTTTTCTTGTCGCCAGATTGTTGTGACTTGTTCTTTAAGGTAGCAGCATATTTACTTATTTTTTCAGATATGGTTTTTTGTAGGTTATGAGTATTAGGAACTGCAATGTCTATAAGGTAAGTGATTTTTCTTATTTTATCCTGTACGGTTACGTTGGGTCTGTTATAGTAGATAGTCCTATCGGTAAAGATGGCGTGATCGTAGTACATTTTGTGTGTATCATTTTCTAGGACAGTTTGAGGTATGTACTTGTAGTAAGAAGTGCTAGAGTTTTGTATGAGACTGTGTTTGAGTGCTAGTTTTTGGCAACCTGGTTGTGTCTGTGAGTGTATTCTGTCTACGTGAGGGTTGTGCATGCTCCAGCTATATGTTGTATGGTTTCTGATTGAATGTGGCACCTGCGGCATTTATCGTTTGTAGTGGTAGGGTCTTTAATGATAAATTTCCTGTAGTTTTTGGTGTTGATGATTTGATCTTGTATAGCTATGATGAAGCCTTTAGTTTCAGGGAAAAGATTTCCTATTTTGTGTTAATATCGAATTGTTCTAAATCATGAGGGTGTCTACCGTGAAGGACTTTCTTCTTCCAGTTTTAAAATTTTTCGTTCTGTGGGTCAGGGTTATTTGTGTCTTGTATATTTTTTGTTCATCTAAGTTAAGTGAGGTGTAGTTAAAATCATTTAGAGAAACAACTTTGTGTATTATCACTCGTGCGAGATTTTGAATTGAAGAATATTTTTGCCTAGTGATTTGTATCTGCCAAAGGTGATGGATGTCGATTGGGCCTCTCCCTCCATTCTGTCTTTTGATGGTGAGTCGTTCGATCGCAGATTCAGGGTGCAAGTGGTTGTGTTTTGAGAGTATTGTGCGCGTGGTTCTCTCTTACTGTTCGATGTTAGTTTTTGACCACTGTATTACTCCGAATGAGGTGTGGCAAAAGTATTCAAGTCTTTAATAAGATGCTTTTCTGATAATTGTGTTTTGCAAACTGCGTTAACTGTCCTTCGGTATTCTGTATTTAGTGTATGTTTAATTGCGGTGTGGTCGAGATCCATAAGTTGTTTGTATCCTAAATATTTGTATAGATCTGTTGGATCCATTGCTGCAATTGCGTCGGTGTCGTTAACTGTATAGCTGCTAGGTTTGGTTTTAGCTCTTATGATATGTAGTGTTTTGCACTTATCCATCCCAAATTGCATATTTATATCTTGGCTTAATTCTGCCGTGACTTCTATAAGCTTTTTCATTTGTTTTTCGGTTTTGCATATAACTTAATGTCATCCATATTGATGAGGTGTGAGATAACTGTAGCTTCAGTATTATGTTTAAAGCTGTACCCGGCCTGACAGTGGCGTAGCAAGTGAGACAATGGGTTAATTAAGGGCGAGGCAAAACCCTTCCGTATAAATATATGTCGTGTTATAAGAGAAGTGTAATGGCAATTTAGCTGTATTGTCATTTTCCAATGTGGCAATGATACGCAAAAGAATCTATTATTTTTGAATTAATTTTGAAAATTTTCAAAAAAAATTATCAACCAGGAGTGTGGATCGATAGCTTTTTGATAGTCTATGTAGGTATGATGAAGGTTTATATTCTTTGTAGTGGCATGTTTATGACGAATGGAGTCTTTATTTAACTGTTCTTTACATCCCATGTGGCCCCGTCTGCAACCCTTCTGTTCCTCAGCTATTATATTATGATGTTCGATATGTGAGTTGATCTTTGTTGTGATTGCTGATGTCAATATTTTGTAAATAGTAGGTAGGCATGAAATTGAAATTAATTTATTTGCCAGAATATAGGAACATACATAGTAACACGGTAAAATAATTTTAGTCTCACTATATTCGACTAATCAGTCGTGCAATTATTTCTAGTAAGTACATGCATAATAATATCCTGAAATTACATCAATGTCAGTAGTCATACACAACATAGGTAATCTTAGTAACATTTACAGTCTTGTTTCGTTAATATTAATTAGGCACATTTCATTAATTACTATATTAAATTAGTTTATTATTAGATTATATCTCACAGTTAAGACAGTTTATCAATTTATTGATTAGATTTATGAATAATGTCAATAATTACAATTTAAATAAGTGTTCGTAAATTTGTATACTTAATATCGTTAGATTTCATGTCTATTTAAAATTTAAATAGCCATCTATTAAATAAAAAATCTGTCACAAAGCCTAGTTAAAGTTTAAAGTTCAATAAAATTCTAAGTTATTATTTTTTCTTATTTTTTCCGGTAGTTTATTATAAATTTTTATCGCCAAGGTGTAGCAGTTTCTGTTACATAACTTTAATCTGCTTCGAGGTACTACCAGAGTTTTTTGTACTATTTTTCTTTTAAATTGGGCCTTAACATCCTGCTCAAAAAGTAATAGGTGGTTTATAACGAATTTACAGATTTCAAAAACGTATAGGGATGGGAGTGTATGTAAACGTTTCTCACTGAAAATTGGTTGGCACGAATCAGACCACTTGAGACTATAAATTGACCTTATGCATTTTTTCTGGGCTATAAAAGCTCTCTGGGCGTCTATAGAGTTTCCCCATATAACTATCCCATACCTCAATACTGAACATACATGACTGTGGTATACCATTAATGCTGTTTCTTTATTAGTTATATTTTTTATTTTACGAAGTGCGTAAACGAATTTGTGTATTTTTTTACAAACAAGATCTACATGAGATTTTCAGTTACAATAATTATCAATATTTATTCCTAGAAATTTTATTTCGTTTACTTCTTCAATGATGTCATTATTATATTTTATTGGCAAGTTTAATGTGTCTTTTTTATTTCTTTTGTTATCGTATATTAAGTATCTCATGAATTTAGTTTTATCGGTATTTATTACTAAATTATTTACTGATAACCAGTCAAATTTTTAAGTTATTGCCTGATCAATAGTAGGTCATGTGATCCGTCTATATTGGTAAGGTTGTGTTGTGTATGTAGTTTTAGGTAGCATGTATGTTATTCTCGTTGCAATGAATTCGGGTATGTTCTGTTGTCCTAATATATTAGCTGTATTTTTTTTTGCTATGGACTTATGTAGTATTTTTGTACCAAAAATTTTGTATTTTGTCTATAACCGGTGACTTCCAGTTATGTAATCTAACTGTTATATTTGTAATGTCAGTCTCTGTTATCTCTATAAATTCCATTTCATCTATTGATCTCCATTTCGTTTCATCTTCTGTAATCCAGGTTGCGTTATCATTGTGTTGCACTAGTTCTTCCCATATGCTAGACCTGAATGTTTCTAGGTATTATTTTGATGGTGTGTCTGTGTTGTTTTTATATGAGGTTTTTCATGCTAAAAAGGAGGCATACGTCGTTAGGCAATCAATTTAAGGTTCGTTAGGTTCCTGCATACAATGCATCACTTGGTTAATTTAGAACTAGAACAGCCTATGTCAGCTGTTCTTGTATAACAAAAGAATCCCACTGGGTCTCTTAACCTCCGGGCTATAAAGCCAAAACTATAAATTATACATAATGTCTAAACTTATATGTGCTTATGCCATTATCAACATTCATACTATTTTCAAAGAACCCTCTCCAGCCTAAAAGCGTAAGTTTCAGTAAAATACATAATCGACAAGTTTTACTTTATTCTTATCTAATCTTATAATATAAAATACGAGATTTTCCATGGATTACACTATAGCTAGGTTGAAGGTAAATGTTTTCTGTTGTTTGGTAATTTTTTCGTCTTATCGTTGAGACCTATTTGCTCTGCCTGCTCGAAGGTGTCTGGCAGGGCGTGGCCGAGAGTCTCTGGTGTTAGGAAGACCAGAAGACCGGATAGCAGTGCGAAGGAGCCAAATAAAACGAACGGCAGCTCAGTAAACCATTGTGCACCCTGCAACAGAATAAGTATACTTAGTTGAAAGAATAAAATTCACTTAAAAGAAAACAATAAATTTTAAGTCAAACGATGAAATCAAACATGACACAAAACAAATAAGATCAAACATAAAAAATAACCAATCATATATTTTCAGTGGTTACTATTGTTACTGCTATTAGGTGTATGAAAGTGAGAACTATAGAAAGCAGACGACCGAAAAATGATCCCTGTGGCAATCCTTCAAAAATACGTCTGACTTTTCAGTTTTAAATTCTAAGAAACAAACTGAATATGAATGATATTTAAACCCAATGTTACTCCTACGTTGATTGTTATTTAAACTATTATAAGGAACACAATGCTTTGTTTAACTCAGTCAATAGCTATACAAAGGTCGAAAATATAACTTACAAATGCGGGAGTGAGCGGCGCAAGCATAGAACCAATCCTTCCCACCATGGAGGAGTAAGCGAACAAGCTGTGTCTATGTTTCGTTGGGTACAGCTCCGCAGTGTACACGTACACTGTCGTCATCACCATTGCTATCGACATCTTTGCAATCAGGTATACTGTCAGCGATACTGCGTACAAATCTGCAGGAAAAAAAAATAACTATTAAAAGAGTGCATTCTAAAAGTTGGCAATATCGCAAAGTATTTACGAAGTGGAATGAAAAAAAAAAACAAACAAAAAACACTTTCAGAATGCACAGCCTAAAAAAAGTTTATTGCGCAAAAAATACAAATGTTAAGATGCTTACCCTGAGATATAAATATGTAAGCAATCTGACATGCAGCACATAACCAAAAAGCTCCAGTCAATACAAGCTTTCTTCCAATTCTGTCTATCAGGAAATATGCGATCCAAAAGCCGGGGATTTCGACTGCAGCTACAGCCACGAAGTTCAAATATCTATTGCCAGACATGTTGACGGCATTGAGGGACAGTCCGTAGTAGACGAACGTTGTTGTGACCCACCACACGGGAGAGACGAGGACACGGATCAATATTTTCTTGTGCTGGAACACTTGTACTACCAGCCAGGGATCGCCACCGCGTTTTTCTGCCCCCTCGGCACTTATTCTCAATTTTTCCTGCGCTGTTCGCCGTAACGCTTCCAGCGATTTTTCAGATAGTTGTTTCCCATTAACCCTTGCAACTTTTCTAAGTAAAGCATCGGATTCATCGAAGCGACCTTTGCTCATGTACCACCGCAGTGACTCACTGATGAGCCAGTAGCAGAAGATGGTAAGGAACTGTGGGATGTAGAGGGTTAAAGTCAGGTTCCTCCAGTTGGGTACGCCCCACGCAATCAGCCCCAAAGTCACTTGTCCTAGCGCGAAGCATGTGTTCATCGCAGCTCCTGCGGCTACTCGGTACTTCGGGCCAACCAGCTCCATTACTGTGACAATATTTATGAATTAGATGGGAATGCCAGTGAAAAATCAGACATTAATAGCTCGATGTTACTCAAACAAGTAGCTTTAATTGATTCAGTTATTTACCTAGGATTAATTTAGTGGAAACTGAATAGACCTATGTACATAAACAATTGTGCGTCTATCTTAATAACTGTGGCTAGCCACTTCATATCAAACATTGCTTTGGAAGTGTAGCCTATCGATTCATGATAGTGACATGAATTATTTTAATTAGTCCCATAAATTTTTTTTTATATATGTTGTGTACGGCATTGAATGTTATGATAATTTTTCATTATTATTGTTTTGGATTACTTATTCATTGTAGAAGTTCTAATTTCAATAATTTATAAATATGTTATGTGAAGCCGATTTCTGTGCATGTGGTGTTAACCTGTAATTAATTGTTGCACTTGTAAATGTTACTCTAGTCATTAAATCAGAAATGTATATAGTGTAAACAATTGTTGGTTAACCTAAATAAATAAATAAAAAACCGATAAAACAATATGTACACATAGTTTAAGTGTGTTACACGTAGCGTTACAATGACATGATTATTATTTAATGCGTGGCACGCGATATTTTAAACAAAACAATGTGATCATAAACGCAGATCATAAAGTTTTAACACCAATATAAAACGTATTGATTATTATCAAAAATATTTGCAAGATACGATTAATTTACATGTCACTACTATCTTTTGCACACTTTCCCATTGCATTGTAAGGGATAATTAATTTAAACAAAATTTCAACGTAACTTATATCAGTAATGTTGCTATCCGTATACGAAATTCAATACGAAATTCTATGAGCTGTGCTGCAATTACTTTGGACTACAGAAAAGTATACTCTATCTATCTATTCATCTATCTACCGCCATTTTGCGTCGCCAATTAATAATATATCACTCTTTATTGTATTTATTCTTAATTACTCCACATTCACATTTATTGGAAGTGTTGCTTAGTATCCATACTGTATGTGCCCGCTATGTTTTATTGTGTCATCCAATACACAGAGGATTGCATTGGAAGAACCTCCGTTCAACAAGGTATGGATCCCATTTAGCAGTGTTAATCAAATGCATACATAGAAATTACTCACTCAATATATAAACACAGGAAAACCCTCCAGATCCGAAAGTGGCCTCAAAAAACTCGGAGAACACGAACCCGAGGTAGGTGTCAGCCCAGTACCGTGTGGCACCGATCCAGGCCGTATTGAACGCGTTGATGGTGAGCGCGACCCGCCGCCCCCAGCGGTCTGACACGAAACCGGTGATGGGCAGCGCCGTCAACGTGCCGAACGTGCGAATCGTGCCGATCAGCGATCGCCGCCATTCGTCACACGCTAGCCCGTACTACATAGTGATATAGAATATCGATCAAGCATTAACTATTTCTGCCACCAAACAGATTTAGATTTTGAGTTTTTGGTTTGAAAAGTATGGGTATGGCCAAATAGGCAGTCGCTCCATGTAAAATACTGATATTTAGCTGCACCCGGTTAGACCGGAAGCCAACTCCAACATAGTTGGGAAAAAGCAGGCAGATGATGATGATGATGATGAGGTATTTCAGCTTTGCCTCTGTGATGTTTTTGATATTACTGATGCCAATAGTCAGCGGTGGCCACTGAACACTATTGTAGCTTGTTTGCCATCCAATAATATAAAAAAAAACAAGCATTTTGTCAACTCACGTCGTAGACAACGGAGTGTGTGTTCTCATACACGAAGTCATCACAAGGTAGGCGAGTGTTACGGTCGAACAGTGTTGCGGGGCAGATGTTGCTCTCGACCACCCGCAGCGTCGCGTTCACATTTGCGAAACGTTCACAGTTGTCAAAGGAGCCCTGACTGGCGCCCTGTGGCACTGCGTTCTCCAACCAGTACGGAAAGAAGCTCGTTGGCTCGCCCTCACACTCCGGGATCAAGCATCTATAATAGAACACTCAAAACTCAAACTCATAGCATGTATTTCATTTAAACCATTTACAGGCACCTTTGAACTGTCAAGGAGTTGAATTAAAAGAGAATTTTAAATATGCAGATTAAATAAATTCGTCAGTAAGGCTGACCAAACCCAAAACACACCGATACACGATAAAATAGGAACCGCAGATGTGGGCAATAAATATATGTCTTCACAATGTATAATCTAGCAAACGCTGGCGAGAGGACTCGAAAGGGTCCATGTTGGATTATCCAGAAAAGACAACACATGTAATGAGGAGTGAAAAGCTATGGAAATCTATCTAATTTAACTATCATCTAATCTATTTATGTGGAAATATTTGTGCAATATAGTGAACAAAACAAGTTTTATGTGTACATTTTTTTTTATATTACGATAAGCGATAAAAATATGGTAGACATATTACCTGGTACTGATTCGAGATGTGGTGAACACGTATTCAACGGCGCTCCATGCTATGAAATGCACCAAGACCACAGATAATAAGAAAGTCATCAACTGGTACTTTCCAAACTGTCCAATCTCTTCTACGAGGATAGTATCTAAATCTACTTCGCGCTCCGTTTCTGGCGTGATGGCTTCGGAGTCCACGTCTATGTTAAGATTCTTCTCTGAGTCCGCCATCTTAAACGTTGAAAAATTACCACCCGAAATAAAAAAAACTGTTTCGTATTTGAGGACAAAGAAACTAAGTTATAATGTTAGTAATAAATAAACACGTCAATAACCAAAGCCCCATTATGGAATTACATAATATATTAATTCAAACTCAGAGAATATCGTTCAAATAATAAAATACCTAAGAAATACAAATACTGCGGGTTATGATGGAATAAGTACTAAAATGATTAAGGTAGTAGCGCCAAAAATAGCAGCAGTTTATTAATGTTATTACACACATATCAATAATAAATGCGTTGACGATGGGGTCCTTCGAACAAAATTAAAATTATCTGTTGTCAGTCCAATATTTAAAAAACAAGATAGAGAAAATATAATTGTTATAGACCAATCTCTACTACCTACCTTATGAATTTTTTTTCAAAAAAGTTATCTATTCCAATTGATATAACTATAATCATGGAAAAGAATAATATCCTTTCGGTGGAACAAATGGGTTTCGGGAAAAATAAATCTATTAACAACGCGTTTTACAATTTCCTCAAAACGGTATTAAAGGGAATGGATAGCAAAAAACATGTCTCAGCACTTTATATGGATATGACGAAGGCCTTCGACTGCGTCAATCATGAAGTATTATTAAATAAATTAGAAGCGTATGGAAAACAGGGAAACGCTAGGATCTTATTAAATCATATATAAGTAACAGAAAATAAGAAACTGAAATATTTAGCATTTCACATATCACAAAAGTCGAAAGGAAGCACTTGTCAACACCAGTAAAAGTCCGCAAAGGTGTATCACAAGGCAGTATATTGGGTCCTCTGATCTATATTAATTATATTAATGACCTCCCCAAATCCATTGAATCCTCCATGGTTCTGTAGGTTGACGATAGTACTGCGATAGTTGTATCTGAACATCCTACGACGCTTGAACATAAAATTAACTATACGCTATCTGTAACTAGCTAAATTTAAAAGAACTTAAAATAAACCTAACTAAAACATTTATAATGAGATTCAAAAATAAAAATTCTACATTAAGTACGGTCAATATAAATTATGAACAAATAAATATCGAAAAATAAATGCAAAAAATTCTTGGACTACACGAAGACTCAGGCATGACATGGAGGTTATTTATTGAACAAGTATGTACAGAACTAATTCGGTATTAATATGCTATCTCTGGGCTTCGTAAAGAAGTTAATCAAAGTGCACTTCTCTCTGCTTACCACGCTTACGTTGTTTCGACACTGAGTTAAGGTATAATGTTTTGGAGGAATGCCACTGAGAGAAACAGTCTTCAAAGCCCAAAAGAAGTGTATCCGAGCAATATGTGCATTATAACCTATAGATACATGCACCCCATTTAACAAATTAAAAAAAAAATGACATTTCCATCACTGTACTATGAACTAGCATTAGTTAGAAATGATATAAATCATCACATTGACATTGATGAATTTTATAGATACAATGACATGAGTATTTACTTTGTAAAGTACTATATTATTTTAATTATTGTGAATGTGAAGATTTTGTGGTTCATTACTTTTTTGTTTTCTTGGTTAGTTTTAATCACGATTTGGTAGCTTGAATAATTTATGCGGCCTACCCAAATGTCCTTTCTTTGGTATTGTTCGTCGAATCGTTGTGCTCCTTAAGTTCTGAGTTGAGCTGCACGATTACTGACAAATGTGTGCACTGACTGGACAGGTCCACTCAATCTGTGTGGTTCATTCATCAAAAGACCATTTCAGACACCGATCTACATAGCCTTCACATGATCTGACCAATATTTTGTCTGGACTTTAAAAGAGACTGTGACCTCTGAGTTTGTTTCGGCCTTTCTTCTCAGAGTAGTCAGATATAAAACGCCGACCTCATCTAGTTTTTAAAATATGATTAATGTGTAAAAGTGTTTGTACAAAGTAAACCAACTTACAGAAATAAAATCATTTATCATTTATATTTGACCGTACTTATTAATTCATTATACAAACTACAATAGTAATGTTGTCTTTATATGGTTAGGAGCGATTTAAAAAATAGCACCAAGAAAAAGGCAGCTAGAATAAATAGGGCTCTTGATGGTACTGGTGGTGGGCCTGCACTTAATTTACAGCTGACTGATTTAGAACATCGTGTCCTCAACATAATTTTACCCCAGGCAGCTACAGGCTAACAGGTGTAGGGGAAGCGGGCTTTTCTGAGGTTGGTTATGGTGCTTTAATACCATTATTTAATAACAGCATCAAAATATTGGTATAATATAAGTATGTAATATAATATAATAAAAAATTACGTGCTGTCACACAATTTACCACAAAATTACACGCAAATAATAATAACGTAAGTAATCTATACAACGATTCACCTCTCACACACCAAGTGAGTGACTTTACTACAACATTTACGTTTACAAACGCTTGAACACAGCTTAGAAACGTCAAATTTTAACTCACACTCGCAATAACCCACGAAATGTTTTTCGAAACGCTACTATCTACGTCACGTTGAAAATACTGAACTATTCTAGTACCGTTAAAAACTTGCACTCGCTGTTTCGGTTTACAATACTTTCCGCCAGGGGCGCTTTTTACGTTTTCATACATTTAGTACTCGATACAGAAACGTAGTAGTAGCGTTTTCTGTATGAAAAAACTCACACTCGAGGTACAGACGTATTAACGAAAACGATGCAGAAGTAGTACGTAAGGATCGCAGCGGGTGGCGTTCTCTAGTTTCTGCCTACCCCCATGGGAGGAAGGCGTGAGTTTTAGTATGTGTATATTTTTATTCAAAATCAAAAGTCATTTATTCAAATTAGGCTGAGAATCAGCACTTTTTGAACGTCAAAATCACATAAGACAGTTCCCCCAAGACGCTATATTAGAATAGATATTTGCACTTCTATTAAGGTAGGATACGATTAAAGAACTTTTGTTGTAATTATGTATCACCTCATGGTCAAGCAAATAATTGTTTTGATTACATTTGATTTGAGTAAAAGATTTGCTGCGTTTGCATTTTTTTACAAATTGTTGTTATTGTTAAATAAAATTCCGAAAAATAAAATTTATCAAATGCATAATATTATTATTAGTTAGTTACTGTTAGATAAATAGTTGTTAATAGTTGTAATTGCAAATCACAGTACCAATTTTGTAAGTTTTGCAAAACATACTTAGTTTTTCTAAGAACAGCTTCCAAGTTTTTAATTAAGTATATGCAAATATTACACTGTTTAATGTTTTTTTACGAGTTATTACCTACACACCTAAGCAACTGAAGGTACTAAGGCTTTACTAGATATTACAAAAATGTGAACTATATAAAAAAAAAACATATCACCATTTGCTGTCTTTGAATCAAGTAATAACTAAGTAAATTTTTCTCTCCGGGAACCGCCCCGGTTCACACCACGATAGCCACTTGCGCATGCACTTCTAGCAAGGTGCAGAATACCGTATTTATAAACTTTTTATCTATTTATTAATGTACTGCTGATAAAATGAACTATAAATTTCCGCCGTCTACGCCGTCATATCTGGGGCTTAAGCATTTATCATAATAATTATGTCTATTTTATTGGGGATTCGTGTTTTGCTTATTCATAGTCACGCATAATGCTTATCAAATGACCTTTTGGAACATACAGTGATCTTTGTGCAGATAGTGAACATTTGAAATGTGTTATCTGTGTGACCACTTTATATCGTAATTTGTACTTGCATCACCTACTTATTCAAATCCTCTCAAAATGATTTCATGTAAAAGTCCAATTAAATATAATTTGTCATGTTTTTGAGTGATTCGAGAACTTACTACCCATACGCATATTCAGTCAAGGAAATTAATTGTTTATCAAATTTTGTCGTGTCACTAATAAAATCATATCATACAACTGTCAAAGAATGATAGTTATAATTTTAATATACAGACGATTTAAGTTGGCAGTCAATTTGATAAGAGATTAATTTGACTGTACAAACAGACAAACTAACCTTCTATACTGAATTGTTTTAAATTAAAAATATATTATGTAAGTACTGAGGGGTAATTCTCGTAATTTTAAGAACGTTCGCAGTCTAATCTCAGTGTCAATATGTCAAAAATACCTCTAATTTCCCTACATATTTGACAAGTTTTTGACATTGACTGTCGCTGAGATGAGATTGCGACTAGATTTTGAACGTTTTTAATTACGGGAATTGCCCTTCAGGTATTGCCCGCGACAAAATAAAACAGTTTTCCTTCCTCATATCATTATCATATCTTCGTCTTATCATGACAATAAATTCATTGATATATTGATTTATTTTTTATTGTATTTATAAGCAAATCTATTTATATTTCTTAATAAATAAAAAAAATGGCTATCGGACCGACGTTTAACAAAATTACCTGCTCAGCTCTATAATATTCAAATAGCGCCCATTTATTTTATTATTACTTTATTTAAATCTAGTAATCTGTACAGGGTGTTTCCTTCCTCGGAACTGCCATTATCATATATCATGCAAATACGTGGGGATCACTGAAAGTTTTTAGAAAATAAAAAACGGAATGTTGTAGAAGCCTGTTAATGCCTTTATTACTTTTCGAAGTAGCCTCCGTCCCTTTCTAAACAACGTCTCATGCGATGGAACTATTGACTGAAGCAGTGGGCCCACTCTTCTTTAGGGATTTCTTCCACGCGTTTTTCAAACGCAGCCACGGCATCTACAGGGTTCATAAAATAAATTTCTCTATGTTTATCTTTTATTTTTGGAAATAAATAAAAGCCACAAGGTGCCAGGTCAGGCCTGTAAGGAGGATGACTTACTAACTCCACACTTTCGATAGACAAATATTCGATAGTCCGTCTGACGGAGTGAGCTGGAGCGTTGTCGTGGTGGAGAAGGATCCTGCTTTTTGGGCGCTGCTGTCTAACATTTTCCAAGACAAATGGTAAACAATGACTAACATACCAATCTCCAGTAACAGTCTTTTTATCTTCTAGGACAAATTTTGCGAAATTACCCGTCCGTCCAAAGAATGAGGCAATCATCTTTTACCCTTGACTTTTGCCATTCTTTACTTCCAACATCCATGGCGCAGATTGTTCTTTGGTTTCGGGTTCATAACAATTATATCCAGCTTTCATCACCTGTGACGATATCATATTATTACACAGTTTAACACAGCATAAGAGCTTCGTTTTGAATACCGTAATGAATAATTAGTTTACGCAAAAGCGTGTCATGGTGCACGCAATCAAAGGCTCTGGAGAGATCACAGAAAACTCCAATAGCATTTTGCGAGCTCGAGCATAGAACTACCGTGTGCACTAACGCCTGATGATTTTACGTCCGCAACAAATGTAACAAAGCGTAAAAACAATAGGAAAGTTAAAGATGAAAACAGGGACACCGCCAGCTTACCAATCAGCATTTTTACCGACTTTTCCAGAGATCAAGAAAGGCGCTTTGATGATCTAATATCAAAAATGAATGAACAAATGAATGAATTAGGCAGAACGGTGAGCTTCAAGCGAGCGTCGAAACTATGTCTAGCAAGTACGATGAGTTTTTGTTGCGTATTACATGAGACAAACAACAGATTCGACATCTGGAAGATAAAATTGAGTATAAGGAGCGAAATTTGAGAGCATGTGGAATTGAGATTCGAAATATACCTAAAGAAAATGGAGAAACTAAAGAGAGTCTCTGCGGCTTGGTTGCAAATGTGGGAATTTATTTAAGATGAGGGTGTGTTTTCTTCCTCTAACTGCATGAACTTCCTAACTATTCTGCAAGTGTTTAAGGTGGCAGCTTTCTGTAGGTAAATATAAACAGATTCTTCTAAATCTATTAATTTAAGGCTACGGAGAAGATGGTTGGGGATAACGCCTGTCGTGGAGAGAACCATAGGGATGACGTATACTTTTTCTTGTCTCCAGGTTCTTGTGACTTCTTCTTTAAGGTCAGCATATTTACTTATTTTTTCAGATATTATGGTTTTTTGTATGTTATGAGTATTAGGAACTGCAATGTCTATAAGGTAAGTGATTTTTCTTATTTTATCCTGTACGGTTATGTCGGGTCTGTTATAGTGGATGGTCCTATCAGTAAGGATGGCGCGATCGTAGTACATTTTGTGTGTTTCATTTTCTAGAACAGTTTGAGGTATGTACTTGTAGTAAGGAGTTATTAGATTATATCTCACAGTTAAGACAGTTCATCAATTTATTGATTAGATTTATGAATAATGTCAATAATTACAATTTAAATAAGTGTTCGTAAATTTGTATACTTAATATCGTTAGACATCATGTCTATTTAAAATTTAAATAGCCATCTATTACTACTACGTGACCGTACCCTCAGTCACCTTAGCAGGAACTGCCTTGAACAGAGTCGGTCAGTTCAAGTATCTGGGCCACTGGGTCTCCGAAGACCTTTAAGACAACACAGATGTGGAAAGGGCACGTAGGGCGTTGGTTGTCCGGTGTAATATGTTGGCCCGCAGGTTCGCACGTAGCAGTAATGAAGTGAAAGTTACACTTTTTAAGTCTTACTGCCAAACACTTTACACGTGCAGCCTGTGGGTTAACTACACACTGGGAGCATACAGCGCCCTGCGTGTTCAATACAACAACGCGTTTAGGGTGTTGCTGGGGCTACCACGATTCTGCAGTGCATCGACGATGTTCGCGGAGGCGCACACTGATGGCTTTCATGCCCTAATAAAGAAGCAATGTGCGTCGCTGCTGAGTCGTGTTAGGTCCAGCAGCAACAGCTTATTAAGCGTGTTCGCGGACAGGTGGGACTCTCCACTGCTGCGCCACTGGATGCGCTTGCACACTGCCTTGTGAGCAGTGGGCATTTCCTCCTCGTCAAATTTAATGTGTTGCTTCTTCTGTGTTGTCACTGCTATTTTATTGTTTGTATCTTTTTGTGTGTTGTGAATTTTTGAGATTTTGTTAGTTTTTTGTTAGTATGTGTATTTTACTGTATGTCTCGTTCATTTTTGTAAGTGTACCTATGGACAGAAAGTCTGAAATAAACGTTTATTATTATTATTATTAAATGAAACCATCTGTCACAAAGCCTAGTTTAAAGTTTAAAGTTCTATTAAATTCTAAGTTATAATTTTTTCTTATTTTTTCCGGTAGTTTATTATAAATTTTTATCGCCAAGGTGTAGCAGTTTCTGTTACATAACTTTAATCTGCATCGAGGTACTACCAGAAGTTTTTGTACTATTTTTCTTTTAAATTGGGCCTTATCATCCTGCTCAAAAAGTAATAGGTGGTTTCTAACGAATTTACACATTTCAAAAACGTATAGGGATGGGAGTGTATGTAAACGTTTATCACTGAAAATTGGTCGGCACGAATCAGTCCACTTGAGACTATAAATTGACCTTATGCATTTTTTCTGGGCTATAGAAGCTCTCTGGGCGTCTATAGAGTTTCCCCATATAACTATCCCATACCTCAATACTGAACATACATGACTGTGGTATACCATTATGCTGTTTCTTTATTAGTTATATTTTTTATTTTACGAAGTGCGTAAACGAATTTGTGTATTTTTTTACAGACAAGGTCTACATGAGTTTTCCAATTACAATAATTATCAATATTTATTCCTAGAAAATTTTTTTCGTTTACTTCTTCAATGATGTCATTATTATATTTTATTGGCAAGTCTAATGTGTCTTTTTTATTTCTTTTGTTATCGTATATTAAGTATCTCATGAATTTAGTTTTATCGGTATTTATTTCTAAATTATTTACTGATAACCAGTCAAATTTTTAAATTATTGCCTGATCAATAGTAGGTCATGTGATCGGTCTATATTGGTAAGGTTCTGTTGTGTATGTATGAATTCGGGTATTTATTTATTTATAATAAGCACACCAACAGCACAGGCACTTACAATTCAAATAAAATATCAACTAAAATTAGCATTTCAGTAACCATGCAAATAACAGAAGGCCAATTCTCGTAATTAAAAACGTTCAAAATCGAGTCGCAATCTCATTTCAGCGACAATCAAATGTCAAAAATGTAGGCAAACGCCATATAATTTTTGACAGATTGAGTCTGAGATTAGAATGTGAATGTTCTTAAAAATACGGGAATTGCCCCTTTGGTATGCATGACATCTAACTTAAAAAATATTAGAGACAAAGGAGAACAATAAAAAGTGTTTCTAGTAGATCTCCTAGAACACTACAAAAACAAACTAATTTGAGTTACATAGACGTGCACTCTTCACACTGTCTAAATAGGGAACGTCTATAAGAAGCAAAACTCATGGAGAAAATATCAATAGGAAAATCTGTCAAGTTGGACCTTTCATTATATTGCCTTGCCATACGTGTTAGAGGGCTATTAAATGTGGTATTTAAGGTGGATGTAGACAATTCAAAAATACGATGATGACGCTTACTACGTTGGCTAGACCTAAAGTTAAAATAGTTTACCAATTGTGCATCGATGGAACCATTTATAATTTTATGGAGTATTAGTAAGTCAGAATGGCTTTCTTTTAAGCTAATCATTTTAAAATGCCTTAACCTGTCATTGTAATCTGGCATAGCTTTACGAATCCCATTTTTCACACATAAATACCTGACAAAACGGGCCTGAACAGATTCAACACTACTAGAATAAGTTGAATAATAGGGAGACCAAATAGTGGAACAATATGCCAAGGAACTCCTTACTAGTGCGTTGTAAAGTAAAATAATGCTACTATAATTACGAAAAGGTTTCGACGTACGAATTATAAAGCCAAGCATTCTTTTAGCCTTGGTCACTATACCATCTATATGATCGCGGAAAGATAGTGTTGTATCGAAGAGTACCCCTAGGTCACGGATAACCGACACTCTGCTCAGCACCGATCCATCAATATGATAATTAAATTTAATGTAATTCACTTTATTCGTGAATGTAATTGTCTGGCATTTTTTTATTTATTCTTCAAACACCATTCCTGAAGGACATCAAGATCTCTTTGAAGGTTCATACAATCACTTAGTTCCAATATCCTACAATATATCTTTAAATCGTCAGCGTAGGCTAAACAATTGCACTTTATTAAATCTAAAAGATCATTTAAAAATACCAAAAAAAGCGAAGGGCCCAACTTAGAGCCCTGTGGAACACCAGAACCAGGAGAAAAAGGTACAGATTCATAGCCCGCCAAGGCAACTATTTGAGAACGATTAATTAAATAACTCTCGAACCACCGCAAAAGAGAACCGTTAATACCAGCGTAATTCAATTTCATAGAAAGAATTGAGTGATCAACGCGATCAAAGGCTTTTGCAAAATCTGTGTAAACAGCGTCAACCTGACCCCTAGCTTCAAAGGTGTTACTAATGAAAGTAGTGTAAATAAGTAAGTTAGACATAGTCGAACGGTTGGACACGAAACCATGTTGCTTCAAACTAATAATATGACGGAGGTGGGAATAAACTACATTGTATATATAAGACCCTCAAACATCTTTGCAAATTGTGATATAATAGTGATAGGTCTATAGTTAGTTACGTCGTTCATATTACCAGACTTATGTATGGGGATAATGTCATTGTGTGAGATTTTCCATAAATCGGGGAATGTACCTTCCTTTAAGGGATTTATTGTATACTATCTGTAGTGGTATAATAAGAGCATCAATGCAAAGACGAATGAAAATAGGAGGAAGTCCATCCGGACCAGCTCCTTTATTATGATCTAACCTTTTGATGCTATCACTAACGTCGTTTTCAGTAATGCCAATGGAAGACATACTATAATTAGACGAGGAATAATTTGGAGACAAGTTTCTAGGCTGTTGAGTAACACCGTACACAGATGCAAAATACTCTGCAAATAGATCAGCCACACCACTACCACCCTCACCAACACGATCACCCCACGAAACTTGGTCAGGGACACCCCTGAAAGTTTTCTTAGACTTAGCATAACGCCAAAAAGCTTTTACGTTCGTTTTTAATTCACTCTCAATTCTTTCTATAAAATCCCTAAAACAGTTATCCATGTTCTGTTGTCCTAATATATTAGCTGTAATTTTTTTGTTATGGACTTGTGTAGTATTTTTGTACCAAAAATTTTGTATTTTGTCTATAACCGGTGACTTCCAGTTATGTAATCTAACTGTTATATTTGTAATATCAGTCTCTGTTATCTCTATAAATTCCATTTCATCTATTGATCTCCACTTCGTTTCATCTTCTGTAATCCAGGTTGCGTTATCATTGTGTTGCACTAGTTCTTCCCATATGCTGGACCTGAATGTTTCTAGGTATTCTTTTGATGGTGTGTCTGTGTTGTTTTCTATTGTTGTGTCGGTGTGTGTTTTCTGAATGTTTCTGTAAAATACTTTTTCACTCATTGCAAATATTGCATTATAATTTTTGCGCTGTTGTGCCTTCATAATATATCTTCTAAGCATATGAACTTTAAGAGCTAGTTTCTGATTTAATATATCCAAAAACTCCTCAGGTTTTCTATTATTATTTTCCTGTCTAGTGTGATTAGAATGATTTTTAATGTTTCAAATATCTAAACTACTTTTTTTGATGTGATGCCGTTGATATAATGTATGAGTCTACCACAGTCCGCTCTTAATTTTTCAATGTCTTTTTCTAGTTTCGGTTGCCATGCTGGTTCGGCAATTCGACTTGTGCTTGAGGTTCCTGTGTGATTCGTGATTTTAAAGTTGAGTTCTTCAGATATAACTACCGCTGAGCAATAAATAAGTAAATTAATGTCTATAATTTGTGTGTCATCACATATAAATTGTATGAGTACATTTTCATTAAATAAATTAACTAAACGAAATAGGTATGGGGTGTATTTAAGCATAGGTAATTTTAGTCAGACTGTTCTGGATCCATCCCAGAGTATTGTGTTATTGTTGTTCTAAATTTGTCATGTATTTCTTGGATATACGAATTTGTGGTTAAATTTTGATCTGCGACAAATAAGGATTCTATATCATTTAAGGATTCGGTTTTGTGGATGTGTGTGCTATTTGCGTGTATGCTTGCGATTGCAGTAATTTCTCATTCGTGTGTCCGCCTCTCACGTGATTAGATGGTCGTGTGGTTGTTTAGGGGGCTTATTATTATAATTTTTATTCATATATCCATACTTTTTTTCTTCTCATCTTGGCTATTTGAGAATGGCTTATATTAGTGTGTAAGGTAGTCTGTAGAGCTGACCTTAAAATGTATTTTCACCTGTTTCTGGCGTTTCCTGCTCATCGATGTTAATATAGCATATATCTCTGTTGCTAAAAAGGAGGCATACGTCGTTAGGCAATCAATTTAAGGTTCGTTAGGTTCCTGCATACAATGCATCACTTGGTTAATTTAGAACTATAACAGCCTATGTCAGCTGTTCTTGTATAACACAAGAATCCCACTAGGTCTCTTAACCTCCGGGCTATAAAGGCAAAACTATAAATTAATCATAATGTCTAAACTTATATGTGCTTATGCCATTATCAACATTCATACTATTTTCAAAGAACCCTCTCCAGCCTGAAAGCTAAGTTTCAGTAAAATACATAATCGACAAGTTTTACTTTATTCTAATCTTATAATATAAAATACGAGATTTTCCATGGATTACACTATAGCTAGGTTGAAGGTAAATGTTTTCTGTTGTTTTGTCATTTTTTTGTTTTATCGTTGAGACCTATTTGCTCTGCCTGCTCGAAGGTGTCTGGCAGGGCGTGGCCGAGAGTCTCTGGTGTTAGGAAGACCAGAAGACCGGATAGCAGTGCGAAGGAGCCAAATAAAACGAAAGGCAGCTCAGTAAACCATTGTGCACCCTGTAACAGAATAAGTATACTTTGTTGAAATAATAAAATTCACTTAAAAGAAAACAATACATTTTAAGTCAAACGATGAAATCAAACATGACACAAAACAAATAAGATCAAACATAAAAAAATAACCAATCATATATTAAGAGTGGTTACTATTGTTACTGCTATTAGGTGTATGAAAGTGAGAACTATAGAAAGCAGAGGACCGAACAATGATCCCTGTGGCACTCCTTCAAAAAATCGTCCGACTTTTCAGTCTGAAATTCTAAGAAACAAACTGAATATGAAGGATATTTAAACCCAATGTCACTCCTACGTTGATTGTTATTTAAACTATTATAAGGAACACAATGTTTTGTTTAACTCAGTCAATAGCCATACAAAGGTCGAAAATATAACTTACAAATGCGGGAGTGAGCGGCGCAAGCATAGAACCAATCCTTCCCACCATGGAGGAGTAAGCGAACAAGCTGTGTCTATGTTTCGTTGGGTACAGCTCTGCAGTGTACACGTACACTGTCGTCGCCACCATTGCTATCGACATCTTTGCAATCAGGTATACTGTCAGCGATACTGCGTACAAATCTGCAGGGAAAAAAATAACTATTAAAAGAGTGCATTCTAAAAATTGGCAATATCGCAAAGTATTTACGAAGTGGAATAAAAAAAAAACAAACAAAAAACACTTTATGAATGCACAGCCTAAAAAAAGTTTATGGCGCAAAAATTACAAATGTTAAGATGCTTACCCTGAGATATAAATATGTAAGCAATCTGACATGCAGCACATAACCAAAAAGCTCCAGTCAATACAAGCTTTCTTCCAATTCTGTCTATCAGGAAATATGCGATCCAAAAGCCGGGGATTTCGACTGCAGCTACAGCCACGAAGTTCAAATATCTATTGCCAGACATGTTGACGGCATTGAGGGACAGTCCGTAGTAGATGAACGTTGTTGTGACCCACCACACGGGAGAGACGAGGACACGGATCAATATTTTCTTGTGCTGGAACACTTGTACTACCAGCCAGGGATCGCCACCGCGTTTTTCTGCCCCCTCGGCACTTATTCTCAATTTTTCCTGCGCTGTTCGCCGTAACGCTTCCAGGGATTTTTCAGATAGTTGTTTACCATTAACCCTTGCAACTTTTCTGAGTAAAGCATCGGATTCATCGAAGCGACCTTTGCTCATGTACCACCGCAGTGACTCACTGATGAGCCAGTAGCAGAAGATGGTAAGGAACTGTGGGATGTAGAGGGTTAAAGTCAGGTTCCTCCAGTTGGGTACGCCCCACGCAATCAGCCCCAAAGTCACTTGTCCTAGCGCGAAGCATGTGTTCATCGCAGCTCCTGCGGCTACTCGGTACTTCGGGCCTACCAGCTCCATTACTGTGACAATATTTATGAATTAGATGGGAATGGCAGTGAAAAATCAGATATTAATAGCTCGATGTTATTCAAACAAGTAGCTTTAATTGATTCAGTTATTTACATAGGATTAATTTAGTGAAAATTGAACGACGACGACTAAACGATTGTGCGTCTATCTTAATAACTGTGGCTAGCCACTTCATATCAAACATTGCTTTGGAAGTGTGTTGTGCATGTTGTCGTCTCCTATAAGTAAAGGAGTAAGTACACTTACTTATTACCTGATGTAACTCTTTATTTATGTGTCATGTATTGTGTACATCTTTTGTTGGAGATCCTAAATAAATAAATAAAATAAAGTGTAGCATATCGATTCATGATAGTGCCATGAATTATTTTAATTAGGTACCATTATTTTTTTTTTATATGTTGTGTACGGCATTGAATGTTATGAAAATTTTACTTTATTATTGTTTTGGAATACTTATTCATTGTATGTAGAAGTTCTAATTTCAATAATTTATAAATATGTTATGTGAAGCCGTTTTCTGTGCATGTGTTGTTAACCTGTAATTAATTGTTGCACTTGTAAATGTTACTCTAGTCATTAAATCAGAAATGTATATAGTGTAAACAATTGTTGGTTAACCTAAATAAATAAATAAAAAGCCGATAAAACAATATGTACACATAGTTTAATAAATTTAAACAAAATTTCAACGTTACTTATATCAGCAATGTTGCAGATAATGTTGCTATCCGTATTATCATCTACCGCCATAACTACTTCGATACGAAATTCTATGAGCTGTGCTGCAATTACTTTGGACTACAGAAAAGTATACTCTATCTATCTATTCATCTATCTACCGCCATTTTGCGTCGCCAATTAATAATATATCACTCGTTATTCTATTTATTCTTAATTACTCCACATTCACATTTATTGGAAGTGTTGCTTAGTATCCATACTGTATGTGCCCGCTATGTTTTATTGTGTCATCCAATACACAGAGGATTGCATTGGAAGAACCTCCGTTCAACAAGGTATGGATCCCATTTAGCAGTGTTATCAAATGCATACATAGAAATTACTCACTCAATATATAAACACAGGAAAACCCTCCAGATCCGAAAGTGGCCTCAAAAAACTCGGAGAACATGAACCCGAGGTAGGTGTCAGCCCAGTACCGTGTGGCACCGATCCAGGCCGTATTGAACGCGTTGATGGTGAGCGCGACCCGCCGCCCCCAGCGGTCTGACACGAAACCGGTGATGGGCAGCGCCGTCAACGAGCCGAACGTGCGTATCGTGCCGATCAGCGATCGCCGCCATTCGTCACACGCCAGCCCGTACTACATAGTGATATAGAATATCGATCAAGCATCAACTATTTCTGCCACCAAACAGATTTAGATTTTGAGGTTTTGGTTTGAAAAGTATGGGTATGGCCAAATAGGCAGTCGCTCCATGTAAAATACTGGTATTTAGCTGCATCCGGTTAGACCGGAAGCCAACTCCAACATAGTTGGGAAAAAGCAGGCAGATGATGATGATGATGATGAGGCATTTCAGCTTTGCCTCTGTGATGTTTTTGATATTACTGATGCCAATAGTCAGCGGTGGCCACTGAACACTATTGTAGCTTGTTTGCCATCCAATAATATAAAAAACAAGCATTTTGTCAACTCACGTCGTAGACAACGGAGTGTGTGTTCTCATACACGAAGTCATCACAAGGAAGGCGAGTGTTACGGTCGAACAGTGTTGCGGGGCAGATGTTGCTCTCGACCACCCGCAGCGTCGCGTTCACATTTGCGAAACGTTCACAGTTGTCAAAGGAGCCCTGACTGGCGCCCTGTGGCACTGCGTTCTCCAACCAGTACGGAAAGAAGCTCGTTGGCTCGCCCTCACACTCCGGGATCAAGCATCTATAATAGAACATTCAAAACTCAAACTCATAGCATGTATTTCATTTAAACCATTTACAGGCACCTTTGAACTGTCAAGGAGTCGAACAGTCAGTAAGATGTAGCTAGTTGAATTAAAAGAGAATTTTAAATATGCAGATTAAATAAATTCGTCAGTAAGGCTGACCAAACCCAAAACACACCGATACACGATAAAATAGGAACCGCAGATGTGGGCAATAAATATATGTCTTCACAATGTATAATCTAGCAAACGCTGGCGAGAGGACTCGAAAGGGTCCATGTTGGATTATCCAGAAAAGGCAACACATGTAATGAAGAGTGGAAAGCTATGGAAATCTATCTAATATATCTATCATCTAATCTATTTATGTGGAAATATTTGTGCAATACAGTGAACAAAACCAGTTTTATGTGTACATTTTTTTTATATTACGATAAGCGATAAATATATGGTAGGCATATTACCTGGTACTGATTCGAGAGGTGGTGAACATGTATTCAACGGCGCTCCATGCTATGAAATGCACCAAGACCACAGATAATAAGAAAGTCATCAACTGGTACTTTCCAAACTGTCCAATCTCTTCTACGAGGATAGTATCTAAATCTACTTCGCGCTCCGTTTCTGGCGTGATGACTTCGGAGTCCACGTCTATGTTAAGATTCTTCTCTGAGTCCGCCATCTTAAACGTTGAAAAATTACCACCCGAAATTAAAAAAACTGTTTCGTATTTGAGGACAAAAAAACTAAGTTATAATGTTAGTAATAAATAAACACGTCAATAACCAAAGCCCCATTATGGAATTACATAATATATTAATTCAAACTCAGAGAATATCGTTCAAATAATAAAATACCTAAGAAACACAAATACTGCGGGTTATGATGGAATAAGTACTAAAATGATTAAGGTAGTAGCGCCAAAAATAGCAGCAGTTTATTAATGTTATTACACACATATCATTAAAAAATGCGTTGACGATGGGGTCCTTCGAACAAAATTAAAATTATCTGTTGTCAGTCCAATATTTAAAAAACAAGATAGAGAAAATATAATTGTTATAGACCAATCTCTACTACCTACCTTATGAATTTTTTTTCAAAAAAGTTATCTATTCCAATTGATATAACTATAATCATGGAAAAGAATAATATCCTTTCGGTGGAACAAATGGGTTTCGGGAAAAATAAATCTATTAACAACGCGTTTTACAATTTCCTCAAAACGGTATTAAAGGGAATGGATAGCAAAAAACATGTCTCAGCACTTTATATGGATATGACGAAGGCCTTCGACTGCGTCAATCATGAAGTATTATTAAATAAATTAGAAGCGTATGGAAAACGGGGAAACGCTAGGATCGTATTAAATCATATATAAGTAACAGAAAATAAGAAACTGAAATATCTAGCATTTCACATATCACAAAAGTCGAAAGGAAGCACTTGTGAACACCAGTAAAAGTCCGCAAAGGTGTATCACAAGGCAGTATTTTGGGTCCTCTGCTCTATATTAATTATATTAATGACCTCCCCAAATCCATTGAATCCTCCATGGTTCTGTAGGTTGACGATAGTACTGCGATAGTTGTATCTGAACATCCTACGACGCTTGAACATAAAATTAACTATACGCTATCTGTAACTAGCTAAATTTAAAAGAACTTAAAATAAACCTAACTAAAACATTTATAATGAGATTCAAAAATAAAAATTCTACATTAAGTACGGTCAATATAAATTATGAACAAATGAATATCGAAAAATAAATGCAAAAAATTCTTGGACTACACGAAGACTCAGGCATGACATGAAGGTATTTATTGAACAAGTATGTACAGAACTAATTCGGTATTAATATGCTATCTCTGCGCTTCGTAAAGTACCTAGTTAATCAAAGTGCACTTCTCTCTGTTTACCACGCTTACGTTGTTTCGACACTGAGTTAAGGTACAATGTTTTGGAGGAATGCCACTGAGAGAAACAGTCTTCAAAGCCTAAAAGAAGTGTATCCGAGCAATATGTGCATTATAACCTATAGATACATGCACCCCATTTAACAAATAAAAAAAAATAAAAATTACATTTCCATCACTTCAATTTCCGCTAAAATGAAGTCACGTGACTGGAGCCTCAAAAAAACACTGCGCGACGAGTGAAGTAGAAATAATATAAATAAATATGAAACGCTAAAAAGTACCAGGGTTGCCAGTACACTTCGAGCAATACGCCATAGAACGGTTATGTTTGACAAGAGTGCATGTTGTATGGGCCCTAGTGTATAATAAATTACCTTTATTATAAAAGAATCATTAAAAAAATAGGTTAAAGATTTATTTGATCAATAAAGCCTATTATGAAGCTAATGATAAATGTAATAATATTTTTGTAAATTAAGTATTGATAGTAAAATTAATAAATGTCAATAAATATACAAAACGTCAATAAATATACCATTCCAGACACCAATCTACATGGTCCTCAAAGATTTTGTCCGAACTTTTATATACACATTGACATTGATGAATTTTATAGATACAATGACATGAGTATTTACTTTGTAAAGTACTATATTATTTTAATTATTGTGAATGTGAAGATTTTGTGGTTCATTACTTTTTTGTTTTCTTGGTTAGTTTTAATCACGATTTGGCAGCTTGAGTAATTTATGCGGCCTACCCAAATGTCCTTTCTTTGGTATTGTTCGTCGAATCGTTGTGCTCCTTAAGTTCTGAGTTGAGCTGCACGATTACTGACAAATGGGTGCACTGACTGGACAGGTCCACTCAATCTGTGTGGTTCTTTCATCAAAAGACCATTTCAGACACCGATCTACATAGCCTTCACATGATCTGACCAAGATTTTGTCTGGACTTTAAAAGAGACTGTGACCTCTGAGTTTGTTTCGGCCTTTCTTCTCAGAGTATTCAGATAGAAAACGCCGACCTCATCTAGTTTTTAAAATATGATTGACCTGTAAAAGTGTTTGTACAAACCTACTTACATAAATAAAATCATTTATAAAATACTCTATTAATATTTATTGTAGATAATGTTTTTTTATGGTTTTCTGTTTTTTTTTTATTTGTTATGGTTATGAGAAATATTTCTCGCAACAGGCGTGCGTGTACGTGCAGTAGCTGGAGTGTGAGTTTCTTGCCGTATCACGAAATACGTGACGATCAAGTTAATCGAGCTAACTAATGAGAGATGGTATTTAAAAATGGTCTGAGTGTGAGTCGAAGTATGTCATACGAACCACAGCTCGTATCGTCACTTGTCAGAAAGTATGCCGAACGTTTTGTTATTGTTTTAGAATGGTTTCGGCGAGATAATACGACTAAAATACAAATCTTATCGCAACCATGTTATCAAGCAAAATAAATAAATAAAAAAAAAAAATAAAAAAAAAATAAAAAAAAATATAATTATGTCTTATCTCATGTATTTTATTGTGTGTACATAAATAATAAATAAAAATAAATAAATTAAAAAAGCGTTATGTGTGCCCTACGTAATTTAGACGATTTTTTTCTTATAAATGTTGGTTTCCTATTTTGTTTTACGTGCAGTGAGTAAGGGAGATGTGAAATAAGTTGTGTGTGGCGTCATCATTCAAGTGGCGGGCGTTATGCAACTATATAAAATTACTTGTGCCATCAAAGTTTTTCGCCATTGTATGTTACATTACTTTCTATTTAGATTATTTACCACAGAGTACATTATTATATCGTTACTTACTTTTCATATTCAAGACCATTGCACCCCGGTTTGAAATTTTTGTCAAATTTATGGAACAGTAAGTACACTTGAGCTTAATATTGAAATTATAAACATAGCTTATAAAGTTGGGTAGGTACCTTTTAAATAAAAATAAATATTCTCTTTAAAATTTTACTTACGGGGACATAAACAAAATGAATAAAAACGCAAAAGGTAGAATGCAAACGATCCAAGATTCCACTGATAAATATTAAATATAGTGATCCCACTGGGAAAGCCAAGAATATAGAGAATAGGAAGAAGGTACTTGTACCTACCTAGCACAGTATAGATTTTATCCTCTACGTATAGATACGTAACACTACTACACTCTACTTACAGAAATAAAATCATTTATCATTTATATTTGACCGTACTTATTAATTCATTATACAAACTACAATAGTAATGTTGTCTTTATAAGGTTTGGAGCGATTTAAAAAATAGCACCAAGAAAAAGGCAGCTAGAATAAATAGGGCTCTTGATGGTACTGGTGGTGGGCCTGCACTTAATTTACAGCTGACTGATTTAGAACATCGCGTCCTCAACATCATTTTACCCCAGGCAGCTACAGGCTAACAGGTGTAAGGGAAGCGGGCTTTTCTGAGGTTGGTTATGGTGCTTTAATACCATTATTTAATAACAGCATCATAATATTGGTATAATATAAGTATGTAATATAATATATAATAAAAAATTACGTGCTGTCACACAATTTACCACAAAATTACACGCAAATAATAATAACGTAAGTAATCTATACAACGATTCACCTCTCACACACCAAGTGAGTGACTTTACTACAACGTTTACGTTTACAAACGCTTGAACACAGCTTAGAAACGTCAAATTTTAACTCACACTCGCAATAACCCGCGAAATGTTTTTCGAAACGCTACTATCTACGTCACGTTGAAAATACCGAACTATTCTAGTACCGTTAAAAAACTTACACTCGCTGTTTCGGTTTACAATACTTTCCGCCAGGGGCGCTTTTTACGTTTTCATACATTTAGTACTCGATACAGAAACGTAGTAGTAGCGTTTTCTGTATGAAAAAACTCACACTCGAGGTACTGATGTGTTAACGAAAACGATGCAGAAGTAGTACGTAAGGATCGCAGCGGGTGGCGTTCTCTAGTTTCTGCCTACCCCCATGGGAGGAAGGCGTGAGTTTAAGTATGTGTATATTTTTATTAGAATAGATATTTGCACTTCTATTAAGGTAGGATATGATTTAAAGAACTTTTGTTGTAATTATGTATCACCTCATGTTCAAGCAAATAAATGATTTGATTTTTGATTTGAGTAAAAGATTTGCTGCGTTTGCATTTTTTTTTACAAATTGTCGTTATTGTTAAATGAAATTCCGAAAAATAAAATTTAATAAATGCATAATATTATTATTAGTTAGTTACTGTTAGATAAATAGTTGTTAATAGTTGTAATTGCAAATCACAGTACCAATTTTGTAAGTTTTGCAAAACATACTTAGTTTTTCTAAGAACAGCTTGCACTTCCAAGTTTTTAATTAAGTAAATGCACAATATTACACTGTTTAATGTTTTTTTACGAGATATTACCTACACAACTAAGCAACAAGGTACTAAGGCTTTACTAGATATTACAAAAACGACAAACTATATTTAAAAAAAAAAAAAAACAATTTTTATCACCATTTGCTGTCTTTGAATAAAGTAATAAGTCAATTTCTAAGTCAATTTTTCTCTTCGGGAACCGCCCCGGTTCACACCACGATAGCCACTTGCGCATGCACTTGCAAGGTGCAGAATACCGTATTTATAAACTTTTTATCTATTTATTAATGTACGGCTGATAAAATGAACTATAAATTTCCGCCGTCTACGCCGTCATATCTGGGGCATAAGCATTTATCATAATAATTATGTCTATTTTATTGGGGATTCGTTTTTTGCCCATTCATAGTCACGCATAATGTTTATCAAATGACCTTTTGGAACATACAGTGATCTTTGTGCAGATAGTGAACATTAGAAATGTGTTATCTGTGCGACCACTTTTTATCGTAATTTCTACTTGTATCACCTATTTATTCAAATCCTTTCAAAATGATTTGCTGTAAAAGTCCAATTAAATATAATTTGTCATGTTTTTGAGTGATTCGAGAACTTACTACCCATACACATATTCAGTCAAGGAAATTAATTGTTTATCAAATTTTGTCGTGTCACTAATATAGTCATATCATACAACTGTCAAAGAATGACAGTAATAATTTTAATATACAGACGATTTAAGTTGGCAGTCAATTTGATAAGAGATTAATTTGACTGTACAAACAGACAAACCAACCTTCTATACTGAATTGTTTTAAATTAAAAATATATTGTGTAAGAAGTACAGGTATTGCTCGCGACAAAATAAAACAGTTTTCCTTCCTCATATCATTATCATATCTTCCTCTTATCATGACAATAAATTCATTGCTATATTAATTTATTTTTTACTGTATTTATAAGCAAATCTATTTATATTTCTTAATAAATAAAACATGGCTATCGGACCGACGTTTAACAAAATTACCTGCTCAGCTCTATAATATTTAAATAGCGCCCATTTATTTTATTATTAGTTTATTTAAATCTAGTAATCTGTTTCCTTCCTCGGAACTGCCATTATCATATTTCATGCAAATACGTGGGGAAGACTGAAAGCTTTTAGAAAATAAAAAACGGAATGTTGTAGAACCTTTATTACTCTTCGAAGTAGCCTCCGTTCCTTTCTAAACAACGTCGCATGCGATGGAGCTATTGACTGAAGCAGTGGGCCCACTCTTCTTTAGGGATTTCTTCCACGCGTTTTTCAAATGCAGCCACGGCATCTACAGGGTTCATAAAATAAATTCCTCTATGTTTATCTTTATTTTTTTTAAATAAATAAAAGGCACAAGGTGCCAGGTCAGGACTGTAAGGAGGATGACTTACTAACCCCACACTTTCGATAGACAAATATTCGATAGTTCGTCTGGCAGAGTGAGCTGGGGCGTTGTCGTGGTGGAGAAGGATCCTACTTTTTGGGCGCTGCTGTCTAACATTTTCCAAGACAACTGATAAACAATGACTAACATACCAATCTCCAGTAACAGTCTTTTTATCTTCTACAATTTTTTTGCGAAATGACCCGTCCGTCCAAAGAATGAGGCAATCATCTTTTTCCCTTGATTTTTGCCATTCTTTACTTTTGTCGGCAAATCATCGAATGGAAACATCCATGGCGCAGATTATCATTTGGTTTCGGGTTCGTAACAATATATCCAGCTTTCATCACCTGTGACGATATCATATTATTACACAGCTTTCGAGTCACCTCTGTTATACTTTTCAAGCATTGAACGGCACCAATCCAAACGACGGCGTTTTTGATCTTCCGTCAAAGCTTTCTGACGTCTAAATATGCATGTAATACTTTTTTTACTAGACTCATAGCAATGCCTAAAGCTGTCCGAATCGTTGATATGTCACTCTTCTATCAGCTTGTATCATTAGCCGCAGAGCACTCACGTTATCTTCAGTAGTCGTAGAGGGCCGTCCTTCTCACGAATCACCAGTTTGCTTAGACCACGATGAAACTCATGAAACCAGTTGTAAACAGTGGCACTGGGTGGGGCTTTGTCATGAAATGCTAATCGAAGTCTATCGTAACGCTGTTTTTGAGTAAGACCACAACACAAGTCGTAATAAATCATTGAACGAAAATTTTCTCTAGTCAATTCCATTGCGACACACGACAGACAGTTTTTAAATTGCCCTAAAGCCCTTTTGCGTGAATCTACTAATAGTCATATTGTTATCAAAAAGTTCCATCGGAAGTTAAGAATCTACTATGTCAATACTGATTTTGGACATTTAGATGGGAAATAGGTTTTCCTATTTTATGCTTTGCATCATTGTATGTGGCTTAGGTTAAAGTATCACCATTTGTCATAGGACGCAAAATTGTAGTCAGCAATTCTGCCATAATATTTTTTAATTTTAATTTTTAGCTTATTCTTATACAGATTTTATTTTTCTAGCCAGGTTGTGAAGTTCTAAAAAAACCACTTTGAAAGAAAATAAAAATTACACAAAATGTTAAAAAAATATGTATTTTCGAGAATATATACGGTGACATTTGAATCACAGTTTTGTTAGAACAAACGTTGTTCAGACCATGGTCTACAAGCATTCTATATTACGGTTACATGCATACAAAATGCCCCACAATAACTAATTCTCACACGATCCAAAATGCGCGCCAAAACATGAGTTGTTTTGTTTGTATTGTACGCGCATCTCATTTGATCTCATTCTAGCGAATTCGATCGGTCAGGTAGCATCGTCATTCGTCGGCTATTCCCTCCGTTCTCGTTTGGAGACACTGAACGAAATCGTATCTGTCAAATCAGTCACTGTCTCTCTCGTTCTCACGGCTCACAAATGTACTAGTTCGAAAAGAGCTGTTAGACCCATTAGACCGATTACAAGTCAGCGTTCGGAAACGTTTCTTCTAGTACAGTGCAAAAATACGGTTCCTATTCGTTCATCGTTCACGAACTACACACGACTAGATACAACAGAAGAAGAACAATAAATTGACCAGATAAAATTAACTTTAAGAATTCAAGGTGTAGACGAAAACAAATTAAACATCGTAGGTATGTCTAATGACGTTCCCAGCCTGCATATAAAAATTTTACCAAGGATATTCAATAGTTTAGTCTCTACATTACGTATTCTGTGTCTCTTCAGCTTGTCAAAGATTAACAAAACTCACAGTCAGTCCATCACTGCCAATTTGATTTGTTCGAAAAAATCAAATTTTTTATTTCAATGTTAGGATTTTAGTGAAAGTAACCTGTTTGTTACTGACGTCACTAGCCGTGGTATGTGTCCACAGAACGACGTGAAAATTCACAGCACTTGATTTTATAGTGTGTAATAACATGTGGAAGTAGCCCACAGGATTAGGTTGATAGTATCAAAATATTCGGATCGGTATTGTCAGTCTCCGCATTGTATAACACGAACAACATAGACAACCTTGAAATTAAATTTAATCTAAAATAATCAACTGGTAGGAGAAAAGCAGGTATTTATATTGATATCTTCAGGGCCGTAGATAGCTGAATATAACTAGATTAGGAAGACAATAACACCGCTGACCTTGATATCAAACTACTGTAAAACATAATGCCGATAGTCACAATTAGTTATCATTCTGATAATTTTATTGGGTTAATGATAAAATATATGCGGAATAGGCTCGATGTTGCGACGCTGTCTCCACTCTGTCTGAATGGTGTTCAGATTGAATACGCACATACGGTTAAAAATCTGGGGGTGACCATGGATTCCTATTTATAATGAACTGCCTATGTTGCTCAAGTCAGTCGCAAAGTGCACTACACGTTCCATTCGTTGATGTCTCCAGAGCGTCTTGCCCTTGAACACCAAAACCTCTCTTGCTCAAAAGCTCATTCAGCCCATCATAGATTATGCCGATGCCTGTTATTTGGATGCCACCGAGGAGTTTTTAAATAAACTTGAGCGTTTGCAGAATATATGTATTCGTTTTGTTTTTAACCTTAAAAAGTATGATCACGTTTCCAACTTTCGCAAGATACTCAAGTGGCTCCCCATTCGACTTCGCAGGAACTCTCGGATATTGTGTCTGCTATTCAACCTCCTTCACAATCCTAAAACGCCATCCTATCTGCGGGAGCGTTTTTCCTACACCCGACCTTCAGATGCGCCTTGCAGGTCGCATCTTAGAAACCTCCTTAAGCCCCCTCCCCACTCCACCGACTTTTACTCCTACTCCTTCACTGTGCACGCGGTGCGGTTGTGGAATTCACTTCCGCCTGACATTAGGGATTGCCAAACTGTTGCAGTTTTTAAAAGAAGAGTGAAAAAACACTATCTTTCCACTTCGTCATAGTTGTGCATATATTAATATTTTAGTGTTATTTATTTTAGAAGTATGTGTGTATGTTTGTATGTATATTCTCATATTATTTGTTTTATTTAGTGATTTTTTTTTGATTTTATGTATTTTATTTTCTCTTTTACTTTTACACACGCTGTCTACATCTCTAAATCAACTATCCTATCGCAGTTATGCTGGAAGAGATTTCATTAGAAATAAGCATCACCTTTGTACCTTTTTTTTCTGTTATTTTCTTCTTATCTGTTTATATAAGTGTGTACATAAATGGTTACTTAAATAAATAAATAATTATGTAAATACCCACAATGCTGTAGATGTACAGTCGAACAAGGTATTTGGTATATCACCATCATCATCATCGGCAGCATTATTCCATGCACTGATGAGTATAGGCTTCCTACCTTTTCTGCCATGCTTCCCTGGTTTGTGCGAGTCCCATCCAGATCTTCCCCGCGATTTCCTCTAGGTCATCCACCTGGCTATTGGTCTGCCAACCACTCCTTCCACCATTTCTCAGCAACCATGCCGTAAGGTCTCAGCTCCTGGTATATAGGTCTAGGTATATCACCTCTGAATTTGTTTAGGAAATTTTAGCTAGGAACATAAACTCTTATATGAGTTTACCGTTCATCTTGACGCCTTAAATTGGCATTTCAAAACCATTTTGATGCTTTACACTGTACAACGGTTGGATAATGGCATATCAAAATGCTTTTGTATTGCCTTTAGTTTTAGTCCAGCAAATCACAACGCAGCTGTACAGCTTTCAGCTGATTTTAGTGCATTTGGATCTACAATAGCATTTTTAAGTAGAAAATAAATGCTTAATGCTGTGTAATAGCATAAACATGAACCATTATAATGCTACGTAAATCCGCTATACAGCTTTCAGCTGTTTTTAGTGCTCTTTGTTGTGTAATAGCACTTATAAGTGGTAAATAAAAGCCTAGTACTGCTGAACAGCATAAACGTGAATCAATGTAATGCTTGCATTTTAAAGATCAACTGAGTTCTGTTGTACAGCTAACAGCTCTTTAATCAAATACACGTGAGTTATTTTAATGCGTAAAGCTGTAAATACATTCATTTTACTGTATTAGTAAAGCCATTTGTCAGCCATATTGGGGAAAAGGACATATTATATGATCAACAAAACAACAGCAATTTTTATAGTGGACGTATAGATATTATATGTTATTAATTTAACTGTGCGTGTTGCCTAACCGTGTTTGTATAACGATTATAATATATTATAATATGCATAGCGCTGTCTCGCACGCACTAGGGAAATGGTCCCGCAACTGCATCAGTGTAAGGTCCACGGTGCGGCGGCATTGAAATAAGATCTATAGAATCACAATAATATGCTCTTGTTAACTGAGTGATATTCAAGTACCTACTCGAATTATACTATTTACTTGATTTTTTTTTTTGTTGAAATCACCGTAATCATTTTAATAAGCCACTCGCAGTAATAGTTATTTAGATAATGCGGTCAGAAAGCCTTTTATCACCTCTTGGCAAACGGATTCAAGTTGTACAAAAACTCTGAAATGGGTTTTATTGTTTTGCTCAAGGATCCCCAAAATTGCGTTCAAGTAATGGCACTATTTCAGGCTACATCAAGTCTACTGGTATACCAGTAAGACCATATATAACTACTTTATAGACAATAGCACTACAATGGTTCAACAAAAGTCTTCTCTCTGGTCTCTGGCTTAATAATTGTTCACGTGTGAGTATTTATACTGCTGGCGGCATTAATTAGGCTTTTTAAAGGCTCACCGGGCTGCTACAGACCGACACCATTTTGTAAATATTTTATAATAAAAAATATTATCATTTGTACTTATTTATAAAAGCAATAGACCTATAGACTAATGATATACCTTAATTTAATACTGCCCAACCAATACTATTATGTTAATTATGCAAAATTCGTTCTATACTAGGAATACACAATTGTTTTTGGTTATTTCACACATATCTTTAATTTAAAGATATGTGTGTGTGTGTGTGTGTGTGTGTGTGATATGTGTGAAATAACCAAAAACAATTGTGTATTCCTAGTATAGAACGAATTTTGCATAATTAACATAATAGTATTGGTTGGGCAGTATTAAATTAAGGTATATCATTAGTCTATAGGTCTATTGCTTTTATAAATAAGTACAAATGATAATATTTTTTATTATAAAATATTTACAAAATGGTGTCGGTCTGTAGCAGCCCGGTGAGCCTTTAAAAAGCCTAATTAATGCCGCCAGCAGTATAAATACTCACACGTGAACAATTATTAAGCCAGAGACCAGAGAGAAGACTTTTGTTGAACCATTGTAGTGCTATTGTCTATAAAGTAGTTATATATGGTCTTACTGGTATACCAGTAGACTTGATGTAGCCTGAAATAGTGCCATTACTTGAACGCAATTTTGGGGATCCTTGAGCAAAACAATAAAACCCATTTCAGAGTTTTTGTACAACTTGAATCCGTTTGCCAAGAGGTGATAAAAGGCTTTCTGACCGCATTATCTAAATAACTATTACTGCGAGTGGCTTATTAAAATGATTACGGTGATTTCAACAAAAAAAAAAATCAAGTAAATGGTATAATTCGAGTAGGTACTTGAATATCACTCAGTTAACAAGAGCATATTATTGTGATTCTATAGATCTTATTTCAATGCCGCCGCACCGTGGACCTTACACTGATGCAGTTGCGGGACCATTTCCCTAGTGCGTGCGAGACAGCGCTATGCATATTATAATATATTATAATCGTTATACAAACACGGTTAGGCAACACGCACAGTTAAATTAATAACATATAATATCTATACGTCCACTATAAAAATTGCTGTTGTTTTGTTGATCATATAATATGTCCTTTTCCCCAATATGGCTGACAAATGGCTTTACTAATACAGTAAAATGAATGTATTTACAGCTTTACGCATTAAAATAACTCACGTGTATTTGATTAAAGAGCTGTTAGCTGTACAACAGAACTCAGTTGATCTTTAAAATGCAAGCATTACATTGATTCACGTTTATGCTGTTCAGCAGTACTAGGCTTTTATTTACCACTTATAAGTGCTATTACACAACAAAGAGCACTAAAAACAGCTGAAAGCTGTATAGCGGATTTACGTAGCATTATAATGGTTCATGTTTATGCTATTACACAGCATTAAGCATTTATTTTCTACTTAAAAATGCTATTGTAGATCCAAATGCACTAAAATCAGCTGAAAGCTGTACAGCTGCGTTGTGATTTGCTGGACTAAAACTAAAGGCAATACAAAAGCATTTTGATATGCCATTATCCAACCGTTGTACAGTGTAAAGCATCAAAATGGTTTTGAAATGCCAATTTAAGGCGTCAAGATGAACGGTAAACTCATATAAGAGTTTATACGGACCTTAACTCCTACATAAGTTTAATATTCGTTTGTTAAAATGCTTCCTGTGTTACTTGACCTATGTGAAGTTTGTACCCCAAACACTGACCATGGATCTAGCAAAACCAGCTTAACCAAATCTGTACTTGATCAACCACATCAACTAGACAAACCCATAAAAATCACTAAACAGGAAGAACTTACAGCCATCAAAAAAATCCACATTCATAGAGTACCGGGGTATGATCACATTACGGCCAAACCCTGCGAGAGCTACCTGACGTCGGCATTACATTCCTTATCTATCTCTATAACGCATGTCTCTGGAAAAACTTTGTTCCGGCATAATGGAAGGTCGCAGAAATCATTATTATTCCTACACCTGCCAAAGACACCACTGATGTCAAATCTTACCGTCCAATCAGTCTTCTTCCAGTCCCATCTAAGGTCATGGAAATACTAATACTTAAACGTCTTGCACCGGATATTACAGCTAACAAGCTTATCCCAGATCACCAGTTCGGTTTCAGACAATTTCATGGTACAATAGAGCAAGTACATTAGCTAGTTGAAAAGATTAATTACACATTTGAAAGTAAACTGCTCTGCTCCGCCGCCTTCTTAGACATTTCGCAAGCCTTCGACCGTGTTTGGCATGATGGACTTTTGTACAAAATCCGCAAAGGCTTACCCATTAATTTCTCATCAGCTCTTATCTTAGCGACAGACCCTTTTATGTTAAATAAGGTGACATTACTACAAAGCTACTTTAAATAAGAGCAGGTGTTCCGCAGGGCAGTGTAATGGGCCCGATGTTTTATCTTATACATACTTCAGACTTACCAAATAGACAAGACACAATGATAGGAACATTTGCTGATGATACAGCGGTTCTTGCTATTTTTTTTTGGTTCGATACTTAGGAGTCTACTAATACAGACGGCGCACCTGGAAAAAAACATATAACCACTAAAAGAAAGGCAATTGACTTACAACTAAGAAAGCTATATTGGCTCATGAGAAGAAAATCCCAAGTTACACTGGAAAATAAACTCCTTCTACACAAGTGTATAATCAAACCAGTAGACGGACTTATGCTTTGCAACTATGGGGCACTGCATCTAAATCCAACATTGAGATCCTACAACGCTTCCCGTCAAAAACTCTTCGTATGTTATCTGGAGCACCATGGTATATAACAAATAGTCACCTACACCGTGGTCTGAAAATCAAGTCTTTGTCTGTGTCTGTGTTAAGGAAGAAATAAAGGATTCTTTACTACCCTATTGCAAAAGAATAGAAATCCATCCAAACCAACTGGCCAGATGTTTAATAGAGGAACAACCAAACCACACATATACAAGACTTAAGAGACGTGCTCCTCAAGATCTTCTCTAACCCAAATATAAAGATGCCATACTTTAGGGATATATTATTGGATACTGTACTATGCACGCCATATTTTCTAAGTACATACATTCAGCTTAATGTCGACAAGAGACAGCTTGCAGGACGAAAAGGAGATTTAGAAAAAAAAATATCTCATCATAATCAGCCTATACTGTGCCCACTACTGGGACACAGGCCTCCTCTCGATGAGAGGGGATGGGTCATAATCCACCACACGGGCCCAGTGCGGGTTGGTAGATGCACATGTTTTCGAAGTTTTGGTTGTAGGACATGCCGGTTTCCTCACAATGTTTTCCTTCACCGTTTTGAGAGCAGTGATAATGAAATAATTGACAAAAAGTAAAGCGCCTTTCTGGGTTCAAACCTACGACCTACAACTCGTAAGTCGCGGTTGCTACCACAAGGCCACCACCTCACTTTTCTACATACATAAATAATAGTATGCGAATAGGTGTTATTATGACCGCACCTACTCGCAAATCTAGCGAGAAAAATGTTATTTAGATCCGTTTGTTCGTGGAAGGTGCCTTTTCCAATTGAATTTGGTTTCTGGTCACTCCAAATTCTACTGTAGGTAAGACTTCCACGGCCCAATTACTTATGTAGTCCAAAATTTATTTACATATTTTACAAACCTTTCCCTAAAAAATATAATTAGAGTAGGTAATTTCAATCACAAAATAAAATCACAAAATATTATTCGAGTTGGAGCCAATTACTGAAATACGACTCAGGGTTGCTTTCGGTCCGGTCATTACGGAATTCTGTTAGATGAAATTATTGAAGTCGTACTTAATTTTCCGGCCCTATGTTGAGGATGAAAAAATTAAGAGAATGTAAATATTTAATTTTCTTTTTCCCGATGGTTTTAAATTACCTTTCGCTGATTTCTACCAGTTGTTATTTGGGCCAGCTTCAAGACTTTCAGCTTTCCCAGATGTTTCTGAAATAAAAATGTTATACCTGAAGAAATTACCATCTACACCCTGCAAATCCCATCGCCTCGCCTGTCGGTAATCTCAGATGATCACCGATTGTTAAATCATTATGTCCATATAGTTATGGCTTGACTGGTCTATCTGGTGACGGAATATTGATTGGTAGTAGTGGTATTAGGTACAAAAAATATTGATTCCAAGTCCAGTCATAAACATTGTTTAAAAGCTTCAATGTTAGTGCATGCGATTCGTGTTTGAAACGGCAGCCACAACACAGCGGAAATCTCTATTCAAGAGTTCTGCATGTAAGCTGTTTGTTTATGTTCAAGTGATGGTCCAAACTGCTAGGGATTCAATTATTCACTCCCCAGGGGTTCGGACAGTTTTTGCTGGCCGTCAATATGTTACACAATCAGCATACATCTACTATAAACTAAACCATAAGTTAAACCTATATCCCCTGCTGATAAACGATTGTAAAAAAACAATAACTATAAATATCGTCTGACATTGCACACAGCACCATCTAGTTCCAAGTTAAGCACTTAACACTTAAGGCTTGTGTTATGGATACCAGATGGTTGATACACTACTTAAATACATATTTTTTTTGTAAATACATACATATTATAAATATACATCCATGACTCGGGTACAAATGTCCATATTCATCATACAAACATTTGCCCCTACCGGGATTCGAACCCAGGACCATTTGGTTTCGCTGACTACACTTAGCCACTACACCAAACGTGTCGTCAAATAACTGAATGGCTAAAATCCCTTACATACGAAGAAACAGAAAATATTTTAGTTCGGATAACCTAGATCATACTTTACACTTTCACAAACCCACCTCCCCCACATACACACCCTCAGCACACTTACCCCCCTACACACATAAGTGCACACCACACACATCGAGAGCTGCTAATCAATAGGGTTTTATGTATTTTTTATTTTGTTTTTTATTTTTATTGTTTTCTTTTTAATCTCCCACTTAATTTATAATTTAACATTGTTCAGCTACTATGTTAGGGATAGGCGAGACAGCTCCAACGCAAGTACTTCTGTCACTTAATGGGGCCGCCTCAATTTATGTATGAAACCAATGTTTATGATGCAATAAATATTTTTGTATTTTGTATTGCGTTGGTAAGTTTACTTAAAGCAAAAGATTTTTAGAAATGTATTTTTGATAAATTAGTAAATAAAAAGATGGCAATGGTTTTCCTATAATCAGTTTTTGTGCACCAGCTTCCAACAAAATAACTTTCCGGTTCGTTCTAGAAGTTTCTATTAAACTATGATATTTAACGTCACGCTACAACACTTAGGAGCCGAGCAAAAAGATAAAAAAGTCAGAAAGAACGCTAAGCGAAAACGAAATGACAGCGCGGGCGGGCGATGCGATGCGACGCGGTGGGTCGAGGAAGCAAGAAATTTAACGCAGATGAAGTTGCGGGCAGAAGCTAGTAAATGAATATTTACAAAGTTAGAACACCACGGAACAGTTGCGAAACAACAGAACAATAGAATAAACTTTCATTTTTAGTAGTACAAATCCCTAGATTTAACAATCGGGAAGGTTCTAATTTCGTCTTTTCATCTGTTTTGTTCGGCCAAGTTGAAAAATGTAGGTACTCTGCAAACAAGAATAAAGTAGAGTACCAGGAAAGCATACAACGAAAGGTTGCGTGCGTACTCGCTGGAACCGAGAACAACAGATTACGTTGAATTTAAGGCTTCGCCGCGCCGTTTGTTATTTGGCAAGAAAAACGTGCCTCTAATGTCTTCTGAGGTAATTTATAGATGATTATACTCTCAAGCTTGAATTTAAAAAGGACGCTATCAATCAAAGTGTAGATAGGTATTATGTTTTTGTTACCTTTTTATTAATACGAATTTAACATTCGCATACAATCCTAATCTCTTCAAAGTGAGAGTGAATAGGCTTCTTCTGGGTAAGCTCACTCCATCGTCTCTGTCACCACTGACCTAGACTGGAGTCAAGAGCAAACCCATCTTAAATAAATAAAAAATCTAATATTTGTTTACCGATTTGTAGCAAATAATATATGAACAGTTGGGTAACTGCTGCACAGAATCCCAATGCCATTCATTTTGACAAATCAACATTAGTCATTGCGCTATTTACGTTGTCGAGCAGATTAATTTTTTAAACATACGAAGTAAAGGGCTATGAATTTCTTTCAAAACCCTTCGGGTCTGATTGAAGGTGTGTTACAAAATTAGGGTTTAGGTTCTTAGGTACTCAGTACTACACACACAGCGGTACACACTAATGGGGTTATGCGTAGCTTATATCGAGCTGATCATGATTGACAACGAATGCGTGAAGCGTGACGCCATCTATCAGCTGTCTCCAATGAGTAGGTACGTGTACGTAGCGTGAAACGTGACGGAGTGCTTTAAGAAAGATACTTGACTTCACGCTGTTCTATAATAACTATGTAGATAATGTATGTACTTATTTTAATATAGGTAGGTATTTGATGCTGGACAGGTGAAACTGGCCAAGTGTCGAGTTCTGTTGAGTGCAATTTGATATGCTTTGGTTTAGCAGTAGCTGGTTATGATCGTGAAGATTCGAATTTAGTAGGTTAAAACAGTGCATTGGAAGAGATTCAAACTTACGTCTCTCCAGCATACGCAGCATGACCACTTCTATCTCTACTCTACGAAGAGAAGACAAATCACTTTCTTAAGAAAATGTCATTTTTTTCTCGAGTTTTGTCATCGCGTCGTAGTAATTTTTCTGCAACTTCTTCTGTTTCTACAGGGTTACAAAATGCAACAAATTGAACCCTCCATATGTATGGCCAAAATTCAATAGTTTTCGAGATAGTTGAATTTTAATGTTTTTTTTTTAATATTTACCCAAAATTTGACAATTAATTCCAAATAACAAAAAAAAAACTACATATTGAATGGGTACCATTAAAAAATTATATTGTGGCTGGCACTTCAAATAAGCTATGAAAATAATTAAAAGTAGGTACATAAGTCAACAAAATAATAAAATGGCTGTACCTCGTGGCTGCACTAATCTGTTAAATGTGCCCTGACGCGGGCGTTTCGCACTCTTAACCTTGTAGCAGAGGAGAGGCATTTTTGCTTGTACACGGAGTGAATTCACAAGGATAGCATTATTATGTGATAAGTTGTTATTATTAAGTTTGCTTCATTATTGCATTGGGTTGTACCTGTAATAGTAGTTGTTAGTGATTATATAAATAAATAATAAACAAAATACACCCACATTACATCGCAGAGACGTTTCAATTCATATTTGCAGTCTTCAACCACACCTATCATTAAATCTAAAAAAATATTACTTAACTTAATGTAGACTTACTCTATTTATAAAACAACATTCCAATTTAATACAATCATAGAGGTGCACTAACATCTCAAAAGTCATAATTTCTAAAGTATTCAGCCAACCAAGCACTTCACGAGCACTTATAACCCTGCAAAGCTGGTCCGGCTAATGAAAGGTACTTCAGTACCCCCACGAGCCGCCAGTATGTTTGTTCCGTTCCGGCAGCACGCGAAAACTCACTAAAGTCCACGTTATTTTTATTAATTGAGTGTAAATCGGACCTTGTGTGTAACTTAGTAACATGGCCGAATTTATGTAAGCTAAGGATTACAGATGTAAGTTATTTGTATGGGTTATGGTACAAGAATATTGATTTAAACGGGTAAATATCTTATACCATTGGCAATAATAATAGCTAGTAAACTAAATTAATGAAATTTAAAAAAAAAAATGTTTTTCTTTAAAACAAATGCATATTAACACAAGTGCTTCTATTTGATTTAAAGGGAGGATCCTCCAACCAGACGGATGTCGGCTGGTGGGCAACTGTCCGACGATTGATGTTGGGAAGTTTATTTATTTATTTAACTATTTATGTAGACACATAATATAAACAGACAAGAAGAAAAGAACAGAAAAATAGGTACAAAGGTGATGCTTATTTCTAATGAAATCTCTTCCAGCATACCTGCGATAGGATAGTAGATTTAGAGATGTATACAGCGTGTGGAAGAGTAAAAGAGAAAATTAAATACATAACATCAAAAATAATTCACTTAATAAAATAAAACAAATAATATGAGCATATATATTCTTCTAAAATAAATAACACTAGAATAATTATTATTATTTACGCAACTATGACGAAGTGGACAGATAGTGTTCTTTCACTCTTCTTTTAAAAAGTTTGTAAAAGAAGAGTTGTATGCTAGTTGCGCGGTAAACTCTGCTTGCGCGATGCAGAATTTTGCGTCATCAGTGTGATGCATAGTTCGTATGTGGTGATGTCGATACCGCTACAGAGTAACAAAATCACAATCTCCAAAATAACCATAGACCCAGCACAATCGACGTAGATACTCGTTTCATCAAACCTAGACCTTACCTTATCAGGGACCCTTTCAATGCATCATTAAGGCCTAGGGGCGACGGCACACTGTCCTCGAGGTCAGATACGCCGTTTCTCACAACCTCAAACGTTCGGAATTATGGTACAAGGCCACTGAGTAGATAATTTTGGGGATCGCAATGGGCTAAGATTAGAGCTTGTTTATTAGGCAATTCATTTTGATATGGAGGCAGTCTGTTGAATATGCGATGTTAATTTTGGGTGTATACGGAATAATGTAGATAAATCGATTATGGTTTAGTTTCCTAACAAAGCGGTGACAGTCACATAATAACGGCTGTCCAAATAGATTTATTTTTGACACCTTAATGTCAAATATTGGAGAAAATGACAGATTTTCATGACGGCCGTTATAAAATGACGGAACGGCTTTCCTAGAAAACCAAAGCTTTACACTATGACAATAAATCGAACGTTGCAGAGTCAGCCAGCCAAAAAAACAATTAAAGTTGCAAATGAAGTGAACCCAAAACTAACTTTAACAAAGCAATTAGCTGGATAAAAACGAGCTGCCAAAATGTCGCCGACTAGCTAGACGAGCTCCAAATCCTATGTTTCGTTTTGATTGGCTTATCTTTCATCGCCACTTAATCGAAACACGGCATGCAGCATGTAAGCCCGCAGCCTGTCTGAACCAACGAAATCTAACTTGTAGCGACTTTAGCGCTTTGGTCTTTGATATATCCGCAGTTTTAGCGGTTCACGAAGCAAACAAATCCACTAATAGACGTGGGGCGCGGACCTGCGGGGTGAGTGCGTAGGTACTACACTTGCAACGACAAGGCGATTCATTTTGACAGTGCAACAGCATTCATTGCGTTATTTACTTTGTTGAGTTTTTTAAAACATTAATTATTTTGAAAAATAATATGAATTTCCTTCAATATCTTTCGGATTGAGATTGAAAGTAGGTAATAACGCCATTTGGATCAATTGGGATCATCCACAAGGCGCTGCCCTACTATAAAGCGAACGTCGTGCTACGCGATCGTCGCGACCGTTTGGGTTCGCGGGTTCTCAGAATAAAATTGCGACGATAAGTATCGCGTATTCGCACGACTGTCGCTTTCTATCAGGACAGCGCCCCGTGGATCATTACCGTCGACATTATAGTAGCATTTAGGTGAGGATTAGTGTGCCTGTATCACTAGTGTCTAGTGGCAACCACTGGTCTTTAAATGTCTTATCTGCGGATAATGCAGTTGACTGCAACATTACTATTTAAAGTTTTGTTAACCTGATGTATTAAATATGTTGTAGTTGTTTATTATCCCTTAATAAATAAAATAAAATATCCATCTGGGATTGTTAATAATGTAATATAATTATGTTATGTTATGTTAATGTAATTAGTTTATGTATATGTATTATGCAACGTTTGTAATGTATTTACATCATAAATGTCGACTGACAAAAATAACTGTAGATATTTATTCAATAGGAAACTACGTAAGATAGGTATTTGGTGACAGAAATATCTACAACATCCAACACCCTAATGTGAAGTACTAACAAATATTTGCCGTAGAACTCTAATATCACAAAATTCTTTTACAAATACAAGACAATGCGCTGTTTATGAGAAAAAAACTAAATCCTAAAAGCCTTTGAATAGTGGTATTGTTTGCCGATAGATGGCGCGCGATCGGTTTCAAAGTGACGGATGGCGGCGGGCGTAACAAGATATGCGCTTTGTTAAATCTATACCTGTCCTTATCGCTAACAGGGAGAGAGATTGTATGATACTTTCTTTTTGTTTTGGTATTCTATAAGGATGGCAATTAGGCATTGCTGTATTTAAGTAAAATTGTTATGAGGTTAGACCACATGGCTGATGCTTTTGAAGTTGTTCAATAGCCACACAAAATACATTTTAACTGTACGGGTTACAGATTGTGATACTAGGTCTTTTAAAATGTTTTTGAGTATAAAATATTCCCTTAAAATATAAGGAAACTTCTTAATATCGAGCAATGACCAGAATTTTCTATATCAGTAAATATGTGTTGACATTTTTAATGTTTAAATTATTAAAATAAAACTGAAGGAACCCTTCGACAAAAAAAGAATCCCTGAACATTATCGAGCTATTAATATCCTTCACTAAAATAGCTTCTAATAGTAGATCGCGTTAACAAACTCTCCCTCCATTATTTATGCTCAATGTTCGAGATTGAGTCGAGTACTCAAAGCTAGTGGTCTCCAGAGGTAAACGGAGCGTGAAATGAACAAAACCCGACGCTGCCGCCAATCTGCAGCAAATTGCATTGAGAATTACCTTCTACCCCTGGCACGCCCATATTTGAAATAGAATAGGCAATTGAGAAAATATGCTTCTAATTTGTTTCGTTTTCTCCAAAATCTTGCGACTTTCCTAAGTAAATCTATAATCTAGTATAATACATCTAGCCTCTAATGTACTGTACGACAAGTTTATAATGTCATAATGTAATTATTTAGGTACTTTTTAATATGAAAAGAGTTTGAGAAAATAAATAATTCAAATAAAACACGTCTATAAATTATTTGCAGTACAAATTATTGTATTCTGGCTTCTTACGAGCGATCGGAAGGAATTTCAAACTACAGCTGTTAGTCTCTTATTGATTAGTTGTAATAACGTCTTGAATATTGTGTACAGGGGCAGGCAGGGACATCGACGCGCAAACTGAAACCATGACTTTAAGCACATGATTCTAGACCCCCTTTTTTTTTTGAGGGTGTTAAATCATCAAATAACTTCTCCCGCTCTGGGCAGAGCAGGAGGAGCGTGAGAGGGGCGTGTCAGACTCTTACAGACTAAAACCCACCCGTGTTGGGGCCACGGTATCCCTATCGGACTTTCCCGCGAATCTAGCAGGCATCCGCCCTCGCAGAGCCCGTCATTGGTGCTGACATCTCTTTGAGGCGCGCGTGGAATACAACGCGCCGTCGACCCGGGCCTGGTCCTTATCGAACGGCGAGCTGCTTATTGCTCGCCGTTCGCAAGCCCACGCTTACGGTGGCCGGGAATCAGCCTGCGATTCCCGACGCCCAGGGCGTCTCTTGCGGGGGCGTGAGGGCGCAAATTTTGCCTCTCCCTCACGCGTTCCGCCTCCTCCTTCGCGAACATTACTGCTTCTCAGAAGGAGGTGACGGCTTCCCAAGCCCTCTCGCTCGGTACCATGGCCTGGACCAGGGCCGGGCGCGAGAGATCGCCACCGCCAATCACCTGCACGAGGACACGGGCGGTGCACCGCCCAAGCCGGGCAGACCTCCACCGTATGCTCCACCGTGTCCTCCGGGCGATCCACACAATGGTGACATCCGTGCGTTTCCTCCCGTCTTATCCGGAACAGGAACCTCCCGAATCAACCGTGTCCGGTGAGGACCTGCGTCAGGCGGAAGGTGAGGACGCCGTGGCGCCTCTCTAGCCACTCCACAAAGAGGGGACTTATCGCCGCAATTGTGGCGTGCCCAGCGCTGGGTTGCGACAATCGCACTCTCCATGCCGCCCTGAGATCCCGCCGTACGGTATTCTAGACCCCCTAGCGTAGAAATTTTCAGTCAGTAATAAAAAAAAAAAATGCCATTTTATAGAAAAGTGCAATACTTACGCCGCAGTCAAAATGTATGGCAGAACTAATAAAAAATAAAAAAAACCGACGGCCGACCCAACGCAGGGGTGTTCGGTATCATATACAGAAATCCACGGTAACAGGTTGTGCGTCATGTCGCTGCCACTCTATATAAATAATAAATAAATTGTTCAATTGTTCATTGTTGTTGTATGAGTCATTGTTACTTGACTAAATAAAAAATAATATGTTCAATTGTTAATTGTTGTTTTATGAGTCATTGTTACTTGACTAAATAAAAAATAAATTGTTCAATTGTTAATTGTTGTTTTATGAGTCATTGTTACTTGACATTTTTATTTTTTTTTAATTATTGTACAAGACAGCCCAGTCTTTTTATTCATTGTCATCATCAGCCTATAATGTTCCCAAAAGAAAAATATTTTATTTGGGACACGCACAGGTAATACAAATAATAATAATAAAAGAAAATAAAATAAAAAAAGAACATTAAATCTAACAAAATCATGAAAACAATAAAAAAAAAGAATAAAGAGAAGACCTGTGCGAGGCCAAAAAGGCTCCTATCTCAGCATGATGCTTATCTTAACTTAATTATCCTAAATACTAACATTCATGTACATAACTATAACAAATTACAAACAATGCATTCCTTGTGAATTCACTCAGAGAACAACAGAATAAGTCCGTCTCAATCGCTATGAGGTTGAGCGTGCGGAGTGCACGAGTCAGCGGCGTCTTCCTTACAAGGTTGGTCTGAGCGCGCGGTTCCACTACCAGTGGCGGCTGCCGTCGTCGCCACACGTACCTACCTGTCCGGAATACACAGGCTCACCTGCGCTAAAATAACTGCATTATGCACCTTCCCTCTCAGTAACTTAAATATATATGAGGTGAGTGCGCGATCCCTCCTAACTCCTAGCTCATGGTATCCTACCATACCTAAAATAAATAAGGTTTGCTACATTAACGGGTAAAAGGGATAGACTCCGTAATAACGCTTTTATAAATATCTTATAAATTAATTTTGTACCCTCTCCAGCATGAGACTATATTTAGCTTCATGCGGAGGCCAGATGGCTGCATTACATTCTAACTGACTCCTTACTAATGCATTATATAACGCTATAATAGCTTTCACATTCGTGAACCCTCGGACCGTACGAAGCATGAAACCTAAATTTCTATTCGCTCTTTTGCAGCTACACATGATGTGATCACGAAAATAATATATATATCTACCCTCGCCTGCTAATAAAATTGTGTTCAACTGTCATATAAGCCGCCAATAAAGGGCACAAACTCACTTGTATAATCTGGATTAACTTTGGGAATATTCCCATCTTCATATTAATAGTTCTTCATTTAATGAAGATTTCGTCACGATTTACTGAATGTATTTGAACGTTTCATTTCCAGGGCCATGAGACACTTGTAAAGTATTTATAATTTTCAAGATTGATGCGTAGGCCGTTGGTGTTTGAGATAAGATGTACATTTTTAGCTAAATTTTGATGCTGTTATTCGTGACTTAACAAAACCTAGAAAATATCAAATTATATCTCTCACCATTTTTTTCTTCTTCAAATTATAATATTATAAGCTAAAAGACTTAAAATAATATTAATAATATGTTCATGTATAGAAAAGAAGGAAAATAATCAATGGACATCAAAAAATTCGTCCGCATCGCTGTCAACCATCCGCCGGTGGTCCGTGTTGCTCTATGCTGTCAACAGGAAAAGTGCCCAAAAGGCTGGCAGCATTGCCACGTTGTATGGTATAGGTATATATATCTATAGCCATAAAAAGATTCCTAGCAATATTAAACGAAACACATATAATTAAAAATGCCTTTTTCTGATGCCACGGATTTTGTCTTTTTTCTCTTGTTTATTACAAACGTGACGTGACTTTCACAAACCAAACTTACAAACTTTATTTCCTACCAACTTTTATTTCTAGACTATAAAATGTTGAAATGACCAACAAAACGTGTCATGTTGTAACACTTCCGCATATAAAAACATAAAGTACTAAACTACCAGAACCGCTGTACCATGAAGTCGTTTACTAAAATATAATCACGCTATGTTCCTTGCGGTATGGGCAGATATGAATCTTTATGTATGTCGGTTAGAACCAAGGTTTTCGGCTGTCACGCGAAATCGCGTAGTTCAGTGTTCCATGAATGTGGAAATATAATCAATATTCAATGGCGAAAATGCAGAAGTCTGCCTGCCTCAAACTGTATCCTTCTAATACCTTTAAACAAACAAGATCTTCAGTCTATTTCCAGCGTACACGTGGCTTCCTTAATCTTAAGCCATTTCAAACTTCATCCATCGTATAAACTTGTATATCGAAAGATAGCCAGTTAATCCCTACTATCCCTTGAAGAGGAAAACGACCGCAGACAGAAACAAAACACAAAAAAAAACTGCGAGTAAATTCAATAGAACATCGGAAGGCGTTCACACCGCTCGCTGACAGGGCAACCAATATTTACTGAACGACTGTTAGAGAATCTTTATTCCTACAAACGTAGGTACGTGTTTTTTGGTGTGGGTACTAGTTACCGTTACAAGCCCGTGAAAATGGTTTATTTTACAAGAATAGACGATTTTTTCTGGTGGTATGATTTTTTATGTCTATTTATTAATTAAAACATCTAAGTTTGTTGTAAAAAGTTTTAAAGTTGTAAAGTGTTTTAAGTAATACACTGAGACAGATTCAGATTCTTTGGATTCGCTACCCTCTCAGTGTAAATTCGGCCTTAAAGCAGTATTTCTTTATGAGTTAGCTTATCTATCTAAAACTGACGTCCCGTGAAAAGACTCTTGAATTTTATGTAATTCAACATCTGCGACTGGGACACATCTCTCCTCACGTCGCCGATTTTAACGCTCCACCCATTTAATTCAAGCTCGAATTATTCTGTAACCTTGACTCAACCTGTCTACGATTTTAGACCTAATATATACGTATGCATACTATATTGAAAGCACATATTCAATGCAGTATATAGCTTTATACCTGCGATCTTTACATTGTTACCTAGGCTTCGGAATTTCATGGCAGCAATGGAATTTAGTTCGATGGCAGCGTCTCGCCTGTTGTTTGTGATTTCTATCTTGGGTTAAGAATGTTTTAATTTATAATTATGAGACAAAAGCAAGTGAAATAAATAGAATGGATCATCACTATATATTATTGTATTTAGAAGTATACATCAATATATAGAACGTAAAATTTATTAATATGAAGTTTAATAAATGTTGTTGAAATTGTTATTTCAAATTACAGAGTAATTTATAAGCCTACATCGAGATCTACAAAAGTTACTGATTATAGTTTAGACTATTAATCATAGAATAATTATGAACCCGTCAATCACTCAGCTACCTCCTGAAAATGTCTGATGATCAGCCACGTCGGTTGCGTTTTAATTAAATTGGTATTGATGAAAAACAAAAATGTTGTTTGAAAAAATCTAAAGAACATGCTTATAACACGCACAAAAAAATATAAAATCATTAAATTGACTTGTATTAGTTACGATATACGTACCTATGCCGCTTTTTATTTCTATATATCAAATTATTGAATGAAAAAGCGTAAAGCGCTTTTTGGTTGTGTGTAATTTTAATTAATTTAAACAAAGTGCAAAGTCAACGAAGTTATGACTTGAGTGGTTAACTAGGAGCCACTACAAAGTTTCATCAAAACGAATCATATCACTCCAAACTCGAGGGGTTTACTACTAGCCACATTAAACATACAAAATCATATGACCCCAAGCTCGATTGGTATACTAGAAGCCACTGAAAAGTTCCACTATCCACCTCCTGACTCCATCATCAGATCAGCTCCAAGATACCAAATTATTATATTAGCATCGGTCTTTGATGCGTGTGCAAATTTTATCGGACGTGATAAGCTAATAAAAACGTGTTAATTATAGAATATAAAGCTGTTACTTATTGTCTCTGGTCCAGAGCTCGAGCCCCCCCAAATGATATTCTGGCCTTCCCAAACAATAGTGTACAAAATAATAGTAAAAAAAATATATAGGTTCATAACGTAAACGCAAATCGAACGCGAATCTATTTCACAATAGTTTTACAAATACCACAAACTCATGCAAGTACTTACACCAAGTAGGTACAGTTTTCAAATAATTTTCTCGTCTTGCAATAAACTAGGGGTAGGAGGGGGTATCAAGTGCCATCCATCACGTCACAAGACGCTTGCAAGGCCGACAAAATTAAAGGGTCTCGCGAAGCTCAAGTGATTTCGGGACACAAAAGACTTTTTTTTATGTTTAAGAAAAAATATTCCACGGCGACGTTTGAGGGTTAATTTTTTTTTCGTCGATTTCGACGAATAACTTGATTTACTCGTGTGTGCTAGAATTGTGTTGTCTAGAAATATTAGGTACCGCAGGTGTCGTTAGAGACTGCGACGATTTTTCCGTTTCGTTTGTTTATTTAATGGTTATGTCCAGGTGTAGATAAGGAGCTAAATCGCAAACTCCATAAATACTCTACCTCCAAAACAAAACATGCAGCGTGCTTGCCTGCCTGTATCCAAAATATGCAGTCAAAGTGACCTCTGCGCAGCCACCAACGACGCCGTGGAAGTGGAGAAGTTTTGTTCCAAGCAAATCTGAGGGGCAATTCCCGTATTTTTAAGACCGTTCGCATTCTAATCTCAGTCTCAATCTGTCAAAATTACAATCAATTTACATACATTTTTGACAGGTTTTTGACATTGATTGTCGCTGAGATGAGATTGCGACTTGAATTTGAACGTTTTTTAAGTACGAGAATTGGCCTACTGAAATACAGTCGTGCCAGCGACACAAAGAAGAAGAAGAAGGACTTTTCAAAAAACAGGAATGTGTACGAAGTTTGTGTGTAAAAAATATACAACATTTAATGGAAAAAGCCGCAACCTTACTAAAGTCGTTACTGCAGCAACATTTTGAACTGACCGTGACTTTAAATTCCATTTAGTTCTAAGTTAGTTTAGTTTTTAGTTCTAGTACTTGAGTTCAATCCACTGCTGAATAGAATAGAATAATATCTTTATTTTTCATGAAATATGGTACACATATTATTTTGCTGCTTGTGGTGACAGATCGTCTTGCTGACAATGGTTTCGTTATTGTTATTAGTAATTAACTGTTTATTTATTTTACTTCGAAGGTCCTACTAGTTTATTTGTGACTTCAAGTTACAGCGAAACAGGGTTATTGGTAATACGTCGGCAATCGATTAAGGGCATGCAGGGGAGGTCATTTGCAACCAAATGACCCCTTATGACCCCTATACGAATGTCAACCATTTCCAAGTAATTTGACTTTTTTTTGGTGATATCCAACTATAAAAATGTATAAAAAAATAGCACATGATTTTTTTTTAATAATTATTATCTGCTTGGACTTTAATACATAATAATAAATAATTATCTTTAATATTTTTTAAATCAGAGTACACAATTTTAATAATATTAAAATCAACCATTTTAGTCTAACCTGCTTAAAGATATTATCTTTAAGCAGGTTAGACTAAAATGGTTGATTTCTACAAAAAACATGGATATTCTATATCGACAGAACATTTCAAAAATATGTACAACTTCCAGCTATCCAAGGAGATACAATAAGATACCAGATATTTAAAAAAAATATATAAAGTGTTAAATTACTTGGAAATCGCTCGGCTGTTAAATCTTTTAAAAAGTTATCGTTGGTTGGAATTTCATCCCATGTTAATTATACAGGGTTATTGGTAAACACCATCAACCTCTTATGGGGTCACTGTACTCATCATTATGAACAACTTTTACTAAGGGACCAAATATGACATCGCTAAAAAAGAAATCTACTGTTCCCTACATTTATGTTTGCAGAACTCGTCAAAATGTAGGGACCAGCAGATTTTTTTTTCGCGATTTCATATATGGTCCCATAGTAAAAGTTGTTTAAAATAATGAGTACCCCTTACGAGGTTGATGGTATTTTACCAATAACTCTGTATATTTGTGTTGTGAACCACGGTGTAAGTATAGTGAAGTTGAAATGGTTGACATTTGCATAGGGGTCATAAGGGGTCATTTGGTCGCAAATGGCCTCCCCTACATCCCCATAATCGATTACCGACAAATTACAAATAACCCTGTATAAATATAATGCAGCATTGCATATGTAAGCGGCCACGCCTGGAGGCTTTTATTTTACGTTTTTATTATTTATTTCTGCTTGAGTGTAGTTTTCAATGTTTGTTGTGTGTTTGTTGTTAGTGTTTGTTATTGGCGTGTGCTAGCTGACATATATTATGGCAAATAAGTTAATGTCACGTTTTGTGTTTCGTAATGTTAATTACTTACTACTGTATAGAATCCAGTTCTTCTAACTGAACAGACAGCTGTGCTGCTGGGGAGTTTGTGGCGCCACTTCTTCCCGGCTATAGCACTAGAAAGCGGTGAAGGGCGGGAGTTTTGGGAGTCTGTCTTATATAATTTGGACGTTCAATCAGCCTAGTTTGAATAAATTACTTTTCATTTCATTTCATTGATTTATGTATTTAAAGCCATTTATTTGTCCTTGGTATACTTCCAAATTCATTCTCATATTACATTTTATTCCCTCATGGACCAATTTTAAGGATTATTAAAATGACTGCCTTCTCAGTATATTTATAAAAATCTATTATATGCACATAAAAATATTAATCTGTTTCAAAAATACAGTGACATCCATAATATAAATACTAGAAACAAACACAAATTTGTTGTACATACAACCAGGCTCAAGAAAGGCGGCGAGCCTCCTTGCCAGATTACTGCCATGGGATCTCGAGGCAAAAGTCCTCGCGCACATTTGGGAGTGGCGCGAGGAGGCGAAACGCCGGGGCGTAGTGCCGCTGCCGCGAGAAATCACGGTACAGCGGACAAAGCTCCGGCGGGAGCTCAGGGCGGCATGGAGAGTGCGATTGTCGCAACCCAGCGCTGGGCACGCTACAATTTCGGCGATAAGTCCCCTTTTTGAGGAGTGGCTAGAGAGGCGCCACGGCGTCCTCACCTTCCGCCTGACGCAGGTCCTCACCAGACACGGTTGTTTCGGGAGGTTCCTGTTCCGGATAAGGCGGGAGGAAACGCCCGGGTGTCAGCATTGTGTGGATCGCCCGGAAGACACGGTGGAGCATACGGTGGAGGTCTGCCCGGCTTGGGCGGAGCAACGCCGTGTCCTCGTGGAGGCGATTGGCGGTGGCGATCTCTCGCGTCCGGCCCTGGTCCAGGCCATGGTACGGAGCGAGAGAGCTTGGGAAGCCGTCACCTCCTTCTGCGAAGCAGTAATGTTTGCGAAGGAGGAGGTGGAACGCGTGAGGGAGAGGCAAAAATCGCGCCCTCACGCCCCTAGCCGCCGCAGGAGACGTCTTGGGCGTCGGGAATCGCAGGCCGATTCCCGGCCACCGTAGGCGTGGGCTTGCGAACGGCGAGCAATGGGCAGCTCGCCGTTCGATAAGGACCAGGCCCGGGTCGACGGCGCGTTGTGTTCCACGCGCGCCTCAAAGAGATGTCAGCACCAATGACGGGGTCTACTAGGGCCGATGCCTGCTAGGGTTGCGGGAAAGTCCGTGAGGGATACCGTGGCCCCTGGCACAGGCAACTGAAGGAACACGGGTGGGTTTTAGTCAGTAAGAGTCTGACACACCCTCCTGCTCTGCCCAGAGCGGGAGAAGTTATTTGATGATTTCCCACCCTGAAAAAAAAAAAGGCTCAAGAAAATAGATGGCTCGTTTAGATGCCAGTGGTGCCGATTCTGTTGTACACCGAACTAAACTATCACTAAAATTCCTTACTTTTGGCTATGAGAATCTTAACGTTATTCTGCAAAATAAAATCTCTAAAATTAAAAATTATTTTGACACACCTAAAATCTAATTTGGCAATTGCGATTCCACGTGGTACTTGTTTGCCGTAGCACGTGATTTTTTTTTAGAGCTGTAGGCGCGCATTATTGGCAGCCTCGACATGTTTTGTATGGAATTTTTCACTTTTTGTATGGAAAATATGAAAAATATTTTTTTTTTCCCACACATTGTATTTTTCATTATTTTTGCTATTAGGACACACCGTTTTCGAGATATAAGCAAAAGAAAAGAAAAAAAGATAAAGTACTGTTTTTGCATCTGCAGTCCAGGTCTGTGTTGGTGTGAATTTTAGTTCATGACAACTATTTTTTTATTCCACACCTTTTTAAATCGCGATAAAAAATAGGCAGATTTAGTTAGACATTCAAAATTTTTGGTGAAAACGTAAAATTCAGAATAGCAAAATTGCCATTTTCACTAAATGATAATCTTAGTGCTGTCAAACTAAAATTTAGTTAAGTTGTGTCACTTTAGTCAATTTCAGAATGGGAAATCGTCGTTTGACAGGAATAAACAAAATTTTGGTGATTTTTTGTCTAGTATACGTTTTTATAATAAACTTCCTAGCCACATTCAAGAACTAAGCCTTAGTTAATTCAATTTTTTTATAAAGAGGAAACTATGCCAGAAAATCTATTGATTGTGAATGTGAGGAATATGTGGGTAATTTTTACAGTTTCAGTCATGGACTGGCAGTTTGTTTTGTTTCAGTTTAGGAGGCCTACCCAAATGTACTTTCTTTGGTATTGTTCGTCGAATCGTTGAGCTCCTTAAGTTCTGTGAGTTGGGCTGCACCGTTACTGACACATGCGTGCACTGACTGGACAGGTCCTCTCAATCTGTGTGGTTTTTTCCTCAAAAGACCATTTGAGACACCAATCTACACGGTCCTCAAAGATTATGTCCGGATTTTTATATACACATTGACATTGATGAATTTTATATATATTTATCTTTAATTCAGGTATAACCCATAAATGTGTTAGTATTCCTTAAACTATGTTAGTATAATAGACTAAAACGCACAATAACAAATAATAATTAATTTCGCCACCTCACCGAGACACAGGCAAGACAAAGTTTCATCAAAACGAATCATATCACTCCAAACTCGAGGGGTTTACTACTAGCCACATTAAACATACAAAATCATATGACCCCAAGCTCGATTGGTATACTAGAAGCCACTGAAAAGTTCCACTATCCACCTCCTGACTCCATCATCAGATCAGCTCCAAGATACCAAATTATTATATTAGCATCGGTCTTTGATGCGTGTGCAAATTTTATCGGACGTGATAAGCTAATAAAAACGTGTTAATTATAGAATATAAAGCTGTTACTTATTGTCTCTGGTCCAGAGCTCGAGCTCCCCCAAATGATATTCTGGCCTTCCCAAACAATAGTGTACAAAATAATAGTAAAAAAAATATATAGGTTCATAACGTAAACGCAAATCGAACGCGAATCTATTTCACAATAGTTTTACAAATACCACAAACTCATGCAAGTACTTACACCAAGTAGGTACAGTTTTCAAATAATTTTCTCGTCTTGCAATAAACTAGGGGTAGGAGGGGGTATCAAGTGCCATCCATCACGTCACAAGACGCTTGCAAGGCCGACAAAATTAAAGGGTCTCGCGAAGCTCAAGTGATTTCGGGACACAAAAGACTTTTTTTTATGTTTAAGAAAAAATATTCCACGGCGACGTTTGAGGGTTAATTTTTTTTTCGTCGATTTCGACGAATAACTTGATTTACTCGTGTGTGCTAGAATTGTGTTGTCTAGAAATATTAGGTACCGCAGGTGTCGTTAGAGACTGCGACGATTTTTCCGTTTCGTTTGTTTATTTAATGGTTATGTCCAGGTGTAGATAAGGAGCTAAATCGCAAACTCCATAAATACTCTACCTCCAAAACAAAACATGCAGCGTGCTTGCCTGCCTGTATCCAAAATATGCAGTCAAAGTGACCTCTGCGCAGCCACCAACGACGCCGTGGAAGTGGAGAAGTTTTGTTCCAAGCAAATCTGAGGGGCAATTCCCGTATTTTTAAGACCGTTCGCATTCTAATCTCAGTCTCAATCTGTCAAAATTACAATCAATTTACATACATTTTTGACAGGTTTTTGACATTGATTGTCGCTGAGATGAGATTGCGACTTGAATTTGAACGTTTTTTAAGTACGAGAATTGGCCTACTGAAATACAGTCGTGCCAGCGACACAAAGAAGAAGAAGAAGGACTTTTCAAAAAACAGGAATGTGTACGAAGTTTGTGTGTAAAAAATATACAACATTTAATGGAAAAAGCCGCAACCTTACTAAAGTCGTTACTGCAGCAACATTTTGAACTGACCGTGACTTTAAATTCCATTTAGTTCTAAGTTAGTTTAGTTTTTAGTTCTAGTACTTGAGTTCAATCCACTGCTGAATAGAATAGAATAATATCTTTATTTTTCATGAAATATGGTACACATATTATTTTGCTGCTTGTGGTGACAGATCGTCTTGCTGACAATGGTTTCGTTATTGTTATTAGTAATTAACTGTTTATTTATTTTACTTCGAAGGTCCTACTAGTTTATTTGTGACTTCAAGTTACAGCGAAACAGGGTTATTGGTAATACGTCGGCAATCGATTAAGGGCATGCAGGGGAGGTCATTTGCAACCAAATGACCCCTTATGACCCCTATACGAATGTCAACCATTTCCAAGTAATTTGACTTTTTTTTGGTGATATCCAACTATAAAAATGTATAAAAAAATAGCACATGATTTTTTTTTAATAATTATTATCTGCTTGGACTTTAATACATAATAATAAATAATTATCTTTAATATTTTTTAAATCAGAGTACACAATTTTAATAATATTAAAATCAACCATTTTAGTCTAACCTGCTTAAAGATATTATCTTTAAGCAGGTTAGACTAAAATGGTTGATTTCTACAAAAAACATGGATATTCTATATCGACAGAACATTTCAAAAATATGTACAACTTCCAGCTATCCAAGGAGATACAATAAGATACCAGATATTTAAAAAACATATATAAAGTGTTAAATTACTTGGAAATCGCTCGGCTGTTAAATCTTTTAAAAAGTTATCGTTGGTTGGAATTTCATCCCATGTTAATTATACAGGGTTATTGGTAAACACCATCAACCTCTTATGGGGTCACTGTACTCATCATTATGAACAACTTTTACTAAGGGACCAAATATGACATCGCTAAAAAAGAAATCTACTGTTCCCTACATTTATGTTTGCAGAACTCGTCAAAATGTAGGGACCAGCAGATTTTTTTTTCGCGATTTCATATATGGTCCCATAGTAAAAGTTGTTTAAAATAATGAGTACCCCTTACGAGGTTGATGGTATTTTACCAATAACTCTGTATATTTGTGTTGTGAACCACGGTGTAAGTATAGTGAAGTTGAAATGGTTGACATTTGCATAGGGGTCATAAGGGGTCATTTGGTCGCAAATGGCCTCCCCTACATCCCCATAATCGATTACCGACAAATTACAAATAACCCTGTATAAATATAATGCAGCATTGCATATGTAAGCGGCCACGCCTGGAGGCTTTTATTTTACGTTTTTATTATTTATTTCTGCTTGAGTGTAGTTTTCAATGTTTGTTGTGTGTTTGTTGTTAGTGTTTGTTATTGGCGTGTGCTAGCTGACATATATTATGGCAAATAAGTTAATGTCACGTTTTGTGTTTCGTAATGTTAATTACTTACTACTGTATAGAATCCAGTTCTTCTAACTGAACAGACAGCTGTGCTGCTGGGGAGTTTGTGGCGCCACTTCTTCCCGGCTATAGCACTAGAAAGCGGTGAAGGGCGGGAGTTTTGGGAGTCTGTCTTATATAATTTGGACGTTCAATCAGCCTAGTTTGAATAAATTACTTTTCATTTCATTTCATTGATTTATGTATTTAAAGCCATTTATTTGTCCTTGGTATACTTCCAAATTCATTCTCATATTACATTTTATTCCCTCATGGACCAATTTTAAGGATTATTAAAATGACTGCCTTCTCAGTATATTTATAAAAATCTATTATATGCACATAAAAATATTAATCTGTTTCAAAAATACAGTGACATCCATAATACAAATACTAGAAACAAACACAAATTTGTTGTACATACAACCAGGCTCAAGAAAGGCGGCGAGCCTCCTTGCCAGATTACTGCCATGGGATCTCGAGGCAAAAGTCCTCGCGCACATTTGGGAGTGGCGCGAGGAGGCGAAACGCCGGGGCGTAGTGCCGCTGCCGCGAGAAATCACGGTACAGCGGACAAAGCTCCGGCGGGAGCTCAGGGCGGCATGGAGAGTGCGATTGTCGCAACCCAGCGCTGGGCACGCTACAATTTCGGCGATAAGTCCCCTTTTTGAGGAGTGGCTAGAGAGGCGCCACGGCGTCCTCACCTTCCGCCTGACGCAGGTCCTCACCAGACACGGTTGTTTCGGGAGGTTCCTGTTCCGGATAAGGCGGGAGGAAACGCCCGGGTGTCAGCATTGTGTGGATCGCCCGGAAGACACGGTGGAGCATACGGTGGAGGTCTGCCCGGCTTGGGCGGAGCAACGCCGTGTCCTCGTGGAGGCGATTGGCGGTGGCGATCTCTCGCGTCCGGCCCTGGTCCAGGCCATGGTACGGAGCGAGAGAGCTTGGGAAGCCGTCACCTCCTTCTGCGAAGCAGTAATGTTTGCGAAGGAGGAGGTGGAACGCGTGAGGGAGAGGCAAAAATCGCGCCCTCACGCCCCTAGCCGCCGCAGGAGACGTCTTGGGCGTCGGGAATCGCAGGCCGATTCCCGGCCACCGTAGGCGTGGGCTTGCGAACGGCGAGCAATGGGCAGCTCGCCGTTCGATAAGGACCAGGCCCGGGTCGACGGCGCGTTGTGTTCCACGCGCGCCTCAAAGAGATGTCAGCACCAATGACGGGGTCTACTAGGGCCGATGCCTGCTAGGGTTGCGGGAAAGTCCGTGAGGGATACCGTGGCCCCTGGCACAGGCAACTGAAGGAACACGGGTGGGTTTTAGTCAGTAAGAGTCTGACACACCCTCCTGCTCTGCCCAGAGCGGGAGAAGTTATTTGATGATTTCCCACCCTGAAAAAAAAAAAGGCTCAAGAAAATAGATGGCTCGTTTAGATGCCAGTGGTGCCGATTCTGTTGTACACCGAACTAAACTATCACTAAAATTCCTTACTTTTGGCTATGAGAATCTTAACGTTATTCTGCAAAATAAAATCTCTAAAATTAAAAATTATTTTGACACACCTAAAATCTAATTTGGCAATTGCGATTCCACGTGGTACTTGTTTGCCGTAGCACGTGATTTTTTTTTAGAGCTGTAGGCGCGCATTATTGGCAGCCTCGACATGTTTTGTATGGAATTTTTCACTTTTTGTATGGAAAATATGAAAAATATTTTTTTTTTCCCACACATTGTATTTTTCATTATTTTTGCTATTAGGACACACCGTTTTCGAGATATAAGCAAAAGAAAAGAAAAAAAGATAAAGTACTGTTTTTGCATCTGCAGTCCAGGTCTGTGTTGGTGTGAATTTTAGTTCATGACAACTATTTTTTTATTCCACACCTTTTTAAATCGCGATAAAAAATAGGCAGATTTAGTTAGACATTCAAAATTTTTGGTGAAAACGTAAAATTCAGAATAGCAAAATTGCCATTTTCACTAAATGATAATCTTAGTGCTGTCAAACTAAAATTTAGTTAAGTTGTGTCACTTTAGTCAATTTCAGAATGGGAAATCGTCGTTTGACAGGAATAAACAAAATTTTGGTGATTTTTTGTCTAGTATACGTTTTTATAATAAACTTCCTAGCCACATTCAAGAACTAAGCCTTAGTTAATTCAATTTTTTTATAAAGAGGAAACTATGCCAGAAAATCTATTGATTGTGAATGTGAGGAATATGTGGGTAATTTTTACAGTTTCAGTCATGGACTGGCAGTTTGTTTTGTTTCAGTTTAGGAGGCCTACCCAAATGTACTTTCTTTGGTATTGTTCGTCGAATCGTTGAGCTCCTTAAGTTCTGTGAGTTGGGCTGCACCGTTACTGACACATGCGTGCACTGACTGGACAGGTCCTCTCAATCTGTGTGGTTTTTTCCTCAAAAGACCATTTGAGACACCAATCTACACGGTCCTCAAAGATTATGTCCGGATTTTTATATACACATTGACATTGATGAATTTTATATATATTTATCTTTAATTCAGGTATAACCCATAAATGTGTTAGTATTCCTTAAACTATGTTAGTATAATAGACTAAAACGCACAATAACAAATAATAATTAATTTCGCCACCTCACCGAGACACAGGCAACAGCCGGACGATTCTGTAAAAATCTCACCGTGTAGACTTGCGTGGAGTGAGCTGTCAGTGTCATCCCACTGATACTAGGAATTGACCAACGTTACATTTATAATCATAATGTAGATTTTATATACAGGGTGTTTGGTAGGGAGCTGTACATACGCCTAGGGTAGAAACTAGGGATAGTCTGCTACCTACCCCCGCCCATTATATTGACCTTGGCCTCAAGGTTTTTTTTACCTTACTACCTTACCTTAAAATTATTTCTTTACCTTACTACGGTACTTCAGGCCCCATAACTTTTCTTCTCCACAATTTTCTGGTGTAAAATAATTTTTTGCAGGACCCTAAGACTCTAACGATTAAAACAAGACCATTAGCCGACCGGTCCCATGGATAGATTTTGAGCTACAGGTAGTTTTAGTCAAAAAATCACAAAAAAGTCAAATAAAAAATAAAAATAAATTAAAAAAAAACCTTGAGGCCAAGGTCAATATAATGGGCGGGGGTAGGTAGCAGACTATCCCTAGTTTCTACCCTAGGCGTATGTACAGCTCCCTACCAAACACCCTGTATATCGATAATATTTATAATTTTATATTATTTCAAAGCTAGTGTGTGTAAGTGTGGTGTGTGCTTGTGTAGTAATTGGCTAAACATTACTATTTTCTGGGTTTCAAAATAAAATAGGAAAACAGAAATTCAGTTAGAAACTCAATGTTGTTTTTTTTTTAGACTCTTCGATACTAGCTTTGAAACAATATAAAATTATCACTAGAATTGGCATAAAAAATGTTATTAAGATCTCGATTATGAATGTTAATGTCGTAATGCTTGGTCAATCCCTACCATCAGTGGGATGACACTGATATCTCACTCCACGCTCACTTCACCTAAGTGTTCACGGTGAGATGGTTACAGAATCGCACTGCTGTACATGCACTGCGCACAGATGCCCCGTGAGGCGGCCTTCAGTCTTACTAGCAACAACGCGAACGCTCAGAATACTGCTGCCGGCTCCCCACATCCGACTCAGTATTGAAGCGGATCTTTTACGAATGATCGCAAAAAAGTCGTCGGTACGCGCTGCTGCGAAATATACCTACAATGACATGTGTGTTTACTTTGTGAGGTATTATAATAATATTATTTTAATTATTGTGAATGTGAGAACTATGTCGCTCATTGCTTTTTTGTATTTTCCTCAGTTAGTTTAGCCATTTCAGACACCGATCTACATAGTCTTTACATGATCTGACCAAGATTTTGTCTGGGCTTTTAAAGAGACTATGACCTCTGAGTTTGTTTTGGCCTTTCTTCTCAGTGTAGTCAGACAGGAAACGCCCGCCGGCCTCATCTAGTTAAAAAAATATGATTGACGCGTAAAATAAAAGTATTTGTACAAACCTATTTACAGAAATAAAACCATCTAACAAATTAAATTAATTTTATTTTCATCCCACCATCTCGGAAAGAGTATTTTTAATCTTCAATATCTGAGTGGAAAAGCCGTTTTTATTCTCTAGAGGATAAAGTAAATTGAATTTAGAACATCGTGTGCACTAAGTTTGTGAATTAAAAAAAACATTAAACCTATTTACTGCTACCTCTATGGTGCCGAATATATCATACAACTTTTTTTTAATTTGTTAAAAACTCAGACTCGGAACCTTCTTGGTGTTCTTTTTTCAATTTGCTTTGTACGCGGTTCTTTACGCGGCATTTTTTCACGTCATTGTTAAACCTTATATTAAAAACAAGAAACTTGAAAACAAGTGAAAAAACTAAAATGAGTGATTCTAGCGACGAGGAAGTTTGCTTGACGCCAACAGAATTGACTGAAACTGTTAATAATGCGCAAATGAGCTTTCTCCCTCAACAATCACGCGAGAAGTATTTAAAACAGTACGATATGTTCAACACGTGGCGACTAGCAAAAGGAGCCAAAACTTTCTCAGAAAACGTTTTGCTGGCATATTTTATAGAATTATCCGAGAACAAGAAAGCAAGCACTCTATGGAGTACGTATTCGATGCTAAAAGCAACAATAAAGATGAAAAAAGACAAACATATCGATACCTATCCTAAATTAGTGGCATTTTTAAAAAGAGCCTCATCTGGTCATCAACCAAAAAAATCGAAGGTTTTCACAGTATCTGATATTGAATAGTTTCTTAACGAAGCACCCGATTCCGTATATTTGGCGGCAAAAGTAAGTCAGTTGCACATTCAGTATCTACTTAAGTATATTAATCTCCTTAAATAGTATACTTAGTAGATGTTGATAGGCATAATTATGCGTTCATATCAATTTTATTCATTTATCTACTACAATACTCTTTACGTTACAGGTTGTTCTTATTATTGGAATAAACGGAGCATGTCGAACTAATGAACTAACACAACTTAATGTCAAAAACATTGAGAAACATTCAGATGACTTACTATTAATTAATTTACCTAATACAAAGACAAAAAGAGACCGCAACTTCGTCATTCGCAAGGAATACGTAACGATTGTTGAGAAATATCAAGCCTTACGCCCGCCTAACACTCCAATCAATCGATTTTTTCTACAGTATCGCAATGGAAAGTGTGTTAGACAGCCTATGGGTACTAATAAAATTGGCAGTATCCCACGAGAAATAGCAACATTTCTTGAACTTCCAGAACCCCTGTTGTACACGGGTCATTGTTTCCGACGAACTTCAGCCACACTTTTGGCTGATTCCGGAGCTGATCTCCTGTCCCTTAAGCGCCACGGAGGCTGGAAGTCCAATGCAGTTGTAGAGGGATACATAGAGGATTCCATCCAAAATAAGTCTAAAATATGTGAAGGCATCGTAGGAGCCATTACACTGAAAGAGCCTCAATCGGATCCTTGGACTGGCCCTTCTACATCAAAAATAAGCCGTTACGAAACACCTAACCATCTCCCTCTCTCTCCAACATTCACGCCAAGGGAATCCGATGAATCGGTACAACTATTAAGTATGACAGATAGTTTACCGAAAAACAGTACACAAGTGACTAACACTTCTATTACAGTACCAAACAAAAATATTACACTCAATTTAAATAACTGTAGCAACGTTACTTTAAAATTTTCTTAATTATACCTTAGTATTATTTTGTTATAATTTAAAGATTATTCTGTAATACTTACCTGTCATAATGTAGTAATTAATACCTAAACTGAAATAAAAGTGTACCTATCTTGTGATTGTAAACGTTTTTTTTTTGCATTTAGTCATTTCCTCGCTGAGGTGGAATGAAAAGTTACGTGTTGCACTCGAGTGCAAAGATTTTTCACCTCGTGCTCTTTTGATTCCCTCGCTAACGCTCAGGATTCTAATTTTGAATCACTCGCTGCGCTCGTGATTCAATTTTAGAATCCTTCGCTTGCTCGGTCATCGAAATTGAACACGCGGTTAAAAAGCAACTTTGCACTCTTGTATAACAAAAAACTATTATTCAATTTAATAAAAAAAAAAAAAATATTTAATTTAATTTGTTAGATGGTTTTATTTCTGTAAATAGGTTTGTACAAATACTTTTAAATTTAAGAAAGAAACTAAAGAATGCATAATTATTATTGAAGCATCTAACATTTTATTTCTTTGTTTAAGTATTATTCAACTATTGTTTTTAAGAAGGGACTCTCTACGAGCCCAGCCTCCTATATATCCTCCTCCTCCTCCTCCTCTCTCCTCTATCTACCTCCTCTATCTTACTCTACATGTTTCGGTTTTTGGTCTTCACCATCCAATCTTCTTTAAATATTCCCTTGACAATTCAAAAGTGCCTGTAATTGGTTTTGAAATAAATGCTTTGAGTTTGAGTTTTTATTTTACTTACTTACTGACTGAAGCAATTTATTCTTACCTACACGGAGATTTTATCAGACATCCAAGTTATTGCCAGTACCTACAAAAGCACTCAATTCGCGAAAGATAGAACAAATTAATCGCGAAAAGTTTTCCATACAATAAAAAACATCGCAGAAAATTTTTCCACGATACCCCAGAGAACCCGGGTCCGACTCTTAGCTAACAATCGTGAGCAACACAGCTGAAGCGTTAAATACTGCTTAATTACCTGGAAACTTCTAAAGGACAGTTTTTATCCCGGTTTGAATATTCCTCTCTTCATTTTGAAAGCTCGCGAACCTTTGATAAACATGAAGAGAAAGATTGTCTCGTTTGAAAAATATCGCTGAGCTTTGAGTATAGGTTTTAACTTTGGTTTTGAGATGATGGATTAAGTTTCAAGTATCGATATTTACATAATTTCGGGTAAGTACGGTATGTACAAGCGTGGCACAAAAGGGCCTTTACTCAGCTGTGGGTGGAACAAGGCTGCCAATGATGATGATGAGGGTTATGACGTTGCAAAATAAAAAAAACAACTATAACCCAGTTTTTGTATTTTCTAAAGGTATCTTTTGAAACAAAATGTTGATGGTTTCAATATAGTATTATACTACTTACCACAATGCTAAAGTAAATTTATAGGGTATAAGCTGTACGGGAAAGATTCAATTAAACAAGTACCTTCTTACACAATACAAAGTTTATTGTAATACACAGAAAATTAAGGTACAAAACATCAATTGTGGCGAGCCACTAACCAAATCCTTCCCACACACTTAGGTGTTGACTCCGACAAAACTAGGTCTCATTTCCTAGTTGTATCGGGGTATACACCTGCAATGAACCTTATACGATAACTCAGAGTCGCTTTAGTAAGTCCGTGAGATGAACTGCTTTATAATTCTAGCTCAATCGAATGAGTATCGATCTAATAAGGTTATGCTCATATAGGGAATATATATAGCTTATTCAAAGCAACCCGAGCCACAATCATTTATAACAACTGGTCTTACTACCTTGTTCTTACAAAAGGCCTAACTCTCTCAAAGGTTAAACTATGACAATTTAGTTGAAACTCAGTGTATTCTTTTCAATTAACGGAACTAAGACCCTTGGCGTCCAACACAGGATAACCTGTGGTCACACGCATAAACGCGGCCTACGGGTATAGACGGTGAAGCTATTGTTACCTGGAGTGGCAAGCTTCCCTCATTTACCATCAAACCGTTGAGTAAGGCCTTCTTGGCTAACAGATGGCCACACCTCAAGGGTTAACCTCTAAATTGCCCGCACCCGAATCAATTCCATATCATCTGACCACGGGGCTACACCAAGGCATCACGTCTTAACCTCGCATCAGAACTATTACAAGAGACTAGCATAATCAGCCAGACCAGGTTCGGGTTTGAGACTCATAGAAAACCCATCGGGTTATTTGGACACGGTCTGGTCATCCCAGAACTGGTCCCCCTCCCAAAACGTGTTCCTCGTTGTCACGCCTTGGAGAGAAAAATCTTTCACCTCTTTTTTCAGGACCACCTCTTGATGTCCTTTCGAGAATCCTCTTCCTCAGACTTATTAGAATTCTCATCTAGTAGTCATTTCGAATTTAAACATTGTTTATCAGTAGAGTGTGGGAAATTATGTACATATGTTTATTTATTTCAAATAACTATTACACATGTAATTAGTTCGCATGACACGATTTCATCAAAATCATCATCCCACGAGCTTGAGCAGACCCACGAAAGGTGTCGCTACTAGTTGCTATAATTATTGATTTTTGCAACATCACAGGGTATATTGAAATATCAGCCTACATTTTCTGCGTTTTATTACTGATCCTAAGCGATATGTTCCCTGTTAGTAGTGAAAGACATTTAAAAACTTAAATCTCTTTATTAGTATTTAGTTTGTGACTGTTACTTATCAGAGTTTATTAAATCAGGGGTTTCAGTACTATGTCCTGATGTATTTAATACACAACACAATAAATAGTATCGTAAATATGGCACTCAAATCCAACATTCAACCGCGGGGGTAAGCGCCACAACAGCAATCGATCAGCTGTTGCGGTGACGCCCCGCCATTTTACGCCATAGATAAATGTAGAAACAGCGGGTAGGCGAGTCTAACATGCACATTATTCACAAAAGGACTTGGCCATATGCATATTTTTAAGTTTCATAATTAGCAATAATTGGGTTTTTCCACCAGGAATTACTCAGTAGCAGCCTGGAGTCTAATTTTGTGTACCGTTGATCTGATGGTAATAGTGGTTTTCCGCTCTATGATTTTCGTGTAATGTATTTTGATTTATTTTAATAATTTCGTCCTTGTTAAATTTATTATACCTACCTAGATTATAAGTGCATGGTGTAGGCTCCTATAATTGGAAGCACACACTAGTATTTGTCCGTGTGTAAAGCATGTAATTGTGTAGCCTCTTTTGAAGATCCAATTCATACTAATATTATAATGTTACTCTGTCTGTCTGTTACCTTTTCACACCTAATAGAACAGATTTTATAAAATTTGGCAAGGAGTTTTTTTTTTTTTTTTGAGGATGGGAAATCATCAAATGACTCCTCCCGTTCTGGGTGGAGCGGAAGGGAGTGTCAGACTCTTACTGACTAAAACCCACCCGTGTTCTTTCCTTGGCCCTTTATGTTCCGGGTCAGCGGTACCCCTTTTGGATGATCCCGCTTTCCCGGCAGGCCAATTTTTTCCTTGCCAAATTTTTGCAAAAATTTGGCAAGGAGTTAGATGGCATTTTGGGGGAAGAATATGGGCCACTTTTTGTCTCAAAAATAATCCTAAAAGGGGGTGATATAGGTAAAAAAATGCAAAATGCAAATGCGCATTTTAAATGGAAAACTTAGCATTTCGTAAGTTAGGGATATAAAAATATAAATGTATACTTTTGATAAGAAAAAAAAGCAGCGTTTTTGTAAAATCATACCCCATGGGGGTAAAACTAGGGATGATTTTAAAATCCAGACGATTATGGAAAGTTTTGTGTACGTCTTATTGAGAGATTTAAGAAATTGTAACAAGTTTTTCTCACACACTTTTGAACTACAAATAAATAATTAATATGCAGTTGATTGAACTATCAACCTAATCGTAGTGTTTTAGCAATAAAGACAGGGGACAGGCAGGGCTTCTTCAATAATGCTTGAAATTCCAATTGAGAAAATGTTTGATGTTCGTTATTACAAATTTTGACAAGTCACCTAACTCCATTTATTATATAGTATTAGAAATAAGAGGCTCGTAGAAGCAGGAAAGCAAACACCTTATCTTTCAGTTAAGTTAAAACCATTTTATTTATAATTAAAATTGTTCTAACATTACTTTGATAAATAGATCTAAGACAGTACTCTAAATACTTAGACAAACGAAATAAGTATTATTTTTTAAATTATGCCTTATTTAAACATGTGCATCACACATTACCAACTTACAACAAAGCGAATGAATGATACAACCATTAACACTAAGTTAAGCGATTGACTGCTGCGCTGCGTGTCGCGGGTTCAATTCCCGCACGGAACAAATATTTGTATGACCTACAAGTAGTTGTTCCGGGCTGTTTGTGTATGTAAGTTTAAATGTTTGTAAACGCTCCCACAATACTGGTGAAATTCCTAGTGTGGGGCAACGTTTAAAAAAAAAACAAAAGTCGTTATTTTACCAATATTTTATTTGAAATAACATCTTACAAAATACAACGCGTTGGTAAAACTTCTTCGTTTTGACTAACTAATTTAGTCACTATCATCAGATGATGAAGATGTTTCACCTACGTTCATAATACATTTTTCTACCACATCATCCAATATGATATCAAGTTGGCAAAACCTTTCCTCTTCTTTAATTGCATGAGCAACGCAAGATTGACATCGTTCTGGCGTAATATTTTCCAGAGCTTGTGGCCACATACCTTCATTTGATCCCATATTAATTCTATAGGGTTTAACTCGCAGTTGTAGGGTGGGAGGCACGGGCGATCTCTCGCGTCCGACCCTGGTCCAGGCCATGGTAAGGAGTGAGTGGGCTTGGGAAGCCGTCATCTTCTTCTGCGAAGCAGTAATGCTCGCAAAGGAGGAGGCGCACCGCGTGAGGGAGGGGCAAAATTCGCGCCCTCGCGCCCCTAGCCGCCGCAGGAGACGCCCTGGGCGTCGGGAATCCCAAGCCGATTCTCGGGGACCGTAGGCGCAGGCTTGCGGACGGCGAGCAATAGGCAGTTCGCCGTCCGATAAGGACCAGGCCCGGGTCGACGACGCGTTGTGTTCCACTCGCGCCCCATAGAGATGTCAGCAACAATGACGGGGTCCGCTAGGGCCGATGCCTACCGGGGTTGAATATATAAATAGATTTTAATAAATTTGGCGTCAATCGTAACTGTAACAGGTTTATTGAACTTTTGTTACAATGTGTGCATGAAAAATAACCTTTTTTAACTTCTGTCTAATGCTAATAAAAATGGATTATTGTCACGTACGGACCTGCGATATTATTGCACACTGGCGATGCGGGCGGATCCTTTTTGCACAACTCACTCGCAATCGTTTATCGATCTGTCGAAACACGATAGATTGCGTTGTTTGACGCAACACCTAGGAATACAAGCTTGACTGAAATAGCCGTCGGATAAATTAAAATCGAAATGTTTTACTAATCTACTATAGTATTTTTATCTCACGAAATGACGTGCGCTTTACTTGTGATTACCAAGTGTTGGCGACGACAAGAAAACTGCGACGATTACTAATTGTAATTGAATAAGCACTATCGGATTAAATAAATAAAGTCAAATAGATGTAGTTCAAGGTAATAGCAATTCTTGCTGTAGTTCTGTATTAAATAAATAGTAGTAAACTACTTAAACTGCCAGATCATGATTAAAACTGAAACAATGACCCACATAGTCTTTACATTCACAATAATTAAAATAATAAATTGTACTTCTCAAGGTAAGTATTCAAGTCGTTGTGTTATAATAATCATCAATTGTCAGTGTAAGTAAAAGAAAAAAATAACAACATTCAGTAAGCAGAAAATTGGAGCAACTCAATCCCAAGCCTTTTTGTCCTCAATATAATATTTAACCGTATAAAAGCCTTTCTGGCACAACTTACGTTTAATGAACGATTTGAATTTATTAAGGCTTAAATCTTGAACGTGGCTTGGAAGTTTATTATAAAAGCGTATACCTACATTGACATCTGAACGAGCCACATATTTTCTTGAGCCTTGTTGTAGGTACAACGAAGTTGTGTTTGTTCGTAGTATTTATATTATGGATATCACTGTATTTTTTAAACAAGTTTATATTTTATGGGCATCTAGAAGATTTTCAAAAATATACTGTGAAGGCACAGTCATTACATTAATCTCCTTAAATTTCTCTCTGAGAGTGTGTCTCGGGCTTAATTTATAAATTGATCGAACAGCTCTTTTCTGCAACACAAAAATAGTCTGAATGTCGGCGGCATTTTCCCACAACAGAATACCGTACGATATTACACTATAAAAATTGCCTAAAGTACACTAAACGGGCTGTCAATAGGTCTGTTAAATTACGAATTTTTCTAACAGCCTTAGCTGCGGAGTTAAGCTGTTATGATAATTTATCTATGTGTGGGCCCCACTGAAATTTAGCATCCAAAGTTAAGCCCAAGAATACTGTGCTATCTTCAGGATTCAATTCTCTGCCCTTTATCAATACATTAGTTAACACCTGTCTAACGCGAGGTAGCGTAAACTTAATGCATTCGTTTTTTTTTCATTAAGTATTCAATTATTAACACTGAACCAGTGAACTACTTTTGAGATCGCGCTATTTAAATCGTCAGTAACCAGCTGCTGACGTTTAAGTTTAAACAAAAGTGAAGTATCGTCCGCAAACAGCACTATATCATAATTATCCTTTATGAGGTAAGGCAAGTCATTAATATAAATAAGAAACAAAAAAGGACCAAGAAATGAGCCCTGTGAGACTCCCATTGTTATTATAGATCCGAGAGATCTTTTACCATTAACGTCAACGCTCTGAACCCTATGATTCAAGTATGAAGTAAGAAGATCCAGAGCGGTGTTTCAGATCCCGTAGTGGCGGAGTTTTCTGATTAGCGTTTCATGAAGAACGCAATCGAACGCCTTGGACAAATCACAAAACATGCCCAAGGCATCGCATTTATCTTCCCATGCATTATAGCTATGTCCTAAAAGTTTAACACGGGCATCAGTAGTTGAACTACCCCTTGTAAAACTGAACTATTTACTATATAATAATTTATGTATATAAAAAAATCTTTGCAATTGCAAAGAAAGAAAGAACAAACCCAAAACAGCCCAATTGGGCTAAAATTAATTTCTCAAAAATTTACTAAAGGTAGGTTGTACTGAAATAGGTCTATAATTTGTAGGGTCGGTAGTGCTACCTGATTTAAACAAAGGTATTTTTCATGAGGTCAGGAAACTCTCCATAGTCGATAGAATTGTTAAAAATATGAGCTAAAGTAGGTGCTATAATGTTAATAATAGACTTAGCAACTTCTACATAATTACCCCACAGATCTGCAGTCTTTTTTACGTTTAAAGTGTGAAAGGTTTTAATTATATGTCTAGTTCAAAATGAAATTCCGAATCGCAAACATTTACATTTTCTTTAAGCAAAGACTCAGCAGTTTAGTTATTTAGTAGTTGAAACAGGAATATCTTAAAATAAATTTTCAAAGGCCGCGGCGACTTGTCAGTCAGATTTTATTATGTTGTCATAAATGGACAGGCTGTAGCCATTATTTCGGTAACCTTCCCGTTTCACTATTAACAATATTCCAAGTCGTTTTTATTACATTACTACTGTTTTTAATCTTCGAACTCAAATAACAGGACTTGGTCATACAACAAACTTTTTTAAATAATTTTGAATTATTTCTAACATATAAATTAAATTCAGCAGTGTTTACAACGGTCAACAAAGGTGGAATTAAATTGTTTACAGTATATATTTTTAAAAAAATCATCATACAGATGATTAGGATCAGAATGAATAGATAAAACTGGTAATTTATTAATGAGTTTAACTATAAAGGCTTCCAAGCGACTTGCAGTTTTGGGGTTGACAGTGATATCCTTTTTAGCCACTTTGTTGATTTGGTTTAGGATAGTAATCCTTTGCCCGCAATGATCAGAATCTTGTAAAGGAGAATGAGTAATGATGGGCCCACCTCTCAATAGGAATAAGACACTCATAAATGAATAGGTATGTTTATGCAGAATAAAACTTATTATTACGACTAAGGTCAAAAGTCAGTACTTTCGGAGTTATACTACTTATTATACTGCCATAAAAGTGACCGTAGTTTACTTCGTTATAAGATAAACTATGGCCAGACTCAAAACGGACGGCACCTATCTGCTTGCTCCTTACCTGCGCCCCCACCCTACCCGCTGCGCCCGCCGCTTGCCCGGGCGCATTTGCAAATGGCGATCAGTCATATTGCAGTGAACATCTTCGAGACGGTTTATACGTTATAGAAATGTACAGACAAAACGATTTACATGATTTAATAGAATATAATATACCAGCAGAGAATGTGTGGTTGCTGCGTGGTAGGATACAGTCACGCCACGTAAGAGCAAGAATATACTATTGCTATATATTAATTGATCGAAACCAAGTTGGAAGAAACGCGATATCACAATATTATTGCTCTTGCTTGACCGGACGGCGAACTGTAGGAAGTTGCGCTCACACTATTTCTTTGATTTGGTACCTAGGAGTTGGGAGACATCAACCATTCGTGGCCCCCGTGGGTTTTTTAAATGATGTAATTGTCTTTGATGTCCAAGACGAATAATAAATCTCTTTTGTTTTAAAGTGTACTTATTATTACTATTTTACCTTATAAGTATCCATAAAGAATATGTTAGACTGACGACTTTAAGACGTCGTATCTCCGAAAGTACTAACATTTGACCATAGTTATATTAGTAACTAATGTTCCACTTAAAAAGCCATATCCAACGGTATATCAGATGTTACTATTGAAGGGTGGGCCCAGACTCCATACATTCATTTCCCATTGTCCTTTATAATTTCTTTGTGGCTTGGTATAACATCTGTATAAATATTATCTAGGCATGTTGCACTAGTAGGGGTTATTCTAGTGGGCTCCAAAATATGTTTACAAGATTGAAGTACTGAAACAGACTTAATATTTTATTACAAGAACCTGAGTTTTCTAATAAATTAACATCACAATCACCGCAAGTGATAATGGACTTGTTCGAGTTACAAATCTGGTTTAACACTTCATCCATTACCTTTTCAAAGCAGTCATACAATCCTAAAGGGGGTCTGTACACACTTAATACAATAAACTGCTCCAATTTTATACAGGCTATTTCTATTGTCCACTCAACAGATAGGGTGGCTCACAATATCCTTACGTTCTTTAAATTTAAGCTGGTTGCATACTAAAATTAAAGATGTGGGTTCTCAGAACCAAATTAAAGAACATATTCTTGCTGCTAATGAGTTAGTTATGTGTCAGTGCACTTGTCAGAAGGTTTCAAAACCTGATGCTGTCCAGCCTGAGGTAACGGAGGACCCGTCCCAGACTGAGAGTTTGTCTCAAGACTGTACTCTCAACCAAGATAAACCAGATATAGTACAACATCTATCCCAAGTGCCTGAGATTGGTACTTGTCCAGCTTTCAGTAATCATGATTGTTACAATTCAGTTATGTTCTCAGATAGTATAGGAAGAGGTTTAGGTAAATTAATTAGTAACAAGCAGAGTTATTCTACCCACAATTATTGTATGCCAGGGTCAACCTACAAACGAATAATGGCATCAGTAACAGGAAAGGTATTTAATCCTAGAACCACTATTACTGTATTTGTAGGTAATAGTGCTAAGGTTAAAAAGGAAGAAATCACTGAATGTGTAACTGGGTTGTTAAAGTTAAATTGTAATAAAATAATATTGTGTGCTTTCCCATATTTTGAAACTTTGACGAAAAGACAAAACAATTATATTCATATGCTTAATAACCATATGCACTTTTTAGTTACTCATTACAGTGACAAGCTTGTGTATTTTGACACCAATAGTTTTGTGGAAACTTTAAAATCGACTAGAGATACTGTGTATCTGCCTGTTAGTTTTAGACACACAATAGCAAGGCTATTAGCTTTTTATATAAACTCAGACATAAGTAGTATGTCGAAGTCTTGTGTTATTAACACCACAATGGTTAGTAATAGTACTAATAATAAGGTGGTGAGCTTGAATAAATGTAGCTCAAATGCTATAAGTATTTTTACAAATTGTACGAAGGAGGTTCCATGCCCCTCACTCACTAGGAGCTCATTGCCTGGTGATGACATTGAAGTATTGGGGATAACTCCGGATAATCATTTAAACTAGTTTGTAAGACAACAGAAGGTACCAGTAAGAATATTCCTATACGTAACAACTACAAGGTATCTTCTTGCTTTAAATTAATTAATTATCAAAAACATCAGCAAAATGTCTTGAAATTATTTCATCAAAATATTCAAGGTATTTCTTCCAAATTATTAGAAATTGAAATGTTTTTAGAAAAAACAAAGTTTGACATTGTTTGTTTTACTGAACATTGGTTAAAGGATTATCAAATGCTAATTAATTATGAGAACTACAGTGTAGGCAGTTGTTTTAACCGTAAATCTATGCTGCGTGGAGGTTCTCTAATCTTAATTAAAAATTGTTTAAAATCTAAGCAACGGAATGACATAGTTGGTTTATCAGTTGAACATTGCATCGAAATGTCCTGTGTTGAGCTAGATAAGCATGTTGTAGTGTGCGTTTACAGACCCCCTAATTATCAGAACTTTTCTTTATTTGAGTCAATAGTGGAAGATGTCCTAGCGAAACTTGCATCCAGTAATAAAGCTGCAATTATTTGTGGTGATTTTAATATTAACATTTTTGAAATTAATTCGAATAGCAGTAGATTATTAAGCCTTTTTAAATCGTTCAATTTATCGAATGTTTTTACTGAACCAACTAGAGTAACTACAAGTTCTGCTACTTGTATTGATAATGTCTTCTGCGATTGTGATTATTTAGTGAAAGCCATCGTAAATTATTTGCCATCTGATCATAGTGGACAAACGGTAACTTTTTAAGTTTAAAACACCTTTGCAAAAAGTGCAAATACAATTTAGACCAATAACGACTGGCAAATTAAATAGATTCAATAGTACCCTAAACAATAAGTTAAATGTTCTGAGTCATATTAGGGACGATGCAAATAAATTGTATGAGAATTTCTTTTCAGTAGTGCACAATGAATTCAATAAAACTTTTGAAAAGAAAACAAAAAATATTTGTCCTAATTTTATTTTTAGTGACTGGGCAACTAGAGGTATTAGGATAAGTAGGGAAAGACTGTTCGATCTGTACGGCCTTAAGCCCTACATTGACACTGAAACTTTCAACAAGTATGTTGCTACATATTAAAAAAATATTAGGAATACCTGCAAGATAGCTAAAGCCCAGTACATTAGCAACAAGATTAAATCAGCAGAAAATAAAATAAAAACACTTTGGAAAATTATAAATAACGAAACTAATAGGAAAAAGAAAATACGTAGCACAGATTATACATTGGAGACTTCACGTGGTGCATTAAGCTCTAACTTAGAAGTCGCTCAAGAATTTGTAAATTTCTTTACTAATATACCAGTTAAAACGACGGAAGCTTTAAATTCCTCACCTGATGTCTCGATTGATTTATTAAAAGCGAACGTTTTAGGCTGCCCGGTTGAATTTCAATTTAAACATATAAACCCTATGATAGTTATAAAAGCTTTTCGGCAAATAAAAATCAAATTGACCGAAGATCTATGGGGAATGTCTATCAAAGTTTGTACATCAATAATCGAGACTATAGCACCATACTTAGCTTTAATATTTAATTTGTGTGTAGATCAAGGAGTCTTCCCGGATTTAATGAAATACAGTAAGGTTATACCACTTTTTAAATCTGGGGACAGCAAAGACACCAACAATTATAGACCACCTGACCTGACCTGTCCTGACCTGTGTTGCCAGTATTCAGCAAGGTGTTCGAAAAGGTAATGCTCAATGAAATGCTTAATCATTTTAACACCAACAAAATCTTACACGATCAGCAATATGGTTTCACCAAAGGACGTTGTACGACTGACGCCGGTGTCACTTTATTAAAACACATATTTACAGCGTGGGAGGAGGCCCAAGATGCCAAAGGGATCTTTTGTGACCTCTCCAAGGCATTTGACTGCGTTGATCACGAAACCTTGCTCTTAAAACTTGAGCATTACGGACTAGGTAAACTCGCGCTTAGTTTAGTACAATCTTATTTAAATGATAGACAACAAAAAGGGCAAATAAATGGTATCAATTCACTTTATTTAAAAGTACAAATGGGTGTTCCACAAGGATCGATATTAGGTCCCTTCCTCTTTTTAGTATATATTAATGATCTACCCCATTTATTTAAAAACCAACCACAAATGGTATTATTTGCTGACGATACTTCTTTCATCTTTAAGATAAATAGACGTGCATCAAATCTTGACGACGTAAATAATCCCCTACTGCAGGTACATAATTGGTTCACTGCTAATAATTTAGTATTAAATAGGAAAAAAACGAAATGCATAAGATTTGCTTTACCGAATGTTAAAAGTAGTGATTATGACATAGTATTGAATAACGAGAAACTAGAATTTGTCGATGAAACTGTTTTCCTGGGAATAACGCTAGACTCAAGGCTGCAATGGGGTCCTCATTTAACATCTCTTGCAGGACGGCTAAGTTCAGCAGCATAATTATGCTGTAAGAAAAATCCGTCAATTTACTAATGTAGATACCGCGAGGCTAGTCTATTTCAGCTATTTTCATAGTATCGTGTCTTACGGTGTTTTATTATGGGGACGGGCTGCCGATATTGAGTCTATTTTTATTCTGCAGAAAAGAGCTATCAGAGCAATATACAGCCTCCGCAGGCGCGATTCTCTAAGGGAACTGTTTAACGACATTAACATCATGACGGTACCTTGTCAATATATTTATGAAAACATCATGTACGTAAGGAAAAATTTAAATCTTTTCAGTAAAAGAGGTGAAAGACACAATTATAGGACTAGAAATAGGGACCAATTAGTTCAACCAGGTTTCAGACTGACTAAAGTAGACTCATCCTTCATGGGGTACTGTTTAAAATGTTACAATAAAATACCTCCCCACATACTCCAACTGAATGAAACGAAATTTAAATCTTGTATAAAACGCACACTATACAGCCAAGCATATTATAAGTTGGGGGATTATATCGCTGACAAAAATGCTTGGCTCAGGGCTGGTCCTGCTCCACAAGGGCGCGTAAACTAATTAATTAGCATTCGAAAATAGTGTAGGAGCTGATGAAGATTGTACAACCTATCTTTGCATTGTATAAATTCAATCTCTTAGTATTGTATAATTGCATAGCACATGTGTGAGCACTATGTACCCACTATAAAGCTTACTGGGTTCGTCTTTCATTGACTTGAATGTGCCCTGGCGGCTGAGAGTATGTCATGCTCACTCAAATGTGTCGCTGGTGGTGGCGTGTGTATTGGATCATTGAGTTCCCTTCAAAATGGTTGAGCTGAATGGTGCTGATCCATACGTCATGTTCGTGAACGGGCGCCGTCAGTAGGCACTGGTCATTTCTTAGCTGCCACGGCTTATTTTAGTTCCATAATTGTTTTTATCTTTTTATTACGGACGCTTTTAACGTGCACGTGTTTTTACATCGTTCTCACATGTATAATTACAACACGAATGATGTAACCACTTTTTTGTAACAATATTTTGATTTAAAAGAGTGTCCATGGAGTTTCTGGTCCGTTCTTCTCCATAGGTACCTACTACGCTTTGGAATGGGCAACTAGCTTCATCTTTCTGACTGACCGACCCCTTGACAATTCAAAAGTGCCTGTAGTTGGTTTATTTGAAATAAATGCTTTGAGTTTGAGTTTGAAGAGCCACCATGTATAGCATTTACTCTGCTGAACGAACTACCAACCTGGTGATTATGAAAATTGAACAAGAACTGGTGGATTAAGCCAATATTCTGTTATACAAAGAATATATATACTGTTAGAATTCATAAATAATTCTACTTCTAAATCTTTGTTCATAAATCCTTGAATATTTTGATGCACCAGGTTGATACTATTTATTGATTTTAAACTTTAGCGACAATAGCGAAAGTCCGAAAGACAATAGCTAATTCGGAAGTGTGTGCATTATGTGCTGACGCCACTTGTCTTCATGCACACATTCACAGCGTGTTCGCACACTTGGTTACCGCAAGTAAAGCGCGCGTCGTTTCTTGAGATAAAAATACTGTAGGTATAGCTTGTATCATGACTGCTACAATAAAATTAGGTAAATGTTACAATGAAATAAGTTTGGAATTTTAATCTTTCAGTTGTTATATTATATCCTTTACCAGTGCGCTTTTGAAAATTAACTGTTATACATTACTTTGAATATTTATTCATCAGTGATTATTGGGTGGAAATGATTTTTAGTGTTGAATTTGTATGGTTGAAAGAGTTAAAAATGTTTGAATTGCAAAACCAGTTGGTCCGTCGATAAGAGTCCGTTCGATATAAAATTTTCACAGGTAGTACATTATAATTATTTTATTGTCAATATCACTTGAATATGATAGGTACTATCAATCAGAGTCCATTAATGGAAATCAATAATTGTTTATTGGAAAATTTCCATCAATTCAACCACAGCCACGTTTAGTTTAACTTCAATGTCAGCATAAATGATATTCAGTCTGAGTTTAATTTCATCGGCATTGTTGAGGAGGGGAAAGTACCTACTAATAAAATAGGTAGGTACCGAACGAAAGAACAGATGAACACGTGTAAGTACAAACGTACTTAGGTAAAAACCTGGCCTGTTAAAATCATAACCCTTCTTTGGCTTTGCAGTCAGGTAAAAATGATTTGCTGTTTCATGCAAAAAATCCCATACTTACCCATACAAATGTAGGTATTCGTTTTTTCACATTTTAGAGTTAGGTAGTCCAGTGACTCCAAAGTTAGCCTAAAAATCCTACATTCACTTAAGTATCACACAATAATAGAACAATTTATATTTCAGTAGAAATAAATCGGATTTGATTTACGTTGGCTCGTGTGATGGTCGGGTCTTCCTGCCCTCAGGGAATTGTCCTACATTCTAGCTTGACGCTGTCATACATGTTCTGTAGATGGAATCGTTGTACCTAAGAGTTCTCGGTAGTGGCTATATTTTTTGTGACGTGTTTGTTATTGATTAAGAATGTGCTATAGTCCCTTTTTAAAAAGATGCTCTTATAGTTGTTCTTATGACTCTGCTTGCGTGGACCACGTATTATACACCTATTAGAGTGACAAACATGCTTATATTTATGAATCCTAAGCTCATCAAGCTTCGACTAATAAGACACGATACCTACTAGCTAACTTGTAATGCAAAAGTTGATTTGTGAATAATTTGGTCTTTCCAATATATATACATGTTTAATACACACATTACTACTGCTATAATAATTCCTAGTGGTATGAATATATTGAATGTCACTCAACCACTTGTATGATTAAATTAATGTAATGAATTGTCACGCTGATAACCCTTGCACAGAAGGTGGCATTGTAAGACGTCATTTCATGTAATTTCGTGAGTAAATCATTTTTTACCAGGTCTATTCATTGTTTCAAGTATGAATGGCTTATCTGCCCCCTTTTTCTAAAAGTATTTTACTGCTTAGAGATACCCAATCAATGTAACAATGTCTGTAGATATTATTATCTACGTCATGTATCTTGTAATCGCATATCAGCATCTAAATAGAATGACGATGCAGCTGTCAATTCGGAAATATCGTCACGAAATCACTACACACAGTACATCCACCAAATAGATAGGTACAGAAGGCCAGTTCAACATAAAGACATCGAGCACACATACCCGAGTAAGTATGTAAGTAAGAAGCCGATGTCGGACGATTCACATAACTGAATGGTTAAAGGGTTCATTTTTGTTTCATTCCCAGCTCACACGACACCGACAACAAGAATACAACAATAGGAATTGTTGTTGTTGTTTTTTTTTCAACGTTAACCATTAACGTTTTTTTATTAACGTTTGTCTGCTCCTTTTATTTCATTTTGAGGTTATTTGGTAGGCGAGCGAACGATTATTATCATTATTATATTTTTAAGCTTTATCTCAGGACTTTTGGCAGGTAAACGAGGGGCCGAAGCCAACTCGCAGAGGCCCGTTAGACTTTATAAGTGAAGGAAATGCAGCACAAACCGGCGACTATTCCTGTATGCACTGTGCAAGTGCACCCAAGGACAACCCCCGATTGGTGTTAAGTTATTGCAGGATATGGAAAAAAATATATTGCTCTATGAGTTTGGGTAGATAAGGAACTTTGATTCATTTTGTGTACAGATCACGTTTTACTTGTGAAGAGAGAAAGATGTCAAATGAAAGGCAAAAATTAATGCGAAGTGAAGCGTCTGATAAGAGCTTTACGAAGGTCATAAACTATTTCAAACAAATGCCAGTCGCGAGTGCGCTTGCCCTCGCTGTTCGTGAAGCAAGTCTTTGTGTACTTGCATTTTCGTTCGCTGTACGGAGCTGATCTTCTGTACCGATCTATCTTGTGGTACATCTATCGACGTTGGAACGTCACTCTATAATGGAGTCGTCAAATTTCACGAACGATTGATCGCTGGTACCTCCGGCGTCCGATTCAGAGGATCCTCGATGCAGCTCGGTTGGATAGCAGTTTTACACGTGAGGATTGTATGAACTTTCAATGATTTGGCTGTGGTGAGATGTTGGGTACTGGAAAAAGAAAATGGTTGATTGATTGCTCACCCGGGAAATTACAGTCCTCGAAGTATTTGCATAATTACATTAATCCACTTTATTCTAGAACTCTATATGGCTCGTGGCTAAATAAACAGCCGCATGGGTCGATCGATGGTTAAGCTAAGCTAGCCGCAGTTGGTTCGTGGATGGGTGACCATTACATATCGATACCTCTCCATTCCTCGGAAAGCTCGTTAACCCGTTGGTCCCGGCTATCATTTGTAGATCTTTGGCAGTCGTTACGGGTAGCCAGAAGCCCAAAAGTCTGACAATCAGTCTTATCAAGGGGTATCGTGCTACCCAGTAGCTGGCTTGTGGAGGTCAGATAGGCAGTCACCCGATATAAAATACTGTTATTCAGCTGCATCCAGTTAGACTGGAAGCCGACCCCAAAATAGCTGGGAAAAGTCTAAGCAGAATGATTTTGACTCTAGAAATTATCTGTATCAAGAGATCATGTAAATTTTCTTTTGCGCGGCAAATATTACTATTAATGTCAGTTGTTCTTTAACTTCAATAATATTTGAATTACCGAGAAAGTAAGTATTGTTTTTTAGTTAAATACATTACAGTTAATTATTTACAAAACCTACCTTTACATTTTTATGAATTAACTATTACTAGTGACCCGCCCCTGCTTCACACGGTTTTTAAGCCTTGAAATCATCGAGTTTTCTTCATTGTATTACTACAGTCTAGTAACCTTATCGAATAAATGATCTAAAATATGGTTAAAACAAACCAACCAACAAAGTCGGAAAATGTTTGGGCAGATGATGATGATGATGATGGGGCAAACTGCATCAAAAACCATTGTATAGTGAAGAAGAACTAAGCGGTCAAGACAGACAGACTCGGAAAAGTGACTTTATTTTCTACTACAATAAGAAATAAAATCCATTCACACTATCAAAAGAAACTCAAAAGAAATATCTCCGCGTTAAAAAGAATACAGCTTGGATCATTCTTCATTACAAACGTTCTCGAAACTGGTTCCGGAAACCGTCCATTAATTGTTAAGTGCCGTCAGCAAACTCTACTGGAACAATCGAAAACTTTCCAACGATGAACTCTAAGTATAAGCTCGTGAATAAAGCCTGAATAGAAGATCTAACGTGGTATAGTGTCAATAGTTACAGTTATTGCTGTTCATCTTCATCATTTTCGTCAGCCTCAGCAGTACTTGACACTCAGCTCAGCTTGGCGTATGTCAGTTCGTGCTTGACATACATTACGCCTCTCTTATCACACGCCATTTAACTCAATTCTCGGCAGTTGATTAACATTAGTTTTGAAACGAATAATAATCGTCATTGTATGCTTGAGACCTTAGACTAAATGATTAAAGGGTGTACCTAACATCAAACACGCCATACCTAACAGTATCCAAAATTATTCATTGATTCTTGCAGGATCACACTCCATTACCATTCCATTTTCTCCATTTTTATTATTACCAATTTTGTTACCGCATGACAAACTAAAATATGAACGTGTCCTTACACGTGACAGGATTTTTAAAACAACAAATAATTCTTTAGAAACCTTATTAACCTAATAAACTAGCGAGAATTCATAAAAGTACTATAGAATAAGAACGTTAAGCAGCTCACAATTACCCAAGCATTCCTAAAAATATGAGCATACACAACACCATCTGACGCTATAAAGCGATTTATGATGATAGAGTTAGAACCGCCAAAGTAACATGTGTAAGTGAGCCTTTAAAATAAGTGGAACTAGGTTAAACGATCAAATCTAGCCGCTACACAATTACGTCTAATGGCTGTACAGCGCTTCCTTAATGCCCTGAGTGCAGCGGCGGAGCAACACTATAAAAAGGCTATATATAGCTAGGTATAGCCCGTGTATAGCTATTGTTGTAGGTATTCTTTTAGAACCATCTTGTAGGTATTGTCTCTGTTAAGTAGCCCAGTTTGCATGGTTGGAGTGAAAGTTTTGAGTAAAGATATTTTTTGAAAAATTGCTTATATACTACTTTTTCACTTGTCATATTATTATTATACCATTGTAACAAACAAAGCAGGATTCAAACTATTTCTTCCTTTGTTTTTGTTACTAGTGAAACGCGAAGTTAGCGGTACTTCCTGAGTACGGTTCCTAAAGAACAGAACTGTTGTCGTTCTCAGCATACAAACAGACTGAAGGCTTGACCTAATGGGTAGCTTAAAATGTTAAGAAAATCATACAGCAATTTCGTGTTCTCAACTAAAATTATAAGCTTGACTGTCGAAATGGTGATAAGTAGGTAAACCTAATCAAAAGTGTTATTTTGTGAAGATGTTTATTAGTAAATCATCTGAAATTAGAACTATGTGAATTAATAATGTGCCTCATATTATTTCTCAAAGATTTGTTCGCGTACACAAAAATATAAAATATTCTCCAATAAAATAAATGTATATTAAGATTTGAGGGAAACCTTGGAAATCAACTAGCTAAGTAAATAGTAAGTAATATGATAGACTTGGAAGTCACATATTCCCCTTTAAAGAGCCGAGCTATTCTGTAACAATCTCACCGTGATAACTGGGGTGAAGTGGGCTTGAAGTTAGTTGTCGATAGTGTCAATCCCTAGCATCAGGTGGAGTGATAGCTCACTTCACCTAAGTTGGTCAAGTCACGGTGAGATTGTTACAGAATCGACCGGCTGATCTGACGACAAGTCGACAACCTCATCCCGTACGGTTTCCACTCATTATCACAGCTTATCATAAACAGCCGCATCCAAGCCGAGACGTAAGCTTTGTGTATTACTAAGGGGATAGGTAACCATAATTATTTTCACCACACACATACAGCCTACATTAAGGGCTTATTCGTTGATTCGCACGAATTTACTCACCCGAAACGGGCGATTCGACACTTTTAAATAATATTATTTTATCTGTAGGCGATTCGCACGAAGTTAAGTTTAGTTATTTGTGGGCAAATCGATAATTCCAGAAATACGTAATAGGCAATTGGCAGATTTTGAATTTCATGCAAATACGAAAAATGAGTTATATTGAAATATTTTGGGTTGTATTTATTGATTTTTTTAATGATTATAATTCAGTAAATACATACTTGTTATAGTCGCGAATCATCATATTTTGTTCAACATACAACATAACACACATCTGCAACTTGCAAAAAACGGGCCTAGCGCCTAACCTAGCGCTTCCCCTTAATAAAAATCATTAATGCATGGTAGAAGCTTGAAATTTTGCACAACTGTTTCGTACGATACGAACGATTTTGAACATTCATCCCTTAAAGCCTTAAAGGGAATGGTTTTGGTAATGGTTAAATAGGGAATGAAAGTTTGTATCAAAGTTCGTTATTTTTGCCGATGTGTAATCCCATGCATACTCGTACATACGGCTTGTGAATGTATATTCATCAAAATAATTTTGTTCCCAAGCAGTTAATGCCCATTGTGGTCGCATGCATTAAAACTTGTTAAACTAGAGACACACTCAGAAAATCGTCCTTACAGCGCAGGATAGCCTTTACCAGAAGTGGTCATCGTATTAGTGCTAGCCAGAGTCACTCTTATCCGGGCTATTGGACGGTTCCTTGGTGTGCCGTCATACCTATTTATCAACTTTTTTAATATACTTTTTACGTTCCTTTATAAAAACAAAGTAACTGAAATTCAACCCATATTCTGATAATTCAAAGCATTTGGGAGGCGTATCTAGTTAAAACGAAACAAATACAGCCCATCTTAACCCTCTTTAATCTTAACAAAGAGTCTTGAGACGAATCCTCGTTATTTGTGAGAACTCCTTCACCCGTGTGCCTTTAAACTGGTACTCTCTTTCATCAAAACATTGTCGGCCCATTTCCCATTGCTTTTCTCTACTAATAAAATCATAATGAAGGTAAAGGCTTGGACAAACTGGAGTGTCTGGAGTATCGAGTTGTAGCCTAGACCTAGGATTTTCGTATTATTTAAATTGCTTTTGAAAATTGAAGTTAATCCACGATGTATCTGGCTGCTTTTCTCAACTAGATTAAGGTTGATTTCCAGTGAATGCCATTCCTGAATACCAATAGGTATTAAGCATGGAGTCACACCTGCCATGCCATCTCATTTCCACATCCCAATTACTAGACAATACCTATATTCTAAAGACAAGTTGTCAAAGAGCTCTCTAGCCTCTTATTGATAACCACAGGTAAATACTATCACAAATAAAAAGTTCTTACGTAATCTTAGTAATTTTAATTGATCTAATAGTTCCTACCTTTTTATTTAACTCTTTTGTCGTATGTAATTTGGGAATTTTGTTCAGTTGATATAAACATCTGACTGCGTTAACCACGTTACACTGATCTGTAAATTACACCACTACGGAATTTGCGAACCAGCTGCAGATCTTGTTCTTTCCTATCTATCAAACAGGCAGCAAACCTTAAACGTTAACGGGGCGACGTCCTCGAAGTCTTTCGATAAGCGTGCTTCAAGGTTCAATTCTTGGCCCTTTCCTATTTCTAGTTTATATTAGGTCCTTACACATGAAATTGGCGTTTTGTATGGAAAACGATAAACTAGTTTTTTAAAATGAAATTATTTTAATTAATCAATCAAAGTACGAGTATGTACCATTGCTATCTATGCACTTTCGCCATTTTATCGGTAAATCATTGATTCCTTTGCTGAAAAAATTATGGGAGCGAGAATCAATAAAATCTTGGAAGGCGATATTGACAGCCTCGTCGGAATTGTTTTTTTTCTTTGCAAGTAGTTGTCCAAATTTCAGAAAAAGTGGTAATCTGTTGGAGCAATGTACCGGGGAGTAGGGTGACTGTCGGCGAAGTTCCAATCGTAGCTCCTCTAATTTAGCGACCTTCTGTTGTGCAGACCGTCTGTTGTCTAGCGTTGTCCTTAAGCAGCAGTGGGCTAGAGCAATTGACCAGCCTCGGTTGTTTAACGGCTAGCTTTTCCATCATGGTTTGCAATTGTAGACAATACAGATCTGCCGTAATCGTCTGGCCAGATCTTAGGAAGCTGTAGTGTATGACACCAGCACTAGTCCACCAGACACTTACCGGTACTTTTTTCTGAGTCAACTTTCGCTTCAGGCAGCATTTGGCCGGTTCCATGAAGTATTTAGGATTGGTGCTCGACAGCCTGTGGAAATTCGAGCCCCACTTCCGACGGCTGGCGCCCAAGTTGCTGGGCGCGGCTGGCGCGCTCGTAACGCTGCTTCCCAATCTGGGGGGCCCGAGCCCTGCCTGTAGGCGGCTCTACGTGAGAATCGTGCGATCCATGGTCTTGTATGGGGCCCCGGTGTGGGCCTCTGACCTGACGGCCGGCAGCATCGCTGTTTTGCGAAAGCCGCAGACGGCGATGGCCGTCAGAGTCTTCAGGGGGCATCGCACGATCTCCTACCAGGCGGCTTGCGTACTGGCCGGATCCCCGCCCTGGGACCTCGAGGCGAAAGTACTCGCGTCATTGTATCGGTGGCGCGAGGAAGCGAGGGCGCGGGGCGAGGGACCGATGCAGTGACACATGGAGCTGCGTCGGTCTCAGCTTCGCGAGGTGGCGGAATGGCGGGACAGGCTTTCATGCCCTACCACCGGCCTCGTCACCATCGAGGCGGTCCGGCCGCTGCTCGAGCGCTGGCTTGGGAGAAGGTACGGCTCCCTGTCATTTCGGGCGACGCAGGTGCTCTCGGGGCATGGTTGCTTCGGGAAGTAACTGTGTCGCATAAACAGGGAGCCGGACGCCCGGTGTCACCACTGCGTCGACTGCTGGGAGGACACGGCGTGGCATACGCTGGCAGAGTGTGCCGCTTGGGAGGAGCCGCGCCGTGCCCTTATCTCAGAAGTAGGCAGTGACTTGTCGCTGCCGGCCGTAGTCGAGTCGATGGTCGGCAGCGACGAGTCCTGGAGAGGGAAATCTCGTCCACTCACCCGACCCGCAAAAGGTGCACCAGGCGTCGACGGAGGGTGGACAACGTCCTCTTCCAGCCCTTCTAAATGGGTCCAGGGGCGACGGACTTGGGGACGTCCGTCGCCCCATACACACCAGGACCCGAGGTGGTGGCGCGTAGTGTTCCACGCGCGCCCCTCTTAGACATCGCGGGGGGAGTCAAATACCTCACTCCCCCCCAGACCCGAAGAGGCCCGCAGCGGCGGGCCGGCACCAGTCGGGGGTTGCGGAAGCATCGTACGTTCCCGCGACCCCCGGCGTAGGTGTGAGATGGAACACCGGGGTGGTTTATAGCCAGTAAGAGTCTGACAGACCCCGCCGCCCGCCCCAGGGCGGCGGACATCCATGAGGATTTTCCACCCCAGAAACAAAAAAAAAAGGATTTGGCCGGTTTTCCTAGGTTCAACCATTGTGATGAACGTTTCCGATTATCGTACAGGATCCATTTTTCATCACAAGTAACGATACGATTCAAAAGCCCCTCGTTATTGAGACGGTTGAGTAATGTAACGTAGCACTCGATTCGTTTTTTTTTGGTTTGCTTCACTCAATTCATGCGATACCCATTTATCGAGCGTTTTCACTTTTCCAATTTGTTTCAAGTGAATTAAAATTATTTTATCACCAACACCGAAGCCTGCCGCTAGCTTTGACGTGTTTGCGATGGATCCGCTTCCACGATCACTTTTAATTCTCCATTATGAACTAGGGTCTCCGGCCGTCTACTGGGAATGTTCTGTAGGTAAAAATTTCCAAAAGGAAAACGTTAGAACCAAACACGTACCGTGTTTTCTTTTACGGTAGCTTTCCCATACACATCATTACTCTTTCGAGCTGATTCTGCAGCGCTGGTGCCACGGAGGAACTCGTATTCGTAAATAACGCGATATTTTAAGTTTACCATATTGTGAACAGAACGATGTCAAAGTCAAATCAAATGGCGCGAAAACAAATGAATCGCTAAATTTGAAACGCAAATACACAAGCCTAAATTTGAATTTGGAATTCCTAACCAAACGCCTGATATTTGAGATCAAAGTGGCCAGTTTAACAAAACGCCAATTTCATATGTAAGGACCTAATATTAATGACCTTCCTTACATGATGGCTATCATAACGGATATAATTTTATTCGCTGATGACTCTTCTCGCATTAAAATCGATAGAGCAGATACGAATGTCTTACATGCCAATGATAATCTGGCTGCTCTTTCAAAATGGTTCGCTGCTAAATAACTTTTACTGATTCAAATTCAAACTTTTTATTGCGAACTAAGTGTACACAATTTTGAAGATTTTAACAATCGGTAGGTTCTTAGAACTTAGTTGCCTGTTAAGGCATTGCAATTTAAATGTCTATACATATAAGAAAAGGAAAAAATATGTATACGTATACTTACTCAATATTACAGTTAAACAGTTTACATTATATTATATTAATTATATCATTATTCATACAGTTTATATTATCTCATACTATTCTTATAAATTATATCACATTATATTATGTATCACAATAACTTTAATATAATTATTATTATTTATATACAAAAAATACTATTGCTATATACTGCAGTGTGGGAGAATGCGAATAAAACTAGAAGTATTAAGTTCTCACTACCAAATGTATCCCAAGTAGGTCTAAATTTAAAACTTGATGGCAAGAAAGTATATGCTATTACCAAAACTGTATTTCTAGGAATTACTTTAGTTTCAAAATTGCAATGGGGTGCCCACATTAGAGCTCTTTCGGGTAAATTAAGTTCCTCTGCATATGCAGTAAGAAAAATAAGGCAGTTGACTGATATAGCCCCAGCTACTTTGCTAATTTCCACAGTATTATGTCCTATGGCGTTCTGCTGTGGGGATTGACAGCTGGCGTAAATTCTATTAAGGGAGTAATCCGCGCCATCTATAAAATGGGTCCTCGTGAGTATCTTCAAAATTCAAAGAAATTGAAATACTAACTCTACTTTCTCTCTAAATAAAATAAAATAAAATAAATAAAAATATCTTAGATAGTATTTTCTATGTTCTTAAAAACTTAGGACTTTTCAAATTATGAACCGATGTGAAAGTCCATAACATAAACACACTTAGTAAAATTTTGATTAACTAAAACTAGCAAGTTATTTCTTATAAACTGTATCCGCTTTTATAACAAGTTGCCAAAGTCGGTTACAGAACTTAGCGATGGCAAGGTCACATCAAACGTGTCCTTATCAAAAAGCATATTACAAGATTAAAGACTGCGTTCACGGCAAAGAAGTTTGGCAATCATTCATTCTGCTTCCCTGGTACCCCATTAATAGCATCATTAGAATTAGGAAACGCCGACCTCGTCTAGCTTTTAAAATATGATTGACGTGTAAAATTGTTTGTACAAACCTACTTACAGAAATAAAAAATCATTTATCAATCAATCAAATCATTTATCAATCATTTAATTATTATAAATATGTCTATTAGCTGCACACAAATAACGATGTTTATTGTTTTTTTTTACATAATTATTTGGCATAATCTTCTCATTATTTGACATTTTAAACCTACAATTCTAATTTCAGCTCTTCATTAGTGGCTTTTGTAATTTGTATTAATTCAGATTTGTTACAATTGCACTGGCAATTTGTTTTAAATAGGTTTTTATTTGGTTTTTTTGTTTTTTTTTTGGTTCTATTATATTTTGTGAATGTGAGGAGGTTATGGGCCTTGTAGACCGTTTTTTTTATTTTGTTAAGTACCTGGTACTTGCTAAAAGGCCTACACTGTCGTCCTATTGTAATTTGAAATAGTGATACAGTGTAATTTGAAATCATTGTAAAAGTCAGTTATTTTTCAAAGAGTAACCGTGGAGTTTCTCGCCGGCTCTTCTCCATATGAAACGACCAATTGTAACCGTGCACCTAGCTTCTGACCTTTCATAAGTGCCCATGTAACTTTATGTGAAATGAAATATTTCGATTTTATATGAATTTGTCAGATCAATCATGCGGCTGAATCCAAAAATTTCCTACCGTCTCATATGTACAGCCCCTAAGACGTGGCACAGTAAAACGCTAATAAACGTTCTAAGTACGATCGTTAGACGAAGTTGCTAAAGTTCAGTTTTAATAATAATATATAGGCAGAGCATGAGGAGTTCACAATTAATAGTTAATGCCCGCCTGAGCTTTATTACTTGCTCGTCAACGATGTTCTAATGTAAGTCGTTTAACTTTTTGTAGGTCAGGCTGAAACGGAGTTTATAACGTCTTACAGTTCGGCCGTCGGCGTCGAGGGAATGCATTCCTGACAACTGTCAGTTTCACACATGTAGGTTGGAATATTGTGTTGGTTTGGTTTATGACCATGGTTTTATTAAGCTTTGTAACTATTGAAACGGCTTTCTAGCGAGATCTAGAGATAAGTCAAGTAGCTTGTTCATCTTTCTACAAATTTGCAACTCAAGCAAGCAAAGATTTGATGTATATTATAATAATTCAGACCTTTACCACCTTTTCAATTAAATTCCATCATGATTATCATGTTTTCCAGAACATAATATGCCATAAGCGCAAAGGAAAAACATGAAAAATATATTGGCTAATCTTTTGTATTGCAGAGGTATATTTGCATAATGCGCGGATAAAGTCAGGAGGGAACAAGCCGACGGATCTATTATTAATTCTATAAGAAACACCGTTGAATTGCCTCTCATCTTATATCGTCAAATAATTAGGGGCACAGCGATTTGCGTAAATAGCACCCGGGTTTTTTCTTACTTTTTCGCAAAATTATGTAAATTTTACGAATATGTGGAAATGTTTTCGTAAACTCTTCGAGAAAACATAGATTGGGTAACGTGAAACGTGACTACAGATCTCCTTCAGGTTTCTGGGTAGTATTTATCTTGTATCTTTGATGATGTTGCTTTGAGTTTCGTATGTACTGTAATGTTGCCATCATACCTGCTTTTCTAAATATTTTATTATTCTACCTTTTCCTTCACCATGAAAAAATACTTATATATGTGTGTGTGCTTATATACGTGTGTGTGTGTGTCTTTTTGTTTTTATATAGTTTGGTTTTTTATTTTATAATTTCGTTTGTGCACTTCCTGTACGAGTCGCAATAAACACTTTTTCTTTCTTTCTTTCTTTCTAACTTTCATAGTGACCGTTCAAACGGTGTTGGAGTTTACCAATCTCATGTATACGATCATACAATTTCGTATATTTATATATAGATATAGAATAAGATTGTGTACGCATGTAAGCCTTTGTAAGCATGAGGGGTATCTAATTAATATAGGCGTCTGTACATCTGTTTACTAAACGGTTTTGTAATTAATGATGTCTAATTGCTAGAAAATCATACCATTTGCCAATATAATTATAGCCAATGGAGCTATTTCACTGCGTTAAAGATATTATGAGGAGCAAAAATCGTCATACCTTGATTTTTTGCAGCAGGTTTACATCTATTTCTTATTTCACAGATATTAAAAATGTTACCGTTCAAAAATAGAAAACTACTAACAGCTACTAACGTCATAATTGGACAAGCACGAACCAAGTAAACACAAGTCCAGTTGGCTGTATTTGCTGCACTTAAGCCGGCACTCGGCAGTTATTGGAGCGTTGCAAACTACCTTATACGGAGGTTAAACGCGTGCTTAGTACCATTTGGACCTAACTGCGAGATTAGAGCCGCTAGTGGAACATGTATTGCAGTGTCTATCTCGTAAACTGTCTGATGTCACCCTAATTGTATCTTGGAGTGTTTATCGTCTTGAAGTTATGTTTAACTGACCTTGAAGTTTTTTGGATGAAATATAATGGTTTGTTCTACGACTTTGATATTAAGTTCCATGCTATATTTAGTGTAGATCGCGTTAGTGTCAAAGTGAAAGTCAAATCATTATTTCAAGTAGGCACTTTTGAACGTCAAAATATACAAGGAAACAGAACTGTTTCTAGATGCCCCTTCCAAAACGTAGTTTTGTATGGAGAAAAATGGGACAACCAAAATGTCTAGTAAGTGTGCTGATGTCTGGCCATCGAATCTGGAAAACCATGTTTGAAATATTACTGATGATAAGGTACCACAAGAAAATCAAAAACTATACAAAATCTTGATTAAATTTGATTAGAATACACACGTCAGTTTTGTTACTAAAACTAGGCAGATACCCCAATTAGCAGCTGAAAACCTCAGAGATCAATCAAGCAAATTCATTACACTGATTGGTATAAGGATAACTGATTGGTACTGATTGCAAATATCCGTGTTCTATCACGCGTGACGTACCTACGTTTGAGATTAACCTCAATTTCATTTCAATAAACTTAGCGTTAGCAATAATGTCTGATCAACAATAAATATCACTTAGTAGGCATTCCTATCTGAGCAGTGGTGGTCCAGTGGTAACGGCTGCGACTTACGAGTTGTAGGTCGTAGGTTAAATAATTTCATCACCACTGCTCTCAAAACGGTGAAGAAAAACATCGTGAGGAAACTGGCATGTCCTTTTAAAAAAAGGACATGCCAGTTTCCTCATGATGTTTGAGGAAATCGTTTGTTTTGTTTGTCCTTAAACCAAAAATTCGAAGACATGTGACTTATAAAAACCCCACTGGGTCCGCGTGGTGGATTACGGCCCACTCCCTCTCACGGAGAGGAGTTCTGTGTCCCAGCAGTGGGAACATTATAGGCTGATTATGATGATGACCTGACCTATTTGCCTGCGTAGCATGACCACTTCGATCTCTACTCTACGAAGAGAAGACAAACCACTTTCTTATCAAAAAGTCATGTTTTTCTTGAATTTAGACATCGCTCCGTAGAAATATTTCTACAATTATTACCTTTACACCATACGATTTACAGATAAAAAGGGTGGCAAAAAGGGGGATCTTTCCGCCACAAACGATCTTTTAAAGATGACCATTTGGATGGTTTAGGTTACAATTTCTGAACGACTTTCGGGTTGCCAGTTCAAGCCAGTTGTGATGATTTTAGGTTATGAAAACTATAACCACCTAACTTATGTAGGTAATAGGTACTTTGCCACCGAAATAGAAGTCACTTTATTTTCAACCATTTTAACAAGACGAATACCAAAAATTTACTGCCACCAGATGTAAAATTCCAGAACATGAGACCAATAATTCCTTTCAACACTTTTCTATCAATTCTGTCCTACATTTTGAAAGGAAGCCGATGCACTGAGCAATAATTGGCTATCCCCATTATATGCTGGGGCAACCGCCTCGAGAGTGCAGCCAAGTGGAATGAACCGTAAATATTAGAAGAGCCTGGTTCCTCCGGGTACATTCTTGGAAAATAGCTGGGTAATCGAATGATGCAGTGTGCACGAGATATGCTATGCAGTATGGAGTAGATTAGCTTAGAACTCTGCCCAATGGACACATTAGGGTCAATGCAATGCAATCATTGAGGAATTAGAACTGCGATGAGTGGGAAATTGCGACAGAGCTGTCTGTCCTAGTGGTTGTAACCAATACGATTTTAGATATTTTTTATTATGTATTACGTAGTTTATTATTTTATAAGATTATGTATTTTATCTATGCGCCGTAGTTGCCTGAAATTAAATAAATTGTTATTAATACTAACCATGTCCTTACAGATGACTTGGTTATGATCATTAGAGAGATGCTGATTAAAAAACTTTATTGTCGCTTCAGCTGCAACAAAAGCCTCGTTCTCGGAAATATCCTTTGTCTAATATGAGACAACGAATGAGAAAGATTTCGAAATGCTATTTTAATAGGAGATAAGGATCAGAATCGTCTTAATAAAGAATGTTAGAATGATGAGTCCAACAATCGTTTGGCACAAAATAGAATTAGCGTTATTGCTTTATTTTTTTTCCCCTATTGCTGTAGTAATTTTATTCTAAGAACGTCGTCTTCACATAATAATTGTACTAGATTCTACCCGCGACTTGGTTCACGTGGAACTTACTCGGCCTCCGACCCACCCCATCGTGTTCGACGTTTTCTTTTTGCTCGTCTCTATAAGGTCATAGCGTGATGATAAATAACCTGTAAGCTTGTGTGTGTGTGTGTGTAGCCTATTAACCTTCCTCAGAAAACGGGCTTACAAATGCAAAAATACTTTCTCTAATCTGATTGGTTAGCGCGTTAAACAAAACAAACCTACTCTTCAGCTTTATTAAATTAACTAGCTTCTTGAAATTTCTTGTCCCCCCGCCCCACCCCGTCGCATCTTATCGCCTGCTCGCGCTATTACTTCGTTTTCGTTTAGGGTTCTTTCATTTTTTTTCTTTTTGCTCGGCTCCTAAGGGTGATGTTAAGTAACCTTCCCCAAGGCTATCAATTGCAACAATATTTTTTCAAATCCTACTGGGAGTTCCAGAGATTAGCGCATTCAAGCAAAACAAAAAAAAACTCTTCAGCTTTGTTATCAGTATACTTTTTATTTATTAGCTTTATTTTATCTCTTACATTTAGTTACGTTACGTACTTACGTTTAGTTTTTGTGTTGTGTACTTATATATTTATTTGTAAGTAATGTTGGTTTAGTACTTATTTTTTATTTATTTTTATTCAATATTGGTTTGCTCTTGACTCTAGTCTAGGTTCAGTAGTGACAGAGACAGAGTCGACGGTGGAGTGAGCTTACCCATAAGAAGCCTGTTCATATAAGGTATTTAGGTTGGTTATATTATAGACGTACGAGGAACAGGGTGTAAAGTTCACTCATACCTCCATAGAAAAGGGAGGAACTTCCGACCAGACGGGTGTCTTCTTTGGTGGGCAACTGGCCAATGATTGATGTCGGGAAGTTGTATATATGCTAGTTACGCGATAAACTCTGCTTGCGCGATGCAGGATTTGCGTGACGTCAGTACGACGCGCAGCTCGCATGTGGCGATGTAGATACCGCTACAGTTTCGTGTAAGGGCCGCCTTAAAAAGTATATAGATATTCTATTTATAGATAATAAATAATAATGTATGCAAAATATTGTAAAACATTTTAAAACAGTATGCAAGTGTGGAGTTTCTTGCCCATTCTTCTCTTTTTATAAATGTTGACGTTAAAAAGGGCCTTTTGTATGCCTATTTGAAATAAATGATTTGACTTTGATTGATAGACAGCCCAAAAAGTTTCATAAAACCATCCAATTCACCAAAAACTACCCTGCTAAGTTTGATACCTAATCGAATAAATCAGAGGGGCAATTCCCGTATTTTTAAGACCGTTCGCATTCTAATCTCAGTCTCAATCTGTCAAAATTACAATCAATTTACATACATTTTTGACAGGTTTTTGACATTGATTGTCGCTGAAATGAGATTGCGACTTGAATTTGAACGTTTTTTAAGTACGAGAATTGGCCTACTGAATAGCCACATACGCTGAAGCATAAAGAATATATGGTCCGTCTCATAAAATGGCACGCGATAAAAAGAAATTGTTGGTACGTACGTGCGCGCGTGTAACTGCGACAATCGTAAATGTGCGCTCGTTGTGTGAATGATGTGTCGTTAGTGTGTGCCTGTGCTTATGTTGAGTGATGTTTGACTGTGTAGCTAGGCAAATTATGATGTTGTTGAGGTGTGGTTACAGCTTAGGAGTCGTTTGCTAGATGCATGGGAGAATCTGAGTCGGTCTCGCACACGAAGAGTGCCACAAGGCAAAAAACGCCTAAAAAACACGTTTCTTGAATAGAGAATCCTTCAATTTTTACTTTATTTTATGTTTATATTTTTTTTGTTATAGCGCACTCAAATACACACTCTGTGAACATTTCTACCGTCTACCTATTACGGTTCACGGTGCAGACGGACGGACGGACAGCGAAGGCTTAGTAATAGGGTTCCGTTGGCACCCTTTGGGTACGGAACCCTAAAAAGGCGAGTCAAACAAGAATTAATTTTTTTGAAGAACGCTGTTAAATTAAAATGAATATGCGCATTCTTGAGATAATAATCTACATAAAGGCTCCCGCAGACAGGCGCGACGCCGTTGCGTTCTATTGTTCTATCAGAATCGCGTCGCACCGTTGTGCGACGCGATTCTGATAGAACAATTTCCATAAAGTTTTCATAGAAACTGTTTTAACAGTCGCGTCGCGCCAATCTGCTGGAGTCTCAAGTCAATTATAATTTTAAATATGATTTTGCAGTCTATGTGCCTTAGTTTAATTCAACTGGCGAACATTTTGTTTATCTTTTCTCTCCGTCTTATACTTGCAAATATAAAAAAACTATTTCGATTGAAACCGTTCTATAGAACATTGCATTATTTCTCGCCTCACTGTTCCAAAAATACGCGATCATATTTAAACACGCTGTTAGCTTTGGAATTACTTCTGTTTAAATAGAATTTGCCTTTTCATTGACTTGCTGGAAAATCTTATATTTCTTTGTACAATACAAAGACAGAAAAAAATAAAGGATCACGCTGTTGTCCGTCTTTCTGTTTGTTCCCAGAAAAGGGCAAAGGGCAAGGAAATATCAAGTTAAAAATGAAAGAGTATACATTACTTCTATTGAGTAAAACCACACAATAGTTGAGTGCTTAGTAATTGGAATATTAGTGTGTACCTACCGCTAAGAAGTAGATGGATCTCCTTGCCAAAGACTGGGTTTCCGCATAAGTATGAATACATACATGAAAATAGCGCCACGCCTTTACGGTTTAAGATATTTATTTCTCAAAAAGAATACAATTCACTTAATATGAGAAATACAAGGTAATCTTAAAACTAAATAAAAGAATTACTTGTATTCGTAAATAAATAAGTTAGTTACTTGGTAGGAACATAATTTTTAGTGTTGTGGGCTTGTGGGTAAAAGGAAAAAGTGGGTGTACTATTACATATTGATTCTTGAAAGCAAGTCAATAGCAATTGCACATTGTACCATTTATATGTACTGCAATGTTTCGGAAATACAGAGTAGGTATTCTAGTTTTCATTATACTTAGCAAATTAGTAAATAATAATAATTGACGAGGATGTAAATTAAATTGGTGTGGTGGGTTAAATTTAAAACCTAGAGAAATCTTATTTATTTATTTATTCTTTATTGTACACCACAAAAAACATAACAACAAAAATTAAATTGAACACTACTTAATATAAAATGGGCGGCCTTATCGCTTTCTGCGATATTTCACACTTTCAAACTAAAGTCTTCATAAAACTAATGCCAACGAAATAATTAACAACATAATTTCCATTTCGCTAATCCACACAAGATTTAAAGTCGTATACGGTGTCAACCGTAACCAAAACTCGCGTAACTTAGCAGACGTAACGTAACTTGGCGCGTTACGAACTTATTTGTTTCGGCAGGAAGTTAAGGAAATGGCTCAGCAAGTAATTCCGTTGTCTATGGTATGTATAAGTTGTAATGTGTTGATTGTATGAGGGAGTAATTCGTGTTCCTTCCTTAGGTACCATTTTGGAGGTTAGACTGTATGAAATCTGGTAATGTCATTTGGGTTTTACTCTAAAATAGTGGACTTGTGAAAATGTGGAGATTAGAGGGTTGTATCCATATAGTGATACAAAAATCGGCACTAGAACATGCTATATTACAGGAGGATTGAGTAGGTACAGCCGCTGTGTGATATTTTGTTGAAGAAAAGATAATGTAGAGGACGTTACAATCTTACAGGGACTAAATGGTGTCATTAGTATTTAATAATTAAAAGTATCAAATAGGTAGCTTGCGAGCGAATATTGCAGATCATTCAATTTCATAATTTAGGCATGACGCAGAACCGCAGATTGCGGACTATGCACTTGTGACAACAATTTCTATAACAAATCGACACAATATTTTGTACCAAGCTTGACTAAATCATAAAATCTATCATTAATCTCTGCGATAAATTAATGAAATCACAACAAATTAATCCTATAAATCACAACAGATGTAATCCCTGTTTTATAATTAATTGTACGGCAGTTGCCCACGACAAGGTCGACACTATAAAGGTGAAAGCAGACGAGCAGAAATTAGCGTCATAAAATGAAGAGTGTCACCAAAATTACGTTGTATTCAGTTTCATAAAATAATGCGGTTTTGTCGCTCCAGATGCTAAATGAGCTGAGCGTCTTACTGCGCTCATTTTGAGCTATGAAAATTACGCAGAGTTAAGGAATTTTCGGTTTTCCCAGTTTTCCTATTCTGTCATGGACTCACTTAGTCTATTGTGCAACAGAATAACTAAACAAAACCAAATGCAATCTAATTTCTTTGACCCATCATGAGCGGCTCAACGCCACAATCGCTGGGTTTACGCAACTCAAAATGCGTCACACCAAAATTATAAATAAAATTCTACGCCGTATTTTCAGCGGCGTCGACAACGCTGGGCAAAGCGTAAGCTTACTTGGCCCCACCCTAACCCGTCGTGAACGCAAACGCGCGCGTTTCGCTAATGAAGCTCGTTCCCTGCCGACCTTGGCTCGTTTGACGCGCTATAACTGCAATTACACCGAGTGTCTGTTTGCCGGCTCGCTGTCAATCTGTAAACATGATGCGCTTTCAAATGCTAATTATATGATTTAGTTACGCGAGTTTTTGTTGTGTAGTTTATTGTGATTCTTGGTGAGGGTTACGGGTTGACATTGCAATTTTGAATGCCATCTAGCCCCAGGAATATAATGGAAGAACTTTATTTAGAGTAAACGCGGGTGAGACGACAGTGACCCAGAAGCCCTAAAGTAGCCCTATCTAAAAACATTTTTTTTTTTTCTACTAAAACATTAAACAGGCCGATTTTATGGGAACATATTGCAACAATAAAAAAAACATCACCAAGTTTAAACTGTAGGTACTTGTGCCGATTACTAGGACACGCTTAATAATTGCCACTCAACTTGTCTTATTGTAGATAGTTTTGTGTTTTATCCCACAAAACGAATAATAACCAGAGGTCGGAATCTGGTTGAGTTATTTATGTACTTGCATCGAAATGTTGATATTAATATGGATCTTCCTGGGATTTCTGATGGACAATCATGTGTGGCCAACAATATAACAAATAAATAATAATAAAAACCTCAGAAATTTACTGACAAATACAACAAAGATAATGAACATATAATTTTTATTAGTATTTACATTTATTCACAATACAAATTATTACCTAATAGTCTTAAGAAAATTCTCATGCTTTTTATACCTCGCCTTTTTTTATAAATAAGAAAATACTTTTGCTTCTAGCCTAGACTTGTGAGGGTTTGCTTATTCAAACGGCCCATCAGAATCATTTTCCTTGTCCGATTCATTCAAAGTACCATTTAAGATTTGAAGTGTTCGTTTCCGATATTACTGTATAACTTTTTTATATAATAAATCACAGGATTTTTCTGCTCTTTAAAATTAATCTCGGGATTTGAGGCATATCCACTTTATTCTTTCGCTGTGTGGAATCAGTGTAAGTACATAAATAACTCTACCTTGTTCCGACGTCTGTTAATAACTAATAAAGGGACTGTTACATAGCTGTTAACTCTCTCATAAAACATATATAAGGCTTGGACTACGTTTGACGATAAAATTGGGTTTTTCTTAAGCTGTATTCGCTTCGGTCGCTCATTGCTTCAGTAAGCGGGCTCTGGTTACTTGGCATCTTTGGGCTCGCTTTGCTCGCTCGGTATGAAACTGAGCTCTTGTAATAGAGGTTGCTTCACTCGCTCTGGTCATGTGTAAGCGCGGTCGGCTCACTTGTGTCGAAGATGGGCTCGCTGTGCTTGCTGTCTCGTAAGAGCGCTCGCTCGCAAAAAGTATTCTCAGTCCTACCTAACCTGCCTTACTGAGGTAGGTATAACCGAGCTGTAATAATTAGCCCTGTGGTAACTAGCGCACTATGCTCGCTTCGCTCACTCAGATCGAGCGTGGATGTTAAAGTTCCAATCAAACCTGATTGACGGCACGGTTGGCGCTGTGGTTAAGCGATTGACTGCTGCGCTGCATGTCGCGGGTTCGATTCCCGCACGGAACAAATATTTGTATGACCGACAAGTAGTTGTTCCGGGTTTGGCTGGGTATGTGAGTTTAAATGTTTGTAAACGCACCCATAATACGGGAGAAATTCCTAGTGTGGGGCAAGGATAAAAAAAAAACCCACTCCTATATAGAGGTGTCTTCTTAATAAATTAAGTCTTCTTCTTATTCTCGTTATTATCACGCATAATCTAATTGCAAATACTTTTTATAAAGTCAGTGAATTTCAAAACCCGACGAGTGTTGGTACGTTTACTTTACATGAAAATCAAACCCAAACCATTCGTTTCAAATAATCTATTTACAGGCACTTTTGAATTGTCAAGTGGTCGGTCAGTCAGAAATGTGACGCTAGTTGCCCATTCCAAAGTTTAGTAGGTTATGGAGACGAACGAGTAAGAACCTCGGGAAAGGACACTCTAATAAAATAAAATAAAACACACACACACACACACTCTAATAAAAATAAGATATTGGTTACATCATGTAAATGTTGAAATTATACATAAATGGTCAGATTACAGGTTCCCCTCAAAACTGTAGTCTGACCATGTATGTATACAATGATGAACAACTAAACAGCGATGTAGGTAGGTACGACATCATTCTGCCAAGCATTAAGTAAGTGTAGTACGCAAATGTGAGAAGAGACCAATTTAAGATTTACTTTAGTACGAAGTACAAACAGTAAAGTCGTGTTGGACGCGTCTAAATATGGCCGGTATTTTTCAGGTCACAAGAAGAGAAAGAAACAAAAATTTCTCATAAAAAGTAAAAATAATATGGTCTTTCAATAGGGTACAAATTGAAGAGGGCCACAAACAGTTTATGCCTTAAATTTTACGAAATACTGCGATGAATATGAAAATAAAGACTCCCTAATAAAATGAAGTAACGACTAAGTTCACAGCACGTAAATATTTGTTATTACGATGAAAAATATTTTATCGGAAAAATGGTAAAAGTCCCGGTCGTACTAAGATTGCGACTTTTCAAAACTTCGCACGCACTTAGGGACTTGTTTAATTTATTCATTGAACTTGTTATAGAGAATATTTTTTAAGTAGCTCAGAACTTGGCGTTGCTTGAAAGTTATTAAGGATTTTTTTAACGTGGTTGTATTGTTAACAAGCATGAAAAGTATGTATAAAGTCATTCAATTTCCATTTATTATCAGACTTTTCGTGCTTTTGAAATTAACACATTAAATAATACCAGCCCTATTGTTGTCCTACTACAAGGAAAAGGACGTCATATATTTTTTTTTTTACATATATTACATAGTTTGACAATTAATGTTTATTATATACACAATGACGTTAATACTTACTTTGTGAAGTATACTATTATTATTTGAATTATTGTGAATGTGAGGACTATTATGTGGGTAATTGTTTCAGTTTTAATCATGGTAGTTTAAGTAGCTTATGCGGCCTATCCAAATGTTCTTTCGTTGGTATTGTTCGTCAAATTGTTGAGCTCCTTAAGTTCTGAGTTGAGCTGCACGGGTATCGACAAATGCGTGCACTGACTGGACAGGTCCACTTTTCCTCAAAAGACCATTTCAGACATCAGTCTACATGGTCTTCACATGATCTGACCAAGATTGTGTCTGGATTTTAAAAGAGACTGTGACCTTTGAGTGTGTTTCAGCCTTTCTTCTCAGAGTAGTCAGATAGGAAATGCCGGCCGACCTCATCTAGTTTAAAAAATATGATTGACGTGTAAAAGTATTTGTACAAACCTACTTACAGAAATAAAATAATTTATCAATTATTTATCATACAGAGGCGGCACGAACGTTAATCACCACGTGACGCTTGCTCAGGACGAATGGGCGATTCCAGACTTATATTAACTAATAGCTTATGCCGACTTCATTTACGTCGAAGTCGTAAGAAACCACAATAATTAGACTAAAATAAAAGCCCTGTATAGGTACTACGTTTCTAGTTTTGGTCTCAGCAGCCAAAATATGAAGAGAGTCAGGCCTAGTGACGCGGTAGCAAGCGACGTACAGTTGTCCGTGTGAGAAGCAGCTCCGCAGCCCTCAGTAGCAATATCCCACTGCTTGCGAAATGTTTAGTTTTTAGTGAATTATTGAACGCCTCCGTTCCTTTAAACTTATACTACCTAACGACACAACCTCCATACATTAACTGATGTATCCTACCAGAATATTTCTGACGAATAGCCTGTCACTAAAATAATATAAAATACGGGAACAGTCACCTAACTAAAGATATGTATTATTATTATTATAACCAAATATGACAGAAAGGCCTAAACTTTATGTTATTATTTATGTAGGTACGTTCTGCAAACGACTCTATCATAAATATAATAGTATACCAAAATGTAAAACAAGAAGCACAAAAATATATCAATTGTTGGGAGTCGAACACACGTTAGCAAAACAGTCGTCGTACATTTAAGCTATTTGCTTCGTTGAAACTTGACTAACACAGTCGTTCTTATATTAGCTCATGATGGCTGCTTAGCTCCGTAGAGGTATAGCGGGATCATAATCATTTAAAAGGTTAATCTGTAACTATCTGCTATATTCGTTCCCTATTCAGCCCAGCGAAGTAACTCTCATTCGTCTCATTATCATCGTAATTAAGGGAAGTTTGACCTGACAAAAAAAAAAAAAAAAAAGGCTTGAGATCTAGAAATCTCAAGCCTTTTTTTTTTTTTTTTGTGGGTGGGAAATCATCAAATAACTTCTCCCGCTCTGGGCAGAGCAGGAGGGCGTGTCAGACTCTTCCTGACTAAAACCCACCCGTGTTCCTTCAGTTGCCTGTGCCGGGGCCACGGTAACCCTCTTGGACTTTTCCGCAGCCCTAGCAGGCATCGGTCCTAGCAACCCCGTCATTGGTGCTGACATCTCTTTGACCGTCGACCCGGGCCTGGTCCTTATCGAACGGCGAGCTGCCCATTGCTCGCCGTTCGCAATCCCGCGCCTACGGTGGCCGGGAATCGGCCTGCGATTCCCGACGCCCAGGGCGTCTCCTGCGGCGGCTAGGGGCGTGAGGGCGCAAATTTTGCCTCTCCCTCACGCGTTCTGCCTCCTCCTTCGCGAACATTACTGCTTCGCAGAAGGAGGTGACGGCTTCCCAAGCCCTCTCGCTCCGTACCATGGCCTGGACCAAGGCCGGACGCGAGAGATCGCCACCGCCAATCGCCTCCACGAGGACACGGCGGTGCTCCGCCCAAGCCGGGCAGACCTCCACCGTATGCTATGCGTAGGCCCAACGCTTCTTCCGCTTCCTTAGCAGTCATGTGTATAACAACACTAACAAAATTTTAAACATATACCCCTTGTGCAAATCCAAATGTAAAGCAAAAATAATGGATTGGCTTCTTGATTTGGATTATTCTGAGACGGAAAATACATATTCTAGCTGTTTTAAGATAAATTAGATAGTAAATTTGTAGACAACTTTTCAAGACACATACAAACACTCACTCTTACAAATATACCTTCACACACACACACACAACACACACGCACTACACACACACACACAACATACACACACACACACACACAACACACTCCATACACTCTCAGGCACACCATTCACTACAAACTCGCAGATTTTGCGTTGATGTGTTCAAATTAGTACCTACTTAATAGTATTGCTTAAGAGGGTGAGAGCCTGGAGATCTGTCATACAGGTCCCGAACCCACTATAGACTCCAGCTCTCACAAAGGTTACAAATTTAATTTGATTTTATATAATACGATCCATTGTCTGTACCTTTTTGAGAGAAATAAAATCATTATTATTATTTCCTTTATTTCATTTACATACATATCAATTACATTTCTAAATATTTTTATAAATAAAAAGATACCAAAAACATTTAAAAATATAAAAAATAGTAGCCCACCGGTATCGGGAACAGGGTCCAAGCTACCGGCGGTCAGGGCTCCAGAGAGAGAAACTTCCTAACAATGCGGGCCGTGTCCAGAAGTACCGCTTTCTGAATCAAGCCCTTGATCCAGCTGCCTAACGAGAGCCTCCTTAGGTGTTGGTCGAGGCTCTTGGGTATTAGCCCATTGGCTGTCACGACTATCGGCACAATGACCGCTGAGCCCACATCCCAAATGTCGACAACCTCGTGAGCCAAGTCAAGATACTTGATTTGTTTATCTTTCTCGGCTTTCACGAGGTTCTCATCATGCGGGATGGTTATGTCAACAATCATTGCGCGTCGCTCCAATCGATCCACCACCACTATATCAGGCTTATTGGCAACAATAGTCCTGTCAGTGATGATGGATCGATCCCAGTACAATGTGATATTACCATTTTCGAGTACTGGGTCGGGCACATACCTGTAGTACGGTACCTCCGATTCCACAAGGTTGTATTTCAGAGCAAGCTGCTGATGGATTATCCTGGCTACAAGGTTGTGTCTATGCAAGTACTCTCCGTTAGCTAGACGAGAACAACCGGAGATGATATGCCTGATTGATTCTCCCGGCCGGTGGCATGCCCGACAGATGTCAACCGTGCCGTCTTTCACAATAAATCTCCGGTAATTGTTCGTCATCATAACTTCGTCCATAATTGCACAGACAAAACCTTCGGTTTCTCCAAAGAGGTCACCGAAACGCAGCCAGGCAACGGACGCTAGTAGATCTACATCCGGTCCATGTAGGGCCCGGAAAAAGCGTCCGTGGAGCTCCTTACTCTGCCATACCTCCATGCGATCATTAGTGTCAAGCACTACAGGTTTGCGCCAGTTCTCTTTAGCCAAGGAGAGCGGGGTGAGGCCCTTGTCCACCGTGACTACATCTCGATGCATACCCACGTCGGTTTCTAGGAAATATTCCCTGAGACTGCATATCTCGCGATTGTGGAGGGTCTTAGCGTTTAAAAAGCCTCGACCTCCACACTTTCGCGGGATATACAGCCTCATTACCGATGATCGTGGGTGATGCATTCGATTTGCAGTCAGCAGCGTACGGACCCTCCTATCCAGGGCGTCGAGTTCGGTCTGAGTCCATTTGAGTATGCCAAAAGAGTACATCAAAACCGGCATGACCCAATCGTTGAAGGCGCGCACCTTGTTTCCGCCTGATAGAAGACTATTAAGTACTTTTTTCAGGCGGCCAAAGAAGCGTTCCTTCAACGATTGCTTCATGTCAGTAACATTGATGCCTAACGTTTCCGACATACCCAAATACTTACAGGTTTCGGATGCGGAGAGGGCTCTAAGGTTTGTGGAATTATTATTATTATTATTATGCTCCACCGTGTCCTCCGGGCGATCCACACAATGTCACCATTGTTGGGGCGTTTCCTCCCGCCTTATCCGGAACAGGAACCTCCCGATAGATCTCAAGCCTCAGTTGGTCCGATAGTTTTTTGATCAATATACAAAAAATTGCCCATTTTCTGGCCATTTTTTCAAAATCTGTGAATTCAGATCAAAATGTTTCAAAAAGTCAGCTACTACTACTAACTTATCTGTGGCTATATCAGTCAACTGCCTTAGTTTTCTTACTGCATATGCAGCTGAACCTAATCTACCTGAAAGAGCTCTAATGTGGGCGCCCCATTGCAATTTAAAATCTAAAGTAATTCCTAGAAATACAGTTACCGTAATAGCACCTAGTTTCTTGGCACTAAGTTTTAAATTTAGAACCAGTTGCGGTACATTTGGTAATGAGAACTTAAGACAATAAGTTTTGTTCGCAGATTATTACGTGCGAATCATTTCAAAAGAATAGCCAGACTGTCGCTGACGTGTAAGACACCCGTATCTTTTCTATCTATTTTAATTTTTTTAATAGATAGGAAATAATTAATGTCGTTAGCACATCCGCGAGATTGGCCTTCAGCTAGACTATGTCCTTCAGAAGGCTCGTTAAACCGACGTGGTCAAAGGTGACGGGGAAAGCTTGTGTAGCTCCATCGCCACAAACGTTGGCACGTCGTCAGGGTCGGTCTCCATGGACAGCGTTATTATATATTGCAAGATTATTCAGCACACTGAACAACAACAGCTTGGCAGAAGCTATGTCATGCTCGTTGAAGTTCGTTGCACAGATCTGGAGAGCGGACACTACGTCCATCACATCCAGCTTCTGCTGCAAGAACGCCAGTAGCCCATTCAACACAAATTCGTTACTCATGGCAAGTACATTATGAGCGACAGCTTGTGCCGAGCTAATTGATACAAATAATATGCAAAGGCATCCGTGTCGGAACGCGGCACAAGCGAGACTATATCTACGACTCATATATATACGTATGATTGACTGCTTAGCTCCGTAAAGGTAAAGCGATGATAATAATTTAAAAGGTGAAATCTGTAAACATCTGCAATATTCTAGGTACTTTAAAAGATTATGAACAAATTGCAATATTGCTCACTCATTGGCTAATAGCGTGGTAACTTATAGCCTAGAATATCTATGCAAAATTTTAACAAAATCTATTTGGTAGTATTTGCGTGATGCTGGAACATACATTTAGACAAACAGACACATATTCGAAAAAAAAAATATTGGCGTTAGAATCGTTCCCACACCTCGCCAAAATTACTTAAAAAACAATGTAAAGTTTTGACTTAGCGACGATTTTATTATACCTATGTATAGAAAGATAACTTCAGGTTTCCTCACAAGGTCCAGCTTTCCTCCTTCACCGATGTCATGTCCAACTTAAACTCAGAAAGTGGTTACATTAAATTGAAAAATTCACAAAATCAAAAGTCATTTATTCATACTAGGCTGAGAATCAGCACTTTTTGAACGTCAAAGTTACATAAGACAGTCCATCGAAACGCCCGCCCTTCACCACTTCCTAATGCTCCTAGTTCACATTGGTACTTGTCCGGGTTTGAACCCACGTGCATGAGTCGAATTAACATAATACTTAAAAGTAATATTTTTTTCAGTTTATCGATTTCAACCGTTCACCATTAGCTAGATATTTAAAAATCTTTGCCCTTTTGTTTTCCTTTATATCCGCGGAACTCCAAAAACTAAATTATCCTCGCAGAAAATCTGGCTTCCTATTCATATTACCATTCCAGAAACGGAATGAGACGAGTATTCATTCATTCGTGTGCAGTTTCGTGAAGCTCGCAAAGTGCTCGTATCATTTTGTAAATATTCATCAAAGGCTCATTCACAGTCATGTTGCAAATAATTATGCTTAGGTATGGTTTCATTAATTTACATATGATTCAGATTATTGAGTTAGTGTGTTCTGTTTTGTAAACATGCTCGTTTACATTGATCCGGCAATACTGGATAGATATTGAACCGATGTAAACACTTTTCAATCCAGTCGGCATCCAGTATCCAGCATTGGTTGTTGAATTTCCAATTGATTTACTCGGTTTGTACACAAATAGTTTGGACGGTGACACCAAAACTAGATGCTTGCGTTTATCTTGGGAATCGGAATTGCGACGTTTACACTGTCAGGGATAGTACCTAACTATCAAAATAATGATTATAACATAAAAGGTAAACATAAACAAAATCTAAAATAATCTATAATCAATCGAAATAAAACACTTCTTATTCATAAATGGTAACAATATACATCAATATACATTGCCATCAGCGAGAGATCAAATAAAGAATAGAACAGTTGTTCACTATCTGAAGACCGATCCAGTGCTGAATTCAAATGCAGGATTGAAATCCTGGGTCAATGTAAATCAGCCCTTATTTCCACATCGTTTTCACGAGTTTATTATCACAATAGTTGGCGACCTACTCGTATGTAATACATCAAAGTATATACTTACTGTACATTACCATGATTGCGTTCACCAATCCATTTGTTCGTGTATGTAAATGTGAAGTACTTTCGTGTACGGTTCTCTCGAGGAGACGTGGGCGGCCATCTTAAGGTTACTTCCAATATTACGATGTTACAGATAAGAGAACGGTTGTATTACCATTCTAATAGGTTACTATAATAATGGAAAATCGAAGATAATATTTTGTTTTATATAAAAAAGCTTCACAGCTTATAGTAAATAAAACATAGTTATTATTCTAATAATAATATGGTGGAAAACTCAGATGGTTATCGTAATAATTGTATGAAAATTTGTGAAATGTGGATGTACTACATCGTGAACGTACTGTGTGTGTGGTATACCTAAACTTATCCCTTCGGGGAAATGTTTTGTTATGTGTCTATGAAAATTCTTCAAGGGAAACAGATTATTTATTTATTTTATTCTGTTCGGGAACCTTGCTGCTAACTTATTATAGTTATATATTATAGTTAATTTAAAGGAAAACCCTATAAATGTAATTTTAGGAGAAATATGTATATGATCGAAGGAAAACACACGACTACCACACGTACTAACGACTTGGACATATTTTCGAACAGTCTGAATGAATTCAGACGATACGTCCTCAGTTCTTGATCGATCTGTTTGTTTATTTCTTTTACAAAATGTTATTTGTGTATTTGTGAGACTCCATCCAATTTATCTAATATTGTACAATTTTCCTATTCTTATTTATAAATAATGTAATAATGATGTCCTAATTTATTTGTTATTTTTATAGTTCCAATTTATAATCGTTTTACTATTCCAATTTGACTGATGTTTATTTTTTTAAATTTTTGAATTATACTGTATTTTTATTTAACTACTTGTCATTTTAAATTCAATGTAAACTTTGTAAATTTTAATTTTTTAAGATCATTTAATTCCATTTTAATTTTTATTACTGATTATACAAGTGCTGTGCACACCTGTAAGTGACAAATTCACCGCAAAGCTGTTATATAGAATATTTTTAATGTAATGTTTTAGTGAATAAGTCGTTGGTGTGTCAATAAATAAAATACCTCTTTTTACACCTATGTTTAATAAATCAAAACGTTTAATTCGAAAAACTGTATTAAGTGAAAGTAATTTGTGTGATATTAATTAGGTTACTAAGCTACATTTTATTCACACAAGGTTCACCGTAACACTCTGTTCGCGCCTGCTCATTTTGTGTGGGCAAATCAGCACCCGCGTGTTTTACTGCAACAAGCAACTTTTTATTTTTTTAATATTTTTGTTGTGTCGGTAGACGTTTTAGAGAAAAACTTTTGTACACATTATTACGGCTCCGTTAAAGGAACATCGAAAATTACTTAAATTATAGAAGTCTCAATTTATTCATGAGTTTCACATAAGGAATTCCAATCTTGTGCTTAAACACACTCGATCAACCTCACCTACTTTCTTCAAGTGTTCGGGTAATCTATTTATTAGTTGTCTCACAATCACAAGATAACTCAAAAACTCTACTTATATATCCTTACACTCCCGCCTTTTTCTCACTTTTTCTTTTTACATACTCCTTTTGCTTCATTTATGTTCACACATCTGGTCATACACGCACGCTGCCGGTTGCAAATACTAACTATCACAATATTAGCCAAAAACTCTACTTACTATGGTGAACACAGTCAATTCCTTTGCTAATATTTTATTCCGGATTCAGGCGTGCAAAATTCAAATATGAACCGTCATATTATGCAATCTTAGTTTGGCAAGCGGAGATGTAATCTGTGCCAATCCCAGCCTCCTAGCAAGCTGGGCTCATCACATTTATTGCTTTATTGCAGCTACATCAGAAGTACCTATCTTTAGTTTAGTTTTTTGTTTAAGCTAGAAGAAGTTTGTAGGTACTGATGAAACAGTAATTTCGTATCATACTTGTAGGTACATAATTGTAAACGCTTTCATTTTGGCAACACAACCAAATTCACAGTTTCTAATGCTCAGCAACGCTATATGTCTTGAATGTATAGTCAAACCCAGAGGAGTGCCCGATGGGGTTTCCGATCTCCAAAAATAACGAATTTCCGTACAAGTTTTTTCATTTCTATTTAACCCTTTTAGGATCTGAATTTTTAGAATGTCTTCCTTAGTACTCGCTCACTTTTCGATACGTAAGGAACCCCTGTGCAGAAGGAGACGGAAACAATTACATACAATCTTGGGCCTGAATGTAACGAGATGAAAATGGTGTGAATTAATAGATTACAGGGACCGATTACATAAGAAATTAAGAAAATCACCTGAAAACAGCACACTTAAAGTTATTTACACAGGATACCGTTTCTGCAACCGTTTACAAAAAAAAAGTAAAACTTCGTACGAAAAGAACCTATTGAAAACTGCGAGCACAAAAAATATGAGATGCAATAAAAACTATAACGAACACTAAAAATACTAAAAATACCGCGACGGAATATTAATAAATAGGAATATTAAATAATTAATACATCCAACGCAAGGGAGTCGGTGGAAAAAGTCAATGATTTTTGGTCAGTGTAGGCAAGGAGTTGGCTGATAGTACAAAAACCTGTGCAAATCTGGATCACCTTCATTTCGCAACTGAAAACACAAACCACTGTCGAAAATCTCTCGCCTTATTGGACACAGATGAGGCGGAGGTAGAGAGTCTGATCATGGGTCTGAAAAATGTCTATTCCGTTGGTTGGGACTCTATACAAAATAGTCTTCTTAAAGAAAATAATAACATACTTGTGCCCCTTTTAACACATATTTTTATTACTTGCTCGTCACAAGGTGGTTTTCCTACGGTTCTAATGAATTCAGTGGTGCATCCGATACATAAATCTGGAGATAAAGACCGCATCACCAACTATAGGCCCATTTCTATTTTTCCCTCTATAACCAAGCTCCTGGAACGCATCCTCAATAAAAGACTCATAAACTACCTAGAAAAAAATAACCATCTTTCTAGCAATTGATTCGGTTTCCGAGCTGGATAGTCGACAAGTGATGCAGCTCATGAGCTTGTTGATTATATAGTAGGAAATATAGATGCGGGAAAAATACTATGGGCATATTTTTAGATTTGGCCAAAGCCTTTGACACGGTCTCTGTGCCACTGCTTTTAAAAAAGCTGGAAAAAATAGGCCTTAGAGGAGACCAACTCAAAATATTTAAGAACTGTCTTTCTGACTGCACAGAATGTGTGAAAATAAGTGATTACACAAGCACTGACTTTCCTGTCTCCTTCGGTGTCTCTCAGGGTAGTATTTTGGGGCCAAGTAAATTTTCGTCTTTTAAATAACCTCTGTGAGCTAAATCTTGATGGAGGTAAAATAATATCATACGCGGACGATACTATGCTTCTGTTTTCTGCTGATACTTGGGAAAATGTATATGCGCAGCATGGATTTAATATAGTAGGTCATTGGCTGCAAAAATATAGTCTAACTCTTAATGCAGATAAAACGTAATATCTCACCTTTTCTATGCAGAACTGTAATACAATCAACTCTCTTTATTATAGCACACAATTGCTGTAATAGTGTAAGCTGTTCTTGCCCTGCCCTAACTAAAACGGAAAAAATAAGATATTTAGGAATAATTATTGATATTAATCTATCTTTTCGACCTCATATAGACATGGTTACTTGTAGGGTAAGAAAACTAATATACGTTTTCAAAAATCTAAGAAATGCAGCTGAACCCAAATTGATTAAACAAGTGTACCTAGCGCTTGGTCAATCAGTGATGCAGTATTGTATATCTGTATGGGGAGGCACGTCAAAAACTATACTCAAAACTCGAGAAGTTGCACAAAGAGCAATACTCAAAGTTAGCACTTTACGGCCCTACCTGTTCCCAAGATACCTTTTGTACCAGTCTTGTGAAGTCCTCACAGTCCGCCAGCTGTTTGTCCTGCACGCAGTCTTAAGACACCATACTGGTACAAAGTATGACAAGTCCTCTTATTTTTCAGCGCAGACGAAAGGTCAGTACATACAAAGATCTACCTACCTTTAGACACCCATACGCTCGCAAATACTATTGTTACCTAGGCTCTTTACTGTATGACAGAATACATAAGCTTGTAGATATAGGAACAAATGTAAATCTACTGTAGTAGACTACATTCGCAAGCTATACTACAATGATACCGAAAACCTGTTCAATGTGATGAAGTAGCAGTAAATATTACTCACCCTCCCTCCCTCCTATACACAACCACTCATTTACACTCACAGGACATCACTACACAACTTATTTTAAGATTATTCAACTACATTTTGTGATTTCTTTCTTTCTTTTTTAAACATTATAATGTTATTGTTTGATCAAATGTTGTGTTTATAGATATATATAGAGGTCAAACAAAGTTATTTGCTTAGTGTCGCTTACAACAGGGGAAGAGCGCTGATGTCTGAAATACAGATATTTTTATATCTAGTTCAGACACAGATGTTCAAATCCGTTCGTAGAAACAAGTGTCTTAGAGTGTATCACCATAATGTTAAATTGTTGTATACAGGGTGGCCGGAACATTGACGTCCAAAAATAAAATTTCGGTCCCTCGTATCGTGGGGTATTCGAATCACCCCCATGTATGTTCCGCGACTTTTCATAGTTTTCGAGTTATGAATTTTTTTCTGAATGTTTGAAAATTTTCGACCTGACCAACCTAAAAAAATTCTAAAAAAAAAAGTAGAGGGTTTTATCGAGTTTCTTTTTTTGCAACTGAATTTTCATAAGTAGTACTTTTATGCATAAAATAATCAGCTTCGTAACTGTGATGAAAGTTATGAAAATGTTGATCTAAAGTGAAAAATTTACGTTCGGTAAATTATGACTCAAATTTTCAACTTTAAATTAAAAATCTTAACAGGTGACTTCATAATTCCTAAGTAGGCTTCAAGAATGCGCCAGACTCTCAGTTTTCATAATCATAAAAAAAATGAAGTACTTAATAGGGCTACTTTGTTTAAAATCGGCCTTCAAAGACAGCGAGGTGGAAAAATTCTTAAAATTACCCATCTGAGTAATTATTTTTTTTTGGCTATTTTCTCGTTCCTAAGGTTAATTAATGATAAGAATACTGAAAACTAACCAACAAATAGTTTCAGAGTTGGGTAAGAAAAGTTTTACGTAAAAAGTGGTTTTGAATAAAACACAGATGATAATGTGAAAAAAGTACTTAATTTATTTTTAACATTTAGAAAAGGTTTTCAAAGTGGCCACCACCAGCAGCAATACACATTCTACACCTACGTAAGAAATTGTCTGGCAATCGTCTAAAAGCGTCTCTGTTCTCTCTCACAACACGTTCAGCTTCTGCAATCAACTGCCTCAGCTCTTGTTCACTTGAACAGTCTCGGGCGTATGCTATTTCCTTGTAATAGCCCCAAATAAAGAAATCGATGGGGTTGAGATCAGGTGAGCGTGGAGGCCACCTAATTGGTCCGCTGCGTCCGATCCATCTGTTGGGGTATGTTTCATCTAAGTAATTTCGGACCTGGGTTGCATAGTGACACGGGGCGCCGTCATTTTGCAACACCATGGTTCGTCTGAGTTCGAGATTCACATCTGCCAGCAACAATGGAAGTTCATTTTCCAAAAAGTTTTTGTATGTTTCTCCATCAAGTCTGGACGGCAGTTCAAACGGACCAATTAGTTCGCCATTGAGAATACCAGACCACAAGTTAACGCTGAAGCGATGTTGAAATGTCGAAGCTCTCACTTCGAGTGGATTTTCATTCGCCCACGTGTGGTAATTATGAATATTGAATATTCCGGATCGCTCAAATCGTGACTCATCTGACCATAAAACTTTATTGAAAAATCCAGGATCCTCTTGCTCTTTTCGTAACATGGTTTGGCAAAAATCAACGCGCAATTGGTGATCTGTAGGCAGTAAAGCTTGGACTCGTCGGATGTGGAACGCGTGGTATTCTTCATCGTGAAGAATGTCTTGGATAGAAGTCCTTGGGATGTTCAGAGCACGAGCCATACTTCTCGTACTCGTAGACGGATTTCGCTGAACTTCTTCCAGCACCATTTCTCTGCGATCCGGGTTAGCTCTAGGGATTCCTTCATGACTGCCGCGTCGACCAGGAATGCGGCCTGCCATCAAAGTGTTGTGCGTGTTAATAAAAACACGATGGTCGGGATATCGCTCAGGTCGCGGCCCACCACGACGTTGAAGTTGTTCGCGATACAGTCGCGCTGCTTCATGGCCGTTTCCTTGTGCAACTCCATAAAAATAATGCATTTCTGCATATTCACTTAACGTGTAACTCATTTTTTACACTTCCACGTAAAAAAAGTCCAAATCAGAATGCAAAACACAGTCCAATAAACGAGCAAAGTAGTCAAACAAGTAAGCAGCGGAGTCCGTGGGCAAAGCGAGTGTGGTAAAGACAAAATGGCGACACGCGTATAGCAGTAAACACAATGTGAGTACGACTGAGGTACTTGTTTTGCGTTGGCTTCGGTTGCGCGCCTTGCGTGAGAGAGATAGCAATAATTCGGTCTCTTTTCCTCTCGGTCCATTGTTATTGCAGGTAAAAGAGTTGCACCCTCGTTTACAACCCATAGTCCACGAGAACGGATCGCGCAAAATTCATTAAACTAACATTTAAAAAAATCTCCGTGTTTAAATCTTAGCTTTCCTGCAGTAATTTTTGGTTAGCAAACTAAATAACCTTAGGAGCGAGAAAATGGAAAAAAAAAATTTATTAATCAGATAGCTAATTTTAAGAATTTTCCACTTCGCAGTCTTTGAAGGCCGATTAAGGCCAAAGTTAGCCCCATTAAGTCCTACGTTTTTTAATGATTATGAAAGCTGAGAGTCTGGCGCATTCTTGAAGCCTACTTGAGAACCATGAAGTCACCTGTTTAGATTTTTAATTTGAAGTTGAAAATTTAAGTCATAATTTACCGAACGTAAATTTTTCACTTTAGATCAACATTTTCATAACTTTCACCACAGTTACGAAGCTGATTATTTTATGCATAAAAGTACTACTTATGAAAATTCAGTTGCAAAAAAAGAAACTCGATAAAACCCTCTACTTTTTTTTTTGAATTTTTTTAGGTTGGTCAGGTCGAAAATTTTCAAACATTCAGAAAAAAATTCATAACTCGAAAACTATGAAAAGTCGCGGAACATACATGGGGGTGATTCGAATACCCCACGATACGAGGGACCGAAATTTTATTTTTGGACGTCAATGTTCCGGCCACCCTGTATTTTTGAACAAATAAATTATACTTATACTTAGATTCAAGCTTACCAATACTTCGCTGAATTTTTTTATCATTTTGACAATTTGATAGCTGAGTTATTAGAGGTTTAGTAATAGTAAGGTTAGTTACAATCTTTAACTAATAACTGATTCCTGAAGTGTAAAAGGTCAGGAATCTGAGGGGCAATTCCCGTATTTTTAAGACCGTTCGCATTCTAATCTCAGTCTCAATCTGTCAAAATTACAATCAATTTACATACATTTTTGACTGGTTTTTGACATTGATTGTCGCTGAGATGAGATTGCGACTTGAATTTGAACGTTTTTTAAGTACGAAAATTGGCCTACAGGTCAAGGAATCAGGTACCTATTAAACATTAATATTTTTTTAATCATATTTAGTGGAGATTGTTTGAAAAGTCATATGAACGGACGTCAATGACTTGGAAGTCATAGGTAGGTACCAGATACCTGTAACAGGTATGGAGCTATGGAAAGGACGTCTAGAATAATAATTCGTCGGCCTAGTGTACTGCAGTGACTGGTCGCTTTCCCACAATTCACACAGCGATCCATAGTTTCAACAATATCCAATCCACAAGGCGGCATTAAAATCCAAAATTACCATTCCAAGTCTAACGTGTAAGTAAACTTCGGTATCCACTGTGAAAGCAACGGTCGTACAAGGTAGGCAGGGTCAGGATCCGTAAATACCAAAAGAGTGGTCGTTGAAAATGACAAATAATTGGGAAATCAAAACGCATCGGAAAACACAAAACGAGTGAGTAAGCAAGTGCATTCCGCAACTGTCTAGTGTCTATCCTCAGATCATATTTTAAACACAGGTCAATCTCAGTCAGCTGGTGGTCAGCTGCCATGCCAGTGACATAGAATAAAAACATAACACTGATTTTAATCGATATTAAATCGATAGTAATTATATTGGTTTTTCAGTAATTAATTGATATTTTATTTATTAATACGATTGTAATTAGATGCACTTTAGTGTATATAGGTATATATAGTGCATTTAATTACTTTGGTTTAATTACTTAGTGCTACCTAAAGCAAAGTTTTCTTTCTGTAATTGATTACTCAAATAATCGATAATCTCACGATAATTCTATTTCCCTTAATATTTCTCCGCTTCCAGATTGAGAATTGAGCTGATTTTTAATATTCTAATATAAAAAGTATGACAATTTTTTCAGATCTTATCTCAATTTATTACATTTGGGCCCACCGTTTTATATCACATTTCATGCTTTCAGACTCGGTTTATATGACTTGAAAAACTGGAGATGTCTTGATTATAATTATGTAAGTTTAATATTAATGTTTTATACACATAAACCTTCCCGAATCAATTCTCTGAATATTGGTGAAAACTGCATCAAAATCAATTGCTTATTTCAGAAGAACATCTCGGTCACACAAACAGACACGAAAAGCACCTATAATTTATAATATGTATACATATACGTACTTCTATCCGTCTGTATGTTTTACAGCTAAACTACCCTTTTGATCGCGTTCGGCACAGCTAGTTTATGAATATTCATGCAAAAATAGTCACGATCCAGCGAAAATCTGTATTAAACTGATTTAATATGTTTTTATTTTGTATGCATTTATCACTTAAAACTTTACAAAGGACTCATTTGTTTGTTTTTTTCAGATTATCCTGGAAGACAACAGGAAATACTATTTATGTAATTTAGAAGTATTATTAATCAAAATCCATTTATTCAAACTAGGCTGAGAATCAGCATTTTTTTAACGTCAAAATTATATCAGACAGTCCCCTAAAACGTCCGCCCTTCACCATTTCCTAGTGCTTTAGCTGGGAAGAAGTGGCGCAACAAACTCCCCAGGAGCACAGCCGTCTGTTCAGTTAGAAAAACAAAAACGTCGGAAGCACGGTTCCAATTGGTCGGTTTCCTATGGATAAGAGCCGGCAAGAAACCACGGTTAGTCTTTTAAAAATAATTGGTTTTTACAGTGATTTCAAATTACAGTGTTTAAGGGTATGGAGCGACTGTGTAGGTCTGTCAACATGTACCAGGTACTTAACAAATTAGAAAATGGTCTACGAATCTACAGTCTACAAGTTAGGCTTACAACGTTCTCACATTCTCATACTCCCCAGGGGTAGGATCATAACGTTTGCGGATGACACGGGCGGCGCTTCTCTTTAGCGCCGATACTTGGGACGAAATTTTTTCGTACGCACAATCGGGCTTTAATACTGTGTCAAATTGGTTACGCAGTAATGTTTTAACACTCAACGTGGAGAAAACCAATTATATCACTTTTTCTCTTAGAGCAAATGGTAACGTTCCAATCTCCTCAGCGCCCTACACAATAATAACACACAAATGTCCGGAGCCACACGATAATATTATGTGTACTTGCACTCACCTTCTTGGCACTAGACACGTAAAGTATCTGGGAGTTATAATCGATGGTACCCTTAGATTCCAGGAGCACATTGATACACTTAAAGCCAGGATGCGAAAGCTAATATATATTTTCAAAACCTTGAGACGAGTAGCTGATGACGAGTTAAAGAGGTCAGTACACTTTGCCCTTGCTCAATCACTGTTAACCTACTGTATCACTGTCTGGGGAGGTGCTCCAAAAACAACAATGATTGAATTGGAGAGAGCCCAGAGAGCTATCTTAAAAGTGTCCTCATCCCTGCCTTATCGCTATCCCACAGAGCTCCTGTACAAGGAGGCTAAAGTTTTGACGGTGCGTCAACTTTTTGTCCTAAACCTCTTATTAAAACAGCACTCATTACTTACCTATCATCCCACGACCTCACAACCCAAAAGACGGTACAACCCCGTAGACCGCCATCTAATACACCAATGCACTACCCAATTTTCAAAGCGTTTTTTTTGCCACCTGGGTGGTTCTTTGTATAATAAAATAAATAGGATGTCACCTATAGTTAGCCTCACTAAAAATATGTGCAAGGAGAAAGTTACTGCCTTACTACAACAACTTAATTATGAGGACACTGAAAACTTACTAACTTCTTAGGTGTAATATCAGTTAGAGCAATAAACTAGCTTAATAAAACTAACTGCCTACATCATCATTCTCAAGTCTCAAAGTTACCTTTAAGCCACATGCCACATAATAATATACAACACTATCATTCAGGCGCGCACACCCAAAAAAGCGCCTAACACACATACACACCCCACCTCACGTCCCTCGCACGGACGAACACACTTCCGCACACAAATAACCTAATTAATAATTATAATAATACATTAGCTTATGTAAGTTTTAAAATTTCCACTCGAGCCACCAATGTTTCTAGAATGTTTTGTTTCTTTGTTTTATTTTTTAGGTTGTCAGTGTACAAGAACATGACAAAGTAAAATGTATCATTTTGTAAAAGGGCGGAGACCTGGTATCCTGAAATACATGCCTAGATCTTAGTTTAGGCACCAGTCTCCCACAATATTAAAATGTTATCCGACTTTGATACCATGAAATAATTGTATTTTTGTAATATTGTGGTGAGAAATAAATCTTATTATTATTATTATTCACAAAATATAAAAGAATCTATATAAAAGCTAAATGAACGAAGAACTAAGAAGAACTTGAAAGCGTTTTTCACAATAAGGGTGCTCAATAATACTACCAGTATTAATGTACGTGACGCTGGCAATGTGCCAGCATCAGATTGCTTTCAGTCCGAATCAAACAAACTTTAGTAAACCTATTAAAATGACCCTTACACAGTCTGTGATGGTAGTTTATAATAATCTTCAATATCGCTACGAGCTACGACGTCACGTTCGTAGCGTTTTCGTAGAACTTCGTAGAGTTTTGTAGCAGTGCTACGTAAATTTGTAGTCAACTGCAAGCTGTCGATTCAAAGATCGATACTATGAACGCTCTGAGAGTTTCCTTATTAGGAATATAATGTTGATTTTACTCGTAGATTTTGTAGCATTACCACCTATGTACTCTTTGATCAAAATAATAAAATATTAATTATTCATAATCTATCGTTGTTCAGTATGTTATGCTGTGTCTTGTTTTTGTAGTTTCATGATTAAAAATGTTAAAGTATATCCTTAATATTATTTTTGTGCCAACCGCTCTGTGGTATAAAGTTTTACCATTAATGAATTACTTCCTCTGTAAAATTACATTATAATGAGTTTTAGTAAATCACTTTAACTTTATTAAGTCCAACTAGTAAACACAATTGATAAACAAAACCTTTGTTCAAACAACACACGAATAAAATTTTTAACTACCAAATTGGCGCCCAACGTGGGACCACAAACTCCCTCTAATAATAACATTTTCATAATACCCTCAACAAACGAATGCACGTTTTTAATCTGTGGCAGATGAGAGTGAGTGCAATAAAACTACTGCGAGCGACACTCGTGTACTTAGCGGGAACGATAAAGGTGCACGGGGGTCGCAATTAGGATGGGGCTAGGAAAATAGCGGGTTGCAGGTTAGATAATACTGTTTGTTTAGTACTTTATATTGGTAAAATTTAGTTTTTTGGCACTAAGATAAGAACCGATATCGGTAAAGATGACTGGATTGAATTAGAAGACCTCACTAAATTATCTCAAAATCAAGATTGTCATGATTTCCAAATATTAATAAGATTTGTAGTGATTATAAATATAAAATTGAAAGTATGTGATTTGCCTCAAATGATGTTTGTATCAGTGTAGTAGTCAAATTTAAAAGTATCTCATTTGACAGGTAGTGTATAGTACTGGTTTTATAACAAAACGGAATGGAAATAATATGATGTTTGGAGCAGCGCCTAGTTTTCCAAGTCAGTTCTCTAGGTCAGGTTAGGTTAGCTAGTTCTAGGTTTGTATGTGTGAAAGAATTGAAAAACAGAAATGTCTATACCGGAAAAGGTGTTTCCATTACAAGATTTTATATTGTTTTCAGTTACTTTAACAGAAATGGATAGATATTTCTTTAAAACAACAAATCGTTGTGACCAATTAACGTATCTCTCAAAAAGCTTCTAGGTAGAGATTTCAGCCATTGTGTGATGATTTGGTGATGTTTGCCACTGTCCATTGATGACCTTTGAGTAAGGTTATTAAAGAGAATACACACATCAAAAGTGTCTAGGGATCAACATATATTTTTGCAATAACTTTTCTCCTGATTGATATTAATTAAAATTTTCTTTAAGGATTCATAAAATAAAGTGTTTTCGTTCGTCACAGTAACGATAAACCAAGTCACCTTTGCATTAATAAAGAAATTTGCCATTTTCCTAATAAAGGGATTTTTGACATTTGAACCACTAACACAAAAGTTCGAAAAAAAGACTGAAATAACAGTTTTCTTTAAAATTTTATTGGGTAACTTAAACAATTAATAATCCGTGTTTCTACCGCGAACACTAACAACACAAGAACATCGGTTTGGCATACTCAAAATGAGTTCATCCAAATCACGCTGTGGAATGGCCGCCCATGTTCGTTGCAACAACAAAAAAAGTTCTTCTTGCGACTGGATACCCTCCATATTCGGCAGAGCTCTTCTCTGTAGCATATCCCATGCATGCTCAATCGGGTTCAAGTCTGGCGACTAGGGCAGGACATTGATGTTAGCTGCGGCGAGAGTCTGTCTTACAACTCTTGCGGTGTGCGGTCGTGCATTATCATGCATTAACTGAAATAAGGGACCGATTTGCACTTGTAGAGGAACGATGACGTCTGATACAATCGTCTCAGCATAAATTTGAGCGTTGAGGTTGCCTCTGATCCAAATCAACTCAGTTCTTCCGCCGATCCAAATACCCGCCCATACCATGATGGTTCCACCACTATAAGGATGGACTTCCTGGCAGGATTTTAATCGCTGTTGGCGTCCAGGGGTTCTCCAGTGTCGTATACGTCTTGTATCCGGTCTCATACCAAAACGAGACTCATCAGAAAAGCACACGAAACGCCATTGTTCTTCTGCCCAATTTCTGTGTTCAAGAGCCCATTGATATCGAATCCTACGATTGTGCATTGCTATAGGTGGTACCCGTAGCGGTCTTCGGGAATGAAGGTTCACTTCATGCAAGCGGTTTCTGACTGTTTGGTCGCTAATTAAGTTCCCTGAAGAGTGATGAAGCCTCACGGCTAACATCATGGCGGTTATTGTTGGAGCTCTTCGAGTTAAGATTTGAATGTATCGGTCTTGTCTCCGTGTGGTGCAGCGATACCGTCCTCCATGGCGCTCAGCCACGGTACCAGTGCTTCGGTAACGTGTCCAAAGTCGACTGATAACACTCTGACTTGTATTCAGAGCTAAAGCCACAGTACGTTGCCGGGAACCAGCTTCTATCATTCCCACGGCTCTGAGCATTTCTTCCCTGCTTAAATGACGTCGCCGCTCCATAATAACGTTGGTTTTAATCAGTAGTAGGGAAACAGTAGCACTAATAATGTCTTCAATGCGTTGTATGTTTTTATAGGGAAAATATTGACAGCTGATTTTCATCTTTTACTCGAATTTGATTCACAGTTCCTGATTCAAATTATGAAATGCACCAAAAAGGATCCATATAAATTTATAAAATCATAAATTTATTACAAAGCCACATCTTAATCTCAAGAAATCCGCATAAAAATGCTTGATCCCTAGACACTTTTGATGTGTGTACTTACCAACATTAAAATTCCCATTTGAATCCTTTACCACGGATATCATGGCCCCACACCAAGCGCTTTTGCTCGCGTCATGTCAAAATGCAATTACGTGCAGCGCGGTAATGCACCGGTGCGGGCGCGGGTTCGCTTCCCGGACGATGCATGTTTACTTTTATTTGCAACCCTTTGATGCACGGTGGAAACGTTTAGAGCCACTTTAGCAGGTAATCTGATTTTTAGGTTAGTGAGGGTTACATATAATAGGGTAGGTGACAGGTTTGGAGTTTTATTGTATTACTATTTTCACGGGTACAGTCTACTCTTGTGGCGACATGTCAAAACATCGATATTTCTGTGATTTATTTAAGTTATCTTTATCCTACACAAAAACTTACCGATATAAATTCTCTTAAATTATCCACATCAAAATCGGCTTTGTAGTTTAGAAGGATCACGTATTCACACAGGCATACATAAAAAGCGTTACATATGTATAACGGCGCGTGACATTATTCGATAATGAAAATCAGTTAATGTTGAGAGTTGTAATTTATTTTTTTAATCATTAGAATTATTTTTAACGATTAATCGTTTTGAATTCGACTAAATGGTCATTTTAATTACGAGTGGGTAACACCGAATGGAGTTGCGTTTGTCATGGTGGGCGAACGTCGGTCGTGTCAATTCATTCACTCGCAAACCCATTGGCTCTAAATCGCTAATTATTACTGCAATCCGTAAATGTTTGAGTAATTTAAGTGTCTGTATAATTAAAACAGTGAACAGTCAACGCTACAGTGTATTTATTTCAACGTTTCCTGAAGTTTAACGCCCACTATGGATTCCCGTGCTGACGAGGTCACGAATCAGCAATCAGATGCAACTACCCGGCTTCCCGTCTTCCCGTTATGTATAATATACAGGGTGTGGCGTAAGTAGTGGTCCACCGTTCAGGATTAGATGAACCAGATAACTAACTATAACAATTAAACATTTTAACCATTTTTAGTAGTAAGTTTTTTTTACAAAATTCGCTCTTGAACTTGATGGTGTGTTAAAAATTAGGGTTAAAATTAGAGAAGAACCAACTTTTTCTTCAAAAGAGCTGAATTTACAATAAAAATCATAATTTATCATGATAGCTCTAGTGTTCAGCAGTAATTAACAGAAATCAAAATGAAAAAATAATGGTTTTTGTTGAAACTACAAACAAATTTGTAATAAAAGGTAGAAATTTCGTAAATAAAAGACAAAAAGTAAATATTTTCGGAACCCTTGTTAAAAATGGTTATTTTTTTTTTAATGTTATAGTTGACTATCTGGTTTATCGAATCCTGAACGGTGGACCATTACTTACGCCACACCCTGTATAAAGGTATTTACTTTACGCAAAATACGCGCATTGACGTAGAGTTGCGGATACCAGCCCGTATTACTTAGCCTTACATACCTATATGTATATAGACAGGAGACTTCATATAAGGCCATTTATTAAATAAGTTGTAACTGCCGCTCACATAATAAGGAATTATTTAAATCGAGAGTTAATATTTACATAATGCCCGAGCACTTTATTTATAACTTTTGTGGCGCCTGGTTCAGTTAATCTAGTAATGGTCCTGCCCTGACGCCACGAGAGATCGCAGTCGATGCGGATCGGTGCGGATCGGTATGGGTCGGTGCGGGACAAGATATTAGACAGCAAAATCTCGTTATAACAAGGTCGAACACAATTATATATTTTTATTATTATGTTCATGTTTCAATATTAGAATGTATGGCTTTAAAGGTTCCGTGTTTTAAAGGACATTGGATTTATAATGTTGGACTTTGGCTTACTTGCGTTTGACGGTTTGTTTGTCACAGACGTTTTTCTTGAAAACGACGGGAATCCTTAAAAATATGTGACGCCTGATGAAAGGCCCAAAGATTAAACGATTAGACGTACCTATCCACCTATCCTATGCTCACATAGGAGCTTCATCAGCTGCAACGCCCATCGTATTTCAGAAACCTAATAAGCCTCTGGCTTTAAAAAGAAATGTACACCAGCCAATAAACGCGTCCATTTCCTTGATATTCTTCCGTCATAAAACAACAACCTTCCAGTGTAACATTACCATACGAGCTGTTACTTTAATGAAGGGTCAACGAAGCAACGTTTACTTCGCAAACATTGTCTAATGCTTGTGTAGTCACGCGATGCGGATGCGAAGCGGTTTGCTTCTTACTTTAATCCATACATATTTTTTAAGTAGCTTTACGCAACAAGATGTGAAAGCAAACCGGACAATCCCTTTCGTGTCAAGGAATCTACTCTCTATGCACGAAGTCCGCTGTTTCAGCCGAAGTTACGAGCGTTTCCTACACCGCATCACCTACGGAGATATGATTTGTTTGGTGCCCGAACTAAGAATAAATGACAGAACGAATTGACAGCTGTCCTTAGTCCCGGACTGTTTTTGCCCGTCCAAAAAAGTTAATTAATCGGGAGTAGGTTCATTCCGAAATATCGAACTACTATCGGACGGGCCCGTATCTTCGTTGATAGACTAAGAGAGTACGCCCCCTGCTTTTGCGTAGTATTTATTGCATGCAATAACGATTAGTATGTTCGGAAATTCAGCCACTATTAAAGTCTTTAGTCCATCTTTTGGGGTTGAATGTGAACATAACAATCACGCCTGTCTTCCACGATGGGTTGGGCAGAGGTGTACCTAAAGTACACCCACATTTCGCCTGTTTTGTTTATGTCCCGAATTATTATTAAAATAATTTAGTAATTTTTGCAGACTTTGTCCACAAGTAACAATGCTCTTAGCCTAGTGTTAGGAAAAGTAAAAAACCAGTGCCTATCCAGTGTGCCATCAGTGCCGAGCCATGGAGTTTCTCGCCAGTTTTTCTCCATAGGTAGGTACCTATGGAGAAAAACTAAGAAAAGCTTGGAAATAGGCAACTAGCTTCATCTTTCTGACTGACCGACCCCATGACAATTCAAAAGTGCCCGTAATTGGTTTATTTAAAAATAAATGCTTTGAGTCGAGTTTGAGTTTGAGTCCCAACGACCGGCGCACATACCAGCATCTAAGCACAGCGCTTACGTATGATCACGTGGAAGCTGTACAAGTGCGCCTCCGCAAACATGCCGCTCGCGCTACAGTACCGCGGCGGCCCCTTCAACACCCTGAACGCGCAATTATACTGTACACGCGGGGCGTCGTATGTCTTCTGCGTGTATTTGGCCCACAAACTGCACGTGTAAGAAGGTCTGGCAGGATTGGCGATTGGAATTGGCTAATGTCAACAGCCGGCACAAGTCCAGACTCCGGGTGCTACTGAGATATACCTGACGGAAAAACAATCCAGGACCTCATGCTCAGTAGTGTTTAGACCAACGAGGCAGTTTACTACTTCTAACTTACTATTTTTACTTTTAATCTTTGCTATAAGTATCTATACTTATTTACATATACAATGACACTAATATTTACTGTATAAAGTATTATATTATTTTAAATTATTGTGAATGTGAGGACTATGTGTGTTTTTGTTCCAGTTTTAATCATGTTCTGGCAGTTTGAGTAGCTGATGCGGCCTACCCAAATGTCATTTCTTTGGTATTTTTCGTCGAATCGTTGAGCTCCTTAAGTTCTGAGTTGAGCTGCACGGTTACTGACAAATGCGTGCACTGACTGGACAGGTCCACTCAATCTGTGTGGTTCTTTCCTCAAAAGACCATTTCAGACTCAAATCTACATGGTCCTCAAAGATTATTATAATAAAATTCTAATTATTGTGAATGTGAGAACTATGTCGGTCATTGGTTTTTTTTATATTTATTTTTGTATTTTTCTCAGCGTAATCATGATCTGGCAGTTTGGGTAATTTATGCGGCCTACTCAAATGGACTTTCTTTGGTATTGTTCGTCGAATCGTTGAGCTCCTTGAGTCTAAGTTGAGTTGCACGATTACTGACAATTGCGTGCACTGACTGGACAGGTCCACTCAATCTGTGTGGTTCTTTCCCCAAAAGACCATTGCAGACACCGATCTACATAGCCTTCACATGATCTGACCAAGATTTTGTCGGGACTTTAAAAGAGACTGTGACCTCTGAGTTTGTTTCGGCCTTTCTCCTCAGAGTAGTCAGATAGGAAACGCCGACCTCATCTAGTTTAAAAAAATATATGATGATGATATGATTTTTTGATCCTACTTACAGAAATAAATCATTTATCATTTATCTACCTAGGTCGTTACTTCTACCTAGGTTGTTACTTTGATTTATTCATATTTTGTAAGTAGTATTACATTGACAGACATCTCTCCTTCTCAGAGTACATAATGGTGGTCCGCTTACGAGTCGCCAACGCTCTCGGTAGACTCCATTCCGTTCTAAACGCACGCAGCAAATTGTCACTTAGGTGCAAATTGCGTATTTACACAGCGTGACATATGCCTGTGTAGTTTTTGCACAGGCATACCCCCAAAATCTCCATAGGATGTGGATCCTACGGAACGGTTTCCTCCGTAAAGCAACGGAATCCCCTTGGTTCGTTCGTAATAAAAACCTACACTTAGATCTTAAAATTTCCACTATTCAGCAATTTATGAAACGTGCTTCCAAGCGTTTCTTTGATACCTCCGGCAGCCATCGCAACCCTGTGGTTGTGAAGGTCGCCAGCTCTGTCCCCTCTAGAATCAGTAAAATCGGCCATCCGAGGCATGTACTGACCGACCCTGACGACTCCATTACCCTCCTCCAGGAAAGCAGTAGGGGCACTAGTACACTATACAGACACAGACACAAATCGAAATTCCAACCTCGCCCCGAGGTCCTACGCGTCCGCGATCCTCCCCGAGTAATTGTCCTCCCTGTCCCTTGATCGGATCCGTGCCCGCTGGTGGTGTAGCTGAGCCTGTAGCTTTAAATTACCCTAATTTGATCCAGCCTCTCCCAAACTTGCTGTCCTCCCCCAGCGACGCCCTAAGCCGAGGTTCGTACCCCACAGGGGGTGCCCTTAGGTGATGGTCGCTTTGTTTATAAATAATATTAAGCCCCTGGCTGGCGGCTTTGAGTTCGGTCAAAGGCACCACAGAATTGACCGGTTAAGTAGTCACGGCCTCTCAAGGCCAACTACGAGATGACATAAAAAAGCAGTATTACACAACAAGTTATGGAAGCAAACCAGACCATTTATTTCGTGTTTGCTTTTGCATAGTATCGCATGCCTCATCGGAGGAGAAACCTCATCGGAAATTCACCCATTACTCAAGTTCGTAGTAGCTTATTCTGGGGTTGAAAGTAATTCAGGCTATTTGAGTCAATGTATTTGCAATACTGTGAATAATCTATAAGTTCTTTTTTTTTTTTTAACTTTGCCCCACTAGTAAGTTCTCTTGTATTGTAAGTACGTTTACAAACATATAAACTCACATACACAAACAGCCGAGACCGGAAGAACTACTTGTAGGTCATACAAATATTTGTTCCGTGCGGGAATCGAACACGTGACACACAGCGCAGCAGTCAATCGCTTAACCACTGCGCCAACCGTGCCGTCACGTCTTTGATTAGTGTACCTAAGAGTGTCCATTTTGATTATTTAATCTACGCGAATCTAAAGAAATGTGTTGTCTCAAGTGACTTACTTGACCGTACTAAAGAGCGAACTTTACCTAGGAATATAATAATACTTTGCATAATATGTAATACGTTTGTTAAAAATATGCATAATAGTATTTCGCTATTCAATTCCCAACCAGTCTCTCTTTTAATCTTTTTTTATTGTATTCGTAACTGTCAAGACAAGGCTTGTATGAAAGAAAATATTTGAAAAAGCGTACGGAAATGTCATGGTTTGTATGGAAGTCTGAAAGTTTGTATGGAAGTTTGCAAGTTTACTTGGAAGTTTGCAAGTTTGTATGGAACTTTGCAAGTTTGTATGGAAGTTTGCAAGTTTGTTTGGAAATTTGCAAGTCTGTTTGGAATTTTGCAAGTTTGTTTGGAAGTTTGCAAGTTTGTTTGGAAGTTTGCAAGTTTGTTTGGAAGTTTAAAAGTTTGTATGGAAGTTTGCAAGTTTGTATGGAAGCTCGTCATTTTTGCCGATGGAAATTCGCATCGGGCGCACGGCTTGTATAGTAATAATAATGTAGGCATGGAAAGTTTATGAACGTATGACTGTGTGAAAGAGCCAAAAACTAAGATGTAAGTGAGATAGTTGACGTGTATATGCAAAGACGTAGGATAACGTGGAAGATATTTAAAAAGGCAGAATGTCATTGGTTTTTAAATGATGGAGTAAACGATAAGACGCGATTTTTTTACTAAGATGTATATTTATGTGTTTTACTAGTTTATTTGAAAGAATCACCCAGTTTAAGATATTGCTTTTACTTTTCCTTTGACCTCAGCCCTTTTATGCCTACATCAATTTATTAATTTCAGAGAAAAACTCCATGTGTAATCACATCACAATAACATAAAACAACAAAAAGTTAGCGTAATAGTAACAAATTGTACATATTAAAACATAAATTATATAAATATGGTTAGTATACCTAACTGAAGCCTATGTAATGGCTGTCCGTATCTACTGGTTTTGGAATGAACAAGTCGAACATGGAGTCAAAACGGTCAACAATATCTTTTAGGATACTGGTGCTGCTGATTCGTAGACGGTGCAGCAATGAGTTTGCTTTCTTACGCATTTAAATGGCTTGAAAACCATCGCGCCTACACGCTTCAGCAAACATACCGGTCGCACTGCAGCACCACGGCAGCACCAACAGATTTTTTCTTTGGTTTTATTTATTTTTCTTTCTTAAACCATTGTTATACTAGGTGCGCAGGGCTCTGTAGACCACTCCGGTACCATCAGTCGTAGCCGATGTCCCACAGATGCGGCCACAGGACCGATCCCTGTGGGACACCACACGACATCTCTTGCCGGTTCCATTCTCCCTGGTGACGGGAGTAGATGACGGCCCAGTCCGTCAGATAGGCCTCGACCACACGACAGAGGTAGGTCCTCACCGGACACGATTGTTTCGGGGGGTTCCTGTTCCGAATAAGGCGGGAAGAAACGCCTGGGTGTCACCATTGTGTGGATCACCCGGAGGACACGGTGGAGCATACGGTGGAGGTCTGCCCTGCTTGGGCGGAACACCGCCGTGTCGTCGTGCAAGCGATTGGCGGTGGCGATCTGTCACGTCCGGCTCTGGTCCAGGCCGTGGTACGGAGAGAGAGGGCATGGGAAGCCGTCACCTCCTTCTGCGAAGCAGTAATGTTTGCGAAGGAGTAGACGGAACGCGTGAGAGAGAGGCAAACTTCGCCCCCTCACGCCGCTAGCTGCTGCAGGAGACGCCCTGGGCGTCGGGAATCCCAAGCCGATTCCCGGCCACCGCCGGCGTGGGCTTGCGGATGGTGAGAAATGGGTAGCTCGCCGTCTGATAAGGACCAGGCCCGGGTCGACGGCGCGTTTTGTTCCACGCGCGCCTCAAAGATATGTCAGCACCAATGATGGGGTCCATTAGGGCCGATGCGTGCTAGGGTTGCGGAAAAGTCCGAAAAGGTTACCGTGGCCCCTGGCATAGGCAACACGGGTGGGTTTTAGTCAGTAATTCTCTGACACGCCCTCCCACTCCGCCCAGAGCGGAAGAAGTTATTTTGACGATTTACTACCCTTAAAAAAATATATGTGGCTCTGAAGATTAATGGTCTTAGAGTAAAAGTAATCTACGTATTTAAATGTGCTAATGATTACACAACATGCTTTTACCTTCTCTGTAAACACAATCAGCTAATGAGGTAGTCAATGTCGTAATAAGGGCAATCCAGTGAGATCAAAATTAATTACACCAAAGTTTCCCGAATGGCAAAGTTGAAAGCTACCTGAATCGTGGGCTCTTGTATTTTTGCATAAAGATCGTTATAAGTTAAAGGCGAAAGCGGTAGCGATGTGTCAAATTTAAATTGATATAATTTTTGTGTTAGATACACACGCAAATTACAACAATTACTAAGTAACTATTAGTTTATTAAGAAACTAAATGGGCCCTGTGATTTCACCCGCATAAATCTCGATGCCGTGAGAATATCGAGATAAAAAGTATCTAACGTCCTAATCTAGGACTTTAGGATCTACCCATGTGCCAAATTTTATCCAAATCCGGTAAGCCGTTTTAGCGTGAAAGCTAACAAAAATACATACAATAAATCTTTTTTTTCTTTTTATTCTTAGTTTAACTCCATGAAAGCAAATCGCTTTAATCAAAACTAAAGTCAATTTAAAGTCCCAAAAGCCATCCATCTGTCATAACTTCCACCACATCATTATTAGAAGTTCACTAGAGTCACCCGCCGTCATAATTTTAATTAAGAGAAAATTTTAAGAGCGACGACTTTTAATAACTAAGTTAAGCGAAGTTACCCGCGACGTGGTGAGACTATATTGTTGCTGAATAATACATAATTATGTCGCAACACTCGATGCAAGTGGTCAAGAAAAAGTGTTTCTTTATAAATTATGGAAGATTTTAATGGAAGCGTTTTGTTACGAAGAAATTGGAGTTGTAGCTAAGATAGGATGGGGTTTTGACGCAAAGTGTCGCACCAAGTGTCGCACCAAGTGTCGCACCAGGTGTCGCACCAAGTGCCGCACCAAGTGTCGCACCAAGGGTCGCACGAAGTGTCGCACCAAGTGCCGCACCAAGTGTCGCACCAAGTGTCGCACCAGGTGTCGCACCAAGTGCCGCACCAAGTGTCGCACCAAGGGTCGCACGAAGTGTCGCACCAAGTGCCGCACCAAGTGTCGCACCAAGTGCCGCACCAAGTGCCGCACCAGGTGTCGCACCAAGTGCCGCACCAAGTGTCGCACCAAGTGTCGCACCAAGTGTCGCACCAAGTGTCGCACCAAGTGTCGCACCAAGTGTCGCACCAAGTGCCGCACCAAGTGCCGCACCAGGTGTCGCACCAAGTGCCGCACCAAGGGTCGCACGAAGTGTCGCACCAAGTGCCGCACCAAGTGTCGCACCAAGTGCCGCACCAAGTGCCGCACCAGGTGTCGCACCAAGTGCCGCACCAAGTGTCGCACCAAGTGTCGCACCAAGTGTCGCACCAGGTGTCGCACCAAGTGCCGCACCAAGTGTCGCACCAAGGGTCGCACGAAGTGTCGCACCAAGTGCCGCACCAAGTGTCGCACCAAGTGCCGCACCAAGTGCCGCACCAAGTGCCGCACCAAGTGCCGCACCAAGTGTCGCACCAAGTGCCGCACCAAGTGCCGCACCAGGTGGCGCACCAAGTGCCGCACCAAGTGTCGCACCAAGTGTCGCACCAAGTGTCGCACCAAGTGTCGCACCAAGTGTCGCACCAAGTGTCGCACCAAGTGCCGCACCAAGTGCCGCACCAGGTGCCGCACCAAGTGCCGCACCAAGTGTCGCACCAAGTGCCGCACCAAGTGTCGCACCAAGTGCCGCACCAAGTGTCGCACCAAGTGCCGCACCAAGTGTCGCACCAAGTGCCGCACCAAGTGTCGCACCAAGTGCCGCACCAAGTGCCGCACCAAGTGCCGCACCAAGTGCCGCACCAGGTGTCGCACCAAGTGCCGCACCAAGTGCCGCACCAAGTGCCGCACCAGGTGTCGCACCAAGTGCCGCACCAAGTGCCGCACCAAGTGCCGCACCAAGTGCCGCACCAGGTGCCGCACCAAGTGTCGCACCAAGTGTCGCACCAAGTGCCGCACCAAGTGTCGCACCAAGTGCCGCACCAAGTGCCGCACCAAGTGCCGCACCAAGTGCCGCACCAAGTGCCGCACCAAGTGCCGCACCAAGTGCCGCACCAAGTGCCGCACCAGGTGCCGCACCAAGTGCCGCACCAGGTGTCGCACCAAGTGCCGCACCAAGTGTCGCACCAAGTGTCGCACCAAGTGCCGCACCAGGTGTCGCACCAAGTGCCGCACCAAGTGTCGCACCAAGTGTCGCACCAAGTGCCGCACCAAGTGCCGCACCAGGTGTCGCACCAAGTGCCGCACCAAGTGTCGCACCAAGTGCCGCACCAAGTGTCGCACCAAGTGCCGCACCAAGTGCCGCACCAGGTGTCGCACCAAGTGCCGCACCAAGTGTCGCACCAAGTGCCGCACCAAGTGCCGCACCAAGTGCCGCACCAAGTGGCGCACCAAGTGCCGCACCAAGTGGTGCACCAAGTACCACACCAATTGTCGTGCGATTGTCGCTCCAAGTATCGTGCGATTGTCGCACCAAGTGTGGTCCTCACGTGGACTTTGTGAAAACCATACCAAAACATAACATCACGCCTGTGTTCTCCGAAGGGTAAGGCAGCGGTGTACCGTCGATGTTGACGGCACGGTTGGCGCAGTAGTTAAACGATTGACTGCTGCGTTACGTGTCGCGGGTTCGATCCCCACACGGAACAAATATTTGTATGACCTGCAAGTAGTTGTTCCGGGTCAGGCTGTATGTGTATGTGAGTTTAAATGTTTGTAAACGCACCCACGATACAGGAGAAATTCCTAGTATGGGGCAATGTTTTTAAAAAAGAATAAAGAAGAAGAAGAAGCTGAAGAAGATATTTTTTTTATTTTTTATTTAAAATATCCCTTACAACTATCGTTACAGGTATGTCCCTAATGCGATAGCTTGCTCTCAAAACTAACTTAAGTATTTACAATATAAAACTATGAACAACTTAAAAAATTAACTAGTACTACTTATCATAGCTTTTGTACTTACTAAGTTTTAACTATAAAACACAATATTTAAATATAAAACAACAACGTTTAGCCTACTCTAATCTACACTATAACATAAACTAAATTTAAATATAAAACAACAACGTTTAGCCTACTCTAATCTACACTATAACATAAAATAAATAACAGTATTTTTGCGAATTCACTCTTAGAGCATGTAAATACATCGATATTGACGTGAAGATCGTTAATAACCCGAATTGCGCGGGTCAATGGTGTTTTAGTGAGAAGGGTGGTCCTGGCAACCGGTACGGCCAGCAGCGGCGGGCGACGCCGCCTCCACACATAGCGATCCGGCACACGTAAACTCAGGCGCTGCAGCACTCCTGGGTTATGCTCAATGCCACGAAGTAACCTAACTAAATACGAAACAAGCGTGAATTCCCGTCCCACTCTCAGTTGGTTGTACCCGCCCATACCGAGCACAAACAGAGTGGGGTACATCAACGGGTAAAACGGATATACCCCATAAAGCTTCCTGTATAAGTGGCGTATGAATTTGTTCTGAACGCGTTCCAGCATTACCTAAAACTTGGCCTCATGTGGAGCCCATATGACAGCACTATGTTCTAAATGACTCCTTACTAGTGCGTCATATAGGACTCTTACTGAAGCGATGTTCGTGAAGTGCCTTGTCTGCCTCAGAACAAATCAAAGGTTTTTAAACGCTCTTTTGCAGATCTTCGTAATATGATCGCGAAACGACAGTTCGGGAGTGACAGTGACCCCCAAATACCGCACCTCAGAGACAGGTTGCATAGGCGCGGCACCCACTACGTACTCATGTAGTAGAGGGACACGCGCGCGCGTAAAACTCATCACTGAGCACTTTAGCACGTTGAAGAAAAGCTTGTTGTCCTGACTCCACTCGACTACTCTATTTATATCTTCCTGCAATCGTTCGCAATCAGATTTACTATTAACCTCGAGCAGCAACTTAAGGTCATCCGCAAATAATAAAAAAGAGCCATTCTTGACGACTTTCGGCAAATCGTTTATCTTTATGATGAATTCGAGAGGCCCCAAATTGCTGCCTTGGCTCACACTTGACCAGGTGTAATATGGGTCGGATTCAGACCCATTATAATCTACGTACTGCTGTCTATCCTGCATATAACTAGCGAAGAAGTGCAATAGATGTGGTGTGCAGCCGACTTCTGCAAGCTTCGTTAATAGGATGTCATTGTCGACGGTGTCGAAAGCTTTTTTAAAATCAAAATAAGCAGCATCAACCTGCCCACCAGCATCTACCGCCGGCACCACCTGAGTGCTTCTTCTGATATTCTGCTCAAAGAAGAAGAACCTACACCCACATTTCGCCAGTAGTGTTAAAGTCCCATGTAATAGGGGCGAGCCTATTGCCATCAACCTCCAATCTCGATGGAAAAACTCAATAAAACTTTACTCTACCTGGGAATCGAACCCAAGACCTCATGCAAAAAGTAGAGCGTACCTACATAGGCCGTCAACAAGTCGCATTTGCTTTCAAAGCGTTACTCCTACAATGACTTTTGACTCTTCCATCATCGTTATCGCTAAGAAAATGTCACGTTGGTTCTATTTATCATTCTAATATGGGTTAAAGTATGAAATTGCCGTTTTATTGTATTAGGTACTTCGAATTAACATAGAACCATAGAAGGTTTGATATTTTTGAGTGAAACTTTTTTCACATGGTACCTATGAAGTTCTTCTTTTGAAAAATGTGCAACATTTGATTATCGACTTTCAGTTGTTTTTTTTATTCAGCTTAGACAAGAAAGATGGATACTTCGAAAATTTTAGTTATTTTTGAATACGAGTTCTGACGCGGAGCTAAAGCGGCATAAACAGCTCGCAATATCAATGTTGCGTTTGGAGAGGGGACTGCTAATGAACGCACCGTGCGATTTTGGTTTAAACGCTTTCGTGATGGAAACTTTGATTTGAAGAACGAACCACGTGGAAGACCGCCCACACAGGTGAATAACAATGAATTGAAAGAGATGGTGGAAGCCGATCCGAGCCAAACTACCTAGGAATTAGCGGCATGGTTTAACGTTACCTTACCAACAATATTGACTCATTTGCGTCAAATCAATAAAATAAAAAAATATGAGAAATGGGTGCCTCATGATTTGACTGATCTGCAGAAAGAAACGCGTGTTGAAACTTTTGTTGCCTTGTTGAATCGATACAGAAATGAAGGAATATTGGATCGAATTGTGACATGTGACGAAAAGTGGATTCTTTAAGATAACCGTAAGCGAAAAATGCAATGGCTGACCCCAGGTCAAACGCCGCAACAGTATCCTAAAGCTAAGCTTACCAATAAAAAGGTAATGGTAACTGTTTGGTGGTCTCGGCATGGTGTTATTCACTATAGCTTTCTCCGATCTGGTCAAGCAATAATAGCAAATGTCTACTATGCCGAACTCCGAACAATGATAGCAAAACTAAACAGCCCCGACTCATGAATCGATCTTCACCATTATTGCTCCATGATAACACGAGACCTCATACAGCACGAGAAACCGTTTTAACTCTACAGGAACTGCAATTAGAAACCATTCGTCACGTTTTTCGTGTTTTGGACAATTTTCTACGTGATAAAAAGTTTTCTTCTCAGGAAGCAGTACAAAATGCTTTCAGACAGTTTTTCGAATCTAGATCACGAGAGTTCTATCGCAAAGGCATAAATGACCTTCCTATTAGATGGCAGCAATGTATAGATAATAATGGTAATTATTTTAATTAAATAAATATGTTAAATTAAAAAAATTAGAATTTAAATTTTTGAGTACAAATCGGCAATTTCATACTTTAACAACTCATATTAACGATTAGTGAATAGCTATCCGCACATTTGTTACAGGTCAACTAACTTGCAGGTAACCTGGAGATCTACGATGGTCCAGAAAAATGGTTATATTAAACTTTTATCCAAATAAAGAAGCAATATTCTTACAAATTATTTGCTTCCGACTTTAGTAAAATTCATTTTACACGGAGGACTTTCTTCTACGTACTTTTTAATATTAATTGTATAGTTTCATTGTAAAGGTTATTTATACTCAGTGGGAGCTCCAGAGCAAAATAAAAATGAAATAAAATGATTCCGTGAGCAGCCAGCTCGATAAAGAGGCGCTGGCTATTCTGTTTGGTGTAACGAAACATCACCAATATTTGTACGGAAGGCGTTTCACGCTGCGCACTGATCACCAGCCTCTGACTCATAATTTTGGGGCCAAGGGGGGAATCCCACAGACGGCTGACAGTCGTTTACAAAGATGGGCGGCACGACTGGCTGCATATGATTTCGACATAGAATTTGTGCGATCGGTGGACAACGGTCCGGCTGATGCGTTATCACGATTACCGTTAGCTCGGGAACGGGTCGCTTCGGCGACTCGGTAGATTATTTAAATCTTATAGAGGAATCGCTGCCTATTTGTTTGAAAGATATTGCAAAAGAAACAGAGCGCGATCCGTTATTGAGTAAAATTAAAGGTTATGCACTATTCGGTTGGCCGGCAGCACCGAGCGGCGATGCGGAAAAACCTTATTTTGCTAGAAAAAATGATTTTCTAGTAGATCAAGGATGTGTAATTTATAAATATAGGATTGTGGTCCCTCACGTGCTACAAAAGAAAATATTAAATGAAGTTCATGAGGGCCATCTAGGTATGAACAAAATGAAAACTTTATCGCGGAGCTACATTTACTGGGCTAGTTTAGATCAGGACATTGAAGAAGTGTGTAGGTCGTGCGCTGCGTGCCGCACCGTGCAGGACGCGCCACCGCGGGCGCAGCTGCATCCCTGGGAGTTCCCGCTGCACCCGTGGCAGCGCGTACACGCTGACTTTGCAGACTGCGGTGGTGTGCGATATCTTATAATAGTAGACGCGCATTCCAAATGGATAGAGGCCCTGCCGATGCGCGGCACGAACGCAGCTTCTACTATTAAGGTATTTAGAAGTATATTTGCACGTTTTGGTTTACCATCGCAGCTCGTGACTGACAACGGCCCGCCCGCGCCGTTCTCTTCGCAAGAGTTTAAAGTATGTTGTGAATGTAATTGTATAAGACATACAACTTCGGCACCGTATGGACCCCAGGGAAATGGCGCGGCTGAGAACGCTGTAAAAACCGTAAAAAAGGCAATGAGGAGGGCGATATACGAAGGCGAGGACGTGACCGTCGCCCTAAGCAGATTTCTATTCCAGTACCGGAATTGTGAACACGCAACGACAGGTGTCTCGCCTGCAGTGGCGCTCCAGGGCCGACGCTTGCGTAGCCGATTGGATGCGCTACGGCCGGATGTAGCCGCAGAAGTACACGCGAAGCAAGATCGTCAAGTCGCCCGCGCTTCGGGGGCCCATAGAGAATTCCGGGTTGGGGATGCAGTAATTGCTCGCGATTACACGGCGAGGGGGGACATGTGGACCGAAGCCACAGTTATAAAAAAAAACAGGGCCCGTTTCATACAATGTTAGTTTAGGTAACGGGGTTGAGTGGCGTAGACATGCTGACCAAATTATTTCAGCAAGTAGCAAAAATAGGTACTCATTATCACGCATGAGTGACGTGGTCGTAGCAGAGCCGACGAGCTCTGGGGCAGACAAACCGGGGGTCGATAGCGGGGCCGAAGGTGAAATGTTTGAGGACGCATCCAGCGGGGATGGTGATACCAAGGACACGCCGCTGGAAGAATCAAAGTCGACGCAGGTTCGACCCGAACGGCTTCCGTCGTCGGTATCTCCACCACCTCTGGGCGCGTCTGCTCGCGCACTGCGTGCGTTCAACCGAGCTAGACAAGCCGTCAATAATGTGCCACAATAGTTGGATATTTATAGTTATAGTAATTGTTAGTTATAAGATTACTTGTGATTAGTAGACTTGATGAGGAGAGATGTAACATCGGTCGGTACTCATAATTGTATGGTGGTGGGTAGTTAGTTTACGTTTGCTAATAAATCAGTCTTTCGTTGACCCACGTATTTTATTGACGTAACAGAGATGACCAGTCCCAACTGACAGCGCCCGTTCACGAACATGACGCATGGATCAGCACCATTCAGCTCAACCATTTTGAAGGGACACAACACACGCGCCACCGTCAGCGAGACATTTGAGTGAGCATGACATTTATCAGCCGCCAGGGTACATTCAAGTCAATGTAAGACATTACCCGGTAAATGGTAGCTCGATAATACATATTACTCACACTTGTCCTATGCAATTATATAATACAAAGGTGATTGAGTTTATACAAAGCAAAGGTAGTCTTACAATCTTCAGCAGCTGCAACAGTATTTTCTAATGTCAATCAATTAGTTGTGGTTGTGGAGCAGGACCAGCATTGAGCCAGGCATTTTTATCAGCGATATAATCCTTCACCTTATAATATGCCTGGCTGCATAGTGTGCGTTTTATACAAACTTTGAATTTCGTCTCATTCAGTTGAAGTATGTGGGGAGGTATTTTATTGTAACATTTTAAACAGTACCCCATGAAAGATGAGTCTACTTCAGCTAGTCTGAAACCTGGTTGAACTAATAGGTCCCTATTTCTGATACTATAATTATGTCTATCACCTCTTTTAGTAAAAAGATGTAATTTTTTTCTTACGTACATGATGTTTTCATAAATATATTGACAAGGTACCGTCAAGATCTTAATAACCTTAAACAGTTCCCTTAGAGAATCGCGCCTGCGGAGAGTATAATTATATGGCTCTGATGGCTCTTTTCTGCAGAATAAAAATAGAATCGACATCTGCAGCCCGTCCCCAAAGTAAAATTTCGTAATACATGATACTATGAAAGTAACTAAAATAGAATAGCCTCGCGGTATCTACATCGTAAGACGGATTTTTCTGACAGCATATGCTGCTGAACTTAGCCGTCCCGCCAGAGATGTTAAATGAGGACCCCATTGTAGCTTAATTAACATCATGACGGTACTTTGTCAATATATCTATGAATACATCATGGAAAAAATATGTGTCGGGATAGGAGGCCGATTGCAGCTGGCTTCTTTACCGTTGAACATTATACTGGGCGTAGATGTGTGTTGCGAGCGAGAAGAAAAACTCTGAAGATGATTATTGATTTTTAGGTTATATTTGAACTTCATAAAATTTATAGAACGAGACTTTGACTGTTTCTAGGCATTTGTTGTCCGTGCGATGTCCCAAAGAGTATAATAACTATACAGGAACCGATGGTCAAGAGAGCTGCGCCATGCCGCTGTAGCGCTCTCGTCGACTCGCACGAACGTCAGGCTAGACTCTGTCGAAGCGTGCCAACTTCCATTGACTTTTCACACTTGCGTTTCGTTGTCAAATGACATCCCAAACTCGTGCCTCTTCCGATATTATACAATATATTGTTCGTAGACAGAGAATTGTTAGTAAAAGAGGTGAAAGATATAGTTATAGTAATAGAGATAGGGACTTGTCAGTTCAACCAGGTTTCAGACTGCTAAAGTCTCAGACTAAGGAAAAGAAAGGACTCGGCATAACGAACAGTATACAGCATATCTCACTGCGGCCGGTCGCCATGTTTTGTCACAGCCAACAAGTACATCAGTTGTCATAGCAACTTGTTTCTTTCAGTGTTTTGAAGAAAATTTTGATATTATAATGCGCGCAGCTCTACCGCAAGCCGCCATCTTTGTGCCAGACTCACATTTTAGGTATGCACGTTTTTTTCGTAGGTATGTCATGTCTATTCTTCTTTTCCTTAGTCTGAGGCTAAAGTATACTCACCTTTCATGGGTATTATTTAAAATGTTACAATAAAATACCTACCCACATACTTCAATCGAATGAGAGGTATATTATAAGAGAGTGCCTATATTATAAGTTGGGGATTACATCGCTGACAAAAATGCTGGCCGGGCTCAATGCTGATCCTGCTCCACAACCGCAACTAATTGATTAACGAAAATACTGTAGGAGCTGCTGAAAGTTGCATTTGCATTGCATCAACTCAATCTTCTTTGTATTGTATAATTGCATAGGATAGGTGTAAGTGCTATGTACTATCGAGCTACCATTTACCGGGTAATGTTTTTCATTGACTTGAATGTGGCCTGGCGGCTGATAGATGTCATGCTCACTCAAATGTGTCTCTGACGGTGGCGCGTATGTTGGATCATTTAGCTCCCTTCAAAATGGTTGAGCTGAATGATCGATGCGTCATGCTTGTGAACGGGTGCCGTCACTTGGGACTGGTCATCTCTGCCACGGCTTCTTTAATATTTTTTTTTATTGTTTTTTATTTTTTATTTCTATTTGCTCTGGACACTTTTAACGTGTTCGTGTTATTTATTTCGTTCTCACATGAAATTATAAATTCAAAATTAATGATGTAACCATTTTTTATGTAAATAACAATATAATTAAAAAAAAGTGTCTATGGAGTATCTTGCCCATTCTTCTACATACCTACTACGCTTTGGAATGGGCAACTAGCTTCATATTTCTGAATGACTTGACAGTAATTCAAAAGTGCATGTAAATGGTTTTATTGAAATAAATGCTTGTCAAGCGCTTAACTTTGTGTAAATTATTTCATCACCACTGCTCTCAAAAAGGTGAAGTAAAACATTGGGACGAAACCGCCATGTGATAGATGGCCTAGAACCAAAAATTTTAAGACATGTGACATTTACCAAACCGCACTCGTCCCGTGTGGTGGACTACGGCCGACTCCGTCTCACTGATATGAGGCCTGTGTCCCAGCAGTGGGAACATTATGGGCTGATAATGCTTTATGCTTACATAATTGTTTACGAGATTCGATTTTATAAGATACTAAACCATTACCTTACAATGAGGGCCAAAGTGAGTCACTCTCATTCTTCGAGACCTATTGATGACCTTAGTGATGCATTTGATAAAAGAATTCCACGATCCTTGACTTTCCACTACCAACATCCTGCACATGGTTGATCTTTTATAAATTGTTTGTGTTAATGTGTGTTATATTGTACAAATATTACTAACCTAAATATTCTCCGTATATTCAAATTACAAGTGTAATTTTTTGACAGTTGCATAAAATTAGTGTCAAGTAGATAAACAATTAACCTACTTGGATGTTTGCCGCTCGTTAAAAAAAACCTGAACAAAAAACACACACGAAACACACACAAACACGTAACACAATCCAGACATTTTAATTATTATATCGCATAGGGAGAGACACCTCATAAGAAATTCATCTTTGCCCAGGTAACTTAGGGTACCTATCTAAAGTCTCACTTTTTGAGGACTCTGAACATTAATTTAAATGCCTCTATAGGAGATTAGATGGCAGATAAATCTCTCAAAAGAAACGTGAGGTACGTGAGATCCACGTAAATGTACTTGTAATCTAAAAGCCTGTGTGATATCTGATTAAACGTGTCTCTGTTTCTTCTGCGTGAAGTATGCATGGAGCTTTAAAATGTCTACTGCTCTTGTATCGGGGAATGCCAGAATAGTTTATGGCTTGATGGAAAGCTTAAATATAACGTAAGTTGCCGTCGAGGTCGATATTTCTGTTATATTGAGTACTACCTGCATCACTACGTGTCCTGTTATGGTGACTGTGGCGTCGAGGGCACTATGTTTTTCGAACATTATGACTGGTTTTCGTTTTTGTCATCTTACGTTACTAAAAATGAAATCTAACGAAGGCAGTTCACTTCAGAAAAATTACGAAGAGTCAAGGTACATAATTAACAAGGGAAATTAACAAAAAATGCTGTTTTATGACATTTATTTACGTATAAAATTCGGTCACGCTGACGCGACCGTGGCGTGCTGGGCACATTTTGGTTTGTCGTCTATACACGACTGCGGCGGTCAAAGGGTTAACCCTTTGACCGCCGCAGTCGTGTATAGACGACAAACCAAAATGTGCCCAGCACGCCACGGTCGCGTCAGCGTGACCGAATTTTATACGTAAATTAAATAAAAATAATACACTAGCAACCCGCCCCTGCCTTGCTCGGTTTCAACGGCTTGACAAAACATCGAGATTTCTTTATTATATGTCTGTTTAGTATTAATGCATTACACACTTAAACCTTCCGGTATAAATTCTCTAATTGAAGGTAAAAACCCCATAAAAATCCGTTGCGTGGTGTAAAAGAACAACACAGTCTTACAGACAGACATGGAAACTGAATTCAATTTTATAGTATGTATACATAGATGTAAATATCATTCTAGTCGGCAATATTATGTGTGCTGGGTGCGCCAGTCGGGCCTCAGTTTCATCACTCTTCTCAAAGAATTAACGCGCGGTAAGAAGCAATTTTTTTGGTAATGGACAATAGCGCATCGCGACAACAAATAAGGTTCAAAATAACGATGCGTTTGATGTTAGTTGAATCGAATGACTACCAAAATAAAATTAATTTTGCGGTTAAATGCATGGCTCTGCGGAATATTTTTTAGAAAAATAATATCGTCTGATATCGCCAACCCGTCTTGAGTACGCGTGGTGAACAATGCTTGTGCCTTATCTATAAGAGAAGAGGCCTATTACTATTATTTATACATATTACCGATACATGATCGTCTTCTATAGTCTTAACTCTGCCCTCACTACCTCTCAGTTCTAACTAACTCAGTTCCTCGTAAACGATTATCTAGGGCGACAACGTTCCCACAACACTCACCATTATCGTGGACCCTAATAAAATCCCGTATCACTATCTGTTTGTCTTCAATTTACTGAGTTCTTTCATGAATCGTTATTACTGTTGGATTGGTGTTGTGTGAAATAAAAAACCTATTTTATAAAACTGTGGACATAAAGGCTTTTCCGTGGGTTATTTTGGAGGAGAATGAGATGTTTCCTTACCGCTCTTAGGTGTCAAAAAGGCGCGAATTACAGAAGAATAATGATGTCAATCGTTTTTATCAATCCATTTGCGAAGCGATTTGTTTTTTTTTTATAATTTGAGACGCAATACCGACGACCTTACAAAAGTGGCCGGGGCAGACTGAACAAGGAAGGCGGAGGACAGGGTGTTGTGGCGCAGCCTGGGGGAGGCCTATGTCCAGCAGTGGACTGCGATATACTAAGTTGATTGATTGATTGATCAACCCACTGCTGGGTATGGCCTCCATAGTTCTCTTTCAAACTTTTGTGACCCACGTTCAATAATTGTTGTTCTATTCTTTACGTATGTACTCCATCGACGTGATAAAACACATCAAAAAGTCTAAAAGCCAAAAGTCAAGTTCTCAATAAGCAAAGTTTCCATATTCTGAACAATACAGACTTATCCAGTGTTTTCTAAAAAACTGAATTCGTAGCATATTAAACTTTTATTCAGTTTCTCGACCAACCTCTGTGTAAGTTTTAAAATGAAAAAAATTCAGGCGCTTCAGAATATGGAATCCAGAGATGAACGGCGGTGCTGTGTCTTCTACGCAAATATTTAATGTTTGCCCCAAAATCCTGGATTTTATGCTCAGAAGATATTTTTGTACGAATATGACTTTTGCTTACTAACATACCTACAGCCTACAGGTTTATCTATGACTATTATTAGTAATAACAGCTGCACGGGTCTATCGATCAGGTTAAGCTATGCTTGCCTCGGTTGGTCCGTGGATGCATGACCATGTACCTTGGAAAGGACGTTAAGCCGTTAGTCCTGGCTGTCATTCCTGGATCCTTGACAGTCATTTCAGGTTGTCAGAAGCCGAAAGTGTGACAACCAGTCTTACCTAGGGGTGTCGTATTACCCGGTAACTGGGTTGTAGAGGTCAGACAGGCAGTCACTCCATGTAAAATACTCGTATCCAGCTTGTGGTAGGTATTTTGCTACACAAAAACCACATATTTTATTCTATTTGTATATTTAGCATTTAGGGAGCGGTTGTGCCCAGCAAATTCTTTTAATAATTCGGTACCTGAGCCTATGTGAAATCGTATGACATTCATTTAACTCACATTTTTATATGTTTTTGAACACTGTTACCGCTGAAAAGCAAACCTTTCATTACCTTCGACTGTTTTTACATCTAAATGTGTATTTCATACTATTTTCTTAATTTTATATAATCTTAGAATCTTTTTATAATAGGGGTTAAAGTATGAATTGATATAGAACCTTCATGGTTTGAGATTTTTGAGTGAAACTTTTTCACATGGTATCTATGAAGTTCTTCTTTTAAAAAATGTGAAATATTCGATTATCGACTTTCAGTTGTTTTTTTTATTCAGCTTCGTAGACAGAGAAACTAAGCTTAGACAAGAAATATGGATACTTCGAAAATTCGAAGCGGAATTAACGCGGCAGAAACAGCTCGCAATATCAATATTGCGTTTGGAGAGGGGACTGCTAATAAACGCACCGTGCGATTTTGGTTTAAACGCTTTCGTGATGGAAACTTTGATTTGAAGAACGAACCACGTGGAAGACCGCCCACACAGGTGAATACAATAAATTGAAAGAGATGGTGGAAGCCGATCCGAGCCAAACTACCCAGGAATTAGCGGCATGGTTTAACGTTACCTTACCATCAATATTGACTCATTTGCGTCAAATCAATAAAATAAAAAAAAATTGAGAAATGGGTGCCTCATGATTTGACTGATCTGCAGAAAGAAACGCGTGTCGAAACTTGTGTTGCCTTTTTTTTTTTTTGGGGATGGGAAATCATCAAATGACTCCTCCCGCTCTGGGTGGAGCGGAAGGGAGTGTCAGACTCTTACTGACTAAAACCCACCCGTGTTCCTTCCTTGGCTCTTTATGTTCCGGGTCAGCGGTACCCCTTTCGTCATGTTTACCGCAAATAAACGCATTTTCTTTTATTTTCTTTCTTTCTTTTCTTTCGGATGATCCCGCTTTCCCGGCAGGCTTGGGCCCTAGTGGGCCCCCTCTTCGATGCTGACATCTCTTTGAGGCGCGCGTGGAACACGTACGCGCCGTCCAGCATGGGTCTGGTCCTGATCAGACGGTGAGCTACCCATTACTCATCGCCCGCAGGCCCGCGCCTACGGTGGCCGGGAGTCGTCACGCGGCTCCCGACGCCCGGAGCGTCCACCACGGCGGCTTGGACGGGAGACTCTCTCCCTCTCCCGTCCCGCCACCTCCTTCGCTAGCATGACTGCTTCGCAGAAGGAGGCGACTGCCTCCCACTTCCCCTCGCCCCGGACCATGGCTTGAACCAGGGCCGGGCGTGAGAGGTCGCCGCCGCTGCCGATCGCCTCTACGAGGACACGGCGGTGCTCCGCCCATGCAGGGCAGGCCCCCACCGTATGCTCCACCGTGTCCTCGGGGCGATCATCGCAGTGGTGACACCCGGGCGTTTTTTCCCGCCTGATGATGTGCAGGAACCTCCTGAAACATCCGTGTCCGGTGAGGACCTGCGTCAGGCGGTAGGTGAGGACGCCGTGACGCCTCTCTAGCCACTCCTTAAAGAGGGGTCTTACCGCCGCTATCGTGGCGTGCCCTGCGCTGGGTTGCGACAGTCGCTCTTTCCATGCCGCCATGAGATCGCGCCGGAGGTCCGTCCGCTCCGCCGCGATTTGCCGCGCAAGCGGGGTTTCCCCCCGGCGTAGTGCCTCCGCGCGCCACTCATACAGGCGCGCGAGGACTATCGCCTCCAGCTCCCACGGCAAGGCTCCGGATGCTCCGGATGCTCCGGCGGTCCAGTCCGGCAAGGAGGCTTGCCGCCTCGCCCGAGATCGTGCGGTAGCCCCGGATCAGCCTTACGGCTACCACCTTTTGGGGCGCGTTCAGATAGCCATGGACCGCACGACCCCCGCGTAAAGCCTCCGGCAGGAGGCGTTTGGACCCCTCAGGTTGGGCAGGAGCCGCTTGAGGGCGGCGCCAGTCCGTTCCAGTTTGGGGGCCAAACGTCGGAAGTGCAACTTGTGTTGCCTTGTTGAATCGATGCAGAAATGAAGGAATATTGGATCGAATTGTGACATGTGATGAAAAGTGGATTCTTTACGATAACCGTAAGCGAAAAATGCAAAATTTTCGGTAAATATCGAAAAGCCCTAAAAATTCAAAAATCTCGAAATGTATTGAATTTCGGCCATACATATATGAGTGGTTCAATTTGTTGCATTTTGGCCCCCTATCAGCTCCTGGCGGATATACGTCGAACTACAAGTAACCCTATATCGAACGGTTACCCAATTAGATCTATTTATACACTGACACTGGTAATTACGTTATTTGGCACCCTTATATTTATCAAAAGTGACTATGAAGTTTTGAACACGAAAACTACAATTGTGTTTATTTTTCTCTGTTCTTGATGCCATTCGGTATCGGGCACCTTATAACGCAATTTCACAACGTTTTCTGTATGAAAAGTGAGTCTGAAAAAGGCAAACTACTTTTTTTGCTTATTATATTATATGTATTAATATATTATCTGTTCTTGATGGAATTTTTTCATATTCGTATGAAACGCTAACTTTATTTAGCAAAGTGAAGTAAAGTGCGATCTGTGAATCTTGCTCTTAGGCTTCTATGAAGAAGCTGCCTAACCTTCATCAAAGATACCTAATATTACAAGCCATTACTGCCGTCTGAGGGTTTGAGCATTTAGAGCAAGAGAGATTTTTGCACTAACACTCCCATAACACGGAAATAAATGATGGTGACAAAACTATTAAAAAGAAACGTTTGAAATAGGTAATTCCATAACCTAAATTCGAAAAACTGTACCTACATAGCCCACTTTTAAAATTCCTGTTACATCTTATTGCAACACAAAACCTTTTACATAGACATCGATCTCTGTGATTGATGCGTTGTCAAGGGAATTCTTTCATGTCTCATGTCTGAAAGACGGGCCCAAGTCCCGCCGATACTTTTACTTCAAAGGCCTGATTGACGTAAGGATGTTTCTGGAACTTGACATGCAAAGGATCGTTAAATGGGTTGAAGTTGCGGAAGAAAGTCATTTGAAATGACATTTCCAACCTTTTAAAGAGATTTTTTCATTACAAATGTTTACAGCTTACAGTTGGTAGGCTGGAAAATATTAGAAATTATGTCCTCTAGTGGGATTTATTTTATGTCCAGTAGGTGTGTCCGTGGCATCACAACGGGCCCTATCAGAGTACCACCGCTGCGATATTTGTTTGATTTTCAAATATTGCAGCATCATGCTGAGATAGGAGCCTTTTTGGCCACGCACAGGTCTTCTCTTTATTCTTTTTTTTATTTTTATTATTTGTATTTCCTATGCGTGTCCCAAATAAAATATTTTTCTTTCTTTCTTTTCTTTATTTCCTAAAGTCAAGCATAAAAATAACTTCAATCACACCAGGCATCAAACTACCCCGAACAATAAAATACAACAAATTATCCAACACAACACAATAATATCAACACACAACAGTATCTCGACAATATTCATTGACCCATATAGCGGTACTCGATATAAGCAAACGTCAATGACCGGTCAAGTGGGTGACCTGATAACCTCGCGTTGTATTTCATTACAATGTAGAATAAAAAGAAGATAGTCCATTCATAACATAAGGTGTTTGTTATAAGTCATTCATTGGTTGCAGATAACAATTATAATAATTGGGCTCAAAAAAGAGAGTAAAATGGAAACATGAAAAGGAGGGGGGGAATTATTTATTATTAAGAAACTGTAATACTTTTTTTTACATATCTTAATAATAATTATACATATAACCTGGGGAAGGGCGGCGCATCCTAACACAAGAAAACTATTTGCTTAAAAACATAACATTGTAACTATAATAAGTTAATTAAGATGATGCAATCAATTTTTTTTTATAACACTGACCGAAACAGTTCCAATTCAGGAGCCCTACTCCCTAAGCACGAAGTCCGTCGTTTCGGCCAAAGTTAAGGACGTTTCCTACTCCGTATCACTTACGGACATAAGTTTAGTCCGGGGCCCGAAATAAAAATTAATAACAAAACTTTTAGACAGTTGTCCTTACTCCCGATGTGATTTTGCCCGTCCGGAGAAGTTAATTAATCGGGATTAGAGTTCACTTTTAAGTATAGAACTACTTTAGGACGGGCCCGTATCCTTGTTGACGCACTTAGAGAGCAGGCACCCTTATAAGACCATTGGCTGTGTAGGCTTCAGTACTCGCTACCTTTGACAGTGGAATATAGCCCATTGTATGTTATGTAGTGTTTTTTTTTTTGTGTTGTACAATATAATGAATATAATATGACGGCGCGTTGTCGTCGAAATCGAAATGTCAACGTCAAGAGTTTCTTTAGGATTGCTTTCAAAGCTTATTCTTTAGTCATTGTTTCAAAGTCACTCTAGCGGAGCGTCGTGTCCATGGTGCATTGAGCTATTATAAGTTAATGCAATGGTAGCGGGCGGCCATCTGTTAAAACACACTGTTGAACGGAACGGCGCCAGCGCACCATATCTGCGACGAATCGTTTTCCATTGCCTCAATTAAAGTCATTTTTAATAAGTTTTGTGAAGATTTAAAGACAAGAGACTATTGTATTATTATTAGAAGTTTAATTTGAGTGATATTGTGATTATTGATGAAAAGCAATATATCAGTTGATTTCCGAGGATATTCGGTTTTATATCCACGCCCTGCGAGATGAGTTCTGATGGAGGCCCTCCTGCGCCTTCATATAAATAAATAAATAGTATTATTATTTAATCGGAACACAAAAATACAACGAAAGTATCACCTAGATATGAATAAAGTCTTAAAACTACACATATCGTTCATTTGCGAGAAGCTTGACATAATTCAAAAAGAGCAATTTTTGTGTATGACGGTTAAAAAGTAGCCGTATGACTACGACGAAGCATAAAGTCGCATCTTTCTAGCTCCCTCATTTTTAGGCTTTAGCATAATGTCGTTTTTGTAGCAAAAATAATAAAATTTGCTGCGTTCACCTGTTTAGTTAACTCAAAATTGCTGATTTTTTTGTTATGTCACCCTGCTTGCCAGTGAGCGATATATACACTGTGACATTTGAATCATAGTTTTGCTAGAACAAACGTTGTTTAGACCATGGTCTACTACCTACAGCATCAAATATGTTATTATAACAAAACTAATCTAGGAGTTCTCAAATTAGTCTTATGTTGCTCAAACGTGTAATAATGTTTCAAACATTAACCGTAACATCAAAGTACTCAACACAGTAGCGATATTGCATTCAAGACGCGAGCGCCGCGCGTCGCAGCCGCAGTGTCTGTGTTGTAGGGCGTAACGATAATCCCGATATTTTTAACATTGCCTTTTTTGTGTTTTTTTTGAAAACCAATGACGTTTTTTTTTCTATTGGATGCTATAGAATGGTTGTAGACCATGGTCTGAACAACGTTTGTTCTAGCAAAACTGTGATTCAAATGTCACCGTGTATAATATGTGCGAAACGAGTATTCTCAATTATAAAATCGTTTGAATTTACATTACGTTTAATCCGCATATTCGCGCTAGGCCCACTGGGCATTGTAGGTTTCTGCCTTAGCTTTGAAGCACGTAGGTAATAGACATGTACAAGTAACTTGCACATGCAAGTATTGCAAGTAGCTTGCATGACATTCACCAATCAGAGAGATATTAAGACATGCAAGGTATTTACGTACATACCTGGTGCAAGTTGCGGCTTTAGACACCTGTCCCACCGCTGGCGATTAACGAGAAGCGAATAGAGCTAGCAACTATAAACGAGTTGGCGAGCATCGAGCAGCGAGTGCGCGGCAGCAACAAGCGATTACTCGCTGGTGTTCGTATGTACTTATCAAGTGTGAGTCTCTCAGCGAGTGTTCTGCCCGCCAAGCGAGCGTCGCTGAGCAAGAACTCTTATTGATAGGTCTTGTCGCTGCGACAAACTAGTACTCGTCAGCGGTGTGAACCGTCAGCGATCAACTATTAATATTTTGTAGCACTTACTTACACGGGAACTAAAACCTTTTGTAAGTTTCTTAAGCGAGAAAATGGTTGATAGCTAGTCGCTACTTCGTCGGCGGTTCTTAGAGGTAACTGTGTTTGGTCTATGTTGCTGATGCTTGTCAGATAAAGTACCTTCAAAGGTTTTCTTCAAGGTATGTGCCTCAATTTTTGGAGTAAATCTTCTGTTTATCATTGTTGAGTGATATTAAACGACACCTCGAGACTGGGGTCTTGAAGAGTTTCAATGTAAGGAGTTCGTGTATTATATATGTTGGTTTGTGGTCTTATAAAAGTAATATGTGTTGTGAGAGGTATCTTCACTTCCCTGAAGTTTTAGCTGTTTGTTGTATCATACAATATCTACGCTCTTAAATTCTGCTTATTCCGGAGTTCGCTTTCAGCTTTAGAAGTTGGCAGCCACTAACGAATTCGCCAGATTTAGCAGCTGACACAATTTACTGCCGATATTTCGTGTGCGACCACCGACCACCACCACCACCGAGAAAATTACTTGGTTAATCACTTGGGTTAGGTTAGGTTAGAACTGTGACCATTAAAGTATGGTTTTAGACCCACCATACCACCAGGGGTAAGAACAGTGGTATGGTGGGTCCGCAATGGATATTTCCATAATAGGAACAATGGTGCTCACAGTGTATTGTTAGTAGAAGATTCCCTAAAGAACTCTATTAACAGTCGTATAGACGTGACATTTAGTCGTTTTTCACAACAGATTTACGGGTTCATTGTCCTAATATTGAGATGTAAACACATTATACACATACAAATAAATAAAATTGAAGTGTCTGTTCGTAATGCCAAAATAACAGCTTTTACTAAATGCATATGAAAGTATTACTAACGGTACGTAAAAATAAACAAAAAAAAAATAATTGGCTGTCTGTCTGTCTGTTTGTTCGGGCTAATCTCCGAAACGGCGGAAAGGCCGATTTTGACGGGACTTTCACTGGCAGATAGCTGTTATTATAAGGAGTAACGTAGTTTTTGTTTCGGTAGCATGTTCCCGTGGGATAATTTTCGACATCCACGCGGGCGAAGCTACGGACAGAAGCTATATATTATAATAAAATAATACAAACCGTGGGCCCGATAGGATTTCCTATCGCCAAAAATGACGAACTTCGATACAAATTTCATCCCCTATTCAACCCCTTCTAAGCAGGGCCTTCTGGCCTTTTTATAGAGGTATGAGGAACAGGGTGTAAAGTTCACTCATACCTCCCTAGAAAAGAGAGGATCCTCCGACCAGACGGGTCTCGGTGACGGGTGGGCAACTGCCCGACGATTGACGTCGGGACGATGTAGGTATATATGATAGTTGCGCGGTAAACACTGCTTGCGCGATGCAGGATTTTTTGTGACGTCAGGATGATGCTTTGTTCGCATGTGGCGTTGTAGAATTAGTGCTCATCTAAGTTTTTAGAGGAACTCTTGTGCACATGTCACGCTTCTGGACCCAGATGCAGCGGCTTAGACCATGCGTTGTCTGTCAGTAAATTTCAGATTTTTATTAATTAGTATTATTTTTATTTACTAAGTACACACAGCAGGAGGTCAAGTTACCACAAACTGTCAAATCTTCTCATTCGATTTCGAACTTAACCTTCATCATTTTAAGGTTTAAAATCATTTGGAGAAATTCGACAGTTTCGTATAACCTGTTGTGCTGGCGATTGTATGTCCCTCGATGTAAAGTAATCGACAGCAATTTCATTTGACAACATGTCAAATGAAATTGTATTGCATGAAAGAGAAGGGAGTGAATGATAGCGTGACTGTTGACAGGAAAGAATTGAAGAAGAAAACGTGTTGCGCCGACCACGAGTAACGTGAGCAGAACAGGAAGGTGAAGATGTTTCGTTTTGTTTCATTGTGCAGTAATCTACACATTGAGCCTATCTGGAACTTAGAATAGAATACTCTTTTTTATGTACACCATAAAAATACAGATATAAATGTAGGAATTACTTAAAGCATATCGGAAATCCTAGTTGAGACTTGTGAAAGTTTCTAGCTCAGATGTTTGACCTTACTGATTTCTATTCAAACGGCGAAAACCTTTCCCCTGCCCTTAAAAAAATCATAGTTTAATATGCATCAACAGACATTTATAGTCCTATCAGGTCCAGAAGTTGCTTAACTCTCAAACTGGAGCAAACAGAGGGCTGGACCATTTAATTATGCTCGTATATGGACGTGACGGGCAAACAGATGAACTTGCACTGCTGCCGCATACGCTGTTCGTACTTGAGTAGGGTTATAATAATGTGTTTTATATGCAGTTGGAATTAAATAGGTAATTTAGCACATTAGTCAGTCTGACAGTCACAAAATGGGCTTTAGAGCGAGGTCGTGGATACATTTCCCAGCTAAGGTCAAAAGTAATATGTTGGGCAAATGCTCAGCACACTTCAGCTGACAGGTCCCTGAAACATTGTTCCATTCGGATTTTTAAGCTCCTCAAAAATGAATTACTATGAAAATAAATAAAGTTTTTTTTTTTTTTTTTTAACGTTGCCCCACCCTTAAACTCACATACACAAACAGCCAGACCCGGAACAACTACTTGCAGGTCATACAAATATTTGTTCCGTGCGGGGATCGAACCCGCGACACGTAACGCAGCAGTCGATCGCTTAACCACTGCGCCAACCGTGTCGTCAAAATCAATGGCATAAAAACTCTAATGACAGCGTACATTTTTGAAGTCAATGCGTAATTCTAATACAAATGCCGTGTCTTGTAAAATAAAATGGAAACACAAGTTGATTAGCACTAAAAACTAGTAAAAACAGCACTTAACAAAAAACAGTATTTCGTAACCATAACTATCATCCATTTTGTTCCACCATCCATCATCGTCATTCCATTTCCATCGTCCATTTTCACACTTCAGAAACATTAGCATCAATCACGGTAATAATCTAAATATGCAAACGACATGATATATCACTTATACAGTCATAATAATATTATCTATCATGGTAGCTACATTTCATGATCAACGATGATTAGATTCCGATCGGTTACGGCTTAACCTGTAACAACATTAGCATGACGCTCCAGTTGGAATCACGTTCGCGTTCGCTACAAATGTGGATGGTTGAAATCCGATGATAATTTTGGATTTTCCCATTGATCGCTGAATATCAATGGAGCTTGAATGAATATGGCTTGAAATATGATTTTAAAATTCATCAATTGTTATCATCAGTTATGAAGTCGCTCCGTGTAAAATATTTGAATTCAGCTGCATCCGGTAAAACTGGAAGGTGACCCTACCATAGTTTGCAAAAGGCTTGGCGATGAATTCATCAATTAAGGCGCTGTCCAAACGTAGGACACCGTAAAACGCTTTTGTCGCATAGTTAGTTGTATTGGAACATATTATTATAATCCAGAAAAAAATCAATGCATTTTCAAATGTGCAATGAAAATACTTATTCCAAATATTTCATAAAAATAAAATTGTATCATGATAAAATAATAGTAAAACAGAGCTCAAAAAAATGTTTTTTGTCGCATATTTTATGTAAAGATATTATAGGGAAATAGTCAACTAAAGAAATACCAAAAAAGAATCCACTGGGTCGTGCATTTCGTTTTTAATTTAATTAAAAATGGCCAAATGACTTTTATTTTGGTGGTCATTCCATTCAACTAACATCAAACGCATCGCAATTTTATTGGTTGTGTCAATTACTTATATAAAAATTTACTTCTTACCGCGCCTTAAGTAATATTAAGTGTAATAATAAAGTCCTATTTTATTCAAATTAGAAATTGCCCTAAAAAACCAAAATAGTTCATGATCTAATATGATTTATTTTAAATAGTCCTTAACTAATAAGATTTTTTGCAGCTACTGGACAAGGTCTCCCCCATATTACTTTTGCTTTTTTTTGTTTTTCTGTTCTTAAGATGTATTTTGGGTAAGAGAAAAAATACGGTCCATAAGATAAATACAACATTAACAATACATGCATAACAGTTCACCTACACGCAACGAACGAAACCCACACACCTCGGTTCTAAAATGACGTAACCGCCATTACCGCTAACATCCCTTACACCCTTCGAGTTGAGGTTCCAATTAATTCGCATGACTAGTCAAAGAAATAAATGAACGCACGTATTTCAGGGAACCGCTATATTTGTCGAATAGAAAACAAACACTGCCTCAGGGGTGCTCGCAATCCAGTCAAAATATCCGAAAGATAAAATATAATGTCAAAAGAAAAGGTGCAAAAAACATGTTTGGTGGGCGTGTTCGTTTGTTTTATCCGAGATAGAGGGTAAACATCGTTTGTCTCTCGCTGGAGGCTAGGAAACGAGCAGGTACTAGAACAAAATTGTATGTATTATCTGCGGATAATATAATGCAATGGACTGCAACATAACTACTTAAAGTTTTGTTAACCTTAAGTATTATTTTATATGTTGTAGTTGTTTAATATCCCTTAATAGATAAAATAAAAATATTCTATACAAATAAATAAGAGAGAGGGCTGGGTTGTTCTTTGGCCGCAGAATTAGCATTTTAGCGTGGCAATGCTGCCAGCCTTTTGGGCACGTTTCCGGATGACAGCGAAGCGGAGCTAAGCTAAGTTTCCTTTTGTTTTTGTATTTATTTGTATAGTTAGTTAGTCATTTAATTTAGTACATCATGAAAATAGGTAACTGTAATTGTAAAATAAATAATTTACATAATAAAATAAAAATAATGCTGAAGTGTCTATTTGTAATGTGAAAATAACAGCTTTTTACTAAATGCCTTTGTAAGTATATACGTTAGAATTTATAACAATTTTCTTTTTCTATCTGTCTGTCTGTCGGTTTTTTCCGGCTAATCTCCGAAACGGCTGAACCAACTTTGACGAGAGTTTCACTAGCAGATAGCAGAAGCCGCGGACAGAATCTAGAAGTAATTAAGTTGAGACTCGCTCAGACAAGGGAAGCATGGCACAAAGGGAGGAGACCGGGCGTGGGTGGAACAAGACTGCTGGTGATGATGATGTTGAACGTAATAAGTATTATGTAGATACGAAATAATTACGTGTTCTGGTTAATAAAAAAAGAGTCAAGCCTTATTTTTACGGAGCAATTGAAGTGCCCGTGCTATACCATAACTAATTGATATAATCATAATTTTAAAAAAAACGGCTCGTGTTACGAAGTGGAACAAAAACAGAGTAGATAGTCTGACATATACACCTATTTACAGACGCGGACAGTCCCGGTGAATCACTCTTAAGGTCATCGCTTGCACCCGGGCGTCGTCGTCCGAACGGTGAGCTAGCCCTGCCCCCCACGCACAAATTCCTGTGTTAAGCAACAGCAGTAAGCAGTTTAGTTGTATTTGTGCGCGTGAGTAGATAAGTTGAAGCAACAAATGACTTACATCATGTAAGTCATTTGTTGCTTCTATTTTAACGTATGCTATAGGCAAGAAGCATACATCGTGGAAATGAGGCTTTATCAGGACTATATTTAGATATACATTTTCATCGATAAAAGACAAAGTTTCCCACGCACATTTTCACAAAGTGTTAAAATATAAGAGTGATTATGCTATCACGTGTGGGGATGTAATCCTAAGTTCATTGTGAATAGCACATACACATTGCGTATATCTACATACGTACCACATACATAGTGGTGTTACCATTGGTTACTAAAGTAAGGCCAACGAGACGAGATAAAGAATGTAAACAACCTGACCTTTACTGAGTTACATTTTGATAGCGAGCGATTATTATCTCTGTCCTTATAACTCGCACGCAATTATGACGTCAGTTGGTCAACGACGACTGTTGTATGATTCGTGGTACAGGAATGCAGTACAGCAGCTATCAACATTTGGTCACCGGTTCATTCCTGTTTAGATTGCGTTCGAAGTGATACGAAACTTTTCGTTTCCGTATTTGTTTTGTTTTTTGTTGTTATTAATCTGTTATTGTTTTTCTTGTTGATTTTTACTGTTATTGTGATTGGTTGTTGATTTTAATTATGGATTCATAGCCTGGCAGCTCCAGACAACATTTGAAATATATCAATTCACCACGAACAAAAAACATTCTTGAAATAAAAATATTATAAGCCCCTAAAATTCATACAAACAATACTTCAATAAAAAAATTCGGTTTCGTTGGCTTTAATTTAGCTATTTGCTATTCATAGGAACTAGCACCCTAATTATTATTGCGTAACACACAGGAAATTGCCATAAATCCATTGGTTTCATAATGTTTCAAAAAAGTGCCTGCTGAGAGTGGATTAAGAATAAAATTTGCAAAAATACGAGTGCAATAAGTGGACAAATATTTATTTATTTATTTATTTATTATAGGTCCACCAACAATTGTTCACACTGGATACAGCGACATAATTCATTCTTAAAATTAAAATGACAGCGCAACAATTACTTATAGGTAAACACCACATGCACAAAACAATAAATTCGGAAGATGAGCTTACTTAGTAAGTACTAAGCGCCAATTTTCAATTAAATTAAAATAATCTTGAAATAGTGAAAAACAGAATTATGACAATATTGATTAAAAATTAAATTAAAATAAAATAGAATTAAAAATAAAATAAATTAATTTATAAAAATGACAACATTAGTAAAAGATATATAATAAAAAAGTTAAAATTATATTACATTGGTAAATTGATAAATAATATAATATACGTAGTTAGTATCTAGTATCTCAACAACGTAAGTAACGCAATGTGGTTGACTTGTCAAAATGAAAGGCATTGCCATTGTAGGTGTGTTAACACAATTACCCCGCAAGCTTCATGCAGTAAATAATCACCAGCTAATTATCGTTTTGTGTGCACGTGTTTCTGTGACAAATAAACCTATTTTTATTTCTTTTGAAGTAAACACAGAAAACGTTGAGAAACATTGAGTTTAATGCAAAGTTCTCGTAGCCGAACTGCGCGATGTAACGGTTTGTTTCGGAATAATTTTAAACAATCCGAGCACTAATGAACCGTCTCAGGCGCAGACGTTTGCATTTACACTGGTGTACATTTAAAAGGGTGTATATTAATTGAGGGTTTTCTGAAATCACGTTCACTAGGTGGCAGCACTGAGACATAAGGTCCGGGCTCCGGTGTCAAAGTGTCAAAGCGCCTATACTTTCTGTATTCGTGACTGAATGATGAACGAATTAATTTAACGAATGAGGAACGTCACTATATATTTTATATTCACTGTCGGAATGGAAGACCTCGTGTCAAAGTCGCGCCAACTGGTGGCGTGAATTTTCATGACAACGTATTTTTTGGGTGTTCTCGTTTTCGTTATTAGATTTTAGATTCTGTTGCCTGTTTCCTGAGTAATGCAACCAATTCACGCGTTCACTATCTCACCTGTCACTATCTCCTAATTTCCATTTCCAGCTATAAAATTACAAAAGCCCATTAAGTTCCGCCATGAGTTTTCACCTCCAAAACATTAAACGGAAATTAACAAGTTAAGTCTTCGGCTTCATGGGTCTTTAGGGGTCTCTGCTTACCAGACTGGTAGGCTAAATATTTTATATCTTCATTTACATAGATAGGTAGGTACGCATCTTGACAACTTTGCTCGGCATATTAGTCGATTCGCACGAATTTACTCGCCCTAAACAGGCGTATTTCAAAATATTTTACTCGTTATCACTTCTGTCCGCTAGTGTACTTTGGTTAGAATTCAAAAGTGCCAATTACTTAATATGCATTTCTGGACTTGTCGATTCGCACACAAAGAAATCACCTTAGTGCGAATCGCTTAAGTATAGAAAATAATACATTATTTAAAAGTGGCCCGTTTCTGGTGAGTAAATTCGTGTGAATCGAACAATAAGCCCGTTTTTCATGGGCGTAACCTCAATTTAAGGGCTAACAGTGTCATTCAAGTTTCTCATTTTCTGGCCCAACTACATATTATTTTTGACCTTTCTGACAGTAAATACTAGAAACGTACCTACTTAGGTATATGGGAACATAATATATATGGTACAATCTTCTAGCGTGTAGGTAAGTAAAACGGGGGAACATTGAAATCAGACAAGGTCTTCTTGAGATAAGAGCCACGAGAGACATGACAAGACATACACGCGCCTGTAATTAAAAAGATATCAGTGACTTGCTCTTTGCACTTTATTCTATCAGAACAAATATTAGTAGCACTAACTAGAGTTCGTTTCTAAGAGCACCTTAAGTACCGTGTAATGTGTTCGTGTTGATTTATCTGACGACTATAACCGACTCCGAAGTATACAGAGTATTATAGTACCTATAAATAATGGTATAAAATATTCGAGACAATAAAACAAAGATGAATTTCTTTTACTCATCTCACTTTTAGAACGCAATCTGGCTTGTCTTGAGTGCCACAGTAGCAGAATACAAGCAGCCTGATGTTAACGAGAATTGCATTGCCAAAACAAAGGCACAATTTCAAACGATTTTAATAGGAACGTAATACAAAATATACAAGTTCAAACATCTCGGACCATATCCTACATGCTCATGTCCCAACGTGACATTCACCAGACCAACAGAAGAAGAATTATGAGGACGTGAAAAGTGTGTCACGTGTATCTGGAAAAGTTTAGTTTGGTAGACCTGCCTCACGAAATAGGTGATGATGCTGTTGTGGAAGACAGAGCCTTCATCAAAAGTTTAGTTCTTGGAGGGACAGAAACTAAAACGTATCATTGACCCCAAATCTGTGATGAGGAGTAACTTGGAAGGTTATGAGTATAATGCTGAGTATGATGATGAATGATAAGGTATGTGTATAAGCGTATCAACGATAAATACATGTTATGCTGGCAGTGTTCCCTCAGGGGGCATGTGAAGTGGCTGCTGACCAGAGATCCGAAGGCACCGGAGGAATAAATGCAGCAGATTATTAGGGACAGACCTGAGATAACTTATAAGACGACTGGTTAGAGATTTTGTAATGTATCATGTTATAAATGATCTATGATTTAATCGTCTGAATTTGGTGCAGTTCGGTTTTATGTTGTAGTGGCCGCATTAGTCCAAGTTTTGTGGTTGACTATGATTTACTTTTTATTTACCCACGAAATTATCCAGCTCTTATTTTACCATCTCTTATCTTCTCTTCTCTCGTCTTACTTATTTTTAATAGCTATACCCAACGTTTTTGATAAATAAATTATTACTTGCTAACCTGCTGACTACTAAAAATCTATTAAGATCTATGTATATCTCTTGAGTACATTAAAGATTACCTCTATCCATCTACCTATCAAAAGTAAATATTTCGTTTAAATTTTCACACTCCCCTTTAGGGAATTGAAGTGACATCTCCTTGTATACGTTTCTATTTTGAAATGATTTCTTTTAAAGTGCCAGCTTCAAAATGCAATTGGACAAAGCGTTCAGTTGAAAGTTGGTGCACAAAGAATGTACAGAACTGTCGGCGTCTCGTCTCAGGAGACGTGTTTGAACAAAACTGACTTAAATGAGATTTCCACATTTTTATATCTCTGTTGTACAGGAAAATTGGATTTTTTAGATTTGACGTTTGTGAAAATGTTTAGGATAAAAATGACAAAAATAAAAAATGTTCAAGACTATCTGGAGATTATAATGTACTTTATTTATTCTATCTTTTGTGTATTTATATTTTGTTTTTACGTTTTCTAGTGTTTTTCAAACAATTTATAGAATTAAATTATAATTCATAATTTTTATTAGTAACTCATGTCGGGTTCAAACTCATAATCTTTCTTCTGTATTTTGAGAAACCAACACACTGGATTATATGCCCCAAAGTTCCTTCAGGAACAACACATAAAAAAAAATATCTAGTTTCTGTACCTACGGCCCGCCCTTCATTTTAAATACACCTTTATTGTCACTCCTCCTGCCAAATTGCCAGGTTATGACACAGTTTTGCGTAACCCGACATTGCGAGCGGCAGGTTCGTCACGGAACATGTAATATTCAACTGTCTGTGCATCCATTATTCAGACGCCGTCACGCCGGGCCTAGCAAAACGCTGCTGGCGTGAAAGCGAACAAATTATTAACGAGATTTGCAAAATATGATCTTCGTAGAACGTGTGATAGGGCTGTTATATATGTAAGGATTGTAAGAGAGCTCGTGTCGTTTCCTTTAGAGATTATGAAAGTGAATTTTAGAATTTTGCTCCCTTTTATAATATAAATAAGGGATGTAAGATAGATTGATATATTTGGCATTACAGGGATATGTTATTGTACACTATTCGCTATAGTACAACTCTGCTTCCTCTGTGTTGGTGATTTCAAACCTTCGACCAAGGTATGATGGTTGTGTGCTTCCATGTTTTCCGTCTTTGTTAGTTAGTAAGCGGTTTCACAAACTTTAATATTCCCATTTCACCAAAATGACATAGAAAATTTACTATCACAGTTTTTGCCAGATGTTGAACCTTCAATTTAAGCCTCCATTCCAACTAAGCAACTCTACTTAGATTTCAAAATACATCGGAACCACAAAAGGGCGAACAGTTATCTCAATTGGCTTCCATCATTGCTTTCCATTAAGTTTTCTCCGACTAAGACTGAACCAGTGACATGTTCTTCGGTGAGTGAAGCTTGGAGCTCCAATAATTTGTCTTCGTCGCTCTAACTTTCATCAACTATCGTTTGTCACTGTAGCTCTATTACTTCGGTTTATGTTTTAACCCACGTTGACTTTACGAAATCTTTATTGTTATCCTAAAATGCTGGGTTTAATCTTTAGGTACTAATAAAGTACCAAACTGTCGCTGTTAGCCGGTTTACTAAGTTTTCATTGCTTAACCACTAAACCAATGTTAAATGTTATATAGTATTGTATTCTTTCCATAGGGTAAAATCAGATGTCTAACTTTAGAAAATCTTATGGAAAGGTTAAGGAAAAAATCGAAAATTAAGTGGATGAAACAAGGCACTTTAAATTATAATTATTGAACTAAATGTGCGTGCGGATAGTATAATGTTCTCTAGTTAGATAGTTTAATAAACACGAACAACGAGACATAATTAAACGTCACACATAAATTATATAATACTAAATTACTTTGGGGTTTAGGTTACAGGGGTCAGACGGTACCTAGTAACTTTCGCATGAGCAAAGACTCAGCCAACCTTATCAGTGATTAGATTACCTACTAATTATCGCCTGACTATCGCTTATAGCTTTTATACCGTTAAGGATTATATTGAGGACAAAAAGGCTTGGGATTGAGTTGTTCCAATTTTCTGCATACTGAATGTTTTTTTTTATTTCTGTTACATACACTGATAAATTGATAATTATTATAACAGAAGTTACAGAACGACTTGAATACTTACCTTGAGAAGTACAATTTATTATTTTGATTATTGTGAATGTGAGGACTATGTGGGTCATTGTTTCAGTTTTAATCATGATCTGGCAGTTTAAAGTAGTTCATGCGGCCTACCAAACGGCCAAATGTCCTTTCTTTGGTATTTCTCGTCGAATCGTTGTGCTCCTTAAGTTCTCAGTTGAGCGGCAAGATTACTGACAAATGCGTGCACTGATTAGACAGGTCCGCTCAATCTGTATGGTTTTTCCTCAAAAGACCGTTTCAGATACCAATCTACATGGTCTTCACATGATCTGACCAAGATTATGTCTGGACTTTAAAAGAGACTGTGACCTCTGAGTTTGTTTCGGCCTTTCTTCTCAGAGTAGTCAGATAGGAAAGGCCGACCTCATCTAGTTTTTAAAATATGATTGACGTGTAAAAGTGTTTGTAACAAACCTACTTACAGAAATAAAATCATTTATCATTTACCGACAGAAATGACTGCTCGTGTACCTTCTGGTTCATATTCATATTCATGTATATGCGTTCCACAAGGTATAAAATGGTGTTAACAAAAGGCTTAGTGCTAAGAGCCGTTGTAGACCCTGTCAGGGCACAGCAAAATCTAATTCTTACAAGCTTAAATAAAAATAAAATATACATGAAACCAAATTCACACCCCAATTTAAAATAAATTAATTGTGAAAACTAAAATAATTATATATAATTCACAAAACATAACATACAATTAACAAGTATACACTTCTATTATTTGGTAAGCAGGTACCTATTTCTTGTGTTTAATCAAATGATATTCTTGATAAATAATATGTGTAAGTTTAATAATTATAATCTTTCATTCAAGTATTCGTTCACGTTATAGTAGCTTTTGTTTATAAGAAATAATTTTAATTTATTAATAAAGATGTTATATTTATTTATATTTCTTACTTCTTCTGGTAACGTAATATATATTTTATATCGACATGACATATGTAATTGAGGAATGCATTTTTAATCGGGATGTAGTTATGTTTAATCTATTTTTATGTCTTAGAGTGATTTTAGTTTGGATGGTTTCTCCTTTTGTGTAGAAATTCGGGTATTTACGTACAAATTTACAGATCTCAAAGATGTAGAGGCACGCTAGGGTTAACATTTTTTGTTCCTGAAAGTGAGGCTTACAGCAATCCGTTTATTCAATATTTACGAGAATCCTAATTAGTTTTTTTTTGTAGGGTGAATAGTGTGGGCGAGTCTGTACTATTACCCCATAATATGACACCGTATTTAAGCCATGCATAGGCAGATGCATAATATGCTACCAGCGCAGTATTTATGTCTGTAGTTTTTTTGATTTCCTGAAGGGCGTATGAGAAGTTTGATCATTTTGCTTGTATTTTCTGGATATGCGACTTCCAATTTATGTGTGTGTGTATGTCTAGTCCTAAAATAGGGTGAATTTATTAAATTAACTGTTTCTAACTTGGTATTTTTAAAAGTGAAGTTTGTATTTATAGGTTATTTTGTCTTGGGGTGAAGGTCATTATTTTTGTCTTATCATAGTTTATTTCTAGGTTATGTTCCATCATCCAATGAGTTATAGCGTCAAGTATTGAATTTAATTTAACATTAAGGTTGAGATCAGTTTCACATGAAGTAAGAATAGATTCATCATCCGCAAACAAAACACAAGGTTCACTGATATACCATACCACGAGGTCATTGATGTAGACTAAGAATAAGAAACAGCCTATTACACTACCCTAAGTATGGGATTGAAGCGTTTATTTGTATGTTTTAAGATCGGAACAATTCTATTTCGTTAGTTTTTTACTTTCACTAATTGCTCTCTATGTTGTAGGTACGACGCGAACCATTCATGACATTTACCACGGATCCCTATGCCATATAGTTTGTTAAGTAAGATGACGAATTGTACTCTATCGTAAGCTTTCGTCATATCCAGCACTAATCCTATTGCATTTTTTTGGAGTTAATAATGTCGAGGGCTTGTTGTGTGGTTCTGTCGTTATAATAATAATAACCCCACCGCCGTATGTCTACGTTGCCGCTGTGGTGGGGCTTACCAGCTCCGAACTCAAGGTCTGTGCCGGTAGAGTTAACTTTGCTGAAACAGTTCTAGGGTGAGGAGCCAGACCAAGAAAGATACAGAAAACCGCAGCATGTGGCGAGTGTTGGGCAGTAGCGACCCCACGGACCCCATCTCCCGGGAGTAGTCTTGTTTCTTATCTCTGGCTTGCCTTTATTGAACTGCTGGAGTGAACACTGACGAGGAACAGAACTCCCATCACTTTCTTACCTTTATTGGTCGGCTTGAGTGAAGATTCGCAAGAGCAAACATGCTCGAAGGAAGGAAGTATTCCAGTAAGTTCTGGTAGGGATCTTGACCATCTTCCGGGATCTGGGATTGATATATCTTTCCACTCCTCAAGCACCTCAAGATTTGTTGCCCCCTGTCACTACGTCACTAAGTGCTAGCAACAGTTTCCGAAGGCACTTTATTGAGTGTGCAAGTCACCCCCTGCCATTTTTTTCCGTGTATAATAAAACATTGATCAGGCAGGAGCCATAGTCCTTCCATAGTTCTACGTAATCTATACACTATAGCCACCCAAATCCATAGCCCAATATGTTTTGTTCCCATATTCTGCAATAGTCCTGCACCAACCGGGGGTTGTCCTTGGGTGCAGTTGCATAGTGCATACAGGGATAATCGCCGGTTTGTGCCTCAACGCAACGCTTAAACTTGTCTAAGGGGCCTCTGCGAGTTGGCGTTGGCCCCTCGTACGCCTTTCAAAGGTCCGGGACCCTTGGGTCCCGAGATATGTCAAAAATATATAATAATCCTACTATCCTACTTCCTACTATAATATTATAAACGCGAAAGTTCGTGAGGGTGGATGGATGTCTAAAACTACTCCACAGATTTAAATCAAACTTGACAGTACTACAGCTTATACATCAAAATAACACATAGGTTACAATTTATAAAACTTTTGTATAATAGGTGCATAATATTATAACGATAAGTATCAAGTAAGTCGCAAAAATTCCTGCCTTCTGAGAGTTTTCTTGGCGTGCGCTGCCTAAACCATTAGATTTACACGAAGATATTGTATAGTGAGATTGTTTGTCTTAAACAGTTCTAAATAAAAGTTTACAACAGTATATATCTACCTTTTATTTGGAAGCCATTATAGGCAAAATTATATGAGCCATTTAAATTGGATACTTTTTTTTACATTGCATATTTTGGTGTATGTAGTTGATTCTTATCAAAATGAATACCTTCATCGCTTTTGGTATTGAATGTAGATAAACTTTGTCTTTTAAACTAAATAATTTGGACGAATAGCTTAAAAGTTACCACGATAAGAATGACTTGAGAGCGGAGCGCCACTATAGTCTTGCTTGAGTCGGCGACGCCAGCGGCACGAGAGCGGGGGTAGAGGGGCGGGCCGGGCTTTGAAGCACCATCGCACAGTGGATCGTCCCCATACAAGAGGTCGGACATAGAATTAAAAATTGAAAAAGTATTTAATTGAAAAAAATGAAATATACAGTTGCATTACTCTATTATGGAACTACAAAAAATGTTACAACAATTTTTTTATTTGACCAGTACTTTATGAGCAATTCGATGAAAACTGTTATTTTTCTATGGAAATGGTCACAAAAATGTCTGTATCTCATGATTCCCTCCTTGTTTCGATTTGCGGTTTTCACTACTGTTATTTACCCATTTTATGCCACATTTTCTTCAAGGACACATGGTGCCCCCAGCGACCCCCTTCCGAGATATTTTGCTTTTAGTAACTATACTTTTTATTGTATAACTGATGAAATGGAGGTACATTAAGTATATTCATTACTGAGAATAAGTCATCCCTAAGTAGTTCCTTAAATAACAGGTGCATTTGCGATTACTTTAATGACTTATGAACGCTTCTGTTGCCATACAACAAAAGCGTTAATGAGTCCTTAAGTAAAGATTACCAGTACTTGCTTAATCTAATTAGTTATTGTAATTACTATGTTAACAGCCCTTAATCTCTGCATTGTGATTGTCTAATGTCATCATTAGACATAATTTCTTGTTTTTGTGTATTTTTTTTTATTCTGTTCTTTTTTTGTTTTGTGTTATGCCACCCATCGGCCAATAAATGTTTTTTTTTCTTTCTTTTCTATTGTTGTTAGTAGGTAAATAAATGGTCGTGTTAATTAATTAATTTCCTATTATAATTTAGTTCTTAGTAGTTGTTTAATTTTTTAGTTTGTTTTAGGGTACATAGTTGTTTTATTTTTAAATTATTTTTACAGTGTTATATTATTTAAATAAAAAATATTTTTATACCTACATATTTTCTTATTGATCATAAAACTATTTCTTTTCGATGTGTTATTGTAAATTCGACTCAGTCATTACTAAGCTAATGATGACATTATCCAATCACAATGCAGAGATTAAGGGCTGTTAACATAGTAATTACAATAACTAATTAGATTAAGCAAGTACTGGTAATCTTTACTTAAGGACTCATTAACGCTTTTGTTGTATGGCAACAGAAGCGTTCATAAGTCATTAAAGTAATCGCAAATGCACCTGTTATTTAAGGAACTACTTAGGGATGACTTATTCTCAGTAATGAATATACTTAATGTACCTCCATTTCATCAGTTATACAATAAAAAGTATAGTTACTAAAAGCAAAATATCTCGGAAGGGGGTCGCTGGGGGCACCATGTGTCCTTGAAGAAAATGTGGCATAAAATGGGTAAATAACAGTAGTGAAAACCGCAAATCGAAACAAGGAGGGAATCATGAGATACAGACATTTTTGTGACCATTTCCATAGAAAAATAACAGTTTTCATCGAATTGCTCATAAAGTACTGGTCAAATAAAAAAATTGTTGTAACATTTTTTGTAGTTCCATAATAGAGTAATGCAACTGTATATTTCATTTTTTTCAATTAAATACTTTATCAATTTTTAATTCTATGTCCGACCTCTTGTATGGGGACGATCCACTGTGCATCGCCGAGTGCGCGACCGGAACGCGGGCAGACGCTTGAGCAAAGAGTAATATAAGTAATACAGGCGCTTGAGGGCAGGCGTCGTTGCTGGTTGTGTTCACTGTACAATTTTTTCCACAACTAATTCGTTTCAAAGCAATTTATATAACTTACGAAACAAATCGTTTAACATAGTTTACAGCTAGGAGTAGAACAGTAAGTAGAACTGTCAAAACATATCGATAATTACCTATGTACTGTATTCTAATCCTAACAGTTTTTATAGTTTGCTCCTACCGTACGACAAGTGAAACCGCTATATCAACTGGTTGGCGGTAGGCGCAGTGGTTAAGCGATTGACAGCTGCGCTGTGTGTCGCGGGTTCGATTCCCGCACGGAACAAATATTTGTATGACCTACAAGTAGTTGTTCCGGGTCTGGCCGTTTGTGTATGTGAGTTTAATTTTTGTAAACGCACCCACACTACGGGATAAATTCCTAGAGTGGGGCAAGGTTTTGAAGATAAAATAAATAAACTAATTCTCTGCAATATTAATAGTATGCATACTAATCCATACTTTTTTTTGAGGGTGGGAAATCATCAAATAACTTCTCCCGCTCTGCGAGGAGCGGGAGGGCGTGTCAGACTTTTACTGACTAAAACCCATCCGTGTTCCTGCAGTTGCCTGTGCCAGGAGTCACGGTAACCCTTTCGGACTTTCCCGCAACCTTGGCAGCCATCGGCCCTAGCGGACACTGTCATTGGTGCTGACATCTCTTTGAGTCACGCGTGGAACACAACGCGCCATTGATCCGGGCCTGGTCCTTATCGGACGGCGAGCTACCCATTGCTCGCAATCCGCAAGTCCGCGCCTATGGTGGCCGGGAATCGGCTTGAGATTCCCGACGCCCAGGGCGTCTCCTGCGGCGGCTAGGGGCGTGAGGGCGCGAATTTTGCCTCTCCCTCACGCGTTCCGCCTCCTCCTTCTTGAGCATTACTGCTTCGCAGAAGGAGGTTACGGCTTCCCATGCCCCCTCGCTCCGCACCATGGCCTGGACCAGGGCGGACGCGAGGCTAGTACTCGACGACTGGCTCAGGAGAAGGCACGGATCCCTGTCGTTTAGGGTGACGCAAGTGCTTGCGGGGTACGGCTGCTTCGGCAAGTACCTGTGCCGCATAGACAGGGAGCTGGACGCTCGGTGCCACCATTGCGTCCATTGCGGGGAGGACATGGCGCAACATACGCGCGTGTGTAGCTTGGGAGGAGCAGCGCCGTGTCCTCACAAATGAAGTAGGAGGCGATCTGTCGCTGCCGGCCGTAGTGTGGAGGATGGTTGGTAGCGCAGAGTCGTGGGACGCGGTGGTGTCCTTCTGCGAGGACGTGATGTCGCAGAAGGAAACTGCGGAACGGGAGAGGGAGATCTCGACTCCCTTCCCCGGCCGCAGAAGGCGCACCGGGCGCAGGAGACGGGCGGACAACGCCCTTTTCCGGCCCCCATGAATGGGTCCAGGGGTGAGGGACTTGGGGAAGTCCCCGCCCCCTATTCGATGGACCCGAGGAGGAGGCGCGCGCGGGTCACGGCGCGCGCCTCTGAGGTGATGCACGGGGTAGTTAAATACCTCACTACCCCGTGCAGGAGACGAGTCCCGGACAGATCGGGCCAGCACTAGTGTGGGGCTGGGGAAGAATTTGGATTCCCGCGGCCCCGCGCACACGTGCGAGAAGACACCGGGGTGGTTTTAGCCGGTAAGAGTCCGGCACGCCCCTCCACCTTTTCCCCAGGCGGGGGTAGTCCATGAGGATTCCCCCCTTAAAAAAAAAAAGGGCCGGACGCGAGAGGTCGCCACCACTAATCGCCTGCACGAGGACACGGTGGTGCTCCGCCCAAGCCGGGCAGACCTCCACCGTATGCTCCACCGTGTCCTCCAGGCGACCCACACAATGGTGACACTCGGGCGTTTCCTCCCGCCTTATCCGCAACAGGAACTTTCTGAAAAAATCGTGTCCGGTGAGGACTTGCGTCAGGCGGAAGGTGAGGACGCCGTGGCGCCTCTCTAGCCACTCCTCAAAGAGGGGACTTATCGCCGCAATTGTGGCGTGCCCAGACTCCATACCTGACATAAAAACGAAAGTAACTCGGTCTGTCTGTCCGTCTGTCCATCTGTGTGTATGTATGTTTACGGCTAATCCGCTGAGCTGTTTGTGATGAAATTTGTTAAGGATAGTCTGAAGCCTGGAGAAGTACTTAAGTTACTTTTTGTCAACACACCACGCGGGCGAAGCCGCGGGCGGAAGCTAGTACAAATTTAATTTCTTTATTAGATTAACCAAGACTCAACAAGATTGTTAGTTAAACTTATGACTATGTCAGTAAGCACAGACACCAAACAAAAACAAGAAAAACAATACAAGAAATAACGGTTGGTCACCGTTGTGACATCCCATGAGAGACGGCACAACAGTGACCCACGTATACACAGTCCTGGCGACTCGTAACCATGCTTAAGACACTGTTGGAGCCGCCCCACACCCTGCGCACCAGGGAAGCGCACCTTTTACGCATTGTTGCGTAAAAGCAATATACATGCGCATCTGCGAACATCCCTGACGCACTATAGAAACGGAGAAGCCCCACCAGTATCCTGAACGCATTGTTATATTGAGCGCTGTACGATCTTTGCGTATATCTAGCCCACAGGCTGCACGTGTAAAAACCGTTAAAGTACGAGCTAGGTGCTGCTGAGCTCACCAATCCACTCGTTCACATAAAGTCTGAAAAGCGTTGGTGATCTCAATCCAACCTGCCTCACCCCACAATCTAACCCGTAAGGACTAGAAAACGCTCCAGCCCATCGTACAGTGTTAATCTGGTTTCCATACAAAAACTTTAAAATGTTCACAAGTTCTGTGGGTAAATTTACTCCACAACACATCATAGGAGGTTTCCTATGATGCTTCCTGGACTTGTCCAAGGCATTTAATCTGGTTAGATTAAATGCCTTGGACAAGTCCAGGAAGCAAGCATTACTTACAAATTTCTGTCAATATCAAGACTGGGCGTGTGTTGATGTTAATATGTTAGGTGTTCAATCGAGCACTTTTACTTTTATTAGTGAGGTTCATGGCTCGAAAAAGTAGCTGGACCATTGTTGTGACGCGATCCGCACTGTGTTCCATTTTCAATGTTTTCAAACTCTCACAGAGAGGCCCGTGTCCCAGCTGAGGGAACATTATAGGCTGATTATGCCAAATAAGGTTTTCATTAAAAAGAACTGTTCATGCAATTTAATTTTTTCGTTTAGACAAAACAAAGAGAACCCCTCGGCAAGGGGACATTCGGCCCAACAAAAGCACAATATCGGTCAAAAATCTATCAAATTATACTTATCCAATAATCTGTTAATAACCAAAAAAAGAACAACAAAGCGGATTATTCCGAAATTCCCTAAAAACGGGTAAAAATACCCAAAACGGGATTCAAACCCACGTCCCATTGTTGAGCGCGTGCGGGTGACAATCATGCGATAATGACGGGTTTAGCGTGACAGATATAGATGGACGTCAATCATTGCGTAATAAGCGTGTTGGAATGACAGCTTTTATGTCGAAACGAATAATTTTGATATAAATACAAAAACATGAAAAAAAAAATACGAAATAGCTGTAATGAGGTTATAATCCTGGCAATCCATTGGTTGAAAAATAGATAGAAAAGCTCCAAAAAAAATAGCAGCTGTCACATTAAATATTTCGAAATTGGAATTCGATCTAGGTCTATCTCAAATGTTTTTGTTCAAGGAGGTTCAAGGTGATAACTAAATGCGGGTGAGCAGTACCTTGACCAAGACTAAAAAGTAAAGGCCAAGCCAAGGTGAACAGATAATGTGAGATGCAGCAGGTAATACTATTATAGTTTTCAATGTCTTAATCTGTTTTGTTTAGCTGTAAGTCTTCCAAAGGAAATAAGTCATAATTTATAATTCTTTACTTGCTACCTAAAGCTGCATTTGCATTAGTTAATGTGCGAGTTTAGTTCCTGAAGCAAGTATGTCTCAAAACATCATCACATCTGTCCAAAAGTGACAGTAAAGTGACTTAACTCGCTCCGTAACTAATACAAAGAATTCAATCCGAGCAAGTTTTAAATATAAGCAGATCACAAATTGCTCTTAACTATTTTTAACGCAACTATTCGCACCGTGTACCACAATTTTTTTCTCAGAACGTTCTAGACTTGTTCGTCATTGAACGTTCTTGTCTTTACATCGTATGACTTTCCGTTAACCCTAATCTAATCACACAAAACTTAACACGTCGTAAAGGTCAATAAAGTTACCACAGTTCGGAAACCAAGTCTGATAGACCAATTATTTTCAAATCAATGTATCCGGGCGTAAATGTAGCACACCGAGCTTAAGGGACACATGAACTAAACGCAAGTTTTATAATGCCTAAAAGTATATGATCCACCGCAGTAAACAGAATCAGAAAAATATATGATATTCTTCAGGATATATGCTAGTTAGATAGTGTGTAGAAAGCATAATACAACTAAATTGGTACGATAGAAAAAAGTCACGAAGATACCTCTTAAAATTTCTTTTAACGATTAAAAACCATACTAATATACATCCAATAATTCTGTTTCTTTTTTCAGATTGTTCTTTAAGCAACATATTGACGTGATATTATTTTCATTTTTTTGTCCAATCAATAGATTTTTTGTAAATAGAGAATTGCTTCATATTTTTCAATAAATTACCAGCTTTCTGTCATCGCGCGTCTCTTTCTTTTCTATGCAGTCCGACAGTGGCCGCTTTGGCTGTTGTAAGCCCCTTAAAGCCGTATTCACATTATACTGGTGTGTCGTGTCGTGACGCCTTCTGACGCAGTGTTAGACAATCTTGTTGTGATTTGAAGTAGTCCTGAAAAGATTAGTTTGATTGGGGTATCTCGCGTCACGACGCAACACGATGTTGTAATGTGTCCGTGACTTTATCACACTGGGCATGAGTGACAGAAATGACGTTCTAGGACACAGAACTTTTATAAAATCGTTGTGCCATTATAAATTAGAGTTCGACTGAAAATTGTTGGTTTTCGGCCGAATCGAAAACGAAACACTATTTATTTTTGTTTTTTGATAGTTTTTTGTACGGTACCTAAAAATTAAATAAATACTGGGTAGGTAAACCTTTTCATCATTCAACTTAATTCACATGAAAAAATTGCTTGATACTTTTCTCCAAGGAATACGATCTGAAACTAAAATTAAGCGAGAAAAAGCATTTTTTCTGCATTTTCACAGTGGCTGTGTTTTTGAATATTATTATTAATATAATATATATATATGAATATAACATTATTCTATACATTCAGGTACTTAAGTGCAATACCAACTGGAATTCCGTATACTAATTGGCAAATGGTTAAGAAGGAACTGCAGCAAATTACAATCGACAGTTACTGTTGGCAGATAGATGCTGATGATGTTGGCAATGGTTAGCAAATTATTACTGAAAGCGTTCGATTTCACTGTTTCTTGTTGTAATTGAATCTTTCCAGCTGTTAGACTAGTCTTATAGGTTTTGTCGTGAAAGTCTATAGTTGAATGTTTTCAATAGATAGACTATCATCATAATCGTCTGCCTAGCCTTTTCCCAACTATGTTGTGGTCAGCTTCCAGTCTAACCAGATGCAGATGAATACCAGTACTTTATTTATAAAAAAAAAATTGTGCACAGTGTTTTCTCTTCAAATCGATATGTCTGCCTCGTATGAACATTTTATTTGATTGCAAGGCAATCAATTTTTGATAGTAAGTACAGGCGGTATGAAATTAACCACTGTCTTAGACTTGTAACAAAACAACTTTTCATTGTCTTTAAGATTAAATTTTCCCAAATACCACAGCGGTTTTCAATTCCCAACTTATTGCCTTCATGAATTATTAATATAGGTATTCTACTCATTTTTGCAATCCCATTTAAAAATCGGAAATATTTATCTGATCTTCTAAAAACTTACTTATCTTCTAATAATGTAGGTACGCTTTTTATAAATTAATGATTCTTAAAAAAAAATTGCACTTCTAATGATGCACACTTTTTCAATAACTGAGTTTCTCTTTAATTTTCTTGCGTTTTCTTACAGTTGGTCGTTGTAGCTAAGTTAGGGTACCTGACCAAATGGGTTAGATTAGGTTAGAACTGTGACAGTGGTGGGCATACGGAGCCTGGGCCTGGAGGTGGCCCTCAACAATTCCGAGGCTCGTGGTGGGCGCGCTCGCAACGCTGCTTCCTAATCTGGGGGGCCCAAGCACTGCCTGTTGTAGGTTATACCTAGGGGGCGTGCGATCCATGGCCCTGTACGGGGCTCCAGTGTGGGCCTCTGACCTGACGGCCGGCAGCATCGCAATGCTTCGAAAACCGCAGAGGGCGATCCGGCTGGCTGTCAGGCTATCAGGGGGTATTGCATGATTTTCTACGAGGCGGCTTGTGCACTGGCTGGTTCTCCGCCTTGGGACCTAGAGGCGAGAGCCCTCGCGTCACTGTACTGGAGGTGCAAGGAGGTGCAGACGCGAGGCGGTGGACCGATGCAGCGAGAGATCGAGCTGCGTCGGTCGCAGCTCCGCGAGGCCCTGGTTATGGAATGGCGGGACAGGCTGCTGCGCCCTACCGCTCGCTATCATCGGGGTGATCCGACCCGCAGTACTAGACGAATGGCTCGGAATGAGGCACGGCTCCCTGTCGTTTCGGGCGACGCAGGAGCTCTTGGGGCATGGTTGCTTCGGGAAGTACCTGGGTCGCATAAACAGGGAGCCGGACCCTCGGTGTCATCACTGAGCTAACTGTCAGGAGTAACCATGGGAGGGATCCTCGTATCAAAAGTCGGAGCCGACTTGTCGCTGCAGGCCGTCGCTAGTTCGATGGTCGGGAGCGCCGAGTCGTGGGATGCGGTGATCCCCTTCTGTGAAACCGTCATTTTACAGAAGGAGGCTGCGGAAAGGTTGAGGGAGTACGAGATCACTCTCCCGAGACGCAGCAGACGTGCCGGGCGTCGGCGGAGGGCCGACAACGCCCTCTTCTAGCCCCCATAAACAGGTCCAGAGGGACGGCGGACTTGGGGACGTCCGCCGCCCCCCCATATAACAGGATCTGGGGCGGTGGTGCAGTGTTCCACGCGCGCCTCTTTAGGACGTCGCGGGGGAGTCTTACACCTCAGTCCCCCCACGGACTAAAGAAGGCCCGCAGAGGCGGGCCGGCACTAGCCGGGGATCGTGAGAGGCGCACAAGTTCCCATGATCCCCGGTGCAAGTGTAGGAAGGGAACACCGGGTGGTTTTTAGTCAGTACGAGTCTGACAGACCTCTCCGCCCGCCCCAGGGTGGAGGACATCCATGAGGATTTTACACCCGGGAATAAAAAAAAAAAGGTCAGAGCTTTGTCCACCGCTACATCTAAGTTAATCGCAGTTACTTGGACATTTACTATTTTTAGGGTCACAGAAAGAGGCGCAATCATTATAATCAGAGTGCCCAATAATATTTTTTGGAAAGCAAAGTGGGAATTATTTGATGTTTGATTAAATACACGCCTTTTAAAATCTTGCCGAACATTATAGGGTAGCAACGTCATTAAAACAACAACAAAGATATCAAACCTCACATGTCCATAGCACTTCTAATTAGAATTTAGCCCTTCTTTTCTCCTTGTGTTTCTTGTAGCCATTCAGTAAATTGGGTAAAGTAAGTGTGCGGATGGGTTGAAGTGAATTAGTCGGCTAGACGGATTGCTAGTCGTTGTGAAATAGCCTTAATATTTATTTACTTTTAGGAAAACTTACAGCTAATAAATACATTTAGTCATAGTCATTTATTCATAAACAAATAATTTTGTATATGAATTTAAACACAATTACAGCAGACAGACAAAAATTTAAAAAAAAATTAAAAAAAGTACTTACATTTGAATTTCATAGATTCGAACAACAATTTAAAAATCATAAGGCAAGTCGACAAGTAAAAGAAACAATAGAGAAGAAATTACCTACAATGTATAAACGAGGGCCAATTACAAGCTTCCATTAGCGATTAATGTGAGCAACAATAACAAATACGCGAAAACAGCGACGTAATAGATAAGCAAATGAATTATCTCACGCTCAAAAAAATACAATAATTAAAAGAAGACTAAAAAAATGGTTATACATCGAACCAAAAAATTGCCCAAACTTTGCTTTACTTAGTAGGTGTAGGTATTAGTAGTATATGTGTCTGAGTAGTCTATTAGCCTTTTTAGAATTTGGCCTATATGGATCCTATAATTTATTATTTATGTTTACTCACGTTAGATGGACTGTGTGAAAGATGATATGACTAGAAATGGAGTGGCTACAAAGATGACAACTAATAGAGTATGGGAGAAAAGTAATCGTTGCGCCGACCTCAAATAAATTGAGAGTTAGGGCAGAAGACCGATGATAACGTTGGGTTAACGGATGAGGTGTTATTAATTAAAGAGTATTTATTAGTAGGTACTTGTTTTGCTTTGTAATTAATCATGATCATAGGCAGTCGGCCTATCTGGTTGTCAGACTTATTTTTATATTCACCTAATAACAATAAAAGCTTCAAGCTTTTCATTCAATTTTAAACATTATACTAATTAACAAATGATAACTAACTTTACCTATTAATTTTATGACACAAGACACTATAGAAATGATAATTAACATGCAGCAGACGCAAATAACATCGTTTTCAACATTTTGACCTTTCAGGGATTATTGGCTAGGTCCCCAGGACCCGCCGCACTCATCCAGCCCCACTACTCTTCCAGCCTCGTAGGTTGGTAGAACAATTCGCGGCTCGCCTCGCGTATTATTCACACGCCACAAATGCCGACGACATATCTTGCCTCTTTATTTTCTTTACTTAGACTATTTTCCGAGCGAGCTTTCTGCAGTGTATTTCCCGCCCGATGAAGTGGATTCCGCACTGTTTTCGATCTGCAATTAAATGTTTCTGTAAACAGCCTGGTGGACGTAAATGGTTGTCATAAATAGACCTGAACCATTCTATCCACACGAATAAGCGGAGTAACGGGTGGAGGCTGGCTTCGCAAATACCCTTCGTTGTCGTACCGCCGCCGCGCCGCTGCCGGAGCCATGGGCGGACAGTTTTTATCTGTAAAAAGTAAATTAACTTTGCTTAGGGCAGATTTTTGCAATAGTCTGATAACTTTTATCTGAGGAATAAATAGTGTGGTTTAACAGCTTTTTATAGAAAATATGTCAAACTGCCAGATTTATTCTTCAGTTACAACTTATCTGAGTAATGAAAACTTATCCCTTAGTAATAAACAAAAATACACATAATAGAAAATTTTTAGCTATTGACATTTGTAATTTAATTTCTTTGGTGGGTATTTAATTATTTTGTGTAAATTGATTATATTAGAATCATTAATAATGTCACAAAATTTGCATTTAGTAAATGATAAATGATAAATGATAAATGATTTTATTTCTGTAAGTAGGTTTTTACAAACACTTTTACACGTCAATCATATTTTTTTTTAAACTAGATGAGGTCGGCGTTTCCTATCTGACTACTCTGAGAAGAAAGGCCGAAACAAACTCAGAGGTCACAGTCTCTTTTAAAGTCCAGACAGAATCTTGGTCAGATCATGTGAAGGCTATGTAGATCGGTGTCTGAAATGGTCTTTTGAGGAAAGAACCCCACAGATTGAGTGGACCTGTCCAGTCAGTGCACGCAATTGTCAGCAATCGTGCAGCTCAGTTCGCAGTAGGCGGAACATGAAGAACTATTGTGTGTTAAAATATCTGTAAATTACCATATTTCGTGCAAATAAATGAATCTATCTATCTATATAGGGTTACTTGTAATCCGACGTATATCCGTCAAGAGCTGATAGGGTGGCCAAAATTCAACAAATTGAACCACCCATATGTTTGGCCGAAAATCAATAGTTTTCGAGTTATTTGAATTAGGTAATAGGTAATACGGGAGGGTTTATTTCATATTTACCCAAATTTTGTCCTTTAATTCCAAATAATATAAAAAATACATATTGAATGGGTACCATTAAAAAATGATATTGTAGCTTGCACTTCAGTTCAGCTATGAACATAATTAAAAGTACTTAAGACAACAAAATAATAAAAATTATGAGCGATTTAAGAATAATACCTTACCAATATTTTAATTTTAGCTTCAATAAAGTTTGTCTCCTTAAAAAAATTACTATGACAATTACTCATACAAATGACTGAAACAACTTTATTTTTTTCATCATTCTAAAATCTGACCTCCACAACCCAGTCACTGGGTAATATCGTATTACCACTTGGTAAAACCACCACTGGATTAAAGACTTTCGGGCTTCCGACGACTGTCAAAGATCCACGAATGACAGTCGGAACCAAAGGCTTAACGTGCTTTCCAAGGAACGGAGGGGTCTTGGTATGTAAAGATGGTCACCCATCCACGGACCAACCGCGGCAAGCGTAGCTTAACCTGAACGATCGATCCGTGCGACTGTTATTACTTAGCCACAAGCCCCACATGTATATTTATAACATATCTAAAAAAAAACAATAAAAAACTAAAACGATAAGCACTAAACCTAGTAAAACATAAACAAAACAAACAAAATGTAGTTATTTTGTCAATCGTCCCGCAGGAACAAGATAACATCCTCTGTTTTGTGGTCAGACGGTACGAAGACATGATTCACAAATGCTACGTAAATACGTTGTTACCGAAAGCTCTTGCAACTTGCATGCACCCGAAAAATTAGTTGAAACAAAATGTGAAGTATAAAAACTTTGAAAACTTTCTCTTCTTTGGTCCTATTTTGGTCTAGTCCTATATGTCGAAACTGGGTGGTAAGACAGCTGTGATCATTGTAATAGAGCTTGACAAATAATTTTTTTGATAAAAAAATAAAAATAAACTCTATCTTTCTCGGTCCTCTTTGACTTTGACTCTATTGTTTTACTTAGTAGGTACTTGCTCGACGCAAACAGATGTGGTCATTGTATGCACGGGATTTTGTTTTCAAAATGATCTAATGGCTAAGATGTTGCTTGTACATTAACCTTTTCAATTATATTTATAAATTTTTTGATCAACTTACTCATTAAAGCATACATAAACAAAAATCACACAGTTTTAGGTACATATTGTGAATTCGTCACTTACAGAACTGCACAACGCTAGCATACTTAATGATTAAAGGATGTATAAGATACCGTTAGTCCAATTGGTTACAAGTTACAAAACAAAGCGAAAATTAGCATATTCAGTCTATAATGTCCCCACTGCTGGGACACAGGCCTCCTCTCTGTGAGAGGGAGTAGGCTATAGTCCACCACGCGGGCCCAGGGCGAGTTGGTAATTTCACATGTCTTGGTTTTTTTTGGTTCTTGGACTTGCCGGTTTCCTCATGATGTTTTCCTTCACCGTTTTTTTTGTTTTGAGAGCAGTGGTGATGAATTTAAATAAACAAAGTAAAGTGCCTGCCGGGGTTCGAACTCATGGCCTGGTAAGTCAAGGCCGATACCACTGGGCCACCACTGCTCTGAAAATGAATTATGTTCACAAATACATACGATGGAGATTCAGAAATATTTAACAAAATACCAAAATAGGCTGAAAAATAATGAAATGGAAGTAGAACGGATCTTATGATTTTAAAACACGTACAAAATAATAGCTTACAGATCAGGTAACCCCAGCCAATACGCCTTATCTCGTCATCAAAAATGTAGGACCACTCAACCAAATGTAAACACACGTTTCGTAAACGTTAAAAAACCTTTTGGCGGAATTAGTAAAAACATCTTTGAGTTTTTTTCCTCTTTTGCCAAGATGTGTATCATGGGTCCCAAAAAATACGCAATCCTTTACATGTTCGCTTTATTAGATAACAATGGTCGCTATTTTGTGAAACGTGGGTGGGTAAAAAATCCTTCTTTATGTGTTTTGTTTATGATCAGAAATGATGGTAGATTTTTTTGTATTGATGTCTGTAAATGGTGTTTAGAATACGGTTTGATACATTCATAAAGTAATTATGTCTTATCTAATCTTACTAGCCTATAATGTCCCATTGAAGGGAAAAGTGCTCCCTCCATCTTCTTTTTCCACACCATTCTGTTTTCTGCTAATGTGGCCCAATCTTAGAATAACTTAAAGCGGTAGATACGGCAGGCACTTGATCTGAGCGCGGGGCCTTTCTGAACAGAAAACGGGGCCTTTTTTTTTAAGTCCTTATACACAGTTGCACTCAGTCACACGCGGACCATCGTAAAACAGCGCATGTCGATACAGCTCAATAATTTATTTCTTAGGGTTCCGTACGTCCTAATGAAAAATAGGATCATTTGTGTGTCTGTTTGTCCGTCCATCTGTCACAGCCAATTTGCTCCGAATTTACTGGACTAATTAAGTTGAAATTCGGTACACATGTGAATTTCTATGACCCAAACACGGATGTGTATAGTAAATAAATGTGTGTGTGTGTGTGTGTATTATGTTTTTATTTTAATTTTTTTATTTAGGATGGGTTTGCTCTTGACTCTAGTCTAGGTCAGTGTTGACTGAGACAGATTCGACGGTGGAGTGAGCTTATGTGAGTGACTTTTGGGGGACAAACAAGAAAATTCAAAATAAAAGTTTTGCAAACTGTACTGTGTGATATATATCAAATGAATAGGCTTGTTATGAGGGTCTCAAATATATATTTTTTATAATTTTAAAATAAACAGTTTTGAAGTTATTTAAGAAAATATATGAAACTTGACCATACCCCCTTATCTCCGAAACTGCTAAGCCTAAAAGTTAAAAAAAAATACAGAAGTTAGTCCTTTACCCACAGATTGCAGAAAAATCTATAAGAAGTCTATGATCCTAAAATAAGATGGTAACTATTTCATTAATGTGCGTACAAACCTACAATGAGAACAGGTTTTTCAACTATAGTGTCAAGTTTGTTCTTGGGATCTGGGGGCACGGTAGATCCCCAGCCAAGACGAGCCGAAAAAAAAGCAGGGGCACTACCTACCTTTTCCGAAGCGATTCGTCGTATTTTCATAATCTCATAACTTCAGCCTTTTTTTTGTGGGTGGGAATCAAATGGGATGGGGGTGATTTGGAAACGGAACCCTAAAAATGGCCAGTCAGCAAAGCTAGTGGCGGGGATGACTGTCCAGGGATCAGCAGACGTATACCTAATTAACTATTCGTAAAAGCTCTATCGTTTTATAACATTTTCAAGTTGTATAAACAAAAAAATATACCTAAATATAATAGTCGAATTACAATTTCTTGGTTTTCTTTTTAACATATTAGGTACCTTGAACATCGTCAAAAATCACTGCAGACCATGACCATTAAATCTGTTATACCTTGCCCTGGCTCGTTCTTTAGCAGAAGAATAAGCATAGCCATGCTGTCAGTCTTCTGGGCACGTTTCTGGATGACAACGAGTGTCCTTTTGTTTGTGTTTTTGTATTTTATTTGTATAGTTAGTTAGTCATATAATTTAGTACCTAGTGTAAATAGTTAGCTGTATAATATTTGTATACGGTATAAATAAACATGTATACCTTGTAGGTATCTCTGACATTTTCTTTTAAAAGTATCTTAAACAATCTCAAGTTCTTCAGCAAAACAACGCAGTTACCATTAATCCATATCAGCGCAGCTGCTAAGTTTCTGGACCATTAATTTAAATTTCTTCGCCGCCATGTTACTTTCTATTACCTAACAGTGACGCATTGATTTCAGATAAACTTAATGGATGACTTAGGGATTATATGGTAATTATTGTTTTCTGTTGGTATTCTGTTGGGTTTTAATACCTAGTAAATATAATAGGCGTTTAGGTAGAACAAACACGTCTACCCCTACAGAGGATGAACGAAAAATTCAGATCAAAGAGAAAAAAGTCCAGATGTCTTGGTGACATTTTTCTTTACCGTAAATCACCAATGACTTAAAGTCCAGATCTCTTGGTGACATTTTTCTTTATCGTAAATCACCAATGACTTAAAAGTCCAGATCTCTTGGTGACAGTTTTCTTTATCGTAAATCACCAATGACTTAAAAGTCCAGATCTCTTGGTGACAGTTTTCTTTACCGTAAATCAACAATGACTTATACACTTACATAAGCTCACGCCTTCCTCCCATGGGGGTAGTCAGAAACTACAGAACGCCACCCAATACGATACTTAAATACTCCGTTTGTTTGTTTGTATACGTTCATATAACATATCTGGTCTTTTTTTTAAAGGCTGTTGTTGGAAATTGCTGCATGTTACAAAAAGCTTTTTGAAAAACTACGTTTCACTTACTTTTGTATAATTTAAAAGAACACACTATTAGATATATCATTACTACGTAGGTGGACTATATGTATACCTCTGCTGAAACCTTCAAGGATTGCAGGCGTGATGTTACGTTATGTTTTTTAAATGAATGACTTGCGAATTATGCTTGCTACATTATATCCCTTATCCCAACACAGATAAAACAACCCATTATTATCATCTCTATAAAAAATTTAAGTTATAACCCAGCTTAAGATAGCAAGCAAGATTTATTTAATCCTAAGCTCGAATATAAGCCGCGTATTATCATCACTACTTTATCACTAAAACGTACTTTATTTATAATGTTTGTACAGCAATATTTCTGTATTAACGTATTATAAAATACTTGTAATAATTCAAGGGATATTATAAATGAAATGGGGAGCGGTATTGAAATGTTAAGTTTAAAATACATGCGTGCAATGTGGGGCTAGGAAACGAGCGGATTTCGGGAAAGCAAGCAAGTTAGAAGAGGTGATTTTTACAGGAACTCGTGATACGTAATATTTTATCGTATTTCTATTCATATATATTTACATCCATATAAATAGAAATGATGGCGTCGCATCTTGGGGCAATTCACGACTGTCCGTATCTCACTGCAACGTAATGACCACGAACACTTTGTTGAGAGTGCACCGACAAAGAAGACAAGAAAAAGAAATACTCTAACGTAGCGGTAGAAGTGATTTAATGATACTAAGTTTTGCGATACTTCAGCCAAGATTGTAGGTACCTATAATACCAATATTTTTGGTTTAAAAGATTCAAGTTCAAGCTACATCAAAAGTTGTTAATTCTCTTTTTGATGTTTGTGTGGTGACCCCTAACCAATAAATGACTATGACTAGTTTATTATTTACCTGAAAATAACAATAAATATCAATAATCCTGCACATCGGTTTCCAAAACGCACTTCAGATGCCGAATCCAACATCTTGTCACAATCCGTGACGTGATGTTGGTTCCGTTTCTGCAATCCGCTGGTTTAAGCGCCATCCTTAATCAAACAAAGTCCAAGTGTGAGAACATCAAATAAATATGAATTGATAGGATCATAAATTGCGAGCGGATACGGGGCACAATCCAGCGGATATTTGCTCATCCATATCGCCATTTTTAAAGGCTATATGCCCTTTGGCACAGTTTTTGCGACCTTTGTTGTATAGAGATCAGAGTTTGGTTTATATTTGCAATGTTTTTTTTTTTGTGATCAGTTCACTCCTTTGTATCCTTTCGTCTGTTGCTGAAAACCAGCGCTGGGGTTTTGTCTCGCTTAGGGTCGTAGCATTATGCTGAGCGACTGCCGTGTCGCGTGGATGTGACGCATATTTTCTCCCAATTTGTTATTTTTGTTTGTGTGTTTTTTTCTCTGCGTCACGTTTACCGCAAATAAACATTTTTTTTTTCTTTTCTTTATTACGAGTCTGAAAATTTATTCCTTTTTATGTTAAGTAATTTCTCTTGTTATTTAGAAGTTCTATGATATAAATAAAATAGAATAGAATATTCTTTATTATGTACACCAAAACATTTCAGATATAAATGTAGAAATTTTACATAGGGTGACATAATGGGCGGTCTCTTCGCTAAAAGCGATCTATAAAAGCATATTTCTGGAATCGATACCTACATAGGTCACTCATGTCTTGCCTTTTTTGTTCCTAAGAGACTGCTTAGAGTAAAGAAATACTCCTTCTATAAATATACATCGCTTAGGTATAATTTCCGATAACACTAAGCCGACATTTTAACATTTTAATGGCAGCTGTTGGTTAACCTATATATGAAAGAATGAACAACAACACAGAACAATGCCATAGCGCCTTAGCAATACCTATGTAAGTTTGTAACCACCGATAAAAGAGAATTACCTGTAACTATTTGAATACAGCAAAAAAAATTGTTTTTTTAATTCCGTAAAATGTGATTTACGTGTACCATTGTTCATTTCAACGAGAAACCCTGAATATGTCTGACTGAAAATATCAACAAAAATTCATCAAAATATCCCGAAATAAGTTTTAACACGAATATTTTTTTTGAATTTTTTCGCACCGAACAATTGTTTATATTACGACGTATGGCACCCAAAATAAAACTGTGGACTGACAAGAATTATACGTGAAGTAAAGGATTAGTTTACACTGAAGTACTACTTAATTTATATAAATAAACACACGATTCGGAATGATTGTTGCAAAGTTACCAGGTTACAAAGAAAGTGATAATGTCGGAAGTTGGACCTCCGAGATATCCTTTTCTTTTCCATTACAGTTAACTGTCAGCTTCTTTCGTATAGCATAATTAGCCTACAATGTTCCCAGTGCTGGGACACAGGCCTCCTCTCTATGAGAGGGAGTGGGCTATAATCTACCACGCGGGCCCAGTGCGCGTTGGTAGACCTCACATATCTTTGAATATTTGGTTCTTAGAGATGCTGGTTTCCTCACGATGTTTTCCTTAACCGTTCTGAGAGCAGTGGTGATGAAATAATTTACACAAAGTAAAGCGCCTGCCTGGGTTTGAACCCACGATCTACAACTCATAAGTCGGGCCATTACCACTGGGCCTACCACTGCATTCGTATAAAAAAACCTAAATAAATGCCCACATGTTTGAACGAATGTGTAGAGCGAGGCAATAAAAAGGCACATGGAAACCAAATAGTCGGGTGACAAACAAAGTCGTGTCTATTTGCAACAGAACACTTTAGGTACACTTGTACAGTGCACGAAGATCAAAAGAACTGAGTGTTACTTGATATCACATTTTGTCAGTCTTTTTTTATTCTTAATAGGCGAAAAACAATTTTCTTTTAGAACCAGATATGGATACAAGGATAGTTAGAAAAATAATCCGAAATTGTTTGATTTTCCGAGTCTTTTTTTTTTGTCCGCCCATAGGTACCTACTGTCCCAGTACTGGACAAATCCAAATCCTTCCAGGAACTCAAGTTCCGCGCCGCGCGCGCCTTGAGCCAGCCCTCGCGGTACGCTTTCTGGGCCGGCCTCGAATTAGGAGTCACAAGTGGGTTAAAAAAAGGTGGATTTAGTTTGTAAGTAACGAAGACACACGAGGCCCACGCAGAATAATTTTGAAAAGCATTATTATGGTCTTTCAATAACTTAATTTGTGTACAATTATATGTTTACAGTTTTTATCTTCTTGCCAGACTTGCAAAATTTAAAGATAATTATGTGCACGAATACAACCTAATGAGCCCTTCGGAATATTAGTTAGTAAACAAAGTTTAATCAATATCGTTGCTCGTTAAAACGTAATATTTCATAGTAGACAAACTAGTCTAGACAATCAAAATAATAAGTTACACACTGTTTTGTCTCGCCTAGGCTTAATGATGTGAGCAATGAACTTTAGAGTGTAGAGCCAAGAATATAAAAGTGATAATTGAATAGCGACGGGAAGTACGTGCCAGTGCCAGTGCGCTTTTATAATGTCTAACGTGAAGATGTGCTCGTGGATGCCTACCTTTTTTTTTTTTTTTTTTTTTTTGTTTTCGGGGGGAAACCTTCAAAAGCCACCCGACCGTCCTTGTCACTGCATCACGATAACACAGAGAAGTAAAATGTATGGAAATATTTGAAAACGCTTTTAAATTTACTTCCACGATAACGTTATAACTTGCACGTATTTTCGTACATTTTATGAACGTGGACGTCCACGATAATATCGTCCCGTTAGGAATGATATAAGCGCACAATAGGACAAAGGTACGCACGGCTACAGATCAAGCTATACATTTCCAGTATAAGCTGATCTCACAATTTTCCTTACAATGAGAGGTCAGTGTAAACTCGAATTGTATAGCTTGATATGTAGCCGTGTGTACAATACCAAGAAAAATGAATACAACACGGGAGCAACGAGAACGCGGTATGTGTTTTTACATCTTTTTGGTTTGTTTGCAATTTATGGTGGCGGAAATTAAATAGCGTAACTTGAAGCGTCATTTTGACTGTTTTTTTTGTCTCCAATTCTATACTATATATTTAGGCATGCTGTTACAAAACTCTGTTTTCATTTTTCACAACATGGGCTTCCACATATTGAATGCTGAAAAACGGATTAAAACACTGGGCCGCAAAGCAAGCGGGTCGGTTATAAAAACTGCGATAATTTTTAAAATAATAGCAATATTTTTAAAATAAAAACAAAATTAAGTTCAAGTTAATTACCTTTTTGTTTCTTTTTGCTGGTTATATTAAAAAAACATCAATAAAAATACAGACGATTTTTTAATTTGTAACAACTTAAAACCATTGGTTTTACTTTTGTTTTTGTTTATAAATATAGCATTTGTTGTACATAAATTCATTATTCTGATCAAATTCAATTAAAAACATGGCACTAACCCCTGAAGAGTGTACCAGAATTCTGACAATGCATGAAGACGGATGCAGTCAACGTTATGCGATGAGAACTGTTGGTCTGTCTCTATAAACCGTTCAAAGAGTGCTCCAGCGATTTGAAGAGACTGCATCCAATATTCGCCGACCAGAAACAGACCGAACAAGGTGCACGACAGCGTGGGAGGATCGATATAAATGGTGTCAACAATGTTGAATATTCGATTTCAAACGGCTGTCTTCTACATGATGGAGGGAGATATCCAAGCACGTGTACATTGAGGCGGCGTATTGCTAAATCAATCTTGAAGCCATTTAGCCAATGGTCCAAAACTCGAAAAGCAGCATCGAAATTCTAGGCTGAGTTACGCTAGAGAACACATGAATTGGATGACCGGTCAAGAGTAATGTTTTCGGAAGAGTCGAGGTTCATGCTATACAAAATACTAAAAGAAAGAAAGAAAATGTGTTTATTGCGACTCGTACAGGAAGTGCACAAACTAAATTATAATATAAAACCAAACTATATAAAAACAAAAAGTAACAAAAGAAAAAGGAAACAGAAATTCCTATACGAGGCCAAAAGATGAAAAACAACAAAAACAAAACAAAACAAACAGCTTGTGGTGGCAATACAAAATACTAAAATGTGTAAAAATTGCATATTTGATACCGTGGCACCTTTTTCGAAATGTACTGAAAATGGAAATTTTTACTAAACTTACTTTTACACAAAATAAACTTCATAATCTTAAACTTTTATGACATTGATTTAAGCACTATAAAATTGTCTATATTATTTCATAAAGCTAGCTCCAATATTTTTGAAGATATTTAGGTTTTTGTTACCGACCGGCTTTCTTTGCGGCCCAGTGTAAAACAAAACAATATAAAAACCAGTTTTTGTAGGCTGCGGATAAAGTAATAGGATTTCCTATGAAGCGAGTGTCCAGTCAGCTGGAAAATTGTGTTTGTGCGACATTCACGGCGACTGGGCTATTGTCCTGGTGATCATATTAGTTAAGCAAGATATTGAATTCATAGCAATTTATAGTAGCGGTTTTTCTGAAATACAATTCTGGGAAAGGATAGGTCTTTGGATAAACCTTCCTAGAAACCTTCCTAGAATGTAATGTCTGTAACATAGTTGTCACTTTTTTTATCCTTTTTTGTACGAGCTTGTTTTATAGGACACTGCAATCCTAATGGCCCTTGTCAAACAGAAGAAAAACGACCATTCTCAGAAAAAGTACTAGACTAACAGAAACAATTTCAAACTAATTTGTCTTAGTTTCATTATAATATTTTCCGTCACCGTGAGTAGCAATGATTAGATTCGTTCGTTTGGAAAATCATCAGCCTAGAGCAACTCACTGCTGAACACAGGCTTCTCAAATTTCACGCTATTTAGCTCGATACTCGGCAACTCTCTTTCAGCTGCTGCCAGCCACCCTGCGAAGTTCGTCGCTCCACCTAGCCTGAGTAAAAACTAGTACAGAACCATAACAAATCATTTAACGTACTTTACTCCGGTACAAACAGGTAAGCGGCTCATAATAAACTTAATCACACAAATCCAGACGTCCTTTCAGTTACATTCAAACCATTGCCACCACGCACTACACTTGCGGACAGTCATAATTGGACACTCTCTTGTGACCGCGATTGTACTCCACAGTCCACTGTTACCAAAGTGTTCCTCGTTATAATTAATTTGGCTGCGAGTGTATTGTTTGCAATGCTTTTGGACCTAGAGGTTTTATATGAAAAGTAACAATAATGGTAGAGCTTTTTCCAAAAGAGGTCATTCAGTAAGTAAGGAATTGCACTATTTCTGTTTCTGCTTTTGGGCAGCTGTTGTTTCAATTAATCTACACTAATATTAAGGATGTAGGAGGTAATCTCCAAAACTACTCATCCGTTTTCAAAAATGAATTTACTAAAAATATACGTAATCACAGAAATCAAGAAGTCCTTGCAATTACATTCAAACAATTGAGCACTACACTTGGGCACAGATTACTAAATAGTTACTTGACTTGGGAACAGTCATAATTGGACACTCTATTGCCAAGTGACATAATTATAATATGTTTGTTAGCAAACGAAGTCACAGGCAGAAGCTAGTCTATACTAATATTATAAAGAGGTAAAACCTGTTTGTTAGTTTGTATGTAGGGGGTAATCTCTGGGACTACCTGTCGGAATTGTAAAAATCTTTTTGCATTTGATAGCCCAATTTTGATCCCTCGGACCCCTAGGAGCCAAGCAAAAGTAAAAAAAAGTCAGAAACAGCCAATGCATTCCACGACTTTCTTCCACAAATCCTTTTTTGTCCAGGCCGCTCGCTTGTGAAATCGTTACCTGTATTTAAGAGAGTTTAGCGAAACTGTTCGCTCAGCAATTAGGGAGGCCCCATCTGACGAAACCGAGAACTGCAGATGGCAGAATCATGACTACGAAGTTCGAGATATATACAAGGCAACTGGGGATGACGGAATAACGACAGAGCTCCTTCAAGCAGGTGGGGCTCAAGTCCTGAAAGAGCTAGCGAGTCTCTTTAACTCCGTTTGAACTCCGTCTGGACTGGACTGGGTATCATCTGGGCACGAACGGCGAATACATCTCACACCTTCGCTTTGCCGATGACATCGGCATGAATTTGGATAAGACGAAAATCATGTACACGTCACACACACACGCACACAATCCACACACACACACCACACACAATCATCACAAATCCAATCATCCAATCATTCACACGTCTTGCCTCGGCAAGACGTATGAAACGAATTGTACATGATTTTCGTCGTGTGGATTAGACTCGTCCAATCCACATCGAAGGGTCGCTTCTCGAAGTTGTGAAGGAGTATGTCTACCTAGGGCAAGTCATCCAGCTCGGTAGACACAACTTCAAGAAAGAAGCGGACAGAAGGATCCGATTGGGTTGGGCAGCGTTTGGGAAACTTCGTCAAGTCTTCTCGTCGCCAATCCCGCAATGTTTGAAAACTTAGGTCTTCAACCAGTGCATCCTTCCCGTTATGACGTACGGTGCCGAAACGTGGACACTGGCTGTTGGGCTGGTCCACAAATTCAAGGTCGCTCAGCGCGCTATGGAGCGGGCTATGCTCAGAGTTTCTTTGAAGGATAAGATCAGAAATGAAATTGTCCGGAAAAGAACCGGAGTTACCGACATACTCGTAGCTTGCAGAGTAAGCAAGCTGAAGTGGCAGTGGGCTGGCCATGTTTGTCGAAGGACTGATGGCCGGTGGAGCAGACGAGTCCTGGAGTGGAGACCGCGTATCGGCAAGCGTAACTTGGGACGCCCCCCAGCTAGATGGACCGACGACCTCAAGAAAGTGGCTGGGACAGACTGGATGCGGAAGGTGGAGGACAGGGTGTTGTGGCGCAGCCTGGGAGAGGCCTATGTCCAGCAGTGGACTGCGATAGGCTGAGTTGATTTAAGAGACTCGTGAAGGAACATTACTTGTTGTTGTTCATTTTCGAAATGAGAGCCCCAGCTGATCCACGGTTAAGGAAAAGGGATTCGAACATTCTTTGTGTCGATCGTAGTAAAACAGCCCTTCTACGTAAAAGTATTTATCGAATGGCTCCAGTTATTTTCAATAAAATTCCACGACAGATAAAAAATCTTAATAATAATATGTTTAAAAAGAAACTGAAACCATTTTTAATTCATAAATGTTATTACTCCACAGCTGAGTTTATGGAGGACACCACTGACATTTAGATTAATACAATTTTACACTTAATTTAACGATTTTATTCTCCTCGTTGGTTTGGATGTTCTTGCAATGGCTGTTTCTTTTGTTTTCAATCTAGATTTAAGTATATTCTAAGTGACACGTTCGCATTTTCTTGTTCATTTATTTAGATTATTAATATGTTGACATTAAGTAATTATTTTATTTTAAATGTGTGTCTGCGGTTTCGACACCACTATCGTTATTATTATTTGTATACTCTCGGGTAAAATGTAGCGAACTGACCATCTTATTTTAGCATCCTATTGTAATGAAACCTACATTTACGAATAAATTTGATTTGATCTGTGATCTTGTTCTCGTAGCTGTAATAACCTGTACTCGTCATTTATTTTCGTTGCTTAGTCATTCTGTATGTATGTATTTATGCATATTTTATATAGGTATATCTATGTAACTATTATATTGTATTGTATCTATAAAGGCACTTATTATTTTGCACCAATGACAACCCCATTATAGGTGCACGCAATCACTGTACATGCCAAGGTTACCTGGAAGAGATCGCAAAAAGCAATAAGGCCGCCCATTGTACATATATTTTGTAGTGTTAAATGTATTTTTTTGTTATGTATTTTCTGGTGTACAATATGTAAGATCAGGGGCCAAGAGCGGTGTAACACTAGGATTAGGGCTACCCATTGTACGAGGTTAAGCCAAGTAAAATAAAACAAAGCGTATTTAGAATACAGCTACTTATGTAAATTCAGCAGCAAGGCTGTTCTTTAGTATACCGGCTGGTTTGTCAGGAGCTAGTGCTCTTTAAGGAGTCGAGCCCAAAGACCGACTGCCGAGTTTTTATTTTATTTCGGTATGGCATCTCGCAGTTGGCCTTGAGAGGCCCTGACTGCTTAACCGGTCTATCCTGTGGCAGACGAGTTCGCTTGATTATATAGGGCTCGTCCCACCATGCACTCGCCCCACAACAACCTCTGTGCAATTTCTACGGTACGGTACTAACTACAGTAAATACCAAACGTGTTTACTTTTACAAAATCAACCCTATTCAAAACAGGTTTAACTTTGTAAATTAATTAAATAATCAAACAATAACTATCATAAGCTAATAATAGTAATTTATTAGTTATAACTTGATTATATTCCCCATCTAGTTTAAAAAAAATATGATTGACGTGTAAAAGTGTTTGTTCAAACCTACTTACAGAAATAAAATCATTTATCATTTATCATTAACAAAATAACTCAACAGTGATATGAAATAACTAACCATAACTTTTGTCGTAATAACTTTTCAAATCTATTTCGTAAGTATTTAGTAAATACGTTTTTTATGTGAATACACAATAATTATTGGTAGTAATTAACACATAATTAACAATAGTAAAACAAGAATAATAATAATTATGTAAAGTTACCAGTGATCGGATAATCGGGCGCTAATATTCCTAAACTTCACTTTTATTCCCACGAAAGAATAATACGGACATGCCTTTCAGAATCCCGGATCCCGGAATCGTTACAAAACATAGACAGAACTCGTTGCAAAAAAAAAACATTAATATTTTTAAGTCTTCTGATCGTATGAAATACAATAAATTAGTCAATTCAATCACTAATCGTAATCTGTTGGATAGATAAATCAATTAACACTACTTGACCACATTGTGCACATCATTTATTATTGCTATTCCATTTGTTTTGAATATAATAAAGATATTAAATCAAAATAACCACTGCTATAATTTCATTAAGTTTGTTATACCTAGTTGTTTTTACAAAATTGTTCAATCCTGAGAACCCGGGATTACCTATTTATTCAGGAAATAATGTCCATATTATTCTTTCGTGGGAATAAGTTTAGGTATATGTATAAGCGCCCGATTATCCGATCACTGAGAATTACTCACGACTTGACAACTGACTTCGACATAATTATATTTACATAAATAAATAAAGAACGCTAAGCGAAAAAGAAGTAATAGCGCGGGCAGGCGATGCGATGCGACGGGGTGGGTCGGGGGGACCAGAAATTTCACGCGTACTGAAGGTAGTGTTTAATATTAATGGTTGCCAGAAAATTCATATGCACATGAAGCTTTTAACTTTGCTTCTAGTCATGTAGCTACCTATCGGCTAACGCTAACCTACAGGCGTTTGGCACCTCCAAACGCCTGGAGGTTAGCGTAGGTACAGTCAGTACTCTGCATAACCCGACCCCTCTTACATTCTTCTTCTTTGTAAAAGGGGTCAGGTAATGCAGAGTACTTACCGTACTATAATAGAGGAAATCAACTACGAATCATTAGATTGGTCGTTGATGGTTCAGACATGATAGATACTCTCTACTCTTATGTACATTCTCACGTTGTTTTCATACATGCAAACATTGCATGTATGCATTGCATGCATTGCATGCAACTATTCATTTTAGTTTAACAGAAAAATGAGAATTACACTAATATAATTATTATGAGAGTAATTCGAAGAAAGCATTGATGTGCATTTGCTTGAAAAATTATCTAATCACTATGTTCTCGAGAAAAACAGAACCACTCACTATGTATAATGGAGTTTGATTCGCAGAAAAATCCGAATGCAAGTCAACGAATCATAATACTTTTTTTATAAATTGTTATCCACTGGATGTCGTCTGAAACAAATCTCTATTGATTTTCATCAGTCTGCATTAAACAAATAAACAATTATCTTTTGACATTGCGATTCAGTAGCATTGACCACAAATGTTATAGCTATCGACTTTACTGCCCACTTTATATCCGACCCCTTGAATTTTATTTTCATTGTTAGTGTTCTGTAGCCAAAAGGCAAAAATATTCATAATTAAAAAGCCTCATAATTAAAAAGACACTGTTTCTAAGATTTTTTTTATGTATGTTATTCAATAGTTTCTGAGATATAATACTGCAGAAATGACTTTGTTATTCATGTTTTATTCGAGAATCCTGTTTATAAAATCAGTATTGTGCATGCGTAAATATTCACCTCGACATCAGAACCCCACACTGTGCGTGGTCGAACAAGCAACAGGCCGGGTGTTTTTAAAACAAAATACACCCACAACTGCCCAACTAACATTATTAACATATTTAGTTTGCGAAATGTGGGTGTGCTACACAGCCACCTCTGCCTACCTCTTCCGGGAATAAAATTGCCAAAATAACAACACAACCGACGAAAAAATAACGAAACATAATCTCTATGATATACACCCTCTCTTGATATTCTGGTCGGGTTCAACTTAAAGCGTAGGTGCAAGAGCACCCTTATCACAGTATTGAGCGGCGAATGCCAAGGTCGGTGTCAAGTTCAGATAAGGATCGCTTAGGAGTACGATACAGCCTCCGTGCTGAAATGTTAGGGGAAAATTTTGAGGCTGCTGGGATAAAACTTAAAGTTTTTTCTTGCAGCTTGGTTATAGCGAAACACGTTTTAGAGAATACTCATAACATAAACCTTGCAAAAAATATGTTCATAATATTAACTTGTATTTATTTAAAGTACCTATAATATACTTAACTACATTATACAAGCTAACACTAAAATAATGGGGGAGCTCATTAGGCATCAACATTTGTCCACATCACTGTCAATGGGAAAAGTCCCCAAATGGATGACAATATTGCCACATTGAATGGCAATAAACTTGTAAACGTCTCTATAAGGGCAAATCCTATTTCACATACTTACTAAGAAAACTTGCATCGGTGCCTACAGTTATTATTTTTTTTTTGTTTTGAAGAAAGTCATTTACATTCTTTGTTTTGATTCCTGGTGCTTGATCCGTATTCTTTTATTTTAGGGTTTTGATGCCATTTTGAGGGTGGGAAATCATTAAATAACTTCTCCCGCTCTGGGCGGAGCGGCAGGGCGTGTCAGACTCTTACTGACTAAAACCCACCCGTGTTCCTTCAGTTCCCTGTGCCAGGGGCCACGGTATCCCTCTCTGACTTTTCCGCAACCCTAGCAGGCATCGGTATCGGTATGATACCGAATAAGAGCCCTAAGTGCCCTAAGAGTTTAATTATTGCAAAGGCGTTGAGTGGTGCCAAAAATGCCTTGTCAACAGCTGTAATTTTTTTTTTGTCAATGGCATCACAAAGATCAACCTAGGAGGTTGTCACCTACTTAACCGGGCTATCCTGTGTATGCCTCAATAAATTAAGGCCTGCAGCCGGGGCAGAAAACTTATAGACTAAGCGACGACTACACGTTAATAAAATAAATAATAAAATCGCTGGGGCAGCGCAGCAAGTGACAGGCTGGATCGGATCAACCAATTGTATTAATTTTTGTAGCTTTCACTTATATTAGCAAGTTTAACCGCCGCTGGCCTCGTTGGTCTTATTATCGCAAAAGGTACTCTTGAGCATGCAGAGCTCTTGAATTCGATTTCTGGGTCGGGAATCGAACCCAGGACCAACAGTAGCACCCGGAGACTGGATTTGTGCCCGGTTGATGGCAATAGGCTCACCCCCTGTTACATGGGACGACATAACTGGCGGACTGCGAGTGTACTATTATATAAACACCTACGTACCTTATAATATAATATAACATTCCTGTAAGTACGATAAAAACACAGTTTGTCACTAAAACAGAAAATACTCCGCCAACAATATTTCACCTCACAGTCAACGAATTCACATAAAAACCACATTTTTCATTAAAATCTCACTGCTCAGGAATAATAATACAAAAAGTATTAAAGTAATATCGTCCTTTGTTGGCACGACAGGTTGTTGACGCGAAACAAGAATAATATAATTTTAATGGAGAAATATTTAACCTATCCTCTATAATTTTTTTCAACTTCTAATGATGATATCATAATGATAATTGTGCCTCTTTTTAACTTTCTGGCCATTTCTCACAGTTGGTCACAGTAACTATTGAAAGATTCAATGGGGTCACACTGAAAGATTTTAGAATAGGCCAGTAAGAATAGCAGTCGATGAAAAATTTGTTTAAATTTCGAATTAGGAACTTTTTGGGAATCTGTAGATGTGTAATGAATTCATATGGCATTTGTTTTCACAAATTGGCGGCAATTTTAAAAAGCGTCTGTCGTGCGTCAAAATGGATTTGAATGGAGAAAATTTTCGTTCAATGATTTATTACGACTTTATTTGGAATTATTTGGGATTCATAAAAAGCGGCGCAGTCATTATATTATTAGAGTGCTCAATCATATTTTTATGAGCGCAAAAAGTGAATAATCATTAGAAGTTCGATTAAATACATGCCATTTAGAAGTCTCAGTTGACGTTAATAAATGGAGGATCGTGGGACTCAGAAATCTATACTGTTAATTAGTTCTTTATCTGTCTGGCTGATGAAGATAGGATGAGCTATAATTTTATCTATTTTGTAAATGCAAAATGTTTTTGGGTAGTTTTTAGCTAAGAATAGGTAACTAGTACCTAGAGTTCGCTTGTTTTTACCTAGATTTTCAAATTCTATTTATCACATTTTTAAATAACATAACAAAACAATACGCCAGTAGTATTACATGAAGGGTGTAGGCAGAGGTCTACTTATAGTTCACTCATATTGTGCCAGTAATGTTTAAGTCCCGTGTAACAGGGGGCGAGCTTATTGCCATCAGCCGGGCACTAATCTAGACTCCAGGTGCTACTGAGAAACATTACATACACAACCTAAGCACACACGTAGACATATTCCAGTTTAATATGATTTCATAAGTTAATACTTAACAGTTGCCAATTACACTATATAGACATATAATTTATTTAACACAGTCATGCATTCTTCTTAAACATCTTCATTTCAAACATTCTGACAGTATCATCTTCCATTCATTCGCAAACATATCAAGATCTGTGTTTGTTTGTTTGTGTTTTACATTCTTTGCTTACTGTTATTAAGTGTAAGTGTGTACGCAACTTAGCTCAAGTCCTTTGATTTATCCGCGTATGCTAAACATCGATTTGGGCCCATCGAATCTACCAATAGAGCATCTAATTCTATTGCAATCAACAGTCAAATTATACCGTTGTGTAAATCAGGTAGTACATCAGACCATACTAATTATAGACCTATTTCAGTGCTACCTACCTTTAGTAATTTTTTTGAAAAACTTATTTTAAATCAAATCCCCTAATCTCTTCAAATTGAGAGTGAACAGGCTTCTTCTGGGTAAGCTCACTCCATCGTCGACTCTGTCTCTGTCACCACTGACCTAGACTAGAGTCAAGAGCAAAACCATCATAAATAAAAAAATAAAAATTCGATTTTACAAGGGGTCGTTCAACTGGTAATTGAACTTTTAGGCCTTTTGTTTATGGCATGGGAGGACAAATGCAATGCGTTGGGCATCTTTTGCGATTTGTCCAAGACATTCGATTGTGTTCTTCATGAAACATTAATTTGGTCAATCTGTGTGGTGCTTTCCTCAAAAGACCATTTCAGACACCAATCTACATGGTCCGCAAAGATTATTATAATATTATTCTAATTATTGTGAATGTGAGAACTATATCGGTCATTGCTTTTTTTTTGTGTATTTTTCTCAGTTAGTTTAATCATGATCTGGCAGTTTGAGTAATTTATGCGGCCTCCTCAAATGTCCCTTCTTTGGTATTGTTCGTCGAATCGTTGAGTTCCTTAAAATCTGAGCTGAGCTGCACGATTGCTGACAATTGCGTGCATTGACTGGACAGGTCCACTCAATCTGTGTGGTTCTTTCCTCAAAAGACCATTTCAGACACCGATCTACATAGCCTTCACATGATCTGACCAAGATTTTGTCCGGACTTTAAAAGAGACTGTGCTCTGAGTTTGTTTCGGCCTTTCTTCTCAGAGTAGTCAGATAGGAAACGCCGACATCATCTAGTTTTTAAAATACGATTGACGTGTAAAAGTGTTTGTACAAACCTACTTACAGAAATAAAATCATTTATCATTTCACAATCTACCTGACTTTTCCAACTATTTTGGTGTCGACTTCCAGTAGGTATAACCGGATGCAGCTGTATAATAGAACCAGTATTGTACATGGAGCGACTGCCTATCTGACCTCCACAACCCAGTTACTGGGTAACACAATACCCCTTGGTAAGCTGGTTGTCAGACTCGGGCTTCTGACTACCCGTAACGACTGTCAAAGATCTACAAACGACAGAAGAAACACGAAGAGGTATCGATATGTAATAGGTGGTCACCCATCCACGAACCGACCGCGGCAACCATCGCTTAACCTTCGATCGACCCATACGGCTGTTATAATTCAGCCACGAGCCCCTAATTCTATCGAAATGACTTTGTAGAAATAATCAACCTACTGCAATACGAATTGTATGAAACAAAACAAGTCACATATTACACCGACCAAAATAATTATTATACTCGTATCAATACAAATCCGCAAATCGGATAACGTTTTATTTGATTCAACAACAAAACGAACAGCGGGATGCGGACAGGAGGCGGGGGGGGGGGGTTCGTTTTCATCAGTTTGGCAGGATTACCGGGAGGCACGGATATGTCGCACACTCGAGTGTACGGATTAAGAATCATTTTAGCAGTGTTTGAGTGTACTTTAAAAGGACTCGTGTGTAAATGTTGTGTAGAAACCTAAACGTTTATTTTATTCATTTATTTCCCAATAAATTGATTTTATTGTCTTTGCTCATGCACTGGTGAAGTTCAATCAGACTTTCCATTGTGTATGCCGAAATGCTGATGAATGTAGGTAATTGTAGCAGTCAGCTCTACTAATTACTAGACTGAGATCCGATCCCAAAACAATTGACAAAAAGTTTTGCCTTCGTTTATTGAATTTAAATTTTGTTAAGTCCGGGAATCATTTCATAAAACTGTCAAAGAATGATAGTTATGATTTGAACGACATCAGAGTGGCATCCGATTTAACCACGGAGCTTAGAAAGTTTAACCTAGACAATATTTCTGACGATTATAAAATACATATCTATCTATTTTGATAAAACCCTAACAACAAAAATGACTTTCAAAAAACCCTATACTTCACACCACTTGCACCACTCCTGCAATTGACACTCTTTGATATATGATGTCATATTCATGTAGTGTGAATGAAAAACCATTAGAAACACTAGGCGATCAGCGCATGAGCCGCGAGGGTGACGTCATCCACAGAGACTGGTTATGATGGGGGCGGGGCTTGCACGTGGCGGGAGAAGTCATGCAATAAGAATTGTTGGGCATAGATGTGGTAGAAGAATTGGGCAATAAGAGCACACAAAGCTTGTAATTTAATTCAATTCAAAATATTTTATTTCTCATAAACCCTTATGAAACGTCAGACGCTAGGTGCACGGTTCCAATTAGTTGTTTGCTATGAAGAAGAGCCGGCAAGAAACGCCAAGGTTATTTTTTTTTTAATAATTGGCTTTTACAATGTTAAGAAATGACATTGTTAATGGGATTTGGGAGGACAGAGTAGGCCTGTCAAAAAGTACAGGCTTTAATAGCTTACTTTAGTGTTTGCTTAATCGATGGTATGGGACAGAGGAATTTACTTGACGCAGGCTGATTGCAAGTTGAGCTGCAAGTAAATAGTTTCTAATGACTTCTTTCTGCTTATCCCGATTAATAAACGATGAGTAAAGTTATGGCAAACTTAAACATGTATGGTTAATCTGGAGATACTTACCACTTCACTCCACGTTTATGAATGAAGAGGTATAGGTCACCTTTCAAGAATTGTCCATTTAAGGCTTTGATGAAATTCTGGACAACAAGAAGTTTAAGCACATTTTATATTGATTGAATTGATAAATGATAAATGATTTTATTTCTGTAAGTAGGTTTGTTACAAACACTTTTACACGTCAATCATATTTTTAAAACTAGATGAGGTCGGCGTTTCATAACTGACTACTCTGAGAAGAAAGGCCGAAACAAACTCAGAGGTCACAGTCTCTTTTAAAGTCCAGACATAATCTTGGTCAGATCATGTGAAGACCATGTAGATTGGTGTCTGAAACGGTCTTTTGAGGAAAAACCATACAGATTGAGCGGACCTGTCCAGTCAGTGCACGCATTTGTCAGTAATCTTGCCGCTCAACTGAGAACTTAAGGAGCACAACGATTCGACGAACAATACCAAAGAAAGGACATTTGGGTAGGCCGCATAAATTACTCAAGCTGCCAGATCGTGAAACTAACTAAGAAATAAAATAAAAAAAGTAAGTAATAATCCACATAATCTTCACATTCACAATAATTTAAATAATATAATACTTTACAAAGTAATTACTCATGTCATTGTATGTATAAAATTCATCAATGTCAATGTGTATATAAATATTCGAACATAATCTTTGAGGACCATGTAGATTAGTATCTGAAATGGTCTTCTGAGGAAAGAACCACGCAGATTAAGAGGACCTGTCCAGTCAGTGAACGCATTTGTCAGGAACCGTGCAGCTCAACTCAGAACTTTAGGAGCTCAACGATTCGACGAATATAATATATATAATATTCAGTGGCACATATATCGTTAATTTGCAAAATTGAGCTTGACATAGTTCAAAAAGAGCAATTTTTTAGTATGAGTATGGCGAATGGTAAGAGTGCGACGAAGCATAAAGTCACAACTTTCTAGCTCCCTCATTTTTAGGTTTTAGTGTAATGTCGTTTTTATAGCAAAAAATATAAAATTTGCTGCGTTCACCTGTTTATATACTTAACTCAAAATTGCAGATGTTTTAGTAATGTCAGCCTTTTTGCCAATGAGCGATATGCACTTTTATTGATAGACAAATAGAAGCAGCAAGAGTGTGTGGTCCTATTACTAAGCCACTTCAACCCCAACTTACATCGCAAGCCTTAAGTAATGACAATTTGAAGCACCATATCCAATAGCCACTACATTTACAATAGCAGTTAACACGCAAAATCAAGTCAAAAGCGATTCATTCACAAAATATTCAAAAGAACACAATCGAAGTAATAAATTATCTATTCGGATTTTTACCACAAACAAGAGTTTTAAGGCGGTAACAATAGAACTCATTCAAAAATTGAGAACCGTTTTGATGAATGAACGTAGGATGAACGAATGAATGGTCGGCACGGACAGACAGACTGGCGTCGTTCATTTCGCGATTTGAAACCAACTTGCCTAGAGTTTTTTTTTTGTTTACCTGCCAGCGTTTGTTATACCGCTTTTGTTAATTTAGAAAAAAATCTGGTAAAATAGAACTACTTTTGTTGTACAAGTGGTGCATAACGAAGTAAGAGTTCATTAGTTAATAATTAAATTATTTTTTTTAAACTGTGAAATCAAAATATTTTCTAAGGTTAAATTAGCAACTAACGAAGCGAGTCAGCGAGTCTGTGAGACGAACTCAAAAAAATGACACGGTAGAGAAGAAAGTCTCAAGCAATATTTATAGAGAAATTAATTGAGTTGATTACGCACTAAGGGGATAAAGCTGTCGCGGGCGCTATTTTCAATCTCGAGCGCAGCGAGGGTGCTCTGAGCTTACTCCTCAGCAAAGTGAGGGAACTAGAACCCTTAGTGCAGCGAGGGACCCAAGACCTTTTATCTCCGAGGAGAATAATCTACTTTTCGCACCTACTGCGAGGTAATAAAGACCAATTCAACTATCGAATTAATACTTTATGAAACAGTTAAATAATCGGGGAATACCTAGATACGAGTATGTGCAGTTCCACACTATTTACCCAACTACGCAACTAGCTTTATCTTTCTGACTGACCGACCACATGACAATTCAAAAGTGCCTGTAATTGGTTTATTTGAAATAAATGCTTTGAGTTTGAGTTTTACGCGATAGCAAAGAAGGGGTTATGTTTTTCACGCATACGTAGGTATATAAGTATTTATCTCTGTATGTGGAATTCCATACCGTCGAAGCATCCTAACGGCCAGCTGAATTTGAATACATATGAGGTATCTATCGACTCGTCTAAGTCTCGTGAAAGTTATTTAAAGGCAAGGTTTTGTTTTTATAAAATCATAATGACGGATTTTAGACGTCAATAATGTGGTGTATCAAAATGAAGGGCTTGAAGAGACGATTCCAAAAATATAACACAAAAAAGTTTATTTTCAAACGACAAAACCAGAATGCCCGGCTGCAACTAAGATTCAAAACAAGCTCACTTTTCAAGCAGTCTGATGCAGTTGATAGCATTCAATCTTAGATTGAACTAAATAACTTACAGCGCGTCAGGTTTTTGATTTTTTTTAATCTCGACTCATGCAATTTCATCAAAAACACAATAAATAATACATAACTCATCATAGAAATATAATAGTTTTAAGTTTGACATAACTTCACTCCTCGTTTATTAATTAAGGCTGATTTTACCACAGTCATATAGCTTTTGAAAATTAATTCATTAGAGAACCGATACAACGATGTTGGATATCGACACTCGGCATTTTTCACTCGCCTACTGAACGGTCGAAAAATAAATGAAATTAGCAATTGAACGTGGAATGAAACAAAAATGAATCGTCTGATGTTAATATTTTTTGACCTATATAATTCTATCCTTAGTTATCCTCAGACCCGCGCAGTATCCAATACTTCTCCACGTTAAAGGCAACAACAGATCAATAGTGAAACTTGCAGGACTTCTTGCAACTAAACAATCTCGTTGTTTGCCAACTTAGTTACACACAGCCTGCCAGCAAACTTCCTTATCTTGACGGACCAACTGCTGCTTTTGACTTACCTATGGTAAATATTTGTTGACTATAGCGAAATAGTTGTGACGGAGTTGATATTAGTATGGTGACTGAACTCTTTGTGAAGTACTCAAGCAGCGTTACCTTTTCCAAGTTGTGGATGCAGCTTTGTTTCTAAGGTCGATAATGCATACATTTTTGTTCTCGGGTATGCCCTTAGCCTTACCAACCATACTAAAAGGACCTGATTACACGTACCACAACCACACCACATCGCAGCGATAAAATGTGAGCAAGCAGTGTTGACGTGTAGTTTCGCTGCAGCATCTCGCAGTTGCGTTGCGGCAATTACAAAATTTCAATGTGGTTGTGTTGTCGTTTGTGCGTGGTCTTGCACTGTGGCTGCGGCGTGGTTGCGTTGTGGCTGCGATGTGGCTCTGACGTGGTATTGATGTGGGCGGTATCGCCCACACGGTTGCTTTTGACGGCCAAGTGTGGTCCATTTAATATAAAATAGCGCTCGACCATGTAGTGTCGTTGTGGTGTGGTTCTGGTACATTTGAACGGGCTCTAAGATAGTAACCATGCAACAAACGTACCTACATTTTCTAATGATGTCTCCAGTAGTGGCGATACCTACTTAAAACAGCTAAGTAGAACATCAAATTTTCTAGAATTTTTCAAGTTATTTCTGTAGAAATAACTAGAGCCTTACTAAACTTGAAACATATTAAGTCGTTACATAAACATTGACGACAGTCCGTAGTCGTCTCGGTGTAATCACTGGGAACTAAAATAGATACCTAACTGAAACTTGGAACGGAGATAACGTTCCTTGGTGGTCTTAAAAACGTGTCGTAATTCGTAATTTATTTCAGACTTGGGTACAACATAAAAACGTGTAATCTTGGTGGACGGTCCTATGGTTATAATTTCTGAGATTTGTGGCGCTCTGCCTCACGTAATGTTTCATACTTTGCTATAAAATGTCGGCTTCCTTGCTTCATTGTTGAGGGAATAAATGTTAAATGTGCATAACGCCTGTACCTATTACCCGAAGGATTAGGCAGAGGTGTACCTAAAATACGCCCACATTTCGTCGTTAAGTTTAAATCCGATGTAAGAGGGTCGCCATCTATTTTCATCAACCAGGCACAAATCCAGACTGCCACTGTGAAATTCCAGACGGGAAAACCCTATAACAATTTGTCCGACCCAGAAATTAAACCCAGGAACTCATGCTCAGCTGTAGCGCTTGCGGCCACTCGACTGACATGAATTCGCTTTTAGAATCCATTGCTGAAACAACTACAACAACAAAGTTTTTATAAACAACACTAAAAAATAAAACTAAGTTACACCACACAGAGTGCCGCTCCGCAAGGTCGCCTGCCTGTCGGTCTCCTACAGATTGTACTTCGGAGAGTGCCCAAGGACTACAAGACCTCATTCCACCGGCCCCCTTCCATCGGTCATCTAGACGCACTGCAAGTTACCATCCTTACCTAGTTGCTATTGCACCAATTCACACTAAACGTTTCCAAATGTCTTTTGTTATGCGCACAGCAAAAGAGTGGAACTCTCTACCTGCGTAGGTATGTGTTTCCGAACGCATACAACCCTAATCTCTTCAAAGTGAGAGTGAACAGGCTTCTTCTGGATAAGCTCACTCCATCGTAGACCCTGTGTCTGTCACCACTGATCTAGACGAGAGTCAAGAGCAAACCCATCTTAAAAATATTTTTTTTTTAATTGTCTGCTCCAATAGCCATTCGGTATGCTATGAAAGGCTCTCGATTACTTGTTCAAATAAAATCAGAGAAAATCCCGTAACTTTTCTTTAACACTCAGAAAAAAACGACGAACAACCGACACAAGACATGAAACAAAAATGTTCAAAACAAACGTTTTCACCAATATGGCGGCGATATCATTGTTCTGACGTCTTTTAACTTAGGTAGAACTACAAAACTATTCTATCAATTGTCGTAGAAGGCTGTTCGTTTCGTTTAGGTACTCGCCATTTTTCTACAATTTCCTACAGAGGGATTTGTTGTGTAAGTTATATTGCTATGATATGGCCGACTAAGATTTTCTGTGTGATGTATTGTATGTAGATGTTTTACTGGTAATGTTTGTACTGTGAAAGACGCGTGTATTAGTTTAGCTGGCGAAAATGTAGGGAATGTTCATTGATGAACATTACATTACTTTTCAGTGTTACCAAAAAGAACGAGCTACGATGTGCATTCTGAAAGCTGGCATCGTCGCAAGTAGATGTCGAATATTTCACTGTTTTGATTAATTTATGGGTATCATTTAAGCTATTACCAATTTAATTAGTTTTGTGTTTCTTAAATAATAGGGTTTGTCCTCCAAATAGTAGATCTGTCACCAAAATGTAGTCACCAAACAATGCAAAATCAGTTCCACAATAAATCACCTAAAATCCTGAGATATAAGGTCTAGTACCAAATAAATGTTTTTGTATGTATTATAATAGGTGTGTCCTAATAAGTATTTAAGCAAACTAATTTAAAGAGATCACCAATAGTAGTAGTTTTCTTATTCACCACGGATCGATTGATATACATAATATGTCGACGGTAGGGCTTGGTCGACGGAGCCCCGCTTCGCGGGGCTCCTACTTCTGGGTGGTTTATAAAAAAATAACCACGAAGGGGATGGCGGGGTCTCTCGACCCCGCCATCCCCTTCTAACCTAACCTGTCCGAGTCGGGGTGCCCTAAAGTCCAGATTGCATCCAGTTTCTCCTGGTAATTTGTCTCGGGTATCATTTAAGCTATTACCAATTTAATTAGTTTTGTGTTTCTTAAATAATAGGGTTTGTCCTCCAAATAGTAGATCTGTCACCAAAATGTAGTCACCAAACAATGCAAAATCAGTTCCACAATAAATCACCTAAAATCCTGAGATATCAACCTGAGAACAATTTTTGTTTATCTGAGAACGAAAATATTTCGTGGCGATAGATCTATTTAATAGGTGATACAACTTGATGACAAATATAAATTTTGAATTTTGGTGATAGAAAATATAGTTCCCTTAATTTATCAGTATTACCAAATTCAATGATATAATATTGACAAAATAATTTTAAAAATATTAAAAAATTACATCTATTTGCGATTTTGCCTTTCAGATAAGTCGCGTCATATCAAAATCAAATAAATCTAAAGTAATTTTTATTTTTTTAAATTATATATTCTATATTGTACACCACAAAAAACAAACCAACAAAAAAATATTGAACACCACTTAATATACAATGGGCGGCCTTATCGCTTTCTGCGATCTCTTCCAGGCAACCTTGGAATGTACAGAGATTTTCCTAGACACAAAATGGGGCTGTTGTTGGAGCAAATAATAAGTATCTATACAATACACTAAAATAGATACACATATCCTAAATAATAGATACATAAATACGTACATACTAAATTTATAAGCAACGAAAATAAATGAAGACTGCATATATATAATTACAATTACGAGAACACGATCACAACGACAAGTAATGTTCCTTCACGAGTCTTTTAAATACAAGCAATGACGGCGCGCGTTTAATTTCAACTGGTAATGTATTCCACAAACGAGCGGCCTGGACAGTAAAGGATTTGTCGAGGAAAGTTGTGGAATGCATAGGCATTTTAAGCTTCAAGCTAGCTGATGACCTTAGAAATTTCATGTGGGAGTCGCAAAGAAACTGAAAACGTTTCTTAAGATAGAGAGGGGTGGAAGGGGAGAAGAGCACATTATACAAAAGGGAAAGGATATGAGCGTTCCGGCGAAGGCGAATTGGTAACCACTTGAGCTTCACACGAAATTCGGAAACATGGTCATATTTGCGCAAACCGAATATGAATCGTATACAAAAATTTTGAAGCCGCTCAAGTTTATCGAGTAGGTCTTGGGTAATGTCAAGATAGCTGACATCAGCATAGTCAAGGATGGGTAGAAGAAGCGATTGTGCAAGCGCAATCTTGGTGGCAGTCGGTAAAAAATTACGCAATCTTTTCAAAGATGCAGCGGATGCAAAAAGCTTGCGGCTAACTTCCTGTAGCTGGGCAGTCCAAGAGAAGTTCTTATAAATGAATATCCCCAAGTTTTTAACTTTCTCACTAAAGGGAACAACTGAGTTGTCAAAAGAAACTTGGGGAAGTGTCGTCCAGTCGATCCTTGAGAGTCATTTATTCAAACTAGGCTGAGAATCAGCACTTTTTGAACGTCAATATTACATAAGACAGTCCCCCAAAACGCCCGCCCTTCACATATTCATTTAATTACCAGAACTCAGGTTTCTACACAGCTGAAAAATGTTGCTAGATAAAAGGAGACGTTAAAAGGCTCATCCACGGATAAGTAATAGAGCTAGAGAGCAATTTTCGCCTAGATTATTTAGACATAAGACAGGCTATCTAAACGAATACTGCAGACGTCTTGGTAACGAATTAGACTGCTTTAAGACAACCGCTCAAGGGGCTTGAAAGGCAATTAGATAATATACCAACTATTTAGTATCTTTATTCTTAACCCGTTTTTGCTTAAATTCCATCAAACGTACTCCATTTATACTACAGTATCCGTCGGCACATCAATGCGATTTTTTGTCGCAAACTGTCGTACTCACAAAACGTGCTTCTTCACTGACATTTTTCGCTTTATCGAGAAGGTTAATCTGATAATCGATGACATGATCGATTCGTTTACTCGAGTGTCTCGAGTGCCGAAGTATTCGTTTGTGTTCACCGCAAGTTTTGACAAAAGTTATTCTTGGAATTGTGGAGGCAAATCGAGTTAGCTATGTTTGATGTCGGAATCGAGTAAGCAAATTAATATGGTTTGGGAGTTTACGAAAGTATGACGCTTGAGGAACTTTATTAAGTTTTATGTTTGCTTTACTTTAGTATTACTTGATAACACTTCGTCTTAGGTATCCGGATATGATATTATGGTGAAATAATTATGACTTAGATTAGATATTCGACCACTGTTATGCATACATACATAAACTTACGCCTTACTCTCATGGGGGTAGGCAGAAACTACAAAACGCCACCTGCTACGATCCTTACATACCTACTTTTGCCTCGTTCGGTTCACAAAACAAAAGCCACATTAAAAAAATATTATAACATTTTAATACGGGGCTGACAATAGCTAGAGCGCGGCCACTGTCGGACTGCATAGAAAAGAAAGAGAAGAGCAGTGACACAAAGCTGGTAATTTATTGCTACATATGAAGCAATTCTCAATTTACGAAAAAAATCTATTGATTGGACTAAAAAATGAAAACACTATCACGTTAATATGTTGCTTGAAGCACAATCTGAAAAAAAACAGAATGATCGCATGTTGGTATGGTTTTTAATTGTTAAAATAAATTTTTACTGGTATCTTCGTCACTTTTTATATCGTACCCAATTAGTTGTATTATGTTTTCAACACACTATCTATCTAGCTTATATCCCGAAGAATATCAATATTTTTCTGATTTTGTTGACTGCAGTGGATCATATACTTTTAGGCATTATAAAACTTGCGTTTAGGTCATATAGTGACCTTAACCAACACACAACTGCTGTATTCAATTAATTGCTCGATTCCAGATGGCGGGCACAAATATATAATACAAATGTGAAGCCATAAAAAGCAAATGAATAAAAATAAAAAGCGTAGCAGTGACGTCATCGAATTTATACGTCTTCCTCCTTCGAGAGGTATTAAAAGGCTGCTATTAAAATGGATGCAATTCCACAAACGACGGGTGCAGACTGCCAATAAGAACGCTTTGAGACTATGAAGGACGCGGGAGGCATTAGGACGTGGTCGTTGTGCCAATTACAGTTAATGTTAAAAATGCTTGTTAAAACTTGACTGTTTCGCTGGTCTAATTGCCTAGAAGTGCTACTGCTGAGCATAAGGTTCTGGGTTCGATTCCTGTAACTGGCAAAGTGTTATTATATTTTAGAATCCAGGTCTTCCAACTGAACAGAGAGCTGTGCTGCTGGGGAGCTGGGGAGTTTGTTACGCCAGTTCTTCTTCCCAGCTAAAGCATTATGAAGTGGTGAAGGGCGGGCGCTTTGGGGGACTGTGTTATGTAATTTGCGTTCAAAAAGTGCTGATTCTCAGCCTAGTTTGAATAAATGACTTTCGATTTTGAATTTCCATCTGGAATTTTTCAGTAGCTGCCCAGATTCTGGATTTGGCCCCGTTGGTGGCTAATAGCATAATCAGCCTATAATGTTCCCACTGCTGGGACACAGGCCTCCTCTCTTTAAGAGGGAGTGGGCTGTAATCTACCACGCGGGCCCAGTGCGGGTTGGTAGATTCAGAGTCACATATCTACGAATTTTTGGTTCTAGGACTTTGGTTTCCTCACGATGTTTTTCTTTACCGTTTTGAGATCAGCGATGATGTAATTATTTACACAAAGTAAAGTAAATTTCGAACCTGCGACCTACAACTCGCAAGTCGCGGCCGTTTCCAATGGGCCACCACTGCTCCAATGGCAATAGGCTCGCCCCCTATTAGGTACACTGACGAAATGTGGATGTTCTATAACTATAACTATATATATTACTGCCTAAGCCTTCAGGGACTACAGGCGTGATGTTAGCAAGATTAATTTAATTTCTCTTCTTACATTAAATTTTATGTTCAGACTCATTTCGCAGAAAATCTGAAAAGACCGAGCAGGAAAATCTCATAATTATCCTTAGTCATGGCCCTTTCAGAATAAAAAAAACCTGGGATATAGGTACTAAAGTTGTAGGTACCGACGGCGACGTAGTTTCGACTTTCTGACTGTCACTGAATATCAAAAGTTTTTAACTAATGGAGTAACAAAAACATAATGTGACTCTTATGATTTTAGTACACATTGTGTAGAATATTAAAATACCTTTTATTATAAAAACACACAATTGCAATAATAACGTTAATAGCTATAATTATAAATAATTTAAAAAAATATTCACCATTCATTCTAAAATGAAAAAGTACGCCACTAAATCATTTCTCCAGCAATTATAAAATAAAATTAAACTATTCTTCAACAAAATAAAATAAAAAAATACCAATAATGGCAAATAATTAGTTGACAACAAAAATAATACCAGAATGCACCTCAATAGATATTCAACTTTTATCACGGGAGAATAAAGCTTATTTTTGTTTGGTATACAAAAGGTTATAAATCGCAATTAAAGCAGGTACGGAGAGAGAAGCAATTATTCGTAACCCGTGACGAGGAATTATTCAAATTACGGTTAGGGTGTGGTGCAAACGAAAAGAATTAGCGGGTTATTATGCTGAATGCGTAATTTGCAAAAACCTAAACTGTGTTTATTGTAAAGATTAGTCGTAATAGAGCAAGAAGCTATAAACACTCTAAAAATACTATGAGCATTAATACAGCCACAAAAGTGTAACGTTTGCACTAATAGGCAGGTACTTTTAGATTTGCGCATCAATAATGAGTATTGGTGGCCCGGTAGTATCGGCTGCGACTTACGAGTTGTAGGTCGTAGGTTCAAACCCAGACAGGTTTGTGTAAATCTTTACTTTCTGTAAATAAAATTATTTCATCACCACTGCTCTCAAAAAGGTAACGGAAAAAATTGTTAGGAAACCGACATGTCCTAGAACCAAAAGGTCGAAACAATGTGACATCTACCAACCCGCCCTGGGCCCGCGTGGTGAATTACGGCTCACTCCCTTGTACGGAGAAGAAGCCTGTGTCCCAGCACGAAGAACATTATAGGCTGATTATGCATATACATCAAAAATGTAATTGCATTGCTTGAACCACAAAAACCCAAATTCTAGACTCTAGACTACAAGATTATGGCTCGTTACAAACAAATCATCTTCTCAACTGTTCTTGGAAGCATTTTCACACACCTTTCGCAATAATCTCCTACGGTTTCATAAATACTATTATAAGTCATTAAAACCGCTGAACTCTCCCAACTTGGTATATATGCCACAAACAACGTGATCAACCCGTCATTGTGTGATCAACCGAGTATCGCTGGGGATTTCTATTAAACCGTATTGTCATTTTATTTTCATTATTATTTGCGTACACAGACGAGGTTGCGGTCAAATATAACAGTAGGTAATGTATTTTACGCTTTGATTTGTTTAGATGAAATACAGTACCAATTGTATGTTCCAAAAGTATTCGATGGAATTGTAAATAAACCCTGTTCAGCTTAAATTCTTATGCAATCATTATCTAAAGGGAATTAGTAACTTATTCAACTATAGTTAGATGAGTTCCACTTTATATCTCACCACTTTTTCAAACAATCATCGACGAGATTTGGGGTTATAAAATTAATTTCAATTATTACTGTCACATGAAAAACGTCTTTAAGGTGATTTAAAATTAGAATTTCGGGATTGAATATTCAAATAATCACATCAAAGCGCAATTTTTTTTATTCTCATTAACACGAAAACAGTAGTCGCCTAGTGGTAAGTTGGTAACGGCTCTGACTTACGAGTTATACGTCGTGGGTTCGAACCCAGACAGACGCTTTACGTTGTGAAAATTATGTCATCACCATTGCTCTCAAAACGGTGAAGGAAACATGGTGACCTAGAAACAAACGTTCGAAGATATGTGACATCTACCAGCCCGCATTGGACCCGAACGGTAGATTACAGCCCTGTGTGCCAGCAGTGGGAACATTAAGACTGATTATGCTATAAATTGGAAACCAATCTACAGCTACGTTTTTTGATCAATTTGCTTACATTTTCATCATTCATCATTTTCAGATTCTTGAGACTTTACCTAAAAATTCGTTTTTATATTTTTTTTCTTTTCTTTTATTGACTTGTAAAACAAATCTGTTCAACAAAAAAATTAATGACTTGTAAAACAGATTTTAAGTTTTTGTATTTAAAGTGGTCTTTCAACCCTCACTGCATGATGACTATCAATGATCTATCTGTTCTATCGCATTTGACAAACTGTCTCAAATCAGCCTTTTAGACGAGTGGACAGTGAGGAAAACTAGGTCGGGGGAAAATCTTTGGACTGTTTTTTATAACAGAATCTTCACCTGCCGCGGTTACGAAGTTACTTGTGCCAAATGCAAGACCATTTATAATGATCTTAAAACCCTTTTTGACACAAATTCGATTCCAAAAGGTTGCAACATCATAACCGACTCCTCAAGAAACTAACATAATGCTAATGACATCTAATACGTCTTCGGTGACCCCGCGACAGCGGTGGACAGCAATACTCTCTGCGGTACCTCAGGGAAATTTACTCACAGCGAGCAACGCAACCAATTTCATCAGTTAACAAGCTATATTTTTCTTGTTTTGCTCTAGAAATGTTGAGAAAGGTTAAAGAAAGTTTGTTGGTTTCTTATTATAGAAGTGACATTTCTAGATCTGGCACAGACATTCTAGACCCGTTAGCGTAGACATTTTACGTCAGCTATCAAAATAAAAATCAGCTGTTTCAAAGAAACGTGCTATAACTGCGCGGTCAAAATGTAGGTATGTAACAGCTATTTTTTCTTTTAATAACCGACGGACAATTTCAACGCAAGGGGATTCGGAATCATGTAGGTACTGAATTCATGGTGACTGTTAGTGCATCGATGCCGCTGCCGCACTGCATACATACTGCCGCGCTTGCGATAAGAGCAGTAGGTAAGTATGTTTGAGTAATAGGCACGCAAAGTTTATGTTACAATTTTGTTTTTTCGGACTTCTTTTTTTAAATTAAATTAATTGTGTTTTGGTTTTATTTTGAAAACAGCAGTACCTACACAGTTACTGCACGTAACTTAAGTAAAAGTAAAACCCAAATGATAGAGCTTTCCTTGTAAGCCCAGGGTAACTATACTTATTGTTGTTATGTTAAGGAAGATTTCTCATTTATTCGACTTAATGCCTTTATCCTGAACAAAATTTACCAGTTCCCGCTAAGCTAATAAAACAGCTGTTAGCACATCTGGTAGAGCTCATTGCGCTGATTCGGGATTTGTCGAAAATTGCACTTACTGCTGATATCGCTAGCGCGGCTGCATAAGTCATGGACTACTGCAAGGGCTTGATGATTATGATGAGGTAAAATAAGTTTATTTAAGCTTGGTTCAGGCACACAATGTACACACAATTATTAGCTAGGTATCAATAAGAGTGTCATCATTATCATCGGCCTATAATGTTCCCACTGCTGGGACACAAGCCTCCTCTCGGTGAGAGGGAGTATAAGAGAGTACAATACATGAGAGTACAATAAGAGTGTACTGTATCGTATTGTGGTTGTGTTCAGGGGGCCTACTCTCTAAGTCCGTCAACGAAGAAACGGGCGAAATGGGCCCGTTCGAAAGTATTTCGATACTTCAGAATTAACCCTACACCCGATTAATTAACTTTTTCGCACGGGCAATAACATATCGGGAGTAGGGATAACTGTCAAGTGGTGTTGTCATTCAATCTTAGTTCAGGTCTTGAAGTAATCTTGTGTCCGTAGGTGATACGGAGTATCAAACGCTCGTAATTTAGGCCGAAACTACGGACTTCATGCTTAGAGTTTAGACCCCCAGGTACGAAAAATCAGTTTTTACGCAGCATAGCACATGACTAACGGCTGAGCCTAATAATTTATCTTCAGTGAACGATAGATCTCTATTGATGATAGACAGTCTAATCCTATTTATCCTTGTCTATGACGTCTCACAACCATCGATAAAGGGTATCTATCTCACGGAAACAATAGATTTCATTCTCTCCTTGGCCCTCCGGTGCGTTCCGTTATAACCAACTTCACTTTAAAAATCAACGTGAGTATTTAACCCTTTTATAAAAACTTATTTATATTTAAATTCTTAAATGACCGGATTGAGTTAAATTTATATTTTTATTTTTTTACTCTTTAAGGAAGTAGTAGGTGCATTATTTATTATTAGTTATTTATTTTATTACTTTTAAGAAGGCTTACAGACTAATTACAAATAAATAGGTAACAACCACATATCATCAAATTGCTAATAACAACTTGATGCTTATACAAGATACACACAATACAAGAAAGACAAGATTTCACTACATTTTGAAATTTGGCGGATAGATTTATATTTAGCAACTGTCCTGTCAAACAAATAGCAGTCAACATGTTATTGGGACGCATACTTTGGCTTTTTCATACAAATAGTTATCCGTAGTAAGCAAGCCTTCCATCGACAGATAGCGTGGGCCAGTAGGTAAGATTCATTAATCTCTGATAGATTATTGGGACGCTAAAACTAGAGATAGATAGGATTTTCTATTTCCGTTCGGCCGTTACTGATTGAGGTATCCTCAGATTGAACGCTGCCCGTCTCTCTTTAATTTAGCGACCTCACTGATAACATCTCATTGCTGCCATTGCTGCGCTAGCAGAACAAATTAAATTGATAACTTTGTATAGTGTTTAGGTCATCAAGATACAGGCTGTGACTAGTTTGGGACCCGCTGTTAAATCTGTTTAAGTTTTCTGTTCTGTTAGAATTTCATCCCATGTTACTTGTATATTTGTGAACCACGTGTATCTAAGTTTAGTAAATAAATTTGAATTTTAAAATACTAATTAAGTAGGCAGGTACCTAAGTAGGTATATCGATGCCGGAAATTTAAATGGTCGTAAAGGACTAAACACGACTTTTCAGTAGTGCCATAAAATTTTACGATACATCCCAAATAGTAAAAAAATCGAATCAAGCTGTTGAAAATCCAGGTCTTAAAGGGCTTAGTTTTAAGATAGATCTATTTTAAATATGGCAATCGATAGAGCTCGCGACGCGCGCTGTTTACAAAATATATTATTAACTAATTTTCGACAAAATGTCCTTTACGACAATTGAAAGTTCCGGTATCGATATTTTTTACCATACTAAGCCTCAATTTTAGACTGCTCCTTCTCATACTTATTAGCATAACATTCGCTCATAGCGTCTTGACCACCTACTGCAGATAATAATAATAATTCTTAGTAGCGGTTAGAAAGGTAAACCACTATAAGGTATATTCACTGCTTATTCCGGACGCGTGACGAAAGATTACGGAACGTAAAACATATCCGTTTTCATCCCAACGATCGACGGGTTAATTCCAGCGCCGGGCGAAATCTAGCAGCGGGCATAATCCCGCTTCTTACTTAATTCCGCTTTATTATTCCGGGCACAGTCTCCGGGTATAAAGAAAACGGGAATATGCAAGTGTTTCAAGTTTTTGTTATTTTAGCCTACTTTGGACCCGACGTTTTAATCTGCGTGGAGGAGTGAAGACAGTATACATAATGAATACAATTTGTGTTATCTTCCTTGCTAGCATTTCAAATGGACTTGTCATTCAAAAAGAGCCATCTTTAAAAAATGAATGACGAGGAAGTCCAGAGAGAGTCTTTCAAAATTAACGTTTTTAATACCAGTTGCTTAAAAATTAAAAACAGTAAAAATTTTGATACGTGCTGCCATGTAAAAGTCACCATCACTATATGCATATTAGTAGGCGGGGCTAGCGGTGGTCATGGCGACAAGCCCCGCCTACAATGGAAGGGGTAGACAGATGCGCATGAGTCGGCGAAACGGATGCTTTTGTTGAAAGCTTCCTTGATGTGTCGTGAGATAAAAATGATATTACTCTGTGAAAAGGAAGAATGACAAAACGTATCTATAAAAAATATCTAGTTTTAATTAAACGTATTTATTATAGTTTCTACTTTTTCAAAGCCAAATATTTTGTCCGACTATTCAATTCCCAACCTGTAACAATATACTGAATAACTTTAACTATGAATATATGTAAGTACAAATAACATTGTTTAATTATATTTTTCGGACTTTTTGAAAACCATTTATCAAAGACACCGTCCTATTTTAACGCAATCCCAGTAACAAAGCTGTTTAAATTTTGCCAAACAAAACATCTACCTATACATTTTGGTACAGAGTTTGTTAGTTATTTACCTAACAACCTCTCTATCAAAGCCAGCCTCCAATCATGTCATAGAACATGCCTCTTCCCATGTATTTGTATTTACAGACCTATACAACGATTCACTGTACAAACATTCTAGACTCTAGAGCCTTCCATCCCGTTCGTCCACTGAGAATTGAGTCGTGCTCCAGTTTGCTTACAGATTCGATTCGATTTTAAATTATAGTATGTAGCTGCTGTTTCGATTGGTAGCCTAGTTCGTCATAGTCGGTAACGGACACTGCTAAATAGTGGACTTCCGGTGAACGATCAGGGTCCGTCCTGACCCTTCCTCGAGCCAACCCGCGGCGCTGAGCCTCTAGCTTTAAATTTGTCCCATAATAACCCGATCCAGCCTGTCCCTTGCTTCTCTCCCCCAGCGACGGCCTAAGCCGAGGTCTGTACCCAACAGGGGGTGCCCTTAGCGTATATTATAGTCGCTTAACTTTTAAGTTTTTTAAGCCCATCTGGCCTTAATTTATTGTGGCACCCACAGGAAACCCCGGTTAAGCAGCCGACAACCCGGTTGACCTGCGAGATGTCATAATAATAAATAATAATAATAATCATTTTATTTCGGACAACTAAAAGATCCATAAATTGTTAGTAACAGTTTTCACTTAAAATACTATTGTTAGTAACTTAAACTAAAAACAAATGAATTCGAAGACCACCCCACATTTACACACCCATAAACAGAAAAAAAATATATAGGTATATAATGGTCTGGGAGTTTCTGATTTGAAGACGCTAGAAAGACCGTATACTGATCACAGATTTATGTTATTAGCACTAGTCACAGTTGACGTCGTCGGTGGTAACACTGACCTCGAGCTGGTCTAGCGCAGTACGGAGATACAATAAAATAAGTGGCCAGCTTATTACTGGTTTTGTTACCACTATATACGTCGTTGCTTTTCTTCTTGACCATAGATTTGATATTGACTATGCTTTAATGTACGGGGAAAAATAAAAATATTTTTTTTTAATAGGTAAGTCAAATAATAACCAAGGGTCTTTACCTATTGGCGACAGAACTTCACTAATAAGCGCGCTAGGATTCCGCTGACACCATCCCGCAAATTACAGTGGGATGTCAGCTGCCACAGGTACTCACAAGCCCCTACTTGACCTAGTACCCGTTAAAATCTTACTTTTTTTACAGGATATTGGTATACGAATATAATTTGATATGACAAATGATAGCTTTTCCCTGGGTATTCACTGCTAAGCCTCGCTAAAGTTACGCCACAATGCCCGTTGCCTACAACACCCAATCATTTAAAAAAAAACTATTGAGTTGTACACGTAGAAAAAGAGTTTGGTAAGCAGCCAAAGAAAATAATATATGCAATTTATATCCATTGCAGTATTCATTGATTTGTTTTTTAAAGGTATTAAAATGTAAACACAAGTTATAACAAAAATATCGAATTGTAAATGCAAACAGCATAATCCAGGCCATGTTAAGTAGGCTTATTCGCCTCGTTTTAACAAACAATATGTACGAGGGGTGGCTGATAAGTTCGCGGCATAAGGTACTTATCGATGGCTTATCATCTTGTTACTGATAACACTAGTTGCGTGACTCAAATACGCCAAACAAATTTTTGAAGAAATGTCAACGGTTCTTGAGGAGTCTGCATCATCATATACGATGGTAAAAAAAATGGGCTCGGCTATTTCAACAAGAAAGAGAGACCAGCAGGCGTAGCATGACACATTCTATTTCTACGAAGAATAGACATAGCTTTTTCAATACAAAGTGACATTTCGTTTCTTCATTTTTGACATCGCACCGTAGAAATCCTTCTACAATCTGTCATTCATTTCATTTTGTATTTAATTTCTAACGATCTTTGTCTAGGAATTTTTATATGTAGACTATTTTGGAAGAAAATATTCTGTCCTTACTGTCAAAATCACACTGATTTGCCTAAGACAATTTGACCTAAAGGCAATTTGATTTTGGAATCGCCAGTAGAAAACTTTCTACTCGACGGCCACCAAGTATAAACGGTCTACAAAATCGTGATTTTACAAGAGAGCGATTTGAACGCAAAACTGTAATAATTAATAGAAGAACAAAACTATCTTCTCCTATTTTACATCATTTAGTTAATAGGGCATAAGTACCAAGGAAATATTTAAGGCCAATATTACTGTAAAATGATTTGATCCAAAATACGGTACTTCGACACTTTGAGAAAAGTTGTTGTAGTTGGCGTGACTCAGTACAAAATGAGAATCAAACAGAAAAAAATCCTAAGACAAAACAAAGAATTCTGAGTCGAATTATGTAAAAGAGTGAATTTCGTAAAAAGTGCAGTTGACTCTTTCTACTTTGCTGCCGTCGTACTGTCTACATGGAATGTCATTTTTGTCTACTCTTCCGTCGTCGTTACGGTGCTCATGATATGCCTGCTGAGAAGACGACCCCCGCCCGGGTCGCCCAATCACGGTAGTGGCCGAAGAATATGTCGAAAAAGTCGAATAATTTGTACTGGCCGATCGAAGAATTAAATTGTGTCAGATAGCAGAAAAACCACAGATAAGTAATTAACGAATTGGAGAGATTTTACACGAAAATTTGCACATGAAAACAATTTTAACAACGCGCCCTTTTATACCGCTGTGGTTGCGAGGGCTGCCTTAAAAGCTACGGGATTCGCAGAAATTGACCACCCACCCTACAGTCCGGACCTGACTCCCAGTGACATTTTCCTTTTTTCCAATTTAAAAAAGGAGTTACGGCGGCGAATATTTTTGGACGGCAGTGAAATGAAGGCAGCCGTAGAAAGCCATTTGAAACCAAAAGAATATTTCTTCAGTGGCATAAAGGCTTTATAAACGAGATTTATGAAAAAAGTAAAATGTAAAGAAGAGGAGGAGTGTGTGTGTAAGGAAATTGGTTCTCGCTTGAGGGGATTTCATTGAAAAATAAAAATAGAAAGCCATTATTTTCATTCATAAAGTACCATAGGCCGCGAACTTATATATTAAGACGGTTTGCAGACCCATATTTATAAAGTAGGTTACCCAGTTATCCCTCCCTTTATTATTATATAAAAGATATTATATTGTTAAAAATACAAAAAACTTATGTTTAGGTAGCTATACATGTTGGTTCTATTGTAGGTGCTAATGAAGACACGAGCGCAGTGTAGATATTTGACTCCCATTTACACGACGCAAGCAATACAATAATGCACTGAGAGTAGGTAATGCTCCGGCTGCCGCGTGCTGTGGCGTTGTAGTGCATCAGGGATGTTTGCGGATAATAATATTAATGGTTTTGCCGCCATTTTTAGGAACAGATGTGAACCCTTGATGACGCGTGTTCGCGGCAGCACCAACAGCATTCTCAGTGTGTTCGCGGATCGGTGGGATAGCCCGATGATGAGGAGGTAGATGCAGCTCCACGCCGAATTTTAATTATGTATCTGTAACCTACCAACACTAGAAGTTAAGCAAAATTGTTACTAACCTTGGACTCCGGTCTGAAATAAAAGTTTTCTATTCTATTCTAAATCTACGATGATGATGATGAAAAAGTTTTGGAAAAATCAAAAATGTATTGGATTGACTTAAATAAGCTACCAAAAATCTTATATCAATCCATAAAGTGGTTTTAGAAAGACGAAAAGCTATGCAAGAGATTTCCACTTGTCTAGGCCCTCAGAACACGTATTAGCAAATCTGATAGGTATGAGACGAATAGTTCTCGTAACTAATGCAAGACCGTCTGTCCGTCCGTCTGCAGGGAATCGTCCGGATGTCGTGCGATAGCTGTCGGCTTGTTTGGGGAACCTTGTTACAAAATAAATAGCGATATTGCGGAGGGATTAATATTAAGTGTGGGATTTGGATGGTTTTTGTATTAAAACGTATAGCGATCATGATGCCTATCAGGTGGCAAGGATAACGACGCGCAAACTGAAAACAATTTTCATCGGCAAACAATTTACGTCAGCTATAAAAAAAAACTGCTCTTTCATAGAAAAGTAAAATACTTAGGTAATGTATCGCGGTCAATACGCGGTATAGCGATCAAATGTATGGCAGAGCTAATTAAAAAAAAAGAACACCTGACGAAAGATTTCAATACAGGGGGTTTCAGAACTCTGTACTGAATCCATGGTAATATGAGGAACAAGGTGTAAAGTTCCCTCATACCTCTATAGAAAAAGGAAGGCCCTCCGACCAGACGGGTGGCGTGTCTGGTGGGCAACTGCACAACGATTAATGTCGGGACGTTGTATATAAATGCTGATTGTGCCGCAAACTCTGCTTGCGCGATGCAGGATTTTGCGTGACGTCAGTGTGGTGCGTTGTTCGCATATGGCGATGTAGATAGCGCTACAGTAGCAGGTTGCGTGTCGGTGTGCCTGCCATCCTATATAAATTGCCACATTTTATCCCAATTACTATCTAGTTAATGTATTCTTGATGATAACCCCCTTATTTATAAACGTTGCTTAAAGGTTAAGATACGTTTAAACGTCAGAAAATGTGTGGTTAAGCAGACGCTAATCATTAGTTAACTTTAAGGAAAGTTCATAAATATGGCGGTAAGTACCTACATAGTAATTAAACAATGTATACTTCCATATACATAAAAGTACATTAATACCGAATGAATACGAGTTTGTTCGTCCATTGAGAACCGTACGGATGTGGTCACAATAGTGGTAAATGTAGTTGTCACTAAAACACAATGCGCTGTGGTTTTAAATGATCAGTGAGAACTGTTGGACTGGAGTTACCGGTGAGTAATACTATTTTGGAACATTTGTGCCCAGACTAATTCGATTGAAATTCGATTTTCATTAGTAAATAATACTAGCAACACGTCATATCAAAATGTTCACCCGTAGTTAAACATTTGTTATACAATTGCTCGAATAGACTTTGAAACAGACGAGACTTGTTATTTAATGTCGTATCCGTTAATTTATATTTACAAAGTGTAACTGAATAAACGCAAGTCCTGAAAGTCGTTTGCTCATAACTGACTCATTTTTTTTGAAAAATTTTGTATTTTGCAATACTGACCGCCGATTGAGCCAAAGAAAATTAAATCTTATTTCAAGTCAATAAGACTCAAATTTAAATGCATAAAGTAATGATAGGGTTGACCCTATCATTACTTTATGCATTTAAATTTCACCATTGCACCATTTTCTTAATAATTATAGTTAGCTTTAAAAAAAATGTTTTGGTTATTTTATTATTCTTTTAACTCAACACTCTAATTGCGGTTTATCAGGTCTTGCGTTAATTATGTTACAGGTTGTAAATAAAAATATTATAATATCTTTAGCAAGGCTGTTAACAAAATGATTTACTCACATGAGTCACAGGCTCACGATCGCATCCAAGTTCTAGTCCAGAGTACGTTTCACCTCTCACCTTCGCCATTCGTGGTAACTGACAGTTGACATTAGTGACAGCTCTCTGACTACTTGTGTGTGTGACGTTATCTATTAAATATACATTATCATTACGAAAAATTACGCCTGTATACCCCAGAGGATTAGGCAGAGGTGTACCTATAGTACATACACATTTCGCCTGTTACGTTTAAGGCCCATGTAACAGGGGGCGAACCTACTGCCATCAACTGGGCAGCTACCGAGTTTCACATAGGAAAACCCAACAACACTTTGCCCAACCTGGGAATCGAACCCAGGACCTCATGCTCAGTAGAAGATATTATCATAGCTAGCATAATCAGCCTATAATATTCCCACTGCTGGGACACAGGCCTCCTATCGGTGAGAGAGAGCGGGCCGTAATCCACCACGCGGGCCCAGTGCGGGTTGGTAGATGTCACATGTCTTTGAACTTTTTGGTTCTAGGACATGCCGGTTTCCTCACGATGTTTTCCTTCACCGTTTTGAGAGCAGTGGTGATGACATAAGCTATCATAGTTAATTATCTATAAATCTGAAAAACCTACATGATGTAAAACTAGGTATTACCTATGTACCTCTATAGTTTCCAAACAATGCAGTCTTCCCGACATAGCTTCGTCTTATGACCCATACAACGAAACTACGACCTCCCCATAAAATGAATAAGACCTCGTAATACAAGAGCGAACAAAATAACCTTTAGACGACGTCGCATGACACCATATTATTATATTCCCATTACTCGACAACTTGAATTAAATACCTCACCTTCAACACAATAAAAACGATAAAAATCACTTTAATCTCCGATCTCATAATCGGTATGAAGTGACGATTGCCGAGCCGCTACCATTCAATTTAAGTAATATAATAGGTACAATGTAATTGGACGCTGAACATTGTGATTTAAAATGTCGGCATAACATTTGTAACGTGAAACTGTAGAGTTGTGATTGGTATAACTCAACTAGTTTCGCTTCGTCCCTTCGTGTTTGTTATTTTTGGTTCAAATTCTTGAACTACACTTTGAAATAAACAAATACATATACGAAATTAAAATCATATTTAAGGCAAATCATTTTTGGTATAAAACCTAACCTCAGCCATTTTTGTTACGTAAGCTATATTCCATTACATTAGCCCAAAAGACGAAATTGACTTCATACGTTGAAGAAAAGGAAGTCTGGCAATAATTCCTTCTGCACATGTGGCTTCCCTGGTACCACATTAACGGCATCATTATGTAAATGTCTACTAACTGCTCCCAAATTACGATAAAAAAAAATATTTTTGGTTTTTACATACTTCTTTGGCATAATCTTCTCATTATTTGACATTATATATACCTTCTTACTGACTTTTGTAGACAGATATTTATTTAGATTTGTTACAGTTGTAATGGTAATCGTCTGATTTGGTTTAAATAGGCTTTTATTTTTTATTACTTTGTTTATGTTTTATATGGATTTTGTATTTTGTGAATGAGAGAACGTTGTAGGCCTAACTTGTAAACTGTAGATTTGTAGACTATTTTCTATGTTGTTAAGTAGGTACCAGCCGGTCGATTCTGTAACAATCTCACCGTGATAACTTAGGTGAAGTGAGCTATCATTCCACTTCATACTAGGGATTGGCAGTATAGACAACTCACTTCAAGCTCACTTCACCTATACCTATTACCACTATGATTTGATAATATTATAAACGCCAATTTATTTTTAAAAGAGTAACCGTGTAGTTTCTTGCCGGCTCTTCTCCACAGGAAACGACAAATGAGAACCGTGCACCTAGCTTCTGACGTTTCATAGCCCATGTAGGTTTATGTGAAATAAAATATTTTGATTTTGATACGGAGTGCCTAAAACTGTCTTAACGACTTATACCGTGCGAGCGCGACAAAGGGTGTGGCATTTTACCGCCCGCTTGTAATCTTATATTAGTACCGAATTGCGAACAAATTATAGCCCTTTATAGCCATTTTATAGACCAGCAATTGAGTTCATACAATTCAGTAATCATATTTATGTATGAAAATGTAATTTGAACATTTTAAACACCTCTTTTGTGAAGGTAGTTTATAGCAGGTTTTAAAAGAGTTTTTAATGTGTCAATGGAATTGTTATTATGACATAAACGTTTATAAATGAATGGGTCTGTATTTTAAGGAACGTTAAACTTAACGATTCCTCACTGCTCGAGTGGTTTATGGGTTTCATTTTCAGCGTTGTTTTGGCATTTATCCAGCTAAACACAGATGATTTTATATTTACGTAGTGAACAATCAAATTACACTTTTTTCTCGCTAATTCTTAACACTGTCCGTCACCTTCGTTATCTATCCGCTTTATGTACCTATTCCTTATGCGATCGAACGATCAGAAATCGCTAACATAGTCCATTTCATAGTATCTACTATGAGTGTTCTGCAATCTGTAATTGCCTTGCGAGCGACTCGTATAGGATTTTGTATAGGTTAATAGTGGGGAGGACACATTGTTAAAAAGTTCGATATTCCAATTAGTCTAGCCTAGTATTCTCCTGCAATTCCGAATTCCCTACTCCTATGTATACGATGTGGGTATAGCGCCTGTATCTTCATGGAAACTGGGTCATCGCGGTATTAGATTCATCAGCGTGTGCACATCGCCCTATACTACAACCCAGTCAAGTTTCATGAAAGAGAGTGAGCCGATCTGTCTTGGTCTTAGAGTTAATTCCGAAACACACTCGTAAAATAATAATATAATATTTTGTAACTAAATTCTTTATTTCACCAAAAAGCCTTTAACAATGTCCAAGACTATTACATAATACTGCTTAATACAAAGGTCAATATTCAAATACACTGACTCCTACACTAAGTGTAAATTCCTGTGAGTTACGAGTCAGTGACTCACCGTACGAGTACCAACAAAGCCATAAAGTTTGAATAGTTGGGAGAACTTTGACAATATATATGGTGGAAAACAGAATTATAATTTAACACACAATACAGTCGTTAACATCACGCCTGTATTATCCCGAAGAGTTAGACAGTTAGGTGGGTGTACTGGTACACCTTACCTTAGTACACCCAAATTTTGTTAGCTATGTTTAAGTCCCGTGTAACAGGGGGCGGCCTATTGCCATCAACCGGGCACAAATCCTGACTCCGCGCTGCGACTGAGAAATGCTGCTACAGCCAGAACTAACCTGCTTGCCAAAGCACCCCTTACCAGAGCTATCCGTACCATCAACGAACTTCAAAGTCAGATTGATGTGTTTGCATGTTGTTTGAGTGAATTTGCAAGGGTATTACTATAGGGCACGCCACGATAGCGGCGGTAAGACCCCTCTTTGGGGAGTGGCTAGAGAGGCGTCACGGCGTCCTCACCTACCGCCTGACGCAGGTCCTCACCGGACATGGATGTTTCGGGAGGTACCTGCACATCATCAGGCGGGAAGAAACGCCCGGGTGTCACCACTGCGATGATCGCCCCCAGGACACGGTGGGGGCCTGCTCTGCATGGGCGGAGTACCGCCGTGTCCTCGTAGAGGCGATCGGCAGCGGCGGCGACCTCTCACGCCCGGCCCTGGTTCAAGCCATGGTCCGGGGCGAGGGGGAGTGGGAGGCAGTCGCCTCCTTCTGCGAAGCAGTCATGCTAGCGAAGGAGGTGGCGGGACGGGAGAGGGAGAGAGTCTCCCGTCCAAGCCGCCGCGGTGGACGCTCCGGGCGTCGGGACCCGCGTGACGACTCTCGGCCACCGTAGGCGCGGGCCTGCGGGCGGTGAGTAATGGGTAGCTCACCGTCCGATCAGGACCAGGCCCGTGCTGGACGGCGCGTACGTGTTCCACGCGCGCCTCAAAGAGATGTCAGCATCGAAGAGGGGGCCCACTAGGGCCCAAGCCTGCCGGGAAAGCGGGATTGTCCGAAAGGGGTACCGCTGACCAACACGGGTGGGTTTTAGTCAGTAAGAGTCTGACACTCCCTTTCGCTCCACCCAGAGCGGGAGGGGTCATTTGATGATTTCCCATCCTCAAAAAAAAAAAAAAGGGTATTACTATTTATATTATGCTATAAGCAATCTATTACATATTTTTTTCTTAATGTAAGTACAATATGTTTGTGTTGATATTTGTACTATGTTATGTAAGTAATTAGGTTATACTATGTTTTGTGTTTTAATGATGTAATAATTCATTAGTGTTGTTAGTTTTAATTTTTCCAATTTGGTTATTGTAAGTATACAGGGATGGCGGTGGTTGGGTTTGACGTTCAAACGTAAATTTTAGATACTTTATGATGAGGAGTATCCGAATCACCTCCATGTATGTTCTACGATGTTTCGTAGTTTCCGAGATAGAATTTTTTTAATGATTTTTTTCGTAATTTTCACCTAGCATCAGTTTTCGATTTTTTTCTCGTTCTTTTGAACATTTCTGGTTCACTTTTTTTGTGATAACTAATTAGCATAGTCTAACCTAACACCCTAAAAAAATATGGTTTATCTAGGAATTGCAGAACTTACTTAGAATTTATTCGAAAATTCAAAATTAAGATTTGATTATACTTTATAACTTTAACCTACCATAACTTTTACATCGCTCAATAAAATGTTCACACTATAATGCTTGCCACTATAAGAACGGTCTGACAGCGAACTTGTAGCACACCATACAGTGTGAGCTGAGTGTTACATTGCGTTACATTATTGCGTTTAGGTGGCGCCCGCGGCAATTTGCCACCCGTCGTACTTCCTTGGTGTACCGTTGGTAGGAAAGTTAGGATTAGAGAAACCTTACTCATAAATATTTGTGGTAACAGAATTAGATAATTGAAATGATATTGCTGAATTTGCTTATTATACGTATTTCTGGAGATGTCGATTTGCCCACCAATAAATTAATTTCGTGCGAATCGCCTACAGAAAATAATATATTGTTTATAAGTGACGATTCGCCCGTTTCGGGCGAGTAAATTTGTGCGAATCGACTAATAAGCCGAGATTTCCGACCGACCTATTGAACCTTTTCGATGTCTATTTTGTGAGACACTTATCCTCCTATTCATATTAAGTGGTGGCCGTGGCGGGAGAGACATTTAGAAACAATGTATTCTTTCTTCTAGAAAGACCCTACAAAACAATTTCAATCTGCAAAATGTTTTTCTATATCAGCCACCATAAAGGCTCCGTCAGACAGGCACGACGCGACTCTTGTAGAACAATTTCCATGAAGTTTTCAAATAAATTGTTCTACAAGTCACTTCGGGTTCCGGCAGACAGGCGTGAAGCGATGGTGCGACGCGATTATGGTAGAACAATTTCCATGAAGTTTTCATAATATTTGTTCTACTAGAGACGCGTGGCGCTGTCGCGTTCCGTTTGTTTGTGGAGCCCTTTATGCCCATTTATTTGGGTTTCTCGCAGGATGTTATGTAATTTTCTGTCTCAGCCGCTGACTATAAGACTTAAGATAACTTCTTATGCTGACGGTACTTCTAAGTAACCACTGAAGGACTTAATCTTGAGCAACTCATCGCGGCTAGTCAGAACGTGTTATTGCAGACTCTACAGGGATTTGTGGCTTGATGAAACAATATTCCACAATATAATCTTATAAAAAGACAATGTGATTTTAAATTGATAGTTGAAATTCACTCTTGAAGTAAATGTGTTTGAGTCTACAATGTTTTGAAGCCAGTTTAAAAAAAGTCGCCAAACCGGTGCGTTTGCCTGGCGCCTTAAAAGATTTTTAGTTAAATATGTCTAAGCAACCAAAAAATCTGCTAAAAACTCTGGCTACACATTGCACCCTTGAGAGTTTTACTCTTAGAGTCCCACTTGAATTATGTAGCCTGAACGATAAATTATTGTAACTTATACCAGGCGTATTGAAGCACTAATTGAGGCAAAAGGAAATGTCACTATGTACTGATCAGTACTAACTAATATTCCTTTTCGCTTATTTATCTACTATATAAAAATAAGTAGGGTTTTCCTTCCTGACGATATAACTCCAGAACGGACGAACCGATTTCCACGGTTTTGCATTCGTTGGAAAGGTCTCGGGCTCCGTGAGGTTTATAGCAAAGAAAATTCAGGAAAAATTTGAAAAAAAAAAAAACGAAATGTTACATAAAACGAAGCCATCTGGTGGCGAAACGGAGTTCGCGGGGTTTGCTAGTTTACCTATAATTATTCATTGTTTTTTTTTTGTTCTTATTTTACTTCTTAGATAACTATTTTATATAAATAAAGCTTTTGTCATTCCAAAAACTGTGTTTTTCTAATTTAATTTAAGACGAATACTTTAACAATACCAATTTTGTGACTGTCCCTGATAATTTGACAACCCACTGTAGCCTGAACGATAAATTGTTGTAACTTATGTTACCACTTCTTGACGTCGTCTAATATTGAGTTATCTGACTAAGGCATCTGTCCCACTGCCGACGAGAATCAGAATTCAGAATCATGTACAGAATTCATGTTATACCATTTACTATAATTAAAGTCATAATGTAATTAGGTGTGTGACGGCACGGTTGGCGCAGTGGTTGAGCGATTGACTACTCTGTTGCGTGTCGCGGGTTCGATCCCCTCACGGAACAAATATTTGTATGACTATGACCTACAAGTAGTTGTTCCGGGTCTGGCTGTTTGTGTATGTGAGTTTAAATGTTTGTAAACGCACCCACGATAAAGGAGCGATTCCTAGTGTGGGGCAATGTTTTTAAAAGAAAAGAATAATAATAACCCCACCGCCGCGCGCCGTATCTCTACGCTGACGTCGTGGTGGGGCGCGTGGTGCGTGCTCCGAAATCTAGATCTGTGCAGGTGAAGTTTACTTTGCTGGAACAGGTCTAGAGTGTGGGACCAGACCAAGAGAGCTACAGAAACGTGCGGGGCAGCATGACCCCATAGACCATATCTCCCGTGAGAAGTCTTTATTGACCTGTATTGACCTTTATTGTCTTTGTTGACCGGCCAGAGTGAACACTGACGAGGACCAACGCTCCCGCCTCATTCTTGCCTGTATTGGCCGGTTTGAGTGGAGATTCGCAAGAGCAAACGTGCTCGGAGGAAGAAAGTATTCCAGAAGTGCTGGTAGGGATCTTTACTATCTTCCGGGCTCTGGGATTGTACTGATAGCCGTGGAATGCCTCTCTACTCCTCAAGCACCTCAGGACATGTTGCCCCCTTGTCACTTCGGCACTATTTATGTTAGCGACAGTTTCCTCCGGAGGCCCATAAATGAGTGTGGAAGTCACCTCCTGCCATTTTATCTGTGTATTTTATATCAAACATTGGCCAGGCAGGGGACTTAGTCTTCCCATAGTCCTAGATAACCAGTTCACTTTAGCCACCCAAACCCATAATTCTTTAAACACCAACCGAGGGTTGTCCTTGGGTGGACTTGCATATTGCGTACAGGGATAATCGTCGGTTGGTGCCTCAATCCATTAAAAGCGTGTAACGGGCCTCTGCGAGTTGGCTTCGGCACCTCGTCCGCCTTCCTAAGGACCGGGACCCCATGGTCTCGAGATATGTTAACATAAAATTTAAATGGCATTAAGTCCGCCTTTGTACAGTATTTTTTTTTTTACTTGTGCGTAAAGTTTTAATAAATAAATAAATAATAATATTAGTAGTCCATTTTTGCTTTCTGTATTTCTTTGGATGTTTAATGGCTGAATATCTGTTTCAGAATAGTTGATGTTGGTTGGCGTATCTCCTATCGGACAAGAAATAGTACACTTACGTAATTGTATGTTTTTAAGTAGGATAAGATTAGAGAACATGAAAACATATACTGTAAGATAAAACAGTTTTTTTTATTTTAATTTTGTCTGGATAACGATGTTTTATTTACTGCCCAAAAGTACACAACCTTCCAGACATGAATGGACGAACAAAAAAAGTCGGACCGATTCTCGCTAGCAAAAAACTGTGTCACTCAAGTCGGCCAGCTCGCTGTACGTACAGGCCGCTGCCTGTACGCACACATTCACACATTAGTCGGCCGACGACGACGGCCTCTTTTTTGTAAGTCTATTAAAATTGTAAGTTGCTAAAACTGACTCTTGTGGTTGCCTATAATTCAATGTTTTGAACTTTTGTTTACCTGTATGTATTCGTTGGTAAACCTTAGAATAGAATAGAATATTATTTATTATGTAGGTACACCTTAAAAAGTACACATACAAATGTTGAAATCTGTCCTCTTATCTATATCTATCTATCTGTGAACCTTAAATCTATTTAAATAAAGATCAATTGCCAAAAATATTAGCCCGCGCATCACTTCCAAGCGGTTGCACCTCTTTGCTAATATTTTTAGTTAGTTAGTTATGTTTGTGATTGTCAGGACAAGGATAGTTTGACACAATTTTTTTTTAAATTTCACCGAGATAGTCAAAAATTTGGATGGTATTTTTGTATGAAATTCACCCCGTGGGACTCCGGGCATGAACAGCTTGTAAATAAATAAAATAGGTGTAGGCACCTATTTTATTTATACTAGCTAAAGTTCCCTACAATCACTAAGGCAACCTAATCCATACTAATGTTGCCAGTGTAGGTAGTTTATATTCATTAAGAGCCTTGAAGTTGTAACCCAATTTTGATTAGCTTCGGGGAAAATACATCAGGCTTTCCCTAATTGCGTTAATTTAGATAACTTTTAAACAAAGATAGAAGGGTTATTTTTATACGTTACTCTAGTTACGGTAAGTTTTGAGAAATAATGAAATAATGTTGTTATCATCAAGAGTGATCAAATACTTTTTGTCTAGCGATCACTGGGCTGTTATGAATCGTAACGGTAGAAAAAGTTTAAATTCCTCTATAGCTACGGTTTCCTAAGGAAGCGGTTCCGTCATAATAATATGACGGCCATTATAATAATAATATGACGGCTATTGTAATAAGATTTTCACCAGTATTTTACATTCATCTGCTTAGACTGTTCCCAACTTAGTTTTTTGATCTCAGAGCATGGCTTATCGAGAATTGTCATACTAACAATGAAATTATGAAATAAAGGACAAATGGGAAAGTTGCATGGCATGAAACTTAAATTTGACATTTTTACTTTGGACATTATTTTCTTTTGTTGACCATTGGTAATTTAATTATTTTGATATGTAGACAATTCTTGATTTAATACTTTTTTTTTATTGGAATTTATTTATTTTGTTTAAATTGATTATATTAGAATAAATAATGTGACAATAATATTAGAATCATTGTTATTGTCACATTTGCATGCCGAATTTAGCAGGCGGAATATGAAGAACTATTGTGTGTTAACAAATCTGTAAATTACTATATTTCGTGCAAAAATGAATCTATCTATCAACTATTTTTGGGGTCTGCTTCCAGTCTAACCGGATGCAGCTGAATACCCTGCCTATCTGACCTCCACAACCCAGTTACTGGGTAATAATAAACTCTTTGGAAAGACTGGTTGTCAGACTTTCGGGCTACTGACGACCCGTGACCACTGACAGCCGAGACCAACAGATCAACGTGCTTTCCGAGGCACGGAGGGGTCTCGATATGTAAAGATGGTCACCCATCCACAGACCAACCGCGGCAAGTGTAGCTTAACCTGATCGATCGACCCGTGCGGCGACCAGTATTATACATTAAGGAGTCAAAAAACGATCTGTATAATCTGTGTTTGGACAGCCGTTATACAGTGTGATTGGAAGATGGGTGCAAAGCTTTAATGCGAAGATAGTACAGACAGTTTAGAACAATTTAAGCCATGGTTGTCTTAGACGAAGTCTTACCATTTTTTATCCGCGTAAATGATACCTCAAAAGAAAGAACGATTATCAAGCTTGTTTTCAAAAAGGCATGAACAAAAAAAGCACCCTCCTTTTTTTAAATAAGGTTTACAAAAAGTATTTAAGTAAGATTTTTTTTTTTAATTTATGAACTTTTAATGTCTGTAAAAAATGCCAAACGACACAGGCCTAAAACATGTTTTGCTAGATAGCTCATTACTTTAATTAAATTAAATAAAAATTAATTCATTTATCATTCAGTTTGGACATTTATATGTTCATTAAAATATAGTTATATATATATATATCAGTTCATTAAAAAATTTGTGAATTTTCGAAAAAAAAAACTTAGTTAAAGAAAATGGTAAGATTTCGTCTGAGACAACCATGGCTTAAATGGTTCTAAATTGTCTGTACTATCTCCGCCCTAAAGCTTTGCACCAATCTTCCAATCACCCTGTATATTGTGTGACCGTTCACCAGTTCCTTAGCAAACCAAAGCTTTAGTAAAATTCATGTTTCGAGTATATTAAAACTATCATAATCTACTTATTTACTAACATATAACTTTTTATCTAACAAAGATAGTTTCTTGACACCACTACGGTAAATGCTACATTTTGAATAGCGCAGCTAATAAATATTCTTTCACAATAGCATACAAATCGATAACTCATTCCCTTAAACTGTTAATACGTGAAATATTTCTAACGCACGTGTTTCTTACATTTGGTCCTAAGAGGCGTGGTCGTGTAAGGTTAATTTAGTTTTATAAATGGCCACGGGCAAAGCCAGGTGGGCGACACGAGTCAAAGAATGACAACTGTGGGTGTTTTTTTAATATAAATAATAAAATGTACTCTACTTTGAGTAAGCATGTTTTGTAAAGACTGGTAAAATAACATTGTATGTAACGGCGCAGGATAGCCTTTACCAGAAGTGGTCATCGAATTAGTGGTTCAGCAGCTTCTATATCATGTGGATTGTGCTGGAATATAGCAGTTTGTCGTGGACGTGGTACGTCAGTGTCTCCCCTGACTTCAACTGACATCATACGACAACCGCCACACTACCATCGATGCAACACTCTGCTGGAGGGACAGTTATCAGCCAGTGTCACTCTTATCCGACCAGTTCGGTGGTTTCTACTTACTTTGTAACAAAACTAGACGGCGCCACTTGCTGTGCCGGCCAGTTTAAAATTCTCTCGATATATTTTTGATGAATTCCACCGACTTGAACATCACGTTAGACTGGAAACAAGCGCAAGCTAGAGCTACAGGAGCGACAGCTTTTGAAATACTTAATAAAAAATTAAGCAATCTTCGTTAGTTTGCTTTATTAAGCTCTGCAATCCAAATGATTTCTGATAAACGTACAAAGCGTACAAACCAACACCCTACCCTGGAGTTGTATTCGGGAGGCACTGAATTACCATCGCGTGCCTCCCTACCTCCGCCGTACAGTAGGGGCTTATCTGGAGGGTAGATACGTCACCTATCGGGGACGTGACGGTGCCGGTCGGCACCTCATGTCGTGCGGTGTTCCACAGGGATCGGTCTTGGGACCGCTCCTGTGGAACATCGGCTACGACTGGGTGCTGAGGGGCGAGCTCCCGTCGGGCGCCGACTTGACGTGTTATGCGGACGACACGCTTGTCGCTGCCCGGGGGAGCTCGCACAGGGAAGTGACGTCGATAGCCACGGCTGCGGTGTCACAGGTGGTGAACCGCATCCGGTGCCTGGGCCTGGAGGTGGCCCTAAACAAGTCGGAGGCCATGGTGTTTCATGGCCCCCGTCGTGCGCCGGCGCCGGGATCACACATCGTGGTCAACGGGGCCCGGATAGCTGCCGAGTCCACCATGAAGTATCTGGGATTGGTGCTCGACAGCCGATGGGGATTCGGGCCCCACTTCCGGCGGTTGGCGCCCAAGCTGATGGGTGCAGCGGGCGCGCTTTCAACGTTGCTTCCTAACTTGGGGGGCCCGAGCGCCGCCTGTAGGCGGTTGTACGTGGGAATCTTGCGGTCCATGGCCCTGTATGGGGCCCCTGTGTGGGCGATGGACATGACGGCCGGCACTCTCGCCATTCTGCGCAAACCGCAGAGGGCGATGGCCGTCAGAGTCGTCCGCGGATACCGCACGATTTCCTACGAGGCGGCTTGCGTCCTGGCCGGATCCCCGCCCTAGGACCTAGAGGCGAAAGTACTCGCGTCATTATATCGATGGCGCGAGGAAGAGCGGGCATGGGGATCGAGGCCGGTGCAGCGGCAGATCGCGCTGCGCCGAGAGGAGCTCCATCAGGTCTTGGTAGCGGAATGGCGGCTAAGGCTTCTGCGCCCTACCGCTGGCCTCGCTACCGTCGAGGCGATCCGGCCAGTACTCGACGACTGGCTCTGGAGAAGGCACGGCTCCCTGTCTTTTAGGGTGACGCAGGGGCTGTCGGGGCACGGCTGCTTCGGCAAGTACCTGTGCCGCATAGGCAGGGAGCCGGACGCTCGGTGCCACCATTGCGTCCATTGTGGGGAGGACACGGGGCAACACACGCTCACCGAGTGTGTAGCTTGGGAGGAGCAGCGCCGTGTCCTCACAAATGAAGTAGGAGGCGATCTGTCGCTGCCGGCCGTAGTGCGGAGGATGGTTGGTAGCGCAGAGTCGTTGGACGCGGTGGTGTCCTTCTGCGAGGACGTGATGTCGCAGAAGGAAACTGCGGAACGGGAGATGGAGATCTCGACTCCCTTCCCCGGCCGCAGAAAGTACACCGGGCGCAGGAGAAGGGCGGACAACGACCTTTTCCGGCCCCCATGAATGGGTCCAGGGGCGTGGGAATTGGGGAAGTCCTCGCCCCCTATTTGATGGACCCGAGGCGAAGGCGCGCGCGGGTGTCGGCGTGCGCCTCTGAGGCGATGCACGGGGTAGTTAAACACCTCACTACCCCGTGCAGGAGACGAGGCCCGGACAGACCGGGCCAGCACTAGTGTGGGGCTGCGGAAGAATTTCGATTCCAGCGGCCCCGCGCGCACGTGCGAGGAGACACCGGGGTGGTTTTAGCCGGTAAGAGTCCGGCACGCCCCTCCGCCTTTTCCCCAGGCGGAGGTAGTTCATGAGGATTTCCCCCCATAAAAAAAAAAAAAAAAAGGTCCCGTAGACGCGGGCTTGCGGACGGCGAGCAATGGGTAGCTCGCCGTTCGATAAGGACCAGGCCCGGGTTGACGGCGCGTTGTGTTCCACGCGCGCCTCAAAGAGATGTCAGCACCAATGACGGGGTTTGCTAGGACCGATGCCTGCTAGGGTTGCGGTAAAAAGTCCGAAAGGGTTACCGTGGCCCCTGGCACAGGCAACTGAAGAAACACGGGTGGGTTTTAGTCAGCCAGAGCGGGAGAAGTTATTTGATGATTTCCCACCCACAAAAAAAAATTAAAAAAAAAAGGTCAAGACAGGTTGGCGATCCGACATCGAACGGGTCGCGATGTATTTACTAAGAGAGAAGTGCACGCCGTCCGCGGACGTCGACGGACGCGACCTGTGCCTAAGACTAAAATGAACTATAAGTCCAGCACCCTAATTGCGTATCACACTATCCATCACAATCTGAATCATTTTTAAGGGTATTGCTAGTTATTGCCATTGCTTCATACTCGTATGTTCGAAATATTTTTCTGCTCAGCAACGTAATTAACACAATGAATGTTGTTGAACTGTCAAAAAGAAAGCCATTGCTACTTAGGTACTACTAGTTTGTTACGCAATTATACCGCAGGTTTCCTCTAATAATATTATTGAAGATAAAATTATAATTATTATTTATTTATAAGCAAATAAGTGTATTGCGTGCACATCACGTATTAAAACTATATCTTCTTCTTTTGAAACAATATAAGAATCGATTTATTTTCTCTATGTGTGTGGGTGAGTGTAAATAGATCTTCTAATGTTCTATTGGTAGAAAACACGCGATTCGTCGATAAAGATGTGGTGTTCAATTCTTTGTTAAGGCTAACCAGTAGGTTACAAATAGGTTAATAAATCAATCATTTTGATGACCTATACCTAGAACAGCTTGCGTAGTTACTAATGGCATTTCCGCTATGCTTTTAAAACCGGAACACAGTGGCAAATGGATATTCTTTCTGGGATAGACTCTTTCCAAATGAACTCGTATAATTTTATTAGGCGTTTGACTAATTTAAAAAAAAAAATAGCTTATGTCGAGTCCCTTTACGTCGAGTATGAGAGTCTATTGTTCTTGCAAAATATTACTATTTTAGGCTTTCTTAGGCGATTATCACACTGCCGCGCATCACGCTGCTGTTTGCGTGTCAACGCACCTACGCGCGTACTTACGGGAGTGTTTTCTATACAAAACCACTTCCGCAAGTACAAGTGTAGGTGTGATAATCGCCTAATACCGCTACGTCGTCGAGTTTGTTTAATAGGTACAGTCAGGATATAAATTGAAAGCCAGTATCATTAAAATATTGTTTTATTATTATTTTGTTGTATTACTTCTTATAAGTATCTTTCTTAATCTATATAAACTACAGTATAATCATAATCAAGCATATAGTTATGTCAGCATTGATTTTCAGCATGTTGCAGTCAATAGTCTAATATGTATAATATAGTTGTTATTTAAATTTTAAAAGATAAGTAATATGTGATTATTGGTAATTTAGTAGATTCGAAATCGATTCGACACATAAAACATGTAAACATGAAACTGTACTTCAAAATATGATATTATTAAACTCGACGCAAGGTAGTAGAAGCGGGGTAAAGAAACTCGACGTCAAGGGAGAAGAAATGGGACGGAAATCGTAAACTATACGTAGGGGTAATAGAAGCGAGACAAGGTTCTCGGTTCGACGTAAAGGGAACCATTCATTGTGACGTCTACCAACCCGCACTGGGCCCACGTGGCAGATTACAGCCCACTCCCTCTCACCGAGAGGAGGCCTGTGTCCCAGCAGTGGGAACACTATAGGCTGATTACACTTATGCTGCTTATGCTCGATGAATTAGTAAGATTCAAGACAAGTTTCGGAAGGAGTAGGTATGTAAGGATCTTAGCAGGTGGCATTCTGTAGTTTCTGGCTGCCCGTGAGTTTATGTATGAATTTGTATGTAAGTTCGGAATCAGTGAATCCGAACTGCATTGTAGAAAATATCATTTCAGAATAAACCTTCTTCGGGTACATAACCGTGGGGGTAAACAGAATTGTATTATACAATGTGGATATGACAACACGACAATAAATGAAAATACTGGCAATACACTAAGGCGTAATGAGTATTTAGGAACTATCAAATATCCTAACATTGAAATAAAATAAAATATAGTCTAAATAATTAGCGATGGACCGACTATGGGTTTTGCCGATCAGCCGACTAGCTATAGTGACTTAACTATCGGATATATTTGATTTAATTTTCTTATGCAGACTGAGAACGTCATTAGAAATACGCAATTTAGTTTATTGTCGTATTTTCGTCTCCACCTTGTATAGCGAAAGTGTTTTATATTAATGATATAGACAGCGGTGTATTACATAGTACCCACATTTCGCGTGTAAAGGTTATCCCAAAAATTATATGTATAGAAGCACTTGTAAAGTTAATCAACTAGTTAATCAAGTAGACAAGACAATAGGGTTCGGTAATAAATTCCAGCGAGCTGGCAGAGAGCACCAAACAACGCAGCACCTAATGGGGAGCCACTAAAACTGGTACAAATAACACTTAGGTTCTACATGAAGAAGCTCGACAGTTTTGGAGGAGGTAGATAGTATTTATTTGATAGGTACTGTATATTCTATTGGAAAATAGTTCATGAAGATTTAATGAAGGAGTAATGCTTAAGCAATGGCCTCATAAAGGGATAGAACGAACATTGTTCACCACCAACATAGAGGATAAAAACTGGATCATTAAGAAAACAGCCTTACTAACAAACTTAATGGTATGTAATAAAGTTGGTCCTTTTAATAAATATTAATACCAGAAAACGTAGCGTTGGAAGGCTAACCTTGTGAAAGCCGCAGGAATCTGCTGGATGAAAGAAGCACAGAACCGGTCGAAGTGGCGATGCTTGAGGGATGCCTATGACCAACAGAGGACGTCTTTCGGCAGAAAATAAAGACTAGCATTATTGTCATAATAGCGGTGAGGCATTTAAAATTCAAACAGCTTGCATTAAGTGCATCTAAGAATCCATTTATATTATCATTCAACTTGAACACAACAAATAAATGAACAACCGCATCAAGTGAAACCAACCTCCTAGCACATCGTAATCTTGACAGTGGGTAGAATTTACGTTGTCCGCGCCGGTACTAATCAAGCGTTAGGATTGAGGATCCGACGCACGATGTTCAACACAATCAGTAGCTACCCGATTGTTTACTGCTTTTGGTACTTTTCTTTTTGGTATCTTGCTTATTCCATATATCGTCACGCAAATAAAATGAATATATAATCTACTTATCATTTAACTAAATTGTGAGTATCACTATGCATTTAGTTTTTTGTTACCTACATAATATATTTTCATATCAATATATCCTATAGATAAATTAAGATTACTGTTGCAAATATGTCAATAATTAAATAAGAAACACCTACCTTATTACGTTAAATAGGTATTCAACGAACAGAAGGAGCAAAAATGTTTGCACCAAGAACCGATATTCATTCAGTGTATGATGTAAAGTATTCTAAACGATAGAATATGCTAATAATCCCAAAACTTGAAAGCGTGAAGTCGCACATTCTATGCAATCCTCATCAATGCAATTATGTTCTACCCTCAACACACCAGCCGTTCATTACAATAATGACGTCAGCAAATCGAATCATGACTATTGTCACAGTACATTGCCACTTAATAAATCCCAAACAAAATAAAGGAAACAAATTAAATGTTTAATTCAACATACCAACTGGCTACATTCGTCACACCACGTCAAAATGGTCGTTTTATGATAAACAATCAAATGCAGCTGTTGAAACCGACATACATTCGTATTGCTCAGACTATTAGGTCCTAAATCGAATAGGATATGATTTACTGACTATAATTTTAATTTTAATTCCCGAACACTTCAAGGGCTAAATTCCCCAAGAGTAGAAGGTCTGAAGTTGCGTTGTTGTTTCATAATAATATGCTTTATTATCACAGTAGCAAAGTTACTTATCCTACGTCAATCTATTTTTGCAATAGAGTTTGCACAATTCAAATTTAGAAAAAGTTTTATAACCAGAAGAAGTGCTAAACGAAATTGCATCAAGAGTTAATGGCAATAAGCGTCACTTTTGCCCTATTATTTCTGAAATTGCAACAATACAAGAGATTCAGATAAAACATATGCGCAATACTTGAATAGTATAAAAAACTTATAAAATACAAAGGGTGTATGAATACAAATAATTGTATGTCATTGTGGTTAGAGTAAAAAGTTCGCTTTTTTAATTGGGTGCTTATGTTTGTTTCATTCAAACTATTATTTGTATTGTAAAAGCATATTAATGCTCAAGAGGTAATTGTATTAAAGAGTTACTTGAATTATAAAATTTGTCAGATCACCCTCTTGTAGTATCTAAGTACGTGGTTGTGGCGTTACGTCAATCCTTTTAACTGGTGATACTGTGAGCCTGATGATAATCAGGCTCATTAATTCTTCCCGGGTGTCACCATGGTGTGGATCGCCCGGAGGACACGGTGGAGCATTCGGTGGAGGTCTGCCCGGCTTGGGCGGAGCACCGCCGTGTACTCGTGCAGGCGATTGGCGGTGGCGATCTCTCGCGTCCGGCCCTGGTCCAGGCCATGGTACGGATTGAGAGTGCATGGGAATCCGTCACCTCCTTCTGCGAAGCAGTAATGCTCGCGAAGGAGGAGGCGGAACGCTTGAGGGAGAGGCAAAATTCGCGCCCTCACGCCCCTAGCCGCCGCAGGAGACGCCCTGGGCGTCGGGAATTGCAAGCCGATTTCCGGCCGCCACAGGCGCGGGCTTGCGAACGGCGAGCAATGGGCAGCTCGCCGTTCGATAAGGACTAGGCCCGGGACGACGGCGCGTTGTGTTCCAGGCGCGCCTCAAAGAGATGTCCGCAACAATGACGGGGTCCGCTAGGGCCGATGCCTGCCGGGGTTGCGGGAAAGTCCGAAAAGATTACCACGGTATCCCTCGTGGCCCCTGGCACTGGCAACTGAAGGAACACGGGTGGGTTTTAGTCAGTAAGAGTCTGACACGCCCTCCAGCTCCGCCCAGAGCGGGAGAAGCCTGTGTATTCTTATGTCAGTGAAATTTTATTTTGTATTTTTTGTTTAATTTCGCGTAAAAAAAACAGTTTTTTTATGATTCTCAAAATTTTCACCACACACAATGCCAAAGTTAAAGTTATACGGGCCCTTTTCAAAGTAAAAAAAAAAAAAACTTTTCACATGCATTTATCCATTCCAAAATGAAATTTCCTATGGAAAAGAAATGGGCAGATGAATTTCCACGTGTAGGTTCTCGTAGAAAAAAAATAGGTAATAATATATGTGTATTAAAATAGAAAAGATGAATGAATTGCGTGAAGAATAATTAAAAGAAAAGGGGGTGAATGATAGTGTGAAGGTTGTGTTGGGTTTTGAGAACCAATGAAAGACACAGTTATAATTTCAACTGATTAATTTATTATATTTATTTGGCAGGGGACCGGTGTGTGTGCACTCTCGCTTGCTCCAGACGGAACACTGACGTCTAAACTATGTTAAAGTTATGCACAATGTAAATATGTATTAAAGAGTTAAAGACTCTCAAACTACTTAAGTGGGACGGATATATTTTGTTATATTCCAACAGGTTGAAAGGGGAGAATGGAAGATGAAAACGTGTTGCCCCGACCCCGAGTAACATGGGACAGGGCAGGAAGGTGATGTGATGGAGGTAGACTATCCAGCTTTTCTCACAACCTTGATTATACTTTAATCATCACTAGGTAAAAAGCCGGTCGGTGATAATAAAATGTTATAATTTCCAAAATAAACACAGTCAACACCAAACATTGTCCAAATCCAATATCTTTATTCCATCCTGTTTACACTCAAATAATAATATTATGTTATTGTAAACAAGCTGACGTAGTAATTAGGTGTAATCCTGGCCAGACAAAGGCCACGTGGCCGGCACAAGGCCCTCGTTAGGCCAAGCCGGCGGGAGTGATGGCCTCAGAGATTAATGTCTGTTAATTGTAGGTATTATACATTTGCTATTAAATTATAGACGGTGTATTTTGGCAGAGAACCATTTTAGAACAATCTGTTGATTTATTTTTTATCAAGCAACATGTTGTCACGCCAAAATTTCGAAATCTGTAGGTATACCTACTAATACTGTTATAGACGCTTATAATAATAAATAAATAAAATTTATTTATTTCGTGTAACTAGCCCCATATAAGACAATTTACAAAACATATCACAATGATAATATCATATAATAGAATAAAATAATAAAATTCTTATTAAATGTCATAAATTCAAAATAAAATAAGATAACATTAAAATTATAAAATTACGATACTTTAATACATACAAAGACACACTCAAGGATTAATAAAACCTAACAAACGGCCTTGCCGGAACATGCCTGCTGCAGCAATGCAGCATCTAGGGGCAGTCCAGCCTGACAGCAATCATCGCCAGGATTGCGTTGGAGCTGGCCCGCACTCTGTGCACAAGAGAGATGCTCCGCCTGCGCATAGTAGCGTGAAAACAGGTGGTGTGCTCCTCCGCGAACATGCCCGAGGCGCTGCAGAACCGAGGCAGCCCCACCACAATCCTAAACGCATTATTGTAGAGAACGCGGAGGTCGCTATAGCACTTCTTTGTGTAACGAGCCCACAGGCTGCAGGTGTAAAGGGATGTACAATACGCTCTAAATAGTGTGACTTTCACCTCCCTCGAACACCTAGCAAACCTGCGGGCTAGCATGTTGGCTCGTATTGAGAGCAACCTCCGCTCTCTCTCAACATCCTCGTTATCACTTAGGTCAGGCGTTACACTTCTATAGTCATCTTAAGCAAACGTGTTTTAGTCGGTTTTCGTTTTTTTTATTTCATTTAGAACCCTGGCGACATCGGCCCTGGAAAGTTTCGAACGATACTCGAGTTCTTTATCAAACCACCAACCCTAACCCTAGTAAACTATAAAATAACTCAATAATAACACTGCTATCAACTTTCCAACGTTTTAGGTTATCCTTTATTTCCGAAATAACAAAAACACAGCCTAACAATTATTTTGAGTGGCCAAACACTCAATGTCACACACCACCGCACTTACATTACGAGATCCCATTAAAACTATGCCCACCCCAACCACGAAACATGAATAAAAAACGTATATCCACCACAATTTTATCACTAAAAGCCCTTCAAAGCATTATCGACGATTTTACGCAACCATTGAACAGAAAACAGAAAAAAAATACTATACAACTCCAGATTTGTCTTTTTCGTATAATTTATTAGAAGGAGGCGTGGCTCAGAATTTTATTTGGCATAAAATTTATTATAGAAATGATATAAAAATAGATAATAAGTGGAAAGCGTGGAAGATATTTAATGACCCGTCAAATAGTAGTCTGGTGAAGGCGACAGATGTTTTGCACGAGCCGAGCCGCGCCGGATTTGTGTAAAGGACGTATTGTGGACATATTACGCTATTTATTATTGATAAATTGTGAATTATTGATGCTATATCGTCAGATGAATGGAACCGAATGCTATGATTATGGTATTTATTTTTGGTGATGTTGCAATAGGTAGATATAAAACCCTATGTTATTTAAACCCATGATTAGGTACTGCGGGCTTCCCTTTCAAGTTTAATATTTAGATAGCTACTCGTAATTTTGCACCAAACGCTCTGTAAGGATAGCCATTATACCCTTTAGAAATAAGTGGAATGCGAATTAAATAACATTATTTCCAGACATGTAGAGTTTGAACTTTCGCGACTTCATCATCCTTCTCCGTTTCCTACGTCATATAAAAACAAGAGGATCCAAGTGTTCTAGATGTAAAACTTTCATAAGTATGAATATTACGCGGTATATAATATTACGAGGATAAAGTTCTAATTTATTCGCGAAACTTCTATGAGTGCGGAAAAGTATGAAAATTCTTATCAAGTTTCCTCTTTCAGCTGTTTGTACTTCCAGACTTTATAGCTTGAAAAAACTTGAGTAATTTGGGCGGTTTCGCAGTATTTCGTTTATGATAACATTAATAACACGTCTGTGGAAGAAGCTTGTAAAAACATCATCTATGAATCTTAGACAGATAGGTACTACCTACAGATACTTTTGTACTAGACAACATCATTGTATTATCATTAAAAAGCAGTCAAACTTCGGAGTAAAAAAAAGAAGTTTGACCAAATTCATAAAACGTCAACTTTTCTGAAATCATTGCTATCATTATTTGACTTTCTTCATTTCCCGTTTGGAGTATCATTTATCTTTAAAAACATTCATTGGACCGTAAAGTTGCCTTACTGGTTGTCCCGTGTCATCTCAAACGACTGAACATCACCTTTTACCCAACAGCTGCCCAAAAGGTCATACACAACACATCAAACGCTAAATGCCCAAATAAAAATCACTAAATTCAAAGATAATCGTTCACCATAACTAATTTTTTGACTATTCATAAGAATCACAAGTAGCACTCAGAATTTTATAATGGCGACAATAGGTCTGACTTCGCTGAAGAAAAAAGGCAGAGGCATGCGTGAAATTCCTTTCTATAATATATTATAACTATAATACAATAACTTGCTGTCAATTCTTTTGATAACGCAAGCGAATATGACTTTTATTTCTATGGTGGAACACCAAAAAACAAAATGCATTTTTTTGCAAGAATTTTGCTAACTAGACGGATTTTCAATCGCTGGCATCGTAAAGGAATCTTATACCGAAGGCATAAGACCTAAAATCGATACCATTCAAATCATGCCACGCAATTCAAACTTGGTTACAAACAACAATGGTATCTTTGGAGCCGATTTGTCGCCGATGTCAAATGATTGCTTGAATGAACGGAGTCTGAATGAAAGAACCAATGAATAGAAATTATAGGCGGCAGTTATGCAATCAATTAGAGAGGGTGGTACCCCGTAAGTCCCCGAGCCCTTAGTAACCTGACACCTCAGCCCACGAAACCACGAAAAGTTTAAATTGAATTTATAATTTTTACAAACTGTTAAAGAGTTTTAGGCAGCTTATAATAAATTTCGGCTTTGTTAAGAAAAGGGAACGATGTAACAGATAAAATGTTTTACAAGTTTATTTTAATAGTCAGCTATAATGGGAAATAACTTTTGAAATAATTTTCGAGGTACGAAAATGACGATAAGTATTTAAATATTTGAGTTTATTAATTTTATATTGGGCAGCTATAAAGTTTTTGAGGTGTCGTAAAGAACTTAGATCTGATGTGCTTCAGGTGTCATTTACCTCTAAGTTAATCACGAGAGCCCCAATCTATTTCGCTTAGTATCTGGATCAATTTTCCTAAAATACTATTAAACCGTTCTCAGCCACTTTACTTGGGATCTCATTTAGATATTTTATCAATTTCAATATAATAGAGTCGAGGGTCTTGAACGGCATGGCTGTAAGACCTAAGTAATTAGATTATTATACTTGTGTCATCTTTGCTAAAACATACGAGCTACTAGATGATTAGTTAACCACATGTCCACTTCTACAGTTTCACCTATCTAGTATAAAATGAGTATTATTTTCGTAATAATATTTTCTTTATCCCTTATTATGTTCAAAATTACAAATATGTCATTTTGTTTCAAACCTCTCCCGCCAACTCTCATCTACCCGCTGTCTTCCTACCCCACAAGCTTCACACATCTTTCAAAGGCCCGCGCACACGAATCAAACATACCGCTTCCGAAATACTGTGACATTTTACACCCGAATAACGCCACACAATATTTTACACAACACATTCAGAGCTCAGAATGGGCTAATGTATTATCGCACTTACAAGGACCATGAATGGAATTTTGTCAAGTGACCGTGTCTAAGAACCAGAAATTGTAATAGTATTTCATATAGTCTTGAATGAAGATCGATTTGTAGTTGCAAAAAAATTGTAGCTGAAGTAGTGAATGCTTTAATGGCAGTAATAGATGGTTTATTATTTCTTTGGGATTGTATGTCTTGTGTTAGTATATACCGACGATTGTAGCGTAAACGTTTACTTGAATATATTTGCAAATAAAGTACTAGGGCTCAATTGAATTCGGTATTCGTATTCTACGGTATAGTTCTAAGTGTGCATTTAATGTCACAACACGCTTTTAAGATTCTAAGCGGTTACCGTAGTTTTATTACGAATGTTATAAAAAATCTAGTATTTTTCAAATCGATTAGATTACATTCAAACCCTCACAAAATCCCATTTATTCGCACTATCATCAAATAACACCATCTAATACTAACGGCATCCCGGCTTCCTGTTATAAAATACAGGAAGTGACGTCAAATGTGTCCGGCACGCGGCGCCGGCGTCGCTCAACCGGAAGTGCGTCGCAGTTCAATTTGCCGCCATATTTAAAATTAATAGGGAAATTTAACAGACCATTGGTTTTCCCCAACGTTTGTTTTAATATTAATAGAACGGATATTTGATTAGAGCTTTAGGATGAGTTTTGAGGTTATGGTTGAATTAATTTGTAATGTTGGTGAAATTGTTGGGAGATTATAATACCCATTCTAAAACAATAAACCAGTTCTAACCCAAACAAATATATCTACTAATCTTAACAGTGCCTTGCAAAATCATGATTATTCCCAAAAATTAGATAATCTTATCATTCCTATTCACAGACCTGATCAATATTTATTTTTATTGGTTCACCAACGGTTGTTCATACAGGTTCCATGCTAAAGGTTTTATATGCGAAAGTGTGCATGCAACAGTGCCACGATTACTTACAGGCATGCATTCAGAAGTTGTACAAAATATTACGATTAATCTAGTTTTAAATTTCTAAAAGTGTAAGTATTATCAATAACGATATAATTAAACAATATAAGGTACTTATTATACGTAAGTATACACACATCTGTTTATGAAGGTATCTATGAAACTTGGCTTTCAATTCGCCCAATAGATCACACGAACTAAAACACAATTCACCACCGTTACCAAGCCATCGATATTCCGAAATCCTTTTCACATTACAAGCACAACACGATCGAAGTCAACCCTTTCTATGCGTCTGTCTCACAGCATTCAAAACTTATAAAACCAGCACAATCGGGCTAAAGGACCGGAAGGGACTGTCCAGTTAACCCTTCACTTATTTGTATCCGAATACAATTCTGTCATGGTCAGTTTATGTATCTATTCGGATTTTCGGAAACACATTTTGCAATACAATCTTTGTTTTTTTTTTCTTAGATGCATTTAGATTTTATGTGTGGAAGGACCACATTTTTTTAAATTTATTAATTTATTAAAACTTTATGCAGACGTAAAAATAACAGTATAATGCCTACAATACAACAACAATAATACAATAACAACAACAATATGCGTACAATGCCATAATACATTTTCTATCAGTAGGTATAAATCTTAGATAGAATAATCCAGACATACCTAACATAGAAGTTGCAAAATGATAGAAAAAATGAATGTCAGATAGACAAAGGAGGATTTTATATTTATAATTATTGGCTTTTATTTTTGACTATCACCTCGCTTTATTCTTAGGTGGATAAAACTTTCGTAATTACATTTTAGGGATCTCGAAGTTAAGAAAAATAAGTCAAGATAAGGAAGGAAGCCATCACTCAAGGAGATCGCAACTCGAAGATCAATGTTTAGGGCGGAAATGGATGAGTTTGACTCAAGGCGAGCGAGGAGACCTTATGGGACAAGCGCCAGGGTATCCGCGAAATTCAATTTTCTTATATGATTGAATGACTGTTTCATGAAATAGTAATTCATAGGGAAAATTATTTATTTATTTTGTATAAGGGTAGCTTCACAGCTGACAGTAAAAATAACAAAATTATTATTCCAAACATTACGCCAATTACGAAGTACACAAGAAATAAGAAATACAGAGAGTGACATAATTATTAATATTTATAGTGTGTGCGTGCATGTATCTGTGCGGTGTGAGTGCTGTAACGTGTGATGATGATGTATGTATGACTGAACTGGCACTATTTTAGTTAGCTGAGTATCCGGCGTTTGATGGAGGAACTTAGAGGATTGCATTGATGACTATAATGATTATAATTCTGTAAATACACACTTGTTACTGTCGCGAATCATATGTTGTTCAACATACAACCTGACACTGACCTACAAATGGCAAAAAACGTAAGTAAAATTTGAATTTCGCGGACAACCTGGCGCGTCGGCCATAACGAACAGATAGATAGAGTATCTGTTTTCCAACGAACATGGACTGACGCAGCTCCATGTTTCGCTGCATCAGTGCCTCGCTTCCTCGCGACACCGATACAATGACGCGAGAACTAACCTTACCTGATCTAACTTAGATGCAAAATATATTCACAGCTTCTTCTACTCTTACAATGTCCAAAAATACACAGACTGGATAAGTAAAACTGAAGCCACAAGAAAAAGAAAACCACAGAGCACAAAATACATATACTCTAACTCTATAAATAAAAGAAAATGTTTAAGTGCTAGAACATAAAGACCAAAAAAAACCTAGCAGCTTCAGTCCAATGACCACACAGCAACTCCTTTACGGACATTCCCAAAACTAATAAAACTGGTCCCCTTAGCCCCCAACAATGACAAAGCAATAACAGGGACGAGTGTGCGAAACTAATCGTGTTTTGGCGTGGAACATCAGCTATTTCATTATAGCCCCTACGTATGGTGGTGATTTGATATGGCATTTGATTACCATACGTTTTGGGACTTTGAAGTAATAATAATGTTGACGTGCAGTTTTGGTGTTGGATTCGTAGTTCGTTAGTAGGTTTTAACAGCCAGTATAATCAGAGAACGGTAAAACTCTGCCTGTGAGTTTAACGTACAGACGCCAACACATCTTGCCGTCGATTCTGTAACAATCTCACCGTGAAAACGTAGGTAAGTGAAGTGAGCTGTCATTCCACCTGATGCTAGAGATTGACACTTTTGACAACTCACTTTATGCTCAATTCACCTAAGTTTTCACGGTGAGATTGTTACAGAATAGCTTGCAGGTTATACGAAACTGTCTAATTTCTTCAAATTATTTAAAAATTTAAAATGTTGAAAGTTAAGTTCAAAAACGAATGAGAAAATTTGACAGTTTGTGGTAACTTGACCTGGTGCTGTGCGTACAATGCCAATGCTACTACTGTCTGTAAAGAGGAAATAAAACAAAAAAAAAAAATCTGTGGTCTAATAAAGAATGTATACGTAAGTAATTTTATCAGTCGCATTTAGTAAAAAAATTATAGGAAATTCCATTTCCTTTAAACACTAGATGACACGAGTAAATAGATAAACGCTATTCTAAGTAAAAATAATAAGTATAAAATCAACATTCTTTATTGTACACCACAAAAAACATAACAAAAAATAAATTGAACACTACAAAATATAAAACAGGCAGCCTTATCGCTTGGTTTTGATTTTGTTATCTTCGATGACATAATCAAAAACAGTCTCACACGTGTTAAGGTAACAAAACACACACCAGTAACAATTTCTGTTACGCTATCCTATTAATTTCCAAACTGTACAGTGAAGTACAGCCCTAATCAACAGTATCAAGGGACCTTACACCTTAACTACAAAGTAAACGGAAGCCTATCAACACAACTCAACTGCCAGAACAATCCCTTAAGTCAAAGCGAGACTAATTGATATTTTACAACACAACTTTGTCACCCTTTCGTGTGTATGTGTTTGCAAACACGTGTGGACACCCTAGTGCTAATGATACTCGTAGCTAATGCGACATTTATACAGTCTTCCAAACAGAGAATTAATTTAGTTTTTATTAAATTAAAGTTTTCACGGTGCTCAAAGGCACAGCTGAGCAAAATTGGTCACAAGTTGCAAGCATTAAAAAAAGAGTTGTCAAATTTTGGAAAGCTACTCTTAACTAATTTCAGTGTGGAACCTCGTGTAAAAAGACTCCACTATTTTTGCAGTCTAGCAGCATTTTTGTGTCGTACTTTGGTCTCGTAAGCCTTGCACTTCAGCCCACAAGTCACTAAATGCATGTAGTAGGTACTAAACGAATTTAAAACATGGGTCCATTTCTGGCAATCGTTTGAAGAAGACAGATACAGAATGTTGTTTTAAATACGTTTTAAGGGGCTTACAACAGCTAAAGCGCGGTCACTGTCGGACTGCATAAAAATGAAAGAGAAGCGCGATGACACAAAGCTGGTGGTATTGAAAAATATGAAGCAATTCCCTATTAAAAAAAAAAAATGGACTATAAAATGAAAACACTATCACGTTAATATGTTGCTTGAAGAACAATCAGAAAAAAAAATAGATTATTGCATGTATATTAGTATGGTTTTTAATCGTTAAAATAAATTTTTAGAGGTAACTTCGTGATTTTTTTCTATCGTACCAAATTATTTCTATTATGTTTTCAACACACTATCTAACTAGCATAATATATATCCTGAAGAATATCATATATTCTTCTGATTTTGTTTACTGCAGTGGATCATATACTTTTAGGCATTAAAAAGCTTGCGTTTATGTAATGTAGTCCCCTTAAATGCATTTAGTTATTTGTGACGCACGTGAGCCCAAAGCGGTAACCGAGTCCTTTTATATAAAGTTTGTTCGCCCGTTAGTCAACATTAAAACATAACTAAATAATATTCCCCTTAATTGAACTAGCACAAATAAGATTGTGAAAATCATACAGATACTAGATAAGAGGTAACATTTGTGATTTTGTATGTAGGGGGTAATCTTAGGAACTGCTGAACCGATTCCGCTAATTTCTTCACTAATGGAAAGCTAAATGATCCCTGAGAGTCAAAGGATATGAAAAAAAAATTGGCTATATTTATACAAATTGTGTGAGAACACACGCGGACAAAGCATATATTTGTGCTTATGTTTATATATAATTAGGTATATATATACCATAATTATATATTATATTTATAGTCATAATAGGTTTATGCGTGTATATCTTTATATTTAAAAATATTTATTCCTAAATTTTCATTATACCTACCACTATTAGTTTCTGCATCAACTAACGGTTGACTGGTAGAAAATGCCTATGGCATTAAGTCCGCCTCTGTACATTTGTGTGCTTAAATTATTAAATAAATAAAGCCAAAGCGCGAGTTTATAATAAACTGAACCCAAAAGGACCAAAGTAATAGATCAAATAAATCCCAAAATGTTTGTTAGCGAAGATCTAACATCTCGAACTTGCACGATAGATCATAAAAATACATTCTGTATCACCGTCAAGGGATTAATAACGGCTTCGTTTGCAAGTCTAATGGTTAAAAATATTAATTAACAACGTACTTGGATTGTCTTTGGGTGCACTCTGCGTCGAAATATTGGATCTTCAGAGACAAATATTGAAGAATAAAATTAATAAAGAGAAAATAAAATTAATTTTCTTTTTTATATTGGACTTTCTTCTCCATAGGTACCTACTGCGCTTTGGAATGGGCAACTAGCTTCATGTTTTTGACTGACGACCCCTTGACAATTCAAAAGAGCCTATAATTGGTTTAGTTGAAATAAATGCTTTGGAGTTTGACTTCTCAATTACTAACATAATCGACATAATTGATTCATTGTTCCAATGCCACATTCAAACGTTACCAAAACTTTGTCACCTAAGTAGCCAAGCCCAATAAATAAACAAAAACGCACTCTGTCAAAGAAAGGGCACAAAAGACTTGAAGCATAAAGCGCTGTAATATAAAAAGTCGCCGCTGTACAAAGCGTAAAAGCGTTTCATGTATTTATTGGTAAAAACTATTGTACAATAGCGAATCGCATTTGTGATTGCATTTTGTGGCGAGCTTTCAATTGTTGGTGTGTGGTGGAAGGTATACACTTTATTGCTGTAAGGCAGGGGTGCTCTTGTAACGATGAATTTGTTTACTAACGTCGGGAGCTTGTTACGACGTTTAAATTATGATTGAAATGTAAGTAAATGTCATCTTACCCAATGATGCAATGAATTTGCTAGCAAAAAAAAGACCGTTACGATTCGGAAAACTATCAATAATGGCTTCATTATTAACTGCGAGTGAATGCACTGATTGATTTTAAGTTTAACCAATATCCACTGGTTAGAAAAACCACGATTTTATTAAACAAATTACAACCCATCAAAGTTTACATTAAATGATGCATTAAATATATTGAATACTAATGTATGTATACAACTAATGTTAGTTTCAGACAAACGTGCAGGGGCCGTAGGTACTAAGCCATTATTGTCCAGTGTCAGAGAGAGATAGAGCTATACAGGGCGAATAGCACTATCGATTTTTCACAACGGAACAATGATAACGTTAACACTTCACAGTATGGCATAAAGATTTAAATCGGTAGATTTACCCTCACAGTACTTAGTCGCGTGAAAAATTGTCTCTACTGAAATGAGTGAGCTCACACAGTAATAATGGCGTTTCAATGGCAATTTTGTCATGCCACTACTGCGGCATTATGTGTGTCAAAACAAAACAGAAATGAAACCATATTTTGACACGCAAGGGCGAATCTAACGATTGCAATCTTTGGTATGGTCCCAGTTCTTATCAGTTGCACCACACCCCACTCAATACTCAGCGATTTGTCAGCTTCACTAGCCACTTAGCGAGAAATCTTTGTTCGTACTCTGTGCTGCAATGAATACGTGCTCTTAACACAAGTGTCGTGAGAAACAAACGTTACCATTGAACGTATTTCTTTAATCAGAGGCTTATATTGATTAGGGTCATTTAACACAACGTGGAAATCCTTATAAGTTGTATTAAGAATGTTGGTCTTCTGAGTTTTATTCAGTAAACTTGTCGTAAAATTGTATTTAAATACATACATATATATATACCTACGCGTACCTTGCGTGTACTTATCTCTTTACTTGTTCTCTGAGTGAGTTCACAAAAACCACGATGTACATATTATGTTATGGTAAATAATGAATGTGTAATTATGGCCACACTATTGAATTAGGAGATTCCTGTAATGATAGTGATGATGACTTAATAAATAAATAATTGTAATTATCTATAGTCTTCATTTATTTTCGTTGCTTTTAAATTTAGTATGTACGTATTTATGTATATATGTATAAGTGTATCTATTATTTAGGATATGTATATATGTGTATCTATTTTAGTGTATTGTATACATACTTATTATTTGCACCAACAACAGCCCCATTTTATGTCCAGGAAAATCTCTGTCCATTCCAAGGTTGCCTGGAAGAGATCGCAGAAAGCGATAAGGCCGCCCATTGTATATTAAGTAGTGTTCAGTTTAATTTTTGTTGTTAATTTTTTTGTGGTGTACAATAAAGAATATATAAATAAATAAAATAAATAAATATTGTATTTAACACTAGCTTCTGCCCACGATTTCGTCGGCGTGAAATTTCTGGTTCCCCCGACCCACCGCGTCGCATCGCATCGCCTGTCCGCGTTATTACTCGCTTAGCGTGTTTTCGATTTTTTTCTTTTTGCTCTGTTCATAAAGGTCCTAGCGTGATTTGAAATATCCTATAGCCTTTCTCAAGAATTGGGCTGTAAAATGCGAAAGAACTTTTGAAATCTGACCGGTAGTTTCAGAGGTTACCCCATGCATACAAACTTACAATCGAAGAAATGTCACCTCTTTATAATATTATTATAAGTATAAGTATACGAGTAATGGATATAGATGACACTCGGCAATACTGTAGCTTCACACTATTGAAATAATTTTCGGAATAGGATCAGTAGTTCCAAAGATTACCCCATACATACACACTTACAAACGAACAAACTGTACCTCTTTATAATATAATTATAAGTATATGAGTATAGATGACACTTGGCAATACTGTAGCTTCACATTAGTGAAATAATTTTCAGAATAGGATCAGTAGTTCCAAAGATTACCCTCTAGGTCCACAAACACATATTATTATAATTATCTTTATAATATAACTTTTTATAAAAATTATTAGAAATACCTAATTAAAAATCATGAGACTTTTGGATTACTTAATTTGGAATAGAGTGTACTGTGTGTCTGCTCCCGAGTTCGGTCACTTTAAAAATTTCATTGAATTGAAATTTTTTAAGTGTAAAAGTTAGTTTATGTACCTTTTTTTTTATTAGTGGTGGGAAACCTTAAAAGGCGCCCGGGCTCCGGGGCAAGAGGTCGGGGAATGTGGGATTCTTACCTCGCTAAAACCTGTGGCCACCATCAGCATATGGAGGAGGGTCTCAGTTCCTCTTAAAACACCAACTCCAGAAACCCCCTGTGCAGATTTAATATGTACATACCTACATACTCTACTTGGTGTCTAGCGAAGAACTTTGCAGGAAATCCTAATGCTTTTAAGAACTTTCTATCCAGATCTAAACTAAAGATGTAATTATCAATTGTAATTAAGAATAAACATCAAATTAATTTTCTTTCATTAAGTAACTACGTTCTAGGACTAACAGAAAACTTAAATAATAAATTATGGGAAAGCAATTTAAAGTTTTGTGACTTTAAAATAAAATTACGGTGAAAGTTGAAAGGTAAGCCGTTGTACAAAACCGTTGTCTAATTTAGTTAAAATATTGTTATAATTAAAATAAGTTAAATTTTAATGAAGTTTACTTCAAACTTTATAAACAATGATTAATCTGATTTATTTTAATAAGAATGATGTTGAAATGTTTTGTTCGATTCAATAATAACTTTGTAATAAACAACTTTTTTTATTTTATTATAAGGAAACATTAACTAACTGAGTACTAACAACCTTCGAGGCGGAGTGGTTCCGGGAGGCCATGTCCGAAATATGCGACGTGGCAATGCCCCGGGCCCAGCCCGGACGCGCTCAGCGCCAGGTGTGCTGGTGGTCGCCAGAGTTGACGACTTTACGCAGTGCGTGCGTCGCTGCGCGACGCCGGTACACCAGGCACCGCAGGCTCCGTATTCGCCCTCCGGATACGGAAGCCATTCAGGCGGAGCTGTACGAGGGGTACAGAGCGGCGAAGACCGCCCTCCAAGCGGAGATCCTGCGGGCCAAGGGACTGGCCCGCGAGGAGTCGCTGGAGACTCTGAACCGGGACCCGTGGGGGCGCCCCTACAAATTGGTGCGTGAGAAGCTCCGCCCATGGGCTCCCCCGCTGACGCAGAGTCTCCGGCCCCAGCTCGTGGAGGACGTGGTGAGCACTCTGTTCCCTTCTAGAGGGGACCATATCTCCCCGCCCATGGCTCCGCCTACTGCGGTGCTGAATGCGGACCACACCGCCGACGACGACGACGATGCTCCGGAGGTGACCGAGGTAGAGCTGAGAGTGGCGGTACGTAGGCTGAGTGCTAAAAATACCGCCCCAGGACCCGATGGCTTACCTGGGAAAGCCTGGGAGGCTCTCGGGCCTCGACTAAGGGGGCTCCTAAGCGCATGCATGGAGAGGGGCCAGTACCCACTTCGTTGGAAGACGGGGAAACTGGTCCTCATCAAGAAGCCGGGGCGCCCAGCGGACTCTCCGTCCGCTTACCGGCCCATCGTGCTGCTCGACGAGGTGGGCAAGCTCTTTGAGAGAGTCATTGCAGACCGCCTCGTCGGGCGGCTGGTGCGGGTGGGGCCGGATTTGGCGGAGAGCCAGTTTGGCTTCCGCAGGGGGCGCTCTACGGTGGACGCCATCATGCGCGTGCGGGCCCTCACGACGGGGGATGCTGTGGCCCGGGGTGGGGTCGTCTTGGCGGTGTCTCTAGACATCGCCAATGCCTTCAATACCCTGCCCTGGAGTTGCATCAGGGAGGCACTCCGGTATCACCGGATGCCGACCTACCTCTGTCGTGTGGTCGAGGCCTATTTGACGGACAGGGCCGTCATCTACCCCGGTCACCAGGGAGTATGGAACCGGCAAGAGATGTCGTGCGGTGTCCCACAGGGATCGGTCCTGGGGCCGCATCTGTGGGATATCGGCTACGACTGGGTGCTGCGCGCCGACCTCCCCAGCGGCGTCAGCGTGGTTTGTTACGCTGACGACACGCTAGTCCTGGCGCAAGGGAGGTCGCACCAGGCGGCGGCCGAACTAGCGACACGCGGGGTTGCGACAATCGTCGAGAGGATCCGGCAATTGGGACTCGAGGTGGCCCTGCACAAGTCCGAGGCCATGTGTTTTCATGGTCCTCGGAACACGCCACCGTCGGGTTCCCAAATAACGATAGGAGGGGTTCACATCGGCGTCGAGTCGACGATGAAGTACCTGGGACTCGTCCTCGACAGCCGGTGGAACTTCGTGGAGCATTTCCGACGTTTGGCTCCCAGACTGGAAAGGGCCGGGGCTGCCTTAAAGCGGCTCCTGCCCAATCTAGGGGGGCCAAACGCCTCCTGCCGGAGGCTCTACGCGGGGGTCGTGCGGTCCATGGCCCTTTACGGGGCACCGGTTTGGGCGCGTTCCTTGAGGCGGCGGCCAGCCCGCTGGTTGAACGCGCCCCAAAGGGTCATGGCCATCCGGCTGGTCCGGGGATACCGTACGGTCTCCGGTGAGGCGGCGAGCCTCCTTGCCGGATTACCGCCATGGGATCTGGAGGCAAAAGTCCTCGCGCACGTTTGGGAGTGGCGCGAGGAGGCGAAACGCCGGGGCGTAGCTCCGCTGCCGCGAGAAATCACGGTACAGCGGACAGAGCTCCGGCGGGATCTCAGGGCGGCATGGAGAGTGCGATTGTCGCAACCCAGCGCTGGGCACGCCACAATTGCGGCGATAAGTCCCCTCTTTGAGGAGTGGCTAGAGAGGCGCCACGGCGTCCTCAACTTCCGCCTGACGCAGGTCCTCACCGGACACGGTTGTTTCGGGAGGTTCCTGTTCCGGATAAGGCGGGAGGAAACGCCCGGGTGTCACCATTGTGTGGATCGCCCGGAGGACACGGTGGAGCATACGGTGGAGGTCTGCCCGGCTTGGGCGGAGCACCGCCGTGTCCTCGTGGAGGCGATTGGCGGTGGCGATCTCTCGCGTCCGGCCTTGGTCCAGGCCATGGTACGGAGCGAGAGGGCTTGGGAAGCCGTCACCTCCTTCTGCGAAGCAGTAATGTTCGCGAAGGAGGAGGCGGAACGCGTGAGGGAGAGGCAAAGTTTGCGCCCTCACGCCCCTAGCCGCCGCAGGAGACGCCCTGGGCGTCGGGAATCGCAGGCCGATTCCCGGCCACCGTAGGCGCGGGCTTGCGAGCGGCGAGCAATGGGCAGCTCGCCGTTCGATAAGGACCAGGCCCGGGTCGACGGCGCGTTGTGTTCCACGCGCGCCTCAAAGAGATGTCAGCACCAATGACGGGGTTTGCTAGGACCGATGCCTGCTAGGGTTGCGGAAAAGTCCAAGAGGGTTACCGTGGCCCCTGGCACAGGCAACTGAAGGAACACGGGTGGGTTTTAGTCAGTAAGAGTCTGACACGCCCTCCTGCTCTGCCCAGAGCGGGAGAAGTTATTTGATGATTTCCCACCCACAAAAAAAAAAAAAAAAAAAAAAAAAGTACTAACAACCTTTTTTTAATTATTCAGTAATTTATTCGATTATATAAGTATGAAATAATTCCTTTAAAAAAAGTATACTTTCTCTTTTTAACCTTTTATTATTATTCGTATAATATGTTTTAAATTATTATTATTTATTTATTTGTCGTATAACATGATCCATTATGGCCAGTAACAACAGAAGTTTATAAACTATGTTTTCAAAGATATTGACGAGTTTATCGACGGTATTAAAAAATACGACTTATTGATAACAGACGATGACATTATACCCGACAGTCAACAATTGGACACACAGTTTTTTCTATGATACCTATTTAAATATACTACATCAAAACATTGCAGGACTATTAAATAAAGCTGACGCATTCTCTGTATGTATAGAAGAACTCATGGCCAAAAGTATTGTCATTGATGTTATTTGCATAACGGAACATTTCATGATGACTGGTTATGAGCAGTATCTCTCAATCCCGAACTACAATCTAGCTACTTGTTTTAGCAGGAAAGATACTAAAAGAGGGGGTTCATGTATCTTGATAAAAAAGGGACACCACTGGAAAGAAATTCCAGAAGTTCGGAACCTAGCAATAAGTAGCACTTTCGAGTGTTGTGCTATAGAACTGACTCATACTGGTACCATTGTTATCTGCATCTACAGAGTTCCTAATCCAAGCAATTTGACCTGTTTTTTTGAGCAACTGGACAAATTATGTAAATTAATAACAAAGAAAAACAAGCGAAATGTTGTAATATGTGGTGATCTTAACATTAATATTTTGAAGTGTAGTAAAGTCTCTTTAGAACTGGAATGTATTCTACTCAATTTTAATTTGAAATTGGCAACTAATCAGCCGACTAGACTCTCTAGTAACACATGCATTGACCTTTTTGCGCATAATCTGGGTAAGAAATGTAATTGTGACATAATAGATTTTGCTCTTTCAGACCACACCTGTCAAATACTCAAGGTTCCAACCAAAAGAATATGTGTTATGAAGCATTGGTATATCAAACGACGTGACTATAATCTGGCTAATATGAATAAATTTAGAGAATGTTTGCAAAGTCTTTCTTTTTCTGAGCTTTATCAGGTTGATGATCCAAACATAGCCTATAATATTTTTTTGGAGACATTTACTCTCCTATACGACCTATGTTTTCCATTTAAACGTATTACTATTAGATTACACAAAAGACCACGATGGGTCTCCCGTGGTATCAGAACATGTAGCAAGAATAAAAGAGCTCTCCTGTGGCGATACAGACTACACCACAATGAGCAAGACAAAAAAGCCTTTAAAAAATACGCAGCGGTTTATAATAAAATAATTAAATTAACGCAACGCGTTCAGAATAACTACAAGATCAAATCATCTTCCAACAAGTCTAAAACGACGTGGGAAATAATTAACCAAACTAAATTGAATATGCCAAATAATAATTCTGTGCCTCCTGTGAAAGGTGATTTAACTCGAGTTGTACCTTTTTTGTGACTTTTACATAGAAATTGTCAGAAAAAAATTACGATTTTTTTGGTACAACTCAAGTCCTTCTATCTGCTATAGTTTCGGAGATAATTTGGTGCCAAGTGATATAACTGACAGAATTTCGGAAAAAATATCGTGAATTTAGATATAAGTCAAGTCGTAACCCCTTTAGGTCATTGCTTCACACATTTTTTTTGTGCCTCGTGGTATAAGAGCGATTATATTAATTTACACACTTTATTTTTCAGTATATTTATCGTGAATATTGATATATTTAGAGTTATATCACTTTGCACCAATTTTTCTCCATACTGATTAGGGTATAACTCAACATGTACCTACTAATCCGAATCTAAAGTTGTGCCTGATTTGTGATAAGTGATGCATCTCGACTTACATCATTCGACACAAAGAATTTTTTATGTGTAAACGAATATAAATTGAGTTGTATCTAAAACTCAAACCAGATTTGTTTTTTTTTATTAATTACTAGATGTGCTATGTGATACAAGTACGAACATGACGAGAGTGGCGGGGGTGCGCGAGGCGAAGTGAGGGCGTGACGCGGGGTAGGAGATGCGCGGGCGTTAGTGTCGCTGCGGCCTTTATGAAGCTAGGTCACGTCCGAACTCGCCATGGATCGACGCGTAAGTTGTTAGATGTATCATTTTACACGAAATTGCATAGTTTTGGATTTTTGTTTCATTATTGAATTAAATCACTTGACACAAAATAGATAGGTAGGTACCTATTGTAATGTAAACATAGTCAAGGTACTAATCTTTTCTTTTGCTATTTTGTTCCTATTAATTTGATTCACGATTGACTACCTACTCAAAGTGATTTTCCGCTTTTTTGGTTAACCTACTTTTGATGTTTTTTTACTATCTATCAGTACTATCAGTAGTTTAGAGATACATAATTATTTTTTCCGTACTCTGATTCTAAAGAGTTTTCTTACAATTATTGCTCAATTAAAACCGGTAAGTACGTACCTTCTTACAGTACAGACGTTTATTTTTGTTTCAGTTGACGTTTCCAAAATCCCGAATAGCTAAAATAATGGATTTAGCCACTAATGACGCAGCAAACATGAGTTCTCAATACCCCATCGAAGCTGAAATTAAACGAACAGAACAAAATAATAATACCAATGAATGCGGCTACGGATACGAAGTAAGAGAACCAATTGAAGGATCACTGCCAGAAAAGTCTATTGAAAGTCCAGTCCCTACTATCAACGAACACCAGAATCCAATATCTTCAGATAATTCAACAGAAATGGTTATTGACAACGATAAGACGAACAAAACAAATGTAAATGCTTCCGAAAACCTGTTAGATGATTTGACAGATGCAGGTTCATCAACCGATGGTGATTTTGGATCATCTAGCAGTGATGATTACATTTGCGGTACTGATGAATCTTCCTCATCCACTAATGACGAAAGAACTCCGGTTAAAAAGAGAAGAAAGAAAACGGCTACATCAGAAAATAATATTACGGTTCCTGAAACACCATCTCCAAATAATGCGAGCATATCAGAGAATGCTCCCGCTGATTCCTTCTGGAAAAATAGCGGTATGAATAGTGGCGGAAAAAAGAAAAAAACAAGAAAAAGTGAGAAAGAAAGAAGACATGATAGAGTAAAGAGAAAACTTTTTCGTAACACTGGCTTGGAATACACAACAAAGTCAGGAAAAACTAAGAAAAGTCGTGAATTACGTGATCTAGACAACTGTCGTAAGAAGTGCAAAGATAGGCTACCATTGCATGTAAGGAAAAATCTTTTCGATACATATTGGAGTCTGGGAAGTTATGAAAGCAGGATCGATTATATGGCGAAATGCATTGAAGTTTGCCGAAAAAAAACGTCAAGGTCTTCTCCAAAGAAAAAACGCAACGTCAGCTTTAGATACTTCGTTCAAAGTTCTGATCTAACAAAACATCAAATTTGTAAAGGATGTCTTTTGAAGACTTTCGACGAAAGTCATAAATTTCTACAAACGATTTGCGAAAAACTACGGGACAATGGCGGTCACCTTCCACCACGTAAACGTCGAGTCGGTAAGTCGATTCCTGATTTCAAACTAAAGGAAATAAAAGCTCATATTGCCTGTTTCCCTTGCACAGAAAGCCACTACGGCCGTAACAAAACGACTAAGAAATTCTTGAATTCTGAACTCAACTTACAAGTTCTTTATAATTCGTACAAATTGAAGACAGAAACTCCAGTCAGCAAAACCATTTTCAAAAAGGTATTTGATACCATGAATTTGTCTTTCAAAAAACCATCAGTAGATACTTGTTCTAAATGTGACTCCATAAATATGAAACTTAAGTACGCAACCGAGGCACAGGCTGCAGATTTGACGAAGGGACTCGAAGAGCACCAAGAAGCATTTAAGGCTGCTTACGAAGAAAAGAAAAAAGATAAACACCTGACTCAGACATGCGATGATGTAATGGTAATAACATTTGATTTGCAACAATGTTTGCCCACCCCACACTTGCAAACGAATGTAGCATTTTACAAGAGACAGCTATGGACGTACAATCTAACCATACATGATCTAAAAACAAACAAAGCGTTTTGCTACATGTGGCCGGAGTGTGAAGGGAATAGAGGAGCGAACGACATAGCTTCATGTCTATACGATTTTATCATAAATCAACTGCCGCATTTAAACCCAAACGCCAAGAAGCTGATCATGTACTCAGATAGTTGCCCGGGTCAAAACAAGAATTCGATTGTTACAACAATGTTGATGCTAGTGGCTAAACTATCCCCTCAATTACAATCTATTGAACATAAATTTCTCGTACCCGGTCATACTCACATGGAGGCTGACACCGACCATGCGTTGATTGAGCGTAAGAAGAAGCACACGAGTATGGATATTCACTTGCCAAGAGATTGGTACCAGCTAGTGCGTACAGCTTCAAACAAAACAGCGAAGTTCACTGTTATCGAGATGACTCGTGATATGTTCTACGATTTCAACATTTTTTCAAAACAATGTTATACTCTCAGGAAAACCAATACAGACAATGAAAAATTTCTGTGGTGCGACGTTCGATCTGTTTTGTATACCAAAGAAAACATGTCCCGTTTTTCTTACAAAAAAGAATTCAAGAATGTTGAGTACATGAACATGGATTGTTCTAAGCGGGGTAAAGCTTACGATATGATTACAATAAATACAGTACCGAAAGCCTACCATTCCAAGATTACTATTTCAACCGAAAAGAAGAAGGATCTATTGGATTTGCTGTGCTTTATTCATGAGAGCTCTCATGAGTTTTACAGAAGTCTGAGCTGCAAGAATGATGTCAAAGACACTGCTCCGGATAATGATGATGATTCTGATGATGAGTAATTTTATGATATGATAGTTATGTTCATCTAACTCCCAAGACCTATTAAAGGTTTTATTTTGATTTAAGTAGGTACCTACGTACTTCTTTGTTCTCTTCATTCTTTTACCTCACTCATAGAGTCGAATTACTGCCTATAGGATAGGTTAACAGCTGTTAACTGTACTGTGTAAGTTTTAAAGTGTTAGCAATTTTGATGTTTATTATTTTTCTAGATTTTTTTAAGGATTCACACAATGGCTGTGCTGTTATGTTTTGTACTGAGTAGGTTCACTTTGATTATTGTGATAGCTGCGTAAGATTGATCTGTGCCATTTTAAGTATTTAAGTTTAAGACTAATTGCATTTAAAAAGATCTCTATTTACTTCTTATAATTTTGATAAAACTGTGCCTTATTTGTAAGTAATTTCATAATTTTGAAGACTTTAATAAACGTTAAGTATTTTTCTAAAACTTGTATTCATTTCCACCATACATAGGTATTTTAATGCAGGATATAACTGGACTTGTATCATTTAACACATTTTTATAAAGACTAGAATTTTAGCAAACTGATACAATTCAGGTAAAATATGAAAATAGAGGACTGATAAGTAAAAAATTCGAATCTTTGGAGTATTATTTTTATCATTTGTTTGAGCTACATTGTGTTTTGAACATATTCTTATTAGTTATTGGATTTTTTCACTTCTTGTATATCACTTTACACAAAGACAACATAAATGTGCAACATGATTTAACTGTACTTGTATCATTTATCACGTAATTTTATCACATATTAGAAATTAAAAAGGGTACAACTGCGAGTTTTTCATGAATTACTTCAAAAGTATAATATTTACCACAAAAATATAAAAACACAATGAAAGTGGATGTTTCGATCTACAAAAGAAGGTACTTAAATGTAACCTAACCCACTTCGTTCATGAACTAGAATTTTTTAAATATTGTTTGGGGTGTCCTGTAAAGTAGTGATTTTTCAATTGTATCACCGGTCACAGGAGGCACAGAATTTAATTCATAGCATTAAGTTAGGAGATAAAATAGTGACTCATCCACCTGATATAGCAACTGCATTTAACGACTTCTTTGTGGATAAAATAAAACCCATAACGAATTACGGTATACAAGTGACCTCAAATATAGAAGGGAATAGTAACTCGATGTTTATGGCACCAAGCCACGAAAATGACATTAATGCTTTAATTAAAACTTTGAAAAATTCGGGCAGTGTAGGTAATGACGACATCTCTACAAAAATAATTAAACATGTATCAAACTGCATTAGTGGACATTTAAGCCATATTCTTAATCTGTGCATATTACATGGTACTTACCCAACCAACCTAAAAACAGCTGTAATTAAACCATTGTTAAAAAAAAATAAGCGCAAGCATAGCATGGAGTCTTATAGACCCATTGCGCTTGTGCCAGTAATATCGAAGATATTTGAAAAATATATTTATAGTGAAATCTTTAAATATCTAGATAAAAAAAACATATTAACCGACGAACAGAAAGGCTTCCGTAAAAATAAAACCATTAATATGGCAATATATGACTTCTTGAACCATGTCATTACGAATGTCGACAACAGAATACCTGTTTGTTCAGTTTACTGTGACATGACTCAAGCATTCGACTATGTCGATCACAATATCTTGCTTAATAAACTGGATGCGTACGGTATTAGAGGGAATATCCTCAGTTTAATAAATTCATTTTTGAGTAACAGGAAACAGTACGTAGAAGTAACTGACATACATCCCAAAACTAAATGCCAACGAACCTATAAGTCTAGTTATCGCACAGTTGCTTATGGTGTGCCCCAGGGCAGCGTCTTAGGGCCCCCGCTGTTTATATTATACATAAATGACCTGCCCAAAGTAACAAGTCACCCCATGACACTGTTTGCAGATGACAGCACTGTGACCATTAAGAGCACTGATGATCAAAACCACAACGATGCTGTCACTCAGTCGATAACCTCCATAGTGAAATGGTTGGATAATAATAATCTTAAAATAAATATCGATAAGACGAAACTAATGATGTTTAGCCAACGTGCGAATATCAATATGACAGTATGTTATAACAATAAAAACATAACACAAGTTGATACATCTAAATTCCTAGGTCTAACTATTGACAAAAAATTGGACTGGAAAGCACACACGGAAGAGCTAACTAAACGAATTAGCAAATCAGCCTATGCCCTATTTAAACTGACCCCAGTGATTAACGTCGATGCTTTAGTCACAGCATACCATGGTATGGTGAGTTCATTATTGAGGTATGGTGTCATTTTCTGGGGTAACTCAACCAACAGGGAATTAGTTTTTAAAGCTCAAAAAAGGTGCATTAGGTTAATGTTCAGACTCCATAGTGTAGATTCTTGTAAGCCATTGTTTATTAAATACAAATTATTGACATTTCCTTGCTTATATATTTTTGAGGTCGCTGTATTTGTCAAGACCAATCCAGACCTGTTTACCAGAATAACATTTTATCACAAGCGACCTCGACCACAGAACAATAATCTGTGCGTAAAAAGGTCCCATACAGCATTGATGCAAAAAAGTGTTTTTTGTATGGCACCAATCATATTCAACCACATACCTAATTCAATTAAAGAATTAAATATAAACTTATTTAAGAAAAGACTTAAAGTTTTCCTGTTGCATAAAGCATATTACAGCATTTCGGAATTTTTGACAGACAAAATATTATGACTGTATTTGACCTTAGTTTGACATTTATTTTGTATTATTTTAGTTACTACTTTGTTCTCTTTTTGTTCAATCATTATATGAATATTAGCGTAGTAAACTTAATATGTTACTTATATATTGTTCTTTTGACATTACTATTATTTTTAAATTTTTTGCGAAAATTAATTAATAAGTACTGAGCTTGATTATGTTGGAAACTTTACTTTTGTTTTAATATCCATGAATATTTGTACGCCTTCTGGTATAACATAGCGCGCTTGTAATTTCTTATAACAACTATTTTATTGTACCTATGTTAACAAATGATTAAATGAATTATGAATTATGAATTAAATAAATGAATTATGTTTGTAGGCAAAGAATTTAAATACAAATAACAACGGTAATTATATAAAAAAATAAAACAATAAAAAAAATGGTATTAGTATAATGGTGTGGTTGGCATGGTCGGCAAATAAAATGTTTTAATTAATAATAATAATAATAATTTTTTTTATGAATAAAAATGATTATTATTATTATTAATTAAAACATTTTATTTACCGACCATGCCAACCACACCGTTATACTTTTACAATTTTTTTTTGTTTAATTTTTTTATACATATAATTACCGTCTCAACCATGATGCTTACCCACAGTGAGTGTATACGGTTAGGACACTGATATTTACTCGAAACCTGTCCTCTGAATGTGGTTGCTGCTGCCGCGTACTCTGTCCAACAGCGACGACACACACTTGTGTCTTATTACGTTAAAAGTCATCCGTACGCACTTCGGCAACCATCGCGGACGCACTGGAGAACCGTGGCAACGAAAACAGCATCCTGAAGACGTTATTATCTTGTGCCCGCAGAGCGCTGTAGGTATGCCTTTCGAGTTTAAGGGGACTACATGACCTAAACGCAAGTTTTATAATGCCTAAAAGTATATGATCCACTACAGTAAACAAAATCAGAAAAATATATGATATTCTTCACGATATATGCTAGTTAGATAGTGTGTTGAAAACATAATACAACTAATTTGGTACGATAGAAAAAAGTCACGAAGATACCTCTTAAAATTTCTTTTAACGATTAAAAACCATACTAATATACATCCAATAATTCTGTTTCTTTTTCAGATTGTTCTTCAAGCAACATATTAACGTGGTAGTGTTTTAATTTTTTTGTCCAGTCAATAGATTTTTTGTAAATAGAGAATTGCTTCATATTTTGCAATAAATTACCAGCTTTCTGTCATCGCGCGTCTCTTTCTTTTCTATGCAGTCCGACAGTGACCGCGCTTTATCTGTTGTAAGCCCCTTAAGCAACCCACATGCTTTTATGAATCGATGTACTACCTATCACAATTCACAACCACCAAAATAAGATTTGACAGGTTCGACTCGATCAGGCTCCCTTCTCTCTTCTACCTTTAGGATACCCATTCACCCTTTAAAAGGACCAGCTTAATAAAGTAGTCCTTGTCTATTATGCTTTTATAATAATACGCGTGCCCTTTAATAATGCAGATGCAACGGTAAAAGCTTTCCCGACTGCTTTTAATAACTTTAATACGTCGTTGTTATTGTGTTAAGAGCGCGCCTAAAGCCAGTAAAATTTTAGTAGTATTATATATAGTGCGTAGTATACGCCAAAACTGTTATATCGTAATAAATCCAAAACTAAAAGGAATTACATAAAATGCCTAAGCACAGCCTTTACTCTTGTATAAATATAATTAATTATCAGATTTTTGTCGCAATAGGCATTACCGTATTGAGTACAAAACGGAAAAATATGAGAATTAGAGGTTACTTCGTGATTTTTTTATATCGAGGAAATGTAATTATTTCATGTTTTTGATCAAAGTGAACCCTCGGAAATATCATGTAGTTATTCATACCTTTTTATTTTAAGATTTAGTCCGGAATTTTTCATGTAAAATCAAATATAAGATTGGTAATTTTGCTTTATACGCGCTCTTAAGATTTAATTTTTTATTGACTAGTGCTGTACCCGTTTAATTTTGTGTTATGTACCTATGAATTATTTTTGTGTTTACGAAATTTACTATATACGCATTTCTAGTTCCTTAATTACTTTTGTAAAGAAACGTGTGCCACAGCGCCATTGGATTACACGTGGCCGCAATTCCGAATAGATTACTGCACTCATAAATTCGGAATTTAGAGAAATTGGCTATTGTTATTCGGGACATTTTTGAGTCAAAATAGTTCTATAACTAGACCTTTCTTCATGTAAGAAATCAGATGTAGCTGGATATTAATACTTTCAAGGGGTAACTTCCATACCATCTTGCTGTTCATGGCAATTTCAGGCAACGAAACGACGAACGAACAATCAAAAATTAGGTTACCTGATCATAACCATAATCAGCCTGTTGTTCCCATCGCTGGATCATGGGCCTCCTCTCTGTGAGAGGTAGGAAAAGCAACCCACATAATATTATGTAACCATAGAAACAAAATTACTATTTAGGTAGATATGTATAATACAAAGGAACATAAACTGAATAAAAAATAAAAAAAGCACCATCTACCCTTTCTGCCGTAACCCAATGACTCGTGTCCATTAATGTTTCGCTTTGATCTCAACATGTACCATAGCATAGAAGTGACTTTCGTATTTTTTTTTTAAATTTCGCCCTTTTTTATTTCCTGTCAAAAGCAATATTAGTCAGATGTTGTAATCGAGTTTAATGGAACGGAGTAATAGGTAGGTTAGCGTTTGTTTTGATAAAGCAAATAATAGTGTACATGAACTACATAACCACAGGTAGAATAGAAATCTTATTTTTAAGGCCTTTACTAAATTATTTTGAACGTAAAAGATTCACACACTGGATTATATTGTAAACTTATGTTTCCACTCAACGACGGAGAAGATACATATTGCTATCCGTTGCATTGCATCGTTTCTCTCGCAAAATATATATCAGTCCATCGACAGCTTCTAGTTTTTACTTACCAAATAGGTACATACTTAATACGAATACTAATAAGTATTGAGATTTATATTTTTTACGTAAATAAATAGAAGTCATAGTTTATTTCAGATAGGCACATAAAAGGCACTTTTGAATATTGACTATTTTATTGAATAGTTTGATTTTGAATATTTAAATATTGACGTCAAAAGCGCCTAATAGCCTACTTGTACTGCATGCTTTAGGTCTGACTTTGAAAAGTAGGACATAAGGACCAAGTAATGTCTATTTTTTTCTCTATTACCATAGAAAAAGCACGACCCTCAAACTATATGAAAATACACGCTTAGTTCCTGTTAGTCTGTGCTCGGTAGTTTGGGTGTAAACAAAATTACGCAGAAGTTGGTCGGTAGATGGATCACCGTCTTATCTACAGCCGCCGCGCTCCGCTCATCAATCGTACCATGTCTTGTGTTTATTATATCGTGTACAAGTTGCTGGGGAAGTTAGGTTTGTGGTTGAACTGAATATATTCTTGAAACACCTATTAATTTAATTGTTTATGTACACACAGTAAAACAGATACAGATACGACATATATATTTAAACGTATTGAGTAGAAATATACTGCTTAGTTTTTAAGATATTTCCTCCAGCAGACCTGCGAAAGGAGAAGTGAAAAAGAAATTTAGACAATTAGTGTGTGGGAACAAGAAGAGAAGAATACGATTTGTGACTTCTTGAACTAAAATATTAACTAAATTTACACATATAATGCTTAGATTTAACATATTACATAGTACATTTAAATACATAGTGCCAAAATATATTAACATATATTATAAATTCTCATAGGTAAGAGGAAACGTAATACTCTTTTACTCGATATTTGAATTGAGAATAGATTTTAAATCTCGAATGCTAGGTGGAAGTGAGTTCCACAATCTTACAGCATAGAGAAGGAATAAGAATAATAAATAGTTTTATAAGAATATTACTCTAAGGGGCCTCGCGTACTGGCGAGAGAGAAGTCGTGGAATCGGTCACCCGTAAGCGCACTTTTGAAGTGAACTCAATAACTGTAAGTTAATATGAACGATGTTACAGGTATCTTAGTGCAGGACAAATTCTGCCATAATACAGTAGCGTGCAAAGTTTACAGACATTCTGGAGTAATGGGCATTTAATGAAAAAATATGATTGTTAGGAATAATATAAGTAGGTAACAGGGATTCAGTTTAATGCAAATATTATGTTGTTTCATTTTAAATGAAAATCATTTCTAGCTTTGGAGCATTCCAGCAACTTAGGTTTGCTCCTTCTAACCTCGCAATATTTCTACTCGATAAAACCGAGTGAGCTGGGATGAGTTTGGAATGTCTTAACATTTCCGGGCGATCGTACTTTTACTTCAACATTACATGAAGTGTTTAGTATTGAGGTGATGTTGGTATAATTTTCGAGTTAAACTGGGACAACGTTGGCAATTCATAATAATAGTGCTCAATCAATCAACCTAGCTAATCACAGCTCAGATTTGGACACAAGCCTAAGGTTACACAAAATTGGAATAGATTATTTTAAAAGACAAAAGTAGTGGTGGAAAAAGGTAAGAATATCTATGTAGTCTCCTTCGGAAAGCGTTTGGCAAATGGTCAAATATTTTCTTTTGAATGAAAGAAAAGCGAGAAGCTCGAGTGTATTGATGTCAACTAGACACTTACACCAAACAAACTATGAAAAGGAAAGAGACGACAAGAAAGCAGTGCGTAAAAAAAATATCAGCACTTCTCACTGATCGCTTAGGGAAGTGATACTTATTTGTACCTACACTGAGCCCGCAAAGAAAGCGGGTCGGTAACAAAAACGTCGATAACTTCCAAAATATTGGAGCAAGCTTTATGAAATAAGGACTGTATTATTTATACAATTTTATAGGGCTTAAACCAATGTCATAAATGTTTAAAATTATGATGTTTATTTTGAAAAAAGTAAGTTTAGTAAAAAATACCATTTTCACTAGATATCGAAAAATGTGCTACGGTATCAAATAAGTATGCAATTTTTACACATTTTTGTGTTTTGTATTGCCACCACGAGCTATTATTACCTTGCTGAGGCCTACTCTCAAAGTCCGTCAATGAAGATACGGGCCCATCCAAAAGAAGTTCGGTACCTACATGGAAATGAACCCTACACTCGATTAATTAACTTTTTCAGACGGGTGAATACACATTGGTAGAAAGGACAACTGTCAAATCATGTTGCCATCCATTCTTAGTTCGGGCCCAAAAGTAAACTTAAGTCCGCAGGTGATACAGAGTAGTAAACGCCCTTAACCTACGGATCTCGTGCGTTAAGAGTAGACCCCCTGTTATAGGGTTTGGCATGGTATCCACCAGATGTCTGAGCCGATGCTGAGGAATATGCTCCCATTCCTCTAACAGTGCTTCTTTCAGTTCACGAAGCGTGATTGGACGGGAATTTCGCTGGCGTACATGTGGTCCTATTTCGTCAAGTCTGGACCGCCTGCTGGCCACTCCATGCGTGTGATAGCGACATCTTCAAGGTAGTCAAACACTATCCGAGCTGCATGGGGACGAGCGTTATTTTGCATAAATATGGCGTTCTCGCCCATGTTTACAAAAAATGGGCCAACATACTCATTTAAGATTTCACTCACGTATCTTTCTGCAGTTAAAGTGCCATGTTCTATCACACGGTGCGGCTTTCGAAAGAAATTCCAGCCCAAACGTGTATGGGGCTTCCGCCGTATGGCACTTTCTCTTCAATGCAAGCTTGGTTATAGCACTCTCCTGATCTTATATAGACTCTTTGCCACCCACCTTGCGTGTATAGCATGAACCTTGACTCTACCAAAAACATTAATCTTGACCAGTCATCCAGAGTCCAATTCGTGTGTTCTCTAGCCTTGAATTTCGATGCTGCGTTTTGAGTTTTGGACCACTTGCAGGTCTAAATAGCTTCAAGTTTGCTTCAACAAGACGGCGCCTCACTGTAAACGTGCTCGGATTGCTCCCTTCAGCACGTAGAAGGTGATTTTTGAGTTCAACAGCCGTATGAAATCGATTTCTCAACATTGTTGACACCATAATATCAATCCTCGAGCGTTGTCGTGCAGCGTTCAGCCTGATCCTGGTCTGCGAATATTGGATCCAGTCTCTTCAAATCGCAGGATAACTCTTTGAACGGTTGATGGTGACAGACCAACAGTGCTCGCTGTATAACGCTGGCTGCAAGCAGTCTCAAGCATTGTCAGAATTCTGGTACACTCGTCAGGGGTTAGTGACATGTTTTTAATTGAATTTGACCAGAATAATGAATTCATGCACAATAAAGGCCATATTTAAAAACAGAAACAAAAGTAAAACATATGGTTTCAAAGTTGTTCAAACTTTAAAAATCGTCTTAATTTTTTTCATTTCATTTCATTTATTTATAAAACAATTTACGTACGAACTATGAATTATTAATTAACATTCCAAGTGTAATTCAAGTATAGTGCTAATCAGTTTTGAATACAATATCAAACAGGTTCAAAATTAATTAATGTTAATTAAATTTTTATTTATGGTTTTTAATACAATCACCAAAAGAAATAAAAGGTACAAAGGTATGTACTTCTTCCTATATTTGTACCGAAATAAACTTTAATTTAGTTTATTAAAAAGATGCTCAAATACTTTAAAAGTTATCGCAATTTTTATAACCGACCTGCTTTATTTACGGCCCAGTGTATAAAAAGACCCTGTAGTAACACAAAACTGCCCACGCTTTTATGTTCTTGAAATCCACCACACATTCACTAAAGAAAAAAACTTTTGTCACAAACAGTCGTAGCGTTACAAAAACGCTTTGTGACATTAATGAACTTAAAAATGTACAATAGTCGCGGAAAATGAGATCAACACTACTTGGGTACGAGACTCAAAAATTTACCAAATTATCAATTTACCATTTAAAAACAAATATTTGAACGAATTTCAACCTTGCTGAATAAAGGATAGATGTTACGGTGATTGGAATGGAAAATAAAATAAAATTGGTAGACAATCGATACCTGTCCTGCAAACTTATCGGCAAGCACAATAGAGTAAGAATTACAATAGAATCGATACTCCATTCATAACCATAGCTAAAAACATGAATGAACGATAGAATGAGTAAATTTATGAATGAAGTGGACAAGTGTACCCCGTAGTGACTCAGTCTCTCAGACGAACAGGCGACAGTATTGTTAGACTATTTAAAAGCAATGTTCTGAGAAGGACGCCATTTTGCATTTTAACGACAATACGCAGGTGGTCATTAAATGTCTTTTCCAAATTCATTTCCGTTTGTGATTGCGTTTTAAATGAAGGGCCTTTTTGTAATTTTAGGTAGATTGGAGATGAATGAAGGTTTGTGTCCGTTGTCTGATAATTAGAAACGGTTCTGCTTTGTATTTTGGAGTGACAATTTGAGTTAAATTAGGCACCGGACGAACATACTTTGTAGCATACCATGCAAAAAACTAATTTCCATTTTTAAATCAAATCAAATCATTTACTAATTTGCAAACATGCGTAAATTAGTAGGTACATGGATATTTTTTTTTTTCTATAATAGCCCTCCATGTTCTACCGTCACATGGGCATGTAAATCAAATTAATCAACACAAATTAAAAATATTTGTACTTACGGCTGATTTTACCAAAGTCAGATATCTTTTATCCATGGAATAAAATTGACGTCTGACAGTAGAACTATCAGACGTAAATTTTATGGAAAAATTCAAAATGTATTCTCAAGATATGACTTGTTCTAGGTATAAAAGTTTAGTGAAATTCGTCCTAAGTCAGACTAACAATAAAATTTGATTTTTCGTATTACAATGTTTTGTATTTGGTGTGCTTTGAAACTTTAAAACCCGATAGAACTTGGTTTTAAAGTCTGGCCTGAGTTAGCGAGTCAGGCCAGACTTTAAAACAAAACACTCTACATTTTGTATGGAAATGTCTGACCCGGTTTGACCTCTGCAAATCTAAATTCAGTACACAAAGCCTGGATGAAGCTTCAAGCATGACGTCACAGCTTAATGGATCCATGCACTGCGAACGTAACTATCTGTAAGTGCTTTGCGTACACCACTGACATTTTTTGAATAAAGTTTCTAACGTATAGATTTCAGTAAATGCTTCAAAATACATTGAACTCTGGAAATTAACTATACACGTCCATAGATGACAGAAGGGTTCATAAACTGTCTAAAGGATAGAAAAAGATCATTAAATTATGTACAATAATACAGAGCCATTAAAATTTTTGTTATTATCAGTAAGTTCAACTCTTCCGAACTTTAAATGAATATTTCTGCCGAAAATGAACGAAATAATTGATGCTGAAGTAATACGAATTAAAATCATTCCTACCATCAATATTGCCTATCGATGTCAAAACATCCCGTTACAAAACCTCTTTTATTTGAAAGCAGTTACCTAATTTGCCATATTTTCCATTGTGTAATTTTCACGAATTATCATTACCGTGTCATACGCCACCTGGTGTAGTTTGACGTACACACAATTAGGAGGATACCCTCGGTTTTATTCGATAATAACCCTTTATATCTATCTGATTTGTGGGGGAGTTAGATCCTTGACATCCTACACAAAATCCACCTTTATTCCAATCATCAAAAAGGGCGAAAATTCTTTGTAAATATTTGCTGGATCAGATACGTACAGTAAAGTAACCCAGTGGTGTTTGCCCAAACATTGTTATTTTCGTCCTATTGTTTGGCTGACGCGATTCCGTGATCGAATTCAGTGCCGTCAGATTTTTGTAACAAAAGAATAAAAATGTGCTGCAAAAAATACTTGCTGATCATACCGACTGATTTGTAGTATGTGTGTATTTTTGCTACTTTTTTTCGTCAACAGCCTCAGGCCCGGACGCATCCTTTACTTGAGAAGAGGTTGGTACTCACTTGATTTCGATGTCTCTCAAAAGACAATGACCCAGGAAGCAGCCGTCGGCTTTTGTTTAATTTTGCTCCTTTGAACCCTTTGAAACATTTTGCAAATTGAATTGTGAAGTCCTAGCAATTCTATTTTGATGGGACGAAATAAAATATGACGCCTTACGTTTATTTGCCGTGTTTCATAATGTTTCTTACAATTCGTATTTGATAACTTTCGCCCATTAAGTTATATTTGTCCGTCCTGAAATTCTAGAAATTCGGATAAAGAAGGTTAAAAGCGCGATCTACGTTTTCCAAAAGCTAAATATTCCGAACTTCGATACAGATACAAAATCTAAATAATGATAAGCTTTTTCTTAAATTTCATTATGAAATATGATTATGACATATTACACATATTATTATTTACATATTTTTATAAATGAAAACATGACACAGATACAAAACAAATTACCGTTGAGAAAGCAAACGTTAAATATTTACTTACATCGAAAAATCCCATCTGAAACCACTTATGCACACAAAAGAAAATGTTACTTTACAAATGAATACTGACATTATAATAACATGAATTGGTTCACAATTATAATGCTTCCGAATATTAGGGTGCTTTTAATATTTCATAAACTAGTTTGGCCAGGGAACGAAGGGCGGGGCTTTAGATTGCCCTCCCCAATTGGTAGGGTTTCTTTTGCAAGGATCACGCGTGCACCATAAGGATTCAATTATGGGGTATTCATATTTAATTAATAAGGTGCTTCGTAGTGCAAGCGAATAGTCTTGATCGTTGAATGTATTCTTTGCTAAGATTTATTTTAAACATCAAAAATGAAAAGTAATTTAAAGGTTCTCTGATCTAAATTTCTAGGTATATTATGTACTGACCAAAGTATTAAAGATTTAATAGTTATGTTGATAAACTGTGTTAAATTTTTTTGTTAGTCATCTAAGTAGGTACTACACATTAAAACAGACAAGAAGAAAGGAACACAAAAATACGTACAAACTTTATATTTTTCCGAAAAATTAAACGATAGCATGAACAACCGATTCTCAAATCGAAACGATTATTGGTATTAGTCGAAATTACTCGTAGGTAGTATTTATTACGGACCCAAAAGCTTTTACCGTAGGAACTTTACCTATTATCAAAAAAACATAATTTCATGTCAGTGCAGAAAACGTGTTTAAATCCCTAAAGACGTTAAAAAGTAATAAATAATAACAAGAATTTTATATCTCCTTTAAAAAACCTGAATTGTTTAACAACAAAAAATTTCAATGTAACACATCCACACATGCATTCAAAACAGTAACCAAATTGGATTTAATGAGACAAATATTAGGGATGTTTCGTGCCATACAAAATTATTCATAGCTACTAAAATACTCCATTCAAAGTTTTTTTTCCCCAACTAACACTGGGGTTGACGTCTTACCGACAAAGGGGTGGGCCGGGCCAAATAATTGCCAAAACGCTTCGAGGTCTATTGTGTGTATTTACAATAGGGTGCACTAAGTGGGGGTAGTTTTTGTAATTGTTACTTTTAGGACCGACGCACCCCTTATTCAGTAGTGAACCGGAGTTCGAAGCGCGAGCTACACACACCAAAATGTCTCGGTCGTTCTTAGTCGATGCTCTGATAAGTGATACGAAAGATTGCAAGAAAAATGAACTGTCTAGTGAACCTATACATCCTTACGCGTTGATCGGTCATCATTTGGATCCGCGTTCCAAGTACTTACCTTACCCATACCCTGGAAACTTGAACAATTTTCTGAACATCGGCCTGCATCAGCAGCGGTCCCCGGACTTGTTCAGGCCATTTTTGGAGCAGCTCAACTTTCGATATCCTTTACTGCATCAACTGCCTCGGCCTGATTTTTACGAAGCTCAGACTGAATCTAAGCCATTTGAAGGATACCTGAAAACTGAAGAACAAGAGCCCGTCAACTTTGTTCACAAGAGGAAGAAGTCTGTTTCTCCATATTTACATCATCCTTACAAAGTGACTACCTCTCCATCCAAGAGCCAAGGACAACGATCTCCTTCATTGTCAAGTGAAAGCAGGAATGAAACTCCAAGCCCACCACTGGGTCACCCAGAAGAACTGCTACCAGGATACTCGAAAGACTTGAAACGTATGCCGCTGAAAGAAGACTCCAGCAAAAGAATCAGAACAGCCTTCACTGGAACTCAACTCCTGGAGTTAGAAAGAGAGTTTTCAATGAACATGTACCTCTCAAGACTAAGGAGAATAGAGATCGCTTCAAGACTGAAGCTGTCTGAGAAACAAGTGAAGATTTGGTTCCAGAACCGCCGTGTGAAGTTGAAGAAGGAAGAATCTCCTATGTCTGCTGACCCTCGTTCTAAGAAATGCTGCTGTGCCAAGAATACCTGTTCTTCCAAGGACCAGGAGCCTTGTGATCAAGAACAGATAGATGTTGTCAGTGACCACGACCATAGTTATGAAGCTCAAAACCTATCTCAGTATTCTTGAGAGGTGGAGTTGTGAACATTTTGGACTGAATTTTGTATTTTATATTGAAGGTTTTAGGATTGAATCCAAGGCTGGTTGGAGCCTTTTGTAGTAAGATTTTATGATTGTTAACTTGATTGACAATGTTCAGGAGTGTATGAAACATTGTGAAATGCGTGTGAAATTCTAAAGTGCCAATGTTGAGGTTGTGAAGTTTATGATCCTCCTTACTATCCCAATTTAAAAATAGACATCTTTGCAGTCGACAATTAATTTATTAATTGAAAGTTTTTATTGCTACAAAGTACGAATATATATTCCTATATTTGTCTTTATTATATAACAACATCAAATCACAGGTCAAAATTAATCGATATTCAATTAATTAACTTTGTCATCCACTGCATTTGTTAATTTTAATTGGGTACTAAAATAATTAGTTTAATTATAACGGTTTGCGCAAGTTAGTCATATATTTTCAGCATTTAACGACATTATATTGTGATAGTTATAAAACTTATCTTCGTAACTTATTGATAGTAAGTGATATCTAAGTTCATATTAATTTAGGAGTGCTTGTGAAATATTTGTATATTGTTAATATTGTAAATAATAATTTATCAACTACGATTTGGTATAAATGGGTATATATTTTGATACAACTTTACAATTTGTTAGGGTATAATAAAATTGTACGAACAGAAACTAATTGCCTTTTAATTGAATTTTTCCATTAGACAACGATGAAAAAGATAATAAGTTATTAAAGTTGATAAACCATTCTGCTTATATTAAAAAAGCAGCAAATTTACAATAGACTGACTTCATCTCATAAATAAAGCCTTGTCAGAAACGGGCTTATTGTCCGTAACGTCAAATTGCCAGTATTTTAAACGTTATGCAAGAAAGTTATTGCAGAAGGCCACCGCCAATTTCAATTTAAAACGACATAATAATATAAATATATACTTGGTAATCGAATACAGAAAATATTTAAAATCAAAATCAAAAGTCATTTATTCAAATTAGGCTAAAGGTGAAGGTAGGTTAGGTGAAGGTGGTTACAATCACCAAATAACTTCTCCCGCTCCGCTTCTCCCGCCGGAAGAGCGTATCAGACTCTTACTGACTAAAACCCACCCGTGTAATGCCTGAGCTTAGGATTCTCAGATTCATCAGGCGGCCTTACTCACAGCATACGCCAACACACCACATCACACACCACACTCGTCTTCATACTTCATATTAAAAGCCAGAGTAAGGTATTCTAAATATAAATATTTATTAAAATAACTGTATCATAAAAGCTGAGTCTGTATAAAATAAAGCTTAATTTACGCCTCCGTAGCATCGTAGCATCTCGTAGCAGCTCGTAGCCGCCTACGCGTAGACGCTCGTGTTCTGTAGCTAACAGCCGGATATATTCTACGATAAACGATCTTGGGATAATATTTTTGCTGTAACGGGCTATGTTACTAGACTTCAGTGTGTTTGTAGCACAGTATAACGGTTCATCGCATTATAAATAATGTTCAGTTACTTTTTTCACTCGAACCAGCACGACCACAATGGATATAGCAGCAAGGTAGTCGTGTATCGGGGCAGACTACTTAGGATGTGCTAAGTATTGAAACGAAATCCAATCCTAAAACACTGTAACATTAAGGAGAAAAAGTTTAATTACAAGGAACTAAGCCTACCATTCATCAAATTATTTAATTTTATGTAGGTATTATTATTTTATCGGACCAAAAATTTTAACGGTGCGTGATATCACATTGGCGTCTTGGCGTACGTGTGTATTTAATTATGCATAAGGAAATGATTGAAATTCCCATACCCAGCTATTCCATAAACGATATCTATAGTACAATACAGCGAATTGTCATACAAGGGCACAACTACATGGTGTTTTCATTAAGAGCAGAGAATTTGAAGAGCCCCAAAGAATTTAGGGGACACATTTATGGTGGGCCTCTAATAATGCAAGCTCCCATACTTGGGGCCTGGAGACTGGAATTTTATAGAGGATTTTGGTATTGAGTGTATTTTTAATTAATTTTAATATTGTGTTAGGTTGCGTAGGTCAGGAATTTTGAATATTTTAGGATGTTAGCTATTAAATTTTAGCGAATGCCTCTAATATGTGATTCATAAAATAATTATAAAGGAATATTTAAGTGTCAAGGTCGATTTCTTCTCAGTGAGCAGTCAGCTAGGAAATGCCGGCACCATTTAGTTTTAAAATATTGACGTGTAAATGTGTCTTATAGATCTACTTACAGAAATAAACATTTAATTGACTGACTGGTTGGCGCAGTTGGTAGTGACCCTGCCTTCTGAGCCGTTGGTCCCGGGTTCGATCCCCGGACAAGTCAAACATTTGTGTGCATGAACATGTCTGTTTGACCTGTGTCTGGGTGTGTATATGTATATAAGTATGTATATCAGTCATCAGGTTACCGTGGTACAGGCTCTGCCTAGTTCGGGACCTTGTGTGTGGAAATCCTACACAATTTTTTTTTCTATTAATTAAATATTGCAATATAAGTGAAACCTCACATTGATAATACCACAAAACCACATTTAAACTAATCGTTTTATAATGTAGTAAGTGCTGAAAACAGTTTATAGAATACACTTTAGTTACACAAATAACATTACCCACGATATGTCTACAAATGCTGAAAAGCTGCATTTAAAACTTTCAACATTAATTTTGTGAAACATTTAAGTACGTTAAAGCTAAAATTAAATGTAATTTACTTTGTTCAATTAAATATACTTACATTTAAATGTATTTAGTTCTATAATTGCAACTAATTGGTGCGAGTCGCTAACTAGTTTAAACTTTAATAAAATATCTAAATGCTTAACAAGTCTTACTACCATCTGGAACATCATCTGCCTGCTATGCTATGCTGCCAACTGTTTGTAGGGTCAGCTTCCAGTCTAACTAGATGGAGCTAAATACCTGTATTTTACATGGAGCTACTGCCTATTCCCTTGGTAAGACTGGTTGTCAGACTTTCGGGCTTCTGACGACCCGTAACGACTGTCAAAGGTCCACTAATGACAGCCGGCACATTCCGAGGCACGGAGGAGTCTCGGTATGTAAAGATGGTTACCTATCCACGGAACAACCGCGGCAAGCGTAGCTTAACCTGATCGATTGACCCGAGCGGCTGGTATCACATAGCCACGAGCTACGAGCGAATTCATTATCTTATATTAGTTAAAATCAAACTTACAAATTGTTATTATTTATCATGTATTACAATTAATACAATTGTCTCTTAATAGAACTAATACTGTATTTAAATGAAGGCATTGGTTAATTTATGTTATTGTTTCTATAAGTACTTGCATGACACTTAATACCAGTTGTTGCCATTACACCTGGAGGAACTTTGGCTCCTAAAACACAGGCTTTTGGCCTAGTTTCGGAGGCATCAGTTCGCCCTTTAATATGACTCTGTTGAACAATATTTCTTTAATCCTTGTGTAGTTATGTATATTTTTCAAAGGGTACAAATAAACATTTCATTATTATTTTATTTATATTATAAGGTTATTAATACATAAAGTATAAAGTGTGTCTCTCACTCACTCAAAATCAGCCTATAATTTCCCTACTACTTGGATACAGGCCTCGTCTCTGTGAGAGGGAGTATATATTTATATTTTTTGCGTGAAATTGAAATAGATGAATTATGTTCTCTTAAGGCAGATGTGAGTTTAAACGCCGCGAGAGGACGCACTAGGAGGACATGAAGTGACCTTATTGTTGATGTTCTTCAGAAAGGTCAGGTGTGTAGTACTCGCAACCATGTATGACCAGATGTATGTACGTAAACGAAGCAAAAGGAGTACCTATGTAAGGATCGTAACAGGTGGCGATCTGTTGTTTCTGCCTACCCCCCATGGGAATAAGGGATGAGTTTATGTATGTACCCTTCTGTATAAAAGATGTTTACGCAAGTTCATTCGGAACAATATTATTTTAATTTTACAATTTGCATGCTAACTATTCACTGAAACTCAAAGTCAATGAATATTACTTCGCAATAGACTTGGCAAAACAATGGAAATGAAAACACAATTCGAGCTGGCAACTTTAAGAGAATTGAAAATAAATCGATCTTGGCCTAGTTTTCAGTTCACAACAATGCTTGTTTCAACAGAAAATGCTTCGAAACGATGATAGGTAATATAGTTTTGCTGTTCTATCTTGTATCATATTACTGAATTGCATTCAAAGTGAACTTAATTTGCTTCTTCCTTTTTTAGTGCCTCAGCAAGATGCTCTTTGTAAGCTGGTATACATTTGTTATTTTAATACCTTCCTATTGAAGTGAAAGAACACGTAAAACTAACTTAACATAACTTTGAAAACTTCTTAGATCTATAAATAATCGGCAGACATAATTATTTGAAGATAATTTAAGTATCTAATTAGAATGTCTACTTGGAATATTTTAGAGGCGTTTCTAGTTAGAATATGTTTTTATAATGTTGTACATCTCGGTGCTACCGAGAATCGTGTAAAAAAAAGCAACCAAGTGTGAGTTGGACGTGCATACGAAAGGTTCCGTACCCCCTTTAATTATTAACATTTGTTGAAATAGCGGTCATAGTATTACACACTCTGTGAAATTTAAAGTATCTACCTCTTACGATTCAAAAGATAGAGCCCTGTAACAGACGGAGGGACGGATAGGGGAGCCTAAGTAATAGGGTCCGGAACCCTGAAACCTTAATCAATTCATGCAGAACCCGCACCTCAAATCTCACACTCTAGACTAAAAAAGTTTAGCTGTCTACCGCAGGCATTGTTTTACCAAGTTTAAGTTAAAGTTTAAAGTTACCAAGAAACCAATTACATACACACATACACGCACACATAAACTCACACCTCCTTCCCACGGGGGGGGGGGGGGGTAGGCAGAAACTACAGAACGCCACCTCCTACGATCCTTAGGTACATACCCACTCCTTTTGCCTCGTTTACGTTCAAACTTCGTCCCCTCCCGGCGTTTCCACTCACATCTGCCTCGTAAATACCTCGTGTTAGTCGCCTTTCGTTCATCCTCTCAATATGACCAAACTATCTAAGCAAACTCTTCTCAATTCTTTTCGCTGCATCTTCTAAATAAACAAAAAGATCGGCCATGTCAAATCAGTTTTTTCAAATCAGCATATAAAAGGCACTTTTTAACATCAAAATTGCGAGTCCTGATTGCGCAAATACTCGCACACGAAGGGTTCCGTACCAGCGTACAGTATTAAAAACATATTTTTTAACCCTTTATTTATTTATTTATTTAACCACTTATGTACACACTTATATAAACAGACAAGAAGAAAATAACAGAAAAATAGGTACAAAGGTGATGCTTATTTCTAATGAAATCTCTTCCAGCATACCTGCGATAGGATAGTAGATTTAGAGATGTAGACAGAGTGTGTAAGAGTAAAAGAGAAAATAAAATACATACAATCAGAAACAATTCACTTAATAAAATAAAACAAATAATATGAGAATATACATACATACAAACATACATACATACTTCTAAAATAAATAACACTAGAATATTAATATATACGCAACGATGACGAAGTGGAAAGATAGTGTTCTTTCACTCTTCTTTTAAAAACTGCAACAGTTTGGCAGTCCCTAATGTCAGGTGTCCCTTTCTTTCTTTGGACCCCTTTAATTTGCAACTTTATTGAATTTTTATTATTTATTGTTATAGCGGCAATACAAATACACACTTACTGTTAAAGTTCATGGTAACAGACGCTAACAGACAGACAACGGAGCCTTAGTAGCCTTACATCAGCGTCAGGTACATTTGCCTGACACATGCTGAGCTGGACTCCCATTTGGTGCAACCTTGAGACGCACACCGCACTGTGTATATTCGCTATTTTCATCTGTAGAATGTCATAGTGTCAATTAATTTCTATATTTATGTTTATTTTTTTTATTTTCTGTATGTTGGCACCTTGTTTTTATAATTATGTCATTTGCTATAATTTAATTGTGCTTTTGTGTGTTGTACTACGTCTTTTGTGTGCACTGAATAAATGGTTTATCTATCTATCTAGTAATAGGGTTCCGCTGGCACCCTAAAAAGGCAATAAGTAGCTGAAACAAAAATAACAATAAACAATGAGTTCGCGAACACTTAAATACCTCAAATACCTAGAAACCAAACTACACCAAAGAACTTAGTTCCGATACAAAATAAATTAATCAAGCGAAGTCATTTGTAGTTTGCAACACTGGCTGGCAACTAGTTTGACGTTCAAATTACTCTAGGAACAGAAATACTCAAAGTTGTGTTGTCTTCTTGCTTCGCTACTAGTAAACAATATGGCTGCGTTGGCACTGCCGATTGGTTGTTATTAGTTATAATGTTATTTAAAATTTGCTTAGTAATACTTAGAATCATTCGGGGCTAAATGGCGCACTCTTATTTGTCTCCACAGAACCGAAACTTTTAAAATATTAGGATCGTTTATTTGTGCTATCTGTAGCATAACTATTAGTCTACAAAACGCAACAAATATTCAACGATAGATCAATTGGTATTATGTATAACCATAATCATCATCTGCCTGGCCTTTTCCCAACAACGTCTGGGTCGGCTTCCAGTCTAACCGCATGCAGCTAAATATAATTTACATAATACTGCAGTATTTTGTATATTAAGCTAAAATGTGCCATGGTCAAGCTGTGCACCTTTGCCCCAACATGTGGGTAAAAATACGTGGTAATTTGGGTAAAAGTACGCATGTAGGAAAACAGTACACATTTGGATTTGTACAATAAAAGAAAAAAAATCTGCTGCATATCGTTTACTTTTTCACTCTTCTATCACTATTTTTGCAGCAATAATCTTCTCCTCCGAAACCAAGTGACTCCCTGGAGTTTTTTTTATGCGTTAGCGTAAAATTAGGTTGCGTTCTGAAACAAATGAATACTTATAATGTACGTTTATGTATTATTAAAATAGTAAATTATTGAATAAAGGTAGTTTTTTTTTTATAGGAATTATTTAATTTTTTGATTTCCTTGTTAAGTTTGCAGACCTGACGTGCACACTATTGCCCCCGTATTTTTTCATTGACATCCCGTTGACGTGACGCACCCATAATTTTGAAAGGCGTGTCAACAGAAATGATGATTCTAAAAGACTATCCATACGTCTGTCTGTCACCTTTTCACGCCTAAACGGCTGAACATATTTGGATGAAATTTGGCACACGGATTGTCTATGACCTGGGCACTTACAGGATATTTTTTTATCACGGTAGTAGGTACGTTCCTATGGGATAATTTCCGACCTCAACGCGGGCGTAGCCACGGAGAAAAGCTAGTGATGAATAAATCGTACTCTAACTAAAACAACCTGAAACTGTAAACCATTCTTACGTCACAGAAAGGAATATTTCAATAATTTGTATGCAGCGGAGCCTGCACAATATCTACTTAATTCCGTGAAATCTGGGCCGCGGTTGTGTATCGAAAACTTTCCAGTCCACTCCACTGTTACTACTAGGCAAAGTAGTTCAGAAGGCTAACATAATGGAAGAAGTAATAATATTTAATCATACCTACTTACTAATCTTTAAAAAACTTTATTAGTATTTTATTAGTGTCAAGTACCATTGTCTAAAATGCATAGGTAGGTACTATCGTGATTAAAAATATCCAGGTTATAGACAACCCGTGTGCTAAATGGCATCCAAATCTGTTTAGTCGTTTAGGTGTGAAAAGGTAACAGACAGTATCGATAGTATGGATAGTTTTCTAGGATCATCAGTTTCTTTTGACCCGCTTTTCAAAATTATGGGGGTTTCGTGGTGCTACAATAAGGTCGTTTGTCCACCACCACAACAACGATTACTTTTGATTTGAAGCGACTTAGGTGCTGCCTGCATTGACAAAAAATCCAGGATTTTAATGAGGGATTAATATCAAGTCATATTTGTAGGCAGACGGACGCTGGTAAAGATAAATAACGTCAACATAAAAATAAGACAATACATAGGCAAGAATAATACTATAGTGCCCGTTTTCATTAACACTATACACCTAAATATACTTACCAAATATTAGTGCACGTTGCATTTTCAACTCTCGGCGCTGAGCCAACTGTTGAAAATCTAACAGTGTGCTTTTATTTATGCATTATTGAATAGTGCAAGTGAAAATGGGCGAAACATTACCTACATGTACCGATGGCATGTCGACCAAAGTTGACCTTCTGAACGTATATACTCCGTGGTCCCTATTTAAATCACCAGCTTTACTCATTGAGCGGTGGCTGTGCCATTTATTAGAATATTGAATTGGTTGGAGGTATTATTTATGAATTGAATTTTAAGGTACTCGTATCTTGATAAATTACTTTGACAAGTTATTGGGACTGTTGTTTACTTATTGGAAAGACCATTTTGCAAGAGCTTACTGATGGAGGTGTTTCAATATTTCCACCTGAAAAATATTTACTTACGATAATTTGTTTACCCTCAAAGATTAAGGATAAATTCTACATCCGCAGTTACTTAAATTAATTATTTTCATTAGAATTTAACGCACACCAGTTCCTCATTATAATGAAGTAAAAATGTAGATTTGATTAATGCAATGAGGGTTACGTCTTTCTGAAATACCTGTAGGTACCTTACCTACTTATTAATATTTTTGTGTATTAAATTTTACCGGTAAGTACTTATAAGTTTTCTAGGTGGCTCAAATCGTTTCCAATATATTTACAACCCTAAAACGCAACACAACACGCTTAATAAATCTCCCACGTAGGGATTCAGCCTAATGTTTGCCCAACGACCATCATCCATCTAAAATCAAATAACGTAATTATTTGCCAAAAGCATTTATTATCTACGGAGGGACGCGTTGCCGCGTGGCAGCCATACTAGAACGCTCGACCCCTTTTGCTGTTCAATGTAGATAGATTTTTGTTACTATGGACCGTAACACGAACCAATAAAACCTAGATTTGTTTTCATCTGTAGTTTGAAAAATGCAAAAATAATTTTGTTTTTCATGCCACTCACAACGCTGTACCAAAATAACTTTATCGTACAAAATCTGATTATTGAAATTTATTGCGCATGAATAGAGTTCAAATTCGAGTGTTTATTCTTTCCAAGTTTATGATAAAAGTTACTTGCCGTACAGTTCGCCACGCGGCATTTTTTCATTGGTATCTATTTGAATTTCGAACTTCAAATTCGGAATTTGTTTTTCATCAGCCGGTTCCCGTTTACGATTGGACTGTCATCAAGTGCGTTCCCTATTGTCAATTTGATTTATTTGTCTATGTGATTTTTGGTCAGCAATTAGGGTGGGAAATTGATTATTTGTTGATGGTATTACGCTAGTACCATTAAACTGGGTTAATTTTCAATGAGTCATTTTGATTTAATGTTCATTATATATATTCAACTTCGGTGAAATTTTACCACAACAAAATAAAAACACGTAGGCTTAGCTCATTATCTTTATTCAAGTAACGTTTCCGTACTTAAAATTCAGCAAAACGAGAAGAAAAATGAAAAAGACATTAAAGAAAAACTTGTAAAAAGATTGTTTCATAACAAAAAGTTAACGAATTTTGTGTAGTACGTACTTACTTCATGATAAAGTAATCTTGAAAGTCATGATTAAACATGATTAATTTCTTTCTAAACGGAGCTTAGGATTTTTTTTTTTGACTTTAGATTATGCTGGAATTAAATCGATGTTTTGGTTTAGTCTTGCTTGAATCTTCTAACTTCAGGTATAAAAAATTATGTAGTGACTTATGACTAGTTAAGTAATAAATATTTTTTTTATAATATTCCCTTTCACTGAAAATTCTTTGGAAATAGATTTTCTAATCAATATGCCATGATTTCGACAAAAAACAGCCCGCTACAATAAATGTTTCCTAAGAAATTAAACGAAATGTTTATTTTTTTAAGTAGACAGTATTTTAAGACACTTTTACATGTCTATATTTTAAAACTAGTTGGCGCCGGCATTTCCTAGCTGACTGATCCCTGAGAAGAAATGCCGAAACAGCCTGAGAGGTCATGGTAATTTTTCAAGTCCAAACATTTAATATTAGGATTTTATGTGAGTCTAACAATGCAAGGGCCATGTCTGGAAGGGCCTTTTGAAGAAAGAGCCATTGCAGCTTTGAGTTTACCGGTCCTAACAGACGGCATGCATGCATCAGTCATCGTGTAGCTCAACCGTATTTTAGGGAGCTCAACGACCCGTCACATGATGCTACCAGATCTGCAGAACATTTACGTAGGTCATATATAAAATACTAAATCTAATACGACAGCGGTTCCATCATAAAAATCCATTATTTTAATTTTAATTTAATATGAGACAACATCCACACAAGGTCTTCAGGTCCCGAACTAGGCAGAGCCTGTACTACGGTAACCTGATGACTTCTATACATACTTATATACATATAAACACCCAGACACAGGTCAAACAGACATGTTCATGCACAATTTACAAGTATTTGACATTAAAGTGTCAAAAAACGTTCTGTATTTGGACCTTAGAATAATATTATTCTAAGATTTGGACAGAACGACGACGACGCGCGTTGAGACGTTATTGTGTGACCGTTCACCGCTTTCTTAGGAAACTGAAACTTTAGGAATCTTCAGTTTGCCGCTGCAGCCACTGCTATACGAAGAAGACCCACCCTATTATCAAACCATCTAACAAACGTAACTAACAATAACGAATAATTCGGGAACACATGAAATGCGAACATATTTGCATGTCATTCGAAACGCTCGCTAGTGTGACTAGAGTAGTCCAATAAATCCCATCACGTTGACAACCGTATGCTTTGATAATAGGTTACCGAATTCAAGGACCCCTCTTATTTGTGCTGACAATTGATTTTAAACACAACAGCTAAGCAGAGAAAGTCTGATTTTGTTTGTTATCATTTTATCAAGTAGGTTACAACAGTTACTGCAGTGGTATTTTCTCATAAGTAAAAAAGAATATTAATACATTTTAATCGTATTTTTCTTAAGATATTTACAAGGCAGAAGTGAGGAAACGCCGGGAACGGACGCCCTAGAAGGTCAAATTGTAATCTTATTGGCGATGTCATTCAGAAATGTCCGTAATACACTTTCGATAACAATCCGAGAGTTTTAAAGGATATTGCTAATCCATTGTATTTAATAGAATCTTTTAGAAAGAACAGGAAAACGTTGAAGTATCTTAAATAGATTTTAAATCTAAATGTCAACGAATCTACACGTCTGATCTTCGACAATAACCTCCATAGTACAGTGGTTAGATAATAATAATCTAAAAATAAATATTGAAAAGGCGAAATTAACGATTTTAGCCAACGCTCAAACACAAATATGGGTATATACTATGACAGCCAACGCATAACACAACTAAACACATCTAAATTCCTAGGTTTAGCAATTGATATTATATTTGATTGGAAAACGCACACGGAAGAGTTAACTAGCTTATGCCTAAAAAGGTCCCATACAGCATTAATGTATAAAAATGTTTTGCATGGCGCCAGTTATATATAACCACATACCACGATCTCTCTTGAACGTGAGCTGATATAAGAAACAGCTAAAATCCTCACTACAAGGCCTACTACAGAAAGTACAGTATTATATACTATAGATATAGTTGTGTTTGCTACAGTATTTTGGAAGTTTTAACAGACAAAAATCTAACGACATAATGTAGACCTGCTAATAAATACATGTATTGTTGTCCTTGACATACATTTCGAATATTGTATCGAGTAATATTACTTTAGTATTGTCTATTGACATCTGTATTATTATTTGTTCTGCGTATTGACATTTTATTTGTTCTTTTTTTCTTGTTTTGCTATTTATTATTAATTTATTTGTATGAAGCAATGTGTGATTATTGTATTTTTTATTTTTTACTGTACGGCTGGTTTTTATGTTTTATTTCTTATTTAGTTACTGAGGCTTGGCTAGATTGGTAACACACTCAAACATCTGTATGCCCTCTGGCATAACATGGCGCACTTTTATCATCATTGTAATACCATTATAATTGTACCTATGTGAAACAAATTGATAAATGACTTATGACATATTACTTCATAGATGAAAAAAAAGTCTGCTCAACAACGTAAATAACGCAATGAACGTGGGTGTACTGTCAAAATGAAACATATTGCGATCAATTGTCATTTTATATGTGTTACGCTACTACCCCGCAGGATCCCGGCGCTCTCTGGTGACGGACGTGCGGTGGACACGCACGACGACGGTCATAATAATTAATGTAAGTATCGCTACTTCGTCAGTGCCGTTGTCTCGTTCTCGTTGACGGTGGAGGTGGACACATGGCCTAAAAGTAAACCCGCATTCGTAACAGGAGATATTTACTGCACAAAACACAAACACATACACACTACTGCTACTATTTTTCTTTAGTTTAAAAAAATGTGTAAACAAATTATTTCGTTTAGACTATCATTCCCTTTTCTGTAATTTCCATGACAATAGTCACCAAACAGTTTCATTGTTGAGTCTGTGTGTTTGAATCTGTTTGCGAAACCTTCGTATTCGATTCGCGACGACGACGGTAATATGACGAATGATGATGAGTAGGTATTGTTCGAAGGTAACCTCTGGGTTGTAAACATGGTAATACGAGCTTCATTGGAAAATCATTTATGAAAATTACAACGAAAAATCAAAACCGAGGAACTGGTTACCCTACCATACGACAATAAAACGCTCTTTTTCACGACGCCGCGCCGCAACGCCACTACGCAAACTGCCGATTTTAGCGTTGCGGCGTCGCAACGCGGTTGTGTGTTTCGGCCCTAAGTTCCCGATTTTATACATTAAAATGAAATTTCATTCACCAGAACAAAACTATTGATCACAAGGCCAGTGCTGTCAATATTCACGAGTGCAAATTACCCGAAAAATTGGAAATTTATAGTTTTTTTATTAAATTCAAATAATTTGGGTTATTCATTAGGTGTTTCATATTTTTTCATAAGAAAATGAAGTATGGAGAAATGATTGGATTCAAATAATTAGAAAGTGTAACGGTGAAAACAATTGGATTCCAAACAAATACAGTGTCATTTGCAGTTTACATTTTGAGGCTAATGACTTATATATGTCGTAGGATAATTTGATACTTCGAATTTTCGCGAAAATCCTAGGGGTTTTGCGAAAACGCGGATAATTAGACATAGGCGAAAAAAAACGCGGATAATTAGAATTTAGGTTAGGTTATGTTAGAACAGTGACCTCGAATTACAAAACAATTTTGAAAAAGCTTGTCTAATAGTAACGTTTTCAAGATGGTTTATTTTGACGTTACAGCCGTTCAATAGTCGTTTGTCGTGTTGTTTGTCGTCTGTCAAATAGCGCGCAATGGAGTGAAAAGTCTATACAAAAAAAAAGGTGAACGATTATCGTAAACGTCAACCCAACAAGCCTGCTGCAGTCCTGCTAATGAGATGTCATAGTACAAAAAAACGGGGCAGTTCTTCCCTGCTATAAGACTTCTTCCCTAACTTCTGCCCTGCTATAAGAGCTCGTGGTTAGCCACCTGTCCGATTTGATTTGTTCGTCCATGGTTTAGGCAACAAAAAATTTAACACTGGCTGGAGTCTGAGTTTGTTTCGGTCTTTCTCCCCAGGCAGAGTAGTCACTTAAGAAACACCGAATTATTCATGTAGTTTTAAAACATTCGTAAAAGTGTTTCTTGTCACCAATTTACAGAAATTAATATCAATTATAATAGCTTCATACTTTGACTTTGACTGTCACTTCGATTGTCAAAACTGAAAATAATTTTGCCTTTTATTCTGCTACTACCAGAACAATTGACGCAACTTAGTAAATACGCGAAGTTATTGTCAAATAACCCATCATCTGCCTGGCCTTTTCTTGGGGTTGGCTTCCAGTCTAGCCGGATACAGCTGAATACCAGTATTTAACATGGAGTGACTGCCAATCTGACTTCAAACAGCATAGCGGCCTTTCCCAGGCACGGACAGAGCTGCGGACGGGCTTGGTATGTAAAGATGGTCACCCATCCAAGGACCAACCGCGGCAAGCTTAGCTTAACCTCATCCACCAACTTGCGGCTGTTATTACTCAGCCACAAGCCCCTGCCATTGCAGATATTGCCAAGCAGTTGATACCAGAATAATTACTTTCCATCATAAACATTATCGTTCACCATTACCGTAATTTAAAATATAAACCAACTTCATTGCCAATATTAAAAGATGGATGTTATTACGTAATACAACACCGCAGTAATTTCACGCAACATTGAGCACCTAATCAATTTATACTGCCCACCTGTTTTTATCTACTATACGTACCTGTCTACGTATTGCGAAACTGAATTTAATCATCCGGCATAGCGAATGATTTTTGTCATACAACACATTCAAATTCAATATAGTTTATTAATTTCATCCAACCTACATAGGCGCTTATGAAACGTCAGAAGCTAGGTGCACGGTTCCAATTGGTCGTTCCCTATGAAGAAGAGCTAGCAAGAACTTCCGTGGTTACTCTTTTAAAAATAATTGGGTTTTACAATGTTTTAAAAGTAGACTGTTAACACTGTCCTAAGTGTACGCCTGTCAACAAGTAAGTAACAACAATAATAGTCCTCCCGACCCTTGAACGTTGGCCATGGTGGCCATTCTCAACGGAGACTAGCCTTTTTTTTATGAATGGCATCTCGCAGTTGGCCTTGAGAGGCCGTGACTGCTTAACCAGTCTATCCTTTTTTTTTTTTTTTTGTTTTCGGGGGGAAACCTTCGTGGTGCCTTGAGCTAACGCAAAGCCTCCAGCCAGGGGGGGAGACTAGCCTTCGGCGCGGGAGATATAATAGTGCAGTAGCTTAGACACAGGTGCACTCCCTCTTCCATTTCGCTCATAGTCCGATGGGACGGCAATCCGATGGGACGGCAATCCGACGAGACCGGAGACTGATCAGGCGCAGGACCAACGGCTTAACGTGCGTTCCGAGGCATGGGGGGGCGGGGGGGTATCACACCGCCAACTTCCAAACTCCGGGCTGTTACTAATAAATTCCTTATGTAAAAACCCAATAACACTTCGCCCGACCTGGGACTCGAACCCAGGAACCCGCGCTCAGCAGTCGCGCTTGCGAACACGAGACCATCGGGGCAATCCTATCAACAAGAACTAAGTAGGTACAAAGAATAAACTTTTGTTGTAGTTGTAGGCAAGTAATCGCGTTCGGACCACTAGCTAGGGCTGAAGTGAAGTCAGTCAGTTTATGAAGTTATTAGATACCAGTGTTGGTAATAGTTTGATTGGCGATTAAAAACGAAAACTAACGTAATTAGTTGAACTAACGATTGACGGTTGAATTAAATTTAAAAGAATCGATTGAATTAGTTTTAGTTTTCAATTTTGATTAAAATAGTAATGACAAGGAAAATGCAAAAAAACGACGATTAATAGTTAAGCTAAACATTATTATTTTCGGGGTTTTAAGATACATTTGCAAAACAAATATTCTCGATTATGATTATAAATTGTAATACTTGGTCAAGCCCTAGCATCAGTGGGATGACACTGACAGCTCACTCCACGCTCACTTCACCTAAGTTGTCACGGTGAGATGGTTACATAAATGGTTTATTATTTTATTAATCCTACATTAGTGGGAAAATAAAAAGTCTTATTATGTTAAATGAGTGTGAATTGGTATTTAATCAATGCTATAATACTCTCTTTCTGTTGGTGGCTATTGACACACAGCCCAACACTGCTAGATATATATCTACCCTTTTTTTCTATTTAAATTACCCTTTAAATCTCATCCAGGTATTCCATTACTGTCATAGCATTAAACACTACAATAACATTTATCGACATAATAAACGACTACCATCGATTAACTGTAACACGTTAACCCTCAATCAACCAACGTAACAGCCCACAGACACAATGATAGGCCATTTGTCATGGGTTGACATAAATTAACCATTATTTCACACCGATCTATAGATCCTCGATCAATATGGCCGGCGATGTATGAAACGAGTGGATCCCATGAATGAAGGGCTCTCACAATCAGTGATTCGTCACACAACTTGTAACTTTTGTAGGAGAATTGTTCCATTGTGTAACCAGTACGTATGTCTTTTGTAACATCTTTTATCTGAAGTGTGCAAGATTGAGAAATTGCGCGGAAAATATAAGAGGGTTGAATTCAATAGTCGTCACTGGAATTGTAAGTTTGAAGTTGTAACGCGAAAATAATTTTATGGTGTTTTATATATTTTTTAATGTGACTCTGCTTTGTACTTATTCAATTTTGAAGTACCTACTTGGTGTGAATTTGAAATGCCTATAATTATACGCTTGTATGTAGGGTGTGATCCCGCGCCGTAATTGTATAACACACTAGCAGCCGCTATGGCTTTAATTTTGACAGTTCCACAACATTCATTGCGTTATTTACGTTGTTGAGCAGACAAATTTTTCAAACATAAGAAGCAATAGATTAGCAATAACTTTCAAAATGATTAGGATTGTGATTAAAATTGTGTTACGCAATAAAATTAGGGTGTCGTTCTAGCATAAATTGATCGCCACGCCGAGCCGCGCCGGCCGTTTAAAATGTATTGTAGATTCATTACTCGATTATATTTCTTGCATTATTTCCTCATTGTTTAGGTCCCTATATTCAATAATATTCTTCCAACAATATGTTATCATAATGTTAAGTGTAACCTTAAATTTACAGGCCTAAGGTTGATTGGTATAGCTGTTTCGATTTACTTTGTTTCTTTTTACGATCTACTTTATACATCCCGTAAATCTGAAGTCACCATTATTGGCAGCCTTATGATGAGTATAAGCCTCCCTTTTGTGCCATGCTTCCCTGGTGAGAGTCTCATCCAGGTCTTCCCCGTGATCTTCTGTAGGTTGTCCACCCCCCTGACTATTGGCCTGCCAACGCTCCTTCTACCGTTTCTCGGCAAAATAAAAAGTGCCACACGAATATTATATCTCCTAAAATGTACTTACGCCATTATTATTTCCAATACCATAAACAAAACTGCCCAAGAACAATTTGTTTGAATCAAAATTCAGTATGCATTTTCGCAATTTCATTTCTCGCGTTAATAAATTCCCAGTTTATTCAATTACTTCCCATCTTCAATCATTGTTACCGTAATTTAAACCTTCATTCCAAAGCCTTATTATCGTTATTTGTCGTTATGTGAAGTTGTTTGTTGCATATTTGTATAGTAATAGTTTCTTATTGTTGATTTGAATAACGTTATGAGGACACAGTTGGCACAGTGGTTAAGCGATGACTGCTGAGCTGCGTGTCGCGGGTTCGATTCCCGCACGCCACAAATATTAAATTTGTTTGACCTACGAGTAGTTGTTCCGGGTCTGGCTGTTTGTGTATGTGAGTTTAAATGTTTGTAAACGCACCCACAATACAGGAGAAATTCCTATTAAGGACGACGATTAAAAAAAAACTCATTTTGAAAGGTAAGTAGGAAGATATTAACTGGAAGTTATTAATTTGTGGAATACTGCATTTTGAGCCCTCAGAGTCTCATTAAACAGGTTGACAACTTGTCTTTCTCTACATTAAGAATGCCTGACTCATTGAGGTTCGATGTAAAATGAATGGCCAAACTGCGTCACGCACATTTGAAAATAATATCTACATACAATACTAATTTTATTATTTATTCATAGTTTAAAAGCAAGTCATTAATATTAAAATTCTGGACAGCAGGTAGTCGCTCTAGATATCTGCCAATCGAATTGGTGCCACTCAACCTGCATATTTATGAATCGAATTGCAAACAAGATGCATTCGATTATTACACCGTGTGCCGAAGAATAATCGAATCAAACCAATGCACGGAATTTTGAATAACAAATCAACGGATATTGCATCGAACAGGGTATCGATGTTCAAAATTCGAATACATTTGGTTTTTAAATGATTTTGTTTGAACTTTATTATTGGTATATTATGGAGTCAAACAAAGTACCTAATTAAACATAAACTTTTTATTTAAATGGTAAAGAAAATGAATTTGCATTTATACAAGAAAAAACATTGCCTCGTCAAGTGGATAATCATTAAATTGTGTTTTTTTCAACAATTACAGTTTATTGTACATGTCTACCTATGTAGTATGTACCTACCAATTTAAAGACGAAGACGTTAGTAATTACTGTAAAACTAAAAAAAAAATCTCCATTTAAAATGATTTACTTCAGCAAATTATATTTACTTATATTTACACCTCAATCAAAATTACCGAATGTTATGTTACAAAAAAATAACAGCCAGTAACACCATAAATAGCAATATTTTACACCACAAATCTGGACTTCAAGGATTATTAAAATTAAGTCATAATAACAGCGATCCTAACAAAACATTGTCTCAGATTAGTTAAAACCCCGCAGCGGTCGGTTCATTGTTTAATCCTTATAAAGTAGTGAAAAAGTCATTATAAGTCGTGTCTCCTGAGTATTAAATGATTTCGAGGTTGCTTGAAATGGTAGAATTAGGGGCTTTAAGATTTATTTCAAAGGTCGGTTATCACTTGCAAGTGGCTCGTGGTTCATTTTAGCGGAGTGTGGTCGGCTTGAGCGTCGAAGGCGATCTATGTTTAATAATAGGTACTACAATGTAGGTTTCTTTAATAGTATTTTGGCTTCACCATTGTCTGATGCAGCCAAAATGCTGATTAGGATGGTGATGGTGGGTTTAAAGTTAAGGTCAGAGTAGTGTTTTCTTGTTTCTTAGTTTTTGTAGGTTTATTTCAGTTAAATATTAAGTGATTTTTTTGTTTTCAATAATGGGGGTGACATATTCTTTTATGAAAAAACCCCCAAAATAAAAATATAGAAAAAAAAAAAAAACTGGCTCGTGGTTAAATAACAACAGCTGCACGGGTCGGTCGAAGGCTAACTGGGTGACCATCCATTAATATATAATGGATGGTTACCCATCCTCGAATCGACCGCGAGACACCTCCGTGTCTCACAAAGCACGTTAAGCCGTTGGTCCCGGCTGTCATTCGTAGATCTTTCTTTGCCTGTTGTTACGGGTAGTCACAAGCCCAAAAGTCTGACAACCAGTCTTACCCACTACACTTAGTAAACGCGTTATCAACTGAGTCGTCTATGTCTATCTCGTTTGCAATTACGGGCCTTATGGAGCCGCTTAGTGAAGGGCGTAACAATAAAAGAAATATCGATAAGTAACGTTTATTATTGTATCTTGTTCATAAACTGTAGAATTAGGAGTTTTAAGATTTATTTCAAAGAAGGGTCAGTACTTGCAACTAGCGTGTGATGACTAGATGTATGAACGTGGATCGATGTAAAAGTAGTACTTTTACTTTTAGAGACTGACCGGTTGGTGCAGTTGGTAGCGACCCTACCTTCTGAGCCGCTTGTCCCGGGTTCGATCGCCGGACAAGACAAACATTTGTGTGCATGAACATGTCTGTTTGACCTGTGTCTGGGTGTACCTATATAAGTATGTTTATCAGTCATCAGGTTACCGTAGTACAGGCTCTACCTAGTTCGGGACCTGAAGACCCTGTGTGGATGTTGCCTCATATTTATTTATTGGAACGAAGTTCCTTATCGCGCGTTGTGAAAGGGAAGCCCCCTTTGCTTTTGATGGAAAAAATCCTTACGAAAAGTTGTCACGACACTTTTTGCTATAGTAAGCTATTGTAAGCTGTGCGGCGTGCGCATGTTTTTCTGTCTGTCTCTCTCTCTCTCTCTCTCTCTTATAGAAAGCAAGCCAGATATTGGAACGAATATATATATATATATATATAAAAAATAAAAAATAATATAAAAAATATATTATTATAACTTAAAAAAAAAAAAAAAATTACAATTCCTTCGCTAATTAAGTAATCGAAAGGAACTTCGTTCCATCCGGGTGTCCCTTGACACCTCTCAAGTTTTATTTATTTTATTTGAAGGATCGTTAGCACATAATATCGTTCTGTATAGTCTGTTCCAAAAGTCTCTAATGAAAGTTTAAACAAACCCTGTTCAGGTGAAACTCTTACGCAATCACCCAATAAATGGAATTAGTAACATATTCATCTGTGTTGAGAAAATTTCAATTTAAATATCTCATCAATTGATCCAATTTAAGTGTAATTGAAAAATCATCGAAAAAAATTGAGGTCATAAAATCAACCTCAATAATTGTCGAATGAAAAACATTTTCAAAGGTATTTAATAATATCAAATCAAGGCACTAAATTTGTATGTGACACTACAAATTGGCATACACTGGTATGATTTCTGATTCATTTGTTTATACTTGCATAAGATACTCTTGGAACAGACCAATAGCCACTGTCTAACCCACATGAGAAAAAGGCGTCAATCTACGTAGGTATGGTATAAAACGAGATACTTACATTATGGCTTTTTCGATTTAATAAGACTTTTATCACGAAAGAAATAAAACATTTTTATTTTTCACTTCTTATTTGTGGTAACTACCCCAAACAGAGTAGCATATCACAACTTGCAACGTAAATAATAGTGACTGGATGTTATTACAACATCATCAACATACAACTAGGTGGAAAAATAAGTATTATTTAAGCTGACTCTAAAACCACTCATCATAATCACCAAATTTATATAGGACCAATCTGAAAGTATATCCTTTCAAACAAAAGAAGAATTAATGACGGAGTTCTGAGGCAAAACACAGAAAAAAAACCGCCCAATTCAGAACCATCTCATTCTTTTAAAGTCGGTTTAAAATAATGATTCTTTCTTAAGTGTAAGTCAATATTTTCCTAAATCCACAGCAAAACTTCGCAAATTAAAATTTATTCTTTCCGCAAAATTTTCTCTTCGAGTACCTACATAAAAAAAATTAAAGCCGCACCGGTTACAGTACCTACTGAAAAGATTTTACTTTACGAAAATTCTTCGTTATTTTTTCGTAAAACAAAAAGCTGAGATTCCTTCGTACTTAACTTGAAACTGGTGTAGGTACTCGTACCTTCACTTCGGTAGAGAGCACCGTGAATTACATAAGCAGCAATGAACTAGAGTCAGAAATCTAAGATTGGACTGAGCTGCAAAATATTTTATGGAGACAGAATCGATATACAATTCAATCAGGCAATATTCTTATTTTTTTTCTTCATCAGAATGTATGTATTTTATTGAATAAGTACACACAGCATTGACATTATATACAAATATAATTATCGAAAAAAATTGCGAATGGTTCACAGCCAATACTCGTTGTTCGTCGTTGTTTACTTGTTGCTAAATACAGGTAAAACTAACCACATATTATTAAAGACTACGACTCGTCCTAATGACAACTTAGATATACAAATAAATGGAGACAGGATTGAATTAGTGGACAAGGTTAAATTATTAGGTATTAATATAGATTCGCATCTAAATTGGAAACCGGAGCTTGCTGTTATTGAATCAACCATATCGTCAGCATGTTACGCACTTAGGAGCCTTATGGATGAATAAATTGAACATAGAACCGTTAAATGCTGTTTGTTATGCGTTGGTTGAGTCTAGGATACGGTATAGCATCGTGCTATGGGGAACTAGTTACAGCTATAACTGGCAGAGGGCGTTCATCGTACAGAAACGACCCATAAGGACAATAGTCAGAATTTCACAACGTGTCTCATGCAGAGATTACAAAAAAAAATGGGAATATTAATAGTGCCTAGTCTATATAATATTGGTCATCTTAAGTTATTTTGCTAAGTATCTACATGAGTTTTAATTACAAAAAGAACGTGAGATTAGAGAGAGCACGTGAAGAACAAAAATTAAGCAACTAATAGCACCTAAATTTAATATAGTAGAGCATTGTTCGAAGTACTAGGCTGTAGAAATATTTAATAAATTCCCTTCTGAGTTGAAGATCCTGATATAAATCACCCACTTGTTTGAAACAAAATTAAAGGCCTTTTTAGTAGAAAAATGTCTGTACAATATATCGGAATTAATGTCACACAATAATAAATAATAAATTATTTTTCTTTTGACATTATACATTAGGAATCTCTTGACGTTATAAGTACTTAAAACTTTTTAACATTTTTTTAAACTGATTGATATTATATTGAAAAATTTGAATTTGAACTTATCTGGAGGTGTTAAAACTGGCACGAATAGTCGCGTGACTTCATAATAAATAACAATCGACGCGCGCAGTCGTGGCCCGCTACCCGCGCCGAATTCTCTTCAGTATGACCAGAACTATTAGTAGTAAAGATTGGCAGTCTGCTTTACATTTTGATTTTGGTCGTAGGCGCCTTTTGTGTCTAAAGCGTCTTAGATATGTTTGATGTTGGATAGAATTTGAAGGACTTAACATACTGCTTCAAAGCAGTTCCAAGAAACGCCTAAAACTTCTGCAGTTAACTTAGTCGATAGTTGACTTTACATAACTTTGAACTCCATACTTCATATCTTGAAGTCCTCGTAACGGTGGGAGTTATTTTGTCTTTAACTCAAAATTCACCTGGCTGCCTTGTATTCATTGTGACAATATTTTTGGTTTGGGAAACATGCAATGAAACAATACATCCTTAAATTAAACATTCTTGTGGTGAAGTCGTTAAGAAAGAACTAGCTTTTTCCCACGGAACCGATCTATCGGGATAATAGGTGTAGTAATCTTATGTCCAAAACCAGGTTAAGTCTATCCGCGTGCCACAAATCGAAATCCGTTTAGCCGTTAAGGCGTGAAAAGGTGTCAGACAGACTTACTTTCGCGTGTATACCTAATATATTAGTACGGATTCAAATAGTTATCACCATGTTTAACCAATTCTCATTCTCCCATAGCATGAGAAGTTTTAGCCCTGATTGCCCTGAAGTGAGAAAAATTACCGACTGATATAATTACTTCAAAGTATCTTCCCAAAAATATCGTTTTTAACTTCACGTTCCACCCAAAATAAATGTTGAGTTAGTAGAAGTTCTTATTTTATTAACAGAAAGTTTTAAGACAATGTTTTCCAACAACATACTTATAAACCACAGACATGTTGTTCTTTTGTGGTTAAGAAGTTCCCTTTCGAATCTTAGAACATTTCAATTTGATCAAGTTTGAGAATTTTCTTAGGAATTTAATTTTGGTTTTGAATATGATAACTTAACTGGGTTAATGTGCGTATAATTACTTAATTCCCCCTCCCCCCCCAGCTCGATTCCCCTCCCTTCCCTTCCTTAATTGGATCTTCTTCTTAATGCATTATCAGCCTATAATGTTCCCACTGCTGGGACACAGGCCTCCTCTCGGTGAGAGGAAATGGGTCGTAACCTACCACGCGGGCCCAGTGCGGGTTGGTAGATGTCACATGTCTTCAAATTTTCGGTTTTAGGATATGCCGGTTTCATCACGATGTTTTCCTTAACCGTTTTGAGAGCAGTGGTGATGAAATAATTAACACAAAGTAAAGCGCCGTCTGGATTCGAATCTAAGAACTACAAGTCGTGAGTCGCGGCCGTTACCACTGGGCCACCACTGCTCTTTTTAATATATGAACGAATTTATTACGATGTGCTTGAGTCCGAGGGTCAAATCTGCGATTTATTGAAAAGCAGGCAATCCTTGAATGACACACTAACAGTAGAAGGTAATGCCTTTCATTTTGACAGTTCAACAACATTCATTGCGTTATTTACGTTGTTGAGCAGACAATTTTTTCGAACATATGAAGCAATGGATTGGACAAGATTGTGACTGATAGTGTTACGCAATTAGGGTGCAGATACACTGATTAATTTTCTTTCAAAAATGCTATTATTTCAAGTAAATACTATAAGCACTGCTTGCGTTAAATTAATCCCATCAAAAAGTTTATTAAAAGCTTTTAAAATACTCTCAATAAACATCAAATTAATTTCACCACAAGGAATTTAAGTTTTTTTTGTGGGAAGTGTCGGGTATATGACCGACACTTCCCACAAAAAGAACTTAAAAGCTGTTAAAAACACCGATGATACGTAACAAATCATTAAATATAAAAACATATCGGACATCGATATAAAGCGTAACATTGATGAGTATGTTATGGCTGAACGAAGTCACCTGTTGGTGCGGTCACCGTGAAATTGTATATAACTACCCCATAACACGTAAGAGGGTATAATGAAAAGCCGTTTGAACGCTAATGGAATATATTGTTTCTTTGATTAGTAACGGTAGCATCAAAATATAAGGAAGTCGCTGATATTTATTTATTTATTCAACAAACAATTTACATCGTGTCTGAATGTTTCACAATACACCAGAAAAAAATAATAACAATAATCAGAATAATCAAGCTTGAGCGCTTGCAAAATTTGCGCATTCGCTTTGTTTTCGGTCTGCGAAAGTATTACCATGTTTCTCACATTCGCAAGTAGCTCAAGTGGCTCCCAGTTCGGCTTCGCAGAAACACGCGGATTTTATGTCTCCTCTTCAACATCTTACACAACCCGTCATAACCTTCCTACCTGCGTGAGTGATTTCCTTACGCTCGCACTAGCGAAGCACCATGTAGATCACACCTTAGAACCCTCCTTAAATCCCATCCTCATAAAACTAGCTACTATTCTTATTCCTTCTCTGTTCATGCTGTAAGATTGTGGAACTCACTTCTGCCTAGCATTCGAGATTAATAATCTATTTCTCAATTCAAATATCGATTAACAGAGCATTACCTTTCCTCATAGATGTGAGAATTTATAAATATATATTTTTTTTAATTTTCGCATTATGTATTTATTTAAGTATATGTACCTTTTTTATTATGTGTAGGTATATTTAATATTCTATTTTATGACGTCACAAAACCAAATTCTTCTCTTCTTGTTCTCACACACTATTGTCTACATTTCTTTTTCATTTCTCCTTTCACAGGTCTGCTCGAAGAAATTTCGTAAGAAATAAGCAGTACCTTTGTAGGTACTCAATACTAATATGTCGTATCTGTATCTGTTTTACTGTGTGTACATAAATAATAAAATAAATAATAATCATTACATCACAATTCTATTATACACACATCAAAAGTGTCTAGGGATCAAGCATTTTTATGCGGATTTCTTGAGATTAAGATGTGGCTTTGTAATAAATTTATGATTTTATAAATTTATATGGATCCTTTTTATGGATAATTTGAATCAGGAACTGTGAATCAAATTCGAGTAAAAGATGAAAATCAGCTGTCAATATTTTCCCTATAAAAACATACAACGCATTGAAGACATTATTAGTGCTACTGTTTCCCTACTACTGATTAAAACCAACGTTATTATGGAGCGGCGACGTCATTTAAGCAGGGAAGAAATGCTCAGAGCCGTGGGAATGATAGAAGCTGGTTCCCGGCAACGTACTGTGGCTTTAGCTCTGAATACAAGTCAGAGTGTTATCAGTCGACTTTGGACACGTTACCGAAGCACTGGTACCGTGGCTGAGCGCCATGGAGGACGGTATCGCTGCACCACACGGAGACAAGACCGATACATTCAAATCTTAACTCGAAGAGCTCCAACAATAACCGCCATGATGTTAGCCGTGAGGCTTCATCACTCTTCAGGGAACTTAATTAGCGACCAAACAGTCAGAAACCGCTTGCATGAAGTGAACCTTCATTCCCGAAGACCGCTACGGGTACCACCTATAGCAATGCACAATCGCAGGATTCGATATCAATGGGCTCTTGAACACAGAAATTGGGCAGAAGAACAATGGCGTTTCGTGTGCTTTTCTGATGAGTCTCGTTTTGGTATGAGACCGGATACAAGACGTATACGACACTGGAGAACCCCTGGACGCCAACAGCGATTAAAATCCTGCCAGGAAGTCCATCCTTATAGTGGTGGAACCATCATGGTATGGGCGGGTATTTGGATCGGCGGAAGAACTGAGTTGATTTGGATCAGAGGCAACCTCAACGCTCAAATTTATGCTGAGACGATTGTATCAGACGTCATCGTTCCTCTACAAGTGCAAATCGGTCCCTTATTTCAGTTAATGCATGATAATGCACGACCGCACACCGCAAGAGTTGTAAGACAGACTCTCGCCGCAGCTAACATCAATGTCCTGCCCTGGCCTGCTCAGTCGCCAGACTTGAACCCGATTGAGCATGCATGGGATATGCTACAGAGAAGAGCTCTGCCGAATATGGAGGGTATCCAGTCGCAAGAAGACCTTTTTTTGTTGTTGCAACGAACATGGGCGGCCATTCCACAGCGTGATTTGGATGAACTCATTTTGAGTATGCCAAACCGATGTTCTTGTGTTGTTAGTGTTCGCGGTAGAAACACGGATTATTAATTGTTTAAGTTACCCAATAAAATTTTAAAGAAAACTGTTATTTCAGTCTTTTTTTCGAACTTTTGTGTTAGTGGTTCAAATGTCAAAAATCCCTTTATTAGGAAAATGGCAAATTTCTTTATTAATGCAAAGGTGACTTGGTTTATCGTTACTGTGACAAACGAAAACACTTTATTTTATGAATCCTTAAAGAAAATTTTAATTAATATCAATCAGGAGAAAAGTTATTGCAAAAATATATGTTGATCCCTAGACACTTTTGATGTGTGTAGTTATAAGTTTATTTCAGAACATAATTCCATATAAAATTGTTAGTGCAGCTTAAAACTATGTTAGTACCTTACACCTAGTTAATTCATGTTGCTCATTACCTTACATTAAAAAGGACACCATCAGAACTGTGTACCTTATTCCAGTGCCCCACAATAGGACACTCAACCCTTTCCGTTATAACGCATCAGGGAGGCCACTCTCTTGCAAACTACTGCTCTAAAGCAGTCAGTGTTGGCCTCCGCAAACATCCCCGATGCACTACAGTATCGTGGCAACCCTATCAACATCCTAAACCCATTATTGTAGAGGATCCGTAAGGCATCGAAAGCCTTCTGCGTATAGCGGACCCACAGACTGCATGTGTACAATATCTGGCAATAAACCTTAAAGTAAATTTAACATTTTTTGTGCATCTTGCAAACCTGCGTGCCAGCATATTGCATTTCACTGGCAATGCCCTACGTTCCCTCTCAATGTCCAAATCATCAGAGAGGTCCTTAGTGACCCAATGCCCCAGGTACTTGAATTTGATGACCCTACTTACCGGAATTCCTCCAAGTCTGACCGGTGGAATGGTAGTGGGAGTTTTATTGCCCGCCTTAAACACAAGTAGTTCACTTTTTTTGGAGTTGTACCTGAGGCCATGTGACACTGCGTGCCTCTCACATATGCTTAAGAGAATGTTGAGGGCTTTAACAGATGGGCTCAGCAGTACCATATCATCGGCGTAGCTAATGTTGTTCATACACGAGCCATCTACTGAACAACCGACACCGGCCCTGCTGAGCTCATCTATCAATCCATTCATGTACAGGTTGAAGAGCCGTCGTGACGTCAGGCCTCCCTGTCTCACCCCAGACTTCAACCTGTATTCTGTGGAGCATGAACCCGCCCACTTAACATTATTGGTTTGATTGCCGTGCCAATATCGCAGTATGCTGATCATGTCCCTGGGTGTGCTCGTTTCTTCCCGAAGCTTATGCAATACAATATATTAATTAATTAAATGTCACACACCATTATAATTATAAACCAATAACCGTACAAAATAGAAAAAATGATAAACAGGTGAACAAAAAAAAAAAAAAAACCTTACAATTTAATATGAATAACAATAGGATACACTTTGACATAATTTAATTTCATCATATTCCATTAATTCAAACGAGTATAATTCCTGAACAGTTTACATGTCGGAAATTTAATAGAATCAAAATTCATTGGGTATTTATGATGTCAAATTAACCAACTAACGGTAATTAAGATGTCAGAAGAAATTTGAACGTCAACAGAAATTAGAATGTCAAAGGAAATTGGAGTGTCAACAAGTTATAATTCATCAATGGAGTAGAGGCATTTATTCAAGAGAAAAGCTCTAAGCTCGGGCGTAAACGAGGATGTATATATCGAACTTTTAAGGTCGAGTGGCAATTTGTTAAAAATTTGTACTGCTTGATAATAATATCGTGCACTATGTTTCGTAATCAGAAGGTGTGGTCTTATTATATTGCTGAGATCCTTCCTACGTGTGCTCTCTCTCTGAAAAATATTTCCTCTTCTGCCTCATATTCATGCAGATACTTTTTTAGGTTAGTCAGAAGTACTAAAATGTAGAGGCTGGGTACTGTTAGAATCTCTAAAACTGCAAAATGAGGACGACAACTCTGTGTTTGCGAGATTCGTACAGCTCTTTTTTGAAGTACAAAAGCTCTTTAGCAATTGTAATTGTAAGTAGGTCTTATCTAGGAAACTGTCATACCTACTCACTCACTGAATCGATTGTGAACCCAAATAGGCCGCTGCAAACATACGATGGCGAATGGGTCATCATCGATTCATCCAACATCCAGTTCGAGTGCGGAGCTCCTAATCCTTCCTACCTGCTAGAGTGTCCCGAATGTCCATTCTCCTGCACCCTTGATGATCTGAACAACGCCTTTGGCGCTGTAATAAATGTGGCCACCTCTACCGTCGACATGACAAAGAAAGAATACTCATCTACACTAACGAGAAATATTATCATGAAATATTTCCGAAACCAAGCAAGATAGCTTCTTGAAGTGCAAAGCAACATTCAAATGTATTAAATTTAATAACGCATTTAAAAAAACGACGAATTGAAACGAAAAATAATAAAAAACCGCCTTCAAACGTACGTGAACGTGTAAGACGATCGTTTTCGAATTAATGTGGGGTAGGTACTATAGCTAAAAAGTGAAAAATAATAAATAAAATACAAAAAAAAACAACAGACTTCCAGAAAAAAAAACTACGAAGTGAAAAATTACTTTAATTTCGGAAGTCGGTGTCTTTGGATCTGTATTTTAGTTTTTCACCGGGTAATAATCAACTATTATTATCATTAGAAATACGGTTTTCATTTACTTACTTTTGTATTTTTATTCGATTTTATTGTTATTATTTTTATTAAAAAAATTATGTACTAAGAGGGATTTATTTTATGCCCTTATGTGTGTCCGTGGCATCACAACGGGCCCTATCAGAATACCAACGCTCCGGTATTTGTTTGTTTTTCAAATATCGCAGCATTGTGCTGATATAGGAGCCTTTTTGGCCTCGCACAGGTCTTTTCTTTATTTTTACTGGTTTCACTATTTTGTTAGATTGAATGTTCTTTTTTATTGTTTGTAGTTCCTGTATACATACATTCCTATAATGTCACTACTGCTGGGACACAGGCCTCCTCTATGTGAGAGGGAGTGGGCACACCACACCACCCCACTCCACCACGTGGGCCCAGTGCGGGTTGGCGGATGTCACACGTATTCCAATGTTTTGTTCTAGGACGTGCTGGTTTTCTCACGATGTTTTCCTTCGCCGTTTTGAGAGCAGTGGCAATTAAATAATTTACACAAACACACTTTACGCCTGCTTGGGATCGAACCCACAACCTACAACTCGTAAGTCGCACCCGTTACCACTGGGCTACCGTAGCTGCTCACCTGTATTTCCTGTGCGTGTCCCAAATAAAATATTTTTCTTTCTTTCTTTAAATGTGAAAACCTAAACTTTCTTAATTTGTCCAAAACCTCCCATATACTTTCAATTATGTCTGCGTATATATCAGTTAGGCGAAAAAGATCTTTCGCGTTTTATAATTATATAATTTCAATAAATTTAAGAGCTCGTGTGGCACCTAAATATCGAGCTTTTTTGTGCACCCAGACTTTTTCAAATGGGTCAAAACTGTTTTGTGTTCAACCCCTAACTCTTCAGCTATGACCTAACTACTAATATGCCGTTCATGTCCCACTTGTTCAAAAATGGCATCGACTTTAGTCCGTAACAGGGCGACCAGAGCGAGCTGCATCTTTAACATTAATTCCCCGACTGAAAACACTTGAACCAAACGCTTATACCAATTTTGTGCTACTCTTACTGACTTAGATTCACTCATTTTGGTGGACAGAAAAACAATTGAAAAATGGCGGGAAATGGTTTTCTTTTTTTAAATGTCATCTATAAAAATCAAATCAAATTATTTATTTTATTTAATGGTATCAAAACTAGCCAGATACAAACAGTACAGCCAAAGAGATTTTACTACAATACGTATACGATATGTACAAAATACGAATAACTTTTTCCCCGACCTATTAATATGCTTACACTGAAAACACTTCCAAAGTCGACAATGAGTAATTATAACCGAGCATTGTCCCAGAAATATACGGACTTTTCAACTTTATTAGAGTCATAACTTGTGTCTTAGTAATAACACCCACACGTGTCGATCGATCAAGTTAAGCTACGCTTACCCCCGTTGGTCCGTGGATGGGTGACCATCTTTACATACCAATACCCCTGCGTGCCTCGGAAAGCACGTTAAGCCGTTGGTCCCGGCTGTCATTCGTGGATCTTTGACAGTTGTTACGGGTCGTCAGAAGCCCGAAGGTCTGACAACCAGCCTTACCAAGGAGTATCGTATTACCCATTAACTACATTGTGATTCTGTATCCATCTCCCCGTGAAAACTTAGGTGAAGTGAGCGTGGAGTAAGCTGTCAGTTGTAGTCCCACTGATGCTAGTGATTGACCAAGCATTACATCTACAATCATAATCGAGATTTTAATTATATTTCTAATGTTAGTTCTGTTGATCATTTCATTTCATTTCATTTATTTATGCATAAACAATATACATTGTGTTGAACATCACATATTAAATACAATTATCACATGCAGAAATAATAGGTACCAAATAAAATGTTAATTAAAATTATCACATGCAGAAACAATACATATAAAAGCCTAATTATAATTGATGTGAAATGTTTAATTCAAGAGTCAATTCATTTAAGATAAATATGTCAACAAATGAATACAATGTCAAAATAATAGTAAGTAAAATGTCAAAATCAATGTCAAAAGTATTAGGAGTACAACTTCATCAAGGTCCACGTGAAAAGCACAGTGTTAAAGTCAAAGATAATTTTAATTTAAGGCTTGTTCACTACTATTAATATATGTGACTATTATGATCATTTTATTGTAATCATTTTATATTATTTCAAGGCTAGTATTTAATTGTCTAAATATTATTATTTAGAGTTTTTTTTTATAAAACAGCAACACATAAATTCAGTCAGACACTAGTTTAGGAAAAAAAAAACTTATTTGAGTTTCTGACTGAATTCCTGTTTTGTTGTTTTATTTTAAAAACCCGTACTTAAATAGTAATTTTTTGCCGCTTAAATACTAGTCCGGTCAATTTAGACATTCGAAGTTACATAAAGTCCCAACAAGCTGAATTTCTGTGAAATTATTCAAAACATAATTATAAACAATGTCTAGAAGTTCCCCATCATTCCCCTGTAAGGAAAAAAAAATATTCAAGGTCAAAGGTCAAAAAAATTAGTGTTTCGCGATTTTCAGCAAAACGGTAAGTTTTATAATAAAAGTACCTCAGACAAAAATTGTAGATCATAAAATTATCTATAAAAAATGTATCAATACTTTTTTTCTTACGATCCCACCGTTTCTGAGATATAACGATTCAAAAAGTTATAAAAGTTGTTATCGTCATAATATGCACACGTTTCCACGCCACCTATGAGGTAGTGTACTTAGCGCGTTTTTTTAACGTGGTTTCCCCAGTAGGCCTACTCCACGGGTCAGTTGTGATCCTGTTTAATGTAAAACTATTGCATGATAACGGAAATTTTCAAAGATTGGTAAAGATAAAAGCGATGTAAATTTAAAAAAAGTGTTGAAGTTTATTCGTCTTATTCGTAAGTTTCAAATTCTTGTTCTTCTTCTTGATCTTCTTCTTGTCCTTCTTCTCCTGCTTCTTCTTCGTCTTCATTTTGGATGCAAGTAAATTGCGTCAATAGCGATGTATCGCATGATACTTCGTCGGAGTCAAACGAATCCTCCATTGTTTGTGATTCAATATTAGAGCACGACCGGCCTTGACAATTTGTGCATGCCAAAGAACAAGACAGTCCGACTTTTTTGCAACCACATTTAGCACTGCATCCCTTTTTGCAGTTGCAAAAAATAGTGTTTAGCAGTTTTTCCGGCGCAGGTGGAAGTAAAGTTTGAACTGGCTCTAAAATATTGTTGACCAACTTCCAACCCCAGTCTGTAGGGTCTAGCTGATAACCAAGCCACACTTGAACTTGGTAATATACTCGAAAAAGATGTTGGTGAGCAGCAACTGAGGTTGGAGGAAGACAAGCTAATTAAACTTGTTTTTTTATTTTTAGTATTTTTAACGAAACATGCATATCGATGCTTATCTAAACATGTAGTTTTTTTAGGAGCTCCGTACATAGAAAGAAGAAAGCGGATGCCGTTGGTATTAACTTCTTGTTGAGTTGAATTACTCTTTTTAAAAACATCAATATATAATATATATATATATATTATATAAAATATAACAACTCTAGATGTATATACGTGGCGTACTCATGCATATTATGACGATAACAACTTTTATAATTTCGTGCATTTCAGTTCAACCATTAGATAATAATGAATTAAGGTTGACTGGTGGAAAATGCCTATGGCATTACGTCCGCCTCAATCAATCAGTCATTTATTTGCAATGAATGGTTAATGTAATTGTAATCTAATTCATCTCTGTACATTCGTGTGCATAAAGTGTTAAATAAATAATGAAGGCATCACCATTTTTCCCATTCGACTCAAACTCAAAGCATTTATTTCAATCAAATTATCAAACCATTAATGTACAGGCATTGTTGAACTGTCAAGGAGTCGGTTACTCAGAAAGTTGAAGCCAGTTGCCCGTTCTCCGGCCTTGGTCCAGGTCCGGCCTTGGTCCAGGCCATGGTACGGAGCGAGAGGGCTTGGGAAGCCGTCACCTCCTTCTGCGAAGCAGTAATGTTCGCGAAGGAGGAGGCGGAACGCGTGAGGGAGAGGCAAAGTTTGCGCCCTCACGCCCCTAGCCGCCGCAGGAGACGCCCTGGGCGTCGGGAATCGCAGGCCGATTCCCGGCCACCGTAGGCGCGGGCTTGCGAACGGCGAGCAATGGGCAGCTCGCCGTTCGATAAGGACCAGGCCCGGGTCGACGGCGCGTTGTGTTCCACGCGCGCCTCAAAGAGATGTCAGCACCAATGACGGGGTTTGCTAGGACCGATGCCTGCTAGGGTTGCGGAAAAGTCCAAGAGGGTTACCGTGGCCCCTGGCACAGGCAACTGAAGGAACACGGGTGGGTTTTAGTCAGTAAGAGTCTGACACGCCCTCCTGCTCTGCCCAGAGCGGGAGAAGTTATTTGATGATTTCCCACCCACAAAAAAAAAAAAAAAAAAGTTGCCCGTTCCAAAACGTAGACTGAAGCGACCAGCAGTCCAATACCATCAAAATAATACTAGGTATTCAAAGCTTCACATCAAAATCTTGTAAGCATGTTCAATTCCAATTTACACTCAACCAAATCCGGGTGAAAGACCTTATCTGGTATAAAGCGAACGCCATCACCCGCGTCACCTACTTTCAGCGAGCTTTATGATCGAAATCCAATAACATTTTCACGTGTTTTTGTAAACCCTCATACGCTGAAATGACTCGTGTGTTCACGAAAACGATTTTTACTGATACTTATTGTCGTTATTATGCCAATGTGTCGAGAGCTCTTTGTTCATGAATTCTTGATACAAAACGTGGAATTTTACGTGAAGTTTTGTTAGAATGTGCCTGTTCGGTATATAAGTATGTGCTTTTTGTGGTTTTACCGATAGTTCATTAGTTTTATATAATTCTTTTTATTTATAAAAAACTTATAATACATAAACGTAGGTATACACCCACGTGGGGGTCAGAAAATATCTTACAAAAAAAATAAGCCAAGTTTTATCCAAATTCATCCAGCCGCTATTGCCCATTATTATAAATACTAGGTTTAGTGAGTAAATAAAATATTACTTTATTAGTTTGGATAAAAATTAATTTATAATTAATTAATGACAGAAAAGCAGTAGAGAATCTATAAAACAAATAAACCAAAGATTCTCAGCTCCATATTTGGGTCTCACACAGGATTACTATAATTTTTCTGACCTGCATGTGACAACAACACCCCGGGCCAGGATCAGATCATCACATAATTATAACTAAACAAACAAACTAATAACTTTATTTACATTCATACTGCAGTGTTCTTACTCGACACGTGCCGATCGTGTGCGTTTACGAAGCTCGCAAGTAGAGGGTGTAATTGAGGGTAGATTGTAATGTAGTGCATTATCTGATAGGTAAACTGTTATTAAAGTATTGGTGTGCATGGGTAGTAATTGCTTTATTAATGGGTAGCTGTATCAGTGACGTTTGTGATGTGTTCCTTAGTAACAATGTCAGGAAAATTGCGAAATTACTGTGTTTATAAATGTATAGTATATAGTTAACTATCTATACCTACAGGCAACAACAAAAAAATATAAAAAAAAATTAAAACTTGCGACCGGGTCATAAATTATCTAAATGATGGCTAACCGCATCAAAATCCTTTGCGCAGTTTAGAAGAATAACGCGGTCACACAGACAGACACGAAAAGTGACTTTAGCATAAGCATAACCAGCCTATACAATGTTCCCACTGCTGGGACACTGGACTCCTCTCTGTGAGAGGGAGTGGGCCGTAATCCACCACGCGGGCCCAGTGCGGGTTGGTACATGTCACACGTCTTAGAATTTTTGGTTCTAGGACATGCCGGTTTCTTCACGATGTTTTCCTTCACCGTTTTAAGACAGTGGTGATGAAATAATTTACACAAAGTAACGCGCCTATCTGGGATCGAACGTACGACCTGCAACTCGTAAGTCGCGACCGTTACCACTGGGCCACCACTGCTCATAAAAGTGACTTTGTTTTATACTATTTATAGAGTCCGTAACCTTCACTAAAACAACCTCTAACATGATATTATTATACCTACATAAGAACAGTCCAATGTACACCTAAATGCGATATGTTGCGAAACTAAGCATAGGGATTCAGTTCAGAGTAATGTTCCCGGACTCAAGCCATACAAATAGTGCTGACAACTTGTCGCCCGGGATTTAGGAGCAGAAAATGGGAATTTGGCTCAAATTCGGAACATTTTGCGGTAGTCTAGTAATTTATGTGATCTCTTAATTCTGGGCTAGGATTTTGAATAGATTATTGTGTACCTAACCTACTTTTCTATATAGTGAAGGTCTTTGGGTGCCCCATAGGTACGTATTCACAAACGTCTTGTGTTGGTGCCCTCATCGACGGGTATAAAAATATTGCAGCGGGATTTTATCGCGCACTGGATTTTCAACTCTCGGTGTGGAGGAGAGCGTTGAGAATCTAACAGAGTGCATCCCAGCGCGTCGAAAAATCATACTATTTGACTTTCAACTCTCGGCGTTAAGCAGAGCGTTGATAATCTAGTGTGCGATAAAATCCCGCCGCTATAAGTTTACGTCCGTGCGAACATGGGCTAATTCTTATGACAACTACGTGCATTCGAAGGGCAGCACTGGTCTTGGCGTCTGCCATTTTATGTGAGCTGTCACACTAATGTCAATAAATTTACAATTTTTCATCCATGTTGAAAAGGACTAATCAATAAAAAATCACCAATAACAATTTGTTTCATTCTGCATCCCCAACATCCTGCTAATAATAGGTACACACGCATATTTTGAAAAACATGTTTACATCCCAAAGTTTGGAAATGTATTGTAAGTAAGTAGTCGACCAAATAACACGTGTCTCACTTAATGCTCTTTAAGCACTTTTATCAAAGATCTGTACTATTATACCAGACCGCTTCATCTTCTTTTCGAGTAGATGGCCACGCCAATCGCAGCATTAGTGGCGTTTTTTAGGTCCCCAGAAGTGCAGGTGTATGGACACTTTGGGCACTTCAACATAATTATGGAACATGGTTTTGTCAGCAGCAACGCAATAACATATAACAATATGTTAGGAGTAGGGTAGTAAATGTAGGTTCCTAAATACACGGCTGTAAGAATAAAATTACATTTATATCGGTCCTTTATCCAATGATAGCAACATAAGGTATTTTAGATTTTCCTATTCCCATAACTCGATCGAAGACAAAAGACATGAAGAAGACCATGTGACAGGCAACGACTCACACTGGGCCTGCGTGGTGGATTACGGCCCACTCCCTCTCACAGAGTGGAGGCCTGTGTCCCTGCAGTGGGAACATTACAAGCGAATTATAATTACTTAGTAACTCGATCTCATAAGGTATGATATAACTCGGGACCCTGGAGTCCTGGAGCTTTGGAAGGCGTACAAGGAGCCGAATCTAACTCGCAGAGGCCTGCAGGCCAATTCTCGTACTTAAAAAACGTTCAAATTCAAGTCGCAATCTCATCTCAGCGTCAATCAATGTCAAAAACCTGTCAAAAATGTATGTAAATTGATTGTAATTTTGACAGATTGAGACTGAGATTAGAATGCGAACGGTCTTAAAAATACGGGAATTGCCCCTCAGTTTGTTTTTCATGGAATGAGGCACCAACCCACGATTATCACTTTTTGCATTATGCAAGTGTACCCAAGGATAACCCTCGATTGGTGCAGAATCATTGCAGGCTATTATGGAAAAAAAATAGGGGACTATGGGTTTGGATGGCTAAAGTGGACTGGTTACCTAAAACTATGGAATGACTATGGCCCCTGCCCGATAAATTTATTATATCGGATAAAATGGCAGGGGGTGCCTCGAGCAGTTATTTCAAATAGGCACATAAAAGGCACTTTTGAACGTCAACATTTAAATTTAAATACCTAGAATTGATTCTAGTCGCCTCTTCCAAAAGGTAGTTTCGTATGGAGAAGAATGGGCAAGAAACTGATCCACCGTTACTCTTTTAAAATGTGTTACAATATTTTGTATATATTTATTATATAATTATATGTGAAGACGATGCACCTATAATAAAAATAACCCTACCACAATAGGTAAAAATAATTTAATAAATGTAGCAATGATAAATAAGTTGATTAAGTGATAGATACATGGTGTTCACATATTTACAAACATTGTAAAAGTATACGATTTCCCAAATTATGTAAACAAGTAATATGTCAGTGTGTGAGTTAAAGTAATCAAAGAATGTAAACCAATGCCATAAAAATAATAAACTATACAATTAAAGTATCAACAAGTTTAATTTTGTCTAGACCCTAGATTCTCCTATGGAGCTGGACCAGATGTTTCCAAGCATTCTTATCTCGGATATAATATATTCCTCTAATTTGTAATATGCTTGTTTACACAGTGAACTTTTTATATGAGTTTCAAATTTTCTTTCATTTAATTTCACTCACTTTCATAGTCCGATGGGACGGCAATCCAAGAGAGAGCGCACGCACTTGTACATAATAACTCCCGCGCTGAAAGTCTCCGTTGACATTGGCCGCCATGGCCAAAATACGGTCTGGAGGACTATATTACGATTATTCTAGGATTATTTTTAATAGTCCTTTCAATTAAACAACTACGATGGAATTTTGTATATCAAGTCAAGTCTACGGCTGTAGTTTTAAAGTAGTCGGTGTGGTTAAGAGCGTTTATACCTTATGAGTGGCAACCTCGCAATTTCGTGGTTTTCAATTTCTATCATTTATTCGGAGCTATATTTTAAAAATTTGTTTAATTAACTTTTTAGAATTACGTGAAAGTGTTTAAAAAGTAAGTAACCGTAATGCTTACAGTTATTTTACAATGAAAATAACGCCCTGCAAGTTTCCAATGTATTATTTGCATATAAATAGAACTGTAAACGCAACGATTTCGTACCTTTTACACAGTTTTCACATAATTCTAAAAAGTTACTTAAACAGATTTTTAAAATATAGCTCCGATTAAATTATAAAAATTGAAAACCACGAAATATGACACTAAATTGCGACGTTGCCACTCTTAAGGTATAAACGCTCTTAACATAAAACTTTTAATTGAGATTAAAACTGAGACTACGGGATTTACAAAGACGTTAAGGTAAGGCAGGAGATTGCAATTTATACTCCATTTTATTTTCTTTTGTTGGATTCCTGTTTGATTAAAACGTGTCGAATTTACATTTTAATTAAGTCGGCTAGTCTAGCTTATGCCTGCATCTTCGGCCGCGTGTAGGTAGGAAATTACCCAAGGAGAACGTACTAGTACCGAGATAAAAAATTTCATGTAAGTATGTGTGGCAAATTTCATCCAAATCCGTTCAGCCGTTAAGGCGTGAAACGGTAACAGACAGACGGACATACAGTATTTCTTTCGCGTTTATTATTTAGTAATTTAGTACTTATCGATGTTTCGACTGGCGTAGTTGATCGTTTCCATAGAAGGTATAATACTTATAACTAGTTGTAGAACTATATAAAACTAGCAAAAAAGCAAATGGGCAGTAAGTCGTAGAGGCTGGGAGAAAAAAGATATGCAAGGTAAAAGATTATAACCTAATACGAATCTGATAGTGCAACCATATACAATCTATACAGCCAACTCCTATTGACAGCACAACATTCCATTCTATGTTATCACAAATAATCGTAATAATATAGATACCTACCCTACCTGAACCCATAGACACACAGTACCCAGAGAGTGTCTCATATAGGAAATTCCTTGCTGTTACAAAACGTTATCATCATCTCAGCCGTAACAAGTCCACTGTTGAACATAAGCCACTCCGAAGCATCGTTACAAATCTTCAATTCAAACATAAGTACATAGCTATTTTTCTAGTAGGTATACCTACGGACTGCCACAAACACTACCATACTTCTCTAGTTGACTTCTCGGTAGTCACCCCCTTTCTTGCCATTAAGAGCATTTATACCATATGAGTGGCAACGTCGCAATTTAGTGTCATATTTCGTGGTTTTAAATTTTTATCATTTAATCGGAGCTATATTTAAAAAATCTGTTTAATTAACTTTTTAGAATTACGTGAAAGTGTTTAAAAAGTAAGTAACCGTAATGCTTACAGTTATTTTACAATGAAAATAACGCCCTGCAAGTTTCCAATGTATTATTTGCATATAAATAGAAATGTAAACGCAACGATTTCTTACCTTTTACACAGTTTTCACATAATTCTAAAAAGTTAATTAAACAGATTTTTAAAATATAGCTCTGATTAAATGATAAAAATTGAAAACCACAAAATATGACACTAAATTGCGACGTTGCCACTCTTAAGGTATAAACGCTCTTAACATAAAACTTTTAATTGAGATTAAAACTGAGACTACGGGATTTACAAAGACGTTAAGGTAAGGCAGGAGATTGCAATTTATACTCCATTTTAGTTTCTTTTGTTGGATTCCTGTTTGATTAAAACGTGTCGAATTTACATTTTAATTAAGTCAGCTAGTCTAGCTTATGCCTGCATCTTCGGCCGCGTGTAGGTAGGAAATTACCCAAGGAGAACGTACTAGTACCGAGATAAAAAATTTCATGTAAGTATGTGTGGCAAATTTCATCCAAATCCGTTCAGCCGTTATGGCGTGAAACGGTAACAGACAGATAGACATACAGTGTTTCTTTCGCGTTTATTATTAAGTAATTTAGTACTTATCGATATTTCGACTGGCATAGTTGATCGTTTCCATAGAAGGTATAATACTTATAACTAGTTGTAGAACTATATAAAACTAGCAAAAAAGCAAATGGGCAGTAAGTCGTAGAGGCTGGGAGAAAAAAGATATGCAAGGTAAAAGATTATAACCTAATACGAATCTGATAGTGCAACCATATACAATCTATACAGCCAACTCCTATTGACAGCACAACATTCCATTCTATGTTATCACAAACAATCGTAATAATATAGATACCTACCCTACCTGAACCCATAGACACACAGTACCCAGAGAGTGTCATATAGGAAATTCCTTGCTGTTACAAAACGTTATCATCATCTCAGCCGTAACAAGTCCACTGTTGAACATAAGCCTCTCCGAAGCATCGTCACAAATCTTCAATTCAAACATAAGTACATAGCTATTTTTCTAGTAGGTATACCTACGGACTGCCAAAAACACTACCATACTTTTCTAGTTGACTTCTCGGTAGTCACCCCCTTTCTTGCCATTAATCATCTTTCACACAGCCCATCCATCGTTTCTTTCGTCTTCCCATACTCTTATTATTAGCCATCCACATTCATAGTAAAATCTTTATTCACGTCATTTTCTTCATTGTTCCGCATCACGGACTGCCAAGAACGTTCCCACAAATCCCGGGACGGGTCCCAACACTAGTCCCACGTAACGTTCATGTGTTTCAGTATATCACGGCTATTATCATTGTTTATAACTCTCGTGTACTTACTAATGACTGATGGTAGGCTTCTGTCTGTCATTACCGTCGTTTTTAGGGCAAAATCTCGAGAAAACGTGCCCAGAATACTTGCACGAATAATCAAGATCTTTTGTCTGTTGTACCTAATGTTGCGGGAAAAACGCTTTTAATATTTCAGGGAGTTTGAGGAAACTTGATTAGATTTCCAAGCAAAGATTAGCAAGCGCTATTGTTGAGCATGAGCTCCTGGGTTCAATTTCCAGGTCGGGAAGTGTTATTGCATTTTTCCATCAGGAATTTCTGAGTACCCAGCAGCCCGGATTCTGGATTTGTGGCCGGTTGATGGCAACAGGCTCGCGCCTATTACGTGGGACATAACTGGCGGAATGTGGATGTTACTATAGATAGCTATAGAGACCTCTGCCTAACTCTTTGGGGGTTGCAGGCGTGAGGTTATGTTAAGTAGGTACCTATGTTGAATAGATTACCGGTAAATGTTTTTGAGTGTAGATAATGCGCCTAGATAAAAAATTTTAGTTTTTCAAACTGGCTAGTCCATGTTTGTATACACATTTAATAAATGATCTTATAATAATTAATGATAAAAAAGTATTGTGAAAAGTGACATCTATAATGAAACTGATGAACTCGGAGCAGCACACTGAGTTTGAGTTAGTTATTCGTTAATAGTGTATTTTTATATGCACAGATGGCGCTGCCGTAAACATTACTACCGCCATCTATGTAAGACGAAGTGTAACTGTTGAACCAAGTTGCAAAAATAATTCACCTCTAAAAAATGATGTCAAAATCTTTACTATTTTTATAATTAATTGCTTCGCTAGCGAATCGGTTAATTTTATTTATAATTATGTGTATTTAATGCTTTTTGGGATAACGACGTGAAGTTTGGTTTACTTTAATGCAAGTTAGTATACTTCACTAAACCTAGAGGGCTCTGCTATAAATGCTCTACAAACAAGTTTTTAATAATTAATTTTAGAGAATAACCAATATAACTTTCATAATTTATTCATAGTATATGATTAAAATATTTTTCTTTTCAATCATCAATGTAAATTCAATACCAAAAATAGTATGATATTCTTGTATTTCTTGAAAGTTCTACATCGCGCAAGTGAAGTGTTCTCATTAAGAACGATGTTCACATTAATGTTGGTTAGACAAGTGTACTTGCTTCGGCAGTACATATATTAAAATTGGAACGATACAGAGAAGATTAGCATGGCCCCTGCGCAAGGATGACACGCAAAATCGTGAAGCGTTCCACATTTTTTGGACATTTATTTAGGATTTGAAATCTAAAAGATAATAATCAGAGGGGCAATTCCCGTATTTTTAAGAACGTTCGCATTCTAATCTCAGTGTCAATCTGTCAAAAATTGTATAGCGTTTACCTACATTTTTGACATTAGACTGCCGCTGAGATGAGATTGCGACTTGATTTACGAGAATTGGCCTTCAGGTTTCTACATACCTACCCAAAAAATAAAATGCCAATCATTGGAGTAGTTTGACCACAGGGAAAGATCCATCGTCAAATTTCCTTGTGGTCAAATCAGTTGGACAAAATAGTTTGACTACGGGGAAGGACTGAGAAAAACAAACCGTCCATTTGCGTGTCAGACCCCAAGCACAGTGAAGGATTCCGTAGTAAAAAAATGTACATTCCATACTTCGATATACGAGTACGTCACGTCAATTCTCCAACGCCAAATGTAATTTTATAATCGCAAAAAAAAGGGAACTATATTTTCTATCACCAAAATTTATATTTGTCATCAAGTTGTATCACCTAATAAATAGATCTATCGCCACGAAATATTTTCGTTCTCAGATAAACAAAAATTGTTCCCAGGTTGATATCTCAGGATTTTAGGTGATTTATTGTGGAACTGATTTTGCATTGTTTGGTGACTACATTTTGGTGACAGATCTACTATTTGGAGGACAAACCCTATTATTTAAGAAACACAAAACTAATTAAATTGGTAATAGCTTAAATGATACCCGAGACAAATTACCAGGAGAAACTGGATGCAATCTGGACTTTAGGGCACCCCGACTCGGACAGGTTAGGTTAGAAGGGGATGGCGGGGTCGAGAGACCCCGCCATCCCCTTCGTGGTTATTTTTTTATAAACCACCCAGAAGTAGGAGCCCCGCGAAGCGGGGCTCGTCGACCAAGCCCTACCGTCGACATATTATGTATATCAATCGATCCGTGGTGAATAAGAAAACTACTACTATTGGTGATCTCTTTAAATTAGTTTGCTTAAATACTTATTAGGACACACCTATTATAATACATACAAAAACATTTATTTGGTACTAGACCTTATATCTCAGGATTTTAGGTGATTTATTGTGGAACTGATTTTGCATTGTTTGGTGACTACATTTTGGTGACAGATCTACTATTTGGAGGACAAACCCTATTATTTAAGAAACACAAAACTAATTAAATTGGTAATAGCTTAAATGATACCCAAAAAAAAACAATATAAATTATGTATATCCATAAATTAACGATTTTCGAACTTTTCCCTTTACTTGTGCTATGAGACCTTGCCAAATTTCATGATCCTAGGTCAACCGGAAGTACCTTAAAGGTTTTGATTTATTTGCGAGTACCAAAATAATTGACAGTATACATAAATGGCAGTATATTTTTATTGCGTTGACTTAGAAGTTTGATTTTTTTAGAGCTCGATGGGGCCGTTAGACCTACGTATTTTGATATTAATTTCGACTTGATACCTCCACGCGGCGTTTCCGCGAATAACGGCTTTGACTGACAGACGGATGGACAAACAACGAAGTGAGCCTATAAGGGTTTCGTTTTTGCTTTTGAGCTACGGGACCCTAAAAGCGGTTTTCTGATGAGAAATAACACCCTTAGCTTTTTTACTATTACGACGAAAGTCGACAATTAACCCTCCGGCTGCTATTTGAGGTTGAAAATACAAAAAATCATATTCTTATTTCAAATGTTTAGGCATAACATTTAAAAAATACCCACTTTTATTTGAATGTAAAATCTTGAATATTTTTTAACTATTACAAAACAGGTCTACAATTAACCCCCTACTGGCTGATATTTCAATTTGAAAGTAGGTACCAAAAACAATATTTATGCCAACAATATTTTGGACATTCGTTATTGATCTGCTGGATTTCTTTTCTAAGCCTGTTCCCGCATGGTAGAAATGATCATGAGCGGTTTACCTATTAAGGTATTGTATATTAAGTAAAGTACCTACCTATCTATTAGAAAATAACGACAAAAAGAGGCAGGGAAATGTTTTTATTATTTTTTAACACATTTGTTATTACATTTCGGTAGTCTATCACTGTCTTTTTCGAACCCAATTGCGGATGGTCTTATATGAATGTCATGGCTTACATAAGTAACTCTTACCATTATTAGCAACCGACGCGACGGTTCTCTCGCTAATATTGCAAGTACCTACCTACAATAGTAATGCGCTATGGCTTCCCGACTACTTACTAATCTTTGTTCCATCCGATGCACACATAGTAGATAATTATATTAAAACATTTGAAATAAAAATATGATTTTTGGTATTTTCAACCACAAATAGCAGCCTCCCAGGTCAATTGTAGGCTTTAGTTGCATCAGTAAAAAATGATCAAGATATTAATTTCCCACTAGTTTTCGCCCGCGTGGAGGTCTAAAAAGTCCTATAAATCCGTCACCATTAAGGGGAGTACATGACCAAAACGCAAGTTTTATAATGCCTAAAAGTATGATCCACTGCAGTAAACAAAATCAGAAAAACATACTAAGATACTCTTAAGGATAAATTATATGCTAGTTAGGTAGTGTGTTGAAAACTTAATATAAATAATTTGGTACTTACGATAAAAAAAGTTACGAAGATTTACCTCTAAAATTACTTATAACGATTAAAAACCATACTACTTAGTATACATGCTATAATTCTGTTTTTTTTTCAGATTGTTCTTTAAAGCAACATACTAACGTGATAGTGTTTTTTTTTTAGTAGAATCAATAGATTTTTTGTATTTAAGAAATTGCTTCTTAACTTGCAATAAATTACCAGCTTTGTGTCATCGCGCTTCTGTTTCTTTTCTATGTAGTAGCATGCCGCGCTTTATCTGACAGCCCCATAAATAGCAGATTGTTAAACAAGGGATGAAATGCACTTAATTATTCTATTTTATTATTTTATTTATTTATTTTTACAATTTTAAGAAAGCTTACAGACTAATACACGCAAATGGTAACGAAGTAGTAAAAAACTGACAATTGCTAATTACAAGCTTCCACATATAAATAACAATGTTAAGACAAAAAAAAAAAAAAGAGAAGATCAAAGAAAAGAAAAATTAATGGAAAATGGGTAGGTAGGCACGAGATGTTTGGTGCACGAGCGTATCGAGGGTGCCAATAGTTCGAGTGCCTAAATAGGTCTTTCACCCGAGGTCAACAATCTGCTTTTGATTTCGGATATGAGGAAAGTAAGTAAAAACCTGATTACTTAAACAAAACCAAATTTTATTAAAACATAAATGCACAATATTGGTAAGATAATATCTATTTAAAATTAATATTAAAATTAGAGTAGGTAATAATTATTAGGTAAACGTAAGGAAAAGGTGCTTTCCTGGTATATTAATGTTGAATATTTTCTGCGAAATTTGAGTTTCATGTGCTTCTGTTTGGAGAGAGCAATATTTTGTCATTTTCTTCAGCTGGAATAGATTTTAGTTTAGTTCGCTCCGGATAGTCTTTGGAAGTAGGTACGGTCTACTAGGTTGCGGAGAGAATTCCGATGAATGTAGATTTATCGTTTTTATTACCTACATTACTTGTCATTTTCTACTGATTCTTCTATGTATCCTTCGGCTACTTTTTTTTTTTTGTTCATAATAAAACGTTGCCCCACACTAGGAATTTCTCCTGTATCGTGGGTGCGTTTACAAACATTTAAACTCACATACACAAACAGCCAGACCCGGAACAACTACTTGCAGGTCATACAAATACTTGTTCCGTGCGGGAATCGAACCCGCGACACGCTGCGCAGCAGTCAATCGGTTAACCACTGCGCCAACCGTGTCGTTACTCGATTGCCATCCTCCGTGTCTTTGAATTGTAGGCAAATCTGCGCCTGAATCAGCTAACAAAGTAGCTGAAGTTCTGCGGAAGCAGTGACCAGATTAAAAGTTTGGATTTGGTAAATTAAGATACGTGTATATCTGTTTCGGGATACCTACCAGACATTTTGTTTTTGCCAATAAAAAAATAAATTTCTTTCTTCACTACGAAGGTTCAGTCAACTTTGGTTTTAGTACCTCTTAACTTTACCAGTACTATGTCACCTTGTTTCTCTATGTCATGTTTGTCATGCTTCACCATTCAGCAAACGCCACTTAGGGCCAAAAAAAAATTGTCAACAAGACCCTCAGAACAATATATTGTTCTGAGACAAGACCTGAAAAAGAAATAGATCTTTCAAATTTAGTTAAATTCAATAAAAATCTATTGAAAAGTAAATTATATCTAAGTATAGTCATATTACAAAATTGTTGATAATATTTTTTAATTGCAATTTTACACTGCGACTTAACCACGAAGTTGGGACAAGGCTTGCATCGTTTTTAAACCATTTTTGACAGCTGGGAAAATCGTTTCCTAGGGACGAGAAGTACCGTTTTCATCCCTCTAATTTCTAATTTCAACTTCAAGCGTACTTTCCAAGCATGAGAAATGAAAAATACATTTTACTTAAGTACCTACGTCCAAGTTTCATGGTGTTTGGCCAAACAGTGTTAGGGTTCACTATAGAGACTCACAAAAGGTATTACTAACCTATATTTAAAAAAAAATACTCCTATCAAACTACTAATGTTTCTAGCAATTTATTGATCATGATTCGAAAGACGCGTAGCGCCATCTAGCGTCCTAAAGCTATTGTGAGCGTCGAAAGTTATTGTTTTTTTCCTCGGGAACAGTACTTTTTTTTCCGAATCAAAGGTACCCTATGTCCTTTTCTGTACCCCCGACAACGTATAAGCAAAATTTCATGATAATCGGTTCGGTGGGTTAGGCGTGAAAAGGTAACAAACAAACAAACTTGCTTTCGCATTTACATAATAGTAGTTGGAAGTTTCGATACAGTTTTTATCCGGCCGGCGGCGGCGGCACTTTAATTTGTGGGTACGTAATGAACGATGTCCTTTGTAAAACCGTTTTTTCATGGAAAAATTTATATTGATAACAAGAGAAAAGGTACGAGGTTGAGTTTTTAAAACTAGCTTCCTAGATAATGGCGTGTTGAACGTTTTCAATAAACAAGACTAAAAAAAAGATATGTAGATAGATAGGTCTAGGTTGATGTCTAAAAAATTCATGCATGCAACTTTTTACCTTTATAAGTTTCTTTCAAGCACTCGCTTGCTGGGGATTATAGGTAAGGAAATCGTAAAGAGGTGTAGTAATTGCTTTTATACTCGGAGCCTGCAGGTGGCGCATCTTATGTGGAACGCCTCTCAGACGTTATAGGCACCTTTATACGTCTTAGTGACGTGAGACAGACTTTAAATTATCTACATTTTTTTGTTGAGTTCTCGTATCTCAATACGCAGTAGTGAGCCTTAAGTTTAGCTGCCTATTGCTTGAAATTAAGCGGCGCATCTTATGAGAAAGCACGTCTCTCAGACGTGGGTTCGTGCTGTAAGATATACTTTGCTTTGTACATACTTAGTTTTATCTCCATTGCTTGCTGTAGTATACCTAGGCTGAGGCTAAGTCTGCAATCAAACGTGCACCCTATTAACACGATGAGAGTTTATAAATAAAAATAACTTACATCGTGATGATGGGGTTGATTAAGTAATGAGTGGCTCACAATAAAAATTAAAATTGAAGCAACACTAAATTTTATGATTGCTTTAACTTATGGTACGACATTTGCCATTATTAACTTTGTTTTCAAGGTAACATTATTTGAGATATTTATTATCTATGAAGTTTACCATTTAGTTACAGTCCATTTACAATTATTTTACCCCTGACAGCGCAACCCAATGGCAACCTTATTGTACCGATCATAAAGATCATTGTGAATTTGACAGACTTGTCAATGGCAGCAACTCAACAGCAACCTTAAAACAACGGCAATAAAGGTCACTGTGATTTTGACAGTGATGCAAGCTCAGAGGTAGAATAACTGTGAACGGACTGTAGGAATAAAAATAAACACCAGACGCGATAATAAAAATAAAACCTAAAACGATCCAACTTCAATACATTTTCTAATTTTCCATAAAATTCTTTGTGTAGTCCGCAAGGCGTTTCTCTTGCAATCAGCGTGCGCTTTACAGCGCTGTCTCCCCACCCTGGGGGAAAAAAAGCGCAGTTTTGTCTGGAGTCTATCTGAGGAGGTCGCGGACTATTTCACATCTGCCTTCACTCACTGTATTGTGTATTGTGCGATATGTTGAGTGAAAAGTGTATGGAAACTTGGAAAATCAAATAAGTATGTTCTAGGACTTCTCTAATACCTAGTACCTACCTATTGTATGATACTTTATAGCTTGATTGTCGGATTTATTTTACTGTCTTTTGATTTCTCCAAAAACAGACATCGTTCTCATTGCTTCACTTTTAGTAAATTCATTTGAATAAACTAATAATGGTATTTAAGCTGTAAGTGTTAAAAAGGCTACAGTAGGTAATCTTACTTCTTAAGGAAGACCAATCTACATTCTTTGTCTAATAAAAATATTTTCTTTTACATTGATGTTTGTTAGTCAAAAATCCAAAAACATTCATCTTCAAAAAGCCATCGCAAGAGCTATCATCACGTCCTCCATCGCATAAAACGTTATTTACAAAAAGCATAAACCATTTATGAGGATGAAAACTGAATAATTTACCGCCAAGGTATAAAATTTAAGGCGACTGGCAAAGACTGTTCTAGAAGCTTTCGCATGATCGTCAACTTTACTCCGGTCAGTTTGTAGATAGGTTGGCGATATACCTGGACTTTGTGAACTTACGTGACCATAATTGGAACAGGACTTCCGTCGAGTTGTTGAAATGAAAACATATAAATTTCATTGTGCGTAATAATACATTTTGTTCAATTTGCCGTAGATACTATAGATCTAGTAAAGTCTTTTGTCTATACATATATCTATCTTCTATACCTATCGTCTGAACTAATAATAAAGCTGAATAGTTTGTTTGTTTGATCGCGCTTATCTCTGGAACTGCCAGTTAGATTTGAAAAATCATTTTTGCATTTGTTAGCCCAACATCACGCTAGGACCCTTAGCAGCTGAGCATAAAAAAAAGTCCGAAAGAACGCTAAGCGAAAATGAGGTAGTAGTGCGGGCAGGCGATGCAATGCCACGGGGTGGGCCGGAGGGACCAGAAATTTCACGCGGACGAAGTCGTCGACACAACCTAGTAAGGAATAATACGTGTGTAATAATCTTAATTCGTAAGTTTAATTACTTTTGGACCATTTTACCTTTTCACCATAATTGTACCCAATATCCAGTTTCATATGCAGTACTGCGTTTAAATTTTCATTTTGGGCGTCTTTTAATGGTGACTTAATTATGATTTTAAATGATAAATGATTTTTATTTCTGAAAGTAGGTTTGTAGAAACAATTTTACACGTCAATCGAATATTGTAAAAACAAGATGAGGTCGGCGTTTCCTATTTGACTACTCTGAGAAGAAAGGCCGAAACTAACTCAGAGGTCACAGTCTCTTTTAAAGTCCAGACATAATCTTGGTCAGATCATGTGAAGACCATGTAGATTGGTGTCTGAAACGGTATTTTGAGGAAAAACCATACAGATTGAGCGGACCTGTCTAGTCAGGGCACGCGTTTGTCCAGTAATCGTGTAGCTCAACTCAGAACTTAAGGAGCACAACGAATCGACGAACAATACCAAAGAAAAGACATTTGGGAAAGCCGCATAAATTACTCAGACTGCCAGATCATGATTAAAACTAAGCGAGAATCTATAGTATCTTTAATCTATAGTTTCAAAATTATCCTCTTCTTATTCTGGTGCTTTAATTTAGACTCACTCTAACAAATTGAAAACATAATATAATAATAACTCTAAAACATAATAACTCTAATAATATACATCTACTATCTCAAACCCTTTTCGATATTGTAAACAAAAATTCCCACAAAAACCGGCTCCACATCTTTCCCTGCTGTCCATACTTCAAGTGGGTACTTAAATGGGTTTTAGTAATGAGTTAGCGTGTCTAGACAGGCCGCTACCTACGAACTATGTAAATTAGCACTAAGCCTGCCACCTCCCTTAGTTGTCCTGCAGTATTAAATTTTGAATACCTGGAGCTTATTCAGAATCATAACACTGTGGAATTTGTGGGGTTCGTGCATTGTGAGCTTGCAATACTTAGTTGTCGAGGGGATGAAACTAAAAAGGGTGCCATTTATAGGAGGTGCCATTTGTAGACGTAGCTTTTGTTACATATTTGGATGATTGTACGAATTATGAGGGGCTCGTGGCTAAGTAATAACAGCCGCATGGGTCTATCTTCAAGGTTGAGCAACGTTGGCCGAGGTCAGTCTGTGGATGGGTTACCATCCATTTCATACCCAGACTACTTAACGTCTTTTCCGAGAGTCCAAGGCAAGAAGGTCTTAAATCCTCAGAAAACACGTTGAGCTGTTTGTCGTTGCGGGTAGTCAGCCCGAAAGTCTGACAGTCAGTCAGACAATGGGTATCGGGTTACACAGTAACTGGTCAAGTATGCAGTCGCTCCATGTTAAGTACTGGTATTCAGCTGCATCCTGTTAGACTGAAGGTCGACCCCATTAGTTGAGAAAATGCTAGGCAGATGATGTATAGGATTTGATTATACAGACCCCACCGGTTTGATGAAAAAATGGTCGATGAAGAGACGTAGAGCTTGACAGAAATTGCAACCATGATACAAACACATCAATAGTTTATTTTACCTGCTGCAGCGGTAACCAAAACGAAGGCTACTTCTGAATAAATAGCTCAAAAATAAACTCACAAAATAAAACTTCGAATAAACCATCAAACCCTCATGATTCATCTAATAAAATCAACGTACATTGAAGCATTTCATTTTGTAAAGAGGTTTCTTATGCGGCGTCCCGTACCGTTGGATGCCGAATAAAACCATAGGTACCTGTTTGAAGTCAAACTCGAGTGGAAGAAAAACATACGGCGAAATCGCGGCGTGGCATTTAAAGTGGAAAATATTGTGGTTTTAAGTTCATGAAAGAGCTAGTTATGTTAATAACACAAAATAATCTGCTTGCGCTCTTTAATTTTTCTATTAATCAGGTAGAGTAAACGCAGAAATACTCAAGTAGTTTATATATATTTTATGTTTATTTTGAACAAATGTCCAAAATCCAAGCGAGTGAACCAGTGGTGCTCCAACGTCCATCAGGTTCTATCAGCTGGACCATTGGCCATCTCCTTCTCTCGTGTCTGCACGAACGACTTATATGAAACTTTGGTACAAATTAGCTGGTCAGTAAAGTGGTAGTGCAGCGGGGCTCACTGTCCAGAGTGCGCCGGACGTTCCTACTTTACACACACTGCACTACAAAATATTTTAAGCCTGTAATATCATGCCTGTTTTCCCCGAGAAGAGTTAGACAGATGCGTAGGTACGTCATACTACCCGTCGTCCGTCAGTCATTTTGAAGTCCCGTGTAATAGAGACAGACTTCAGGCTCCTACTGAAAAATTCCTGATGAAAAAACCCAATAACATTTTGCTTGAACTTGGAATCGAAATCAAAACCTCAAGCTCAGCCGTAGCAGTTACGAGCACTATTCTAACGAGCCTATTAGTCCACCTATAAATAGGGTGTGGCGTAAATAATAGATAACCCTGAAACTGTCGATTGGCCAGATTGTCATCTATCATTTACCCCACTTATATCGCCTACATACGCGTACATTTTTTTTTCGGTATGGGGGCCCAAAATTGCCTAACTCCGTCAAAATTTTCCGTCAATGTTAAAATTTAAGAACAAGTATTTTTTGAGATGTTATCTTAGATTGTAATAAAAAATCTTGATACTGGTCTGATAATACAAATATTCAGGAGGGACATAAAATAAAAACAAAACGAGAACAAGTCACCAATTGTAGAAATGGCAGCTGATTTTGTAAGAGCAACTACGATTTTTTTTTAATATCAAAAATATCAATAGTTTGGTCATCCTTGGGCATATGTTGATATAAGTGGGGTAAATGACAGATAATAATCTGGCCGATCGACAGTTTCAGGGTTATCAGGGTTTCAGGGTAGAAAATAGGTGGCTCGTTTAGATGCCAATGTATACGTTTTTATAATAAACTTCCTAGCCACATTCAAGCACTAAGCCTTAATAAATTCAAATCTTTTATAAAAAGGAAATTATGCCAGAATGCCTATTATACTGTCAAAGACTATATTGAGGACAAAAAGGCTTGGGATTGAGTTGCTCCAATAAAGCACAGGCAATGTTAATTTATTTTATTTCGCTAACTATTTCTACTTATAATCTTTGCTATAAGTATCTATACTTATTTACATATACAATGACACTAATATTTACTATTTAAAGTATTATATTATTTTAAATTATTGTGAATGTGAGGACTATGTGTGTTTTTGTTGCAGTTTTAATCATGTTCTGGCAGTTTGAGTAGCTGATGCGGCCTACCCAAATGTCCTTTCTTTGGTATTGTTCGTCGAATCGTTGAGCTCCTTAAGTTCTGAGTTGAGCTGCACGGTTACTGACAAATGCGTGCACTGACTGGACAGGTCCACTCAATCTGTGTGGTTCTTTCCTCAAAAGACCATTTCAGACACAAATCTACATGGTCCTCAAAGATTATTATAATATTATTCTAATTATTGTGAATGTGAGAACTATGTCGGTCATTGATTTATTTATATTTATTTTTGTATTTTTCTCAACGTAATCATGATCTGGCAGTTTGAGTAATTTATGCGGCCTACTCAAATGTCCTTTCTTTGGTATTGTTCGTCGAATCGTTGAGCTCCTTGAGTCTAAGTTGAGCTGCACGATTACTGACAATTGCGTGCACTGACTGGACAGGTCCACTCAATCTGTGTGGTTCTTTCCTCAAAAGACCATTGCAGACACCGATCTACATAGCTTTCACATGACCTGACCAAGATTTTGTCTGGACTTTAAAAGAGACTGTGACCTCTGAGTTTGTTTCGGCCTTTCTTCTCAGAGTAGTCAGATAGGAAACGCCGACCCCATCTAGTTTAAAAAAAAATATGATTGACGTGTAAAAGTGTTTGTTCAAACCTACTTACAGAAATAAAATCATTTATCATTTATCATTTATCATTTATCCATTATTTACGCCACACCCTGTATAACCCAAACAAATGCAATCTATCAAAATATTCTTTCTGAGGCCGTGCGTGTATCGTAGCAATCGATTCTCTCGATTAAATATCATTATTTCAAGACGTAGAAGTATATTATATTTCCACAGAGCAGAGAATACTATAAATACTCGTACGTATGTTATAACCAATATCCCGCGGAGACGGAGTTGCAACGGAAATTGTGTCCCGACTCGATCACGTCTCGAATTCTACAAACATGAGCATATTATATTTTAGTGTAAACTTTTCAGTTTACGGGATTGTTTAATTAGTTTTACTAAGTAAATTGAATGTCTATTTAATATTTAGGGAATAGAATAGATGAGGTCAATCAATGTATGATGACATATGAAAAACTAGAAATGATAGTACCTAAAGCTAGAGTAGGTGATAATGTAAACGACAGCCATAAAATTACCATCAAAATGAGCTCAAAATTTACTCAAAGGCCTGTCACAAAGGATTTCTTTTTAAGGGGCTGACAAAAGCTAAAGCGCGGTCACTGTCGGACTGCATAGAAAATAAAGAGAAGCGCGATGACACAAAGCTGGTAATTTATTGCAAAATATGAAGTAATTCTCTATTTACTAAAAATCTATTGACTGGACTAAAAATTAAAACACTATCACGTTAATATGTTGCTTGAAGAACAATCTGAAAAAAAACCAGAGTGATTGCATGTGTGGTTTATAATCGTTAAACTAATTTTTTTGAGGCATTTTCGTGACTTTTTTCTATCGTACATAATTATTTGTATTATGTTTTTAACACACTATCTAACTATCATATATCCTGAAGAATATCATATATTTTTCTGATTTTGTTTACTGCAGTGGATTATATACTTGTAGGCATTATAAAACTTGCGTGTCATGTAGTTAGTCCCCTTAAACAGGGAAGGAATGGCGACTGATCACAACGCACACATTTACCAATAGTGCATCGCGGAAACAAATAAGGTTAAAAACAGCGATGCGTTTGACCAAAATAAAAGTAATTTTGCAGTTTTAATTCAATTAAAAAATAAATACAACGCTCGGTGGAATGATTTTTAGATATTTCTATAGTTGATTGAATTCCCTTTACGGTCATTACATACAATATGATAGTTTACGCTCGAATGTTTGAAAAATAAGCGACAAATTTTTTTTTTTTACTCTGTATTACGAGTATCGTGACACTAGGTACTTTATTTTTATGAAATATTATTGAATAAGTATTTTCTTAAAAAATTGACAATACAGTAAAAAAAAAACTGGCTTGTAATATGTATCAATACGCCTAACTGTGCGACAAAAAACTGAGCGTTTTACGGTGTCCTACGTTTGGACAGCGCCTTAAGAGGGCTATCACAATTTTTCTTGTATTTGAGTGTTTGAAGAGTCACACATTCAAATACAAGAAAAAATGTGTTATTTATTTAGAACACTCCGAGAGAAATAATCAAACTTTATCATAAATACACATCAAAACTAAGAGTTTTGATGTGTATTTATGATATAGTTTGATTATCTCTAGTAGGTATTATTAGTTCGATGATTAAGGTTTAGATATGGCCACAAAAAAAAAATATGCCCGAGAAAATTTGATTATTTCTCTCGGGAGTATTCTAAATAAATATCACATTTTTTCTTGTATTTGATTGTGTGACTCTTCAAACGCTCAAATACAAGAAAAATTGTGATAGCCCTCTTAACTTCATGTTGGCTATCAGAAATGTAGGTGTTTCTTTATAAATGTCATCGACAAAAAAGAAGCAGTGACTGCTCAACTACTAAAGACTGAAAATAATAATTCGTATTTTCAACCCAATCCTTAATCTCCTTTCATTATACTCCAACTGAAACACAAATAAATTAAAATATCTTCAACAAAACGGTACAAACTCGTGCCCGTGAAACGTCAAACAATTGTTTGTTTCGCAAACAAATTACGGAGAGACCCGCATCACACCAGTTCTGTTGTAATTGTCCAGTGTTGGGCGTGGGATAAAGAGAGGACATTAATCTTTGAACAAATTGTGGTGATGTGGAATGTTATCCCTAAAGACATCGGTCGCGGTGAATGGTTTGTTCCGTTTGGGTCACATAAATAGATACTGTTTGAATTATAAAATTGATTAAGCATAGGTAGGTAAGTAATTTTGGCCCTGCTAAGGATTGGTACATAAGTGATTATGTAGAGGTACCTTCCGTTTGAATTAAAATGAATTTGATGGTATTTAGTCTGTATATGATTTATCTAAACTAACCAACTTATCAGCATTTTTTGCTTATTTTTGTATCTACTTAAAACATTAGTTGCAGTTATAGTGGGTCACATTAATTTGTTTAATCTTCTTATTAATAAAGTGAGTGCATATTATGAATTGAAAAAGTCACCTCGCGCATGAGAGGCGCGGCCTTAACCACTGGGTCATCATGGCCAATGATTATCCTTTGAAACTAAATTTCGCGAGCACATTCGCAAGAAGCTGGCAGTATCGTCACAGCGGTAATGTTTTCTCATTGTCTGTCTTATTTTTTTTTTTGTATATTCGTGTATTTATGTGCATATAATTGTGCTTATATTTTATATAATTCGGTATATGTATTATATTTACAGTCTTAATAAGTTTATGCGTGTCTTTGTTTTATTTAAAAATATTTATTACTAAACTAGCATTATAAATTGCACCTACCACTATTTATCTCTGCATCACCCAAAGGTTCACTGGTAGAAAATGCCTATGGCATTAAGTCCGCCCGTGTACATTTGTGTGCTTAAAGTGTTAAATAAATAAATTATCAGTGACCAAGAATAGTCTTCATCTAAATAAGTACGCTAGCTTCATTCCTCCATCACATCACGTAGGTACGTCACAATAATCAAGTCACCGTCTCAGACCAAACAAAAAATCAAAATATAGAGCTGCGAACAATACCGTGAAGCATGCAAAACTACACCTTCCTCTGTGCATACACGCTCACGCGCACACATTGACACAGTGACAACCAAACTACACCTCACTAAGTGCACACATGTTTACGAAACCTGCCTCAAGTCACTGTTTTTTTTTTTTTTTAAGAACTAATGTTCTTAATAATTTATTACAATCTAGCTTAATAGACTAATAAGCAACTTAACTCTGACTTATTATTTTTCGTGATAGTTTACGTTATAATTAAGAATGGTGTCAAATTGCACTTTTGCACAATTACGTAGCACTTTCTTAGAGCCTGATAATTAATAAAAACACTTTGTTCATGTGTTACATGTATAGCACAGCATTGTTACTATTTTCATTCGAATTTAAAACACTACACTAACTCAAATGGTTTAGTTCTCTTTATCCTACGCACTGTGTCCGTGTTGTCTAGTAGCTGAATTGCCTCGACATTCACGTGTCGGTGAAGCTTGTGTTCGTGGGCTGCAGCAAATTTTGGATGACGTGACGTCACTGTTGACAGCGCTATGTCTTGATTTTTGAGGTCACAGTATTTTTAAATCCCCACATTCGCCATGCACTAATAAAATCTTCAAACAGCTCCCGCTGCACATAGCTTGAAGCGCTTTAAAGCGTCCGCTTACAGCAATTAACTGCGCTTTGTCGGAACTACTTACAGAACGGACTTCAATGTTAATAAAAACCAGCTTTTAGTAGGCTACTGGGTTTTATACTACATCGGGTTTTCTTTAATTATCTATCCGATGCTGGAAAATTCCTGGAAAACCGTGTACTGAGATTAAGCTAAGAGTCTTCAGAGTCCGTGGTATCTAATGTGATAAGCATATTAAAGCTAAAATACTTTACTTGCTCACTTTTGCTGGGCTGTGAGTGTATTTACTTGTATAAATGTATTTATTTTATTATTCATGTATACACACAGTAATACAGATACGACGTATTAGAATTGAGTACAAAGAGAGGGAGGAGAAATGAAAAAGAAATGTAGACAATAGAGTGTGAGAACAAGAAGAGAAGAAATTGGTTTTGTGACGTCTTAAAATAGAATATTAAATATACCTACGTAAAATAAAAAAATAAAAATTACTTAAATAAATACATATTGCAAAAAAATAATAATAAAACAAATATATAAATAAATAAAATAAATAATAAATATATAAATTCTCACAGTTAAGAGGAAAGGTAATGCTCTTTTACTCGATATTTGAATTGAGAAATAGATTTTAAATCTCGAATGCTAGGCGGAAGTGAGTTCCACAATCTTACAGCATGAACAGAGAAGGAATAAGAATAGTAGCTTGTTTTATGAGGATGGGATTTAAGGAGGGTTCTAAGGTGTGAATTCACAATCAGCCTACAACGCTCCCACTGCTGAGACTCAGGCCTCTCACAAGAGGGAGAATAATAAGTAAGTACCTAGACTTACTAGTCTAGGTACTAGCTTATTATTTTTCATTTTTCAACCTTTTGGTGCTGTTCTCTTAGACTGAAAAATTCGGTGTTGGAAAATGTATACATACTTTGAACAGGAAACTAAAAGCTACAGGAAGAGAAAAATTTTATACAACAACAAAATATGTGATCGAAATAAAATTCTCTATTCCTTGTTCTGAAACCGCGCTGTTCCATCGCTCTCTGGAGGTTACTCAATAAAATGCAATCCTCTATACAGACCACTCACTCAGTTGTACCTATGTACCATTGTTACCTATGTACCAGCTATATCCACAATTCCAATAAGTTTATCTGCAAAACTGTAAACCGAACATTCTTTTTTAATTTTACGTTAGCTCTACAAATGAATTCCGTCTAACACAAATTGCTTCATATTTTTTCACGAGATCTGAAAACTGTATTCACGTTCGTAAAGTTTGATGTGGTTTTGGGTTTGCTCTGAGCCAGCGGGTAAATAGGCCGGTGGTGTGGCAAAAGTCGGCCTTTATTTGAGTTTCTTAAACACGAAGATGGACTCTTGAACAGCATGTTGATAAGATGCATGGAATCATCAGCTCATGTATAGTTTGAGTTATATGATAATCATTTTGTTACTAAAATATTTTTTAAATGCCAGTCATCCTGCAGTGAGAAAAACTTGAACAAATATTAGCATTATCATAAGAAGCTGGTGTGAAATGAACACAGCAAGCAAACAAGAATACAGCTTCAAAGACAGCACCATAAAAAGATTAGGATCAGACCTTTGACATAAACCCCACAAACCATGGCATTTTATTACTTGCATTAAATTAACAGTGAAAAAAGCGCTGCACTTAATTTTGTGGGTGCCATAATGAGGGCGGGAAAGTTGAGAGATCATTTAGCCGCATTATCCGAATCAAACCGGTGCGAACTGGAATCCTCTGACAAAGTTTTGTAAGAATAATTTTGAAGGGTGTTCTTTTATGACGAGTAGAAAAGAAGATTATGAATTCTAGGGAGAGATGTAATTAAAGACATAAATATTATTTAGACGTGTTTTATGTAAATCAAACTTTCTTGTTATTTTAAGAGCGTTTATACCTTATGAGTGGTAACGTCGCAATTTAGTGTCATATTTCGTGGTTATCAATTTTTATCATTTAATCGGAGCTATATTTTAAAAATCTGTTTAATTAACTTTTTAGAATTATGTGAAAACTGTGTAAAAGGTAAGAAATCATTGCGTTTACAGTTCTATTTATATGCAAATAATACATTGGAAACTTGCAGGGCGTTATTTTCATTGTAAAATAACTGTAAGCATTACGGTTACTTACTTTTTAAACACTTTCACGTAATTCTAAAAATTAAAAATAATAAAAAACTAAAAATTAAATAATAATAAATTCCATTCGAACAAGTCATATGTTCGATTAATGGAAAGTCGACTTTCCATTAATCGAACATATGACTCTCGAAGTTAAGTTACGGACCCTATTTTAATTCCGTGATAAGTACCTAATATATCTAAAATCAATAGTAGTATAAAATACCTACTCACCTTCATTATTTAACAAGATGCAAAGAGCATTATCTTCGTGCAACTGTCTAGTTATACGTTAACCGCAGTAATCCGGATCATACCGGTGCCATCTGGATTCTGGAGCAAGCTTCCTCAGGAAGAGATTTGTAAGAATAATTAAAATGACTTCGCTAATGTTACTTTCGTCTTGAATATTAGATAACTTAGCTTTAGGATAATGTTTGAGGCAATTCACCGACATCTTAGTAAAATATTGGGGAACAACTTTGCCTCAACGGTTACAGGAAACTGATGTCGTTTATGAAATTTTACGGTTAATAAAACGAGATGTTGTTTTTTCTTTCCTAAAAATTAATTGGTTTATTCGATAAGCAGTACCTACCAAATATATTCAAAAGCCATAAGCTTCTTAAATACCTACTTGCTTAATTTTATAATGTTGTCTGTCGAATTCATAACAAAGCCTAGGGTCATTTTTGTTTGCCAAAATATTACCTATACCTCCCAACACTATTATGCCAATGCAGCCGCTGCGCTGCAGCGATTTTCCAAAAGATTTAGCAGCACAACTCCGACACTTGTTTGGTAACTTTGTGCAGCGCTGCATAGGCTTTAGTTGCTGTCAGCTGCAAGTTCTGAATGTATTTAAAACGGCCGTGTTGAATTACTCTGCATACGGTATTTGGCTGAATAATAAAAGTGTCTTGGTGTATTTTCTATTGCAGAGTTTTTATTTTTTGTTAATTTTGAGGTGAATGGGAAAAAAGGTTTTTGCTTCTTATAACTTTTAGTTTTGTTTTTAGTTATCTCACTTATTAAGTGACGATTAGATACAGCATTTTCAGTACCGTGATATAATTGGATTTCAATGTAATATTATGAATCCTGATGGTTTCATCATAATTTATTTATAATGACTATAAACCAAACTTAGCTGACAGTACAGATGTTAGCTGTGACGAGTAGGGTATATCACATTTTTCTATAAGTTATATTAACATACCTACCAGAGGCAGAGGTCGGAAATGAGAGTATTTTTTAATATATTATTCTCCATCTCAACGTAGAGCCTTAAAAGCACTATCGATGGTTCCACTTACAAAAAGAAACAGACTTAAACATCACTCCTTCCCCGAATTACCATTTACTACTCATTTGGGAATTAGAGGAAAACACGCAATGCATCAGCAGTAAGTCAACACCCCGTAACATAAGGGTGAGTCCTTTATCTGCCTTGTAGTCAACTTTCAATTGACTTTTACGGCTCGTGAAGATATATGGCTGATAGTAGGTACTATCTTTTCTTTCTTTCTTCCAGCTATTAGGTTAGGATGGGTCGGGAATTCGGGAAATGTGAATAACCCTTCGGGTGCTTTTCAAGGGAAGTGAGTGCTTTCTCTTTTATTATATCTTTTACTTTTAAAAGTATTGAGTATGGAAAAGGTTTTATGTTTAGCGTTGAGTGTTAAAAATGCGAAGTTCCTATATTGCTGCAAGGTGAACGCTTGTTTATTTATTAACTTTAGTAGGTATACAGAATTCGAACCCCTGAAGTGGTTTTTTTTATTTCTTTCTTACACCCGTGTACTGTGGAATTTTAATATTTAACGATTTTAAGATATTGTTACGCACTCTCAATTAACAAAATATGAAAAAGTATGCTAAGATACAAAAGTTCCTAGGCGCTTTTATTCTACATACTTTATCCAGACATAAAATATAGAAGTATTCCACTCAGAGCACTGATTTCAACAGTACTTGTCCGAACCGCACTTGAGCACTTCCACTTATACCGCACTGAAACAAAATTTTGATAAGTGCGGTTCGATGGAATAGTATTTTTGTATTATTTACCTACAGTAAACGGCCTGAAATAAATTTTACGTACGTAAAAACACGTAAAGTAAAGTTCTAGTGATGGGATGTAATTTTTGTTCAAGCCATTATCAAACAAAAGATATCGATATAGATCAGCAGAAGTTAAGTCTTGTACCGGATTTCACCTTTTCCACGAGTAATGTTTTATTTGTGTCGATGTCAGTTAACAAAAAATGACAGATCTTGTCACTTTTCTTAGCGATTTCGTTAGTTCAAATCGTACAGTATTTCAACCAGGGCCTGCAGTCTCGACATGACGCAAACGGCTATCGCAAACTACTGAGCGATAAATAATAGCAAAAATAATTGTTTGCCGTAACGATGCTTACGACAAATGGAAGTCTCTACACCCGAGATAACGCGCAAGATCGTACATAACTTTGACAAAACGGTGTCGGTACGCCAGCGAAAAGCGTATTCATAGTTCAGTTTTTTCGAAGACAATTAATGTCCGTAACAAATTCACCTTGAATACGGGCAAAATTAGTGCACATGATTTAATAAAAATAATTATTTTTCTGGAAAATTTTGTAGTGGCTATGTAAACCATATCTTGGAAACACTATTTTTCATGAAAACTATTAAGTAGCGATGACCATTTTAAAGAATTAAAATAAGTGTTTAAATATCTAAGGACATTAAAATCTGCGTCCTTGCAACATTATTAACCTAATGCCAAACTTGTCAAGTGTCAATGTCAAGTCATTATGGAATTGTAAATTGTTTATTTAATTTTGTTGTCATTGCAAGCAAACAATGTATTTTCAATTCAATGGTATTTACTTATAATTGTTCATTGACGTGACAATGTTACAGCATGTTATTACTCGGCTTACCCAATTTGGCTCAAGCGGCGACCCCACTGCTCAGAGTTTCTCATTAAAGTAATAGAGTTGCGTAATATGACACTAGACTACAGCAACTCTGTAATGCTGTAGCATTTGAAGAAATGGCTAATGTTTACCTAGGAGCTCGATAAACACGTCTCCTGAAATTCTGTAAATATACGGAAATGAAAAATTTCAACGGATTTTCACTTTCGTGCGATTTGCAGTCTCATAACCATATCAAGGCTGTTGGAGGTCTCTGAGGCAGCATGAAGCAAGCGGTCCACACTTCAGAAGGCCACATAGCTTGGAGATGCATCATTTGTGGTGGCTATCTCCTGTAGTGAGAGCACGATGTAGAAGAAGAAAACAATTTGAACTAAGTGAATAGTGAAAGTTTACATTTTCAATCAATAAATATTTTTCGATAGGTATGCAAGATGCCCCATGTAAACAGTGTCTAGATTATTAGCATACATGAACTTAGGATATGATTGTGGTAATGGAAATATAATAAAGTTGAAAACATGATTTGTGGTTGTGCGTTATTTATTTTTCAATAGAATATTTATTTACAAAACTACTACTAAAATCAGTTGTTACAGTTGTGAGGAATCCGTGTACATTCTACCTAATATAGCAGGCTAATTTAGTAAATAAATTACAAAAACTAAATTTCAATACAGTTATCTTACCGGTTACCGGCTAAGAAATCTTGTACAGATTAATAAATAAATCTACTAATGATGCTGTTAGCTGTTTTCTACGTTATTGAAATGGTAGATCTTTAATATTGCTAGGTATTTTATTATAAGTTATAGGTGAGGTGCCATACAGATATTTTTTTCTTAAGTAAAGAAGTTATGAGTCCCGTGCATGAGTCCTTGGACATTGTGCCACCCTATGTAAAATTTCTACATATATGTCTGTAATTTTGATGGTGTACATATTAAACAGTATCATATCTATCTATGTATTGAGATCTCATATCTGTAGCATGTTTTATAGTTTCATTAGAGGCAGAAAGTAGGTAGATGTTTATTAGTTTTTACAAATTTGGCTACTTCAATGTTCAAAAGGCATGGGAAGGTTAACAATTTATGAGACACCAAACCTTAAAACAGAAAGTAGGTACCAAACCATGGTAAGCAACCAATATTTTCGGCAGACTAACTTCTTTTTGATAAGTTATGCAGCTTACTCTTGTACAAATTTCCTCTGCCTGTGCCTTCCTCGTCAACTGGCTGTCAATTAAGATCCCTAAAAATGTTGTGATGGTTATACTCTTTTTCTAAAGTTTATACGGTTTAAAAGTGTATGATTTAGGTTTTTTGGAGATTTTAATTAAATTTCATTATTGTCACTTTATTAAACTGCTGAGTTTATTGGTAATGTCATGCGGATAGGTGTGCAACATAGACATGACATGACAAACAGAGTTGTATAATTAACATTGTAAACATTGTGTCTAGAATTATAATGTGTGAACTTAGGAAAGGATAGTCATACTTAATGGAGATTTAATATAGTTGAATGATTTGCGGTTGTGTTCTTTATTTATATACCTACTAAGATCGGACAATTCGCTCCCTTCAAAAAGATTTAAAATGTCTTTGGCTCCTTCTAATGCGGTGATTGTCGGCGACGTTCGTTCGCACGTAAGTAGTATGTCCTGAACCTATAAATAGGTGGACTTAAAAGCCTCATTGGTACAGACACACAGACACACCATCGCGACACATAATTCCGCATAATTTTTGTTTGAAACTACTTGCAAACACCAAAATATTATAGTTTACGATGACAAGTTGACAACGAATCACTTAGCGGGCTGTCAAAAATGGTTGCAAACTATAATCGTAAACACTAAGGATATCGTCACTTTTTCGACCAAGATTGATAAAATACTGGTAACATCCGATAAATTTGAGTGTCGAGACTACCAAATATCGTTACATCTAGATTGTTAGGACTTAGCAACCGAAAACGATTGCTAAGCAGTTTGCGTCATGTCGAGACTGCAGGCCCAGGAACAAATGGTCTAATGAACGTCTCACACATACATACTGCTAGATGAAATCTAAGTATGTTTTAGTATGCAGTGAGTCGAGGCAAGTTTAGCAATTGCGTGTTATCGTGTAGGTAGGAAATGCAATTCATAATATTAATAACTATTATTATTTTCCGCCATTTTGGACTTGTTAATAACTTATACCATTGCTTTCAATCAACTCTTCATATTATGTGGCAGCAGTGGAAAAATACCACAATCATGCCAATTCATTCTACTACTATGATATAACTTCAAAAGCACATTGTTGAGTGAAAAAATAAAAAAAAATTAAATGATGAGAGACTCCTAAATTCTACACAGAGTCACAAACAGATTTCCAGTGTTCATAAAAGGGAAAAACAAAAAAATGTGATTCGAACCAATATAATGTTACATTTCAAGTTACAACTTGTATTTCGTATGGTGGGTAGTTAGATTATGCAGGTACTTACATATATGTTTTTAAAGAGTTTTTGTGTTAGGTTAATAGTTTCCTAGCTTTTTCCACCGGCTTCGCCAGCGTGGAGGTAGTTTTTTTTTTTTACATATATACCTACCTATGTGCCAACCTTCATGGTGCTCGATCAAACGGTGTTAGAGTTCACTCTAGACACACAAGATGTGTTACTTATATTTAAAGAAATTTACTTTTAACACATTACTAAAGCTTCTATAATAATATAATTATATCATGATTCGAAAGGTACGTAGTGCCATCTAGCGTCCTAAAGCAATTGCGATCACAATTGCTTTAGGATCGAAAGTTATTGTTCTTTCCCTCGGGAAGAGTACTTATTTCTGGATAAAAGGTACCCTATATGCTTTTCTGTACCCCCTTTTTTTTTGAGGGTGGGAAATCATCAAATAACCTCTCCCGCTCTGGGTAGAGTGGGAGGGCGTGTCAGACTATTACTGACTAAAACCCACCCGTGTTCCTTCAGTTGCCTGTGCCAGGGGCCACGGTATCTCTCTCGGACTTTCCCGCAACCCTAGCAAGCATCGGCCCTAGCGGACCCCGTCATTGGTTCTGACATCTCTTTGAGGCGCGCGTGGAACACAACGCGCCGTCGACCCGGGCCTGGGCCTTATCCAACGGCGAGCTGCCCATTGTTCGCCGTTCGCAAGCCAACGCCTACGGTGGCCGGGAATCGGCCTGAGATTCCTGAGGCCCAGGGCGTCTCCTGCGGCGGCTAGGGGCGTGAGGGCGTGAATTTTGCCTCTCCCTCATGCGTTCCGCCTCCTCCTTTGCGAACATTACTGCTTCGCAGAAGGAGGTGACGGCTTCCCAAACCCTCTCGCTCCATACTATGGCCTGGACCAGGGCCGGACGCGAGAGATCGCCACCGCCAATCGCCTCCACGAGGACACGGCGGTGTTTCGCCCAAGCCGGGCAGACCTCCACCGTATGCTCCACCATGTCCTCCGGGCGATTCCTCCCGCCTTATCCAGAACAGGAACCTCCTGAAACATCCGTGTCCGGTGAGGACCTGCGTCAGGCGGAAGGTGAAGACGCCGTGGCGCCTCTCTAGCCACTCCTCAAAGAGGGGACTTATCGGGGCACTGACGATTATGCAAAATTTCATAATGATCGGTTCAGTAGTTTAGGCGCGAAAAGGTAACAAACAAACAAACTTCCTTTGGCATTTATTATATTAATTTAGGATGTAACAATACAAAAAATCTGATTAATAAAAAAGTATTGGACCAGCCCGACTGTCAGTGTCCACGTTTCGGCACCGTATGTCATAACGGGCAGGACGTACTGGTTGAAGACTAAGTCTTCAAACATTGCGGGATGGACGACGAGGACACGAAGTTTTCCAAACGCTGGTCAACTCAACTGGATCCATCAGTCGGCTTCTTTGTTAAAGTGGTTTCTACTGAGCTGGATGACTTCCCCTAAGTAGACATACTCCTTCACAGCTTAGAGAAGCGACCCTTTGTTGTGGATTGGTCTCGGCAAGACGTGTGAATTGTACATGACTTTCGTCTTGTCCGAATTCATGCCGAGGCCATCCCACCGAGAGCTCCATTTAGACTGTGCAGCATCTGTTCCAACTATTTTAGCATTCTGCCATTATGTATCGACAAAGCGTAGGTAGAAGTAGAAGTAGAGAGATGTACCCGCCGTTCACGTTGATACCCCGTCCAGACCAGTTCAGCGACTTAAAGTCGCCTTCTAACGCGTTGTCAACAGTTTCGGGGATATCATATCCTCCGGTCTTACCTTTCTGCAGTTTAATGGGGCTGGTTTACTTGTCCTGGGTCTGGACAGTCATCGTGGCAGCATCATACTTGACAAACATCTCAATACTTCGATGTAGCGCCAGCCAATTCAGTCTACGAGATCGGGGAAAAAAAACTAAGAGAGGTAATGTGGATACCATCTAGTGAGTAAACACACCTTCGAAGTAAAAACCCTGTTTTCGCACCGCCGGTTCGCGGCGTCGGTCGGTGTGCTAACAGCGTTAAATATTTGAATGTCATTGAAATCGTTTCTACTACCGAGGTTGCTTATGCGACATTTAAGTGAGTGAACCGCATTAATTACGTACGACAACGGAGCACTTTTCTGGGCCTGGTTCGACACGCGCTTGCCGTATCGATAAGTTATACTAGTTAGAAATGTCCTCAACAAAGAATACATACGTCCCATCTCTACAAACTGTATGCAGGTGCCGTTCGGGGACTAAAAATAATATTTATAAACTGTTCCACCGAACAGCACTTATCAAAATTTTGTTTCAGTGCGGTTAGTGGAAGTGCTGTTGAAACCTGTGCTCTGAGTGGAATACCTAAAATAAGACCAACTATGAAGTGTGTATCGAATGGCGGTGGTGTATAGAAATCAAACTATATATTCGGTTATATCTGAACACGTTCCCTGTGGATTCAGCCGGATTGTTCTATTTCCTTTAAATAGAGCCGATGATACTGTTCTTTAACGGTAGCTAAAACTGGATTGATGTTATAATATGAGGATACAAAAGTTTGATGCAAATAAAAATATGTTAGTTGGCCGTAGTGAAGAAAAAATCGCTTTTCGTCTCTTTTTTCATGAATCTCGTAATCTGATGTTGCGTGATTACTTCATTACAAACATTTGTACGTCCTCCGGCATAACATAACGCACTCTATATTATTTTTATACAGGGGGGCTAGTTAGTCACCAGGGCCTGCAGTCTCGACTTGACGCAAACCGCTTAACAATCGTTTTCGGTTGCTAAGTCCTAACAATCCAGATGTAACGATATTTGGTAGTCTCGACACTCAAATTTATCGGTTGTTACCGGTATTTTATCAATCTTGGTCGAAGAAGTGACGATATCTTTAGTGTTTACGATTATAGTTTGCAACCATTTTTGACAGCCCGCTAAGTGATTCGTTGTCAATTTGTCATCGTAAACTATAATATTTTGGTGTTTGCAAGTAGTTTCAAACAAAAATTATGCGGAATTATGTGTCGCGATGGTGTGTCTGTGTGTCTGTACCAATGAGGCTTTTAAGTCCACCTATTTATAGGTTCAGGACATACTACTTACGTGCGAACGAACGTCGCCGACAATCACCGCATTAGAAGGAGCCAAAGACATTTTAAATCTTTCTGAAGGGAGCGAATTGTCCGATCTTAGTAGGTATATAAATAAAGAACACAACCGCAAATCATTCAACTATATTAAATCTCCATTAAGTATGACTATCCTTTCCTAAGTTCACACATTATAATTCTAGACACTCTGTTTACAATGTTTACAATGTTAATTATACATCTCTGTTTGTCATGTCATGTCATGTCTATGTTGCACACCTATCCGCATGACATTACCAATAAACTCAGCAGTTTAATAAAGTGACAATAATGAAATTTAATTAAAATCTCCAAAAAACCTAAATCATACACTTTTACCCATGATTAACCGTATAAACTTTAGAAAAAGAGTATAACCATCACAACATTTTTAGGGATCTTAATTGACAGCCAGTTGACGAGGAAGGCACAGGCAGAGGAAATTTGTACAAGAGTAAGCTGCATAACTTATCAAAAAGAAGTTAGTCTGCCGAAAATATTGGTTGCTTACCATGGTTTGGTACCTACTTTCTGTTTTAAGGTTTGGTGTCTCATAAATTGTTAACCTTCCCATGCCTATAAATCATTGAAGTAGCCAAATTTGTAAAAACTAATAAACATCTACCTACTTTCTACCTCTAATGAAACTATAAAACATGCTACAGATATGAGATCTCAATACATAGATAGATATGATACTGTTTAATATGTACACCATCAAAATTAAAGACATATATGTAGAAATTTTACATAGGGTGGCACAATGTCCAAGGACTCATGCACGGGACTCATAACTTCTTTACTCAAGAAAAAAATAATATCTGTATGGCACCTCACCTATAACATATAATAAAATAAGTACCTAGCAATATTAAAGATCTACCATTTCAATAATGTAGAAAACAGCTAACAACATCATTAGTAGATTTATTTATTAATCTGTACAAGATTTCTTAGCCGGTAACCGGTAAGTTAACTGTATTGAAATTTAGTTTTTGTAATTTATTTACTAAATTAGCCTGCTATATTAGGTAGAATGTACATGGATTCCTCACAACTGTAACAACTGATTTTAGTATGTGTATTCTTTGTAAATACATATTCTATTGAAAAATAAATAACGCACAACCACAAATCATGTTTTCAACTTTATTAAATTTCCATTACCACAATCATATCCTAAGTTCATGTATGCTAATAATCTAGACACTGTTTACATGGGGCATGTTGCATACCTATCGAAAAATATTTATTGACTGAAAATGTAAACTTTCACTATTCACTTAGTTCAAATTGTTTTCTTCTTCTACATCGTGCTCTCACTACAGGAGATAGCCACCACAAATGATGCATCTCCAAGCTATGTGGCCTTCTGAAGTGTGGACCGCTTGCTTCATGCTGCCTCAGAGACCCTCCAACAGCCTTGATATGGTTATGAGACTGCAAATCGCACGAAAGTGAAAATCCGTTGAAATCTTTCATTTCCGTATCTTTACAGAATTTCAGGAGACGTGTTTATCGAGCTCCTAGGTAAACATTAGCCATTTCTTCAAATGCTACAGCATTACAGAGTTGCTGTAGTCCAGTGTCATATTACGCAACTCTATTACTTTAATGAGAAACTCTGAGCAGTGGGGTCGCCGCTTGAGCCAAATTGGGTTAGCCGAGTAATAATATGCTGTAACATTGTCACATCAATGAACAATTATAAGTAAATACCATTGAATTGAAAATACATTGTTTGCTTGCAATGACAACAAATAAACTATTTACAATTCCATAATGACTTGACATTGACACTTGACAAGTTTGGCATTAGGTTAATAATGTTGCAAGGACGCAGATTTTAATGTCCTTAGATATTTAACAACTTATTTTAATTCTTTAAAATGGTCATCGCTACTTAATAGTTTTCATGAAAAATAGTGTTTCCAAGATATGATTTACATAGCCACTATAAAATATTCCAGAAAAATAATTATTTTTATGAAATCATGTTCACTAATTTTGCCTGTATTCAAGGTGAATTTGTTACGGACATTAATTGTCTTCGATAAAACTGAACTATGAATACGCTTTTCGCTGGCGTACCGACACCGTTTTGTCAAAGTTATGTACGATCTTGCGCGTTATCTCGGGTGTAGAGACTTCCATTTGTCGTAAGCATCGTTACGGCAAACAATTATTTTTGCTATTATTTATCGCTCGGTAGTTTGCGACAGCCGTTTGCGTCATGTCGAGACTGCAGGCCCTGCATCCATAAAGGGGATGATCTACCCATCATACTTAACAACTTTCGCTACGAAACTCATATGGTGTCACCATGGCAAAAATAACAAATTCCTATAAAGCAGTAGACAGACTATTTCGGTGCATGTATGAAAAAGTTGTTACGTATGACAGGTAAAATAACCCCCTTGACGGATGCAGGTGACTAATTCGCCACCTTGTATTATTATTGTACCTACGTTAGACAAATTAATAAATGACTTCTGACTTTTAACCTGTTTTGCTTCACTGTTTTCAGGGTAATCTGCCCTTCCAATCAGATTTCTTCTTTCCAATAATCGTTAACTGCTGCTTTAAACCTAGTCATCCTAGAACGTTAAACTATTACGTATTATAATATTAATTCCCATGGATGCTAAATACCATCTACAAATTTTTCGGTTGGTTACGCTGTCGATTAAACATTTGTCTTGTCAACGATGGTGCATCCCAACCGTCTAGTCACAATACACATGTACACCTACGAAGTAGGTGGCTACGACTCAACGCATATTGTCTGATATTTTATCCAATTCAGCCGGTGAAGGCTAGCGGTATCGAACGTCTAGGTAGATAACAAAAAAAAAATACAGGTCTAACACTAAGTAGGATGTTTAGTTGCCTCAAGTTAATAATTACATACCTACATACCTAAAACTTACGTAAAAGTTTGCCAGTTGTCTGAAGTCCTCGATAAACTCTCAATAGTTATTCATTCGACTAACGACAAAGTTATTAATATAAGCATTTATTCCTTAACCGAGTGTTCAGAAATAAGACGTCAAACCAATTGGACTATCTCAGAAACCCGGAGTAAGACATGCGTTTTTTAATCAAACCCGTTTATTTGCATAACGTGTGATACATATATAAATTTATAACAAAATAAACTTAATTTCAAAGCGTTTATATCAATTAACCATTTACAGGCACTTTTGAATAGTCAAGTGGTCGGTCAGTTGGAAATATGAAGCTGTTGCCCATTCCAAAGCGTAGTACAACTCCATGGACACTCTTTTAAATTATATAGTTACATCAATAATGTTGAATGTAAGTAGAATTATATGTGAGAACGATGTATTAAAAAAAAAGCTGGTCCCTACATTTTGACGAGTTCTGCAAACATAAATGTAGGGAACAGCTGATTTTATTTTCGTGATTTCATATTTGGTCCTATAGTAAAAGTTGTTCATAATGATGAGTAAAATGACCCCTTAAGAGGTTGATGGTGTTTTACCAATAACCCTGTATACTAATAATAATGCTGAAGAGTTGGTTTGTTTGAACGGGGTAATGTCTGGAACTACCAGTCAGATTTGAATTTCAATTAAAAATGATTTTTGCATTGGATAGCTCAATTAATGAGCAAGGTGATACGTATCACGTTACGGCCCTTAGGAGCTGAGCAAAAAAAATCAGAAAGAACGGTAAGCGAAAACGAATTAACAGCGCGAGCGGGTGACACGATGCGACACAGTGGGTCGTGGGAACATGGAGCGGACGTAGTGATAGAAGCGAGTAATAAATAATAAACATTAAACTGTAATATTTTGCATTTAGGGACTAAATTAAAAAACTTTGAAATGCAATACATTTTGTATTAAAGTACTGTCTGTAGAATTGACAAAACTTTAGCAGTAAGTAATTACTGTGATTAGCAATTCACATGCATTCATTATCATTAAAAAAAAAAAAAAAAAAAAAAAAAAAAAAAAAAAAAAAAAAAAAAAAAAAAACATGAATAAAATTGATTATTGTAATTACCTATATTTCATAATAATATGCTGTTTGTTAAAAATAATAATAATTGCAAATACAGCAAAAATTTTATGACTTACTTTAACTAAGTTATTGGATCAAATGCAAAAAAGGTATTCCGGTGGTATTTTTTTCTCTATGTGTTCAAGATGGCGGACTCACAGAAGAATCGGATTAAAGACGTGGACTCCGAAGTAATGACGCCAGAAACGGAGTGCGAAGTAGATGCAGCAAACGCACACTATACAGCCAAGCATATTATATGTTGGGCGATTACATCACTGACAAAAATGCTTGGCTCAGCGCTGGTCCTGCTCCACAAGGGCGCATAGACTAGCATTCGAAAATATTGTTGGAATGAAGATTAAAAAACTATCTTTGCATTGTATAAATTCAATCTAATAGTATTGTATAATTGCATAGCGCATGTGTGAGTACTATTTACACACAGCAGCAGGTCAAGTTACCACAAACTGTCAAATATTATCATTCGATTTTGAACTTATCCTTCAAAATTTTAAGGTTTAAAATCATTTGGAGAAATTTGACAGTTTCGTATAACCTGATGTGCTGTCTCTACTATACCGTATCTACTATTAAGTTTACAATGGGTCACATATTATAACCATCCGGGCGACAAACGAATTAGATCGTGCTATGGTTTCGTTACAACGGGGCACATAATATAACCGCCCGGACGACAAACGAATTAGATCGTGCTATGGTTTCGTTACAACGGGGCACATAATATAACCGCCCGGACGACAAACGAATTAGATCGTGCTATGGTTTCGTTACAACGGGGCACATAATATAACCGCCCGGACGACAAACGAATTAGATCGTGCTATGGTTTCGTTACAACGGGGCACATAATATAACCGCCCGGACGACAAACGAATTAGATCGTGCTATGGTTTCGTTACAACGGGGCACATAATATAACCGCCCGGACGACAAACGAATTAGATCGTGCTATGGTTTCGTTACAACGGGTCACATAATATAACCGTCCGGACGACAAACGAATTAGATCATGCTATGGTTTCGTTACAACGGGTCACATAATATAACCGTCCGGACGACAAACGAATTAGATCGTGCTATGGTTTCGTTACAACGGGTCACATAATATAACCGTCCGGACGACAAACGAATTAGATCATGCTATGGTTTCGTTACAACGGGTCACATAATATAACCGTCCGGACGACAAACGAATTAGATCATGCTATGGTTTCGTTACAACGGGTCACATAATATAACCGTCCGGACGACAAACGAATTAGATCATGCTATGGTTTCGTTACAACGGGTCACATAATATAACCGTCCGGACGACAAACGAATTAGATCATGCTATGGTTTCGTTACAACGGTCCACATAATATAACGGCCCGGACGACAAACGAATTAGATCGTGCTATGGTTTCGTTACAACGGGTCACATAAAATAACCATCCGGGCGACAAACGAATTAGATCATGCTATGGTTTCGTTACAACGGTCCACATAATATAACCGCCCGGACGACAAACGAATTAGATCGTGCTATGGTTTCGTTACAACGAGTCACATAAAATAACCATCCGGGCGACAAACGAATTAGATCATGCTATGGTTTCGTTACAACGGGTCACATAATATAACCGTCCGGACGACAAACGAATTAGATCATGCTATGGTTTCGTTACAACGGTCCACATAATATAACGGCCCGGACGACAAACGAATTAGATCGTGCTATGGTTTCGTTACAACGGGTCACATAAAATAACCATCCGGGCGACAAACGAATTAGATCATGCAATGGTTTCGTTACAACGGTCCACATAATATAACCGCCCGGACGACAAACGAATTAGATCGTGCTATGGTTTCGTTACAACGGGTCACATAAAATAACCATCCGGGCGACAAACGAATTAGATCATGCTATGGTTTCGTTACAACGGTCCACATAATATAACCGCCCGGACGACAAACGAATTAGATCGTGCTATGGTTTCGTTACAACGGGGCACATAATATAACCATCCGGGCGACAAACGAATTAGATCGTGCTATTGTTTCGTTACAACGGGGCACATAATATAACCGTCCGGACGACAAACGAATTAGATCGTGCTATTGTTTCGTTACAACGGGGCACATAATATAACCGTCCGGACGACAAACGAATTAGATCGTGCTATGGTTTCGTTACAACGGGTCACATAATATAACCGTCCGGACGACAAACGAATTAGATCGTGCTATGGTTTCGTTACAACGGGTCACATAATATAACCGTCCGGACGACAAACGAATTAGATCGTGCTATGGTTTCGTTACAACGGGTCACATAATATAACCGTCCGGACGACAAACGAATTAGATCGTGCTATGGTTTCGTTACAACGGGTCACATAATATAACCGTCCGAGCGATAAACGCGTATGGATAGATTATGTGTGTCCGGATGTTAAAAATAGTAAATTTTTGAAAAGATCGGGCGCTTGGTTCGATCTTGTATTCAAGTCAATCAATCTATTATTATATAGCTTGTGTATCAGAAATTTGTGGTCATATTATAAGGTTAACTTATCCATGGGACCAACATCGTAACTGTACCATACACAACTTCAATAGAAAGAAAAGAAAAGAAAGAAAAATGCATTTATTGCCATTATAGCGCCATTACACAAAGAAGGGATTTTTGGAAATTCGACGTTTAAGGGGGTTTAAAGGGAGAATTCTGTTTGTATGCAAAATCATGAAACTTGGCATGAATACTTGCTTACGTAACAAAGTTTGTCAGTATTCGTTTTTCAAAACAACCCGTCAACGGAGGTTTAGGTGGTGTTAAAGTTTGTATAGAAGAATTTTAATTAATTTTTAATTTAGTATTTAATTTTCTCTTCACGTTGTCTACATGGCTTTTTATCTACTTTCCTATAGCAGATTATAATATGCTGGAAGAGTCTTCATTCGAAATAGACATCACCTTTGTACGTATTTCCCTGTTCTTTTCTGTTTATATTATGTGTGTACATAAATGTTTAAATAATAATTTAAACTTTTTGGGTGTTTCGAAATTCAACCCCTAACGGGGCAAAAAGGGTTTTTTTTAAAGGGAAGATTTTACTGCGTGGCTTGATGAACTAATAATTTGGTTTAGATAATATTTAAGTTCAGATAGAGAAACGTCCCAAACGATGAAAAATCTTATTTCTTTATTGATCTTAACTTGAAACATGGCCCGAATACGTATCTTAATCAATTATTAAGATCGGAATCACACATGTCCAGTTCCTGACCTCTGGATGATGAGATTATGGAAAAAAAAAGTTTTAGGCATTTGTACGATTAATGTCATAGTAATTTTCTAACGAGTCAACATTTTTTTAATCGTAAAATGAAAATATTGGTAAGAAATTATTCTTAAATCGCTCATCATTTTAAATATTTTGTTGACTTAAGTACTATTAATTATGTTCATAACTTAATTGAAGTGCCGGCTACAATATCATCTTTGAATGGTACCCATTCAATATTTAGTTTGTTTTTTATTTGGAATTAAATGTCAAACTTTTGGTAAATAGAAAAAAAACCCTTTAAAATTCAAATATCTCGAAAACTATTGAATTTCGGCCATATACATGGGGGTTCAATTTGATGCATTTTGGCCCCTCTATCCGCTCCTGACGGACATACGTCGAATTACAAGTAACCCTGTATGTACTTTGCCCACTCACGATTATTACATCATATAAAATTGGCACAAACAAGGCAAAACAGTATAAAACGTTTTTGGCATGGATTTCTCTGTCTGGCTTAAAAGCATTGCCTACCTACTAGTTTCTTCTAACAACCGCTACACAAAAAATAGGACAAGTAGCTCTTTCTAACAAACGGCCTATTATAATGGAAAATTGCCTGTAGAACATCTCAGCCTTATTTACTTAAACATGAAGAGAACTATAAGGTACATTAATCTTTTGTGGGGAACTAATGCCTCCCTGAGGGCAATACAAACTAATTAATTAATTAATTAACGAGTAGCATAACGGCTCAAATGATATGCTAACAGTACCGGTTATTTGGTTTACTAAATTTATTTTGAATTAATTTATAGGTTTCATAGAATGTGAGTACTTCATCTCTGTATATAAATGAAATTTTTGTAAGGTTACAAAATAATTTGTAAAAGGTAACACTTTCTCCATACCTAATGTGTGCTTTTATAGTTTCTAACGTGATGAAATTATCGTGGACGTCCACGTCCATATCACGGCATCACGACAACAATGGCGAGTAAAATGTATGGAAATACATATATAAAGACGCTTTTAAACCGCCCACGATAACGTTATAACGTGCACGTGTTTCCATAAATTTAATGGACGTTCACGATAAATTATCATGACATTAGAAATTATATGAAATTATATTTTGCATGCAATTGATACAATATTCTGTATAGCTTAACATGTGGATATTCTATAAAACTAGACTGTACCTTTATAACATGATTATAGAAAATAAAGACTTATCTTATCTATGACAGCACGTATTGGTACCACTAGTAGGAAGAGTAAACCAAGGGTGTTGATGAAATTACAATACCATCAAATTACAATACACTTGGGCGCAATAGCCTATGACACAGAACACATGCATATAATCAGTGGTCTCGGTACAAAGTTTTGGGAAATATCAAGTAGGATAACCCCCTAAAAGTAATTGTTAGTTTAGATTCATGAAACAAGCTCAAATGACTGCTGACCCAAATTCACTAAAAATCCTTTACAACAGAAGCCACCCTTTCTTTAAACGTAGTATAAATTAACACTGGAACACTTAATAATGCTAAGTGTCGTAGCACTATAATTAGCAAAGCTTTTAAGTACTTAGCTGGCCAAGAATTTTAATGCAAGCTTCAAGCAGGAGTAATGGCTTGCCGTCCCTAAGCTCTTATCATAATCACTGGGATATATCTCTCGTATCTGTGAAAGAATTAGGAATGATAAAGTAAAAATATTATGTGGACTAATTAGTATACTGTCCTGTTAATCTATTAAGCTTTGTTAGGTCCATATCATGACAGGATATTTAGATTTAGATTTGTGAAATAGCCTTTTTTTTTTTTTTTTGTTTCCGGTGTGTAAAATCCTCATGGATGTCCGCCGCCCTGGGGCGGACGGCGGGGTCTGTCAGACTCTTACTGACTAAAAACCACCCCGGTGTTCCATCTCACACCTTCGCCGGGGGTCGCGGGAACGTACGATCCTTCCGCAACTTGTGAAATAGCCTGTCCCAGCCACTTTCTTGAGGTCGTTGGTCCATCTAGCTGGGGGGCATCCCTCGCTACGCTTGTCGATACGCGGTCTCCACTACAGAAGTCGTATGCTCCACCAGCCGTCGGTCCTTCGACAAACCTGGCCAGCCCACTGCCACTTCAGCTTGCTTACTCTGCAAGCTATGTCGGTGACTCCGGTTCTTTTCCGGACAATTTCATTTCTGATTTTATCCTTCAAAGAAACTCCGAGCATAGCCCGCTCCATAGCGCGCTTAGCGACCTTGAATTTGTGGACCAGCCCAACTGTCAGTGTCCACGTTTCGGCACCGTACCTCATAACGGGCAGGACGCACTGGTTCAAACATTGCGAGATTGGCGACAAGAAGTTTTGACGAAGTTTCCCAATCGCTGCCCAACCCAATCGGATCCTTCTGTCCTCTAAAAAAATAAATAATAAAAAATCTCGCACGGTCAAATGGGGTTACTTTGATACTACGGGGTTACTTTGATAACAACTTTAGGCTTATGAAAAACTTAATTTTATAATATCTACAACACCAGTTAAAAAATAAACTATCAGTACTTGGCACTACTGATAGTTTCTTTGTATTATAGCGTTGTAGTTATTATAAAATTAAGTTTTTCATAAGCCTAAAGTTGTTATCAAAGTAACCCCGTAGTATCAAAGTAACCCCATTTGACGGCACTGCTCTAACATTCACTCACAACACTCTACATAATGTTTGACAGTTACTACTGATTGTTACTTAATTCCGATCCAGCCTGACCCTTGCTGCCCTCCCCCAGCGACGCGACGCCCTAAGCCGAGATCCGACCCCCTTAGCGTGTAGTCACCTAGTTTATATTTTTTTAAGCCCTGACTGTAGGCCTTAATTTATAAAGACAACCACAGGTAAGCTCAGTTAAGCAGCCGACCACCTCCTAGGATGACATGCGAGAAGCAATGTACAAAAAAGAATTGGTTGTTACAAACGTCAATGCATGCGTTGACGCCATGACGAGTGTCATTCATTTTGATTGACATGTGTGTGTGATATCTTATTATAATGCGTAAATCATAGACACCATCACGTTATCTTTCTTTGTTCGTCGTTATCGTTATTTTTTCGTTGTCTTTCAATTACTCTGTAAGATTGGTCCTTTGATACATAAATCCATTTTCGTTCAACCGTTATTTCTTGAATCATCAAATCCAAAAACGAACATATTCTCACCTTCCACACATTCCTGCACATCAACAGAAGTTAACATAACCAAGCACTCACGACCTTTACTTTCCTGTATCAACTCCTATCCATCTTACTGTCCATTTAACACTGGCCTTACTCAACCATCTAAATAATTCTGCACTTTATCAGTTAAGACGTTACACTGACCCTTCTTGTCCCTTACTCGGCGCCCTTCGCTCCGTTGGGAACTTGGGACGTTCGTACTTAAGCGCAAATAGCCAAGGAACAGGGGTGGACTTAGCACGCCCGTAAATTGTAGGGACAGTTGTTTTAACTAAAAGGTTTTGAATGTTTACATTACAAATGTAGGGGTTTTAAGGAGCATTTTTGGAAATGTTAAGCGTTACGTCATGTAGTCCTGTTTATTATCAGGTGCTACTCTACTATCAATAATTTTATAACTATAAGCGATGTCATTACACATAATAAAATACACACCATAATAAAGTGCGATAATAAAACATAGATTTTATTTACAAAGGATCAACAAATACTAAGTAGATGTACTCAAATACGTGATAACGATTTCGGTATTTGAACACTGAATTCTTCGTAAGAATTAAGAAAAGACTTGAGAGGAAGAATTATAGGATTGTGACCTTATATACCCGAGATATTGTAAGCAAAAGATTAGCAAGTAAACTTTCACATCCATAAATAACAGCAAACCATAGAATTAGTTAGTCAATATTTGTATATCTTGCATCAATCTTTATTAAACATAGTAAGGCATAAAATGAAGATTTAGGAGAACATGAGACCAGCAGACTCATAATGCTTCTCCAGAAGTCTATCTCGGGCCGTTTGTCTGCCGCTTTCGGGATCAACTCGTAGCCTATATCTAAGTAGCTCTTGTTCTTACTGTAGTCCTTCCAAGTGGTACTACAACAGGGTGGGGTGGGGTTACTGTAATGAAGTTATTATGATTAAAAAAGCTGATGTTCAATTTTTTCTTCTGAAATCAATTAAGTAATAAAACGAATTGTATGTGAATATAAATGTATATTTACCCGTACTTAGCAAAATTCGTGTACAAAGTAGACGTTTGTAATATCATTTTGTACGAAGGACACTTTTTCTTCAAGGGCAGAAGGAATTTTGATCCATCAAATATATATGGAATGTCGTCTGTATGTAAATGCCTGTGGTATACCATATTTAATTAGATTTTTCCCATTAATATTTCTCTCACTAAAACAACTGAATTCGTAGAAATGGGCCTTGTTACCAGTTTTAATCCACATCTCTAGAAATCTATGAATATTGTAAACATAGTTGAAGTCGGAATAGAATTTAATTATTTCTCTCATAGATCCTTAACATATTTTTCTGTTTCCAAATAATGTAAAACTTCCGTTGAATTTCGTATGTTTGTTATTTTCGAAGGCACCAAACATTCTTTATCTATTATAGGGAAAGTATTTCAAAATGGCTCTTCTTTGAGTGACTGCCCTGTATATACCTTCTTCGGTAGTATAACTAAGAATCAAATCGGCAATATTAATTTTACTTTCACTGAGCAATTTTTGTGGGTCTTCAAGCAAAAAATGTTTTCCAGCAAAATCTCTCTCAACAATTGGTCTAAAACTGAACAGTCCTCCCTTCGTGGTTGTTCAGAATATAGCACAAATGGTTTTGCTTTTACCAATGCTCTGACTGGTGCATTCTTTAGGAACTGAATAGCCTATTTTGGGTCCTGTGTATACAACCCTAACTGCTGGGTCAGTAAGAAAGCACGTCTCACATGTTCAAATGGTAAGTCAAAATCTTTGAACAACACACCACTCATTGCTATCGCTCTCTTGAAAAGCCCTTTTGACATTAGGGACAATAAATGAAGAGTAATCAAGGAACCTCCTGCACTTGTCCAAAAATCGTGACATTACCTGGATATCCACCAAACTTTCAAATAATCATCTTCACCCATTTCAACGCTGCGACCAGGTCTTTCAATCCAACATTACCTGGGGCTTCTTCTACGTCCAAAGAGAGGAAACCTAATGCCACTAGTCTGTGGTTATTCGTGACAAGAACAACATCATGGTCTAGAAGAAAATCTGGTTCAAACTGGTCTGCATTTCCTAACCCTACTATGAAGAGTCCTCCATTTATGTAGAACATAACTGCTAGAGGAGCTTTTGGCTTTAGTGTAGGAGTATACACGTTTTGGAAGAGGCAGTCCTCGTTGCCACCAGGGATGTATACGTCTGTGTCTTTCGATTTGTGGGCATATTGAGCGGTGAATCAGTGCGCATCTTTCGCCTTACCATGGTAAAGGAGGCTGCGGATCCTAGAAATAAAACTGTCAATGGCAGTCAGAATAAAATACCATCTGAACAACAGCAGTCACTAGTGAATAAAAAGCATTTAATAATCTGCTGCGCTATCCATGCTACTAATATTATAAATTCGAAAGTAACTGTGTCTGTATGTTGCCTTTTCACGCCTAAACCACGAAACGGATTTCGATTAAATTTCGCAAGCAGATAGATGGCATCCTATGGAAGAACATAAGCTACTTAATGTCCCGGTAGCACGTTTCCGTGGGAGATAATTTCTGACATCCACGCGAGTGATGCTACGGGCAGAAGCAAGTACATATTCACATATAACTTGAGAACAAATAGCAGGTTTAGATTTTCGGGATTTTAGGGGTAGGTCCTATAGTAAAGGTTGTTCATAATGATGAGTACAATGACCCATTTTCAAGTATTCAGTTATATCAATTATTATCAGTTATCATTAAATGGACTCATATCTCTCTCTCCTCGCCAAACTAATAATATAATTATTTTAAAGCACATAAGGAACTACACGATTCACACTTACCCTAAATCGGAGCTCTCCAATTGGTGGAACAGCATATGGTATACCTTTAAAGCTGCAATACCTCCCGTTACCAGTAGACCAGTGCAAGACTTCCCCTCTTAACAATCCTTGTTCTATTCGTACTACAAAGAACTGTGCACGAGTATAGCTATGAAAAGAGAATTACAAGCATGTGATGCAGTAACCGCAGTAGAAAGTAAGAAATTAAATATAATTAATAAAAATAAAAAGTTTATACTTAATATGAACAAAAAAAAACCAGAGGAAACTTAGCAATAATGATTATAACCTTACCACAGCCAGAAGAAATAATGGAATTAGAAACATTTGAGTTTAAAATAAAAGTCAACATTTGAGAAGAAATTATACACAGCTAGGCGTATAAACGTTATTATCACAATAACACTACGAAGTACTATTTACCTACATAACATTTAGATAATGTTATAGCCTGTTTTAATAATGACTTTTTATCGGTATTTCGTGATGCGACACCGTTCAAATATATTGTCACGAATTTTAAGACATTTAACCCTTTTTTCTATATCTACTGATCATTTTCCTGCCCTTTATCTCAATTTATTTGGTTACGGCGCAACATGTCTTTGTCTTCTAACAGAAGGTTAGAAATAATAACAGCCGCACGTGTCGATCGATCAGGTTCAGCTACACTTGCCGCGAGCAGTCCGTGGATTGGTGACATCTTTACATAAATATGTTTTTATGGTTTTTCGTGGTTTGATGAATAATCCGCAAATACTGGAATGTTTGGGATTGCTCGTTCCAAACAGTAGGCTGCGACAAGGCCCGAGAGAGAGGCTGTTCAAAGTCCCGGTGGCTCGTACAAACTTGTTGAAGTTTGCACCGGTGGGGCGTGCAATAGGTATACTCAACAGCGTCTCTCTGCGTTTGGATATCTTTACTTGCTCTTTGGCGGAATTTCAGAGGGTGACACTTGACATATTGTCCTCTATATGAATCATTGATATAGAATTCCGATTCATACAGAGGACAATATGTCAAGTGTCACCCTCTGAAATTCCGCCAAAGAGCAAGTAAAGATATCCAAACGCAGAGAGACGCTGTTGAGTATACCTATTGCACGCCCCACCGGTGCAAACTTCAACAAGTTTGTACGAGCCACCGGGACTTTGAACAGCATCTATGGTATGAATAGTATACCTACTTGGGACTTGTTAATTAATTGGTTTGAATTTGAACCCTGTCAGTTTAAAAACATTTTATTTTTGTTGGTGGTGGTATCAGTCCATTAATGGGTTTTTGCGTGACGTCCCCGAATGTGGAAATTGTGACTACATTGTTGTATTGGGTTCTCACCTGTAAAAACAAATGTAAGTGGTAATAGTAAATAAATAAATAAATAAATACATACCGGATCCCTCCGTGCCTCAGAAAGCACGTTAAACCGTTGGTTTCAGCTGTCATTCGTAGATCTGTGACAGTCGTTACGGGTAGTTAGAAGCTAGAAAGTCTGACAACCAGTCTTACCAAGGGATATCGTGTTACCCAGTTACTGCAGGTCAGATAGGCGGTCGCTCCGTGTAAAATACTGGTATTCAGCTGCATTCGGTTAAACTGGAAGCAAACCCCGACGTAGTTGGGAAAAATAGGCTAGGCGGATGATGAGTTCTCTATTAGTCCTCATCTCGGTAGTCACACCTTTTCTAGCCATAATCTTTTCTAGCCATAATCTTTTCTAGCCATAATCTTTTCTAGCCATAATCTTTTCTAGCCATAATCTTTTCTAGCCATAATCTTTTCTAGCCATAATCTTTCACACAGTACATCCATTGCTTCTTTGGTCTTGCATCCATTACTACTCTTATCCACACTCATACTCCAAACTTTCCTCGCGACATTTTCCTCATTCCTTCTCATGACATGCAGATACCATGACAACCGATATCCACACCACTTTTCAGTCTCCGTGCCACTTTCAGACATAATACTCTTATATACTCTTTTATTATTCTCTCCATTCGCGAAACACCACAAATCCTTCTAACAACAATTTGTGACCCAACATTCTAATCCGTATAAGACAGCAGATACAACGATGGTTAGACCATTGTTAGTTAGAGTTCTGCCATATTACTATTTCTAGTTTATTTATACTCCCCTATAGATATATATTCAGTTATCATTACCCAAAATTCAATGGTCATGGAAAATTTAATTCAACTTTCTACCGCTACAAATTATATTTATTTCCAAAAGCGACGGCCATTTTACTGTTAAATAATACTCGGTTGATTACTTACGCAAAGTCAAAAGTGCAATTTATTTTAAAACGCTGCTCGTTCGTGAGTAAAGAGGAAATTGAGTGTGAACTAATTTCAGTAATTTTGCAAAATTACTTTCGTTGTTCGACTCGAAAAAATAATTTAGGTTTTCGAGATAAGTATTTACTTTTTGAAGAGAGTGTACGTTAAATTTTGTTTGAAGATGTAGAATGAAATACGCAGGTTTTATTCATTTTTATGCATGCTGGGTTATTTCGTGCCTCGTGAAAATTGTATTACTTCAGTTTACCTAGGTTACTATTATAAATATTTGCAAAACCTACGTCTTTAATGACAAATAAAGATAGAGGGTACTTTACTCTACGAGTATCCACCGCACAGCTTGCCGGGCCTGACGATCGACGCTGGACCAATCCGCTTGGTACATCTTTGCGTATGTGCTTACCTACCATATACTTTTCTGATTCCCTATTAATTTGTTATTATTCAAGTACACACTTCACACTATTATATTCCAACGGCACACTATACAATTTTCGATCATGATTTCAGGATTTTTTATCTCGATTCTTCGCTAAATTTTTCTTCAACGTAAGACCTAAAACAACTTACCTTGCAATTGGTATACCTACCATAATGGTCAGATCCGTTGGGTCCTACCCGGTTTCTAACTGCACCTCGTAAACATCCCTGCCACTACGTCCGTTCCTGTAATTGGGTTTGGAGAATAGCATGCAAGTTATACTGTTTCCACTTAGTGGTTTAATTAGTAAGAAAGTTGAAGATTAAAGTTTCCGAGACTTGGTGCTGCGGCGGCGTCGATGCCTGCGGTACTTACATGCATGAAGTTTTGCGCGTTCCACTTCTTTTAGAGTTATAATCGAATGAAGAAGTAGAGTAGGTAGGTATAAACAGATCGTAAGAGAGGCTTCATCTTACGTTCTACTCGGCTACAGTTACATACAGCTGTCCATCATAGACCGGCTCACTGTTAACAATCTCTGCCCGAATTAATTAGACGGACCTTATTAAATTAATTATTACCTACTGACGTGTTACCAGTAAAATCTCAAATTCTGTATATCTTCGTCAATACTGAAGGATAGCTTAACAATGTGTGTAGTGTAGTACATGTAAAATAAATATCAAAACCTAGGTCCTTTTTATCAAAACGTAGCGTCATATTTCTCAATACCAGGTATATGTTATCCCAAAAATAAGAAACAATCAACCTACAGTTTGTAATAAAGGCAAGATCGTATGCAGACGATATTCAAGCGCTCTAACACTTCACAACTTACAGCTGACGGCTCCAGCCTAAACAGCGAACAAAGTCAGCGCTTTACGCTTTGTAATAATGATAGGCATAAAGTAGCTTTAAAATAAAAGTTATGTATGCTATTACGCTCCTGGGCAAAGGGGAATGCCCATCGACCACACAAAAAAATGCTTGAAATGAACAACAATGAAATATACGCCAAATCGCACTACAAATCGTAGGGAACGCAATACAAATTCAATAATTATAAAAAAGCTAGTTGGAAGCCAGTTCCAACCATTTTTCTGAAATATAGGTTAAGTCAAGGTCAAGTCATATAAATAGACAAGAAAACTAGGGAATCTCAATACTTACAGCTTGTGGTGTGGTGTTAAACAACGTACTTCATCATTTTTCACTGTTATGATTGCAATACCAAGAGAGCAATTAAAACAGGTTCAGGTCCGTCGTCAAAAAGCCGAGTCGTCGTTTAGGTAGGTCCAAAAGTCCGTGTTGAAAAATGGGTAACGTGTGCAGAAGTAAAATCAAAATCCTTAAAAAACGGCCACAGCTCTCGTTAAATATCCTAAAAAGCAATCTGTATATAACTCAAGTCGCAAACGCAAAACCATGAATCGATCAAGTAAGTAATCAATCGCAAGCAAACTGAAATGCAGTAATGTCAAACTGTCAGTAAGGCAAAGGGCATATGATTCATACAGCCTACGATACGTTTTCCATTTAGAAAACAATTTGATTAATTAGTATTGACACGCATAATTAGATTATTTTAATTAGATTTACGGTAGAAATAGGTCGATCTAGATTAAATTCATGGCTACTGCGCAATAACTCTATAAAATAGTTCGTGGATTATTTGACGATTCCTGTTTGGCTGACTGTCGATTACTCTTGTCAAATAAACATTAACCTCCAACAAAAAAATAAGAATGAATTAGACGGATATCAAGTTAAATATTTTAGTGATCGTGATATTTTCACCCTAGGTTTACAAACTTGAGAATTATTTAATTATACATATTTTATTCTAAATAGAATTAAGGACTTTTAGTACTTTCTGTCCATTTCAAGCACTTTTTAGGCATTTCACTTTAGTGGAACGCAAAAAAAGTGTGTATAAAACCAAATATCAGAGATATTTGTGACTTTTAAGTTTATTAATTAGGATTTTGCTTATTAGTCGTTAATTTAAAATTGCAAAAGTCGAAAAAACAAATAATAAAATGACAAAATTAACCAAATTAAGGTATTCGGCCTGCCAATCAGTTTCCATTAAAGTAACAGTCCTTGCAACTTGAGTGACGTTTAGATCTGGCATTCTCAGTTTATTTGCAGTAACAATTCACACTTAACACGATAAACAAGGCACTCAGGGCAATTTTTTTCACAAAACTTTAATTTACACTCAAATTCAAAAGTAGGCAAAAAAATCGCGGTTTGATAGAACGCAATACTACGCAATAGTTATATAAAACCAAATGAAGTTCGAAAAAACAGAGGCCATTTCTTTTTGCATTTGCGTTTTTGCATTTCCATCATAGCGGGTAATGTTTGTGGCCAGTACGCCTGATAATTATCACAGAATTATACAGGAGATTAAACCTTTTTTTGGCGTTCCTCTGTCCATGAGTGTGTCTTGTACTTAGAAACTGTTAATTAATTTGTCTCTAGCGAAAGAAGAAAAAAATTCAAAGAAAATGGCGGAATTTCAGAGGCGTTATTCAGAACGTCGAGGGCGTAGGTGACCGGATATTTGGAGGAGTGTCCCAGCGGATAGAGCATAGTCTGTTCAGAAGCACCATTCGCACTGGATGTTGGATGAATCAATAATGCTCGATGTCACCCGATTATAATCTAGATTCAATTCGCTGCAAGCCTTCTAACATAGCTTTTAGTTAAGTTATTTTCATATTTCTGTAGGAACGGAACGTTGGTGAATGCATGCCTGTGTAAAAGAGCTAAAAGCTAAGGTGTATGTGACGGATGACGTTTAGGTCTTTACCTATGAAATTGCCGTTTAGTATACAGAAAGTTAAAGTCATTTTTATATAAATATTTTTTATTTGTATCAATCAAAATATCCACCCATGCGATCGATGCATCTCTGCCAGCGCAGTGGTAATTTTTCAATGCCCTTCTTGAAGAAGTCAGGTGTACGGGAGCCAACAAACTCTTTAAAGGCATTCTGTCATTCTCGGGTATTGATTTTTTTACCTGCCAAGACGTTGTCCAAATTTTGGAAAAAGTTGAAGTCTGTCAGCGCAAGGTCTGGTGAGTACGGTGGATGACGCAAAACTTCTAACCCTAGCTCTTGTAGCTTAGATACCGTCTGTTGTGCCGTATGAGGTCGAGCGTTGTCGTGTAGAAGCAGCGGGGACGAGTGATTAACCAAGGCTAGCCGGAGATTTGCGAGCTTCTCCATCATTGTGTCCAGTTCCTCGCAGTGCACATCCACAGTAATGCTGGTGACATTTGGTAAGAATCTGTGATGAATTACCGGCACTAGACCACCAAACAGTGACCATGACTTTTTTAGGGGTAAGTTTTCGTTTGGGGCATTGCCTAGGCGCTGAACCAGGGTCTAACCAACATGATGACCGCAGCTCACGATTATCAAAAAGAATCCATTTTTTATTGCAAGTGACACTGCCAGTGTTCAAAATCCCTTCGTTTCTGTGTCCGCAAGGTTACATCAACGTGTTCGTCGCGCTGGCGATCGTTCAGTTCGTGCGGCATCTACTTATCAAGTTTTTTTACATTGCCGATGTGACGCAAATGGACCAGTATTGCTTTTACGCTACCGTTTAATGCTGCTGCAAACTCAGCCGTAGATTGAGTATCGTCAGCTTCCACTATTGCCTTTATTCGTCGTTGTTGACTTTAGTTTTCGGCCAACCAAGGGGTTCATTTTTTTAATCAAAATTTCCATGTCGGAAGCGTTCAAGCTAATAACGGTTCGTGCGTTCGTTTGCAGCGTTCACTCCGTTCACGTAATTAATATTGCAAGCCGTTTGTGCGGCATTGCTACCGCGACGGAACTCGTATTCCATAATTACTCGTACTTTATAATTCCATATTGATGAAAAAGATACAAATGTAGTGAGAACAAAACTTTAATCAATAAAAAAAATATGAATTTGAAAATAGAATTCCATATTTTTTTTATAAAATTCATTTGAATTTATTATAAATTACGTTACAAATGCCCGGTATTGTAAAACGGCAACTAAGTAGGTAAATACCTATTATTTGCAGCGAACTGAACTTAAAGTTAGCAAAGGATCATGGCAGAATTTGTACAAAAAAATTAAGATATTTAGAGAAGTTGAAATTCTAGCTCTTGTACTCTTGGGTACCTGAAGAGTATCTTCAGGAATTTACAATATTTTTAAAACCCCGCAATAAAAATATAATGTTAAAAGTAAATAGTTTAACTAGGTGCTCATTATTTTAGAACGAAACAGCCGTTGTCAGTGTAAGACCGCCGCCGCGCGCCGGACCGCTTTTATTTTAATCTATGGGACAGACTATCTTTGATCCTTGCTCCATAAAACTCTGAGCTAGGAAATACCTATAAGTCAATGACAAAACCAATATTTAAAAAAAAAATTGTTCCTTGTTACTAGTTTAGTAATCTGTGCTTTGATCGTCGAACGTCGACTGTCATCGACTGTCTTGCGTGCTTGTGCGTGTACCTATTCTTGCTTCGTTGTTATTTTCGCTTTCTTTAACGGTTTTTAGCTACTTTCTTGGACGTTTGATTTCTGCTTTACCCTGAAAACTCGGCTTCTACCACGGACTTTTGAATTTCACGCTTATCTTTGACTTTGTGCTTATATTCTCGACACTGGATTTTGATTTACACATTGGACAATGAGGTGTATCAACTGTGACCTCGATCTTCACCATTCCCGGCGTATACTCATTTTAGAAGAGTTAGACACAAGAACAATCTCAATGATAGCAGAATGGATTTCTCCTGTCATAGTAAGTACCTATTTTCATTTATTCACATAGTTCCCCACGTGTTAGGTAGGTATATGTCGCGATGGCTCGCCCCCTATTACATGGGACTTAAACCTATCTGCCGAAATGTGGGTGTACTGTAGGTACACCTCTGCCCAACCCTTCGGGGAAACAAGGCATTTTATGTTATATATTGTTAGAATTGTTGTAATGTTGCAGGTAACTAAGACGGACTGCATTTATGAGTTCAGTGCTGGGAAGCAGCTATGAGGGCTATCAATGAATCATTGAATACTATGGAAACTGCTACTGACAGTCATCCATCTGAAGCTTGCTCTAGCAGCGTAAGCCAGCCTCAAAGAGTTATTGGACACTCAAGAGTCTGCATTACATGTGGGCGCTCTGTTTTAAGGATTCCAAGTGAACTTGTAGTGCGTACAAACCCAACTGCAAGGCAACAACAAATACAACTATTGATCTCAAACAATATTGCACCTCGTCAGGTTAGTTCTTTACATAATAATTATAAATAGTAGTAGTGTTGATTCTGTACTTTATGCTTACCACCATGCAAAAGGCGTGAATTTAAGCATGGTATGAGATTATACTGATCTAAGTACATATTTATAGTTATTAGTAAGCTATAGTGGCAAACTATACTTTAAAGGATGTTGGTCTTTAGTTTTGAATTATTTCTAGGTGAATCCATTGGATCGCTTGTGCCACAACTGCTACAGAGCAGCTGGATGTACTGTTGCCCGGATGCCGCATCAGACCCCGATCCTGAGCAGAGCAGAGCAGAGCCAGAGCAGCAACCGCAAGAAGATACAGTTGTAGTACCTGGGGCCGTACTATGAGCTGTTAACGCCATCATGATTCCGTTGAGAAAAAGAGATAGTGCTATCGGTCATGTATAGCTCCGTCTCTCTTCCACGCTGGAACAATGATGGAATTAACACGTCATAGTACGGCCCCCTGCACTGCATTTAATTTCTGATCAGGAGTTGTCATCACAGCCCAGCTCTCCGCCATCGTCAGGTTCAGAATGGATACCTGCCAATGTACCAAATGTACCTCAAGAAAATACGCCTACCATTCTATTACCTAATTACAAAAGGGCAACCGGAACCCCATATAACTGTGCACTACCACAATGCAACAACATAGATACTCACACTATATCAGAGTCATTGAGTATTAGGTTGCTACAAGATATTTCCAACCCATATTAGGATTTGTAGTACTCATCTTATAACCAATGAGTGGGATGCACTGTATAATTCCAGTACTTCATATTTCAACTCGCAGCAAATTGAGCACATATTTACTTATATAAATCACAATCAGACTTACAACTTTGAAGAAATTCTTAACATAGATGACAATTTGTTGCAATATTGGGTCGGGTTGACAAGACAAAACTTTTTAAGTTTGTTGGACCTGGTTCCAAGGCTTTCTGAAGAAAATATGAAGACTGGTTTATCGGCCCTTTTAATTAAATATAGAAGTGGTGAATCTGAGGAAAGAATAGCAAGCCTCATGAATGTTCCGAGGTGTACACTTGAGGGCTACATGAATAAGGTCAGGAAAATCATGACAGAGGAGTTTGTTCCTAGACATTTAGGTCTATCCCATATTACCAGACAACAGATGCTATCACACAATGTATTAATTCCTAATGGCCTTTATGGCCATAACGTTAAACCCATTTTTATTTGGGATGGCACCTATAATTTTACTTACAAAAGTAGCAATTACAGCTTTCAAAAAGACTCTTATTCTTTGCATAAGTATAGGAACCTATGATGGTAGTTTTATGTAATGGATATATTTTGGATTGCCTGGGTCCATACAAAGCTACAACCTCAGATGCTGAGATTATGTTGTCCCTTTTTAATGATGAAAATGATGCAGTAAGAGCCTATTTCAGAGAAAATGACGTTTTCATTTTGGATAGAGGTTTTAGGGATTCAATAACGTTATTAGAACAGTGTGGTTATGAGCCCCATATGCCACACTCCTTAATGCAAGGAAACAATCAATTAACCACACAACAAGCTAACCAAAGCCGTTGCGTCACTATTTGTCCCTGGATGGTAGAGGCGGTGAATGGTCACATGAAAAGAGACTATAAATTATTTAGGCATGAATTAATTAATAAAGCTCTGCTACATCTCATGCAGGATTTCAAGATAGCAGTGACTTTGTACAATAAGTTTGCTGTGCGGTTGAAAGATTGTAGTGATGCTCAAAATATTTTAAATGTTTTAAATGAATGATTTCAAATGCATACTAACTTGTCAGATGTGGTGGTCTCATTGAACCTTAATAGGCGCTCATCTGACTTTATAAGTATCACAGCTGATCGGGATAATATATTATTCTTCCCCCGATTGGCCTATGATGATTTAATATTATTTTCCTTGGGTACCTACTTACCAAATACGGCAGGCTAATTCTTATTATAGTGAACATATTAAAATTAATGGCACCTATATAATTGAAGTATGTTCTGAACTGTAAAGTTACATCAACCTGTCTCAAATGAATGTCAGTGAAACTGAGGATGTTACATTAGGCAAAAATGTTAATAAATGTTATGTTAGGCAAAATACGTTCACGGCATGTGGGAAGAAAAACATATTATGTTTATATTTTGACTCAAACTAATTTATCTGGGCGAAGTGGCATTCTAGAGTATTGCTGTAATTGCATAGTTGGTCGCCGAACGCTCGGTTGTTGTGCCCATGTAATGACAGTTGTTTGGTATTTGGGATGGGCAAGGTATCAGGATAACATTTTATTACCAGCTCAGCATTTAAATCATGTTTTTGTAGAAGAGGAATAAAGACATTAATCAAGATGTTGTTTTTTATTTTATAAGACGTAACCTGATGTTATTTACATAGATAATTTTTCATATGAACTTATTACACTTTCAACAGATTCAATATTTACACAAGCTTGATATTAACCTTCCTATACTCGCGCGTTGGTCTGTGAGACCGACGAAACCTATTTTCGTAATTATTTTTAAGCACGAAAATCCTAAGAAGTCGAGTTCCTTGCTAGCTGCCGGATTTGTTGCAAACTTCATTTTAGGGCTCGCCGCATGTTCGTGCGAAGCGCACTAGTTGTAGCATTTGGCGCCAATTGGTCCGTGAGACCGACGCGAGTATAGGTGCAACTTTTTGTGTAAGTAATAATGTAATATATTTAGTGCATTTAAATATTTTTTACAAACTTTGAATACTTTATGACGTATGTATAGTAAAATGTATGTATGTTTGTTGCTCTATATTATATTTTGACTAATTTTATTATTCTTTTTAGATTATACTTCATATCAAAATGGACGATGATCGCATCAGATTGTTGCTGGATGAATTAAGTTCTGGTTGTAGCTATGAAGACGAAAGTAACAGTGAGGTGGAAGATTATGTGGAGGTACAAGAAGAGACATACGACACTGAGTAAGAAGACGAAAATGATGAGATATATGAGGTTACAACTACGCCACATGCAAAAAATACTTTTGTTTGGAACATGCTGTAACCGTATGCCCTGATTGTTATGGTGAGGGTCAAAACTAAGCCAATCATAGATAAATATGTCCTTTGATATGTTGTTTATTACTATTCAGAAGTTTATTTTGTTTTTAAAAAGAAGTACAGATTTTATTTTTGTTTTCCTAGTACTTAGAAATAAATCTCAAATTCAAAGACTGGTTTGTGATAGACTGAAAGTCAGTAAAATAATTAATAAATTAAGTATTATTCATACTATTTTGTTTCATTATATCCTAAACTTTAAAATATTAATTTTTTTTTTTGGGCTTCATAGTAAAAAAATATGTTGTAAGGGTGCGAACTATCGGTCGGTGAGACCGTGCGCGAGTATATGTGTTACGAAAATTGGCGCGAGTATAGGAAGGTTAATTTGACGTCTTCTAACGGTAGACATAATATATACAATATCAATAAATGCACCCTCAATGTAGACGGTTGGTGTCGTACTGCTGCTGCGGCTGGCTTCTTTCGTCCTTATCGCAGTTTAGAAGTTAGTAGTGTGCCTAATTTGTCTGTCTTGACTCTTGGATGCCCCGTAGCCTTCATCACAGTAGTCACACCCTTTCTACTGATATAATGATACTTTTTCAACTCATAACGCCACTGTAAACGTTATATTCTGTAAACAAACTATTCTCTCTCTGCTGTTCCGTAAACAAACTATTCACATGACTCTTCTGAAGTTGTCTGTCAGTTTGACAGATCCGTCATTGTCACGTCGTTTTTTTTTATAAATACAGCAAAATGGGCAACGAGATTGAAACGAAAAACTGATATTTTCATTTCGAAATATTTTAATTATGCGGGGTTTTAAAATTATGTTATGTAGATCAATCTACTCCTCGTAATGTATTCTCAAAATTGGAAAATATTTTGAACCCTCTAAATGAATTGATTTTTTTGTACAAATGAATGTACGGACCTTGCCATGATTCTTTAATGTTGCGTGAATACCTTCTTTTTTTTAAACCACCAAGTCTGAGATGACCCAAAACAGAGCAAATACAAATTCTATAGAAGTAACCACTCACTTTTATTTATATATATATATTTTTTTCTGATATATCTATCATTATTTCATGATATATATTATATCTGATTTTCATGATCTAACCTGAATACAGACCGAGGAGCTAAAAACCTAAGAACTATCTACCCAAACCCTAAAACCTAATAACTATCTACCCAAACCCTAAAACCTAATAACTATCTACCCAAACCCTAAAACCTAAGAACTATCTACCCAAACCCTAAAACCCACGAAATTAATGAAACACAAACTGAAATCCATACTCCCCGTCAGTCCCCGTAATTCCACATGACGGTATAATCAATTCCAAAAGTTCGAACGTTGAAAATTCAATCAGGCTAAACATCGCCTTAGTCGGCACTTTGTAACTGGTTGCTAACTTTCAAACCTATCGATGAGTTTAGTGCAAGTGGGTATTAATTACTTGACTATTCTGCCTTTTAATAGGATAGATGAGGATCAACCCTTTGATGTTTTCGAGTATAATAATATAGCCGCATCGGGCCGCAGCGCATCCCTGGTACATACAAAATGAGCGATAGTGATGTAGAAGGATTTTTGGCGTGAATTGCGTTGCGGTGCGGTATACACTGATGTGTGCTAGCCTTATGTGCATTTACGTCAAATTGTTTTTTTTACCTACAATCTAAGTTTTTAAGAACCTACTTAAAAGCTTACGTTATGTAGTTACGACGTTCAATGCCATACGTATTTCTTTTTAAAATCATCATCATCATCAGCATAAAGCAGTTCACTGCTGGACATAGACCTCTTCCACTGCAAGCCATTCAGCTCGATTATCGGCAACTCTTATCCAGCTGCTCCCAGCCACCCTGCGAAGATCGTCGCTCCACCTAGCCTGAGGGCGTCCTACCTTACGTTTGCCGATTCGCGGTCTCCACTACACGTCTACCACAACGGTCATCGGGTTTACGACTAATATAGGGCTTTTTAAAATGGGCTTAATTCATTTAATAACAGAACATCTCACACTACTACAAGAGAAAACGCAAACGATTTTACAGCTTAATAAATCTACTAACCACTAAAGTATAATAATTTAATTTCGAACGTATTTAAAAAGAAACTACAGAAAGCTATGAAGAGGAAGAAAAAATTAATGAATGCGGTTCAATCCGGATCGAACCGGTATTATCCGCAGGAATTGCTGGACGTTGCACGTAATACCGGTTTATTATAGGAAATTAGCAACTGTGAAGGAAATGGCTTTCATAATCTGTGTACAATTGGAATTTATTGTAGACTTGGCATGCTATAGTGGAATTTTTAATAGTGGAGTAGAGTTCAATTAGGAATTCGATTACAGTTCTTTTAGAATAGAAATTAGCCTGTGGGTCAGCTATACTCAAAAGTCGATCAGTGCCTTGCGTGTTTAGTATAATAATGGATTCAGGATGCTGCTAGGGCTGCCTCATGCTAGACTGGCTTCCATGCTATATATAATGCGCAAGCGAATCGCCACCCTATTAAGCAGAGTGCGGGGTAGTACTAACAGTATGCTTCAAGTAATTGCTGAGAAGTATGACTCGGCAGTCATGAAGGCTTTCATTCGGACTCTGGTCAGATAGCGTGGCAATCTATCCTGAACTCGAGCGAGAGGTTTCGTTCTGACTCTGGTCAGATAGCGTGGCAATCTATCCTGAACTTTTATGTATCAACCTTTTTGTAATATATCTGTACTAACATAGTTTGTACGATAATTTTTTGTGACTAATTATTATGGACTTTGTCTGAATAAATAATTAATAATATTAATATGAAAAATTTTCAATTCATGTCATAAGTTTTCAAGACCCAAATGTTCGCATTACTTAGTCTGCAAATTAATGATCCCTTGTTGCAACAATATCGTTACTTTTAGTTCCGCGAGTGTACACTGTTTCACTAAATCAATACTGTTTCATTTGCTAATGTGTAAAGATTTCAGATAATTTAAAGACGAAAAACTAACAGATACAAATGCCCAATAATCCATCTTCACTCACTTAATGGTGGGTGAAGACGGATTATTGTATGTGTGAGGTAGACATAATTGTCTACCTCACAGATACAAGTACCGTCCTCATGCATAAATCCGTCGCGCCATTATCCTAGCCAGGCATCCTGGATCCGCCATAATCCCTCCGTTCCTTGTAATTACGTGCAGGTGAGGGATGCTGTTGCCAACCTCTCGTCTAAACGCTTCCGGACGTTTGCATCCTCTCGGAAACGATTTGCCTCCAAGTGTACAGTCGCAGAAAATATCGTTGAGCGCTTTCCAAATGTGGACTTGGAATCTTATGGTGTGATACTGTCCATGTCTATATTTCATGTGTTCTTTAAATTAATTTTAAAAAATACACAATCTCAGTCTAACTTATTTGCTACGTATCGTGGCTTGAAGAAAGATGTTAGAAAATAGAAGTAAAAATTGAAATCAAATTCAAATTCATTTATTAAACATACACGTAGTTCACAAACATTCAAGTAACGTGGCATGAAATTCTAACCAACATAAAACTTAGACAGATTTAACAGCGGGTCCCAAACTACGCACAGTCTGTACCTCGGTGACCCAAAAACTACAAAAAGTTAATAATTTAATGAGTTCTGCTAGCGCAAGATTTTTACCGATAAAAATAAAATTCATTTTATTAGAAAAATGTGAGTAAAAATTACTTAGAATTTATCAGATTGTATAAAAGGTCCGGTACTTATTCAGGGTGGCAGGGAGATCGACGCGCTACTTGTTACTATCTACCTATGAAACATAGATAACCGACGAAAAATGGCTACGCTAGGGGATCAAGAAACATATGCGCTGAATTCATGGCTAGAGTTTCCGCGTCGATGTTATCGCCACCCTGCATGTTAACGAGACATAGTAGATATGTTAGTACGAGTTGAGCTAAGTTCCGAGTTGATCTGCACGATTGCTGACATTTGCGTGCACTGACTGGACAGGTCCACTCAATCTGTGTGAATTTTTCCTCAAAAGACCATTTCAGACACCGATCTACATAGCCTTCACATGATCTGACCAAGATTCTGTCTGGACTTTAAAAGAGACCTTTAAAAGTGACCTCTGAGTTGGTTTCGGCCTTTCTTCTCGGAGTAGTCAGATACGAAACGCCGACCTCATATAGTTTATAAAAAATATGATTGACTTTACTGATTTATGATTACTTACAGAAATAAAATCATTTATCATTTATGACCACCTTTCGTTTCATTTCACCAGAATACTAGGTAATGTACCTATTCGTATATACTGGAGGTGAAATTATTCGAGATCTCTACTACTGGAATAATGCATCCATTCAAGTTTAGATGTAATTGGTACCAGCAGAATTAAATGTAAACAATAACATCTTAGGATAGTGTCTCCAACCGCACTAATAGGCAACTAATTAATACCACTCACGGAATCGATTCAAAACAATACTGTTCTCCGTTCCGTTCCGTAGTCTAGATCTATGACTCTCACACAAGTAGAAAGTTGGAGTTAGAAATGCTTAGTAGGTCTGTTGATTAGATGAAAACCCCAAAACAAATAAAGAGGAAAAAAAAATAAAGGTCTGTTGCTAAGATGCTTCAATTTGTACGATAAAGTAAAAATAACGCACCATAAAATCACTATCTATGGTCTTAGTCGTAACCAAAGATATATCCGTGGTGGATATAGGTACGCACCGTGTTTCTTATATAAACTGTAATATACCATTAGTTCTGTTCAACCCTTTGCAAAGGATCCTATTATTTTCAAACAATTGAAATGCAAAGCGAATGTCTTACTTTAATCAAACAGGAAACTGGAACTTAGATGCCGATCAGTGGCCAATCGACCATGCATTACTGCAAACTAGATCCATTAGTGTTTACCGGTGTACCGTGATACCTGTCACAGAATAGATAGTTACAGAAGGTCGACTCTATACAACGAGCGAAAACAGGCGCACGCACACAGCAACTGTTGAAGCTAACTTGTAACACCTTTTAAACAATGCTGTAAGTGTGCTGAGTAGTTAATTATTTTACATCACTCTCTCAAGTATGCCAATAAGGTAGGACATTTATGATCAATGTAAATTATTAGTAAGTCATTGCAATGTAACTCTAACCTGAGTATAAATTAGAAATAAATAAATCATTCTAATTTACACTTTACTAGCTTTTGCCCGCGGCTTCGCCCGCGTGGAGGTTGGAATACATCCTACGGGAACATACTACCGGGATCAATCCTTTATGTTAATCCGGGCTCAAAACTATCTGTGTGCCAAATATCAACAAAATCTGTGCACACGTTTTTGCGCCAATTCGGAACATACATCCAGACAATCGCCAGTAAAGCTCCCAGTCGTCATGATTTTTCCGACAACAATTTTATTATACAATTTACACAAAAACGTAATTAATATTATACCTAACCTTCTTCATAAATCACTCCGTCCAATTGGTGAACACCGTATGAAAATCCGTTCCGTAGTTTTGAGTATATCGCGTTCAGACAGGCGATAAGGAACGAAATAGACTTCATCATGACGGATAAGAAGCACATATTTAGAGATGTCTCCGTGATCAGTAGGTTTAATACCGGAATTGATCAGAGACTTGTGCAAGGCACTCTAAGTATAAATTTCCGAACTGTTCGGCAAATTGTACAAAAGACCGAGGAGCACAACCAACCGCTGTGTATGGCATTTGAAGACTACGAGAAAGCCTTCAACTCCGCCTAAATATGGGCAGTTCTGGCCTCTCTGCAACGATGTCGAATTGATTGGCGCTACATCGAAGTGTTGAGAAGCTTGTATGATACTGCCACGATGACTGTCCAGATCCAGGATCAGAAAGCTATCCCCATCCAACTGCTCAGAAGAGTGAGACAGGGGGATGTGATATTCTCGAAACTGTTTACCAATGCGTTGGAGGACGTTTTCAAGACGATGGACTGGACTGGACTAGGTATGATCAACGTGAACGGCGAGTACATCTCACACCTTCGCTTTTCCGATGACATCGTCATAATTGCAGAGACGCTGGAACAGTTAGACGAGATGCTGCACAGCCTGCCTCCAGCCTCAAGGCGGATTGGCTTCGGCATGAATTTGGACAAGACGAAAGTCACGTACAATTCACACGCGTTGCCGAGGGTCAAGTTGTTGTTGAGTATGTCTACCTAGAGCAAGTCATCCAGTTCGGTAGATACAATTTTGAGAAAGAAGCGGACAGAAGGATCCGTTTGGGTTGGGTAGCGTTTGGGAAACTTCGTCAAGTCTTCTCGTCGCCAATACCGCAATGTCTGAAGACTAAGGTCTTCAATCAGTGCATCCTACCCGTTATGACGTACGGTGCTTTAACGTGGACACTGACAGTTAGGCTGGTCCACAAATTCAAGGTCGCTCAGCGCGCTAAGGAGCGGGCTCGCAGTTTCGTTGAAGGATAAAATCAGAAATGAAATTGTCCGGAAAAGAACCGGAGTCACCGACATAGCATGTAGTAAGCAAGTTAAAGTGGCAGTGGGCTGGCCATGTTTGTCGAAAGACCGATGGCCGGTGGAGCAGACGAGTCCTGGAGTGGAGACCGCGTATCGGCAAGCGTAGCGTGGGACGCCTCCCAAGCTTGATGGACCGACGACCTCAAGAAAGTGACTGGGGCAGACTGGATGCGGAAGGCGGAGGACAGGGTGTTGTAGCGCAGCCTGGGAGAGGCCTATGGCCAGCAGTGGACTGCGATAGGCTGAGTTGATTGATTGCATTCAGACAGGCAGACAAACGCGCCTGGGGGGACTTAGTTTGTAAATATGCAGTGATAACAATGACATAAGAGTTACATTGCAATGAATTGCGCTTGCACTCGCTGTACGTGAAGCGTGTCTATGTGTGCGTGCGTTTTTACTCACTATATGGAGCTGGCTCTCTGTAACTACAAGTATTCTGTGTCCTACAAGTACACAGAATACTTAAGTTAGTTATACTTAAGTGCCAGGTATACATGCTAGATTAGAACATGTAAGAAGCTTAGAGCGCTGGTATAATACTTGGTGTAGGTTGCACTTGTACCAAAGTTTTGCCAATTATGATAGTATTTTGGAGTTAAGACGTTTATGCAAATAATCAATACGGTTCTTATTGAAATGTTTATTTTTATTTATGGGGTTCTATGAGGACCGCGCAGTGCGCTCTTGAGTTACAAAGACGTGTTACAAATTGCTCTTGGATTTTTAATTGAAAAAGTAAGTCCGTTGTTACTATTTATGGTTGTTCTATACATCAAAATGTAGACATTTAAATAAACTAACAAGTGAAAAGTACAAAGCGATAAGTATATAGAGGCACGAGGAACAGGGTGTAAAGTTCACTCATACCTCCATATAAAAAGGAGGATCCTCCGACCAGATGGGTGTCGTGTCTGGTGGGCAACTGCCCGAGGATTGATGTCGGGACGTTGTATCTATGCTAGTTGCGTGGTAAACTCTGCTTGCACGATGCAGGATTTTCGTGACGTCAGTGTGATGCGTAGTTCGCATGTGGCGATGTTGATACCGCTACAGTAATGTAGCGGTATCGGCTGGTCTCCAGAGGGGAGTAATCCCCTCCGGAGACCAGAGGTCGATAGTGGGCTGAGTCGTGTATCTTGCGATGCTTGCCAGTGCCAGTTGAGGTTCCAGTGGGTCGGAACCGGGTTCCACATAGTTCACGGTGAGTTGGAACTGTCTGCGGTGATTCCCCAGTGAGTCGGGGTGGCGCTGCGTTATGCTCCAGTGCGTCGGATGTGGTACAACGCCGGATTGAGTTGAGGCTGACTGCTGGCGTCGAACAGGAGAGGTGTGAATGGCTCTGCTTGTTGACCGGCCGAAAGTGCAGTGTGCTGTGCCATGGTTGCTGATGAGACTGAGGGTGATGACCAGGAATGCGCATTCGCTGCATGGTGGTGGTCAGGATACCCGTTTGAAGCCGTGGATGCTGGCTGGCTGAGACTCGCCGCTCGAAAGCTTGAGGATGGTGATGACGCCACGCTGAACTAGCTGCTCAAAGGCTGCGTCAATGGCCTTGTTCGGGGTCACCAGTATAGAGATACGAGGAACAGGGTGTAAAGTTCACTCATACCTCCATAGAAAAGGGAGGATCCTCCGACCAGACCGGTGTCGTGTCGGGTGGGCAACTCCCTAATGTGTTGTGTAATGTACATCAAAGAAACAAAAAGTTATAAGTGACAACATTTATAAAATTAACCAAATGAACTGCGGTTACCTAACCACCGAGGTTTGTTTTGATGCCTAAAACCACAATAAGTATTATACAACAACTGACTACATAAAATAAAATCATTTTATTTCGAATATCACTGACTCATAATAGAAATAACACTCATACAGTCATATTACACAACGTTACTAATTACATTCAATTTAATTCACTATAATTCTATTTTTTTAATTTATTTACTAGGGACAAAAAACAGTTACATGATACAAAATACAGAAAAATACTTAAACTAAGATTTAACAAGCACGTAACCCACACCATTGACCACGTTTTAACTAAAGGTTAGAAGTGCTAAAGACATAAATAAGGGTGTGTTATTAATTGTATAATTAATAGTAGATTGTTATACAAGGAGCTAAAATGACCTATTATATATGAGGTAGTTTTACTCCCGAGTTTTAGCGAGGGAGTAAATAGAAACCGAGTTTTAATGGGTTTTTAGCGCCGTGTGTTTTTTTTTTTTTTTTTTTTGAGGATGGGAAGTCATCAAATGACCCCTCCCGCTCTGGGTGGAGCGGAAGGGAGTGTCAGACTCTTACTGACTAAAACCCACCCGTGTTCCTTCCTTGGCCCTTTATGTTCCGGGTCAGCGGTACCCCTTATGGATGATCCCGCTTTCCCGGCAGGCTTGGGCCCTAGTGGGCCCCCTCTTCGATGCTGACATCTCTTTGAGGCGCGCGTGGAACACGTACGCGCCGTCCGGCACGGGCCTGATCCTGATCGGACGGTGAGCTACCCATTACTCACCGCCCGCAGGCCCGCGCCTACGGTGGCCGGGAGTCGTCACGCGGCTCCCGACGCCCGGAGCGTCCACCGCGGCGGCTTGGACGGGAGACTCTCTCCCTCTCCCGTCCCGCCACCTCCTTCGCTAGCATGACTGCTTCGCAGAAGGAGGCGACTGCCTCCCACTCCCCCTCGCCCCGGACCATGGCTTGAACCAAGGCCGGGCGTGAGAGGTCGCCGCCGCTGCCGATCGCCTCTACGAGGACACGGCGGTGCTCCGCCCATGCAGGGCAGGCCCCCACCGTATGCTCCACCGTGTCCTCGGGGCGATCATCGCAGTGGTGACACCCGGGCGTTTCCTCCCGCCTGATGATGTGCAGGAACCTCCCGAAGCTTCCGTGTCCGGTGAGGACCTGCGTCAGGCGGTAGGTGAGGACGCCGTGACGCCTCTCTAGCCACTCCTCAAAGAGGGGTCTTACCGCCGCTATCGTGGCGTGCCCTTAGCGCCGTGTGTTACACTCTACTTTTCACTACGATTGCGAGAAAATAAAACAATCCAATACAATATGAAATATGTAGTTTATTTTATTAAAATTTAAATGTACAATTTGTACAATTCTGGATATTTAACGAGATGTTTTTTCCCGGTAACTTAATTTCAGTCCTCTGTGAAGATGAATGTTGAGTGGTTCTTTTCCTTTCTCTTCTATTTGCAAATTAGGGTCTCCATTCTCATTTCACTATTGTAAAATCAATTACGGTCACTACCAATTCAATTTGCAATTAGAGAAAAATTATAAAGATTTCGCGCCAATGTCTTTTTTTTGTTTTTTCTTCTGCAGCCGCAACGCATTGCATGCATTCTACCAAAGAGATCGCCGATTTTAGTTCCATTTAAAAAAAAAAATGAAGTCCTATTTTTATGAAACAGTAATAAGTCGAGTTTATATTCATGATTATTCTACTTATGACTAAAGACTTTTTCGTTTTTGTAGGATCATTGTCATTTGACACACAAAAATTAAAAAAAAAAACTTTTTCCCGTAGAGGAAGAATTGCTATTTTTTCTTCACTCTGGTACGCCACAATGACGGTCTTTTTTAGGTAAGAGGAGTGAAAATTTTATTTTAATTCTCTTTTTGTTAAATGAGATGGCATGACATTTGGGTTGACTGAGAAAGAGCTTATTGTAGTTACAGTATGTATATAATCTATCTAGGTCCATTTAAAGAAGTAGACAGTCTTGTATATTCTTGCAAGATCTGTAAATATTTATATCATCTGCATACATTAAAAAGTTAGAGTTGATAAAACATCGCTTACTATAATTAATAAATATAATTATTCATACACAATTTATTTCAATTAAACCATTTACAGGTATATTTGAATTGTCAAGTGGTCGGTCAGTCAGAAAAGTCTTGAAGCTAGTTGCCTATTCCAAAGCGTAGTAGGTACCTATGGAGAAGAACGGGCAAGAAACTCCATGGACACTCTTATAAATTATATTACATAATTAATGTTGAATATATATGTGGGGTAAAATTAGATGAAATAAAACGGATGCATAAATTAGATCAATTTTATAATTATTATTAAAGCAGCACAGTAATCGTTTACACAAAAATGATAAAGCAATATAACATTATGACATCAAAACAACTTAGCCATACCAATAATAATAATCACCAGCATTTTGTGGGTAGCAACATAATATTATAATATAATTATATTCATAAAGAGCAAATAAAATAAAACATACCTGACCATTCAGAATTGTCGTGCCGAGTCCGTAGTCAAACAAAGTCTGATCGATCGAGTTTTTTTTTTTTTGTATGGCATCTCGCAGTTGGCCGTGAGAGGCCGTGACTGCTTAACCGGTCAATCCTGTGGTGCCATCGAGCCCCCCCCCCCGCACTCACCGCACCAGCGACGTGCCTCTCTTGCGCATAGTGGAAGCAATCCACGCGTGCTTCCGCAAACATAGCCGATGCGCTGCAGTAGCGAGGGAGCGCCAACATCATCCTGAACGCGTTGATGAACTGGACATGAAGGGCGCTGTATGACTTTTGCGTATAGTCAGACCACAAGCTGCACGTGTACAGTATAGTGCAGTAGGCTCTAAAAAGAGTTATTTTAACATCTTTAGAGCACCGTGAAAACCTGCGGATAACCATGTTTGCTCTGACTGACAGCGCCATTCACTCCCGCTCAAAGTCCGAATCGTCTTTCAAGGAAGGTGTCACGATTTTCGTGACACCTTCCTTGAAAGACGATTCGGATTTGGACTTTTGACTTTCGGTCCTAAGTAGGTACTTAAAAATGTGAGAGTGTGAGGGTGAGCCATTCAACTTTATGGGTGGCATTTCTAGCACTTTCCTAGACCCACATAGAAAAACCATACACGGACTCTTCTTTATATTATTACGCAGCCCGTGATCAGTTGCATAGTCCTCACATAAACTCATCGCCACCTGAGTCCACAGACCGAGGCGCTCAGCAGCATATTATTACATTATTAAAACAGAAGTCATCTATGTGACAACCGATATGTTGCCCGCTGAGCGCCTCAATCAGTCCACTCATATACAAGTTAAAAATGAAGGGAGATCTCAACCCCCCCCCTGCCTTACCCCACATTCCAACCGATATGGGTCCGACAACGTGCCTGCCTACTTCACGTTGTTCACCTGGTTCCTGCACCAATACTTAAGGATGTTAATAAGTTCACACGATATCTGGGATGATCTCATCTTATTCCACAAGATATCGTATGAACCAGATCAAAGGCTTTGGAAATGTCGAGGAAGCAAGCGTATACGGACATTTTTTCTCTGGGTATAGTATTTAACAGCACTTTTAAAACACAATATTGCAGTTTCTGTAGACAGTCCCGGCCGAAACCCGAACTGATTATCGTGTAACTTAATGTATTTGTTTAATTGTGTATTAAGAACGCTGGCAAACACTTTTGCAACCTTCATAGCGAGAGAAATATGTCTGTAGTGCGAGGTGTAGTGTACTGTGTAGGTGTGTAGATGTGTAGTATATCTGTCAAATCCCCTGCTTTGTTTTTTACTACAGGCACTACAATAGTCGTCATCTTGTCAGCAGATAGGTATGAGTGTGAAATACAAAAGTTGTTGAACATAGCCAACACCCTGAACATATGAGGCCCAGCGTGCTGTATATGTCAATACCTAATCCGTCATGACCCGGAGATTTCCCATGGGAAATCGATTTGACCGCCATTGATACATCCCTAGCTGAGATTCTGATATCACCACATTTCCCACTCACCCGTCCCCCTTCTGTGACTAGGATGGTCCTAACGGTGACCTTACAATAAAGTTGTTTTTAAATTCATCAGCTATACCTTTCAAATCATTCGTCCCGCCAACACTCACGGGAAGACCAGAGCGAATCTTCAAACGGTTAGTACTTTTCTAGAACCCCTTGAAATCCTTCGTGCTATATTTAGCTGCCAGAACATCTATTTTTAACTGGTTTTGATGGTTCTGACACCATTTTAAAACGCGACTTAAATATTTTTCTGGTCTCACACATTTTAGTAAACATACACCAGTAGTAGGACTACCACATAATAGCCATTCCCGAAAACTCGCTCTGGCCGCCCCGTGACTGTCGCTCACAATTTTACTCCATCCAACAATGCTTCTAGGTGGACGTTTACTCTGGATACGCTTGCCCCCCCGCCCCTCCACCGACACCTGTGATAACGCAAGCACGATGTCATATGATGAGTAATGCTATCCTGGCGATGATTGCCAACAGGCTGGACTGCCCTTATGTCCGGCATTGCTGTGGCAGGCATGTTGCTGTCCCAATGCCGATTAGAAAATTATAATTATTGTGTTTATTTGTATTTATTTTTAGATGACCAATAATGTAATTTGATTGAGAGTGAATAAGTTTTTAATTTAATTTAATTGTATGTTTGTATTGTTATTGTAATTGTGTGCCTGATAATTAGTATGATTCTTGTTACTTGATTATGAATAAATAATAATAAAAAATAAAAAAAAGTTATATGTTAGCGTAGATTTTAAATAAAATAAATGAACTCAAAACCTCTGTCAAATAAATGTTCCTTCATTAATATTTATAATGACTAACGTCGCAAAAACTACATTGAGTATAACAAATGAAGGCTCTTCAATTGGCGGTGGGGACAAAGAGAATTTTAATGTAAGCTCGTTACTAGATGTGGCTAAGAAATTAGAACTAAACAATTGTATTTATTTCGTTTGATGATGGTAATTGTTCAAATAAAGTCTATTATTATTACCCATTTCTTTAGTTACAGTAAAAGGTTTTTTCTTTAAGGCTCGTGAAAATATTATTCATTTAACTTTTTGTTGCGAATCTTCCATGATAATATTATCAAACGATTTTTGAGTAGAACATTATAGGATGGGTTAATACAATTTTAAAACTCAATCCAATATATCTTTACCTTTCAAAGTTCCAAAACTTGCTGAAGCTTTTACTATATTTACCAGCTAGGTGCTAGAGTTACTCTAAGAGATTTTTTCAAAGATATTGGTATTATCACGTTGGTATCATCACAATATATCTTCGCCAACATTTTATATGTTAGGCAAAATATACTACTTATACACAAAAAATAGTGATATTTATTAGAAATAAGGACAGACTACGTGCTTTCACCGGCTTCATAAGGTTAATAACTCATTTGTTGGGTTTGGTATAAGTTTTTATAAAAATCTTCCTGTTCTTTGTTAGATTTGCTTTTTAATGCGTTTAAAGCTAAAGTAAAATCCAACCTTTGTTCAAAGGCATACTATTCTATCAACGATTACTTATACGATAAGAATAGTTGGTCGCTGTCATTAACTCAAGACAACGTTGACGTTCTTTCTTAGGAATAAGCTTACCTACTGACAAGTTATATGAGTTCATATAATTGTTTATTTTATTTGACTACTTAGATACGTCAATTTATTTTCATTTATTATTGACATATTTGACTCATTTCAATGTTTTTTTAATGAGTTGTATTGCAATATGTGGTTAGCTAGTGACCTCAACAATTGGTCATATCATTCTTTTGAACAACCAGGAGCAAGTGCGTCCTGCTCCCTTAGATGTTACTGCTTGCGGTAGCGTCGGTGGTCGGGTTGCCTCCTTCCCTCAAATATGGCGAGGGGGGTAATAGTTGGTCTTTGCGTTATGCTCATGAATGGGTGCTGCTTTTGTGGTGACAGGTCATCTTGCTGACTATGATTTTGTTATTTTTATTAGTAATTAACAGTTTCTTTACTCTACTTCGATGGTCCTAGTTTATCATTTGTGACTTCAAGTTACAGCTATATAAACATAATGCAGCATTGCAAATGTAAGCGGGCACGTCCTTTAGGTCTGGAGGCTTTTATATATGTAATAAGTCCTATTTACGTTTTTATTACTTATTTCTGCTTTAGTATATTTTTCAATGTTTTTGTTTGTAGTAGGTATATTGGCATGTGCTAGCTGACATATGGCAAACAATTTAATTGTATGTTTTGTGTTTCGTAATGTATTTACTTACTACTGTATAGAATCCAGTTCTTCTAACTGAAGAGACAGCTGTGCTGCTGGTTTTGTTGCACCACTTCTTCTTCCCAGCTAAAACACCGGGAAGTGGTGAAGGGCGGGCGTTTTGGGAGACTAAATTATGTAATATTGACGTTCAAAAAGTGCTGATTCTCAGCCTAGTTAGAATTAATGACTTTTGATTTTGAATTATATCAGCAGATCAGCGGGGCGAGCATGGCCGACTGTGACATGGCTTGAGTCGCACATTTTATCGCAGTTCGGGCGTTATAACCGTTTTGTCTTAAATGCTAACACGGCGACGTGAGATAAACTCTTGACATGTGGCATAACTTCTTGACGTTTAGTTGGAACTCATTATGTCTTATTTGCTAATACGGGTGCACCCATTTTCTCATAAATTTCACATTTTGACACATGATTATGAAAAACTTATCACGTTCGTTGGGAGGTGGTGATACGATTTTGAAAATGGATAAAAATAATATTTTCCTGATAATTACTGCACCAAATGCAAATTAAAAAGACTACAAAATCGTATACCACAAATGTTTCTCAAAAGGTAGGTATACAAAGTTATGATACTTACTGCTTTTTTCCTTCCGTTATTCACCACAAAAACATTAAATCCAATCAAACCCATCAATTTAATATATTATAGAATTTATAAGATATACATATATTATAAGCTTGTCGCTAGATTTACCCGTGCAAATTTTATTTTATGAAATACTTTTTTCTTAGAATTAATTGTGTCAAGATCAAGTTACATATTGTATTCTTCACCTATGGTATTCTTGTTTATTTACACAGGTAAATCTCGCGACAAGCTTTTAGCTAAATCATATAAATTGTGTCATGTATTATATCGATATGTTTAATTTAATGTAAAGTTTATTTGTAATAAATATATTTGTTTTTCATATTCTACTTTCATTTAAATAAAAGCTTGTTAAAAAAAATATTTAAAACTATTTATTTAATTTTTTTGGTTTTCGCTGGACATGTTCTTTTCTTTCGTATTCTTCTCAGCAAACCCTTTTAAATGATACCCATATCATGAGGGAAATAAAAAAATAACTAGTTTGCCATCTTTGGGAGTCCGCCATATTGGATTTAGAATAACCCACCCCCACCACCTCCCCTCCGCCCCTTTGCTAACCATTGTCATCCACACTAAACGTGAATGCAAAATTTCAGATACTGTTTAAAATTCAGTTGCAAGATTTGACCTAAACAAACGAACACACATACAAAATAAATCAAGTTAAATAAAAGCTAGTAATAAAAATGTTGCACAAAATTAAAAAGCAGTTTATCTATAAGGACTGCATTCTTTTAGACGTATTATTTTATTTGGTCGCATATTCAGATGTCCATAAACATTTTTATTTACTGTGTCACACTGTGAAGTCCGCAACAAGAAAGGCATGTCGCGCCTCTAGATCATGTCACATGGTTGGCCCGTGTCATGTCTTACAATATGTCTTATATGGTAGCCCATATAAGACATATTGTAAGACATGACATAATTTATCATGTCTTGTCACAAACGTCCTGGCTACGGCCATGCTCGCCCCACAGAGCAACTACCTTGTCGGTACGACCGGGGAAATTAATTCTTAAGCAAATTGACCACTTAGGTCAATTTGCCATGCTATTGACCTTTCATTACAATTGTCAAAGAATGACAGTTGTGATTTCAATACACGGATAGTTTAAGTTAGTAGTAATTTTGCTTAGCAATTAGTTTCCCTGACTTTAAATACTATAAAATCAGTAGGACATAAAAAATAATGTGCATATGGGAAGCTCTAAGAACCTTCCGATTGTTAACATCTTCAAAATTCTATGCACTTAGTTCGCAATAAATAATTTGAATTTGAATAAATTCTAAGTCTCTTCCAAAAGTATAGGTCTGTAACCCTCGGCACCATTCGTTACCGGCCGGCAGTTCATTCCGGAACCAAGCGCGAATTAGTTCCTCGCCCGACCACTGGTCACATGCGGAATTAAACTAAAGTAACTACTTAATGTGGAACTTATTATACGGGGACCTCTTTGTATGGATATTTTGTGGCTGGCGACCGCCGCAGGCAGTGGAGAGAAATTAGGAATTTTGGTTGTTTTAATTTTAGAATAATAGTTTTAATTATCCTCCAAATAGAGTGCTGACATTGACAGGCGGGCGTGGTTGGCAAACATTTGTGAAATCGTCACAAAAGTTGCATTGACAAAACAAAATGGCGGCATGAGATTCGACTGGCCACGCGACAAAACAACCAGAAGGCCAATTCCCGTAATTAAAAACGTTCAAAATCAAGTCGCAATCTCATCTCAGCGACAGTCTAATGACAAAAATGTAGGTAAACGCTATACAATTTTTGACAGATTGACACAGAGATTAGAATGCGAACGTTCTTAAAAATACGGGAATTGCCCCTCTTGTAGCGTTGTAGTAATATTGTATCAGATATTTATTGATTGGAAAATCACCACCTATTTACCATTTACTGCCGTGGGCACGTGGTCTATTGCAGGGGCTATCTGCCAAAGCTTTACCGAAAATTATAATTTGCTTGTAAATTTAGCACTAACCTCTATTTAAAACAGCAATGGTGCTTTGCAACAACAAAAAAGTCACATGGAGGGAGCATAACGCTTTTTCCTTACGTGACGATTTCTACTAGTCAACTCCTGGTTGTAATGCTACACGCATTAGGGGTGCGAGGAATTAGAAAAATAGAAAAAATACCCACCTGTCATACAGAAAAAAGTACGGTTCTGAGCCCATGAGTGCAACGGCCAACAAGCAGAGTACAATCCGAATTGATTATCAATTTCTAAATTGACGCGAGCGAAGCCGCAAATATAATATAGTAAGATATAAACTCGGGCTTGATCCCTATTCCGTTCTATAAAATAAAGCAAGAAAGCCCCGTCTCGTCTCTCCTCACGTTATTACTACAGACGGGGAAGTATTATTATATTACCGACTGCATGCAGAGCAGCTCGGTTTAAATAATTTCATTTTAGATGTAGGAAACTTGGATTGCATGGAATGTTCAGGTTTCTTGATGATTTAGGTCTTGTTGTTTAGTTTGTGCACTTCCTGTACGAGTCACAATAAACACTTTTTCTTTCTTTCTTTTTTTTTTCTTTGTTGTGGGAAGGAGTAATTTAAGCTTGATAATGAATTGATTGTCAGTCTTATCTATGATTATAGTAACTTTATCATGGACTACACACACCCCCACACACCCTCTCTCAATTCACACACTCACACTTCATTTCACACAATGAGAGGTCACGCATTCATACTCTACATATGATAATAAAATATAATAAGATGTGTAAACTAACACTACTGTTAATTATCTTGTAAAAACTAATGTTAATGGCTACGATAAATGTAAAATTATCTTAGACTCCTAGAGGATTCACGCTGGTAGCAGAAATTCAGTTTTTGCCTAGTTCGGCGACCGATGCTTAACTCATTTGTACTCAAAACTAGCCTATGTTTAGTTTGTAAAACAATCTAAAAATGAATAGTTGACATTGGAACGTGTATTGTGTATATTGTATTGTGATTGATCACACAAGCGTTTTTTGATGCAGAGTTGTATACTACCTACAAGGCCACGATGTGCCAGATACGTGATAATTACATGGGTAGCGAGCGTTTTGCCAATTTATCTCTTTGTACCTGTTTGTCTCTTGCTCTTATTTAAATACAGCAAACGCCTCACCAATCCGTCAGTAAAGCGTGGTAATTGTGACGTTTTCTCCTTTTTAGTCTGTGCAAAAAAAAAAAATCTTTCTTTGTCTGAAGTGGACATAGCAAGCTACCAACATCGACATTTACTTACCTACAGGTTGAGGAATAAAACGATAAGTTCTAAGTTCATGAATAAACTTGCTCTTGCAGTTATTCCTCACAAATTCAAGGAACTTCTTATTATTTATGCGAAAGTTGTCACGATATACATTAGCGTTGCTCGTCCCTAAAGGAGATTACCCACCGAGCAGCCAGGCTGCAGCTAATCTGCCTGCATGGCGGATGTAAATCGAGAAATGGTTTTCTTTTTCTTCTTTTCAATCAGTATCCACACATGGTATAGATTTGAGGTTGGATCAATTCTGAATTGAATTGAATCTCTTCTTTCTGTATAGACTTCAATATTGTTAGGTACGTAATATAATAATACTGCATATCGACGACGAACTACCAATATTTGCTATCTATTGTTAATTTCCAGAAGTTATTTCTATTAGTGTTTAATGGGATAAATAGTCACGTATTATTGTGTTGGGAGGTTTTGCCAGTACACGCAAAGTACGCGTAGCATTTTACGTCAATTGGCATTAAAAACAGTAAATCGAAAAAAAGGTAGTTCATTGTCGATATGGTACTTTGAATCTGGCTTAAAGTGTTTTCCTGCACTGCTACTACTTGCGTATTGAAACGTCTCGTCGGCAAATGATTTTGAATGAATGAAAAGTTGCACGGTACAAGGTTATATGATTCAATTACCTGAGTAGGTACCTACTAAACCTTTGTACACATTCCAAACAAGGAAGCTAATTCGCATGCATAGTCATTCCATGACGGTCACGATATGCAATAAAAAATCATACAGCCACTCATGTCATCCAGGGTGGATGACATGAGTCCTGTCCTCTCTATCCTAAAATATGAACCCGAAATTAAATTAAACGCAATATAGCTGCTCATCCCACTACATAATCCATGATGGGCCGATGAACATTTAACACGGGCCTAACTTATTCAAAGTCCGGCCTGAGCTCCGAAGGCAATTTCACGAAGCTAATTGAGTACTGATCCCCCGACGACCAGCAGATTGAACGGAGCGGACTTAGGATGGCTTTCTACCAGAAATGTACGAGAGACGTGCGTAAAACGAACCAGTAACATTGCTCGCTTAGCTCAGGCTATAAAGATGAAGTGACGTTATTGGTTAGTTTCAGACATATACCCCCACCAGAGCTGTGCGAAGCAGCGGAGTGGTGGAACAGGAAAATATCCACCCATAGAATTGCTTTATTTTCCTGGGCTCGCTCATCGCAGCTTTGGTGGAAAAAGGCTTCTTACTGTACATAGAACGAAAGCGAAAACCTGTGAGCGAGGGAGGCGTAATGTGTGCGAGGAATAAGAAGCTAGTTTGGTACGAAGAGCAGCGTAGCTTAGCGAGCTAGACTACCACAAAACTCTCGTCCCGCAAAGCTGGCAAACTGACACACAGTCTCACAGCTCCGCTACGCATCCCTCGTACCGCTCCGTTCCCCCGTACAGATTGTATTGAGCCGCTAAAATGAACTATTTCATACGCCTCGGCTCACAGATTGGAAGGTTGCCCATATGGACTGGGAACTGTACCCTGAAAGGGTTCGGATTAATGAAGGCTGGTAGCATATGAGTGTATCTAAATTAGTAATTAGATTTGTAAGAAATTCAGTTAAGCAGAATTGGCTCTTGTTTTTGGAGCACTATCCATAAATTGTGGAATATTCTTTTGATTGATGATGACTTTGGTTCTCGTTGTCAATTTGTCGTTTTGACAAGGCATCATCATTCTTTTACCGAATTTCATGGTATTGACGAGTTTTTCCCTTCTATTAGAATACTCTATTATGTACTTACACGATATTATTATGCACCTCATAATCCTTTGTTCTTCTGCCATTAGTATACTTGATTTGCTTGCGAATTGGACAGATTTTTTAAATCAACTTCAAATTCAACTCAACTTAATTTTTTTTTACAAGCAAGAAATAATGCAAGTGCACAAACTGAAACAGAAGCTCTCGAATTCTAGCTTGAGAAACAGCCAAAGTTTGTAGTTTGTTTTAAATAAATAATTTCCTATCATGCTTTCCTTTATTATTTTCAAGATACTTGCTTGTGTAAACTTCTTTAAAGTATGCAGTTGTGCATAAAATATGAGAACTGTAACTGCTCATAAGCTAAAGCCTTTTTAAGGCTGTTCTAGGTTTTAATGTTCCTTATTCTTTATGTTTTGTCCATTTTGTATTTCGTTTTCTTTGTAGCTCACTCATAAACGAGTAATGTGTTTTGCCATCGCACATAACCTATTTGAAACCAGGATTTATGAAGCTAAAGACGCCTTTTATCTCACAACATTTTCATTTTTCTCATTTCTCAGGATAAGGCTTTTATCCTGCGGTGGGATACTTGGAAACATATTTAACTGAACCGGTCCCTCACAGTGTTTTCCTTCACCTTTCTGAGAGCAGTAGTGATGAAATAAATTGAACAAAGTAAAGTGCATGCTTGAACGAATGCTTGAAGTGCATTCGAACCCACTACTTACAATTTATAAGTCGAGACCGTTACGACTACTCAGAACATCATGCTGATTGGCTTGGCTTACATTTTTACTACGAAGAACTCAGATAAAGTTTTATTTCTAGGAAATTTCCGTCACCACTGAGTTGTATGTTGCACAGCTTGTTAGGTCCCTGTACTACAAACTTGTTTCGAATCTTCGAAAGCAACCAGGACAAAACTAGCGACCACACAACATTGGCACCAAATTCCACTTAGTGAAGTAAAAACAGAATTCGTCGTCGATCCCAAGAGATGCGAACTAAATTAACATCTCGTGTAAATAGCTAACAACCAACTACTAACAGGGTGTTAGCGGCGTAATGTTTATAGTTTCTGTATTTACGGATGCAGTTAAGAAAGTGAGAGAAATGTTTCTACTGATTGTAGCAGATTACACGATTTTACGATTTTTTTTTTACGTTTGGAGTTTTAAAGGGATTTGAATTATGTGTTGGAGACTGTTGCAAGATAATAGAAAAGGAAAGAGTGAGAAAGATAACGTTGGGTTAAAGACACATTTTGTGTAAGATAGTTTTATCTAATCAATTTACAGGGGGTCATCCGCATTTGCCTGTTTTAGGATCAGTTTTAAGTGGTCAAATTAGTGTATATAGTCCTAAAAAAAAATTTCGTTGTTACATCCTCGATTTAGGGAAATTTGCTCTATGAAAAAAAAAACTGAAACGGTCGAATTGAAAACCATTTTTCGTTTTATTTCCTGATTATAGCGCAAAATAAAAATTATATAAACAGTCACGAGCACTAATAAGCACAAACAACTTACAAAACTTAGCAAAATTTAAAAGCAATTTTCTCTTGCAAGTTTGAAATAAGATTTATTTCATAACAGTATAGGTTATAAAACGTTATATTCGTAACAGCATATAAATTAAAATTACAATCAATACAGTTGGACAAAATCACATATATATGTTGATAAGTGTAAACATATTCGTGCTCGTGACTGTACCATGAGGTAATCGTATTTTATAGGGAATTGAATGGTTGGGTTTTTGAGTTTAAGTAATAGTTTTTTTTTTATAAACACAAGTAGTAATTCGGGCAAAAAAGGCTCGCGCGAGTCCTGCGGGACGTCATCAGGGATCTCATTTCAAATCTAATTTCCGCTACTTTTTCACACAACTGTCCTTTCGCGCAATTCGATTCGCACAGGTATCTTTCGCGCAAATGTACTGTCGCGCCCAAAGTCCATTCGGAATAATATCTTTTCGCGCAAGTGGGCTCGCGCAACTTGTGTCTTTTTCGGGAATGTCTTTCGCGCAAGTGTACCAGATCCGATTAATTACACATATTATACAATGTGTCCGGTTGTATACTAACAATATAAATGACTTTCACTATGGCAACAACACAAAAAAAACTGTTTCAAAGAAAATTATAAACTAACACGACTAAATGTATGGAACACGATAAAAATCGTAATGTTGTTTTAGAATAGCGAAGCTAGCAACACAAGATGTTTTTTCTTGCATCCGTCATTTTATCGTATTAGCTGTGATGAACTTTCAGTCACTGTTACTACTTTTTACGATAAAATACCGTTTCTTATATATGTCGCCACAAGAGTGTCTACCTGTTAAGATTATTACATAATCTTATTAATAAGTACCTAATTATTTCAATTTATCATATTCTTGCTAATAATTACGCTCGGATCTGTACTATCTATTGGCTTCATTGTGAATTAGAAACACCTAGTATTGTTTTAAGATTAACTATTAAATTAATTCTTGTTAAAACTTTATTTAAAATTAAAAGGGAACATTTATTGAATGACTTGGTTTTTAGTAATATTAACAATTTCACATTTGATAGAGTAAGTGTTTATATAGTGATATAGTTAGTGTTTTATCTGAGTCAGCTGCGGTGGGTCAAGGGCGCAATAAGCGTAGAAAAAGAAACTCTTATTTCAAATAAACTTTTATAATTTCAATTAAATTTTATAAATTTTTCAATTAAATTTAAAAAAAATATATATGTGATTGGTTGGAATACGCATGTTGGTGTGAGGCTGACAGGGACGCCAGGCAGAAGTTTCAAATAAAACTGAACGACCCCTTGTTGCACGAGAATTCAAAAGTGCCTGTAAATGTTTCAATTGAATTATATGATTTGACTTTTAGTTAAGTGTCGTGTGTGATTGAAAATCAACTACCTATCTACCATTAACGAAGAATTACACCGGAGACTGGTCGGATTCTACTTCCCTTCGGGTCCTTATCCTGTCATATATATACGTGAAAAAATAGCACCATGTGAACGTAGCCAGCGCGGTAATTTCGTAACACACTGAACAGTAGGTAGGAATGGATTTCATTTCAATTTTTGATGTCTTTTTTTGTTTGTTTTCTTTTTGTGAATAAAAAAAAGATTCAATAAATTATAGCTGTAGAAGTAGACCTACGTCACCTGGCTATAAAGTATGGCAAATGTTCCTTCATAATTATGTAGCTGTCTATATTTACGTATCATCATGAGCGGTGGCAATCATGAAAAACAAAAGAATATGGTCATAGTCTAAAAGAAACAGTACGGCCGTTTTTAGCCTATTATACTTAATTAAAATCTTAAATTCAGGATTTTTTTTTAAATTCAGCCGATAAAGGGGTTAATAGAGGATAAAAGTTTGCATGGGTATTCACAATTATTGTTGATGGGAAATACTATCGGGCATACGGCTTGTCTTCTTGATAAAATTCTTAAATTTCTTGTCAGACAACGCACAGCCTTAACTTCTGGGTTTAGAAGCACGATATCTACCGGCAAAGACACGGCGCGGGGTAAGAGTGGCGGGCATTCTTTCACTTGAACCCATTTTTGCACTGCCGACTTCCGAGACGTCGCCGTGGCTACATAAACAGTATTGCGGTTGTTTGGTGCGTCGCGGTGGTCATCGATATTCACCAATATCATCGGGCCGATAGTAATTATATTGGTATCGAACCAGTGTCGGTGTGGGAATAGCTCTGCCGATATCGGTATCGGGTTGGTATCGTTATTTGATAATGTGAGAACGCCCATTTGGTACATAGAACATTTTAAGTAATCATTTTAGTTTACTACATCGTAGGTTCCATATATAATTTAAACCTATCATCATATTATATTTTGAAGAAAAAAAATCTAACCTAAGAAAAACGAATTCAGTTGGTGAACGGTCCGCAGCGCATCATAAATAAAAACGTCGCGCTGCATTTGGGGAAGCGGAGGTAGCGTTTCAAAGCCGGAAAACCTCGCCTAATTTCCATAAAAGCTTTTTTATTCAATAAATTCAGGATACCATGAAATCAAAAAGCTCGTCACGCTGCAATGCACTGTAACAAAAATCCTATCGTGGTCCATCGTCGTATAAAGAGAATATCCGACCACATTATCGTATAATATCAGGAGAGATAGTGTTCATATTCATAAAGATCATGGTGCCTCATAGTCATACAGACAATAGTTCAATAGACGCTAGGGTCGAAACTAGCAAGGTGAAATTAATTACTATCCTTTATTACTTACACCACTCTGAAGAGTGAAGAATGCTTCTTATTCGATCCGATACAAAAAATCCACATCATCGTCAAAAGATTATCCCCAGCAAAGCCAGATTGATAATCTCCTCCAAACCGTCAAAGCTGAGCTTGTCCCAATTACATATTATAGTAACACCGTCATGCCTGGCACACATATCCACATAGCCTGGGCGAGGCATGCAACCTGATTGCTCGCTGTCCTGTCACCAAGATATTAAATTCCTGCCTTTTAGCCTAGATGAAAATAACGAGGAGTAATCTGTATGAGACGAGTAGCCTGTATTTATTAGATTTTCATGTGTGAACATGTTGTAAAGTTATTTGAGATGGCGTTAGTTACGGATGGAGTGATTCGGGCTTGTGTTATTTCGGAATGCAGTTATTCGAGATAGCTTTAAAGGTACCATAGTGATTCGGGCTTTCGTTTTTGGGAATTGGGTTTGATTCCCATATTCCGTTATTTCAGCACCATAATCATCGCAATTTGTTTTGGGTCGCAACATGTCTCTTCCTCTCTATTCGTCGTCATCGTATTAGTCGCCATCTTAGTATTTACACCCTTTCTAGACATAAATCAACTTTCACACAATCTTACCATAATTTATTTTGGTCTTCCTAGAGGATACGTACTCGGTCAAATCTGTCCTCAACACACCTCACTCACAAACACATGCCCATGTATAGTCCATTTGCGGAATGAATATTCTACTACCAACTCACATAGGTATATACCAAGCGAGGCACCCACACCATTTCAAGTCATATTACTTGAATACCATCGTGTGATCCAGATCAATTAGTCGCCAACCCAGTTCCGCAATATCGAGGCAACTAATAGTTTTACTAATTTTATGCAATTGGGACGAGGGAGGGTTACATGATAAACTCTTCGTCGTAAACTTGAGATGCTTGTTCAGGGAGATTTGAATCATTTATTATTAGAATACCACCTGTTTGAGAACTTTGAGAGCTGAGATTTGTGGAGCTTAGGTGAGCGAAAACTTGTTGCGGTGTAGTTACCTAAATTTTTGATTGAAATTTTGATTTATAAACTGTACGTATAAAACCAGATTTTCCGTATGGCTTTAGTTAACACTGTTTTAAACTTTCACGGTTTTGTGAAAGTAAACTATAACTTATTTCATCAGATAAGGGATTTTTTTTGTTTTTTATTTTATTATTAAGGTCCCAGTGCGCTATAAATTATACATGATTTTATTTCTGTAAGTTGATTTGTACAACACTTTTACACGTCAATCATATTTTAAAAACTAGATGAGGTCGGCGTTTTCTATCTACTCGGAGAAGAATGGCCGAAGCAAACTCAGAGGTCACAGTCTCTTTTAAAGTCCAGTCTTGGTCAGATCATATGAAGACCGTGTAGATTATGATTAAAACTAAATTAGAAGAAAAAAAAGAAAAAGCAATGAAAAAAAAAACTGAAATGAATGGTCTGATCTGGTGTCTGAAATGGTCTTTTGAGGAAAGAACCGCACAGATTGAGTGGACCTGTCCAGTCAGCGCACACATTTGTCAGTAATCGTGCAGCTCAATGATTCGACAAACAATACCAAAGAAAGGACATTTGAGTAGGACGCATAAACTACTGAAACTGCCAGACCATAATTACAACTGAAACAATGACCCAACGTATATTAAACCAGACAATATTTTTGTAGCGGGCTATAAGAGCCCTAATGAACCTAAACTGAATGTACCTAAACTTGAATTTACCAAAAAGCTAAAATTTTACAAACTAAATAAGTGGTACCTTAGTTACATTTGACTTTACTGATACAAAAACGACTAATCTTACACGATCACGTAGTGTAACTAACTTCACTAAACTTGTTTTAGTTAAGTTTTTTTTTTGACTGTAACAACTAAGTTGGGTGAAGTTAATCGCTCGGTTGACTTTCGAACTTACGAAGTACAAGTGCTTGATATAAGGGCTCTTTTTCTTTGCACTTAACTACAGGTTGGGTAATGGTATGTGTCGGAATTAGTGTTGAGATTTATTATCAAAAACTTACTACAATTGGATCGGCCTATTGTAGTACTTATAGGCGTACAGTCTGTTAACATACTTTTGGAACAGACCTTATTGTAGCTTTTGAATAACAAAGCTTTATAAAGGTAGTCGTTGTGGCATAAAATAAAACAACAGTATCAAATTACAAAATAAAATTGTCTTTAATGGAGCTTCCACAAATGAAACATTAAAACAACGTGTCCAACTTAACGTGAGGACTTACCTAAATAGGTATACAATAATATTAAAAACAATACGGTCATGTAAATTCATACTTAATGCTAGTTTCCATAATTAAATAAATGCAATAAATAGTTTGCGAAATGCAAAAATAAACCTTATGATAAGCTCATTTAAAAACATTTTACGGATTATTTGTATTTTATTTTAATTATTTATTATAGGTAATTTTATTTTGCTCAGATTCCATAGCGTGTAACTAATTTTAAACTTATTTCTTTATTAAATAAATAGCAAGTAGGTATTTTACAAATAATCCGTAAAATTCTTAGTTTTAAAATGCATAATCTAAAACAGAATTTATTTATTTGACTAGAATGTTTAGAGATTCTAAATACAGTCGATTACTTTCAAATATAAATTATTGCACTGCCCGAAAGTCAGTCTTCTAATAAATATTAAAATTATTGAGTGACTGAAACTTAAGTACAGGTACCTACATAAACTACTCTTTGGCAGCGTGGGCACAGCGATATCATAATTGTTATTATTTTATTAATAAAAACTAAATAAAAGTTACATGAGAACAATCAGAAAATGCAATGGTATTTATACAATGCCTGTAAAACTGGTTTACTTAAAATGTAGAAAAAAGTTTATTTTTTTAATTTAATTCTCAGTCCTAGTAGATTTTTTATTACCATTTGTCAAAATGCCCTTTATTTAGGTGAATCTGTACGATTTCTATTTTCAATAACGCTGTATAGCAATTAATTTTGAATATCTTTTTCGACATTTCAAGTAGATATTTTACTTCTAAGTGACGGCCAAGTGGATTCTACGATACTACTAACGATTAGCTTGAATATAAAACTCTATGACTAAATGTGTGACTACCTTACATTGTAATAAATGGTACAATGACATTGAAAAATATGCTTTGATGATATGAGAACTATAATGTCGGATTTATTCACAGATTGGTCCTTACACTCAACTAATGGAAATGGGAATATTTTGTAATAAAATTAAAACATTACCCCTTAATTATATAAAATATAATTTTTATCAGCTCATGTTTTCATTTGACATAAATAATGGGTAAGCATGACTTTTTAAAGTAGATCATAAAGTTGAAAATATTAAACAAGATTTATTTTTACATCCTGTATTATAATAGCGCGATTTTCAGATTAAGAATGAAAGAAAGTAAATCATCGTTAGTTACAATAATATCCATTACATATAATTCGGGAACTATGAGTAATTTAGTACCACTTTTATAAGTAAGGGGTAAAAGAAATGTATGTCTATCTACCAGGTTCCAACATCAAGAATGAATTGTCTTCGAATCGAAGTATACTAGGCTTTAACATTATATTTATCAACAATTCTATTGCTATCCGGTGAATCGTCCGCGAATTTTATTTCATTTGACGAATCGGAATTTTCATCAGCAAACTTTATATCAGCGAAATCATTTCTTTGTAGTGTAACAGAATCTTTTTCTTTGGTTTCGTTAACTCTTTTCAAAGTCGACGTGTCGAAGTCACTTCGGTTCTCTTTCCTGTGTACTCTGACTGGGGATCTCGTTAGCGTTAGATCTTTCATCTGTATCGTCACGGAACTTTCAGCCTTCTTCTTCTTATTTCTCTTTGACATTTTGGGTGAGTTTTGCAGATCACTTATGCTGAAGTTTAGGGGGTGTATTATGTTTCCCTTTTCCATGACTTTTCGGAATGATTTAATGGACTCGTTGGATCTGTTGATGCGGTTGTCGGGGTTTCTTTTGAGGGTGCTGGATGATGGTCGATCTTCTGGCGATTCCGTGTTACTGCCGGGGTCTGGACGAAGTTCCTTTGGAAGAATCTCCTGTAAAGGACATTTCTGTAAGTCTCGTAATAGAGAAGCTGTTTTGTGGGTTTTGTTTTGTATTCTATTCCAATGTCTGAAATGGAGGGTGAAAGCGGGCCCCGGGGAGGAAGTACTTAAAATATTGATGGTACCAATACTAATAGGATATATTAGAGTATTTTTAAAAGTAAGTATTACTGTATTTAAAATTTGAAAAGACGCTTGCCTGAGCCGTGAGCTGAACCGTCACAAATACGAAAAAAATATGTTAAGACACAAAATATTGGAGACATCAATATTTAAGGTACTTTCCCTCCAGGGTCCGCTTTAACTTTCCACTGTGTATCTGCCGGTCGATTCTGTAAAAATCTCACCGTGAAGTGAACACTTAGGTGAAGTGAGCGTGGAGTGAGCTGCCAGTCTCATCTCACTAATGATATGGATTGACCAAGCATTACATTTAAAATCATAATCGAGATTAAGAGAAGATCTCACCTTTACCAAAACAATGTATGGTGTGGCAAGTTATCGCCCTTTAGATGATAATCTTTTATTGTGGGCGGTGATAAAGTGTCTGTAGTCGGCCTTATGCATATATTGCATTAGCGGACGTGTGAAGCGGCCACAGAGAGTCCAGCGGCGATTGTCAGCTAATGACAGCTGTCAGATGTGAAAGTGCGCGCGCTCGATCGGGACGCATTTTCCTCTCACCGCAAAACCACAGTTAAAATCTTGATTCATCGCGCCCGCTATAACGAAAAGGTTATGAGTATTATCCCGTAATCCTTGGGGATATGCTGTTCTCTCGTTTAAAATTAATATAATTAACCCGCGTCCGATTAATTGTGATACATATAGACTTTTACGTGACGTGCACCAATGTATTTCTGGCAAATAAACATTTAATTTGATTTTAATTATATTTTTTAATGTTAGTTCTGTTGATAATTTTATATTATTTCAAAGCTAGTATTTAAGTGGCTAAACATGACTGTTTACGGGTTTTTTCCATAAAACAGCATTCTTTTTTTTTTTCTTAAACTAGCTATTAAAGAAAATGCGCATGGACATTGTTTGTTATTAGGGACTTATTGTTTAAAATTACTTTTGTTGTCGTTTTCATGGATTTCGAGGTTGCTAAAGCCGAAAGTGAGGTCAAAATGAAAATCAAAATTGACTTTCTGTGTTGCTGTTTTATAAAAATAAAACTCTAAATAATAATACTTAGACAGTTAGTTACTTAGACTAGTTTTGAAATTATATAAAATGATCAACAGAAATCACATAAAAAAATATAATTAAAATCTCGATTATGATTGTAAGTGTAATGCTTGTACGCAAAATACGCGCATTGTCGTGGAGTTGCGGACACCAGCCCGTATTATCTATCTATTATCTATCTAAGTGTAATGCTTGGTCAATCCCTAGCATCAATGGCATGACACTGACAGCTCACTCCACGCTCACTTCACCTAAGTTTTCACGGTGAGATGTTTACAGAATCGCAATGCAGATCTAAGATTATAACATTTAGAAAACCTGACCATGTTTACACCTACCTCATAAATTGGCACCTTGTTTTCATCAATTTCCTTCAGAATGTCGCCCTCTTCTAGCGGTGGGATCCAAACCAGGAACGCCGGATCCATTCCAAGGTACGAGCCGGGAACTGAACCTGTGACAAATGACAATTCAATTTCTTTTATATTAATTTTAAAGGCGAACGGCGACTTTGAGCGAGATGTAGTTACAGCTTTAGAACGATCTTATGGCGCGCGGCCAAATCAGAACTAACGTCGCCATCTTGTTTTTTCAATACATCTTACAAAACAAATTCACAAATGCTTACCAACAGCGCCACACTATCAACGTCATTCAAGCCCCAAAAGATACTTGTACAGTCAGTTCAAAGTGGTTATACCTTTGACAGCAGCAACTTAACAGCCACCTAATTGTAACGGTAATAAAGATCACAATAATTTTGACAGTCCTATCAGTAGCAGCAACCCAACAGCACCTTTACCGGAATGAGAATAAAGATCACTGTGATTTTGACAGTACTGCAAAATCAGAGGTGAAATAACTGTGAGAAGACTGTAGTACTCTTGCTTGTTTTATTCCCAACCCTAAGTAAACTACTTTATATTTTGAGTACATTGTGAGTTCAGTCTAAACTAGTAGTAGTACTAAAAAGTTTAAGAGCTTCGCACCAACAAAGTTGTTTTAGAACTAAGGTTTACGATCTTTTAACGACACAAAATTATGAATGAAGTACTCTTCAGTACGAAGTCGAGTCAGTGAAGTTCTCTTTAGTTCTTGGAGTAGTCTTCTTCTACTCTGTCCTTCTCATACTTCTGACTTTGTTCATTCTTCCTTTCATATTCAGTCCATTCTTCTTTGGAATGCGCTTCCTCTTGATCGCGAAAAGTTATAAATAAATAAATAAATAAGTATTAAATTAGAAGTTCAACAAACTCGCATTTAAAAAATTAAAATAATAATAAGAACTGAAAAACAAGTTGAAGTTGTTTTAGAACTAAGGTTTACGATCTTTTAACGACACAAAATTATGAATGAAGTACTCTTCAGTACGAAGTCGAGTCAGTGAAGTTCTCTTTAGTTCTTGGAGTAGTCTTCTTCTACTCTGTCCTTCTCATACTTCTGACTTTGTTCATTCTTCCTTTCATATTCAGTCCATTCTTCTTTGGAATGCGCTTCCTCTTGATCGCGAAAAGTTATAAATAAATAAGTATTAAATTAGAAGTTCAACAAACTCGCATTTAAAAAATTAAAATAATAATAAGAACTGAAAAACAGAAAAATTCTTTAAATAATACTATAAAAACCCTTTTTATCGTCACGTCGTCTTTGTCTTCAGACACTCGGGGGAGTGACTGACACACCACACATTCACCTCACTCCATGCCTGAGTGTCTGACACTCGTGCCTCTCCTTCTCGACTCGACACCATCGCGAAGAATCTCATACTCGCAAAACTCCATCCCCGAGAGTTAGACTGGTGTGCCACGAGTGTTGGACACTCTTTTGACATTCAAAAGTGTCTTTAATGTGCCTATTTGAAATAAATGATTTGACTTTGACTTTCTGAACTGAAGTGTAATCGATAATAATAAAACGTGTACCTTGCGTGTTGCTAAACTCATTGTTGATTATAGTGAAGACCTTACCAGCATTATTGACTTTATGGTGAAGACCTTACCAGCATTATTGACTTCATGGTTAAGACCTTACCAGCATTATTGACTTCATAGTCGTAGTAGTCTATCTCCATCTCGGGGTGCGAGGTAAGACTGAGGTCTGACTTGAGCAGGCGACGGTTGCAAGACTCCTTGGTATGCTTGGGATTGTCGCGGATCCTGGCTGCCGACACGCCGCTGAGAGCTGGCGAATACCAACCCTGGGAATAACAAAAATTATATTACAATTTGTGTTTCATTTAATGAAAATATTATGTATGTAAGAAAAAATCTGCATCTTCTTAATAAAACAAGTGATAGACATAATTTTAATACAAAAAAATAAAAATAAAATAGATCAAACATTTTTTACATCTTTTAACACATTACCCCATGGTACTGTGTTAAATGCTACAACAAAATACCTTGTCATATATTGCAATTAAATGAAAGAAAATTTAAAACTCATATAAAAAGTTCACTGTGTAAACAAGCATATTACAAATTAGAGGATTATATCCAAGATAAGAATGCTTGGAAACATGCTGGTCCAGCTCCATAGGACAATACTCAATACTGAATTTCTTTATTGCGTTCCAAAATGTACATAATTATATAAGTTTACATTAGCTGGTGGGTTGTAATAACGACACAATTTTGGACCCTGTCGGGCACAGCATACAATAATTATGGAAGAGAGGAGGAAGAGCACACAGTGTTTACTTCTAATACAAAAAAAAATATTCCACATTACGTTATTATTACTCATAAAGGTAAATCTTCTAGGTATTTATATATTATAATATAAGTTGGTATATACATAATTTTATACTATTGCGGGGTTTAATTGTAAGTATTATAATATAATATCAATATTTTATTAATTTGGTTATTATTATATTATATTATAATTATTTTATGTACATATTTATAATTTGTCATTTAAGTATTCATTTACACTATAATAGGTTTTATTTATTAGCAATGTTTTTAATTTATTTATGAAAATGTTGTATTTATCTATATTTTAATGGATTCTGGCAGCTTATTGTATAATTTTATAGACATAACGTAGGCACTGTCAGAGTGCATTTTTAGTCGTGACGTTGGTAGATTGAGCCTATTTTTGTGCCTAAGTGTTATTTTTGTTTGTATATCTTCCCTTTTGGTGTAGAAGTTTGGGTATTTACGTACGAATTTGCAAATTTCGAAAATATAGAGGGAGGGTAGGGGAAGAATTTTCATGTCTTGAAAGTGGGGCTATGTAATCTAGGGTCTAGACAAAATTAAACTTGTTTAATTGTATAGTTTATTATTTTTATGACATTGATTTACATTCTGTGATTACTTTAACTCACACTCTGACATATTACTTGTTTACTTAATTTGGAAAATCGTATACTTTTACAATGTTTGTAAATATATGAACACCATGTATCTATCACTTATTTAACTTATTTATCATTGCTACATTTATTAAATTCTTTTTACCTATTGTGGTAGGGTAATTTTTATTATAGGTGCATTGTCTTCACATATAATTATATAAATAACGTATACAAAATATTGTAACACATTTTAAAAGAGTAACGGTGGAGTTTCTTGCCCATTCTTCTCCATACGAAACTACCTTTTGGAAGGGCGACTACAATCAATTCTATTTAAATGTAAATGTTGACGTTCAAAAGTGCCTTTTATGTGCCTATTTGAAATAAATGCTTTGACTTTGTTTTTAGGGTTCCGTTGAGCATTGGGGGCCTGTGGTAACGGCTGCATCTTACGAGCTATAGGTCGTAGGTTCGAACCAAAAAACAGGTGTTTTACTTTGTGTAAATGATTTCATCACCACTGCTCTCAAAACGGTGAAGGAAAACATTGCGAGGAAACCGGCATGTCCTAGAACCAAAAATTCGAAGACATGTGACATATACCAACCCGCACTGGGCCCGCATGGTGGATTTTGGCCCATTCCCTCTTACTTGGAGCAAGGCCAGTGTCCCAGCAGTGGGAACATTATAGGCTGATTATGAGGGATCCGCACCTCAAAAGGAAAAAGCGGATCCCTTATAGGATCACTCCGTTGTTCGTCCGTCCGTCTGTCTGACTGTCAGTATGTCAATAAGTACCCTTTTTCTTAGGAGCGCGTCGAGGTATAAAGTTGAATAGCTATACATAGCTATAGCAAATAGCTCTACGAAAATACATACGGCCATTTTATGCGACATATTTTGATACTCGCAAATTAATCTAAACCTATAGGGTACCTTTGACCCAGAATCATGAAATTTGGCAAGAAACAAGGTTTTACAGCATAAGTAAAGGAAAACGTCCGAAATTCGTAAATATGCAGTTTTACCTTTTATTAATATATTTTTTTATTACAAAATTAAATTTGCTGTTGGAGAATTGACCGTGACGTATATCGATGTATGGGAGAACATTTTTTCAACAACAAAGATAAGTTTGTTCTTGGGATAAATTCATTCCAACTACGGAACCCATCATTTAGCGTGGTCCGACACACACGAGGCGGGTTTTTTAACAGACTTCTTAAAGGAGGAGATTTTCAATATGTCTGTATTTTTTTTTGTATATTCGTATGTTTCGCGATATCCGGCAATTGTAGATAGATATCGAAAATTATTTTTTTATGGATAGGGGTGGTCCTATATAAAATGTATTAACTTTGCTTGGGTAGTTTTTCAGGTAGCATCAATAATACCTACGTATTTTTTCCACTTAGTGTGTAATGATGATGTTATTATAACTGCCCGTCATTGTTATTTACATAGCAAGTTGTGTTATTCAAATTTGCGTGAGGTAGATACCACAACTAAAAAGTGAAAATAAAAACCTAGTTACTTAAAAACAAAACACTGCAAAGTGAAAAATAACTTTAACTACGGAAGTCAGTAGCAAAAAACGGACAATACAAAACCAAGGCCACCGACTTCCGAAATTAAAGTTGTTTTTTTTTGAAGCCGGTTGTTTTTTTCTTATAAAAAGTTTTTTTTTACATAGAGACCCTTGAAATGGTAGGAAGATTTACAGCAGCGACTTTCTGCCTAACCATAACAAAGAACCGCGTTAACTTTAACCTCTTTTGAAATATTCTGCTTTTTTCATTTTAACTATGAAGGTGCAAAGTGATCTCAGTTCCACAAAGTAAACATTTCAGTAGCACATACATTTTAGTTTATATGTTTTTTTCAAAGTTTCTTATGTTATCAGGCTTAATAATAGATATAGATAATGCATATTAAATCAACACCATTTCAAGCTCAATCCTTGACCTTGACCCATCCACCACATCAACGTTAATATCTTTATTATGGATACCATCAATCATCACCTAACTATATATTATTATTATGTCTAGTCATTCTTACGAAGCAGGATTAGAGATTGAAGGAGAATAGACTGTTAGTACTCGGAACGCAAAATGAATGTCATTTCACTATGTCAACTTCACAATAAATTAACATCAACAATACTTCACACTACCACTCACGTTGGTTAGCGTCGCGGCGGACGTAGATGAAGACGCTCGGCTCTCGCTTCGGTCCTTCTCCCACATGCTGTCTCTATCCTTCTCACTACAGCTGTCTCTTTCACTCGCACTGCTCGCGCTGGTACTCATTTCAACAACCAATGAGTCGGTTATCGACTGGGGTGGTGAGGATACCTGAGCAAACGAACGGAGTGGTAGATGAATTAATGAATCTGACAGATAGGCTCAACCCAAACTATACTGGCCAATAGTTCAATTGATTTTTTTTTTTGCGGTAACATCTATTAGAATAGTACTTTGTAGATCAAGTTCACCTAGAAGATGTTGAACAAGTCATAGAACTATAACGTCCGTCACTCAGAAATAATGTTGAAAAGTGCTAACTGCTTTTAATTTCATCGGCCAGGTTTAAGCAGCAATACAGGTTAAATTTTAGACGCAGAAATAGGACATAATTATAGTGGGTATCACAAAATTTTACCAGTTCATTATAGAAATTTTAGTATTTTCCACTTTCAAAGTTAAGAAATACGTCAGTTATCTCTTTATTTAGAGTGCATAATATATCGACAGTTACCACTATATAATCTTATTTTATCAAATTTTGTCTAGTTTTATGATTGAATTTGTAATTACTAGTATTGACCGATAACTTGTATGTGACGTGCAAACTGTAAATAAAAGTGGTTATGAATAAAATAAATTATAAAATAGGTAAAGGTAGTTAAGGTAGGTAGGTAGGTTTTATGTAATCTATATATCCATCAAATGGACAATAAACGAAATCCAAGTTATGTGACAGTCAGGCAAATCTTACCTGTGGCATCGTAACATTAGTCGCGGACACTGTATGAGATCTCCTCAGAGGTGAGGGAGGAATGTTGCCAGTAACAGGCGCGCTGCTGGACGACACAGTCTCTGGCGTGACAGTCGCTTGGCTAGCAACACTGTCGGCGCTGGCGACGCTAGTGTTGTCACCGGCGTCGGCTTCGTTGTCCGTACCGGGGTCTTCTTCATCCCTGGGAAATGTGTGATGTTATTAGTTTATTTATTTCGATACTGAAAATAAGCTCTAAAGTCTTTTCATGGAGTTTCATGTTAGTTCCTCTCTTTGGGACTAACAAAATTGTAACTGAATTTCAGCTGTTTCTATTTGTGCTGTAAAGAGATATTTATAGATACCTAGATTATTTCTTAAATACAAAACTACAAAATGAAGAGATCCAGCACATTAATTGATGTTGAGGATTGAGTAAACGGATACACGGAACAGAACGATACGATATCATATTATATCCCTGTCGACTTGCAGCAGTACGTTCAAAAATACATAACCTTTCATTAAAGACTACTCGAAATCCTCAAAGAGAACCCTTCAATGGAAAGGAGAAAGAATAATTAACTAACAAACACTTGATGCTTTGGAAGTACGTTGTTAACTGCGAGTCTATTGTTCGAGCACGTATCGTATACCAAAATAAATGATGGCGGTACAATCAAGTACAATCCTTAGTTTTGCTGCTAATTGCCAACACTTTTGATTTTTATTTCGGAAAAAAAAATGTGTCACGGAATATGAATATTTTGTAGAGAATATGTATTTTTTGAAGACACGAGTTATTGATACTAAATTTCTCTTGCTTTTCCTTGCCAAATTGCCCATGTTACCTGGGGTCTGCGTAAAATTTTTACCTCTTCTATTCTGCCTTGTTAGTTGTCACGTTATCATTTCCCTATTCATTCATAGCATCTGTCACACAATCCATCCTTTTCTTTGGTCTCTTTCTAACCCTATTTCCACCAAATACATATTACTAGTAACCTACTTACCTATGTTTGACAAATAAATTATTCTATTCTATTCTATTCTACTTAAAATCAAATTTCCATTCTTATTATATTCATAATCATGATTATCATATGCACCTAACAGCGTTTTCCCAACTATGTTAGGGACGGCTTCCAGGCTAACTGGATGCTGGTGAATAGCAGTATTTTACATGGAGCGACTGACTGTGTAGCGTCAGTGAAAGTATAAATCCAATTAGTAATGTCGACAAACATCATCCACCTCTTGACATTATTGTTTCCTACTAGTTTGTTTCCTGCAAGACTACCAAGTCTTGCTTGAGTAAACTCAAGGAAACAATAATGTAATGCAATAATGTCATGCAAAAAAAGACCAAAATTTTGTTCCACAAATTATGCACCAATTAGGATCTTTAAAAAAAAAATTATTAGGATGAATTATTTAAGGTGCATTATGATGTGAATGAGATGTTGGATGCTTTTTATGTGACACATAATCATGTTAAATGCATGAATTTATTCCCTCTCGGGCACCAAAAACATAAATTTCCTTCGTGGTTCAACCGTAATTTAATCAGAATGTTAAATTCAAAGAACAACATTCTAGAAAGAAATATAATAAATATAAAAACCCAATGGACTTAATTGAATTAAAGCTTCTGGGTAAGCGCTGCGATACCTTGATCACTCAATGTTACAACAATTATATATATTTTTTTAAAACAAGCTTTAAAACCTAACCTAAGTTATTTTGGACGCGTGTAAAAAATAAAAGAGGGGGGTCTAGTGGCTACCCCGTGACAATGACAGACGGATCAGTGTCCACGTCTGATGGTAAGACAATAATGTGAGATGTTTGCTACTAGCTTCTCGTCTGTCTATAGCCCCGACCAAGAATCGAGTAATGAGTTTAATACCAAATTATTTTCACAGTCTCTTGGGAATACCAGTCTATGCTTAATAAGTCCAAATATAAGCAGTGAGAGCCTACTTAGAATAAAACAAAAAAAATACTTTACTAAAGCTTGGTGCGGAGCATATTAGAGTTCTGTAGTGTGGTGTGGCGGCCTCACTATGCTATTCAGAGTTTGCGCCTAGAACGCGTCCAAAAATGCTTGGCTTGGCATTTAGCTTTTTCTGTCGGTAAAGCTAAAAAAAACGCCTTCTTTTCATTTCATTTTCAACATGCACACATTAGAAGAGCGTAGACATTTAAACGACGCAATGCTTGCCTGTAAAATCTTGAAAGGAAATATTGATTCACCGCCGCTGCTCGCACTTATAAATTTCCGTGCTCCTTTAAGAATTCCACGTAAACCTATAACTCCACAGAGAAGAACGGTGTTGGGATCTAACTCTCCATGCGCTAGGTTCTGTAGTGTTTTGAATAGTCGCAGCGATCTAATCGATTTCCACATAGATTTTCTATTGATTAGATTTTTTATTATTTCATTCTAGTCAAGCTGAAATCTAAAATATTGAGTTGTTTATCTGATGTGGGTTGTAAAGTATTCCTTTGCTCGTACTTAATTTTAGCAATCATAATAATTACAAAACCGAGTTTCTTTTTAAACATAGGCTACATATTTTTCTTTTGTTTTAAGTTTGCTGTAAACTGTACATGTACCTAGGCGTACAATTAACATAATTTAATTTAGTTCATGTGGTGTTTACCTATAAGTAATTGTTATACTGTTCAAAGTTTTTAATTACATGTTATTTTTTGTTAAGATGTGTAAACAATTGTTGGTGAACCAAATAAATAAATAAATGGACTGTATCACCCCCACAGCCCATTATATCAACATCATTATTTTGATCTCCTTACCTCTGCTCCACATTTTCAGAACTCCTATCAGAATCCCTCAACCGGGTGTGCCTGGTCTTCCCGGAAGGTAGCAGTCTTCGCAGCGACACTCCACCGCCGACTACTTCTGATAGTAGAGTACTTCGCGAGCCTGAGGGGGCTCCACCCAGTTCCAGTGACGCTGAGCATGCTGGAAGAGAAGTCTTAACTTTAAAAAGGTTGTGTAAGGGCTTGCATGACGACGAGATATTTTCTGAAGGCTAAGTGTGACCTTTAATCACGTTCACGTAAAAGGGAGTGAGAGCCTATAATTCCTGCATCTAAATTGAGCTTCTGCCCGAAATTCATTTCACCTTTATTATATTTCATTTATTTAGAAGAACATCATGCTCAGCAGTCCTGTTTGCGATTAATAGACCAATGAGGCAGTTAGTTAAAGGTGGAAAGTAACAACTGACTTTATTATCTGTTACAGAAATTTCTTGTGTCAAAGAAGATGGCTGGACATTGGGATGTCGAGAGGCTTCATCGTTGATAAACCGACTTTCTCAACCAGCTTTAAATACATAGGGGTGCTCCACTATCTGTGTACAGTACGATCAGGGTATGATAGGAATTATTTTCTCAAAAAATTGTGCATGGAGCACCGTTCACGCGATAGAAGTGCAACTTAAAAAAAAAAAAAGAATTAGAGAAATTTAGTGTGGGAGACAGAGAGAGTTATATCTTTCTTTTCTCTGGTGTAACTAAATGTGCCTAAACGTGACGCGTCTTTGAAATTACAAGCTTTATTCTCGTCCAATTATCGCATCGCCGCATAAGAAGTCAGACTTTTTAAAATCAAGGCAATGATAGATAAATGACCGTCACTATCAGTGAGCGACTCCTTGTCGGCCGCCCGCTGGTAGGCGCGCGTCCTGTGCGCGGAGTGCAGCGCCAGGCCCAGCGCCGCCAGCGCGGCGGCGGCGGCCAGCGCCACGGCGGCCTGGCGCGCGCCGCCCGGCCGCCACCAGCCGCCGCCGCCCACGGACGCCCAGGCGGCGGACGCGTTGCGGATGGGCTCTGTTGGGACATGAAAAAATGTTGTGTTAAAGCAAGGCTTTTGTGATTATTTCTAAAATTTGTTAAGCTAGCCGACGTAGTAGTTTGCCATCGTGCGTAGCGTGGAAGTGGCCTGCGATTGTTGATAATTCACTCAATAAATAAATAATCTTGATCTCATACCTAGACTTATTTTTGTTTTTAATGATAGCCTGATTTAACATGTGTGAGCACTATGTACCTACTATAAAGCTACCATTTACTGGGTACCTACGTCTTTCATTCACTTAAAAGTCCCCTGGCGGCTGAGAGTACATCATGCTCACTCAAATGTATCGCTGGTGGTGGCGTGTGTGTTGGATCATTAAGTTCCCTTGAAAATGGTTGAGCTGAATGATGCTGATGCATACATCATGTTTGTGAACGAGCGCCGTCAGTTTGGCGTAGGGGTGTAGTTTTCGTTTGTATCTGTTTATTACGGACGCTTTTAACGTGCATGTCTTTCTACATCATTCTCACATGTATAATTTCAACATGAATTACCTATGTTACCAGTATTTTGTAACAATATTTTGATTTAAAAGAGTGTCCCCTTAACAATTCAAATGTGCCTGTAATTGGTTTATTTAAAATAAATGCTATGAGTTTGAGTTTGACGCGACACGCAGCTTGCTGCGCATATTCTGCCTCTCACTTTTTCAAAAAGCTAATATGTTTATCAAAGAACCTACGAGAGTTAAAGAAATATTTAATATTTTCCTATACATCTTACCCATCTGCGTAGCGTGCGCTAGGAACCCGCCAGCACATCGGTCGCTGGTGTCTCCGGAGCGCAGCTCCACGAGGATGTGGCGCCCTCCAGCTATCTCCATCACACCGCTACCGTCTGTTGTAGTTTCCACATCTCCGGATGTCTACAGATAAAATTAATCAACTTACCATTTAAAACTGAATATTAGAACTTACAAGTTTGAATCATAAAAAGGCATTCCTTACAACCTGAGTTTTATTAAAACATAAAAAGCTTGAAGAAGTTGTAAATACTTTGATTCTTCTTCTTCTTCGTATCGCTGGCACGATAGTATTTCCCATACTTTGATACATTATAAGGACTACAACGACAACACAGGAGTAAAAGAAAATAAAGAAAGTACATTTATTTAACACAGACTACAAGGCACACAACAACACATACACGAGTAAAATGAGATATAAAAAAAACAAACAAAAAGTGTACAGTGCCTTATCAGAAATTAGCAGGACAGTGTGCCTCGCGACTGCGCCAAATAGGCCCAGTTCAGCAAAAATGCCAGACAAATAGTGCCTGACGCTGGTATTCAACTAGACAACTGACTATGGGGCTGAATAAACTTACGACCCTTAATGCTTGAAGGCTTGAAGTAATTCCAAACATTTACATCTCCTTCAATATTAATGCACCAACTTACCACAGCCGTGCTGTCGGGACCATCCCAGGAGGCCAGCAGTGGCGACCCCAGTGAGTCACCGTCTCTAGCCCGGAGAGATTGTCCCGCGCACGGCAGCTTTACTGATTCCATACGCAGTCTCACTACCAGACCTTCTTCAGCCTAGGAAAAGAAACCAAAATGTATAATTTGCAACAACAAATCGGAGTGGAGTTTCTTGCCGACTCATCTCCATAAGAAGTGACGGACCGGACCCGTGCACCTAGCTTTTGGTCTGGCACCTGGCATCTGTCATTGATATACCAGGTAAAGGCAGGCAGAAGGCAGGCTCTATCACAGTGTGGCGAAATGACTGATAACAGACTAATGAGAGTAACTGTGAATCGAGCTCAGTAGCTTGCAATTGGAAAGGCCTATGTTCAGCAGTAAACGTACTGCTATAGGCTGATGATAGTCATCAAAAAATCACGATGAACAGTAGAATTTTAATACACAGCAATGGTAAGTCTCACGATCTTGTAAAAAAATACGTATCAGAGTATCTGAACATTAATTTCAGCGAGTAAATAGAAACTTTTAATTGAAATATAACTAGAACAGACCAGTTCAACGGAAACCTTTAAAAAAACTGTTCCGGGTAAAGGTAGGGTGATTTGCAGAGATGAGATAAATAAATTGAGCATGCAATTTTAAATATATACTAATGATAGCGTAAGAAAAAAGGTAAGCGACAATGCAGACGATGGTGTTGCATTTCCTTAAATAGACACGTCCACTGCTAAACTTAACAACAACACAAAATAGCTTACATCTCGCTTAGCAGATGGACAGTGTTTATTAGCAGAGTGGAAGGAACTATCTACCTCCCATTGCGGTTAAATCCCATTACCACTTTTTACGTCATCCGACAGTAGTGAAAGCGACTTTGACGGGAGAGTGTGCAACATAATATTTAAATTAGTTTTCAATAACAACATACATAAAATACAACTTGGCTAGATTTCCTGGAACAGTTAGAACATAAATTACATCCTATACCGTTATTGTGGTGAGTGCTTGGCTCGTGATGCGTTTGCATCACGAATTCATTAGTAAAACAATAGTCTGTACTGTTAGAGAGAGTTGTTCCTAATTTACTATTAATTTGTGTGTTGTTTGGTAAATTACATCTAATTAACAACCCGCTACTGATGTAGGTACACGATGATATATCAAAGTTGAATATGAATATTAGACACATAAAGCTACCGGAATATACCCTCTAGCTGATGGTGAAAACTGCATTTAAATCCATCTCTGCGCTCACACAGGCAGAAACGAAATGCGACTTTGATGTTGATAAATCAATAACGATTGTGAAACAATATCATCGATTTATCGAATGAAATAAATACCTATTACTTTGCACCTATAGTAAGTTTTCGCAATATGATTGAATCAGCCCTCGTACTCAAACGATATAATATTATATTCACGCAATAACTTCAACGTTTTCCATTATTTTAAAGCGCTTCAATGGTTTTCCGTAAGTAAGACAAGCGCTATACTTATCATATACGGTGCAATTAAAATAATTGGTGCAATAAAAATGAAACTCGCTCAAACTTTTGTTTAATCGTTGATCAATCTTCAATACTAACCCTAAATGGTCAAAAACATTGCGCAATTCGGGATATTGTGCAATATAATTGATCGTTTAAGACACTTCTAGTATCGATATATAATATGTATTACTGAAAATCGTTAATATTCAAACTATCAACCTAACTCTGTCTGATTATGCACACTATCAATAAATGTGGAATGGTTGATAAGCAAAGCCATAAACATTTTTAAACTCACATTCACAATCGCAAGCGAAGCTAAGCGAGAAATATTTCACATTCACCTCTGAAGCCTAGCAGAATCCGGACTTTTGATTGAAAGCGCTTAATATTTTGCAATTGGCGATTAGAAGTTGCCATAACAAGTTGCTTCAAACTGCCCAAGTTAATTTTCCAAGAGTCATGTTACGGCGCCTGACATGAACTTTAAACAATAATTAATTAACTAACTGAAGGCTTCATTTACTGTACAGTTTAGTTAGTTTTGTAGGTACTACGAGTAGGAGGTCGGAAATTGTAGATTTTACGTCTACTCGATAAGGCACACGGTATTATCAATTTAATGTAACGTTTGTCCAAGAAACTTACATATTAAAAACTTTATCAATAGAAATTTGCAAACTCAGGTTTTACTCAAGTTTTTTTTATTTACCCGACTACGGCAGTCGAAAGGGGGGCTATCATTTCTGCAGGCTGTGTATGTATGTTTGTTTGTAATATATAATTTAAGGCGTTCCCAGATATCTTCTAAACAATTCGGAGGGTTTTTTCTCACCTATACTAGTACTAGTATTATAAAGACGTAAAATTTGTTTGTTTGTAGGGGGTAATCTCTGGAACTACCAATCGGATTAGAAAAAAAAAACTTTTTGGGTTTAAAGAACTTTATTTCTCTTAAGAACTTACATAACAGTTATAAAAAAAACACTACTGCAAAATAATGTAACCATAAGGGTAACTACAGTTTTGAGCCGTTTGGGGTTAAAACGCTTGGGTCATGGGCCCCGAGTGCGCGTCACCTTTTTAAGGAAATTTCTGGCCGACTGCTCGACACTTCACGTGACCAGAGGGCTGGGTTGTTCTTTGGCCAAAGAATTAGCATTACCATTCAACGTGGCAATGCTGCCAGTCTTCTGGGCATGTTTCCGGATGACAGTGATGCGGACGAGTACTTCGCGGCCTAAGTGTCCTTTTGTTTTGTATTTATTTGTATAGTTAGTTAGTCATTTAATTTGGTACCTAGTTTAAATAGTTAACTGTAATTGTGAAATAAAAAAAATCACAGTTCGCTTATTATGAGATACTGAAGTGATTATAATTAGTTCTATTAACATTAATTACCTCTCGGGTGCTGGAGACATTATACACGGTGACATTTGAATCACAGTTTTGCTAGAACAAACGTTGTTCAGACCATGGTCTACTACTATTCTACAGCATCAAATATGTTATTAAAACAAACTAATCTAGGAGTTCCCAAATTAGTCAAACGTGTAATAATGTTTGAAACATTAACCGTAACATCAAAGTACTCATCACGGTAACGATATTGCATTCAAGACGCGAGTGCCGCGCGTCGCAGCCGCAGTGTCTGTGTTGTAGGACGTAACGATAATCCCGACATTTTTAACATTGCCTTTTTTTCTGTTTTTTTCGAAAACCAATGACGTTTTTTTTTCTATTGGATGCTATAGAATGGTTGTAGACCATGGTCTGATCAACGTTTGTTCTAGCAAAACTGTGATTCAAATGTCACCGTGTATTAGCATTCTGTTTTATGTTATTTCGAAAGTTGTGATGTTTGTGTGTTAATCTAGGTACGTTTGAATCTATTTACATTGTCACATTTTTTTATATCTTCCGGCAAACTATTGAACAGCCGTGCGTGCTCCTTCAATATTTTATTTTTATATTTTTGTTTTGTAGTATAGTCTTACAGTCTACTATTACGGATTTACAATTTAATATATACAATACATATATATACAATACATGCAGCAGAAACAGACATACAGAATGAAGTGAACTGCTAGCACCATCTAAGCATCGCTAAGTGTACAGCGTGGGTGAGTGTGCGTGAGAAGTTGGGAACGGGTGTGTGTGAGTGGCATGTGGTGAATGCATAGAGCAACACGGACCACCGGCGGACCGGAGGGGAGTAGCCATAGCGTGTGTTCCCGATACAGAATTGTCTGTCATTTTTTGGGGGGGGAAATCTGCGCCACGCACACTTTCTCAGACTCCCACACAAAAACAATCGGCTGTCACTACGAAACCCACACTTAACAATTATAACAATACACTAACAATTTCACACACACATAGCTGCATTCGGTGTCATAACAGTGTAATGATGTGACACAACTACATTGACAAGTTGCGAACAGCCGTGGCTGTAACAACTGTCGATACGCATTATCGATAAATTCGTGAACTCTGTTAGGGAAATCAGGTTTAAAAAGTGATACAAAGGTGGATATTACGAGATAAAGATAGGATTTTATTTATTCATCCAACAATTATCATAGGACAGTTAACTTAATGTTTATATCATTTTGAAAACCAGCGATAGTTTTATCTATCACTGGTTTTTAAAATGGATATTTTTTTTTATAAATATGTCGAATACATTTTTGTGGGTTTGCCTTTTCCATTAAGAAAGAAATTCTTGTATCAGTATATTTTTCTATTATTAATCTGGCCAATTAGTTCCAAATTATGATTTGTAAAATCATTTTCATGTGAATGGTAACTGATAGAGGGAAACAAGTCTTTGCCAATAAACTTTTTTAAAGCTTTTGGCACGATTTGGTGTGTGGTACAAGATCGTGTAGGTTTATTGTCGTCACTTAAACGATGTCTTATTTCTTTCTCACAAATCTGGCATAAAAAAATGACCTCTTTTGAAGCATACAGCAACTTTCTACTGCTTTTTTGATGCATTAAGCTTTTTTCATCAATCGGCCCGAGCAAACCTTTGATGCACGTATTGCACTAAATCTTTTTTTGATGTCGAGAAAATAACAAATCCTGCTATGTATTGCACTCTTTCTCGGCAAAAGGAGATAAAAAAGTTAGAGCTTCAATCTCATCAATCAAATCGCCAATAAAATTGGTAAAGTTGACTTCGTCAGTAGCGTCATTCGTATTGTACTGTCGTACGGTTGAAGCATTAATTTTTTCCAATGGAATGCAGTTCGTTCCGCTTCCAGTTTGTGTTAGTTCTGTGTTAATAAGATTTTTTTTATAAATTGTTTCAATCTGGGAGCTTGAGGGATTATCGGAATAACCACCATCACTTCTTACAATCGAAAAAAACAGCTCGATGTGATCTTGACTGATCCTGTGGAGGGGCATATATTTCAGACCATTTTGTTGGTTTTGTATAAAATCTTGAAAGATAGACTTTGTACTCCCAATGCAGATCAAAATTCCCAAAAAACCTGTGTATCGTGGAGAATCTAATAATTTCATTTTAGTAGACTCTCCATTGCGTTTTTTTACATAGGTTGATAAGCTCAATAAAATCTTTTGAGCTTCGTCCATTTTTCTAAAAGCTTTCTCATAGTTTTCAGAGTTTATTGCTCTCTTATAACCATTTTGACGTGACCGTCGTTAATCGACGTCGTTTATCAGTAAATTAAACTTTGAAGTTGCAGTCGATCCATAAAACTCCGGTAAATTTAATTCTTTTTCACAAAACACAAGTGCGTCAGCAACACTTGCACTGAACAATTGTGCTGCAAGGCGAACATTCATTATTTTTGTTTTGTAATAAATGTGATTTGCTCTCAACTTATTTGCCATAAAAAACAGTTCTTTTTCTTGGATATTATGTAATGCCTCCACAAATGACCATTGAATTTTATTTCCATTGTCATCGTAAAAACATTTGTAGTCACAAAAAGTGTTTCGAATTAATTTTAACATGTCTAGTATTCACAACTCGGGTCTAAAAAAAAGTAAAATTGTTGCCCCGTTGTAGGATCTAATATGGTAGTTTGCAATTTATTTGCAACTAAGCAGCAACAACCCAGTTCTGTTGCCATCACTAAATTTGCTCTTGCGCCGTCACATGTTAATGCTTTTATTTCCACTCCAGTTTCATGTATTAGTTCAAATGCTTTAGTTATAAGCTGAGCTTTTAACTTAGCACTTGTGCCTTTAACAAAAAAATATAAATATAAAAAATATATAAAAATATTTTTTGAAGTGGAAAAATATAAGCTTCATTTAACAACTATGACTAACCATACTACATAACCAACATTTTACTGGCGGCACGAGGCATTACATCGGGTGGAGTAGGTTTTAGCCTTCTCCATGATATAAAAAAACTTACGGACCAAGTACAGTGTGGTATTAGAGTTGGCTTGGTGCCCTCGACCAATCTCCTTCTATTGTTCGCCAACACTTGAAAGTCGGTCTTGAAATTATCTGAGCAAATGACACTGTTTCTTGTAGGTATCTAGGTAAGTCTGTTATTACGAAAGTTCTTCCATATATCCTTTAAACTCGAATCTTTAGAAAAATGCAATAAATAAATAAATAAAAACAATATGGTCGAGCTTCACACTTCGTAGTTATAATGTAATGTAATAATACTCGTAAGTATTGTATTATACGTGTAAAAGTGTTTGTTCAAACCTACTTACAGAAATAAAATCATTTATCATTTATTAAATTTAATTTGACGCAATTTTAATATTAAACAATATCAAAATAAAGCTCACAATATACATAATTTTAATAATTAAATCACAAGGCATAATCTCAAAAATGATTATATGCATGAGAGATATAGCTTTAAAGAGTCCTTTGCATTTGCCATTTTTATCGATATCTAACCGGTAACAACACTATCGCTCGGTGACAGCGAAAACACTCGGATCAGTCGCTCGACCGATCCGCATATTGTATGAAGGCGAGCGGCCTGTGTTGGTAGACGAATCCGAAACAACACGACCGTTATTATTGTAAATTATAAGTTTAAAAAGGAGTAAAATGTAATAATTTGATTAAAAATTCCTTACATATGAAAGGTAACGCCATCTTTTTGTAAATTTGACGTGGCAGACCTCTTTTTGCAGCAAAAAACTGAACAATTCGGCATTTTTGTGGGACGTCGATTCAGCCGCGCAACTAGATTTAGTCTAGTGAATGGAGCGGCTGCAACTAGTTTTATTGTACGCATAGGACCGCGTGGACTTGTACTTTGGCAGAGGGGAACGCCTGCGTATGGCTACTCCCCTCCGGTCCGTGTTGCTCTATGGGTGAATGTCTGTATACATTTTATTAAATTCAATTTAATTTAGATCTATTTGTCAGTTCGTCGCATACTGACGTTATTATTGTTAGAGTTAATGCATGCAGCCTATATTAAAGTCTGGGTATGCAAACTTCTTTGAGTGCAATGTGTGTCACCATAGAAACCTTGACATGTTTATAATAACTTAGGTCTTCGTCAAATAAATAAAAAAGACACTGAATTTAAGAACGCGTATTTATTTCACTGATAATGTTTAAATCGAGACTAAACAACTCGTAATAGGTTATGGGCCCAGATATATTCAATTAAATATTTGTTGGAAACTAAGCATGGAGCTAAGTAAAATACAAATTAGTAAGCTTGATGGAAATAACTGGATACAATGGAAGTACCGCATGTCTGCTCTGTTACGGGGCATGGACGGACTTTTAGACATTATTCAGGGAAAATTTCAAAAACCGAAAAAGCCTGTTGCTGAAGGCGGTGATGCTGATGCTGCATCCGCAGTGGCTTTGACGGAGTATAACAAAAAGTTATTGGAGTATGTTAGGCTGGAAAGTACCGCGTTACTGCTGGTTACGAACAACATATCAGATGAAATCTTAGACAAGGTAATTAGATTCTCTCATCCTAAGGACGTATGGGATGAACTACATAGACTCTATGACGGTGTCAACGAAGACAGGTTGTACGAAGTATGTATGGAGTTCTTTAAATTTCAAAAGGATACTGCTGATGACATGGCAACTCATGTATCGAAATTGAAAAATATGTGGCACAAACTGAATCAGGAATTATTAAAAGCTGAAGAAAGTAAGCAATTACCAGAAATACTTTTAATTTGTAAGATTTTAGATACACTGCCAGAAAGCTATTTTTCATTTAAATCGAGTTGGATGTTGATGTCCAAGAAAGAAAGAACTGTTGAGAATATTACCAGCCAACTTTGTGCGCATGAAAAAGTGCTGATAGGAAGCAAGGAAGGCACGTCTAGTGAAGCGCTTCTCGCAAAAACAAATAGGAAAGGTGTCGAGGATCAGAGGGAACAGACATCAGGGAAGAAAAAAGTTACCAAGTTCAGATGTCATATCTGTAAAGAGGTTGGTCACTTTAGGAAAGATTGTCCAAATAAAACTAGTAAGGAAGAAAGAAGGAATAGTAGTGACAGCCCTAATATGATGGTACTACTAAATCTGACTGAATGCATCGATTGTGAAGGATGGTTTGTGGATAACGGAGCTACACACCATGTTACGATGAGGAGAGATTTATTTGAAAATTTCGAGCACTTCAGTAAACCTCACACTGTTACTACGGCTAATAGAAATGTAATAGAAGCCTTAGGAAAAGGGACAATTAGAATTAACCCTAATGTCGGAAAAGAGTTTTTCCTCAGTGATGTATGGCTTGTTCCTTGTATTATCAAGAATCTATTTTCTGTGCTAGCGACACAGGACAAGAATACAAACAGTTTATTTGAGTCACGAGTAACTACATGCTCTATTAAGGTGAATGGAATGGTCACCGTGACAGGAACTAGAAAAAGATATGGTGGGCTATATAAGCTGAATTGTAAAGCAATTAAACCGAAGGTAGCCGCATCGATTAATACGGTAGATGCCTTGCAGCTGTACCATGAACGCATGGGCCACCAAGATAAAAGGCATGTGAAAAGTCTTATAGAACGAGAGTTGAACATAAAGACAAAGGATAATGGCATATTGTGCGAAGGCTGTATTTTCGGAAAAGCTCACAGACAGAAGTTTGGAGTTAGAGAAAAAGCTAAAATGCCTGGAGAACGCATACATTCGGATGTTTGCGGTCCTTTCCCGTATTCAATCTCGAAGTTCCGGTATTTCATCCTTTTTAAAGATGAACACACTCGATTTCGCTACGTCTACTTCATGAAGACAAAATCGGAAGTACCTGAAAAGCTGAAGCAAATGCTGGCAGAAACTAGAGTAGCAGGACATACTATCAAAGAATTCCTTAGCGATAACGGTGGAGAGTTCGACAATGAACTAGTTCGGAAAGAATTATTGAAATATGGAATACACCAAAGGCTAATAATGCCGTATACGCCTGAACAGAACGGGTGTAGCGAAAGAGAGAACCGTACGATCGTAGAGTCAGCTAGAAGTATGATGCATGCACATGAAGAGTTGCCTCAACAGTTGTGGGCGGAGTTGGTACAGACAGCTGTTTATATTTTAAACAGAACAGGACCAACTTCCGTGGAACACAAGACTCCGTTTGAGCTTTGGTTTAGGAAGAAACCACGGATAAAGCACTTGAGAATTATTGGCTCGGTTTGCTATGCACACGTTCCTAAGCAAAAAAGAAAAAAATTGCATAAGAAAGCTACGAGATGCGTACTGGTTGGATACGATGATGATGACGGTTATAGACTATGGAACAAGGAATCCAAATACATAGTCAAGTCGAGAGATATCATTTTTGATGAAAAGCCATTGGAAACGAAATTCCAAGAGCCAGATGAGGATGTCAAAGAAGTGGAAATTCCCGTTCAGGTACGAAGGGAGTACGACGAAGTAGTGACAATCAATAATCAAGTCGTAACGATCGATAACGAAATGAATAGTCAATTGGATAGTCATATACCTGTTATCGAAGAAGACAATTTCGATGATGCTGTATCGACTCAAGAAGAATCAATTGAACCAAGGGGAGAAAATGTCGATGTTGATAATGATGATCTGGAGCAGATGGTTGGAAATGATGACGTTAATGAAGATGATGACAATCTTGAGGAACTTATTAACGCACAGAGTGATCGAGTACTGCGAGATCGATCATTGATCAGACGTCCTGCTAGGTTCAATGATTACGTCATGGTTGCAAATGGATTTTTCGAACCAACATGTTATAAAGACGCTGTATCCTGTAATGAAAGTGAGCTTTGGAAGAAAGCAATGGAAAGCGAGATAAATTCTCTCAACGAGAATGAAACATGGGTTCTAGAAAAGTTACCAAAAAACAGAAAAGCAAGTAAATGGATTTTTCGCGTGAAGCTGAATGCTGATGGATCAGTCGACAAATACAAAGCAAGACTAGTTGTTAAGGGTTTTCGCCAGAAGAAAGGAGAGGACTACGATCAGACTTTCAGTCCTGTTGCGAAAATGACCACTGTCCGGACTGTAATTAGCATCGCAGCAAGCGAAGGTATGAAGATGTGTCAATTTGATGTGTCGACGGCATTTTTGTATGGAACACTCTCGGAAGAAGAAATTTACGTTAAGCAACCCGAAGGCTATGATGATGGTTCTGGAAGGGTATGCTTACTGAAGAAAAGTCTCTATGGGTTAAAACAAGCCCCGAGATGTTGGAATCAGAAAATTCTTAATTTCTTCAAGGAAGTGGGCTTTAAAATCAGTGAAGCCGATACCTGTTTATTTGTAAGACAGAAAGACCAACGGAAACTGATTGTGGTTCTCTATGTTGATGATGGGCTAGTAGCTGGAACAGATCAAGAATTAATTATTTGACTGACCGGTTGGCGCAGTTGGTAGCGACCCTGCCTTCTGAGCCGCTGGTCCCGGGTTCGATCCCCGGACAAGTCAAACATTTGTGTGCATGAACATGTCTGTTTGACCTGTGTCTGGGTGTGTATATGTATATAAGTATGTATATCAGTCATCAGGTTACCGTAGTACAGGCTCTGCCTAGTTCGGGACCTGAAGACCTTGTGTGGATGTTGTATCATATTATTATTATTATTTCCTTTATTTCATTTACATACATATGAATTACATTTTTAAATATTTTTATAAACAAAAAGATACCAAAAACATTTAAAAATATAAAAAATAGTAGCCCACCGGTATCGGGAACAGGGTCCAAGCTACCGGCGGTCAGGGCTCCAGAGAGAGAAACTTCCTAACAATGCGGGCCGTGTCCAGAAGTACCGCTTTCTGAATCAAGCCCTTGATCCAGCTGCCTAACGAGAGCCTCCTTAGGTGTTGGTCGAGGCTCTTGGGTATTAGCCCATTGGCTGTCACGACTATCGGCACAATGACCGCTGAGTCCACATCCCAAATGTCGACAACCTCGTGAGCCAAGTCAAGATACTTGATTTGTTTATCTTTCTCGGCTTTCACGAGGTTCTCATCATGCGGGATGGTTATGTCAACAATCATTGCGCGTCGCTCCAATCGATCCACCACCACTATATCAGGCTTATTGGCAACAATAGTCCTATCAGTGATGATGGATCGATCCCAGTACAATGTGATATTACCATTTTCGAGAACTGGGTCGGGCACATACCTGTAGTACGGTACCTCCGATTCCACAAGGTTGTATTTCAGAGCAAGCTGCTGATGGATTATCCTGGCTACAAGGTTGTGTCTATGCAAGTACTCTCCGTTAGCTAGACGAGAACACCCGGAGATGATGTGCCTGATTGATTCTCCCGGCCGGTGGCATGCCCGACAGATGTCAACCGTGCCGTCTTTCACAATAAATCTCCGGTAATTGTTCGTCATCATAACTTCGTCCATAATTGCACAGACAAAACCTTCGGTTTCTCCAAAGAGGTCACCGAAACGCAGCCAGGCAACGGACGCTAGTAGATCTACATCCGGTCCATGTAGGGCCCGGAAAAAGCGTCCGTGGAGCTCCTTACTCTGCCATACCTCCATGCGATCATTAGTGTCAAGCACTACAGGTTTGCGCCAGTTCTCTTTAGCCAAGGAGAGCGGGGTGAGGCCCTTGTCCACCGTGACTACATCTCGATGCATACCCACGTCGGTTTCTAGGAAATATTCCCTGAGACTGCATATCTCGCGATTGTGGAGGGTCTTAGCGTTTAAAAAGCCTCGACCTCCACACTTTCGCGGGATATACAGCCTCATTACCGATGATCGTGGGTGATGCATTCGATTTGCAGTCAGCAGCGTACGGACCCTCCTATCCAGGGCGTCGAGTTCGGTCTGAGTCCATTTGAGTATGCCGAAAGAGTACATCAAAACTGGCATGACCCAACCGTTGAAGGCGCGCACCTTGTTTCCGCCTGATAGAAGACTATTAAGTACTTTTTCAGGCGGCCAAAGAAGCGTTCCCTCAACGACTGCTTCATGTCAGTAACATTGATGCCTAACGCTTCCGACATACCCAAATACTTATAGGTTTCGGATGCGGAGAGGGCTCTAAGGTTTGTGGAATCCGAGAGTTGGGTCCCCACGGATTCAACAATCTCCCCTCGCTTTACATGCATGACCGCACATTTGTCCACACCAAATTCCATCCTGATGGCGCTACTGAAATTTTGAGTTACTTTCAGTAGCTCCATCAGTTGCAAATTGTTGGGGGCAAAGAGTTTTAGGTCATCCATGTAGAGGAGGTGCGATATAACCTGACCACCTCTCCTCAACCGATAGCCTAAACCTGAATCCTCCAGCAATGTGCTTAGAGGATTCAAGGCTAAGCAGAACCAAAGCGGACTTAAACTATCGCCCTGAAATATGCCTCGCTCGATCCTTATCGGTTCGCTATTCCCATGAATATTTCGACATCCTGGATAGTGAAGGACCGTCCTCCATTGCCGCATACATGACATTAGGAAGGTGCGAAGAGTTGTATCTACTTTATACAACTCTAACACCCTCACGAGCCATGTATGCGGCACCGAGTCATAGGCCTTCTTATAATCTATCCAACATGTCGACAGATCCTTTCGGGAACGACGAACCTGTTGGCTAATGGTCATATCAATGAGGAGTAGCTCCTTAGTACCGCGGGACCTATTCCTACATCCATTTTGAGAGGCAGACATGATGGAGTTGGTGTCTATATGTTTGTTAATTTTAGCTCTCAAAATGGATGTAAGAACTTTATAGACCGTCGGTAAACACGTGATCGGCCTATAGTTCTTGGGTTCCGCGGTGCTACCTGATTTATGGAGCAGGTGGGTAATTCCTGTCGTTAGGAATTGGGGTAGCGAACCAGATTCTAAAGTAGTCTGAAACTGAGATGCCAAGCGAGCGTGCGATCTTGTGAACCATTTAATCCAAAAGTTGTGCAGTCCATCCGGCCCTGGAGACTTCCAGTTGGGTAGTGGACGGACTGCACGAGCTACATCTTGGGGGCAGATGGTAATAGCCCCCATTTCTGGTATCGGATCGCAGGCTCGCTCGACTTCCCGAGTCCAATCACCTTCGGTGTGACTGACAGGTACCGACCAGATGCTGCGCCAGAAGGAACACATGGCATCATCATCCGGTAGGCACGTCTCAGTCACACCATGGTCCGGTCGCTCCCAACCCCTATAAACCCACCTTTCATCGCTCTGGAAGGTGCGATTCTGAGTGTATCGCTCTACTCGCCGCCTATACCGACGAATACGGTTTGCCCATGCATACACTTTCTGCTTCAGGAAGTCGATGCGCTCTGTGACACAAGACATATAGTCTTGGGGACTGATATCAGTCCCTGAGAATGCCCGTCTCACAAAGCGCATCACTCTAGGGCGAGTATTGCCCTCCTTGAAGCAGATTAGTTTGCCGATGAGCGTCCTGGCCCCACCAATACGGCGTTCAATTCTGCACTGCCAAGCTGGTACGTTTGGTTTCGGTCGTGTAGCTCTAGTGTCATTTGCAAATTTGACGTGAGCTACACGACATGCTGCTACTGCCGCGCAGTACAGAATTGAATGAATATCGGTGAGGTCTTCGCAGGTATCAAAATAGTTTGATAACTGCGAATCCAGGACCGCCACCAGCGCCCTATTTTTGTTATGCATGGGCAAACGAGGTAAGCGAGGCCTAAGTTCGGGCAGCATGAAGCGATATTCCTGAATCGCATCCTCCAAAGCACTCCTCAATTGCTCATTGCACTGGCTACTTACATTTGTAGCCCTATCATAACTCCCTTCGTCAGCCTGCGTTGTATTGATTATTATTATTATTATTAATTAATGAATTTATTGAAGAGCTGAAAGAAAGGTTCAAGATTACAACCAAACCAGCAACCTATTTTCTAGGTATAGAGATTTCAACCAGAGAAGGTCTTGGAGTAGTAATAAATCAAACATCTTACGTTAAGAAAGTTTTGAATAGGTTTGGAATGCAGGACTGCAAACCTGTGACTACACCAATAACCAAGGAGAATATAGTCTCACAAAACGAGAACGATGAGTACGTTCTGAAAAACTATAGGCAAGTAGTTGGAGCACTTGCATATGTAATGGTCGGAAGAAGGCCTGATATTGCATACGCAGTCAGTGTAGTGTCAAGGAGTCTGGAGAAACCGACCCAATCTGATTGTGTCAGAGTAAAACGTATCATGAGATACCTACAGTACACACAAGATCTCGGCATTATGTATAAAAATAACTGTAAAATTGGAATTATAGAGTCATACAGCGATGCCGACCACGCAGGCGATATTGGAACTGGAAGATCGACTTCTAGAGTACTTTGCCTGTATGCCGGAGGACCAGTCTCCTGGATGAGTCAGAGACAGCAAAGTGTTGCTATTTCGACTACGGAAGCTGAAGTGATCGCTGCCAGTGAAGCTGCGAGAGAATGTGTATGGTTGACTCGGCTCATAGGAAGTCTCGTACAACTTAAGGGTCTTCCTACGTTACTAGTGGATAACGAAGCAGCAATAAAGTTAGCTGAGAATCCAGAGTTCCACCGACGCACCAAACACATCCGTACACGTCACTTCTTCGTAAGAGAGCTTGTGACTAATGGAGAGCTGCTAATAAAGAAGGTAACAAGCGAGCTTCAATTAGCGGATCTTCTCTCCAAGCCGTTGCCCAGACCTAGGCTTCGCAAGCTTGTGGATATTATGGGACTACATTGAGAGAAGGTGTAAGAGTTAATGCATGCAGCCTATATTAAAGTCTGGGTATGCAAACTTCTTTGAGTGCAATGTGTGTCACCATAGAAACCTTGACATGTTTATAATAACTTAGGTCATGGTATAATAATATGCTTCGCCTGGTATTCTCTTCCCACGATGGCCTAAGACTACGTCACGATAAGTGTTGCCATTGATTGTCCGTTTCAGTAAATTTAGGGACTTTCTTAATTAGGTAATAAAATAAATTACTAACTAGCTTAACTATTTAGTAACTCTTGTGATTCATCTTTTTAGTTTTAAATGAATTAACATATTTAATTATTAGTTCATAATTGCTTTGATAAGTTGTAAAATGCATTTTGCTCAGGTAATTCAATCACACACAGTAGCCACACATCGGATTGACAAGTGACATACTGACAGCTCCCCATTTCATCACTATCGTCGTGTCGCTCATACCTATAGCGTTGTTTCGCTCGGTGAGCAAAATACTGTGGTTCCCAAACATTAGTTAGGTACTATAAAAACTGTGTAAAAACTGTGTTTGAAAGATACACAAGAAAAAAAAATGGTTAAATGTTCCGTACTAAACTGTAAAAACAGAAGTAAAAAAGGCGGAGTAATAAGGTTTTTTTCTTTTCCCAAAGAAGAGATGATAGCAAATAAGTGGCTTCAATATTGTAGACCAAAAACAACAATAAGAACTGGTAAGTACCTTTCTACATATTATTTCATTTATCTACGGTTGCAAATTCCATATAAGGCATAGTTGTGCTAATTCGGCTGTACGCCCGAACATAACCTAACCTAACTAGTTTTTGACTTATTTTTCAAGTCGAGTTAATTGCGTCCTATTAGGTTTTCGTCGTGTACTAAGTTGGTCCATGTTATTATTTTATTTTGTAGTGATTTCTTTTTGGTTGTTCTTTTAGTCCTAATTAAGGACAGGCAAAGGGGTCTTGGCCCATACAGCCAAGTCAGATGTATTTCTTTTTCAAGTGATGTTGACGTAGCTTGCTAGATAGATTTTTTTTTCAAATAAGGTTTATCGGCTCTGTCTTCAAGGCCGTTTGGGCTCATCTAAAATATTAAAAATGATAAAAATTGAGTACCCGTTGTATTATTTTTATCTTTTTCCCCACTAAAAAACTTTAAGAACCGCATCGCAACTGATGACGTATACTTAGGCCAATCACGTGACCCAGCTGTCACGGGAAGAGAATACCAGGCGAAGCATATTATTATACCATGACTTAGGTCTTCGTCAAATAAATAAAAAAGACACTGAATTTAAGAACGCGTATTTATTTCACTGATAATGTTTAAATCGAGACTAAACAACTCGTAATAATTATTTCCTAAATATACCTTTTTTGGTATTACATCAAGATGAGAGATTTTTTGTTAAAATTACTTAGCATCCTACCAATGATTGAATTTTGAGCGTAGTTTGTACCACTGTGTGATAAAATAGATTTTTTACCATACTTAGTGCGAGCGTGCCTTACGTTGTATGTAATATTTCTCTTATTAGTTGTATGTTTGATTGAACAGTTTGGTGATGATTTATTTAATAAGGTCGCAAGTGCAGTATTTGTAAAGATGAGGTATATTGAGAAGTTTTTTTTTTTTTTTTTTTGTAGAGAATCCTTGTCGGAATTAAATAATGATATTGATGTTTTTACAAGCTTGTTTTGTGTTCTTTGCAGTGGGTCTAGGCAATTTTTCGCGGCTGGCTCCCATAATTCAACCAAATATTCAAGGTGAGATTTAACCATAGAGCTATATAATATTTTACGTACTTTTTCTGGTATGCAGTTCGCAACTTTCCGTAATGCCGCTAGTATTGACATTAACTTTGTTTGGATATGGTTGATGTGTAGTTTCCAAGTGAGTTTGTCGTCTACATGTAATCCCAAATATTTTTCATACATGAAAAGAAAGAAAGAAAGGAAATGGCGTTTATTGGCATTACAGCAAAATAAATACACCTCAAAATTATAAAACAGAAAACAACAATTATAATGCCAGAAAGCCTCAGCTCAGCATAATGTCAGATGACAACGCAAGGTGTACCATCTGACGCTGATTTTCAGCTACCAGTGAGTGCCCACGAGTGCCATACGCTGGAATAACAAACATAGGGAAGTGTGTGTCCGGTATAATAAATTAAGAGTATTAGTTAATTGTGATAATATAAAAAAGCTCATACATAAAAAGTTGTGACTTAATGTGTGTGTATGTTTGTTGTACTAAGATGAATGAAAAACTAAAATAAATAACCATAATGTTCGTATTACCTACATAATTATAAAAGTAGCTTTATATGGCAGATATCGGCTCGAACATCTTCAAAATCATTTCGATGGCTTATAAGAAATTCTTTTAATTTATAGTTGAAAGTCGAGCAACTTTTACGAACGAACGAACGATGGATCGTTTGAGAACTTCTATAATATATTGTGAGTGATGTGAACTCCGTTATCGGTTTATTTTTGGCAAATAAATCATTACATATGTTTTTGTGGCGTTATTAGGAAGTAAATTACATTTTAACATCCATTTTTGCATTTGATAGCCCAATTCTTGAGGAAGGCTATAGGTTATATATGTATATAGGCGCTAGGACCCTTAGAAGCCGAGGAAAAAGAAAAAAAAGATAGAAATAACGCTAAGCGAAAGCGAAGTAATAGCGCGGGCAGGCGATGCGATGCGACGCGGTGGGGGGCGGGGGGAGCAAGAAAATTCACGCGGACGAAGTGGCAGCAGAATCTAGCTTAGCTAGAAAATTACAGCTAAGCAAGACGATTTACTTTCTTAAATAATTCTTAATCCAATGCCTTACTTTTATTTCAGACAGATTTTTTCAAAAGAATGGAGTACTCGAACTTTCTACAGCCTTTGTTCAACATTGAATAGTAGCTGTTAAAACTTCTAGAATCTTCGCGAAGAATTTAGGTTCACAGTTTTTTAAAGATAATTTCGGACCTTTGTATAAATAGTTTGAGTCGCTTATGACGAAGTTCCAGAGAGTCTTTTGTAGAGGCGACTAAAATAATACATCTAGATTTTATTCTGACTAAGTGGTTTTATTTTATATTTTATTTGGTGACCAGAGGGCTTTTTTTTTTTGTGGGTTGTAAATCATCAAATAACTTCTCCCGCTCTGGGCAGAGCAGGAGGGCGTGTCAGACTCTTACTGACTAAAACCCACCCGTGTTCCTTCAGTTGCCTGTGCCAGGGGCCACGGTAACCCTCTTGGACTTTTCCGCAACCCTAGCAGGCATCGGTCCTAGCAAACCCCGTCATTGGTGTTGACATCTCTTTGAGGCGCGCGTGGAACACAACGCGCCGTCGACCCGGGCCTGGTCCTTATCAAACGGCGAGCTGCCCATTGCTCGCCGTTCGCAAGCCCGCGCCTACGGTGGCCGGGAATCGGCCTGCGATTCCCGACGCCCAGGGCGTCTCCTGCGGCGGCAGGCGCAAATTTTGCCTCTCCCTCACGCGTTCCGCCTCCTCCTTCGCGAACATTACTGCTGCGCAGAAGGAGGTGACGGCTTCCCAAGCCCTCTCGCTCCGTACCGTGGCCTGGACCAAGGCCGGACGCGAGAGATCGCCACCGCCAATCGCCTCCACGAGGACACGGCGGTGCTCCGCCCAAGCCGGGCAGACCTCCACCGTATGCTCCACCGTGTCCTCCGGGCGATCCACACAATGGTGACACCCGGGCGTTTCCTCCCGCCTTATCCGGAACAGGAACCTCCCGAAACAACCGTGTCCGGTGAGGACCTGCGTCAGGCGGAAGGTGAGGACGCCGTGGCGCCTCTCTAGCCACTCCTCAAAGAGGGGACTTATCGCCGCAATTGTGGCGTGCCCAGCGCTGGGTTGCGACAATCGCACTCTCCATGCCGCCCTGAGATCCCGCCGGAGCTCTGTCCGCTGTACCGTGATTTCTCGCGGCAGCGGCGCTACGCCTCGGCGTTTCGCCTCCTCGCGCCACTCCCAAATGTGCGCGAGGACTTTTGCCTCCAGATCCCATGGCGGTAATCCGGCAAGGAGGCTCGCCGCCTCACCGGAGACCGTACGGTATCCCCGGACCAGCCGGGTGGCCATGACCCTTTGGGGCGCGTTCAACCAGCGGGCTGGCCGCCGCCTCAAGGAACGCGCCCACACCGGTGCCCCGTAAAGGGCCATGGACCGCTCGACCCCCGTGTAGAGCCTCCGGCAGGAGTAACCAGAGGGCTGGGTTGTTCTTTGGCCAAAGAATTAGCACCATTCAACGTGGCAATGCTGCCAGTCTTCTGGGCATGTTTCCGGATGACAGCGATGCGGACGAATACTTCGACACTTAAGCGTCCTTTTGTTTTTGTATTTATTTGTATATTTAGTTATTTAGTACCTAGTCTAAATAGTTAACTGTAATTATATCAATTTAATGGCAATAAAATTTCTGTCTAAGAGAATATATTATTTTCATTCCAATTTAGAATTGCTGTTCTTGTATTGAATGCATACTATCTATGTTATATCATAATGCAGCCATTTTTAACAACTATAAAACATCTCTAGCGCCGGAAAGAAACAAGAGGAAACGTGTCCGTAAACAAGGATAAAAGAGCTATAGGAAAAGCTTTATTATCCTTGTTTAAGTACATAGGAAGGTACTTAAATCATCACTAATGAATATTGACCTGGAACGGTCTAATGATTTTGCTGAGGCCTGCCGATAATTCAAAACAGTTAACTTTTAGAGCTCTTGACAACTAATTTCGTTAAACTGCACATTGTGAGTTAATTGCCAGCCGCCAGTAACTTGATCGTCCCATAAACTATATCCGGAACAATATTAGTTTGTTAAACCGGCAGCTATCGGCAAAGCGACCTTACTTCCAAAATGGAAGTTTTAATGACTTCACGGTGCGACGATACAAATTCAACACTGCTTCGTTTAGATTTCGTAGAGTTTGGCAAGCTTATAGGCTAGTATGGTTGAAGTATTACTAAATATGCATGCTATTTTAGGTAAAACGTACATTGATTCCTCACAACTGTAACAATTGATGTTTGTAGATACCTACGAACATTCTTTGCAAATAAATATGCCTTACCTTTTCTATTCATCGTTGTAGTGATTAAAGGAATACCTACTTAATTTAAATAATAAAATAAAGATTATTTATAGTTATTATTCTGTGATGATTTCCAAGTCGATCCTATATTTCAGTGTCAAAGTTATATGAGTGGTAGGTCCCTATGGTTTTGATAAGTAAAAACTTATTATAGAAATAGAGCTCTTTTTGTCTAGTCAAAGGTGCTTTTGCTGCTCTTCTCATATCGTGGGCATCTTCTTATATGATACAGGCGGGTTCAGAATCATGTACTGAATCCATGGTAACGGGTTGCGCCTCGATATCCCTCCCAGCTATTTACTAGCGCAACATTAAGTAGGTAGTCAAGTTCAGTGGCCATATCAAACACTCCCACATCTGTTATACCTCTATGAAAGTCGTAATAGACCGTCATACGGTAAAGTGACAGCTTTATACACAAGTTTGGTATAACGGTTGACAATATGCTGTAGTTCTGTGACCAGGGGGTGCTTCCGGGGTCAAATACATGGGAAGTTAGGGGATGAAGGGACGGTTTAGTTCCCATAGTACCCTTTTCCGTAGTAACCTTTAAGTTTTGCTGTCACTCAGTGTTGGAGTTTAACGATATAGAGTAATGGAAGTTCAACTCAAGTTGAATTTGATTGTTGATAGTGTTATTGCTATTTAATGCTTGAGCATCATCATTCGCAGCTTTGGTCCACCCACTGGTAAGTACAACCCGGAAGGCGTCCTTCTTTTTGTGCCAGTAGGTAGCATCAAAGCTGGTCGCTTCTTTATTAATATTAAACAAAGTCGTTTCTCGGGTCTGTCTTAGTTCGCTTAGGTCTTCTAAACAGCACAACGGATAATGATGCGGTTTTCACCATCATTTAGCAAATTTGTCCCGTAAAGCTTGTGTGTAGACATTATTTAAATTACATACTTACAAAAGTATAGCACAGAAATCGCGATGTTTTGACATGTCTCCACATCAATAAAAAGCCCAAACGAAGCAGGAGTGGATAGCTAGTTTTAAAGAAGTTTCCACTCTAAGATTTACATTCTAACACCAACTAGGAAAAGAGCTCTTTGAACTTGCAGAAACGAGCCTACATATGCGCGTCGGAGTGCGCTCAATCTGTAATGAGTAATGCATTACTAATGACCTATCCTTACCTATTTTGAGAAGCGTATTCCTGGCACTTCAGCTTAATACAATAGTTAACTAACCCTGTTTCTTTTCTTTATTTTTTTTTAACGTTGATCCTCACAAGGAATTTCTCCTGTAACAATACAGGAGAAATTCCTTGTGAGGATCACACACCTGCAAAGGTGCGTTTACAAACATTTAAAGTCACATACACAAACAGCCAGACCCAGAACAACTACTTGTAGGTCATACAAATATTTGTTCCGTGCTGGAATCGAACCCACGACACGCAGCGCAGCAGTCAATAGCTTAACCACTGCGCCAACCGTGCCGGAACACACAGCTACAACAACAACAACACCCAAGCTACAGTTCTCTAGGTACTATTATAGTTATCTACACAGCTTTAGATAGCTTGATATTTTTGCGAGTGAAGAGCTGACACAAAGTTTTAAAACAAAAGTTTATTTAATGCGGCTGACTACTCAGTTGTCGGACGGTATAGCACCCGAGGGTCTTTTAAAGGAAGATGACGAAGTGTAAATGTTTGAAGAAATTGAGCATTCACGGTGGCCGTAGGTTGGTAAGTAAGAAATACACCCAGAGTAAAAACAAAAAGACAAAAGATAAAGACCGCAGCGACTGTGTTTACTTTCAAATAACTTTGTTAGTAATAACAGTCGTACGGGTCTATCGATCAGGTTATGCTACGCGTCCATGGATAGGTGTTACCATCTTTACATACCAAGACCCCTCCGTGCCTCGGAAAGCACGTTAAAGGTCTCTGCACACAGCGGGCGCGGCGCGGCGGGACGGGACGGCGACGCGACACTGAGCAGTTGTAATGTACTAGATATTACGGACGACGCCACACAGAGCCGTCCCGCTCGACGCGACGGTAACCGTCTCTCTGTGTGGCGTCGTCCGTAATATCTAGTACCGTAAAATGCTGCAACTTTGCCTGGATTTTTAAGTTTTTTGATCGTATATCTGAACCTATTTATTATTATGGCTTTTAATTAGTTTTAGACGGAAAACCGACCTTATGTCTTACCAGGTAGTAGCCAAATCTTTTTAAATCATCATGTTTTTCCGAATTACAAGCACTCTAAAGTCATAGGCAAAGTTGTAGGTAAAAGACGCAACTTTGCCTAGGAGGATATTATCTCAATAAATAAACAGTTGATCTTATCAGTTTCTTTTTTCCGTGTGCATGAGACACCGTGCTTGTCCACGGCAGTTCGATTATTGCCATAAAAGGATTTTTTTTTTCACAGCTAAGTAGTAGGCAAAGTTAAGTAAATTATGTCACTTCAAATTTTCACCCCCTCGCACCGGTTTTTGTCGCACAACTGACAGAGTAAAAATGGAGTAACCATTGCAAAAACCGTAGACAGAGAAACTAATAGACGCAGTGACGATTCCTTTCTCGCTTACACAAGAAAGAGAGCGAAAATTACGCTATGAATGTTTTAGACAGAGATACAACTATCCATTTTTTTGTCTCTTACCGTGTAACCTGTTTTTTCAAGGTCGGCAACTCAAATTGCGAAACAAACTTTGACACTTCGTGCCGTCATTGTGTTTGGTGTTAAAATTTTGCTTATTTTTATGATAAAAAACGATTTTAATCCAGTGAGAAGACAGAAAAATTATCCGTATTTCACATCGACGATTATACAATGGTGCGTTGTCGTGTTATTTCATGTAAAAGCGATAGTGAGAAGAAAATTGCCGGTGTGTCTTTTCACGCGTAAGTACGACGGTTTTGTACCTAATTATAGTTTCTTAAATGATGATTATTTATGCCATAGCATGACGGAACGATATGTCTCATTAAAACTGAAGATAATAGGATTTTGTCGAGTTTTTAACATTCATAACCAATAAATTATATCATGTAAGTGTTGCCAGCGTCAGCTCAAAAATGCCCCGAGTCACGATAAAAAATATTGGCTCTACAATGTAATAAAAACAAATAATATTGGATCAAATAATAGCATAGTATATGTGTATATATATATATGTATATACATCAATAATGTGTTTTTTTCAAATTGTTTGGAGTGTTTAGTTTCTAAGTGTTAGTGTTTTTTTTAGTTACCTCATAAAGGATAAACATGATATAGTGCTGTTTGCAGACGACACTTCACTTTTATTTAAACTCAAACTTCAGCAGCTGGTTACTGACAATATAAATAGTGCCCTCGCAAAAGTAGTTAACTGGTTTAATGTTAATAACCTTCTTCTTAACGAGAAAAAAACGAAATGTAATAAGTTTACGATACCTCATGGTAGACAAGTAGAAACAAGTATTCTCATAAAGGGTGAAGAGTTGAAACCCGAAAATACCACAGTATTCTTAGGCAAAACTTTGGATGCCAAGCTTCAATGGGGCCCCCATATAGATAAATTGTCAAAGAAGCTTAGCTCTGCAGCATACGCCGTTAGGAAAATTCGTGGTTTAACTGATTTAGAGACAGCCCGTTTAGTATACTTTAGTTATTTTCATAGTGTAATGTCGTACGGTATTCTGTTGTGGGGAAATGCCGCCGATAATCAGACGATTTTTGTTATTACAAAAAAGGGCAATTCGTTCAATTTATAAATTAAGTCCCAGACACTCCCTCAGAGACAAATTTAAAGGGATTAATATAATGACTGTGCCTTCTCAGTATATTTATGAAAATCTTTTGTATGCACATAAAAATATTAATCTGTCTATAAAGTACAGTGATATCCATAATTTAAATACTAGGAACAAACACAAATTTGTTGTTCCTACTATAAGGCTCAAGAAAATAGGTGGCTCGTTTAGATGCCAATGTATACGTTTTTATAATAAACTTCCTAGCCACATTAAAGCACTAAGCCTTAATAAATTCAAATCTTTTATAAAAAGGAAACTATGCCAGAATGCCTATTATACTGTCAAAGACTATATGTATTGAGGACATAAAGGATTGAGTTGCTCCAATAAAGCACAGGCAATGTTAATTTATTTTATTTCGCTAACTATTTTTACTTTTAATCTTTGCTATAAGTATGTATACTTATTTTCATATACAATGACACTAATATTTACTGTACAAAGTATTATATTATTTTAAATTATTGTGAATGTGAGGACTATGTGTGTTTTTGTTCCAGTTTTAATCATGTTCTGGCAGTTTGAGTAGCTGATGCGGCCTACCAAAATGTCCTTTCTTTGGTATTGTTCGTCGAATCGTTGAGCTCCTTAAGTTCTGAGTTGAGCTGCACGGTTACTGACAAATGCGTGCACTGACTGGACAGGTCCACTCAATATGCGTGGTTCTTTCCTCAAAAGACCATTGCAGACACCGATCTACATAGCCTTCACATGATCTGACCAAGATTTTGTCTGGACTTTAAAAGAGACTGTGACCTCTGAGTTTGTTTCTTCTCAGAGTAGTCACATAGGAAACGCCGACCTCATCTAGTTTAAAAAAAATATGATTGACGTGTAAAAGTGTTTGTTCAAACCTACTTACAGAAATAAAATCATTTATCATTTAAGTAGTATAATAAATCTTAATTAAAAAACTCGTTTCGTTTCAATTAAATCCTGAAAATAATTTACCCTACTTCATCTAATAACACTCCAAGAACAGGGGAATGCAGTTACTATGGCAATTTAGGGATTATACAACACGTGTGAGTGTCCACGGTAATCCCTGTTTGAGCACTGCTCCTTCTGGATCGGGGTTCAGGGGTCAATGAAAATCGGGTTATACTGACCGAATATATTTCGCGTGATCCCTGAGAGAGAGGACCGTTCGCCCGGACCAGTGCGCAGTAACTGGTCGTTCCAATTCATACATCACGCGCGCATACAATTCGCTTACCTTGCACTCTGCCTTACATACGTACATGTGTCCCTACACTACTTCCCCCCAAAATTTTACAAAAATTTTCTTACATTGCTACACTTATCATAAACATTACCTCTAGTTACATAGAAAGTGTAAACGTTACGCTACCAATGGCTACTTATTGCGATAAGCACTGGTCACTGAATAATAACAATACACGGTGGCCGGATCTTATTACGCGTAGCTGGCTTGTGGCGGTTGCTGTGGGACGCTGCGTGTTTCCACGCGGCCAGGCAACACAGTCACAACACCGGATGCATTTTGGATTTCTTTATGTACCATTTTCTTGACGCGTTGTCGAAAATGCCGACACAACACGAGCACTGCGATGAGCGCGACCGCGGTTGCCATGACTGCGAAACCGATCTCGTACTTCGTCACTTTTGACTCTATTGCGTTATTTTGGGCGATGATAACTTCTTCTTTGCTGTACGACTTGCCCATGGTGAACAATTTTTACGTGAGTATCGCTACTCGGAATGATAATGAATGCTATTTAATTCAGTGCTTCTTGCAGTAAGTATTAATAATTAATAAGTATAGGTACATGTGTAAGCTAAATCAAAGTTCATTTGCTTCAAGTCTGAAGGTTGTAGTATTACAGTTTGCACACACTGATATTTAAAACAATGTTCAATCTTGTTTACGTAAAATTGCCATAGCATAGTCGGCATTATTTCTATACTAGTTATGTTACAGGGTGCGGTCATCCATTTTTCGGGAGCCGACTTAATGGTATTCCATTTGGCAATACAAAAACTTATATCTAGATTTTAAGGGTAGTTGCCGTAACTTCCACTCTGCAATAACATAATAACACCATAAAGGCCGGCAGCTTCCGTTACGACAACGCCGAACAAAACAATAAAAAAATATAGCTACAACGTAAACAAAACACACAAAATAATGTTAACATGTTGGAACATTAATATTCGCAGTACTCATTGAATCTTACGGGTGGTCTAATAGTGCGACCACTGCGACTTGTCTTTGGCTGAGGCTTATTATCGATGGGAATCGGCGACAATGGTACTGGGTTCGATTCTGAGTCTGAGTTTTTATGAGAATTATCTACAGAAGTGCTTGTTTGTTTGTCATTACGTTCTTCATTTAATAAGTATGCTGGCTTCAGCCTATCAATGGACACACTAGCTTTCCTGTTTGGTAGTTGAATTACAAATACTTTGCCTTTTCTTTCTATAACTTGGTAGGGGCCTTCGTAAGTAGGTGTTAATGGTTTGCGTACCGCATCGTTGCGCATAAATACATGTTCGCATTTATATAGATCACTATGAATAAACAAAGTGCGTGAGTCTCGCGATTGCTGCGATACCGGTTTTAGGTTTTTTATCGTATCTTTTAAGTGCCTTATGAACTCGTGATCGTCACCGCTTTGTTTATTGGAGGCGCTGTAGAAGTCTCCCGGTAAACGAAGCGTTTGGCCGTACACATACTCTGCGGGACTAACGCCATTGTCACTCCTACCTACTGTGCGTAACCCTAACAATACCGTAGGCAGTTCATCGAGCCAGGACGAGTTGTCAATGAGGCGAGCTGTTAATGCTGACTTCATGGAGCGATGCCAGCGTTCCACAAGACCATTGCTTTGAGGATGGTATGGTGTGGTACGCGTTTTCGTTATACCCATGTACTTCATTAATTGCGTGAATAACGAGCTCTCGAATTGCCGTCCTTGGTCGCTCGTCAGTTTATTGGGGCAACCGAATCTACTAACCCATGACTCATAAAATACTTTTGCTACGACTTCTGCCGTGATTTCTTTTACTGCAATGGCCTCCGGCCAACGCGTACATCGGTCGATCATGGTGATTAGGTACTTGTGCCCTTCTCGCGACGTGGGAAGGGGGCCTACTATGTCGATATGAACTTGTTCAAAGCGGTCACATGCTGGGAACTGTTGCAGGTCCGATACTGTGTGTCTATTAACTTTTGACTTTTGACACTGTAAGCATGTTTTTGCCCATCTTCCGACATCGCGATTTATCCCTGGCCAAAAGAAACGTTGTGCGACCAATTTACGCGTTGCCCTTATGCCCGGATGGCTGACGTCATGTACTGTGTTGAATGCAAGTTTTCTAAAATTTTCTGTTAAATAAGGCCTACAAGCGTTGGTCGAGATTTCGCAATAAATTTGTGCGTTACTGTTTGGAATATGATATTTCTTTAAACAAAAGTTGTTATTTCCTGCGCTCAATAATTGTGCGAGTTCGGTGTCGCCGTCTTGCGCTATCGCTAATTCTGTGAAATCGAGTACAGTAGGGCAGTGTATTGTTTCAACGCGCGATAATGCGTCGGCTACGGCATTATTTTCGCCTTGTATGTACCTAATGTCCGTTGTAAATTCGCTGATGAATAATAACTGCCTCGTACGTTTTGGCGTTTCACAATTGCTGTGTAGTTTTGTGAATGCATAGATTAAGGGTTTATGATCTGTAAAGATCGTTAACTGATTGCCCTCAAAGAGATACCGAAAATGCTTAATTGCCATGTAAATGGCTAACAATTCTCTGTCGTACGTAGAATACTTTTGTTGAGCTTTTGTAAATTTCTTCGAAAAGTATCCTAATGGCTGCCACGCTCTACCTATTTTTTGCTGCAGCACGGCTCCCGCGCAAGTGTCTGAGGCGTCAGTCATCAGTGCTAAGGGTACATTTGCTTTAGGGTGTGACAACATTACTGCATTCTTTAAACCTTGTTTACACTTCTCGAAAGCTTCCATTGAATTGCTATCCCATTGTATAACCGTTTTATCTTTCTTTTTGGCGCCTTTCATAAATTCATTGAGGCTTGCCTGATGGCTGGCGGCGTTTGGAATGCCTGCTCTATAGAAGTTGATCATACCTAAAAACCTTCTCAATTGTTCTACGGTTTGAGGTCGCGGGAAATCTAAGATCGCCTTAATTTTATGGTCTAGTGGTTTAATACCGTTCGTCGAGACCTCATATCCTAAAAATTCGATGTTAGATTTTCCAAACTCGCACTTCGATAGATTAATGGTGATGCCAAACTGCCTAAATCTTTCAAAAACTTGTTTAAGATGCATTTTGTTCTCTCTTATTGTGTCGCTAGCTATAATGACGTCATCGACAAAACTAAATAAAAAGTCTAACCCTTGCAGTACTGTATGATTCATGAAACGTTGGAATGTCTGACTCGCGTTACGTAAACCGAAAGTCATGCGCGGGAATTCGAATAGCCCGAAGGGGGTTATGATTGCCGTTTTCTCGATGTCTTCCTTCGCGACTCTCACGCAATGGTACGATTTGTTAATATCCAGTTTTGTGAAAAATTTCTTACCTGACAGTACGTAGGTGAAGTCGTGCAGCCGTGGTACTGGGTAGCGGTCTGGTTTCGTGATGGCGTTCAGGCGTCTATAGTCGCCACACGGCCGGATATCCCCGTTTTTCTTCGCCACCACATGTAGCGGGCTGGCCCACGCGCTGTTGGAGGGTCTGCAGATTCCCATTTCCTGCATTAACCTGAATTCTTCCTTCACCTTGTGATACCTGTTTGGGGGAAGCGGTCTTGCACGCGCATGTACGGGTGGTCCCGTCGTTTCGATGTGATGCGATACTTTGTTATTATCGCTGTCGGTGTCGTCGTCCCTATAAGGCGTGGGTTTAGTGATATCTGAGAACTCTGATAATAGCTCGCGGAATGGATGGCCAATGTTTACGATACTGATTGTGGGTTCCGAACATTTTACCATGCTACCACTGGTTAAGGATTTGTAATTCTTTTCTACCAATTTTTGCGCGTTTAAATCTACTAGTAATTTATAATGACGTAAAAAATCCGCTCCTAAAATTGGTTGTTTAACATTTGCTACAATGAAGGTCCATTGATAAGGTTGATTGAGATTGAGATTTAATTTTAAATTTCTTGTGCCATACGTCTGTATTTCTGAGCCATTGGCTGCATATAATTTGAAATTAGTACTCTTACTTATGTTATATGGTTTTTTGGTTACTGGTAAGACTGAAACATTAGCACCTGTATCTATTAAAAAACGCATACCCGTAATTGTATCCTTAACGCAAAGCCGGTGGTTTGACAAGTCGATGCAGTGATCCACCGTTGACTGCATCGTGGCTAGTTTCCCGTCTCCTGTTTTCCTGGCTGTACCGCACCTTTCTTCCAGCTACACGGTTGTTCGCACTTGCTAGCTTTCTTCCCGAACCGGAAATGGTAGAAACACACCCAGTCTGCCGATCTCCTTCTGTCCCGCCGTTGCGACGAGTTGTTCCAACGCCTCCCTGGTGACGGTGATCGCGATCGTGGTTTGTATGGTTTTCTTTCCCTCTGACTGCTTCTGTGCATTTCCTGGATACTCTTGCTTAGTTTCGATACCTCTTCGATCAATAAATCTGTGCTTGACGGGGAAGAGTTGGCAGCGACTTCGGTAATTGTGTCTCTCAGCTCTGCTGTTTCCATGATCTTGTCTGCCTGTTCTGCCAGCTTGTTCAAGTCTGTTATATCGCTGACTGCTAACACAGTTCGTGCCGTCGCTGGTAGGTGTCCCAACCATAGCATGCGCAGGGTGTCCTCTGGAAATTTGCCCCTATTCAGGTCTTTCATGTTTCGCAGTAATTGCGATGGCTTCTGTTCTCCTAGATCTATTTCTTTCAGCAATTTCCGCGCTCTCTGTGTATCTGATTCTTCGTATACGCGCAGCAGTCGTTCTTTCAGCACTGTGTAAGGTTTGTCAACAGGTGGTTCCATCACCAGATCTGACACTTGTCGTACATTTTCCTTGTTTAGCCTTGCGATCACCTGGTTGAATTTCGCTTTTTCGCCTTTTTTCTGATCTGCGACTATGACCTCGAACTGACCGAACCATAGCCGTGGCTCGTCTGCCCAAAACTCAGGAATCTGTGTCTTGCTGGTGATTTGTGATACATTATCGTCCTCAGTTTTCACTGGCGCGGTCGGCTGCGTTGATGCCAACGCTTGCGGTGGTAACACTGGTTGCATCATTTTTATTAGTTCGTAACCGCGTGGCACTGAAGTACTATAAACGCGCACTATAATATTCTATGACGTGTATAGTTTTACGGGGGTCACCACTTTAGGGATTATACAACACGTGTGAGTGTCCACGGTAATCCCTGTTTGAGCACTGCTCCTTCTGGATCGGGGTTCAGGGGTCAATGAAAATCGGGTTATACTGACCGAATATATTTCGCGTGATCCCTGAGAGAGAGGACCGTTCGCCCGGACCAGTGCGCAGTAACTGGTCGTTCCAATTCATACATCACGCGCGCATACAATTCGCTTACCTTGCACTCTGCCTTACATACGTACATGTGTCCCTACAGCAACATTATACGCACACATTGACATATTATCTCTGTCTCGACTGCGGTTACAGGGTCCCTTCGTCTATTAGTTTCTCTGTCTACGGCAAAAACATAAAAATATGTTGCCCTAATAATGTAAAGTTACTACCAAATGGTACAAATTAAGAAAAAACTAAGCAAACGCGAAATATCGTAATCGAAACGAAATAGGCAAATTTGGGCTTTCTTGGCAAAGTTGCAGCATTTTACCGGTACATTACAACTGCTCAGTGTCGCGTCGCCGTCCCGTCCCGCCGCGCCGCGCCCGCTGTGTGCAGAGACCTTAAGCCGTTGGTCTCGGCTGTCATGTGGATTTTGGACAGTCGTTACGGGTCGTCAGAAGCCCGAAAGTCTGACAGCTAGTCTTACCAAGGGGTATCGTATTACCCAGTAACTGGGTTGTGGATATCAGCTAGACAGTCGCTCTATGTAACATACTGGTATTCAGTCTGGAAGCCGACCTCAACACTGTTGGGAAAATGCTAGGCAAATGATGAACTATAAGACAGGACCACAATATGAGGTCAGTGTGAATTACTCTCTAACAACCATTTATCCACGCACGACATAAGATCGTATTTTATTTTATTTTGTTTTGTATTCTTTATTTTCTACATACATATAAATTGTTATTCTCAAGGTTGTTATTGCGCTGTTAGAAATAAATGTTTATTATTATTATATATTATTATTATGATTAAGTGTTCTAAGGGCCGATCTTTCAACCGTCTGATAACTTTTATCTGAATAATAAATAGGGTATGTTGACATGTTTTCTATACAAAATTTTATTCCTCAGATAAAAGCTATCTGAATAAATTTGCCCTAACAAACATCCGTGTGGAATAGCTTTGTCCAAGATTGAATAAGAGTCACTATTAAAATACATTCATACACCTTTCCAAAAAAAAAAACTGGTCAGGTGCGAATCGGACACGCACACGAAGGGTTCCCTAGCACCGTACATATTTAAAAAAAAATATTTAACACGTTTCATATATGGACCGCCTTTAATTTGTAACTTCATTTTATTTTTATTATTTGTTGTTATAACGGCAATAGAAATAGTGTGTGTTACGCCAGCGGAATGTTGTCGCTTTTCAGAATTTCGGCTCGACAGATAATTAGTACTTCATGTCGTATAATTGTGCCCGAATTTTTTTTACTTGTGCGTCCAGCCGATCCAAAGGTATTCACGAAAAACAGATTCCGCTGGAGTAACGCCACGTCACCCCCCAGCGGCATGTTTTTTTCCTGGTGGTCGTAGCTAAATTCAAACTAGCTACTTAGATATGTATAATTTGTGCATAAATGTGCCCAAAATATAAAGTTTGTGCGTCTTGAGGTTCAGAGATATTCAAGGTGGGTCTTAATTTGTGCAGTTTTTTTCTTTTTTATAATCGACACTATTGGAAAACCAATTTTATTTTCTTATATCTGAGGAGTTAGTAGGTTTTTTCAGCTGAAACTTTAAAGATAAACAATTTAATAAAAATACTAATTACTAGTAGAATCATAATTACCGTCACTTAATAATAGCTCATGTATTGGAGCGTTACATTATATTGTAGTCAGATTTTAATTAGAATGGATTAATACTACTACTCTACTACTATTACTCTTTATGGAATTGAAATAAAAACATCTAATTTCACATGATGCATAGAGTTCATAAAAGGTACAAACCACTTTAATTGGTAAGTTTCTAAGATTTCTCATTGAAGCGCAAGGTGCAATTTTAGGGTTTTTGAACAAAAATGCCTAATTTTCCAACGGCGTCAATTATAGAAAAAAATAAACACAAATTAAGACCCAACGTAGTAAAAAAAATCGAAGTTGTATGTCCTGCCGTTTATAAATAAATAAATAAATAAAATGCTTTATTATTCGGACTAAGTCCGTTGGTTAGTACAACACACAACTTAGAAACTAGTGTTAGGTACTTATAACTACCCGAAGAACTAAAACTAAACCATTATTAATTATGCGCCACAGTGGCATGTAGGCGCATCCAATGCCCCAGTATGGGACTGTCCCACCGGTCAGCTATAGTTTTCAGGATGCTGTTGGGGCTGACGCGTACCCTGCGCATGATGGAGGCGCATCGCTTGCGCATGATGGCGTGAAAGCCATCAATGCCCGCTTCTGCGAACATGCCGGAAGCACTGCAGTAGCGTGGCAACCCCATCAACACCCTGAATGCATTGTTGTATTGTACGCGCAGAGTGCTGTATGCCCTCTGCGTGTAGCTGAGCCACAGACTGCATGTATAGAACGACTGACAGTACGCTCTGTGAACAGCTTATGAGATACAGCATTTTGCTAAACGTTAGCGGCATCTTGAATGACTCTGACACTTCAAGACGCACAAATTTTATTTTTTGGGCACATTTATGCACAAATTATATATATCTAAGTAGCTTATTTGTATTAAGCTACGACCACCAGGAAAAAAAAATATGCCGCTGGGTTGACGTGACTCTAGCGGAGTCGGTTTTTCGTCAATATCTTTGGATCGGCTCGACGCACAAATTATAAATTTCGGGCGCAATTACACGACATGAAGTACTAATTATTTGTCGATCCGAAATCCTGAAAAGCGACAACATTCCGCTGGCGTAACGCACTTATACACTCTGTAAAAATGTCAACTGTCTACCTATTACGGTTCATGAGATACAGCCCGCTGGCAGACAGACGGAAGGACGGACAGACGGACAGCGGAGGCTTAGTAATAGGGTTCAGTTGGCACCCTTTGGGTACGGAACCCTAAAAATGGTGCCATTATAAAAGACAAAGCGAATAGAGGCACAACAAATTCAAAATACAGCCCCTTACAGACTGACGGACGGACAGCGGAAGCTTAGTAATAAGGTACCCAAATGAGGCCAAAGGAGCCCTATTATTAATTTTGTAAACATTGTAATACATTGGTGGCAAAATAGGCAAGTTCTTCTATGTTTGTGTTTTTGAACATAAATCGCCTATTTTGTATTACCCATAGTATTACAATGATTACAAAATTATAGATCAGACTCAGACTTAGACTCAGTGCAATTCCGAAAAACTTTTCAAATCATTTGGGTGATGAGTGATAATATGAGACCGAGTAGTTAGCTCGACCCAGAGAATACTTGATACAAACGCGCAATGATAGGTGTATTACTACAAAACGCGGCAGTACAAAACCTAGAAGCATTTCCTCTGGGGGGAGTAACTCTGTGATGCCACGTTCGTGTTAATTCGGAAATACGAAGATCACCGAAGCGCATTCCTTTTCAGGTTTACCTGTAGGTATGTACATCCTGCAATAGTTAGCAAGCTAGATCAAAGCTATGAGTAACCAACCTGAAGCAGCCAGAAGGATCGAGAGGGACATGCTCTCGCGGAGCCTGCCAGCAGCCTCGCAGCTGGTGCAAGGTGCAGTACGCAGCCACAGCGACACCTGGCTCCTACTTCTGCAACCACCATGGACGAGTCTCCTGCCCACGGCCTCGCCGCGCATTCACACGCTGCCAGCTCCACTGCCTGACCCTGAAAGATAAGATTAAACTCAAACTCAAAAATTCACAGCATTTATTTCAATTAAACCACTACAGACACCAACCAACCATTTATAGGCACTTTTGAACTTTTGGTAAGTCGGCCACTTAGTCAGAAAGTTGAACGACTAAACTAACAATACAGTCAAGAATGATAATCCACTCAGCACGGTTTAGGTTCATAGCAAAAAAACAACTGCAAAAACAACAAAAAAAATTACGTATATATTAATATTCTAGTGTTATTTATTTTAGAAGTATGTATGTATGTATATTCTCATATTATTTGTTTTGTTTTATTAAGTGAATTGTTTATATTTTACGTATTTTATTTTCTCTTCTACTCTTACACACGCTGTCTACATCTCTAAATCTACTATCCTATCGCAGGTATGCTGGAAGAGATTTCATTAGAAATAAGCATCACCTTTGTACCTATATATCTGTTCTTTACTTCTTGTCTGTTTATCTATGTGTGTACAAATTTTTAATGCTACAAGGATATATAGAATCATACGTTTTCGCACAAAAAACATAACTCTTCTTTGCAGTCGGGTAAATATAACACACCGATATTATTTCACTTTTTAACTAATTTTAAAATGGAGGAGGTTCTCAGGTCAACGCTTATATTTTGTTTCCGTGTGGAATGCTCTACCATGAAGCTCTATTTGAAAAAAAAAATTGTATCTAGTTAATGCTAGCCCAGCATGGCTGCGTAATCTACGTGGTTAACGGAAATAGTAAGATTTTCTTAGTTGTAGATAAAACCCTAATTATATATTATTATGAATAAGATAAAGACTAATGAAAAAAGATAGTTCTCAAATTATGTATATAATACATTCAAAAATAATCAATGCAACATATAATATTAAATCATTATAAAGAAATACATAAAGCTCACTAAAATACAGAACATTAACAATCAAATCATTATAAATAAGCACATAAAACTCACTAAATTGAAAGACAACTTCAACGAAATTAAAAACAAATAAAAAATTATTCTGCTCTAGTTTTCTTTTTTTTATCTTCTTCGGCATCTTCTTGGTCAACTGCCACTGGTTCATCTGTATCTTTTGTGGGTTCACTTGAATCTTGTGTGTGTTCACCACCAAAGTGAACCTGTCCATATTCAGGTTCACTTTCATCTTCTCCAGGTAGAACTTTATGTAGTTCATCCTCAATATTATCACCGAGTTTTTCCGTCACTTTTTCATGAATTGCGTCAACGGATTTTTGGCTAACTATGTCTAACTTTGACTTTGAATCTAACACGCTCAATCTTCGTTGGGATATTTGAGACAATACCAAATCTGCCATCAATGATTTCTGCATTTGAACTTTACTGATAGCTAGCAACTTTGACATGTTAGTTAAATCATCCTCTTTTTCTTCACTTACTCCTTCACTACCCATACTTGAATGTAATGATGTCACAGTAAATGACGGCATACTATCTTGTATTTGCAGCGGTTCCTCCTCCTCTAAGGACAATACCTCCATCCCTGGTAAAGTTTTTATACTTGCCGTTGAAGATAATAATGAAGATACCGAAACGACACTACGTTTATCTTCAAATGATTGTATTGACGATGTAGTAGCCAAACCAGTCGCTGTTGCCTGCGTCCTCCTGGAGAGAACTGATTTAACTTCAAAGCCTAGATCTCCTTTCTCATAAATCTTACTAAGCGAAACTAAGGATTCCATAGATTCAGCTCGGGCAGCTTCACGATATTGATTTATAACGTCAAGAATATTTTTTAGTACGACTTGTCTGTCTATGATTTCACGAGAAGGATCCAAAGTACACCAATAATCTAATTTAAGTGATGCTTGTACTATAAACGCAGATTCTTTTAAGATATTTTTATACGTTTCACACTCTCTTTGCAGTTTTGCTGTCTCTACTACAGTTTTGTTTTGTTCACCCAGAGTGGCGTGCAAATTTTGCTCCAATATACGTACATGTAGTAGGAGGTTTTCGTTATCTTCAGTAAGTTTCTGCATTATCGCTTGCATTTTTTCAGAATCAAACAGTTTCTTTTCATACATTGCTTTTTGTTTCCTCACATCTTCGAACGCTACCGTTAAACGATCAATAACTTTTAGCTGCACAATACTTTTATTCATTGCCTTATCTCGTTCTTCTTCAGCTACCTCCATTGCACAACGAGAAGCTCTCTCATCGTCTCTAAACTTTTCATTTTGCTCAGCAACTTTTGCTTGTGTCATCAACAGACTATCTAATTGATTGTTCAAAGCAATATTCTCTCGAATCACCCTATGCGTAGAAGCAGCTATTCTCAGTTCGCTAGCATCTTGAAATTGTTGTGCTAACTGTAGGAGTCGTTCTTCCATTTCTTTCTTTAACTTGTCTTTTCCAATTACAAACTTCTTTTCAGTATCATATATGATTCTTTTGTATTTCATTTCTTGATCTTCAAATGCCTGCTCTTGTTTATCGAACTTCTTCATTAGATCTTCCCTGATAGCCCGAAATTCTTCAAGTGTGTTTAGTTTTCCAGCTAGTAGTTTATTTTCAGAGGTAAGCTGATCTTTCATTTTGGTAAAATTCTTTTTTAATTCAGTGAAAGTCTCGTTAAATCCTGCTGTTTCTATTTCCCTTAATTCCTCTAACTCCTTAACCTTTTGTTTTAGTTCAGCATTTTCTTCATTTTTTACATTGAGAGTTTTTTTTAAATATGCTATAATATCAGCCCTATCTTCGTCAAGTGTATCGTAAGACTTTTGTAACTCATCATTGCGGATTTCATAGTCGTCGACAGCTTTTCTGAGGCGAGCTACTTTTCGATTGCAATCAGCTAACTGTAGTTCATAAAATGCTTTTTCAACTTCGGAAAATATGGGTCTGACTGCTCCTGCCTTTCCTCCCTCTTTAGTTTTCGATGCCATGTCTTGCAGAATATATAAATAACTAACAAAAAATATATTATTTCAAAACATTATTCCTAGCGGTAGCCTGTACCTAGCAAGATCTTTTAATAAATTAAAAACAAAAGAGTTGACTTCAGGTTTGACGTTTAACCTACCATAGTAAAATTTTCTGTGGATTGGTTTAGTTTTTTGTTCAATAATACCTCTACAAGGATCTTTTGGCGCGTGGCCAAATTGGAATTTACGCCGTACCAACTTGTTTTTACAAAATATTTCACAAAACAATTGCACACATGTTTACCAGCAGTGACCCCGTCGACGTCATTGTAGCCAAGGAACATATACTCATATACGGCGAGCTTGTAGCAGTATCAGAAGGCAACCTTGATTTAAAGTTGGTTGGTCTAAGTGTTAAAAAAAATAAAGTAATCTATTTTATACGATTTCTAGGTTGTTCTCATAGTACAATGATATACAATGTGCCTGATGAGTAAAATGAGCCCTTTTGAAATTTTCAGTAATTTAAATTACACGGTGTTCCCACTATTCCGGATCAGCTGTTTCACCGGAAATTGTCGCCTGGACAGTGCTCACATGACATCGATCCGACAAGATCGAACGGTCTCAGACCTCAACTCAGTCGAAGTCAGAACTTGATTGACCTGTCCTTTCTTTCAGCTCGTTTTAACCACACACCCGGCGGCGGTAAATGTGGCCTAATCCTAAACGCAAATTTGTGATCAAACTAAGTCTATTTTATATTTGTTTTTTTTTTGTGAAAATAGGTGCCAAATAACATGTGTAGTTGGTTTAAGTGAATGCGGCGCAACATGTCTTTTTATATATTAAGTCATTGCGTGAAAATCTTATAGGCTAAGGGGTGGTTCAATCATTTTGCGCGATGAAAAGGCTATAGCTCCCATATTTAGCACTGCACCGGATCGGCATCACGTCACCTCATCGGATCGTCGTCAACCAGGCGTCAATCCAACATAATCTCGTAACCAGATCGGCTTGGCACCACCTAGGCGTAGCTGCGGTATCGGCGTTGGCTTGCCCCAAGCGGGCGACGCTCCGACGTATGTTAGTTTACAAGCTGATCCTATCTGAGGCGATGCCATTATGATGCTCGTAAGTATACGTTGCAATATGGAGTTTCATAGAAACAATCCCGAAGGCTCGACGATCCTAATCCCGTGTACCGCTTATACTTAAAGCTTACAACTGCTACGAGGTTATTTTGGAGCGTGGGCAAAATAGGAACTATCACCGCTGCCTTGTTTTTTGAATACATAATCGACTGACATGTCACAAAACAGTTACACAAATGTTTGTCAACAGCGCCCCCCTGTCAACATCAGTTAAGCGTCCAAAGATCCTAGTACGCGTAGACAGAGAAACTCTAGTACGCAAAGCAGCAGGTCAAGTAAGAAATAAAAGGCTATTTTATATATTTATATACATAAATAAATAAAATAGCCTTTTATTTCTTCTAGTTTTATCGATAGATACCTATCACGCCCGTGGAGTTGCGCTAGCTAACTTAATTCGACCTTGTATAAACCGATATGTCGCGAGAATTGGTTTTTGTAGCAACCAATAATTTGATTCCCTGATTGAAAGGATTTCGGCAAATATCAAGATTAAGTTCAACGCGCACGTACAGTCCGTTCACCATTATTTAACCTCTGAGCTTGGTTCACTGTCAAAATCACAGCGACCTTTATTGCCGCTGAAATAATAAATAAATATGAATATGAATGTTGCTGTTGGGTTGCTGCCATTGACAAGTCTGTTAAATTCACAATGATCTCTATAACCGTTATAATAAGGCTGCTATTGGGTTGCTGCTGTCAAAGATAAAAGAAGAAATAAAAGGCTATTTTATTTATTTATATACATAAATAAATAAAATAGCCTTTTATTTCTTCTAGTTTACTTACTTATCTTACAAAAAACAATAATATATATATAAAATTTATATTATTACATTATTTCGATTTGTTCTGATTTGTTGAAGATTCTGTTACATTTCATTATGATAATTATTTTAACGATTTCAGTGTTAATTGCAAAAACCCCTCTAGTTGACCCACAGCATCCGAGCAACGTGCGAATCTGCAGGCCACCATATTAGCTCTTTTAGATAAAGCCCTCCGCTCCCGCTCCAAGTCAGCATGATCCCTGAGGTCAGCCGCGACTATGTCCTAGGTACATATGCCTAGGTATTTAAACTGGTTTAGTTTAAATACCTAGTTTTCAGTACCTTTAAAATCGAAAGAGGAGTAAAGGAAGGAGACCCACTCTGTCCTAAAATATTTATAGCTGTGCTGGAACAAATCTTTAGGGCGATGAAATGGGAAAATAAAGGTCTAGATCTACGTGGAAAATACCTATCGCACCTAAGATTGGCCGACAACATAGTATTACTCTCAGAAGACCCAAATGAAATGCAGTTTAAGATAGAGTCACTATTCGCACACAGCAAAAAGTTGGCCGAGAACTTAACCAAGTTGCGGAAGGATCGGACGTTCCAGTCGGTCATTGCCGAGGCCAAGGCCAAGATTAAATTATCAGATCTTGGTCTTCAGTGCGTCACCCTCAGGCAGGCTGCCACGAGTGCGCGGCTCTTCGAGGTGGCTGGTGCTGCGAGTGGCAGTGCCGGAAAGGCGGACGCTCTGGCCGCCAAGATGAGGGAGGTCCTCAGCCCTGAGGACGTCCGGGTCTCCAGGCCAATGAAAACCGCAGAGGTGCGGATTGCTGGTCTGGACGACTCCGTGACCTCTGAAGAGGTGGTGGCAGCCGTTGCCCAAAGCGGAGAGTGTCAGCCGGACAAGGTGCGGGCCGGCGATATACGCACCGACGCCACCGGACTCGGCGTGGTCTGGGTTCGGTGCCCTGTGGCGTCGGCGAACAAGATCGACTTAAGCGGCAGATTGCTGGTTGGCTGGGTTGCAGCGAGGGTGAAACTCCTGCAGCCCCGGGCTTTGGGCATATAGCACCACCGGCCTCAAAGACCATGTAGTGATTTTTCTTAAATATAAACAAGTCCATGTTTAACAGCGTAATCCTCACATGTCGCTATCAACCTCCTTAGGCCACAAATCGACGCGCTCAACAGAACCATGTCGTCCGCATAGCTTAAATTGTTGATACACACGTCATCTACATGACAGCCGACGTGCTGACTGCTCAGCGCGACGATCAGCGCTTCCATGTAAAGGTTGAAGAACGAGGGCAGTCCGCCCTGCCATACACCACATTGTAATCGATATATGGCTCCGACATTGCCCCCGACCACCTGACGCTGTTGACTTGGTGCATATACCAATACTTGAAGATGGTTACATGTTCTGGTGGTAGGTTGATACGCTCAAGTTTTTTCCACAAGAGATCATACGCCACCAAATCAACCGCCCTGGACAAGTGGAGGAAAAAATACGCTTCTGGCCATGACGTCAGAAAGTGATAACACTTTCGCCGATCAGAAAAATGAACTCAGTACCCCTTAATATATCCCCCGAATGTAATTTAGGTTTCTAATTTGTCCAATCAGCATGCCGCAGAAGGATAACCATGGTTATTATTTTCAATTATAGCTTCATTGTAAAACATTCAACACATAGGTTCATTCAAGGTAAAAATAAATCGGTTGGTAAATAGCAACACAGGAGCAGTTTTTTTCAAAAATAGGTGTTATAATTATTAGTTGAACGAGGTGAAGCAACAATCTCAAACTAAATGAACCAGCCGGTCTATTCTATAAAAATCTCACCGTGAAGACTTGCATGGAGTGAGCTGTCAGTGTTATTCCAATGATGCTAGGTATTGACCAACGTTACATTTGCAATGATAATCGAGATTGGAATAATATTTTTTATCCAAATTCTATTGATCATTTTATATTATTTCAAAGCTACTACGTAGTTAAGTGGCTAAACATTACTATTTTCAGGGTTTTAAAATAAAACAGCAAAACAGAAATTCTGTTAAAAACTCAATGTTGTTTTTTTTTGTTTAGACGCTTTTAAAAACTAGCTATGAAATAATATAAAATTATCAATAAAGTTTGCATAAAAAATATTATTAAAATCTCGATTATGATTGTTAATGTAATGCTTGGTCAATCCCTAGCATCAATGAGACTACACTGACAGCTCACTCCACGCTCTCTTCGCCTAAGAGCTTGTCCAGAAAGGGCGAATTCGCCGCGATTCTCTCGCGCGTATTACGCGCGACCGTTGCGTCCACAAGGTACCAACGCGCGAGCATTTGGGGAGGAATTCAGTACGAAACATGGAGTTGAACGAAGCGGTCTCCGTCGCTGGAAGAGACAAAAACGGAGGGAAAATAGAATGTATTTAGTACATCCAATTCTTAATGATAGAATGACACATAGTATGTTTGAAACTTTGTATCCAAAATTAAGACAACATGAGAAGAATTTTTTTAATTACTTTCGTATGTCCGTGAAATCATTTGATGATTTACTTTTATTAATTGAAGAAGATTTATCGCCACGTGCAAATTAGGTTCCGCGCGAGGATGTTGTTTCAGCAGAACAAAAACTCGTGATAACTTTAAGGTAAGTATTGTTTTATTCATAATCTCTTATAATACTAATACAGTCTCTTAGGATAAAAAATCAGGTTTACTAATAAAAACGTATTAAATGTAGTATCAGATGTCATGGTTTTGGAAGAGGTCAAGACATTCACTATCCTGAGAATCTCTTGATGATGTTGGAGAATTAACGTATAATGCTGCCTGTGAAGATCTTGGCACTGAAATAGAATTTCGGCCTTGCCATGCTGTTATGGATGGCGTTTCATATTCTTGAAAAGAAAATTCGTTTGGTCTTGAAGGTTGTGCATGGTATCGAGGTTGAACCGGAATTGAAGTTGAAGATGAAGCCGAACTGTTCGAAAAGTACGAATACGAATTGTTTGAATACAGAGTTGATTGCGAAGATTGTTGAGCCGCTTGCAAAATTTTCATTAATTCAATTTTTACTGCTATGCGATTGGCCTCAGGTACCTTAAGTAATTCTTTGTGTAAAGATAAACATAACAGTTTGTCATCATCACCTTCCATTACGCTGGAAACCAGTGGTTGTTGTTGATTCTTAGAGCTTATATTGTTTTTAATTATGTTCAGGAATTCAGCATCAGCGGCAGTCATTTTCTTTCTTTTAATATTTTGCTTCGGCGGCCTCATTATGTCTTCCCTTGCATCTGCTGTAGACTCTTCGTTACCTGTCTCTGAGTTTTCAGAGGTGTCTTGAATATTGCTTTCTGTTTGTTTATTACGCACTGACCTTTCGAGAAACATAAGACGTTGAAAATATATATATTGAATCTTCGAAGCTCCAGAGCCTGATGGTGCATTCTTTGTTTTTTTCATTTCACGAACAAATGTGTCGCGAAGGCCTTTCCACTTTTTTTGAAGAGAAATTAACAATTTAACAATAATGTTTCACTTTTGTTTCAGGTATTTAGCAACTGGCTGTTATTTTGCTGACTTACATTATGCCTATAGATTAGGAAAATCAACTGTAATTTACATCGTTCAAAAAACTGTATGTGTTATTTGGAAGAAGTTAAAAGACAGAGTAATGAAAGAACCTTCGACAGAAGAGTGGATGGAAATTGCAAGAGGATTCGAAAAATAAACAAATTGTCCTAATTGCATTGGAGCAGTTGATGGCAAACATATTAGAATTATAAAACCTTTAGATTCCGGCTATAGAGCCGGAATCTAAAGGTTTTATAAAAAAAAATGAAAAACGGTCGAAAAAAAATGATAATAATTGTAGAACATAGGTTCTACAATTATTATCATTTTTTTTCGACTGTGCTGCTTGCCGTATGTGATGCAAATTATTGTTTTATCTGTATAGATGTTGGAGCACGTGGGAAGAGCAATGCTTCAACGATTTTTAAAAACTCCACATTCTTCAAAAAACTCACGGAAAAATCTTTGAACATTCCGGGACCAAAACCAGTATCTGAAATTCGTACAACACGTTTACCTCATGTTATAGTTGGAGATGAGGCATTTAGCTTATCAGGACATATTATGCGACCATATTGCGGCAAGAATTTAACCAAAGAAAAACGAATATTTAATTACCGCCTCTCTAGAGCAAGACGTTATATTGAGTGTTGTTTTGGAATCCTGGTAAACAAATGGCGAATATTTCACAAACAACTCAATGTACATATTGAATTTGCGCAAAACATAATTAAAGCTTGTTGTGTTCTTCACAATTACGTCAGGTTAACGGCTTGTACACAAAACTGCGATGCGACGTCGCATCGCAAAAACGACGTCACACTACAATAGAATACAATAATAATATCCATTGTGCGACGTCGAGATTTTTACGATGCGACGTCGCATCGCAGTTTTGTGTACAAGCCTTAAGAGATGGATACAGATACGAAGACACATTGTTCGAAACAGCTCTAGATGGTCTGAGTACGACCACAATTCGACCTGGTGTAAGGTTTCGAAACACGAGGGATATATTCGCTGATTATTTCATGAAGGAAGGTCGACTGCCGTGGCAAGACAAAATTATCTAATTTTCTTTGTTTGTTACTAATCAATAGAATAAATCAATAAAATAATAATAATAACTTACATAAATCTTTCTTTTTTTCCTCGGAGTCATCTTTATCAGAAAATATTAACACCAATTCTTCCCAAGACCTACGTTTTAAAATCCTGTTGGCATAATCAGGTGATTCCAAATCCCATATCGCCGGTCTTTTTTCTATTTCGTCTATAAACAATTCCGTGTCAAAATTTTGGCGCTCCATTTCCCTCGATACGTGCACTCGCTCTAGTGTTCGCGCGTTAACTGGACGCAACAAGGCGTCCCTAGTATCACGACTCGCGCGCAATACGCGCGAATCAAGCGCGAGTCGAATCTGGCGTAGTGCACGCGATTTACGCGCGTATTTTGAATTCGCGCGATGCTTGTGGACGCGATGTATTGGCGTCTAGTATCTCACGAACGCGCGAATGATTTCACGCGAAACGTTTCGCGGCGAATTCGCCCTTTCTGGACAAGCTCGTAAGTTTTCACGGTGAGATGGTTACAGAATCGCACTGCAGTTGCTTCAATCGCTCAATACGGTAACGTTGCTCGACATCGCTCCACCACTGACGGGTATTAAAATATTGACCTGTAAAGGTGTCTTAAAAGATCTGTACAGAACTAAGCAATCCATTAATTTTATTTCATGAATTGTTGTTCTAAATAACAAAACAAAAATAACTCAACTAAAAATGAATGGAACTCATATTAAATAACTTTTAATGGAACACTTACAATAAAGTCATAAGAAATAAATACACAAACTCACTACTATAAATTCAATCACAAAGTACTTGAAAAATATAATTACTATAAACTAAATACGACTTAAATAAATATTTACTCTGCGCTAGTTTCCTTTTTTTTATCTTCTTCGTCACCTTCTTCGTCAACAGTCACAGATTCATCTATATCCTGTGTGGGTCCACCTTCATCATGTACAGGTTCACTTTCTTCTTCTTCAGGCATAGTTTTATATTGTTCGTCCTTAATATCAGATTCACCATTTTCATGAATTGCGTCAACAGATTGTTGGCTAACTGTGTCTAACCTTACCTTTGAACCTAACATGCTCATTCTTCGTTGGGATATGTGAGACAATGCTAAATCTGCCATCAATGATCTCTGCATCTCAACTTTACTGATAGCTAGCAACTTGGATATGTCAGTAATTTCATCCTCATCTTCTTCCTCCTCGATGCTACTACCCCAACTTGAATGCAATGATGTCACAGTAAATGAAGGCAGACTATCTTTGGGTGTCGGCGGGGGCTCCTCGTCTATGGGCACCAACTGAACACTTGGTATAGTATGTATACTTTCCTTTGAAGATGACACAGCAGAGACTGATAAAGCGCTACGCTTATCTTCAAAGGATTGTAGTGACATTGTATCAACTAAACCAGCCAACATTGTCTGAGGCTTTTTAGGAAAAACAGCTTGAACTTCAAAGCCTAGATCTCCTTTTTCATATATGTTGCTAAGCGAAACTAAGGATTCCATAGATTCAGCTTGAGCAGCATCACGATATTGATTTATAACTTCAAGAATTCTTTTAAGTACGATTTCTCTGTCCATGATTTCACGAGAAGGATCCAAAGTAGACCAGTGATCCAGTTTAAGTGATGCTTGTACTGCAAACGCCGATTCTCTTAGGATGTTCTTAAATGTTTCACGTTCTCTTAGTAGTTTCGCTGTTTCTACTACAGATTTATTTTGCTCACCCAGAGTGGCGTGCAAGTTTTGCTCCAATATACGTACCTGCAGTAAAAGGTTTTTATTTTCTTTGGTGAGTTTTCGCATATTCGTTTGAACTTTTTCAGTATCAGACTGTTTCTTTTCATAAAGAGCTTTTAGTTTCCTCACATCTTCGAACGCTGCTGTTAATTGATCAATAACTTTAAGCTGCACAATACTTTTATTCATTGCTTTATCTCGTTCTTCTTCAGCTACTTCCATTGCACAACGAGAAGCTCTCTCATCGTCTCTAAACTTTTCATTTTGCTCCGTTACTTTTGCTTGTGTCATTAGCAGACTATCTAATTGATTGTTCAAAGCAATATTTTCTCGAATCACCCTATGCGTAGAAGCAGCTATTCTCAGTTCGCTAGCATCTTGAAATTGTTGAGCTAACTGTAGAAGTCTGTCTTCCATTTCTTTCTTTAACTTGTCTTTTCCAATTACAAACTTCTTTTCAGTATCGTATATGATCCGTTTGTATTTCATTTCTTGATTTTCAAACGCGCGCTCCTGTTTTTCAAACTTCTTCATGAGATCTTCCCTGATAGCCCTAAACTCTTCAAGTGTGTTTAGTTTTCCAGCTAGTAGTTTATTTTCAGAGGTAAGCTGATCTTTCATTTTGGTAAAATTACTTTCCGATTCATCGACAGTTAGTTTGAATTCTGCTGTTTCTAGGACCCTTAATTCCTCCAAACTCTTGACTTTGTCTTTTAGCTCAGTATTTTCTTCACTTTTCACATTGAGAGTTTTTTTTAAATATGCAATAATATCAGCTCTATCTTCATCTAGTTTATCGTAAGCCTTTTGTAATTCTTCATTGCGGACTTCGTACTCGCCAACAGCTGCTCTGAGACGAGCTACTTTTCGATTGCAGTCAGCTAACTGTAGTTCATAAAATGCCTTTTCAACTTCAGAAAATACGGCTTTTTGCTGTTCTAGTGATATTGCTCCTTTTTTCTTTTTGGATGTCATGTTTTGTAGAATAAGTTAACTAGCAAAGAAAAAATAATCAAACACAATAGCTGTACCAAGATTAATGAATTCAAAACAAAACAGTAGACCTTATGTTTGACTTTTATCCCTTCCACTACCTTAGTCTTTGGTTTCTTTTGGAAAAACAAAATATCAAGGTTGAGTTTGTTTGATAATTAAGAAAACCAACTTGATTGAAAACTTATTGGTCTATACTTCACTGACGAATTATTAAGCGTTGTCTAGATGGAGGCCGCTGAATATTTATTGAAATATATCTATGAAGTGAGTCATGTCAAGGGAACACAAGTGAATTGCGACCGGTTTTGAATAAAGTTTCCTACCTTTTCAGTGGCTCATTTTATAAACAGTTTTTTTTTTTTGTACACTACGTCAGCCGCCATTTAGGCTTCCTTATCCACTTGAACGTCCGACCTGGACCGCTGCCGCAGCGATGCGGTGGCGGACAGTTTGAGAGTAATTGTACCTACTTGGTATCTTACATATCTGATATAACGTCAGCTAGTACAATTATTGTTAAATTGCACAAAGTATGGTATTCCTCAAATAGGCACACATCTTTCTTGCCAGACTGTTTCTATCCATACTCTTCTTTCAATGATCTACCGTCTTTTAAAATGTTATGTATGTGCTCGTTTTGTTTCTCTCTCCCTGCTAATAAATCAAAACTAACTATCATATCTCTTTCAACCATAATTCAAACTATATAATATAATATCACACCTTCTTAGTGATTGAGTATTCCGTATATCTGTACCCATTCTATGATGACAAACGACGATAGCGCATTCGAGCACCGAAGAGATCAATATCACGGATGTTCAAATATTCATATTCATTTATTGCATTACATATTGTAAAAAAGATGTTACAAAAGCTAAAATTAAAATTACAAGAAACAAAATGGATGTTAATAAATTATAAGAAACAAAATTAAAACTACTTCTATACTAATAAAAAAATAAAAAATAGGCATTTAAAATAATTTATCAATAAAATAAGGACATTTGCTATAAAAAAATTGTAACTATCTAATCTTAATAACTATTAAATTTTTACAGTTATTAAGATTAGATAGTTAAAACAAAATTATAGCATTTATTCATAATTAGATACTGAGAGCAATATTAACAAAACAAAGAATTGCTTTGTTTGCAAGTCAAGCACAGACAAAAACTGTTTTTTTAAACATTTATGTATGTTGCAATTTTGTTTACTATCATTTTGTCGATTTCCGCTGAGTCCGCCGGCCGATTTTGCTCGAGCGTGCTCGGGCAGCTGTCGACCTGTCTGCGCTGACCTTAAAGGGATAGACAGAAAGATAGACGAAAAGCTTTCAGAGGAAAGGCAATACAATCTAAAAGCCTAGCAGCCGTTTCCAACTCTGACTATTCAACTATCGGGACTTGTATTGAGTGCTCAATCGCGCCTTGGCCATTAGTCCATGAGGACGAACTAATGGTGCGATTTGTCTTCGACTTGTCTTTGTCGATTGTCTTCTGACAGTCAGACTATCGGATGCGACCGGTCCGACTATCGTATAGATAATCGAGGCGTATGTTCCCTGCCTTAGAAAATCAATTTCTCACTCTGTGTACAACTCTACAAGGTTATTGTGGCGCGTGGACTACATCGGAACTAACGCCGATCTTGTTTTGTCAATACAATTTCTGTGACACAATTTCTCAAATGTTTACCAACAACGCCCCCTCAGTGAATGTCATTCCGGTGCCAAAATATCTTTGTAGGACTCTAGTATGGAGGGTAGAGGTAAGGATAACTATAACTGTGTATAAAAAGTGTCCGTTAAAATGTGCTACATAAGGGTAGCGCCACAGTAGTCATTGCGTAAATTTTAAAAGAAATAATTTTACGTTATGTTTACAAAATAATTAATATTCAAAACTATTTATTTTCGGACAACTAGATCCAAAGGTAAGTATACAAAACCTAGAAACTATTGTTATTACTTCAATACAATTACAAAGGACAACACTCATCATACATGTATACAGGGTGTGGCGTAAGTAGTGGTCCACCGTTCAGGATTCGATAAACTAGATAATTAACTATAACAATTAAAAATTTTAACAACTTTTACCCAAGGGTTCTGAAAATATTTCCTTTTTGTCTTTTATTTACGAAATTTCTACCTTTTATTACAAATTTGTTTGTAGTTCCAACAAAAACCATTATTTTTTCATTTTGATTTCTGTTAATTACTGCTGAATACTAGAGCTATCATGATAAATTATGATTTTTTTATGTAAATTCAGCTCTTTTGAAGAAAAAGTTGGTTGTTCTCTAATTGTAACCCTAATTTTTAACACACCATCAAGTTCAAGAACGATTTTTGTAAAAAAAAAATACTACATTGTCAATGCCCATGCATTTGTTTATCGAAATCTAAACGGTGGACCACTACTTACGCCACACCCTGTATACATAATTCTATACACAAATGCCTCTGTGCTGAGACACCCCGCCCCGTCAAGATAACCAATAGGGAGATACCTTCCTAAAAGATCATCAGACGAACGAAATGCCTCAACACAGGTGCACGTACATCTTCAGCTATAGTTTTCAGGATGCTGTTATGACTCCCCCCCCCCCGCACCCTCCTCATAAGTGAAACGACTTTTTTCCGAATGACGGCATGAAAATCGTCAGTATGAGCGTGCGCGCACATCTTGGAGGCACTGCAGAAACGAAACGAGGAAGCCCCAACACCATCCTAAAAATGTTATTGTATTAGACGCGCAGTGTCCATGGATTTTTTGGTATAACTAACCCATAGACCACCCGTGTACAGACCCTGACAATACGCTTTAAATAGCGTGATCTTAACTTGGTCCGTACAGCGGGCGAATCTACAGGCGAGCATGTTGCCATGGACTGACAGAGCCCTGCGCTCCCTTTATTTTATTTATTTATATATAATTTATTGTACACCACAAACAAATGAACACTACTTAATATACAATGGGCGGCCTTATCGCTTTCTGCGATCAACTCCCTTTCTATGTCAACATCATCCTTAAGGTCGTCAGAAAGGTAATATCCAAGGTACTTAAACTGCGACACCCTATCTAAGTTAACATCATTCAAAGCAATGGGTGGAACAGATTCAGGACACTTACCAGCGGCCTTAAAGATCATGAACTGACTTACTTTTCTTCACTTTCTAAATAAGTCCGTGTGACTCGGCATAGGCTTCACAAACTTTCAGCATCTCTCCGACTGCCTCTGCAGTGGGACGCATCAGCACCATGTCGTCCGCGTAGCTGATATTATTAACACTAATACCACCCACACGCCATCCGACACGCATGCTGCTGAGTTCCACAATAAATTAATCGTTTACATACAGGCTGAAGAGCTTTGGAGATGATAACTAGCTTCATCTTTCTGACTGACCGACCCCTTGACAATTTAAAAGTGCCTGTAATTGATTTATTTGAAATAAAAATGCTTTGAGTTTGAAACCCCCCTGCCTCACGCCGCACTCAAGCCTGTACGAATCGGAAAGAGTTCCTGACCATTTGGCACAGTTCGTCTGGTTATTGTACCTATATTTAAAGATGTTCAACATCTCCACCGATCTCCAAAATAATGTTGGACTACGTACATTGTTTAGGTATGGTATACTGGACTGTCACAAACTACTCTAGTCAATAAAAATATAAAATTTTCTATCTCAGCATACTTCAGTCCGTTAACAACTGCTACATTCATACCACACCCTTTGCCCACTCTAGCGCTATTTTCGAGAGTTTTTGAACTATTATTTAGTGTTTATGTTGGACACTTTTTCGACTTTCAACCCATATGAGATATTTCTCCTTACTCTACCCTCCATAGAGTCTAGAATAAATGTAAATCGTAGACAGAGAATGTTATTTTTTTGGCATGTATGTAATGGTGCCGATTCTGTTGTACACCGAACTAAACTAACTAAACTATCACTAAAATTCCTTACTTTTGGCTATGAGAATCTTAACGCTATTCTGCAAAATATAATCTCTAAATTTAAAAATAATTTTGACACATCTAAAATCAAATTTGACAAATTATTGCGACTCCACGTGGTACTTGTTTGCCGTATCACGTGATCTTTTTTAGAGCCGTAGGCGCGCATTATGTGCGGCCTCGACTTGTTTTGTATGGAATTTTTTACTTTTTGTATGGAAAATATAAAAAAAAATATTACCAACACGTTGAGTTTTATAGGTTTACGTGTTGCAAAGGGGGTCGAAATTTTCATTATTTTTGCGATAGGACACACCGTTTTCGAGATATAAGCAAAAGAAAAGAAAAAAAGATACAGTACCGTTTTTGCATCTGAAGTCGAGGTGTTAGTGTGAATTTTAGTTCATGATAACTAATTTTATTCCACACCTTTTTAATCGCGATTAAAAATAGTCAGATTTAGTTAAGACAATCAAAATTTTAGGTGAAAAACGTAAAATTCAGAATAGCAAAATTGCCATTTTCACTAAATTATAATCTCAGTGCCATCTTAGTGCTGTCAAACTAAAATATAGTTAAGTTGTGTCACTTTAGTCAATTTCAGAATGGGAAATCGTCGTTTGACAGGAATAAACTAAATTTTGGTGATTTTTAGTCTAGTTTAGAGAATTTTGTGACAAGAGAATCGGCACCAATTAAGCAAATAATAAATTCACAGAATCAGCATTCTCCACAGACCATGTCACTCGTACACAGAGTTTCTCTGTCTCAATGACTAAAGACTAAGAGCTCTATCTACGTGTAGATGACATACAGGGTGGCAGAGACATCCACGCGCAACATGTTACCATGGATTTAGTATAACCACGGAGCAGATCTGCTCCGTGAGTATAACACGTTTCTCTGTCTATAAAATGCAGTTACTATGGCAACCTTATACGCACACATTGACATAATTATCTCTGTCTCGACTGCGGTTACAGGGTCCCTTCGTCTATTAGTTTCTCTGTCTACGGTATAACATGATTCTGAAGCCAGCATTGATTTTGTTCGTCGGTTATCAAAAAAATTAAAGCTTGTAAAAAAAATTGCTGCTTCATACATTTTGAGCGCGTAGGTATAGCAGTTTTCTATGAGGCAGCAGGTTATTTTTTATAACCGACGAGTTTTACGATAGGGGTCTAGAATCATGTTCTAAATTCATGGTTACAGTTTGCGCGCCAATATCCCTGCCACCTTGAATATACGTTTTAGTGTTAGGTTGTATGATGATGTATTTAAGATTTGTCAAAATAAATACATTCAAATAGCAATTATATATTATTCTATAATAGGTAAGTATTTTATTTATGCAGCTATACAGCTTACACTTATTTGTATTTTTAAAGTAAATAGTATTTTATTGAACGAGTGTCCCAATAATCAAGATAACACAGCATTCGGCAAAAATAATATTATTTACTCATAACATAATTATTAAATAATATTATTTACTCATAACATAATAATTATTGTTAGTATTATATTAAAACGAATTACTAACTATGATTAAAAAATAAATCTAAGAATAGTAAAATGTATAAGATAAAAAGCTTCCTTTCATAATAAGTATAGAAACGGGCTACTTTTAATAAGCAAACTACCTACCTAAATAATTTGCCATACCTCATAAACTATTATAATAAGTATAAGGCCATACCTGACTGTGCCACACTGCACACACACTAAAGAAAACACTAATTGTATGGTATAATCGAAGATATAACGCATGCATACAAAATTATGCACACATATTACCCATAAAAATTATTAGAAAAAATTATCAATGTAAAACCTGTTAGAAAAAATCTAAGTAAACATTTTATAAAATAATTATGATTTTAATTACACTTTTTCCGATAAACCCTAAAAAAATCTTATTTTAAACAAATATACAATAAAAAAATCTGTTTACATTATACTGATATACTTCGTTTTTTTGCTAGTTGTTTTTATGAGACGTCAGATATGTTTTTATCCTCAATTTCTTCACCAGTATCATCCTTACCGCTTAAACTCTGGCTCTGTGTTATCTCGGATTCTTTGGCTTCATCACATTTCTCGATTTCTTCTGTTGCTGTTACAACTGTTATTTGTTTTTCTTTAATCTCTTTTAATTCAGCATTATCAACACTTGCTGATTTTAGCCGAGATTTCATCTTATTTTCTTCTTCCATTTGTATCTTCATGTCTGACTGCTTAGTGTACGCCAAGTCATCTATTAAAGCTTTTTGCATTTCAATTTTACTGGCGGCTAATTGCTCCTCAATATCAACTTCTGTAACATGTTCTTTCTCTGCAACGACCTGACTTTGTACTGAGGCTACAAAAGACTCGCTACTGTCCTTTACCAACAAATCTTGTTTTGATATCGGAGGTATTATTTTTATACTAGGTATAGTTTGAATACTGCTGTGTAGTGAAGAGTGCGACAAAGACGCAGTCGTCGGTTCTTCAACTTCACCTATAACAACATCTTTTGCAGGAGCTGCGATAGTTGCGGTGGCAAGTGCTGCTACCGCGCACTTCTTCATTTTTGGTTTAGGCACAAAACCAAGATCACCTTCTTCGTAAATTTTGCTAAACGAACCTATTGTGCCTAAAGACTCTGAATGCTCAAGTTCACGGAATTGTGATATGATTTCAAGTAAATGTGACAGCAAAACATGCCTATCCATAACCTCTCGTGTATCATGCATTGAAGCCCATTCGTCTAATTTTAAAGCCGCTTGAATAGCAAATGCTGCTTCTTTCAGTATTTTCCTAAGTTTATTCCGCTCTTTGCTCATTTTTGCAGCGTCCAAGACGGCTTTGTTTTGGTCACTCAACCGAGCATGCAAGTTTTGCTCTAGAATACGAACTTGTTGGCTGAGATTGTCATTATCGTTAGTCAGCCTTTTTATTTTTGCCTGTAACACTTCAAAATCGTAACTTCTTTTTTCAAATAAGCCTTTTTCTTTTTTTACAGTCTCGTAAGCAGCTGTTAGCTGCTCAATTACCTTAAGTTGTACAATACTTTTGTTAATAGCCTTATCTCTTTCTTCCTCAGCTACCTCTTGAGAAACTTGTGCTGCTTTCATAATTTCTTTATAATGTTCGTTTTGCTCGGCTAATTTTCTTTGAGTGGATAACATATTTTCCAATTCATTGTTTATAGTTATATTTTCTCGAATAACTCTATGCGTTGATGCTGCAACTCTCAGTTCAGTTGCATCTTGGAAATCTTGAGCAAGTTGTAAAAGTCGAGCTTCCATTTCTTTTTTCAGATTATCTTTGCCAATAATGAATTTCTTTTCAGTGTTGTAAATAATTCTTTTGTATTTCATTTCTTGATCTTGAAATTCTTGCTCTTGGTTTTCAAACTTTCTCATTAAATCGTCTCTTATAGCTCTAAACTCTTCTAACGTATTAAGTTTTCCTGCCAGTAGCTTGTTCTCTGAGCTAAGTTGTTCTTTCATAATCATAAAGTCCTTTTCCAATTGTTTAGTTGTTTCGTTGAAACGGGCATTTTCAATATCCCTAATCTCCTCGAGACCTCTGACCTTTTCTTTCAGTTCGCTATTTTCTTCATTCTTCACAGAGAGAGTTTTTTTCAGGTAAGCGATAATGTCAGCCCTGTCTTCGTCTAACTTATCGTACGCCTTCTGCAGTTCTTCAAGCCGCACTTCATACTCATCCACAGCAGTCCTGAGTCTCGCTACCTTTCGGTTACTATCAGATAGCTGGAGTTCCAAAAATGTTCTGTCCACTTCGCTAAACGCACCAGGTTTCTCATCATCTTTTTTGCCTTTGTCCTTTTTGGGTGCCATTATTTATATAGAGTATTGTTTATAGTTGTTTATGTAAGATAACATAGGAAATAAAGTGAAATAAGAAAATAAACTGAAATCTTATGAAATGTCAGGGAGGGTGAATTTAATCAATAGCTTGGTTGCTAGCAAAGAGTATAGTAATATAGATGGTTGCTAGGCAGCTAAGTTACCTAGCAACTAATTACAAGCTGATATGTTTTAAAAAAAGGATTCGTGACACGAGGCTTTCTAGGCGGAGAAATTAATAAAAGTTCGACCGGAAATTATATGAACAGTAAGTACTTACGTACCCAATTCGTTTATAAATCGATTTCAATAATAAATTGACGCTCATTTTGTGCCCGTAATTTTACTAGACACTTGACTAGACACGATTTTCTACCCACTTTGTCTGTTTAGCGGCTAAACGTATGTCAATATTTTGGCACACAAAAAGACCATGACCTACATTAGGACCTCTTAGTCTTTAGTCATTGATTAGGACACAATTCACGACATAGGTTACTTTTTATCCCGGTAGTACGTTTTCGGGCGATGCCGCAGACTTAGACTTAGATTGACGCTAGTAATATTATAAGAGATATTTTTTTCTGGCAACGCTTATTAACTAATTTCATTGGTAGATAATAATTACTACTTACGTGCTTAAATTACAGAATAGAGCAATGAAGTGACCAATCAAAATATAATAATCAAAGGCTTTATTTTCTGTTGCCAACCGTGAGCGGCGTCGTCGTGGAAACCAAATAACAAAAACGAAAACGCGGCAAAATTAAAGCCATCGCATCGCTTCAAGTAAACGTACAGTTTCAAAAAAATATTATTTAAATCAATATGATTGACGTGTAAAAGTGTTTGTACAACCCTACTTACAGAAATAAAATCATTAATCATTTAAAAATGTTCAAACATAGTACTATATTATATTTTATGTTGATGCTTCAGGTTAACACCATTGCTTGTCTGCTGGTAGTCATTGCAACCAAATGGGTATTTTATATGCAGACATCCTTAATAATTTTATGAGTAAAATGCATAATAATGATGTCTAGCAGGATTTCAATAAAAGCTTGTTATTTAAATGATATTTAGTTTTTTTTTTGGTTTGTTTGTTTAGTGCCGTAGAAGTAGTTTCTTTCTTTATTTCGTTCTTTAATGTTGGTGATAAATCTGCGAGGCTAAGGTGGGACTAGATAGGTCAAACCTATACTATCTTATTACGAAACAAGGTTTTCTTTAAGACATGGTTTAAACCATCGAGTCTGTTTTTGAAATAAGAACCTAACAGAAATCGAAATGCGGTTCCTTTTACAAAACTGACTACTTAGTCCGGTCTTCGGTTGTTAATTTTGTATTAAGAACTTTATAGAGTCGGCATAAAGTTCGAAATACAAAAACTAGCTCAAAGGTTTAGGCTCGGGCTAAAGTTAGATCGTGTTTTGTAATAAGACGGATAGGGTGCGTCCAGAAAGATGGGTCTGAATCGTCACACAGTGGGTGCCTGAAGACGGATTTCGTCACGGAGGCAAGCCTTTGAAACGATGGCGTGACGATTTGGACTCGTTCCTAATAGATGAGAGACTTTTACGCAGCAGTAGGACAACAAAGGTAAAATGCAAAAAAAAAACCGGTCCCCACGCAGCTTTCAAAATACAGAAGATAATTAATCAGTCACGGAAGTTATGCCACCTACCTCACAGAACTTAGCGCCGTATGCGGGGGGCGGAGAGTCGCAGAAGCGGTGTCGACTGCGTGTCCGCGTGGAGCAATGCGCGGGCGCCGGGCATGCCGACCACGATGACCACGCCCCCCAGCCACCTGCACCGCCGTCTGCTGAGTAGATAGATAGAAATTTTGTTATTATAATGTATTTATTTCAGACCAAACCAATAAGATAAAAGAAGAAAGAGAAAACGATTATTTGGCACAGTAGGTAGGTACATAACGCAAGCCAGGAGCACAATTGAACAAAAAAAAATCAAACTAATATAAAATTAAAATATTATGGTTCATGTGTTTATGGGTGCCTCACGGCAAATCAAATAGGTTCGTAGGCCTGATAGGTGAAAGAGAGAGAATGAAATATCCAGAAAAGAACTGGAGTTGCTGACACAGCTTGCAGTGCTATGTCTGTCGAAGGACCATGAATGAATGAATGAATGAAGAATGACCAAGGCCATTGGATTTCGAAGAGGATCATAAGTGGTAGGAAAACCTCGTGGTACGTCTACTCCGAGATACTAGAAGTATTTTATTGTAAACTTAAGATTTGCAGACAATTTTCTATCTTGTTAAGTACCAGGTACCTGTTGACAGGCCTGCACTGTCCTCCCATACCTATAAATACTGTAATTTGAAAACATTGTATTAGCCAATTATTTAAAAAAATGTAACCGTGTAGTTTCTTGCCGGCTCTTCTCGATAGGAAACAACCAATTGGAAGCGTGCACCTAACTTCTGACGTTTCTTATGTGCCCGTGTAGGTTTATGTGAAATAAAATATTTTGATTTGATTTGAGTTTTACATTTATAAAGTACCGCACATGGTTGGAGTTTCTAATCGCCTGCTCAACCAACTCATCGTTATTCATAATTTTCAGCTACTGAATTAGTCTCACGCTCGAACCGTCAGCAAGTTTATAACGAAAAATCAACAATGCTATCGTCATCTTGTTTATTATTGACCCCTTTCAGCTATTACAAGTTCATGCTTCAATGAAGCAAACAGCACCAGACCTGATGAACAGAACTGGCTACTACCACTTCCAACTCAACACATTAAAACACGATGATTTTGATATTATTTAGAGTTGTTTATGATTCGCTTAGTACTGTAAGGAGCGTATCTGAGATTACTTTTGACATTGAAAACCTTTGGTATTGGATTAGTGTTGGCTTTTATGCATACCTACGTTTCTGGTCACTGCCACAATACCATTGAATTGAGGTCTGAATCACACGACAATCATAGCCAGTATTTATGCAACTGATACAAAGGTATGAGAGTAGTTTGCATGCTATTGTGACAATAACCAATCAGAAGCTATTATAGCAATAATGGATATACCTACTTTAGAAATTGTTTATTTTCTAGGTAATAATACAGTACTGTAGGCAGGCTGACAGGTTAACCCAAGTTGAGACGACATGAGTAACTTACACATGGGTTACAAAGTATCATTTGCCAGTGAGCCCCAAGCTAGACAGTGAGACTACAGAGGTGATTTCAGGTATACTATGTATACTTGCATACTTTTGTGCCAGTCACTGGCATGTGTAGTCCTGGGTCAGTGGGTCGTCTTAGGTGTATGTCTTACCTGAGAGCGGCAGCGTAGGCAAGCAGTCCATCCTGACGTCAGCCACAGCCCCCGTGACTGCCTGCGACACGTACACGAAGCAGTACTCCGGATACCGCTCGCTGAACAGCCGGCAATCGAACGATGCTGTGTGCTGACCCCTGCAACAAAGACCGGGGGTTAGGAATGTGTGTATAGAGATAAGGAGAAAAATGTTGAATAATCTAAATGTCATAAATGAAACAGATTAATGCACAGTATGCGGCTGCTAATTTAAAACAGTTTGATCGAATCATGTCTTTCTTTCTACTTCACTAACACTACCTATATTTTATTTTCACTGCTTAACATTTTTTATTCTCAACTTAATTTTTTTTATTTGTTTCTATTGATTTTTAGCAACATTACATGTAGCATGTAAAATGCACACCACGAATACATTGGAATTATTTTGGTGACTCTGAGCATAGAAAAACTCACCTACCATCATATATATGCCACTATCAACTTAGCCACTTACAGTGGCTTACACTACGCAATATTTATGGCCCGATGGTGATGCGTTTTTTTTTATAGGGACCGTTCCTCCCTTACTCTCTTGTTAGACCATCCCGATTTAGGCAAAGGGTCCCTGAATACCGCTTAGTTTTACAGGAATTTCAGTGCTGTTGACACACGTACAATACCCACACTACAAAATGTCGAAAACTCAATACAAAATAAATAGTTTATATATAAACAAAATAATATTACTAGGTAAGTTCCCATTTTAACAAAATTGTATAAATGGCTCAACGAATGTACAAAATCAAAAGTCATTCGTTGAGACATTTACCTATCTACGAGTATATTGAATGGGAAAATTCACAAACATGGCATTGATTTGGTTTGACGTACCAGAAGAGCAACAAAATGTTTTTATAGACTTATTTCAATTCACTTACCTAAATCAACAAATAATTGTTTATATAAGAAATACACTCATTTATACCTGGACCCCCAACTTCGCCGACGAAAATTTACGCCGACACCGACACGTTATGACGCGCGTAATCGCCCCCAAAATATAAATTAAAACGATTAATTACAGTGATAATGGTAACGTATTTAAATCTCATTCATTAAATCGATATTGATATCATGGAAATTATAATTAGCGTGTGAAAGTTTATTACGTACCTACCTATTTCATTTACCGTGATTCATTGAATAGAATATCACTAAGTAATTTTGCTTTAGTTTTAATATTATTTTGGGATAATAGTTTACTATTATAGTACCTATAGTTTGCCATCCATTTTCAAAATCTATTTGAAAATGACTCTCAAAAAAAATTCTATGCGTGGTTACGTGAACGGACGTACGTGGGTGCTACACACAACTGCAAAACACACACTCAATAGTTTTATTGCATTCCACATTTAGGTACTGCACTCAACCAGCCCTTTAGTTATGTCCATAAAAATTTATAATAAATTGAAACAATTTCTGGAATCCAAGTCATACTACTCAGTAAAGGAGTTTTTAGATGACAAATGATTGCAAAATAAAATTATGCTCTCTCCTATACTTACACCAAACATTATGAAATATAAATCATTTAATACAGAATATAGAAAATCAACTTCAAATGACTAAATATGAATGCATAAATAATAATATAATTTAGCACCTAATAATAAAATATACTCTAAGAATTTCATAATAATTACGTACATTATTCTTATGCAATACATAAAAATTTTAATAACTAATACGCTATACCTATATACACACATCTAATAATAATATATATATATACGTAATTATATTATACACCCAATTAAACAAATGTACCTAATAATTTATAAAAATATTGAATTGCTTGAATTGCTACTTAGCCCTCTTCCTCTCTCCTAATTTAGCTGTGCCTGACAGGGTCCATATTGATCTTTAACTCTGTTATACCATCTATGTAATACATATGGAATGCAATAAAGAATTGAGTATTCAGTATTGAGGTAGTCTTATATGGTAAACTTACATACATATTTCTATTTCTATCAACATTGTTCCTCGTTTCCCTGGTCTGCTTGATCGTATGTCACTACCAGTGGATGCAGCAGATTACCAGTGTCAGGTATAGAACTTAATTTTAAATCGGCAAAACTTAATTTAATGCTAAGCTGGACACAATTGGCGCCATTTTGAAACACACACGTTGCACGCCATTGATAGATTTCGTAATTTTTTTTGGAATTTAGTCGCTCTGTCTTGGAATCCATTTCGACAGACTTCAACAGATGCAATTTTTATTTTGAATTGCACCATTTACTTGTGGTTTGGCTTGATCGAAGTGTTTTGGAGTCTTTTATTGTACCGAAACAAAATATTATTCTAGTTTTTAATTTGTTGTGCCTCTGTTTTCTTTGTCTTTTATAGTGGTACCGTTTTTAAGGGTTCCGTACCCAAACGGTGCCAACAGAACCCTATTATTAAGCCTCCGCTGTCCGTCCGTCTGTCTGCCAGCGGGCTGTATCTCATGAACCGTAATAGGTAGACAGTTGAATTTTACAGTGTGTATTTCTGTTGTCGCTTGAACAACCAATAATAAAAATAAAATAAAGTTAAAAATTTAAGGGATCCCCATAAAATATATATATTTTTTTAATACGTAGTGTTAGATATTGTACGGTGGTACTGCACCGTTCGTGTGGGAGTCCGACTCGCACTTGGCCGGTTTTTATTTCTTCTATTATGAACTATGCCTTTTGTTTATTTGCTTCATCGAAATTAAATATTTTAACTACCCGTCTATCCATCACCTACTACAGCTTTCCAAACATCTAAAGCACCGATAGGTTACCCCACTAAGCTGCAGAATTGATCAAAACGGTAATCTTTGCAACATTTGTGCGGTCACATAATTATGCCGATTATTGTCACCGCAAATTAGAGCCTTATGTAGTATATGCCTACCTACCTACATGCACTTATTATAAATTATACATCTATCGTTAGTTAAACACGGCATAATTTGATGAGGATTCATTGTGATAACCGTGGTTACAAATTAATTTGCGATTTGAATTTATTAACCCAATTATGCAGTGCATTATTTTGAATCATACTTTATGCTTGTATTTCTCTCGGATATCAGCATAAACTAGAATGCCAATGCCAAAAACCATGGTATACAGGGTTATCGGTAAAACACCATCAACCTCTTAAGGGATCATTGTATTTTGGGTACTACGTGTCAAATTCATAATTGTCCACCGGACTGGACTAACCCATCCAAAAGGCCACCTATTGCAATTCAAAATAAAAACTATTCTATGCATATAGGATGTAAGAGATTTCAACGCGCAAACTGTTGCCGTGAATTCAGTACCCTGATCCCGCCAGAGTACAAACTTATCGTAGCGGAGTTTAAAAACACTGTTCCTAACATGTACATTGTTACCTACCTACATGTTGTACTTATCATGTATGGTATGGTAAACAGGGGCCGTACTATGACGTATTAATTCCATCATTGTTCCAGCGTGGAAGAGAGACGGAGCTATACATGACCGATAGCACTATCTCTTTTTCTCACCGGAATCATGATGGCGTTATAAGGTCATAGTACGGCCCCAGAACAGTTGTATCTGTTCTGTGGTATGGTATCATGTACAGTGTACACGATCAATCGTGTAGGTGCACTTTTGTATGAAACCGCCTTGAGAGTGTATAACACTACTCGTATTCTCTAAGGAAACTGCTATTTGTTTTTTTTTTTACTGACGAATAATTTCTACGCGGGGCGTCTAGAACCGTTGGATTCAGGGTAACAGTTTGCACGTCGATGGCTCACACCCTGTATTGTATCACCTTGACAAAAAAACTAGGTATAGATCTATTAGTACATTACTGCAGCGGCCAGCAAAAGAGACATTGATGGACGAACGTGTAAATGTGTGCCTCGGCTATCAATGCCTAGTTGTGGCTAAGGCTTGTATAGTACTTTTCTCAAATAATGCGCGGAAATTAAAATACAATTACTTTTCAAAATCGATGACGAACAACGAACAACAATAATTTTTCCCGCGTTAAAGTGTTAATTTGTTTTTCAATAAACAGCTTTCTATTTGAAAGCCAGTTCCAAATTTAAATAAAACCTTTGATAAGTTACCTCCTTGATTGCCATGTTTCGGAGTAAAAGATCGTTCTATTTTTAAATTACACGATAGATATGAGATTACTATAATATGTAATATATTTGGCCACTAAACCACGACAGACGATTTTCATACAACTTTTGCCGGCCGCTGCATGTATGTATTTGGCCAGTACAGCAATTTCAATTTATCTCGAAGAAGGTTGTCAAAATAATGCTCTTTCCAAGGATGTTTGATAAAAATCAAATCTCTCATTTAAAACACGTGCATCGACTAATTAGCTGCTAGTGTCTTACCAAATATTAATAATTAAAGTGCTTAAAAGGACAATCGTAGAGCGGTGGTGGCCCAGTAGTAACAGCCGCGACTTACGAGTTGTAGGTCGTAGGTGCGAACCCAGACAGGCACTTTACTTTGTGTAAATTATTTCAGCACCACTGCTCTCAAAACGGCGAAGGAAAACATCGTGAGGAAACCGGCATGTCCCAGAACCAAGAAATCGACAACATGTGACATCTACCAACCCGCATTGGGCCCACGTGGTGGATTACGGCCCACTCCCTCTCACAGAGTGAAGGCCTGTGTCCTCGCAGTGGGAACATTATAGGCTGATGACGATGATGAAGGAATCGAATCGAAAAAAATCGATCGATTGGAATCCATTGAATCGTCGATTGGTGCCTCATGTCATTAAAAGTGTCTAACGGGCCTCTCGAGTTAGCTTTCACCACTCGTACGCCTTCCGAAGGTCCGGAACCCCAGGGTTCCGAGAAATTTTGTAAAAGACATATTTTAGATTACGAGCCCGTGACTTGACCGGCCTGGTGTCGCAAAATATCCTACGGGAACGTGCTACCGGGATTAAAATCACCCTATGTGTTAATCCAGGCTACAAACAATATGTGTGCCAAATTTCATACAACACCGTTCAGCCGTTTTTGTGCCACTATGGAACATACATCTAGACAAACGGATAAAAATTCTTAAAAATATATTTTCGGCATCAGACTCGTTCGCTTCATAACAATTACTTTTTTTTCATTCATATTAAATGTACCGTTTTGACTTGGTTTTATTATGTACAGATAATTATATGTAGGTACATAATAAAACCAATTATAAGGCTTACCTGCGAACTCGTCTTTCAGCGACGTATCGCAGCCGGTCTGCGTCTCTGCCGAAAACCCTGACCCTGTCAGCTCCCTCCAGCACACACTCAGGGTACTGGAACAGCACCCTGACGCCATCACCACAAGGGAACACAGAGCCTCCGTGTACGTTCAGAACGAATTGTTCTGACCAGTCCGCCTGGTGGAAAAAAAACAAATATAAATTTAGATTTATCAGTACCTAACACGCGAAACGCGATCTATGCGAAAACTAGGAAATATGTAGGTAACCAACTAAAGCAACTACATAGTTTAACGTACGGTGTCTAGAACGAAAATCCAATCACAGCAGGTTACTCGCGCTTGACAATCACAGCAGGATTCGCGCGCTTGACAATTTGTAAGCTAATTTTATTGGTGATTTTCTTTTCAGAAACAGGGTGTTAATCTTCTGACTGACTAGGACTCCCAGACAATTCAAAGTGCCTATAAATAGTTTAATTGAAATCAATGCTTTGAGTTTGATTTGAATCCTCTTATTTGCCAAAAGACATTATGTAAGATCACAGAACGAAGATTAACTTATTATGTCATGCTTGCAATATGCAGCAGATTTGCCAAACCATCTGCGACATGGATACGAGGATGCTTGACATCATTTTTTACCTGTATTTCACAACTGAACCCAAAAGAGAAAATATACAAATCGGCCTTAGGTGATATTTTGACGTATTTATTATTTCAAACCACATGATTTTAAAACATTATTGCTTCTTGTGAATTAAGGGACTAAAAGCAAGGAATCACTAGAAATATTCGTTTTAAATCGCAGTCACTGCGCGTCCAGTGGAAGTAAAAAGCATGATTACCTTCCTGCACTCCCCGTGGTAAGTGGTTTCACGCTAATGGACACCAGTTTATTGGTCGGTTTGAAGGAATTCTCGCACTATCTTCGTATCCAGCTGAGTTTTATAGCGATAGACTTTTAGACTTTTTTGGTAATTTGGAAAAGTCTTACAATGATCTCATAAACGGTCGTTGCATCGCTACCTAGCTTCCAAAATTATTGAAAAAATAATGACCACTCTGAAATACCGATATATTGAGTCAACTCCGAAATACCGATATAAGTACTGAGTCGATTAATTTTCTTTATAAAGTAACAGGAAATAAACTAACATTAAAAGTTGTTGATCACATAATGAACTTGATAATTTTCACAAGTCCAATAAAATACAACATTAAACATAAGTTCCATATTCATAACAGAATCTCTTTTAGAAGTTTCAAAAATATTATACAGCCAACAGATAACATTTTCGCCATAAAAAATGTTGTCGACGCACAATAATGGAATACAACACTTAAAACCAGGGCCCATTTATTACACATAAACTTTTATGTAGATTGTAACACCGAAGTTTGTCTAACGACCGCTGTGAAATATAACAATTTCCCTTCCACTCATCTTGATAATAAAAACATAAGGAAATAACGAACAATGTTGTTAAAATGTTATTTACCAATTGAGATCAAATGGAAATCCTCCCGAGTTAATTTAAGCCCGACTTGGTAGGACAAAGACTTTGGAAGTATATTTGAAATTTGAAACAAGAGACATTTTTGTTAAAGGACTTTGTTAGACGATGTTTGCTCGTTTTTGAAATCAATCAAGCGTAGACTTTCAGTTGATATTAATTTTATCATCGTGATCTTCCTTTACTTAGAGTGACTTTAGAGATATTGAAATCAAAATCTATATTGACAGTATTTTATTAATAAAACCTTGGAGAAATATTCAAAGGCATTATGAAATAAATTCTTTTGTCAAAATGGCGTGTGTTTGTTAGGTTAGAAACATTGTGTGTGAGTAGTCAGCTTTCAATCCGTATATCAGCGTATCGCCTGGCATCAATCAAATCAATTTAATACAAATGTACCTAAAAGGTCGTACACAACGTACGGAAATATCGAGCCTGTGTTTGGGATCTAAAAAGGAATTAAAATCTATATCGTCTTTTAGAGAAATAAAATATGGAGTCCCGCAGGGCAGCGTCCTTGGACCTTTATTATTTTTATTATACACGGTGACATTTGAATCACAGTTTTGCTAGAACAAACGTTGTTCTGACCATGGTCTACAACCATTCTTTAGCATCCAATAGAAAAAAATCGACATTCGTTTTACAGACCATACAACGTTTGTTCTAGCAAAACTGTGATTCAAATGTCACCGTGTATATAAATGACCTGCCATGTCATATACTTCATCCTATGGTATTATTTGCAGATGAGAGTACATCAATTGTTTCATCTATTAATAGAATCATATTATATAAATGACATTAACAATGCAATTAGTAGTTTAATAAAGTGGTTTGACCATAATAATTTAGTTATTAATCTCCAAAAAACTAAAATCATGCACTTTTACCAACGAATATCTACGGGAGATATGGATATAAACTACAATGGTATAGACAAAGTAAACAGTACAAAATTTTTAAGAATCATAATTTGACAGCCAGTTTACTTGGAAGCCGCAAGCAAAAGATATTATGTAAACGTTTAAGTACAGCCGCGTTTATGTTGCATAATCTATCAAAAAATGTAAATTTACCGACGATATTAGTGGCCTATCATGGTCTAGGAATTTCCATTTTAAGATTCGGTATAATATTTTGGGGTCACTGTAGTGAACGAGAAAGCATTTTCAAAGCGCAAAAGCGCTGCCTGGGAGCTATATTCGGTCTTAAAGTATAGTTTGGTGTGTTCGGTAGTTGCGTACCTTTATCTAAGTTTCATAAATTATTAACCTTCCCATGCCTATATATCCTTGAATTAGCAATATTTGTAATAAAAAATCGATGTCTATTTGCAACTTTAATAGTAACTAGAAAACGAAGTACAGTTATGAGATCTCAATACCATATTCTATTGTGCACGGGCGTATTTAAAACTAGCTTATTAAAATTAAATGTGATTTGTATGGCTCACAGGAGCCATTTTTGCAACGGTAAACTTTTTAAATCTTTTATTTAACTTGATTTGTATGTAGATCAACTACAGTAAATTAAGTAACTTGTTCTGATTGATTTAAAAAAAAAAAAAACTAAGCTCAAAAACTAAGTAATACGAGTGCCTAAATCTCGCGACAAGCTTATATATCATATAAATTGTGTAATGACGTTAGAAGTTGATAGTAAATTAAAGGAAAAGATTACTCAAATTTACATCGTGCAGCATTGAGGCTAAATCTTATTGTTTAATTAAATTTAAATCTTATTATATACAGTAAAATTTTGTAAAGTAATTGGAAAATAAATAGGTTTAATGTAATTTAAATCTTATTTATATATTTTTAGGGCGTAAATAAAAGCTTTGTTTTAAAAGTTTTTTTTTTATATATATTATTTTTTAGTTTACCGTTGCAAAAATTAAAAAACTTGAAGATAAATGTTATTATTCTGTGCAGGATTTCCTAAATTATATTTTTTGTAATATTTATGAACCTCTACTTTATATTATATTTGCATGCTATATTAAGGCAGAATGTACATATTGTACATGGATCCTATTATATAATTTAACAACTTATTTTTGTGTACCTACATTCTAAGCAAATAAAGACCTATTCTATTCTTTTCTATCAATCCACTGTCAATTCTGGCATACCCCTTATTATACCCTGACACGTAATAAGCCAAGATATAAAATATGATAATAGAAAATTCCAATTCTATTGAATTGGAATTTTTAATTAAATTCATTTAGTTAATCTATTCAATTAAAAAAAAACACAAAATTAAATTCATGTAGTTAATATTTTAACTACATGAATTTATTAAAAATCAACCATGTTGGATTAAAATCTGCGCACAAAGCATCGTAGACAAGTGCTATCAATCTCTATCAACTGTTCTCTTTCAGCTTGTTTGGCAGGAATTATGTACGATCCCCATACATCTCCCACCAGGTGTTCAATAAAATATGGAAGGGATAGACTTACCACAATGTTGTGGAGTAAAACATGGATTATATTATACATACATAGAATTATACTTTAAAGTAGTTGACTTCGTTCTAAATTCTGGCATCTTCTTGACCTAATAATTACAATAAGTGCCTAGATTTACTGCCTACATAACAAATGTGGTAAAGCTCCCAGAGCATAGGAACCACAGCTTTCTGCACGAGTAGGCTACAATGATAATGTTGAAGGATTTTTGGAGACATTTTCACAATGCTCAATATTTAGACAGTCCATTCAAACCCAGAAAGCGTGGCTATCCTGCTGACCTGTGCCTCTGTAAATATTTACAGAGGTGTTCATTTGAAAAGGCTTTTTTATGAGAGTGGAAGTCAGACGAGGTTTCATTTTGATTGCTTCCAACAGACATTTTTCACAAATAATTAAAAACGTCGACAATATTGATAAACGTAATTCTGTCCATTGAGCACAGACAAAGAGTTATTTATGTTTGATGTTTAGAATCAAGTGTCCCAAAAAATATTTGATTTTAGCATTATTTTGAGACACTGACTTTTCACAGTGATACCCTGTGTCCTACTAAACGAAAGCTACAGTCGCGCGAATACGCGATCGTTTACATTAATTATGACAGTAAAGCCGCGTCCTAATAGAAAGCAATCGTCGCGTATTACGCGATAGTCGCGTTTATATGTAACTCTATTTGTTCGCTGAACTGGAACGCGCACACAAAGGGCGCTTTCTGATTTTCCATGAACGCAACAATCGTGTATTCGCGCGACGATCGCTTTCTATTAGGACGCGGTGATACACGCAACTTCATTGATCGCGCGAGTACGAAATATTAATATAAAACGAGCGTGACGATCGCGTACTCGCATGACAATCACTTTCGGTTAGGACGTGGTCTAGACTTTAGCGTCAATACAAACCGTTTTACGATGCAGTAAGCCGATCTTACTTTGCATTTTTTCCTCATAAACTTTATTTTTATCGCCTTTCAAGTAAAATGGATTAAAAGATAATGAATTAGTATCTTCTTACTAACTTTAATAAAAGCGGTTGCCAGATCCTGCGGGCCAGCTGCCGCGGCTGGCCTAAGTGTAAGCGCATAGTCCCCAGCCTGACCAAAGAGTTCACAACGCAGCGTCATCGTCCGACGACCTGGGAACCCGTGCATCTGCAATAAGACAATATTTTATGAGTTTACGAAATCTTTAACTAGTTTAAAGTAGGTACGTCACTTTCATAGCGCAAAAGAGAGCATTTGATGAAGTATTTTTTGTGTGATTAGGACCTTATTCATTCATATAACACAACGTGGTTCAATCAATCATTCCACTCAACCTATCACAGTCCACTGCTGGATATAGGCCTCTCCCAGGCTGCGCCACAACACCCTGCCCTCCACCTTCCGAATCCAGTCTTTCCCAGCACCCTTTTTGAGGTGGCCTGGCTGGGGGCGTCCCACACTACGCTTAACGCATAACATGGTTCATCATCATGATCAGCCTATAATGTTCCCACTACTGAGAGACAGGCCTCCTCTCGGTGAGAGGGAGTGGGCCGTAATACACCACGCGGGCCCAGTGCGGGTAGGTAGATGTCACATGTCTTTGAATTGTTTGTTCTAGGACATGCCGGTTTCCTCACAATATTTTTCTTCACCGTTTTGAAAGCAGTAGTGATGAAATAATTGACACAAAGTATAGCGCCTGTCTGGGTTCGAAACAAAGAACTAACAACTCGTAAGTCGCAGCCGTTACCACTGGGTCGCCTCTGCTCCTCCAACACCATAACATCGTTAGAGTTTCTCAATTCTCACTAATTGTGATTCATTCACTGTACTTATTTTATTTCCGTCAATCATAGTATCATTATATAAGAAAGAAAGGCTAAATTTCTCTTGGTTTTAACAAGATCGGGCAGCAAAACATAAAAAAAAGTAATGGTAAAGGTTTTCATTCCACGAAATAGGTAGTCTTTTATTTTTGCAACTGTCTACGTTCTCATGAAAGGTGCTTTTAGCGTCACCTTTGCCTGTAAACTAAAATTGGCGGCGGCTTTTTTTCGAGCTAAGTGACTAAGGATCCTCACCTGTTCAGAATACAACACATGTGCGTGCGAGCTGGTGTTCTTCCCATCACAAAGCACAGCGCCTCCACTCGAATGGCCACAGTACAACAACTCCAGCCAAAAATCTGCACTAGACTCAATAGGAGTACACACCACCCTTGGAAACTCCAGTATAGCCATCACCTGCCTCTCAGGGTACGTCTGTATCTGTTCTGGAGTAACGTCCAGGTTCGCCGTCGGCCACAACACATCGAACTTCCATGATTTCACCACACTGTCCCCAGTCTCCATCAGACTGCCTTCACTAACGTCTCTCTTAACTTTGTTACTATCAAAATCACGTTTGACTTCTGTTGTATTATCGTAATCTGGTAAGAATGGATCCTTTTCCGATATTAGTTCTAGGTAGTAAGTGCCTCCTCTAGAGAAGTATCCGCATGGTAAGGTCATGCGGTTTTCAGAGTCGAGTGCTAGAGGCATGGTGGCTAGGAGTGCTCGTCCGTCGTCGTCTTCTCGGGCGATGCGGACTTTGAGACTGCCTCCGGAGGCGCCGTGGACTCGGATGTGCACGTCCCCACCCAAGGCCACAAGCGTCGATGGTATCTCCACCCATACTTGGTTGAGGTCGACGCGGTCTTCACTCACGTATGGGTTGACGAAACTGGCGCCGCCTGGGGACAAAGTTTTACAATCGTTAATGTTATGAAGAAATATTTATAACAATTTATAGTTAGAAATAACAATAATATTTTTTATTTTTGGCTAAGTACCATGCACTTATTTAAACTGACCTGTGAAAGGTCTCAAAGGTACTAATACAAGACAGCACAAAAAATGCAAAAAAGAAACCTTTTTTCGGCCTTGCTTTGTAAGCTACCTCTTTCCAATCTAGTGCTAAGCCAACTTGAACTAAAAGCACTTACGTTACATTACTGCAGCTGAGACAACTGGACAAATGTAGAAGAAAAGCTCGACAATGAGGAAAAACAACCAATTCGTTCAGGTGCACTAATTGCAAGCACAAAGAACACATTATATACATATGCCATTTAATAATTTTAACGTCAAAAGTTACGAGTTGATTGTTGATTATACAAAGTTTGAATACCTAGTATGTTTGTATCATCTAATTATTCATTTACTTTGGTCAAAATATCTTTAATAATTTTTCTTTCTATTGGCACACCGGTACAATGATTATGATTCTTTTCTAAAGTTATTTATTCTAAATAACATACAAGCGTCGTATTAAAACTATAAAACTCATCTAAATAGTTTGAATTACGCCATCTTTTCAAGACAGCTAAAGAGACTTTTTAAGAGAAATATTTCATAAAACGTTTTTCCTCGAAAGAAAACTTCCTATTTTTCTAGAAGACTTTTTAATAAAATCAGAGTAGCATGCATTAAGGAGTTTAAATAGGATTGAGTAAAACACATTTTATGTATATTTTCGCGATTTAATAAAGAGCAAAAAGTCAAACAAAATCGCATAAAAGTATCTCTCAGTCACACTAATAAATTATTCTGAGTGCATCTGTGGTGCTTTTAGGCTTATTTAATTTGTTATGTCAATGGTTTTAACGTTTATTCTGTGGGAAATTTTAATTGTATTTAATAAATAAATAGCCGCTAATAGATTTTCTCTTTAATCCTAATTACCTGTAGGGTAATATTAACGAGTTTATAGAGAGGTGTTTAACATTCAGGATATTATTATACGAAAGTAATTGAGTTACTGCTTGTTAGAAATTGTGATTTAAGAAATTATGTGATGAACATATAACGACGTCAAAAATTATAAATTCAGTGGCAGGAACAAATTTTCTAATGATTTGCTATACAAGTTAAGTTAGAAGTAAGGATTACAACATTCCCTGAAACTAGCTGAAAAGGTGTTCTGGGCTGCCAATAAGGTTGTAATCAGTTATTGAACTGTCATAGAGGAAGTTACCACAAGACAAGCCAATAAATACTTTGTGTTATGTAGATAGGTGGGTTAACGTTACCTATAAAAACGTTTAATATATTATTCAAAATGCATGAAGCGTGATACATCGTACATCAAAATTTACATATATTTTGCCATTAAATGCAAATGTGGGGTTAACGCGGTAATCCTACGTGAAGAGAGCTTTACCTCGTGTTATGTTTGCAACAACTCTAATTACAGCCCTTTGCGTAAACGAATAAAATTTATAGTGAACTTGAATGTCGGGTGTTTTACGGTTGAAATAAACAATTATTCTACGGTTGTGAATTTAATTTCATCTTAGAAGGGACTGATAATGCGGCGATGTTGTTAATCTTTTTAAATGAGTGAGCTCTTCTGAATTAAACGTTATCTGGTCGAGTAAGAAAACGCTGTGAAAAGTGTTAGTGCTTGCAAATAGAGTTGAAAAATAAAACGATTTTTTCTACGAATAGTTAAAGAATTCTGGCTGGATTATGTGCATCTTCTTTCAATCTATTGCAATTATTCTGAAGTCAAAATCAAGCACAATGTTCTGGTTACGGAGAAATTCCAACTTTTACTGACGTTTTTTTACGGAAATATTTTTTTTATGTTATATCACTACTTTAAATAACCCCTACACTACGACGTTTGTACCGATGCATGCACCCGTAAAGACGATGTTTTGCGTGATTTGATTACAAACTCTAAAACACCAGTAAACTATAGTGTCTCTGAAAATCTAGCCGAAAAAGTTTTTTTTTATTGCATAATTAATTTTATCTTTTTCCAGACACTAATATTAAATTTATATGAACATGGAATTGCGACATTATAACATGAAAATAATTTCTAATTTATAAAGTTTCCATATTCTATTTTAGGTAATTTTTCGATTTTTTTTTATTGTATTTTTTTTTTCAATGTTATGGAAATATTTCTACGCCGATACTTACGACTAAACATGATTGGACAAACGATGTTATATCTTGCATGCTCTTGTATGTATAAAATGTTTAAACAAATCAAGAAATCTTATCTTATCTTAAACCTAAGTCACCTTTCATTCTTATGACCTTACCCACAACAGAGTACCCACATATTATTCAGAAGGTATTTCCCTAGAGGAGAGGTGTACCCAATATGTAGCAGGTTTGATTTATCTTGACACGACAACGTTGATAGCCTATATCAAGACTGTAGATATTGTTGTCTTATGATATGAAACCGAAATTGGTGGTGCTGTAAAATCTATGACCCATAAAGCAGATATTATCTTGTTGGGATTATTTATTGGTTACTTTTATACAGTGAATCTTGATATAGATGAAAATAATGGCAGTTTGTATCTTGGTTAAACATAATGTACCTTTAAGTACCGCCTTTTGAGGATGATTACACAAAAAAAGAGGAGTTGTGTGAGACATAATGCAGCAAGTGAACTCAAATACCTATCGATAGATATAATCAAGAAATAGAAAAGCTTTATTCTTAATTCATTTCATTAGACCGTCCGGCAGTGGAAGAAGACACAAACTCCACGTTTGCTAACACTTGTGATAGCTAATCAATACCATAATGCTAGAAATAAATCATCCAAACAAAAGACTGAGTTTTCTTTTTTTCAGATTTTGGAATCCTAATGAAAGAATTAATCGATTTGCTAAATAGAGTAATGCAAAAATATCCTAAAAGACATTTTAAATATAGGAAACGGGAATTCTTAACATTTTCTGAATAAGACCATCTATAATTTGATGTCTTTAGTTGCTTCAACTACCATTCTTCATGGACCCTTTTCTATTTAAATGTTTATTTTCGAAATGTACGAAACGCTACAAATTAAGGTAGAAAGTGAAAGTTCAAACTATAATGGCCGATCTAGCGAGGTTTAGAATAAATCAAATAAAATAAACTTGTGTAAAGGAAAAGCGACGCTTCATTGCAGAGTTTTATGTGAACTAAACTGTAAAAGAAACCTAATAATGTTAGAACTATTTACATTCATAATCATTCTATAACTGGCATTTCATAAGAAAAACCTTTGCGCTTCGCAATATGCTTACTAGGTACTCGGCTTAACACGGAAATGAAATGAAATGTTTATTTCTGTAAGTTGATCTTTTAAGACACTTTTACGCGTCAATATTTTTTGAACGAGTTGGCGCCGGCATTTCCTAGCTGACTGATCCCTGAGAAGAAATGCCGAAAAAAACCTAGAGGATGACCTCTGAGTTTGTTTCATGAGGTCTCTTGTAAAGTCCAAACGTTATATGATTAGGATTGTATGTAATTCTAACAATGCACGGCCATGTCTGGAAGGGCCTTTTGAAGAAAGAGCCATTGCAGCTTTGAGTTGACCTGTCCTAACAGACGGCATGCATGCATCAGTCATCGTGTAGCTCAACCCTATTTTAGGGAGCTCAACGACCCGCCACACGACTCTACCAGATCTGCAGGACATTTGCGTAGGCCATATTATATAAAATATTCAAAACCGCCAGATAGTTATAAAGTCACGTATTCAATTTAGCCTGCGTGGTACTCACATTCACAGTCAAAATGTTCTCTTTTCAAGTTTTATCATCAAAAACGAAAATAAGTGTTAACAAAAAAAAAAATCTGTAAAATTAATTTTAAATTAATCAAAAAAAAAAAATGTGTCTCTGCAACTGCATTTATTAAGTCCTTAATTATGGAACTTTACTGCTACTAAAGCTACTGGTCAAAAAACTATTAAAAGTATTTTTTTCTATTTTGGACATGGTACGAGTATGGTGTAAAAAAAATATTGATGCCGTAATAAACCGTACACCATCGTTGAAAATAACAATGCCATAATCACCTATGGTGGTGTCCTAATAGACGGTGACCTGAAGGTAAATTTTGTGTCACCATATTCGGGATATAAACTTTACGGGATGATGGATGAAAGTATTTACCTAAACAAACTCCTTAATAAGTTGCTATACAAGTTAGGGTTCTGTTTTTATACGCCAATAATCCAATTTTCTAATCATTTCAAATACTGCTTTGAAAAGGTACCTACCTATAGATATAAATAGGTATGAGTACAATTAATACCAATAAAACGTATAACTAACTATCCTATCAACAGATACCGACTATATAACAAATAGTATCGAGGGCAACTACTAGGCTGGGCGGGACAGACACATTAATTTGTGCTGACAACTACCGTGGCCTGGTACTATCGGGGATCACTCGACAAACTTCTAAGGAATATTGGTTTCGGAGTATCAGCCCGATAGATTTGAAGTAGTGTTTCTGGTCTGGCATACACGTATGTATTACTTCGTAGCTCGTTATGAGTTAATTGTGAGAAGCTTTTCTAAATAATTACTATATGTATTTCGAGTAGACTGATTAAGAAGTCGTTCTGGAAGATTTCGTCTTGTTTATTTCTAGAAGGTAAAGTATTAATGATCTAATTAACTAATTGAATCAATTTATAAACTTAAACGAAACTTTAGCTACAGACATTTTCCGAGTTCTGCGAAAAACGTTCATTTAAAATTTAACTAGACACCTGCTGCCTATACCTATCCTCGTTTAGTAAACGAAACACGTAGGCTTGCAGGTTACCTTTGGATAGGTAATTATGAACGGGTTGGCCTTATTATTCCGGCACGTGGTTCAAAGATATCATATATATGAGTTGGCTATGGTTTAGGGCTTTTGGTAATAACTATAATAAACGGATATTGTTAAAAGAAATTGTTAGTATTACGAAGACAAAAATGTTACTCAGCTGAGTCAAGAGCAGGAATGAAAACAAACATCAGTGTGACCAAATTAACAAAAACAAATTCGACTGATTTAGAAAACATGTCTGTAAAACAAATTCGAATTAATCGAAAACTTTTAACTCTGTGCACTTGCAACTGAAATTATTTAGTAAGTTAGTCCTTTATTCAGGAGCTTTGCAGCAACTTCTAAAGCTGATTGGTCAAAAGATGTTTTTTTTCTTTTTTATGTGAGCTCCTCTACTACTAATTACTGTTTCTTTAACAAACACCTCTATATCAATAGGCTTAAAGATGTCTTGAATAACACGCTAGCTTCTTCGAGTAGCAATACTAAAATAACATAGGCTTGCTGCAACCTGGACAGTCAGCCTCGCTGCCATATTTAAATATTTTTACCGCGGGATGTACCATCGCGGACATTTGCGGTGAACCACTTTTGAACATTTTCACCATAATAATAAGGTCGAAAAGTGGTTCACCGAGCATTTCCGCGATGGTGCCTACCACAGAGCACGTAGATGCCTCGGCGTCAACACTTTCCATGGATACAAACCAAGCGTGTCACCAGACTGACGGCTTTGAATGGCGGCCGTGACGAACCGACACGATTTTTATAAGTACTGCCATCACTGGACGCTAAGGCTGGTTTGCACTCACCTGCTATGATGATAAGCCGCAGCAGCGCGGCAAGCGGCACGCGGCGCATGCTGCGTCACCGCCCCATCAAACCGTCGTCGTACGCGCCGCCTCGCCTGAAACAACCAATGGCATTACTTTATTTATTGTAATCATTGTAAACAATTAGAAGATGAAAGAAAGAAATCAGGTCTATTATTTTGTCACAGAAACACGTAAGTATACGTACAGAAACTGTAACAAGACTACGGAAAAATAAAACTGGTCTCATGTCTGACCACAGCTACACCTTGGCCATTTTTGTATTTATGTCTTGATTTCTGAATGAAATATTTTGTTGTTTCGTGGTTTTTAGATGACTATTATTTTTCCGCAATCGGGTTACAGTTTTTTAACCTTAATATTTTATTTTGTACTTTTCCATTTTAACGCTTGCTCTCCTTAAGAGTGGCATTACAAATCGTTACTATACATATATTAAGATTTGATTACTTGCGCGTTGGTATCATTTTTATCATGCTTTTTATTGTATAATAGTTTTTAATTGTACAGCCGCGCCGTGCGTAGCGTAGTCTCACTTTTGCTTGTTTTTACCACGGAGCAGAAACAAAGAGGAGGTGTTGCAATCAAAGTAGTCCATCAGCCACCAACGTAGTCGTTACGTCACACGGTAGTTGCACTACTTGCGACCAGGCGGCGCTTTCGTCAGTACAACTGTCGTTGTGAAGCGGATAGGTTGTCATGTACTTATTTGTTTAGTCTTTTAAACGATTAAAAAGTATTCCCGACCCATACTCATTGCAATAACATGAAGTGCTGTGTTTTATCTTGCAGAAGTTATATGGACCAATCAAATTCAAACGGAATAAAGATATCTTTCCACTCGTAAGTAAAATTAAAATTAAATTTGTAATTTATTTCTTCTCGAATGTTTGGTAATTGCCGCCCCCTATCGGCAAGTAGCGGAAGTACTGACAAATTGCAGGTCCGGACTCAGACTTTTTTGATAAGCACATACCTACATATATGCTATATGAAAAGTGAAGTCAAATAGATGTCGAGTTTCGGCAAAAAACGGAATTCGGTTTAGTTTCGGTAACTAAGTTCAGAAGAAAAATTTAGAAGAGGAGAAGATTTAAAGATAAAAAAAATAAAACTATGATTATAAAAACGTTTTCTTTATTTTTCCCTCACACTTGATAATTTCTGGAAGTTTCGGTTTCGGCCGAATCTGAAACCGCTGCCGAAATTCGGTTTCGGTTTCAGTCAAAAAATGTATTTCGGTCGGACATAATAGAAATAAAACTATATCGGTATATTATAAAACTATTAAACCTGAATCCGGCTCCTTACAATAAAAGTGACACTTAATGAAACATAGCAGAACTCTTACGACAATCTGTCTAATTTGCCTATGAGTTGATTTTGCTACTAGCCACTAGATGGTTTTCTGCTGTTTGGGCTCCCCCCGCACCCCGCGAGGCTGCGACACTACTTTTGTATGGAGAATGACTTTACAACACCTCCTCTTTGTTTCTGCTCCGTGGTTTTTACCAAACAAAACATATTTATTTATTTACACACAATGATATACATACATATTTGTAATGTAGGTACTCTTCAAGACCATTCTTTTGATACCAAACATCATCTGCCTAGCCTTTTCCCAACTAGGTATGTTGGGGTCGGCTTCCAGTCTAACCGGATGCAGCTGAATACCAGTATTTTACATGGAGCGACTGCCTATCTGACCTCCACAACCCAGTTACTTTGGTATTGATACCAAACATGTCATGATTATCTCAATTTAATTTTCTTCGAGCTCAGAAATTTAGATGAAAACTCCACCATATTACATTTAGGGATAATTTATACAGCCTATGTCACCCGGACCATTATATTGAATCTATTGATACCTCATTCATCAAAATCCGTTTAGTAGTTTAAGCACTACGGTGCAACACACGTAAAATGGTTTCTCATCGGATCAGAATACATCTGAATCTGGTTAACGGTTACTTTAGTGCTTAATTTTCATTCGATCAGTTCACATGAAATTCAGGTACCTAACGAACAAATATTTGCATGAACATACATCGTTGAAGTGGCTCCCAAATGTATTCTACTCAACTTATAGTTAGCCCAGTTTTACGGCGGAAAAAAAATCCTACATACACTAAAAGTTCAATTTCACCCACGTGTATTTGCTAAATGCAAACCGATTGATTAAAATACGGGTAGTAGGTATATGGGCATGAAAATACAATAGTATCAATAAATGTTGAAGCCAGAGTGGAGGACAATCAGCGATAAAGCATTGAACAAACGGTGACAAACAACACGAGTTAAAAACTATCACAGACTCAAACTAAAATCCAGTCCAACTGTGGTTTAAAAAACTGAAAAATATTCAGTTTCCATCCAACTTGCCACTCAGACGTGGACGTAACTTTATTTGAAAAATTCTCGTAACTCCACAGCCTCCAATGTTCTTCTGGGGAAAAAATAAAAGAGAACTGCCTTAAACAATGGTACCGCTTGATACTGTGTTCTTTATTTCGAAACTCCGAGTGTATTCATTGAAGTTCGTGAATACTTTGTCAAGAAGTGCTATTTTACTTTCATAATAAGGTTGTAATTTTTCTGTGTTAATAAACAGGCAGGTTTTTTGAGTAACAGTTTCTGTGCCAAAGTAACACCACATCTTTTTCCTGTGCCAGTTAAGCCTGTCATACTCAACCTGCCTAGCTTATATCACTGGGATAGCTCATATCACTAGTTATTTTCGCGAGCAAAATTACAACCGTTATTGTTTCAAATCGATAATAGTAGAAATCATACCATAACCTATTTAGAATGCGCAACCATAAAGGGAATGTCTAATGAGCTTGATGAAATCCTAGGTACCTAATTACCATTTTCAGTATGTAGGTATAATTTTCTATAATTACAATTTAATTAATTATTAATTTTTATTTATTTAATTAATTTTATTTTATTTATTTGTTTTATCTCCATACTTAAACCGCCAATTAATCGAATGTTGTAGATAAAACCTTATCGTAAAGCATTGGAAGGTTACTGAGTAAATCAGATTGAAGCCTGTTGAACCTTTAAATTCAGCCGCCTCGACCAAAACGGCCTATATTTCAATCTAATTAGTTGCAGGTCAATAGTAACTAATTACTTTAAAACTTGGTTGGTGTTATTAATTTGGGTGCGTGTTGAAAACAAAACTAATAATAATTATCATTAGTTGTTATTGTAACAATAAAACAAATCTTATGTATTCATGAGTCTAAGGATGAAAACGAATACTAATTCTTTGTTTTCATCGTTTTCTATTGTTTCAAGAGTGTCAGAAAACTTCTAGTAGTACTTAAAAATACAAAGAATGAAGAATGGTCTAACTTTAGTTCCTTGCGGGACCCTAAAAACATCTTTGCCGTGCAATTTTTCGATGTAACAACCGAGGACCGCGTCTTTCACAGCAGCACGTCACTTTGATTATTCAACTCAGTCATCCTGCTGTTTGATAAAGGCATTTCCATTGATTCCCTATTAATTCACAAAAGGGAAAACTTTCTGATCAAAACATGAAAGACGGGTCCTCATGATTTTTGTGCCTTTGTACAACTTACGCCTCGTGAAACACAATCAGTGTAATTCGGGGTCATTGTTGCGTGAAGTATGAATCCATATTATTATATATAGGACGACTTTGTACGCGTATTTGCATAATGAACGTGATTTCTATACGTAATGAGCGACGATTTAAATACGTGTTAGATGATTCTCGACACATTTTTTCCTTATTAGATTACATTCATATTTTATATATTTCAAAGAGTACCTTCGTGTAAAAATAAAAAGTACGTAGTGTTGTACTGCATACAATACTCAATTATTTATTGCATTCCATATGTATTACATAGATGGTATAACAGAGTTAAAGATCAATATGGACCCTGTCGGGCACAGCAAAATTAGGAGAGGAAGAGGGATAGGTAGCATTTCAAGCAATTCAATATTTTTATAAATTATTACATTTGTTTTATTGGGTGTATAATTATATATATAATTACGTATATATATATATACACGTAATATATATATATATATATGTTATTAGGTGTGTGTATATAGATATAGTATATTAGTTATTTAAATTTTTATGTATTGCATAAGAATAATGCACGTAATTATTATGAAATTCTTAGAGTATATTTTATTATTAGATATTAAATTATAATACTATTTATGCATTCATATTTAGTAATTTAAAGTTGATTTTCTATATTCTGTATTAAATGATTTATATTTCATAATGTTTGGTGTAATGATAGGAGAGAGCATAATTTTATTTTGCAATCATTTGTCATCTAAAAACTCCTTTACTGAGTAGTAGGTACCTTATAGCTAACTCCCTTTGAAATGTAGTTTGGTCGCGACATAGATAACCCGTCATTTCCCATAGGTGTTGTAAGGGGAAATAAAATGTATAGTCTGTGGAAGACTTGAATCGACATATCTTTTGGGAATTGGTCCTTTACTGCACATGGTTGTAAAATATAAATGGCGTCGAGTGAACCAGCCTGTGTATAATACGCGACGAAGGCTTAATGTGCTTGTGTCATGATTTCCAAATATTAAAAAGATTTGTAGTGATTTTAAATACTAAATATAAAATTGAAAGCTTGTGTTTTGCATCAATTGTTTTTTTTTAAACCTTGCCCCACACTAGGAATTTCTCCTGTATTGTGGGTGCGTTTGCAAACATTTTAACTCACATACACAAACATCCAGTCCCGGAACAACTACTTGTAGATCATACAAATATTTGTTCCGTGCGGGAATCGAACCTGATAATGATTTTTACAGTTTTACAGAGTCCGAAAAAGTACTGGTTTTATAACGAAACGGAATGGAAGTATGATGTTTGAAACATCGCCTAGTTTCTAAGTAAGTTCTCTTCGAGCTTCGAAATCAAAAGGCTGTCTTCAAGAAGTCTATATTGATATTATGTTGAGTACCTAATTAAATAGTTTGTTAAATAATGTTACATGTTTGTGTGCAAGAATTAAAAATACAGAAATTTTTATACTGGAAAATATGTGTTCATTTCACATACGAGTACCTACAGAGGCGGTATTTTGTAATTATTTCTTAGTTCGTACTTAAAAATATTACGTGCTTGTAATTTTTAAAGTCAGTTATTTTAAAATTATGTAATGTTTCAGATGATATGATCTTGTCCTAGAATTTGCATACCTAACAAATAAGGATAAATTAAACACTCACTACCGCTGTAACCGCTAATAAATCATCCCATCAACTTTTACGGCTCGCCATAACAAGTTATTACTTGATATTATTAAAACCATGTATTACAACACTAAAGTCACGTACACACTTGTCACGTCTCGCGTTTATGTTCCGGTACAGAGCGGCACTCACCGGTTCTAACCGGAATTTTCCGGAAAATAAACGCCTCGCAGCTATGAGAGCCCGTCTTACATTTAATACAAGTGGAATTTCGTGAACGCAAAACGAGCAATTTAAATTAAGCAAGTAAATTTCACTGTTAATAATAGTTTTAATAAGACTCTCCGTGATAAAATTGAGGATTTTCTTAGGGGGCGTTCATTAAAAAATTCAGAGCCCGAGCTCTTTGCGTCAAGGTGAAAAAATTAAATTGAATTTATGTTCGTGCTTTAGTGATGGGGCTGTAACAGATGATGTGGAAGAGTGTCGATATTATTTCAGTGTTTTTTTGGTTGTCGTGACTTGTGTAGTTGTTTATTATAATCTTCTTTTCTTCTATGATTGAATTGACGGTAAGAATGAAATAATAAGTGTTTACGTTTCTTTTACATTGCACAGTACTTTTATATACCAGAGTGTTGGAAAATAATTCGATAATGTTTACTGTATAAGGCAAATATTACTTTTGAAACACATAGTTTACATTCATTTACAACACCGAAACCTCTCAAAGCTCATCAAAAACCTCACTCCCCCTCAGCATTCTCTAAACAATAAAAATAAAACAAACAGCTCGTCTAAACAAACTCCTCCAGTTGAAATATTCACGAGCACGTACATCTCTTTAACTCAATTTCTTGGAGATTTTTACAAAAGTATTTGAGGAAAGTGCCCGGTAGCGCCATTAATAAATACTTTTTATAACAAGCCTAATCTCTGAGCACAAATTGGTTAAAACTGTACAAATTAGAAGGGGCATATCGTATTTTGTTAATGTAAGAGTTTTTTGGAGCTGAAAGAACAAAATGCGTCTACGAACTGACGGGAAGTTTTTCAATACAAAGAATTTTAGTAGCTTGTTAGCGTTCACTGCTTTTAGGCACGAGTAAGCGATCAAATTCAACATTGACTCTATAGCTACATTAAAGTCCTTGATAATGCTTACTACTTAAAATATGTCACGTTTTGACAACAAACTTAAAAGCGGGGTTTACATTATGAAACTAGTGTCGTAAAACAGTAGCTTGACTCTTCTGTTTCGGGCTAAAGCTAACTAACAATCACAATTTGAAACATTTGATACTGCTAATCCATTGCTTCATATGTTCGAAAAAAGTGTCTGCTCAACAACGTAAGTAACGCAATGAATGTTGTTGAACTGTCAAAATGAAAACCTATTCCTACGTCCTATTCCTAGAGACGTAATAAGTTCTATAAGTTAATGTTTCACGACAATTGTTTCATAATATAAACCCTGCTTTAGAATCAGGTGTCAAGACTAGAATGATGAGAAACAGAAATAAATGCACAACAGATATTTTAATTATAAGAAACTATTGGAACAGCATAGCAATAATTTCAAGACTGCTGAACTCAGAATAGGCACGGCTGAAAGATGCGTTTCTCCAAAGACCAACAAAAAAAGCTAACAGAACCCTCTGCTTATTCCACACCAAATTATCCAGTTCGAAACATCTCAACAAAGTTCCAGCGAAACAACACGTCGTCATAGCAGCACAACACGGACGTTTGTTTCAACGCATTACAAATGATCTCACTCACATCCCGCGAGACGTGCAGGATTATCATTGACCGACCGTGCCACCGCGCGAGGTTCGAGCAAACACCGAATTATGAGGCTATGAGGTAATTTGTTGGCAGGTTTTGTTGTTGTTGTTGTGGTTGTATTATAGCAGATCCGTTATCTACAAAATAATATGAGGGTCTATGGTAGATGAAAGTAATTGATCCCTTGTATCTATAATAATCATAGTTTTCAGATATCGTCATCTCATCATAGACGCCGATCGATCCACAATCGTCGATCTTCATGGACGCTAGTATTGTCCAGTAATTCATTTTTCTCACTGCTCTACTCATTCAAGATGAGTTGTTTCTGTCTAAAGAAGCATACACATTAAAGAACTTATAGTTACCTACCTTCAAGTGAAGCTAAAATAGAACAATTTATGTCGGTATAATTACCGAATTTCACTTTAACGCCGCACTAGACTACAAAAATGTAAACAGCACAAAATGTTAAAGTTAAAATATTCAAACAATGCACGTTGCCGCAAATGAGTCATTATAAATTCAAACAGGTAACTACAAAATACAGTCTTTACCTATGAAGTTGCAGTTTTACAATACTGGCCATTTGAAACGTAATATATATGTCTGGCTGGCAATAAATTATGAATTGACTCTGATGAATTGATTATTGAGAATGAATTTATTTAAAAAATATGGAATGCTATTTTTAAATTCGGTATTTGTTTCTTGATTAGTGTTTTGTTTTCACTACATTTGTATCTTTTTCATCAATATGGACACGATAAAAATACGAGTAGTTAATTATGGAATATGAGTTCCGTCGCGGTAGCAATGCCGCACAAACGGCTCGCAACATTAACGTGTACGGACTGAACACTACAAAGGAAACGACTTGGTACAACGCTTCCGACATGGAACATTGATCTAAAAATGAACCCGTGGTCGCCCGAAAACTAAAGTCAACAACGGCGAATAAAGGCGATAGTGGAAGCTGACGATACTCAATCTACGTCTGAGTTAGCAGCAGCTTTCAACGGTAGCATCAAAACAATATTGGTCCATTTGAGTCAAATTGGCAAGGTAATTGATAAGTGGGTGCCGCGCGAACTAAACGATCGCCAGCGCGACGAACGCGTTGAGGTATGCCATGCGTTGCTTAACAGACACAGAAACGGAGGGATTTTAACCGCACTGTCACTTGCGATGAAAAATGGATTATTTTTGATAATCGTAAGCGATCATCATGTTGGCTAAGCCGTTGGTCCTGCGCCTGATCTCTCTCCGGTCGTATCGGGTTGCCGTCCCATCGGACTATGCAAGTGAGGGAGAAGAGAGAGTGGACCGTGTCTGTGCACACACTTATGAACTATAATATCTTCCGCGCCGAAGGCCAGTCTCTGTTGAGATTGGCCGCCATGACGGAAATACGGTCTGGAGGACTACATGGGTTCAATTATATTTTGGTCCAATTTTGTTTAAGTAATTATTGCGCCAGGCCAAGCCGCAGGTTAGCAACTGGAAAGGAATCGTGGAACGTCTGTATGCGAGATAAACTGACTTTACCTACTCATCAGGGATATTACGTTTTGCAAACCTAGTTTCCGAATACTAATGAGACACTGCGCACTGAATCGCTGTAGGTATGCCTACTATAATAATTCTATGGCCAATGACCGTCAACAGTGGTGACCATGCAGCTAAAATTTTGTAGCTTTTCATCCGCAGAGATTTTTTTTGTTGGCTTGTAAAACAGAAAAGAAAATTTATACAGAATGGATGGCCTTTTCTATGCAATAAGAAAAAAACAACTCCACTCCAATAGCGAATATCAAACAAAATATATAGTATAAACGCTGATCATATTTTATCTTCATAACTTTGCCAGCATGTTTCGTGGCCGAAACGCGTAAATTTCAGCGGCATTCCATCTAAGCCTATGGCATTCGACAAACTGTTTCACTGGCCGCGTCAGTCGGCCGTCAGCCTGATGGGGGTCACGTCATTGTCTGCCGTTCTCGCGTCAGACTAACGGCTTATGGCGGGATGTGGTCGTGATGGCCGCTCTTCATAGAAATACCGAAACGCGTGTGATTTGAAACGTTTCGAAAACAAAGCTATTGAAAAATGTAGTGCAGTTTGATTTGAAACAACTAAACCTCTGTAAAGTCTAACCTACCAGCAGCTTTTTTTTTTTTTTTGAGGATGGGAAATCATCAAATGACTCCTCCCGCTCTGGGTGGAGCGGAAGGGAGTGTCAGACTCTTACTGACTAAAACCCACCCGTGTTCCTTCCTTGGCCCTTTATGTTCCGGGTCAGCGGTACCCCTTTTGGATGATCCCGCTTTCCCGGCAGGCTTGGGCCCTAGTGGGCCCCCTCTATGATGCTGACATCTCTTTAAGGCGCGCGTGGAACACGTACGCGCCGTCCAGCACGGGCCTGGTCCTGATCGGACGGTGAGCTACCCATTACTCACCGCCCGCAGGCCCGCGCCTACGGTGGCCGGTGCCCGGAGCGTCCACCGCGGCGGCTTGGACGGGAGACTCTCTCCCTCTCCCGTCCCGCCACCTCCTTCGCTAGCATGACTGCTTCGCAGAAGGAGGCGACTGCCTCCCACTCCCCCACGCCCCGGACCATGGCTTGAACCAAGGCCGGGCGTGAGAGATCGCCGCCGCTGCCGATCGCCTCTACGAGGACACGGCGGTGCTCCGCCCATGCAGGGCAGGCCCCCACCGTATGCTCCACCGTGTCCTCGGGGCGATCATCGCAGTGGTGACACCCGGGCGTTTCCTCCCGCCTGATGATGTGCAGGAACCTCCCGAAACTTCCGTGTCCGGTGAGGACCTGCGTCAGGCGGTAGGTGAGGACGCCGTGACGCCTCTCTAGCCACTCCCCAAAGAGGGGTCTTACCGCCGCTATCGTGGCGTGCCCTACCTACCAGCAGCTTGCATCGTATTTCCGTTCCTGATTGTATTTGACTTTTGCATCATAAACTACATATTTGACTACCGATATGAAGACTAATAGAAGTATGGAATGTTACCATCCTTGTTAATTTCTCGTTGGTGTGCCTTACTCATTAAATAAATAAATTAAATAATTAATGTCTATTTTACCTGAAAATACCAGTTATCTACAATGGAGTGGAATGGTAAACAGAATTTAAACACTGATTTAAAAAAAATATTTTAACATATTTTTTTTTCAACAAAAACAAAAATAAGGAAACAGAAACAGACCAAAAGAAAAATAAATAATTTAGCGTCAAAAAATACGAGCACGCAAAAGCAAAGTCAATAAATCCAATACGATCTACATACTCCTCCTTCCTTCGCGTCCAAGATCTGCTTATACATGCACCCCGATTGTTAAAGTCTACGTGAAGCCGTAAACAATACTGAAATAAAAAACTGTAGGGAGGAAGAGCCCATCGTAATATTCAATTATTCTTCCCCCTAAAGATTTCCCGGCCGATTTGTATGATCCGCTTCCGAGACACACGTTCAGTTACCGAGTTGTGATAAAAATATCCGGTCAAATGCAAGACGTAGGTACCTACATACTTTGTAAGTCGTGGTTTGTGCTCTTTAATACCAGAACCTAAACAAAAATTTGTTGATAATTGTTTAAGGGGCCCTGCACGAAATTGACTGATTTTGATAAATTCGTAACTTCGTTACATAATCTCAGAAAGCTGAACTGCTCAACTTACTCTAATAGAACCTAATTCCTATCAATACCTCTCTAAGATTTTCTGAGATAACAGTACTTTATATCTATCTACCTAAAGGTTGCAATTCGAGTAACCGCAGATAAGCTAGAGAAACTACACTACATTTTGATATTTCACCATCGCATTCATCCTTCGGTTGCTAGTAAGCTAGTTACTGCTAACGAAGAGCGCGTTATCCTGGATCAGACTGTTCCCGTCGATGTTCTGCTAATGAGCCGCTTACTCCTCGTTATTACCTTTACCTACGTATGGTTCATACTGTGCTTTGTGAAGTTTGTGAACGAGGAGTATACTAGTCCCTGTGAGATTCGTATTTAAAAAGCAATGATAAATGATTTTATTTCTGTAAGTAGTCAAATCAAATCAAAATCAAAAGTCATTTATTCAAATTAGGCTGAGAATCAGCACTTTTTGAACGTCAAAATCACATAAGACAGTCCCCCCAAAACGCCCACCCTTCGCCACTTCCTAGTGCTTTAGCTGGGAAGAAGAAGTGGCGGAACCAACTCCCCAGCAGCACTGCTGTCTGTTCAGTTAGAAGAACTGGATTCTATACATATAGTAATAAGTAATTAACATTACGAAACACAAAAATATTAAAATTATTTGCCATATGTCAGCTAGCACACGCCAATATTTAAAACTATACTCAAGCAGAAATAAATAATAAAAACAAAAACGCAAACAGAACTTAATACATAATAAAAAGCCTCCTGGCATAAAGGGCGTGCCCGCTTACATATGCAATGCTACATTATGTTTATATGTAACTTGTAGTAGCTGTAACTTGTAGCCACAAATGATAAACTAGGACCTTCGAAGTAAAATAAAGAAACATTAATTTCTAATAACAATAACTGAACCATAGTCAGCAAGCTGATCTGTCACCACAAGCAGCACCCGTTCACGAGCATAACGCAAAGATCAGCCATTACCCCCCTCGCCATATTTGAGGGAAGGAGGCAACCCGACCCCCGACGCTACCGCAAGCATTGACATCTAAGGGAGCATGACGAACTTGCTGCCGGTTGCTCAAAAGAATAATATGATGGAACTGTCGAGGTCGCTAGCTAACCATATATTGCAATACAACTCATTAAAAAACATTGAAATGAGTAGATTATGTCAATAATAAATAAAAATTAAATTAAACTAAAATGACTAATATAGTCAAATAAAATAAACAATTATATGAACTCGTATAACTTGTCAGTAGGTAAGCTAAGCTAATTTTGGAGAAAGAACATAAACATTGTCTTGAGTTAATCACAGCGACCAACTATTTTTATCGTTTAAGTAATCGTTGATTGAATAGTATGCCTTTGAACAAAGGTTGGATTTTACTTTAGCTTTAAACGCATTAAAAGGCAATTCTAACAAAGAAGAGGGAAGCTTGTTATAAAAGTTTATACCAAGCCCAACAAATGAGTTATGGACCTTAAGAAGCCGGTGAAAGGGAGCACGTAGTTTCTCCTTGTTTCTAGTGTTAATATTGTGAATATCACTGTTTTTTGTGTATAAGTTTAGTATTTAAAAAGCAATGATAAATGATTTTATTTCTGTAAGTAGGTTTGAACAAACACTTTTACACGTCAACCGTATTTTAAAACTATATGAGGTCGGCATTTCCTATGTGACTACTCTGATAAGAAAGGCTGAAACAAACTCAGAGGTCACAGTGTCTTTTAAAGTTCAGACAAAATCTTGGTCAGATCGTGTGAAGGCTATGTAGATCGGTGTCTCAAATGGTCTTTTGAGGAAAAGAACCACACAGATTGAGTGGACTTGTCCAGTCAGTGCACGCAATTGTTTGCAATCGTGCAGCTCAATTTTGACTTAAGGAGCTCAACGATTCGACGAACAATACCAAAGTAAGGACATTTGAGTAGGCCGCATAAATTACTCAAACTGCCAGATAATATTATAGTAGTAAGATTGCCTTAGGTTTAGAAAGGAGGAAAAGGTGTGTCTCACTTAAACGTGTGTAGAGTAGGTACTTACAGGTTTAGTTTCAGAATTTAACCTGTAATCGTTTCTACTATACCTCATTTATAAAATCAATATAAACATGTTGGTCATTTATTTTTAAACAATGTGTCTTGTAATTTTCAGCGTCCAAAAAAGAAATAGCAAGCGGGGCTTTTAAATATTTTTCCGCTGTTCCAGTGACGCGTCACTTTCAGTTCGCTTAGCAAACAGCAGTAGGTACAACTGCTACCTACACAGCAAAAAAAAAAAAATTCTGTTACACAAACTGAATACTATATTTATATGATACTAGCTTCGCCCGCGTGGGTCTATAAAAACCATCTCCATGATAAAAAAAAAATATATTATTATGTAAAAATAATTTATGCCAAGTTTCATGGTAATCGGTCATACGGTATTGGAGTTAATCAATCTCATATAAACCAACATCCATTTTCATATGTATAGTTTTGCAAAATAGACTCACATCAACTAACGGCCTCAGCCTAAAAAACACTCCTGCACTAACCGATTTAATTTCACATTGTATCTTTTAAATAAGCCAGCTAGCTTCACTGAGTAATATTTCGGTGCACCAACTCGTCAGACAGCTTAAAGTACGTGGCTGTGTGTTGTTGATGTGCCTGTGATGCCCTGAGTAATGGCTGAACTTCTGCCTGCCCTCGAGATGTGCCGCTGATTTGTGGACGCTATATCTCATAGAATGTGGCGCAGCGGTGCAAGGGAGGAAAGATGGCGGAGGATAATGAATATTTGTAATTAAGGCCCATGTTTAAAAAAAACAGTGAGAGTGAATGTTTTGATAACAATATACATTATAGTTTACGATTAGAAGCTACATAATGTCAGAAGAAATAAATTATACCTAATTCTTATAAATGGCATAAAAAGCTGATAAAGGGATTTATCAAAATGAGGAATACCTACTCGTCGCTTCATCACTAACAACTTATGCAACCACCATGTATATAATCAAAGATGATAAGTTTGTTCAGCGAGATGACAATACCGTCATGTCACACGATGACGGTGACGAGATGTCAAACCCATTTCAAAGCTGTTTATGTCCAAGAAACCTATGTTCAACAGTGGATATTGCCCTATTTGTTTGATAGATCACGAGTCGTGACTATTGTATTAAGTGCTTCTTCAAAACGGACCTTGGCAGTATCCCAAGAAAACACGGGTATACAACAAACAGGATAGTAAATCGCTGTTCGTCTATAACTCAGGCTAGGAGCGTAGATTGACCTACAGTTATTAGCTAAGTTTATCATAGTTCAGGCTGACCCATTTGTTTCACTGAAGGATTCACTTGATATGCTAGTTCCCTATACTTGCTAGAAGCTTCAGAGATTTGATTGCGGAGTTTGGTTTTGTTACTTAAGTTAATTAAATTATTAGAATAGGTAAGTGGGGAAGAATGTGTGAGTATTAGTGTGAGTGTATTAATTTCGTAAAGTCAAAGCATTTATTTCAATTGGGCACATAAAAGGCACTTTTGATATAACATTTACATTAAATATAATTGATTCTAGTCGTAGTAAAAAAAAAAAAAAAATTACATATTAGGTACATGTTATGCTTTTCATCCAAATAAAAGAACAACAATGTAATAGGTGTACAAGAAGTAAACTTTAAAAAGGCATTTCGGTTGTTGACTGGTAAAGAATGGATTGTCGCATTTAGTTCGCCTATGGACCACTACTGTACACGACGTTTAAATAAATAAATAGAGAAACGGTCCACTTCATTTTGGAAATAATTATCAATACTTATGATTTAAAAATAAAATGACTAAAAATGGACCATGTAATATCCTATACCACACTGTTTATTAATTATAATTGGTGGCATTATTACAAACTAAAAATGCTTTTTATTCTAGTCTATCGCCTGACGTTTGTGGCTGAGAATTTTGAAACAAGGCGTGCTGCTAGTATTGCTGCCAGACTTTTTCTTCACTGGATAGTAACACTGGCAAGTACCCACATGATAAAGGCAAATATACTACATCAACATCCATTATACACATCCCCCATCCATTACAAGCAGAAAGTATACATAACAACCTAACTAATTTCGCTAAATTGCTCTCAAGTACCCTTGCCAGCCACGTCGTATCGCCACAAAAATTATACCGTATGTACACGGCCTAAGCAAACACATTCGCCTGCTGTTTTGTCTCTCAACATTCGGATGACCTCTAGGGATGTCAGCTTTGAGCTTGAATGTTAATTTTTACGTGTTATTTTTTCTTTATGGTGACTTTTTGCTGAATTTTATGGAACAAGCTTTTAGGTGGGACGGATTGTGAAAAATATGATTAATATGAAATGATATCGTATTTTTTTCTGTAAAAATCAATCGTTTTATACTTACCAGACACAATAAGCTACTAGACTAGAGTAACAAATGACTAAAATCTAAATTAATATTGTTTGATAGGACAACACTATTACGGGTGATGTGATTCACCGCTAAGCTCAGCAGAGCTACAGACGAAATCATAAACATTTTACTCCTAAACTCCACCAACCATAACTTTGGTCATCACTAGCATATCCCTGTAGGTTTGTATAAAGAGGTCTCAGCCCTGATTAGCCCTGAAGAGCGCTTAACGCGACCTCAAGCCCGGACCCGCCAGCTTATTTACATAAACATATGAATGGCCGTTTACTTCAGGAATTAGGATACAATTTTGGTGGCTTGCCTTAATCCTGAGGACTGGCAGTAGGTACAGATGTTGGCTATAATATTTATGTGTTTAGAAGATAAGCTTCTGTGCTTGAAAACTATTAGAAAGAAAGAAAGAAAAATATTTTATTTGGGACACGCACAGGTAATACAAATAATAAAAGAAAATAAAATAAAAAAGAACATTCAATCTAACAAAATCATGAAAACAATAACAAAAAAGAATAAAGAGAAGAACTGTGCGAGGCCAAAAAGGCTCAGCAATCTCAGCATGATGCTGCGATATTTGAAAAACAACAGATACCGCAGTGCTGGTATTCTGATAGGATAGGTTCTATTGACGTAAGGAAGCACAAAACTTACTTTAGTAAGCTACATTTTAGAAAGAAATTACAGCAAAAAAATAACATACTAAAACTATTTTTTACAAATGTCTCACCATCATTAATTGAGGGTGGTCATCAACATCTGCCAAGCCTTTTCCAAAATATGTTGGACTCGGCTTCCAGTCTAACTGGATGCAGCTGGATATCAGTATTTTACCCCAGGGTAAGACTGGTTGTCAGATTTTCGAGCCGCTGCGTTGTATAGATATAGGTAGATAAGCCTTCGGAAAAATACTGGCAGTATTACACGATTCAACCAAATTGATTAACTTTGATTTAAAGCTGCAGAAAATAAAGGTATAGCCGACAATACATAACTCGCTCTTGATCGCTTCCCCCATCTTGGAAGGCAAATGTGTACCCTTTAATGTTGCCCTGGCCATAAATAACCATTAATAGTAAATAAGTAAAGAAAAAGGTATACCAGTAATATGTCTGCCCGGATACATGTGACACGTGTCTCTCTGAAGAGTTGACATGAGAATCAAAGGGATTGTATCTCATAGATGTTTTGTGGAGATATTTCTGGTTTTATTCACTATTGGCTGTCTTTGAGATAAAGATACTTTTTTCTGTTTTTATTTCTTTATTAAACTTACACACAATATCTTTACAGGATGGCCCCAATACAATAGTGGTTTCACAAATAACACCAAATAAAATGAAAAATCAACTTACGGCTAATACTTAATATAGGAAGAGGCGTGATTTATTTTGTTGTTGCCAACATAAGAATGCAAAAAGCAATACCCATAATTTTCTCATTATTTACTTTCATTAAACACTCTTGTCATAACATAACATCACGCCTGTAATCCCCGGGACAGGCAGAGGTATACCTGTAGTACACCCACATTTCGCCAGGTATGTTTAAGCCCCGTGTAATCGGGGGCGAGTCTATTGGGAAATTTCTGATGGAACAGCCCAATAACACGTTGAACTCATGCCCAGCAATAGCGCTTGCAACCTCTAGACCAACGAGGACACAAGAGGTTTTCTAAAGTTATACATCACTGGACACTGAAATAAACTTATTTATGATAGCAGAGGCTTAGTAAAAAGAATTTCGTAAGAATTAGCCAAAATAAAAACTAAATTATAAACCTGAAAAATATCGTTATCAATGTTACTAAGGGCTGATTTTGCAATACTCTGATAACTTTTATCTGAGGAATAAATATGGTGGTTTGACAGCTTTTGTGTAGAAAATACTTATGTCAAGTCAAACTGTCAGATCTTTTCTTCAGCTAAAAGTTATTTGTCTATTGAAAAATCAACCCTAAGGGCTGCTTTTCAACAGCCTGATAACTTTTATAGAGGAATATGACAGTTTGACACATTTTTTACACAAAAGCTGTCAAACCGCAATCATTGTTCCTCATATATAACTTTTCTGACTATTGATATATCGGCCCTAAGACAAAGAACGGATAGGTATCGGTTGCTTGGTAAGGAAGGTTCCTTCAAGCATCGTATTAATACAATCAATTAAGATATACGACTAGTAATATCTGTAGCCAAACTACGGATACTTGCTCAGTTACGGACGCTAAGTACGGTCCGTTGTGTATCGGCCGTGGCAAAGGGGACACTTCAGTTCAACCCCTAATTCTGTTTGTATGTAACTAGTGACTCACTGACTTTGCTTATGTAGTTCGGGATTAAACAAATGTGTTGGTTTACGGTGTGTTTCTTTGCAGGTGGGTCAAATGAATTGTTTTTATATAAAAATGTTCTATTAGAAACTTCGATAACTTATAAAATTCCAAAGCTAAATGAACTTTGTTCAACTTGCGATGGTTTTGTTTCATGTTATGGTTTATTAAAACGCGCGAAAATCTTACGTTTCGTTACACGTACTTAGATGTATTATTAGTAATTAATACGACATTATGTAATGTGCTTAAACTAAACAAAACTGCAATCGACGAAATAACAAATTTTCCATGCAAATCAACAGTCTGATTATTTTTACACTCCTAAACATCATAATAATCATTAGCGTATTAACAAAAAGTTTTCTTTTCTGTGCATACGGAACGTTGCAATAGAGTGACATCATGGTGAACGAATAATATTTGTCTTACTCTGTGGTTGTTGTAAAGACAATGGTTAAAAATTGGAACAATTATTAATGACGATAAAAAAAATTAAGATAAAGATTTGTAATACAGACAAATTTAGACCATGGTTTTGCAGATAAGCCTGGTCTTCATAGGAAAGGTTTAAATCAAGGTTTATTTAGTTTTTTGTAATAAGACTGCTTAAGTTTTTATCTCAGCTTAGGGCAAAACAGAGTTAGGTGCAGAAACATCGAAAAATAACTAGAGAGTTCAATAAAATACTTAATAAGATAAATTTCCAGTCACACGCACTTAAATAACAAAACGATCACAGTTAGTACTTCGGAAGTTAGGTACTTCAACTTTCTCTAAAACTTGTATACCTCTTCCTCATGCATACGTTTAATAATAAAATATTATGGGTTCAAATGAATCTTTCTCTATGTTTACATATCTGAAACATTTTAAAGACGAAAAAATTTAACCGAGTATGATCAAATACAGCAGATAACTATTATAACTAGGTATCTGTGGAGGTAGGATGTGAGAGTTAAGCCTCGTGGAATAGCTAGTAGGAACCTAATTATAAATAATAACGTACCATAATAATTATTCACGAAGAAAACAGTGCAATTCCCAACGGAATCATTAAAATTACAAAAGCTTCTTATTTCTTCGAATGTCCCTTTAATATCCGCCTAGTATCCGTCTTAGTAAAGACAGTACTGTTTATATCCGACTGGTAGAATAATGAATTAATATTCAGCCAACGCCCAAGGGACAGATGCTGCTAATGCGAATACTATCATAATATTGAATAGGGATATATATTTCTGTCCTCTGTCCACAGCACCAAAAAGTTGACCGGGAAAATTTTAGCCCCCTCCCTGGTTGACTCTGAAGTGCCGTGCTTGACCGATGCGGTGAACGCCTGGACAGCAGCTTGCCCTGATACAGATCAGCCCGTGAACCCATCTTCCCAGAGACAGTGGGATGAGCCGCTCTGCAGGTTAGTACGGAATAATCTTATCAATACGTCCTCTAATACTGCTGAGCGTGCCGTCTGCTGACTGTGGGAGAATGGGAGTCGGGCCTCTGGCTTCAGGCGCTACCGTCACCCAACATAGGCACTATGCTGGGTGACACTACTTTCCAACTCGCTACTTGTCTGCGTCTGGGCGCCTTGCAGGGCTCCGCATCGCTGCCAGTGCGGTGTAGCTGTCGACTACCTCGGACACCATGCAATATCTTGCAGTAAGCGCGCAGGTTGGATAGCTCGGCACGCCAGCATTAATGACATCATCCACCGTGCTCTTTGTCACCGCCGGGGTTCCAGCTGTTTTCGAACCCAACGACTTGGCACGCGACGATGGGAAGAGACCAGACGGAATGACCATAATGCCCTGGAAGTTGGGCAGGCCTTTGGTGTGGGATGCAACATGTGTCGACACCCTTGCGCCATGCCATCTTCCTAGTACAGCGGGCTGTGCTGGGGTGGCTGCTGCAGGTGCGGAAAACCTCAAACGGCGAAAATACTCCAATCTTATTGGGAGTTATTATGTTCGAGCCGTTTGGGGTAGAAAAACTAGGGCCATGGGGTCCGAGTGCCCACTTGGTTTTTTGAGACATCGCCAAGCAGTTGGTCGACTCTTCACGTGACCAGAGGGCTGGCGTATTTTTTGGCCAAAGAATCAGCATCGCCATACAACGTGGCAATGCTGCCAGCATTTTGGGCACTTTTCCTGTTGACAGCGATGCGGACGAATTTTTTGATGCCATATCATTGTTTTCTTTCTTTTTTATATACTATACAAATGTACATATTATTGAAGCTTATTTATTTCAATAGGGATATTAAAATTAATATAAATATTTGTCAACTAAATTAAGTATTCGAGTTTAATTTTGGAAATGAAAATTAACTAGTTTTAAGTGTCAAGTTATGTTTTATGGACTTTAAATGAAACTGGAACAAAACAACCTAAAATAAATGTTTACTATGAACAACTTTATCATGTAGCATGTGTCTACATCGCTACATGCGAGCTGCGCGTCATACTGACGTCACGCAAATCCTGCGTCGCGTAAGCAGAGTTTACCGCGCGACTAGCATAAATACAACTTCCCGACATCAATCATCGGGCAGTTGGCCACCAGACACGACACCCGTCTGGTCGGAGGATCCTCCCTTTTCTATGATGGTATGAGTGAACTTTACACCATGTTCCTCATGCATATAGAATCAAAATATAGAACTAAAATGCCAAGCTTAATTAAAATAAAACTTTTACAAAATTGATCGATCACCAACCACTCTTTTCTTGAAATTATTTTTCTTGAAATTATAACTGTTTTATCGTCATCGTTGTATGCCTCCTTTTTCTATAACATCTTTATTTGCTGCCACCTCCGCATATTACTAAATCTCTTTTTGCCTCGTATAGGACATTTTTTTTTTATTTTAGACTAAACTATTGATATTTTTGTTTACGCCATAATATTAAGGTTGTGCAATTATTTTCCTGCACGGGTCTAAATAAAAACTTTTTTTTCTTTCTCTTTCAATAAACTCTTCCATTTTATGAACTCATTTCAAACCTTCTTCAGAAACCAAAACTGTAAAAACTATCTCTGATTGGACCATTCATTACACCAGTTCACCTCTAATTTTGTGTGCAACAAAAATCTGGCGCCAAACTCTCGTTACCAACAAATCCATTTCTTGCAAACTCGAGATTGTAAGACTGAAAAGTTTCGCGAAACTCGTTGAGTTTCCGACGATTCAATTCCCACACCTGTTTCTTTAATTTGAGTGCTAAATCGAAAATCTATAATGGTTCCGTGTGTCGTGAATTGCTCACAGTTTGTGGGACAAGTGCTGGGATTTAAGTTGAGGAACATACTTCCTCAACTTAAATCCCAGCACTTGTCCCACAAACTGTGAGCCTGGAACAGAAGATTCGTCGTAACGAATCTTCTGTTCCAGGATGTGAGAACCACAAAATCACTGACTCTTTTATGTGTTTTTGGTTGGCAAGTAGGGTATTGGCCAACCTGATGGGATGTGGTCACCGTCGCCTTTAAAAACTAAAATCTATTCAATTTTCTTGTGAATGTTGACGTTAAATAGTGCCTTTAATGTGCCTACTTGAAATAAATGATGACTTTTACTTCGGATACCTTCAATATCATGAAGTTCGCCAAAAATCTTTTGACCTTGTAGACAAAGTTGGAAAAGTTTTTAGAAGCCTTTGTTTTCGCAGATGACGACAACCAGAACATATACATGTTGTTTTTGAATAGAGTTATTACTCCTTGGATGAACCCTTTCACAAAGAGTGGTTGTGTCTACATCTAATTTGATTAAACCATGGTTGGACGGCAGTACCAAAGTTTTGCGCTTAACTGAATAGAATGTCTATAATCCTTGTAGTTTATATTAATTGTAACTACTGGTGATAAGATAGTACTTATAATAAATATAATAAAATAGTAGCTTAGATTTTTTGTCCGTTTGTCTTTTTGTATAGATGCATGTTCTGGATTGGCGGAAAAACGGCTAAACGAATTTGGATGAAATTTGGCACACAGATTGTTTATAACCTGGATTAACACATAAAGTACTTTTAATCTCGGTAATACGTTCCTGTGGGATATGTTCTGACATCCACGCGGGTGAAGCCACGGGCAAAAGCTATTAGTTAATCAAATAAAATTCGTGAACATCAAACATAGATGCTGGAAAGCGCTGGTATTCCTCGTAATCAGATCATGTTATAGAAAGACAAGAATAATGTTATTCTGGTAAACCAGGTATAATTTACTGAATATGGTGTCTTCTATAGGAATCCCATTGTCAGCTTTCTAGTTAAGGGTACAAACCCCAAGTTTGTCCCCACACGACCTTCTCTTTTGTATTACCGAATCATATAGTAAGGCGAAGTTAATTAGTGAAAGGGTTCTGTTCTTTGTTATAAGTTTGTCTTAAACCAGATAGATAGATAGTTTGGAACTGGGTAGAATAACGGTTGCCTTAAATGCTACGGGAATCAAAATAGTAAAGCTAGTTAAGGTTTTTAATATACTGTCTATTTGAAATAGAAACATTATTCTATGAAACGTTTCTGTTATATGCATAAAAGTATTTATCGACGCCCCCAAGGAATAAATACTATTACTGACTTTTTACTGTTATACCAGTTACGGTATCTATGGGTCGGGATACACTTATGCAATTTTTTTTAATTTTTTTCTGCGGTATTTTCCAACGGTTTCCCTTATAAAACTTTTGTTCTTTGGAAATTTTCCATTTTTTATTTACTAGAAAAATAACGAAATACATTCATACAAATTAAATTCTGTAGCCACATTTCGGTAAAGTAATATTACTGTAAAATATTTTAGCAAAATTTCCGGTAAACGCGATTACAGGTTTATTATCGTAAATTTTGTGGTAGACATTTTCGGTATTGCACTGTTACAGTTATCATCCGGGACATAAATTTATACCTACTATACGTATTGGCGGTAACTTGCTCGCGCTCGGCGTCTCAAGAACGCGTTTGTACATGTAACGCACATTACGCACACTAATACTAATATGACGACAAATTCCTTATGGCTTACCGATCGTTATTGGTTAGGTTTGTGGAAGTTTTAATTCAACCGAATTCCACATAATTTTTTTAATTTTTCTGTTATGTGTTTTTCAATTGATATGTATCTTGGGCATCACTGAAATGGGTGAAGGAAAACATCGTAAGAAAACCTTGACTTTTAGTTAATATAAGTTGGAAAACGCGAACCTGTCTTGGAGCAAGTGTGGTGATCACATCTCCTGCCCCTCTCTGTATGAGAAGAGGCCATTGTCATGCAGTGGGGCAGTAACAGGCTGGTATTAACTGTCTCTCAAAACAAGAAAGAATAGTGTAAAATGCATGACTATTGGACTGTGTTGTGCAGACATTATCCAATCCACAAAAACATAAATAAAAGTTATGCTGATTTAAAATATAATTTAATTATTCTTGTGACTGTTATCCTACTACATCATGATATGCATATAGTTTTATAAAAAAATGAATATAGATTTTTGCATTACTTGAAGTTTATTATAAAGACCTTCATACTTATAGCTAAATTAAAAAGAAACCCTGGATCATTTCCGCACAACACGGACCTATTATCACTTACGATTTGCAGTAGTTTGAAATAGGCTGAGCATGAACATCATGATTTTTCTGTCTCATCCAAGCTCATAAACATAAAGAATATTTTTATCACTGCACAAATCAATTGGGGCTAACATCATCAAAATACTTGAACGTTTTAGATGCAGTAGGAGTAAGTTAATCTCAGTAGTTCACCATTCTTGCATAACGTATCTCCGATCATTTGTTCCTAAATATAGACCTGACAATATGTCAGAGTGAAAGAGTTTTTGAATGAATGAGAGAAGCCAGAACTATGATATTATCAGCTCATGGGGGATGTAATTATGTAGACCGGTTAGGTACAACCCCTTACTCGTTTACGTCAATCATAGGCGCAGCTGCAGCTATCTTTGTACGATCGAGTTACGTAGGTCGTACTATGGATAACGCAACGCAAGGCTGAAAGTTTCTAAATGATTGTCTTGGAAAATTTTGCAGTCATGCTGAAAGGCCTGTCAATAATGAACAGAATTATGTTGTTAGAAAGATGCTATCTATTAGGTCGACGAAAAATGTCTTTCGTATTTTATATACAAATTAAGACTAAGACCTCGTGTGGCACGCAAATATCGAGGTTTTTTTGTATACCCCGACTTTTTCAAATGGGTCAAAACTGTTTTGTGGTCAACCCCTAACTCTTCAGCTTTGTCTTATCTACTCATACGGAATCTTACTCCACTTTATAAAAAATGGCATCGACTTTTCCGTGACAGGGCGACCAGAGCGAACTTCATCTTTGACATCAAAATTCCCAGAACTGAAAACGTTGAACCAACTTTGTGTTACTCTTACTGACACTGCGTAAAGTCCATAAACGTCACATGGTTTTTTCGCGGCTTGTGTCCCATTTTTCCCTTTTTTGTGATAAAACTTCAAAATGTATCGAATTTCCTCGTTAGATTCACACATTTTGGCGGCCAGAAAAACAGTTGAAAACTGGCGGGAAATTGTTTTTACTTTTTATTTTTATTTTTAAAAATATCTTCGATTTAACGGTATCAAAACCAGCCAGATAAAAACAGTACAGCCAAAGAGATTTTGCTACAACTTTATACCTAATAAATAAAAAACGAAAAAACTTTTTCCCCGATCTAAATACATTACTTTCAGAGAGTTTTCTCTGTCTAAGTTTTCAGCAGATTTTTTTTGTCTGTCTGTTTTATGGGTAGATAATTCAGTAGACTGTTGAAGAAGACCAAGGGTTTATCAATTTTCGTATCATTAAATATACAAAGTATGACAGTGGATATCTTTAGCTTGTATGCTGAATTTCTGGCAGTAATTAGTACAGAATATTTGTCTACAATGATAATCACGAAACTTCTTAAAAATTATCAGACATCGACCTATGAACCGAGGTCACGATTAGACCTCTTCAAATTTTTCCAAAGATGCTTTGATAGAAGATACTGTACTGGCACATGCTTATCATCAACCTCTTCCTATAAGCAAGGCGTTGCATACAGATTTACTGTCTTTGTGCAATAGTGGAGCGATTCCAGGGTATTACCACGCGTTTTACGAATCCTTAATTTCTGTAGAAAATAGTGATGATCGCTATGATAATGATGATGCCAATGATGATACCGATTAGTTATTAATGTTTTTACTTTGCTACTTTTTTATACTTTTGATACTGATTACTGATTGTAATTTGTGATCTCTAGGAGAACTTTGTTCCCAATAAACGTTACAATTTTAATCAATTTTGTGAGTTTTCTTTAATTATTCCCTCGAAGATACAGACGATAAATTTATTTTACCAAATCGGTTTTCAATGATTACGATAATATGACTACCAAAATTTTTCTATAAAATACGGGTTACACTACTTTACCCTTTTATGGTTATTTAAAATTTTACCATAATAAGTCGGTAACTGAGCATTACAATCTCTCTCTGTAATAAAAAAACACGTTTAATAATCCAGTAAAGCAACATTATGCTTATGATTTTTAAGAAATTTACAAGAATAATTCGGTAAGTAAATATTACTGGAATAATATTGATAAGTTAGGATTGTAAGATATCAATACCCTAAAAACTGTATGAAACCATTTTCGGTAATATGTATTTTGGTGAATAACTAATTCTGTGTATATTTAATAGTTACACTTAATACTATAAACTCTTCGCGTAAAAATTAGCTTTTCCGTCATATAACAATGTTGTCATAATTAGCTTTTGTTGAAGAGATATACCCCAAAAACACTAAATCATTTTTCCTGTAAAATTTGATTTTTGCGATAACCGGTTTATTCCCCGGGGACGTCGATGTATTAAATCCGTAGAAAGTAGAATGTTGATGGAATCATCATTTCAATAGTTTACGAATGAAAGCAATCATTCGAACAGCTCTAGATAACATCACATTTTGATGACGTATTCAATCGCTTAATATTTTACAGGGTCAATAGTTGCAAAACGAGAAAATTAAATCACTAAATGCGTTATTACATTACAGTTTCAATATAGAAACTGTAATGTATTAAAATACTGAATGATGTAACTATTCTTTTTTTAGGTCCATAAATGATAGATGGATATACAGTGCACAAAACAAAAACATAGGTTTACTATATGTTTTTGTACCTATGTTTTTGTTTTACTAGTTTAAAGATCACAAATCAAAGAAAAGCAGACTAAACAAGATTTGTTGTAGACCCAACGTATAAAATCATAGAAAATCAAACGACGCAATTTAAAAACAAACCCATTTATTTAGAATTTTGTCCTCTCTAACTCAAATCAAACGAAAAACCTAACTGAATTTCAGCCGCCACCCTCGCCATTCTCCATGACAAACTTTTAAAGGATACAATTACATATCTCCAAAGAATTCTAATGTATTCTAAACGAACAGTCGCATAGAACCGAAAGTTTTCAGACTAGCAATTTCAGTTGCGCTAGAATTTATATGTGTTGGCGAAAGTTTTGTAGAAGTATGCGAGTTGAGATGCATGTTGTTTCTACACCGTCGGCTTGAAGAAGGGGCGCTGTGAGCTGTCTTTCGTTAAGTATAAAGATATGGAATACTAAACTATGTGCATTTAATAACAGTTTTAGTGTTTGTGATAAAATTAGGCTGTTTGAGAAACTGTTTACATAAATACTGATGCCAATATAAATTCACCTAAAAATCTGATAAAGATATAGTAGGTACCGTATGTTTTTTTTTACTGGGTTGAATTAATTTCCCCTGGGTACTCTGGGTCCCAGATGCATTGTAAGAACAGTTTGGATAGTGATCGTATTCCATTTACGGGTAGCTGGGTACACAAGGGACACACATGGACATGATCCTTAAAGGAGATGGCTAAATAGAAGTATAGACGACTGCTCCAGCAACGTATAAATATGCAACCTAGCAATATGTAATGCTGAATAGTTGAATATTAGTATTTCATATAAAAAAGTTCCAGGAACTTTTCATATCTTTACAATCATGAAAATAAAATCGTGTAACTGCTATGCTATTGTGTGTGTGCGTCTCAGTCGACCCGGGAGAGATCAAAAAGATTATCCTATCCATCAAATCCAAAGCCGTTGGTTGTGATAACATCAGTCGACACATGATCGTGACAGTGGTTGATCAGCTCCTTCCCGCAATTTCCCATATAGTTAACTTCTCCCTTTTCTCCGGTGTTTTCCCTTCCCTGTGGCGGAAAGCCCATGTTCGACCACTACCAAAAATCCCTAATCCCACTCTTCTTAGTCACTTTCGTCCAATTTCCATCCTTCCCTTTTTGTCCAAAGTACTCGAGGCCTGTGTACATAAACAATTCTCCAACTTCATTCACAAAAACTCTCTCATCAGTCCGCTCCAATCTGGGTTCAGACCCGGGCACAGTACCGTTTCTGCTCTCCTCAAAGTGACTGACGATATAAGGCGAGGAATGGAAGACACTAAGTTCTGAGTCGAGCTGCACGGTTACTGACAAATGCGTGCACTGTCTGGACAGGTCCACTCAATCTGTGTGGTTCTTTTCTCAAAAGTCCATTTCAGACACCAATCTGCATGGTCCTCAATGATTATGTCCGGATTTTATATACACATTGACATTAATGAATTTTATATACATATACTATGACAAGAGTATTTACTTTGTAAAGTATTATGCTATTATTTTAACTATTGTGAATGTGAGAACTATGTTGGTCATTGCTTTTTTTTTTTTGTATTTTTACTCTTAGTGTAATCATGATCTGGCAGTTTGAGTAACTTGTGCGGCCTACTCAAATGTCCTTTCTTTGGTATTGTTCGTCGAATCGTTGAGCTCCTTAAGTTCTGAGTTGAGCTGCACGATTGCTGACAATTGCGTGCACTGACTGGACAGGTCCACTCAATCTGTGGGGTTCTTTCCTCAAAAGACCATTTCAGACACCGATCTACATAGCCTTCACATGATCTGACCAAGATTCTGTCTGGACTTTAAAAGAGACTGTGACCTCTGAGTTTGTTTCGGCCTTTCTTCTCAGAGTAGTCAGATAGGAAACGCCGACCTCATCTAGTTTAAAAAAAAAATATGATTGACGTGTAAAAGTGTTTGTAAAAACCTACTTACAGAAATAAAATCATTTATCATTTATCACTAAAGTTACGGTTCTAGTGTTGATCGATTTTTCAAATGCTTTTAATACCGTCAGTCACGAAGTCCTTTTATCCATCCTCTCCTATCGCATGGTCTCTCCCGAGTGTTTGGATTGGTTTCCTTCCTATCTTCGGGGGCGCCAGCAATCAGTTCTTGCTGGTGACTCTAACTCCAGCTGGTGCGATCTGGATACTGGCGTCCCTCAAGGTGGCATTTTATCTCCACTTTTGTTCTCTATCTTTATAGATCTCATAACTTCCCTGCTTCAGTGTGCGTATCATCTCTACGCTGATGACTTACAGCTTTACTGTCTGGCAGGTGTTGACAGCTTAACCCGTGTGGTCGAGGAGCTAAATAGGGATTTACGTATTGTCAAAAACTGGTCTGATCGTTATGGGGTGGCGGTTAACCCAAGCAAGTGTCAGGCTATCATTGTGGGGAGCCCCTATAGCTTGAGGAGGCTGCATGGTTTAACGGTGCCACCTGTTACTTTTGATGGCACAGTGATTCCGTTTAGCTCTGACGTCAAGGATCTGGGTTTGCATGTTGACACTTGCCTCGACTGGCGTAAGCAGGTCGCGATTGTGAGCAAGAAGGTCACTGGAACGTTGCGGTCGCTCTATCGGTTAAAAAATATTCTCCCATCACACATTAAGGCAATGCTTGTACAGTCCCTAATCTTCCCCATAATTGACTATGGTGATGTGTGCTACTATGACCTGAATGCAGATCTCCTCAATAAACTTGACCGACTTCTTAATAGCTGCATTCGATTCGTTTTCAATCTCCGCAAGTACGATCATGTATCCGCACATCGATCGCTTTTATAGTAGTTACCCATCCGGCAGCGCAGAGCATTGAGGGCTTTGACAACCCTGTTTGCTATCCTTCACAAACCCACTTCTCCTTCTTATCTGACCTCTCTCTGTCAATATTTATGCTCTGCACATAGCAAGAATCTTCGGTCTGAACATAATCGTCTTCTTCGTTGTCCTTCTCATCGCTCTGGTTTTATAAAGTCTTCTTTCTTTGTCCAGGCGGTTTTCCTTTGGAATGCGCTCCTTCAGAATATCAGGACGGTAACCAATCAGTTCACATTTAAAGTGAAAGTTCGAGAACACATACGCAAGAAGTTGGCAGATTCGTCTCAGAATTAAGTTGTTGTTGGTTTTCTTGTTAACTCTCATAATGTTTTTAATTTAATTTTTTTGTTGTATGTATGTATATAATTATGTATTTAATCTTATTTTTTTTTTTTTTAGTTATAAATATTTTCTAAGTTATTTTTGCACCTACTAAGTATTGTCTCTGCATCACCCTAAGGTAGACTGGTAGAAAATGCCCAAGGCATTAAGTCCGCCTTTGTACAGTTTTTACTTGTGCATAAAGTTTGAATAAATAAATAAAATAAATTATGACATCCTTGACAATGATGTTGCAAGCCTCCAAGCAACTGCTTGGAGGCTTGCAACATCATGGCGCAGGTCATGCACATTCTGCTTCAAAAGGGACTGCTCGGTACGCAGCGAATTCATTAAATTTATTTTTGTATACTTATTAGCCATAGTAGATTTGATATCGTCTTCTATCTTTATTCATCTTACTCCGCCAGTTACTAAGGGGTTTTGTTTAAGTCACTTTACAATATTTCAAAGTCTGAGCTAGAGATGGTTTGAACACATATATCCGTAACTTGTCCTATAAAAAAAAAATATATTTATTTCAATTACAATGGGCATTTAGATATTTACATATTTTTGGAGATCTCCTTTTTAGCTTGTCTTGGATCATTTTATGTACGAGGAGGACTGCGTTCCTCTAAGGTGTCACACAACATGTCTATAATTATAGTTATCCACGATCGCATATTCCGTGTAGCTGCGTACAGGCGTATCAAAATTCGACCTAAGACGCCTAGTTACATTGTTGCACGACGGGCGCTTCCATGAAGCCTTAAATTCAGCTCTTAGCTCAGCATATTGGCTATGCGTGACATTGAGACACTCGCAGTGATGTTTTCCTTCACATGCACAGCACAGAAGGATGTTATTACAGGCAGCAGTCGGTTCGCCTTGGCAGCAATTCATTTTAAACTTGATGTAAATAAAGTTGGAGTAAGGACAGCGCCACCTTCCCGAGGTCACGGCTGGGTAGCCGCCCTCGTGGACGGCATTGGTATGGTTGGGACGTATTTTTCGCCCAACAAGAGCCTCGCCGACTTCGAGAGGTTCCTTGTCGAGTTGGGTGCCGTCGTGGGCCGACTCCACCCTCGCCCTGTGCTGTTGCTGGGGGATCTCAACGCCAAGTCTGTGGCATGGGGATCTCCTGTGACCGATGCTAGGGGCGAGGTGCTGAAGGAGTAGTACCGCGCGGCGAAGGAGGCTCTGTGGCTGGCCATCGGCGAGGCGAAAACGTGAGCCAGGGAGGAGATGTTGGAGAGTCTAGACGGGGATCCGTGGGGGCGCCCTTACCGCGTGGTCCGAGGGAAACTTCGAGCCGCGGCGCCCCCACTTACGGAGAGTCTCCAACCCGAGCTGCTGGAGAAAGCAGTCGCAGCCCTCTTCCCGGCGAGAGCGGAGTACAGTCCGCCGCCGATGGCTGTGCCCACAGCCGCAAAAACTACAGGAGAGAACGCCATCAGCGTCCCAGAGGTGACACAGGCAGAGATGGGGGCAGCCGTGATGCGGCCAAGAACGTGGCCCCGGGGCCCGACGGGATCCACGGCTGCGTGTTAGCCGTCGCTCTGAAGGAGCTTGAACCCCAACTGAGAGGACTCTACACAGCGTGTCTTGAGCGGGGCCAGTTTCCCACTTTGTGGAAATCTGGTCGTCTGGTCCTGCTCAGGAAGGCGGGGCGCCCTGCCGACTCGCCGTCCGCGTACTGGCCCATAGTGCTGCTAGACGAGGTGGGCAAGCTGTTTGAGCGTATTATCGCAGCCCGCCTCGTCGGCCACTTGTGCAGAGAGGGGCCGGACCTGGACGACAGCCAGTTTGGTTTTCGGCATGGGCGCTCCACCATCCACGCTGTGTCGCGGGTGAGAGTCCTGGCGGAGGAAGCGGTGTCCCGGGGCGGGGTGATGTTGGCGGTGTCCTTGGACATCTCCAACGCCTTCAACACCCTGCCCTGGAGTTGTATTCGGGAGGCACTGCACTATCATCGGGTGCCTCCCTACCTCCGCCACATCGTTGGGGCTTATCTGTCGGAGAGGTGTGTCACCTACGTGGGACGTACGTGGGGCGGCTTGCGTACTGGCCGGATCCCCGCCCTGGGACCTCGGGGCGAAAGTACTCGCTTCGTTGTATCGGTGGCGCGAGGAAGCGAGGGCGCGGGGCGAGGGACCAATGCAGCGACACATAGAGCTGCGTCGGTCTCAGCTTCGCGAGGTCCTGGTGGCGGAATGGCGGTACAGGCCCTACCGCCGGCCTCTTCACCATCGAGGCGGTCCGACCGGCGCTCGAGCGCTGGCTCGGGAGGAGGCACGGCTCCCTGTCATTTATGGTGACGCAGGTGCTCTCGGGGCATGGCTGCTTCGGGAAGTACCTGTGTCGCATAAACAGGGAGCCGGACGCCCGGTGTCAACACTGCGTCGACTGCCGGGAGGACACGGCGCGGCATACGCTGGCAGAGTGTGCTGCTTGGGAGGAGCCGCGCCGTGCCCTCATCTCAGAAGTAGGCAGTGACTTGTCGCTGCCGGCCGTAGTCGAGTCGATGGTCGGCAGCGACGAGTCCTGGGACGCGGTGGTTTGGTTTCCTTCTGTGAGACAGACGTCTCGCAGAAGGAAGCTGCGGAAAGGGAGAGGGAGATCTCGTCCACTCACCCGGCCCGCAGAAGGCGCACCGGGCGTCGGCGGAGGGTGGACAACGCCCTCTTCCAGCCCCCCTAAATGGGTCCAGGGGCGACGGACTCGGGGACGTGAGGATATTCCACCCCGGAAAAAAAAAAAAAAAAAAAAGGACAGTGCCACCTAGTTTGCTTCATTGAAAGTATGTGGTATACGGCAGCAATGTGATGATCGATACGGTGATAGTAGCGTCAATTATTCTTATGGTTCGATCACGATGGGCAAGACATAGTAGTACCAAAACAAATCAACAGATGGCGCCAGGATCGATAAATTACTTGCGAATCCTTATCTATATAAATCAATGCCACTTTTCGTTGTAATTTTATAACTCAAGAACGGATGGACCGATTTTGCTAATTCTTTTTTTAGAATATTCGTTGAAGTACGAGGATGGTTCAAAAGGAGAGAAAAAAGAAAAAAATATATGCGATACAGCTCGCGGGGTTAGCTAGTTTGATATATGAGCAACTTAGTCAAGATGATAAACATAACTTAAACATAACTTCACAAATTCTGTGGGGACACTGTAGAAGCTCAATATATAATGATTAACTAGACCGGAAACAATTAAGTAATAAAGTTTGCGGTCCGATTTCTTAATTAGATAGGTACTAAACAAATACTTCGTTCATCATACGAACCACAGAGAACAGCACTTTAATCAGTATCGGTACTGCAGTGCTATTCTGTAACCATCTCACCGTGAAAACGTAGGTGAAGTGAGCGTGGAGTGAGCTGTCAACAGTGTCAATTCCTAGTCAAAAAAGCTCACTTCAAACTCACTTCACCTAAGTTTTCACGGTGAGATTTTTACAGAATAGCATCGCTGTACCGGTACCAAACCAATAATTCCGTAAGTTAGATTGAAAAAACAGATAGGTAGGTATTAAGTAAAAAGGATAGTCATTTAACAAGCATTAGCAAAATAACTTCAAGGTTGCCAACCGTACGAGGTTCCTCGTAAAAATATGAGATTTGTGGTACGCGTCGGGTACCTGAATTTGGAACCGGTACCCAGGTAACGAAATGCAAGAATCTTAGCGATTCTTGGATTTCGTTACCTGTACGTACCGGTACAGTACCTGTACTTTTGGTACCGATTCCAATCCTTGGCTTATTGGCGGATAACTAAGGGCGTTTTTCACTGCATTCCGTTACATTGTTGAAAATCGTCAACATAGGTCTAAATAAAATAAAACACAATTAAAATAATATCAACCACTTTATTCTAGTTAACCCATCATTCTTCAGGGATAGTATCCGTATAATTTGTTGAAATACTCCGGGTCATACGACTTCAATGCGACATGGTGTATTGGTACCGGATACTCGATCGATAGCGGTTCGCTAACTACCGAATATTGGCCATAGTCAGCTTTCCATTCGATTCCCCTGGCTTCGGCTTGCGCGTAGACGATTGTCAATACCAGCAGAATTAGTACGAGTTTCATCTATAAACATTTTTTTTTTTTAGATTTTAATTGTCAAATTTAAACTAAAGTGCTTTGATTTGGGGAAATTAAAAAATTAAACTTACAAATCAAAATCAAAAGTCATTTGTTCAAACTAGGCTGAGAATCAGCACTTTTTGAACGTCAAAATTGCTTAGGACAGTCCCCCAAAAACGCCCGCCCTTCAATTTCAACGTATCTTATTATTTTGAACGTATCGTTATTAGGTAATATTAAATAATACAACTGTAGACAAGATGCAGTGTACAAAAATAAAAATGCTATCAAAAAATTCATCCACATTGCTGTAAACGAGAAACGTGCCCAAAAGCTGGCAGCTTTTCCATGTTGTTTTTCATATGATTTCGTATATATATCTACTTCAAGCTGTTTGCTTAGATCTACAGGATGGTCCAAACAGTGACGTCAATAAAAAAAATATAGATTCTTCGTACCGAAAATACCCCATGTTTGTTCCGCGATTTTGGATAGTTTAGGAGATACGAATATTTTTTTAATTTTTTGGGGAAATTCTCCGGGGAAATCTTTAAAACTTAAAATTAAAAATATAGATTTATTTCGACAAGCTCTTTTTATGTTTTTATTTTTGCGATTGGACTATCACGAAATACCCGTTCATGTATAGATTTTTTTTTTATCGAAAGTGAGACATTTACATTCTTACGATTAAAAGTTGATTTTCGTTTTCAATAAAAAAACAGCTGTATCTTGCACTAATGTTTGGAAGATAAAAAAAAATATACATGAAAGGGTATTTCATGATAGTCCCATCGCAAAAATAAACATAAAAAGAGCTTGTCGAAAAAAGTTATAAATTTTAAAGATGTCCCCGAAGAATGTTCATAAAAATTAAAAAAAAATATTCATATCTCATAAACTATTACAAATTGCGGAACATACATTGGTATTTACGGATACCCCTATGTATGACGAATCAATTTATTTTTTATTAAAGTCACTATTAGGACCTGTATGCCCTTACTTACCTTTAAAAGTGTATTAATTGACGAAGATTATTGATATCCTTCAACTCACGACAGAGCACAAAATACCTTATTTATAAGCAAACAGTCGCTTTAAATCTTACGTAGTCTATCAAATACCTATTAAAAATAGATGAACTCATCTCATTAAATGTAAATTTGATTATGTAGGTAGTAACCAACAATTTTGTGTTTTTCTGCACTAAGCGACAAAGCCCTATAAAAAAAAAAATGTATGTGATTTGCCTCAAATGATTTTTGTATCAGTGTAGTCATGACGTTTAACTCAAACTCAAAGCATTTATTTCAAATAAACCAATTACAGGCACTTTTGAATTGTCAAGGGGTCTGTCAGTCAGAAAGATGAAGCTAGTTGCCCATTCCAAAGCTTAGTAGGTACCTATGGAGAAGAACGGGCAAGAAACTCCATGGACACTCTTTTAAATCAAAATATTGTTACAATAAAGTGGTTACATCATTCATGTTGTAATTATACATGTGAGAACGATGTAGAAAGACGTGCACGTTTCAAGCGTCCGTAATAAAAAGATAAAAACAATTATGGAATTAAAATTAGCCGTGGCTGCTAAGAAATGACCAGTTCCTACTGACGGCGCCCGTTCACGGACATGACGTATGGATCAGCACCATTCAGCTCAACCATTTTGAAGGGAACTCAATGATCCAATACACACGCCACCACCAGCGACACATTTGAGTGAGCATGACATACTCTCAGCCGCCAGGGCACATTCAAGTCAATGAAAGACGAACCCAGTAAGCTAGTAAGCTTTATAGTGGGTACATAGTGCTCACACATGTGCTATGCAATTATACAATACTAAGAGATTGAATTTATACAATGCAAAGATAGGTTGTACAATCCTCATCAGCTCCAACACTATTTTTGAAAACTAATTAATTAGTTTACGCGCCCTTGTGGAGCAGGACCAGCCCTTTTTTTTTTTTTTTTTTTTTTTTTTTTTTGTGGTTGGGAAATCGTCAAATAACTTCTCCCGCTCTGGGCAGAGCAGGAGGGCGTGTCAGACTCTTACTGACTAAAACCCACCCGTGTTCCTTCAGTTGCCTGTGCCAGGGGCCACGGTAACCCTCTTGGACTTTTCCGCAACCCTAGCAGGCATCGGTCCTAGCAAACCCCGTCATTGGTGCTGACATCTCTTTGAGGCGCGCGTGGAACACAACGCGCCGTCGACCCGGGCCTGGTCCTTATCGAACGGCGAGCTGCCCATTGCTCGCCGTTCGCAAGCCCGCGCCTACGGTGGCCGGGAATCGGCCTGCGATTCCCGACGCCCAGGGCGTCTCCTGCGGCGGCTAGGGGCGTGAGGGCGCAAATTTTGCCTCTCCCTCACGCGTTCCGCCTCCTTCTTCGCGAACATTACTGCTTCGCAGAAGGAGGTGACGGCTTCCCAAGCCCTCTCGCTCCGTACCATGGCCTGGACCAAGGCCGGACGCGAGAGATCGCCACCGCCAATCGCCTCCACGAGGACACGGCGGTGCTCCGCCCAAGCCGGGCAGACCTCCACCGTATGCTCCACCGTGTCCTCCGGGCGATCCACACAATGGTGACACCCGGGCGTTTCCTCCCGCCTTATCCGGAACAGGAACCTCCCGAAACAACCGTGTCCGGTGAGGACCTGCGTCAGGCGGAAGGTGAGGACGCCGTGGCGCCTCTCAAGCCACTCCTCAAAGAGGGGACTTATCGCCGCAATTGTGGCGTGCCCAGCGCTGGGTTGCGATAATCGCACTCTCCATGCCGCCCTGAGATCCCGCCGGAGCTCTGTCCGCTGTACCGTGATTTCTCGCGGCAGCGGAGCTACGCCCCGGCGTTTCGCCTCCTCGCGCCACTCCCAAACGTGCGCGAGGACTTTTGCCTCCAGATCCCATGGCAGTAATCCGGCAAGGAGGCTCGCCGCCTCACCGGAGACCGTACGGTATCCCCGGACCAGCCGGGTGGCCATGACCCTTTGGGGCGCGTTCAACCAGCGGGCTGGCCGCCGCCTCAAGGAACGCGCCCACACCGGTGCCCCGTAAAGGGCCATGGAGCGCACGACCCCCGCGTAGAGCCTCCGGCAGGAGGCGTTTGGCCCCCCTAGATTGGGCAGGAGCCGCTTTAAGGCAGCCCCGGCCCTTTCCAGTCTGGGAGCCAAACGTCGGAAATGCTCCACGAAGTTCCACCGGCTGTCGAGGACGAGTCCCAGGTACTTCATCGTCGACTCGACGCCGATGTGAACCCCTCCTACCGTTATTTGGGAACCCGACGGTGGCGTGTTCCGAGGACCATGAAAACACATGGCCTCGGACTTGTGCAGGGCCACCTCGAGTCCCAATTGCCGGATCCTCTCGACGATTGTCGCAACCCCGCGTGTCGCTAGTTCGGCCGCCGCCTGGTGCGACCTCCCCTGCGCCAGGATCAGCGTGTCGTCAGCGTAACAAACCACGCTGACGCCACTGGGGAGGTCGGCGCGCAGCACCCAGTCGTAGCCGATATCCCACAGATGCGGCCCCAGGACCGATCCCTGTGGGCCAGGACCAGCCCTGAGCCAAGCATTTTTGTCAGCGATATAATCCCCCAACTTATAATATGCTATTAAAAGTATCTCATTTGACATTTACCGAAAAAGTATTGGTCTTATAATACAACGGATTGGAAATATGATGTTTCGAGCATCGTCGTCTTTTAAGATAGTTTTCTTCGAGCTTCAAAATCAAAGGGTTGTCTTTAAGGAGTCTATATTGATATTGGTGCCGATTCTCTTGTCACAAAATTCTCTAAACTAGACTAAAAATATCCAAAATTTTGTTTATTCCTGTCAAACGACGATTTCCCATTCTGAAATTGACTAAAGTGATACAACTTAACCAAATTTTAGTTTGACAGCACTAAGATGGCACTGAGATCATAATTTAGTGAAAATGGCAATTATGCTATTCTGAATTTTACGTTTTTCACCAAAAATTTTGATTGTCGTAACTAAATCTGCCTGTTTTTAATCGCGATTAAAAAGGTGTGGAATAAAATTAGTTGTCATGAACTAAAATTCACACCAACACCTAAAACAGTACTGTATCTTTTTTTCTTTTCTTTTGCTTATATCTCGAAAACGGTGTGTCCTATCGCAAAAATAATGAAAATTTCGACCCCTTTATAAGACCCCTAAAACATCGAAAATCCAACGTGTTGGTAAAAAAAAAATATTTTTTCATATTTTCCATACAAAAAGTGAAAAATTCCATACAAAACATGTCGAGGCTGCAAAATAATGCGCGCCTCCGGCTCAAAAAAAAAATCACGTGGTACGGCAAACAAGTATCACGTGGAGTCGCAATTGCCAAATTTGATTATATATGTGTCAAAATTATTTTTAAATTTAGAGATTTTATTTTGCAGAATAGCGTTAAGATTCTCATAGCCAAAAGTAAGGAATTTTAGTGATAGTTTAGTTAGTTTAGTTCGGTGTACAACAGAATCGGCACCATTATGTTGAGTACAATATTGCTATACACCAGGTTTGTATGCAGTGGCGTGCACACAGTTTTAAGACAGGGTAGGCAGAAAATTTTACTCACCCAAAATTAAATACTACACGTTGGTTTTGGTTCGTCGTCTTGTCGATTGATGATGTAGGTAATTGCCAAATGCCAACTCAAATATCCATAGATTGACTGATTTTATAGACATATCAATTTACGGATATTCGAAGTGGCCTTTCGGCGCGTTTGTTTGATGTTTTGTAATGTTTGTGTGATTTGCAAAATTTAAATAAAATCATTGAAAAGATGGTGGTGTGAGTATACTAAGTATATAGGATTGTTTTATTTGTATATTAAATCTAAACGCCTATCTTTCTGTAAGAATATCTGCAATATGGAATCGTAAAAGTTGGGAAGGCGTTTTATTTCCGTAAGAAGGTTTTTTTTCTATTGAAATCGTGTATAGATCTGTAAGTCGTTGCTGGCCTTGTGTATTTCTTAAGTAGGTGTGTATACGTTTTAGCGACGAGAATGACCTTTCGGTTGAAGCACTGCTCGCGGGAACTGTAACAATTAATTTTGCCAAACGCAGTACTTCGAGAAAAACTGTATTTATGTTATTTTCGTAAAAATGTTCTATAATTTTGTAAATACTAAGGTTTTTGAATTCGGCAGATTTATGAACACATTTGAGCTCATTGATAAGTCGGTCTAAGTTAAAGTCGAATAATAAACATTAAACATAATTTATAAACATTTACGAATTGCGATACTAATTCAACCGGAAAATTGTCATTATATTTATTGAAATTTTCGCATGAAAGTAGTCCAAACAATTTTAACTCTTTCAGATTTTTATATCGGTCGTGACATTCGATGGATATATTGTCTATAATTTCAATAAAAATCCGCTTAAAATTGGCTTTCGCGTCCACAACATTACGTTTTCGTTTTGGCGGCCCTGTGATTATTTTTACGCCTTCAAAAATTAATTCAAACCTAGATCTGAATGATTCCAAAAACGATTCAAAGTCCCTAATTTTTTTAATGCAATAAGTCACATCTGATGTCTTTCTTTGCATAATTTCGTAAAGCACATCAGTTTCTGCGAATATTTCGTTAAACACATGAAGTAAAAACTGGAATTGAAAGTCTTTTAAATTGTGTAACAAATACGAAACTTGACTTAATGTCTCGCCATCCCAAGAGTCTTCGTTTTCAGCCATATCCTCAAATAAATCAATTGATATGAATCATATTGTTTTGTATTGAATTTACGATTGACTTTACCTATAGTTTGTATTAATTGCAAATCCGGTGTTGGACGAGCTATCTCGATAACTTGTTTTTTTTTTCACTGAAAGATAGTTTTGAAAACGCATCATATTTTATTTTCTCAATACACACACCATCTGAACAACTTTCACAGACAATATTATCAATTTTTCACTCTAATAACAATGTTAAAATCCTGATCCACAAACACAACACACATCAAACAATATGGCTACTATTGACTATTGAAATTACGTATTAAAAAGGGAAATTTAATACGACAAAAAATGATTATAAAATATTGCATTACATAGCAAACTTTCATCGGAAATGTTCGGTACGGATCGTAATTTTTCGTTTTAGACAACGGCTACTCATGCAGTTGTGTGCGTGATTTTTGTCATTGTGTATCAGCAAGTCAATGCGTGTTTTTGGTAACTAATTGTAAGTACCTACTTAATAAGATTAATACTTAGTCTTAAGTTGTGGTATACAATGTAACACTTACTTTGGAAATAAATTATATTATTATTATTAGCAAAGCCCACGTAGCTATAGGAACGCACACACATAAAAATACGCATGACCTCGACTTATCACTGAGCACACATACAAAACATTCAGAGACGAATAGTTTGTGTCTTTGCCGTGGCAAAGGCGAGGTGGCGCTAGTGCAGCGCGAATCGATGATGCGAAATTAAACAACAACAATTAAACTCGATAGGTGGAGCTGATTTATGATTTAAGATTTTTATGTTTTGTTCATTGATAAAATAATATTAGATCTATTATCAGAACTAGGGTAGGCAGTGTCTTTCTGTCTTTATGAAGCGCACGCCACTGTTTGTATGTGTGCAAGAATTGAAATACAGAAATGATTATATTGAAAAGATGTTTTTATTTCAAAGTCATGACCCACTCTCGCAACAATATCTCTTGGATAACTTAAAGGAAGAACTAATTATTCAGTATAAAACCTTGCAGTCCATTCTACTACATTTCCATGAAAATTTTAGCAGTAATCCCTACTAAAATAAGCCTTTATCTGGCCTGAGCATAAACACAGCACTGCATTCTTCATGCAGCGTTATAAATAAGTAGAAATCATATAATCCCTTACCTTGCACCGAAGCGATCCGTAATGAGAACTTGAGTCTCAGTAAATACTCGTATAGCGGAAAAGATCGTGCGACCATGTGGTATTCTTTGCCGGGAAAGTAGCTAGAGACTCTAAACTCATTTTAACTTTTATTGTGGTGCACCTACGTGGTGTATTAAGCCCATTTTGATAACCAACAGATGCCATTTCTTTATGATGCACAATTGCACATACATATAATATAATATTGATTTGTGAAAGTTTATTGTATGCAGAGCGAGTATCGAGTTAACTACTTTATTCGATAGATGGCGTTCTGAAAACGTCGTCGTTTTCTGAATCGCGGTGTTAAGATCTTCCGCAGAGGAGTGACACTCATTCATATAATGTTGACTATTTAAATAAAGTAACATTTTTGTAACAAATTTGTCGAGAAAAGGGAGTTTCGTAAATGCTGAGCTGGAGTTCTGGTTCTGGACTCTAGACCCCTGGCTGTTGAATAATTTGGTTCTGGATTCTTCTCTCTCTCTCTCGATGTCTCATCTCACTCAAGTTCTTCCTCAGTTCTCTTCAACCGAATCTAAATTACAGTAAAAACTGAAGAGACGAATCTTTTTAACCTACTTCAAAAAGGAAGAAGTTCAAAATTCGTCTCCGTATCGTACCGTCTCCATTCCGGACCGGTCCGGTGTTCAGTTGCACATAATGAAACTCTTATCATTTTGTCCTGTCCGTATGTCACGCGGCCAATTTGCTCGGAGGACTTTTTTTGTTTGAAAGAGAGTTTTCTACAGAGATGGTCTCATTTAAACAGGGTAGCAGAGACATCGGCGCGCCTGTTACCATGGATTCAGTAGGTGCCGACATGATTCTGGACGCCCCTTTATTTATTTTTTTGAGTGTGGTGTATCATCAAATAACTTCTGATGCTCTGGGCGGAGCGGGAGGGCGTGTCAGACTCTTACTGACTGAAACCCACCCGTGTTCCTTCAGTTGCCTGTGCCAGGGGCCACGGTAACCCTTTGGAACTTTCCTGAGATGACTGGACGCCCTTGCGTTCATAATTTTCGACGGTTTTATAAAAAAAACAGCTATTTCATACAAACGTGCAATACCTACGCGGTCAAAATGGATGAAACAGATTTTTTTTACTAGGGTCATTTGTGTTGAATTCATGCCACTCTGTACAGTGAAGATCTGACAATGGAAGTTCTCAATAACGTACAGGGGCCGTACTATGACGTGTTAACACCATCATGATTCCGTTGCGAAAAAGAGATAGTGCTATCGGTCACGTATAGCTCCGTCTCTCTTTCACGCTGGAACAATAATGGAATTAACACGTCATAGTACGGCCCCAGTACTTGTATTGTGATTTGGTTACTGTACAGGTATCAAAGAAAATTACTGGTTAGTTACCATCCGTGGTCAGTTGATGATGGACTGCGAAGAAACCCTACTGTCACAGAACTCCTCAATGACGAACTGTATACATACTTAGTGTGACTGGATTTTCGTACGGTATGTAAAAAAAAGTTGCTGAGTATCAATTTAGAGTAGTACACGAATTTGTGTGAGCTAGGTTCCACAATAAAAAATAAAAAACTTTTTACAAAAAATATAACCGACTTCAACTTAACAAAACACTGCAAATAGCAAAAGTGTTTTATGGAAGTCGGTTACGAGTATATTTCACTCTATAATAAAATAGAGCGTCACTCTACAATAAAATAGAATTTCTATAAAGCGAATTATCAAGAAATTAATGTCGAACTGAATACGTTGAGCTCGGACGAACTGTTTCTAAATCTCTCCAGTGATACTTTTTATGACTATATATATGGAATCGTCAGACTATTATGTTCCATCGTCACGTCAAAAATCAACTGCCTTTCCCGTATATTTTAGCGCATCTATAATTAAAACTTTCAAAAGTAAAGAACGCGCATGGATAAGAAGGAAAAAACTGCGTAACTTATCCGATTATAAAAAGTTCTCTATTCAGCGTAAATGTTTCAAAATACTTTGTGTACAGTGTTATAATAAGTACATGCAAAGTGTTGAACAAAGCATACCTATTAATGTCAAGCACTTCTGGACGTACATCTCTAACCGAAAGAAAGATTCTGGAATCCCAGCTAACATGCAGTACAAAAATAATTCATCTAACTGCCCCGCTGAGATATGTTTACTGTTTTCTGGATTCTTCAACTCAGTATACGAGCCCACAACTTTTGTCCCTAATACCTGGACATCCCCAGAAACCCTTGACGAGAATCCCGTATGCATTTTTACCTCGAAAAGAGTGTCATACTTAAGACACTTACCTCATTAGACTAAGCTAAAGGAGCTGGTCCGGACAGCCTACCCCCTTCCTTCTTTAAAAACACTGCACAAACCATAAGTGTCCCGTTACACATAATATATAACAAATGTCTCAGGGAAGGGATTTTCCCTTATGTTTGGAAGAGGGCTTTCATCACGCCCATTCACAAAAGCGGTGACAAAGGAAACGTTGAGAATTATCGATCCATGTCTATCTTGTCCACCTTGTCTACATTTTTTGAGGGTCTAGTGCACAGTCACTTATTTCCACAGTTAAATCACCTTATTATACTCGAGCAGCATGGTTTCGTTAAATCCAAATCCACTACCACAATCTTAATAACTTTTACACATTTTTTGTTCCATGCACATGGACATGCGCACGCAGGTTGATGCTGTATACACTGATTTTTAGAAGGCTTTTGACAAGGTGGACCACAAATTGCTTCTCGTTAAAAGCGCTTTTAATGGCATAAGAGGCAACTTACTCAGATGGTTTGCTTCATATATTTCAGAGGACTCTAAAGGTTGTTATCAATAGATTTGAGTCTGATTGGGTTTTCGTCGAATCAGGTGTGCCTCAAGGATCTGTCTTAGGCCATTGCTTTTCATCTTGTTTATGAACGACATAAAATCCTGCATAGTCAACTCGAAATTAGGAACTTCGAGTTGACTTCAACTCGAAATTCCTAATGTACGCCGATGACATTAAAATCTATAAGGCTTGTGCGAACTCTCAGGATTGTTTACACAAGAGGACTTATGCAGACTTTCACAATACTGTCTAGTCAATAAACTTCATCTTACTCTTCCAAAATGTCACTTTATTTCTTTTACTAAAAACTTCCCATATACCTTGAACGACATACAATTGAAAAAAACTGAGTATGTATGGTTTTGTCATGCGGTCTTGTATAGACTTTAAAAAGCCTTCTACTTTTCTCTTCAATAAAACACTAGTCCGGTCTCAATTGAAATACGCGAACCTAGAGAAAATGTTAAGAAAAAAAAAATCGTGCCACGCACTACAAGTGCTTCCGTACAAGGATTCCCTAAGCAGATTTGCTAAAGCATTATAGAATTTTGAGCTTGCATTCCAGACGTTCACTGATCATGGTTGTGATGCTGTGCGGTATATGCAATAACAAATTTAATTTTACTGAACTCTCGAATAGATTGTGTTACGTTGTACCTAGAACTGTTATTCGGCGGGAGATGCGCGCACCTCGACTATTCTACACTGCGCGATATAGAACGAAAGCCGGGGTGTGAGCCCTTCTCCGGCAGCTTTTAGAAACCTATGACTCACAATTCACTGATTTTCGCTGTCGCAATCGAAATTTAAAAGAATGGTTTCAGAATCTCTTGCAGGTCGCCCATAAGTCGGATGCTCTTGTCATCCGCTTCCTTCAATTCGTTGGTATATGTATAGCGTTCTTCTTTTAAATATGTCCTTTTTATTTTTTCTCTCATTTAACACGCGTTCGTTATCATACTCCGATGTCACTTCGTGGTCAATAGTGTGGGTTAAATACGTTTTCTCGACTGTAATATAACTACTTTTTTTAATGCTGTTTTTTGTCCCAAATATTTTTTTTGTAATCAGTTTTTTTTAACGATCGACACATAAATACTGTATTCATTCTAAAGCTGGGGTGAGTAATTTGTATGGTTTTCGGTAGTAGAAAGAGGTCTTAATCAAAATGATATCCAAAGTTTTCGTCATGGGTGTCATCTTCATAGTTTTCGAGGGCTTAGCGGCTGGTGCCGAAAATCAGGAAATCTAAATCCAAAATGGCTGCCATAACCTGCGTAAATAAGTTACTTGCTTTATGTAGGAGCTCTTTCGTGGGGTAAGCAACCAATAAAAGATTACCACCGATAGATTAAACTATAATATTTTCAATGGCACCATATTAAAAAACAGGTGAATACCTTACAAAAGTAGTATAATGAGAATCGAGAATTGAGAATGAGGTCTCCTCAGTGACCGTCGTCAATATGACTTTCGCCGGGGACGGTCAACTGGCGATCTTCTTGTGTATGTCACGCACTGCTGGGACAAGGCCATTGAGAAACACGGCGAAGCACGTGCTATATCGCTTGATATCACGAAGGCCTTCGATAGGGTGGGAGAAGCGTGCCAGACGCTTCTCAGCAAGCTTCCTGCTAATGGCATCCCAGCTGATTTTTGTAGCTGGATACCAGACTTCCTTAGTGAACTGTCAATCAGAGTAGTCGTTGACGGTTGCTCCTCTGACCTTATGGCTATTTATGCCGGAGTTCCTCAGGGGCCTGTTCTCTCTGCAACAGTTTTCCTGCTGCACATCAATGACCTACTTCAGTCTGTTATTGTTGGATACACAGATAACAAAACTGTTTCAGAGAGATGCTTGTCCAGCGCAAAAAACAGCGGGGCCGAGGTTCGTTCATTGAGAGAGGCCATGGTAAAGCGTACTGATTTGACTTAAGCCTTATCTCCCAGTGGGGTGATGACAATCTAGTCTCTTTTAACGCCACCAAAACACAGGCGTGTGTTTTTACCGCTAAACGGAGTCGTTTCGACCAAACTCCTTCTTTTCCGGGTACGTCTGTTCCTGTAACTGATCGGCTCGAGCTCCTAGGCATGTCAGTTGGTATCAGGTCTCAACTTCGGCGCCACCATCAAGTACATAGCTCAAACAGCGGCCAGGAAACTGGGCATCCTAAATAGAGTGAAGCGATACTTTACGCCTGGACAGCTTCTGACCCTTTACAAAGCGAAAGTCCGATCCTGCATGGAGTATTGCAGCCACCTTTGGGATGGCTCAGCAAAGTACGAATTTGCCGCACTTGACTCGGTGGCACGCAGAGCTAAGAGGCTCATTGGCGACGTAAAACTGGTGGATGTCAAGCTGTACAGCTGGGCTCATCGCCGCAAGGTTGCCTGCTTGTCGGTCTTCTACAGATTGTACTTCGGTGAGTGTGCCCAAGAACTCCACGATCTAATTCCACCGGCCCCCTTTTTCCATCGGTCATTTAGACGCACTGCAAGTTACCATCCTTTTTACCTAGCTGCTATTCCACCAATTCGCACTAAGCGATTCCAAATGTCTTTTGTAATGCGCACAGCAAAAGAATGGAACTCTCTACCTGCGTCTATGTTTCCGAACGCATACAACCCTAATCTCTTTTAAGTGAGAGTGAACAGGCTTCTTTTGGGTAAGCTCACTCCACCGTCGACTCTGTCTCTGTCACCACTGACCTAGACAGAGTAAAGAGCAAACCCGTCTTAATTAAATAAAAAAAAATAAAACATAAACATGCAATGTAAAACGTAATATTTTTTTTCTTTATTCGGGCATTTGGACAGATAGTGAACCTGTGATGACGCACCGTTAAATAAGTATATAGGTATAAAAATATGTAGGTACCCACTTGTTTTGGTACAACACTTTAAGCTTTGTAATTGTGAAAACATAGTAAATATGCATTTCAAAATTTACCCAAAACATGGGACTTGACATGCTTCATCGGCAACCTGCTAATAATGTAGCGTAGTGTAGTACCTATTCAGCATTTAGAAACACATTTGTCTGTATTATTAGAGAATCCCTCTCAACGTCTAACTGTGAGTAATGACAACTAAGTGGAGCTCATTACTCTTTGATTACGAACTGAATGTTCGAGTAGCGGTAGAACTATCTACGGGAATAACACAAAATCCATCAATAGTAGTAACTTCTATTTTTAGAGTAGTTATTTTTAGAGTATCTAGTTGGATAGTTTTGTTAAGCTCCAAGAAACATTTACCTACCTCCGAATAGAGTCTGGATTTATGCTTTATCAATGTAAATAAGCCCCTACAACGTGGGACTTTTAGGAAAGGAAGAAAACATAACTAGCATCGTGAGAGTGTTATTAACACCAGCTTATGTTTGGGATATACAGGCGTTTTTTTTTCACGCTCTTTTTTTTCCTTGTCACTTTAGTCATTGTCAGAATAGTTGACATCGTCTATAAAAGAAACAAATATTCTAAAAAAATCTTTATTCATCACCATCTTCAATGTAAAATCATTTTGTAACGATGTAGTCAAAGAAAAGCCATATAACTAAGAAGAACATAGGGAGACATAGAAAACCCTGATTGCATTACACGGTAAGGCAAATATGGGTTATGTACATTATCTTATATCGTTTTATCATAACTTTCTGGTCACTCTAGAATATGTTTAAATAAAACTATCAAAAGAACGTATCAAGACTAATGAATGATGCATTTAATTACTTATCGATCTCTGCTCTTTTAAATGCTATTAAATAGAAATAGACCTACGTGTGCATTAAAACATAATTGAAACAGCAATTTGTCTTCACTATATAAACTAACAACATAAATAAAGTGGTATTATGAGATAGCATTTCAACCAATTCTAAAGGTAAGTAGTACCCTAAGTTAACTTTCCTCAATTTTATTTTAAAATAGAATGCCTGATACTGACATTATAAGTAGGGTATATATATATATTTACTACTTACTGTCTTTTGTCAAAATGGTTACGCCACACACAACAGATTTTTCAAATTCTTATTTCTTGTCATTAAATATGAAACATAAGACTAAATTCCGAATTCAAATTAAACATCCGAGAGTACTCCAAGAGCCCGGATGCTGTGTGTCTAATTATGATTGTCCCTCTCACTCAAACCTCACTTGAGCTAAATTTAACTTTCTCTTCAGACCATACTTAATCACTACTTGCGAAAGAATCAAAAGGTTTTCAGGAAATGGGTTCTTTTTGTTTACTTTGAAGCACACGTTTCTTGATTGAATTTAATTTTTGAGAGCATAAAAGTGTTTCAAAGTGTTTTAACATTTCTGTAAAGACGTAAAGTAAACATTTAAAAGTAATGGTATTAGATTTTGTTACGAATCTCATGTTAAATTCTATTTTATTTTGATTTAAGATAACGCTGTGTTAGTTTTAGGTACATTCGTATTTTTTTTATATTGGCTTAGGTTTTGTAAACACTGGTTTCTAATTTGCTGTTCCTTTACTTTAACAACTTTCCATTTACGCTACACTACCAGTCCACATTACTCTTTTTTCTTTCCTTGAATTAATATTCACATTAACTTACAGATGAGACTGCTTCTCCTTACCCTCTGCGCGATCGCGGCTACCAGCGCCGACGTGACCTGGGACCCCAATGGGGAGTACCGGATCCTAGTCACCGAGCCCGTTGAAGGTGACCCTCTACAAGAACTCAAGATTGACACCACACCTATAAAAGAAATCAAACTTGAAACCACAGCTACTATGAAGAAACTAATTATGCCCCTCAATCTTGGTAGCTACAAGTTTGGAAGCTACCCTTATTTGCCTTACCGTGTAATGCAACCAGTATATTCTATGTCTTCTCCCTATGTTCTTCATAGTTATATGCCTTTTACAAAATGATTTGACATTGAAGATGGTGTTGAATAAAGATTTTTGAGAAAAATCGTTTCTTTTATTTTTTGTTGTGACTTCGTAAAAAAACACGCTTATTCCATTATATTTTTATTAAATGGCCAGCAAAGCCGATGTCAACTATTCTGCCAATGTCTAAAGTTAATGGGAAAAAAAAGATAATATCATGAAAAAAAAACGCCTACAGTATTTCCCAAACATAAGCAGGAGTTAATTCACTTGCCTGGTGCTAGTTATGTATTCTTTCTTTTCTTGAAAGTCCCAGCCAGTGTCCAACTTAATTACTACTGTATTCAAATATATCCATTGTACACAATTTAATTTCAACAAAAAGTTTTCCACGCTTCAAACATATTATTGTATTTCATGGAAATTCGACGTAAGACCAAATTGTACTACTTGGTCGAGTTAACTGTGCACCTCGCTGGAATGCCATTTCTTCCCCCGCAACACCGCTCACCTCCCCGCGCTCGCCACGTCGCAAACAAAGCGTTGAAATTGCGTCATCAACTCCAGGTGCACAGTTAATTCGACCGAGTAGTACACGTTCTAGTTACTCTATTATTGCTTAACAATAGGTTACTTTAATTGTCTGTGTTATTCCAATTTAAGTCTTATTTACATTGTATAAGATCCACTCCAAATTAAATTACTATAACGATATTATTCTCATCGATACGAGTCTGCTACCAATTATGAGTTATTCTAATTTGAGCCTTATTACACGTGCTGAAAGCTCGTTTCGTTCTTATTGATAGTAAGTGTCAGAGGGTGAACAACGAGAAATACTTTTGTGTCCACGTGTACCGTGAATAAGATAGCACCATCGTGATTGTACCATTCGTTTCTAAAAGGGTGTTATCAATACAGAATGTATTTTGGAGTGTCTTTAAATATATTCAAATAATTAATACATTCGAGATTATTTTATGACTGCTGTTTTCTTTATTCTAATTTTCTTGATATTACCTCGGTTAAACAAACACCATTACACTACAATGTACGTATACATGTTATACATTATGAAAATTAAGAAAGATTACCACCAATAAATTGTTATTATAATTATTAAACTTTAATATTTTCAATGATACCATATTAAAAAAAAACAGGCGTATACATTACAAAAGTAGTACCTACATTAAAAATGAGAATAAACATACAATGTAAAACGTAATTACTTTTTGCTTTACTCGGGGTTTGGATAGATTATGCACCTGTGATGACGCACATGCGGTGAAAATGATAACAAATCCTGTCCTTATGCAAAACATAAGGGAGGTCGCCCACGGCAATTTTTGCAGCAATTCAGTAGCGATACAGTCGCAAAAAGACCGCGATAAAGTCGCGATGCTGTCGCTGGTCGTATACGTTCGCCCACTTAGTTACGATTTTGCATCGCGACTATGGCGATGCAATATCGATACTGTCGCGATTCAGCATCGATACAGTCACGATGCAGCAACGATACAGTCGTGCGCTGTAGTGACTACCTGTGAATGCCTGTGGACGCTACAGTTGTAAGATGGACTCGGTCGAGATGAGGTTGGTCACGTTGTCTTTGTTGCTGCTTAACAAGCCTGATGTACAAGGAAAAATTTACAAAATGTATAGAATATAATATTCAACATTTCGCTCTTTTTATCAAATTGAATCAAACGTTTATTTGCCAGAAATACATCGTTTTGGTAAAGTTGAGATCTTATAACATACGTGTCATTGTATTCTGTCTGCAAGCAAGCGTGCAAATTTATATTGAGTCTAATACATTTTTATTAGATTATTATGATTCTTATAGACAATTACCATGCATTTATTTACAATTTAATTTTTAAATTTCTATTGATAGTATTCTTAATAATATACAAATTTTCAATTTTTATGTTCTAAAAATTCCTTAACACTGTAGCATAAAACCAACATAATAATAAAATATATAAAAACAACACTTCAGAAGCCATTCTGTCAATTTTATCAGGAACACATGACCCTGTAATAATTTTATTTCGTTTGGTAAGTTATTATAATTTAGTTTATAATAACTCACACATAATAAACACATTTTTATCTCTATGACAGGGTGGTTGATTCAGTAAATCAGTAGGTTGCGAAAATTTGCCCTTTTTTGTACAGTCAGGACTTCACTACGTTGTTTAAAGTAGTGCATGTGTTTTTTGTAAAGACGCAGATATCGTTTATATATACAGGGTGGCCCAAAAGTCGTGGATCAAACGCAACTAGGGGTTAGGTGGGGTCATCAGCTGCAAAAAGTTGTTCTACGGGAGGTCCTTAAGGTCAACCCCTGCAGACTATAATTTATTTTGAGTTTTTATGAGAAAATTGACTTTTTTTAACTAATTCTTATTGAAATTCGAAAAAATCTACATCCTGTATCTTTTTTATAATTTTCACTAGATTGGTACTGATGAGTACTTGCCTTAGACATGCTATTTATGGTTGTTTATTGGGTGTGTTGAAGATAATATTAAGTTTTACGAAATTTTTTTTCTCAAATCATAACTTTTCATTTACGTTGGACCCCACTGTGAAAAAAAAATACTCTACCGAAAAGTGACCCTGTGTTACAAGTTTTGGCGCATTTAATAGGGATTCCGAAAAGGTATTACACATGGCCATGAGTGGCTCTAATATCTTTCTAGGACGAAAAAACAAGAAAACGATTGTGAAATAATTGTTTTATTAAGCAAAACATTTTACAATAAATGCTCAAAATTCCTGCCTCTGACCATAATACATAATCTGCACCGTCTAATAAAATTCCTCCGTAACTTACGGAATGCACCTCTGTTGTTAGTAACTTGTAACCTAGCAAATTCGAGCTTTTGTCGTAGCTCTTGTTCGCTATTGTTCTCTCCTTGGTAAACTATTTCTTTAAAATAGCCCCAAAGAAAAAAATCTAATGGATTTAAATCGGGCGACCGGGGTGGCCACGCAATATGTCCGCCTCGACCAATCCACCGGTTGGGGAAGCGCTTGTTCAAATGATCTCTAACTGCTCGAGCGTAGTGAGGCGGGGCGCCATCATGTTGCAGCCACATTTCTGCTATTCTTTCTTCTGGAACTTGAGCTTCGTTAAGGATATGGTTTAAATTATTTTGCAAAAAAATTAAATACTGAGCACCATTCAGCCTTGCTGGCATTTCATGCAGCACCAACTGCTGGCCAATTATACCAGCCCACATGTTAATACCAAACAGATGCTGGAATCTATAATTTCTTATGATATGGGGGTTTACTCTGGAGTAAAAATGTAGATTGTGGATATTGAATACTCCCATTCTTCTAAAAGTTGACTCATCCGTCCATAAAACCTTGTTGAAGAACTGCGGATCCTCTCTGTGGTATCTTAGCATCTCTCTGCAAAACCGCACTCTGGGTTCATAGTCACTGGGCAGCAAAGCTTGCACCCTTTACACGTGGTAGGCGTGTAATTTGTTTCTGTTAATGACACGTTGCACCGTCGATCTTGGAATCCCGAGATTACGGGATATTTGGCGTTGACTTATACTAGGATCCAATCTTAATTCTCTCAGCACTTGATCTTCATTTTCAAATTGCCCCACTGGTCTGCCTGCTCTCGGAGCATGCTGACCGGGTAAGACTCCCTCCATGTACGAATTATGTACGCGCATAAAGACTCTGTAGTCCGGAAAACGATCACGGTTAGGGTAGCGTTGACGATAATCCCTGGCAGCAGCCCGGGCATTACCGTCGCAAAAGCCATACAGGTAATGCATTTCTGCATACTCCCGTTGGGTGTATTCTCTCCTCGCAGCAGCCATCTGTCCACTTTTGTAGCCAATCCGTCCGATTCCGAATCTAGTCCGATTCACACAGCACTGGTCACAGGTAAGCAATCTATCACAAGTCCGAAAAACAAAGCGTAGGTCAAAGGAAAGAAACTGATCACAAGTCGTCGTAAAACCGAGAAAAAGAACACGTGCGTACTCATAGGCAGGAAGCGAGTCACTAAAGAACACTAAACATTCTAAAGAAACATGCTCACGCGCATCCCCCGACCCCGCCTCGGCCGGCCCGGCCTTTTGTTTCCTAGAAAAGATATCGGTACCTGAAATGACGGGCACACCGGCCTTTTATTGACAAAGGATTAAATGGTTAGTGTAAAAGAGAGGTAGAGAGTCTTTGTCATTAATTGTATTAGTTCCAGTTTATTTTTAAATAAGCCTAACCGAGTTTTATGGTTGGATTAACTTTGGCCTTGCTACGAATAATCGTCCTTGAAAGATATTAGAGCCACTCATGGCCATGTGTAATACCTTTTCGGAATCCCTATGCGCCAAAACTTGTAACGAAGGGTCACTTTTCGGTAGAGTATTTTTTTTTGACAGTGGGGTCCAAAGTAAATGAAAAGTTATAATTTGAGAAAAAAAAATTCGTAAAACTTAATATTATCTTCAACACGCCCAATAAACAACCGTAAATAGCATGTCTAAGGCAAAGACTCATCAGTACCAATCTAGTGAAAATTATAAAAAAGATACAGGATGTAGATTTTTTCGAGTTTTTATAAGAATTAGTAAAAAAAAGTGTATTTTGTCATAAAAACTCAAAATAAATTATACTCTGCAGGGGTTGACCTTAAGGACCTCCCGTAGAACAACTTTTTGCAGCTGATGACCCCACCTAACCCCTAGTTGCGTTTGATCCACGACTTTTGGGCCAACCTGTATAAGGGATCGGAAAAAAAATCATTTTTGAAATAACGGTTTCCAACTATTTGGGAACTAAACCTTGTTAATAACCCGGATGCACCGTTTTTGAATTTTAAAAACTCTACATAAGTATCGTTCGAGTTGTCCCACATTATTAATCTATAGCTCATTACAGATGGCACATAACAATGGTAAGTCGATAGGGCCGCTTCCACGGAAACATTTTGTCTAAATTTTTTTAGTGCAAACACAAACTTATCTAGTTTCTGAGAAATTGTCCCTATGTGGCTTTTCCAATTAAGATGTTTATCTACATTAAGCCCTAGAAAGTTTTAATCATCTCCTGGTTCTAATTGTTTGTCGAATTCGAATTAAAAATTCGAATAACAAAGTAAAAACCACCTGGAAAATTATTAACAATGAGACGGGTAAGTCGGTTAAACAAGAAAAACAATTAGAGATTATGGTCGACAACAAATTAGTTAATACAGCAGCTGACGTAGCTGAAGCATTTAATGAGTTTTTTGCCAACATACCTATAACTACGACTCGCTCCTTAAATTCGTCCCCATCTGAAGCTGAAAACCTTTTGCATAATAGTGTGCCTAAATGTAGTCGCTTATTTAGCTTCGAACATGTAACACCTCGTGATGTAATTAGTGTTTTTAACACACTCAAGTCAAAAAACACTGGTGATTACTGGGGCATCTCAATTAAACTTGTAAGTAATATAATCGACATCGTAGCCCCCTATCTAGCTGTTACTTTTAATAAATGTGTTGATTTAGGAACTTTTCCTGACCTCATGAAGAGTAGTAAAGTCATACCATTATTTAAATCGGGTAATAAAAATAACGTTGCCAATTTTAGGCCTATTTCTATCTTACCTGCATTTAGTAAAATATTTGAAAAATTAATACTCAAGCAGTTGCTAAGACATTTTAATTTAAATAGCCTCCTTCATGATGAACAATATGGCTTTACAAAAGGTCGTTCGACTACAGATGCGGGTGTTGCTCTGCTGAAACACATATTTAGCGCATGGGAGAGCTCGCAAAATGCTATTGGAGTTTTCTGTGATCTCTCCAAAGCCTTTGATTGCGTGCACCATGACACGCTTTTGCGTAAACTAATTCATTACGGTATTCAAAACGAAGCTCTTAACGTATTAGATTCATATTTACATAATAGGCACCAATGTGTAGATGTTAATGGTGTGAAATCTTCCGGGCTATCAGTTCAGTTAGGTGTACCTCAAGGCTCTATACTGGGCCCATTTTTATTCTTGGTGTATATAAATGACTTACCATTCTATTTAAAGGGCATCTGTGACGTTGTACTATTTGCTGATGATACCTCTCTTATCTTTAAAGTAGACAGGAATAGACAAAATTTTGACGACGTAAACAGTGCACTATCAATGGTTACAGATTGGTTTACCACAAATAACCTAGTTCTCAATGCCAAGAAAACGAAATGTGTAAAGTTCGCCTTACCGAATGTTAGAAATCTAGGACCCAACATCGTCTTAGATAAAGAGGTACTTGAAACTGTAGACTCGGCAGTATTTCTGGGCATAACAGTTGATGCCAAGCTTCAGTGGGGATCACATATATCATGCCTAGCGGGAAGGCTCAGTTCGGCCGCCTATGCCGTCAGGAAAGTAAGACAATACACTGACGTTGATACAGCTCGGCTAGTCTATTTCAGTTATTTTCATAGCGTCATGTCCTACGGCATTCTGCTGTGGGGCAAAGCCGCTGATATTCAAAATATATTTGTTCTGCAAAAACGAGCTGTACGAGCAATTTACCAGCTAGGTGCTAGAGTTACTCTGAGAGATTTTTTTAAAGAGATTGGTATTCTCACGGTGGCCTCACAATTCATCTTCGCCAACATCTTATATATTAGGCAAAATATACACTTATACACAAAAAACAGTGATATTCATAATATTAACACTAGAAACAAGGAGAAACTACGTGCTCCCTTTCACCGGCTTCATAAGGTCCATAACTCATTTGTTGGGCTTGGTATAAACTTTTATAACAAGCTTCCCTCTTCTTTGTTAGAATTGCCTTTTAATGCGTTTAAAGCTAAAGTAAAATCCAACCTTTGTTCAAAGGCATACTATTCAATCAACGATTACTTAAACGATAAAAATAGTTGGTCGCTGTGATTAACTCAAGACAATGTTTATGTTCTTTCTCCAAAATTAGCTTACCTACTGACAAGTTATACGAGTTCATATAATTGTTTATTTTATTTGACTATATTTATTAGTCACCTTAGTTTAATTTAATTTTTATTTATTATTGACATAATCTACTCATTTCAATGTTTTTTAATGAGTTGTATTGCAATATATGGTTAGCTAGTGACCTCGACAGTTCATCATATTATTCTTTTGAGCAACCGGCAGCAAGTTCGTCATGCTCCCTTAGATGTCAATGCTTGCGGTAGCGTCGGGGGTCGGGTTGCCTCCTTCCCTCAAATATGGCGAGGGGGGTAATGGCTGATCTTTGCGTTATGCTCGTGAACGGGTGCTGCTTGTGGTGACAGGTCAGCTTGCTGACTATGGTTTTGTTATTGTTATTAGAAATTAATGTTTCTTTATTTTACTTCGAAGGTCCTAGTTTATCATTTGTGGCTACTAGTTACAGCTATATACATATAAAAAAACATAATGCAGCATTGCATATGTAAGCGGGCACGCCCTTTATGTCAGGAGGCTTTTTATTATGTATTAAGTTCTGTTTGCGTTTTTGTTTTTATTATTTATTTATGCTTGAGTATAGTTTTAAATATTGGCGTGTGCTAGCTGACATATGGCAAATAATTTTAATATTTTTGTGTTTCGTAATGTTAATTTATTTATTACTATATGTATAGAATCCAGTTCTTCTAACTGAACAGACAGCAGTGCTGCTGGGGAGTTTGTTCCGCCACTTCTTCTTCCCAGCTAAAGCACTAGGAAGTGGTGAAGGGTGGGCGTTTTGGGGGGACTGTCTTATGTGATTTTGACGTTCAAAAAGTGCTGATTCTCAGCCTAATTTGAATAAATGACTTTTGATTTGATTTGATTTGAAGACAAAACAAAAAAAATATTATTTATTTATAAAATAAATAACGTCTAAAGTTAATTGTTTTGTATTAAGAGAGTTAAATTCGATAAATTTTGTTTTGATAATAATGTTTATGTTTAAATTCTAATTTTCCATCCAACTTACTACATTCTGACAGGGTCTTTACGGTAACTGATTTATACGCGTTTTTATCCTGACATTTTATAACAACTGTAGGATCATCTGCAAAAAGAATAAATTTCTGCACAGTGGCTTCCGGAAGATCGTTTATATAAAACAAAAAAAGTAAAGGCCCGAGAATGCTACCCTGAGGCACACCATGTTTATTTATCAAGTTTTTTTACCAATGATTAAAATTTTTCATTGGAATATATTTTGCTGCTTTTTTACAATATTTAGGATATCTCTGTACATTAATTTCTGTTTCGTAAATAGCATAGCTTATGCCATAAAAGTCTGTATTTTGTAAAAGTTTAGAGTGATTAACAAAGTCAAAAGCCTTACTCATATCCAGAAATAGGGACACTACTGGATTGACATTATTGATGCTATCTGTTACAATTTTTATTAAATTAAAGATTGCAAGAGCAGTTGAACATCCCCTGCAGAAACAAAATTGCTCCTTGCATGATATCTCATGTGTAGAGAGAAAGCTATTTAACTGAGCATTAACTTTTCAATTTTTTTAGATGAAACGAGAACTACAGTGATGGGCCGATAGTTGTGAGGGTCTGACTTACTTCCCTTTTTGAGAAGTGGTTTCACGATAGACATTTTAAGCTGTTCAGTAAATACACCTTCTAGGAATGAGAAGTTTATAATATGCGCCAGTGGACGACATTATCGAAATAGCACAAGATTTCAAAGTCTGTGTTGTGACATCATCTAGTCCACTAGTTTTGCTATTGTTTAGAGACATTATGACTTTATACACTTCTACTGCATATACAGTATTTAGGAAAATGGTATTTAGATTTTTGTTTTTTTTTATTAAGTTCATATTATTGAAATATATAGGCTGATTGGATGTCAAATTAATAAATTAGTAATTTAATATAGTTGTATATAGGGTCATTGTATGTCACATTATTAAGATTTATTTCGTCAATGTCATTTTTGTAGGGACTATTATTAGATATAGTTGAGAAGATTGCATTCCAAGTAACTTTACATTTATTCTTAACCTTTTGTATACGCCTTGTATATACGTTTATGTGCTCTCTATGCACATCGCTAAAAGATATGGTTATAGAGTTTGTAGTTTTTCTCATTCTGTTTTTTAAAGTTACTATTATTTAATTTTAGATATAAGTGACGTTTAGTTTTACTCTAGTAATACTAAACGTCACTTATATCTAAAACAACTGGATAACAAAAAGCATCAAGAAGTCTACTTCTTGATGCTTTTTGTTATCCAGTTTTGTATCACTGGATTGTTATTATCTTTAACCTATAACACTGGAAACACAGATCATAGTATAATTTTAATGTGTAATAAAAATTATTTGACGCAGGCGCGCGTTGTCGACACGTGCTACTGAATCGCTGTAGAACGTCGCCGTGGGCGACCTCCCTAATCCGTAGTATCGGCGAGTTAATGCGAACTGTAAACTAAATACCATATGTAGGTACCCACTTGATTTGGTACAAAAATTTAAGCTTTGTAATTGTGAATACCTAATTGAATATTTCAAAAATTACCTATAACATGGGACTTGACATGCATCATCGGCAACCTGCAAATAATGTAGCGTAGTGTAGTATCCAGCATTTCCATCAATAGTAGTAACTTTTGTTTTTAGAGTAGTTATAGTGTTGGATAGTTAGTTAAGCTCCAAGAAACATTTACCTACCTCCGATACAGTCTAGATTTATAATCACGCCCGAGAACTTACGAAGGAATTCGGTTACCATCAATGTTGGGTTGCAAACGGAAAGGTTTATATTCGTGAAAAAGACGGAATGTCAAGCCGCCTCATAAAAACTGACGAAGACCTCGAGAAACTCCGTAAGAAAAAATTACTAGTACTGTACCTACCACTACATGCTATATTTTTAATCACAGTCTTGTTAACCCTAGTTCAAACATATACTATTCCATTAATAATTAACACTTACACTAAAATTAATCAATTGTACATACACTGTTCAATACGAATAAGCTTGTTACTAACATTAACTATACATACACAATACAATATACACAATTAATTCCCAATCACGTTACTTGTACTCCACATCAAAAACGCACACAAACCTAACCGGTCGACATACTTTATAATGAAAAGGCAACTATATGTACTATCGTACCTGCTCTGTACCAGTATACTAAACTTTATTGTTATGCTATTATGCAGCACTCAAAACATAAATGTCAAAATGGATTTTTTTAATATTAACATTCGATAACACACAAAACAACCTAAACAACCTGGATGCTGTCTCGGTGTCGGATGCTTCGACTTGTGACCTGGAAAACTGTACTCCACCAAATTTTATACCTAACCAAACACTTAAAATCATTACACAGAACATAAGAAGTATTAAATAAAACATAACAGGCTTTATGACTACACTTGCTCGGACAAAACTAGACTGGGACATAATCGCATTGACCGAGTGTTGGCTCCCTAATACCCACAATATTCCCGAGTTGACGAACTATAACTATTACCTTACCAACAATAATCATACACAAAATGAAGGTGTAGTCCTGTATGTCCATAAAAAACTGCAGCTAGTTGTAGAAGAGCCGTCATTCTTAGATGCTAACTGTCTCGAAGTAAAAATCAATAGAAATACTGTTCTCTTAGCAATATACCGCCCGCCAGGTTACAAAGACTAAGGCCCAAGTTCACCAACTACAACATAATCATTGATTACGTAACCGTTCTGTTAGCATTTAACAGTCGTTTAAACAAAGCACGTTTTTTTCGAGTTCACCAAACGTTTTTGAACGAGTGAATCGAAAATGACTGAATGATCGAATGGTATAACATTTTTTTGTGAATGTTGAAAGTCAACGTCAATCAATTTCCATTGTCAAACTGTGTGATCAAACTCAATTCATAATTCTTTCGTGCTGTGGTGTTAATTTTCTTTTATAATCAGTAAATATGGAAGATAAACGCAAACGTACTGTAAATTCGTACCGTAAATCCATGAAATCGGTAGTAACGGAACTTGTAATAAAGTACAGAGACATAATAGATAAAAAAAATCGGACGCTAACAACAAATGCTGAAAAAGCAAGTGGTTGGAAGCATCTGGCCGACGAATTAGATGCTCTTAGCACACACTTCAAACTTACTTTCTGGGAAAATATCAAACGCAAAACAATCAACAAGTCGGAAACGGGAGCTATTTATGACTGCTAAGCAAACGTGGTAATTAAATTACCTAATACTTTGTAGTTCCGGATTGTCGCGATATTTATAACGTAACACGTTATTTTTAGGTGGTGGAAGACTACCTCCACCTCCTCCGAATGCCAAACTTCACGCCAGGTAGCATAAACCATTGGTTAAACTGAGTTGGCTAGTTCGTTTAAGTTAATGATTCGATTACAGCACTTAATCAATGGTTAGTGCTTGGTGAACAGCAAAATATTATTAAACACCCGTTTATGGTTTAAACACGTGTTTAAAATTTAACCATCTGTTGGTGAACTCGGGTCTTAGATAATTTTCTAAATTCCCTAAATATTACCCTAAGTAGGCTATCCAAATACAATACTATAATTATTACGGGAGACATAAATATAAATATACATGAGCACTCAAAGGATTCAGCTAAACATTCCTACCTAAACTTACTGGCTACCCATGGCCTTTTACCTGTTCATACAATACCTACGCGACAACAAGCTTGTCTTGACCACGTAATACTGAAAACTCGACTAGCTGCTTCTACTTCAGTCGCACACTCTGCTTTAACTGATCATGAAACATTAATGTTATTCTTGTCAAAACGGATGCCTAAAATAATTACAAAAAATTGCATTCGTTTTAATTATGCTAAGATAGATACAGACCTAAAACAACTAGACTTCAGTGAAATTTACAAGACCCAAGATCCTCATGTGGCCGGGGAAACAATAACTAGATTAATAAAACACGTGATAGACTCAAACTCCAGAACTAGTAAGACTCCGAACCGTAAACAAATATTAAAGCCGTGGATTACTCCGCTGTATGCGACATCGAGATACATTGCATATTAATGCATTAAAATTTAAACAGTCGCCTAATAATGACATTTTAAAAATTACTTTTACTAGGTACAGAAATTATTGTAATACATTATTAAGGAAATTAAAAACCGAATTTGAAACAAATGAGATCAGAAAAGCTGGAAAAAATACTAAACAGTTATGGTCGGCTATAAATAATATCTCAAGCCGGTCGACAAGGAAAGCCAACACATCATCACAATTATTAGCCTCATCAAGTACACCACAAAATTCTATAAATAATGTCAATGACTTTTTTGCCAAAATAGGTGAAAAACTAGCTAAAAAGATAAAGAGTACACAAACAAACGCTACAAAGGGAAACTTAACTAATAGAACGCAATCCATGGTAATGCTCCCAACAGGTGAGAAAGAGGTAACAGGAATATTAATGTCGCTCCGCAATAACTGTGCCGCGGGATGGGATGGGATATCCGGTGACCTCTTGAAAAAGCATGCGGCAGTAATTGTGCCTCCTTTAACGTACATATGTAACCTTGCTCTTTACACAGGTAAATTTCCTAACGTGTTCAAAAAAGCCATAATTCATCCGATCTACAAGAGTGGGGACAGGAGCCGTGTTGATAACTACAGACCTATATCTGTGCTAACTGCTTTTTTCAAAATATTGAAACGAGTAATGAACAGCAGACTTGTGAACTATTTGGAAAGCAATAATCTGGTCGCACCAGCGCAATTTGGTTTTCGCTCAGGCAAATCCACCTCTGACGCGGTCCATGAGTTAACAGACTATGTGGTCACAAACATGGATAGTGGGGATAAGGTTATGGCCATATTTCTAGATCTTGCTAAGGCTTTCGACACGGTTTCTGTCCCAATTCTTGTACGTAAGATGGAAAGCTTGGGAATCAGAGGACTTCCACTGGACCTCTTTAAAGACTATCTGAGTGAGCGTACCCAGAAAATAAAGATAGATGAATTCATCAGTGAGGAACAAATAATTAACTACGGCACGCCCCAAGGTAGTGTCCTCGGACCTTCACTTTTCCTCATTTATATCAACGACCTGGGTACGCTCACTATTCCTAATGGCAAAATCATTAGCTTTGCTGATGACACTGCCCTCTTGTTCAGCGCGAGCTCGTGGGAGGATGTCTTTGAGTGTGCATAATAGGGCTTTAATACGGTATCCAGCTGGTTACGCGACAATCTGTTAACCCTGAATACAACAAAAACCAATTACATAGCTTTCTCCATGAAAAACAATGGATCCTCCCAAACATTACCTAATACTATTGTAGCTCATTCTTGCGCAAACCCACTCAACCGTAGTTTTAGCTGCGAACCACTCACCAAGGCTGTGAATGTAAAATACCTAGGAATAACAATCGACAACAACCTAAAATTTCAAGACCATATAACCACCCTTAGTAACAGATTACGGAAACTAATATATGTGTTCAAACCGCTGAGACATGTAGTCGATAAAAATATTATGAAAACAGTGTACTATACCCTTGCACAATCTATAATATGCTACTGCATCACCTCTTGGGGTGGTACTCCAAAAACTACCCTAATAGAAAATTTAAAGAACCCAAAGAGCTATACTGAAAGTGTCGTCTTTTCGGCCGTATCGTTACCCCACTGAACAGTAATTATACAAAGAAAATAAAGTTCTAACAGTGCGTCAACTATTTATATTGCACATTCTGTTGAAACAGCATACTCTCTTGGTTTATAATCCAACGCTGTCCATTGGTAAAAGACGATATGACCCAGTGGAACGTCATCATCTACGTTATAAAACTATTTTTGCAAGGCGTTACTTTTGCTATTTAGGTGGCTACTTATACAATAAAACTCATAATAAGGTGTTACATATATTTAGTCTCACAAAGAATAAATGCAAAAAGAGGCTAACTAACTGGCTACTAAAATTAAACTATAATGATACGGAAAACATCCTTATAAAGTCCTAAACGCACAATCATACACTCTCACACAATCACACACTCACACACCCACACAATCACCCACACTACACATCTACTAACATTCGTCTCGCATACTTAACCTAGATATTAGTCAAAATAAATAAAACTATCAAATGTTGTATAATAGGTACCTTATTACATTCTGGCAGCGCGCTTAGTACATAAGTTATAAAAATGAAAATGTAAAGGGGTGGGATCCTGGTGTCCTGCAACACAGGCCACGAGCCTAGCTTAGGCACCAGTCTCCCAAAATATATGAACGAATATGACCAATGTAAAACCAATTGTACTTATATGCATTGTAGTGAGAAAAAAAAAATTTGATTGATTTGATAATAATAATAACCCCACCGCCGTATCTTTACGTTGACGTCGTGGTGGGGCTTGCGCGCTCAGAAGTCTAGGTCCGTGCCGGTTGAGTTTACTTTTCTGGAACATGTCTTGGGTGTGGAGTCATACCAAGAGAGATACAGAAACCCGCAGGGCAGCATGTGGCGAGCTGTTGGGCAGTAGCAACCCCACAGACCCTATCTCCCGGCAGAAGTCTTACTCCTCATCTCTGGCTTGCTTTTATTGACCGGCTGGAGTGAACACAGACGAGGAACAGAGCTCCCACCTCTTTCTTGCCTTTATTAGTTGGCTTGAGTGGAGATTCGTAAGTGCAAACGTGCTCGGACCCCTACCAGCACTTCCTGAAATACTTCCCGTATTTCAGTAAGTGCTGGTAGGGATCTTGACCATCTTCCGGGCTCTGGGATTGTCCTGATAGTCCTGGCATACCTCTCCACTCCCCAAGCACCTCAAGATAATATCTTGAGGTGCTTGGGGAAGCGACATGAGGGCAACATATTATGTTGCCCTCATGTCGCTTTGTCACTAAGTGCTAGCGACAGTTTCTGGGGGCCCATTATTGAGGGTGCAAGTCACCCCCTGCAATTTTTTCCGTGTACAATATAACATTGATCAGGCAGGAGCCATAGTCCTTCCATAGTTCTAGGTAACCAATACACTATAGCCACCCAAGCCCATAGCCCAATATGTTTTGTTCCCATGTTCTGCAATAGTCCTGCACTAACCGAAAGTTTTCCTTAGGTGCACTTGCATAGTGCATACAGGGATGGTGCCTAAACGCTTAAAGTTATCTAAGGGGCCTATGCGAGTTGGCTTTGGCCCCTCGTACGCCCTCCAAACGTCCGGGACCTTAGGGTCCCGAGATATGTCAAAGACATTTAAATAATAATAATAACTCTTTATTTCAGATTACAGGATCCGTAATGTGTTAATATTGCCTTAACCTATTGTTAGTGAAAAACGATTTAAAACAAAAGTGACATCACAATTAAAAACAATTACTTTTGCACATGTACGTCTATACGCACGTCTCCCAGCCCAGTGCCTAATAAACGGCCCATCTATTTTGTCCGCCAGTGTACCCAAAATATTGTCCGGACTACCCCAAGGTAGCATAGATGCACTTCACTTGCGCATGATGGCATAAAAGTCGTCCAGTCTCGCTTCAGCAAACATGCCTGATCCGCTGCAAAACCGTGACAGTCCCAACAATATCCTGAGTCCGTTGTTATATTGGACACGCATTGCGCTGTAGGCCTTCTGCGTATAATTAACCCATAGGCTACACGAGTAAAACGTCTGCACGTGACCACCTGCAACGGAATTCCACGCAACGTTACATGTGTAACTTTAGGTACTTTGAACACCATAATCTCACTCATAGTGGCGTTAATACCTCAATCCATGAGCCTCCGCATAACTCTCACAGACGGCCAGCAGTTTTCGTAGACCGCAGATAGATGGGCTGAGCAGCACCATGTCATCAGCATAACTTATGTTATTGATCATCCTTCCATCAACAGAACATCCAACCGTGATGCTGCTTGCTCACGCACCAGCTGGTCTATATACAGGTTAAACAAACTGGGTGAAGTCAACCCCCCCTACCTCACTCCATCCAGTCCGTATGAAACTGAATGCGCGTCTGCCCACCTAACGCAATTCTTCTGACTATCATACCAATATTTAAAAATATGAATTTTGAAGGTCAGTATCATCCGACAATTTTTGCCACAGAATGTCATAATTTACCAGGTCAAAGGCTTTTGACAGGTCAATAAAAAAACATATAGTGGTGTATTCCTGTCTGTGTAGTACCGCACAGTCTGCTTGAGACACAGAATTGCACTTTCAGTAAACAGACCGGATCTAAAACCAAACTGTGCGTCGTGTAAATTAATGTGCGCATTCAACTGCCTCTCAAGCAGACTATCCAACACCTTGCCAATGACCGTAGCTAGCGACATAGGTCTATAATTAGTTTTGTCGGATGAGTCACCTCTCTTATTCTTTGCTATGGGAACTACACCAGTTTTAACAAGACCTTCAAGTAAATAAAAGTGACCCACACAAAGATTAAATAACATATGTAGTGAGTGACCTGGGCAGATGTACGTACTGACGTACTGTACGTGTTGTGCTTTAACAATGTCATTAGGCACCTACAACGTGGGACTTTTAAGAAAAGAAAGAAAACATAACTAGCATCATGAGAGTGTTATTAACTCCTGCTTTTGTTGGGGATGCGAAGGCGTTTTTTTTTTAAACTCACTTTTATTCCTGTTTTCTTTAGACATTGGCAGAATAGTCGACATCGGCTTAGCTTGCCATTTAATAAAAATAGAATACAACAAGTGCGTTTTTTACGTCAAGTCAAAACAAAAAATTAAAGAAACGACTCTTCTCAAAAATCTTTATTCAACACCATCTTCAATGTGAAATCATTTTGTAACCATGTAGTTAAAGTAAAGGCATATAACTACCAAGACCATAGGGCGAAGACATAGAAAATCCTGATTGCATTACACGGTAAGGCAAATAGGGGTAAGGGTAGCTTCCAAACTTGTAGCTACCAAGATAGTAGGGTATAATTGTTTTCTTGATAATAGGTGTGGTTTCAAGTTTGAATTCTTGTAGAGGTTCACTTTCAACGGTCTCGGTGACTAGGATCCGGTTGGGGTCCCAGGTCAGGTCGGCGCTGGTAACCGCGATCACGCAGAGGGTAAGGAGAAGCAGTCTCATCTGTAAGTTAATGTTAATATTAATTTAAGGAAAGAAAAAAGAGTAATGTGGGCTGGTAATGTAGCGTAAATGGAAAGTTGTCATAAAAATGAACCGCAAATTAGAAACTAGTGTTTAGAAAACCAAAACCAAAAAAAAAAATTACGAATGTACCTAAAACTTTTATAGCGTTATCTATAATCAAAATAAATAGAATTTAACATGAAATTCGTAACGAAATCTAATACCATTACTTTTAAAACTTTACGCCTTTAATGGTGTTAAAAACCCTTGAAACACTTATAGGCTCTCAAATAATTAAACTCAACCACGAACCGTGCGCCTCTAAGTAAATATAAAAAATCTATTTCCTGGAAACCCTTAATTCGTTCGCAAGTAGTGATTAAGTATGGTCTGAGGGGAAAATTAAATTTAGCTCAAGTGAGGTTTGAGTCAGAGGGACAATCATAACTAGACACATTGACACACAGCACCCAATCACGCAGATCTTGGAGTACTCTCTGATGTTTAATTTGAATTTGGAATTGAGTCTCATGTTTTTTTCTTCATTATATACTGACAAGAAATAAGAATTTGAAAATTTACTTTGAAAAATCTGTTGTGTGTGGCGTAACCATTGTTACAAAAGACAGTAAATAGTAAACAGAGATATAAACACTTCTTATCATGTTAGTTTCAGACGTTCTATTTTAAAATAAAGTTAACTTAGGTACCTACTTACCTTTAGAATTGGTTGAAATGCAATCTCATAATACCACTTTATTTATGTTGTTAGTTTATATAGTGAAGACAAATTGCTGTTTCAATTATGTGTTTCATAGGTCTATTTCTATTTAATAGCATTTAAAAGAGCAGATAATTTTATGTAATTTAATATATCTTTAATTAGTCTTGATACGTTCTTTTGATAGTTTTATTTAAAAATATTCTAGAGTGACAGATTGATATGATAAAACTATAAACGATAATGAACTTATCTTAATTTGATTTTAATTTACCTACTCTAAAACGTTGTCTACTATACTATACTACTATAATATTTTTTTATTTATTTTTACTTCAAGTTATTTGTATCAAGAGCCAAAGCTACAATTATATTTTTTCTCGTATAGTTTCTTGTCTCACTTCTTGCTAGTTTAATCTTAAACATATTCCACACCAAATGCAGCGCGTGATTAATATAAATGAAGAGAAGAATAAACTTTCATTGAACAAATTCAAATGAAATTCGCGTTTCTATCGTTAAAAATTGAAATCCGCCTCTCAATTTAACATTATAATTGGAACTCATGGAATACAAAAGATAAGTTACCCAGGACATCACACAATTACTTCTTAAATTTTGAGGATATATAAAAACAGCTTTACATCTCGTTATTGACATTTTCTTCAAATAAAAATATATTTATATACTATACTTTGTACGAAATGAATCCAAATCAAGCATTTTGCTCAATTACCGCTCCGCTCAAAGAGACCTCCTCACTAATCAATCTCCGTCCATTCTCTCAACGAATTACTTTGTTATTTGATTGGCTGGCAGCTTCCTTGGACACTTTGTTAATTTCAGACGAGCAAATGACCATACCAGACTACGGATGTAATGAGAAAAAAAGAGCAGGGAAATTGTTATAGATTTCGTAGATGAAAAATTTGGCTGTTTACAAAATTCTATTACTTGCAGACAAACCGACAGGCAGTGACATTACATGTCTATAATGTAATGTCGCTTCCTATCCGTTTGTCCGCTTAGGTTATCGAAAGCACTTATCCGTTTCAGGTGTATTATTTTTATTTGAAATATCTGTACCAAGATCTTCATGTTTTATAGGCATAAGGCCATTAACATATTACCCAATACTTACAAAACTAAATCAAATCGATTAAAACCAGTGTTCAACTTAATTATTACTGTATTCAACCATATCCATTGTACACAATTCAATTTCAACAAAAGGTTTTCTAAACTTCAAACTTATTGTTGTATTTCACGGAAATTCGACCTAAGACCAAATTGTATACGTTCTAGTGACTCGATTATTACATAACAATAGGTTAGTTTAATTATGTCTGTGTTATTCCAATTTAAGTCTTACTAACATTTTATAAGATCCACTCAAAATTAAATTACTATAACGATATAATTTTCAACAATACGAGTCTGCTACCAATTATGAGTTATTCTAATTTGAGCTTTATTGCATGTGCTTAGAGCTCGTTTCTTTATTATTAACAGTAAGTGTCAGAGGATGAACAACGAGAAACACTTTTGTATTCACGTGTACCGTGAATAAGATGGCGAAACATGTTTTTGTCGTGATTGTACCAATCGTTACTGTAGGGGTTATCAATACGGAATGTATTTTGGGGTGTCCATGTAATATTCAGATAAATAATACATTCAGGCTTAGTTCATGGCTGCTGTTTTCTTTATTCTTATTTTCTATGATACTACCTCGTTTAAACCAATAGCATTACACAACAATGTACGTATACATGTCATAAAATATGAATATTTAGAAAGATTACCACCATTATAATTCACTGCCTGAATATACATTATTGTTATTATTGAACTTTAAAATTTTCAAGATACAATATTAAAAAACCGGCGTATACATTACAAATATGCCTGACAGGGTCTTTTTGGTAACTGATTTTTACGTGTTTTTATCCTGACATTTAATAACAACTGTAGTATTTGCATAAACAATACATTTCTGCATAGTGGCTTCCGGAAGATTGTTTATATAAAGCAAAAAAGTAAAGGCCCGGGAATGCTACCCTGAGGCACACCATTTTTAATTATGATTGCCATTGATATAAACTTTTCTTTGGAATATATTCTGCTGCTTTTTTTAACCATTTTGGACATCTCTGTACACTGTTTTCTGTTTCGTAAATAGCTAGATATCCATTCATATACTTTTCCTCGTATGCCATAGAAGTCAATTTTTTGAGTGATTTACAAAGTCAAAAGCCTTACTCATATCCAGAAATAGGGGCACTACTTGTTGTAATTAAATGAAATCCAAGCCTTCGAAATTGTGTTTGTTTAATTAAAAAAACGTTACACGATGTACTGATACTTACTGCTAACATTACTAGAGTAAAAAAAAATGTATGTGTTGCCAACTCAGAAGTGTAACCAACTTAAATGACAAACATCAAAAATATTATTAAGTATTAGATTGTACTTCAACACTACTAGATTGACATTAATGATGCTTATTGTTACAAATTTTATTAAATTAATGATTGCAAGAGCAGTTGAACATCCCTTGCGGAAACCAAATTGCTCCTTGCATAAAATCTCATGTTTAGACTGTGTAGAAAGAAAGCTATTTAACATAATAAACATTAACTTTTTTTTTTAGATACAACAGGAACTATAGTAATGGACCGATTGTTGTTAGGGTCTGACTTACTTCCCTATTTTGAGAAGTGGTTTAACGATAGACATTATACACCTTCTAGGAATGAGAAGTATTATTAAGTATTAAGTACTCTTGTACTCTTTTTCTAAATTTGTGCTCTATAGCACAAATTTAGAAAAAGTTTCCTTAATAAAAGACCTGGGTATACTATTTGACTCAAAGTTGCACTTTGATGCTCACGTTGACCATATCACAGCTAAGGGTTATCAATTTTATGGTTTTATAAGACGGACCTGCAATTTATTTAAAAAGCCTTCCACATATTTACTACTATACAAGTCACTCATAAGATGTCAACTGGAATATGCCACATGCGTATGGAATCCACTTTATGATAAATACAGTGACCAGCTTGAATCAGTACAACGTAGGTATCTTCGTTTCCTAAACTACACGTTTTTTAACGAAACGCACGAACGAAACGTTCTTCATATCATACTCTCCTAGAAAAGTTCTCTTTGTCTACTCATAAATCAAGGAGACTGTATCTTGATCAAACATTCTTGTAATTATAAAGTCTGTGGAAATGAATTTGATTGCATTAACCTCATAAACCAGATTTATATTCGCATACCTAGTCGCTCCCAACGTATTCGCGATACTTATACTCATAGTCTATTTGCCCCCAAGCCGTCCAGGACTAACGCAGGCGAACGAGCTCCTTTACGGCGTATTATGAAAAGTTATAACGATAATTTTGCTGATACAGTAGTACCCAACTGATATGGCGCGTCGTGAATCTTCGTTCGCGCAGAAAAGAAAGTATGGCTCCGAAGATTAACGAAAAAATGCTCAAAACTTACAATCAGCCTTAAGTCACTATTATAAGGTACATAATACACTGCAGCTGTTAGTTCCGTCTCACTCGCAAGTCACGCCCCTCCGCACAATTACACTTCGTGCTAATTTTATCGGGCCACCAGTTTTTATCAAATATAAATATTTAATTAAAAATACAGGTTATTTAAAATGTACGATTTATTTAATAAACAATTTAGTAAACAATAGAAAAAACTTAATCTAAAGGCCGCACTCCTGCTATCCCAGTAAAAAGGGGGCACCCTTTTTAAGGAACTCATTTAAAATCATAAAAAGAAACAATTTTTTTGCCACTACGTGTACTTTTACATGCCACGCGGCGCGCGCTAACATGGCGGCAGCTGCCGACCAATAGCGGTACAGGAAAAAGAAGCGCGGTACGTGGAGCGTGCCGATTGGTCATTGCTTTTCCCGCGCTTTAAAAATTCATATTCTGCGCAGGTACATCGGTAAGCCATATCAGTTGGGTACTACTGTATCGACTTGTTTGTTTTGTCACTTACCCAATTCAAGAGATGTATCTGTGAAAAAATTTATCACACTTCCTCATAATGTCAATATTTTACAGATATTATGCTTGTTAACATTTATATTTTTAACCGACTTCAAATAAGGAAGAGGTTCTCAATTCGGATGTTTGTCTTTTTTTTTATATTTTTTACTATGTGTTTTGTTTTGTATTATCGGACATAATTCCGTCATATACATATAGATGTATTTGCAGAATTATTTTCTGTTCGCATGCATTTCAATTTTGTTTAGATCTGCCGATGAGTTTCGAAGTCGGTTGTAAGTGTTTCTCACCTTTTACTAAGTGTTGTGTAAATCACATTATAACAGTAAATCTTTTGTTTGCTTAAGTTTGCTTGTATCTAATTAAGTTTTTTTTTGTTTTATTATGTGGATAACGGTGCTGGTTGCGTTATTACCTAAATGTTCTATAATCTATCTGTACTAGTATTAAGCATTATTACGCAATTGTTTGTTGTCCTGAAGAAATAAAAATAAAATAAAATAAGTAGTAAGTATTATTAAAAGTAATTGAAGTTTATAATTAGCGCATATCCAAATAACACAAGCTTTCAAAGCGTGTGTTGTGACGTCATCTTGTCCACTATTTTTGGTATTGTTTAGAGACATTATGACTTTATACACTTCTACTGCATTTACAGTATTTAGTTTTTGGTTAATTGGTTTAGTTTAATATTATTGAAATATATAGGCTGATTGGATGTCAAATTGATAAAGTAGTCATTTAATATAATTATTACAGATGTCTAAGGGGTCATTGTATGTCACATTATTAAGATTTATTTCGTCAATGTAATTTTTGACTATTATTAGATATAGTTGAGGAGATTGCATTCCAAGTAGCGTTACATTTATTCTTAACCTTTTATAAACGCCTTGTATTAATACGTTTATGTGCTCTCTGTGCACATCGCTCAAAGATACGGTTATAGAGTTTGTAGTTTTTTTCATACTGTTTTTTATTTATGTTACTATTTTTAAATTTTTTGATATTTGACGCTTAGTTTTGCTAGACTTCTTAATGCCTTGTGTTATCCAGTTTTGTATCGCTGCTTTCTTATTAACCTTAACCTTTAGCACCGGAAAACACAGATTATAGTATAATATAAATATGTCATAAAAATTATTGAAGGCTTCCATTAGAGTAACCGAATCAAATGTTTCTGAAGATGAAAGAGAAGCCAAACATTTGCTTAATTCCTCGAGGTTTTCTGAACAGTAGTCGCGTTTCAGTTCAGTCCAACAAGATATTGTTTTTGTTTGTTAGCCTTTATAGTTACCGTTTGTGCTGTTTCATGATGTGACAGGCCTACCCGATTACCCCATTTACCCGATGTCATCCGAAACGGTCACGCGTTAGTAGCGATGCTGAATCGATACAGTCGCGCGTTTGCATCGATGCAGAAGCGATAATTTATCACTATTGAATTGCATTTGTCGTGTGTTACAAATACGACAAACTGTCAAACGTAGCGATGCAGGCGCGCGTTCACGACACGCGCTACTGAATCGCTGCAAAACGTCGTCGCCGTGGACGACCTCCCTAATCCGTAGTTTCGGCGAGTTAATGCGAACTGTAAACTAAATACCCTATGTAGGTACCCACTTGTTTTGGTACAAAACTTTAAGATTTGTAATTGTGAATACCTAATTGAATATTTCAAAAATTAGCCCATAACATGGGACTTGACATGCATCATGGGCAACCTGCTAGTAATGTAGCATAGTTTAGTATCCAGCATTTAGAAACACATTAGTCTATATCATTAGAGAATCTCTCTCAACTTCAGACTTATGGCAACTAAGTAGAGCTAATTACTTTTTCATTTCGAGCTGAATGTTCGAGTAGCCGTATCTACGGGAATAACACAAAATCCGTCATGCAAGATAGTTTTGTTAGGCTCCAAGAAACATTTACCTACCTCCGAATAGAGTCTGGATTTATGTATTAATATTGTCACAACGTGGGACTTTTAAGAAAAGAAAAAAAAACATAACTAGCATCATGCGAGTATTATTAACATCTGCTTATGTTTGGGAAATACAGGCGTGTTTTTTTTATGATATCTTTTTTTTCCTATTAGCTTTAGACATTGGCAGAATAGTCGAGATCGGCTTTGCTTGCCATTTAATAAAAATAGAATACAACAAGTGCGTTTTTTACGTCAAGTCAAAACAAAAAATTAAAGAAACGACTCTTCTCAAAAATCTTTATTCAACACCATCTTCAATGTGAAATCATTTTGTAACCATGTAGTTAAAGGAAAGGCATATAACTACCAAGACCATAGGGCGAAGACATAGAAAATCCTGATTGCATTACACGGTAAGGCAAATAGGGGTAAGGGTAGCTTCCAAACTTGTAGTTACCAAGATAGTAGGGTATAATTGTTTTCTTGATAATAGGTGTGGTTTCAAGTTTGAATTCTTGTAGAGGTTCACTTTCAACGGTCTCGGTGACTAGGATCCGGTTGGAGTCCCAGGTCAGGTCAGCGCTGGTAACCGCTATCGCGCAGAGGGTAAGGAGCAGCAGTCTCATCTGTAAGTTAATGTTAATATTAATTTAAGGAAAGTAAAAAGAGTAAACTGGTATTGTAGCGTAAATGGAAAGTTGTCAATGAAAATGAATTACGAGTATAAACCGCAATTTACAAACTACGGCTTAGAAAATCAAAGCCAAAAAAAATTACGTAGGTAGGTATGTACCTAAAACTTACATAGCGTTCACTATAATCAAAATAAAATAGAATTTAACATGAAATTCGTAACGAAATCTAATACCATTACTTTTAAAACTTTACGCCTTTACAGGTGTTAAATAAACCCTTGAAACACTTAAATTCAACCACGAACCGTGCGCCTCAAAGTAAATTTAAAAAAAAATCCCAGAAACCTTTAATTTGTTCGCAAGTAGTGATTAAGGGGGACAATCATAATTAGACACTCAGCACCCGGGCTCTTGGAGTACTCTCTGATGTTTAATTTGAATTTGGAATTGGGTCTCATGTTTTTTCTTCATATTTAATGGCAAGAAATAAGAATTTGAAAAATTAGTTTGAAAAATGTGTTGTGTGTGGCGTAACCATTCTTACAGAAGACAGTAAGTAGTAAATAGATATATAAACACTTCTTGTCATGTTAGTTTCAGACGTTCTATTTTAAATTTAAGGAAAGTTAACTTACCTTTAGAAATGGTTGGAATGCAATCACATAATACCACTTTATTTATGTTGTTAGTTTATATAGTGAAGACAAATTGCTGTCTCAATTATGAGTTTTAATGCACACGTAGGTCTTTTTCTATTAATAGCATTTAAAAGAGCAGAGAGCGATAAGTAATTGAATGCTTCTATTAGTCTTAATACGTTCTTTTGATATATTTTTTTTAAGTATTTAGTGACCACAAATTTATGAGAAAACTATAAACGATAATGTACTTATCTTAATTTAGTTTTAATTTACCTACTCTAAAACGATGTTGCTTACTATATTATTTATTTATTTATTTTCAAAATCAAAAATTTTAACCAAAAGTCATTTATTCAAAATAGTCTGAGAATCAGCACTTTTTGAACATCAAAATTACATAAGACAGTCCCCCAAAACGCCCACCCTTCAAAACTTCCTAGTGTTTAAGCTGGAAAGAAGAAGTGACGCAACAAACTCCCCAGCAGCACAGCTGTCTGTTCAGTTAGAAGAACTGGATTATATACAGTTGTAATTAATTAACATTACAAAACATTTAATAAAATTATTTGCCATAAATACGTCAGCTAGCACACGCCATAATTGAAAACTATACTCAAGCAGAAATAAAAAATAAAAACGTAAACATAACTTAATACATAATAAAAGCCCATTCCACTTCAAGACACAAACATAAATGTAACCCCGGCTCTTGTACTGGGAGTTCCTGTATCAATAGCCAAAGCTGCAATTATATATTATAAATTCGCTTTTCTGTCGTTAAAAATTCAAATCAGCCTTTCAGTTTAATTTTATAAATAGAATTCAAAAATGGCGCCGCATCAAATTGACGTGAAAAACCGCACAGTTTCATATAAATCCCTCAGGCTTATTCGCGCCGCTTCACCTGTGCTATAATTAATGGAAGCTTTTATAAACACCCCCTCCACCGGTCTAGCCTCCCCCTGCGGCCAGCAGTGTGGTCTTAGTGAAGAGAGGACGGTGTTCTTGGGAGTTCATTAAGTTTAGTACGTGGGAGCTTTGTGGTTTTGCAAGTAGTTCCTATATTCAATATTCGTCTCACGTAATAACATAATACTGGTGCAGACTAACTCAGTCAGAATTATGTAAAACCGCATCTTTTAGTAATTTTATTTATTGCGTGGTGGATATCAGGTATCCCGATATTAAAGTTCCATTTTCGGTTCAGTCAACATTTTATGTAGGTAGGTACTTAGTTTTGTTAATCTTGGCAATATGTCACTCCACGTTTAACAAACAAACATTGAATAGTGCTGCAAATGTTTTAATTGTACAACTACTGTTTTTCTCTAAGCGTACGTACTCTTACCAGTACTTTCGTAGTTTGTCCTATCCCTTCGCTGTTCACTTGCACCACACACCTCAAGGATAAACCTATGGCAGAATTGATGGCAAAATGCACCAGCCATTAACTCAGCAATAGCTTTCTTTCGCTTTTGAATGACAAGATAATACTCCGCACACCTGATGCTTTTCTTTCTACTTTATAAGACTTATCGTTTCATGTTCTAATTGACATTTTTGTAATAAATTTGAACTAGCGTAACGGCTCAATACCAGCTATTTTTATTTTGAAATCCAAGTAAACAAAATAACTCGTTTTCAATTGAAATGTATAAGAAATTATATGAAAAAGTTGTACAGCTTTGTTATATACAAAATAACAGTACAAATCTCTGATTTTGCGGCACTTCCTCATCCGATCAGCTCACGTCACGTACCTACATTAAGCATACACTAAAAGGTAGCTTTAAATTAATGTATGGGCTATTGCAGTAACTACAAAACAAAACTAAACTTCCACGACACGTTTGCGGAATTCTAAGAATCACGTCAGCCTACATCTTGTCTTTATCGACCATCATAATAATAGAGAGACTGAAGAGAGACTGTCTCAATTCGACATGATTGTGTCAGAGAGCAGTGTCTAACGTCAGAACAAGTAAACTGCGGTGTCAGCCCCTGCGGCGCTGGCGAAACCACTTCATTTATTTTATTGATATTTTTGTCACTATACGTCCAGGGTTAGGCTTGCGTCACACTGTTGAAAATCTTTGCATCGTCCGCGCCCTAATCACAGACTCCCTAGACTAGGAGCAAATTGACGCAAGACAGTGGACTCTTTGGGGGAGTTTGTTCAGGGTACGAATGGGGTACTTTGGTGCATTAACAATTCGCTTGCAATTTCCTCTGGCTTGGTTTTGTTTTCGAATTACTGTCGTGGCTATTTGCCAGGTGGTGGTTGGAATGTGGAATTAACTGTAATTCGCTGAACTTTATATTTTAATGCAATGAACAGTGTAAAGCGCTGCGCTTTTTCCTTAGTACGCCTGAAAAAAGTTTAGTGTTAAAGTAACCTGTAAGAAATTGCTGTAGACAGTAAAATGATTAAGTTCAATTGAAATCCATAATAATGGATCAACTTGCCCCTTAAAATATAGAAGGGGCACAAAAAACCTTTCAGCCCTCGAGCGCTTAAATAAAAAGGATTTAAATAGACCCCAAAGTAATTTCCCTTCAATAATAACTAAAAAGAAATCAATTTTCTTTTTTTATAATACGTTGGAGTTTGGATCCAATATCTGTACTTAAGTTGTGCAACAATATTGAGAATTCTCTTAGGGGATAAAGATTACAAATATTTTGAAGAAAATTGGCAATTGGTGATGATAATGCATCATTTTGTTGGGTTGAAGTTGAATTTAGACGTGTTCTTGATAGATTTGGAAATGCTAATTTGATCATAGACAGAATACTCTTATACACCATGAATTACACATAAGGATAAGGGTGTAGGTACACGTTCGAACGACTTAATCACAAGTGTATCGGCGGCTTTTTTAAGATTTATTTAAACCTGTAACAGGGTCAGAAGATGTTGATGATGTTCATAGTAAAAATACAGATACTCCGTTTAACCTTTAGCACTGGAAACCACAAATTATAGTATAATTTAAATGTGTCATAAAAATAATTAAAGGCCTCCATTAGAGTACCCGAATCAAATGTTTCTGAAAATGAAAGAGAAGCCAAACATTCGCAAAATGTCTCGAGGTTGTCTGAACAGTAGTCACGTTTCAGTTCAGTCCAACAAGTTTTTGTTTTGTTAGCCTTTATAGTTACCGTTTGTGATGTTTCATGGTCTGACAGGCCGACCCGATTACCCGATTAGCGCGTTCGTAGCGATGCCAAATCGATACAGTCGCGCGTTTGCATCTATGCAGAAGCGATAATGTATCAATATTGAATCGCATCTGTCGTGCGTTGCAAATACGACAAACGGTCAAACGTAACGATGCAGGCGTGCGTTGACGACACACGCTACTGGATCGCTGCAAAAAGTCGCCGTGGGCGACCTCCATAATCCGTAGTATCGGCGAGTTCTTTTTTTCCTATTCACTTTAGACCTTGGCAGAATAGTCGACATCGGCTTTGCTTGCCATTTAATGAAAATAGAATAGAATAAGCGTGTTTTTTACGTCATGCTAAAACAAAAGATAAAAGAAAGGAATCTTCTCTAAAATATTTATTCAACACCATCTTCAATGTGAAATCATTTTGTAACCATGTAGTTAAAGTAAAGGCATATAACTACCAAGACCATAGGGCGAAGACATAGAAAATCCTGATTGCATTACACGGTAAGGCAAATAGGGGTAAGGGTAGCTTCCAAACTTGTAGCTACCAAGATAGTAGGGTATAATTGTTTTCTTGATAATAGGTGTGGTTTCAAGTTTGAATTCTTGTAGAGGTTCACTTTCAACGGTCTCGGTGACTAGGATCCGGTTGGGGTCCCAGGTCAGGTCGGCGCTGGTAACCGCGATCGCGCAGAGGGTAAGGAGAAGCAGTCTCATCTGTAAGTTAATGTTAATATTAATTTAAGGAAAGAAAAAAGAGTAATGTGGGCTGGTAATGTAGCGTAAATGGAAAGTTGGACAAGTAAATTAACTGCAAATTGAAACTAGTGTTTAGAAAACCAAAGTCAAAAATTAAATTACGAATGTATCTAAAACTTACGATATCTCAAATCAAAATAAAATAGAATTTAACATGAAATTCATAACAAAATCTAATACCATTACTTTTAAAACTTTACTCCTCTACAGGTGTTAAAAATCCTTGAAACACTTTTTAGCTCCCAAATATTAAATTTAAAAAAAAACCCAGAAACCTTTAATTTGTTCGCAAGTAGTGATTAAGTATGGCCTGAGGAGAAAATTTAATTTAGCTCAAGTGAAGTTTGAGTAAGAGGGACAATCATAATTAGACACACAGCACCCGGGCTCTTGGAGTACTCTCTGATGTTTAATTTGAATTTAGAATTGAGTCTCATGTTTTTTCTTTATATTTAATGGCAAGAAATAAGAATTTGAAAATTTACTTTGAAAAATCTGTTGTGTGTGGCGCTGGCGTAACCACTATAACAAAAGACAGTAAATAGTAAATAGAGATATAATCACTTCTTAACATGTTAGTTTCAGACGTTCTATTTTAAAATAAAGTTAACTTAGGTACCTACTTACCTTTAGAATTGGTTGAAATGCAATCTCATAATACCACTTTATTTTTGTTGTTAGTTTATATAGTCAAGACAAATTGCTGTTTCAATTAGTGTTTCGTAGGTCTATTTCTATTTAATAGCATTTAAAAGAGCAGAGAGCGATAAGTAATTGAATGCTTCTAATAGTCTTAATACGTTCTTTTGATATATTTTTTTTAAAGTATTTAGTGACCACATATTTATGAGAATACTATATACGATAATGTACTTATCTTAATTTAGTTTTAATTTACCTACTCTAAAACGATGTTGCTTACTATATTATTTATTTTCAAAATCAAACATTTTAACCAAGTCATTTATTCAAAATAGTCTGAGAATCAGCACTTTTTGAACATCAAAATTACATAAGACAGTCCCCCAAAACGCCCACCCTTCAAAACTTCCTAGTGTTTAAGCTGGAAAGAAGAAGTGACGCAACAAACTCCCCAGCAGCACAGCTGTCTGTTCAGTTAGAAGAACTGGATTATATTACAGTAGTAATTAATTAACATTACAAAACATTTAATAAAATTATTTGCCATAAATACGTCAGCTAGCACACGCCATAATTGAAAACTACACTCAAGCAGAAATAAAAAATAAAAACGTAAACATAACTTAATACATAATAAAAGCCCATTCCACTTCAAGACACAAACATAAATGTAACCCCGGCTCTTGTACTGGGAGTTCCTGTATCAATAGCCAAAGCTGCAATTATATATTATAAATTCGCTTTTCTGTCGTTAAAAATTCAAATCAGCCTTTCAGTTTAATTTTATAAATAGAATTCAAAAATGGCGCCGCATTAAATTGACGTGAAAAACCGCACAGTTTCATATAAATCCCTCATGCTTATTCGCGCCGCTTCACCTGTGCTATAATTAATGGAAGCTTTTATAAACACCCCCTCCACCGGTCTAGCCTCCCCCTGCGGCCAGCAGTGTGGTCTTAGTGAAGAGAGGACGGTGTTCTTGGGAGTTCATTAAGTTTAGTACGTGGGAGCTTTGTGGTTTTGCAAGTAGTTCCTATATTCAATATTCGTCTCACGTAATAACATAATACTGGTGCAGACTAACTCAGTCAGAATTATGTAAAACCGCATCTTTTAGTAATTTTATTTATTGCGTGGTGGATATCAGGTATCCCGATATTAAAGTTCCATTTTCGGTTCAGTCAACATTTTATGTAGGTAGGTACTTAGTTTTGTTAATCTTGGCAATATGTCACTCCACGTTTAACAAACAAACATTGAATAGTGCTGCAAATGTTTTAATTGTACAACTACTGTTTTTCTCTAAGCGTACGTACTCTTACCAGTACTTTCGTAGTTTGTCCTATCCCTTCGCTGTTCACTTGCACCACACACCTCAAGGATAAACCAATGGCAGAATTGATGGCAAAATGCACCAGCCATTAACTCAGCAATAGCTTTCTTTCGCTTTTGAATGACAAGATAATACTCCGCACACCTGATGCTTTTCTTTCTACTTTATAAGACGTATCGTTTCATGTTCTAATTGACATTTTTGTAATAAATTTGAACTAGCGTAACGGCTCAATACCAGCTATTTTTATTTTGAAATCCAAGTAAACAAAATAACTCGTTTTCAATTGAAATGTATAAGAAATTATATGAAAAAGTTGTACAGCTTTGTTATATACAAAATAACAGTACAAATCTCTGATTTTGCGGCACTTCCTCATCCGATCAGCTCACGTCACGTACCTACATTAAGCATACACTAAAAGGTAGCTTTAAATTAATGTATGGGCTATTGCAGTAACTACAAAACAAAACTAAACTTCCACGACACGTTTGCGGAATTCTAAGAATCACGTCAGCCTACATCTTGTCTTTATCGACCATCATAATAAGAGAGAGACTGAAGAGAGACTGTCTCAATTCGACATGATTGTGTCAGAGAGCAGTGTCTAACGTCAGAACAAGTAAACTGCGGTGTCAGCCCCTGCGGCGCTGGCGAAACCACTTCATTTATTTTATTGATATTTTTGTCACTATACGTCCAGGGTTAGGCTTGCGTCACACTGTTGAAAATCTTTGCATCGTCCGCGCCCTAATCACAGACTCCCCAGACTAGGAGCAAATTGACGAATTTGCGATTTTTTTTTGATTGGCGATTTTGTTTTCGAATTACTGTCGTGGCTATTTGCCAGGTGGTGGTTGGAATGTGGAATTAACTGTAATTCGCTGAACTTTATATTTTAATGCAATGAACAGTGTAAAGCGCTGCGCTTTTTCCTTAGTACGCCTGAAAAAAGTTTAGTGTTAAAGTAACCTGTAAGAAATTGCTGTGGACAGTAAAATGAAGTTCAATTGAAATCCATAATAATGGATCAACTTGCCCCTTAAAATATAGAAGGGGCACAAAAAACCTTTCAGCCCTCGAGCGCTTAAATAAAAAGGATTTAAATAGACCCCAAAGTAATTTCCCTTCAATAATAACTAAAAAGAAATCAATTTTCTTTTTTTATAATACGTTGGAGTTTGGATCCAATATCTGTACTTAAGTTGTGCAACAATATTGAGAATTCTCTTAGGGGATAAAGATTAAAATAAATATTTTGAAGCAAATTGGCAATTTGTGATGATAATGCATCATTTTATTGGGTTGAAGTTGATTTAGACGTATTCTTGATAGATTTGGAAATGTTAATTTGATCATAGACAGAATACTCTTCTTTTATACACCATGAATTACACATAAGGTCAAGGGTGTAGGGTTAGGGTGTGTAAATCACAAGTGTATCGGTGGCTCTTCTAAGATTTATTTAAACCTGTAACAGGGTCAGTAGATGTTGATGATGCTCATAGTAAAAATACAGATACTCATCATCAAAAGCATAAAATATGTGAACATTTTACATTTTGTATTCCGATTTTTACCAAATTTTTACCCGTAATACAGTCTCAAGCAAAAGTGTTTCCCACCACTCCTTTCACCCGCTTTCAGTGACGTCACTCATTCATAACGATCATCTGATGTGCTAAATTACAACCTTCATTTTTGCGAACGCATTGAAAAGGCAGGAGATTTTGTACATATATTTTTGGGAGGAAAATCTAAATTTTTTTTTTTCACAGCGCTGGGTTTAATGAAACTGAAGTTTCGTTTTTGTTTCTTTTTTCTAATAAAGAATGTCATGATGTAGTTCAACGTTTTGTCGATGAAAATAGAATTAAATTGGACCTGCACATGACGGTGTATCTCGAGCAAATGGCGATGCCAGACTACGGATGTAATGAGAAAAGAGCAGAGAAATTGTTATAGATTTCGTAGATGAAAAATTTGGCTGTTTACAAAATTCGATTACTTGTGGACAAACCGACAGGCAGTGACATTACATTTCTATAATGTAATGTCACTTCCTATCCGTTTGTCCGCTTAGGTATAATTCGAAAGCACTTATCCGTTTCAAGTATTTATTCTTCGTTCGTCCTGAAGTTTTGTCCCACATTCCATCAAAATCTTAGTTTGTCCCATATCACTTTTGAAGTTGTTCTTCGTCCCAAATTACGAGTACTTTAAAGGTGTAGTTAACAAAAAAAAAGTAGATATTTGAAATTTTTTAAACAATAATTTAATAATAAAACAATTCTAAACATTAAGGCATAAATCATAATGTATTATCCGGTATCACAATCAAGATAACAGATATGGTATAATAATCATCTTATCATTACTACAGTTTGAATATACAGAACAGTCAGATCTGTAATAAACAATATTTAAGGCAATATAATTTTAATAACTGAACAAATTACCGATCAACAATTAAATGAGAGGATTAAAACAAAAAAAAAACAAACAAACAAAACAATAAACAATATTTTTCTAAATTTCAAAAACACCATGCATCGTTTAAAATTAAACCAACAATCAGTACTAACGAAAAGCCGATTTTTTTATTAGTATTACACAGTCATGGCTAGAACAAGAATTTAAAAAAATCAACATTCATAAATAAAAATTGGATCAACAGTAAACCAAGAGATATAGAAAACGTCTAAGACAAATAGTTGATTGAAGTTTAAATATTTAATAATACGTAACCGTTTTTTGCCGATTGTACAAAAAAAGTAATTTTGGCTTAATAAATAAATAAATAATAATAATAAATAAATATCGTCTGACATTGCACACAGCACCATCTAGTTCCAAGTTAAGCACTTAAGGCTTGTGTTATGGTAACCAGATGGTTGATACACTACTTAAATACATTTTTTTTTTTTCGTAAATACATACATATTATAAATATACATCCATGACTCGGGTACAAATGTCCATATTCATCATACAAACATTTGCCCCTACCGGGATTCGAACCCAGGACCATTTGGTTTCGCTGACTACACTTAGCCACTGTAGCCACTACACCAAACGTGTCGTCAAAAAAAAAAAAAAATATGGGCCGTAGAAGGAATATACAGGAAGATTTTTTAGTCACCGTCCAAATTTTGATATATTAATCTTTGGCGAAAATCATTGAATACGTGTTTTTTCTTTTAGTATCACTCGATACAAAAATATTAAGATATCACATCACAAAGTTATCTATAAAAAGTTTATGTTTCTGGACACTGCCGCGCCGTGCGTACGCGCTAGTTGAAGTTACGTGGGCCGGTCCGCCCCGCGCGCCGCCGCAATTCATTGATAACACAATAATAAACAAAGTTGCAAATTTTCCCTTCATACTTTCACGTCAATAAGCAAAAGGTTTGTGCTGTGTTCACTATGATTAGAATGTAATCCATTATTCAATTACTTGATTGTTGTTTGTTAGCCCCGCTAGGTTGTTTATCAGTGCCGGTGACTTTCGAAGGTTGCACAAACAATATGGTATTTTTTGTTATCAAAACGAATGAAAAGCGATTACCTCTTTTAGGCCGCGATTTTATGAGATTGTTTAGAATACATTTATGTAGTAAATTAAATTGTAACAATGTAACGTTAGATTCGACGGACGAAATCTCCACCGAGAACGTGTTAATTGATAAATACTCAAGTTTATTTTCCGGGGAACTAGGGAAGTTTAACAAATATAAAGTTGGCTTGAAAATAAAACCAGATGCACAGTTAAGATTTTTCAAGCCCCGGCCTGTACCTTTAGCTCTAAAGCCTAAAATAGAAGAGGAGTTAGATCGATTATTGGCGGCCGGTATTATAGAAAAAGTTGATTATGCGGACGTCGCTACACCTATAGTGCCAGTGTTGAAACCAGATGGCAAGGTTCGAATTTGCGGAGATTTTTCTATAACATTGAATAAAGCATTGTACTTAGACAACTTTACTCTTCCGCGAATCGAGGATTTGTTTGCCAAGCTCCATGGTGGAGTCGAGTTCAGCAAACTAGATTTAAAATTAGCGTATCTTCAATTAGAACTCGATGACTCAAGGAAATGATGTGTAATAAATACACATAGGGGATTGTATAGGTACACACGGTTAAATTTCGGCTTGGCTAATGCACCGTTTATATTTCAACGCACAATGGAACAGCTGTTAGGCGACATTGACGGTGTATGTATATACTTAGACGATATTCTGATAACGGCTCCTAATAGAAAATTGCATTTAGAGAGGTTAGAGCAGGTAATGCAGAGGTTGCAAGAGGCCGGGCTGCGATTAAAGCACGATAAATGCGAGCTATTTAAAAGTTCCGTGGAGTATTTAGGTTATTTAATAGATAAGAATGGTCTCCACAAATCGAATAACAAAATTGAAGCTATCGTAAATTGTAAACCTCCAAGTAACGTAAATGAATTGAAGTCATTCTTAGGAATGGTTAATTATTATCGGTGTTTTGTTCCTAACACATCGTCAGTATTAAGTCCGCTGAATAGCTTACTAAAAAAAGATGTTAAATGGGTTTGGGACAAAATTCATGCAGAGGCATTTAAGAAAATAAAACAAGAACTGGCATCGGATCGCGTGCTGGCGCACTACCACCCCGAGTACGTGACGGTGGTGACCTGCGACGCTGGCCCCGCCGGTCTGGGCGCCGTGCTGGCGCAGCGCCAACCCGACGGCTCCGAGCGCGTAGTGGCGTATGCGTCGCGCTCTCTGACCAAATCTGAGCTTAACTACGCTCAGATCCAGAAGGAAGCTACATAGATTGTTTTCGCGATTAAAAAATTTAATCATTATTTGTATGGCCGTACGGTTCCTTTTATTTTGCGCACGGATCATAAGCCACTATTATCCATCTTTGGAAATAAGAAAGGCGTGCCGGTTCTAGCCGCGAATAGACTACAAAGGTACGCTTTGTTTTTATCGGCATATAATTTCAATATACAGGGTGTTTGGAAGGGAGCTGTACATACGCCTAGGGTAGAAACTAGGGATAGTCTGCTACCTACCCCCGCCCATTATATTGACCTTGGCCTCAAGGTTTTTTTTACCTTACTACCTTACCTTAAAATTATTTCTTTACCTTACTACGGTACTTCAGGCCCCATAACTTTTCTTCTCCACAATTTTCTGGTGTAAAATAATTTTTTGCAGGACCCTAAGACTCTAACGATTAAAACAAGACCATTAGCCGACCGGTCCCATGGATAGATTTTGAGCTACAGGTAGTTTTAGTCAAAAAATCACAAAAAAGTCAAATAAAAAATAAAAATAAATTTAAAAAAAACCTTGAGGCCAAGGTCAATATAATGGGCGGGGGTAGGTAGCAGACTATCCCTAGTTTCTACCCTAGGCATATGTACAGCTCCCTTCCAAACACCCTGTAGAATATGTGAAGAGTGACAACAACGTAGCTTTTTTTTGTCTCGTTCCATGGCCACTCCGTTAAACGAGAGCGAAGAGATAGATCGATCTTTGTACATAAATTTTGTTGGTGAATCAGTACTTCTGCCAATCACTCTCGAAGATATTCAAGCTGGCACAAGGCGTGATAAAGTATTGGAGAAGGTGATAGGCTTAATTAAAAACGGATGGCCGACTAAAATCACGGATCCGGTTCTTCGTCCATTTCATTTATGTCGAGTTGAGTTAGCAGTAGAAAACGAATGTGTTTTACGAGGCCACAAAATAGTAATTCCTTCTTGTTTCCGGGAAAGACTGTTGGATGAACTACATAATTCGCATTTTGGGGTTGTCAAAACGAAGACCGAGGCTAGAACACGTATGTGGTGGCCAAATATAGACAAAAACATCGAAGAAAAAATAGGTTCCTGTAGTGTGTACAACACGTTCCGCAATAACCCGCCTAAAGCGCCGCTGACTCCGTGGCCGTACCCCGCGCGCGCATGGGAGCGCGTGCACATAGATATGTTTATGTTGGATGGTAAGCAGTTTCTTATCGCTGTTGACGCTCACTCTAAATGGGTCGAATGTTTTTTAATGCAAAAAAACAAATAGTGAATCAGTGATAAGTAAGCTGTGCGAAATGTTTAGCAGATTCGGTCTAGTCCACACCTTGGTATCAGATAACGCTACTAATTTCTGTTCAAAAGAATTTGAAACATTTTGTCGATTAAACGGGATTCAACACATGACAGGGGCACCGTACCACGCGATGTCAAACGGCCAAGCAGAGAACAGTGTTAAAACAATCAAGAATGGGTTAAAATCAATTTTAGTAAAAAGTAACCGCAACACAAATTTAATTATAAAAGTTTTAAATAAGTTTTTATTTGATTATAGGAATTCGATTCATATGTCTACTGGTTTTTCGCCAGCACAGCTGATGATTGGTCGTCCTTTACGTTGCCGACTTGATTTGTTAAAGACCCCTTTACAGTCACAAATAACTTCTTCGCCTTCGTCGTCCGCGGCTAAAGACAACGTAATAAAGGCACAAAAGAACCAATGCAAACAGTTTGGTGGAAAAAGAAATATATGTTTCTCAGTAGGTGATAGGGTATTGTTAAAATATTTTCGAAATAACGATACTAAACATACTTGGAAACAGGGTGTAGTAAAAGAATGTTTGGGTTCTCGAATGTTTATTGTACACATTCCCGATATAAATATAAATGTAAGAAAACATGCAGATCAGTTACTGGCGTACAAAGGGAACTTATCATCGGTTCAAGATGACGATGTGAGTGATTTCGGAGAGTATTTGAGCGAGCCCACGGCTCCACCTAAAGGTCTCTGCACACAGTGGGCGCGGCGCGGCGGGACGCACAGTGGAACGAATGTATGGGAGAGGTTGGACGTAGACATCTCCGAAAAAAAAGAGTTAAATTATGCCAAACGAATGATGCCATCTTATTCGATTACCTAATGCCTTCATAACTTGTGCTGATAAATTTCTTCATAACTCCCATATTTCGGAAGTAATTTGAGAAAATGTGATATTTTACTATGAAAATGAGTGTATCGAGCTCTCTCCCTCCTGATTCCGGCGTTGTTTCAAGTAGCGGTCTCTAATATCATAATGCTAATACTAAGAGCTATATTTAATACTAAGACACATGGTGCGCCAAATGTGCACTTTCTGGGATAAAAGGAAATCAAAATTTAAAAAAAATTAAAATGGTTTTTCCTCATTTGTATTTATTAAACAGACAGACGTATGTAGAGGTCATATATAAATATATGAAATATTGTTTTTTTAAATCTTGTGTATTATTTACGAAAATATTCATAAGAACAGATGAGAGTATGACTTTTTTCACATAATATTTTATTTATATATGTTTTACAATAACGATAAAAACACGGTATTTTAGATAATAAAATAATAAATTACCTAGTTTAATTAATATATTATACAATACATACAAACAAAACAACAGGTAACAATCACAGTATGTCAATGTCAGTAGATTCACGTTATAGGTTTCGACCTGGTTTCGAATTAAGATGTAAGCTCTAATTTACTAAGTTACACATTTTAAAACAATATCAACATTTAATTATCATCGTCATCATCATCATCATTAATTAATTCAAATTCAGAATCGATATCCGCTAAATCATTTATGCTAACAAATTCGATATCACTTTTCTCAGAATCCGTAAGCTCATAAAATTCCTTAAAAGAAGATTTTTTTACAAACTTATTTACTTTTGGACGAATGCTTGTAACAAGTGCATCAGAAGATAGTAAAAGATTGTGCATAATATCTTCATTGCATGAGATACTGCTATGCTTTCGAGAATGCCCCTCTCTATATTTTCGAAAATCTTTATTTCTAGCCTCAGATGCCTCTTCGGATAGAAAACCAATGGGCACAATTGACAAGTTCTGAACTATGTCTGGCCCATGCATTAAAATTCTATGAAGTGAAGAAGGCATATAATACCATGGGTATAACTCCACGTAAAGCTTAGCAGTATCAAAGCAGAACTCTCGGAATTTAGTTACGTTGATCTTCTCTCCTGATGAAATACACTGCAAGATCACACAGATTTTTCTTAAAAGCATAGCGTCTATTCCGGTCAGTTCAGTAGATTTAGTGTAGTTTTCAAAAAATCTCCTTGCCGAGTTGCCATTGTTGGTGGGTCCACTGCCTTGTTTCACAACATCGAGAAGTAAGCCCGTTTCTCTTCTTACAGCCTCTTGAACTCTTTTCTTCCTGTTATCAACTTGCCTTTTTGCTATATCACCCTTTGCTTGCCATGACTTTATGTCTAATTTGTAGGAAATGTGTAATAAGCATTCCATTGAGCGAATCCAAGCGTGAAGGGAGCTTAAGCTGTATTTATACATGTCCTCGTTTGCGTGTTTATCTTTGATTAACTCTAAATTATTCATCTCTTTAGGACTAGCCTTGCATATGTCACACACTGAAGCTGCTGTATCGGATATAATGGAATGAATTTTACCATCAATCATTGTCAACAGCAGTTAGTGTTTGACACTAATTCCATCAGTGATGGTGGATGGAGTTAAGGCTTCAATCTCGGCTTCGATTTCAGCCATCTCTCTCTGCACATTTTCTTTGGTTTCCTTTATAAACTTAAACAATATTGGCCGGCAAAATGAGGTGGAAGATGGTCGCTCGTTTTCCCAAATTGTTACACCTTTTGAGACGAGCCGCAGTGGTACAAGACTAATCATAAAATTACTAGCAAGATCGATTTGCTCATCTTCACTCGTCCTTTGATGATAAATGCTTTGGCTAGATGATCCGTCAAAACCCCATTTGCTGGTCAAAATGAGCTGTTGATTGGGATCAACAGGGGTTTCTAACGACCTAATAAGTCTTCTTGAGGTTAAATCCATCAAGGCTTGTAATTTGATTTTTGCAGAGCTCTCTGTAACTGTGAGATCGTCTTAGGCCGGATAGCACTTAATTTTTTCTTTAACCAACATGTAGTAACTCGGGTATTTAAAAGCTCCTTCTTGGGTGTTGAAATTTCGAAGAGTGTTGTAGCGCCATTTCGATAAATTCATCGATACATAAAGAGCCAATGCCTTCAAAGTTGATATTTCCCGTACCTGAATCGATTTACCTTCAATGAAGGCTTTGATTAGTGAGGCCTCTTCTGGATTCTCCATCAAGTATTTCATTACATCAGCTGTATCGCTTTCTCCTGCCTTTCGAAGCGCCCTTTCGGCCGAAAACACAATTTCAGCGCTGCTTCTGCTGCATGGAAGAGTATCTTCAGCGCGTCTTCTTTTTTGCCGGTTACTAAGGTCCTCAAAAGATTTACGAGGACTAGGATGTGTACAAGTTGAAGCATCAGATTTAGCAGGAGAAATTATGGGCTCGATGACGTCACTTACATTTTCTGTAGGAGATTCAATATTTTCATTCAGAAATTCCGGCCACTGTATTGCAGCCTGTAGCCAAATCTCATGTTTCTTCCGAAACTTTTCTGTGCTTCTTCCAGACTGTGTCCATTTTGCATAAATGCGGTAGTAAAATCGACGACACCAGTCTTTTAAACTTGTTTCAGAACTTTCACATAACTGAACACAACAGTTATCTTTTAAAACACTGAACAAATAGTTATAGTCGCGTAAACCTTTATGTGCGCGTGCGCATAAAGCAACGTGAAGATCAAGATTTGTATTAAAATTTGGAAAATACATTGCGACATTAGTGTGGCTACAACGAGGTGAAAATCAACACTGATTTTAAAATTACTAATAGTGACCTATTTATATTTGATCCAGGTACCCTTATTTGTTAAATATTGCAAGGTAATTAGTTTGAAAATGATGCATGCTTAATTAGTGTATTAAGAGCCATTTAGTAATTAAATAATAGCAATTTTCTTATCAGTAATCATTAGTGCATCAGTTTTACATGTAAACCTTAAGTCCCTAATCACATATCCAAATTCTCTAATATCTTCTCTAATTGGCTGCTCAGAAATGTTATTGTAATAAGGTGAAACAACCACAAAACAAAAAAATATATTTTTGTATTATAAAATAAACATCACTCTTTATCCCAGAAAGTGCACATTTGGCGCACCATGTGTCTTAGTATTAAATATAGCTCTTAGTATTAGCATTATGATATTAGAGTCCGCTACTTGAAACAACGCCGGAATCAGGAGGGAGAGAGCTCGATACACTCATTTTCATAGTAAAATATCACATTTTCTCAAATTACTTCCGAAATATGGGAGTTATGAAGAAATTTATCAGCACAAGTTATGAAGGCATTAGGTAATCAAATAAGATGGCATCATTCGTTTGGCATAATTTAACTCTTTTTTTTCGGAGATGTCTACGTCCAACCTCTCCCATACATTCGTTCCACTGTGGGACGGGACGGCGACGCGACACTGAGCAGTTGTAATGTACTAGATATTACGGACGACACCACACAGAGCCGTCCCGCTCGACGCGACGGTAACCGTCTCTCTGTGTGGCGTCATCCGTAATATCTAGTACATTACAACTGCTCAGTGTCGCGTCGCCGTCCCGTCCCGCCGCGCCGCGCCCGCTGTGTGCAGAGACCTTAACGAACCTGAGGTCCGTAGGGCGTCAGAGCCGAGTGTGACGTCACCAGAGCAGACTACGTCCTCCGCCGCATCTCCTGCGCGAGATGATAGGGGAGAGGAAGTACGGTCTGACACTGATGATTAGTTCCTAGACGCAGGATCACCTGTTGCGACTGATGATGATCATTATGATCCTGATAGCGACCACACCAACAAGGGTAGTGATAAGGAACAACAGGATCCTTCATCTTTGCGCCGGTTTCCGATTAGGAAAACAAGAAAACAAATTAATTATAAGTTTTAGTTAAGCATAATTATGTTTGATTAGTGATTAGTGGTGGAGGGATGTGATATATCTGTTCATTATTTTATAATGCGGGTAGGCTATTTACGGCAGTTGATTGCCAGCCAATATACGAGTGCAAGGATCTCCGTGTTTAATTACGATATTCCCATAAATACATAACAATTACAAATAAAGTAAAAATAAATTAGTTAAATAGGAACTTTATACCTTATTAAAACCGTGCCAAAACATTTTGCTATTAGGCGTATTAAAAAAAAATTACGTAAAACGTACAAATAATTAATAATTTAATCAAAATCATTTTAGAACAATCGCATTAACAGTACTTTAATAAATGTTCAAAACGCATACCGTTTCTCTCTAAACAGAGTCTTGCACGTTTTTGCACATTATTTTTAATTTTGTTGAGCACTACAGTGTCACTTTTCAAATCAAATTCAAAACGTTTCGAAATGACCACCAATGTTCATTATGCTGATTATACAGCCCCACTCGAGTAAACAAGGCCTCGTTAGTCCACAAAATGTTAGCATCGGGGTGTATGATCAGCCACTCGCAGAAGGCTCGACGAGGAAAGGCGCGCGGCGTCTGCGTCGTTCAAGGCCTGTGCCTTTTGAAAATGGTACGGGTGCAACCCAGCAGTATGGAGAAGTTTCCACACGGCATATTGGCTTACGCCGAAGCGCCGCGCTGAATCTCGCGTACTCGATCTAGGGCTCCGTTCAAAGAAATCGAAGATATCTCCTTCGATCTCTACTGCGAGTCTCGGCCTGCCACGTCCTTGAGCGTGTGTAGGAGCTATAAATTGGCCATGGTCTAATAGCCTCTGATTTGCGGCCAAAATCGTTTGGCGATTAGGTACTGAAGGATTTATTATCCCTTGATTACGAAGGCGAGGAATACTTTTTGCTTCGTACAGTCTCTGGGCACCGTTCAAGCTTTCTCCACTAAGTATGTAAGATCGCACCATTTCGTAACACTCGCGGTAGGAATACATTGTAAACAAAGTCACGATAGCGCGGGGCGTGGTGGGATGCGCGGGAACACGGAAGTAAGCGCTTGCGTCGCAGAAGGGCGCGCGGGGCCGACTAACAATAGATGTTTCGCGCAGGTGTAGCGGGGCGGGGGTAAGCGGGGTGTGCAAGGTGGCATGTTATAAAATATGAATTTTAAGGAAGATTACCACCAATAGATTGTTATTATAAAACTTTAATATTGTCAATGATACCATATTAAAACAGGCATATACATTACAAAAGTAGTACCTACATTAAAAATGAGAATAAACATACAATGTAAAACGTAATGAGTTTTTGCTTTATTCGGGGTTTGGATAGATAATGCACCTGTGATGTGAAACACACACATGGGGTGAAATTGATTACAAATCCCGTCCGTATGCAAAACATAATCCGTAGTATCGGCGAGTTAATGCGAACCGTAAACTAAATACCCTATGTTGGCACTTGTTTTAGTACAAAACTTTAAGCTTTGTAATTGTGAATACCTAATAAATATTTCAAAAATTACCCAAGACATGGGACTTGACATGCATCATCGGCAACCTAATAATGTAAGGGACTTAGGGGAGCGACTTAGTGCAGCGATTCAGTAGCGATACAGTCGCAAAAAGACCGCGATATAGTCGCGATGCTGTCACTGGTCGTATATGTTCGCCCACATAGTTACGATTTTGCATCGTGACTATCGCGATGCAGCATCGATACAGTCGTGCGCTGTACTGACTACCTGTGAATGCCTGTGGACGTTACAGTTGTAAGATGGACTCGGTCGAGATGAGGTTGTTCACGTTGTCATTGTTGCTGCTTTACAAGCTTCTATACAAGGAAAAAATTTGAAATGTATTGAATATAATATTCAACATTTCGCTATTTTTATCAAATCCAATCAGACGTATATTTTCCAGAAATACATTGTTTTGGTAAAGGTGAGATCTTTTATCCTAAGTGTCATTGTATTCTGCCTGCAAGCAAGCGTGCAAATTTTTATTGATCTAATACATTCTTACTACATTACTATTATTCTTTTAAACCATTACCATGAATTTATTCACTAATACATTTTAAAATTTCTATTGTTACTATTCTTAATTATATACAAATTTTAAATTTTTATGTTCCATTAATTCCTTAATACTATAGAAACAACACTTTAGAAGCCATTCTGTTAATTTTGTCATGAACACATGACCCTGTAATAATATTAATTCGGTTGGTAAGTTATTATAAACTAAAACACACAAATTAAACACATTTTTTCTATACATATCTTTATGACAGGGTGGTTGATTCAGTAGGTTGCGAAAACTTCACTATGTTGTTTAAAGTAGTGCGTGTGTATTTTTTTGTAAAGACGCAGATATCTTTTAAACACGAATAATTTTACATCGTTCTGGAGCCGAAACACAGTAACTCCAGACGTTTAATAGTTACTATTGGCATATTTATAATTTTTTTAAGCCATCTAATATTGAAGTTAGAAATTTATCACTTTTATTCTGTCATTCGAGTTAAATCTTAGTAGCCCTTCCACTATTTCATTCATAAACGAACAGCTGTGCGATAGCGCGCTCGTGGTGGGTCAACGGACGTTGCTGCAAGTAGGTATTTTATTTCAGGTAGGTACGATTTAGGTTGGTGTAAGTTTGGGCACGCCACAATTGCGGCGATAAGTCCCCTCTTTGAGGAGTGGCTAGAGAGGCGCCACGGCGTCCTCACCTTCCGCCTGACGCAGGTCCTCACCGGACACGGTTGTTTCGGGAGGTTCCTGTTCCGGATAAGGCGGGAGGAAACGCCCAGGTGTCACCATTGTGTGGATCGCCCGGAGGACACGGTGGAGCACACGGTGGAGGTCTACCCGGCTTGGGCGGAGCACCGCCGTGTCCTCGTGGAGGCGATTGGCGGTGGCGATCTCTCGCGTCCGGCCCTGGTCCAGGCCATGGTACGGAGCGAGAGGGCTTGGGAAGCCGTCACCTCCTTCTGCGAAGCAGTAATGTTCGCGAAGGAGGAGGCGGAACGCGTGAGGGAGAGGCAAAATTTGCGCCCTCACGCCCCTAGCCGCCGCAGGAGACGCCCTGGGCGTCGGGAATCGCAGGCCGATTCCCGGCCACCGTAGGCGCGGGCTTGCGAACGGCGAGTAATGGGCAGCTCGCCGTTCGATAAGGACCAGGCCCGGGTCGATGGCGCGTTGTGTTCCACGCGCGCCTCAAAGAGATGTCAGCACCAATGACGGGGTTGCTAGGACCGATGCCTGCTAGGGTTGCGGAAAAGTCCAAGAGGGTTACCGTGGCCCCTGGCACAGGCAACTGAAGGAACACGGGTGGGTTTTAGTCAGTAAGAGTCTGACACGCCCTCCTGCTCTGCCCAGAGCTCTGCCCAGAGATGTTAAGAGTATAAATAAGTTTGAATCCGCTTAAATAGTGGCGGTGCGTCCAAATGGCAAGCAGGAATTTTAATGTAATAAAAAGTTTTTTTTTTCAGTAGGTACATTAATACTAGAAATTTGCTAGCAAGGATATTATTGAGGAACCTCCTTGTCCTCCCACGGTCAAAAAATATTGTTTTGATGTAGGTAGGTACACAGTGAACAAGATGTCCACCTTTCACTGTGGCACGGTAATAATATCATACTATTAGCGTAAAAACGTTATTTTAAAACTACCGTGCGGTGGTGCCTATAAAAGCGGCGCGCGGCCAGTACTCGCCCCTCACTCCGCCTCCAGCAGTCGTCGTGATAACATCGTCTTCATAATATTCGTTATTTATCAGGAAGTATATTTTTAAGTTTGAAATTGTATTTGTTTTAAATTGATGGAAGACTAGTGTTTAGTCATTTCGTTTATTTTTTTAAATAAAATTGATATCAACCGCCATTAATACAGTATTTCGACTTCATACAAACGGACGAAACGCGAGCTATACCTACGCGCCTCGACCTTGGAATGCGCTCGGCATGCAGACAGTCGCGACTGTGCCGTAGTGGCGAACGGACGGTGTGTTGTTTATAACTTTTTTTAGATTATCTGGAAACTCTGAAAGGTAAGACTATTAAATAATTTTACTTACTAGTAGGTAGGTATACTACAGGTTGGTACATAATGTGTGTCTTTTTAATGGATAAGTATTTCTTTTTAACTCCCGAAAAAAAGATGTCTGGATTAATAAATATAGTGAATAGATTAAAGGAAAGTGATAGACACGAGTGAAATAGGTAGTTGTAGGCGGTTCATGAATCATTATACGGTAGGCACGCTTGTGTTAAAACCTCGGGGCATGTGTGTTTTGTTTTGTTAGTTTGTATAATTCAAAGTAAAGACGTGGTTTTTATTATTAATAATAGTTGTTTATTGTACTGTGTATGAATAATACTAGCAAATTTATAAGACCGATTTGTTATTCAAACGTAAACATGGTTTTTTAATTACATCTACCAATCAAAAAACAACACGCATTTTTATTGAAGAGTTCATTATTCAATTCACAAAGTTTTTTATTTGTATATAAAAAAGTATATTTACAATCACAAAACTAAATGGAAACACAAAGTAGGCAAATGTAATTAAAATGCTGGAGGCATTTATTTCAAAGATACGGCCGAGTTACAAACCTGTATAGATAATATTACCGTGGCTGTGGTGTTCAGTCACCAGTCGCGGTCATCAGTACCTACTTGCACTTTGTTGCTGTAGATACCTAAGTACCCGCGACAATAATAAATCGTTTGATTCCGCATTCATAACCATTGTTTGATTTAAATTGCGTGTATCTACATACCTATCAGTTAAATAACTCAAATTTTTCCTTCATAATTTCTACGGGCTTAGGACCGTCACGTCAGTAATAAGTAAGTACATGTTTCGTATCTAAGTAGGTAAGTACTTACTTACTTGTAGGAACTCTTTTATTCACTTCACTTTTCACAATATTAAAAGCGTCCACTGTCGCACTTCTGAAGTCATCTCGAGTAGTACGCTAATCGTAAGAAACTAGTCTTTTTATCTCGAACCACACATAAAAATCCAGTGGTGTTAAGTCAGGGCTCCTTGCGGGCCAAGCCACAGGGCTACCACGTCCTATCCACTGCTCACCAAACACACTGTTTAAATACGCACGGACTGAACTAGCATAATGAGCAGGGCATCCATCATGCTGATAGAACAGACCACGTTAATGTGCCAGAGAGATACATAATATTGGCTAACATTGAATCGTCTGGCCGCCATTATGGTACTACGACGTGGCCGCGTGGGTCGCGTTCGAAGTATTCCTGTATGTCTTCCTCCAATTCCGCCGAGTATGGTAGTCTACCGCGGCCCTGCGCGTGTGTGGGCGCTCGAAACTGTCCATGATCGAGGAGGCGCTGGGTTACAGCCAGGATGGTGGAGGTGAAGGGAACTTGAGGGTCAGTGATTCCACGTGCGCGCAGTGAGTTCAGGTGTTCCGGCTGAGCATACAAACGTCTGGCCTCTTCTAAGTTATGGTTCGCCATGTCACATAAAAATCCACCATAGCCCAAAACTCAAATATTTGGCGCGTAATAAGGTTGCGCGTGCGTGACCTAATACAACGAAACGCGAGTCAATACTAGAAAGGAATAAGAAATTAGGAATGGCGGGGGGGCGGTCGGCTAGACTAAAGGGCCGGGGGCGTGGCTTACGGATCATGCTGTCTGATCGATGAATGAATTTTACAATGGGTACCGTTCGCAAGTGTTGCAGTTCGTCGATACGTTTTACACACATATGCATTGATCGCAAGGAAGCGTTACTACGAGTTCTCACTATTACACAAAAAAAAACAATATATTAGATTTTTCGTGATTTGGTTTTATTGTAACTTATTGAAAATAATAGTCCCAATCGTTTTGAGTTCGATGATCGAGTATATGGCTTTCGGTTCCAGAACGACCTAAATTGACCGTGTATACATACAAGGGATTGGAAGAATTTTACTTTTTTGAAATAACGGTTTACAACTATCTAGGAACCAAGCCTTGTTAATAACCCGGATGCACCGTTTTTGAATTTTAAAAATTCTGTCGCTATCGGTCGAATTGCTTCACATTATTAATCCATAGCTCAGTACAGATGACACATAACCATGGTAAGCCGATAGGGCAGCTTCCACCGAAACATTTTGTCTTAACTTTTTTAGTGCAAACACAAACCTATCAGTATCTGACAAATTGTCTCTATGTGCCTTTTCCAATCAAGATGTTTATCTACATTAAGTCCTAGAAATTTTAAATCATGTCCTTGTTCTACTTGTTAGTCTTTATAAATAACGTCTAAAGTTAATTGTTTTGTATTGTAAGTGGTTAATTCGATAAATTTGGTTTTGCTAAAATTGTTTAATTTGTTATTTTCCATCCAACTCACTATAACTAACAGGGTCTTTTCGGTAACTGATTTATACGCGTTTTTATCCGGACATTTTATAACAACTGTAGTATCATCTGCAAAAAGAATACATTTCTGCATAGTGGCTTCCGTAGGGTCGTCTATATAAACCAAAAAAAGTAAAAGCCCGAGAATGCTACCCTTTTTTTTTTTTTGTGGGTGGGAAATCATCAAATAACTTCTTCCGCTCTGGGCAGAGCAGGAGGGCGTGTCAGACTCTTACTGACTAAAACCCACCCGTGTTCCTTCAGTTGCCTGTGCCAGGGGCCACGGTAACCCTCTTGGACTTTTCCGCAACCCTAGCAGGCATCGGTCCTAGCTAACCCCGTCATTGGTGCTGACATCTCTTTGAGGCGCGCGTGGAACACAACGCGCCGTCGACCCGGGCCTGGTCCTTATCGAACGGCGAGCTACCCATTGCTCGCCGTTCGCCAGCCCGCGCCTACGGTGGCCGGGAATCGGCCTGCGATTCCTGACGCCCAGGGCGTCTCCTGCGGCGGCTAGGGGCGTGAGGGCGCAAATTTTGCCTCTCCCTCACGCGTTCCACCTCCTCCTTCGCGAACATTAATGCTTCGCAGTAGGAGGTGACGGCTTCCCAAGCCCTCTCGCTCCGTACCATGGCCTGGACCAGGGCCGGACGCGAGAGATCGCCACCGCCAATCGCCTCCACGAGGACACGGCGGTGCTCCGCCCAAGCCGGGCAGACCTCCACCGTATGCTCCACCGTGTCCTCCGGGCGATCCACACAATGGTGACACCCGGGCGTTTCCTCCCGCCCTATCCGGAACAGGAACCTCCCGAAACAACCGTGTCCGGTGAGGACCTACGTCAGGCGGAAGGTGAGGACGCCGTGGCGCCTCTCTAGCCACTCCTCAAAGAGGGAACTTATCGCCGCAATTGTGGCGTGCCCAGCGCTGGGTTGCGACAATCGCACTCTCCATGCCGCCCTGAGATCCCGCCGGAGCTCTGTCCGCTGTACCGTGATTTCTCGCGGCAGCGGAGCTACGCCCCGGCGTTTCGCCTCCTCGCGCCACTCCCAAACGTGCGCGAGGACTTTTGCCTCCAGATCCCATGGCGGTAATCCGGCAAGGAGGCTCGCCGCCTCACCGGAGACCGTACGGTATCCCCGGACCAGATCCAAAGTTATGCCTAAGAATACTGTGGTATTTTCGGGTTTCAACTCATCACCCTTTATGAGAATACTTGTTTCTACTTGTCTAACATGAGGTATCGTAAACTTAATACATTTCGTTTTTTTCTCGTTAAGAAGAAGGTTATTAACATTAAACCAGTTAACTACTTTTGCGAGGGCACTATTTACATTGTCAGTAACCAGCTGCTGACGTTTGAGTTTAAATAAAAGTGAAGTGTCGTCTGCAAACAGCACTATATCATGTTCATCCTTTATAAGGTAAGGCAAGTCATTTATATAAATAAGAAATAAAAATAGACCTAGAATTGAGCCTTGAGGGACCCCCATTCTTACTACCGATCCGGGAGATCTTTTCCCGTTAACGTCAACTCTCTGAATCCTATCACTTAAATAAGAAGTAAGAAGATCCAGAGAGGCGTTCCGGATTCCGTAGTGGTGCAGTTTCCTGATTAATGTTTCATGAAGAACACAATCGAATGCCTTGGACAAATCGCAAAAGATGCCCAACGCATCGCATTTGTCCTCCCATGCATTATATACATGCCCTAGAAGTTCAACTCCGGCATCAGTAGTTGAACGACCCCTTGTAAAACCGAACTGTTTATTATGCAGTAATTTATGTACATTAAAAAATCTTTGCATTTGATTTAAAATAAGTTTTTCAAAAATTTTACTAAATGTAGGTAGCACTGAAATAGGTCTATAATTAGTAGGGTCTGATGTACTACCCGATTTAAACAACGGTATTATTTTACTGTTTTTCATAAGATCAGGAAACTCACCACGGTCAATACAATTATTAAAAATAACAGCTAAAGTAGGTGCTACAATATTTATAATTGACTTAGCAACGTCCACAGAATTACCCCATAAATCTGCAGTCTTTTTGACATTTAACGTGTGAAAGGTTTTAATTATATCTTTAAAAGTGACATATTCGAAATGAAATTCAGAATCACAAACTGGAATGTTTTCTTTAAGTAAAGACTCTGCAGCAGTGGGTGAAGAGTTTAGAGATTTAGTAGTCGATACGGGAATCTCTGCAAAGAAATTTTCAAAGGCCGCGGCGACTTGAGAATCAGATTTAATTATATTGTCATCAATAGCAAGGCTGTAGTCACTACATCGGTTGCATGACCTTCCCGTTTCGCTATTAATGATACTCCATGTCATTTTTATTACATTACTACTATTTTTAATTTTTGAACTCAAATAACGTGATTTGGCCATACTACAAACTTTTTTAAATAATTTTGAATAATTCTTAACATATAAATTAAATTCAGCAGTGTTTTTTGAAGTTCGTTCATCATACAATTCATAAAGTCGTTTTCTACTTGTATGTATACCAATGGTGGCCCAGTCACTAAAGGAAGCGTTACTATTAACCGAGAACGTGTTTGGAATGAACGTGGTATTGAATAGTATGCAATACATATTAAAAAAATCATTATAATGTTGATTAGGGTCATCATTAGTCACCAAAAATGGTAATTTACTTAAAAGTTTAGATTTAAATGTATCCAAGCGATAAGTCGTTTTCGGGTTAACAGTGATATCTTTTTTAGTAACTTTTTTGTTTATATTTGAAATAGTTATTAATTGTCCGCAATGATCTGAGTCTATTAAATTAATAATTTCTTTGTGAGTTGGTATAACATCTGTATAAATGTTATCTAGGCATGTGGCACTAGTGGGAGTTATTCTAGTTGGCTCCAGAAATTGGTTAGCAAGATTGTATGACTGAAACAGACTTATAATTTTAATACTTAAACCAGAATTTTCTAACAAATTAACATTAAAATCACCACAAATGATGATAGACTTATTTGAATTACAGATTTTGTGCAACACTTCATCCATAACCTTTTCAAAACAATCATACAATCCTGAAGGAGGTCTGTACACACTTAATATAATGAGCTGCTGATTAAGTAATTGAAGTTTATAATTTGTGCCAATGGATGACATATTATCCAAATAGCAAAAGCTTTCAAAGTGTGTGTTGTGACATCATCTTGTCCACTAGTTTTGCTATTGTTTAGAGACATTATGATTTTATACACTTCTACTGCATAAACAGTATTTAGGAAAATGGTATTTAGATTTTTGTATTTTTTTTATTAAGTTCATATTATTGAAATATATAGGCTGATTGGATGTCAAATTAATAAAGTAGTCATTTAATATGCTACAGATGTCTAAGGGGTCCTTGTATGTCACATTATTAAGATTTATTTCGTCAATGTAATTTTTGTAGAGACTATTATTAGATATAGCTGAGGAGATCGCATTCCAAGTAGCTTTACATATTTTGCTCTTAACCTTTTGTATACGACTTGTATTAATACGTTTATATGCTCTCTATGCACATCGCTCAAAGATACGGTTATAGAGCTTGTAGTTTTTCTCGTTCTGTTTTTTATTTATGTTACTATTTTTTTTAATTTTAGATATAAGTGACGCTTAGTTTTGCTAGACTTCTTGATGCCTTTTGTTGTCCAGTTTTGTATCGCTTGTTTCTTAATAACTTTAACCTTTAGTACTGGAAACCACAAATTATAGTATAATTTAAATGTGTCATAAAAATAATTAAAGGCCTCCATTAGAGTACCCGAATCAAATGTTTCTGAAAATGAAAGAGAAGCCAAACATTCGCAAAATGTCTCGAGGTTGTTTGAACAGTAGTCACGTTTCAGTTCAGTCCAACAAGTTTTTGTTTTGTTAGCCTTTATAGTTATCGTTTGTGCTGTTTCATGGTCTGACAGGCCGACCCGATTACCCGATTAGCGCGTTCGTAGCGATGCCAAATCGATACAGTCGCGCGTTTGCATCTATGCAGAAGCGATAATGTATCAATATTGAATCGCATCTGTCGTGCGTTGCAAATACGACAAACGGTCAAACGTAACGATGCAGGCGTGCGTTGACGACACACGCTACTGGATCGCTGCAAAAAGTCGCCGTGGGTGACCTCCATAATCCGTAGTATCGGCGAGTTCTTTTTTTCCTATTCACTTTAGACCTTGGCAGAATAGTCGACATCGGCTTTGCTTGCCATTTAATGAAAATAGAATAGAATAAGCGTGTTGTTTACGTCATGCTAAAACAAAAGATAAAAGAAAGGAATCTTCTCAAAAATATTTATTCAACACCATCTTCAATATCAAATCATTTTGTAACGATGTAGTTAAAGGATAGGCATATAACTACGAAGAACATAGGGAGAAGACATTGAAAGTCCTGATTGCATTACACGGTAAGGAAAATTGGGGTAAGGGTAGCTTCCAAACTTGTAGTTACCAAGATAGTAGGGTATAATTGTTTTCTTGATAATAGGTGTGGTTTCAAGTTTGAATTCTTGTATAGGTTCACTTTCAACGGTCTCGGTGACTAGGATCCGGTTAGAGTCCCAGGTCAGGTCAGCGCTGGTAACCGCGATCGCGCAGAGGGTAAGGAGAAGCAGTCTCATCTGTAAGTTAATTTAAGATAAAGAGTAATGTGTGTAAAAAAATATATATAAAAAGAGTAATGTGGGCTGGTAATGTAGCGTAAATAGAAAGTTGTACAAGTAAATTAACCGCAAATTGAAACTAGTGTTTAGAAAACCAAAGTCAAAAATTAAATTACGAATGTATCTAAAACTTACGATATCTAAAATCAAAATAAAATAGAATTTAACATGAAATTCATAACAAAATCTAATACCATTACTTTTAAAACTTTACGCCTATACAGGTGTTAAAAATCCTTGAAACACTTATTAGCTCTCAAATATTAAATTAACAAAAAAAAACAGAAATCTTTAATTTGTTCGCAAGTAGTGATTAAGTATGGTCTGAGGAGAAAATTTAATTTAGCTCAAGTGAAGTTTGAGTAAGAGGGACAATCATAATAAGACACACAGCACCCGGGCTCCTGGAGTACTCTCTGATGTTTAATTTGAATTTGGAATTGAGTCTCATGTTTTTTCTTTATATTTAATGGCAAGAAATAAGAATTTGAAAAATCTGTTGTGTGTGGCGTAACATAACGTAGTAAATAGTAAATAGAGATATAATCACTTCTTAACATGTTAGTTTCAGACGTTCTATTTTAAAATAAAGTTAACTTAGGTACCTACTTACCTTTAGAATTGGTTGAAATGCAATCTCATAATACCACTTTATTTTAGTTGTTAGTTTATATAGTCAAGACAAATTGCTGTTTCAATTAGTGTTTCATAGGTCTATTTCTATTTAATAGCATTTAAAATAGCAGAGAGCGATTAGTAACTTAATTCATCTTTAATTAGTTTTGATACGTTCTTTTGATAGTTTTGTTTAAAAATAGTCTAGAGTGACAGAAAGTTATGTTAAAACTATAAACGATAATGTACTTACCTTAATTTGATTTTAATTTATCAACTCTAAAACTTTGTCTACTATACTATACTACTATGATATTTATTTATTTATTTTCACTTCAAGACACCTGTATCAAGAGCCAAAGCTACAATTATATATTTTCTCGTATAGTTTCTTGTCTCACTTCTCGCTATTTTAATCATAAACATAATCCACATCAAATGAAGAGCGTAATTAATATAAATAGAGAGAAGAATAAACTTTCATTGAACGAATTCAAATGTCAATCGCTTTTCTGTCGTTAAAAATTCAAATCAACCTTTCAATTTAATTTTATGAATAGAATTCAAAGATGGCGCCGCATCAAGTTGAAGTGAAAAACCGCACAGTTTCATATAAATCCCTCATGCTTATTCGCGCCGCTTCACCTGTGCTATAATTAATGGAAGCTTTTATAAACACCACCTCCCCCGGTCTAGCCTCCCCTGCGGCCAGCACTGTGGTCTTAGTGAAGAGAGGACGGTGTTCTTGGGAATTCATTAAGTTTAGTACGTGGGAGCTATGTGGTTTTGCAAGTAGTTCCTATATTCAATATTCTTCACACGTAATAACATAATACTGGTGCAGACTAACTCAGTCAGAATTATGTAAAACCGCATCTTTTAGTAATTTTTATTTATTGCGTGGTATCCACCATCATTTTTATGTTGCGTAGTGGATATCAGGTAACCCGATATTAAAGTTTCATTTTCGGTTCAGTCAACATTTTATATAGGTAGGAACTAAGTTGTGTTAATTTTGGCAATGTATCACTCCACGTTGAACAAACAAACATTTAATAGTGCTGCAAATGTTTTAATTGTACAACTACTGTTTTTCTCTAAGCGTACGTACTCTTACCAGTACTTTCGTAGTTTGTCCTATCCCTTCGCTGTTCACTTGCACCACACACCTCAAGGATAAACCTATGGCAGAATTGATGGCAAAATGCACCAGCCATTAACTCAGCAATAGCTTTCTTTCGCTTTTGAATGACAAGAAAATACTCCGCACACCTGATGCTTTTCTTTCTACTTTATAAGACTTATCGTTTCATGTTCTAATTGACATTTTTGTAATTAATTTGGACTAGCGTAACGGCTCAATTACAGCTATTTTTATTTTGAAATCGAAGTTAACAAAAGAATTCTTTTTCAATTAAAATGTATAAGAAATTTTATGAAAAAGTTGTACAGCATTGTTATGTACATAAGAACAGCAAATCTCTGCTGTTACAGCACTTCCTCATAAGATCTACTCACATCACGTACCTACATTAAGCATACACTAAAAGGTAGCTTTCAATCAATTTATGAGCTATTGCAGTACCTAAATAGTGAGCATTAAAAACTAAACTCCCACGACACGTTTGCGGAATTCTAAGAATCACGTCAGCCTACATCTTGTCTTTATCGACCATCATAATAATAGAGAGACTAAAGGGAGACTGTCTCAATCCGACATGTGTCAGAGAGCAGTGTCTCACGTCGGAACAAGTAAACTGCGGTGTCAGCCCCCGCGGCGCTGGCGAGAGCATTTCATTTATTTTATTGATATTTTTGTCACTATACGTCCAGGGTTAGGCTTGCGTCACACTGTTGAAAATCTTTGTATCATTCGAAGAATATATGAAAAGTTTTAGCACAATAAGTTTTAGTAGGCGCGGCGCTGAAAGTGATCTATGTATAGTTTTAGTTACACCTACACTTAGATCGTTAGTGGCTCACAAACAAAAACCATTTGTTACGTACGATTAAAGGGAATCTCTTTGCACCGTTTGGCGCTGCCCAAAAAGTACAGTGTATTTTTTTTTGTTAGCAAATGTTTCAATAAGTTTTTTTACTTTATTAATAGATATTAGAATTTCAGCAAAGGCACAGAATTTTAAAGTAGCTACAAAAACAACAAAGTATGGCGTAATACAATGTCCTATTGTGTCCGCGCCCTAATCACAGGGGAGTCTAGGAGCAAATTGACGCAAGACAGTGGACTCTTTGGGGGAGTTTGTTCAGGGTACGAATGGGGTACTTTGGTGCATTAACAATTCGCTTGCAATTTCCTCTGACTTGGTTTTGTTTTCGAATTACTGTCGTGGCTATTTGCCAGGTGGTGGTTGGAATGTGGAATTAACTGTAATTCGCTGAACTTTATATTTTAATGCAATGAACAGTGTAAAGCGCTGCGCTTTTTCCTTAGTACGCCTGAAAAAAGTTTAGTGTTAAAGTAACCTGTAAGAAATTGCTGTAGACAGTAAAATTATTAAGTTCAATTGAAATCCATAATAATGGATCAACTTGCCCCTTAAAATATAGAAGGGGCACAAAAAACCTTTCAGCCCTCGAGCGCTTAAATAAAAAGGATTTAAATAGACCCCAAAGTAATTTCCCTTCAATAATAACTAAAAAGAAATCAATTTTCTTTTTTTATAATACGTTGAGGATTGGATCCAAAATCTGTACTTAAGTTGTGCAACAACATTGAGAATTAGGGGATAAAGATTATAAATATTTTGAAGAAAATTGGCAATTTGTGATGTTAATGGATCATTTTATTGGGTTGAAGTTGAATTTAGACGTGTTCTTGATAGATTTGGAAATGTTAATTTGATCATAGACAGAATACTCTTCTTTTATACACCATAATTTTTTTTAATTACACATAAGGACTTATCCTTATGTGTAATTTATGGTCCCTTAGGTGTAGGTACACGTTCGAAGGACTAAATCACAAGTTTGTCGGTGGATTTTCTAAGATTTATTTAAACCTGTAACATGGTCAGAAGACTTTGATGATGTTCATAGTAAAAATAAGTGAAAATTTTACATTTTGTATTCCGATTTTTACCAAATTTTTACCCGTAATACAGTCTCAAGCAAAAGTGTTTCCCACCACTCCTTTCACCCGCTTTCAGTGACGTCACTCATTCATAACGATCATCTGATGTGCTAAATTACAACCTTAATTTTTGCGAACGCATTGAAATGGCAGGAGATTTTGTACATATATTTTTGGGAGGAAAATAACAATTTCTTGCTTCACAGCGCTGGGTTTGATGAAACTGAAGTTTCGTTTTTGTTTATTTTTTAATAAAGAATGCCATGATGTAGTTCAACTTTTTGTCAATAAAAATAGAAATAAATTGGACCTGCACATGACGTTATAATTTTTTTGATGTGTGAATTACGTTTGGGTTTAACTTAGATCAAATTAAGTTGGTAAGTATATAAATATTTAGCTTTTTCTCTCTATGGTCTTTAATAATAATTACAATTGCTAGAGTTACCCTTGCTAGAGTTACCCATTATAAAAGGGAAAGTACTCAGGACATCACAGAATTACTACTTTAATTTTGAGGTTTTCTCATCTCGAATATTGACTTTTTCGTCAACTTAAAATATACTTACTAACCAATCCAGTCAGGACTATATTTTGTACGAAATAAATCCAAATCTAACATTTTGCTCAATTACCGCTCCGCTCAAAGAGACCTCCTCACTAATCAGTCTCCGTCCATTCTCTCAACGAATTGCTTTTCTAGTCCAATACCAATTTTGCGGGACTTCCTCACTCCTTTGTCATTTGATTGGCTGGCAGATTCCTTGAATACTTTGTTAATGTCTGTCAAGCAAATGACCATACCAGACTACGGATGTAATGAGAAAAGAGCAGGGAAATTGTTATAGATTTCGTAGATGAAAAATTAGACTGTTTACAAAATTCAATTACTTGCGGACAAACCGACAGGCAGTGACATTATATTTCTATAATGTAATGTCGCTTCCTATCTTTTTTTCCGCTTAGGTATAATTCGACAGCATTTATCCGTTTCAAGTGTACTATTTTTATTTTTTTAAATACCTCTACCCAGATCTTTATGTTTTTTTTATGACTATGTAGAAGCATAAGGCCTTATACACATTAACTAATACATACAAAAATAAAACAAACCGATTAAAGCCAGTGTTCAACTTAAATATTACTGTATCCATTGTACAGAATTCAATTTCAACAAAAGGTTTTCCAAACTTCAAACTTATTATTGTATTTCACGGAAATTCGACGTAAGACCAAACTGCTTACGTTCTAGTGACTCTATTATTACTTAACAATAGGTTACTTTAATTATGTCTGTGCTATTCCAATTTAAGTCTTATTAACATTGTATAAGATCCACTCAAAATTAAATTACTATAACGATATTTTTCTCAACATTACGAGTCTGCTACCAAATATAGTTATTCGAATTTAAGCTTAATTACTTTTGCTGTAAGCTCGTTTGTAAGTGTCAGAGGGTGAACAACGAGAAACACTTTTGTATTCACGTGTACCGTGAATAAGATAGCGAAACATGTTTTTGTCGTGATTGTACCATTCGTGACTGTACGGGTGTTATCAATACAGGGTGTATTTTTGGGTGTTCATGAAATATTCAAATAAAAAATACATTCAGGCTTATTTTATGGCTGCAGTTTTCATTATTTTAGTCTTCTTCTTTTTGTTTCTATTCTTCTTCTCGTTTAAACCAACCTATATATTATTTTGCATGTCCTTGGAAGGTTTCCAAGAAAAGTGTTGTTTGTGAAATACAAAGCAGCGTACAATAATACAGGTATAACAAATTCGTGCTCAAAATCATTGTCAATCAAAATGGCAGTCTCCAAAAGGTTATACTATAATTAAACGATCACAAAAACCTCCTCACCATTAACTGATTCTTGGAACTGTTTCCTACATTTTTGCTATGCTTCGCGAGCGAGAATTTCTCGAAAACAACCACGAGTTCTACTAAATGTAAATTAGACTTTTAAAATAATAATTAATGTATATATTAATTAATTCTATTCAAACTCAGTTGTCCATCATATTTTTCTTTTTCGTAACATGAATATAAAACAATAAATAACATTAGCTACGAGTAGAGAGGCTACTTGCTAGAATAAATAAAAATACTGATAAAAAATAAACGTATTACCTATGATATTTACACAGCATACACGGATTCATAGAAAAAAAAAACGAACAGACACACGACATAACGTACTCATTACACTAACAGCGGGTGATAAATGGTTGATATATCATCAAATAATCCTGCAATTAAAAATAATTAAAAAAAATGTCGAGCTAGAGAGAAATAAAAACTATGAATGTAATATAATTATGGCACAGAATGTTTGATTGCGTAACTGACAGAAAAAAAAATCTTTCTGAATCGCTAAAGATACAAACATCAAAGTAATGGAAAGATGATGATATGTTTTTTTTTTATTCTATATTTATGCGGGTCAAACAAAGTCTTTCCACATCTAGAAACCAACACTGTAACAATAGACATTTAATACCATTAAGAGAGGAGCTTTTAGCGCCAAGTTTACGACCGCACCGTCCATTTTCATGGTCACCGTAAAGTGAGTCAATGGAAAATCCAGCCCTGAATTATGAAGGCGTGGATCGATGCAGTCTGCACGCTAACTGTTACATAACTAAATGGTTTTTGTCTTGTTATTCTATTAAATGTATGGGGTGGAACTGTGGAAGATACGTATATGCAGCCTAAGCTATAAGCATGCCACTTTTTAACCTTTGTTGTGCGTGTTTTAAGTAGTCAAGTCATCGATATCAATCATCCGAGGTATGCCTTTGTTTAAAAAAATTATACACACGCAATTTTCTCCATTAAAGATATTTTTGCCTTGTCTAATTTTATTTTTTGAATGTTCGGGCTCTGATTTTATGTTTGTGTGATTAAATAAATATAAATACTTTTTAAATGGTAGTAAATTCAACTTCGGAACAATGATGACACCAAAATGATGACCTGTATGTCTTCGAAACTGCATAAAACTTTTTCTTTGACTCATCATTATTTTTATGTTTTAGGCCTTTACGCCTCACATGGAATTGCACGGCAGCTCGATTTAGGAGTCCGGGAGTGTATTAAACTCGTAAGATTATAAAAACAGTACCCTAATTGCGTGACACGCTTTCAAATGTTCGAAACATTTGTCTGCTGAACAACGTAAATAACGCAATGAATGATGTTGAACTGTCAAAATAAGAGATGTGAAAGGTTAAACAAACGTTGTTTGTAAAACGATGTCATGGAAATATATGTCGGGACAGGGGGCCAATAGGTTTACCTGGGAAAGCCTGGGTCCTGGCCTCGGAGGCTCTCGGGCCTCGACTAAGGGGGCTCCTAAGCGCATGCATGCAGAGGGGCCAGTTCCCACTTCGTTGGAAGACTGGGAAACTGGTCCTCATCAAGAAGCCGGGGCGCCCAGTGGACTCTCCGTCCGCTTACCGGCCCATCGTGCTGCTCGACGAGGTGGGCAAGCTCTTTAAGAGAGTCATTGTAGACCGCCTCGTCGGGCGGCTGGTGCGGGTGGGGCCGGATTTGGCGGAGAGCCAGTTTGGCTTCCGCAGGGGGCGCTCTACGGTGGACGCCATCATGCGCGTGCGGGCCCTCGCGACGGGGGATGCTGTGGCCCGGGGTGGGGTCGTCTTGGCGGTGTCTCTAGACATCGCCAATGCCTTCAATACCCTGCCCTGGAGTTGCATCAGGGAGGCACTCCGGTATCACCGGATGCCGACCTACCACTGTCGTGTGGTCGAGGCCTATTTGACGGACAGGGCCGTCATCTACCCCGGTCACCAGGGAGTATGGAACCGGCAAGAGATGTCGTGTGGTGTCCCACAGGGATTGGTCCTGGGGCCGCATCTGTGGGACATCGGATACGACTGGGTGCTGCGCGCCGACCTCCCTAGCGGCGTCAGCGTGGTTTGTTACGCTGACGACACGCTGGTCCTGGCGCAGGGGAGGTCGCACCAGGCGGCGGCCGAACTAGCGACACGCGGGGTTGCGACAATCGTCGAGAGGATCCGGCAATTGGGACTCGAGGTGGCCCTGCACAAGTCCGAGGCCATGTGTTTTCATGGTCCTCGGAACACGCCACCGTCGGGTTCCCAAATAACGGTAGGAGGGGTTCACATCGGCGTCGAGTCGCCGATGAAGTACCTGGGACTCGTCCTCGACAGCCGGTGGAACTTCGTGGAGCATTTCCGACGTTTGGCTCCCAGACTGGAAAGGGCCGGGGCTGCCTTAAAGCGGCTCCTGCCCAATCTAGGGGGGCCAAACGCCTCCTGCCGGATGCTCTACGCGGGTCGTGCGGTCCATGGCCCTTTACGGGGCACCGGTGTGGGCGCGTTCCTTGAGGCGGCGGCCAGCCCGCTGGTTGAACGCGCCCCAAAGGGTCATGGCCACCCGGCTGGTCCGGGGATACCGTACGGTCTCCGGTGAGGCGGCGAGCCTCCTTGCCGGATTACCGCCATGGGATCTGGAGGCAAAAGTCCTTGCGCACATTTGGGAGTGGCGCGAGGAGGCGAAACGCCGGGGCGTAGCTCCGCTGCCGCGAGAAATCACGGTACAGCGGACAGAGCTCCGGCGGGATCTCAGGGCGGCATGGAGAGTGCGATTGTCGCAACCCAGCGCTGGGCACGCCACAATTGCGGCGATAAGTCCCCTCTTTGAGGAGTGGCTAGAGAGGCGCCACGGCGTCCTCACCTTCCGCCTGACGCAGGTCATCACCGGACACGGTTGTTTCGGGAGGTTCCTGTTCCAGATAAGGCGGGAGGAAACGCCCGGGTGTCACCATTGTGTGGATCTCCCGGAGGACACGGTGGAGCATACGGTGGAGGTCTGCCCGGCTTGGGCGGAGCACCGCCGTGTCCTCGTGGAGGCGATTGGCGGTGGCGATCTCTCGCGTCCGGCCTTGGTCCAGGCCATGGTACGGAGCGAGAGGGCTTGGGAAGCCGTCATCTCCTTTTGCGAAGCAGTAATGTCCGCGAAGGAGGAGGCGGAACGCGTGAGGGAGAGGCAAAATTTGCGCCCTCACGCCCCTAGCCGCCGCAGGAGACGCCCTGGGCGTCGGGAATCGCAGGCCGTTTCCCGGCCACCGTAGGCGCGGGCTTGCAATGGGCAGCTCGCCGTTCGATAAAGACCAGGCCCGGGTCGACGGCGCGTTGTGTTCCACGCGCGCCTCAAAGAGATGTCAGCACCAATGACGGGGTTTGCTAGGAAAGATGCCTGCTAGGGATGCAGAAAAGTCCAAGAGGGTTACCGTGGCCCCTGGCACAGGCAAATGAAGGAACACGGGTGGGTTTTAGTCAGTAAGAGTCTGACACGCCCTCCTGCTCTGCCCAGAGCGGGAGAAGTTATTTGATGATTTCCCACCCACAAAAAAAAAATAAAAAAAGGGGGCCAATAGGTTAATTATTTAAAAAAAATGGTTAGGTTAGGTTAAAACTGTGACCAGAAACGATAAGATTATTAAAAAAAAAATGGAAAAAAATTGATTATTTTTAGCAGGCTATCGAGAACCGAACTAGTTAGACGAGGTTTATTATTTAAAAAAAAAGCTTAGGTTAGGTCAGATTAAAACTGTGACCTCCTACGCACGAGCCGAGCGAGCGATGCGAGCGGTGCCGCAGAAGCAGCCGGCGAGTGCGGCGGGTATGGAAAAAACAGGCTACCCGAAACTGAACTAGGTAGAAAAAAATTATTTTTATTCTACTAACTAAAAAAAAATACTAACAGAATAGTTAATATTGTTTTAGTTTATTATTAATTGGAAAATTTTATATGGCAAAGTAATTCCAACTGAAATATTTGACTACATAAAAATTGGTAAAAGTACTAGTTGGTAAACAAGTTATTGTTTAAACATTCAGTTGCCAAACATTATGTTTGCGTTACAATTATTTGTGAAGAGATTTTTTGCTAAGTACTAATTTGCCAAATGAAATTATGCGGAAAATTGTTTGGGAAGTGATAATTTGGCAATTCCTTTTACGATATTTGGTAGTCTCGATACTCAAATTTATCGATTGTTACCGGTATTTTAGGTAGGTACCGGTAGGTAACAACCGATAAATTTGAGTGTCGAGACCACCAAATATCGTTACATCTGGATTGTTAGGACTTAGCAACCGAAAACGATTGCTAACTATGTCGAGACTGCAGGGCCTGGACGCGTAAAAGTTGACGTAACATTAAATTACAATCGTATGTTCAAAGAAAAATGGTGTCAAATCCAGTGACACCTCGTTACATCTACTCGCAGAGCTAAGAACATAATAGTCGAATTCACAAGCCTTTATTTTTCGCAGTAGTTGGATTACTACAAAAATGAAAGAAAAAACACTGCTGTTATTTTTACTACAAGCTGCCAATGTGACCACAAATCTTCAAGAGAAAGTGTCCTTAAAAAAGTCGTAATATCTGGTCGGAATTTTTTCATTGCTTTGTCCCTAGATCTAAGAAAATAAACTCCAATTTACATCATGCTAGAAAAAAAGCACCCATCCTACATTTCTCGAATAAAATATGCCCAAAAATATCTTCCAGTCTACTTAAAATAAAAACAGCCACAGAGAAAATTGAGAGGAAATGATAATGGACCATAATTTAAAACTTTATTTAGCCTCATAATAACGAACTCAGCCAACCTAACGCCTGATCAAAACGAACATCAGGGGATTAAATTCCGTAAAAGAGCAAAGTTACCAAAGCAATAAAAGAAGTTAAAGAGAAAAAAATACAAAAAAAATCCTCCTTAAACCCGTAAATATGAGTTTGTGAGTTTTCCGGGTTCATCCCCGTAAGGGTGTGTTCACAGTATATGGAGGTTTGTGTAATATGACGTGTCAGATCTTCGTAAATAACAACGATAACCTGCTGCCTAATAGCTATTATAACGATAGTGATGTCACTGTCAGTAAATATTTTTTTACTGCTTTTGTCTTCCCTTTGTGAGAGGAGAAAAGTTTGAAACTATTTTTCTTGCGACTGTTCTTTTGTTTGAGCTTTTAAACACAAACGGCTTTTCCGGCGTTGTTTCGCTCGAAACGGTTGCAAGGAATTGAATTGACATTAAATGAAACTGCTTTTCGTAAATAAATAAGATTTAGAGTTCGTTGAACAATTTTTAAAACTGATTGTGTTAGCAGATATGAATACAAGAGCTACTTTAATATAAGTAACTATTTATGTAAAACTGGAAATGTTTCAATCATTTTGTATTTTAGTGACATTTCCAAGCATAATGCAGCACGAACAGCGAACCCAGTGAGACATGAATCCTGCATCTTGGCAATCGTGCAGCTGCAGCGCTTACGTTGTCGCTTTGACGTAAAACAACTGCAGAACTATGTCACGTCATGGAGTAAACGGCACTAATCTCTTTATTAAAGAATAAAAACTCGAACACAGCAAACAAAAATATGAAGAAAATTATGAAACACTTTTATAAAGTGCAGTGTCACCCATATTGAATTTATTTGGACGACATTTGGCAAGGAATATATATGTATTTTTTTAAATAAAACATTGCCCCTCACAAGGAAGTTCTTCTGTAATCTGGGTGCGTTTACAAACATTTAAACTCACATACACAAACAGCCAGACCCGGAACAACTACTTGTAGCTCAAGCACAAACAAAATATGCAAAATTGGGTGCATATTAAACTTCATGGTAGCATATAGACTACAGTTTCACGTCAGCCTATCGCAAGCCTCTGCTGAACATAGGCCTCTCCTAGGCTACACCATGCACAACAAGATGGCTACAGACTGAATGCAGAAGGCGTAGAACAGGGTGTTGTGACTGCAGTTTACCCGTACGTAAAATTTACACTGAAACTCACTGTCAAACAGGTATTAGTGATAGAAACGACGTCCTACAAATCCGAACTTTAACTAAAACGAGATGTGCAATATTTAAACCCCAGGACAAATCCAACGAATCCTCATACGTGGAAATCAAGTCAGTGATTTAGGCTTAGTTATACATAAAGATAGCCGATTTATAACCCTTCCTTGAGCTTTTGTCGAGTACTAAAAGAAAATAGGTACTAAAGCATTATGTGAATTCTATCGATACAGTAAAAGTCAGCTTAAAGAAGTAAATAGCTTGCTATCTCATGCTTACTACACTATCAATCAGTTAGCGGTTCACTACAGTACGGTTTGAATATAATCCTATATTGGTTTGTGTGGAAATATGAGCCCCATTGCTCCAGGCTTCGTCCTTGAGTCGGGAAATTTGGGAAGAGCATGGTTGAATTTATCTATGAGACATTTTTAAGCAGCGGCTAGAATTATTGCATTTAATATTTTTTTATATTCTTCTTACTTAGCTTGTCAACTTTGTCCAACTGCGAACTTAAGAAAATTAGAATGATTGATAGTTGTAGTAACTTTGAATTATGGGGAGTAGGTGTCCCAAAACTCATAGTCGATAACCTGGTACCGGGCGAGAGGCCAAGGTATACCCGTTATGAAAAAATAATAAGAAAAAAAATCCGTGTCACTTATGCCCTGTTTCTGAAGTTCCCAGATAAATTCTCATTAGCTATTGGTTCGATAAAGTTAAGCTTAAGATAAACGTCGGTTACCTGACACTGCGTTTCTGGATACGCAAAAAACCATTCAATAACTGTGAAACCGATAACTAGTTCCTTAGTTGCCGTTAGATTAGATCTGTATAACAGTTTTATACTAGTTTTATTAATAAATATATTTTTCGAGGGTAATTAAGTGGCTTAAATTACTATTAGAAAGTCGCTGACTTGCTATTATTTCTATAATAAATAAATAGTGCCTGTTTGTTCTACAATCAGCAAAAACAATGAATGCCAGTGTTTTTTTTTTAGAATTATTGTTTTTTTTTTCTTAAACTTTTTTTATGATTAGTTTTACAGGAGTTAATTAATTTAATTTTGAAGTAATTTTACTTGCAATAAGATTTATGACAAACAAGACGTCAATCATCATAAATCAACCCTCAAAATAAAAATCAAACATGTGTTCAACAGCTTATCTGTGAAACAATGGGTGGGTCGACTTTTATGATGACCAGGACCTGCAGTCTCGACATAGTTAGCAATCGTTTTCGGTTGCTAAGTCCTAACAATCCAGATGTAAATGTTGATGTAAATGTTTGGTAGTCTCGACACTCTTTATCGGTTGTTACCTACCGGTACCTACCTAAAATACCAGTAACAACCGATAAATTTGAGTGTGGAGACCACGAAATATCGTTACATCTGGATTGTTAGGACTTCGCAACCGAAAACGATTGCTAACTATGTCGAGACTGCAGGGCCTGTATATTTATCGAACCGATAAACTGCAAACATTGGTCAGTTAAATTAACTTAAGTTTAAACGCGAGCTTGTCCTACATTGCGGTGTTCGGAAACGCATTTTCGCAAGTTATCGAACCAATAGCGCTATTGGATAGATAAACCACTGTTAAAAGTGCCTCATAAACCAGGCATAAGTCAAGCGAAAAAGGAACGTGGAAAGTTTTGGACGACAACAAATTGTGCGTGGCTGTCTCGAAACTTCGACAATGTCGCGTCACTTAATGGCGAAGTGACAAAGTATTTGTCCCAAATGCGCAAAAATTATGGAGCACGTAGTTAGTGAACATATGTCGCTTATTAACCACTTTGTATGCTTCTCTTAACGTAAATTGATTTGTAAATAATTCTGAGGTTGCTCAGATGAATGGTTACAGCCTTTTTTTTTTGGGTGGGAAATCATCAAATAACTTCTTCCGCTCTGGGTGGAGCGGGAGGGCGTGTCAGACTCTTCCTGACTTAAACCCACCCGTGCTCTTTCAGTTGCCTGTGCCTGGGGCGACGGTAACCATTTCGGACTTTCCCGCAACCCTGACAGGCATCGGCCCTAGCAGACCCCGTCATTGATGCTGACATCTATTTGAGGCGCGCGTGGAACACAACGCACCGTCGAACCGGACCTAGTCCTTATCAGATGGCGAGCTACCCATTGCTCGCCGTCCGCAAGCCCGCGCTTACCGTGGCCGGGAATCGGCCTGGGATTCCCGACGCCCAGAGCGTCTCCTGCGGTGACTAGGGGCGTGAGGGCGCGAATTTTGCCTCTGCCTCACGCGTTCCGCCTCCTCCTTCGCGAGCATTACTGCTTCGCAGAAGGAGGTGACGGCTTCCCATGCCCTCTCGCTCCTTACCATAGCCTGGACCAGGGCCAGATGCAAGAGATCGCCTCCACAAGAACACGGCGGTGCTCTGCCGAAGTCGGGCAGACCTCCACCGTATCCTCCGGGCGATCCACATAATGGTGACACCCGGGCGTTTACTCCAGGAACCTCCCGAAACTTCCGTGTCCGGTGAGGACCTGCGTCAGGCGGTAGGTGAGGACGCCGTGACGCCTCTCTAGCCACTCCTCAAAGAGGGGTCTTACCGCCGCTATCGTGGCGTGCCCTGCGCTGGGTTGCGACAGTCGCTCTTTCCATGCCGCCATGAGATCGCGCCGGAGGTCCGTCCGCTCCGCCGCGATTTGCCGCGGAAGCGGGGTTTCCCCCCGGCGTAGTGCCTCCGCGCGCCACTCATACAGGCGTGCGAGGACTATCGCCTCCAGATCCCACGGCGGCAGTCCGGCAAGGAGGCTTGCCGCCTCGCCCGAGATCGTGCGGTAGCCCCGGATCAGCCTTACGGCTACCACCTTTTGGGGCGCGTTCAGATAGTGGGCGGCTCTCCGCCGCAGTGAACGCGCCCATACCGGGGCCCCATATGTAGCCATGGACCGCACGACCCCCGCGTAAAGCCTCCGGCAGGAGGCGTTTGGACCCCTCAGGTTGGGCAGGAGCCGCTTGAGGGCGGCCCCAGTCCGTTCCAGTTTGGGGGCCAAACGTCGGAAGTGCTCCACGAAGTTCCACCGGCTATCGAGCACGAGTCCTAAGTAAGTCGACGCCGATGTGAACCCCTCCTGCCGTTAGTTGGGATCCCGATGGTGGCCTGTTCCGGGGCCCATGGAAAGACATGGCCTCGGACTTGTGCAAAGCCACCTCGAGACCCAACTGCCGGATCCTCTCCACGACTATCGCAACCCCGCGTGTCATCGCGTCGGCCGCCGCCTGATGCGACCTCCCCTGCGCCAGGACCAGCGTGTCGTCAGCGTAGCACACCACGCTGACGCCATCAGGGAGGTCGGCCCGCAGCACCCAGTCGTAACCGATGTCCCACAGGAGCGGCCCTAGAACCGACCCCTGTGGGACACCGCACGACATCTCTCGCCGGTTCCACTCCCCATCGCGACCGGGGTAGATGACGGCTCTGTCCGTCAGATATGCCTCGACTATTCGACGGAGGTAGGTTGGCACCCGGTGATACCGGAGTGCCTCCCCAATGCAACTCTAGGGCAGGGTGTTAAATGCGTTGGCGATGTCGAGTGACACCGCCACGACAACCCCGCCCCGAGACACCGCGTCCCCCGTCGTGGGGGCTCTAACGCGCATGATGGCGTCCACCGTCGAGCGCCCCTTGCGGAAGCCGAACTGACTATCCGCAAGATCCGGCCCCGTCCTCACCAGGTGGCCGACGAGGCGGCCTGCAATTACTCTCTCAAAGAGCTTGCCGACCTCGTCGAGCAGCACAATGGGCCGGTATGCGGACGGAGAGTCCGCAGGGCGCCCTGGCTTCCGAATGAGGACCAGCTTCCCCGTCTTCCAACGGAGTGGAAACTGGCCTCTCTCCATACATGCGCTTAAGAGCGCCTCCAGTCGAGGCCCAAGAGCCGTCGAGGCCAGGACCCAGGCTTTCCCTGGCAGGCCGTCGGGTCCTGGGGCGGTATTTTTGGCCTTCAGCCTACCTACCGCCACTCTCAGATCTACCCCGGTCACTTCAGGGGTGTCGTCGTCGTCCGCGTGGTCCGCTTCAGGCACTGCAAGCGGCGGAGCCATGGGCGGGGGAGTATGCTCCCCCCGTGAAGGGAACAGAGCGCTCACCACCTCCTCCACCAGCTGGGGGCGGAGACTCTGCGTCAGCGGGGGGGCCCAGGTGCGGAGTTTATTCCGCACCATTTTGTAAGGGCGCCCCCATGGATCTCCGTTCAGAGTCTCCACCAACTCCTCGCGGGCCGTATATTTGGCCCGCTGGAGGATCAGTGCACTGCTTTCAGCTTTGTGTTGTAAACTTCTATATACTCTGCTGCTTGTTTTTTACTTTCCAAACCTACAATAAAATAGATGAAAACAAAATAAAGTGTGGTGTACACAGTACAGAGAGAATTAACACAGTGGTGGTGGTGTAGTTGATACTTTAAAATGTTGGATAGAACTTCTCATTTCTTATAGTGCATATTCTTGCGTACATCTTATAATTAACCTGATAAACAATAATGTGGTCAGCGATTGTACTAGCAAGGATGCCTATAATAAAATACATTTCAAAAGTTAAAGCCAACCCACAATACCAAAACGGCAAACCATCTAACAGCCAAAGAGTCCCATAAAGATAAAACGTTCCGTTTATGTTTTCCTGTATGGATGTTATATCAGTTCCAGTACATTATACCAATAACGGAACGGCTTTAAAAGACTGCAGATAGTTACTAGTTTCTGCTTCACTGCGTATGATTACTATTGACCTGTTTCGTTCGGTTGAAGCTGATGACTGCCTCCAAGAGATAAGCTGCTTACAGCTTATTTTTGGTACTAGAATATATTTTTTCGTGCTCGTGATTTGGATTTGATATTGTTTTTTTTTATGTTTACTGAATGAATAGAATTTCTATGATGTTCATAAAGGAAGTGGTCAATGTCGGTTTATCAAAAGGATTTTGCTATCGTGATAAAATACAGTACCTAACAAAGAAAAGAAGACCCACTTACTAAAACTTTAATTTTCCTCTGAGAAACAAGAAAATACTAACTGTAAAAACCCTGTAGAATCATTAATAAAAACCATATCCCTAAAACTAACAGATTATTCCATTTCATTTGTTTACCAAAATTTTCCTATAAAAATCATCATATTAGGTTTTTCCTAACGATCATAAACAAGACACATAATAACATCATTAAAATCCAATCACACCGCGTAATAGGCACTTGGAAATGGCTTAAAATGTTCGATAAGCTCACCCCAAGATAGCATTATTAATAGACGCTGCTAATTACTGTTTCGATAACAAAGTATCGTTTATAAGCCTTAAAATATATTTCTGAGCACCGAGATTTGAGTCAACACAATTATGTTAGGTTCATCATTTTACATGAATAATTAACTACACAGGTACAAATTAATTTGATTGAATAGTTAAAGATACTTAATAAGGCATAAACATAAAAGGTAGGTAGGTAGTCAACATTACTGGGAAAGGTGGGTGTAACTTATGGTACATCTCTGCCAAGCCCTTCACGGAACATAAGCGTGTTGTCATGTGTAATAGGTCGGTGCTATAGGTAGTACGTTACAGCTTATAATATTATTACCACAGAATAAAGAAAGTTGAACAGTTTCAAATATATAGGTATTTATGTACCACGAGAATGTGACAGTACAAAAGTATTAGTACCACTCTTTTACCACCCAATACCGGACCTACTCGTAAGCCTCTTGAACAGATTTCCGAAGCCCTTAAGCGTTTTTATTTTATTGAATAAAAAGATCGCTCTTTCATAGATTTTTAAATAAACTTCATACGTGCACTGACTGGACAGGTCCACTCAATCTGTGGGGTTCTTTCCTCAAAAGACCATTTCAGACACCGATCTACATAGCCTTCACATGATCTGACCAAGATTCTGTCTGGACTTTAAAAGAGACTGTGACCTCTGAGTTTGTTTCGGCCTTTCTTCTCAGAGTAGTCAGATAGGAAACGCCGACCTCATCTAGTTTAAAAAAAAATATGATTGACGTGTAAAAGTGTTTGTAAAAACCTACTTACAGAAATAAAATCATTTATCATTTATCATAATTATACGTACCGCAGATTAAAACAGTTCCGATGACCATTAAGTTCTTATTTAGTAGAGTTTTTGTAATGGAAACCAGAATGAAAATGGTTTTAACTTTTTTTCTGTGAAGTATCAGATTGATAAAATCGGATAGCAGCAAAGACTACGAGTACCCACACACACACACATACACGTTCATACGGAAAATGGAAAATTAACCATACAAAATACTTATTTATTAAAGTTGTACAGCGGTAATAGAGTGCAGACCACACTTGAATTAACACAATATTAGGTACGCAATAGGTAATACGGGTTGGTGTCCGCAACTCCACGTCAATGCGCGTCCGGGTGCGTAAATCGGTTATTCTATCCACTCCACCTGCTCAAGGAAGACCAGCAACGACTTGGTGTTACTGACAATCTCACGGAGCGTACCTGGGTTGTCGAAGTACTTTGCCCTGCAGGTGAAGACCACCGGACAGTTTGGTAGCACATGAGCTGCTGTCTCGTCGTCCTCCATGTAGGCCCTGCACAGCGGACTGTCTGTGACTCCTACGACGAAGAGGTGTTTATTTAATGACCCGTGGCAAGTTAAAGCTGCTGTAACTGTACACAGCTGTTGTTTAGTTAGTCGAAGAACCTGTTTTGTGAGGCGGCCATCAATTGTAGGGAGTGCTTCCTTGGCCTGTCTGCACTCACCTTGGTCCACCAATAGTTTGTGATGTTAGTTCGTGCTGCGTTTCTTTGCCAGAGTGCGTAAGTATCCGTAGGAGAGTAGCGCAATGGGTTCAGGTCCCACTGGTGCCACGCTCGACCCCCTTCTGGCAAGTTCGCGGGTGCGTCATTACCTAGCGAACCGCCTGTGTCCTTTGATCCATTGAATGATTATGTTATTGAGGCTACCCACCTGGTTGAGGCGCTGGTGGCACTTGCATATTAGCCCAAAATCAACTGTGTGACTGTTTATTAGCAACATTAATAAAATTATCGGCTTTAAACATCAATTAAAAGAAGCGCTGCTGCCTCCAATTCGAAGAACCCTTTAATCCAAATAATTGCTGTTCTTGACCTCAAACCAAACTTTAAATCTTTATATCTTTCAATATACATACTACTTCTGTATTATTGCAATCGAACGATCTTCAGACAAAAGTACTCAAAACCTTTCAAAACCTACCTACCTACTTAACTATATTTTTCTAATTAATTGGCACTTAAGTATTTTAGTGCGTCTCAGTTATAAAAAACACGATCTCTAAATGCTAAAAGCAATACCAATAAGATGGATATTTCATTGAACTTACTATGGATAATGGTCTTGTGCCATCCTTTTTTAGCTAATACTTAACTGCGAATCTATCCATCATACACATAATTTCCTTTTCCCACTCTTCAGCCTTAATAATCTTATTAACCTAGCATCCCCTAAGATAAAACTACCATGAACACAAACTTCGCAAACCATCAAAAGTTAAAAGTAAAAGAAGACTTAGTAACTTCCTCCCCATAGCTGAATCGTACAAGTTTCCCATAAGTCCGGGTTATGGGAGCGGCACGAGACGACACGACATAATACAGGGGTAGGAACGGCACGACATAATATAGCACTCCTCTGATTGAAGTTATTGTCCCCATAAACTGCTTGTTGTTTCCGTTCGACGACTCAGTGTGTTAGGTAAAGTGGTCGTTTTTACGGAGGATTTTTACCACACTTGGGTTATTGTGCTGGGGTTTGAACTAATAACTTTTCTATTTTGTTGATTACCTGGTACTTGTTAACAGGCTTAAACTGCCTTTCCATACCTATTAACACTGTAGTTTGAAAACATTGTTAAAGCCAATTATTTTCCACAGGAGCGACAAGTTCGAACCGTGCACCTTGTTTATTATGTTTCATAAGTGCCCATGTAGGTTTATATGAAATAAAATATATTAACCAATCTCTTGTTTTCCCTCTGTATGTACCTCTTCTAATTGCATTGATCAGCATCTTGAAGAATTTGCCAGTCCACCTTATGATTTGGAAAGTATAGGTGGTTTTTATAAGTTAATGCAACGTCTTCAATACCATTATACCAGAATTACTCATTCGCCTTCAAAGCAAACTTTAGTACCTAGTTTGTACTACTACTTTTTAATAATGTTCATAACTTAATTGAAGTGCCAGCTACAATATCATTTTTTAATGATATCCATGCGTATTTTAATAGAGGTCAGTGTATCCATTCAAGATGTAGTTTTTTTTAAATTTGTAATCAAGTGTCAAATTTGGGTAAATGTCAACATACCTACCATTAAAATTCAAATATCTCGAAAACTATTGAATGTCGGTCATATATATGGGGAGGTTCAATTTGTTGCATTTTGGCGCCCCTATCAGCTACTGACGGATAAACGTCGAATAACAAGTAGCCCTGTATATTCATGGGTGTTCCTATACAGGTGGCAGACATTACTAACGTTCCCAGGCACTTAGAATGGCATACGTTATGCTGACCGTCGTCCCTAACTATAATTTCAGCTTGCTTCTTTCCCCATTTATAAAATCCTTAGCTGAATACTGTATTCCTAAACGATGTAATACAAAAAGGTTTGTTGTAAAAATGAGTCAAAAGCAAATAAGAAGAGGACAGTTTTTGCCTGTGTATACCTATATTGTAGGTTACGATTTTTAAAGGAATGATCAGAAACATAGTGAGGTGCAGTTGTAACGGAGTGTTTTGAACAGAATGAATGAAGTTTCCGAGATAAGTATATCAAACGTACGTTCATTAATTCACTCTAGAATCATGAAATGTCGCACGAGAGTTGCTTTTATAACAAAGGTGAGCATTAAGGAAGGATTTTTGAAAACTCATAACCAAAAGGGGTTTAATAGGAGATGGAAGTTCATAGGAGTTCATAATTTTTACCGATGGGGGATGGGGAGTCCCATCGGGCGCACGGCATACAACGTAGAATTCTCTAGACTCCGTATATTCCATTTATAAGCCCTACCCCCACTAAGGTCACTTGTCCCTAATACAGGCAGTACATTAGCGATATTATGCGATATGTCACCGGCAGTGACCGTGGCATGCTTGGGCGCGGTCCAACACCATGTTCGCTCACTTATGTGCATAAGTTACGTCACCCATTATGTGGTCTCATTGCCAACAGACTGACAGGTCAAGACTTCGCTGTGACGTGGTTTGTGTGACCTACGTAATGTTGCAGATACTAACTTATATGGCCATCAGCCCGTAGAGTGCGACAAGGATCTTTTGGCCCTTGAATGACATTGACAATGGGGCGTTGTTAGTAAACATTTGTGTGAAGTTGCATTGAAAAACAAGATGGCGGCATTAGTTCCGAGTTTTGCCACGCGCCTAAAGATTTTTGTACAGTTACAACTGCGGGGTAGTTGCGTAACACACATAAAATAACGATTGATCGCATTTCCTTTCATTTTGACAGTTCAGCCTCGTTCATTGTGTTATTTACGTTGTTGAGCAGACGAATTTATTAAACCTATGAAGCAATGAATTTGAAATATTCTTCAAAACTCTTGGATTGTGATTGAAACTGGGTTACGCAATTAGGGTGCAGTACAAAGAGTTGCACGTGGCCCATTCAGAGAATGCTTAATAAAAGATCATAGGTGCGTAGCCACAATAATTTGCTTTGAAGGCGAATGAGTAATTCTGGTATAATGGTATTGAAGACGTTGCATTAACTTATAAAAACCACCTATACTTTCCAAATCATAAGGTGGACTGGCAAATTCTTCAAGATGCTGATCAATGCAATTAGAAGAGGTACATACAGAGGGAATGACTACTGATAGATGTCATGCTCACTCAAATGTCTCGCTGACGGTGGCGCGTGTGTTGGATCATTTAGCTCCCTTCAAAATGGTTGAGCTGAATGGTGCTGATCCATGCGTCATGTTCGTGAACGGGCGCTGTCAGTTGGGACTGGTCATCTCTTAGCCACCACGGCTTATTTTTAATTATTTTATTATGGATTGTTTTGTTTGAATTTATATTTGCTGTACACTGGACACTCAATGTGTACGTCTTATTTACATCGTTCTCACATATAATTATACCTATATACAAGATTAATGATGTAACTAATATTTATGTAACAATATAATTTAAAAGAGTGTCCATGGAGTTTCTTGCTCGTTCTTCTCCATAGGTACCTACTACGCTTTGGAATGGGCAACTAGCTTCATATTTCTGACTGACCGACCACTTGACAATTCAAAAGTGCCTGTAAATGGTTTAATTGAAATAAATGCTTTGAGTTTGAGTTGAGTACAAAAAAATAAGTCAAATTATGAATAATTTAAGAATAATATCTTACCAATATTTTCATTTTACGCTTCAAAAAAATTGTTTCGTTAAAAAAATACTATGACATTATTCGTACAAATATTTAAAACAACTTTTTTATCACATTAATTGTTTTGATGAATTAGTGCTTTTAATTATGTTCCTAGCTTACATAATTGAAGTGCCAGCTACAATATTATTTTAATGGTACCCATTCAATATGTGGTTTTTCTTTATTTGGAATGACATGTCAAATTTAGGGTAAATATCGGAAAACCCTTAAAGTTCAAATATCTCGTAAGCTATTGAATTTCGGCCATATCTAAGGGTGTTCAATTTGTTGCATTTTGGTCCCCCTATCAGCTCCTGATGGATATATACGTCAAATTACAAGTAACCCTGTATAAATATTTCAGAACCATTATAACTACATTGTAATTAAAACTATAATGATGAATGGTTCCATCTAATAGATTCCTTTGCACACGGGTAAAGTACATGTAAATAAGTCTTCATTTTCACTGACACATTTCAACAAGTTCATTGCGTCAAGTAGTTAGATAAATAATTATGAATACCTTTCTGCATGTTTATTTAGCCTAGCCTGCCATCAAAATCAAGCGTTGAAATACTCTTGCAATGACATTCTACCAGCGCCCTAAGATACCTTGACATTTGACATCGTCAACTTGATATTTCATACTTGACGATTCGTAATAATTGAGGTCTGTCTTTTTGAATTGATGACTCTTCGATTCGTTCGTTAAAAATGATGTTGTCAATCAACGTTGCGCGATGTTGCCGGCGACACAAGTTGCGAGTAAAGTCGCTTACGGAATAAAAATACTTAGTCATCACAATCAATAACTTTTCATAAATTCACAGAACGTTCCCACGTCTCTTTCAATAAATCAGTAACACAATAAAAAACCCATATTGTGCAATGCAAATATTAAAATCTTCGTAGATTTATAATAAAAGTTTTGGCACTATACCGGCACCGAATGAAAATATTGGCAGATGATAAAATGGCGGACGTTTGGCAATCAGCCAGCGTGTAAAATATAACATAACGCCTGAATTTTACATCCATTACGGTACGCACGTTGCGGTGTTTCGAGTATTTCTGTTGTCCTTCTAAGGACGCCTTCACATTTATCTACAATTACCGCTGTTTTTCAGGAACTAATTAAATGGATTAGAAATCACAACTGCGAGTCAATCATGGTCTCAAATTAAAGATAATGTATTGATCACCAGAATGGCATCATAAAAATTGTATAGCCTCATACAACATTTTCATACGTTAACACATGAAAAAAAGAGGTCTGATTAAGAACCAGTATAGCTAGATCAACTGCATATTTTAAGTTCATAATAATAAGAAATTGTGGCTTATATAGTCCTCTATACTGAATATTTTGTAAGTACCTAAATAAATAGCTTTTAATTTATGAGAAAAATAAAGAATGCTTTCAAATTTCTTCATACATTTTCTACTCGCGGTTTGTCATTCCGCGGTCAGACGCGCTCCAGGAAGAACAGGTGAATCGCTTTCTTGTTAAAAATAAATAAGATCAAAACAATAATAAAGTGATTTGCGTGCTGTATACTGTACTTGGATAAAGTTGATACTTTTCGGACCAAACGTACGAGTTAGCAGAAATTGGTTTAGAAATAAATAATTCATGTAATAAGTAATGAAAATAATGACTATCATTGATAGTTATTATTGGGAATTTTGAAACGCCGGAGACAGAACAGCTTGGAAACGGCTGGAGGAGGCTTTTACCGCTATCGATAGCGGTCCTTGTAGACATGTCACTTAAGATTTTATAAGACTGTCACTACAAATATTAGAAAATTGTGTTTAAGGAAAATAAAGCTATTTTTTTTGTATATTTTTATTGGGAATTTCGAAGGTAGTGATGATTATGAATCTGTAATCAGTTTTACAGTACAAGATGGCGGATGAATTCTTTAATGAAAAATTGATCCACTTTTGGTGTGCTGCTTAAAAAAATTGCGTAAGTAGCACATACTTACGCATGTGTCATCCATTTTTTTTCATTTGAGATGGCATATATATTTTTTTTTATTTAAAAAAATGGACATAGTTATCTATTTTAGGGATTTTCAGGATACTGATTACGAATGTGCCATCCATATTTAATTAAAACACGGCAGTTCTTGTTTTTTATTAAAAGTCAACATGGTTATCAATTTTGGAAATATTGGGGGTGGTGATTACGAATGTATCGTCCATTTTTATTCTTTGATGATGGATGTAATGTTTTTATGAAAAGTCGATGGATATCAATTTTGTGGGTTGTGCTATAATGATCATCAATATTTAACGTCACATAATTTTTTTATATAATTCGGAAAGGTTGTAAGTGAATTTAGAATCAACTCCCAAAACTTCGAAAATTTAAATATGTCGTAGAGGAATAAAATACCAGATGGAGATGTAATGATTATTTTTATTAAACACTAAGCCTACCTATGTACAAAATTAGATGGGTTGATGAAGTAGTAAACAGATACCAACTACATTAAATAATTTTCCAAAAATAACGACGAAGTGCAAAATATGTAGGTACTCAAAAATTTATAAATTTACTTAGACGGACCGAGGTTATAAATATGAGGTAGCACATACATACATAGCTGAGCGCCAGTGATGCCGTGCGGCGTGCGCGCATGACGTGCGCAAATAACGTGCGCGCTGCCATAGTAGCGTCTAAAAAAAGCAGCCTTTATACAAATTATTATACATTTTACTTCTCACTTTTGTTTTTACTAAAAACTCTGAACCAGCGCCCCAATCTCAAAGGTGCGGCGGATTCGGGTGTCACCCATTTTTTACTTATATCTGGTTTCTATTAAACTACCACAACGAAAGTCTACGGTTATCGGTCGGCATGCCTATTTGTTTAAAGTCATGCTCCAAAAATGGTAGCCAAAAATAATATTTATAAAATTTTATTGTCGGCCCTCAGAGCATGAGTCCTTCCTACTCGGACTTGTCCGGTGTCTTTCTTTATGGCTTGAACATTTTTGGTACCCAAGAATTTTACGTAATTCCAAAAATAATGATGATCATGCAGATGCAATAAAGTAAAGTTACTACTATCTTTACTCAACAATGTTAGTAAAATAAAAATAATAATAAATAATAATTGTATGATACAAAAAATACCTCTAAGTACCAAGATTAGTTAAGTAATGTATAAAATCGAGCGGGCCGCAGTTTCAATGTGTGCGTGCGCATAATGTTGTTGTGTTGCGACTCAGGGAACCTAAACATGCGTGAGTCAAAAATGTGAGAGCGTCCTTAAAGTAAAAGGTGTTGAGAAAACTTTTCATTGTCCGCAAGATAGAGATAACCAGTGTTACAAAAGGTTCCTTTCCATTTGGTACGTCAATCACTACCATTTTTTACCAAAACGGAAATGAAGACGTGTGGCGCTACGGAAGCAGTCCAAGATAATAAATAATTGAATCCTTGACGCGCTAACTACCTACAACATTTTAAAAGAGTTGATTGGAGTTTCTTGCCCATTCTTCTCCATACGAAATTACCTTTTGGAAGGGGCGACTAGAATGAATCAATTATATTTTAATGTAAATGTTGACGTTCAAAATTGCCTTTTATGTGCCTACTTGAAATAAATGCTTTGACTTTGACTTTATAGTTTATCCTTCCGGTTAGTAACTCTCCTCAATTCTGACCTTGGAATAATTGGGACACTCTCTTCAAGCGAAAGACTCATCTGCGCGCTTACGTTCGGTCTATTTATCTAAATGGCAGAGATTTATGAGGGTGAGGCAGGCTGAGTTGTTCCCGCCGCAGCATTCATAGGTGAGACAGTCGTGACCTGGTTAGACGAAGCTTTCACAGATTCCACAGTTTGAGAAGAAATATTTGCCACAGCTTCCACTGGTGCTTCTGCTGGGATCTCCGCAGAAAACTCATTATCTTTGATTTCAATAGTGTTGCTATTCTCAGAGTTGTCCCGTTCAATGACAGTGCTGGCCATAAAATCAGCATCTAAGAAAAGGTCTGGATTCAACGGCCATATTTTGATCGGTTTGATTACGGTTGATCTGAAGGTTTCCACCACACAAGCAACAGTTCCAGCTTTGTAAAATGGAGGAGCGAAAATTGAAACCACCTTGAACGTCGTTATTGCTCTTCCGGGTAATTTCTGAGCCATTTTTCACATTCGCTGGCATAGTACTTCTTCAAAGCACCGTGGAAACCCCTATCAAGGGGTTGCATTTTATAGCTGCAGTAAGGTGGGAACGTCAACGCAATGATGTTATTTAGTCGGTAAAAGTCAATAGCTTTCAGCGAACAATGTGACGTGTGATTTTCTAGAATCAGCAAAACAGGGAGATCTTTGGATGGGATGGTATGATATTTAAAACGGATAGCTTATAGCTTTATAGCATCATAGGCTGGCCTATGAAGAGATCCCCAATATGTATTAATATAAATGAATATTACACAGTGGTGTGTAAGTTTGCGCGCGCAATATTATCCATCCCCTAAATGCGCAAACTTACACACTTGGCCTCCAACGGAACTATTTTGATAATACTGCCATCTCTAGCATTTTTTTTAGCTACTTTGTCACTAGTCGAAATTTCAACGGTAAACACAAGTAAAACGACCAGTAAAACATTGTACTTCCAATAGGTTTTTCATGAGTTGTACTAGCAAAATGTCAAAAAATTTGATCAGAGGGCTACAAAAACTTTGAACTCATCTGGAGTTGCCGTTTTCTATCGTATCTCAATATTTTTTCGGGAGCCCATTCGGGCATCCAAAGCAATCAAAACCGACTTGAAGTTGGCAACGTGTTTCGCATCGGTGTCGAGTAATGACGAGTGCGCAATCTTATCGCCCGTGCAATCTTACACCACCCTACCCCAGGTACTCGTAGGTATATATGTATATAAGGTATGTATTAGGCTGTAGATATTATATTTTGTTATTATCATCTAAAAAACCTTTGGACTTTTTGTGGTTTCGTTGTGCTGATGCTCAAAGCTCAATTCACGTCAAAATGAACATTGGTTGAATTCATCTGGAATTCCGGACCCTTTTCGAGTAAATTATACCCATTTTTATTTACTCTACCTTTGTTGAATTAGAATTCTTTGGCAAATAATTTCTTATATTTGTCAAGTGATTTTCGTCTGTTTGGAGATCCTTTTGCTCACATACCTTTCGCAAACATGCCAACTTTTGTCAAACATCATAATTCATGTATAGAAGGGGCTCCGCAAATAAGATGAACGTTTAACAAATATTATGAAGTTGCAAAGAGTTTTCTTAGGTTCATAAAAGAGCAAAAATTCACTGTATCATTATGGTTTCTTCCACAAGCGTTTATAGGAAACAGCAGTTAAAATAAGTCACGGTAGTACAACAATGTGAAAAGCAAGGTGCTAGTACCTAATCGTTAAGAAGAAACAATTAAGTAGGTAATGCAATTTAAAAATCATTAACCAGACCACCAAGATATAAAGGAGAGTGCCCAAGTTCGTATTGTAAAAGGCTTTAGACGAACATTTTTCTTTCTTCTTTCTTTCTCCAAAGAAAATGTCTCTGTTGAAGGGAGGTTTTACAAGCAATCCCATAAAGAACGTGAGGGCGCCGTCCTGCATTATACTAAGTAAATGAAACACGTCTCTTAGGAACCGTGTCCGGTATTCACCCGGACGAAAAATAACACAAATTCTCCTTTTCCAAATTAATGAGGTTTGTAGCCGGTTATGATGGACTGTGTTTTAAAAGATGTTTTTAATATTAAATTGAATTGTGTCAAAGATTTCATCATCTCTTATCAACTATAACAATTTGTTTCAATTCCTTGCATTTCCGCGTGAAAAGAAGCATTTTGTTTCATTACGTTATTGTAATGTTTGCAAACTACATTACCTACGCCTGAGACTATTTCCTATTGAAAACTCAGTTGAAATAACTGACTGGAGCATTTCATACATTCATTATTCTAACTTGGACCAGCTCTCTCGTAAAGCTGCTATTTTTCTGATCCGATTTGCGAATTATTCTAAACATTTTCGACATTTTGTACTACCTAAGTATATTTGAAAACTCGTAGAAATAACATTAATATCGTACGTTGATATGTAATTTCGTCCAGCTTCCTGATTGCCTCCCGTCAGCCGCCACCCCAGCGACGTCTCACCCTTTGGACGGAAATCGTCGTTTTACACATTGATTACCACTTTTATTTATTTAGCAACATGTTTTGTACGTGTTTTGACTTGTTTCGTGCGTTGTGTTTTCATCATGCTGAGTGGAACCTTCCCTCCATTCCTGTCACAGTCATGACGTGCAGCTGTCGCATATGACTGTTTTATGCTCGTGATTACCTATATCTTTTTTGTTTTTATTTTTCTTAATAATTAGAGATAGATTATTATTAGATTATTATTTATATATTTGGTATGCACGTGTTTCTGTGACAAATAAACTTATTTTCTTTCTTTTTTTTTCTTTTTTCTAAGATGTTTTACTATAAAATTTGTTTCTATAAAATAAAGGGCGTGGTTTATGTGTCGGTCGTGTAAGGGCAGTTTTAAAATGATGCCCCATCTCATGGAAAACAGATGGAACGATGGTGGTTTTCTTCTTAGTTTTATTTCTACGAAACCGGAGATCTCCTGCAAATGCATTTGCATTTACACTCGTACAGACACTAATCTTAAATCAGACTGAAACCAATATTTGTAGGCCATGCAAATATTTGTTACTTTCGCGAATTGTAACCGCGCCTTGCAGTGCAGAATCTCTACAACTACTGTTAATTTATAGCAGGCATTTACTGATTTATGTCAATTCTAGAAATAAATAAAACTAAATGTTTGTGTTGATTCGGCTCACATACGAACATCGTAGCAATTCGACAGCCATCTCACTGCCTGGCCACAAGAATGACTGGTATTGCTGATCCATCAAGTATTTCGACAGCCGAATACTGTGCCAAATAGAAAATAAAATGGAAAAGTGATATAACTTACCCAATCTTAGCGCGCCGGGTAATGTTTCTGAAACAAGAAAATACAATATAAGGTTCAATTATCAGAGCACGCAAGTTTATTACAGAAAATAAGCTAAAATATCGTATTATTGTTCCTGAATTTCCACTTTTAAGTAGGTACAATCTAGTCATAAGAAGAATTCCTGTACCCTAGACGCAGTGATACAATATTAAATGAATTTTAGCATAAATTCACAGAGCTTTGACAGTGAGTCGCGGTCACAATGGCTTAATCACATTACCCGGATTGAATATAAAACAATTATGTTCAAAAACAAAACAGACTGGTACAGATTGCATGAAAATGTTTACACACAATCTAGATGTATAAATAAAATGAAACGCTGTTCGTTGGTTGGTATGCGCATCACTTGAGAACGGTTGGACCGATTTGGTTATTATTTGTTTTAAAATGTTTGTAAAAGTCAGAATTAAGTTCAAAGAAAAGAAAAAGAAAAAAATAATTCCCGGAAGAATATCAAATTCGGAAAAAACTGAACGTCCTTTTTTCCATGGGATTTTTTTTATGAATTATGGAAAATTAGATAGACAGACGGACGGACGGACAACAGAAGCTTAATACTAGGGTTCCGTTGGCACATTTTGGGTACAGAACCCCAAAACCTTTTAATAAAAAATAAACAACCGAAGTCGGTTGTTTCTTTTATAAAAGTTTTTTTTTTACTTTTTCCTTGCGGTACCTACCTACCCCACATAAATTCGTATACCACTACTTGCATTGTAATTTTGTATAAATCAAGCTTGATTATTATGTGCTTCCAGCTTCCAGTCGCGAAAAAATATGCAACTACTACTAACTTAGAAAATGTGGGTGTACCCTGATATACTGAATACATCTGCGTAACCCTTTCGAGTGTAGGGGCGTGATGTTATGTTGTGTGGCTGCGTAAACCATGCATATTTATGCGATAGCAGCAATCGCGGTTGATTTGTTGTCATTTTTTGAAGAGTTCTGTTGTATGTCTCCGAAACTCATCATCAGATCTATATGACATTGAAATGGGACTATTTCGAAATAAACTTCTTTAAAAAAATTATGTATATGCCCCAACATACATTAAAAAAACATCCGAATTGATAACCTCCTCCTTTTTGAAGTCGGTTAAAAATATTAGAAAAAAGAGCCTCGTAGAAGCAGGAGTGCAAAACATTTTATTTCAAAGTTAAGCTTAAACGATTTTAATTAATTTTTTTATTGTTTTTACATTACTTTGATAAATAGATCTTAGACAGTAAGTTACACTTAGATAAACGAAATAGAAGTTTTTTGATGCTTCATTTATATTAACGTCTTATTTATAATAACATCTTCATCACAAATTACAAACTTACAACAAAACGAATGAATGAAACAACCGATCACATAATGATTTTTAATTATGAAATAAAAGTAATTATTTTATAACAGTTTTTGGTTTAAAATAACAATTTACAACACACAATTCGTTGGTAAAACTTGTTCGTCTTCATCGTCTAATTTAGCCACTATCATCAGATGATGAAGATGAAGAAGTTTCACCTACGTTCATAATACATTTTTCTACCACATCGTCCAATAAACCACAAAGTTGGCAAAATCTTTCCTCTTATTTAACTGCATGAGCAACGGAAGACTGCCATCGTTCTCGCGTAGTAATAATGTCCAGAGCTTCTGGGAGTAATCATTTCACCTCGTCTAATTTGAATGTTTTATCATGTTGGGCCACATACCCTTACATTTGAGCCCATATTAATTCTATAGGGTTGAGCTTGCAGTGGTAGGGTGGGAGGCGCAATACTGAAATACCCTTCCCTCTAGTCAACTCATCTACAACAAATTTTTGGTATAAATGTTTTCATTTTTTTTTACTTGTTCAAGTAATAAAGTTACCTTAAGGTATTTTTCCTCAAAAGGAATATTTTTGTTTTTTAACCACTCCTGTTTATCTGCCTTTCGTGTGACTGTAGTTGACAGCTTCTCCAATTTCCTTGACTGGTATGGCGCATTGTCCATAACAATTACAGCGCAACTCTCAATGTTGGTCAAAATTAACTTGACCCACTTTTCAAAGTTAAAGGCATCCATTTCAGAGTGGTAATCTCCATCACTTTACTTTGCATCAAACATTAATGCAGCATCCGTTAAAAACCCTTCTGTCGATCCTCTGAAATAAAATTGATACGAGCAAAATTGATACAGCATAGCAACAACATTTATAGCTTTAATAGTTCGCTGTGCATGTGTTAATTCGTTATACAATAATATTACTTACACTAGTCAATGACGATGGGATGTTTATTTGTTAAGGTGAGGACAACAACAAAATAAATTAAAAGCAATAATGCAAGTAAATCAACCCTTCCTTTTCCGTTGGGTTCTTTAAACCAGCGGATAGACCTTCCCGATGTACTTCTTTTGAATACTTAATAGCAGTGTCTTGCCATATTAAGCTTTTCGTGTGACCTGTATGTATGATAAAAGGTTACCTATTAATTTAAATACAATCGGTACAAAAGAAATTTGTGAAATTATGTTTACTATCCTCGTATATAACTAAATAATATATCATAATGTTGTTTAAAGCAGGAGGTGCATAAAAAAACTGTTAAGAAATATTAAAAGCGCTGTACCTTCATTCCTTAGCCTCTTTATTATTTGAAGATTTTTTAGGACGATCTTCTGTTGGTCTATGAGTGCGCTTTATGTCAAGCTCAAGTGAACATGTTTCTTTAATTGTTTTATACAGACTGTTTTTCTTAAAATCGGGCAGAAACTGTTTACTGCTTCCAGTATCTTATCCAAGGTGGGCAACTCATTATTAAAGAGGAAGGAATTAATTCTCCTGCGTATTCCAATTAATGTCATGTCATTAAAATCATTACGTTCCATGTGCTTCCGTTGGCGAGGGGGAGGTTGTAGGCGACCTTTTGTTGTACTCTTTGGCTATATTGTACCGACATACCTACGCCTGCAAATAAGAAAATATATATTGTATCACAATGCATGTTACATTTATAGTCATACTTTATTAATCATCCATACCCGGCAATTTCTGCGGTTTTCTTCATCATCTCGAGTCCTATAACGGGGACCCACCTGCACGCCAAGACTGCTTAAATTGCTTAAAAATATTTATTACATTTTGTTTTTTTTACATCACGAAGTGGAGTTTGCTTCATTGTCTTTTTCTTGGGAGAAATTGGGCCACGTTTTTTTCGTCGTTGGGTTGTGTCAGACTCAGAACTTATAAATGTTGTACCTAAGCCACTCGGGCCCGCAACGGGGTCACCCATAGCTCAACAAAACGTAACGTTTTGAAGAAACATTCCATTATCAACACTAATAACGATAGCAAACACGCTAATAACAAAATCGGCGATAACAAAAAACAAGGCTTTTGTTACAAAATGTTCATTAAAAACAATCGGTTTTAACTTCTGTATAATATAAATAATAAATGGAGTATAAGTTTTATCAAAGTGATCGTGTTTTGATCGACAATTTGTCAATAGAGAGTGTTATTTGAAACTAAACAGTCAGTTGGAAGCACGAACGTTTGACAGATGCTCTGCTCTCTTAACGAAATCAAGCGTGTGTATGTGTTATTATTTTTTTTTTTTTAAACGTTGCCCCACACTAGGAATTTCTCCTGTATCGTGGGTGTGCGTTTACAAACATTTAAACTCACATACACAAACAGCCAGACCCAGAACAACTACTTGCAGGTCATACAAATATTTGTTCCGTGCGGGGATCGAACCGGCGACACGTAACGCAGCAGTCAATCGCTTAACCACTGCGCCAACGGTGCCGTTAAATTTATTAGAAATATAAACAATAATGTCATAATATTCTTCTTTGATTTACAGATATGTTGATCAATAAAGCTGTAACTTGTTTTTTTTATTTTCTACCTACGTTATCCCACTGTTGGGCAAAAGTCTCCGCCAGTTCCAGTTCTCTTTCTCTCTGTAACTTGTAGGCTTTTTAAATTAATGTGTAACTTTTATTGCCAACCGTACGTACCGCGACAGCACTGAGTGAGATGACAGTAAGCGTCTTTGCTGCTAACAGTCGTGTCGAGATAAAGAGCAGCATCGCGCAATGCCGCCATCTTGACAAGCGGAAAGATTAGCCGACTTCTTATGACAAATTATGTGGAAACATACGGAGGTGTAAATTGGATGGCGCGCGTGGCGGGGCGGCCGGCGGCGGCGGCGGCGGGGCGGCGCGGCGCCGTGTATCGTGTGCAAGAACTATTAGGTAGGTATAGTGCCAAGTTGTATTGACGGTGTTGATCAGCAGTGGAAAAAAGAGCGGCCAAGTACGAGTCGGACTCGCGCACTAAGGTTTTCGTACCACCGTACAATATTTTCGACATTTCTTGTATGTGGAACCCCTTAAATTTTTAACTTTATTTTTGTTATTTGATGTTATAGCGGCCATAAAAGTACCACTCTGTGAAAATTTCAAGAGACAACCACGGTTACGGTTCAAAAGATACAGCCCTATGACAGACGGACAGAGGAGCCTTAGTAATAAGGTCCCGTTGGCACCTTATGGGTACGGAACCCTAAAAAGAGCATCATGAATGTTTAGCATTTTGTGATTATTTGATGCGACGTTTACTAGTTTAATTATTATTTAAAAATATAATAAAAACCACATAAAGAAAAAAGGGTAAAAATAGATATACCCTCAACCTCTCCTTACACAATAGTCAACAGTACATTTCCAGGAAGAGGTCTCCCAAGACGGTAAAGAGGACAGTAATGAGTTTGGCGACGATCGGATCCGACAGCGCGCATCAAGAGCACTTTATTAAAGACAATAACTCCAGTGTGTGGGCGCTTTTCAGAACAGTCTTTTATTGAATGGTAGGTAATATTATCATTGAAGAAAATGGCTGAGTATACACTGGAATCGAGTTACTTTGGGATGGTCATGGAAATTGAATTAATGTTGAACTGGTATTTTAATGTCGCTTGAATTAGTTTTGTGAATTTATTTTATTCTGTTGTGGTCGATTTTACATTAATTTCGTATGAAAACTTGGAAGTCAGTTGCGAAAATTTATTTCCTCGTTTATTTGTACATGTGGCCACTGCCGAAATTTTATGGTAATATAATTAATTGAACATATTTTTCTGAAATATTTTATATTATAATTTTAGGTATGTTTTTTCTAGTAAAACCCGTAAGCTTAAATATAGGCCATATTATGTACGTAGTAAGCGCACAGGCACCATGCGGATCCAAAAACAAAGTTTAAATCAAAGCCTATAATTATGCTAAACGTATAAAAAACAGTTCCAAACCGACATTCTTAACCACTACCAATCTAACCAAACCAATTCGACGTACGTCGAACAGAAGTACCTACAGTCATGTCAGATCTAGCGAATAAACCACGTCGCGCTGAATCAATGTATGTTTTAGCTCTGCGTGCAAACATGTCTAGCGTGAACCGTCACACGTACCTACAGTTCACACAAAAACATCACGCATGGGAATCCTGTTGTTTGGTATAGATTATGTGTTTATTCTGTTCGTATAGGGTTGAAACTGACATGGTTTGGCTGTAGACACAAACAGGTTGAAATAGGCCTTTTTCCTTCGTCGATTATGATAGCCTCTTTTTGTAAAAGGTTGACAAACAGGCCACGACCTACGGCCCTCTAGAGAGAGGGAAAGTAGCCGCCTAAAGACACCTCCAATATCAAAGGGATTCGCTGATGCGTTATCAACGTTGGTTACAGGTTACTGCCAGCATGTCTCACCCCCCACTACAGAGCAAAATCCTACCTCCATGACTTCCAGAATTTCGATAATGTGCACCGTTGAGTTGTCAACGTTGAGAGTTAATGAATATTCACAATTTGACTAAAAGCATGCCAGACAGATTTACCTAACATAAATATTAAGCTCTACGTGAACGTGTTCCGAGATAACGCTCAACGATAACTTGAGACATTTTAGTTGAGTGTCAGTCTGTAATGAATGTCTAGCAATCAGTGTCATTCACATACACGTTAGCCTTTAGCTCATGACACGCGATATAAGGTAAGGTATAATAAAAGGTGCTTTCCAACTTACTAGGATATTGATTCATTTTAAAATAGTTGAGGAAATTACTTACTAACATGTTTACAAGTCAATTTGCTGTCTGCACGAGTTTACCACAGGTATTTAGGAATAATTGACGTCAAAATTTATAAACGCAACTATAGACGTAGTAATTGGTGACAATGTTGTGGTAGGTAGTGGTGACGATGACGTGGTAGTTTCAAACGTTTATTCATTTTAAAATAATCTAGAATAAAATCATTACAACTTTGCCTTTTTAGCTTATAACTAAATGAAGCACGTAACTAGGTACAGGTAGGTACTACATTTGAAATTGTTGGAGCGGATACCTTAACTCAATTGCTTTAGTTGTAGGCCAATTACTGGAACCTAATGTTAGGTACAGTCAGGGAAATTAATTAATTGTTCATCAAAATACCAACTTCAGTTGTCGGTATATTCAAATCACAACGGCCACTCTTGACAGTTGTATGAAATGGCTTTATCACGGCAATTTGACGTAGTATGTCAATTTGATAAGCAATTACTTTCCCCGACCGTACCTATTTAATTAAGAATGTCTTTTCAACTAGGTAATATAATATGACTACACTCAAGAAACTATTCTACACACGTATCTATCACAGTCGATATTCCATTACAATTTCCACTGCCACATCCAGGGTCGCCCGGCATCTGTTACCCAAGCGAGTGTACTTCAAATTCATTAAGAGCATAGATGATGAGTGCCAGAGTGCCAGCTAAGACCAGATTAAATTCAACTCCGTGAGCTAGGCTGAACGTGCTTTGTTCACGATATGACGTCATGGCTGTGACGTCATAGCGAGATTGAAGTATGTTAGAATTGCGCCATCACTTTGCAGTGTGTGGTCTTTTGTTGGGTATTGAATGAATTGAGGAAGTGTGGAACTTCTTTTGTTTTTTTTTTTCATTTTTGTGAGCGTGATTTACATGGTATGAATACATAGATAGCAACGATAGCATAACACTTATCAATCATCTTCATCAACAAAAACTGCTAACATCGTCAATAAAATTGTTTTAAGAAGCCTCTTATTTCCCCATAGCTGTTACGCGAGCATTTGTTTTTAATGTTAACAAAACGTGATTTCAGTTTTTCTCGTTGGCATCATTGTTAGTTGGCCTTAGAAGCTAGACAGTTTAGTAGCTAAGCAGTTTAGTAGCTACATTTGGCACCTATTTAGACCCCAATTATTTTAAGTGCCAAGTCAACTTGCATGAACAATGGACTTGGCTACTATTTCGCATTTAGTTTTTGCATACAACCAGCCTGAAAACCGTTGATAAGTCTTGAATAATTTTCGGCATACTTCGACAGTTTATGTAATAAAGGAGCGTCTTCGAGTGACGTCACCTATCTGCGCTTCTGACCGGCTGTCTGGGTAAACTTTCTACCGCAGAATGGGAAATAATTCTCATCTATAAGTATGTAGCGGTATCTACATCGCTACAGGCGAGCTACACGTCATACTGACGTCACGCAAATCCTACATCGCGCAAGCAGAGTTTACCGCGTGACAAGCCTATATACAACGTCCCGACATCAATCATAGGGCAGTTGCCACCAGACACGACACCCATCTGGTCGGAGGATCCTCCCTTTTTTAAGGAGGTATGAGTGAACTTTACACCCTGTTCCTCGTACCTCTATATCGGTGACCCCGACGTGATCAACAACAATCCAACAACAAAAAACTCGGCCCACTAAGTATCGACCTCCGATCTCCGGAGGGGAGTAATGTAGCGGTATCTACATCGCCACATGCGAGCTGCGCGTCATAATGACGTCATGCAAATCCTGCATCGTGCAAGCAGAGCTTTCCGCGCGACTAGCATAATTATATACAACTTCCCGACATCAATCATAGGGCAGTTGCCCACCAGACATGACACCCGTCTGGTCGGAGGATCCTCCCTTTTATAACAACATCCCTTTTGTAACTTATCGGGACCGCTCGCAAAGAACCTATCGAAGGCGGCTACTTGCGATATTGGTGCCGAATCTTTTGTCAGAAAATTCTATAGACTAGACAAAAATTTTGTGATTTTCATCACCAAAATTTTGTTTATGCCTGACAAACGACGATTCCCCATTCTGAAATTGACTAAAGTGACACAACTTAACTATGTTTTAGTTTGACAGCTGGCATTGAGATAATAATTTAGTGAAAATGGCAATTTTGCTATTCTGAATTTAACGTTTTTCACCCAAAATTTTGATTGTCTAACTAAATCTGACTATTTTTAATCGCGATTAAAAAGGTGTGGCAATAAAATCAAAATCAAAAGTCATTTATTCAAACTAGGCTGAGAATCAGCACTTTTTGAACGTCAAAATCACATAAGACAGTCCCCCCAAAACGCCCGCCCTTCACCACTTCCTATTGCTTTAGCTGGGAAAAAGAAGTGGCGGAACAAACTCTCCAGCAGCACTGCTGTCTGTTCAGTTAGAAGAACTGGATTCTATACCTACAGTAATAAGTAATTAACATTACGAAACACAAAAACATTACAATTGTGTGATAGACATAAGTGATAGACATTAAGTGATAGACATAATTTTAATACAAGAAATAAAGATAAAATAGATCAACCATTTTTCAGATTAGCTAAAGTACATACATCTTTTATGGGGTACTGTGTAAAATGCTACAACAAAATACCTTGTCATATATTGCAATTAAATGAAAGAAAATTTAAAACTTATATAAAAAGTTCACTGTGTAAACAAGCGTATTACAAATTAGAGGATTATATCCAAGATAAAAATGCTTGGAAACATGCTGGTCCAGCTCCATAGGACAATCTAGGGTCTAGACAAAATTAAACTTGTTGCTACTTTAATTGTATATGTACGAGCAAACCCGTACAATATCAATTGTGTCAATTTTATGCTGACATCGACACGCAGCGAATGAATAAAATGTACGCTTTTTGAGTTAGCAATGAGTAGTCGCATATCACCGTTTGGACTAACCACAAAGACTCATTCGCCGCGAGTCGGTCAGTTATCAGTTTGGGTGTTCTATCAATATACAAATTCAATCATTCTATCAGTTTATCATTTAAATGTACCTTACCCGTACAAATTGGTCCTTCGAGCCGGATGTCGCGTGTGTAAATTACAGTGTAGCAATCAAGTACTGTAAAGCATTTCACTAGTGACGTCAAGCGAACTAGCAGTGAAAGTGTTTGTACTGCCAGCAATAGTGCAGTACATATCAGCAGCAGGGATCAACAGGGATCCGCATTTGGTGAGCAGCAAAGCTCCCGCTTGGACAATCAAGTAAGATCGTTCCATTTATTATCATTTCTATCAGCAACATGTCTTCAATGGAGGAACTTCTCGCCCAACAACAGCAACTACTCCATCAGATAGAGCAAGTTTACACAAACTTCAAAAAGGATGGCTCCGATCGCAAAACCTCGGACTACATACGCCGAAGGTTAGAAAATTTGGATGCATGCTGGCAAGAGTATCAATCGAATCATATAAGATTGTGTAGCATCGAATATGCCAGATCGCATACCTACTTCACTTCTAAAGAATTTGAAACTGTGAAGGAGAAATATGAAAAAATCAGAGCAGTTATTCAGAATCATCAACCCACAGAAGAAAGACCATCAACACCGCTTCTAAAGCCTGCTACTCCTATAGCTACTTCAAGCACCATACAGCAACCTTCAGGGCAACCTTTAAAGTCTCAGGGATCAAACAGCAAGACGGATGAGATGATGAGGAAACAGATGAGCAATTTCAAGGCTTTTCAACACACCGTTTCAAGTATCAACATGGATACTGTAGCGGAGAAATGGGAATTTGATCATCTGTTAAGTATGGTAAGGTCTCGCTGGGCGAAGATTGACACTCAGCATTGGGACTTAGATAGTGAGCTGGGAGACCGAAATCAAGAGTATCATCGTATGTATCTCAAATACGAAAGCACGTACAACGATGCTATCAAAGCAATCAATAAGAAGATGTCGTCCATTTCACATAGAGAGCATACTACGCCGAAAATAGAAATCCCTACATTCAGCGGTAGTTACCATCAGTGGACATCTTTTAAGGACCTCTTCACAGAAGCAGTTCATAGCAACCCGTCATTATCTGGGGCTCAAAAGATGCAGTTCCTCAAGTCGAAAATGAAAGGTGAAGCAGAGCGTCTCATACAGCATCTCCCAATCAGCTCAGATAACTACATCATTAGTTGGGACATCTTGAGCCATCGTTATGACAACAAGAGGATGATATTCACATCGCATATCAACATTTTATTAAATATACCAATATCACAGCAAGCATCAATTAATCATATCAAACGAATCCATGATACTGCCCTTGAAACGATGAACGCTATACAGAACCTCGGCGTAGACGTGACGTCATGGGATCCGTTGGTCGTGCACATCCTGTGTCAGAAATTGGATTCGGACACATTCAGCGAATACAACGCAGCTATCAAACAACCTCGAGAATTACTCGAGTTAAATGAATTTCTAGCCTTTCTTGAGGGGAAGTTCACGAGCATGGAAGCAAGTAGAAGAAAACAGGAGACCAATAATCAAAAATCCTTTTCTTCAAACACCAATAAACCATCAGAATCAAAGAATTATCATTTCAAGCAATCATATTCGAGCAATAAGGCTATTTCGCAATCAGCAAGTTACAGGAAATTGCAAAACAATTGGCCAAACTGTCCAGTCTGCAATGACGCACATGCTATATTTTTTTGCAAACAATTTGCACAATTTTCCCCGATGAATAAAAAACAATGTGTTGCTAACTTGAATTATTGCCAAAACTGCTTATATGATCATAAAGGAAAAGAATGCTTATCAAAGAAGCGTTGCCTCGAATGCAACGAATTTCACAACACGTTGCTTCATGAATCGTATTCAAAGGAATTATCAAGACAAGGAGGTAATTCGACGCCTTCTACACAGCAAAACAACGTCCGTTCTAATCAAGAACGTGCAAATCAAGGAAACACGCACGTGACACAGCAAAATATGATGCAAGAAACTTTGCTTTCAACTGCACTACTAAAGGTGCAGAAAGCAGATGCGACATGTCTGACCCTACGGGCTCTCATTGATCAGGGCTCACAAATGTCTCTTATCACCGAGAACGCTGCTCAGCAATTAGGATTGCAGCGATCCAGGTGTGACGGCATAATCACGGGCATAGGACAAACAGAAAACAGTTGCAAAGGAATGATGAACCTAAACTGTATGTCAAGCTCAAGAATCAAACTTTATCAATTTAATATCGATGTTTTTATCATGAATAATCTAACAAAATATTTACCATCATACTCATTCCCTAAAATAGCATGCCCATTTCTGGAAAATTTAGAATTAGCAGATCCGGAGTACAATATCAGCCGACCCATAGACATTTTGTTGGGTGCGGACGTATATTCGAATATTCTTTTAGCGGGCATGTGCAGATTAAGCGAATCACTTCCGCTAGTTCAAGAGACTCGTCTTGGTTGGATACTATGTGGAAATATGAAAACTACATTAATGTGCAACGTCGTACAATTTGATTTAGACAGAGTTCAGCAATTCTGGGAGATGGAAGATGTTACAGAAGAAAAATCATTATCATCAGAAGATCAAGAGTGCATTCTATACTACAAAGCAACAACAAATCGTTTGGATGACGGAAAATACGAAGTGAGACTTCCACTCGTACCACAGTTTGAGGAGAAATTGGGACAGTCCAAAAATAAGGCTGTTGCTCAATTCATTCATTTAGAAAAGAAATTACAAAAAAACAGTTCTTTATTCAACGCATATAAGTCATTCATTACCGAATACAAAAACTTAGGTCACATGAAACCTTCACCTTGCAATCAGACACCGGAATGTTTCCTACCGCATCACTGCGTATTGCGCGAAGATAGTGCAACGACTGCATTAAGAGTGGTTTACAATGCTTCGGCAAAAACATCTACAAATAACAGTTTAAATGATCTGATGTACACGGGGCCCAATTTGCAGCAAGACCTTCAGTCTCTTATCATTAAATGGAGACAATATCAGTACGCATTCACGGCTGATATAGAAAAAATGTTTAGGCAGATTTGGGTACACCCAGAAGATCAACCTTTACAAAAAATTGTGTGGAGAGATAACCCGTCCCAAAAAATTCAAGAATATCAAATGACAACCGTAACATACGGCACAAAAGCAGCTCCATTTCTTGCAATGATGACATTGAGACAGTTAGCGACTGATGAACGGGATAAATTCCCAGAAGCTGCCAAGGTTGTCGAAGAATCATTCTATATGGATGATTTGGTCCATGGAGCCTGCTCCCTATCAAAAGCACAACAGTTGCAGCAAGATTTGATGAATCTACTGAAGTTAGGAGGATTCAACTTGAGAAAGTGGACATCAAACGATAGTCGTCTGCTGCAAATAGAAGATCAAGACTATTATAAACAAGAAAGCAAGAGTTTTAATCAAGCAGGATTAACTAAGACATTAGGACTTCGTTGGAATCCTACACATGATAACTTCACATTTGTATCAAAAATTGAACCATCAAGCACCAATATCACTAAAAGAATCATACTATCAGACATGTCTAAAATATTTGACCCATTAGGATGGATCGTGCCCGTAACAACAAAGTTAAAGATTTTATTTCAAGAAACATGGATAATTAATCTTCAATGGGATGAACAAGTACCAGATAAAATCAGCAAGGAATGGATCGAAATCAAATAAAAATTAGAAAATATCAATCAATTTAATATACCAAGATGGTACGGTACGAAAACAGCAAGCAGCGTAGAGTTACACGGCTTTTGTGACGCATCAACAAAAGCATATGCATGCGTCATTTACTGCAGAGTTATAAATAGCAATCAATCAACAATATTAGTAGCAGCTAAATCAAAATTAGTTCCTACGAAAAAACAAATATCACTACCTCGATTAGAATTATGTGGAGCACTGTTGCTAGCCAAACTCATGACCAAGGTCAAGCAATGTCTAGCAGGTCAAGACCTACATATATTTGGTTGGAGTGACTCTACTGCCGTATTGGGATGGCTGCAAGGAAACCCTAATCGATGGAAAACGTTCGTAGCAAATAGAACAATTCAAATAACTGATAGCATTCAACCACAATCATGGCGATACGTAAAATCAAGCGAAAATCCTGCTGACTGTGGAAGCAGGGGACTCAGAGTGGCTCAATTGAATGATTATCGTTTGTGGTGGCAAGGACCAACATGGTTACAATCTTTTGAAGCAACAAAAGAAAATCAAACAATCTATTCAACAAACGAGGAAATCAAGAAGCAAGAAGACGTTCACGTTGTTACAAAGAATGAATCAAGCATCATTACAGACCTGTTAAGCAAATATCAATCAATTAGCAAAATTGCACGTATTCTAGCATTAGTGATGAAAATCACGATCTACAAAAGAAAAGCAAAAAATCATTATTTATCATTATCAGAAATCAGTAAAGCAAAGCAAAAAATTATCAAGCAAGTACAACAGGAAGAGTTCGCGAAAGAAATAAGAGATTTAAAGCAAGAAGGAAAGCTAAATTCAAAAAGCAAATTATCAAAATTAAACCGTTACCTGGATGAAAATGATATCTTAAGAGTCGGAGGGAGACTAAAAAAGGCACATATCAGCCACGACATGCAGCACCCTATTATTCTGTCACACAGTGGCCGTCTCACAGAATTAATAATAGAGGACGCACATCAAACCATGTTACACGCCGGAGCCCGGCTGACATTAGGTTTCATCAGACAAAAATATTGGATTCTAGGAGGGAACGTCGCTACGAAGAAGCAGCTTCGTCGTTGCGTAACATGTAAGAAACAAAATCCAGACTGCCAACAGCAAATTATGGGGCAATTGCCGGAGGCTAGAAGTAATCCATCCCGTCCTTTTACACACGCAGGCGTAGATTTTACGGGTCATATTTACGTTAAAACAAGCAAAGGACGAGGTATCAAGAGCACAAAAGGATATGTGGCTGTCTTTGTGTGTATGGTCACAAAGGCAGTACACTTAGAACTAGTAGGAGATTTAAGCACAACTTCATTCATTGCAGCATTAAGAAGAATGGCAGCTCGCAGAGGGACGCCTAGTCACATTTATAGCGATAATGGTCGCAATTTCGTTGGTGCTAACAAAGTACTACAGCAGGAATATCAAACAATAATAAATATCATGCAAGACAAAGAATTAAAAGCAGAAGTATTAGATATGGAAATCGAGTGGAGTTTTAATGCGCCCTCATGGCCATCCGCGGGAGGCCTATGGGAAGCGGCAGTTAAAGGCTTCAAGTATCATTTCAAGAGGGTTATTGGTGACCAGATTCTTACATTTGAGGAGCTATATACAGTGCTTACACAGATTGAGGGTTGCCTCAACACGAGACCACTATGTGCTATATCAGAAGATCCAGACGATGTGGATTTTTTAACACCTGCTCACTTCCTCACAGGTGGATCAAAGGTTACTATACAAGAGACTGAAACGGATCTCAGAACCCGATGGCAGTTGACACAAAAAATTGTGCAGGATCTCTGGAAAAGATGGAAAAGTGAGTACCTAACACAAATTACAGAGAGAAGTAAGTGGAGACTAGCTAAAAGAAACCTCAATGTAAATGATATTGTCATGATTCATGATGACAATCTTCCGCCGGGAAAATGGCTGATGGGCAGAGTCATCGAGCTACATCCCGGTTCCGACGGTCATGTTCGCGTGGTTACAGTTAAAACCAAAAACGGAACACTGAAACGTCCTATCACAAAATTATCAAAACTCCCAGTCAACAATGACTCCTCGCAAATCACACAAGCAGATAGTGCGGGTTCGGGAGATTCTAACACAGATAAGCAGTCTGAAACAAGGAAAGCAGGCACCCGTTACAATATAGCGTCAGTGTTTACAGCAATCATGTTATTTTTTAGTATCATAACAACTTCCCAATGCACACTTAACGTCACACAATTCAGAAATAATCAATATATTTACTTCGACAAACTAACAAATATGCAGATCATAAGAGACGACTGGAAACTAATCATATACTACGATTTAGATCCTTATTGGGAAGGTATTACAGCACTTAACAAAAGTATAATGTCGCTGGAACAAACATGCAGCACAATTAAACAACAAACACATTGTGACATAATATTATTGCAATTACGACACGGTTACAATGAACTCGATTACAGCAATCATATGTTACTCAGTCAGCATTTTGCAAAGCAAGCGAACAGGTGGCGGCGAGGTCTTATCGACGGTGTCGGTTACATAGCAAGCGGCCTCTTCGGCGTATTGGACGCTCGATTCGCGGAACAATACGAGAAAGATATCACTCTTCTTCGCAAAAATCAAAAACATATTGTCTCATTTTGGCAAAATCAAACTTCAGTCATAGAGGCAGAATTCAGTCTCTTAAAGAGGACGGAGGCTACAATGCACAAACAACATAAAATGATTCATCAGAAATTTACAAACATCGAAAATACATTAGAAATATTAAAAGCTGAAACTCAAAACATTTCAAGGGCAACTGAAGTATCTATGGGAGCTATAGTCGCGAGCAATCTATTACGCGACTTGAAAGATTTACAGAACGCCTTAGTGGATACAATAACAGACATCTATCATGGTCGATTTAATCCACATTTAATAACAGCCGAACAATTACAGGATCAGCTGAGCAATATAGCTAGTCATTTGTCTAATGACGTCACCTTACCTGTAGAAAACATTCATACGGATCTTGCACAACTTTTTAAACTTCTACGGGTCAAAGCAAGAATGCTCAAGAATTACGCAATATTTGAAGTTCAAATACCTTTGATAAGCAGGGACACCTATGAAATATTCAAGCTTATACCAATTCCTGCGGAAAAACCCAACAAAACAATGTTATCAATTAAACCAGTGTCAGATTTTATAGCAGTGAACCTGAAAAAAGATGCATACATTATCTTGACAGAAAATATCATAGATTCCTGCCTAGTGACAAACGTACACTTGTGTAACATTCATTCTCCAATTTACAAATTAAGCAGAGATAAAGACTTCTGCCAATCAAAGGCATCAAAGTGTGAAGTCGATATCGATCCTTGTAAAAATCTTTGGATAGAAAGCCATTCTATCAACAATTATATTTATTTTTGCTGCGGTCAATGTAATCTACGAACAGTATGTGGAGATCAAGTTACCGCGCATCAGCTGACTCACTCCGGACTTATAACTATAGATTTCGGCTGCATAATCAAATCAGATAATTTTGAAGTAATTGCGCATCAACAAAGAACGAGCGATGTTAGTATCAGTGCTAACATATACTCACCAGTCATTGCATCCATAAACCACGTTATAAACGTGTCTATTCCTCAAGATGTCTTGAACGACTCCAGCATAGAGAGCGATCGAGAGCTTAAAACGATTGAGGACAAAATCAAGATCATGAAAGAAAATGGATTGTTCTTGGACAGTCTGTCACCCCATGACATTCATCATTATACCGCGATCTACTGTATGATCGGCGTGGTAGCAGCATGTCTTGGAGTGTTCGCGTGGAGGCGCGCGAGCTCGCGCTGCGGCCGCGCGCCCGCGCCGGCGGTGCTCGCAGCAGGCGACGCGCCCGGCGGCGGCGCGTGCCCGGCCACACAACGTGCGTGTGTTGGGGCTAGTGTAGTGTATCAGTGTGACAATGAAAGGGCGAAGGTGGTAACAAGTGCGCGAGTGTTAGATAAAGCCACTTCCCCTATGTTAGGTTCATATACAAGCATATCAAATTTGTGAACAGTGTGTTAACGATAGACACTAAGAAATTAGATTAAAATCAAATCATTTGTTATAATTATTTGTTTCTCAATTAATCAGTTGTATCGTTATATCTTTCCTCGGGGAGCATGTACGAGCAAACCCGTACAATATCAATTGTGTCAATTTTATGCTGACATCGACACGCAGCGAATGAATAAAATGTACGCTTTTTGAGTTAGCAATGAGTAGTCGCATATCACCGTTTGGACTAACCACAAAGACTCATTCGCCGCGAGTCGGTCAGTTATCAGTTTGGGTGTTCTATCAATATACAAATTCAATCATTCTATCAGTTTATCATTTAAATGTACCTTACCCGTACAGTATAGTTAAGTTAGTTATTTTTATGACATTGATTTACATTCTGTGATTACTTTAACTCACACACTGACATATTTCTTGTTTACATAATTTGGGAAATCGTATACTTTTATAATGTTTGTAAATATGTGAACACCATGTATCTATCACTTAATTAACTTATTTATCATTGCTACGTTTATTAAATTATTTTTACCTATTGTGGTAGGGTAATTTTTTATTATAGGTGCATCGTCTTCACATAAAATTATATAATTAATGTATATGTCGTAGGATAATTTGATACTTCGAATCTTCGCGGAAATCCTAGGGGTTTTGCGAAAACGCGGATAATTAGAATTTAGGTTAGGTTATGATAGAACAGTGAGCATTAGCGCGCGAAGGCGAGCGAGCGAAGCGAGCGTGCCGCGGCAGCGGCCGCCAAGCGCCAGATACCCTTCTATTGTTGTTGTATCATTTAGGTTAGGTTATGTTAGATCCACTGACTTTGTCCAGTAAGATTTGATAATTTTTCGCCTATGTCTAATTATCCGCGTTTTCGCCAAACCCCTAGGATTTTCGCGAAGATTCGAAGTATCAAATTATCCTACGACATATACAAAATATTGTAACACATTTTAAAAGAGTAACGGTGGAGTTTCTTGCCCATTCTTCTCCATACGAAACTACCTTTTGGAAGGGGCGACTAGAATCAATTCTATTTAAATGTAAATGTTGACGTTCAAAAGTGCCTTTTATGTGCCTATTTGAAATAAATGCTTTGACTTTGAATTATTTGCCATATGTAATTCTAATGGGAGTCTAAGTAATATTGCAACGCCCACGAGGGATTATATTAACTTACAGTCGAGGGTTAGTGAATGGCAAGTAGGATCCAAACCAGTGAGACGTAAGAAGACGGTGCAATATGGTTATCAAGGCAAGTCTGGTACTGCGAGAGATATTGAGTGTAATTTTAAAGTAGCGGAAAGAAAAATGCCTGTGTTCATTACGAATGTCAACAAAGAAACGACAGCTGATGACATCACTTCATGTATTCGCACTAAAACAGATGAGTCTGTGTCTTTGCAGAAGATACATTTTAAAAAGGGTAAAGGTCACTGTGCTTATAAATTTTTCGTATCTAAAGCAAAGTTATCTGTTATATGGATCAACAATTGTGGCCTGAGGGTATTGTATTCAGGCGCTTTGTGAATTTTAAACACCAAGTAGCGAACGGAATAACTTCTGTAACCGGCACAAATGTACCAAAATAATGAAAGACTGTCCATTCAGTTTTGCCAGTTTTAACTGTAAAAATGTTAAACGCTCCCTGGACGCTGTACGGGAACTATGCCATTCCTGCGATTTAATCTCGTTGCAAGAAACATGGCTGTTACCGGACGATATACCTTATTTATGTTGCATTCTCCGAGATTTTGGATACACGGGTACGTCAGCAGTGGACGCATCGGCGGGAATACTACGTGGCAGGCCACACGATGGAGTAGCATTGCTATGTAAACATGAGGTATTCTCACAAGTGTCAGTTTTACAGTGTAACAATGCGCGGGTGTGTGCGATCAAAATTATAACTAGTGACCTTCATGAGTGTGTACATGCCTACGAATGTGAGTGCTAACCTACCTGAATTTACGGACTGTCTTGGTACGGTGAGTGCAATCATAAACGAATATGGAGTGGAATATGTTCTTATCTTAGGCGATCTTATTTTAACGCTGACCTATCTGAACTGTTTTTTAAATAACTTTCAGGTTTCTGTGAGGAACAAACATGGTCATTCATAGATATAGTTTTAGTTGATTAAGCATACTCGTGCGGCATACAGCGTCCTCCGCGTCCAGTTATAACGCGTTCAGGGAGGTGTTGAGGCTGCCCCGCCACTGCAGCGCCTAGGGCCTGTTCGTGGAGGCGCCTACCCACTGCTTTCACGCGACGATGCGTAGGCGGTGCGCGTCTCTGGTGCGCAGAGTGTGGGGCAGTGCCAACACCGTCCTGGCGATGATCGCCAACAGACTGCCCATATAGCGGGCATTGCTGCAGCAGGCATATTGTTTCCTTGTGAGTGTTTGTTTTTGTCTGTGCTTGTTATAATTATGTCTGTAGCCTTCTATATTTCTGTTTGTGTAGGAGTTTTGTTGCTTGAAATAAACAATTTTTTTATTTATTTTTATTTATAGTATAATGTGGGAGCTAGTACCAACCCGAGGGAAGAATCCCGAATCATAACTGAAAACAATCTGGAAAACCGTCACATGTTTTTTGCAACTCGTTTGCAAATGTTAATTGTACAATTTATGAATTCATATCTCAATGTCGGCACAAACACAAATTAGATTTAAAAAAAAGGTCCACGGACCTAAATCCAGCAAGTACCTACGTAATTGAATAAGTCTGCTCCACGGGCCTAGGAGTCAAAATGACGCAGGGGCACATTTTATATTTCTGTTTGTCCCTAATTTATTTATATTGCGGAACCTCGCGAGGATAAAACGTTTAATTTATTGCTAAATAAAATTGTGTTTTGTTTGAGTGTGAACTAATTTGTTGAATAAGTAATTAATTTTCTTTGTCAAAATTATGTAAGTTTAATTTATTTTTGCTTTGTGTCTGAGTTTTGTATTAGATTCGTCAGAGTACCTCAATATTAATTAGCATTCATCGGCAGCGATTTTTTTTAAAATTAATATTTCCAATAGAATATAGATTTTTTCAAATACTGTTTTATGGTCAGTACAGATATAAGACATTTTCAAAGATTGTTGGTGGTGGGTGGGTATATCTACTTTTACTTTCAGTTAAGTACAATGGAGATTGTTCTGTATCCATACATCTTTCGCCCCACAACCAACAGCTAAGGAAAATTACTTAGCGTATTCTAAATTACAAGTACATGCCCATCAAGACAAAGTTTAATGACGGACAACTTGCAGACAGCATTTTTTTTTTAATTGTGCAGAAAAGGATAATTAATTATTTAGGATGCATGGATTAGGATATGAAAATCGGTTCTGTTGTTGAATTTTTTTCGCACCTAAGGTGTATGGTACCAATGAAAAAGTTTTTTACAAACAAACAAAACAAAAAAAGTTTTTTACAAAACTTTTTTTTTTTTACTTTGGAAGTCGGTTTATTTATTTATATGTATATATTCTTTATTGTACACCACAAAAAACATAACAACAAAAATTAAACTGAACACTACTTAATATACAATGGGCGGCCTTATCGCTTGTTGTCGGTTGTTTTTTTTTTCTAAAAAAGTTTTTTATTTTTCACTTTTTAGTTGTAGAACCTACCCCACACCAATTCGAAAACGATCGTCTTACATGTTCATGTCCGTTTGAAGGCGGCTTTTTTTTATTTAAAAATAATTTATTGTTGATTTTTTACTCGACCGATTTCGATAAAATTTTAATGGGACACCTGGGAAGTAAATACCCGTTGACATAAAAAAGAATTTTACAAATCAGTTCAGGCGTCTTCGAGTAATCGGTTCCGATAAGGATACGATTGGAAGTAGAAATACAGATGAAAATGGCTGGTTACCGATTACTCCTACTGTTGCAACATTTCAGGCAACAAAAGGATACGGAGATGTCGAGCGCCGAATGTTACCTTTAATTGTAAGTTGGGAAGTTACGGTTCACAAGTTACAGGGAACTACACTAGCAAAAAGCTGTTATAGATCTAGGCAAGACAAATTTTGCTAAAGGACAGTGACAGGTGTATGTTACTCTGAGTCGTGTTAAACCCTTGGAAGGAATAGCGTTGTCTGACTTAGATTCAAACAAATTATTGATTAGGCCACCAGACGAAAGAGCACTGCTAGTGATGACGCGATTACGCAACTTAAATTCAGTGTCAAATTGACGCATCAGCATGCCTATGGTATTCCTATGTAAAACTTCAATCTTAATTAGGTATTATTACCTCTATCGCAGGATGTCTCTTTCGCAAAATGTCGCGTTAGTAACTCAGATAGTTTAAAGTTATAAAATTATATATAGTTACTTAGAGGTATAAACCTTTAGGGTTAAAATAAAAAATAACATTTGTCACACAAATGATATGTCTTCACTTTGGTTAGTAGGTACTCTAATTTACTTATTTTTTTATTGATTTAAATATGGATAAATCAAATACAAAGCCAACTTTGTCACCTAATATTTATATGACCATTGTAAAAAAATAATTTTCTTTAAAAATTGCGGCAGCGTCAACTCCTTACACTCTAACTGTCTCAGTAGTTTCTTGTATTTATTTTTGTTTTTCTTTCTTCTGTGTGTTTAGTTTTTTTTGTTTTGTTGAAATTATCTGTTATTCTCCTGTCCCAATATTTACTTTCTTTTCGCAATTTATGCACGAACGTGTATAAATTTGGCTTTTTTGGATTTTGGCCAGCATTTATACGCCGGTGCCACCCCTCCAATGCGTTAGTTGTACGATGACGTTGGTAAGCGCAACTAAGCAAAGATGGTCCCATTTTTGTCTACCATTGATTTTCGTAATAGTTTCAAAAAAAAAACATACATATATTGACTGTGCGAAAAAAACTTAAAACATTTAATTGACCGGCACCAACGCTATTATTGCAGCAATTGTTGCAGTATTTCGCATTTCTCTTGTGCGGAGTAAGCCTTTTTTTCTGCATTTTTCCATTATTGCTGCGTTATAATTAATGTGTATAAAATCCTGTTATTTCTGCTTGGAGAAAAACTGATTTTACAGCATTTATTTGCGCTATTTCGTAATCACTCAAGTTTTAATGAATAAACCCAACTTTTGTTTCAAATTATTAAAAAGACGTGTATACGAGTATGTCTCTCGGGACTTATTATTTAGTAAAGTATAAAAGTGTACAAATATAATGCCACTGATTTATAAATCACCGGCATTATATTTGTATACTTTTTACTACAATTAATATCCAAACGCAAGACAGAACTGATACTAAGGTGGCAGCGCGGCGCTGACAAAAACGTACCATCTGCGTAATCCAGGTTTTTTAAAAATCTTCTTTACTAATCGTGTTGCAAATACCATTTTTTTTTTTCATTTTGGCCATCTTCACATATGAGAAACTTTTTTCCTGAAACTTCTGGTCCGGTAATACTTTCCGTACTGGTATGTCGGTAACTGTCGTACATTCGAATAAGATTTCTGTATCATATATTATAATGTATCTTTAATAGATTTAAAAGTAGGAATTTGATAATGTTCAAAAGTAGGTATTTTATCAAGTATTTTTTCAACATTTTCTTCGTAAATGTCTTTTATGAGCCAAAAATCTTCACAAACAATTTTTTTTTTTTAATAATATGTGTTCTGTAATTACATTATTAATTTCCATTGACTCACACTCATGACGTAGTAGTTTCCACTTGATTGTTTTTCCTGTTTTGTCTAATTACAATGAAGCATTACAATCCAGTCTATTTACGCACCGCCGTAAAGCGCTTCCATTTTTATTTGTTTTGCTCTTATTATATCGGTAATCACGGAGTACAAGTATTCTATGCCCTTTTTGATTAGTGATATATATTTGTTGCGTTTACAGTTCTATTTATATGCAAATAATTCATTGGAAACTTGCAGGGCGTTATTTTCATTGTAAAATAACTGTAAGCATTACGGTTACTTACTTTTTAAACATTTTCACGTAATTCTAAAAAGTTAAATAAACAGATTTTTAAAATATAGCTCCGATTAAATGATAAAAATTGAAAACCACGAAATATGACACTAAATTGCGACGTTGCCACTCATAAGGTATAAGCGCTCTTAATAATGTTTATCTTTATGACATAAAAACAATCAGTTCACAATTTAGTAGTGTTGACATAATGACACATAAGTTTATAAGTTTTTTCGAAGTACCTTCACATAATTTTATTAAATGTTGTCATGACAGGACATTACATTTATATTGATAATTTTATTGATGATGACGTGATTCATTGTTTAAACTATAACAACTGATTCTTTTATTTATTTTAGGGTAAATTGTAGTATTAATGAATAAATTGTAAAACTTGTAAACATTTAATAAGAAATGGGAAAAACAACCTTTTTTTTGAATCCTGGATAAGTATTATTCTAAGTTACTAACGCGACATTTTACGAAAGAGGCATTGTGAGAAAACGACTTTTTGAGAAAGAGTGATTGTACGAAAGTGACATTTTGCGAAAGCGACATTATGAGAAAGAGACATTTTGCGACTAAGCCTAATCAGCTAATAAGTTATATTATCATTTCAATATCAAGTTAGTGTAGCGGGTTCCAAGTTTCAGATTGAGTTTATTCTAAGCTCAAAATGTCAAAAGTAAGTCGTGCTATACATTTGTTCGGGTAGGCATGATTCGGCACAGCCGGGCGGCACAATCCATACTAATATTATAAATTCGAAAGTATCTCTGTCTGTATATTACCTTTTCACGACTAAACCACTGAACGGATTTCGATAAAATTTGGCAAGGAGATTGATGGCATCCTGAGGAAGGACAAAGGCTAGTTATTGTCCCGGTAGCACGTTCCCGTGGGATAATTTCCGACATCCACGCGGGTGAAGCAGCGGGCGGAAGCTAGTCAAATATATTATGTAGATATAAGATATAAAAAACGAGCGGTTTTTTATATCTTATATCTACATAATATATTTGACTTTGGCTTAGTTTGAATTGTGCCGAGCCAACCCGAACATGATTCAGCGCGGGTAGAATCGTAGGTTGGCGATCGGCACGAACCGAATAGGTATACCTTATTGCTTCGGGTCTGCTTTTTTGTTCAACATATACAGCCAAATCGAATGTGCCGACCCGAACAAGTGTGTAGCACCCCTAAGCTTGTAATATAAAACTTGTATTAATCTATTTAAATAAAAATTAATTGCCAGAAATGTTTGTCCGCGCATCACTTCCAAGCGGCTGCACCTATTTGGCTAACTCTTTTTTGTTGTATTTGTCAGGACAAGGTAAGTATGGCGGTTTTTTTTTTAAGTCGGAAAAGTCGGAGCGGCTTTTATAATATAAAACTTTACCAGAGTTCTTGACAGACAAGCTTGCGGGTTATAATGATACCGATTATAGACCTACTAAATGATAATTTAACAATAGATATTCTTTACACAAAACCCATCAATTATAACCGCTTCGATCCTAAAATTAATAAAACTAAAACAGTACACCTACTAATTACAACAGCCAGTACAAACATCATATTAATTGTACCGTGAACATGTACAGTCTAGCGATAACTTGGTGAAGCCTTCCCCTTGTTAGGTTTTGGATCAGTGGCGTAGATTTGTTTTGTAAGGGAGCTATGGTCTGGTGCTTCTTTTAGTAAGATAAAACAGATCAAGAAGAAGATAAAACAGATCAAGAAGAATCACACAACTTTTACATCAGGGTCTATAGTTGTTTATGTGTGACCGTTGAGCTGCTACCGACCGTGGAACCATCATTAAGCTGGCTGAGAGTAAGGTTTTGAAGAGCTTTTTGTTATGAAATCCGAAACGCAGCAGCTAAGGGTCTATCTAACCTCCAACTTTGAATTTCTGAAAGATTGAAGTCCCTATTTATTGGAACGAATTTCGTTAACGCAGCTTGCGGTAGGAGTAAATTTTTGAAATCACACGTAACGAAAAGGGTTATGCGACTTTTTAACCGCCTTCAAAAAGGAGGAGGTTATCAATTCGAATGTTTTTTATTTATGTATGTTCGCCCATAACTCCGTCATTTATAGACGGAATTGTTGTTCGAAAGAAGTTTATTTCGAAATAGTCCCATTTCAATTTCATATAGATCTGATGATGAGTTTCGGAGACAGACAACAGAACTCTTCAAAAACTGACAGCAAATCAACCGCGATTGCTGCTATCGCATAAATATGCATTGTTTACGCAATCACACAATATAACATCACGCCTGTACCCTCGAAAGGGTTACGCAGATGTATTCAGTATATCAAGGTACACCCACATTTTCTATTAAGGTTAGTAGCATATTTTTTCGCGACTGGAAGCTTAGTAACATTGACATGAGTTTATACAATTCAAGCTTGATTTATACAATGTTACATAGCAAGTAGTGGTATGCGATTTTTGTGGAGTAGGTACCGCAACAAAAAGTGAAATATATAAACTTTTTATAAAAAAAACAACCGACTTAAAAAAAACACTACAAAGTGAAAAATAACTTTTCACTCCTCTTGCTCAAAAAGACCGTCATTGTGGCGTACCAGAGCAAAGAAAAAATAGCAATTCTTCCTCTAGGGGAAAAAGTTATTTTTTTTAATTTTTGTGTGTCAAATGACAATGAGCCTACAAAAACGAAAAAGTCTTTAGTCATAAGTAGAATAATCATGAATATAGACTCGACTTATTACTGTTTCATAAAAAAAGAACTTCATTTTATTTTTGAAAATGGAACTATAATCGGCGATCTCTTTGGTAGAATGCATGCAATGCGTTGCGGCTGCAGAAGAAAAAACAAAAAAAAAGTCATTGGCGCGAAATCTTTATAATTTTTCTCTAATTGCAAATTGAATTGGTAGTGACCGTAATTAATTTTACAATAGTGAAAATGTCATCTTCTAGTGAGAACAGAGACCCTAATTTGCGAACCACTCAACATTTATCTTCACAGAGGACTGAAATTAAGTTACCGGGAAAAAACATCTCGTTAAATATCCAGAATTGTACAAATTGTACATTTAATTTTTAATTAAATAAACTACATATTTCATATTGTATTGGATTGTTTTATTTTCTCGCAATCGTAGTGAAAAGTAGAGTGTAACACACGGCGCTAAAAACCCATTAAAACTCGGTTTCTATTTACTCCCTCGTTAAAGCTCGGGAGTAAAACTACCTCGTATAATATATAATGGGTCATTTTAGCTCCTTGTATAACAATCTACTATTAATTTCGGAAGTCGGTGACAAAAAACGAAAAAACAAAACCAAAGACACCGACTTCCGAAAGTAATTTTTCACTTTGTACCTACCTAGTGTTTTTTTTTTGGAAGTCTGTTGTTTTTTTTCTACACAAGTGTTTTTATTATAAATAATAGAAAAAGAGAAAGATAGTTTTCATGGTTTTCGAGGGTGCTGAAGCCAATAGTGAGATCAAAATCAAAATCCAAGATGGCGGGCGAAAACTTTCAAATGATTCATCATTGATGTCGTTTTAATGGTTTTTGAGGGTGATGAAGCCAATAGTGAGGACAACATAAAAATCCAAGACGGCGCGGCGCCCGCGAAAACTTTTAAAGTTTTCACATGGGCGTCGTTTTCATAGTTTTTGAGGGTGCTGAAGCCGATAGTAAGGTCAAAATGAAAATCCAAGATGGAGGCTGCGAACATTTTGAAATGTTTCAGCATGCTTGTCGTTTTTATGTTTTGGAGGGTGCTGAACTCAAAAGTGAGGTCAAAATGAACATCCAAGTGTGGTAAAATAAGTTTTTTTTTTTAATTTTCGTCATCTAAACTGAATATCCATATCGAATTACATTCTGAGTTAAAGAAAAAGCATAAGGAACTTCGTTTCTGACGGGGGTCCCCCGACATCACACGTTTATTTTATTTTTGTAGGAGGATTTCACCGCCAAAGGCGGCCCTTACACCTAACAATACTAACTTTATTTAAGCACAAAACTAACATCACTAACAAATACACCACATAAAACAGTAAATAAGAACTACATGTAAGGGATAAAATAAATGTAATAAATAAAATAAATACTATGTTGAAATGTAGATATCTACATTCCAATACTCTACTTGTTGCATAAACAACCAAAAATACAGCTACAAGACAATTTTGGTTTTAATGATTACGCTCTCGATATTCGATCACATTTTATCCCCACAGCTTCTGAAAACAAAAGCAACTGTTATCAACGCACCTCATAGATTTCACATTACCGACGACCTGAATCTGTTCTTATCTACATAATAGGGATCAGTCGTTACCAACAGCCGTGTCTAAACGATGAACAAAATGTTACCGATGCCTGTCTTAGCTTCGGTTAAAAAAACATTGATAAAACATTTTCCATCACCGTTCTAATATATTCATTCTTCTTCTTCTTCGTAAATGTTCAAACTTTATGGGAAGCTCATGTTGTGATAAGAACATTATGGCTAGTAGTTTTATCCAGGATGCACCAGATGTATTGGACCATGTACGGTGTACGTACATGGTTGAAATATGTATTTTTGATGCAATAAGTTAGTTATTAGGGTCGCGTATTTGCACTTTGATCGCGCCCTACATTTAACAGTGCATTGACATACGGCGGAGCCGAAATTATGCATTTTTGTACATAATTTATTTAGTGTTCAATTAGACGTGGTTTGAGTCGGATAACTTGCATTTTTATTTAGATTCATCCCGTTGAGCATTCATTGACATTTTCTGCATTTAAGTTTAAGTTTGACATTTTACATCTGCATTGACTTTACTTATGTTAGGGAAACACCCTACATAGTTTTTTTTGGTCCTTCGAAACCTTTGCAAGTACCGTGCAGTCCGATACATCGGTCGGTAATACGTCGCGTGGGATCTGTGTCGTGTCGTGTCATACCGTGCCACGTGTGTTGCCGTGCAGGAGCATTCGGGGAGGTAGCAGCGATCCAGGTTCCGGAGCGACGCTTGGCATTACGAAAAAAGGGAGAGTTCCTGAAGTTCAAGTAAGATCGTTAATTTTTTTACTTACCACTTTGACAATGGAACCGTTAATCGTGCGTCAGGCTGAGATTCTCGAGGAGGTGAAGAGAATTCATTCTAATTTTAAGAAGGATTCAGCGAGCAGGAAGACCTCTGACTACATTCGACAAAGGCTTGAGCGATTAGATCAGCTATGGGCGGAATGTGAAGAAAAGAACCAGGAGCTGAGCACAGCAGAAGATAAAAATCACCAATATTTCACCAATAACATTTATGAGGTGATCAAAAGTTGGTACCTAGGAGCTCGTCAGGAGTTAGCAGCATACGAGATCAAGCCGCAGAGCGGACGTATCAGCGCCAGCACCAGTAAGGCAAGCGTTGAGTTTGACAAGACCCTTTTTGATAATTCTCCAAAAGCAGAGGACAAGCTACTCGAGTTACAGCAGTTGCAACAAGCTAATTTCCGTGCATTTAATAGGTTAGTGGCGAGTAGGAGCAGTGACGACGTTAAGGAAAAATGGGAGATTGAGGATATGCTAAAGACTTTAGGGTCTCGCTGGGATGCAATTGACAAGTTACATTTACAGATTGATGGCATACTAGAAGGCGCACCTGACGATTATTATGACGATTTTTGTCGTCATGAAATGGCTTTCTCAAAATTAAAACGGACGTTAAACATGAACCTAAACGCTTCTGTGCATCAACAGCAAACTTTGCCTAAAATTGACATACCAAGTTTTAGCGGAAATTATACATCATGGCCTACTTTTATGGATCTGTACGTAGAAACGGTTCATAACAACCCTGCTATTGCAAAAACCCAAAAAATGCAACATTTAAAGGGAAGGTTGCGCGGTGAAGCGGAAAAGCTCGTACAGCATTTACACATTGCACCCGAAAATTATGACACGTGTTGGGAAATATTAAACCATAGATATAATAACAAATTTCTGCTATTCACCAAGAATTTTCAAGTATTTATGCGTCAACCGAATTTACAAAAACAATCTGCATTTGACCTGAAGCGGTTATATGACACTAGCAATGAAACCATAAACGCCATACATAACTTGGGCGTAGATACAAGCTCTTGGGACCCCGTACTGGTTTACGTGTTATGCGAAAAACTTGATGCCGAAACATATGCTGAATACATGCAGTCCAGGACAGATCCGCGGCAGATACCTACATTCAACCATTTTATGGACTTCGTTGAAAACAAATTTATGGCATTAGAACCTTTGCATAGGAAAAAGCCAGAAAGCGGCGATAAACCTGCACAAAAACCACTATTCAATAAGGCGTCACATCCCTTCAACAAAAACTATTCGCGACCTAATAGGAGTTCATCAAACCAGTCTCGTAACTTCCATGCATGCAACGCTGGTCGATTTAACAAGATCGTGTGCTCATTGTGCAATTCCAATCACGCATTATTCCAATGTTCCAAATTCACTGACATGGCAAGTTCGGAAAAGTTACAATTTATTGAGGACAATAAGATATGCAAAAATTGTCTGTTTGTGCATACTAAGGGCTACTGTGCGTCACAAAAAAGATGCAGAGAGTGCAACGAATCACACAACACATTATTGCACAACGATATTGCCAAGTCACCGCAAACGCCCTCAGCAACACACTATTTGCCTAAATCGTCGTCACCAACGACAACCAGGTCATCAAAAACAGTGCAAAATAACTTCGCCTCGGATAATGATGACGAGATACTATTGGCAACTGCATTAATACAAGTAGCGACAGCTAGTGGCGACTATATTACACTACGGGCATTAATTGATCAAGGCTCACAAATAACCCTGATCACCGAGAACGCGACTCAAGGACTGGGTATACAGCGTCAGCAGTTGAGCGCAAGCATAAGTGGTATTGGAACTTTATCCAGCAGGAGTAAAGGAAAGGTCCAGTTATTCTGCAAATCTTTACACAATGATTTCCGGTTTACAACAGAAGCATTAGTCATGACAAGGGTGGTAAATAATCTGCCTAACGTTACATTCGCAAAGAAGCCTTGGGCTCACGTGACAGACATAACATTAGCCGATCCCGACTACAACATGTCCAGGCCAATTGACATACTTCTGGATGCACACGTATTTTCTGAGATTTTAATGAATGGCTTGGTAAAGGGGGAAGTTAACGAACCTATAGCTCAACAGACACATTTAGGGTGGATTCTGTCAGGCAACGTCAACAAAACTTTAAACTGCAACGTCGTTATAAATCATGTTGATGATTTCACGAAGTACTGGGAAGTGGAAGACATTAACGGGGATACATGCAATTCAATGACGTCAGGAGAAATATATTGCGAGGAGTTTTTCATTGCAACAACAAAACGCTTACGAAATGGCCAATATGAAGTTCGTTTACCGATGAAGCCTAACTTTAACCAGTTGCTGGGCAAATCAAAACCACGTGCAGTAGCTCAATTCATGGGATTAGAACGGAAACTGTCCAGGGATGACAAATTATCAGAGATGGGACACATGAAAGAGAGTATGAATGACAACAACCCGACATGCTACTTACCTCATCATGGAGTCCTTAAACAGGACTCAGTGACAACGAAACTCAGAGTAGTTTTCAACGCCTCGCAGAAGACTGACACCGGGTACAGCTTGAACGATTTAATGGAGTGTGGTCCTAAGCTTCATCAAGACCTATTGACACTACTACTAGGATGGCGGCTATACAAGTACGTGTTTACAGCAGACTGTGAGAAGATGTACCGTATGATCCTAGTACATAAAGAAGACCAACATTTGCAGAAGATAATGTGGAGAGAAACAAACCAATGTCCATTAAAGGAGTACCAGTTATGCACAGTGACTTATGGTACTAAGGCGGCACCATTTCTAGCACTTCGAACACTGAAACAGCTAGCATATGATGACACAGAGAAATATCCGTTGGCAGCAAACGTCATTACAAACGAAATGTACGTTGATGACGTACTAAGTGGTAGCAATTCCATCGAACGAGCCCAAGAAACCCAAAATCAACTCATCAACATGCTGAGAGGAGCTGGTCTAACTTTACGGAAGTGGTCGAGCAACGACCCGACCTTGATCGAAAGCTTATCATCATCAGACCTCAACCAGACTACCATGCACTTTACAAATGACGGAACTACAAAAGCCCTGGGTGTACAGTGGAATCCTACAACTGACACATTTACATTCACAAACAAAATAAAATTCGATGACAACAAACAACTGACAAAAAGAAAGCTACTGTCCGAAATATCAAAAATCTTCGACCCACTCGGCTGGCTTACACCTCTGACAGTAAAAGCAAAACTTATGTTTCAAAGCGTTTGGCTGTCAGGATGTGATTGGGATGAAACCTTACCCATCAGCGCACAAGAAGAATGGAAGCAATTTACAAGTGACTTGCATAACATAACCCAATATGAGATACCGAGATGGCTGGGGGATACTACAAAACCCTACCAAGTTCATGGGTTCTGCGACGCGTCAGAAAAGGCTTACGCGTGCGCTATCTACTTACTGACATTAGATGACAAAAACGAGCCCGTGAGTAGACTTATAGCTGCAAAGTCTAGGCTATCGCCAATCAATAAAAAATTGACATTACCACGGCTTGAATTATGTGGGGCTGTACTGCTTTCACGACAGATGAAAAAGGTCGTAAAATCTTTCAAATGGGACAGTGTTGACAAAAACACATACGCTTGGACGGATTCTATGATTGTATTAAGCTGGCTGCATGGTGACGTCACAAAATGGAAATCGTTCGTGAGCAACAGAATACAGCAAGTGCTTGAAATTATACCAAAACAACATTGGAGTTACGTCAAATCTGAGGACAACGCTGCAGACTGTGCATCACGTGGCATTAGTTGTTCCCAGTTGCTACAACATCCTTTGTGGTGGCAAGGACCAGAATGGGTGAAAAATTACAATGACAAAACAGCTGACAAAGTTGCAATCACATCGACAACATGCGAATCGAAACAAAAACAAACGAAAGCGTGTGTTGTGAAATCTGAACCTTCCTCAATTATAATTGAGTTATTTGACAGACACAGCGATATGACTCGTATGTCAAGGGTCATGGCGTGGCTAAAACGCTTCATCAACAACTGCTCAAATATCAAAACAAATACAACTGCATATTTGACTTCGACGGAAATACGAAACGCCGAGAACCTCATAGTGAAAGAAATTCAACTGCATGCTTTCCAGGACGATATTATGAGATTGAAGGAAAATAAAAGTTTGAGCACCAAAAGTAACCTCCTAAGTTTAAACCCATTCCTTGACAAGGATGAAATCTTACGAGTGGGGGGAAGGTTACATAACTCGAAATTAAACGAAAACACCAAACACCCAATGTTGCTACCACATGACCACAAACTGACAGAATTATTGATCTGGCAAGCGCACAAAAGGACATTACATTGAGGTCCCAAGCTAACCCTAACACATTTACGACAAAGATTGTGGATTGTGGGAGGATATCGCGCCGTTAAAAAGGTTCTACATAAATGCACAACATGTCGCCGATTTAATGCAAAACCTCTTAATCAGATTATGGCAGATTTACCAGAGCCTAGAGTGACCGTGTCTCGCCCGTTCACACATACAGGGGTCGATTTCACTGGTCACGTCGAGATCAAGGCTAGTAAGGGCCGAGGAGTAAAAACATTGCTGGCCTACATTGCCGTATTCGTCTGTCTAGCAACAAAAGCTATCCACTTGGAACTTGTCACAGAGTTGACCAGCACAGCATTTTTATCGGCTTTCAAACGCTTTTGTGCTCGTCGAGGCACGCCACGGGATATGTACAGCGACAACGGCACGAATTTTGTGGGAGCAAATCGGATCCTATCGCAACAATATAAATGCATTGTAGAAACTATTGACAACTTCTTCTTGGGCAAGGTATCAGAGATGGGAGTCAAGTGGCACTTCAATGCCCCTGTTTGGCCGAGCGCAGGCGGGCTGTGGGAAGCTGCTGTAAAAAGCATGAAGTACCATTTAAAACGTGTCATTGGAGAGCAGCGCCTAACTTACGAAGAATTCACCACTCTGTTATGCCAGATTGAAGCATGCTTGAACTCACGACCACTATGCACTGTAACAGAGAACGTGGACGAAATCAACTGCTTGACACCTGGACATTTTCTAACAGGCACATCCCTCATGACAATTCCAGAACCGGACATTGACAACACTTACCACGTAAGCAAAAGATGGCAAACTGTGCAGAAGCTGAGTAAGGATTTCTGGAAGAAATGGTCACAAGAATACCTGCAACAACTACAAGCAAGATTAAAATGGAAACGACAGAATACCGACCCACGAGAAAATGACATTGTGTGCATCAAAGATGAAAAGTTACCTGCAGGAAAATGGGCACTGGGACGTGTAGTGAAGTTACACCCTGGAAAAGACGGCCACACTATCGTTGTCACATTACAAACTGCAAAAGGTGAAGCTAAACGACCGATTACAAAATTAGTACCAATAGTTGAGGCTGAAGAAAACGGCACTGACAATGACAAACCAACGAAAAACAGGCGCAACAGATCTAATAAACTCACCTGGAAGAGCTTGGTTTGTTACACATTGATGCTAGTTATGACATTAATAACACCCGCTGTCCAACAAGATATGAAATTGACACCACTGACAAAAAACCAAACAATTTATTTTGACAAGATAGCGGACCTGCAAGAAATTAGAGATGAATGGAGATTAGTGTTTTATTATAATATGACGGATTACTGGCGAAACGTCGACACACTGCAACAATTCGTGTCACACATAAAACAATTTCGTTGCGATGAGTGGTTGATGCAATTTCATGTCATAATCAACCAACTTGAACAAACCACAAATGAACTAAACTACTACAATGAGATACTGAAATCCCAGCGATTAATTCAACACAGGTTTAAAAGGGGATTAATCGACGGAGTGGGATATGTTGCAAACTCATTATTTGGCGTACTAGATCAGCGTTTTGCAGATAAATACGAACTTGATATTCATACAATTAAACACAATGAGAATCACTTACTACAATTGCTGAAAAACCAGACTAGTATTTTGGAAACCGAGAACAACATTGTACAGCGCAACGAAGCGACTATGATAAAGCAGTTTACTTTGATAAACAATCACCTTCGTACTTTAGAAAATAAAACCTTACAGGACAAAGCTGACACTGCAAACGCCTTCTACATAATAACATCGGCAATGGCTGCCGAAAGAATGGCTCAAAATCTGAAGGACATCCAACAAACCCTTATCAACACATTGACAAATATGCACCAGGGACATATGGACGTCCACTTACTATCACCAAATCAAATGCAAAGTGAATTAGATAAAGTAGCTCGACAACTGCCTCGCGACTCGGCGCTACCGGAAGTACAGAATGACGTAAAAGAAATCTACAGGCTGTTCAGAATACATGCACGCATTACACAGCAATACCTATTGATGGAAATAAAAATACCGATCCTTAATGATGCATTATACGAGCTAAATAAATTAATCAGCATTCCTCAACGTATCGACGCTACTCGTGTGACGTACGTCATTCCAAACTCTGAATTAATTGCATTTAACCCTAACCAATACTCGTTTATACCTCTAGAACAATCCGATATTCAAGAATGCCAGAAGATCCATGATAAAACCCTGATGTGCAAACTAAACCATCCTATATACAGCACTGGCGATCGACGCAAGTCCATTTGCGAAGTACAGCTGATTCGAGACAACGAAGAACACAGTGTATATTGTCATACTGAAATAAAAGTATGCGCTGACAAGTGGGAAAAATTATATAAGCAAAACACATGGTTTTATTATTGTTGTGACACGTGCGAAGTGCAACTAGTGTGCGGAGGTCAAATGACATCGGAGACGCTACGTCACTCGGGTCTGATAACACTTAAACGAGGTTGTAACCTGCAAGGTGATTCATTCATGCTTCACGCATACATGGAACACACAAGCGACATTTTTGTTAATGAACCATATGCCATGGTAATACCCACGATTTCACCAATCAACAATATCATCAATACCTCTGTCCGTAACTCGTCATTGCATATCGAAACGCATGAAGAGACTTTTAAGAAGATTGACACTGAACTGCGCTCGATTAAAGAACAATCGAAGCTAGAAACCCTATCTCCTCATGACATTCATCACTACATCGCGATCTATGTGATCATTATTATTAGCATTGCACTGTTTGTAACATCGGTGTATTTTTGGCGAAAGATGACAACCGAAAGACAGGGGGAGGGTCCTCAAGCTGTGAGAAGCAGAGGAAGACGACAAGAAGAAGATGACACCGAGGACGGGTACAGTACGGTCAACAAACGGGACTCAAAAGTACATAGTGAAGTGAACACGGTAATAAGGGTTAAACCCTCCTCTAGTGAAGTGAAATTTGACACTGAGAGACATAGTGACGTGTGCTAATTAAGTGTGACATTTATTTAGGGATTTTAGTTTACATTCTTACATATTATTCATTGACACATTATTTTACATCTATTGCTGCTCTGCAGTTTTTTATATTGTTTTGTATTGTTTTTTTCTACGCTTTGTAATTGTTTATATGTCTTGCATTTAGTTACTGTCACCATTCCTTGTGGTGGCAATATGTACGGTGTACGTACATGGTTGAAATATGTATTTTTGATGCAATAAGTTAGTTATTAGGGTCGCGTATTTGCACTTTGATCGCGCCCTACATTTAACAGTGCATTGACATACGGCGGAGCCGAAATTATGCATTTTTGTACATAATTTATTTAGTATTCAATTAGACGTGGTTTGAGTCGGATAACTTGCATTTTTATTTAGATTCATCCCGTTGAGCATTCATTGACATTTTCTGCATTTAAGTTTAAGTTTGACATTTTACATCTGCATTGACTTTACTTATGTTAGGGAAACACCCTACAGACCACATATTTTTACAATAATTCCCACTAAATTGAAACTTCACTAAAGTTGAAACTATCAAATAAAAAATAGTACTCCAGACCGTATTTCGGCCATGGCGGCCAATCTTAACGGAGACTAGCCTTCGGCGCGGAAGTATTTATAGTGCATAATTGTGTGCGCAGACACAGCGCACTGTCATAGTCCAATGAGACGGCACGCAATTTGACACGACCGGAGAGAGATCAGGCGCAGGACGCACCCCTTAACGTGCTTTCCGAGGCACGGGGGTACCACACCACCAATTTCCTAAGAAATTTCTAATGGATACACCCAATAACACATTGCCCGATTTGGGAATCGAACCCAGGACCCCACGCTCAGCAGTCGCGTCTGCGATTACTAGACTATCAAACTGTCACGTTAACAACTTGTCATTTTATGACGTGCAAGTGACATTCAACCTTAGGGTTAAAAAAGGGTCGGGTTCCCAAGCCGATTCCCGGCTACCGTAGGCGTGGGCTTGCGGACGGCGAGCAATGGGTAGCTCGCCGTCCGATAAGGACGAGGCCCGGGTCGTCGGCACGTTGTGTGCCACGCGCGCCTCAAAGAGATGTCAGCACCAATGACGGCGTCCACTAGGGCCGATGCCTGCCTGGGTTGCGGGAAAGTCTGAAAGGGTTACCGTGGCCCCTGGCACAGGCAACTGAAGGAACACGGGTGGGTTTTAGTCAGTAAGAGTCTGACACGCCCTCCCGCTCCACCAAGAGCGGGAGAAGTAATTTGATGATTGCCCAAATAAAAAAAAGGGTTAAAAAGCAATTACAAGGTCGACTACATATTTAATATCTTTAATTTAACTTTGAACGCTATTTAAATGCATACTTTAACTGACTGTGGATAGTTCTGAAACATATCCCTATAAGGGATGGCGGTAATAAATCAACTTAGCCTATCGCAGTTTGCCGAAGGCCCTCAGTAGATTAATCAATCACGAAGCCAACGTGTGAGTTCGTCATTGATAAAAAGTGACCTAATTAGTTAGGATTCTCGTTGGGGGTAAATTATGTGCTATTTTATACCGTGCGCTTTCCTTTGGGCAGAGTTACTTAATCAAAATTAATCACAGAATTTGCATCATTTCCTAGCGTAGTTTCCAGATGTTTTGATTAGGAGTACATAGATACAGAAATTAGAAGTAGCTAAGTCTTTCTTTCTGTTTTACTTCTCTATCTAAATCACCAAATTGAATTGAATGAAGTTTTTCAGAGAGATAAGTTAGCAAAGTAGGTAAGAGAAACCAAATCTCATTCAGGAAAATGAAAGAATAGACAGACAGTTACAAAAAAACAGCACATTGGTAAGTAACTCCATAATCCCAGCAGGAATTCTAAAGCAATTTGAGACCACTACTATTCTGTTCCTCAAATCTACATAACACGATCAGCCGTTAACGTAGCCGAGTCTAATCGACTGCTAAACGATTGTTACCGATCCCTAGATTGAGTATCGATAAAAAAATCGTTATTTTATTGGACATCCCGTAATCTGATACTGAGAATCTTTGTTCGGCTACCATGGATGTTTAGGGGATCGTTTTAAACGTGTTTTTATGCTAAATCTGTACGAGGTACGGAGGTTTTTAGAGTGTCAACTTTCAAGGTGCGTAGATTGTTATCAAAGAATGCGCAAATAATTGCAATAGAACCACTGCTGCACTGGGGTTACATTCAGCGTTGTTAACATGAAGCTAACGGAACCTTTATGAAGTTAAAATACACTGGCTTTCAAAACTGTTTTGCCATTAAGGAAAAAAATAAATGAAATTTTTTTGGTTTAAAAATTTTCTTTTTTATTAAATTAAATGATTAACTAACTATTCAAATAAATACAAAAAAAAAGGACACTTAGGCGTCGAAGTACTTGTCCGCATCGCTGTCATCCGGAATCGTGCCCAGAAGACTGGCAGCATTGCCACGTTGAACGGCAATGCTAATTCGTGGGTCAAAGAACATCCCAGCACGATCACGTGAAGTGTCGAACAGTCGGCGAGAAATTTCCTTAAAAAGGAGACGCGCACTCGGGCCCCATGACCCGAGCGTTTCAACCCCAAACGGCTAAAAACTGTAGTTACCAATAAGGTTACAGTTTTTGCACCGCTTGAGGGTCTCAGCAGCCGCAGTAGCGGCGCCAGCACAACCGCCGTGCTAGGAACATGAGATGCCGCAAGGGCTCCGACACAGGTTGCGTCCCACACCAGAGGCCTACCCACCATCCAAGGCAACAACGTCATGCCGTCTGGTCTCTCTGTCTCTCTCTCTTTTTTTAAGTAAAAAGCATTACTAATGTACAATAAACTATAAGTTTAATGAAAGTTAATGAAATTTCCTATAAAAAGTTTTTTTATGTCAAAACTCTGACTTGCACAGTTTAGGAAAAATTGCCAGTTTTAAAGTATGGTACCAAGTTTTGGAGGCCATTTGTAGATTCCTCGTGTGCCTGTAATATTGTAGGATAAAAATATTCTTAAAAATAAAACCTTTCTGCAGTTGTTCGAAGTCTACATTATCGTACGTATATTACACGAAATATACCTTCTACACCAATAAGTATTTATATTTAATGCTTTTGTGCAGTAGCGCAGTGTCGCGCAGACTTCCGACCGCGCCGGAACAGACGCCCTCGGGCCAAAAGTCTGCCTCCGCGGCACTCGCCAGCCAGATGTTGCGACAAAAGGCATTAATAAAATTGCATTTTACAACGTAGGAACCGTAGGATATGGAGTAAGTACCTATTATTTTTCTTGCTTTAGATACGATTTAAAGAATGTCTCTAGCGCAATCCAAATTTATTTTTCCATCAACAAGGATTGGTTAACAACTGCCTACAATAGAGACGAAGCAGAAAGTTTAATCATATTATGATAGAAAAAGGGTTCAATGGCCAGGCATAAAATATAACACATCGAGCTTCAGAAAGTGACTGTCACACACGTAATAGTGACAGAGACGTATATATACATAGCAAAATCGAACTTTTTGAAGTGAAAACTTCTTTAGGTACACTTTTCGTGCGTTCTGAACAGTGAACGAAGCTGAACCGTCACGCTCGGGTCGGTGACGCTGAATCACGCATACTCGGCTCCAGTAAGTCGGTGACGCTGAATCACGCATACTCGGCTCCAGTCGGTCGGTGACACTGAATCCCGAATACTCAGCTCTAGTCGTAAATTTTCACTTCTACTGTGTGGTCATAAGCACACACCCTCTTGTTTACCACTCGCAGTGCTATATTAACCACTGGATACTGCAACTCAGCGGAAGTATACGAATAGGTATCACCCCGGGAAATAACTACTTCATTACTAATACTGCAACACGTACTTAATAATAGGGGTTACAGTATGAAATTGCCGTTTTATTGTATTAGGTACTTCGGTATTGACATAGAACCTTCATGGTTTGAGATTTTTGAGTGAAACTTTTTTCACATGGTACCTATGAAGTTCTTCTTTTAAAAATGTGCAACATTCGATTATCGACTTTCAGTTGTTTTTTTTATTCAGCTTAGACAAGAAAGATGGATACTTCGAAAATTCGAGTTATTTTTGAATACGAGTTCCGACGCGGAACCAACGCGGCAGAAACAGCTCGCAATATCAATGTTGCGTTTGGAGAGGGGACTGCTAATGATCGCACCGTGCGATTTTGGTTTAAACGCTTTCGTGATGGAAACATTGATTTGAAGAACGAACCACGAGGAAGGGCGGTCTTCCACGTGGTTCGTTCTTCAAATCAAAGTAACGCGAGACCTCATACAGCACGAGAAACCGTTTAAACTCTACAGGAACTGCAATTAGAAACCATTCGTCACCCTCCGCATTCGCCAGACCTTGTTGCAACGGACTACCATTTTTTTCGTGATTTGGACAATTTTCTACGTGGTAAAAAGTTTTCTTCTCAGGAGGCAGTACAAAATGCTTTCACACAGTTTGTCGAATCTACATCACGAGAGTTCTATCGCAAAGGCATAAATGACCTTCCTATTCGATGGCAGCAATGTATAGATAATAATGGTAATTATTTTGATTAAATATATATGTTAAATTAAAAACAAAATGATTTCAATTTTTCAGTACAAATCGGCAATTTCATACTATAACCCCTAATAGTTACTACTAATCAAACGGACTTTTGTAGTTTCAATACACTTCAAATAACAAATCGATAACGACTAACAAACAAAGCTAGTAAATTCTGATCCTGAATCTCACAACACACAACAACTTTTCAACATTTCGTATCGTCAGTAAGCATATTACTAAGGTCGGCTGATTCCTTTGTTCGTCAGTTAATATGCTCCCTCGAGTGCTACGTTTGATCAATCTGAAGAAATACCTCGATTCTCAGGATTTGTACTGAAATGGGAAGCGTTCTTTTGTTGTCAGTCGCATGAGTGGGATTCGAATGTTTATTAGGTAGGAGGTGTGTGTGATCGTGATTTTTCTGTGTTGTATATCAAAATTAGCGTAACGCATAACAATGGTGTATATTTCAAACAAAAGGTTGTGTTTTATACCATACTTGCGTACTATTATGTTCCTACTTGATCTGCTTGGATAAATCATATAATCAACGGGAACGTACTACCGGGATAAAAAATGTATCCTTTGTTTTATTCCAGGTTAACTATCTGTGTACCAAATTTCATCCAAATCTGTTTAGTAGCCGTTTTTGCGTGATTGAGTAACAAACATCGAAACATATAAAATTTCACATTATATTACGGGTGTGTAACGGTTGATATAATAACAAAAAACCTAACGTTCACTTGACCTAATTTCAGTTAATATACTTTTGTTTAATATAACGATCAGTTGAGATAGTGAATTGTTGCTATAATTTAATTTTACCTAATTTCTTATGATATAATGAACATTTTATAATACACATTTGAACTAATATTCAGTTAGTATAGTATAATATTTAGTTAGTTTGATATTTAAAATCTATAGTTACGTTAATATGTTTTTTTGTGTTTTCACATATTCTCCTCATCTAACAGATCCCCTCTATTGTTGGTGAATCATTTGGGTTAGATGAGGTTATAACAGTATGATGTTTCCTGATATTCATTACAGAATTTTGTCTGAAAATGAGTAAATATGAAAATTAGGTCAACTGAACGTTATATAAAAAGAGCATTATATATTTTATATTTCACGATTTACGCTGAAACTGTATGCATCACTATAAATTAACAACGAGATTGCGTACACAAGCCATATGTAAGCAAAGGCGCATGAATTAACTGTAGCAGTCAGATACGTATTTCCTTCTGCCAAGTTTCACTGTACGACGAATATGATAAAGTTTATTAAAATATGGTTAAATATTCACGACTTTTTAAAAGCAGATTAATATCATCATTATTTTCTTTACCAGCTGTGCTCGCGGATCCTTCACTTGAAAAGTTTTAAATTTTCCGGGCTGACCAACCCACTCACTCTTTATTTTTGGCCTATTATATACCTACCTACCAAAATAGCTCTACCCATCAAAACCGGTTTGTTTAGTTGTAATCGTAGTCTAAGCTGGAAACAGTCCGAGATTATCTTGGCTTTGCCAATTCGAATATGAGCTTACATCTATCATTTATAATCAGATAAGGTAGAGCGTTATTGCGAAACGAATGTAATTCTTAAGAGCACCACTTACAAAACCACTAGTCTCAGTCAAAAATAATGTCTGAAGTGGTGTTTACCCAGATGTGACCCTCTCAATAAAGGGTCTACTACAGCGTTCTTAGCTCTGAACACTACATTAAGGACCATAATGAACCCTATAAAAACTCTCAAACTGTAAATTAAAACTTGCCTACTTTAAGCTATAGTTCTAAGTTGCAACTTAAATTCAAGTTAGAGCGAGCCGGCTGAGCTCCGGTAGTAAAGTAAACGACATTTTAAACTTGTGTCTTATAATGTGAAAGTTATAACGAGTGTTATAGTTTCTCGTAGATGAGGGTACAGGGGTAAGAGGGGGGATTATCTTGTTATGTAGGAAAGTGAAGTTAACACGTGTTTGGGTGATGACGGTAAAAGTGTATTAAGAGCTGGGTGAGAACTTTGTAGTGTCAATTTTGAAGTAAATTTATAGCCTGGGAATCAAATGAACTTCCTAGGTACCTGTCTAATATCTCTTTAACTGATAGGTTGGCAAAGGTGGAGGTGAATTGATGGAAAGCTGCCGCTTATTTTACCAAGATACTGGCAGCACAAAGAGATTTCTGGAAAGGTCCAGGATAAAATTCATAGCAGACGCGTGAATAAATTGAATATAGTGTGAACAAAAGTAATCGCAAGCTGAAATGAGAAGAAGAAACTAAAAAACAGCAAAAAGGTTTCCAAAGCCTGTTTCAATTATGGAGCACACAACGAACAAGTACTTGAAGTAATGCAATGCTTGTTAGTACATAAACCAGCCTTCTTCTCTTCACACAGTACTCCCAGTTTTCAGTGCTCTAAGATCCTCAAAACCCACATAAGGTACTAAAACTGAAAAGCTAAAGAAGTGACACGCTTTGCTGAAACAAAAGGCGCACGCCACCGACAGTAATGGCTTCTTTTCAGCCAACATCGGATACCGTCAGCAAAAAAGTTCTAGTTAATTAAAGTTTTAAAAGTTCCGCTGACACCGTTTTATGAATCGAACTGGAGTTTCTGCTTTATCGTGTAGATAATTTGATGTTTCGAGATTCTTGAAATTAATGCCCGTGTTAACTTTTTGGATGATTAGAACTGTAAGAGGGATTACATTGTCAATTTTTTGTGATTTATTTAATCAGTACTAGCGGCTGTTGCCAGTGACTTCGTTTGCGTGTATTTTGTAATTCATATTTTTTTATACAAATTCCGGGATAAAAAAAAATAATAATAATTTATTCAAAAATATAAGGACTAACGTTAAATACAGTTTTTCTTAAATCTATGTCAAGTTCACCTATGATTTGTGCCTGAACTAGGTAATCCTGTAATAAAAAAGTAGCCTATGTCCTACTTTCGGTTCCAGGCTACCTATTTGTCAGATTTCTTAACGATCGGTTCAATAGTTTAGGCGTGAAAAGCTAACAGACAAACCAAGCTACTTTCGCATTTCAAATATTAGTTTGGAATCTTTAAGAGTATTGTTGTACGTCTCGCAAATCGCTGAAAAGATTACAAAACTTTAACAAAAGTAAGATGGTTCATGAACATTTGCAACTTGCTTTTATATTAGCTCTAGTTACCTTTCCATAATACTAAGTTCTGCTTGCAATTTTCAACGGATTTTTATTTTCTCACCTGAAGAATTTTTCCTGTCGCTACTGTAATGTTTGTATTTTTTACTTAGGTTTTGGCTATTAGATCTTATATTATACGTTCTCTCCAATTATCTGCATGGCCATTGACTGTAGTTTAACCATTCCTAGGCCTCTATTTTAAGTTATTTAGATTTTCTCATGCTCTCCCAATGTTTATTTACCTTTTGTAATGTCAGATAATGACAAGCCTAGGTTTTATTTTTAATGTATTGTTAGAGCTGCCAGTAGGTAAGGTTGTATAGGTATTAGACCTTATTATAAACTATTATTCTTCTTTTATGTTCTAGAATCATTGTTAAAAATTTTATATGTCAACCGATCCGAAAAGGAAGGGAGCCGGGACCGTCAGACCAGATTACTCTTGGTGCTCGCCTTGGCAGGAGGTCCTGAAGTTATATAGCGCTCGGTGAGAGGGCTGTGTCCTCTGATAGTGTGAGCTGTGCTTGAACAAAAATAAATCTACGCGTCCTTCTACACCAGACTATGTTGGAAAGTCGCTAGACCGGCGATGGCTACCCTTGGCGTCAGTTCGGGATACTGACGCAAGAAGATTACGTCGTGGTCTACGATAAACTAGTGACTCCGACGGCTGGTAGATCTCAGCCCTCTGTCTGCCTCCTCTACCACGACCTGCCCCTCCGAGGCCGGTGACGTGGTCTGACTCAAGGACCCTCCTTTTACAACCTGCGAGCCTCTCTAGAAGAAACGCTTGGACCTTCAACTTATACCCGGTTTCCCTGACCTTCTATTCTACATCAATTATATTATTTTACCATCTCTTCTTCTTTTTACTTTTTCTTTTAAGCCGGGACTCCTCCAGTTCTGGTGACAGTTCCCTCCTTGACCTTACATTTTCCCCCTCCCGGGAAAATGTAACGTTACAATCTGGCGCCCAATTTTTACTAACCCCTCCCTCTTTAAACTTTTTCAGCCCTCTCAAAATTCTAAAACAACTTGCTCAAGTGATTTTTATTTGGTAAGCTTTTATTTTCATCACCTCATCCACCTCAACCTTTACAACACTTCTTTATACTGAAACAAATATATATATACACACACACTCACACACACTACTTTTACCCACTGGTAATTGTCATCCATTCTTCGCTTGCAAGTGTTCTTAAAACCATTCGTGGTCACTTACAAGTTGGGGTTTGGCTTACTCTACGACGTACTACAGGAGAATATCCTATAGTCGTTACCACCTAGGTACATTATAACTCTCTACTAATACCTCACTATACTGCATCCCACACACTTGCACACCACTGCGGTTACCCACTGGTAATCGTAACCAGTCTTCGCTAGTGAGTGTTCTTAAAACCATTCGTGGTCACTTACTAGTTGGGGGCTGGCACACTTCACGACGACTGCAGGACAATATCCTGTGGTTGTTTATACAAAACACATACATCAACTCTTTAAACATTACTTCATTTAGTTTGATTCGTTACCACGGCTAGTGCAACCTGTATGAAAATTACTTGAAAATTTACATACCTAGACTAAAATTTTTTTTTTTTAAATCTGAAACATGGAGAAACTGTCACCACTTGTTATCATTTTAGAGGATCAGAACGGCAAATGGTACGTTAAAGATTTTATAGTGTAGTTTTCTATCTGCTGTGTTTTTTTTATAAAATTGTTTTTTTCTTAATGTCTTGTAATATTTTATGTCTAAAAGTTTCTTAATCTTTACGTCTCAACAATTTTTTATTGATTTATAGTGCTTATTTTAATTTTTAAACTTGAATGACTTAAACGGTCGTTTTTTCCTTGATGTCTCTAGAAATAATTTTTACTTATTTTTTTTTAACATTTAACATTAAGTTCATTGTAAATACTTCACAAGTTTTACTTACTACAAAAACTTTTGGCATTTTAACTCCATTATTTTTTTTGTAGAGCGGTACACAACTCATTAAATAAGCCATTGTGTCGAGCGGTTGCATAACTCGTAAAATAAAGCCTTAGTGTCGAGCGGTACTTAACTCGTTAAATAAGCCTTAGTGTGTCGATACCTTTATCTTTAATACTTGAACTTAGCTACTTGAAAAGGCAAATATGCTTTGAACCTTGACTGCTTTTCTTAAGCTGGAAAGTTTCATTTTTAATACTTGAACTACTTGAAACTTGAAGGTTTTTCTTAAGCAATTATGCTTTGAAACCTCGACTGCTTTTCTTAAGCTGGAAAGCTTTGTAAATATTTCTTTTAGTTTTAACGGGTTTTTTAAAAGGTGCGGATTACGACACCTAATTAAAATAAATAAGCCTTCGTAACTCTAAAAAAATATTTTTTCCTTGTGGAGTATGAGTCATAGAATGTGAACCATATCCCCTAAGTATGTTGGTGATGTATGATTGAGGGAGTATGACATGTGGGTTGATGTAAGGTGTATGAAAGAGCAAGGTTTTTTTTTTTACAACATCGAAATTTTCTCAGTTGTTAATTTTCTGGGGTTATCGGGTAATGTAATATTATCTTTTGTAAAACTTTCTGTACCACTATAAATAGTCATATAGGTTAATTTTAGCTGGTAAATGCCTTATCTTACTTAACAACAAAATTTTTTCATTGTAATCAAAAATTTTCCGGGGTTGTCGGGGAAATGTAATGTTTGTATTTTTTACTTAGGTTTTGGCTATTAGATCTTATATTATACGTTCTCTCCAATTATCTGCATGGCCATTGACTGTAGTTTAACCATTCCTAGGCCTCTATTTTAAGTTATTTAGATTTTCTCATGCTCTCCCAATGTTTATTTACCTTTTGTAATGTCAGATAATGACAAGCCTAGGTTTTATTTTTAATGTATTGTTAGAGCTGCCAGTAGGTAAGGTTGTATAGGTATTAGACCTTATTATAAACTATTATTCTTCTTTTATGTTCTAGAATCATTGTTAAAAATTTTATATGTCAACCGATCCGAAAAGGAAGGGAGCCGGGACCGTCAGACCAGATTACTCTTGGTGCTCGCCTTGGCAGGAGGTCCTGAAGTTATATAGCGCTCGGTGAGAGGGCTGTGTCCTCTGATAGTGTGAGCTGTGCTTGAACAAAAATAAATCTACGCGTCCTTCTACACCAGACTATGTTGGAAAGTCGCTAGACCGGCGATGGCTACCCTTGGCGTCAGTTCGGGATACTGACGCAAGAAGATTACGTCGTGGTCTACGATAAACTAGTGACTCCGACGGCTGGTAGATCTCAGCCCTCTGTCTGCCTCCTCTACCACGACCTGCCCCTCCGAGGCCGGTGACGTGGTCTGACTCAAGGACCCTCCTTTTACAACCTGCGAGCCTCTCTAGAAGAAACGCTTGGACCTTCAACTTATACCCGGTTTCCCTGACTTTATATTCTACCTCAATTATATTAATTTACCATTTCTTCTTTTACTTTTACTTTTTCTTTTAAGCCGGGACTCCTCCAGTTCTGGTGATAGTTCCCTCCTTGACGTTTACATTTTCCCCCTCCCGGGAAAATGTAACGTTACACTACGTTTAAGAAAAGCGCAGGTTGAATGCAGGCGAACACTTCGTCCTTGCACCACATTCTTCTGGCTTAAGTAAGCTATTATTATTTGCTAACCGTATATGGTAGAACGCAGACTTTATAGCGGCGAGCGCACGTTTGCATAATCAATCGATTTTATGTAATGGAGATGAATTGCAAACAGGGTAAAAATACTGTTTAATATTTTGTGTAATTATGGTTCTTATTTATTTGTAATCATGAAATTTCAGGAAATCTGTAGCTCATTATAAAAAAATACTGGGTTAAAATCTGGGGACCTTTCCAATAGCCTTAATATAATTTTCGGTAAAAATAACATGTTCAGTAAAGACATAGTATCCTATTGTCCAATGCTGTTGTTGAAAACGTTTTCCCCACTGCTGGTTTCCAATTTTCAAATTCTCATCAAGCCACAAGGCATCCTGGTATTTCATAAGCTTCTCGCATCCGCTCCCCGCTTTCAGTCACACCTCCACCCAGCCCGCCACGGGTAATTAAACTTCTTGAATTCTTGATTTATGTGCGAAAGAAAATTTTATTTCCTCCTCCCTGGCTTTTACCCGAGTGAATTAAATTCAGGAGCGTGGTGGAAATAAATGGAGTGTTTATGCACTGTGAGTATGTGAGAAAAGATTGCTGTTATTTACTACTGTGCTTGTGCTGATTTTGGTGCGAGATTAGCAGAAAAGAATTGGGGTCTCTGTTCTTCTTCATTTTTAAATGTGGTTTAATTTCTACTTGTCGGAGACAAAAGCGTGGAACCGCCCGCCACTGCGACAACGATAGCGGGACAGCGGCGAGCGGAGAGCAGGGGATGACCAGCCGATAGCCGGTGACCTGCACCAGCAGTAACTCAAAAAGGACGGACCGAGAGGCGCGCTATCTTACGTCCAAGATACGAACCATACCTATTATTACAGTCCGCTGTTTTAATTTATAACACCTCTGAGAAGCCCAACATACTTATATAAAGGCTAAATAATGCCCTAACTATTCATTATAAAACTGGGTACTGGAGAGCTAAATATGCAGTTGATTAACATGATAATATGTTACATAGTAACGTATATTAATTTTGTTTTATATCACACACTATAGAAGCAGCTTCCTCACACGATATTAAACTATGACCTTATAATCAAACATTTTTACATTTTCTTCACATATTTTCAAGTCTCCTTCCTTTCATATTAAACCCTATTCAGCTTTATAGCTACATACTTCAACACACTTCGCATTACTGCTATCAAAGGAAATGAAACCTTAGCCAAATAAAGTTTAGGTTCAAATACGTGTGTATATTTTATTGTAGAAGTGAGGTCGCTAGGTTGTAGAGGATGCCTTCACTCACCACATCCCTCCCAAGTGGATGGCGGATCCCAAACACGTATTAAATCCACTATTAATCCTTGCGGGGTTATAGCTATTATACCAATCCCTCCACCTTTGGGCAATATTAGCTCTGTTTAACATTTTAACTGGTTTGTTTGAGTAGACAAAGACGGACCCACAGGGCATTCTTATATTGGAATAGCGGTTAATTTATGAGATGAAGTTTAGGTTGTTCAGGATTATCTCGATATATACGAATCTCGGTACCTATTACTATGAAGTATGGGCCCGAATGTAATTTAAAGATAACTATCCTCATTTAATCATACCCAATATAACACTTATAAGTATCTTACAAAACATTACTCACATAAAGCCCGAACTTAAAAATACCGTGCCAATCAGTACGTTCAAGTTAGCACAGTAGGTTTATTCGCTAAAAATAAACGGATTTGTTTCCTACCAGTCAGTCCTGCCGGACACTCGACAAACACAGGCCGTCTATTTTCAACTGTCCATTAAATTGGTAGCTAATTATGTTCGTGACACTCTCAGTAAATTGAAAATTAACAGAAGTTTAGTTAATCATGAGCTTAAATCATTTTACTAATAAATACACTGTAATTAAAGGCAAGTTCTACGATAATATAGATACTTCATAGTACAATAAATACAAATACGGCTTCGGGTTGAACATATTGTCAATTTCACTAGAAACTTTATCACAGTCCTTTTTTTTTTGAGGTTGGGATATCCTCAAATAACTTCTCCCGCTCTGCGTGTGAGACTCTTACTGACTAAAACCCACCCGTGTTCCTTCAGTTGCCTGTGCCAGGGGCCACGGTAACCCTCTTGGACTTTTCCGCAACCCTAGCAGGCATCGGTCCTAGCAAACCCCGTCATTGGTGCTGACATCTCTTTGAGGCGCGCGTGGAACACAACGCGCCGTCGACCCGGGCCTGGTCCTTATCGAACGGCGGCTTAGACAAGAAATCGTGACAAGTTTGAGACTTCGTTCCGGACACATCCCATTGAATAGATTTGCTGCATTGATGGGCAAAGTTACATCTCCAAACTGCACGGAATGCAATGTGGTCGAAGACGTTTTTCATATAATGGTCGAGTGTGTCCGGAACGAAGCGGAAAGATATTTGATTAGAAACCAATTTAATATGAATGTTTGTGAATTAGGAGAATGTAATATTATTTTATCTTTTCCAGCATCCAAAGCCGCAAGAATATTATATAAATTAGTTAATTTAGGGATTAAGCGTAGATGTTAAGCTTTGCATGTTACTATGAGGGTGGCATGTTCACTATGTGATCAAACCCTCGCTAATAAATAAAGATTTAAAAAAAAAAAAAAATCCCTCTCGGACTTTCCCGCAACCCTGGCAGGCATCGGCCCTAGCGGACCCCGCCATTGATGCTGACATCTCAATGAGGCGCGCGTGGAACACAACGCACCGTTGACCCGGGCCTGGTCCTTATCGAACGGCGAGCTGCCCATTGCTCGCCGTTTGCAAGCCCGCGCTTACGGTGGCCGGGAATCTTCCTGCGATTCCCGATGCCCAGGGCGTCTCCTGCGGCGGCTAGGGGCGTGAAGGCACGAATTTTGCCTCTCCCTCACGCGTTCCACCTCCTCCTTCGCGAACATTACTGCTTCGCCTGAGGAAGTGACGGCTTCCCAAGCCCTGTCGCTCCGTACCATGACCTGGGCCAGGGTAGGGACGCGAGAAATCGCCACCGCCAATCGCCAGCACGAGGACACGGCGATGCTCCGCCCAAGCCGGGCAGACCTCCACCGTATGCTCTACTGTGTCCTCCCGGCGATCCACAGAATGGTGACACCTGAGCGTTTCCTCCCGCCTTATCCGGAACAGGAACCTCCCGAATCAACCGTGTCCGGTGAAGACCGGCGTCAGGCGGAAGGTGAGGACGCCGTGGCACCTCTCTAGCCACTCTTCAAAGAGGAGACTTATCGCCGCAATTGTGGCGTGCCCAGTGCTGGGTTGCGATAATCGCACTCTCCATGCCGCCCTGAGATCCCGCCGGAGCTCTGTCTGCTGTACCGTGATTTCTCGCGGCAGCGGAGTTACGCCCCGGCGTTTCGCCTCCTCACGCCACTCCCACGTGGCACTTTTGAGCACTTTTGCCTCCAGATCCCATGTCGGTAATCCAGCAACGAGGCGCGCCGCCTCACCGGAGACCGTACGAAATCAAAAATCACAGTCCTGACCTTACCATTTCAACAAATTGTTATCTAATCTAAACTAATAACGTAAAGAGGTAAGCTTGTCTGTTTGTTTGTAAGAGGTAATCTCTGGAATAACTGAATCGCTTATTTAAAAAAATCACAAATAAGCTACACTATTGCCAAGTTCCATAGAAAATGTTTCTTCTACGCGAACGAAGTCTCAGACAGAAGCTAGTATTTAAAAACAATCAATCCAGAAACTTCCAAGACAGAACAAATATGATTTGTTCATTTTCAGCCAAAGGAGCTTCTTTAACCAGGTACGTAGATACGACATAGAAGCACGTTTTGCCGTCGTACAAAGGCTGGCTGCAAATAAAAGCAAAAGTTTTGTCACAAAGTACGTCTGTAGTGCCAATCTGTCTGTGCCCACTCTATTAGATAAGAGTTGTGCTCACACTGAGTCTAGACAACAAAGGTCCATAGGGTAACAGATAATAATATTTTAAAGCTAAAGTTTTGTTTTGATTACGAGTAATCTAGAGTTCTAATTTAATTTAAACAAAGTAGCAAGCTTTTTGTAAGGCTCTGGCTATTTTTAGACAGAAGAGACAGGCTAATTGGTTCCTCTGTAAGTGACGAATTAAGGGTAATTCATGTTTAATTACACGTTGAGCTAAATTGAATTAAGCAACGGATTGCTAAAAAGAAGTTTCAGTTACCTGTAACACGCGTAGTCGTAAACGTTAAGGTTTCCAATTAACTTTCTTTAAATTTAATATAATCCCAAATTCAAAACACTCAAACTAAACATTCCAATTTGCTAAGATCCAAAAACCGCTGACGACAAAAAAACAAAGCGCTGTAGCCCCGACACAAAAACATCGGAACTTCTAGTTTTTCAACCGAATCTAACAAAGGTTTTTCCCAAAAAAATAGTCAAGTCGCAGCAGCGACACAGCGACACAGCGACAATCTGTCTCCCACTCCATTAGTTAGCTGCGACCGGATCCGACGGGACTGACAAATTAAAAGGCCCAATCTGTTCTGCAGATTGGATCAGGTGACCTGTTCTGTGATGTAGGAATTTATTGGAACGTAATTTAGAATTTTTCGAATGTTTCGCTGGGTGTTACGGGACTCGAGTAGATAATGAACCAAGCTTGTATAGTGTATGGTGCTTGATCTATGCGCTAGCTGCCATGTAGATTTTTTTTACTATTATAAAAAGTTCACTGTGTAAACAAGCATTACAAATTGGAGGATTATATCCAAGATATGAATGCTTGGAAACATGCTGGTCCAGCTCCATAGGACAATCTAGGGTCTAGACAAAATTAAAACTTGTTGCTACTTTAACTGTATAGTTTATTATTTTTATGACATTGATTTACATTCTGTGACTACTTTAACTCACACACTGACATATTAATTGGTTACATAATTTGGGAAATCGTATACTTTTACAATGTTTGTAAATATGTGAACACCATGTATCTATCACTTAATTAACTTATTTATCATTGCTACGTTTATTAAATTCTTTTTACCTATTTTGGTAGGGTAATTTTTATTATAGGTGCATCGTCTTCACATATAATTATATAATTAATGTATACAAAGTATTGTAACACATTTTAAAAGAGTAACGATGGCGTTTCTTGCCCATTCTTCTCCATACGAAACTACCTTTTGGAAGGGGCGACTAGAATCAATTCTATTTAAATGTAAATGTTGACGTTCAAAAGTGCCTTTTATGTGCCTATTTGAAATAAATGCTTTGACTTTGACTTTATTGAGTAATTTTATTTTAATAATACTAGTTACTAGCGCCGTCCTCTACGATCCAGGCTGAAAAGTAACCTATGTCCTTCTCCAGGTCCCTAATCCACCAATCTGTCAATTTTCATAATAATAATAATAATGATAACTTCAGTGGTTTAGGCGTGTAAAGGTACCAGACAGACAGAGTAACTATCGCATATAAAGTTTGTAACTGTGCTTGGATTCCTACGTCGTTCTACAAGTGTCTTGATCTCTTTTAAATAATTTTACATCTATAGTTATGTGATCCGATTATCTATGAATATCTGCTATATGTGTCCCGTTGAACGTGTGATTCATAAAGTCACCAAATCCTCTCGTGTCGCGGTTACAACTATCGGTCATTTGCATGCGAAAATCAAAGGCTTGGGACAGTTCAATCGTGTTATAATTTACCGATGAATTATTCTGAATATAAATTAGATTTACCTTTTAATAGGTGTTCACAGATTGATTTAATTGAGTTCTGGAAATATAGGAACTAAATTCCAATACAGGCGGAACTGACGAAGAATAATGTTGAGCTCCTTAAGTTCTGAGTCGAGCTGCACGGTTACTGACAAATGCGTGCACTGTCTGGACAGGTCCACTCAATCTGTGTGGTTCTTTTCTCAAAAGTCCATTTCAGACACCAATCTGCATGGTCCTCAATGATTATGTCCGGATTTTTATATACACATTGACATTAATGAATTTTATATACTTATACTATTACAAGAGTATTTACTTTGTAAAGTATTAGGCTATTATTTTTAACTATTGTGAATGTGAGAACTATGTTGGTCATTGCTTTTTTTTTGTATTTTCTCTCTTAGCGTAATCATGATCTGGCAGTTTGAGTAACGAGTTTGAGTAATGAGTGCGGCCTACTCAAATGTCCTTTCTTTGGTATTGTTCGTCAAATCGTTGAGCTCCTTAAGTTCTGAGTTGAGCTGCACGGTTGCTGACAATTGCGTGCACTGACTGGACACGTCCACTCAATCTGTGTGGTTCTTTCCTCAAAAGACCATTTCAGACACCGATCTACATAGCCTTCATATGATCTGACCAAGATTCTGTCTGGACTTTAAAAGAGACTGTGACCTCTGAGTTTGTTTCGGCCTTTCTTCTCAGAGTAGTCAGATAGGAAACGCCGACCTCATCTAGTTTAAAAAAAAATATGATTGACGTGTAAAAGTGTTTGTAAAAACCTACTTACAGAAATAAAATCATTTATCATAATTATGTCAAACACACATAATCTTGGCAGCATACTGGTTAGCTCGCGGAACTTCTCTTTTCGCCAAGGCCAAGATAATATCGGGAAGAGATTAACTTCTGGCCGGCCGGCACTAGCAGCTAACAGAAAAATATGACAAAGGGGAGAAAGGTCTTTTGACCCGCAGTATCACAGTATTCGTTCGTCCTTTATCATGAAATGCATCGTCGGGCAGTAGGCTTTTGTAAAATCAGATCAAATGCATGCGTTTCGTTATCCAAGTGCCACTGCCTAATGACAATAAGCGAGATTGTGGTTTTACGAATGCAGAACACGGATAGCAGTTATCGTACGCCTGCCACTTTAGATACTGTGGGCGACAGTATCTAATGTAGCAGGCGTACCATAAATGTTATTTTCTGTGTTCTTCATCTTACAATCGTCCTAGGTCACACGTCACACAAGCTAGTCTAGCTTACCTATAATGTAGAAGGCGTACCATAAATGTTATTTTCTGTGTTCTTCATCTTACAATCGTCTTAGGTCACACGTCACACAAGCTAGTCTAGCTTACCTATAATCACACTCATGAAAGCCGCAAATACACATACATACACATACACACAGGTACTTCATAGTTTTTATTTATTTATTGTCTTCGTTTGATAAAATATAGAAAAACTGTACTGTCCATTTCAAAATTAACTTTTTAATTATATATCAGTCTCTATCAATACCAATAAAATTTTATGAAAAGCTGCCGAAATAAATTGTGTATGCGTGATAGTTGGAAATCAGTTTATTTGTATACAATACGGCGAACCATTTGTTGGGGATCAAACGGGGCCGAAAGGGCTTAGGGCTGCCCCTAGGAACATCAAATGGTCCGTCCACAAACGTATTGTATTCTACTTGTTGCTATTTCATGCAATCATTTCCTGTTTTTTATACGATTGTAACAGTCGTTCTACTTGCGACATGGTCCCATGGTTGCAATGGTTCCTTTTGTTAGAGACGAGGACAACCCTTTGCTTTCTGTAGGTGTCGTAAATAACAATTAGATAAACGGAGCAGTAGGTATCCGGAGGTTTTCTGATAAAATACGACCTTAATAAATTGTAATTATAATATTATTTTCCAGGTTCGGATTCCCAAACGTAAGTTAAATCACAAAACCGTATTGATCTTTTGACAACCCTTAACCCAGCCGGTCCGGGCCGTTTTCCACCGTATTGGGTGCGCAATGAAAATATTTCCAGAACCCTTTTTGACTTTCAAATTGAATCGGCCGAAGCACGAAGACTTAGGAATCAATTTGATACTTTATTTGTGATCTGCCGTCTTACGATGTTAGGTACGATGTACGACGGGTCCGATTACCCGCTAACAGTTAGGGGTGATTGCTTTATTTACATTTTTGGTCGCTTCTCCCTTCGTGACTCAATTCAATTTTAAGAGCTGTGATTTTAATTTGGTTTATTTAGCGATATCAATGCTGGAGCTTAATGAAAGCGTTGATCCAGTATAATTTACGTTACTAAACGATAAACACTAATTCAATATGTTATTTAAAGTGTTAGTATTTGAAGATAATTGATACTCTTACATAAAGTAAATAGGATGATACAATAATAATTTCAACATCAATTATTGTTATTGAAAATGTATTCCTAGAAAACGTATAAAAAGAGACAAGTGTATTCGACACTATCATGCCAAATTAGTGCCTTCCAGGAAAGCGAAACATTTAATTCGTTAGTGCTATTTTTAGCTCATTTTACATAAATGAGGATAATACTACTCGTATACATAATATATATTATTACAAATTCAAGGCTAAGAGCTCGTGTGGCACCCAAATATCGAGCTTTTTGTATACCCACACTTTTTGAAATGGGTCAATACTGTTTTGTGGTCAACCGCTAACTCTTCAGCTACCTATGTCTTAACTAGTAATATCTTGCTCCACTTTTTCTAAAATGGCATCTGCTTTATCCGTAATCGGGCAACCAGAGCGAGCTGCACCTTTGCTACAACTTTATGCTACTTTAACACTGGGTTAATAAACGTCACATTTTTTTTTCGTCGGTTGTTTCGATTTTCCCTAATTTTGTAATAAAACTTCAAAATGTACCGAATTTCTTCGTTAGATTCACTAATTTTGGCGGACAGAAAAATAAATTGGATAATGGCGGGAAATCGTTTTCACTTTTGCTTTTTAATGATATCAAAACCAGCCAGGTACAAACAGTGCAGCCGAAGAGATTTTACTACAACTTTACACCTATAAAATAGGAAAAATAACTTTTTTCCCAACCTATTATATATATATATATATACATATATTTATACATAAATGATACACTACGCTAGGACATTGCCCCGTTATGTATCACCAAATTGAATCAAAGCCATCGCTGTCCACTGCTGGACATAGGCCTCTCCCAGGCTGCGCCACAACACCCTGTCCTCCGCCTTCCTCATCCTGTCTGTCCCAGCCACTTTCTTGAGGTCGTCAGTCCATCTAGCTGGGGGTCCAAATTGAATAATTCACCCTATTTACCAACAACATTACTGTTGTGTGTATTTATGTCTATTGTAACATCATTCGTAGCTCAATTAGCTTCTAAACCCCCACACAATTGAAATAAGCTCCCAAATTCATTGCATAATTACAACCTTAAATTTATAACGTAAATTTATATTGGGTTTATGAATACGTTAACATTGTCCAAAGGTCGATCGCTGTTTGATTTCTATTTCTCGGAAATTAAATCGTAAATGTGACCCATTTTGAATGAAATATGGGCTACGTGCAGCCTACAGGATTTTATGGCGGTGTTGATTGTGGATATAGGTACTAAATTAGTATAGGTTTTTGACCTCAAATATATATTCGTACCTGTGTATCCCATCGGACATTGAGAGTGAGGGAAGAGCGTGTGCATCTGTGTTTGCGCATACCTACACTTGTGCACTATAATAATAATATCTCCCGCGCCGAAGGCTAGTCTCCGTTGAGATTGTCCGCCATGCGAGCTTCATTGGGGCCCCCATTTAGATGAATTGTCAAAAAGGCTTAGCTCTGCAGCATACGCCCTTAGAAAAATTCGTGATTAAACTTATTTAGAGACAGCCCGTTCAGTATACTTTAGTTGTTTTCATAGTGTAATGTCGTACGGTATTCTGTTGTGGGGAAATGCCGCCGATATTCAGATAATTTTTCTTTTACAAAAAAGAGCAATTCGTTCAATTTATAAACTAAGTCCCAGACACTCCCTCAGAGACAAATTTAAACGGATTAATATAATGACTGTGCCTGCTCAGTATATTTATGAAAATCTTCTGTACGCACATAAAATTATTAATCTGCTTAAAAAATATAGTGATATCCATATTATAAATACTAGGAACAAACACGAATTTGTTGTTCCTACAACCAGGCTTAAGAAAATAGGTGCCTCGTTTAGATGCCAATGTATACGTTTTAATAATAAACTTCCTAGCCACATTCAAGAACTAAGCCTTAATAAATTAAAATCTTTTATAAAGAGGAAACTAAGCCAGAAAGCCTATTATACTGCCAAAGACTATATTGAGGATAAAAAGGCTTGGGATTGAGCTACTCCAATAAAATGTACACCGGGAATGTTGATTTATTTTTATTTATACCTTTTTCCATATACAATGACATGAATATTTACTGTATAAAGTAATAGGGGTTAAAGTATGAAATGGCCGTTTTATTGTATAAGGTACTTCGAATTTACATAGAACCTTCATGGTTTGAGATTTTTGAGTGAAACTTTTTTTCACATGGAACCTATGAAGTTATTCTTTTGAAAAATATGCAACATTCGATTATCGACTTTCAGTTTGTTTTATTTATTCAGCTTAGACAAGAAAGATGGATACTTCGAAAATTCGAGGTATTTTTGAATACGAGTTCCGACGCGGAACTAACGCGGCAGAAACAGCTCGCAACAAAGACATTAAATTTATACTAGCAAATTTAATCTCTTTGGCTCGCAATATCAATGTTGCGTTTGGAGAGGGGACTGCTAATGAACGCACCGTGTGATTTTGGTTTAAACGCTTTCGTGATGGAAACTTTGATTTGAAGAACGAACCACGTGGAAGACCGCCCACACAGTTGAATAACAATGAATTGAAAGAGATGGTGGAAGCCGATCCGAGCCAAAATACCCAGGAATTAGCGGCATGGTTTAACGTTACCTTACCAACAATATTGACTCATTTGCGTCAAATCAATCAAATATAAAAATATGAGAAATGGTGACTCATGATTTGACTGATCTGCAGAAAAAAAAACGACGTGTTGAAACTTGTGTTGCCTTGTTGAATCGATACAGAAATGAAGGAATATTGGATCGATTTGTGACATGTGATGAAAAATTGATTCTTTACGATAGCCGTAAGCGAAAAATGCAATGGCTGACCCCAGGTCAAACGCCGCAACAGTGTCCTAAAGCAAAGCTTACCAATAAAAAGGTAATGGTAACTGTTTGGTGGTCTCAGCATGATGTTATTCACTATAGCTTTCTCCGATCTGGTCAAGCAATAACGGCAGATGTCTACTGTGCCAAACTCCGAGCAATGATAGCAAAACTAGCAGTGAAACAGCCCCGACTCATGAATCGATCTTCACCATTATTGCTCCATGATAACGCGAGACCTCATACAGCACGAGAAACCGTTTTAACTCTACCGGAACTGCAATTAGAAACCATTCGTCACCTTCCGTATTCACCAGACCTTGCTCCAACGGACTACCATTTTTTTCGTGATTTGGACAATTTCCTACGTGATAAAAAGTTTTCTTCTCAGGAGGCAGTTTCACACAGTTTGTCGAATCTAGATCACGAGAGTTCTATGGGAAAGGCATAAATGACCTTCCTATTAGATGGCAGCAATGTATAGATAATAATGGTAATTATTTTGATTAAATAAAAATGTTAAATTAAAAAAAAATGCATTTCAATTTTTCAGTACAAATCGGCAATTTCATACTTTAACCCCTAATATTATATTATTTTCATTATTGTGAATGTGAGGACTATGTGATTCATTGTTCCAGTTTTAATCATGTTCTGGCAGTTTGAGTAGTTGCCTACCCAAATGTCGTTTCTTTGGTATTTGTTCGTCGAATCGTTGAGCTCCGTCAGTTCTGAGTTGAGCTGCACGGTTACTGACAAATGCGTGCACTGACTGGACAGGTTCACTCAATCTGTGTGGTTCTTTCCTCAAAATACCATTTCAGACACCGATCTACATAGCCTTTACATGATCTGACCAAGATTCTGTCTGGACTTTAAAAGAGACTGTGACCTCTGAGTTTGTTTCCGCCTTTCTTCTCAGAGTAGTCAGATAGGAAACGCCGGCCTCATCTTGTTTAAAAAGAAATATGATTGACGTGTAAAAGTGTTTGTACAAACCTACTTACAGAAATAAAATCATTTATCATGGCCGATATTCGGTCTGGAAGACTATTATTATAATCTTTACGTCTCTTAACATTTCTCGGGACCCTGGGGTCCCGGACCTTTGGAAGGCATACGAGACGCCGAAGCCAACTCGCAGAGGCTCATTAGACGTTTTTAATGAAATGAGCCACCAACCCACGATTATCCCTGTTCGGACTATGCAAGTACACCCAAGGGCAACCCCCGGTTGGTGTAGGACTATTGCAGAATATGGAAACAAAGAAATTGGATTATGGATTTGGGTAGCTTATCTAGGAAAATGGAAAGACTATGGCCCCTGCGTGACCAATGTTTTATAAGTTTTTTTATTTTTTATACTGTTAATAAAAATATATAAAAAAAACATGGCAGGGGGTGACATGCACACTAAATAACGGGCCCCTGAAAACGGTCCCTAGCACATAGTGTTGTTGCGACAAGAGGGCAACATGTCCTGAGGTGCTTATGAGGAGTGGAGCAGTATTCCACAACTATAAGGTCAATCCCGGAAGTATATGGTCAAGATCTCTACCAGAATCTTACTGGAATACTTCCTTCCTCCCAGCACGTTTGCTCTTGCGGATCTCCACTCAAGCCAGCCAATAAAGGCAAGCAAGAGGTGGGAGCTCTGTTCCTAGTCATTACTCAATCCAGCCGGCCAATAAAGGCAAGCCAGAGGTGAGGAACAAGACTTCTCCCGGGAGATAGGGTCCGTGTGGTCGCTACTACTTAACAGCTCGCCACATGCTGCCCTGCGGGTTTCTATATCTCTCTTGATCTGGTTCCTCACCCTAGACCTGTTTCGGCAAAGTGAACTCTACCGGTACAGACCTAGAGTTCAGGAGCGTCACCACGGCGTCAATATAGAGATACGGCGGTGGGGAGTTATTATTATTATGTTATATATTATAGACTTATTATTATTATATAAACAGCAAATTATGATAAATTAATAAATAATTAATTAATTAGAATAAAAGAAGATTATTATAAGGTACTAGACTCTAGCACCGTGGACTGACGAGTTTCCTTGATTTCTCGAGAATTTTGGCCTATCTTCAAAATGACCGTGGTCAGCGTAACTTAACCTCGCCAACCGACGTGGTTATTATAAAGAACCGAGCTTTCTTTGGTTGTCTTGTTGCTCTAGGAACATAAAAAAATACCAACCTACTATATTTTAGGTTGAGCAGCTGTTTAATTTTTTTACAATTTTATAACGGCGTTGACATTTCACCTTATACATAATTTTATAATAAAAATAACATAAATACCTTAAGTTTCTAACCGTTATCAATGAACACGTCGCAGACGCGACTCGCATAATGAATCGATCTATTCAAATCGAGACAAACGCTTCGGTGAGCGGAAACGATTCAATTATGCATATTATATGACGTATATATTTAAAGTATATGTAGTGAGAAGTCCGAAAGTCTGACAAGCAGTCTTACCGCGAGGAATCGTGACTATCATGTTACCCAGTCACCCGGTTGTGGAAGTCAGAGAGGTACTCGCTCCATGTAAAATACTGGTATTCAACTGCAACCGGATAGACTGGAAGCCGACCCGAACACGTTGGAAAAGGCAGGTCAAAGTCAAAGTCAAAGCATTTATTTCAAATAGGCACATAAAAGGCACTTTTCAACGTGAACATTTACATTTAAATAGAATTGATTCTAGTCGCCCCTTCCAAAAGGTAGTTTCGTATGGAGAAGAATGGGCAAGAAACTCCACCGTTACTCTTTTAAAATGTGTTACAATACTTTGTATACATCAATTATATAATTATATGTGAAGACGATGCACCTATAATAAAAATCACCCTACCACAATAGGTAAAAAGAATTTAATAAACGTAGCAATGATAAATAAGTTGATTAAGTGATAGATACATGGTGTTCACATATTTACAAACATTGTAAAAGTATACGATTCCCCAAAATATGTAAACAAGTAATATGTCAGTGTGTGAGTTAAAGTAATCACAGAATGTAAATCAATGTCATAAAAAATAACTAAGTATACAGTTAAAGTAGCAACCAGTTTAATTTTGTCTAGACCCTAGATTGTCCTATGGAGCTGGACCAGCATGTTTCCAAGCATTCTTATCTTGGATATAATCCTCTAATTTGTAATATGCTTGTTTACACAGTGAACTTTTTATATGGGTTTACAATTTTCTTTCATTTAATTGCAATTAGTAGGCATTATCAGGCAGATGATGATTGATTTAATTATACCGTTGATATAAATAATGACTGAAATAGATCCCTAAAGTGTATTCACGGAGACGAGTTAGTAGAGCGCTATCTCACTCACACAATTTTTTAACTGCGATTGGTCAGTGATAAACGCTAAGGCGGTGTACACAGTACGAGAACTTTTTACTCTACTCATACTTCCTACTGGTGTGTTGGATTTCATGATCGATTGCTTTCTTGACGACTTGGCGGCTTGTGAAAAGGACTTTTCATTGTGAACTGAAATAGTGCGATAATGGCGGAGATTCATAATAAAGGTAGGAAACGACGACAGTAGTGATAGTACGGAGAGTGATGATGATGATGATATGTTATAAACTTGTATAGGTAGATATTATAATATAATAAAGAAAAAATCATTAACTCTCGATTTTATTTCTTTCCTTCATATCCATCAGATATAAAAAGTAGGTACCCATAAAAAAATTCTATCAAATAAACGTCTCTCAATTTATACGACAGACGAAGCCGCAGGAATACACTAAGCGAACTTTTAAGAAGCGCAGTGTGAACGCACATTTACATTTCTAAGGTATTGTTAACGCCCACTGACCCTAAAAAAGTTTTTTTTTGTCTTTGTCATTTGTATGATAATGTGCGATAGAGAAGGCGCTATACTAACTCGTCTCCGTGAATACACTATAGTCCCAACTCGCCCACTTTTTTTATATGCCTATTAGCTGCAAGGGTACAGTTTCTCGGAAAAGTGCTACGGTGTAGAAAATAAATACTTATCACGTATAAGTTTTGCTCTTGATCATTTTCTATATAATTCTTAACAAAATAACCTACTTAAATTCCGTGAAAATAAGTAGGTAGTTATTAATTAATCATTAATTCCTAGAAATTTTACAATAAGCCTAAGCCTGCAAGTGTCCGAACAAAAAAGTCATAAAATTCGATAACCGTAGTGGGCAAAAGTCGGTGGCATCCGTTGATGCTTTGTTTACAGCGGGTTTTGGTAATTACATAGAGCTCTCTCTGTCTCATCCATTAATATGAAGAAAAATTGGTTTTAAGATCTCTAAGATAAGAAGCATCTATTCCTTTTGACATTACAATGCTGTCCCAGTGCAACTGGTACCAAGTCATTTTACGATAGTTTAAATTATTTTATATAAAGACTGTGATTTTTTAACAGCGAGCTTTAATTATTGTAAAAACTGTGATTCGTGAAGACTGAATAAAAATAAATGAAAACCATACAAGCACTTTTCCTACCATCAGTATTTTTGCGCCTTCTAGCTATACATGTAGGTAGATATATACGGGCGAGTTAGGACTAGGGATCAGTAGGGACGAAGCCAATAGGACATCTCGTATTGTGTCGAAAAAAGATTATGGAGTGAAAAAAATACCGAGAGAATAAATCTCGATAAATACGACGATACTGAAAAAGCACCTCTAAGAATTACCTACTGAGGAGAGTCTATTTTTGTGAACACAAAGTAGAAAAATAGGTAGGTACCTGTTTTTGGTGCTAGAGTCTAGCACCATAATATATTAATACTCTTGATAATAATAATCCTTAGAACACAGATTGTGTAGCAGCTGGACAATTCTTTTTCTAATTGATTATTATTATTATTTTATAGGTAGGTTTTTAGATTGGTTCCTCAGGTATTCAAGAGAGTGATTAATTAATGAAACATATTGGAGTGAAAGAGAAAAGTACGAGTTGCTATTTGCGTGATTTGTTTTTATTTAAGTAACTAGGTGCACCTGTAACATTTATTTTTCATGAAAAATTTATCTATTTTTTTACAAAAGAAACACCAAAACATTTAAAACATTGTCAATTTAGTATCCCACACCATAATATGTTTTTTTCTCTCGTAAGCGAACGAACTAAGTACCTATTGAAAAATACCTAACACATGTCGTTGGAAAATATAAGCCAGACAACAAGACAGCACTGCTCTCTGCTCGGATTGCGCTTGGCCTGGCGATTGGAAGTAGATTTAGGCTTGAAGACTGTTTATTTCAACAAAAGAGTTAGTTACCTTTCAATTATTCTGAGCACGAATACTCCTTCAAACAAACAAACCTTGGAATAACACTAGGAAAACCAGTACCAAAATCATAAAAACAAATCAATTCCACCACTTTCCTCATGACCAATGCCGCGGAAAATATTCCATCAAGCGCAAGGGACATGGGTAAAAATTTAAGGTTATATGACGTCACCGCTCGCGATCCAACATGTAAGGTTACCAAAAAGGAAGTATTCGTCTGGCGAGCCTTCGAGAAGACCGGAATGTTACCTTTGCCTACGTGCGGAAAAATCGTGATTGGATTAAGAAGTTCATGTTGTGACTATCCGTCTGATTGGTTGGTATGTTCCTTTCATTCTGATTTGAATAACGAACAAATTACCTCTTTTTTTGAGCTGCTTCGTTGGTCTCGTGGTTACATACTCTTCTGCTGGCCATGAGTTCCTGAGTTCGATTCCCAGGACAGGCAAAGTGTTACTGGATTTTATATTACTTAGGAATTTCTTAGTAGCTTCCCGAGCTCTAGATCTGTGCACGGTTGATAGGCTTGCCCCTATTACATGGGACTTCAATAGCTGGTGAAATGTGGCTCTACTATAGGTATAGGTACCTTTCGAATCCTTCACTAATCTCCGTGTGTCATTATTAATACCTACTACAACCGTCAATCCTGCCATAATAATTTTACCTAGTTTCGACCGAAACCACAAAGCAGACCATCAAATATGAAAATGTAATTCCAGCGATAATTACAGTGACTCTAATACGTCAGTTCTATGCCACACGTTTCACACGTCATTGAATTAATATGACAGCGATGACGTCATCAGGAACCCTTATAACAGGTCCGGGAACATTGTTCACAACCGCGTGCAAAATTGTAATAAATCAGGGGAAATGTATGCAAATTGTGAACGACGAGCAATCACCTCCAATTTAGCGCCCCGACCGTCCAATGAGAAGTGATTCGAAACTAGTTTAGAATTATTCAGCCTTTACCATAGATAACGAAACAAACAAATAAAAATATTGAACGGGAAAATCCTAGGAAATCGAATAAAAGGCTTGTTCGTTTTTTTTGGTACCAAGAAAAACTTCACAAAAACATTAATATTGAACCACCAGCATTTTTCAGAAGTATCAACAGAGCGAATAAATAAAAACAAGAGATTTCCACTTCCATCCAGAGTTTGTCGAACACCATGATTTAATACCAAACGGAACATCCCTTTAATCAAAATAAAAAAATACAATTAAAAGTTTTGATCAAAAACACACGAAATAACAAACCTGATTTATTAGCCCCAAATGGATTCATCATAAAATTAGGAATAAAATACAATCGTATCTCGTAGAGTTTTCCAATTTGTTACGAAAAAAACTCCGCAGTGTTAAAAGCTATTTTCGGATAATATCATCACAAACAGCCTTTCTTTATCAAAAGTATTCAATCTCGTGACAAAAATACGAATTTACAATTGGGTATTGTCAAACTCTAGTTACTTAAATGTACTTAGATTTCATTATTTTAACTATCATAATTTATAAACCTGACTATTTTAATCAGTTCTCTTTTCCCGAAGTTGTTAATGCGAACATAATTTGTGATAAATAAATAAAAAGCGAACTGAAATTATGCTTTTTTATTACTTTCCCGTCACACAATCACGTGACGCCTGCACGTCACGCTAGACGACATTTGACCGCGTAATTAAACGAGAGGCAGCCATTTTGATTCTCATTTCAGCCCATAAACCAAATTTTTGAGGCATACTTTCAGCATCGTTAGCAATATAATTCGTTAACCGCGATCATGAAAATATTATTTAAGTAGTTTAGTTTTTATTTAAGTATTTTTCAGACTTCTTAGATTAAAGGAAGAAAAGATTGATTCTTGTAATAGTAGCTTCAAAAATAACATTAAAAATGATAACAAACATATATAAAATAATAAAACAAATAAATTCAGCAACATTTTTACGTCGAATAAAATAATATTGTCTAACAGTAATACGCTGAACGAATTTGTCTACGTAATTAAACGTCAACTACCATCATGTCATTCTGATAACAAGGCAATTTAAATAAAAGCTTGTGAAAACATATATCACATGAATTTTTACCTTCGCAGCGATAAAACATCGTTTATTCAACTTATGAAAACGAATATCATCCGCAGACGATCTCTAACACATAAGCATAGGTACTTATATAACTAAAGCAAAAATATCAATAGTCATATCAACGCAGACTTTTCCCGCCATGTGCCGCCAGACGCCATATTCCCGCGTAATTAAACGTCAAGCAACCATTTTGCGTATAAACATGCATGAGGGAATCGGCGCGTCGCGTTGCCTCGAAAATGTTTTAACGCCCTTTTATATTTATTCGTGGTGCGAATCGAATATTAATTCAGGACCCTTTTGAAGGTTATGACGTGTGAACGAATTATGAATGAATGGGAAAATTGGCTTCTAGAAATTTCTAGTACCAACCATGTTCACAAAGAAAGAGCGGTTAAGAAGGACTTATTAAGGGCCTACAGAGATTGTTTGAACATTTTTATTTAAAAGACACATTTCGTGTCTTGATTTGTAAATTGGATCAGCTTTTGTATTGTTTTGTTTGACTTAACACAAATAAAACATCAACAATTTTCCCTTGAAATTGACTGGTAAAGGCTACTACCAGTACACTTACTCGTAAGTACACGATTGAATACATCTGGAAAAACATTTTCACACTACTTCACAATTTCGGCTAGATACAGAATACGAATACATTTTGTAGCGAAACAAAAAGGAAATTCGCCACTTAAAAACGTATAATTTATTATAATTAAAAATCGCATCCAAAATTAAGTATAAAATTTTAAAATTATATATTTAAAAAAACACTCTCAAGGCACTTTTAAATGGTCAAGGAGTCGGTCAGTCAGAAATATGAAGCTAGTTGCCCATTCCAAAGCGTAGTAGGTAACTATGGAGATGAACAGGCAAACAATCCATGGACACTCGTTTAAATTATATTGTTACATATTATATTATATTAATTAGTTACATCATTAATGTGCAATATATAATTATATGTGAGGACGATGTTAATAAGACGTACACATTAAAAGTGTCCAGATTACAGCAAATAGATTTGTTTTTCAAATAAGTCATGGCAGCTATGATAACCAGTCCCAACTGACGGCAACATGACGCATGGATCAGCACCATTCAACTCAACCATTTTGAAGGGAGCTAAATGATCCAACACACGCGCCACCGTCAGCGAGACATTTGAGTGAGCATGACATTTATCAGCCGCCAGGGCACATTCAAGTCAATGAAAGACATTACCCGGTAAATGGTAGCTCGATAGTACATAGACCTGCAGTTTAGGACATATCACTAATTTTTTTAATTTTTTGGGAAATTCTTCGGAGACATCTTTAAAAACGTGTAACTTTTTTTCGACAAGGTCTTTTTATGATTCTTTTTTTGCGATAGGACTATCATGAAATACACTTTCATGTATTAAAAATGACTTCCTTACTTAGTGCAAGATACCATTTTTTATCGAAAGTGCGAAATTGACATTCTAACGATTAAAATTTAGTAGAACCTGAAACATTTGTTAACATTTCTAGTACTTTAATTATGTATTTCACTTCTTTTACTAAAAATATGTAAATTTTGTCTTACGTAGGGTCATGTATTGTACCTATGGACGCTTTTACCTTTGGACGTTGATCATAATAAGAAAACTGGCAGTAAACATATAATATTATACCATTTGGGTAGCATATTTATTTTCTGGCATCACCAGTGAGTGGCGCGACTGTACCGGTGTTGTGTGAGACCATTGAATATTTTTGTGTTAAAAAGTAACTTTTCGCATGATCGTTTTGATTTTATATTTAAATAATGCATGCATATATTTTACTTATTGATCTCATTTATTTATCTGTAGCTAGTTTTATTTACAGTTCTAAAAGTAAAGAAAATGGTTTCTAACCCGAAAAGCAAGATAATAAAGTTTCTTTTTTATATTGTATTGCTTGTACCTTTGGACATGTCTTTGTTTGTACCTGTGGACACGTCCAAAGGTACAAGCAATGTTTTTACCTATGGACACTGCTTTATAACATCTCGCATGTGTTGTCTAAAGTGCCAAGGAGTAAAGCTGGTGTGAAAAGAGATGCAATTAGTCCAGAACGATTGAAACTGGCAATAGATACAGTATAAAATGGAGGGAAAATAGGAACTGTTGCGAGAGATTTCGGGTTGAAAATATCAACTTTATATAATTCTATCAAAACTATTCGAAGTAGTTCTGCACCAGATTAATAGCTTTCACACGAAAAAGGTATTTTCGGACGAGGAAGAAAAGCTTTAACTAGAATATTTGATAAAAACGGCAAAAATCAATTATGGATTATCTGCAAGGATTATTATTATATTCTTTATCTATACGTATCTCGGGACCATGAAGTCCCGGTCCTTTGGAAGCCGTACGAGGGCCCGAAGCCAACTTGCAGAGGCCCCTTAGGCAATTTTAAATGGAACGAGGCACCAACCTACGATTACCCCTGTATGCTCTATGGAAGTGCACCCAAGGACAACACCCGCTTGGTGCAGGACTATTGCAGAACATGGGAACAAAACATATTGGGCTATGGGTTTGGGTGGCTAAAGTGTATAGGTTACCTAGAACTATAGAAGGACTATGGCCCCTGCCTCATCAATGTTTTATTAAACACGGAAAAAATGGCAGGGGTTGACTTGCACACTCAATAATGGGCCCCGGGAAACTGTCGCTAGTACTTAGTGACCTAGCGACAAGGGGGCAACATATCCTGAGGTGCTTGAGGAGTGGAGAGGTATTCCACGACTACCAGGACAATCCCAGAGCCCGGAAGATGGTCAAGATCCCTACCAGCACCTATTAGAATACTTCCTTACTCCGAACACGTTTGCTCTAGCGAATCTCCACTCAAGCAGACCAATAAAGGCAAGAAAGAGGTAGGAGCTCTGTTCCTCGTCAGTGTTCACTGCAGCCGATCAATAAAGGTAAGCCAGAGATGAGGAACAAGACTTCTCCCGGGAGGTAGGGACCGTGAGGTCGCGACTGCCCGACAGTTCGCCACAGGTTGCCCTGCGGGTTTCTGTATCCGTCTTGGTCTGGCTCCTCACGGTACACCTGTTCCAACAAAGTAAACTATCGGCACATACCTAGAGTTCGGAGTGCGCAAGCCTCACCACGACGTCAACGTAGAGATACGGCGGTGGGGTTATTATTATTTTGTAACTCAATAAAGAGCTTTATGTTAATTCCACGTGTTATGTTAATAATTATTAAGCGTAAACGTATGATGATTACAAGACTGATTTAATGTTTTTTAAATCTGTTTTATTTTGTCCAAAGGTACACACGAGGCCGTCCAGAGGTACAAACATGTAACGAACCATTAGACAAAACTACACATTTAAATAAATACTTCAATAAAATATACAAAACAACATAAGCGCTACTATAAAAAATACAGTAACTTAAGATCATATGGCGTACAAAATAAAGTCATGTCTTATACATACCTTATATACACAGAGAGAGGTTGTTCGAAAGTTCAGGTAGTCTAAAATGTCCATAGGTACAATCCATGACCCTACATGATGTTTTCATAGGTAATTGACAAGGCACCTTAATGATGTTAATAACCTCGAACAGTTCCTTTAGAGAATCGCGCCTGCTGAGATTATATTGGCTCTGATGGCTCTTTTGTGCAGAATAAAAATAGACTCGATGTCTGCAGCCCGTCCCCAGAGTAAAATACCGTAAGACGTGATACTATAAAAGTAACTGAAATAGACTAGCCTCACGGTATTTACATCAGTAAATAGACGGATTTTTCTGACAGCATATGCTGCTGAACTTAGCCTTTCTGCCAGAGATGTTAAATGAGGACCCCATTGCAGCCTTGGGTAGAGCGTGAACCCCAGGAAAACCGTTATATCGACGAATTCTAGTTTCTCTTGATTCAATTATATCTCACAATCACTATTTTTGAATTCGGCATTCGGAAAGAAAACCTTATGCACTTCGTCTTTTTTTCATTTAATACTATATTATTAGCAGTGACCCCATTTTGGACCTGTAGTAGGGCGTTATTTCCGTCATCCAAATTTGTATCACGTCTTTCTACCTTAAAAATTAAGTAATATCGTCAGCAAATAACACCATTTGTGGTTGTTTTTTTTAATAAATGGAATGAGAAAGGAATGGACCCAATATCGAGCCTTCTGGAACACCCATTTTTACTTTTAAATCGAGTGAATTGACACCATTTATTCGAACTTGCTGTTGTCTATAATTTAAATATGAGTTTACTAAAGTGGGCGCAAGTTTTTCAAGTATATAATGCTCATGTTTCAAGGGCAAGGTTTCATGATCGAAGCAATCAAACGCCTTGGAGCGGTCACAAAAGATTCCTATGGCGTCTTGGACCTCTTCCGAAGCCGTAAATATATGTTTCAATAAGGTGACACCGGCGTCAGTCGTACAACGTCTCTTGGTGAAACCGTACTGTTGATCGTGTAAGATAAATGGGTGACATAACAACTGATCATTTGATTAAGCATTCATTACCTCTTCACTAGTTCAAATTGGCTCTGCCATACATTTTGACCGACAAAAACATTCTACGCTATCATAATATCTTTACTCGCAAAAAGGTTAGGTTAGCTTAGAACAGCAAAAGCGGAACTGCGGAAGGATCGTACGTTCCCGCGACCCCCGGCGTAGGTGTGAGATGGAACACCGGGGTGGTTTTTAGTCAGTAAGAGTCTGACAGACCCCACCGCCCTCCTCAGGGCGGCGGACATCCATGAGGATTTTCCACCTCGGAAACAAAAAAAAAAAAAAGTTTAGAACAGCAACCCCCTTCCTACGCCTAAAATAATAATGTGAAATTAGTGATGACAAAATCAACATTTCTTCCATTATTTTCATTTTTTTTTAATGGAGCTAGTAAAAAAACGTCAGTAGTTCCATCGTGGAACTGTTAACGGTACTAGTGGCAATGAAGGAAATAGTCAGGTACCTGTAATAGGCCAGAAGTAGCCCTTTGAACTGGTTCTATACCTACGACAATTAAAATAGGGTATTACACCAGAAAAAACGGCTAAGACTTCCGCTGCGAGAGCACATCAGGAAAAGTGCGTACCAGATTTGAAGAACGTCGTGCACAAATTGTGTGGCAACTGTAAAACATTTTCAGCAATTTGATAACGAAAGAATGTCCATACTAGGACTCCATTAATATTGAAAAAACAGAAAAATTATAAAAATCGACTCGTCTTGATTTCAATTTTTCAGCAACAATTTTTTTTCTATATCCATAAAATCTTTTGATTGTCATCGTCAAAATTCTGATTAAAATGATTGATGACCAGATATACTAATTGGAAAAGTAGGTTGGAAAAGCAGAGGTCACGCTGCACTACCTACTACAGTATTAGAAATATTGAGTCGCAAAACCCTAGTATCCACATATCCTAATAAACCAGTAGCCACCATCCAATGTGTAGAAATGCTAAGCATTCTTCATGACAGAACCAACAACCGCTATCTAGAACCCTGACGTATGCACAATAAAAAAACAATAGCCTATATGAATCACTGTTTTCGAATTCGGTCACGCATGTTGCCAGTAACATTGGCACCTGATGCCAACTAACGCCATAATTGACTGCCAAGGAGATGTGCACCATGCATAATACATGCCAAGCATGGGACGTTATAGTAATTGGAGCTATTGTACAACTTAGCCGAGCGAAGTTTGTGCGGTAGTTGTGTTACGATTGCATGAAGTTTTGGGCGATTTTGGTTCTGGGTGATAAGTATTGAGATTGTATTTTGAACTGGCGTTATAATGCTAAAACTTTACATTCAGAAATGTGTACTTTCAGACTTGAAAATGGGTTATCAAACAGCAGTGTTTCTAAATATAAATAAGTTAGAATAATACATTATTTATGAAAGTAACGAGGCTAAATAATATGGTATTTAATTTTCATTAAACTCTAGGTAACTATAGTTACTATAAATTATTATCACCATTAAAATTCATTAATGTAATTAAATATAATAATTTTCTGACGTATATTGAAATCCCCTGAAAATTATCAACTTTCACCGATTAATAACTCTTAGAAATAGAACCATAGTACAATTAGGATAATTTAAAGGAAACATAAGAACAATTTCACTTTGTAACAACCACCTGGTAATCGCTATTTGCATAATAAAGACACTATACAATTCTGCCTTCGGCGCCTTAATTACGTCAGCCAAAAGTCTGGCAATACAGTCCTTTTGGGCGGTGATTACATGAACCGACCCATTATGCCCACAATCAGGCGAATATTCACTAATTAGTGAAGCAAAAGAAAGTAGTTTACCCCACATTCATGAATATTGATAAAACTACATTTTGTTAAGTAAACTGTACGCAAATCACGTACGCACAATGACAGGTCCTAATCGTCCGTTACACAACCAATGATTATCGGTTAGGAGGCCAATGTCGCGGTCCACTCGCCCAGAATATCGATCATGGAGTAGAGATGACACATCCGGTGATCGCGGAAACTTTAAAAAGGGAAATGTATATAAGCGTGGCGCGGCGTGACCACAGCATCATTCGTCTTCAGTCAGTCGAAGTAATCAGTTCAACATGAAATCTTTTGTGTGTGTACTCCTGCTCGCAGCTGTGGTGGCAGCCGAACCCCCTCGATACAGACTCAGGTTCCAGAGGCAAGAACTAGAATCTGGTGCTGAAAGCGACGCAAACGGATCACAAAACGGCGACGCCCCTTACGCTCCAGCTGGCTTCAGACCCACAGTAGAATTCAACTTGCCGGCTCGCCAAGAAGTTTCTCCTCCCTCTACCTCATATGGTGTTCCTGATGACAGCTACGGTGCTCCTCTGAAAACTTACACGGCTCCTCAAACGGAATACGGTGCCCCAGAAACTCAGTACGGTGTTCCTGACAAGAGCGAAGCTGAAGAAAAGGAGGAGAAAAAAGCTGATGCTGAACAACAGAAGGAAAAAATCATGGAACAAAAAGGAAATGCTGAATTTGAGAAAGCAAATCTTGAAGATACGCCACAGAAAGACACTGAAGTAGTGAGTGCACAAGGTGTGTACTATGTACTGCTGCCCGGTGCTCAGCTCCAGAGAGTGCAGTTCCAGACACAAAACGATGCAAGAAACATGGCGTACACTGCCCGTCTTCAGTACAAGGATGAAGACCGCGCCCCAGTGTACGTGTACAAAGCAGTGCCCCAATACCAGTCCGCGGCTTACGTACAATTATTCTAATTCTATACCCTTTCAACCAATGTTACCCCCAAACGGATGCAATTTAGATTTGCGAGGATTATACCAGATCCGATACAGAGATACGGAAATACCGTTTTTCAAAGGAATTTATTGTTCAATGTCGTTCCCCGATATTTATACTAAATCGTTTTCAGTACGGTAAATGGTAATAACCACCAAATATATTTTTATGTAATTTATTCAGGGAGGTTGTAAATAAATGACTTTGTTTTACATAATTTGATGTGTTTTGACTATTTTATGAGTGCTGTAGTAGAAAGGTTGATATGATAAAGTTCCATGTTTTTTGAGGTAAATTTGAAATAATTTGCATAAAAACTAATTGAATAAACTATTGAGGCTTTGTTTTCATAATAGAAATACAAGGGCTTTTAATTATAGATACCTATTTCAACATTAATGCAGAAAAGTATATAAAGGCAGGTAGTTTCTAAACATGATTAAAAGTGATATAAAATAAATACACTATAAAAGAAAACCTTAAGTGATAACAACTCATACGTCACAATAGATGAGAGACATGATGTCTCTCATCGTCATCACGGAAGGTGAAAACTATTTAAAGGAGAATTAAAGTGCATCCAAAACTGAATATAAAAATCAAATAAAATCAAAAGCATTTGTTTGCTAGAATATGGCACAAAGATATTATAGTACTTTTGATTTCAGCATATCCTGCCAAGATGTGACGTGCAAATATTTCATGTCAGTAACAAAGTCATTAAGATTATTAATTATTAAATGATTATTACACATTTACATTAGGTATAGGTTCGACGGTATTAGGTATCGACGTATTCTTTATCCTCTAAATATTCCTTAATAGTGTAATATTTTTATATAGTATATGTTTAAGTATTAAGGTAATATATTAATTTTATTACATTCAATGATATCAATTAATTTACACTATCCTGCATTCCTGCATCAAGAGACAATAATAAATAAAGTAAAATATATATTGCTGCATTATTTATGCGAAGCTACAGAACAAAATAATTTTGTTCTGTAGCTTCGCATAAATGAAGACATGAGACATGAGTGGATGAAGGTAATATGTCGCAAAATTCTAATTTCGAGAAAATTGAGTTCAAAGTTTCGCATAAACATTTTAGGATATTTCAAAACGCCTTTAATGTATTTATCTAAAAAGGGTGTCTGGCGGCGCCAACCGTTTAGTATTTTTTTAAATAGGGGAGAAATTAAAGAATAAAATGTATTTTTATTACTTTATTTTAAGAAAAACTGAACATAACTCCTTCTTCCGCAAAACAATATTTTAATCAATTTAAGAAAATTAAGTCTGAAGGAGACAAGTTACATAAGAAACTAGAAAAAAATTAAAAAATAAACGTTATTCTTCTCCAAGAATGGATTGATATTAATATCGATATTCCGGTTTAACAAATTTTAGTAGGTCCTTAATATTAGCTTTTTTTTCAACTGACACAGTACCATAATATTTGCCATTCACACGTGGCACCTCAAAATTTGGATTAATTTGACCCCTTTTTTTTTAATGTCAACTTTTTGGAAAGGTGTCATTTCGTCGTATGACTCTTTGTATAAATATGAACCGTATTCATCAATTCTGATCCATTTCACGCCATCCCTAAAACTAATTTTGACATTAAGTATTAGTATTTTTTTTTCCTGTTAATCAAATTTAAATTCACTTGCAAATCGTTTATTTTCCTGAAATGGTCAGTCATATCAATAACTATGTTGTTTCGTGAAGCTTTGCATATAATGGTTCAGTATTGTTCAGGTGCATAGATTGTATCATTTTTTCGAAGCACTTTTTCGATCCTCCCGAAATCTCGATCCGAATCCAAATATGAATGTCCCACTTCGGGAAATTTGTGGTCTATGATTTAAAATTTCCTCTTAGATCAAGTATTGGTAAAGACATATTAAATTGAAATTTTTGTTCTGTCCGGCACATGAATCCGACCAAATTATCACATGATCTTCAGTCCATGTACAACAAACAGCTTTTTTCTTTGGATGTGCCGTCTATAACATGAATACCAAAGTTATAAAACCAGATTTGTCGTAGATAGAATGCCTTGGATGTAGTTAATTTTGGCAAAGGCATCGTTTGCTGTAGATCTACTGTAATGTAAAGCACACCATCAGCCGGTTTAGGTTTCTTTCGGTCGGCTTGCATCGCTTCCACAGCTGCATAGTAATTTGCTTTATGTTCTTCATTTGAGTCCCCAGCATCACATGTTGCACAGGTCACACACTCTTTGGGTATCCAAAAGATAAATAAAATTCTGTGACAAAGATTTTGTTGTATGTTGTCTTCTTGATTTTATATTTTGCAGTTAAATTTTCTTTTTCACACATTTCCAGATATAGACTATGCATCTTGGTCATATTCAAAAGGGGAGAAAGATATTATAACTTGTGCATATTTTTATTACGAGAATAGTGGGACTGTTCGGCGGGCAAACTCGATATATTTGCTCTAATACGGTTCACAACGTCTTCATCCATTTTGTGAGGACGATTCTGGTGCTTGCCCCTTTTTTTTTTTTTTATGGGTGGGAAATCATCAAATAACTTCTCCCGCTCTGGGCAGAGCAGGAGGGCGTGTCAGACTCTTACTGACTAAAACCCACCCGTGTTCCTTCAGTTGCCTGTGCCAGGGGCCACGGTAACCCTCTTGGACTTTTCCGCAACCCTAGCAGGCATCGGTCCTAGCAAACCCCGTCATTGGTGCTGACATCTCTTTGAGGCGCGCGTGGAACACAACGCGCCGTCGACCCGGGCCTGGTCCTTATCGAACGGCGAGCTGCCCATTGCTCGCCGTTCACAAGCCCGCGCCTACGGTGGCCGGGAATCGGCCTGCGATTCCCGACGCCCAGGGCGTCTCCTGCGGCGGCTAGGGGCGTGAGGGCGCAAACTTTGGTGCTTGCCCCTGCAGTCTGGATTTGGAGCAGAAATTTGTTTGTTTTTGTGAGTTATCAATATCGATTTATTAACACCGTTAAAGTATTTTTGACAACAACAAGCGACTCGTGCGTGCTCGTGCGTCCGATTGACAAAAGAGCGGGAATGAACGGAACGGAATGTTGACGCCGTATTATGAATGAAAGTGATATTATTATGTGCAGCACATACCTCCTTCATCCACTGCAGAAAAGTTAACTTTTTACTTTTTAGGCATCCATAAAAATGTTAAGTGCCCATACCACATTCTTCCAATATTGATTAAAAATAATAGTGTACATGACACCTTCATCGAGTAGTGAAATTCTAAAATAACCACAAACGTGGTTGTTTTAAGGTTTAAAATTGTTTGTATGTACATAACACCATCATCCATGCATAGAACAGCGAAAATCTAAAAATGTGACATATCACCTTCATCCACTCATGTCTTCTAATATCTAGATGCTTTTATGTATATATCAGGGTGTAAAAAGACCCATCACATAGCCGTCAACTAAGCATTGTGTACATCAAACTAAGTAACATAGCACAAAAATAATAGCAGTGAAACGAATTTTATTTATGGTGTGAAAAATCTCTGTTTACGGTAGTGCGCAGCGTAACGCACGCAAAACATTGTGCTTATGGGTGCATGCAACGGTACAGGGGTTGTAGTGGTGTTATACCATAACATTACAGTGCAGTGTTACAAAACGTCAGTAAACGTTGTATTTTTGTCCTTCAATATCTCCGAAACCAGAAGGTTCCCAGTTATATGATGATTTCCCAACGAAAAAAAAAAATGTATGTACCGATAAAAAAATTGCAATGACGGGGAGTACAATTGGGTCTCGGCTTCTTTAAGTGTATTTTTACACTTGTTATATTATACAATTGAATGTAAAAAATATGTGAAGATAGACAAGAATTCATTTGATTGTCCACAATCACTATTCTATAATATTGTAGCCACAAAAGATATTACACATTAGGTACTTAAATATAACTACACATTGATACAATATTACACAGATTGTAGACAATCACATGAATTCTTGTCGATATTTGCAGACTTCAAGGCTGAGAGACCTCATAGAAAAAACCCTAATCCTGACAAGTTTAACATCTAGATGACTGACATCTACCATCTTCCATCTGTTCACAAGTTCCTCAGTCACAAAATCAAAGGTAACACACGAAAACATCGCAAAACCAAGTCAAACGCTCCAACGGAACAAACAAAAATTTTGACAACGCTTTCGACGGATTAACATAACAAATGGTGGCCCGATTTGGTAATTACGAACCGCTTTACTTACGGACTACCACCGCATGTTATGCCATCGTTATGTCATAAAACTGCACATTTGCTACTAGTTATTGTTTCAGAAAAAGAAGCAAGCAACAATTTTAGTTTTGGAACTATCCGGGTCAGGCCTTTTGTTGTGGAATTCAATAGTTTCCGAAATACTGTTTTCTGTTAAAACCTGTGGATTGACAATATAGTTTCGATTGAAAATGATACCACAGAATAGGGGATGTGAAATAAAACATTGTATTACCGACGATTGCTATTTCCAATAGAAATGTTCGACAAGAACCTGCATGTATATTTTTAGCCAATAGCTGATTAAACATACGTTTTGATAAATAAGAACAAAGAACTTTTCATCACACTTGCTCCAAAAGTAGCTCTTATTGAACGACTTTTAGGCTCACAATGCAGTTTATTGCACACGCATGCTTTTTACTTTACATTCCCGCACTAATGCAAATGAGTACACCACAGATATAGGTACTATTCGGATATATGCGGTTTTTTGCAATCTCTGCAAAGAAATTTCATGCCGTTTTATGCCTAGAAATTTAGTATACAGGGTTAATGGTAAAACACCATCAGCCTCATATGGGATCAATTTACTCATCATTATGAACAACTTTTACCATGGGACCAAATATGAAATCGCGAAAAAAAAAATCATCTGGTCCCTACATTTTGACGAGTTCTGCAAACATTCATGTAGGGAACAGCTGTATATATGTATATATATATATATAAATAAAATATGATAAAAACATTTTATTTAATCAAATCATTTATTTTTTTCAGCAAATAAAAAATACACTCATACAATAACATTCTCGGCTCCATTTGTCCTACGCCCTTGGCTAGGGTTGCTTGCTCACTTGCATCAAAATTACATCAACACTGATCTACGCAGAATAGAAATGATCAATAGTTCCTGAATATGTCAGCAGTATTCGGTAGACTGTATAGAGCAGAGGTTTGTAGCCACATATCTGCGGTTTCCCGAAATCCGACATGTTGTCTGACGTACTGAATAATTGATCTAAATGTCTGTTTCGACACTCCTAGCTAGAGACGTGGCCGCGTGGTGATGATCGATTTCGGGAAGAGCAATAATTTGAATGTTATATTGAGTTGATTAATGAAATTTCTTCGAACTCAGGACTTGTTTTAACTCTGTCCACTGACCTAGACTAGAATCAAGAGCAAACCCATATTAAATTTAAAAAAAAATATATTTACGCAATGTCCAAAAATGCAAAAAATGCCAAAAATGGCATTCTGAAAGTCATTGCTGCTCGAATTGACTGTCCCATTCAAAAACACCGGGTGAAGGTATTGAATGGTTTTATATAGTAGTCTACATAAAGATAAGTAGGTACTAACAATACTAACATAATTGTAAGCTAATATTGTTGCTAATATATACTAACAAGATAATTATAGATTTTAATTATCTGAAATAAATTATTCTCTTCTATTCTATTCTATTGTAAAAACAAATTGGATGTTAGATTTTAAGTTACTGATTAGATGTTTTTTTTTATATTTTTTAATATATCTGACCTCTTAATTGCATATATGCATAAAATGACAAGGTCTAGTGGTCTATGTGACAGTAAGATTGTTTTAATCATAGTGAAGTTTGAATTTACTGGGAATTGTTGTCAAAAGTGGTACTTCAATTACGAGGTGGACTATACCTGATAAGTCTCTATTGATACATAGTACGCAGTACCATTCCTTTAATATCAACTGTGACAGTGGCACTCCTTATTTCTATTATCACTTTCTCCGTGACGTCACTGCTGTCATCGCTTTTGTCACGGCAACACTCAGTTATTTCATTCAATCAACAAATGAAGTTTGTCGCTTAAAGGCACTTACTATTGGACTGTTGATAGAAACAAAGTTAATTGAAATGTTCCAATCATTTGGAAGAGGGAATCGATTTACGATCGATAATCGAGTTTTGAATACATGCAGTTACCAAAGGAGAAATCGGATTCATATAGGATGGCAAAACGGCCAAAAATCTATGTATATTCATCAATTAACAGGATCTGCCTTCACTACAGTTTTTACAATTATGGACTGTAATTTTATTATATACTCGTACAAAACTATTTCAAATAGTGATCAGAGTTACTCAACAGCTGATTAAAGAAGTATTTCGTGTTCAACAAAGATTAATTTCTAAAGTTATTGCTAGAAGGTCTTTTTTTTAGGTTTGGATGTCATCGTATACCTTTTCCCACTCTAGGTGGAGCAGGAGGTCGTGTTAGACTCTTACTGACTAAAACCCACCCGTGTTCATGTTACTAGCAGGTCTGGGATGTTTTTTGATTTGCTTATTTTACAAAAGTTAAACATAATTTAAAATACTCGCAAAAAAGACTGTGGCTTTACTAATTAAGAAACAATGTCATCGTTTTAATTGAACGAGTTAATGGTAATACTCTTTAAGCTTAAATCAAATTACCCGACTAGCACCGATGGCACCGATTAGCACTTCCTTAGCAAGACGGCACAGGATAGCAATGCTCTATATATAAACAATACATATCTAGGAATCATCTTTTTACAGTTACCTATTTTACCATTGATTTTGCATCATAGTGATCTTAATTCTAGTTGCTGCGGCTTCTGTTAAAACAATGGAAAAATGGCTTTGTGCTTTAGCTAAAATATTGGTTGATGTTTTCTATCTTCGAAACAGTCAAAAACTTAATACTTTAATAGCCTAATCAAACAAAAAGGCTTTACAAAGTAAACAAATTACATTTTAAAAACTTCTTCAACAAATCACTTAGTTACAACTTAAGCGAGACTTCATTTTGCAGCAATTAAGCAATTAAGTAAGCAATTAAGTAAGTAGTAAGAGATTTCTTCTGACAACAAACCATCTAAAATTTTAATCACATAATCAAAATGGTATTGAATAGAATAGAATTAAAGCAACTAACTGTTTTTTAACTGCATCCGTTACCATTACCCTTTTTATTTTTGGGTGGGAAATCATCAAATAACTTCTCCCGCTCTTGTCGGAGCGGGAGGGCGTGCCAGACTTTTGCTGACTAAAAACCCACCCGTGTTCCTTCAGTTGCCTGTGCCAGGGGCCACGGTAACCCTTTCAGACTTTTCCGTGACCCTGGCAGGCATCGGCCCTAGCGGACCCCATCATTTGGTGCTGACATATCTTAGACGCGCGCGTGGAACACAACGCGCCGTTGACCCCGGGCCTGGTCCTTATCGGACAGTGAGCTACCCATTGCTCGCCATCTGCAAACCCGCGCCTACGGTGGCCAGGAATCGGTCCGATATTCCCGAAGCCCTAGGCGTCTCCTGCGGCGGCTAGGAGCGTGAGGGCGCGAATTTTGCCTCTCCCTCACGCGTTCAGCCTCCACCTTCGCGAGCATTACTGCTTCGCAGACGGAGGTGAATCTCGCTCCATACCATGGCCTGGACCAGGGCCTGGCGTGAGAGATCGCCACCGCCGATTGCCTCCACGAGGACACGGCGGTGCTCCGCCCAAGCCGGACAGACCTCCACAGTATGCTCCACCGTGTCCTCCGGGCTATCCACACAACGGTGACACCCGGGCGTTTCCTCTCGCCTTATCCGGAACCACCACCATTTTCCCTGCCATCTAAGAATTTTAAACAGCAAAACATATCAATCAAATTTACACGTGTAAAACATTTGTAAACCAACTCGACCTGAGTCTCAGACATGTTACAACGACCCGTCCACACACTCATCCCTTTCCTTGAGTATTCTCGAGAACCCTCAACATGCTGAAACCGAGAATATGTAAGCTTGTTCAAACATGATTGATTGCGTCCGAATTTGAACGTATCTGTGTATGTTTGTGCTGGTAGCGTTTCATTTTAATTATGCTATCGTAGCAATTTAGGTTAGATGGATCGATGTTATTGATGGAAATTATTATAGTAGCTTGTTTGAGTTTAAGAGGAGAGTGGGAAAAGAATCAGGTTATTCAGACTAACAACAAAGTCTACCTTGATGTTAGTCTGAATAACCTGATTCTTTTTTTAGTAGGTACTGCATGATAATGATGAAGGAAATTGCTTTTAATGATTTTCTCTTAATGCGCAATAAAATTAATTACCTATCTAACTCTTTCCTAGAAAAATAATTACACTGCTTTTAATATTTAAATATATCGTAAAAACAAGATGCAGCAATATTTTTGTTAAAGAAAGAAGATCAAAAAAGCTATATCATTAAAACCAAATAAAATGTAACTCAGATATTGTTGTGATTTCAATAATTGTAGATTCTTAGTTCACGCAGATACTAGAGACAAATAAAAAGGAATTTTCTTAGCTTTAACAACTATAGCAAAAACAAATCCGTGGAGCTCAACTTAGCAGTTTATTCAAAGAGTAAATAAAAATAAAAATTGCTTCAGCTGACCCTTCTTCTAGTGATCTCTAACTACATTTTTGTTCTTACTCTAATTGTCTCCGACCATAACATTGACCTGTGTAAAATTAACGATACAATGCGTTAAAGACCTCCTCCTGATTACCTTTGTTAATCAAGGAAATATACAATAAGTATTATAAGTAGGTATTCACATGGAGTTTTGAGTCCGTTCTTGTCCATAGGAACCTAGTACGCTTTGCAATGGGCCACTAACCTATATTTTCGTTAATAATACTTAAATTAACCAACATTTGACCCTCCACAAACTGGATACCGCTAGGAAACTATGTTAGGTCCCATTCTGAAAATCGATTGATGATATCCAATTCCGCTGCCACTGCATGTCCCTGTAATCAAAGCCACATAACAGGACATTTGCTCAATTCCTGTAGTTTGTGGTTACTAAGAGATTGCATACAATGCCACAGCTACACGATATTCAAAGATGATACAATTTCGTGGTCGTTTGTCCAATTTGTGGCCAAAATTGTTACAGGGAATGATGTTCACGATGATTATTATAGTTTGTAAATCGAGGAGTTACAAGTCCAGCAGTGGACAAATATGGGTTTCTTCTTCTGCTAGCTAATACTGTGGTAAATTACACACGACGTTGGTTGATCACCTGTTTGATATCTGATGGGCAAAGAACACCTGAAGGATTTAGATCGTTCAACCAACGTTGTGAGTTTTGAAGAAAACAATAGATCTGTTTTGCATTTGCAAGTCTATAAAGAGGTGGGCGGCAAACTGCTAAATGGTGCAACGTCACATATGGAGGCTATGTAAATACACAAATATATGGTCTTTATCGATGAAGTTCAGCTCACAGTACTTACAATCTAACAAAGTTTTAAGTGCTCTTAAAGTTAGTCATTATTCTCAACTAATCTCAAAAGCTATCAAACAGTGATCCATCAATGATTAAAAGTTATAAAACGTTTGAGACATAAAGTTTTTAGCTGGAGATGAGTAGTAGTAGTACAGCTGAACTACTTGTTTTAATACCAGTCAACATGGTCTGGTGTAAACATACGGGATAGAGACGGGCTAAATCTCTTTAAATTTAAGCCAAAAAATATCAGTTATGTATCCGTCCTGTCTGTATATTCTTAAGCTAATGTACGTGTTTTAAAACGAAAACCCTACTTGTAAAACCTTGGCCATAAAATATGTTGTCAAAAATGTACCTACATTGAATATTTTTGATACCAGGAATTGCTACGAGATGTAACGAGAGACAAATTTAAAGGGATTAATATAATGACTGTGCCTTCTCAGTATAATTTTATGAAAATCTTTTGTATGCACATAAAAATATTAATCTGTTTAAAAAGTACAGTGATATCCATAATTTAAATACTAGAAACAAGCACAAATTTGTTGTTCCTACTACCAGGCTCAAGAAAATAGGTGGCTCGTTTAGATGCCAGTGTATACGTTTTTATAATAAACTTCCTAGCCACATTCAAGCACTAAGCCTTAATAAATTCAAATCTTTTATAAAAAGGAAACTATGCCAGAATGCCTATTATACTGTCAATAAAGCACAGGCAATGTTAATTTATTTTATTTCGCTAACTATTTTTACTTTTAAATTTTGCTATAAGTATCTATACTTATTTACATATACAATGACACTAATATTTACTGTATAAAGTATTATATTATTTTAAATTATTGTGAATGTGAGGACTATGTGTGTTTTTGTTGCAGTTTTAATCATGTTCTGGCAGTTTGAGTAGCTGATGCGGCCTACCCAAATGTCCTTTCTTTGGTATTGTTCGTCGAATCGTTGAGCTCCTTAAGTTCTGAGTTGAGCTACACGGGTACTGACAAATGCGTGCACTGACTGGACAGGTCCACTCAATCTGTGTGGTTCTTTCCTCAAAAGACCATTTCAGACACAAATCTACATGGTCCTCAAAGATTATTATAATATTATTCTAATTATTGTGAATGTGAGAACTATGTCGGTCATTGATTTATTTATATTTATTTTTGTATTTTTCTCAACGTAATCATGATCTGGCGGTTTGAGTAATTTATGCGGCCTACTCAAATGTCCTTTCTTTGGTATTGTTCGTCGAATCGTTGAGCTCCTTGAGTCTAAGTTGAGCTGCACGATTACTGACAATTGCGTGCACTGACTGGACAGGTCCACTCAATCTGTGTTTTTCTTTCCTCAAAAGACCATTGCAGACACCGATCTACATAACTTTCACATGACCTGACCAAGATTTTGTCTGGACTTTAAAAGAGACTGTGACCTCTGAGTTTGTTTCGACCTTTCTTCTCAGAGTAGTCGGATAGGAAACGCCGACCCCATCTAGTTTAAAAAAAAATATGATTGACGTGTAAAAGTGTTTGTTCAAACCTACTTACAGAAATAAAATCATTTATCATTTATCATTAACGAGACTGATGCCGAAATACGGTTTTTAGAATCTTTGTCGGTTCATCTAGATGTATGTTCTCGGTGGACGCCAAAACGGCTGAACGGATTGAGATGTAATTTGGCACACATATACTTTACAACCTGGATTAACACATAGGGTACTTTTAATCCCGGCAGTTTCCGTGGGATATTTACCGACATCCACTCGGGTGAAGCCGCGGGAACAAGCTAGTCTACAATATTAATACAAATACTATGCACAAGTTTTTGGAACTTTCACCTAACGATTCTCACTATACAACTGGAACCAATATTTTTTTTTTAAATAACGGATCAGTTATCAATACAAATTTGATTATAAACCTACTAAACCTGTTCACACATACTTATTATTTGTCATCCTTATCCTTTTCTGTGTGAACTAAACAATAATTATAGGCTCTATAACTATCACTTTGTTACAACTACCCTAAACCGAAGCCAGTACCTACAGATTTTCATTGATTCTATTACAAACATGACTTATATAATATTCAACATGCACGGCCGATAAATACATCTACTGTATACAGGTACTCGGTTATTGCTGGATCGAAATTAATTTTGTATCTATTAAGCTCTGATTAATTACAGGAACTGGTTTAACAAACAATGCAGATAATTATCATGCAATCACGCAATTAAATCGTAAATCCAACATGCAAATCGATGAACCATTTGGTGCATATATACTTTGATTATAAAGAATATAATACTTTTGACATTCAAGTAGGTAGCTAAGCCAGCGTATCATGGACAGTCGACTGCGGTTCAAACTTTGCTAAACAACTGTCTGTCACTCCGGAATGTACTTTTATTGTATTGCTCATACCAGCACATAATAATTAAAACAGTCGAATTTTAACGTACCTACATCAGCACTTTAGAAAGAAGTATGCGTACCTTGTCGTCATCGGCTATTTCTTGGAAACCATCATTATTTAAATACCACAGTTCGTAAGTAGTAATACCAAAATGTGTCATTTTCTTTCAAACTATACGTTGTCGTGATCACCACCCATCGTATCAAGAACAGACAATCGGGCGCATAAAATATATTACTATACTCGTATTTCTAGAATAATAAGACTATAATTCTAGAAAACAAAACACGTTTGACGTTCAAGGAAACTGCACTCTCAATCTCCGTCAATACCTAATCGCCCGCGCCCGTAGACATTACCTCCCCCTATGTTTTAGCAGTCTACCGCTCGTCTGAGGAAGACATAAAACTGTCGACAGTTAATTAGCCAGACGTCTACATCCATACATAACTCTTAGGAAGCTCCCAACTTTGTTCTTCTAGTTTAACAGCTCACTTTAAGTTTTTTTTATCGGGTTGTTTTAAAACTGCATGAACAGCAGGTTTGGATCTGAATCAACATTCCATTTTTAAGCATGTATGAAGTATTTAACATCTTGTCATATCTGAGAAGAAAGAGCTAATTGATCAACATTCTTGCTTATAGCGCTGTACAAGGATAATTTGGCTTGTGGTCAAAATCGGAACTAACGCCGCCATCTTGTATTTTTCAATACATTTCACAACCAACAGCGCCCCCTTGTCGACGTCATCCGAGCGCCAAATGGTTCTTAGAGCAGTGTAAGTATTCTGTGTTAACCAATATAATGGAGTGCTTAGATACTAATTCCATGGTGTTAATATGTAGATCAATGTAGATTGTTAAACCGATAGTTATGGTATGCGATGGGTAGGCGTGATTTCCTCAAAATTACTTGAGGTCAAAGACATTACATTATTTACTTACGGGATAATAGACGGGACTTCGAAATTGCAATGGGGCGCCCACATTAGAGCTCTTTCAGGTAGATTAAGTTCAGCTGCATATGCAATAAGAAAAATAAGGCAGTTGACTGATATAGCCACAGCTAGGTTAGTATAAATTGCTTATTTCCACATTATTATGTCTTATGGCGTTCTGAAATCCAATTTTTTATTTTACAAAAGAGGGCTATCCGCACAATCTATAATATGGGTCCTCGCGATTCTCTTACAAATAAATTCATAGAACTTGATACACTAACTCTGCCTTCTCTTTATATCTTAGACAGTATTTTGTATGTTCGCAAAAACTAAAGACTTTTCAAAATAAGAAGCGATTTCCTTAATTTAAATACTCGTAGTAAAAATTAAATTGTGATACACAAAGATGAACTAACAAGAAATGTGAAATAAAATAAATGAAACAAGCAAGTCATTTCTTGTATACAGTACCTATCCTCTTTTATAACAAGTTGCCAAACGATGGGAAGTTCAAAACCCACATCAAACATATTTTTACCAAAAAAGCATATTATAAGATAAGACTATGTTGAAGACAAGGATGTCTGGCAAAAATGGCTTCTGCACATGTGGCTTCCATGGTATCTCATTAACTGCATCACTATGTAAATGTCTATTAACTGCTCCCAAATTACGATGTTTCTTTTTACATACTTCGCACCTTGAGAATAAAAGGGACCTGACACGAAATTTGCATTTTGTGGGAAATCACAAAATTGTGTTCGCGCTTTAGGGTAAATCGAGGTGATAATATTTTTAATCGACTACCACAAGATTAAACACGTAGATAGTAATGTTCAAAAATACTAATTTAAATTAAATAAAATAATAAGTACGAAAACTTCCTTGAAACCTTATATAGAGGTGCCGGAAAAGAAAAAAAACAAAACAAACTGTCACAATAACATGTCAACTGTCATACGTATTATTTATTTTCTGACAGCCTGACAGTAAATAATTACATAAATACAATAAATTCATTTTATTGTACGTTGGACGGAACGCACAGGAATAATTTGAATAATATTCATCATGTTCTATGCTGATGCACCTGCCAATGAACCTCCCATTACATTGATGCCAAGAGATAGGAAGAAATGTGCTTTCATAGCTGATAATATCTGCCTACAGTGTAAGTAATTATCGTTCTGATCTGAAGTTTCAATTTTTATGAAGACTGTAATGTGCCTACGCACAGATTGACCAGTGCACGTTTGTTGGGAGGAGACCAATCATGACGACAGCGGAGTTTCGTCCGAATGCGTGAAGTTGATATATATATAAATATACTGCTATGCGGCACTCCGTATCGCTTTATTATGAAGTCTTAAAAATGCAAACACACGCATGTAGACATGCGACATCTGTCCATCGAGCTATGGCTCGGGCATAATTGCCATCGCCACTGGATATCATCTGATCTATCATTTGCCTATTGATTGACCATTAATTGCTACTGTCATTAAATATCCCCACTTCATAAACGATATGATTGATATTCATATACGAAGCTTAAAATCTTTCTTATTCACTGAACTTTAACTTTCTACGCTTCAGGTATTATAGCATGCGTCGGCGCCACCTCAATACTTGCCTGTATATGGACCCCTGAACATTCAACAGATGACTACGCCAAATTGACTCGCATTATGTACCTGTATGACTCCAAGGCCTGCGGGTATAAACTTAAGAAGGCTAAACAGATAGCTAACCTTCAACTGAGTAACGAGACCCACGGCCTGAATATACTTCCCATCGAATGGTTACCGGCTATAACCTCTGTGTCTACTCGTCTGTCTGCTAAGACTAGAAAGTAAGTACCTACTTGTATATTTTTAACCGACTTCAAAAAGGAGGAGGTTATCAATTCGGATGTCTACACTTTTTTTTTGTGTATGTTCGGGCATAACTCTGTCATATATATATAGACGAAATTGCAAAATTTCTTTTTTGTTCGAAAGAGGTTTATTTCGAAATGGTCCCATTTAAATTTGATATAGATCTGCAGATGGGTTTTGGAGACAGACAATGGAACTCTTCAAACAACATGACAGCAAATCAACCGCGATTGCTGCTATCGCATAAATATGCATTGTTTACGCAATCACACAACATAACATCACGCCCCTACATTCGATAGGGTTATGCAGATGTAGGTATTCAGTATATCAGGGTACACCCAAATTTTCTATCTAAGTTAGTAGCATAGTTTTTCGCGACTGGAAGCTAGTTATAGCACATAGTATTCAAGCTTGATTTATACAAAATTATATAGCAAGTAGCGGTATACAAATTTTTGTGGATAGGTACCGCAACTAAAAAGTGAAAAAAAAGAAAATACAAAACCAAAGACTTCCGAAATTTAAGTTATTTTTCACTTTGTAGTGTTTTTTTGGGAGTCGGTTGTATGTTTTTTTTTAAGTTTTTATTTAATAAAATTATGAGTAATTGTAATATTATATTGATCCGGTTTTATTATTCATTATTTTTATTCAAGAAAGAATCTACTTTAATTAATTAACAGTAGCCCGACTTTTCATGATATCCGATATTTTTTACGTTTTATGAAACTGCTCGAGGAATATGCGTTATGTATACAACGCGTTTTACATAATAATATTTTATTTCAAACAAACTGTCCGTGCCAGGCGTCGCCTGGGGTGAACTTCATACAAAAATAGCATCTTTTCCGACGTTAACAGTGGATTTTCGAAAAAAAAATATTTCATACAAACCTTGTCCTAACAATTACAAACAAAACAAAAAAAGAATTGGCCAAATAGGTGCAGCCACTTTGAAGTAATGCGCGGACAAACATGTTTGGCAATTGATTTTAATTTATATACCTATGTAGATTGAATTCGTTAAACTGAGATAGGAAAAGTTTTGCTTCGAACTAAACTCGTTTTAATACGTAAACGAGAATTTGCATTAAGACTATAACATTATCTAGGATTTTGCAGATTATATTAATAAAATTATACCTACAGCTGAAATTAGGTGTTTCAAGAGATTTCTCATTTGCAGCAACACTTAAAACATTTCGTAACTGTAGCGTGCTCCACCATCTATTCTAAAACCCTTCTATTAGAACCTACACAAAATGTTATTATATAAGATGATCTTCCTTTTAATCTTATACTTTCTTTTGCAGTTACATAACATTAAGCTTTACCTTCCACGTTCTATGGTTTATCTTGGCCGTCACTTTTCGAGTCATCATCAAAAACAGCTCGGACCTGCGCACGTTAAAAGTTGCGCTTGCTATATTCTTGTACAGCTGTGTGTTCATCATTTGCTTCGACTTATCGATGGCTGTCGTCTACGTCACTCACATCAAGCAGAGCTTAGACAAAGGCATGATTTTAAGGTATAGCGGCTGGGGGACCGATTTGAAACTAAACACGTACGACGATTTTGCCGGTTGGCTTCCGATCGTGGCCGCCGCTTGCTGGCTGCGAGGAGTCGTTATCTTCATGATGAATGTATACTTTTGTAGAGTAATGAGGATAATTAGAAGAAAAATTCAAAGGAGAGAATTATACAAGAAGAAGTCTTATAATGAGCAATATCAACGCTTTCCTGAGTCAGAGCAAGTTCAAATAAATAGCACTGATGTTCTTGTGTACCGGGTTGGAGAGCAAGAGCCTCAAGTAAAACAAGGATTATTTGACTTTTTCAACAAGCGTTGATAAGAAATACTTATAGGAATCTACCTCCATAATAACTGTAGCTATAGACATTTTTAATACTGCGAATTGAAAGTTCTATAGGATTTAACATTACTTTTTTAAATAAACCATCAATAAAAAGTAACTGTCTTTTATTATCTGGATTAGCAAGCAATGATTTTTTTCCCACAGGGCGTTCGGTAACGAGAAATGAAATGAAGCGTTTCGCTCTTGGAACGAATTCAATTTTGAACGTTGGTAGAAGGACGCTATTAAATTTTTCATTATCACCTCGGCGGGAGACGTTGCCCATTAATTCTGGACTTTACCTGTAATCAAAACATGGAGCGGACCCATTTTAGTGACAGCAAATTGGTACGCAGCCCACTTGAAATTTGTTTGCCCTATAGATTGTCTCCGAAACGTTTTGTAACGAGTTTCAGTGCGGCCTTGAATGGGAAAAGGTTTGTTATTTAATAACTGTCGCAATAATAACCGGAAAATATGGGATCATTAGAATTTTGGAGCATGATGGCAATTTTATATCAAAGTAAGTGTACTTCTGTTTTTATGAATTTTCTAATTCTACACTTGTGTTAAACGGTTATTAAAACCTAACATTGTATTTATATTTGGATTATATTTGTGCAATACCTTTCTTTGCGTCAACAAATCTACCTCCCAGAAAATAATGATCAATAAAATACACCACCAGAGTATTTTGAACCTTAATCCTCCTCAATACAAATAATTTCAGCGATGCTATGTGTGATAGTGAGCTGGCTGACTCTGGACTGCAAGTTCGAGCCAAGGATGTCAGAGCTTCACGAGATCACAATTATGAAGATCTTGTACTTGTATGACCCTGAGGCTTGTGGGAGGATACACTTCTACAACCTGACGTCCAGGGTTACCCATGAGAAGGTTTACACCAGCGTGGTGTGGCCTGTGAAGAATCATGTTGCTGCTAGATTTAGAACGTAAGTGGTACCTGCAATGATTTTCCATCACTACTTTTTCAAAATCTTAGATAGTTATGATTCCAAGAAATGTGAAACATTGGATCTTTGAACATTGATAAATGATAATGATAAATGATAAATGATTTTATTTCTGTAAGTAGGTTTTTACAAACACTTTTACGTCAATCATATTTTTTTTTAAACTAGATGAGGTCGGCGTTTCCTATCTGACTACTCTGAGAAGAAAGGCCGAAACAAACTCAGAGGTCATTGAAACTTTGAAATAGATTTTAAGAAATAGTATCCTGCTATAAACAGTTTGAGGAAGATAGAGAAAATACCCGAAGGCAATATTTACAGCAATCTTCTACTTTAAAAGTGTAACATTAACATGTAGATAATTGTGTTCTCCATATAAAACTAAGTTATTAAGCGTCGGCCCATAACCTAAATAGTAAATTGCAAGGATGTCGTTTGAAAAATTTAAATGAATAACTTCATTCCCTCAAAGCTAAGTCCATACAATCCATAGACAGTCAAGTAAAGAGATTGGTTGTACTAGCTCATTTTGATATAAATACAAACAGCTTCTATCTTTATTTTAGCAAGATCCAGTTATGGTTGTCTCTCCACCTGATCTGGATGGTATTTGCCATCATCAACGTGACGCAAGGGGAGCGCTCCTGCAGCTTTTATGTCACTTTACTGCCGTTCACCATCACCGGAGTGACTCTGCTCATTGTGGATGTGATCAACGCTGGGATGTTTCTTGTTGACGCGAGGTTTACGTACAGCGAATGTAAGTAGATCATGTGAACTGTTTTAAGGATAAATCTGTGATGATTTTTCCTAAACAGTTTTCATTTGTTGAGTTATTAATTTATAATAATAATTAATGTCGGTTAGTGAGTTATTTTTTTATTTTTATTATTATTTATGTACACACAGTAAAACAGATACAGATACGACATATTAGTATTGAGTACAAAGGTACTGCTTATTTCTTAAGAAATTTCTCCCAGCAGACCTGTGAAAGGAGAAATGAAAAAGAAATTTAGACAATAGTGTCTGAGAACGAGAAGAGAAGAATTTAGTTTCGAGTTTTAGAATTTGGTTTAGTTTTAGTTTTTTCTTAGTTAAAGGAAAGCAGCATTACATAATTAACCAGTAAGTAGGGTATCTAATAATGAATGTACAAATAAGTTAAATAACATTGGAATTCATTAAAAGGTCCCATTAGAGTTGCGAACAGTAAACAGTAAAAGTCTTAATTTAGATGAAATTCGCTGTTACGCTATTTCAATCCACCCCGATCAGAACAAAATAACTATAAATTAAAAATTTTAAAAACCCCCGACACGGCACATTTGTAGAATTTTGGTTCTTCCATCCCCACTTTAACCCACCATAACTCTTAAACGGCTCAATCGATTTTTATAAAACATAGCTAAGAACACTCTCAATTAAGTCTCCTTTCATCCAAAAAAAACTAACACATTTGTAGAATTTTGGTTCTTCCATCCCCACTTTAACCCACCATAACTCTTAAACGGCTCAATTGATTTTTATAAAACATAGCTAAGAACACTCTCGATTAAGTCTCCTTTCATCCAAAAAAAACTAAACTGAAATCGGTTCAGTGGTTCGGGTGCTATGATGCCACAGACAGACAGACAGACACACAGACAAACAGACACGTCAAACTTATAACACCCCTCTTTTGCGTCGGGGGTTAAAAATCACAATAATTAAACAGCATTTAAGGGTGTAATGAGAAACAAAATAACAAAGCATACGCAATCTGGACTGAACAGTAAATCCTCCATTGTACTACAATGATATCGGATGAAGCACTCGATCCATTGCGGCGTTTGTATGAAACCTAACTTTAATTATCCTATCAAAGGCGGCGACACTATGCAATAAATACGTAGGTTGAAACTGAGGCACTTTAGAACAGTTATATCTAGAGTTCTGAGGCTATTTCGCAGGATTATTCTGAGATGAATTTTGTTCTTCGGACTTTTATTTACCTTTAATGAATAATTTAAAAGTTTTATTAGACTGTAGGTAAAATTATAATGGCATAACATTTAGCAAATGGTCTAATAAAACTTTTGCGCATTTCCTTCTGCTTTTGCTTTGGCACCTTTGGCGATTATTCGGGCTACCATAAAATAAGGTACAAATACCAATATACGCCAAGTGCCTCGAAAGATTAAAACCTTCACCACATTAACCTACCTACCTATTTTTCTGTTCTTTTCTTGTAGTTAAATAAATAAAAACTTTGGTGGCAACAACCGGGAATAGATAACCAATGACACCGACTTCCAAAATTAAAGTATTTTTTCACTTTATAGTGTTTTTTTGGTAATAAAGTTTTTATTTTGACTTTTTACTTGTGGTACCTACCTCACACAAAATCGTATATATTCACTTGCTAATTAAATAACAGTGACAGGAAGTTATTATAACATCATCAACATACACTGAGTGTAAAAAATACGTATTATTGAAGTTGACTCTAAAACCACTCACCAGAACTTGACCAAATTTATATGGAACGGTTTACCCTTTCCACCAAAAGAAGATTTATTAAAATCAGTTTATAGATGACAGTGTTCTGAGGTAACAAACATTAAAAAAAATACATCCGAATTGAGAACCTGCTCCTTTTTTTGAAGTCGGTTAAAAACGATCACAAACTGCTTTACGCTCGTCTTCTATCATTTAGCCAAAATATCCATAACATTGACAATTTACATAATATTATACCACATCCTCCCTATATCCGAAGGTGTCCATTATGGTGGAGCTATAATGTAAATGAAAGTACAGTAGTAGGAGTACACTTTGACCTTTAGCTGACCTAATGTGGACCCGAGTTTCAATAGAATAAGAGCCCAGCTAATACTGGTTTTCTAACCGCTCACGTGCGGCCTACGTACGACATTATTTATACGGACTTCCCTGAATAAGGCCACATACCTGACTTTTAGTAATTGATGCCCACTAGCACCCACTCCAGAATTAGGCCGCTTTGTAGCGCAGATGGATACGTTTAATCTGCCAGCGTTGACTAGGTAACTGTCTATTCACTTCTCTCTGTTAGGACGAGCCTTGATTCAATAGGAATTTAATCCTTTTGGTTAAGACTGGGCTTTAATGGACACTTAATGAGTGGAAGAGTAATATGTATAGCAAAAGTGATCACCAGGTAACATCCTGGGTTTTTGACTGCTGTAAATATGTAGTCTATTAATTTTTTTAAGCCGCTTAAAAATAAAAGAGCTCGTCGGAAATCACAGTTTGTTATTATTAGCACACATGGAAATGAGTGTCCATTCTCTTAGCACAAGTGTTTTGTGCGATTAAATCGGTAAATAAAGTGTTTTTCGACTATCGGGGAGGGAGGGTTACTTTATTTTTCAAAATAAATAATTTACTTTCTATTACACAGCTGCAATACTCCGCTATCTGGCAAACAGGGGCCACCTGCGTGCCATGAACAAGAATCCAATCACTCCAGGGGTACTCAACGTTGAAGACACATCCTGGATCGCAATACTTCTGGCATACGTCAGCATTCGAGGCTTCGTTCAGTGGGTTATCAACTTCTGGATAGTAAAGGACAATTATTTCGAGGGTCTGGAACGTTATCGTAAGTTTATTCGATATTTCAACAGACATTGTTGCTTTGAAAATTGGTTTTGGATGTAGTATTTATCACACTTAACAGTAGGTACGTTAAACCATACTACCGTTTTAATCAATCACCCATCATTCGATTTGGCTTAAATCGCTCCAACCATTTCGGAGATTAGCTGGAACAAACAGACAGATAGACAGACAACAAAATGGAAAAAAAAATATTTTGTTATAAGTACCGTATATACTTTCACATTTAGTAAAAAGCTGTTATTTTGACATTACAAACAGACACTTTAATTTTATTTATTTGTATGTTTAAAAAGATGGCATACATTTAAATGAGAGGAATATAATATAATTGCATCCTGACCTACTTTAGCCCCGTGAAAAAGGCATATTAAAATTATAAAGCAATTACCTTACATTCGTTAGAACATGTATTTGAATTTACCATAACCGCTTAGTATATTACGGAGCCCTTAATAATATATAAGCATTATGCTCAAGGGACTAGCCTAAGTTCCGAAGTTAGGATCTCAAGTTAGTCATCCGTTTTAACGTTTATTAGTTATCTGCTAATCCCTAGAACTTCGCTTGCATGGATTAACCCTACCTATAATAATGATCATCAAAATACTTAGCGATTTAGTTGTTAAATATTTCGGCGGCCTAATATGTGATAGCTAAGGTCTTATCAATGTTTTAGCTTAGCGTTCTGCCTTTTTCCCCTTTGTTCGGGTCCTAAGGATCGTTGCATGATGTTAAATAGCCTATAACATTACTCTTTCAGTAATATTGTTTCAAATTCGACTGATAGTTTCAAATATTAGCGCGTACAAACAAAAAAATAAAAAGCATACTCTTTAGCTTTATTATATTATATATGGGGTCACACTGAAAGTATTTAGAATAGGCCAGTAAGAAAAGCAGCCGATGTAAAATTTATTTAAATTTCGAATCAAGAACTCTTTGGGAATCTGTAGATGTGTAATGAATTCATATGTCATTTGTACATACAAATACATTCATTCATACAAATTGGCGGCAATTTAAAAAGTGTCTGTCGTGCGTCGAAATGGATTTCAGTAGAGAAAATTTTCGTTCAATGATTTATTACGACTTTCGTTGCAGTCTTACTCAACAACAATGTTACGATAGACTTCGATTTGCATTTCACGACGTCGCTCCATCCCGTGCCACTGTTTACAAATGGTTTAATGAGTTTAAGCGTGGTTGAAGCAAACTCACTGATGATTCGCGAGAAGGCCGTCCTTTTACGACTACTGAAGATAACGTGAGTCCTGTGCGGCTAATGATAGAAGCTGGTAGAAGGGTGACATATAAAAAGATTTGGGCAGCTTTAGGCATTGGTATGAGTCAAGTACAAAAAGTCTTACATGAACATTTAGGCGTCAGAAATCTCAGTACTAGATGGATACCTCATAATTTGACGAAAGATCGAAAACGTCGTCGTTTGGATTGGTGCGGCTCATGCTTGAAAAGTATGACGGAGGTGACTCGAATGCTGTATATGACATCGTCAGAGGTGATGAAAGCTGGATATATTTTTACAAACCCGAAACCAAAAGACAATATGCGCTCTAAATGTTTCCATTCGAAGATTTGCCGACAAAGGTAAAGAAAGGCAGAAGTCAAGGAAAAAAGATGATTGCCTCATTCTTTGGACGGACGGGTCATTTCTTAACAATTATCCTAGAAGATAAAAAGACAGTCATAGTTTACCAGTTGTCTTGGAAAATGTTAGACAGCAGCGCCAAAGAAGCAGGATCCTCCTCCACCACGACAATGTTCCAGCTCACTCCACCAGACGGACTCTCGAATATTTGTCTATCGAAAGTGTGGAGTTAGTAAGTCATCCTCCATACAGTCCTACTCCTAACTGACCTGGCACCGTGTGACATTTATTTATTTCCAAAAATTAAAGATAAACTTAGAGGAATTTCATTTTATGAACCCTGAAGGTGCCGGTTGGCTGCGTTTGAAAAAGGCGTGGAAGAAATCCCTAAAGAAGAGTGGACGCACTGCTTCAGTCAATGGTTCCGTCGCATGCGACGGTATATAGATAGATTCATTTATTTGCACGAAATATGGTAATTTACAGATATTTTAACACACAATAGTTCTTTATATTCCGCCTACTAAATTCGGCATGCAAATTTTGTGACATTATTAATGATTCTAATATAATCAATTTACACAAAATAATTAAATACCAATAAAAAAAAAGTAAATCAAGAATTGTCAACATATCAAAAAAATATTAACAGGCTTCTACATAATTTAGTTTTTTATTTTATAAAACTTTCAGTGTGACCCACGTATAGATATAGATAAATATGTATTTGGGCAAATTTTTAAGTGGAATAAGATTTTTCAAATAACCAATGTCCTCTCTTTTCACCACGACAGGGCTTGTTTTAAAAGAAGCGTTTGGTACGTTTCCATTGTATGATTTAACATTATGTATATAAATTTTCCAGGTAATTTAAGCAAGCAGTAATATACAAACTTTATTACCCTTTTCCCCACCCCCTTAGGAGTTGATTTTTGAAAAACCCTGAATTGCGTAGTTTTTATTTTTTGTTTTAATTATTAGTAAATTTACTAACCAAAGGTATATAAGATTTTTCATATAAACTGTATCCTCTCTTTTGCCCAAGCGGAGTGGAATTAATTCATAAGTATAAGTACCGAGTTTCGAGATCGGACAGCGCCATAACATTATTCGGAAAAGTTTAGAAAAATAAAAAAATCCAATTTTTTTACTTATTAACCAAGTATTCGTGCAAAGTTTCAAGTTTGTTACCTCAAGGAATAAGATTTTTATTATAAACTAAATACCCCTTTTCATCCCATTTAAGGTCTAATTTCCAAAAACCTCTTCTTAGCAGATGCCTGCGTTATAATAACTATCTGTGTGCCAAACAGCTCAATCTGTTCAATGGTTTGAGCTATTTCTTCATAGATCAGTCAGACAATCTCAGTAACGGTTTACTTTTAGATACATATACCTGGATTAGACCTGGATTATATGATTTTTTTTTTATTTGTAAAAGGTAACATACTTAAACAAATCTGTGGATTCTGCATCAAACTCACTCCCTGATACATACATACATATTAATTTTCAGGTCGACAGAAACGTATGAGCCCGAAGCACAGATTGCGAACAAAAAGTTCATCATTCAGCTAAATATGGAGAAGCTAACAACGCAAAACGTTGTATCTACTGGTTAATAAAAGGATAATATTCTAACAAAGTTTAATTTGTCATTACGTGCAGTAGTTTTTATGGGGTCGTCGCTATACATGAAAGATAAATGTTTTAATGCAAATGAGGAACATGGACGACACCGTAAAGGTTAAGGAAAAATAGTGGATATCGCAAGCATAGCAGCAAGATCTCACATCCATAATTGTGATTTTTTTAAGTAAAAACTGTTACTCTTCACCCATCACTAGTCCTACCTAAGGTACAAATTTAGTAACTTATTACAGGGAAAACGAAGAACTTATGGTTATTATATTTTTGCGTGAAATCAAACAGAGACAAACAGAGCCTTCGCCAAAAGCAGGAAAACTATAAGATGAAGAAAAAAAATCCGTATTGAGAATTTCCTTATACCCACAACAGAGAAACCCTATAATACAGTCTTTTATGTCCCCAAAAACGTATTTGGCATGCAAACAGTGTGTTTAGTACCGTCCCTTGATCCGGAAGTGTCCATAGACTGACGCACTGATATGGCAGATAACATGCATAGGGTTATATTGTTCGCTGACACAACAGGTGGGTTACAATCATATCCATTTTGTGGTGGGTCTGTGCATAAACGGTCAGTGCCGTCATTCAATCTTTTTAGGGTCATTGTGTTGCATGATAGCTTTGATAAATGAAAAAGGTCTGTTATTTAATTCTTTGTAGACTTCGACGAACGAAGTCAGTCTGTAACCGACCCGTCGTACGAGAGAATTTTGGAATCTTTATACCATCAGCGGTGGACGTCTTTCGGCTGAAATGATGATGATGATGTAACATTACACAGTCAGCAACACTCACCGAAAATGAAATGACCTACATCAAACAGTTGCCCTAATTTTAAGGGCAGAAAAACACATAAACAGCCACAGCGAATGAATGCCAGCAGATGAATGCGGGCAGAGCAATTAAAATCCGTCTCCATTATAAATGACATAATTATTGCGGAGATTCCGACGTTTACCGCCACCCTTAATGAATGGAACTGGGAGATTGAGGCAGTTCCTTATGACTTTGACCGACAGCAATAAAATTGTGAAGTCTGAATGCTGTTCCGAGTGAGAAAAAGTGATAATCATGTGTCGTTAGGTTTTAAGATGACCCTAGTTTATGAGAAGTTTTACATCTCTGGAAAGTTTATTTTAGGTCGTAGGTAGTCTTGAACAGAACATGCATTTACTAAACATACAGCATTAAACTATAATTATAAGTACTTTCACACAAATGAACTTTTATGAACTGCGTTTTGGTTGTCTGTAAAGTCGGTTTACGGACGATAGTTTTACGTGATAACGTTATAAAGAAACATCGATGAACCACTACTACTACGACTACTGTACTATTCGGAATACTAGCTCTGACGTCACGCGAGAAGAGAGATAAATGTGACACAAGCTAACGCTAACGAAAGGGAAAGAACTGATCGTGCCTCTCTATCACTTGTTCCGCGCTCTCGCTGGCACGCTCTGGCTCAGACGGAACGTTACACTTTTTTGTGCGTACAGCCGGTGTTCATCGATTTATAGAATAGAATAGAATATTTATTTGCGTAAAACACGGTATACAAGGGTTTTAAATACAAATTGAGGCACAAACATGACGTTAACACGTCAATAATAACGTTTATAGGACAAAATCAGAACTTAGCCTAATACAGTTTCAATACTAAAAACATAACATACAAGAGTCTTCTAACCTAAATGAACTCCTGATTTCCAAACTAGGTAAAAACCTGTATCTTGGAAATCAGTGCTCTTACAATGAACATAACAAGGCTCATACTTATATAAGGAGTAACTAATATACATCAGTACTGAAAAAGTTAGACCACAATTAAGTCATGTGAAAAAAAAAACAGAAAATAAAAATATAATAACAAATTATTGCGATAGCTATGGTTTATTTTACAGCTTAACGATTTCAAGAGATATGATTATTATATAAGTGTTATGTTGTGTAAGATGTAGGAGTGTTGTGAAGTGCAGTGTAGAGTATCTATATTATAATATAATAATAATATGAGACAACATCCACACAAGGTCTTCAGGTCCCGAACTAGATAGAACCTGTACTACGGTAACCTGATGACTAATATGGTTGTATATTGTTTACCCGAAGATTATATACCATAATCATCATATCCCCGAATTTCATTTGCCCGAATGTTTTGTTTGCCCTAAAAGACATATGACATACTTTTAATTGCCCGAAACTTAGATACCATAAGATACGAGTGCCATACGTATTGTTTTTCATATTTTTAATTGCCATAATAAATATTATAATGATTATTAGACATAATATTTAAACGCCATAATAACCATTACACATGATTAATGGTCACAGTTCTAACCTAACTGAAATGGCACCTAACTAAAACCTTAAATATTCTATGCATGGTCGAGGGTGGGCTTTGGTCGACGGAGCCCCGCTAAGCGGGGCTCCTACTTCTGGGTGGTTTATAAAAAATAACCACGAAGGGGATGGCGGGGTCATTTGAGTGAGCGAAGCGAGCGAATAGACCCCGCCATCCCCTTCTAACCTAACCTATCCGAGTCGGGGTGCCTTAAAGTCTCGATTGCATCCAGTTTCTCCTAATATAACAACCGTTACACACCCAATGACGTTTTGACGTTCAAAAAGTGCTGATTCTCAGCCTAATTTGAATAAATGACTTGATTTTTAGTACGTTGACTATTATGGCAAATGATATTAGGGCAAATAAAATTCGGGCAAACGGCAGTATACCGACTGATATACATACTTAAATAACGAGAACGAACGTTTATTGAGTAACGTAAAAAAATCGTTATTTCTGGACAAGTAGTAACTCCTAAATTGACGGTTCTACTTATTAATAAGTGATACAAACTGGGTTAAGACAGTTTATTCTTAGAAATGAACGACCCAACAGTAGACAAAGAACAAAAATTATCCTAATTTGTCAAGGCTATTGTCATGTCAAGGTTTTTACTTCACAACTAGCTTTAGACCTCCAAATGAAATATTTGCGAAAACCTCCTATTCTACTCTATTTAGTAAAACAATAGCAGCCAATTATGTGAGCCTAACACAACACTAAACCACTTACAAGGCTATTATTGAGTTTAGCAAATATTGTGGGATCGTTGTTTTGTGACGGTTGTTAATTAAAATAAGAATCCAGGCCTTAGGAATGATATAATTATCTTACTGAACGTTTTTAGTGAAATCTTATATTATCTTGCGACGAACTTTCATACATACTTAATTAAACCACTTTAGATCATTAATTTTGATGCTCACCTTCGTTATACAGGGTTATTGGTAATACACCATCAACCTCTTAAGGGGTCATTGTAGTCATCATTATGAACAACTTTTACTAGGTTTGGGACCTGGTATGAGTTCTGCAAACATAAATGTAGGGAACAGCAGATTTTTTTTCCTCAGTTGATTTTTTTGTTCATAATTATGAGTACAATGACCCCTTATGAGGTTGATGGTGTTTTACCAATAACCCTATATTAGAAAATCTTGTGCAACATTTAATGTAAATTAATTTATGATTTTTATTAAGTTGGTCGTATTTTCTTGGCTCAGAAGAACGTTCAATCTTCTAAAACTGTTCACAAATAACATTGCCTACAAAATCTTTTGCCATTGCCCACTAGGCATTGTCTAAAGGTTACGACTGGAGAGCAAAACGGACCGTTTTACTCGTATGACTTCGGGAAACGGTCAGTAACGGCCGTTTACGACGTACCTAGCAAAAGCCGCTGATTCTTAGTCTAGACAAGCCAACAAAACTAGAAATATGACCAAAGCTTGAGCAATCTTTTTCCAAAACTTTTCTTTTTAAGTTCAATATTCAATAATCTCTTGCATTCCACGATCTGCATTATTGTTATTTTTTTATTAAAAATTGTTTTCGTTTTTTGTATAGATATTTTTTTTTTCTTTTTCGTTATTTATTCAGGTAGCATATGTAGGTAGGTAGGTGGTAGCAAGTTCTGTCATGCATTAAATACTTGTACCCAAGTAAAGTAGCATTTATAAGGCACTCCATGACCCAATTATTTGGGTTGATTCACAAAATCCGCATGGGAATATCGTCACCTGCCACACTGTGTATCTTTCATACTCGGTAAGTTACGAAGGAAATGAAAAACAAACTCAACAAAATAACGTGCGGAGGTGGGAGAAAAAATTTTAACCGGAGATTTAAGAATGTTAAGATTATAATGAAGAGCTATTTATTCATTTGGTCATCTCGGCGTTACTATTTACTATAATTATAATCACTATCAATACATCCATCAAGGAAACCTTTTAGTAAACCGTTGTACCGCCACAGTTTACATGATAATGGCAACAAATAATAGTTATTTATGCAACTGTTGTGTAATAAGGGGTATTAAAACTCGAATGTGGGTTTATTAAACGAGGCGAAGCCAAGTGTGATAATAGTATCACATGAGTGATTTAATACCTAATTATGTACAGTTGCATATAAGACTATATCTACACCCATGATATGAATCCTTTATAAAAGATTCTGAAACTATAGGGTGTTGTACAGTGTTGTAAGAACCCTATGTAAATTCATGGTAAGTTTAATTGCTGAGTTTCTAATACAACAGTTGCATAAATAACTAGTATCACTAACAACAAAGTAATATTTTTTCGCAATACCTACTAATATCGAACAAAAATGGCGGGATACGACGTGAATTCAAAAAATCTATAAGTTTATTTTATTATTAGCTGTAGTAGTGAAACGTGCGTGCATGCCCTTGTTCTTTTTTGAAATTCATAAAGATACCGCGAATCGCGTAATCGAGTCCGAGTTGCATAATGAAATTTATTACAGCATTATAACATTAGTTTGGATGACATAATGGTTACTATGACACTGATTGTTTTAATGTTGGCAATAAGCTAACTGTTTCAGAATTTTTTATAAAGGATTTATAGGATGGGTGTAGATAAAGCTTTTTATTCAATACTACTTGGCCATTATAAGAATGTTGATTTCATTAAATTCCTTAAAAAAAGCCTACGTGAGGATCGCAATCAGAACTCAGCGAGGAATGCAATTGAAATGCGATACAATTAATAGAAAGCTTTAATTCATATCACTGCACAGTTGTTGATTTATTCTCGATACAATTAATGCTATGGAAGTATTCCAAAAATGTCGCATCAATGAAGAATTGAAGTGTCATGAGCAAAGTGCCAGCATTACGATGTAAATTGATATGGATAGGATTTAAAGAATTGAAGAAAGAAATTGAAAAGAAGAATTTTTACTACGAATTATTTTCGTTGCTGCTTTTAAACGTGCTCACATAATATCTTTAAAAGTTGGCAGCTACCTTTATTTTTCCCTTGATAAATGAAAATTAAAGTTTCACTTTAGATGATAAACACTTTATTATAATATTTATAACTTTACAACATCACAAATTAAGGTCTGAACACTAAAAGAGGCGCAGGGTTACGCAGCTGGAGCCTGGCAGTGTACTTCATGTTCTGCACATCATTCTCGGTCACAAATTCCACTTTCTGCAGCTGTCCATTGGGAAGTAAGACGAAGTAGCTTCCGACACTTTTCTGAACTTCCACAGGGCCTTCTAATCTTTCCGCCTGTGGGTTATCAGTGGTTGGACCTTCAGTGGAATCAGGAACTCCGTAGGTGTTGTCAGGAACGCCGTAGGTGTTGTCAGGAACACCATAGCTGGTTGCTGGTGGCGTCTGCTTCGGCAGTTCGAAGGCTTGTCCCTGAGGCTTCCATCCAGAAGCGGGGTACCCGGCATCGGGAGCTCCGTATTGATCAGCAGGCTTCTCAGGCTGCTCGTTGGGTAGTGTGAACGGTTCTCCTGCAGGCTTCCATCCGGACTCTGGGTAGGGTCCTGTTGGCTCAGTTGTCGGTTCCGTTGGTGAGTCAGTGGTAGTCGGAGCTAATTCTTGGCGCTGGAACCTGAACCTCGCTGGTCTGAAGCGAGGCAGCTCAGCCAGTGCTCCGATCACAACACAGGACAGGACTAGGAACTTCATGATTGATGTTGAGCAGTTGAATGATGCTGGTCTTCATATTTCAGACCAATTTATACTATGATGATAAGTTTATGGTGCTTTGTTGTATCATAAATGGTCTGGTAAGGACGTTATAGAGGATATTCGGCGATCACCAGTCCGGTCACGTCGCAGTTGACTGACATTGACCTGATGACGGCGTTCGAATTACATCAATAACTGATTAGAACGTGTACTTAATTAATTAAGGGATCATTAATGCAGAGGTTTTCGAGTTACCTTGAAATGCGCTCGTGACTAATATTCAATTTCTATCTGGGATACGTCTGCTAAGTGTTGGTATTAACAATTAGTATTGAAAAGCATTGCTTCTGAAAATGTGTGCCACATTATTCGTCTGTGAGATCAATAAAAGTCAATCACTCTCCAAACCTCAAACGCACAATTTCAGTGTCCTCAAACTTGATAAAATCTTTAACTAATATTCCTTAGCTAACATAATATCTCTTATCTCACCTAATGGCGTGTGTTTAGTTACTTCCGCTACAAATAAAGGATTCTTTTTATCATCTCTAACAAAATTAAGGTAAACTGGTCATAATAAAAAAGCCCATATTTTTAACAAGAACAAACAAGCTGACGATTGTAATCGTGGAAGAGCTCGGCTCGCAACTTGAGGACCATTGTGGAAAATAAAAATGCCTCTTCCTCCTCATTTAATAAAATGTTTCATGTTTGCTCTCCCCTCTTGGTGCGCTTCACAACAATTTATCTACCTACTGCACAATGCACACGATAATGAATTGTATGTGAACTACTTTCTCATTTTGGATAATATCTGAATACTCGGGAGTAATTTCAATTCAATGGTTACCTTGACCACACTCCACCGTACATGGTCAATGCTGACTATCTGAGTCTCCCCTTAAATCGCCGTATTGAAATTTTATCATTAAATGGTTATAAAGACTTCCGGCTGATTGTCCATAAATTAATAATAATGCACCCATGCTTAGATCGAGCACAGAGCACCAAATTATGTTAATATAATTATCAAACTCGACTCATATCGAACGTAGGCATACATGATCATGACATAAAACATGACAAAGCAATCATAGCCCATAGGATTAACAACGTAAACTAATAAATACGGTATTGAAACAGTGTCGAATGTCGTATATAACACATTTATTGGACAGAAACGGTAACTTGGTCGTACAATGTATGACGATACGAGTGATCGGAAGGATGCATTTAGAGACTACAGTTAGAAAAGAATAATTATTATTTACAAATTATACTTCATTGCTACATCCTAGGAGATTTAATACACCATGTAGTCCGTTTTCTGTTATACTGCATCATCACGAATTTTAGACCTTTCATAAAAATCAAAAAGTAATGATCGGTGACTGGCCGATCGGTCACTACCTAACCACTTGCCAGGAGATGTAAATGTGTGTGATGATGTATGATGGTTATGGTGGGCATGCAACATCGGTTTATTTCCTCAGTTATGGCACGCGACGTCATCCGTAAATTAAAGTTTGCCTAATTTCTTAACGTGGTGGTACGTGATGCCACCCATAAAGTTAGGAATAATATCAGAGTTGATACTAAGACGGACACATGGACCCGTTATGAAATACCATTATTTTCTCAGTGGTGGCACGCGATGTCACCCAGGAAGTAAATAACTTGCTAATTAATTTTGTAACTGGTCCTTACGGTTGGATATAGACAAAAATACCTCGCCCTATTAAAATATCAACACAAATATGAAAACCAACCCATCGCTTAAAGATGATTTTTTATGGTGGGAAACAAAAATAAATTATGTAGCTAATCTCATTAGAACCAGTCACTCTTCAGCAGGAGATTTTTTCGGATTCCTCTCTGCCAGGGTGGGGAGCATTTTGCAATAGAGAAACAGTAAGTGGTTATTGGTCACAGGAAGAAAGGTATAAGCACATAAATGAAATTGAATTATTAGCTGCTTTTATGGGACTGAAATGCTTTTGTAAAACCATCACTAATCCGGAACTGTTGATAAGAATTGACAATACCACCGCCATATCATATATTAATAGAATCGGTGGGATACACTTCGCACACTTGAATAATATAACTCGAGCATCTCTCGAGTTATATTATTCAAGTGTGCGAAGTGGCAGTGGTGCGAACGAAGGGAGCTTTTCATATTTGCGTCTTATCAGATCATGTGAAAATACTGATTCTGATGAACCCTCAAGGGTCTCGAAGATTGATACAGAGTGGGAATTACACGAACCTTGTTTGCGAGATATGGTAAGCGAGTTCGGTCCACCAGAAATAGATCTGTTTGTCTCTCAAATTCATAAAAATTGTTCTAAGCCTGTATCTTGGAAACGAGATCCGGATGCCTACCTACGACATAGATGCATTTACCCTAAGATGGGTCAATTGTCTTTTTACGCCTTCCTTCCCTTTACAATTATATTGAATTGCATTAGAAAAATAAATTAATGCCGAAGCAACCGGCATATTAGTAGCACCCTATTTGCCAAGTCAACCATGGTTCCCACTGTATAGATCCTTGATCATGTCTAAAATATTATATTTTGGACCAGATGAAAACATACTCTTGTCTCCTTCCAGAACGGCGCACAGTGGTGCAGGTAGTACGGGCATGCGGAAAATATTATTTTTAAATGAAAAGACGTTGCGTTTCTTCATAATACTTTATTAAAATGATATAATGGATGTACCAGTTTACAAAGAGAAAGATATAACACGTATTTTTTTTTTATTAACATGAAAATATTCATCAAATTTTTTCACATGAATTTCATATAATTAAATCAGCATTTTTAAATAAATAAAAATTAATAAACTAAATATTAAATAGAGAAGACATTGATTGAGAGATGGGTGCTATCCACTAATAAAGCTTTGGCATCATCGTGAAGAGGATAGTATTTTTTATTCGGTACTGCACGTAAACTGTTGATAAGGGGATCTGAGGTAGCTAAGAGCATATTCATAACATCTTCATTACATGATAGACGAGAACATTTTCTTGAATGACCTAACCTATAATTGCGGTAATCTTTATTTCGCGCTTCTTGAGCTTCCTCAGATAACATCCCAATAGGTAAGGCAGCAACACTTATTATTTCTTTGCCATGCAGCAAGATTTTATGCACAGTATTTGGCATATTATACCAGCTGTACAGGCTTACGTATAGTTCAGCAGTCTCGTAACAATAACTACCAAACTTATCCGAATCAACTAATGCACTAGAATTAATTGTTTGCAATATTATACCAAACCGATGAATAAGTTCTTTATCGACTCTTGTGACTTCAGCTACAATGTCTGCATTATTGAAAAATCTTCTAGACGTATTTCCATCGTTAGATGTTCCCATTCCTTGCTTTACAAAATCCACTTTTAGACCTAAACGTTGAAACAGCTCACTTTGGATTCTTTTCTTCTCTTCATCTTTTTGTTGTTTGGTAGTTGCGTTCGTTCTCCAACTGGTAAATGACATATTGTACGCAATATGTAATATGCATTCCATAAATTTAATCCGTGCGTGAAGCGGGGATAAACCGACCTTGAGAGCCTCCGTATCCACAGTTTTATTTCGCACTTGGTCAAGGTTATTTATTTCTGATGGCTTTGACTTGCATATAAAACACACTGCACATGATGATGTGTCCGTAACTGTCTGCGCTATTTTGCCATCTATCATTGTGAACACAAGTTTATGGTAGACTTTGTAAGTCTTTTCCTTTAAACTAATAACAGTTTCATTTAAGTTTGCTATTTCAGACTCCATTCTAGCAATTTCATTTTTCGTAGATTCTGTAGTTTCTTTTTGAAATTGGAATTGTACCGGGCGACAACACCTTGTAGAAGAAGGAGTTGCATTTGTCCAATACACAACAGATTTATTTTCCTTTTCATACAGACGCAGTGGAACTAATGATGTCAAAAACATATATGAATCTGACACATTTTCGTCGATAAATGACTGTTTGTACTCAGCATGACCTGATGATCCGTCACATCCCCACTTGTGTAAAAACGTTGAATTTACACTAATCTGTGTAAGGTCGTCTTCAGACATTACTTCAAATAATCTTCTGGTTGTGTGATCCAGTAATGACTGCAAACTTACACAAGCGTAGCTTTCCGTTACATCAATATCCGTGGGGTAGCATTGCCTTTTTACTTCAAGTACTTTATGATAATCGGGAAAAATATCACAACCAATACTTTTTGCTGCATTTCTCAGTACTTGATATTGATGTTTCGAAAGTGATGCATCAAGTAATAATGCCAACGCTTTTTCTGGAGTAAACTTGATAGTATCCGATGATCCTTCTTGTACGAGTACCTTAGAGGCAGCTTTCTTAATCATTTCTTCAGGAACGCTTTCACACAATCTTTTAACTTTATATCGCTTTGTTCGATCGCAACATTCATCAAATGATTTTTCTGGTCGTCCTCTATGAGAGCGTTTTGATGGCCCTGGAACATTACTGTCACAATTCACCACATCAGTCTGCACCGAAGATGTCTCAACGGTAAAAATATTTTTCAGCCACTGTTCATTTTTTGCCATAAAAGCATTTTTATTTCTCGCTGCAGTTTGCCACTTTTTTGTAAATACGGGTAGAAAATTACGGCTTAACTTTTCATAAACTTGATTCCAAACACTTTCTGTAAGCTGTGGATACATAAGTTTTAAATTTTCGAGGCATTTATGTATCTCACGATTACTTGATATTATGATTTCCACTAAATCGGCATAGACAATAGTAAAGCTATCCATCACTATAATAACACTGTTATCGTAAGAGAAAATAATTGTAAGTGAAGTTAAAACTACCATTCAATGCTATTTATACTTACACGATATGATAAAATGTTAATTACCCTCATTAGAAACACTTATTAATATAATGCACTTTTTCTTAATTACAGAGCGTCATTAGTTAAGGACCTGGTATTTCCAAGATCGCAGGTTATCGCAGCCAAAACTAATGTATTCTTAATCTATGGGGTCTAATTAATCTCCGAAAGTATATTATTACGTATCGGTCGATAACGGAGATTAGTTATGATCTCATGATTGAAAACAAAAGGTTCCAAATGACCTTCTTCACTAAAAATGTAATAGTAAGTAATTATTCATTATATTATAACATTATGTTTACTATTTTATTAGTACACACAATAAACTTATGACTAAACTAAAAATGAAAGTTGATAATTATAGTATTTTGGTTCTATTCATACTTGAAATAACAATATTTTTTGCACGAAATTTGTAAATTCTCGATCACCCTACTTTGGCATCATATAATTAAATAAGTATAATTATTTATCCGTATTAATTTTAGGACTTGTTTCTACTAACATTCTAGTATGTGTGTACCAAATTGTAGACATTTTAAACAAGGTTGAAACAAAGGACTTTTTTCCGCCCTTGTACCAATGTGCGGCGCACCCTTTAAGGCCGAGCCTTATCGTGGTGTGCGCAGTGTTATCTGGGAAGCATTCGTCAGACAGTTACTAGAACATGATACTGTAGATATAATGATTCAGTCGTTATCAAATAGTACTTTGCAACAGTATAATATTATATCGTATAAATTATGGTTTATGTTTTGGAAGGAAAAAAATATTGTTTTTTTTTTTAATTATTTTAGATAAAGAAACTTGTGTAAAATAATTAAAAAAAAAACAATATTTTTAAAAATCGACAAACACAGTCGTGTTTGTCGATTTTTAATGGGTATGTTTAGGTTCAGGCCTAATTTGCCTGAGTATCCATTTTTTTAGGAGCCCAGCGTGGTTTTATCCTACCTATCTGATAAAACTCCTAGTGAATCATTAACTCTCGATATGATCAACAAAAAAGTCGCAACTCTGCTTGCGTTGTCAACTGGGCAACGTGTTCAGACGTTAACAAGGTTAACAACATATCGTTTTATAAAGCGGGTGTTCAGATGGCCATAGACGAAATTATTAAGACGTCAGCGCCCAATAGGGCGAACCCTAAATTAATAATTCTATTCAAACTCAAAGCATTTATTTCAAATAAACCAATTACACTTTTAAATTGTCAAGTGGTCGGTCAGTCAGAAAGATGAAGCTAGTTGCTCATTCCAAAGCGTAGTAGTAGTTTCTTGTGTGTCCATGGAGTTTCTTGCCCGTTCTTCTCCACATGTGGAGAAGAACGGGCAAGAAACTCCATGGACACTCTTTTAAATCAAAATATTGTTACAAAAAAGTGGTTACATCATTCATGTTGTAATCATACATGTGAGAACAATGTAGAAAGACGTGCACGTTAAAAGCGTCCGTAATAAAAAGATATAAACAATTATGGAATTAAAATAAGCCGCAGCAGCTAAGAAATGACCAGTGCCTACTGACGGCGCCCGTTCACGAACATGATGTATGGAACTATCATGAAGAACTAAATATTTATCCAGCGAAAGCTCTCTCTGTTTACCTAAATAGGACGAGGATTTTGAAATAACGCGGGAACAGAAAGACTACTCTTAACTAAAAAAAAACCTATCCGAAACGCCAGTCCACAGACCATAAGCTGCTGGATCAAACAATTCCTTAAGGATAGTGGGATCGATGTCGGTGTTTACTCGTCACTCGGTACCTACGCGACACGCATCGACCTCAGCGGTGAAGCGTACTGGCGATGGCGTCTCTGTAGATGTCTTCAAGCGTGTGCCGGGCTGGACTGGAACATTAATTTCTAGAAATAGGTACCCAAGAAGATAACATTTAAGTCCACAGGATAAGTCATACATATTGTCAGTTCCGATTGTGTAACTTTTTTTAGATAGCTAGCCTAATGTGTTACGTATTCTGTCTTGTTTCATGGTCTAGAAATTAAACTAACTAATAAACTGTGACTACAAACGGACCGAATTAAGTTTGGCTTAGATACAAATATAAAGATTTTGTACTCACCCACCTGAAGCTGAGGTCACCAGATATAATCTGTGAAAAAAAAATAGGTGCGTTAGTATTACATAATTAGTTTTATAATTGGTCGAAAAATTTATTTGTGTGTATCTGTTACATTAATTGTTACATTATGTTAACGAAGCTCAAGGTCAATTATTTTTGGTTTAATGGTGATTTCCATGTTTTAATCAACAGTAAGTTCTCGTTTTCCCAGAAACTGTCTTGACCTTGTTATCATTCACCTCTAGGTACATCATGTACCTATGTAAATTATAAACGATTTAAATAACTTTTTTTTTCGTGGCGATATCCTCATGGATACCTACCCTCCGTCTGGGAAGAACGGAGGTAAATGCCGCTGCCTTTTGTATGCTGTTTGAATGAATTCCATTGAAATGTATGAAAAACATAACACACAAATATAATTACAAACAATCGTATAATAACAATCATAAGTGAACATTTTTGGAGCAGCAATCAATATACAATAATCTCTCTCTCACACTGAAGTAGGTACTTAGTTAATATTATAATAATATTGCTTTATGAGGTTGTGGTTTACCCCCAGAATAGGAAACGAAAGCTGATCAAAGCAATTAATTTCGAGAACATTGGTTTATGTTTCCTTCTAAAACGGTGTTTAATCATTTTTGGTAATCAAAATATTATAAGTACGTGATAAAATTGTTTTAGCGAGGTTTATTAAGGATTTCTTAATAAGTATTTCAAGCCACGACTGCTTGTTGGATATTTGTGTTTTACAAAATCAAATCATTTATTTCAGATAAGTAGGCACATAAAAGGCACTTTTGAACGTCAAACAAATTTGAATCAGAATCAGAATCAGAGTCAGAATCAGAGTGTTTATTTGTGAAACATAGGTATTTACATAAAGATCTTAGGTTATTATATGTGCGCTATGTTTTGCCGTGAAGGCGTACAAATATTGAAATAAAAATCATAAAAATAACAATATTAAACTATTAACATAAGAAGAAAGCAAAATTAAACTCTTACATGAGAAAAGGAACTATATATCTTTATAAAATTTATAATTAAAAAAACTTACTATAGTAACAGTCTTAAAAAATTTCGAAACAGTCTTTAAAAATTACATTGAATACATATGTTTATCGCTTAAGAAATATTAAACATTATTATCATTAATAAAATCTTCTACAGTATAATAACATTTTTCTATTAGTAGTGAGTAGAGCATCTTTTTATATTTAATTAAGGGCAAATTTTTTATGTTATCAGGTATTTTATTATAAATTTTCGGAGCTATACCAAAAAAACTCTTTTTCATTAAAGCGGTTCTGCATTTTATGTCGCACAGTTTGTTTGTATATTGAGAACGCATTGGAGTTTTTTTAACATCAGAGAGTTTTTGAAACAGATCTAAATTGATTTTGACAAACAAAGCAGTTTCGTAAATTTACATAGCTGGAAATGTCAGTAATTTTAGTGATTTAAAGTGAGGTTCACAAGTTTCAGTAGTTTTTAAGCCACACATGGACCGAATACATCGTTTTTGCGCTTTAAAAACCGATTCTCTTTCAGAAGATTGCCCCCAAAAAATAATTCCAAACCTCAGAACAGATGCAACCAATCCGTGATACGCTAATGATTGGTCTTCTTTGTCTACTCTACTTTCTTATTGCTGCTGTTTCTGAAAATCTTTATTTATTCACTCGGCTTGGTTCATCACTTACAAAAACAGTGCTGTTCTCATGTTCGAAACGTACGTACCGATAAATTACAACATCAACCCAACGCTTGCCATATTCAGGCGGTACATCGAATTTGGTAGGTGACATTTCAAAATACATAACCCTGTACCACCCTGTACAAAATGTGTGCATACAGGTTGCTGTATATTGCAGTAACCCCGTCTTATCTATCGATAGCGCTTGCATTATTCAAGATACACGTTTACTTTATATCCCTGAGCCAACACTCTGCCATTTACGTCCGAACCAAATAGAATTGAGTATGAGTTTGAGTCTTCGCTGGCCACCACCACCCCTTTCTAACAGCACTCTCGGGCATTGAAATGTTAAAATGTATTTACGCTTTAGCTCTTGATCGACGAAATCGTTACCGACGCATAGTGTAGTCACAATTCACATACCTACCTATAGGTACCTACTATTTTCAAGCGTTTAAGTATTCTTGAATATCAGGGCGTTTCAGCGCCTGGCATTACCTACAATATTTTTAAAATACTGCTGGTGACGACTTTGCATATTTTCATTATTCTCTTTATGGAATTGTTTTAGACTCCACGTTTTGAATAATTTCTGGAATAAACAAAGGTAGTACAAGCAGTCAGCATTTTGATATTTTAAGTAGCAAACATTTAAATTAATTATATTTCCAAAACAAAATGAACTGACGAACTCTGTTCGATGCCTAAACCAAACTATTTAATTAACCGTTCAATCAAAATGTTTCATAAATTAACGGTTGCCGGCGAGTCACCGGTCAGCCCAACTTAGTTTAATGTAGGCCCTTTTAGTTTCCTAAACCGAGCTAAAAGCCCTCGGGGAGACAGTTTCTAAAGGATAAAGTACCTCCAAACATTTTGGGAATTGAATTTTAGGCAGGGAAACGGATATATAAAGTTGTGTCCAAAAGATGAAGTGGGCGGGTTTTTTGACGATTTGTTGTTTAAATAAATTACCTACTATGATCCAGTTTATGCTTTGAGGTTTGCGTAATATTTTTCGGTATTTATTTGGAGAGTTAAGTTATTTGAGGTAGTTTATTGATGTATAATATCATTCCTCTCGCTTTCCTGCAATCTGTGGGAGTGATTTCGTGAAATGCGACGGATGTGTGTAACAGGAAGCCGGGGCTGCGTGCGCTATTTGATTTGACAAATGAGCGCGCGGTGGTAGAGTTGGCCGTTAGATGGCACCAACTCATTTTCCGTGAGGTTGGTACTGTCAGACAACACTTGAGTATGTGTGACGAGAAAGGGAAATAGAGAAGGCGAACGCATCAGCTGTACGCTTAACCGCAAATAGTCATTTCAAATAATACCTAAAACCTTTTTTTTTTTGACAAAGAAAGATTCATTTATTTGTATAAACATGTGTAACATGATACATAGATATGCACATATGGATGGAAACGAGTTTAAAATTGCCGGTTCAACATGTTTTGCCATATTCGGCGTACAAAATAGTTTATGATATGTAATTGGAATTATAAATTAGGAAATAATTAAATTATAGTCAAAGTTCAATCAATTCAAATACCTAATTACAATCAATACAAAAATACAGTCAACAAATAATAATAATTAAAACAATAAAATTAAATAAAACTAATTCAATGATCTACGAGTAAGTTCAAAATGTGTAATTCAAAAACTCTGTAACATTATAATATCCCTTACTAATTAGCATTTTTTTAAATTCTCTCTTGAATGAATTAACATTAATTTACATAAGGAAATTTGGAATTTTATTGTATATTAATGGGGCCATGCTTATTACACTTTTACTTAGTAATGCTGTTTTGGCGGAGAGTGATTGCACCCAAAGTCTGTACTTCTCACGTCTATTTCTACCTGTATTATTAATCCGAAGGGGAAACAAATGACGATTGGATTTTACAAACAGCGATAAGAGGAGTTCAGTTTCAAAACCCGCCAAAACACTTTTCAATAAATAACGGTAAAACGTAAAAAACCTTAAAATCATTAATATAAAGAACATCTTTAGAAAATCACAGTGACAGCTTTATACTGAGACTGGCAATACTTAAGAACGTGGAATAACGGAAAAATAACCATTAACATTTTTGTTTTAGCGGATTTTGAAGTATACATTTGATTATAGCGGGGTTTGAAATAAACATTGTTCGTTTTAGCGGGATTTGCAACGGACAGATTTTGACATGTGGATGGTTTTATGCAGTAAATTTATGTACATTTATAAGATTTGGAGGAACATGCAAATGAATAATACGGGTTAAAGTATGAAAAAAAAAGGAAAAAAAAATAACGGAAAAGCAGGGTTGAGATTTCGAGCATTGTGCTCCGCTCCGCTTCGCTTCAATGGAAACGTAGCCATAGACTGACTTATGGTTAAAATAAGATGTTTTTTGTAATAATTATATGTGTAGATAAAAAAGTTTATTTTATTTTTTATTACTAGGATATTACAACATAACATACACATTAAATAAGCTACTTACATAAAATATTAGGTACCTACACAAAATCTCGATAAATCGTAAATAAAGAGGAACTTCACCCCACGAACAGTATAAAACTATAGATTTGATAACCTTTTGCATAACACCATCCCCTTCACTTTAACAAGTAGTTTGATACAAAACTTTACGTACCGTTTCTTTTGCTCCGTCACACGTTTCCATGTTGATCTATCACGTTTTCTCTCCCTGGCATGTTTAGGATCACATTTAGTAACAAATTGTGTTGATTCATCCATTTTTTCTTGATAATAAACATAAAAAACCGACAGCACTTCTTCACTTTGTTGACAAATTCGCCATACTGTTTGTTGTGTCACGTGATGCAATTGCCGTGCTGTGATTAATCGATTTAGATTTAGCGGAATTTGAGACGCATCGGGACTCTTTTAGCGGTGTTTGCAACAAACTGTTACTTTTGTAAGCTGATTTGTTAGGATTTTAGCGGGATTTGATATTCATTCTTAAACCAAGGAGAAATAATGAATGATGGCGCTTCATAATCAAGCGAAACAATGTTTTTGTTCTAATATCGTTTTGGCGGGTTTTGAAACTGAACTCCTTTTCTAATATGTAAAGTGACGGAAGTGTTTGAATTCTGTGCTGTACAAACATTGGTTTGCAACTGTCAGTAGTTTGCAACCCAAACATAGCCCGTATGCAACGCTTTTGCGCTTTGAACGCAGTTTCCTTCTGAGTTGAATTGCCCCAGAATATTATTCCAAATCTTAACACTGATTCAGTAAGCCCGTAATATGCTGTAAGTAAAGTATCTGTGTTGACAGTCGGTGCCAACTTATAAAGAGCATAATTATGACGAAGTACAAATTTTTTTACAAACTTCGTCAATGTGTGTTTTCCAGTTTAATTGCTTGTCAATGATTAATCCCAAAAATCGGGCTGTTTCAGTTTCTCTTATTATACTATCTTTGTATACTAAATTAAATTGTGTTGTATTAAGTAACTTTTCTCGTTGTTTAAAATGCATTATGTTGGTTTTACGGAGATTAATTTTAAAATTATTATCATTAAGCCAGGTAGGTGATTATAGAATTCAATGAATCATTAGAATCGGATCATATTCGGTTGATCATATTTTAGGTGCTATGGTTACAGTACTGTCGTCAGCAAAGAATGACATGGGTTCCTTAGTTGCATTTGGTAGATCATTAATGTATAGTAGGAACAAAGGAGGGCCTAATACACTCACAGTCACACACACAGGATATAATGTTAATGTTTTGCTTATTACCAAGGTGATTTATGTCAGTTGTTACACATCACTTGCGACTATTGAAAGGCTCACTTGTTTATTTCTGAATAGACCATTGTGTGGCATTCCTATAATATGTAGGTACCCTAGTGTTACATAATATATTATGAATTGTATACAGGGTGGCAGGGACATCGATCCGCAAAGTGTCACCACGATTTCAACACATAATTCTAGCAGAGAAACAAAAAAAAAAGTGCAATACCTACGCCTCAGATCATCACAGACCTACGTAGTCAAAACGTATGGAACGGCGATTTAAAAAATAAATAAAAATCAGTATAAAAAATGTAATAATAAACTAATTTAATATATTTTATAATGGAAATGTGCCTAATGAATACTAACGAAACAAGACTGTAAATGTTATTAAGATTATGTTGTGTATGCCATTGATGTAATTTCATGATAATAGTATGCATGAACTAGAAATATGTGCACGACTGATAAGTCGAATATAGTGATGCAGAGTGTGGTCTTCTTTATGAGGTAGGTAGGTGACGATAGTCTTATTAAGTCAAAGACATGTTAACGGTTTGATGGTAGTTTATTGAGTCTTCTCACAAGTGTACAATTATTTGCTTACAAGTAAAATGCTTACTGGGCCGAACGTTACGATTGCGCAGGTGAATGACGCAGATATCGAGTGATTTGCTGTGTAAGGTTTTTACATACTTCACCTCCCCCGAAAAGTAGTGGGTAGGTGGCCTCCCTTTTTTTTGAGAAAAAAAAAAGGTTTGCGTTTACGTAACATTAGGCCTGTACTTACATACTAATTAGCAACTTAATAGCTTAGTTAACGTAATCTCTTATTTTAATAACAATCTTTTTTTTTTTTTTAATTACTAAATGGCTTGGTGTTATTTTTATGTACCATAATCTCTTTATTATTTTTAAGAATTTTAACATTTGGTGAGAGTTCCTCTATTACCTTAAACGGTCCTTTATAAATACAATCTAATTTGTTTCCGATTTGGTTCTTTATTAAAATCAAATCTCCTGGTTTGTAAGTTACACAGTGTAATTTCTGATCATATGATATTTTTCTACGGTTTTTACATTCTAATAAATTTTGTCTAGCATCTTGTTGAGCCTTTTGTAAACGGTACTTAAGTTCTTTTGGGTAGTCATCAAAGTTATACAAGGGGTCCAAAGACTCTGTCAAATTGCTAGGTATATTACAGACTTTGCCAAATACTAGTTCGTATGGGGTATATTTCGTTTGTGAATGAACACTGGTATTGAAAGAAAAACACCAGAATGGAATCCAATCGCTCCAATCAGTTTGATTATTCTCGCATTGAATTCTGAGGTATGCACCTAAATGCTTATGTGTATTTTCTAAACTACCTAAAGTTTCATGATGATAAGAAGTTGAATGAATTTTTTCTATGTTCAGTAACTTGCAAACTTCTGACATGATAGATGAAGTAAATTCGGTTCCCTTATCGCTTATAAACTGATTTGGTATACCGTAACGTAATATGAAATTGTTGACGAAACATCTGGCTACAGTCTCGCTATCTTTTCGTGGTAAAGGGTAAGCCTCCACAAACTTACTTAAATCGCATTGGATTGTTAAAATATATTTATTGCTATAATTATCTAAATCTAGTGGGCCCATTATATCTAAACTAACACGTTCAAACGCTGACTTGGCGGTTGACGTTATCGACAAAGGTTCTCTAACATGTTTGTTTGTCGTTTTTTGTATTTGACAACTTTTACATTTTTTAACATAATTCATGACGTCGTTTGACATTCCTGGCCAGAAATAATACTTTTTAATATTATTTATCATACGATTTATGCCTGCATGTCCACTCGTGGGCAAGAGGTGAAAGTCATTTAAGATTGTAATTATTTCATGTTCGTCGTTTATTCTCTTTAAGTCTTTAATTATTAAAAATCTTGGCGATTTTATTTTACAATCTTTTATACTGCGCAGTAAACAAGTAATATTTTTACTATTATTCTTATTCTTCGTAATAAGTAATTCATTAATATTCAATCGTATGCACATATTTTCTAAATCTCTCGCTAACTCCTCTGGGGATGATAACGATCGAGAATGAAGAAATACCGTCGATTTCGATGGGACGTAAGTGCAATATTTAGCATTTGATAGAATTATATTCGCATCATTTATTCCTTGATAATCTGAAAAACGTAACTCGACTATATTACTAGGTCTCTTAAGTACTTCAACAGTTGCAGGTTGATCAGACCCGCGGACTGAAGGAAGTTTGTCTATCTGTTTTCCTATCTGAGTCTTGAGTTTTTTGCTCTGAGCTCTGGTCAAAACAGATACTATGTGTTCATGCATTTCTTTCAAATTGTGTGACGTCACCGAGAGTCGACTTAACGCATCTGCAGCTGCATTATGCCGGCCTGGGACATATTCCACGATAAAGTCATATTCCTCTAAATACAGTCTGAACTTGGTCAAACGGCTGGAAGGGTCTTTTAAACTAAATAAATACACTAGTGGCCTATGGTCTGAGTAGATGATAAATTTTCTACCATACAGATAAGGGCGGAAATGTCGGACAGCCCAAACTATTGCCAATAGTTCAAGTTCAATTACCGGGTACCTACTTTCGGCTGGCTTTAAACTTCTGCTAGCGTAAGCGATTACTTTTCCATTTCCGTTTGAAAGTACTGCACCTAAACCTAATTTCGACGCATCTGTTTGTAATTTAAAAATGTTGTTGTCCGCAAAATCTGGATAATCCAGTACAGGTGGATTCATAAGAGCTAATTTTAATTTCTCGAAAGATGTTTCGCAATCGTTTGTCCACTCGAATCGTACATCTTTTTTGCACAATCGATTCAGCGGAAACACGATGTTGGCGAAACCTGATATGAATCGTCGGTAGTAGTTGGCAAATGCGACAAAGCGTTTTACGTCGTCAGCAGTCCTTGGTCTTGGGTAATTACGTACGGTATCAATTTTACCTGGGTCTGGGAAAATACCGTCTTGTGTTATTTTGTGCCCTAGGTAAACAATTTCTTTTCGCATGAATTCGCATTTAATGGGATTCAGTTTAAGATTGACTTTTCTTAAACGGTTTAAAACGTCAATGAGGTTTTTAGTGTGGTTTTCTATACAATTTCCGATTACGACGCAGTCGTCGAGATATATAAAACATTTTTGGTAATTTAGGCCTGCCATTGCTATGGTCATGAGCCTAGAAAAGACACTAGCACTAGTTTTGAGACCCATTGGACAACGCTTCATTTGGTATTGTTTACCTGCTGTGAATGTAGTGTATTTACGGGAATCGTTATCTAAGGAAAGTTGATACATTTTGTTCAGGCCGAAAGACGTATATTTTCGTGAGTCGGGACTTAATGATAACTGATAATACGATTGTGAAAGGTCTAACTTCGAAAAATAAATACTGCCTGATAAGGAATCTAAAATTTCTGTGATATTAGGCAAAGGGAATTTATCGTCCTGAATTCTGTTATTTAACTGTCTGTAATCAATAACTAATCTCCATTTCTTTTGGCTTGATTTGTCTGCCTTTTTTGGAACTAGCAAGACGGGACTGGACCATTCCGAAACTGTTTCCTCTATGATGTCATTATCTAGCATTTCCTGAACCTGCTTCTCAATCTCACTTTTGAGAGCTTGGGGTATCCTATAGGGCTTTATATAAGTAGGGGTCACGTTGTCTTTTAAAACGATATTATGTTCCATCAAATTGGTGACTGATAAAGAATCGCCTGGTAAGTGAAAGACATCGGCGTATTTTGCACATATTTGCTCGATACTAAGCCTTTCTTCCTTATTCAAGTAATTTAGATCGAGTAGTTCGAATAAAGTTTTTACACGTTCTACGGATTTAGTATCTTTTGTTAGGTGTGCCAATTCAAAAGTATTAATTGGTTCAATATTAACATTAGAAAAATCTATCTCAATGTTCTCATTAGTCGTATTTAAAATTTGCAACGGTATGCCATTATATGATGGCTTTGAAATCATACCGGCAATAAAAACTCCTTGTTTTATTTCCTCTGCTAAAACTACACTATCTTCTTTTAGAATGCAAGGTATGTATTTAATTATTTCGCATCGTGCAGGTATCACATGAGTATACCTGTCCTTGCTCCTACCTATATTTAAACTAATTACGTGTCCTTTATGAGACAAACGTAAAATTTTTGTTTCGTAATCAATCACGGCATTATAACGCCTGAAAAAATTTTCTCCTAATATTCCATCTCCTGTACACAATAAGTCCTTAAATACATAAAACTTTTCTCTAAAACTAACATCCTGACATAATAAATCTAAGTATATATATCCTTCAGATATTAATTTTCCGCTAACGCCTTTGATAGTCAACTTATCGTATTGTAATTCTTTTAAATACTCCGGGTGGTCAAGTAACCACTCATATTTCATGACGCAAATGCTCGCGCCGCTATCTACTAATAAATTTATTACATTACCTACGCTTAACTGTATTTGAACAATACTACTAACGTTATAATTTAGAATAGGATGTTCATTAATTGAAGGGACGAAAAAACTCACTATTCGGTGCGGATTGAGCACGTTCAGTATTCTCGATCTGCTCTGGCTGTATTTGGGCTACATTAGGAGCTCCGTTAGAACGAGGTGGGGGGCCATATTGTCCCCGAAAAGAACCTCGTTGGTATCTTCCACGACTGTTAGATGATCGACCTCTATAAGAGTTATGAAAAGTCCTTGTGGTACTATTATTACCGCGCTGAGATGTTTGGTTATTATTATTATATGAGTTATTCCTAGGCGTGGCGTTGCCGCGTCTGGTACCGAACCTATTGGCATTTCCATTTCCACGATAAGACCTTACGTTCATGACCTGTTCTACTTTAGACGATAGGGAATTTTCGTCAAGGGCCGTTTGAATGGCCTCAGGAAGAGACTGAAATTGCCGGGCGGCGATGATGGTGCTTAAACGTGGATCCGACAATCCGTCAGCGAAACGTTTAATTGCTACTTTCTCATTTAAGGGATGGAGTACATCGAACTTTTTTGTATCGCCGTCGGCTTGAGCTATGGTCAGGTTCACGAATAATTGCTCTAATTCAGAACCGAACTTGTCGATGGACCTACGACCTTGGTTGGCCGAATTAAGTTGTAACTGAATAGCTACTGCGGATTTTTTTTGCAATAAATGCGTGCGCATGTCTTTAATTAAATCTGTAATTGTGGAGTACTCTGATTTTAATCTAAGTTTAGCACCACTAGAAATTCTAGTCTTTAAAACAAAATTAATTAATTGGGTTTTTCCTTGATCATTCAGCATATCGCTATAGAGTTGTGTGCTATCTATTAACTGGATAATGACGCTCTCCTGGGCGTTCATTACTGGTAATAGGGCCAAAGCCGTTTTTAGGTCAAAGTTACTCGTAGCCATATTTTCTGTACTATCTTCGAACTCTAGTTCTTCAAAATCAGTATACAAACTTGTAATTGTCTTGTACAAAATATGTATGTCATCTATATATTTATTGATGGGTAATAAAGTGTCATTGCTTATCTCAGAATTCTCTATCTTTACTCTAATGTCTGACGAAATATACTCCAGACGAGAATACAATTTTTGGGCTTCTCTAAATTTGTTTTTGGCAGTCTCGGAACTTTGTCTACGAGCTGGGCCTATTTTAATTGAATAATCTCTTATTTCTTTCAAGCTTATAAGTAAATTTCTTAATTCTTGCAATGACATTACATAATACTACTTAAAACATTATTTAAAAATAAAATAACTTAGCTAAAGGGCGTCATGACGGAGTAGCTCATCATCAGCGGCGGCGTGGCGCGGAGCGTTGCGCGTGCGACGGGCAGCAGGAACTTGGCATCTGCTTGATTTGGGCCGGGATTACCCTGGACTCCTCTTGATGTGGGCCGGGATTACCCTGGACTCCTCTTCTTTCTTCTTACTGGTTTGTAGTTCGTGCGAGGTTATCAATTGAAACGGCGTTTAATTCTCGCCTCAAAGTGCTGATAGCGCTGTTGCGGCACTTCTTCAAGATATAGTAGACGGTTGCAGCGACGATCAGAACGACAGCGACGATCAATAAGGTTTGAATGATGTGGTTTGATTGATGATGCTCCAACGTGGTATTTGCGGAGGCTTCGCCGTTGGCATTTTGTGCGACGACCACCTCTTCTTTTGAGTATGTCTTGCCCATATTTATTTATTTCTTCCAAAAATCTCCCATAGCTTATTTCTTCTTTAAATCTTCTAAGTTGGCCGGTGTGGCAGGGTCGCCATGCAGAGTGTGGTCTTCTTTATGAGGTAGGTAGGTGACGATAGTCTTATTAAGTCAAAGACATGTTAACGGTTTGATGGTAGTTTATTGAGTCTTCTCACAAGTGTACAATTATTTGCTTACAAGTAAAATGCTTACTGGGCCGAACGTTACGATTGCGCAGGTGAATGACGCAGATATCGAGTGATTTGCTGTGTAAGGTTTTTACATACTTCACCTCCCCCGAAAAGTAGTGGGTAGGTGGCCTCCCTTTTTTTTGAGAAAAAAAAAAGGTTTGCGTTTACGTAACATTAGGCCTGTACTTACATACTAATTAGCAACTTAATAGCTTAGTTAACGTAATCTCTTATTTTAATAACAATCTTTTTTTTTTTTTAATTACTAAATGGCTTGGTGTTATTTTTATGTACCATAATCTCTTTATTATTTTTAAGAATTTTAACATTTGGTGAGAGTTCCTCTATTACCTTAAACGGTCCTTTATAAATACAATCTAATTTGTTTCCGATTTGGTTCTTTATTAAAATCAAATCTCCTGGTTTGTAAGTTACACAGTGTAATTTCTGATCATATGATATTTTTCTACGGTTTTTACATTCTAATAAATTTTGTCTAGCATCTTGTTGAGCCTTTTGTAAACGGTACTTAAGTTCTTTTGGGTAGTCATCAAAGTTATACAAGGGGTCCAAAGACTCTGTCAAATTGCTAGGTATATTACAGACTTTGCCAAATACTAGTTCGTATGGGGTATATTTCGTTTGTGAATGAACACTGGTATTGAAAGAAAAACACCAGAATGGAATCCAATCGCTCCAATCAGTTTGATTATTCTCGCATTGAATTCTGAGGTATGCACCTAAATGCTTATGTGTATTTTCTAAACTACCTAAAGTTTCATGATGATAAGAAGTTGAATGAATTTTTTCTATGTTCAGTAACTTGCAAACTTCTGACATGATAGATGAAGTAAATTCGGTTCCCTTATCGCTTATAAACTGATTTGGTATACCGTAACGTAATATGAAATTGTTGACGAAACATCTGGCTACAGTCTCGCTATCTTTTCGTGGTAAAGGGTAAGCCTCCACAAACTTACTTAAATCGCATTGGATTGTTAAAATATATTTATTGCTATAATTATCTAAATCTAGTGGGCCCATTATATCTAAACTAACACGTTCAAACGCTGACTTGGCGGTTGACGTTATCGACAAAGGTTCTCTAACATGTTTGTTTGTCGTTTTTTGTATTTGACAACTTTTACATTTTTTAACATAATTCATGACGTCGTTTGACATTCCTGGCCAGAAATAATACTTTTTAATATTATTTATCATACGATTTATGCCTGCATGTCCACTCGTGGGCAAGAGGTGAAAGTCATTTAAGATTGTAATTATTTCATGTTCGTCGTTTATTCTCTTTAAGTCTTTAATTATTAAAAATCTTGGCGATTTTATTTTACAATCTTTTATACTGCGCAGTAAACAAGTAATATTTTTACTATTATTCTTATTCTTCGTAATAAGTAATTCATTAATATTCAATCGTATGCACATATTTTCTAAATCTCTCGCTAACTCCTCTGGGGATGATAACGATCGAGAATGAAGAAATACCGTCGATTTCGATGGGACGTAAGTGCAATATTTAGCATTTGATAGAATTATATTCGCATCATTTATTCCTTGATAATCTGAAAAACGTAACTCGACTATATTACTAGGTCTCTTAAGTACTTCAACAGTTGCAGGTTGATCAGACCCGCGGACTGAAGGAAGTTTGTCTATCTGTTTTCCTATCTGAGTCTTGAGTTTTTTGCTCTGAGCTCTGGTCAAAACAGATACTATGTGTTCATGCATTTCTTTCAAATTGTGTGACGTCACCGAGAGTCGACTTAACGCATCTGCAGCTGCATTATGCCGGCCTGGGACATATTCCACGATAAAGTCATATTCCTCTAAATACAGTCTGAACTTGGTCAAACGGCTGGAAGGGTCTTTTAAACTAAATAAATACACTAGTGGCCTATGGTCTGAGTAGATGATAAATTTTCTACCATACAGATAAGGGCGGAAATGTCGGACAGCCCAAACTATTGCCAATAGTTCAAGTTCAATTACCGGGTACCTACTTTCGGCTGGCTTTAAACTTCTGCTAGCGTAAGCGATTACTTTTCCATTTCCGTTTGAAAGTACTGCACCTAAACCTAATTTCGACGCATCTGTTTGTAATTTAAAAATGTTGTTGTCCGCAAAATCTGGATAATCCAGTACAGGTGGATTCATAAGAGCTAATTTTAATTTCTCGAAAGATGTTTCGCAATCGTTTGTCCACTCGAATCGTACATCTTTTTTGCACAATCGATTCAGCGGAAACACGATGTTGGCGAAACCTGATATGAATCGTCGGTAGTAGTTGGCAAATGCGACAAAGCGTTTTACGTCGTCAGCAGTCCTTGGTCTTGGGTAATTACGTACGGTATCAATTTTACCTGGGTCTGGGAAAATACCGTCTTGTGTTATTTTGTGCCCTAGGTAAACAATTTCTTTTCGCATGAATTCGCATTTAATGGGATTCAGTTTAAGATTGACTTTTCTTAAACGGTTTAAAACGTCAATGAGGTTTTTAGTGTGGTTTTCTATACAATTTCCGATTACGACGCAGTCGTCGAGATATATAAAACATTTTTGGTAATTTAGGCCTGCCATTGCTATGGTCATGAGCCTAGAAAAGACACTAGCACTAGTTTTGAGACCCATTGGACAACGCTTCATTTGGTATTGTTTACCTGCTGTGAATGTAGTGTATTTACGGGAATCGTTATCTAAGGAAAGTTGATACATTTTGTTCAGGCCGAAAGACGTATATTTTCGTGAGTCGGGACTTAATGATAACTGATAATACGATTGTGAAAGGTCTAACTTCGAAAAATAAATACTGCCTGATAAGGAATCTAAAATTTCTGTGATATTAGGCAAAGGGAATTTATCGTCCTGAATTCTGTTATTTAACTGTCTGTAATCAATAACTAATCTCCATTTCTTTTGGCTTGATTTGTCTGCCTTTTTTGGAACTAGCAAGACGGGACTGGACCATTCCGAAACTGTTTCCTCTATGATGTCATTATCTAGCATTTCCTGAACCTGCTTCTCAATCTCACTTTTGAGAGCTTGGGGTATCCTATAGGGCTTTATATAAGTAGGGGTCACGTTGTCTTTTAAAACGATATTATGTTCCATCAAATTGGTGACTGATAAAGAATCGCCTGGTAAGTGAAAGACATCGGCGTATTTTGCACATATTTGCTCGATACTAAGCCTTTCTTCCTTATTCAAGTAATTTAGATCGAGTAGTTCGAATAAAGTTTTTACACGTTCTACGGATTTAGTATCTTTTGTTAGGTGTGCCAATTCAAAAGTATTAATTGGTTCAATATTAACATTAGAAAAATCTATCTCAATGTTCTCATTAGTCGTATTTAAAATTTGCAACGGTATGCCATTATATGATGGCTTTGAAATCATACCGGCAATAAAAACTCCTTGTTTTATTTCCTCTGCTAAAACTACACTATCTTCTTTTAGAATGCAAGGTATGTATTTAATTATTTCGCATCGTGCAGGTATCACATGAGTATACCTGTCCTTGCTCCTACCTATATTTAAACTAATTACGTGTCCTTTATGAGACAAACGTAAAATTTTTGTTTCGTAATCAATCACGGCATTATAACGCCTGAAAAAATTTTCTCCTAATATTCCATCTCCTGTACACAATAAGTCCTTAAATACATAAAACTTTTCTCTAAAACTAACATCCTGACATAATAAATCTAAGTATATATATCCTTCAGATATTAATTTTCCGCTAACGCCTTTGATAGTCAACTTATCGTATTGTAATTCTTTTAAATACTCCGGGTGGTCAAGTAACCACTCATATTTCATGACGCAAATGCTCGCGCCGCTATCTACTAATAAATTTATTACATTACCTACGCTTAACTGTATTTGAACAATACTACTAACGTTATAATTTAGAATAGGATGTTCATTAATTGAAGGGACGAAAAAACTCACTATTCGGTGCGGATTGAGCACGTTCAGTATTCTCGATCTGCTCTGGCTGTATTTGGGCTACATTAGGAGCTCCGTTAGAACGAGGTGGGGGGCCATATTGTCCCCGAAAAGAACCTCGTTGGTATCTTCCACGACTGTTAGATGATCGACCTCTATAAGAGTTATGAAAAGTCCTTGTGGTACTATTATTACCGCGCTGAGATGTTTGGTTATTATTATTATATGAGTTATTCCTAGGCGTGGCGTTGCCGCGTCTGGTACCGAACCTATTGGCATTTCCATTTCCACGATAAGACCTTACGTTCATGACCTGTTCTACTTTAGACGATAGGGAATTTTCGTCAAGGGCCGTTTGAATGGCCTCAGGAAGAGACTGAAATTGCCGGGCGGCGATGATGGTGCTTAAACGTGGATCCGACAATCCGTCAGCGAAACGTTTAATTGCTACTTTCTCATTTAAGGGATGGAGTACATCGAACTTTTTTGTATCGCCGTCGGCTTGAGCTATGGTCAGGTTCACGAATAATTGCTCTAATTCAGAACCGAACTTGTCGATGGACCTACGACCTTGGTTGGCCGAATTAAGTTGTAACTGAATAGCTACTGCGGATTTTTTTTGCAATAAATGCGTGCGCATGTCTTTAATTAAATCTGTAATTGTGGAGTACTCTGATTTTAATCTAAGTTTAGCACCACTAGAAATTCTAGTCTTTAAAACAAAATTAATTAATTGGGTTTTTCCTTGATCATTCAGCATATCGCTATAGAGTTGTGTGCTATCTATTAACTGGATAATGACGCTCTCCTGGGCGTTCATTACTGGTAATAGGGCCAAAGCCGTTTTTAGGTCAAAGTTACTCGTAGCCATATTTTCTGTACTATCTTCGAACTCTAGTTCTTCAAAATCAGTATACAAACTTGTAATTGTCTTGTACAAAATATGTATGTCATCTATATATTTATTGATGGGTAATAAAGTGTCATTGCTTATCTCAGAATTCTCTATCTTTACTCTAATGTCTGACGAAATATACTCCAGACGAGAATACAATTTTTGGGCTTCTCTAAATTTGTTTTTGGCAGTCTCGGAACTTTGTCTACGAGCTGGGCCTATTTTAATTGAATAATCTCTTATTTCTTTCAAGCTTATAAGTAAATTTCTTAATTCTTGCAATGACATTACATAATACTACTTAAAACATTATTTAAAAATAAAATAACTTAGCTAAAGGGCGTCATGACGGAGTAGCTCATCATCAGCGGCGGCGTGGCGCGGAGCGTTGCGCGTGCGACGGGCAGCAGGAACTTGGCATCTGCTTGATTTGGGCCGGGATTACCCTGGACTCCTCTTGATGTGGGCCGGGATTACCCTGGACTCCTCTTCTTTCTTCTTACTGGTTTGTAGTTCGTGCGAGGTTATCAATTGAAACGGCGTTTAATTCTCGCCTCAAAGTGCTGATAGCGCTGTTGCGGCACTTCTTCAAGATATAGTAGACGGTTGCAGCGACGATCAGAACGACAGCGACGATCAATAAGGTTTGAATGATGTGGTTTGATTGATGATGCTCCAACGTGGTATTTGCGGAGGCTTCGCCGTTGGCATTTTGTGCGACGACCACCTCTTCTTTTGAGTATGTCTTGCCCATATTTATTTATTTCTTCCAAAAATCTCCCATAGCTTATTTCTTCTTTAAATCTTCTAAGTTGGCCGGTGTGGCAGGGTCGCCATGCAGAGTGTGGTCTTCTTTATGAGGTAGGTAGGTGACGATAGTCTTATTAAGTCAAAGACATGTTAACGGTTTGATGGTAGTTTATTGAGTCTTCTCACAAGTGTACAATTATTTGCTTACAAGTAAAATGCTTACTGGGCCGAACGTTACGATTGCGCAGGTGAATGACGCAGATATCGAGTGATTTGCTGTGTAAGGTTTTTACATACTTCAGTGAGACTAAAATTATTTTTCACACCACCTGCTCGAAAATGTCAAATTATATGTCAAGCAACCTTAACCCAAAGTGAGTCATTAGTGGCCGGGGGCACAGCCGGTCAATAATGTTGTACTGGATTTCATTATGACCCGCTGGTCAATAATGTGATTTGAATTTGGAATCTCACATGCTCAGCTAATGTCTCAAATGTTACCATTAACTTCAATTAATATGTAAGTGCATATTAACTAACTAGTTCTAAATATGTTATTCTTACTGTTTGTTTATTTAATAAATACTTTGTTTTTCGTACTATGGCTATTATTTTCTCACAGTAGGTGTAAAAAGTAGAGTATCCTCCTCTGGGCTAAAGGTGTCTTTGCCTTGGGCTAGCTTGAATCCCTCGCTGCATTCAGGATTCTTGTATTAACTCCCTCGCTTCGCTCGTGAGTTAAATGCCGAATCCTTCATTGCGCTCGAGATTCAATATGACGCCCGTGACATAAGACACAACTTTAGCCCCTCGGTGCATAATCTACTATTACCGTGTTACTAAGTATGTAACTATATTCTGGCAAATAAAATAAATGTAATTTCATGGTAACAGGTTGCGTGTCGATGTCCCTGATGTAAGGCATCGACAATTTTGTCAATTATTTTTAGTTACATTCATTAATTTAAGAAATAAAGAACGAAAAATAGGTTTATTTTGTACACAAAAAAGGTAATTAGCTCTACTAATAAAGAAAAATAATAACGAAATAGATCTATAGTAATGAGCACAAAACAGAAATAGTCGACAGCTGCACGTCATGACTGTGACAAGAAGGCTTCCACTCAGCATGATGCTGTGCTATGGGGGATCCACAGCACAGCGCTGATTTTAAGTGGAAACCAAGTCAGGTTTAATGATTGTTACTATTTAAAGGTAACAAAATAAAATAAATATTAATAAAAATCAAATTAATTTCAAAGATTAATCGCGTGGCTATAACATGTCGTAGTAGATTCAATAATTGTACAATATTCCAACACTGTTAGAATGTAAGCTTATCCATCTTCATTCACCTTCAAATCCGAATCCTCTCCACAAGCTGCAGATATAAGTCTGTTTATCGACGACACAGCAGCCATTGGAAACTGTAATCGTATGAACTCAAATGGAAAATTGGACGGGATATGTCGTACCAGTGGCATATCCAGTTAGAAGCTCCAATGCCTCTGCAGACTTTGCACTCGAAATTTGATCCCGTTTCAGAGCTTTGCTCGTGTTCTCGGTGTACGCGTGTTAAATTTCAGCTGGAAACAGTAATTGGAGAAGTGACTTTTCAATTTGTCCAGTTATTTGCTTGCTGAATTCAGAGAGATAGTTTTTTGTCACAGTGATTTTAAAGGGAAAGCAGAAACTGGGTTGACTTTAGTAAATTGACAGCTCTAATTGTCTTGCTCTTTCTGCTCGGTGAAAACATTTTTCACCTAAGTTATTTTCTAGCCATTTCTACAGGTAAGTATGTTTATATTGTAATGTGTAAAACATACGTGGCTACCACAGCAATGGTTATCTGTAACCACAGTCGAGTTGAAATCAGTAGAAATACATTAAAAGAAACAAAATATATATTTCGTACTCCAAGGGGAAACATGCAATAAGGAAAAATCTTTATTGTTTCAAATTAGAGCACAAAGTTATTAATCGTAGGTGATATTGTTATGGTTACCAATGCTTTTTAGGCTTTCTAATAATCAAATCGAAGGAATTCAAAAAGATAGATTAAGTCATTACGACTTAATCTATCTTTTTGAATTCCTTCGACTTGATGTTTTTAAAACTGGAAGATAAGCAAATCACAATTCATCACTCTAACAAAATAATAAAGTTTAAACAGCGGCAATGATTTACAGGTCTACACGTCTTGCAAGCATCACATCTTGCAGGTTACGAGTCGTCAGTTCGTCACAAGGCGGAACGCGGGAAAGGGAATTAATCCCGCAAATTGTCGCCACCTGGTATCGCAATCGTCACATTTTCGTCACAAAATAACTCATACCGTGATGATATTGGAACGATAATATCAAGAAAAATATTTCGAGTTTATTTTTTCGCGGCATTTAGGATACGAGATTTTGTTTTGGGGTGAGGGAATGCTTATTGGTGTTATATAAAGATCCGCCATCAGAGAACATTTGTTATACAGTTCGTTCGTGTTGTTCGTTTGTATAACAGTACGCCAAGCAATTATTATGTCAATCCGTGGCATATCAGGAAACGTTCTTCATCATGAAGTCACAACATACTTTGGTGCAACGAAAATTATCGTTCGTCTGAATAAACAAGTCAAGTCAAAGACTGTTTTCTTTGAATCGGCTAAGCAGTAGCACTTGACGCCACTTTATAGTGGTGCTGTGAGTATTTCAGATTCTTCGACCTGATTTCAAGCATAAGCATTTTGAACAATAAAAGACTGCCGATGACCGAATTTGAACCTCGTATGTTTTCATGTTGCTTACAATGGAATACCTTTTACAATTTTCTTTACAAAACACTTTGATAGGTAAATGGATTATTATGTACCCTGAATGAATGGGATATTATTATCGTACAAATCCATGAAGGTTTTATCTAATTAATAATATACTTAGATTATAATTCACGTCGCAATAAATCGTTTTTGACGTGACAACGTCTTATAATTCGATGGAGCCGGCGGCACGCACGAAAATACATGACTCATGCGGCGTTACCTCGCTCTGAGGCGTTCCATTTAAGCCTTGAAGTGCAAGCGAGAGCGCGGAACGAGCGACAAAGAGGCACAATCGGCCTCCGCGTTCGGCAGCGTTCGACATCTGTCTCTCTCCTACTTGAGTGAGCGATGCGTCCGCGTGGACAGCTGCTATACAATAATACATTTACATGTTTTCGTCAAGTATGAAGAGCAGTGAAAAGTGAATGTGGTGTCAATTGTTTATAGCAACGATAATTGCGGCGATAAAGGTAATGATTCTTTCGATATTAAATATATGTTCAGTGATATATTGTCGAATATTCGTGCTTTCATCATTAAAATAAATAGCATCGGTCCGCTAGTGCAGCGATTGTAGTTTATGATATAATTGACAAAACTATAACAATAAGAAAACTATGAACATTGTAAAAAAAAAATTACATAATTGTATTTATGCGTACAAATAAATGTAACTTGATCAATTCAATTGTGATTTCCATTTACCTCCTTCTCTATATCCATACAAAATATCTATCAAACAAAATTAAAATTTTCTTTTGAAAAATGCAACCATTCCATCACTATTTTCTTATGACGTTGTCACGTTCAACTATCGTCAGTAAACCGACTTTACAGACAACCGATTTTTGCCCATTTATAATGACCAGATAATGAAATTGGTTTTATATTGGATTATAACAGCAGTGATGGATTTGGATTAACAGTAGGCAAAGTAACATTGAAGTAATTAATTGATTAATGTAATGAAATTCACACACATTCACATTCATTACAAACCGATGTCAAGGCAAACCACAGATGCTAACAGAACGAGCTGGAATGCTGAAGTATTGACTGACTGAGCATCGTTTGTGCCCATTTAATCAATTTACTTTAATTGACATACTTTGCTGCCACAATCGAACTAATTTAGGTACTCAAAATAGTTAGGACTTATGCACACGTTGATACTTGTTACCCTTTTTCACAGACTGTAGGTGAATACTTGTTGACAGTTCTTGACTCGTTGGGAGCTGCGCGCAGATCTCTAGGAGTAAGTGTTCTGTGGCGCTGACTGCGCTCGATCAACTTCAACGCCTTTTACTAAAAGCTCGTTTGCTGAGCGGCCCGCCGGCAGGTGGCGGACGTGACGTCATGAAGCATTTCCCAATTAAATAAAACGCTTCGATAACAGTCATGAACTCGTGACAAAATAATTTCTAATAGACAGGCTATGTTAAAGTTTCGAGCAGTTCCATGATTCGTAACTTTGTCCTTTGAAGAGAAACCTAAGCTTTCTGTGGTTGTCCTTGACTTTGACAGATGTCACCAGTCCCTCGACACACCCTTCACGAGATATTGTAGGCACCTAAACGTATTACTGTGAAGGGTTAACATAAATCCCGGTAAGATGACACGTGTAGGCACCGGTAGGGTTGTATTTTGTGAATACGGTAATGGATAAAACAATATCTACTTGTTTTTTCTTTAAAGAAGCTCCGCTTACATAACCAACGGCTGCAGTGTATTGATAAATAGGTATGTATGTAATAATGTTTGTAGACACTGATCTGATCATTCAATGTCTAGAAACTTCAATAATAAAAGATTGAAGAAGAATAAAGAACCAAACAATTACCTATATAAAAAACAAAGGCGTCGCTCCATAACAGCCCACGTGATGCCCAGCTACGCACGTATATTTAGATTTGCTTTGTATGAACATGTGTGCAGGATCGTCTACTGCAACCTACGCTCCGCACGAATGCGTGGCGGGTAGTGTCCGACCGAAGGTGCAATTCTGGCCGAAGCCGAAGCCGAAGCCGATTAATCGGTATTCACCAAAACCTTCGGCCGAAGCCGAAGCCGAAGCCGAAGGTGTCATTGACCTTGAGAAATACGATAGTTACTTTGATCTCAGAATATACTAGATACATATTGTGAGAGCTTTAGAGATTTAGCCCAATAACGAGCCGAGTGACCAACATATACAAGTAGGTAATAAAATATTGTCTAAAATAAAAGTTTCAAATATACAATGTTAAACAATGTAAAACAAATATGAAATATTTAAAAACAAAACACTTATTAGAATTTTAAGACGCGCTCTCAAACTTGTTTTGACTCGTTTAGTTTACTAACTGCGATTCGTTTGGTCCGGTGCGGCGGCGCGGCGAAACTCTGCTGCTCTGCACACTCTCCGTCTCGCTCTAGCATCGTTCAGTAAATTTCAAATTTTAACAACTAGCAAACCTTCGGCTTCGGCCAAACCTTCGGCAAATTTTTGGCCGAAGCCGAAGATTTGGCCGAAGGTGCTTTTTTGGCCGAAGGTGGCCGAAGCCGAAGCCGAAGCCGAAGCTTCGGTCGGACACTAGTGGCGGGCAGCTACCGTGGCAAACGTAGAACGTGAACGTAGAACGTGGCTACGTAGAAGTGGACAGATTCGACTTTATGGTTGTCGTTAATAAAATGGATGAAACATTCATACAAGCAAACGTACCATAAATTCAGATGATGATAAAAAAAACATTCTCTTTCAAATCAACTTTGCTCTTGACAATGTTCGTAAGAGCCTCAAACCAGAGCTTCAGATAATATGAAAGCAGATCACTCGCATCAAAGAGCACGCATTAGTTAATTAAATAAAATGCTGACGAAAGGAAAGGATTCGCTGAGAGGAAAATAACGTTCGCATCTATCCCTTTGTGAGTCTTACTGATGTTCTAAGTAAGTACCAACATAGGTATATCTATGGTATATTGTATAAAAGGTTTGTGTAATATTTGTTAGCAAGAAAGGGGTTATAGACAATTATCGTAAATTAATTTGGTCACTATGGTAATAAACTAATAATCTTCTATTAGTTTTCTATGCTAATATTATAAAGAGGTTTTTGTTTGTTTTGTATGTAGGGGGTAATGTCTGCAACTACCAGTCGGATTTGAAAAATTATTTTTGCATATTTTGATACCCCAATTCTTGAGGAAGGTTATAGGCTATTTAATATCACGCTACGACCCTGAGGAGCTGAGCAGAATCAAAAACGCTAAGCGAAAATGTAGTAATAGCGCGGGCGTGCGATGCGATGCGATGGGATGCGATGGGATGGGTCGGGGGTACAATAAATTTCCCGCGAACGACGTCGCAGGCAGAAGCTATCAATAATAACTTAGTAGGTACTTAAGCTAACAGTATTGTTTTATAAATTAATGTTGATTTCACATAGCCACACACGGAGTAATATAAAAATAATAACATTACTTTTATTTGTCACATTAGGATAGAACCGAAAACTGCCTGTAATAATAATTATATTCTACGGAACGTAGGTAGGTACCTTTGCAATTTCATTAAAAAAATGTTAGATAAGTAAATCTACTGTGTGTATTTAAATTAGAAAGGATTTTCAATAATTAAAAAAACTGCCATCAGTAATCATGCACATTATGTAAATACAACTTATTATATTTGAATTTTAATAACATTATTTTTCAGAAAACTAAAATGGGTGTATTCCATCCCAAAACACGAATCATTCCTTTGAGAGATAAAAAATAAGTTGTTGTCGTCCCGTAGGTAGGAGCGCAGACAAAAACTAGAGCAATTTCTGCGACATTTATTAGGTCGATCTCAGGTGTGTAAGAATACAATAAAATATGTAGCTAATTTATTTTATTCATAGATAAAAGTAACAGATGATGCCTAGTCTCTGTGATGTCTCACAGGGACTAGGCATCATCTCATATACAAATGGTTGCATGCCCACGTCAGCTCAATGCAAGTGAGTGTGTAACTATTTCGACCTTAAAATCTAGCATTCCGATATTTTTTTCATAAAAGATAGCTATAAGTCACATCATTTATTAATTTATTTAAATGTCTTATTAATTCATTTATTTATCTAATGGTATATCTACAATCGTTACACTGTTCAATAAAATTAACACAAGCAACATACGAGCCAAGTGCACAATATTAGGCGATAGACACAGCATGCAAAAACAATTTATATTCGTTGTTGACAATACAAAACGTTTAACAATAATTACCTCCTTATATTCGTAATGTTAACACTAAAATATCTTACTAATCCTGGACAACAAAAATGTATAAATCAAGTAATTTTTAGTATTTATTTCTGTACAAGTGATTTGTAATCATTAGAAATAAATGAATTCAAATATTATATATAAAAATAAACAAAATACAGTAGGTGATAAGTGCAGAAATGACGCTAATTTTAAATTTTTAACACAATTTCAACACGAATAGTTGATAATAGTTGGGGAAATCGTGCGATACTTAGAGGTAATGGTTATCTATTTTGGTGGATTAGGCGCTTGAACTTTTGATGTGAAGTGCAACAAATATCGATCCCCTCATCACAATTATTGTTAAGAAGTCTGCAAAGTGTCGGGACTGGAGAGTTAGACCCTGAAACAGTTCTTCGGAAAGGGGGACGTAACAGTTTGATGGGGTGACGTGGATATTTATGGGGCATGTTAAATATAAAACTTTCTTCTTAAAAATAAAATTTATTTTGTTACTTATCAACTGGGGGCAGTATATTTTTCTCTACGTTTTTCGAGTAAAGTCATGCCAAATTTTTCGAGACGTATAGCGTAGCTTGGAACATTTTTAGCTATTCTCGCAAAAAAGTCAAGGCGGTTTAAAAATCTTTTCCGTATGCGTTCTAACCTAAGACTAGTCCCCACTATGCATCACAATGCATATGACATGCATATGCATGCAGACGCCACACAACCGCGCAGTACTCCACTACTACTCCAATACTACTATATACACACAAAATTACAAAGCACAAAATATATCTCAAGGTCATAAAATTCAACAACACGAGGTTACGAGGCTTGTAACATAGCGTAAACAATAGTACTTTTATGAATTCACCCCAGTGACATCAATCATCAATTTCGACCTGAATAAAATTGATGTTGCGAATTGCTCGAGTCAGAGGGGTTTAAGCCAGCAAGTTGGTCCTAGCTGATGGTACGACCAGCAGTGACGGGGGCCGCCGCCTCCACACATAACGGTCGGGTACGCACAAGTGCAACCGCTGCAACACTCTCGGGTTGTGCTCTATGCCTCGGAGCAGTCTCACCATGTACGACACTAGTGCAAATTGCAGTGCACCCGTCGCACCCCGAGTTGATTGTACCCCACCATACGCAGTACGAATAGAGTGAGGTATATCAAAGGGTAAAATGGGTATATCCTACTGGACTCGCTCCAACATCACTGAGTACTAAGCCCCATGTAGAGCCCAAATGACAGCACTATGTTCCAGATGACTTCTGACTAATTCGTCATACAGGACTCTGATGACAGTGATGCTGGTAAAGTCTCACGTCTGCCTCAGAACAAACCTCAAGTGTCTAAATGCCTTTTTGCAGATCTTTGTTATATGACCGCGAAAAGTCAGTTAAGGAGTGAGAACAACCTATAAATCACTTACTTGCGTGACTCGATGCATCGGTACTGCATCGTTGCATCGGTGCCCGCGAGCGGGTGAAACTTATCAACGAGCACTTGGATACGTTAAAGTCGAGCCTGTTCTCATGACTCCATTCCACTATCCTATCAATTTCATCGTGCAAACGTCTGCAATTAGACTCCGTCCTGACCTCAAAAAGCAATTTGAGGTCATCTGTGAACAATAAACAAGATCCAGTTTTGACGACTTCTGATAAATTATTTACCATTATTATAAATTCCAGAGGCTCCATGTTGCTGACTTGACTCACCCCGGACCAGGTGTAATACGGATCGAATTCGCAGCCGTTGTAGTCAACGTACTGCTGTCTGCCATGCATATAGCTAGCTAAGAACTGCAATAGATTTGGTGCGCAACCGATTTCCGCTAACTTACGTAATAATACGTTATTATCAACGGTGTCGAACGTTTTTTTAAGTCAAAATAAGCAGCGTCAACCTGACCACCAGCATCCATCGCTGGCACCACCTGTGGCCGCCTGCTGGAACCCGTGCTGCGCATCCGATAGCTGAACGCGGACCTGCTCCTGCATGCTGCGCTGGATGGCGGACTCGAAAACCTTGGCAGACATCGACAACACGGCCACCGGTCTATATCCACTGATTTCCGATCCTGTCTTACCTTCGGAGACTGGAGTGTCACGCGTTATCTTCCATCGAGTTGGAAACGTCGCTGATTGATTGTATTAAATATATAGAGTCATCTGCAACACTGAGTCCCCCATCCCCAGCCGTGTCTTGAAATGTCCCAATTCCCAATGTTGATGTGTCATCCAATAATTTTAATGAACACCAAAATGATAACGAGAGAAAATGAACTAGACAACTTTAATTTCAACATAATTATTGAAATGCGTATTTTGTTACATAATAGCTACAACCGAACCATGTAAAATATTATTTATATTAGAATTAATCAGCAGACAAGTATTACACGTTTACAAGTTTATTTAGACTTGAACCATGTCCGAAGAGAAGCGATTAATTATAATGGGTTCCGTCGAAGCGTCGTCGTGATAGCTCGTTATAACTAACGTTGGTAAGCACAGCAGCGTTACTCTGGATATTCCCATTACTATGCTAAAACGACGGTCAGCAGGGAGTATGGTCCAAGATAATGGCGGAGCTGGCTTCTTCATACTTTATGAAAAATATACACAGAATTTCGTAGGTTTAAAGAATGTAATAACGATGCCTGTTATTTGTAATACGACGGCAATCCATTAATCCCCTTAATGGATTGGTAGGCGAGGTCATTTGCAACCAAATGACCCCTTATGACTTCTATGCAAATGTCAACAATTTTCCAGTAATTTGACATTTTGTATTTTTTTGAAGATATTGGGTATTTTATTGTATCTCGTTGGATAGCTGAAAAGTTGTACATATTTTTGGAATATTCTGTCGATAAACTTTATCCGTGTTTTTTTGCAGAAATCAATCACTTAAGTCAAATAACCTGCTCAAAATGATGAAAATTGTGTGCTCTCATTTAAAAAATATTAAAGATAATTGTCATTTTATGATTGATTATTATGTATTGAAGTAGAAGCAGATAATACTAATTTAAAAAAAAAACATGCTTTGTTATGTTAAATAAATTTTAAGCTTGTATACCGCCAAAATATATAAAATGCCAATTACTCGGAAATGATTGACATTTGACCTCCCCTACATCTTCTTAATGGATTGCTGACGTATTACCAATAAGAATCAAGATGCAATGCTATTAGGCGCAAGGAACGACTTCAGTGGACTAATGTAGCAGTGTGCTTAAAGGAGAACTTGTTTCTTCTTTCACCAATAAAAAAGCACGAATAGACTTTAGCTCTTTTGGCGCGTGGCCAAAATTGGAACTAACACCGCCATCTTATTTTTCAATACATTTCACTATGAGTTTAGATTGTCACCTAACGCAGAAGTCAAACCAATGTCATTTCCCGCTACAGCTTATGATTTAAATCAACGTACTGGATAGTCGTCAGGGCTCCACAGCAATTAGACAGCATTTTAATGGTACAGCGGAATAAGATATTTCTAGAATTATTGCAATGTTTACCTATCCAAGCCTCGTTGTGATGATACCCAATAGTCGTTATTTCTTTTCTTAGGAAGAAGTTTTTTATTTTAGTTGGGATAACCATCTAAAATTAATAATTATGTAACCATCTCTGTGACGGCCATGAAGGCACTCAATATTTTATGTTATGAGTTTATTTAACCTCAGCTCCTTAATTTTTTAGTTACATCTGAAAATAGACCTTTTAGTTAGTCGACATCTGCCTTACCTTTTCTTTACTATTTTGTGGTCGGCTTCCAGTCTAACCGGATGCAGCTGAATACCAGTTTTTTTTTATTTTTTTAAATGTTGCTCCACACTATGAAGTTTTCCTGTATTGTGGGTGCGATTAAAATTTTTAGTATGTAAGTCTATGATACTGGGTACAACATTGTCGAAAAAGGGATTGTAAAAGAACATGCCGGAAATTAAGAAATAAATAATACAGTGATTAAAACAAGATATTTATTACTCCTCGACCCCACAAAATCACTAACAGTGGTAGAAGAGCGTGGTTCCCTGCAGTTTCCTGGGGCCGTACTATGACCTGCGGCCGTACTACGACGTGTTAATTCCATCATTGTTCCAGCGTGAAAGAGAGACGGAGCTATACATGACCGATAGCACTATCTCTTTTTCGCAACGGAATCATGATGGTATTAACACGTCATAGTACGGCCCCTGTTAACGCCATCATGATTCCGTTGAGAAAAAGAGATAGTGCTATCGGTCATGTATAGCTCCGTCTCTCTTCCACGCTGGAACAATGATGGAATTAACACGTCATAGTACGGCCCCTGAACGCGAAACTGGCAGTCAATGAGAGATAAAAACATTAAGTCGAAAGCAACGTGTAACCAAAAAAATGGCGTCGGGAAATTACGAGTTTGATAAAATGAAACAATTTGAAGGAGAAAATTTGGGTGTTTGCGTTTTCATCCCACGTTTTCATCCCAGGAGTTAAAAATAATAATAATTATTCCGCTTTCAACGGTAGAAAACGGAATAAAATATTCGTGGGATGAAAACTTGGGATGAAAACGGAAACACCCGAAAATTTTGATACGTGGAAATACAGATTAAAAACTATACTAAAGGAGCAGGAATGCTTAGAGGCTACAGAAAATGAGGATTTTGCGAGCAAAACAGTGAACATAAAAAAGGAAACGAGAGCAGTAAGCATTTTAGTAAGCTCCATCGCAGACAGTCATATCGAATATATAAAAGACGAGAAAACGGCTTATGGGATGCTTAAGAAATTGGAAGATAACTTCATGAAGAAAAATACCAGAAGTAAACTTTTTATAAGAAGACAATTAATGGAAATTAGGTTTAATGAAAATGAAAAATTGCAGTCACACTTTACACAAATGGAGGAATTGTTTACACAACTCAAAAATGGAGGATCTACCCTGTCAGAGGAAGAAAAGGTAAATTACATTTTACTCAGTATGCCAAAGTCATATGAAGTGGTAATAACAACTTTGGAAACTATGACTGATCTTAGTGTCCACTTTGTCAAAGAGAGATTGCTGGGGGAAGAGGAGAAATGAAAGAAAACTAAATCAGAGGAGACAACAGCTATCAACAACGCTTTCTTGTGCTACAACTGTGGTTTGCCGGGCCATAAGAAGTTTCAATGCCGTAATAGAGGACGTTACGGATCAGCCCGAGGAGGTAATGCAGGACGTGGACAAACAGGACAAGAAGGACAAGACCGGAATGCAGGACGAGGATTTGGATATGGCAGAGGACGTGGACATAGCAGAGGACGAGGACAATATAGGGGACAACACCATGAAAAGAACCATCACACATTTCTGTCAACATTTGAAGAAGAGGAGGCACCGTTGTATATTAGTGAGGTGAATATAAATGAAAGTAACTATACTACATGGTGTGTTGACTCAGGTTGCTCCACGGCTCTGATCACTTAACAAACGATAAAAGTCTCTTTATAGATGACATAAAGTTAAGTAAACCTAAGATAATTGCAGCAGCTAAAAATGGTATCATGTTACAAGCAGAAGGCATAGGTAATATTAATGTAAAATGTTTTGTTGGTAGAAAAGAGTCATATTTTAAAATTAAAAATGTTTTTAAGTATGTCCCTGATTTAAGAAAGAACTTATTGTCAGAAAAAAAAAAAAAAAATTATCTAAAATTATCCAAATTATCCAAATCTAAAATGGAAAACCATGGCTTTAGAGTAGAATTTTACAAAGGTAAGGTTAAAATATACAACTATAACGATCTTTCCATGATAGGAAATCAAGAAGGTTCACTTTACACAGTAAAATTGTAAATAAATAAACTGGAATGTAACTACACTAATATTGATGATGTTTACTTGCGGCATAGGCGTTTTGGACATCTAGGAATTAAAAATTTAAGTTTATTGAAACAAAATAACATGGTAAATGGATTAGGATACTTAAAAACAAATAATTATGATACATTGTGTGAACAGTGTGTGACAGGTAAAATGACAAGACAACCATTTAATAGAGAGGGTCATAGGGCGTCCAGGCCTTTGGAATTAGTGCATACAGATGTGTGTGGACCAATTAACCCACCAGCAAGAGATGGATATCGCTATTTTATAACCTTTATTGATGATTATACTCATTTTGTAATGATATACCTCCTAAATAATAAAAGTGAAGTTTTTAGTAAATTCAAACAATATTATTATTATGTTACAAACCATTTTAAAAGTAATATCTTAATACTTAGATCAGATAACGGTAAGGAATATGCAAATAAAGAATTTCAAGATTTTTGTTATTACAAAGGAATTAAATTGGAGTACACGGTCCCATATAATCCAGAAATGAATGGGGTAGCCGAGAGAATGAATAGGACGTTGATGGAAAAGACCAGAACAACAAGATTGTAAGGGCATGGACTCACCTATGGATCCTAATTTACAACTAGACATAAACACTGATATAGATATGATATTAGAAAACTATTGTAGATCACTCATAGGATCTTTAATGTATTGTATGGTTAGCACTAGACCAGAATTAGCTAGAGCCGTTTCATACTTGAGCTGCCGGTCGATTCTGTAACAATCTCACCGTGATAAATTAGGTGAAGTGAGCTATCACTCCACCTGACGCTAGGGATTGACACTATCGACAACTCACTTCAAGCTCACTTCACCTACGTTATCACGGTGAGATTGTTACAGAATAGCTCGACAGATTTCAAGGAAAACCTAGTGTAAAACTTGTAAAACCTTTAAAGCGAGTCCTTAGATATATAAAACAAACACTTAATTATCAGTTAATTTATACCAATTGTAATATTAATAATACTCTAATAGGATATGCTGATTCTGATTTTGCTAGAAGCATGGATAGAAAGTCCACTAGTGGTTATGTTTTTAAACTTTATGGTAATACTATTTCGTGGAAATCTAAGAAACAAAATACTGTGACATTAAGTACTACTGAGGCTGAGTTAGTAGCTTTGTGTGAAAGTTCTGTAGAGGCTTGCTGGTTAATTAAATGACTAAAAGATGTAAATGTTAACTTGAAACATGTAACTATTTTTGAAGATAATCAGAGTACTATAAAGACTGTTAATAATTCTGATCAGAAACGTCTCAAACATATTGATATAAAATATAATTTTATTAAGGAAAAGGTAGAACAGGGACTCATAAAGGTGATTTATATTTCCACAAATAATCAGTTAGCAGATTTAATGACTAAGCCTCTGTCTACTCATCTATTCAGAAAGTTTGTTACTTTGTTGGGTTTGGAAGATTGTAACATTGAGGGAAAGTGTTGAGGAAAAGACAATGTTCCACTTCCAACCTGCTTCGTTCATAATCTACGATTTAAATTTTTTGTATGTAAGTATGGTGGTGGTGGTTGTGTGTATGGTACTGGGTACAACATTGTCGAAAAAGGGATTGTAAAAGAACATGTCGGAAATTAAGAAATAAATAATACAGTGATTAAAACAAGGTATCAATTACACCACGACCCCACAAAATCACTAACATTCAGTCACAAGAATACACACACACAGTCTAAATACCTATTCAACACTAAGGGCTGATTTTTCAACAGTCGGACAACTTTTATCTGAAGAATAAATCCGACAGTTTGACATATTTTCCATACAAAAGCAGTCAAACCACAATATTTATTCGTCAGATAAAACATATCTGACTATTGAAAAATCAGCCCTAATTGTTTTAAATAATTACTTTGACTTGCTAAACTACTAACTTTTTAGTTTATACAATTATTTAAATTATGTAAATTTGATCGCACCGATTTGCAAAAAAAATACATAGATTTATCGTCGATGTGCCCCATCGGGCGACTGATTTGTGAACGAACGAGAGTGATGACATTACTTTTGATAGGCAAAAGAAGGGATGGCGATAATGCGTGCGCTCAGAATAAAACAACGTATGTGCCGAAACCAGCCGAAACGAATGGCCGTCTTTTCTAAATAAAACGTGTTAGTAAAACTAAAACTGCATAAGTTGTATAATGGACCAGTCATATTTTTTTAAAGAAAGTATCTAAGAAAATGTATAAAAAATATTTAGAGTACATTTTATATGCGGAGATCCAGCACCTTAAGAGCAACGTGACTAATGGTTGAAACCAAAATACTTCATATACAGTCAGTAATATTTTCATTCCAAATTATGTTTTTGATGTCAGTAAGAACATAAACACCCCCGAGGACCAATAAATTATTCAACGAAATATAAACACCAATTTCGTAAGGAAACTCGATGAAAACCGACATTAAAATTAATGAAACAGGACAAAAACTGGCTAAAACATCCATTCGATATAAAATGTCCTTTTCACAATTTATGTAAGAATTAATTGCATGGTGGTGCCATCTTAAATCAAAATGATGTATTATTTCCCTCAGGTGGGTGGGTGGGTGGCCTAACAAATCCTGCAATGTCTGCCGGATTGCTCATTACCATAGTAAGTGAAGGCATTTGAATTATTTGCTTAGTTGTTACCTCTATTCTATCTCTGTGAAGGAAAACGGAAGGATGAACGCACGAGTACGTAGATACTTATTTTGTATTAGATATTTTGATAATAGTTTTCGTAGACCAGTGAATTTGAATGTGGCGAAGCCGAAGCGACACTATTTATACTAGTACTAGTTGTGTGGACTGAGCTCGTGGCTAGGTTTGAGGAATGTCATTCCTAACCTTGACTTCCATGTTTTACACAGCATACGTACATATTCTTACCTTACTTGTATTCATGTTACAGCGACCAGACACCCGACGGGACGAGAACGATGCTTGACCTCTCTCTATGATGATGATGGGGACTCCCTTTTCCGCACTTAGACTCTCATTTGGTCCGTTGTGCGTGGGGATACTGGCTAACACAGCCAGCCTAGCTCCGCCCAAAAGCACAGAAGCCTCCTGGGGGCTTCACAGGCTTCGCGGAGCGACCTCACTGTTCCGAGGATTTCTTCCCGTTGAGAAGCCACAGCCTCGCACTCCAGGATAACGTGGGCGGCTGATTCCTCGGCGTCAAGGCAGCCCCTGCAAAGGGGGCTATCTGTGGCGCCTATGTTAAAAAGATGTTTGTTAAGGGGGTTATGGCCCGTAATTGTTCCTATAATTATTCTGAGGTTATTTCTACTCAGGTTGAGAAGTTTTTTGGTTAACCGCGGGTCTACAATTGGTAAAGTCAATTTGGACTGTCTACAGTCTGTTGCTCGTGACCATCTGCTGTTATGGAGTTCGGTCGATCTTTGGCGAATCCACGCACGAAATTGTGAGAAAGGCAGAGGGAGAAGTGGGTACGGGCCTAGCACTTCCATATCAGAGCCTCTCTTCGCAAGTTCATCAGCGGCATCATTGCCTAAGGATCCACTATGCCCTTTGATCCATTGGAGGGTAATGCGATTAAACGTCGATATCCTCTCCAGAGCTAAATGGCACTCAAAAATTAGTTTATTGTTAGTTTGTTTGTTTTCTAAAGCTTTGAGCACAGATAGGCTATCGGATAGGAATTTAATGCCGTAGTTCCGGATGCCTAAGCGCTTTACTGCTGTTGCGGCTAGTGTTAAGGCAACACATTCACATTGAAATATCGAACTGTGTGTGCCTAGTTTGACCTCTCTCTATTCACAACGGACAACTTGGACTATCTAGAATTCAGACACGATGACGCTTTAACAGGATCCTAACGTCACCGTTAGGATCCTGTTAAAGCGTCATCGTGTCTGTCAGTTCTGATCTGACTTCCCGGTTTACTCCTATCGTTGCCACTGCGACGACTGAAAGGTATTTAGCAAAGAATATAAACATTGGTTTGATTATGAACAAAAAAAATAGAACAAAATGAAAATTGGATTGGATTGGCTTCGAAATAATTTTAGGGACTAGGTAAAATAAATTATTTATCAAAGTTTTCAAGTTTGAATTTATTACTTTAATGACCCAAACTTCTTGAAATAAATTACAAACGAAATAATAGCTTAAATTAGCAGGCGCTCGTGTTCATACAGGATGGCCCGTGAAACGACGTCTAAAGAAAAAGTTCAAAAGCCTCTTTTCAAGGGCCTTGAAGGGCCCGAAACAACCCCATGTTGGTCAGTGATTATGTACAGCTTAGAAGCTAGACGGTTTATAATATTTTTTTGAGAAATTTTCTCTTGGCGTCAGACTTTTTTATTTTTTTCTATCTATGTCGCGTTTATTTCCATCACTTCTAGTCTGAGATCGATAAAAAATACTATCTGTCTGAACATCACTCAAAGCGACTAAGACTTAGCACAAAGTGAAAATGTTTGCTCGATAAGATTCGTTCTACATTTTTAGTCATAAAAAAGGAAGGGTGGCAATGACCCCAAAGTAGTTTAAGATACTTCCACGAATCCTTAGCTTTCCAAAGCAATACAAATGATACGTACATTTCGGGACGTTATTTGGTAAAATTGAAGTTCGAACATGTTAGGACGGGTATTTGGTAGTACTAAAGTATTGTATGTTTCCTGTTGGATTAATCCATTTTTCATGTACTACTTACTTGTATCCGCCAGGTACACAAATTATACAAACAACAAAATAATAATAATATTTTGTTCAATATAATTCTTTACGTTAAAGATATCGCAAACAGAAAATGTTATGATATCGAAAACAGTGTAATCGAAATTACTGGGACAAAATTAATAGTTTTACACCACTTCCAATTGTATGTAAGACGTCTTTTAATAATTTGATTTTCTTTAGACACATGGAAAACCAAAATACCCTATCAAAAATTCTTGTTGCAAAGTGTAACTCGTGCGGATACAAATAGTAACTTGCTGTGCCTAATAACATAAAAAACACGCCTGTATTTCTGAAGGGTTTGGCAGACGTGTACCTATAGTACACCTACATTTAATTAAATTGAATATAACTATTTTAAGCTTATTAATCGGATAAGCAGGTTCTCTTATTAAGCGACCTAATGGACAGACTAGTTGGTCTGAATATAGTAGCGAGTGCGACTGCTGACCTGAGGTCCTGGGTTCCATCACCAGGTAGAGCTAATTATTGTTATTGGACTTCTCAGTATTCCTCAGTAGCAGCACGGAGTCAGGTAACAAGATTATTTCACACACACATTTATTTATGAAAACCTGTTCTTTGGTTAACTTCCTTGAACTACAGGACATGTTGTTAAGTAGTCATATTTGAGTTGTAAAAACTAATGATGTTACTTATTAAATTTTCATCTTAAAACGCCCTTGCGTTTGTGAATATAAGCATTTTAGCATCGTTGGTAAGTCGTATTAAACTAAGTAATAAGATTCTGTACTTTAATACGCAGTAGGTCCGGCAAATTTGGAGAGTTACGTTTATGACGGCGTGTGGTATCAAAAATGTAAGTACTGTTATAACGACTAAAATTACGATTGTCGAGCAGGAAAACCTCTGTAACATAATGTTTTAATTTAAGACTGTCCATGGACTTTCTTGTCCGTTCTTCTCCATAAGGAACCTACTTCGTCTAGGAATGGGCAACTAACTTCACTTATTAACTGAAACTGAACTACTCCTTGATAAATGATAATTCAAAAGTGCCTGTATTATTTTAATTGTAATAAATGCTTTGGGTTTGAGTTAAGCGTTGTGTGTTAAACTACCTATGTCCACACAATTACGCCGGAGGCTGTCAGACTACACACCCTGTGGTCTCCGTCGTGTCACACATAATTATATACACTGACTAGTATAAAAGATATGACAAGTATCTCTCATAGCACTGTCACTGTCTCTAATCCTACAGGTAGCCGAAAATTAATATTATCTTAACATTCTGCGTCGCAGCTTTTTAGTAACTCATATTTATTTTACCTATCCTTAATGTTTGGGTCTCGAAGTCTCTTATGAAGTAATGATAAATTCGAGTTATGCTTTGGCTACAGAAAATACAAGAAATCAGTTATTAAAAAAAAACGCATTTGTGCCGGTTGTTGAACGAGATTTTGGTCAAGAGAGGTTCATCACGGAGGATCCTTTGCCATATTTGGATAGTAGGTATTGTGAACAAGCTCAATGACATGATAGGACAATATAAGATAATAGGATGATGTGACAATAAAGCTCTTATTGTTGTTAAAGAATACTACTTAATAAATATCTACGACAACCGTCGAGAACGGTTTGATCCAAATAAAAGATTCTTACAGTGAAGATAATTGTTGTAGGGATAGTATCTATGACCAACAACTCTCGGGTGGCGTCGTTCTCAATGATTATAGTTTGAGGAATCGCATTCTTAAGCCATTTCTTCGATTATAAAAGCCTAAAGAGTATCTTTCTCTGGCTAAGGCCCAATTACATCAAGGTCTATTAGACATTCAATGTCATGTTAAGCATTTCGACTGACTGTTTTTCTCCTCTTTTCCTGGCTGATAATTTGACCTTGTCATTTTGAAGTATCATGCGGATAAACGCAGTGCGGACTGGTACAGACGCTTACAGTCCGCATTGGTTTTAACACCTACGAACAAATAGTACTGCAGTATCTGTCGGCGTCCGCAGTCCGCAACCGTAATCTGGGAGCCTACTCTCTAAGTTCGTCAACTCAAACTCAAAGCATTTATTTCCAATAAACCAATTACAGGCACTTTTGAATTGTCAAGGGGTCGGTCAGTCAGAAAGATGAAGCTAGTTGCCCATTCCAAAGCGTAGTAGGTACCTATAGAGAAGAACGGGCAAGAAACTCGAACAACGAAGAAACGAGCCCGTCGAAAGTAGTTTAATACTTCGGAATTAACCCTACGTATCTTTTTCGGACGGGCAGTAAATTATCGGGAGTAAGGACAACTTACTGTCGATTGGCGTTGTCATTTATTTTTAGTTCGGGGCTCGAAGTAGTCTTATGTCCGTAGGTTACACGGAGTAGCAAACGCCCGTTATTTCGGCCGAAACTACGGAGTTTGTGCTTGAGTAGACACCTAGTCTGCACCGGTTTGACTGTTCCTTGAGACAGTAAGACAAATGGCTTTACGGGACATTAAATAACTAACAGAAAATGGAAAAACTGGCCCTAAGAGTTCATTAACACAATCTAAAGACAAATTGAAGTTATGTTCACTTAAATGAAAAATGCAGAAAATATTCAGGTCAACATTAAAATTGAGTTAAACATCGTGGTCTGACAAACGATCATTGCATACAGGATTACTAGAAATATATTGTGTGCATGTGACTTTACTAGTATTCATTTTATTGGTTTAGATCAGAATTAACTAATTTAAGGTTTAGTTTCTGTCATAAAAGGTAAGTCTGGTTTTGTGATCTGGTTGCTGGTGTAATTTGTCTGCAGCGAAACCTAGACTGGCCTTGTCAGAAAGTCGTTGATAGAAAGTATATGTTAAAATGCTTGTCTCTAAATCTTTGTACCAAAAATTTTGAGTAAAATAAATAATTCTGCAATTTATTACAAGTTTCATTGCTACGAATAAGTATTTGTTAACGTAAAACAAACGAACACTGTAGCTGAAGCCCGCACAGACTTTGGGGAAACTTCTTCTCATACCGTACTTATATAAAAATGCGTATTCTATGAGTTAATCCCGGGACAATTTCATCTACATCCTAGAAACGGTTGAGTGACAAGCACGTTTGGGAACAAAACTTCAATAGCTTTCACTTAAGTGAGCAGTGGTGGCCCAGTGGAAACGGCCGCGACTTAAGAAATGTACGTCGTTAGTTCAAACCCGGGCAGGCACTTTACTTTGTGTAAATTATTTCATCACCACTGCTCTCGAACCGGTAAAGGAAAACATCGTGAAGAAACCGTGAACTTCAACCAAAAATTCGAAGACATGACGTGACATCCACCAACATTCGCGTGAAAATTACAGCCCGGTCTCTCTCAAAAAGAGTAGGCCTGTGTTCCAGCAGTGACAACATTATAGGCTAATTATTAGGGTTGCGCAATATTTCGCAAATAAAAAATCGGAATTTCACATAAATATATACTCAAAATGCAAATTTTCGCTTTTATTCGCCAAAAAAGAACTCTAAATCTAAAATCACTTGTCTTATGTATTTATTTGCCTAATCATTACAAGAACTAACGAAGTATTGTAAAAATTTGTTAAAAGCTAACATTGTGGTTGTTTCAAACTTTTCCTGCTCGAGTCTTTGCCTTCGGTCATTTATGACAATGTTGTAGATACTAAAATATCTTTCAGCGTGTACACAGTTAACTGGGCTGCGGAGGCTTTGTATAGCAGCATTTGCAAACCTAGGGTAGCTACATTTTGTTGCTACTAAAATCTGTATGACGTCGACAGCAGTTTCTTCCTGAACTGCGTTTAGGAAGCTGCCTATGAAAATGAGTTTATCCATGTATGAGTTCACCCTGTGGTATCTCAATGAAAAATGCTATTTAGGAGAAGCCCTCCAGCGTAAAATTCGTGTCCAGAGACGATGTGGTCACGGCCGGAGCTAGTGATGGACAAAATAATTTGCCGATGTGCAGATAAGATTCGTTTGTTGTGCACCTCATGTGTGCAGACAATTTAACAGTACAGTTCAAAAGATACAGTTTAAAAAATGTTTTTCTTCAATATTTCGTGGCAAAGTATAGAACACACGTCATTTCTAATTAGTAATTGACAAAATGTATACCTAGTAATCAATATCTTAAGTGTAAGAATGTGTACTATTGGCCAAATGTGTGTTCCTAAATATTTTATATAAGAACTTCATTGATCATTCTATATTTGATGCAATTAGTAAAAAGTAAGTCCAAAATGGCGATTGCGAAAATTTTAAATTTTTCATCATGGGTGTCGTTTTCATAGTTTTCGGGGGTGTTGAAGCCAATAGTGAGGTCAAAATGAAAATCCAAGATAGCACGTTCAAATGTCTGGAACGAAGTTCTTTAACGCGGCTTGCGGTAGGAATAAACTGTCAAGTAACGAAAAAGGGTTATGATCGAAAAATTTAGTTTCAAGTGCAGTGCAAGTGCAAAAAATAAAAACTGACAGTTGAAACTTGAGACCATATTAGATGAATCTGTTTTACATAATATACAGCGACAGGACCTTCGTTCCAATCTGTTGTCCCATGACACCTCCCGACTTTTAAGTTTGTATTGGATAGCATAAACCGAAGGCCCACCGGATGTTAAGTGGTTACCTCCGCCTATAATATATCTGCAATAATAGGGGCACTGCAGATGCTATGTTCTCCCCTAGACAGAGCAGAAATACCTCACGTGCCTGTACCCACTCCGGCACCCACACCCTTCAAACCGAAACACAGCACCGCTGCTCATTATTACATAAACATAACATCGCGCCTGATTTAGCTGAAGGGGTAGCCAGAGGTATGTATACCTACTTATAGATAATTTCAGTAACACTGGGCGACACCTAAATGTAATGTAAGCTTTGAGCAGTTGCTTAGTGTAAAAAAAACTTAACAGGTTGCCTAACAATATTGACAGAAACCGAACTTGCCTTAAAAAACACATAAGTGCCAGAAATTTAGATTTCGAAGCTTATGAGTTGATTACTAAGAAACGAATGGTGGAATGGGAGTGGTTGCTTATGGATCTACTTACGTTTGGCAATTCCTATGTAATCGTTGCATTGCTTGTCGTTAGTGAAAACCGACATAAGATGTCCCATGTATTAGAAGGCGAGCATGTTAGCAAAATATATTAATTATTATAAAATAAACTACCTTTAATACATAATTATAATGATAATCCTGATGGCATGATGCCATTAATGACTGGTCAATGTGGCGACGTTTGCGAGAGTCCTATGTCTAGCAATGGAAGTCTTTGGTTGAAATGATAATCATGATGAAGCTTAATAATATGCGCTCTACATCTAAGTCATATACATGTTTTTTTATCAATGTCTATTGCAATGGCGTACACGTACAGCTTAAACGTGTTTCACCTGACGTGCCAGAAACCAAATGAGTAAACTAAAATCTTGATGATCAAAACAGTTGATACTCATCAGCCTTCAGAATTGCCATCGTTATACAATTTATTATTCACTTGTTCAAGTTAATCAAAATTCATACATTTTATTACAACAATGACGTTAATAATCTGGCATGAATATTTGCTGTTAAATACGGAGCACGTTTAGGGTACTGAACTTTAAAATATTAGTAATCATTTTATCTTCATGTCATACATACTGCCGCATTCAGATACATTAATTACCACTCATGGGAATTAACTTAAGAGCGTGTAAAAAATAGAAAACTTCGCCCCAGCGCCTTGCACACCCCCGATTTGTGAAATAATAAAAATATTCTTGTAGTTCCCGAAATATGCGACGGAAGATAACTTCTTCCTCTGAATAAGCACGTAGTACGTGCTGAAAGCATATAATCGTAATAAATCCACAATCAAAGCCCGTCATGCGTTAACGGTCACGACTAAATATATTTATGCGCTGTGTAAAGAAAACTAGTATAAATCGAAAATACATTGAAATCATGTAGTACTACAGGTTGCACCTCCGCCTAATCCTTCGGGGTGTCGTGTGTTATGGGTTATGTTGTAGATACCAATAATATTATCGTTGTAAATACCTTCCTAAGATTAGATATTTTCGACAGTCTATTTATTTGCTTCTTTCGTGCTCTCCCTGTTCACGCATATTCAGTATGTTAGAACCTTCCACCATAATACACGTACCTATTTAATTGTATAAACAGGAGTCTACCCAACAATCCAACAAAGATATATGCTTACCACACATAACATAATATCACGACTAACTTTCCCGAAGGGAAATGCAGATGTGTACATACCTAAAGTATACTCACAATTCGCCAGGAGTGCCTACTTAATTTTAAAAATAAATGTTACTTGTGGCGTCAAACTAAATTATAACTAGATGTTTTGTTGCAGGCTCCGCAGGCGCCTGAGTCGTGGGACAGCGGCGCGCCGCTGGCCGAACACCATGGCGCTACCGCGCACGGCGCGGTCTGTCCTCAAGTTGATCTACTTAACAACTTGTTCATCCCCGGCAGTGAAGACTGTCTTTTCCTGAATGTTTACACCCCATTATCACCTGATACTCCGCTCCCAGTCATGGTTTTCATTAATAGAGGAGGTTTTTTTGGATCAGGAAGTGTTGAAATTTACGGACCTGATTTTCTAGTCGCCCAAGGTGTAACAGTAATCACAATAAACTTAAGGCTCGACTCGTTAGGATTCCTTGTTTAAGAGACCAAGTGCTCGCATTAAAGTGGGTCAATAGTTATATTGCAAGCTTTAGAGGTAATCCCAGCAATATCACCGTTTTTGGAGAAAGTGCGGGAGCAACAGCAGTTGGTTATCACTTGGTGTCACCAATTTCAAAAGACTTATTCCAAAGAGCTATATTAGAAAGTGTTGTGGACCCTTTTATTTCATACAAACCTGAGGAGAGAGTGTGTATGCTCGGAAAAACTTTGAATATTACAACTAATAACGCCAGTGAGCTTCTTCTTTCACTTCAAGAAATCCCAATTGAAAATTAAAGTGACGTAACATTTGATTGAGTTGCGTTGCTTATCAGACGCAGAAACGAAGGGTTTTTAACCTCACTGTCACTTGCGATGAAAAATGGATTCTTTTTGATAATCGTAAGTGCTCATCATGTTAGTTAGACGCTGGTTCAGCGCCTAGGCAATGCCCCAAACGAAAACTTACCCCTAAACAAGTCATGGTCACTGTTTGGTGGGTGCCGGTATAATTCATCACAGCTTCTTACCAAATGGCACCAGCATTACTGCGGATGTGTATCGTGAGAAACTGGACCCAATGATGGAGAATCTCGCAAATTTCCGGCCAGCCTTGGTTAATCGCTCGTCCCCGCTGCTCCTACACGACAACGCTCGACCTCATACGGCACAAACAGACGGTTTCTAAGCTACAAGAGCTAAGATTGTAAGTTTTGCGTCATCCACCGTACTCACCAGACCTTGCGCTGACAGACTTCTACTTTTTCCAAAGGACAACTTCTTGGCAGGGAAAAAAATTAATACCTGAGAGGCAGTACAAAATGCCTTTGAAGAGTTTGTTGGCTCCCGTATAACTGACTTATTCAAGAAGGGCATTGAAAAATTACCACTGCGCTGGCAGAGATGCATCGATAGCATGGGTGCATATTTTGATTAATAGAAATAAAAAAATATTTATATAAAATAATAAATAAATAAAATAACCTTTATTTCAGACCAGTAACATCCATAGTGGGTTAGTAAGCAGAAATCTTATGACTATGTTAGTAAAACTTAATATTAGGTTTAGGTTACTTTGCGACAAGATTACTCTGAGAGATACATCTCTTAATAATGCTATGCATTATCGAAGAGTCGCATCTCCCAGCTATGATTTTCAGGATGGAGTTGGGGCTCGCTCGCACTCTCCAGAGCAATGAGGCAGATTTCTGTCTAATGATGGCATGGAAGCCATCAACGTGACTTAGCGCGAACATAGCAGATGCACTGCAGAATCGGGGCAACCCCAATAGCATCCTGAAACCATTATTATATTGCACTCGTAGGGCGCTGATGGCCCGCTGGGTATAATTAGTCCAAAGGCTGCACGTGTAGAACACTTGGCAGTAAGCTTTAAAAAGAGTTACTTTAACTTGTTCACTACACCGTGCAAACCGTCGTGCCAACATGTTACATCGGACCGCCAGCGCCCTACGCTCGCGCTCAATATCCACCTGGTCATCAAGGCCGTCAGTTACGTAATGCCCCAGGTACCGAAATTGATGGACCCGTTTAAGTTCGGTACCGTTCAGGGTTATTGTAGGCACGGATTCTGGGCATTTCCCACCGTCAACCTTGAAGACCAGGAACTCGCTTTTTGCGACATTACATTACGACATACATTTTGCGATATACATTCACATACTACATAAAAACTATACATAACATACTACATAAATACTATATAAAAGTGACTTTAACTTTTTGTACACTAATCGACAATTTCATAGTTTAAGACCTAATAATATAATATTCATCAGTGTCAATGTGTGCGTGAACAATGGTATTAAACCTCAAAAATCCCACACTCCCCGACCTCCCTCCCCGGAGGTCGGGTGTTGTGTAATTTCATTTAATTCGAGCAGCTCAATCCCATTTTTTTGTCCTCAATAATGTCCCTAGAAGTATAAAAGGCTTTCTGGCATAGTTTAAATTTTATAAAAGAATTGAATTTATTACGACCTAGTTCTTGAATGTTTATTTTTAAACAGATTAATATTTGTATTTGTACCTACCTATCCAATAGATTAGCATAATTATTCTGAGAAAGCAGTCATCAGTCTCTGGGACTTGTAACATTTTAAACAGTACCCCATGAATGATGAGTCTACTTTAGCCAGTCTGAAACCTGGTTGAACTAATTGGTCCCTATTTCTAGTCCTATAGTTGTGTCTTTCACCTCTTTTACTGAAAATATTAAAAATTTTCCGTACGTACATGATGTTTTCATAAATATATTGACAAGGTACCGTCACGGTGTTAATGTCTTTAAACAGTTCCCTTAGAGCATCGCGCCTGCGGAGGTTGTATATTGCTCTGATGGCTCTTTTCTGCAGAATAAAAACATGGTCCATAATGCCCTCAGAACTGATTATTCACGTTATTGTACCAGGAATCGAAGATTGCTTGTTTCTACATGTGTATAGCTCAGACATAAACCCGCCTCAAACTGAAACTCAAAGCATTAATTTCAATTAAACCATTTATTACTTTTGATTTGTCAAAGAGTAGGTCAGTTAGTCAGAAAGTTGAAGATAGTTGCCCATTCCAAAAAGTAGATCTCTATGGAGAAGAATGGGCAAGAAAATCCAAGGACACTCTATTAAATCAAGATATTACAAAATCCTGGGTGCATTATTCTTGTTGCGTTTTTATGTGAGAACATTGTACAAAAAAAAACAGAATACAAGATCAAAAATAAGCCGTGGCAGTTAAGAGATGACCAGACTCAACCGACGGTGCCCGTTCACGAACATGACTCGTGGATCAGCACCATCCAGCTCTACCATTTTGTAGGGAACCGAATGATCTAACACACACGCCACCATCAGTGAGACATTTCCTCTCAATTGCCAGTTATGGTGTTCATCTACGGAGGTGGTTCTAAATGTGGTGACGGTAACGATGACAAGTACGGACCAGATTTTCTTGTCACTCATGGCGTATTACTTGTGGCCTTGAACTAAAACTAAATAAATATTTATTACTCCCAGAAATGCACGAACATTACATTGAACAAGAAACAAAAAATGGCTTAATCTAGGTGATTCACAGCAAAAAAGACCCTAACCTCTAAACTAGGTAAAAACCTGTATCTTAGAAGTCAGTGTAACTTCAAAATTATGCATGGGTATAATAAGCCTCATATATTATACCTAGATAGGACACAATGATATAATACAAAATAAAAGAGTATTAAATAAAAGAAACAATGCAAAATTTGGCTGGTTTAAAGGGAAATATAATAAAAAGCAGGAACTTAAAAGAGAGAAAAATTCAACTAATTTTGATTATGATTGTAATTAACTAATTGGTGAAGTGTGTGTTTGATATTGAGTGAGTGAGAGTATAGTGAGTAAGTGTATGTGTGTGGATGTGTGTTGTAAAAGTGGGTGTGAGCGAGATGTATGTATTTATGTTAAATTCAACTTATGGATGTATTAATTTTGAGTTATAAAAGCCTGTCTGTTGAGGTTAGAATAATTTCCAATCAGAAGATCCTCGTAAGTAAGCTCTGCAAAAGCTTCGTAACTCAGATTTACACTGGTATTTAGTTTTAGGGATTTTTTTTTATTAATTCATTTAAGTGGTTGTAAAGTTTCGTACGTATAGAGAGACTCGGTTCATAATAGAGTTTATAATAGAGGCACTCGGTTTCTTGTGCTTAGACACTGATGAAGTTCCTGGATACGCTGGATTAAAAAAACAAGTTGCTGCTTTGCGATGGGTGCGGGATAATATTGGGAGCTTTAGTGGAGATGCCAAAAATGTCACTGTTTTTTGGTGAAAGCGCTGGCGGTGCATCTTCTTGTTACCATACCATCTCACCTATGTCTAAGGGCTTTTTTAAGAAAGCTGATCCAATGAGTAGTGGCCTTTTAACGTTTAGTGTGTGCCATTCGTACCTCAAAAACGATCATTCGTGCTTGGTAAAGATCTTGGATTCCAAACTGAGTGGAAACACACGATGAATACACGCACGCGCACACTATAAATATTAATAACTATGCCACTCTTTGTATTTTTTGTGTAATTCGTTGTTTGCGTAATGTTTAGAATAATAATTATGTTATAATTACTGTCAGCTGTGAAGCTACCTTATATAAAATAAAATAACATTTATAGACACAAATCCCAATTCTGAAAATTTTTGAAAAATTCAACAACCATTTAATAAAATTCTACCACTTCACTTCAGTTATAGAAAAAGATTTTTGTAAAGGCAATTTTTTGACAGAAGATCCTTTGGAGGCATTGAAAAATAAAAGAATAAACGATGTAGATATCCTTATTGGACACAACAGCAAAGAAGTCACATACAGCGTGGCGCTGCAATGGTGACCTTAATTTAACACACATATACGTTTTCACATTTTCGTTTCATGACAATTTTTTATTTCCATTAAACGTTATTATTTACAGATTTATTAAAGAATTTAGGAAATAGCATCTTAGAGCAACCTGTACTTAAAGAACTGTCGCGCAGCGGTCATTTCCCTCGGTCACGGATCATAACTTCGCATCAATGAAATTAAAACGAATAAGCAATACTATTAGGATGAAACAAATGCATAGAGTAGGCGAATTTAAGGAAATTTCCTTTGTTGGCGAGCAGCGCAGGCGACGCGCGCTCTCCCTTCCACCCACCCGCCGCACCGAACACGAATTCTTTTTTTGCTTTTCTAGTGCTAGTCGAACCCGTGTCCTTGACGCACTTATTTACACTAGTGCGCATAATTACGTCGCGAAAAAGACTCTTAGCTATTGTTTTATTTATTTCTTTTTGTGTAATTAGGATAGTAATTAGATCATGGTACTGCGATAAAGACACTTTGATTGGTTTTCGTTTTCTTATCTAGTAGGTACGTTTACACCTCTTGCGATACGGACGCATTTATTTGTGCTATTAGTGCTTGTGTAAACTTATGATCGTGATGGCAGTGATTAGTGATGACAGTTATTACTAATAGTAACAAGAGAGGGTGATGTGATAAGTGTTTGTACCACTTGCGCCGCTCGGTTTCTTTGATAATATGCCGTCAAAGAATCGGACCGATCACGAGTAGGTACAAGACGCGATGCGCGGTTGCCAGCCCGCGAACCGACACATTGCCGCTCCGAGTTAACGTAAGCGAGCTAGGTAAGTAATTTCATGAATGAATTTTTGCAAGGGTGATCCCAATTTTAATGACTTTTTTATTATTTAGTTTGTTTGAAAAAATTTTTTTTTCAGTTTACGTATTATTTTAACCTATCAATATTTATATGGTTAATGGGCACTAGCCCTACCCGTGTATTAAATTAAAGTCACCATTGTAGCGCCACGTTGTATATTATACGAGTACCTATATTATTATTTGAAAATCACTTCTACAACTTCCAACCGATATCCTGAATCGTTGGTACCAAGAAAACAAAACACTCCGGAGACAATTTAAGAAGTGTCCAAGAGAGTACACGGATTTTATTTCAAAGGGAAACCTCTCAAAGCCCATCTAATAAAGAATTCCTTAGTCATTCGTGCTTCGTCTACGACGTTAGCAGATTCGTTTCATATCTGCCGAAGATTGGTGCTCGAAGATATATGTAATAGTTCTCCTATTTCTCTGACAGAAATGTCTATGGGAGTCGTAGACTGAAGTACAGGATTCGAGGAGCTTCCCATTTGGATGACATAATGTATTTATTTAACGCAAACAAACATAATTTGAAGCTTGAGATAAATAATAAAAAGCTGAAAAATTTAGTGTCTACTGTATTTACCAACTTCGCTTAATCAAGTCAAAATCAAAAGTCATTTATTCAAACTAGGCGGAGAGTCAGCACTTTTTGAACGTCAAAATTACATAAGACAGTACCCCAAAACGCCCGCACTTCACCACTTCCTAGTGCTTTAGCTGGGAAGAAGATGTGGCGGAACAAACTACCTAGCAGTATAATATGTGTGAGCCATTGATTTCTAAAATACTTTTATCGCAGCATTATAAAGCGTGATATACACGAGATCATTAGATGTTTTTCACTACTTGGCTATTTGTGTGTTTTCTTTGTTTGCAACACTGTTTTCAACAGCGAAAAACGGTTGCCTTGTTTTTGTTTTCTTACTTTTCTCTCTTTGTTTTTTCCTACATCGGGATCGTCTAAATTAAAGTCTACCTCCTATCTCCTACCTAGTCTGTATAAATGTCTGTGTGGTTAAAATAAAAATAAATTAATTAATGAAATAATCTATGTTCACAGAAATCCAACGCCTGACTCCTCTCTTGGTACAATGTGGCCGAAATACAACTACACGACCAAAGCCGACGTGGATATAGGAGACACCCTATCTTCGAAAACAGCACCTGACACTCAAGCTCTTGCTTTCTAAAAGAGCATCGTCATCAGGTATAACGTGCGTAAGTATGGAGAATGGGAAGCTAAGGGGCCAGATGTCACAACAATAGAGATATCGTTAGTTAGTATAAACTATTTTGTTCTACATAGAGAAGTTATTAGCAAAACATGAATGCAGGCGGCTGGTTATATTCATTTATTTTAATCTAAAAAAGCACAGCTACATTACATACATTACTTATACACAGTTACTTATTTTCTTTTGGAAATAAAGCTTATGTTGGAACTATATGCCATTCTCCATCATCATCATCATATCTGCCATGAGATCAAAATATTAAGAGTCTATTGTGTACTGGTAGATATAACACTGGTTTGTTTAAAATAGTTATTTGTTATACAAGAGTGCAAAGTTGCTTTTTAACCGCGTGTTCAATTTTGATGACCGAGCAAGCGAAGGATTCTAAAATTGAATCACGAGCGCAGCGAGTGATTCAAAATTAGAATCCTGAGCGTTAGCGAGGGAATCAAAAGAGCACGAGGTGAAAAATCTTTGCACTCGAGTGCAACACGTAACTTTTCATTCCACCTCAGCGAGGAAATGACTAAATGCAAAAAAAAAACGTTTACAATCACAAGATAGGTACACTTTTATTTCAGTTTAGGTATTAATTACTACAATAAGACAGGTAAGTATTACAGAATAATCTTTAAATTATAACAAAATAATACTAAGGTATAATTAAGAAAATTTTAAAGTAACGTTGCTACAGTTATTTAAATTGAGTGTAATATTTTTGTTTGGTACTGTAATATTGGTGTTAGTCACTTGTGTACTGTTTTTCGGTAAACTATCTGTCATACTTAATAGTTGTACCGATTCATCGGATTCCCTTGGCGTGAATGTTGGAGAGAGAGGGAGATGGTTAGGTGTTTCATAACGGCTTATTTTTGATGTAGAAGGGCCAGTCCAAGGATCCGATTGAGGCTCTTTCAGTGTAATGGCTCCTACGATGCCTTCACATATTTTAGACTTATTTTGGATGGAATCCTCTATGTATCCCTCTACAACTGCATTGGACTTCCAGCCTCCGTGGCGCTTAAGGGACAGGAGATCAGCTCCGGAATCAGCCAAAAGTGTGGCTGAAGTTCGTCGGAAACAATGACCCGTGTACAACAGGGGTTCTGGAAGTTCAAGAAATGTTGCTATTTCTCGTGGGATACTGCCAATTTTATTAGTACCCATAGGCTGTCTAACACACTTTCCATTGCGATACTGTAGAAAAAATCGATTGATTGGAGTGTTAGGCGGGCGTAAGGCTTGATATTTCTCAACAATCGTTACGTATTCCTTGCGAATGACGAAGTTGCGGTCTCTTTTTGTCTTTGTATTAGGTAAATTAATTAATAGTAAGTCATCTGAATGTTTCTCAATGTTTTTGACATTAAGTTGTGTTAGTTCATTAGTTCGACATGCTCCGTTTATTCCAATAATAAGAACAACCTGTAACGTAAAGAGTATTGTAGTAGATAAATGAATAAAATTGATATGAACGCATAATTATGCCTATCAACATCTACTAAGTATACTATTTAATTGAGATTAATATACTTAAGTAGATACTGAATGTGCAACTGACTTACTTTTGCCGCCAAATATACGGAATCGGGTGCTTCGTTAAGAAACTTTTCAATATCAGATACTGTGAAAACCTTCGATTTTTTTGGTTGAAGACCAGATGAGGCTCTTTTTAAAAATGCCACTAATTTAGGATAGGTATCGATATGTTTGTCTTTTTTCATCTTTATTGTTGCTTTTAGCATCGAATACGTACTCCATAGAGTGCTTGCTTTCTTGTTCTCGGATAATTCTATAAAATATGCCAGCAAAACGTTTTCTGAGAAAGTTTTGGCTCCTTTTGCTAGTCGCCACGTGTTGAACATATCGTACTGTTTTAAATACTTCTCGCGTGATTGTTGAGGGAGAAAGCTCATTTGCGCATTATTAACAGTTTCAGTCAATTCTGTTGGCGTCAAGCAAACTTCCTCGTCGCTAGAATCACTCATTTTAGTTTTTTCACTTGTTTTCAAGTTTCTTGTTTTTAATATAAGGTTTAACAATGACGTGAAAAAATGCCGCGTAAAGAACCGCGTACAAAGCAAATTGAAAAAAGAACACCAAGAAGGTTCCGAGTCTGAGTTTTTAACAAATTAAAAAAAAGTTGTATGATATATTCGGCACCATAGAGGTAGCAGTAAATAGGTTTAATGTTTTTTTTAATTCACAAACTTAGTGCACACGATGTTCTAAATTCAATTTACTTTATCCTCTAGAGAATAAAAACGGCTTTTCCACTCAGATATTGAAGATTAAAAATACTCTTTCCGAGATGGTGGGATGAAAAAAACATTATTTGTATGGGACCTATTATATTTAACAAATTGCCAAACTGTATTAAGGATCAGCCCTTAATAAAATTCAAGAAACTCCTGTTGTCGTTGCTGACAGAGAAATGTTATTACTCTGTTACCGATTTTATAAATAATTAATTGTAATATTTGGTTCACTTTATCTCATTTATTATGTAAATAATTTGAGACTTAGCTGATCCATGATCTCATTTTGAATCTAAGTAACGAGTTTCTAAATTATCTGCAAGTTAACCACTTTATTTGTGTATGCCAACAGGCAGAATGTACTGGGAATATATCTGAAACTAACACCTTTATTGTAACACCTGCATTCTATACAAATAAATAAATTATTATTATATGAAAGGAAGGGGAGGGGGGAGCATTGTCCATGATATGTCCATATGAAAGCATGTGACAAATTATCTACCAAGCCTTTTCTTAACCATGCTGTGGATGCAGTTGAATACCAGTACTTTACATGGAGCGACCGCCTATCTGACCTTCACAACCCAGTTACTGGGTAACACGATACTCCTTGGTGAGACTGGTTGTCAGACGTTCTCGCTTGTGACGACCCTTAATGACCTTCAAAGATCCACGAATGACAGCCGACATCAACGGCTTAACGTGTTTTCCAAGGCACGGAGGGGATAGCATGCGAGAAATATATAAAAAAGAGCACACAAAACTTGATAAGTTCAGTGATCGTGTGGGTTCCAAACTATGTCAGCATAAAAGCCCTTATCTTGGTTCATACTGATTACAGGTCATATTCTATCAGGTGAAGATCTGCGACGAGATGCAGCGCAGCTTGGGAAATAAGCAAAGAAATAAAGAGAAAATCAGCATATCCATAACTTTCATAAATATGATCTCGTTTTGCGAAGCCAGTCTACTCTGGTTTTTGGGACTTCGATTCACTTTGCAAAGCGATTGCGAAATATACCGGACTGTCAAACACAAATTTAACACAGAGTTGTAAAAGAGGACGGTCACCGGAGCTAATTCCGACTCCTGTATTGCCATTAAACTAAAGCAAAAAATGTACAATACCATAATAAGACCTAATAAAAATTGTTAAAACACAAAAAATGGTTAAAAGACAAAGGTTCTTTATCAAAAATGTTAAACTTAATCGAGAAAGGTTAAATTTGCTTAAACAATTAGATATGTATTCTTTTAATTTGGATCAAAGTACTAGGAAGTACAACATTGACACACAGGCCCTGCAATCTCAACTTGACCATCTGCAAGAGAAACTAAGTTCAATGACTAACAAATATAATACCTCTGAAGATCTAATGAGGGAATATGTGTTGGCAATGAATGAGCTGGTAAACTCACAAACGAACAGCTGTGAGATTTGTCAATCACCATCCAATGTACCTACCATTTGCCTGCCTGCCCATTCATTGTCAACATGCAATACCACCTTACCGCATCCTTGTGTTGATTTGACAATTCCTTCTGTAAATAGGTCCATTAAACAATGTCAACAAATTGTAAATAATGATATTGTATTATTTTGCGATGAAATTGGAAAGGACTTAGGCCACTTGTTGACAGATGAATATCCAGGACACTCAATAATAAATTACTGTATGCCTGGTTGTTCATTAATTGATATTATGAACCAAATTGTTAGATATAACTTTAAGCAGGACACAACATTGTTGATTTTTATGGGAAATAGGGGAAATGTGAACAAAGGAGAATTGCTCCAATATCATAGAACATTGTGCAACCTTAGTTTAAGGAAAATTGTGTTGTTTACATTCCCTTATAGTAACAGTTTGCCACAGGAAGAAAATAATTTAAGATTTGACATTAACATGACATTGCACAATTTGACATATAATGATAATTTATTCCATTTAGTTGACACTAACAATTATGTTAGTAATAATTTGTATTTGACAAAAGATAGATACAATATTGTTATGTACTATCTTTCTAACTATCACAAAAGACAGATAGCTGTGTCGCTATCATATTATTTTTCTATTTCAGCCAAAAATTTGGCTAATCAACTTGCTTCTTTTGAGCAATGCAATGACTTTTTAAATTATTCTGCCAATAATTTGGTCAAAATTAATGACAATGGTCATCATTTAAATTAGAAATCAGGACAAAGGAGTTAGCCTCTTGCAAAAATGTAACTAAGGCAAAGAATAAAGCATATGAAAGTGTAAAAAAAATAAATAGTATCAACCTGGTGCATCAAAACATTCAAGGGTTTTTGAACAAAGATTTAGAAGTAGAGTTATTCCTGAATTGTAGCAATATAGATATTCTTTGTATAACAGAACATTGGCTTAAAAGCCATCAGTTCATGTTCAATTTTAGTCATCACCAGGTTGGTAGTTCGTTCAACAGAGTACATGCTGTACATGGTGGCTCATTAATTCTGGTAAATAACCAGCTTAAATTTAAAGACCGCAAGGATATTGTGAGCCTCTCTGTTGAGCGGACAATTGAAATAGCCTGTGTAGAATTGGAGCAGCTCATTATATTAAGTGTGTACAGACCTCCTTCAGGATTGTATGATTGTTTTGAAAAGGTTATGGATGAAGTGTTGCACAAAATCTGTAATTCAAATAAGTCTATCATCATTTGTGGTGATTTTAATGTTAATTTGTTAGAAAATTCTGGTTTAAGTATTAAAATTATAAGTCTGTTTCAGTCATACAATCTTGCTAACCAATTTCTGGAGCCAACTAGAATAACTCCCACTAGTGCCACATGCCTAGATAACATTTATACAGATGTTATACCAACTCACAAAGAAATTATTAATTTAATAGACTCAGATCATTGCGGACAATTAATAACTATTTCAAATATAAACAAAAAAGTTACTAAAAAAGATATCACTGTTAACCCGAAAACGACTTATCGCTTGGATACATTTAAATCTAAACTTTTAAGTAAATTACCATTTTTGGTGATTAATGATGACCCTAATCAACATTATAATGATTTTTTTAATATGTATTGCACACTATTCAATACCACGTTCATTCCAAAGACGTTCTCGGTTAATAGTAACGCTTCCTTTAGTGACTGGGCCACCATTGGTATACATACAAGTAGAAAACGACTTTATGAATTGTATGATGAACGAACTTGTAAAAACACTGCTGAATTTAATTTATATGTTAAGAATTATTCTAAATTATTTAAAAAAGTTTGTAGTATGGCCAAATCACGTTATTTGAGTTCAAAAATTAAAAATAGTAGTAATGTAATAAAAATGACATGGAGTATCATTAATAGCGAAACGGGAAGGTCATGCAACCGATGTAGTGACTACAGCCTTGCTATTGATGACAATATAATTAAATCTGATTCTCAAGTCGCCGCGGCCTTTGAAAATTTCTTTGCAGAGATTCCCGTATCGACTACTAAATCTCTAAACTCTTCACCCACTGCTGCAGAGTCTTTACTTAAAGAAAACATTCCAGTTTGTGATTCTGAATTTCATTTCGAATATGTCACTTTTAAAGATATAATTAAAACCTTTCACACGTTAAATGTCAAAAAGACTGCAGATTTATGGGGTAATTCTGTGGACGTTGCTAAGTCAATTATAAATATTGTAGCACCTACTTTAGCTGTTATTTTTAATAATTGTATTGACCGTGGTGAGTTTCCTGATCTTATGAAAAACAGTAAAATAATACCGTTGTTTAAATCGGGTAGTACATCAGACCCTACTAATTATAGACCTATTTCAGTGCTACCTACATTTAGTAAAATTTTTGAAAAACTTATTTTAAATCAAATGCAAAGATTTTTTAATGTACATAAATTACTGCATAACAAACAGTTCGGTTTTACAAGGGGTCGTTCAACTACTGATGCCGGAGTTGAACTTCTAGGGCATGTATATAATGCATGGGAGGACAAATGCGATGCGTTGGGCATCTTTTGCGATTTGTCCAAGGCATTCGATTGTGTTCTTCATGCAACATTAATCAGGAAACTGCACCACTACGGAATCCGGAACGCCTCTCTGGATCTTCTTACTTCTTATTTAAGTGATAGGATTCAGAGAGTTGATGTTAACGGGAAAAGATCTCCCGGATCGGTAGTAAGAATGGGGGTCCCTCAAGGCTCAATTCTAGGTCCATTTTTATTTCTTATTTATATAAATGACTTGCCTTACCTCATAAAGGATGAACATGATATAGTGCTGTTTGCAGACGACACTTCACTTTTATTTAAACTCAAACGTCAGCAGCTGGTTACTGACAATGTAAATAGTGCCCTCGCAAAAGTAGTTAACTGGTATAATGTTAATAACCTTCTTCTTAACGAGAAAAAAACGAAATGTATTAAGTTTACGATACCTCATGTTAGACAAGTAGAAACAAGTATTCTCATAAAGGGTGAAGAGTTGAAACCCGAAAATACCACAGTATTCTTAGGCATAACTTTGGATGCCAAGCTTCAATGGGGCCCCCATATAGATAAATTGTCAAAGAAGCTTAGCTCTGCAGCATACGCCGTTAGGAAAATTCGTGGTTTAACTGATTTAGAGACAGCCCGTTTAGTATACTTTAGTTATTTTCATAGTGTAATGTCGTACGGTATTCTGCTGTGGGGAAATGCCGCCGATATTCAGACGATTTTTGTTTTACAAAAAAGGGCAATTCGTTCAATTTATAAATTAAGTCCCAGACACTCCCTCAGAGACAAATTTAAAGGGATTAATATAATGACTGTGCCTTCTCAGTATATTTATGAAAATCTTTTGTATGCACATAAAAATATTAATCTGTTTAAAAAGTACAGTGATATCCATAATTTAAATACTAGGAACAAGCACAAATTTGTTGTTCCTACTACCAGGCTCAAGAAAATAGGTGGCTCGTTTAGATGCCAATGTATACGTTTTTATAATAAACTTCCTAGCCACATTCAAGCACTAAGCCTTAATAAATTCAAATCTTTTATAAAAAGGAAATTATGCCAGAATGCCTATTATACTGTCAAAGACTATATTGAGGACAAAAAGGCTTGGGATTGAGTTGCTCCAATAAAGCACAGGCAATGTTAATTTATTTTATTTCGCTAACTATTTTTACTTATAATCTTTGCTATAAGTATCTATACTTATTTACATATACAATGACACTAATATTGACTATTTAAAGTATTATATTATTTTAAATTATTGTGAATGTGAGGACTATGTGTGTTTTTGTTGCAGTTTTAATCATGTTCTGGCAGTTTGAGTACCTGATGCGGCCTACCCAAATGTCCTTTCTTTGGTATTGTTCGTCGAATCGTTGAGCTCCTTAAGTTCTGAGTTGAGCTGCACGGTTACTGACAAATGCGTGCACTGACTGGACAGGTCCACTCAATCTGTGTGGTTCTTTCCTCAAAAGACCATTTCAGACACAAATCTACATGGTCCTCAAAGATTATTATAATATTATTCTAATTATTGTGAATGTGAGAACTATGTCGGTCATTGATTTATTTATATTTATTTTTGTATTTTTCTCAACGTAATCATGATCTGGCAGTTTGAGTAATTTATGCGGCCTACTCAAATGTCCTTTCTTTGGTATTGTTCGTCGAATCGTTGAGCTCCTTGAGTCTAAGTTGAGCTGCACGATTACTGACAATTGCGTGCACTGACTGGACAGGTCCACTCAATCTGTGTGGTTCTTTCCCCAAAAGACCATTGCAGACACCGATCTACATAGCTTTCACATGACCTGACCAAGATTTTGTCTGGACTTTAAAAGAGACTGTGACCTCTGAGTTTGTTTCGGCCTTTCTTCTCAGAGTAGTCAGATAGGAAACGCCGACCCCATCTAGTTTAAAAAAAAATATGATTGACGTGTAAAAGTGTTTGTTCAAACCTACTTACAGAAATAAAATCATTTATCATTTATCAATATGAATCGGAATGTTAATTAATACAACAGGGATGAATGAAAGGCAACTCATACAACTGAGATGACAATGTAAGAAATACGTGGTGTGACGAGATTAACTAAGATGAGAACGTTAGAGGAAGTTTGAGAGTAGCCCTGGTGCCAGAAATTCTGAAAAGCCGAAATGCATAGGAACTAGATGCCTTTAATAAGGCAAGTAAGGGAAAAAGTAATACTCACAAGAAAAGTAGAACAACAGAAAGATGGATGGATATCAAAAATGATAAGCCAGGAAATAAGTGTACGCCGGGATGATGGCTGATAGACATTCCATTTCTGTTACATGGTGTACAGGGTCAAATTAAATTAGCCAGCCGAACTCTGCAGATGTGATGGGTATAGATATCTAAACACGATAAAACATATTTTCTCAACTCATACTTCAAGTAACAACACTACCAGCGGTCGTTTACTCCTAAAAAACATATTTTTTATCATGAATAGATATCGACACATCGACCCGGAGTTTCGCTATCTAATTCAATTTGACCCTTTATCATTTACGGTTTTACTCACGAATTTTTTTCTTAATTGCCCGAACGCTTTCGACGTCAAACAGAGATCACGAGCTCAACACGCGTCCAATTAGCCAAGTCACAATAAACAATGACGAGAATTAAAATACAATAGACTGTGTGCTATTTTTAGTGTGTAGGTTGTTTTTTACTTTTTAGTAGGCGCCTAGTATTTTTGAAGACGGTTTTTGTTTGTTAAGTTTTTACTTTTTAGTGGTGGTAGGTAACCGACACAAATCCTGGTACCACTTCTTGCTATGCCAATATTATAACATCATCAACATAGATGGGGTGCAAAAGATTTAATTTATGCTATTGAAGCTAACTTAAAAAACCCTAAAGCAAGGTTAATAAAATTGATATGGGGCCAAAGCACGGTTTTTTTCTGCCAAACGTAAAAATAATCACATAAATCGGCCCAGTAATCTCGGAGAACCTACACAAAAAAAAACTCGCCGAATGTACAAATGATAACCTCACCCATTTTATAGTCGATGTTAAACACACGTCTCATGAACATTAGAATAGTTGTCCTCAGTAAAATGCAGATAATTGTACATTGTTAGCGTCTGTCACGTCGAACCGCTATCTTACATAACTATGCTTTATATACACATGTTTCGTTACTAACTTGTTGTGTGCAGATGCCAGTTGCCGGTCCACCTCGGAACGAGTACCGCGTCTCGCTCTCATTGCGTAAACAACGTTCTTATAACTTCGAGTACTCAGGACACGGTGAGAATATTTTTTCCTTTGCCGTTGGAATACATTACATTATAGTGTAAATTAAAGTTTCATGTGAAAAGCAAACACCAATTTGCAATTGCAACAAGTCAGTTTGTCCAAAACCCATATAATACTCAGAAAAGTAAAGTCTCATAAAACTGAACAACCAAGTATTTACCTTTCTCATAACAATTTGGAAAGTACCTACAATTGTCTTACAAAGTAGCTATCGTACATAACAAACAAAAAACATCACATTAGATATGATACGATTAAGAGAATCAGTAGCAAGCAAGGGACATAAAAAATGATAACAAAAATGTTAATAAAATGCCATGATAATATACTTACATAGATTATTTAAATAAGAAATATGTAAAAAATATAAATATCTCATATAACCACACATCTAACACACACACACCCACGCATCTTACATTACATAAAAGTGTTGCACTAAGGGTTCCGTACCATACTCACACCACAGTAACATAGAATGTGCTCCCAAAGAAACTGTATACAAGCAAAGAGAACATTTTTATTTTATTTATGTTACTTGCTAATTAAACACTTATGATTTTATTTATTTATTTAGTATGAATGTGTTTATTTATCTAAAATTGTAATGACCCGTTTACCTAACTGACATAATTTTGAAATTGAAAAATTTTATTAATGTAATCTATTGATAAGCCATCTTGTTTATGTTAATTTTGTACGCCATATATTGGCCACCATAGTGCACATATTGTAGACAATATACCTATCTGTAACTATACCTATGGTTAACAAAATAAATTATTGGTCTTTTTAGAGTGTTCAGACTGCACAATGGCAGAAGTCAAAGTGCAACAAGGATGGCTGTCTGGAGAACTCGTGGAGACCGTCACAGGTGATGGCAAGTACTACAGCTTCAAAGGCATCCCCTACGCTCAGCCACCGGTGGGCAAACTGAGATTCAAGGTAAGCTACAACTTTTGTTTTTAAAACCAGAAGGTGTTCAAAGAACTTGAATCAACGAAATTGGCGTGCACCATTGTACAACTTTGCATTTATTTGTGCTTGATTAAAGACAAAACGCAAGACTGTCCAGTATAGAAATGAACAGAATGCCAGTTCTCGTAGTTAAAATGTTCAAATCCAGTCGCAATCTCATCTCAGCGACAATCAAATGTCAAACATGTAGGTAAACGCTAAACAATTTTTGACAGATTGAGACTGAGATTAGAACGCGAACTTTCTTAAAAATACGGGAATTGCCCCACAGGTCATTTAAAACTTGTAAAGTGAAAGCCAATTCAGTTACATTTTTGATATGCTGAACCAATATGATGAGGTGATGACACAAATGGAACAAAGTAAACAACAAGTAATTGTTCATTTACTTTTTATGGCTGTCTTAGAAGTGTTTGAATTCAGAATACACGTATTGTCAAGGTAAACATTTGCATTATGGTTATGTTTATACAATAATGAATGAATTTGCAAACTCTTTTATAGCTATTAAATACTTATTATTTTGGCAGGCACCCCAACCAGCTCTTCCGTGGGAAGGAATACGGAAAGCTACGGAACACGGACCTAAATGTCCTCAGAACTGCATATTCACAGACGCTATTATATCAGGAAGCGAAGATTGCTTGTATCTAAATGTGTACAGCCCAGACATTATGCCCACCTCTCCATTACCAGTTATGGTGTTCATCCACGGAGGGGGATTTAAAAGCGGTTCTGGTAACGATGATAGTTACGGACCGGATTTCCTTGTACCCCACGGTGTTGTACTTGTGACTTTAAACTACAGATTAGAAGCACTCGGTTTCTTGTGCTTAGACACTGAAGAAGTTCCTGGAAACGCAGGATTAAAAGACCAAGTTGCTGCTTTGCGATGGGTGCGGGATAATATTGGGAGCTTTGGCGGGGATCCGAAAAATGTTACAGTTTTTGGTGAGAGCGCTGGCGGTGCGTCGACTGCTCTACACATTATCTCACCTATGTCTAAGGGTCTTTTCAAGAAAGCAGTTCCAATGAGTGGTGTACCCTTTTGCGATTGGTCTTTGTCATTTGTACCACAAAAACGAGCATTCTTACTTGGCAAAGATCTTGGCTTTGAAACCAATGACCCTAATGAGCTTCTAGATTTCTTGCAAAGCGTTCCAGCGGAAAAATTTGTAAAAACAAATCCAGTTGTGTTATCTTTTGAAGAATTCAACAACAATTTACTTAAGTTCTATCATTTCACTCCAGTTGTAGAAAAAGATTTTGGCAAGGAACATTTCCTGACAGAAGATCCTTTGGAGGCATTGAAAAATAAAAGAATAAACGATGTAGATATCCTTATTGGATACACTAGTGAAGAAGCCGCTATCGCAATTCCAAAGTATGAACAATCAGTTTTGAAGCATTACAACCGTTACCCAGAACTGTTGGTCCCAAGGAAGATTCTAATGAAGAGCACACCAGAGACAATTTTAGAAGTATCCAAGAAGATTCAGGAATATTATTTTAAAGGGAAACCTCTCCAAGTAGAAGCTATGAGAGAATTTATAACCTACGCTAATCATGCATGTATCGTCTACGACGTCAATAGATTTGTTTCACATTTACCGAAGGTTGGTAATGGTCGAAGATATGTGTATAAATTCTCCTGTATATCAAATAGAAACGTGTACGCAAGCTCTGGACTAAAGTATGGGATTCGAGGAGCTGCCCATTTGGATGACCTCATGTATTTGTTGAATGCAAATGCACATAATATAAAGGTTGAGAAAAATACTAAAGAGTATGAACTGATTAATTTTGTGTGTGCCGTGTTTACCAACTTCGCGAAATATGGGTGAGTGATAAGATATTGATTGATATTTTTTTATCAGCGGATAGTAAGTTATCTAGTTAACAAATATTCGGTTGGGATAAGCCAACCTAACATTCTGAATCCAATGATATGATTCACATACATACATTTGTCAAATTAACGATTCAATTTAACTTCACAGACTCTCTAGAAATATATTAATTTAATTTTTATTACAAGTGTACTCGGACAATGAATCTTTATGCAAACATTTTTAGTTATCCTCGTAAAGATTTTTAAGCCTTGATCTCTCCGTTCACAGCAATCCAACTCCTGACTCCTCTCTTGGTACGATCTGGCCGGAATACAACAACACTACCAAAGCCTACGTGGAGATAGGAGACACCCTCACTCGTAAAACAGCACCTGAAGCCGAAGCTCTGGATTTCTGGCAGAGCATCTTTGAATACGCTGGATTAGAATATTAAGACATTCTGTTACATTAATTTAAAATAATTGTGTTTTTTATGTAAAGATTGAATTATCGCCCACTATAGCTCTTTTAGCCCAGATGTTCAAGTAGTATTTTCTTGTATACTTGTAGTTTCATTTGCGAATCGTACATAAATATGATCATTATTTCTTTTTTCTTTCTTTAAAATAGAAATGTTGTAAATTAATGAAAAATTATAATATTCAACGGAACTTTGATTAGCTTAACTTTACGTTACTGCGCAATAGTATTTTGTATACTTAGATACTTACATGTGTATGTATACCTACAGGCTTCGTTTTCAAAGACCTGCCGAATTTTAAACTATTAGTCCAAATTATTTAGTGTAAAAGACAAAGTTTATTAAAATTAAATACCGAAAGCAATGAAGGTATTCATTTTGATAAGCATTAACTACATACTCTAAAATGTGCAATGTAAGAAAGTATCCAATTTAAATCTATTTCTGGCTCATATTATTTTGCCTATAATGGCTTCCACATAAAAGGTAGATACATGATGTCGTGGACTTTTATTTAGAACTGTTTAAGACAAACAATCCCACGATACATTATCTTCATGTAACTCTAATGGTTTAGGCAGCGCCAAGATAGCTCTCAGAGGCTAGGAATTTTTCCGACTAACTTGATACTTATCGTTATATTATGCCCAAATCACACAAAATCTTTATTGCCTATGTGCTATTCTGATGTATAAGCTATATTACGTTGTAAGCTATATTAAGTTTGATCCAAATCCGTTTAGTTGTTTTTGAAAGAGTAACAAACATCATCCGCACAAACTTTCGCGTTTATAATATTAGTAGGATTAGTAGGATTATTATGTATGTTAACTTCAAAGCATGGCTGTTGAGAGTATGTCATGCTCACTTACATGTCTCACTGATGGTGGCGCGTGTGTTGGATCATTCGGTTCCCTACAAAATGGTTGACCCTGATCCACGCGTAATGTTCGTGAACGCGCCGTTGTCGGTTGAGACTGGTCATCTCTTAACTACTCATTAATAATCTTATATTTTGAATTGTTTCTTATTTTTTTTTTTTTTTCAAGCAACATGTATAATGCACTCAGGATTTTGTAATAGCTTGATTTAAAAGAGTGTCCTTGGAGTTACTTGCCCGTTCTTTTCCATAGAGATCTACGTTTTGGAATGGGCAACTAGCTTCAACTTTCTGACTAACTGACCGACTATGACAATTCAAAACAGCCTGCAAATGGTTTAAATTAAATAAATGCTTTGGGTTTGGGTTTTGTTCAATGAAAAAGTAAAAAAAAACTGAACGTACGTAAAGTGTATCCTGTGGCGTATGATACGGGCGGTATGTTGGCGGCTTTACGAACCCGTTTAGCAACACAAACACCCGAAATCAGCGAACACAATGGAAGTACAAAACGCATTTTATCTGTACATTAATAAATAACTTGTTCATATCTTAAATTCACCGGCAAATAATGTTTGGTCCATGTCAGTAATGCCTATATAAAGTATAGTTACAGTGTTATAGTGTTGTTGTCAGTATAGTTACATACGTTACTTTGGGCTAATGACCCCCCACTACCACAGGTTAAGAACCTCCGCTTACACTTACATAACGATTATAGAGTGTAGGTAAGCTAAATACTGCGCCCGCGCCAGTAGGCCCGTCCATGTCGCAACAAAGACGGCGTCAGTTCGTGCTTTAAATAACGTTATATTGTAACTTCGATTACTAAGGACAAGGACATAGTAAGAATTTTATATTTTATTGAAAGTTAATTACACTATAAATACGTTTATAAATCGGTACACAATATACGGTTAAATAATTATGTAGTCCAAATAAACATGAGACTATGAATTGTTTTTCGTATATTGGATGTTTTGTTTGGACTTTCATAGATACTTGACTCATCAAGGTTCAATGACTTTTGTAGCCCGATTAAAAACTTTAAATCATAATTTTTAACGTGTTTGCATCTTGATCATATTTATAATATAAAGAAAAGCTGACAAGTTCAGTAACGATTTATTTTATAAAACTCATGCCAAATAATATAATCTCTCTTCTCTTGTTGGTTTTTAATATTAGGCACTATTGCGCTGACATAACGTTGCATTGTTTTTACAGTGTTAAGTGACAATGGCAGAAATCAAAGTGCAACAAGGATGGCTGTCTGGAAAACTCGTGGAGACCGTCACAGGTGATGGCAAGTACTACAGCTTCAAGGGCATCCCCTACGCGCAGCCACCGGTGGGCAAACTGAGATTCAAGGTAAGCTACAAATTTATTTTTAAATCAGTTCCATGCAAGTTGCGTCTATACAATTCAAATACCAGGCCAGTGATTTATATATTGCACAAACCTGTGAAATCCGTGTTTTTATCATTATTATTTGTTACCTGTATCTACACGTACTCTATTAAGATTTGAACTAGATAGCTATTAGCTATTACGGTTCTATAGATACAGCCGTCTGACATTTCGACAGATAGATGGACATGCATAGTAGTAATGGTAAATTGGAATTCTGAAAAGTTAATAATAAAAAAAAACTTTTTATCCCAAAAATAATGAAAACTACGTAAATTACAGTTACACTTTCGCTGGACAGTACAAAACAAACCAAAATTGACGAAGTATCTACTTCGCTAGACCCTTAGACTGTGCGACTGTGTGCGTGCGTAGATTTGTAATGTACCACAATTTTCTCCCACAATTTGTAAAACTAATTTAATTAAAAAAACTTAGACAATTTTTAATTAATAAAAGCTACTATTAGCTTAATGAATATCTAAATGATAGACTTATAAAGTCATAATTTTAGTACCTAGACGAAAATTTAAAATCATCTCATCATCTCACTTATAAATACCTATTTACTTATATTTTATACTGTTAATTCTTCTTAGAAAGTACCTACCTACTATTTTATAATTATAAATTAAAAGTGCTTCCTCTCTCCTAACTCACTTATTTTGCTGTGCCCGACAGGGTCCATGTGATCTAATTTTAAGTTTACCACCTAAGTTTACATGTGGAATGCAATAAAGTATTGAGTAAAAAAAAACAATGTTTTATACATAATTGTAAAATTCAGTGTAGGTGTGTATTATGATTATAAAATAATATTGAAATTTGGGGTTTGGTCAAGTGCGTTAATTCCGGGACATGTTTGTATACGGAGCTAATTATGGTGACACAAATGAGTCAAAGCAATCAGCACGATACATTTGCTCATTCATGTTTTATGGCAATCTTAGTACTTGTTGGCATTAAGAATTAAATAATCAAGTTCCCACTAGATAATGTTAACTAGGCAAACGTATGCGTCACTGTGCAAACGTTTATCTCATAAAATGATACTTGTACCCGCTATGCCAGCTATAGATTTATGCTCGCTATATAAAAAAAACTTATCGTTTCAGGCTCCACAACCAGCACTTCCATGGGAAGGTATACGAAAAGCTACAGAACACGGCCCTAAATGCCCTCAACAGTGCATATTCACCGACGCCATTGAACTAGGAAATGAAGACTGCTTGTACCTCAATGTGTATAGCCCAGACATAATGGCGGCTTCTCCATTGCCAGTTATGGTGTTTATCCATGGAGGGGGTTTCAAAAGTGACTCTGGTAACGACGAAAACTACGGACCAGATTTCCTTGTCCCACATGGCATAGTACTTGTAACATTTAACTACAGACTAGAAGCACTCGGTTTCTTGTGCTTAGATACCGAAGAAGTTCCTGGAAATGCTGGATTAAAAGACCAAGTTGCTGCTTTGCGATGGGTGCGGGATAATATTGGGAGCTTTGGCGGAGATCCGAACAATGTCACAGTTTTTGGTGAGAGCGCTGGCGGCTCATCTACTTGTCTCCATATTATCTCACCTATGTCTAAGGGTCTTTTCAAAAAAGCTGCTTCATTGAGTGGTGTCCCTTTTTGCGACTGGTCTTTGTCATTTGTATCTCAAAAGCGCGCTTTCTTACTTGGCAAAGATCTAGGCATTGAGACTAATGACCCAAATGAGCTTCTAGAATTCTTACAAAGCGTTCCAGTGGAAAAACTAATAGGCACAAATCCAATAGTTTTCTCTTTTGAAGAGTTCAACAATAATATACTTAAGCTGTTCCATTTCACTCCAGTTGTAGAAAAAGATTTTGGTAAGGAACATTTTTTGACAGAAGATCCTTTAGATGCACTGACGAATAAAAGAATAAACGATGTAGATGTCCTTATTGGATACACAACTATAGAAGCTGCAACTGATATTCCAAAACTGGAACAATCAATCTTGCAACAGTCCAACCGATATCCAGAACTGTTGGTGCCAAGAAAGATCCTTATGAAATGCACTCCTGAGACCGTTTTAGAAGTGTCGAGAAGGATACACGAATATTATTTCAATGGGAAACCCCTTAAAGAAGAAGTTATGAAAGAGTTTGTAACCTATGCTAGTCATGCGTATTTCGTCTACGACGTAAACAGATTCCTTTCACATTTGCCAAAGGTTGGTAATGGTCGAAGATATATGTACAAATTCGCCTGTGTATCTGATAGAAACGTTTACGCAAGACCTGGACAGAAGTACGGAATTAAAGGAGCTGCCCATTTGGATGACCTCATGTATTTGTTCAATGCAAATGCACATAATTTAAAGGTTGAGAAAAACACCAAAGAGTACGAACTCATTAATTTAGTGTGTGTAGTGTTTACCAACTTCGCAAAATATGGGTGAGTGATAAGATATTGATTGTGATTATTCATCAGTTCGTTCAGTTTTTTTTTTTTTTTTATCAGCGGATAATTATTATCGTCATCATCATCATCAGCCTATTATGTTCCCACTGTTGGGACACGGGCCTCCTCTCTGTGAGAGGGAGTGGGCCGTAATCCACCTCGCGAGCCCAGTGCGGATTGTCACATGGCGTCGATTTTTTGGTTCTGGGACATGCCGGTTTCCTCACGATGTTGTCCTTCGCCGTTTTGAGAGCAGTGGTGATGAAATAATTCACACAAAGTAAAGCGCCTGTCTGGGTTCGAACCTACGACTTACAACTCGTAAGTCGCGGCCGTTACCACTGTGCCACCACCGCTCTCTTATTACCTACTTATCAAATGATCAGCTGGCTTAATAAGTCAACACAAAACTTCAATTACATAATTAAGTTACGCAGTACTTCCCTAATTTGAAGAACGAAAAAGACAGAAATGCATAGAATAGAATTATTTTGTTTTCATTTTCAATGAATAATAAAAAAAAACAGCATATCAAATGGGATTTTTGCCCTGCACAATTTTTTCAACCCTGCATTTTGTTTTACAGTAACCCAACGCCTGACTCCGCTCTTGGTACAATCTGGCCGGAATACAACAACTCGACCAAAGCCTACGTTGAGATAGGGGACACCCTAACTTCGAAAACAGCACCTGACGCTGAAACTCTGGTTTTCTGGAAGAGCATCTTTGAATACGCTGGACTGGAATTTTAAGAGAATCTTTCGTACACTATTTTGTAACATATAAACGCTGACTCGACTTAAGCTTAAAAAAATATAGGATGAAACAAAAGATGTTGGATCGTCTAATAATATCTGTGGCAAGGCTTTCCGTCGCTTGGTTTTGTTATGAGACAGGCAAGTAGGTTTAAAGACAGGAATGTATACTCACTTTTGATAATTCGTTTTTACGTAGCAAACCTGAATACAATACGCTGGTGTTGGATCCGTGTGAGCAAAAATACAACCACACGATAGAACGGGTTCAACGAAAATTTGCTCGCTACCTAAATAAATAAATATATGGGTATTATCCCTATTTATATCCGTCTGTGTTTGTTGCGGGAATAGTGGGCGTCAACACGTTGGAACTGAGACGCAGGTGTGCGCCTTGATGCACTACTACTAATTGCTCAATAATAAGATCGATGATGCGACTATCCTAGCTCGCTGTTCATTGTTTTCTCCGGACCGGCTGCGCCCAAGGAACATGGCTGCGGCGGTCACGCCGCCTGTACCTCACTGTGCCGGTTCGCGGCCCCACCAGTGCGTACCCATACTGTTCGATATGCTCCCAAAACCCAGGCGATCAATGTGCTGAACGCCCCGATTGCTCAGGAGCCGGACGTTGACATATTTATGTATCGATGTTTAATGTTTGTATGAAGTTTTTTTAGTTAAATGTTATGTTGTTGGCTTTGGTGGTTACTGCAAGTGCAGCAAGTAATAGTTATTTTTTATAAATATGTATAAATTTCTTACTTTAAGTCCCTTAACACGTAGGTACGGTTCGGTTTTAGGGAGCGATGAGATTATTTTTGTGATTTTAGTCGTCGTTCCATAATGATAGTAATTAATAAGGTCTGAGGGGCAATTCCCGTATTTTTAAGAACGTTCGCATTCTAATCTCAGTGTCAATCTGTCAAAAATTGTATAGCGCTTACCTACATTTTTGACATTAGACTGTCGCTGAGATGAGATTGCGACTTGATTTTTAACGTTTTTAATTACGGGAATTGGCCTTCTGATGTAGGTAGGTATGTAATAATAGGTCGGGGAAAAAGTTTTTTCGTATTTTATAGGTATAAAGTTGTTGTAAAATCTATTTAGCTGTACCACGGTAATATTATCTATACAGTATTCCAACTTCATACAAACGGACGAAGCGCGAGCTATGCCTACGCGCCTCGATCTCGACATGCGATCGGCGTGCAGACAGTCGCGACTCTCAGTTTATATATATTAGTCTATGGTCGCGACTGTGCCGCAGTGACGAACGGACGGTGTGTTCTTTTTTTTAACAATAACCGCGCGATTTTTTCACTAAAAATAAGTTTAAGTACATATTTAATATGACGAGTAGGATATATATTGTGCTGTTTTTGGTTGCATGAATTTGTCAGTAACGCATCAAGAGATAACTTTTTTAGATTACTCTGAAATGTCTGTCTTTTTAATGGATAAGTATTTCCTTTTATCTCCCGAAAAGAAAGATGTCTGGATTAATAAATAAAGTGAATAGAGTAAAGGAAAGTGATTGATACGAGTGAAATCGGTAGTTATAGGTAGTTCATGAATCATGATACGGTAGGTACGCTTGTGTTAAAACCTCGGGGCATGTGTGTTTTGTTTTGTTAGTTTGTATAATTCAAAGTAAAGACGTGGTGTTTTATTATTAATAATAGTTGTTAATTGTACTGTTTGTATTTATATAATACTAGAAAAAATAAATTTGACCGTCTGTCTGTCACTAGATAGTTGAAATTTTCTCTGATCTTAATCTGAAAATATTTTTGCTGCTGCTATAACAACATATAGGTACCACTAAAAACCGTTTTTTTTTCTCGGTATTAATCAAATCTACCAATCAAAAAACAACACGCATTTTTATTGAACACTTCCTATTCAATCCACAAAGTATTTTATTTGTTTATATATAAAAAGTATATTTACAATCACAAAACTAAATGGAAACACGAAGTAGGCACATGTAATTATAATGCTGGAGGCGGGCAGCCCTATCGCATGTGTACGTACCGCACGGCTGTAGGCATTTATTTCAAAGATACGGCCGAGTTACAATACTGTATAGATAACATTACCGTGGCTGTACTGTTTGTATCTGGCTGGTCATGATACCATTAAATTTCTCTGTCTACGCATTAAATAGATGACAATAAAAAAAGTAAAAACGATTTCCTGCTATTTTTCAATTGTTTTTTGTCCACCAAAATGAGTGAATGTAACGAAAAAATTCGATACATTTTAAAGATTTATTACCAAAAAAAATATGTTACGTTTATGGACTTAAAGCAGTGTCCCTTGACAGTATTTCGTCTTCATCATCAGACCCCTAATGACAGTCACAACACATCTAGGTATAAAGTTCTCATCCATACGAATTAATCAAGCCCAAACACCAGTTAATTGCTGTAAATCGTTGAGGATTTCCTTGACTGTCATTCGGCTCCATCATCAAATCGACTCCAGACCTTCAATAAATAGTAGTGCTTTAAAATACTTAATGAAAAAAAATAACAAACGCACTAGTCGCCACTACGATTTTCGAAGGTTCCCCTCGATTTTTCTTGGATGCCATCATCAGATGCTGGTTTCCTTATCACGATACTACTCTTGGGAAGTCTCTTCTCCAACAAAAAAAGAATCATTCCAATCGGTTCATAAACGACGAAGTTATCCGCGATCACACATAAAAAAAATATATAAACGAATTCCTTCTCCTTCTCTCTCTTCTTCTCCTTCTTTCTTCCTCCTTTTTTGAATTCGGTTAAAAATTCGAAAGAACTTTTTCCCCGACCTAATATTTCTGTAGCAAATAGTACACTCAATGTTAATTTTGGCCTTTATTATCATTTTGGTAACTAAAAATATAATGCCCGCTCTCAAATAGGTAGGTACTATAGAGGATTTCTTTCTTTTTCGTAATTCTGATTCAACTGCTTACTGCCAGCTGGACAAGTCGACACCCCAATGTCAGCTATCAACTTAGAATAATACTGTAAGGCTATCAATAAACGTAACACGGAAGTCACAATCGGGGTTGTAATACTTCTTTATACTACACTTGCTTGGAAAGTACCTTGATACTTTATCAAATTTACGGTAGAAAGTACTTCATTGCATATCGAACAAATATGCGGGGAGAAAACGCATCTGAGCGGGAGAGAAAAGTGTATGAAAATCCATTTCTTACGTGGTTTTTCTTTTTTAATTTTGGGTAAGACTATGCGCCGGTAACCTAAATATCAAAAGCCAAAAAGTTTTTACAGTGAGTTTTTATCTCCAAGTTCGCAAAATGACACTGGCCACTAGCTGTGTGTTGGATGGTGTCGGGCTGGCAGTGCGACCCTGCGGCGGCAGGATAAACAATTTGATAAAAGAACATGTGAAAATTGCAGACGCCATTGGCGCCATTTTCAATTTGTGTGTTGTTTGAAGATTTAGTTTTTTATTTTCCTCGTAGGTGTAGTATAAAGCACTATGTATCACTCGAGAGAAAGTGCGATTCCCGATCTCGGGTGTTTTAAAGCCCTCGCCTACGGCTCGGGCTTCAAACGACACCCTCGACGGTAATCGGTCACTTTCTCCTCTCGGTGAACAATGTAGGTACTATTATTCAAATATTATCATCTAAAGCAGCTAGATGGTTAATTGCTGTATATTATTATGTTACACTTCCTAAATAATTAGTCCAGATTAGATTTTAATTTTACGTTATCGTTGGAGTAATTCCGTTTTTTTTTTCATCTTTTATCTGCGGTGATATAATCATGATTGGTTATCTAACTTGAAAAGGTTAGATCACGGTATTGGATCTTACTTATGTATAATGTATATATCGCAGATGGATTGTCGAATCCGCTGTTTTACAAAACCGCTAGTTGTTTTACATAAACAGATCCGTTATGTAAAACAACTGAACGACGTTTAGCGGTTTTACATAATTAATGAACTTTAACACGTGATATTGCTTAAACGTTTTGCATTTAATCAATGCTGCGGGTCAACGATTAGACGCTATGTAAAACAGCGGGAAATGAAATGTCAGATTGTAGAGTTTAGTTCAAAATTTTGTCGCTCGTGGCTCTGTATGTCATTACAACAACTGTTGATCTATTTAGAGGTACAGAATAGTTTAAATTGACATGGATGTATTTGTGAGTCAATAATTCTGAATTTCCAAAAAGTGAAAACAAAATTAATATTTAATTGAGCTACGAAAAATACTGTTTTCCATTGTCATAAGCTGTTGGTTTATTAAGGTATAACATGGGTAAAATTAGTGGGGCTTGTGGCCGCACGGGTCGATCGATCAGGTTAAGCTATGCTTACCGCGGTTGGTCCGTAGATGAGTGACCATCTTTACATACCAAGGCCCCTCTGTGCCTCGGAAAGCACGTTCAGCCGTTGGTCCCGGCTGTCATTCGTGGATCTTGGACAGTCGTTACGGGTCGTCAGAAGCCCGAAAGTCTGACAACCAGTCTTACCAAGAGGTATCGAATTACCCAGTAACTGTACTGTGGAGGTCAGATAGGGAGTCGCTCCATGTAAAATACTGGTATTGAGTTGCATCCGGTTAGACTGGAAGCCGACCCCAATATAGTTGGGAAAAGGTTAGGGACATTTAATTCGGTCAGTTTCAATGCCGTGTTTAATAATAATATGCGTTAGGGTATCATTCTTCATTCTACTCTATTTCAGGTTTAAAACTACAAATAATGAAAGTCGATATCGAGTCACTGTGCCCAGTACCGGAGGTCTATAAAACGAATCGCTAACAATTGTAGCTTGTAACAGTAATAACTTACTCTTATTTTATTTCATCATGGTTGCCCTACATCAAAACGCTCTTTGTGACTACAGATAAGCCATTCTGCATGCATCTAAACGTGGGTAGCAGTTTTGGAAAACGTAGCACAATGACAATCCAGCAGAACGTCGTTCAGTTGTTTTACATAACGGAGCTGTTATGTAAAACAACTTGCGGTTTTGCGGATTCGACAATGCATCTGCGATATATACATGGTTTCAATCCTACCTAGTCATGCCTTTTTGGGGCATACTAATCGGCAGCGTTGTGAATACACGCCTTAAGGCTCTCTGTTTTGCATAATTTGCATATTTTATTGTATTTTTAGTACTTATTTTGTTAGTCGTATCCATATTTATAATTATGAAATAAGAAGCTGCCGTTCCGTAGACAACAAGGGTCCCTTATAGTGTCGCCATGTCAGTCCGTCTGTCTGTCCGCGGCTTAGCTTAAATACTCTTAGTATTAGAAAGATGTAATATTTTTTTTGTGTGCCTGCCTTCCACGTAAAGTGGGGATGATTTTTTTTCTCGTCTTTCCCGTGGTATGCCGTTCAAAAATATTGCGGACGTGTGAAAGCCGTTTTTGATTCAGGGATCCGTTTGAGAATTATTTAGCTTTAAATATGCAAAGAAGATTTATTCGTTTTCTATGTTTTCGGCTACGTATACCATACCATTCTGATAGTTACGTGAATCTTTGCAAGCAATTTCACTTTCAGCCACTTATTTGTTTATTTGTTGTCAGCTATCTGCCGATAGCCCTTTATTTTAAAAGTTATATTTAACGAGTAGACTGTCCTGATCTCCCGCATAAACTGCGTTTCAATGTCCCCCAGAGATCAGTTAGATTGAGTCCACCTATCTCCATTCCATTATCCTTTTCTAACAAAAAAGGAAAAAAGAACTCATACATAGTGCGAGCGAGTACTTTAATATTCTTTGTAAATAGTTCTCATTCGACCTATTTACCACCAAATACTATTCTGGATGCACTCGGTTGAACGCTGTCTTTTTAAAAGTGCATAGTGCCTACTGTACTTTTAATAATTATATTATTTTCTATCGTGCTTGTTAGGGATCCCAAGATTTCTATTACTTTTTCTGTTTTTACCCGTGAGAGCCTGAAATTGGCTCTATGTCTCAACACTCGCGTGCCGAAAGCTCCGCTGTACTCACTCGCCAGGGTAAACAGGAGCAGGCCCAATTACTTTTATACAATAATTGTTAATATCTAAATTGTTGTTTTTGGATATGTGAAAATATCCTTTCTTTCTTTTTTAATCTTTTCTTTCATCTTTTCTTAACTATCTCAGCTAAGTAGGATTTACACTTGTATTTGGTTTGTATGGGAGAACATGTTTTTCAACAACAATGTTAAGTTTGTTCTTGGGATATATCCATTCCTACTACGGAACCCTTCATTGTGCGTGGTCCGACACGCACTTGGCTGGCTTTTACTGTATTCTTACGAAAACAAAGATTAAAAATAAACTACTCTCAGGAACAAAAGATTCACTATTTATCATGAACCTAGTCTGACCTTATCTCCGAGGGTCTAGTAGGTAATTGGCAACACTTATCACAAAGCTCGTGAACCAATATTGACGTGCAAATACAATTTCAATATTTGCGAAGGATCGGTTTGTTTAGCAGTGGGAGCGGATCCAGGATCAAAATTATGTGCCTAACTGATCAAATAGAAACCTTTGACCCTCAACGTCAGTACCTAGAGTTATGGATCATGGAATTCTGAATAACGAAATATCTTTTTTGAGCTTGGGATCCGGTTCGATCCCTGGGTCGGGTAGGTAAAGGCTTTATAGGTTTTTTCCATTTGGAAGTTCTCGGTAGTAGCTCGAGCTGGTGTTAAACACTTTTATCTAGAAAAATTACAGGGGAAATGGTATTGTAATACGGTAAGACCGCTGCGTATCGCGGGTTCGATTACCGCACGGAACAAATATTTGTATGACCTGCAAGTAGTTATTCCGGGTCTGGCTGTTTGTGTATGTGAGTTTAAATGTTTGTAAAGAGCACCCACGATACAGGAGAAATTCCTAGTGTGGGGCAACTTTTTTTTTTAAAGAAAAGTTTAATACGTATTTGTCTGCCTACATCTCCGGATGATATTTTTATTTGTGTGATGTTGTTCTGTGTCATAGTGTGAAGGGAAGTCCCTAAACAGTTGGCAAGTGTAGCATGATATAGATTTGGTGGGATAGATACGTCCTACGTTTAGGAGTGCCTGTAGCAGTTTTATTTAAATAATAGTTTATATATCTATACTAAACTACTAATATATTAAAGCTGAAGAGTTTGTTTTTAGGGTTCCGTGGTCAACAAGGAACAACAGTTCAACTTCTTACAACACGTTCAACAGTTCAACACCTTATAATTTCGCCACGTCCGCGGGTCTGCTGTCCGCGGCTTAGTTCAGACTCTTAGTACTAGAAAGCTGTAATTTGGCTTGGATATACATATCAACCACGCCGACCATTTTTAGGGTACCTCCTCTACACAAAAAGTCGAGATATTTTTTGTTTTTTTTTTTTTCTTGTCTATTCCATGGTGTGCGGTGACGTTGCATAGGCCGTTCAAATATGTATATTTGGGCAGATGCAATGCAAGACGCGAGGACTTTCTCCTCGAGGTCCCAGGGCGGGGATCCGGCCAGTACGCAGCCCGCCTCGTAGGAGATCGTGCGATACCCCCTGATGACTCTGACAGCCATCGCTCTCTGCGGCTTTCGCAAAATTGCGATGCGCTCGGGCCCACCAAATTGGGAAGCAGCGTTGCGAGCGCGCCAGCCGCGCCCTGCAACTTGGGCGCCAGCCGTCGGAAGTGGGGCCCAAAGTCCCACCGGCTGTCGAGCACCAATCCTAGGTACTTCATGGTAGACTCGACAGCGATCCGAGCCCCCCCGACCACGATGTGTGAGCCGGGCGGCGGCGCCCGCCAGGGGCCATGAAACACCATGGCCTCCGACTTGCTGAGGGCCACCTCCAGGCCTAAGCGACGTATGCGGCCCACCACCTGTGAAACCGCAGCCGTCGCCAGCAACGCTGCCTCCCTGTGCGAGCTCCCCCGGGCAGTGACCAGCGTGACATCTGCATAACACGTCAGGTCTACCCCCGATTGAAGCTCGCCCTTCAGCACCCAGTCGTACCCGATGTTCCACAGGAGCGGCCCTAGGACCGAGCCCTGCGGAACACCGCATGACATGCGGCGCTGGTTTCCGCCATCATGTCCCAGGTAGGTGACACACCTCTCCGACAGATAAGCCCCAACGATGTGGTGGAGGTAGGGAGGCACCTGATGATAGCGCAGTGCCTCCCGAATACAACTCCAGGGCAGGGTGTTGAAGGCGTTGGAGATGTCCAAGGACACCGCCAACATCACCCCGCCCCGGGACACCTAGCACAAGTGTCAGGGACTTCACACAATTTGTATCCATTTCTTATGTAATAATAAAGATTATTTATATTATCAATATACACCAAGTGGAAAAAATACGTATTATTGAAGCTAACTGAAAAACTACCCAAGCAACGTTAATAAAGTTTATATGTGACAACTCTATTGATTAAAAAAAGAATTTTTGAAATCATTCACAATTGCCGGAGATATCGCGTAACAAACATACAAAAACATACAGACAAATTGGGAACCTCCTCCTTTTTGAAGTCGGTTAAAAATTATAACATAGGCCAAAACTAACATTAAATGGTACTGCCTATCTGCTATAAATAAGTACATTACCTTCATCTGAGCCCACATCGTACCTAAAGCGGATGGCCCTCATCTGGCTTGTCTGAATCGTGTCAGATATTTTGTATTCAAGGTTTACATTATTGCTTATTACCTACAATTCAATTTAATCAGATTAACACGTCGAAGAGGAAATCCACTTTAGAAACTAGTAATACAATCTATTGTAATCTGTTGTAGTGAATAAATGCCAGTATTTTACATGGAACGATTACCTATCTAACCTCCAAACGATACCCCTTGGTAAGACTGGTTGTCAGACTTTGGGTATCTGATTACCCGTAACGACTGCCCGAGCTCTTCGCATGATAGCCGGAATCAACGGCTTAACGTGCTTTCCGAAGCACGGAGGGGTCTCGATATGTAATAGATGGTCACCCATCCACGAACCGATCGCGGCAAGTGTAGTACTATCGATCGACCCATGCGGCCGTTATCTGATCTATCAGTTAGCCACGAGCCGCTCCAGAACGTAACTAATAAACATTCTTTCTTGCAGTTTGGTTTACTTGTTTACCTTCCGCTTTTCGACTCAGTCATTTTCCCTTATAGAAAGCCTTATAGATACCCTTATAGAAAGTAGAACTAAAAACTTACCTATTGTGTACTTATTGGTTCAGTTGTTCGTACACGAAATCTATGCATACAGCTGTTTCTTACATAATAAAGTAAACTCTAAATTATGATACTTAATCATCTACGTATTGTAACGTTACATTTTCCCGGGAGGGGGAAAATGTAAGGTCAAGGAGGGAACTGTCACCAGAACTGGAGGAGTCCCGGCTTAAAAGAAAAAGTAAAAGTAAAAGAAGAAATGGTAAAATAATATAATTGATGTAGAATAGAAGGTCAGGGAAACCGGGTATAAGTTGAGGTCCAAGCGTTTCTTCTAGAGAGGCTCGCAGGTTGTAAAAGGAGGGGTCCTTGAGTCAGACCACGTCACCGACCTCGGAGGGGCAGGCCGTGGTAGAGGAGGCAGGCAGAGGGCTGAGATCTATCAGCCGTCGGCGTCACTAGTATATTGTAGACCACGACGTAATCTTCTTGCGTCAGTATCCAGAACTGACGCCAAGGGTAGCCATCGCCGGTCTAGCGAGTTTCCAACATAGTCTGGTGTAGAAGGACGCGTAGATTTATTTGTTCAAGCACAGCTCACACTATCAGAGGACACAGCCCTCCCACCGAGCGCTATATAACTTCAGGACCTCCTGCCAAGGCGAGCACCAAGAGTCATCTGGTCTGACGGTCCCGGCTCCCTTCCTTTTCGGATCGGTTGACATATAAAATTTTTAACAATGATTCTAGAACATAAAAGAAGAATAATAGTTTATAATAAGGTCTAATACCTATACAACCTTACCTACTGGCAGCTCTAGCAATACATTAAAAATAAAACCTAGGCTTGTCATTATCTGACATTACAAAAGGTAAATAAACATTGGGCGAGCATGAGAAAATCTAAATAACTTAAAATATAGAGGCCTAGGAATGGTTAAAGAACAGACAATGGCCATGCAGATAATTGGAGGGAACGTATAATATAAGATCTAATAGCCAGAACCTAAGTAAAAAATACAAACATTACATTTCCCCGACAACCCCGGAAAATTTTTGATTACAATGAAAAAATTTTTGTTGTTAAGTAAGTTATGGCATTTACCAGCTAAAATTAACCTATATGATTATTTATAGTGGTACAGAAAGTTTTACAAAAGATAAAATTACATTACCCGATAACCCCAGAAAATTAACAACTGAGAAAATTTCGATGTTGTAAAAAATAAAACCTTGCCCTTTCATACACCTTACATCAACCCACATTTCATACTCCCTCAATCATACATCACCAACATACTTAGGGGATATGGTTCACATTCTATGACTCATACTCCACAAGGAAAAAATTTTTTTTTTAGAGTTACGAAGGCTTATTTATTTTAATTAGGTGTCGTAATCCGCACCTTTTAAAAAACCCGTTAAAACTAAAAGAAATATTTACAAAGCTTTCCAGCTTAAGAAAAGCAGTCAAGGTTTGAAAGCATAATTGCTTAAGAAAAACCTTTCAAGTTTCAAGTAGTTCAAGTATTAAAAATGAAACTTTCCAGCTTAAGAAAAGCAGTCAAGGTTCAAAGCATAATTGCCTTTTCAAGTAGCTAAGTTCAAGTATTAAAAAAGATAAGGTATCTACACACTAAGGCTTATTTAACGAGTTAAGTACCGCTCGACACTAAGGCTTTATTTTACGAGTTATGCGACCGCTCGACACAATGGCTTATTTAAAGAGTTGTGTACCGCTCTACAAAAAAAAAAAAAGCGGAGAAAAAATGCCAAAAGTTTTTGTAGTAAGTAAGACTTGTGAAGTATTTACAATGAACTTAATGTTAAATGTTTTAAAAAAAAAAAATAAGTAAAAATATTTCTAGAGACATCAAGGAAAAAACGACCGTTTAAGTCATACAAGTTTAAAAAAAATAAGCATTATAAATCAATAAAAATTGTTGTAAAGATTAAAAAACTTTTAGACATAAAGTATTACAAGACATTCAGAAAAAAAACAAATTTTATACAAAAACACAGCAGATAGAAAAGTACACTATAAAATTTTTAACGTACCATTTTCCTCTTAAGCCGTTCTGATCCTCTAAAATGATAACAAGTGGTGACAGTTTCTCCATGTTTCAGATTAAAAAAAAATATTATTTTAGTCTAGGTATGTAAATTTTCAAGTAATTTTCATACAGGTTGCACTAGCCGTGGTAACAAATCAAACTAAATGAAGTAATGTTTAAAGAGTTGATGTATGTGTTTTGTATAAACAACCACAGGATATTGTCCTGCAGTCGTCGTGAAGTGTGCCAGCCCCCAACTAGTAAGTGACCACGAATGGTTTTAAGAACACTCACTAGCGAAGACTGGTTACGATTACCAGTGGGTAACCGCAGTGGTGTGCAAGTGTGTGGGATGCAGTATAGTGAGGTATTAGTAGAGAGTTATAATGTACCTAGGTGGTAACGACTATAGGATATTCTCCTGTAGTACGTCGTAGAGTAAGCCAAACCCCAACTTGTAAGTGACCACGAATGGTTTTAAGAACACTTGCAAGCGAAGAATGGATGACAATTACCATTGGGTAAAAGTTCGTGTGTATATGTGTGTGTATATATATGTTTCAGTATAAAGAAGTGTTGTAAAGGTTGAGGTGGATGAGATGATGAAAATAAAAGCTTACCAAATAAAAATCAGTTGAGCAAGTTTGTTTTAGAATTTTGAGAGTTTCTGAAAAAGTTTAAAGAGGGAGGGGTTAGTAAAAATTGGGCGCCAGATTGTAACGTTACATTTTCCCGGGAGGGGGAAAATGTAAGGTCAAGGAGGTAACTGTCACCTGAACTGGAGGAGTCCCGGCTTAAAAGAAAAAGCAAAAAGAAGAAATGGTAAAATAATATAATTTATGTAGAATAGAAGGTCAGGGAAACCGGGTATAAGTAGAAGGTCCAAGCGTTTCTTCTAGAGAGGCTCGCAGGTTGTAAAAGGAGGGGTCCTTGAGTCAGACCACGTCACCGACCTCGGAGGGGCAGGCCGTGGTAGAGGAGGCAGGCAGAGGGCTGAGATCTATCAGCCGTCGGCGTCACTAGTATATTGTAGACCACGACGTAATCTTCTTGCGTCAGTATCCAGAACTGACGCCAAGGGTAGCCATCGCCGGTCTAGCGAGTTTCCAACATAGTCTGGTGTAGAAGGACGCGTAGATTTATTTGTTCAAGCACAGCTCACACTATCAGAGGACACAGCCCTCCCACCGAGCGCTATATAACTTCAGGACCTCCTGCCAAGGCGAGCACCAAGAGTCATCTGGTCTGACGGTCCCGGCTCCCTTCCTTTTCGGATCGGTTGACATATAAAATTTTTAACAATGATTCTAGAACATAAAAGAAGAATAATAGTTTATAATAAGGTCTAATACCTATACAACCTTACCTACTGGCAGCTCTAGCAATACATTAAAAATAAAACCTAGGCTTGTCATTATCTGACATTACAAAAGGTAAATAAACATTGGGAGAGCATGAGAAAATCTAAATAACTTAAAATATAGAGGCCTAGGAATGGTTAAAGAACAGACAATGGCCATGCAGATAATTGGAGGGAACGTATAATATAAGATCTAATAGCCAGAACCTAAGTAAAAAATACAAACATTACAGTATCATCATACATAATCACTAATTAGATACATAATTATTGGCGCAAATATGGAGTGAATGTCAAGATGAATGTAAAGGAGACGGGGACTTCTGGGCCCAATTGTAATAACTTGAGGTATGGCTTAAAAAAAAGGTTATTTTTTTCTATTTCAAAGTGTGAAAAATCAACTCAATTTACAATCTGGAAAATGAGAAATCCACTAATTAAGTTAAGGTTACGAAGTAATTGTAATATCGATTCAATTATAATCGATTAACGTTACATAGTTCATAGATACTATTTACGAAAATGATTCCACCATTTATGATTAATTCAAATAAAATCTCTTAGAATTATACTTTAATAAATTAACTATAACGTTAACTAATTAAATATTTACATAGTTAAGATTAATCGATTCACGTTGACTAATCGATTATTGTATTTTTAATCTGTGCTAACTCTGACTTGACATGCTTGACATGACAATATCAACACTCGTTTCGTATCGTCCAAAGAAAGAGTATAGTAATATAGATGGAAATCGTCTAGTGCGTGTGCGTTTTGAGTATTTCCATGGTATTTCCTCCCACACTTTTATTGATATCTTGACCCTTGCTTTCCTACGGACTTCTGATCTTCCTTCTTGTACGACCCTTGCCTTGCTATACCGGACACGGAGAACCCCGCTTAAACGTTGACCTTGGACTTGTTATTTTGGATTCTACGAACGGCCTACCGATTGGATATTGATTGAAATCATGGATCGTTGTGTAAATTGTGGCATAGCGACTAGTCGCTGTAATACACTAGGTCGTCGAGCTTTGGATGACGAAATGATATTAGCAGTGATTCGACATGGCGTGCACTACAATCTGTAAGTACTTACTCACTTTCTGTTTAATAACTCACCGGCGTCTACCACGCTGGCTTGCAATCTTTAAAGTAAGTATTTATAGGTAAACATTTAAAAGCCACTTAGAGATACATTACATTGAAATAGGTAATTATGGGGCAGAGTAAATCAAATAATTAATTCGCATAGAACGTAGATATTGTGCAATAGAGTTGTTATAAAAATATGGGGTACATTCTGCCTGAGTAAATAGATTTTTTAAAAAGGAAACCTGTTATCTGTTTTTAAAAACTTTTTGCATTTTTAGGTAAACAGCAGTGACCATGTATGCCAAGCTTGCTGGGACTTGGCTCTAAGATCACCTCTTGATGAACCTAGACATCTTGGCCACCGTAGTGTTTGTCTCCGATGTGGACGTTCTCTTGCATCAAGAGTCAGCCATTTAGTTCACACTGGCTCACCTCGTGAATTGAGAATTTATAATGTTATTCAAGAGTGGATTATGCCTGAAGCTGTAAGTTGAAACATAACATTGTGTTTTATAAACGCTTTTGTTGTAATTCAAATTGATTTATTACATACTTAAATGATCATGTATCATTTGTTGCAGATAGAAGAAACCAGTCGCATATGCCATACTTGTTGGGTGGCTGCAGACTGAGCTGCTGTCCATATGGTCTCTCGCCCATCAACTTCTTCCCAAGCAAGCCGATTTGAAGAAATACAGCCACTGGCACAAGTTGTTGCTGCTGACTCTGCAGTTGAGCAAATACATCCACCGGCACAAGTTATTGCTGCTGACCCTTCAGTTGAACAAATACAGCCACCGGCACAAGCTATTGCTGCTGACCCTCCAGTTGAAGAAGTTCGAAGAAATCAGCCGGAACCTACGATTGTATTACCAGATTACATGAGAGCAATTGAAACAGAAAGAAGGTGCTTTATTGAAGGATGCCAGAGAACAGAGAGATACAGAGTTCCACTTTCTACCAGAAAAATGTTGCTCAATCGGTATAAATATTATGTCCCTGAGAATAATCGTCTTTGTGAACGTCATTTAGTTATAGAAGCTTGGGATTTTCTTAACAGTTTGAGAAATAATTATGTACAGACTTTTACAGCAAAACATATCCAGGACATGGTGTCTTTAAAAGAAGTTATAAATTCAGGATAACTTCATTTTGAGAGTATAGATGATATGGAAGACCATGTTGTTCACACATGGATAGGGTTAAACAAAGCACAGTTCCATCAAATGTTTAATGAGGTCCCTCAGTTATTAGAAATACCTAGAGCGTCCCTAGCTTTAGCAGCATATTTAATTAAGCTTAGAACTGGGGATTCTGATGAGAGGTTGTCAACTTTATTAAAAGTCTCTAGGCGAACTCTAGAAAAGTGGTTGCACCAAGTAAGAGATCTGCTGTATGAGTATTTTGTACCTAGACACCTAGGTTTACATCACATTTAGGCAGCAAATTGTGCAAAGAAATCTATCTATACCTAAAACATTGTTTAGTAACTTTGAGGGAGTTGATAGGCCCATTGTAATATTTTGATGGAACATATTGTTACTTTGAAAAAAGTTCGAATTATTTATACCAAAAAAGAACTTATAGCTTGCACAAATATCGAAATCTCATGAAACCATTTTTAATAGTATGTACCGATGGGTATATAATTGATGTGCTAGGCCCCTATCCAGCCACCACTTCAGACGCTGATATAATGAAAAAAGAATTTTCAAACGAAAGACCATTACGGGAATACTTCCGTCAAGGTGATGCTTTTATATTGGATAGGGGCATTCGTGATTCATTGCCGTTATTGCATCAATGTGGATATAGGACTCATGTGCCTGATTCATTAGAGGAGGGTGAGACACAGCTTTCCACTAGTGAAGCAAATAAATCGAGAGCAGTCACCATATGTCGTTGGGTTGTAGAGGTAGTAAATGGCAGATTTAAAAGAGATTTTAAATTATTACGGCAAAATTATTTTAATGTAGCTAGTAAAAGTATCGTAAAAGTTTTGGAGTGGCTGCTGCTCTTTTAAATAATTTTCACCCTCCTATTGTTGATCGTGTAGATACTGGGGAAATATTACAACAAATTAATATTCATATGAATACTGAAAATGAATTAGCAGAATTTATTGTAAGAAACCATTATAATAGGCGTAGGGCTAATTTTCAAACAATAACTGTACAAAATGATAACCTTAATGATTTTCCCCAACTTACGGATAATGAGCTCATACTAATATCACTAGGCACATATCAAATAAAGCAGGCATGTTCCTATTTCGGTGAACATGTAAGGGACAATGATGGCTATGTAATAGAAGTGTGCAGGGAAGTCAACAGGGACCTACTTCGAGAGCTGTCTGCTTCAAATACCTCATGGCTAAGTAGCCGCATTCAATCAAGACATATAAGTCGCAAAACGTATTTTGTTTATGTTTTAGTTGATAGCTCTCGCAGAGGTAGGGAAGCAATATTAAAATATTATTGTAACTGCATCGTAGGCAAACGGACTGTAGGCTGCTGCGCTCATGTTATGTCAATAATATGGTACCCTAGTTGGGCTAGGTACCAAGAAAATATAGTACCACCTGCACAATTCCTAGATGACGTTCTTGTTATAATTGAAGATGAATAAAAATATTAATAAAAACGATTTTCATTTTTAAACATCATCTTTCCCACTCTATATTTTACATCTTATCTAAATTATAAAAAAAAACATAAACCCGACTGCTAAGCGAACTAAAAAGACGTAAACAAGAAGAAAAGCACGCTGTGCAGTCGATGGATACGTCTGGTTTATATTTGTTTTTGTTTTTGAAATCACTTCTTAAAACCAGTTATTTTGATACCCCACACGATCAGCTTGGAAAAAAAATGGGCCGCCCGAAAGCCGCCATTTTTTTTCTAAGTCACACTTGCAAGGTTAAAACCGTAGACAGATCTGTCAAAAATCAGCTGCTTAAAGATTGTTAACGTAACCTCACTTTTCCTAAATCTCTTTTATCTCGGCTCTCAGATTGCCAAAATCTGCAAAATTTTCAGTAATTGTTTGTTAATATAGTAGCTATCAATTGACACCAATTTCATCTTTTTACATCCAGGCCCAAAGTTGTATGAAAGCGTATCCGTCTCCTTTGGCACATTTTAGTCTATGCACAATAATAGCTGCTACTTTAATGTGTCAAAGTTATTCGCGGAGCCGAATACAAAATGTGTATATTGTCCTTATTATAGATTTTACTCCGTTGCAGGCCAAAGACCTCTTGTATTGTCTATTATAATGAGAAGGAACGAGCATTGATCACAAGACCTTTTTATTGCGTGTTGGCCAGTATGTACTAGTGCTATTCCGAAAAGTTCACTCAAGTGACCGCACACAATTCGAAAGCGAACTTATCGTTGGGGTTTCTGCGTAAGGTCGTCGTCGTGTCAGTGCCGTTGGTTGAAATCAGACACAAGTCTCCTTATGATAACGTGTACGATCGTTTTTATAGTATGTGGATGTCTTTGTCACAATATCGCTGTTATAATTTGCGAGAGATCGTTTGCGTGTCACCAAGACAGAGAAAGTCCGCAGCGCGTCGCTAGTGTCGCGCCGTTGCGTTGTACTTGCTCCTACGCCGCGGGCCGCCCTCATCTCATCGATTGGTATCATTTGTCGCCAGTAGATGGCGCTGTGGTCACCTCTACACAACATCTGCCTAGCATTTTCCCAACTAAGTTGGGGTCGTGTCGCGCCCGTATGGCAACGCTCCTGTTTGGCAGCTCAACATATACATTGGTTATGTTTGTAGATATTACGTACCTGAGCACACGTTAAAGTACAGTCAGAGTAAAAAGTTCTAGTGTGCCGAATTTTTAATATTCGTTTAATTTCCTATATTTTAAAACTACCATATTAATCACCAAGTACCTACTGCATAGAATACAAATAACTTATGAGACAATATTATATTTTTAAGAATCATAGGTCAATATTTCTAACAAAAGAAGAGCAGGTGCAAGAAGGTTCTGAGTACGCCTTTATCGTTAGTGATTGTTATTATGAGCAGTAAACGAAAACTCGTTTCAAGAAACTTTACGAAACGAAAAAGAAGCTTTTTGAAAGAAAAGTATTTGTACGAGTATGTAACTACATATTTGTTCAAAATGCGTTATTTACTGCAATGTACTAATTTCATTACTGGCTTGGCTACCATGGCGGAAGCAGGAGGCAGTAGAGGCCCTACCGTATTAAAAAAAAATTAAAGTATAAGGGGTGGAGAATTTCGGGGCATAGCTATTATACTATAAGAAAAAACAAGTACTGTATTCGTTGGAGGTGTCGTATTATAGAACTAAAGTGCAGTGCTAGTTTAAGTACAACAGTAAACAATACAATTTCGAATGAAACTAAACACTCGTCATGTTGTATACCAGATTTTGAGTCATATAAAAAATCTGAATTTGTTGAAAACTGCAGAAAAAAGTGTGTGCGATGATTATGGTTCGGTTCCAAAGATAGTGGAGAGTGAGATAACACATTAAAAAAAGGAACGCTACAAAAATCTTAAATAGTTACTTATTTCATTTCAAACAAATATTAGCACTCGTTACAAAATTGTCTTAGCATACTGACTGTACTTGGTGCACGCGATACACCGCTATAAGTAAGTATATGTAGCGTTGTCAAACGGAAACGTTGCCAGACGGGCGCCGGGCGCGACGCTTGGGGTCGGCTTCCAGTCTATCCGGATGCAGCTGAGTACTCTTGGCCAGTGTTTTTATATTTCAGCGTTTGGTCCCATAGTAAAAGTTGCTCATAATACTACACGTTGTTACTGAACCATACCAGTAGTTTACATAGAGCGACTGCCTATCTGACCTCCACAACCCAGTTACTGGGTAACACGATACACCCTGGTTGTCAGATTTTCGGTCATCTGACAACCCGTAACGGCTGTCAAAGATCCACGAATGACAGCCGGGACCCACGGCTTAACGTGCTTTACGAGGTACGGACGGGTCTTGGTATGTAAAGATGATCACCCATCCACGGACCGACCGCGGCCGGTGGTGTTCCGTCGCTTCCGCGGACCAGTACCACAGGACAGCTCAAGGACAAGCTAGTGAAGTGCTACTAACATAGTTTTAAGCTATTATTAACACAAATTTTGTTTTATTAAAGGACTTTATATATGTTAGTTTGTAAGGTATATGTCTATGGGCCACTGTAGCCTGAAATAAATGTTTTATTATTATAGCCTAATTACGGGCGTTTTGAGGGGACTGTCTTATGTAATTTTGACGTTCAAAAAGTGCTGATTATCAGCGTAGTTTGAATAAATGACTTTTGATTTTGTTTTTTGTTTTTTTGAATAACACTGCTCACACAGTGCACGTTTCCTCACGGTGTTTCATTCACATTCACATTTCATGAAGATGAGCTCATAGGCTCTGGCGTAAGCTCATTAAAAACTACGGCTGGACACTTATGACGGTCGTGTAGTTAAGTATTAAGTTACAATAACAGAATGAATCCATAATGAGTGACCCGACAATTCTGACATGGATAAATGGACAGGACCAGTCTTTCCTATACAATCTTAAATAAATGACTAGTGTAAACTTTGAAAGATTTAAGCATAGGTCGTGACACCTCGCATACTTGTCAAAGTAAACAGTGATATAAATAGTACTTTATATTTTTAAATCTTTTTATATTTTCTATATTCTAATATTTAAAAATATAATTTAAATGTATATTGTGAAATAAAGGATATAAATAATATTTTGCGATAAAAGTCGAGGTCTATTCATATTCAGATGAACAACAAGCCAGCTAGCTGCGATACACCCACCTCAAACCTAGTCCAAAACAAAAGAATTTCTTGGTAAATAGACGAAAATACACGCAGGATTGACTGGGATGGTATAACAGCTGAGAAATGCATGTCATGTTGGCCACTGCATCGTTATCTTTGTTGACCGAATCTTTGACCAGCTATTAGCGAGGCGTGGCATAAGTACTTACATACTCATAATAAGCCTACAGTGTATGTAATAAACAATCTCAGAAACACTTCAATGTCATCACAGTAGTTTATATAGCATCTCTTATTCGCTCCGCAGCGGACGCGGGTCGGCTCAAATTGATTAGTGACGGTGATAAATTAAATTAATATATCAAGAATTTGTTTTGTTTTCAATATTATTTTCATCTTGATTGAATATAAGAATTAGTATGCATACATTCGGTAGTCGAGGCCAGTAGACAAACTAATGTTCGGCATTTTCTTTCTGCTGATTCGTTATCTATATAAGGATCAACCAACGGATTTAAATTTATTTATTAATATTTTGTCAAAGTAGATACTGCACAACAGAAGTTTGTTTAAGAAGTCCGAAGATGGTGCAAGTGAGAGTTAGTGAGGGGTTCCTGGAGGGCGAGCTGGTGAATAACGAGTATGGCGGCACCTACTGCAGCTTTAAGGGCATCCCGTATGCGCAGCCACCAGTAGGAGACCTCCGGTTCAAGGTAAGTGAAATTCAGGTTCAGAAAAATACATAAAAATAGTTCTGTTACTGACTAATTGATTGACAGACAATGCACTGACGAATTATTTACACTAATATTCTAAAGAGATAAAGTATTTATGTTTAGATGTAGGCGGTAATCTCAGCAACTAGGTACTCATTAGATTTCAAAAATTCTTTTACTGGTAGAAAGCTACCCTATTGCCGAGTGCCATAGAATATGTTTTTATGTTAAAACACGCAAACGAAGTTGCAAGCAGAAGAACTTTGCATGGTAATCTTCTAGATTTTATAAATTAAAATCGAAAAGCGAATGTATAATTCGATTTCGATTGATTCAATATTTTATATTTTTGTCATCAATAACTTTCCGTTACCTACTTAAAATGAAATAAAATAACCATGTTTATTTCTTATCATAAATCCTAAATTCCAGACTTTTTTACTTGTTAAGAACGTTATCCATTTTAATTTCAGGCTCCACAGTCAATTCAACCATGGCAAGGCGTACGCAAGGCAAACGAATTTGGCCCAGTTTGCTACCAGTACAACTCAACGAACCCTAATCTAGGTAAGATGAGTGAGGACTGCTTGTATCTCAATATTTATACACCAGACGTTAAATCCAACAACCCCCTTCCTGTTATGGTTTGGATTCATGGAGGAGGATTCGTCTGGGGAAGTGGTAATGATGACCTTTACGGTCCAGAATTCCTTGTCAGACACGGTATAGTTTTCGTCACAATAAACTACCGACTTGAGGTCCTCGGATTTCTCTGTCTTGACACCGAAGAGGTCCCTGGTAACGCTGGTATGAAGGACCAAGTGGCAGCACTCAGATGGGTGAAGAAAAATATTGCTAACTTTGGCGGAAATCCTGAGAACATCACAATTTTTGGCGAAAGTGCTGGAGCCGGAAGTGTTTCCTATCATTTAGTATCACCAATGTCTAAAGGCCTCTTTAAGCGAGCAATACCTCAAAGTGGCGCAGCTACATGCTTTTGGTCACAAGCGTGCGAACCACGAGAAAAAGCGTTGCTATTGGCAAAACAATTAGGATTCCAGTCAGAAGACGACAAAGAGCTGTACGAATTCTTCAAAGAACAACCCCTCGAGGCTCTTATCAATTTGGATCTACAGGTTACACTAGCACAAAAATCTTATGAAATCCATTTCGGCATAGCAAATGAGAAAGATTTTGGAAAAGAAAGGTTCTTCTATGGAGATGTCACTGACGCAATTCGAAACAAAACACATGAAAGTGTTGATATTATGACCGGGTATACCCAAGACGAAGGACTGGTCGCAATAGGCATTGGTGGACCCTTGGAAGATATAGTTGCCAAAGCTAAACGCTACCGTGAAGTCTTTGCCCCCAAAATTATTCAGACGAACTGTAGTATTGGTGATCAATTGAAAGCAGCAAGAAAGATACAAAAATATTATTTCAAAGATAATGATGTCTCAATGGAAAATTCTGTACAATTAATGAAGTTCTTAAGTACTGACATGTTCGTATATGGAGTGATGCTATCAGCTAAGCTGAATTCAAGGAAGAATAAAGTATACTTATACAAGTTCAATTGTAAATCTGAGAGGAACTGTTTCAGCAGTGTGTTTGGCGTCGACCATCTTACTAAAGATATGGAGGTGGTATCTCATTGCGATGATTTGCCATATCTCTTCCCTATACAACTGTTCAGTAAGAAAGTTGATAAAAAATCGAACACTTTCAAATTGATCGACATGGTCACTAAGCTCTGGACGAATTTCGCCAAATACGGGTAAGTGAACCACAAATATTTCATGGACCTACATACATTGAAGGTTACATCAATCTCACAGCAATCAAAATAAGCCTAACGTTAGATTCTTGTTATTATTTTCTTATCAATAGATCGAGTATCGATTAATTAAGACCAAGCTTCATCTTTATTTATCGTCTTCATCAATTCTAATCTAACATAAATTGAAGTATTGTACGCGAAAGAGATAATATGCTATGCCATAAAAGAGAAGAGAAAACTTAACATATTTTAACAATGGCATTTTCAATTAAACCGTACCATTTTGGCCATTCTGCATGTTCGCCGTGATGAAACCGTCATAGTGAACGTGTCATTTAATGTTTTACGTTGTTTTTAGCAACCCAACCCCAGACGACAGCCTTGGAGTGAAATGGAAGCCGTATACCTTGGGTGCGCAGCATTACCTGGACATTGGAAATCAGCTGGTAGCTGGCCTATCACCGGACAAGGAAGAGAACGACCTGTGGGAGAGCGTGTTTCAGGAATATTTGCCTAAATATAGTGCGTTGCAATAAACGGGTTCTTGATATTAAATAATAACAATTTAGCTACGCTGAATTTATACACCATATCTTGGTAATTTTTTACCTATTCCTGAGGATATTCCAAAGTTTACAGATAAACAGATGAAATTCGATCGAGAACCATATTTAACGAATTTTGCCGTGTTTGTTTTACCTCGGTGGCGCAGTAATTTAAGATGTCCCATGCAGTTTGCATTTGTATGGTGATGTATGTGAGTACGGTTGCTAGCAAGGAGTAAGGTGAAACAGGTACTTCATAATAAAATACGTAACAGAGAACGGTAATGGTAAAGAAGAATGGTCATGTGTGACCCAGGCCGACACGTAAGAGACGTATCGGGTATACCATTTGGATTTGGGCTCAAACGTCCTGATAGTCTGTACAACTGTGTAGTACAAGATGGTGAAAAAAAAATTATTTAGTACTGCGCCTGAAGAAAATACAAAGCAATGTATTTGTATGCTAGCCACTGATATTGAATATAAAAACAACATATTTTTGTTACACTTAATATAACAAAAAAACTGGGATATGTCCTTTTCGTGTCGGGCCTGGGTAAATTTTGTATAGGCCGTAACCCTTCTTCCTTAGAATCATATTCTGCAAATACATAGCTCGGGCAGATTGGAGTTTTTAAACAAAGACTCGACCTATCAATAATGATATGACTTTTCACATTTGTTATGTTCGTATTTCACAAAGGTATACCGCCGTATTTAGTTTTGTTTGACACGGAACACCTCGCCAATTAGTCCTTTGACCGATTCTATTTATACTTTACATAATATATGTATGTCTGTATACATCAACGTGCAAACTGAAACCAAAAATTCAGCACACGATTATAGACACCTGCACCACAGCGTAGAAATTTTTCGTCAGTTACCAAAAAAAATCGGCATTTTCATAGAAAAGTACACGTACCTACGCGGTCAGAATGTATGGAAAAGCAATTTTTTTTATAATAACCTACGACAAATTTTCAACGCAGGGGTCCAGGAACATGTACGGAATCCATATTAACTGATTGCCACCCTGTATGTTATACAAAATAGTGTGTTAAACAAATTAGTATGTCGATAAAAAATATACCCATAACCAATCTACCGCTGACTTGCTGTCTTGTAAGTAATAAGTCTAGCTATAAGTAATACTCGTAGGTACTAGAGAAACTTAACTCATGCATGAGAAGATTTATTTTAAGGTTGTCGGGATTCAGGGATAGTACTTTTCAAAGCTGCAATTGCTCTTTCTTCAAAAGGCCCTTGCAGACATGGCCCTGCATTGTTAGACTCACATAAAATCCTAATAATATAATGTTTTGACTTTAAAAGAGACCATGACCTCTGAGTTTGTTTCGGTGTTTCTTCTCAGGGTTCAGTCAGCTAGGAAATGGCGCCATCTAGTTTTAAAGTACTGATCAACAAAATATTGACGTGTAAAGGTTTCTTAAAAGATCTACTTACATACATAAACATTTAATTTCATATAATTTCAAATAGGTAATTTTTTTTTTGAGGGTGGGATGTTTTCAAATAACTTCTCCCGCTCTGGGCGGAGCGGGAGGGCGTGTCAGACTCTTACTGACTAAAACCCTCCCGTGTTCCTTCAGTTGCCTGTGCCAGGGGCCACGGTAACCCTTTCGGACTTTCCCGCAACCCTGGCAGGCATCGGCCCTAGCAGACCCCGTTATTGGTGCTGACATCTCTTTGAGGCGCGCGTGGAACACAACGTGCCGTCGACCCGGGCCTGGTCCTTATCGGACGGCGAGCTAAGTGTGTAACACCCCTAAGCTCACCTAATAGCCTAATAACGTAATGACATTAGCTTAATAGGTTACCTAAGTTTTTATTTCAGGGAAGACCAACCTTTATAGGTTTCGTAATAAAATATCCATAGTAGAAACACTGTTTCTTTGAATAAGCGAACCATCCTACACAAATGGTTCTTGGTTTTCTATTTGTAGGATTCCGTAGCGAAATGGCAAAAACGGAACCCTTATAATTTCGGCATGTCTGTCGGGTCCGTTCGGAGATTACACAGCCAGAGATTGACACTGACACTATTTACTGGGAGGCTATTTGCACTACCTATAACGATGAAAATTGTAAAGAAGCTGTAGGTATTCCGTGAACTGCTAAATAATGGTATAGTGAAATTACGAAAAAATCAATTGAGTGCCGCTCTCCCTAAACCGAGGGATGAAAAAAATTTAATGCACAGATACGTGTGGGGATCGTTAGATCTCATAATTACAAAGATTATGACGTTTCTAACTGACTTTTTGAGATATGGGATCATTTATCGAAGTCAATCATTTTTGAGATATGGTACCTATCATTACGGTTACTACCGCAGTGGTAATTTTGTTTTTATTGATTTTTCGAGGAATTTTAAGAAATACAAACTTATTTTTCCGGTCAACCAAATCGATACTTTGCGTGGTCCGAAACGCACTTGGCCGGTTTTTTTTAACTCCATATTTATGAATGACTAAAGCAAGTACAGTCAGCACGCTATATACGAAGTACGTATCTCTATTTTGTAACGAAAAACGATTTCGAATGTCGATTTTGGCAGAAAAGAAACGACGAATGCTTCACTTATGAACCCTGCCGACTATGGTTTCCAATACCCATAAAACAGCGGCAGTACATAATAAAAGTATAAATATTTGCTACAGACCAGTACAATTTTAGAGCATTGTATAGGTATTTCAATCTGTTAGCCGGCCGCCCGGGGCTGTCGCCATTGTCGCTTAATTGTGTCAGAAATCGAAACGACCAACGATTAATAACGACAAAAACTGCTTCAAAATTATTTTATGTTTGACATATTTTTTACGATGTAGGTACGTAGTAGGTATTGTTGGGACCTATGTTCTGACGTCTACGCAGGCTTTTCAATTTTTTTTCTATCGTGAATCTCTTTAATGGAACTGTATCGAGTTTAGTAACAAAGGAATTCTATTTATTAATCTAGTTGTGGAGTTATTGTATCTTTAACGATAAAGCCAAAGAGAATTTGCCAACGAATAACTACCGACAGCCCAAATATGCAGCGGTCTTATATTCAGTTCAAATAAACGCCTAATTAATACATACACGGATTGACGGCCGCAGTGCGTTGATAACTTAACAAGAGGATGCTAATATATCCGTTAGAGTTCAATTAAAATTCTTTAATTTTTGTCACTAACAGGAGAAGAACGCCCTAATATCTACGAATAAATGGCCTGAAAAGACATGATTAAGTAGTTATGTAGGTATATTTATACGAGGTATATTTAAACTATCAACTCGCTAATGCATGCAAAACAAACTGTCTCAGTTACCACATCTACCTTCCTCTAGACTAGCCTTATAAACGTTTACCTACAAAAGCTAACAAAGAAAATAGTCCCCGAAATTCTATGTGCAAGATAATAATAGAGTACAAGTAAAGTCCATAAATTATTCATCAGAAACCTTCGGGACGGCGCACGATACCGTCCGAAGTAAAGCGTTTTAAAGCGGCCATGCTTCCACTAACTGAGATTTTGTGACGATAATTCTTGCAGGACATCGGGTTCTAGAGAATGGATAGGAATTGAAGGAAATGTAGCATGCTTGACAGATTTTTAAAGAAATACTTTTTAGGTCACAGCAGTCGTTTCTGCAAAAGGTTTTGCTCTTAAAGGAGTAACCAGTGGAGTAAACAAGCAAAACTACTCGTATGTAGGTCTCAGTCCAATATATTGGTTTTATCCATATAGTTATGTCATCCGATGGACAGCAAACACGGTCACGTCTGGTAATTACTCGAATAATAATAACGTAATGTTAGACACAGCAAAAGGCTTGCAAAAGTTCTCCACGATACACTATTGATAAATGAGGATGATGATACAAAATTTATACTTTAGCCATCGGTCTAAACTTCAGGAGAACAAAATGTAGGCTTTATTGTAGCGATATCATCAAAGTATTCCAGAAGGTTTCCGAGTTCCAGGAATCTCGAATCAAAATCGTTCTCGAATTCGGATCAGATGTAACATAAAAGCTTTTAAAAGCTAACAACCAAATTGCTACAGCTCTTTCAAAGGAGTAAAAGAGCAAAAGTATAACAAAAAATGCTACCAATTTATTTGCTTAACACTCACTTTAATTTGTACACAGTCTAGCAGTATCTTTACATCGTAAACCGGTAATAACGCGGCAGCATAATAACTTGGGGTGGCAGAACAATTTACTCTGTTTACACTGTAAACGAGTATCGGGGCCTCGGGGGGAAGGGGTCATAGATAAACCAGCGACATCCTAGCTTAATAGACGGTAGACGAATTGCCTTAAATCTACAGCACCAAATTAAACAGCGTATAATGAAAAGCTTGACAACTTTGTTGTGTTTTAAAATAGCTCTGACGTTTTATGACTTAGGTTTTTAGTGAAGAGTTTTTGTAACAGAGGTGGACAAGCTATGGTTAAAGTGAAGCATCAAAACGCGACACATTTTCAAATCACTTATCTTTTTAATTCTTGTATTTTATAAATGGACACAATGACCTTATAATATACCTCAGAATAGGTAACAATAAATTTGAGCTAAAAATATAAGACACTTAATCTATTTCAATAGGTAAACTGTAATTTTAGCACATAATAAGCACGTGTTCCACAGAAACGATAATAGCTCGTCTATATTCTACTCGGTTGAGGTTGTTATTAACGTAAATCTGTTGCTCTACCGTACAATACTGAACACGCATATTATAGGTAAAGATGACTATCAAATAAATAATATAAGAATTCATGTAAATTTCTACCATTTCACACTTGGACATCTATCTATTTATACATATAATAAAATAGTATCGAAGTCAAACTGTAATTTTTTTATTTTTTAAGTAACTGCTACGAGGTCATAGAACGAGTCTGATGCCGAAAATATAGTTTTTAGAATGTTTGTCCCTTTTTCAGTAAGTTGGATTATTTTTGATCATTCACATAGATATAAACATTACTTTGTCTAAGATGCAAAAACAATTGAAGCGAGCTCGAACATGTTTGCACCTCGTTTCTAAAACGTTAGATTGTGGCGGCATCTACAACGCCACATGCGAACTACCCATTATCCTGACGTCACGCAAATTCCTAAATCGTGCAAGTATAGTTTACCGCGCCACTAGCATAATATACAACGTCACAACATCAATCGTCGGGCAGTTGCCCACCAGACACAACACCCGTCTGGTCGGAGGATTATCCCTTTTCTATGGAGGTATGAGTGGACCTTACACTACATCAGCGTGACGTCATCCTTCACTTCCTCAAGCTTTCGAGCGGCTAGTCACACAGCCAGCCAGCACCCATGGCCCCAACGGGTATCCTGACCACCAGCATGCAGCACGAGCGCATACCTGGACATCACCCAAAGCCTCCTTTTGGCCCATCCACAAACATGCAGAGCCCTTAAACCATCTCCTGGTTGACGCCAGCAGTCAGCCTCAACCCGGTGCTGAACCACATCCGACGCACTGGAGCATAGTGTTCAATTTTTTTTGTTGTTATGTTTTTTGTGGTGTACAATAAAGAATATATTATAAATAAATAAATAATGCAGCGCTACCCCGAATCACTAGGGAATCTCCGCAGATTGATTTGACTCACCGTGAACTATGCGATACCCGGTTTCGACTCACTGGAACCTCAACTGGCCCTGGCAAGCATAGCAAGATACAAGACTCAGCCCACTATCGACCTCCGGTCTCCGGAGGGGAGTAATGTGGCGGCATCTACAACGCCACATGCGAACTGCGCATTATCCTGACGTCACACAAAATACTACATCGTGCAAGCAGTTTACTGCGTAACTAGCATTTATATAAAACGTCCCGACATCAATCATCGGGCAGTTGCCCACCAGACACACACCCATCTGGTCGGAGGATCCTCCCTTTTCTATGGAGGTATGAGTGAACTTTAGACCCTGTTCTTCATACCTCTTTATGTTCTTATTTTCACCATTCACACCGAAATAGACGACACTTTGTCGACATATACAGGGTGTGGCGTAAGTAGTGGTCCACCGTTCAGGATTCGATAAACCAGATAATAAACTATAAAAATTAAAATTTTTATCCATTTTTACCTTAAGGTTCCGAAAATATTTCCTTTTTGTCTTTTATTTACGAAATGTCTACCTTTTATTACAAATTTATTTGTAGTTTCAACAAAAACCATTATTTTTTTATTACTGTTACGTACTAGAGCTATCATGATAAATTATGTTTTTTTATGTAAATTCAGCTCTTGAAGAAAAAGTTGGTTCTTCTCTAATTATTTTTACCGGTTGTTACCGGTATTTTAGGTAGGTACCGGTAGGTAACAACCGATAAATTTGAGTGTCTAGCCCACCAAATATCGTTACATCTGGATTGTTAGGACTTAGCAACCGAAAACGATTGCAAACTATGTCGAGACTGCAGGGCCTGGACAGCGGCACCCGCGTGCATCGCACGCCTTGCACGCCCGGTTCCGGCGGGCCTGGTATCTCCAATGTTTAACTATTTACACAAACAATAAATACACGCAGACTACGATTACACCTTAGTAGTTTATTTACATAAACAACTGAATCAACATTTGAATACTCGATATTAGTATCTTTATTGTATGCGTATCGTTATCAGCCAAATAATTATGTCACAATAAGTATTGTGTTATTTGTTATCAAATGTGTGCGGTGCGACCCCTGGATAATGCATGTGAGAGGTGCACACACATACCTAGAGACACTAAAACTATCTGGCGTTACGAAGTTCTAATCAACCTTAGATAAATTAAATTATTCGCAAACAAAAAAAAAGTTTCTTTCAAACTTAATAATAACCTTTTTCTGTAATTCTCTAACGATGCTGAAAACCGCATTGAAATCCACTACGTAATTAAGAAGAACAACGTTATCACACAGACATAGACGAAAAGCGGCTTTAATTTATAATAATATGTAAACCATATAAACGTATTAAAAAAAAGAAACAAAAGCAAAGCGCAAGCTTTCTCAATTTAAAAGACAATTCCAGTGCATCACGATTCACGTGCCGTGCGTTCACGGTCATTGTCCTGCTGCCTGTCTAGTCCAGTTGGCTGTACTATTTCTATATCGCCAATTTTCTCATGCTTCCTCGCGCGTACGAGAATGTATTCGATATTATTTGTAGACAAAGAATCGTATTGATTTGCCACAATACATTGTTGTATTGTATGATTTGATTTACTATAGAGTTCTTTGTGTAACACTACTTGGAAACAGTAATTTAGATATTCTAGAATTTGTTATGGACCAATTTTATATAGAACTCGTCTTATGTGCTCAGTTCGGCCGCCTATGCCGTCAGGAAAGTAAGACAATACACTGACGTTGATACAGCTCGGCTAGTCTATTTCAGTTATTTTCATAGCGTCATGTCCTACGGCATTCTGCTGTGGGACAAAGCCGCTGATATTCAAAATAGATGTGTTCTTCAAAAACGAGCTGTAAGAGCAATTTACCAGCTAGGTGCTAGAGTTACTTTGAGAGAATTTTTTAAAGAGATTGGTATTCTCACGGTGGCCTCTCAATTCATCTTCGCCAACATACACTTATACACAAAATTCAGTGATATTCATAATATTAACACTAGAAACAAGGACAAACTACGTGCTCCCTTTCACCGGCTTCATAAGGTCCATAACTCATTTGTTGGGCTTGGTATAAACTTTTATAACAAGCTTCCCTCTTCTTTGTTAGAATTGCCTTTTAATGCGTTTAAGGCTAAAGTAAAATCCAACCTTTGTTCAAAGGCATACTATTCAATCAACGATTACTTAAACGATAAAAATAGTTGGTCGCTGTGATTAACTCAAGACAATGTTTATGTTCTTTCTCCAAAATTAGCTTACCTACTGACAAGTTATACGAGTTCTATAATTGTTTATTTTATTTGACTATATTAGTCAATTTAGTTTAATTTAATTTTTATTTATTATTGACATAATCCACTCATTTCAATGTTTTTTTAATAAGTTGTATTGCAATATATGGTTAGCTAGCGACCTCGACAGTTGATCATATTATTCTTTTAAGCAACCGGCAGCAAGTTCGTCATGCTCCCTTAGATGTCAATGCTTGCGGTAGCGTCGGGGGTCGGGTTGCCTCCTTCCCTCAAATATGGCGAGGGGGGTAATGGCTGATCTTTGCGTTATGCTCGTGAACGGGTGCTGCTTGTGGTGACAGGTCATCTTGCTGACTATGGTTTTGTTATTGTTATTAGTAATTAAATTTCTTTATTTTACTTCGAAGGTCCTAGTTTATCATTTGTGGCTACAAGTTACAGCTATATACATATAAACATAACGCAGCATTGCATATGTAAGCGGGCACGCCCTTTATGCCAGGAGGTTTTTTATTATGTATTAAGTTCTGTTTGCGTTTTTGTTTTTTAATTTATTTATTTCTGCTTGAGTATAGTTTTAAATATTGGCGTGTGCTAGCTGACATATGGCAAATAATTTTAATATTTTTGTGTTTCGTAATGTTAATTACTTATTACTATATAGAATCCAGTTCTTCTAACAGAAATGACAGCAATGCTGCTGGGGAGTTTGTTCCGCCACTTCTTCTTCCCAGCTAAAGCCCTAGGAAGTGGTGAAGGGTGGGCGTTTTGGGGGGACTGTCTTATGTGATTTTGACGTTCGAAAAGTGCTGATTCTCAGCCTAATTTGAATAAATGACTTTTGATTTTTATTTTATGCTTTCAGACATAAAGAATGGATGAAATGCCTTTATATAATATCACGATACTTAGTAGGTAAGTTGGTACTATCGCGGTCACGAACGGCGAACCGATTATCTGACAAAATGTTTTGAACTACGTAACGTGTGTATGAGCAGTCAAACCCCGCCCACAAATAATTTTGGCGAATCACAAAAAGCTCCCAAAACTTGCACTCCCGAAAATCTAAACCCGCCACTAAACGGCTCATCCTTATGTTATATTGTTCAAAAGTAAAGCCGGATCGACGAAACCATTTAGTGGAGATAAAAGCAATCCTATTTCAAAGCATTAAAACCGAGTTTTAAATGTTTATCGCAAACTTAGATCAATAATGTGTTGTTTCTTATCTCGTGGGCTTTTTTCTTTCTTCTAATTGAAAAGCATGATTGACTGTACTAGTATTAATGTTTTTTTTAGGAATAAAAGTTTGAGAAAAAATTTAAAACCTCTTGTTTTGAAATCTACATTTATTGAGTTGATATTTATGATTAATAATTACTTTTGGAGTTTCATAAAGGAATTGAACGACGATGGTTATTACTTTTCGTTATGTAATAAATAGTAATTTTTATTAACATGTAAAAATGTTCTCTATCTAGTCTACGAAACAATTAGTATTGATATGACGATTTTTATGTTTTAACCTAAAAAAACACAAAACTATTACAATCTCTGTTTTAATTGCTGCTGACTGGTCATTGCTAAACAATGTGTAACATAATTAACGTAAGACCTCATACACCCCAATTAGAGTATTGAGTTAAAAGCATAATACAATGACCACAACAATTTTTTTAAAGCTATTATTATTCTTAAAAAAATGTTAGTAAACGCACCCACAATACAGGAGAAATTCCTAGTGCGGGACACAGTTTAAAAAAAAAATCTTGATTGTAGTATCGGTAACTTCTCAATCACCTTATGCCGTAGGTACTAAGGAGATTGAGCATTATAAGAAAATATATACTTGTTGAAAATGGCGATAATGGCAACCATGGGCATGGGGCAAGGGTGGTCAATGCCCACCCTAGAGACTTCCTTGTCCAACCTATAAAAATCGACAGTATTGAAGAATTACTAACTGTTTAATCACTTTTTATTAGGGTTACCTCAAAAGGAAAGAACGGAACCCTTATAGGATCGCTTCGCTGTCCGTCCGTCAGTCCGTCCGTCTGCCTGTCTGCCAATACCCTTTTCCTCAGGAATGCATGGAGGTATCCAGTTAAAAACAATATTAAAATACGGTCTACGGTCCCATAGAGCTCTAAAATAAACCAATCTTCTAAGTTAACGTAATAAAAAAATACAGCCATTTATGCGACATATTTTTCTGTGCATGTGGTGTTAACCTGTAGGTAATTAATTGTTGCACTTGTAAATGTTAGTCTAGTCATTAAATCAGAAATGTATATAGTGTAAACAATTGTTGGTTAACCTAAATAAATAAATAAAAAAAAAATATTTTGATACTCACAAATAAATCAAAACCTATAGGATACTTCTCGTTGATCCAGAATCATAAATGTTTGCAAGAAGCAAGGTCGTACAGCACAAGTCACGGAACAAGTCGGAAAATCGTTAACTTGTGGTTTTATCACATTAAAAAAGATTTGACCGTGACGTATATGAGATATATACGTATGGGAGAAATTTTTTTAACAGTTGATTTTATAAATAATTATAAAGATATTTTAAAAATTAATTCTGCAGCATTGAATGCGGAAACTGTAATAATAATAAAAAAAACAATGAAATGTGTTTTTTTAGAATTCATTATCACAAAATAATTATGTCCAAACGTATACAAACACCAATAGCTCCAGGCACCAATAGCGCTCCCAGTGAGCTCCGCCAGTTGCGAAAGGAGTTTCTCTGCGATGTGGCGGATAAAAACCTGGCTGAGAACAACTATGCTCCCAAATCGTGATTTTAATAAGTCTGCTAGTTATAGAAAAAAGTAAAGAAGTTTTCTTATTAGAAAATAAAAAAGTGAAGAATACGGTAACCCCTGAGGCAGTGTTGAACCGATTCAGCGAAAAACACAGGGAGCTAAATCTTATTTAAGCTTATCAAAATATAATAATAAGGAAATGTAAATATATGTCCTACTCTCGTTTTTTTAAATATCAGCCATTCTAATTAAAAAACAAAGTATTAGATTCGCTTCGGAATTTTCCCGCGGTTAAAAGTAAGTTGACAAACGACCCTTCGTTAGCCAATCGTGGTCCTACAGGTGTTCAATAAACAATGAACCGTTCTTGATTTCCTTTCCCCTCAAAATCGCATGGAAAATCATTTGACTTTTCAGTCAGTCAAAACGTCCAAAACTTTGTACTTAAAGTGAAAAACGAGAATCCCACCGCCACCTGTCAAAGTATATTAATAACAGGCTTGCATAACAGTAAAGGGAGCTCTGAATCCCCCGAGTGACTCTCATAAGCCACAGACCCGCATCGTAAAACACATGATATTACGTCACAACACAGCACGCGCGCCTTTTGACGACTACCCTCTATATTAAAGTGTAAAACTGAAATATTCTAACATTGTTTCGGAGGTAATATTTTGTGCGGTAAATAAAGGAAGCTTATTTACTTGGTGTCGTGTGGAAAAGTAATTTAGTTTTAAAGTTGGAGTGAGTTGTTTTTACAAGATAAGCTAATAAAAATGGTTCGTTTTGACATTGAGGTCGTTGTTGTTGTTGAAAAGAAGGTTCATCAAGTGCTTGGAAGCACAGACGTATTAATATCGTAGAACTAAAAATATATAAACTTACTGTTATCGTTGCGCAGCTAAACCAGGCGATTGAGACCTGAAACAAATGTACAAAATCAAATAACTCTACTTGTTTTTATGTACAAATAACAAAGAGTAAATTGTAATGAACTATAATGATTTTTGATTTACGACAAACGCATGAATCTTGGTGTCGTAATGGCTCAGTGGCTAAGGCCTCGCCTCTCATGCACGAGGTTATGGGTTCAAATCCGGATAAGTACCAGTATGACTTCTTCAATTCATATATACTTTCTGAGTTTATCTTGAACATTACTGACATCGGTAAAGGAAAACATCGTGAGGAAACCTGGGACTAAGTCAGAAACCGCCAACCCGGCTTGAGCAAGCGTGGTGATCAATGCTCGTGCCTTTTCTGTACGAGAAGAGGCCGTTGCCCTGCAGTGGGACAATAATGGGCTGGTATTTATCATGGAGAATTGCCAAACTTAAGTGGCAGTGGGCAGGGCACATTGCTCGCAGAACAGATGGCCGATGGGGTCGGAAAGTTCTAGCGTGGCGACCGCGAACCGGAAGACGCGTTGGAAGGCCTCCCACAAGGTGGACAGACGGTCTTGTCAAGGCCACAGGAACCCGTTGGATGCGAAAAGCACAAAAGCGGTCGAAGTGGAGGTGCTTGGGGGAGGCCTATGTCCAGCAGTGGACGTCTTTCGGCTGAAAAAAAATTATGATTTATCATGAATCTTCGAAGTCGTTACTTGGCCTTTAAAAAACTTCTAACCCCAGGAGAATTGCCGACAAAAACCTTAAAAGTATACGAGTATCTGTACCTGTATACTGCTACTATTTACTTGTGCATCAGGAATTAAATGAGTTAACGACTAGATACTGACAATACTCCACCCTCGATTACATAAGTACTTACATAACTATACGATGAACAAAAGAATCAAAGTAGCAACATTACATGCCGTTAGCGACTAACAAATTAATTTATAGTGGTCGGGGACCGCCCTAGCGCTAATAATGTTGTCAATTGACTACCACATATACAAGCGAACACAGCAGGGTGGCTGGGACATCGACGCGTAAATTATTACCATGGATTTAGTTCATGAGTCTGAACCATCCCGCGTTTAAATATTTCGTCGAATATTTAAAAAAAAATGTTGTTCCATATGTTTTGGCCGCGTAGGTATTGCACTTTTCTGTGAACCAGCAGATTTTTTTTTATAACTGCGGCATGGTTTCGACACTAGGTGGTCTAGAATCAAGTGTTGTATTCATGGTTTCAGTTTGCGCGGCGATGTTCATGCTACCCTGTATTATGTAGCGTCAACATAGAAAGTGTAAGCACAGTATAAATAATATTTATACTGTGCTAATACTTTCTATGTTACTTTTTTTTTAGGTTTTTACTGACGAAACACTGAACACTTATACCATATTATGGTATAAGTGTTCAGTGTTTCGTCAGTAGGTAAAAACCGTTCATTTATTTTGTACCATGATTATGTCTGGACTTTCAAAGAGACTGTGACCTCTGAGTTTGTTTCGGTCTTTCTTCTCGGAGTATTCGGACAGAAAACACCGTCCTCAGTGGACCCCGTCTAGCTCTAAATAATCATTAATTCCAACCCATTCATTTAATCCCATCCTCATAAAAAAGCTACTATTCTTATTCCTTCTCTGTTCATGCTGTAAAATTGTGGAACTCACTTCCGCCTAGCATTCGAGATTTATAATCTATTTCTCAATTAAAATATCGAGTAAAAGAGTTATTACCTTTCCTCTTAACTGTGATAATTTTGTATATATATTTTATTTTTATTTGAAAGATAATAAATACAGGGGTGTTCCTTAATTCTAAACTCACCAAACTTTTACGTTTGATGGCGTTACTTATTATTTTATTTTTTTGATTACGTTATTTATTTAAATTTATGTAATATATTTTCGCATTATTACATAGGTAGGTATATTTAATATTCTAGTTTATAGTAAATAAGTATGAAAGAATGGTTTATACTACACCTGCTTGGAAAGTACCTTGATACTTTATCAAATTTACGGTAGAAAGTACGTCATTGCATATCGAACAAATATGCGGGGAGAAAACGCATCTGAGCGAGAGAGAAAAGTGTATGAAAATCCATTTCTTACGTGGTTTTTCTTTTTTAATTTTGGGTAAGACTATCCGCCGGTAACCTAAATATCAAAAGCCAAAAAGTTTTGACAGTGAGTTTTTATCTCCAAGTTCGCAAAATGACACTGGCCACTAGCTGTGTGTTGGATGGTGTCGGGCTGGCAGTGCGACCCTGCGGCGGCAGGATAAACAATTTGAAAAAAGAACATGTGATTATTGCAGACGCCATTGGCGCCATTTTCAATTTGTGTGTTGTTTGAGGATTCAGTTTTAGTAAAGATTTAGTTTTTTATTTTCCTCGTAGGTGTAGTATAAAGCACTATGTATCAGTCGAGAGAAAGTGCGATTCCCGATCTCGGGTGTTTTAAAGGTGTAACGGTCACTTTCTCCTCTCGGTGAACAATGTACTATTTCGAGACATCACAAAACCAAATTCTTCTGTTTTCGTTCTCACACACATTGTCTACATTTCTTTCTCATTACTTTCGCAGGTCTGCTGAAAAAAAATTCTTACGAAATAAGCAGTACCTTTGTACTCAATACTAATATGTCGTATCTGTATTTGTTTTACTGTGTGTACAATAAATAATAAATCATTTTTAACGTGTAAAAGTGTTTATTTGATTGAACCAATTTACAGAAAAATTTATTTAAATCACAAGTAATGTTAATAATTTACAGAAATTAATTAAAATCATTCATTCATTCAATGATTGATTATTTTTTACTATGGCGGAATTTGACTGACTTTCACCCTCCCAACCTAAATATTAATCCACTGTTGCTTTCGATTGTACGCCTATTATTAGAACTTTAACAACCAAGTTTAAGCAAAGTATAATAATGTGATATTTATAGTAATTCTTAAATTCAATTCCTTATTAATAAAACGGTATAATATCTTACTATAATTGCATAGCACATGTGTGAGCACTATGTTCCCACTATAAAGGTTACTGGGTTCGTCTTTCATTGACTTGGAATGTGCCCTGGCGGCTGAGAGTATGTTATGCTCACTCAAATGTGTCGCTGGTGGAGGCGTGTGTATTGGATCATTGAGTTCCCTTTAAAATGGTTGAGCTGAATGGTGCTGATCCATACGTCATGTTCGTGAACGGGCGCCGTCAGTAGGCACTGGTCATTTCTTAGCTGCCATGGCTTATTTTAATTCCATAATTGTTTTTATCTTTTTATTACGGACGCTTTTAACGTGCACGTCTTTCTACATCGTTCTCACATGTATAATTTCAACATGAATGATGTAACCACTTCTTTGTAACAATATTTTGATTTAAAAGATTGTCCATGGAGTTTCTTGCCCGTTCTTCTCCATAGGTACCTACTACGCTTCAGAATGGGCAACTAGCTTCATCTATCTGACTGCCCGCCCCTTTGACAATTCATAAGTGCCTGTAATTGGTTTATTTGAAATAAATGCTTTGAGTTTGAACTAATAATAAAATATATATCACATTAAACACCCAGTGTTCTTCCTCCTCTCTCCTACTTGACCAATGCTGTGCTCGACAGTGTCTACAATTGTGACTAATATAATAATTTCCCTACCAAGTACAAGGTGTAACAGAATAAACGCTAGTCCTGAAAGTAGTTTGCTCCTAATTGACTACTGAATCTATTTAAGTAACTATTAATATAAGTATTTTTTTCAAAAACTATTTATTTTGCAATACTGAGCGCCGATGGAGCCAAAGAAAATTAACTCTTATTTCAAGGCAATAAGACTCAATTTTAAGTGCATAAAGTAATGCTAGGGTCAACACGATTTTCTTAATAATAATAGTTAGCTTGAAAAAAAATTGTTTTGGTCATTGTATTATGCTTTTAACTCAATACTCTAATTGGGGTATATGAGGTCTTGCGTTATTTATATTACATACTGTATATACTATGGTACACAATAAAGAATTGAGAATGTAGAATGTAGTCGCTAAATTCAGAATGACAGAACTCAGTAGCTGAGACTGTCATGAAAACCATTTACTTACATTGCAAAACTGAAACTAAACTTTGTAATAATAGAGGTAAGATTCCTAATGCCGAACAATGTAACATGGCGGCTCATGTTAGGGGCCGGTGTAACGTATGTAGGTATGTCACTAAGGATGTTCCATTGTTGCATGAACTTGAAGGTTTGAAGAGCCTTGATATTATGTTGTCTCAAGTAATAATATGGCTGATGCTCATAGTAATTGTTGGTTAGATAATGTTAGCCTTCTCGGTATCATGACTTGAGGTAATCAAAATGAGAATAGGAGTCGCCTTGAGTGAAACCATAATAAGTTCATAACTATAGACATAGCTTATTGTAATCAACGTAATTAGAGAAGCAGCTATTTAGTAAACGCAAAAATAAAACGATTTCACTTTCAATGATTTGAACAATACAGGGTCAAATTAAATTAGCTAGGGAAACTCCGCATAATAATGGGTATCGATATCTAAACATAATAAAAGCCGAAAGATGTTTTGTTTTTGTGGGGTCATCGACATCAGTTAGTGTATGCACTTGAAATATCAGTTTAAAAAATCCGTTTTTTTTTTGTGTAATCTTCACAGGCGTGATTGGTAACGATATCTAAACACGATAAAACATATTTTTTCAACTCATGTTTCATGTACAACTACCAGCGACCGTTTACCCCTAAAAATATCATCAAATCTCTTTTACTTTTATTTTATCGTATTTAGATATCGATACCCATCACGTCTGCGGAGTTTCGCTAGCTAATTTAATTTGACCCTGTATATTCCGTGATGACACTCGCAGATGGTAGGAATGTTCCGGACGCAGAGTAGATAGTTATTAGTCGGTTATTAGTAGTTATAATATAGTTATAATATGTTTAAAAACATACCAAGCACATTGACCTACAGGCACACTTCTGCTTATTTAGAAGTGAATCAATCTTTTGAACTCTCCCTCGGGATAGTTGCGCACACAGTAATATTGGCAAGCTGTATTTCGTGCTATTCGACAGCATCTAATATCCCTAGCTCCCACTGCAAAGACAACAAACAAACACTGACTCTATCTATTCCATTTGCTATGTTATTTCAAGATATTATTAAAGGTTTCAAATATTATTTAATAGCACTTGAAATCACGATGGAGTATCGGAGTGCTCCCTATCAAAAACACCCCCTATGTTCATAGATAAAAATTAATGGACTATTTTATTTTTTATTGCGCTTGGCGATACGCCATTCTTCCTAATGAGGTTGCCGTAATAAAAAAAAGTCGATGGTAGCATTAATGGGAGTTATTATTTGTGGATGCGAATTGATTTTAATCGGGAGTGAATTTAATCCAATGGTGTACGACGTGTTTTTGATGAAACCGGCAGATTTAGTAACACTCTCACATGATTTTACTCACTACCACAGAGATCAAAGAGTTCCACGTACTATCTTTTGAAGTTCAATCCCTCACATACTTAAACCCTGTTAATTTATCTCTTAGTGAAAATCTCCCTCTCATTTTAAACTCGCTTCACTTGTTGCCACCCTCTCTTCGACCAAAAACTGCCTACAAGCTGCTTACGCCTCAAATGCTCAATCAATACTTATTGTCATTGAAGTATCATAAGATTTTAATGAATTCAAAGCCAGCAAAAATATAGACGAAACAGCGATCCATATTGTATTTAGGCTTTAATAACAGAAGCAACCTAAAAAAATAAGAATTTATCTTCGTAATGTCATTAAATTTTCAACAACAAAAACTCAAGTCATCGGCACCCAACCAATCTTAATAACGGTGGTAAAAAGCACAAAGAGTGTCCACCACACCAAGCCGGGATACGCCGGGACATAGCGGGGTGCGATCTGCCGTGAAATATTGAGAGGGTCATCGCTCAGCGTTTCTCAAACTATCGCCCATAAAAACACTCGTGGCGATAGACTCGTGTCGAGTTATCGTTTTGGGATTCTTTTCGATGATGTTTGCATGCGACATGTGTATAAAATGGTTTTGTTCTATGGGAAAAATTATCTGTAAAAGTCACAGAGGCTAAGGCTTCAGACAAAAGGATTTTGACACTTGTTGGGTCGCTTTGTGAAAATTTATTTACTGAAAAAAGATCATCTAAAATGGATACTAATTTAAATAAATAATACTAGCCATTAGTTTTGTATTGTGAACAGAAAATAAATGACGTTAAAAAAAATATTATGGCCAAGCGTCCAGTCATACACAATAATAAAAAGACCAACATATGGCAGACCTAAATCCTACATAAAATATCCAGCTAAACAGTCGGCCTTGAAATAATCTGCCGACTCTGTTCAGAATACATAAACGCCAGAACTAATATTTAAACAAATGAACCTATGTTAATGTAGGTATGACATTATTTTTGGTATAAATAAATTTGGCGAAGGCTGCCAAATTAAACTAAAGCTCTTTCTAAATACGTTGTAGGCTACTTGGAAAACAGATAATTTGTTAGCTTTAAGTCTCTATTATTTTATGTTAATGTGTTTAAATACTGTACCTACTTTTGTTTACATGTAAATGCTATTATGGATAAATGTTAGAAGGATAGCGGAATAATAATTATATGCTAAATCATTACAAATATTATTTCATCTTTGTACATTAGCTGATCTTAACAGGTTTGAAGAATATTGCAAACATAATTTGCTACGATGGAATGTCTCTAAATGTTTTCAAATGACCTTCACGCGCCAGAAGTCTATAGTGAATTCAATCTATAGTCTCAACCGACTAACCCTGGACAAAGTTGACAGCATTAGGGATATAGGTATTATACAGGATAGCAAATTACTACTTGATCAACACATTGACAGTATCGTGGGCAGGGCCTCGAAAGCACTGGGGTTTGTAATCAGAGCCTTAGCCTGTTTCCGTTCTCTGAAGCCCATCAAGGTACTGTTCGTTCGTGCGCAGCCACTTGGAGTATGCGTCGCAAGTCTGGAACCCTCAATATGGGATCTACAATTCGCGCATTGAGGGTATCCAGAAAAGGTTTCTGAGATATCTCGATTATAAGGCACACCAAGTATATGGATACTTGGTGTGCCTTATAATCGAGATATCTCACATCATCACACTCTTATATAATGGTACCTCTTGCAACGTTGACTGTAATCTATGGAGATTACAGTCAACGTTGCAAGAGGTACCATTTTCTGCCATTGGATCGTAGGCGACTCATTAATGACGTGTGTTTTTTGATTAAAATAGCGAATAGATTGATTGACTGCCCTGAACTATTAACAAAGTTAACATTTCGAACCAACACTATTGTATTACGTAAAAGGCTGCTTCTAGGTGTGCCTTCTGACACTACTAATTATGGGCGTAATGCTTTTTTTATAAGAGGCGCTCGGAGCTTCAATGATGTATCTTCTGAGCATGATGCTGACTTATTTTGCACTAAGATAAGCACAGCAACACTAGCTTTTAGCCAAATCATTTATTGTGAATGATGCACCGGCTAGTGATTCTTAAACTCATATGTAGCAACTTAAAAAAATAATAACCTTGCTAACCTACTTACTTATGTACACAATGTACTTTAATTGTTCGGCTTTATGTAATAGATATGCTATATTATATCTGTGGAGGCTTGTTATTAGCAACTTGATGATATGTTGTTGTTACCTATTTATTTGTAATTAGTCTGTAAGCCTTCTTATAAGTAATAAAATAAATAATTATTTTGTACTCACGTTTATTTTTCTGTCAAATCTGTACCTACATCAGGTACGATCGCCAAACGGCCGACAGAACAATTTCTCGTGGATAAATAACCGTAATTCTTTACTGTCACTAAATTCTAGTTAATGTCGGATAACCTGCTCAAGGCGAAAAGCAGGCCCATCAGGCAATTAAAAAAACTAATAACAAGACTAAAGCTTAGTCACTAGTTAGACCGCGTATCGGCAAGCGTGGCATGGGACGACCCCCAACTAAATGTCTTAAGAAAGTGGCTGGGACATACTGGATGCGGAACGCGGAGGACGGGTGTTGTGGCGCAGCCTGGGAGAGGCCTATGTCCAGCAGTGGACTGACTGCGATGGGCTGAGTTGTTTTTTTAAATTAGTTTGTTGGTATTTCCCAGAACCCGTTTCTACCGTCAACATAGAAGCAGTAACGCACAGATGAGTAAAATGAATTGTTAAAATTTCCTAGAACAATTTCTTCTCAGTTTGATTTCTCGATCAACTACAAATTAAAAGACTAACATGGAATATTCCTGTTAATTAAACTTCTTGCGATGGAATGTTTCTGTCGCAGCAGTTGAACGAACACGATTAGATTCGATCTCATTGCGGTTACTAGCAATCGAGTACCTTTGAACGATTTACTTCGTTTTCCTAATCTGCACTACCTATAAATTATAAATGTGGAAGTGGATGCGATTTTGGATGATTTATGAGAGGTAGTGTAATGGAATCCAGGGAATATAAACTGCGTTCGGATTAAAAATGACTCCATGAGCAAGAACTAGCTAATAAAATATAAGGACTAGCTAACAATAACATTAAACAGATCAAGCGCTGGTCATCAGCAACTGCTTCATATAATGGCACTTGAAGTTAGATGCAGTCATGCAGTTAACTAAGTACTTTATTGGGCTATTATTTACAAAACAAATCTCTAATAGCAGTGTATTAATACTCACTGTCATTCTACTGAAACAACACAAAAACAAAATTTAATTAAACTCAATAAAACAACAAAGTCTCAGCAGAAAATCTAAAATGTAAACAAAGCATCGGCCTTGTTTCCCTTTATTACTCATTTCTTCAAGCGTTCCCTTTAAAACTGAAATCTGTGGGAAACTTGTCACTAACAGAAGGCTGTTGTAATTAAATTTTAATCCTCGCCGAACTATTGTCTGAGACAAAACCCACAAAGATGAGGGAATGAAAGTTGGAAGCGAGGCAGCTGTAGCTCGCAGTTCGACAGAGATATGGTAGTGTAAGGATGCTAGCATGTTAGTGTACTTAGCGGCAGGAAATTAGCGGCATACGAGTTCATTCATGTGATATTTTAAATTAGAAGCTGTAAGTGGATCAGGGCTGTAGTTATCATTATAATATATCATTCAATTCGAGACAGACTAACGTTGATAGACAGTAGATGAATTTGATAAACAGTATATGTGTACATGGCCTACATAAAAGAAAGTTGAAACATACCTAAAGACGTCATAATTAGAAGTAGGTTAATGAAGCATAACCACTGTGTACTTAGGACTTAGTACGCTCATCTTATTGATAATATTGTTGTAAACGTAAACTCATTTTAAATAACATGTTTATAGAAGATCTTAGAATACTTAGCTAAACTATCACAAAACTAACTTCAAGAAAGTGTCACTAAAATTCGTTGCGTGTTAAGTCATTTTAATTAGATACTCAGCCTTACATTAGCGAAACAAACAAAGATGTTCACTTAAATCATCAGGCTTCCCAAATTGCTTGATCGAAATGAAGTAGAATAGTGAGATCTTCTATTCCGTGGGGACTCGGTTTACTTGGCTACTCTAAGATTTTAGCTAGTTAATTAATTAGCCCTGCCCCTGGCATGGTCTGACCTCGACTAGCCCTGTAATATTTGTAAAGTGACCGAAATCTCCACACCGCCTCTACCACCCTGGCCGCATCCTAAACTATAAAGTGGCAGCGTTCTTGTAATCGATATACTTATCTCAAGTTAAAGTGTACGGAGCACTGTAGATATATGTAAAACTTGATCTTCCTTCAAAGTTATTTCAATATTAATCCCCGGATCTTAAGTAGAGAGATGAATTTATATCTAAAGGGCTTTATGTCGTACAAATATGATTAAAATGGAAATGTGTATTGGTATTCAGCTGAAGATAACGTATCCAGAGTATAACGTGTTTCAGAAATACGGAGACCAGGAAAGATTGTGAGAGGATTCGTTGGTAATCACCGTTTGTTTGTATTATCTGTTAAGTCCTTCTTAACTATACGTTCCGTCATAGATTTCAACTGAGATTAGCAACACATTCAACACTTAGCTGTAGCAACTTCTGTTTAGATCGGCTAATCGGCTGTTTACGAAATTATTACAACACTGTTCGAACCAAGACTTTTACTAAAATCAACGATCGATGTAAACAAAAGTTCTTTGCAACCAAACAAAAATAGTTTAAATGAATTGCAGGCAAATTAACACATAAAACTTTGAGCACCACCCACCTCACTTTACCGTAGGTTATTCCGTAGCCATTTTGCAATACATTGTTTGTTCAATTTATACCCCCCAGTTCTCTAGAGATGCGTTATTCTATTGTTGCACCCACGAATTTACACTTAAACCTTATCGTGTTGCAATAGAGTCTAGTTCCCCGTGAAACACAGATAAATGTTGTTCGTTGTTTAGACATCTTGAGGAAATGTTACGTTTTCGGCACTTAGGAGTCAACGAACTTTGCATAGGGCAGTCAACACTCGAATGTAACTTGAAATAACTTTTGTATTTGATGAAAAAACTTCGAAATCGTAAACTTGGCGTAAAATCCGCAATATAACTTATTTGTCCCTGATTTAACAAATAAAAATTGTTTTGGTAAGTTTAAATGGTCGTCAGGTGCGATGTTATGCTAACAATACCACATTTTTGTTTTGTATTTGTAATTTAGGTTACTTATTTAAAAAAACAAAAGAGAATATAAAGTTTTAAATCTTTATGACATCCAATTTTTTTATGGCCTTCGAAAATGTTTACAGCCAGCATCAAAAAAATTAATGGTTTGAAAAAATCTGAAATGGCAAAAAGTATTTATTTTAACTAAACACAAAGGTTGTTGGTCTGCAAAAATCTTTCTATTTACATTAATTTATAAGCATAGAACTAGTATCAATACTTAATATAAAACAAAGTCCCCCCGCCCGCGCCGCGTCTGTCTGTGCGTCTAACACGAGAAACTCAAAAACTACCGAACGGCTTTTCGTACAGTTTTCTAAAATGCACGGAGTGATTCATGAGGAAGGTTTAGGTGTATAATCACGACGTGAAATATGACGATGGTTGTTGAAGATGCCCGACCAAATCATGCCGACACAGCTTTACTGGCGTGCGCCGCGTAAAAAATAGAGTTTTATGAAAACAATTTATTACGGAATTATGCCTCTACGGTACTTTTAATCCCGGTAGTATGTTCCCGTGGGATATTTTCCGACATCCACGCGGGTGAAACCGCGGGCAAAAGCTAGTGTACTATATTTTAAAGGCATTCTATATGGTGTTGATTTTAGTGCTTATATACACAAGCGGCACGCGTCAACGGCAGAAGCAACTGCACCAGCCGACACGCGTCGACGACCGACGTCTACGGCTGCAGTTGCCGCTGCCGTTCGTTGGCTATGTGCCGCTCGTATGTATGAGCATTTATATTCATTATATCGAATTGCCAAAGTTAAAAGTTATAGCCACAGCCGCAACACAATAAGAATTTTGACAAAGGGTATTCGCCCAAATTGGTTCAGTTGCCAATATTTCAGAAAGCTAAATACCATTATTACGCATGAAGGACTTCACTCTGCCTTCATCTACGAGTAAGGCGGCAATTAAAATAACTTTTTACAAATCAATTTAGTTGAAGCTGAAACCCATTTGGGTGAACAAACTTTTCGAATGGTCGATCTATGTAATCCATCCATTTATTCGCAATCTAGTAAGTACTTAGCTACGTACAAAATACAATGAATAATTGAAGTTTCATGGAAGTTAAATAACTGTAGCTCAACTTCACAGACTTAATTACGAATGGTCGCGCTTGGCATTTTGGTTGGCATTTAATATTAATTGGTATATGCGTGGTTTCGTGGAGGTGCATCGATGGAGGGTAGAGTGAGAGAGAGAGGGTAATTTTCTAAAATATTGTATTCCACATTTTAATGTATTCAACGGACTCTCTGAAGTGAAGAGCTTTGGGACGGAAAACATACGAAGGGAATTTACATTACGAAACCTTTGTATAAATTGAATATTATTTTTGTGTTTGATAAGTTTTTTTTTCACAGTAAACTAGCTGATCGATATACATAATTTTCCTAAAGAAGGACTACATAAAGCTGGTTTTATAAAATTTATTGTTGACAGAGCCGCTGAAGCCTTACATCTAGCAAATACAAAATAACCTCAGATTTATTTTAAAAATATGTCCCAGCTTGGCTGGCGTAATAACACATTAAAAGCAGATAACCAACACCTGAAGGCCAATTCCCGTAATTAAAAACGTTCAAAATCTAGTCGCAATCTCATCTCAGCGACAATCAATGTCAAAAACTTGTCAAATATGTGGGGAAATTACAGGGATTTTTGACATATTGACACTGAGATTAGACTGCGAACGTTCTTTAAATTACGAGAATTGGGGTACTGGTTTCTGAGTAGAGAATTTTAAGTTGAGAACTTGAACAAATTCTAAACTTACGTTTTTTTACAAATTTTTAAATTTTGCGAGTTTTCACGTCAGGGTATCCCGCGAAATGCAATTTCTCAATCATAAAAATCATCAATAGATATTCATAAGTTCATATTACCCTGTTTAAGTACTGTTTTATGAAATCGTAACATTTGAGGCCAATTCTAACTCTCAATACTCAATACTTTATTGCATTCCATAATGTGTACATTATAACAGTGGGTATGTTAAAACATCGAATCAATTATGGACCCTGTCGGGCACAGCAAATTTAATGTTTAATTTGTTAAGAAAAAGATTAAATATTAAACAAAAATAGTATCATTTACAAAATTAAATGCAGGTTTGGCAGACGATTCGCGGACGGTATGTAAAAATTATTTTTATTGTTTATGAAATTTATCTCTAATTTATTCGTCAATGGTGTAGTAGCTTTTGATTATTAGAAATTGTTTCAGTTTATTGATAAAAGTATTATTGTTATTTATATTTTTGATGCATTCCGGTGACCTAATAGATATTTTAATGGACATAACAAATGTACTAGAACAGTGCATTTTTATGCGTGAAGTGGGTATGTTTAATCTGCTTTCATGTCTGAGTGATATTTTAGTTTCAATATCTCCTCTTTTGGTATAGAATTGTGGATATTTTCGTACAAATTTACAAATTTCAAATATAGAGGAACATATAACAACTTAAGGAGTTGTATTGCTGATTCTAATGGTTATAATTATGTGAAGCCATATTTGTTACGGTCACGAATCATATTTTAATCAATATACAACCTGACACTCACCTGCAAATTGCAAAAAAACGTTAGAATTTTTTTTTATTTCGCTGGCAACCTTCGCGCATTAGTCCTTCAAATTCTCTATTTAGAAACCGAGTGTAAGTAGGTAGGTTAACAAGAACATTTGTTTGAAAAATAGCGTACGGTCTGATAATATAAATTACCATTTTGTGAAATGGAAAATAAAATTATTATTAATAACTTATTGACACTGCTGGCTGAACAAACATAGATCAGCCGACAATTGGCGATATCAATTAATTTTTTGCAACTAAAACAATATACGGAATACTGTTTGTTGTGCAAGCATATTGTATTACATGTTTATTCAAAGCGGGGTTCATGTCATGGCTGACTACCGATCCAATCAACCATATCTACGATGGCATGTCAATACGTGAACAGATTTTTAACTTCTTTGCTGCAACCATGCAAACGTGGTGAATGTTAGGTTATTAGTCGGTACTTCCTAGAAATTAGAATACAAAAGTCAGATGGTAATCTATTCCACGGCATACCAGATTGAAAGTAATTACCGACGCTTCTGTTTCTACGACACCAAGTGATTTAACAACCGATTTACGTGCTTTTCATTCTAAAATATCTCCAAAATGATATAGAAATGAAAGTCATACGAGTATTGCTTCATTTTAATATAATTATCCTGTATAAAATACAGCTTTAGAATAATTTAAGCGTTCCGGTCCAAAACTGTCCGCACAATATTTCATCACAGCATTTATTCCGACGGGCTTATGCAAAAATAACGATCGCTGAGGACATCGCTAAATAAACAGTACCTACCTAATTCATTTGCATTCCCTTTCCACGGCCCGGCTCAGTCTGTAGTAACCATTCATTTGGGGAAAGCTGCCCGAGTTTACGGTATACGAATAAGAACAAAATATGTAGTAACAAGATTAAATTTTCAGATACGATTCGTGTGTGCAAACTTGCTTTGTGTTTAACGGTCTAATAAATATAAAATTGTTTTATAGGAAATGGTTATTGCGTTGAGTTTGGTAAAAGAAGTGGAAACTAAATTAAAATGTTGCATTTGCTGTATGATACGGTTTTTCTAGACTTACATTTTAAAGAGAAAAGATTTGATTTTTGTATGTTTGTTTTTGGCATGTGGCTTTTGGCGGCTCTGTAATGGTGTATTTTGGGTCTTTTATTTTTGGAACGAAGTTCTTTAACGCATCGTGCAGTAGGAGTAAACGAAAAAGCGTTATGCCCCCTCCGTGCGACGTTTTATTATACAGTATATATTATTAGAACGAGAAAGAGAGAGATATAGTGTTCATGCTTTTCGAGGGTCCTGAAGCCGATAGTCAGGTCAAAATGAAAATCCAAGATGGTGACTACGCATTTTTTTTTATAATGTGCGTTATGTTTTTTGCAGAATTAAAAAAAAAAGTATTTTTATGTTGCACCAACCTCAAAATAAATAAATTTATTTAAATAAAATGAATTTAAGGACAAGAGAATGATGATGGTGACTTAAAAACCAAGCTAAACGTGAATAGTTATAGCATGTGAAGTCATAATATCGGGTGTAAAAATACACTGAACGAAGCCGAGAGTCGCTTGTACCCGTCTTTGTAATAGTTTTTCGTATTGTACCACTCCTTGAAAGCTTCTGGTTAAGGAGATATTGAAGGTCAAGAAAACAAGTTTTTAATGTTATAACACAACTTTAAAAACCCCCACAACGCCTGTACCGTTGCACACACCCATAAACACAATGTTTTGCGTGTGTTACATTGCGAGCTACTCAAAACCGCAAAATGTTTTTTTTTTCATTGAGAACCTAGGCTGGTATTCTTAAAATTAAGTTTCCTTTATTAGTCGGCTCTACTAATTGAGATAAATAAACCAATGTTCCGTTTTGAGTCAAAAAATAAATGGTCACGTTATGTACGCACGGCTACAGATCAAGCTATACATTTCCCGTATAAGCTGATCTCGCTTTGTATACGATTTTCTTACAATGAGACGTCAGTGTAAACTGGAATTGTATAGCTTGATATGTAGCCGTGTGTACACTCAGCGGCATGGAATGTGACCCAAGCGCGTTATGTGGTTTATTATCAAAATGAAACGCGAAACAGGGTTTTTTTTGTTTTAAAACTTAAATGTTTATTCGAATCTTAAATGCGAATGATTAATCAATAAAAAAGTGAGTTAACTTTATTAAAATTTTATAAAATTACAAAAAGACATTAAGCTCTAAGTTTAAAAAAAAAATTGAATTAAATTTACAAAATAAAGCTATACTTAAAATTAATAGCGGGTATTTCCACCTCTGGCCCTGATGACCGCCTGCATGCGATCAGGCATGCTGTGTACTATGTTTTTAATGTCAACATGGGGTATTTCTTCCCAGGCGGCCAACAGATTAATTTATTGGAACACTTAAACGACATAATGCTGCCGCTTTTTTACATAGACAGCAAACCCGCATGTGCAACTTACCGTGTACACAACACAACTTGTCCTCATTAACACATCCATCGTGAGCCGTGCCAACATACGCTAACCGCAGTGACTCTGTTTCAGGGAAAGTCCGAAAATAAAGCAAATAAGTAAAACAGCGATCGCGCAAGCCCTCCCTAATTAGCCGTTTGCCTCAACTTCGTAAGTATTGTGTGTTCGGTAATAAAAAGGTGCACATGTAGGCATAATAGTCGGACATTTGAGTAGTAGTCGATACTGTTACGGTAGTGTATCGGTGAGTCGCCCCCTTTATGTTACCTGCGGGAGGGAAATGAGACGAAAATTTCCGGTGCAGGTGTGAACAAAACCTGTTTTGATTTATTCTAGATTTTTCAAACGTATAATCTTTATGCTCAACGTATTGGATAAAATAAACCTCTCAGAAAGTTACTCTAAATTAATGTTTTAATGATAGTAATTTTATAAATGATAAATGATTTTATTTCTGTAAGTAGGTTTTTACAAACACTTTTACATGTCACTCATATATTTTATTAACTAGATGAGGTCGGCGTTTCCTATCTGACTACTCTGAGAAGAAAGGCCGAAACAAACTCAGAGGTCACAGTCTCTTTTAAAGTCCAGACAGAATCTTGGTCAGATCATGTGAAGGCTATGTAGATCGGTGTCTGAAATGGTCTTTTGAGAAAAGAACCACACAGATTGAGTGGACCTGTCCAGTCAGTGCACGCAATTGTCAGCAATCGTGCAGCTCAACTCAGAACTTAAGGAGCTCAACGATTCGACGAACAATACCAAAGAAAGGATATTTGAATAGGCATTTGAAAGGACATTTGATAATTTTGCTTAGAAGAGCTACGTTATTAAGACGGTATAACTGTTCTAAGTTAATAAGATTTCAGTCGTATGCTCGTTAATGAACTCAAACTCAAAGCATTAATTTCAATTAAACCATTTACAGGCACTTTTGAATTGTCAAGAGCTACTTCATATTTTTCTCTTTAACCTATATTTCCCTATATCATTATGTATGTGTGTGTGAAACTGTTTTTGTATATATTTCAGTGACATAGATGTACGACTATTCTACAATTACTAGTACCTATAGGCGAACTGGAGTGGTGCCAGCTTATTTCTTGGACCAGAATTTTGCTGACGTGGTGAGAAATAACAACGTTAAAGTTTTGATGTTCACTATGAACTAACGCATTTTTCAGCACATTGAATAAGTTAGCTTAGATACTTGAAGTTTCTCGAATGTCTATTATAATAATCATGATTTCTAGCACGAGAATCGACGGCTTGTAAATATTCAAACTGCGAAATGACAAACGCAGCGTGGCACTCCCGCTAGGAACTTTGACGTCTTGGACTATTGAATGCAGAAGGTGGAGAAGTTAGAAGTGAGTGAAGTGCTAGAAGTGAGTTTTGTGCGAGAAAAAGTGAGCTATAATCTCCAGTGGTGGACTAAACTGAAATAATTGAGTAAATTTGAGTCCCTGTCAAAATAATAATATCGCAGATTTGTTTGCAGAGTGCGCAAAACCTTTATTTATGCGTTGGTGCGGCATCATTAGAGGAAACTTAGATAAAACTGTCTAAGCACTTCTAACCCAAACATCATCTTGTTACTCAAACATTTTAACAATATTTCTAGTACGATACACTTTTCGTCCCGAGCATACGCCCCCTCGGTCCAGTCGCTACATATTATTTAAACTGTTTCCCCTACCCGGCGCCCCTTTGTACCAGGCGCACAGAAGTCCACAGGTACCGAACCAATATACGACTGACACTTTTCTATATAATTTACAAAGGTCCGGTCTGTTTGTGGGAAGGGACTATTGATAAACTGTAATAAAATACCTACATAATTTAGTTTTCTTTGTAGTTGTAGAAAAATGTGTACCCAAAATCACAGACCCAACACTGAACGCAGTTCCAAACGATTAAGCTGACGTTATTTTTTCCCTGGCTGTGGTTAAATGACTAGATAAAACTGCAACGAGATGAAACCTCATTCGTGTCATTTACTTATAATACCAGCAGCATTTAGAATATTATTTTCTTTTAAATCATTTTAAACTAGAAAACATTCAATAAAACAATCCACCCGTGTCGGATCCCGCCATCCGAGGCATACTTTGTTTGCTTTGCACAATAGATACAGCACCGGGCTACCGACTCGCAAAACTTTAATAAACGCACATTCTTCACGTACCAGCACCAATGTTTCACTACAGCTAAACTGAACAAAGCTCCGCAAGAGAATGGAACCCGCGGATACCACAATAGTTCAATAGAACTGGAATTTAAACCCCTGCACTGGAAAAAACAAGCTCAAATTAAAAGGAAAATACTGTCTTTTTTTCTTTTAAAGCCGAACGAAACTTTAAGTTGTATCTAGTTCATCAATGATGGCAGTCACATTTATCAATGTTGGGTCTTTTGGTCTACGACAGCCAACTGTGATTTAGTACAGAAATCGAAGCTAGAATACAAAATAATGCATTGGCTACGGTGTTTGCTACGAAGTGCTACGGCGTAGAAGACAGACTACGGCCAGTAATAAACTTCTCTCAAAGGAGCTTTTTCTTAAGTGTCCATTATTTTATTTCAATTTAATAACATTCTCATTAATACGGCTCTAACAACACGACTAATAAGCATGCAAATATTTTAATTACCGCATTGCACGTATTCAGGACATTCACAGACTGGAAAATGGAATTCCTCATACACTCATCAGTATAAATCCATACCTCTCATACGTCCATGCCTCCCCGGTTACATAACTAGAAATCCGCTCGACATACTGCCCGTAAGTAGGTTATTATCTCGAAGCGGTTCGTTACCCCGTGACGTCACCTGAGCCGGCCACCGCATTACTTATTATAACAGATATCCACCCAACTTATGTGCTCCTAGTAGCCTGGTACTTTTGACCGACTCGTAAATGTAGAAAATACCCTAGATTAGTGAGACTTGTGTGGGACTGGACTGCAATAGGATTGCTCACAAGCGACATTAAACTATATTTTATTGGGACTCTGGGTTTGAAAATAAAATAGTATTTTATAGACGGGTTGTTGTGAGCTGACATTTTTATGATTCAACTGATTGAAATGGATTTTTACGATGTTTGCAAGCGCTAAGTGAACTTGATCACTTTACATTGTAGGAAGATATATCGCTGGACAAACAAAAGGAAAACATTGAGATTTCTCAAGTATCTCATGTTATCTCTCCGATCACATTTTCAATAGTCTGAAACATTTTCTGCTGAACAATAAAGCTCAAAACAACACAACAGACTTCAATTTCAATTATGCGACAGATACATTTATGCCGCTTAAATCAACATTCATGAGCACGCTGAAACAATCATAACATTAAAAATAAAATCACTTCAAAGTATCGTCGCCGACGCCGCCGCCGTTGTCGTCGTCGTTCTTACGAATTCAAAATGAAGTAAATCCTCGGGTTTTGTAATATAAAACAGTACAAAACCGTAAATGTGATTAGATTCCTGCGGTTAAGCCCGACGGCTGTATTCCGATTCTATTTTATCTTTTTCAAGATGAATGAGATAAACGTCTGGGAACCGTTGTGTTACATTGTATAATGTTTTTAGTGGTAAGCTGCACTTAATTGTGGAAAGCAGGAAAAGTCAGTAAATAAGTTACTGAGGATACGTATCCGTAAATTAAAGATGTCTATGTTGTTTTTTTACGTTCATTCCCGCCTTATAGGTCACATAGACTACGTAGAATGGTGTAGGAGTAGCGAAAGGCCACCTAGGGAGGGTCTGCCAAAAACTGTAGGACGGTAATCACAAATCCGTCTGCGATGCGATTATTCTACCTCCTCTTCGATTATTCACTGTGGCCACATTTTGCCTAATACGATCATTACAACTGCTACATATACACTTGTTAGGTGAACTTTGAATCCACACAGTACGTTCACGCCACATTTTTCCGGCCAATCATGTAATAAAGTCACTTTGTTTCGATACCATGCTAAACTCAACCACAATCGGGGTAGCAAAAATAACGCGGAGGCAGCAAAAATATTTTTTTTGTGATTTTCATACTCGGAACTATACAAACAAACATTTAAAGAACCGACAGACAAGAAAAGATAAATACGAAAATTCCCATTTATCAAACAAAGGGAAGTTTCAAAAGTGGCCGTTTATCACGGAAAACAGGCCACGTCTATTTTGATGGGCGTGTGATAGGTAATTACAATTAATTTTTCATTAATTTTGTTGTTTTGTGTGAGCTTTATTTAGAGTTTCCGAATTATTGAAACAGGAAAGACGATTACGAAAAAATAATTAAAGTTCCCAACTCTGCTTTTATATTCAAAGTTTTTTTCTAATATTGCCATATAATTATAACACCAGCTTTATAATCGTAATTATTTTAATCTTTCAAAGTAACTAAGCAAATAACTCGTGTTGCCTCCTGAGCGGAATGACAAATTAATTCAATGTGCCTTAAACATGGGGCTCGTGGCTCGAATATATTAGAGGTCTGATAGCGATGGCCTGTCAGTCTGGCAGACGGCACTGGATCTGACAGCCGGCTGCCAATCGCTATTAGTCTGTCGGCACATCCATAATTAAGGCGTTGTGATCTACGATGTCGAGTTTGACGGGAATAGATGCATGCGAATACGCTGGGCCAGGATATTTGATGAGCTTTTGTTCTTCTGGATATAAGTAACGAAAAGGTTTTCGTAGAATTATCTCCTTTGCAAACCATGCTTCGTCTAAACTCCATTTATAATAGCAATAGAAATAAGAGGATCGTAGAAGCAGGAGTGCAAAACATTTTATTTTAAAGTTATGTTTTATCCATTTTAATTACAATTTAAATTGTTTTAATATTACTTTGATAAATAGATCTAAGACAGTACTCTAAATACTTAGATACGAAATAAGTATTTTTTTTTATTATGTTTATTTATAATAACATCTTCATCACACATTACAAACTTACAACAAAGCGAATGAATGGAACAAACGCTCACATGATAATTAAGTAATAAAAGTAATTTTTTTAACAATATTTTATTTAAAATAACAACTTGCACTTGTTCGTCTTCATCAAACTCAACTTCTGTCTAATGCTATTATAAATGGAGTATAGATTAGTTAAATTTGTGAATGGTTAAAGATTTTACGGGTTTTTAGTAAAATAAAAACGTAATGTAAATAGTAAAATATTCGGAAAGTTTTTATTATTTATTTTTAGCCTATCTTGTTCCATGGCAGAGAAAAGGCCTCCCTTTCTATCCACTATCTCTCTGTCTTAAGCTATATTCCATTCCGTGTACACAGAATTTAAAAAATGTTATTTTTCATTATGTTGTATTTCACACTTTGCAACAAAAGTACAAAAAACTTGTTACAGTTACGATTGACGCCAAATTTATTAAAATCTATTTATATACCAGCTGTCACACATAATTTTAACCATTTATCTTATAAAATTAAGTGGCTTTCATTTAGATACATTATTTGATTCCGATTTAAAATTACCGTGTCTATGCTAAAAACCTAAAAGAAGCAGGAGCGAACAATACTGGGAACGTTTTTCGTTTCACTATAATTCTACCAAATGTAAAATGTTACCTAATCTCTTCATAAGCTGTGACAGCCGGGGGTTCCTAATTATACCGGTTTATGTCGCCGGTGAAATTGAAGTTAAAAATGTTCTATGATTGTCATTACTGTCATTCGTTCAAGTTCAAGCGTTCAAGTTTTGCGGCTGGCTTTCCCAAAAATTGACTGCCTTGACATAATAATATCTCCCAAGAAAAAGGAATGAAACAAACTTCAAGCTGTAGAAAATCAAACTGTAATAAATATTTTAAGCAATTTAAGGAGCCCTGGTCTGCAGGACCCCTCGTTTTAAGATTGAGATGATGAATAAAACCGCAGATGTTGTCGGTAAGGATCATTCATAAAATGATGACTATAAAAATATTTGAAAGTAACATGCATTGTGATAAAACATACTATACTTATATTTTTTGGATGTCCTCACCATTAACAAATTAACACCCCATTGCCATTGACTATTAGTGAAGTAACATTATTGTATTATAAACCAACACATGCAAAGCGAACTATTAAAGTTATAAATGTTGTTGCTACTTTTTTATAGTATATGGTACATATAAGACCTACTCGTATTTCCAGCTGCAGTGAAATTATATAGGGCGTACGGAATAATTAACTTGTATTAATTTTATTTCACAGGATCAACTGAAGGGCTTTTAACGGATGCTGCATTCATATTTTCATGATACAAAGAAAGGTGATGGAGATTACGACTCCGAAATAGATGCCTTTAACTTTGAAAAGTTGTTCAAGTGTATTTTGACCAAAATTAAGTGTGGCGCTGTAATTATTATCGACAATGCGCCATACCACTCAAGGAAACTGCAGAAGCGGTCAACTATAGCCACACTAATTGTATACAGGACTAGCTAAAAAGCAAAAATATTAATTTTGAGGAAAAGGACCTCAGGGCAACTTTATTAGAAAACGTAAAACAACTAAAACATTTATACCAAAAGTTTGTTGTAGATGACATGGCTAGAGACAAGGGTATTCCAGTATTGTGCCTCCTACCATACCACCGCAAGCTCAACCCTATAGAATTTATATGGGCTCAAATGAAGAGGTATGTGGCTACAAGCTCTGGATAATATTACGCCAAAAGATGGTAGTCTTGCGTTGCTTATTCAATTAAAGAAGAGGAAAAGTGTTGCTAACTTGGTGGCATAATCGATGATATGGTGGAGACATTTATTATGAACGTCGGTGAAACTTCATCTTCACAATCCGATGATAGTGAGTTAATTAGTTGATGTAGACGAAGAAGTTTTACCAACTTATTGTGTGTTGTAAGTTGTTATTTTAAATAAAATTACTTTTATTTCGTAATTAAACTTAAATCACCATGTGATCGGTTGTTTCATTCATTCGCTGTGTTGTAAGTTTGTAATGTGTGATGAAGATGTTATAAAAATAAAACATAATTTAAAAAAAAAAACCTTATTTCGTTTATCTAAGTATTTAAAGTACCGTCTTAGATGTATTTATCAAAGTAATGTAAAACAATTTTAATTGTAATTAAAATGGTTTTAACTTAAATTACAAATAAAATGTTTTGCACTCCTGCTTCTACGAGCCTCTTTTTTCTAATGCTATAATAAATAGAGTATAGTGTGGACCAATCCTGTCAAGCTCGTCCCGCCATCTTTGAAAGGAAAGTTTTGAATAGTTTTATTCCTCGACGTTTGAATGAATAAATCATTTTGATATACAGAATAAAAGCCAGTAACGAAGTTCATTTTCAATCAGAGCAGAGCCAATTACTTTGTTTAATTCCAGCTATCCATTTTCAATGTTGCCCGGACAACGTGAATCAAAATTAAATTATTTACTTACGTTTGAAATAGTAAAATTGTTTGATTTCAAAATATAGCACTCAAAGATAGGCAGGAGATCTTCGACTAAATATAACTTCCCTGTAAGCTGAAAACCCTGGGACTACCTTTAAGTATTTTAGGTACCTATACACCTCTGTGAAATCAATTTACTAAACCACAAGGGCACCAGTTTATGTATTACGATTGAAGTAACAAAATTAATACGAGGATTATTTCATCCTAATTCTAAGATACATAACAGAGTAGCTTCAGTAGATACCTAAACCTACTACGCGCAAGTTCTTACCACTCGAATTAAACTGTTTAACCCCACAAAATTCTTGTTACGACCCTGCCGTGCCACAGGCATTAAATCATAAAGACGTTGCCCCAAACCTCTCAAAAAGACATTAGGATTTGCGATGATCTATTACAAACAACTTAATACACCAACACATTATTAGTCCAGCTACAAGAACCCTAAGATACAGTAATCATCCGCTTTATTGCAGGGTTATAGAGCAAAAAATCTAGCCTAATCTCCTAGCCGTTTAGTGGCCATCCATCTCAACTCAGATTTACTTACAACACATAAAATGATGTCTCTATTATAATATTAACAATCAGTAAGTATTGTTGGGAGGACCTCGTCGTTATAATAGTTCATTCCGATTCTATACAAAATACTCCTTTCAAGAAACTTGAATGGGCTGAGAAATGGGTATGAATTCGTATCTATAATCTATGTACTTACTGCTTTCTTAAGAAATGTAGACGGAGTGTAATGGATGAACTCTCAAAACATGTGATTCAACCTTTGTAAGGGGCGGTGGACTCCGTTACTTCAATTTGAATTTATTATTTTATAGAAAGGCAAACCCAGCAGACGGCGAAAACTCCGTCCTTTTATTTTGTCAGATAGTCGATTCTTTGAAAGGATTAGCTGCTGTTATTTATATGTATATATATTATGTTCCTGTTTTATAATTCCTAAGGAAACATTTCTAAGGATTTTATAATTCCTAAGAAAATATTCCTAAGGATTTTATATTTCTAAAGGAAACATTAGTAAGGATTTTATAATTCCTAGGGAAACATTCCTAAGGCTTTTATAATTCCTAAGGAAACATTCCTAAGGATTTTATAATTCCTAAGAAAATATTCCTAAGGATTTTATATTTCTAAAGGAAACATTCGTAAGGATTTTATAATTCCTAAGGAAACATTCCTAAGGCTTTTATAATTCCTAAGGAAACATTCCTAAGGATTTTATAATTCCTAAGAAAATATTCCTAAGGATTTTATATTTCTAAAGGAAACATTCGTAAGGATTTTATAATTCCTAGGGAAACATTCCTAAGGCTTTTATAATTCCTAAGGAAACATTCCTAAGGCTTTTCTAATTCCTAAGGAAACATTCGTAAGGATTTTATAATTCCTAAGGAAACATTCCTAAGGATTTCATAATTCCTTAGGAAACATTCCTAAGGATTTTCACCCATCCATATAACATTGCGCCTGTTATCCCCGAAAGGTAAGTTCCAACCAACTCTTAATCCTACTTCTATCTTCCAGCTAATCCACAGGATTAATCAATGGTTAAAACCCTTTTCTCTTTACTTCCTTCACTATAAACCCTCCCTCCTTACATAATATTGTCTACTAGCTTCAAATTCAGTGATCGAGCGATAAATAACATCATGACTTGTGGTTCGGACCACGCTTGTCGCAGATAAATCACCGGACTGCCGCTGATTGGCAGCGTCACTGCATTGCCAGCGAACTTGTATGAGGATTATTGTCGAGCTTTGCTTTAGATCTCTGTATACAGGATTGGGATGTAAAGCCCAATAAATTCAGGAAATGTCGACCCAAATTGCTGTTTCAATGATGTCGTACTGTCGTCACAGTGTACAGTAGGCCGCACTTCAGTGGTAACCAAACCATCAAGAGCTGGCCTCTTATTCTATTGAAATTTCGTACTAAGCTAACCGAGCTCAAGGATGCGTGTTTTTGAACGTACCCCTTTGCTAAGGTATTTTATGCGAGATTGGATAGATACCCGTAATTATTTTAGTAACAAATAATGCTTTGAACATTAAAAACTTTGCATGTCGAACTTACTACTCTTCTGAAAGGAACTTTATCGGCTTCGTAAAGGCTTCCACCATGAAATAAGGTACCGAGGTGCATAGGTTTGAAAAGGAAAGAATCCAACTGCTGTCACAAAAAAAAGAGGTTTTCCTACTAACGTATCAACTTATGTTGTTACGTAACCCGAGAGATAATTATGATCAACATGTTACACCTCTGTGGACAGTAATAGGTAAATTATTCCTCAGTCGTTATTTAGATAATATATGTATAATCAAATCCCGATACAATATAATAGCACAATACCCAACCCAACAAAGGAGAGGTCGTGAATCTAATCAAACCGTGTTCCACTATTGTGGTAAACCCAATACTATACAGCTGTAACAATGAATTCAGCACATGAGGCTAGACGTAGCATAGAAATTAATCGTCGGTTATTTTAAAAAAAAGCCGGTTCATAGAAAACTGCAATACTTACCTACGCGGTAAAAACAAAATGTATGGGAACAGCAATTTTTTTTTAATAATCATCAAATCAAAAATATCAATATCATTTATTTGCATAAATAAGGTACGAAGGTTGGTAAAATGTACAAAATTGTTCTCGCAAATATAAAATCAAATTAAGTAGGTAAAATGTTGTTTAAATTAATAAATGATCATAATCATACAGTCATTAAACAGATAATCCCATAAAAATTGTATTATTGAATTAAATAAATGTCAATATAATAATGAAAAAATAATAAAAATAATAATGCAATCCGTGCAATTTACAAAACGTACAATGTATAATCTCAAAACTCATGTACACTATAAAAGCATTTTTCTATTGAAAACCTCGTCAAATTATTTTTAAATCTAGAAAATGGTAGCATTTTTATGGAATTTGGTATTTTGTTATACAATTTTATGCACATAACATAGCAGTTGTTACCTGTTAATGTGAGATTCGTCCTCGGTTGAAATAACTTATTAGTATACTTAGATCGTGAGGCATGGTAGCCTGTCGCTTGCTGAAAAAGTCTCATATGTTTGAAAACAAATATACAGGATTAGTATTTTATAATTCCTAAAGAATGGACGACATGACTTTATTTGCTTCATCCCAAATATAGCTCTTATACACTTTTTTTGCATTACGAATGCTTGATCAATCTCCACTAAACAAAAATTCACGTCCAAATATTTTAACGCGGGGCGTTCATAATAATGTACTAAATCCATGCTAATTGGTTGCGCGTCGATGAACCCTGCCACCCTGTGTACACATGACCTATCTTGAAGGCAAACAGCCCTATTAGATAAGTACCTATTTACTGATCTACCTACTGAGGATATAAAGATGACTTCCTTCGAGATATCGCAATGTCGGTGCACCATTCTTCCGTTGTCTTTGTCAACGGCACATTATCGGACCTTTTAACGCAATTTTAACTTATATTCTAACCACCGGCTTCTGGAACAGTGTTCAAACTAGTTGGACTGTTATGAAAAGTGCAGCTCATCATAAGCGTATTGTGTCCAGGAGTACCGCTTTCTGCGTCAAGCCCTTGAACTAACAGCCTAATGAGAGCCTGCAGCTATTGCCACTCTTGTTTGTATTAGCATGCATTGTGTTATATATTGTATATGTGTGTATATTATATAAATATTCTTTCCGCTGAAATGTCCGCAATTTAATTTTTTTTTGCTATGTCCTACAGAGACCGTCCGTAATTATACGTTGGCTTAAGTCATTGTAAAATCTTGTTAACATTATGGAACGCAAACAAAGATCAGACGAGAGACGACCAGAGACGACGACGACGACGACGACGATCAGAGATTTTCTTTTTGTATGCACGTGTTTCTGTGACGAATAAATCTATTTTTCTTTCTTTCTTTCTTTCTATATGAATATGACTCATCTGTGTTTTCTAATTAACAAAACCCTTAACTAATATTATAAATGCGAAAGTAGTAGTAGTAGTGGTTGCCCATACGTCAGCGCAGAGAGCAAAGGGCACTGACTACCTTGTTTTCATTTCTTGATTCTCCCTCTTCCCCTGGTTATCTAGCCCCCCACTTTTAGTACATTTGCGCCAACCACAATAGAAATCTACGTTCTTCACACAATCGTCTTCTTCAATGTCCCGCTCACCGCACAGACTTCATTCACTCTTCCTTCTTTGTTCAATCTATGTCTCTGTGGAATGCACTCCCCCAGGAAATCAGGATGGCAACCAACCGATTATCCTTTAAAACTAAAGTTCGCGAGCACATTCGTAAGAAGCTGGCAGTATCATCACAGCGTTAATGTTTTCTCATTGTGTGTCCTATTTGTTTTTAACATACTCGTGTATTTATGCACATTTATTTGTGCTTATATTTATATATAATTAGGTATATATATTATATGTATTTATAGACTAAATAAGTTTATACGTGTCTATACAGGGTGTTTTTGACAGCCCTCCGCAAACTGATAGGGTGGCTTCAGTACATCATATTAAGATGACCGGTACATGAAATTCTTTCAGGAACATTAAGGGAATCCAAAAAACCAGATTTGTTTTATGGGGGGACATCGTGATCACTTACCTCACACGCAATGTATCGTTACCGTGGCAAAACGCACGTAGCGGACGACAGCGCAGCGAGCTTGAGCGAGGCTGCCCCCGCCCCCCGCGCGCTCCCCGGCGCACCTGGGCCGCGTCTTTTATTACGTTACGTTACGGCATAATTTTTTTTTCCTGAGAAAATTTCCAGTGGGATATGATTTAGAATAAGGAGCTGAATCAATCCTGTGTTTTTGTGGAGGGCTGTCAAAAACACCCTGTATATTTAAAATTATTTAATCCTAAATTACCATTATAAATTGCACCTATCACTGTTTTTCTCTGCATCACCTAAAGGTTGACTGGTAGAAAATGCCTATGGCATTAAGTCCGCCTCTGTACATTTGTGTGCTTAAAGTGTTAAATAAATAAAGTAAGTTTGATTGTTTGTTACGCTTTCACCCTAAAACGGCTGAACGGATTTGGATGAAATTTGGCACATGGGTAGACCGTGACTTTTAATCCTGGATCGCAGACGACGTCGAGGGCACCATCTAGTTTAAAATAAAAAATAGTAAGTATATAATAATAATAAATAAGAAAATAGATATGTAATATACCTTAAGCATAATAATATTCATAGAATAAAGCCGTGCTCCAATAGTAAAAGTTCAACTGAAGGGTAAGTGCATCCGCATGGAACACAGTAATAGTCTATTTCCGCCATTTTCCATCCCAGTTGGTTCAGATTGTTATCTATTGAAGAATACGACGCGTACCTACATACATTATTCTATTCGGTTTCTCATGGAATAGGAAATAATTTAAAAGTTCTTGTACCTTTTTATATCTCTAAAATTAATGAGTTAGGTTTTTGAATGTTGCCAACTTAGACAGCACAATCAGCCTATAATGTTCCCTCTGCCGAGACACAGACCTCCTCTCTGTGAGAGAAATTGGGCCATTATCCACCACGTGGGCCCAGTGCGGGTTGGTGGATGTCATGTCTTTGAATGTTTGGTTCTAGATCATGCCGGTTTCCTCACGATGTTTTCCTTCACCGTTTTGAAGGCAGTGGTGATGAGATAATTAAACTACACAAAGTAAAGTGACTACCTGGGTTCGACCACACGACCTATGTCAGGTAAGTCGGGGCCGTTACCACTGGACAACCACTGCTGCAGCCTTCTCAAGTATCTACATAAATATCTTGTGTAGTAAATGAGGATGTACCTCAATCCGTGATCAAATCTAAGGAGTCTTTACTCTTGAAGTCATATTATAAAACATTACTTTCCCACCGCTGCACTGGGCCTTTTCAAAAACTGACGTTATTTAATTTAAGTATCTCTTAAATGTTATATTTTCTTTTCTTTTCTTTGATGTCCTTTAAAAAAATATTAGCTTCTTCCAACTATTATTAATATTTTAACTTTGTTAGCTTATTTCTTAACCTTATTGTGCATGCTGTGATCTCCTATAAGTAAAAGAGTACACCTACTTAATACCTGATTTAATTTTATGAGTCACGAATTGTGTATATATTTTGTTGGAGATCCTAAATAAATAAATAAACTGATCAAAAACTTCCATAATAACCCTTCTCGGTTGAATAGCAATCGCTTTCCAACGTTATAGAGCGTTACTAGTTTCCAGGTAGATGGCATATTCTATGCAGGATCACAAGACATCGCATGCACAACTCATAAACTCAACTATAGCGTTCTAGTCCAAGTTTCCATGAAACAGTCAACAAGTGAAGTTAAGTAACTTCATCGGAATCAATATTAGCTGTTACCACGTCATTCTAAGTTTCTACGTTGTATAGTAGCTACAGTACGATACAACTTAGAAGTTGCATCGGCGAAATTCATCATACACGATCACTTTTGAACCAGTGGAATTTAAGTCTAAAACGAACTCGAGTAACTATACACTCTTGTAGTGGGTCAATATCAAAAGTGAAAAGCCATGCGATTTTGTATTATTCGTGCACTGTTAAGTCACCTTGAGCTGACCTGCACATCATCTGTCTAAATGATTTATTTATTTATTTTACCATTTATGTACACACATAAATAAACAGAAAAGAACAGAAAAATAGGTATAATGGTGATGCTTATTTCTAATGAAATCTCTAAAATGAATGATTATATTGACTGACCGGTTGGTGCAGTTGGTAGCGACCCTGCCTTCTGAGCCGCTGGTCCCGGGTTCGATCCCCGGACAAGTCAAACATTTGTGTGCATGAACATGTCTGTTTGACCTGTGCCTGGGTGTGTATATGTATATCAGTCATCAGGTTACCGTAGTACAGTCTCTACCTAGTTCGGGACCTGAAGACCTTGTGTGGATGTTGTCTCATATTATTATTATTATATAATTATGGAAGGGTCCCCAGGTAGGAATTAACACAGGTGAGTAACGACTTGTGTGTGAGGTATAAGTAAACGGTTTCTTTAACATATTTTGGTCGTTTGTTTACATCGATGGAACTTTCAAGTTGTGTCATACACCTTTCGGCCATATTAATACTGACTTTCGGCCTAACCTAAAGATATCGATATTCCGCAGTAATTGGGTTTCGAAGGGTATGTTAAATACTCATATTTAGCCGCATCTGTTTAGGCTGGAAGCTAATACCAATACTGACTGGGATAAGGTTTTGATGACCGCCTTAATGTTGATTATTTCACACTCAATAATAACAGTAAAGTTTTCAAATGGATGCATGTATGTTGGATATTTGAAATAGTTTTAAATAATACGACGTTAAAGCAAAACAATGCGAACAAGCGTACAAAACAATGTCATGACAGCCTTTCAGCGAACGTTGTTGTCACGACTCTATTGGTTCCAAAACCATGCATGCATTACGCACAAAATAACAAATTGCAACAAAAACGAGTGACAAATTACTAGCCACATGCCCACAACTTTACCACGAAAACTGTCACATCACTTCACAAGAATAAAAAAAGCTGAAATTTAAAAATTGTAGCTTAAAAAAATATGTAAATACTAAAGTGGCAACATGATGAATGAGAGCCACCTTTTGATTAATGATGTACATCATTGGCGCCCAGAATCATGTTATACCTAGTACCTTTGTTGTATGCCTACGTATGTATGAGCGGGAAAATGAAACGTCCAAGCTTCTCTCCAATAATAATGAAATACAAACATGTGACGAGGGGTGAAAAGTTATTTCTCTGCCGGTAAATTGCTTGAAATGGAACACGTCTGTTGTTTTCTAACGATGCGATGGATTGGCTCGCAAATCTTTCTTTCAACGTTGAAGACTTAATAATGATTTGTCTTTTCAAATGGGTAAATTGTGTAGTTAGAATTTGGAATTAAAACATCAAGTTTTCTTTTATCGTGACTGAAGTAACCTATAGATGGAATCATTTTATCAGTTTTCTGACCAAAGTCATATCTTGGCAGAACTGTTTCCAACTACGAAAACAGGCATTATTGACACTGATTATACAATTCAAATCAAATGCAGGCGCCATTAGAACAATAAGCGATTTGTCAACATGCGGATTCAAGAAGTCGTACGTACCCTCTTCGTCACCCTTACCTAAAATTTCATAATATGCACCCAATTCAATAGTCGTCGGCTCCCGGTGGTAGTTTCCAAAACACTTCAATATTCTAATTCTAATACCTATGACTCAGAACATGGAAGTCCGTACAATATAGAAATTATTGAGTAGTAACATTTGATGTACACACTGTACCACCTGAGGCTTTGTATTATTACTGTACCGGTGCTGCTAATCGATACTATGGTGTATTTGCACCGAGCTCAATGTTATTAAATGAAACAAAACGTGTTCCGTACACGTAGCTCATTCAAACACCAACCAACTTTGAATATGAGTGCCGATATGTGGAGGCAACTGCTAGTTAGTAGGATAGCCAGAAATGATAATTTCACATAGTGCTTAAGCTGAATATAATACAGGTTTTGGCTAAATAGCAAGGTACGTAATAGAGCATAATATTACATGAACTTCTCGTAGCATTTGGTTCAACCTTGCATATTCACAGCATGTTCAAGTCGGTTTTTCCAAGCTTAATTCATGCTTTCTGAAAACTGACAACACTATACACACACACACACACCACACTACACACACACTCACAAACACACACACACACTCACTCAATCTACACTTAATTTTTATGCGATTTCCGTATTTCTCGGAACCGATATCAAAAACACTGTTAGGTAAGTTTGTTTTTTGCAGGAATTTATTAACTTAGCAGAGACAAGAGTTCAGTCAACACCGACAGTAGACGTAATTATTGAAGAAACTAGTACCTACGAGAAGTTGGCAGTTTAACGTCACTGGGAGAAAAGCCGTACCTAACTAACATTTTTTATAAAAAATTAGTTACACAAGTGTATATACAAATACAATACAATAAAATATAAAAGAACATTTAAAACTAACAAAATTAACATTAAAAATAACAATAACAAGAAAATATAAAATAAAAGGCCTGTGCGAGACCAAAAAGGCTCATAACTCAGCATAATGCTACAATATTTAAAAAAAAAAGCGCTATGACTATCGACGGAGCTTGAAACTTGACGTCAGACAATACTCACCTATACTATAATTTACTCATAATTAACTTTGAAGTAGTTAGGGCTTTTTACCGAATAACGGCAGAAAAATATTCAGTACCTACGAGTAGGAGTCAACGACCTACACGCACGTAAGGTCGCTAATAGACCGATAAGCTGAAGCCTTACAGTAACAGTCAACTTGCGTATTGATTCGCCAGTTCGATGCTAAGCTCACTTACCCTTACTAAGAGCTAAGACTTCAGTTTTTAAAATGGAGACCGTGCGTCCGTGGAGCTTTTTGCCGGCTCTTCTCCATATGAAACGACCAATTGGAACCGTGCACCTAGCTTCTGACGTTTCATAAGTGCCCAAGTAGGGTTACGTGAATTCAATAGTTTGAAACTAAAAGGACTTCTTCACAGGGGCTTTAATTTGCTTAATCTAAATGTACATAATTTTCGACAATTTTATCCCAAACGTAACTAAATTCATGACCTTTCGTTGCTATCAGGAAAATCCAATTCAATTAAATACTTTGGCCTTGAACTTAAACTACGTCATTTTCATAAGTTGCAAAGTTATGTCATGTAAGCAATATAATTAATGGCTTTTTCATGTCAAGCATCATTGGTGTCATGGAATGACTCATTTGCTAAGCGAATTCAATTAAAATCACACCACTATTTTTATTTTATTATAAAAACACTCGCACTCTGTGTGACTTCTGTACTGTGCCGAATACCAGGCTTGTAACCATTTAACGTAGATACTTGATTGGCCAAACCATTAAGTTGTGTAAATAATTCAACTATGTTTCAGGTAAAACAGTTTAGTAACATGGTTTAGATGTGCATTTTGAACGACAGTCAAAAACCATTAAGACCAGGGTTCGCTGATATAACTATCAGTGGATATATATCAATTGATGTTAATGTGGATATAATATAATTGATATTCATAGTCAAAATAAAAAATTTGCAAATTCAAAGTTTACCCTTGCAACACTTGTAAGAAAACTACAATTTGGATTACCTTTCCCGAAGTGGCAATCTAACCATAAGTTCCGGGGATTCACTAAATAACGTGCAAGTACGATTTATCTTTTTATTAAAATTCAAACCGTATATCTATAACATACGGTTTATAGTGGGTGACGTTAGTATAATGTATTCCCCTATACTTAATAATTTTAAATATGGTCATCCCCTCACGCGTACCGTTCGAACGCTTTTACAACTGTTCATTCTATCATTTTTGACTCTTAAAACTACTTGAAACTCGAAAACACATTCCTTTTATAGAATGAAAATCGCATCTTTACACGATATATATCCAATATGTATCAAATATCGGATATTTTGATATTTATTACAAATATCGGATTATTACTAACCCTGATTTAGGCTAAATTCAACAGCCATTCAACAACAGTTTTGTACTGTCTGTTTTTGTTAATGGTACACTGCTCTTATAAAATACTTAAACTTTGCGAAACAACATTTTTCATTCACAAACTTTAATTAACTCCTACTAAGTAAACTTTCAGTTATGAAAATATTATGAACACAAAGCACCACGCGGTCGCGTGCTGCGCCATTTTGAAAGTCCAGTTTATGTCTGTTCGCTGTATCAACCTTCACTTATAATTAATCAACAGTATGTATAACCTCGAATACTGCTGGGGAACTCACGAATGACCGCAATTATATGTCATGTCGATAAACATCTACTACCAAGTACTTCTAAATGCATTTCTAAGTTGTATGCATGCAGAAATAACTTAACAACCGCTATAAATAAAGTCTAATTAGCCATTTAGCAGCTATGCCAGGGTAAGCTTTAGTTGTAAAAATCCTAGTCTTATTATCGCGGTTTAAACCAAGTAGCCAAAAGGTAAAGTGCAAATCTAAATGCAATAAGCAAGTCAACGACCTTTCAACAATTCTTCGTCGTAACGACAGGAAGGACAACACTATCTTAAAGACCACCGCCATCTCTAAAGGGAAAAAGTTTAAACTACGGAAACACGACACCGGCCATACCTAGGTTTTGAAAACTAAATAAAAAGCGCAGACACCTCGCCTGGCTAAACGACATCACCTTTAAACTTTAAAGATTGCAAACACAATCTGTGTCCACAATCTTCGAAACTAACTTAATAAAAAGACCATGAAATTACCTGAAAGTTTCAACCAGACGTTCCACTGCAATTCTTTCCGAAGCTTATTTGTTTGTTGTGCAAAACAACAAACATGGCCGAACATGCCACATGGCAATGAATTATAAGGATGAGCACACGAACCGCTCCGTCGTTCTAACTCGTCACGCGATCCGGGGGGCATCCACGAAACTTCCTAGAAAACGTTATGGGAACGAACGGCTATAAAATCGGCGGACAAGTATGCGATGACAATGGTGTTAATCGAATTCTCCTGAAATTGTAAATAAAGGTTTGTGAATTTGAATTGGTTTTTCTTAGTCATTAAAGGGGAATGCCAAGGTTTCCTACAAGACTCGGCCAGAACCGACAAAGATGAGCATAAAAAAAAGAAAATAATTACAGAATTTGATAGTATAATTAGTTTTCTATTAGAAGTACACCAAAAAAAGTTATAGTTCTTTAAAGTTGACCACTTAATACTTCTCATATTAACGATAACATGACATAAACTATTAAATAATTAATTAAATTAATGACTTTTGGCACATTATCCTCACATATTGATACGTTTTTATAGTAAAAGTATAACATACCGACATTATTTTCGAATGTATGAAAAAAAAACCACATGTACACATTTTAACAATTTAGTAGGCAGGTTCAGATGGTCGGTTGGACGAGCCGGGTCAGCAAGTAATTCAGTAGTACCTGGGCGTTGTATATGGTAGAAAAATTGGAGTCCGGAACACGGCAATAAACAACACAAAACTCAAAAAAAACACGGGAATACTTCGTCGCTCGTGATGATAACACGCGGGAGAAATAAAATACATAAATAATAAAACTTTTTATCAATAACAAATACAATTACTTACACAGCAAGTCGAAATCAAAATCAGTCCTAGATGATTTAGATACACTGTCATAATAGGTACTCTAAGTAACTCGTAAAATGTTAATTTAAGTTAACTATGCATCTAACATTTTGTAACATTTATGTGCAAATAAACAGCCGAAGTCATAATTGCAAAACGTTTTTTTTGCGATTTGCCAAAAATCTAGTTTTTTTTAATTCGGTCACTTTATTACTAAGCGAGCGAAGTGCTGCCAGCACTATAATAACATTATTAGGAATAAAGTATTCTAAACCGAATCGATTATCAAATTAATTTACTTTTAATTATTACATTATTCAAAAATGTAACTAAACGCGATCATAATTATAAGATGTACGAGTTATGACTTATTTTAGTAATAAATTCACTTATCTTCATACTGATATTATTGTAATCGATTTGCAAGTACAACTTTGTATCGATATTATTTTATTTTGGTATTAGCAAAATTTCTAATTGAAATTGTAGCTATGAAATACCGTGGCCCCTGGCACAGGCAACTGAAGGAACACGGGTGGGTTTTAGTCAGTAAGAGTCTGACACGCCCTCCTGCTCTGCCCAGAGCGGGAGAAGTTATTTGATGATATCCCACCCTCAAAAAAAAAAATCTATGAAATGTATTGGTCAATTGAATAATTATTTAAAATGAATTTTCAACTGTGTACTTCTACAGGTTTTATTTAAATGGGATAATTCTTACTGTTTTCTGTTACGATGAATTATCATTATTGTAGAAAGTCTGTCGGACGCTAGATGATTCGAGCCTATTCCTGGCATTGTCTTTTACGCGCGCAACCTCTAAACCTTTTATTTATTTATTAGTATTTTTATATAAAATAATATAAAAAGTAATAATAATATTAATAAATAATAATATATTATTTTATTTTTATTTTAATATCACTTAGTGGTTTATACTTCTAATTACTACATTATATATTTGTAAGAAATAAATATCTCATATAAATAAATATCCTTTTTTACTCCGCCCACTTTTATTACTTCATCTGTCCTTGCTTACTTTCTAGCTCTACCCTTACACCAAATCCACTGGGAGCAATTAAACCATCGCGTAATCTTTATTGTGTGACAAACGACAAACGTTTAAAGAAATACCGTGAAATTGTGAGAGGGTGAAAATTCTGAAGAAAATTGAGTCACAGTCGGGCGCTGACTTCTTTGTTTGATATTGAATGTGTGATGATTACAATGTCTAACCATATTTTGATGGCAATGACATAGCAAATACCTCATTCTTTGTGTAATTTCCTTTGTAACATTATATTCAGTAGGCAATAATTTCCGAGAAGCTTATATAATTGTATATACGTACTTGTGTAATTACTACAACCGTTACAACCTTACTGAATAATAAGTCAACCTGCCTTCACGGAGGCAAATAAAAACTCCACGCTCATTTGTTACGACTTACGACACGAGAAACTTTTACAAAAAAACGACGATCATTTTTCTACTAATCTATAACGACTCAAAGTCGAAGCAGTTCATGCGAACCGTTCCATACGTCCAATTCGTCTCAACGTCGCACGCGTTCCACTTATTCTTTACTGCCTCCTAAATCAGCAATATCGATCACTTGAACAAGGTGTGTCCGGTAAAATACGACCACTTGGCGTAGACCTACATTTTGAATTAACTCTACTTCGCCTTCAAAGAACGCGCTTCAAAGAGAACACAAAGTAAATGGAACGAACGTCTGTCGGGGACATCTCAACGCATTACGACTAGAACGATTTGAAACCAATGAAGTCGAGTCTTTGTTCGACAATATAAGGTTCCGTTTTGTGAGTTCATTTGGAAACGCCTGACATAAAAACAACAGAAAGTTAACTGAAGGCGAAGAAAACATTTTTGCTCTCATTGTTTCTGCAAGCGTTTTTATTTTGGCGCTAAATTGTGTTTCAGAGAAATATGGAATTGTAATGGAAAAAATGTTAGGGGAATTCATTAATACAAGAGCCATAAATATGCGCATTATTTCTTAGGGGTGAGTAATAAATTCGTAATAAAGATGACGAGAAGTGTGCGACGATAAAAGCACCCCCGCAACGAGTGCAAGCGATATAATATATCGCGCAACGAATTCGCAACGCCCTGATTCCTACACGGTTGCGATTGTGACATCTCAACATAAAAATGAGGTTTTATACGGGATGGTGCGTATACTCGGGAATACGGGACTAAAATCTCGGGATATAGGTAAGTGCGGGACGGATTCGTGATATGTTTATTTTGTGATTCCCGTTCCACCTGTCGTGGCAATCAACCACAAAATTTTACGACACACAAACCGCCGAGCCGCGGCAAAGTGCGGTATGAAAACATTGCTATCACCATCAAAATCGAATTACATACGATCTGTGCGTAAACATTAGTTTATTATGGAATCATGGCGACGATAAACAACGTAGGTTTATGGTTACAGATAAAACACCGCCGCGCCGAAGATATTCTGTAGTAAAGGTTTTTTGATCCGAGAACACACTGAATAATATCAGTAAAGAGCAAAGCAAATATAATTTGCTAGTAATCCTTGGTCGGTGGATTAACATGTGAATAAACTCTGATAGACATACAACATAAACGGTAGATATTTATGCGTGAGTTAAAATAATATGGAATAGAATCGGTCGAATAGGTTTATTTAGGGCTCGAAACCTTATTAGCACAGTTTATATAATGCCTAAATGGATGTTTGTTGTCCGTTCGGCTTGTTTTGTTTTACAATACTGCGCGACTAATTAGGTACTAATCCCAATTGATATGGGATAGAGTCCTGTATTTAGAATATTTATATTGTCAACAAATGGGTAAACTGAGACCCAAATAAAAAACAACGAGACCCAGTGGGCTTCGCACGAACGCACGAAGTAAATTTTAACGAATATAAAATAATTGTTTCGCAAAAAAAAATATCTGGGTTTTAAGACTTTAAACATATTTATGGATGATATTAATTGTGCTTGTCACACATTTTTTAACAACAATATAGCATAACTAATCGATCGCCGAATCGAATACGCCTGGAAAAACTACTGGTCCATAAAGATGCTAATGACCAATTTATGGACCAGTAGCTTTTCTCCAAATCTTCTTGAAGTGCAAAATCATCGGCACATGTATCCTGCCCGTCCTACGTGTGACAATAAAAAGACAGGACAGAATTCGGAACACCCCGTTGCGTTCCAAGACATACATACATACTGGATGTAGGAATGAAGGCTGAGAGGCTCAAATGGGATTTGGGCGGGTCACATCAGCACGATGACCGCTGGGCAAAAGTCTCCACACAATGGGTGCCTGAAGATTTACGGCACCGCCGCCAAGGCCGACTCAGAAAGAAATATGGCAAGATGACCTGCAATCTATTCTGTAAAAAACTCACCGTGAAAACTTAGGTGAAGTGAGCTGTCATTCCACTACTAGGGATTGACACTGTTGACAACTCACTCCACGCTCACTTCACCTAAGTTTTCAGAATATAATAATATGAGACAACATCCACACAAGGTCTTCAGGTCCCGAACTAGGCAGAGCCTGTACTACAGTAACCTGATGACTGATATACATACTTATATACATATACACACCCAAACACAGGTCAAACAGACATGTTCATGCACACAAATGTTTGACTTGTCCGGGTATCGAACCCGAGACCAGCGGTTCTGAAGGCAGGATCGCTACCAACTGCGCCAACCGGTTAGCCTGTAATAGCACTGCTGGACGCGTTCCGCGAAAGCTGGTTCGAGGTGGCGCGGGAAAAGAGTTCCTGAAAGGATTTGGGGAGGCCTTTGCCCAGCAACGGGACGGTGTAGGCAGTTTTTTTTTTCATTCAAAAATCGTTCCTATTTACGTTACGTTTACTCGGGCGTTCGTGCCAGGGGTTCAGTACCTTAACCACTTTTTTACGAATCAAGCCGATTTGAAAAGCAAATCACACCCTTTATTCGAAAGCCGTAGCTACCGTCACAAATGTCCATCATTTTCTTTGCTCTAAAATTCGCGCGACGGCCGCTAGGGGGCTCTCATCGTTTATAATGAAGTTGAGAATGTTTGACAACCCTTGCAGGAGTGGTGTCGCGCGCAAATTATAAAGGCGCCGGTTACAGGGCTGCCACGAAATTGTTACTTCGCGTTTCTTTAATTAGGTTGTGTGTAGGTACTTACGGGAAAGTTTTTTCTTTGATCTGAAAATAAAAAAAATATATAAGTGAGTTGAGTATGTGAGCATAGGTAAATGTTGTACCAGTATTTTGACAAAATTCTAACATTTCGTTTCAATGTAATATAAACCTATATTACAACAGTAGGTTTCTGTTTATTTCCATACAAAGAAATAATATGGAAAACTATGGGCCAAAGCGTGTAAGTCAAGCATCAAAATATGAAAACTAGCGCAAAGAAAGTAATATGAAACAAGTCAAACGGGAACAAGGAAAAACTTGTTTGTTCTGAGTATAAGTTAAAGTTAAAAGTGGCAACACGCGCGGGCAGTTCGCGTTCACTCCACAAACGTAACATAAACTTTACTTTTAACATCCTACCATTTACTTTTTATAGAACAAAAGTTTGCTGTATTGAATAGTTGGCAATATAAGTTAAAAGAAACTTAATACTGGTTTAAAGAAACATTACTGGGCTAACGCAGAGAATTGAGGATTCGTAATTAGCCTAGTTTTCTTGCAACTACGAGATGTTCGACTCGGCTGTTAGTCTAACTTACCAGTTAGACGGAAACCAAGACTTGGGAACTCTGGTATTCCAATTTTAAATTGATTGCAGTGTGATAAGAGTAACCCGCGTTTTGACTAACTATAGGATGCAGTTAGTCATAAGGCGATGTGCTAGTGTCAAAATTTTCTGTCCAAGGTCGCTTAAAATCGAATGTAAAGGTATGTTGTTGTTCACAAAAAGAAATTTTATTTTATTTTTAAAACTTTGTCCCGCACTAGGAATTTCTCCTGTATTGTGGGTGCGTTTACAAACATTTAAACTCACATACACAAAGAGCCAGACCCGGAACAACTACTTAGGTATAGGTCATACAAATATTTGTTCCGTGCGGGAATTGAACCCGCGACACGCAACGCAGCAGTCAATCGCTTAACCACTGCGCCAACCGTGTCGTCAAAATTGGGAATTGGGAATAAAATGCTAGCAAAAAGATTATTTACACTAGAAGTGCTAAAACGTTCTAGTGCGCTTTCATAACTATCCTAAACATACAACGCCAATTATACATTACAATACATTATTTTATAAAACCGGAACAGATAACGTGATCCCACATTTATTTCTGTAACACACGCTACGAAATTAGAATCTTGTCCACATTAAATAAAATGCATTAGTCACGCGACAGCCCTAGGAGGGGCGGCCCTTAGTTGTAAGGGTGATCCCAGAGACGAGGTACGAGTAACGAGAAGTCACAGTTTTATGAATTTGAGTTATAACGACGCTTTGTCAAGAGAATTGAACTTCATTTTGTACCTGATGATTTTTTTGACAGACGTCCTAATTGTCAAAGTAGGGTTGTAGCAATTTGGTTTGTAATAACTTTTAGTATTCGTTTAGCTTTCAGAAGTTCGAAATTAAATAAGTATGGATTTTTATTAACTATTAATAATTCTGAATTAAACTGGTTTTGTTAAAGTTTATACGTGAAGGTAGCTATTTGTAATTGTAAGTTTACACACTTGTCAAGTCTCAGCTAACGTCCACAAACGTCAAGCCATTGCAAACGCTAGGCTCGCATTTGGGAATCATTTACATCAATGATACTAAAGTGGTCTTTATCAATCCCTGGGGATTGATAAAGACCACTTCGGGTCGACGTCGACCTGTTTAGGTAGTAGGTTGTTTTTTTCTTCAACATCTCACTACAGTTAGGTATACATCAGTAAAACCACATTTATTTTGAAGATGATGAATTTAGATTTGCAGTATTTTATTTTATTTTAAGCACATTCTCTCCAGGTATAGTTAAAAAAAAACAGCCTGTACATTGAAAATCAATACATACAATATACAGGGTGTCCCGTAAATAATGGATCAAACGTAACGGGTAGGTAGCTTACCTCATTTCCAACAACTAATTTTGAAAAAAAAATTTCAAAATCAATCAATTGAACATTTTTTTTCTAAGGCAAATAAAATTATATTTGAAAAAGAAAATATTAACAATAAGCTATTCAGAAGTTTTTGACAAAAATCATACCTAAAAATGTTATTAGTTGCAGCGACAGCATTAAAAACACTGAATGCTGTTAGAGAAAATGGTAAAATTCGAAAAAAAAAATATCTTGGTTACCTTACCGATTTTTTTTAACTGATCAAATTAGTTGTTTGAAATGAGGTAAGCTACCTACCCATTACGTTTGATCCACTATTTACGGGACACCCTGTATTTTTATTTTTAGAATTTTAATATCGGTTAAGGTGTGAAAGTTGGCAATAATAATAATATTATTTTTATGTATATTCGTATTTATTTATTATTAAGGTTACTGTTAATCCTACATTATAGTTACAGTATGATGCAGACTATTTATGGAAAACAAATTTAATTAACCATCTGGAGAGTTCAATAACTCCTGCCGTATCAGCTACGCTGATTTCGAGTTTAGCTGAACAAAATAGTAGTAGTAGAACTTATAGTGTCCATAACACTAGGATTTCTAACATCTGGTGACTCTTTCCGAAGCCTTCACTACTTGTTTAAAGTATCCGTTCTCATTCGTCCGCGGCTGTCGAACGCGAGCCCACAAGCAAATAAGCGATGCCAAACGCGCACAAACGTGTGAATACATCACAAGCGCTTGTCGCAAACGTCCTTTAATTTGTGGTCAAAAGCCGACACCCGACCGGATCGGCGACAAGCTTCTCCAAGCACACGCAAACCAAGCTCGCTCGTGTTTGTGGACGCTTGATAAGATATGGCAAGCGTGTAAAGCCAGCATAATAGTTATTTATGCAACTGTTGTTTAATAAGGGGTATTAAAATTCGAATGTGGGTTTATCACATGAGTGAAACATACCTAATTATGTACAGTTGCATACAAGACTTTATCTACACCCTTGATATGAATCCTCTATAAAATACCTACTAATATCGAACAAAAATGGCGGGATACGCCGTGAAATGGAATAATACATAAGTTTTTTTTTTTTTTAAATTGGTAGCTGTAGTAGTGAAACGGGCGTGCATGACAATGATGACAATTCATAAAGATACCACGAATTGAGTAGTGTCAATGTGGCTGTTTGATGAGTAAGGAAGGGATCGAGTTCGAGTTGCATAATGAAATTTAGTACAACATTATAACATTAGTTTGTATGATATTATGGTTACTAAAACACTGGTTGTTTCAATGTTGGCAATAAGCTAACTGTTTTAGAGGATTTATAGCATGGGTGTAGATAAAAATATTAATAACACCACCGAGCAAACTTACCTAAATCCAAGACCAATCCCTAATAATCCCAATTGGTATTCTAATACTACGCCAAGATAATCAGATTATAACTTGAACAAAGGTTTGAAACAACACCCTTCAGAACACAATTGATTTTGCCATTGTTGACCAAAACTTAATTATTCAGTTCTAACATGCTTGGATCAATATAGAGCGCTGACCTACCGCAATCGATTAAAAAAATAACGACACCCCTAACTAAATAATGCCAATATGGCCGCGAGAATAGCATGGCGTTGAAGTTGAAGAAGTTGTTAGCATGTTGGTGAATAGCATGTCATGTGGAGACGACAATACATGAAAACAATTGCAATAATATTGCTTATAAGTGTTTTGAAACTATCAAATAAATCCTAACATCGAAATAAAAAAGGGAGTTTTATGGTTCCGTAGTTAACAAGGAACCATTACAGTTTCGCCATGTCCGTACGTCTGTCTGTCTGACAGCAGTTAGCTCAGAGACTCTTAGTACTAGAAAGCGGTAATTTGGAATGGATATACGTATTAGTCACGCCGACAAAGTGGTAAAATAAAATCTTGATGATTTTTTTAGGGTATCTCCTCTACACGTAAAGTGGGTGTTTCTTTTCTCGTCTACATCATGGTATGGGGTGTCGTTGGATAGGTCTTTCAAAAAGATTGTGGGTTTATGAAAACAATTTTTCTATTAAGGGATCCATTTGTGAAATATTAAGCTTTAAAGTGCAAATTTTTGTTAGAGCCAAGTGTCCTCCCTCCCTGCCAGCTAAATGGTTGTTTTTGGATATGTAAAAAAATTCACGGTACGTCTCAAATTCACGGTAATTCACGGTTAAATATACTACATATTTAACGAAGTTAAAAGGAAAACTATCACAGCTAAGTAGGCTTTACAAGTTACGAATAATAGTAGACCAACTTACATTTGCAGTTGGAACGTATGGGAGAACATGTTTTTCAACTACGATGTTAAGTTTGTTCTTGGGATAAATTCATCCCAACTACGGAACCCTTCATTGTGCGTGGTCCGACACGCACTTGGCTGGATTTTACTATAATAGTTATGGGCCGACATGGGTTTTACCAATCGTCTGAATAACTATAGTGACTAAACTATTAGATATATTTGATTGAGTTTTTGTATGCAGACTGGTATTGTCGTCTCCACCTTGCATAGGTATAGCAGTAGGTACATATACTAAAAATTATGCAAATGTGGAAACTTTTTTTGAAAAATTCGCAACTGATGCAAAGTTCCATAGTGTTATAACTACGGTTTTTTTTTTTAAACCGAAGTCTGTATTTAAAAACACTGACAGAATATAGACTAATACCTGACCACTGGCCTATTAAAAACAGTTTACTATTATTTTTTTATAGATTTTCGCCTTTTCTGTCGCTTTTTGGCGTGTTTTTGTTAAATGTGTGTTTGTGTCTGTGTGCACGTATTGTATGTGGTGCAGGCGAATCGGGAGCGGCGCCAAAATGCGATCACGTCATGCTATAAACTTAGGGCTGAATATTGATTTATCCCTAATAAGGGGTCCTGTTAACGGTCCGGCATGACGGGTTAAAGCTCCATTTGAGTTTGTATTGACAGTGGGCTTATTATTTGCTTCCTAATCAATAATTCTTTAATTTTAATTGTATCTCCTTTAACAATTACTCCTACAAATTGTAGCAGTCGACAGCTAAAATGCTAAAGTTGATTTACACAATTATAATTACATATTAACTAATAAATAATATTAAATAATATTATTATTATTATTATTTAATATTGGTGAAACCACGACAATTCAAACTCGTAAAAACGTTAGAGCGTGTAATTCCATGAGTTAAGTATTTTCTAAAATAAGAACCCCTTACTTAATAGACTATTTGACTGTATTTTTTTAATCAGTTTATTCGAAAAAAATTAAGCCAAAGTAAAAAAAAATTGTTAAAACATCTCAAAAAGTGGCCAAGGTCTAAGCGTTGTACATGGAGCCATTCAGTACAATGATCGTTTTGCGTTACAAGAATAGAAGAATGATTTTCAAAAGTGGGTAACTTCTCCATTTTTCCACTGATGTTCCATTTTTTTTTGTGCAAGTCGTTTTTTTTTAGTAACATGTTTAAAATAAGTATAAAATACTGTATGTTTTTGATAGTAGTCGAATACTTTATTCTTGTCCCAAAACTATTAATCGCGAATCGAGATCTACAGTCGCACAGTGAACAGCGCGCTTTACGTCGCCACCCCATGCTTATCCCTACACCTATGGTTTGCCCAATGCTGCACCTTATAATTTACGATCACGACTCGAACGCCCCCTGGTGCTCATAAAATGCAACATCTATGCTATGTCTACGGTCAAAGTTTACCATGATAGTGTATTTAATGAATTCCTTTCTTATCATATTCGTGTTCTAAGTAATTGGTGGACAGCTAATGGATTAACCACATTTTTTTACTAGTCGTTACCATGAATATATCACGCTTTTATTGCACAACAAAGTAATTATTTGTTAATAGCTGAATTATGTTGTGATTTATGTAGATAATAGTAGCAACATTCTAGCGTAATAATGCATTGTATTCTTTTGAAAACCAACTTTATTTTGATATTTCAATGACACACTGAAAAAGGCTCGCCCCGTCACACAAACACACACATGGGACACAACTAGCGAAATGTGGGTGTACCTACTATAGGTCACCTCTAGGGACCTACTCGAAGAAACGAGCCCGTCCGAAAGTAGTTCGATACTTTCGAAATAACCCTACCTCCGATTAACTAACTTTCTCGGACGGGCAGTAACACATCGGGAGTAAGGACAACTGTCAAGTGTTGTTGTCATTCATTTTTAGTTCGGAGCTCAAAGTAATCTGGTGTCCATATGTGATATGGAGCAACAAACGTCTGTTACTTCGGCCGAAACTACGGATTTCGTGCTAAGAGAGTAGACCCCCTGCCCAACGCTTCGGGGTATTATAAGCGCGATGTTATGATAAGTAACACTAAAAACAAAAGAAAACAATGTCACGGCGTGAGGAGGCCAACATCTCCTAAATACAACAACGAATCCAACCAAACGTCAAAGACATCAAAGTGTGACATTTCTCGCATTTGATCCCCACGAGAGCAGAAGTAATGGCGTGTAGTCACTCGCAGAAAATCACATATTTCAGCGACACATCCAACCGAGAATGTCTATAATAACGCAGTTACTGTCCATTGTTTATTAAACCTACACGTATCCTCTAAGTAGTCCCATTCTTTTCTTTAATAGAAATAAAATAGAGACTAACGTCGGTACTGGCATGAAACAAATATAAAGAAAAAACGCGCGCCGTCATTGCTTGTGTTTAAAAGACTCGTGAAGGAACATTACTTGTCGTTGTGATCTTGTTCTCGCAATTGTAATTATCTATAGTCTTCATTTATTTTCGTTGCTTATATATTTAGTATGTACGTATTTATGTATCTATTATTTAGGATATGTATAAATGTGTATCTATTTTAGTGTATTGTATAGATATTTATTATTTGCACCAACGACAGCCCCATTTTATGTTCAGGCAAATCACTGTCTATTCCAAGGTTACCTGGAAGAGATCTCAGAAAACGATAAGGCCGCCCATTGTATATTAAGTAGTGTTCAATATTTTTTTTTTGTTATGTATTTTGTAGTGTACAATAAAAATATATACTTAAATAAATAAATAAATATTGCACCGACCACTGTTTGTCTCTGCATCACCCATTGTTGACCGGTGGAAAATGCCTATGGCATTAATTCCACCTCTGCAATTCCTTCTGGCTCTCTCTTTCATTTGTGTGCTTAAAGTGTTAAATAAATAAATCACAGCAGTAGTAGCTTGTGTGTATGTGTGTGTGTTTGGGCGTGTGTGTGTGTGTGTGTGTGTGTGTGTGTGAAAAATGTATAATACGTAGGAACAGAATTCCATTTGTATTCATATGTATGTATAATGTTTCAAATTAGTAATTCAATCCATTTAGATTATTAATTAATAGCTTTTCAGAAAGCCACTTTTATCAACAACCTTCAGGCTAGAAAATATTCGTGTATTTCGAACAAATTCTTGGAACGGATTGATTCATTACTGAGTAATTTTTGTGAAGAAGGTCATTGCTCAAGCTTTGGTCGACGGGAATTGATTCAAGACGATTACTTCGGGGTCGTTTTTAGTACGGGTTGGTTGGGTTAATTTACTTTTAATTTTTACTTAGATCGTCGTCGTCGTTTTTTTCTCAGTCTTGTGCTCAATATCAGATACAAAGGGTCAAAAACTCCGCAGACGTGATGGCTATCGGTATCAAATAAAAAAAAAAAAATTAATGAGGTGTTTCGGGGTTATCAACCTCAGGTAGTGTAGTCACTTGAAATAGGTATCAGTTTAAAAAATCTGTTTTTTTTGTTTGAACTTCCTAGACGTGGTTGGTATCGATGTGTAAACAGGAAAAACCAAAAAAAACAGCACCTTATGTTGACTCCTAAAAAAATACGAATCGCTAGCTAAGTTTATTTGACCCTGCATAGAGTACCAACAATCTTATCACAGATTTTGATTATTGGATGCAAGCTCTATAAGGCGGCAGTCCCGTAACTTGTTCAAACTATTACATCTACTACTAGGAGCAGTTAGTATAAAGTAAAAAATCCCCAAGTTACCAAACTTTTCTGTTTTCAACCAAAGCTAGCTCATACTTTAGTGACACGCGAAACGAATCATAAGTATTAATTCTACTGAATAGTACTGAATATTCTGAGTATAACGAGTTACAATCCATTCAAACGATTTTTGCAACCCTCTGATCTGCTCCACAACATCCTAATGGCTCTATAACATTCCCTAAATAGTCGACTCCTAAACCAAATAGCCAATAACTATCTCCATAACAATGCTTGCGGAAAACTTCTTTTACTTCCCCACAAAGAAACATGGCGATGAATACTTTACAACACGAGAGGCCTCACCTTTCAGGCCTCAAGGTAACATTGAGGCCGAAATACACTCCTAAGGGACACCAACTACGCAAAGGGTTGTAATTTGAGAGAAAATACATCAAATTCGTAGGAAACCGGGCAGGTTATAAAACTAACCATATTCGAGGACACGTTTTAGCGTAGTAAAGTAATTAAATGAGTGCTTTAGAAGGTTAATGGTTAAGATTTGGAGAATTTAGGGTGTTATGTAGGCATTTAGAACCGTTTTGGATGACCCATGGGCAATGGGTTAATTGCGTAAATAATTATGTAAATTAGTGAAGATAAACCAAATATGAACCCACAAGGAAAGATCTTGAAGTTGATTTTCCAGGCATGCTAAGTCTTTTAACTATCAGAGTCTGGAGTGAAACTGATGCCGATCCTCCTTACACATTTAAGCTTACACGACAGTGCTTCCTCAATAATTTGCGTTAGCTAGTCCGTTATGCGTCTTCGTTTAGTGTAAACATTAATTGTTTGAGATTGTAGCTGACATCATAAGCTTACGGACTGATGCGTTGCCTGGCAACTAACAATAATCAACTAAGGGAAATTGGCTGATGTGGTTCTGTTGGCCGACGGCGTCTGACCAATCAGACTAACTACATATTAGTTATGGCACGCTTTGGTCGTGCGGTTTTGTTGCGAATCAACTAGCTGATGAATGGAGAAGCTTCCTTCAACAGCATTTGATATTAACCTACCACAATAGGAAACAACATGTTGGCGTTTGCAGAAACTTCAACTCGTTAAAAAAAATTTGAGCCGTCGCGGAACGCCTGGCAGATGTGAAACATCGAAAACAAACTGAGCCCGCATGGTGGATTAAGGCCCACTCTTTCTCGCCTAAAGGAGCCATGGTCCCAGCAGTGGGAACATTACAGGCTGATTATGCTAACTGTAGCCTTTTCTATTTTCTCTTTTACGACTGCACTTCAGACAGTGGTGCTCAAAACAATGCAATGTATGTACCAGTATTTTACAAAGTACCTACATAAGTGACTAAGTAATAGGTACTTTGTAGTAGCAACAGGGATGAGTAATCGAATGTCAGTCATCGTGATGGATGCGTGAGGCCCGTAGATGCATCCTCGGAGTTGTTTGTTCCTGCCCTGCCGTGATAGGTTGTGGTTTGACATCTCACGAACACTTTATTATTTTTTGTTTTGTATTTGATTAAAGCTGACTAAAAGGAAAGTTTTGGCAAGACTAACTTAAGGTTACAAAGGTCAATGTCAGTGTTTAGCGCAGTGGCAGAAACTTAATTTAATTTTAAACAACCTTCAACAATGAGTTACTGTGCATTCCTCTTACTTCTTGATAGAAGCTTGAGAAAAAGGGCTCACGACTCCTGTCGTACCTATCACTATTGATCAAACGTTTAAATTTTAACGTTCAAAAGTGCCTTTTGAGTGCCTATTTGAATTAAATGATTTAACTTTGACTTTGTAACTAAGTAATCTTCGTCAAATACAATGCGGCCTTAAAAAAAATCTTTCCAGAAGTAAGAGCAGAAAAACAGTCCGTTTTTCTCAGTTATGCGACATTGGATTGCGACTGACCATGCCCATCAAAAGAAACGCCATTGGATGTCGTCCAACATTCGGTATTCAAAAACAAATTGAACACATACGCAGTGACATCGCACGCTTCATCACACTATAACATTGCCATTTATTAACTCAGCAGACGCGAAGTTACAGAGTTTTATCGCTCATACGCAGCTTTTCCATCAGAAAGGAAAAAAGGTGAAAATTAACAATATTGGCGTGAAATTTGATTTTTCGGCGTCCATCGAAAACTTTCAATTCGTGCTAAGTCATGGAAATGATTCAATTTTGCTGTTGGTCGGTACTTCGAGGGCTCAGGGTTATAACTGTGAAGGGCAGCTTTGACGTTTTGCATTAAGTCGTCAAATCTTATGCAGACGAACGTATGAACGTTCTGCAAAATAGTCCTCGAAACAACTTTGTGTTGTGAGCAACTATCATGACTCAAGGTATGTCGGAATAGGTAATATTAGTTAGAAAAAGATTGTAAACATCATTGCAATCGCCAACCTTAGCTAGGCTCATAAACCTGGTATCAACACTGGAGGAGGCGCCCACCGCTTATAATACATTAGCATTACCAAGCCACCTTTCTCATAATATTATATGCGCAATAAACACCAAATAACCCTACAAATATGCAGGTTATCCAACTATAAACATGAGCACTCTCTCTTAACCGCAGAGGGGTTAACTCTCAAGTTATAACGCGCAGTTATCCACCTAATGACTTAAGTGCCCAGAGACATAACTGTGAACTCCCACATGCTGTTAATTGTGGTCACAACATAAATACTGGTTTGATATTAGTTTGTAGGTAAATGGCCCGAATTGTTCTTGCGGGAGTTATGGTTCTTGATTTCCAAGAAGTGGATATGAAGTATTGATTACCGAAAATGCATTAAGTGCCACTGTTAATCATGGGCCACCTAAAAGATACGTACAATTATACGAAGCGGGACTAACTGTGCAGTTAATTGAAAGTTACCAAACTCTACCAAAACGTCTTTGTAACCTTTAAATTCGATGTAAATGTATCCTTATTAATCCCATTTTCCAATTCATTAACAGAGCTTCCAATCGTTTTAACTATCTTATCGTTTCAGTATGAGTTATTTACGAAATGAACGTACACGATTTTACTGTATTGTAAAATTATTACTATTTCAAGGATAGCAGCAAAGCATTATTATTTCAAGATTGTACACCTACCTAAACTATAACTATTACACTTGAAACCGATACTATTTAGTTCCAGCGATGCTTCGCCTCACTAATACATTCGCGGAGGCATATTTGATTACCAGGACATAAGGCTTCAATTGTGTTACGTACGAGAACTGTCTACACATACAATTGATTTTATGTTCGTGCTTTGTAGTTACGCGTTTCAGTTTGGTAGAATTCGCTGGTATTAGTGATATAAAGTTTTAGGGTTTCGTCTTTGAAAGTGGAACTGGATTGTAGTACGTGAAATCGTAAATCGTTTTCTTTTTATCTTTATTTTGGACTTTATTTCTGACCGCGACTTCGTTCTCGTGGAAGTCGTAAGATACACAATATATATAACACAAGGTTTCGTTTTCCATCCTCGTCAAATTATAGAAGGTAACTGTGCTAATGATTCTCGACACGAATCAATAGTAAAATAAGTAGGTACTTTTTTTTATAATTTTCGGAATTCGGCATGTGTAGGGCCCGTGTGATACCGCCCTGTAACTGCGCTGTAACTGTAACGCACGCACAGTGGCACAGTCGTGCGACACTGCCTACCGCATACGCAACGGGTCGATTCTGTTCTTTGAAAGTAGAGTATTCTGAAATACTGTGAAACTTAAATATCTAAAAAAACAAGTACGTATTAATTGTTGAGCAGGATCGTAATTTTATTTGATTATTTATGTCTTTCATAACAGCCACCTAAAATTTTACGAGAGTGCAAAACGACACGTTTAGATATATAATAAAATAACCGCCACATTTTTTATAAAACTCCTTCGCCCCCCGTCGCTATTACTTCGTTTTCGCTTAGTGACTTTTTTTTATTTTTGCTCGGCTCCTAAGGGTCGCAGTGTGATGTTTAATAGCATATAACCTTCCTCGAGAATTGGGCTTTATCAAAGGCAAAAGGAATTTTCCAAATCCGACTGGAGTTTCAGAGATTAAAGGCTCCTACAAACAGCCGCGACACGAGACGCGAATCGCGCGCGATACAAAGGCACCGCTCGTCGCGCGTCAGGCGGTGCCTTGTGTCGCGTCGCGTGTCGCGCCTTTTTGTAGAATACTTAACGCGTTCAAACAAACAAATTCTTGAGCTTTATTACCTATTAGTATCGATATTCAAGTGTTCTCAAATTAGCAGCGACATTGATCCTCTTCAATGTACAGTTTTAAACCATTTCTTTCGTAATTCCGTCAGCTCACTATTACTGTTCAATATCACACTACGCTGTAGTATTGAATGCCTTATCGACCCAACAAAAGCATAAAAGAGTTAACAATAAACAACCAAATCAACCCTGTTTTGCCAGTGGAGGCATCTAGCCTCAAGTTTGCAAGTTCCAATAGAATCCTGACCCCTAACCCTATTGTGGAGAACGTTTACTTGAATTTTAGATGGCGAGGTGACGAAGCTAATAAATTCTGAAGCATCTAATTCCTAGCCATTTATATTTCAACTGGCTGAAACAAACTGGTGTTACATTTCAATAACATTGAGATAAAACCTAATATACTGTGTTTATTTTATGAATATTGATTATTTATAATTATAACACAGACATACTTTAAATCGAAAAAAATTAATAAAGAATAAAATGTGTAAATTCACGAACTTTTGATTTATGTTTTGCCAAAGTTCGAAAATATTAATTTAGCATGACATGTGTCATATCATATAAATAAAAAGATTTAAATAATAAAAGTCCTCCAGACCGTATTTCGGCCATGGCGGCCAATCTCAACGAAGACTAGCCTTCGGCGCGGAAGATATTATAGTACACAAGTGTGTGCGCAGACACAGGTGCACTCTGTCATAGTCCGATGGGCCGGCAATCCGACACGACCGGAGAGTGATCAGGCGCAGGACGAACCCCTTAACGTGCTTTCCGAGGCACGCGGGTACCACACCGACAACTTCCAAACTCCGGGCTGTTACTAATAAATTCCTCATGGAAAAACCCAACTGTACTGTTGGTCTCGTGGTTGCAAGCGCGACTGTTGAGCGTGGAGTCCTGGGTTCGATTCCCAGACCGGCCAAAGTGTTAAGATTATAATAAATCATCATATAATATGCAAAAACAAAAAAAGAGACATATATCGTAGAGCGACTACTATTATGTAACGTAGCGCAGCTACTTGCTACGTCGCCGTCGTCGCCTCGCTCCGTAGCCGTGCTACGACCGTATAGCGAGGTTTTTCTTTCAACACTTCATCCGTCAAAAGTATTGTGCTCTCATGTCGTGCCTAGTGTCGCCATTCATTCATAAATCATTCTAGTCAACCCTTAACACTAATTGCCAATTAGTCTCAAAACATATTCGTACTTGGGCAGATGTAAAAAAAATCCTTAGTTGTACTTAATTAAAGTTACATTCCTATAAAAATAAGGTGACAGCGGATCCTGCTAAAACATCATAGCGTAGACATCGCCTTGTAAATCGAGTTGTAGTTAAATTGCCTTCCTAAGCAACAAAGCCAAAACATTGATCAAATACCCAACAAAGGATCTCCAATCCCAGTTCGAACATCGAGACATCACTTGAAATACATCGACATTTACACTGGTCTCGATTAGAAGTCGATGAATCAACACTATCGGATATCTGGGCTCTCGACTAAATTAATCTATCAAGCAATGCCCTGCAGAGTAAATTGAATCGTATCGTTACTCAAGAATCTCAAGAATCGATATTATAGAACGGACTGCTTACATCGGTAAATAGGTTCGTATCTCTAGAACGGATACTCGGAATGGGTTTTGGTTTAAAGCCATTCAGATAGTTACTACAGGATATTAAGGGTATTGCATCAATATCCGTTCAAACGTTAACATAAATCTTCTTCGTTAGCCACAAAAGTTCAAGACTCTCTGTGGGTTTAAGTTCAAGAGTCTTGGATACAAAGTCTCTTTGATGCGATATGTGTCATGGTCTTTCCCCCTATAGGTTAGAGGTTCAACGTGTGACAAAGTGGTGTGATAAACCGCAGCCCACGAAGTAAATGAGTGTACTAACGATGCGTCGCGATGAAGACGTAGTGTTCTGTTTTCATTACAATACCAGGGTAAATTATGTACTAAATTCAGGCTGTAGTAATAAAAGGATAGATAATGACTACACTTCTATATCTTGGGACTTGGTGAATTTAAAAAAGCATAGTCTACCATTACCAATTATTTTACTTTGCCTTCTAAAAACTACAATCATAGCACCTCATTTTCAGATTTTCACTGGTCGCTTTTGCTATGTTAACGCGAGAGCCACAAACGACACTACAATATACCACGAATTTTGTGGAACAGTTACTAAAATCATGTGTCTATGTAGTCGTATGTATATGTCACCTTGTATTTATGTCCGCCGGGTAACGGTCAGGTGTTCACTGGACTATAAACAGTAGTTTTTAATTGGAACGCCACTCCGCTCACGGTCTCTGTCCCAACCAAATTGATACCACCAATGTGCACCCCCTTTATTTCGTGTTTGTGTTCAAATTTTTTAAGATAGTGCTTCTGTTTTGTTAATTAGCACTGATATAAATACACACATCAAAAGTGTCTAGGGATCAACATATATTTTTGCAATAACTTTTCTCCTCATTGATATTAATTAAAATTTTCTTTAAGGATTCATAAAATAAAGTGTTTTCGTTTGTCACAGTAACGATAAACCAAGTCACCTTTGCATTAATAAAGAAATTTGCCATTTTCCTAATAAAGGGATTTTTGACATTTGAACCACTAACACAAAAGTTCGAAAAAAAGACTGAAATAACAGTTTTCTTTAAAATTTTATTGGGTAACTTAAACAATTAATAATCCGTGTTTCTACCGCGAACACTAACAACACAAGAACATCGGTTTGGCATACTCAAAATGAGTTCATCCAAATCACGCTGTGGAATGGCCGCCCATGTTCGTTGCAACAACAAAAACAGGTCTTCTTGCGACTGGATACCCTCCATATTCGGCAGAGCTCTTCTCTGTAGCATATCCCATGCATGCTCAATCGGGTTCAAGTCTGGCGACTGAGCAGGCCAGGGCAGGACATTGATGTTCGCTGCGGCGAGAGTCTGTCTTACAACTCTTGCGGTGTGCGGTCGTGCATTATCATGCATTAACTGAAATAAGGGACCGATTTGCACTTGTAGAGGAACGATGACGTCTGATACAATCGTCTCAGCATAAATTTGAGCGTTGAGGTTGCCTCTGATCCAAATCAACTCAGTTCTTCCGCCGATCCAAATACCCGCCCATACCATGATGGTTCCACCACTATAAGGATGGACTTCCTGGCAGGATTTTAATCGCTGTTGGCGTCCAGGGGTTCTCCAGTGTCGTATACGTCTTGTATCCGGTCTCATACCAAAACGAGACTCATCAGAAAAGCACACGAAACGCCATTGTTCTTCTGCCCAATTTCTGTGTTCAAGAGCCCATTGATATCGAATCCTACGATTGTGCATTGCTATAGGTGGTACCCGTAGCGGTCTTCGGGAATGAAGGTTCACTTCATGCAAGCGGTTTCTGACTGTTTGGTCGCTAATTAAGTTCCCTGAAGAGTGATGAAGCCTCACGGCTAACATCATGGCGGTTATTGTTGGAGCTCTTCGAGTTAAGATTTGAATGTATCGGTCTTGTCTCCGTGTGGTGCAGCGATACCGTCCTCCATGGCGCTCAGCCACGGTACCAGTGCTTCGGTAACGTGTCCAAAGTCGACTGATAACACTCTGACTTGTATTCAGAGCTAAAGCCACAGTACGTTGCCGGGAACCAGCTTCTATCATTCCCACGGCTCTGAGCATTTCTTCCCTGCTTAAATGACGTCGCCGCTCCATAATAACGTTGGTTTTAATCAGTAGTAGGGAAACAGTAGCACTAATAATGTCTTCAATGCGTTGTATGTTTTTATAGGGAAAATATTGACAGCTGATTTTCATCTTTTACTCGAATTTGATTCACAGTTCCTGATTCAAATTATGAAATGCATCAAAAAGGATCCATATAAATTTAAAAAATCATAAATTTATTACAAAGCCACATCTTAATCTCAAGAAATCCGCATAAAAATGCTTGATCCCTAGACACTTTTGATGTGTGTATAACGAATGAAACAAACCAAACTAAAGAGGTCAAACCACAGGTTTAGCTAAAAATTGTCCATACCGGCAAAAGTTATACAAAATCAAAGACTGCGTGAAAACCGGACAAAAGCCCTTCACCAAGTGGTTCAAAATTTTACAGCAAGTGAGCTTGGGTCGTAATTTATCGTGTTCTCTGTTTTACTTAGGATTTGTTTACATACAGAATGACCACCACAAATACAGCGTAAGAGAGCCTTAAAACCCACTTCAAAAGTTACCGTAATCGGTGTCGTAACACATCCTGAATATTTCACCCACAGCTCCATCCGACAACATTTGTACGCACTGTCTCATGGCTACTATTAATACAACCCAAGCTCTCAAAGATTGAACAAAATCTCAGAATCTACTATTAATACAACCCAAGCTCTCAAAGATTGAACAAAATCTCAGAATCTATTATTACGTTGGAATTTCCAACAAGGCATTTTTTGCGCTCTTTTACAGTCTACTTGTCAGCCTGAAAATAACGTGAAGTTTTATAGCAAAGGATCAGAAAATAGGCTTTCGATTGGCAAAAACCTAGTGTTACGATCGTTTGATAGCTCTTAAGGCAGACGGTTACACTGGATCGTATGGCCACTCGATTTTATAGCATGTCATGGAAGGAATTTCATATTGGATATGGTATTTTATTCGCTTTACTAGCCTCTAGTTTTATGTTCAAAATCTTATGAAGCATTTAATTTGTAAGAGACCCGATATTTTCGGTCTCGTTATATTTTATTTTTTCAGTAAAAGTGGCGGAAATTTAAAAGAAGGCAGGAGCAGTCATCTCATAGATAGACACCGGATATTAATAAAAATATCAAATCCGTTACAGTACTTAGATAGATGACAAGTTTACATTAATCAAAAACCAATAAAGTAGACATTTTATAAAAGTCTTCACTTTTCTTGACATAATAGCAATTTTGAAACCGACAACAATACTCCGAGTATTGTTGTCGGTTTCAAAATTGCTATATATTACAGTTTTATAAATTGCTGCTTTTTATTTAACGCACAAGTTATGAAAAACAGAATGCTTAAGGTGAGAAGGGTCATTCACGGGCGAAACTGGCACCCAGAGCTATTCATGTTTAATTTTGCTACTCAATCTTAAACTCTTTGCTCTTTGAAATAAGAATCATGGAACTAAAAAGGTTTCGGTAATACGTTCGCAAGAACATTTGGAGGTTAGTCCATGATAATATTTCATGTGTCTAGAAAAACCTTGCGCTAGATACTCGAATTGGGCCAAGAAAATGTTGGCATAAACACGACAATATGAAATCCTAAGTAGACAGAAAAACAGTCCAACATATTTATAAATTCACTGTAATATTAACAATAAAACCTAACCTCAAAATCTGCAAAGAGAAACGCCGCGTAAATTTCATCATTAATCAAAGCTTACCACCGTAGCAACGACCATCGCGAGATTGGAATAGCACTGAGGCATAAAAAACCCGACAAGGATCTTTCTTAAAAATAAATAAAAAATAAGTGAAAAAAAAATATGAAGCGCTGCCACTGAGGTTGACAAATTACCATAGTAGGTACCGTAGGACCACATAAAGAACAGGTACACATAAAGAAAACCATTTTCTTTGTGGGTAGGATTAGGCGGTTCGCTAAGCAGACGGTAAATTATATAGTTACTAACACGTTAAGAGACTCACAATAGCTCGATTTCCGTAGTGAAGTGGAATCATCGAAGTGAGATTGATATGAATGGAATTTCCATGTGTACCGAAATAGTATAGTTTTTACAATAGTGGTGAATGTAACTTATTTAATCCCGAAACGGGGATTATAGTTCTAGGGACTAAATAAGTCTTTAACCCGAGGTAAACACTGTGCTTTTAATTACGAATACAAGGAAAGTAAAAATAAAAACATGAATTAGCTAAAAAAACAATAAGCCTCTTGACCTACCTTCCGAGGATGAGTAATGAGAAAAATATTTTAAGTTGCTTGTAAGCAAAAGTCGATTAAAATAAATTATCTATTCCGTATTCCGTACTACGAGGTGCTACTGAGAAATTCCAGACAGAAAACCCAATAACACTAAGCCCGACCTGCGAAACCTAAGACGTCATGCTCAGCAAGTTTTTTATATACTTGTACCTACATAATATTTAGTGTTAGCTTGTATTTAAGGTCTGTCAAAATATAATTCTTCATAATTAAATGGGACTTTAACATAACAGGCGAAATGTTTGTGTACTATAGGTACACCTCTGCCCAACCCTTCGGGGGAACAAGGTGTGATGTTATGTTATCTATATACAACGTGTCCCAAAACCCATTGCAACATTGGACGAGCTTCGCTAAAAAATGAATCACGCTGCGGATCATATCAATGCAATGGTAGAAGATATTATTATGCGCGACGAATAAAGCGATCTTTTTAAGGCGATGTCGTGCCTGTATTAATGTTGCAGTGTATTTAAATTGTTTGTCGTGTGTTAAACGTAGTAGTGTTCATACTTTTTTATTTACACCACGGTGACTGGAACGGACTGGAAAGTGGACTGAAAGTAAATGACTTAGAAAATTTTATATAATATATTTTATATAAAAAATAATTTTGATTGATTTCTGTGTAAAAACTACAGGAATTCTGGGATTTTAAAGGGTCGTGGTGGATAGCAGTGCTACTTAGGTTGCCGATACAAAAAAAAAACTAATTATTTGAAAAATTGTGGTCAGGGTAGTTAAAAATAACGGGGTATCAATTTTCGAAAGATGGCAATGTATTTTTTATTTTTTTGTAATTTCCATTAGAATTAGATTTTTTTTTCATTATTTTTTCTCGGGTAGCCATGAGCCCCAGAGGTCCACTCTCTGGTGCCCGCTTATCGTTGAATTTTGGGACACGTTGTATATATAAAAGAAAACCGTGATTGGCTGACTAATCTATCAATACATAGCTCAAACCACTGAACGGATTGGGCTGAAATTTGGCACACAGATAGTTATTATGACGGCCCACGTCATAATATCATTCTGCTAATAAGGGGTTTTTAGAAATTCGACCTTTAAGGGGTCAAAAGGGGGGAGTTCGTTTGTATGAAAAAGCTTATTCCTTAAGTTAATAAGCTTGAAACTTGGCACGAATACATATCTAAGTAAATTATAAAGATTGTTATTATTTTTTTCTAAACTACCCCCTAAAGAGGGATTAGGGGGTGTCAGTCTGTATGAATGAATTTTAACGCGCGGCCGATTACCTCGAAACTCAATACTTATACTTAAGATCAAAAATAAAGAATAACGTGTATCTGGGTTTTTCGAAAATCGTCTCCTGAAGGTCATAATTTTTCTTAGTGGGGGATTTTACTGCGTGGCTTGATTAACTCAAAAATAGCTATGAATAATCTTCAGTTTAAGTTATGGAAACACCCCACTTTTTTTTTTACTCCAGTCTTATGGAAAATGTTATTAATTTGGTTACTTGAAACTTGGCAATATAGTTCCTCAATAAATAATAAAGATTGGCACTTTTAGTATTTTAAAACAGCACCTAACAAATGATTTAGAGGGTGTCAAAGTTAATAAGTGAAGTGCTGTCGGATTAACTCGAAACTCGGTTACTAATTATAAAACAAAAATAAAAATTTGTACGTTATTCAGGGTTTTTCAAACATCAACTCCTAACGGAATGGAAAAGGGTAATATAGTTAGATTTTACTGCTTGCTTCAATTAACTCGAAAATGGGTATCAATATTGTTAAATCATACAACTGACCGTTCCAAACATTTTTTTTTAAACAAGCCCTGTCGTGGTGAAAAGGGAGGACACTGTTTATTTGAACAATCTTATTAGAATGATCTATAAACTTAAAAGTTGTCCCGAATACTTATTATTATCTAAATCTATACTAATAAAATAAAGATAAAGAGTTAGTTTTTTTCGTTTGAACGCGCTAATCTCTGGAACCGTAATGTTTTTTCTTTGTTTGTCTTGTTTGCTTTTAGTATATTCGTGTACCTTTTTATGTAAATTTATACTGCTGCTTTTATTTATATATAATTAGGTACCTAAATATATATTTATTTATATTTTTTTTAAACCTTGCCCCAGACTATGAATTTCTCCTGTATTGTGGGTGCGTTTACAAACATTTAAAGTCACATACAGCATACAAACATAAACATGCAACATATTATATTTATAGTCAAACTAATTTTATGCGTGTCTATATATTTAAAAATATTTATTTCAAAATATTCTTTGTAATTTGCACTTACCACTGTTTGTCTCTGCATCACCCAAAGGTTGATTGGTAGAAAGTGCCTATGGCATTAAGTCCGCCTCTGTACATTTGTGGGCATTAACTAACTACCAGTCGAGTTTGAAAAATTATTTAATTGCATTTGAAAGCCCCATTCTTGAGGAAGGTTATAAGCTGTTTAACATCCTGCTGCGACCCTTAAGAGCCGATCAAAGAGAAAAAGGCAGAAAGAACGCTAAGTGAAAACGAAGTAAACGCGCGGGCGGGCGATGCGATGCGACGCGGTGGGGCGGGGGAACAAGAAATATCACGCGGACGAAGTCGCGGGTACAAGCTAGTCTATAATATATTATAGACTAGCTTGTACCCGCGACTTAGAAACGGCTAGTGTCCTATACAGGGTGTTTGGTAGGGAGCTGTACATACGCCTAGGGTAGAAACTAGGGATAGTCTGCTACCTACCCCCGCCCATTATATTGACCTTGGCCTCAAGGTTTTTTTTTAATTTATTTTTATTTTTTATTTGACTTTTTTGTGATTTTTTGACTAAAACTACCTGTAGCTCAAAATCTATCCATGGGACCGGTCGGCTAATGGTCTTGTTTTAATCGTTAGAGTCTTAGGGTCCTGCAAAAAATTATTTTACACCAGAAAATTGTGGAGAAGAAAAGTTATGGGGCCTGAAGTACCGTAGTAAGGTAAAGAAATAATTTTAAGGTAAGGTAGTAAGGTAAAAAAAACCTTGAGGCCAAGGTCAATATAATGGGCGGGGGTAGGTAGCAGACTATCCCTAGTTTCTACCCTAGGCGTATGTACAGCTCCCTACCAAACACCCTGTATAACACAACATATAACAAAATAATCTAATAATATCAAAATGTTCGTCCGCAACGCTGTCAAAGGGAAAAGTGCCCAAAAGACTGGCAGCGTTGCCACTTTGGATGGCAATGCTGATGCTTTGGGCTAAAAATAGGTCAGCCGCGTGAAAATTCGACCAAGTCCTTGGCGATGTCCCAAAATACTCGATGAGCACTCGGACCCCAAGGCCCCTACAAACCCAAACGTCTAAAACATGAAGCTCCCATTAACATATACGTATTTGCGCCGTTTGAGGGATTTTGCTCCTGAGGCAGCTGCCCCAGCACTGCCCGCCGTGCTGGGAAGATGGGATGGCGCGAGGGTGTCGAAACAGATTGCATCCCACACCAAATGCCTTCTTAACTTCCAAGGCATCATGGTAATTCCGTCTGGCGTCTTGAAGTAAATTGATGAAGACTTGACTAGAAACTGTTAGGATACATTTTAATTTGCATAAATATGATATGGATAGATAGGGTTTCAGATAGGTACATAGGTACCTACATTTTGTCTATAACTTAATAAATAAAGTAAGAAATTTATCCATTGTTAATGTACATTTTTATGGAATATTAATTATTCCATAAAAATTTACAAAATGTGTATAATTTTTAAAAAGTGAGTGGGAGGCACACCACTCACTTTTTAAAAATTATAGAAAATAGTGTACCTATAGTATAAATATCGTTTAACTAAATTAAATACCGTCAATGGCGATTAAAGCAAATTCATTATGGGTTAATCATTACGAGTTATCAAGATCCACGTACCAGGGCTACATAAACGATAAGGAATTCACTAACGACATTCCCACTAACAAATCCTCTATTGACACATCATCTCGGCATTCATTCACGTCTCCCAAATTAAACGATATTAATTCGTCTGATAGCAAATTACATGTTTGTTGACGCTACTAAGAACACAGTGTAATTGTGTTAGCCTGTCAAATGTAACAGATGTTATATAATAGTTTAGTTCGTATGTATCTCGTTAGCAATTACGAGTCGGTATAGTACATGAAATGGAAGATTTGGGAATGGTGGCGAAATTAGTGAGTTAGTTAGTTAGTTTTTTGGTGGTGTATTCATGCCCGTTTGAATTTGTTGGTTAGAAATCTACTCAGATAATACTTAATATCTTGCTTACATGTTAAGAAGCTCGACTAAGTTACTATTATTTGATTGATTTTGATATTTGTTTTGATTTAAAAAAGTTTCCATGGAGTTTCTTGTCCGTTCTTCTCCATTGGTACCTACTACGCTTTGGAATGGGCAACTAGCTTCATATTTCTGACTGACCGACCCTTGACAATTCAAAAGTGCCTTTAATTGGTTTGTTCGAAATAAATGCTTTGAGTTCTTTTTTTTAATTATCAGGTGAAGATAGTAAAATTATTAGAATCGACTAGTAAGCCTGTTTACTCCTTGAAGAAAATTAGATAGGTAACACTTGGAACAAAAACAGATTTACATCAACAAGGCTACGAATGGTATTCGAAGTTACTATCTATGACATTGCGACGCCTTAGCTTTGAGCAGAATTAGGCTATGTAAACTGTCGTTTAACAATTCTGCGGCTAACTAAAAGAGAATATAAACCAAAGCTCTCCCTAAGCCACACACTCTAACCAGAAATATTACAATCACGTATGGCCCCATTGTCACTTAAATCATGGTTCCTTCTTTCAATATTCGTGCAATTTATCCTCTTTGGTATCTGTGACGGAACGTTCCAGACGAATTTATGAGATCGCTCCATCTATTTGGCGACTAACCGCGAACGATTGCCTTCGAATTGTACTCCGTAAGCAGGAGTTTCTGTTGACTTTTCAATTCCAGGGTTATGCTTTAAAGGGATAATGTTTCGAGAAAACTGAGAGGCTTTACGATACTTATTTATGGACTTAATTGCCAGAGTGACTTTCTATCTCCCGTTTCGCGAGTCGTGGTCGCATCTGGAACTCTAGCGATAGGGGCAAAGATCTGTTTAGCAAACAGATACTTTGTGACCCTTTCTGCAAAGGATCCTCTTGTTGTTTGACAAAACGTGTTCCAGTATTTGCACAAGATACTAAAGTATCCCAAAGTCTCCAAGCCTTATTATTCTACGTGGAGACAAGACACGAATAAGACCTCATTTTTTTTTTAAACTTCTAAAACAATTTATTTTTTTTGACAGCCCGTAGTTGTTTGACGTTATAACCCCAGGGTTCATCCGAATCTGGGGGCACAGTAGTGCCCTCGCCAAGACGAGCCAAGCGGAGCTCAAGGGCACTACCTACCTTTTCTCAAAGCACTTCGTCGTTTTTTTGAACCCTCATAAATTGGGTTTGGATTATATCAGATAATCAAAATTCTCGATATGTATTGTCAATAGCGGACTTATTAAACATATAAACTTTTAATTGCATAGCTTTTAAACTTTATATTTTATTGATATCTAAAAAACCATCATTTCGTCACTGACTCACTGATGGTCATCAAAATTCATAGGGTACTTCCTAATATCCTAGAAAGCTGAAATTTTGTATGTAAGCTATTAGTACACAAACCACAAAAAAAAACTAAAACTTGGTACTTTTATCCCCCAACCCCTTAAACTAGGGGATGGAAATTTGTATGAGACTTTCGCAAATTTTGACGCTTGAGGTTTGAAAATTGATAATAGGGACTCCTTGTTACAAATAATAATAACTTTTACAAAAATAACCCTTTGCATTAACCATAAACAAAATAAAAAAAATATTGTCATAAGCAACTTACAAAATGAAAGAAAGAAAGAAAATGCGTATATTTGCGGTAAACATGACGCAAAAAATAACACAAACACAAAAAATAAGAAAAGGTTGAGGGAAACATGCGTCACATCCACGCAAAACGGCAATCGTTTTGAAAATGCAAAGAAGTGTAATCCCACCAAAAACATTTGCATGTAAACTGTTGCCAAGACGAGACCATATGACTCGCACTGTCTCATGTAGGGCCAAGCTTCTAACTCTACATGTCCTAACTCTTGAAGGCCTAACTTCACATACTCTACACCTTAGTCAAAATATGTGGCTTGGCCATTTCGCTACATTCAAATGGCCGTAAGGTGAATTTTTTTTGTAGTAATGAAAGGACCAAGCCTCATATTTTGACTAAGGTGGACAAGGGCGTGGTTAGGGCGTGTAGAGTTAGAAGCTTGGCTCTACATGAGATCTGATAACTTTTTGACAGTGCGAGTAATATGGTCTCTTGGCAACATTTTACATGAAAATGTTTTTGGTGGGATAGTGAATTCCTAAACAGTTTTACCTACCTTCAAATACTGTCCCGAATACTCAAAGCCTGCACACAGACGTTTTCGAAAGCATTAAAGCTCACATACCAAGACGTGAAGCTTTCAATATACTTAGTCATTCTTGTCAATTTAGGTGCGCGTTTGACCTAGAAGTATAGAATACTGAATAGTAGTGTCCAGACCTACGTCCCAGAATTTAAATAATAAACCACAAAGCAGATAGGCACGGCAGGTCACATGTGTACGAAAAAGTCAGCTCTAGAACACATTAAAACAATGACGAAACAAATATAGGATGCTAATTCTGATGTAAACAAGTTTTTTAGCCCCCTTTCTAATTTGACGTCAAATTTTGCAGTTGTTTAATGTCTATTAGATATTTAGTAAAAATACGGAAAATTAGTTACGCACAGTCTATAAGACCATGACCATTGCACAACTTTCAGTAACTATACCCTGAAGTTCTTAAACAATTTTCAAAACGACTAAATTTTTCTAACAAATCACGAATACCATTTTGATTTCTGAAGAATTCGCGACAGGTGTGCCATTTTTTCTGTGGGGTTATCTCGAGGGACGTGTCGTGGTCAATCTCGCAAAAAGCAGATTATTTGTGAATTTATAAGTGAGTTAATAAAGCATGCGAAACTTTAATGAAAAAAACACGATGAAAAGCGATCGCATTATTAAATATAAAAAGGAGGAGATTAAGCAGATCTAATTTACCGTGTACAATATACATATAGAAAAATATCCGGTAATTTTCGTTTGTAATAAAAATAATCTTAATTTAAAGTTGTATACTTCCAAACGGCCTTGACGGCACGGTTGGCGCAGTGGTTAAGCAATAATTGACTGCTGCGTTACGTGTCGCGGGTTCGATCCCCGCACGGAACAAATATTTGTATGACCTGCAAGTAGATAGTTGTTCCGGGTCTGGCTGTTTATGTATGTGAGTTTTATATGTTTGTAAACGCACACACGATACAGGAGAAATTCCTAGTGTGGGGCAACGTTTAAAAAAAATAAAAATAAGAAAATAAAAAAATTGGCCACCCTGTATTTAGGTACCTACAGATACATATAATAATTATGTAATAATAGCTTTTGCCCACGGCTTTATTCGCGTGGAGTTTGAAAGTTATCCCACGGGAACATACCTTTTTTTTGAGGGTGGGAAATCATCAAATAACTTTTCCCGCTCTGGACGGAGCGGGAAGGCGTGTCAGACTCTTAGTGACTAAAACCCATCCGTGTTTCTTCATTTGCCTGTGCCAGGGGCCACGGTAACCCTTTCGGACTTTCCCGCAACGTCATTGGAACACGGGAACGTACCTACTACCGAAATAAAAACTCCTATGTCCTGGTCATGGTCTATTCGTGTGCCATGTTTTATCCAAATCCGTTCAGCCGTTAAGGCTTGAAAAAGTAACTGACAGACAGTTACTTTCGCTTTTGCAATATTAAAATGGACTTGTCATGGAATCCCAAATAAGGTGGCAAGAAACATAAACTTCGGCACAGGCAGGTTTGCATAATATGTGAAATAAGAAAATATAGGTACTAAAAAAGAAACAAAAGGCGCCAAAGGCTCTGGGCTACCCTAGAATATGCAGCACTATGCCATGAAAACGGTGCAGCGCTGCATTTCGGAGAGACTGGTTAAATTGAGTAGTGTTTCGCTGGTGTTTCGTTTTGCCTTCAGACTTGCTCGAATTTCTATCGAATTCAATTGACAACATGAGACTATTTTGAAGTTTCAACTGATCATATATTTCAACGACACCACTGGACCACACCACTGGGGTGTCATTTACAATTTTTTTTTGGTACTTACACCAATGCCGACTAGTTATGTGTTACGTGTCATAAAACAATTTACTATGTTTAATTTTTATTGATAATAAGTAATACGTAAGATACAATTGCTGAATAATTGGGCGAGTTCACCAGGGATTCGAAAAACATAACAGTTGTAATAAGTTTAGTATTAGAACTTCATTGCAGTGGAGTAGTTACCAAAAAAATTGTAAACGACACCCCGGGGTGGTGTCGTCCAGTGGTGTCATTGATAGTACCTACATTTTATTACTATCAAATTATTGGTCCTCAAGCGTGTCAAGTTTATAAACCAATTTCACAGGGTCGGTGTAGAATATTCGAATTTCGAATACTGAAAATTGTGACAAAAATTATGACAGGTAAACTTGATTAATATTCCCTACTGTGGGCCTAGCCCGAACGGTGTTTGTTTACGTGATATTCGAACGATTTTATAATGAAAATGCTCGTTTCACACATAACAATTATTTATTTTTAAGACTATTTATATCTATGAGCAAAACTTATTGTGCTTGACGCAAAAAAACTTAACAAAAATGCTACAGAATAGGTTGTGTTTTCGATTTAAAATTCGTTCCAATTTACGTTTCGTTTACTACGTCCCGCGCGTTCGTGCTAAGGCCTCGCAGACTTGTCTCAAAGTAAAAGCTGTCAAGAGAACATGAGACCAAAGATCGTAAACTTGTATGCTTGGTTTGTTTACTATGTGTCCGTTAAGTTTATATAGCCACTGTTTAATTAAAGCTTAACGGTACGGTGCGTATGTGGGAGTAGTAAACACATAAATAAAGTCAAGATAACTGTCGTTGTAAATCGGAGAAAGGGAATTTCCCTTGCTTCTAAGGCCATTTCAAGGAGTTCCAAGTTTGTTTTTAATTACATAAATAAGTCCTCATAAAAACTGATACCCGACGGGCCAAGCACGGTGCCAATTTGTAGTGCCACTTCAAAATTTAATGCTTTGATTTCTTAAAATTCCCGAAATCCTAATTTTAAATCACCTTATAGATGTTTCAGCGACCGACTCCACGTCACACCAGGTGGTCACAACAGTGTGACGACGAGTATTTTTTTCCTCGTCGTCTCACCTTTGCTTTTACAACACTTTTTATAAAAAATAGTGATGTACATATGTATCACTTTTCGGACTGTTTGTTCCCATATGACTATTATTTATTTCTATCATAATATCTTTACTTGCATAAAGGTGAGGTTAGGTTAGAACAGCAACCCCTTACGCACGAGTTGAGCGAGCGAAGCGAGCGTGTCGCGATAGCGGCCGGCGAGTGCCATAATCGACTAGAATACACAGTATTACCTAATAAACTGTAGGCGAGTGGTCCATTAGGTATTACATGCATAGTTGAATCTTCCAATATCTTAAAAAATCATTAGGTTAATCGTTCGTTAATGCGATAAATTTTAGTTTAATAAAAATTAGGTACCTAAGTAAAACAGTACTTGAGTCGACCAATATGCGTTAGATAGGATAGGTAGATGGGGGATTTATCTATTACAAGCATAACACTAATGTTGTGATACAAAAGGTGTAGTAAAACTAGCGGTGTGACGACGAGGAAAAAAATACTCGTCGTCACACTGGTGTTACAACCTGGTGTGACGTAGAGTCGGGAATGGATGTTTTTCATTTGACAATTGGAGTTAATTTTATAACCTCAATTTTCGTCGTTGATTTTGCAGTTACCTACAATTTAATAATGTTATTGAAACAATCATTGTTGGAAAACGTGGTGGGATAAAGAGTAAAACCCTCTAAATACATAAATGTGTTATTAATTCCCTGTAGTGAGTGATTGCGAACAGGGTTTTTTGGCGCTTTCATCAGATACTTTTAGAACAGACTATGCGTTATAAATGCTGTAGCTCTTGGCTTGGCTTGGTGATTGTGACCGCAGTGCAGTACTCCGGCAACCTGCTGACATTTACGGCCGATGGCTAACGTAAATTATTCGTCAAAGCCTGCTGCGTCAGCCAGAAATAGAACAGTTGAATGCGTTTGCTTCTTGATATAGTAGACTGAATACTCGTAAGGTCTAGTTGCAAGCATACTCTGGATATAAACTTTAACTAGTTTCTCATGTTATCATACCCACCTACTAATGATATCAAAGATAGCACACGGTGAATCTACTCAATTCATACAAAAATGAGAATCAAAGAGTTGAATTCGCTTTTTTTATATGATAAAGATGCCACATTTTAAAATTATTACGATTTTATGTAAAAGTAACATATTTCCAGAACAGGGTGTAGACTAAGTCAAACAATCCGAAACCTTCTTTCTTACTTCTTTCCCTTTTAACAAAAACCAATCAAAATCAACGCTGGCCCATTACCACATACGTATCAGTCTCAATAATCACGAAACAATAGGCTTTCATACCAATAACAGCCATATAAATATGTACATACATTATAATAATTGTTACGTTACAGTCTGCTTCACAGCTTTGTTGAAACGCGACACCGTGAAGCGACAGCTCTCTCAGTAATGTGCTAAAAATAACGCATATTTATCACATTTATTATTAGTAGATATAACAGTAAAACAAAGGGATTGAATATCGATAATGCTTTGAAGAATAAATCTCTTTACAATTTTGTATCTTCGTCAATTTATTCAACTCTTCTAACAAGTTAATAACCAGATTAAGAGCGCATCTTTGATTTTGATTTAACTATTCAAGGCAAATGATGTCGGTATTTTATAATAGAATAAATTCAGCATCATAAACAAAACAAGTGAGTAGTTCTAATGTCCTAACAATATACCTCTCTCACTTTAAAGGAATCGTCGTAAAAAGCATCACAAAACTTGCTGGATGTTGTGAAGACTTAGAATAAAACGGCTGAGGAAATAACAAGAACCAAATTCATCAAAACCTAAAAAACAAAAGTAAAAGTAAAAGTTGCTGATAATACACTATTATCATTATTAATCTTCATACCACATCTCATTCCACATTAAAAACAACCTGTATTATAATATTTAACCATGACATACCTACCGACATCTATTCATATAGATACCTAGTTACGCGTAACGCCTCGTAATCTATGTAGATGCATTCAATTTTTCCCCGGGGCGTTTGTGCTTGACGTCTTTGAGCGTCAAAGCCTTTCGTTTGCAGCACAAACACGCTTCAAATAAAACCAATCACTACGGATTTGTTCAAAATTCTTATCAGAGACAAAGAAAACTATGAGGAACTGTAAAGAGAGAATATAATATGAGTATCTTGATCACACTGTCATTGGATATCTACCGTCTTTTCCTAAAGTTTCTGGTACCCTATTTCCGTGCATGACAATACGTTTGGTCACTGCATCTTATGTTTTTTTAGAAATCAAAATCAACTATAGTCTAAACTCTCAGAACACCTATTCTTAGTTGGAGAGATAAGTTGACTCAAGCAAGACAGAAATGAGTTATTCTTTCAATAGAGGACAAAGGACAATCTAGCCAGTTATTAGCACAATTTAATTACATCGTCTAAACTGGGGCTTCAATTAGTGGCGTGGCTGTTTTCCTATAACCTTCAGATTTCAAGTAAAGCTATTAACATTTTCATAGAATAATTCTGGTCTCTATAGTTGTTTAGTAGTCAGAAGCTCTACTTTCAGTATTCAATCTAATAATGTCAGATCATAATGTAGTCTAATGGCACAGTTCCGAAAATAGTATTGTACTAGATTCGTTAATATCTCATATATTATAATCGCATTGGCCTCCTACTGGATTAATATTCATTAATATTATATTTTTGGGCTGGAAACAGGCCACTGACCACCTCGTTAATAAACACCTTTATAATCCTGATTATAAATGCAGTTTTAATCCTTAGAAACAAAGTTTTAAAGACTTATGTACCGGTTTTATGTACAAAGACAAAAACGTATGATGTGTTATCGTTTGCCATATATATGTGCCATAACCGTCGTTTAAAAGGCTACCATGTGCACACAAAATAGCCAGAAACAAGGTATCTAGAACTTACATCTTCATTCTCCAGTAAGACAATGTTGGCAAGATTGCAAGAAAATTCAAGTTCCTACATTTTTTATAGGTGCACCTAACTGGCACAATATAAATTAGAATTTTACACACCCTTGCTAAAAGGAAATGGAGCGTGATAATTATTAATAACCGCAAGAAACCGCCTGTAATAATTCCCGCTCAAACGCTTTAGATCTTCTACCAAAGAAAATTTATATAATAAAAATTAAACAATAATATAAAATTAACGCTGTTATTTTGTTACGCTACTTTATAAAGGTCGACTAAAAGGAGTGAGTAACTTAGTGTATCTGTTCACGATATCTACAATTACAATAAAGAAACTAGATAAGTCTTCTCGTGAAAATGTCTACGAGCTTTTCGTAGAGCCCGCTACGAGTGCTACGACACGCTACGAAAAGGCGTAGACCGTAGGTGTGCCGTAGGTACATGGCGAGGCCATAAGCGTCATTTCTGATAATCTAAATTTAAAAATTCAAATGATAAGTTCTAAAAGTTGTACGTTCTAAAACCAAATGTCAATTAAATGGTTACTATTTTGCCAAGCCTAAAATAATCCAGATACCCGTGCTGCTCACAAATGACATGCCATCATTGATAAGAATTCCACTTCTACCTCAAACATTATAAGCTCGCTAGATAATGTTTTTCAGGCTGACTTGTACATTCATCCACGCCAGGACTGCGTTTGAAGAGACCGGCTAAGCCCATTGATGCTGAACATAAAAACTGCATAGATGCTGTATAAGAACTAAGCGGAGCATTTGCACTTCACAAGAGCCGGATTACGTCTACTTAGTCGAAGATACTCGAGACATGATCCCCCTCAGTCATCTACTTTGTACTACGCTTACACATAGTAAAAAGGCATTGTTATGACGTAAGCATCTACTCTGTTTAGACCTGCCAGACCAGACTAGCTAGGTACTCGTATCACCTAGTTCATAATAATATTATGAAAAAGTTTCTCTCCGTCTGTCTATCTGTCTGTCTGTTACCTTTTCATACTTTAACGGCTCAACGGATGTAGATGCAATATTATCTCTGTACCTAGTAGTTCCCGTGGGATAATTCCCAACATCATCGCAGGCGAAGTCGTGGACAAAAGCTATTCATTAATAGTTCTTGGCAGATCAGCTCAACATCACACCTCTGAAGTTTTCTAGGATACCTAGGTAACAGCTAACTTATACATAAACTTGCGCCTTTTTTTGGGCCTAGGCAGAAACTATAGAACGCCACCTGCTATGATCCTTAAATGCTTCTTTTGCTTCGTTTACGTTCCTACATCAGCTGTGCTATTCTATAAAAATCTCACCCTGAAAACGTAGGCGAAGTGAGCTTAAAGTGTGTCAATCCCTAGTATTAGGTAGAATGACAGTTTACTTCACCTATGTTTTGACGGTGAGATTTTTACAGAATAAGTAGACTGGCTGGTCATACACGCACGCCGATTGCGAGTACTACACGCCTGACCTTTCTAAAGTATACCTACATCATCAATGAAATATTTAAAAAATTGTTTTTATGTACTCAATGTGGATACTGAAGCGCATTCAATAGCTATGACTTACTCCTGAACACGGTAACAGTTTACAAGAGCTTTTCTCAAACGTGGCCCAGGTTTTTGTATAGCGGCTCGGTATTGCTAAAGCAGATCAGGCGCCTTCCCTAAGTCTGCTTATCCTCAAAGGTAAAGTATGAACGTTAATAGTCACATTATGGCTGCCAAACGTTTTGGAACGCATTACAGCGTCACGGCTGATGAAGAAACGCAATGGCAGCTCTTCTTATAAGGTACATTGAGAAAATTCAGCGTTTTCTGGACAAATTAGGTTCTTAGAAACAATTAAAAGATTTTTTTTCTCCCTGCCCTTGAAGGAAAACTTTTTAAATTATAGCTTCATTTGTTCCTTGGAGACGTTGAGCTTTTAATGTAATGAAATCCAATTCGGCTTTTTTCGCAAGTTCCGTACAAAAGGAGCTTTTATAATCCCGACTTTTCAAAGGGTCGAAAAATCAACCCTCTTAATAATATTAAAACATACCTTTTTTGACAGCACTTCACAATGGCAAACTGTCGTGAATGTACAATTATCACAAACGTATTTAAATAAAGTTTGTGATCCTAACCCTTTAGAGACACCCGACATTTCCTTTAACTTCCTCAGTTGACATAATAATGGTAAACCAAATAAGCAGCTAAATGTTCACCGCGGCGGCTGTTGAACCCTCACACATGGACAAACAAGGATAATAAATAAGTGAGCTATACAGCCTGCCTTTTACTTACAAACACCCACTACTCCAGCGACCCAATTCGTCCTTAATTGAATCGACTTCAGGCCGGCCTTCAGACAAATTGCCTGTTAGAGCTCTCACTTAAGTTTTGTCAGTTGAAATACACTAAAAGCAACGATTATTTCGGTTGACGAACAGTTCAAAGGTTACGAATGAAAGCCGGAAAGTCAGACGCCATTCTATAATATTTCCAATTATAACAAATTGGTTTGTATTTACGAGGTAAAGTTCAAAGATACCATAATCGCTAAGAACAAATTTTAATCAAGGTTAATCAAACTCAGATCAAAACGCAATGCAGTAAATACTTACGTAAGTTCGCTAAAAGCGGATGCCCACAAACTATACACCAACACACGCCGAAAATATAATTACAAACAATACAACACTGGTTAATAAAACCAAAACACTAACAAAGGTTCGCAGCGATCAGAAAAAACAAAAGAAAACGGAACACAAGTTGAAATTCGAATTGTTTTGAATATTGCACTAGTTCGGGAAAGATCGCGGTGTTTTCGCAGAGCAGCCGGCAAGCGACGAACGACCGGAATGCGGGTGAAACGCGAACTGAAGATTGTTTCCACGAGGGACGCGGGCATTGGGGTGAAAATAGGGTGAAGCGGGGGCGTACCGCCGACCCGGCTTGAATGGACGCGCCGGCTACGCAACGCATGACGGTTTTCCGTCCGACGATCACAGAAACGCTCCCCCGACGTTTCGCAATGAATGTTTCTCTAATTATTACAGGCTGGTATTTCGAATGTTTTCTTCTTGGCCAACAACGGGAATGTCGGAGATAATGATAATGACTTTGAGACTTGAGAAGCGTAAAATAACAAAGTTTAGGACGATTTCGACATGGGTACGTTTAATAATTTTTGACTGCGGATGCGGAATATAGGCATACAGCCTTTCAGGCTACAAGATACAACGTGTTCTATTTTACTTCTGCCTTAAATATTTTGGTCGACGACCTTTGTCATTTATTTATTTTATTTGAATATTTTCCTCTAATTCGTAAGCGGTTTATTATTTATGTATTATTTATTTTACTTAAAATTTGCAAATGGAACACTTCCTTCACTTTTGATTGAACTTTAGCGGAATCCAATTACCTACGTGTTAAAGAAATATACAGGACCTACACGTAAATAAATATAATTGAACGTACTAAACTTTCTTGATTATATTTATAAATGTAGGCACGCGTTTGCTAGCACCCATGTTAGGCTGTAACAAAATTTCGTAGTCATGCGGGGTCAGAGTAGGGCTCAACTAGTTGACTGACAAACATTACTGACAAGCTGTCGCGCCTAATGTTGTACTCAACTGTTTATTGCGTGAGAGATGTAATCAACTGAATCAACATGATAAGTTGAACTTTAAATTCTTTGAAATTTGTATGCTTCTCTTGTAACTTCTGTTAGAGACTTCAAATACGTACCTAGGCAGGGTAGGTAGGTGTTGTACCTAGGGTTGCCCACTTTTTTAAATCAAATATAGTAATTTCCTCGGATCATATAAACTCACGAAAAAACTAAAAATATATAGAAGGTCGTGGGTTTAAGAAGAAAATTGTTAAATGCATGTTTTTTGCTACTTTGGGTCTTTAATAACAGGTTTTTTTTTATGTCTCCTAACTATCATTAAACTCTAAAAATAAATTATGGTTATAAGACACCTTTATTTCACTTTTTACGAGATTAATAGGTACTGGCCCTATTGCGCTCAACTCGCCATTTTGTATTCATCACTGAAAATATGCTCCCAGTAAAAGATGAAGTTGGTATTTATACCAACTTCAGCTTTTACTACTACTACTAGTAGGTACTACTAGTTTTTACTTTTCTCATATTTTCAACATAGTATAATTTCTTCTTTTTCAAGAAGAAATTATAGATACTATGTTGAAAATATGGGAAGAGTCAGGATCAATGAGCAACACTTGTTGCAATTTTTCAGCAGTAGATAGGTACCTACATTTAGCAACACATTTTTGGTCGAAAGAGCAATAAAAAAAATACAAATTTCAAAAACAGATTACAGCTGGGTTTCGTTTAACGCGTATTGTAATATAATAATTTTCATCGAAGATATTGTAGTTTCACCTCCGTTTTTCACATTTTTTTTTATTATAGTATTTAGGCCTCTAATATAGTAGGGTTGGCAACCCTAAATACAACCTATGTGATATCTAAATATCTAGGTACAAACCTACCCACACATTCATGTCTACTACGAAATCCCGTCTTTGTAGATCTACAACTTGAAATACACAGTAGAATAAAATACTAAATAATCCCAGAGAAATTAACTAAACACCACATATTAATCTTGCAATTAAAATTATAAAAACTGCTAAATCTAATAACTTAAAAGCCCACTTCCCTTCCTAATTCCATTAAAACAATCCACTAATAAAACAACAACCAAAAAAACAGAAACAATAGGGATCTTGTGGCGCCATTCATAAAAGGCACTTTAAAAAAACTTACTAACACTTTTAATTCCCGCCAAATATTTACTAGAGACGTGACGTTAGAGGGGCCAAAGAGCAGTATTCAAATGAATTAAAATCGATAATGAGTACTCCACTAAATCTAGACGGGCGGCGGCGGCGGGCGGCGCGGCGTGGCGGCGGGTGCGTCGCGTCGCGTCAGGGGTTGTGCACCACAGATAGCGAGGGGCGCAACACCCTCGTAAATTGCGCCCTCTTACTAGATTAGGTGCTTTGTTTCCCATTCTAAATACTACAAGTGTAGGGACTACCTATACAATGTGCCTGCCTATACAAATATTTTGTGACTACTGAACTGCGAAGTTCCTTACGATATCCAGGATTTTAGTTTAATTAGGGGTAGGTACCTATCGTTTTAACTGCGCTGAATGTTTGTATCTCGGTCGATTTGCAAGCGTCATTTATAATCTATCTACTTAATTAAATAGAAAAATGAGTGCGGTCGGGATACCCCCGTCAGAAACGAAGAGCCTTACGCGATACTCGCACTCGCACACTCGTATATAATAGAAAAATACAGTCGCATGAAGGGAGGCATATCGCCTTCTCCTTACATGATGATTTTTACCAGTCAACTCCTAACGCAAGCCGGCCGCGTTAAGGTGATACGTAAAAAAATTGATAGCACGAGCGGCGGGCCTAAGAAAGTGACAGAGTCAATTACTTCCACATGCAAAAAAAGAGAGTGCAAAAATGCGCAGGAACAAAAATAAAACAACATAAAGCGCCGCAGACAAAGAATTCTCTGTCTACGTAAAGCGCCAACAGAATAAAAATTGTTTAAAATAAATTAAGCTATGTATCAAAAATATTTTCAGCCAGAGTTTCGAATTACCTAATACAAACATTTAGAATGCAATTTTGAAATTAAATTACTTAGGATTTTAGAATTACAGAAAAAAATATAATAAAGGAGAGGTCTTTTCGGAACTTAATTCTATCGAGGAAATTTAACCCAATTGCGTTTTCCTTCAGTCAGAGTATTAATCAAATAGTCAATAAACATATTTCCAAAAAAATTATCCATTTAGACTAATAATGAAATAAAAGGTTAGGAAAAAGCCCCCAATTTATTTTAGAACTTCGTTCCAAAATGAAATGCTGTGCGTTGGTAAGCGCATCACTTGAGAACGGCTGAACCGATTTGGTTGTTTTTTAATATTCGTTAGGCGGATATGGTTTTTAGCGAAAGAAAAATTTGAAAAGTTCCTCGGAAACGTCCGGAAAAACTGAAAGTGCTTTCTTCTATGGGATTGTATAAATTATTGAAATTTGGACAGGACAGACGTCCTGTCCAAATTTCAATAATTTATCGGGTCAGCTGGTAAATAATATTATTAGGTACCTAAATAAATTCTTTCTTCGTCTCATCATTATGGGCTTATCCCATAGTAAAAATGTTAGTCAATCAACACGGTGACTAAACATCTCGTGATCGAGGTGAGCCGCTCAACAAAATCAGTATAGTGTTGTCTTTTGACTGACATGTTGACCATTCCAGATACCAGTTTACCCCTTGCCAGTAAAAGGGATGAAGGTGAAACATGGTACTTTGTCCGCCAATCGAATCACAAGTTGTATGGCCTCACTAGATATCGATCAGTGCCATCTGTCGGTCGGATACGACTCGACGGTGACGGAACGAGTGAAGTAGGATTGCCGTTCGGGGCATCGGCAAATATAATTATATGTTATGTAAAACACCTCAGATCATTAATTAAACACAGTAAAACACCGTCTCCATCGCGACTCAAAGGGATGAGAAGAACCGGAACTCTTGTACGGTACGTGTTGATACTATTGTAAATACAGGTGTCACAGACTTCGGCTGTGAGAGTTGGATTGGTATTTCTTGCCGGAACTTGAGGCAACCAACAAGGTTGGGCACTATTATCGGATAGCGGATAACTTGCTTCATAAAATATTAATATGATGTCAGACTTCGAGAGAATTACCTGTTTTACATAAGCTGTTGTCATTATTTCCTATTATACTGCCTAATCATTTTGAGATAAACATTTTTAACCCAACTTAGCAGGTACCCACTATCATCAAAAAAAATAAAATAAAAGCTTTTAATTTCTTTTTAAAAAAGATGTTAGAAAATAAAGTATCAAATTATTTAAAAAAAACCTAAGAATTAGTGTTCTATTAATTATTGTTATAGTATATTTATAATATTATAGTTATGTTGTAACAGTCATATTGCCATTGGGTAGTTCAAATAAAATTAAAAAGGTATTTCTCCAATAAAAAATAATGCAGCTACGTTTAGTTACCATTTGACGTGGCTTAAAAACAAAGCTTTAGAATGTGTTCACTTTCATTACAAGCTTGTGATAAATAACTTATAACGAAAAAAAAATTATATTATAAATAGAACAGTCACTTTAAAAAAATATTTTATTGTATTTGCAAATAACAATGGTTGCGAATAAATTGAACGTGTTAAGTTAATGCAGTAACAAAACGTTCACTTCGTTATGAGTTTTCTCAGCCGCTGTGTCTGCTGTTTAGTTTAGTTCATCAATTTATTAATTTTTAGTGGAAATGTTTTAATAGTTATTAATTTGCCTAAAACTAATACTGGATATATTTTTGGTCGATATATTAACAGAAAAGGTAAGATTTTTTGCAAAATTATTGTAGGGGTCGTCTTCCAAAATATAACGTTTCACCTTTCGTTTTGTAATAACATTTTTATCGATCTTCAGTAAATAACCGAAATACTGATCATGATATTATCATAGTCATTTGTATTGAATGTATTCTCTCTTTTGCCCCACATTGATTTTTTTTATTTCAGGTTATTATCGACCTGTCAAGAAGACATTTTTTTCGTGAAGCTGTTTGCAAAATTCGCAAAATAGGAGACGAAAACCCCTTTAAGTTTTCAAATTTCATATCGAATCTGCCACCAATAGTAAGTTTGATTAATTTTCATTAATTTAAACCGTAAAAGTGCGTGTTACATGTTCAAATGCATTTAATTGGATCTTTGAGGTGTGTAGGTAAACACTTTGCAGATTCCATTGCTAGGGGTGTTTTATTATTGTAAATTATTGCTTGTATTGTGTCTTTGTTAGTCTTATAATATGCTATACTTCTCTACATTGTGTGTTATTGTAGTGCAGACACGAATATTATGTGTATAACCTCTAAATGCTTACAATGAATCCTATATCATATGTTTCTGTCACACCCAGCTGTTTAGATATCGTAACTCACGTAAGGTTAGATTTAGATAAAACTTCTGTATATTTGGATGATGATTCCAAGAGGTTACACCATTTGATGGAGTATTGTACATTGTCTTGCAAAGATAAGTGGAAATAAACTTTGTATTGTACACATAGCTGTGAGAATAGTAGGTAAGCTGTGTTTATGGAAACATTTTAATCAAATTAAACATTAGTTAGTCATTTACTCATAAAGTAATGGCTGCAATACATGTAGGGGGATTACAATGATCTACTTTACATGCCAATAAACTGAATTACAAACATGTTCAGTTTGAAGCAAAATAAAAATAAAAAATATCCTAATCATTGAATAGTTCTCACGAAAATTTTAAAGTTCCAAAACATTTAGAATTTAATTAATAATTGCATTTACAAATTAAACCAAATTTAAAAATGTTGACTTGTGTCAACCTGCACAAAGTGCTTACCCACTGATAGAAACAATTAAAACATTGACATGAAAAGTGCTAAATCATCTTTTATCTTGAATTCTGTGTCACAATTATGTTTATCAAGTTAACTAGTTTTGCTGATGAATACAGCAGCATAAATGGTTCTGCTATTATAACTAAGCATCAATTATTATTGCTATTGGTCAGATTAACCAGTGAGTGATATTCAGATTTAAATAAAAGAAGATTGTATTGTCAAAAACACTTTGATGGTTTATTACAGAGGCTTTTAACATGCACTTCTTTCTACATCGTTTTCACATTGTATAATTTCAACATGTATAATATAACCACATTTTTGTAACAATATTTTGATTTAAAAGTGTGTCCATGGAGTTTCTTGCTTGTTCTTCTCCATAAGTACCTACTATGCTTTGAAATGGGCAACTAGCTTCACCTTTCTGACTGACTGACCCCTTGACAATTCAAAAGTGCCTGTAACTGGTTTATTTGAAATAAATGCTGTGAGTTTGAGTTTAATCTTGTTTGTGTTGTGTTATCAGGTGCAAAGTACATTGCTTTGTTGTAAGACACTCAACACTGCTCCTTCCATATTCAGTCTTTACCAACTGCCTTTATAATGTGGTTGGTCTATCTAGTTGAGTAAGAGTCCCACCTTATGCTTGCCAATTGGCACCCTCCACTCGGGGAATCTATGGCCACTATTGTAGCTAAATTCTCCCCACCATTCTGACTGAGTCAAACTTTCTATTTACACAAATTCAAAACAACTGCAACATTTTTTCATTGTTCAGTGAATGTTTTATCATAATATATCAACTACAATATTTATAATGCTCAAGTTTAGGGTTAATGAATTTATACATAAATAACTACTGATTATACCAGTTCTTTCACACATAATGAAAACATCAAACAACAATTTTCTCAAGGCCGCTGGCAGATATGTAGACAAGTTATTTATTGCTGCATATTATGTGACTGAATGTCTTGGAAACATTGTATTGAACATGTACAAAATGTATTAGAGTTGTATATAATTATGAGTCATGAGACAATCCTTAAAAACAGCCAGCTGTTTTTAAGGATTGATAACAGTAAACCAATGTTAAAAATTCAACTAAATAACAGACATTCAAATCTGCTTTTGATAACAACAAAAAAATGTAGTAGCAAGTGAATTTCATGGTCAAAGTGATATCAACCTAAATAATGTCATGATTGTAAATGACAAACATTCTACGAAAAAACTCCTTCGTCATTGCTGTTCTGTGTGATCATAAATTGAATATTTTCCCAATTGAAATAGAATATTATTGACAAGGATGTATTCAAAGACTTCAATTAGCACATTAAACAGAAAACAGTTTTATTGGTCTGAATAATATTTTATTATAACAACATTTTCAGTAGTAGTAGTAACACCAATAAAATAATGAACAAATAAATAAAATAAAAATAACCTTGCATTGTTTTTAATAAGTGTTGTTGTTTCAAATTAGTATTATATGAATACAAGACTAGCATAACATAAATAACATTTTAATTTTAAAAACAAGCAGACATACTCTGGCCTTGCCGCCTTACACAACAGCTCTTTGAAAAACATAGAATTGTGTTGAACAACAATAAAAAAATGTCTCCTATTAATTTCTTGTTCCCTACCAACCTGCAGCTAGGGTTTTATTAAAACATGGCTATTGTTGTCTTAAATATTTCACATCTTAGGGGTTTTGCTTTATATTATTTGTGTGTAGATAAACCATATTTCCAACACCAATTACTAGTAGAGCTTTGTATGCCTGCATTTCCAATTCTATCTTATGATAAACTAGCTGCTGCCCGCGGCGCCGCCCGCGTGGATGTCGGAAATTATCCCACGGGAACGTGCTACCGGGACTAAAAGGCTATTTTACTCCTTATAACGTCAGCTATCTGCCAGTGAAAGTCCTATCAAAATCGGTCCAGCCGTTTCGGAGATTAGAAGGAACAGACAGACAGAAAGACAATTTTTTTTTTTATTTGTACTGTGTATACTTTCATATGCATTCAGTAAACAGCTGTTATTTTGACATTACAAACAGACACTTCAATTTTATTTATTTGTATAGATGTGTCTGTTCCGTAGAATAGTTTTTATCTCTATCACAATTATTTTGTTTTATTAAGCAATTGATGTTTGTATTCTATTGATGACATTGACAAGCAAATGATTGGTTGAGAACACAGGATGAGTAGCGGATAAAAGATGAATTGATATACCTACTATCTTAGATAAATTGTCTTCAAATATGGCTTGATAGTTACAAACACGACTCAGCAGCAATGATTTTCGAAATATTACAGAAAATATGAACAGAAGTACAGCCTCTTTAAACTTGGTATAAACCTTTATTTACAGGCACATTAGAGACATTTCAACTTAATGCCTAAACTTAGCTAATCCCTTGGTCTTGCTAGACGACACGACGACAGTCAACCAATGAAACATAATAATAGGTCAAGCACTAACTGCTTTAGAAGAGATGTCACAGAAACGTATCACAAGTCACAACCCTTTACAGAATGTTTTTGTATGCAGAGGCCCTTCTGCTGAAGGTATATGTTGTTGTCAATCAAATTGTATTGTGAGTCAGCAAGGTTCACTGTGCTCCTTTGTGATCGAAAGCGCCGTCGCCGGCACACTCAATATACGCAAAATTCCTGTAATTTAATCCTTTTGGTTAAAATACCTAAAAGCTTATTTTTGTGGCCCTAATCGGAACTAACGCCGCTATTTTGTTTTTCAATAAAAATTATCTTCCAATTTCTCAAATGTTTACCAACAACAAGCCTGTCAATGTCACTCAGGCGTCAAAAGATGCTTGTAGCACATCTATGAAACAGATATTCTTCCAAGATTCCAAGCTTTCTAGCAAAAAATTATACTGAAGTATCCTGGACAGGGTGGTAGAACGATGCCACGTTGCAGTAAACGCACACGGAGCGGCGCTCCCGCGAGCGGGGGCGAAGTCCTGCCGGGGGCGACCGCCATTGACGAACACCATCACCACAAGAGATCTAGAAATAGCAGGTAAGACCATCCTCACTCCCTTCCGGCTCCCTTGTAATCAAGGGCAAGACCTTACAAAAGTGTTGGTAACTTTTGGGTCTGACCATATTAGAAATTGGAGGCCATTCTCGCGATGTTGTAGTCAGTGTAGATTACAATGCGTGGCTACAAGGGTAGGGGAAGACTAAAGAAACGATGCATGGACTGACTGAAAGAGTATATGGCTGGAAAGAGGATGACGACTAATAGAGAAGTATGGGACAAAAAACGACATGTTGCGCCGAGCGCGAATAAATTGGGATTATTATTAGTGAGTTTTTAGGGTTCCGACCTTACAACGAAAATTGGAACCTTTATAATATCATTTTATTGTTTCTTTTTAACTCCAGCTAGGTTAAGTGTATGTACATCCTTCCCATTTTGACCTATGAATCCCAGACTTGGTTTTCCAACGTGCAATAGAGCGCACTGAGCGCAGTATTCTAGGCGTTAAGTTGAAAGACCATATTCGCAACACCACGCTGCGCTCCAAAACACAGATTATTGACGTTGTTCAAAAAGCCGCTAAGCTGAAGTGGGACTGGGCTGGCCACGTCTGCAGTGTGGCCCTATGCGCCAGAAGGCGTCGCGGCAGACCCCATAGAAGATTGCGGGACGAGCTGGAGTAAACAAACGACCGGTGGTCCACTTTAGCCCTGGATCGAAAAAGCTGGAAGTCATGGGGAGAGGCATTCGCCCGGCAGTGGGATGATGCAGGCTAACAGTACCAGGTGTCCAGCAAGCTCACGGATGCCCAGCGTCCATCGCCGAATCTCTGGATGCTTTTAGTGGATATTTCAAGTGTGCATGCATTAGTGGATTTAGTAATATTCAGGAATATGGTTAATAAAACATTCCTTTTCATAGGATCGTTTTCCTTAAAAGGAACCTCATCACTCACGTTTATTAACTGTCAGCTTGACAACTGACGTTTCGTTCACAAACCAACTTCAACAACGGAGGGGCAATTCCCGTATTTTTATGACCGTTCGCATTCTAATCTCAGTCTCAATCTGTCAAAATTACAATCAATTTACATACATTTTTGACAGGTTTTTGACATTGATTGTGATTTTGAGATGAGATTGCGACTTGAATTTAAACGTTTTTTAAGTACGAGAAGTGGCCTACAGGTAAAACGCATATAATGTATCTATTTGCTTTGCTTATTTTCAGTTCACGTCGACATTCCAAATCAGAAGACACGAGTTTTAGTGTAAAGAAATGTTTAACATGGTTTAAAGAATATACAACAGCCCTGGACCCAGAAGTATTGGGTGAGTTACTACTCTATTATCATCATGATCATCACATATCCACAGCCTGACATGGTTGTGCCAATACCCACGCTCCTGACAGTCTCATTTAAGCCCAACCCGCGGTGACAATTTTGTCTGCCAATCCCGCCGCCGTCGGACTTCCTACTTCCAGTCATTGGTTTAGTAACTAGTAGCACTGATAGTCAAATTCTTCTACTATTTTTCTCGGCCTACTGTTCCTCTCAGAAGCTAGGGCATACTCAACTTTGACATTCAATTAATACGAGTTTAATTTGTACGTACAGGTCCAGAAGGCATGGAAAAGTTTTGTGAAGACTTAAGTGTGGATCCTGAGAACGTCGTCATGTTGGTCATCGCATACAAAATGGGAGCAAAACAAATGGGCTACTTCACACAAGAGGAATGGATAAAAGGTAGGTTTGCAATTTGTTTTCTCAGCTACATATTTATCTAAAATAAATCACAAATATATGAGAATATATAAGAAAAATAAGATACAGTATGATTATATTATTGTATTCCTTTACCTTCGTAGGGATTGTGAAGAATGCTAGTTACATGTGGACATAATTTTCGTAAACATCGTGCCATATTGTGGAAATGAACTACTATTAACAAAGAAACATTATTAAACTGTTGCTGCTATCTGTTTCAGGACTAACGGACCTACAATGTGACAGTGCACACAAATTGCAGAGCAAAATAGAATACCTTCGCAGCTTACTCAATGATCCATATATGTTTAAGGCCATTTACAGATATTCTTATGATTTTGCTAGGGTGAGTACAGTTTCTATCATATAAATAAATTAAGAAATTAAGACAATCGACACTCCAAGAATGGCACTAGAATCACGTGTCTTAGGTTATTCGCGTTGTCGACTTCAATTTATCGCTCACTAATCAGACAATACAATACAAAAAAAAAAAAATTCCAAGACACTCGTAAGGAAACACAATTTGTTCATTTTCATGTTCACTGAATATTTTTTTAAACAATAGGGAATTGCATGTTATTTAAATTTGGTTCAAATATTTTTATTCCGAATCTTTATTGGCCCGACATTTGAACCAACTCATTATTTTAGTAATTAATATATTTTTAATTACTTAAAATTAATAAATAAAAGTGCAAATTAAGCGAGAGAAATTCAAATTTGTAAAACGCAACACCATTGGTTAAAACAAAATGTGACATCAAAATATTATGTCAACAAGTTCGTATTGCTTACATTTGTATGGCATTGCAGGCTTTAGATTAGAAAATATTGTAATAACGTGTGTGTTGTGTATTCATTTATTGTTTAAGTGTAATTCTTGTATACTAGTGAGATTAGAAATCATTTAGGAAAGTGACTGAAATGGTTTTGTAAAAGCACAACCGGATAATATGCCGGGAATAGATATATTCATGAAGTCGTCTTATTTTCTTTCAAATCCAAATTTTATGTGCGCTGAAGTAAAAGGAGTGAAAGCTGCAAGGTAATGATTCTATAATAACACATTACGTACGTTATTTTAGCCATAAATACAATCCTAAATATATTGAGGAGTATACATAACCTATAATTTTTGATTCACAACAATGTAAATAAGATATTGTCATCAATCACTAATAAAGAACTTTATTATTGATCGATGGTTATTGCAGATACTTCATCTCTTTGGATAATCGTAAACAATTCCTTACGTATTTTTGCACCTATTGGAGCTGGAAAAATACATTATCATGTGCATTTTTGATAGTGTTTCTGCATTCAGGCACAATGCAATACTTATAAATTAGCTTTTGAGCTTTTTTCATGGTGAAATAAGTAAGAACGAGAACACCTGTAGTAAACAATGGACTGGACTATCACTGGATATAGTATTTGACGTCATCAACAGAGCGCGCGAAAATGGCGTCGTTTAAACAGCTCGAAATTATTCTCTATTTTAAATATTTTTTTATAACTTAAGATCGTTTATACCTTATGAGTGGCAACGTCGCAATTTAGTGTCATATTTCGTGGTTTTAAATTTTTATCATTTAATCGGAGCTATATTTAAAAAATCTGTTTAATAAAATTTTTAGAATTATGTGAAAACTGTGTAAAAGGTAAGAAATCGTTGCGTTTACAGTTCTATTTATATGCAAATAATACATTGGAAATTTGCAGGGCGTTATTTTCATTGTAAAATAACTGTATTACGGTTACTTACTTTTTAAACGCTTTCACGTAATTCTAAAAAGTTAATTAAACAGATTTTTAAAATATAGCTCCGATTAAATGATAAAAATTGAAAACCACGAAATATGACACTAAATTGCGACGTTGCCACTCATAAGGTATAAACGCTCTTAATTACTGCATTTTTTGACAGTATTTATATTTTTTACTATGTTATATCGGTGTAAACATAAATTCAAAATATAAAATAAATACATGCATATACCCTATGGTCCCCCCCCAGGACAAAGACCAGCGCTCGCTCGACACGAGCACGGCGCGCGCGCTGCTGGGCGTCCTCCTGCCGCGCTGGGCCCTGCGCGCGTCGCTGGCCGACTTCCTGCTGCGCGAGCGGCGCTACCGGGTCGTCAACCGCGACCAGTGGTGCAACATCCTCGAGTTCAGTCGGACGGTCGACACGCAGCTCACGACGTACGACGCCGACGGAGCGTGTTAGTACATTGTCATGTTTATCTATTGGTCTCCTGCCGCGCTGGGCCCTGCGCGCGTCGCTGGCCGACTTCCTGCTGCGCGAGCGGCGCTACCGGGTCGTCAACCGCGACCAGTGGTGCAACATCCTCGAGTTCAGTCGGACGGTCGACACGCAGCTCACGACGTACGACGCCGACGGAGCGTGTTAGTACATTGTCATGTTTATCTATTGGTCTCCTGCCGCGCTGGGCCCTGCGCGCGTCGCTGGCCGACTTCCTGCTGCGCGAGCGGCGCTACCGGGTCGTCAACCGCGACCAGTGGTGCAACATCCTCGAGTTCAGTCGGACGGTCGACACGCAGCTCACGACGTACGACGCCGACGGAGCGTGTTAGTACATTGTCATGTTTATCTATTGGTCTCCTGCCGCGCTGGGCCCTGCGCGCGTCGCTGGCCGACTTCCTGCTGCGCGAGCGGCGCTACCGGGTCGTCAACCGCGACCAGTGGTGCAACATCCTCGAGTTCAGTCGGACGGTCGACACGCAGCTCACGACGTACGACGCCGACGGAGCGTGTTAGTACATTGTCATGTTTATCTATTGGTCTCCTGCCGCGCTGGGCCCTGCGCGCGTCGCTGGCCGACTTCCTGCTGCGCGAGCGGCGCTACCGGGTCGTCAACCGCGACCAGTGGTGCAACATCCTCGAGTTCAGTCGGACGGTCGACACGCAGCTCACGACGTACGACGCCGACGGAGCGTGTTAGTACATTGTCATGTTTATCTATTGGTCTCCTGCCGCGCTGGGCCCTGCGCGCGTCGCTGGCCGACTTCCTGCTGCGCGAGCGGCGCTACCGGGTCGTCAACCGCGACCAGTGGTGCAACATCCTCGAGTTCAGTCGGACGGTCGACACGCAGCTCACGACGTACGACGCCGACGGAGCGTGTTAGTACATTGTCATGTTTATCTATTGGTCTCCTGCCGCGCTGGGCCCTGCGCGCGTCGCTGGCCGACTTCCTGCTGCGCGAGCGGCGCTACCGGGTCGTCAACCGCGACCAGTGGTGCAACATCCTCGAGTTCAGTCGGACGGTCGACACGCAGCTCACGACGTACGACGCCGACGGAGCGTGTTAGTACATTGTCATGTTTATCTATTGGTCTCCTGCCGCGCTGGGCCCTGCGCGCGTCGCTGGCCGACTTCCTGCTGCGCGAGCGGCGCTACCGGGTCGTCAACCGCGACCAGTGGTGCAACATCCTCGAGTTCAGTCGGACGGTCGACACGCAGCTCACGACGTACGACGCCGACGGAGCGTGTTAGTACATTGTCATGTTTATCTATTGGTCTCCTGCCGCGCTGGGCCCTGCGCGCGTCGCTGGCCGACTTCCTGCTGCGCGAGCGGCGCTACCGGGTCGTCAACCGCGACCAGTGGTGCAACATCCTCGAGTTCAGTCGGACGGTCGACACGCAGCTCACGACGTACGACGCCGACGGAGCGTGTTAGTACATTGTCATGTTTATCTATTGGTCTCCTGCCGCGCTGGGCCCTGCGCGCGTCGCTGGCCGACTTCCTGCTGCGCGAGCGGCGCTACCGGGTCGTCAACCGCGACCAGTGGTGCAACATCCTCGAGTTCAGTCGGACGGTCGACACGCAGCTCACGACGTACGACGCCGACGGAGCGTGTTAGTACATTGTCATGTTTATCTATTGGTCTCCTGCCGCGCTGGGCCCTGCGCGCGTCGCTGGCCGACTTCCTGCTGCGCGAGCGGCGCTACCGGGTCGTCAACCGCGACCAGTGGTGCAACATCCTCGAGTTCAGTCGGACGGTCGACACGCAGCTCACGACGTACGACGCCGACGGAGCGTGTTAGTACATTGTCATGTTTATCTATTGGTCTCCTGCCGCGCTGGGCCCTGCGCGCGTCGCTGGCCGACTTCCTGCTGCGCGAGCGGCGCTACCGGGTCGTCAACCGCGACCAGTGGTGCAACATCCTCGAGTTCAGTCGGACGGTCGACACGCAGCTCACGACGTACGACGCCGACGGAGCGTGTTAGTACATTGTCATGTTTATCTATTGGTCTCCTGCCGCGCTGGGCCCTGCGCGCGTCGCTGGCCGACTTCCTGCTGCGCGAGCGGCGCTACCGGGTCGTCAACCGCGACCAGTGGTGCAACATCCTCGAGTTCAGTCGGACGGTCGACACGCAGCTCACGACGTACGACGCCGACGGAGCGTGTTAGTACATTGTCATGTTTATCTATTGGTCTCCTGCCGCGCTGGGCCCTGCGCGCGTCGCTGGCCGACTTCCTGCTGCGCGAGCGGCGCTACCGGGTCGTCAACCGCGACCAGTGGTGCAACATCCTCGAGTTCAGTCGGACGGTCGACACGCAGCTCACGACGTACGACGCCGACGGAGCGTGTTAGTACATTGTCATGTTTATCTATTGGTCTCCTGCCGCGCTGGGCCCTGCGCGCGTCGCTGGCCGACTTCCTGCTGCGCGAGCGGCGCTACCGGGTCGTCAACCGCGACCAGTGGTGCAACATCCTCGAGTTCAGTCGGACGGTCGACACGCAGCTCACGACGTACGACGCCGACGGAGCGTGTTAGTACATTGTCATGTTTATCTATTGGTCTCCTGCCGCGCTGGGCCCTGCGCGCGTCGCTGGCCGACTTCCTGCTGCGCGAGCGGCGCTACCGGGTCGTCAACCGCGACCAGTGGTGCAACATCCTCGAGTTCAGTCGGACGGTCGACACGCAGCTCACGACGTACGACGCCGACGGAGCGTGTTAGTACATTGTCATGTTTATCTATTGGTCTCCTGCCGCGCTGGGCCCTGCGCGCGTCGCTGGCCGACTTCCTGCTGCGCGAGCGGCGCTACCGGGTCGTCAACCGCGACCAGTGGTGCAACATCCTCGAGTTCAGTCGGACGGTCGACACGCAGCTCACGACGTACGACGCCGACGGAGCGTGTTAGTACATTGTCATGTTTATCTATTGGTCTCCTGCCGCGCTGGGCCCTGCGCGCGTCGCTGGCCGACTTCCTGCTGCGCGAGCGGCGCTACCGGGTCGTCAACCGCGACCAGTGGTGCAACATCCTCGAGTTCAGTCGGACGGTCGACACGCAGCTCACGACGTACGACGCCGACGGAGCGTGTTAGTACATTGTCATGTTTATCTATTGGTCTCCTGCCGCGCTGGGCCCTGCGCGCGTCGCTGGCCGACTTCCTGCTGCGCGAGCGGCGCTACCGGGTCGTCAACCGCGACCAGTGGTGCAACATCCTCGAGTTCAGTCGGACGGTCGACACGCAGCTCACGACGTACGACGCCGACGGAGCGTGTTAGTACATTGTCATGTTTATCTATTGGTCTCCTGCCGCGCTGGGCCCTGCGCGCGTCGCTGGCCGACTTCCTGCTGCGCGAGCGGCGCTACCGGGTCGTCAACCGCGACCAGTGGTGCAACATCCTCGAGTTCAGTCGGACGGTCGACACGCAGCTCACGACGTACGACGCCGACGGAGCGTGTTAGTACATTGTCATGTTTATCTATTGGTCTCCTGCCGCGCTGGGCCCTGCGCGCGTCGCTGGCCGACTTCCTGCTGCGCGAGCGGCGCTACCGGGTCGTCAACCGCGACCAGTGGTGCAACATCCTCGAGTTCAGTCGGACGGTCGACACGCAGCTCACGACGTACGACGCCGACGGAGCGTGTTAGTACATTGTCATGTTTATCTATTGGTCTCCTGCCGCGCTGGGCCCTGCGCGCGTCGCTGGCCGACTTCCTGCTGCGCGAGCGGCGCTACCGGGTCGTCAACCGCGACCAGTGGTGCAACATCCTCGAGTTCAGTCGGACGGTCGACACGCAGCTCACGACGTACGACGCCGACGGAGCGTGTTAGTACATTGTCATGTTTATCTATTGGTCTCCTGCCGCGCTGGGCCCTGCGCGCGTCGCTGGCCGACTTCCTGCTGCGCGAGCGGCGCTACCGGGTCGTCAACCGCGACCAGTGGTGCAACATCCTCGAGTTCAGTCGGACGGTCGACACGCAGCTCACGACGTACGACGCCGACGGAGCGTGTTAGTACATTGTCATGTTTATCTATTGGTCTCCTGCCGCGCTGGGCCCTGCGCGCGTCGCTGGCCGACTTCCTGCTGCGCGAGCGGCGCTACCGGGTCGTCAACCGCGACCAGTGGTGCAACATCCTCGAGTTCAGTCGGACGGTCGACACGCAGCTCACGACGTACGACGCCGACGGAGCGTGTTAGTACATTGTCATGTTTATCTATTGGTCTATCTGCAATCGTTACACTGTTCGATCTAATTGACACGAGCCGAGAACACGATATTGAGCTATAGACGCAGCATAAATAAACAAAATGAAACCTAAAAAAAAGTACAGACAAGACTTACATAATTTTAACAAGACATTAGTTTACAATACATAAGAGTAATTGTATGTTACATAGTTAGTGTAATTGTTATCTATTTTGGTGGACTTGGCGCTTGAAGTTTTAAAGTGAAGTGCAACAAATATCAATCCCTTCACGACATTTATTTCTGCAGTCTTCGGTAGTTGGGCCCTGAAATAGTTTTGCAGAATGAGGGGCGTAATTTTAGATGTAAAGACAAGCAAGTGCGAGCATGGGTTCAATTCCTAAGTCGGGCGAAGTGTTTTGGATTTTTTATTAGGAATTTCTCAGTAGCAGGCCAGAGTTTGAGAGTTGGCGGTTTGATACCCCCTGTAAGGTTATGCGGAACGTGAAGCAAACTACAAGGTCCAGTAGTGACTGCCACCACCACCAGCAGTATCAATGTAGCCACTCGTGAATAACATCGACCAAGCCTCGCACGTCATGACGTGAGTCCGGGCCTCCTGCGCCTGGTCCCCGTAGGCGTGCGCGAGGGTCAGAGTGCACCTGTGTCTGTCTGCGCACACGCGTGCTCTACCATATCTCCCGCGCCGAAGGTTAGGCTCCGCAGAGATTGGCCGCCATGGCCGAAATTCGGTCTGTATGACTATATATTCTAACAAATTGTTTGCATACTTCCAGGGCCAGTGATGCTGGACGAGTTCGTAGAGTGGTTGCGTGCCGAGCGCGCGGGCGACGCGGCCATGGCGGCGAACAGCTGAGGGCCGCGCGGCCGCGGGTGGTGAGGGCTAGTGCGGCGGGCCGGGAGTAGTGCGCGCGTGGAGTGCTGGACATTGGCTTATTAATCTAATTGTACATATACGAGATGAGTTTGGACGGTGATCCCTGGCGTTTGCCTGTATCTAGGGGTTCAGAGATGTGTCGGTTTAATATATCAATCATTGAAATTATTTATGTCTGTAGGCTGATTTAACCAACGCCAGATGTTTTTATCTGTGGAATAAAATTGACGTATAGCAATTTTTGTAAGGAAACACTATAAAAAATTACAAATGTTCCTTGGATAAAGACTGTCGTTGGAAGACTCAAGTCTGTGTAGCAAATCGCAGTAGACAGCGTTTTCAGTACACCTTCGTGTGTGTATTATACTGGTAGATAATGAATTCAATCAATCTTTTAATCAAAAAACAAATATCAGCACTCCATTTGTTTACTACTCCTTGGAACAGTCATTGCTATGTCGTCAAGGTTGACATGCAATGTGGATAGGATAAGCAAAGTGGAAAAGACTTGATTAGGATTGAAGGGTCTAAATCAAAGGGATGTTAGACCTAGGATAGGAAAATGTTCTTTATTTAATGAACAAGGATTGTTGCTCTCTCACAGCACATCGGTAAGTCGGAACCTTCAGTGAACACCCTGTATATGCAGACATGACATTGATACTGAACGAAAACTGAAAACTAATCTTATTTATCGCCAATTGGCTTTATTTTTCTTTTGGGGGTTTTCAGTGGTATGATATGTCTAAAATGTTTCTGTTTGGCTAGGAATAAAAACATGCAGGTTTTATATAATGCTGAGTTTGGATTCCATTAAAGATTTATAGGTAGGTACTTGGTTTTGGATCGTGATAATTTACGTCACAGTATTGAAATAGAGTAGTAATGGTGATAATTCCTGAATTAAAATACTTTCTGAATCAGTGTCATGTCTTAGCCTTAAAAAGTATCCCAGTTGATCCCATATTGTACTATGTTATTTTACAACTTACAAACTCACTCGCTGAATTCTTTAGTATATAATACTTGAGCCATAGGGGTCTGTAATGTAATTTATTAACAGTGCTGAAAGCAGGAAATTAAATTATTACGTCAGTAATATTTATCGCAGGCGATAATCGCTTTAGTTTACTGTGCCACTCGAAATATAAATTTTGTTAAAAAAAGGGTCCGGTCCCACCATACCCCTGGTGGTATGGTGGGTCTAAAACTATACCACTGAGAAAATAGTGTTGTGGACTACACAAGCATAAATTATTCAGGAGCTACCCATACTTAGGATTGTCTACTTATTTATAACTATTACTTGGTGAATTATTTGGGTTAGGTTAGGTTAGAACTGTGACCATTAAAGTAGATCCAGATCCTTGTAGTCCACAACACTATTAAACATCCCAATGAGTTACACTGTCTGTGACATGTTTCATTCTAAAATAAACAGTTAATAAACAGAAATATCAGTAGGCCATGCCTTGGACCAATTCCGAATATGATTGTTAATGGCGAACTGCGTAATAGGAGTATGTATGTGACATATTTTTATTTGTACTTACTAAACTAGTTTACCACAATACTATTTTCTCAGTGGTATAGTTTTAGACCTTCATACCACCAGGGGTATGGCCAGTGGTATGGTGGGTCCGGAATGAAAAACCTAAGTGTATAAAATGAACTTTTGGCTCGCTTTTTACTCTAGCGTTGTCACATTAATTTTTAATTTTTTCTTGTTTTTCTTTATAAAGGCACCACATCGATTTTTATTTAATTTCTAACAATGCTAGTGTAGAAAGAAGGCATTCTGTCACTTAAGCCAAATTGTGGAAATTAGAACATTTTAGTGTGTTTGTTTGGTCCATAAATATTATTAATTCGTGAGAATGTATGTGAATGCTGTAAATTAAATGTACCGATTTTTGCCGAATTAAAAAAATAAAACAAGCAGGTATTGTTTATAAACAACAGCTGTTTTTCTTTGTAACAATGACTATCCCTGTACTTTATTTATGCAAAGCATGCTGCACTTTTTCCATTATCATTATTTCACAAATTATGTAAATATAAAATTACTTAATCTATTGGTTGGCCACTCAAGGAGCTTCATATTTCAATGGTCAGTACATAACCTTGTATTTTATGTATTATTATAATAACTTAGTTGACCTAAGTTTAAGTGTATATTTTTAGCATTTATTTTAGATGTATGTATAGATTTTGCAATGCTCCTCTGATATAATTTAAAGAAAAAAATACGCAATCTCGTTATCATTATACAAGGTGTAGCAGAATAAACGCAAGTCCTGAAAATAGTTTGCTCATAATTGACTACTGAATCCATTACAGATAGGTGTTTTTTTCAAATTTGTCGTATTTTACAATACTGACTGCCGATTGAGCCAAAGAAAATTAAATCTTATTTCAAGGCAATAAATAAGACTCAATTTTAAATGCATAGAGTAATGCTACGTCAACACGATTTTCTTAATAAAAAGAGCTAGCTTTAAGAAAAAGTTGTTTTGGTAATTGTATTATGCTTTGAACTAAATACTCTTAATTGGGGTGTATGAGGTCTTGCGTTAATTATGTTACACATTGTATACCAAATCTGTTGAAACATATTATATTAATTTGCCCACCGAACGTTATTATTATGTTTGCAATGAACAGTACAAACAGCAAGGAGAATGTTTTCTTTTGACCAGGATATGTGGATATTTATTTTGAACCAGTAGCCAATCTTTGGTGGGATTAGTGTAATGTATTATGATTCTATAAAAAGCTTATATTGTCTGGTATCTGCAACAGATGGCCTTTCGACTGATTTTGAACACAATGCATAGAATAATTACTGTAACTCGGAATGTGCGATCGACATCTCTAGCATTTCTTCTGTCCTTAGCAACATTGTCCTTACATTTGTTTAGATAGAATCAGCTGCTATTAATGTATAGTATCTTAGCCTTAACAAGTGCATAGAGTAAGTACTTATTATTTTTGAAAAGATTATTGAAGACTAATGCTAGACATGTATTGCACATTCACATAAAATAAAATAGAATAAATCCGTATAACACCACAAACTTTAGACTGGATAAATGAGGCCACTTCGAATCATGTTCCAATAGACTAGCTCTGTGTCTAGTCTAAACACTAGGTTTAGGTGTAGCCTCCTGGATTCCAGAAAAAAAATGGTTGGATATTATTAGAAACTTGGGTTTTTTGGTCTAACAGGGGTCTGTACACGTCTAAAAAAATGAAAAAAAAAATGTTTTTTTTTATATATTGATTTTACTTATGTCATATATATATGACAATGGTTCTGTTTATGAAACTAGTACTGATACTTATGTCATATGTATATGACACTGGAATTAAACTCCAAATAAAATCAAAGTATATTATTAAATCAATATACATTTATTATTATTATCACCTCTAGTCAGTCTTTATAATCATTTTTATTAACTAACATAATTATAATTTTGGTTTATAAAATAACTTTTGGACATAATACTTTTCATCAACATAACAAAACGTAATTAAAAAGGAACTGCAATGCTTACTAACCATGCTCACAAGAAATAATAAATTGGAAAATAATTATCTTCTCATAAACAACATAATTATCTCAAAATATAATGAGATACTTCTCAAATATAATCAACTCCTTACAACAATACTTATCTATTTTTTATGAAATCTAAGATGGCAATTTCTTTTCGGTGTGCTACATAAAAATATATTGCATTTAGTGCAAAACGCCGTTGTAGTCTTAGAGCATTTTGGATTGCGGCATCTTTTTTGAGTGTCACTGTAATCAACCAGATGTTCAGCCTTGTGATGTCTTACCACTTCCGATGGTATAGGAGTTATTGGCACTTTCCTTTTTTTGTGCTTAGGTTGCAATTTTTCATTCTCGTCAAGACTTTCTGAATCAGTTATTAAAGAATTTTTCTCTATGAGACTGGTACCTAGATCCAGTTTGAAAGTGCGTAACTGTGTAACTGTAACTGCTGCTTGACGTGAATGTCCACGGGTACCTCTAGTTCCCCCCCTACGACCAGTTGGGCGGGTGCGGTTTCGGCCTCGGCTCCTTCTTCCCTCTACTACAGAAGATTGCAGAGATACTTCTGATTGAGAATCTACTTCCTCATCTGAAGAGCTGGAAGACGAAGTACTGGATTCTTCGTCTTCTTCAGGTCTTGGTGTAAAAGCCGTATCCTCATCTTCATCAGCATCAGAGAGATCTATGTCTGATTCTTCGAGTTGTGATAAAAGTTTGTCATCGCATAAGACTGTAAAAAAACTCTTTGAGAACCAATGTAATATATTTATGACATAAACAATAAGTAAATTTTCATACTCAGAACCATTGTAATACCAGTATGACATTAAAAAGTTTCGGATCACAATGCCCAGAATACGTGACCATTTGAAGAAATATTCTGTTTATTAGTTACGTGGGTATGTTATTAGTACAAAACAAGCATAGTTTTTCCGACAAATAAAGTGATTCAACAATCATTTTCGGAGAACTTACCGCGTGCATTCGAGCGACGTGCCATCTTCCTCGCGCCGCCTCAAAGAGAGAGTTTTTGACGTGTCTGTCAAACTCAAAATGACGTTTGGTGCAGTGTAGCTAGTTTACTAAGGTTACACAACTATCATAAATCGATTAGTTCCGAACACAAATCACAGATGACTTTAGAACGAATTTTTAATTCTTTAAGTAATATAGGTATGACGCTGGCATCCAGGAGGGTAGATATCGTTTTTATATAAGACGTGTAGGTAGTATATTCAAATTTTCTGATTGTAAGTAAATGGTTTTTCTTTAACATACCGTGTATACCAAATTGTCGCAAATCGTTTAGGCCATTGTACCGGAGGTTTATTACATGAGAAATAAAAACATTTGAAAGTGAATTTTGTTTTGTTTACGATTGATTTATTGATTGTAACTTTATGTAACTTTGCTCTCATTAAACGATTTGATTACTGAAATCGTTGTTACCATTTGTGCTGTCGTGCTGCGTGCTGCGCAATCTCTGTAACGGAAGTGATTTTGACAACTTTTTGCATATCAAGTGGCGTCACATAAATTTGTGACAGGCATCGAGCTAATAAAAGTTTTGTATTACGTACAGCGGTTTAGTAGAAAAATGCAAAAATCTGTGTCCAGCTAGCTTGAATAAAAAACTTTTGGCTGGCACTTCCGAATCTCATAAAATAAAGAAACCATATTCGAAAATGCTCCCGTTATTGAGATTTTTGCATCTTTCTACTAAACCGCTGTACGTATCACAAAACTTTTAGCTCGATGCCCGTCACAAAGAATCATGGCAAGGTCCGTACATTAATTTGTACAAAAAAAAGAATTCATTTAGAGGGTTCAAAATATTTTCCAATTTTGAGAATACATTACGAGGAGTAGATTGATCTACTTATCATAATTTTAAAACCCCGCATAATTAAAATATTTCGAAATGAAAATATCAGTTTTTCGTTTCAATCTCGTTGTCCATTTTGCTGTATTTATAAAAAAAAAAACGACGTGACAATGACGGATCTGTCAAACTGACAGACAACTTCAGATGAGTCATGTGAATAATTTGTTTACGGAACAGCAGAGAATAGTTTGTTTACAGAATATAACGTTTACAGTGGCGTTATGAGTTGAAAAAGTATCATTATATCAGTAGAAAGGGTGTGACTACTGTGATGAAGGCTACGGGGCATCCAAGAGTCAAGACAGACAAATTAGGCACACTACTAACTTTTAAACTGCGATAAGGACGAGAGAAGCCAGCCGCAGCAGCAGTACGACACCAACCGTCTACATTGAGGGCGCATTTATTGATATTGTATATATTATGTCTACCGTTAGAAGACGTCAAATTAATATCAAGCTTGTGTAAATATTGACGGGCATTAATCTGTTGAAAGTGTAATAAGTTCATATGAAAAATTATCTAAGTAAATAACATCAGGTTACGTCTTATAAAATAAAAAAACAACATCTTGATTAATGTCTTTATTCCTCTTCTACAAAAACATGATTTAAATGCTGAGCTGGTAATAAAATGTTATCCTGATACCTTGCCCATCCCAAATACCAAACAACTGTCATTACATGGGCACAACAACCGAGCGTTCGGCGACCAACTATGCAATTACAGCAATACTCTAGAATGCCACTTCGCCCAGATAAATTAGTTTCGAGTCAAAATATAAACATAAAAGGTTTTTTTCCCACATGCCGTGAACGTATTTTGCCCCTTAATAATGTAACATCCTCAGTTTCACTGACATTCATTTGAGACAGGTTGATGTAACTTGGCAGTTGAGAACATACTTCAATTATATAGGTGCCATTAATTTTAATATGTTCACTATAATAAGAATTAGCCTGCCATATTTGGTTAGTACCCAAGAAAAATAATATTAAATCATCATAGGCCAATCGGGGGAAGAATAATATATTATCCCGATCAGCTGTCATCATACTTATAAAGTCAGATGAGCGCCTATTAACCGATTCGTTGCGATGTCTAATTTCACTAACTTCTAGCTGTGGCGTCGAACAAAAATAACGTGACACTGATCAGTGCCCAACGCCATACGATTAAATGACACGCATCTGTGTCTTCAGCCATGCGGAAAAGAAAACAGTGTTTTGACAATTTTTTACATGTTCAAAGCTTGAATACTTTTAGTTTTCATGTGAAATCTAATGTGAACGGTCAGGCACATTGTTTTAAGTGATAAAAAGTTTCGCAACAAGTGTATTTATGGAAATGGAAGGTAAGTGACTTTTTTAGTACCGATGTGCTCAACCTTTTCTTATTATTTACTTATTTTGCATTTCCTAGTAATTTGACTGATTATGAGGTATTAAATTAGGTCTAAAAATATTGTGATGGTCTAAAAATATTGTGATGGTCTAAAAATATGTTACAAATAAATGATCTTTGTCTTGTCTTGTGCATAACAAATTTCAATTGTTTATAATTAAACTATGCAAATAAAATGCTAAGTTTGATTAAATACTTATTATATACTAGCTGATGCCCGCGGTTCCACCCACGTAGAATTGTGGGACCTATATAAAAAGTAGCCTATGTGCTATTCCAGACCAAGACCTATCTTTATGTGTATATAAGTTTTTGCGTGAAAGAGAAACAAACATCCAAACATTCTCACAAACTTTCACAGTTATAATATTAAAAGAATTAATAGGATTCACAACAAATGTGAAAATTATTATTGTTAGTAAATAATAACATTTAGCAAGATACTGATAATGTTTATTTATTGTTTAAGAATTACAGCGAAAAAGAAAGTACATTCCTGATACAGAAAATGAAACTCAATGCGACGATGACGAAGAGGTAGTAGAGAATTCGCAAACGTATTCACAACACTGGGAACACTCAGAAAACTGGGAACCGGAATTTATATCAAACGAAAAAACATATAAGGATGCTTCAAAGTGCACAAAAAAAAATATGGTGGACAGTGCAACATGCACAGAAAAAGATGATGGCCCTGCTGTATTGGACATCCATGGATGTAAATTTTTTGGCCAGTTGGTTTCAAATGAATTATTGCGCTTTAAGCCATATGAAAGAAATATAAAGATGCAGAAAATATTAGATTTACTAAAAAAGTAATTATAATACCAAATAAAGACAGACGGAAAAAAGTTAAATAAAACCAGGTTTTGACTTAGACAATTATAAATTTGAGGACTGTATTTTATATACCGTCTATATTGTACGACGGCGATATCTTTTTATATACCTACCATATTTCGAGAGTTTCGAGACATAAAATTTACTTACTAACGACACCCAAATGTGACTACGACGTCTATGCATATTTATCTATAGATAGGAAAAATTAGAGAGCTGTTAAAAGAGGAGAAGAACATCTGTATATATGAAAATACTTTTTATTGTTTAAATGTTATCCTTTTTAGAGCGGGTGTATAATTTTATAGAAGAAAAGCTTAAGACAACCGAAGCAACGTGATTTAGCCGCTTTACTGTAAACCGCTTTACATTAATTATAATTTAATATCATATGATGATTTAATATAAAATAATTCATCTTTCAAAAAGGTTGGTGCCTCCTATTTTTTTTTAAATATTACAATATCCCGAAACGAAGGCTACGAGTTTAATATACGTGAAAAATGAAGATAGTTTGGTTTCGGGTGAAACTTCCATAAAACTTAATTGAAGGAGTTATCACCGATTTCAAAATGACACACATCCGTGCCTGACGCCACACGTAAAAAAAAGTGATGGCACTGAAACGTGCCATCCGCAACGAATCGGTTAAGGTTCAATGAGACCACCACATCTGACAAGTTATTATGCAATTGAAATCGTTCATTTATAACATTTAAAATATTTTGAGCATCACTACGATCTTTCAACCGCACAGCAAACTTATTGTACAAAGCCACTGCTATCTTGAAATCCTGCATGAGATGTGGCAGAGCTTTATTATTAAATTCATGCCTAAATAATTTATAGTCTCTTTTCATGTGACCATTCACCGCCTCTACCACCCAGCGACAAATAGTGACGCAACGGCTTTGGTTAGCTTGTTGTGTGGTTAATTGATTGTTTCCTTGCATTAAGGAGTATGGCATATGGGGCTCATATCCACACTGTTCTAATAACGTTATTGAAAAGAAAGTCAAAGATAAGCGTGAAATTCACAAGTCCGTGGTAGAAGCCGAGTTTTCAGGGTAAAGCAGAAATCAAATGTCCAAGAGAGTAGCTAAAAACCGTTAAAGAAAGCGAAAATAACAACGAAGCAATGACTAAAGCAACGAAGCAAGTACACGCAAGACAGTCGATGACACTGTCAGTCGACGATCAAAGCACAGATTACTAAACTAGTAGCAAGCAATGACATAGTCATTGGTAGCAAGGAACAATTTTTTTTTTAATATTAGTTTTATCCTCAGAACAGTTATTGTTCTAAGGTTTTATCAATGACTAAAGAATAAGAGAGGACATGAACTAAAAGATCGTATCGCGTGCCGGCGTGGAAAGTAAAATGGCGTAGGCTCCGCCCATTACCTAGTGTTGTCCTCTGCTCATTCTTTGCAATGATTTTGTTCATCGTGTTGATTACAAATCGATTAATCGAAATCACATACATTAAAATAAGGTTTTTGATTTTAAGTAGATAGTAGGTAAGTAGGTTGTTATTCGATTCTCATTCTAGGACGTCGCATTATGGATTAAGTACAAAAAAGCCTGTTGTTGCGTAATCTGACTGAAAAATTGCAAAAATCATCAATTTGGCGGTTCATTTAAAATTAATTGTACTTGATATTATTTACTCTATGATTAATAGTTGCTCGTGATAATCAAGCTAGAAGAAGAGTAAATTAAACTGCAACAAGGAATTCAAAACTATACCGATTATTAACAAAATAAAACAACAGAAATCGATATTATGCATTTAATGGGAGAACCGTTTTATTTCAAATAGATACAATAATATCAGTTTGTAATTAGTATTAAGTACACCAATAATGTGAAATACAATAAAGTCTGCCTGTCTACAATAAATGTACAGGGAAATAATAATGTATTACGACTCAAACTCAAAGCATTTATTTCAAATAAACCAATTACAGGCACTTTTGAATTGTCAAGGGGTCGGTCAGTCAGAAAGATGAAGCTAGTTGCCCATTCCAAAGCGTAGTAGGTACCTATGGAGAAGAACGGGCCAGAAACTCCATGGACACTCTTTTAAATCAAAATATTGTTACAAAAAAGTGGTTACATCATTCATGTTGTAATTATACATGTGAGAACGATGTAGAAACACGTGCACGTTAAAAGCGTCCGTAATAAAAAGATAAAAACAATTATGGAATTAAAATAAGCCGTGGCAGCTAAGAAATGACCAGTGCCTACTGACGGCGCCCGTTCACGAACATGACGTATGGATCAGCACCATTCAGCTCAACCATTTTGAAGGGAACTCAATGATCCAATACACACGTCACCACCAGCGACACATTTGAGTGAGCATGACATACTCTCAGCCGCCAGGGCACATTCAAGTCAATGAAAGACGAACCCAGTAACCTTTATAGTGGGTACATAGTGCTCACACATGTGCTATGCAATTATACAATACTAAGAGATTAAATTTATACAATGCAAAGATAGGTTGTACAATCTTCATCAGCTCCAACATTATTTTCGAATATATGGGTAAATGTAGGCTTACAATGAAAATGTGATAATTTACCTTAGGGAGCCTTGTCGGTATTGCATTGTCGTGAAGTCTCACTATATCAAGACTTCTATTAATACAAGACTCTTCAAAATGTAGTGAACAAACATTTTCCTGGCTGGAGTCGATATTTTCTTGACCCAATGATTCAAGCCACTTACTTTTAAGTTTATCATTTTTTTGGTAACCTAAAAACACAAACAAAACACGCAAACTAACATAAATGTGTATATTTTTTCATGCTAAATATTCAAACGAAATTTGGTTTTTATCGATGCTAAATCGATTCGTTGTGCAAATTACACAATCACAACACTATATTTGTCAATAAAAATACGTAGTAAACAAAACCAAAATAAGGAAATATATCGTTCGAAAGACTATGAATAGGCAATAATCTATGACCGAACAGTAATAAACATGAATTGAGACTAGAAATTGGTATAAATTTATATAGGAAACTTAATAATCTATGAATTCTTTCGACTTACTTGTGCAGGGATATCAGAGGCGCTTTTTTACTGTAATTCGAGCCACAGCCCCTCACACAACACTTAGGCATGGTTTCCTCTATCACAGACAGCCTCAGTCAAATTTACAGCACTCAAAATGTTCTCAAAATGGAAAAAAACTTAATATTTAGTCGCACGATAACGCCAAATGACACTTCATGTACACTCTGAGAAGTACTCAAAACCAGAAACTAAAATGGCGAACCGGCCGATGGGCAGGGCTTCCGTGACGTCAATTGAAATTGAATTGCAATTTTAGAAAACTGACAAAATACGGTTTTCTCTTTTTGACACTTGCAGAATTGCATAAGTTAGAAAGAAACATGTATATTTTTTATTTCTGTATAGAATCGTATGATATTTCCATAATGTATTTAATTTATATAGATCTTTTAGTTCATGTCCTCTCTTAGTCTTTAGTCATTGGGTTTTATCAAAGATAGTCTGTCCCATAGATTAAAATAATAGCGGTCGCGGTCTTACACTGACAACGGCTGTTTCGTTCTAAAATAATGAGCTCCTAGTTAAACTATTTACTTTTAACATTATATTTTTATTGCGGGGTTTTAAAAATATTGTAAATTCCTGAAGATACTCTTCAGGTACCCAAGAGAACAAGAGCTAGAATTTCAACTTCTCTAAATATCTTAATTTTTTTGTACAAATTCTGCCATGATCCTTTATGTGACTCCCGTTGATATGCAAACATTCGTCAAAATCACTTCCGTTACCGAGATTGAGAGACCAGCGAAGTGGTTTTTCAAGCTGGCTGGACACGTTTTCGATCGATTATCTAAGATTCTGTAGCGTCACAAAATCTGAAATAAGGATGTTTAGCCGTCACTTATAGTGCCTTATTAACCTAGTTAAATACGAGCTATTTTGAAGATTTGTCCAGCCAGCCTGAGTCACATGTTTTTTTTTTTCTGTTTCTCAAACAAACTAAGTTTGTTTTTAGTGGGTAATGGAAAATCATGTCTTACATTTTATTTCTCTATTTACAGTATCGATCAGCTTTCATCTTACTCCTACGGTCTAATAGTGTTTCGTGCAGGTTGCCGTCTGTCTTTGCTTTCTTCAGCTCTGTAACACCACCCTCGTTCAATCGAAGCTTCTTGTCTTGGAATTTCTGGAACTTCTTGCTGAAACATGAATGTCACTTTTAGTCCTTTGAATTAGTAGGTTTTTCTGGCATTTTTGTCATAATCAGACGTAATGGACAGAAATCGTATTTAATCGTAGTTAGTGACGCCGCAATACAGACAGAGAGAGAAGGTCGCACAGAGGGGGTGTAACGCTTTATCCTAACGTGACGATTTTTACCAGTCAACTCGTACCGCAAGCCGCGTTAACACGGCAATAGATAGTAAGGCACGCCAATAGATGTTTTACATCAATAAACATTTTCAGAAACAGCCACACTAAAACACTATCAAAATTATGATAGTCATAAACTAGCAAGGCTTTTGATTTGAATCATATCTTTTTGTTTTTGATAAATTCATACTTACACATAATTAACTTCCACCTGTGACAAATCCGCCTGCTCCTCATCAGGCAATACAGACTTGTTGACCTCCTTAGTCTTATTGCTCCTGATGTTACAAAACTCATCAGTTCCAGCAGCAGTGCTCCGGGCTACAACCGCATCATCTTCAGGGTCTACTGACATAAACTTGTTGAGGGAACTAAGAATTGCTGTTTTACCTGTGGATTTTGTGATAAAGAATAAAAATATCAAACATACCATATATTTATTTACAAAGAATGTAGGTACAATTACTATCAAAAAGAATGTGGTTCTACATAACGGGATAGATTGTTGGCTAATGGAAATTTACACCACCAGTGGATAAGTTCTCGCTACTAGCTTCATCTTGCTGACTGGCCGACCCCTTGACAATTCAAAAGTGCCTGTAATTGGTTTATTTGAAATAAATGCTTTAAGTTTGAGCTAAATAATTGACTAAACTGACCAATTTCATTACTTGTAATTTTATCTGAAAGGCAGAGCCTGACTAGAAAACAGAAACAAGTTTAGTGAGCTTCTCAAACAATGGGCATCTATCTGTCTAAATTGTATTGTATCAATATTGTTATACAGGGTGGAAACTTTCAGCGGGGCAGTAAGGGGAAGTACCTTATCCATTGCAGCTACGCGAAAATGTCTTAGGAGACTATACATATTTTTTACCGATTTTCAAAAAAAATTACAGTTAGCAAGAAAATAGCCATTTTACACAAAAAATTTTTTGATGGCAATCGATCCTATTCCTGATCCTGAACCACTTATTTTTGTTTGGGAATAAAAATGAGAGATAAGTCTTAGCCATACTATTTTACCCAGTAGTCTGACTAATATTATTATGATGACGCCAAATGTAGGTACGAGGGCGGGTCAATAAGTCCGTGACTTTTTGAATTTCTGACCTCTTTACTGAAAAAGCAACACTACTCCTGTCAACAGGCATCTGTCAGTTGACTCCTATCAAAATTTGAACTTGCTGCGTCAGTTAGTTTCACAGAGTACTTTTTTTAGGTTAGTTTGTGTTCGACAGCTATCTTTATCAGACTACCCAGTAATTTGAGAAAAAAATGGAAAAAAGTGAATTTCGTGTTTTTTTGCGAAAAAATACCATTACCGAGACCAAGGCTAAGTTTGACAAATATTATGGGGACTCTGCACCATCGATTTCAATGGTAAAAAAGTGGTTTACTGAATTTCGTTGTGGCCGTACAAGCACTGAAGATGCCGAACGTCCTGGACGCCCAGTTGAGGTCTCTACACCCGAAACAATCGAAAAAATTCACGATATTGTGTTGGCCGACCGAAGATTGAAAGTGCAAGAGATTGTGGAAGCCGTAGGGATCTCGCATGGCTCAGTGATTTCAATTTTGAATGATCACTTGGGCATGAGAAAGCTTTCCGCAAGATGGGTGCCGCGTTTGCTCACAGTCGACCACAAACGCAATCGTGTAACAACTTCACAGGAAGGTTTGGCGTTGTTTAATCGCAATATGGAGGAGTTTTTGCACCGTTTTGTAACCGTGGACGAAACATGGTTCCATCACAACACACCAGAGACCAAACAACAGTCAAAACAGTGGGTTTCTAAGGGTGAATCAGCGCCAAAGAAGGCCAAGGTGGGTTTGTCAGCCAATAAAATTATGGCGACTGTTTTTTGGGATGCACGTGGGATAATCCACATTGACTACCTTCAAAAGGGAAGAAAAATCAATGGGGAATATTATGCCAACTTATTGGACCGCTTCAATGACGATTTGAAAAAAAACCGACCTCATTTGGCCAAGAAAAAAGTTCTTTTCCACCAAGACAATGCAAGGGTGCACACATGTGCAGTTGCCATGGCAAAAATCCATGAATTGGGCTATGAATTGTTCCCTCATCCGCCCTATTCTCCAGATTTGGCTCCGAGTGAGTACTTCTTGTTCCCAAACCTGAAGAAATGGCTTGGTGGAAAAAGATTTGACTCCAATGATGAAGTCATCTCGCAAACAAAGGCCTATTTTGAGGACCTCGACAAATCATATTTTTTGGAAGGGATAAAAAAATTGGAGAAGCGTTGGACAAAGTGTATAGAGCTCAAGGGAGACTACGTTGAAAAATAAAATGATTTATTTATCAAAAAATCTGTGTTTTATTCCAAAAGTCACGGACTTATTGACCCACCCTCGTATCATCAACTGCCATGCTAATAAATTATTAATCTAATATTGGCAGCACCTTTATTTTGTAGCATTAAATGCATTTTTTATCGTTTTGTGTTACAAATTAATTTTAAGGTGTAGTGGACTGTACAATAAAATAACCCCCTTTTAGGGCACGTGAAATAGTCAAACAGAACCAAATCAAATCAAAATATTTTATTTCACATAACCATAAATGGGCACTTGTGAAACGTCAGAAACTAGGTGCATGGTTCCAATTGGTTGTTTCCAATGGAGAAGAGCCGGCAAAGAAACTCCACGGTTACACTTTAAAAAACAATTAGCTTAACCCTTACCTTCCTGCCACACAGGCTCCCACTGCTCCATAGCCCCCACAGCATCAGATCTTCCAACAACTGTCTCCTTCAAAACACCCAAATACTTTCCGTACCCTGACTTTAAAGCAAACTTGCTATCCCCAGCTGGAAATGCTGTAAAGATTTCTTCGGGAGAAGGACCCTCTCCATCACCATGAGGAGCACCAAGAGTAAACAAACCATTGTCTAAAGCTGATACATAAGCATTTTTTCCGAACTCTATGGATATGGAGCCAGTTATGTCTTCAATCTTTTCAACCTTCCACCAACCGCCATGTTTGAGGAAATCCTCATCTAGGTTAGAGTCTGCTGAGTTTTCTTTTTTCTTGTGCTTACGTTTCTTTGCCCTGAAAATGTTGCTTACAATCAGAAAACAATATACATACAAATCTTGTTATGGTTTGTATTTAAACATACCTAAATCGAAAATTTATTCAAAGAAATTGCTACCTGAGTCCTGGCAATCCCAATAAGTGAGTATAAACTGTATATTAATGATTTCAAAATAGGTTACCCATGTTATTTTTACAGAGCAAGCACTTACTTGGGTTTATCTCCTTTGAAAATCAGTTTGCCACGCTTAACTGCCGCATACTCATCAGCCATCTCTACTCTTCAAATTATTCTAAAAACAGTGCTTATTTGCTTAACTTTTGCAAGCAAGCAATGCAAGCAAAAGATGAGATTTAAATCAGTACCTACAATAATAAATTGTATTTGTGAAATGTGACTAGTTCATAATCGATATTATGTAATTAATTGTTAACACACAAACTGCAAGCGACCGGCTCTAAATAAGTGGTTCAAGTAAAATATTAAGTCGCTTCAACAACAAAATAAATTATCAAAACAATGAATGACTGATCATGACTGATGACATTTTTTGGGTACATTCCGAATTGCACTGTAACCTCATGTTGCCAAGCAGATAATCAAGCTCTCTAAAACCACCAGAAAACCACTATATATTTTTTTTAAATCGCTAAAATTTCCACTAAACAAATTTTTAGTTTTATCAAAATAAAACGGTAAGTAGTTATATTACTAAAACATTAATTCTATTCTATTCTATTTTTATCTATGGCAATGCTGCCGATGTCGACAATTCTGCCAATGTTAGATGTGATATGAGAAGAAAACGTGAGAGAGACGAAACCACAAAATAATAAAAATAAAAAATTGGTTCTTTATTATAACTTGAAGCCAGTTATAAGTTGATGCGAGTCTTGAAGCTAGGAATCCCGAAACTTTTGCGTATATTGTGGTTTCGGCATAATTACGTATGAATAAATTCGCGAAAATAATACGACACACTGAGCAGTACGAGACCGACCGAGTTCATCTGTTCACTTAGTTGTTTTGTAATTGTAAACTAATAATTACTAACGACATAGTACTACTGAAAATATTCTACGGGGAATCCCTGCGTCATCATGTTCATGTAAATGAAGTAAAAATAATATATTTCGTAACGTTTTAGTAGCTTAGTGGTTGAGTGATAGCATTTTCAGTAATTGAAAGTGAATTCTACTAAACCATTAGAAAAAACCACTAGCCACTAAAAGCAATATTTCGCCACTAAAAGGGGGGTCGAAACCACCAGTTTTAGTGGAAAATCCACTAAGTTGGTAACACTGTAACCTGTAATAGATTATAGATTTGAGCGCGCTTACACTCGTTCTGAATTAGCGTGAGCCGTAGACAGAGAAACTAATAGACGCAGTGACGATTCCTTTCTCACTTACACAAGAAAGAGAGCGAAAATTACGCTATGAATGTTTTAGACAGAGATACAACTATCAATTTTTTTGTCTCTTACCGTGTAACCTGTTTTTTCAAGGTCAGCAACTTAAATTGCGAAAGAAACTTTGACACTTCGTGCTCTCATTGTGTTTGGTGTTAAAGTTTTTCTTATTTTTATGATAAAAAACGATTTTAAACCAGTGAGAAGACAGAGAAATTATCCGTATTTCACATCGACGATTATACAATGGTGCGTTGTCGTGTTATTTCATGTAAAAGCGATAGTGAGAAGAAAATTGCCGGTGTGTCTTTTCACGCGTAAGTACGACGGTTGTGTACCTAATTATAGTTTCTTAGTGATGATTATTTATGCCATAGCATGACGGAACGATATGTCTCATTAAAACTGAAGATAATAGGATTTTGTCGAGTTTTTAACTTTCATAACCTATAAATTATATCATGTAAGTGTTGCCAACGTCAGCTCAAAAATGCCCCGAGTCACGATAAAAAATATTGACTCTACAATGTAATGAAAACAAAAAATATTGGATCTAATAATAGCATAGTATATTTTAGGGGAAGCTTTGTTATTTATAAATATGTTAATTTAATTTATTTTTTCTACTATTTGTGATCAAATAAGAATGACACATCTATCGGTATAGAATGACGTTCAGTCAGTACCTGTAGTACCTGTGAGTACTATTAATATAGCTAAGTTTATCGTTAGTTTCCCAGACGATCCAGACCTACGTATAAAATGGATCGAAGCAACTGGAAGAAAATATTGGATTCCCATAAAATATTGTAAAATATGTAGCAATCATTTCCCAGAAAATTTACTACTAAAAAAGAAAAAGAAAACAGTTCTGCATTCTGATGCAGTACCAATTGCGGTAAGAATTTATTAAAATAAAATAATATAGTGTTTTTTTTTTAATATAATTGATAACTTTATGATTTACCTTGCAGATACAAGTTGTTGAAAGTGATAACTCAACCATATCAAAGTCAGCTTCAGTGTCATTATCACAAGAGCCAGAAAAATCCATCAAGGTATTCTTCTATTGACAATATATTTGACATTCTTCTTGAATCTTCTTTTGACATTCTTCTTTGACTGACCGGTTGGTCCAGTTGGTAGCGACCCTGCCTTCTGAGCCGCTGGTCCCGGGTTCGATCCCCGGACAAGTCAAACATGTTTGTTTGACCTGTGTCTGGGTGTGTATATGTATATCATAGTCATCAGGTTACCGTAGTACAGGTTCTACCTAGTTCGGGACCTGAAGACCTTGTGTGGATGTTATCTCATATTTAATTTTTAATTTAATTTTAATACACGTACGTGTTGTTGTATGTTGTATATGAAGTGCCAATACATTAATAATAAACATTTGATTGAATGTTTTAGATTTCAACAGCTGAGGAGAGTTCTGATCCAGTACCATCTTCAAGAGCAAATTTTCAAGATGACGCAAAAATAAAAACGATTAGAAGAAAATTGCATTTGCCGGAAGAGAAAGATACGCTCAGAAAGAAAAAAACTTAAAGCAGATTTCAAGAAAAAACTGAAACTGTGGCAAATCTTACAAAAAAAAAAATACGTGCTGTCCGGCAAACAAATAGGCGCCTAATGAAACGAAATGCTAAATTATGAGATATTATTTCGGAACTTAAAATCAAATCCTTGATATCATAATTATGAAGATGTTGACATGTTGACACTATTGATAGCGGAAACAAAGATTTCCTAAAACGGTTTTTGGGATTAGTTGGAAAAACTAAAAAATATTCTCCTTTATTGAGAAATTTCGCATTATGTTTACATTTTGTAACACATCCACGTGCTTATCCTTACGTAAGAGAACAATTTAATACTTGCCTTCCACACCCACAAACATTGGTTAGTTGGCGATACCAACTAACTACCATCAGTAGATGGTAATCCCGGATTTATCAAAGAGGCATTGCATGCAATATAGTTAAAAGAATACCTTCAAATTCGAATTTACAAGTTTACAAAACAGCTATCAGAGCCCAAAGAAAAAGTCAGAAATATGTTCACAAAATTAACATTGTTTCGTAATCAATAGTGTTTTTTTCAAATTATTTGGAGTGTTTAGTTTCTAAGTTGTATAATAAATCAATATTAAAAAACTCGTTTCGTTTCAATTAATTCCAGAAAATAATTTACCCTACTTCATCACTCAAAAACAGGGGAATGCAGTTACTATGGCAACATTATACGCACACATTGACAAATTATCTCTGTCTCGACTGCGGTTACAGGGTCCGTCCGTCTATTAGTTTCTCTGTCTACGGCGTGAGCACATCCTGTACTATATTGTAGTCTGTGGTGAGCACGGTCCCGTGAATCGTCATAGATGACGTCATCACATGTTCCATCTTGAGATAACGCCGACCATGCCCTATATCACTGTGAGTGTTGTCAAAAATTATACAATATGTAACAAAAACCCTGTTGTTCCTTTTACCTACGTTTTAAGAATCGGTCTAAATACGTAATAAAGCAAGTCAATTATAAAAAACTGTTCAAAAAAATTATTAAAATAAATATTTAATAATTAATATTTGTAATGTTTATCTGATTTCTTACCTCTGCAATTCTGCATGAAGCGATGACGCGAACCAGAAAAAAATAGAACGTTCCCGCCCACTCTTTGATCGGTGCCGCGCCGGCCGGTACACCGCCGCCACTTACCTACATATTTTGCTACAAAAGTTCGTGACCTTGTCAGCTGTTGTTTTTCACTTTAACGAATGAATGTTTGAAAATGTTGATTTACACGGTATTTTGCACAATTGATAATTGTTAAAACTACATTTAACACTTCACTACATTAAAAAAAAACAAAGTCGCCACGTCTGTCACATAAAACCTTATGTTTATTTGAATGCATTAATTTATTATGATGTCTATTTGACGGCTCGGATATGCTCTTCGATATGACCACCTTTGTTGCAACGCCTACGTAGGCTCCGCAGAACGGAGGTATCGGACTTGATGTGGTCAAATGCTGCTACTATCTGTGAACGCATTTCGAACTCCGTATCGCACGTGTTTTTGAACAGCTGTTGCTTTACACTGCCCCAGAGGAAAGAATCTAAAGGCGTCAGATCAGTGATCTTGCAAGTCCAACATTTGCTCCTCGGTGTCAATGTCTCCAGTCCTCGGTCTGCCTCTTCCTGCGTCAGCTCGATGTTGCTCTCGTCCGGGCACACTTCCGGTATTGTACGTACGTGCAAACGTTAGAATGCAATCACCGATGGTAATGGTAGACTCGCTAAACGTTCTTGGTAGAGTCTGCGTGCTCATCAGCATATTCAAATATTCTACGTTAGAATAGGACATGGTAAACGTAAACAAATCACAAGTCACTCACTACGTAGGTCAACAATAACATCCGTTCAAAACTAGGTTGCGCGGGCGGGAGACTAAAGGATAAATGAAGTGATTCGCCGGGCGGCGGGTGGCGGGGTGGCGGGGTAGGTAGGCACGCACGTGGTACCGACACGGGGCCCGTGCGCCGCGGTAGCTTTTGGCGGCATCTTCTATCGGTTCAAAGAAAGTCGCCGAACTCGTAGGCTATTTAGCGAAACAAAGATGTACTTGTAAAATCAGATACTCTAAACATTTTTTTGAATGTGCCGATTTTAATAGTTATTTGGTATTGACCTCTCGACTGGCCAATGCTCATTTTTTTTTAAATTATAATTTCATCAATGTTGTTCTTGTAGGTAAATGTATACGTCCCTAAAAGGAACAACAGGGTTTTTGTTACATATTGTATAAATACACTAAAGCGGTATTTTCGAAATTGTGCTGTAAAATCCAAGACGTAACAGAATACCTGAAAGGAGTTCATACGCATTCTAATTATTGTTGCATGCTGTTTGTATTCTTGGTATTTTTCTTCAGGGTAAATCTTGGCCGAGAGGATGTTAATACACTAATAAAAGCACTTCATCTTCCGTCATCCCGGACGAATCGTTGTTCTCAAACTCAAAATCTGAGTTATCAGAGTCAATAGTGTCAACTAACAATATAGAAGTGCCAATGCATTGAACTTCCATTTGCAGAAAAAATATCCAATCGGTCTTTTTTGTGCAAGGTTTGGGGTTGACGTTGAGCGGACACTGAGCGCGTTCTCACGAGTGTTCCGAATTCTTGACAGCACTTAGCTGTCATAATCATGATCACAGATAACTCTATACTAGTCGGAGACAGATAGGACAGTACTATGGTTGACGATTAGTTCCAAAAATATACGCCAAGCGCTAGTGTCGTAATGTCACTGAGGGATGACCCACAGCATACTATAAAAATGACGCTGACCATCCGGCATAGAATATCGATAGCATAGTAATGTGCCATGGAATATTCTTATAGGGTTAATTTTATTATTTGCAATGTCTAATGTTTCTTCCTATATGTTCATTGGATACGAATATAACGAAAGAAATGTAAAAAAAAGACTTCAGATTTTACTTTTTATTTATTTTTTCGTCTTAACCTATGGGCTTTATATTTCTCAAAGGCAATTTGTTGAGGTGCACACATCTGTTTCACAAGTTTTTCTTGTAAATCTCCTTTTAAAATTTTATTAATTATGTTGTACCAATTATGAACATGGGTGCGTATCATTAAATTAAGCAACCATTCCTTTACTTCGGTACCTATACACCCCAACCAATTTAAATCAAATTTCTTTATTATTTCTATTTTTAAATGTTTTTTTACACATTTTTTGTATGCATAGTAATTTCAAGTAATAATCATGTATAAGGCCCGAGATATTCCTATATAACATTAGAAACTTCTTTGATGGATATGTTAAATTATGATGTTTTAAAAGGGTATATTCTCGTTGTTCAATCCATTTATGAAATACATCTCTTTTTGTTTGCATGTAAGTATCAGAGCATCTCCTACAATAAAAATTTTTTGTCACTCTCCTGCACATATACCCTGTTGTATATGCAGAAGAGTGCACGCGCAATCTTTCGTTTACTGGATTTAGTGATTGGTTACTGCTAACGTTTTGCGTCATTGTTATGGGTCTACTACACACGGCATTTTCTTTATCTTCATCAAATGTTGATGAGGAACTCTCATCAACATTGGATGAAGATATGAGTTTAAAAAAATCTACAACTGTGTTTCCTGTATCATCCTCACAGTTTGCGTATATTGAATGTGGACCCATAACGTTGGACAGTAGCAGTGATTTAAAAGCATTCAAAAAAGTATTTGCATCAGGATTGACGTTCCTGTAGTTGATGGCTCTGATCCTACCAAAAAAATTCTCAAGAGGATCCTGATTAACATTTCTAGGATAAAAATATTGTATATCATATTTTTCGAACAACAGTTTAGACAACCTTTCAAAACTTTCTATAGTTGTAACCCATCCATTAAGAGAAGGAACTCGAACCTTATAGATTTTATTATTTTTGAGGGCTTTCTTGCTACTATTATCAATATATTGAATATTATTTAATATTTGTCTGGCTTCTGTCCAAAAATTGAAAATTTGATGGGCGTTTGGCTTTATTGGTCCACGAAGTTTGCCCCGGACAGTACTCCCTCGAGATCCATTCACGCTGTCAAAGAGCTTGTCCATGACTTCCACAGCTTCGTCTGTTGTGGCCATTGTCTCACTGACATTTTGACCCGAGGCTGTAGTTTCTGAAATACATAATTATTATAAGTATAACAAACAAACAATGTTTCCATTTCCATTCTATCAGACTACAAGAAAGTGCAACTGGTATTATTCTTAGTAATCAAACGTCTTATTAGTCATAATGGCTCAATTGTAAAAATTAAAACCCAATTATTAAAAACCTAATTCTTTTTAACAAAGAGTGAATATGTAATAGTGTGAATTCTTGTGTTTTTTTGTCGGAGACCCTAAATAAATTAAAGTAAAGTGAGTGAGTGAGTGAGTGATTGATTGATAACAAAGTAAAAACTTACTGAACAATGCAGTGTATTTAAGCATTCCACTGGTTGTTGCACTCAGAGTTTGGGCAGCTACACTCACTTTAATTTTCTTCATTTTTGCTGCGTAAATATGGTGCTCTGTTAGTTTTTTATGCATTCTAGTATGACCTAGTTGGCAATCAGCATCAAATACCATTTCAATATCCTTCCAAGTGGCAACTTTGCTTTTGAAAAACATGTCTTTTGTAAGAAGGTTGTTCCTTAGCCCCTTAAGTAAGTGTGGGGGATCATACACTACACTTAGGTGTTGTCCTGACATCTCAATAGTTCCATCTGCAAACAAAAAAGCTATTGAGTACAACTTAATTTGATGGATCACAATCCTACTAATTTATAAAATAATGTCAACGTTTAGATGTTTGTTATGCAATTGTGGTTTAACAGTTCAACATATTTGGATGAAATTTGGTACACAGTTAGACCATGACCTGGACTAACATACAGATGGATATTATGACAATTATAATGATGATGGATACTTTTTATCCTAGATAATTTGCAACTGCTATGCAGATAATGTGAACAAAAGCTATTTGTAGAGAGAGTATCTACTCACCATTATATATAATTATGTCTCAACTCAAGCAATAAAGCGAGGAGAACGAATAATACACAAACTGACCCAGAGATTCGACACGAATGACTGAATGGACTGAATACTGAAATAACAATTACTGAAAATACAATCTGTCAGTTTGACAGTTATACGCAACACTCAACAGCCAAAATGGCTGCCAACAACATGGCTACCGAAAGTAGCGCCATAACGCATTTTTTGGAACTAAAGCTGTCGCAGGCCTGATCATGATCCCTGTGAGCGCTTATGGTCTAATTCGGAATGTACTTTCTTTCTGAAAACAATTTAGTGATAGCCTGATAAATGACAAGTTTCCGCTGCAGCATTGCGATTCTGTAACCATCTCACCGTGAAAACTTAGGTGAAATGAGCGTGGAGTGAGCTGTCAGTGTCATCCCACTGATGCTAGGGATTGACCAAGCATTACACTTACAATCATAATCGAGATTTTAATAATATTTTTTATCAAAATTGTATTGATCATTTTATATTATTTCAAAGCTAGTATGTAGCTAAGTGGCTAAACAAAACTATTTTGATGGTTTTAAAGTAAAATAGCAAAACAGAAATTCAGTTAGAAAGTCAATGCTGTTTTTTTCTTTGTTTGCCTTAGGCGCGAGTGCGTCACGCACGGAACTGTAAATAAAATATAAAACATACAAGTTGAAGACCGCTACAAAAAAAGAAACGCGTAAGTATCGACATTGTTTGTAATTATGAACGAAGCGGGCTCGATCATTTTTCCATTCATACAAGGAGTAACTTTGTCGACTTATGCAGAAAAGCATAACAATTAAGAGTACCTACCTATGTAGGATTTAAGAGCGATCATAGCGAGCTTGATAATGTAAGCACCCCGCCTAGGGCCGATTAGATTTTCGGAAATAGGAGTTTCGGTACTTTGTTGAATAATCCACAAAAGCTCTAGAATTGAGACGAAAATTTCAGGACCTCGCCTCGAGTACCTACCTACGTTAAGTGCTTTAATATTCTGTGAGGCGTTTTCGCATATTTTTTTAGTTCCGAATGTCTTACACCTATATTTAATTTTGAAGCTAGGAGAGTGCAAGTGCTCCGTCTTGCACCCCGCTCCCGGCGCCCATGTTAAATGATTATGTAAACGCAATCCCATGACCCAACCGCGACTGTGGCTCGAGTCGAGTAAAGACTGTGCTACGTTGTTCAGGCTTGTTACTAACCCAAATCTATACCGACACTTGCGAATAGCGCTTACTTCACATCGCCGGTAGTTTTGAGATGATTCGGGTGATGTGATCACGAACACGCCGCGCTTGCGCGTTAGGCACTGGCAATATCACATGCGAGTTTTTTTACTTACTTACCTACCTACTACGTAGGTAGGTACCTACTTATTTACCAACGTCCAATACATAGAGGTCTACTTAACCTGTCGTTGCCAATAATAAAAGAATATCCATCAGATTATCATCGTCAATACCTACTAAAATTTAATAGGTAGGTAGGTAGCTAAACAGAGACTCCCGCAGCGCCGACACGGGCTCACTTGACTTCGCTGGCGTGCTGTTGCCGTGGCAACGAGAATCGCGTGGCCGTGAAGTGATCACGCCGCGCAAGCGCGTTAGACGCTATCTTCGCTGGCGTGATGTTGCCGTGGCAACGAGTATAGCGTCGTCGTGATGTGATCACGCCGCGCAAGCGCGTTAGACGCTGTCATTAGTAGGTAGACGTACCACGAGTTTCTTTTTCGTTATTGCAATGACAACCACGTCCCTAAGTCTGTTCGTATTCGAATTAAGAGACAATAATTAGTACCTACCTATTTATTTCAATGCTTTTAGATTGTCAATTCCAATCATTTTTTGAATGTCAGTATTATTATGTAAACCTAAAAAACCTAAATTTTGTTTTCAACAAATGGATATTACTTGAGAGGTGAGATTGAATAACTTCGAAGAAAGTTTTCAGTGATTGGTGTATTGTTCGTTTACATAATTAGTGATTAAACTAACTTACCTGTAAGCGAAGTTCGATCATAATATACGAAGCGCTTCGTCCGAAGAGATTAGAACACATTGTAGTAACACATAAGTGACACCACTCAGACACTGTAGTTGAGAGTACCTTCATACTCTTTTTTTTTTTTTTTTTTTTTATTGCGGGTACTTCTGCTTCCTTATTAGTCGGCTTGGAATCTCTTGTCATTTAGTTTAGAGAATAAGCGTTACTAGATATTTCCTGAAGACAAACAAGGGCGTAGCGTAAGCGTGGGTGGGAGGGACCTAATCTCTTCGGACGAAGCGCTTCGTATAATTATGATCGAACTTCGCTTACAGGTAAGTTCGTTTAATCACTAATTATACTAACGCTTCGTCCTCGAGATTAGAACACATTGTAGATTTTGAGAGTTACCTTCTGGAAATATTAACAACGCAATGTTATAATTTTGAAATTATTTATTCTAGTACCAATATTTTCAAATAACAAAAAATAATCAAATCTTACATTATAAAGATTTCGGTAACTAATATTTGGTTAACAATCTGAAAAAATAAATTAATTCTAACTTTGTGCATGAGTACAATTTATTCTTAGTGAATAAGTTGCAACAGCGACAATTATTGAGGAATCTAGACTATTGATTGATTATTGACCTTGCTAAGGAACATTCATCATAATCAGTGATAGTGCGATTATAAAATCTAGCGAACGTCTCAGAACTACCGCTCCAGCCGGCAGTCCTGCGAATTTCATCAATACTAACACCGAGGGCGTGCGCACGCGACGTCGCCGCGTGACGCGTGCTATGCGCCGAGAACATTGACACGTCTAACCCACTATCGCTTAAAGTGCACTTAATCCAGCGGCTAAGTGTTTGCGGACTTACAGAGTTGTGTGGCTTTTTTGGATTAATAAAAAGGATGCCAGATTTGCGAAGACCTTTACTTTTGTTTATGTAACACACTAGTGTGTTAGCGGGGCATATTTCTACACTTTCATTAAAAAAGGGTAAAGTTAATAGGGGTTGTTTAGACCCCACTCGGGAAGTTTTTATCAAATCGGGAATTTTTATAATAATTTTGGATGGCATAATCCTAATATTTTCTATACAAATTTTGGACAGAGTTTGAACCCTATGAGCCGTGGTAAGGGCCAGTAATGTTGCACATTTTTTTGAAATTTCTATAAGTGAGAGTTGTTCATTTGGGTATTTCAACCGTAAGAAATTTAGCACGCAGTTAGTATCCCATGTTACATTATATCTCGGCTTAGGTGGTCGTAGGCGAAAAACACCTTTAAAAAATCTGATAATTCGATCGTCTTTGGACATATTTGGGCCCAAAATCAGTGATAAGGCTGATCGATATGAATTTAAGGTTCCATATTTACTACCGCTGTTAAAAATTTGCGTAAGAAAATATATTACTGATGGAACCGAGGCCTCATAGTAATAAAATTGATACCTTTTTCTTTACAAAAACTCCACCATTTTTTTAGACATACGTCATATTGCTTCATCGAGTTATCTGATAACGAAGCCATCATGATATCTATCGAGGAAGGCGGCAGGCATCGTCGTGAAAACGCCTCCCGGATAACACCCCGGCAACCAGGGTAAGCGTCGAGTGCACCTGCCGGTTGCTGGAATGAGATATTAACAGGTTTTCATTAGGGGTAAATATAATTGGGTCTGATATAAGCAGAGACCTGTATAAGGGATACCACGGTTGTGTGGGCCATAAAGGAACAATGAAAATTCCTTGAGCATTGTCATTGATTATTTTCCTTAGACTCTTTAAAATAACAGTGAAAGGGGGAAACGCATAAAAATAAGATAAACCCCAATCGATTGTAAATGAGTTTATCGCGTATGCGTCCGGATCTTTATGCCAGGAAACATATTTCGCACATTTTTTGTTGATGCGGCTGGCAAACAAATCTATATCGGGCTGCCCAAATTTACACTTAAGAGTGTTAAAGGCCCCCTCCGACAACTCCCATTCTATGTCTGGGTGATTACGACGCGACTCGGCGTCCGCGATGGTGTTATCACAAGATCGTATGTAGGACGCGAATATATAAAGTTTCCGTTCTTCGCACCATTTCCAAATCTCCCTTGACATATCGGTTAAGTGGGGAAATTGAACCCCGCCCATGCGATTGATGTATGCTATAGCAGTCGAATTGTCTATACGAAGTAGTACCTGACAGTCGTATAAATCCTTAGCAAAAAGTTTTAGAGCGATGAAAGCGGCTAATAATTCTAAATAATTTATGTGCTTATCGCGTTCGCTATTCGACCACTGACCACTTGCATTTTCACCATCACAGGAGGCGCCCCATCCCGTTGTTGAGGCGTCAGAAAATATTTCGATGCAATAGTTGTCATCTCTAATACGGTGCTTCGAATTATCAATAACCTTTAACCACCAATGAAAATCAGGCAATAATGAATCAGGGAGAATCATTTGCTTGTTATAATCTTCGTCGCCCCTAAGATTTAAGAATTTGCAACGCTCAAATTGTTTAGTGTGTACCCATCCATATTCCACAGCTGGGCAGGCTGACACTAAGATACCTACTAATTGTGCGAAGCTGCTTTATCTGTGGGTAAACTAATTTCTAAATTGACTGAATTTATAAGAACTCCTAAGAATTTACACAAAGTAGACGGATACTGACTGCTTTTATCATCATTAATAATAAAGCCTAGGGAACAAAGTAGTTTCTTTGTGATTGCAAGATTTGTTTTGCAATTTTCGTATGTATCCGCTAATAATAAAAAATCGTCTAAGTAGAGGGTAGATAGAAAACCCGCGGACCGCAACAATTTCACAACCGGTTTCATTATTTTTGTAAACAAGTATGGAGCTGTATTCAAACCGAATGGCAACGCATTGAATTCGAATAATTGGCTATTAAACGAGAATCTAAGATATTTACGGGAATTTTCATGAATTTTGATTGTGCGAGGAACAATACCTCCACACATTGGGGGCAGCCTATGAACGCTTTCCGAAGGGGCTGCAACGATCAGAACGCTCGCCTAAAGAAAGAAAACTCTTACCTCAAAGGTTACTTGCGTCCTGTCCAATTGTTCTGTTGCTTCTTGGGATTTAGGGCACAGGTCACACACACACAGATTAAATAATAGTTTTATGAAACGTACGTTCAGCTTAGAGACGAAAAGTGTACTACTTTTTTTTTGCATCTGACGGTCCGCATGAATGTATTTTTTTTACATTCACCCTCGATTTTCAAATCTCCATTCCGAAAGCGGCCCTCAGATCGATGCAGTCGAAAAGCAAGGTAGTTGTAATGAAACATACCGCCCACCAAAATACACTTGTGTATTTTCTACCTTATAAAATAAAACTTAGAAGAAAAAAAACTAAAAGTTAAAGTTGAGAAACGAATGATACGAATAAACTAAAAGTTGAATTTACGATAAAAATATAAGTAACGAATAACGCATTAATCGATAAGGTTAGGTAATGGACACAATTTCACTAATGGTCTCGTCAATTTCGAACCATCAACGGTACGAACGGTTGCGATGCGTATTATTCCGTCCGGGCTAGGGTGAAGTTCCTCAACACGCGCAAGAGGCCAGTATAACGGAGCAGCGTTATCAATTTTTAAAATGACAACTGATCCTACGTTTAATGGTTTCGATTGTTTAGTCCACTTTGCCCGCTGAGTGAGGGTTTGGAGATACTCCCGTCTCCAACGGTTCCAAAAGTCTTGTTGGAAACGTTGTATTAGCTGCCAACGACCGAGGCGGTTTATATTGATGGAGGTGTAGTCCTCATCCGGAACGGACGTCAACGGTTCAAGTGTTAAAAAATGACCCGGGGTAAGAACATTTACATCGTTAGGGTCAGAACTCAGTGGGCAAAGAGGTCGCGAATTGAGCATGGACTCAATTTGTACAAAAACAGTATTTAACTCTTCGAAAGTTAGAGCTTGTTCGCCTATGATGCGATATAAGTGAGATTTAACCGATTTTATCTGGATTTCCCATACTCCACCAAAGTGAGGACTCGCTGGTGGATTAAAACGGAACTCAATATTCTCAATATGAGCAGCAGACTGCATAAGCGAATGAAAGTGATTGCTTGCTCCTACGAAGTTGGTTCCACAATCGGAGTGGATAATGCTAACCCTACCACGGCGACCGACAAATCTGCGTAAGGCGGCAAGAAATGCGTCAGTTGACAGATCCGAAACAATTTCTAGGTGAAGCGCCTTTGTGCTAAGGCAAACGAACAAACATAGATAGGCTTTACCAATTTTAGCACCGCGATGTTTACCTAGCTTAATACGAAACGGACCACCGTAGTCCGTACCTACAACAGAGAAGGGTTTCACTTGATTGACGCGAACCGCAGGTAAATCGCTCATAAAAGGTTCGAGAGGAGCTGGATTATTTTTGTAACATTGCAAGCATTTTGACAAGCAATGACGAATAGCGCGTTTTGGGGAAAGAATCCAGAATTGTTGCGCTAAAAGATACTGCATAGTATTAATTCCTGCATGACAGTTTTCACGATGAAAAGCTTCGATTATCATGTAAGTTAATCTCGATTCACGAGGGAGAAGTGCAGGATGTTTGTGTTCAAACTCAAGACCTGATCTCGATAGCCGACCACCCACCCTGAGCACTCCCTGCACGTCCAAGAATGGATTCAACTTACGCATCTGCTTCGACAATAGTGTTTTAGCTTGTAAATGTTGAATCTCGGTAGCGAAACTACGCGATTGAATGTGTTTAACGATAATCATAAGAGCTATATGAAGCTCTGAACGAGTTGATGCAGTATCAGATACGCGTGAACGTTTACTACGAAGGAAACAGATGAATTTCATCCAAACGCACACAAGGCGTTGGATTTTACGAATGGACGAATACCGCTCGAGCAAGGTATCTATGAAAGAAACTGGAGAAGAAGTGTGAGTGAATAATACACGCGGACTCTTTTCTTCTATGTCAAGTGCGGTTTGATCTAACACTTCGTCAGAACGAGGCCAAGAGAGAACAGGTTGGGAAAGCCACGAAGGACCCGCCCACCATAAACGATTGTCGGCAAGAGCTGACGGAAGTTGACCGCGCGAGACTACGTCCGCCGGATTGTCTTCGGATGCCACGTGATTCCAACGAGCACCTGGAATGACTTCAAGAATATGACCTACGCGATTCGCGACGAAAGCCTTCCATCGGGAAGGGTGAGAACGAATCCACGCAAGTACGACGGTGGAGTCAGACCAAGCGAAGATACCAGTGCAAGGGAAAATGGATGAGTATAATTTGTTAACGAATTTCAGAAGATCGGCGAGAATGACTGCAGCACATAGTTCGAGACGCGGCAACGATGTAGATTTAACGGGAGCTACACGTCCTTTTGAGCAAACAAAGAAAACTTGAATATTATTGTCTGCATCAATCGTTCGTAAGTATATTACAGCACCATAGCCAGTCTCTGAACTATCTGAAAATCCATGTACTTCACAAGATATAATGTTTTTAACAGACACACAACGAGGAATACGAAGCGATTTTAAAAGTGGAAGCTGATCAAGATAACGTTTCCAGAAATTGACGATATCTACCGGAGGATCATCATCCCAACCCACGTTAAGAACCCAAAGGCGCTGTACTAAAACCTTGGCAACGATGGTCAAAGGCGAGAGAAAACCCAAGGGATCAAATACGCGCGCAAGTTCGCTTAGAATGTTTCTTTTAGTACATTTATTTTTCTGTGGAACAACTGAAAAGGAAAAACAGTCACTAATTGGATCCCACCTCAGGCCCAGAACCTTAAGAGTAGGATTTTCTTTGTCGTCTAGAGTGACTGGAGCAGTCAAGCAATGCTCAGGGGGTAAATCAGTGAGGAGCTTGGGGTTGTTAGTCGCCCACTTCCGTAGCTCGAAACTTCCTCTCTTAAGTAATTCAATAATTTCGTTTCTTGCCTGCATAGCGGTATCAAAACAGTCAAAACCAGTGACAATATCGTCGATATATATATCCGAGGATAAAACCTTAGTCGCGGCTGGTAGATCACGACCATCATCAGAAATCAGCTGCTTAATGGTACGGCATGCGAGGAAAGGAGCGGAAGATACGCCGTAGGTTACGGTATTAAGGCGATATTCTTGAACGGGCTGAGCAGTATCAAAACGCCAAAATATTCGCTGATAATCGCGATCAGCATCCGCTACCAAAATCATACGATACATTTGTCGCATATCCGCAGTGAACACAACGAAGTGAGTGCGAAACCGAAGAAGAATTTCGGCAATGTTCGTCTGAAGCCTGGGACCGATAAGAAGGGTATCGTTTAGCGACGTTCCCGTCGCATCCTTAGCTGACGCATTAAAAACCACGCGCAACTTAGTTGATACAGCCTCAGGACGAAGTACACAATGGTGAGGAATGTAGTATTTTCCTGCTTTAAGCTCGTTAATCGGAACAACACTCATGTGACCGCTATCTAGAAAGTCCTTCATAAAATCACTGTATTGTTTGTATAGATTAGAATCTTTAACGAGTTTCCGTTCTATAGCATGAAAGCAACGCAAAGCGGTATCGTGTGACCCTGGGAAAGACCGGTCTGGGCTTTCTTCCTGAAACGGTAAAGTCACAATATACCGACCTGTCGGATCGCGAGTGTGTTGAGTTGCAAATATCGCTTCACAACGTTCTTCGTTAGGAGTCACATGTTTAGATGTTTCAAACGACTCTAGCTCCCATAACCGTTTGACTTGCTCATGAAGATAGTGTTACGTTGTATTTTTTGTAGCTACCACTGGTTGGTATTACACAGCTACTTACCTAATAAATAAAAGAGCAATTGCCTGTAAACATACGTAGTAAATTGTGTTGTTTCCAAGTAACATAATTCATTGTAATTTGTGCAACTGTCTTTGACTTGCAATTGATAGAAGGATTCATTCCTTCAACTGTATTTCGTCACAGAACTCTTTGGTAACACTTTCACGATAAAACACTTTTCAAAACCTTATTAAATAGGTTTACTTATTAAATTAGATCAAAAATATTAATAGCGTTCTGAATGTTTACATTCCAATTGTCATTCGGTTGAATGTCAGTTTTGACAGTTAGAGGCGACACCTAGTGGTCGCCGATTCACAGTTGTAGTTTTAATCGATACGAGTTAATTTTAACATTTGATTGGTAACCATCGAAATAATATTGTAAAGTCCAATCCTTAATAATTTTCAGCTTTTGGTAAAAGTTCATAATAAACTAATTAACCGGATAACGGAAATTAAATAATTTTTTCAATATAGACTTTTCTCTAGAAAGTTCTGTCCCAAAATCCATAATTAATCTGTGGATTGACTGGGATCCAGTGTGGTAAGCTGTGTTTTTTATTTTGCTGAGATAATTAGCAAACCTGGGAAAATTAGCCAACAGGATAATTTTTAGTATTAGAAATTACGTTAATAATTTGTTATTTGGTCTGAGTCTTGGAAGTTCGGATTGTTTCAGCGTTTAAACGTCATGTTGGACAGTTGTCGGTGATTTTCAAGAAGTTTGTGTCTTAAGTTCAATATTTAACGTCCGTGATCTTAGATGAATTTTACCCGAGTCAAGGGAGATTTTATGAATGTTCCGTCCAATATCGGTTGTGATCTATGATTGAATGATTGATGGGAGATGGCGTCTAATTGCCGGTGATGTGAACACGCTTGAGGTTAATACAAACCTTATTCCATGTTTTAAAAGGTGAGGAGTTTGGTCTATTAGAGTCTGTGAGTGGTCTTCCCTTGTTGTTAAAACAATACTGACGTGATCTATGGATATTTATTACAGGGTTCCAAATTGCGCAGAGCCGCATTGATATCTAGCCAGTCGAGAGTCTTGCAGTCAAGTGATTCCCTCCTTCATCAACCGTGAGTATTGGAACCGCTGACTATTTACCATAGATAGGCCATGGAAAATTCCTCAGTGTTGACCTCGGTATTAAAGTATAGTTCAAGGGAACCCAATGAGCCTTTGTTACGGAGTTGGTAGACGCCACGTGGGTTATCCTCATTCTTATTTTTCCACCACGCCATGATAACCGGCTAATGTTTTAGCCTCCTAGATTTCCAAGCTCGGTCCCTTCTCTAAAACGTCAAGGAAAGTAATTTAGTTTCCCCTTGTATTATGAGGTCTCCGTATTGTCGATTCCAGGAGAGGCACCTCGCGAGATTCGTCTCGCCGCCAGGATCTAGAGGAGTGTCTGGAGCCTGGACGCGAGACCCATTCCTCGAGTCGACCAGAAGCCTCGAGCGGAAGCGACTGTGCGGCTGGCAGAGTCCGTCTAGCGATAGCGCAGGCGGGACGGTTTTTTTTTTTGATATATATCATTTTAATTTATAAACGGTTCCGGTCAGAACCGGTTTATTACCAGACAGGTTTCCCTAGAAGGAAGCCAGTGTTCAATATTTAATATAAGACCCCGGGTTCGACACCTGCCTACCGGCTTATCTGGAAGTCAATACAACATCTTCGTCGGCTCCGGGATCCGGGACTTATAGTCCCTGGCGCCCATTCATTTACTATTTCAACTACACATCATAACTGGAAGATTCTAGTTTAAGTTTTTAATTTAAAAAATAGGAACAGTACTGGGTTTATCTCCAACCCCCCACGACCATAGTTCTATTACCGAACCTTAAGCTGGCTGGCATATTGGGTGACATTTATCGTCACCCACCTAATGTAATTAGGGTTTTATTTTATTTTTATAAATATACTTTGTTTCCAACAGTTTGTAGTTTCCTTACCTTCTAATACCTCACCACCTTGCATCTGGGCTTGGGTTCCATTACCTCTAGAGGGACAAAAGCTCGAATGTAACAGTGGCGCCCAACGTGGGGCCACAAAAATATTTGTTCTTGGTCTGTTGTTGTTACAGGATTGACACCCTTGAAGAGTGTAAAAACCTCCGGATTGCTGGTAAGGCAGCATTATGATAGTCCTGAGATTGGAGGCCATAATGGCTGGCGTGTAGGCTGCATTGATGGAAAACGTTTATAAATGGTATTTTTAATGTACGGGGCGAATAACCGTCACTTTCCATTAAGGGAAGTCGGTTAGCCAATTTTCATTAGTTTGTAGGTAGCATTTAATTTAATTTCTTTTGATGTATTATTTGTGTACCAGCTCAGCATTATTCTCGGCGGTCAGCACCGTCAGGAATGGGATGTAAAGGGTGGTGTACGATTAAGTTAAATGGTCTCTCCTATATAATTATAGTAGGTCAGACTAGGATGTTACTACTTCAGCAGATATTTACCAATTTGTACTCTCTTTGAAGCTTGTCTTTTTCATGTTTGTAAATGGATTAGACTCGCTCAAGTAGTAACATATATAATATATTTCACACATTTCTACTCTCTTTGAAGCTTGTCTTTTTCATGTTTGTAAATGGATTAGACTAGCTCAAGAAGTAACATATATAATATATTTCACACATTTCTACTCTCTTTGAAGCTTGTCTTTTTCATGTTTGTAAATGGATTAGACTCGCTCAAGAAGTAACATATATATAATATATTTCACACATTTCTACTCTCGTTGAAGCTTGTCTTTTTCATGTTTGTAAATGGATTAGACTCGCTCAAGAAGTAACATATATAATATATTTCACACATTTCTACTCTCTTTGAAGCTTGTCTTTTTCATGTTTGTAAATGGATTAGACTCGCTCAAGAAGTAACATATATAATATATTTCACACATTTCTACTCTCTTTGAAGCTTGTCTTTTTCATGTTTGTAAATGGATTAGACTCGCTCAAGAAGTAACATATATAATATATTTCACATGTTACATGGATAATAAAAAATAAGCCAAAAAACACGGGCGGAATTGTAGACCCGACAACCAAAGCCTACTACAATGTCGCCTAATAGAGCGGTCTGTTACTCTATACTTGAAGTGTAACATGAATATAGTATTGCTGTTGTATATATATATATATAGAAATCGTGCACCGGCTTCTACATTATTTTTTTTCTTTTCTTATTCAGTTCCTGTTTTCAGGCGTGAACATTGTAGATTTTTGTTAGCGTCCTTTAGAGTCTGCTTTGACGCTGGAGGGCCAGCGTCGAGATTTGCCCTAGTCGGTCAAATCTCTGGTGGTTGGGGAGGTACTGTTACGTTGTATTTTTTGTAGCTACCACTGGTTGGTATTACACAGCTACTTACCTAATAAATAAAAGAGCAATTGCCTGTAAACATACGTAGTAAATTGTGTTGTTTCCAAGTAACATAATTCATTGTAATTTGTGCAACTGTCTTTGACTTGCAATTGATAGAAGGATTCATTCCTTCAACTGTATTTCGTCACAGAACTCTTTGGTAACACTTTCACGATAAAACACTTTTCAAAACCTTATTAAATAGGTTTACTTATTAAATTAGATCAAAAATATTAATAGCGTTCTGAATGTTTACATTCCAATTGTCATTCGGTTGAATGTCAGTTTTGACAGTTAGAGGCGACACCTAGTGGTCGCCGATTCACAGTTGTAGTTTTAATCGATACGAGTTAATTTTAACATTTGATTGGTAACCATCGAAATAATATTGTAAAGTCCAATCCTTAATAATTTTCAGCTTTTGGTAAAAGTTCATAATAAACTAATTAACCGGATAACGGAAATTAAATAATTTTTTCAATATAGACTTTTCTCTAGAAAGTTCTGTCCCAAAATCCATAATTAATCTGTGGATTGACTGGGATCCAGTGTGGTAAGCTGTGTTTTTTATTTTGCTGAGATAATTAGCAAACCTGGGAAAATTAGCCAACAGGATAATTTTTAGTATTAGAAATTACGTTAATAATTTGTTATTTGGTCTGAGTCTTGGAAGTTCGGATTGTTTCAGCGTTTAAACGTCATGTTGGACAGTTGTCGGTGATTTTCAAGAAGTTTGTGTCTTAAGTTCAATATTTAACGTCCGTGATCTTAGATGAATTTTACCCGAGTCAAGGGAGATTTTATGAATGTTCCGTCCAATATCGGTTGTGATCTATGATTGAATGATTGATGGGAGATGGCGTCTAATTGCCGGTGATGTGAACACGCTTGAGGTTAATACAAACCTTATTCCATGTTTTAAAAGGTGAGGAGTTTGGTCTATTAGAGTCTGTGAGTGGTCTTCCCTTGTTGTTAAAACAATACTGACGTGATCTATGGATATTTATTACAGGGTTCCAAATTGCGCAGAGCCGCATTGATATCTAGCCAGTCGAGAGTCTTGCAGTCAAGTGATTCCCTCCTTCATCAACCGTGAGTATTGGAACCGCTGACTATTTACCATAGATAGGCCATGGAAAATTCCTCAGTGTTGACCTCGGTATTAAAGTATAGTTCAAGGGAACCCAATGAGCCTTTGTTACGGAGTTGGTAGACGCCACGTGGGTTATCCTCATTCTTATTTTTCCACCACGCCATGATAACCGGCTAATGTTTTAGCCTCCTAGATTTCCAAGCTCGGTCCCTTCTCTAAAACGTCAAGGAAAGTAATTTAGTTTCCCCTTGTATTATGAGGTCTCCGTATTGTCGATTCCAGGAGAGGCACCTCGCGAGATTCGTCTCGCCGCCAGGATCTAGAGGAGTGTCTGGAGCCTGGACGCGAGACCCATTCCTCGAGTCGACCAGAAGCCTCGAGCGGAAGCGACTGTGCGGCTGGCAGAGTCCGTCTAGCGATAGCGCAGGCGGGACGGTTTTTTTTTTTGATATATATCATTTTAATTTATAAACGGTTCCGGTCAGAACCGGTTTATTACCAGACAGGTTTCCCTAGAAGGAAGCCAGTGTTCAATATTTAATATAAGACCCCGGGTTCGACACCTGCCTACCGGCTTATCTGGAAGTCAATACAACATCTTCGTCGGCTCCGGGATCCGGGACTTATAGTCCCTGGCGCCCATTCATTTACTATTTCAACTACACATCATAACTGGAAGATTCTAGTTTAAGTTTTTAATTTAAAAAATAGGAACAGTACTGGGTTTATCTCCAACCCCCCACGACCATAGTTCTATTACCGAACCTTAAGCTGGCTGGCATATTGGGTGACATTTATCGTCACCCACCTAATGTAATTAGGGTTTTATTTTATTTTTATAAATATACTTTGTTTCCAACAGTTTGTAGTTTCCTTACCTTCTAATACCTCACCACCTTGCATCTGGGCTTGGGTTCCATTACCTCTAGAGGGACAAAAGCTCGAATGTAACAATAGTCGTCTTCATTGACAAGGAATGATTGAACCTCAGTCTTACCACCGACAGCGCCGAGTAAAATCCAACCAAAAACAGAGTTAAGAGCTGCGGGTTTATTGGAACCTCCACCCATATTACCAGGAAGTAATAATGAAGCAAAGATATCAGCCCCAAGAAGTAGGTCGATAGAACCAGGCTTGTGGCACTCCGGATCAGCTAATGTAAGACCCTGCAAATGATGCCATGACGAATTATCAATGCGAGTAGATGGCATTTTGCCACAGATGCTAGGCAAAGTGAGAGCGTCGACTTTGAAGAGAATCTGACCGTTGACACCAATTTCAATTTGAACGGTTCCTGAAACAGCAGTAGATGTTTGAGCTATGCCAGCGACGCGGCGTGATGTTAAATTAGTGACAGCACCAAGTCGTTCAACTGCACGTTCAGTGATGAAATGTGCTTGGCTCCCTGAATCTATAAGAGCGCGAAACGATTGGAAATTGCCTGACGAATCACGAATTTGAACCTTTGCTGTAGAAAGAAGCACCACAGGATGGTCACCGATATTCGAAGTAAGCACTTGAACCCGGTTGTTGGTTTCAGTACTTGAAGCAGGTTGTGTCGTTGAAGCAACCACGTTATCCGGTTGATCTAAATGAAGAAGTGTGTGATGACGCTGACGACATTTTTGACACCTGAAAATGGATCTGCATTGCGGAAGAAGATGAGAAGGCCTCAAACAGTTGAAACACCAACGGTTATTTTTAGCATGTTCAATTCGTTCAGCGACGGGAGTCTGTTCAAATCGTTTACAATAGTTGACAGAATGGTTTTCTGAACAGAATGAACACTTGACGACTACTGGAGGCGCAGCTGATGAAGAAGCAGATAATGGTTTAGAACTAGCAGATTGAGGCGTCGGAGTCATGGGCTTTGACTTTTCGTCGGTGTTGGAAAGAAATACAGTTGTAGGCTTGGATTTGTTCGGGTTACCGCGAGTTGAAGTTTGAGGCTTCCCTTGACTGTGACTAACAGAAGCTTTGGAACGATCTTGACCCGAGAAATGAGTATCTCGAATGAGTGCTTCACACTTTGTGTGTAAGAACATCAACAATCCCTTGAAGTCTGGTAACTCGGTAGAGATATGTTTTCGTTCATAAGCGCAACGCGTTTGTGGATCTAATTTGGACAAAAGATGGTAACAAAGAACGAAATTCCATTCGGTTGTGGGTAATCCCAAACCCCTTAAAATATTTAAATTTTCTACGACACAATCAAGAGCACGACGAAGCTCCTCAGGTGAATTAGATTTTAAATTTACGTCTAGAATTTCCTTCCAGCACGTAAATGCTAGCTCACGTTTATCTTGGTACCTCTCAGTCAACAATTGGTATACTTCAAGATAAAACGTGGCTTCTGGAGGATATGTGCGTATGAGAGAAAGAGCATCCCCAGAAAGACAGGAGAATAGATAGTACACACGTTCAGCGTCCGAAAGCGATTTATTATTATGAATTAACGAATTGTAAAGACTATAAAATCTAGGCCAGTCTTTTATTTTTCCCGAAAACGTAGGAATATTAATTTTAGGTAGCTTGACGTTCGCGATGCAGCGGTCGACAGCCTGCGCTAGTATCTGGATTGGAATCACCTGCACCGGTAGGAAAACATTGCATATGAATGCTCATGATTTCGAAATAGAGCCTGTCAAACTCTACTCGTATGTCATCTTCCTGTTCTTCTAACTCGCCATCCACAACGCAGAGAATATCGGAATGTGCGTCTTCAAATGCATCGCAAACTTTCTGCAACGCGGAATAATGAGCAAGAAACGCGGTCAATTGAGCTGGCTCCTTCTGAGCTAACTCAGCAACTTCCAGCGTCTTCCTTAAGCGATTTATGGCGAGTGTACGCTTGCGTCGCAAAACAGGTAAGTCTCGAACAGTAATAGCAGGTTCATCATCAACCACGGCAAGAGATTGGCGTTTCTTAGGCAATGAATCTGATTTTAGCTTTCGTCTTGTATTATAAGGCATTTTTATAACTAAAAAAAAACCAACGATGAAAAGAAAATATCAATATCGCCTAACTAATTCACTTATCACAAGAGTAGATAACCAGCGAATGAGAAAAAAGAGCAATAAAATGAAACTAAAGTAATCAATAATAACCAGCAGTAGGTCCAGCACGAATATGTCAAAATATTAGTTTGGAAACGAAGGGGCACCATACACGGGGTTTAGAAACGAATTGTTGTATGGTACGAGAAATCCCAGTCCAATAAATAACATCTAACGAGTTCTGCACCTACCTGCCTATTATGAGTATGACACAGCTTATGAAAGAATTAAACAATCGGAAAAATATTTTTATATGTAACCACGGAGAATGGTTCAATAACCTGCAAGTGCGTGGCGTACCTATAAGATGCTATGCTCTCAAATAGATAAAAAACTTTTACAGGTATTTAAAATATCTAATTTGTACGTAATAATGAGTACAACAAATCTCAATTATGGAACGTAAACGTAAACAAAGCAGTACTTTTGCACTTTGGAGAACAGTTTAAAACCGATAGTGGAAGCAAAGTGCAAACCAATATGATTCTTAAGTAGGTTCAACTAAGGTCGATAATCGAGTGAATAAAACCTACCTATACGAAAAGTGATAACCACTTCGCTCGTTTATTTTTATTTTGCGCGTGTTGAGCAGAAATTTGAAAAAGGAAAACGTCTAGAATGAATTGGAAAAGAATGGACGCTTTAGTTTTAAATAAAACCTGCTCGGACAGAATAATCGAATGATAATTTTGGTAAATTACCTACCTAAGCAAAATAAAATTGTTCTAAATTCGATGAGGAATTGTATGAGGGAATTAGACTGAATTGAATGAATTGTAAGATCTAAAAGTCCCTGGTTTCGGCACCAAAAAATATGTGCGAGGAACAATACCTCCACACATTGGGGGCAGCCTATGAACGCTTTCCGAAGGGGCTGCAACGATCAGAACGCTCGCCTAAAGAAAGGAAACTCTTACCTCAAAGGTTACTTGCGTCCTGTCCAATTGTTCTGTTGCTTCTTGCGATTTAGGGCACAGGTCACACACACACAGATTAAATAATAGTTTTATGAAACGTACGTTCAGCTTAGAGACGAAAAGTGTACTACTTTTTTTTTGCATCTGACGGTCCGCATGAATGTATTTTTTTTACATTCACCCTCGATTTTCAAATCTCCATTCCGAAAGCGGCCCTCAGATCGATGCAGTCGAAAAGCAAGGTAGTTGTAATGAAACATTGATAGAAAAATAAGCGTCTTTTAAGTCTAAGGTCGACATATAGCAGCCCTTAGTAACAAGTTTTATAGCGGTTCTTAGGTCCTCTAATTTAAAATGGTGTGTATTAATAAACTTGTTTAAATGTTTGAGGTTCAATATAAACCTCATTTTCCCATTTGGTTTAGGAGTAAGGAACACGCTAGATACGAATTGGCCTGGGCACGGGTCACATTTCGATATGGCTCCCATAGCTAATAGGCTATTAATAGCATCGGAAAAATTATTAAACTCAGAAGTCGAATAACTTTGCTCTGCAGGCACTACCTTCTGGATTACCTGAGAGGAAAATTTAAGTTTGTATCCGGCGATCCACGACAGTATTGTTTGATCACCCGTTATAAGCGACCATTGTTTGTAAAAGTATGACAAGCGACCGGCATACTTAACTGGGTCTAGTAGCGACGCTGCGGCTGGTGTTGTGGCGGCAACTTCCTCGATGAGCTGGCGGGCGGCGGCGGCGGCCGCATCGCTGCAGGCGTGCGGCTCCTCGGCGCGGCTGCCAGCGGCCTGCGCGGCGCTGGAGCAGGAGCTCGTCGGTTTAAACGCCTCTGAGGCATTGGGTTGTTGGGTCGATGGCCTTTGTTGACGGTATCGGGCTTCAGTTCTGTACCTGACTTTGTTACGGCTTTAGCCGATTTTATCGTTTCCGATAGATTATCGCCGAATAAAAATTCATCAATTTTAGTACCACCTAGGGCATCCTTCATGTCCCTTTTTAGCGCAGATAAAATAAAGTTTCTGCGGGTAATTGAATCGTAGTGTTGGATATCGCAAAGGATTCGCGTAGCGTCCATTAGCTTGGGTAGTAACTCGTTGTTTTTTGAAATGAGTTGAGTTGTGATTACCTGGCCCAAGCAGGAGATAGCACTCGCCATCTGATCTTGCTTGACAACTATGGCCTTATCACGCTTCGATGCGGCTTCGGGTATTGCTGCTTTCAGCTCAGCGTTCAACGCCGGGGCAGCAATATAACGACAGTTTGATGGGACCAAGTATTTAGCTACTAGTTCTTTTCTAGAATCCTTGTCGAGACCCTCGGTAGTGATGTGCAAGAAGCGTTTAGATATTTCTTTATGTACATCTGGTCCGTACTTAACAGATGTCGACGGGTCTTCCCCCAGGATGATCATCGTGTCCTGGTCTAGGTCTGCGTCGATGATGTCACCTGACGCTGCTTGTGAGGTGCTAGGTTTGTCCTGCAAAGCAGGGTCGATTGATATGACCGGATCCAGTGATACCACGGGATCAACCGAAGTGACAGGATTAGCTGAGTCATCTAGAACCGTGGTAGTCTCCTCAGATGGATTACTGAGCTCTGGAGACTCTTGTAACCAATCATCAGGCTCAATACCAGTGTATTCTAAAAAGAAACACGAAGTAGGAGTAATTGCGATTTAAAATTATTATTTTTATAATTTATTAGCTCACTCGTGGGTAGTAGTAAAAATCTACACAAAAAGTTTAACGGTAAAATAGATTTGTTAATAATTTATTCTTGATGAACAAACGTTTAAAAATAACGAAAGTAACAAACGTTTGACGAGTGAGTAGGTTATAACATAATTGCTTTTATAATTAGTCCTTGCGTCGGGACAGCCCACAGACAGCCCGGAGTGCAAGGCTTAGTTAAATGTAAATACATTTAAGCAACAAGATCGTTTTATTGAGTATCGGTAGTAAAGTTTGTGCGTCGGAAAACCCATAGGTAGTCCGGAGTGCAAAACTTAATTTTTAACGTAAATACGTTATTTGAATACAGGAACACAAGTTGTTACTAACATACCTGTTTGTTCATATGATGAACATGCGATCGGAGGCGTTGAGTCTTGCGAGGGTGGATATAGACGCCGTAATCTGCGTTCATATTTGCGTAACTTTTTCGTTAGATGTTCGTAATCCACAACACTCGGTCTTTTCGACATGATATTTACTGTACAGTATACTTAATAAAATGTTAAGCGTGTTGAGCGGCTGAACACTAAAATGTGAATGACAAGAGATTCCAAGCCGACTAATAAGGAAGCAGAAGTACCCGCAATAAAAAAAAAAATAAAAAAAAAGAGTATGAAGGTACTCTCAACTCCGGTCCGCCGGTGGTCCGTGTTGCTCTATGTCTCAACTACAGTGTCTGAGTGGTGTCACTTATGTGTTACTACAATGTGTTCTAATCTCGAGGACGAAGCGTTAGTATAATATTACATAATATGTAATATTATGTAAACGAACAATACACCAATCACTGAAAACTTATACACGTAAATAGCACATGTATCCCGTCATCTAGATAAACCACAGTGCAAGATACTAACCAAATATAACCATAAATATTCAGGCATATCATCTAGGTAAGGGATGCTACACAAATTGCTTCTCTCTGGCCAACAAGAAATTAAAATTATTTTAATTATTCATGTAGGTATTTGTTTCTATATTCTATGTATATTATCGTAAATAGCACATGTATCCCGTCATCTAGATAAACCACAGTGCAAGATACTAACCAAATATAAACATAAATATTCAGGCATATCATCTAGGTAAGGGATGCTACACAAATTGCTTCTCTCTGGCCAACAAGAAATTAAAATTATTTTAATTATTCATGTAGGTATTTGTTTCTATATTCTATGTATATTATCATTGTATGCATGTTTATTTTAAGGCGATAATATAATGCAAGTACCAATGTGTAGGTTACTATAGTCTAATTTAAGTCTTCCTTACTGTTTTACACACCGTGCCTACGTTTCTCATCCTCCAACTCTCTCCATGAAATTTCTAATGATTTGTGCAGTTCCTTTGTGCTCTTCTATCTATATGTATTTTACTTTATTAAGTGTTTAGTGTACCTACATGAATAATAAAGAAATAAATAAAATTTATTCATTTGTATCTAGTGTTAGCTCTGCAGCATACGCCGTTAGGAAAATTCGTGGTTTAACTGATTTAGAGACAGCCCGTTTAGTATAGGTACTTTAGTTATTTTCATAGTGTAATGTCGTACGGTATTATGTTGTGGGGAAATGCCGCCGATATTCAGACGATTTTTGTATTACAAAAAAGGGCAATTCGTTCAATTTATAAATTAAGTCCCAGACACTCCCTCAGAGACAAATTTAAAGGGATTAATATAATGACTGTGCCTTCTCAGTATATTTATGAAAATATTTTGTATGCACATAAAAATATTAATCTGTTTAAAAAGTACAGTGATATCCATAATTTAAATACTAGGAACAAGCACAAATTTATTGTTCCTACTACCAGGCTCAAGAAAATAGGTGGCTCGTTTAGATGCCAATGTATACGTTTTTATAATAAACTTCCTAGCCACATTCAAGCACTAAGCCTTAATAAATTCAAATCTTTTATAAAAAGGAAACTATGCCAGAATGCCTATTATACTGTCAAAGACTATATTGAGGACAAAAAGGCTTGGGATTGAGTTGCTCCAATAAAGCACAGGCAATGTTAATTTATTTTATTTCGCTAACTATTTTTACTTTTAATCTTTGCTATAAGTATCTATACTTATTTACATATACAATGACACTAATATTTACTGTATAAAGTATTATATTATTTTAAATTATTGTGAATGTGAGGACTATGTGTGGTTTTGTTGCAGTTTTAATCATGTTCTGGCAGTTTGAGTAGCTGATGCGGCCTACCCAAATGTCCTTTCTTTGGTATTGTTCGTCGAATCGTTGAGCTCCTTAAGTTCTGAGTTGAGATACATGGGTACTGACAAATGCGTGCACTGACTGGACAGGTCCACTCAATCTGTGTGGTTCTTTCCTCAAAAGACCATTTCAGACACAAATCTACATGGTCCTCAAAGATTATTATAATATTATTCTAATTATTGTGAATGTGAGAACTATGTCGGTCATTGATTTATTTATATTTATTTTTGTATTTTTCTCAACGTAATCATGATCTGGCAGTTTGAGTAATTTATGCGGCCTACTCAAATGTCCTTTCTTTGGTATTGTTCGTCGAATCGTTGAGCTCCTTGAGTCTAAGTTGAGCTGCACGATTACTGACAATTGCGTGCACTGACTGGACAGGTCCACTCAATCTGTGTGGTTCTTTCCTTAAAAGACCATTGCAGACACCGATCTACATAGCTTTCACATGACCTGACCAAGATTTTGTCTGGACTTTAAAAGAGACTGTGACCTCTGAGTTTGTTTCGACCTTTCTTCTCAGAGTAGTCAGATAGGAAACGCCGACCCCATCTAGTTTAAAAAAAAATATGATTGACGTGTAAAAGTGTTTGTTCAAACCTACTTACAGAAATAAAATCATTTATCATTTATCACATAAAAAAATATTGCTAATGCATTTTCTTCTAGTGAGTCTGCTGCTTCCCGAGGTTCAACATCTTGATGCACGCCGGGATGGAGGGTCGCCGCATATGTGTGTGGGCTGCACGCTCCCACTAGCTGAAGACAGACAATAGTACATATTACTAAATTGGTTGGTAGCGATCCTGCCTTCTGAGCCGCTGGTCCCGGGTATGATCCCCGGACAAGTCAAACATTTGTGTGCATGAACATGTCTGTTTGACCTGTGTCTGGGTGTGTATATGTATATAAGTATGTATATCAGTCATCAGGTTACCGTAGTACAGGCTCTACCTAGTTCGGGACCTGAAGACCTTGTGTGGATGTTGTCTCATATTATATATTCATAATTTTTCATCTTATTTTTAGTTTATTACTAAGTATTTGATTTATGTCGTTCCTACACTCCTCGAACTATATTGCTTTAAATCATTGACGTCTTACTATTATTTAAACTACCACCATTCATTGAGTTAGTAAAAAAATTATACCGTTTCAGTCAGTGTTTTGTCGTCGAGGGTGGAGCTAGCTCCTCTCCCACTCTCCCATCAGCATGTTGAGCTGGAACAAATAACACTCGTATTAAACTTGGTGTAGGTCCTATGGTAAGTTAATTGCAAAGAAAAGGATTTGGGTTTGTTAAAGAGTTAAGGTTTGAGTTTCAGAAAACATATCTGTATCTTAGGTGAATGACAACACATATTACTTGATTTATTATACTAATATTATGACTGGTCCAAATGCTAGTAGACAACAATTTTATCATTTCTATTATAAGTGGACAACGTATTACGTAGAAAAAATATATTTAAGGACAACCAACAAAGCATACACCAAACGTTAGGCACACAAGAGCGCGTGTCTATACACATCACAACTACAAGTATGGCTCACGCACCTTCGTGAAATAGAACAACTGCACGTGCTATATATCATATTGTACTCCTAATATAGGTACCTACTACTACTATCACACAAATACATACAAAACTGAGATGAATAAGTCAAGACAAGAGTGACTGCAACCCTTTTTATTCGACACCTCGAGCACAATTTTCTCATAACAAAGGCTTTGCAAATCAGGTATCTGGAAAACATATTTGTATTTTAAGTTATTTAAAAAATACCCTTGTGTGTATGGAGAAATAAACAAATAAAACTTTTTTTTAATAATAATCAGCAGCTATTATTCACGTGATTATTAAAAAGAATTTAAATACTTAATTAAAATATCATTCTTACCAGGCAGACGGGCATAACATAGTCATCATATTTCATTTTCCGACATTACCGTAGGGATAGTCATAAAAGTTTACGAAGGTTCGTAATTACCAATAATTACCTGCTAATCTTGTAAAATGAGTACCTATATTTCATACCAATCCAATTCACTATAGTTTTCCTTGCCAGCAATGCTTTTTATTTGAGCTTTTAACAGGCTGTCCAACTTTATTATAAATACCTAGCTGAGACATAATGGAAATTTTTATTAGTGGAAAACCTTATTGATCACCACTCATCACTACATATTATTATATAATATGTAAAACGAGTCTTTCAACCTAGTTTAAAGAATACTAATGTACCTATATCCTTACATTTCTTTTTTCAGATGTTTATCAGAATAAAATTGTGATCTTATTAATTACTATTCTCGAAAAATGAAATATGATGACCATGTTATGCCCGTCTGCCTGGTAAGAATGATATTTTAATTAAGTATTTAAATTCTTTTTAATAATCACGTGAATAATAGCTGCTGATTAATATTTAAAAAAAAAAGTTTTATTTGTTTATTTCTCCATACACACAAGGGTATTTTTTAAATAACTTAAAATACAAATATGTTTTCCAGATACCTGATTTGCAAAGCCTTTGTTATGAGAAAATTGTGCTCGAGGTGTCGAATAAAAAGGGTTGCAGTCACTCTTGTCTTGACTTATTCATCTCAGTTTTGTATGTATTTGTGTGATAGTAGTAGTCTAGGTACCTATATTAATATATTTTTTCTACGTAATACGTTGTCCACTTATAATAGAAATGATAAAATTGTTGTCTACTAGCATTTGGACCAGTCATAATATTATTATAATAAATCAAGTAATATGTGTTGTCATTCATCTAAGATACAGATATGTTTTCTGAAACTCAAACCTTAACTCTTTAACAAACCCAAATCCTTTTCTTTGCCAAACACAACAAACAGTAACTTACCATAGGACCTACACCAAGTTTATACGAGTGTTATTTGTTCCAGCTCAACATGCTGATGGGAGAGTGGGAGAGGAGCTAGCTCCACCCTCGACGACAAAACACTGACTGAAACGGTATAATTTTTTTACTAACTCAATGAATGGTGGTAGTTTAAATAATAGTAAGACGTCAATGATTTAAAGCAATATAGTTCGAGGAGTGTAGGAACGACATAAATCAAATACTTAGTAATAAACAAAAAATAAGATGAAAAATTATGAATATATAATATGAGACAACATCCACACAAGGCCTTCAGGTCCCGAACTAGGCAGAGCCTGTACTACGGTAACCTAATGACTGATATACATACTTATATACATATACACACCCAGACACAGGTCAAACAGACATGTTCATGCACACAAATGTTTGACCTGTCCGGGGATCATACCCGGGACCAGCGGCTCAGAAGGCAGGATCGCTACCAACCAATTTAGTAATATGTACTATTGTCTGTCTTCAGCTAGTGGGAGCGTGCAGCCCACACACATATATTATGCGGCGACCCTCCATCCGCATCAAGATGTTGAACCTCGGGAAGCAGCAGACTCACTAGAAGAAAATGCATTAGCAATATTTTTTTATGTGATACAAATGAATAAATTTTATTTATTTCTTTATTATTCATGTAGGTACACTAAACACTTAATAAAGTAAAATACATATAGATAGAAGAGCACAAAGGAACTGCACAAATCATTAGAAATTTCATGGAGAGAGTTGGAGGATGAGAAACGTAGGCACGGTGTGTAAAACAGTAAGGAAGACTTAAATTAGTCTATAGTAACCTACACATAGGTACTTGCATTATATTATCGCCTTAAAATAAACATGCATACTATGATAATATACATAGAATATAGAAACAAATACCTACATGAATAATTAAAATAATTTTAATTTCTTGTTGGCCAGAGAGAAGCAATTTGTGTAGCATCCCTTACCTAGATAATATGCCTGAATATTTATGTTTATATTTGGTTAGTATGTATCTTGCACTGTGGTTTATCTAGATGACGGGATACATGTGCTATTTATGTGTATATGTAATATTATGTAAACGAACAATACACCAATCACTGAAAACTTTCTTCGAAGTTATTCAATCTCACCTCTCAAGTAATATCCATTTGTTGAAAACAAAATTTAGGTATGTACTATCGAGGAAGTTCATATCTATGCACCTTTAGGACTATTTTTCCCTGTAGCGCTCGGGCGCTAACAGTAACTAACGTAAAACAGATGCGGTCATCGTGTTCACGGGATTTTGTTCTAAAACTGCTTAGATATGAACTTCCTCGATAGTACATAATAATACTGACATTCAAAAAATGATTGGAATTGACAATCTAAAAGCATTGAAATAAATAGGTAGGTACTAATTATTGTCTCGTAATTCGAATACGAACAGACTTAGGGACGTGGTTGTCATTGCAATAACGAAAAAGAAACTCGTGGTACGTCTACCTACTAATGACAGCGTCTAACGCGCTTGCGCGGCGTGATCACATCACGACGACGCTATACTCGTTGCCACGGCAACATCACGCCAGCGAAGATAGCGTCTAACGCGCTTGCGCGGCGTGATCACTTCACGGCCACGCGATTCTCGTTGCCACGGCAACAGCACGCCAGCGAAGTCAAGTGAGCCCGTGTCGGCGCTGCGGGAGTCTCTGTTTAGCTACCTACCTACCTATTAAATTTTAGTAGGTATTGACGATGATAATCTGATGGATATTCTTTTATTATTGGCAACGACAGGTTAAGTAGACCTCTATGTATTGGACGTTGGTAAATAAGTAGGTACCTACCTACGTAGTAGGTAGGTACCTACTACGTACGTAGTACACTAGCACGTAGCACTACCTACGTAGTAGGTAGGTAAGTAAGTAAAAAAACTCGCATGTGATATTGCCAGTGCCTAACGCGCAAGCGCGGCGTATTCGTGATCACATCACCCGAATCATCTCAAAACTACCGGCGATGTGAAGTAAGCGCTATTCGCAAGTGTCGGTATAGATTTGGGTTAGTAACAAGCCTGAACAACGTAGCACAGTCTTTACTCGACTCGAGCCACAGTCGCGATTTTGTCATGGGATTGCGTTTACATAATCATTTAACATGGGCGCCGGGAGCGGGGTGCAAGACGGCGCACTTGCACTCTCCTGGCTTCAAAATTAAATATAGGTGTAAGACATTCGGAACTAAAAAAATATGCGAAAACGCCTCACAGAATATTAAAGCACTTAACGTAGGTAGGTATTCGAGGCGAGGTCCTGAAATTTTCGTCTCAATTCTAGAGCTTTTGTGGATTATTCAACAAAGTACCGAAACTCCTATTTCCGAAAATCTAATCGGCCCTAGGCGGGGTGCTTACATTATCAAGCTCGCTATGCTCGCTCTTATATCCTACATAGGTAGGTACTCTTAATTGTTATGCTTTTCTGCATAAGTCGACAAAGTTACTCCTTGTATGAATGGAAAAATGATCGAGTCCGCTACGTTCATAATTACAAACAATGTCGATACTTACGCGTTTCTTTTTTTGTAGCGGTCTTCAACTTGTATGTTTTATATTTTATTTACATTTCCGTGCGTGACGCACTCGCGCCTAAGGCAAACAAAGAAAAAAACAGCATTGACTTTCTAACTGAATTTCTGTTTTGCTATTTTATTTTAAAACCATCAAAATAGTTTTGTTTAGCCACTTAGCTACATACTAGCTTTGAAATAATATAAAATGATCAATACAATTTTGATAAAAAATATTATTAAAATCTCGATTATGATTGTAAGTGTAATGCTTGGTCAATCCCTAGCATCAGTGGGATGACACTGACAGCTTGAGCTCACTCCACGCTCATTTCACCTAAGTATTCACGTGGTATTCATGGTGAGATTTTAACAGAATCGACCGGCTGTTTGGTATAAATTATTGAGTACTCCACTGATAGTAATAGGTCTTTACGTAGGCGACATAAATCACATTTTTTTTTCCTGTCCCTTATATGACCGTTCTTCTTTTCTTTGTAACCTCTTGTCTCTCCGTATTCCTTTTCCTACCTCAATAGTTTCTTTACTTTGTACAAATAGCTTCCCTGTCTATAAATGTATAGTCTCATTCATCACATTAAATAATATTAAGTTGTAAATTGTCGTCATTGTAATTTGCTCATTATTCACTATTAGTATTCACCTTTTTAAAATACACTGATCCTATAAATCGTCCAATCCTAAATCCCGTTAATTGATCATAAATATTCTATACTTTTTTCTTTTTTTTCCCTACCTTTGTTCTCGTAAACGTGACATTGGCTAAATGCACAAACCGTGCGAAGCCATAACGGAAAAAAAAAAAAAATAGGTCTTTACCAGCCTATGAAGTTGCTGTTTTATAATACTGGCCGTTTGAAACGTAATTATGTATGGCTGGCCATCAATTCTAAATTCAAATGAGTTTTATTTCAAAAATATGGAATTATATTTTGAAATTCAGTCATTTGTTTATTGATTAGGTAGTGTTTTGTTTTCACTACATTTGTATCTTTTCAAAAATACAATACGAAAGCAATACCGCACAAACGGCTCGCAACATTAATTATGTGTACCGTGTACGGAATGAACATTACAAAAGAACGCACGACTCGTTATTGCTTATTGCACATTATTGGTTTGAATGCTTTCGACATGGAAGTTTGATTTTAAAAATGAACCCCGTGGTCACCCGAAAACTAAAGTGAACAAAGACGAATAATAAAGTTGATAGTGCAAGCTGACAATACTCAATCTACGGCTGAGCTAGCAGCAGGTTTCAACGTTAGCAAAAAACTTTTTTTTTTTTGGGGTAATAAACATGATATGTGGGTGCCGCACGAACTGAACGATTGCCAGCATAACGAACGCGTTGAGATATGCCTTGCAGACACAGAAAGGAAGGGATTTTGAACCCCATTGTCACTTGTGATGAAAAATGGATTCTTTTTGAAAATAGTAAGCGGTCATCATGTTGGTTAGACCCTGGTTCAGCGCCTAGGCAATGCCCCAAACGAAAACTTACCCCTTAAGAGTCATGGGCACTGTTCGGTGGTGGTCTAGTGCCGGTATAATTCATCACAGCTTCTTACCAAATGGCACCAGCATTACCTACTGCGGATGTGTACTGTGAGGAACTGGACACAATGATGGCGAAGCTCGCAAATCTTCAGCCAGCCTTGGTTAATCGCCCGTCCCCGCTGCTCTTACATGACAACGCTCGACCTCTTACGGCACAACAGACGGTCTCTAAGCTACCAAGAGCTAGGGTTGGAAGTTTTGCGTCATCCAGCGTACTCACCAGTCCTTGCGCCAACAGACTTATACTTTTTCCATATTTTGGACAACTTCTTGGCAGGGAAAAAATCAATACCCGAGAGGCAGTACAAAATGCCATTGAAGAGTTTGTTGGCTTCCGTACACCTGACATCTTCAAAAAGGGCATTGATAAATTACCACTACGCTGCCAAAGATGCATCGATAGCATGGGTGCATATTTAGATTGATAGAAATAAAAAATATTTAAGTATTTAAAAATGACTTTAACTTTCTGTGTACTAAACGGCATTTCATTAGGATTATCGAAAATTCTAATCAAAAGTTGTTGAATGTTGTGAATGTTGAATTATTGACAAGACTGTTTATAAACACGCAGTCCATGAATTCTTACGATACAGTAGGTATCAGACATGTTTATGAATTAATTTTTATGGTTACAGTAAATGGTTTTTTTACAACTCCTCAGTTTTCCAGCCAAATTACTTCGTGTAGCATATTTGACCAGACCAAAATTTTCCGATCTAGTGTGTGGTGCCCTGGCCGTCCAGCCCCGTGCGTTCCCCTGTTTCACGATGTGGCGTTCAGATGTTCTGGCTGTTGTAACATAATTATTTTCCAAAATCTTTGTTATTCGTTACCTTTTTACGCAAGAAAAGACACAGAAAGACCACACATTTTTTTTTTCTTCAAAACATCTACCTTTATCATGATCATGTTATGGCAAAGAAATAAAATAGAGTTTTGAATTATTTCTGAACGCAAGCTTCAACTCATGCTTCTCATCCATAGATTATAGATAACATCTTCTGTACAGTACACGCCATTTTGTAATTTTGAGCATGTTGATTCTCCTCCGAAAATGATTTTATTATCGCAATTAAGTTGTAATGGCGATGTAATTTAATAAATATAATAGTGAAGGAGACTAAAAAACCAAAATGGAAATGCCGGAAGTGAAATCGTTCAACGCGGAGGTATTCTTGCTTCTAAGTTTTCGTATTGAACAATTTGTTCCGTGGCATCATATTAACAAAATTTTTCTTACAGTTATCCGCGTTGTACGACAACAAGCCCCCTATATCAAAGGCGAAAATGAGTGCAATCACCAGAGGTGCTATAAAAGCCATAAAGTTTTATAAACATGTAGTGCACAGTGTTGAAAAGTTCATTCAAAAATGCAAGCCAGAGTATAAAGTGCCTGGTCTTTACGTGATAGATTCAATAGTGAGACAGTCGCGGCATCAGTTCGGACAAGACAAGGATGTGTTCGCGCCAAGATTTGCAAAAAACATGCAACAAACATTTGCAAACCTCTTCAGATGTCCTCCTGAAGATAAGGTTAGTTACATAAAATTTATGTTTTAGGTTATAATCTGTCCCTCTCATATCTACGTATTGGACAAAATGTTGTTGTAAGTGGCTATGCTACTTTAGATTTTGATAAAGTTGAAGCTTGGTCAAATTTTTGATGATGTTTTCAGTCATGATACCAATAGGTGCCTAATACAAAAAATATTATTTTATGTAAAATAGTTTATTTTATTCATTATGACTAATAAGTGAAAAATCCAATAGTACATAATCATTATGTTTGTTGTCTATGATAAAATATTGTAATAAGTCAGATAGAATAGCAATAATTATGACCACACCATTACTATTACAGTATATTCAATTGGCTTAAAAAAAAAATTAAAACTTTTCAGCGCAATATCATCAGAGTACTTAACCTGTGGCAGAAGAACAATGTGTTCACCTCACAAGTCATCCAACCACTGTTGGACATGGCAGACCCCAACCATCCGCTACACCAAGAGATACAGCAGCAGCAAAACAACACTGCCAATGGTATTATCGTTGTTTTATCTATCAAGCCTTGACTAGTGAGACTATTCAATTGATTATTGTTCTTTGTGGCCCTCTTGGGAGTCAGGGGGTCTCGAAAAATGAATTACCTAAGAAAAATCCCTTGAATTGGCCATTAACACTTTGAGCGGAGCAATGTTATAATACGTAAAATTTGGTAAATCCTATCAGACACAACATTTAATCACGTTTAATATGTCTATCTTTAAATAATTTGTATAAACTGCTGCGGCTTATACCAATTCCTTTATGTTACGTCATTGCACCATATCACTTAAAATTTTAAGACTGCCAGTGCCTCTGAAAGTGTTAACATTGCCAATTAAAAAAATTACTGAACTAAAAGTAAAAGAATCTGTTTATGAAGTGGAGCCAGTCAGCAATTCAATCCATATTTAAAAATAGAAGAGATAAGAATTTGTATCTCACTTCATTCTGTTAAATTCAGGGAAAATATGATAAAAAGAATTGATATTTCTTCACAAATTTATAATGTAAGTAATGTTTCAGGGAGCAGTCTGAACATCAGTCACAATGCGTCAGATAGCAAGATATCTCCAGTACCACCTCCGCTTCACACCCCACAGTCTTCAACACCTATGGGCGATCAGGTAAATAGGATATTCAAGTCTCAGAGCATTCACCAAAGTATAGATATGCATAAAATAACCAAAAACTTTGAGATATTTCCTCTTTCCTACTCAGTTTTAATGCAATGCAATAGTTTTATACTATTGTATTGCATTAAAACAAAGTATAATGTAACATAAAACAAGTTATAATCGCGTGGAAAAGAATATATAAAATAAGAATATATTTTCAAACTTCTGATTTGAAAGAAGGATATTGCAAGTCCAGCGCGGTAATTGCGTAACACACTATCAGTACCAATGGCTTTCATTTTGACAGTTCAACAACATTAATTGCGTTATTTACGTTGTTGAGCAGACACTTTTTGAATTAGCACTATCCTTCAAAATGATTCAGATTGGCGTATTCATAGTTAAAAATATCATGCGATAGAAGTATTGATTGTAAACAACATTACACAAAATCGTGAAAAAAAAAATGATTTCCCACAAATAAAAAAAATAAATAATTACTGGAACAGAAACTATTCTAGACTGATAAATCTTTCTTATCAGTAAAAGAAGAATAATTACTGGAACAGAAACTATTCTAGACTGATAAATATTTCTTATCAGCATGTCTTGACTTCTATGAACTCAGATTTCGTAAAAATTATCAACAATTTGTAATTTAAATATTTATCACACAATTTGAGTACTTAATAATACAAAAAACAATGACTCAATGGAAGATTATTCAAACTCTGGAGATGTTAAGCATCTTATCATATTATCATCATACTTAAGTGTGTAACCTTGGATGTAACTATCGCTCATTGGCATGTTGGCATTTTTTAGTTATAAGAAGAAATTCCAGATTTTTTAGTTATAAGAAGGGTGGCCACCCTTCTTATAACTATAAAATCTACAATTTTGAGATAAGTATACAGGTGAATGTGGTAAATTTTATCATTTTTGCTACAAAAAAGACACTATGCCTAAAAATTTGGGAGCTAGATAGGATAGGTGACTTTATGGGTGTGTCGTATGTCAAGTCTTGCAACTGAATGATATATTCCAGAAGTCAAAACATTCTAAAATGCGAGTGAACAGCAATGCTTATGCTGTTAACAGCATTAGCAGTCAGGCGTGACACACACTTGTTCGGGTCGGCATTAATCGGCACAGACGGCAGCAAAATTAAATATGTTATGTAGTAAAATGGCTTCGGGTCGGCTTTGTTCTTCACCAAATATTGCTGAATCGAATCTGCCGACCCAATAAATTATGTATATTTATTTGTGCACAAATTGCCTCCAGTAACAGTCACAATACTAGTCTAGTAGGGGTACTAGTTGATACTGTACTATAGTAATTAAATTAGTGTACAAAGAAATAAAATGCCGTTGAGTTTTATTCTCACAAGAGATAAGTTAAGTCACCTGGACAGACAAAAACTATCACAATAATCACCGCTAACATTTTCGATAGGTTTTCGGTTAACTTGTTAATATCTAGAGAAGCGTGTTACCTCATCTTTATTCCTCATTAGCTTTTGCCCACAGCTTCACCTGCGTGAATGTCGGAAAATATCCCACGGGAAAGTATTTCCGGGATTAAAAGTACCTTATGTGTTAATCCAGGTTGTAAACCATCTGTGTGCCAAATTTCATCCAAGTCCGTTAAGCCGTTTTTGCGCCAATCTGGAACAGACAAATGGACAAATAATCTTTGTTAGGTACTATTTTATTGTATGTATAAATGAATTTTCCTTATAAGTCCACTCTTCAGTTCCAGGATCAACCGTCAAGCCAGCCGGCGAAGTTCAACAGGAAGCTGCTGAACGACTTTGAGTACGAGAGCGAAGACGACGCTCCGCCCGAACCCGCGGGCGGGCACAGCACTCACAGCTCGCACACGTCGCACGCCGCACACGCGTCGCACGCCGCACACGCCGCGCACAGTGCGCACAGCGCGGCGCAGCAGAACCCGGCTGATGCGTTGGGGAGGTGAATATCGTCTGAAGTATTTCAATTTACAACTAAAGAGGTTGCAACTAAGTTTAGAAACTGTTGAAGAAGAGCTGTCTGACTAAGAAACAAAATGGCTTGCGATTTTAGGAAATCACTTACATTATTCCTAAGTTAATAAAATCTTTCTTCATGAAATAATAATAATATGAGACAACATCCACACATGGTCTTCTGGTCCCGAACTAGGTAGAACCTGTACTACGGTAACCTGATGACTGATATACATACTTATATACGTATACACACCCAGACACAGGTCAAACAGACATGTTCATGCACACAAATGTTTGACTTGTCTGGGGATCGAACCCGGAACCAGCGGCTCAGAAGGCAGGGTTGCTACCAATTGCACCAACCGGTCAGTCAAAATGAAAAAACTTGATGATGAAATGACTTGACCTTAAAAAAATAAAGGTCACTTAGGCCCATTTTCACTAACACTACTCGACATATAAATGTATTTTCTATAAAAGACGCACTGTTTAACTCTCGGCGCTAAACCGAACATTGAAAATCCAGCAATGCGCTAATGGTTATCACAAACGGGCATTCATTATTATCTAAGTGCACCTGAGTATTGATAGACTGGATTCAACAGGTTGTTTTAAGCTACAACATTAGTTTTACATCCTTTAACAGTGCTGGCTACTATGCTACTAATTATGCTAATCAATGATAATGATTATCTTATCGTTTATGTATATGTATTACGTTTATGTAAATTGTATATTATGTTATTGTTTCAGTATATTAACAAATCCTGAAATCATGAGGCAACTGCAAAGTTTGCAGGCTCAAATGCAGCTGATGACTGGAATGCAGATACCTGTAAGTATCTTTTATTTATTAATGGCTCTTAGTAACCATTAGTTACTTTGACCAGAAGGCAATAGGCAAATTGTTATTAATTCATAAACCGCTATAATATTGTGACTTCACGCTAAATACTGGCAATCCTTCATTACAACCCTTAATTTATTAATATGACTAAAACTTCATGTAATCTAAAGACTAAAACTAAATTAAAAAATATTAAATTTTAATGTAACAATCAAATGAATTCTTGATTGTTTTAGAATCTGATGCCTATGATGTCTGATCTACAAATGCAACAAAATCAAAATCAAGGCCTTTCTTTCATGGTAAGATTTTACAAAATTCCCTTTATCCCTTCAAATTTTATTTATTTTTGAAGAAGGATTAGCTAGTAAGGGGTTTGTTCTAAATAAATTAACATTTTTATATGTTTTTAGGGAGCGCAGCAAGATTCTCAGAAACAGAATGACCCTAAAGATGACATGGTGGAGTCTGACATAGAGTTTGTGGAGACTGGCCCGCAAGTTATAGAAATACCTGATGCTAATGATTCTAGGTAAATATTACTTGTCTCACCGATTAATGCTACATAATTCAGAATGAATGCAAAACATCAATATCATTATTATCTTTATATGAGATGTTAACTATATAAAACCATGTACTTGTAAAGTGGTAGTTTGGTTCTTGACAGCAAAGACTTTTCGAAGCTTTTCTTTCTGCAATTCACCTTATCTTGCATGCGTTTTTACTTTTGCTCATATAATAAAAAAGCAAACACGAAATAAATATGCAAGTCATTATATTAATTATGTACCCTGGCGTCAATTGGTTCATCGAGCTTTTGAAAGAGACACACAGGTATGAGTGACAGACTAGCCTCTCTAATGCCTAACTTTATCTAAAACTCCATATATTACGTGGCATATAAACGGCTGTCTTTTATACAGTCGACTTCGAAATTACTTTATCACCCTAAGGCTAAAAATGTCGTATTTAAAGTTGTAAAAACGACACGGTTGGCGCAGTGGTTAAGCGATTGACTGCTGCGTTACGTGTCGCGGGTTCGATCCCCGCACGGAACAAATATTTGTATGACCTGCAAGTAGTTGTTCCGGGTCTGGCCGTTTGTGTATGTGAGTTTAAATGTTTGTAAACGCACCCACGATACAGGAGAAATTCCTAGTGTGGGGCAACGTTTAAAAAAAAGGTCGACTATACGATTTCACTATAATTCTTTCTACTTACTTCCATAATACTAACAAAAAGCTAACGTATTTATGTAGCGGTTTTCTCAATAGTCCGTCGCCAAAGTCACGGCGGCATCGCTCGCGGTCGAAGTCACCGCGACGTCGTCGGCGATCATCCCGCTCGCGGTCTCGGTCTCCGAAGAGGAGGAGAGATAGAGACCGTGAGAGAGAAAGAGAGAGGTGAGATTATAGCCAGAAATGATAAATGTTATAAACAAGCAGTAACAGACGCAAATCTCTTTGATAGCTGTACTGGATTGATGTATGTGGATTATGGATGGATGATTTTGAAATAGCCAGCAAGTCGCCTGCGATTGAAGTCGCTGCGTGTGTACCTAGCATTACGGCATGGACCACAGCACACAGCAAACTGTCATTTTTGCAAGAATTTTGTCCAAATGAGAAATAGTTTAAATGTTCTATGATGTGATAAGGCAATGGTGCAGTCTAAAAGAAAATTGAAACAAGTATGCTTAGACGGTTTGGTCATGTTGAGAGGATGAATGAAAGGCGACTAACAAATGGTATTTACAAGGCAGATGTGAGTGGAAACGCCGGGAGGGGACGCCCTACGAGGACATATTATTGTGACCTTATTGGTGATGTTCTTCAGAAAAGTCAGGTGCGTAGTACTCGCAATCGGTGTGCGTGTATGACTATGAACGTAAACGAGGCAAAATGAGTATGTAAGGATCCTAGCGTTCTGTAGTTCTGCCTATCCCCATGGGAAGACGGCGTGAGTATATGTATGTATGTAAGTTCTAATAGTTGAATAGTCTATCACCAGTATCACCCATATTCTTATCCATACAGTTGAGGTTGTATTTTATGTGCACCAATAACAAACTTTGTTGTGCTGAAAATGCTTTTACCAACCGTTCCTATCAGTTGTCCTTGGGATGGACAAAAATGATACCAATAGTGCAAATAGTCTTTACCAATAGTGTGTCTAAACTAAAACCAATAGCGTAATATAAAACGTGTTTCTTTCAACATTCTTAAAATCGCGGGGAGAAAGGTCCAAAGAAGAATCACACACAATTAAAAGAGACCATGACCTCTTGAGTTTGTTTCGGCATATATACTTAGGGATCAGTTAGCTAGGAAATGCCGGCGACATCTAGTTTTAAAATATTGGTCAACAAAATATTGATGTGTAAAAGATCTACTTACAATAATAAATATTTCATTTCATTTCAATGAAGTTAATCAGGCTTGTTAAATTGGTTCTTGTTAGATAGGTAGATTATATAGTATTCGGAAGGACGGTGACACTCGTCAATCAAACTCACTAGCCTGTTGCACACTGCTTTATTGTCATAAGTAAATCCCCAGCGCAGGGAATGGTGGGGCGCAGCCCGCTCGCCAGCGTAGCGCTCGCACACATATGTAACCGTCCTTATTGTGATCAAAGTAGGTGACATAATGGGAAGAAGAGAACTTTCATTAATTTGAATAATTTTTCTGTAACAGAGATAAGGACAAAGACAGAGAAAAGAATTACAAAGATCGGGAAGTAGAAAGAGAAAAGCAGAGGGAAAGAGAGAAGAAAGGTTTGCCGCCAATCAAGAAAGAAAACCTTAGTGGTGAGTGACAATGTTACAAGTAGAAGTCATGCCCCTTTTTAGCCCCAGTAGGCGACTCCAAAATAAGAGCGCGCTGTTGTAATTTCCACGCTCGACTCAGCGCGGAAAGTAATAATTTCAACACAGTTCTTTTATTTAGTTGTTATTAACCTTTTGACCGCCAGAGCACAAACGCATGAACTTGCCCTCAACGCCAGGCCACAAATTCACCGCAAATACCTACGAAAAAAATAGGGATTCCAAAACTTCATCGATAATCAATTTTATTTTCATTTTCGTCTTTAATTTCGAAATATAATGTCCTTATAACATTGAAATTTAATTCAACATTACATTTCTTCCTATTAAAGTAATAGTTATACACTATTTACAGACTTGTATAATACCGTAATAACAGATATGAGACTACAATATATTTAAATATAATAACTGTAGGTACAACACTATTCTTGATCTGCTGTCTTCATATTGTGACCATGGCGTGGACGGCCCGCCATTTTAATAACTACTTCGCTTCCGAAATAAGGATGTGGCAACGTAATATCTCGTTTATCGATGTTCTAGTACAATATTATTTTATAATAAATGAAACACGTTTTTTAAATCAGATTTATAATTCCGAATGTAACAGGTATAGCTTGACGAACATCATATAGCTTGACGAACACTATAGGAACTATATACCGAATTACCGAAACAAAACTGAAAAGTCGAGTTCTCTGCACACATATATACATAATAATTAATTGAAATAATAGTATACATATATTAGAAACCTATGAGTGCAGGCTTAGGTATAAGGCGCCATTAATATTTCATAAATATATGTAATATTTAAACATATTATATCGCTTAAACATATTATACACAAGTAAAAATATCAAAATCATTCTTGATTTTTACTTATTTATGTTAGCGATCAATAGGTTAAATAATACAACAAGCATTTAGTAGGTAACTGTATGCTGATTCATATCTTAATTAAATCGTATGTAAACAAACAACGATCGATATATCAACTTAAAAACTCTGTATAACGGCTGTATCTATTTTTTTACAACAATAATATTCTCAAAAGTAACTTATTTCTGTAAAAAATATGTTTCTTTCGGTCTACAAACACCAATACCAGGCCACACTTACAGATTTCATCGTGATTTTTAATAAGATTAATATTTGCTCAAAATTTTTAAAATAAAAGCAGATAAAAATAACTTACCTCTAAATCAAATTCGTCCAAAGATTCTGTTTCCGAAAATTCTTCGTCATCTGAGACTCCTTCTAATATGCGAAGAAGTTCTTCCGTAGTCATTAAATTCCCACTCATTATAATAGTCACTTAATATAAATCTTGAACTCGATATCACAAGTAAATTAATCATAAATATTATTCATTCACTTCACTAATTTCTGGTCGCCGCGCTTGTGACGTCACGATATTGTCGTCTAGTCGTGACCATGGCGTACAGGGTACTGATAATTCGGGTTGCGTTAGGGATGCGCTTGAGTTGGGATTAGTGAATATCGAAATTCGACCCAACCAAATTTTATTTTTGACTATGTAGCTTATTGAATGATTTTTAAGACTGGTTTTATAAAATTAATGCTGCTTTATCCTAGTACCAAATTATACCTAAAATAATATATTCCAGAGGAAAGTTTCGAATCGATCTTTGATTTGAAATAATGATATTATCCAACATGCGCTACATCACTAGCGGTCACGCAGTTATGACTCTGGCGTGTGAGGACATTCTTTTTTCAGAGTTTATTTCTTTCTTTTTAACGTAAAATTTCTCAATATTTATAATGCAATTTAATTAGTTTTATGGAAATAAATAAATTTTGGACCTTCTATTTTACAGGTATATAAATAAATAGGCATTAAAGTAATGTTTAAATAGTTTATTTCGTGTTTTAATGTACCGCTGTTTTTGTCACATATTTGTGTCGTTGGCGCTCAGGGACAGTTTTCGCTTGTCACGTATTTGTGACCCTGGCGCTCAAAACGTTAAAAACGGCACTGACAGTTAACCCAGGTACGCATGGTCGATTTATAACGCGACAATCTTTGCGCGCTTTGGATTTTCAACTCTCGATGTTGAGCAGGGCGTTGAAAATCCAATGCGCGATAGTAAATCGCCCGTGGGTGCGAGGGCTTACGACTAGTGACTACAATAATTTTGGTTGTCATAAATTAAACTTTCGATGACTGAAAAGCACATGAATTCACGCTAAATAATTGAAGTTGCGCACCTTTCTATCTTTTATATAATGCACATAATGTTTAGGCCGCATGTGTGTAAACATCGGCCGGATCGGATTCGAACCAAAGACGATTTTGTTGAAGATGAGATTAAATAATCGACATTAAATTCAGTGTCATTAGGTGCAAAGTTGTATAGTCTGGCAAACGAAAGTAGAGACGGAGTTAGTGCGGCAAATTAAAAAATATTCACATAGCAAGCCCAAAATTTGTATGACATACTTGAATTACGTAGACTACTGCCGGAGGACTAAAAAAAACCGAATTGATTACTTTTTATTTTATTTTATTTGTTAGGGACAAAAAACAGTTACATGCCAAGCTTAACTAGAGATTCTTAAAATAGCACAAAACTTAGAAATACATTTATACACAGTCTATACCATATTTATATACATTGCCCACGGATTCACAAAAAAAAAAGTTAAAAGAAAACAGACAAAATAGTGTGCATCGTAAAAGTCTAATAATAAAAAGGATAGAAAAAAAAGTGATGCGCGTAACACTTGGAATAACATAATTTGATACTTTAGAATTATTTGTTTTTGTTGAAAAGCTAATATTTTTCACTACTCTTAACACGTTCAATGCCGCCGACACGCCTAGCGTGTTCTTGCGAATTTCTATAACTACGCCTCGAACACGCCAGTCGTGTCCTAAATGTTTCAGTGATATTTCAAAAACTAAGCAAAGTTGCCTTTTGGAATTCTCAGTACATAATCCTCTAGCAATAACCTAAGGATTTTTGAGGTGGCCCCCGGAAAAATCTCTTAATTTGTATTTTGTTTTAAAAAGTGATTATGCAATGCCGAGAACCCGCCAGGCGTGTCCACCTAAACAAGTTAATCATAGATTGTCAACCTTTGTACTAAGACGTCAAATACAGCTAAAATAATGTACATATAAACAAAAATCAATAAAATATGAAGATAGAAATATAATACGCTATCTTCAACTATAGTAGGTATCGTGCCGTAAACTTGCAATAATTGACTTATCTAAGTTAATATTATGAAATATTTCAAAATAACCACAAAATGTTTATCATCTCTTACAAAATTACGATAATTACTTACCTAAAAATCTATTTTCAGCCATAATTCCAGGTTAAATCTCACTACTGTATTTGAACCACCTTTATTCTTGTTCAGCGAATGGCAAACTAACTAAAACTCATCGCTAAACCGAAAAAAAGATAGATTTAGAATTAAAGTCTATCGAGGTGCCACTGGACACGCCTAGCGTGTCCATGTTTAACAAAATGCAGTGCCGCCGACACGCCTGGCGTGTCCGCGTGGCTTTATAGGGCGGCATCGCTATGAACTTCAAAAAAATTATGGTGGCACAGCATGCGGACTGGTTTAAAAATGGGAATAAATCAATTCTACTATGAACATTGATTCATAATTTCATACATAAATAATGGCTCTATTTCTGTGCTTAGTTTGCACTTAAAGAAACAGTTAATATCGTGTTTGGTTTGCAATCTGCTCACAAAGTGTCGTTTACTAAGCATAGTTTCGCTCCGCAGTGTGCAGTACGACGCTATGGGTGGGCCACCTGTCCAAGCTGGCCACGCCCGAGGAGCTGTCGGACCTGTTCGGCGGGCTCGGCGGCGTCGCGGCCATCGACGTGGTGGCGCCGCGCGGCTGCGCCTTCGTGGTCATGGAGCGGCGCCGGGACGCGGCCAAGGCCATCGCCAAGCTCAACCGGCACAAGCTGCACTCCAAGGAGATCACGGTAAGGAGTAGGGGATGTGTGGACTGATATAGCTCGAAAGGGGGACCACCGAAATGAAGACTAATGGAGAAGTCATCATCTGCTTAGCCTATTCCCAACTGATTTTGGGGTCGGCTTCCAGTCTAACCGGATGCAGCTGAATACCAGTATTTTACATGGAGCGACTGCCTATCTGACCTGCAGTAACTGGGTAACACGATATTCCTTGATAAGACTGGCTGTCAGACTTTCGGGCTTCTGACGACCCGTAACGACTGTCAAAAGATCCACGAATGACAGCTGGGACCAAAAGCTTAACGTGCTTTCCGAGACACGTTAATTCTCGGTATGTAAAGATGGTCACCCATTCACAGACCGACCGCGGCAAGAGTAGCTTAACCTGATTGATCGACCCCTGCGGCTGTTATTACTTAACCACGAGCATGGAAGTAATGGATGTTAAAGACATGGAAGAAAAACACATGTTCCGCAGACTCATTATAAATTAACATAAGAGCAGTTGCGCCCGCGCAACCATCGGGGACGGTCGCGCATATCAAAAAGCGCAAATTTTTAAAAAATGACGGACGTGAAGTGCAGCAAGTGTAATATTGTGATAGACGAGATGTTATCATACATCCAAAATAAGGTGTCCGTGATAGACTAGGTAACATGGTGCGGATCTGGACTTCGTCGTTTACGAGTAAAGAAATTAAAACTTCCAAGTCGCTTCTGTTAGGCGATTTCAATGCTGGCATAAACGAGGTATTTTACAACGAGATTTTTAGTTTTCGTTGTGAACAATATTTGTCATGTTTTGATGTGGATATTCTCGGTGTACTACACATTCATGTGATGCACACACGGTACATGCAGCTGGTTAGGTCCTTGTATAGTTACACAAGCGGCAAAACGAGCTGTCACTAATGTTTACATTAATTATGATAGGCTGTGGTCTGATCATTTTCCTCTAATCATAGAGTGTACACCTAAATTACTGAATGAAATGTCGTTGAACGATAACACTATCGTGGGGCACTAGAAATAAGGAATATATCTCGAAATATACTATAGAGTGTCATAAACGTTTGAGGTTGGTTAACTTTCCTACCAAGTGTATAAATTGTGCTGATTTTTACTGTAACGGCCCCTATCACCATTGTATTCTTGATGTGATGTACTCTGACATTGTGTCCGCCCTTCGTGCTGCGTCCTCGGCAGGTTGAGCGGCTCTTATGAGGAATGGGAGTGGGTCACGCATAGTGGGTTGGAATAAACACGTCAGCGAGGCTCACCGGAAGGCTAGAATGAAGTTTACGGAGTGAGTATCGTGCGGTAAACCCAACGCTGGCCTTATGTACGTTGAAATGTGTACTAGCAGAAGAGTTTTTAGATCACATTTAAAATGGAGTCAAGATCATCAAGACCAGATTAAAATGGACAGTCTAGCGGAAAAGCACGCCAAAGGTGATTTTCGTGGCTTTTGGAACAACACCAACAAAGTTACCGCCAAACCTTGACTTGCGGTGAGTGATTGTAAAGGCATTGCTGAAATCTTTAAGAGTGAATTTTCTATTCGGTCACCATTGGGTCTGGCGTGTGAGGTTTACAATGGTGAGTTACCTGAAGGGATAGTAGGGATGAGGTTTAGTGCCAAGGATGTGGCCGTAACCCTTAAGAGTTTGACAAAGGGCAAGAGTCCAGGTCATGATTCTCTATCCATTGAACACCTGGTTCACGCTGGCCCACATATAAACAGAGTTTTAGCAATGATCTACTTGCTATGCGTGAGCCACTCCTATCTTCCGCCGGATCTTATGTGGTTGTGCCTGTAGTTAAAGATAAAACCGGTGACTTAGCTGATAAAAGTAACTATAGGCCCATTTCTCTAGCTACAGTTACACCAAAGGTGTTCGACGGTTTGCTTAATACACAGTTAAGTAAATATAATATATTTATATATATTTGCACGATAATCAGTTTGGATTTAGACCCGGATTATCAACGGAAAGTGCCATACTGTGTCTTAAAGTCTTAAGCATCAGATACTATAATGATCGTAAAACACCGGTTCATTGCGTGTTATCTCGACTTGTCCAGGGCCTTTGATTTGGTGGCGTATGATCTCTTGTGGGAAAAACTTGAGAGTATCAACCTACCTACATAACTTGTTACCATGTTCAAGTATTGGTATACGCACCAAGTCAACAGCGTCAGGTGGTCGGGGGCCATGTCGGAGCCATAGCGATTACAATGTGGTGTATAGCAGTGTGGACTGACTTCACTCTCGTCATGGCCACAGATTACTAAATAGTTACTACGTAACAGATACTTCACTCAGTAGAAAATTTCCAATACCTATTGAGATAATAGCCTACTCCGTCGCCTCAGCGACCACTGCATGCTAAAATGTGCCTAAATGCTCAAGCGTACAGTTGTGATTGCTTCGCACCGCGCGATCCTACAGCACGCAATTTGGACCGCAAACGGTCCGAGAGCGCTCGCTCGAGCGGTAGGTAATTATAGCGCGCAAGTACATGGAGTGACGGAGGCCTGTCATGGCCTCCCAACTCGAACAACATATAAATAATACAAAACAAAACTAATAGATGGCGTCACAGGTATCGAGCGAAACATTTGAACTACTAATCGCGAAGATTTAATGATTTTTACACCTTAATAAATTCAACGTATCTTAATTAAATCAAAAACATCCTTCTCTACATAAAATAAGGGTATATTTTATAAGTTTAATAAATGCAATAAAATTTATATTATAGTCTTTTCGCCATATGATGAGTTCCCTGACAGTTCATTTTTTTCTGTGGCACGCAAACTACTTTAGACGAATAAAAAATAAACTGGCAAAAAAATTAAAAAAGAAATGATAAAAAAAATATTGCCTTTCGTAAATTACTAAGTAAATTATTGTAGTTATAATTAACTGTTAATAAATTAAGTAAATAAAATAAAAAACTATAAATATGTATGTAAATAAAGTATGTATGTAAAGTATAAGTATAAAAATGTCTAATGCGTTGAACGGAACGTCGGCCAATAGAGATTGACACTACTCAATACACTAATCGACAAAAAAAATTGATGAATCGGAGCGGCCATTTTGTAATCGCGATCGAAGAAGATTCCGATTCCGATATGGATATGAGTTCAAATCAAGAATCAAGTTCTGATAGTGAATAATAAATAAATAATTATTTTAAACAGACTGCGTTTCATTTACCACTAGCTGTCCCCCGCGGTTTCACCCGCGTTATGTCAGGTTTTTGCTCTGCTCCCGTGATGTTATGTAGCCTATGTCTTATTCTGATGTATAAGCTATATTACTGTAAAGTTTCATCAAAATCCGTACGGTACTTTATGCGTGAAAGAGTAAGAAACATCCACACACACACACACACACACACATACTAACTTTCACATTTATAATACATATTAGTAGGAAGTAGGATAACCAGTTTATTAAAAAAATATTTTGAAAATCTAAAATCGATAACCCGATTCCATTTTCTTTGCCAACTGAATCGATATTATAAAAAAAAACGATTATATTTCGTTAGGTCACGTCACTACAATTGTCAGACAAGAACTGTCAGGGAACTCATCATAAGGCGAAAAGACTATAACTCCATCGAACTCATAACTTTCAAGCTTGCTACGTATTATTGGGTACTGCCATTAGATGGTGCCATCACGGCTCCAAGCGTTTCGTTTTTGTATATTCTTGGGTGATGCGTAATATTGTCTCAAAAATACTACTTTTATATTAAAAAGAAAAAAGGCCCTGAGCGTCGCGCGTCTAATTGTTGCCCGGGAAGTCAATGCCATCTGGTGATATCTCAATATATTACTAAAACAATGGTAGGCTGACAGCGTCATAGCCGTGGTAGCTCAGATACTACACCTATAGATGTAACTGCGGGACTAAAATTGCCTACAGAATTGCCTACACTAGGACGGCACGCTTTTGCTCTCTGAGATTGGCTCTATCTGTACTTGTATTCTTTGATCTGTGCTCTCGTTATCCAACCTTTACATGGATGCCCTGATCGTCGCGCTGAGGTAGATGACGTGTGTAACAACAATTTAAGCTATGCAGACGACATGGTTCTGCTGATCGCGTCGATGTGTGGCCTAAGGAGGTTGATAGCAACATGTGAGGATTACGCTGTTAAACATGGACTTGTTTATAATATTAAGAAAACTCAGTACATGGTCTTTGAAGCCGGTGGTGCTATATGCCCCCACTATGTACCACATATATTTTTAGATAGTGTACCCTTAGACGGGGTAAATCAGTTTAAATACCTAAGACATATAGTTGCGGCTGACCTCAGGGATTATGCTGACTTGGAACGGGAGCAAAGGGCTTTATCTATTCTTTAAACTAGATGAGGTCGGCGTTTCCTATCTGACTACTCTGAGAAGAAAGGCCGAAACAAACTCAGAGGTCACAGTCTCTTTAAAAGTGTCACAAGACAAAATCTTAGTCAGATCATGTGAAGGCTATGTAGATCGGTGTCTGCAATGGTCTTTTGAGGAAAGAACCACATAGATTGAGTGGACCTGTCCAGTCAGTGCACGCAATTGTCAGTAATCGTGCAGCTCAACTTGCTCGGATGCCGTGAAAATAACTCTTTTTCCCGAGCATATTGCACGTCCACGTACACCTGCAGCCTGTGGACTAATTACACGCAAAAGAGCTACAGCACCCTCCGCATTCTATTTAACAACGCTTTCAGAGCGGTTTTGGGTCTGCCTCGCTACTGCAGTGCTTCAGGTATGTTCGCATGGTCGCACACGGACTATTTTCATGCGACCATGCGGAAGCGCTGCGCATCTCTTGTGCGCAGAGTGTGGGCCATCTCCAATACCGTTCTGGGCATGATAGCAAATAGGTTGGACTGTCCTTATGTGGGACTCTGCCGTGACAGGCAAGTTACATATAGTGTCGTTCGTAAGAAACTACTGTAGTGAATATGAATTAATTATGACTGAATATGAATTTGTTTGATCTCATTTGTGTGGATGTTGTATTTATATTTTATTTATTAATTGTATTTATTGATGTAGCATGGGTGGTACCTGAAATAAATGAAATTTAATTAATGATGACTAGTTATTTAATAAGTATTTGCTGAATCCTGCTGTTTCGCATTGAAAGAAAAACTATTTACTAAACTTAACCAGTACTTAACTACATTTATCAGAGGACTTTAACCTCGTATTCAGCTGTAGTTACTCGAAGTTATTTGCTTTTTACGTGCATTTTTCACCAATTCATTTAATAAAAAATACGCGAATTTCTGATTTAAATGAAAGTTTACGCGATATTGAACCAATACCACTAACAAATAGTCAAACTAACCTGAGTTGACAATTCAGTTTGCAATGGGATTACGGAAAAATACTTGACTTTTGCTGTCGAGTTGATATTTATATTTGCTTAAGTGGAAATAACATCAAAAAGATAATAATATGATTTATTCTGTAGGTGGCTTGGGCACCCGGCAAGGGCGTGAAGGGCCGCGAGTGGAAGGACTACTGGGAGGCAGAGCTCGGCGTTTCGTACCTGCCGTGGCAAGCGCTGCAGGCGCGCTGGGCGCTCGGCGCGCTGTCGCTGGACGCGCTGGAGGATGGCGGCGCCGTGGACGAGGATACTCTGCCGCCCTGGCTCCCGCCGCGGGTAAGTGCACGCACAGATATCTACCTAATAAAAATTCATTCAGTCACAGACAATGCACAGCTTAACACACTTTGTTTAGATGCATGAAATTTTGGAAGAGAGTTCCTTATGTAACGAAAGTGAGCACTAAGAAAGATTATTAGGGTTTCAACAGGGCCTGATCTAGCTATTTAGCTTCTCCGTGTAAAAATAATATTCGCCGTCCTTTTCAAAATCAAAATCAAAAGTCATTTTGTCAAAATCACATAAGACAGTCCCACCAAAACGCCCACCCTTCACCACTTCCTAGTGCTTTAGTTGGGAAGAAGAAGTGGCGGAACAAACTTCCCAGCAGCACTGCTGTCTGTTCAGTTAGAAGAACTGGATTCTATATAGTAATAAGTAATTAACATTACGAAACACAAAAATATTAAAATTATTTGCCATATATCAGCTAGCACACGCCAATATTTAAAACTATACTCAAGCAGAAAAAAATAAATTAAAAAACAAAAACGCAAACAGAACTTAATACATAATAAAAAGCCTCCTGGCATAATAAAAGGGCGTGCCCGCTTACATATGCAATGCTGCGTTATGTTTATATGTATATAGCTGTAACTTGTAGCCACAAATGATAAACTAGGACCTTCGAAGTAAAATATATAAACATTAATTACTAATAACAATAACAAAACCACAGTCAGCAAGATGACCTGTCACCACAAGCAGCACCCGTTCACGAGCATAACGCAAAGATCAGCCATTACCCCCCTCGCCATATTTGAGGGAAGGAGGCAACCCGACCCCCGACGCTACCGCAAGCATTGACATCTAAGGGAGCATGACGAACTTGCTGCCGGTTACTCAAAAGAATAATATGATCAACTGTCGAGGTCGCTAGCTAACCATATATTGCAATACAACTCATTAAAAAAACATTGAAATGAGTAGATTATGTCAATAATAAATAAAAATTAAATTAAACTAAATTGACTAATATAGTCAAATAAAATAAACAATTATATGAACTCGTATAACTTGTCAGTAGGTACACTTAACACCATAGTCATGAGCTTGTTATTCAAATTACTTTGCCATTCAAAAAGTTAAACAAATCTTTTAGTAACTTCATCTTCACAATTAAAGTAAAAATTTTCAAAGCATTCAGATTTTTTGGATTGGACTTCTTTTCTTATTCTATTTAGTTCATGCTGGAGCTTCCTTCGTTTTTCTTTCTGATTCCTGACATTCACCGCGAAGTTTACGTTTCCTGGGCGTGTCAGACGAAAAGAGCTTGTGCTGTTTGTGTAGTATTTTGGGTGTTGTCTGATGTGGTTTGGACAGATGATGAATTCTTATCAGGACCCTTAATGGTAACTGCTGATAAAACGTTGATGAATGATTCTTTCGTTTGTGTCGATACATTTTTAAAGTCTTCATTTGTATTGTGGTTGGAAGTGCTTGGTTGATTTTGTAGTGTTTTTGTGGGTACCGCATCAGCCTTCAGCTGTGGTGTGTTTTTTATCATAGATTTGTCAAAATGTAGCGAGCAAATAACATGACTTTTTAACTTTGTTTGAGTTGTCATTAAATCGGGCCTTCCTATTATTTCAAGCCATGTCCTGCGTCTGAAAAGTAAACATTTTCAAACTTTATTACTGGATATTATATTTGTTTGAATTTGAGAAATAAATACTAAACACATATTTTTTTGTTTGTGTAGACCACTTGTTGTAGGTAGGTACCTACTTACATCTTTTCCTTAAGTCTAGCTGGTTGGGTGCTAAGCAATGTATTTTTTTTTAAATTGTGGTCTTGGTTAACGGAATCCTCAAAAAAAGCAACTATGCGTAGGTGGGTACTTACCTGCCCTCCCTAGGTATAGAATAGAAGTCTAATACATACTTCTATTCTATGACCTATAACATACGAGGGCGGGTCAATAAGTCCGTGACTTTTGGAATAAAACACAGATTTTTTGATAAATAAATCATTTTATTTTTCAACGTAGTCTCCCTTGAGCTCTATACACTTTGTCCAACGCTTCTCCAATTTTTTTATCCCTTCCAAAAAATATGATTTGTCGAGGTCCTCAAAATAGGCCTTTGTTTGCGAGATGCTTGCATCATTGGAGTCAAATCTTTATCCACCAAGCCATTTCTTCAGGTTTGGGAACAAGAAGTAGTCACTCGGAGCCAAATCTGGAGAATAGGGCGGATGAAGGAGCAATTCATAGCCCAATTCATGGATTTTTGCCATGGCAACTGCACATGTTTGCACCCTTGCATTGTCTTGGTGGAAAAGAACTTTTTTCTTGGCCAAATGAGGTCGGTTTTTTTTCAAATCGTCATTGAAGCGGTCCAATAAGTTGGCATAATATTCCCCATTGATTGTTCTTCCCTTTTGAAGGTAGTCAATGTGGATTATCCCACGTGCATCCCAAAAAACAGTCGCCATAACTTTATTGGCTGACAAACCCACCTTGGCCTTCTTTGGCGCAGATTCACCCTTAGAAACCCACTGTTTTGACTGTTGTTTGGTCTCTGGTGTGTTGTGATGGATCCATGTTTCGTCCACGGTTACAAAACGGCGCAAAAACTCCTCCATATTGCGATTAAACAACGCCAAACCTTCCTGTGAAGTTGTTACACGATTGCGTTTGTGGTCGACTGTGAGCAAACGCGGCACCCATCTTGCGGAAAGCTTTCTCATGCCCAAGTGATCATTCAAAATTGAAACCACTGAGCCATGCGAGATCCCTACGGCTTCCACAATCTCTTGCACTTTCAATCTTCGGTCGGCCAACACCATATCGTGAATTTTTTCGATTGTTTCGGGTGTAGACACCTCAACTGGGCGTCCAGGACGTTCGGCATCTTCAGTGCTTGTACGGCCACAACGAAATTCAGTAAACCACTTATTTACCATTGAAATCGATGGTGCAGAGTCCCCATAATATTTATCAAACTTAGCCTCGGTCTCGGTAATGGTTTTTTTTCGCAAAAAATATTGCTTAATAAGCACACGAAATTCACTTTTTTCCATTTTTTCCTCAAATTACTGGGTAATCTGATAAAGATAGCTGACGAACACAAACTAACTGACGCAGCAAGTTCAAATTTTGATAGGAGTCAACTGACAGATGCCTGTTGACAGGAGTAGTGTTGCTTTTTCAGTAAAGAGGTCAGAAATTCAAAAAGTCACGGACTTATTGACCCGCCCTCGTACCTACCTAGGTACATGCAGGTCCACATATCAAATCACGACGACGCAGGTAGGTACGACCTACCTATGTTCTGACAATAAGACAACACAACAACACAAACAAAAACAACACTTTTATATAATACCTGAACTCCTTAATTTACAACGATTAGCATAGTACCTACCTATTTATTTGTGATAAATTGTGAAGGAACGAAAAAAGGGAATTCGATAAACAAAAGATTTTTAAAATACTACCTAACTTACATTTGTTCTTCTTTCGGCAAAGAAAAAAAAGACAAATTTTCATTTGTTTTTTTTTACTTTGACACCCATCCACTGCACAATAATTACGTGGTTTCAGCATTTTGATACTCAGCGCGGTAACCGTGACGTGCGAGCGAGCACTCAGGCAGGCGTGCGGCAACCCACTGTCATTGTACCGACGGGCGATACGCGAAGCGGTAGGCATCAGTAGTAGAGAAAAGCCGAGAATTTCAAAGATTTGTAATGTGTTGTTGTAAAAAAATATTAATAATTAATGGGGGTTCCCATACAAAAAAAGTTGTCTTTTTTAATATGTAGTGTTATATATTGGACTGTGGTAAGGAACCCTTCGTGCTCGAGTCCGATTCGCACTTGTCCGTTTTTTGAAATTCATCCCCTAAAGGGGTTCAATAGGTGATGAAAGTTTGTTATTTTTGGCGAAGGAAAGTAGTATAGAGGCATAAAGTTTGCTCATACCTCCATAAAAAAGGGAGGATCCTCCGAGTCGTATCTGGTGAGCAACTGCCCGACGATTGATGTCGGGGCATTGTATATATGATAGTTGCGTGGTAAACTCTGCTTGCGCGATGCAGGATGATGCGTAGTTCGCATGTGGCGTTGTAGATGCCGCCACAGTACCATGTGGTACGTGCATGGGCGCCGGCAAGTTTATGCATCTTCAGCTCGATCATTTTTGCACTTCACCTCGAATGTTAGGTTATCGTTTATCAATTGAGAGAATGTAGGATGCAAGAGCGAACAAAGCGTGCTCGAAATATTTTGCATCTCGCCTCGAATGGGATAGGTTTTATTTTGTCCATGCGTACAGAAAGGAGACTAACTGTGTCGGTTTATACAGGCTGGAAGGAACATATGCGTCCAAAAAAAAAAAATTTGGTGCCTCGTATTGTGGGGTATCCGTATCACCCCCATGTATGTCCCGCGATTCTTCATAGTTCTCCAGTTATGAAGTTAAAAAAAAAGTTTAAGAGTTTTTCGAGTTTTTTTTTCAACTGAATTTTCACGAGTTGATAATCAGCTTTGTAACTTTGATGAAAGTTATGATAATGTTGGTCTAACGTCTTCGTAAGTTTCGTGAATAATGCGTTAATTTCTGTCGCGCGTTTTCAAAAAAAGTTCAAAACTGTCTATTTTAACTAAAAAAAATATATTTTGTATAATGTCGCTAAATTTATTTAAAATTTCAGATAGTTATCAAGTTTTGGTACGACACACAATTTCATGACCAAGTTCAAATTCCATTGCAACCAAGATTTATTTTCCACAGGTCTTTTATATTCCAATGGTCACTCAAAAATCAACTTGGACTACATAACGCTAAAGTTGATAGTTGAGCAAGTGGCAGGGAACATAAACGAATCTATGATTCTGAATTCAAGTTCAAAGCTTTTTTAAATAACTATTTCTTTTTTGTTTTATCTTCGAAAATAAATCGACAATATTGTTCTACAGATCCTTCCTAAGTCAATGATGGAGAACATGTCGATGCTGGGCATGCCGGGCCCGGGCGCGATGCCCATGAGCGGCATGGGCCTGCCGCCCTCCGGCCTGCCCCCCGGCCTGCCCGCCGGCATGCCCGCGCCGGGCGGCCTGGGCATGGGGCCCGGCCACGCGCCCGGCCTGGCGCCCGGCCTGCCGCCCGGCCTGCCGCCCGGTCTGCCGCCGGGGGCCAACCCAGGAATCAACATGCCGAGGATGCCGCCGCCTGGGTCAGTCAAAATTCTTATTGCCTTGTCTTGTCTAGAAAATTATTTTTCTGCATTGTTTGGGATGCTATAAACTTGTAAATCGATGGAAAATAAGGACATGATGAAAAATCATTCATACATTTTGGTTGAGCAAAATTAATCATTTATCGTTAAAATGACTATACGTCGAATAAAAGGAATAAAAATAAATTGCTTGGATGGAGAGCCACAAGATATAATGTTAATAAGATAGCATGCAATGCGCGCTGTCCATACAAACCGCGCGTGTCAACTTTTACTTGCAACAACACCAATTCCGTATACAAAAATCAAAATCAAAAGTCATTTATTCAAATTAGGCTGAGAATCAGCACTTTTTGAACGTCAAAATCACATAAGACAGTCCCCCCAAAACGCCCACCCTTCACCACTTCCTAGTGCTTTAGCTGGGAAGAAGAAGTGGCGGAACAAACTCCCCAGCAGCACTGCTGTCTGTTCAGTTAGAAGAACTGGATTCTATATAGTAATAAGTAATTAACATTACGAAACACAAAAATATTAAAATTATTTGCCATTTATGTCAGCTAGCACACGCCAATATTTAAAACTATACTCAAGCAGAAATAAATAATAAAAACAAAAACGCAAACAGAACTTAATACATAATAAAAAGCCTCCTGGCATAAAGGGCGTGCCCGCTTACATATGCAATGCTGCATTATGTTTATATGTATATAGCTGTAACTTGTAGCCACAAATGATAAACTAGGACCTTCGAAGTAAAATAAAGAAACCGTAATTTCTAATAACAATAACAAAACCATAGTCAGCAAGATGACCTGTCACCACAAGCAGCACCCGTTCACGAGCATAACGCAAAGATCACCCATTACCCCCCTCGCCATATTTGAGGGAAGGAGGCAACCCGACCCTCGACGCTACCGCAAGCATTGACATCTAAGGGCAATGAGATCTAATCATCTAATCTTACAAAACTGACAGCAACTTCTTTCTCTTTTTTACTGTCGTCTATACAGGGTTATTGGAAAAACACCATCAACCTCTTAAGGGGTCATTGTACTCATCATTATGAACAAAAAAATCAAAAGAGGAAAAATACTCTGCTGTTCCTTACATTTATGTTTGCAGAACTCTTCAAAATATAGGGACCAGCAGATTTTTTTTTCGCTATTTCATATTAGGTCCTATAGTAAAAGTTATTCATAATGATGAGTACAATGACCCCTTAAGAGGTTGATGGTATTTTATCAATAAACCTGTACCTATACTGCGACGATTCCTTGCTCTGTGCTGTATACTAATTTCTTTTTTTTTACTGTTAACCAGATTGATTGATGTCCACAGCATGACAGCGGGCATGCCACCTGGCTTAGCCCCGGGCATGCCGCCTGGCATCAGGCCGCCCAGTCTACCCAACATGCCCAATATGCCTAATATGCCCAGCGGAGTACCTGGTAAATATCACATTGTTTATGCATGACTAGTACAAAATAAGCCAATGTGTTGATCTGTAAAGTGTCACCAATGCTCGATAACAACTTTGATAGTAATTGGTTAAATGTAAAAAACTCGGGTCGCCAATATGCAAACACAATCTTCATTCTCATAAAAATCTTGTCTTAATATTATGAGACCACATCCACACAAGGTCTTCAGGTCCCGAACTAGGCAGAGTCTGTACTACGGTAACCTGATGACTGATATACATACTTATATACATATACACACCCAGACACTGGTCTATGAGACATGTTCATGCACACAAATGTTTGACTTGTCCGGGGATCGAACCCGGGACCAGCGGCTGAGAAGGCAGGGTCGCTACCAACTGCGCCAACCGGTCAGTCTTGGAAAAGTGTTTAAATTAAATTGCCATCAGAGTTTTTGGTAGGTTTTGTAATTAAATCGATCTACGATAGGACAAAAATACCATAAGGAATAAAATAATTAAATTATTGCTGTAATTTAGTCATGATGATTGTGTCTCTTTATAACGACTCACTATAAGGTCTCATCTGTTTGCGAAACGTTACTATGGAACATTTTCTTTTTAAAAGTGGAGATAAGACCAAAAACAGCCTTAGAAAATACAAATCCAGGCCTTTAAAGCTTGCAGAGTTAGCTAAAAACATTAATACATCGTCTTAGCGTCAGCGTTTGTCGCAGGTCTACAGAACGAGGCCGGCCTGCCGCCCGCGGGCCAGCTGCTACGGTTCCCGCCTGGTTTGCCGCCGCAGTCATTGTCACAGTCTGGTGAGAAACGTTTATTTGTAACTAAATTATTTGGGAAAAACGTGCACAACATTATCTATGTGTAGTTTGATAATAGTGTTTTAATAGTACATTTTGATGCAAGTGTGTAAAGTTTGTCATCGCACTCGAGGCGGTTTTGCTGCCCGACCCGATGTGGCAGTCAGGGTTTCGTGGGGAGATAAATTGATACCACGAGACTTGTCAAAATAAAAATATTTTACAAGGAAAATAATAGAGAAGGGTAGGTTTGTGAGCTAATAACAAGTTGAATCACAAATCACTATAGGAGATTTATTTAGCCAGTTGTTACAACGACCTATTTAGTCCGAGGCGGGAGGCTAACTGTCTGATCGCTCGAGCGAGCCCCGCGTCGTACCATTACAAACATGTGGCGTCAGCTCTTACAGGTAGGTCTATGGTCACTAGTTCCTTAATTTCCCTTGGGAGCAGCACAGTACTCTCCTGGCTCAGCCTGGGGTGACGATGACCGCAGCGGGCATGCCACGCTGCAGACGCCAGGAAGGTGACGGTCGGCGGGTGGGAGAGCCACACGCGTGGCGCGAGCTCGGCGCGGTCGCGCGCGTACAGTAGGTACCCGGCGCGGAGCTCGTTGGTGCGCTGTTATGCTGGAAGGCGTTGGCACCGAACTTAGCATACGGATGCCACCTATAACTTCGGCTTTGAGCCTTAACTTTGGACCCCAATATGGGGTTACGAAAACACAGATTTTAAATAAGGTTGACTAATATGAGTCAATTAAAATTTTTGCCTGCTTTAGACTTTTATAATAGTGAAGACCACGTATGTAAGGTCACAAGAGATATAGGATCAAGTGAACGTGCGTCTTCGCCCGGAGCAGGATTTCAAATGTGCTGGTCACCGTGAGTGAATGACTGACGGTGGTGTCGCGCGCGTGCGTATAGTCCTCATAAGTTTGGATATGCCGACCGCGCGCATCACTAGTACAGACAGCTAATTATGTTGTTTAGTGACCTAGGACTACCCTAACCTCAGAACAATAACTAAAGCATAGAAGGAAGCTAAATTTAACTAATATAGTCGTCTCTGTTTTCTTACACACTCATAACAGCATTAGAAAGAGACAGATGTAGGTTGCTCAAAATGCAAATCGTCACAAAGCAAACGTCAATTCGGCTAACTTGGCTACCTTTATGATACTAAGTTTAAAAGCTACTTAACGTCTCAGGTTTTTGTCTATGACTTTGTTCGTCGCATTTTTTCGTATAATGCTTATGGGCGCATGGGAGTTGAAGTGCTTCGTTGATTTTACGTGTTTTTGTAAAAATAGTACAAAATTAATAGTGATTTAGTGTAAATCGCAAAGCTTAAAGATTAAATAATGTCCTGCATTATAGTGGGATGTAAATCACATTCATCCCGCAAAGAAAATGATGCGGAAATCATAAGCTTCCATCGGTAAGTAATCAAATATGGTCATTTTATCGGTTTTGTATTCTCACTGTAGGTTATTTTGGCATTTTTTCAAATTATTTGAGCTTAGTGTACACGGTAGTGTTTTGAAATCAATATTTTATGCAATTAAATCATTCGATTCTAGGGAAAATATAAATTTTAAATCGGCATATAAATATTTTGCAATAGTGCTTGCAAAAATAAACTATCGATAGAACTAGCGTCATCTAAATTATTACATTATTTTTCTTTACACGTAGTTTTGGGAAGGATTAAATATTTAAGAGTGAAATAAATACTTAAATACCTACGGTCTTGCCAGCAAATCGTACGTATGAGTAATGAAATGACAGTGTTCAAAAATCCATGTGGCTCATGGTATAATAATTTAAACGGCTTGACTTTAGTTTGGTAGAGCAGGATATGGGGATAAAAAAGGGCCAAATCTGATAGGGCTTGGGTCCCCGATTATAACGCTACCACTCTTTTTACGAGGTAATGCATATTTTTCGAGAAATTTATAAAATAAGTTTCTAACCTCAAATCCGATAAAAGGTAGATTGGAACGTTAAAATGGGTCATTGACAACCAAAGCTGTCACAATATATTGCCTTGTGGTGTAAAATATCGTGCTACATCGGTAAAACGAAACGTAAAAAAAGACGCCATTTGTGTCTGTGTCACTGTCATTCGTTTCGGTCATTCATTCCGTTTCTTCTCGAGTTTATTATTAAATACTAATAATACTTTGAGTTATTACTGTTACGAGGATAACTTAAGATGCGAGAGCGAGCGAAGCGAGCTCAAGACATGGGGGCACCCCGACTCGGATAGATTTAGGTTAGAAGGAGGTGGCGGGGTCGTAGTGAGCGAGCGAAGCGAGCGAACACAGACCCCGCCACCTCCTTCGAGGTTATTTTTTTTTAAACCACCCAGAAGTAGGAGCCCCGCGTAGCGGGGCTCCGTCGACTAAGCCTTTTAAGCAATTTTGGAGTGTTTTGAGGTTAGGTTACAAAAGATCGTTTTTCTCGGAAATGGTGAGTGACCTCTTCATGGGAGTGGTGCCAGGGGGAGGGGGTCACCCCCCTCCCCCCAACTACCAGCCCCCCCCTCCTGCTCTACTATTCTAAAGTTATACCATTTAAACTTGCGTGTGGCTATGATTTTTTAGTCATTTTCAGATTTCCCTCCGATATTGATATGAGGCAAAAATGGATCAACGCTATTGCACGTAACTACTGGGAATGGAAAAAACAACATCGTATTTGTTCCAAACATTTCAGCGATGACTGCTTTATTAAAATATTGCTACCAACGTCTATTTTTGATGATTTACTCGAACATTCATTCGATAATGATGTATTGGATGAAATTTGTTGATTAAATTGATAAGCAAAGAATATTTAACAATTAGAATTCATTATATCGCAAAATAATTATCTTCTCCTGTAGAAAAAGTAAGGACATTTCTAACGTAAACTATAATTTTTAAAGGACAGTGATTTAAATTTTTTCTTACTTGTTCCGTGGCCAATCGCTCTTTAAAAATTATTTAAGCGTTTTCTTGGTAATTTCAATTTGTTAATAATTTATCCTGTGTTTATAAATAAATAAGTTGATCAGACAGAAGTGAGTTCTTTATTTCACCTTAGCATATTTTAGATTTAAGAGCGTTTATACCTTATGAGTGGCAACGTCGCAATTTAGTGTCATATTTCGTGGTTTTCAATTTTTATCATTTAATCGGAGCTATAGTTTAAAAATCTGTTTAATTAACTTTTTAGAATTATGTGAAAACTGTGTAAAAGGTAAGTACTCGTTGCGTTTACAGTTCTATTTATATGCAAATAATACATTGGAAACTTGCAGGGCGTTATTTTCATTGTAAAATAACTGTAAGCATTACGATTACTTACTTTTTAAACACTCACGTAATTCTAAAAAGTTAATTAAACAGATTTTTAAAATATAGCTCCGATTAAATTATAAAAATTGAAAACCACGAAATGTGACACTAAATTGCGACGTTGCCACTCTTAAGGTATAAACGCTCTTAATGCCAAGGAGCGATACCATAAACTAAGAAGTCGATATCGGTATTTATTTTATGCATAGTCACATCACTAGCTAATACGCTTTTGTCTATGACAGCGTACACTTCAAAAGTCCTAAAGCGCCTTCTATGCTTTAGTTATTGTTCTGAGACCCTAACTTTATTACGTCTGTGGTTTGACTTGACATTTTATTGTTGTCATTTTGTTATTTTTGATGAAGGTAACGAGCGTAAGGTGAAGGTAAGCGAAGGTTGGATGGAGCCGAGAGTGAAATGACAAATGCTCACGCGTATCAAACGACGACAAAATAAAAACATCAAGATCTAAAAAAAAAATCATAACCATAATATTTTGTAGCAAATTTTTGTGACAGATGTCACACTTGTGCGGGAATGCTAAATAAAAAGCACGCGTGTTCAAAACACTGCATTGTGAACCTACAAGCTGCAGTAAAAGCCAGTTTTCAAGCAAATGTGCAAATTTTGTATTCAACACAGCTAATGTCGTCCTCAGGTATGGTGGGCGGCTTCCTGAGCGGCCTGCTGGGCGTCGGCGTGGGCGCGCTCGTGGGCGGCGTGCCACTCATGCACCACGCCGCGCTGCACGCGCGCGACACTCCGCCGGCGGTGAGTACTGACACCTTCCTGTGGGAGTACGTACGCACGTCGGCGTGGGCGGCGTGCCACTCATGCACCACGCCGCGCTGCACGCGCGCGACACTCCGCCGGCGGTGAGTACTGACACCTTCCTGTGGGAGTACGTACGCACGTCGGCGTGGGCGGCGTGCCACTCATGCACCACGCCGCGCTGCACGCGCGCGACACTCCGCCGGCGGTGAGTACTGACACCTTCCTGTGGGAGTACGTACGCACGTCGGCGTGGGCGGCGTGCCACTCATGCACCACGCCGCGCTGCACGCGCGCGACACTCCGCCGGCGGTGAGTACTGACACCTTCCTGTGGGAGTACGTACGCACGTCGGCGTGGGCGGCGTGCCACTCATGCACCACGCCGCGCTGCACGCGCGCGACACTCCGCCGGCGGTGAGTACTGACACCTTCCTGTGGGAGTACGTACGCACGTCGGCGTGGGCGGCGTGCCACTCATGCACCACGCCGCGCTGCACGCGCGCGACACTCCGCCGGCGGTGAGTACTGACACCTTCCTGTGGGAGTACGTACGCACGTCGGCGTGGGCGGCGTGCCACTCATGCACCACGCCGCGCTGCACGCGCGCGACACTCCGCCGGCGGTGAGTACTGACACCTTCCTGTGGGAGTACGTACGCACGTCGGCGTGGGCGGCGTGCCACTCATGCACCACGCCGCGCTGCACGCGCGCGACACTCCGCCGGCGGTGAGTACTGACACCTTCCTGTGGGAGTACGTACGCACGTCGGCGTGGGCGGCGTGCCACTCATGCACCACGCCGCGCTGCACGCGCGCGACACTCCGCCGGCGGTGAGTACTGACACCTTCCTGTGGGAGTACGTACGCACGTCGGCGTGGGCGGCGTGCCACTCATGCACCACGCCGCGCTGCACGCGCGCGACACTCCGCCGGCGGTGAGTACTGACACCTTCCTGTGGGAGTACGTACGCACGTCGGCGTGGGCGGCGTGCCACTCATGCACCACGCCGCGCTGCACGCGCGCGACACTCCGCCGGCGGTGAGTACTGACACCTTCCTGTGGGAGTACGTACGCACGTCGGCGTGGGCGGCGTGCCACTCATGCACCACGCCGCGCTGCACGCGCGCGACACTCCGCCGGCGGTGAGTACTGACACCTTCCTGTGGGAGTACGTACGCACGTCGGCGTGGGCGGCGTGCCACTCATGCACCACGCCGCGCTGCACGCGCGCGACACTCCGCCGGCGGTGAGTACTGACACCTTCCTGTGGGAGTACGTACGCACGTCGGCGTGGGCGGCGTGCCACTCATGCACCACGCCGCGCTGCACGCGCGCGACACTCCGCCGGCGGTGAGTACTGACACCTTCCTGTGGGAGTACGTACGCACGTCGGCGTGGGCGGCGTGCCACTCATGCACCACGCCGCGCTGCACGCGCGCGACACTCCGCCGGCGGTGAGTACTGACACCTTCCTGTGGGAGTACGTACGCACGTCGGCGTGGGCGGCGTGCCACTCATGCACCACGCCGCGCTGCACGCGCGCGACACTCCGCCGGCGGTGAGTACTGACACCTTCCTGTGGGAGTACGTACGCACGTCGGCGTGGGCGGCGTGCCACTCATGCACCACGCCGCGCTGCACGCGCGCGACACTCCGCCGGCGGTGAGTACTGACACCTTCCTGTGGGAGTACGTACGCACGTCGGCGTGGGCGGCGTGCCACTCATGCACCACGCCGCGCTGCACGCGCGCGACACTCCGCCGGCGGTGAGTACTGACACCTTCCTGTGGGAGTACGTACGCACGTCGGCGTGGGCGGCGTGCCACTCATGCACCACGCCGCGCTGCACGCGCGCGACACTCCGCCGGCGGTGAGTACTGACACCTTCCTGTGGGAGTACGTACGCACGTCGGCGTGGGCGGCGTGCCACTCATGCACCACGCCGCGCTGCACGCGCGCGACACTCCGCCGGCGCACGGTGGATCGAAAATCGGCTGTAGAAGACATAGGATCTCGATGTCTCAAATGTTATTTTTTTTGCTGGAAATGATTTCTGCCGATCATTACTGTTCTATAAAATGTCATATGAAGTAATTGTGTGCACAAATGGAAGAGTTATAATTTTTATAAGAAAAAAATGTATGGAGCTGACATGAAAAATGAGGATATCTCTGGGATCGCAAGGTTGGCCGTTATATCCTTGCACACTGTTATAGTACTATTTATTTGTGAATTTTTGACATACTTAATATTGCGGCATCACTTGCGATTTTTTTTTTAAAAATCGTCAAAATAAAAAATAAAAAATGTTTATGATATGTACATTTTAATGCTTAAATATGGCTATACCAAGTGTAACTTACAATATTTTTTATGCTTAGACCAAAACATTCTAAGAAATCACAAAGTCGTATTACCTACTTATTTGAAATGACATGGTAATTATGAATTACATAATAATTTTTTCTTCTAAGAACTCTGTCGGAGCTTCCTGATCCTGAAGTTTCAGTAGTTCTACTGTTTCCTTAAAGTATGTCTGCCTCTTGTGGGCATCTAATTTTGGTCTTGTGGAAGAAATTAGAGGATCAGAAGAGACGATAAGCATATTGAGGATATCCTCGTTTGATGCTTGTCTACTCTTTTTCCTCGAATGGTGTTCTCTGAACCTCCTAAAGTCTTTGTTTCGGGCCTCTGAAGCTTCTTCCGAAAGACTTCCAATTGGTACAATAGCATTTTCTGCAATTATGTCCCCTCCGTGAATCAACAATTTGTGGACGGTTGATGACATGTAGTACCAATCATACAGTTCCACGTATTTTTCAGCGGTTGTTCTAGCGTATTCTTTAAATTTCGGCACGTCTACAATCTCTCCAGATGTGATAGCTTGCAGAATCACAGCAAATCTGCGTATTAGGTCTTCATGATCATGATCTCCAGTGATCGCTGCAGTTTTATCAGGAAATTCAAAAAACCGCCTTGCTGTGTTCCCGTCGTTAGTTGTGCCTGATCCATGCTTAACGATGTCAATCAAAAGGTTGAGATTATCTTTGAATCGATCTTGAATGAGTTTTTTTCGTGAATGCAATAACTCTTGATGACCTTCTCCTCATGCAGACCACTTTTTGAAGTCGAGACGATACGCTATGTGTCGAAGACATTCCATCACATTAATGCGGGCATGAAGTGATGATAATCCGAACTCATACATACCAGAAGAAATGGTTTTTGACAGATATGTACAAATTTTGCCGTCAATCATCGTCATCATTAATTTGTGACTAATTTCATGTCCTTGACATTTTGAGGGAACGAGAGCTTCAATTTCATTATCCATTGCAGTTTTTTCATTTATGACAACGTCTTTGGTTTCTTTCACAAAACTAAACTGGACTGGACGGCAATACATAGCAGCAGTTTTGGATTCACCCATACGGTATCACCGTCAGCTGTCAACTTTAATGGAACCAAAGAGGTCATAAATATGCTGGAATCATCTTGACCACTCTCTATGTTTTGCTTATATCTACTTTGGTTAGATGCACCGTCAAATTCCCACTTTGATATTAATATCAATTGCTTATCTTGTATCGCATCAGGACTACGAATAGTTTCAAAAATTCTGTTCACTGTTAAATCTAGTAACGCTTGTAGTGCAATCTTAGCAGATGAATCCGTTACAGTCACAAATGTCTTCGGAGGGTAGCACTGTAGCTTAGCTTTTTGCACTTTAAAGTAAGACGGATATATCTCCTTTGAACCTTCTCGAATAGTCGTTTTCCTTACTGTGATATATTGCCATTTCGATAGTTTTAATGAAAGTAGCAAACCCAGTGCTTTTTCTGGTGAAAATATTGTTGAAGGAGCTGGTTTGTTCACCATTTCCTTGATTTTTGCTGCTGCTTCTGGATTTTGGAGCATATGTTCAATAACAGATGCAATATCCTCACGACCATCTCTTTTCAAAAGTGCTGCAGCTGAATAAGCTACTTCATTAGGGTCATCGCCTATATGTTCATCAGATCGTCTCTTCTTCTGCTTGTTACTTAGATCTTCAAACGGCTTTCGAGATCTTTTTGTCATCGTTGAAGTTGATTTCATTGTTGAAGTTGATGGTACAGGTTCAGTAGAAATATTTTCACTTGTTGATTCTTGAATGAGCAAATTGGTTTGCACGCAGTTTGGCCAGTCAATATTTGCCTCAAGCCAATTACTGTAATCACGTCTAAAAACTTCACTTTTCCTGTGGAATCGTAACCATCTCTTTTGAACTGCCCGTGTAAATCTGCGACAAAATTATTTCACGGTAACACTGTCTTCATCTGAAAGGCTAGAGCCCAGTCGAATAACAAGTGTGTTGAACAATATTTCGTGATCGAAAGACGAAGCATCCTGATTGCTCAGAATAACAAACAAATCCAAATTTGTTATAATGCTTTCCATTATTCACGATCACTGAGTAAAAAGACACGGTAGGATAGATGTTAGTATTAGAAATGCTCTAAATGAACTGAAGTTGTGAATCCAATGTTTGACTATTTATTGTTATTGACTAATGATGGTATCACATTTATCTAATTACTTTCATTAAGTTAATCCTGCACTAATTGCTAAATTAGCGAGTACCCCAAATTATTTTGGAACGTATCCTTTTAACTAGGTATATAGGTATTAAGTTTTATTAATCATTAGCTAATGTGGACTTGAGGCATTAGACAAGATTACGTATTACGTAATTCATAATTACCATGTCATTTCAAATGAAAATCACAAAGTAGGTAATACGACTTTGTGATTTCTTAGAATGTTTTGGTCTAAGCATAAAAAATATTGTAAATTACACTTGGTATAGCCATATTTAAGCATTAAAATGTATCATATACTTTTCTTTTTTTTTTTTTTTGAAGGTTTTAAAAAAAAAATCGCAAGTGATGCCACGATATTAAGTATGTCAAAAATTCACAAATAAATAGTACTATAACAGTGTGCAAGGATATAACGGCCAACCTTGCGATTCCAGAGATATCCTCGTTTTTCATGTCAGCTCCATACATTTTTTTCTGATAAAAATTATAACTCTTCCATTTGTGCACACAATTACTTCATATGACATTTTATAGAACAGTAATGATCAGCAGAAGTCATTTCCAGCAAAAAAAATAACATTTAAGAAATCGAGATCCTATGTCTTCTACAGCCGATTTTCGATCCACCGTGCGGCGGTGAGTACTGACACCTTCCTGTGGGAGTACGTACGCACGTCGACACGTAGACGTATGGACGGCTGCAGTTGTTGTGGCGTACCGCTCGTGTGTATGGGCACTAAGCGGCTCACCGCGGCAAACGCAGCCACTGGCGAATATCCTGCATTCGCAATACGGGCATATGCATGTATTTATTTTATATTTATAATTAATTGTTTACACCATTCAACATAGTAAAAAATATAACTACTGTTTAAACGCCGCCATTTTCGCGTGCTCTGTTGATGAAGTTAAATACTATGTCCAGTGACCGTCCAGTCCATTGTTTACTACAGGGGTTCTCGTTGTTCACTTATTTCACCTTTAAAAAAGCTCAAAAGCCAGTTTATAAGTATTGCATTGTGCCTGATTGCAGAAACACTATCAGAAATGCACCTGATAAAGTATATATATATATATTATAGAATAAATTACCTTGTAGCTTTCACTCCTTTTACTTCAGTGGACGCAAAATTTGGGTTTGCAAGAAAATAAGACGACATCATGAATGGATCTATTCTCGGCAGATAGTGCTTTTACCAAACCACTTCAGTCATTGTCTTAAATGATTTCTAATCTCACTAGTATGCTAAAATTACACTTAAACTATAAATTAAACCACTATGTTTTCTAATCAAAACCCTGCAATGCCATAGAAATGTAAGCAATACGAACTTGTTGTCATAGTCAGTGTAGTTAGTGTAGTTGTCACGTCACGTTTCGTTTTAACCAATGGTGTGGCGTTTTACAAATTTGAATTTCCCTCGCTTAAATATAGATCTTTAATTTTATTAATTTGAAGTAATTAAAAATATAATGAATTACTAAAATAATGATTTAGTTCAAATGTCCGGAAAATAAAGATTCGGAATAAAAATATTTGAACCAAATTTAAAGAACGTGCATATTCCTTATTCAGTTTTCAAACATGGAAATCTATGCCCAAACTACAGTTGGCGCTATAACTTCTTTTTTTTTCGCATTATTTTTTCTAGACATTAATATCTAATTAGCACTGAAATAAACTATATATTTATTTATGCGAATAACATTAACTGGGAACAAGGAATTGAATCTATATCTATACAAATAAATAAAATTTAAGTGTCTGTTTGTAAAGTAAAAATAACAGCTTTTTACTAAATCCTTATGAAAGTATTTTACAGAGTTGATATGACAGATGGGCATTAAATTACACTACGTATACTATACGTGTTTAGTATTAATTCGATATGGTATAAAAATAAAAAGCACCAAAAATGAGTTTTTTTTTCTTTCAAACAAACTAAATAGCTTACAAATCAGAGTAAAACGCAACCAGCCCTTGTAATGAAAGTGCAAGTGTGTGTGTATTTATTGCTTCCTTGTTTGCATTGCCATCTTTTTAGCGAAAATATTTGGTTGTAACTTGCGTCAGACATAATCAGCTGTTAGGAAAGATACATCGTGTTCAAACGGGGCAAAAACTTAAAAATCATTTGCGACTATACTACTGCTTCTATTTAATAGATTTTTGGTACAGAGCTTGAAAATGGTAACTAGTATAGGCAGTTTAAAGGAAAGCCCCTCTGTCGTATCAACTCTGTATACCGGTACTTATAAAAAAACATTTTTTTTTGTCTGTCCGTCTGTTTGTTCCTGTTAATCTCCGAAATGGTTGTACCTATTCTGTTTGATATGGGAATACTTTAAACACTGGGGAAGGACATAGGCTACTTTTTATCGACATACCACGCGGGCGGGAGCTAGTGTGGAAATTGTTTGTAGCCACAACAACATTAGAAGACCTCGCAACTGCGATAACCTGGAATGTTTTATTTTTTTCCTAAAACAACCCTTATTTACAGAGGACGGGTGACGCACATCACAGCGACGACGCAATGGACCTGGACACAGAAGACAACCCCGGCGGCGAGCACAGCAATGACGCCAACGACACTAGTGGGCCGCCGCCCGCGTTACTGCCTGATCAAGTGAGTACTATTCTCAGCGCTAAACCTATAGTCTATTGATCTATTCAATGAAATTGTAATCAATTGGATCTAGAAACGTACCAATTAGTAGTGCCACTTAAAAAATTGAGTGCTTTGATTTGATTATCTGAACACAAACCCGAAATTCTAATTGTAAATCATCTTTAAGATGCTTCTCATTTGAAAATTGAGGTTAATTTATAACCTCAATGTTCGACGTTGACGTTTCAATAACAATCTAATAATGTTATTGGAACAATAACTGTTGGAGAAAGTGGTGAGATATAAAATTGAAACCTTCCTATTACAGATGAATGTAAGTTGAAATTTCCTTTAGTAAGTGATTGCGTAACGATTTAACCTGAACTGTCTGATCTTAAATCGATCGTCGTTACCTTTGAAGTAAATGAGCCGGCGATCCCGTCCGAAAACTAACTTACATGTTTAGTTTTTTTTAACTATTAACCAAACTTACCCTCTATTTATGAAAGCCTATTGAACATGTTGTCCAATCTTATGTCAAGCGATTTGAACCTTCGAATTACGAGGGAAGGTCAAAAAGTTCGCACAATGATAAGAAAGGTGAAAAAAAGCTGAAAGAAAGGGAGGTGAAATTACACATTAAATTATTTTACCTTTTCAATATCTACTCTATTAATCATAATACACTTATCAGAAATTTCAAAAAATTACCGTCGAAAAAAAAAATTGTCAAGGCCCTCAAAATAGGCAGAAATAGCCGACTTCACTTCTTTGTCATCATTAAATTTCTTTCCACAAAGCTCTTTTTTCATGTTTGGGGATAAATAATAATCACAAGGGACCAAATCTGGCCTGTAGGGTGGGTGGTTAGAATTCGTGTAAGGCTCCATCGCATGATGACTCTTGTGAACGGGTGAGTGGTCGTGCAAAGGAGCACACCTCGAGACCACGTTCACCTTCTTTTTTTCTTAAATTGCAGTTTTATTTTTTCTAGTAGCGTAACGTAGTATTGCCCCGTGATATTGACTCCTTTATCTTTATAATCGATCAACGAAATCCCCTCTGAATCCCATAAAACTGTACCCATAATCTTTCCGGCCGATTGTGACACCTTGAACTACTTAGGCGGTGCTGCGCCTTTTTTGTGCCACTGCATGGACTCTTGTTTTGACTCAGGTTCATAGTGATGAACCCAAGTTTCATCCGCAGTCACAATTCGGTTCATAAACTCATCCCAGTTCTCACTACACAGATCCAAAAACACTGGACGTGCTGCTGTTTTTGAAGCGGTGTGAGCACTTTCGGGACCCATCTTGCACTGACCTTTGACATGCTAAGATGGTCATGGAGACTGCTCAAAATAGTCGTAGACGATACTCCAGTCATCTCTGCGATCTGTTTTTTCTTGAACAATGTATGAAGATGTTGCCTCAATCGGCTGACCAAAGCGCTGATCGTCTTTAATTGAGTCTCTGCCTTGCTTGAAAAGACTGTGGCACTTGTAAATCATCGATTTTCTAGTGCAAGAGTCCCCATAAACAGATGACATCTCTTCCATAAATATCTAAGGCGTTTATCCTTGCTTACTAAGGAACTTTATCACGACACGAAACTCAATTTTCTCCATAGTCAGTGTTCTCTTCCCGGTTTACTTGTTTATCCAGCGAATACTCAAAGGTTAATAAACCGATCAGGTTGAAACTTAGTATTTATACCACCAAGTAGTGACAGGTAAAAAAAGCCTTCCCCTCCCCACTCTAACCCCTCTATTTCGCGAACTTTATAACCCGCCCTCGTAATTGTGTCTTTGTCCTTCACCAACCACAGCACAACCAATTACAGCAGTGCAGGTTCACAGCAGATTCAATACTCAAGAACCTTGATCAGGTTTTTAAAAACCGAGCCCTATTTTTGGTTCTTACATTCTCACCTTACCCGCCGAAAAAATAAATGAAACCATTTTATTGACATATTTTAAGTTAACCACGTGTTATTCCTCCGCATAGATCCAAGCCCTACTATCAAAGCCTCCACCAAACTTCAACTCGGCGGAGCCTCCGCCAGGATTCAACATGTCAGAACCGCCGCCCTTCAACGTGAACCAGCCGCCGCCGGACGACAAACAAGACGACGAGAGGAAAGATAAAGAAAGAGATAGACGCGGCGGTGACAGAGACAGAGAAAGAAGAGGGGATCGAGACAGGGAGAGGAGGGAGAGAGGGGATAGAGGTGACAGGAGGGAGCGGGATAGAGGAAGAGATAGAGATCGGTGAGTTTTTGATGTTTGTTTTATTAAGAACAGGTTCATGTCTCGTGTGAATTGTATGTAAATTTTTAAGCTGTAGTGTCTGCACGTTTTTAAACTGCAGTTATTTATATGGCTTGAAACTGTAAGGACACTGTCAGCCTAGCCTTAGGGTCACACCTAAAATGGCAACTAAACAGTCTTTAGCACTGAGATAGACGTAGCGGGGATAGAGACAGGTGGAGAGGGGATAGGGGCGATCGGAGAGATTTTATTGGTTGTTTTACAGGCTTAAGTCTAGTGCTAGTGGTTTGTTGAAGGCCAGGCGCTATGCTGGTAAATCTGTAAGATCTGAGGCCTTAGTACGAACGGCCGACGTAATAAGCGTAACTGATTTTTAATAGAATTTAAATAGTATTAAAAAAACTTAAAAATGAACATTTACTAAGTGCAAAACGAGTATTTTCAATTTTAAAATCGACTGTTACTCCGCGCGTTCGCTACGCCCACTGGTTGCAAGTGACACTGAGTAGTGTAACACATTGTTTTTAAATTGAGATGAGTTTATTGCGGTTTGGTAATGTGATCCGGCAGGAGTTAGGGTTACACCTAAAATAGCAATAATTGTTCGGAACTAAAAGGTCCTTACCACTGAGCTACGTTGATAAAAAAAAGTTGAGCTGCTATCATACAATTAAAATTTACACATAAAGTTAGATTGCACTACTCCAACTTTTTTTTGTACCATTTCTGTAGTTTTGTCATCCTGAAATCAATTTCATCTATACAAAAAAAAAATGTTCTAGTGCAAATAATATCAATTCGGAAAAAGGATCGAATATAGAATACGACATTCGTTGGCGTTTTAAATTAATTTGATTTATTTTCACAGAGACGGCGGCAGAGACGACCGTCGTGATCGCGACAGAGATCGGGGGGGGCGTGACAGGAGAGACAGAGACAGGGATAGAGACAGAGAACGAGGAGAGCGGTTCTCTTCTAGAGATAATAACAAGTGAGATTTTATATTCCTTCAGTAATATTAGCACATAGCAAGTTATGATATCACAAAGAAAACCACATTTTGACCCCTATTGGTTAATAATTAACGGCATGTATTTAAGCGAACGGCAAAAAATTCCCAGTTAGCTTTCCTAAAAATATTAATGACTGCGCATCTTTTTGTGGACCACTAATAATTCCTATTTTAATGTCCTAAAACTACTAAACAGCCAGGTAACCGAACCTAACCCATTTGGTTGGGGTACCCTAGCTTAGTTACTGCTACCAACTGTGAGAAAAAAAGCCCATAAAGTTAAAAACAGACTCATTTACTAAAAAAAAGCGTGCCTTATTAGAAGTCCAAAACGTTTTTAGAGGTTCATTCATAAAAAAAAAACGTATATCATTAAAAGGTTTTTCATCAATCATCATCAATACGTTTTTAGGGGATCAATTAAATATTTTCCATAATTAACCCTCCATTGACTGCACTCAAAACTCGAATCCACCGCGTGTTTTTGCAAAGAGAGCATACAACTCCTTATTTGTCGTTGTCGTCATAAAATGAGACTGCGTAGAAGGGACCAAGCAGTGACAGAAAACATGTTATCATAACCTAGTTGAGAAAAAACTCGGTGAGACTCTGCGCCATTAATTACAAAACATATATAAAACTTGTGTTATATATCATGCCTGTTTACCCAGAAGAGTTAAGCAGAGGTATACCTAGTACACCCGCATTTTGCCAGTAATGACGAAACTAATTAAAAAAATCTACATTTCCTCCAAATCATAAATACTAAGACGAGACCAGTGGTAACGGCCGCGACTTACGAATTGTAGGTCGTGGGTACGATCCCACGCAGGCACTTTACTTTGTGTAAATTATTTCATCGCCACTGCTCTACGGTATCAACGGTGAAAAACATGGTGAGGAAACCGGCATGTCCTAGAACCAAAGGTTCGAAGACATGTGACATCCACCAACCCGCAATGGGCCCGCGTGGTGGATTACGGCCCACTTCCATTCATAGAGAGGAGACCTGTGTCCCAGCAGTGGAAACATTATCGGTTGATTATGTACTAATACTACACTCCATTCACAGAGAACGCCCCAACAGTCGAGATAAGTCCCCGCGTCCACCGACAAGTAACGAAAACCCAGACCAGAAAACCCTACAGGAACGTCTTTGGGAGATGGCTAACGGCAAACCAGCGAGGGAGGACAAACGTGAAGAGTTCCCCGAACAACGCGAGAGAGAGGAGGCCCGCGATGAGCAGAGGCCCGACCGGCCTCCGCTCATAGACAGAGTGCCGGCCAGGCATGATGGACCTCCATCTGCTATGGATGGTGGTGAGTTGTAACTTATATTCATTTGATGAAAGGTGTATTTATTTAAAGTGCTGTACGTGGCCGTTAAGGGAGTGACAACACTTATCGACGCGGAATTGGCTTGTTCCTGTCAGTGAGAGCTTTATGTCCAAAGCCATAGGGGTATTTGACTTGTTTTTTTTATTTGATTTTTTTTCGAAAAACGGCGAAGTTGTCTGCGTTTTAAGTCTAGACAGACAGCACTACTAGCATCTGACGTCACAACACAGGAGCGCCATACTAACTTCGCGCATTCAGTACAATCACAATGTCATAATTACTTTATTATACTGTGGTACAATGATCGTTTTGCGTGACGAAGAATAATTTCAAAAACTTCTTCATTTTTGCACCGATTTTATTATATTACTATCTTCTGCCCACCGCTTCGCCCGCGTTTTAATTTTTTTGCGCGGAATCATAATTATTTTTCTAAATTAAAGTTAAGCCTAAGTTGCTCCTTACAACAAACAAAAGCTATCTGCCAGTGAAAGTCCCGTCAAAATCGGTCCAGCCGTTTCGAAGATTAGCCGGCCATTCAGTAAAAAGCTGTTATTTTGACATTGACGTCTTTTTTTGTAATAACATAAAAAAAAATAGTATTAATTCATGTTTATTTTGGATAGTAGTCACATATCTATAAAAGCGAAAAAGACATCATTCGCCTCGCTTCGTTTCGGAAGCCGCGACTCGACAGCACGTCGAAATATATACGACAAGTATGGTGATACGTGATTCTGCGTCGATAAGTGTGGTCACTCCCTAATATGACACTAGCGCCCTTATTAATGAACGGGAAATAAAGTTATAACCAGTATAACCTTCATATTAACCAGACACCTTTTGAGGCTTCAGCTTGGAGAAAAAAATCGGCTTAGTAAAGCACAAAACTCAAAAAACTCAAAGCATTTATTTCAAATAAACCAATTACAGGCACTTTTGAATTGTTAAGGAGTCGGTCAGTCAGAAAGATGAAGCTAGTTGCCCATTCCAAAGCGTAGTAGGTACCTATGGAGAAGAACGGGCATGAAACTCCATGGACACTCTTTTAAATCAAAATATTGTTACAAAAAGTTGGGGTAGAGTTCAGGCACCGTCTCGTAACTGTGACACAGTCTGTATCTAATGGCGGCCATATACACAACGGGCTATCGGAGAGGTGTGCCTGCGCACACGACCCACGTGTCGTAAGTTCCAAGAACTGCACAGGTCTATTCCAATACACGCTCCGGTCTTTCTGCGCACACCTGTACTTATAAACCTCTCCGGTGGACAGTAGCGTGTGTGGCCACCTAAAATCTTGATACGTCACATAAATGCCCGGGGTTATACTTATTGCGCAGGGGGGTCTTAAGTAGTTTCTTTTTTTTTTTCTTAGCAAGGATGTGCTTTGATTTGTCGATACAGTGAGGATTCAGCGTCCCAATGTATTTATGCTTTGCCTTCTTCCTACGCAATCATATGTTTGCATGTCACTATGTGAATTGTTATTTTTATCGTTGGATGACGCCCACCTTTCCTACATCATCAACTCGATTTTAACGCCGTTTTCTAGAACGAAAATTAAATCAAAGTATAACTAACACATAAGCCCACGTTCGCACAGACGTAAAAATATCGCGGCGGGATTTTTCGCGCACTGGATTTTCACCTCTCGGTGAATAGAATAGTTTATATGTACACAAAATAAATTTACAAATTTTATATAGGGTGACACAATGGGCTCAAAACCTCAGAGTGTATCCCAGCGCGTCGAAAAAACACACTATTGAATTTTAAACGGTCGGCTCTAAGCAGAGCGTTGAAAATCCGGTGTGCGATAAAACGAACGTAGACTAAGTCAAGCGCGCGTAAACTGCTGTGACAGAGAAAATTAATGATCAACAGACAATTTTGACGCGTCGAGAATTTTCGGTTCCGAATTTGACAGCACAGTAATAGTATTGGTGGACTACACGGCGAAAATTTATCGTCAGCTACTGTCATTGGAGATGACGTTGTGCGTCGAGATATAAAGTTCACATTCCTATGCTTCATTTTGAGAGGAGTTTGTGTCGAGTCGTTAGTGTGCCACGGTCAAAATAGCGGCGATGCGATACAATATTGTTACTTGGTCGAAAAAGAAACGACGACTGTATTGTGTGAAATGATTGTGTCGAACGAGTTTGAATACTGAGGTGGCGGCTGATGGAGATCTGGAGATGGTTATATAAAAAAACGTTTGTCAAAATACGCCGAATAGTTTATTGAGTTAGGTTGGAACGGATAAAAAGACATAGATAGGCTTTTAAAATCATAACTATCCTTTGGCTTTGCCATAGTCGGGTAAAAAAGAAATGTGTGTTGCTACCCCACTTGAGCCGCTCGTGTGCTCCCTAGCGCGGGGCGGGCGGCGGCCGCGCACGTCGCTCGTCGGGCGCGCGGGGCCCGTACGATACTACTTATCTATGGCCAAGTTTCGTATTTAAAAACGTTCTAGATTTAGTCATAGTCTCATCTCAGCAACGACCATATAGCCAATAGACGCCTAATGCTTGATTTAACGCATTAAAACTATTCTGTCAACTAGCTGAGGTATGACGAAGCGGGGTACTGCCACGTACTGCGTTCTGATTGGCCCTGCCAAGGTCATTACGTATCACTAGGGATGGGACAGGTTTAAATAAAACACGAAGGTATCGATGTTTTTTTTGAATAATTGTACTTACTTAATAAAATTTAACTTCTTGTTTCTTAATATTATTTAACATTTACTTAATCTAATTAATATACTTAAAATGTAAAAAATAAAAACAAAATATCAAAATTCTTTCCATATTTATTTAAAAAGAAAACGTATTTTTCTCGGTGGTTGGTTCATATTGTATTGTAATACCTAGTAAAAAAAATGTAATTAATAACATAAAACTAAATTCTAAAAGTCAAATAATTATTTTTGCAATACAATAATGGCCTAAAATGTTCCCACTGCTGGGACAGACTCCTCCTCTCCGTGAGAGGGAAATTTTCTGTGTGGATTGAAAATACACCTAATTGTTGGACAATTATAAATACCATTATTATCATATTATGATTTGGTGTATTTTAAAAATCATTAATACTTTTTGAAATGCTACGGGTAAAATCGGGTTACTTCCATCGTGGGTAAAAAATTCAAATTTCATATAAATAGTACCGATATGTTTTTGCTTTATCGATAACTTTGGTCATGATTTGGTTCATCACTAGTCATGTTTACCAAATAATAGAGGAAAAGAGATAGCTAAAAAAATACTTTACGACGAAAGGGACGAAAACATAAAAGACATCAACGAGAGTCCTTGCACCTTTTTTCACCTACAAATATGACCAGTAAGTATAAGATGAACTCCGATAAATAATATCTGAAAATAAATCTAATTATGATTATATGTAACTATTAACGTACCGATGAAATGTTATGTCATCTTTCCGGAAACCCGAAGTCTGGCTGTTGTTACCACACCAACGTATAGTGCAAGGGGCCATTATAATATTTATTTTCACCAATTTCTATGGATTAACGCGGAAGTGTTTGCGGCTCACAGTAGTGGTCGAAACTGAATCGATATTCTTGAGCGGCGACCTATATAAGTCTGATGTGTTGACAGACATTGGTCGCCTATTATTAGGCGTCTATGGGCTATATGGTCGCTGCATCTCAGTATCAATTGACGTCAAAATCTTGTCAAAACTAGGAAAATGACAGGTATTTTTGACAGATTGAGACTGAGATTAGAATGCGACTTTTTTGTTAACACGTACGAGGGTGAATCAAAAAATTCTTGGAATCAATATAAAAAAATGCAAAGATATACTTAAACAAAAATATTTTATTTTTCTACATAATCTCCCTCCAATGCAATGCATTTAGAATAACGCGTTTCTAACTTCCTTATTCCTTGTGGAAAAAATTGTTTTTCTTGACTCTCGAAAAACTCCTCTACGGCAGCCATAACCGCGTCATTATCGAAAAATTTTGTTCCACGAAGGTCCTCTTTTAATTTTGGGAATAAGTGAAAATCACTTGGGGCTAAGTCCGGAGAATATGGTGGGTGGTCAAGGAGATTGAAGCCAGCACAGCGGATTGCTTTGAGCGCAACTTCCGATCGATGAGCAGGAGCGTTATCTTGAAGAAACAACACGCCTAACGATAGTTTTCCACGACGTTTTTCTTAAATCGCTTCACGCACTTTCGGGATTAAATTTGCATAATAGGGTCCAGTAATCGTCTGGCGTTTTGGCATGTAATCAATAAAAAGGATTCCTTCACTATCCCAGAACACTGAGGCCATAACTTTGCCAGCGGTAGGAGCAACTCGAAATTTCTTAATGGATGGAAAGGATGGTCGTTTCCAAGACATGCTTTGTCTCTTAGTTTCAGGATCGAAATGGTGGACCCAGGTTTCATCCATGGTGACAAGGCGACGGCAAAAATTATCCGAATCACGCTGGAACATTTCGAGATTACGCTTAGAAATTTCCAAACGTCGCTTTTTGTTTTCGTCGGTTAACATTCGTGGCACCCATCTTGCCGAAACTTTTTTGAACCCAAGTGAATCAATTAAAATGGATTGAACGCTACCAAATGATGTCTTTAGGATCTCAGCTATATGTTTTATATTTATTACTCGTGTCTTCCAAAACCAGATTCACAACCATTTTGACATTTGAAGGCGGCCCAGAACGCGGGTCATCTTTACAGCTTGATCTACCTCTTTTAAATTCTGCCACCCAGTATGCAACCGTAGAATAGGGTACAGCATCATCCCCTAATGTCTGCTGAATGTCCGAAAAAAATTCCTTCGTAGACATTTTTTTCAAACTGAGATATTTTATCACCGCACGTAACTCACTTTTATCCATAATTTTGGGTTTTTAGCTACTCGTTGCACAAAACAATTTATCACGTGCGTACGAACTGACAAAAACAAGTGACAGTTTGCATAAATATTGTGTGATGGACACTCTTTAATTTGAATATCGTACTTCTTCCAAAAAGGTTTTATATATATGCAATTCTAAGAACTTTTTTATTCACCCTCGTATAGTGCTGCACGATTATTTTGGCAAGTAACCGTAATGCTTACAGGTATTTTACAATGAAAATAACGCCCTGCAAGTTTCCAATGTATTATTTGCATATAAATACAACTGTAAACGGAACGATTTCTTACCTTTTACACAGTTTTCACATAATTCTAAAAAGTTAATTAAGCAGATTTTTAAAATATAGCTCCGATTAAATGATAAAAATTGAAAACCACGAAATATGACACTAAATTGCGACGTTGCCACTCATAAGGTATAAACGCTCTTAAGCGTGAAAATCCCGTGTGTCTTAGTTTTCTTTCTTGAGTGATTATAATAGTTATTAAATACACAAGAAGGCATTTTAATGCGTATTTATGTACAAAAACTAAAATTATTGAGCTATATCGGCATGCGTTGTTAAGACGATGGTCCGCGTGTGACTGAGTGCAACTGTGTCCATTGGACTTGGTTCAGTAGGACCGCGCGCTGTGATCAAGTGCCTTATCTTCCGCTTTAAGTTGTATCTAAGCACACATGAGACATTTCTGCTTTGTCTAGGATGGCAGTGCATCTGCGATCCCGCTGGTTATGGAATTCCATACTCGTGTGACCACTTACAATGTCCGTCAGCTTGTTAACCATCCAATAGCGTAAAAACAACTTTATTGTTATTGAATTAAGGCTATATTTTGTATCGGCTAAATAATACGAATATTTTGACAAATACGCCAATCGTAGTGCAAGCTTATTAAGCTTAATAGTGTCAACGTACTGAGCTTATGTCAACCGTAGACTTGACGCTGCGAAACGCGAAGTTTTCGGACAAAATTTACGTCATGTTTGCGCTTGCGCAGTTTGTTCCAAAAGTATCTTGTGAAAATGTAAACAAGCCCTGTTCAGGCAATTACTCACTAAAGGAATTAGTTACACGATCAATGTATTTACAAGGTTTCATTATATTATCTCATATTTTTTGCAACAATTGTGGTTTGAATACCATGATTAAATTATAATTGAAAAACCATTTACGAAAATTGAGGTTATAAAATTAACCTCAACTGTCAAATGAAAAACTTTAAGGTAATTTGAAATTATAATTTCTGGTTGAAGTATTAAAATAATCAATTCAAAGCACTTCATTTGTAAGTGGCACTACAAATTAACGTTACCACGTTACGGGTACGTTTTCTGATCCATTTGTTTACATTTTCATCGGATATTGTTATCAGTGCTATTCCGTTATTCGTCTTTCCTATGCATTTTAACAACATCATTTCATTTCTTTTCATTTTCTAACTTAATTTTGGTAGAATTTATTTTACTGACATTACTGATCACGTCTAAAGCTTTTTAGTTAGAACTAATGTGCAGAGTAACATTACTAGGCGTTAGATGCAGTTATTAAAAATGCACACGTTGACTTGTTTGTGTCATTCACTCATTTACACATGTAAATGAGTGAATGACACAAACAAGTCAACGTCGATGTAATCAAGTACATACAGCACACTAATATGTATCAATATAAATGTAATTTAGCTTGAAACTTATACAACTTTTATCAATTCCTCAAGCTGTTATCACTATCCTAATACTTACGCTGCAACCTATTATTATTTGCACCAATAAGCGACTTATCATTATATTTGTGTGTCTCTCATTTATTTAAGGTCAAAAATGATTGTCTTAGGGCTGATTTTTCAATAGTCAGATAACTTTTATCTGAAGAATAAATCTGACAGTTTGACATATTTTGTATACAAAAGCTGTCAAAACCACAACATTTTATTCCTCAGATAAAAGCTATCTGACTATTGAAAAATCAGCCCTTAATATAATTACATTATTTCTGTTCATAACTGATGTATTAGTGGTAGCATTCATATATAGTATCTTGCAACAATAAATATTTCTGTTCCAGACAAAGTTTTGTCTATTAAAGACTATTTCCGTTTACAGAGTTGAGAATGAGAGGACCGCCTAGGCCCCAGATGTCAGGTATGGCTGGACAAGGTTACCTCATATGTAAGCTCGCCCAGCACAGCAGAGCTGATCCTAATGTTCCATCACTTGTCGTTTTCAGGACCCTGGATGGATGGACCCGGACCCGGACCAGGACCGGGACCTTTCGGCCCACGCTTCAACGGCATGGGACCCCCCTTTAATCGCCCGCCATTTGACGGACCGCGGCCACCCTTCGACGGCCCGCCCATGTTCGAAGGCGGGCCACGCTTCGAACGCCCACCGTTCGGTCGCATGCCCTTTGACGCTATGAATCGACCACCGTTCGACGGGCCGCGGCCACCTTTCGACGGCCCGCGCCCGCCATTCGAAGGCCCGCGCCCACCCTTCGATGGCGCGCGCCCCTTCGACGGACCTCCCTTCGACGGCGACCGGCCGCCCTTCGACGGTCCTCCGCGCTTCGACGGACCGCCGGAGTTCTTCGACCGTCCGCGAGGACGCTTCGACGACCGCGACCAGTTCGGAGAGCGAGGCTGGAGCGGAGACAGAGACCGCGAGAGAGACTGGGGCGACAGACGACCTGACTGGGAAGACCGCCGGAGAGACAGGAGACAGAACAGAGACCATGACGATAACAGGTTCAACAGGCAGGACCGCAACGACAGAAGGAGGCCCTTCGACGATAACCAACAGAACAGACCCAACGACGCGCGTCGCGCCGATGACAATCAACCAAATAGATCTAATGACCTTCGTCGCGGTGATGATAATCAACAGAATAGACCTAACGATGCCCGTCGTGGTGATGATCACCAACAGAACAAGCCTAACGAGGCTCGTCGCACCGATGACAGTCAACAAAACCGATCCAACGATGCTCGACGCGATGATAACTCAAACAAACCCAATGATCTTCGGCGCGATGATAACTCAAACAAACCCAATGATGTTCGACGCGATGATAACCAAAACAAATCCAATGATGTTCGACGCGATGATAATCAAAACAGATCCAACGACGTTCGACGCGATGATAACCAAAACAGATCCAAAGACGTTCGACGCGATGATAACCAAAACAAATCCAACGATGTTCGACGCGATGATAACCAAAACAGATCCAACGACGTTCGACGCGATGATAACCAAAACAAATCCAACGATGATCGACGCGATGATAACCAAAACAGATCCAGGCCGACAAGAGAAGAAAGAAATGAAAGGAACAATAGGCGGGATAGAGATAGAAAATCTAGATGGGGTGCCGCCGAGGAGGCAGAGTCTACCGGCAACGGTGACAATGAAAAGCCGCAAGAGTCCACCGAAGTGACGCAAGATGAAGTGACTCGAGATGAATCTGTTGGCAACTCCATGAGCGCTGAGCCTTGCGAGCGAACCGATACTACTAGTCAAGACGAGCAAATTGTAGACATGAGCGAAAGCATGCCTTCAGAGGAAGCCGAGCCCGAGAGACCAGTGGAACCTCGCGAGGACAGTGGTGAGAGTAACGTATCACCTGTCGAGGAGGACCGCTCTGAGGAGGCGAGTTTTAGTCAAGAGGAAGATAAGCCGGAGTTCTCTCCCCCCGAGCCTTCCCCTCCACCGGCCATGGTTCAGCATGAACCATCCAACAATCTGTACGACGCAGACGAAGTTGTAGACACCAGCTTTTCAGTGCAACCCGTTGAACTTGAACGAGAATCACCTCGATCACAATCTCCTCCTCTTGTAGAAAAAGAAAGCGAAGAATCATCCGAGGTCTCGAAGGCCGTCGACATTTTCAGTCCGGAGAGAGCACAGAGTGAGAGTTCTCCAGAGAACGAAGCTGAAGAGTCTCAGAGTAGTGTGGAGAGCAAGGAGGGAGCTTGACAGCGACGCAGAAGGAAGATGAAGAACGTCGGATATATCCAGTGGACTTGATTCGGGTGACACTTGCGGGCCCGACCGCGCCGCGAAGGGAGCGCTAGCTACTCTTGCGCAGCAAATGAATGACAGAGCTCTTCAGTGCATAGCGTAGCTACCGCTCTACCGACCGCCCTAACCGTTAACGCCAAAGATATTTTTTTATACACGAAACTAAAAGTTGAAATATACGAGTGCCTTATTGGTTACCAAAGTGGTGTTTTGTTTTGATCGCCGGCACGCGAGGCGTAGAAGAGGAACGCGCCTGGGCGCTCAAGTCGAGTGACCCGGGCCAGGTACGGTTGCTAATGATACACATTCGTACGCGCGTCTAGAACAATTGCACGCTTGCACACAACCGGCGACGGCGATGTTGCAACATGTCCGCGGTTGATCAGAATCAACTTGAATAAAATACGTATATTTATCTCTCGCGAATTCTACTTTGATTAAATTGAATTAACGCTGTTTTCAATAAACTCTGTAATCGATTCTACATGTTGCAACAGTAAGAACTTGCCTAAAATAGAAAGAGATATGCACAATTGTACTCGGCGGGCGTCATTATTTTATTATTGCATAATGTCGAAATGGAATCAATATAATAATAGTACATTAATCTATATAATAACGAAGTAGTTCAATAGATTTTTCCTATATAATACAAATGATTCCCATTTCGACATATTATATCGCTAGCAATGTGTGCAAAATACCTCGGCGGCGGTCGCGTCACCCGAATCAGCCACGGATATACGGAAGAGTTGGACGACGACAAGAACGGAAAATCACTTCATAAATTATTGTATCGTACTGTTTAACTGTGTTTAGCTACTGTGTTACGTCCACATTACGACGGTCTTATTAAGTTCTTTACTATTTTTTACTTTACTAATTTCGATAACTCGAATTGTATGTGTACACTTTTCTTTTGGCAACACTAAGTTGCAGTAATTTCACTCAAAATTACCACCAAAAAATGTTAAATACTATTTCGCACTTTCTAAAAACTATAAATGATTTAAAATTGACTCTATTTCTTAGGTAATTTGGTGGCGGTAGGGAAAGGATTTTAAAGTAACGACAATTTAAATCTATTTTATAGATATATTAAACATGTTTTATAAACTTATATAGGCATGACTATATCTGTAGTTAAATTGTTTAAGGATTTAGGTTTTATCGTAGGCTGGCAATAAGTATATTTTACATTTGAAGAACATAGCGCGACAACCACGCTATGTATATTAGAATGCTTCATAGTATCGATGTTTATATGTAACATATTTTTTATAAAATTATAATGGGAGTCTTATTATGTCATTGAGATTTACCTACTCCATTCATTTAAAAACTTTTCAATGTTAGGTATATTTTAGCTGTGTAGATAAACATTATAATTTCAATGCATGCTTCAATGTTTGTCATATTTGCTTGAATAAAAATTTACAAAATTCATTTGAGCTCTGTTTGATTAGATTCCGGAACATTCTAGACCATTCTAGTGCAGCATGTCTTCGTGGGTCCTCAGTCGACGTGGGGGTCCCTTTTGCACACATTGACTAGTTTGTGCGTTGTTTTTGTTCACGTTACAGCTACAGCTCCTCCGAGCCTTCGGGCAAAAAAAATCAGCCGACCAGAAGCTTCTACTCGACGTGCCTGCATAAATTATACAACAATTTCCAACATAACATTTTTTTTTTAAGTATTATTCTGATTTTGTTGGGTAAACAATATCAAAATCCTTTGTGTAATGTTTATTATTCGTTCCAAAAATCTGTTGCGATGAGTAAAAGTAAAAGTTGTAAAATCAATAGTTATTTTAGTAGTAACTTGTTACGAAGACTTGAAGACAAACTGTCATACAAAAACCTTGTCATGTATTTGGTACTGTAGAAAAGTCCTCACATGATTTATCCTGTGCTGTGCGTTCAGACAATGACAACTCAAATGTGGGTCGTCCAGATTGCCGTGGAATACCTCGTCGCTCATCCTAAGCACCTCGGGATATGTTGCCCCGTTGTCGCTACGACAGTATGTGCTAGCGACCATTTTTGGGGGCCCATTATTGAACGTGCAAGTCACCCCCTGCCATTTTATTTGTATATTTGATATAAAACATTGGTCAGGCAGGGGCCGTAGTCTTTCCATAGGATAACCAGTCCACTTAAGCTACCCAAATCCATAGTCAAATGACTGTTTCCATATCCTGCAATAGTCCTACAAAATCAAGTCATTAAAACTAGGGATCAATCAGCATTTTTTCAACGTCAAAATTACATAACGACAGTCCCCCAAAACACCAGCTCTTAACCACTTCCTAGTGCTTTAGCTGGGAAAAAGTGAATAATAAAGGCAGATAATAAAGGCAGAATAATAAAGGCCTCCAGGCATTAAGGGCGTGCCTGCATACATTTGCAATGCTGCATTATGTTTATATAGCTGTTACTTGAAGTCGCAAATGATAAACTAGGACCTTCGAAGTAAAATATAGAAACGGGTAATTATTAATAACAAAACTATAGTCAGCAAGATGACCTGTCACCACAAGCAGCACGCGTTCACGAGCCTATCGCAAAGATCAGCCATTACCTCCCTCGCCATATTTGACGAAAGGACGAAACCCGACCCCCGACGCTATGGCAAGCCGCTACACCAACCAGCGTTGTCCTTGGGTGCATTCGCATAGTGTGAACAGGGATGATCGTCGGTTCTCGTTTACTTAAAAACCTCTAACGGGCCTCTACGAGTTGGCTTCGGCCCCTCGTACGCATTCCAAAGGTCCGGGACATGAAAATTCTTAAGTGGATCAAATTTTCAAAGCTAGATGATTGCTATGAATTTTATGATTATTACCTATTCAGTAAATATATCATTCCTACAGTCGCGAATCGCATTTTGATCAACGTACGACGTAAAGCAGAGCAATTTGCAAAAAACCAAAGATAATTTGAATTTGGCGGGCTACAACTGAGGATCCGCCTTAGGAATGAGTAAAAACTAAAAAATGTGGAAATTAAAAGAAAAATAGCACGTTAGTCGTTCTATTTGCAGACGTTATGTAAATACACACATCAAAAGTGTCTAGGGATCAACATATATTTTTGCAATAACTTTTCTCCTGATTGATATTAATTAAAATTTTCTTTAAGGATTCATAAAATAAAGTGTTTTCGTTTGTCACAGTAACGATAAACCAAGTCACCTTTGCATTAATAAAGAAATTTGCCATTTTCCTAATAAAGGGATTTTTGACATTTGAACCACTAACACAAAAGTTCGAAAAAAAGACTGAAATAACAGTTTTCTTTAAAATTTTATTGGGTAACTTAAACAATTAATAATCCGTGTTTCTACCGCGAACACTAACAACACAAGAACATCGGTTTGGCATACTCAAAATGAGTTCATCCAAATCACGCTGTGGAATGGCCGCCCATGTTCGTTGCAACAACAAAAAAAGGTCTTCTTGCGACTGGATACCCTCCATATTCGGCAGAGCTCTTCTCTGTAGCATATCCCATGCATGCTCAATCGGGTTCAAGTCTGGCGACTGAGCAGGCCAGGGCAGGACATTGATGTTAGCTGCGGCGAGAGTCTGTCTTACAACTCTTGCGGTGTGCGGTCGTGCATTATCATGCATTAACTGAAATAAGGGACCGATTTGCACTTGTAGAGGAACGATGACGTCTGATACAATCGTCTCAGCATAAATTTGAGCGTTGAGGTTGCCTCTGATCCAAATCAACTCAGTTCTTCCGCCGATCCAAATACCCGCCCATACCATGATGGTTCCACCACTATAAGGATGGACTTCCTGGCAGGATTTTAATCGCTGTTGGCGTCCAGGGGTTCTCCAGTGTCGTATACGTCTTGTATCCGGTCTCATACCAAAACGAGACTCATCAGAAAAGCACACGAAACGCCATTGTTCTTCTGCCCAATTTCTGTGTTCAAGAGCCCATTGATATCGAATCCTACGATTGTGCATTGCTATAGGTGGTACCCGTAGCGGTCTTCGGGAATGAAGGTTCACTTCATGCAAGCGGTTTCTGACTGTTTGGTCGCTAATTAAGTTCCCTGAAGAGTGATGAAGCCTCACGGCTAACATCATGGCGGTTATTGTTGGAGCTCTTCGAGTTAAGATTTGAATGTATCGGTCTTGTCTCCGTGTGGTGCAGCGATACCGTCCTCCATGGCGCTCAGCCACGGTACCAGTGCTTCGGTAACGTGTCCAAAGTCGACTGATAACACTCTGACTTGTATTCAGAGCTAAAGCCACAGTACGTTGCCGGGAACCAGCTTCTATCATTCCCACGGCTCTGAGCATTTCTTCCCTGCTTAAATGACGTCGCCGCTCCATAATAACGTTGGTTTTAATCAGTAGTAGGGAAACAGTAGCACTAATAATGTCTTCAATGCGTTGTATGTTTTTATAGGGAAAATATTGACAGCTGATTTTCATCTTTTACTCGAATTTGATTCACAGTTCCTGATTCAAATTATGAAATGCACCAAAAAGGATCCATATAAATTTATAAAATCATAAATTTATTACAAAGCCACATCTTAATCTCAAGAAATCCGCATAAAAATGCTTGATCCCTAGACACTTTTGATGTGTGTATTTAAGTATATTTTTTTACAGAAAGTAATTGTATATATTCTATAATTCATATTTTTAACTTTATGTTACCTAATTCAATTTTACATTGAGCTGTAATTGAGTGGATGTATAGGAAGTTGGAAGGATCATGTCTCTCTATAATTACTTTACTCTTTGGGACCATGGTTCAATAGAAATGTGAAAACAGAACTAGTTTTTTATTTTTATAATTTGACAGCTGTCAGTTGAAAACGATTCTCCCTAGAGCTGAAAAGTATTACTTTCAACTCGCTCCTCAGGCAACTTCAGACCTACTTTTTGAATACTCCCCGAACTGGCCAGTGTCTCGACCTTCTTTTTTAAATTGATATTGATTTAATATTTTCAAAAAATATTTTTTATAATAATGTTTAACGTAATGTAAGCTTATAAAATCTACACGGACAACTAAAACTTTGAATCCGACCACTACTTTGTATAAACACGCCACATGATCAAAAAATAAGTAACCAATAAGTAAGACCTAAGTAAGTAACAATCTCAATCTGTCAACATGACGGGTGTCGATCGACGATTATCGTCATTTAAAAAAAAGGTCGAGACATTGGCCGGTTCGGAGAATATGTCGAAAAATTCTAAATAATTCAAGGTTTAATCACCTGCAAGGGAATTAGGGCCAATTGAACGATGTCTCCGCTCAGCTCAGCTCCATTTTTTTCATTCCATTTTTTCATTTTTAATGAAAAAATTATGTTTCCGTTGTTTGCAATGCTATTCTATAATGTTGATATTTTTAGGCATGTATTTAGTCTCCCAAAACAATTTCAAGTCATAAAAATGAATATTTGGGAAAAAATAAAAAATAAAAATATTTTATTATCAGGCATCAAGGCCCTTAAAGTGTTAGTACTACATTTTACTTAAAAACTATGTTAGTAACATGCAGGAACATTTAAAAGGTTACAATCACAATCATGGGAAGGTTTAACAAACCTTGTTGCCAACATGTAGCTTGGTAAACCTCCCCATTGTAGGCCCATCCAGCCTCTCCGCAAACACCTTCAGAATGCTGTTGCTGCTTCCCCTCACCCGAGATATTACTGAGGCAACTTTCTTCCGCATTATTGAAAAGTAATCGTCAGTGTGCGCATCAGCGAACATACCTGACGCACTACAGTAAGGTGGAAGCCTCAACAGCGCCCTGAAGGCATTGTTGTATTGAATGCGCAGGGCATTGTCTGCTTTTAGGGTATGGTTAGCCCAAAGGCTGCTGGTGTAAAATGTTTGGCAGTAGGCCTTAAAAAGAGTTATTTTCACAGGAACTGAACAACTATGAAACCTTCTGCATACCATATTTCCCCTCACAGCCAGTGCCCTGCGCTCCCTTTCCATATCCAAATCGTCTTTTAATTCTTCATTAACAATGTGGCCTAAATATTTAAAGTGGGTAACTCTCTGTAAAAGCAAACCATTTAATTTTACAGGAGGAACAAAGGTTGGATTTTTATTCCTACCACGAAACACCAATAGCTCACTCTTTGTAGGATTATATTTTAGTCCATGCTGCTCGGCATATTGTTCACAAATTGAGAGCAACTTTCTAATTCCACTGATAGTCGGGCTCAGCAGCACCATGTCGTCTGCATAACTTAAGTTATTTACATATACTCCATCTATATGGCATCCGACATGAGTGCTGCTGAGCTCAACCAGCAGCTTATTCATATAAATATTAAAAAGCCTTATTCATATAAATATTTAAAAAAGTATTATAATTATGTCTATGAGAGTCGATTTTCAGCCCACCGTGCCCCATGCACCCCATGAAGTGATGCAGTATTGATTAACATAGGGCTAAGGCTGAGAGCAGACTATAGTCACGACAGTCTCAAGACAGACTATGGTATAATAAAAAGTACTAAACGCGCACATTTGAAACAAAACGTCTCATAGTCAAAGCTGTCCAATGCATACAACAACTGCACGGCAACAAGTCTGACTAACGACTGTCGTGTCTCTAGTGTGCGATGGCCCTAAAGTGGTAGCCCAGTGGTAACGGCCGCGACATATACGAGTTGTAGGTCGTTGGTTCGAACCCAGACAGGCGCTTTACTTTGTGTAAATTATTTCATCACCACTGCTCTCAAAACGGTGAAGGAAAACATCGTGAGGAAACCGGGCATGTCCTAGCTAGAACCAAAAATTCGAAGACATGTGACATCTACCAACCCGCGCTGGTCCCGCGTGGTGGATTACGGCCCACTCCTCACCGAGAGGATGGCTGTGTGTGTCCCAGCAGTGGGAGCAATATAGGCTCATGATGATAGGGCTTGTGTGATTAATTTTGAATCGGCAATTGTTCGCATTTTTTTACTAGACTTAGTTATTAATATGTTTTCTGAAAGACGAAAGTGTCGTCCATTATTACGCCCAGGTATTTTAGGTTGCTCGAATTGAGAATAAAAGTACCTACTATTACACATGTCATGCCATGACAACTACCACCAAAGACCTCTGTGCCATACAAAGATTCCTGCAAGAATCGAACCCAAGCAAGATCCGCAGGGTACCTGTGGGGTACAAGCCATTCCCTCAACTAAACAGCGACTACTGCTATAACGACACGGTAATAATATCATACAGTATTTCGACTTTATACAAACGGACGAAACGCGAGCTATACCTACGCGCCTCGACCTCGGAATGCGCTCGGCATGCAGACAGTCGCGACCATAGAGTATAGTAACTGAAATGCGCGACTGTGCCGCAGTGACGAACGGATGTGTTGTTTTTTTTTAACAATAAGCGCGCGATTTTTTCACTAAAAATAAGTTCAAGTACGTATTTAATATGACGAGTAGGCTATATTGTGCTGTTTTTGGTTGCATGAATTCGTCAATAACGCATCCAAAGATAACTTTTTTTAGATTAGGTACCTGGAAACTCTGAAAGGTAAGACTATAAAATAATTTTACTTACTAGTAGGTAGGTACATAGTGTGTATTTTTAATGGATAAGTATTTCCTTTTATCTCCCGAAAAAAAATATGTCTGGATTAATAAATAAAGTGAATAGAAAGGAAAGTGATAGACACGAGTGAAATATAGAAATATAATACGGTAGGTACGCTTGTGTTAAAATCTCGGGGCATGTGTGTTTTGTTTTGTTAGTTTGTATAATTCAAAGTAAAGAATTTTTAAGTAAGCTTTATATTAGAATGCGGATTTTTTATACTTTAAAATTTAATAATAAAGCATTTCGTACGTCTCAGTCGATACGCAAATATTTTTCGGTCGCAATTTTTTTTAGATTTGTTATTCTAACATAAACATGGTTTTTTAATTAAATCTACCAATCAAAACACAACATGCATTTTTATTAAACACTTCCTATTCAATTCACAATAGTATATTATGCAATTAGTGAATAAAGGACGGATTTAAAGCGAGGGCCATAGATGAATCAAGAGCTAGTGAAGGATTCTAACGACTGATTCACGACCGTAGGGAGTGATTCATGATGATTGAATCACGAGCGTAGCGAGTGATTCAAGTATTAGAATCCTGAGCGACGCGAGTGATTCATGGCCCTCGATATAAATCCGTTTTATTCAAGAGTTGCATACTATACTTTATACCATGACTACGAGAAAAAGAAAGATTTAAGCCAAAATAAACATTTAATAAAGAAAAAGGAAGCTTAAATTAATTAAAATGCACATTAAAATTGGAACAATTACTAAAATTAAGAGTAATTTTCTTGTTATTATTATTAGGATGGTCAACTTGTGTAGCGATATAACAGTGAGTAAAAGTGCTTTTTATTCATTGCTTTCAGTGAATAAAATAAGCTTTTTAGAGGGGGAATGGTATAAAGTATTTTATTTGTTTATACATATACAAAGAATATTTATTTATTTTATTATTTATGTACACACAGTAAAATACATTAACAAAACATTTAAAAAAAAATACTGACTACTACCTATGTGTTACCCCACCATAAAGACCGTTAATCCCATTGGCCATTGTCCGCGTGGCCGCGTACGGTTTTGCTAGATGTTCTAGATATAAACTCCAGATGTACGACGATAGTATATTTAACAATAAACGAGGAAATAGATTAGCATGCTCTTTACAAAATATATTATGTACATGTCATGTCATAATAGGTACTAAACTTAGGGTTACAATTAGTAGTAGTCTGCTTACGACATTAATCGACCAATAGGAAATCCAGTTGGAATACTCGGTACGAGATGTAGTTCCTAAAGAAATCCGCGCGGTGGCGCGCAGGTCGCTGTCGTGTTATTGGCTGGTCGTGGAGTCCGTGTCGCGTGTCGACGGCTCTGCGTGGCGATGTTGCACCGCATATAAATATTACAGGCCGGCGGCGGCGGCGCGCGGCGCCGCGCGCCGAAACCCTAGTACAATAGGTACAATAGTACTAGGTCGCGTCATGTAAAAAGAACGCTGGCTGTCAAGCTGCGCATAGACGATTTTTCGGTCTATTTGGTGGTATGAGGTGCGGCGCGGGGCAGGCGGGTCACGCGGCGCATGCTTGCCGGTGCGCTATTGGTTCGTCAGTCGACCTTTGCTTTCCGCGCTGTGTCCACGTTACGTTCATTCTCAAAATACCATCGCGCACAAAAGTTTGAAATTACGAAATGGTTTTACATAGAAAAGAGAGAAAAAAAATGATTTATGACGTGTATTGTTTTATGAAGAGAGAGGCTGATAATAATGCAGTTGATAATTTAAAAATATGTATTAAACGGACCGCAGAGGCAACAAAATGTTCCGAGTCTACAGTAAGACGAATTGTAAAAGGTTCAAAAGATTCGGAATTTCTTACTGTCTTTCGAACTCCCGGCAAAAATACAAGACTCAGAGAAAAACCAATAACAGATATTGACAGCTTTGACCAGGGTGTTATAAAAAGAATCATCCTTAGTTTCCACGTCACTGAAAAAGAATTGCCTACCGTTGGCAAGTTGCGAAGGAAGTTACAGGATGACCTACATTTCCAGGGATCTGCAGCAAGTCTCAGGCGAATATTAAAAGAGTTGGGTTTTAAGTGGAAAAAAACAGAAACCAATAGAAGAATTTTAATTGAGCTAGAATTCCAAAGAATTTCAATAGCTAGAGATATATCTGAGAATGATAAAAAAATATAGAGAGGAAGGAAGACATATAATTTACACTGATGAATCATACGTCGATAGTTCCCATACGTCTCACCATTCTTGGACAGACGGTCCCACCAAAGGCATTAAAAAACCTCTATCTAAAGGTAGCCGCTTGGTCATAGTGCACGCAGGTGGTGAAGCAGGTTTTGTGCCGAATGCTTTGCTGACGTTCAAAGCCGGTACTAAAAGCGGCGACTACCACGACAACATGAATTCGGAGAATTACGAGCGGTGACTCCGTACTAAACTGATACCGAATTTACCGCCTAATTCAGTCGAGGTAGTCGACAATGCATCGTACCACAATAAGCAACTCGATGCTGCACCAACGTCCAATACAAAGAAAGCAGACATGCAAACCTGGCTCCGTCAAAAAGGAATCGAATTTGAAGAATGCATGCTAAAGCCGGAGTTGTACAACTTTATAAAAAAAAAAAATACAAAGAGCAATATAAGAAATTTAATATGGATGCCATATTAAACGAAGCAGGCCATTCTGTACTTCGTTTGCCCCCATATCACTCGGACCTAAATCCAATAGAAATGGCCTGGTCCCAAATAAAGGGATATGTTGCCAGCAAAAATGTAAGTTGGAACCTTACACAGATAACTGACCTGGTTAATGAAAAAGTTAATTTAATGGGAGCAACAGAATGGGGAAAATTGTGCACCAAGGTAAAGGAAATAGAAGCCGAATATTGTAAAAGCGATCATGTGGTTGACAGAAACATTTATTATTCGCGTAGGGGATGATGATTCAGACACAAATGGTGATGAAAGCTCAAGTGACGACAGCGACGACAGTGAAATGGCCACCTCTAGCACCAACACCGCGTCCTCATCTGGTTTTCACGTCACCCAAGACGACTTAATGGAAGGAGTTTCAACATTAATTGATTTTTTTGTAATTAGATTAAACATTCTACACTGAATCAAACATGTTTTTAATTCTATTTAATAATATTCTATCTAATATATTTTTCAACGTACCAATAAACGAAGCCGCGAGCGAAAGGCTAGTTCAAAAATAAAACAACAGGCCTAGTACTTTCGTGCGCGAGTGTACCCATGCGCAAACACACCCCCTCCACTTTCTTCCAGCGTTCTTTTTACATGACGCGCGTAGTGTACCTATTCCGCGCTCCGCTAGGAGTATAGTGTTGATAGTGTTCTGTGATTCCGCGTACCAGTTCTCTATATAGTCTGTGCCGCGTACAGCGGCGGCGAAAGGATGTATGTTGATGTATTGCAGCTACAAATGCCCTTAGAAAAATCTTACTATAGTATCCAAGAATGCAGGGAACATAAAATGTTAAAATAGAGTTCAAATAAATATCGATGTGTGTTAATATAATTATAATCTTTTTTATGTATAATAAGTTTAATTATTTAATTATTTTAAATTATGAAAGTTCCTAATCTTTTTAAGATATTCACTGCAATATTAATAGGTAGTTTTTAAGTTACCTTGCTGCGCCCTAACAGGGTCATGTACTCACTATTTTTAAGCCTAGCGTGTAACTATGGTGGTGTAGGTAGGTACATAATGTACATATTTGCATTAAACAAATAGAAAGAAAGAAAGAAAAAGTGTTTATTGTGACTCGTACAGGAAGTACACAAACTAAATAAAATTATAAAAGAAAAAACCAAACTATATAAAAACAAAAAGTAACAAAAGAAAAAGGAAACAGAAATTCCTATACGAGGCCAAAAGGCTCCTATCTCAGCATGATGCTGCGACATTTAAAAAATAAATAAATGCCGCAACGCTGGTATTCTGATAGGGCCCGCTGTGAAGTCACGGGCATTTAACAGTAATAGATAAATAATGAAATACATATATGTAAAATAATAACAAATAAAACATTATAATATTCGCATTTCTATCCGCGCCAGACGTAACCTACATGCTTGTCTATGCCATTGAGTGTCACTCTGTGGCATTCATATATATAAGTAGTCTGTGGTGGCATTGCTGTGACAAGCAAAAGGACGCACGCGCCGACCCTACGAAAATAAATACATTGGAACAGTATCACTAGTGAACATACAATATAGATATATGTACATACGTGGTATGTGGTGAATCAAAGACATTAAATTATTCGTAATAGTGAATTAACGGAATGGATGAAATAAATAAACTATTGATGTGATATCGAGTTACAAATATTACAAGAAACAGTGACAGAACCAAACATTGTGTAGGCCAGCAATAACCATTCTTCTCTAAGTGCTGCCAGTAAAGGCGTGGAATAAACATTAGATTTAATGAAATATCGAACATGTACATAATGAACTCAAAACAAGAACAAGGTGTGAAACAACTGCTGCGCCCGCCCAGTGAACAATCGCTGCCAAACGCTCGGACCACCATTGTTATCTGCGTGCACATCCAGGGTAGGTTCAAAGTGTGGTATCTTTTTGAAGCTGCAATAAATGCCGTTTAAACTTAATTTTGAAAGTACCAATTGTCTTTATAGCACGAAAAGGAGGTGGCAGGTCATTCCAGCAACGGGAGGCAGCGAATTTGAAACTACCACGGAATGCAGCAGTTCTATGCGATGAGGCTAACATTAGGTAAGAAGAAGCTCTTGTTTTAATTTTGTTAAAATCGCGTGACCATGACAGTTTTTTATATAAATACTCCGGTTTCTGTGTGAGAATTGTGCCAAAGAGTAGGGTAGCCAGGTGAAGCTTTCTGCGTGCTGACATTCTCATCAAATTACCCTTATTTAGAAAAGGAGTGATGTGGGATCGTGGTGGGACATTGTAGCAAAATCTTGCACAAGCATTCTGCACCCGCTGAATCAGCCTTTCGCTTCTACCAAGTATGCACGCCCCGTACACAGTGTCAGCGTAATTCAGCTTGGATAAAACAAGTGACTCACACAGCATGACACGCATATCCACACTTATGTAGGGACGGATACGATACAAGACCTTGAGTCGGTAGAAGCAGTTGCGCACAGCCTCCAATATGTGTGCTTCAAAATGCAGCTGCCCATCAAATACTACACCTAAATTACGAGCCTCCAGAACCCTTTCCACACCACAACCATCAATCCTGAGGTCCAAGCTGCAGTCAAGCATTTTGTTCAGGAAATCCCTAGATCCCATCACAATATACTTGGACTTACTGGGATTCAGGACCAAGGAGTTTCGTGTAGACCAAGCTGAGATCCTTTCCAAATCTTCATTTATTTTACTTAAAGTTTCAGCTATGTCCTGGGACCGGAAGGAGAGGTACAACTGCAGATCGTCAGCATACAGGTGGAACTTGGTATTGATCAGACAGTTAGTGATGTCAGCACTGTACAGGATGAAGAGAAGCGGGCCCAGGATTGATCCCTGAGGTACACCCCTGACCACGCGCTTCGGACCAGAGGACAAGGTGTCTCCGCTGTCACAGGTCACCTGGACAAACTGCGATCGATTGCTAAGGTAACTCTCAAACCACTTAACAGTTCCAGCTTCACACCCATAATAAGACAGCTTGGAGAGCAGAAGTGACGTGTTAATTGAGTCAAAAGCACGTGAAAAGTCCAGTAGGACGAGGAGGGTTCCCATACCTTGGTCTCTGGCTTCTAGGATGTTACCAACCACATCCAGGAGCGCTGTTGCTGTGCTATGGCCCCTGCGAAAACCGGATTGAGCCAGTGGCAAGATACTATAGTGCTCAAGATATGCCTTAAGTTGGTCAGAGACAACCCTTTCTAATATCTTGGACAGACATGGGAGCAAGCTTATCGGACGGAGGTCTTTCAAACTAGTGGGGTTAGGTACTTTTGGGATCGGTCTAACTATTGCCATTTTCCACAGATCAGGGAAAGAAGAGTCGACAATGGACCTGTTGATGATAGCTGTGATCACTGCAAGCGTCCTAGGAAGTGTCAGCATCAGCATCTCCAGATAAATTTGGTCAGAGCCCTGTGCGTTGGACTTAAGATTGCGCAAGATCTTCAACACTGCATCCCGCTGGACTGGCTCAAGCCGGAAACAACTGTTGCCGTGTCTATGATGCTCAAAATAGGTTAAATCTGCAGTAGTGACCTTCCCACTGCCTGGTACATCCAAAAAGTGTTGGTTAATAGATTCTGGGTTGCTACAGAAATGAGGCAGACTATGCTCTGGCTTTCTCGAGGTGACTGCTGCTGTTTTGATATGACTCCATAACTTCTTAGGTTGTTTAATATTATCATTAATATATGTTTTAAAATATGCGCACTTCTCACTATCAAGAGCAGCTCTAACAAGATATTTAAACTCCTTGTAGGATTTAATATGATGTTCGGATTTAGTCGATTTCGACCTCAAATGACACTTATCACGAAGCCTCATCATTTCCCTGACCGTGTCTGTTATCCAGGGATAAGATTTCTCTTTAATTAGGACTTTTTTTAAGGGAGCATGCAAGTCGAAAAGTGTAAGAATGTATTGATTAAACATGGAAACCATTGCGTTCACATCTTCCAAACTTTCAATATATTCCCAGTCCATTTTGTTTAAGTCTTCATTAAAGAGTTCGGGGAGGATGTCTCTGAGTGGCCTGAAGGTAATCCAGTGTGGAGAAGGCTTCTCTAATTTGAAATTTAGTTCGACAGATATAATCGCATGTTGACCAAGCTCCGGTATATGTGATACAGAGACCCCACACACACGGGCATCAGTGCACACCACATCAATTAGAGTTTCACTATGATCAGTGAAATGGGTTGGCTCAGTAATAATTTGTTTAAGCTTGCAGCAATGTATAAAATTATTCAGAAGTTTAGTTTTATTTTCACTTTGGTTTAAGACATTAATATTAAAGTCGCCGAGTAGGATAACTCTGTCCGCGTTAGCAAAGGAGAAGAGAGAATCGGTAACCGCATCCAGGAAGGCATTCACATCAAGCCACGGCGGCCTGTATGCTGTACCAACAATAACTGAATGCGAGTTGACGTTAAGTCGGAGCCACATCTGCTCGACCTGCGGCGCGGGCGGGTGCGGCACGGCTCGCACGCGCACCCCGCGGCGCACGTAGAAGCCCACGCCGCCCCCGCGCCCGCCGCGCACGGAGCGCGGCCGCGGCACGTGCCGCAGCCGGTAGCCCGGTACTGTCGGCGCGCGACCCTCCTCTCCCTGCCTGAGCCAGGTCTCATTTATCGCCATGATGTCTACCGAGAGGTTATCCATAGCAACTAGGAACTCCTCATGACGTGAACCCAGCGACCCCGCATTAAATAACCCAACTTTTAAATTTCTTGTTGTCTTAATCATTTATGAAAATATTAATGTATTTAATAGTAATATTTTGAATGTAGATATCGTCAAAGGTATTACGTAGTGTGAAGTTTTGCTTAATGAGATGTGTAAATATACTGAAATACATGGTGTTCGGTATAATTCGAAAAAATAAAAAGTGAAGTATTGTAAATATTGTAGAAATATAGATAGTCATCCAAAGTGTATAATTATATAAAATTCGTAAAATCAAAAATATAAAAAATATTGAAAACGCGATAATAGCGAGCTGAAGTGTGATACATATAAAATGTACATAAATAGTCATAGGTCGTGCTGGGCCACTAGAGAAAACCAAAGTATACTGAGACAGGGAAACAGCCGGCCTCGCACAAGCCAATCTTAAAAATCTAGGTGAATACAAAACAGAAAAATAAAAAAAATAAAAGTATAGTTCTAGACACACAGTACAGTGATTCACGGGAGCCAAGTAATCAAACATCCTTTGCAGTTGACACCTCACAACCAAAAACCCGCGCAAGATCCGCCTCTGAGCGGATGCAGTGGGTGGGCTTCCCGTCACCCTGCTTAGCCAGAATGCGGCCGAACTTCGTCCACGTATACCTCCATCCCAGACGGCTGCCAGCTTCACGCACCAGGTAAAACAGATGCTTGTTAGCTTTGGTGAGCCTCTCGTTCAGAAAGAAGCGACGTGGGGGTGCAGATAACCCTAGGTCCGCGGTGGTGGCTCCGCGCCGCACGCGCGCGCTCTGCAGCAGGTCGTCGCGCAGTGCGCGCCGCGTCAGGCGCACCACGAGGCGCCGCCCGCGCGCCGCCGCTGCTCCCGCTGGGCTTGCTGCGCCGACCGGACTCGCGCCGCCCACAGAGCTCGTCTGCACCTCGCGTTCGACTCGCAGGCCCACCCGTTGCGCAAACACTATATCACGCTCATCGAGCGTCACCCCAAGCTTTGCCGCCACCAGTCCGACGGTGTGCAACACATTCTCACCAGGCGTCTCCGGGATATTGGTGATCTCAAGGTCGGAGCCAAGTAAATCCTGCTCACGATCGTTTAGATCGAGCTGCAACTGTAGCACAATCTGCTCAAGCTGACTCACTTTGCTGTCAGGCACTGCAGCACTTTGCCTGCTCTCGAGAGCTTCGATCCTGGCCTCCAGGCCGTCAACTCGCTCAGTGCAAATTCCCATTGAAGAGTGCAGGCCTGACATCTCGCGTCGAAACTCCCTCATTTCATCTCGGACTTCCCGCAGCTCAGATCTGAAGAGCCTTATCTCCTCACGAAGGGTCAGCTGTGTATCAGGCGAAGGCTCCCCATCAGTAGCTCCCTGTTCACTGCCAGTGCGGCTGAGAGGCTGAGTACCCTGCGCCTGCGACCCCGCCACAGGTGACCTAATCATAGCGCCCTGGACCTGTACTGGAACTGGAGACGTTGCCGCTGCCAACGCTGCTGCTGGTTTTGCTGGGGGACCACTACCCAGGTCCTTGACGGGTGTGGCGCTATTGTCTCCCCTGGGCAATTTTTTTTTGCACTCGGGGCACAGCCAATCGCCACTTATCTGGGTTGGGTCGGGCAATAATAAGCACGCTAGGTGATACCGATTGTGGCAGGCAGAGTTGCTACAACCAGCGCCCCCTTTTGCCGACAGAAACCTTCCGCAAGCTGCACACTTCACCATAGTAGTGTGGCTAGAAAGAGATAGATGGCGCCTGCTACGCAAAAAATATTGACCAACATGCGCAGATCTGCGGCTATAGCGGTCAAACTTTTTGAAAAAAGTGACACTTTTTGGAGGTACCGGCGGCACAAAAAAACTTCAACTGACCTATAAGTCTAAAAGTACGAAAAAAGTTATATTGTTTTTACGGATTAATCACAAAATTACACTTCCGAACTGTTATATTTTTCTTCCACACGATCACACACGTAAGTACCACTAAAGTGATATCGTACTAAACGAATTGTTTACGGATTCTATTAATGTTTAATTTTACAATTGCGCAGACACGAACAGTAGTTGTGTACCGTAAAGCGTCCGTGACGTCACCATATATATACCAAATAAATACCACTGCTATCAGCAAGTGCAGAGTTCCATAATAAAGCTATTTATTATTCTTAAGATGTAAGAGAGGTAAGACACCCTTTCTTCTGTGGTAGGTATTACTACCACAGAAGAATAGCAGAATTAAGGTCTACTCCCTAAGCACTGTGCACACTCAGCTAGGAAAGCTAAGCACGTAGTTTCAGCCGAGGTTACGGCGTATATTATATTATGGGTGCTAATTAATGCAGCTTCTTTAAAATGTCATTCTCGTCTGCAAATATATTTAGTTGTCTAATGAATGAATAGGTCAGCGACGAACTTTTAGCGTCTAATAAATGGTTTATAAGCGACCATATATTGTAAAACAAGCTACTGTTAATATGACGCAACATGGTGATAATTCTTAAGCAACTAAATTTGTGATATGTCTACTCATTGCCAGCTTCTATTATGTGTATCAACTTCATCTATAAAATAATATCAACGTACTCTAATTTCATAGAGTCACCTTTATTTTTATACTTTAGCATAAGTAATTGATGAGTGAATCTACTATATTTGAACAGCAAATTTCCTTATTATTGTCATCAAATAATGATCAATGAAAGCTCTAATTTCATGTATTCGCCTATCTATTTATAATGTTACCAATTGACTATTATACCTACCCAAATGAACATACAAAAAATATTACTGTACATTGCGGCGTGATATTTACTCATTTTTAGGCAAAATTATGTAATGAAAATAAACATCATACTGTTATAACCTCATCTAACCCAAATGATTCACCAACAATAATATAGAGGGGATCTGGCGCTTGGCGGCCGCTGCCGCGGCACGCTCGCTTCGCTCGCTCGCCTTCGCGCGCTAATGGTCACTGTTCTAACCTAACCACCCACATGATTCACCAACCTTATAGGGGATCTGTTAGATGAGGAGAATAAGAAAACATATTAACGTTACTAAGAAATATAGCGATGAGGGGGTTTGGCGATCCACGCCGCAATGTACAGTGATTTGAAGTGGGGGCAATAAGGTCCCAGTCGCCACCCGGTGGCAACTGGGATTTTTTTCTCCCAATTGCCACCTGGTGGCAATCCATGTGGGGGCGACTGGAACTATACCCAAATGGCCGGTCGCGCCCCTCTGATTCCCAACGAGCGTCAGGTACACTCCCGCGCTTGTGTTGCAAACTTTCACGAAAAAAGAATATGATTTATTAATTTAGTTGTTGAATGAAAAACTTTGATTGCTAATTTTGAGGCTGGAATTTGATTTTATTAGCAGACAGATGTTGAATCTCTAAAATATATAAAGTAGCTCACTTACAACATTAGTCGCTGAGTTATCAAATCAGAAGTAAATATATTTATCGGTAGCTCGGAGTCATATTAATTTACGCTCGTAAATTGACGCTGGTTTTTTGATATTCTGTTGGAATAGTAAAGATGATGAATTAATATAATTGAAGCTGTTCTATTAACTCGTCGCCTACATATAAAAAAGACGCTAGGTTGCAGGTGCTAAATAAAACTTTTGTTGCCGCACATATAATTTCCCTTATTAAGACATAAGATTATTTTGGCGCCCGACCTAAGAATGAATGACATCACGATTTGACAGCTGCTGCGTTTTTGCCCGTCTAAAAAAGGAAGTTTCGAACTACATTCGGACGGGCCCGTATCTTCGTTGACGGACTTAGAGAGTTGGGGCCCCCTGGCACAATTGGTAGGTAATTTAGGAATATTTGTAGTAGGTACGCGTAGCTACTTGTTGTACAGTCAACCGCACATCAGTAGGAACAATTTGACATTGATAGCGCCTTTATGTCGTAGTAGAATGGGCGATTTTTGTAGCGCAAGTGTTACGACTGATGTGTGGTTGACTATATTACGTTTGGTCAAAAGTTAAAAAAACTAGTAAAGTTGTACACACGGCTACACATCAAGCTATATAAAACCAGTTTACGCTGGTCTCGCATCGTACGGAAATCCTATACAATGTGAGATCAGCTTATACTGGAAATGTATAGCTTGATGTGTAGCCGTGTGTACCATATTAATGATTCTGGTTGCCTTTTCAATGTAAAACGGAGCGAATTGATTGCGACAGACGCGTAATTTTTTACGCAAAATGTTGTTTGCCGCCGTAGACAGGTCTACGTTTGCCGCACTTGGGTAGTGTCAAACTCCTGTAATAGGTACTGCACCAACGTACTGTCGCACTACCGTAGTGTCGCACTAACCGTAGTGTCGAACTACTGTCGCGCAATCGTTTGTCACACTAGCGTGATGTCGATCTTCGGTGTGTCGCACAAGCGTGCATTCGAGCTATGGTGAGTTGCAGTACAGTTTTGTCGCGTTAATCGCACATCCATTTGTCGAGCTCACGTACCTAGTACACTCTTCATAGCACAACAGCGATTTCTGAACTATTCTGAATTTCTGTAGATTTTAAGCATTTTCTCTTCATTATCACTGCTAGAAACAATATGATTGAACGGGATAAGTATATTTGATGTATTTTCTGTGAATCTGCTGCTTTGAGGTCAATGATCTGCTGGAGGTCTCATATATAATAATGTACTCTGTGCTGGGTCTGTAAAGCTGATGGAGGTGTCTCTACCCTCCATAACTGATATAAACCCGGTTCAGTAAATAAAGGAATCTAAAATGGCGGCGCTTATCATGTTCTCTCGCTCGCACACTAGTGCCGTCTATACTCACTCTCGCGCTTACCGTAAGCAGAAAAAATATTAGTCTTGATTTGCAAGTTTGCTTCCACGCTGTCTTGACGCGCTCAGTGATCCTTATTTACGAATAATTCCTTGTTATAGTTTTCTGTTATTTTTCCGTTTTTACCTGTGTGTTGCTGTTGTTGAGTTTTGTTTTATTGTTGTTTCGTTGTTTGGACGTGTGGCCTGTGCGGAGACAGTAATCATGTCTCCTCGAAAGCGAGGAAAGATTATACATAGTGATACACGCCAAATTGGTGTGTATCAGAATGGCGGGTGTAATTTCCAGATTTGCCTAAATTTATTACAGTTATTTGGTACCTTCTGTGTACCTTTACGTACCTCTCTTGAAAATCTGTGTACCTACACCCGTATGATGATATTTTAAAAATTAGGTACACCCGCCATCCTGATGTCAGAACCGCGGGTGTACTGCTAACCAATATATGTAGCCAAGCGTACTGTTTATGTAAATTTGGTACCTCTTGTGTACCTGCAGATAAAAGTATTAAATAAACGAAATACTGCAAGGTTGCTGCAAAAATAAAAATAAATATTTTCTTTCTTCGACGTATCTTTTAAAATAACAATCTACGTATTGATAACTTATCTTAAATATTAAAAAAAACTTTATGTATACATAATTACAAAAACAACATATTGCCCATTTTAGAATTGTGAAGGATTTATAGAATTAGGATGTTTGTCTATCAGTGTTTCCAGATACAACCGCGTCCTTGCATCAGAGTAATACAAATGCATCAAATAAAAATAGTTTAATTGTAGAGTGGTCCAGTGGTCGTAGTATGCGACTGCTGAACACGAAGTTGTGGGTTTGATCTCCACATAAAACAACAATTTGCGGATCACATTTAAAGTGTTGTCCTGAGTCTGTGTGTAAATTGTGTCCGTTAATTTCATTTCCGATTCCCGGTATAGTCACGCACGCAACAGTGACTAAATGATACACGGAGGTTTGGGATTACTATTAAAGATATTACACATTAAACGTATCTTGGCAATATGTTTAATATGGAGGTTCTAGGTTCAATTACCGAAGATTGTTATTATCCTTTGACGTCGTTACTATTGTTAGTTAGTATTATAAAATACAAAGTAACGTTGTGTAATAAAAAAATATTTTTTTATTTTTCGCAGCAACCTTATTATATACTGTATTTCGTTTATTTAATACTTTTATCTGCAGGTACACAAGAGGTACCAAATTTACATAAACAGTACGCTTGGCTACATATATTGGTTAGCAGTACACCCGCGGTTCTGACATCAGGATGGCGGGTGTACCTAATTTTTAAAATATCGTCATACGGGTGTAGGTACACAGATTTTCAAGAGAGGTACGTAAAGGTACACAGAAGGTACCAAATAACTGTAATAAATTCAGGCAAATCTGGAAATTACACCCGCCATTCTGATACACACCCAAATTGTATAGAATGTCATCAAATATTTTGAAGAAGAAAAAAATCTGGAGCGTTATCATCCATTCGAGCATAGTAATGCTCGAGCTTCCATGGCCACGGGATTACCAGTTAGCACAATAGTAAAGATAAAAAAGAAGGTATATTTGTATGAAGCTATGATGCAACTTTTTTAGGTACTTTTAATGTCTGAATCTCCTTTTTGCAATTTTACGTTCTTTTTATGATATTGTATAACGTTTAAGTTTGTTAAAGATAGTTTTTAAAGAAATGTTACGCGCTCAAACAGTCGTATAATTTAATTACGAGAGGAACTTGAAAATGTGTTTTTTTGTTTGTTGAGATATCTTAACGATTCTGGTGTCAAGTGAAAGGTATAGGTCTACAACCATTTTATTCGTTTAAATTATGTAAATCGGTCCACGTGTTTACGAGATAATCTCTAATTAGTATAATGAATTAAATGTAAGCAAACCTGAATATTTGATGTTTTCACGCGGGCGAAGCCGCTGGTAGAAGCTAGTTTGAAATTAACACGACCCGTCTTGTTTTTATTATTTATAATTTGAAAAAAAAAACTGACTGTCAACGCACGTACAAGCCGCCATTTAAGATTCCTTTCTTTAATGCATCGGCTTAAAACTGCTTTAGTTATTGTTCTGAGGCTTATACTGACTGATAGAACATTTTTTTTTATAATTGGGACCTTTTAGCCAAGTTTTTAATTGGTTTAGTAATAAGTCTGATAGCACAACAAATCAGTCCAGTGTTGCCGTTTTAGCCACTTTGTGGCTAGATCTAGCGGATTTTCAACGGTATTAGCCAAACAACTATCCATTTTAGCCACCAAAATTAATCTAGCTAACTACTTCTGGTGACTTTTTACATTATTACGACGTACTTTTATTACTGTTAGAAGTGTACCGATTATTACTTTAAATAAATATGTGGTTATCGTCATACTTCTATGCCTCCAACGGAACCATACGGTACCACTACCACCAAACTTTAAATAGTTAACTGCAACACCACCAAGGTCCACGCTGCATCAAGCATATTATCCCCATAACAGTAATAAAAGCTTTTAAGCAAATCAAGATCAAATTGACTGAAGATCTTTGGGGAATGTCCATTAAAGTCTGTACATCCATAATTGACACTATAGCGCCTTACTTAGCCTTCATATTTAATTTGTGTGTGGATGAAGGAGTCTTCCCGGATTTAATGAAATACAGTAAGGTAATACCACTCTTCAAATCCGGGGACAGTAAAGACACCAATAATTATAGACCCGTATCCGTGTTGCCAGTTTTTAGCAAGGTATTTGAAAAGGTAATGCAATATTCAATAATCAAATGCTCAATCATTTTAACACCAATAAAATATTACACGATCAACAGTATGATTTCACCAAGGGACGTTGTACGACTGACGCCGGTGTCACCTTATTAAAACACATATTTACGGCGTGGGAAGAGGCCCAAGATGCCATAGGAATCTTTTGTGACCTCTCCAAGGCATTTGATTAGGTCGATCACGAAACCTTGCTCTTGAAACTTGAGCATTATGGGCTTGGAATACTTGCGCTCAGTCTAGTAGGTAACATTTTATTTAAACGATAGGCAACAGCAAGTTAAAATAAATAGTGTCAATTCACTCAGTTTAAATTAGTAATGGGAGTACCAAAAGGCTCGATATTGGGTCCTTTCCTCTTTTTAGTGTATATTAATGATCTACTCCATCTATTAAACAATCAACCACAAACGGTGTTATTTGCTGACGATACTTCTTTAATTTTTAAGGTAAAAAGAAGTGCCACAAATTTTGATGACGATCATAAAATAACGCCCTACTGCAGGTCCATAATTGGTTCAATGCTAATTATTTAGTATTAAATGAAAAAAAAAACTAAGTGTATACGATTTTCTTTACCTAATGTCAAAAGTAGTGATCGCGAGATAGTATTGAATCAAGAGAATCTAGAATTCGTCGATAAAACTGTTTTCCTGGGGATCACGCTCGACTCGAGGCTACAATGGGGTCCTCATTTGACATCTCTGGCGGGACGGCTAAGTTCAGCAGCATATGCTGTCAGAAAAATCCGTCAATTTACTGATGTAGATACCGCGAGGCTAGTCTATTTTAGTTACTTTCATAGTATCATGTCTTACGGTATTTTATTTGGGGACGGACTGCAGAAGTCGATTCTATTTTTATTCTTCAGAAAAAAAGAGTCATCAAGCCATATACGAGTATAATCTCCGCAGGCGCGATTCTAAGGGAACTGTTTAAGGTTATTGTACCTTGTCAATATATCTATGAAAACATCATGTACGTAAGAAAAAATTTACATCTTTTTACTAAAAGAGGTGATAGACATAACTAGAGTACTAGAAATAGGGACCTATTACTTCAACCAGGTTTCAGACTGGCTAAAGTAGACTCATCTTTCATGGGGTACTGTTTAAAATGTTACAATAAAATACATCCCCACATACTTCAACTGAATGAGACGAAATTCAAATTTTGTATAAAATTTTTGGGTTGGGGGATTATATCGCTGATAAAAATGCCTGGCTCAATGCTGGTCCTGCTCCACTACTACAACTAATTGATTAACATTTGAAAATACTGTTGGAGCTGCTGAAGATTGTAAGACTACCTTTGCATTGTATAAACTCAATCTGCTTTGTATTATATAATTACATAGGACAAGTGTGTGTTCTATGTACTATCGAGCTACCATTTACCGGGTAATGTCTTTCATTGACTTGAATGTGCCCTGGCGGCTGATAGATGCCATGCTCACTCAAATGTCTCGCTGACAGTGGCGCGTGTGTTGGATCATTTAGCTCCCTTCAAAATGGTTGAGTTGAATGGTGCTGATCCATGCGTCTTGTTCGTGAACGGGCGCTGTCAGTTGGGACTGGTCATCTCTTAGCTGCCACGGCTTATTTAAATTATTTTATTTATGGATTGTTTTGTTTAGATTTCTGTTTGCTGTACTCTGGACACTCAACGTGTAGGTACGTCTTATTTACATCGTTCTCACTTAAAAATATACCTATATTCAACATTAATGATGTAACTAATATACAGGGTGGTCCAAATAGTGACGTCAACAATTTTTTTTTAGATTCCTCACACCTGGGGGTATCCAAAAATACCCCATGTATGTTCCGCGATTTTTTGTAGTTTTCGAATTATTAGTTTTTTTTGTGTTTTTTTAATTTATTCTGCCAGCGAGGTTGCAAAAATTCATATCTTTTTATGTAGTAGGTATTTTGCAGTTATTTTTTTTGTGCCATAATTGTCTTGAATGTTGTTTTAATTAAAAAAATAACTCAGCTTCCTGAAATTACTTAAAGTTACCCAAAAAAGGCTTGAAAGTTAGAACTTTAGTTTTCAGTAGGATTTACCCAAACATTCAACTTCAATTTAAAAATACAAAAATTTGTTTTCATAGCTTCAAGTTAAATTTAAAAACTTCGCAGAGTCCTAAACTATCAAAAACATACAAAAAAAATTGTACTTAATTAGCCTATTTTTGTTGTAATCGGCGTTTGAAGACGGATAGGCTAAAAATCATTGAAACACGATCAAAGCATTTTTAATTTATTTTTCAACTTTTTATCATTGTTATGGTAAATTAAACTTAAAAGTGTAATTTTAAATTAATTTTAATTGAATGTCCTGTAAAATAACTGTACGTCGTGTATTTTTGCTCCATGCCCCTTTTTTTACGTCACTCGAGTAACACGTTCACCAGTGCAGTGGTGGCCCAGTGGTAACGGCCGCGACTTACGAGTTGTAGGTCGTAGGTTCGAACCCCGACAGGCGCTTTACTTTGTGTAAATTATTTCATCACCACTGCTCCGTGCCTCGGAAAGCACGTTAAGCCGTTGGTCCCGGCTGTCATTCGTGGATCTTTGACAGTCGTTACGGGTCGTCAGAAGCCCGAAAGTCTGACAACCAGTCTTACCAAGGGGTATTGTATTACCCAGTAACTGGGTTGTGGAGGTCAGATAGGCAGTCGCTCCATGTAAAATACTGGTATTCAGCTGCATCCGGTTAGACTGGAAGCCGACCCCAACATACCTAGTTGGGAAAAGGCTAGGCAGATGAATGAGTAACACGTTACATTGTGAACCAACCAACGATACTGATAGGGTCTCAGGGGTTCGGTACGCGTTGGGGGAGGGGAATGTGCATTCCACGGACCGGGAAACGGTTGTAAGTACATCGTATTAGTCGTTTCTTGCCATCGCGCGCATTAAGACTGCTCTCGTTGACGTTATTTTCTTTTCCTTTAACTACTTACGCTGTGTTAACTGGAATCTGATTTGCCTCACGATTATCTCTGCTTGTGCTTCGGACCCTGATTTACCTTACGAACAACCTGTGCTTGAGTTTCGGACCTTGATTTGCCTTACGAACAACCTGTGCTTGTTAGTCAGTGACTTGGCTTCCAAACACGCTTTAGTGTCAACCTTTGGTCTGGGGTCCTAAATGGAGTGTTGATTGGGCCCTTTGAATTGCCGACCAGGTTGGATGGAAACAGTTACTTAAATTTTTTACAAAACAATCTTTATGCATTGTTACAAGACGTGAATCTCCAGATTCGACGAGAAATGATTTTTCAACAAGATGGCGCGCCCTGTCACTACACGGTACAAGTAAGAGAGCATCTGAACACCACTTTTCCCGAAAGATGGATTGGGCGTGCAGGGCCGATCGAATGGCCTGCGCGTTCGCCAGACCTCAACTCCATCGATTTTTTTGTTTGGGGATTCTACAAAGAGCTGGTGTACGCGTCGGAAAGCAACGACGAAACTGAATTAAGACGAAAACTTACAGAAGCGGAAAGAAAAATAAAACAAGAATATTCCAGTAGCTTCAGGCAATTAAAACGTAACTTTTTAAAACGTTGTCGTTTATGTGTTCAAGTTGGAGGAAGAAATTTTGAAAATTTATTGTAATAAATAGCAATTTTTCAGTAATTTGTGCCTTTTATTTCTTATCCAAAAACAAGTAATTTCACAACTAGCTATTTTGACAAATGCTCACATTTTAATCAGTGGTAAGACCAAATTATTGTAAAAGCTACACTAGCTACGGTTATTTTGCATGAATTTCAATTAAAATTAATTTAAAATAACATCTTTAAGTTTAGTTTACCATAAGAATGATAAAAAGTTGAAAAATAACTTTAATCGTGTTTCAATGATTTTAGCCTATCCGCCTTCGAACGCCGATTACAACAAAAAAAGGCTAATTAAGTAGTATTTTTTTTGTATGTTTTTGCTAGTTAAGAACCCTGCGAAGTTTTTAAACCTAACTTGAAGCTATGAAAACTCATTTTTGTATTTTTAAATTGAAGTTGAATGTTTGGGTAAATCCTACTGAAAACTAAAGTTCTAACTTTCAAGCCTTTTTTGGGTAACTTTAAGTAATTTCAGGAAGCTGAGTTATTTTTTTAATTAAAACAACATTCAAGACAATTATGGCACAAAAAAAATAACTGCAAAATACCTACTACATAAAAAGATATGAATTTTTGCAACCTCGCTGGCAGAATAAATTATAAAAACACAAAAAAAACTAATAATTCGAAAACTACAAAAAATCGCGGAACATACATGGGGTATTTTAGGATACCCCCAGGTGTGAGGAATCTAAAAAAAATTTGTTGACGTCACTATTTGGACCAGCCTGTTTAAGTAACAGTATAATTTAAAAGAGTGTCCATGGAGTTTCTTGCCCGTTGTTCTCCATAGGTACCTACTGTACTTTGGAATGGGCAACTAGCTTCATATTTCTGACTGACCGACCACTTGACAATTCAAAAGTGAACATAATGAATTAATCACAAAAAATAATCAAATTCAGTGTACTTCTACACCTGGTGGTGCAAAGAACAGTCAAAAGTCGAAGGTCAGCTGGCCTTGTTTATTGCTGAACATACTTCCATACCAAACATTGACCACCTTACAGACCTTTGTAAAACAGTTTTTTGTATTCAAAGTGGGCCAAAGATATAAAAATGCATAGAACTAAATGCACACAAGTTATATATCAAGTACTGGCACCACATTTTAGGGAGACTCTTCTTCAAGATATTGGCTCACAGAAATATGGCATTATTTTAGATGAGTCTACGGATGTCAGTGTATCGAAATACCTGGGAATAGTTATACGATATTTTAGCCTGACTATGAATAACATCGTGTCTTCATTTCTGTCTTTGGAGCCTATTGAAAGAGCTGATGCGAGACGTATAGTCACATCTTTAATAAAATGTTTGGAGTCACATAAGTAGTCTTCCAATACAAAACATGATTGGTATCGGCACCGACAACGCATCAGTAATGACGGGCCGAAATAACAGTGTAATTGAAATGAAGAGGGAGTATAACTTACCAAATTTGATTCTCATTAGATGCATCTGCCACTCCCTGCAACTGGAGGTCATCCATGCCTCTGAAAGCACTCTGCCGCGCAACATAGAATTTTTGATAAGAGAGACGTACAACTGTTTCTCCAATTCTCCAAAACGCTGGGACGAATATAAAGCACTGTTTCAAAAAATCTACCTACTGTGGGGACGATCCATTAAAAATATTCAATGTTTGTGACACCCGTTGGTTGTCTATAGAGCCTGCTGTAGTCAGAATATTAGCACACTGGGTAGAGCTAAAACTACATTTTGCTTTGGCTAGAGAGAAAGGTTAACTGTGAATGTTATACAGCGGGACTGCTTTGGGAAATGTACAGTGACGAGGGTAATCGGCTATACCTATGCTTTTTGAAAAGTATTTTTCACGATGTTCAAATTGGAATTAAGGTATTTGAAGGCGAAAATATGGATCCTGTCAAACTGTTTGAAACTCTGATGACCTTGTTACGATCTGTCTGCGTTAGAATAATAATGCCAGGCGCCGCGACAACAGACAAAGATTTCTTTACAATTCAATTAGAAGACCATCTAGATCCAGTTGCACACTTAGGACATCTCTTCGAATCTCATGCTAGTAAAAGCAACTTATCTCCACAATCAATAGCTAATATCAGAAAACGGTGCATCGACTTCAATGTCAAGTTGGTAAACGAAATTCAACACAGAATACCTTCTAATTACAAAATCCATAAGAAGGTAAAGAAAACAAGTCAAGAAAGTCGTGTGTGTCGTTTGTAGTGTTAAGTCTAGAAAACACTTTAAAACAGATCAAATAATATCCTCGTGCACTGGTTGAATCGGTAAGAGAATTCGGATTTGATGACCAAAAAATGGATGACATTTTTACAATAGTGGAACACTATTCATTTCACAGAATGGGACACTTCAGGAGACAGTGTTAAGTTCTGGGCTCAAGTTTTAAAATACAAGAATGCAGCAGGAGTTAATACATTCTAAGAAATAGCCGGCTTGGCTATAATAATTGCTGTCTTAAGGGGCGTCTAAACGGGCTATATTTTACGACAATTTGTGGCTGCAATACTGTGGCCGGCAACATTGCTAGCAATACCAGCCACACTATGCAATATTTTAAGGATGGCCTGGCATTATAGCCACATATTTTTTGGTACGTCAAAATGTTTTTATGTGTAGCCGGCTCATTAAAGGGTTCTGAATCAAAGGCCATACTATTGCAGCCATATTGCAACATGTTGCCTGCAATTGATTGCTCAGCCATAAAATGCACTAAAATGTAGCCAAAATATAGTATGTAATATATAAGTATGTAATATAGTATGTAATGTAAAAATATAGCCCGTTTAGACGCCCCTTAAAGGGGCGTCTAAACGGGCTATATTTTACGACAATTTGTGGCTGCAATTATTGGCAAACATTGCCCAGCCATCAAAAAAACATTTTAGTGCATTTTATGGCTGAGCAATCAATTGCAGGCAACATGTTGCAATATGGCTGCAATAGTATAGCCTTTGATTCAGAACCCTTTAATGAGCCACACAATCCAGCAACAATGGCCGACGAAATGACGCTCATCGCAGCCGCTTACATTGTTTTGGCAGAAAAACGAAAAAAAAAGGACACGAATGTGAAGAATGTATGAAGACCATGCATCTTTTTTTGCATTTCTGTTTTTATACATTCCTGTTTCCACATTCCATATTTTAGGATGTAATTGCACTTCATTAATAAAGTCAAGAGTCTTCTCATTAGACCAAGTATTAGTCATTTTAATTTATTTTCTAAACAACACAAGAATGACAGCTGCTGACAGCACAGAATATATATATATATTTTTTTTGTATGGCATCTCGCAGTTGGCCTTGAGAGGCCGTGACTGCTTAACCGGTCAATCCTGTGGTGCTTTCGAGCTAACTCAAAGCCTCCAGCCAGGGGCGACAGCACAGAATATCGCCACACCACAGATTTATACACGATGGACGTCGCAGCACTCGCAGCACACTTCACGTCACGCAGAAAGTGAAACGCAAAGTACTTCACGTCGCAGGGAGAATGGGACGCGCATATACAGTAAAACAGAACAACAATATAGATGGCCCAGAAATATTGCAGTATTTTCGATTGCGAGGCGATCGTTCGGCCACACGCCGGCTACACATAAAAACATTTTGACATACCAAAAAATATGTGGCTATAATGCCGGGCCATAGAGGTCAGTGCGGGCCATCCTTAAAATATTGCATAGTGTGGCTGGTATTGCTAGCAATGTTGCCGGCCACAGTATTGCAGCCACAAATTGTCGTAAAATATAGCCCGTTTAGACGCCCCATTAGAATAATAATAACGCATAGAAGCCGCGTCTAGTACAAAACACGAGCGATATCGCGTGTCAAATTCATTTTATTTGTGTGCGTGAGCCGAATGTGTCTACGTTCCTCAAACGCACACAGATAAAACTTTCAGTGATACCATTACCATGCCGTTACCCACAAAAAATGGGAAAACGCACTAATATGTTACTGGATCAAATCCAGACAAGTATTTTATGTTATCAGAATCTGGATAAGATGTAGATGATTTTTCATGTAATATGACATATTTTTACGGAAGGTAAAGTTCAATTTATTTAAAAATAAAAGGAAATAAATGATCCATTAGTCGTATGAAGAATAGGATTTCATTCAATGTGTTGAGAATGTTTGATGTGTGAAGTGTAATAAATTATAAGCATGCATTAATTGCTGACGCGTCAAAAAATCGGGTTTGATATCAATTGACAGTAAGTGTTGTATATTAATTATAGGAAAGTATGATTGAGAAAATTACAAAAATGAAAAACATGTTAATCAATAATATTGTGATCTTTATGTTGACTCTTCGATCCAATAACATTTAAAAACCTTGCAGTTGCAACTGCTTCCTAAAGAGTTTCCGCTTTGAACATATAACGTATATAACAGTATAAAAACATATATAACAATAAGAACAAAATTTTATTTTAAGCAATATGGGTATTTTTTTCCTCACAAGTAGCAACACTGTATTGTGACAAGTTAGGTTAGGTTTAATTTTTGTTTAATGATCGATTTACGTAAAAATAATGTATAAAATGTAAGTACTTACCTGTGAAATGTAATTTGATCACATTTTTTATGTTTTCCTGAAGTGCTATGACATCCCTTCACGCTACAAACTGTAATTTTCAATTATTTTACTCGCGAGTTGTGTTCGACGGATCGTGACCTTGAGTACTGACAGCTCGCCGAGAGAAGTTTCAAGTTTGCCAATTATGGCAAAGTTTTTGTTGCCTCACTTTTTGCACGCGTACTAGGTTTCTATGCGTTATTATTCTAAGATTGCTGTATTGTCCCTTCCTGGCTATAACGCGGAAGTGGAAAGGCTCTTTAGCGTGATGAACACAGTAAAAAATAAATGAAGAAGCAGACGGTGTTCATTAGCACTTAATCCATAATTATGATTGGAAACCAACAAAAAATATTAAAAAAAAGCTTGCCACAATTATGTTTTGCCACCTGAAGTTTTAACCAAAGTCACAAACACAGTCAAATTCGTAAAACAAACTGAAATACCATCCACATCATCATCCATTGACGAAGAGATTCCAGAATTTCCAGATGACATTGGAGACTTTCAAATTGATTTTTAATTTTTTACTAAAGATTTAACAGTAATTTTAATGTTTTACTAGCTGTAAACTGCATTGTAACCAGTCTTAACCCACATAACTCTATCCATAAATAATATTAAAATTGTAATATCAATAGTATGTACTAGGTTAAAGGACAAAAATACTTTAGCCACTTCTAGCGGAATTTCGAAAGTAATTTCTTTACAAAATTAGCATCTTTTTCCTTTGATGTAGCTTCTGTCTACCCTCCATAATGTAGCCACAAATTAGATTGTCCTAACCAGGGGTATATATGTTCTGTGGTAGTGTGGTCCTTACGGCAACACTGCAAACTGCAAATCACAACAATTCACAACATATGAGACTGGGTCATGTTTGTTCTCCAGCCCATCTTGCCAAACTACATATCATCAACGACCCCATTTGCTTCTGTGGCACAGACGTAGGCGACATAAATCACATTTTTTTTCCTGTCCCTTATATGACCGTTCTTCTTTTCTTTGTAACCTCTTGTCTCTCCGTATTCCTTTTCCTACCTCAATAGTTTCTTTACTTTGTACAAATAGCTTCCCTGTCTATAAATGTATAGTCTCATTCATCACATTAAATAATATTAAGTTGTAAATTGTCGTCATTGTAATTTGCTCATTATTCACTATTAGTATTCACCTTTATAAAATACACTGATCCTATAAATCGTCCAATCCTAAATCCCGTTAATTGATCATAAATATTCTTTACTTTTTTCTTTCGTTTCCCTACCTTTGTTCTCGTAAACGTGACATTGGCTAAATGCACAAACCGTGCGAAGCCATAACGGAAAAAAAAAAAAAAAAAAAAAAAAAACATTGACAATTTGTATTTGACACACAGACCAATTTTATTTAGCTATTTGACAGATTTGTAATTTTGTTTGTATGAATCAGAATTTCTTCTTTTGTCAATCGGTATAAATTTTCTCTAAAATTATGGCGGATATTCAAGTAGTTACCCCGGATTTTGTTAACGTGCATATCACGAAGTCTGACAGTGAAGATGCTGCGCCGGTCGAGAGGAGATTTAAGAAAGTGATCACCATCCTGGAGTTTAAGGTTACAATGATTCACAGACTTTTTTATTTTTCCTTCAGAAAAGTGAATAATTCGTGTACCTACTCACGATCTTGTGGCTTTAAAACTGTTAATTGTTATCCCTAAAACATTTGGTTTTTGATATTAAACAGAGATAGAAGACATACTTTTGAAGGTTTAAATTTATATTTTTATTAATATATATTTTTTTGTCTCACTCTCCGAATACAAGATGGAATTTACTATGTTCATTACCAAATAAATGTACATGATGGCCCTTCCATATTCCAGAAGACCTCTTACTCAGTAATTAGTGTCTTGGTCAATACAGGACTGTGTAAAAAATAAACTTTATCACAGACCAAACTGGAACTCGTTACCGGCGGTTCTGCTGCCACAATGAAGCTGAGGCTCTATGACAAGAAGAACACCTTTGTATGCGACATAGACAATGATGACGCTCTACTTGGCTCATACCCCATCGATGATGGCATGAGGATACATGTTGTCGACAAGTTTGCTCTGCTAACTGATTTCGAATCTTCTGATAGTGCTGAGAGGTAACTATCAAGACTATTATACATATTGGTCTAAGCTGAACTATGTGCTTTGGGAATAAAACCTAAGTATTGATTTATATTAAAACAAATTATGAATTTTGTAGGTGTTATTATAGCCAACCCATCACTATTGAATTTCTGAATGTCTTGATCAAGCTTCAGAGTCCTCTTCCAGCAGTGGATGGAAGTATCAGCTATACCAGTGGTATTAGATTAGTATCCCTAATCCTAGGAATGGTGATAACCAACCTGTTTGTTTGGCTATCTATACTTATATTTTGTACTTTGTAGAAGCCAATAACTTTACTCTAAACTAGAAACAAAAATGTAAAAAAAAGGTTTTCAATAAGCCTATGGGTCACCATAGATTTATCAAAACCCTATTTTGCATGCAATGGGATGACCCATTGCATGCAATTTAGGGTTTTTAGGGCATGCTACTAATACTAAGCTAATGTTTCCAGCCTCAACTCAACAATATAATAAAAATGTACTTTTATATTAGATTCCGTTTATCTGAAGAAGAGTATGAGAAGAAAGGCGACACTGTGCGCTCATTCCTGCAACGTAACCGTCTCGGGAAGTACAATGAGGAAGAGATGAATAAACTCAAGGAGCAGCAACAGAAGGAGCTTGAAGATGAGGCTAAGTAATTATGAATTATAATATCTATAGCTTTTTTAGTTGAATTCGGGGCTGAAATAATTTAGCTTTGCTATCAACATAATAATAAGTAAATAATAATTTATTCAATAAACAAGGATCACACTGCACTGCATACATTTAGTTGACATAATATTAATTAAAGTATTAACATAGGAGTACAATAATTTTAAACTCTGATAATGAAAATGTTTATTTGCCAAACCAGTATTTACGATTCCTTATAGTCTACATTAATAGCTAGGTTTACTAAAAACACAATAAGACGCAAAGGAAGCATTTTGCTTATGAACTCCACACTAGGTTGAGCCTGTCTCCTGGAGTTCATGTAATACCACCCGGTATTACCATATAGTGAAAATGTGCATTACATTAATACTTATGGAAAAGCGTTAATTTTTAGGGTAATTAAAACATTTTCTAGGTATAAAAATTTAAAAAAATAAATAAAGTAGGTCAACAGATTATAATGGCAATCTGCACTATGAGTAATAATGTGTGTGAGTGTTTGTAAGTGAGAGTGAGGGTGAGAGAGAGGGTGTGTAAGTGTGGGCATGTGTTAGTTTATTACGAATTTACCTTTAAAAGAGATTCCGATTCACTATATGATTGGGCTAGCAGCCATTTGCGAACAATCTTTTTTACTTGGCTTGTTCCAGAGTTACTTACATTCTTACCGCTTTCATCATCTATATTATTTATGTAGGTAGATGATGAACAAGGTCGGGCCGAGAACACTACGCTGTGGGACTCCAAAGATCATATTTTTCTGACAGCTGGTATTCTCACCCACTTTCACGCAGTTAGTTAGTTTAGTATCTGATTTGTTTTCCTCTAACTTTTTACTTTCGTGTTCGTGTTTAAGCTTGTGCACTAGGTTGGTGAAAAAGTTTCTCTACCGGGTGTAAATGAGTTTTCTTGTTTCGTCGTTTGGGTGTTTATGAGCCTCTTTGTGGAGTTTCCCTGTGATTCATACATTTTATCGGCTAATTGTCTTTTCAGTCGTGTGTTTCTTTATTGCATCTTCTAGAAGTTTGTGAAACTTGTTGGTGGCTGCATTAGCATCTAAATCTGTTATCACTTCATTCCAGTCGATGTTACGGAGGTCTTCTATTAGCGCGGGAAAGTTGATTTTGTTAATTGTTCGTTGTTGGCATTTAGTGCCAGTTGGAGTGACCGTATTGTACCCGATCATTACCAACTTGTGATCGGTGATGGCAGCTTCACAGATGACACCTAAAGCTCTCTGATGTCTCGATTTAAAAAATATGTGGTCTAGGCACGCATCCCGTCTAGTTGGTTTGGATATTACTTGCTTCAAACCATGTTCAGACATAAGGCAAGCAAATTCTGACGAAGATTTGTCAGACATAGACAGAAGGTTTATGTTGATATCACCGGTCACTATAATTGTTTCGTATTTATTCATTGAATTGAGGATTTTGTCAAGAGAGGATATGAACTGGTCAACCTGTCTATGTGAGGGAGATCGGTATATGGCAATTAAACAAATACCCTTAGAGAGCTGAAGTCAGAGAGATTCAGCGTCTTGAAGGTCAGGCTCCAAAACTGAATCGTTCCAGCAGTTTCTAACGTATGTTACAACCCCTCCGCATTGGTTGAGATTATTTTCAGTAGAGTAAGACGTGTAACCCTGTATCTGACCAACCACTGAACAACTTCTCAGCCGGCATTCTGTGAGAATAATAACATCGTAAACAATAAGTCGTTTTAATGCGATGCAAAAAGTATTGAAATTGTGCTGTAAACTGTGTATGTTGAATGTCAATATCTTAAAGTTATAGTTAGAAGTCAAAGAGTTCTGGCAAACTTCAAGTCTATCGAGTTCTTGACAGTCCAGATTAGTACTGTAATCTAATTCATCCACTAAAAAAATTGCCATTTCAATTTAAAGTTACAGTACAGTTGGTAGAAGTAGTAAGGATATTTGGCGTCAAGAACTCTGTGATGTAAGTTGAAGATAAGTAGCGACATTGCGCGAGTAAGTAACCGGAATACATTTAATCCACCAATAAAGCCAGGGTCTATTTCCTTTAATAGCGCGCAGCTAAGTGTACTCTTTTGCACGTTTGTTGTTATTGTATAAAAGTGATAAACTTGATAAGCAAGTGTAGGTAATTACTTAATTAGTAATGCTGGTGGTGAGGTGTGTGTATTCTCTTTATGTATATGGAATGCAAAAGTGGATCTTCTTAGTGTGTAATTCACATAACTAAACAGGCGTGAACTTCGGTTTGTACTGGAGTTTTGCTTGTAGAGTTTATGGATATGTGTGTATGTGTGCACGTGCATTGTACACAAGTGCGTTTCGTGTAGGTTAATTAATTTGAACATATAAAAAATACACCTTGGTGGGGGTAAAAACAATAAAAGCCAAAGAGAAAAAAGGTTCTTAAAATTATTGGTCCTCAAGCGCCTGTGCCGGTGGCATACCGTGGTCTGGGTCAGCGGCATCCATCGCTTAGGAGGGGCCAACCTTCTCGTCCAGGTCAGTCGTCGTCCGAATGGGAATAGGTAGTTGCCTCTCATCTTTCCGTACGTTGATGGTGCCATTTCGTACCCAGCTGTAACGGAAACCGTATACTTGTGCACGTGTCCGAGCCTCATGAAATAACAATCTATTGGTGGCAGTCCGGCGCTCGCTCTATCCCTTAAACTAGGTCTGGCCTGTATCTTAGGAGATAGGGTTCATCCATTAAGTTAGACTATTATAATTATTAAAAGACAACAACAAGTGAAACCAGTGACGATGCGGTACCTAAACACGTACATAATTAATATTAACAATAAAATCTAAAACTATAATATGAAGGTATGAACTGGTTACGCATATTTGGGTGGGTGTGTGTGTCTGGTGTTGAGTGTGATGTATGTGTTTAGTATGGTGTGAACATGTGAAGTTAGGGGAGATGTTAAGTGTGTTTGAGTTTAAGAGATGTAAGTCAGTAGATTTTCTGTTGTGATGTAATCCTGCGTAAGTAGCCACTGAGTAGCTTTGTGTTTTAACGCGTATCTGTTAGAAACAAGTAAGTTAAGTTTTCGGTGTAGTTGCTTGTATAAGTGTGTACCTATAACATAGTATTGGTGCCTTGCAAAAGTGGTTTTATGTCTTACCCCAGAGGTTTACGAGTCATTGTTTTGAGGACTGCTCTTTGAGCTCTCTCAACCCTCAAGAAATTTGTTTTCATTGCAGCACCCCAAGCAGTAATACAATAACCGATGATCGACTGGCATAGCGCATAGTAGACGCATTGTTAGGCTTGTTACCGCTTCGAGTTGCCTGTCCCACCTTAATCCACTATCAATTACTAGACCCAGGTATTTCACACCGTCTGCTCTTGTCAACGAGGGACAGCAGCAAGAGGTAGGGTTCCAACAGGAGTGCGCAGATAGTGAAAGTCGACGACGGCATTGTACTGCGTTTAATTGCGAAAGGAATGTAACTGGATTTATCTAGGTTCAGTGACCAGATCATAACACTTTTCAAAGCAGCTTCCGCCCTGTCTTTGACCACATCCCAGGTTGGTCCGTGAACGAGAATCGCAGTGTCGTCGGCATATGTAAAAATGTCGCAATTCGGAAGGATCATCTTTCAGAGGTCATTAATATAAATTTGGAACAATGTAGGGCCTAAAAGGCTTTCTTGGGGCACGCCGTAAGTAATGGTCTCCTCTTGGCTAATCTACGTTTCTATTTTGACTTGCTGATAACTAAGCTGATTCCTAAGATAATCCTTGTATATATCTAGAGTATTGTCACGTACACCCAGCTTCTCAATCTTCGAAATAAGTTTAGGAACAGAGACTGTGTCAAAAGCCTTGGACAGGTCCAGAAAGATGCCCATACACCTTGTTCCACTATCCAGCTTTTTTGCTATGGATTGTGTAAGGTCCAAAACATGCTTAGAAGATGCTATTAAATAAACCATTTATTCATATGAAGAACAATCGGAATATTACACCATATTCTTTTCATTCAGACCTGTGCACAGCAGTCGCACTTACTAAACGTTTGCGTTAATATTTTTATGCTCAAAGAAAAGTGGTTTTGACTTTGCGTAGCTTTGGCAATTTATAATAAATGAGGTCAGAAATAAGTAAGCTCCCGTGGGAACGTACTGCCGGGATGAAATATCCTATGTCCTGATCCTGACCCAAAGCACGGTTTACCTGTTTGCCAAATTTCATCTAAATGCATTCAGCCGTTAACCTATTGGCCGCACAAACGTTTTTGTGCCCGTGCCGCCTCAGTTGTATACAGCGTGGCGCTTTAATGCATAGCATCTTGGAGCAACCTGTACTTAAAGAACTCTAGCGCAGAGGTTATTTGCCGGGGTAACCAATCATAACATCGCATGAATTAAATTAAAACGAATAACGTACAAAGAGTAGACGAATTGAAGGAAAGGGAGAGCCCTATGTCCGGCGAGTGGCGCAGGCGGTAGTTTTCAATTTACGAATTATATTATTTTAATATATTTTTTATGATTACTGGCCACTAGCCCTACCCGTGTGTTAAATTAATGTCGCCATTGTAACGCCACGTTGTATAATATACGGCTGAGAACCTATGTTCGTTTCTAGTTATTTATTTCATTGCACGAGCCCATTTGTCATAGGTATTCATTTGTCTATTTATGAGCTGGGCGCCGCGCGCCGGGGGCACGGCAATTGATAGAAAACCAAGCGGTCAAAAGGTTAAGCCGTGAGATGGTAACAGACAAAATTACTTTCGCAATTATAATATTAGTACGGGTTACTGTCCTGTTAACGATATTTCATTTAATTATAAATCGTCTTTTCTCCTTAAGTCCTAATAATACGTCTGTCCATATAGGATAGCAGAGGCAGTCTTAGTGGGCGCTCGTTGCGAGGTGCGCGTGCCTCAGCAGCCGGTCCGTCGCGCCACCGTGCGGTACAACGGACCGCTCGACGGCGCCAAGGGTCTGTGGATCGGCGTGCAGTATGACGAGCCGCGCGGGAAGAATGATGGATCGTACGTATTCATATTGTTAGATGACCTTCCTTGAACTGCTTCCAAGTGTTAGGGCCAGTTCTCTCTCGCTGGAAAAAAATACGCCACAAATCAAGGTGTAGCCGCAACCAATAAATATAGCTGCGACACAGTTTTTAACTTTTGTAGGTATCATCGTTTCCATTGTAATACCTAAGTCAATTTGTTTTTGTTCCAAAATAAAAAGTTTAACTTTTTTTATGAAGTAGTGCATTACTGCATAAAAATTATCTTCGGTAATTTAAATTGGTCGGTCTCTACGATAGTACGTCGTTACTCGACCGCTATCTAATTAGTAACCAAGGTCCGACCAACGAATAAGCACTGTGAAAAATAACATCACGCTTGTATACCGAAGGTATAGGCAGAGAGACATACATTTGCAAAAAAATGGTTGTGCTATTATAAATTGTCAGCAGGACTTTTTCTCTCACAATAATTAAAATTGTTGATAAAAATTGATCTTTAATTTCTGTCTACAGTGTAAACGGCAAGCGCTACTTCACATGTCCTCCAAAGTACGGCGGCTTCGTGAAACCAGTGTACGTGACCGTCGGCGACTTCCCTGAAGAAGAGTTCGAGCTGGACGACGAGATATAATCACTCAACACACGCAGACATACGTAGACCGCGAGATTTAAGGAGGTTCATACAATATTGTGTACTAAAATGGAAATTTAAATTGTGTGAAGGTTTGTTATTTCATCGTTTGCAATTTTCGATGTGGTTAAATAAACTTCTAATTACAGTAACATTTCAATAAAAGTCAAATTAAATACTTGACTAACTCTAAACAAGACTTTAAAAGCAAACATTTTTCAACCACATCGTTAAATGCCATAGAGAACTTGCCACCATAAAAAATAAATAATAAACAAATAATATTTCGAACATGCATTCGAGCCAAAATGCATTCTAAAGAACATTCATACTTTCTAAAATATCTCATAAATATATGAGTCCTAGTGAATGCATGTAGGTTCTGTTAATAACTTTAAACCATGAATTTTGCAGCTAAGGAACACAATGGTGTATGGAACCTCCTTGCTATTATATTTTTGTAAGACCACTAGTATAGCTTGCTGGCGGGCTAATTATAAAAATATGCTTTAATATTATGAATTAAAAAATCTAATAAATAATGCTTAATTACCTCTACACATGGTTAGTTTTCAAAAAACTGCCAAATTTTAAATCTCTGAATTAAATCGTTATTCTGAGTTAAACATTACAACCAAATAATAATAAAAATAAACGAAAATGTCCGAAAAATTTCCTATCTTAGGAATACGCGACAAGGATAATGACCTCTCGCCGGGTACGAGGCGCGGCAGCGGGCGCGCATGTTGAGTAGGTAACAATATAAAAAATATATATATTATCGATTCCGAATCATCTCTGAAAATTTGGCAGGTCTTTGAAAACTAACCCTTTAGTTAGTGTGGAGCGAGATTGTGAATGAAAACAATGAGTAAGACTTTTTTCGGAATATCTTTTATAAACCTTTGCGTGTTAACGTGACTACCTAGCACTAAAGACACTAGATAAAAAAAAAAGTATATACAAAGAAAATGAATTGTATGAATGTCAAAGCGATCTCACGTGGGTGTTGTCTAAACTTTTTGAATATTTTTTATTGCATTTATCTCTATTGATTATGAAAATGTGTAAAGTATAGCTTTATACCTAGGATTGGCTAGAAAGCAGTGGTCGGAAATACTTAGTTCTCCTGCCATTTAGTATGTATTAAATAAAGCCATAAGATCCAGTTCTAGGGATACCAACTATACAGCTGAAGTATTAAAAGAGCAATTATTTTGTAGCTGCCAGAGTACATAATGTTGTGTCGTGGACATTCCATGCGAATGAGACTTATATTTACAATACTCAAGACGGACACAAACATACATATCTTTGCTTTGTAAAACTTTTTAGGTTGTAACATTCAACTATGATGTAACTATAATTATGTAATATTTTTTAACATTAAAAACGAAAGCACTGAATTTTGGAGTATATTATTTCACTGACACGTCACAATGGCGCTTAATAGAGATGTAACAAGAACATTGGGACAAGAAGATGATCATACGTCAAAAAGGAACAGCGCTATAGTTAGAAGCACTTTACTGTAATACTTGTGGGCGAGCTGTCATACATGTGTAAGTTTGTGCAGATGCTTGTTATTCAAACTGCTGAACAGATTTGGACAAACAACTAGACCATGTTCAGTAGGCCAATTCTCGTACTTAAAAAACGTTCAAATTCAAGTCGTAATCTCATCTCAGCGACAATCAATGTCAAAAACCTGTCAAAAATGTATGTAAATTGATTGTAATTTTGACAGATTGAGACTGAGATTAGAATGCGAACGGTCCAATGATTTCAATGTCTATGGAACGGTCTTAAAAATACGGGAATTGCCCCTCTGGATTAGCGTTAATGAGAGTTAAGCCGTGGGCAACCTAATGTAAGCTCATCTAAACTAATATTATAAAGAAAAAAAGATTTGATTTTATATAATGTTTGTTTGTTACACACACATGGGTAGACCATGACATATTCCCACGGGATCGAGATATATGCGGGTGAAACCTTGGGGCGCAGCTAGTAATATTACATAGAAGTAAAATTGTTTGTAAGAGATAATTTCAGGAATACTGATCCGAATACAAAAATCTTTCACTGATAGAAAGCTAAACTATAGTCGAGTGCCACAGGATGTTTTATGGTAAACCTAGCTAGTCCTACTTAAAATTATAAATGTGAATGTTTGTATATTTAGATGTTTGTTAATCACGCAAAAACGACTGAACGAATTTGGATGAATTTTGGCATACCTACAGATAGATTATAACCTGGATTAACGCATAGGATACTTTTTATCCCAATATTCCCACGAGATCGATACTTATGCGGGTGACACCGCGGGCATAGTATAAAATAATCTAATATAAAATAAAAACACCGAAACCATTGTCAAAAAGTCTCCATTTATTATAATCAAAACTATTTAAAACTTCCTCCTCTTCAGTATCTCTGGTCTCCAGTTGATAGGATGCGTCTCCTCGGACGCGGTGTCATCCTCGCGGTATATCTTGATGGTCTTGTCAGCTTCTGTCGTGATGAGACGGGAGCCTGAGTTGTCGAACGTCATCGCGAAGATACCGGCTTCCGAGTCCATTGAGCCGGGTTGGACTGCCGCCTGAAAAACCAATCATGTGGATTTATCTAAATCATATTAGGTTCTCAAAGTGGCACATAGTGGTATTTGAGCGATTTGGGCGGCCAAAAGTTTTTCTTAATTTTAATCGACGATAATAGTGCTCATAGGTGGATTTTATCATTTCAATTGACTTTAATGAGTTTACATGAAAAAAAAAAACATTTTTACTTGTATAATACCTATTTTATTAATTAATTCATATAATTACAATTTCTTAGCGAAAAACATGATAAACTACTTAACTAGAAGAATAAAAAGGTATTAAGTATTAAGGTTTTTCATCTGAAGAACCATAGGCTCACATCGTATCTGATGATGACTCATCATCATCGTGTACGATGTCAGGCTCAGCGGAATTTAAACCTATCGTTTCCTTCATTTATTTATTTATCCTCCTACTGGAACGCCATACCTACAGCAATTACACCAATAGAGCAAAAAAATACTTCATGTGCTGCTTTCCAGTTTCCATCCATCCTGTGCGCGGTGGATATCGAACGTTCATAAAAGGCTTGGTTATTTTATCGGAATGGGTCGCATTCCGGTTAACAGGGGATCGGAACTGAGGACTAGCCTGTAAATAACATCCATGTTGCAGACTTCTCGAGAGAATTTTCTACCGAAATTCTGGTGATAAAAACGTATGTTTCTTCTGATAATAAAATTGAGTAATCGGAAGTAAGTTTACTCCTTTCACTTAACTCTGAAAAATATTTATGTGGTTGAGCTGTTGAGTTTGTAACTTTTTGGTATAACAAATGTGCCTTCTAGTCATTTTTTATTGTTTTTCAGAAAATAATCTTTATAGTGAGAATCAGTCCATCTCCTTTTCATTTCCAACTTAAAACGTGATAAATCTTGCTTAATTTTTTCATATCCTCCTCGTCAGAAAATGGGCCAATTTTAGTACCTACGTATCTTTCCAAAAACTCTAACTTTTCATTAATATTATTTAAATTGTCTCCATCATAATAGTAAACAACTATTTTCAAGTCATAACTCGGCCGACCCTAGAACAAAAAAGTGAAAATTTTAGCAATAGATAAGAAATCGATATTTTTTGTGTTTATTTTCTAGTCTGCTACATTAAGCTATATTTTCAAATATCGGATAAAACCGGATAAAATTTTACACTTATTGTCAAGACTAAAACACAGGCCATTCGAAATGACTAAAATCAATATCGGGAAATGCCGGGAAATATAACAATTTTTGTTTTTATCTGCTATCAGTCAGCCCTGACTATGATCAGATGTGTGGAAATGTGCATCACATTTTTACGGAATCAGGACCAATGTCCAAATTCTACTTAAGGCGGGGTGTTATCTCAATATTCCCAAAAATTGGTTTCTTAGAACGTCGAGTATGACGTAATGTAATAAAAATAAGTAACGCGAAAAATACAGTGAACAGAGAAGGGTATAAAGAAGAATTTAAACCGAACAGAATAATAAATAATAGTTTGATATTCCCAATCAAAAATTGGGAAGTTGTAGCACAAAAATAAACTTTGACGTCGAAGATCTCTGTATTTCCAGCGATAACAACAGTTTTTTTTTTAAGAATTTAGTAGGTTTTCCATTTTTTTAAAACTTTAACCAAACCATTATTTAATTTTATGTCTATATTTTAAATAATCTAAAGAAAAGCAGTAAAATAAATGCCCATTCGCAGCTTACGTCACATTTCAACACAAATATCATTTTCAATTTTCAATCTTATTGACGCTCCATAGTGGTGACAATAGTTTACGCGGTCATACTTTAGTCGTCGGGCAGCGCTCGACTTGGATGGTTGGCACCGGACGCTCTGTGCATAATTCGATTGTAGTTTTCAAGTAATTTATGACTGAAAACAGTGTGTGAATTGAACTAAAGTTCTGTGGCGGACTACTAAGGCTACTCACTGCCTAATATTGAAGTGAAAATTCAGTCTCAGTGGAAATATGGGCAATAAAAATAAAATGTTGCGAAAGAGTTTTACAAGAAAAAGACGAAAAACTCGAAAAAATGATGGAATGTTTGGGTAAGTAGGATGATTACGGTATTGTATCATAATAACATTTGAAATTTGTATTTAGTTTAGTATACTTACGAAACTGTATAAATCTATAGAAACGGTATTGACAATTTCTACAAACATTTTGCTAAATCCAAAAACAAATAGGTGCAGCAAAAACAAACAGCATTTTTTTTTTCGCGAAATTTGCCGAATACTTACCTTTTTATGTTTCAAGCACACTGTATTTTTATTGATTTAAAATATTTGTTTTTTTCACCTTATTTTGACCTAATATCGAAAAAGCACCCTAATTTTCAATCGAAAATTCTCACGTGAAAATATCTGCTTTTTTAAAAACTCGGTAAAAAAAATAATTGCTGTGTAAAAGATAAAAATAAAAAACCAAGAACTTGGTTATTTGAATTTTTCACATAAATTTTGAGGTTACTTGAAAAAAGTGTGAATACAAAAGTTGTAGATCTTTTTATTACCTACAACTTTGCCATTACACTTTTTTCCATAAGACTTGTAGTTTTGCCGGAAATCGAGATAAACCGCTTTTTACCCTTAAACCCCCACTTCCCGACCTCGGATCGCCCGTAAATTATTTTTCCTTTCATTTTTGTTATATTCTCTTTCTTTTCCAATGGGTTTCAGCCTACTGTGACTTTTTTCGTTTTCAAAAATTATCGGCACTGGTCTAATGACTCAATAAATATTATAAAAATAATCTTACAAAAGAATCAAAATGCTTTATATATAACTAGTGTGCAGTATTTATATTATTATAATAATTACGAACGCACTCTGATTTATCTGCAAGTTTGTTTTTGTTACTTATACCTACTATTGCAATATGGCTATCGCCTCGATGGTTGCTTCGACCAGAGACGTTTGCACTAGGCGCATTCAAATATGCATTCTATAGACATCAAAATAGAGTGCACCTATTTGTTTTTGGATTTAGCAAAATGTTTGTAGAAATTGTCAATGCCGTTTCTATAGATTTATACAGTTTCGTAAGTAAACTAAACTAAATACAAATTTCAAATGTTATGATACAATACCGTAATCATCCTACTTACCCAAACATTCCATCATTTTTTCGAGTTTTTCGTCTTTTTCTTGTAAAACTCTTTCGCAACATTTTATTTTTATTGCCCATATTTCCACTGAGACTGAATTTTCACTTCAATATTAGGCAGTGAGTAGCCTTAGTAGTCCGCCACAGAACTTTAGTTCAATTCACGCACTGTTTTACCAATTTTAGCAAATACCAACTAATATTCAGCCAGCAGCAGCTTCCATTCCCGTGGATGATCCCTCTATCGTCAAATTTTTTCAGAATTCTAGCTTCCGTCCCGGCTCCGCATTTTCTTAGAAACATTATGGCATTTGTCACTTTGGAGCTGTGATATTATTGCATTTATTTAGAGTTTATGTGATTTTTAAGTGGTCCGAGGGCCTTTATGTTGGTTTTGTTTTCTATTTTTTTACCGCACCCACTAAGTACCTATCTAAAACACAAACATTAGTTTGAAATGGCATAACTACCCATTTAATTAACCCTTCCATCCCTGATACTGACTTACACCCGAAAAGCATAATTCCCCTTCTAGAGCAGTCGGGTAAAATTCGGAATGTTTATATTTGACCTGTTTATCATGTACTGTAATAAAAATAAACAGTAGTGATGTTTTTTTTTAAATTGTTATGTGTAATTATTTATTGTATCATATTATGAACCGACACTGTAATTACATCGAATTTTAGAACGCACGTCATAAGTAAGTATATTCAACAGAAAACATCTGATTTCCTTACGTATACTATGCAACTTTCCTTGAGCACACAAACGCCCGTGTTAGCGTTTGCGAGTGTGTGCATAATTACCGTAAAACGCGCAGATGCGGTTGTGTGAGTGCGGTAATAGCGATTAAAATCGTAGTCGGTCCGCGCCTTAATCAGGCAGCACAATATCAGCTTTCTTGAGTCTCTTGGTATGATTTGGCATCAATAGTGAAAGTGAGAGGGGATTTGGATGGTTGGTTAATCTGTCTTTGTATTTTTCTAGGCAGCGCTTCGCTTCTTCTAGGACCGTTGGAATTTCCAGGTGCTTATGGATTTCTGAGTTGCGAGCGTACCAGGGCGCCGCTGCTAGGACCCTCAGGATGCGGTTTTGACTTCTTTGAAAGCACATGATGTTTGATTTGCTTGCGGAAGACCATAATTGAATCCCATATGTCCATATTGGTTTTATGATGGAACAATATACTCTAAGTTTGTTACTCAGGCTGAGTGAAGATTGTCTGACTAGTAGCCAGAGCAAGTTCTTGAATTGGAAGTTTATTTCTGTTCTTTTTTTCGTTAGGTGATCCTTCCATGTCAACCTTCGATCCAAGTAGAATCCCAGGTACTTTACACATGGTGACTGTGGTAGTGTCCTGGCCCAATTTCACCGGGGCGCAATTTCCATGTTTCAGTGCAAAGGTGATATGATGCGATTTGGGCGCACTTGCCTTTATACGTGTTGTGTATTGTACCTACTGCGCGTACGACACGCGTGTGTGTGTCGGCGCGCACGCGACGTTGTATCGACAATCACAAGATCAATAAACTAGTATGACACTGACTCGCGGTTTGATTGCATGTGCGCTACCCCCGCTCCCGATAAATACGTAACAGTGGCGACGAGGATCAAAACAATACGGAAATGTTCTCTAGTGGAGTTTTTGGTGCTATAACCAATTTTGACCATCTCACTAACGAGTGGGGTACGTATAAGTCACGGCTCACGCAGTGGTTTGTTGCGAACGACATAGATGATGCATCGGACAAAGCCAAGGTCAAACGGAAAGCAATATTACTAAGTGCATTGAGCGACTCAAGTTACAAGCTAGCGAGTGACCTGGCGCTGCCGCGAAAAATTGAGGAGGTAGAATACGACAAAATTATCATTCTGTTAGACCGCCATCTCACCCCGAAACGGCTTGGTTTTGCGGAGAGGTATCATTTCTACTCGGCTACGCAACGCCAAGGTGAAAGTCATACTCAGTGGGCAGCAAGGATTAGGGGATTGGCGGCACACTGCGGGTTCGAAAATCTGGAAGAGGCCCTTTTTTTTTTTTTTTTTTTTTTTTTTTTGTGGGTGGGAAATCATCAAATAACTTCTCCCGCTCTGGGCAGAGCAGGAGGGCGTGTCAGACTCTTACTGACTAAAACCCACCCGTGTTCCTTCAGTTGCCTGTGCCAGGGGCCACGGTAACCCTCTTGGACTTTTCCGCAACCCTAGCAGGCTTCGGTCCTAGCAAACCCCGTCATGGGTGCTGACATCTCTTTGAGGCGCGCGTGGAACACAACGCGCCGTCGACCCGGGCCTGGTCCTTATCGAACGGCGAGCTGCCCATTGCTCGCCGTTCGCAAGCCCGCGCCTACGGTGGCCGGGAATCGGCCTGCGATTCCCGACGCCCAGGGCGTCTCCTGCGGCGGCTAGGGGCGTGAGGGCGCAAACTTTGCCTCTCCCTCACGCGTTCCGCCTCCTCCTTCGCGAACATTACTGCTTCGCAGAAGGAGGTGACGGCTTCCCAAGCCCTCTCGCTCCGTACCATGGCCTGGACCAAGGCCGGACGCGAGAGATCGCCACCGCCAATCGCCTCCACGAGGACACGGCGGTGCTCCGCCCAAGCCGGGCAGACCTCCACCGTATGCTCCACCGTGTCCTCCGGGCGATCCACACAATGGTGACACCCGGGCGTTTCCTCCCGCCTTATCCGGAACAGGAACCTCCCGAAACAACCGTGTCCGGTTAGGACCTGCGTCAGGCGGAAGGTGAGGACGCCGTGGCGCCTCTCTAGCCACTCCTCAAAGAGGGGACTTATCGCCGCAATTGTGGCGTGCCCAGCGCTGGGTTGCGACAATCGCACTCTCCATGCCGCCCTGAGATCCCGCCGGAGCTCTGTCCGCTGTACCGTGATTTCTCGCGGCAGCGGAGCTACGCCCCGGCGTTTCGCCTCCTCGCGCCACTCCCAAACGTGCGCGAGGACTTTTGCCTCCAGATCCCATGGCGGTAATCCGGCAAGGAGGCTCGCCGCCTCACCGGAGACCGTACGGTATCCCCGGACCAGCCGGATGGCCATGACCCTTTGGGGCGCGTTCAACCAGCGGGCTGGCCGCCGCCTCAAGGATCGCGCCCACACCGGTGCCCCGTAAAGGGCCATGGACCGCACGACCCCCGCGTAGAGCCTCCGGCAGGAGGTGGAAGAGGCCCTGCTCGACAAATTTGTGATGGGAATGGCAGCGGGTCCCGAGCGGGCGAAATTGTTCGCGAAGGATCTGCAGGAACTGACGCTGGTCAAGGCCGTGGAGTTGGCTGAGAACGTGTGCGCGTCGCGCAAAGCAGCAACGACCACCCAAACATCGAGCGGCGCGAGCGGCAACAGCATGGCCGCCAGCAGCGCGGGGCCCGACGGCGTGTTCAGTATCTCCAGGAACGAAAAGTGCAGTGTGTGCGGGTATACCAATCACAAGTCAAATCAGTGCCGTTTTAAAAATTACAAGTGCAAAAAGTGTAACCATAAGGGTCATTTAAGTAGAATGTGTGTGGCTAACTCAAAAGTAAATTACGTCACGAAAGATATTGTGGATGTCGGAGACGATGGTAAGTCACATGTACTTAACATAAAATGCGTGAGAAGTAGGCCAATGTCGGAGTTGATACAAGTAAATGGTGTATTTTTGGAGTTCGAAATAGACAGTGGATCAGCCGTTAACGTCATTACAGATCATACCGCTGCCCTAGTTCAACAGTAAGACATCTTAAAAAAAATCAAAATTGGGATAAGTTTTGTTTCATGTCAAAAATTTGCTCTTCTGTCTGGTAAAAAAATCGGATATGTGTAAAACGCAACCAAAGTGCCTAAATTTCAATGTCTCACTGAGACATTTAAGCATATTTTTTACCGATTAAAACTTTATACAAAATATTTTATTCATCTTGAAGTATAAATAACTCCCTATACCTAACATTAAACTAAGCTATAGTTTTAAAAAATCAACTACATTTCAATTAACAACGAGTGAAATAATGACAGTAAAAGCATAAAAGTATGAATAACTCAAAACATACTTTGTTCAACATATCTTACTGTTGAACTAGGGCAGCGATACATACCATTCTTATTTCAAGGAAGTGCCATTGTTCGACAACGATAAAAAGTTATTTAGTTATACTGGAAGTAAAATTATAACTTCAGGGTTCATTCGGTTGTCCGTGACATATGTAGACAGCACTCATGTGTTAAAGTTCTACGTAGCGCGCGGCGGCGGGCCGTCGCTCCTAGGCCGCGAGTTCTTACATACTTTTAATTTAGAGTTCGCCCCGGTGGCACCCGTTAATTATATAGATAAACCACAGAATCGTGAAATCAGTCAAATTATTTCGCAATTTCCCAAACTTTTCTCTAGTAAATTAGGTTGTTTCAACAAAAATAAGGTATCTTTAAAATTAAAACCTGATACGAAGTTGTTATTTTTCAAAGCAAGACCAGTCGCTTTCGCATTGAGGGAAAAAATTGATGTGGAGCTGAATCGTCTTGTAGATCTTGGGATATTAGAACCGGTAGAATATTCGGAATGCGCCTCTCCCATAGTCCCGGTATTAAAAAAAGACGGTGGTGTTAGGATCTGTGCAGATTATTCTGTAACTATTAATAAGCAGTTAATGGTTGAAAAATACCCAATACCAACTATCGATGAATTGTTCTCTAAGTTACACGGGGGTGAGCAGTTCACCAAACTAGACCTTTCTCGAGCGTACAACCAATTTTTACTAACAGAAGACTCACAGGCACTTACATGCATCAACACGCACCGTGGCCTTTTCAAATATACGCGATTAGTGTTTGGACTGGCGAGTGCGCCTGCCGTGTTCCAACGCGCTATGGAATGTGTGCTCGCAGGATTAGACGGGGTAATTATTTTCTTAGACGATATTTTGATAACAGGGAGTAATACTAATGAGCATAATAACAGGTTAACGGTAGTTTTAAAACGCCTAGAAGAAGCAGGGTTAACAGTTCAGAAGGATAAATGCGAATATTTTAAAAACGAAATTTGCTACCTTGGTCATATTATCGATAAAAATGGCATACGGAAATCACCAGATAAAGTCCAGGCCATAATAAAAGCTTCAAAACCGACAAATGTTTCGCAGTTACAATCATTTTTAGGGTTAATAAATTATTATAGAAGTTTCGTGCCAAACGCATCGTCGATACTTAGCTCATTATATGAATTACTTCATAAAAATAAAAACTGGGAATGGACCCCAGTCCACGACGACGCATTTGAGCAAATTAAGAAACTACTAGCTTCCGATCAGTTGCTAGCCCATTACGATCCTGCCGCAAAACTGATACTAACCGTAGATGCTTCGCCACAAGGTTTAGGTGCTATCCTATCGCAGCTATCACGTACCGACGATCGCGAGAGACCTATCGCATTTGCTTCACGGACGCTCACTACTGCGGAAAAAAATTATTCGCAGTTACAGAAGGAGGCTACGGCCATAATTTACGGGGTAAGAAGATTTCACCAGTACTTATATGGCCGTGCCACACCGTTCATATTACGTACGGATCATAAACCGTTGATAACGATTTTCGGTCCGCATCGTGGAATCCCTGAAATATCTGCGAATAGGCTACAACGCTATGCGTTTTTTTTTGTCAGCGTACAATTATGCCATCGAGTATATTCGTAGCGGTGATAACAGTGCAGATTTTTTATCTCGGGCGACGTTAATGGACGACAACCGGGTGCAGGATGAAGTGCGGGGGGAAGACCGCGACTGTGAGGAGCGCGCCGCTTACGTAAATTTTGTTGTTGAAGGAAGTCTACTTATTACGCTAAAGGAATTACGTTACGAAACCGACAATGACGAGATTTTAAAAAAAGTAAAAAATTATGTAATAAAGGGTTGGCCGCGTAAAGTTCACGACCCCGAATTGCGAGCGTATTTTGACTGTCGTACCCAATTGGCATTGGAAAATGAATGCTTAATGCGTGGTCATAAAGTAGTTATTCCGCATACGCTTAGAGAGAAAATGTGTGGAGAACTACACGATTCGCACTTCGGGGTTGTAAAAATGAAAGCAGCCGCGCGCGAAACGTTTTGGTTCCCGGGAATCGACGCGGCGCTTGAACGGTTGGCGGCCGCGTGCAGCGTGTGCGCACAGCTGCGGCCTGCGCCACACCGCGCGCCTCCCTCACCCTGGCCCTATCCGCCGTATGCCTTCTATAGAATTCATTTGGATTTTCTTGGACCGTTTCATAACCAAATGTTTTTAGTTATAGTAGATGCTTTTTCTAAGTGGGTCGAATGTTATACAGTTAGTACAACATCTTACGGAACAAAAACTGTTATAAGTAGATTATGTGATTTTATGTCTAGGGCAGGTATACCACACACGTTGGTGACGGACAATGGAACTTCTTTCACGTCTAGGGATTTTGAGAATTTTTGCAGCTTAAACGGTATCCAACATGTTTTATCACCGGTATACCATCCGTCAAGTAACGGACAACCCGAAAGTTATGTAAAAATAATTAAAAAAGGTCTCAAGAGCATCATATTACAATCTGACACTAAAATACCACTACAAGAAAAAATCGCAAAATTTTTATTTGATTATAGAAACTCCAAAAATAGTACCACAGGTAAATCTCCAGCAGAAGTACTTTATGGTCGACCTCTACGCTCGCGGCTGGACTTAATTAATCCACTTCAAGTCGTTCCGACATGCACGGATCTTTCGCTGACCGTAAGGAAAAATCAGTCTTTACAGAGTAAGAATTAGGGAGGAAAGGAAAGACCAAAATTTAATATAGATGACGTTGTTTGGATAAAGAGATTCTGTGGAAACGATAAATTTTGTTGGGTGCAAGGAAAAATCAGAGAAGAGATCGGGAATGTCATGTATTTCGGTGTACATTCCGGAACTAAATTGCAAAGTAATTCGTCACATAGACCAGATTCGACGTTTTCAAGCAGAAGGCGTTTCAGGGGACCAGCAAAAAAAGAAGGATTGGCATATGGACATAGATGCCGATGATAGTAGCTTATCGCCGGAATCTGAATCCGCAGGCGTAACGGGTGAGAACGGCGATTCCATAGGCGCCGAACTTCCAACACCAGCTGAAGAAGTTCAGCTTGGAGAGGAGGAAGGGACGAGTGTTGAGTCGTTAGCCTCACATTCGCCCTCGACACCATATCATTCAAGAAGATTGAGTCCCGACCGGTCTGTACCGCTACTCACAGAAGAAGGCGGTAAGAATATTTTAGAATCTGATCAACAGAATCGCAGATCCAAACGACGTGTTCAGCCTGTTAATTATAAGCCATTTTTCTGAAGTATGTGGGGACGGGAATGTTGTGTATTGTACCTACTGCGCGTACGACACGCGTATGTGTGTGTGTGACAATCACAAGATCAATAAACTAGTATGACACTGACTCGCGGTTTGATTGCATGTGCGCTACCCCCGCTCCCGATAAATACGTAACAATACGCCAGTCATGGGTCCTGTCAAGTTGATTTTGCAGCATGTTGCTCGCCAAGTTGGCATCCTGATCACAGGCCAGGAATGCAGCATCATCAGCATAGGTTGCTACAAATACGTCAGGGCACTGAGGGAGATCGCTAGTAAATATATTATATAAAACTGGGCCCAGAACGGAGCCCTGGGGAACCCCAGCAAGGCATCTGGTGAGAGAGGATCTAGCGTCTCGTATCTTTACTTGAAATTGCCTATCACCAAGGTATGATTTAAATAGTAAGTAAAAAGAATGGGGCAGGAGCAACTTTATCTTGCATAATAGTCCTTTATGCCATACTCGATCAAAGGCTTGCTGGACGTCGAGGAATGCTGCCGAGCAATACTTTTTCTTTTCCAGGCATAGTCTTATGGTGTGGTAGACTCGGTGTACCTGTTCTACGGTGGAGTGTTGCTCGCGAAATCCGAATTGGTGATCAGGTACAACTTGGTTATCTTGTAGGTGAATTTCAGCCTGTTCAGGACGATCCTTTCCCACAACTTCGATAGTACTGGAGTAAGGCTAATAGGGCGGTAAGATGAAACATCATTTTCCGGCTTTCCAGGTTTATGGATCGTTACAATTTGTGATATTTTCCAGAGAGCAGGGACATAAGAGGATCTGAGAGAGGCATTAATAAGGATAGTGAGAAAGAGTAGTCCCTTTCTTGGCAGCTCCTTAAGAATTTTCGGAGTAATCAGATCGAATCCAGGTGCCTTTTTGGAGTCCATCGTAGATATCAATCTATACAGTTCCCGTGGGGATGTTGATCGAAAAGGGGGGGGGGGGGGGGGGGGGAAGCATCGCTGAGGTTGTGCCAAATTTTTAGTTGCTTTCCAAAGGGAATAAATTCCTTTAGCTTTAGGAGTTATTCTCTCTAGCCTGTGTTGTAGGGCATCATTGTTAGACATTATGAGATGACTGCCAGATTCTACGAAATCGTCTCTTCTCTGCGATTTTTCTTCGGACTTCGATCGGGGTAGGTGTACTATGCACAGAATATTTTAACTCAGGGGTGCTGATCCACGCTGCCACTTGCAAAAGATTAGTGAAGTACAAGCACGCGTCGTCTACGTCTTCAGGGGACTTTAGAGGTACATTGAGATTAATGTTGTCTTCAAGGTACTCCCTTAAACTATCCCAATCGGTTTTGCAGTTGTAAAGCATGTCATGATTAGGGTTACTCAATCTTAGTATGATTGGGGTGTGGTCTGAAGACCCGTCTAGGCTAGATTCAATTTGAGTGAATGTGTGGCATATGTTTTTTGTGACAAAGAAGTCAAGGAGGTCAGGTATTTTGTTAGCATCCGTAGGCCAGTATGTAGGTTCTCCTGTGGACAGAGTTGACATGCTATTTGCAGCGATACTATTTTTGAGTTCACGGCCCCTTGTTACGATGAGTCTAGAACCCCAATCCGTATGTTTGGCGTTCCAGTCACCACCTGCTATAAATCTATTGCCTTGCGTCTTAAAGATCTCGGTAAACATTTCCTCATTGATTTTGTGTCTAGGAGGACAATATACCAAAATAAAATAATAAAAATATAACAAAATAGCTAAAACAAAAAAATAATGCCTAAACAGCACTTGCTAGAAAAATTGTATTAAATTAATAAATAAATATAAAAAGTATACCTATTTAACTGCTTTATCACAATCTATAGCTTTCAGTTTATTTTATTTGCTAACAAATATAGAAATATAATCAAAGCTTTCGTTTACGCAGCGATCACCAAACACTGATATATTCACTCAAATGAATGATCAAGCTTGGACTGACCATCTCGCACGGTAATTCCGAAAAAGAAACACTGAAGTATCGTTTAGGTTTCTAAGAACGATTAGGTACCTGAGTACCCTTCTTTTTTCTACCTACTATGAATTTTAGAAAATTGTGTTTTGTCCGGCCAAATCACTCAAATACCCGTATGTGCGTGGGCTATAACGCCCCCTCGTGGGCGTTTGAAACTTTGAGGGGGCAGTAGAAGACCCAGAGAAAATTAGGGGGCGTTGAGATGGGATCTTACAACTATACAGGGTGAAATTGAATTAATGGGCATCCGTTTAAGGGGTCATTGTACTTATCGTTATGGACGACTTTTACTATTTTATTAATATGTATATAGGTTAGAGGACTATATCTATAGGACCAAACCTGAAATCGCAAAAAAATATCAGCTCTTCCCTACATTTTGAAGAGTTATGCCAACATAAACGAAGAAAGTGATATCGAAACTTACCTGTAATCTCTGGAAGTTATACCCGGTCCTCCAGTCCCAGCAGTACATGGTTCCGTTATCTCCCCCACTGACCAGGACCCCCTCGGGGTTCACCGCCATACAGTTGACGATCGCGTTGTGACCCGATAAATTCTGTGTACAGAGATAGAATACTCTTTAATGCCCAACAAATAAAGGGAAAACCAAAAAAAAAAATATATATAGGGCCTTTTGCAGTTATCTTCACAAAAATGGCATCATTGAGCTAGCCTGTATTGTCCCACTATTGGTAAATTGAATGCCTCTCTCTTTTCTTCATGTTCTGTCCTCTGTTATTCTGGGCTAGACCTTTCGTTGTGAGTCAAGTTCATCCCTACGTCTTTGTCTAGATCTACCGAACGTCGCTTCGCCTCGCATTCAATGGAACCAAATCAGTGGTAGTTTTAGCTCACGGTTCTTAGATAGGTATCATATTACAACATAAAAAATAGATTGCCTCCTCCTTACGACTATTAAGTTTCGTCAATTATTAATCTATACAAATCAATACATTAAAAAAATAAAATTTAAGCCTGTTTGAAATGTAAAAATAACAGCGTTTTACTAAATTCATAATGAAAGTATATACACTTATACAGTACTCAAACAACAAAACATGTTTTAAAATTTTTGTGTCTGTTTGTTGAGGCTAATATTCGAATCGGCTGGACCGATTTTGATGAAATTTGGTATAGATAGGGATACCTTGGACCCCGGAGAAGGACATATGCTACTTTTACGACATACCACGCGGTTGAAGCCGCGAACGGAGGCTAGTAAAATATAAGGGTGATACAATAGGCGATTTCCCCCATACAATCTTACCTGTATAAACTTTCCTTCTGGACACTTCCACTGTTTGATATTGTCGGGTGAAGCCGACGCAAACGTGTATAAAGCCGGGTGTACTACGATAGAACGAACTGATTTCTTGTGGTTTGTTAGTGTGCACATTGATTTGCCAGCTGCTAGGTCCCAGAGGCGGATTGTCGAGTCGTGTGAGCCAGTAATTATCTGAAAAATAAGAGGTTATATTAGGTTAAATTTATACTGAGATAATACCTCATAGTAGTACCTATTGCAAAAGAATTGAAATAGAAGTCAAGGAGGTGAAAGGACAGTTATTTTCCAGCACTTTCAGAGTGCCCAACTTCTAAATTGTATTAAGTAGGTACCAACAACAACTCTTATTGTAACTTTGTATATGGTCTTCAAGCAGAATCGCTGAAGGAACTGCACTCTGTGATGCTGCTTGATCGTATACATTGCTGGGTAAACTAACTTGGCAATGTGCAAATAAATACCTAAGTTAAAGATGGTTGACGATGGAGGACGACAGTAGGTTGTGTATACTATCTATCTATCTATGGTGGTATGGTTGTTTAAAGATGGTTGACGATGGAGGACGACAGTAGGTTGTGTATACTATCTATCTATCTATGGTGGTATGGTTGTTTAAAGATGGTTGACGATGGAGGACGACAGTAGGTTGTGTATACTATCTATCTATCTATGGTGGTATGGTTGTTTAAAGATGGTTGACGATGGAGGGCGACAGTAGGTTGTGTATACTATCTATCTATCTATGGTGGTATGGTTGTTTAAAGATGGTTGACGATGGAGGAAGACAGTAGGTTGTGTATACTATCTATCTATCTATGGTGGTATGGTTGTTTAAAACGGTCCAATTTCTTCTACATGCTAGGTTGAATCTAACAATTCTTGCTACATGCTACACGTATATATATATACATATATATACCCAAATACCTTTTTTTATTTTTTGAGGTTTGTAAATCATCAAATAACTTCTCCCGCCTCTGGGCGGAGCGGGAGGGCGTGTAACTCTTGCTGACAAAAACCCACCCGTGTTCCTTCAGTTGCCTGTGCCAGGGGCCACAGTAGACCTTTTGGAATTTCCCGCATCCCTATGCATCGGCCCTAGCGGACCCCGTCATTGGTGCTGACATCTCTTTGAGGCGCGCGTGGAACACAACGCGCCGTCGCCCCGGGCCTGGTCCTTATCGGACGGCGAGCTACCATACCTACATACCTACTGGTCTGGTCTTTGTACCTACTGGTGTCTAGTTCAACACATACCTGTGGCTCGGCAGCCTGGCACGCGAGCGTGGCGATGGTGTCCGTGTGTCCAGCCAGCGTGTGCACGTTAGCCTTAGTCCGCATGTCCCACACGCGAGCGGTCGCGTCTCGTCCTGCTGTGACGAGGACGTCTATGGTGGGGTGGAGGGAGACCGTGTATACAGCTGATAAGTGGCCGTGGTAGTGGCGGATCACCTGGAATACACCGAAAATTAAGTATAGCGAAAATGTTATGAAAGTTAAAGCGATTTAATATCGTCAAAGTAGCGGGAAACACCTGGATCAGAAACGCACGGACCCGGGAAATACGGCAGAAACAAGGGGACCCAGCAGTGGGTGATTCCGGGTTGAAAAGATGATAATCGCAAATCGCTTCATTATTTACTAAACCTAAAGCCAACGAGACGAGATGAATTTCATGCTTTGGGATAAAAACTTTAACTTAATTGCATATGGTGCAGTTTCCATTGCAACAAAATTTATTTTATGCCATTATCAATGATTTTTTAATTCAATTATCAACTCAGACTACTTGAGTTTAAAGTTGGTATTAAAATTTGTATAATGTTGGTAAGTGTTTCGTATTGCTGGCCTGAGTATATTTATTATATTTTTTTTATTATTGTTTGCTGCTGGTCAGCTCCAGACTGATTTCCAGCAGAGGACGTATTTCAGCTGATATGGTAGTGATGGTAACAGGAATACTAGCTTTTGCCCTTGGCTTCGCCCGGGTAGATGTCGGTAATAGTCCTAGCTATATCCCACAGGAGCATATTACCGGGATAAAAATCCTACAGGGTGGCCGGAACATTGACGTCCAAAAATAAAATTTCGGTCCCTCGTATCGTGGGGTATTCGAATCACCCCCATGTATGTTCCGCGACTTTTCATAGTTTTCGAGTTATGAATTTTTTTCTGAATGTTTGAAAATTTTCGACCTGACCAACCTAAAAAAATTCTAAAAAAAAAAGTAGAGGGTTTTATCGAGTTTCTTTTTTTGCAACTGAATTTTCATAAGTAGTACTTTTATGCATAAAATAATCAGCTTCGTAACTGTGATGAAAGTTATGAAAATGTTGATCTAAAGTGAAAAATTTACGTTCGGTAAATTATGACTCAAATTTTCAACTTTAAATTAAAAATCTTAACAGGTGACTTCATAATTCCTAAGTAGGCTTCAAGAATGCGCCAGACTCTCAGTTTTCATAATCATAAAAAAAATGAAGTACTTAATAGGGCTACTTTGTTTAAAATCGGCCTTCAAAGACAGCGAGGTGGAAAAATTCTTAAAATTACCCATCTGAGTAATTATTTTTTTTTGGCTATTTTCTCGTTCCTAAGGTTAATTAATGATAAGAATACTGAAAACTAACCAACAAATAGTTTCAGAGTTGGGTAAGAAAAGTTTTACGTAAAAAGTGGTTTTGAATAAAACACAGATGATAATGTGAAAAAAGTACTTAATTTATTTTTAACATTTAGAAAAGGTTTTCAAAGTGGCCACCACCAGCAGCAATACACATTCTACACCTACGTAAGAAATTGTCTGGCAATCGTCTAAAAGCGTCTCTGTTCTCTCTCACAACACGTTCAGCTTCTGCAATCAACTGCCTCAGCTCTTGTTCACTTGAACAGTCTCGGGCGTATGCTATTTCCTTGTAATAGCCCCAAATAAAGAAATCGATGGGGTTGAGATCAGGTGAGCGTGGAGGCCACCTAATTGGTCCGCTGCGTCCGATCCATCTGTTGGGGTATGTTTCATCTAAGTAATTTCGGACCTGGGTTGCATAGTGACACGGGGCGCCGTCATTTTTCAACACCATGGTTCGTCTGAGTTCGAGATTCACATCTGCCAGCAACAATGGAAGTTCATTTTCCAAAAAGTTTTTGTATGTTTCTCCATCAAGTCTGGACGGCAGTTCAAACGGACCAATTAGTTCGCCATTGAGAATACCAGACCACAAGTTAACGCTGAAGCGATGTTGAAATGTCGAAGCTCTCACTTCGAGTGGATTTTCATTCGCCCACGTGTGGTAATTATGAATATTGAATATTCCGGATCGCTCAAATCGTGACTCATCTGACCATAAAACTTTATTGAAAAATCCAGGATCCTCTTGCTCTTTTCGTAACATGGTTTGACAAAAATCAACGCGCAATTGGTGATCTGTAGGCAGTAAAGCTTGGACTCGTCGGATGTGGAACGCGTGGTATTCTTCATCGTGAAGAATGTCTTGGATAGAAGTCCTTGGGATGTTCAGAGCACGAGCCATACTTCTCGTACTCGTAGACGGATTTCGCTGAACTTCTTCCAGCACCATTTCTCTGCGATCCGGGTTAGCTCTAGGGATTCCTTCATGACTGCCGCGTCGACCAGGAATGCGGCCTGCCATCAAAGTGTTGTGCGTGTTAATAAAAACACGATGGTCGGGATATCGCTCAGGTTGCGGCCCACCACGACGTTGAAGTTGTTCGCGATACAGTCGCGCTGCTTCATGGCCGTTTCCTTGTGCAACTCCATAAAAATAATGCATTTCTGCATATTCACTTAACGTGTAACTCATTTTTTACACTTCCACGTAAAAAAAGTCCAAATCAGAATGCAAAACACAGTCCAATAAACGAGCAAAGTAGTCAAACAAGTAGGCAGCGGAGTCCGTGGGCAAAGCGAGTGTGGTAAAGACAAAATGGCGACACGCGTATAGCAGTAAACACAATGTGAGTACGACTGAGGTACTTGTTTTGCGTTGGCTTCGGTTGCGCGCCTTGCGTGAGAGAGATAGCAATAATTCGGTCTCTTTTCCTCTCGGTCCATTGTTATTGCAGGTAAAAGAGTTGCACCCTCGTTTACAACCCATAGTCCACGAGAACGGATCGCGCAAAATTCATTAAACTAATATTTAAAAAAATCTCCGTGTTTAAATCTTAGCTTTCCTGCAGTCATTTTTGGTTAGCAAACTAAATAACCTTAGGAGCGAGAAAATGGAAAAAAAAAATTATTAATCAGATAGCTAATTTTAAGAATTTTCCACTTCGCAGTCTTTGAAGGCCGATTAAGGCCAAAGTTAGCCCCATTAAGTCCTACGTTTTTTAATGATTATGAAAGCTGAGAGTCTGGCGCATTCTTGAAGCCTACTTGAGAACCATGAAGTCACCTGTTTAGATTTTTAATTTGAAGTTGAAAATTTAAGTCATAATTTACCGAACGTAAATTTTTCACTTTAGATCAACATTTTCATAACTTTCACCACAGTTACGAAGCTGATTATTTTATGCATAAAAGTACTACTTATGAAAATTCAGTTGCAAAAAAAGAAACTCGATAAAACCCTCTACTTTTTTTTTTGAATTTTTTTAGGTTGGTCAGGTCGAAAATTTTCAAACATTCAGAAAAAAATTCATAACTCGAAAACTATGAAAAGTCGCGGAACATACATGGGGGTGATTCGAATACCCCACGATACGAGGGACCGAAATTTTATTTTTGGACGTCAATGTTCCGGCCACCCTGTATATCTACCCAGGTCGCGGTCTACTTGTGTGCCACTTGTTCAGCCGTTAAAGAGTGAAGAGGTAACAGACAGATACAGTTTCATTCGCATTTACATATTATAATAATAAGTATGGAGTATGGAAGTAAGGATTGAACAAAAATAATTTACCTTATTATATTCCAAGTCCCAGCACTTGACTTGTCTGTCTTCACCACAACTGAATAAGTATGGATGCCTTGGGGATACTTCTAGACCTGAGAACAGAAATACCACAAAGAGTTTTTAGTTTAGCATTCAGTAACATTTTCATTAAGAATTTATATGTGGCTTGAAAGTTACAATAAGGTCCCCAAGTCAACTTACCTCTTACTGTACTAACGTGTCCTGTGAGTGAAACTTTCAGTTTGCCGCTTGCCAAATCCCAAATCTTTATCACTCTGTCTGCAGCGCCTGAAGAATTAAGAGTATAGCATGTCAATTCAATTGTAAGGAGTGTTTTATTAATAGTCGGAAAACCAGTTACGAATTTTAGGATGGTTTACATGACACTCTAAGGTTTTGTAAAGGACCCCTTGCTTAGCAAATGGGGATCACTTTTACTTTACGCTTAGTTGAGCTATAATAATGCCGTGGTCTATAGAACTAAAAAACCAGAAAAAATAATAATGCAGACAGCACCTAATTGAAACTTTTGTGTTAACTTATTATTTCTTTAGGTATTAATTTTGTTGTTTAAGATAAATAAATGATTTTGACAAACTTCTTCCAATCATATTAAAAGATAAAGCTTACCTGTAGCAAACCACTCATTGCCCGGTTCAACAGCCACACACCGCACCCAGCCCAGATGTCCAGAGATGACGCGGAACAGCTTCCAAGGTGCGTGCCACTTGGGCTTGGGCATCGTGGGAGGTTTCCTGGGCAGGGCCACGGCCCCTGAGGGCGGGGCTGCCGCAGGAGTGGGCCCCGTGAACGGCATCAGGGCGGCGTCTGAACCGAGGGCTGCTGATTCTGCTAGTTCTCCTAGGGAACATAGAATTTTGATGTTAGTAGAGGAAATTAAAATAATTTGGACCGCATACATATTTCTCTAGGGTAAATAATCATTTCCATGCTTTTTCTTTTTTGAGAACATACAATCTACAGGTTCAGGGCGGCAGTGACATCCACGAGCAACCTTTCAATGTTAGTCATTTATTAAAAAATTAAAACTGCTGTTTCATAGAAAAGTGCAATACCTACACGGTCAAAATGTAGGAACAGCAATTTTCTTTTTGTAACTGACGTAAAATTTCCGCACTAGGCGGTCGGTATGCACCACTTTAGCATGCAATAGCTCTACACATAAGAACTATTATATGAACTATACACAAACCATCTGATGCGGCTTCATCCTTCTGTTCTGGGCCATTACAGCCTTGCATACAAGAAGAATAATTGACTTAAGTAGGATGTGGTAAAGCAACATACAGAATGATAACAATCAACGGGCCAGGCTCCAGAAAAGTTAATGAGGTAAAATAAGGGATTATACCAAAAGGTTGGGCTGTAATCTCCCTCGTGCAAAACAGGGTCATAATACCGATTTTATTTCTCCTTCTCCTTTGACGAGTTATTTTATTTAGAGATCATTGGGTGAGTGTTGTGTTTATTTAGAGATCATTGGGTCACTCATCCAATAGAAATAGGTAAGGTAAGGCATAGATATCAGAAGGTTCCATTAAAGTTACCATCTTCCATTATCATTGGTATGTCTGGCTGTGTTCTGGAATCTTGTTGTTTGACAGCCTGCGCAAGCTGCACTGCATCCAATACCTGTCCATAGCTGTCGCGAGACTTCACACCTTTTAAAATTTTCTCTCTGAAAACAATAAGTTGAATACAGGGTGTTAGAAATTCTTAGTTAACAAATAGATTTTATTGTAATGATTTTTCATTTTCTCATGTTGTGTATAGTGGTAATGTTAAAAATAACATTAGTTCCTGATCATAACAAAATATAAGAAATAGTTTGTATATTGTTGTACAGTGATTATGGATCATGGGTCAGAATCATAAAATTAGCTTGAATAGTTCTATGCTATGCTTAGTTATACACTCTAAGTGGGGCTTGAGGCTTAGTAATAACCGCTGCATGGGTTGATCAATCAGGTTATAAAGACCCCTCCGTGCCCCGAAAAGCATGTTAAGCCGTTGGTCCCGGCTGTCATTCGTGGTTCTTTGACAGTCGTTCAGGCCTACGGGTCGCCAGAAACCCGAAAGTCTGACAACCAGTCTTACCAAGGGGTATTGTTTTACCCAATAACTGGGTTGTGGAGATCAGATAGGCAGTCGCTCCATGTAAAATACTGGTATTCAGCTGCATCCAGTTAGACTGGAAGCCAACCCCAACATAGTTGGGAAAAGGCTCTAGGCAGATGATAAGTTCTACGCTGTGCTCTGAAACAGATTTGAAATTGTTTTCTGTTTGTTGAATGTTTTTTTTTCTTCTTTGGCAACTGAGCTGATTTCGACTATAATGTCTTGACAATCTTAGCCTAATACTTACGCTTTTTCATCAATTGGCGGCAACAGTCCTTGGTTAGATAGAAACATATCATGAGACCTCTTCAGAGATCTAAACACCAATGTGTGTACCGAATGTTTTATCACCTCTTCCGACATTTTGGTTATCTGTTAGACTATATCTACTAAAATAAAGTAAGAACTATCTTTTAGTTACTATTAGATTATCAGGAATAGAATGGTTTTGTCATATTTTTGGGAAAACTCGGTCAACAAACACTGCAACAGCATGCGATGGCGTCATGTCAAAGTCAACTGTCAAATCAACGTCAATCAACATGACGTTTTCGTCGTTGGTTATTTCGTTCGGAAACAAATTTGTTGGTAGACTTTCGTTGGTAGTGGTGAAGGCTAAACACGTGCTTTTGTCAGTACTACGATATTTTTCGATTTCTAGTGAACCGTTGTGTGAAACTTGATCGAGACTTTTCCTAGTGATTGTGTAAGGTTAGTTTTATTTGTTATTGTCTTGTTTTTAACCGCTATTCGTCGTCAAAATGAACTCCAAAAAGCCCCCTGATCCCGAGCCTTTTGATCTTTCCCCTGTCTTGACTGGCACCCTACCCCATGACACCCAAATACTAACGCAAGACCCCAAAATGGATACGGAAACTACAAATCGGAAGAGAGTCGCTGTGTCCCCCCCTGCTACTCCAAATATGCCACCTAAGATACCAAAATTAAGATTATGTTTTTTAATATACGGTGGATTATCTCTGGCTGTATAAGTATACAGCCAGAGATAATCCACCGTATATTGTCCATGTTTCCCTTAAGGATAGCCCACTGATAGAGGTCAGTGGGATAGCCAGAGTTCACGCCAATATTACTATACTCTTTGCTTCACGCACTGTGATACAACCGGTCAAGATTGGTATGTTTTTGATGATAAATAACATTTATTTATTTATTTATTTATAACAGCTTAAAACTACCATTACAGTATTTACCCTAATGCGACAGATAAGAACAGCCTAAGCTATATAGCTTAGGTAATTAGTTTAGTAGCTACGCACAATGGTCCATTTGAAGGACTAATAATATGAACATCAATAACATACACCTCGATGGGGTCAAACTTAAAGGTAGAAATAAAGTATCGGTTGAATACTTTATATTATTATTAGAATATATTTAAGACTCATCAGGACGCAAACAGTTTTCTAATTAATAACTTGTTAATTCAACATAATTATACGGCCTCCATCCCGCAATTCATTATTACACGAATGGGTATTCAAACTCAACTCAAACTCAAAGCATTTATTTCAAATGAACCAATTACAGGCACTTTTAAATTGTCAAGGAGTCGGTCAGTCAGAAAGATGAAGCTAGTTGCCCATTCCAAAGCGTAGTAGGTACCTATGGAGAAGAACGGACAAGAAACTCCATGGACACTCTTTTAAATCAAAATATTGTTACAAAAAAGTGGTTACATCATTCATGTTGTAAATATAGGTACATGTGAGAACGATGTAGAAAGACGTTAAAAGCGTCCGTAATAAAAAGATAAAAATAATTATGGAATTAAAATAAGCCGTGGCAGCTAAGAAATGACCAGTGCCTACTGACGGCGCCCGTTCATGAACATGACGTATGGATCAGCACCATTCAGCTCAATCATTTTGAATGGAACTCAATGATCCAATACACACGCCACCACCAGCGACACATTTGAGTGAGCATGACATAGGTACTCTCAGCCGCCAGGGCACATTCAAGTCAATGAAAGACGAACCCAGTAAGCTTTATAGTGGGTACATAGTGCTCACACATGTGCTATGCAATTATACAATACTAAGAGATTGAATTTATACAATGTAAAGATAGGTTGTACAATCTTCACCAGATCCAACATTATTTTCGAATGCTAATTAATTATTTTACGCGCCCAAGCATTTTTGTCAGCGATATAATCCCCCAACTTATAGTATGCTTGGCTGTATACAGCCAACGAAACGAAATTTAAATCTTGTATAAAACGTACACTATAGTGTGCGTTTTATACAAGATTTAAATTTCGTTTCATTCAGATGTAGTATGCGGGGAGGTATTTTACTGTAACATATTGTTAGGGATACCCCTACTGAATGGTCGGAAGACGAAATAATTGAAAATATTAAGTTTCCTGAAGGATGTGGTGCTGTTGTGAAGGCCAGGAGGATGAGCAGTAAGGTGACCTCGTTTGGTGTAGCAGAGTGGAAGCCTACGCAGACGGTTGTAGTTACTTTCGATGGACAAGTTTTGCCTAAGCGGGTGTATTGTTTCTACTCAGCTCTTCCAGTTGAGAGATACACATACCCAACAATCCAGTGTTTCCATTGTTATCGAAGTGGCCATACCCGTACTATATGTAGGTCGAAACCACGCTGTTTTAAATGTGGTGAAGATCATCCTGGTGATGGATGTGAAATCCCCCCTGACTTAGGATTATGTGTTTCATGTTCTGGGAACCATTTCGCAAATGACAGTGCTTGTCATCTCTTAGCCACCACGTCTTATTTTAATTATTTTATTATGGATTGTTTTGTTTAAATTTATATTTGCTGTACACTGGACACTCAACGTGTACGTCTTATTTACATCGTTCTCACATATAATATACCTATATTCAACATATGACGTAACTAATATTTATGTAACAATATAATTTAAAAGAGTGTCCATGGAGTTTCTTGCCCGTTCTTCTCTATAACGCTTAGGAAAGGGCAACTAGCTTCATATTTCTGATTCTGACTGACCGACCACTTGACAATTCAAAAGTGCCTGTAAATGGTTTAATGGCGAAGTGATATGAGCAGGGATATGCTTCAAATACGTGACGATATCAGGTCCACCTTGACTGGCATCCAGAAAGCTATGCAACAGCTACGTACAGAGCAAACCCTGTTAAAACAACAAGTGTCCACCCTTCGTGATGACATTATTGACCTGCAAGCCAGTTCTCAGAACCAGACAATAGAGCACGACACACTAAAAAAGCGTGTTGATGATTTGAGCTGTAACACATCGTCGGCTGAGTTTTAGTCAACAATTTGTAGCCTGGAAACTAAGATTGACGATATTGAGCAGCAGGCTCGACAATGTAATGTTGAGATAATTATGTAGCCTGTACCTGCCTGAAAGGCGTAATGAAAACTTACCTTCCATAATTGAAACCACAGGGAACGTGCTTAAATCTCCAATTTTACTCAATGACATTGTCGCTGTACATAGAGTGCCCCATGCTCATCAACAAAGCATAAGGCCAAAGAATGTTATTATAAAGTTCACCTCTCGCCTACAGAGAGACAATTTGCTCAGCGCATATCGTAAAGCTGACTCGTTAAAGACTGATTAAATTGGTATTCCCGGTTCGTCCACTTCTGTTTATATTAATGAGCACTTAACCTTAAAGAGAAAGCAGTTGTTTCGTAAAACCCGGGAAGTTGCAAACAACCATAATCATAAATACGTATGGATCAGAAATGGTACCATACTGGTACGAGAGCGTGATGGTGAAACCGCTTTTGCGATACGCGGAGACGGTGATCTTATTAAAATTGAAAAGAAAACAACTGATTGACTGCTTCCTCGTTATGGTCTTCAACTCTATAACTATGAAATATTATTCGCATGGGGTCGTGTATTCATTACTTGAGCTGAATTGTCATTATAATTGTATTGTGTTGCATGTTCCTTTAATTATTTTATTTAATCATCTTTCAACTACACACATCAAAAGTGTCTAGGGATCAACATATATTTTTGCAATAACTTTTCTCCTGATTGATATTAATTAAAATTTTCTTTAAGGATTCATAAAATAAAGTATTTTCGTTTGTCACAGTAACGATAAACCAAGTCACCTTTGCATTAATAAAGAAATTTGCCATTTTCCTAATAAAGGGATTTTTGACATTTGAACCACTAACACAAAAGTTCGAAAAAAAGACTGAAATAACAGTTTTCTTTAAAATTTTATTGGGTAACTTAAACAATTAATAATCCGTGTTTCTACCGCGAACACTAACAACACAAGAACATCGGTTTGGCATACTCAAAATGAGTTCATCCAAATCACGCTGTGGAATGGCCGCCCATGTTCGTTGCAACAACAAAAAAAGGTTTTCTTGCGACTGGATACCCTCCATATTCGGCAGAGCTCTTCTCTGTAGCATATCCCATGCATGCTCAATCGGGTTCAAGTCTGGCGACTGAGCAGGCCAGGGCAGGACATTGATGTTAGCTGCGGCGAGAGTCTGTCTTACAACTCTGGCGGTGTGCGGTCGTGCATTATCATGCATTAACTGAAATAAGGGACCGATTTGCACTTGTAGAGGAACGATGACGTCTGATACAATCGTCTCAGCATAAATTTGAGCGTTGAGGTTGCCTCTGATCCAAATCAACTCAGTTCTTCCGCCGATCCAAATATCCGCCCATACCATGATGGTTCCACCACTATAAGGATGGACTTCCTGGCAGGATTTTAATCGCTGTTGGCGTCCAGGGGTTCTCCAGTGTCGTATACGTCTTGTATCCGGTCTCATACCAAAACGAGACTCATCAGAAAAGCACACGAAACGCCATTGTTCTTCTGCCCAATTTCTGTGTTCAAGAGCCCATTGATATCGAATCCTACGATTGTGCATTGCTATAGGTGGTACCCGTAGCGGTCTTCGGGAATGAAGGTTCACTTCATGCAAGCGGTTTCTGACTGTTTGGTCGCTAATTAAGTTCCCTGAAGAGTGATGAAGCCTCACGGCTAACATCATGGCGGTTATTGTTGGAGCTCTTCGAGTTAAGATTTGAATGTATCGGTCTTGTCTCCGTGTGGTGCAGCGATACCGTCCTCCATGGCGCTCAGCCACGGTACCAGTGCTTCGGTAACGTGTCCAAAGTCGACTGATAACACTCTGACTTGTATTCAGAGCTAAAGCCACAGTACGTTGCCGGGAACCAGCTTCTATCATTCCCACGGCTCTGAGCATTTCTTCCCTGCTTAAATGACGTCGCCGCTCCATAATAACGTTGGTTTTAATCAGTAGTAGGGAAACAGTAGCACTAATAATGTCTTCAATGCGTTGTATGTTTTTATAGGGAAAATATTGACAGCTGATTTTCATCTTTTACTCGAATTTGATTCACAGTTCCTGATTCAAATTATGAAATGCACCAAAAAGGATCCATATAAATTTATAAAATCATAAATTTATTACAAAGCCACAATGTGGCTTTGTAATAAATTTTTATGCGTATGCGTAAGCATTTTTATGCGGATTTCTTGAGATTAAGATGTCATCTTAATCTCAAGAAATCCGCATAAAAATGCTTGATCCCTAGACACTTTTGATGTGTGTATTTATTAATGAAATTAATTGCTATTCAGTATTCCAAAATCTACTATTATTTACATGCCTTTATATTGTATTTTTTCTGAAATCATTATGCTGATCTTTCCTTGTAAGCGCGATATGTCATATCTTTATATAAATGTGTTTAAACCTGCTATTATTATAAACTACGGCTGAAACCTATGTGCACAATACGTGCTGCCTTATATTATATTTATGTTAAGATTTTTGTTCAATGGATAATAACGACATAACTATATACTACAAAAATTTTAGAGGGTTGAGAACCAAATTGAATACCTTGTATTTGAGTATTCTGTCGTTTTCCTACGACTTAATCATATTGACTGAGACGTGTCTTATACCTGATATTGTGGATCCTCGATACATTGTGTACCGCTGTGATCGAGATCGCGACACAACTTGTAAACGAGATGGCGGCGGTGGGGTTTTGGTCGCAATGTCACGTGGACTCCGGTCATGTTTACTTGATATTTCTGGTCGACAGACGTGCATTGAGCATCTTGCGGTTGGTATTCCGAGTAAAATGTCAGGCCTTGCAACAAAATCAACTTCATAGTAAAATTCACAGTAAAATCATAGTAGATATTAAGAGCTTGTTATTTGACTGTTCCCAAAATGGCTTGGACATCGAGATAGTCTGGATCCCTGGTCACTCGGGTATTGTTGGCAATGAGTGCGCTGATTCATTAGCAAAATATGCCATATCGAATACGACTGATCGAAAGCACTACGTAGCTCATAACTACTATTTCCGAAATGGTGCCAAGCTCAAATTGCTCGACTCATGGACAAAAACGTGGAATGAGACCTCCAAAGCCAAGGGTGCCTACTACGCAGCTATACAGCCTGACATCCAGCGGAAACCTTGATTTTTAAATACCCCAAATTGTCCAAAAGAACTGTTTCGTCGCTTTGCAGACTAAGACTCGGACATTGTTGTAGCCAGTGTTTCTGAATAAAATCCATGTTAGGGACAGTTCCCTGTGTGAATGCGGTCTCGCGGAGAGTACTTTGCACCATACTTTTTTCTCCTGCTCCTTGAACACTAAATCCTTCGATTTCTATCGAAAAATCTCCAAATGTAACATTCCTCTCCCAACAAACTTCCACTCCCTTTTATTCCACTTCTCTCCCAAAATTATTAACCTTTTAACAACTTTTTTAAATGAAAATGATGTTAAATTGTAATTGGTGCGTAATAATTATGTAAATAAATGTTCTGTATGTCTGTGCTCTTTATCACCATATTTTATATAAGATAGTATTTTAGAATAATATTTATGTTTTACTAACCCCCTGTCCTCGATTTTTCAGCGACACACATCTGTAGTACTACCACAAAGTGCAAAGTCGACGGCCCGCCTTCGCGCTGCCGTCTAAACGTGACGCTGGCAGAATAGTCGACATCGGCTCAATTGCGATAAAAAAAAAATGTTGGAATTTTTTATTTCGTTTACGGTTAAATAAGTACCCTTTCCATGGCATAAGACTTTTACAAACCCAGATCCATCCGCTAAAATGGCCTAGGTAAGGCTATTTTTTTCATTGATTGGCAATGAGAAATTGCAATATTGAAGATTATACTTAACCGAACATAATACAGAGTTGATACGACAGAGGGACTTTCCTTTAAACTGCCTATACTGGGTACCATTTTCAAGCTCTGTACCAAAAATCAATTAAATAGGAACAGTAGTTTAGTCGCAAATGATTTTTTAATTTTTTGCTCTTTCATTACAAAGGGTGGTTGCGTTTTACTCTGATTTGTAAGCTAAATAGTTCGATTGAAAAAAAAAAACACATTTTTGGTGCTTTTTATTTTTATACCATATTGAATTAATACTAAACACGTATAGTTATACGTAGTGTAATTTAATGCCCCGCTGTCATATCAACTCTGTATACTCCACCAGGCCAGGCCAGGCCAGGCCAGGCTATACCAGGATACCATTTATCGACGAAGTAAAAGGCAGAAGAAATAATAATATTTTATTGACAAGTACAAAACTTCGTGATACATACTGTATATAATAATATATTCTAATAGTTATTTTATTACAGATGCAGTTTATCGAGTAAAATAGACATACAGTACCATGTCACATTGTGTGATGAATGACTAGAAATTGTGACAGTTACATTAGACTAGTTCTAGAGGCTTTATTTATAGCATAAACAATTGCACATTGAATAAAATAAAATTCGTTATAAATGTATAATATTTACACGAAATAAACTAGAGACTACCGAGTTACAATTACGTTCGCATACAAAGGCTTAGACAGGCTATTCGTATTATGGACACTGATGCACTTTGTAAGCTTGGTTCTAATACCTTCATTACCTACTACATTATTGTAGTCTAGATACTTCTTTCAATACATTTGAAAAAAATCGACTCGCTTACCCACTCTACTAAAAACAGCAAGAGATATCTATTTAAAAATCTATTGTGTTCTACTGAAGCAAAACGCTGTTGGGATTTGTGAGTAAATTATCGAAAGAAGTACGCAAACTATTTATTCTATTTCACTAAATCTGTAAGTGTCCCATTATGTGCTAGATGCGGATTAAAGCGTTCTAAGTATAAAGTCCAGAGCTGATTTTAAAACTTTAGTTCAGGTTTCGAACTAAGTGTGTCAGAAAAGAGTGATCCTCAAACGAGACGATCCACATTCGAGTTCTCGATCGACTGCCAATCGTAATCGATATCGGTAGTATCGGCGACGGAGAATACCGCGCCACTCTCGGTTCAGATGGCCGACTTCTCCGGGTTATTTGCATCACTCACTCGGCGGGAGTGTGGGGCCCTCCGCAGAGTTCGGGGCTGGAGGTTCAGGGGAGGAAGGTTCGGGCGTTCGATCCTTGTGGGAGAAGAAACGAGAGGCCGTGTCCCACGGCGAAGAGTGTCCATGCCATTTCGGAAGTACTCTTCGGTCCTGTCGCTGTAGCTTTCGATTAGTGGCGCAGGATCTTCGTATTCTACGTTGAAATGTCGTGGGATGGCTAAATCTTCCGGTGGGCCGAGCTTGTATAGCGGCGGCTCAACGCACTCATAGTGGTGGTCTTCGGTCTCGTCGTGCGTGTCGTGCGGGTACGTGTCGGCCACGAAGTGCCGCGTGCCGCGCGGCGTCAGCGCCGCCCACAGCACGCGCGAGTCGAGTGCCGCCCCGCCGTACAGCGCGTTGGAGCCGGAAGCTTTACCAGTGCCGCCCTTACATCCTCCTCGGGCCCTGTCGAGAAAAAACCCATGAGATTTTTTCCAACTGCAAGAAAAATAGAGGATACAATGAGAATTAAAAAAAAAGTTAAAAGTGGACCCTGGTCTTTGGCCCAGAAGAAAGAAGAAATAGAGATGCAAAGTCAGTAGGTACTTAGTTGCGGTTGTTTCGATCGTCGAATTGGTAGACCTTATGAAAACTACTCACTCTCTACATTTGAGCAGGAACAGGGCCAGTAAGGCAGCAATGCAGAGAACAGCGATGCAGCAGGTGATCAGCACGAGGAACCACGTGTCGTCGTTAGAAGCAGGCTCTGCAACAAGTTTTACAGTAATCTGTTAATATTGCTATTATTATTATTAAATATTAGTTAGACAATAATTTCTATAATTTTCTTTGAAAAATAATCACTATTAAGAAACTTATTGATACTGTACTTGTATCAAAAGTAGGTACCTACAATACGTGGACTATTATAATAAGTAACTGAGGGGCAATTCCCGTAATTTTGAGAACGTTCACAGTCTGATCTCAGTCTCAATCTGTCAAAAATACAATCAATTTACATACATTTTGACAAGTTTTTGACATCGACTGTCGCTGAGTTGAGATTGCGACTTGAATTTGATTTTGAACGTTTTTTAATTAGTACGAGAAATGCCCCTCTCGTGTATCTAATTGAAAAAAATGCAAGATTACTGGGACTCACGAGCATACTCATGAGGATAGGTTGGATATAACATGATGACGGATTTAAAATTATACCGGGTCAAATTAAATTAGCTAACGAAACTTCACAGATGGGACGGGGATCGATATCTAAACACGACAAAACTAAAGAAAACAGATTTTCTCAACAAATACTTTAAGTACCTAACAAAACCACAACGTTCAACGCCGGTAGCGTTGAATGACATAAAAAAAATTCATCACAAGATTTTTATTTTATCGTGTTTAGATATCGATAGCCATCACGTCGGTATAGTTTCGTCAGCAAATGTTTAGCTAATTTAATTTGAACTTGTATTGTTGTTATGATAGAACTGATATAAAATGACGGTGTTCTATGATCGTGTCTAGGTTTGAATTATTTCGTATGATCTCTTTTGTTCGAGCCAGGTGAAATGTTGAATTGGGAAACTCAGTGTGCATTATAAACAGATAAATAAACTACAAACATATTACTTTTAAAAATCGAAAGACAACATACGTATCTCACCATGTCTGGGTAGCTCATGGTATTCCACTCCGGGGAACAGCGAGTTCTCCTCGTTGTTCTTGTGAGGGGGGCACTTGGAAGCCCTGCATGGTGGCGTCAGGTTGGCAGCACTGGCTAGGAAGGTTGGTAGTGGAGGAGGTGGCATGTGCAAGATCGAGTCCGGTGGCGGCCCGAGGGACAGACACTCCGCCCCGCATGACATCCTGAAAAAAAAAAAATATGCTAGATTTATTACAGAACTTTCGAGCACAAACACAAAAACTCGTCGATAGAAAACATTTATAACTTTTTAAATGATCATTAGCAAATATTGATTTCTGTTAGGTATCTTAGCTAATATTAGAAATGCGAAGGCGAGTTTGTGTTTGTCACGCTTGCACGCTAAAACGGCTATACGGATTTGGATGAAATTTCGCACACAGATAGACCATAAGCCTGGGTAAGGCTTAGGCTACGGTTACTTTAACTAGTACTTAGGCTACTTTTAGGCTATTTTCTGTTGTAAAATAAAGTATAAATAAATAAATACGTACCAATAACTAAGTAATAAAACATAAATGGATATAGTTTGATTGTAGGTACCTACTATTTATCTATTCTAGATTGAAAACACCCGAAATATGGTGTATCTTCACTTAATTATAACTAGCAACTGACTGAAATAACGAACTGACAATAAATAATATAAACTTAGGAGTTTAGGTAAATGATTGGAATATCGCAAGGAACAATATTTGGCTTAAATTATAACAATGGCATTTAATTCAATTTAAGTAAAAACTCACCATTTAATAAACTATTTAGTTAAACTTACCATAGACGATCTTATTTCTACAAAAGACGGTGCTTCAGTGTGTGTTAACTTAGGTACTTCTAATTCAAAATTTGCATTTAAAGTATCTAATGTTAACTGGAAAATTAATGAATAAGTACAGTGGACTACCCTTTAAATTCGAAAATTAGGGCCATGAACTGCTTTGTTGTTGTCATTTTTAGTAAATTATATTAATATAGCTTATAAAATGGTACGAGAAAACTAGAAGAAAGAAAATAATTCATTCACACAAAGAAAATGAACACACGAAAACCTTCAGCATATTTCATCGAATTCTACACAACACGCAAAACACAACAATATCAACCAGACTCACTTTTTAATATTATTTATAGAATTTTCACACAAAACAGATGCACTTTACACCGTTCTCCTATTACACTTGCTAAAAATTTGGTCCATTGGATGCAGGGCGCAGGCGCGAACCTGCACCATGACATTTACTAACCACTATAAACTCAACCATCCATTCGATCAAGTTAAGTCCATTGCTGGTTAACCTCAACATTTCAGTAGCCATGATATGAACAAAGCATCGATGGATGCGCAAGCAATAGCTTTTAACCCCATTTGTCATTTATAAGTAGTAGCACAATAACGGGTACATTATTGATTCACGCAAGCGCGGGAAGGGCTTCTCGACCCTCGAAATAAGGGTGGTAAATAAAAGCTTTAAATCGAAAGTACTGATATATTGTTGTCTCCCTCTTTCGTAAAAAAAATCTAGGGTAAAATAAATAGTGTTATTAATATTTTGTATTTCGATTTTAGTAAATCGTAAATTATTTCAGCATGTGACTTACTGATTGGGTATTTATAGTAGACTTCATCAAAGCAATGAAAATGTTGAAAAGAGGGTTTATATAGAAGTTATTAAATGTCTACCACATTTAGTTAAGTTAATTAAATATATATAACTATCACGCACACAACAACAAGTATAATAACAAGTGTTATATTAAGGACCTGAATATAAAACAAAAAGCTTTAAAACAGTAGACGATACAAGCAAAATATCAACGGTAACTTTCTTTTACCTAGAGGTAAAAGTGCCCTCCATCAATTTAATGACAGTTTTTAAAGTGAAAAAGACAATTCGATTTACCTAATAATTACTTATCTAAAAATTTTTAAGTTAACCCCAGGGCAGCTATACTTAGATTAAAAGATAGAGAAACACCAACTATTTTAAGAAGTTTCAAATAAAAAAATAAGATAAATCAAATTGAAAAAATTGGGGCCAGGAAAAGCTGTGTGTAGGGTCACGCTCAAGGTGAGGTGTATTTAACTCAACGGTCTGCCCTTAAGTTACCGCCAAAATGAGGGGTCAGAGGACTGATCTTTCATAAAATAATTCCAACCATTATTTACGATACCTAAGTAAATAGAAGCTTACTTTTACTTGTCTACCTTTTTTATATACTTATTTCAGTATTATTTATTTTAATGTTAGCTTGTATAGTGACTGTATTTAAGTATATTTCACTGTAAATAAATGGTATGTCTAAAAAAGAAATAAAAACTACAGACTTTTGTCAGATGCGCGTATTTTTGTTGCAGTATAGTTATAGTTTTCTTACTTCTTTTCGTGTGATGTCTAATTTGGGAGCTTTGTCAACATACCGCAGTTGCCCTTTGCCATTAAAAATCCACTTTTTGTTCTCCACTCCTACACGTGGAACTATAAAGCTTCATTAACAGTCAAACAAGGTCAGCCAATGAAAAACAGACGTAAAACACGTTAATTAATACCAGCACGTGTAATCACACTTCATATTGCATATTCAAGCAATGAAGTGGTATTAGTGCAAGTTATTACATCGCAATGTTGAGGACAGATCGTGTAGAAGGCGTAGAAGCTGAACTTTATAAAGCGATTAGTATGGGCGGCACGCTGCGAATATGACTGAGCTGGTAGAGTTGAGACTTTGAACGTGAGATGTCAGTAATTGAGAGGAAATAGAGTTATAAAAAACATCACGCCTCCGCATTCTCCGGGGTAGGCAGAATTCATTCCAACTTTTGTTCATGAACAATTTACATTGTGTTTGAAATCATTCTACTAATCAATACACAAATAACACAAGTAGGAAAGTAACACATTGGTAATTAAAAAAAATTACATCTTAACTGACAACCTAGAACGAAAATATCGAAAACATGTGGCATCCGCAAACCCGCACTGGGCCCGCGTGGTGGATTAAGGCCCACTCCCTCTTACAGAGAGGAGGCACGAGTCCCAGCAGTGGGAACATTATAGGCTGATTATGCTTACTGTCAGCCAATGATACATTAAAACAATAAAATTAAATTGAGTCACCTATATTGAACCACCACATTTCGCCAGTTATGTAGTCCCATGTAATAGGGGACCCAATACCAGACTCCGGCTGCTGCTTAGGATCCGACCCAGGGACACGCTTAGCGATCCCGCTTCCGACCACTAGACATGCGAGACATTGTTCCGTCTAACCGAAAGAGGGATTAGGAGAAGGTAAGTTAGATTTATTTGGAACTGTTCTCTGTCCTAGATGAATGCAATAGATGAAATTGATGAAACTGACAAGATAAGCAAGTAAAGAATATTGAGAGACCACACGACCACATCTCAGACTCAAACTCAAGCATTTATTTCAATAAAACCATTTACAATCTACTAATACTTTTGAATTATCAAGGAGTCGGTCAGAAAGATGAAGCTCATTCCAAAGTGTAGTAGATACCCATGGAGAAGAACGGGCAAGAATCCACGGACACTCGAAAAATATCGGTTACATCATTCTTGACGGCGGTTGGCAATCATACCTTCTGCAATGATGACGCCTGTCAAAATTTAGGATACTGAAGCGCGGAGTGCCTACCAGAACCATATTGTAGTAGCTACGATTCATAAGCCATGCTATCTCCTACGGTGGCCTCCTTTTGCCCTTTATTTTCCCATTCATTATTTTACATAAAATTGTCTTCATTTCGTCGGAAACGAGTACCAAATATAGCCTTTAAAATAGCGCAGGTAATGTCTTTGTCTTTATAAATTCATACTTCAAGATTTACCGTAGAGCAAACACCTAATCCAAATTACCTTTTCGTACCACTTGATCAAAAAAGTGACATTTTATGCCACAAAGAGCGAACATAACAATAGTCATTTTTAATCTGTTAAAAACAGGGAAAGAAAATTGTACTGAATTTCATTCATCCTCTAGGGGGAGAATGTGATTTAAATTTGGAATACTTACCGAAATTTATACTGAACTACATCTGTGTTTACACCATTGAGTTGTATATAAAGCATTATACATCTTTTTGAAAAAGGAATACGCATTTATTATGCAGTTATGATTATTAAATAAAAGTACGAAAACCGACGAGGCCGTATGAGGTTGACCTTTTGCTTTTGCCTTTGCTTTTCCTTCAAACGGCCTTTGCTTTTCCGACAAAAAAATATTAGTCTAGGAATTTGCCGTTTTTTTGTTTTCTTCAAATACATAAACGTTAAGTTTATTTTAATTTATTTTTATAAATAAGTTAATGTTCTAAAATACGTTTAATTGGCATTATTTTTAATAAATGCATACCTCATATTATTATTGTGTTAATTTTTTCGCAAATGGTAGTTACGAAAAGTAGAGTATTTTCCTCCGTGATAAAGCTGTCTTAGTCTTGGGTGAACTTAAATTCCTCGCTACACTCAGTACCCGTCTTAAATCCCTCGCTTCGCTCGTGATTTAAGGTTTTAACACCCTCGCTACGCTCGGGAGTAAACCTCGAGTCCTTCATTACGCTCGCGATTTAAATCGTCACCCGCGACAGAAGACACTGCTATATCCCCTTGGTTAATAATCTACTATTGTTGTTTGCTGTCATAGTGCAGGAGGTTCACTAAAATGCGCACTTAACACATTTCGGAAGGTCTTCGCGTTTGTCTATTAGATATCGGCTTAATTCAATTGTTTTGTGCGTGGACCGAAAAGGGCTGCTAATTATACTGAGATAATCGATATACTTCAACATAATTAAGTCAGGTAAACCTGACGTAATATAATTATGTCAGGTACACCTTACGCAATATAATTATATTAGGTACACCCTACGCAATGTAATTATGTCAGGTACATCCTACGCAATATAATTATGTCAGTTACACCCTACGCAATATAATTGTGTTAGGTACACCCTACGCAATATAATTATGTCAGGTACACCCTACGCATTATAATTATGTCAGGTACACTGTACGCAATATAATTATGTCAGATACACCCTACGCAATATAATTATGTCAGTTACACCCTACGCAATATAATTATGTCAGATACACCCTACGCAATATAATTATGTCAGGTACACCCTACGCAATATAATTATGTCAGGTACACCCTACGCAATATAATTATGTCAGGTACACCCTACGCAATATAATTATGTCAGGTACACCCTACGCAATATAATTATGTCAGGTACACCCTACGCAATATAATTATGTCAGGTACACCCTACGCAATATAATTATGTCAGGTACACCCTACGCAATATAATTATGTCAGGTACACCCTACGCAATATAATTATGTCAGGTACACCCTACGCATTATAATTATGTCAGGTACACTCTACGCAATATAATTATGTCAGATACACCCTACACAATATAATTATGTCAGGTAACGTACACTCTGCGCAGTTAGCGCTGGTACCACCTTGCTGATTGGCTAATATTCCTACCATAGTAGGTATGAGCTATTCTTGTATAGTTTAAGTCGATACGAAAGACGAAAGAAAAATAAAAAAAATATACACATTGACTTTTGTTGTTCTCGTTACACCACGGAGGCATATAAACTAAGAAAGGTTTGTGTTCATCAACACAAGAATAAATCAAGATATGGAACTTTCCATCACAAAGGAAGATTTTGTTGTTACAGGTAAGTATTCCTTTTCTGATGGAATGAGGTTAATCATACAAAAAGACAAGGAAACATACAAAAAGTAAAGATTTTCCGTAGGTAATTAATGGTTGTGGTAAATAAGTACTGAAAATATAACTAGAAACATTAATTCCTCTATAAAAAAGTATCATTTGACATCTCAAAGTACCTACACTTCAATTATTACTTACTTCTTTCGCTTGAAAACTTTTTTTCATAAAATTAATTTCCCAAAAAAATCCTCTAACCAACAAAATGCGAGCATTTTTAATTAAAGTTCGTGGAAATAACCGCGAACAGCCGGTGTTCTCATAAATTGACCAAAACCGAAATGAAAACAAACATGGCAGCCGCTATGGCATGACGTCAACAAGATGGCCGGTTCATTGATAACCACCGCTTCGCGCGTCACATCCGCGCGCACAGCGCATGCGCGCACTTATACAACCATTGAGAGATTGGAGCAATTCGGAGCTTGCGGAAAGCTTTCGATACGACTTATATTACGATTGCAAGGTTTTAGACCTACGACTTTTTAAATTAAAATCTTCCTTTTTTAAACTGTAATTACTCTTCTTCATAAGGTAAACTTCATGGGCGGCTGTGGCAACACTGGCAACTAAAGTAACTATTTTCTATGGTTCGAAGTGGCCAAAGTGTATTATGAATAGTAGTACCCAGATTTCACCACTTATGCTTAAATCCTATTTAATAAGAATAGGGGGCGAGCCTGTTGCCTTCAGCCTGACTCTGACTGACTGACCGCGCAAAACCAGACTCCGGGTTGCCACTGAGCAATCCTAATTGAAAATCCTGATAACAATTAGCTCGACGTGGGGATCGAAACAAACGCAGAACACGGTTTTAAGCCAACGAGGCAGAGGTACGAAATTATTTATCTTATTTTGTGCGAATTATTTATCGTGTCGTTGTCGTTCCCTTTAAAAGAGCTTTTAAGTGCGAAAGCAGCCTCTTTCAGACATGAAATATAGGCTGTATGTCGGCTGTATCAGATGCCGCCCTTGCCTCCGACTGAACGGACGAGCGTTCGCAACCGGGAATAAGCCGCGAACTTCATTTCAAATTTCGTATGCCGAACGCTTTTTATTTTTAAAATTATTTGTTTTCTTTTATTCGTTGCTGGTTGAGCAACGAGCACCGAGACTGTTTATACTCTTTGGTGAACTTTGAAGATTATTTACGGAAAGCTTGGTAAGTTTAGTTTGTATTTACTTGGATAAAACTATAATAGAGATTAAGATAGCTCTAATTTTAAGAAAACAAAATTACTGGTCTGACTTACATATAAAACTTTAACCTAATTTAGTTAAATACATATAAAGTAAGTAGGTACCTACATATAACGTTTTTAGAAAGCTGAATAATTAGTATTAACTCAATTATAGTTAACTTAATTTTCAATTACGTTTATCCAACAAGGTGCTGAAAATACTGACTAACGCAAGTTAAAGCAATATAACACATTTATGGAACTTTTCGGAGTCACTTAATACAGAGATTTCATGGTCTACGGCGCGTAGCAAATTAGCTACGCTTTCGGTGCTACGCGCTACGCCACTCGCGGCTATGCAGCGTTTTATTTTTGGCAAGAAATTGCCCGTAAAAAGTATTTTTAAATAGGTCACATTACAGTTACTTTAATCATCGATTTATTTAAATAACATTGCTGATGTCTACTTTTATTTGAAAAAAATACTTGTTTGAATGTTTTCAGAAACAATTTCGGTGGCCTCCAAGCCCTAATGCTTTTTAAATTGTTACATATTTCTTTGAAGGTTGTACCCTTCTTTCTAAAAGCAACAAAAAAAAAGATTTCTTTAGTTTTTTCTTCAAGGTTCACGTGTAAATGGTAAATGATGAATGAATAAGATAGATATTAACGATTCTTTGTAAGGAGCGATGAAAAATTTGAGCGAGGTTAACCCGTAATCGATTCTGTCATTACAACTAGGTATACGTTTGAGCAAATAGATGACTGTCATTACGGAGCGATAGGGCTTTTTCTTTTTTGATAGAAACTGCCAGATTTAAGGGCTGCTTCAGTGGACATACATTTTAAACAGCAATGGTAAAGACACCTTTGGATTTATGACTTTGGAATGCAGTTTAATATATATAGGTATATATATATTTTTTTTTACTATTTTTTACTATGTGAAGTGCATTTTGATCGGCATATAGTATATTTCAGGTATCAGGTTTCTTCATCTAACAAAGCATGAAACTCACTCCATTTAAGAACCGAACTTCACCGATTACTTGATGCCTATAAGTTTTTTTTATACGAATAGATTTGAATTACTTAAATAGTAATTTGTCTTACTATGTATTTGTAATTATAACTGAGTACTACTAAAGGAAACGATATAACACCTATACCAACATATACCTATCTTAAGATACCGTATCCTAACTCAATTTGGGTTAGCCGGGGACCATTTGAAGTAAATTGACTAGTCATAACACGATTTGCGTCCGATATAGACCGGAATCAGAATAAGGTACACGTACGTGGGTAGATCAGCGTAAATATAATAGGGCTTGTGGCTAAGTAATAACAGCCGCGCGGGTCGATCGATCAGGTTAAGCTACTCTTGCACCGGTTGGTCCGTGGATGGGTGACCATCTTTACATATGAAGACCCCTCCGTGCCTTGGAAAGCACAATAAGCCGCTGGTCCCGGCAGTCGTTATGGGTCGTCAGAAGCCCGAAAGTCTGACAACCAGTTACCAGGCAGTACCAAGGAGTATCGTATTACCCAGTAACTGGTTTGTCGAGGTCAGATAGGCAGTCGCTTTATGTAAAATACTGGTATTCAGATGCATCCGGTTAGACTGGAAGCCGACCAAACCGACCGACTGGAACCGACGTAAAGTTGGGAAAAGGCCAGGCAGATGACTTTGAGGTAGGTATATCAGCAGGACAGTCATTTGTGGGGTGGGTAGAGTTATCACACAGGGTCAGTTTTGGTTCGATAGTTACATCGGGATAGTTTTGTCCTGGCAAATGGTACGTAAAATGTGCATAGGATAATCAGCCTATAACTTTCTCACTGCAAGGACATATTCCTTGTCTCTATGAGGGAGAGTGGGTCATAATCAGAATCCGTCACAATCTGCTTTGCTGGCCACGTGCGGGTTGGTGGATGTCACATGTCTTCGAAATGTTGGTTCAACAACCGGTTTTTTCACGATGCAAGGTTTTGAGAACACTCTTGTCGTGTGTATTCGAGGCAAACTAGCGTTCTTTCCAAATCCCAGAGGGGGTATGCTGTGTAAAGAGCATTCACCTCTGGACGAAGCAATGCTCCGTGACCTTTTTACGTCCCAGTTCGTAAACTAATATTTACACGGCGCTTGAGCTTCAGACGTCATAGGAATTTCATACATTAGGTGTACCATGACATTGTTACCTAGTTTTTTTACTCAGGGTTATCGCGTTACCCAGTTACTGAGTTGTCGAGGTCAGATAAGCAATTGTTCTATGTAAAATACTGTCATTCAGATGCATCCGGTTAGATTGAAGAAAATCTGGCAGCCCTTCAGGTCCATTTGTTGATAACAAGAGTAACAACTAATGAGCTTGTCTCATTTTGTACACATTAGGTACTTAGTGAACTGTGACGTAACTCGCACCCAGCGTCACAAAAGTCACACCGACGCGACAGGTGGCACGACTCCGTTGTTGTCAAGGCACGTGCCGTTTTATTACGAACGTGTCGGCTTTCTCACGAGATTTCACTTCACTGCCTTCATATTAAGACTTTTTGAAACGGGAAAGGTATGTTTTTTTTCCTGTTATTCAGTTGAGCGATGAAAATGGTACGTTATTGACGGTGGGTATTTTTGGTAAACCCAGTAATCGCTTTACATACAGTCATGTTCGTGGACTAACTTTTTAATGTGTCACTTGTAATATTATACAAACGGGACGGGGCGAGACCGTCCCATCCTGTTATGAGTGGTCCAATTGAAAATGCCGGAAAAAGACACGTCTACAAGAAACTATCCGTTTGCAATGTGGGGAACTCGATATCACCTACAAATAATTACCTATAACGATGTTTTTATTGTAGGGCATTAATTAATAAAAGTTTTACATCCCTGCTTCTTCCAGCTTCTTAATTACTACGATAAAAAAAAAACCTAGTACTTTTCTAGTTATCATCATCATTTTCTTACTATGATTTGTTTTAAGTAGATAAATTCTTATTTGCTCTTTAACTAAAAGCAGTCCTTTGCCATTTGTAATGTCTCTGTTGTTTGGCGACTAGCTAAGTGGGAGCATCTACATTACATTTACCACTTAGGAGTTACAACGAGTTATGTAAAACCCTTTTATATTACTTTTCAGAAAACATCGCATAATAATGTGTTTTTAAGTAAAATCTAGATGAAAGTTATAATGAAGAAGAGACATGAACAGGTCAGGAGAAAGAGTTTGTTGGAGGGCCTTGGATTGTATTTTATGGATAGTAGAAAAGTCTTTCGGTACAGGAGGTTTTCGGCAACGTTTTGCAAACCTGTTCTTTACCCAGGGGTTAGTTAAAGAGGTGTTGGATCATTCGGTCCCTTCAAAATGTTTGAGCTGAATGGCTGATCCTTGCGTCATGTTCGTGAACGGGCGCCGTCAGTTGGGACTGGCCATCTCTTAGCTGCCACGGCTTATTTCAAAAACAGACAAAAATCAAAAGCATTTGGAAAGGCACGAGAAAACTAAATAGTGAACCCAATACCTCTCTAAATGTTAACGGAGTAACTGAGCCGCGTGACATTGCGAACATGTTTAAAAGTCTTTTTCAGATTGAATATCCTTCCTGTGCTGGGGATGCTCAATACTGGTGAAATCAGGCAAAATTCGCTTGGGCCCGCAGTATTACCAGCTTTTACTGCTAAATGATAAATGATTTTATTTCTGTCAGAAGTAGGTTTGTACAAACACTTTTACACGTCAATCATATTTTAAAAACTAGATGAGGCCGGCGATTCCTATCTGACTACTCTGAGAGGAAAGGCCGAAACAAACTCAGAGGTCACAGTCTCTTTTAAAGTCCAGACATAATCTTGGTCAGATCATGTGAAGACCATGTAGATTGGTGTCTGAAACGGTCTTTTGAGGAAAAACCATACAGATTGAGCGGACCTGTCCAGTCAGTGCACGCATTTGTGCAGCTCAACACAGAACTTAAGGAACACAACGATTTGACGAACGATACCAAAGAAAGGACAATTGGGTAGGCCGCATAAATTACTCAAGCTGCCAGATCATGATTAAAACTAACCGAGAAAACAAAAAAAGTAATGGCCCGCTAAGTATATAATTATCTGTCGTTATAAACCATATGACGAGGGGAAATCCTCAGGCCCCGATGGAATTAGATTGAGCATTTGCAGCATACGGGGGTTCATCTGCCAGGCTTCTAGCTATGTTTTGTACATTTTGTTTAAGACACTCATACCTGCCGGATGAATGTATGAAGACCGTGACCAATAATCAAATACTACATATTTAGTTACTCGTATAATAGTATTTTTGTGGCATGTATATTAATGTTTGGTTACTAACATAGTTTTTAAGTAAACTAACATAAATATGGATCACCGTGTCTGAATTAAATAAATAAATAATATATTTACTTACTTTACTTTAGAATTGTTACTTATTTTCTGGTTAACTTTTGCTCTGGACGCTTTTCACGTGCTCGTTATCTTACGTCGTTCTTACAATATACATTAAACATTGATGTTGCAACCAATATTTTGTACCAATGTTTTGTAACAACATTTTAATTTAAAATAGTGTCCGTGGAGTTTCATGCCCGTTCTTTTTCATAGGAACCTACTATGCTTTGTAATGGGCAACTAGCTTCATTTTATTTATTTTATTTTATTAATTTTAGGAAAACTTACAGCTAATACATTTAATATCTAGTAGTGTGTAAACGATGGCCAATTACAAGCTTCCACTAACGATTAATGTGAGCAACATTAACAAATACGCGAAAACAGCGACGTAGAGATACGCAAATTAATTATCTCATGCTAAAAAAATACAATAAAATTGAGAAAAAAAAAATGGTTATGCATTGAAAAAACAATTGTTCAAACTTTTCTTTACTTCCCTAACGCTACTAGTAAATAAATTTAAATCAACCTCGACATCCTGACACACCATGTTAAAAGTACGACAAGCTCTTATCACGTACGAGCTCTGTCTGTAGATAGCTCTGACTTGAGGCACATGGAGAAGACGTGGTTTCCGAAGAAATGCACCCGGTACACGAAGCCTGATCATCTTTCTGACTGACTGACTGCTTGACAATTCAAAAGTGCCTGTTTGGTTTAATTGAAATAAATTATTTGAGTCTGAGTTTAAGGATAGGCAACGATTAATTAGTCTCATAATGGCCAAAATCAACGATAAGTAATCACTGCTTTAGGGAAAAATGTTGACCAGGAATTAATCGCGATATAACTGTTACGAATATAAATACATAGTTGATTACCGCTATTCCAATATTTTACCGTTTATCGCATTTCATTCTTCAATCAAAATCTGTTTTAAGACACCTTCAAAATCAAATCAATGTCTGAATAGCCAATAATAGCCGGTACGTACCAATAACGGCGATTTAATTATAACTTGTATAGCTTCAATAGCCTGGACGATCCATGAATAAACATAGATCGATCGTAAAACACACCCAAACAGTGTACTGAACATTAATTTAATAAGTTTTCGATCTAAGGACGCGTTCACACTTTAACTTAGTTTATTTTTTTTTCTTTAAAAGTCTTTTGTCACAACAACTTAATTAACTGACAAACTATTAAAATTAAAATATAATAACCTAACCTAACTAGAACTATTATAAATCTAAAATGTGGTCTCGAAATGTTCCTCCGCATCGCTGTCGACTGGTAATGTACCCAAGAGACAGGCGGCTTTGCCACGTTGTATGGCAATGCTTAGCCTCTGGCCAGGGTAAAGCTAGACCTTGGGTCACGGGAAGACAGCCAGCCGTTTGGAGATTTCGTTGAACAAACCATGAACACTTGGACCCCACGGCCCGAGGCTTTCAACCCCAAACGGCTCGAAAATATAATTACCGAATACCGATAAGGTTATTACACTTTCGACGCTTGAGGTTTTCCGTAGCCGCAGCGCCAGCACAGCACGCCGAGCCAGGAAGAAGGGATGGCGCACGAGTATCGACACACGTTGCGTCCCACACTAAAGGCCTACCCACCTTCCATAGAAATAAAGACATGCCGTCCGGTCTCTCGTCATCGTCTCGTGCCAAGCCACTAGGTTCTAATACGACGCTAGAACGCCGACGGTGACAAGAGTATGTCGGATGATGTCATTAATGTTCGCGTGCCGCGCTAAGCGGCCCGCACTCTGCCTGCAAGACAGGCCGTGGTGTCCCGAGGCTGTAGAGGACCACGCCACAGTGATAGCGATGAGGAGAACAACAAGGAGCTCCTAGTCGTAGGGAAGCAGCGAGGCGGGAAGTAGTGTCATCGAACAAAGTGCCTATGTTCGACGACCGACGGTAATGCATGAAGCCAAAGACACGAGTACCGCTAACCACAGCCAGCCGGCGGGCGCGCTCCGCAGTAGTAGCAGACGTGTCTAGTAAATTATTCTGACTACTCTGCAGAGCGGCTCATCCCACCGTCTCTGGGAAGATGGATTGTCGGGTGGATCTGAATTTGGAGAAGCGAGTCTCCAGGCATCCATAGCCTCGGTGAAGCACGGCACATCAAACTTTATCAGTGTGGAGGCTAGGATTTTCCTGATTAATTTATCAGTGCCGTAAACCGTGGATATGAAAGCCGGTAAACTAATGCTAGAAGATTTGCGGAAGTTAGTTACTTAAATTCTGTTAAGAGGGCCACGCGGAGTAAATGTAACGTAAATTCGAAAGATATTAAAATTGAAAATACTCGCACAAAATATGTATTTACTTATTGTAAGACTTTTAAGACTTTATTCATATCTATGGCTGATACTACTTAATTGTACTTGTCCTAAAAACGTTAACTTACATGCTCTATGATAGTTGTATTTACTATTCAAAAATCGTTCGAATTTTAAATTTACTTGGAGCGTTCGTGCTAGGGGGCTGAGAAGTTTAGGAGGGATGTAAGGTACCGGTAAAACGGGGTTAATAGGGATGCAGGGGTGAATCGGGACGAAACTTTAAAAGGGATGTTAACGTTGAAATAATATAGTTGGCTGCCAAAAAGCACTCTAATGCGTTTACAGTATTATAATTAACGATTAAGTGCCCTTGTTGGCAACAAACTATATTATTTTAACGTTAAAATCCATTTTAAAGTTTCGTCCCGATTCACCCCTGCATCCCTAATAACCCCGTTTTACGGTACTTCTCTGAAAAACTCTAGAAACTGAATAAACTTTAGCAGAAGTGTCTTAAACTAGTCTCGTCATGCTCAAGCTGTCTCTTAAGTGTATAGTCTTGTGCATAACTGCATTTTCAGTTAAATTGTGTTAGTGGAAAAATAATGGTGACGACAAAAATATTGTTTCTTTTTTCTTAAAATAATGTTTTATGGATAAAAATGCACGATAATTATCGCATAATGTTCCAGACTTCGGTTTATTTAATTTATTTTCTAGAATACAGAACAGTTCACCTTAACATATGAGATATACAAATAAATCATACACTTATAAAGTAACACGATGACTCCGTAAGTCGTTATAAGAAAAACAGAATATTTAAAACTAGGCTTTTAAAGATTCTAGATCAATGAAAAGGTTATTTGCTCAGTTGATGTTGGGTGGTGGTAATTGTATAGAGTTTTAATTAATTTGTTTTGTATCACTTGTCTTACGTGCTACACACGAAACTAACATTCGTGGCCACCGCCTTGCACTCTGAGTGGCGCCATTGTTTTTGCAAGTAATGGGCGAAAGCAATGGTGGCCACTAACGTCTCATTCACCTCTGGTACAGATTACAGAGATTTAATATTCCCAGATTTTGATCGCTACGTTCCATAAAAGTTACCAAGTTACAGTGTTCTCAAATCTAACATAAGCAGTCGATGACCGACCAAGTCAACCATTCATTTAAACATACATAGTGAATTTATTTATACGAGAAAATATAAGTGGGTAACCCCCTGAGTATTACTGAGGAGTCGTTACCCCCAATTTGTTTGGAAGAGAATCACTCAAGAGTATCATTTGCAATGCTAAACAGTCCGCTGGCAACATCTAAGAAGATTTACTTTTAATTCAATTATTCGCGACTCGCAACAGATTTTGATGAACAACGTTATTTCAAAGGATTTGGGAAACTCGTAAAACGTTTACTTGCACAATGATGAGATTGTTAATTGTATTATTTTCCGCTTGTTTGGCTGTTTGGATAGATGTTAAATGAAAGGTTGCGTCAATGTCGTCTTTATGTAGAACAGAATGTCCGCGGACATTGCCTAGATGCTAAGGTTTTTATTGGTGCACAGTTTTGTAAAGTAGGTCCTGTAGGTTTTTATAACTATGAAGCAATGCTGCGGCCAACATTTTAAAGATAAACAGGGTACAAGAATACCTATAACGAAGCCGAGAAGCACTTTGCTTTATGTTAGAGGACAAATATATACTCATAGGTACTGTCCCAACCCATTATTTTCGCATTTAATTTGAAATTTAAATTTTCGACTGAAGTGTGTGAGTTGGTATCGTAAAGACATACGTATGGCATCAAAAAATGTATAGGCAAAAAAATGGTTCAAAAGTTAATCTGCCTTCAATAACTTCTTTGACCTCGAAACTCCACTTACTCAAGCTTGAACACGAAGCTGCTGTAGTGCCGTCTTGACCTATAGACTGCTCGCTAACAGTCCCGAGGAGCTCTTGTTATCACAACTTACGGTCGATGAGACAGAACAAATAATGGGAAAGAAAATACCCAACGATCCCATTACCTCCCTAACAAAGAGGTTCTGAGAAATATTTCTGAAGGAAATTGTGGAAAGAGAAACGATATGATGGCTTGATTTGAAATTGTGATAGCTTTTCGTTTCCGATTTGGTGTAATCTTATTCATACGCTCATAGATTTGATACCCACACCCTTACCCCAGGGGGCTAATCAGAATTTAGGACAGAACGTCATGTACTACGATTCTTATGGTTCGTTCATATCTTTCGTAGATAGAAATTGGTCACATCAATCACCGAAAGGTTTTTATTTAAAGGATCCGAAGGTGAACGCAACCGCAACCCGTAGCGGTTACGCCAAAACCCAATGACAGACCGCAGCGACATGACTGGTTTCTAAGAAGCCGTTGACAAGTGGCAATGTCACCATATACGGAAGCGTTTTCATAAAGTTGTGGTATATGTAGGTATATCATGGCAAATTCTTATAACTAGCCTTACTAAAGGGTATTGTCTTACCCAGTAACTGGGTTGTGGAGGTCAGATAGGCAGTCGCTCCATGTAAGAAACTGGTATTCAGCTGCGTCTGGTTAGAATGGAAGCTGACGCCAACATAAATGGGAAAAGGCCAGACAGAAGATGATAATGATGACCACGACCACAGACAACGACACATCACTTTGTATGACTGTTAGTCAGAAGTCCAGAAAGCATTTTAGCTGGAAATGTTTTGTATCCGGCAGAGGTCCGACACCACAGTCCCGACACAAACTTTCGTCCTCTAGTTTAGTGACGATGGAATTCCTTGAAGTTCCTCTAAGTATGTAGTTATCGGTTTTTGGAACTAGAGAATGAAACACATCGGGTTTTTGTAAGTCGCAGTGTCGCGACAAAGTCAGAAAGTTCAATAGGCCCCTTGTACACACACGTTTTTCTTGCCGTGAAAAACTACGTTTTATTCGCCGTGTGTAGGCACGGTCGTCAGTGTTGTATGGATCACTATGGAAGTTTGTTGACAGACACGTTTTTTCTACGGCGCTGTTTATACGCCGTACCGTAAAGAACCGTGCCGTCTACGAAGGGCCTAACAGTGTTACATCAAAGGGTCGGAGTCATAATCCAGTTACTACAAGCAAATTATCAGCTGAAGAGGCTTTAACTGGATTTAGTAGGAGGAGGCTTTCAATATTGTTAGTTTAAAAAAAAAACGAAATTAAACTAATATTGCTACCTCGTTGGTCAGTAGTAGCCCAGAGTCTTTACTTATATTTTTAGCCGGTTGATGGCCTATGCTCGCCCCTTATTACATTGGTGAAATGCGGGTGTAGTATGTAGGTATGTGTACACCTCTGCCTAAGCCTTCGAGGAAAACAGCCGTAATGGTAGGTTATGTTCAAAGAAAACCTGCGCGAGTATACGGACACCTGCGCGAGTATACGGACGCCTGCCCGAGTATACGGACACCTGCGCGAGTATACAGAAATCTGCGCGAGTATAGAGAAACCTTCGTGAGTATAAGGAAACCTGCGCGAGTATACGGAAAACGTGACGGAACGACGACGGTCATATAATATTACCATACATACTCGCGTCTGTGTAAATAAAAATGAACTGTGATCTACCTACGCCAATGCTTTTCCTGCAGAGCTCGAGGTTCATTACCAACCTCAGATTAAAATGACGTCAGTTAAAAATAAAAATAGATCTAAACTCCCGTTCGATGTTTTGTTAAAGGTTAAACTTGTCTTCATTCATTGTTTCTTATTTAAAAGTAGAAAGTTTTTGACTTCTAAAAGGTCCGAGTAAGAGGCTGTCTTTTGTTTTATTGAATAAGTTATTAGATGCTCATTCAAGTATCATTCAAACAATAAAGACAATTGCTAATACTTCGTGGGTAGGTAGTTAGTTTATTAAACACTGGATGTTGCCCACGGTTTCACTCGTCTTAAGAAGAACCATGGATAAAAGTAACCAATGTGTGTATTCATACAGAACATGGTCTATCTATGGTGGCGCCATTTATTCGATTATGTTCAGTCGTTAAATCGTGATTCAGTACCAACCTTCTAAAATTATCTTCACAAAGATTCACATTTTTGTAAAATTAGTGGGATTCAATCATAATTGAAAGAGTAAAAACAGTATCGCACGTCCATGGTAACAATTTGACATTGACAACAGACCTTTAAGTCGTAGCAGTTTTCGTAGACTAATGCCCGTTTTCACCAATAGCCCCTAAAATTTAAGTGTCCCCTAAACAAATATAAGGGGCACCTAACGCAAGTTTTAATTTCACCAACGTTTAAGTGACACCTAAAGCATTAAGGTGGCCTTTTAATTTAGGGGATGGATTGACGACCCCGTAACACTTAGGTGACACATATTTTTAGGTTATTTTGTGACCGACCAAGATTACTCATAATTAACGAGATAAAATGGATAGTGACAACGATGTATATGAAGCTTTAGAAGCAAAATAATTGAAGACAGAGTTTTTAAGTAACCGAAGCTTGTTATGCCGACCTCGTATTTACCGCGAAAGATCGAAGGATTTTAGCAAATATGATGACAAAGACTTTTTCATTAGATATAGGTTATCTAAGGAGAGTGTTTTATTTATATTGCAAAAAATTGAACATTTATTAGAATTCCACGATGACAGGTAAGTACCTAGATACCTCTCTAGTGAATTGGGTAAAGTGCCTACTACTTACTACTTACGTGTAGGTAGCTACTTACTTAATTTTGTATTTATGGAACTTTGTACATAATTACTTGTATCTTATTTACAGAAATAAATGTGTGGCACCGATGAACCAACTACTGTGTTCCCTTAGATTTTATGCGACAGGCAATCAATTATTATCAATAGCAGATCTAAACGGCATCAGTATTTCTAAAAAAATATATAAATAAATAATAATAATAATTATAATTTTATAAACGCTCTTAAGGAACGTATATTTCTCATACCTGTGTGTGTTTGAAGTAGAATTAAAAGAATTTGTGATGGCTATCCACGCACTGTTTTTCGCCTCATTTGTGGCCCCATCTGTCTTTTTATTTTAAATGAAATTGTATTGCAGTATGGACTATGTGTCTGAATCAAATAAATAAATTAAATTAAATTTAAAATAGTTTCTTTGTGCTGGAGCTTTATCAACTTATCTTTATCTTCTAATGAAAAATTTTGTCCACGTTTCCTCTTTTCTGCCATTATATATAAGTAACAAAATACTAGAAAAAGAACACGCAATCACACAAACACAACAAACTAACGAAAAGTCACATCATCATTCATCACTTATGTCTAGTCAAGTCACGTGACTTCAAAATTTCACTGCGACTTTATTAGGCAATGGCGTTCGCCATACAGCCAAAAAAAGAAATTTTAACTTTTTATTATTTATCTAATATTTAAACGGTGCAGATCCTACTTTTTCAAATAATCTGAGTGAAATTACGTGTTTTTTCTTGTTTTTTCAGCTAAATATCAATAAAATCGTCAACTCGAATAATTTATCGATAAACGTTTCCGCAGTACCTCCGCACTATACGTCACTTATCTAGGGGACTCTTACGTAAGTAGCCCATAGGATGGTGAAACAGAATTTAGGTAAGGGGATGATTTGAAGGGTCCCCTAAAATAGGGGAACCTTACATAAGTTACTGTTTAGGGGCTATTGGTGAAAACGGGCATTATGCCCGTTTTCACCAATAGCCCCTAAAATTTAAGTGTCCCCTAAACAAATATAAGGAGCACCTAACGCAAGTTTTAATTTCACCAACGTTTAAGTGACACCTAAAGTATTAAGGTGGCCTTTTAATTTAGGGGATGGATTGACGACCCCGTAACACTTAGGTGACACATATTTTTAGGTTATTTTGTGACCGACCAAGATTACTCATAATTAACGAGATAAAATGGATAGTGACAACGATGTATATGAAGCTTTAGAAGCAAAATAATTGAAGACAGAGTTTTTAAGTAACCGAAGCTTGTTATGCCGACCTCGTATTTACCGCGAAAGATCGAAGGATTTTAGCAAATATGATGACAAAGACTTTTTCATTAGATATAGGTTATCTAAGGAGAGTGTTTTATTTATATTGCAAAAAATTGAACATTTATTAGAATTCCACGATGACAGGTAAGTACCTAGATACCTCTCTAGTGAATTGGGTAAAGTGCCTACTACTTACTACTTACGTGTAGGTAGCTACTTGCTTAATTTTGTATTTATGGAACTTTGTACATAATTACTTGTATCTTATTTACAGAAATAAATGTGTGGCACCGATGAACCAACTACTGTGTTCCCTTAGATTTTATGCGACAGGCAATCAATTATTATCAATAGCAGATCTAAACGGCATCAGTATTTCTAAAAAAATATATAAATAAATAATAATAATAATTATAATTTTATAAACGCTCTTAAGGAACGTATATTTCTCATACCTGTGTGTGTTTGAAGTAGAATTAAAAGAATTTGTGATGGCTATCCACGCACTGTTTTTCGCCTCATTTGTGGCCCCATCTGTCTTTTTATTTTAAATGAAATTGTATTGCAGTATGGACTATGTGTCTGAATCAAATAAATAAATTAAATTAAATTTAAAATAGTTTCTTTGTGCTGGAGCTTTATCAACTTATCTTTATCTTCTAATGAAAAATTTTGTCCACGTTTCCTCTTTTCTGCCATTATATATAAGTAACAAAATACTAGAAAAAGAACACGCAATCACACAAACACAACAAACTAACGAAAAGTCACATCATCATTCATCACTTATGTCTAGTCAAGTCACGTGACTTCAAAATTTCACTGCGACTTTATTAGGCAATGGCGTTCGCCATACAGCCAAAAAAAGAAATTTTAACTTTTTATTATTTATCTAATATTTAAACGGTGCAGATCCTACTTTTTCAAATAATCTGAGTGAAATTACGTGTTTTTTCTTGTTTTTTCAGCTAAATATCAATAAAATCGTCAACTCGAATAATTTATCGATAAACGTTTCCGCAGTACCTCCGCACTATACGTCACTTATCTAGGGGACTCTTACGTAAGTAGCCCATAGGATGGTGAAACAGAATTTAGGTAAGGGGATGATTTGAAGGGTCCCCTAAAATAGGGGAACCTTACATAAGTTACTGTTTAGGGGCTATTGGTGAAAACGGGCATAAGCGTTACTACGGACTTGCGATTGACCGTAGAAAAAAAGAGTAGGTAAGTGTAAAATTGCACCTTGTTTGTAATTATTTCACACTGGCAACACTTAGGTCGCCCACTACCTCTGACTGCACAAAGCTGCATTTCACTGGCCTCGTTCAAAATAACCGTTTGTTGTCGTCCAAACTGCCACTTGCAGAATAAATAGTAAAGTAACGAGACGGGGTTTGGCGCCCGAGCTTAGCGAAGGCGCCAATAGTTCGAGGAACTAAATAAGTCTTTAACCCGAGGTAAACACGGTGATTTTCATTACGAATACAAGGAAAGTAAAAATAAAAACATAAATTTGCTAAAGAAAAACTGAGCCTCTTCTCTTATGATGTTTGAATCAGATGAACTCATTGTGTTAATACGAGTATTAGAGGTTAAAGTATGAAATTGCCGTTTTATTGTATTAGGTACTTCGAATTGACATAGAACCTTCATGGTTTGAGATTTTTGAGTAAAACTTTTTTCACATGGTACCTATGAAGTTCTTCTTTTAAAAAATGTGCAACATTTGATTATCGACATTCAGTTGTTTTTTTTATTCAGCTTAGACAAGAAAGATGGATACTTCGAAAATTCGAGTTATTTTTGAATACGAGTTCCGACGCGGAACTAACGCGGCAGAAACAGCTCGCAATATCAATGTTGCGCTTGGAGAGGGGACTGCTAATGAACGCACCGTGCGATTTTGGTTTAAACGCTTTCGTGATGGAACGTTATCTTACCAACGTTACCTTACCAACAATATTGACTCATTTGCGTCAAATCAATAAAATAAAAAATATGAGAAATGGGTGCCTCATGATTTGACTGATCTGCAGAAAGAAACGCGTGTTGAAACTTGTGTTGCCTTGTTGAATCCATACAGAAATGAAGGAATATTGGATCGAATTGGGACATGTGATGAAAAGTGGATTCTTTACGATAACCGTAAGTGAAAAATGCAATGGCTGACCCCAGGTCAAACGCCGCAACGGTGTCCTAAAGCAAAGCTTACCAATAAAAAGGTAATGGTAACTGTTTGGTGGTCTGAGCATGGTGTTATTCACTATAGCTTTCTCCGATCTGGTCAAGCAATAACGGCAGATGTCTACTGTGCCGAACTCCGAACAATGATAGCAAAACTAGCAGTGAAACAGCCCCGACTCATGAATCGATCTTCACCATTATTGATCCATGATAACGCGAGACCTCATACAGCACGAGAAACCGTTTTGACTCTACAGGAACTGCAATTAGAAACCATTCGTCAACCTCCGTATTCGCCAGACCTTGCTGCAACGGACTACCATTTTTTTCGTGATTTGGACAATTTTCTACGTGATAAAAAGTTTTCTTCTCAGGAGGCAGTACAAAATGCTTTCACACAGTTTGTCGAATCTAGATCACGAGAGTTCTATCGCAAAGGCATAAATGACCTTCCTATTAGATGGCAGCAATGTATAGATAATAATGGTAATTATTTTGATTAAAAAACATGTTAAATTAAAAAAAAAACTAATTTCAATTTTTCAGTACAAATCGTCAATTTCATACTTTAACCCCTAATACAAATCTCTGCTATACGGAAGTATAAACAAAACTCTACAACTCGAAAAAACAAATGAAGATCGGATTGCCGCTTCACGGCCTTTTTTTTCTGTGGCTGGCTACTTGCTATTCAGCCATTATTTTTCATTTCCACCATTCAAAAAATGGTAAATATTTTGCCCAAATCTATGTTATTTTAAAGAAATAGTCGATAGTAAACTATAATAAAGTCACTCAAAAAATGTGTTCTTTAGTTGATACTTAACTTTATAATATGTTATTTCAATTTTACATCGCGCTGTAATTGAGTGGCTATATAGGAAGTTGGAACATGGTTCGATAGAAATGTGAAAATAGAACTAGTTCTTAACAATTTGACAGCTGTCAGTTGAAAACGAATCTCCCTTGGGCTGAAAAGTTTTACTTTCAACCCGCTCCTCAGGCAACTTCGGTCCTAGTTTCCGAGTATGAGTAATGAAAAGGTTGTTTCACTGTTGTGTTGTGTTAATTAGTGGAACATACTCGTAGCATTGTTAAGGCTTATTTTGTCGTTAAGAATGTAGCTATTGTAAATTAAAATAGGAATTGGCAGGCAAATGCAAAGAAAAAGAGTCGGGAAAAAAAGGTTGGTTCGTAATTCTTACTTAACTTTTGCAATTAAAATAAATAAAATCCATTTATTTCAGGTTCTCCCATATTAAAATTACAGATTTACGACACACAAGATAAATACAATTCATAATTTAACATAAAAATAAAATAATAATAAATACAATGACAACAAATCAGAACTACAATGTCAAGAAAATCAAAGCAAAGTCAATAAAAAAAATAACCGGAAATTAAATTAATAATATATAATACAAATACAAATAATAACATCATCATAATCATCTTTCATAACAATTGCATCTTTCATTTTCATTTGGGTAAGATTGATCTAAATAAAATTTATTACGGATTTTTTCGTTGATTATCGATTCAAATGTTGAAATAAGGCTACAATGCACACTATATCTACGAGGAAGTAGAATGTATTCAAAGATAGGTACTAAATATGCGCCGAACCTCACACTTTCAATGAATAGGCACTTTTGGAGAAAATCGTTGTTGAATTTTACTTTGTTCAGTTACATCCTTTTGCGCGTGATTGTGTGTATGTTCGTGTGCGCGTGTGTATGCGTGTGTGTGTGCGTGCGTGCGTGTATGTGTTAGTGCGTGTGCATGTGTGTGTGTGCGTGCGTGTGTGTGTGTGTGTGCGTGTCCCAAAACAAAAGGAATGAGGAATGAAGCGTTTTCGCGTTGGCGACAACACCTTTTTGTAAAATATGTGATTTTTGATCTCGACTGTAGGTTTATTATTAGGTTTGCCTAACATAATTAAGTTTTAGCACAATATAATTTTAAAATTAAAAAAAAATTAATACATTGCTAGACGAGAACAACTGCCGACAAACTGTTATGCAGTTTGGCAGACTTTGTTTGACAATACAATACAGATTTTGAATATTATAGATAAATAAATAATAATAAAACCATATGCCGTTCGAGTTGTCTTGGTCTGTTACAAAGGTCACAGTACATAAACTAATTAATGTGACATTTATCTCGCGCTGTATTAGTGCTGAAAGCCTTTTAATAAAATATAGTTTATTGATATTAATTGCTCTTCCATTACGTATCGCGTCGAATAAATTCTATGACAGACGAAATTAATATAAATTTGAAAACGATTATTCACTGTTTGAGACTTCTAAAGTATTATGTGACAGTAACTATGACACTTTTAGGGTTAGTCAAATTAAAAATAACTAATGGTCTGGCAAAAGAAAGTTACCATTCTCAGAACTCAGAACTCAGAACAGATACTTTTTATTTGTCATCATTTTTCTTATTTTTTAATTAATTATACTTCTTATATTTTTTTTTCTTCATTATTGTTTATTGTTTTTTTTTTTTTTAATATTATTATAACCCGTGGACAGTGTTGTGGGTTACATTATTAACAAAATGAAATATTGTTATACTAGTTTTAAGTTTTCATGATGTAACTGTTTGCTGTTCCTCTCAATAAAAATAAAAATAAAAAATAAAACTCTTCAGAATTCTTCTTCACATTTTGCAACTCATCTTTAAAATACATATTGCCTTATCGAATAAAAAATACATTTAAATGAAACCTTTTTATTCTAAAAAGCTAATATTATTATGGACACTGACATTATTTTCTATTTTAGTATTAGTAAAATAGAAACTACAATTTTCGCACTTAGGTACCTAATCCTATCAGACTAGTTTTGCTCTGAAAGACATGTCTCGTTTCGCCACACGAAAACCCTTTTTAAATGTAATTATTCAGAATCCCACGGTACAAAAAATTCTAAAAACGACAGCCGCGGATAGTGTTTAAGGCTAATTTTAAAATGGATGTTTTTACCTTTACCTTTTTGAGAGACAGATTTCGATAAAAATAAAAGTTAAAACAAAACTAAAACCCTACTGCGACAAAAAGTGGATGTTTTTATCGAAGTTGAGTTTTAGTTTTTTTACTTTTACTTCAATTATTTTGGGGTTTGGGGTCATTGAGGGTACGTACCTACCCACTTCTTTGGTTTGCGAAAATTCAACAGTCAAAAGTCATTTATTCAAACTAGGCTGAGAATCAGCACTTTTTGAATGTCAAAATTACATAATACAGTCCTCCAAAACGCCCGCCCTTCGCCACTTCCTAGTGCTTTAGCTGGGAAGAAGAAGTGGCGCAACAAACTCCCCAGCAGCACAGCTGTCTGTTCAGTTAGAAGAACTTGATTCTATTAAGTAGTACAGTACAGTAGTGACATTTCGAGTATACGTTATAACTATAAATAAGCAATATATTTTCAGAAAGTACTCCTTAAGACCTTTCATTAGACACCAAACACGATATATCTATTAACCAATTTTTTTTTTCAGCATCACTTTTCATCCGCTATAGGCCGCCATTTTGTGCCATGTGTTTTTTGTGACGTCACATAGCCTATAACCAGCGGACGATTAAAAGGTGCTTCCAACGATACCTCATTTGTTAAATTATGATAAGCAGTTTAGAAGTAATGAGGGAATTGATGAACATACATACCCACATACATGCATACCGGTCAAAATTATTATAACCCTTCGGGTCGGGTAAAAACAGAACGTTTTTACCTCAACAGTTGGTATAGGGTATAGACACATACTTATATTATTTTCATATACATATCTCTGGACCAAGGCCTCATATGATGAATATTACATGAACTTTTCATACGAATTTTCACTTCATTGCGTTATGTAGGACGTGTTGGAAGCGGATTATGAATTAGATGCGTAATGGAAAGTGAAACGAGTGATGTGAACATAATGTGTTGTGTGGTAAAAAGTACGGGCTGTAAATGAGAAATAAATAAACGATTTTGTCGTAAAGTAAGGAAGGAAAGAAGGCTTACAACTCAGAAGTCTGAGGTATGAGTTATAAGGAATATTAATGAAATTTCACGTCTAGTTCTCGTTATAACCACATGACAAAGCTTTAGGATAGTTAAATTTATAGAGGTATGAAGAACAGGGTGTAAAGTTCACTCATACCCATAGTAAAGGGAGGATCTTTCGACCAGACGGGTGTTGTGTCTGGTCTGCCAACTACCCGACGATTGATGTCGAGACGTTGTATATATATATATGCTAGTTGCGCGGTAAACATTTTTTTTTTTGTGTTCGGGAAATGATCAAATAACTTCTCCCGCTCTGGGCAGAGCGGGAGGGCATGTCAGACTCTTACTGACTAAAACCCACCCGTGTTCCTTCAGTTGCCTGTGCCAGGGGCCACGGTATCCCTCTCGGACTTTCCTGCAACCCTGGCAGGCATCGGCCCTAGCGGACCCCGTCATTAATGCTGACATCTCTTGGAGGCGCGCGTGGAACACAACGCGCCGTCGACCCGGGCTTCGTCCGTATCGAACGGCGAGCTGCCCATTGCTCGCCGCTCGCAAGCCCACGCCTACGGTGGCCGGGAATTGGCCTGCGATTCCCGACGCCCAGGGCGTCTCCTGCGGCGGCTAGGGGCGTGAGGGCGCGAATTTTGCCTCTCCCTCACGCGTTCCGCCTCCTCCTTCGCGAACATTACTGCTTCGCAGAAGGAGGTAACGGCTTCCCAAGCCCTCTCGCTCCGTACCATGGCCTGGACCAGGGCCGGACGTGAGAGATCGCCACCGCCAATCGCCTGCACGAGGACACGGCGGTGCTCCGCCCAAGCCGGGCAGACCTCCACCGTATGCTCCACCGTGTCCTCCGGGCGATCCACACAATGGTGACACCCGGGCGTTTCCTCCCGCTTTATCCGGAACAGGAACCTCCCGAAACAACCGTGTCCGGTGAGGACCTGCGTCAGTCGGAAGGTGAGGACGCTGTGGCGCCTTTCTAGCCACTCCTCAAAGAGGGGACTTGTTGCCGCAATTGTGGCGTGCCCGCGCGGTAAACTCTGCTTGTGCGATGCAGGATTTTGCGTGACGTCAGTGTGACGTAGTTCGCATGTACCGCTATAAATTAAATAAAATGATCGTACCATTGACATGAAAAAGAAGAATAACTGCTCACATCTGAAATTTTCATTTCTATTGAGATAATAAAATCAATTTGATCCTGGTGTTAAACTCCGATAACGCAAAGGCAACAACTCTTGTTTCATTATGCTATCTGATTCCGAGTCTTCTTCTACGACACCAATATCTATAAATTTTAAAGTGATTTTGTGGAAACCAGACAAACAGCGTAGCTCAACCCTGTTGCCATGCGTCCAAACAACATGATACTTCTGTTGCTATGTAATTGTTGATTAAGGTCGAACGTAGAAAGCAGGCGGGTCAGGCCAGGCCGTGAATGATTGATGAACTGGCTGCTGTCTACAGTCTACGCTGTGACGTCAGTATAATGTCACGTGCCTCGTTTACACTTGACCACTGTCTGCGTTAGGTTGCTTAAGCTATGACCAGACTTTCTTTAGGCAGACTATCGCTTTAGGAAAATAATGATTGTGGCAGACTCGCAACATAACATTTTCATAGTCGAAGTGGTTCTGTCTACGGTAGATCAAAATGGTTTGACGCTCTCTGAAACTGTGTGCCTTAAATTACAAACTTAAATTGCCGATTGACCAGCTCAGTCAGTTCGAAGTTCTTTTTTAGTGTGCCTAGATTAAGGATAAGTAACTTATGTAAAATGAGATTTGTTACGGGAACACTGAACCAACCGAGTTGCAGCTGGTTTTGCCATTATAACATAGCAATTTTACAATTCCTTATGTCATTCAGGAACATATTATGACATTAGGAGAAGCATGTTTATAACAAGTTCATAAGTTACACCAGTGGCCTATACACTCACTTCGATTTTTTCACATTCAGTCAGTTTAGGCAGTTGAGAATAGAATAGAATAGAATATTTATTTGCATTTATTGAGACTTTGCAAGCAGTAATCCAGCTAGTTTTATAGTACTTATATTACGATGTTGTTGTTTTACATGTGTAGAATGTTTAATACTGAAATCTAGATAATGATTAGCAACGTTTATATTATCGTGAATGATTAATAGATACTGGCACTCCATATTGTGAATTGCGAAAGTGTGTTCGTGACCGCTACATTAGAATAATAGGCTACGTTACAACGCAAACATTGTTTCATGCGCTTATAAAAATGATATATAGTAGTTGCCAGGTTACCGATGAGCAATGAACTATAGCCTACTATAACAGCATAAAAATAATTCACTTGGGGACCACACCATGCCTATTTTAACGCCAAGGAATATTAATGTGTTCCGGTTTGAAAGGTACCGTCTATGGGGTGGGTGTATGGGTGTTTCGCCTAGTTCGTGCAAATTTCAAGAAATTTCTACAATTCAAATTAATTGTCGAATAACTTCGTTTTTGTTTCTGATATCATTAATATACATAAAATCATTAAATATTTTATGGTTTATACCTTCCTTCTATTGATAACAATGAAGTTATTACAATATAAAAAAATGGAATGAGACGGTAATGAGAACGTTAACGAAGGGAATGATTTTGAATCGTTATGTGAAGGCATAGAGCTGCGAAGGTAATGAAGATAAACAGAAGGCAATGATACAACATAATGTTATACAAGATGCATCTTTAATATTTAAAAAAACAATGAACTTCTTATCATTAATTACTTTATTTTAACTTCTAGATAGACATTTATTAATCAAAACATTAATACTGGCCCTTTCTACTTGCCTTTGTAATAAATTTATACATTTTATGATAATAAAATCTTTGGAAAAATGAGATCAAAATTAAAAGTCTTTCTTAAAAAAACTAAAATTTAGGCTTACTATTAGTTATTAGGCTTATTACTAAACAAGAATAAACTTATTTTATAGAAAAACAACAGATTCACCTTTCGTATTAAAAAATATTTGTATCATCATCATCATCATCGGTGCCACTCCAAAAGCTACTCAGTCTTTTTTCCTTCTCTTTCTCACAATTTTCATCTTTATTCTCTTTGGTGTCATCTTCATCATCATTCATAATGAATTTTTCAAAATCAGTTTGATAGGTATTTTTGTTACTTTTCATTTTTGCTATTCCATCATTTTTTCTATTGACCCAATCAGTTACATTTATATCTGACAGTATTGTGACTTTAGGTGAAACCGTGTTCACCTTTGAAGATTTATCTTCGAAGTTGGTTGATGGGTTGTTGTAATCAATTTCAAAACCTGTATTGTGTATATTTTGGATTAGTTCTGGAGTTGTATTTTCATCCAGGAAACTCTGGAATTCGTAAGTATTTACGCCTTCGTTAGGAGGAACATCATAATATCCCATATGTTTGCCGTGACTACAAATATCTTTATTGCCACACAGAAAACAACTTAACTTCCTTAGAGTAATTTTAGAGCACCCATATGACCAAAGAGCTTGATGTACCATCATTGTACCTTTAGCCGCTTTGAGGGCTGTTGGAAAACTTCTTGCTTCAATGTCATTTTTTGTAACAATGCGAATTTCGATCTTCACTCTAGGTTCAAGACAGGCTAAAAATGTTTCTAATGAGTCCACGTCACCGCCAAAACGGACTACTTGATCTGCTGTTCGTTTGAGAACAGCACCGACTCCGTCTGGAGCCCCTTTGCCATGTCCAGCTTCTAAATAGTTCCAGGTCACAAATTTCAGTTGCGGAAAATCACGATACAGTTGGGTAATCATATAAAAAATAAAGCGATTTCTATATTGGCTGGTTGGGCTGTCCGAAATGAAATGAATTGAGTCAATTTGGGATGAAATCTCAAAAACATACCCAATGGTCGGTAACAAATGTGCCCAGATAGCTGCAGCATCGTGTTGGGTACATTCACTTACAGTACAAAAACTATATTGTTTTTGAATTCCAACTTCCGGGTCAATCAAGTAGATCACACATGTGTGCAGTGACAACTGCATCCTACTACCACCAAAGTGAAAACTTTGTATTTCTTCATTATATTTAACACAGTAGTTTTCGCTGAAGTCAACCTGAATCACTACTTCTTGTGGAGTAAGATTATTTTTGAGCTCTTTAATATTTCGATACTGAGTTAATATATTAGTGCAGTGTTGAAAGTCTGAACTCTCAATTGTCTAGGTGTCATATCTTCTGCATTTTTTATTTTTTTTTGTTCTTTTCTTTTAAGGTATCTTGCTTTTTCTTTTGCCTTCAATTCTGCATACTTTTCGGGATCATTCTTAATTTCCGCATACTTTCTTTTTTTTTGTAATCGATCGCGCTCTCTTTTCTGTTCTAATGTTTGTTTGGTTTTCTTTGGCATTCTTAATTTTTATAATCTATAAAAAAAGACAAATATAATGTTGAGCTCATGTGCTTAATAATATAACGTTATAAAAACAACCCCTCACCGGATAACTTTAAGCAGCGTGAAATAATATAACAAGTATTTAATTATTTATTATGGTATCAAACAGTACTATTGTGTGATGAAAAACTAAACAGCGGGCAGACTAGAGCCCGCGATCACACCGAAGTTGACAAACGTAACATAGGTAAGTATTCAAAAGGTTTGCACAATAAAAAAATAAAATGAATTGACTTAGAACAGTTTCTAATTGCCATAGTTTTGACTTCATTACCATCGCTCAAAAAAACGACGGTAAACGAAGGCAGTGAGGACGAAGGTAATGAGGTTTGAATCCTTTATCCGTTTTTTTACAAAAAATATCAGCACTACGAATCTCATGCATATTCTAAACTACAAAGGTAATTATTAGAAATATTAAGTAGCTACAAATTAAACAAAATTATAAATACTCACGTAGTAATACGGACGATAGGAAAGAGAATGGTTCCAGAATAATAACCTCCCGCGTAACTTCACTCGACAGTATTTTTTTACCACGACCAAGCGTCCACCTGCTACGACGTTTGCTGGGTGACTGAGACGTGCGCGGGGCGTAGTATGCCCTTTTAGGAGCGTTCTAAGGGCATACGCAGACTGCTGTTTAGATTTTCTTACAAAGCGACGATAATTAGAAAAAAAACATGTTAAACTTTTGATGAAATAAAATAGTATTATATTTGCGGAAATTGTTATTTATTTTAGGTGTAAAAGTTGTGTTTTTTAATACAGTTTCTTGTGACGGTTACTTTATTTATAATTAATATTGATATTATTGGATAAAATACAAATGTGTTTATGATAATAGTAAATGGACACCGAAGGAAATGAGAATCTGTAAAGTTTTTTATGGATAATTTATTAATTACGTTATTTGGATCTGTAAATGGTACATGCATTGTAAGCATAACTTTATTACGTTGGTTTTCTTTAAAAGAAATGATAATAAATTGTGAATAAATATTTTTTTTATTACTGGACGTGTTATATGCACGAAAAATGAGAAACACCCGTATACAACACGCTGTTGTGTATTCTCAAATGTTTTGTCTGAAGTTTGCAATAGGAAAGTCCATGGTGTTGCAGGTGTCGTGATCCACCAGGAAGGCTGTTGACGGTCTATTTTGTAAAAAAAACACCGTGAAAACTTAGGTGAAGTGAGCTTGAAGTGAAAAGCAGTGGAATCACGGTTCAGTTCAAGCTCACTTCCCTAATTCACACATCATCATTACAAAAAGTTTCCTTGCTCTTGTTTCATGTTTATTATTTAGATAAGTATATGTTTTATGTATTAAATGGTACACCACTGACTACCTGCAGTGTTGTGTTTCCTTCTCCCTTTAATCCATCCAAAGGTTGTCTGTAAAACAAAGATTGCTTTTAACGATAAGACCGCCTATTGTGTCACCCTATGTAACATTTCTACATTTATTTCTGTAATTTTTATTATTTATTTATTTATTTATTTTAGTACATGGAGGACTTACAGCTAATAAAAACAGACAAAAAAAGGGGCACCATAGTCACCAGCTAGCCAATTACAAATCCTCACGTATAGAGTTATAATAATAATTTATGGTGTGAGCACAAAAACAAAAAACACATCGCGTTAATAAACAATATAAATTCTTGGTTTACAATAATAAGACTGAAACAATAGAGAAAATAATAAAAACTAAAACAAATAATAAAACCTACCGCTACTTGAAAAAATTGAGGCTTAAGCACCTTCTGGCCGAATTCACACTAATAGTGAATGGATCAAAATTATATTCCTTGCATAAATCATTGAAATTTCTGCTTGCGCGCACAATGTAACTGTTCTGCCTATAATTCGAAGATGTATGAGGTACACGTATGGGTGGATTAAAACGAAGTGTCTTAATTGGTACATTAAAATAAAATTTTGACAATAACTCAGAATTATCAATATTGTTATTGAGGATTTTCAATAAGAATAAACAGTCTGCAATTTTACGTCGCTCCACCAGTGGTAGCAGATGATACTTTTTACAGAGTCCGAGATAACCGGTTGACTGATATGGAATCTTTTGATGAAAGCATAGATATTTTATGAACCGTCTTATACATGGTCGTCTTATGGTGTACATAATAAAGAATATTCTATTCTATTCTAAGTTTTCAATGTTTGATTTTTAGAGAATAGATAGGCATAACTAATGCATGATGGCATAACTATATACAATTAGAAACAAACAACAAACTATCAAGTTTTAATCTCGTAATCAACTTCTGCGTGGTGAAAAGGTATCACAAAACTAAAATCTCAACGGTAAGTAGAAAAATCGCTTAAACTTTGTCTATTTGGTAAAGAGAGTAACCATGTAACCTAGCGACTCGTGCCAATTAAAAACAAAAACTAATTACCGTTGTGTTCTCAAAGGATTTGTGCGACCGCAAACTAGAGCGGTGAGGGTAGACGAATTTTTTCGTGTAAATTGTCGACTAGAAAGGTAGGTATAGTTTAGGAGTTTTTTGTTGAGCTACTGACTTTTATTTTTTCAGTCGCACACAATGTAATTATTATATTTGATTGTAGTGTGGTAGCTATTACGCATTTGCCAATTTTTTTTAGCTTAGCTATGCATGGACCTACCTACATATGGGAGGTGAGTAGGAGGAGTCGTCTAGGTTTTAATTTGAATAAAATTTAAAGTAATTAAGTATGGTTTTGCCTCATATTTCAGTCAATCGGGTGTAAAATTCAGAACATCGTTCATACGAATTAGATTATTTGGACATTTTGCCATACTTTAATTTTGGAGAATTATAAATATCCAAACAGACAAAACTGTAGCCCTACCATTAAACAATCTTAGAGTATCATCAAACGTTTCCTTAATAGTGAGACAACGCGTTAAGGAGAAATAAGGCCCAGGTTCCACGATTCCACCAGATGGCTTAATTACTTTGCTAAAAGGTTGTACCTTTGTGTGTACACACCCTTTAAACTGAAGCATAAGCATAATCAGCATATAATGTTCCCACTGCTGGGACACAGGCCTCCTCTCGGTGAAAGGGACTGGGCCGAAATCTACCACGCGGGCCCAGTGCGGGTTTGTAGATGTCAAATATCTTCGAATATTTTTGGTTCTGGTTCATGCCGGTTGCCTCACGAAGTTTTCCTTCACCGTTTTGAGAGCAGTGGTAATGAAATATTTTACACAAAGTAAAGCGCCTGTCTGGGTTCGAACCTACGACCTACAACTCGTAAGTCGCGGCCGTTACCACTTGGCCACCACTGCTCTCGATCTTGAACTGAAGACTATGGCAAAATATGTACTCGAAAAGTTACACAAAATGCACCTTAGTTCACCGAACCGTCCGAACCGACCTTGGTAACCGTGAACTAATTACGAAAAATACACTTGCTCGTTGATTCGAATTAGGATGACTTTAGATATGACTTACTCTATATAGTACATACTAATTCCATGGACTTAACTAATTATTGGGTCCCAATTGGTGTCCCTATTGCGAACTATTTAACCTCAGACCACGAACGGTTAAATCATAAACAGCTAAAAGTTTAACCACAATCGGTTGATTTGTCTACTCTAAATACTTCAGGGCCGTCCTGCCCGTCCTAGTCTAAACTGTGCTCAACTGTCGGGAGCTCGCGGCTGTCGAAACTTTTCTAATTCAATAAAGAAGTACCTGTTCTAAAGCCAGACACAAAACAAGCTTTTCAATAGTTTGATTTTAAGATGAAAATGCCTTCACACCGCCATCTTATTTTTTCAATACATTTTACTAAACAATTCCACGGAATGTTTCCCAACAGCGCCACACATCATTCGTGCGCTAAAAGATTCATATTAGCACCATATTTAATAACTTAGTCTGTTTTTTTTCTCGGAGACTAAACTGACATTTCAGGTCTTTGTGTTTTTGTTTTTTACGTAGACAGCGGCGTAGACAGAGAAAACTAGTTTTTTATTAAAGGAGTTTGACATTACACCTGTCAAATTAGTCTCTGAGATGAAAAAAGAGACCATAGATGTTTTTATTTTAACTTACATAAATATCTTGACGTGAAAACAGGCACGAGGTATGCCATCCTTCGTCGAATTAAAAATAAAATTCGGTAAAGGTCGACGCGGCCGAGCCTTTAAAAGGGCTGGCATCAAATTGAAAAAGTTTCCAGCGATACCGATATACTTTGTTTTATTTTTAAGTCTTTATTTTATTTTTCGCAGTCATGTCAACATTTCAAATAGATTGCGTGATCAATCAGAGATCTGCAGCACGTTTGATGTTTTTAATGGATCCCTAATTTTATAGTGAGTAAATGGTGATATTATATCGTTATTTTAAAGTTTCAGTGGTCGGTTACCAATATTAATGTTACCATGTCAACTCCGTAATGTTATTTCTTGCGTACCAATGACTGAATAAATAATGATGTAGTACAAAATCCGACGGTCCATTCTACCATTTTAATATTTAACGACATGACGGAAGGTTATATTCGGAAATAACTTCAATATTGTTTTCGGATAATACAATATTTATGAAAACTTACTTTACTGAATGAATTAATAATTATTTTCTCATAAAAGATAAAAAAGTGAGATAATAAATTTATTATGATAAGCATCGATATTTTTGTTTACTTCTCGTTGACGGCGTGTTGACGTCGAAATCGAAATATCAACGTCAAGAGTGTTTTTTTTTTTTCTCCTATATTGTGGGTGCGTTTACAAACATTTAAACTCACATACACAAACAGCCAGACCAACTACTTGTAGGTCCTACAAATATTTGTTCCGTGCGGGAAACGAACCCGCGACACGCAGCGCAGCAGTCAATCGCTTAACCACTGCGCCAACCGTGCCGCCCGCCGTTTATGATCGCTGTCAAAGCCACTCTATCATAAATTATGAGTATCTGCGTAATAAAAATCTTAAATTCTGACAGACAATGCACAGTCTAGAAGCCTGATGAAGTGGAAGGGGAGCACTATGGAAGGAGTTTTGAAAATTCTTCTCCTAAAGGGGTTAAATAGGAAATTAAAGTTTTTTTTTTACAATATAAGTCAACAAGGTGATAGTGCTTTTTTTGAAAGTCGGTGGATTTTTTTGTACACATGGATATTTGTTTATCTTGATCTTTCTTTCCCAATAGACATGCACTTCATTTCGTCGAATGACTTACCTAATGTTAATAATTTATTAAATATATTGAGCTGTTCATAATCCCATGTGACTAGAGATTATCATTATTGATCCTACGCGAACGAACTCGGCCTCTGGTTATCTTTCGATTAACTTTATATTTCATAAAGTTGATTACTTTGTGATCCTCATAAATAAATCCGTGTACAAAGTTTAGAGTATTTACAAAGTTGTTTGAATTTCATTTTATGCTTCATTTAGCTGCCGTAATGGAGTTGTAATGTAAATTATTTTTAGTAGAAGACTCTATATAAAGGCTCCTACAAACAGGCGCGACACGCGATGCGAATGGCACGCGACACAAAGGCACCGCGTGTAGTGCGACGCCGCGCCGCCGCCGCCGCCGGAGCCTTTCTGTCGCGCGCGATAAGCGTCGCGTGTCGCGCCTGTAAATAGGAGCCTTAAAGTGGAACGTGCTTTTCGCCTAGATAAGCAGATGTATGACGTCAGTCTCCTGGTAGACTTGGGATTATCACTCTGTTTTGATAGATACTATACTGCCTATAAATATATGGAGCTGTGAATGTTGTTACCTAGCAATACCTAGAATATTGAAAGCAATTCAAACAAAATATTTTATTTCACATAAGCGTACATGGGCATTTATGAAACGTCGAAAGCTACATGGTTCAAAATGGTCGTTTCCTATGGAGAACAGCCGGTAAGAAACTCTCGGTTACTCTCTAAAAATAATTGGCATATACTCGTATAATGTTTTAAAATAACACTGTTAGTAGGCATTGATTAGCCTTTCATCAAGTACTTAACACAATAGTAAATGGTCAACAAATTAATGGTCAACGAGTCTACGATGTTTTGACGTTCTCTAGACTCTAGGTATCTAATTAGAGCTATTCAGTTAGCCAATGCCTTAAGGCTCCTAGAAACAGGCGCGACACGCGACGCGACATAATGACACCGCCTGTCCCACGACGAGCGGTGCCTTTGTGTCGCGTCCGGTTCGCGTTGCGTGTCGCGCCTGTTATAGGAGCCTTTAACCTTATCATTTTTTTTAAACGTTGCCCGACTCTATGAATTTCTCCTGTATCGTGGGTGCGTTTACAATCATTTAAACTCACATACACAAACAGCCAGACCCGGAACAACTACTACTTGCAGGTCATACAAATATTTGTTCCGTGCGGGAATCGAACCCGCGACACACAGCGCAGCAGTCAATCGCTTAACTACTGCGCCAACCGTGTCGTCGTCATTTACCTTGTATGAAGGCTTTCAGGGAACTGTGAATGTGATATGAACACTAAGAAACATATTTAAGCGAAGCATTACACCATGTAACGATACCACTGCTGGCACACAGGCCTCCCATCTGTGAGAAGAACATTAGCATGTACCTCCGTTTAAAGTCTACATCGGAATATTGTCATTTAAATGACGGTACATCATTCGACCCGTGAAAGAAAATTTTGGAAAATTAATCCTCCTTTCCACAAACAAAATAGTTGCAGTAGGTCCCTTTAACATTTTTATTATTTTCTTAATTTATAACAAAAATACCTAGGTATAAGTTCAAACCTAAATTCAACATTTCGATCGATAGAACAATCTCTTTGGTAGTACCTACAACTCTAATATAACGAATGAGTCAAAATCGCTTGCGTACGTGCTCTTTATTCGAGAAAGCCTTCAGGATGAAAGATTGAGGCAATTCAATAATAAAATTGCATTTTATAACACGAGTAACCTTTCAGGATTTGTTTGAAAATAATCGCGGTGTTTAAACCTTCATACTTTTTGTTGAGCGGGGTAAATGAACTGTTGGTCTTCGTTTATCATTGAGTACTTCAAATCATTAATTAAGAGACTTAAGTTTGATACAAGCCGATGGCTTATACCTAGAACAATTAGTGTCAAAGCTGTGTTGAATAGAGTAGCTAATCAGCAATCGTAGTCAGTAGTTAGTTAGTGCCAGTCAAGGGTCGTAGGGTTCTACACGAAATCGCATAAAACATATTCAAGTTCGATTTCAAATTGTGTGCGGACACTTGAATGGGGTTCAAAGTGAACTTTGCAGAAAAGTTAAAAGTGAGCGAGTCTATCGCAGTCTAAACTAATACAAAATTCGTGAGTTTGTATGTAGATGTCTAGGCGCTGCCCAAAACGTAGGACACCGTAAAATGCTCAGATTTTTGTCGCACAGTTAGATGTATATCACTAGCCAGAAAAAAATGGTATATCGTCGCTTAATTCTCTAAATTTTGAGCGTATTCAATCATATTTTATGTACTTAATGACTATATGGGGATTTCAATTAACTAAAGAAATACCTAAAAAATATTTTATTAAAACTGCAAACCTACTTTTAATAGATTGGTCATTCGATTCAACTAACATTAAACGCATCGCTGTTTTGAGCCTTATTTGTTGCCGCGATGCGCTATTGTCAATTACCTAAAAAATTTTTTTTTTAAACAATTTTTTTTTAAATAAATGGATTTAAATCTAGATACCAAGATAGTCATGAGTTGCTTGTTACCAGTTGAAGTGTTGCCGTAACTTCGCGTTGTGTTCAGCTCGTTAGTAGTTTTCACTCGAGAGGTGTTACGAGGCTGAAATATTTCTTCAAGATCTTATGACCTTTTAATGGTAAAGGATTTATTATAAGTACCTAAATTTCTATATGAAATTACTCTCGATATTGGTGTTCAAGCTGTGTGATTTATTTGATGGTTGAAATCGGTTTATTGTATATGGAAAAGTTTGAAAAAAAAATGATTAACCGTTAACTGAGGTCTGGAAAGTATTTTTTTATTGGATATTGTTTTCACTTAATAAGTAGCATACGAGTTTAGTTATTCTCATATCCATAATTATTCGAAAATTGTTTTGTAATCTACACAATACTAAGCTTACCCTAACATTTGCTTTAAATAATAAACGCAAAACAAAATCTGACGTCTCACAAACAAACTTTTTTCTTAATCCAAAAAGATTAATCTCTTTCCTAAGCCCTAGCGAACTTTATCGCCGATATAAAAAGTGTAAACATCAGCAACGCAATTTGTGACTTAATTGACTTTTTAATAAGACCGTGGAAGTAACACTGACTTCCCCGGTCCTATTACGGCGACCAAAAAAATAATTAACCAAATTCAGCCACGCCACGAATTGAAAAAGATTGTTATGAGCCCGTTTTTTGTACCTATCGACAACCTTTCACACTTTTATGGTCATCCAATTGGTCGTTATTCGATTTCCTTTAATTATCATTTGACATCATTATGGATAGCTACAGCCTTATGTCACACTTGCAAGAAGCAATTAGATGGTTCAGCTTTATTATTTTTTGCCTCTCCAGGTGAAAAAATAATATACCTACACGACATAAGCACACATGAGTTCAGATTCAGTGACACAAATTCTAGGCAATTAGACGTAAACAGGGTCAAATTAAATTTGCTAGTGAAACTCCGCAGACGTGATGGGTATCTATATCTGAACACGATAAATTAAAAATAAATCAATTTGATGCAGGTTCAATGTATGTTTAAGAGCGTTTATACATTATGAGTGGCAAGTGGCAACGTCGCAATTTAGTGTCATATTTCGTGGTTTTCAATGTTTATCATTTAATCGGAGCTATATTTAAAAAATCTGTTTAATTAACTTTTTAGAATTACGTGAAAGTGTTTAAAAAGTAAGTAACTGTAATGCTTACAGTTATTTTACAATGAAAATAACACCCTGCAAGTTTCCAATGTATTATTTGCATATAAATAGAACTGTAAACGCAACGATTTCTTACCTTTTACACAGTTTTCACATAATTCTAAAAAGTTAATTAAACAGATTTTTATAATATAGCTCCGATTAAATGATAAAAATTGAAAACCACGAAATATGACACTAAATTGCGACGTTGCCACTCAACATAAGGTATAAACGCTCTTAAGTAACAACACTACCAGCGCCCATTGACCCTAAAAAAATTCATCGAATCGTTTATTTTTTTATTTTGTCGTTTTTGATATCAATATACCCATCACGTCTGCGGAGTTTCGCCAGCAAATTTAATTTCACCCAGTATTTAACATAGCCATATATTTTTTATTTCGATTCCCAGGTCGATTATAGGCTTTTTCCATAAAAAAGTTGTTGTTGTTCCATGTTTTTTTTTAAATTTATTAGTAACAGCCCGGACTTTGGTAGTTGTCGGTGTGATACCCCCGTGCCTCAGAAAGCACGTTAAGCCGTTGGTCCTGCGCCTGATCAGTCTCCGGTCGTGTCGGATTGCCGTCCCATCGTACTATGAGAGTGAGGGAAGAGAGAGTGCATCTGTGTTTGCGCACACACTTGTGCACTATAATATCTCCCGCCTATGTGGATAGTCTCCGTTGAGATTGGCTGCAATGCCGAAATTGAGTCTGGAGGACTATATTTAAAACCCACCACAATAAATCTACCAAAAAAAGTAATACATTTATATAAAAATAATCTCAAGACGGTTACCATAAAATAAATAATCGGTACGTTTGCGTCGGGCGTCGGGTGTCGTGCAACAAATCGTCCGTCAGGACGAGTGCGTATCGATCGGACGACAAGGTTAGGGCCAAGGTATGTCACAGAATACAGAAGGTGAAGAAGGCCAGCTCCGTATAACGAGCTAACACCCACGCACACATAGACACGCGTCTACTTAGGTGCTGTAAGAGTACGGGGACCAATAAAAGGCGCATTCAGTACTAATTATTTCGTAATTATTCCTAGAATTGATACCACTTCTATTACATCACGACGGGGGCTTTACGCTCTCCGAGCAGACGCCCTTCTCTTTTTTCAATATAAAACCATCCTAACACTATTTTCATATTTAGAAGAATACTCCTAAATATGAAAATAGTGTTTATCTCTTAATGTATGCTATATATTCGCAGAGGTTTATGCTACAATTTATATTCATTACGTTCGAGATTGCCGTACGTACACGTCTCTTTGTGCGTATGAGCCAGCCTTCTGTACCTATCTATTCTGTGTCTTATGCCGTGATAAATTGACTCCGTCTGTCTGTCGGGCGGTCTCGCATGACGTGTGACGTCAGGGGATACTTGCCAGTTAAGGTTTGACAGGAGAAAAACGAATGATTGATTAATTTGTTCATGTATTTAAGAAGGGTTTAAGGAGCATTGCATTCACAGTGATATTGGTGAATCATAAACTATGTATGTAATAGGTACCAAATGGCAATGAAATAGATTTAGCAGGTTCACACTAGTTGGTGGGCAGGTGTAGGTAATTATTTTTTTTTGCTTATAAGAGTTTTTTTTAGTAATGTGCGTTACTCATGTCCATAAAGTAGACCTCATTTATGAATAAAACAGAAACGGCATGCATCTACCTACACGAACAGTTAGAATATTAAACAAGCGGTACTTTTTGATAAGAATATACCTAATTATTTACAAAACTTATAAGAACAAAACAATAAACTACAAGAATACTTTGTCAGCGACAGAATAGTCGCCCCTCCTTTCGCAAACCTCTTTAGTACTGAATTTCGCAAGTTTCTTGGGAAAATATGCAACTGACACAATTTATATTTTATTTCACGTTAGCATGAGAATTTACATATAAAATACATTCGTAAGCTCTTATGTTGCAAAAGGTACTGTTAAAGTCGGTTAAAGCCGAAATATGGAACCAATTCTGGCTTTGCATTGGATTTCGCGAATTTGAAAGGTGAATTGGAATTTTGACGGAAGGTGTTATGATAGAAATAAAGATTAAGTATGGAGATTTAGTATCGCAACGTAAAGCGATGTTTTAATGAAATATATTACAAGGAATTTCAAAATCATGCATAACCATTCATTCTAACTAATATTTATGTAACAATATAATTTAAAAGAGTGTCCATGGAGTTTCTTGCCCGTTCTTCTCCATAGGTACCTACTACGCTATAGAATGGGCAACTAGCTTCATATTTCTTACTGACCGAGCACTTGACAATTCAAAAGTGCCTGTAAATGGTTTTATTGAAATAAATGCTTTGAGTTTGAGTTTTTGAGTTTGATTCATTCATTTGTCTGACCGCGTCATAGCAAAGAAAATTCTCATTTCATCATTCTCCTGCATTTATTAGTGGCCGTCCCAACCTATCTTTTTCTTCCATTGCATACTTCTCTATTAGTCATCATCTCGGTATCATGTAGCCATATCATGTTTCACACAGTCAATCCATAGTTTCTTTGGTCTTCCCCTACTCTTATAACCATCTACATTCATACTCTAAACTTTCTTCATGACTTTTTCCTCATTCCTCCATAAAAATATGTTTTATGGGTAACAAACTTCTGCAAGATTATTGGATTTGTCACTGAAATAATTTTCTGCAAACGATAGGTTTTTGTCACCCGCTTGTGTCACACACAATTGTATATTATTTAGGCTCGTCTAAATGATTAGTCTAGACTAATCGCTTTACTAAGATCTGATATCTAACCCTGAATTACATGAGACGTTATCATTTTGTTGTTGGTAGAGGAACATATTTGTACTATTACACTACTTATCAAATTTAAAGTTTAGAACTGAATTGGAATTAATGGTTATCATAATCAGCCTATAATATTCCCACTGCTGGGACACAGACCTTCTCTCTGTGAGAGGGAGTGGGTCGTTATCTACCACGCAGGCCCGTGCGGGTTGGTAATTTTTGGTTCTAGGACATGCCGGTTTTTTTACGATGTTTTGTTTCACCGTTTTGAGAGTAGTGTGATAAATTATTTACACAAAGTACAGCACCTGTCGGGGTTCGAACCTACGACCTACAACTCGTAAGTCGCGGTCGTTACCACTGGGCCACCACTGCTCAAAAAATGGTTAATACGCATACAAACCAGGCTACTAAGAGAAATTCCTGCTGTAACAAACCAGGCTGCTAAGAGAAATTCCTGCTGTAACAAACCAGGCTACTAAGAGAAATTCCTGCTGTAACAAACCAGGCTGCTAAGAGAAATTCCTGCTGTAACAAACCAGGCTGCTAAGAGAAATTCCTGCTGTAACAAACCAGGCTACTAAGATAAATTCCTGCTATAACAAACCAGGCTGCTAAGAGAAATTCCTGCTGTAACAAACCAGGCTACTAAGATAAATTCCTGCTATAACAAACCAGGCTGCTAAGAGAAATTCCTGCTGTAACAAACCAGGCTACTAAGATAAATTCCTGCTATAACAAACCAGGCTGCTAAGAGAAATTCCTGCTGTAACAAACCAGGCTGCTAAGAGAAATTCCTGCTGTAACAAACCAGGCTGCTAAGAGAAATTCCTGCTGTAACAAACCAGGCTACTAAGAGAAATTCCTGCTGTAACAAACCAGGCTGCTAAGAGAAATTCCTGCTGTAACAAACCAGGCTGCTAAGAGAAATTCCTGCTGTAACAAACCAGGCTACTAAGAGAAATTCCTGCTGTAACAAACCAGGCTGCTAAAAGTAATTCCTGCTGTAACAAACCAGGCTGCTAAGAGAAATTCCTGTTGTAACAAACCCAATTATACTTTACCCGACCTGGGATACGAACCCAGGACGTCAAGCTCAGCAATCAGAATTGATTATAATGATAATTTCATTATTAAATTAAAGTTTCAACTTGTCTCCTGCAGCTTTCGCAAAGAAGAATAAACAATGCAAGTTTTCAACCATCTACAATTCTATTTGCTTAAAACTTGAGAGATTTTGAATAAATCTTCGTTGTTTTCTTCGTTTGTTTGTGCAGATAGTAATCTTAAAGGTGCCGGCTGTATTTGAATTATTGTTGTAATTCGACTGAAAAATGGGCAGGTATGGTTGAAAAGAAATGATTATCTACACCAGGCTACGGAGCCGGTATTCAAACATTCACGAAAAAGGGTTTAGAAGTCCTCCAACCCTTTTGTTGCGGGTCAATGTCGAGGGATGAGAGGCTTTCGTTCTTCTGATAATGATAATAAAATATGTGTTTGAATGTATGATATTTAACGCAGACGTAATGCCAATAGCCTGTGTTTTATAAGACTCAACGTCTCTCTGCATGTTTGTTGGTTAGTAACGCCCTTATAGCTTGAAAACTACTAAGTTTTGTAAATAAATTCATAGACTACTACTACTACTTACTGGATAGGTTTCAGTAAGTCCAGATCAGACGAGCGGAGCCAAGAGGTTAATCTAGTTTATAATAATTCTTCGCTTGTAATCTGAACTCTTTTGTAATGTGTCTCAATAGAGATACATTGATTGATACAATACGAAACATATCATCAAGGCTGGATTCTTGAAGGGTAAGGCAGAAGTGTACCCATGTACACCCTCATTTTGCCAGTTATGGTTACAAAAGGTTATAGATTACAAAAGAGTCAGTTAAATGAAACGCACCGTTCCAACAGGCTCTTTAGCTGAATAAACAATGGGAGTATTCCTGTTATTAAGTATTCGAGTTATGTAGAATATTCCGCGGTATTCATTATTTCGTAGAGCTACCGAAAAACCGGCATGCCGCTACCGAGCTACCGGTATTTCGTGGAAAATATTTCTTATTTACGCGTTTCTTGTTGAAAATGCATACTTGATGTTTCGGTTTCAATGACGGTAAGAACTTTGATTTTATCGGAGTTAACACAAAAATACAGGAGGACTGTACTCAGCAGTGGGTGGAACAAGGGAGAAGGACTATACTCAGCAGTGGGTGGAACAAGGGAGGAGGACTATACTCAGCAGTGGGTGGAACAAGGGAGGAGGACTATACTCAGCAGTGGGTGGAACAAGGGAGGAGGACTATACTCAGCAGTGGGTGGAACAAGGGAGGAGGACTATACTCAGCAGTGGGTGGAACAAGGGAGGAGGACTATACTCAGCAGTGGGTGGAACAAGGGAGGAGGACTATACTCAGCAGTGGGTGGAACAAGGGAGGAGGACTATACTCAGCAGTGGGTGGAACAAGGGAGGAGGACTATACTCAGCAGTGGGTGGAACAAGGGAGGAGGACTATACTCAGCAGTGGGTGGAACAAGGGAGGAGGACTATACTCAGCAGTGGGTGGAACAAGGGAGAAGGACTATACTCAGCAGTGGGTGGAACAAGGGAGGAGGACTATACTCAGCAGTGGGTGGAACAAGGGAGGAGGACTATACTCAGCAGTGGGTGGAACAAGGGAGGAGGACTATACTCAGCAGTGGGTGGAACAAGGGAGGAGGACTATACTCAGCAGTGGGTGGAACAAGGGAGGAGGACTATACTCAGCAGTGGGTGGAACAAGGGAGGAGGACTATACTCAGCAGTGGGTGGAACAAGGGAGGAGGACTATACTCAGCAGTGGGTGGAACAAGGGGGGAGGACTATACTCAGCAGTGGGTGGAACAAGGGAGGAGGACTATACTCAGCAGTGGGTGGAACAAGGGAGGAGGACTATACTCAGCAGTGGGTGGAACAAGGGAGGAGGACTATACTCAGCAGTGGGTGGAACAAGGGAGGAGGACTATACTCAGCAGTGGGTGGAACAAGGGAGGAGGACTATACTCAGCAGTGGGTGGAACAAGGGAGGAGGACTATACTCAGCAGTGGGTGGAACAAGGGAGGAGGACTATACTCAGCAGTGGGTGGAACAAGGGAGGAGGACTATACTCAGCAGTGGGTGGAACAAGGGAGAAGGACTATACTCAGCAGTGGGTGGAACAAGGGAGGAGGACTATACTCAGCAGTGGGTGGAACAAGGGAGGAGGACTATACTCAGCAGTGGGTGGAACAAGGGAGGAGGACTATACTCAGCAGTGGGTGGAACAAGGGAGGAGGACTATACTCAGCAGTGGGTGGAACAAGGGAGGAGGACTATACTCAGCAGTGGGTGGAACAAGGGAGGAGGACTATACTCAGCAGTGGGTGGAACAAGGGAGGAGGACTATACTCAGCAGTGGGTGGAACAAGGGGGGAGGACTATACTCAGCAGTGGGTGGAACAAGGGAGGAGGACTATACTCAGCAGTGGGTGGAACAAGGGAGGAGGACTATACTCAGCAGTGGGTGGAACAAGGGAGGAGGACTATACTCAGCAGTGGGTGGAACAAGGGAGGAGGACCATACTCAGCAGTGGGTGGAACAAGGGAGAAGGACTATACTCAGCAGTGGGTGGAACAAGGGAGGAGGACTATACTCAGCAGTGGGTGGAACAAGGGAGGAGGACTATACTCAGCAGTGGGTGGAACAAGGGAGGAGGACTATACTCAGCAGTGGGTGGAACAAGGGAGGAGGACTATACTCAGCAGTGGGTGGAACAAGGGAGGAGGACTATACTCAGCAGTGGGTGGAACAAGGGAGGAGGACTATACTCAGCAGTGGGTGGAACAAGGGAGGAGGACTATACTCAGCACTGGGTGGAACAAGGGAGGAGGACTATACTCAGCAGTGGGTGGAACAAGGGAGGAGGACTATACTCAGCAGTGGGTGGAACAAGGGAGGAGGACTATACTCAGCAGTGGGTGGAACAAGGGAGGAGGACTATACTCAGCAGTGGGTGGAACAAGGGAGGAGGACTATACTCAGCAGTGGGTGGAACAAGGGAGGAGGACTATACTCAGCAGTGGGTGGAACAAGGGAGGAGGACTATACTCAGCAGTGGGTGGAACAAGGGAGGAGGACTATACTCAGCAGTGGGTGGAACAAGGGAGGAGGACTATACTCAGCAATGGGTGGAACAAGGGAGGAGGACTATACTCAGCAGTGGGTGGAACAAGGGAGGAGGACTATACTCAGCAGTGGGTGGAACAAGGGAGGAGGCCTTTACTCAGCAGTGGGTGGAACAAGGCTGCCGATGATGAAGATGATGAGCATGACCTCTGTATTCCTCGAAAGGGTCAGGCAGAGGTATATTTGAACACTCTCATTTTGTCTTGTTTGAGTCACAGAATAAGTAACAGAGGGTGAGCCTATTATCATCAACCGGGCAGAGTCCAGACTCCTGGCTGCTACAGAAACATTTCTTATAGAATAACTCAAACTCATGCTGAGTTTGGCACAGTAGAGAAAATTGTAAGTTTCTATGAAAAGATTCTCAAGAATTTTTAAGCTAAACGCTTACTGACGTGATTACGGAATAGGAAAACATTCTTGAATGTTTCCTTTTAATTTTGTCGAAAAACGGTTTTGGACAAAGTTATTCAAACTAAATCGTTTAACATAACAATTCTCGCGAGATAACAGGCTTCCAAGTTTAAATTAACATCCGCCATATTGAATTGTTATTACACCATTCGGTGAACTTCTGCTAACGGATAAAGGTCCTTTCTAAGGCAAACTGTATTTCACAGCCTTTAAAATATACCCGCTGGAAATGTTATAGGTAGCATTTGATAATTATAATATTCGTTCTGTAATAATATCGCTAAATGCTGCATCTCTAGTCACAAATTAGTATCCTAATGGTGGTCCGAACCCGTCGCGACTTACTAACGTTTTATGAACTAATTTGTGATTGGTTGCATCGTTTACGAACCGCCATTGAAGTATTAGTACTGTGACGTTCTGGCTACTCATTGATAATTTTTTAAAGTTTATTAAAGTCTTTACGGATTTTGTATGAAAATAGAAATATCTAAATAGTATCTGCAAAAACATTATATATTTCACCAGTAGTTTAACAAACATAGCTTACAAATAATATATATAACTACATAATAGCTTACAAAACAACTTTCGCTTTATAATACAAAAGGCCTCCTTCGAAACGTTGTTCTATAAGACATTTGTCAGCACACGCACGGTAAACCGAAAGATTGCGAGCAGTACAAGCTAAGTACATGCATAACACAATGATATTACACGTGTTTTTTCCCGAAGGAGTAAGCAGAGGTGTATTAGTAAACTCATAGTTCGCTATACTCCATTTATTATTACATTAGAAAAAAAAAACGATGTTACCGTTTCGTTATTTCGATGTAAACGTATAACAAATTCCGTTATTTCACGATAAATACAAAGCAATGTAATCTATTTACCGTTTACATAAGAAAATTACTCTAACGTACAGTAATTTCAACAATATTACACAACAATACTGTCGTTATTTAGCCGTTATTTTTCTAATGTTATAATAAATGACTCTGCAGTGAGTCAGTGAGTGGCTCTGCAGTTTTATATAACTATAATAAATATATATATACTTATGTTTTAGTTCAATTCAATAGGAGGCCAGCTTATTGCTACTAACCTGCCACAAAATGTCCGTTCTGCTACTCAGAATTTCCCAACAACACTTTGCTTGACCTAGGAATTGAGTCCAGGACGCCGCGCTCATTAGTTGCCCTTTCAACCATTACACCATCAAGGCAAACTAAGTCAACATACGGAGGAACTTGACTGTGGGTCGAAAGTTGAAGCAAAGGGTCAGTTAAAAAGTCTTTAGGTTAACAAGACTGGGTATTGTCTAAGGATCTCTCATTATTGACAATATCCCTTCAAAGCATAAAATGAAAGAACCATTTTTGTCTTTGATACCCAACTCTTTTTAATCTGTGGTGAAAATGGTTCTGTATTTACATTTGTAACTGGAGTCGTTTTCATGGGGTAACTAGTTAGTAAATAGAAACCAAGTTTAAAAAAGTAGTTCATTTATGAGCGTTTAAGCGTGGCCTAATGATACAGTCATTATGTAAAGTAGTCTCTAAGTTTCAGTTTTTAAAATAGTAACCCCTTTACTTATAAATTTAAAGTGTATTACTATATACTTTAAATTTATAAGTAAAGGGCTATTTATATTAACAGCCTTTAAAGAAATACATATTTAAGTACAATGAACATTTCAAAACGTTTTGCTTAAATGTATTTTTTATATTATATATTTTATTTTTTTTTCTCAATGAATATTGCGATACTTTCATTTAACGATCAGTAACGTTTTAAATGGGTGTTTAATATTTTGAAAAGAGTATGGTTAGATGGTGTGGTCATGTTGAGAGGATGACTGAAAGGCGACTAACAAATGGTATTTACAAGGCAGATGTGAGTGGAAACGCCGGAAGGGGACGCCCTACGAGGACATATTATTGTGACCTTATAGGTGATGTTCTTCAGAAAGTTCAGGTGCATAGTACTCGCAACCAACGGTAGCGTGCACGTATGACCAGATGTATGAATGTAAACGAGGCAAAAGGAGTGTGTAAGGATCGTAGCAGGTGGCTTTCTGTCTGCCAGGGTTGCGGGAAAGTCCGAATGGGTTACTGTGGCCCCCCGCACAGGCAACTGAAAGAACATGGGTGGGTTTTAGTCAGTAAGGGTCTGACACGGCCTCCCGCTCCGCCCAGAGCGGGAGAAGATATTTGATAATTTCCCATCCTCAAAAAAAAAAAGGTGGCTTTCTGTAGCGTCTGCAAACCCTGATGGGAAGAAGGCGTGAGTTTACGTATGTATGTTAATATTTTAAGAAATAATTAAACAAAAACTTCTTTTTAAAAGGTATAACATCATCAATTCTATTTGAATAATCCAGTTTCGTAGCAGCGTAGCCAGTCGCTACGAGACCCGTAGCACCGTAGCACGTAACTGCGATGCACGTAGCAACCCTCCTAATGAATTAATATAAAGGTAGTCAACAGGTAACCAGAGTACCAGACATCATAAATCCCCCCCCTCTAGCGTGTAGGCACGTCTAGATAGACCCTTATTACATATCTAATAATAAATATTATGAACTTTATATACAAAACGTGACTTTGTACTCACTTTCGTACGTTTGAAGTAAATCTGTCTCTATCCCTATATCTCTGTCTGATAAATAGCAACAGTTTTTTTTATTGCCAAACGGGGTTATTACGTAGACTCGTAAGCTCATTTATTTAAACTATCGAGCCAGCACGAGTCACTAAAGCTAATTTTAGACTTTAATTTTGGCTTTGCTGTAATTCACGTACGATCTATTTGTATCTACGTGAAACGGGGCTTCACCCACCTATGTTAATTGACCTACATTCACCAGCTTGGTTACAAAAATTAAATATACATTTAAAAAACACGGGATTATCTTCAACTAGCTTTTGCTCGCGTCTTCGCCCGCGTGTGTGTCGGAAAATATCCCGCGGGAACGACTACCGAGATTTAAAGTACCCTATGTGTTAATCCAGGTTATAAACTAGCAGTCTGTCAAATTTCATCTAAATCCGTTCAGTTATTTTTGCGGCAATTCGGAACATACATCCAGACAAACGGATAAAAACTCTAAAAACTATATTTTCGGCATCAGACTCGTTCCCACGCCACGCAGCAATTACTTTTTTCAAATAAGTATATTCAACGTACAATTACACAAACGTACAATTTTGACTTCGTTATTAATACATTATAAATATATAGATTATTACAAAAAATATAGTAGTAGAGCTATTTATGTGGGAGCTCGATCGCGGAGACACTAGTTAATAGGTTCGCTGTGCCATGGTGCATGGCAATTCATTTGCGATGCGATGGCTCTGGTATTGCAGATGTCCATAGACTGCGCGCCGTAACCAGCTTATTTGTTTACCCTACAAAACATTTGATTAAAACTACGTCAATTCGACCTCGTTTACTACTTTTAACAAAACTGCACTTATTTTGGCACTTCCTATAATAACTGTCACATTGGTCTTGAAGCAAATATAGACGGTTAATTTTTATGACATGCAAGTCATGTTCAACATGACCTGCTTGCCACCCGAAGGTCGTTAAATTACGAGGTAGACTATATATACCTACTCGTAGTCGATCTTTTAAGAAAAAAATCAGTATTTCGTAGACACAGTCTGTAGGTAACTTCCAAGTATTGATATCGTAACTATTTATAGCCACCTGTCCGTCTCGAATTATTTAGTAAGAAAATGTAGGTCGTGGGACAAGTGGTACGGAAACTTCTTTATGAAACTGTTGCAATTTTTGCGTTTATGTTTTGGTCTACATTTTGATAAGATCCTCTTTATTATTTTTCAGTAATTTTAATAGATTAATAAATAAACTAGCTTTTGTGTTGTAATGAAAACATGGTTCACTCGAATTCTTAAGTATACTTACTCATAAAACTGTATAAAAGTAGTTTGAGTGTCAATCCAGGACAGTGTTCCTTGAAGATTCATAAATATATTCTATAGAGGATCTTTACTAGCGGATATAATAACAATCGATTGGTTATGTAATTATTATTATACACAAATAATAATGTATTATTTAAACACGATGTTGTTAATCTAAATAAATAAGCAAAATCATCTTCTTTCTAGTCAACAGAAAATTTTACTTCAACCACAAACAGACATAGAATTTAAATTCCAAACCAGTCTATATAAAACTCAACGTAAACAAAAAAGTTTATCCCCCAAAAATCAACATTGAAATCTAACTACCCACATATAAAAACCGAAGTATAGAAATTCCTTACATTCATTGAATAGCTATAGCCTCTAGAATTTAGATGGGACGGATCGATCGGGGTCTGACGTCATCGGTACGGTACATACCCCAGTTATAGACAACGAATATTAATGTGACGAACAGAATTTATTTAGGTACACCTTTCGGGGATGGATTGAATACAGTCTCGAGTAAATGTTGGCCTTTATGTTTAATTTTCTATGATAATAAATAGTAGTAAAAAGGTTTTTTGACGGTTGTACAAAATTTTACTAAAACTTTTAGGACTTTTGCTTCTATTTTAATAATAAGGTCGGGCAAGGTTATTTCGACTATAAAAACACAAACGTCAGCTTCAAAAGCCTGCACACTCGTCTATGAACACATTATGGTAGATTACATAAATTTATGTAATAATAGTTATTTATGCAACTGTTATATAAATAAGGGTTTATCATACGAGGCGAAGCCGAGTGTCATAATAGTATCACATGACTTTATCTACAACCATGATATGAATCCTCTATAAAAGATTCCGAAACCATATGGTGTTGTACAGTGTTGTAAGAACCCTATGTAAATTCATGGTAAGTTTAATTGCTGAGTATCTAATACAAACAAACTAAGAAATATGTGGTGGTCTGTTATCAAATCTTGTATCACTCATTTTTGTAAATAACAAAGTAATAATTTTTCGCAATACATACTAATATCGAACAAAAATGGCGGGATACGACGTGAATTCGAATAATCTATAAGTATTTTTTTTTTATTATTAGCTGTTGTAGTGAAACGCACGTGCGTGACAATGTTCTTTTTATGAAATTCATAAAGATACCACGAATTGAGTAGGTAGTGAGAATGTGGCTGTTTGATGAGTAAGGAAGGGATCGAGTTCGAGTTGCATAATGAAATTTTGTACAACATTATAACATTCGTTTGGATGATATTATGGTTACTATGACACTGGTTGTTTTAATGTTGGCAATAAGCTAATTGTTTAAGAAACTTTTATACAGGATTTATAGCATGGGTGTAAATAAAAGCTTTCATTGATATTTTTTTCACGTAGGTCTTAAATATGTTCAAAAGAACGATGTTTTTGAAATTGGGAATAAATAGTTACAATTACCCCACGGTGGGGTTATTGCCTATGACACATTTATCGTATCTGATCTACTAAAGCCGTTATTGTTTTAAAATTGAATGCTAGAGTATATTTATGTCAAAGTTCGTAGCAATATATGCCTTATAATTACCAAGTATGGTTCAGTTACGCAAAAAAATTGTTTAAACTCTGGAATAGTTAGTAGTGCAGGAAAGCATGCCAACCAACATGGTCCATAAATGAGATCAACATCAACAACGAATAAACTTTATTAAAAAAAAACGTTGTTTAAGACTAATGCAAATAAAATTGCAAATTCTTTATTATATCTCTGGTTTTTTTAAAGTCATTTTGCAGGACGACCAGCTTCAATACATACCAGATGTCAGAGTCCTTGTGAATTCACTTTTTGGGAGTTTTTCACCACTATGAAGCCTCTGCTATTAGATTATTCTTTCTTCCCAGCGATCTTTCAGCTGCAACTTAAGAATATTGGATCATTGAGTTCCCTTCAAAATGGTTGAGCTGAATGGTGCTGATCCATACGTCATGTTCGTGAACGGGCGCCGTCAGTAGGCACTGGTCATTTCTTAGCTGCCACGGCTTATTTTAATTCCATAATTGTTTTTATCTTTTTATTACGGACGCTTTTAACGTGCACGTCTTTCTACATCGTTCTCACATGTATAATTACAACATGAATGATGTAACCACTCTATTGTAACAATATTTTGATTTAAAAGAGTGTCCATGGAGTTTCTTGCCCGTTCTTCTCCATAGGTACCTACTACGCTTTGGAATGGGCAACTAGCTTCATCTTTCTGACTGACCGACCCCTTGACAATTCAAAAGTGCCTGTAATTGGTTTATTTGAAATAAATGCTTTGAGTTTGAGTTTGAATAATTTGAGCGAGGAAGTTGAAAGGCTCAATTGACAACAAGAGAAGGACTGTTGTAAGGAAAGATTTGAACTTGCAGTAACGGTATTGGGATACCAGCTTATTCAATGCTAGAGCTTTTGAAAATCAAAGCGCAAAAGAAGTGGATCAACCTTGCAGTAGTAGAAAAGCGGATGAGAGACGAAACAAAATATTGACGTGTAAAAGTGTTTGTACAAACCTTCTTACAGAAATAAAATCATTTATTATTGTTTTCACGTTTCACAACCATAGTAAAAGATTTGTCCATCATTTTATAATTTACCAAGGGGTTACTGTATAGTTTATCGAAGCATGTGCCAAAGTTTTTGTTATGCATAGAGTATCGACACAATGGGGCATCACTAGTGTTTCACAATACCATACAAAAATGAAGCGGGGTAATTATGACTTTGGGTTAGTCGAAATTACCCCACTTCTTCTTTTCGTGAGAATACCCCATGAAACTGATTTGTCGTTAGATTAAATAGTGAAACTAACGCGAAATCACATCAAAAAAGGTATCATTGCAACGAACAAATAAGCAAAAAACAACGTATGGTTTATAGTTTTAATACGCTCTGTTTAATATTGTGAAAACAAGCGTTTTAAACACTACTTTTGACCGAAAATGTGACAAACGTCTTTTGTAAATACATGCATAAAATGGCCTCTGATAAAAAAGGCGTGTGGGTCAAACAGTTAGCGCTTTAACAGCTTCATCTGCAAGCGCGGCTCCTGAGCGATAGGTCGGATTTCAGGGTGGAATTCCCAGTTCTTGCAGTGTTTTTGCATTTTTTCTAAAAATAGTAATTAGCCAAGTAAGTAAATAGCAAACGAGCTTGCCCCATGGTATGAAACTACCTTTACCAAGGCAAATCATACTATTAAACCAAAACCATTGCGTTAAACCTATCAAGAACCATCATAAAACAGTTGACAGGATCCAATAAATGGATACTAAACACGGATAAGTAGACGGCTCACTGAATTTTATTGACGTCACATTCGTGTTACTACGACCTCCAATAAGATTAAGCTCTTGACTACTGAGTACTACCACAGATCAAGAAAATCATAAATGATAAATGACTTTATTTCTGTAAGTAGGTTTTTACAAACACTTTTACACGTCAATCATATTTTTTTTTAAACTAGATGAGGTCGGCGTTTCCTATCTGACTACTCTGAGAAGAAAGGCCGAAACAAACTCAGAGGTCACAGTCTCTTTTAAAGTCCAGACAGAATCTTGGTCAGATCATGTGAAGGCTATGTAGATCGGTGTCTGAAATGGTCTTTTGAGGTCATAGAAGCGAAATTCATAGACATTCCTTAGTGCAAGCACCGATGCCGTCAAATTAATCATATACCGCTCTCCACCTGCTACCAGCGGCATCCAGTCAATTCAGTCTTTCGCACTCCGTTGCCGTTCATAGCCTCATTCCCAGTTGCGCCACAAGTCACAAAACCCGGTTCTCCGCATTCTGCATCCACACTATCCCAGTCCCTTTACCTGGGTTCGTCCCACAGGACTTTTCTACTCCAACGGCCATCGGTCGTTTGACTGTCAACCGCATTTGCCCTAAACAAAAATGGGTTATCAAGATTGTACAGAGGCCGTACCATCATGATTCCAGTTAGAAAAAGAGGTGATGCTATCGGGCATGCTTCATCTATCTCCCGCACTGGCATCATGATGGCATTAAAACGTCATAATACGGCACCTGGAAACAATCCTGACTGCGTTAAACGTTTCTTACGCTCCCGAAACTATGGCCATTAACTTTAATGTCCAGAACGCATTTGTGTTCGAAGATGAGGCTTCGCATCGAGCAGAAACATAACATAACGCACATCTGATCCTCGGAGGGCTAGGCAGAGGTGTACACCCACATATCGCCAGTAAACGCTTCGCATCTATACATTTTTATTCTATGCTCACACTGAGTACCAGTGATTCTATTTAAATTTTATCTCCATGCTATAGCTACGGACGTTTTATCGACTTTTATAGAAGTGGATTATGTCAGCGGGCCTTTCGCAATTTTTGTTTTGTTTGTAGGACGCTTTCTTGTTAAATAACATTGCATTTTTCATTCAGAATCTTATTTCGATACAAAGGAAATGGACATTGCACTACAATGCATAAAAATTACTTATTAGCTCTGACCACACACACGTACATAATCGCTATTTTCAGGAACGGTAAAAACTATTATTCGTGATATATGATTTTATTTCTGTAAGTAGGTTTGTACAAAAACACACGTCAATCAAAATCATCTTTTCATTTCATCTAAATCATATTTTCTTAACTAGATGGGGCCAGCGTTTCCTATCTGACTACTCTGAGAAGAAAGGCCGAAACAAACTCAGAGTTCACAGTCTCTTTTAAATTTCCAGACCAAATCTTGGTCAGATCATGTGAAGACTATGTAGATCGGTGTCTGAAATGGTATTTTGAGGAAAGAACCACACAGATTGAGTGGACCTGTCCAGTCAGTGCACGCCATAGTCAGTAATCGTGCAGCTCAACTCAGAACTTAAGGAGGTCAACGATTCGACGAACAATACCAAAGAATGGACATTTGAGTAAGCCGCATAAATTACTCAAACTGCCAGATCATGATTAAACTAACTGAGAAAAATACAACATTTATGTTTGTTGACGTACTTATACGCAGGCACTTAACAAAATTAACTATGAAGTTGCGTAACATCTAAAAATAGTCACAATAAACATTTAAACACTACCTAAACAAAAATAGAACTCCATTAAATGTTATACATTTAATATTTATAGACTCAAGTTGCCTAAGACCGGTTGTACGAAATAAATGAATTATTCATTCATTTAAAGGTAAGTAAGGTTATTTTTGTAGTTCTGAACGAGCCACGAGGCATTTAGCTAAGTGGTACAAAAGGCATAGAGCCAGTTCACGTTAGGTCGGACCAACAGCTTTAACTTGACCGGCTGTCAGATCATGCTGTTCACACTACCCGACATTTCACAGGTAACAAAACTTTCGGTTCGACGTAACGTGAACCGGTTCTGTCGTGCCTTCAGTTTTCTCGTTACCGTTCAAGTCGGGACATTAAAAATGTATAATGTCTTTGGTATTTTAGCCACAAAAGGGAGAATATTGTACAGCATTAGATTAAATAATTAAATCTATGAACGCTCGTTTTATAGAGCCGACCTTCTGTACTTAAGTATATATTTTGTGTAAGAGGATTTATTTTTGTACATAATCTTAGTTCAATTAGACCGGGCTTTACAGGCGACACCTTCGTTTTAATTGGCAGTGTAATGGGCCTCGTCTGGACCCTAACTTAATTTAAGCCTGGACTGCTTTCGGTCCAAATATAATTTATGAAAAATGAAAATTGTTATAATTAGTTTAGTAAATATGATGGATCAAGGTGTCTGGGGTTAATTGACTTGAATAAGTTTATTTTTGTAATCAAAATTAAGTTTATGAGACAAGTTTGCTAGTTCATAGGTACCGTAAGGCTTATGTTTCATAATTATGAAAAATTTAAGAGAGGTTTAATGTGATTTTTATGTAGTCAAAAATATACAGGCGGACAGAAAATTCCACTGCTCTGCTGTTGCAAGATTTGAAACTGTATTGATGAGATAATTAGCTGTGATCAAGTTGTAGGACGTTTATGAAAGTGCAGCTTAATTGAAAAGCGTCACCGGCATTTGTTCTGAAACAAACATATAGCTTTGAAACACGTCGTAGAATCAAATGGGTCTTAAATCTTATCTAACACCCCAGCCCCCTTTCTTCATAAGTTCATAACTCTCTACCACATAAGGCCCGTTGTAAACAGCACGGTTTTTTAAGTCATAGAAGAGTCGTGTGCCAATAAGTTTCCAAAGTGATGCATACAACACTGACGACCGTGCCTACAAAACGCCGAATCAACGCAAGGCAAGAAAAACGTATCTGTGCAAAGGTTCTAACTAAGTCATTGAAAGAAAACAATGAAACTTCTTACTCTTACATATGTAGCGGTATCCATATCGCCATATGAGAACTACGCATCACACTGACGTCCCGCAAAATCCTGCATCGCGCAAGCAGAGTTTACCGCTCAACTAGCATATATACAACGCCCCGACATCAATCGTCGGGCAGTTGCCTACCAGACACAACAGCCGTCTGGTCGGAGGATCCTCCCTTTAATAGTAAAGGGAGGATCCTCCGACCAGACGGCTATGAGCCATAGGGCTATGAGTGAACTATACACCCTGTTGCTCATACCTCTATAGATAAATGATAGAAAATTAAAACCGCGTGAAATGAAGTGATTTAGTTACCGATGTAGACTAAGCGATATGTGTTACACACAAACTACATCTCCCGCGGGTTTCGTATTCGTTATATACTCAACAAATGTACCAAAAACTCGTAGTTTTTGTTATTCCCCAGAAACAACATTTTCTTCAGTTGTGCGTTAAATCTTATAATACTTTCCAAATGGTTTTTCCCAAGGGGGTGAGCGCTGTCTGGTGGAACGCAAACTGGGTTTTTAAGTACGAAAGTTAGTTGCATTATATGTATTGTGGGTAATATTTTATTTGAAAATAGAACAGATTTTTTTATGGCCTGTTTCACCACCGTTTGATAAGATCCTTTTAACTTATCTGGTACCTACGGTAGACCGCACGTCGTCAGTGATAACAAAATAAGCTGGCCTCTTATTCTATTAAAACTCCATACTACGCTAAGTCAGCCAACCACTGTCATGCGGCCGTCGACTGTATCTGAGCCTAGTACCCAGTGCCTATCCGGATACTGTGAAAACAAATTAACTAAATGTTTTATCACGAAACGTTAAATTCATTATGGTTGCACAATACAACATAATACCAAAGATTATATGAATGGTGAAACTGATATTTGGAACCAACGATAGGTACATGAATTTTCACTGAAGCTGACGTAACAATAAATAATGTACAGCGCGACAGACAAACTGCCTGCGTTTTGCGTTTTATGATTCATATCAGAATAACTTATAATATAGTACGCACCTCTCACCTGTTAGAATAACTCTACGTTAGAATAACACGTCACACGACGAATAAGATGTTTTTTTTTTTAATAGCAGGAGCGGGAAATCCTCATGGACGCCCACACTGCCTCAGTAGTGAATCAGTCTGGGTAGTGCTGGACTCTTACCGGCTAAAATCCACTCCCGCCTTTGCTCAGTGTCCCTTTGACATGATCAGAGACCTTGTTTGACCATAATTCTAGTTGTTGTTTATCGTTATTTTGTTATTTAATTCATGCGTCCCGTTTTAGGAAATGGAGAGTTCCTGGAAGCAGTTGCCGCACTTCATCTTATTTTTCCCTATCTAATACCTTCATGTATTTGTAATGCGTTTTTTAACAAGCTAACATCTTACTTACCTAATAACATAGTTCTCTATTTTATTTTTGTATTTTCTTTTTTATGTGTTAAGTACTTAATATGTTTTTTGAGTCTACCTATGCTATTAACTAAAAAAAAACAAAAAAAATTATGAAAGCATGTGGTGACCACAGAAATATTCTTCTTTGTTTATATCTATGATGGTCACGCACGTAAAAATATATCGGAATTAATCATTGCAATAGCGCGTGGATCAGCTATTTCTAAGACTAATGTTCGAAAGTTCAAAAACCTCTTGTTTGGATCAACCCAAAAGAAAAACAATTGAAGACTGTAATATTTATCTTGGAAATTTAAATAAATACTACTCATATCGAAATTGGCCCTGGATCGAAAGAGCTGGAAAACATGCAGGCATGATGCAGGCTGTAACAGTAACTAGGCACTGATACTGATACCCAAAAGATCTTTGTACGGGAACTCGAACAATATTAAGCTTCTAGGATCTAACTCATATAGTTTCTTACGTACGATGGCACCGGCTACATAATCGACAATGCAATCAGCGATAAGTACTAACTTTCCGCCTGAACCGCACCCACTTACCTACACCATCCTCAATACTACACTAGAAAAAAAGAAAAGAAAGAAAGAAAGAAAATACGTTTAATTTTGACTGTCGAAGTTTCGGGCTATATCCCATTTAAGATTATTATAGGCTAAGACGATGTTGGTGGTGGTCTTTTATTACTTAAGTTCAATCCTTCTGCACTATCGTATTTTTCCGTATATTGTCAAACGAGGAACGTCGCGAAAAAAATTATTGAATACAACGGAAACCCTCAGGGATGTGTGCTTAGCCGCTGCGCTCAGGTGTCAGGACCACAGGCTCGCCAAGTTTAAGGGAAAATTATCTGTGATATAATTGAAAGAGGAAAGAATGTAGGATTAGAACCAAACAAATAGTTACCAACACTATAATCTATTAGCGTTAAGAAAATAGTGACTCATCAATGCAACTGCAAAGTAAAGGCGTATTCATACTAGGGCATACACTAGCCGTTTTCAGTACTATACCTACTCTCCATAGTCACGTTTTGATCACCACACTGTTTAAAGTATTTAAAAATATTATAAATCACTCGTCTTTCTCCGCTATGAATTATTGATCCACTTTTATTTTTACGAAAAGGTAAGGTATTCATTTTTAAAATTGACAAAAGACATGTCCACACTGTCTGAACTCTGCAGGGCTTACTTCAGCTGGTCAATGTGAACACGGCTTTCTAATTTACTATGATCTAGTTGTTGAAGGAGCTGAGTGACAACGATGAGTCACTATTTTCTTAACGCGAATAGACTATAGATTATTTGGACCAAAGCACGGAGACAGGGGAGGAATTTGAACAAAATTAAAGCAAGCTTGAAATATTGACAATGCCTATTTTTTTTAAATAAATATTTGTATAAGGTCAACACCAACCAACCCGCACTGGGCCCGCGTGGTAGATTATAGCCCACTCCTCTTAAAGAGAGGAGGCCTGTGTCCCAGCAGTAGGAACATTGTAGGCTGATTATGCTATGTCATTAAAACATTTTGACGGCACGGTTGGCGCAGTGGTTAACTGCTGCGTTACGTGTCGTTGGTTCGATCCCCGCACGGAACAAATACTTGTATGACCTGCAAGTAGTTGTTCCGGGTCTGGCTGTTTGTGTATGTGACTTTAAATGTTTGTAAGCGCACCCACGATACAGGAGAAATTCCAAGTTTGGGCAACGTTTAAAAAAAAAAACTGTTAGGGAATTGATATGGATGTTGTCAAGAGTATTCAATTAACAGGTCCTGCAAAGCATAGAAGTGACCCATTGAAGGGATGCCGTAGCTTTATATATCAGTCCATATCTATTTAATTGCATTGTAGCTCGTCGTTCCTTCATCATGATCACCTGCCTCGCCTTGTCCAAACTAAGTTGGGGTTGACTTCGAGTCTAGCCGGATGCAGCTGAATACCAGTATTTTACGTGGAGCGACTGCCTATCTGACCGAGCTCCTCATTCTTTATTATTGTAAAATTAAACCCGATAAACAAAAGACACAACCGACTTCCTAAACATACACTATGTGAAAAACAACTATGATTTTGGAAGTAGTTATTCACTTTGTAGTGTATTTTTTCGAAGTCGGTTTAATTTTATTTTGTAAAAAATGTTTTGTTCATCACATTTTAGTTGTGGTACCTACCCCACACGAATTCGTATACCACTACTACTTGCAATGCAAATAACAGTGACAGGAAGTTATTATAACATCATCAATATACACTACCTACCTAAATGGAAAAAATTCGTATTTTTTATCCTACCTGAAAAACTACCGAAGCAAAGTTAATAAAATTTATATGGAACCACCCCTGAGGTATACTCTATACCTGCATAAAAAAAAATCGAAATCGATTCACAATTACCGGAGATACCGCGTAACAAACATACAAATAAAACACACAGGCGAATTGAGAATCGCCTCCTTTTTGAAGTCGGTTAAAACGAGACGTTACCTAATACCGATACTTCGCAACAACCCCAACTGTTGGTGGAGCTAATGGACGCTAATAATGGGCCCATCAAGTATGCACGGAGCACGACGCCACGTGATACTGTTCATTTATAAATGAGTCAGCGAGGGATATTGAATAGCACTGTTATTTTGTAAAGCGAGGCTTATTGGAAATTAGGCCACAAATGTCACGCTATACATCATGACAATAATAATTAAAGGTTACAATAGTCCATATTTAAACACACACATGTAAGTACATGCACGGGTAGTACATGGAACTTATACAGGGTTACTTGTGATTCGACGTATATCCGTCAGGAGCTGATAGGGGGCTAAATGCAGCAAATTGAACCGCGCATTTATATGGCTGAAATTCTGTAGTTTTCGTGATATTTGAATTTGCAGATGTCCCTAGTACACAGTGACCAATTACCATCAAGAGGACCGTCCACTTGTTTCCCACCCAATAAAAAAAACAAACCCCTCTTTTCGCAGTCGGGTGAAAAACGTGCCAGTTAAAAGTTGAGCGTTATTAGGTGTCACGTTTCGCAACGTGATCGACACCGAGAATATTAATAAAATATTCATTATAAACCAATTTATAGGGCTTCAATATCCTTAATAACAAAATGTCCTTGATAATTTCTTGGTAGTTTTATTTATTTATTACATTTGCGAAAACTACTAAGAAAGAATGAAGGACATTTTGGTTCGTTATTAAGTATATTGAAGACCTAACAATTGGTTGACTCGTTTTCATACAAAAATCTTTAAGAATTTGTGTTGTTTAACAGTGCCGCGTCTGCGTCGCGAGTAGTGCCCTTATGGGTACCATTGTCAACATACATACGTTAAAATTCCATTATATACAGATGTACAAAAACTCAGGAGTCATTTAAACATCTTGGTAACAACAGACGTAGACAGCCCTTAAAAACAGTGCCCCTTCAACGTGAATGCTTTCTACTATAATGATTAGCTTCTCGACGTCTGTCTATGTTTAAGTCCCGTGTAATAGCGGGCCAGCCTTTGTAATTAACCGAGCCCCGATCATTCTTGGTTAACCCGATCTAGAAATCAAAAGCAAAAGTCGTTTATTCAAACTAGGCTCAGAATCAGCACTTTTTGAACGTCAAAATGACTTAAGAGTCCCCCAAAACGCCCGACCTTCACCACTTCCTAGTGCTTTAGCTAAAAGAAGAAGTGGCGCAACAAACTCCCCAGCAGCACTGCTGTCTGTCCAGTTAGAAGAACTGGATTCTATACATTAGTAAGCAATTAGAATCGAACCCAAAACCACATGTTCATCAGTCGCGGTGATGATTGCTCGACTAACGAGCAGTCATCTGTGGAACCGTTATGATAAATATAAGTAATAAAATCAGAACAACAGGCAACAAAACTAACCTTTTAAAATATCACAGTCTTCTTTTAAACCAGAAGATAGCTCCCATATCTACAAGTTGGCGGCCGACCTGACCCCTAGATCTGGTTCACTAAAAGGTTACAGTTTTATTCTTGGCTTTGACGTGGGCACTGTTAAATTTGTTAGTATATCAGTGCTGAAATACAAGGCAAAATGTAGGACAGTTTTAAATTGTACCTATTGCTGGATTTAATATGTGTCTGGGTTGCGTTTGAAAATGGGAATTAATAATTTTGGAGGGTTGATTAAGAATGTTTAGTAAATAAATTATTAAATAGTACCTTTTCCTGTATCACCTATGTATATTGACTGTTCAGCTGTAAAGTTTTTTTTTATTTAGTGTTTTTTTTTCGATTTTACATGTTCACACTTTATAATCAGTTTAAACTATTTTTGTGTATTTTTATAACAATGTAACATTGCTGAATGCGTTACTTTCTTAAATTCTTAATATAGAATAGTTTAAAACAAAAATGTGCCAAAAACAAGCAAATAATATATGTGAATGTGACCAAACAATTACTAAGTCAGACCACGAGGCCCCTTGTTATATTATTTATTTGACAAAATTATGAACTGCCGGCAACCTCATATACCTAACAGTGGTGGAACAGGGTAAAACGTTTTCCTCCGGGAAATCAAAATAAACTTTAGTCCGGTTTGCAGAACTACTGGCCAGACCTATTTGTGGTTCGCATAATCGCTGGACTATTGTAGTACGTTTTGATAATTCAAATAATAGAGAACTGTCTGTCGCGACACATGCATTAAAAATACCCAACATGTCTTAGTTAGTTGTTCATAATGTATTTTTAATCCGAGTAATATAATTCATCTTCAGCCTCCTGCACTTGGCCGAATATATTTAAGACCGGCGCGGCGCGGCATGCTTTCTTCTTCTTCAAAGTTGTGTCCTTCATTTAATAAAACTATAACTCTAAAAATATCCTGTCACAATTTGTCAGCTTACCTTTCAATGTTTGAAACCAATGTTAGTACCTGCTATATCTGGTATATCTACTATATCTGGTGACCTGAAACACAGGCCCCTAAAGCCACCAGGCACCAGTCTCCCACAGTAAACTAAACCAAATAATATATCATGTGTAACAATGTCTGTAATATTTAACTACTAAGGACCTGAAATAAAGCAACTTATTTTGTAAAAGGGCGGAGAACTGGTGTTCTGTAATACCGCCCTAGAGCTTAGTTTAGGCACCAGTCTCCCACAACATTAAAATGATCTCCGACTGTGATACAATGTATATAATATTTTCTAATATTGTGGTGAGAAAATAAATCTTATCTTATACAGGGTGTTCGGCAGAACGTTGAACATACGAAAAAGGCAGATAGGTGGGGTTGTCTGCTATCTACCTTGCCCAAATGATTTGACCTAGGCCCTACAGATTTTTTTATTTTGTTTTTATGTAATAACCGATTTTTATGAGTTTAAAAACTTTAGAGTAAGATTACTTTATGTAGGATAGACAAAACTGGCAAAACTTTTTTTGTTTTTGTCTCGACTGTTGGTAGATTCCTCTAAAACTATTGTTTGGTGCAGATAACAGCTAGAAAAAAAGTTATGAGCCTTCAAACATAACAAAAAGGGGTAAAACATGATTTTAAGCTTTTCTTTACATATTGCATTTAAAAAATAACTAAAAGTGATTGAAGACTTAGGAGTTCATAGAAACATTCTTGGTGTATGGCCTTTCGAATGGTATGTAATTTGTTTAATTTTAAAAAAAACTTACGAGTTATTGACCAATTTTAGTTCAAAAAGGGGATTTTGATGCAATTCGATTTTTGTGAAATGTAAAATGTTTTGCAAAATTCATCATGTAATCGTGGTAAAAATTAAAATTCGATAGTGTATTGGGTAAGTACCTGATTGGTAAAAGCTCCACGTGTAGAATAATCAAACAAACTCATGAAATTCGGTTATTAAAAAAAAAAAAATAATCTATGGGGCCTAGGTCAAATCATTTGAGCTGGGTAGATAGCAGACGACCCGACCTATCTGCCATTTTCGTATGTTCAACGTTCTGTCGAACATCCTGTATGCCAATTTTAGTCCGGTTCACATTTTTTTAACTAATTTTGAAATTAAAACCTCTGCGGTCCCAATGTATGGAACCGACCCTATCAAGCCTTTTCAATTAAAAAACCGATACAATTTGCACAAAACATGCGAAAACAAGCACGTCAGTACGACGTATTTCCGGTTCACGTTTCAAAGGTCACTCGTTGCTAACTACGTCGAATACCATAGAGCAACACGGGCCACCGGCCGGCGCGGCGGTCTAGATGTCGAATACTCGTGTCGCAGGCATCTGTAAACAGGTTGGGTTCGGTTGGTGTGCACTAGTGTTTATTGAATTTTATTCGGATTTCCAACGAGTGAATTTGTTTAGGTAAGGCTACGTATTATTGGATAACAGAAATTGCCTGATTCAAGCTATTCTTTTATAATGTAAACGTTACACAATTTTTTGGTTTGGTATTTGGAAATCTTCAAATAGTGTGTGGGCGTGTCAGACTCTTACTGACTAAAACCCACCCGTGTTCCTTCAGTTGCCTGTGCCAGGGGCCACGGTAACCCTTTCGGGCTTTCCCGCAACCCTGGCAGGCATCGGCCCTAGCGGACCCCGTCATTGGTGCTGAAATCCCTTTGAGGCGCGCGTGGAACACAACGTGAGCTACCCATTGCTCGCCGTCCACAAGCCCGCGCCTACGGTGGCCGGGAATCGGCCTGCGGCGACTAGCTGCTGATGCAATTGTGTGGAGCCGGATCCAAACAAAAAGTTACTGAGTTCTATCAAGAAATATGAGTAGCGGTCCGGAAATCCAGCAAAAAATCATCACCTAATAGATGGGACCAACTATAGCTGGTGAAACGAGGCTGTTCTACGGCTCTGCCAAACCCAGCGTGGAAATTACCTATGCTGACGAAAGTTATTTTGAAAGGTACAATACCGTGCCGGGGTTGCGGGAAAGTCCGAAAGGGGTAGGTACCGTGGCCCCTGGCGCAGGCAACTGAAGGAACACGGGTGGGTTTTAGTCAGTAAGAGTCTGGCACGCCCTCCCGCTCCGTCCAGAGCGGGAGAAGTTATTTGATGGTTTCTCAAACTCAGAAAAAAAAAGGTAAAATATTAGTAAGGGAGCAACTTAAGGACTTTGTATGACTGAATAAGAAAAATACCAGAGTACAGTTAGACTTCGGTGTAATACTAACACAAACACATTAAAACACAACACACACACACACAGTCACACACACACACACACACACTCGCACACACAACACATTGAACATTTGTAACACATTGAAGTCCAACTGGACTTTTCCCCCTCCCCCTCCCTCTAACAGAGAGCGGAAGCCGGTGTCCCAGCAGTGGGAATATTATAGGCTGATTAGTCTATGCTAACACAGCGAAGGTCCGTTTCCCACATCGGAATTAATATTTCCAACTCTATACCCTAGTTAAATACTTCGTTCCAGCCTTTTAGCAAATCTATTAATCCAATATTCCGTTATGTCCTTATAATATAGACCAAGTGCAAACAGGATGTGCAGAACGTCCGCCGTCGGGCGTTATTACCCGCCCCGGAAAATCCGGCCGCCCTCTCTCACCCGGTTGTGCTGACGACATTACATTACGTACAGCCGGGTATGTAGCGTCACGTCATTTAATTGAACTAGACAACTGGGTGCATTGATAGGATTGGAGAATTTGAAGGGACGAAGCTGACTTTTTCGGCCGGTTGGATCTGTGTTTGATTACAAGTGGAAGGTGAAATCTGTGTTTAGAATTTTCTTATTTAATGTTCTGGAAAAGGATAAATTAAACTTAGGTACATAGATGTCAAGTAATAAATGTGTATCTATTTATTCATTTTCAAGACGATCTAAAACATACAATTTGCAAGCATCAATAAAATAGCATCAACATAAATTGTCATAATAATTCATGACTTACAAAAAAAGTTCAAAAACTTTTTTCTTTATTACTCTTGTAACTGCACATACTTTCAGAAATAAGATAATTGCAAGATAATAAAAAATAATTGTAATGATACAGCTTTACTTTATGACACTGTATTAAAATAAATTGAAGGTATTTGAACTCTTTGTCTGAATAACACTATGACCCTTAACTTAACCAAAGTAATTTGTTAACTTATTGAACTCCACGATCTCCATTTTATCCTAGCCTTAAATTCATTCACAACCGTCACCGTGAAAATGCTAAATACTGTAATTAAATAAATGACTGTGAACACGCGAAAATGTCGTTGGAACTCGATAAATATGTAAATGGGGCGTTTTAATAATTGATACGAATGTTATAAAGACACATTTGTTCGCCTTAAACCGGCTGACTTCGCAATGTGTGGTTGATTATGTGAATTCTGAATGCTATGTGGGACTATCCTAGGTTTTGCAACGTCAAATATTAGAAGAGTTCACTGCTTAACTGTATCTGAAATAAACAACGGTACATGAAGTCTTGTCAGATGCATTGGTTCCTATGTTGTTATACATGAAGTTATCCTGAACATAACTGGAGTTGCTGAGTAAGCAAGCTGAAGTGGCAATCGGCTGGCCCTGTTTGGCGAAGGACCGATGGCCGGTCGAGCAGACGTGTCCTAGAGTGGAGACCACGTATCGGCAAGCGTAGCGTGCGACGCGGCGACGACGCGCCCCACTAGATGGGCCGACGACCTTAAAAATGTTGCTAGGACAGAGTGGATGCGGAAGGCGGAGGACAGGGTATTGTGACGCAGCCTGGGAGAGGCCTAGGTATGTCCATCAGTGGACTGTGATAGGCTGAGTTGATTAATTAGCTATAATAGAGAATGCTGCTCTATCCTTTTAATATAATTCGTTTGACAACTTTAAGCCTATGACCTATTTAAACGCTGAGTGCAGTTGTATCATATACCTAAGTACTAACAAAAATTCCCTAGGTCTCACAGACATTTCATTAACAAAATCACCAGTTAAGGTGTGATACAATTCACCCTCAAACACAGTAAAAAAGAACTCATAAGTTGGTATAAAACAGAAGCGAATGTCAAAATAAATCACATTATAATATAATTTAAAACCCGAGTCACCCTCTAGAGATTTTGGTCCGTTTTAAAAGCTCTTAAACAAATTGAAATCGATTTGATCTCAAATGGACGCGCCTACAGGTAGATGGCGCGTCATAATTGAAATGGATTCGTCCATTACGTGGCTTGTAAGCCGAATAACTACTGTTTTGATAGCATCGTAATACGTGGTGACTGAAACTTGTTGTTTTGGGTGTTAAATCTTATTTTTAGGATGTGTTTTGTTATTTTTTTTTGTCGGTATATGTTAGTGATAGTTTCTGTAGTATAGTCATTGTGGCTTATACTTTGGAAAATAATAACGTTGTCTGAGTTGCTTTCCAAATATTCATCGTGTGTGGTTATTTGAAATTAACATCAATTATCCTGATCTTCAAACCCATAATGACTGCCCAAGCCTTTGCAACATTGCATGCCATCCACCACAATTGTGGCAGTCACATCTCACATCCTAATCGTGGTCAACTGTGGTTCGTCAACCAATCTTCTTCTTCTCCATAGGTACCTACTACGCTTTGGAATGGGCAACTAGCTTAATCTTTCTGACTGACCGACCCCTTGACAATTCAAAAGTGCCTGTAATTGGTTTATTTGAAATAAATGCTTTGAGTTTGAGTTTGAATCTTGCTGCTGAATGTTCCACATTTCTTCTGCCTTTTCTGGTACCTATTCCGCGGACATTTTTTACTATTTAGGTACCCCCGTTGTATCATTTTGCATCTTTACTCCAAAGGCTGTGCACTCATCATACATAGTGTAGCAAAAAAAAAAGAAACCCATATTCTCTTCGCCACTGAACGCGTTTAATTTATATTATAGATTAAGTCAGAATATAAAAAAAAAAAACAATATAAAAAGTAGAAACTACAATAACTCGTAAAGTATCTTGTCACTTTACACCGACGGGTTTATAAAAAAATAAGAGAAATAAGAAATACTAGGTTTTCGAGCAACATGTTACCATTGATTAAGTACATGATTCTGAAATCCCTCTTTGAAATTTGTTCCATAAAATTGGTCCATACATTTAGACCGCGTAGGCATTGCACTTTTCTACGAAACAGCACATTTTTTTTTGTAACCTACGAAAAGTTTCTACGCGTTTCTAGGGCGTCTAGGAATCGTGTGGTGAATTCATGATTTCAGTTTGCGCGCCGATGTCCCTGCCACCCTGTATCTTTATCAGAACGTGCAGGTCTATATGTCTGAATGGTCATAACATGTAGACGTGGGAACCTGCTAGAAACAAAAGGACTCCTATGTAAGGACTTTAGTATTTGGCGTTCCATAGTTTCTGCTTAGCCCCATGTGAGAAAAGTGTGAGTGTCTGTTTATAAGTTAAATTTTCTTGTGTACATACGAGGTCCATGCATTGTTGATGAAGAGTTGTTCCACCAATATCGTTCTAACCCGTAAACGTCCACTGTTGAACATGGACCTCCTAATGGACTGCCTCAGTTAAAGTTGATGTGAATCGTTAATAAATATGACGTATGTAGCTTTTTTTAGAACAAAATGGTTTTGTGAAATGAACCGAAAAACAATACTTGTAATTGGTACACCACTGACTACCTGCAGTATTGTCTTTCCTTCTCCCTTTAATCCATCCAAAGGTTGTCTGTAAAAGATCGCTTTTAGCGATAAGACCTCCCATTGTGTCACCCTATGTAAAATTTCTACATTTATATCTGTAATTTTTTGGTGTAGAAAAGAAAGAAAGAAAAATAGGTTTATTTGTCACAGAAACACCTGCATACAAAAAAAAAATTGCTCTAATAGTTAAGAAAAATTAAAACAAAAAAAGATCTATAATCACGAGCACAAAACAGAAATAGTCGACAGCTGCACGTCATGACTGTGACAAGAAGGCTTCCACTCAGCACGATGCTGTGCTATGGGGGATCCACAGCACAGCGCTGATTTTCAGTGGTTACCCGAAAAGGACGTACGGACACCAAGTCAGGTTCAATTATTGGTACTATAACAAATTAAAATAAACAGTAAGCACTTACAATACAAAGCAACTACTACACACAATACATAATAAAGACTATTCTATTCTACTTCAATGTTTTTTCTCTTGGCAACCACTTATCCAATACTAAATTTACCTCACTTATCTGACATACCTATACACGAGGTACATAATGCTGATCCTCGAAAGAAAATATTTATCAAAGAACCAAACAGCGATTAACTACCTGTCAAAAGATTGCTCACCAAAAAGGTACGACCAAAAGATATCGATTCACATCTACAAAGACATCAAAGGGACCTTTATCATATCTTTCGCAGTTCTTTTACTAAATCTTTTCCAATATATTAGAGCTGTATAAAGATTCTGGGTAATTTGCCCAAGTCTGTGTACAGGGAATAGTCATTAAGAGGATCAAAAGCGATCAAAAGTCAATTTATCTCGGATGGCGGGGCTATGAATATAACATGTCAGGTTTCTGCTTCGGAATGGTTTCTGTTGATTCGCTTTGGTCTCTGACTATGAATAAGATATTCGTGTTCGCAAGGGTGTAGTACAAATGTATATAGAAGTTTTTTTTTGGAACACTCATGTGTTTAAGTCTCCTTATTGGTTATTAATTTTAATAACGTGACTCTAAAACTCTGCCTGAACCGTAGGGCTAGGTTACCACAGGCAACTGAAGGAACACGGGTGGGTTTTAGTCAGTACCTAAGAGTTTGACACGCCGCCGCGCCCCGTCCCGCTCCGCCCAGAGCGGGAGAAGTTATTTGATGATTTCCCACACAAAAAGGGCTGGGTTACCGTCTCTTTTTTAACTTCTATAGAAGATAGGTACCTATGTGTGAATAAATATATAACCTAACAAACGATACACATTTTATACATACGTAATACTTGGTACAAACAATCACAATAATTTTCCATGCATAAGCAATAAAAGTTCTCATTTTGATAGATAAACAATATTACCTATTAAATCTGAAAGCTATCCGAGTATGTGACGCCATTATTCAGCTTAGTATCAAATTCGTAAAATTTCTAATAGACCTTTAATGAGGCAGCATCGCTAATCGGATTGGCAGTATTACCCCTGCGCAATATATCACGTAGCTATAACTATTGTGAAGTTTCCACGAAGGTAGCTGTTGTACAGTCATGGGCAGAAATATATAATGATACGTACAAATAATAAAAAATTAAAAAATCGATTTGACCGCCCCTATGTAAGAATTCTACATTTATATCTGTAATTCGTATGGTGTACATTATAAAGAAGATTCCATTCTATTCCATTCTCCTAAAGTAGGTATTGATTGGGTCTTACTAACAAGGTTAGTATTTTTGAACCCATATCATTATGTATGAAGTAGGTATTTATTATCTAGGAACCGGTACCCTCTCTATGTGCGGATGGTGATCACTGGGGTGGTTTTAGTGAGATAAAAATCCCACACTCCCCGACCTCCCTACCTGGAGGTCGCGTCCCTTTTGAAGATTTCCCCCCGAAAACAGAAAAAAAGCATAAGAGGAAGTTTGAAAGTGGCACCGGTGACTGAAAGGTTGTGTGGAAATCGGTTGTCATGATATGGGCATCATGTGATGCAGAGGAATGAGGAAAATGTCATGAGGATAGTTTCGTGTTGTGTAGATATGTGGATGGCTGTAAGAGTATCAGAAGACCAAAAAAGGATGGATGCACTGTGTGAAAGATGATTAGGCTATAAAGGGGCTTACTTCTGAGATGACAAGAAGAAGACACAAAATAAACTGAGATAACGGCAAGAGAAAGATGAAATCTTAAAGTTACAATCTTTATTTCAAAGGAAAACGCTTCAGAATTTTGCAAAGTGTATACATATTGATGCTCGTGACTGTACGCTACCGAGATAGTTAATATGTCAGTTGCAATATTACGGCTTATATTGCCTTCTTAGAACTTCGATGAACAGATCGAGTTTGAGACGTAATCTTTGTTGATACGAGACGAGAAAAAAGGCTCCTTCGTTGTTGTTTTATACATTTTTATTGGTTACTTTATCGGGGCACCTACTTTGTATACTTAGTTTAAGTTTTAGAAAATCATGTATTTATACTTACCGACGAGCGGGAAAAAATTTAAACGCCCCTTTACGAGCCGGTTAGGATGACGTCATCATAATCATCTGTCTGTCTTTTCCCAACTGTGTTGGGGTCGGTTTCCAATCTAACCAGATGCAGCTGAATACCAGCATTTTACATGGAGCGACTGCCTATCTGACCTCCACAACCCAGTTACTGGGTAATACGATAGCCTTTGGTAAGTCCGGTTAGGATGACATGATAGGTACAAAGAAAAGTTATATATGTATACCTATTTCCCTTTTTTGTAGTTAACTTATCATCCTGATTTTCATTTAAGAACATTCGATAAATAATGTTTTCTCAAACATGCTTGGAAATTTGAGCATTATTTTGACAACCTTCTTGAAATTGCTGGACTGGCCAAATACATGCGAGCAGCGGCCGGCAAAAGTTGTATGAAAATCCATATCTGTCGTGGTTTAGCGGCCAAATAAATTACATAGTAAACTCGTATCTATCGAGTAATTTAAAATGGAACGATCTTTTACTGCGAAACATGGCAACCAAGGAGGTAACATAACAAAGGTTTTATTAAAATTTCGAACTGGCTTGCTAATAGAAAGCTGTTTAAGGAAAAAAAACGTAAACACTATAACGCCGGAAAAATTATTGTTGTTCGTTGTTCGACATTGATTTTGAAAAGTAATTGTGTTTTAATTTCCGCGCATTGTTTGAGAAACGTGCTATACAAGCCTTGGCCACAACTAGACATTGATGGACTTACACGTACACGTTCGTCCATCAATGCCTCTTTTGCTGGCCGCTGCAGTAATGTACTAATAGAACTTCAAACATGTTATTTTTGTTTTCCCATTTTTTAAGCGGTAAGCATATTTTGGTAAGCGGGCACGCCCTTTATGCCTGGAGGCTTTTTATTATGTATTAAGTTCTGTTTGCGTTTTTGTTTTTATTATTTATTTCTGCTTGAGTATTGTTTTAAATATTGGCGTGTGCTAGCTGACATACTTATGGCAAATAATTTTAATATTTTGGTGTTTCGTAATGTTAATTACTTATTACTATATGTATAGAATCCAGTTCTTCTAACTGAACAGACAGCAGTGCTGCTGGGGAGTTTGTTCCGCCACTTCTTCTTCCCATCTAAAGCACTAGGAAGTGGTGAAGGGCGGGCGTTTTGGGGGGACTGTCTTATGTGAATTTGATGACTTTATTTTGTTTTTTCTAGTCAGTTCTCATGTTTTTCGATTCCTCTTTGATCCAGCATAAAGCCATGATTCAACTACCTACATAAAACGTTAGAACCGTCGCTATTTTTATGTACTCTCATTATTTACCATAAGTAAATGTATGTCACATAAAATATAATGGTTCTTCCCCAGTCATACTTAATAACCGTAAAATCATTTCAAGTCTCGTTCAGCCATTTTGTTACTTGAAACAATTGTTGAATGAAGTGAGTGGGAGGTTACGTTATGTTATGAAATAACGTTATTTAATAGACCGTTATAACGTTGCACAACGGTTATTTTCGTATCGAATAATGGATGAAGAGCTAAGGAAAATACAGCTGGAAGTGCGTGGGTTAATCTAAGAATTTCAAGTTGTTTGAGTTCCTTACTTGAATCGTACTTCAATAAAGTTGGTGAGAGGAACTTTTTGAACGTGCTTTTCGAATTTTCAAGATAATGTTTTGTTTGAGTTGAAAATTACTCGATATAAAATATCTCTCTCATAAACGAAATGATTCGAAGTGTAAAAAATACCTGAGTAATTGTTTATAAATAATTATTTAAAAGAAATATAGGGAGCTTAATGATAGCATAAAACTAAATTTACGTTAATATTTTAATAAATTAAGATACTTACAATAAACTGTATTTGTTTTTAATGACTGTGTGTGTACATTTTTAGGGTACATACTTTCAACGAAACATAATAAAATATTTGATTGAAACAAACTGTATGGTAAAATAACATTACGTTTAAATACTTCCCTAAAAGGTAAGCAGAGGTGTTTAACTGTATTGTAGGCAGGTACACAAAATGGTCGCTAGTATTTTATAAGTGTCTGGCCGCTAAACTGGCACTAATTCAATTCAAATGCTTCGGGATGCTAACAGAGAATTTTCAGAAAACACTTTTACCGACTCAGGGATCGCACCAAGTACCCCACGTTCGACAGTCGCAATTGCGACCACTTGCCACAAGGCAGTCAATACATAATAACTACATAAGTATTATTTACGATATAATAGTAGATTGTTATACAAGGAGCTAACATGACCCATTATATACGAGGTAGTTTTACTCCCGAGCTTTAGCGAGGGAGTAAATAGAAACTGAGTTTTAATGGGTTTTTAGCGCCGTGTGTTACACTCTACTTTTCACTACGATTGCGAGAAAATAAAACAATCCAATACAATTAATTACGGTCACTACCAATTCAATTTGCAATTAGAGAAAAATTATAAAGATTTCGCGCCAATGTCTTTTTTGGTTTTTCTTCTGCAGCCGCAACGCATTGCATGCATTCTACCAAAGCATAGAGCAACACGGACCACCGGCGGACCGGAGGGGAGTAGCCATAGCGTGTGTTCCCGATACAGAATTGTCTGTCCTTTTTTGGGGGGGGAAATCTGCGCCACGCACACTTTCTCAGACTCCCACACAAAAACAATCGGCTGTCACTACGTAACCCACACTTAACAATTATAACAATACACTAACAATTTCACACACACATAGCTGCATTCGGTGTCATAACAGTGTAATGATGTGACACAACTACATTGACAAGTTGCGAACAGCCGTGGCTGTAACAACTGTCGATACGCATTATCGATAAATTCGAGAACTCTGTTAGGGAAATCAGTTAAAAGTGATACAAAGGTGGATATTATAATAAAGATAGGATTTTATTTATTCATCCAACAAAAATCATAGGACAGTTGACTTAATGTTTATATCATTTTGAAAACCAGCGATAGTATTATCTATCACTGGTTTTTAAAATGGATTAATTTTGTATAAATATGTCGAATACATTTTTGTGGGTTTGCCTTTTTCATTAAAAGAAAGAAAATCTTGTATCAGTATATTTTTTCATTATTAATCTGGTCAGTTCCAAATTATGATTTGTAAAATCATTTTCATGTGAATGGTAACTGATAGAGGGAAACAAGTCTTTGCCAGTAAACTTTTTTAAAGCTTTTGGCACAATTTGGTGTGTGGTACAAGATCGTGTAGGTTTATTGCCGTCACTTATACGATGTCTTATTTCTTTCTCACAAATCCGGCGTAAAAGATTGACCTCTTTTGAAGCCTATAGCAACTTTCCTCTGCTTTTTTGATGCATTAAGCTTTTTTCATCAATCGGCCCGAGCAAACCTTTGATGCACGTATTGCACTTAATTTTTTTTGATGTCGAGAAAATAACAAATTCTGCTATGTATTCCACTACTTTCTCGGCAAAAGGTGATAAAAAAGTTAGAGCTTCAATCTCATCAATCAAATCGTCAGAAAAATTAGTAAAGTTGACTTCGTCAGTAGCGTCATTCGTATTGTATTGTCATACGGTTGAAGCATTAATTTTTTCTAATGCAGATGTGCAATTCAGTATAGTATTTTTTTCCAATGGAATGCAGTTGGTTCCGCTTCCAGTTTGTGTTAGTTCTGTGTTAATAAGATTTTTTTAATAAATTGTTTCAAACTGGGAGCTTGAGGGATTATCGGAATAACCACCATCACTTCTTACAATCGAAAAAAAGAGCTCGATGTGATTGACTGATCCTGTGGGGGGGCATATATTTCAGGCCATTTTGTTGGTTTTGTATTAAATCTTGAAAGATAGATGATGAATTGGTGATGTACACGGAGATGTCAACGAATCAGGAAGAGTAAGAGTGACACTAATGGCATCGTACGATGATAGTCTATCATAAATGATAAAAAAAAAAAAATTAGATTTAACATTGTAAATTTTTCGAAGTGGAGAAATATAAGCTTCATATAACAACTATGACTAACCATACTACATAACCAACATTTTACTGGTGGCACGAGGCATTACATCGGGTGGACTAGGTTTTTTGCCTTCTCCATGGTGTAAAAAAAACTTACGGAACAAGTACAGTGTGGTATTAGAGTTGGCTTGGTGCCCTCGACCAATCCCCTTCTATTGTTCGCCAACACTTGAAAGTGAGAGGTCTTGAAATGATCTGAGCAAATGACACTGTTTCTTGTAGGTATCCAGGTAAGTCTGTTATTATATATACATACTATTACATGTTATTATTACAATACGGTCGAACATCACACTTAGTAGTTTTATTGTTATGTATTAATACTCGTAAGTATTGTATTAAATTTAATTTGACGCAATTTTGATATTAAACAATATCAAAATAAAGCTCACAATATACATAATTATAATAATTAAATCAGAAGGCATAATCTCAAAAATGATTATATGCACGAGAGATATAGCTTTATAGAGTCCTTTGCATTTGCCATTTTTATCGATATCTAACTATCTACAAACCGGTAACAACACTATCGCTCGGTGATAGCGAAAACACTCGGATCAGTCGCTCGACCGATCCGCATATTGTATGAAGGCGAGCGGCCTGTGTTGGTAAACAAATCCGAAATAACATGACCGTTATTATTGTAAAATTATAAGATAAAAAGGAGTAAATAGTAATAATTTTATTAAAAATGACTTATTTATGAAAGGTAACGCCATCTTTTTGTAAATTTGACGTGCCAGACCTCTTTTTGCAGCAAAAAAACTGGACAAATCGGCATTTTTGTGGGACGTCGATTCAGCCGCGCAACTAGATTTAGTCTAGTGAATGGAGCGGCTGCAACTAGTTTTATTGTACGCATAGGACCGCGTGGACTTGTACTTTGGCAGAGGGGAACGCCTGCGTATGGCTACTCCCCTCCGGTCCGTGTTGCTCTATGTACCAAAGTGATCGCCGATTTTAGTTCCATTTTCAAAAATAAAATGAAGTTCTTTTTTTATGAAACAGTAATAAGTCGAGTCTATATTCATGTTTATTGTACTTATGACTAAAGACTTTTTCGTTTTTGTAGGCTCATTGTCATTTGACACACAAAAATTTAAAAAAAAATGCGAAGAAAAAAGAGCAATTCTTCCTCTAGGGGAGAATTGCTATTTTTTCTTCGCTCTGGTACGCCACAATGACGGTCTTTTTGAGCAAGAGGAGTGAAATAGTACATTGTTCACCGAGTGGAGAAAGTGACCGATTACCGTCGAGGGTGTCGTTTGAAGCCCGAGCCGTAGGCGAGGGCTTTAAAACACCCGAGATCGGGAATCGCACTTTCTCTCGAGTGATACATAGTGCTTTATACTACACCTACGAGGAAAATAAAAAACTAAATCTTTACTAATTGAAATGGCGCTAATGGCGTCTGCAATTTTCACATGTTCTTTTTTCAAATTGTTTATCCTGCCGCCGCAGGGTCGCACTGCCAGCCCGACACCATCCCACACACAGCTAGTGGCCAGTGTCATTTTGCGAACTTGGAGATAAAAACTCACTGTAAAAACTTTTTGGCTTTTGATATTTAGGTTACTGGCGCATAGTCTTACCCAAATTTAAAAAAGAAAAACCACGTAAGAAATGGATTTTCATACACTTTTCTCTCCCGCTCAGATGCGTTTTCTCCCCGCATATTTGTTCGATATGCAATGACGTACTTTCTACCGTAAATTTGATAAAGTATCAAGGTACTTTCCAAGCAGGTGTAGTATAAACATTATTTACGTGTCTAAATACAGTGCACGTTGCAGAAAGTCAACCAACTCCCACAGTTGTAAGAACTCGTAAACATGTGCAGTTCATCTGAAGTTACGGCTCAAACGTATTTTACTTCTGTTTCGTAGAATTCTTTGCGTTGGCTGGTGTTAAAAAAGCTGAACAAAACTTGAAGGCAACGAGCGGAGAAAGCAATATGTGAAAATTGTAGTTTTAATTGTATACTACGGCAAGATAACTGTTGTTTTAGATAGAGATAAGAACCAAAATATAGAGATACATGCTTATAAGTAGGTACTACAGAAATTATATGTAGTTTCAAAAATACAACTCATCTTTTAAGTATACGAGTAAGTACTTACCTATTTGATATATTTTCTGAAAAAGTTTAACACAAAGCACTGACTGAACTGATTTGTATGACATTTGCAATGACTATGAAATGTGTACATACTGAATTCAGACACTCGATAGCATACCTACTTATCGCGTAAAACTAAAGAAAACACTAAGTACAACACATAATCAAAGGCTCGAGCCCGACTAGTGAGTATCCCCAACAAACGTGCTAAAATCAAAATACATCCGTGAAAATGGCAGGCTTTGTGTACGTGCCTGCGATTGACAAACGACTGACGTCACTGCCATGTACCATATAGGTACAACAGGGTACAACACACAAGTACAAAAAGATCACTTCAGTACCAGGTAGCCCTCTCTGATAATATCGATAAGCTGTCAACAAGCGACGTGCGTTGACACAACAACGGGATTCAAGTGTCGATGTTGTTGATGCCTGAAATAAGGTAGGCACCTATATGATGTCGTTCCTATGGTTGACTTTTGTTTAAGGGTAAGAACAGAATATATTGATATGAATGGCAAACCATGTCGCTATTGGCATGTAGGTACGTCAAACTGAAATAGATGCTGATCTACAAACAACCGTGATTTCTCGCGGGCAGCGGAGTTACGCGCCACTCCCATATGTGCGCGAGGCCTTTTGCCTCCAGATCCCAGAACGGAGTCCCTAATACAGGCTTTATACGCTTAAAAGTAAGCTCCAATCACCACTAATGTAATATGGAAACTATTTGATTCCAATAAACCTTTTTTAATGTTTTTCATTTGTCACTGAAACACGTGCATACGAAAAAGATAACACAAGTCGAATAAATAAAAAAAAACAGATCTACGAGTACAACTTGTAACATAATAAACGCAAGACCTTTTACACCCCAATTAGAGTATTGAGTTAAAAGCATCATACAATGACCAAAACAATTTTTTTTAAGCTAACTGTTATTATTAACAAAATCGTGTTGAATCTAGCATTACTTTATGCATTTAAAATTGATTCATATATCCTTGAAATAAGATTTAATTTTCTTCGACTCAATCGGCGGTCAGTATTGCAAAATACATAAAATTAAAAAAAATATTACCTAATTATACCTAATAGTTACTGAAATGGATTCAGTAGTCAATTATGAGCAAACTACTTTCAGGAATTGCGTTTATTCTGTTACACCTTGTATAATCACGAGGACAGAACAGAAATAGTCGGCCGCTGCATGTCGCGTCGTTGCAATTTAAGTCGTGTGATTCTCTCATTTGCACTGGGCCACACTAACTGGCCAAAAGGAGCTTTAGGCACGCTCCGAAACTGTTCGAAATAGCACGTTATGTGAACAAAAAGTCTGAAAGCTATCAATTCATAAATATTCCATCGATTACATTCGAAGAATCGTATAATAATAAATAGGTCTTCATCCACCTGTCACCGATCTGTACTTACGTAGCCTCGCGATATTACAATCAATAACATGTGAATTACTGGGCCGAGTTCAATGGGAACAGGTGACGTCACATGCCTCGTTTGCATTACAATATGAAAAGGATACAGGATTGGGTTTTATGTAAGGTAACTTAGTAGCCAATCTTCTATGAAAAATGTGAGTTCTATTCTTTGAAAAATTGGGATACTGTAGGTGGGTATTTGTAGTTCAATGAATCGTTTTCCTTCAAAAAAGTTTTGGGATAATTTGAGCTACAGGTGGTGAGTTCTCGAGACGTAATATCCAAGTTTATGTACCGTATTTAGTAAAAAGAAAAGCGTTTAATAGCGTGTAGCGTGTGTTTTCTATACAATGAAATAGTGTACTTACCTATAATGATTTTAAAAAGTTTTATACTTGAACAACGAAAGAACGAAGCATTTATTTTGTGGCAAAACCGTTATTTTATGTTGAGACCGTTGCAAACTTTTTAAAATCGAAGCAGCAGCAGTGTGTTCGGAAAAATACGAGTTTATGATCTTTTTCAACTTAAGTGCCCGCAAGATTCTGTGCGCGTGTTTGACGTTCCTGCCAGCACTGTTAATCACTTTCGGCATAATGTTGGCGATTATTTACTTTGGAAAACACGGAACACAGCACAATCTCTTGACAACTGATATAAACGTCGAGATGGCGGCAAACGATTATTTCAAATATCAGCCGCGCGCAGACTTACTTTGCGCGCAGTCTACCTACAACATTTTCAAACTTTACGAGTCCCCTTTAGAGCCGCACTCTCAGACAGATTACAATCCATACGAGAACATGCAGTAAATGCTCCACTGCACACTGGCAACACTGCAATCTCTTTTTCTTTATTTCTTCTTTGTTCCGGTTTGTGATTGTCGTTCACTTGGTTTGCTTGATTTTATTTCTTAGTAGATAGACGGGGTTATTGTTGAAGGACTCTTCTTTGTGTGGAGATAATAACTTACTGTTTGGTTATATTCAATTAAGTTAATGACTTATTTCATTATGATTAACTGTACTCGTATGATCTGACATTATGTTATACTTTGTTCTGATTATGTGAAACATGCTCTTAATCTTATGAGCTAATCGTGTTGGGTTTTTTAGACGTACCTACCTACCAAAGAACCTGCTAGCCTTTTGGGCACTTTTCCTGTTGACAGCGATGCGGACGAATTTTTTGATGCTCTATTATTCTTTCCCCTCCTTTTTATATACATGTAGGTAGGTACACTGTATTATTATTTTAAGACACCTACCTAATACCTTTTAGAAATGCCCACTTTGGAATGTTGGTTAAAACCACCGTCTTTTCTCTCGTATTTTCGCTCAATTTCAAAGTGTAATTTGCATAACCCTGCATCGACATGGGTCCCCTTTCAGCTTTTAGAAGCTTTTCCTGGTCAAATTACGTTCACAATCTTTTCAAAGGTGAGGCTTTTCAAAAAGCTACGATTTTTAGCGATTCGTTTTATAGACCTCCGGAACTGGGCATAGTGATACGATATCGACTTTCATTATTTGTAGTTTTAAACCTGAAATATATTAAAATGAAGAATGATACCCTCACGCATGTTACTGGTTAGGTACACTTGTTCCCAACTATATTAGGGTCGGCTTCCAGTCTAACCGTATGCAGCTCAATACCAGTGTTTTACTTAGAGCGACCTATCTGATCTCCACGACCCAGTTACTAGATAATACGATACCCCTTGGTAAGACTGGTGGTCAGACTTTCGGGCTTCTGACGACCTGTAACGACTGTCAAAGATCCACGAGTGACAGCCCGGACCGACGGCTTAACGTGCTTTCCGAGGCACGGAGGAGTCTTGGTATTTAAATATGGTCACCCATCCATAGACCAACCGCGGCAAGCGTAGCTTAACCCGATCGGTCGACCCGTGCGGCTGTTATTACTTAGCCACAAGCCCCTGAATTTCAATAATTAACTGACTGTATTAATTATTGAAATTAAAATATGAGATTTATTTGAATAGAATGGCAAAATTATTTTTTATACTTTTCAAGTCTCTGGGAATCCATATGACAACCAGTTTAGGTTACTAAGTAGTTACTTGTGTTATCTTTCACTCCTGAAAAGTAACTGGTAAGTTGCCTACTTATGCCAAGGTATTAAAGTGGTTCCTAGCAAAGGCTACTTATGTTACATTATCTTAATAGTATCTCATGATATTTTTCTTGTCCCCAGCTGATCTCCAGTCACCATGCGGCTGGTCGTGCCCGGGTGTGTGAACGACGCGCGCAGCATTCCAGCACTGCGCGTGTTCGTGCTCGCGTCGGCTATGGCGCTTTATCTCGCTATGGGTAAGTGCAGGAGTAGTCTTTTTTTTACCTTTAGAGAAAAATCGACTTAATAAAAATCATAAATTTACTGGCCGACAACGCTCAGTCTAAGCCACTGAGACTAGAAGCAAGAAATTCTGCACTAGAGTTACTTTTGTTACGAAGGTGAGCACTAAGGACGGATTTTTCGAAATTCATCCCTAAGGGGGGTTTTATTTGGTATGAAAGCCGCCGTATTTTTGCGGATGGCAAATCCCGGCGGGCGCACAGCTTGTGTAAGTATAAAATACCGGCGGGCGCACAGCTTGTGTAAGTATATAATCCCGGCGGGCGCACAGCTTGTGTAAGTATAAAATCCCGGCGGGCGCACAGCTTGTGTAAGTATAAAATCCCGGAGGGCACACAGCTTGTGTAAGTATAAAATCCCGGAGGACGCACAGCTTGTGTAAGTATAAAAATAGTATTAATCATGACATTGTGGGAATTACCGATTAAAAAATGGACCCTAGTGTCCTTACTAGGTAATAAATAGTGAATACTTCCGTAAAGATGCGGCTACTACGATACAACTTAAAACGACGACATTCAACGACTCGCATAACAAACAAACAAAAAAAAACGAATTTAATCGTGTAAAAGTCAGAAGTCACTTTGTCACTCCAGAACAGTCACGATTTATTTGTAAACATTCTGTACAATACAATCCCATTTTCCTAAGTAGGTACTTTCAAGCTACATTAGGTAAATTTAACCTCACATTACATTGACATCTTAAAAACAAACTTGGAAACGTTTATTTTTAGAATACTTCTGAGCTTTCAAAAAAATAACAGATTAGAGAAATGGAGTAGAAGATGATTGTAATTGTCAATTTCCGTAGAATTGGTAGGATGGTACTAATAATTATCTGTACTAATATTATAAAGAGAGAGAGAGAGCGAATTTTGTGAGTTTGTGTATTATGTGGAGAGTAATCTCCGGAACCACAGCTACTTACAATTTGAAAAATTGTTTGAACACATTCCACCAACCCGCACTGGGCCCGCGTGGTGGATTACGGCCCACTTCCTCTCACCGAGAGGAGGCCTGTGTCCCAGCAGTGGGAACGTTATAGGCTGATTATGCGTTAGGCTATTATTTCAGATAATATTTCATACACAAAGGGTGCCAACGGAACCCTAGTAATAAGCCTCCGCTGTCCGTCCATCTATCTGTCAGCGGGCTGTATCTCATGAACCGTAACAGGTAGACAGTTGAAAATTTCATAGTGTGTAAGTATTTCTATTGCTGCTATAATAAAAATAGTTAAAAATTAAAGGGGGTCCCCATACGATAAGAAACGTGTTTCTTTAAAAATATGTAGTGTTAAGAGCGTTTATACCTTATGAGTGGCAACGTCGCAATTTAGAGTCATATTTCGTGGTTTTCAATTTTTATCATTTAATCGGAGCTATATTTTAAAAATATGTTTAATTAACTTTTTAGAATTATGTGAAAACTGTGTAAAAGGTAAGAAATCGTTGCGTTTACAGTTCTATTTATATGCAAATAATACATTGGAAACTTGCAGGGCGTTATTTTCATTGTAAAATAACTGTAAGCATTACAGTTAATTACTTTTTAAACACTTTCACGTAATTCTAAAAAGTTAAATAAACAGATTTTTAAAATATAGCTCCGATTAAATGATAAAAATTGGAAACCAGGAAATATGACACTAAATTGAGACGTTGCCACTCATAAGGTATAAACGCTCTTAAATATTGTATGGTGGTACCCGCGGAACCCCTCGTGTGCGAATCCCACTCGCGCTTGGCCGGTTCTTTCAAACAGTTGCAGTTGATGTAAAGCTTGTGTAAACTGATTATACAAGTTCAGCCTTGTTACTAACACAATCCTAACCTCCGAGATTTAAAAATAACTTAGAACAAACTTGAGAGCTGTTTTTTAATTCTGTTTCGAGTGTTATTGTTATAAATCTCTTCGTACTTACAAACTTGTTAAACTGACTTTATTGTTTCTTTTGTAAATTACCTTTTGATTTCACGATTCTTTGTTGAGGCTTCGGTTTTGTTATGAAGAAATCTTTCGGTGTTTTGTAATTATGCCTAATGAATTGGGAGTTTCTTTGAAGGGTTTTTATAGGGTATATTTTTGATTGTTCACTAATATTACGGTTGTTCATTAAATAGGTCGGTCATATTAAAATCAAATACTGAGGGAGAAACAAACATAAAACATTTTTCAGAAGGTTTTGTCTTTTTACGTTTTATCTGTTCATCAACACTAATGGATTTTAGAAAATCATTGTATGTTCATAGGCATGTATTTTCGTGTATTTCGTGTTTAAAAAACAGTAACAAAGCTATCAATACAAAACCACTATCCTAGGTAATTACAATATTGATCCATATCTGGGAATTGACGACGTAGGTATGTAGATAGGAATGAAGCACTATGTTCTGTTGAATTTGCAAAAAATCTTATTACATGAACGTTTTTATGTGCAAGAGGAAAATTGTATGATGCAGTGCATCTCATAGGTATCTTTTTTTTTTTTTTTTGAGGATGGGAAATCATCAAATGACTCCTCCTGCTCTGGGTGGAGCGGAAGGGAGTGTCAGACTCTTACTGACTAAAACCCACCCGTGTTCCTTCCTTGGCCCTTTATGTTCCGGGTCAGCGGTACCCCTTTTGGATGATCCCGCTTTCCCGGCAGGCTTGGGCCCTAGTGGGCCCCCTTTTCGATGCTGACATCTCTTTGAGGCGCGCGTGATCTCATAGGTATCTTAGTTTTAATATCACTAATGTAGTACTGGCACACTATCAAAATAACAAGATTGGATGTTTTGTTGCAACTGCTAACAAAATGCAATATTACTTTCCACGCATTTTTATTTGCTTCTTGTTCAGGTGCATGGTGTTCTACTAAAGTAGATAGGTACCTACATTTAAAATACCTACTCCGTAGGCAATCCATCTGCCTAGCCTTATCCCAACCATGTTGGGGTCGGCTTCCAGTCTTACCGAACGCAGCGGAATACAAATCATTTACATGGAGCACTGCCTATTGGGCCTCCACAACCCAGTTCCTGGGTAACACGATACCCCTTGGTAAGACTAGTTGTCAGACTTTCGGGCTTCTGACGACCCGTAACGAGTGTCAAAGGTCTTCAAATGACAACCGGGACCAACGGCTTAACATGCTCTCCGAGGCACTATTATTATTATTCATTTATTAATTCGAGTCACAAAGACTCACAGACAATACAGAACCAATATTCAATACACACATACTTACATCAAACAATACTTTAACAATGCAATACAAAACAAAAACCACCACCATACCTACAACCCTTACAAATGAATGCCCGACGACTGTAGGTGAATAATAATGGATGACCCATCCGAAGACCGACCTCGGCAAGCATTGCTGAACCTTGAAGATCGACCCATGTGGCTATTATTATTTAGCCACAAGCCCCTCCGTAAAATCCTCAGTAGACAGAGTAAGATATTTTCTGCTCAAAAATCTCTCCAATAATTAATATCTCTATTCAGTATTAAAACGTTTTTGTGGTTTCTTTGTGTAATCCTAGTCGCTTCTCTCCAGGTCTTGTTAACCAGTAGATCTAGAACATATTTCCATAACAAAGATGGTAGCTAAGGGCTCACGGCACATCTTATCAAGTAGGTACCTAAACATTACGTTCATTTTGTTAGTTTTAAATGCTCCTTTTGTTAGTACCTATTTGTATTTCCTATGCGTGTCCCAATTCAAATATTTTCCTAATAAAAAATAGTAAAATATAAAAAATTTCATTAATAATTTTTTTTTATGTGTTTGCTCTTGTCTATATCAGTGGTGACAGAGACAGAGTCAACGTTGGACTGAGCCACAGACTACAATATAGACTGAGCTTACCCAGAAAAAGCCTGTTCACTCTCACTTTGATGAGATTAGGGTTGTATGCGATCGGAAACACAGACGCAGGTAGAGAGTTCCACTCTTTAGCTGAGCGCATAACAAAAGACATTTGGAAACGTTTTGTGCGAATTGGTGAAATTTTTGGTATTAATTAGGCATTCACTAGCCACCCGCCACTGCTTCACACGGTTTTTGCGACTTGACAAAATATCCAGATTACTTTATTATACATATACTTATAAGCTTCACGCATAAGCAAACATTTAATTCACCATACACATAACCTTCCGGAATAAATGCTCTAAAATTCTAAATGATCGTGAAAACCGCATCAAAATCTGTCGCGCAGTCTTTATGAACAACGCGGTCACAGAGACAGACGAAAAGCGACTTTATTTATTTTATAATATGTGTAGGTATACATATAAATATGAAGATTGCTGAAATCTATTAATTTGATTGTATTCGAATTCCAAAATTAAATCATAAGTAAACCAAGATGGCGGGTCATCGGATCGTAATATCGTTGTTCGTCCTTTGAATAAAGTATGGCAGGCCGCGGCCGTTGACTTTAATATTAAATAGAAAAACACGCGCATCAACTTTGCCAATGAAAGTCAAATCGTATTAGTCTGTATTTATTTGGTAAATTTGCTTGAGAGATTGAGTGCGGTTTGATTGTATTGCATATCACAAATCAATGAATGATGGCTGGCTGACGGCTTATCTTTTGCACATAGGTAGCTCTAACCGCGTTGCTGTCTGAATATTTTATTTGAAAGAAATTTGGCTTTCATCTGTGGAAATATTTTCAGAAATAAACATTGAGATGATTGAGATAAAAGATGTACAGGGAAGAAGTTCCAATACGAGACGCCTAAATGTATAAGTTTTTAAGTTGTGATTGGCAGCATAGAAAACTTCTCGTGTCTCGGCGAATGATTAAAATCACAAAATGAACGAAGGACCTATCCTGAGAACAATAACTTTAGTTATTGTTCAGAGGACCTATCCTATCTTTTCTTAATTCTATTGACTGACATAATGGCTTAGCATTTGGTGAAATGGCGAACTAAAATGTACCTAGTGATGTTTTGAATGTGACAGATGTTTAACATCTTCATAAGGAGTGTAACTAATAGTAGATACTAATACCACACTATAAAAAAGATACAGTAGGACGACGCCTTTGATCTCATGGTAAATGCCGACAACGTCTAGGCATTGTCGCGACAGCTAGGGTTGTCTCAAGTAAACAATATTTATTTATTTATTTGAGATCAACATTATTATTATAATAATAACGAAAGCATTTAAGTATGAATTTTATGATATTGGTAACATCACAACCGTTATTTTCATTTTTAACTTTCATGCTATTAAACATATGCTGAGACTTGTCTAGCAATTCTTCTTGAATAGCAGTACCCGAAAATACAATTAAAATATACTAATAAATATAAATAATACTATAAATATAATATTATAAAAAATATATATTTATACAAGGTGTTGTTTTGCATCCTCGTCAAATTCGAGGAGGTAACTATGCTAATGATTCTCGACACGAATCAATAATAAAATAAGTAGGTATTTATTTTTATTTTTTGTATTTTTTTTTATTTGTAGTATGTATTAATTATTGAGCAGGATCGTAATTTTATTTATACTACACCTGCTTGGAAAGTACGAGTACCTTGATACTTTATCAAATTTATGGTAGAAAGTACGTCATTGCATATCGAACAAATATGCGGGGAGAAAACACATCTGAGCGGGAGAGAAAAGTGTATGAAAATCCATTTATAACGTGGATTTTCTTTTTTAATTTTGGGTAAGACTATGCGCCGGTAACCTAAATATCAAAAGCCAAAAAGTTTTTACAGTGAGTTTTTATCTCCAAGTTCGCAAAATGACACTGGCCACTAGCTGTGTGTTGGATGGTGTCGGGCTGGCAGTGCGACCCTGCGGCGGCAGGATAAACAATTTGAAAAAAGAACATGTGAAAATTTAAATTTCAATTAGTAAAGATTTAGTTTTTTATTTTCCTCGTAGGTGTAGTATAAAGCACTATGTATCACTCGAGAGAAAGTGCGATTCCCGATCTCGGGTGTTTTAAAGCCCTCGCCTACGGCTCGGGCTTCAAACGACACCCTCGACGGTAATCGGTCACTTTCTCCTCTCGGTGAACAATGTACTATTGATTATTTATGTCTTTCATAACAGCCTCCTGAAAGGACACGTTCAATAAATGTATGAGGCTTGGTACTATAATAATTGAAAATTGAAACAGCCTTCTGAGCTATATAGGCTGAAAGAGGGTAATTATTGTGATGTCTTGGGGCATTCCATTTTTTTTTACAGTCGCCCGTTTTTTTTTAAACAAGCGTTGAAAAATAAAATCCTGGCATCACTAACTACAAACATTATTTATATTTTAGGGCTTGCAGCCCTGTGGCAAATGTCAACTCTGTCAATGTCATTGTCACTTGTCAGTGAGGAGCAGCTCGGTCTAAACCGTTAGACGGCTTGCCGACATCGTCGTATTCCGTTGTTCTTGTTAGTAATTTCGTTGTGCTTTGTAATTCCTAGATTGAGTGGGTAAGGGCTAATAATAGGGCTACTAGCAGCTGGGATTGCGATGCACAGGAGCTGGCAAGTCGTATCATCTTCTACCACAGTGAACCGTACGTCTACACTTTACTTTTCGTACGGTTCACTAAAACTAATGAAAAACTAAACTAAGTAAAAACGAATGAAGAGGTGTACCTACCTCTTCATTATTTTTTACTTGTTTTTTTTTTTACTTATGAGAAATTATCATACAAATAGGCAGCTATATACATAATTGTATTTTATTAAGTACATTAATACATTTTTTAATGTATTTCTCTACATAAATACATATAAAAACTGTCAGTAGGTATACTAAAAAGTACGCTGTGATAAAAACACTCCGCCCCGCGAACTTTACCAGTGCAGTGGAGGTGTTTTTTTTTATTTCAACGTAATCAACGTCATTCTGACATTTACATATTTTTGACTTCCTATCGACACGTTTTGATATTGCGTTGTCATGATATTCAATATTTTTGTCTCAATTTCTGGGAGCTGCAGCTAAAATTATATAATAAAATGCCAAAGTATTTAAAAAAACAAAACTTTAGCTACATTTAAAATAATTATATTGCATAGAAATGAATAAATAAAGGTTATGTGCGTTTTGTTTGTACTGAAACATTTTTCACTTTTTCACAAAAACGCGCGCCTGAAAAAATCATATTTAACTATAATCGAGTAGCTTAATAAATAAGCTTTCTAAAAAGGTATATCACATTAGCGTTTAAAAATCTTCGGAATATTGTACCAATTTTGTCCTCTCCTTTGACGAGGATGCAAAACAACACGTTGTATATATATTATTTCAGTAGACGAAAAATTTAAAAATTTTCGCTGCCGCCAGCTTGCATTTTGATTTTGACCTCATATTCGATGTCAGCACCCTCGAAAACCTTGGAAACGACACCCATGATGACAAATTTGAAAATTTTTGCAGCCGCCAACTTGGATTTTGATTTAGACCACAATACATATTTGTTGTCAGCACCCTCGAAAACCTTAGAAACGACACCAATGATAAAAAAAAAATCGCAGCCGCCATCTTGCATTTTCGTTTTGACTGCTCTATCGGCTTTAGCGTCCTCGGAAGCCATGAAACCGATACCCCATGATGAAAAGTTTTAGTATTTTCGCATCAGCTTCCATCTTGAATTTTGATTTTAGGAGGGCTATCAGATTTTTTCCCGTATTTGAGTGTTTAATGAGTCTCACACTCAAATACAAGAAAAATGTGATATTTATTTAGAACACTCCCGAGAGAAATAGTCAAACTTTCACGGGCATATTTTTTTTTAATTTTTTGGCCATATCTAAACCATAATCACACATCTTAACTGGGAATTTTCATGTGTGATTAATTGATTATGGTTTAGATATGGCCAAAAAATTAAAAAGAAATATGCCCGAGAAAGTTTAACTGTTTCTCTCGGGAGTGTTCTAAATAAATATCTCATTTTTTCTTGTATTTGAGTAAAAAAAAAAAAAAAAATTAAAACTATTTATTTCTTTAAAAATTTTCAGGATTTTAAACAGCAAAAATAGCGGTTAATCTTGTTATAATAAGATTATGTGCGCTATAAGCTTATTTTATAGTTGCTCACATAAGTTTATAGGCTGAGAACCTACACGCTGACATCCTCCATTCCATACTTCCCCACAGTAAAGTAGGCTTTTAAAATATTTTTCATTTGTTGAGGTTTTTTGTCTTCTATTTTTTTTGGCAATTTTCTTGGGTAGTTTATTTAGAATGTCAGGAAAGGCGTACGTCCAGGCTCTGTTACCATATTCATTATTAATCTTAGGCAGTTTATATGTAGGCAAGTACGACAGGTTACGAACAAAGTTTGGTCTCTTTGTTGTGTCTTTGTTTTGTATGAGACTCTTCAAACACTCAAATACAAGAAAAAATGAGATAGCCCTCTTAACTCCTTTATCGTTATCAGCGACCTCAAAAACCATGAAAATGATACCCATGTCGAAAAGAAAAAAAAAACTTAAGAAATAAACAAGCAGACACTCAAGTGTTATGTCGTATCTCTGTATGCACCATTTTAATTATTTGTTATGCATAAATTAAAATAATAATAAAATCAACACCGAAAAGTCGAAATCGTCAACCCTGAACGTTGTGACCCGAACTACTAACACGGTGGCAGTATGCAGTTCGGGCTCGCACCTCCCGCGTCTCGCCCGTCACACCCCGCACTAACCCTGTCTAGAAGTCTTCGTCGGACGACTGTATATGATGTAATAGACTGTGCTAATACCATGCATATTCCATCTTCGAATAGAAAATATTTCTGCCAGATACCTAAGTCAGTCTTAACCTGCCTTTTCTGTCCAACTATTTTATCTGAGTATTTATTAGGGCCCTCCGTCAAACCAAAATAGAAATAATTCTTAGACGATACAAAACTATTGCGAATAGATCGGAAACTTTTCTTATTATCCTGCCACAACCTTACTAATACGTCTACGAACTTCTTATGTTTTTCACGGTCTATTTAATTCAATATTATTTATTATTATGTAGGTACCATGTTACAATATTTATTGACAGCAAAGAGATTGCCGACTTGTCGCCTACGAAAATTACAATAGCAAATTCTTTCAAATGGACACGAAAAAGACATTATTCGATGTTATCATTAGCTTGGCTTCCTCCATTATCGAGAATGTCAGTCAAACTCATGAAAGTTATAATAAATATAAAACCTATTAAAACAGCTTTCAATTCGTTGAATTAAGATTGTTGTTTGAGATTAAGATTTGTTTTTTAAACGTTCCATGTGATTCCCGTCAAATGTCAAAGACGGACTCTCTCTTTGGGTGACGATGGACACAAAATGTCAAAAGAATGAGTAGAAACGGCGTCACAACATAAGTATACTACAAACATGTCAATGTGGAAATAGAACCGTTATTTTTAAAGCATTTAGGGGCTTACCATACACTCATAAAGCAAATCAATATACTTAAGACGAAAAGTGAAGTGCAGTGTCTTGCGATTTTCATCATCTGCCCTGCAATCTTACCTGTATTAGACAACGATTTTCCGAAAATACATTTTGTCCAGAATACTTTAAAAAAAAGCACTATTTCGAAATATAAAACAGTCACTAGCGACAGCCACCAAATCTTTCAATCTTCATCTATGTATTTTAAAACATCGTCATGTTGTTTTTTTACAGGAGCATCAGTGTTCCAAGCCATCGAGAGTCCATTGGAAGTGAGCATCGGTGAGAAGCTCGACCAACTGAAGGCGCAGTTCCTTCGGGACCATCCTTGTGTCACAGGTGAGTTTATAAGAAATATACCATATATACAGGGTTACTGGTAACTCGACGTATTCCTTGCAGGACGTCATAGTAGGGTTAAAATGCAACAAATTAAGCCAATTTTTTTTCATATTTTTTTTTGTTCTCTAGACAACAATTTGTATGAAGTAACAAAAATCACAAAAAAAAAATGTTTGTTTAGTGATATTTGCCAAGGTTTCTGGCATTTTTGAACTTTTAATTATGAACAAAGACCTGCTATGGCATCAACTATGATCTTAAGTTAAATTTCAGTACAGTCGCGCTGTAAATCATTTTTAAATTGGCTCCAAATGATTTAATCTGGGATTTTTCATAAAAATACTGAAAATGTAACTGACTCAAAAACTGCTGAACTTCGGTGGAACATTTGGCGGCTTAATTTGTTGCATTTTAACCCTACTATGACGTGCAAGGAATACGTTGAGTTACCTTACCAGTAACCCTGTATATATAACAATAAAGCTGAAGCTGAGCGGTTTGTTTCTCTGAACGCGCTACGTTCTGAAACTACCTGTCAGAGTATATTTTTTTGTTTGCTTTTGATAGCCTAATTCTCGAGGAAGACTATAGGCTATTTAACATCACGCTAGGATCTTTAGGAGAAAAAAAAGTCAGAAAGAACGCTAAGCGAAAACGAAGTACCCAATAGCACGGGCGGGCGATGTGATCGTATGTGTTATTTTATGTTAAAAAAAGATATGCACGCGGACTAAGTCGCAGGCAGAGGCTAGTAATATACAGGGTCACTTGTAATTCGACGTATTTCCTTCAGGAGCTGATAAGGGGGTCAAAATGCAACCAAATTGAACCCTCCATATGTGTGGCCGAAATTCAATATATTTTTTAACGAAACCACGTTTTTTGAAGCGAAAATGAAAATATTGGTAATATATTATTCTTAAATCGCTCTAAAAAAAAGAATAGTTTATTACTTTTAATTATGTTCGTAGCTTAATTAGAGTGCCAGCTACAATATAATTTTTTAATGGTACCCATTTAATATGTAGTTTTATTTATTTATTTGGAATTAAATGTAAAATTTTGGGTAAATATCAAAAAAACTATTAATTGAAATATCTTCTAATTAATGAATAACTACTAACTAACTATTGAATTTCGGCCATACCTATGGGGGATTCAATATGTTGTATTTTGGCCCCCCTTTCAGCTCCTGACGGATATACGTCGAATCACAAGTAACCCTTTAAACAAGGTGGCAAGGACATCGACGCGAAAACTGTAGGTAACCATGGATTCAGTACAGGATTCTGAAACCACTGCATTTAATTTTTTTGTTAGTTACTAAAAAACAAAATCTCAGGGCGGAGCGGGAGGGCGTGTCAGACTCTTAGTGACTAAAACTCACCCGTGTTCCTTCAGTTGCCTGTGCCAGGGGCCACGGTAACCCTTTGTATACAGGTGTACTCGACCTAACTCATCAGAAAACTTAAATCAAATACAGGTATTGTATTGTATATCCACAACTTTTTTTTTTAAACTTTGCCCCTCTAGGAATTTCTCCTGTATTGTGGGTGCGTTTACAAACATTAAACTCACATACACAAACAGCCAGACCCGGAACAACTACTTGCAGATCATACAATTTGTTCCGAGCGGGAATCGAACCCGCGACATGCAGCGCAGCACTCAATCGCTTAACCACTGCTCCAACAGTGCCGTCAAAGACGACCAAGGCGCGTATTTTGCGTACGGGAAAAAATCAATGGTAATAGGTATTAAGTACACTGTATGAACGATAATCCTAAACGTCAAAATTGAATAAAAACAAAAGCGTATCTAAGATTGACTCACCGGCCAATCTCACATGAAAATTGGAGAATACACTTCTTTTATTTCAGCGAGCTGTCATTTGTTTTAGGACCCATTGTGAATCTTTTTAATGACTTTAGCAGTTTTACGTAGCTATTTGTTTTTTTTTATGACTGGCTATTTATTAACCCAAACCAAAACAGGTGAAACTGTCGCTTTTCAAAAAGTATATTTAAAAACACTTCTAGAAAAGCCATTGTTTAAATTGAAACCAAGAACAGTTTAAATCACTTTATCATTATTACTATTCTTAAATCGAATACAGGCCGAAAGGTCACTAAAACACAGGTTTCACAGACGTAGTTAGTCTTATCCTTGTATCCTAGATATAACGTAAATTATACCACTATCTTTTACTTGCGTCAAAATCTACGCGCAACAAAGTGTGTTCGTAAATAATGATGTAATATAGAGTTCTACACTTCGCCGACTATCTAAGGTCTTGTGTACATTTGGTGTCTAGAATTCAGCTCTCGTCTGCAGGAATGTGCTTTTAAAATCATGCAAGAATTCGGATTAGATGTGGGTTTGACAGGACAGCTGAGATTGAATGGAAACAAGTAACACGAATAGTGAATACCTACTTATCTTTAAAGATTTGCTTGTAGGTAAATCTGACAAGAATTAGAAAACAAATGTACTTCGTAAAACATTTAGAAACATGCCTGGCCGCCTCAATTCAGTACATTAATCGGCCTGTGTTTTTGTGTAAGGAGGTCTATAGGAGAGCACGCCACGATAGCGGCGGTAAGACCCCTCTTTGAGGAGTGGCTAGAGAGGTGTCACGGCGTCCTCACCTACCGCCTTACGCAGGTCCTCACCGGACACGGATGTTTCGAGAGGTTCCTGCACATCATCAGGCGGGAGGAAACGCCCGGGTGTCACCTCTGCGATGATCGCCCCGAGGACACGGTGGAGCATACGGTGGGGGCCTGCCCTGCATGGGACACGGCGGTGCTCCACCGCCGTGCCCTCGTAGAGGCGAGCGGCAGCGGCGGCGACCTCTCACGTCCGGCCCTGGTTCAAGCCATGGTCCGGGGCGAGGGGGAGTGGGAGGCAGTCGCCTCCTTCTGCGAAGCAGTCATGCTAGCGAAGGAGGTGGCGGGACGGGAGAGGGAGAGAGTCTCCCATCCAAGCCGCCGCGGTGGACGCTCCGGGCGTCGGGAGCCGCGTGACGACTCCCGGCCACCGTAGGCGCGGGCCTGCGGGCGGTGAGTAATAGGTAGCTCACCGTCCGATCAGGACCAGGCCCGTGCTGGACGGCGCGTACGTGTTCCACGCGCGCCTCAAAGAGATGTCAGCATCGAAGAGGGGGCCCACTAGGGCCCAAGCCTGCCGGGAAAGCGGGATTGTCCGAAAGGGGTAGGTACCGCTGACCCGGAACATAAAGGGCCAAGGAAGGAACACGGGTGGGTTTTAGTCAGTAAGAGTCTGACACTCCCTTCCGCTCCACCTAGACCGGGAGGGGCCATTTGATGATTTACCATCCTCAAAAAAAAAAACAAAAAAAAAGGAGGTCTATAGGCAAACTTAAACTAACTTATTAAATACTAAATCTGTAAAATCTGCTAAACTGTAAAAACCTCACCGTGAAAACTTAGGTGAAGTGAACGTGGAGTGAGCTGTCATTGTCATCCCACTGATGCTAGGGATTGACCAAGCAAATAAACACGATAAAACAAAGTATAAAAAAGAAATTGGGGTAAACGACCGCTGGTAGTTTAGTTACTTAAGTATGAGTTGAGAAAAACTTTTTTTTTGTATTGTCGTGTTTAAACATCGGTACCCATACCTCCTGTGAAGCTCGCACAAAAAACCAGTTTTTAAACAGATATTTTAAGTAACTACACACCCACAGTGGCTGACCTTAATTTTTTTTTTTGCTAGGTAAATAAATAAATAAATAAATATCGTCTGACATTGCACACAGCACCATCTAGTTCCAAGTTAAGCACTTAACACTTAAGGCTTGTGTTATGGATACCAGATGGTTGATACACTATACTATCTTGTTAGTATATCGATGGCCATTACGTCTGCGGAGGTTCGCTAACTAATTTGATTTGACCCTGTATTATTAAGCACTAAAGTCGCCTGCACGAGCTGTTACCTACAGCGTTCAAAACGCTTTATCTAGACTAGTCCTTATTAGAAAGTATCAAGTGACACACCCATTTCTCTCGGCTGACTGGTACTACATCTTGTACCGATAACAAGCTACATGCATGAAGTAAATATTGAGAGTAAGAACATGTAACGAAAACACTTTGACAATATGAAATACTTTATATTATTATGTCTCTGGTCTCGGTACATAATTCTGCCGCTACGAAACGTTGTTTATTTTGCAAGTAAACATTTTGACTTAGCCTCTAAAGGCGGGTTTACTAATGTTTGCCATAATTTAAAATACCATACTTGTATTTGCCATAATTTCATTAGAAATAACGCTTCAGTTGCCATAATCGTGAAATTACAAAATCATTTTCACTAATTTCATTGGTCATCATAATCGATCAAGTGTCATAATAATTTTTCATTACTCACTTGGAAAGTAGGTCTGAAGTTGCCTGAGGAGCGGGTTGAAAGTAATACTTTTCAGCCCTTGGGAAAATCGTTTTCAACTGACTTATCTTATAAAATCAGGCGTTAAATCCTTATCTGAATCAGATGAAATCATTGTGTTAATACAAATCTCTGCTATATGGAAGTATAAACAAAACAAAAACATGAATTAGATAAAGAAAAAATTTGCCTCTTAGGTAAGGCTTATTTTTTCTTTAGCTAATTCATGTTTTTATTTTTACTTTCCTTGTACCTATTCGTAATGAAAAGCACAGGGTTTACCTCGGTTTAAAGACTTATCTAAAACCCCGTCTCGGGACTACATACTTTACTTTCGCCCCTAGGGCAATAATGTAGGTATTAATCCGTTAATAAGTTATTTGCTTTAATTTTCATTTTCAATAATGTCGTTTTTCATAACATTTATTCACCATAATATTCAAGTTTCTTCATTCATTTCAAGTTTGCTGGGGTGCATCTGCCGAGGGTTTTATCGTTGTTTTATTCCATGTGCCTCAGTCACTCTTATTTGCCGGCGGAACTAATGAAGACACTGGTGGTTCCCATAGTTATGAACAGGACGGGCGACATATCCGATAAGTCGAACTATCGACCTATATCTCTCGCAACCACATTGGCAAAAGTGCTGGACGGTATGATTGATTCCAAATTTATTGGAATGCGGTGTGAGGCAGGGTGGTCTGACATCTCCAAGGCTTTTTAGTGCTTATATAAATGACCTAATCGTGAACCTCGGCAATATGCGGGTGGGATGTAGCGTCCATGGGGTTAAAATAAACACTATCAGTTACGCTGATGACATGGCGTTGCTGGCGCCGACGGCTGGTGCGGTAAATGAAATGCTGCGGGTTTGTCAGACGTATGCTGCCTCGCACGGACTTGTGTATAATGTAAAGAAGTGTGAATACATTGTCTTTAAGGCCGGCGGTAAATGTCCAGATACTATACCTGACATTACCCTAAATGGCTTGAACGTCAAAAGAGTGACAACATTTAAATATCTAGGGCATGTTCTCACAGACGACCTTAAGGACAATGTTGATATTAAAAGGGAGCGTAGGGCTCTGGCGGTCCGAGGTAACATGTTGGCCCGAAGATTCGCCCGGTGTAGCACCTTAGTGAAGATAACACTGTTTAAGGCATATTGCCAGTGCTTTTACACGGGGAATCTTTGGGTCAACTATACCAAAAGAACGCTGGATGATCTACACATACAATATAATAATATTTTTAGGATGCTGTTGGGACTGCCGCGTTGGTGCAGCACTTCTGCTATGTTTGCGCAAAACCGAACTGACGGATTCCACGCCGTCATTCGGAAGAAAACCGCGTCGCTGCTGTTACGGTTGCGGGCGAGTGACAACAGCATTCTAAAAATTGTTGTGGAGAGTGTCGACTCTCCGATAGTTAAAAGTTTTGTGAGAAGGATAATCACTGAACATTAGTTCGGGGAGGTCCTTTTCACAATACTATTCACTCTGTCTTCCATATAATATATTAGCTACTAACACTAGAAATAAGTAATTTTATTGTTTTACTAACACTATGGATCATTGTTGTCTGAAAAATAAAGAATATTATTATATTCATTTGCCCATACTAGAACAACAATGTTAGTTCAGAAAAAAGAAATCCAAAATATACATTAAAAAAAAAAACGAAAGAATAAATAACATTTTCGTACCACTTGCTCAAAAAAGTGACATTCTTTGCCACAAAAAGCGAACATAACAATAGTCATTTTTAATCTGTTAAAAACAGGGAAAGAAAATTGTACTGAATTTCATTCATCCTCTAGGGGGAGAATGTGATTTAAATTTGGAATACTTACCGAAAATACTGAACTACATCTGTGTTTACACCATTGAGTTTGTATATAAAGCATTATACATCTTTTTGAAAAAGGAATACGCATTTATTATGCAGTTATGATTATTAAATAAAATTACGAAAACCGACGAGGCCGTATGAGCTTGATGCCTTTGCTTTTCCGACAAAAAAATATTAGTCTAGGAATTTGCCGCGTTTTTGTTTTCTTCAAATACATAAGCGTTAAGTTTATTTTAATTTATTTTTATAAATAAGTTAATGTTCTAAAAATACGTTTAATTGTCATTATTTTTAATAAATGCTTATCTCATATTATTATTGTGTTAATTTTTTCGCAAATGGTACGAAAAGTAGAGTATTTTCTTCGGTGATAAAGCTGTCTTAGTCTTGGGTGAACTTAAATCCCTCGCTAGACTCAGGACTCGTCTTAAATCCCTCGCTTCGCTCGTTATAAGTTTTTAACACCCTCGCTACGCTTGGGAGTAAACCTCGAGTCCTTCATTACGCTCGCGATTTAAATCGTCACCCGCGACAGAAGACACTGCTTTATCCCCTTGGTTAATAATCTACTATTTAACCCATAACATTAATTACAGTGAAGAAGATTTTTTGAGAGCTTTGGCCTCCAATTTAAATTAAAAATAATATTGTTATATTACTTGAATTATAAATAGATTTTTTTATTCACAAGGAAACCTAATGGTAGATTAGGTAGCATGCTTGCTTTGAGGAAATTTGGCGCGCGGCGGCCGCTGCCGCTGCACGCTTGCTTCGCTCGCTCGCCTTCGAGCGATGTGTGGTCACAGTTCTAACCTAACCTAGTCGTTTCGAATTTGACAAACTGTTTATGTCTAAAGATTGTTTGCTGTAATAAATCATTTGATTACAGACCAAATGCCTTAATGACATATTTTTTTTGTACAAAACAATAAACGTTTCTAAATTATATTAAATGTTGCTTATGTCAAGTATCGATTAAGTAATGTGTTACTTGTAAAAACTAATGATTATAACACATGTTATTAGGGAAACTTATTTTATGGCAAATAAAAGTTATGGCTAATAAGTTGATATGACAAGCGTTATTAGTAGATATAAATGATAATAGTGCAAGTAAATATTATGAGGGGGACGATTGTGGAAAACAATAAAAGTACAAATTATTTTATGGAAAACAAGACAATACCCTAAAGTCGCTGTGCATCGGCAAACCTATTGGTGTTTATGGTTGAAGAAAACTTTCCAAGAGTCGGTTTATTAAATATCTTCTAAGCGTGTCAACATCCTTTGCAGCCAGCAGAACATAGGTATGTGACCTATGTCATGGACGGAATAGATCTAAGAGGTCACACTAAGCAGTCACCATAGCCATAAAGGCGCCACTCCACAGCCACGCCACGCCACGCCACGTGTGGCACACTTGCGTAGCTACGAGTAAAGGCTCCCGCAGACAGGCGCGATGCTACTCTGGTGGAACCATTTCTATGAAAATTTCGTGGAAATTGTTTTACCAGAGACGCTTCGGTCGTGCCGTCGTGTCGCGCCTGTCTGCGGGAGCCTTAACAATGTAGTTACCTGGTATTCGTATGAACATGTAGGCGGGGTCATCCACCGTGACCAACTGCGACCCACGGCCCCGTGGCTGACAAACAAATGAACCGCGTTGCTAACGTGGCTAACCTCTCCATGCAAATGCTACGTAGTAGTAAGGCACAGCACTAGCAGCTTTGCCAAATAAGATACTTAGTTTGAATGTTAATTAGGAACTGAAAATATAAACACGAGGAAAAACCAAGAATTTTTCCGTACCTACATTCAGTGCAAAGATCCGAACTCATATCATAAGTCATTGGGATCACTTCTTGACCTTTCGATATGCTATCTTTCAATGTAGATGTACCAAAGTATACGAAGCTATAGAACATTTTGACCTGTGGCTGTCAGCACTGCTAATTAATGTACTTTCCTAAGTAGCGGCGTGTGACTTACCTACCTTAACTTTGTGTGTTGATAACGGAGATGAGACATGACCTTCCACACGATAATACAGGCAGGGACATCGAGGCACCACCGGCTACCATAGTTTTCAGTACATGATTCTGGGGTATCGGATCATTTTGATTATAGTGTAGCGGAATTTACATCGCCATATGCGAACTACACATCACACTGACGTCACGCAAAATCATGCATCGCGCAAGCAGCGTTTTCCGCGCAACTAGCATAATATACAACGTCACAACATCAATCTTCGGGCAGTTGCCCACCAGACACAACAGCCGTGTGGTCGGAGGATCCTCCCTTCACTATGGGTATGAGTGAACTATACACCCTGTTCCCCATACTTCTATTTATAGTATAATGTAATTTTATCCACTTTATTTATTTATATTTATTTATATATATATTCTTTATTGTACACCACAAAAAACATAACAACAAAAATTAAACTGAACACTACTTAATATACAATGGGCGGCCTTATTACCTTACTTTATTTTCTGCTAATTGTATTTTGTATTCTCATAATATGTTTTCTTAAATAATTACGTTGTTTCTTTACGGTGACTGCTGTGTATACCTATTATAATAGACAGGTGGTCCTCCAGACCGTATTTCGACCATGGCGGCCAATCTCAACGGACACTAGCCTTCGGCGCGGGAGATATGATAGTGCACAAGTGTGTGCGCAGACAGGTGCACTATCTCTTCCCTCACTCTCTTAGTCCGATGGGACGGCAATCCGACACGACCGGAGAGTGATCAGGCGCAGGACCAACGGCTTAACGTGCGTTCCGAGGCACGGGGGTATCACACCGACAACTTCCAAACTCTGGGCTGTTACTAAGCAATTCCTCATGGAAAACCTAATAACACTTTGCCCAACCTGGGAATCGAACCCTGGACCCCGCGCTCAGCAGTTCTTTCAGATTCTAATAATTGTGCCTGTGTTGGTTCTGCGCGACATGTATGTATATCAGTACTTTTTTTATATTTTATTCTTTGTATGTTCTACTATTGGTGTATCAAATAAATCATTAATTAGAGGTTAGTAACAGACTTTTCAGGCTCAGGATAGCCCCAGGTATCCTTATGTAGTTATTTAATGTACAACTAAACTAAAAAGACGAAATCTAAGGCAGATAAAAAGTGAGCGTGGCTTAGAATAAGTACTTTGTTGCAACAGCTGCACATATTCACCGGCTTACTGTACCTGATAACAAGGTGACACGTGATACCATCGTGTCAGTGATTACTGATAAGGAAGTGGCTTAAAACGGATGCACTGAGGAGGATCCGAAATCATCTGTCGTTATGGTGGAAACAAGAAGTTTTCGTATTCCTTTCAAGTGATAAGGCAGATTAGCCAATTATCTATAATTCGGGTTCAAAGTCAAAGTCAGAACATAACATTACTTCCTGGAATTTTATAGTCATTATTTTCTCTTCATTTGTTCATAATGTTCATACTTTATGTTTTAATACCTATTAACTTAAGACTAACAAAACGTTACATTTACTCCTTTTGCTAATACATAATTGGTTTATATTTAAATGTCGTGGTTGTATATAGCATTGGAATTAATCTTGCAGTGTTTGTACTTTGTATGTTGACCATCCATAATACAGTCTATAGCTACTAATAATAAAATATGTAGTAACGAAGTCAAAACTGTAGTACATTGAATATCTTTGAAAAAAAGTAAGTATTTCCTACGAGATGTGGAACGAGTCCGATGCTGGAAATATAGATTTTTCGAATTGGCGCAAAAACGACTGTGTGGATTTGGATGAAATTTGGCACACAGACAGTTTACAACCTGGATTAACACATAGGGTAATTTTAATCCCGGTAGTACGATCCTGTGGTATATTTTCCGAAATCCACGCGGGCGTAACTGCGGACTAAGGCTAGTATATAAATAATTAAATATATAACATCCAGCCTGCATTGCCGTGGGGTTGTATAGGACATCTTATTCAGTTAAGTCCATGTGAAAGGGGGGCTCACCTATTGTAATTAGTTAGGAAAAAATCCAGACTCCAGGCCAATGGATAACTTATAACACTGTGCCCTATCTAGAAAGTTTTAATTTATCGTTGTATCTATACAGGGTCAAATTAAATTAGCTAGCGAAACTGTGCAGACGTGACGGGTATTGATATCGAAATTTGACAAAAAATATGTTTTTTTGGGGTCAACGACCGTAGGTATTTATTTACTCAGTGTTTTTATCATCAGCTTTATCGTGTACTCTTCGCAGACGTGATGGGTCTCGTAATATGAACACGATAAAACAAAAAAAACTGATTTTCTCAACCTATACTTCAAGTAACTACGTAAACTACAATCGGTCGTTGACCCCAAAAAAATCTTCAAATCAATTCTTTTTTTGTTTTGTCATGTTTAGATATCGATACCCACCACATATGCAGAGTTTCGCTAGCCAATTCAATTTGACCCTGTATTAACTCATTAACGCAGTCTTCTGCTAGACAAAGATTCAGTTAACAAGTAGCGCCCCAAAATCTGGTTTTCGGCCTTCCGGATGTTTATCGGCGCTGCAGCTAGTTCGGCTCATCGGCCCACGGTCAGATCATTAAATTTTGAATGTCATTGTAAACGAGTTTCGAGATTTAACGAACTTTGTTGTGATTACTGGCAATTTAGGCTTTTCCCAGACGGCCAGAGCATTGCCTTGATATCCTTGAATCTTACAATAGTTATTAGGTATGATTTATAATTTTATACCTATAAATGAATGCTTTATAATCAACAGGAAAACCAATCAATAACTTAAAGATAGCTAACACAAGTGTCCATATAAGTAAGTACATCTTTCCAAGGTATATGAACTTTTACCGTATCAAGTGTCGTGAGGGGCAGCGCGTGACCACTTTCACCTAGGGTTACCGTCCATCAGGATTTTACTAGAATTACCTATTTCATTTTATTAGTAGAACATCGGCGTGACTTTTTGATAAGATCGATAAGGTAGGTAATTAAATTGAAGGTGTGACTCAATTAGGCGTTCACTGAACCCTTTGTCTACTGCAAATTAAAACATTATTTTTTTGAAATGCAGTCTTATGTAACTTTTTGGACATGCACTAGGCACTTGGCATAATACAGATTAAGGGGCTGACAACAGCTAAAGCGCGGTCACTGTCGGACTGCATAGAAAAGAAAGAGAAGCGCGATGACACAAAGCTGGTATAATGTATTGCAAAATATTAAGCAATTCTCTATTTACTAAAAATCTATTGATTGGACTAAAAAATGAAAACACTATCCCGTTCATTCCGTGCTTGAAGAACAATCTGAAAAAAAAAACAGAATGATTGTACATGTATAAAGTAGGGATTTTAATCGTTAAAAGAATTTTTTAGAGGTATCTTCGTGACTTTTTTTCTATCGTACCAAATTACTTATATTATGTTTTAAACACAGTATCTAACTAGCATATAACCTGAAGAATATCATATATTTTCTGTATTTTTTTTTACTGCAGTGGATCTTATATGTACTTTTAGGCATTATAAAACTCGCGTTTAGGTCATCTTAAAGGACGAAAAAAAATGTTACGATAGCTACTAAGCGTTAACTATCTAGAAGTGCCCTCTATACATCTACTTTTTTTTTACCTTCCTACTAGATTATAATTAATAAATCTTACACACATCCTAAGCCTTAACAAATGGGTTTAGAAGCTTGAAATTTTACACAAGATTTCCTTATATGGCGAAAGTGGGATTTTTGAAAATGCATTACCCAAAGAGGTTTAAAAGAGGATGAAAATTTGAAAGCAAGTTCGTGATTTTTGAAATTCTTCAACGAGCACACGGCTTATATTTGAAGAAAGAACGGACGGATTTTTTATTGGACTTATAATATACAATATACCACATATGTAGATTAACTGGTGATTTCACTCTTGTACTCGTAGTATATAGGTATTCGAAGCAGATTTTTGGTACATTATTAAATTGACAGCGCAGTTCCACTATTCGTATTAATACAAGCAAGCCTCAGAAGCAAGCCATCCTGAAATTACGAAGCCAAATAAAAACATGAGAGGCTTCATAAAATTCTGAAGAAACTGTTTATGATTCCATATTTATCTTCATTATCGTCTTCAAGAAAGCTAGGTAAGTACTTTCATGCTCTTCCGTTGAAACTTGAAGCCGGTACTCAGTTGAAGTACCTATTTTCAATGAAACCAAACATTTCTTTGTGGGACCAACCCTCTTAAAATATAAGGATACTTTTATACTGTATACCTGAATAATGATTATTACACAATACTTCATTACAGCAATGAAATACCTAATACACATATATAGATACATCGCAGATCATATAAAACATACATAATATTAGTATTAATAATTACTTAAGTAATTTGCATACAACACTGCACACTTGAATTCATTAGCATTTGAAATTGAATAAAAATGATCATCGAAATAACTGAAACCTTGTGTATCTTTATTTATGTTGAGAATTAGTATTAAAACAAAATGCTAATTAGCTTCTAATCATTTTGTTACTTTATTTAAGTAAATTCTGCGTCCCTCGCAATAAATTGTTACCGTTACATCGTTAAACGACATAAAACATATCAAAACCGTTTGTAGGTAAACCGTGATTGTGATAATCACATTATCTTGCGTACTTTACGAACGAGAAGCGACAACACACCCAATGGGAGCATTCGACTTGAATTTATCGAGTGTCGACTCATGCGCTCAGTCTACTTACGGTCACTGTCGCGATCGCTACGCCCACATCTACACCAACATTCTTACGGCTTCCGCCATATTTAATCCCAACCAGTGCTTCTAAAATGCATCAAAATGGTGATGTTTAAACTTGAAAATTGTCGCCGGGATACTAAAAAGACGGAAATATTCGCGCTTTTTGTTGAACCTAATCATCCGAAGAGGTTTTTCAAGTACAGTTGACCATAATCCCGCGCCTTCCGGGATTTTAGGTTTGTGTTCTGGAACTTTAGGCTGTGGACTACCGACAAGCCATATCTATATAAAACTGTGCCAGTGTTATGTTTTTGGTGTTTTTATTTGAATTTGGAATGTGTTTTTGAAAATGATTATGGATATTTGTCTGAATTAAAAACTTTTTATTGGTTTCGCGCGTAAAAATTGATTGACATTACTTTTTTAAAATGGAGAAGCATATTGGAATTGGAGCTAATGGTGGAAACAAGTATAAGCGGATTCACTCCTACGGGAGTATGAGTTCGAGGAGTGACGATGACATGACAGTTCACAGCCAATTATTTCCTTACCACAAGAAAATGGTCGTTGAAAGAGAGATTTTGTATGAAGAAGAACACCCTCCGTTTCAGCCATTGATTGCAACGACTAGATTGTTTGGTAAGGCGAGGTTCACTTGTCTGCTGTTGTTCTACGTCATATTCTACGTGGTCTACTTGGCATCGGGAGCGCTGGTGTTCTCAGCATTGGAGGCACCGTTGGAGAATCAGATACGGCTTGAACTCATAAGGGCCAAAGCAGACTTTCTGATGCGCTATCCGGATATCGTGGGTAAATAAATATTTCTTTAAATTTCCAATTGAATCTTTTCCTTTTTAGGGATCAATATCCAGCTCATTGGCTACTGTTCTACTGTCTGCCTACAACAACATACTGTGTGTCGCCAAATGGGCTACGAAGCATAGGGTGAATGACAATTTTCTCTCTGACATTCCAGCATTAATCGTCAGATATCCAGCTGTGGACATCAATAAGCAAAATAATGTTTTTTACCTTTTAATATACTTACTTTAATCAATGAAAGCTCTACGGCACTTGTACATATACCAAATGCTTCCTCGCCTCGTGGTAAATGTATAACTACCCACAAGCCCACAAAGCAAGTATTTTGCAGAAATGAGCGCTATTGAGCAAGCAGTGGACAAATATTTGAAATGCCTGCAATACAGGCGCACAATGCAGGCTTCTCCTTGTGAACGATCGAACAGAATATCTACGAGTACGATATTGCAAGAAAGCATAAAAATGTTGAATATTTTCTCCTGTCTTATAAAACTTACCTACCTACACTAATTTAGTTTCTCTTAGCCTTAATAGGTCCATTACCAACTTTTTTTTCATAAAATCAAGGCTTGACATTTTAGAAAGATTGGTAAACATTTAAAGAAATATGACGAGATATTCATTAGTCAGAACCCACTTAGCAACTTACTTATATTATTTGACTATGTTATCTTATTGTCAATAACAAACAAGTAATAACGTTTAAAGGTTACCTCGTAACTATATAGTAATTAAATAATAAAATGGAGTTAAAAAGAAACGACAGAAATGTATTAATTAACACGGATTGCTTAGGCTTCCATCAAAATCGAAAAAAAATTAATTCCTTGATTTTAATATTATAGGTACTATTAGTAGTTTAACATAAATTGGTTTTAGTAACTTTATCTCGTGTTATCTGCCTAAACCCCTGATACTATTTATCTACATAAATAACTTTGATCAGCTATAAAAATAATTGACCTTTCCGTATCACAAAGATCTTATTTATTTTAAAATGTTATCTTAGAATATTAACACGAAAACATATGTTATCACATGAGAAATCTATTTTATATCTGTGTTATTCTTTTACATCGTGATAAAAGGTTTCGATCATGTAATTTACCAAATTGTAATATGTAGACCCGCAGCAGTGGGTCGGACACTCTTACTGATGTTAGAAATGTGATGATTAATTTGTTTGTTTGTGACTTTTCACGGCTAAAGTATCGAACCGATTTTGATGAAAGACGGCGAAGGATTAGCTTGGTAACTACCCCTAGAAGGATTGGTATTCAAACATACTAAACGCGAACGCAAGTAGAGCCAAGAGTACAAGAAGCAAGCTTTCGAAGTTCCGTACAACGCGATGATGAACATTCCCAATTGAATAAGTCGTCAGCGTACCTTCTAACTCACGTCATGCGTACTTTTAAACTTTATGAATACAGAACAGAACAGGTATTTTAAAGTTCTCTATCGTATTCCCTAACATTTTTATCCATAATCTAAAGTGCCATATTTTTTTTTCTCCTAATCATCATTAATTTGTCCGAATTATAACTTGCCCGAACTTAATGTCACATAATATCACATGCCATAAAATTGAAATCCCTAAATACAATATGCCCTAAATTTGTTTGTCATAAATATTACAATCAACAATACACAAAATACATAAAAACCATTTTCAATAAAAGTTATAAGTTCTAAATTACTGTACAACTGAATAAAACAGTTGATTGTTAACATGGGGTTTTTATTTCCCTGTAAGCATGCAAACAAGCATACACCATGCATGCAGCAAGCATGGAGCATGCAATGAGCAAGCATGCAGCATGCAAGCGAGCATGCAACATGCAGCAGGCATGGTTTCTGTCACGGCTCCGGGCGCTGCGGGGCTCCGGCGGTCCCACGCGATTCTAAATTACACTCTAGGGTTACTAAAACCTATTTTTTTGCGAATGCAACAAATAATTTTACTTTATATGAACATTCGGCACAATACACAATAATACAATACTTAGGACATATGACTTTATTTCATGCAAAATTAGGAGATTCAATTATTATAGTATGTACCTGATATTGGACAGAATAGATTTAGAACTAAAGATAATTATGTTAAACACAATTTCGAATTTTTGAACATTATGGTTACTGAAGTTTATAGCAAACGTGATAATAATTTTCGGACAAACAATTTTAGTAGAAGAAAGGGTCTACCGTATTTTAAACTACGAAGTTCAGTCCCAGGGTAGGTATCTTGCAGCTGGCCGTTCGATACGGACCAGCCCCGGGTCGACGGCGCGTTGTGTTCCACGCGCGCCTCAAAGAGATGTCAGCACCAATGACGGGGTCCGCTAGGGCCGATGCCTGCTAGGGTTTCGGGAAAGTCCGAGAGGGATACCGTGCCCCTGGCACAGGCAACTGAAGGAACACGGGTGGGTTTTAGTCAGTAAGAGTCTGACACGCCCTCCTGCTCTGCCCAAGCGGGAGAAGTTATTTGATGATTTCCCAACCTCAAAAAAAAAACAGGGTAGGTATCTTCTTTAACTGTTTCAGCACAATTTTAATTACGGTAAACAACTACTCACTGATTCTCTAATCTGTCTGTACCTGTTATAATGTCAGATCTTGATTAATTCTGTTATCATTTTGGTCTTTTTCTGTTTATATGTAAGATCGTCAAACATGAATATAGGTATACTTAAATACTGGATTCATTCTGTATTTATAAATAGGTACCTATCTAGCCAAAAATACATCAATATGGTGGCATACCGATGACTCATATAAAACGACTTTTATCATGTAATAATAAATATCTTTTTGCTTAGTTGTAGGAACTCATTGAAAACTTTCTTAACTCCACTGGGTAGCAAATAAAGCTGGTCGGTTATAAAAAGTACCATAAGTTTTAAAATAATTGAGCAGTCCTTTTAAAATAAAAACGAAATTAAAGTTTATTTCATTACAAATATAGGAAGAAGTAAAACCTCCAGTTCACAAGTCGGGACCCAAACAGGATATCGAGAATTATCGTCCCATAATTATCGATATTATCGGTTTTGTCAAAGGTTTTTGAGAGACTTGTTCATGATAAAGTTTATCCTGTACGACATAATAGCATAATACCACAACAACACGGATTTGTCAAAAAAAAAAAGATCTACTACCACTAACCTGTTATCTTTTGTTGACTATTTATTTAACAGTATGGACTCTCGTATTCAAGTTGATACTATATACACGGATTTCCAGAAAGCGTTTGACAAAGTGGACCATCATTTGCTCTTGAGTAAAATTGCCTTTAATGGCATACGTGGCGACCTATTGAGATGGTCCTCTTCTTACGTTTCTAACAGATCTCAGATAGTTTTAATTCTGCGACCTAAATGTTATTTCTGGTGTTCCTCAGGGCTCTATACTGGGCCCTCTTTTGTTTGTTAAGTTTATAGAAATAGTATAACGCAATTTTTTAAAGGCCATGCATTACCGTTGTTTTCGTATTGTGTATGCATCTTACAGCGACTTGTTGATTAACTATAAACTTCAAAACCTTAAGTGTAGACGTATAATGTTGGAATCGACGTTTCTGTTTGATTTATGTAACAAATAATAATTATGATTGTACAGATACACAATAACAGAACATAATAAGTTACGTAGTACCCAAAACAACTATATGTCACGCGCACGACCGCTGTTTGCTGTAACCTCTAGTCGATCAAACGCAGGCTCGCGAGCACCCTGCGGCGTCTTACCACTCAGTTCAATAAGATTTTCCGGGATATCGAGTTCTTTGCTGTTTCAGCTGGAAAATTTAGAAGTGTTGCGCTTAAAATTATAACCGAATTAAGTACACAACAATTCTAAAAGCATTATTTCTATTATAAATATTCTATTATATCTTCTTTCTCTTTTTATTATTTTTGCGCGTGTAAGTTTCAATTTAGTTTTATTTTTATTTTTAATCATACTCTCTATTCAATGTAATTTAAATCGCACTCTGTTCGTGTTTAGGTATATAACTTTTTATATTATGTGGAAAATGTCGTTGGTTATACATTTATACTCCCTTTTTAGTTTTACGTTCTATACTATAACATTGTAATGTGTTACTGTTTATTTTCCCAAATAAAAAAGTTAAAATAAACTTGAACTCCATCAAGCTTGCCTAGGCCGAACTGGGACGACGTGTACGCCAGCGCAATTCCCCTCCAATCACGCTTCGTCAACTGAAAGAAGCACTGATATAGGATGGCGAGAATATTCAACAGTATCGGCTCAGAAATCGGGTGGAAAGCATACCAAACCGTATAACAGCTCGTGGTGCCAATACAAAATACTAAAATGTGTAAAAATTGCTTATTTAATACCATAGCACATTTTTTTAAATCTAGTGAAAATTATGACTTTTACTTAACTTACTTTTATTCAAAATAAACTACATCATCTTGAACTTTTATGGCATTGATTTAAGCAGTATAAAATTGTCTATAATACAGTCTTTATTTCATAAAGGTAGCTAAAATATTTTTGAAGATATTGAGGTTTTTGTTACCGACCCGCTTAACGGCCCAGTGCATTTGTCCAAAAGTCGTACAATTTACGTACATATTTAATTTAATTACCAATGTATTGATTAATGGACAACGAATCATGTACTATAATTAGTTGGTTATTTGATAAATAGACACGCTCTTGACATATATTTTTTAAGTACATAATGTTAATTATGTCATTTAATTACACAACAAACATGTATTTTGTTGCATTATCTTAAAACAACTTTGTAGTGGCCTGGGCTTTGTTTATGCTTCGAAATCATAGCAGGCACTTATTCTGCTTTTAGCCATTGTAAAGTAGAATCTGTTTTACTTTCAAATTGACCGAAGATCTTTAGGGAATCTCCATAAAAGTCTGTACCTCCATAAATGAGGCCTTACTTAGCCTTTGGCCTTAATATTTAATTTGTGTGTGGATCAAGGAGTCTTCCCGGATTTAATGAAAAACAGTAAGGTAATTACCACTTTTCAAATCCGGGGACAGTAAATACACCAACAGTTCTAGACCCGTACCTGTGTTGCCGGTTTTGAAAGGATAATGCTAAATCAAATGCGCAATCATTGAATAAAATCATTCACGATTAACAGTATTATTTCACCGAAGAACGTTGTGCGACCGACGGCGACTCCGCCGGTGTAACTTTATTAAAACACACTTGTAAAGCGTGGGAAGAGGCCCAAGACGCCGTAAAAATCTTTTGTGACCTCTCCGATGCATTTGATTGCGTCGATCACGAAAACTTACTCTTGAAACTTGAGTATTACGGACTTGGAAAACTTGCACTCAGTTTAGTAAAATCTTATATAAATGATAGACAACAGCAAGTTCAAATAAGTGGTGTCAATTCACTCAGTTCAAAAGTGAAAATGGGTGTTCCCCAAGGGTCGATATTGGGCCCTTTCCTCGTTTTATTGTATATTAAAGATTTACTTCCTATGATAATAAATCATTATATCAGATATAATCCATTTAATAATAAATCAACCACAAACCGTGTTATTTGCTGACGATAATTACGTAATTTTTAAGTTAGATAGACGTGCTACAAATTTCGACGACGTAAATAATGCCATACTACAGGTTCATAATTGGTTCACTGCTAATAATTTAGTACTAAATCGAAAAAAAAACGAAACGCATATAATGTTCCTTATCAAATGTCAAAAGTAGGTAGTGATTGTGAGATAGTATTTTACTGAATCAAGAGAAACTAGAATTCGTCGATAAAACAGTTTTTTTAGTGATCACGCTCGAATCAAGGCTATAATGGGTTCCTCAGTTAACATCCCTTGCAGGACGGCTAAGTCCTGCAGCATTTGCTGTCAGGAAAATCAGTCAATTTACTGATGTAGATAGGCTAGTCTATTTTAGTTACTTTCATAGTATCATGTATTACGGTATTTTACTTTGGGGACGGGCTGCAGACATCGAGTCTATTTTAATTCTGCAGAAAAGAGCCATAAGAGTCATCATCATATATATAATCTACGCAAGCGCGATTCTCTAAAGGAACCGTTTGATGATTTTAACATCATAACGGTATCTTGTGAATATATCTATGAAAACATCATGTACGTAAGAAAAAATGTTACATATTTTTAGTAAAAGCGGTGAAAGACATCATTATAGTACTAGAAATATGGACCTATTAGTTCAACGAGGTTTCAGACTGGCTAAACTAGAGTCATCTTTCTTTGGGTGCTGTTTAAAATGTAACAATATAATACCTCTCCACATAGGTACTTCAACTGAATGAGACGAAATTCAATTTTTTTAAACGCCCTCTATGCAGCCAGGCATATTATAAGTTGGGGGATTATATCGCTGATAAAAATGCCTGGCTCAATGCTGGTCCTGCTCCACAATCACAAGATTTTTTTTTATTTCTACATCGTCCTCACGTACATAATTATAAATTCAACATTAATGATGTAACTAATATGTTTAAAGAGTGTCCATGGAGTTTCTTACCCGTTCTTCTCGATAGGTACCTACTACGCTTTGGAACGGGTAACTATGTAGGTTCATATTTCTGACTGACCGACTCCTTGCCAATTCAAAAGTGCCTATAAATGGTTTAATTGAAATACATGCTTTGAGTCTGAGTTTATGTAAAATAAATAATTGGGCACAATATATTTTTATTAGTCGAAAAGAAAAACGAAGTTACTTGTTTAATTTAAAAATAAATAAATACACAAAGGATATGGGAAAGGAATACATATTTTGTTGTAGGAATTTAGCGTTTTAAATTGATCACTAATCAAAAAACACCAAAACTTTTTGGTTAATTCTATGTAGACCTTATTCACGTATTCAACACCAAGTAAGTTACGAGATCCAATAGAAAACCATGGAGAAACGAAAGATATAGGTAGTTAATACACTCGTAGTTAAATAAACTGGTTTTTTGAAGAAGGCCTTATACAAAGCGAGTTGGTTTTAAGGTCATAGGCCTATCATCAAATATTCGAAGCTGTAGTCAACCAAGTATTCGTTACTTCAGAGCCGATTAAATAAACTGGTTTAGTAACTCGGCTATGTAGGTAGGTAGATAATATAGTATTGTGTAATCGATTTGTGGTTATCATATAAAGGAATTAGAGAATCATGAATTAGTTATTCATTTGTAACTAGTATTCAAATATTTTCATCGAAATTAGGTAGTTCTTGTAGTAATGTACTTTTAAAGAAAAGGGTTGAACTAAATACTCGTTAGTCACATTACCGGTTGCCCCCTTTTGACTTCGTTATAAAATATTAGATTAATAAATATATACGAGTTTAAGTTCAATACCCTGAAAAAATTTAGTATTTACTCACTTTATTATTATATTTATTATTTAATTAAATAATAGGGCCACTGGGTTAAGAGCCGACCATTAAAGTTCTAAGTTGAATTAACTCAAATACGAACTCCCATGGCCGAAATAACATAAACGTATTTATTAAAAAAACGTGGAAGTTTCTTAATGCATTCTCCTAGAAGTCTAGACTATGATTCAGATGGGAGGCATGGAAAATAACAAAATTCAATTTTTGTTAACAATAAAAAACTGTTCAGTGTTGTTTTTTTGGGTCGAGTTTTTGTAACGTAAGTACCAACCTAATAAAGTCATAGGTATGCAATTTAAGCGATCAAACAAAACGTGGCTTAGATGCTTCTAAAAACGGTTAAAAACAAGTTTATTTATCGCTACAAGTTAGCTCCGTATAATTTATATTTTGATTGTAGACACTTATCCAACTACCTACTTATGCATAAAAACTGCTGCCAAAAACATTTTACTTGTAAGGAAGTATCAAGCTGTCTGTCTGTTTGGTCTACGCCTATTCATAATAAGAAAAGATATAAGTACGATACAAAAATATGATGTTCAAATTTTTGAAGTCATAATATTATTCGTACTTAACTTATGTTAGTCCTGTACCTACTCCTCAAATGTGTAACCATAGTTCAACACCCACATTCAATATTATTCCTTTCATACTGCAACAAAACGTTTATACTAGCGAAATTCAAATGTTCAAGTACATTTTTTGCAGTTTGCAGGATGTGACTCAGGCTGGCTGGACACATCTTCAAAATAACTCGCATTTAACTAGGTCAATAGGGCCCTTTATGTGACCCTTATTTCAGAATTTGTGACGCTACAGAATCTTAGATAATCGATCGGAAAATTTAAATGAGCAATATCTTTGAAACAACTCAAAGTTTCTCCATCACAAATTCAGGTTATCATTATCGTCCCCGTCACAAAATTTTGAACACGTTTCAAAGGCCATAGATCATCAGGCAGCGGAGATACGTGTGTCCAGCCAGCTTGAACTCAGGCTGGCTGGACATTGTTTCATATCAAGTTTTTATTGATTTCTCGTAAAGAAACGACGACGCCATAAATCAAACGTTATTACTGTCACACATTGCGTCACTAAATGTTAGTAAAGGAACCTTATTCGAAAACGCTCCCGTTATTGAGATTAGGTAGTGCCAGCCAGAAGTTTTATACGTAAATTCAAGCTGCCTGACCTTTTTTTTTTTTTTTTTTTTTTTTTGTGGGTGGGAAATCATCAAATAACTTCTCCCGCTCTGGGCAGAGCAGGAGGGCGTGTCAGACTCTTACTGACTAAAACCCACCCGTGTTCCTTCAGTTGCCTGTGCCAGGGGCCACGGTAACCCTCTTGGACTTTTCCGCAACCCTAGCAGGCATCGGTCCTAGCAAACCCCGTCATTGGTGCTGACATCTCTTTGAGGTGCGCGTGGAAGAGGGCGCAAACTTTGCCTCTCCCTCACGCGTTCCGCCTCCTCCTTCGCGAACATTCCTGCTTCGCAGAAGGAGGTGACGGCTTCCCAAGCCCTCTCGCTCCGTACCATGGCCTGGACCAAGGCCGGACGCGAGAGATCGCCACCGCCAATCGCCTCCACGAGGACACGGCGGTGCTCCACCCAAGCCGGGCAGACCTCCACCGTATGCTCCACCGTGTCCTCCGGGCGATCCACACAATGGTGACACCCGGGCGTTTCCTCCCGCCTTATCCGGAACAGGAACCTCCCGAAACAACCGTGTCCGGTGAGGACCTGCGTCAGGCGGAAGGTGAGGACGCCGTGGCGCCTCTCTAGCCACTCCTCAAAGAGGGGACTTATCGCTGCAATTGTGGCGTGCCCAGCGCTGGGTTGCGACAATCGCACTCTCCATGCCGCCTTGAGATCCCGCCGGAACTCTGTCCGCTGTACCGTGATTTCTCGCGGCAGCGGAGCTACGCCCCGGCGTTTTGCCTCCTCGCGCCACTCCCAAACGTGCGCGAGGACTTTTGCCTCCAGATCCCATGGCCGTAATCCGGCAAGGAGGCTCGCCGCCTCACCGGAGACCGTACGGTATCCCCGGACCAGCCGGATTGCCATGACCCTTTGGGGCGCGTTCAACCAGCGGGCTGGCCGCCGCCTCAAGGAACGCGCCCACACCGGTGCCCCGTAAAGGGCCATGGACCGCACGACCCCCGCGTAGAGCCTCCGGCAGGAGGCGTTTGGCCCCCCTAGATTGGGCAGGAGCCGCTTTAAGGCAGCCCCGGCCCTTTCCAGTCTGGGAGCCAAACGTCGGAAATGCTCCACGAAGTTCCACCGGCAAGCTGCCTGACCTGGACACAGATTTTTGCATTTTTCTACTAAACCGCTGTACGTATCACAAATCTTTTAGCTCGATGCCTGTCACAAATGTAAGTGACGCCCGTTGATAGGTATGCAAAAAGTCGTCAAAATCACTTACGGTACCGAGATTGAGAGACCAGCGAAAAGTGGTTTTTCAAGCTGGCTGGACACGTTTCCGATCGATTATATCTAACATTCTGTAGCGTCACAAATTCTGAAATAAGGGTGTTTAGCCGTCACATAAAGTGCCCTATTGACCTATTTAAATGCGAGCTATTTTGAAGATTTGTCCAGCCAGCCTGAGTCACATGTTTGCACATCTGTATCAGGCAGTATGTTCATCTAAATATGATTCACGGTCGTTACAAATATTTATTTAGAGAGTTATAATCGTAAAAAGGTTAGGTAAGGTCTTAGTACCCTATTGAATGACTATTTTATGAAATCATGACATTTAAGGCCAATCGTAACTTCAGGAGTTGTATTGCTGATTGTAATGATATAATACTGTAAAGCCATGTTACGGTCGCGAATCATATTTTAATGAACATCAACTTGACACTGACCCGCAAATTACAAAAAACATAAGAACATTTCAATTTCGCGGGCTACCTTGGCGCTTCCGCCCTAACAGAGAAGCTACAGAGTAGGTACGCTTGAATGCAGAGTTATCAAAGCATTGGTGCAGTAAGCCTCCACAACATGTTACTTCCATATTTCCTTAAGGGGGAAGCGTGTAGCCAGCCCGCGAAATTCAAATTTTCTTACGTTTTTTTCACTTTGCAGGTTAGTATTAGGTTGTACGTTGATCAAAATATGATTTGCGGCCAAAATAAGTATGTATTAACAGAATTATAATCATCAAAATAGGCAATACAATCCTCTAAGTTCATATTGCCCTATAATATAACTATTTCATGAAATCATAACATTTGAGGTCAATTCTAACTTAGAGGGTTGTATTGATGATTCTTATCATTATAATTCTGTTAATACATACCTACTTGTTACGGGTGCGAATGAATTGAAACAAATTAAAGAACATTTGAATTACGCAGGCTAGCTTGACGCTTCTTCCATAATTGTAGCTACACGTTGATACAGTACCGTGGAACACAAATTGTAAACAATTAATTATATTAATTCTTGTCGATATACCTATACATCTTTTTGAGACTGACTGTACCTACCTACTCTGAGATGTGGGTAGCCATGTTGCCGGCTCATTGAGTCGATACTAAGTAGGCGAGAGACCGCTGCTCACAGCTAGACTCCTTTTATTTCCTAGTTTTATTAGATTAGAATACAAAAGAAATATCTTATTTAGTCGTACTAAGAAAGTGTCTGTATTCAAAGGTATTTTTTCTTAAATAATAATAATAGACATAGTCCTTCCACAGTAACCAGTCCTCTTTTGCCATTCAAACACATATTCCAATACATTTGTTTCCATATCCTGCAGTAGTCGTACATCTACCGGGGGTTGTTCTTGGGTGCAATTGCCTAATGCGTACAGGGATAATCGTTCGTTGGTACCTCATTCCATTAAAAACGTCTAACGGGCCTCTGCGAGTTGGCTTCGGCCCCTTGTACGCCTTCCAAAGGTCCGGGACCCCAGGGTCCCAAGATATGTCAACTACCCCTAAATAGTAATAATAATATTGTCTCACTGCAGGGCAAAAGCCTACCTTTTCTTTTTCCACTCAACTCCATCCTGAACCAATCAATATTGACCAATCCCTATAAGTGTCAAGTTCGGTGTTGTAAGTTGTACATAAAAAAAATTATCAATAGGGTAAAAATAATAAATGACGGGTTTCCTAACTAAATAATTTTCAACAAAAATATAGGTAAGTACCTCGGTACTTTTTCTGAAATCTGATCTAAAACGTTTTCAAATAGCTTCTCATGTTTCTGTTCATAGGTCCCCAACATGTATCGGAGTGTAAAAAATACTTACAGTAAATAAAAATGCATTGTCTTTGAAACTGAACCAACATGTCAATTTCAACCCCGGGACGTAGGATAAGAGGAAGTGGTAATTCAGCTTGCAATATTTGACTCATACATATACCTACTGACTAATTAACAACGCAAGTTAAAAAAAAGCTTGTATTAACACAAGCTTTAATATCTAGAAACTTGCTTTACGTTGTTGTTTTAATGAGCCCACCCGACCTGTACACACAGACTGGCTGGAAAAAACACCGACCCTTTTTGTTTTTATTTGTACAAATCACTGATCTAGGATTTCATAACATGTTGTGTCTATTTATCACATTTTAAGATGCCTAACCGATTTGCTCGATTTTTGATTATCGTTATTATTTCGATATTATTATGCTCTATTTTGACGATCGATGAGATGAGATGATCAGATTCATAGAAAGAAAAAAAAATGATGTCACAGAAACACACGCTTATAATATAAAGACAACAACATATTTTTACAACGTTTTATGAACCCTGACGATGGCTGCGTTTGAAAAAGGTGTGGAAGAAATCCCTAAAGAAGAGTGGGCCCACTACTTCAGTCAATGGTTCCATCGCATGCGACGGTGCTTAGAAAGGAACGGAGACTACTTCGAAAAGCATAAAAATATTAACAGGCTTCTCCATCAATCCGTTGTTTAGTTTAAAAAAACTTTCAGTGTAACCCACGTATTTTAAAGAATCGATGAGAACAATCATTTAAATTTGCTGCTGCAGCTGTCATCAGCTTGGGTGATTCCCCAATAGTTTTTTTTGAAGCTTTATTTACTTTCTCATCATCAATCTCCTGCCCTTATCCCAACTTATTAAGGGTCGGCACAACATGTCTTTTGCTTTCATAGTACGTCTCTATTCGTCGTCATCTCGGTAGTCACAACATTTCTAGCTGCCTACACGTATATCATCTTTCACACAGTCCATTTATCGTTTCCTTGGTCTTCTCCTACTCTTATAGCCGTCTACAAAGTACATATCATCTTTAATTACATACTTTTAGTTATATTTCATTTGCAAAATCTCTTCCATTTTTTCTTTGGCGATTTAAGTATAAAGGCTGGCTTGGCTATGCAGTTCCGTTGCGTTAACAACCCATACGGCTCCTATTTTGACAGCCAGCAGATAATAATGTAATTATTATTTTTAGTAGTAGATTTTATTAATTGTGCTGATCAATTAATCGTCTGAACAGATTTCTAAATATGCTACTTCTTCAAACTAGCTACTTACCCACTAAGAAACTCGTTGCCGTAAAAATACAGAGGCCAGAATCCCCAAATACTAAGCCTATCAGCTTTTATATGGCCATTTTACCATATTGTTTCGCGTTACAACGCGTGGGCTGCAATGTGGTCTGTATATCCCACTTCTGGTAATGGATTTAGCCGCCCCGTTTGTTCGCGTCTATGGACTTACCCAACTAAACCGCAAAACGTGATCTTGTTTTAAAACAATGTGCTGTAACATACTTATGCAATGTGTTTACATTATGTATTGTTATCATTAATTAGTATTGTTATCATTAAGTATGTATTTCTCTTTTGTTTCTGTTATTATACAATTGGTTGGCATGTCCCTTACCACATCTTTGTAACTTTCTAAGCAGGGCTATAAATGCATTACCACATGCATATAGATAATAAACCTCTAATGTTCCCACTGCTGGGTCACAGGCCTCCTCTCTGTGAGAGGGAGTGGGCCGTAATTCACCACGCTGGCTCAGTGCGGGTTGGTAGATGTCACATTTCTTCGAAATTTTCGTTCTAGGACATGCCGGTTTCCTCACGATGTTTTCCTTCTCCGTTTTGAGAGCAGTGGTGATGAAATAATTTACACAAAGCATAGTGCCTGCCTGGACTCGAATCTACGACCCACAACTCGTAAGTCTACGTCCGTTTCCACTGGGCCACCACTGCCTACCACAGGCAGTACTTTGAGTAAAATAGTCTTTATCTTTTCTTGAATGATTACTTAGTAATATACGTACTTATTTTTCTGTTTACACATAGACCAGAATACAAGTGAAATAAATGGAACTCTTCACGTAGAAAATGTTATGTTGATTGAAAGAATACCTCCATCTTCTTTTGTTTCTATTTGTGTATGTACACAAACCTTTTTCTTTGTACATTAAAGTGTGTGTCAACTCTGCCTTCTTTTGATATGTAATTTGAAAATGTAGGTTTGTATGTACTTAGTCTTTAGACTTGTATGTTATTGGCATTATTGTTGTTTTTGTTTTTCGTAGCGGCATGCTACGCGGTGCTACGAAAAGAGATAAGATGAGATATGTAGCCTCTCGTACTTAAAACATTCATAATCTTGTTACGATTCGGTAGGTAAGGTCAGTTGTTCGAGTTGGTTAATAAAAATAAAAACGGCCAGTAACACCTAGGTGGTGTGAGGATCTGATAACGATTGCAGGGCCAACGTGGTCAGAGATCAAACAAAACTAGGCTACCAAAACAAACACACTTAAGAAGATTGAACTGACTGACCGAATGGACTTGAAAGAAAACTAAAGATATTTTTTTGTATAGCAACTTCCAAGGATTAACACAGGTTTATGGTAAGCTCATGTTCAGCGGTACATGCCCATTCAATGAAACACGAGTGTGTTATTAGCAAACAATTAAGATGACATAACCTCTCCAATCCTCTTTCTTAAACCAACTCAAACGTAATTGCACCGTACTTATAATTCCTCACAAAATGCTGCATAGGTAGCAAAAAAATCTGCGTACCTACCCAGCGAGTTAGATCTCAGGCCAGATAGGTACGGTTTTCAGGAGAACCCCGATATCTCGCAAATGAGTCTTTTGACAAGGGTAGCTAATTTGGACCCTGTCTCCCTTTGACGTTCGCACTGGGTTATTAGATTTTTATACACCTTTACCTATGTCTAGGTATTAAAAGACCATTTCAGACACAAATCTACATGGTCCTCAAAAATTATTATAATATTATTCTAATTATTGTGAATGTGAGAACTATGTCGGTCATTGATTTATTTATATTTATTTTTGTATTTTTCGCAACGTAATCATTATCTGGCAGTTTGAGTAATTTATGCGGCCTACTCAAATGTCCTTTCTTTGGTATTGTTCGTCGAATCGTTGAGCTCCTTGAGTCTAAGTTGAGCTGCACGATTACTGACAATTGCGTGCACTGACTGGACAGGTCCACTCAATCTGTGTGGTTCTTTCCTCAAAAGACCATTGCAGACACCGATCTACATAGCTTTCACATGACCTGACCAAGATTTTGTCTGGACTTTAAAAGAGACTGTGACCTCTGAGTTTGTTTCGGCCTTTCTTCTCAGAGTAGTCAGATAGGAAACGCCGACCCCATCTAGTTTAAAAAAAATATGATTGACGTGTAAAAGTGTTTGTTCAAACCTACTTACAGAAATAAAATCATTTATCATTTAACTGGAACATGATTGTAATCGGTGTTTAGGAGCATTTAGTTTTGGTTTGATATTGTAGTCTCGTTAGTGTAACTTGTCTTGGAAGTCTGAATATGGCACCGGTGACTGAAAGAAGTCTGAAAGTGGCACCTGTGACTGATAAGTTGTGTGTATATCGGTTGTCACGGTATGGGCTTATAATGCGGAGGAATGAGGAACATGTCGTGAGGCGTATGAATGTGGATAGCTATAAGAGTAGGGAAAACCCAAAGAAACGATGGATGGACTGTGTGCAAGATGATATGGTTACAAAGGGGGTGACTCATAGATATCCGAGGGTGACTAGGTACTCTGACTCCCGAGATGACGAGTAATAATAAAAAATTATAAAAAAGAATACATGTTGCGCCGACCCAAAGTTAAGGGCAGGACAAGGATCATGGGTCTCGTAAGTGTACATAACTGATTAAAATTATTTGTAATCTGTCTTTTATATACACATTTCGTTCATGACCTATACAACTATGATGTCATGCATGTAATCAAGTCTAGCTAGAATTGAAGGGTGTGTCGGCTCTCGAAGTCTCGACTAGGTGGCAAACACTAGCATTCTGGATAAACATTGCCTTGGCTTGTAGAATACGCCATAACTTGCCTTGTGGCTGGTTTATACAAAGCTTGGAGTAATACTAGTGAGATAATATTAAGAAAGTGTATGACATGTAGGATCTGTAACCATAGACAAATGACAGTCTGCATTCGGACATAGTTGCGCACTGTATCTAGTATATTAACTTTAGGAAAGTGTGTTATTTTAACATTAAAACCTTTGATCAACAATACCGACTAGACATCGTCGGGTCGGCGCAAGAAATACGTCTCCGTAAATAACAGCGCACTTGAGACGTGAGCTCTTATTTTGTTTAGTTCGCTTGAAACACAGCCAATGTAAACACGACTTTATTACAAGGTGCCATGGTTGTAATTAGGTTGAACTTATAACTGTTTTAAACTTTTTTCACGCGAATAGCATTTAGCTTTGATTTTGTACGTGACTCGTTATCTAGTTGGTATTGTTGATCGAAGATTAAACCATCAAAATTAACAATTCAGTATTCAAATCATTCAATGCATTTGTCATTGATTCACAAAACTTGGAGAACGGAATGCATACCTATTCTTGTACAGAGGTTCATGTTGTAGCCCGGTCAACTAAGTAAGAATATTTAGTTCCTTAAAAAATCATGATCTACCTTCGATCTTACGCGCTGGACAATATTCATTGAGCCGTAACATTGGCCCCGCCAAAGATCCTTCTGATAAACTTTTATGAACGCTGGGAAACGTTACTGATCTAAAAAGAGATCGTAATTTTTATCCAAAGTTTCTCGAGTATAGTGAAAAGATTATTCAAAATGTCCTGAAACAATCTTTCAAACTTCTAGAACAGGTTACCGAAATGCCCTTTCTTTACAAATAAGCAGGATGAAATAGCGGTGCATCAAGCTCCCGGGCGTGTTTTAGTTACAGTAGCATATAGACTCACTAGATGCACGACACTGAAGAAAACTAACTAAAATACCAATAAATTATCGTCTGCAGTCACATAACCAAGTAAAAAGGCCTTTGGCCCCAAAATGCTGCCGTCGATTCTTCAATATACCTAATAAAATAATTTTACCTGGCACAGTTTTATCTACATTTTCTCTTGCAATCTACCAGGAGTGCATAGGAGGTTAAACGGTAACCGCAAGCCGTGGTAACAAAATATATCTCGTGAATCGACTGCCACACCCCCGTACACTCGCTGACCTCAAGAACTATCTCGTGACAAGGGTTAGGCTACGTTGTGTGAGAGAAGCGAGTAGGTAAGCGGAAAATAAGTTGCGTCGTTGTGCAACCACGCGATGAGCTCGCCATGCGTCCGCGACAGAACGGAACCAACCATCTAGGAAGCAAAAAAATTTTCTGTATAGGTATTTCAGCAGTTACCGGTTGTGTAATTCTACTTAGTTTAAATCTTAAATTCATTTACTTATTCACAGACAACGTACAGTAGGCACGAAAGTTCCTTTTATAAAGAAAGTGGGCACTAAGGGATGATTTTCGAAAATTCATTCCCGAAAGGGGTTAAATCGGGGATGAAAGTTTGTGATTTTTTCGGTTACACACGGATTGAATAATAAGATAGGTCAGCTGTGTTAGTTTATGGACCATGAGTTTGTTTCGGCCTTTCTTCTCAGAGTGGGCAGATAGGAAACGCCGACCTTATCTAGTTTTTAAAATATGATTAACGTGTAAAAGTGTTTGTACAAACCTACTTACAGAAATAAATCACCTATCATTTACATCGACATAGCGTAATTAGGTAATTACCAATGATCGGATAATTGGGCGCTGATATACCTAAACTTCTTCCCACGAAGGAATAATATGGACATTCCTTTCTGAATAAATACGTAATCCCGGGTACCCGGGATTTAACAGTTTAGTAAAAACAACTATAACAAAGTTAATGAAATTATAGCAGTGGTTATTTTGATTTAGGATCTTTATTTTATTCAAAACAAATGGTATGCAGGTAACATTTTTAGCAATCGCAGGAAAATCAACGATTCCGGGATCCGGGATTCTGAAAGGCATGTCCGTATTATTCTTTCGTGGGAATAAAAGTGAACTTTAGGTATATTAGCACCCGATTATCCGATCACAGCTTTTGCTTTTTTGCTTCAAAATCCCCGCTCCCGCTCCGCCGGTCACCACACCGCAGCTCAGTTGACCCAGCTGGGGAGCATTAGCACAGATCGAGCGGAAATGCATCGACCCCATCTGTTCGTAGTCACAAACTAAATATAGGTAATAACACAACAGCAATTGTTCACTTACCCGCTGATTTATACCATTGTGATAACGTCGCGTGATACGAGATAGCAGTGCCCTTAGGACCGAGTTGTATACGTAGTAATTGTTTAGTAATCGGTGGTCGTAGTATGATATAACTCACACAGACATAGTGATTTATGTAAGTTTGCTCTTTAATGAGATCGTCAACAGAGTCATTTGTTAAATGGTGGCTAATTTGCTGTTTTGTTTTCAATAGTGTTCGAACAAATGTGGTCCTCTGGTCCACGTTTTGACAAATTCGATATCGACTTTCTTTGTTTTATGCAATACTTGGAACAAGCGTAAATGTAGAATGAGCAGTGGTTTAAAAACAACATTCTTATGTTACCAATTAATAAACGTGTATAATAAAAATTATTATGGGTGTTGATGTTTCATGATCATGACGTCAGATATCATTGAAAGTAAGATAAGCCTAGATTATACGATTAAAATTTTCCTACTGCACCTACGTAATTATAACAACATTCAATGATTCAAGAAACCTATGTACAAGTAAGTAATCTTCAAGCCCTGTATTGCAGTGCTTATGAAGTACTGGGTGCTTACCCTACTTATATTTCAAACCTACCGACACACATATAATGAAAACAAAAAACATTACCTATATTTATCTTATGTTAATAACGTTATATATTTCCTTAACAACATTCAGTAACATCAGTTCATTGAGTAACATTCTTCAAACAAAACACAATCGTCATACATCAAATAGAACAGATTAGATAGATATTTCAGAAAACAATAATTGACAATAGAAAATGACGTGTTAAGCGTAACTCAGGCAAAAGTACTAGGCTATCATAAATACATAGCTGTTAGTCTTACAAAAGATAGCAACACGTAGTTTTTATGTTGTTCGATAACATAAATATATACAACCGTTTATTATGAAATACCGCATGTACCGACATGATGTTAGGGAAAAGTAAGGAATCATACCAAAAATAATTAGGCTTTCGTGTTGAAATGAAAGGAAACACTCGCTGTGTAACATATTCGTTTCAGTCGATCTACAGTGAGGTGATTCTATATCGATTCTGAAATTGATATTAGGTACAATAGCGCGGTTAGATAACAAACCTATTTTTTAGTTTGTTTGTTTTTTTTTTAATGTTTCCCCACGCTAGGACTTTCTCCTGTATTGTGGGTACGTTAACAAAAATTTAAACTCACATACACAAACAGCCAGACCCGGAACAACTACTCGTAAGTCAAACAAATATTTGTGGCGTGTGGGAATCGAACCCGCGACACGCAGTGCAGCAGTCAATCGCTTAACCACTGCGCCAACCGTGCCGTCACAAAAACCGCCGTGTTAAATTATATTCCGGGAAATTTTCGTGGAAATACATGTACCTGTATAGGTATATTTCATGAAAATTTTGACTAAAAATAGATTCGTTATTCATCAGCGCTCTATAATAAAAGAACGCAAACTACACGATTTTAAACTTTGCACGTAACTTAATAAGTTAAAATCACATCGATAATTTTTGAAGATTGTGTAAGTACCTACATAGGTACTAGGCATCTTATAGTTAATTAAAATACGTATCTTTATTGAAACTTGGAGCCGTGTGGTTTTATCGGCTCAGTAAATAGCTGATCACTGCTAGCTGAAAGGCCTGTCAAGCCCAGAAACAAACGGATGCCGCAGAAACCAATTTTCTAATCGACTTTAGAACGAAATTACTTTTCTCCGGTCTCGAATCGAAATGTGAAATGACTTGAAAAAGACCTGTCGGTCGATTCTGTTAAAATATTATCGTGAAAACCTAGATGAAGTGAGCATGAAGTGAGCTATCATTCCATCTGATGCTAGGGTTAGGGATTGACACTATTGACAGATCACTTCAAGCTCACTTCACCTAAGTTTTCATACTGAGATTTTTATAGAATAGATCGACTGTGCTACTAGCAGACAAAAACATACCTAACTCTGAACTTGAACTTTCAAGTCTGCACTACAAAGAGGGAAATAAAACTCAATTATAAAGAGTCTAAGGTCTCAAATATTATGAACCTACTTTGAGATGTCAAAACTTTCTTCTCTCGTGCACTAGGCGCTGTTGACAAACAAAAAGAGGCAAAATAAACGTCACGTAAGTTATCATCATCAACGTCACAGCCTTATCACCATTACATATTCGCGCATTCTCAGTGTTAAATGCCAAAGGTGCATTGCAAACATATCCCGCTTTCTCGACGCCATTACGTGACATCACTGCACTGAATGTCATAATATTGACCGACCCCAAAGTCAGTAGGTTATCGTGAATGTACGAGTACCCCCAAGATCGTTGCACGACAGTGTACGCGCACCGCGTATCGTATCGTGGGTACAATTAACTTGTAATTAATTGTAATAATGTAGGGCTGCATTATGATAATAGACCACTGTTCTGTAGGGTTTGTATGAAGAAATGTGTTGTAGGTATTTCCATTGCGTCTCAGAGGTCAGGAGATGTCTACTGCCAATAGGTTATCGGTTTTTTTTATGTTGTAATACCTAATAAAATTAATCGTTTATGTTTCAGTTTTTTTTTTTTTAATAAAGTACTTTTCCTTAAGAAACGTCTTTTAGGTACTTATAGGTTTATTAAGTATGAGAAATTCTGTGAATTATACATCACGCTTTTATCACAAGGTGGGGAACGGATGCGTAGACTCGTGAGAGGTGTATTTGTACCTATTTGTTTGAATCTGTTGATTATTGCGTAATTATGTTATTTAAATACCAAAGACTGATTTGTTGCATTAATAATTAAGAAGACAACTGTGTTCAAAAGTCTGATTAATAGTACAGTACTACATACATATTATGTAGAATTAAGTAAATTTGTTTTAATTGTTTTTAATTTCATGAATAAAATGTTTATATTTTTTTATTACAAAATTGTGAGATGTTAGCTTTTACTGTAATATGAAGTTCAAAGTTGTAGTTTAAATATGACCAATTTCATTTCTTTAGTCAAGAAGAACTATACATTATAATAGGATGTCGAATTTTCAAGTGCTTCTCCTGAATAATTACATCATTTGCATAAGTGACGTTTTTGCACCGTATGTATGATCTAAGTAATTTGAACACAATCAGCTCTCTCTGCAATTTTTTTTTGGTAAAAATGGTAAATCATTTGTTTAACATAGGTATGCACTGGTAGCTACTGGTATGTTTGCAGTAACATATAGGTAGGTACCTAACACAAGTAATTTTAATACTACAGTAAAATCACCTACAGAATACAGTTACAACTTCATAACCTTAATTAATTCGCGACCACATGATGATACAATGTAACACAGAATTACTTGAATTTTTAATTCGTTTGCTTAGAGACTCGGGCTAAGCCATGAAAAGTAAGCCCCTTAATGAAATAATACCTAGAGAATACCTACTGGCCTCTAAGGCCTGTTCAACAGCCAGCGATCAGCGAGAGGCGAATAGAGCTAGCAACTAAAAACGAGTTGTTTGTTTGACAGTGTTCTCGTCGGTGCCGCGGCCGCCGCCGCCGGTGCGGTGGTGTGAACAGTCGGCAGTCAACTAATGTATACTTGTATCTCTTTGACTGACACGGGGACCTACAATCTTTTGAACGTTTCTTGAGCGAGAAAATAGTCGATAGCTAGTCGCTTTCTCGTCGGCTGTGGGACAGGTGCCTAAAGCCGGCCATTCCGATTGCGACTTCGAGTCGTATGTAACTTTTAATTAGTCACCTTTGAGCAAAGTTCTGTCGGAAATACTCGCGTGTAAGTATTCGGTTTGTGGTTAAAAGTACCTAAGTAGGTAACAGCGGTTTTCTTGTCGACTATAATTATAAATATGAACTATTAAATGGAAGTTCAAAAGTTAATCATACAAAGATATCACGTAAATGTTAATTGGGTAGCTCGGTTAGCCATTAAAACACTGTTTAGAACTAGATGTGGTCAGATGTTCTAAACTAAAATGCTTTCACAACTTGAAGTTAACATAGCTTTTAAATATAAATATAAATATATAAATATCGTCTGACATTGCACACAGCACCATCTAGTTCCAAGTTAAGCACTTAATTAAGGCTTGTGTTATGGATACCAGATAATTGATACACTACTTAAATACATTTTTTTTTTTCGTAAATACATACATATTATAAATAAACATCCATGACTCGGGTACAAATGTCCATATTCATCATACAAACATTTGCCCCTACCGGGATTCGAACCCAGGACCATTTGGTTTCGCTGACTACACTTAGCCACTGTAGCCACTACACCAAACGTGTCGTCAAAAATGTAATATTATTTAGAGCTTGCCCGAAATTGTGTGTAAATTATTTAAGTAGATGGGCAGTGTTCTATTAGACATAAGGAAATAGGCGCGTAGTAGGCTTAGCGTAACCACGTATCGTCGAGCCGCGTAGTGTCGTTGCCGTGAAGCCACTTTACTAAAATATACATAAACAGAATGATCAGTAATAACTAGCAATTACATTTAAGTACAAAGCCTCTATTACCAACCGGAATGTTTGAAACTAGAAACTATATTAAAGCCAGTACAGGCAGCTTTAATTTTCATCAAAGCACGGACGCGCCGCGCGCCGGTCCGCGTTCTGAAATGAATAATGTATGCGCACAGAATGAAATACACATTCGCGGTAACTGCCGGGAAAACGGACCAGCCACAAAGTGCTACAAAACTGCCGACATTGTTCAAAACGTGCTTTATTCAGCCTACGTATTGTTAATTATTCATGGGGATAATTAAATGTAAATACTTTCACATAATGATGGCTGTTCATGAAACGTGTCAGCGATTTGAACACCCGTAATTGTGATTAATGGCGAGCGTTAATTTGAATTTGGAACGCTGATGTGTTGCCAGCCTTTTGTCTAAGTTAGCATTAATTGAAAATTGTGTTTGTGTAGCGCTAACAATAGTAATTGCAATTAATGAAAATAATCATTTCAAGTTTTTAGTAAATGAGCATAGCATGCACTTAATGTACCTAAGTGCATGCTCATTTACTATGTATAATCCGACAGACCGTATGGCGGCCAATCTCAACCAACGGCTTAACGTGCTTTTCGAGGCACGGGGGTACCACACCGCCAACTTCTAAACTCCGGTCTGTTACTGAGAAATTCCACATGCAATAACATTTTTCCCGACCTTTTTTTTTTTTTTTTTTGTGGGTGGGAAATCATCAAATAACTTCTCCCGCTCTGGGCGGAGCAGGAGGGCGTGTCAGACTCTTACTGACTAAAACCCACCCGTGTTCCTTCAGTTCGGTAACCCTCTTGGACTTTTCCGCAACCCTAGCAGGCATCGGTCCTAGCAAACCCCGTCATTGGTGCTGACATCTCTTTGAGGCGCGCGTGGAACACAACGCGCCGTCGACCCGGGCCTGGTCCTTATCGAACGGTGAGCTGCCCATTTCTCGCCGTTCGCAAGCCCGCGCCTACGGTGGCCGGGAATCGGCCTGCGATTCCCGACGCCCAGGGCGTCTCCTGCGGCGGCTAGGGGCGTGAGGGCGCAAATTTTGCCTCTCCCTCACGCGTTCCGCCTCCTCCTTCGCGAACATTACTGCTTCGCAGAAGGAGGTGACGGCTTCCCAAGCCCTCTCGCTCCGTACCATGGCCTGGACCAAGGCCGGACGCGAGAGATCGCCACCGCCAATCGCCTCCACGAGGACACGGCGGTGCTCCGCCCAAGCCGGGCAGACCTCCACCGTATGCTCCACCGTGTCCTTCGGGCGATCCACACAATGGTGACACCCGGGCGTTTCCTCCCGCCTTATCCGGAACAGGAACCTCCCGAAACAACCGTGTCCGGTGAGGACCTGCGTCAGGCGGAAGGTGAGGACGCCGTGGCGCCTCTCTAGCCACTCCTCAAAGAGGGGACTTATCGCCGCAATTGTGGCGTGCCCAGCGCTGGGTTGCGACAATCGCACTCTCCATGCCGCCCTGAGATCCCGCCGGAGCTCTGTCCGCTGTACCGTGATTTCTCGCGGCAGCGGAGCTACGCCCCAGCGTTTCGCCTCCTCGCGCCACTCCCAAATGTGCGCGAGGACTTTTGCCTCCAGATCCCATGGCGGTAATCCGGCAAGGAGGCTCGCCGCCTCACCGGAGACCGTACGTTATCCCCGGACCAGCCGGGTGGCCATGACCCTTTGGGGCGCGTTCAACCAGCGGGCTGGCCGCCGCCTCAAGGAACGCGCCCACACCGGTGCCCCGTAAAGGGCCATGGACCGCACGACCCCCGCGTAGAGCCTCCGGCAGGAGGCGTTTGGCCCCCCTAGATTGGGCAGGAGCCGCTTTAAGGCAGCCCCGGCCCTTTCCAGTCTGGGAGCCAAACGTCGGAAATGCTCCACGAAGTTCCACCGGCTGTCGAGGACGAGTCCCAGGTACTTCATCGTCGACTCGACGCCGATGTGAACCCCTCCTACCGTTATTTGGGAACCCGACGGTGGCGTGTTCCGAGGACCATGAAAACACATGGCCTCGGACTTGTGCAGGGCCACCTCGAGTCCCAATTGCCGGATCCTCTCGACGATTGTCGCAACCCCGCGTGTCGCTAGTTCGGCCGCCGCCTGGTGCGACCTCCCCTGCGCCAGGACCAGCGTGTCGTCAGCGTAACAAACCACGCTGACGCCGCTAGGGAGGTCGGCGCGCAGCACCCAGTCGTATCCGATGTCCCACAGATGCGGCCCCAGGACCGATCCCTGTGGGACACCGCATGACTTCTCCGACCTGGGAATCGAACCCAGGGCCCAGTAGTCGCGCTTGCGACCACGAGACCTACTATGTACTAGGTCAATGAAATGGAAATCGAATTCTGATCTATATCTATTGAATTAAAACGTTAATCAATTATGCAAGTCCTCAAGCCCGCAAGCAATTTACATACATAACGTAATTAACCGAAATAGCCTTTTAGCATTTTATTTTACCAAGACTTTCCTTTAAAACGTCAGTTTACGATGTTTAGCTATCACAACATATCGAGACTCAGAAAGTCGAATGTTGAATTTCCAAAACGCTGAATTTTAATGTAAGCAAAGGTTGATCCAGGGTCGGGGTTTAGAATAATCTCTTCATTGAAACCTGTAGCATTATGTAGATCCCATCTTTGACTATATTAAGGTGAAGTTTCCTATTGATTCTACATTTCTAGTTACTAACTCTCCAGATCATTCCTAGAAGCCTCAGTTCTCTCTGTTTGAAATTCTTTGTTTCTCAGACTCACCGCGTCGCGTCGCATCGCATCCCGCGCTATTATTTCGTTTTCACTTTGCATTCTTTCAGATTATTTTTCTTTTTGCTCGTCTCCTAAGGGTTGTAGCGTGATGTTTCATAGCTTATAAACTTAACTCAGCTTTATTGTATTAGTTTAGGTGAATGTTCTCTTTGAAGGGAATACCAAGAATGTGACCAAACATTTCTAGATAGATACGTCTTTTCAATTTGAATAATAGGATAGGTACCTACTTTGAGTCGATTCGAACTAACTTGATAGTCAATGGCTGTTGAAATTAATGCTTCGTTCTAGGAATCTCATATTCTAGATTTACTCAGGTTCTAGGCGGGTGAGCCTAGAATCTCACAAAGGAACCAGATTTTAGATTGGAGTGTTTGCCATTATTATCTAGGTATCTAACTTGTAACTAATAATACCTGGGACCTATTATATGAATACAATGGAATGCGTATACCTACCTACACATATAGGTAATTACTGTTATCTCATACACTGTTATCTCTTGTCTATCATAGTTCTCTTATGGCGATGAATATACTTCCAAATATATCGGAAACGTGACACTTTAGAGTATATCTACCATATTAATTGTATTTTTTTGTTTGTGTGTCTATCAATATTTATCTACTACTTACATCGAGCGCGGTAACTTTGAAAAAAATCAAAATGGCGGCGGTTGTATGTATATGCATATACAAGCGCCGCCATTTTGATTTTTTTCAAAGTGAAAACGACGCGCGCGCGACGACGATCGCGTGAAAGGGTTCGAACATATTTCAATGGAAGCTGGCATCAGCTTCCATTAAAATATGTTCGCACGCGATTTCAGTCTCGGGCAAAATCTAATTATCGATAAACATAAGTGCAACGGTAGACACCAAATAGCAGATACAGTTGTGACTACTTTAAAGGGTCTCCATCGAGCTGAACACCTCACCTCTTCCAAAAGTTATCAAACTGATTTCTATAGACTGAACCATTCCATTAATAATACCACATCCATACTAATATAATAAATGCAAAAGTAACTCTGTCTGTCACCTTTTCACACCGGATTTGAATGAAATTAGATAATATAATTAGTTTAGGACATAAGACTTTTTATCCCAGTATTACGTTCCCGCCGTGGGATAATTTCCAACTTAAACGCAGGCGAAGCCGCGCGCAAAATATAGTAGCACATGAGACACTGATAATAATATTAACTTTCCATAAGTGACAGTTGTTTCTCTTCCGCAGACGATGATCTAGAGCTGTTGTTGGATGAGGTGATCCGTGCGTCAAATCGCGGTGTATCAGCCTCCCGTAATATCACCGGAGGACCCAACTGGAGCTTCGGACAGTCGCTGTTCTTCTCCTCCACTGTTGTTACTACCATCGGTAAGTTGATATGTCTTTCAGGTGGTGAGCTAGACTTGTCTTGGAGGGGGAAATGATGCTAGGCCAAAGACAATAACCAGGGCTGAATAGTACCTAGTAGATGGTACTCATCATTATGAACAACTTTTACAATGGGACCAAAAAAAAAAAATAGAAACCGCGAAAAAAAAATCTGCTGTTCCCTACATTTTTGTTTGCAGAACTCGTCAAAATGTAGGGACCAGCTGATTTATTTTCGCGATTTCATATTTGGTCACATAGTAAAAGTTGTTCATAATGATGAGTACAACGACCCCTTAAGAGGTTGATGGTGTTTGACCAATAACCCTGTATATTATGTGCTATGGCTCCAGAAATGGAGCTGGGGGCCTCCGAAACTAGTTCGACACTTAGAAGTGAGCCCTACTCCCGATTAATTAACTTTTCCGGGCGGGCCACAACACATCGGTAGTAAGGAGAACTGTCTAAACGTACCTACAGGGTGTGGCGTAAGTAATGGTCCACCGTTCAGGATTCGCAAATGCACCCTTTGCAGTGCTTACTATGATTTAACATGCGGGAACATTCCCGAAAGCCACTTTTATACCACAATGACAGCTTATCACAAATCTAATTGGAAATGTCAGGGCTGTGTATGCAAACTGCCAAAAGGAAATAATATAACCACCCCTTTAAAAGAACTGATTCAAAGTAGCACTCAACTTGAACCAATTGATGCAAATGTTACACTGCGCCAAAAACAAACTGTAAATCAGAGTTTGGGAGGATATGACATACATAGTCCCGAGGATGATAGTCTCTCTGTAGATGAAATTATTGGTGACACTATAAGTAATACTAGAAACGATTATATTAAGTCTGGAAACAGCAGTACAAATATTAAGGAAAATGAACACTTAACATTGAATAACATCAGCTTGCTGCTAGATACTAAATTAGATAAGATTAAATCAACAATACTAGCAGATGTCAAACAAACAATCCAAACTGAAATTAAAAATGCCATCAAGAATATTCAAAACGAGGACAGCGTTTTAAACAGCCATGCGTTTAAAACAGCCCAAAAAGCCTATCAAGAAGAAATAAATAAAGTCGATAAAAAAATTGAAAATATTCAAGAAAAACTTCAGAACCTAGAAAACACCAAAAAAATAGTAATTTACGGATTAACAGAAGAACATCGAGAAACTGAAACAAACCTGTATGAGCGCACGTCTAGACTATTTTACGAAGTTATGGGTATAGATATAGATCCTTATATAGAAGACATTAAACGCATAGGGAAAAGAGGAAATAGAAGGCCCCTCGCTATTGAATTGATAAGCAAGAGAATGACTAACTACATACTGGAGAATGCAAGCATATTTAAGAATACTGGAATAACTATCGAAAAATATATGGACAGGAAAACACTTGAGGAAAGGAAAGAACTAAGACAAAACCTAATTATGGCACGCAAAAATGGGCAATAAGCTATTATCAGAAACAACAAATTGCTCATAAATGGAAAAGAATTTATCAGTTCCGATGAAGCAAAAACGGAAACGCCACAAAACCAAAACCCTATGGAAAATAAAATTATAGAAGAAATACCACCCGTCATAGAGAGAGGAAATACACCGACTCCGCAGTCGTCGTCCTCACAACCAAACCTCAGCATCCCACCGCAAGTACATAAGCCAAAAAGTGTAATAAATAAGACATTTCGTTAATGATATTACGATAACCTTCCAAAACATACAAAGTCTAGGAAATAAGATAGATTTAATTGAACATTTGTTAGTAGAAAAAAATATTGATATACTATCCTTATCAGAAGTATGGAGAAATGAGCATTTTTGTAACTCTGTATCACTTCAAGAATATAAAATTGCATCACAATTCTGTAGAAAAGATAGAGAAGGAGGAGGTGTTTGCCTAATTGTAAGAAAATATGTAAAATTCATAGAAAGAATAGATATAGTAAATTATTCCAAAGAATTTATAATAAAAATAAAGAAATTTGTGCAATCGAAGTTCCTGAATTAAACTGTATATTCATAGGATTGTATAGACCAGATCGTCATATCAATATATTTTACGAGCAAATGGAAAGGCTTTTAAATAGATTAAATACTAGAGATAGAAATAAATATATCATAATTGGCGGGGATTTCAATATTAATATACTCGAAAAAAACAAACAAACACAGAACCTCCTTACCTTAATGCGCTCACATAATCTTAAACAAATAATTCGCGAACCCACACGGACAACAACAACTACTTCCACTTGCATTGATTTACTTTTTACCAACTATAAACCCTTAATTAAGAAAGAATATGTTGAAGATTACGGACTCTCCGATCACAAATCTATTAATTTAAAATTAAATACAAACTGCTTGTATACAAACAACAACAAAATATGGTATAAAAAAGCAAGATTATTTACAGATAAAAACATGATAAACTTCAAAAATGCATTAAAGGAAATTGATTGGGGAAACACTATAAATATAGATAAAAACGTAAATGAAAATTACTACACATTCATCACAACTATAACACAGCTCTTAGATAAAATAATACCAAAACTAAGAGTTAAATTAAAATCAAAAAAAGCTAAAGGATGGATGACAACAGGGCTAAAAAAATCATGCAAACACAAAAGAGTACTAAGAATTTTACTAAACGAATCTAAATCTAATATCATAAAAACCTATCATAGCAAATTTAGCAAAATATTAAAACGTAGCATAACACTTTCAAGGAAAATAGAATATACCAGACAAATGAAAAAGTCAGATAATAAAACTAAAACTATGTGGAATATTATAAATAACAAAACTGGCAAAACTAGGCCAAGGCAGTATGAAAATATATCGCTTAAAGTAAACAGTACAACTACTTCATGCCCTAAAAAGGTATCAAATATATTTAATGACTTTTTTGCTACAGTAGGTGAAACGAAAACAGACACAAATACAAATAATCCCTTAAAAACTGGACGTCCAGTAATGTCCTCACCAACTACGTCAATGTACCTTCGCCCAGTAAACCAAAAAGAAATATTTAATATAATAAAACAAACAAAAAATAAGCATAGCTGCGGAATAGATGATATACCCCCTATTTTAGTCAAAAAATGTGCAGAAGAATTGTCAGCACCACTCACATTCTTAATAAACCAGAGCTTTGAGTTTGGAGAATTTCCCGACTTACTAAAAATTTCCCTAGTAAAACCAATACATAAAAAAGATGATACCCACATCCCTAGCAATTATAGACCCATAGCGTTGTTGCCAACCTTTTCAAAGATTTTCGAAAAGGCTATGTGTAACAGACTAACCTTTTTCTTAGAAAAATACAATATTCTTGATGACTGTCAAAATGGTTTTAGGAAGACAAGATCCACAACATGTGCAGTTTACAAATATGTCCAAACCGCTCTCCAACAAATAAATGACAAGAAATATGCATTAGGCCTGCTACTCGACATGTCAAAAGCCTATGATAAAGTATCATATGCTATATTACTAACAAAACTTTACGGTTCTGGTATACGTGGCCCGGCTTACAATTGGTTTAAATCATATTTAAATAACAGAAAACAAATAGTCCAGATTGAACACCACAATATTAAAGATAGGGAGACAATAACAGTGCGGTCCCAGGTTAGAAATCTCACATGCTCCATCCCTCAAGGCAGTGTTTTGGGCTGCATACTATTCCTAATATATATTAATGACCTCCCAAAAATACTAAATAAACAAACTACATTACCAGTACTATTCGCCGATGATATCTCTGTACTTGTAAAATGTGACAAAAATTCTGACCCAAATGCAATCTTACAAAATACTCTCCAGACGGTAACACTTTGGCTACAAGATCACAATTTAGAAATTAACTGTAAAAAAACCAAAATGATACAATTTAGATCGTACAAAGCCCCCCCCTTAAGTAATAATGTAATTTTTAATGACACCCCTATAGAATTAGTAACTACATTTAACCTACTCGGTATAAACATAGACACACATCTCAATTGGAAAAAACACATAGAAACAGTTAAATCCAAATTATCTAAATTTACGTACGCCTTGTTTCAACTTAAGCATAGCACAGATACAGAAACGGCACTTTCGGCATACTACGCCTACGCAAACTCGTGGCTAAGATATGGAGTGATGTTATGGGGTAACAGCGTAAACGCAAGCGAAGTATTTATAATCCAAAAAAAATGTGTTAGAATACTGGCCTATATTGACAATACTGAAAGCTGTAAGCCATATTTTGTTAAATTAAAACTCCTAACTTTACCTTCTATATACATACATGACCTTTGCATATTTGTATTTAAAAATAGCAACATTTTCCCAAAAACAAAAGACTTGCATAATGTAAACACACGCCATAAAAATAGATTATATCTCCCACAATCTCGGATTAAAATGCTTTACCATAGCCCATACTACATGGCAGTAAAAATTTTCAACAAATTACCGGAACAAATTAAAGAAGAACCCAAATTCAATACATTTAACAGAAAATTAAAAGAATATCTAACACAAAAATGCTTTTACTCGGTCGCAGAATACTTAGAATAAAATAGTGAATTATGATAGATAGATAATTCCAAAAAAATAAAAAAATAAACACATACATACACTTACACATAACTTATAAATAAAATAATGAAATGCTAATAAAATAGAGAATATAAATTAATAAATTGTAAAAAATAAATTGTAATAATTAATACAAATTAATAAAATGTAAACAAAATAGAGAATATAAACTAATAAAATAAAATATAGTAATTCATACAAATTAATAAAATATAAATTTAATAGAGAATATAAATTAATAAATATTCATACAAATTAACGATATTATTTATTTAATTTTAATAACTGATACAAATTAATAAAATATAATAATTAATACCTACACGTAAAATAATTGAATAATTGTTAATATACTTTATGTTATTTTATAAATATTCGATTTAGTTGGATAAATATGTAAAATAAAAAAAACGTTTAGAAATATTGAATAACCTCATGATATCTATTAAATAACTATAAACCCAATAGGTACTAGAAATGTTTTCGATAGTAATTATATTAGTTATATTATATTTGTTTAACAAACTCGCAATCCAGTATACCTACTGACTGGATGCTTGTTTTGTTAAATCTATTTATTATGTTGCCGTGCCCTAACCGGGTTTCATGTTGGAACTTACTTACATGTAACAACTGAATGTACACATGAATGCAATAAAGAATTTGAGTTTGAGTTTGAGTTCGATAAACCAGATAATTAACTATAACAATTAAAAAATTTAACCATTTTTACCCAAGGGTTCCGAAAATATTTCCTTTTTGTCTTTTATTTACGTAATTTCTACCTTTTATTACAAATCTGTTTGTAGTTCCAACAAAAACCATTACCTATTTTTCATTTCGATTTCTGTTAATTACTGCCGAATACTAGAGCTATCATGATAAATTATGATTTTTTTATGTAAATTCAGCTCTTTTGAAGAAAAAGTTGGTTCTTCTCTAATTTTAACCCTAATTTTTAACACACCATCAAGTTCAAGAGCGATTTTTGTAAAAAAACTTACTACTAAAAACTTAGAGCATTAAACCAACAAAAATGGTTAAAATTTTTAATTGTTATAAGTAGTTATTTATCTGGTTCATCGAATCCTGAACGGTGGACCACTACTTACGCCACACCCTGTATATTTGTCATACATGTCTTTATGTCCGTAAGTGATACGGAGTAGGAAACGTCCGTTACTTCGACCGATACGACGGACATCGCGCTGAGGGAGGAGGCCCTCTGGTTTTGAGTATGAATGTGGATATAAGAGTAGAGACAAACCAAAGAAACGATGGATGGACTGTGTGAAAGATAATTTAATGACTAGACATACGAGTATACAGTATGTATAATGGTTAGAAAGGGGGTTACTACCGAGATGTCGACAAATTGAGAAGTATGGAAGAAAAATACATGTAAGAAAGAAAGAAAAATAGTTTTATTTGTCACAGAAATACGTGCATACAAAAAGATAATTAGCTCTTATAAATAATTAAGAAAAAAAAGTTAAAACAACAAAGAGATCTTTAATCACGAGCACAAAACAGTAATAGTCGACAGCTGCACGTCATGACTGTGACAAGAAGGCTTCCACTCAGCATGATGCTGATTTTCAATGGTTACCCGAAAGGGACGTAGGTACGGAAACCAAGTCAGGTTCAATGATTGGCATTAGTTATAACAAAATAAAATAAAACAAACAGTAAGCACTTAGAAATGTAGAATACAAAGCAACTACATAAACAACCAATTATTTGAACAAAACTTATTAGATAACATCAACCACCACCACCACTACCACCGACCATTAATATACTGGGATAAGAACAGGAGAATGATGATATATTGTGTGTCTATGCTGCGCCAAATATGGTTTTCAACTAGACCGTACGTTGAGAGAAATGGATGTAAACGCCGAATACATAGCTTTTAAGACATCCATATCTTTACTTGCAGGATACGGCCACGTAACTCCCCTGTCAAAACCTGGCAAGTTGTTCTGCATGATGTACGCCCTCCTCGGAATCCCTCTGACACTGGTGCTGCTATCAGCGCTGGTGGAACGACTGCTCCTGCCGGCTACTGCACTACTTCGCTCTCTAAACTCGGCGCTAGGTCATCTGTACCGCCCGTTCACTATACGCTTGGTGCATCTGATGATAATAGGTGAGTTTTGGCCATTTGTTTTTTTCATATTCTTTCAAGTCATTTGTTTTTAATATAAGATGGATTACCTTCGTCTGTAAAAGGAGTAACCTACACAATAGTTAATATTTATCATAGACTAATGATGCGTAGGTATTGTAGGTAATCGCTGTCTGGTATGACCAGCAGTAGCCATCAAATATTCATTAGGCTCCTACAGGCCTTGAGATTCTGTATTCGAGGAAATATTGTAACACATTTTAGAGGGTTACAATATCTAAATCGTCCGCCTATTGTTGCTATGAAAATAAATATCGCCTTCTTATTCGTTTTTCGACATACTAATCAAAGGCACCCATCGCTATCTCAAAAGAGTAAACGGGTACATATTTGAATATCGTAAATTAAAATATCTACGGTTAAAATGTCAATGTTCAAAACATCGAAAATTTAAATATCGAACGACCATAAAACCGAATTGTTCGTCGAATCGTTGAGCTCCTTAAGTTCTGAGTTGAGCTGCAAGATTGCTGACAATTGCGTGCACTGACTGGACAGGTCCACTCGATCTGTGTGGTTCGTTCCTCAAAAGACCATTTCAGACACCGATCTACATAGCCTTCACATGATCTGACCAAGATTCTGTCTGGACTTTAAAAGAGACTGTGACCTCTGAGTTTGTTTCGGCCTTTCTTCTCAGAGTAGTCAGATAGGAAACGCCGACCTCATCTAATTAAAAAAAAATATGATTGACGTGTAAAAGTGTTTGTAAAAACCTACTTACAGAAATAAAATCATTTATCATTATATGGTCGAATGGTTACAGGATAGCCTACATCGAATATATCTAAAATCTAATTATCGACAAACGTGACATCGGAAGGCTTAAATATCGAAGTACAGAGTATCTAATGACCTAAATATCGAAGTAAAGAGAATCTAATGACCTAAATATACAAGAAAACGAAGTAAAGAGTATCGAATGTCAGCAACTTGGAAGTAGCGCTCGCCGGCCGCTGCCGCGGCACCGCTCGCTTCGCTCGCTCGGCTCGCGCGTGGTTTGTCACAGTTCTAACCTAACCTAACCTATTTCACTCAGTTCAGAATGACGAGTCATACGATCCGAGCCGAGCGAGCGAAGCGAGCGTGCTACGGTAGCGGCCGGCGGCGAGTGGCAAAAACTACAAGAATACACAGTATTAATAAACTAGGCGACAACTCGCCTAGTATATTAAATCGGATATTTCAACAATGATTGTTGAAATATCCAATATCTGTATTTTTTACGTTAAATGTTGACATTTTGAAGTTAGGTATTTTAATGTTCGACATTCAAATATGTACCGCCTACAATTTAAAGATAGATGAAGTAGGTAGTGATACTTTAAAACAAAAAAATAATATGATAGGTCAAATCAGAAGCTATTTTTTTGTTTGTTCACAGTCACAACCCTAGTGCTGTTCTTCCTAGTCGTCCCTGCAAGCGTGTTCGCGTACCTGGAGCCTGACTGGGACTTCCTCGACTCTTTCTACTACTGCTTTATCTCTCTAACGACCATCGGACTGGGCGACTACATCCCCGGAGACTCGCCCGGACAACCCTACCGGCCGCTCTATAAAGTTGCAACCACATGTAAGTATTTTTTTGGGCGGGCAACATTTTCAAACGTCTTTGTTTTTGTGTGTCTAGAGGTTATTTTGGTGCGTGGCCTAAAATCGGAACTAACGACGCCATCTTGTTTTATGAATATATTTCAAGTATGGAGGTATGGAGGGTAGAGAAAAGGAGAACTATCTCATATCCCCGAGAAAGGTGAAAAAGTGTCCAACGTAAACAGTAAATAATAGTTCAAAACCCCTCCAAAATGGCGCTAGCGTAGGCAAATTGTGTGGTATGAATGTAGCAGTTGTTTTCTGACTGAAGTTTGCCAAGTTAGAAAATTAACGGATTGAATTTTTTTTGTGACTAGAGTAGTTAGTGACAATCCAATATACCATACCTCAACAATTAACGTAGTCCAACATTATTTTGTAAATTAAAATATTTTGATGATTAACAAAAAGATCGGCACTGATAATTATGTGGAGTATGACAAAATATCATAAATACTCGTAATTAGTACTATAACCACCAAGGATATTGCCGCTTTCCTTTTGCGTTTAAGAGATAATTATATTTTTCATACAAAAGTTCCGTAAAAATCCGTTCAGTTCCGTTATTTCATTTAATTGACATTTATTTAACATAACTTACTTTTTAATTAATGTTTAATCTGCAATTTTTTTAATGATATAACACAAAAATTTACTATTTGTACACCAATTTTATTGGTAGAACATAGAGTTCGACTACAATAATATGTACACTCGAGAGCAATGAATCCGGGTCACTTAAAGAATCCTAAAAATCTCGGAAACTGAAAATGCTAGGTTAATGCAATAAATTGTATTTAATAGACAATGTAATACTCCTTAAATGAAGGTATTAAAACTTCTTAGTTATTGTAAAGTTATATCATAAAAAAATCAAATTTGAAAAAGGGCCACTTTCGAAGATGGAACTACGAAATTACAGCATTTGGTTTTGCTTTTGTTTGTAATCTGTCATTTATGTGGGTACATAAACCATGTTGATAGTGCTCTATATTCATTATTCAAGCTGAAATTATGTCGCTTACGCCTGAAAAATGCACCAGAATACTTACAATGCTGGAAACCGGCCGGAGTCAGCGCGATACAGCCAGGACTGTCAGTGTGTCGCTGTCAACAGTACAAAGAGTTCTCCGACGTTACGAAGAAACTGGTTCTAACCTACGCAGACCAGGAACGGGCAGAACCAGGTGTACCACAGCACGAGAAGACCGATACTTGGTGAACACCATGCTTCGAAATCGCTTTCTCACAGGAACTGAACTCACCAATCAGTTTCGACGCCTCGGAGGAAGTAACCCAAGTGCATGGACAGTAAGACGTCGGCTTGCTGAATCTAACTTAAAACCCCTTAGACCTGCAAACGGCCCTAAACTGGAGCGTGGGCATCGTATTTCAAGACTAAGATATGCCCAGAGCCACGTAAATTGGAGTATTGAAGATTGGTCAAAAGTTATGTTCTCCGACGAATCAAAATTTATGCTCTACAAGCACGATGGAAGACACAGAGTGTATCGAAGACCAGGGGAAAGATTCAAGCAAGCATGCATCGAAGAAAAAGTAGCCTACGGTGGTGGGTCTGTACTTGTGTGGGCCGGAATTTCTTCTGAAAGTCGCACAGAGCTGGTGATCATAGAAAACGGCTCTTTAACTAGCGTAAGATATGTGGAAGAAATCCTCAATGATCACGTTGGTCCATTTATGGTCAATTTAGGTGAGGATGCTATATTTATGCATGACAATGCCCGACCTCATACAGGTAGGATTGTGAATGACTACCTTCAAGAGATGAACATTACTCGTATGGAGTGGCCAGCGCGCAGCCCGGATATCAACCCGATCGAGCATGCTTGGGACGAGCTAGGCAGATGCGTAAAACAACGAAACCCTCCCCCAATCACGCTTCGTGAGCTCAAAATTGCTCTCACAGAGGAATGGGAGAATATTCCCCAAAATCGTATAAGGAACTTGGTGTACAGCATGCCAAACCGCGTAAACGCAGTAATGGAAGCACGAGGAGGCAATACGAAGTATTAAAATTCAAGAAAATCGTAATAAAGTTCAAAAATTTCATGTTTCCTATTTTTGTTTTAAGGAGAGATCAGCAGTTTTTTTCTTTATGTAATTTTGTGTTAATAAAATGTATTTTTTTTTACTTTCATTTAAGGAGTATTACATTGTCTATTAAATACAATTTATTGCATTAACCTATCATTTTTAGTTTCCGAGATTTTTAACATTCTTTAAGTGACCCGAATTCATTGCTCTCGAGTGTATATTTAAGACCTTTTATCTATATCTACCTATGTTCACAAATAAAGATTGATTGATTGATTGAAAAAAAATATAATTCCTTCGTTTTTGTGCAGAATTAACTCGGGTGTCATTTTTGTATATAGTAATAAATAACTAATACAAGCGATATCCGGCAAAAAATCCAGCACTTGCAAATTTAAATCCCTAAGTATATGAAAACCGATCATCAGCCCACCGTGTGGCCCAGTGGTAACGGCTGCGACTTACGAGGTGTTGGTCATAGGTTCGAACCCAGAGGGGCGCTTTACTTTGAGTAAATTATTACAACACCACCTGCTAAACGGTGAAGGAAAACATCGTGAGGAAACCGGTTTGTCCTAGAACCAAATATTCGAAGATATGTGACAATGACATGTGACATGTAATCTACCAACTCGCCTTGGACCCGCGTGGTGGATTACGGCTTACGGCCCACTCCCTCTCACCGAGAGGAGGCCTGTGTGACCTACGTCCCACCAGTGGGAAAATTATAGGCTATGCTATTAAAATGATGTGCTATATTTTATTGATAACGAAGAAGCCAGTAATATTAGACCAATTAAAAAAGTGGGCCGGGGCGAGGCCCATAATTTAAGCAATTATGCTTAACGAATTTTACACAAAATTTTATTTCTATAGAGCGCTCACATTTTTAATGATTGCTTTCCAAATAATTATTTTACCTACTTACAAATTGACTTATTATAATACAAAAGCATTTGGTAATAACAATAACCTTTCAATCAGAAATCGTCTAAATATCATCAAAATTAATAAGCGTAATAATGTTATGTCATTTTCTTTTTTTCAGTCTATCTACTCATCGGCCTGACATTCCTGATGCTGACACTAACCGTCTTCTACGACATTCCGCAACTAAACCTGAGCACGATGTTCTCATCCATCAAGTTGGACGATGACCCAGAAAAGATGCGGCTGAGCGGCTCCGGAGTCATGGGGCCTGGGTACGGGATCGGCGGGCTGATGATGCGGGACGACTACAACCACCACGACCAGCGCCGCTCCGTGGTGCACATCCGGCCGCACCTGGACGACAGCCCCAGTCCCGAGGACACCACGCCCGTGCATGCCCGCGACATACGAGTACACTAAACTGCTTCCTCCCAAATGTCTTGGTCGTGATTTTGTTGGCTAGTTGGTGCTGTTGGATGGAGCAATGTAGAACGAACCTGTTTTCTCCGAACCTTCATTTGTTTTCTTTCTACATGTATTTCAATTTTAGAATGTCATACAAAAAACATAATGTGACCCACAGGCGTTCTACATTGTGATAGGATCTGAAAAATAGCAGCCAACGTTACCAAACGACGTTTGCTCATGTCAAAATTCCTTGAAAATGAAATGAAAATTTTAAAAAATATGATGAACAGGCGCGGTAAAATTATAAATTAGTTTATGTTATGTAGTTGCGAAATAATATTTTAGTTTTTATGTTAATTCCCTAATGTTTAGTGATAAGTCAATGTCAGATTTTTCCAGTTGTTGATTTCTTTTTCGGACCCTTTGTCGACTACCGTCCTAAGAATTTGCGAAAATGTTAATTTGAATTTAAAATCTTTAAAAGAGAATGTTTCACTATGTCTGTTGGTAAAAGCTGCGATAATAAGACTGAGAGGTTTTTCAAATTTTCAAACTTTTCTAATTCATTTTTAAGAGTTTTTGTACCTGCAAAAATGCATAGGTACCTTGCGAATTACCTATAACAAAACAAATGACGAAAACAATGTAGTATCTAAACAGACTGACTAACAACATGTCCTTCTATATGTATACGTTTTACATTCCTAAATTGTAAGAACTTTTCTAAAGTTATATCCATTTTCAACGTTTTCAAATCATGGACATTATCAGTTCACGTTATCGATTCAACAAAAACTATCCTTGCCATATCAAAAATATCAAGATAATAACGTCGTCGTTTATTACTACATCAAACTGTAGGTCTACCAGTTTCATGAATTAAGAAGGAAAATCTATTGTGAATTTTACCCCCTTTAAAGATTCACTGTCCAAAGACGTCACCACCACACATGCTACCTATAACATATAAATATGCATAGCTATATAAAAAAATTACGTATCAATTATGTGTGATAGATGACCAATAACTTAGTAGATTCATTGGATTTATAATATTAAATATTTATATATCTATAGATATGAAAATCCAATCTATATTAACTTTCAACATAAAATGTTTTCTTATAAAAATAAATACCTAAATTTATTATACTAGGATGGTAGTGCATAAATTATAATGTAAAACCAATATTCAAAATTATTAAATGTTTAAAGTTGTGTACCTATATAGTTTAGTAACTGTTGCGAATAGAGGTTTGCATTGCTGTTAGTAGTCCACAGATTTTTTTTACTTTTTAACTTCACTTATTAACTGTGTGGCTGTGACTTTTTAAAACTCCATAATATTTTAATTTTTGTGTCATTTTGCTTTTCAACTTTGTATTATATTTTAATAATTATCTAGAATCGAAATGCAATCAATAACAATATATTCAAACTTATGAAAAGATTTTATAGAGCCGGTATCATATTATCATACTAAAATTATTTTGCTACTTTGTATCAATTACTTTTATATTCAACCTTTTGTATGAAATAATAAATTCTAAATCATGAATAAATTTTATTTTAAAGAACATTATTTACAGGGAGTCCTTAGCACTACCTACATCACTTAGATAATAAATACTAAGTATCTATGTAGGTAATAATATACAAACTATCAAGCAAAATGTATTGAATGTTAGAATAAAATAAATAAAATACTTCTAAGTGTAAAATTAAGTATGTTAACCTATTCTATGTTCATACACACCGTAACAACTTATTGTATCAGATCTTATAGAAAATAGAAAGTAGTGCGTAGACATAAAACACAAATGCCTTCAATGGTAACCGCATTACAGAACAAAACTGTATCAAGAGTAATACGTAATAAATCAGTTTGGAAAAAGTACTTTTATTGTTTTATTTACTAGGTGATATAATGGGAATATTCCAAGACTGTAATTTTTTTTTTTTTTTTGTAAGCTGAAACCTTATTCCCTATACCTTGCCGGATTTTTCCGGTACTGAATGCAGCCCCTGTCAACTTCGTATGGAAGGAACGAAATACCTACAAGGGCAAAACCTCCAACTTGCCAATAAAAAATAAAAAAAGCTTTTGTGTGGTAACACATGACTTCCGGCAATATCGTCATTTGACAAATCAAAATGTTGCCATAAAATTATCCTTACTTCCATGTAATAGTTTTTTATCCATATTTCATGAATTAATTTTTATTGGAATTATAATAAAAAATATTTGAATATGATAAACATGAATAAAACCGTCATGTTTTACATTCGATACGATGGGTCCAACAATGAAATGGAATGATATTATTTTTTATAGTAGGATTTTTATTTCAATATACAGGGTGTCCAAGAACCTGGCGTCCAACTGGATTCCCACGATGCCCCAAGTTCTAACAGTACTCAGAAAAATATTTTAAAAAATCCACCCCATGTACTTACAGAATTATACTGATTTCAAAAAAAAAGGGGAAATGAGCACCCTGTGACATACTTTTGAATGCTGTGACTGCTAATGCTGATAATTTCGATATTTCTTGGAGGTTTTGTAATCTAGGGTATTGCTGTGTCTAAATAGAATGTAAAAATAATGTACTTATTGTACCATTTTAAAATAAAATATTATTTTAACTAAAGGTGATATGGAAAACTATTGAATTTCGCAACTTTGACCGACTGTAGTGTAAAAAAAATGTACCAAAATAGTATGGCAAGTGACGTCAAATTTTGACGCGTTTATTCCTCTTTTTAAAAAGGTATAATACTTACACATTAATTTGAAAAAAAAAATTTTTGATAATATTTTTACTCAACAACCCAATTTTTACGATGTCTTACAGAATTCTTAGAAAGAAAAATTTACGACGAATTGAATCTAACCTCTAAAGAATTACTATTGTATGCTCATAAAAATAACAACAGGCCTCTCAAAAAACAGGTTAGACCGTAAGGGACGGTATGTGCATGCATCTCACCATAGTGATTCGTTATTACAACAGGAGGGAGCAAGACAGAAACTATCTTTGCGATTTGCTGGTTCTTCTTTATGGTACCCCATTATTCAGGTAAGAGTGAGGGAGAAAAAGGTTAGAGGTGCGAGTGAGATAGATAGTGACGCTATCTGGGATCGTGCTATTTAGGATAACAGTACGGTCAGTACGCGTCACTGCCTCCTGCCGTTACTACGCACCTCTCTCTTATTGTTACCATTGATCACGTACTACGATTTAAAGCTTTGTTTATTGGACTCGATTACTCTTTGTGCTCTGGACTTTGAAACGAACTCTTTACGACGACCTTTGCCTGTGTTTGGACAGTTTGTGTTTTGTGTGTGCTACCATGGCGACCTACACTCCGCAAGAATACGCAAATATGCACTACATTTATGGAGAATGTAGAGGTAATGGACGAGCTGCAGCGAGACTTTACAGAGAAAGGTATCCGAGGGCTACGCGATATCCCGACCATCGAGTTTTCATTAATGTGCACAGATCACTATGTGACGGGCGGTTCCCCAATCAAGTAGCTGGTGAAGGACGACCCGTAAATGACTTCATACGCGATGAAGTTTTAGAGGCGGTGTCGGCAAATCCAAGCATCTCTGTGCGAGGAATAGAAGCTGATACGGGGATACCGAAGAGCACAGCACACAGTATTCTCCAAAAAGAAGAATATCATCCGTACCACGTACAGCGAGTGCAAAGTCTTTTACCTCGAGACTATCCGAGCCGAGTCGCGTTTTGTGAAACAATCCTGCAAAAACATCGAGAAGACGAAAACTTTATCGACAAAATTTTGTGGTCAGATGAATCAACATTTAAGAAGGATGGCTACATGAACCTACACAACTTGCACGAGTGGCATGTGGAAAATCCGCACTTGATGCGAGAAGATAGATCCCAGTACCGGTTCAAAGTGAACATGTGGACCGGTATTCTCTGTGGGAATATTATTGGTCCATTTGAGATGCCCGAGAATTTGACTGGCGAATCATATTTAAATTTTCTTCAAAATGATTTGCCAAACTTACTAGAAGAGGCCCCACCAGATATGTGGTTCCAACACGACGGCTGTCCAGCACATTTTCGCGTATCCGTTAGAGAGTTTTTGGACGAGCAATACCCGAACAGGTGGATTGGGCGATCAGGAACAATCCCGTGGCCAGCCCGCTCACCTGACTTAAATCCGCTGGATTTTTTTTTCTGGGGAACTATGAAGGAGCTCGTTTATGCGAAGCCCATTAATGACATCGCTGACCTTCGTGAGAAGATAACACAAGCAGTGCAGGTGATACGTCAAAAAAGTTACTCGCGAAACATAAAGCGGTCCTTTTTAAGGAGAGTGAGAGCTTGTATTGCCGCGGGTGGTCAACATTTTGAACATTTATTGTAATAAAATATCTTTAAACTAACATTCTTTGCTTTTATTCTACTGGTAACCCATCTACCTGTGTGTATTTCCTTCTTGCTCACTCTTGGAACCGAAGTAAATAATAGTAGTAACATAACAGTTTCTAAGATAAGAAAGGGTCCGACAGTTACCGTTAGTAGGTAGGCACTTCGTAAAAATTGGGTTGTTGAGTAAAAATATTATCAAAATTTTTTTTTTCAAATTAATGTGTAAGTATTATACCTTTTTAAAAAGAGGAATAAACGCGTCAAAATTTGACGTCACTTGCCATACTATTTTGGTACATTTTTTTTACACTACAGTCGGTCAAAGTTGCGAAATTCAATAGTTTTCCATATCACCTTTAGTTAAAATAATATTTTATTTTAAAATGGTACAATAAGTACTTTATTTTTACATTCTATTTAGACACAGCAATACCCTAGATTACAAAACCTCCAAGAAATATCGAAATTATCAGCATTAGCAGTCACAGCATTCAAAAGTATGTCACAGGGTGCTCATTTCCCCTTTTTTTTTGAAATCAGTATAATTCTGTAAGTACATGGGGTGGATTTTTTAAAATATTTTTCTGAGTACTGTTAGAACTTGGGGCATCGTGGGAATCCAGTTGGACGCCAGGTTCTTGGACACCCTGTATAAAACACCAAGTTGACAATGGCGTCGGCGTCAGAAAAATCTATAAGTTAATGGAAAAATCACATCAAATAGTACAATGAATCACATTCCCAGAACACTGTGGCGACACCAACAACAACGCCTGCGCCCGCGCACTGCCTGCCGTGGTGTGAGACGGCTGATCCGCTATCGCTCATTCGCTCGGTCACGGCTGCCAGTGCCCTACCTGCTACGACGGCGAATGCACGCTCATTTCTACCTCGCGCCTAATCGCTCACACTCATAATGTTTAAACCTAAATCTAGACTTTCTCGTGTTGTTAAAGTGTTTTCATCTATTTTCTTCGTATCTTCCTTCATACTACTGTGTTGTTTATGACTGTACATCTGTGCTCTGAGACTCATATTAAACGTTTTATAAAACTCAACTGTGTTCGTGATTTAATATTGAAAACTATAATCTAGCCCTACAAGTGGTGACCCCGACAAGGAACTCAAGAGTCGTCAAACAAGATGGATGCCGGTTCTGGAGTAGGCAAGAAGGCTACCGAAGGAGATTCGGGCGATATTTGGCGTGTTGGATTGTGAGTACCGCCATTTTATCCAGACGACCCGGAACTTTGGTTTGCTCAGTTGGAAGCCCAGTTTACGCTGTCAAATATTACCAGTGACTCGTGAAAATTTTATTACGCCGTGACTCAGCTAGAACATACGTATGTTACTCACGTAAAAGATATACTGTGCAATCCGCCCGTGAACGGTAAGTTTGAAAAACTTAAGAGTGAGTTGATCAAGCGTCTTAGTGCATCTAAGGAAAAGAAGCTGAAGCAGCTGTTTCTTCATGTCCTCATAACAAAATACAAAAAAATCGCAAAATAGCGAGGGCTTACGGTCTCCCATGTCCTCATGGGAGACCGTAAGTCCTCGCTATTTTTAAGACATCTTAGGAACCTGGCTGGCCCAACCGTATCAGATGACGTGTTAACTACATTATGGACCGGTCGCTTGCCACATAGCTTGCAAACCGTCGTAGCTTCACAACCCAAGCTTGCTTTAGACGATCTGGCCGAACTAGCAGACCGGGTTCATGAAATAGCACCATCAACGCCTAATCACCAAGTAGCTATGGCTTCAACCACACCACAACCATCCACATCCTCGCGCATGGACGAGCTTGGTCAGGAGATTTGAGCTTTGACTAAGGAATTTGTTAAACTCACCTCTTATGTATACAGGCAGTCACGCGCTCGTTCCAGATCCAGGTCCCCCACAACCGCAGCCGCAGTCAGTCGCGTAACCGGCAACCACCACAGGACCATCCTCACTGTTGGTACCACTACAACTTTGGAGCAAGGGCCAAGAAATGCAAAGAACCATGTAACTTTAATTCGGGAAACGAGGCGGGCAGCCGGAAGTAGCGGCCAGCGACTGTCCAGTCCAGCCAGGCCGTCTATTTGTAACAGACCGGACCACTAGGATGCAGTTCCTTATAGACACGGGATCAGATTTATGCGTCTACCCACGTTCAGCAACCAGAGCACCATGTATCAAGAGTATATATGATCTTAAAGCAGCAAATGGCATAACCATACATACTTATGGCCCTATAATTATTATTAATATTACTCCTAGTGGAGTAAAATAGCACATTAATACAATATCTATATAGCGTCGGTTGTTTTGTTTGTTATCTCTGTGTTAATTTCGTGATATTTTTGGATTTGTATCTACATTTGAAGATCTTCACCTGATCGAACCAACATCGAGTCGACCTAATGCTTCTCCGTTCCAGCGAATAATTGTTTTGAATGAGACATTGACCCAAGTGAGAAAGTGACTAAGTATTTTGTGACAGTGGAAAACAAAAGAAAATGTTTTAAGTGCGGCTGCTCGCCTGCTGAAGACTGCGTGAAGTTCATCTATGATGAAGTTGTTTCGATTCCCCATACCTACATATCTCAATTTGTGAGAATTTAACCATACGTAACTCAATTTGTGTGTTGATGTCATCCGTCTGATTGAAAAGTAAATAATTATAACATAATATCTTAATATTGTTGTTTTATTTTCTATTTCATAGAGTACCTCTGGGCACTCTCGCTTGTAAGAAAACTCGAAACGTAGCGTTTCGAGTTTTCTTACAAGCGAGAGTGCCCGACTGCCCAAAAGAAAGTAGGACACATGCGTTTTAAATTTCGCGGTGCAAGATAGTTCTTAAGGGCTAAATCTAGATAACGCCAGCAGCGACTTCCGTTTTATCTTTTTTGTTTGAAGTCGACGTTCATCTCCGCTAGGAGTAATAGTGTTCTGTGACTGAATGAGTCGAGCTTTGATCGCTTTGAGCCAGGTCATTCGATGGGGTTAAAAACTGAAGGCTCGTTATCGGTAGCTGCACTGTTGTTAGTCCAGAAACTGGCATTGTTTTGTTTATGTTTTAACTTTTCACAAACTAAACGAAAACTAGATAAATGTGTATGCACAAAGAGATTAAATTTAATGTCTTTGTGTATGCACCTTGGAGTGTAGCACTATTAAAAGACGACCTAAGGAAAAGGGAAGCGTCTTCCACTGGTAAAAATGCAGCTTTAGTAGAGAGATAAATTGTTCGGTTGTTATTATGTGTTTGATAACTTTAAGTTATTTTTTTGATGAAGACTGGAGGCGTATGACAGAAATAATCTGATCGGAGTTGAAGACCAACTCGTAGGTGTCTTTCTGATCTTCTGCCCCGGAAAAATTCAGAGATGTTCCTTCTAGCACTGATCACTGATGCACACACCCTTACTATAATTTATAACACATTTGCTCGTAAGGGGTCTCTTCTTTCACCAATTTCAATATCGTAATGTATGTCGTACGTTATTGTAGATGTAAAACGCACGAGTTTCTTTTTAATAAGGTAAAACGTACGGTTTATAAAGATGGTCTAAAACAAACGGTACTTTTTTAAATCTTAGCAAAGAGTTTTTTGTCAGAAAAGTGGTCAACATTTTATGAAGAAAATTAACATTGAGAGATAAAATATAAAAAATAAACATTTAATTCTTTAATTTAATTAATTTTGACAATAAATTACAACCATTTATCTGTAACAAAAACAAAAAAATATAAATTTACTTTATTAGTAATACTGGCTGTTTTTGTGCCTTTGCCTTAAAAAAAAGCACTGATGCGCGCGCATCGCTAATTTGTGAACAAGTAAAAATTATTCCGCGCGCTTTTTCTTTTCGCTCGCTCATTTCGCTGTATTGTTTTTATTTGAAAATGTCGTCAAGTAATGATGAATTTATTATTTCGACACCACCAGGAGTCTCTGAGGCAGCGAAAAAGGCTACTATAAGCCTCTTGCCCGAAAAATCGACCGATAGATACGCACAAGCTTAGCAAAATTTCATCTTATGGAAAACAAGCAAAGATGCAAATTCATTTTCAGAAAGTGTGTTTTTAGCCTATTTCATGGAACTTTTTCAAAATATAAGTCAAGCTGATTGTGGTGCTACTATTCAATACTAAAAAGCACTGTGAAAACAAAAGATGGTATTGATATCAAGTCATACTCCAACTTGCTGGCATTTCTAAAAAGACGCACAAGTGGCCATGTGAGTAAAAAGTCGAAAGTATTTTCGGCTGACAATGTCAAGAAGTTCCTAAAATAAGCTCCGGATTGCCGATATTTGGCAATTTGTAAGCTCTAAATAGTAACTGAGGACGTGTCATCATTTAAATTAGCAAAAAAGGAATTTTGCTAATTTAAATGATGACGTCCTGAGTGAATTACGGCATTGTGTTGTGAGCTTCTTTAATAAATCCTTGTACAGATTTGGGTATTTTTTTTTATTCATACAGTCTTAATACAGGTTTATGTTTGTTTTGTACCACTAAACCAGAAATGGTTTGTATTGGTACTCACATTCGCTTTAAGAACACTCCTTCATTATTACAAAGTAATTTTATTTAGGTACTTATTATAATTATCATTCATGTACCCACACCATCTGCTCATATTATTTAATAAGCAAATAATGTAGGTAGATGAATAATATTACACATATTAATTTAAGCCGTAAACATCCATCAGTAAGTACGTGAGTCACATGTACCTAATGTTTTGAATCTGAGCTGCTCGCTACTGCGCCGCTCATTGGAGGATTAGTTCTAGTCAACGTAAAGAACTTCCTATACAGGTTGTTTCGCTTTAATTTTTTTTTTTTTCTGTTTTTAATTTGAAGTTATTTTATTAAACTAAATTAAATAAGTAGTTGTAGTAGTATTTCTTGTATTTTTGCTTATAGTTTTTAGAGTTTATTTCGGTTTTTATAGATTTTGGTATTTCATTGCTTATTGTGGGTATTAAAAATTTTACTGTTCGCCTGCCATAATAATTTCTAGCCTGAGGTACTATTAATTTATTTTTGGTGATACTTCTTGTGATTATTTTATGTGATATCGGTTTTTGAATGCTTTTGTTATTAAATTGTTCAATCATGAGGGTCATGTTGAGTCTAGTCTGCATTGGCAAAACTTTACAATATTTAAATAGTCCTTTAACGTTATCTTTATATAGGTGTTTTATTTTTCTTGGTACGATGAGTTTCAAAAGTCTAACTCGAAGTTTGGAAATTCGTTCAGTATATGATTTGAATGTTCGCCCATAACTGGTGAGTCCGTATGCTATACTTGATTCCGCTAAAGCAATTTATTTATTTATTTATATATTCTTTATTGTACACCACAAAAAACATAACAACAAAAATTAAACTGAACACTACTTAATATACAATGGGCGGCCTTATCGCTTTCTGCGATCTCTTCCAGGCAACCTTGGAATACAATACAGCAATATACATATTGAGCAGGATTTTGAATGGAACTTTAGGTTTCAAGATGTAAAATTTGATGGATGGATGGATGGGAGCGTGGTTTGAGGAAGACAGTATTTTTATAGCTATTTGAAGCAGGCATTCTATTAGGTGAAGAGATTGATGGAGTATGTGAAAAGTTTTTGGAAGGAGAAGATAAACGTGTACCTATCTGCATACGATTTAGTTACTGGGGGATATACTTTGGCCGCTTCAGCATAAGATACTGAACTTTGTGCCATGTATGTTTTAATTAATTTTTGCCTAGAAAATTCTGGGCAAGACTTATTAGTAGCATAGTGAAAACCAGAGCAAAGGCAACAAGATGCACTTTCTTGTTCTCTTTCACAACAACAACACGTTGTTTATAACAACGAGGTTTGGACCTGCACTGAATTTTAGTGTGACCAAATGACAGCAATTAAAACACTGTACGCTAGGGAAATATATAAATCTACAGGTAATGCATTATAGCACATAAAAATTCTTTTCGGTAGAATCTGCCCATCAAACATGTAACAACTACGGAGTGGGATGGTTTCCAAATGGTTGAACCATAAACAATGGTTTTAAAATTGAGGCGTCTAACTTTTAAAATTTGCCCGCAACCAATCGGTACAGTTATATTATCAATAACTTCCTCTGGAGACCATTCCGCAGGAACACCACGCACTAAACCCATTCTGGTAACATTAAAAGTAGGTAGGTATAAAAGCTTTGTAATTATATGTCTCTAGACTATTATGCGTAATAAAGGAATTTGCGTCCAGGAAATTGGAAAAGGATAAAGATATTTTATTGCGCCCGATTTTTTTGAGGCTAGCGTTGATAATATTTTGGAAGGCGTTATGTTTTAAAAACTTGCCAAAAGTAATTGGTTGCAATGTCGTGTCGTCCATCATCTGGTGATTTTTTTTTTTATATGGTTGTCCGTTTTGTTGTATGTGTTTCGACCTATCGGAATGGGAACAACGGATGGAGCAAAAATTATATCTCCAATTTCATTAGAAACGATAATTTCGGAGCAGTTAGGCACTGGTGTACTTATTACTTTTTAATGTAGCTGTAGATTCCGTGCAATCACAACCAGAAGAAAAGAAAAAGAAAGAAAGAAAGAAAATGCGTTTATTTGCGGTAAACATGACGCAAAAAATAACACAAACACAGAAAATATGAAAAGGTTGGGAGAAACATGCGGAACCATGCGATGCGAAGCCATGCGGTTGGGAAGACACGGAACCATGGTTTTTGCGAGTACGGCGGCGCTTATTGCAGTGCTTGCAAACCTGCATACGCCTTCTTTTTAGTTGACGAGCCGAAGACGACCCATCCGTATCCATGCCGGATTCGTTCGAAATTGTTACAAAAATTGCCTGCCGGGGGAACGAAGTTCCCCGGGTCAGGCGGGTCGTAAATTTTTCGCACTAAATAAACAAAGAAACTTACTTCTACCGAAGAAAATATACAAAACTAAACTAAAATTACAAATAAAAGAAAATAGAACACTAAAACTACTACTACTGATCTTATATAACAGGATTTTTTAAATTTAAAATTTTATCTCAAATGGACGCGTCCGACAAGTTTGAAGTTTTCCGCGCTATTCGTGTGAAAGGATTATACAATCAAAATATTTTATACAGTACATACTAATTCCATATAATATGTATCCAGGTTGAATTGTTTTATACTTATTCAGATTATGAATCCAACTAAATAAGTAAGTAGGTACCACGTAAGTATTCTCTCTTTCATATCAGCCGAATAGTACACAGAATAGAAACAGAGAAGTTAGTGTTTTTTTTTTTAAACGTATCCGTCAAAGTCAGGGTATGTTACTATAAGCATTGACTTATATTTTTCCTAGCTCAATGACTACCATAGGTACGTCGTATTTTTAATTAGACGTAGCCAACTGACAGTAGCTAATGTCACTTTGTAAAATAATGTTGCCATATTTAAAGTAATAGTGTTGCGTTCAGTTCTCGTTCAATCAGATGAATGAACAATGAGTGAATCATATAAAATAATATTATTTCTATTTTACAATAAAATTGTATTAAAGTGCTCTGATATAAGTTACTAGTAATATGTAACTATAATCAGTTTTTCAAACCTAGAATACAAGAGTGGCTAACGAGCAAAAATATTTAATTCGAAGCAACACTGGTTAAAGCTACTCTTATAGACATTGTACGGCAGCACAAACAAGAACATTGCGATAAGTATGTTGTGGACGAGATGGCAGCGCAGCATGGGATAATTGTTTTACGTCTGCCCCCATACCACTGTGAGCTCAATCCCATTGAGTTGGTATAGGCTCAGGCTAAAGGTTGTGTTGCAAGAAATAACAAAACCTTCAAAATGACAGAAGTAAAAAAGTTTTTGAAGAAGGACTTCATCATATCACAGCAGAAAAATGGAGTAGCTGCGTGTCTCATATAATTAAAGAAAAAGACAAAATGTATGGTCTCGACCACATGATCGACAATGTTTCAGACAGATTTATAATTAATGTCACCAAAAGCGATAGTGATGATTTGTTATCTGATGATGAATAAAAACAAATTATGAGTCTAAGTTGAGCTGCACGATTACTGACAATTGCGTGCACTGACTGGACAGGTCCACTCAATCTGTGTGGTTCTTTCCTCAAAAGACCATTGCAGACACCGATCTACATAGCTTTCACATGACCTGACCAAGATTTTGTCTGGACTTTAAAAGAGACTGTGACCTCTGAGTTTGTTTCGGCCTTTCTTCTCAGAGTAGTCAGATAGGAAACGCCGACCCCATCTAGTTTAAAAAAAAATATGATTGACGTGTAAAAGTGTTTGTTCAAACCTACTTACAGAAATAAAATCATTTATCATTTATCATTTATGTAATATGCGATGTTTTTTTTATTTTCATTACCTACCTATAATTGTTATATTTTATACATTTATAGTTTCAACTACATGATGTATTGAAAATAGGACAGTCTTACAAGTTTCCTCGCAATGTTTTCCTTAATGTTTAAAACACTCGGTATACAGGTAGATACTATAGGAAAATAGTCGTCAAAAACTCGTTGGTATGTACTACAAAGCACGACTAAAATTCGAACCCCGTACCCGATATCGGCAGTTCGGCAAACTAACTATTCACTAGACAATCGAGGCAATTTCATTCAGTCTGGAGTTTTTTCAATCATTCACTTTGTCACAACACTATTTTTATTTCATCAAAAACTGACAACACAGTAAACGTCAGATGACTTCGTCTAATTAAAAATACGTAAAAATACGACTATTATGTTCTGTGGTCAATGGTAAGAAGAAGACGAAAGAAGACTATTGGAAATGTCGATCACATGCCCAAATCATAAGTTACATATTATTAGACTGATTTTAGCGAGTGAATTAAGTGAATTGTGTAGTGAAAGTGTTGTGTTAAATAATACCTCCCGCCGCTTGACCGAATTATTAGAAAATAAGACTTGTTATCGAGCAATATATAAATATATTAAAAACACTTTCGAAGAAATTTAGTGAAGTTACATAATAATAATCAAACTAACAAAATACTACTTATTAGGTACTAAACCAATTAAAGACTTGGCTAAAAGGTCCCAGCAACCAGGCCATTAAAAATATTAAAAAAAAAAAAAAATTAAGACGTCTGTCAATCAATCAATATAATTTTATAACCTTACTTTTCGAATATTGCGCTGCGGCTTAGCGGGCCGGGTTTTATTTTCATAAAGAAGGATCGATTCATAGATAGTTTTAACCTTTGTTGACGGTTTTGGTGCCCATTGAAGTTGAAGTTCTAACATTGTTGACACGTTACATACATAAAATAATAGGCAGAACATTATTCACGTGTGCGGTTCCATTGTTGATTTTTAAGAAAATGGACACCCCCTTGTCCGCCTTTGCTATGTACAAAGCAAATACTTCGGCAAACAAAGAAAAAAAACACAAAAAAAGGAATAAATCAAGCAAACAGCCAATTTCCCCGAAACCATCGCCACAGATAACTGAGAAAAAACAAGTAGAGCTCGCTCAAAAACTGAAAAAGAAACACAAGAAAGTAAAGGAATCAAAGAACATCATTATTAAGAAGAAGCAACACAAAAAGAAGAAATCTAAACACAGCAGAGAAGATAAAAAAGTATGTACAGATAAAAAAATGCCAAAACGAGCCCAAAGCTTAGTAGCTGATGATCAAGAAGAGGTACCAATGCTAGTTGCAGCACCAAAGATGAAAAAAAAATATGAGCTTGATGCGACACTAGAAGTGTGCTCACATTCAAGTGATGGCAGCTTTGAGTTCACACCTGTACAAACAGACAGTGCTGAAGAAGGACTAAAAGTATTCAAGTGGATGATTGCTCCATACAATGTTAATGATTTTTTCAAAAATATTTGGGAGAAGAAACCATTGCACATTGCTAGAGGGAATCCTGATTATTATAAAGAAATATTAACAACACCCATTATAGATGACATGCTGCGAAATGAAAATATCCAGTTCACCAAAAATATTGATGTTACATCTTACGTTGACGGCAAAAGAGAAACACACAATCCAGAAGGGAGAGCTCATCCACACTTAGTTTGGGACTTCTACTTAAATGGTTGCAGTATCAGATTGTTGAATCCACAAACTTATATTCCTAAATTGCATTTGATGAATGCAACCATGCAGGAGTTCTTCAATTCCTTTGTAGGTGCCAATGCCTACCTCACACCACCCGATAGTCAAGGTTTCGCTCCACACTATGATGACATTGAAGCATTCATATTACAAACAGAGGGCAAGAAACAATGGCGTGTTTATAAACCACTGAACGAAGGAGAGGTGCTACCTAGAGTTTCTTCAAGAAATTATGAACAGAATGAAATAGGAAAGCCAATACTAGAAGTTACTTTAGAAGCAGGAGACATGCTGTATTTCCCTCGTGGGTACATTCATCAAGGTGTCACAGTAGATGGTGAACACTCCCTTCATCTCACTATTAGCACATATCAAAAGAATTCTTGGGCTGATTTATTTGAGAAATTAATTCCTGCTGCTGTACAGTTGGCTATCAGTGAAAATGTTGAACTGAGAAAAGGCCTTCCATTTGATATTTTTGATAACTTCGGTTTAGTCCACTCTGATTCAGTGACGCCTCGCAAACAAGAAATAAATAAAATGTTAACTACACTTTTCGACAAGATTAAGCAATGTTTACCAATAGATGAAGCTGTAGATCAAATGCACAAGAATTATCAGCATGCAGCACTACCGCCTGTCTTGAATGACCTAGAGAAGTCAGTCACAGTATTTGGAGATACTGATGTAATGACAGACAATGGCATTGTCACTAATAGGGTGGAAATATCTCCTGATACTAGAATAAGATTACTGCGAAAAAATATATTACGAATGGTGACAGAAGATAAAATAAGGTTATATTATCATGTTGAAAACTCTTTGGAATACTATGGAAGTGAGCTGCCATATCTTGAAATTGAGGAAGAGTTTGCTCCTGCAATAGAGACACTGATAATGACATACCCTGATTATGTTGCTGTAGAAAGCCTAGACATTGACAATAATGCGGATAAGTTAAGTTTAGCAGATGCATTGTGGAGCAGGGGACTCATTATGACTGAATACCCATTGGAGAATTTAGAAGACGATTAAATTATAATTATTGATTGTATACTGTATTTTTTTTTTTTGATTGATGCTCACATGTTGTCTGTTATTTCATACAAATCAAGTTCTTATTTTGTTGATGGTACAACTCTTGGGCCGCCCAAATTTGGTCTTTTAAAGTTAACATAAATTACATATAGAGACCAGTGGTGGCCCAGTGGTAATGGTCGCGACTTACGAGTTGCAGGTCGAAGATTTGAACCCAGACAGGCGCTTTACTTAGTGTTAATTATTTCATCACCATTGCTCTCAAAAACGTTGAAGGAAATATTCTAGATGTGTCCCAGCAGTGGAAACATTATTGGCTGATTATGCATACCTACTAGATAACATCGCAATATTCTCTTTCTAACAAATCATATTTCATCAATAATAGGCAATTGAAAGTCACTTGAAACAAATAAAGATCTTAGTAAAATGATTCAATGAATGAAATTCGAAGACGTGACATCCACTACCCACACTGGGCCCGCGTGGTGGATAATGGCCCACTCCCTCTCACAAGAGACGAAGCCTATGTCCCAGCAGTAGGAACATTACAGGCTGTTTAATAAACTTTTTGTAAAAGTAATGACTAGTCTAGATTTCAATATGCATAGATCGACAAACTTGTAACATATTATACAGGGTCAAATTAAATTACTTAGCAAAACTCCGCAGACGTGATGGGTATCGATATCTAAACACGTGCCGTCTTATTACAAAACACGATCTAACTTCAGTCCGAGCCTAAATCTTCAAGCCAGTTTTTGTATTTCGAACTATAAGCCGAGTTCAGTAAAGTTCATACTGCGAAATTGACAACCTAAGACCGGACTAAGTTGTCAGTTTTGTAGAACTCTATTTCGATTTCTGTTAGGTTCTTATTTCAAAAATAGGCTTGATGGTTTAAACCACGTCTATAGAAAAACCTTGTTTTGTAATAAGACCAGTGAAGTTGTATACAAAAACACTGATATTTCAAGTGTATACACTAAGTGCGCTGCAGTCGATGCACAAAAAAAAACATCAATATAAGTAATTTATTTTTAGTTTTAACATGTTCAGATAACTTACTTTACGATACTTATCACGACTGCGGATTTTCGTTGCCTTATTTCATTTGACCCTGTATATTTGGATGCTTCGGCTACTCAGGGCATTTCTTACCTTCAAAACTCAAATTCTGCTCCAATCAATTACTACCGCCATGACATTATTAAATTTAGCTTGCTTGTAGAATCACATTTCACACACCTGTAATACTACAAGCACCACTAGGGCAGGGTGCAGTGGTGATTATCATAAAATAAATCTTAAACTGCAGTCACCAAGCCTAAAACCTCAGTTTAAGATTAGATAATATTGGTGTGATGTTTATTTATTTATTTATTAAAACTTTATGCACAAGTAAAAAATAATACTGTACAAAGGCGGACTTAATGCCTGTATCTACTACTAACTACTTGTTGTTATATAAGTGTAAAGTGTAGATAATGCAACCTATAGCAAGACAGGACAGCACAGTCATCCAAGAACAAGAATCCCATTTTCAGCTAAAGCACCAGGAAGTGGTGAAGGGCGGACGTCAAAGTCAAAGCATTTGGTTCAAGTAGGCACTTTTGAACGTCAACAATTAAAATAAAATAGAATTTATTCTAGCCGCCCCTTCCAAAAGTTAGTTTCGCATGGAGAATAATGGGCAAAAATTCCACTGTTACACTTTAAAAATGTTTTACAATTTTGTATACCTACATTAATTATATAATTATAGATGAAGACCTCAGATCATATAAAGATCTGAGATGAAGACGATGCAACTGTATTAAAACTGCTATGCCACAATAGGTAAAAATAATTAAAAATGGGCATGTATTTAATGCGGCAACTAAGTAAAATGAAAATAGGTGTTAAAAAAAAAAATAGAGTGGGTACCATATATAATGGGTTGGCAGCTAATAAGGAGTATCGTAATAAGTAATAGGTAGCATATTAATATATCAGTAATAAGCTCCGTTTTAATTTAAACTAGCATCAAGTTTTTCTTTTGGGAACAGAATTAATATCTAAGCGGAAACTTAATGGCGAAAACAAAATAGAAAATGGGCGTTCATGTTTGTCATAATTGTCACAGTTCTAACCAAACCTTAATTAAAATATTCTATGCATGGTCGATGGCAGGGCTTGGTCGACGGAGCCCCGATTCGCGGGGCTCCTACTTCTGGGTGGTTTATAAAAAAATAACCACGAAGGGGATGGCGGGGTCTATCGACCCCGCCATCCCCTTCTAACCTAACCTGTCCGAGTCGGGGTGCCCTAAAGACCAGATTGCATCCAGTTTCTCCTGGTAACAAATTAAAACGGAGCTTATTACTGATATATTAATATGCTACCTATTACTTATTACGATACTCCTTATTAGCTGCCAACCCATTATATATGGTACCCACTCTATTTTTTTTTGTTGCAAACATTTAGTCGACTTTTAAGTTATTAGTCACTAGGAAAATAATAAGCTTTAAAAATGTAGCAATGACAAAAAAGTTAATTATGTGATAGATAGTATCTGTTTTTAAGTAAGTGAGCACTATGCATCTATTAGATACATAGTGCTCACTTACTTAAAAACATTGTAGAAGTACTTATACGATTTTCCAATTTTTTTAAACAACTAATATGTCAGTATGTAAGCTAATATTAATCACAGAATGTAAATCAATGTCATAAAAATAATAAATTATACAAATAAATTAGCAACCAGTTTGATTTTGTCTACACCCTAGATTGTTCTTTGCAGCTGTATCAGCATGTTTCCGGGCGTTTTGCGAGACTGTCTTATGTAATTTTGACGTTCAAAAAATGCTGATTCTCGGCCTAGTTTTAATAAATTACTTGATTTTGAACGGGATCACATTTATTTCTCGTATTGATGTCAAACACTACAACCGAAATAGATAAATTGTATGTGCTGAGGATCGAACTCACGACCTTCGGAGAATTTCCACTGACTCTAATCATTTACCGTCACATATTTTACATAAATATAACATCCGATCACGCCTGGGGCCGTACTATGAACTGTTAACGCCATCATGATTCCGTTGAGAAAAAGAGATAGTGCTATCGGTCATGTATAGCTCCGTCTCTCTTCCACGCTGGAACAATGATGGAATTAACACGTCATAGTACGGCCCCTGTACTGCCGATGGGCTAGGCAGAGGTGGACACGTAGTAGGTCCACGTCCACTCTTTACTTTAATTAATTCATGGTAAAGAGGAAACTATGTTATGGCTTCAATAAAAACACTTATAATTTTCTTAAATCATTAATATTTATTTTAAATTGCATATAAATTTGTGGACTTTCTGTTACAATAGTACTCTCGAACTGATATCATTTTTGTATAAAACGCTAAAATTATGTTTTACAACTATTGTACCAGAGTGCCATGACAATGTCGCAAACATTCGATCCACTCGAGTAGGTACACGTTATAAACAGAAAATACACACACAATAATTTATACTCTAAGCTTATTCTTCTCTTCAAGAAATTAACCTATTTAAAAATACCACCTAAAATGTAGGTACTTAAGATTTCCTAACGTTCACACACACTCTCACGTTCGAGACGAGCTGTTATTGATAACAACGTAAGGGTTTAAAGGTAAACAATTTAACAAAAAAAAAATATACGGGGACCTCACCGCAAATGTATAAAGAAACTTAAAATAGTCACGTAAGTAACAAAATGTAGAGTTTCACTTTCAATCCGCGTACAATATGTCAATGGGTTTCTAATGAGAGCTGAGCTCCAGCATGGTGCGTAAGTACAAAAAACTTGATACAAACCGCAGAGCCACGAGCTGGTTCATTAACGACAAACATGACGTATGTTGCAATAGCGGTAAATATATTTCATTTAACTACTACACATTTTATTTCAAGTTATTTCTTTACAGGCAGTGATACATTTATAACATTTGGTATACGACTGTGCATGTTATAATGACAATTTCATAATAAAAAGCTTGGCCCAAATAGTTTATAAAAAATCAAAGTGCTATGACGAAGACATTTTTGAAATTTCTTCTAAGTCATGAGTAATTTGTTTAAAACGTGTGACAGATTAGTTCATACACACCGCGATACCACACTGGGTGTACCTTAATTCAAAAATAACCACTGATCATATCAAAATTATATTGTATGTGAAGCAAAACGTCCAATGATAAAAACATTATCTGATAAATTTTAAATTCTTTGTACTGATATACAAGATTTCGGGCGCAATACCTAATTCAATACTACGCAAACTTTAATTTTTTTAGCCTAAACTTATTTAATAAAAAAAGAAACTTCTAAATCTATTGCCTGATTTTTAAAGAGGCGAAAAAACCTCGTCTCATCGACCGTAACTGAATAAGGGATCAACTACATTTACACATATCATCCTAAATTTGTCAGACATTTTACGTTTATTGAATTAATGTTAACTATTATTTGGCTATGTTACTAACATGAACTGTACAACGACAACAATAAATTCAGACAATTATTTCAAAATGTTTAAAGTTACGTAAGTATATTTCAAAATATAAACTGCAAAGAATAAATGTAGCTATCCCCTAAAACATTATGTTGTTATCATTTCCTTAAATGTAAATATTTACAAAGAATGAAGTTTCTTACATTTAGTAGTTAGTTCGCGTTAGTAGACTATATTAACCTGTTAATTCGCTCTCCAGTTGCCTTATCTATACCATAGAATATCAATACAATGTGATGTCAAACTTTCACTATTTCTCTATCGCCCTCTTACACTACACGAGTAACTCTTATAATTCCTCTAAAATTTGAATTAATATAAAAATCCGTCATTTTAAAATGCCCTAATTATATCGAATTCCGAGGTAGACCATTCATCTATATCTAATCTCTCAAAGTTAGTAAAATATTGCTAAGAAAACTTTCAAATATTTTATCTTTTCTCAATTTCAATAAGCCATGCTATACGAGTCCGTAGTCATGTAGTGTAAGTTTGCACAAAATTTCATTATTGCTTTAGGTTTCAAACAGAAAGGGTTCGTTATAAAATAAAATTAGACATAATTAACCCAACATGGCAACATCGACTGGGTTCCTACATAAAACAAAAATTATTCATGATAAAATACATTCATTCAACGTCATTTTTATTACTGCTGCCAAACATGACGGACTCTGTCGAGTATAAAAATTGTAGATTTCGTTGCCATAAAATTACAGAACCCAAAACATTGCTTTTCTATTTTAAATCTTATAAACAAGTAACTTATCAAATAGATGTATTGAAAGCAAAAATACACAAATTGTGCTATCAGTTATTACTGTGTACTTCATTTCATAATATAAAGAAAAATGTTTAGTAAATATTAAACCAGATTCCAGTAAATTAAAGTTACAATAAACCATGATTATGCAGACAGAAAGGGGTGACCCATAATAAATATCTACTAAAAAGATACAACTTATGATCCTTGCTAGAAATGGAATTTGGGAAGTGAGTCGAGTTTGATACCACACATTGCATTATTATAAAATTGACACCTATTTGTAGCTTGATTTTATTACATTTAACATGTGTTAAACGAGATATTTCGTGAGATGCTAACTATTTGACACATACTAAACTTTTTCATCTAATAACTATCAATCTCTAACTCTTATCCAGCACATAAATACAATGACATAAAAGAGTTTCAATAGAAAATCTATCAATCCCACATATTCTCACATCTGTTGGATAACAGCTACCAACATATAAGAATTACTAAAACATTTTTGATAAACCCACTACCCAAATTCCATACACAGCTTAACAAAATAAAAAAACAGACCATCCTTTATTCCAATCCTTTTCGAATTTCAAACAACGGCCCGGGAACCTAACTTTAACGATAAGACACTTATAAGTACATAACATACGTACTTGGTCATAGTGTTCGTTCATTATTGAACTGTCGGTGAACGACTGAGTTGCACAACATATATTATTTCTTCGCGGGCGGTTTTCTAGGCGTGCGGGTGGTCTTACCCGTCGATGTTGAGGGCGTCGGCACTATCGGTGACGCTTTTACTTCTGGAATGGATGAATTTTTGTGTGAACGAGGAGGATATAGTTACTTCGAAACAATTCTGCAACGTAAAGATAGATTTGGCGGGTCAAATATGCAAAAAATGCACAAAAACTTTCTAGGACATGTCGGTTTCCTCTCGATGTTTTCCTTCACCGTTTGAGAGCAGTGGTGACGATATAATTTACACAAAGCAAAGCGCCTGTCTGGGTTCGAACCTACGACTTACAACTCGCAAGTCGCAGCCGTTACCACTGGGCCACCATTGCTCACGCATGGTAAATTATAAAGAAAATAAATCGCTTGGGACCCAGCATGGCATGGTCCTCTCTGTGACCCACCCGGCAGTGGGACCGTTACAGGCTGATTATCGTCGGCGTCGCCGTGCAGTGAAAACCTCGTGATAGAAACTGTGTACGTTACCCTAGCAGGAAAGTGGTTCCTAGAGTGATATAAGTGAAACGTATAATTAGTGCATAATCTGCTGTGTATGTGCACCACATAAAAAAATTGTGCGCTTTGTCGTTTTTTTTCATTTTTTTTATGTGGTGCACATACACAGCAGATTATGCACTAATTATACATTTCACTTATATCACTCTAGGAACCACTTTCCTGCTAGGGTAACGTACACATAGAAACTAACGTTATTTTACAGAGAAAGATAAAAACCGTCCGAAAAATAGCCGGTTCATTGACGTTTTCAGAGGTTGTCATCCTCATCAATAGGAGACATTAGAAGCATGGTACTTGTTGTCAGAGTTGCACTGTCCTCTGATACCTAATGACACTCTTATATTGTAAAAAGCCAATTATTTTTTAAAGAGTAACCGTGCAGTTTCTTGCCGGCTCTTCGCCATAAGAAACAACAAATTGGAACCGTGCACCTAGCTTCTGACATTTCATAAGTGCCCAAGTAGGGTTACGCGAAATAAAATATTTTTATTTAGATTTTGCATTTTAGAGCTGTGCATGTTTGTTCTCTGGTTTCCTACACAAGAAATAAATAAAAAAAACATAAATATATGTTTACGAGGTTTTCACTGCACTCCGACGTTATGCACCCAGCCTGGTCTATCACCAACTATATATAAGTATACCGTTACCGGATCTCCTCCCCTTGCGCGTGGGCGTCGCGATGGGCGCCTCTTTCTGTTTGGGCGGCGTCCGCTTCGCCGGTGTACTCTTCGCCTTAGCCTTCTCACTCACTGCGGTTGCAGTCTGATGAAGTGTATAAAATGTTCAGTTGTTGTTAAATACGAGTATGTAGGTAGAAAAAAATGGGGAAAAAAAACTACATTAAAAACAGAAGTGTTGACTAATGAGTAATTATTATCTTGTTTTGCGAGACTCCCGAGGGCCTTGCGTTAATTTAATAATATCTGCTTTAATTTTAACTTTCCGTTTGTATATTTTTGATCATACTGCTGTTTTTAGATTTTGTAAATTGTTTGTTGTAAGTATTGCACTGTTTACATCAAAAATCTATTTTAAAGATTAAAAATTGCCGTGTGATTTTGTTAAATTCACTTTTTGAGGAACTGATTGGCTATGCAATAAGTACCTCATTTAGTGCATTGCAATATTTATTTGATTTAAAAATCCTTTAACTTATAGGAGTTAATTCCATGCAACTCGCGCATGCCAAATATAATTGAAAAATGGCAAATTATAGAAGAAAACAGGCTAAAAAATAGGAAACAATAATAAAAATAAATTTTGAACACAAAAGCAAGCGATGAAATGAATGAATATGAATGAATACGAATATTATACATAAAGTAAAATAATTACTATAGACAGAAGTTTAACTTGGTTTTAATAGAGAAAGTACTAAGCAAGGTATTAGTGCATGCTCTTCCAATATTGTTTAGATTTCATTAGAATAGATGTACAGAAAATAAATAAAAGAAGATGGCAGAAGAGTTTTGGTTTCTTTTTCTTGGAAAAGATCTATTACCACATTCTCATTAACTATGCTATAACCATGCAATCACCATGCATCCCGGTCACCCATAAACTTCACAAGCTATCAAACTATTAGTTGGTCAGCAATATTAAATTAATTAATTATTAACAGTAATGGCAGATTAATCTATCATTCCTTAGGGTCTTTCTATCTGATCTGTATCTTTGGAAATTTTTAATTAAGGTATGAAATTTTAGATAATTTTTTTAATAAAAACCATAGAGATTATAGGACATGTTGGTCTAGTTTTTGGTATAATTTTATTAATAACTCTTGATCTTTTATTCCGAAATTTCTAGTGTCCAAACTCCCTACATATTTCTTCTTATTTATGTACAGTCCATGTAACGTTTCGTATATAAATAATGGTCATTTATGCGTGGAATGATATATGAGTAATAACGAGAATAAATTAATACCTTTACCGAAAATAAGGCCGACCACTGTACACTGGAATTGTTTGTTTAACTTGCATCATACAATTTTCCGTAGATAAGTGGATTTGTCAAAATCGTTGTTACTGTGAATGGAACTCTTAAAAAATAGTTACTATATTATAGCATTTTCGTTATTTCCTACTTGAGAGTTAAACATTATTTAAATGTAAAATTTTACTTCGATGTACAAAAGATTTATAAATTGTTTTTATTTCTGAACAATATAAGGTGCTTCATGAAGTCTGTCTTGACATCAAAATCAGCAAATTAGATCGGAATAGTATACAGGGTGTTAGGGACTCTAGACTCCCTAGCATAGAAATTTAGTCGGTTATCAAAAAATAAATTGGCTGGTTGAACCAGCCGATTTTTTCACTTTTCTATCATAGAAAAGTGCAATACCTACTCGGTCAAAATGTATGGCAGAGCTAAGTTTTTTCAAAATAACCGACAAAAAAATTCGGAATCATTTTCACCCTGTATTTAAATGTGTTTGTCTCAATCACATTGCAAAATGTAATCTATCTTTCTGCCTAGCTTATTCCCAACTGTGTTGAGGTCGGCTTCCAGTCTAACCGGATACAGCTGAATGCCAGTATTTCCCATGGAGCGACCGCCTGTCTGACCTCCACAACCCAGTCACTGGGTAACACAATACCCCTTGGTAAGACTGGTTGTCAGACTTTCGGGCTTCTGACGACCCGCAACGACTGCCAGATCTACGAATGACAGCAGGGACCAACGACTTAACGTGCTTTCCGTGGCACGGAGGGGTCTCGATATGTTATAAATGGTCACCCATCCTCGGACCGAACTCGGCAAGCGTAGCTTAACCTTCTTAATTTATTAGTGCGTTATTATTCAGACACGAGCCCGATCATTAGAGGCATTTTAAAGAACAAACAATTAATTCCACATGGACCAATTAAAGCATAAAAATGTCTACTTGAAAATATCCCAAAGACATGGTTTGGATTATATGCTGGTTTTCTATTAACAACTTTGACAAACACCACCCCATCGGTAAATTGTACACATCCTTATCACATGCATAAAACCGACACAAAATATACCCCATCAATATCTGTCAACACTCAATAATATCGTAAATACAACTTTCTTCTAACTAATACATTTTTACTTATACAACACATACTGTGCAGTCTGCTGGGGTATGTTAAAATTAATCGATTTAGTATTAGTACTTAGGTATCTTTGATAGAAACTTGTGTATCTTTCTTTTAGTAAGGACATTCGACAGGAACTCTATTTAAAATGTAATAAATTCGAATTTTCAATTAAATTCTAAAATCTAAAATCACACCACCCCAACAGACATATCGCCATCCCGCTCGCACTCACACAAAGTCCCAGTGCGAGCGAGAGCGAGGCACGTTGCCACAGCACTCGTACCCACTCTCGACACATGAATGTAAAATGACTGGTGACGGCAGATACGTACATTTCTATATATCCGTTGTACAATGCCTACCTTGCTAGTGCTCGCCACAATGGGCGTACTACCTGACGATTTTCTCTTATTTTTTGTTGGTGATTTTGTTTGTGCTTTAGTTTTGCGAGCGCTTTTTGGACTGCGCTTTGGCATCGTCCGCGCGCGTTTCACGGGCGTCACCGATTCCTGGAACAAGTGGGCAGTATGTTAGCTTGAAAAGATGACAAAATATTTTTAAGGCCTAGACTCAAGCATTCGTTAAAACTAGAGTCAACCAATCAAATGGCTTTAAACTAATTTTAAGTAATGATTGGGTTGTGTGAGGTTCTGTAATTCGGGCCTACTTCTCCCAAGAGTGGAATAAAAGTGGAAGGTGTTTCTTTTTTAATATTTTGATCCTTAATATCTCTATCTCGTTATAAGGACTACCAGACGTGTTATATTTTTAATCGACATATATTTACAGTAAACAAGGGGCGTTAATAATAATGGCACATCGAGTTTAAGGCGGGGTGTTATCTCAATATTCCCAAAAATTGGTTTCTTAGAACGTCGAGTATGACGTAATGTAATAAAAATAAGTAACGCGAAAAATACAGTGAACAGAGAAGGGTATAAAGAAGAATTTAAACCGAACAGAATAATAAATAATAGTTTGATATTCCCAATAAAAAATTGGGAAGTTGTAGCACAAAAATAAACTTTGACGTCGAAGATCTCTGTATTTCCAGCGATAACAACAGTTTTTTTTTTAAGAATTTAGTAGGTTTTCCATTTTTTTTAAACTTTAACCAAACCATTATTTAATTTTATGTCTATATTTTAAATAATCTAAAGAAAAGCAGTAAAATAAATGCCCATTCGCAGCTTACGTCACATTTCAACACAAATATCATTTTCAATTTTCAATCTTATTGACGCTCCATAGTGGTGACAATAGTTTACGCGGTCATACTTTAGTCGTCGGGCAGCGCTCGACTTGGATGGTTGGCACCGGACGCTCTGTGCATAATTCGATTGTAGTTTTCAAGTAATTTATGACTGAAAACAGTGTGTGAATTGAACTAAAGTTCTGTGGCGGACTACTAAGGCTACTCACTGCCTAATATTGAAGTGAAAATTCAGTCTCAGTGGAAATATGGGCAATAAAAATAAAATGTTGCGAAAGAGTTTTACAAGAAAAAGACGAAAAACTCGAAAAAATGATGGAATGTTTGGGGTAAGTAGGATGATTACGGTATTGTATCATAATAACATTTGAAATTTGTATTTAGTTTAGTATACTTACGAAACTGTATAAATCTATAGAAACGGTATTGACAATTTCTACAAACATTTTGCTAAATCCAAAAACAAATAGGTGCACTCTATTTTGATGTCTATAGAATGCATATTTGAATGCGCCTAGTGCAAACGTCTCTGGTCGAAGCAACCATCGAGGCGATAGCCATATTGCAATAGTAGGTATAAGTAACAAAAACAAACTTGCAGATAAATCAGAGTGCGTTCGTAATTATTATAATAATATAAATATTGCACTAGTTATATAAAAAGCATTTTGATTCTTTTGTAAGATTATTTTTATAATATTTATTGAGTCATTAGACCAGTGCCGATAATTTTTGAAAACGAAAAAAGTCACAGTAGGATGAAACCCATTGGAAAAGAAAGAGAATATAACAAAAATGAAAGGAAAAATAATTTACGGGCGATCCGAGGTCGGGAAGTGGGGGTTATCTCGATTTCCGGCAAAACTACAAGTCTTATGGAAAAAAGTGTAATAGCAAAGTTGTAGGTAATAAAAAGATCTACAACTTTTGTATTCACACTTTTTTCAAGTAACCTCAAAATTTATGGTTTTATATTTTTATCTTTTACACAGCATTTTTTTTTTTCGCGAAATTTGCCGAATACTTACCTTTTTATGTTTCAAGCACACTGTATTTTTATTGATTTAAAATATTTGTTTTTTTCACCTTATTTTGGCCTAATATCGAAAAAGCACCCTAATTTTCAATCGAAAATTCTCACGTGAAAATATCTGCTTTTTTAAAAACTCGGTAAAAAAAAATAATTGCTGTGTAAAAGATAAAAATAAAAAACCAAGAACTTGGTTATTTTAATTTTTCACATAAATTTTGAGGTTACTTGAAAAAAGTGTGAATACAAAAGTTGTAGATCTTTTTATTACCTACAACTTTGCTATTACACTTTTTTCCATAAGACTTGTAGTTTTGCCGGAAATCGAGATAAACCGCTTTTTACCCTTAAACCCCCACTTCCCGACCTCGGATCGCCTGTAAATTATTTTTCCTTTCATTTTTGTTATATTCTCTTTCTTTTCCAATGGGTTTCAGCCTACTGTGACTTTTTTCGTTTTCAAAAATTATCGGCACTGGTCTAATGACTCAATAAATATTATAAAAATAATCTTACAAAAGAATCAAAATGCTTTATATATAACTAGTGTGCAGTATTTATATTATTATAATAATTACGAACGCACTCTGATTTATCTGCAAGTTTGTTTTTGTTACTTATACCTACTATTGCAATATGGCTATCGCCTCGATGGTTGCTTCGACCAGAGACGTTTGCACTAGGCGCATTCAAATATGCATTCTATAGACATCAAAATAGAGTGCACCTATTTGTTTTTGGATTTAGCAAAATGTTTGTAGAAATTGTCAATGCCGTTTCTATAGATTTATACAGTTTCGTAAGTAAACTAAACTAAATACAAATTTCAAATGTTATGATACAATACCGTAATCAATACTTACCCAAACATTCCATCATTTTTTCGAGTTTTTCGTCTTTTTCTTGTAAAACTCTTTCGCAACATTTTATTTTTATTGCCCATATTTCCACTGAGACTGAATTTTCACTTCAATATTAGGCAGTGAGTAGCCTTAGTAGTCCGCCACAGAACTTTAGTTCAATTCACGCACTGTTTTACCAATTTTAGCAAATACCAACTAATATTCAGCCAGCAGCAGCTTCCATTCCCGTGGATGATCCCTCTATCGTCTAAATTTTTCAGAATTCTAGCTTCCGTCCCGGCTCCGCATTTTCTTAGAAACATTATGGCATTTGTCACTTTGGAGCTGTGATATTATTGCATTTATTTAGAGTTTATGTGATTTTTAAGTGGTCCGAGGGCCTTTATGTTGGTTTTGTTTTCTATTTTTTTACCGCACCCACTAAGTACCTATCTAAAACACAAACATTAGTTTGAAATGGCATAACTACCCATATAATTAACCCTTCCATCCCTGATACTGACTTACACCCGAAAAGCATAATTCCCCTTCTAGAGCAGTCGGGTAAAATTCGGAATGTTTATATTTGACCTGTTTATCATGTACTGTAATAAAAATAAACAGTAGTGATGTTTTTTTTTTTAATTGTTATGTGTAATTATTTATTGTATCATATTATGAACCGACACTGTAATTACATCGAATTTTAGAACGCACGTCATAAGTAAGTATATTCAACAGAAAACATCTGATTTCCTTACGTATACTATGCAACTTTCCTTGAGCACACAAACGCCCGTGTTAGCGTTTGCGAGTGTGTGCATAATTACCGTAAAACGCGCAGATGCGGTTGTGTGAGTGCGGTAATAGCGAGTAAAATCGTAGTCGGTCCGCGCCTTAAGAAAGAGACTGGAGCAGGTATCATTTTCAGGATTTGTCCGGACATGACCGGCTTTTTGGTTCTTCGTCCGGTCTTGTCATTTGTTCGGACTTTTCGACTTACGGGGATTTCTTTTAGAAAATCCAAAAAATAGCTAATTGAATACGGAAAAAATAAAGTTCTAAAAGTTATATCTGGACTTTTTGTATATGTCCAACATTTTGTCAGGAATTTTCAAATTTCTAAATGGGCCCCTAGACTGGAGCGGTAGAGACGAAGCTAAACTTTTTCTATAACTCGAAGAGCATTATTAACGGCTGCATACTGTACGTATATTCACAAATTAACTTATCAAAAGCAAATCTTCACTCCTCTTTTTGTAATTTTTTTCATTAATTTTACATTACTATAACTTTACTTTAACGAGCGTAGAATCTTACCTCTGAATCATTAGAGTTGTCCAGTTTGGCCCGTGGGGACGACTTGGAACTGTTCCGTTTGCGGCCCTTCTTCTCTAGCTGCGATTCGTCTTTGTACAGTGAGAGGTCCACTGTAGACATCAGATGTTCTAGTTCAATGTTACAGTTGTATTTGTCAATATAAAATTATACATTGTGCAGCAGTTATAAAAATTAAAAAGGTAGATATAATTAGTTAGTAGCTACACAATTCACATAAGTCCTATCAATATAGCGGTCTTTGCGAAAGATGCATCTTCTAAAAATAGACGAGTAGATTTCCCTTCTTTCAAAAAGATCTCTAGTACTACGAAAATGAAATAGCTGCAGAGGGACAACTAGTTTCTGGAGAGGTGTTCTAAGTTCAAATTAACTGAAGGTATGGGCAAGAGGGGGTGTTCGAAGTTTACATATACAAGGTGTAAAAATATCCATCATGGCATAGCCGTTATGTACGCATTCTGTACAACAAACTAAGTAACATTAAGCAAAAATGTTTGCTGGGAAACCAGTTTTATTTTTGATGTGAAAAATCGCTGATTACGGCAGCGCGCAATGTAACGCACACAAAACACTGGACATAAGGGTATGGCAATGGTACAGAAGTTATGAACATTTAAAACCTTCAATATCTCCATAACCAGAACCATCTCCGTCCCGAGGTATAATCCAGTACAAAAAAAAATATTACAATGATGGGGAGGACTAGTGCCACTCGGCTTTGATAACGGGGAAGCGCCATTAAAATCATCAATACAACCCTCTCAGTTCATATTTATATGAACTGAGAGGGTTGTATTGATGATTTTAATAATAATTATTTATTTATTATGTTGGTATTTATGTACACAGTAAAATAGATACAGATACGACCTATTAGTATTGAGTACAAAGGTACTGCCTCTGATCATATAATGTGTTTATATGATCTGAGGGTACTGCTTACTTCTTAAGAAATTTCTTCCAGCAGACCTAATTCTAATACTATAATTCTGTAAATACATACTTGTTACAGTCGCGAACCGGTATTTTGTTCAACATACAACCTGATACTGACTTGCAAATTGCAAAAAACGTAAGAAAATTTGAATTTCGCGGGCTACTCTGGCGCTTCCCCATAAGCGTCTTTTTACACCCGTCATTATGTAAGTTGAAATAAACAGAAGCTATCCTCACGTCCGTCGGGATGCTCCTCGCTGAGCTGCGCGGGCGCGCGCTCGCCGCCGGCCTCGGCCCGCAGCGCGCGCTGCAGGATGGACAGCGCGCGCGCCGCCTCGCCCGCGCGGATGCTCTGCGTGCCGCCCGGCCCGCGCGACATGGACAGCGTCGTGAGCACGCACTCCATGTCTGTGGGGGGGGTACACGTGCAATGTGATGTCATAATCTGCGCTTTCTTGTCCATCGCGGCTACTGTTAACTTGTCCGTCGCGATTGCTAATTCTTTCAAAGGCCCGATGATTAAAACGGTCTCTAGTCTAACAAGCGGCGATTATTTGACATCAATTATTCGGCTTTAGTTTTCTGTGAGCTGAAATCGATCCACGTATAAACAACTTCCATCCCTGTTAAACAATTTAGCCATCGACAATAAACGTTCAGAGGAAAGTAAAATCCTAGATAATTGTCTCAACACGGAAGACCAGCAGGATTGCTTTCGAGTCTGTGAAGTTTGCATTTAAATTATAGAATTCCTCGAAGGCCTTACCGATGACGTCATAAAAGTCGGGCTTGTAAATCTCCCCCATGGGGTCCGTGGTTTTGTCTTGTGACAGCCAGCGGATCTTGATCTTGCGAGTGGTGCGGTACACGTTCTGCATCGCTTGGCACACGTAGAACCCTCCTTCGGCGTTGCGAAGTGCTAAGTACTCGCTTCTGTTAAAGATATGTTGGGGGTGAGGAGTTGATCGATACTTTATATTCTAGCAAGACGTCTCGATGATGAATTAAGCCTGGTTTCCACGGTGCGATTTAATTGCCAGTCTTCCAAGGCATTATGGTCATTGTGTCTGGTCTCTACCTATCGTCGCATGTCAAGCCATTAGGTTCTCGAAAAGCTGGCACCCCGGCGGTGACAAGAGCACGACGGATGATATACTTGATGCTAGCGTGCCGTGCTGGGGCGGCTGCTGCAGGTGCGGGAAACCACAAACGGCGTAAATATTCCAATCTTATTGGAATTTATATGTTCGAGCCGTTTGTGGTTTAAACTATAGGGCCATGGGGTCCGGCTACCCACTTAGTTTTTCGAGACATTGCTAAGCGGTTGGTCGACTCTTCAAGTGATCAGAGGACTGGCTTATTGGTAGCAATAACATTTGCGTCGTCTAAACGGTGTTTAGACGATGCAAGTCAATTGTTGCTTCAATTGTATTGTATGTATGCCACAGGCAAGAAACTTGCCTCGTGTAAATGGGGCTTTATGAGTTCAGAATAGATTATCGCGCCTAAATACATTTGCTAAACCCTGACATGAAGAGAAGTGTTACCGAATTTTGACCCGAAGTTAAAAATATTTACAGAAAGTCTTTGCGCCTCTTCTTTCTAGCTTACAAAGCTAGGAAGTGATGAACAGTGTCTTGAGGGCTGTTTTAGTAAGTTTTTACCCTCAAAAGTACCGTTTAATTTGAATAAACAGCAAAGTAATTGTGTAATATAATAACACACGAACAATGACGTTGTTGAGAAGATGACTTTTTAAAACATAATAAAGCAATGGATTAGTAATTATCTTCAAAGTTTTCGGAATGTGATTGTGAGTTACGCAAGTAGGGTGCAGAGTTTTTGAGTCTTTTAGCACAGGTCACTTTTGTCTCAATCCGGATCTCATAAATGCTGCTTGGCTGGAGACATACGGAATGTCAGATATTCATTTCCGCTAACTCTACTCCTACTATCTACTACATACTTGTAAATGATGATCAGTTTTTCATCATTCGGCTTAGTGGGCGTGGAACGTCCGGCCGAAGCAGACAACTTGGTTGCCATCGCCAGCTCTGGGGTCGGCGACTGGTATAGCTGCACCTGGAAAATTATTAACAATTAGCTATGTTGATGGGGTACATTATCGGGAGCCAAAGATGATAGGTCGAGGTATATAACATTACATTTTGTAGGGACTATAAAAGGAGGTAGCTAAGGATTAAATATGAATTTGATGACAATGATCCTAAAGTTTGTTTTTTGTCTTCCTGCATATTATACACTATTAGTGATGTTCATGTGTGTATACTTTTTGACACATTTCTGAGATTTTTGTTTTTGTAACTTTTAGGGTGAAAAAATATTTATTATTACGTTATTGATAACTTGATAAGGTAAACATGACTGACGTTCTAAGTAGAGTGTAGCATGTATTATTTCCCCTACCTTGCATAATACAAATTTTGTACTATGAAAGGTAGGATGGAAAGGTGTATTTAATACACCTTTCCATCTATTCTACACATCGTGAAATTTGTTCAAAATCCCATTAATTCGAATTGAACTAATCTTCCGCCTGCATACAAATAAGTACTATTAATTTACTGTCATTGCTGCACCTTTCAGTCCTACACCCTGCATTAAAACTGAGCAGACCAATGTCAGCACATTGCCCCTGACTTTTCTCCGATTTTTGTTCATGGTCATTACAGAAATTAAAATCGATAAAAGTTATTGTTGTGGTCACATGACTTGAAAGATCATCACAGGCTGTCCAGTTTTTCCGATTTATGTTTTGATAATAATTTAAAAAGTACACGAAAAAGTTTAAAATATATATTTTTATGATAACTGTCACTACTATTATACATAATATATCAACTGTTTCCGGCTTAACGTTGATTTCTGGGACACCCTGTATACATTTTTTCAACACATTTGCTCAAAAAATGCATTTACGAAGCCTTTATACATTGTTCGAAAGTTAAAAATTACGCACCATACAACGGAACGGGCGGTAAAATAGGTACTCTCACCTAAGTGTACATGTTTTAGCGCCCCTACGTTGTATAGCGCCGTGCGTATTCTTTACGGTTTTTTTTAATTAGGTACCATAAAAAATTGTATAAGAATTCTACCAAGGAGTTTCAAATTACGAGAATAAATAAGCTGAATGATCGAACCTCCTTGGAAGCGCTTTTGCTCAATACGTTTATCTCACTTTAGTATTAAAGAGAAAATGAGACGAAAGATGCTTTTCGACTCGACTATTGCGATTCGATTTGGAAATGGCGCCATTTTCATATTAGAAACGTCAAAGATTGTTATTGTTGCGACTTTCTGACTGATATTTTTATAAGTTACAAAAGTTTGTTTCATTACCTATTGTACTGTTTTCTCGCAAATGTGTTGAAAAACGTATGACACACGCGCGGAAATTGGTATTTACAAACTCGTTACTATGGTAAGCCCTCGACTTCGTCTCGGGCTTACATTCGTCTACTCGTTTGTAAAAACCAACTTACCGCACTAGTATCATAAATAACTATTGAGTTGGCTTGTATATTGTAATTTATTACCTTCCCATCAATAAAAAATGTACAGACTATTAAAAAAAAACAACAAATATCATTGCAATCCAACTGGAACACCAAGACAAAGAACTTATTGATCTTTATACATTTCAGTTCTGTTTGAATATCTTAATGCACGGCAAAACATGTACAGACAAAAGTTTTTGGAAAACAATCAGACAGCCCAACTGGTGCAAAAGATGAAGACTGGGCCTATTTTGCGCGGCAGTGAGGCACACAATTCTGTTCCATCAAAGTTTTTTCAGTTTTTTGTTGCGGGTAGTCAGAAGCCCAATTAGTCTGCTCACCAAGGGGTATTGTGTTACCCAGTAACTGGTTTGTGGAGGTCAGATAGGCTCCATTCAGCTGCATCCGGTTAGACTGGGAGCCGACTCCAACATAGTTATGAAAATCACATGATTATTGAAATGTTTGTGTAGGTACATATTTTTAAGATATTATTCTAACGGACATCAAATCAAAGTCGTGCAAAAACTGTTCACAAAATCCGAGGCGTGTGAAAATCATTAAAGTATATTAATTCTCTAATAGCTGTACATTGCGTAATACTAAGTCCCTCGCTGAAATGATGACATACAAAATATTTTATTGTTCAAAACTCACCGATATTCACGACAAATAACAGCGTCAGTATAGTACGATTCAAACTTTATGGCAGCTGTGAAGTACGCTACTCGCTGCGCAGTAACTCACCAATCACCCCCGCTGTCAGGTGAATTGTTACTGCGCAGCGACTCGCCTCATGTTCAGAAAACTTATCTATCGAGTTTTTTTTATGCCCGCGCCAAAATAGAAGGGTTATTTTTATATTTGCCATGGAAGTGTGTAGGTGCCTAGTTATAGAACTAACGGCAACTATCAGGAAACGTTATAATTTTTTTTCATTTCAAAAGCGGTTTAGAAAAGCCTTGTTTTTATTTAGCTTCTATACAACGACTTCTATTCAGTCGACACGTTAAAACATGGAGTACCCCGCGAATAACTTAGGATTACAAAAAAAAGGATCTTTTTCTGTAGGTTTTAAAAGCAACGTATTACTCCTCGGATTTTCATCAAAATAAATTCCGAGTTTACATAAACATACACATTCACTTATAATAACATCGTAAGTTACATAATCCTCATTAATATACTTATTTTATTTACCGAAGCATAATTCTGTCCGTTTCAGTGCGTTATCTTCGCGTGCTACTCGCGAGTCGTAGACCTAGTGGAAATAAATTATTTCGGCTGATAGGAGACAACCTGTCGCTTGTTCTACTGTTCGGTCTTCACAATCAACTTGTTGCAAAGGCTGACGTCATTCTGTTGTTATTATAAACAAGAGCTTTGTCTGAGGTAGCACCTTCAGTGTAAGGGCCGGTTTTTTGATTCCTAGTAATAGTCAAGCTAACCATTGGTTAAACTGACTATAGTTAACACTCTAACCATTTGTTAACTCAAGATTACGTATTTTTATCCCCATTTGTACTATGGTTAAAATTAACTATTGCAATGGCCACTAACTTACCCATTGTAGAGTTGGAAGTCGTTAAAAACACCGGCCCTAGAGTAAATAGAGTTTAGGACCTGGCGACGTGGGTCGCACTGTGAAAAGATTTTTGTCGCGACTTGTGCCTTTGTCATAAAAGGGTTAAAAGCATCCGTGACAAAATGCTAATGTGTGTTGGTGATGTATCTGTCTTTATTTTATTGTAGGTATTTTATTTATTTGAGGCATTAAACAACTAAAATATTTTTTGTTTTTATATAAAATATGTTGTAGGTAGGAGTGGTTGACAATAGTGCTCAAATTATTATTTATTTTAAACCTACTTTATAAGCAAATCATTTCAATATCTGACTCAAAAATAGTTCCTCATGTAGGTGTTTACGTTTACTAGGATGTACGGTGTCTTAAATATGAAAGACAATTAAATAGGTACAGCTGGAAATTCAGTATTTTTAAACATATAATTAAAATTAATAAACGTATTTACGACACTAAGGAAAAGTTTACGAAAAAAATTAATCTCTAGTCTTATTTGTAAAATAGTACGAAGCCCGAATAAACCCAAACTTAACGTGCTGTTAGTAACAGTTTAAGTACTTTTCATTCTTAAGTTTTAAGTTTTATTGAACAAATAAGGGTCGGTTTTTTGAACCCAGGTAATAGTCAAGCTAACCATTTGTTAAACTGACCATAGTTAAGACTCAAACCAATTGTTAACTCAAGATTACGTTTTTTGATCCCCATTTGAACTAATATCGCACCTCCGATAAAATACTGTCACAACTCGACATTTTTAAATGTTCAGGATAAATAAAAACATTCAAGTTATTTTTTGGAAGTCGATTTTTTAATCATTGTTTGAAAATATTGCATTCATGTTATATATCTATGTAAAGCTTGTAAAAAGTGTTATTTGATGGCATAATTAATTATTAAAAATCATCGATTTTTTTTATATATTTTTTTACTTGTAACTCTATTTTATCGAAGATTATAAAGGTATACGAAATGAAATATTGTGTTCATATTGTAACATTCTTTATTTTTACCAAAATATATCACAATCAACTATGAAATCAACTTTAATTGGTAACAATCAACATTACAAAAGGGGTCCGCCCCTAAGACGACCCACTGTCGGGGTTTCCTTTATCAAAATAAGCTAGTATGAATTCAAAACAAAACAAAAATTACTCATCGTGTAGATTAATATCTATAAAAATATAATTTGGTTATTTATCAGTCTCGTAATCACTACTTAGACGTCTACTATTCATATAGACCTAACTGTCAACTAAAATTAAATTAACAAAAAAATAACGCACCTATCCTTATGTTAAATAACATAGTGTTACCCTGCCGTTTCAATTTGAATTATTTAATCACTATTGTTTTAGGGTACTTGACAAACATGTTGATAAAATGGTGAATAAAACTGGGGTACGTGATTATTGTTTACCAAACTTAACAAATCATTTCTTTTTCTTTCATTTAGTGGTATAGGTCCGACATAAGCAGCCTTCAAGTCAGGTAATGTTTGCGGGGACTTACGCCAAAGCTTAGTCTCCAAAAATGTATCATCACCATAAGATTTTTTGTAGTAAAGTATATCCGGTGTTTGTTTAGAATATTTCAAAACTTTTACTTCATTAATTTTCATACTGCCAACAGTCATTCGCATGTTACTCATCAAATCTTTCAAAGATATAAAATCATTAAATGAAAGTTCATTTACGTTGTATTGCTCGCCAGTTTTTTTCGCTGATTTTATTATTTGTGCGTATTGGGACGGTACATAGATAGGGCCCGATTTAAGGTTCCGTTTAACGCTTTTTTCAATAACTGAGTGGACCGAGTCCCCCTCATTTTGGGTATGGCCAGATATTAAATATTTGTGTGTGATTGAATCAAGATTTTTAAACTTTAAGACACAGTATACATAAACAGCTACTATAAATTTATTTTTATTTTGCCCTGTACAATTATCTGAATAAAATGTTAAGTTATAATTGCCATCTTCATTACGTGAACAATCAATTTTTTCTATGTATTTCAATAAACAGCTCCCTATCTCATCAGATCCCCGATTACCCGCACCTTCGTGCCAAAAATAGCTTTCGGTTTTTTTGTTTTTTAAGTCAGTTATAGTGAAGTTGAGACAGTTCAACTTGCTCTTATAGTAGAATACGGAAACATCCCCTTTTGGTACTGGTAACACGGCTTGTAAATCATACACAGCCACTATATCCTTGTTAGAGTCATTATCTTTGTCTAGTTGCTTTTCTTGACGGGACATAACTTTTTGTTGTTGGTGGTGAAGATATTTTTCTTCTAATTTGAGCTTCTCATCATCTTTTGCATTCTCGTAGGCAACACACAGTTCACAGCGATCTTTTTTGGGTGTAAAAAATCCTAAATTAAACTCAGTATTAAATATTTTCGCATACATAACGTAATTAGCATAAGGTTCATTATTTTTAACACGGTCTTCTTTATAGTCACGATGTAAATCTGATATGGTCTTCCCACCCTCAATAAATTCTCTGCTGGTTTGATTTCGTAAATAGTGGCTTTCGATACGGGGTATAGAATTAATATGATTACGAACTGAATCTTTGACACTTGCAGGCAAATTGTGATGGTTTTGATGTTTTCCTCTCTTATCTTCTTCAATAATATTTAGTGAAGTCCTTTTGGTAATAACTGTATTGATTACCCTACTATTAATATCTAAAGTGTTCATGTAATATGTTTTGCAAACTTTTATCTTCTGTCCCATTATGTTGAAATAAAAAGCATTATTTGGCAGTCTTCCTTTTTCAGTTGTCGTATACCTATATTTTCTAGTTATTGAAACCATACTTTGATTTATAAATTCTCTTTGACGAGTAATGTCTTTTAGCCCCCAATATTCTTGAAATATGTGTAGTCGTTCTTCGTTAGTTATTTTTTCATTGCATTTCAGCCTACATTTGTTTCCACATGGTGGTTTAATACATTTTTGTCTCATTTGTACATTTTTTACAGTAACATAGGCGGCGCCAGAGTTTCGCAGAATTTTGGATTTGTTTTGTTTCCATTCTGATGGTTTAGCTAACCGTTTTCTAGATGTTGAATTGGACGTGTCGGGCAAATTTGCAGTTGTTGCTGTTGAGGTTGATACAGCCGATTCATGTCCAAGTGGAACGTTTGGTTCATTGCCGTTTAAATCAGACTCATCAGTAGAATCTTGACGTTGAAACTGTTCTTCGACAAAATTGGGGTCTCGCACAGAATCATCGCTATCTTCTCCGGAATCTTCATCACTTGAAGAAGCGGAAGAATTCGAATCAGTTGAGGAAGAAGAATTGGAGTTGGAAGATGAGACATGAGTTATATTATTTACGTTTTCTGCTAACACTTCACATGATTCAGATACGTTTATAGGTTCGAGTGTTTCAATTTGCTCGTTGATGGATAGTGGTGTATTATTTGAGGCTCGGAAATTCTCTGTAATAATGATAAAATTAAGTTAAAAGACTTGGATTTTATTTAATCTAAACATTGAAAATGCGATCAAATCTATTAACAAGTACCTTTGTCGGTTTCAAGAATTTTTGTATTTGCATTATCTAATTCTTTATAATTGTAATTAGAAGTACACGGATCTTCTGTAAAAAAAAAACAAACAAAACAGATAAATGAGCTGAATAGGTACATTAACTTATAATTCTTATTTTTTTACAGACTCATCACTTACCAGTTATACTTTCTCTATTAGAAGTATTATCATCTTTTAAGACTAATCGTAAGATAGCCTCGCTTCGCTTCATTTTATTTGAAAACCTGCGTAAAAATGAAGAACTTTTTATTTTTTACATACTTTGTTATTGCGTTGTGTTATTACCAAAGCTCATTTAAATTTTCTTTATCTAAATGACCAAAAACTATGAACAAGAAATAAATTAAATCATGTTGTAATTGTTAATATAGCCTATTATTAATATATTACACGGTTATAACTTAAATTAAAACAATTAAACATACTGCCAAACCTATCAAAAAGCGTTATATCTTGAAATCATACCTATAATAAATAAACAATTTGAGAAACTATTTTCATCAAAATGCCATATATAGTAATGTTTCAATTTATTACTGTGTTTGAGAATTGCAATATAATAAGCGTTGTAGGTTTTTTCTAATATACAGTCATACTTCGTGATATAATGAAACATATCTAATCACTCACATAAAAACTACATTTCAATAAATCATACACAGTAACAAATTAACTTAAGACTCTCTAATATTATAACTAAGAATAGTGTTACTATTGCAGTGTGTCTAAAATACCGTTACATCTTAAGTTATTACCGTATTTATATTCATTTTGGTAATATAATTCATTGAAAATATGTCATATACAGTAATATTTCAAGTTAACACAGTATTCGACAGAAAATTAACAACAAAAATGTACTTACCAGATAACTTGAACAGTATTATTTCGTTTTATTACACTATTTTAACAACCCAAAGCACGGCTACCTGTCACAACATGTAATGTCACACTAACTGTCATCGCTTCCTCGCGCCGCGCGTACTTCGTCAAGGTAATACAATACTGTGCTAACTGCCATCTAGTAACGAATTAGTGAAGTTACAGTTATAACGCTTTTTGAGTGTATAAAATATGAAATGACGATATTAGTTATTATGAATGGATAATTATTGGATTTTTCAAGTTATAACTGTATTTGATCGGAGGTGCGATATGGTTAGAATTTACTATTGTTAACTATGTTGCCATTGCAATGGCCACAATACCCATTGAAGAGTTGGGAGTCATTACTTTGATATGGTAATACGGGTGCATTTTGAAGTCTGTCGCGCGCGCCTAATGTCAGTCGTCAATACCATGGGTACGTTCCTAATGCGCTGTAATCGATTTGAGCGTGCTTACACCCGTTCCGAATTACCGTGAGCGGTGTCCCGTGAATCGTCATAGATGGTCGTCATGATGTCATGTATGGTTTTTTCCTCAAAATACCGTTTCAGACACCAATCTACATGGTATTCACATGATCTGACCAAGATTATGTCTGGACTTTAAAAGAGACCGTGACCTCCGAGTTTGTTTCGGCCTTTCTTCTCAGAGTAGTCAGATAGGAAACGCCGACCTCATCTAGTTTTTAAAATACGATTGACGTGTAAAAGTGTTTGTACAAACCTACTTACAGAAATAAAATCATTTATGACATGCGCCATCTTGCGATAACGCCGACCATGATCTAAATTAATATCACCGTGAGCAAAAATGACAGTTGTGCTGTTTTGTTTTGAGTCGCATCATGTCTTTAGACTAAATGGCATTTTCGATATTGTGCTGTAAAATCCAAGACGTATCAGAATAAATACCTGAAATGAGTTTTAAGCTCATGCGCATGTTTAATTATTGCAACTATAATTAAACATAATGCGCATGATTTATGTTATTTGTAATTAGTGTATGTAGTATTTTTCTTCGGGGTAAATCTTTGCCGTGAGCATAAAAATACGCTAATATAGGCACTTTGTCATACTCTTCATCCCTGGAGGAATCGTCGTTTTCAAACTCAAAATCATAGTCGATAGAGTCAATCGCCAAATTGAAGTGCCTATGCGCTGAACTTAAAATTTCAATAAAATAAACAATCGGTCTGGCTTGTACAAGTTTTGGGGTTGACGTTGAGCTATCACTGTGAGCGCGTTCACGAGCGTTCCGAATGTTTAACAGCTCTTAGCTGTCATAATCGTGATATCTAAATCGGAACACAAATTATTGATATGAACGCTGTCAACGATTATGGCGTAATTCGGAATGTAGGGTATTTGTTGATTTGATTGTGATTTCGTGATAATTGTTATTGCATCTTGATCTTACGCTCATACATAAATAAAACGAGTACTTATAAATTAAAATTATGGGATTAAACAGGACAGACACTAAGTAAGTAAAACATTTAATATGAACTATGTTTTTAAAATAATATTTTAGATATAAGTAGGTAGGTACATGTATTGTGTGTTTCGATGTTTTATATTTATGATTAAAAATTCGTGATACTTTTGGGTGGTCCAAATAGCCACAAAATAAGATAAATAGGTATGTAGTAATTGAAAAAATATGAATTTGTACTACTACGTGTTTCAGAGATAGTACCGCCAATTTGAATAAAGAAGAAACGACAAAGCTCTCGTACTTACTCAGAGGTTACCCCATTATAACAACCAAAAAACCAATCATGCAAGTAACCAACAAAAAGAAACAGCCTGGCGGTCTCTTGCCGAAAAAAAAGAGCTCTAGACGCAGTGATATTAAAACTTGTGTAACTGAAACCTTCCTTTTTTATATTGTAACTTTCAGAACCAGATTTAATAGAGATTAACAGAATGTTTGACGATTCTACAGCAAAAGCTTTGCTATGGAAACCAATATCAAAACAATTGTGCAAGTAAAATAATACTGACTTCATCAAAACATGTCTAGAGTAGATCTACATTATAAGCCTGTGGGTTAAAAAATCTTGGTTTTTATTTATGATACTAGTATTGGGCTGGAAAAGATTTTTGAATATTTATGCAACTCTAACCCTAAGTTTTAACCACGTAAGATATAATAATTGTACGGTAAGCTATTTATTTTAATAGATATTGATTACTTTTATTTCAGTAAGCTGCTACAGTAAAAAAAAAGTTAAATAATCCCAGAGACATAAAATTTAAGAAATATGCAGAACAAGAACACAATCAAAATTTAAAAGAAAAAAGTGAGATGCACTTCAAAAATATTTCTTTATTGGAAGAAAAACAATTTATATATGGAGCAGCAGAAAGAACTACATACCCTAGAAATTTAATTTAAGTAATTAAGAAAAAGTTGCAAAAAGCATGAATTTCTCTTAAAAAAAACTTTTCCAGAAACTAAAGAAATAAAAAAAATATTACCTATTACACATTGTTTTATTTACGTTTTTGACATCTATGTACATAGTTACATTGGTGTATTTATATATTACTCATTTGAGCTCATTTGTCTCTTAATTTTGATCAAGGGAACCTTCTCTTCCAAACGCCAAATGCTCTCTCTACCACATTTCTCGTCCTTATTTGACTCTCATTAAATAGCGTCTCAGCAGCAGTATGTGGGTTTGCCAGTGGTGTCGGTAAATATTTGTTTAAGCCATAGCCTCGGTCACCCAAAAGACAGCATCTGTCGAAATGCCCTAATTGCATGATTTCTTTGACAGTACTGCTATTGAAAAGAGTACTGTCATGCACAGAGGCTGGCTATCTAGCAACTAAACTTCTTATTTTTAGGTTTGATTATACGACAGCTTGGGTGTTGATGGAAAACACATATTTTCTATTTCTATAGAGCTCTGCTCTGTCACCACCAATTTTTTTTTTAGAGTGGGAATTCATCAAATAACTTCTCCCGCTCTGTGGCCGCAAACTATAACCGTAAACATTAAGAATATCGTAATTTCTTCGACAAAGTTCGGTAAAATACCGGTAACAATAGATAAATTTGAGTGTCGAGACTACCAAATATCAATACATCCGGAACGTTAGAACTTTGCGACCGAATTCGATCATAAAACGATCGCTACTATGTCGAGACTGCAGCCCTTGGGCGGAGCGGGCATTGTCGCCGCCTGGGCTCGCGATTCGGACATGCGTGCAGTCGATTGCCCCGACCACACTAGGAAATCTAACAATTTTATAAAAAAATATATTTACCACTTCTCTAATTTCTTCATTCGAACTTGGCATCGCAATAAAACGGTTTAATGTTACACCAATTTGTCTTGACACCGGCGTGTACAATTTTGCAGACAGTAGATTTATATACACTAGACACATCACCAGGACATTGAAACATAGTTATGCCCAGAGGCATAAAATCGCAATGTGATCAGTAATTCGCTTTGGAATGGGCAGCTAGCTTCATATTTCTGACTGACCGACCACTTGACAATTTATTCAAAAGTGCCTGTAAATGGTTTAATTGAAATAAATGCTTTGAGTTTGAGTTTGAATTGCTCGAGTAGTGAACTACGGGGTCTGAGTACCTTGGGTCTTCTCATTAGGATATATTTCGTAATAATTTCATCATCCGATGAAGTCTCCGACATATCAAAGTATCTTGATATATTTAAATTCATAATAAAACCGGAAATTAAACAACACAATTAAAGTATAATCACACGAAACAGCTGATTGCGACCAAGAGTTAACTATCCGCCATCTTGCTAAACCCTTAAATGGAGCCGTGGTTAAATATTTAGACCAATGGTTACATATTTAACCACTTGTCGCGTTAGCTTAGGGATCAAAAAACAGAATTTGCAGAAATTGTTCATTAGTTGCATTAACTATTAACCATTGGTCGACTTAACAAGCGATCAAAAACCCGGCCCTTTTTTTGATCCGTAGTTAACTCAATCATTAATTTTTTTTTTTTTTGCAAAGTGTGTTGATGTTTTAACATATTAACTCAACCATTAGTAAAAATAGTAACTAATGGTTAAATTTTGGCAAAATGAGTTGATTTGATTAACAAAATTGGGCAAGTGTTTAAGGACCAAAACGTCACTTTAGCGTTAAAACATTACGAGGATCTTTAATGAACATTCTTTATGCAGGGTCATGCGTCGGCGAATAAAACAAAATTGAAAATCACTTGATGCGCGGACCACACCAAGTGAAATTGGTCGTTGTTGGTCGACTATTACTCGTTAACTTGTAAATCCTACTTAGCTGTGATAATTTTCCCTTTAACATCGTTATACAGGCAGGGTGGCAGGGACTTCGAGGCACAACCAGTTACCATGGATTCTGATCCCCAATGCTAATTTTAATGCCAAAGTTAATTTAAAAAAAAATGCTGTTTCATAGAAAAGTGCAATACCTACGCGGTCAAAATGTAGGAGCTAATATTTCTACGCTAGGGGGTTTAGGGGGTTCCACGCGCGCCTCAAAGAGATGCCAGCAACAATGACGGGGACGGGGTCCGCTAGGGCCGATGCCTGCCAGGGTTGCGGGAAAGTCCGAAAGGGTTACCGTGGCCCCTGGCACAGGCTATGGAAGGAACACGAGTGGGTTTTAGTCAGTAAGAGCCTGACACACCCTCCCGCTCCCCCCTGAGCGGGAGAAGTTATTTGATGATTTCACAACACAAGGGGGGGGGGGGGGGGGTAAGAATCATGTGCTGAATTCATGGTTTCAGTTTGCGCGTCAATGCCACCCTGTATACTACCGGCGTGAATTTTTTCACTTATACAAAAAACAGTCTCTTAGCTGCCAGGTGGGGTACACCTGACTCACAAAAAGCGTACTAATTTTTGCACTTTAATCCGTTGCTTCGAAAACGGCTCCTTGAATCGAAAAATGGTTTTCACTCACCCGCAATATTTAAGAACAACCTTTCCAACAACATCGACACCCCACACCATGAGATCGACGGGAAAAAATCCCACTTTACGTGTAGGGAAGGTACCTTAATATTTTTTTTTCGAGATTTTCCTATACCACTTTGTCAGCGTGATTGATATGCCAAATTACAACTTTCTAGTGGTAAGTCTCTGAGCTAAGCCGCGGACAGACAGACGGACTGACATCGCGATACTATAAGGGTTCCTTGTTGACTAAGGAACTCTAAAAATGGGAAAGTACCTACCTAGCATTTAAACATTTATTTACGTAGTTCCTAAAAGGCACTCTGTGGCCATCATATTGAAAGATGATTAATATTTATGCAGTCATAATGAGCAAAGTGCTTCTTTTGGGCACTTGTATACAAATGAGAAAGTCCTACACAAACAAAAATAAGCAGAAGTTTAAATGCCGCCACACTTGATACACTGCCGGCACTGCGTTGTGTCGTCCGTACATCTACTGAGACAGATCTTTCATCTTTCTCAGGCTCTGTTTGTGAACAAGTGTTATAGACATTGTATAGGCACTTCCGGCTGCTTGGACGAGCCGGTAAACAAGCGGCGCGCCGTAATGAGACTGAGCACTAAGCTTATTCGTCTTTTGTTTCTTTTTAAAACTACAGTAAAAGCACATTTATTCATGAGGCATTATTAATTTATTCATTTAGCTTTGTTAGTTCAGTTAAAAAATAAACTTAGATTTTTTTGTGATATATTCGAGAATTCATTCTTATTATCTAATAGTATTTTTTGTAAACTTAATGAACTCTCATTAAGTAAGACTAAGTTATTTTAGAGGTTTTGTTTTGGAACTATGATCAAAATAAATAATTTTGTCAAGTTAGAGATTATTGTATGTGCACACACCCTAAGTGGTCTACACACATTTAGATAAATGCTTTTAAATGATAGGATATCACTGTAAGGAAAATGATCCCCACAAACTAGTAAGGAGAGGAGGAGGTGGGGCGGTGAATGCTAATTATTTGGATTGGATTAAACAGTTATGAACTTACCACACTTGACAGCATCTATGTAAATAGCACACAAATTGATAAACCAACTACTATTTTATAAATTTTAAAATTATAAAAAAGTAGTAGAAATATCTGGAGAATATCAGTCAACCCACTTATTAACACAAATGATGATTAGAATGAAACAAATGGGGACAAGAAATGTATATTATTTCTGCCACAAAGAACTAAGTTGCAATAATAAAGTGAAAAATACATACCTTAGTCCGATTCCTTTTCATCCTTGTATCTGGTGTGGAGTCCCCATCAGCTGGCTTCTTGGCCAGACCAGGCCCCTCACTGGCCTTGCTTGGAGACACCTGCCTCCTCTTCCGTATTGGTGGAGTCACAGTTGCCAGTTTCATTGTGGATTTGGGCTTAGACTCAACCTTAGTAAGTTTAGGCTCAGGTTTCATTTCCTCAACTTTCTCTTCCACCTTTTCCACCACTTTTTCAACCACTTCTTCTTTTTTAGGAGGTTCAGTTTTCTCTGGTTTGTCTGCAACTACTTCTTCTTTCTTTTCCTCAGTTGAAGTGGCCGGCTTCTGCTCAACTTTAGGCTCTTCTGTCTTTTCTTTTTCTTCTGGTTTAGGTTCAGGCACACTTTCAACTTTTGCACTTTCAGTTGGAGGAGGGTCCTGTTTCACTGGTGTTGGTGCCTTCTCTTGTAATTGACTGTCATTTGCTGACTCAGGTAAAGGCTTGCTGTCACTCTGTGTTGGTGCCACATCTGCAGCAGATGCTGGCTTCAATTCCGATGGCTTTGAAGGTGACTTCTCTGCAGCCTCATTAGCTGTAGGCACTTTGGGTAAAGCTGGACCATCAACAGTGCTGGCAGGATTTGCAACATCTGTCTTCAGAGGGGTACTTGGTGAGCTGGATGGCTTTTCTGGTGGTTTTGGTGTACTTGGTGAGGTCTTATCAATATCCTGCTTGTCTTTGTTAGACTCAGGATTTAGAGGTTTCAATGCAGCGGGTGCATTTGATGTAGCCTTAGGCGAGTCAATAGTACCGTTTGCATGACCAGTGGAATCTGGTTCATTCTTCTCAGGGGTTCTGGTGAGAGCGAGAGCTTTTTCCTGGACGAGGCTGAGGGGAATGATCGGGTTCCCGCCTTTACTGGGACTGGCGGCTAAGTTCGAGGGGCCGACGGAGTTCTGGGTGACGTGTGAGAGGTTGCCATGGTGACTCATGTTCTGTGCCATTTGCGCCATGTTGGCGGACACGGGCGCCATGGGGGGCGGCGCGTGCGGGATAGGCGGCGCGGGCGCGTGATGCGTCAGGTTCTGGCCGACGAGATTGTTGCTGGCGTGGTGCAGCGAGTTCTGAGCGCCCTGCGGGAGCCCTACGGTGTGGTTCGCAGTGGCCACGTTCCCCTTCGCGGGGCTCGCCTGTCCACCCGGCTGCGGCACTCCCGGCTGGGGCAGCACCGGCTTTAAAGCAGAATTCATTTCAAACGCGTCTAAAACTCGCCTCCTGGCCGTACACAAGCTGAAACACAAAGTTAGCCGGGTTTATGACACTGTTTTCGTAGCAGGTTAACACACCGCGATGTCTTTGACCCACAACAATAATTCATACATAATAAACGTATAAGCAGTACGCGCGTAAGAACGCGGGGACCGATCTGCCCGCCTTGTGAGTCCGCTTTCTACGTGTGGCGCTAATGAACGGTCAATAGATAGTGTTGGGGAGTTACCACTAGCTGTTAAAGCGAGAGAGGCCCATGAAATAAGTCCTGTGTGGCGGTCCGCGGCAGAGATAGCCGCAAAAAATATGCGTTGCTATAGCCAAGAAACTTCCGCAAGATATGACCCGCCGATGGCGAAGTCTCCGTGATGTCACTGTCTTGTTCGATCACTGTGAACACACACTTGATCTCACTCGCGACTATGTTATTCCATGATTTATTCACACTTTTTACCACGAATTAGCATTCACTTTACTCTAGAACAAGTACATAATAGGCACAGTAGTTGCAGAGATGGCGTCGGCATAACGCGCATGCGCCACCCTCTTCCATTATCATCCAATGAAATCTCATGACGAAACGAAGCCTAAACGAATTTTTACGAGAACGCTATCCTTCTCTTACGCAAGTTGTTTCTATAAAGCTGTCTCATTTTTACCTCCATCGTGTTTGGATACGTTCATTTTCTTTTAAAATAATTATTTCAAATAATTCGATGGCGTGCTTGGTAAACGGTTTTTATGAATAAAAAAAAAACATTGTTTTTCGATTATTAGTACCTACCCCTTGCAATAATTATGAGAGACTTCATTTTTGCCATTTAAATGTTATCTGACTGTCCACAATTAATGAAATAGAATATCAGAAGAAGATATCTCTATGATTGTTAAATTAAAATTCAGCTTTGAATGATCTCCGTGATTGATTGTAGGTAAAAAAATATATAAAATCGACAGAGAAATAAATGACGTAATTAGTTAATACAAAACAAAATACCTAATAAAAGTAGAAAATAAATGTGTCACAAGCACTTGCAAAATTTTCCAACCAAAGTCCTGTAAGTAGCTGTAAAGTAAAAGAGGGCAATGCGAAAATGCCCAAGATTTATAAGAAAATGCTTTCCTATATAATTTCCATTCCGAAGCACTTATTACTTTCCAGCTTTCAGGGAATGCACGAAAATATCCATACTCGTAGACTTCTCAAAGCTATAGTCAACCTTTGGTAACGAAATAAAAATCCACAATGGTTTTGCAATCCAAATTGATACCATTTCAGTCTTAATTTCAACCTAATTCATAGTTCCACAACAAATCCAGGCAGGTATAAAACGAATAAAAACGCCTGACTGGCCGAAAAAAAGTTATAACTCAACAAGGATGCATAATTTTATATCAGTGCTTGTGGACAAACGCTTGACAACTGCGTTTCAGTATCAGTTAATACTTTTAAGCATGAATTAAAAATGAATCACTGTTTACTCTTTTTGACATTAGGAAATAGTAAAGGATGAACGCATGCATTTTAGACAGTTTTTGAATCTGATAGATTTGTAATGGAACGTGCCTAAAGAAAGACATTTTCATTATCCCATGTGCATTATTTATTAAATTTAATTGAGATTGATTTGTGCCGTTGTGACTGAAATTACAATCTAAATAGCAAGGAAAATTCTTCAATATGGTAAGTTTATAGCTAATTATAAAAGTTGGTAAATTTTCGCGTATTCGTAAAAACTTAGGTTGCGGTGAAAACGCACATTTTGTGTTTTTTGCCATTTTAATTTATATTGATGAATATATGGCTCGATTCAATCATTTCGTGCTTTTTTAAATTCAGTTGTTGATATACAACAATGGGGCTGATTTCTAAAACTATTATTAAGTACAAAAGTCGAAGTATTGAGGTTTTATTTCAAATCGAAATCTTGGTTTTTTCTAGGACGTGCTGTCGCGACCAGCTGAAGAGTTCGGGAACGATGAAACGCTGGAGCGGTTGTGGGCCGCGAAAGCGATGGAGCACAGTGATATCTACTTTAATGTAAGTATAATTTCTTCAGTACTTTTGTCAAGATAGTGTGAGGCCAGGCACAATAGGCTGGAGCAAGCTACTGTCGTGGTGGCACGTAACTACTTTTGGTTCAGTTTCTGTTACATCTTATAGAACCTCATTGAAAATAGCTTTACTATGGTCAAGTTTTGTTTGTATGTGTAAATAACCCTATCAATTTCGACTGGGAGTTGGTGTAATGGGACACAATATTTCGATGACTGACTGCAACGGAACTTATAAAATTACACTACACTACTCATTTCTGGTTCTAGTTACACACTGCTTACCATAGTATAAAAAGATACTACTAATCTCAAATCAGGTAAAAATTATTAATCTTAATATAAAATGTGTGATACTGTTTCTTACGATTTTTTCATTTCTGTTTGCAGATGCTTTGTTCCGTGGACACTAGATGGCTGCAACTGACTCCAAATGATGACCTTATTTACACACACTTTAAGCAAGACTTCCCTGACATGGTTGTCTCTTATGTCAATGAAAATGAAATAAAGAACAGCACAAACAAGGCAAAATGGAGAATATTCTGTGAAAAGTTTAAAAACATTGTTGAAGACTATAGTTTTGGCACTCTTATGAGATCAGATGCTAAAGGGGATTACTCAGAACTGAATACAATGCTTGTTCCCAGAGTTCAGTTCTATGCAATAGAAATAGCAAGAAACAGAGAGAACCTTAATAATGAAGTGAAGAAACGATACAAGTGTATGGCGAAACCTACCATAGAGGCTCAGGAACACACCAAGATTGCCACTTAAGAGCTATACGCACTAGAAACAGGCTAGTTTTGACAAGGAAAGTTTGTTTTTAAACAGTTTGAAAATGGATTAGGCAGTAATATCAAACTGCCAAGTTAGAAGTGATGAATTATTAATATTAATACCTACTTGTGTAGGAATCGAAGACTTGTGATATTTATGCATTAATTGAAGTAAAATTATTTGTATATTTTTAATAATAATGGCAATAAAAAGTGAAGGAATGTCTCTATAAAATTACATTTAATGAAGAACATTGTGCATTTCTAACTGAATGTTTCTGTTTGTACTTTATATAATAATATGTTGATAATTCATAGCAGCTTCATGATAATTATGTAACTTATTTATAACATTATTTTAAAACTTGAATGTTCTGATATGTTAAAGTACTCATAAGACTCTTCTTGTGTAAACTAGCCTAATTTTTCGAAAACCTAAACATTCTCAAATAATGATCATAATTATTACATCTATGTACTCTCAATGATTATACACATAGGTACATGAATACTGGCCAAATCCATTTGTATTAGGCCCCAGCCACCGTCCCAAAAGTGACTATAAAATTATATTTGTACTCAATTTTGCCAGCTTCTCACTTTAAACAATACGCGTAGATTAACATAATCAGCAGTCCTATTACATGCATATTTAGATTTAAAATTTTAACAAAAACAATTTTTAATATTTACAAAATAAGTTTTTTATAAGGCGGGGGTTTCTGTTCATATTGAAAGTTGTTTTTGTAAAAATGTACCCCTACCGAATAGAAAGTTGTGATTGTCTTAATTGAAAAATGAATGAGGTGCTCTTTTGCTCATACATTTTTTATATTAAAATTTATAATATCATAAATAGTAGTTTGATTGATAGTCAGTTATGGTACAGTCCTAGTCAGCCTCAAAAAGATATATACCTACGTCGACAAGAAATAATTTGATTATCTACAATTTGTGTTCCAATGTATAAATGTGTAGCTATAAGGCGATTAACACACGGCACCGCTCACCGCCGCGGTTGGCGGTGAATCGAATGGAAAATCGTTTTTCAAAAACGTACGGTCGGCCGGTGTACGTGTGTTAGGCATCACCGGATTACATACATGCCAATGCGACGTAAGATCCGCTTCACTGCCAACCGCGGCGGTGCGCGGTGCCGTGTGTTAATCGCCTTAAAGTACCCAATGTGTAATTGATTGTAGCTACACATGGATACAATATTTAGGAACAAAGATTGTTGACAATCAAATGAATTTTGCTGACTGTACCTACCAGTGCCACTGGTGTGGCACTCCAAACCAGTAGGTACCTAACAAATGGAGATGCATTGTTTACAAAACAATGACGAGTTGCGGTCCTCAACTCAAGGTACGTACTAAAAATGTCGATTCATCATTACTTCCTACTTACGCCGTTCGGTAGAGCTCCTAATTTCCCAGCCAGATGACAATATAGGTACTGTGGGTATTGCTGAGCTGCCAACCGATGTAGTCTTACTTAACCTGGGCTACTTCAGTCCCTAACATTCGGGACAGGATGGCTCAGCTGCCTTGTAGGTTTAGTACACAAGTGAGGTGCAATAAAAATAAATATTCAGTGGTTTATATTTTAAATTGTTATAATATGTTAATTTTAGGAGACTGATGAAGACGTGGGAAATAAAATGAATTTTTTGAAAACTTTGAATGATAGGCCAAGGAATGAGGTGATAAGGCAACTTTGCGGTTTAAAACAAGATGTAGTGACAGAAATTTAAAAGATATGCTTATCTATATGATTTGGTCATGTTGAGAAGACGAGTGGCACATGCGAGTGGTAACGCCCTAGTACATATACCTACCTTATTGGTGATGTTCTTCAGACAGGTCAGGTGCGTAGTACTTGCAACCAGCGTGCGTGTATAACCATTGCAGATGTATGAACGCAAACGAAGCAAAAGGAGTAGGTAGGTACCTATGTAAAGATCGTAGCAGGTTGTGTTCTGTAGTTTCTGCCTGCTCCAATGAGAAGGCGTGAGTTTATGTAGGTATGTATGATATATTCCACCAAGTGTTGTACCTACCTATGTAATGTAGTCTGACCGCACGTCATACCACCAACCGTGCGGTTGACGTACGGGCGCACCCTGGGCAGCAAGCCCCGTATCAGTAAAGGAACCCACAGCATGAGCCGGTATTTCCAGTTAAGCGCCGATACTAGAGAAGTAGAAGCTGTTGGCTGTCTAGTTATCATCTTATTTTCCGCAGCGAAAACTTGGTAGGTACGTTGGGTTTTGTTTGGGTTAGTACCTACGTCTCAGAGACTTTTTGTTGATTAACCCTTTACCAGGCCTCGGACAAATCCTGCAGTAATAATGTTTTTTTGGTAGATTTAGATGAGTGATAAAATTTGGTATGAGATTTTATCAATTATATTTAGAAAATTTGCTGAAAACCTGAAAAAAAACATGTGGGAAAACATAATCCCATTGCCTGTCTAGACGACGACTTTTTATCTATATATATAAAATAAAAAACGATTGTCATTTTGACTACAAAAGTTTACCACTAAGTACCCACATTTTATATTTCGATAAATGAGATGTTTGAGTAAATCCTAAATAAAACCCGTGGCAAAAACCTAGTATAAAATAAAGATTTTAATTCACCGGGCAATGGACATAATAACTCCCGCAATAATTAGGAATTCACAGGCTTAGGTCATATGGTTCCCCACATGTTTTATTTAGTTACATCATGATATTTTAGAAGTTTTTACTTATAATTTATGCACAAATCACTAGAAAAACTCAAATTCTACAACATATCAAAAAATTGTACGACACTACCTTTCTCCGATTCGCCTTATTGATTAAAAATACGGTGCACTTGTCACAAAAATGTTCGTTTAGCGGCCGACCACAGATGAAATGGCTGCAAAAGTGACATTTGCGTTCCGTTCGCCTTTTTTTTTTGCTTTTCCTAATATTATTTTTCTATGTTGGCGTTTTTGACAGTTTGTGGTAGATTCTTTACCAAAACCTGGTAAAAACTCTTAAAAATCTAGGTGGGAAATGCTTAATCCATAGCCTGGTTAAGGGTTAAGATTGAATGATTCTCTCGAGTGTTGAACCTTATCAGTTACCTACTACCTAATATTGCCCGATGTTCCAACTAGCTGACTTTCCTGCCGCGCTATCACTGTGCCTACGATTATAGTTCATAGGTGGAATTACAGGCAGCGCCTGTTACCGTACGCCATTCCAGGAATGTCAGTCTACCCCTGCAGAGTGAAAAACTTCGCGCCGTTAGCTTTCGTCAAAATTATTGTGGTAGGTATGTAGTTTTTTTAAATGGAGACGATGGTGGTTTATAATAAATAGTCACGACAACTTCGATGTGCCCAGTATATCTTTGTGGGTGATGTTTTGTAAAATAATTAAAAACATTTTAGGAGTTTTACTTTTTTATTTGTCTTAAAATCTATATTTACGAGGTCTCCATGGCGGTGGCAGTTTCCTCTGTGTACTTGCCCTTGTCTTTGCCGAGGGCTGCCAGCCTTCCCTTCGCCCTGCGGTCAAGGATGGACTTACGGTCCTTGTTCATCTTTAGCTTGACGATCACGCACTGCAGAAATAACAAAAAGTTAGAACTGTGATAGGGCCATAACTGTGGTGTCTCTGATAGCCATGGAAGTGTATTAGCAGTACTCATGCCCCTACCATACAGCACAAAGCTTCAGTATGACAATGACATGAAGACAGTCTCAAGAACAGTGTTATCATAATATCAGATGAAGGTACTTTGTTAATAGAAAGTTTATGGTTGTGAATAATGTAACTTTGTGGTCTGATTAACAAATTAGTATAGAAGCTTGAATTTACTGTTTTTGTAGGTTAACTATACAACAGTGGAATTGCAGTGTTTTTTTTAAAGCCTAACAATAACAATGATTGGAGTTGTAGGCAATACAATGTGCATACATGTCTAGCTAGATTTTACTGTAGTGAACCATTTCGAAGCAAGTATAGAATGATTGGTTCAAGTAATACTAGTTAATATCAAACAAAAAAAAACTGCCATTACACCTATAAATGCAAGCAGTGTTGAGGCTGATTTAGACAAACACTAAAAGAAATGTATACCTTTGAAGGGTGGATGCCGACATATGCACTGGCACCGTTAGCCTTCTCCCTCTGGATCCTCTCGATGTAGACAACGAACTTCTTACGGTACACCTGCACTACTTTGCCGACCTGCTGGCCTTTGTAGTGTCCGCGGACAACCTAAAACATGGTGCATATTGGTCAATATGATGTTCATAAACGAGAAAACTTGCAAATTGTTTAATATTCCTAAAAGAGAGGTTTTGAATATTAAATGTGGTGTTTTTTTCAGGTTAGCCCAATTGAAAATATGTTAGTAATTTGGTAGATACCAACCCAAGGTACTTTGGCAGCATTTGACCGAAATTGTTGTTTGATAAAGTTAACTATGTTGGTCAATGTGCTTGGTAGTCTGCCTCATCTGTAAGCACCAGAATTAACTTACTTTTGGGACAGCTTGCTCTCAGGATGCATGAGAGAAGGGAGGTTCTATCTGGTTAAGTTATGAAATGAAGGGAAGTTATTTCAAAACATTGCTACCAATGTTAAAATAGATTATCAGATGATCTCTGCTTACTTAAGTTTATGAAACAGCCTAAGACGACCCAGCTCATTGTCACATTATAAAATGCCTTGTGCTTCTGAAGAGTGTAAAACAGGACTTGCTGATAAATGCTAAGCTATGTTTAGAAAACACCAGTCTATGGTATTATGTAAGCTTTCATATTGCCATGAAAAGAGCATGGCATGTATTTTAATTAAAGTTAGCTATGGTGTATTCTAACCACATCATGTTTGTAGTGCAAAAAAATCAGAGCCTTAGTTCCACCATGGCACAGACTAGCAAACCGCGCCGAAGACTCGTATGAGAAAACCTCAAATTCGTCGGGAGCACGGCAGCAATCGTCCGTAGTCTAAGAATGGTTTATTCATCATCATATTGATTTGCACATACAAACATAACCTACAAATCGAGTACAACTTGATAAAAAGGAGGTTTGCAATGTTAGCTTACCTGAACTTCATCATCCTTGCGGATTGGCATAGACTTTACGTTGAACTTCTGTCTCAACTCCTTGGACAGAGGTGCAGACATAAGCACTCGCCTAATATGTGAAGGCGCGCTGAAGTGCCTCTTCCTGTTTTTCCTCCTCGAGGATGTGACGAGCTTATTGTACTTCATTCTGTCGCTCTTCACTGAAAACCCAAAATACCACGTTTTACTTCACAGACGAAATGTTTAGGTTACTGTTTCCTGCGTGCTAAACGTCAAGTTGCCGCGGCGATTATTTCGATTAACAACAATAACTAAATTGAAAATATCCATCGTTTGGGATGGAGAATATAGTATAAATGAACAATATAACAATTTTTGGCACAGAAATAGGAACAAATACAGGATTTTCACGGATTTATCAACGTACCCTGAACAACTCGGGCAAAGAACCGAAATAAAAAGACATTATAATAGTGTTGCCAATTCAAGAAACATAAAAGTCTCTGTCAAACGTAAGCACGGCAAAAAAATTATATGTTCTTGTTTTACTACTACATAATCTAATAACTGACGAAAGAATATCACAAATAAAACTATAAATAAATTACCGGCAAATCATTCGTAAACGTATGATTTTAAATTATATTGAACATCTGGATTAATAATTACTTGGCAATTATATTTTAAAGTAAGGCCTAGGATGCTTCTATAAACGCAGATGTATGCTCATCTATATTACTATACACTTTGATGTAACTATTTTAGAGAAAAGAGTACATACAATAAAAACTTGTTTTTTTTTTTGCGTTTTGTGGTTGCAGTGTTAGCGGCACCTTTGCAACATGTATACTTTGGCCGAACGTCTGTGCTAGGAGTAATAGTGTTCTGTGAACGTCTGCCACACACTAATACCTCTTATTCTTTAGTCATTGACTAATACACACAATGGAGTATCAGTGTGAATGAGTCTTTTTGTAGCACGGAACAGAAAAAACAGTGGAAGTGCAATGCAACAACATTACTGTAGGAACCGTTGTCGCCAAACTCACACAAATATAGCGATAAACATATAATGCACTACAAAAAAAACAACCGTTTGATTTGTCGTTTTAATTTTAGTCAAAACTATCATAAGTCACAGATCGTACATCTGGAAATAAACCTTCAAATTCTATAGATAAGATTCGTTTTGCTTTAGTGCAGAAAGTATTTACGACGTTTTGTAATCTAAAGTTAAACTAGTTTCGATTGACGAGTAAATTCCGCTATTTGACCATAGATGGCGGTATTCTTAGTGGTAGCAATTATAAATTTAATTGCGTAAGCCATAAGGTTGACATTCGCGTCATAGGTCGATATCTATCGCTACTCGACCAAGGCCACACCAGTGCAGAACACATTGAATTTAGAATTTCATATCGATATCGATAAATGCCCGATTTCTTGTTTAATTCGAATAAATAAGACTTGCTGGGAGTTTAGTAAAACTGTAGGAAGAATGACTTAGTTTTACTTAAAAATAAAATATATACTTAACTACATCAGTCACTGACCAGTCGGGCTCAAAGACGGTAACTGTCAGGCACCGCTGGTACGAATATGAATCAGTAAAAAATACTCTTTTCCTAATACAAAAGAGTATTTTTTAGCTTGTTCGTTCTGGTACATATTCGTACCAGCGGTGCCTGATGGTATTGTTTTTGGGTGGTACTTATATGTAGATACCAGCTGGGCCTGACCGGTTTGTATATTAAATTACTTCCTACTTATACAACGTGGCGCAACAATGGTGACTTTAATTTAATACACGGGTAGGGCTAGTGCCCATTAACCATATAAATATTGTAGGTTAAAATAATACGTAAACTGAAAAAAAAAATTTTTCAAACAAACTAAATAATAAAAAAGTCATTAAAATTGGGATCACCCTTGCAAAAATTCATTCATGAAATTACTTACCTAGCTCGCTTACGTTAACTCGGAGCGGCAATGTGTCGGTTCGCGGGCTGGCAACCGCGCATCGCGTCTTGTACCTACTCGTGATCGGTCCGATTCTTTGACGGCATATTATCAAAGAAACCGAGCGGCGCAAGTGGTACAAACACTTATCACATCACCCTCTCTTGTTACTATTAGTAATAACTGTCATCACTAATCACTGCAATCACGATCATAAGTTTACACAAGCACTAATAGCACAAATAAATGCGTCCGTATCGCAAGAGGTGTAAACGTACCTACTAGATAAGAAAACGAAAACCAATCAAAGTGTCTTTATCGCAGTACCATGATCTAATTACTATCCTAATTACACAAAAAGAAATAAATAAAACAATAGCTAAGAGTCTTTTTCGCGACGTAATTGTCGGGTCGGCGGACTAAAGCACATAAGTCAAAAAAATGCTTTATTTTTTCTTTGTACCAAAATTATTCATTTACACCAATACATCGGCAGACTAAAGCACATAAGTCATATTCGCTTGTTCGGGCTTGAATCTAAGTAGTGTCCTTTTTCAACCTCTTGAATCGCATTAATCTTGCGGCGTTATAAAAAACATAAGTTGAGTTATGTTAAAAGGAACACTTGAAGCTCTCGGACTTCATGGACGCAGAAAGTGACTTATGTTATTAGGAACGTCAAGTGCGTCCTTTTATCTCGATTTTTAATTCGAGGGTAGGTACTCAAATTATTATTTTATTGCTTACAAAAAACTGAAGTGGTAACTGTAGTGATTTGGGTCACACTAGTCGAGTTAGTTTTGCTCTGATTTGTTAACAGAACAGTTGTGGTGTGTAACATTTTACTTGAAAGTATTCCCAATTAATATGGATTGTCAGCGAGGAAAGAAATTAGTTGAGATGGTGATGAGGAGAAACACAAATGTTGAAGGTAAGTTTGCCATGTTTGATTTAAATCAGAAAGTAATATATTTATCTTTCATTGTAGTTTTAGCAGAAATCATCAGTGATTTGTTCATTTTAGCATCAATCATTAATAAATGATTAAAATAATTATTTTTTTAGCCTCTACAGTACGTTTTTTATTTTTAGATGAACGAAATTAACAGCAATCTACAGGCACAATAGCGGAAGAAGAACCAATGCCTTCCACATCATCAGGCCACACTGGCGTCATGTTTATTAATCGAGAAATGGATTTCTCAAGTGATGATTCTGTTCTGGATCCACATTTCGAACTCCCTGAAACAGCAGTAGATTCGTCGACATCCACCGATACTGACCGAAGAGCCGACACGCCACCTGCGGTCGAAACATCTCCAAAAAAAAGTATTCGCATTACGAAAAAAGAAAAGAAAATAAAACGCAACACAGGTCAATCATATAAAACATTAAAAGGTAAAGTTGTTTCCAGCAGAACAATGTTTAACCACTCCAGCCCTCAGCTCTTCTGTAGCTTTCTACAAACGCCAGTTGTGGACGTTCAACCTGACTGTCCATGACAACAAAACTGGAAAAGCTGTGTGTTACATATGGTATGAAACCATAGCTGCTAGAGGAGCTAATCAAATAGCATCATGTCTTTTTAAACATCTTCAAACATACGTACCTGAGAATACAAAACATGTAATATTTTATTCTGATACTTGTGGCGGTCAGAACAGAAATTCTCATGTCAGTTCAATGTTGACTTGGGCTTTGCAGAAATTAGACATAGATGTCATAGACCACAAGTTCATGGTTCCGGGTCATAGCCACATGGAAGTGGACACGGATCATAGCATCATTGAAAAAAAGAAAAAGAAAACGGATTTGCAGATGTATCACCCGCATGATTGGATTCAACTCATCAGATCGAGCAGTAAAACATTTGAAGTTGTCGAAATGCGTAGTTCCGACTTTTTGGATTTTTCTTCATTGGAAAAGGGTCCTTTAGTATTAAGAAACAAAGATGTAGAAGGGCGACAATTTAAATGGCTCGATAAAAAGTGGTTGCGCTATGATTCTGAATTTGGCGTAGTCTCCTACAAAGACACTTTGGACACGGAATGTAATTTTTACAAATTTAACTTGAAACGTCGAGTTTCTGCCATACCTGACACTATTCCTGTTATATCGGTACAGCCCTTACCGATATCAAAAGAAAAGAAAGATGATCTGATTTCTTTACTCTCCTTAATACCCGACGTTTTTCATAGATTTTATTTAGATTTGCCTTCTGTGAACAATGTACGTAATACTGACCCTGATATTTTAGATAGTGAAGAAGATGAATAAATAGTTGAATATAAATTATAAATATAGGCTAGTATATAAATGATGCATGCTAAACTAATTTTATGTTCATAGAAGTAACTTTTGAATGTCAACTAAAACATAGTTTATAGTTAAATTTACTGTTCTCATACACTTAAGTCACAAGTACCTACTAGGTACACAGTGTTCTTTCTAACATAAGTCACTAAAATCGCTTTTTATTATATTTTTTCAAATTATATTTACGTGCATGTTAGTATTAATTAAAAACACCCCAATATTCCAATAAAGTTGAATTTATAGTTAAACGCTATTTTTTTATACAGTTTTTAGTTGTTCCTGAAAAGTTTCACTTTTGGACTTATGTTTTTTAGTCTGCCAGCCCTAGAATTATGCGCACTAGTGTAAATAAGTGCGTCAAGGACACGGGTTCGACTAGCACTAGAAAAGCAAAAAAAGAATTCGTGTTCGGTGCGGCGGGTGGGTGGAAGGGAGAGCGCGCGTCGCCTGCGCTGCTCGCCAACAAAGGAAATTTCCTTAAATTCGCCTACTCTATGCATTTGTTTCATCCTAATAGTATTGCTTATTCGTTTTAATTTCATTGATGCGAAGTTATGATCCGTGACCGAGGGAAATGACCGCTGCGCGACAGTTCTTTAAGTACAGGTTGCTCTAAGATGCTATTTCCTAAATTCTTTAATAAATCTGTAAATAATAACGTTTAATGGAAATAAAAAATTGTCATGAAACGAAAATGTGAAAACGTATATGTGTGTTAAATTAAGGTCACCATTGCAGCGCCACGCTGTATAATATAATACACACATCAAAAGTGTCTAGGGATCAACATATATTTTTGCAATAACTTTTCTCCTGATTGATATTAATTAAAATTTTCTTTAAGGATTCATAAAATAAAGTGTTTTCGTTTGTCACAGTAACGATAAACCAAGTCACCTTTGCATTAATAAAGAAATTTGCCATTTTCCTAATAAAGGGATTTTTGACATTTGAACCACTAACACAAAAGTTCGAAAAAAAGACTGAAATAACAGTTTTCTTTAAAATTTTATTGGGTAACTTAAACAATTAATAATCCGTGTTTCTACCGCGAACACTAACAACACAAGAACATCGGTTTGGCATACTCAAAATGAGTTCATCCAAATCACGCTGTGGAATGGCCGCCCATGTTCGTTGCAACAACAAAAAAAGGTCTTCTTGCGACTGGATACCCTCCATATTCGGCAGAGCTCTTCTCTGTAGCATATCCCATGCATGCTCAATCGGGTTCAAGTCTGGCGACTGAGCAGGCCAGGGCAGGACATTGATGTTAGCTGCGGCGAGAGTCTGTCTTACAACTCTTGCGGTGTGCGGTCGTGCATTATCATGCATTAACTGAAATAAGGGACCGATTTGCACTTGTAGAGGAACGATGACGTCTGATACAATCGTCTCAGCATAAATTTGAGCGTTGAGGTTGCCTCTGATCCAAATCAACTCAGTTCTTCCGCCGATCCAAATACCCGCCCATACCATGATGGTTCCACCACTATAAGGATGGACTTCCTGGCAGGATTTTAATCGCTGTTGGCGTCCAGGGGTTCTCCAGTGTCGTATACGTCTTGTATCCGGTCTCATACCAAAACGAGACTCATCAGAAAAGCACACGAAACGCCATTGTTCTGCTGCCCAATTTCTGTGTTCAAGAGCCCATTGATATCGAATCCTACGATTGTGCATTGCTATAGGTGGTACCCGTAGCGGTCTTCGGGAATGAAGGTTCACTTCATGCAAGCGGTTTCTGACTGTTTGGTCGCTAATTAAGTTCCCTGAAGAGTGATGAAGCCTCACGGCTAACATCATGGCGGTTATTGTTGGAGCTCTTCGAGTTAAGATTTGAATGTATCGGTCTTGTCTCCGTGTGGTGCAGCGATACCGTCCTCCATGGCGCTCAGCCACGGTACCAGTGCTTCGGTAACGTGTCCAAAGTCGACTGATAACACTCTGACTTGTATTCAGAGCTAAAGCCACAGTACGTTGCCGGGAACCAGCTTCTATCATTCCCACGGCTCTGAGCATTTCTTCCCTGCTTAAATGACGTCGCCGCTCCATAATAACGTTGGTTTTAATCAGTAGTAGGGAAACAGTAGCACTAATAATGTCTTCAATGCGTTGTATGTTTTTATAGGGAAAATATTGACAGCTGATTTTCATCTTTTACTCGAATTTGATTCACAGTTCCTGATTCAAATTATGAAATGCACCAAAAAGGATCCATATAAATTTATAAAATCATAAATTTATTACAAAGCCACATCTTAATCTCAAGAAATCCGCATAAAAATGCTTGATCCCTAGACACTTTTGATGTGTGTATTATAAACGCGAAAGTTTGTGAGGATGGATGGATGGATGTTTGTTACTCTTTCACGCAAAAACTACTGAACGGATTTTGATGAAACTTTACAGTAATGTAGCTTATACATCAGAATAACACATAGGCTACAATTTATAAAGATTTTATGTGATTTGGCCATAATATAACGATAAGTATCAAGTAAGTCGGAAAAAATCCTGCCCTCTGAGATCTATCTTTGCGTGCGCTGCCTAAACCGTTAGAATTACATGAAGAGAATGTATTGTGGGATTGTTTATCTTAAAGAGTTCTAAATAAAAGTCCGCGACAGCATATATCTACCTTTTATGTGGAAGCCATTATAACCAAAATAGTGAGCTATAAAAACATTTAAATTGAATACTTTTTTTACATTGCATATTTTAGAGTATTTAGTTAATTCTTATCAAATTAAATACCTTCACCACTTTCGGTATTATTTTAATGTAGATGAAGTTTGTCTTTTACACTAAGTAATTTGGACTAATAGTTTAAAAGTTATAACGATAAGAATGACCTGCGATGAGTCGACGGCGCGGCCAGCAGAACGAGGGTGGAGGGGCGGGCCAGGCAATGACGCGCCATGGCCGAGTAAGCGACCCGAACGCGGGCAGACGCGTGAGGGCAGACGTCGTTGACGGTTGTATAAATTCTGAGATTTTTTCACAGCGGATTCGACTCGAAGCGATTTATAATTTTTAATTAGGTTATTAGATTCGTTTTTATTTTAATTAGAATTGTTTTTTTGTTTGGTTATTTAGTTAAAGATTGTATTTTTGTAGTTTGTTTAATTTAAGAATAACGGTTTTTAATTAGTTTATAAGATTCGTTTTTATTTTAATTAGAATTGTTTTTTTGTTTGGTTATTTAGTTAAAGATTGTATTGTTTTAGTTTGTTTAATTTAAGAATAACGGTTAGTTTTAGGTATAGGTTGTGTTGTAAGTAGTAAGAAGACAGTTTTTTTTTTTTATTATTCCCTATTTTGTGTTTTTTTTTTAATATTACGTGCAACAATGCCGCGAAAGCGTAAATCTAATATTTCACAAAGCTCTAATAAAGCTCGAACTATGAAAAGAGCTAGAAATAACGAGACGTTTCAACAAACCGAGTTGCGAAGGTCTGAGCAGGCGGTGCGTGAGGCAGTACACAGGGCTACTGAGACACCAGAACAGTCCCAAGATCGGCGTCAACAACACGCTGAGTATCTGGCATCTCAACGAGCTGCTGAGACACCAGAAGAGTCGCAAGCTCGACGACAACGGCATGCTGAGTATCTGGTGTCTCAACGGGCTGCTGAGACACCAGAAGAGTCCCAAGCTCGAAGACAAGAGCATGCTGAGTATCTGGTGTCTCAACGGGCTGCTGAGACACCAGAAGAGTCCCAAGATCGGCGTCAACAGCACGCTGAGTATCTGATGTCTCAACGAGCTGCAGAGACACCAGAACAGACAGAAGCTCGACGTCAGCAGCAGGCGATTTATATGGCGTCCCAAAGAGCCACAGAAACCATTGAAGCGGCTGAATCTCGCAGACGCGCTGTTGCTGAAAGGGCAGCTCAGCGACGTCAAACATTCTCAAGAAACACGTGGGGGGTGTTTGATAAAGCTGCATTTGAGTATGACGAGACTCTTGATTATGAAAGTCACAAGCTTATAAAAATAGAAGCGATGAGCATAGATTGCAGATTTTGCGGGGCTCTTAAATGGAAAGAGGAAGCAGCAGGTATGTGTTGTTCCGGCGGAAAAGTAGCCATTCCTTCTATAGACGAGCCAGTTGAACCTTTGAGAGAACTTTTCTCTAATGAAACAGATGAGTCTCGCCGTTTTCTGAGAAGTATAAGAAAATACAATACGTGCTTTCATATGACTTCTTTTGGAGCGGATAAAATTATTTCAATGCCAGGATTTTGCCCGACATTCACAATACAAGGACAAGTATACCATCGAATCGGTTCTTTGCTTCCTGCAGCCAGTATGCAACCACAATTTTTACAAGTTTATTTCATGGGTGATGAAGAAGCACAAGTCAATAGGCGTACTGAGTATGTGCAAGACGTAGAAAGAAGCATTGTTCAAAAATTACAACGGGTACTTCACGATCACAATATTTTAGTGCATGAATTTAAAACGGCTAGAGACAGAATTGCAAATGACAATAATTTTAAAGTAGTGTCCACCCAGACCGTGTACCACGTGGTCAACATGAGAGACGGTTCAATGTCCCGACCACAAATGAAATAGCTGCCGTAATAGTTAGCAGTGAACAAACTACGTCTCGGGACATCATCATACAGGCAAACGATGGCATGCTCACTAGGGTTCCCGACACACACAGATTTTATGACGCTCTCGAGTACCCAATTATTTTTTGGAAAGGACAAGAGGGGTACAGTATTAACATTCCTCAGATAAATTCAGTTACCAAACGCCCCATGCCAAACAAAAAAGTATCTTGCAAAGATTTTTATGCTTATCACTTGATGATTCGTCGCGGCGATTTTAATTTACTGCTTAGGTGTAGGCTCCTCCTTCATCAGTTTTTGGTAGACATGTATGTAAAGATGGAGAGTGAGCGCTTAAGGTTTATTTCTTTAAATAAAAAAAAATTGCGCGCAGAGAACTACATTCACTTACAAGATGCGATAAGGAATGATGCGGAGTTGGATCCAAATAACTTGGGTCGGATGGTGATTCTCCCGTCATCATTTGTGAATAGCCCAAGATATCTTCACGAATACACACAGGATGCGTTCGCATACGTGCGTAATTATAATAATAATAATAATTTATTCAAAAATATAAGGACTAACGTTAAATACAGTTTTTCTTAAATCTATGTCAAGTTCACCTATGATTTGTGCCTGAACTAGGTAATCCTGTGTTTCAGGCGATTGGAGGTAACATTAATTGATTAAATAATCACATAATTATCATATATATCTTATTGGTACCTACTTATCATGTAAAAAGGTGTATAAAATTATATAATATGAACAATATTTATTTTAACACAAGTAATAACTTCTCTGTATCTTCATAGGACATAGTTTGAAGAGCCTCCATAAGGATTTTCTTGCAGTTACTATGATTTAAGGAGTAGATGTTTTCTTTATCATTTAGCCTATTATAGAGTAGCGGTCCGAGGTACATATAAAATTTGGCTGTGAAAGCATGTTTTGTACTTTTTTGAGGGCAAACTATATCTTTCCGTCTCCTTTTTGTTAATTCAGTGCTGTATGGAAGCGCTGCGTGTTGTTTTAGTACAGTGCTCATTATAAATAACTGTCGAACTGTAAGTACTTTACAAGCTTTGTACAGTATGTTAGTGGGGAAAAGAAAAGGGCGGCAAGTAGCCACCTTAAGAATAGCTCTTTGAGCTCTTTCAATAGGCAATAACAAAGTTTTACTCGCCCCACCCCATGAAGTAATACAGTAAGTCAAAATTGACTGACAAAGAGCAAAGTATACTTGCCTAATTATTTCAGGATCTGCAATAAATCGTATCTTTTTGAATACGTATATTAGCTTACGAATTCTATTGTTTAGAGCTTCCATATGTGGTTTGAAGGAAAGGGATTCATCTATTATAATACCCAGGTATTTTATTTTATCTGTCTTTTTAATATTCGGACACTTACACTGGCTATCTGCAGGGGCTGGGCAACAATGAGCATGCAAGGCTGAGGGGATCTTCGATATTTGCTTGCGCATCGAAAACTTAATGTAATTTGTCTTCTCTGCATTTAGGGTTAGTGAGTTATTTTGAAGCCATTTATTTACAATATTAAATCCGTGTTGCGCAAGATTGTAGACTTCATTTTCTGAGTCAGCCGAAAAAAGTAGAGCAGTGTCGTCAGCGTAAGTTATGATAGTGCCATGCTCTAGCTTTAGATTGCAAAGGTCATTTATGTAGATCAAAAACAGAGTGGGCCCTAAAATACTTCCTTGAGGAACACCAAAAAATGTGTTTTTTTGAACAGCGCTGAGAACATTGCCAATCTTTACGCACTGGGGACGATCTTCTAAATAACTTTAGAACATTTTCAGCTGGGTGCCTCTTACACCCACGATCTCAAGCTTGCGCAACAGGATTGGAATGGAAACTGTGTCAAAAGCTTTGGCGAGGTCCAGGAAAATTCCTACTGTGTGCTTACCCTTGTCAAGTTCTTGCGCTAGATAGTCAGTTAGATGGTGTACCGCATCAGCAGTGGAAACTTTAGGCCTAAAACCAAACTGCCGCTCAGACAGAACTGATTTATCTTCCAAATATTTTAACAACCTTTTGTTTATAATTTTTTCCAATATTTTTGACATGGAAGGCAGTAAAGAAATAGGTCTATAATTCGTCACTTGCGCTTTGCTGCCTGATTTATAGACAGGGACAATTACAGCTTTTTTGAGACACTCGGGGAAATGACCTGAAGATAAACAAATGCGGAAAATATAAGTCAGTGGTCGTACCAAAATGTCCTTGAATTTTTTGATAATTTTATTCGATATGTTATCCCAGCCAACTGCACAGTCTTCTTTCAAGGTCATAATTATACTTTCTACCTCAGTCTCATCAGTATCTAGCAGCGCAAAGGATGTTAAAGCAGTGCTGCATGCTAAAGGAGTGCTCGTTAGGTTTTGGGACTGATCCAGATTTTTTTCAGCCAAACACTTTCCAACATTAACAAAGAAATTATTTGCTATGTTAGCGGATTCCAGCGGTGACGAGTGTGCTTGTAATAAACCTGAAGATGACTCATATTGTTTTGTTGTATATGTTGCGTCTTTAATATATTTCCAGATCTTTTTACTATTTGTTCCAGCCTTTTCCAATGCCACTTTGTCGTAATTTCTTTTAATTTTTTTAAGGAGATCATTGCAGAAATTTCGATATCTTTTGTACGAAAGTTGCAATACTGCATTGTCAGGATTAGATTTAGCTTTCATATGCAGTTTATCCCTATGTTTCATACAGCGAATAAGACCTGATGTGATCCATGGTTTTATGTTGTGATTTTTGTTACTCAAATGCGATACGACTGTGTTTTGCTGAATTGCATTTCGTATGTTTTCAATTACATACAACATGCAAAACTGCGGGTCAGCGGAATTATAGACTGGATCAAAATCGATGACTCGTAAATCTTCTTCAAGTTTATTAATATTCAGTTTTGAAATTTTGCGAGTGTCTTGTTTAGGTAATTTACAATTTAGGGTTAGTAGGGCAGCATTGTGATCGGTTATTGTTGAGTTAATTACAAGTGCAAGTGAAGGTAAATTCGATTTAAGCATAATATGATCCAAACAGGAGCCACTGTGATGTGTAGGAAAGCTGTGTGCTGGGAGCAAGCCATGAAAGGCGCATAGGTTGAGGTAGTCCTGAGCAGACGCATCAGCACTTCCTGGTAAAATATTGATATTAATATCTCCAATTACAATCGTGTTTTTGATGGATGACAGGGTTTGCAAGGTCTCATTCAGAGAGTCAGTAAAAATGCTAGTATTTCTAAAAGACGGAGGTCGATATAACGCTAATATCGCAAATTCTGATCCAATTTTAACTAACAATCTGTTACAGTCGTGCATAACAGGTTCCTGAACAGAGACATTGAGATGATCTCTTATAATTACGGGAGGCCTGACTTATTTATTACAATGACGTGTAACCCCTCCTGGCCAGAAATCACTAAAGAGCTTATGCCTGGTCAGAATTCAACGGACAGGCATGACTTAACAGCAAGAGTATTTAAAATAAAAGTACAGAAGTTGGTTGCTCTGTTGACAAAAGGTAAAATATTTGGTGACATGCAGTGCTTCATGTACTCGATCGAGTGGCAAAAACGAGGTTTGCCTCACGTGCACTTACTGCTGTGGTTAAAGGAAAAATTGCGTCCCAACCAAATTGACGAAGTCATACGCGCTGAGATACCAAACCCTGAAACCGATCAAAAGCTCTATGATACGGTGACCAAGAATATGATTCACGGGCCCTGTGATGCACTAAATCCTTCATCCCCGTGCATGAAGGAAGGAAAATGTGCAAAAAAATATTCGAGGCAGCTTTTAAAAGATACTCAAACCAATGACAAAGGCTATCCTCTGTACAGGCGCAGGGCACCAGAACACGGTGGACGCACGACGACTCTAAAAATCAGAGGAGGAACACAGGAAATATTGGTGGACAATAGTTGGGTGGTCCCATACTCTCCCCTCCTGTCTAAAATTTTTAATTCCCATATAAATGTAGAGTTTTGTAATACGGTACAGGCGATAAAATATATATGTAAATATATTAACAAAGGTAGCGACCAGGCTATTTTTAACGTCCGCCAGCAAGGGAATGTAAACATTGACCCGATGGATGAGGTGCAAACATTCAGAGCCGGCCGATATGTTAGTAGCAACGAAGCAACGTGGCGGATCTTGGCTCTGCCTCTGCACGAGAGACACCCAACAGTCACTCACCTCGCTATTCATCTACCCAATGGTGAGAGGGTTTACTTCACTGAAAATAATTTTAGAGAGAGATTAGCAGCACCACCTAAAACGACACTAACTGCATTTTTCCTGTTATGCCAAAATGACGAATTTGCAAAAACATTACTTTACGTTGACGTACCTCGCTACTATACATGGAATGTGGCGCGAAAGGAATGGAAACGTCGTTTACAAGGAACCCCTGTCGACGGCTGGCCAGGTGTGAAGGCAGGAGACGCTCTTGGCCGCGTTTACACTGTGCACGTTAGTAATTTTGAATGCTATTGTTTGCGAATGCTGCTCAATGTAATAAGGGGCCCCACCAATTTCTTGGATTTAAAAAAAGTTGATGGCCAAGAATTTGCAACGTTTCGACAGGTGTGTGAGAAGATGGGGTTGTTGGAAGATGACAACCACTGGGACGCCACCATAGACGAGGCCGTGCTGTGTCGCTCACCAGCGCAAGTAAGAGAGCTATTTGCCATATTGCTATGCACTTGCGGTTTATCCAATCCTCTGCAACTATGGGACAAGTACAAAACTGCGCTATCAGAGGATATCCTGCACAGACTTGAAAGAATTGATCAAGTCAACGATGATCTTTGTTTCAATGAGGCATTGGGACTTATCGAGGACAAAATAATTTCAATTTCCGGAAAGAAATTGTCCGATTTTGGTATTATTTTATTATTATATACACCACAACGTAGAGGAGAGCTATGAAATGATTTAATCAGAGAGCTAAGCTACGATACCACCATATTAGACGCTCACGTGTGCGAAACAGAGCCACGTCTGCTACCCGAGCAAAAAGAGATTTATCTCAAAATATTACGGCGAGTTGAGAGTGGTGAAGGCGGACTTTTTTTCCTTGATGCCCCGGGTGGTACAGGCAAAACTTTTTTGCTTAATTTGCTTTTAGCAAAAATTCGCAGGGACCGTAATGTTGCATTAGCTGTGGCTTCCTCTGGAATCGCTGCAACATTGCTAAGCGGTGGACGGACGGCACATTCAGTCTTTAAATTACCTCTTAATCTGGCGAGCGAAGAAACCCCAACGTGCAACATCAGTAAGAGTAGCGCCCGTGGCACCCTGTTGCAACAGTGCAAGCTGATCGTGTGGGACGAGTGCACTATGTCACAAAAATGCGCCATCGAGGCTCTTGATCGCTGTCTACAAGACATACACAGCAATCAAAAGTTAATGGGTGGTGTGGTGGTTTTACTGGCTGGCGACTTTAGGCAGACTTTGCCTGTGATCGAGCGAGGCACTGCAGCAGACGAAATTAACGCATGTCTGAAAGCATCATATATGTGGAGCAAAGTTGAAAAGCTGCATCTCACCACTAATATGCGTGTCCAGTTATTCAGTGATGTAGAGTCGGGTGCGTACGCTGAGAAACTGCTCGAGATAGGTGAAGGTCGACTAGAAACTGACGAAGAAGGTATGGTTCTATTCACCAACCAATTTTGTCATGTTGTGGATTCGGAAGACGCGCTTATTGCGCAAGTTTTTCCAAATTTGCAACAAAACATACAGGATGAAAATTGGCTGTGTGAAAGAACCATTTTGGCACCAAAAAATGAGACTGTCACGAAAATTAATAAAAAAATATTGGACGAAATAACTAGCGATACAACAGTGTGCAACTCCATCGACACAGTCATGTCATCCGATGACTGTACGAGCTACCCCGTTGAGTTTATAAACTCTTTGGAGCTATCCGGGGTGCCATCCCATAAGCTGGAATTAAAGGTAGGTATACCCGTTTTGTTAATGCGCAACTTGGACGCACCAAGATTATGCAACGGTACTAGATTGCGAGTCACTGAACTAGGGAGGCATATTGTGAAGGCCACAATTTTAACTGGAGAAGATATGGGAGACAATGTGCTTATACCTCGCATCCCAATAATACCCAATAACTTACCCTTCAATTTTAAACGTCTGCAATTCCCATTAAAGGTTGCATTTTCAATGACGATCAATAAATCGCAAGGTCAAACTTTAAAGGTAGCAGGGATACATTTGGGCACGCCATGTTTTTCCCACGGTCAGCTCTACGTAGCTTGCTCACGTGTGTCTAAGTCGCAAAATCTTCATGTTTTCGCTGAACAAAACAAGTCATTTAACATAGTTTACAGAAGTTTATTGCAGTAAGTAGAATTGTCAAAACATATCGGTAATTACCTACTTATATACTTTATTCGAATTCTTTCAGTTTTTATTATTTGCTGCTACCGTACGACAAGTGAAACCGCTATTATCAACTAATCCTCTTCAATACTAATTATATACATGCTAATCCCTACCTGACCTTATAAAAACGAAAGTAACTCTGTCTGTCTGTCCGTCTATCTATCTGTGTATATGTATGTTTCACGGCTAATCTGCTGAGCTGTTTGTGATGAATAGTCTAAAGCCTGGGGAAGGACAAAGGTTACTTTTTATCAACTCAACCAATCGGGCGAAGCCGCGGGTGGAAGCTACTGCTTCATAATTATGTTAACGTTCCTGTGGGATAATTTCCGACATCCACGCGGGCGAAGCCGCGGGCGAAAGCTAGTGCTTTATATAAATGTGTTTTACATAAATAATAAATCCCAAATAGATAAATACTTACCTGCTGAATGTTTTCACAATTTCCATGAAAAAATTCACGGGTGATAATAATTAAATGCGCAATACCGAATAAATTGTGAAAATCATCATAATATGATGATTTTCACAATTTATTCGGTATTGCGTAACGTATTTTGACTTTTTATTTATTGCCCTTGAAATAAAACGTATTTGTTAAGAAACTGGCGTTTCGAAAGTCTTATTCAATATTTTTCAACTATTGCCTTCATCAAATCAGTCACGTGATTGGACGCAGGATATTCACCTATTTGATGGGAGGCAATATAGTTAAATAAAGGAGTTCCTATAAACTTTCGCATGATTTGTGTTATCGCCACTTCCTTTCGAAAAACCCCAATGTCAACGTTTTTTAAAAATGTTTCCGCCGTTTGACATATTTTTACAACATCTGGCGAAGGATACAACAAGCCACCTTGATCTCTTGCAATTATGAACTTGTGAAAGGGTTGAAAATGATGTGTCACTAATGCGTTAACACAGACATCACAGTTTATCTTTTTCATCAATACTCGGGCAATGTATCCAGCAATATGGCCTATTGCTTGATTACTAAAATCAGAAAAGTGCCCTCCTAATTCTTCTATTTCTGAATCATCCTCACTTTGTTCATATTGTGACATATCTTGAGCTATATTTGTACTTCTGTTTATCCTTTCAACAGCTGATGAACAGTTTAGGATGGATATCTGTTCTAACGCAACACAGTTGCCTTTGTTAGTGTCTTTTAATTGAACATGAATTAATATTTTCTTGTATGCGGATATGAATTGTCTGGCAGTGGGATTATTGTTTGCCCCACCCTGTGCCCTAATATTGCAGAAAAAAAGCTCTAAATGATCTTGACTCAATTTATAAAATGGCAAATATATCAGAATTTTGGTTTTGATTAAGCTTGAATATAAATGTTCTAAGGCTTTGATACACCCCAAAAAACCTAAGAACCCCGTTTTCCTCCTACTATTTATTAAATAAGTGCCGTTCTCCATTTTTAAATTGATAATATAGTCCGATGCTTCACCTAAGAACTCAAAAAGTTTGTTCGCGTTCTTCTCATTTAAAGCTTTTTTAAAGCCGTATAAATGTAAATTCCTTGAATTAAATGTATCAAAAAGATTGTTGCAAGTAATCAAAAACTTTTCCGTGGGCTCGCTATCATGAAATGAATCTATTCCTGATGGTCTGCAAAATTTAACAGCTTCCGCTACACTTATGCTGAAAAGTTGGATGGCTAACTTAACTTTCATTCTTTCATTTTGAAAGTTAATATGGCGGTCTCGTAATTTATTTGACAAATGAAAGGTTTCGTCGTTTTGTAGTTTGTTCAATTTAACTAGATGTTGCCATTGAATTTTTTTTTCCATCCTTGTCTAGTAGAATTTTGTACATTTCTAATGTGTTTCTTAGTAATTTTATCATATGACAGGGATCTAGGACTGCAACTATGAGGTCTTTGGTAACAGGATGTTCAAATTTAACACGTTGTTCTTCAAAAGAGCAACCAAGATGTTTTGCCATGTAAATATTCGCCTATTCTAACGCCAAGAGCGACTATTCTAACGCCAGCCTTGTGAATTAATTCTAAGCAAAGTTTTACGAGGTCAGCGCGCTGTTCTCCACTTACACCATCTACCAGAAAAAAGCCAACAGGAACTTTAAAGTTACTGTTTAACGCAGTAACTAAAAATACCAAGGCTTCTTTTGCCTCCGCCAAGTGATCACCTTCTACTTCCGTGCCCATATTAACGTATCCATGAAATTTGTGCCCATCCCATTCCACACGGCGACGAATACTCATTTCATCTAGAACTAAGGTGGCTAATATTGGTTGATTAAACACCTCAGTTTTTTGTTTCAAAGCAGCTAATGACTCCTTTGTAAATCCAGGCTCTCCTCCGACTTTCGAGTACCAATTCTTTAATGTACGGGTATGTGGTAGGCTTGTATGGAAAGTCTTGCGTACGTAATCATACGCCTTAGGCGAGTAATAATGTAATGTCAGGGCAAAGCTGCGTAGTGCTGGCGAATACTTTCTCCTTGATATGACTCCTGATTCCGTGTTTCCAACTTCTCTAGCAACCAATTCTTGAACCTATAAAAACACATTTTATACATATATTCACATTTGATTCTACCAATATTTATCACGAGTAAAATTATGTAAAATAATGAAAACAAACCTCTAAATTAGTATTTTTGAGGCAATCCAAGTTTTCTTTAGCCATGGCAAATTTTTCTTCCAATCTCAATAATACTTCATCAATATTATTTATTTTCTTTTTAAGCCTTCGATTTCTTGATTGCAATCGTTTTATTTTTAGACCTTGTTTTATTATTTTGCCTTTGCAAAATCTTAGTTGGCCTTTTAGTTTCTTTTTCCTCGGCGTTGAACAATTCGAACCACTCGTAACATCTATATTTTTAACTGTTTCTCCTTCGAATTGAACTGAACTGTCTGCGAAATGAAACTGCACAGGAATCACGTCATCTCCTTTCTGTATAAAATTTTGTTCAACTATGTGTATATCCACGAAACCTTTATGAAGTCGACTTTTCTTTTTTGGCTGTGACTTAAACTCAGAGCTCTCCGAATCACTTTGTCTTTTTGAAGAACCTGCGGTGGCTACATTAACATTTTGCGGCTGAAACCAAAATAATTGAAAACAATACCAATAAAACAATGAACAGAAGAAAAATTAACTAACGCGCCGGCGGAGTATGCGTAGTTCATACAAACGTAATACCAAAATAATTTGTAAATCAAACATATTCAAAATATATATTTGGAAGCCTAGATATTCTGTAATTCAATCGGAATAAATACACACTACCTTAAGAATATGTTTGATTTACAAATTATTTTGGTATTACGTTTGTATGAACAACGCATGCTTCGCAGGCCCCTTAATGTGTTTATGAATTAGATTTGATATTAAGTCAGTAAATGCTGTTTTTTTCTGGTTATCGAATCCTCATACAAGTAACATAACAGGTAGGTGCGTTGTTTAGTATCGTACCATAAGTATTTTCAATCCTTATTTTTAAGTGATAAAAATAAAACATGGTACCTTACTTGATTAAAAAACTTAACGATTTTCATAGATGGTATGGCTGTAGGTTTCGTGTATCTATATCCTTTATTTGATATGAAAAAATCGACTTCTAAAAAATGTTCAGAGCATATTGTGCTTAATTTGGATGGCATCCAATTAACTCTACCCGTTGCATCTATCCATTTCTCTTTGACGCTACCGTCTTTGGGAAACCTAAAAATATTTTAAATTAATGTAGGTACCTTACCAACCTTATATTTGTATTGTAATGTTATATAGCAAATTGCTATTTTTCTTTAATCGATATTTATCGATAAAACCAACATCCGACCCGACCACATCACTAATTGAGTAGCGAAGAACTTTCGAGAATAAATTGTGAATACAATCAATCCAAAATAAACTTTATTGTAATCGTATAAGGTTGATTTTAACTAGACGTTCTATAAAATTATTAGTAAATTGAAATTAATTAAGATTTTATTAGAAAACAAATAAAATGGTACTTACCGATGGTACGAAACACCTCCATTTTTAAGATTTTTTCTCCTACTATCATTTTTGCACTCCAAAATGGAACAATACGGCATAGCTACGGAAAAATAAATTTGTCGCGAGACTAGCAACTCGACGCGATGTTAGAACACAACTGGGACCAAGTAAGCGTAACAGTGCTTATTTGTGGCACGCGTGCCACGCCTACTTTGCACTTCCACTGTGTTTTTCTGTTCCGTGTTTTGTAGCCACAAAGGAAAAGCGGGAAAAAGGCCGAATATAAAAAATGATGGATTTTTTATTCATGCACCGCGCCTTCTACTTTTGCAGGAGAGGCACTGAGTTGAAGCCGCCAAATATTGAAATTATTAAAAATATGAGAACTGAATATTTTTATATTTCTATTGTTCTGGTATTCTGTTCATACACGCGGGTTGAGAGTACTACGCCCCTTTCTAAAGAAAATTACCAATAAGCTCACTATAATGTCCTCCTAGTAGAGGGTCCCTTTCTTGCATTTTCCCTTATGTTTGGAAGAGGGCTTTCATCACGCCCATTCACAAAAGCGATGACAAAGGAAACGTTGAGAATTATCGACCCATATCTATCTTGTCCACCTTGTCTAAACTTTTTGAGGGTCTAGTGCACAGTCACTTATTTCCACAGTTAAATCACCTTATTATACCCGAGCAACATGGTTTCGTTAAATCCAAATCCACTACCACAAACTTAATCATTTTTACACAATTTTTGTTTGAAAACAGGGACATGCGCACGCAGGTTGATGCTGTATACACTGACTTCCGGAAGGCTTTTGACAAGGTGGACCACAAATTGCTTCTCGATAAAATCGCATTCAATGGTATAAAAGGCAACTTACTCAGATGGTTTGCTTCATACATATTTCGGAGGACTCAAAAGGTTGTTATCAATGGATTCGAGTCTGATTGGGTGGTCGTCGAATCAGGTGTGCCTCAAGGATCTGTCTTAGGCCCATTGCTTTTCATCTTGTTTATAAACGACATAAAATCCTGCATAGTCAACTCGAAATTCCTAATGTACGCCGATGACATTAAAATCTATAAGGCTTGTGCGAACTCCCAGGATTGTTTTTTACTACAAGAGGACTTATGCAGGCTTTCACAATACTGTCTAGTCAATAAACTTCATCTTAGTCTTCCAAAATGTCACTTTATTTCTTTTACTAAAAACAAAAATACTAATAACTTCCCATATACCTTGAACGACATACAATTGAAAAAAACTGAGTGCACACGTGATCTTGGCGTGCTGCTTGACTGCAAATTACATTTAGACGCCCACATCGACAGCATAATTAACAAAGCCTTTCAGATGTATGGTTTTGTCATGCGGTATTGTAAAGACTTCATAAAGCCTTCTACTTTTCTCTTCTTATATAAAACACTAGTCCGTTATCAGCTGGAATATGCGGTACCCATCTGGTCCCCGTACTATGATAAATATAAGCAAGCAATAGTGATGGTTCAGAAAAAAATTCTTCGTGCCACGTACTACAAGTGCTTCCGTTCCGTACAAGGATTCCCTATGCAGATTTGTTAAATCATTAAAGAATATTGAGCTTGGATTCCATACGTTCATTGATCATGGTTGTGATGCTGTACGGTATATGCAATAACAAATTTAATTGTACTGAGCTCTCGAATAGATTGTGTTACGTTGTACCTAGAACTGTTATTCGGCGGGAGATGCGCGCACCTCGACTATTCTACACTGCGCGATGTAGAACGAAGGCCGGGGTGCAAGCACCTCTCCGCCGGCTTTTAGAAACCTATAACTCACAATTCACTGATTTTGATATTTTCGCGCTGTCGCAATCTAAATTTAAAAGAATGATTTCACAATCTCTTGCAGGTCGCTCATAAGTCGGATGCTCTTGTCATCCGCTTCCTTCAATTCATCGGTATATGTATAGTGTTTTTCTTTTAAATATTATGTCCTTTTTATTTTATTTTTTTCTCTCATTTAACACGCGTTCGATATCATACTCAGATGTCACTTCGTGGACAATAGTGTGGGTTATACGTTTTCTCGACTGTAATATAACTACTTTTTGTAAATGCTGTAATGTATAACTGTTTTTTTGTCCCAAATAAATAAAATAAAATAAAATTTTCACTTACATCTGCCTGGTAAATACATTTTTCCAATGACTAAAAAATTTTTCACATCACCTGCTCGAAAATGTCAAATTATATGTCAAGCAACCTTAACCCAAAGTGAGTCATTAGTGGCCGGGGGCACAGCCGGTCAATAATGTTGTACTGGATTTCATTATGACCCGCTGGTCAATAATGTGATTTGAATTTGGAATCTCACATGCTCAGCTAAATTGGCAGTATAGTACTAACAAACACCCTTTGGTGCCAGAAAGAGGAAAGCTATTCTCGAAACCCTTACTACGCGTGGATGATATTCTCGATTTCCTACAAAATCATAACGACTGCTTCTTCATATCGTTGCCATTTATTTAATAAATACTTTGTTTTTCGTACTATGGCTATTATTTTCTCACAGTAGGTGTAAAAAGTAGAGTATCCTCCTCTGGGCTAAAGGTGTCTTTGCCTTGGGCTAGCTTGAATCCCTCGCTGCATTCAGGATTCTTGTATTAACTCCCTCGCTTCGCTCGTGAGTTAAATCCCGAATCCTTCATTGCGCTCGAGATTCAATATGACGCCCGTGACATAAGACACAACTTTAGCCCCTCGGTGCATAATCTACTATTATTAGTCTTCTTTCATTCATCTATTTTTTTTTATACAACTTAAACCGCAGCTTTACCTTTTCACTCCTTCTCATTCATAGTTGCACGCACCACGCACCCCACATGCTTCATGTTCATATGGAACAAATTTTCACAGCATTTATTCTACGTTCAGAGGCCGTACTATGACCTGTTAACGCCATCATGATTCCGTTGAGAAAAAGAGATAGTGCTATCGGTCATGTATAGCTCCGTCTCTCTTCCACGCTGGAACAATGATGGAATTAACACGTCATAGTACGGCCCCAGGCCTCTTTTGCCACACCCAACATATTCTATTATGAACTACTACTGTTTTATTTATTTACACAGCTTATTTTATATTTACAAAATTATATTGTAGACATAATTATACAGACATGAGGGTTTTTTTGGAGAAATTAAAAAAAAAATTGTGCGAGGCTAAAAGACTCCTATCTCAACATAATTCAAAAATAAATACCGTAGCAGCTGCTCTAGACTAGATATAAGTTATTTGTGTGTGGCGTGCTTTCCCGCCCGCCCGATCAAGATGTTTGGCAAGCCGATCCCTTGGGAGAAGCATGCCAAATATCTGGGTGTGACTTTGGACAGACGTCTCTCCTTCGCAGAGCACATAAAGGTGGTTCGTTCGCGAGCCGCCTTTGCTCTGAGTAGACTACATTCCGTCCTAAATGCAAGCAGTAAATTGTCACTCAGGTGCAAACTGCGCATTTATACGGCATGCATCCGACCTATTATGACATACGCCTGTGCTGTTTTCGCACAGGCCCACCCCCGGCACATCCACAGGATGCAGACCCTACAGAACCGTTTTCTACGTAAAATCACGGGTTCCCCCTGGTTCGTTCGTAACATAAACTTACATTTAGATTTGAAAATCCCCACCATTCAACAATTCATGAAACGCGCTTGCAAGCGTTTCTTCGATACCGCTGGCAGCCATCGCAACCCTCTGGTTGCGAAGGCCGCCAGTTATGTCCCCTCTAGAATCAGTAGAATCCGCCGTCCAAGGCACGCACTGACCGACCCCGACGACCCCACCACCCTCCTCCAGGAAAGCAGTAGGGCCACCAGTACAGTATACAAACACAGACACAAAACGAAGTTCCGACCTCGCCGCCGAGGTGCTTCGCATCCGCGTCCGCGTCCGCGTTCCTCCCCGATAGATTCCTCTTCCCCTCCCTTGATCGGATCCACAGAGCCAGCTGGTGGCGTAGCTGAGCCAGTAGTTTTACCCCCTAATAATAATGAACCCACTTTGATCCAGCCTGTCCCCAACTTGCTGTCCTTCCCCAGCGACGCCCTAAGCCGAGGTCCGTACCCCACAGGGGGTGCCCTTAGGTGATGGTCGCTTAGTTTATAATTAATATTATGCCCCTGGCTGGAGGCTTTGAGTTAGCTCGAAGGCACCACAGGATTGACCGGTTAAGCAGTCACGGCCTCTCAAGGCCAACTGCGAGATGCCATACACAAAAAAAAAAAAAAAAAAAAAAAAAAAAGCGTGCTTTCCCGCCGGGAACACAAATTGCGCCAAAGTAAAGTCGGATCTATCTGATCAGTAGGTACCTATCTGGTTTTCTCAATACATTTCCAAAAAAAGAAAAAAATAACTCAAATCTTTACCAACAGTTCCCCCTGTCAATTCTTTCGAACGCTAAAAGTCGCGTGTTAAAAATACACTGCATTGTGAACCTAAACATGACCTAAACTGTGCAACAGGAGCGGCTTTTCGAGCAAGTGTGTAGGGACACGGTATCGAATAGAAAGTTTCGATAGTGTAGGTACTCATGAGTAGTATCGAAACAAAAGTATCGATACTTCACAGTACCGAGTACTTTTCTTAGGGCCTAATAATGCATACAGAACTACACTCATAAGGTGCTCTGTGACTACACTTCATGACGTCAATGTCAGTCAGTGACGTCAGTTTAGCTTCAGTAGAACAAACACATGAAAAAACAAATGGTAAATAAATATAATACAATAGATGTGCGGAGTGGGGTGGCGCAGGGTTCGGGTTGTGGACCAATTTGCTATCTTATGCATGTTAACAGCTTGTGCCGAGTTGTGCAGCATTGTTCAGCGTATATGTTTGCTGATGACTTATGCATTCTTCGCTCCGGAATTTACATAGACGAAACCTATCAGCGAGTTCAGCAAGATATAGACGCTGTTGTTAAATGGTCGCATGACTATGCCATTATATTAAACGCTGGTATAACTAAATTAATGTTAATTCATTCGCCATATTTGCGACCTCATTGTGCGACTTCACCTTTATTTACCCATGATTATATATGCCACCATAACAACGTACTGGACTGTAAATGTAGACCTATTGAAAGAGTTGATTGTGTAACTTACCTTGGCATGAAAATTGATCATTGGTTCCTATTAACGTATAATGTATATATATATATATATATTTATTTATTTATTCACACCAAACATACAAATATCCTTACAGGCTAGACCCAATGCGATATTGCAGTACACTTAAAAATTAAATTGTCATTAGTAGATTATATATTATGAGTTATGCTCTTGGCAGCTATGGATTTAACATTCAAAACTAACTTGGATAAATTAGAAGCTCTTCAAATTAGATTCTTGAAACTACTTGTTACACAAAAAACTAAAAACAGTTGTAAAGGTGAGGAAAGGAATCTATTTAAAATATGTAAAATTCTTCCGGTTAGTTACAAACTTAAGTATCTTTTAGCAGTTAACCACCATGGTACCCAAGAGCATAACTTAACTCATGTAGTCAATAACCATAACACACGATCTATGGCTGCTGGCAAATTCAATGTACCCAGAGTCGCTAATTACTATGGTGACAGAACCCTAAAAAAACGAATACCATATCTATTGAACGGTCTGCCAGCATACATACGGAGTGAAATGAACAAAAATAGTTTTAAAATGAATTAAAAAAATATTATTTAAAAATAGGTTAATGTTGCTACCTACCTAAATAAGTAATTAATTTTAACACTTTAGGCACACCTAATTAAAGTTCCTCCGGATATAAGTTTGTTGTGTTTTGGCGATAACAAGTATAGTCAAGCACAATAACAATCAACAGCAATATTATAGTAGGAAAACAACGCGCGAAACGAATAGAATAGAATAGAAAGATGTTTATTTCCCTAGATTATGTGTTACATTAGTCCACAGATCGGTGGTGTATTCGGCCTGTGGGTGTGTCAGCTACTTACAGTCTACCTATGTTTGTCTGAAAGAGATCTCTAAAAGTGTCGTGTAGTGTGTGCTGTGAGCTTGTTAGTGTACAGAATAAATTTATATAAATTTATAATGTTGTTCTATATTGCCCTAACCTATTTACAGCTAATTACAATTTATGGGGACGTGGAGCGGTCGTTCGCTTGCTAAGCAGCCGAGCCCTGTCTGTTTTTGGTATATAGTTGATTTCACCTAGTCTAGAATTGGTTAGGAGGGGGTTGAGCTGTCCGTATCCGTGATAGGCGTCACCAGGGTTCTCTAGATCTTCGATGTGCATTTCGCGGAGTCGGCGCAGCATATCCTCGTTTATGTCTTGTGCACGGAGGTGCCATGGATCCTAATCGAGCATATCCCAGAGTAGTGAGGTTTCTAGGGGTCTTGGGAACTGTCCGCTGGTCTTGAGAGCCATTCGATATTGACGTTCAATTTTTAATAAATTGCTCTTACTGTAACGTGAGAGTAGTTGTACCACGCCATAATCCAATATAGGAAGTAGGCAGGCCTGAACGACAGCAAGTTTTACAGTCATATTCGTTTTGGCGTACCAGCCAATGATAGGGGCTAGCGCGCCGAGTGCTCGTCGCACTTTCTGCACGACGTAATCCGTTGTTTGCCCATGGTCATGGTTTTGTCTAAGTGTACGCCCAGATATTTTATGCAATTTTTATGTTCAATTACCTTGTCTTATTGGGAGAGCTTGAGTCCGTGGATACGGTCCCGTTGGTCCCAAACGTATACGTACGTGTACGTACAGATTGAAAATGACCGGACCTAGGAAAGAGCCCTGGGGGACCCCGTGTGGCACCGGTTTTTCGTCATCGTTGGTGGTTCTGAAGCGGCCGTAGGTTTTACGACCGCTCAAGTAATTCTCTATTAGTTTGATGATGTTATTCGGGACGTCAGCTGTTTGAAGCTTCTTCGTGAGACCTTCGTGGTTTATTGAGTCGAAGGCCTTCGAGAGATCCGCCAGGACCATTGCCACACTTTCCCAAGCTTTCAGCGCATCTGTGATGAACTTGCCGGTGCGATGGATCTGTGTGCCTGTTCCTCTTTTCATGGTAAAGCCATGTTAGAACGGCAGTTGGAGTCTGTCGGCCGTCTGTCACAGGCGTGACAAGAGCAGACGTTCGTGTAGTTTACCCATGATGTTTAGGAGAGTGATGGGTCCGTACGATTTGGCGTCCCGGTGATTCTTGCCTGCTTTATGTAGGAAGATGCACTCCCCGGTTTCCCATCTGTTGGGATAATAATCTGTCAGTAACAGGTAGTCAGCTATTACTTTGTACCTTATGAGAAAGGGGTCGCCTTCGAGTTTGAGGGCGTCTGCTTTGATTTTGTCCGGGCCAGGCGCCTTCTTATTTTTAAAGCGTCTCAGCGCGAATCTGATTTCCTCTATGGAGGTGGGGTCGAGAGGCTGGATCGGTGTGGTCTTCTCTGTGCTCTTATCTTCGTTGTTTATCTTGGCTTCTACGACGATCGCTGCGTCGACCAGGGCGTCGATGGTTTCTTCCTCACTGTTGCAACCGTCAATGTGGGGAGTCTCTGTACTGGAGCTTTCAGGTTGCGTTGGATTCGCCACATCTGGGCTCTGTTGTTCTGTAGATCGTTTATTATCCGCGTCCATTTTTCGCTGCTACATTCCACGAGTGCTTGTTGAACCCAGAGTTTCAGACGATTGTAGGTTCTTCTTTGTTCCGTTATTCTGTCCTGGTTGAAGCGTAGTCACCACGCTTTACTTTTTGCTTGGTTTCTTTTGTCGATCAATTCATTAATCTCTTCTGGAAGTTTATCTCTTCTGTTGTTTTCATGTAATGGCGATACTCATCCAAGGTTTCTGTGATGGTTTTTTCTAGTTGTAGTAAATATTCCTCGCATTCGGCGTCGGTTCTGATTTCGTTTGGCAGGTGCGTGGTTTTATCCCATAGGGTTTGTTGGAAAGGTCTGATTTCTTCATTGTTTGCAATAGCGTTCTTACTAGTGTTTTCTCTCTGTCAACCACTATGCTTAGGTCCAGTAGCCAGGGCATATGATCGGAGCCAACTGGTGTTGTTTGTCGGCAAGTTATAGTGTCGAAAGCTTGCGCATCGTGCGAGAAGATGGCTGCATCGAGGATGCCATAGCCCGCACTGTTGGGCCGCGATGGTATGCCCGTGTGGTGTATGGTGCAGACGTCGGAGTTACAGAGCTCGCGGACAAGTATTCCCGCCCCTTCGTCTCTCGTCTGGTTGAGTGTGGTCATTTTAAGGTTGAGGTCCCCGATGGTGATGTTTGGAGCTTCGGTTATGATGTCTTCTAGCTCATGATTAAGCGCTGCGGCGTCGAAGTGCTCTGATCTATGCGGTATGTACACCCTTAATTTTTAGGGAAACGAACACAGAGGATAATTATTGACTAATAGAACAAAGACGAACGAGTGAGTGATAGATTGAGTAAAGTGATTGAAGGAAAGGAAATGAACCGTGAACGGAACGAACGATTTCGAACTCGATCTAATGTTTGAAATGATATAAAACGTAGTTCTCTATATAGTCTGTGGATATAACTACCTATATGTCGTTGCCATAAATGCGCAATGCGTTTAACTGTCGGTAACTAAAGTGTCTTTAAATATGTATGGTTATATTCAGTATCTAAATATATTCTTATGATTGCTTATAATTATGTAAACGTGAATTGTCAAAGTTGACTGTATTGGGTTTCCTAAAGCCATTCTATACTCACCTTTATTTTTAAATAAAAACAGTCAAGTTTTAAGTAGGTAATTTCCGATTTCTAAGATTTATTCGATACGTACCCCGTACCAGTCGAAAAGTACTCACTGAGACAAATATCGAGTACAAAAGTATCGGTATCGAAAGAAAAAGTACTCGATACCACAAAGTATCGATACTTTTTTCGTGTCCCTGTACCATCTCATCAACATCTTGTTGTTCATGTATCTCTCATCTGAATGTGGTCTGTCGCCTGCGTGTGCGTGCCGAGCGTGAGTGTTACTTACTGGTTGGGTTTCAGGCCACGACGTCGTCGGTATCGGTTGATAATTAACGGCTGCCGCGAACATAATGTGATCATTATGTTCGCGGCAGCCGTTAATTGGTTCTTCTAAATCGTAATACATCATCATCTGCCAAGTTCTGGTCTAACCGGATGCTGCTGAATACCAGTATTTTACATGAAGCGACTGCCTATTTGACCTCTTATATAGTAGTCTATGCTGACCTCCACAACCCAGTTTCTGGGTAATACTATACGCCTTGGTAAGGCTGGTTGTCAAACTTTTTGGCTTCTGACTGCCCGACTGTCAAAGATATGACAGCTGGGATTAACGGCTTAACCCTCAGACTAAGGAAAAGAAAGGACTCTGCATAACGAACAGTATACAGCATATCTCACTGCGGCCGGTCGCCATGTTTTGTCACAGCCAACAAGTACATCAGTTGTCATAGCAACTTGTTTCTTTCAGTGTTTTGAAGAAAATGTTGATATTATAATGCGCGCAGCTCTACCGCAAGCCGCCATCTTTGTGCCAGACTCACAGTTTAGGTAGGCACGTTTTTTTCGTAGGTAAGTCATGTCTATTCTTCTTTTCCTTAGTCTGAGGCTTAACCGTACCTATATTTTGGAAGCGCCCCAGATAGGTCCCGAACACACGAACCTCCGCCTGCTTGGTAACGAGTCCCATGGGATCCGATAACGACGACATACGACACCCTAAATTGATAATGTAGGTAAATAAGGTATTTATTATGCTACCCATCAAATCCTATCCTGCGCCGAGTCACAAGTGGCGCCTCCAATCGCCTTTCTAAGAAATTTCCCTGATTTCAAAACGTAAAAAAGAATACGAATGAATTGTAGTTCATAAGATAACTTGCTTTTGACACTATACTCATAGCTTTATATCCCATAGTTTTATCGTAATCAACTAAACGGAATCGGTTTACGTTTAGTTAATTAGTTGGTTTCTTTTTGTAGGTACATACGAGTACGTCTCCAACAAAATTAAAAAAATAAAATTGGCCAAGTTTGTGTCGGTTCACGCACAGTGCACATGCACAGCATTAATTTTATCGACTTCGTGTTAAAAGCGTACGCGTATTTCATAGTAGATATTTCTCGGAAAAACTATGAAAATCTAAGTTAGTTCTGCGGTTGTAATCGAAAATATCCCAAAACTCAAAAACTATTGACTTATTTAATAAAGCAAATTAACTTAAAAAGGTCCAAAACATTTTAATTGGATTTTAATCCAGGAGACAGAGGAAGCACTAAAGTTGGCATAATATTGGCGTGTGCTAGCTGACATATGGCAAATAATTTTAATATTTTTGTGTTTCGTAATGTTAATTACTTATTACTATATGTATAGAATCCAGTTCTTCTAACTGAACAGACAGCAGTGCTGCTGGGGAGTTTGTTCCGCCACTTCTTCTTCCCAGCTAAAGCACTAGGAAGTGGTGAAGGGTGGGCGTTTTGGGGGGACTGTCTTATGTGATTTTGACGTTCAAAAAGTGCTGATTCTCAGCCTAATTTGAATAAATGACTTTTGATTTTGATTTCACCACATAGGGTTTAATTATAATATCTGCCTATCTTCCCCGCCCTATACAAAAAAGGTGCGCGCACCTAACAACTTCACAAATACCCACACAAACATAGAAGTGCACACGCATACACACACTCACACTCTACCTGACACCCACTCACTCATTCTCCAATCATACCATCACAACATACCCTGAAACTATATTTCAGGTTATTATTTATTTTTACCTTTTTCATTCTCTTTGAAATATTCTAGTTACTGTAAGATCTTATCATACTTCTACACCGTATCACTTACCGTCATGCCTTTATAAATACCGTGTAAATTATGTGGTCACACTCCCCTGGCTGGACGCTTTGGGTTAGCTCAAAGGCACACGAAAGACCGGTTAAGTAGTCACGGCCTCTCAAGGCCAACTACGAAATGGCATAAGTACTGTTTACATAAAAAAAAGAGTGGCGACACTCTTCTATAAAAATGCTGTCTTGTTTTAACGGAACACTGAACACTGAACACTGACCCCCAAATTACAGGCCTAGTTTGGGAGTTAGAATTAATTCTTTGTATTATGTACCTATATTTAAATTGTAGGGTTGTGACTTTGAGTGTCTGTCATATTTTTAATTTTTTGTGACATATAAAGGTTTTAATTTTTTTTAAATTAATTTTGTGATCCAAAAATACCCCACATGCATAGAGTTTTTTTTTATTTCTTGGTTAAATGATCCCTAATTATTTATATAGTTTTACGTAATTTGGCTACACCATTGTTTAGCGGTGCAAATATTTTTATTTTATTTTTTATAACGTTGCCCCGCACTAGGAATTTCTCCTGTTTCGTGGGTGCGTGTACAAACATTTAAACTCACATACACAAACAGCCCGACCCGGAACAACTACTTGCAGGTCATACAAATATTTGTTCCGTTCGGGGATCGAACCCGCGACACGTAACGCAGCAGTCAATCGCTTAACCACTGCGCCAACCGTGTCGACAAAATACACCTTCTTTCCATTTTTTTATCGATTTATGTAGCGCAAATAGTCTCCGAGTAAAATGGCTGTATGATATCCGGACGCACGGGCTGATGGACATGCCGAAGTTAAGGGGATTTAGATTTTGGATATCGAGTTTACAATCGGCATGAAGCTGATGTCATTAATATGTATGTTAATAATATATATATATTAATTGCATTACATTATGATATTATTATTAACTATTTAGAATAGCGCCATCTTAAAATGCAGAATTTTATCTTTTGGATAGGTGTAGTAATACCATAAAGTAACATAGATTATGGCAAAATATTTACCATATGATGGAAATGAAAAATAATGACTGAATAGCCAGAAGCCGGCCACAGAAAAAAAAATAGGCGGGAAAGCGGCAATGCGATCTTCATTTGTTTATTAGGGGTTGTAAAGTTTTGTTTATACTTCCGTATAGCAGAGATTTGTATTAACAAAATGAGTTCATCTGATTCAGATATGAATTTAACACCTGACTTCATAGGAGAAGAGGCTCCTTTTTTCTTTAGTTAATTCATGTTTTTATTTTTACTTTCCTTGTACCTATTCGTAATGAAAAGCACAGTGTTTATCTCGGGTTAAAGACTTAATTAGTCCCTCGAACTATTGACGCCCGAGCGTAGCGAGGCCGCGAGGGCGCCAAACCCCGTCTCGTGACTAAATAAGTTACTTTCACCCGGGTAACAATGTACCTACTATTTCATTTCTCATACCTGGAAAGGACGCTTGAAGTTACCTGATCAGAGGGATGAAAACAGTACTTTTCGTCCCTGGGAAACGGTTTTCCCAGCTGTCAATAAATATAAAAACTATCCAATCCATGTCCCAACTTTTTATACAGCCAGTCTGTTAAACCGTGGCGTAACATTGTAATTAAAAAATATTATCAACAATTTTGTAACATGCCTCTATACATATATTTTACGTTTCACTATTATTATTATTTAATTTACACAGATATGAGCTAAATATTTACCATCATCAACGCTAAACCATCCTGGCTGGTAGAATGCCTCAGAAAAAAAAAAAACGGGAAAGCAGCAATTCGATCTTCAGTTGTTTTGTCAAAATGTCAAAAAAATGAGTTCATCAGATATATATAGATTAAACGCCTGATTTCGTTTGAGAAGGGGCTAAAACAGTAGTGGAAAACCTTGTACCGCCACAATCAAAAGAAATCTAAGTTAAAATCTTACGATATTGTATTATGAAATGGCACACTGAAAAAAGAGTCACGTCTTTGTCAGAAAACGTGTTACTACTAACATATTTCAATGAATTATCTAAGAATCATAAATCTTCAACTCTATGGAGCGTGTATTCAATGTTAAAGACGACTTTAAGTACAAAACACGATATACATTTGAAAGATTTCGCCAAACTATTATCTTTTTTGAAAAGCAGTCGGATGGATTCAAAGCGAAAGAATACAAAGTTGTCATCGCACAAGAGGTCCAAACCTTCTTTAATCAAGCGCCAGACGAAATATACCTACATAGGTACCTACTTAAAGGTAAGGAAATCTTTATAGTATCATCGCATCTAAGAAATATGTCTTAAACTGTAATTGTATATATATACAAGAGAACTACCAATTATTGTTTGTTTGACTAATGGCATGTTTATTTACTTTTCTCTTATTCGAAATGAAAAGAAAAGTGTGTACCTCGGGTGAAAGACCTATTTAGGCACTGGAACTATTGGCGCCAAACCATTTCGTGCCTAAATAGCAGCTCCCTTTCATCCCTTGTACAATAATCTACTATTTCTTAATAAATTCGAATGTAAAATACTGAATTTCATGACGTTATTCGCAAAATCCCGTCAAAATTTATATCAAAATCTAGTCGAGCCGTGCTTTCCCAGGCACGAAGGGATCTCATTAGGTAGATAGGTATGTAGTAGATGGTCACCCATCAAAGGACCGACCTCGGTAAGCGTTGCTTACCCTTGAAGATCAGCCCGTGTAGCAGCTATATTTAGCCACGAACCCCTAAATCACAATAAAGATCAGTTAAAAAAAAACAGTCATTCAAGACAATTAAAAAAAACCGGCCAGGTGCGAGTCGGACTTACACACCGAGGGTTCAGAACCTTTGAAGGGGATGCCTCGGTCCCGTGTCCGTAATCCATTGATGCTATACCGAAGTTCCTGATGGTTCAGAAATTACCTAAGTAGTACCTTCAGTTAGTAAAAGTTTCAGGACGCTCCGACGCTACTGCCGACGTCTGAGACTAGCTCGGCCTTGGACATAGAAAAAAAGAAAGTACCGTACAATACGTAGGTACATAATGTGATTTATTGAGAGTTAGTCGTTAGTTAGCAGATGATAACGCGGCACATAAAAGAAACACGTCAACAAACAAACCAATAAACAAGATTGCTTTAAGAGCAAGATGTTCATAAACAGCTGCTTATCGGCTATAATCGGCATTGGACTCGATACTTACAAGATGCTTTTATATAAATTGTGATAAGTTGGCAAGCTAATAAAAATCCACGCGTTACGAAAGTTCTTTATAGCCGACTACGTGACAACAAAGACAGGGTTATGTTTTGCATGCGTAGGTATCTATGTATCTTTGTATGTGAGATTCTTTATTCCCTCGAAGCATACGAACGGCTGGATAGATTTATATACAGAGTATTAAGCATTGCGTGGTCGGAGAAACCAACACACAAACAACAATGGAAAGCTAAGGGCGATACCTAAGCCCAGGGGTTGAAAGAAAAACCGGTCTTTGCTAGTGGTGCTAGTAGTAAATGGCGATGTGCTGTATTTCGGAGTCCTTACTACCAACTATATTCGATTCATGTCGATATAGACAGTTGTAATGACAGAACCAATCTTGTACCTATAATATTTTTGCTGCTACCAAATAAAACACAATCAACTTAAGAAAGAATGTTTTCCATCATCAAGTACTTATCGTTTCGGAATTGACATCAGACGTTTTAAATGTGACTACGTGGTTGCTCAGATAAATGCTTTTCAAATGGTATTCCCTGATGCTGAACTGACAGGGTGCTATTATCATTTTCATAAGGCGGTATGGAGAAAGTCTGTCAAATTGACTGTGACTGATACCAAATAGGGAAGAAAAATCAAACTCAAACTCAAAGCATTTATTTCAATTAAACCATTTACAGGCACTTTTGAATTGTCAAGTGTCGGTCAGTCAGAAATATGAAGCTAGTTGCCCATTCCAAAGCGTAGTAGGTACCTATGGAGAAGAACGGGCAAGAAACTCCATGGACACTCTTTTAAATTATATTGTTACATAAATATTAGTTACATCATTAATCTTGTATATAGGTATAATTATATGTGAGAACGTTGTAAATAAGACGTACACATTGAGTGTCCAGTGTAAGCTATCACACACAGAATCTACAGAATCGACCGGCAGGGTTATGGACCATCAGGGCTTCAAAATAGAATAATATCTTCTACCAAAACGCGCCATCATAAGCTACCTATGTTGCCATTAAAACAGTTCGGTAGATATGTTATTTTATGTAAAAATGGCCTGGCCATAAAACTGGCCGCAAAAATAAGCTAATATAAGTAACTAGCTTTTACTCGCAACTACGTCCGCCTGAAAATTCTTGTTCCCCGCCCCACCCCGTCGCATCGCATCACCTGCCCGCGCTATCACTTCGATTTTGCTTATCGTTCTTTCTGACTTTTTTCTTATTGCGCGGCTCCTAAGGGTCATAGCGTAATGTTTAATAGCCTATAGCCTTCCTCGAGAATTGGGCTATCAAATGCAAACATATTTTTTTTAAGCCCAATGGGTAGTTCCAGAGATTACCCTCTACATATAAACAAACAAATTATTATTGTAAGTATAGACTATTTGTAAAATTACCACGCTTGGTAGGTACCTAAATGGATTGGTGACTCCAGTTTTTTTAGATCATGCGGTAGGTATGATTGTCAATAATTTTGATAACTGAGGCATTCATTATGCCTGGCCGACTCTTACCTTAAAAGAACGATTACCTATTTTGACTTCGGTGTTCCAAATTTTATATGAGCGTTTAATACCCACAAGGCTGTGGAAGGAAACAGCGTTATTTTTAATTATTGCGTTGATTCCAATCATTCGTGTTTTCACCAACGCGTCTATTTTATCACTGGACTTTCTAAACAAAAACCTAATTCAAATATTTTATTTATTTATTAAAACTTTAGGCACAAGTAAAAAATAAAAACTGTACAAAGGTGGACTTAATGCCTGAGGCATTTTCTACCAGTCAACCTTAAGGTGATGCAGAGATAAAACATGGCAGGTGCAACATACGGGATAGATAGCTCGGAAATTACTATAAAATACAAGAGTAAATACAATATATAAACAAAATAATATATAAATACAATATATAAACAAAATAAACCTTGTCAGGAGAAATAACGACTGGTAGAGGAGCTCAGCGCTGGGATGTTTCGGCCATCTTCTGACGGATATGTTCTTGTACCTTCACTTTAAACGATAACCGAGTGGTTACCGTCCTGATGTTCAGAGGGAGAGCATTCCAAAGAAAAAAGAATGAATGAAGCCAGAACGATGAGAAGGACATCGTAGAAGACGATTGTTGGTGGAACGAAGCTATATTACGATTATATTTTGAAAGCTGATTCTAAATTCGTTCGACTGTTCGTAAGCAACCAGAGTGATTTTACTGCCAGCTTGCTCAACATAAGGTCGACTTTTGCAGACAACCTTTACATTACACACTACAGGATATCATTGCCCTACCCTAACAACCTAAAATAAAGACCTCTTTAAATCCTGACCCACTGCACCAGCTAACTGAATGAAACTCGATTCCCTCCTTCAGATTTTATTTCATTCATAAACAACCGGAATCGTTTCAGGTCGCGATTCGCTCCAACCGAGTTACCGGCTATCGGATGATCTGCTTTCCGCAACAATATTCCATCTTGTTCAACGTTAGTCTTATTTGACAAATACTTGAACCTGAGAAGGTTTTCTTTCAGACAGTTTATGTCGTTTCTTTACTGAAGGCTTTTCATTTCGTCTTATAGTTGCTGCGTTGGTTTTATCATCAGGGATTGGATTAAAGTAGTCAACTTGAGGTCCTAGGTTCATTTCTGACAAAGAGTACAAGAAAAGGCAAAATACTTCTAATGCTTTTTTGAGTGTTCATTTTGCTGACTTCTGGTTGTACGCTAAATTAACTTCACCCCGATAAGCATGAATTTATAAACGAGAAAGCGAGGAAAACATTCTATTGTAATACAAAAGACGTAAATGAGGGGAGATGTATTCAGGTCGCATCGTAAGGTAAGAAAATACGAATACTTAGATATCTATAGCACTGATCCCATTCCGTTCCTCCCTGCAACCGATATGAATCATCTCGAAATCCATGGCACACACTATGAGCCCACGTCGCCGTCGCCAATGTTTACAGTAATTGTGTCGCTATCAATTTACCTACGACCTTGTGACCTCTGAGTCGGCATCGGGTGGCATCGGCGTGCTCAAGCCCTACCCGGCACAGTGCGTGGCCAACTAACAAAACAGAGGGAGCTAGTTGCCCCCTGAACGCATGTCCGAGCCTGCGCAATCCGAACACGTCGCCCGGGCCTTTCAGTGAATGAACTGCGGCCGCGGGGAGCGCACGCCTGCCGCCCGCCGACGACATCGGACCCCAAAGAGCCTGATATGAGTGACGTTGAGTGGTGTGCGTAGTGATAGTGTGATGGTACGCGCGTGAGTGACGCTATGGCCGCGCGCTCGCTGGAGCCCGGCCACCACCGACTATGTGCGGCGTCGTAGGTAAGCGTTACCCGGGCTTCAAGGTCACCCCGTAAACAATTCCCTGGTGACACCCTCAAGTTTCCACACCATGCTGAATCTGCTGCCATTTTGATTTTTCAGCACACCCTGAGACGGCTTGTGGCTGTCTCGGAGTGGATGCTAACGTCTTAATGGCAGACGATCCCTGTGAGGACCCCACGTTGTGTGCTTTAGTGATCGTTTCTACTTAGTCGTTTTTATTAAATGTTGTATTGGATGTGTTTGTTCAAACAAACCTTTCCAAATTTCCACTACCTGTGAGAAAAACCCCAATAAAGGCCCCAGCCAATTGTAACCTAAAATCTAAAACGCCTTTTTTCAAAGTGATTTATCTACAGATTACCTACTCTAAATGTAAAAACCGGAGGTCTATTCAACTCAATTCTATCTCAATCATCGAAATACTATACCACCCCTCCAAACCCGAAGATAGTGTAATTAAAACCATCGCTGGAATCTCATTAGGTGATAATCAATGATCGTCAGGGGTCCTCAGTATCAAAGTGTATGAGAGATAGGTGGCTGGGGAGCCATCACACTGAAGCGAAGGTTCTTCCATTATCTGTAACGTCTTGTGATCGTGTTAACGATTGAATAAGCGAGGATTATGTACCATAGGCGTAGGTATGACTAATAAAAGTTTGAGAATAAGATAGGTCGCGGTGATATCTCGTCGTGTCGTTTTGTTATGTCATGATATCGGAGTCTTTGGATCTTTGTGAGTCTAGGAATACTTTATGATGTTATTGTTCTATTCTGCGTAGACTCCAGATTTACACAGAACGGACTTTTTCGTGTATTTCGTGATTTCAGATGTTTAAGAAAAATGACGACCCCTTATTGTAGATATACTAAGTTGGGTGGGCGGCTGTGGTTGGGGGTAGAATAACTAAGTTGCATAGAATTTGAATAGAATTTTCTGGCGGTTCATAACCCAAAGGTTATGAACCGCCAGAAAATTCTATTCTTACCAAAAATGCAATTATACCTTTAGTCTCGGCATTGAAAACGAGGAGTCAGCTTCTAATACAACCGATCAGTCTGATCAGAGAGGTTGCAATCTGTCACATTATGCATAGCAAAACAGACGACCTAACTGATGATTTCATAATTTTTTAAGTCGCTTCTTTAGCAGTCACGAAATGGCAAACTATGACCGACGAGTGACAAAATTTGATTATTATTTTGAGAAATTACTTGACTTTTTAAGATGTCAAGTATGGAGATGATATAATAAGCCCCCTTGCTTACAAACGATGCTGGAAGTTAAGTAGTGATTAGCGTCTGTTTAACCCCTATAACCATATTATTTATTTGACTTTTAAGCTTGTCTTAAATTTAAGCAACATTTAAATAATAAGGAGGAAGGTGTTTACTGTCACCAGCCATTTTCTTCACACATTTTTTATTTATCGAATACTTACTTAAGATACGCCTATAAAATAAACACTCGTTGACATGATTTTCATCTGGCGAATTGAATTTCACGTCTCCTCATATCGAGGATGATATATTGGAGCTCAATTTTATGGCCTCGAGGTTTTCAGTTAGGAGACTTCGCTTTTTATACCTTATCGAAAAAGCATAGTCTGGATAGCTAATGAAAGAAGAATTTAGATCAAGCGACCCTTTATAATGATCAGAACGATGAAAATTCATTCATAGATGCTGTCACTAGAATTTAATTAAATGTTTAATTGCCTCGTTAGGAAGAATTAAGGTATTCGTAGTATACCAGCAATTAAAGAAAGATTAGGCGAATGAAGAAATAAATAATAATAAAAAGCTGTATATAGAAAATTAAGTACGCAGGAGGAAAACCACGGAGATTTAACAATGAACAGGGAAGGAAAAAATTTGAAGGAAGATGTTGTTATGTATGACGTATGAAGTAATGAAAATAATTTTGGGGTAAGAAAATTTAAAAAATGAAGATAACGTTCCCTGTTTGTATAGGTTTTCTACTGATCTGTAAGTATTTCGTTTCGTTTTTTGCACTTAAAATGTCCCTTTCTGACAAGAGAGCGAGCCTCAAAATTAAGAGATACCTAATTCAAAGTTAATTGAAGGGAAGGATGATCACGATGATACGTGATAAGATCATGATGAGTTAGTTTTAATAAAATAATTACGTGTAACCAATATGTGTGTTATTTTAACCAATTACCGATTACCAATTGCACGGTTGGCGCAGTGGTTAGGCGATTGACTGCTGCGTTACGTGTCGCGGGTTCGATCCCCGCACGGAACCAAATATTTGTATGACCTGAAAGTAGTTGTTCCGGGTCTGGCTGTTTGTGTATGTGAGTTTAAATGTTTGTAAACGCACCCACGATACAGGAGAAATTCCTAGTGAGGGACAACGTTTTAAAAAAAAATATCTCTTCTTAAATTAATTGGCAGGGGCATCGACGCGCAAACTGCATTCAGCTCATGATTCTAGACGGGGTAGCATAAAAAATGTTAGTACTTAATAAAAAATAGAAAAAACTGCTGTTTCATAGAAAAACCTATGCGGTCTAAATGAGTACGGAACAGTTATTTTTAAATAACTGACGAAAAATATTTAACGCAGGGGACAGTTTCAGAAACATGTACTGAATCCATGGTTTCAATGTGCCCCTCGATGTTCTTCCTACCCTGTATACTGCTTAAGACCATTGCGAAATTCAATTGCCACCCTCACGGGGTGTGTAACAGAGACATTTTTTCATTATGGTCTGCTGAATTTGTAAATACGTACCTGTAGCAACAATTAATAATATTATATTCTATTCTAAAAGCACAGTTACAAGAAGTGAACAGAGTGAACCCATTAGCATTACCATAAATTCCTCCAACGATACAGTAGACCTAGTTTCACAGACCAATTGCCGCCATCCTCCGATAATGACAGACAAAGATTGCAAAGCGTAATTGCACACCGCTGTACTTTCCCGTTGAACCCAGTCTGTTGATTAAAGTTTTAAATAACGACTCTTTCGTCTCGCCTCGCTTCGCCCATCTTTCCTCGTTAGGGACGAACACTTTGTCTCGTGTAACCATCCTCTTTTAATTATGGCTGCCTAATTAAAACTAAGCATGTGACGAAACCTTATTGACGTGTTGGTATAATGTTTTAATTAATTTGTTAGGTATATTCGCTGTATTATATTTGGTTTATTAAATGGAATGGGGATAAAGCTAATAGACTATGTACTTGGTAGACTAAATTCCTAAATCCTGTTCGATATCTCGTTTTAAGTCCACACAGTTTTCATCAGCATTCAATTCTTAAAGATATGTTTCAAAACCATCGCGCATTACAGATTCCGTTATTTTTGACGTCATTACATAAGGTAACTTGAGACGACTCAGTTAATTTGTCTGCGAAATTAAACAAACATTCTTAATGTCAATAACGAAACCCATAATTGTATCCTCAACAACAACCTGTAACTGTCTCAATTTCACATGAAAAAACGCTGTACCGTCAAAAGCTCATGAAACCCTCCTGAATTTCAAATAAGCGACCGCCTTAAGTAAGAAACGTCAAAATTTTAATGAGATGTCTTTGAGGCCATAACAGAATTTAATTTGGGGCCTTACTTTATTATGTTAGACATCAAAAAGATGTTCGTTGGGCCAGAAAATTGGGAAAGGGCGTGTGCCCGTGCGGACGGACCACAGTTTTATGTTTTAATCATGTTTTTTTAATGATTGTGTGGAAAGGGTCCCCTGAATTTACACTATACCTATACATAATTATGTATAGTAGAATGTAATAATTACGATGTGGAATGTAGAATAGTGTCACATTTAGGGCGAATTCCACCAAACTTTTATACCTAGAATAAGTCTAATCCTGAGAATAAATTTTGATTTTTTCAAAGTTTTTCCGTACAAGACGTCAATTCTATTGCACGGATAAAATATGGTAAAACTGACTTTGGTAAAATCAGCCCTTAGTAGGCTTCAACCCTTGATTTGTGGGGAGGCACCACGATTTCATCAACGTCATTTATATTATTTAGTCATCTTATTTTGTCTAATGGCGCGTAGGTGCAGCAGTCAAACATGTTCGGAATACGATTTCTAGTCGTGTCAATCTAATTTTAAATTAAGTTTTATTGGAACAACAAACTGCATCGTGATTGACGATACGTATTATTATGGAATTCGCCGCCATTATGTGAGTCAAAAACATTTTTTTAGCCTGGCCCCAAGTAGAAAATTGGTGTGCGTTGACTGGCTGTATATCTCTCCTTTGTGAACTCAACAGTCTTACAATTCTTATGGTAGTCACGTTGGGTGGGTACAACGAAGCTTAATCCTTTTCCAGCCAGAAATATTACAAAACAAAAACCAACTCCATGGTTCTGTTATCTCTGCGCAACATTTAAAGATCCTGCCGAAGTGCCCACTGATGATTTCGTCACGTACCGATCGCTATGTTACTGAAAATGATCGTTGTACTGTTTACCTTTAGATCTGACCTTTTTCAAGTATCTCCGGCAATTAATTACACCTACATTTAAGGTGTATTTAATTAGGAATTATTTAGCATTATTGATTCGTTCCCAGGCGAGCAGAGCTTAGAAGAAATTAAGGAGTATTGATTGAGATGTATCGTTCCTCGTACGTTGCTAATGGTTCGGTATTTATCTGCTTGGTACCTGTGTTGTGATTGTATCTTTTACGATTTCTTCGTTGTGTGTACGGCTTTACGGTGCCTGTAATGAACTTGTTGTGTGTAAATAATATACGGGGATAAGTGTTCTTGAGTGAATCAAAAGTGGTGGTGGTAGAAAGAGAGTTTAGTGATTCCCAAAAATATTGTTTTTTAGCTCCGCAGACAGGCGCGACGCGACACTGATAGATCAATTTCCATGAAATTTCCCATCAGAGTAGCGTGGGCGTCGCGCTGTCACGTCGCGCCTGTCTGCGGGAGCCTTAACAAAGGTACATTGAAAATTTATTCGAGTTTCTTATTTTGTGTCATTGTTATGTATTGCAATTGTAATCAATTGAAATAACAATCAATTCGCCTTGTGCCCTAAGGGACTTATCCTACCTTCTTTACTATTTCCGACGAGGACTTACCTATTTCCGACGAGAGCTATCGATGCGACCTGTGGTTAGGTATGTTTGGATTAGGTCAGAGAAATAAGTTGCGTAACAAATTCTTAAGCTCTCAAAGCCGCAAGTAAACATGGTAAAACTAAACCGAAAATATTGCTGTCGTCATTTTAGAAAAAAAAAAAAAAAAACAAATAAAAGGAAACATCTTTATCAAACAATCTCAAAATCTGATCTTTTGCTGCACTAATTTGAAAGATCCTGTTTCCGTCTCTTTCTAGTTTCGTCTGTTAGTTAAAGAAGGAAGACCCGATGATTCACCACCATGAGGGCCACCCTGTCCTATATCAGCACAATAAATTCAACCCCCACCCACTCAAAAGGATCCATGTGTAAGGACATAACATCCTCCTTCCTGGTCTAATAATAATTTTATTGGCTCTCGCAACCTGCCAGCATTTATATTCAGTTGGCGCGTTCTTCATAATGTCGTTGACCTAACCCTTCTGGCCTCCAAACCTGTGGCCATTTTGTTCCGTATAAATTTTGCTAATAACGTTACTTTTTAGCGTTATGTAACTGTTTTATTGTAACCGTTTTTCTTACGTTACGTTATCGAATGAAACGGTGTTAGTTTTTATTGTAGCAGGAAATTGGAGGAGTGCTAACGGATTGAAAGAAGAGCGTTTTATATTGGTCATTATACAAAAAAGCGAATTGCGAACTCTTTTCCGCGAATTTTCGAATAATAAAATGAACTGGTAGGGTTTTGGAAGTGTTTTTATATTCGACATACACGAAAGTGAACCGTATGTACCTAGTGTCAGACAATAAATACATATTCTCTCAAAGATTTGCTTGTTAGATACCTGCATTTATAAAATGTTGCCTGATTTAAGACATTTAGGTATGAGTTAACACATGTTTTGACGGAAATCTTAGTGAGGCAACATTCAATAACATAACATACATGAATACCAACCTCTGTTATCTTTAGGTTCAATGGCTTTAGATCAATGCTCGTATTTTCTTTGTCGGTTTCAGAATAGGTCATTGCCATACAATGATATAATGCCACACACACACACATCTTTTAAACCAATTCTGTAATTATAAAAACGCAAGCTTTAAAAATAAGTACCTACATCAATCACCAATTCTCAATTCAAAATTAGAACGCGTGTCGAGGTGTGATTCAACGACGATTTACAAAAAAACATTCAAATCAAATCATTTATTTCCTTGCAAACATGGGTATAGTATACATAATTATGTGTTTTTCATGATAAAGTTCTCCATATTTTACCGTCACATGGGCATGCAAAGGTTTCAATTCCAAATTAAAAATTAACAATAAGTGACAGATCATTGAAATTACAATATAAATACTATTAAAATGTCAGCGTGGCAATAAATAAAATAAAATAAGCCAATGAGAGGATCGCAATAATTATGTCAATCAGAATAGCAGTACCTATGTCAATCATTTAGTGAATCATCATTAGGAAAATCGTCAATCGTGTAATAAGTTTTCATAATTAAAAATTCGTTAAGCGTCCTTTTAAATTTTAATGTATTCATATTTTTTATAATGTCAGGTACTCTATTATATATGAGTGGTGCAATACCAAAAAAATATTTTTTTCATTAGTGCGGTTTTACATTTTACTTGACATAATACAACAATACATTGATGTATTAAGTTCGTATTGTATTTTTCCTGACCTCTGATAGTTTTTTAAATAGATGTGGGTTACATTTCACAAACAAAGCCGTTTCCATTATATATAGACAAGGAAAAGTTAAAATTTTTAATGATTTAAACACACACATGATTACATTAGGTCACTTCATTCACATGTGCGGTCACCCGGGTGAGATTCGAACTAAACTTTACAGAAGAGCACTTCAAATCCTCAGAATGTTATTTCTTACCCATGCATTTTGTATGTGTTGCTTAGCTGCGAGTGCTTGTATGGTAATAGAGACTTATTATAAAATATTCCGTGTGTAATTCAGTTGATTAAAACATGAAAGGCGACGTATATATGTGTGGAAGGAGGGTATTTTGAGATTGACAGACAGGGTTCTTTGTGAATTTTTCGTTGTTATGAAGATTGGGAGGTGCACCTAATATATCTTGGGTGTTATGAGACAGTTCAGATAGTCCAAATTATTTAAATACAAGGTTTAGTATACAGGCGGGCAGCGAAATCGACGATCAACCTGTTAATGGATTCAGTGTACACGATTCTGAAATCCTGCGTCGAAAGATTTGGAGGGTTAAAAAAAAAAGAGCTGTTCCATACAATTTTATCGCGTAGGTAAAAATGATCATCACATTTCTATAAAACAGCAGTTTTTTTTTTGATAAACGACGAAGTATATCTACGCTAGGGGGTAGAATCATGTGCTGAATTCAAGGTTTTTTAATTGAGTGCACGACTAAACGCCGACAGACTGAACACCGACAAGACTTTAGTTCGACGGGACACTTCGCCGACAGGACACTTCGCCGACAGGTCTGTGGTCTTGTGTTTGATTTACAGGTGATTTTGTATATGTGAAAACATTTCTAAGAGCAACTTGGAAGTAGCGCTCGCCGGCCGCTGCCGCGGCACAGCTCGCTTCGCTCGCTCGGCTCGCGCGCGGTTGGCCACAGTTCTAACCTAACCTAACCTATTTCGAATACTCGATTTCCAAAGTAAATACTTACCTGTTTATGTATGTATATTATATTATCAATTATGCCCTGTCGGCGAAGAGTCCCGTCGAAGTAAAGTCTTGTCGGCGTAGTGTCTGTTGGCGTTTAGTCGTACACTTTTTAAAATTTAATGTAATTCGAGGGATGTGCGTCGAAGTCCCTGCTGTCGAGGTGGACTGTATAATTTCTTGAATAAAACTTCAGACTTCTTGTTGCTTGTTTATTTCCCAGGATAGTGAGCTGCTTTACTGTTGAGTGACGACTGATGACTGATTCAAGACTGATACATTTGCAACTCACTGTCCTGTTTATATTCGTTTCTTACATAGCGCAAGTAGTGGGTGGGGCGCGGTGATAGAGAGCACGACTCGTCAGTTAGAGCGCGCTGTTGTGGGCGCGAGTGTCTAGCGTTCCCGACAGGTTTAGACTTGTTCAGAATCGTGTTCTCTACCATCTTACAATCATACTTATGTCTAGGGGGTAATAAAACAAATCATAATCGAATTATTACAGTTGTCAAAGAATTTCCCTACTTTCAAATTGTCTTTATTATACTTAATACTTAAATCTAAATCCTTAATTAGTTTATTTACATATCTTTCCTAGCTACGTCGTCCGTAACACCTGCCATCCTGTATTATTTAGTATTAATATTTATTTTTGTATTTAAGTAATCATTATTTTCGAGATATAACGGGTGTAAAAAGATACTTAACGAAGCCGAGAGTCACTTGTACTCCCCGTCATTGTTATCATTTATTTGCGCATTTATGCATGTATTTATTCTTCTTCGGAATTTACCTCATGAGTTATACTCATGAGGTAAATTCCGAAGAAGAATACCGTGAAGCTCCCGCCCTTCACGGTATTGTATTGTTTGGGGGACTGTCTAATGTAATTTTGACTTTCAAAAAGTGCTGATTATCAGCTAAGTTTGAATATATGACTCTTGATTTCATGAAATCTAAGTAGCTAAAAAATACCTAATATTCAGAAAAACATTAGTTACATTCAAAATAGCGAGGGAATGCTGAACTGTAGATTTTGCTTAACGTTACCTGGGCTTAAGTCATATAACTAGGTAAGAAGTGGTGGCAAGATATTCCATCCCAAGTCATGTTTTTGGTATTCTGAAGAGCTAATTTCTTTTTTCAGAAAAAACTCTACAGCCTTCATAAATGCCAGGCCACATTTGCTCCAACTCATTAGATGCCAGCAATATAAAAGCCACTTTAAACATGAAAGGATTTTCCATTTATAAAGAAGAAGATAGATGCTCGATTTTTTTGCAACGCAGTGTATAATCGAACTCAAATTCAAAGCATTTATTTCAAATAAACCAATTACAGGCACTTTTGAATTGTCAAGGGGTTGGTCAGTCAGAAAGATGAAGCTAGTTGACCATTCCAAAGCGTAGTAGGTACCTACGGAGAAGAACGGGCAAGAAACTCCATGGACACTCTTTTAAATCAAAATATTGATACAAAAACGTGGTTATATCATTCATGATGAAATTATACATATGAGAACGACGTAGAAAGACGTGCACGTTAAAAGAGTCCGAAATAAAAAACAGATAAAAAACAATTTAGGAATTAAAATAAACCGTGGCAGCTAAGAGATGACCAGTGCCTACTGACGGCGCCTGCTCACGAACATGACGTATGGATCAGCACCATTCAGCTCAACCATTTTGAAGGGAACTTAATGATCCAATACACACGCCACCACCAGCGACACATTTGAGTGAGCATGACATACTTACTCTCAGCCGCCAGGGCACATTCAAGTCAGTCAAAGACGTACCCAGTAAGCTTTATAGTATGTACATAGTGCTCACACATGTGCTATGCAATTACACAACACTAAGATATTGAATTCATACAATGCCAAAGATAGTTTTTACAATCGTATTTTTTTTTCCTGATCCCCAGTCTTGTCGGATTGCCTTCCCAAACAAATTAGTTTTTAGTATCAAATGTTTCTCAAAAAGCACTAGCTATTGATATATACATACGGCTATTGGGCGCCAATTACACGTATATTCCTAAACTTCGGTGCCCAAGTCGTCATCTATTTAGGTCAATAACTCTGAATTGACTAACACTTGGTAAAAGCCATTTTAGTAGCAATAGTTCTCCTTGAAAAGTTCTTTCCATTATTGTATATCTTATGGCTATTGGGCGTCAAGATTTCCTTAACTACGGTGCCCAAGTTGACACCTATTTAAGTCATTAACTCCGAACTGACTAACAATTTTATTGGCAAAAGTCGTGTTTGAAGACCGTGTTCGAGAAAAGAAATGACATACGAATTCATTACACATGTACAGATCCCCAAAGAGTTCCTAATTCGAAATTTGAATAAAACTTTCATTGGCTGTTTTTCTTACTGGCCTATTCTAAAAACTTTCAGTGTGACCCGGTATGTACTTACATATGTGTCTGTGCCAGAGTTAATATTGAAAATCTCATGCTTGGCTAAAAGGTCGCAGCAACCAGGCCATTAAAATTAAAAAAAAAAATTAAAAAAAAAAAATCTCATGCGCCTCTAAATTCGCCGGTACCCTTAAAATCAGCTGTTTCATGACGTCACATAAGAACAGCAGAACACCCTTTTAATCCTCTATTTGCATATTAAACCGTCTAAATTCAGTTCAAAAACATAGTTAATACAAAGACAATATTTATAGACACATTGACACCAAATATACTTAATTCCTACTATATATATTGGTAAATCGTGGGTGTGTGAATCTATACTTGTATTCCAATCCGTCATACAGAGGACTTTGACCTTCATTTGGAACTGTGTCACTCTGATGGATGTATAAGTTTTCGATGTAGCACGTGGGTCTTATTACTGTAATTGGAAATCTTTAAGAGTATCTACGGTAGCAGGTGCGGTACTAAATGCTGATTTACTTTTGGAAGTAGGTTTTATGTGAATTGAAATCTATAGGTTCAAATATTTACTTTGAGACCTGACACCACTGATAGAATTGTCTTCAAGTTAAGCAATACTGAATGTATATTCTGTATTACTGCACACTCTAGTAGGTACCTAGTGAGCCTTTCTACGACTGCGCTGCCTGGCTAAAATAAGCTATTTTATAATTACCTATTTGTTAAACTTTGTGAGCAATATAGGTACAAATACAGACTTTACGCCCGAGACATTTTCTACCAGTCAACAAAACCAAGGGCTGTAGAGAGATAACTTGCCAGGTGAATTATTTGTGAGTAAAAAAAAGTATATTAAAAAGGTATCAAAATCACAATATATTATAAAACAAAGTCCGGTGCCGTCGCGCCGCGTCTGTCGTCTGAACCGTCTGAACGCAATAAACTTACCGAATGGATTTACATACGGTTTTCACCAAAGGACCGAGTGATTGATGAGGAAGGTATATGTGTATAATTCATGGTTTTTTGTAAATTGGATGAAATATGACGATGACTGTTGAAGATATCGGAAAAGCTTTGACTGGGAGCTTTACTGGCGTGCGCCGCGTAAACATTGAATGAAAATTTGGCACACAGATAGTATAAAACCTGGGTTAACACATAGGGTACTTTAAATCCCGGTAGTATGTTCCCGTGGGATATTTCCCGACATCCACGCGGGCAAAGCCGCGGGTAGCTAGTTATAAATAAAATATTATATAGGTACACAAGTTCTTATTATATTGTAGATTAAAAAACACATAGCTACATATATATTATATACCTATATATAAATATCTTTAAATTCATAGAAAAGAGGAGGTAATTGAGAAGACTGCTATTTGTTCAGTAGTCTTCTTAGCTTCGCTCTCGACAGACAGAACGGTCGTTGTCACGATGCATTGATTGATGCATTTGGTCTTGACGCAAAGCGTCAGTTTCACAAAAATCATTGTGGAAAATTTGGTCACTTTCGCAGAATGTCGTTCAAAACATATTTTTTCAGGAGAGACCTAATACTAACATAAGCACAGCACACACTTAATACAAAAAATAAGATCTAAGCATGCATATATTACCGAAATACCCTTACTTTTACTTTTTGTTACTCATTTCCATTGCTTAATTTTCATTTCTTTTTCATAAGTAATTGATTTACTATTAAATATAATTGTCATTAATTAATATTACCTAATAGAGTTTTACGAAATGAAACTGAAAATGTACCTACTTCATATCCATATTTAATTCTTTGAACGCCTGTTGCAATTATTATAGCAAATACGTTTTCCTTTGAAATTTATACTCGAAATTTTACACGAGGCGTCTCCTTACACATTCATTTTTCTACATATAAAAATAATAATAAAATAACCAATAACATGTTAGATGATTTTAAGTACATATATTGTTATGTATGTCATAAAAATGTGATTTATTATTTTTTGTATATTTTTATTAAATTACTTACCCGATTGTGCAATGTTAGGGCCATCGCACACTAGAGACACGACAGTCGTTAGTCAGACTTGTTGCCGTGCAGTTGTTGTATGCATTGGACAGCTTTGACTATGAGACGTTTTGTTTCAAATGTGCGCGTTTAGTACTTTTTATTATACCATAGTCTGTCTTGAGACTGTCGTGACTATAGTCTGCTCTCAGCCTTAGTCTCTCCTGAGAAAAAAATGGCTTGAATGACATTCTGCGAAAATTACGTTTTGCAAAAGTGACTTTGTGTGAAAATGACGTTTTGAGAAAATGACGCTGTGCGAAAATGACGCTTTGTGAAAGTGACCAAATTTTTCACGATGACATTTTGCGAAAGTGACACTGCGTTAAGGACGAATTTTTAAATACAATCGCTGGATTAGACGTAGCTCGCCTTACGATCTTTTTCCCCCTGGTTCTGTTAGATTACAGTTTGGCACATTCATTACATTCATTTTCGCTGTAGTTTGTGCCAATTTGAATCTGATTATATCTTTTTCACTCCTCTTGCTCAAAAAGACCGTCATTGTGGCGTACCAGAGCGAGGAAAAAATAGCAATTCTTCCTCTAGGGGAAAAAGTTTGTTTTTTTAATTTTTGTGTGTCAAATGACAATGAGCCTACAAAAACGAAAAAGTCTTTAGTCATAAGTAGAATAATCATGAATATAGACTCGACTTATTACTGTTTCATAAAAAAAGAACTTCATTTTATTTTTGAAAATGGAACTAAAATCGGCGATCTCTTTGGTAGAATGCATGCAATACGTTGCGGCTGCAGAAGAAAAAACAAAAAAAGACATTGGCGCGAAATCTTTATAATTTTTCTCTAATTGCAAATTGAATTGGTAGTGACCGTAATTAATTTTACAATAGTGAAAATGTCATCTTACCCCACAGACCGCTCAACATTCATCTTCACAGAGGACTGAAATTAAGTTACCGGGAAAAAACATCTCGTTAAATATCCAGAATTGTACAATTTTGTACATTTAATTTTTAATAAAATAAACTACATACTTATTTCATATTGTGTTGGATTGTTTTATTTTCTCGCAATCGTAGTGAAAAGTAGAGTGTAACACACGGCGCTAAAAACCCATTAAAAATCGGTTTCTATTTACTCCCTCGCTAAAGCTCGGGAGTAAAACTACCTCGTATATAATGGGTCATTTTAGCTCCTTGTATAACAATCTACTATTTATTTTTATCTTTTTCTTAACAAAAAGCGCCTTCATCCGCTCTCCTATTAAACATTAAATTTGCTGTGCCCGACAGGGTCCATAATTGATTCGATGTTTTAACTTACCAACTGTTATAATGTAGGTACACATTTTGGAATGCAATAAAGTATTGATTATTGAGTATTGAATATATGAAATTGGTTGATCGATTTATTTCTACATCTGCATAAACTGAAGAATGTAACTATCATTATAGGCAAAGGTCCGTGAATACTATCTATGAATAGGCTCAAGTAAGCATGTAGCGCTGAAAATATTCAAATATATTCTATTGTGAATGTGAGGACTATGTGGGTAACTTTTTCTTTCTCAGTTACTTTTAATGATAATCTAGCAATTTGAGTAGGTACTTTATGCGGCCTAACCACATGTCCTTTCTTTGGTATCGTTCGTTGAATCGTTGTGCTCCATATGTTCTAAGTCGAGTTACACGGCTACTGACAAATGCGTGCACTGACTGGACAGGTCCACTCAAATCAGTTTGGTTCTTTCCACAAAAGACCATCTCAGGCATTGTCTCCCTAGGGCCTGACCAAGATAATGCCTGGACTTTAAAAGAGACTTTGTCTTCTGAGCTTGTTTTGGTCTTTCTTCTCAGAGTATTAGGTTAGGAAACACCGAGCTCATCTAGTTTTAAGAGATAAATTATTTTGGACGTGTAAAAGTGTTTTTGAACCAATATAATTATATAAAAATTAATATCATTTACCATTTATTGTCATGCTTATCGTCTTGTGGTTAAAGATGTGTGATAGTTCTGTCATCGAATTGGGTTTGGGAACGGCTGGGTACCATTATTGTAGATATTTCATAGAGTTCTTTGAGAGAGGGATCACTTGAAATGCTGAGGTGCTTTCCTGATATCCGCTTTTGAATACTTTTGTCAAGAAAATTGTGTTACTGTGTTTTGTAACATTCAAAACTGTGTTTTTGTACCAATCTGGAATACCACCCACGGGTGTGGTAAAATCAAACAAATTGCATTTTACAACACAACATTACATTAGTAACAAAGGGATATGTACCCTGCCATCGGTCTAATGGTCGAAGTCCCACGTTTTAACTGCAACATACAATTGTAAATTATCAGTCAAATTGTTGTTCGGCTCAACGTAGTTTCCTTCCTTTTCCTTAGTCTACAACAAGGTTATTAAGATTTTAAATATTAACCCTATGTGCAGATTAAAATGTAAATAAAACTATTACGAAATGGCTTATCATCAGCCTATAATGTTCCCACTGCTGGGACACAGGCCTCCTCTCTATGAGAGGGAGTGGGCCGTAATCTACTACACGGGCCCAGTGCGGGTAGGTAGATGTCACATGTCTTCGAATTTTTGCATCTGGGACATGCCGGTTTCCTCACGATGTTTTCCTTCATCGTTTTGAGAGCAGTAGTGATGAAATAATTTACACAAAGTAAAGCCGCCTGTCTGGGTTCGAACCTACGACCTACAACTCGGAAGTCACGGCTGTTACCATTGGGCCACCACCGCTCTCACCACGAAATGTCTACTTGAATTGGATTATGCAAAGACTGAAAATATACTAAATATTTTAAATATTTTTGCCTACCGGGAATACTCACCTACTCAAATTAATCTATGATTGCGTTTCACCTGTTAACCACACACACACACAGTCTCGGGTAAGCAGGTGCTCATCTCCTTTTGTTTTGTATATTAATTTCCCTTCCTCTCAGTACTTGGAGCTTTTACAATGTTGTAGTACGTAAGAGCATTTTAGTGTTGTAATCTTAAGGGTGCGAGCCTGGAGATCTATGATACAGGGCGCGAACCCAGTATAGATTTCAGCTCTCACAAAGGTTTGAATCTGCCTGTGACAATATGTACCTTTTTGAGATTAATAAATTATAATTACTACTATAATAAAAAATAAATACCAAAATTTACCTAAATGTTGTATATACAGAGTTTATATGACAGAGGGGCATTAAATTACACTACGTATACTATACGTGTTTAGTATTAATTCGATACGGTATAAAAATAAAAAGCACCAAAAATTGTTTTTTTTTTTCAAACAAACTAAATCGTGTTATATTAGGTAAGTCTTCTATGTTAGGTAAGGTTTTGAAGTACGCGCATAACAACAATCACAACAAAAACGGAAAATTTTTAAATTCTCGTTGTGTCCTCCATTCACATTAATGCACAAATTATACAGACGGAGAATATTGTTATTTATTTTTCTAATTAAATCACTGTCCGTTGCTAAGGGATTTTCCGAGTGACTAATAACTTAAAAGTCGACTAAATGTTTGCAACAAAAACAATAGAGTGGGTACCATATATAATGGGTTGGCAGCTAATAAGGAGTATCGTAATAAGTAATAGGTAGCATATTAATATATCAGTAATAAGCTCTGTTTTAATTTGTTACCAGGAGAAACTGGATGCAATCTGGTCTTTAGGGCACCCCGACTCGGACAGGTTAGGATAGAAGGGGATGGCGGGGTCGATAGACCCCGCCATCCCCTTCGTGGTTATTTTTTTATAAACCACCCAGAAGTAGGAGCCCCGCGAAGCGGGGCTCCGTCGACCAAGCCCTGCCATCGACCATGCATAGAATATTTTAATTAAGGTTTGGTTAGAACTGTGACAATTATGACAAACATGAACGCCCATTTTCTATTTTGTTTTCGCCATTAAGTTTCCGCTTAGATATTAATTCTGTTCCCAAAAGAAAAACTTGATGCTAGTTTAAATGAAAACGGAGCTTATTACTGATATATTAATATGCTACCTATTACTTATTACGATACTCCTTATTAGCTGCCAACCCATTATATATGGTACCCACTCTTTTTTTTTTTAAAACCTATATTCATTTTACTTAGTTGCCGCATTAAATACATGCCGTTGCTAAGCACTTTAATTTATGAAATGCTAAAATAATCAATTTTTTAGTTCAACAATTGTATTTACCTCTGAGGCATACACTTCACCCTTAATGTACCCCCACAAAAAGAAATCCATGGGAGTGAGGTCTTAAACTTATTTAGTGTCAGCGCGGAGCTCGGCAAAACAAAAGCGGCGCAGGAGCTTCTGTGTTACGTAACATAAGTTCCGAAAGGCTAGCGTCGGCGCACTGAGGCTTCACTTACCAATTGCAAGGATCTAGGATGCAATAGCAACACACTGACCTATTTCTATTTCTTTTACGCGCGAGATTTTTTGCTATGATTGTCACTCTCGTAACGAAAGTGATAGTTACATTGCCAAAAATCATTTGTGACTAAAGACTAAGAGGAGTAGTCCTCTTATTTAATTGATTTTTGGTACAGAGCTTGAAAATGGTACCTAGTATAGGCAGTTTAAAGGAAAGCCCCTCTGTCGTATCAACCCTGTATAAAGATAGTGCCACTGTGTCGATATGTAGTTTCTACGCTACCCCATGGAAAATGCGTGAGTTTCATTATGAATGCCACGTAAAAAGAAAAACGCCCTGTTTTCCCCTCATACATCTCCCGCTATAGATTAAGCAATGTATTCCGTTTAGTAAGGCAGGATTAGAGAGATTAACTTAGACGTGATCCTTTAAACTCTCGCATACTTAATAAGCCATTCATGATGGAACAAAGAGTTAACATGTATAGTTAATGTCAGTCTAGGGGCTTTATTGAGAGTTAAGTTAACGTATTTCTTAGTATGTACTTTCGTAGACTTGTTCTTGACCTATCTAAAAATATCACTTATCGCAACAATTTGAGGTGCTATTTGCGAAAACATTTTTCCAAACGAAACTTGGCACCGGGCGAATGATAAATTATTTTATTTCTGTAAGTAGGTTTAATTGCAAACACTTTTACATGTCCATCATATTTTACACATCCATCCGTGTAAACACGGCCATCATATGTTTCACGTACATCCATCATATTTTAAAAACTAGATGAAGTCGGCCTTTCCTATCTGTCTACTCTGAGAAAAAAGGCCGAAACAAACTCAGAGGTCACAGTCTCTTTTAAAGGGCAAAAATAATCTTGGTCAGATCACGTGAGGACCATGTAGATTAGTGTCTGAAATGGACTACCTCACTTGACTACGACCTATTTAAAAAGACGCCTCTGGACTTTTTGGAAAATAACTTATTATTTAATTGTGATACGGTCTACATCATTATGATAAACAAAAGTAGTTAGAAGATGGTATTTTATTCAAATCTCACATAATGTCAATTAATTTAACGTCTGAATAAAAGCTGTTTCGCATAACTCAACGGCGACGAAAACAAGCAATACAATAAACAAGCACTCTTATTTGAATGGAAATTAACGTCAAGGAGCCTTTTACAGTCTTCTTATGAAAACAACACACGTCATAAACTGCCCACACACACACACACACACCCTTACACACCTACATTTACATATACAAAATCAAACACGCACATATACAAGTACAGACATCAAAAGAGATAGGTATTCTCAAACTCCAACTCAAGCATTTATTTCAAATAAACCAATTACAGGCACTTTTGAATTTGTCAAGGGGTCGGTCAGTCAGAAAGATGAAGCTAGTTGCCCATTCCAAAGCGTAGTAGGTACCTATGGAGAAGAACGGGCAAGAAACTCCATGGACACTCTTTTAAATCAAAATATTGTTACAATAAAGTGGTTACATCATTCATTTTGTAATTATACATGTGAGAACTATGTAGAAAGACGTGCACTTTAAAAGCGTCCGTTATATAAAGATAAAAAATTTAGGTACCTCACCACAATTCCATCGGCGGTCTTGACAGTAAATAATTATAAAATCTTTATTGTTCAAGAGACCAATACATTTTTAATAACACTAACCTTCACTCTAGGATTTCCTATGTCATGAAAATAGTCTCCTTCGTCTTACAAGGTGACAAGATGAGATTTCTGACTTATTTGTCATAGATCGTGTGAGGGGTTTTATCTTGAATTTCAAAGAATTAAGCAGGCGGCTCAGTAGTTTCTGACACCGATGGACATAATACAGTACAGGAGGCATCGTTGGTGTGTTATTACCTCAGACAAAGCTGTAATTACCGGCACCCACATTCTTCAAACCAGAACATAGCGATGCTACTTGTCGGCTAAAATATTTATGGTGTTGATACTTTGATGGACGAGCACCTTCACAAAGTGCTCTATTGCTGACATGTGACAAGTCTATAAGTGCTGACATGATACATGATACATGCGTAGTGCAAAGAGGTTCATTTCGTGCCTGCCCACCAAACTGTTTTGTCATCAGTACCTCCACACCTACGAAGGCACGTACGGTTTTATCTCGCTCACGCCTCAAGACATTAAGCCAGCTGTAAAGTTTATTGTTTGTTTAAATTTTCATGAGGTCTCCACCGTTGTGAGCCTGCTTTATAATGTACAGGAGCCTTCCAACGTTTTCATTGTTGGCCTCTAAGTGCTTTGCGTGAGCGTTGCGTGGTACTTAATCGAAATATTTATTTGTTATTAACATGTTTAATGAGCGATCTCTCCCAGGCCCCAAAATAGGAATTATTTCAGGTTCACAAAGAGAGGCGCAAACATTATATTAAAGTTTTTCAAAAATATTTAAAAAAAAGCAAAATAAGAATTATTTGAGTTTCGATTAAATACAATGCCATATTTTTAGGGAAGTTGCATCTCCAGCTCGACATTACTAATGCTATTCAGGGACGCTAAAATAGGAGTTACATTATCGACTTATGTAGGAAAGGACAAGCAAGTTTGAGAGTTTTGGTAATTCCAAAAGAACAAGGAATTACTTGCTTTGTCGACTTATGAAGAAAAACTCAAGAATCAAGATAATGTAGAATGCAAGAGCGAGCGAAGCGAGCCTGAAGATATTAGCACCCCGACTAGGTTATGTTTTCTTTAGACCATTATACAGAAACAGAACTTTGTCGAGTTATGAAAAACAGCTTAAATTCGTTTTTTTTTAAATCTGGCCATAAACTTAGTCCTTTAGAACCTTGATGATGATGATGATGATGATGGGGACTCCCTTTTCCGCACTTAGCCTTTAGAACCTTACGTACGAGCGTAATTTGCTTCGCTCACTCTTGCATCCTATACCAATCCTTATATTTTTATAACTAGCGTTTTTCATAATGTTTTTGTATATCCCACCAGGGTCACTGTAGCTCAAGTACAGTTTTTATTTAATAAGAAACGTAAATCATTCAGGTTCTCGACAGCTTGAATGATTTTGGGCGGGTCATGACCCCGTGACCCCCCCCAGTCGGGACCGCGCCTGGTACGAACCCGGTATAGTGATTAATTACTTGGTTTGTGTTTGCGTTTTATCCTTTAAACATTGTATGGCCAACATTAGTTTCAACTTGCTACGCTGCCAAACCCCTTTCCTCTATAGAAAATCTGACCTTTTTACGCAAAAGAGATTAGCAATCCTAGCTTAATATTATACATGCGAAAGTCAGTTTGTTGGTTACGCTTTCACGCTTAAACGGCTGAACGGAATTGAATGAAATTGCACACAGATAGTTTGTAACCTGGATTTAACATATCGGGTGTAAGAAGATACTTAACGAAGCTGAGAGTCACTCCCCGTCATACCTGGGAACCTTCTGGTTACGGAGATATTGAAGGTCAAAATCTCTACTTTTACTGAAGTTTTTTCACGAAAACCTGATTTTAATCTTACACCACAACTTTAAATACACCAACGACCCCTGTACCGTTGCATGCACCCATAATCACAAAGTTTTGCGTGCCTTACGTTGCGCACTACCGCAAACAGCGAATTTTCACACCAAAAATAAAATTCGTTTCCCAGCAATTATTTTGTGCAATGTTACTTAGTTTGATGTACAGAATGCGTAGTTGACGGCTATCTTATGGGTATTGCTACACCCTGTATATGATACTTTTTTATCCCGGTAGTACATTGCATGCATACAAGACGGTATGCTGTTCACGACACGTTGTGCACAATTTCTGAGCTGTAATCTAAAATTAATAGGTTTTTTTTTTAAATTAATACGGTTTTATTGAAAGGTAATGTACTAAAAGGTGAAAAATAATATTTATGGAGGTCCTAGCGTAAATCGTGGGTCGTCGCGTAACCTAAGCTGAGTAAATATGTAAATAGCATTTATAATGATATGAGCAGTTGACTGTTGATATAAATTTCATGCGCCCCACGATTTTATTTTTGAGTCTGGTCAATGCCCTAGATTCATGAGGAGAGTGGTGTGGTGACTGGTGCCTACCTACCTAATTCTTTTTTTGCTTTTGGTAGGTACATTATCTACATCATTATTATCTTTCTTTTCAACAAATTCGCCTAAGTTAAAAAAAAAAAAACCTATTTTATTTTCAAGTATTATATTTTTTATTACGTTACTTAATATTTCCCATCCTATTTAGTTTATTTAGTGGCTCATTGTTACAAGGTTTGTTCCTGTCAATTTGTTGCAGTGTAACTCCTCAATACATAATCCTTCCAAAGGCTTTACTCGACTCAGTGCCACGTAAGCTTGTCCTTCCTCAAACAATTTCGAGCCTCTATACACAACGGCGTGGTCTACAGTGCTGCCTTGCATTTTGTGGCCAGTTGAAGCCTAATTATTTATTATTGACTGTTTATACTCTATGATCCGCCATGCACTATGTTCTACTTGTAAAGCCCTTTCATTTGATACCCCTTACCCATAATAAGGGGATTAAAACAAATATGAAATCTACCATTTTGCACCGGCAGCGGTGGCCATTTTAGATTTGGAATTTTTCATGGTGGTGCACTATATTCTACTAGTCAAGCCCTATCATTTAATACCCCTAATGAGGTGGTTATAAAAAAATATTTAATCCGCCACGTTGTGGCGGCGGCCATCTTGGATTTCTAAATGATACTGAATATATTCGACTGTATTATCATCAGAACTAAAGGTGCGTACCAAATATCAGATTAATCTGTCAATAGGAAAGGGGTAAAATTTCAATGACTAAATTTGACCCAAAAAAAATTGGTTGTCTGTAAAGTCGGTTTACGGACGATAGTTTTACGTGATAACGTCATAAAGAAACATCGATGAACCACTACTACTGTACTATTCGGAATACTAGCTCTGACGTCACGCGAGAAGAGAGATAAATGTGACACAAGCTAACGCTAACGAAAGGAAAAGGGCTGATCCTGCCTCTATCGCTTGTTCCGCGCTCTCGCTTGCACGCTCTGGCTCAGACGGAACGTTACACTTTTTAGTGCATACAGCCGGTGCTCATCGATTTATAAGACGTATCACGTCAAAAAAACAAACAGGGCAAGCTTAATAAATCCGTTTAAAAAGTACTAGGCTTGCATGAATTCACGATAGTATTTCAACAATTAGTATTATGCTACTGAACTGTACTGGGTTTTGGCACACATAAAGTTGATAACTTACATTAACACAACGGATACTTTTTATCCCTGTAGTACGTTTCCGTTAGATAATTTTCTACCACCACCCGGGCGACGCCGCGAGCAAAAGCTAGTAATACATAAAAAGAGCACTTCGTTATCCTTATTCGGCAAATGTACCAGGAAGCTTGGAAAGGATGGGGTGTAGCAGAGGATAAATGTACATTGTATAATGTTGATCCTCTTGGCTATAGGACTGGGTTGTCAGAGACGCTACTTCTTTATAGACGATGTATGATTGTTTAGCTCACGATTATGTTATAAGCTTCACGAGTAGGTATATTAGAGGTGTTGTGTTATGTAGTATTTTTAGGTAAATATTATGGGTTTCAATTAGTAATGGAATTGAGACTGGTATCAATGTTCATCGGTTATCTTTTTATCTGGAACATAACAGCAATATTGTTCGGAATTCATCAATAGGTGGTGCATTATCACAAGTAGATTAATTTCGGCAGGAATGTTGTGAATGCTGAAACTGTTTCAATAGATATAAAATCGTATACAATCATATTTAAAGACAGACCACCAAATTGTACCACATGTTGGTCCCCAATCCATGGAACCAATATCGTATTCGCAAAAAAATTATCTACCATACCGTAGATTTAGGTCGAGTAGCCATTGAACTTTTGTATGGGACTGTTGATAATTTTGTCGCGATTGTATTTGATTACGATGTTGGTCCCATTTTTTCCTTTCCACCTTTCTGAAACATGCTGTATAAACTGTGTGGTTCTTTCCTCGAAAGACTATTTTAGACACCGATCTACATAGCCTTCACATGATCTGACCAAGATGTTGTCTGGACTTTAAAAGAGACTGTGACCTCTGAGTAGTCAGATAAAAACGCGGGCCTCATCTAGTTTAAAAAAAATGTTTGACGTGTAAAAGTGTTTGTAGGTACAGACCTACTTACAGAAATAAAATAATTTATCATTTATCAATTTAAACATCTTTATGCAGAATTTAAAATAAAATAAAAAGTGTTTTTCGGCAAACGTATAGGATGTCTAATTAATAGTAGTTTATTAAACTGTTGAATATCAGGGGTTATTAGGTAAGTATTTATGATTTCATAAATTGAACTTTACGATATGGGTGTAGATAAAATAAATGAGACCAGTGGTGGCCTAGTGGTAACGGCCGAATTACGAGTTGTAGGTCGTGGGTTCGAACCCAGCCAGGCACTTTACACTGTGTAATTTATTTCATCACCACAGCTCTCTAAACGGCGAAGGAAAACATCGCGAGGAAACCGGCATGTCCTAGAACCAAAAATTCTAAGACATTTGACATCTGCCAGCCCGCACTGGGCCCGCGTGGTGTTTTACAGCCCTCTCCCTCTACAGAGAGGAAACCTGTGTCCCAGCAGTGGGAAAGTTATGGGCTGATTATGTAGATAAATCATCTTAAAAATAAACACATTGTACCTGCGTCACACACAATAAATAACGATTGACGTAACGTAACGCTACAACCGTTATTAAAGTTATCTGGCCCAGTTACCCAACGGTATGGCACTTCACGCACCCAGAGGATAGGTCACGTTTATAAATAGGGGTAAAAAGGAGGCTGTAGTGCACCCCTTGTGAATCTGTAGGGGTAGAGCTATTCTTGTGTATGTCATTGATAAAATGTTTTTAATTAATTTTATAACGCGTAAACTGTTAGCAAAACAGGGTTATTTTTGGTTTTGGTATGGTTGTCGTCAGTTCCTAGTACAGTCAGCCTCAATAAGATACACACAGTCAACACAAAACATTGGATACTTAATTGTAGCTATACCTTGTAACAGTATTATGGGTTAAAGATTTAAACGAATTATTGTCTATGTAGGTACTTATACATATTTTTCAGGCTGAATGTTCACTTTAGTGTTCTGACTACCAACATCCATCCTCCCTATAGAACTTTGCACTCCCTACAAAGGATGTACCTCATACATTTCCATTTGTCTCGTCGCTTTGCACCGAAGAAAAATGTAAAGTGTATTTATCTTGGCGTCTCTTCCTTGAACTCTGTGGTATTAGTACTAAGTGCATTGCTGGTAGACACTTTGAAGGCGGAGATTTTTACTAAGGCTTACCAGTCTAATAATCCATTGTTGTAACTACCAAATCATTGCTCATTCAAAGTGGTTATCACCTCATAAGGACACACTTACAAAATCAAGGGTATTTGGGCAAATTTTAAGAGAGAATATGTCGCATTTCTTGCATTTTAACTGGTGACAGACAATGTGGATACGCAAAGTCACAGGAAGTTTTAAAATTAAATTAACATAAAATGATACAAAAAAGCAAAAGGCTTTTTCTGTGTTACAACACAGAAAGAAGACAGAAAAAGAAATACAAATTGTTTATTCTTCACATACAAAACGTTCATTACATAAACTATTACATAAAATCAATGACTAAAGAATAAGAGAGGACATGAACTAAAAGATCGTATCGCGTGCGCGCGTGGAAAGTAAAATGGCGTAGGCTCCGCCCATTACCTAGTGTTGTCCTCTGCTCATTCTTTGCAATGATTTTGTTCATCGTGTTGATTACAAATCGATTAATCGAAATCACATACATTAAAATAAGGTTTTTGATTTTAAGTAGATAGTAGGTAAGTAGGGTGTTATTCGATTCTCATTCTAGGACGTCACATTATGGATTAAGTACAAAAAAGCCTGTTGTTGCGTAATCTGACTGAAAAATTGCAAAAATCATCAATTTGGCGGTTCATTTAAAATTAATTGTACTTGATATTATTTACTCTATGATTAATAGTTGCTCGTGATAATCAAGCTAGAAGAAGAGTAAATTAAACTGCAACAAGGAATTCAAAACTACACCGATTATTAACAAAATAAAACAACAGAAATCGATATTATGCATTTAATGGGAGAACCGTTTTATTTCAAATAGATACAATAATATCAGTTTGTAATTAGTATTAAGTACACCAATAATGTGAAATACAATAAAGTCTGCCTGTCTACAATAAATGTACAGGGAAATAATAATGTATTATGACTCAAACTCAAAGCATTTATTTCAAATAAACCAATTACAGGCACTTTTGAATTGTCAAGGGGTCGGTCAGTCAGAAAGATGAAGCTAGTTGCCCATTCCAAAGCGTAGTAGTTACCTATGGAGAAGAACGGGCAAGAAACTCCATGGACACTCTTTTAAATCAAAATATTGTTACAAAAAAGTGGTTACATCATTCATGTTGTAATTATACATGTGAGAACGATGTAGAAACAAGTGCACGTTAAAAGCGTCCGTAACAAAAGATAAAAACAATTATGGAATTAAAATAAGCCGTGGCAGCTAAGAAATGACCAGTGCCTACTGACGGCGCCCGTTCACGAACATGACGTATGGATCAGCACCATTCAGCTCAACCATTTTGAAGGGAACTCAATGATCCAATACACACGCCACCACCAGCGACACATTTGAGTGAGCATGACATACTCTCAGCCGCCAGGGCACATTCAAGTCAATGAAAGACGAACCCAGTAACCTTTATAGTGGGTACATAGTGCTCACACATGTGCTATGCAATTATACAATACTAAGAGATTGAATTTATACAATGCAAAGATAGGTTGTACAATCTTCATCAGCTCCAACATTATTTTCGAATATATGGGTAAATGTAGGCTTACAATGAAAATGTGATAATTTACCTTAGGGAGCCTTGTCGGTATTGCATTGTCGTGAAGTCTCACTATATCAAGACTTCTATTAATACAAGACTCTTCAAAATGTAGTGAACAAACAAATACTTTTTCCTGGCTGGAGTCGATATTTTCTTGACCCAATGATTCAAGCCACTTACTTTTAAGTTTATCATTTTTTGGTAACCTAAAAACACAAACAAAACACGCAAACTTAACATAAATGTGTATATTCTTTCATGCTAAATATTCAAACGAAATTTGGTTTTTATCGTTGCAAAATCGATTCGTTGTGCAAATTACACAATCACAACACTATATTTGTCAATAAAAATACGTAGTAAACAAAACCAAAATAAGGAAATATATCGTTCGAAAGACTATGAATAGGCAATAATCTATGACCGAACAGTAATAAACATGTATTGAGACTAGAAATTGGTATAAATTTATATAGGAAACTTAATAATCTATGAATTCTTTCGACTTACTTGTGCAGGGATATCAGAGGCGCTTTTTTACTGTAATTCGAGCCACAGCCCCTCACACAACACTTAGGCATGGTTTCCTCTATCACAGACAGCCTCAGTCAAATTTACAGCACTCAAAATGTTCTCAAAATGGAAAAAAACTTAATATTTAGTCGCACGATAACGCCAAATGACACTTCATGTACACTCTGAGAAGTACTCAAAACCAGAAACTAAAATGGCGAACCGGCCGATGGGCAGGGCTTCCGTGACGTCATACTTCAATATTGCAATTTTAGAAAACTGACAAAATACGGTTTTCTCTTTTTGACACTTGCAGAATTGCATAAGTTAGAAAGAATAATGTATATTTTTTTATTTCTGTATAGAATCGTATGATATTTCCATAATGTATAATTTATATAGATCGTTTAGTTCATGTCCTCTCTTAGTCTTTAGTCATTGCATAAAATACACACATAATGTAGCCTAAAGCCTCGTATTCAACCAATTACAGTTTGACAGTGGACAACTGGTCCATTGCTTTATGTCAGGGCCAGAGACCAAAGACAACATACATTGCGTAAATGTTAAATGTTACGACACTGGCAAATGTCAATAAACGAACAATCCAAACAAAAACGAGATGCCGATTGCAGAGAGGAAAAATAAATACTTTTGTACCAATAACAAAGTCGTGCGTCGCATCTGTGCAAGAACAGGGGCCGTACTATGACTATACTATGTTAACGCCATCATGATTCCGTTGAGAAAATGAGATAGTGCTATCGGTCATGTATAGCTCCGTCTCTCTTCCACGCTGGAACAATGATGGAATTAACACGTCATAGTACGGCCCCAGGTCGTTGCTCAGCAAAATGCTGTGACTCCGGACAAACCTATCGTCAGCAACGCTGATTTTCAGCAACTACCTCTCGAATGACGTAATGACGCCCCCGTACAGGCTAGTTAGACACAAAAAAAATAATCTTGTAAAAACTAAAGGTTTTTTTTTTAAACACAAAAGACAAGAAAATGTTAACATAGTCAAAACGAAGCCATCAAACTCTGTGCCGGTATAAATTCTACGATTTTCATAGTTTGTTAGTGCTACGGGCTACGAGCGGCTACGGCGTAGCAATATCGTAGCGGAAATATGCATTTATGATAATTACGTGGCTTTTCCTCATAGCTGCATTCAAACAAGTTTAGAATGGTAAAATATTATGCTAAATGCGAATGGGATTATTATGTTATTATATAAACCCAAGAATTCGTTACAAGATGCATGTTTTCGGTTCAATTAAACGTGATTTAACACGTAGCTATGTTTATTTAAGTGTATTTAAATAAAGGTCGTAAAGTCAGGAAAATTAATAGCATATCAAATTGACTGTCGACTTAAATTGACCGTATATTTAAATCACAACTGTCATTCTTCGACTGTTGTATGGATAGAGGTATGAGAAACAGGGTGTAAAGTTCACTCATACCCAATGTAAAGGGAAGATCCTCCGATCAGATGGGTGTTGTGTCTGGTGGGCAACTGCCCCACGATTGATGTCGGGACGTTGTATATATGCTAGTAGCAAGGTAAACTATGCTTGCGCGATGCCTGATTTTGCGTAACGTCAGTTTGTATGTGGCGATGTAGATACCGCTATGTCCGCTAAGTCCAGCTTGTAGACGTCTCTTTTATATATTTGCTGCCACTTTGGTAGATATATAATAACTAGCTGTCCCGACAGACGAGACCTTTTCATGTCCAAACGTTTTAAATCCTTTAGAAAAAAGATCGTTCATTGTTTTCCGAATTTGAAAACTTCCCGGAAAACTTTTCCAATTTGTCTTTCCGTAAGAACCTGGTTTGGACTATTACGAACATTTTAAAACAAAACAAAGCCAAATTGGTCCAGCCGTTCTCAAGCGATGCGCTTAGTTACCAACGAACAGCATATCGTTTCTATTTATATAGAATTGTAACATGAACACAACATTTATGAAATACGAGAGACTACTATTATTACTATTCTACTAAAATGCACGTTCCAATAACAAATTGAAAAAAAAAGAAAATCTAAAATATATTGAATAAGTAGATAGAGAATAGTACGCTGGGAACATGTACTTACATACACTTTGGAGCTGATATAAGTATAAAATGTACGTTTGCTGTGTTTCCGAACGCATACAACCCTAATCTCTTCAAAGTGAGAGTGAACAGGCTTCTTCTGGGTAAGCTCACTCCCTCGCCGAGTCTATCTCTGTCACCACTGACCTAGACTAGAGTCAAGAGCAAACCCATCTTTAATAAAATAAAAATAAAACAGTTTGTATCCATCACTATGACCATGACTGGTCGCTGGATGTTACGGATTATCTACGGACATGAACGATTTGATGGACATAATAAAATATCAAAACAATATTTAGTTTTCACATTATAAAAGTTCACTTTGTAAACAAGCATATTACTAATTAGAGGATTATATCCAAGATAAGAATGCTTGGGAAAATGCTGGTCCAACTCCATAGGACAATCTAGGGTCTAGACCAAATCATACTTGTTGCTACTTTAATTGTATAGTTTATTATTTTTATGACATTGATTTACATTCTGTGATTACTTTAACTCACACACTGACATATTACTTGTTTAAATAATTTTGAAAATCGTATACTTTTACAATGTTTGTAAATATGTAAGCACCATGAATCTATCACAAAATTAACTTATTTGTCATTGCTACATTTTTTAAATTCTTTTTACCTTTTGTGGTAGGGTAATTTTGTTATAGGTGCATAGGTCTTCACATATAATTATATAATTAATGTATACAAAATATTGTAATACATTTTAAAAGAGTAACGGTGGAGTTCCTTGCCTATTCTTCTCCATACGAAACTACCTTTTGGAAGGGACGACTAGAATCAATTCTATTTTAATGTAAATGTTGACGTTCAAAAGTGCCTTTTATGCGCCTATTTGAAATAAATGCTTTTACTTCGACTTGACTTTGACATTAAAATTTTAGCTCTTTAATTAAATGGTAAGTTCAAAATAAATATTGTTGTGAACTCAGATTGAATGTTTCTATATATTAAATATCTTTATTGCAAACCACATTATCCATATAAAAAAAAACAAATAAAAAATATATATAAACTATACATCAATTCACACCTGTCTTCACTTGCACATTAAAATACAAACATGCGACTTTTCCAGCGTGAGGCCAGTGTTTTCTCTTTGTACTGTAATGAAAAAAAACGACTTACTAGAAACTTCCATATTATACGCAAAAGTGAAGTCTAGTTTCAGCAAAGCGATTTAAGATTGTATATATTTAAATTATTTTTCAGGTATGTCATTTGCAATGAAAAAGACAGGTTTAGAAAGTCTGCGGATACGCAAAAAGCAAAAATATTACGAATTCACTATCTCACTTCAGTAATTTTGAAATATTATTATGTAATTGTTTTAGTGAATTATTTTATTAATTTTAGGAAAACTTACAGCTAATACATTTTAACACCAAGTACAATGTGTAAACGATGGCCAATTACAAGCTTCCACTAACGATTAATGTGAGTAACATTAACAAATACGCGAAAACAGCGACGTAAGAGATACGCACATGAATTATCTCATGCTCAAAAAATACAATAAAATTGAGAGAAAAAAATAAATAAAAAAATGGTTATACATCGAAAAAACAATTGTTCAAACTTTTCTTTACTTCCTTAACGCTACTAGTAAATAAATCTAAATCAACCTCGACATCCTGACACACCATGTTAAAAGTACGACAAGCTCTTATCACGTACGAGTTCTGTCAAATGTGTGTTACATGGAAAACCCTGTCAGCATATTTGGTAGGAATACCATAAAATGCCGTTGTAACCCCTTTCTGTACCCATGAAAGAGAGCTCATGTTTATGGGTTTGTAAGTGTAAGGCTGATTGAACGGAATGCTTTCGAAGCGCTATCTATCACTATCATTATTTTTCATTGCTTTGTGTCATACTCTTTTTGGGCTTATTGAATTGGTGTTGATCTTGACTAACTGATTTTGATGCTGGCATATGAGTAGGTACTAAAATATTATTGATTTCTTTTAGATTTACATAAAATGCATCAATGCAATACTCAGTAGACGCCAAGAGTCTGGGTTTGTGTTCGGTTGATGGCCCTATTACATGGGGCTTAAAATTAAGTGGCGAACTGTGGGTGTACTATAGGTACACTTCTGCCTAACCTTTCGGGGATCAGGCGTGATGTTATGTTATGTTAACGTTAATATTTTATTTTTCATATTTTTGGTTAATGGTTGAAAATGTTAAAATTTTTTGAGGTTAGTATAGGCTCACCAAACACCCTTTGGTTGACCCGTAACCATGCAATTGGAGACGAGCTTAGCCATGTTGTGGTTTGTTACCCACTTTTATTACGATTCGCTTTAAAAAAATATATACTCGAATATTTTTCGTTCCCTAAGAAGCTTCTCCTGTATCATGAAAGCATTAACCGAAATCTACTTTATTAAATTCCTAAATTCACTCACTGACAGGCAACGCCCTGCTGAAATTGTTCACAAGAGTTTCTTATATAACGAAAGTGAGCATTAAGGAAGGATTTTTAAAGAACAAAATGGATTAAGGGATGAAACTTTGTGTAGAAGTTCGTACCGATGGGGATGCCAGCGGGCACACACGACTTGTACAGACATAAATCTTACAAGAACAACCTTAACTTATCTATTAACTATTTTTAATATTATTATTTTTAATTTTGTACTCGATTTTAATTTAATATAATGTAGGTACTTAATTTAATTTTGATAATTTATTGTAATGTAATGGATTGTAATATTTCTATGGTTTCATACCTGAAATAATAATAATAATACACAAATACTTGTTCTGGGGAATCAAAACTCACAGTTTTATTAACAGACAGAAAAACTGTCTAGTCCCAGTGTCTTTTCACATCCATGTCTCTTTTCCCTCATAAAGTTCAAATGCCTAAACAGCGACAAAAAACAAACATCAAACATATGGCAAACTCTCACAATCAGAAATTCCTGTTTCATGAATTATTCCATTTGAGTGTACCAGGAATACATACCGACGGCCGTCTTCGGTCGGCCCTGCATTAAAAAGTAAGGGAATTCATTACGCAAATTAATGTTTTGAAAATACCGCGGTAAATGTATGACGTATATTTTTTTAAGGGTTATTTCGGGCGTGCAGGGAGTTACTGGGGTGTTTGAGTGGAGTTTCAGGTGCCTAAACTTTATGTGTGTTTTGGTTAAACGAATGTGTTCTCTTATTTTTTGGAGATATTTCTAGTGATATCACTCGCATTGTAGTATATTTGTGTGTGTGCATCGTGCAATCTCACTGAAATATTTAACAATTTTGTTTCGTTACTGAACTTGCAACTCTTGTATGTTTTACTCATCATCCCAATGTTTGAAGACACAGATTACATAAAAGCTGTATATAGTGCGGGAGTATCACTAGAATGTAGACTGACAAACTCCAGTACAAGATATATATACTCTATAACAGACGGATGTAGTTACACGAAAAGGATCCAATCCACTCAAAGTCACTTTAGTGATATTGACGTTTGAAGTTTGGAAGACAGGTATTTCTTCATTATTATTAATTTTAAAATTAATTTAAATTATGATGTTGTGTGTAGAATAATAAAACTTTTTTATTGTTAATAGTATAGTCAAGTGTAGTATTTTATTTTCCGAGGCTAATGTAAATTTATATGGTTGGATCCTTTTTGTTAAATTAAAGTATCCGTAATGCATGCTCTAGTCTTTTTGACGCTATGCTAATGTTCTGAGGTTGATAAAAAGTGATATACATTTGTTTTTGTTTGCTTTTTTTTCCCTGGCCGATAGTATTGAAGTTTAGCATCAGTTTGGTGTACTTAACTCATTTTTGACCATGTTGTGGATTGGATCCTTTGCGTTTAACTATGTCCTAATTATCCTATCTATTGCATTCATTTCATATTTTATCGTTACTTTGTGTAGATCAAACCTGTGAACAACATGACGCATGCGTGGTAGGCTCGGGTAGGCCTGTTATAATTTTTTGGATTAATAACAGACCAGTCGTGCTGATCATATAGAAAAAGTATGAGAGGACATGAAAAAAATATAGAAAAAAACAAAAAATATATAAGTATATTTATAAATAAATATAGGTTTACGGACTGCTGGATAAACTGAAATTGGTTCGTTAACATTCCGATGGTACCAATACCTCACTGAAAAGATTTATCGCCATCTTTACTGCTTTACTGTAAGATCAAGTTTGTCGATGCGTTGCCATGGCAACCTTAGCGACAAAGTTCATGTTTCATGTGCCTGTAATTTCACCAACGCCCATACCTACTCTGGAATTGGTAGAAATACGTACAATGGTAACTTATCTTCGAAAGGAATAGAATAGAATAGAATACTGTTTTTATGTATGTCATAAAATTTACAGATATAAATGTAGAAATGTTATAACACAGGGAGACGTAATAAGCGGTCTTATCGCTAAAAGCGATCTTTTACAGACAGCTTTTGGATGGATTAAAGGGAGAACGAGACACAATACTGCAGGTAGTCAGTGGTGTACCATTTACATATACCATAAATAAAACATATACTCATCTATATATATATATATATATATTTAAAGATGTAATAACAAAGAGCTGAACTACAGCGGTATCGCATGACATCCATTGTTTCATAGGTTTGATAAAATCATATAAAATCGTCTGCCTTCTTGACAAAGTGTAAAAACTGACAATTATATATTTATGCTTGACTAACTGATTGTATTTTAATTTTTGTAATAATAATTAATTGTAGGTATTCTAATATGATGTTATCTCAATTTTGACATTTTTATTTAATATATCAATTCTCTTTTGTTTGCATTTCAATGTAAATCAATTTTGACATTTTTGTTTGTATTTCAATGTAAATCAATTTTAATTTCTGATATTGTTAAAACGTGTATGCCTAATGGGTAGCTTTTTGAGTTTCCATAAAATTACTGTAAGACCTGTTGTATCACCAAAAAGCACACGAATAAATACTTTGACTTTGCTCAACAAGGTTATTATCGCAATGAACGTGACTGAACTGTCTAAATGAAAGGCATTGCGATTGATTGCCATTTTATGTGTGTGACGCAATTACCCCGCATGTCTTAATATAAAATACAACCTCATACAAAATAATCCACTGCGTATTAAAACATATAAATAATAAAGTTCTCACAACTTCGCGAGACAAGAGCTTGACACTCAATTTTCTGGCCATACTTATTCCCTGAGCCCCAAACCATTTTGTTTAAACAAATTTCCGCGATAACTTATGTTTTTCAATCAGCGACGAAGAAGCATAGGGGTATAACTGCGCGCAAAATCCTATATAACTTTGTACGGAATACGATTTACATCGGCGACGTCCTCGGGGCATGTCGTAAAAATTCGCGTATATTTATGAAGACATATGCGGGACGCGGGGACAGGTTGTTTTAACGTGTGTGTACGGTCGAAGGGGTATGGCTGCGTAATGTTGTCTAGGGATTGATGTATGTGTATTAGTGTGTGGAAATATGGCGACATGGTAGAAAATAGATGGATATTTACTGATTGTTCAGAATTTCATCTCTATTTACAGTTTAAAATTGAACATAAAATATAATAGACGGTCCATAGTTGAAGATTTTGATTTTCGACAGCTTTAAAATATAACATTCTATTAAAATTGTATTAGATACGCAGACCAACCCGCACTGGGCCTGCGTGGTGAATTACGGCCCACTCCCTCTCACAGAGAGGAGGCCTGTGTTCCATTGTAGGCTGATGATGATGATGACGCAGAGAGTAACACAGATAAAAGCCGCTGTTAAGTAAATCTAAATGTCCCTTTAAAAAAATATTCCACTCTCGCTGGATATTCTAACTAATAAAAACGTTCACATACTTTATCCCATAAACAAGATATAAGAATAAGATATAACTACATCATAAAACACGGTGTACAGGAATAGGTCGGTAATGTGCAAATCTAACATTGTTGGGTAATATCGCGTGTGAAGATCTCATATCGCAGATACGACGTTATTCGCTTCGCTCCTCGTAAATAGTTTTGCTATGTCAAGGCATTGTTTCCCACTGGTATTATTTAGATAATAACATGTTTTCCGTTTGTTCATTGAGCTGTGAAAGGAAGTTTTTGGTTCAGTGAGGTTTACTCAATGTTCTACTATATATATTCACACATAAAAAGCGTACAGGAAACAACGTTAAAAAAAATCCCCATTGAAATTTAATTAAATAGTAGATTATTAACCAAGGGGATAAAGCAGTGTCTTCTGTCGCGGGTGACGATTAAAATCGCGAGCGTAACGAAGGACTCGAGGTTTACTCCCGAGCGTAGCGAGGGTGTTAAAAACTTAAATCACGAGCGAAGCGAGGGATTTAAGACGAGTCCTGAGTGTAGCGAGGGATTTAAGTTCACCCAAGACTAAGACAGCTTTATCACCGAGGAAAATACTCTACTTTTCGTACCATTTGCGAAAAAATTAACACAATAATAATATGAGATAAGCATTTATTAAAAATAATTACAATTAAACGTATTTTTAGAACATTAACTTATCTTAGATATTACCCCTTCCAACCTACCCGGTCCGAGTGAAAGTGTATAAAAAGGCATGGCGCGCTGTGAACGGGCGCTTTTGCTGCTTGGCTTTCGGATGCAACGGACGTATTCTTCGGACGTTATAGTGTTGATTAGGGTCGTGATATATAATTCTTGTGTACTTATTATTTACCTCTGTGTTTGTTGCTAATTAAAAATAATTTGTAAGAAATAAAACTTTGTAGGTTATTTAGTGATTTGTTTTTCTTAATAACTATATTTCGCTTTTGGTTTCTAAGATCAGAAGTGGGATCGCCACGCGCTCTAGGCCGTTTGCTATCTATTTGAATACTCGGTAACGGTGTTAAAATAAAGTGTTGTGATTAGTGTGTGCAAACTTCTCAACCGTAAGTACCTAAGTTTTGTTTCTTACAAAATATCAGGGCGTTCGTCTCGGTCTGAAGGACGTTGACACTCTCGTGTGCGACAATCTAGTGGCAGTTCTCGCAAAAATCGTCGCAATAATTCGGATGATCGTGATACGCCGCCGATTGTCGCTCGCCACCTTCGAAACAGTCCAATAGACCGTAGAGATAGGTCATCTAGGCATCGTAGCATCTTGCATAGCCCACATAGTCGCTCTCGTTGTCGTAGATATCGCGTAAACTCGTATGACCGCCGCGACAACTCGCGCGATGTAGCCCTTGATTGAATTCTTACGAGGTTAAAGTAATTGAGCGTGGATTGCCAATAGCATCTAGCAGTGATAGTCCGTTGCATCCAACTAGCGAAAGCCGGTTATTGTCCTTCCTTCCAGCCGTAGCAATCCCTGCTAGTTCTACTAGTACTAGCAAGGTTCGGGCGTAACCGAGACAATAATAACTGACGGGCTTACCGCAAAGAATAACTCGCGTGTGACAGATATGCATAGCGAGGATAATGACGTAGCGAACAGTATTTTTGGTGCCTTAAGCACGCTTTTAAAAACTATAAAGTCTCATAACTTCTGCATATCACTATTTGATCCAAGTGTCTAAGATTTTGATGTCTGGTGTGCTGAGGTTGACCGTAGCCGCCTATTAAATAATTGGGATGATCGTGATTCCATAAAAGAGATAGGTTCTTGTTTGCGTGGTGATGCGGGATCGTGGTTAAATTACTGGGTGACAAGTGATAGCTCCTGGAGTAACTTCAAGGTTGAATTTAGATCTCTTTTTCCCCGTAACATCGATTGTGCATCAATTTTATATGAGGTTATGTGTACGAACTCAAACAAGTACCCAACTTATGCAGAATACGCACGTTAATCGTTGCTGCGTCTCAGAGGGTTTATCTGGTGAGTTAAAATCCGCCATTGTTGCTAGAGGTATCAGCGATGCTAAGTTTTCAAACCCAAACATGACAAAAATACTGCTCATGATTGTGCCTCCTCCAATAACTCATCTAACCAACGTAATCGTGAGGCAGCTAAGTCTAAGTCAGACAATATCAATGTCACTTGTCACATTTGCGGCAAAACGCTATTTAATAAGAAATCAATGAAGATAACATCATTGTAAGAAATGGTACTGCCCCAAAAAGTCTAAAAATACCAATTCGGTTCAGGATCCCAGTACCTCTTTTGAAATGAAATTAAATGTTTATTTCTGTAAGTAGGTAGATCTTTTAAGACATTTTACATGTCAGTATTTTAAAACTAGATGACGTCGGCATTTCCTAGCCGACTGATCCCTGAGAAGAAAATGCCAAAAGAGACTCAGAGGTCTCTTTTAAAGTCCAAGTCTCTAAGTCGGCTCCACCGACACCAAGAGATAAAACCAATAAATTCGTTCAACGCTGTACTTTTTGCACAAGTAATGGGCATTGAATCAAAATCAAAACGGGCGTTCTAAGAGTAATGATAAGAAAACGAATGAGGTAAATTTTTGCTCCGAATCGACTCCAGACAAAATAACGTGTTTTCAGCCGTTGTACAAAAGGTGCCTATTGATGTTCTATTATAGCAGTGCAGCGGCTCTGATATTTCTTCAATTTCAGAAAAGTGTACTTTTCTAGACGTGGAGTACCTAGGGCGACTAATTAGACTTAGTCAGGTACGGCCGAGTCCAGGTAAAGTAGATGCACTTGTGCTTTCTCCAAAACCTACAAATGTGAAAGAGGTTCGCCAGTTCCTGGGGCTCGCAGGGTATTTTCACCGTTATATTGCTGGCCGTTATAAGCCTCTAAGACCGCAAGCATAGCAAAGCTGCTGAGGAAAGGTGAACCTTTTTCGTGGCGCTCTGAGCAGGACGCTGCTCGCGACTATATTGTAAATTGTTTAACTAATTAACCGGTTAAAGCGATATAATTATGACCCCCAGTTGCTTACGGAGCTTCACACAGACGCTAGTGCTATTGGGTTTGGTGCTATTTTACTCTTAAAGCATAGTGGTGGGAGATAGAGGGTTGTTGGTGTAGTAAGTCCACTCAGAGCGTGTAATCGCGGTACCTACCACAGTTACGAAATGGAAACGATGGCTGTTGTACGTCCGTTCCAGCATTTTTGCCACTATCTAATTGGTAGGTATTCACTCTAAGATAGTGACGGATTGCAATTCTTTAAAGTTAACGGAGCGAAAGAAATACTTGTTGCCCCGGGTCGCGCGCTGGTGGGTTTACTTGCAGGATTTTACGTTCACTCTTGATTATAGGAAGTGTTCATTGATGCATCACGCGGATTTTTTAAGCCGTAACCCTTCTCTTACCGATAATGTCTGTCATACATATCCGAGATCCGAACAACTGAGCAAAGATGGCTCAAACCGCTGACGCAGAGACTCAGGATTTAATGTCTAAATTGAGGGAAGGGTAATTAGATCAAACGAGGTACACAATCAAAAACGATTTATTGTTTTACAAGTTTACACCTACAGGAATGAACCGCGACTTTTGTGCTTCATACCGAAGGGTCATAGGCTCAGTCTGTTAAGGGTTTTCCACGACAACCATGATCAAATTGCTACTGACAGAACTACTGACCTGCTTTTATGACATTTTTGGTTTCCGAGCCTACGGCAATTCGTGAGGAACTATAAGTCATTGCCTTATATCTCTGGCACATAAAAGGGTTACTAGGGCTCCCTCTCAGCCAATCCAGTCCTGGTCTAAGCCAGAAATCCCTTTTTCTGTTGTACATACCGATTTTCTTGGAACACTTCCAGAATGTAACGGTTATAAATACCTGCTTGCTGCTAATAATAATACCTGCTTTTCAAGATTGGGATGTTCGATACACTTTATTACGCTGGGTATGCATCGCGAGAAAATGCCGATCCGTTCTTAACATGCTGCGGATCGAGGTCGGCAATAAAGGCTCGCAATGGTCCGATGTGCTCTGGAAGGTGCAGCTCACCCTCAACATCTGCAAACAAGCCGCTACACAGACTCCACCAGTGCAGCTGCTGGAAAGCATAGACGCGGCTACTCCCGTCATCAGATCCCTGGTGCGAGACGTTGTACTCGTAAACTCGCATCCCAATAGAGAAGCCTTGTTAACTCTAAGAAGACAACGAGCTTTTGATCTTCTCACAGCCAATCAGCATTATCAGGATGCTTATGTAAATGAAGATTGAAGGCAGCCACGTACGTTTGCTGTTGGAGACTTCGTGTTTGTAAGCAAACTTGATCAGTCTACTGGAAAGCTGGACTCCGGCTTGAGCGGCAGCATAAGGTTGTCCGAGCGCTGCCACACCACCGTTATGAGCTAGAGTTACTAGCTGGATCTTTTGGCAAAAAGACTCAAGCCGCCACCGAACATATGATGTTATGGCGTGGCGAGTGGACGCCGGATACGTGCTCAGCTCTCTTTGAGAGTGGTGAGGTATTTGTTATGAGCATGCTAACGTTTGGGCCTCTGCTCTGTTCCGCGGTCATAGTGTAGACATGCAGAACTATTGGGCCTCTGTCTCAATGACGCGGTGTCACAAATTCATAGTAAGCATACCCTTGGGGCCTCTACTACGTATTCGTGAAAACGACAAGCGAACTTTGGGCCTCTGTCAATAACAATGTATGGCGAGTGACGGAAATCCGGATTCTATCATTAGCGATGCATTGAATCTCTTGGGTTTGAAGCGGTTTCAACTTTAAAAATCACTATTGGTGGTCTTTGTTGCTGGCGCTTGAGTGCACGCTTGCGCCTGGAACACTGGTCAGATTCGTGAACTCTAAATTATGAAACTAATTCGGTTTGGATAAGCTTCAAACTATTGTAGGCATGTCATTTAAATACTCATGTACTCTTTAGTATTTTCAGATAATGATGATGATCAAAATAATGATGATGGCCTGGTTGTGTGATGGATCTGATGCGAATGATGGGAATGATGCTGCGGTCGAGGACGTCACGCTATCAGGAACGGCCGTCTTAGATATTACCCCTTCCAACCTACCCGGTCCGAGTGAAAGTGTATAAAAAGGCATGGCGCGCTGTGAACGGGCGCTTTTGCTGCTTGGCTTTCGGATGCAACGGACGTATTCTTCGGACGTTATAGTGTTGATTAGGGTCGTGATATATAATTCTTGTGTACTTATTATTTACCTCTGTGTTTGTTGCTAATTAAAAATAATTTGTAAGAAATAAAACTTTGTAGGTTATTTAGTGATTTGTTTTTCTTAATAACTATATTTCGCTTTTGGTTTCTAAGACTAATTTATAAAAATAAATTTAAATAAACTTAACGTTTATGTATTTGAAGAAAACAAAAACGCGGCAAATTCCTAGACTAATATTTTTTGTCAGAAAAGCAAAGGCATCAAGCTCATACGGCCTCGTCGGTTTTCGTAATTTTATTTAATAATCATAACTGGATAATAAATGCGTATTCCTTTTTCAAAAAGATGTATAATGCTTTATATACAAACTCAATGGTATAAACACAGATGTAGTTCAGTATAAATTTCGGTAAGTATTCCAAATTTAAATCACATTCTCCCCCTAGAGGATGAATGAAATTCAGTACAATTTTCTTTCCCTGTTTTTAACAGATTAAAAATGACTATTGTTATGTTCGCTTTTTGTGGCATAGAATGTCACTTTTTTGAGCAAGTGGTACGAAAATGTATATTTTAATTGATTAAATAAAAGGTTTTCGTGTGTAGATTGACGAAGTACTCTCTGCTTTTGCGTTAATAAAGACTTTTCGCTATTTTTGCTTTTGCTGGATTTTTATTCATCAAATAACTTCTCCCGCTCTGGGCGGAGACTAAAACCCACCCGTGTTACTTCAGTTGCCTGTGCCAGGGACCACGGTAACCCTTTCGGACTTTCCCGAAACCCTTGCAGGCATCGGCCCTAGCGAAACCCGTCATTGGTGCTGACATCTGTTTGAAGCGCGCGTGGAACACAACGCGCCCTCGACCCGTGCCTGGTCTTTATCGGACGGCGAGCTACCCATTGCTCGCCGTCCGCAAGCTCGCGCCTACGATGCCCGGGAATCGGCTTTGAAATTATTATTTCCTAGCGTGCGCCTTAACATGAATCGCCAGAGCGAATTTTGTTTTAAATACCCGGTCACAACTAATGCAAAATAGAGTTGGCCGGCAGAGTTAAAGGCAGAGGTAAAGGGCTTAGATCTCTCTTTATTTGGCATTTTTCGGTTAGTGTGTCGAGGCGCTTGAAAATATCATTCATTAGGTTCTTATCACATTGCTTTTGTTTTTAATTTGAGTTTATTAAAATCTGTACTTTTACTGTACGTGCCCATCATTGACGATGCCCGCGAAGTTTCTTGCCCGTTCTTCTCCATACGAACCTACGACGCCTTGAAAGGGCAAGTAGCTTCATATTTCTGACTAACCGACTCCTTTGACAATCCAAAAGTGCCTGTTTTTATTGAAATAAACTTGCTTTGAGTTGAGATATTTAGATAAGGCGTTTGGGGCTGTGGCGCACCCAGTCTCGCTTCCACCTTGCTAGCTGACTAATATTTTTGCCACAAGAAGGAAAGAAGGAATGCAAAACGATTTTTGATACTCGCACAGGAAGATCACTAACTAAACTAAACACACTCATAGAAGCATTAATAAAAAGGAAAGTAAAATGAAAACAGAAAGTCCTGTACGAGACCAAAAGGCATAGCTTAGCATGATGCTGCGACCTTTAAAAATAATTGTAGCTGCGCTGGTATTCTGATAGGGCCCGCGTGGTGTGACATCATGAGCTAGTTCAGTTCGCACCGACGGCGACGTCTATGAAGAAAAAAAAACTTATAAAAACGTAGCCATGTTTATTTCCGTAAATGGTTGTATGTGTAAGTAATTTGAGGACTATTGCTTGTTGAATGAGCTTGAAAATTGTGATGTTTTGTGTTGTACGAGAATCACAATTCGAAGTCAGTTCGTTATTATTATGTTGATTTTCCAACGCTTATGTTTGAAACTTTTTTTTTTTCACAGTTTCGAGATGTCTTCGTTTATTCTCCTAGTTATTTGATATATCGTATTAGTCGGTTTCTTGGCTCCGTAGGAAGTAGGAATCTTTTACAATATACAGTCGATGCTTTTGCAGTCTTTATTTGTGTTTCATAATTAGCTTTTTTTATTGCGATTACATTATTTTCAAACTTTCGTTTTTGCAAGTTTAATAATGACCAAAGAAACGTAAAATCGTATTCAGATACCATTTATTTAATGAATCCGAAACCTCGCTAGCCAACTCCAATTAAATACAAACAGTCGTACATCTAGATTAGAAGATAAGCTATCAACATTAACTACACAATATCATCTTCTTCCACAATATAACGTGTTTAGGGAATACGCTATTATATTAATGAAATAAAATGAATGTCTCACAGGTAGGACGAACGTTATTCAATTTGCAATCGTGCCGGAGCCGTGCCGTATCTCGCCGTGCCCGCTCAGTCGCATCTTCCCTTGTTGTCAATTTTATTACTGGATGGATTTAAGGCGTTCTTAATTGTGTTTCCAGCCAGCTTTCAGTGGAAAGCGTTGTTACTATTACTATGCAAACCTTATACATAAAAAGTAATATAAGACTTTTTAATTTGATATGGGCAGAATGTTGTCATAGCAATAGCGCCTGTGTGAAAAAGGGGAAGCAGATTTCTTTTTCTTTTTTTATCGTTGCCCCACACTTGGTTTTTTTCCTGTATTGTGGGTGCGTTTACAAACATTTAAACTCACATACACCAACATATTTGTTCCGTGCGGGAATCGAACCCGCGATACGCAACGACGGTCAATCGCTTTAACCACTGTGCCAACCGTGCCGTACACATAAAACACACACACGCAAGTCTCTACACAGATTTTTTTTTTATAAAAAAACTTTTCTTTCTTTCTTTCTTTTCTTTTACATATAAAGATATACTCACGCATCTTCCAATAGGGGTAGGCAAAAACTATAGAACATGACCTGCTACGATCCGTACATAAGTACTCCTTTTCATTTATCTCCAACATACAAAAAAAAAATGCATTGGGCTTCTGTTATGTTTGTCAAGCGTTTAGTTTAAGGATAGGTATAAGCTGTTTACCTACAAGAAAACTCAAAAGGAAATAAATTCAAAAATATTTCGGATGTTTTTCAAACCCTTTAAAAAGGCAGGAAGCTGTTTACAAAGGAATAATTTTGATCGTTGAAATAAAATAAGATCTTTTACCCGGAATAAATTATTGACAATTCTGAACAACCTCCCCGCTGTTGTTCTCCACTAAGCTACAAACGACTTCCTAGTAAAATAATACATTTTCGTTTCCTCGTTTACAGTTCAATTTAAAAGAAAATATTTGTTTGCAAACGCGATATAATGTCAAGCATTAAAATCTTTGTTTGAAAATTATTATCATTAAATCTCGTCTCACCGGTGAATTGCTGAACTTTCAAGTTTTAAACAAAACTTTGTAATTACAGATTAAATATTTTAATATGAGGTTGGACGGCGAAAGTTTTTGAATTGAACTCGTGCCTCATTTTGTTAATTAACTGGGTTTGAAAGAAAAACAGTGCAGTTTTATGATGCCGTTAAAATATTTAAATGAAAACATTATATTGATTGCTATCAGTCAGCTTGGTGTTGTTGTTGTCGGTATATAAGCAGACACAGGTATAGGTTCTAGATACATATACAGTTTTTGAGGTCCTCAGACGAGGTTCCTCAAGTGAATTTTCAGAAACAATTAGAAGATATCGAACCAATAGCCAATAGCTTCTTACCTGACTTCCTAAATAAATATTTATGGCACTACCCATAGTAAAAATCTTCGTTCCACCAATAATCGTCTTCTACGATGTTCTTCTTACCGTTCTGGCTTCATTCATTATTTTTTCTTTGGAATGCGCTCCCTCTGAATATCAGGACAGCAACCAGTCGGTTATCGTTTAAAGTGAAGGTACGTGAACATATCCGCCAGCAGTTGGCCGAAACCTCCCAGCGCTGTGTTGCTGGATTCTTTTTCTCCTCTACCAATCGTTATTTCTCCTGACCAAGGTTTATTTTGTTTATATGTATGTATCTATGTATTAGTATTTATTCTTGTATTCATTTAATTTCCGAGCTATCTATCCCGTATGTTGCACCTACCATGGTTTATCTCTGTATCACCTTAAGGTTGACTGGTAGAAAATGCCTCAGGCATTAAGTCCGCCTTTGTACAGTTATTTTTTACTTGTGCATAAAGTTTAAATAAATAAATAATACTGTCGAATAAATACGTATAAACTCTCGTTAACGTCTAAAGTACGACGAAGTTCGTCGTAACCTTATAGTATGAAAAATCCGACGAATTTAACCGAGTTAACCGATAATATCGAAATTATTAAAGTTAGTACTCAAATGTAGGCAAATAAGTGTGTCATCTAACTCCAATGAGAGCTGGCTAGTGCTCGTAAAACTTCGGCTAACTTCGGCTCACCTCGTCATTTACGAGTGCACACAATTTATGAGGTTACCTATATTGGTTCTGCCGACATCGACACCGCACGGATATCTTTACGGGCTAGTAATATGTTTTTATGTTATGATGAAGGATGGGTACACTTGGAATGGCTTGAGGATCCGTATTTTGGGTAAGATTTAGCGATGTATATCGGCCTTTGACAATTGTCATCCTGGATTCTAATCAATCAAATCAATTTGATTAATAGACGAACTAATTTCTTTGATGATTTTGGTGCACCCTGAAATCCACTGTTTCCTTTGTTTACGTCACGTACGTAGGTTAGATTTTAAACTAAATGATAAGTGAAAAAAATACATTCACGATTTTGCATGCCCCAATAAAAAAATCTAATTCAAATTTCAAATTCAAATTTATTTATTTGTACACATAGGTATAATGTAGTGGTACACGATGTTATAAAAATAGATAAATATTGAGTCACTATGTGCTGCCTTGCAAGGCGTACAAATATTACTACACAGTTGGTAATTGGTATACAGGTAATAATAGCCTATATAATTTTATATAATGCTAAGTAACCATCTTAAATCTTTGGTAATAAAATTAACATAAACAAAATAATAACAAATTAAGGTAACAATAATTATTAATCAAACTTAATAACTAAAGTAAGTAGGTAATAAATAAATCTGAGAAACTTATTACAGATTTTATTTTTCATCTAAATATTCATTTATAGTGTAATATGCTTTCTGTATCAGAAACCTATGGAGGGAATTTTTGAAAGTATTTAAGTCTTTTGAAGCTGTTATCGATTTGGGTAGTTTGTTAAATATTTTTGGAGCCATTCCTAGGAAACTTTTTGAGAATAGGGCGGTTTGATGGGGTTTTGACTTAAGCGCACCTGGATGGCGTTTAGTGGATAGGGTTTCAAATAGATAATGGTTATTTTTGATAAACGTGGCAATTTCATAAATATATAGGGACGGAAGTGTTAATAATTTTAAATTAATAAAATCTAATCCGTCTATTGAAAATCAAAGCAGAGATTTATAAAAGTGGTTGTTAAATGAAATTTTATGGTCAGCAGCCAATCACCACGGAGCTATAAAAATATAAACAAAGGCTCTTTGTAATATTGGAATCGATTGGGATATTTAATTAAAATCGGGATGAGCCGCTGTCGATTAGGTACTCCCACGCTCCCTCCGAGGTAACAATATTGAGGCTGTATTTGAAATGTGTGTGCTTCAGAATGATTAAGGGAAAATTATGTGGACGGTTTATATGGTTTTCTTTTTTTATTATTTGACATTGGGGCGCAGTTTTTCCTCGTATTTCCTTTTAGTAGAATAATAAATAAGTAAGTACCTGGAGATGAAAATTGTGTTCATGTGAGCTTTGATAATTCCAATCGCAAACGTACAACATTATTGGTCAACTAATAAACAAGGTATGTTGGTTATTTTTGAAACTAACGAAACTCAAGCTCGGTTTTTCATATTTTCGTAGGTTGTTTTATCCAATTTCGCAATTTTTTCGTTTGAAATATTGCCTCTGAAAGTATTTTATGTGCAGGAATCTTTTTGCTTAAATTCTTGCCTATTTAGAAAAATATACGTTTGCTCCTAAATGTAACTTTTTCAACAATGTTTTTGTACTTGAACTTACGTTTTGATAAAGTAACTGAGTTCGAGAACATTGAAGTCAAAATAAAATAAATAATTAGGGCTTTACAACTTTCTCTTGTTCTTAAATTATTGACATGTGACAAATGACAATGTAGGACAATGTTTCGTTGTATATTCATTGATGAGTAGGTAGTACCTGCCTACAGATATTAAACATGAAAATAAAAAGTAAAATACTCTTTGATAGGCAGTAAAAAACAAAATAAAAAGTTAATGGCCGATCAATGTCAATTTTGATTGTTATAGGCTGAACTCCCATGATGCCATGATGCCTTTGCCACGATTTACGAGGTCAATGCTATGGCCGCCATTTTAAATTTACTAGCGTAGGTAAGCAACGCGGGAAAGTAGACTTAATTCAACGAATTTATTGTACAAAAGCATGCAAAAGTGTTTTATTATTATTTTATGTTCGAATCTGCCAATCAAACGGATTTCTTATGCCAAAATGAAGACTGAAAACGTAAACCAAGTAGGTCGAGCAATTTTTATGTAGAATGTGTAAAAACAAAAGAATGCTGACGTTGGCGAGTTGATAGATAGAGGTGAAAAGTATTATATGTATAATTTACTACCGACCAACCCCTGCTCCGCACGCTTTTTACGACTTGGCAAAACATCAAGATTTCTTTATTATACTTCAATATTAATGTATTATACGAGGGCGGGTCAATAAGTCCGTGACTTTTGGAACAAAACACAGATTTTTAGATAAATAAATCATTTTATTTTTCAACGTAGTCTCCCTTGAGCTCTATACACTTTGTCCAAAACTTCTCCAATTTTTTTATCCCTTCCAAAAAATATGATTTGTCGAGGTCCTTAAAATAGGCCTTTGTTTGCGAGATGACTTCATCATTGGAGTCAAATCTTTTTCCACCAAGCCATTTCTTCAGGTTTGGGAACAAGAAGTAGTCACTCGGAGCCAAATCTGGAGAATAGAGCGGATGAGGGAGCAATTCATAGCCCAATTCATGGATTTTTGCCATGGCAACTGCACATGTGTGCACCCTTGCATTGTCTTGGTGGAAAAGAACTTTTTTCTTGGCCAAATGAGGTCGTTTTTTTTTCAAATCGTCATTGAAGCGGTCCAATAAGTTGGCATAATATTCCCCATTGATTGTTCTTCCCCTTTGAAGGTAGTCAATGTGGATTATCCCACGTGCATCCCAAAAAACAGTCGCCATAACTTTATTGGCTGACAAACCCACCTTGGCCTTCTTTGGCGCCGATTCACCCTTAGAAACCCACTGTTTTGACTGTTGTTTGGTCTCTGGTGTGTTGTGATGGATCCATGTTTCGTCCACGGTTACAAAACGGCGCAAAAACTCCTCCATATTGCGATTAAACAACGCCAAACCTTCCTGTGAAGTTGTTACACGATTGCGTTTGTGGTCGACTGTGAGCAAACGCGGCACCCATCTTGCGGAAAGCTTTCTCATGCCCAAGTGACCATTCAAAATTGAAACCACTGAGCCATGCGAGATCCCTACGGCTTCCACAATCTCTTGCACTTTCAATCTTCGGTCGGCCAACACCATACCGTGAATTTTTTCGATTGTTTCGGGTGTAGAGACCTCAACTGGGCGTCCAGGACGTTCGGCATCTTCAGTGCTTGTACGGCCACAACGAAATTCAGTAAACCACTTTTTTACCATTGAAATCGATGGTGCAGAGTCCCCATAATATTTATCAAGCTTAGCCTTGGTCTCGGTAATGGTTTTTTTTCGCAAAAAATAATGCTTAATAAGCACACGAAATTCACTTTTTTCCATTTTTTCCTCAAATTACTGGGTAGTCTGATAAAGATAGCTGTCAAACACAAACTAACTGACGCAGCAAGTTCAAATTTTGATAGGAGTCAACTGACAGATGCCTGTTGACAGGAGTAGTGTTGCTTTTTCAGTAAAGAGGTCAGAAATTCAAAAAGTCACGGACTTATTGACCCGCCCTCGTACACAAACCTCCCGGAATAAATTCTCTAAATTATGAAAAAAAAAGGTTGTTTTAGTTATTTGAACGATTAATGCCATAGTATATTTTTTAACGAGACAACATTTTTTGAAACGTAAAATGAAAATATTGGTAAGTTATTATTCTTAAATCGCTCTTCATTTTAATTATTTTGCTGACTTAAATACTTCTAATTAAGTTCATAGCTTAATTGAAGGGCCAGTTACAATATCAATTTTTAATTTTCAACTCAGATTATCGCAGTCCACTGCTGGACATAGGCCTCTCCCAGGCTACGTCACAACACCCTGTCCTCCGCCTTCCGCATCCAGTCTGTTCCAGCCACTTTCTTGATGTCGTCGATCCAACTAGCTGGGGGGCATCCCACGCTACGCTTACCGATACGCGGTCTCCACTCCAGGACTCGTCTGCTCCACCGGCCATCTGTCCTTCGACAAACATAGCCAGCCCACTGCCACTTCAGCTTGCTTACTCTGCAAGCCAGCAATTTTTAATGGTACCCATTCAATATGTAGTTTTTTTTTGGAATTAAATGTAAAATTATGGGTAAATATCAAAAAACCCTTAAAATTCAAATATCTCGAAAACTATTCAATTCCGGCCATATACTGTGTATATTTGGGGTTCAATTTGTTGCATTTTGACCACCATATCAGCTCCTGACTGACGGATATACGTCGAATTACAAGTAACCCTGTATAGAAATACACTGGCCCTAGATTACATGGGACTTAAAAATAAATGGCGTTAGGTACACCTCTTCCTTATCCTTAGGGGAATGTAGGCGTGATGTTATGTTATTTATAGAAGATGATAACTTCGATCAAGAATACACTAGATTCAGGGTTAACGCATCAAAAACGGGCCGACGCGATGCGATGTGGCCGAACAAAAATAGCACCAGTTATCAACCTATAATTTTTATGGATTAAGAATATAAATGTACAGTAATAAAAATAGCAACAATGTATTTTTTTTCTGGTGTACAATAAAGTATTATATATTATGTATAAAAATAAATAAACAGCAGCCAGTTGACCAATGACTTTTGTTCGTGATTCTGTATGTAGTGTATTCTTGACCGAAGGATAATAAACTAGCTTTTTAACTTGCTATGTACGTAATTATGTATAGAGTATACACCAAGTAAAAGTAGGTTGTGGTGTACAATAATAACAATAATGTACACCACAAAATAAATGACAAAACAAATACATTGAACCACAATGCCCTATACCCTATCGCTTTCTGCGATCTCTTCCAGGCATTCTTGGAATGGACAGTGATTTGCCTGGACATAAAATGGGGCTGTCGTTGGTGCAAATAATAAGTATCTATACAATACAATAAAATAGATACACAAATATATGCATATCCTAAATAATAGATACATAAATACGTACAAACTAAGTATATAAGCAACGAAAATAAATGAAGACTATAGATAATTACAATTACGAGAACAAGACCATGTCAGGTATAAGGGCATAAATTATCAAAATAATGACGAGTCAATGAAAAAGTTTTTATGTACTTTTGAAGACGACATACTGGCCATCATTTTGGCGTCATCATTGTTCCGAATTTGAATTCACGACCATTTAAAAAGTAATAGAATTCTATACAAAAAGTGCAGGGAGGCTCTATTTAGGAGTCCGGCGGGGTAGGTGGGTAACACACTTACAGTAGAAATGGCTTTCATTTTGACAGTTCAACAGCATTCATTGCGTTATTTACGTTGTTGAGCAGACAAATTTTTCGAACTTATGAAGCAATGGATTAGCAATATCCTTAAAAATAATTCATATTGTGATTGATAGTGTGTTACGCAAATAGGGTGTGGGAGTGTAAATTACATAGGTACGTAATATATGTAGTTAGTAGACTTCAGTACAGTACGCTTATGTAATGTTACAAAGAAAAACAATATTTTTTCTATGTTGCGTCGCTACAACAGACTAACACGATGTTTATTACTTCCTATTCTATGTCAAAACAAATATATTTGTCTAGATATCTGTATCGTACCGTCATAGCAACATAACTTATGCAAGACTGCCCAATATTGGTTCCAACATTTGAGTAGATATTTCTATGTTTGTCACTATCGGAGGGGTCCCGATATGTGACACGTCATGTTGAGACCACACCGTGCCTCGGAAAGCACGTTAAGACTTTGGTCCGGGCTGTCATTCGTAGATCTTTGTCAGTCGTTACGGGTAGTCAGCAGCCCAAAATTATGATAACTATAAAAAAAATAGTATTACCTACCAAAGTATTTCCCAGTAACTGGGTTGTGGTATCCAGCTGCATCCGGTCAAATTGGGAGCCGACATTTTAGTTGTGAAAATGCCATGCAAATTGATTGTCACTATTATGCTTGGGTAGACTTTAAGCCTGAAGGCTGCCGGCTTGCATCTTCAGATAACGGGGTGTTACAAGTGTGTGTATCCATAATTTTCACGTAGGTAGGTACATATAACATTCAAATTCAATCAAGCTGCCATTAATATTCTCAGTAAAATGTTATCCTTATAATGTTCGAAGGAACTAGGTACCTACCTTTAAAGTTTTTAAACATAACTTTAAAGTTAGACACTAACTGAACTGAACAATTTTAACAAAACAAACTTTCTACGTTCCTAACACCTCCCATAGCGTCTGGTACAAAAGTTGAATAGTTCTGAAGAGTGTATAGATTCTTCTACAGTAAAGCTGAGTTTTGTGAAGCCACATAATGTCGGGTTGCTAGCCTTTTTGAATAAGCTTTCACGGGTCGGTAGCATCGCTTTGACCGCCAGACAGCCTTGAGTGATCATTCAAATTCTCGTGAATTTATTCACACAGGGTGGCAGGCACATCGACCCATTACCATGTTACCATGGATACAGAACAGGATTCTGCGCTGTTTTTCGTCATTATTTAAAAAACTTTCGAAAAAAAAGTGCAATACCTACTCGGTCATAATATATGGAACATCAATTTTAAAGTTCGGTGTTATTCGCCATAAGAGCGTTCGCAGACGGCATACAATCGGTGGCTGATTTTGTTGAAGGAGCTAAATGAAACAGTAAACATCAAATGTATCAACGCACACGTTAAAAAAAACGACCGAATGTAAGACCTACAAAAACAATGACACAATGTCGTGTGCGCGCAAATGTCACTATCATTGTATGTCACTATCTTATAACCTCGGTAACTGTTTTACCATTTTTGGCAAAATCATTCGTAATTTTTGGACATTGTCGTTTGATGGCGTGCAAGTGACATTCAAACTTACGGTAGTAAAGCATTAATGAGGTTGATTGTACATCTAATTAAGTTAGTTGCCAAAGTAGTTTTCCATTCAGTCATGTTGTTTTCTCCATAATTTGTTTTTCTTTTAAAGTAATGTGCCAGTCATAAAATCACCTGGTCATAAAATTAAGCGACTCTTTGGGAATCCCGACAAATAAAATCAATAGTATCCATATATTATTGTAACGAAGCAGGCATTTGGCCAAATAAAACAGAACATTCTTACCTTAGCAAAGCATTTTCAGCATTATGTTCTGCCTGCAATCAAGTAATTAATGGAAGTCGTATTAAATATTGAATTAACTATTTAAGCGTAACTGTAAAACAATTAAAAAAAAACAAAAGAAAAGGAATTAAAGAGCATTTCATAATATGAATTCTAATGTGATACATACGTTACAGTTTGCGCATCCATGTCCCTGCCATATATGTATGCATGTCAATGATAGAATTGGACAACGCTGTAATTTGTTGTATACATGCTAAACAAAACTAATGTTTAAGACAGTGATAGTTTGGTAAGGGGGGCTTATGGCTAAGTAATAACAGCCGCAAGGGTCGAACGATCAGGTTAAGCTGCGCTTGCCGCGCTTGGCCCTGGATGGGTGACCATTTTTACATACCAATACCCCTCCGTGCTTCGGAAAGCACGTTAAGCCGTTGGTCCTGTCTGTCATTCGTGGATCTATGACAGTCGTTGAGGGTCGTCAGAAGCCCGACAGTCTGACAACCAGTCTTACCACGGGGTATCGTATTATCTAGTAACTGGGTTGCGAAGGTCAGATAGGCAGTCGCTCCATGTAAGATACTGGTATTCAGCTACATCCGGTTAGACTGGAAACCAACCCCAACATACTGAGTTGGTAAAAGGCAGGCAGATGATGAGTGATAGTTTGGTAAATCACAAAACATAACATAGTTGCCATTATAGTAGAGATTTGTTTTTTTATTAGCTGTCTTTATTATACTCCATCGTTCCTGTTTCGTGCCCATAGAATAGATACTTATTGTTGGCCTGAAGATGTTTAATATTTCCTCCCAAGATAATCTTCCGATTTCATGTCTTACCCTCATCGCGTAGTATACTTACCCACATGATGATTTTTAAATAGCTTTAACATAACATAACAGTTATGTTCAAGTTATTTTACAGGCGTGAGCCTGGAATCTCCGAAGAGCTATGCAGAACAGCCGAGCTATTCTGTAACAATCTCACCGTGATAACTTAGGTGAAGTGAGCTTGAATTGAGTTGTCGATAGTGTCAATCCCTAGCTTCAGGTGGAATGATAGCTCACTTCACCTAAGTTATCACGGTGAGATTTCGCCAGTTATTTATAAGTTCCATATAATACGGGGAGAGCCTCTAGCCATCAACCGGTCCCAATTCTAGACTCCGGCTGCTACTAAGATATTCCTGATGGGATAACTCAATATAACTTTGCCCGACCTGGGAATCGAACCCAGGACCTCATGCTCAACAGTAGCAGAAGCCTTCGTTTATAAACAGTAATCCAGCATAAACATATTTCTATAAAGAACTCAACAGCCGGTCTTTTACTTAGAGATAATTATATTCAACTTCGAATTGAACACTCGATGCCTTTTTAATTGAAGACAAGACTGGTCCTTTTTATTTGAATTTAGGCTTAATTACTTTAATTAAGACTCTGATTGGCTCTTTTACTTCATCGTAAGTATATTTGTGTACTGGGATATTTTCTTTTTCCTTTTTTTGTTAAAGCATTAATGTTGCTTTTTTATTAAGTCTGGGAGTTTGTTGGAGATTCGTTTTGTATTTGTATGAGAATATAGTGTTATACTTATAATATGTCACTTGAGAGGATTTTGTTAAATATTGGTCAGCTACTGCTTGATTAAATATACGAGTATATTAGGGTGTTTTCGCATTGGGTGTTGGTCCAGCGAAGGAGTCTAAGCGGGGTCAAAGTCTACGCTGCGCTAGGCAAACGGTGACCCTCTTAAATATAGATACGTAAATAAGTATCTATAATAAATTGTATAAACGAAAACCAATTCAAATAAATCATAATAATAATATCACAGACACATATTGTATTCCGAAAAGTGCTCCATATATTTATATAGCCCTTTGTATGTTTTCTCTCATTTTGAATACGAGTACGATACATTACGTGCCCTTACAAAGGGGGTGAGTAATCACTTTGGTTGGTACTTAGGTTGTCACCCCTCAGTAAAAGTACGGAGACCATCTGCTATAGTTCTCACTAATCAATAATATGTATATGGGTAAGACCACTTGTATTTTATTGTTTACACTTCCCATCATTTTTGTATACCTACTTCTTATCCTTTTTCTTGACGGATTACAATAATAATAGTTCTCCAGACCGTATATCGGCCATGGCGGCCAATTACAAAGAAGACTACCCTTCGGCGCGGGAGATATTATAGTGCACAAGTGTGTGCGCTGACACAGGTGTACACTCTCTCTTCCCCCATTCTCATAGTCCAATGGACGGCTTGCTATCCGACACGACCGGAGAGTGATCAGGCGCGGATTGCGCTTTTTCTCTTTTGTTTCCATCACTTCCCAGTCACTTTATTTGATTTGCAATATTCAATATTACAATTTAATATAAGCTACTCTCTCTTCTCCACCAATTTCACCTACATTTGTTGATTAAAGCCAGACCTTCAATGTTTTCAATATAATCTACAAGTGCATCAGAAAGTGAGATAAAGTCTCGTATTCCTTTAAAGCCGAGAAAATTATTGTAAGCCGGAAAGCAATCCACTTAGACATCTGCGCTCTCCGGATATTGCGTTTGTATCGGATGGTGACAACCCTAACAGTCTTTAGCCCGCCATCTTGACCGCAAATATTGTTTGTTAAGAGGTTAATTTTAGTAAAAGAAGAAGTACTTTTAGTAATATCCAAGTAGACAGAAGTGTACTCTTGCAAATAACATAAAATGACACAACATTTGTACAACTACAAAAGTTATAAACCTTTTTGAAAACCAGTTTTCTTTAACTTAAAAGACTTTGGGCACCTTCCAGGTTGCAGGATCAGGTAATCCGACCCATTAAATGTATGGTTATCGAAAAACCATGAATAACTCAAAGTACATAAACATAATATAAACTCACGCCTTTTTCCCATGGGTGTAGGCAGAAACTAGATAACACCAAGCTACGATCCTTTTTTTTTTTTTTTTTTGAGAATGGGAAATCATCAAATGACCCCTCCCGCTCTGGGTGGAGCGGAAGGGAGTGTCAGACTCTTACTGACTAAAACCCACCCGTGTTCCTTCCTTGGCCCTTTATGTTCCGGGTCAGCGGTACCCCTTTTGGATGATCCCGCTTTCCCGGCAGGCTTGGGCCCTAGTGGGCCCCCTCTTCGATGCTGACATCTCTTTGAGGCGCGCGTGGAACACGTACGCACCGTCCGGCACGGGCCTGGTCCTGATCGGACGGTGAGCTACCCATTACTCACCGCCCGCAGGCCCGCGCCTACGGTGGCCGGGAGTCGTCACGCGGCTCCCGACGCCCGGAGCGTCCACCGCGGCGGCTTGGACGGGAGACTCTCTCCCTCTCCCGTCCCGCCACCTCCTTAGCTAGCATGACTGCTTCGCAGAAGGAGGCGACTGCCTCCCACTCCCCCTCGCCCCGGACCATGGCTTGAACCAGGGCCGGGCGTGAGAGGTCGCCGCCGCTGCCGATCGCCTCTACGAGGACACGGCGGTGCTCCGCCCATGCAGGGCAGGCCCCCACCGTATGCTCCACCGTGTCATCGGGGCGATCATCGCAGTGGTGACATCCGGGCGTTTCCTCCCGCCTGATGATGTGCAGGAACCTCCCGAAACATCCGTGTCCGAAGCTACGATCCTTACATACTCCTTTTGGTTCGTTTACGTTCATTCATCTGGTCATACACGCACGCCGCTGGCGAGTACTACGCAGCTGACCCTTCTGAAGAACATCACCAATAAAGTCACTAATGACCATTTAGGGCGTAAATACCTTTGTTAGTCGCCTTTCATTCAACCTCTCAACATGATCAAACTATCTAAGCATACTCTTTAAAGAATTTTGACAAGTTAAGTAATGAGCAGGGCATTGTCAGTCCGGGCGAACATGCTGGCCCGCAGGTTCGCTCGATGTGCAGACGCGGTGAAAGTAACTTTATTCAAAGCGTACTGCACATCTCTGTACTCAGCGAGCCTGTGGTTCAGATATACCCAAAGGGCTTACAATTCTCTGCGCATCCAGTTTAACAATGCCTACAGGGCGCTGTTACGGCTGCCACGCTTCTGCAGTGCGTCAACAATGTTTGCTGAGTCACATACAGACGGCTTTGATGCCACCTGGCGCAAAAAGACAGCATCACTGCTAAGTAGATTGCGTGGGAGCAGTAACAGCATCCTGGAGGTAATAGCCAATAAGTTGGACAGCCCACTGGTGTGGAGCCTCACCCAGAGGACTAAGTCTCTTTTAGTTATTAGGTACTAACATAGATTTTAAGTTCATACTAACAATATAAATGTAGGTAATTGTAATGGATCTTTGTAGTTGTCTGAATAAATAAATATATTATTATTATTAATTAAAATAATTCAAAACCTTCTAACCTTATAACCTTCAAAACATTATAGCTAATGAAAAATTACGGACACAAAATCAAATGTTTTACATACTACAATAAAATAAAAACACTTTAAACCAAAATCTACCAGAAATTACAACGTTCGAACGTTGCACGTTCGGGAAATTCACATCTAGCTAAGACTTTGACGCACGCATAAATTCGGCTCAGTATTCGGCGAAGCTCCCATTTCGAATATTCGGCTACTCGATGGAGAGCGATAAAATTTTCAATTAAAATGCACCGCGCTGCTTACACATGGTTTAGCTTTATTTACTGTCACACAAAATGTTTCGGCCAACAATTTAAAGCATTCTTTTCGGATTGGGCTGGTGGATTCAGTTTATGTTTGAGCTCTAAGTCATTTTATATTTTTGATGACGAAACTTACAGTAGGTATGTCATTCGTGTGAATACATAATATACTAAAAATAATGTGGATAAAACTTTCTCATTTTAAAGGCTTATAGAATTAAGTCTATGCGCTTATGTAGTCAGTATAGGCAGCTACAAAGAAAAGTTTTGGTGATACATTTCTATCTTCCATCTAGCCTAGAGTTTGAATAAGTACGAGTATGTCCTTTATTTTTGGAGCGACTGGAATATAAACTTCGACTTGGGTGCGTGAATAGATTTCCAATATTTCCTGTATGTTTAAATTGTTCGCATTTTTTTTTGTAAAATAAGAAATCAGTTTATTTAATTTTTAATAAAAAAAAGACCTTTATGGAGTATTTATTTAATCCATTATGTTACAGAGTATTACTTTAAAATAACACTGCCAAACTGCAAAGCAATTTGTTACGAATGTACAGTGCTCCAATAAACTAGGTAGGTACCTACTCTACGCAAAATTGCCTGTAATGCTTTCAATTTCTGATGATTTACAGTACAATTTTACTTTATAGCCAAATTCATAATATTTTATCGTGATTTTCATCATCACTTGATTTAATGGCTCGTGTAACGACGACCATCAGTATTATTTATAATGAGCTTTAAATAATTGTTAAGGAACCCGTAATAGTTATGTTATTAACTTACAACAATTTTGCAACTAGCAACGTTATTATAACAATTTTGTATTGCATCGTGTAGATAACCCACCTATTATGGTTGTTGAGTTATCTTATCAAAGTACTTTTGAACTTTTCATAATTAGGTACTATTTGAGTAGCCAAGGTACTTTTGAACTTTTCATAATTAGGTACTATTTGAGTAGGTACGTGTTGCACAATAATTCAATTGTAATATGATGTACTCGTAGATTAGATATTCTCTGTATTTAAGTAGGTAGATATAGATCCTCTTTTACAATACTTATCGTAAATGTAATAAAATGCTTTGGATGCTTTCTGATCCGTAGATCAGAGGGGCAATTCTCGTACTTAAAAAACGTTCAAATTCAAGTCGCAATCTCATCTCAGCGACAATTAATGTCAAAAACTTGTCAAAAATGTATGTAAATTGATTGTATTTTTGACAGATTGAGACTGAGATTAGACTGCGAACGTTCTTAAAATTACGGGAATTACCCCTCTGAAATTAGTATAGTGAATTTTGATGATCTTCGACCCTTTTTCAGCTAATTGGTTGTGCAGAATTATTAAAATATACAACATGTTAAAAACTAAAACCATTTATTACGGCGATGAAGACCATACGGTAACTGTTATCATCAAAAATAACCTTAAATAGTAGATTATTAACCAAGGGGATAAAGCAGTGTCTTCTGTCGCGGGTGACGATTTAAATCGCGAGCGTAATGAAGGACTCGAGGTTTACTCCCGAGCGTAGCGAGGGTGTTATAACTTAAATCACGAGCGAAGCGAGGGATTTAAGACGAGGCCTGAGTGTAGCGAGGGATTTAAGTTCACCCAAGACTAAGACAGCTTTATCACCGAGGAAAATACTCTACTTTTCGTACCATTTGCGAAAAAATTAACACAATAATAATATGAGATAAGCATTTATTAAAAATAATGACAATTAAACGTATTTTTAGAACATTAACTTATTTATAAAAATAAATTAAAATAAACTTAACGTTTATGTATTTGAAGAAAACAAAAACGCGGCAAATTTCTAGACTAATATTTTTTTTTGTCGGAAAAGCAAAGGCATCAAGCTCATACGGCCTCGTCGGTTTTCGTAATTTTATTTAATAATCATAACTGCATAATAAATGCGTATTCCTTTTTCAAAAACATGTAAAATGCTTTATATACAAACTCAATGGTGTAAACACAGATGTAGTTCAGTATAAATTTCGGTAAGTATTCCAAATTTAAATCACATTCTCCCCCTAGAGGATGAATGAAATTCAGTACAATTTTCTTTCCCTGTTTTTAACAGATTAAAATGACTATTGTTATGTTCGCTTTTTGTGGCATAGAATGTGAGTTTTTTGAGCAAGTGGTATGAAAATGACATTTACCTTCCTTTTACCCAATATTTTAAACATTGTCTAATTATCCTTAAGTCATATTATTATCACGGCACTGTTCAAATTCAAACAGCTGATGGCCTCTGTTCAACGATCCTTACGATAAAGAATTTATTTATCTAATCATTGCTATGTATATCTTGAAATAACAATGATTGGATTTATCAATAATCTTCAAACAATCTATTATACTACTCTATACGTGCTTACTTAATAAACACAAGTAAACCACGGATTATTTTAACTTATTTTAAATTTTGAATTGTTTTTATCTTTTTATTTCGGACGCTTTTTAACGTGCACGTGTTTCTACATCGTTCTCACAGTTATAAATTCAACATGACTGACGTAACCAATTTTACATCACCATATTTTGATATAAAAGAGTGTCCATGGAGTTTCATGCCAGTTCTTCTTCATATATACCTACTACGCTTTGGAATGGGCAACTAGCTTCATCTTTCTGACCGACTGATCCCTTGACAATTCAAAAATGCCTGGTTTATTTAAAATAAATGCTTTGAGTTTAAAACACAATCTTGGACTGACAGACAAGGCACAACCTAAATCACTGGAAGTATGGTATGCAACTAAAATTGCGAAATTCTTGGCAATTCTATAGAATCTTGGAATTGCACTTGCCGAGACGTCATACTAACCACAACTTCCAAGAATTGAGAATGGACGAGATGATGGATGATTGGATGGATGGAGAAGAATTGACTTAATACAGTTATCCGTGTAAGAACATAATATCTAGAGTATGTAAAATTGGAAAACGATAGAATATTTCGGAAATCCGAGTTTAACAGGGAGTAAAGTATAGGCAGGAAAAATCCACGTAGTAGCTGATGATAAATATATTACATTTTATACACTCACAAGCAAATATTACTTATAACAATATTACTGTCCATATTCTTTCAGTACATTTTCCCAGAATTGTACTTCATCCTTTTCGGGCGCAACACCCGGTGTTAGGACGTTTCCAATGTCCAGATATTCTTGTTTTTCAAGAGTATACGGCGCCCATTTTGCACCCAAGGAGTCATCAGGAGTCGGGTCTCTGAAATTATAAATTAATGTCGTTGAGAATAATACGGTTAATCTTGGTGATAAGCAACTTTCAACTGCGATTCATGAGTATTTTAAAAGTTGAGAAAAGAGTCCTTTACAAAAAGAACAGAGTTTAAAATAAATTCTTACTGTAGTATGTTTTCGGCGATCACTTACCCATATTTAGCAAAATTGGTCCAAAGTTTAGTTACTCTGTCAATAAGTTGGAACGTATTAGACCTAGTATCCATCTTGGTTTCTATCAATTTGCTGTTAAAAAGATACATCACGTCATCAGCATGAAAAGTAACTGGTTTACTTCCAACTAATTCACCAAGTCCCATTACGTGGACCATAACGTTTCTCTCAGATTTACAAGTGAATTTATACAAATACAGCTTGTTTTTCTTAGTAGGTGCAGAGAGTTTAACCCACTGTATTGTAGGCAATATGAACATTTGCAACGAAAGGAAATTCGCCCATTTCTCCCAGTCATCGGGTATTTTGATCTGGTGATTAAAGTAATACTTTCTGATCTTCTCTCCAAGTTCAAGTTGCTGATTCATCGGCAGTGTGTATGACAGGAGCTTAGGAATAAATATTTCAGGGAAGTTTCTCGCTGCTTCTAATGCCTTGTTGGTACCCTCCACGCTCTCCAAAGCGATAAGACCTTCATCTGAGGTAAATCCAGTCATAATGTCTACTCCTTCGTGAACACCGTTGGACACGACATCGACCATGTCTCCATAAAAAAATCTCTCATTGTCACCAAATTTTTTTTCATCACAAATACTAAAGTAAATTTCTAATCCACCCTTTTTTGCTTCGGATAATGTAATAGGTGCTGAAACACCAATTAGTGAATCAATCGGTTGATTTTTGAAGAATTCATATAATTCCTTGTCATCCTCTGAGAAGCATCCGAGTTGTCTAGCTAATGCTAAGGCTCTCTCACGAGGTTTTGGAGACAGTGCCCAATCACATAAAGAACTACCACTTTGTGCTATAGCTCTCTTGAATAAGCCCTTAGACATCGGAGATATCAATTGGTAACTAATACTGGCTCCACCAGCACTTTCACCAAATATCGTAATATTTTTTGGATCACCACCGAAGTTGGCAATATTTTTATTGACCCACCTTAGGGCTTGCACTTGGTCTTTCATGCCTGCATTGCCGGGTACTTCTGGTGTGTTTAGACAAAGAAAACCAAATATTTCAAGTCTGTAGTTGATTGTGACAACAACGACTCCTTGTCTCACAAGGAACTCAGGACCATATAAGTCATCGTCACTGCCGCCAGAGATGAAAGCTCCGCCATGTATCCAGAACATGACAGGGAGAGGTTTCTTAGATTTGACCTCAGGTGTGTATACGTTAAGATATAAGCAGTCCTCTGAACCTACTCTACTAGTTTTTGTTATCAGGTCCTTTTGGTAACATTTCGGCCCGAACGCCTTGGCGGTGCGAACTCCTTCCCACGGCTTTGGTGACTGTGGTGCCTGTGAATAAATAAAACTATCAAGCTGTGTCATAAACAACCAGCTGTGAGATAAGCATTTATTAAAAATAATGACAATTAAACGTATTTTTAGAACATTAACTTTTTTTTTTTTTTTTTTTTTTTTTAAACAAACTAAACTTCAATATATATTTAATTCTATTAATCAAGTAATTATTATATTAAATAACTATATAAACTAAATAAACTATATATAAACTATAAACTATAATAAACTATATAAACTAAATTTCTCGGCGTGCTGTGCAGGCGCTGCTGCTGCGGCTGCGGAAAACCTCAAACGGCGAAAGTATAATAACCTTATCGGCAATTATATTTTCGAGCCGTTTGGGGTTGAAACCCTCGGGCCGTGGGGTCCGAGTGCTCACGGGTTGTTCAACGAAATCTCCAAACGGCTTGTTGACACTTCCCGGGATCCAAGGGCTGGCCTTTACCTTGGCCAGAGGCTTAGCATTGCCATACAACGTGGCAATGCCGCCAGTCTCTTGGGTACTTTACCAGTCGACAGCGATGCAGAGGAATTTTTCGACGCCATATTTTAAATTTGTTAATAGTTTTAGTTAGTTTAGGTTATTATATTTTATATTTTTGTTTGGTTAGTTTATATAGTTACCAGCTGTGTAGATACGTTAAGAGGTGATCGCTAATCGTGAGCTATTAGGCAAATACTTTTTGTTAACACTTCTTCTAGTAACGGACAGAGAACAAGTTTTAAGTTTTTTTGATTTACTTATACGAGTATGGAATGAAGGTCATACGTTTACATAATTATGTTGTCTAATATGACGACAAAATCGATCAAAAACGACTCACTGTGAATTATTCCATGGTATGTTAGTGCGCAATAACAGTTTTTAATAGAATTGATACATAGTTATGTTATACAAATTAAAACTGATTCAAAGAGTAATCAAATGCAAATCGAGCAATAAAAATCTTTTACGACCTTAAAGGTACATACTTACTGATAAATAGTATCTAATTGTTACTAAAGTGAATAGTATCTATTATAATGGAAGACAATAAATTAATCTAAAAGTAAAGCGATTGAGTGAGTCAATCAAATAAAATAGAGTGATAAAAACGCCATATATGTGCAGTCCCTGGATACTAGATTAAACGAGTTATAGGTAGATATGACAAATATATTTTATTTTTATAATATCTACCTTGAACCTGAGGTCTCCTACTGGCGGCTGCGCGTACGGGATGCCCTTGAAGCTGCAGTACGTGCCGCCATACTCGTTGTTCACCAGCTCTCCCTCCAGCAGCCCCTCACTCACTCTTACTTGCACCATCTTCAGAGCCTTAATACAACCGTCCGCAACAACGCGACGCCTCAGTAGAACTAACGTGTCGTTCTCTAGGACTATATCAAATACACCATTATTGATTACTTCTTTTTACTCCATTATAGCACGTATTGCTATAGTTTTAAGATAAAAAATTGAACGTGACTACTTTATCATTATTCGTTGGCATTATTAGAGTTAAAAAACTTCGGATAAATATTTGTCTAAGTCATCCATTGACGCACTTGTGTATTTACTTGAAAGAAAACTTAATATTTAGTAAATATTACTAGTTCCAAGATACAAATGGATTTAATCAAAACGATAATCATCCTAATCCCATGGGCGCCGCTAAAGGTTTTTTTTTACCATGGGCCCCTTACTAGTTGGGCCGACGATCTATGAAGGTCACGAGGGGTCCTATTAACAGCAATTGACGTGATTTAGCTTAAATAATGAAGAAAAGTTCAGCAAATGATCAGGTTGAGGATTACCAAAACAAAATATGGAGAGATAAAAAAATATGTGGAAATAAATAGTGAGGCAAACCCGAAAAAAATAAGTGAAAAAATTGTAAAATCAAAAATAATCAAAAACAGTAGGTATCTTCGATATTGATATAATACTCACGATGACTTTTATATCTGTCTCATGTTCATAATTATGCGGTGACATAATATAGGTAAGTATACAGACTACTGCTCACTAACACTACTTTGTATCCAAATTATTTTTGATTTTCTTACGATTGACTTATTAACGACTTTCTTACGATGCAGTAACTTTACTTAATACATAAGATAAACCCACGCCTTCTTCCCATCGGGTAGGCAGAAACTAAAGAACGTCACCTGCTACAATCCTTGCATACTCCTTTCGCCTCTTCCACATTCATGCATCTGGTCATACATGCGCGCCGCACTGTTCCGCACTCTAGAGATGTGTTATTTTTTCAATATCGAAGAGTATGGTGGAACCCTAACCGGAATTAGGTCACTGAGGCACGAGGTCACAAAATGGGCACAGCTATGTCATTCGTGGGCTCAATGCCGATAAATCACCTCTATCAAGAAGCTTTTTACGGTACACGTAGGGGATTAATTAAATACGATATATGATTAACCGGTCTTTAGGTGGCAAGAAGCAAATATTCCAAGGCAATAAACTGGCGAGCTAATGAATTGCTGCACTATTGAAGGAACCCACTCATGAGATTATTTAGCCTAATTAGAGGAGTCATGAATACAACTAATTGATAAAGTACGATGAATTTATTAAAATTCTCTATCAACATATTCAGGGGTGAATTCACTGAAAATATCTTCCCAAAACATGAACTCTGCGTCATCAGGCGCTGATCCTGTCAGCAGTTCATTGCCGATGTTCAAATATTCTTCTTTTTCCAATGTATACGGATTCCATTTCTCACTTTTAATTTTTTTCACACCAACATCATAATTTGGAGTTGGGTCTCTGTAAAAAAGATATAAGTTAATTTAAAAAAAATCTTACGTATTATGGGACTTACGCGAATCATTCTCGTGGCTGTACTTACCCATATTTTGTTTAAGGCTTAGTCATGTTTTCAATCATTTCGAAAGTTTTTGTTTTTGGATCAACTTTTTCTTCTGATGCTTTGCTATTGAAAATATAAAACAAATCATCAAGATGACAAGATATTTCTTTACCACCAGTCACGGCGTTAAGGCCTAAGATGCGGCTTGCAATGTTTCTTGCAGATTTATTCTTTTCCTTTGTGCGCAAGCTTTCGCCCATTTTATGATTCCGTATACAAACAGTTCAAAGGAGTGGAATCGGGCCAATCTTTCCCATTCAGTATTTACGCTTCTGTCACACATATAAAAATGTTTGATCTTTTGTCCTACCTCGATTTGTTTTTTCATCGAAGAATTCAACGCAATATGTTTAGGAGTAAAATAATTATCTAAATTGTTAGCTTGCGGAAGCATTTTTGTGTATTCGCCAAACACAAATAATAAAACACCTTCATCTTCAGTATATCCATTAATAACTTGCACCTCTTCGTGAATACCATTTTTAAATAATCGGATATGTTGCCATGGAAGAATCTCTTCTTATCTCCAAATCGTAATTTTACTCCAACGAGAGCGCCAAGTGGTTGAGATTTGAAGAATTCGTAGAGACCTTCATCGTTTTCAGAGTTGTATCCCAGTTGACGTGCTAACGCGAGGGCCACTCTGACAAATCGCTCTCTTAAAAAGTCCTTTAGTCATGGGTGACACTGAATGGTAGCTTACGCTGGCAGCGCCAGCATTCTCGCCAAAAATCGTAATATTGTTTGGATCGCCACCAAAATTAGCAATATTTTTGTTGACCCAATCTAATGCTTGAACTTGATCCTTAATGCCTGCATTGCCAGGTACTTCTTCTGTATCTAAGCAAAGAAAACCTAGAACATCAAGTCTGTAGTTGATTGTGACTAGTAAGACTTCGTGTCTGACGAGGAATTCCGGTGCATAAATATCATCATTGCCGCTACCGGAGTAAAATCCTCCACCATGAATGTAGAACATTACGGGTAAAGGATCTTTAGGTTTCAAGTCTGGGGTGTAGACGTTGAGGAATAAACAGTCTTCGCTGCAATTAGGTATGGTTTTCATTAATAAGTTGCCCTCCAGCAGGCCCTCACTCACTCTGACTTGCACCATCTTCGTACTTAACGAATCTTTATTACTTTCTTAAATAACTTGGGCTCTACAGGTCCCTGCTAAATAACACAAATAGTCACAGTTCACTGAATCGGAAAGCAAGCACGGGCGTTAAAGATCTCAAGGTTAACTTATTATAATTTTGTTTTTACGCTCAATTTAAATTTCGTGAGAACGATTGTGTTGATAGCGCCTGCACAAGTGTACTGGACACCTTCCAGGTTGCAGGATCAGGTAATCCGACCCATTAAATGTATGATTATCGAAAAACCATGAATTAACTCAAAGTACATAAACATAACATAAACTCACGCCTTCTTCTCTTGGGGGTAGGCAGAAACTAGATAACATCACGCTACGATCCTTACATACTCCTTTTGCTTCGTTTACGTTCATTCATCTGGTCATACATGCACGCCGCTGGCGAGTACTACGCAGCTGACCCTTCTGAAGAACATCACCAATAAAGTCACTAATGACCATTTAGGGCGTAAATACCTTTGTTAGTCGCCTTTCATTCAACCTCTCAACATGATCAAACTATCTAAGCATACTCTTTAAAAAATTTGTCTTTTTAAGTAATTAAAATAATTCATAACCTTAAATAGCTAATAAAAATTACGGATAACAAAGTAAATGTTTTATATTCTACAATAAAAACACTTTAAACAAAAAATATTCTACCAGAAATTACAACATTCGAACGTTGCACATTCGGGATATTCACATCTAGCTAAGACTTTGACGCCCGCATAAATTCCGCTCAGTATTCGGCGAAGCTTCCATTTCGAATATTCGGCTACTCGATGGAGAGCGATAAAATTTTCAATTAAAATGCACCGCGCTGCTTACACATGGTTTAGTTTAGCTTTATTTATTGTCACACAAAATGTTTCGGTCAACAATTTGAAGCATTATTTTGGCATTAGGCTGGTGGATTTACAGTTTGTGTTTGAGCTCCAAGTCATTTCATATTTTTGATGACGAAACTTACAGTAGGTATGTCATTCGTGTGAATACATATCCTAAAAATAATGTGGATAAAACTTTCTTATTTCAAATGTTTATAAAATAAGTTGAGAATTAAGTCTATTGCGTTTATATAGTCAGTATATTTAGCTGAAAAGAAAAGTTTTGGTGACACATTTCCATCTTCTATCTAGGCTACAGTATTAATAAATACGAGTACCTATGTCCTTTATTTTTTGGAGCGACTGGAAGATAAAATTTGACTTGGTTGGGTGAATAGATTCCCAATATTTCCTGTATGTTAAAATTGTACGCATTTTTTTTTGTGAAATAAGAAATCTGTTTTCGCATTTTTCTTTACATGTATTTACTTATTTATTTAATCCATTATGTTACAGAGTGTGGAAGTGATTAAGGTTCAATATTGATTGTAGAACTTCGTTGAAAAAACACACGTCTTTATTGAATGATGATTTACTCGGAACTACTTTAATGAGCAAGACAGACAATTATATATTTGTACCGGACATACCGCCCACCAAAAGGGATTTTTAAATACTTTTACAATTAAATTAAAAATAATATTAAATTAAAATCAATTAAATTTTTATGCGTTTAATTGAATGATTTATGCGGCCAACTCAAATGTCCTTTTCTTGGTATTGTTCGTCGAATCGTTGAGCTCCTTAAGTTCTAAGTTGAGCTGCACGATTGCTGACAATTGCGTGCACTGATTGGACAGGTCCACACATTCGTGTGGTTCTTTCCACAAAATACCATTTCAGACACCGATCTACATAGCCTTCACGTGATCTGACCAAGATTTTGTCTGGACTTTAAAAGATACTGTGACCTCTGAGTTTGTTTCGGCCTTTCTTCTCAGAGTAGTCAGATAGGAAACGCCGACCTCATATAGTTTTTAAAATACGATTGACGTGTAAAAGTGTTTGTACAAACCTACTTACAGAAATAAAATCCTTTATCTTTTATCATAATCATTTGTATTTTGGGCACATGGGGAGCCAGGTGGACCTTTGATTATCATAGCCTTTAAAATTTGAGCACAAACTTCTACGCCCAACAGCATGTCTACTCGCCCTGGTGAATGGAAGCTCGGGTCTGCCAGGGTGATTCCTTTTAAGTGCGGTCAGGTGTGCGTGGTACCAGTAATTGTTTCAGATGGCAAGTGTGATGTTAATCGTGTTGGCATTACATAGGCATTGATAGGAATCTTGACATCATTATCATATCTCGAATGTATCTCGACTTGTATCACTTGATTGACTTTAGTCTGTGTTGCTCCAACACCCGTGATTGTTCCCTTTATTTGCGATCTCTTTAGCCTTAACAGTTGCGCTGCTCGCTCGCTGATAAAGTTTGCTTGCGAGTCCTGGTCTACCAACGCTCGCAATATTGTACTATGGCCATCTTTATCTCTCACTTGCACTAATGCTGTAGCAAGCAACGCTGTTGACTACTCCGACACAAAGTGCGTAAATAATACCAACTCCGGATGGGCACTGTGTTCCGCGATCTGTTTTTTCCCTCTCTTTGACTACGATTTGTTTTCACATTGTCTGACTGACCGCTGCTGGGTTGGTGTAACAATGTATGATGGAGGCGGTTGCATCTTCGGCAGGACATTCGATTGGGGCATCTCCTTACAGATTGTCCTGACGTTCGTCAGACAATTGAAGCATAAATTGTTTTTCTTAATAAACTCATTGCGTTCATTCGGTTGTAACTTACAAAATTCTTTGCAATGACACAAGGGGTGCTCCGCGTTACATATACTGCATGTCTTGGTCGGTGATATGATTGTCTTCTTTTCTGGTGATGTGCAGTGGAACACCTTCGCCCAAACATTCGTCTGCTCCCTTTTAACTATAGGGTAAACCATCTCCAGTGTCCGGTATTTTGTTTCCAGGAAAGCTTTTAATTCTTTTCAAGATGGTACTCGTAGTTTGTCAATCTTTTCCTTGTAAGAATCTTCTTCCCAGGCCGTGTGTGTATCGATATCTAACTTCTGTACAACTATGTATATACTTAATCAGCTGATCCCAGAACTCGACAATAATTTTTTGATTTTTCATGTTATTTAAGCACCGAGAGGTTGTATCTAATAAATTCTTTATTTGGATAAACGATGGAGTGGTCATTTTCCTTTGAGTAAATAACTTCCGGAGTAGAGAATGAACTATTAAACGTTTCTTTCCATAACGTTGTGTAAGTGTATTCCATGCCTGTACGTAATTAATATCAGTGATGTTAACATGCTTAAACATTTCTTTAGGTTCACCAACCAGCCTCAACTTCAGGTAATGTAACCTTTCGACGTTACATAAAGCCGTGTTGTTGTGTTCCAACGACGTGAACAAATCTCGAAACACAGGCGGGTGAATCAACTATTTTACCCACACTTTGGAGCAAAAATGCAATCGATATAAAAAAAAGTTATTATCTAATATTAACTGTTTTGCAATGTTAAACTGTGCATAATATATTCCTGTTATATATACTAGAAAAGGCGTGACCTTTATTGGAAATTTACCTCAGTTTTATTTTAAAACCAAGAGTGTCTAGAAAAACTGTCTGTTGCGTTACTTGAATTAAACTTCTTATATGTTAGGAGTAAATAGTAGATTATTAACCAAGGGGATAAAGCAGTGTCTTCTGTCGCGGGTGACGATTTAAATCGCGAGCGTAATGAAGGACTCCAGGTTTACTCCCGAGCGTAGCGAGGGTGTTAAAAATTTAAATCACGAGCGAAGCGAGGGATTTAAGACGAGTCCTGAGTGTAGCGAGGGATTTAAGTTCACCCAAGACTAAGACAGCTTTATCACCGAGGAAAATACTGTTAAAAATTAACACAATACTAATATGAGATAAGCATTTAATAAAAATAATGACAATTAAACGTATTTTTAGAACATTTTATTTTTATTTTCCTTTATTGGCCAACCAACAATTGTTTACACTGAAAATATTAAAAGTAACTCTCCATAATCTAGGGTTAGTGTAACAATTTCTTACAGGTTAGCACCGCATGCCCCATAAAGATATTAGGTGTGACAAGCACTGTACTATAAAATTAATATCTAATTATCTAGAATTTAAAAGTTTAAATTAACATTACATGATGGAATATAAAACTAAAGCAAACAGTAAAAGTAAATTAATAGAACTAAACAGACAGAGACATAAAAAAATGGAAAAAAAAAACAAAAAAATTAAACATTACTAATTGTTCTATGAAACTTGGCATATGAGTCGAAATAAACATCGACAAGATCGCTACAGCCATTTATCAATTTGCAAAGACGAGGAACAATAGAGTTTGCACCAAGTATTGTTCTGCGGAGTGGAGGGTGTAAAGGAGTAATAGGAGCACGAGGGAGTCTAGCAGGAGCCCGAAACTGGAACTTGGATAGTAATTGGGGGCAATCAATTTTGGATCGGAGTAGCTTATATACGAAGCTGGAATCAATAGTTAATCTACGTTTCTCCAATGAGATCATCTTAAAATAAGATAGTCGGGCTTCATATGAGCGTATCTTTTTTGCATTTCCACTGGCATAGGCTAGATGCCAGAGGAATCTCTTTTGAATTCGCTCCAGTCGAAGGATGTGCGTGGAGTAATGAGGTCTCCAAATGGTACTGCAGTATTCTAAAATACTACGAACGATACAGTTGTATAACAAGATCTTTGTCCGATTGCGCTTAAAACCAGCAACATCCTAATCACAAATCCCAGCATTCTGGAAGCCTTCTTGACGACGCCCTCAACATGAGGTACAAATGTCAGGGCGCTGTCAAAAACGACTCCTAAGTCCCTTATTTAATCCACCTCTTGGATAACGTTAGGGCCAACATAATATACACTAGCCGTCATTTTCTTTTTCCGGGTGTATTTTACGTGGTAGCACTTTTTAACGTTTAAGCTCATTTCATTATCGTTACACCATTGAACTAACGAGTTTACGTCCCTCTGAAGTAATGTTGTATCGTTTTGAGATTCGATTATCCTAGAGAATTTTAGATCGTCTGCCTACATAAAACAATCTGAGAATCTTAGGCAGTGTGGGAGATCGTTAACGAAAACATTAAATAGAACCGGCCCAACGTGTGAGCCCTGGGGGACCCCTGAGGACGTCTTGTAGGTTACAGATTGGAAACCATTAACCGCAACAAAGAAGAAACGATTTTAGAGATAAGACTTTAACCAATTGTAGAGTTTACCGGTGATTCCATACGCAGTTAACTTCGACAGAAGTATATGGTGAGGCACGCGATCAAAGGCATTGCTAAAGTCTGTGTAAATCACGTCAACCTGCTTGCCGCGGTCGATGGCATCCGATAGCATTTCTGTAAAAGTCGCCAGATTGGTGCAAGTAGACCTGGAGCCAACGAAACCATGTTGTGAGAAACTCAAATAAAGTTTGAAGTGTGCCTGAATGTATGGGCAAACTAAGGATTCCAAGACCTTGGCAAAAGTTGACAATATAGAGATGGGTCTATAATTTTTGACGTTGTCCTTTTCATCACTCTTATAAATGGGAATAACCTTAGCTTTTTTCCATAAGTCAGGGAAAATACCTTAACTTATTTATAAAAATAAATTAAAATAAACTTAACGTTTATGTATTTGAAGAAAACAAAAACGCGGCAAATTCCTAGACTAATATTTTTTTGTCGAAAAAGCAAAGGCATCAAGCTCATACGGCCTCGTCGGTTTTCGTAATTTTATTTAATAATCATAAACATAATAAATGCGTATTCCTTTTTCAATAAGATGTATAATGCTTTATATACAAACTCAATGGTGTAAACACAGATGTAGTTCAGTATAAATTTCGGTAAGTATTCCAAATTTAAATCACATTCTCCCCCTAGAGGATGAATGAAATTCAGTACAATTTTCTTTCCCTGTTTATAACAGATTAAAAATGACTATTGTTATGTTCGGTTTTTGTGGCATAGAATGTCACTTTTTTGTGCAAGTGGTACGAAAACGACATTTTGATAGGTTTTTGAGTTTTATTAAATCACTCATGCATAATCAAATATTTTGGCATAATCAGTTTTCATAAGTTATACAAACTTTAAGAGTAATAATTATTAGTTGGTCTACTGCGTTACCTATATCACATTTTAATGGTATTTTTTTCGTATATAATTCAAATAAACAAGCAATATTCAAAAATCTCTCTATGGATGACGCGTAACTCTATAAGTATTTCAGATTGCTAGTAGAAAACAAGTAAATCCTATAATCAAAAGCGTATTCAACAATGATTGACTTCTGTAATTTGGGACCTCAGGTAACTCAAAATACAAATTTTGGTAACACCAAAGACACTCATTTTAACCAAACTAAAGCAATTTTATATTATTTAACAATTATTATTATTTTCTCAATAAAAGTAACACAAATGATTAACAGCTGTTATTAAAACAAAACAACAAATCAATACTGTAAATAAAATGAACAGTAAGCAATCGCCTTACCTATTATTCAAAAATATTAATAGAGTTTTCGAAGTGATGATAAATTCGATGACCTCTTTTCACTATAACAGGTGTAGGCAATATTTCAATTACATCTTTATAGTCCACATAGCTAATATCTTGCTCATAAAGGCACAATTTTGTTGCATCTTTCTTACCCATAACACGCAGGAACATGACCTTTACTTCTCCATTTTCTTCAACAGGAGTGAGAGCTTTGCAAACATAAGAGTATTTCCTTTTTTTTGAATCGTCGGTGTAAACATTGACAAGTAAGAAGTCACCGATAGAAATTTGATTCGAGCTATAATTACTAGTCGAAGCTTGTGGTTTATCAGCGTCATCAATTAGAGTCGACATTACTTCTCTAGAATTTTCTTTATTGTTACTTCCAATTTGTTGTTTTTCACCATCAGTATCAGAAGAAGCTCCGTAAATTGCTCTATAAATACTTGGCCTAGGCATAATATTCTGAAGTTCTTTAAGCACGGCGTGTGAAGATAACGGCATGTCATCTTCTGACGAGTCTTGTCTTGTTGAGTCCAAGGTTCTCGTGATATAGATTTGTGGGTTGAGACAGTCACAAAAACCTCTTTTGCCGGATCCACAAAAGCAGGATTTTTAGGGGTCAAATCTTTAGCCAGGCGTTTTGTCTTATGGTAGTGCTCGCGATGTTTTTGTTTAGCTTGTTCATATTTCTCACAATTTTGTTTTAGTTTCTCTCGATACCTTTTTTGTTTTTGGGCTGGCGTCAATATGTCTTAGCAGCATATACCTTCCTGTAATCATAATTACACAAAAATGAATTGTTTGCATAATACACACATCAAAAGTGCCTAGGGATATTTTTTATCCCTAGACAATTTTGCACATTTGAATACAGGCATATTCCATAGCATTGAAATGTTCAAAGCTGTCTAGGGATTAAAGATATTCCTAGGCACTTTTGATGAGTGTATTACAAGCATTCATTATACATTTTCATTAAATATTTAATGAAAATGTCTTAGGAGTTACCGACAATGTCACAGGCGTTACCACTAAAGTAACTCAGTATACCGGTAACGCAGGTGCCATTTGGCGTTATTTTAATTTTATATTGTAAGTAAAGTCATTAATATATTTCTGGAAAATCTTAATTGATTCCCATATAATGTAATTAAAAACAAATTAAATAACGAAATATTTTACCTGATAATTCCGGTAACTCAGTCGACAGCGAATAAACACACGCACACCCTTCGCGAGCTACACGCTAACTGTTGGCTTGTCAGCATCATCAAAGAGACCGCCGGCGCCGGCGCCGCCGCGTGCCGCCAAACATACAAAAACTATTTGAAACGTCGACTGTGAAGCACTGCCATCTAGTGAACTATTATTTAAATTTTCACAGTAACACAGTTGACAGTTGCAAACGTATTTTTTTCGGGACGAATCTTTAGCATTTTTTTGTGAAGACGAATATGAAAATAATTTAGATTTTACTTTAAAAATGTATTACTATTCTATTATATTAGCTGTATGATTTTAATTTAGTTGTACTCCCTTAGAAAAATAATATTTCCAACTTAATGCAATATGCTCCTATAGGTTCCGGACAGCAATATTTTGTATGAGGCTAACGAATTGTATACTGAGTTACCATGAAATTAGATAAAATTACAGGGTTTTTTTTAAATGTAATATATTTGTTGAAATGCTTTATTATCTCGTAATATGTAGTACACTCATTAGTCATTAATAATGTATAAACCTTAGAATAATAAAGGTATAAACTAACAATGTGAAACTCACTAACAGTCGCGGACAATATAGTGTGGGTATAATAGTTCATTCACCCTGCCAGTCTTCATAGCTCCCGTTGAAGGTAGGTAACTCGATGCGTGGTGCATAGATTTTAGAGACGTCGACAACATATCCTTCAAATCGCCTAATAAACATGAGTATAGATCTTCTACCAGAAAGTAGTCTTCGTTTACGAAATACGGAAAATCATTTCGTTCACACTTACTTACCGGTACACTTCACTAAGGGCCGATTTTTCAATGCTCAGATTAACAGTTAGATAGTAGGTACTTATTTGACAGTTAACAAAATATTGCATTTCTCAATCGTCAGATAGGCTCTATCTGACCAATAACGTCTCTAACTGAGGAATAAATCTATCTGCCTCTTTGACGGCCAGTTAAACGTCTATTACAACTAGATCCATTGAATGACGTTTAGTTAGAGGTTATTTCTCTTAATTCCAAAGTTATATCAAAATTATGGATATTTTCGATACTATTGACGACCAAGCAATTGAGGAAGAGGCTATTATGTATGAATATTTAAATAATGATAAATGATTTTATTTCTGTAAGTAGGTTTGTTACAAACACTTTTACACGTCAATCATATTTTTAAAACTAGATGAGGTCGGCGTTTCATAACTGACTACTCTGAGAAGAAAGGCCGAAACAAACTCAGAGGTCACAGTCTCTTTTAAAGTCCAGACATAATCTTGGTCAGATCATGTGAAGACCATGTAGATTGGTGTCTGAAACGGTCTTTTGAGGAAAAACCATACAGATTGAGCGGACCTGTCCAGTCAGTGCACGCATTTGTCAGTAATCTTGCCGCTCAACTGAGAACTTAAGGAGCACAACGATTCGACGAACAATACCAAAGAAAGGACATTTGGGTAGGCCGCATAAATTACTCAAGCTGCCAGATCGTGAAACTAACTAAGAAATAAAATAAAAAAAGTAATAATCCACATAATCTTCACATTCACAATAATTTAAATAATATAATACTTTACAAAGTAATTACTCATGTCATTGTATATATAAAATTCATCAATGTCAATGTGTATATAAATATTCGAACATAATCTTTGAGGACCATGTAGATTAGTATCTGAAATGGTCTTCTGAGGAAAGAACCACGCAGATTAAGAGGACCTGTCCAGTCAGTGCACACAGTCAGTACACGTAATGAAAGAAAACAAGAGTAATCGGACAAAGGCCCGACGAGTTTGCTATGAATTCAAAAGAATTGCATCACCGATTCAGGCTTTTAAAAGAATCTGTACAATTTATTTGCTTGCCCTGATATGTAATAAAATAAAGCACAAAACACATAGGTAAGTTCAAGATAGCTTTTACAATAATAATGTAAATTATGCATTCATTCATTCAAGTCCATTATTATCGAAATAATACCGAGTCACTGACAAAAGACCGAAAAACAAACTACAAAATCACCACACACAAGAATTGATTGACGAGAAAAGAAAAGAATGAACAGATGCACCACGAAAACAAAAGTATAGTATTATTTATAAGGTTATATTTAAACGTAAAATAATCAAAAGTCAAAGCATTTGCTGTACTCTTCTAACACACATTACACCCTATGCGTGTTTCTCGCTCGTACAAGATTACAGTGAAGTTGGCAACTATAATCCCCAGATAACTATCAGCTTGTTACCTATCTGGTCATTGAAAAACGCAACAATTTTATTTGTCATTTTAACAGTGAGATAAGTTATTTCGCTAGTTATTTATCTGTTCAGTTATTCGACGATTGAAAAATTGGCCCTAAGTTAACTAACTGTTGCTGTTTACTAGTTAACGTAACACTCATTGTTATAATAATAATATGAGACAACATCTACACAAGGTCATCAGGTCCCGAACTAGGCAGAGCCTGTACTACGGTAACCTGATAACTGATATACATACTTAAATACATATACACACCCAGACACAGGTCAAACAGACATGTTCATGCACACAAATGTTTGACTGGTCCGGGGATCGAACCCGGGACCAGCGGCTCAGAAGGCAGGGTCGCTACCAACTGCGCCAACCGGTCAGTCCATGTACATATGTCATAAACAACAGTACAGTTATATACAACGTGTAACAGGATAAACGCAAGTGAAAGTAGTTTGCTCATAATTGACTACTGAATCGATATCAGTAACTATTAATATAGGTAATTTTATGTATTTTGCAATACTGACCGCCGATTGAGCCAAAGAAAACTAAACCTTATTTCAAGGCAATAAGACTCAATTTTAAATGCATAAAGTAATGCTAGGGTCAACACAATTTTCTTAATAATAATAGTTAGTTTATGGAATTATATAATATTAATAAATAAAAAAAAGTTTTTTGAAACTTTCAGTGACAAATGTGCAGTCATGCATGTAAAGCGAGGTGAGATTATGGAATCCGAAGGAGTTCATCTTTCGGATTCCATACACCTTAAATACCTCTCCTCATCCGAAAGCTATAAATATTGAGGTAGGTCGGAAGCGTTAGGCATCAACGTTGCTGACATGAAGCAATCGTTGAAGGAGCGCTTCTTCGGTCGCCTGAAGAAGATATTACTTAGTCTTCTTTCAGGCGGAAACAAGGTGCGTGCCTTCAACGGTTGGGTCATGCCGGTTTTGATGTACTCTTTCGGCATACTCAAATGGACTCAGACCGAACTCGACGCCCTGGATAGGAGGGTCCGTACACTACTGACCAAAAATCGGATGCATCACCCACGTTCATCGGTGATGACTTGATGAGACTGTACATCCCGCGGAAGTGCGGGGGTCGAGGCTTTTTAAATGTGAAGACTCTCCACAACCGCGAGGTCTGCAGTCTCAGGGAATATTTTTTTAAAGCTGAAATGGGTATGCACCGTGATGTGGTCGCTGTAGACAAGGGGCTCACCCCGCTGTCCATGGCTAAAGAGAACTGGCGCAAATCTGTAGTACTTACTACCGATGACCGCAAGGAGGTATGGCAAAGCAAGGAGCTTCACGAGCGCTTCTACCGGGCTCTTCATCAGCCCGGTGTAGACTTCTTAGCGTCCGTATCCTGGCTACGTTTTGGTGACCTTTTCGGAGAAACTGAAGGTTTCATCTGTGCAATTATGGACAAAGTTATCTTGACGAATAACTACCGGAGACATATTATGAAAGACGGGACGGTTGACGTGTGTCGGGCAGACATATTATCTCTAGTTGCTCTCGTCTTGCTAAGGGCGAGTACTTGCACAGGCGTAACCAAGTAGCCAGGATTATTCACCAGCAACTTGCTTTAAAATATAAACTTGTGGATACTTAGGTAACATATTACAAGTAGGTATGCGCCCGACCCAGTTCTCGAAAATGACCAAGTCACGTTGTACTGGGATCGGTCTATCATTACTGACTGGACTATTGTCGCCAATAAGCCTGATATAGTGGTGATAGATCGATTAGCGCGCCGCACAATGATTATCGATGTTACCATTCCACATGACGAGAACCTCGTGAAAGCTGAGAAAGAAAAACAAATTAATTATCTCGACTTAGCACACGAGGTTGTTGACATATGGAATGTGAGCTCGGCTGTCATTGTGCCGATTGTCGTATCGGCCAATGGCCTGATATCTCTAATATCTCTCGAAGCTCTCGTTAGGCGGTTGGATCAAGGGCCTGATTCAAAAGGCAGTACTCCTCGATATGGCTCGTATCGTGAGGAGGTTCCTGTCTCTGGAGCCCTAACCACCGGTAGCTTGGACCCTGCTCCCGATACCGGCGGACTACTATTTTTATATTTTTTTAATGTTTTTTTTAAATGTTTTTTATAAAAATATTTCAAAATGTATTTATATGTATTAAAATAAATAAACGGAATAATAGTTAGTTTTAAAAACAATATGTTTTGGTCATTGTATAATGCTTTTAACTCAATACTCTAATTGGGGTGTATGAGGTCTTGCGTTAAGTATGTTACACGTTGTATAGCAATTAAGATATTCTTCTACTTATAATAGTTTCAAAGCACTCACAATTCACCTTTTTATAGTATAGTTAAAATCTCGCTGCAGACTTGGTCATAAATTTTTTGTTTATAGTCAATCGTTTACTACTTCTATTGCACATACCACCAAATGACTTGCAAAATAGGTGCAAAGGCTAAGGAATGCTGCCAATTATTGTTCACCGCTCGCCGGGTCGTCCTTATCAATTAGTTTTAATTATCCGGCTCGTTTGGACCATATGTTGAAGTGAATAAGGTTCAGTATTGGTTGTAGGACTTAGTAGAAAAATAAGACACGTCTTTACTGAATGATGATTTATTTCGAACTACTTTAATGTTTTTTTTTATTTTTTATGTATGGCTTCTCGCAGTTGGCCTTGAGAGGCCGTGACTGCTTAACCGGTCAATCCTGTGGTGCCTTCGAGCTAACTCAAAGCCTCCAGCCAGGGGAACTACTTTAATGAGCAAGACAGACAATTATATATTTGTACCGAACACAGAGTTTTAGTTTTAAAATAACATCTGCCAAACTCACGGATATCGAAACTGCAAAGCAATTTGTTCTGATTGTACATTGCTCCAATAAACTAGGTAGGTACCTAATCTACACAAAATTGCCTATATACTGCTTTTCAATTTCTGATGATTTACAGTACAATTTTACTTTATAGCCGAATTCATAATATTTTATCGTAATTTTCATCATCAATTGATTTGATGGCCCGTGTAATGACGACCATCAGTATTATTATTTTATAATGAGCTTTAAATAACTATTAAGGAACCCGTAATAGTTATGTTATTAACTACGGCAATAACTGGGTTTTTATAACAATTATGTATTGTGTCGAGTAGATAACGCTATTGTTGTAGGTACCTTGGTGGCATATACTTTAAAAAGATAACTCATCTTTTTAAAGTATATGCCACCAAGGTACTTTTGTACTTTTGATAATTACTATTTGAGTAGGTACGTGTTGCAAAAAATTCAATTGTAATATGATGTACTCGTAGATTAGATATTCTCTGTTTTTTAATAGGTAGATTTGGATCCTCTTTTACAATACTTCTCGAAAATGTACCAAATGCTTTGGATACTTTCGGATCCAAAGATCAGATGTGAGTATGGTAAATTTTGATAATCTACGATCCCCTTTTCAGCTAATTGGTTGTGCAAAATAATTAAAATACACGTCGTGTTAATAACCTCAACCATTTATTAGGGTTTAAGAACATACGGTAACTTTTATTATCAAAAATAACCTTGAAACGGTATTTACCTTCGTTTTACCCAATAACTTAAACTTTGTCTAATTATTCACGGCACGGTTCGAATTCAAACAGCTGATAGACTTTGTTCAACGATCCTTATCATAAATAATATTCACCAAATCATTGTTAGGTATATCTATAAATAACAATGATTGAATTTATCATTAATCTTCAAACAATCTATAATAATAATTAATTTAATATTTATTAATTTACATCCATACGTACGCTACCATTACAGTCTCCCAATTCGATAGTGTAGGTCATTAACAATTCTAGAAATAATTTACAACATATTAATATCCGTGCCAGAAAAGATTTACAAATTAAAAACATGAAAGTTACCTTTGCGAACTCGCTCAGCGATGACGAGAAAAGGTCCATTCTATCGGCAACCACATTTAGTGTGCGCATTGATCTATATCGAATACTAGCTAGATAATCTATACGTGCTTACCTACTTTACTCCCTACTACTACCTACTATACTATACACGAGTAAACCACGGATTATTTTAATTTATTTTAAATTCTCAGTTGTTTTTTTGTTTTGTTTTTATCTTTTTATTACGGACGCTTTCAACGTGCACGTCTTTCTACATCGTTCTCACATGTATAGCACAATGTATAGTTTCAACATGCATGACGTAACCAATAAATCGTAACAATATTTTGATTTAAAAGAGTGTCCATGGAGTTTCCCTCCCGTTCTTCTTCATAAATGATAATGATAAATGATTTTATTTCTGTAAGTAGGTTTTTACAAACACTTTTACACGTCAATCATATTTTTTTTTAAACTAGATGAGGTCGGCGTTTCCTATCTGACCTAGGTACCTACCTACTACGCTATGGAATGGGCAACTAGCTTCATCTTTCTGATCGACTGATCCCTTGACAATTCAAAAGTGCCTGTAACTGGTTTACTTAAAATAAATGGTTTGAGTTTAAAACATATCTTGGATTGAAGACAAGGCAGAACCTAAATAACTGGAAGTATGGTAGTAAGCAACTAAAATTGCGCAATTCTTGGCAATTCTATACAATCTTGGAATTGCCATCAATTGCTCAGAGTTGCCGAGACGTCATACTAACCACAACTTCCAAGGATTGCGCAATTAGGTCATCCGTGTAAGAACACAATATAAAATAGTAATATCAACATAGTCTGTAAAATTGGAAAACGAAAGAATATTTCGGAACTCCGAGTTTAACAGGGAGTAAAGTTTATGCAAGAAAAATCCACGTACTAAGTAGCCGATGATAAACAGATTACATTTTATAATTGCGTATAGTTTCACACACAGTGTAGTGCACATATTACCTAAGAATAACAATATTACTGTCCATATTCTTTCAGTACATTTTCCCAGAATTGAACTTCATCCTTTTCGGGCGCAACACCCGGTGTTAGGACGTTTCCAATGTCCAGATATTCTTGTTTTTCAAGAGTATACGGCGCCCATTTTGCACCCAAGGAGTCGTCAGGAGTCGGGTTTCTGAAATTATAAATTAACGTTGTTGAGAATAGCAACGGTTAATCTTGGTGATAAGCAACTTTCAACTGCGATTTATGAGTATTTCAAACGTTGCTTAAATGTCCTTTAAAAAAAAAGAGTGTTTAAAATAAAATCTTACTGTAGTATGTTTTCGGCGATCACTTACCCATATTTAGCAAAATTGGTCCAAAGTTTAGTTACTGTGTCAATCAGTTGGAACGTTTTAGACCTAGTATCCATCTTGGTTTCTATCAATTTGCTGTTAAAAAGATACATCAGGTCATCAGCATGAAAAGTAACTGGTTTACTTCCAACTAATTCACCAAGTCCCATTACGTGGACCAGAACGTTCCTGTCAGATTTACAAGTGAATTTGTACAAATACAGCTTGTTTTTCTTAGTAGGTGCAGAGAGTTTAACCCACTGCATTGTAGGCAATATGAACATTTGCAACGAAAGGAAATTCACCCATTTCTCCCAGTCATCGGGTATCTTGATCTGGTTATTAAAGTAAAACTTTCTGATCTTCTCTCCAAGTTCCAGTTGCTGATTCATCGGCAGTTTGTATGACAGGAGCTTAGGAATAAATATTTCAGGGAAGTTTCTCGCTGCTTCTAATGCCTTGTTGGCACTCTCCACGCTCTCCAAACCGATAAGACCTTCATCTGAGGTAAATCCAGTCATAATATCTACTCCTTCGTGAACACCGTTGGCCACGACATCGACCATATCTCCATAAAAAAATCTCTCATTATCACCAAATTTTTTTTCATCACATATACTAAAGTAAATTTGTAATCCAAACTTGTTTGCTTCGGATAATGTGATAGGTGCTGAAACATCCACCAGTGAATCAATCGGTTGATTTTTGAAGAATTCATATAATTCTTTGTCATCCTCTGAGAAGCATCCGAGTTGTCTAGCTAATGCTAAGGCTCTCTCACGAGGTTTTGGAGACAGTGCCCAATCACATAAAGAATTACCACTTTGTGCTATAGCTCTCTTGAATAAGCCCTTAGACATTGGAGATATCAATTGGTAACTAATACTGGCTCCACCAGCACTTTCACCAAATATCGTTATGTTTTTTGGATCACCGCCGAAGTTGGCAATATTTTTATTGACCCACCTTAGGGCTTGCACTTGGTCTTTCATGCCAGCATTGCCGGGTACTTCTGGTGTGTTTAGGCAAAGAAAACCAAGTATTTCAAGTCTGTAGTTGATTGTGACAACAACGACTCCTTGTCTCACAAGGAACTCAGGACCATATAAGTCATCGTCACTGCCGCCAGAGATGAAACCTCCTCCATGTATCCAGAACATGACAGGGAGAGGCTTGTTAGATTTGACCTCTGGTGTGTATACGTTAAGATATAAGCAGTCCTCTGAACCTATTTTACTAGTTTTTGTGAACATGTCCTTTTGGTAACATTTCGGCCCGAACGCCTTGGCGGTGCGAACTCCTTCCCACGGCTTTGGTGACTGTGGTGCCTGTGAATAAATAAAACTATCAAGCTGTGTCTTATACAACCAGCTGTGTAGATATGTTAAGAGTTGATCGCTAATCGTGAGCTGTATTTGGGCAAATACTTTTTGTTAACACTTCTTCTAGTAACGGACAGAGAACAAGTTTTAAGTTTTTTTGATTTACTTATATGGAATGAAGGTCATACGTTTACATAATTATGTTGTCTAATATGGCAACAAAATCTATTTTAAACATGTTACTTTTTGACAGTTCACGACTCACTGTGAATTATTCCATGGTATGTTAGTGCGCAACAACACTTTTTAATAGAATTGATACATAGTAAGTTATACAAATTAAAACTGATTCAAAGAGTAATCAAATAAAAATCTTTGTCGACTGTAAAGGTACATACTTACTGATAAATAGTATCTAATTGTTACTAAAGTATATAGTATCTATTATAATGGAAGACAATAAATTAATCTAAAAGTAAAGCGATTGAGTGAGTCAATCAAATAAAATAGAGAGATAAAAACGCCATATATGTGCAGTCCCTGGATACTAAATTAAACGAGTTATAGGTAGATATGAGAAATATATTTTATTTTTATAATATCTACCTTGAACCGGAGGTCTCCTACAGGCGGCTGCGCGTACGGGATGCCCTTGAAGCTGCAGTACGTGCCGCCATACTCGTTGTTCACCAGCTCTCCCTCCAGCAGCCCCTCACTCACTCTTACTTGCACCATCTTCAGAGCCTTAATACAACCGTCCGCAACAACGCGACGCCTCAGTAGAACTAACGTGTCGTTCTCTAGGACTATATCAAATACACCATTTTTGATTACTTCTTTTTACTCCATTATAGCACGTATTGCTATAGTTTTAAGATAAAAAATTGAACGTGACTACTTTTTCATCATTCGTTCGCATTATTAGAGATAAAAACACTTCGGATATACATTTGTTGCAGTCATCCATTGACGCACTTGTGTATTTACTTGAAAGAAAACTTAATATTTAGTAAATATTATTAGTTCCAAGATACAAATGGATTTTATCAAAACGATAATCATCCTAATCCCATGGGCGCCGCTAAAGGTTTTTTTTTACCATGGGCCCCTTACTAGTTGGGCCGACGATCTATGAAGGTCACGAGGGGTCCTATTAACAGCAATTGACGTGATTTAGCTTAAATAATGAAGAAAAGTTCAGCAAATGATCAGGTTGAGGATTACCAAAATAAATATGGAGAGATAAAAAAATATGTGGAAATAAATAGTGAGGCAAACCCGAAAAAAATAAGTGAAAAAATTGTAAAATCAAAAATAATCAATAACAGTAGGTATCTTCGATATTGATATAATACTCACGATGACTTTTATATCTGTCTCATGTTCATAATTATGCGGTGACATAATATAGGTAAGTATACACACTACTGCTCACTAACACTACTTTGTATCCAAATTATTTTTGATTTTCTTACGATTGACTTATTAACGACTTTCTTACGATGCAGTAACTTTACTTAATACATAACATAAACTCACGCCTTCTTCCCATCGGGTAGGCAGAAACTATAAAGAACGCCACCTGCTACAATCCTTGCATACTCCTTTCGCCTCTTCCACATTCATGCATCTGGTCATACATGCGCGCCGCACTGTTCCGCACTCTAGAGATGTGTTCTTTTTTCAATATCGAAGAGTATGGTGGAACCCTAACCGGAATTAGGTCACTGAGGCACGAGGTCACAAAATGGGCACAGCTATGTCATTCGTGGGCTCAATGCCGATAAATCACCTCTATCAAGAAGCTTTTTACGGTACACGTAGGGGATTAATTAAATACGATATATGATTAACCGGTCTTTAGGTGGCAAGAAGCAAATATTCCAAGGCAATAAACTGGCGAGCTAATGAATTGCTGCACTATTGAAGGAACCCACTCATGAGAATATTTAGCCTTATTAGACAACTAATTGATAAAGTGCGATGAATTTATTAAAATTCTCTATCAACATATTCAGGGGTGAATTCACTGAAAATATCTTCCCAAAACATGAACTCTGCGTCATCAGGCGTTGATCCTGTCTGCAGTTCGTTGCCGATGTTCAAATATTCTTCTTTTTCTAATGTTCTAATGGATTCCATTTCTCACTTTTAATTTTTTTCACACCAGCATCATCATTTGGAGTTGGGTCTCTGTAAAATAGATATAAATTAATAAAAAAAAAATCTTACGTATTATGGGACTTACGCGAATCATTCTCGTGGCTGTACTTACCCATATTTTGTTTAAGGCTTAGTCATGTTTTCAATCATTTCGAAAGTTTTTGTTTTTGGATCAACTTTTTCTTCTGATGCTTTGCTATTGAAAATATAAAACAAATCATCAAGATGACAAGATATTTCTTTACCACCAGTCACGGCGTTAAGGCCTATGATGCGGCTTGCAATGTTTCTTGCAGATTTATTCTTTTCCTTTGTGCGCAAGCTTTCGCCCATTTTATGATTCCGTATACAAACAGTTCAAAGGAGTGGAATCGGGCCAATCTTTCCCAATTAGTATTTACGCTTCTGTCACACATATAAAAATGTTTGATCTTTTGTCCTACCTCGATTTGTTTTTTCATCGAAGAATTCAACGCAATATGTTTAGGAGTAAAATAATTATCTAAATTGTTAGCTTGCGGAAGCATTTTTGTGTATTCGCCAAACACAAATAATAAAACACCTTCATCTTCAGTATATCCATTAATAACTTGCACCCCTTCGTGAATACCATTTTTAAATAATCGGATATGTTGCCATGAAAGAATCTCTTCTTATCTCCAAATCGTAATTTTACTCCAACGAGAGCGCCAAGTGGTTGAGATTTGAAGAATTCGTAGACACCTTCATCGTTTTCAGAGTTGTATCCCAGTTGACGTGCTAACTCGAGGGCCACTCTGACAAATAGCTCTCTTAAAAAGTCCTTTAGTTATGGGTGACATTAAATGGTAGCTTACGCTGGCAGAGCCAGCACTCTCGCCAAAAATCGTAATATTGTTTGGATCGCCACCAAAATTAGCAATATTTTTGTTGACCCAATCTAATGCTTGAACTTGATCCTTCATGCCTGCATTGCCAGGTACTTCTTCTGTATCTAAGCAAAGAAAACCTAGAACTTCAAGTCTATAGTTGATTGTGACCAGTAAAACTCCGTGTCTGACGAGGAATTCCGGTGCATACATATCATCATTGCCGCTACCGGAGTAAAATCCTCCACCATGAATGTAGAACATTACGGGTAAATGATCTTTAGGTTTCGAGTCTGGGGTGTAGACGTTGAGGAATAAATAGTCTTCGCTGCAATTAGGTATGGTTTTCATTAATAAGTCGCCCTCCAGCAGGCCCTCACTCACTCTGACTTGCACCATCTTCGTACTTAACGAATCTTTATTACTTTCTTAAATAACTTGGGCTCTACAGGTCCCTGCTAAATAACACAAATAGTCACAGTTCACTGAATTGGAAAGCAAACACGGGCGTTAAAGATCTCAAGGTTAACTTATTATAATATTGTTTTTACGCTCAATTAAAATTTCGTGAGAACGATTGTGTTGATAGCGCCTGCACAAGTTCAGGATCAGGTAATCCGACCCATTAAATGTATGATTATCGAAAAAACATGAATTAACTCAAAGTACATAAACATAACACAAACTCACGCCTTCTTCCCATGGGGGTAAGCAGAAACTAGACAACACCACGCTACGATCCATTTTTTTTTTGAGGATGGGAAATCATCAAATGACCCCTCCCGTTCTGGGTGGAGCGGAAGGGAGTGTCAGACTCTTACTGACTAAAACCCACCCGTGTTCCTTCCTTGGCCCTTTATGTTCCGGGTCAGCGGTATTCCTTTCGGATGATCCCGATTTCCCGGCAGGCTTGGGCCCTAGTGGGCCCCCTCTTCGATGCTGACATCTCTTTGAGGCGCGCGTGGAACACGTACGCGCCGTCCAGCACGGGCCTGGTCCTGATCGGACGGTGAGCTACCCATTACTCACCGCCCGCAGGCCCGCGCCTACGGTGGCCGGGAGTCGTCACGCGGCTCCCGACGCCCGAGGGGTCTTACCGCCGCTATCGTGGCGTGCCCTGCGCTGGGTTGCGACAGTCGCTCTTTCCAAGCCGCCATGAGATCGCGCCGGAGGTCCGTCCGCTCCGCCGCGATTTGCCGCGGAAGCGGAGTTTCCCCCCGGCGTAGTGCCTCCGCGCGCCACTCATACAGGCGCGCGAGGACTATCGCCTCCAGATCCCACGGCGGCAGTCCGGCAAGGAGGCTTGCCGCCTCGCCCGAGATCGTGCGGTAGCCCCGGATCAGCCTTACGGCTACCACCTTTTGGGGCGCGTTCAGATAGTGGGCGGCTCGCCGCCGCAGTGAACGCGCCCACACCGGGGCCCCATATGTAGCCATGGACCACACGACCCCCGCGTACAGCCTCCGGCAGGAGGCGTTAGGCCCCCTTAGGTTGGGCAGGAGCCGCTTGAGGGCGGCCCCAGTCCGTTCCAGTTTGGGGGCCAAACGTCGGAAGTGCTCCACGAAGTTCCACCGGCTATCGAGCACGAGTCCTAAGTACTTCATCGTGGACTCGACACCGATGTGAACCCCTCCTGCCGTTAGTTGTGATCCCGATGGTGGCCTGTTCCGGGGCCCATGGAAAGACATGCCCTCGGACTTGTGCAAAGCCACCTCGAGACCCAACTGCCGGATCCTCTCCACGACTATCGCAACCCCGCGTGTCATCGCGTCGGCCGCCGCCTGATGCGACCTCCCCTGCGCCAGGACCAGCGTGTCGTCAGCGTAGCACACCACGCTGACGCCATCAGGTAGGTCGGCCCGCAGCACCCAGTCGTAACCGATGTCCCACAGGAGCGGCCCTAGAACCGATCCCTGTGGGACACCGCACGACATCTCTCGCCGGTTCCCCTCCCCGTCGTGACCGGGGTAGATGACGGCTCTGTCCGATATGCCTCGTCCGTCAGATATGCCTCGACTATTCGACGGAGGTAGGTTGGCACCCGGTGATACCGGAGTGCCTCCCTAATGCAACTCCAGGGCAGGGTGTTAAACGCGTTGGCGATGTCGAGTGGCACCGACACGACAACCCCGCCCCGAGACACCGCGTCCCCCGTCGTGAGGGCTCTAACGCGCATGATGGCGTCCACTGTCGAGCGCCCCTTGCGGAAGCCGAACTGACTATCAGCAAGATCCGGCCCCGTCCTCACCAGGTGCCCGATGAGGCGGCCTGCAAACGCTACGATCCTTACATACTCCTTTTGCTTCATTTACGTTCATTCATCTGGTCATACACGCACGCCGCTGGCGAGTACTACGCACCTGACGTAATCAAAAGCGTATTCATCAAAGATTGACTTCTGTTATTTGGGACCTCAGGTAACTCAAAATACAAATTTTGGTAACACCAAAGACACTAATTTTAACCAAACTAAAGCAATTTTATATTATTTAACAATTGTTATTATTTTCTCAATAAAAGTAACACAAATGATTAACAGCTGTTATTAAAACAAAACAACAAATCAATACTGTAAATAAAATGAACAGTAAGCAATCGCCTTACCTATTATTCAAAAATATTAATAGAGTTTTCGAAGTGATGATAAATTCGATGACCTCTTTTCACTATAACAGGTGTAGGCAATATTTCAATTACATCTTTATAGTCCACATAGCTAATATCTTGCTCATGAAGGCGGAATTTTGTTGCATCTTTCTTACCCATAACACGCAGGAACATGACCTTTACTTCTCCATCTTCTTCAACAGGAGTGAGAGCTTTGCAAACATAAGAGTATTTCCTTTTTTTTGAATCGTCGGTGTAAACATTGACAAGTAAGAAGTCACCGATAGAAATTTGATTCGAGCTATAATTACTAGTCGAAGCTTGTGGTTTATCAGCGTCATCAATTAGAGTCGACATTACTTCTCTAGAATTTTCTTTATTGTTACTTCCAATTTGTTGTTTTTCACCATCAGTATCAGAAGAAGCTCCGTAAATTGCTCTATAAATACTTGGCCTAGGCATAATATTCTGAAGTTCTTTAAGCACGGCATGTGAAGATAACGGCATGTCATCTTCTGACGAGTCTTGTCTTGTTGAGTCCAAGGTTCTCGTGATATAGATTTGTGGGTTGAGACAGTCACAAAAACCTCTTTTGCCGGATCCACAAAAGCAGGATTTTTAGGGGTCAAATCTTTAGCCAGGCGTTTTGTCTTATGGTAGTGCTCGCGATGTTTTTGTTTAGCTTGTTCATATTTCTCACAATTTTGTTTTAGTTTCTCTCGATACCTTTTTTGTTTTTGGGCTGGCGTCAATATGTCTTAGCAGCATATACCTTCCTGTAATCATAATTACACAAAAATGAATTGTTTGCATAATACACACATCAAAAGTGCCTAGGGATATTTTTTATCCCTAGACAATTTTGCACATTTGAATACAGGCATATTCCATAGCATTGAAATGTTCAAAGCTGTCTAGGGATTAAAGATATTCCTAGGCACTTTTGATGAGTGTATTACAAGCATTCATTATACATTTTCATTAAATATTTAATGAAAATGTCTTAGGAGTTACCGACAATGTCACAGGCGTTACCACTAAAGTAACTCAGTATACCGGTAACGCAGGTGCCATTTGGCGTTATTTTAATTTTATATTGTAAGTAAAGTCATTAATATATTTCTGGAAAATCTTAATTGATTCCCATATAATGTAATTAAAAACAAATTAAATAACGAAATATTTTACCTGATAATTCCGGTAACTCAGTCGACAGCGAATAAACACACGCACACCCTTCGCGAGCTACACGCTAACTGTTGGCTTGTCAGCATCATCAAAGAGACCGCCGGCGCCGGCGCCGCCGCGTGCCGCCAAACATACAAAAACTATTTGAAACGTCGACTGTGAAGCACTGCCATCTAGTGAACTATTATTTAAATTTTCACAGTAACACAGTTGACAGTTGCAAACGTATTTTTTTCGGGACGAATCTTTAGCATTTTTTTGTGAAGACGAATATGAAAATAATTTAGATTTTACTTTAAAAATGTATTACTATTCTATTATATTAGCTGTATGATTTTAATTTAGTTGTACTCCCTTAGAAAAATAATATTTCCAACTTAATGCAATATGCTCCTATAGGTTCCGGACAGCAATATTTTGTATGAGGCTAACGAATTGTATACTGAGTTACCATGAAATTAGATAAAATTACAGGGTTTTTTTTAAATGTAATATATTTGTTGAAATGCTTTATTATCTCGTAATATGTAGTACACTCATTAGTCATTAATAATGTATAAACCTTAGAATAATAAAGGTATAAACTAACAATGTGAAACTCACTAACAGTCGCGGACAATATAGTGTGGGTATAATAATTCATTCGCCCTGCCAGTCTTCATAGCTCCCGTTGAAGGTAGGTAACTCGATGCGTGGTGCATAGATTTTAGAGACGTCGACAACATATCCTTCAAATCGCCTAATAAACATGAGTATAGATCTTCTACCAGAAAGTAGTCTTCGTTTACGAAATACGGAAAATCATTTCGTTCATACTTACTTACCGGTACACTTCACTAAGGGCCGATTTTTCAATGCTCAGATTAACAGTTAGATAGTACTTATTTGACAGTTAACAAAATATTGCATTTCTCAATCGTCAGATAGGCTCTATCTGGCCAATAACGTCTCTAACTGAGGAATAAATCTATCTGCCTCTTTGACGGCCAGTTAAACGTCTATTCGATAAATACAACTAGATCCATTGACGTTTAGTTAGAGGTTATTTCTCTTAATTCCAAAGTTATATCAAAATTATGGATATTTTCGATACTATTGACGACCAAGCAATTGAGGAAGAGGCTATTATGTATGAATATTTAAATAATGATAAATGATAAATGATTTTATTTCTGTAAGTAGGTTTGTTACAAACACTTTTACACGTCAATCATATTTTTAAAACTAGATGAGGTCGGCGTTTCATAACTGACTACTCTGAGAAGAAAGGCCGAAACAAACTCAGAGGTCACAGTCTCTTTTAAAGTCCAGACATAATCTTGGTCAGATCATGTGAAGACCATGTAGATTGGTGTCTGAAACGGTCTTTTGAGGAAAAACCATACAGATTGAGCGGACCTGTCCAGTCAGTGCACGCATTTGTCAGTAATCTTGCCGCTCAACTGAGAACTTAAGGAGCACAACGATTCGACGAACAATACCAAAGAAAGGACATTTGGGTAGGCCGCATAAATTACTCAAGCTGCCAGATCGTGAAACTAACTAAGAAATAAAATAAAAAAAGTAATAATCCACATAATCTTCACATTCACAATAATTTAAATAATATAATACTTTACAAAGTAATTACTCATGTCATTGTATATATAAAATTCATCAATGTCAATGTGTATATAAATATTCGAACATAATCTTTGAGGACCATGTAGATTAGTATCTGAAATGGTCTTCTGAGGAAAGAACCACGCAGATTAAGAGGACCTGTCCAGTCAGTGCACGCAGTCAGTACACGTAATGAAAGAAAACAAGAGTAATCGGACAAAGGCCCGACGAGTTTGCTATGAATTCAAAAGAATTGCATCACCGATTCAGGCTTTTAAAAGAATCTGTACAATTTATTTGCTTGCCCTGATATGTAATAAAATAAAGCACAAAACACATAGGTAAGTTCAAGATAGCTTTTACAATAATAATGTAAATTATGCATTCATTCATTCAAGTCCATTATTATCGAAATAATACCGAGTTACTGACAAAAGACCGAAAAACAAACTACAAAATCACCACACACAAGAATTGATTGACGAGAAAAGAAAAGAATGAACAGATGCACCACGAAAACAAAAGTATAGTATTATTTTATAAGGTTATATTTAAACGTAAAATAATCAAAAGTCAAAGCATTTGCTGTACTCTTCTAACACACATTACCTACACCCTATGCGTGTTTCTCGCTCGTACAAGATTACAGTGAAGTTGGCAACTATAATCCCCAGATAACTATCAGCTTGTTACCTATCTGGTCATTGAAAAACGCAACAATTTTATTTGTCATTTTAACAGTCAGATAAGTTATTTCGCTAGTTATTTATCTGTTCAGTTATTCGACGATTGAAAAATTGGCCCTAAGTTAACTAACTGTTGCTGTTTACTAGTTAACGTAACACTCATTGTTATAATAATAATATGAGACAACATCCACACAAGGTCATCAGGTCCCGAACTAGGCAGAGCCTGTTCTACGGTAACCTGATAACTGATATACATACTTAAATACATATACACACCCAGACACAGGTCAAACAGACATGTTCATGCACACAAATGTTTGACTGGTCCGGGGATCGAACCCGGGACCAGCGGCTCAGAAGGCAGGGTCGCTACCAACTGCGCCAACCGGTCAGTCAAATATAAACAACAGTACAGTTATATACAACGTGTAACAGGATAAACGCAAGTGAAAGTAGTTTGCTCATAATTGACTACTGAATCGATATCAGTAACTATTAATATAGGTAATTTTATGTATTTTGCAATACTGACCGCCGATTGAGCCAAAGAAAACTAAACCTTATTTCAAGGCAATAAGACTCAATTTTAAATGCATAAAGTAATGCTAGGGTCAACACAATTTTCTTAATAATAATAGTTAGTTTATGGAATTATATAATATTAATAAATAAAAAAAAGTTTTTTGAAACTTTCAGTGACAAATGTGCAGTCATGCATGTAAAGCGAGGTGAGATTATGGAATCCGAAGGAGTTCATCTTTCGGATTCCATACACCTTAAATACCTCTCCTCATCCGAAAGCTATAAATATTGAGGTAGGTCGGAAGCGTTAGGCATCAACGTTGCTGACATGAAGCAATCGTTGAAGGAGCGCTTCTTCGGTCGCCTGAAGAAGATATTACTTAGTCTTCTTTCAGGCGGAAACAAGGTGCGTGCCTTCAACGGTTGGGTCATGCCGGTTTTGATGTACTCTTTCGGCATACTCAAATGGACTCAGACCGAACTCGACGCCCTGGATAGGAGGGTCCGTACACTACTGACCAAAAATCGGATGCATCACCCACGTTCATCGGTGATGACTTGATGAGACTGTACATCCCGCGGAAGTGCGGGGGTCGAGGCTTTTTAAATGTGAAGACTCTCCACAACCGCGAGGTCTGCAGTCTCAGGGAATATTTTTTTAAAGCTGAAATGGGTATGCACCGTGATGTGGTCGCTGTAGACAAGGGGCTCACCCCGCTGTCCATGGCTAAAGAGAACTGGCGCAAATCTGTAGTACTTACTACCGATGACCGCAAGGAGGTATGGCAAAGCAAGGAGCTTCACGAGCGCTTCTACCGGGCTCTTCATCAGCCCGGTGTAGACTTCTTAGCGTCCGTATCCTGGCTACGTTTTGGTGACCTTTTCGGAGAAACTGAAGGTTTCATCTGTGCAATTATGGACAAAGTTATCTTGACGAATAACTACCGGAGACATATTATGAAAGACGGGACGGTTGACGTGTGTCGGGCAGACATATTATCTCTAGTTGTTCTCGTCTTGCTAAGGGCGAGTACTTGCACAGGCGTAACCAAGTAGCCAGGATTATTCACCAGCAACTTGCTTTAAAATATAAACTTGTGGATACTTAGGTAACATATTACAAGTAGGTATGCGCCCGACCCAGTTCTCGAAAATGACCAAGTCACGTTGTACTGGGATCGGTCTATCATTACTGACTGGACTATCGTCGCCAATAAGCCTGATATAGTGGTGATAGATCGATTAGCGCGCCGCACAATGATTATCGATGTTACCATTCCACATGACGAGAACCTCGTGAAAGCTGAGAAAGAAAAACAAATTAATTATCTCGACTTAGCACACGAGGTTGTTGACATATGGAATGTGAGCTCGGCTGTCATTGTGCCGATTGTCGTATCGGCCAATGGCCTGATATCTCTAATATCTCTCGAAGCTCTCGTTAGGCGGTTGGATCAAGGGCCTGATTCAAAAGGCAGTAGGTACTCCTCGATATGGCTCGTATCGTGAGGAGGTTCCTGTCTCTGGAGCCCTAACCACCGGTAGCTTGGACCCTGCTCCCGATACCGGCGGACTACTATTTTTATATTTTTTTAATGTTTTTTTTAAATGTTTTTTATAAAAATATTTCAAAATGTATTTATATGTATTAAAATAAATAAACGGAATAATAGTTAGTTTTAAAAACAATATGTTTTGGTCATTTGCTTTTAACTCAATACTCTAATTGGGGTGTTTATGGTCTTGCGTTAAGTATGTTACACGTTGTATAGCAATTAAGATATTCTTCTACTTATAATAGTTTCAAAGCACTCACAATTCACCTTTTTAAAGTATAGTTAAAATCTCGCTGCAGGATTGGTCATAAATTTTTTGTTTATAGTCAATCGTTTACTACTTCTATTGCACATACCACCAAATGACTTGCAAAATAGGTGCAAAGGCTAAGGAATGCTGCCAATTATTGTTCACCGCTCGCCGGGTCGTCCTTATCAATTAGTTTTAATTATCCGGCTCGTTTGGACCATATGTTGAAGTGAATAAGGTTCAGTATTGGTTGTAGGACTTAGTAGAAAAATAAGACACGTCTTTACTGAATGATGATTTATTTCGAACTACTTTAATGTTTTTTTTATTTTTTTATGTATGGCTTCTCGCAGTTGGCCTTGAGAGGCCGTGACTGCTTAACCGGTCAATCCTGTGGTGCCTTCGAGCTAACTCAAAGCCTCCAGCCAGGGGAACTACTTTAATGAGCAAGACAGACAATTATATATTTGTACCGAACACAGAGTTTTATTAAAATAACATCTGCCAAACTCACGGATATCGAAACTGCAAAGCAATTTGTTCTGATTGTACATTGCTCCAATAAACTAGGTAGGTACCTAATCTACACAAAATTGCCTATATACTGCTTTTCAATTTCTGATGATTTACAGTACAATTTTACTTTATAGCCGAATTCATAATATTTTATCGTAATTTTCATCATCAATTGATTTGATGGCCCGTGTAATGACGACCATCAGTATTATTATTTTATAATGAGCTTTAAATAACTATTAAGGAACCCGTAATAGTTATGTTATTAACTACGGCAATAACTGGGTTTTTATAACAATTATGTATTGTGTCGAGTAGATAACGCTATTGTTGTAGGTACCTTGGTGGCATATACTTTAAAAAGATAACTCATCTTTTTAAAGTATATGCCACCAAGGTACTTTTGTACTTTTGATAATTACTATTTGAGTAGGTACGTCGTGTTGCAAAAAATTCAATTGTAATATGATGTACTCGTAGATTAGATATTCTCTGTTTTTTAATAGGTAGATTTGGATCCTCTTTTACAATACTTCTCGAAAATGTACCAAATGCTTTGGATACTTTCGGATCCAAAGATCAGATGTGAGTATGGTAAATTTTGATAATCTACGAACCCCTTTTCAGCTAATTGGTTGTGAAAAATAATTAAAATACACGTCGTGTTAATGTATTCACCAAATCATTGTTAGGTATATCTATAAATAACAATGATTGAATTTATCATTAATCTTCAAACAATCTATAATAATAATTAATTTAATATTTATTAATTTACATCCATACGTACGCTACCATTACAGTCTCCCAATTCGATAGTGTAGGTCATTAACAATTCTAGAAATAATTTACAACATATTAATATCCGTGCCAGAAAAGATTTACAAATTAAAAACATGAAAGTTACCTTTGCGAACTCGCTCAGCGATGACGAGAAAAGGTCCATTCTATCGGCAACCACATTTAGTGTGCGCATTGATCTATATCGAATACTAGCTAGATAATCTATACGTGCTTACCTACTTTACTCCCTACTACTACCTACTATACTATACACGAGTAAACCACGGATTATTTTAATTTATTTTAAATTCTCAGTTGTTTTTTTGTTTTGTTTTTATCTTTTTATTACGGACGCTTTCAACGTGCACGTCTTTCTACATCGTTCTCACATGTATAGCACAATGTATAGTTTCAACATGCATGACGTAACCAATAAATCGTAACAATATTTTGATTTAAAAGAGTGTCCATGGAGTTTCCCTCCCGTTCTTCTTCATAAATGATAATGATAAATGATTTTATTTCTGTAAGTAGGTTTTTACAAACACTTTTACACGTCAATCATATTTTTTTTTAAACTAGATGAGGTCGGCGTTTCCTATCTGACCTAGGTACCTACCTACTACGCTATGGAATGGGCAACTAGCTTCATCTTTCTGATCGACTGATCCCTTGACAATTCAAAAGTGCCTGTAATTGGTTTATTTAAAATAAATGGTTTGAGTTTAAAACATATCTTGGATTGAAGACAAGGCAGAACCTAAATAACTGGAAGTATGGTAGTAAGCAACTAAAATTGCGCAATTCTTGGCAATTCTATACAATCTTGGAATTGCCATCAATTGCTCAGAGTTGCCGAGACGTCATACTAACCACAACTTCCAAGGATTGCGCAATTAGGTCATCCGTGTAAGAACACAATATAAAATAGTAATATCAACATAGTCTGTAAAATTGGAAAACGAAAGAATATTTCGGAACTCCGAGTTTAACAGGGAGTAAAGTTTATGCAAGAAAAATCCACGTACTAAGTAGCCGATGATAAACAGATTACATTTTATAATTGCGTATAGTTTCACAAGCACATATTACCTAAGAATAACAATATTACTGTCCATATTCTTTCAGTACATTTTCCCAGAATTGAACTTCATCCTTTTCGGGCGCAACACCCGGTGTTAGGACGTTTCCAATGTCCAGATATTCTTGTTTTTCAAGAGTATACGGCGCCCATTTTGCACCCAAGGAGTCGTCAGGAGTCGGGTTTCTGAAATTATAAATTAACGTTGTTGAGAATAGCAACGGTTAATCTTGGTGATAAGCAACTTTCAACTGCGATTTATGAGTATTTCAAACGTTGCTTAAATGTCCTTTAAAAAAAAAGAGTGTTTAAAATAAAATCTTACTGTAGTATGTTTTCGGCGATCACTTACCCATATTTAGCAAAATTGGTCCAAAGTTTAGTTACTGTGTCAATCAGTTGGAACGTATTAGACCTAGTATCCATCTTGGTTTCTATCAATTTGCTGTTAAAAAGATACATCAGGTCATCAGCATGAAAAGTAACTGGTTTACTTCCAACTAATTCACCAAGTCCCATTACGTGGACCAGAACGTTCCTGTCAGATTTACAAGTGAATTTGTACAAATACAGCTTGTTTTTCTTAGTAGGTGCAGAGAGTTTAACCCACTGCATTGTAGGCAATATGAACATTTGCAACGAAAGGAAATTCACCCATTTCTCCCAGTCATCGGGTATCTTGATCTGGTTATTAAAGTAAAACTTTCTGATCTTCTCTCCAAGTTCCAGTTGCTGATTCATCGGCAGTTTGTATGACAGGAGCTTAGGAATAAATATTTCAGGGAAGTTTCTCGCTGCTTCTAATGCCTTGTTGGCACTCTCCACGCTCTCCAAACCGATAAGACCTTCATCTGAGGTAAATCCAGTCATAATATCTACTCCTTCGTGAACACCGTTGGCCACGACATCGACCATATCTCCATAAAAAAATCTCTCATTATCACCAAATTTTTTTTCATCACATATACTAAAGTAAATTTGTAATCCAAACTTGTTTGCTTCGGATAATGTGATAGGTGCTGAAACATCCACCAGTGAATCAATCGGTTGATTTTTGAAGAATTCATATAATTCTTTGTCATCCTCTGAGAAGCATCCGAGTTGTCTAGCTAATGCTAAGGCTCTCTCACGAGGTTTTGGAGACAGTGCCCAATCACATAAAGAATTACCACTTTGTGCTATAGCTCTCTTGAATAAGCCCTTAGACATTGGAGATATCAATTGGTAACTAATACTGGCTCCACCAGCACTTTCACCAAATATCGTTATGTTTTTTGGATCACCGCCGAAGTTGGCAATATTTTTATTGACCCACCTTAGGGCTTGCACTTGGTCTTTCATGCCAGCATTGCCGGGTACTTCTGGTGTGTTTAGGCAAAGAAAACCAAGTATTTCAAGTCTGTAGTTGATTGTGACAACAACGACTCCTTGTCTCACAAGGAACTCAGGACCATATAAGTCATCGTCACTGCCGCCAGAGATGAAACCTCCTCCATGTATCCAGAACATGACAGGGAGAGGCTTGTTAGATTTGACCTCTGGTGTGTATACGTTAAGATATAAGCAGTCCTCTGAACCTATTTTACTAGTTTTTGTGAACATGTCCTTTTGGTAACATTTCGGCCCGAACGCCTTGGCGGTGCGAACTCCTTCCCACGGCTTTGGTGACTGTGGTGCCTGTGAATAAATAAAACTATCAAGCTGTGTCTTATACAACCAGCTGTGTAGATATGTTAAGAGTTGATCGCTAATCGTGAGCTATATTTAGGCAAATACTTTTTGTTAACACTTCTTCTAGTAACGGACAGAGAACAAGTTTTAAGTTTTTTTGATTTACTTATATGGAATGAAGGTCATACGTTAACATAATATGTTGTCTAATATGACAACAAAATCTATGTTAAACATGTTACTTTTTGACAGTTCACGACTCACTGTGAATTTATCCATGGTATGTTAGTGCGCAACAACAGTTTTTAATAGAATTGATACATAGTTATGTTATACAAATTAAAACTGATTCAAAGAGTAATCAAATAAAACTCTTTGTCGACTGTAAAGGTACATACTTACTGATAAATAGTATCTAATAGTTACTAAAGTAAATAGTATCTATTATAATGGAAGACAATAAATTAATCTAAAAGTAAAGCGATTGAGTGAGTCAATCAAATAAAATAGAGTGATAAAAACGCCATATATGTGCAGTCCCTGGATACTAGATTAAACGAGTTATAGGTAGATATGAGAAATATATTTTATTTTTATAATATCTACCTTGAACCTGAGGTCTCCTACGGGCGGCTGCGCGTACGGGATGCCCTTGAAGCTGCAGTACGTGCCGCCATACTCGTTGTTCACCAGCTCTCCCTCCAGCAGCCCCTCACTCACTCTTACTTGCACCATCTTCAGAGCCTTAATACAACCGTGCGCAACAACGCGACGCCTCAATAGAACTAACGTGTCGTTCTCTAGGACTATATCAAATACACCATTATTGCTTCCTTTTACTCAATTACAGCACTTATTGCTATAGTTTTAAGATAAAAAATTGAACGTGACTACTTTATCATTATTCGTTGGCATTATTAGAGTTAGAAAACTTCGGATAAATATTTGTCTAAGTCATCCATTGACGCACTTGCGTATTTACTTGAAAGACAACATAGTATTTAGTAAAAATTACTAGTTCCTACATACTTTAATCAAAACGATAATCGTCCTAATCCCATGAGCGCCGCTAAAGGTTTTTTTTTTTACCGTGGGCCCTTTACTAGTTGGGCCGACGATCTATGAAGGTCATGAGGGGCCCTATTATATATACAAGGGGTCGAGCAATTCACGTGATTTAGCTTAAATGATGAAGAAAAATTCGGCAAATGATCAGGTTCTGGATTACAAAACAAAATATGGAGAGATTAAAAAAATATGTGGAAACAAATAGTCAGGCAAACCCGAAATAAATAACTAATTGATAAAGTGCGATGAATTTATTAAAATTCTTTATCAACATATTCAGGGGTGAATTCACTGAAAATATCTTCCCAAAACTTGAACTCTGCGTCATCGGGCGCTGATTCTGTTTGCAGTTCGCTGCCGATGTTCAAATATTCTTCTTTTTCCACTGTATACGGATTCCATTTCACACCAAGATCATCATTTGGAGTTGGGTCTCTGTAAAATAGGTATAAATTAATTAAAAAAAAAAATCTTACGTATTATGGGACTAACGCGAATCGTTCTCGTGGCTGTACTTACCCATATTTTGCAAAGTTTGTCCAAAGCTTAGTCATGTTTTCAATCATTTCGAAAGTTTTTGATTTCGGATCAACTTTTTCTTCTGATGCTTTGCTATTGAAAATATAAAACAAATCATCAAGATGACAAGATATTTCTTTACCACCAGTCACGGCGTCAAGGCCTATGATGCGGCTTGCAATGTTTCTTGCAGATTTGCATGTGAACTTATAGAGATAGATACTATTCCTTTGTGCGCAAGCTTTCACCCATTTTATGATTCCGTATACAAACAGTTCAAAGGAGTGGAATCGGGCCAATCTTTCCCATTCAGTATTTACGCGTCTGTCACACATATAAAAGTGTTTGATCTTTTGTCCTGCCTCGATTTGTTTTTTCATCGAAGAATTCAACGCAATATGTTTAGGAGTAAAATAATTATCTAAATTGTTAGCTTGCGCAAGCATTTTTGTGTATTCGCCAAACACAAATAATAAAACACCTTCATCTTCAGTATATCCAGTAATAACTTGCACCCCTTCGTGAATACCATTTTTTAAATAATCGGATATGTTGCCGTGAAAGAATCTCTTCTTATCTCCAAATTGTTTCTCACTAACAATACCCAGATGTAATTCAAAGCCCGCTCGATGTTCTTCTGAGAATGATAATGGTAATTTTACTCCAACGAGAGCGTCAAGTGGTTGAGATTTGAAGAATTCGTAGAGACCTTCATCGTTTTCAGAGTTGTATCCCAGTTGACGTGCTAACGCGAGGGCTCTTAAACGTGGTTCAAACACTTTTGCCCACCAGCAAGTTGAGACTCCACTCTGACAAATCGCTCTCTTAAAAAGTCCTTTAGTCATGGGTGACACTAAATGGTAGCTTACGCTGGCAGCGCCAGCACTCTCGCCAAAAATCGTTATATTGTTTGGATCGCCACCAAAATTAGCAATATTTTTGTTGACCCAATCTAATGCTTGCACTTGATCCTTCATGCCTGCATTGCCAGGTACTTCTTCTGTATCTAAGCAAAGAAAACCTAGAACTTCAAGTCTGTAGTTGATTGTGACTAGTAAAACTCCGTGTCTGACGAGGAATTCCGGTGCATACATATCATCATTGCCGCTACCGGAGTAAAATCCTCCACCATGAATATAGAACATTACGGGTAAAGGATCTTTAGGTTTCAAGTCTGGGGTGTAGACGTTGAGGAATAAACAGTCTTCGCTGCAATTAGGTGTGGTTTTCATTAAGAAGTCCACCTGGTAGCACGCTGGACCGAACTCTTTGGCGTTCCGGACTCCTTGCCATGGCTTGGGGGGTTGTGGTGCCTGTAACATTATAATACGATTATTAGAAACATTCTCCAGTTTGTTCAGCCTCGCAGTCTATCATAGGGAACCTACATATTAAAGAAAGAAATAATGAAAAAGTGAGCTTCCTATAACCCACCACATTTTTAGTAGAGCAACTCAACTGCCCCACAATAATAATAAATACAGCTGTTGTGATACTGGGCTTTCGCGTTTAACTCGTTTTGTTGCTTTGCGTTTTGGTCGCTCAATCCTCAAACATATTATGATTAAAACCCATGCCACTCATGCATGAGATAGCAATATTACAATCAAACAAAGTAAGAGATGCAAAAACACAATATTACGACAACCATTATCTTATCTTAAGTAGGTACATAATGATACTTTGGTCGTGATTTTTGCAATGATTTACTTTAAAAATGTTTGTTTGGCCAATTTTAAATTGATATATTTTTATTATTATTTAGGTATACATACAGTCTTAATACAGGTTAAGGTTTATTTTTACCATTAAACCAGAAATGGTTTGTATTGGTACTCACATTCGCTATAACAAAACTACTCAATCATTACAAAGAAAATACAAGTTAATAATGTACATAGGTACATGAATAATATTTGGCACGTAACTATTTAAGAGCCCCTAACAATTTCGGCGCGCTACTAGTTTAGGTAACTATCGGAGCGCAGTGTGTCTGTGTGCATTCGAGCTATAGTTGACGATCGTAGTGTGCGTTGTCGTACGGTAAAGCGGGAACAAAATAATCTTGGTCCGTCACCGCTATTATCAGTACTCAATATTTTTTACTTACTAGATTCCGTAATACTGGATGGATTTTATTGTGATTATTACGTGTTATGTTTAGGTACCCTATAAAAATAGCGTTACCTAGTACGGTATTCACTATAGTAAAAGCAAACTATAAAGTGTGACCAGCGTATAAATTAGGTCTTTACCTATGAAATTGCCGTTTAGTATAAATAAAGTTAAAATTATTTTTAAATAACTACTTTTTATTTCTGCCTATTTCATTCTCTACAATTATAATTAACATACTTTAAGATTATAGAAATAATAGTAAATTATAAAAATTTTCTTAATTAAGATGATGGCAACAATTATTACCCAAGAACTGCACATGCCTTTCGTGTTTTTTCAACTTTTTTCTTTTTACCTTTGTTTTTTTCGTGATAATAAAGTTCACTTTTTCGACCCATTTTCAAAAAAATAATCACTATTTTACTATACGCAGTCTCAAAACTGGTTAGGGCTAGTATAAAATCACGAGCGATTCGCATGTTACGTCGGGAGCGGCGAACGTCACCGGTTTGGTCACCAGCGGCACAGGTCCATCGTCGAGAAGCCCTCGGGCACGACTATCCTATACTATATTGTAGTCTGTGGGCGCGACTGAATGCCTCGAGCAAGCGCATCGGTTTATAAGGCACTATTTAGATATTTTATTACAATGAAATAAGTAGTCAAAAATAAAATATAAAATTGAGTTTGAACTCAAATTTTAATTTTTTTAACATTTTTGATATTTTCAATAAGTTTATACGCGTAGACGACGATTTTGCACATGATTTTATTGCGTTTTTTCAACGCGGATCAATTTTTTTAAAGTACTGATTCAATAAACTTCGTAGACTTACTAATATACTATATGCCCAGTATTTCAGATTTTTCTCAGATTGTTATTTGCTACCAGTAAGCTAGAGAAGCATTTGAAAAACCTGGTGTTTCGTGCTTACGTGAAAACGTGTGTTAGATTTTTATTTTTTGTATTTTATATTGAGTACTTAGCAAAATTAAAATTTTTGAATTACTAGATAAATAGGTGATGATTAAATGTGCATAAAAAAAATACAGATATCTTAAGGTTTTTGAGAAATTTGCGCTGAAAAAAAAATATTTTTTTAGTTTTAGACCGTGAAACTGATAGGGGCTCTTAAGCCGTAAACATCTATTAGTAAGTATGTACGTGAGTCACATGTAATGTTCTGAATCTGAGCCACTTGCTACTGGGCCGCTCATTAGAAGTGGTTCTGGTCAACATAACATACAGGTTGCTTCGCTTTTATTTATTTATATAAGTTTTGTTTATTTTTGTAAATTATTTTATTAATCTAAGTTATTTATGTACTTGTAATAGTACTTTTTGTATTTTTGCTTATAGTTTTTCACGTTTATTTAATTTTTTATAGATTTTGGTATTTCATTACTTATTGTGGGAATTAAAAATTTTACTGTTCGCCTTCCATAAAAAAATTTTGCCTGAGGTACTGTTAGTTTATTATTGGTGATACTTCTTGTGATTATTTTATGTGAAATGGGTATTTTAATGCTTTTGTTCTTGAATTGCTCAATCAAGAGGGCCATGTTGAGTCTAATATGTACTGGCAAAATGTTACAACATTTATATAATTCGATGACGTTATCTTTATATTGATGTTTTATTTTTCTGGGTACGATAAGTTTTAAAAGTCTAACTTGTAGTTTTGAAATTCTTTCAGTATATGATTTAAATGTTCGCCCATAGCTCGTAATTCCGTATCATATAATTGATTCCGCTAAAGCAATGCACATGTTGAGCAGTATTTTGAACGGAATTTTAGATTTCAAAATATAGAATTATGCCAGTATAGCCCGCAACTTGTCACAGACTGAGTCCACGTTAAAAGTCCAGCTAAAACGATTGTCCACGACTAATCCAAGGTAGGTGTGGTGCGTTACCTGATCAATTGCCTCACATCGACATGACGTAGGTACCAGACAGAGAGGAGTGAAGACAACTGTGACTGTGTGCGATTATCTTAAAAGCAGTAATGGGCTTTAGATGGCTAGAGTGGACATGAATGATTTTGGTCTTACATGCGTTAAGGACCAGTACAGCATCATGCGCCCACTTGGAAACTTGAGTAAAATCTTCCTGTAACCAATGAGTTGCTACTTTTACGTCTTTGTGGGTAGCTACAAGGCATGTGTCATCTGCATACTAATAAATGGAACACTGCTTGGCCACGTGTTCCATGTCGTTAACATATGTCAGATAGTGTAGTGGTCCAAGTACTGAACCTTGTGCTGTTCCTTCAGTGACTTCAATGGCGTCACTGGTTTCATTACATATCTTGACTTTGTATTTACGGCTATTAAGGTAGTCCTCACACCATTTAAGTATTGGTCCTCGAACTCCAGAATTATCTAATTTTGTCAGCAATGTGACGTGTCTAAGCGTATCGAACGCCTTGCTGAAGTCGATAAATATTAAAATCACATTATTTTTATCATTAAAAGATTCGTTGACTTCATCCGTGAATTTAGATAAAAGCTGTGAGGTAGACTTATTGGGTTGAAAACTGTATTGTATGCTGGACAACACGTCATTTTTTACATAGAAGTCTTATATCTGGTTACATACATATTTTTCTACTATTTTGTAGATAACGGGTAGTATTATAGTGATCGGTCTGTAATTTCCATAATCTGACTGCCTTTTTTATGTATTGGGCGTACAACACCAATTTTTAATACATCCGGGTATTTTCCTTGTTCGACACTAGTATTGATCAATTTGACAATAACGCCTGTCATCTTATCACATATGGATTTTATGTCAACACACCTAATGTCTATACTAAGTCTAAGTTATCTACACCTGGGGCTTTATTTGTATTAAGATTTTTAATTAGTTTACTCACACTGTTTTCTGTAGCTTTCTTGAAGTACATTGATGTGTTATGGGGAAACGTATATTCTGATTCGTTCAGTAGACGACGAGTACATTGGGGCAAAATATTTTAACACTGTTTCTAAATTCTGTGGCTTTGTCAGCTATTGATTTTATTTCAAAGTTATTATTTTTGAAGGCCCTCAAGATGGTTTCATCAACCGACTTTTTGTTGCGACCGGACAACATATATCATTTAGTAACACATAACATATACATATTTTTATAACATTTAGTATTTGCCATAGCTTTCTAGGGTTCATTTTATTATTGTTTATTTCTTCCGTAGAATGTTTATTTCTAGATTTCTCGATGATTTTATGAGTTCTGTTTCTTATAGTATTATATTCTAATCGCAGTATTTTATTCGTTGACTCATTTTCCATTTTAATAATAATAGGTCCTTTTTTTACACATGTTATTAATTTTGTTATTTATCCAAGGTTGTTTGTTTCTTTTACTATTTTTATACATTTTTCTGGTATATTTAGATTCCTAGAATGTATTTTTTTATGTAATAGTAAATTGTATTTGGACAGTCTATATCATCTATTTCGCTCCATTTTAAGTTGTTAAGTATAGATTTTGGGCACGCCACAATTGCGGCGATAAGTCCCCTCTTTGAGGAGTGGCTAGAGAGGCGCCACGGCGTCCTCACCTTCCGCCTGACGCAGGTCCTCACCGGACACGGTTGTATCGGGAGGTTCCTGTTCCGGATAAGGCGGGAGGAAACGCCCGGGTGTCACCATTGTGTGGATCGCCCGGAGGACACGGTGGAGCATACGGTGGAGGTCTGCCCGGCTTGGGCGGAGCACCGCCGTGTCCTCGTGGAGGCGATTGGCGGTGGCGATCTCTCGCGTCCGGCCTTGGTCCAGGCCATGGTACGGAGCGAGAGGGCTTGGGAAGCCATCACCTCCTTCTGCGAAGCAGTAATGTTCGCGAAGGAGGAGGCGGAACGCGTGAGGGAGAGGCAAAATTTGCGCCCTCACGCCTCTAGCCGCCGCAGGAGACGCCCTGGGCGTCGGGCATCGCAGGCCGATTCCCGGCCACCGTAGGCGCGGGCTTGCGAACGGCGAGCAATGGGCAGCTCGCCGTTCGATAAGGACCAGGCCCGGGTCGACGGCGCGTTGTGTTCCACGCGCGCCTCAAAGAGATGTCAGCACCAATGACGGGGTTTGCTAGGACCGATGCCTGCTAGGGTTGCGGAAAAGTCCAAGAGGGTTACCGTGGCCCCTGGCACAGGCAACTGAAGGAACACGGGTGGGTTTTAGTCAGTAAGAGTCTGACACGCCCTCCTGCTCTGCCCAGAGCGGGAGAAGTTATTTAATGATTTCCCACCCACAAAAAAAAAAAAAAAAAGTATAGATTTAATTTTAACTTTTTCAGTTTGTTGTATTGTTTTTGTATCAACCTGTATTCGTGTTGGGCCAAATCCTACGCACGACAGTATTAACATGCGGTGATCAGCCATTACAGTTCCGAGTGCGGCCGAGTACAAGTCTAACGAGCGCGTTCTTATAAAAATGTGATCTATACAGCTACGTGTGGTGTTATTTGCGCGTGTTTCAATTCTTGTGTAGTCAGATATCGCGCTCGTTAGACCACACTCGGACATGCTATTTACGTAGTATTCTCGAATGTTGTCGTATGTCTTTAGGTCTATGTTTATGTCTCCTAGCAAATAAGTGTCGTGTGATTTAACAGAAGAATTGGATAAGACACTGCTAATTTCTTTTACGAATAGATGTTTGCTTTCGCTTGGTGGTCTATAAATTGCACAGATATAAGCGGTATAGTTGTGAGGTGTAGTAATTTGGCCAATAATACATTCACTGTGTACTAACAAGTGATTCATCGGTTTTATAACGACCGATTCAAAGTACATGTGCAAAACACTTACAATACTAGAAGTGTTAGACAACGTAAATTTGTGCGAGCACCAGTAAAAAATTACTATGGCAAAAGAACCAATAAGTATTTGACCCCTACACTGTTCAATAGTATCGACTGGCTGAGAAGAGATAATATTGTAATTAGCGGGCGAACACTGGGGAATAAATTAAAGGCTGAACTGCTGAATGAAATGATTGCAAAAGGTGACAATAAAGTAAACCACAAAAAAAAAAATCTTGCCGTCCTTTTAAACTATGTTTCTACCTAAGTACTTAGATGTCTAATTAGATCGTGTAAACCAAATGTTTTAAGACGAGCGCGAATCCTTTATAAAATATGTACAATGTTTGGTACAAAAAAATGATATATTAAAAAAAAAAATACGTTTTCTGTTTTTACCTAACTTACTGTGCATTTCATAGCCATCGATGTTGTGTATATGATATGAACAGTGTTTTCATTTATATTAACTTCTGTTAAGATTAAGACACTGGAGACTAAGAGACTAAGACATTGGATGAGCTAATTAATTGTGTAACACAACCATAATTTTTAATTATAGATCTAATATTTATGTGAACAATATTCTGATTAATTTTACTAATGGAAGGTATAAGTTTACTAAAAAAATTAATGTTTGCACAGTCGAATAATTCTTGGTGATTGGGAGAGAGATTCGGCATAACTTATTTTAAAACTATTACCGATAAATATTATGACGTCCGGCCTCCTGCGTTGTGGTCGAGAGCCGATCGATGTCCATTTCGCTCCTTACGACTGTAGGCTTATCCTTGTCTTCTTTACGTAGCAGCACATTTCCATCCTGGAACCAGACATATTTATATGCTGGACGCAATTTTCATAGAAGCGATTTATTAGATTTCGTTAGAGCGCGACGCAGGATTACTTTTGACTTGCACATCTCAACAGGGGCTTCCGAAACAATTTGATCCAGCAGAACTTCTTCCTTTCTGGATGCACGTACCCATGACTGAGCCTGTCCTGCTTATTTCAATTCCACATGAATGTTCCCTTCACGTTCATTCCGATCTTCCATGCGTTTAACGTCTCGTATCTGTGATTTATCCACGTTGAGAGTTTCAGCCAGCTTGACAGATATCGAGTCAAGGTCTTACCCCAAGGGCCTACCACTTCTGGCACGTTATCTAGACGCTGTTGCTCTACATTACGCACATTTTGTGTCAGTGAGCTGATTTCTAGTTCAAGATGAGTTTTTTCGTTGCTAAGGTGGGTTATACTTCTTCTCCAACTCCTGGTTGTGCTTATTTTGGGTTTCCACAGTTTCTGTCAGTTCCTCGACTTTTTTTGCTGCAGAGGTTTACTGATACTTCAATTAGCTGTAATTCTTTGTTCATGACTTTTTTCAGTTCGGCTGTAATATCCTTCAGAAATTTGTCACTATCTATGTTGCAGTTACCTAGTGTTTTACTGCAGGTGGCAACTTCCTCTTCTTCGTCTTCCTCGTCCGGAATAAAGAAGGATGATTTCCTGTTAGGCGAGTTGTGGTTGCATTCATCACATATCCACTCCAGGCTGTCCGCATTACGAAGTGCAGATAGTTGTTTCGCGGTAAGATCGGAGCAGGCTTTATTAGCGTGAATAGTCTTAGCACATGACCTGCATTCCAGTCTTGGCGATCTGCTAGTTATTCCTTTATTGCAATTATCACATTTTGTCATTTTGGTTAGAGTAGGCGGTAGTTAGCGCACAAATAACTAATGATAAATTAACACTGTAGTGATATGAATATATTTCTTCAAAAGTATATGAATCCCATACGTATTGGGCTGTTTCACAGTGTCTAAATGTATATCCAAATAGATAGTGTCTCCTATCTACTAGATAAAGTAAAATCTATATCAGACAATTTACGAGATAATCTGCTTGATAAGCTGAACGAAACTCATAATTATGTAGGTACCATCCATGTTTCGCAACAACATAGACCACATCTACTTTTCTTCAAGGTTAGCCACATGGCCAACAAACACAATAATTAAATATGTAACCAGTTACGGAATGTTATATTTATACAGAATCATAATTTGAACAGTTGGTGTCTGAATAATTATGTTTAATTTGTTATGCGATGTTAGATCTATCAAGGCATGCAATGCGGAGGAATGAGGGAAATGTCGTGAAAAATGTTTTGAGTATGGATGTGGAAGGCTATAAGAGTATGGGAAGACCAAAGAAACGATGGATGGACTGTGTGAAAGATGATATGGCTGGAAGGCGGGTGACTACCGAGATGATGACTAATAGAGAAGCTTGGATGAAAAATACACGTTGCGCTGACTCCAAACAAGAGATTGATGATGATGATGATGTTGTTAGATCTACCTTGAACCTGAGGTCTCCTATTGGTGGCTGCGCGTACGGGATACCCTTGAAGCTGCAGTACGTGCCACCGTACTCGTTATGCACTAGCTCGCCCTCCAGCAGGCCCTCACTCACTCTGACTTGCACCATCTTCGTACTTAACGAATCTTTATTACTTTCTTAAAACACTTGGGCTCTACAGGTCCCTGCTAAATAACACAAATAGTCACAGTTCACTGAATCGGAAAGCAAGCATGGCCGTTAAAGATCTCAAGGTTAACTTATTATAATTTTGTTTTTACGCTCAATTTAAATTTCGTGAGAACGATTGTGTTGATAGCGCCTGCACAAGTGTATGACTGAAATATTTTCATCCGTGGTTCTTATTTTATGTATTACAGCTTTAACTCGTGATTTATTTTGATGGCAATTATTACAAACCTACTGCGCTGAGTTCGTTGTACGATTAGAAAGAGATAACAAATAAATTGCGTCCCAATTGTAGACGTTGGTTGAAAAAGAAGTAATTATGTGAAAAAAAAGCTTGCTGAATCACGAATTCCAAAATATTGTTATGTTCTTATTTTTGCGAAAATATTCAAAAAATACTGCCCTCATATTCTACCTCTCTCCTACTTTACGAAGGCGCATCTAGAAAAACGGACTTCCAAAAAGAAGTAAAGAGTTTCATAACTAAATCGGTGGTTTCACAAAGTGCAGCAGCTGACTGAATGAAAACAGATAGGAGTTCTCGATAAAGTATAAATAACTATATTTGTTCAGTTGTGTACTAGTTTACTTGACAGAGACACTATTTTCATAAAAATATCTTCATATTGTACACCCTTTGGAGATTAATAATGAACTACATAATTTATAATTTTCCACGAACTATTTGTACCAGAAACCCTTGTGACAACTAGCTGTTTAAAAATCCTTCGTAAAATATGTAGGAGCAAATTCCTTAAAGATAGTGTCCCAGAATTTAAATTCTTCATGATCCGGCGCTGTCCCCGTTAACAAATCGTTGCTTATGTCCAAATATTCTTCCTTTTTCACTGTGTAAGGATTCCATTTCACACCTAGTTCATCGTTTGGAGTTGGATTTCTGAAAAACAGGAATAAATGCATTAATAAGAGTCTAAAAGATGAGAACATTTTTCCATAGGCCAGATTCGGACTAACTTACCCATGTTTTGCGAAGTTAGTCCAAAGCTTTGTCATGTTATCAATCATTTCGAAAGTTTTTGATCTTATATCAACTTTTCCTTCTGCTGCTCTACTATTGAAAATATAAAACAAATCATCAACATGACATGAGACTTCTTTACCTCCAGTTACTTCATCTAGCCCCATCAATCGGCTTGCAATATTTCTCTCAGATTTGCAACTGAATTTAAAAAAGTATATTTTGTTCTTTTTTGTACTGGCGCAAATCTTGGCCCACTTAATGATGTCATATTTGAGTACTTCGAAAGAATGGAATCGAGCCAACTTTTCCCAGTCAGCTCTTGGAGTATTGTCGTTCATATAGAAATCCTTAATCTTTCGTGCCACCTCTATTTGTTGTTTCACCGGACAATTCAATGATATATGTTTAGGGGTAAAATAGGTTATAATTTTATTTGCTTGTGCTAGCATTTTTTCGTATTCAGCAAAGACATAAATTATGATACCTTCATCCTCAGTGTAGCCGGTTATAACTTCCACTCCTTCATGAATGCCATTATTTAAATGATCATAAATATTACCATGGAAAAATCTTTCATTATCACCAAATTGTTTTTCACTGACAATACCCATACTTAATTCATATCCCGCTCGTTGCTCTTCAGAGTATGTTAGTGGTGTTGTTATTTGAACGAGTGCTTCCATTGGTTGGGTTTTAAAGTAATCGTAGAGACTTCCATCAGTTTTTGGATCGTACCCCATATGCTCGGCCAATGCAATTGCTCTCTCATGGGGTTCGATTACTTCTCCCCACCAACAATTTGCAGTTCCACTATGACAGATAGCTCTCTTGAAAAGTCCTTTTGTTAATGGTGACACCAAGTGATAGCTGACACTGGCAGCGCCTACACTTTCACCAAAAATGGTTATGTTGTTTGGATCGCCACCAAAATTAGAAATGTTTTTATTGACCCACTTCAATGCTGCCACCTGATCCTTCATGCCTGCATTGCCAGGTACTTCTTCTGTATCTAAACAAAGAAAACCCAGCACATCAAGTCTGTAGTTGATTGTGACAAGTATCACGCCTTGTCGAACGAGGAATTCAGGGCCAAATATTTCGTCATTTCCGCTGCCGGAGAGATATCCGCCTCCGTGTATCCAGAACATTACTGGTAAAGGCTGGCTGGGTTTCAGTTCTGGTGTATAAACGTTGAGGTACAGACAGTCTTCGCTTCCACGGGGCGCTGTTTTCATGAACACGTCATACTGATAGCTAACGGGACCAAACTCTTTTGCGCTCTGCACACCATTCCACGGCTTTGGACTTTGTGGTGCCTGCAAACGTAATGATTATTAAACCTTCAGAAATGTTAAATCAACAGCTGCCCACATAATAATATTTAAAAATCACTAGCCTGATGCGATTAAGCCTAATTTGAAAGAGTACTATAACAACCATTTACGGTCGGTCAATATTAATGTGATGGGGAGTTACATAAAAATGCTAGCTAGATTTTTAATTTAATTATATTTGTTAAACTGGTATTTCTCATAAAAATATGCGCATGGTTGAACACGCAAGGTTGTCACGAGTATTTTTAATGACACATTGGCAATGTTAACACACATTTACTGCAGTTCAGTTAAAAATCTTTACAAAATTAACTGGTTAAGAATGGTTCGGTTCTAGTGTCTTGCTTCAAGTTTATCTGCTCTTCAAGTTCTAGTGCACATAGGTACACAGCGCAGTACAGTAGGTACAGCTTGCATAAAAATCTAGGTTTCATACACCTGAGATAAGTTCCATCGGACAGTCAGTTTACGAATGTAAGGGAAATTTGTAAGATCTGCCGGTCTATTCTGAAAAAAACTCCCTTTGCATACTTAAATGAAGTGAGCTGTCTTTCCGCCTGATGCTTGGGATTGACTCTCTTCGAGCTCACTTAAACTACGTTTTCACGGTGATATATTTACAAAATGGACGGGGTGGGTGTAATATCTACCTTGAACCTGAGGTCTCCTACAGGCGGCTGCGCGTACGGGATGCCCTTGAAGCTGCAGTACGTGCCGCCATACTCGTTGTGCACCAGCTCTCCCTCCAGCAGCCCCTCACTCACTCTTACTTGCACCATCTTTGCACTGCAAGTATAAACAATAGGGACACTGCTACTAGGATCTTTTGGCGCTCAAATGACACAACAAGTCTAGGATCAATTACAATAAAATACCACTTTAGTATAAATATTGAGTTAAGAACATTTGCAACACACCGCGATGTAGGTTTTGAAATAAATGATTGTGTTATTTTAATCTCACTAGGTATATGAGATAATGTATGTGCAAAATGACGCACACTGGATCATTCGAGCAACTGTTTGTTTATTATACCTAGATTTTTAGCTTATTAACAAGAGCTACGATATAGCAGTAGGTAGGTTTGGTTTGGTAGCTCTTGTATCGTATTTCTTTAAACCTACGCAATTTTTTTTGTGGCCCGATCTTAATGGCCGACAACTTGTTAGTCAAAGAAAAAATGCACTTTTCTGACAGCTGTGACGTTTTTACTTTACCCAATTTTCGCGCTAAAGTGAGGACAAAATAAATGATTTCCTCCACCAAGCTTATAATGTCATCGCGTTTACATAATCAATGAATGTCCATGTGAGATAATCGTATTAATTCAAGTATTATTTTCTGTTGGTTAGGAACAACAATATTATATTTTATCGTGTTTTGGCTAAGTGATTGTTTTTTTTCCAAGGTCAAAGAGTTGATTACAAAATTATTGTAAATGTTTTTAGTACTGACTTTTAACACGAAGCCTAGACTATCGGAGATAGGTATATCTATCTACATACATAGATATGCATGTACTAACACGTAAGCTTAATCCGAAGCTCAGAAACCGCGTAGTAATAAGGTTGACAATCGTAGGAAATCTTGTCGATGTAGACATCTTTTTAAGGCTGACTGTGTACAGTGTGTACTTAGCATAATCAGCCTATAATGTTCCCACTGCTGGGACACAGGCCTCCTCTTGGTGGGAGGGAGTGGATCATAATCCACCACGCGGGCCCAGTGCGGGTTGGTAGATGTCACATGTTTTTAGAGCAGTGGTGACGAAATTTATACAAAGTAAAGCGCCTGTCTGGGTTTGAACCTACGAACTACGACTCGTAACTGGGCCATTGGGTCATTGTTTTGGGGGAAGTAAATATGTTTTGTTCATGCTATTTTATTGGTAATTACTAGCTATCGACTCAGCCTATCGCAGTCCACTGCTGGACATAGGCCTCTCCCAGGCTGCGCCACAACACCCTGTCCACCGACTTCCGCATCCAGTCTGTCCCAGACACTTTCTTGAGGTCGTCGGTCCATCTAGCTGGGGGGCGTCACCACGCTACGCTTGCCGATACACTGTCCCCACTCCAGGACTCGTCTGCTCCACCGGCCATCAGTCCTTCGACAAACATGACCAGCCCACTGCCACTTCAGCTTGCTTACTCTGCAAGCTATGTCGGTAACTCCGGTTCTTTTCCGGACAATTTCATTTATGATCTTATCCTTCAAAGAAACTCCGAGCATAGCCCGCTCGTCATATCTTCTCATATCTTGAATTTGTGGACCAGCCGAACTGTCAGTGTCCACGTGAACGTTGCGGCACCGTACGTCACAATGGGAGGAAGTAATGTATGACGACCTTAGTCTTCAAACATTGCGGGATTGGCGACGAGAAGACTTGACGAAGTTTCACAAACGCTGCCCAACCCAATCGGATCCTTCTGTCCGCTTCTTTCTTAAAGTTGTGTCTACCGAGCTGGATGACTTGCCCTAGGTAGACATACTCCTTCACAGCTTCGAGAAGCGACCCTTCGATGTGGATTGGACTCGGCAAGACGTGTGAATTGTTCATGACTTACTAGCTATCATCATCGTCAGCCTATATTCGTCCACTGCTGGACGTAGGCCTCTCCTAGTGAACGCCACTGATCCCGATTTTCGGCTACTACTACTAGCTATATGACGGCCAAATTCACAAACGCAAATCAATTTGAATTCTTATTTTGGTCTTGTGCTGTGAGTGCTGTGATTGTCATTGTATCGTGTATTGTATAGCGGCAGTGAGACTTTTAAGATTCATAATTACCGCTATCAACAATTTATATTATTTCTATTATACCTGTCTTCTGCATTCTAAATAAAGCAGAAAACCGCTACACTCCCACGATGCTAACATACATTATTTGTGTCGGCTGTAGCTCTGCACACTCCGCAATATCAAATTTATGAAACATTGGTCACCCCTAAATATGCATGGATACGCTGTTTATGGCCGAGCAGTATTGTGTCTATGGAAATGGTGTCTGATTGGTTACGCATAACCAGGTAAGAGGAGATTGAGGGGCCGATGGCTAAATAATGGCAAGATAAAGCTGTTAATTAGGACGATTAACTTTAAGACGTTCTTAAGAAGTATTCTGAAAGTATTCAGTCTTAAGTATTCAGTAAGTAACGTTGCAAACAGTTGTCAAATATATAATATTTCGCTGTTTTGATTACTAAGTCAATATTACTTAATCACAGTTATGAAATATCGTACTAGCGCATTAAAATATTTATAATAATTGCAATAATTAGTCTGCTATGTACATGCAGAACGTGGGGTTCTGGGTTTGATTTAAAGGTCTGGCAATGAGTATCGGGTTTCCTCATTACGAATTTCTTATTAGCAGCCCGGATGGAGTCTGGATTTGTTCCCGTTAATGGCCGCTCTTATCTGTTACATGGGCCCCAAACTTAACTGGCGAAATGAGGATGTACTCTATAGTAACCTCCGCTTACCCCTTCACTGTATACAGGCTTGACGTTACGTTTTTGTTTGCCTTGCTATGTTTTTTTATGTCCAACAAAACATTTTCTAATAATAAATACAGAAATAACGACACATTTTTTCCAATTTAGAGCTGCCTTTTCCAAATTTAAAAATAACTTACGTTACAACAGTTCCATATTCAAGTACGTCGGATGTTGTCGGCTGGCCCCGGAGCGCTGCGCTTTCGTGTCACGCGCGCCCGTCAATCAGCGCCGATTGTTTGAATATGGAGCGCGGAATATTCTTCCGATGTTTCATGTTTAATTGCACGTTGTGACTAACGATGGACGGATGGACGTGATGTGTTTCGCGATTTGTTGTAATTATAATGTCTTTGTTTGATAAATGGTGTCATTAGTGATGATTTTGCTTTGATGGGATGGTAGGTACAGTAGGAGGAAGAAATCTGTCCGATTACTTTTCGGGCTCGACACAGAAACTCATTCACCCCGAGTCGATCTTTGTGATCACTAGCTTTTCCACCAATGAAATTAAATCATAAACAGGTATAAGGCATGTGCCTCAATGACAAATAAAATCAACCTCCAAACACGAAACCAACCTACTGTAAGATGCAATTACTGATGTTATGCGTTCTCTATCTCAATTTACAACCGAGGTATTTAATAACAGTGGAACAGGTATTTGGTGCGGGCGAATATTCAAGGAACGTTTGAATTGCAAACTGTTTCGGGCGGCCAACGGTTGACAGGGAGGCTGCCAGCCAGCGGCGAGACGTAGTGCATGAGATATAGCGGAGAATAAAATAAAATATTGGAACTGCTCGTAAAAGGTCAAAAAAAAGCTCCTAAAAGCCGGTCGGTCGTTTCGGCCGAAGTTACGGACGTTTCCTACTCCGTATTACTTACGGACATAAGATTAGTCCGGGGCCCGAACTAAAAATGAATGACAAAACGTTTAAACAGTTGTCTTTACTGCCGATGTGTTTTTGTCTGTCCGGAAAAGTTAATTAATCGGGAGTAGTGTTCACTTTTAAGTACCGAACTACTTTTGGACGGGCCCGTACCCTCATATAGGTGGCGCTGTGTGTGATATCAGTCAGAGGGCCTAGACCAGGGATGGCCACCCTCTATACATCAATTTGCCAATTTTTCCAAATATATATTTAATGTGACCATGACGTGCCAATAAACAATCTTGACTTGGTGGTGACTACTGGAAAAAACTAAACAGTTTCGGAATAATAGTATAATAATAAAATAATATATAATAATAGTGTAATATTTATCCGTAAATAAATATATACATTTACTATATTCAGTCATCTTAACATTTACCGTTTTATATTTATTACAATAAAAAATTAGCGCGACTTCGGCTGATACAAACTAGATGCCAAATCATTTATATCCGGTTCACATTTTCCCTGGCACTTACGCGATAAAATAGCCGAAATCGAAGCGCCTATAGTAGCCGGGTGCGCTCAGATTTTTATGTTTGTTACTGCAACTTAGTTACCTAAATTAATCAATTGATGCCGTGCCCAAATTATTTTCTAGCGTGCCATACGTTCGCCTACCCTGGCCTAGACAATGTGACATTCTAGTACCGAAAACGATGATGGAAAAGTCAATACTTTAATGGATGAACATATTACTGAAAACATAAAATACGAAACGCTTTGAACGCGATTGCCACATTTCTTGGCCCTCAAATAACAGAAACAGAAGGTAGAGATCTAATACTAGTATTTCGGAGATACCTCAAATAAATTAGGGAGAAGGGGGAACGAAAATTAAAGACCTAAACCTTAACTATTTCGTTTTAATGACTCTGCAACTTAAGGCTCCTTCAAACAGGCGCGACAATGACGCGACACAAAGGCACCGTCTGTCGTCGGACGAGCAGTGTCTCTGTGTCGCGTGTCGCACTTGTTTGTAGGAGCCTTTATGAATTTGCAGTATGTAGGCAACATGACATATGCAGTGAATCTAAATGCCGTTCTTCGCCGATAAAAATCAAAATAAACTAACAACAAACAATATGACTCTAAATGCACTGTAATCCTATTCCCAATACTAATTAATATCAAACTAGCGACGATAACTTGGACCAAAGCAAAATTGTAATGCGTTCGGCGCTGGCACAAACTTCGTCTGAAATATATTAATTAATTATACATATTTGGTAATTCCTACGAAATTTGTGTATTGTGCAAAAGTTGGCTATTTACTTTCCAGATTTCAATAACAGTCTTCTGTAATAACTTATAGGGTTTGTGGAAATTGCTTCGAAGGGAATGGCTTTTCGGTGTTTCTGTCTCATGCTCGATTAAGTTTATTTTGATGTATTAGTTCACGGCTTCGTTTAGTAATTTAATCTTTTACCACTTCCTATAATAATTACTGAGGTACCTATTCCACGCTTTTCTACTTCTTCATTATGCTTTTTTATAAGGCTCCCGGATGAAAAGAAGGCGCCTAAGTACGATTTATCTTTCTCATCTTTTGTTAAAAACATCTCCAAAACACTGTAAAATCAAATTCGTAAAGATCAATTTTATCACAATATTTATTTTAAGCATTCTATTTACGTAAAAAAACAAGCTCAAAAGTCCCTTTGATCGGTAGAGCGACGGCCACAATGCATTATGGGGCACTACGTGACTGAACGCACCGGTACCCAAGAGACCCCGTGATAAAGGTTCAAAAACTTGCAACATTTTTGTCAACACTTCACAATGTTGAATCACTTCGTCTATTATAGTAAGCACTCGAGTAAGTTCGGTAAACAGTGATTTCTGTTGTGACTCGTATTTCAAATATTATATGCTTGGATAGACAAGCAAATAGGCTCTTGATAACATTCTCGTCTGGTCTATAAATTGATATTTTTGCTTTTGCCCGTAAATATTGATATTAGGTACTTAAGTAGTTTCTTGCTATAATATAAATATAATACCTACATGTAAAGAAACTGTAACCAAATCAACTATAAAAAAACTACGCATTACTACTTTGACTAACCCACCTTCACATTGATACCTTCTCTTGATAATTCTAGGCACCCATAGCTCTTTAGGATCAAAGCACATGTTTACCCACACAATAAGGATAATAAGAACAAAGCCAGGCATTCACCCTAAGGTATAGGAAATAGTTGGTGCGTAATATCGGACCTAATAATATTATGAATAGCGTGCCATACGCAGAATGCTACCTAATATGGGTAGCGAGCGTATGTGAGCAGTGGTGGCCCAGTGGTAACGGCCGCGACTTACGAGTTGCAGGTCGTAGGTTCGAACCCAGACCCAGAGTTTGTGTAAATTATTTCATCACCATTGCTCTCAAAACGATGAAGGAAAACATCGTGAGGAAACCGGCATGTCCTAGAACCAAAAATTCGAAGACCTGTGACATGTACCAACCCGCACTGCGCCCGCGTGGTGGATAACGGCCCACTCCTACTCACCGAGAGGAGGCCTGTGTCCCAGCAGTGGGAACATTATAGGCTGATTATGATGGGTCGCGAACTCTTCTAGGGTATGAATAAAATTGTTTGGGTAACACCATACTACCGGATCACTAACGCATTTTTAGAGTTGATAAGTATCACTGTATTATCACATTATTATACAGGGTTAGTGGTAAAACACCATCAACCTCTTAAGGGGTCATTGTACTCATCATTATGAACAACGTTTACTATGGGACCAAACATGAAATCGCAAAAAAATATCAGCTGTTCCCTACATTTATGTTTGCAGAACTCGTCAAAATGTAGGGACCAGCTGATTTTTTTTTCGTGATTTCATATTTGGTCCCAGAGTAAAAGTTGTTCCTAATGATGAGTACAATGACCCCTTAAGAGGTTGATGGTGTTTTACCAATAACCCTGTATAAAGATATTTTTGCGCGAGTCAAAGATAACATTCATATTTTCTCTTGGTGTTGGAGCGCCTACGAAATTGATCTTAGCTTTAAGTGTTCCGTCCTACTTTAAACTATTATGTTTTTGTTATGTGCTCGTACGCACATCATCATGTGTCACTTTTTACTTGTTATTAAAAACTCATACACGTTACATGTGCCTGTTGCCTTTTTATTTTGAATCGCACTAATTTCCGCACACTTGGCTTCTTGTCTCCTAAAATAATGAGATTAGACGGTAACGGAGTAACGCTTCACCTTCAAGGGTCTGGCCCTGGTATAGATACTCAAAAGTGTTCACAAAAAAAAAAAAACTTATTTATTTGCTGTAAAATCTGCATGTCATATTTCCACAGCAAATACTTATTTACTAGCTTCTTTCCGCGGCTTCGCCCGCGTGGATGTCGGATAGTATCGCACGGGAACGTAATATTAAGATAAAAAGTATCCTATAAGTTAATCCAGGTTATAAACTATCTGTGTGCCTAATTTCATCCAAATCCGTCCAGCCATTTTAACGTGATTGATAACAAACATCGGAACATCGAAACATCCAAACCCAATCATACAAACTTTTACGTCCTTACTAATATTGGGTCTTTAAATATGAAATTCCCTTATAGTATACAGAAAGTTAAAATCATTTTTATATAAATATTTTTTATTTCTATCAATCAAAATATGCACCCATGATAGCGATGCATCTCTGCCATCACAGTGGTAACTTTTTAATGCCCGTCTTGTTTAAGTCAGGTGTACGGGACCAACAAACTCTTCAAAGGCATTTTGTACTGCCTCTCGGGTATTGATTTTTTTCCCTGCCAAGAAGTTGTCCAAATATTGGAAAAACTAGAAGTCCGTCGCCGTCGGCGCAAGTTCTGGTGAGTACGATGGAAGAGGCAAAACTTCAAACCGTAGCTCTTGTAGCTTAGAGGCCGTCAGTTGTGCCTTATGAGGTCGAGCGTTGTCATGTAGGAACAGCGAGGACGAGCAATTAACCAAGGCTGTCCGGAGATTTGCGAGCTTCTCCATCATTGTGTCCAATTCCTCATAGTACACATTCGTAGTAATGCTGGTGCCATTTGATAAGAAGCTGTGATGAATTATACCGGCACTAGACCACCAAACAGTGACCATGACTTTTTTAGGGGTAAGTTTTAGTTTGGGGTATTGCCTAAGCGCTGAACCAGGGTCTAACCAACATGATGACCGCTTACGATTATCAAAAATAATGCATTTTTCATCGCAAGTGACAATGCGGTTCAATATCCCTTTGTTTCTGTGTCTGTTAAGCAACGCAAGGCATACCTCAATGCGTTCGTCGCGATGGCGATCGTTCAGTTCGTGCGTCACCCACTTCTCAAGTTTTTTTTGCCTTGCCAATTTGACGCAAATGGACCAATATTGATTTGATGCTAACGTTGAAAGCTGCTGCTAACTCAGTCGTAGATTGAGTATTGTCAGCTTCCACTATCGCCTTTAATTCGTCGTTGTTGACTTTAGTTTTTGGGCGATCACAGGGTTCATTTTTAGATCAAAATTTCCATGTCGGTAGCGTTCAAACCAATAACGAGTCGTGCGTTCGTTTGTAGTGTTCACTCCGTACGAGTCCGTACACGTGACTAATGTCGCGAGCCGTTTGTGTGGCATTGCTACCGCGACGGAACTCGTATTCCATAATTATCTACTCGTATTTTTATCGTGTCCATATTGATGAAAAAGATACAAATGTAGTGCAAACAAAACACTAATCAATAAACAAATGACTGAATTTGAAAATATAATTCCATATTTTTTTAATAAAATTCATTTCAATTTAGAATTTACTGCCGGCCATACATAAATTGCGTTTCAAATGGCCAGTATTGTAAAATGGCAACTTCATAGGTAAAGACCTTTATTATTATAAATGCGAAAGTCAGTTTGTTTGTTACGCTTTCACACTAAAACGGTTGAACGGATTGGAATGAAGTTTGGCACATGAGTAGACCATGACCTGGGTTAGGACATAGAATACTTTTTATGTCGGGTTCCGACATCCACCCGGGCGACGCCGCGGGCAAAAGCTAAATAGAGTGAAGCGATACTTTACGCCTGGACAGCTTTTGACCCTTTACAAAGCGTAAGTCCGATCCTGCATGGAGTATTGCAGCCACCTTTGGGATGGCTCAGCAAAGTACCAACTTGCCGTACTTGGCTCGGTGGAACGCAGAGCTAAGAGGCTCATTGGCGACGTAAAACTGGTGGATACCAAGGTTCACAGCTTGGCTCATCGCCGCAAGGTCGCCTGCTTGTCGGTCGTCAACAGATTATACGATTATACTTCGGAGAGTGTGCCCAAGAACTCCACGACCTCATTCCACGAGCCCCCTTCTTCCATCGGTCATCTAGACGCATTGCAAGTTACCATCCTTGCCTAGTTGCTATTCCACCAATTCGCACTAAGCGTTTCCAAATGTCTTTTGTTGCACAGCAAAAGAGTGGAACTCTCTACCTGCGTCTGTGTTTCCGAACGCATACAACCCTAATCTCTTAAAAGTGAAAGTGAACAGGCTTCTTCTGGGTAAGCTCACTCCATCGTCGACTCTGTCTCTGTCACCACTGACCTAGACTAGAGTCAAGAGCAAACCCATATAACAAAAAAAACTATTTTATAATATTAGTAGGATCTTTTTAGCCCGCAAAGTCCCACAGCTGGGCAAACGCTTCTCTTGCCCTCTTCCACACATGTCTGTCCACAGTGGGCCAGTCCTTTGGGTAGGAGTCAAGTGTGTCCCTCCATCTTCGTCTTGGTCTGCCGCAATGTCACCTACCATTTTATGGAACCCAATCAACCAATAACCAATAGGTAATTGCGTAAAACACTAACAGTAGGAAAGGCTTACATTTTGACAGTTCAACAACTGTTTATATTCATTGCGTTATTTACGTTGTTGAGCTGACACATTTACATAATTATGAAGCAATGGATTCAACAAAACACAACACAAAACAAATTCATGGATTCCTTCAAAATGATTCAGAATCAGAAATATTTATTTACCAACAATGCAGGTACAGGTTTGAGATGCTACAGAATACAATGTTTCCGCTACATTCTATCTTACGGTGTGAAAAAACATTAGATAACATTACATTGACATTGAAATCAACAAGACATTAAAAATTAATACACATAAATAAATTGTCACTTATATATTCCTTACATTAAAAAATAAAAAATAAGTTATCAAATATAAATTATTGCAAAAATGTATTAAAAATGTCAATTACAAGAAAAAAGTTATTTATTTATTTATTTATTTATTTAACCATTTATGTACACACTTATATAAACAGACAAGAAGAAAATAACAGAAAAATAGGTACAAAGGTGATGCTTATTTCTAATGAAATGTCTTCCAGCATACAAACAAAAAAAAAAAAAAAAAAAAAAAAAAAAAAAAAAAAAAAAAAAAAATCTTACAGTTATAAATCTTTGTCATTCAAGAAGTCATTTACAGAGTAGTAACATTTTCGTAATAGCAATTCAGTCAGTTTAGTTTTAAATGTGCGTGTGGGGTGTTCATTGAGATTATGTGGCATTTTATTATAAATGATTCAGATTGTGAATAATAGTGTTTTACGCAAAGAGGCCTGGTTCTTTTAGCCCAGAAATCTTCTGTTTATGTACTTAGAGTTAGATGTATTATTTCTGCATAGTTATAAGTTATCCATGATAACGCTCGATGGCATTAGCATACTATACTACCGGCGACTACCCTTCGGCAAACTTTTTCTGATCATTTGACCACTGAAATTCATTGACGCGTGAAATGAGTTTTGTTTTGGCGGTTATTGTACTAGCGAAACTGCAGACGCGATGGGTATCGTTATCTAAACAATATAAAAACAATAGGGCGGTTAACGACCGCTGGTAGTTTTGTTATTTGAAGTAAGAGTTGATAAAATCTGTTTTCTTTTGTTTTATCTTATTTTTTTTTAACTTTATGCACAAGTAAAAAGTACTGTACAAAGGCGGACTTAATGCCTGAGGCATTTACTACCAATCAATATCGGTACCAATCACAGACGTCTGTGAAGTATACCTACACAAAAAAACCGATATTCCAAGTGACTACACAAACTGCGGTCCACGACGCCATAAAGAAAATCATTAAATGAATTCCTTTTTTGTTTTATCATGTTTAGATGTCGATACCCATGAATAACCTCTGCGGAGTTTCACTAGCAAATTTAATTTGACTCCGTTTAAAAGATACCACTTCCTAGTGCTTTAGCTGGGGAAAAAGTGGCGCAACTAACTCCCCAGCAGCACAGCGGTCTGTTCAGTTAGAAGAACTTTTTGAACGTTTTGGACATCGTAATGACGTAGTATAATACAAGTGCGTCCGCACATTATGTTTATGTTTGTTTGTCCTAACAAATACGGTAGTACTTACTTTTATATTAACGAATCCGCTTATGGACAAGAATAGAACAGGTCATCCCTTGACCTGCGGGTGTCGTAAAATAGTAAGGCAATTAGTATTAATTGCCTTACAGATGGGGACCTACTCTGAAAGTCCGTCAACGAAGATACGGGCCCGTCCGAAAGTTGTTCGATATATATGAATGATCCCTACTCCCGATTCTATAACGTTTTCGGAAAAATAAGTACACATCGGGAGTAAGAACAACTGTCAAATCGTGTTGTCATAATCTCACAAAACAGCCCTCAAAATGGCAAAGGTAAACAACGTGAGGAAACCGGCATGTCTTAGAACCAATTAATTCGGCGACATTAGACATCTGTCCTGTCCTCCTGTCTGTGAGAGGCACAGGCAGGATGCTTGTGTTAAGCAGTGGAAACGTAGAGGCGATCGGCAGCGGCGGCGACCTCTCACGCTCGGCCCTGGTTCAAGCCATGGTCCGGGGCGAGGGGGAGTGGGAGGCAGTCGCCTCCTTCTGCGAAGCAGTCATGCTAGCGAAGGAGGTGGCGGGACGGGAGAGGGAGAGAGTCTCCCGTCCAAGCCGCCGCGGTGGACGCTCCGGGCGTCGGGAGCCGCGTGACGACTCCCGGCCACCGTAGGCGCGGGCCTGCGGGCGGTGAGTAATGCGTAGCTCACCGTCCGATCAGGACCAGGCCCGTGCTGGACGGCGCGTACGTGTTCGACGCGCGCCTCAAAGAGATGTCAGCATCGAAGAGGGGGCCCACTAGGGCCCAAGCCTGCCGGGAAAGCGGGATCATCCAAAAGGGGTACCGCTGACCCGGAACATAAAGGGCCAAGGAAGGAACACGGGTGGGTTTTAGTCAGTAAGAGTCTGACACTCCCTTCCGCTCCACCCAGAGCGGGAGGAGTCATTTGATGATTTCCCATCCTCGGAAACGTTAAAGGCAGATTATGCTTACTACAGATTGGCATCAGAGTCCTCCTGTTTGCAAATAACAACAACTGTTCTATTAGGGTCACTCACTATTGTTAAAGTTTCTTGACATGTCAAAAGAAGTCTTGCTCTTCCTCTTATACTAAACACTTCAAACTCCCTAGTCCTATCCTGCTTTCTCTCATCTTCCATTCAAAAGTGCTACAAGGCCGTAAACAAGTGTGTCAGTAAACATTTGTGAAACGGTCACTGTCATTGTATATTGACAAAACAAGATAGGAGCGTTAGTTCCGTTTTTGGCCAGGCGCCACAATAAGCCATAAAGCTAAGCTTATTTATAAATTTAAATTTATAGTCTTAAGAAAATTTTGTATGTAAGCAAATTAAGGAAATGATGGGGCTGACATGACCTGTTAATGGTTGCAAGTCCCTAATAAAAAAAGGGAAAAAAAAAAAACTTGTAGTGTTGTTAAGTTATAATTAATACTTTATGCCTAAGCATCCTCAATATTCAGTTAGATATTTCAATTCATTTTCGTCCGTATTTCATTTAACCTTGTAAGTTACAAGTCATGAGGTGAAAATCTTGGCGAGCGCCACAAATCAGTCACGCGGTAAATCACTTTTGTTTTGGAGTTTAAACTCTAAATTACATTAAAATACCTCAACACATAAATAAACGTGTCCCTACCTTACTCGGAAATGCAGGTCTTAGTTAAGCAAACCAGCTACATTGTTACAATGTACATAGCAAATAACAACAATGTACAGGTGTACTAACTCAACTGGGGCTGGCATTAGTCCTTTACGAGTATTTCAACTAAGCTACAAGTATACATTTATTTTTTACCCGACTAACAGACGTGATTAAGTTTACTTCTGGTTGTTTTTAATAATGCGAACTAAAGTTTCTATACATTAATTAACTTCATTGTGAATTAAACATTTATTTGACTAACCGGTTGGTGCAGTTGGTAGCGACCCTGCCTTCTGAGGCGCTGGTCCCGGGTTCGATCCCCGGACAAGTCAAACATTTGTGTGCATGAACATGTCTGTTTGACCTGTGTCTGGGTGTGTATATGTATATCAGTCATCAGGTTACCGTAGTACAGGCTCTACCTAGTTCGGAACCTGAAGACCTTGTGTGGATGTTGTCTCATATTTATAAATTATAAATTTCTTGATAGCACCATTTTTTTGACTTGGAAACTTTAAAATGGCGTAAGTAATAAAATCTCAGAGACATGTCCTTTCTCAGCAACTCTTACTCGTATTTTCTGTTATATTGCACTTAAAATTAAGTTCACAAATCAACAATGAACATCGAATACAAAAAGAAATAAATATAAAAGACCGGACATTTCAAAAGATATTACAGGAAAATTCCCTAAGTTGTTCAGTTTGAACTGGTTAATACCAGTTGGATCCGGCACGTGCCGAAGTGAACTAGTTACGGATTATTGCCGCGTAAGATGCAGGGCGTCTACGGATGCGTTTTTCTTACAATCTGAAACTTTTTCCTCGAGCTTTTATTTTTAAAACCTATTGCTTTGTTTACCGTTCTTATAAGCGCGCTTGAGAAAAACAACGAAATAAGGACATGTAGTTGTAAGACTTGTACATTTTAAACAGACTTTTATGCCAGTTACTAAAGGTAGGTTAAAGTTAATCTGAAGAGTAAAACATATTTACTTACTATACGCCTATAATAAACGGAATTGTAGCAGACGGATACGGGCTTTACAAAATGCGCCATATATCTGAAAAGAAAGAAAGAAAAATAGATTTATTTGTTACAGAAATACGGGCATACAAGAAACTAATTAGCTCTAATAATTAAGAAAAAAAAAGTAAAAATAACAAAGAGATCTTTAATCACGAGCACAAAACAGAAATCGTCGACAGCTGCACGTCATGACTGTGACAAGAAGGCTTCCACTCAGCACGATGCTGTGCTATGGGGGACCCACAGCACAGCGCTGATTTTCAGTGGTTACTCCGAAAAGGACTATCTATACCTGTATATATGTATATCTGTAACTTGTCGTGCATATTAACACCAGCCGTGTCAGCAAAGGCTGAGTGTGACGTAATGCATTTACAACTCGGACCGAACAAGTTAGTTCGTAGTAAGTGTAATAAACGGATTTCAAATCTAATACTAATTCCTTTGTGTGACGCCAGCCGTTTGTTTAGCTAGTTACCTAATATATTGTTAGGTTTATTTACTCTGCTTGTCCCCCATACTTTGTCCCTACCAAATTGAAAGTTGGTCCAGCGTTTGTTTGAACTATTGAACTAGTTTACGAACTAGTTTATCGCTCGCAAACGTTTTTCAAAACCTTGTCGAGTGTATTGTCTGGAAGTTTTTGGTCTGACACGGTGGAATATTTTTGGTGCAGAATATTTTTGCTTTATAATCTTTTGTGTTTGTCGCATTTATGGTGCAGAGTAGTAGGTACGTCGAAAATAAAGCAATCTCATAAAAGATTGTCTAAAATAATGTTTTAGAAATTAAGTTAAAATAGAGTAGTGTTATCACCCGCATAACAAGTAGGATCTAGCTACGAGGAAAATCTATTGATAAAACCGAAATTAACTCCTCGCCTTTCCCTAGCTTTTTTGCTAGCTACTTCCTCTATTTAGTATTTATAATCAATACTTACTCTTCAATGTTGATTTTCCGGACACGGCTGATTGTAGGCAGGAGGAAACTGTTTTTCATCCGTTAATTCACGGAATTTTTGTAGAACAGATTCATTCGCGTTTCTTATTGGCGTGTGCTCGTTGACATATGGCCAATATTTAATGATTTATTAATTTAATTTGTTGTGTTTCGTAATCTTAATTACATAGCATACAGCATCCAGTTCTTCTAACTGAACAGACGACTTCGCTGCTGGGGAGTTTGTTGCGTTACTTCATCTTCCCAGCTAAAGCACTAGGAAGTGGTGGTGTTGTTTTGGGGGACTGTCTTATGTAATTTTGACGTTCAAAAAGTGTTGATTCTCAGCTTAGTTTGAATAAATGACTTTTGATTTTGAATTTGGTTTCTGATCCCTACTAGGTTCCTCCTAATTAACACCAACCTCATCAACCTAATTTTCACGGATTGGCGGTTCCTAAAGTTAAAACAACAAAATAAGGAAATAGGAAACTTGTGACTTTTGAGTTTCAGTTTTGGGCGGTAGCATAAAAGCTTTACGTTTTCAATTATTTTGTGTTATCATCTCTCAATACATAGCAAGTATATTATTCTCATCTCGAGTGATAGGGAGTAAAACTGTTTCACAAACTGGGTCAGCGCTATCATATTGCCTGGCCTGTCAAAATGTGATGGATCTGCTTACCGAAAACACGCTATAGTAATCGTTCTATGCCTCAGACCAAATAAAAAATCAAGAACACATAGAGCTGCAAACAATACAGTGAAGCATGCCAAACTACACCTTGCTCTGTGCATACACGCTCACACGCACACATTTACAACTAAACTACACCTCACTAAGTGCACACATGTTTACGAAAATGGGCTCATGTCACTGTTTACAGCGCTGTCTTGATTTTTTATTTGTAGTTTTATGCATATTTATCAAAACGCACATTGTACCAATACCTGTGATATTTAGGGGGGTATTTGTAGATCATTTGTGTTAGGAGTTCTGCAACTTCAACACAATTTCTCAGTTTTGATATTTGGTTGCGCCTGTTAACAGTAATTTTTAACCGACTTCACAAAAAGGAAGAGGTTATAAGTATGTTCGAATGTATGTATATTTATTTCTCATGTATGTTCATCGATATTTTCGTCACTAAAATTGTGGACCGATTTTGAAAATTAATTTTCATTTCCATTTAATTTTATTAATTTTGAGTTCCTAGAGCTTCTAGAGCTTCGATAACACTTATTTAATCCACTTTGTGTATCAAGATACAGATTAAATTCTTGATAACTTCTTCTTCTATCTTGATGTTAGAATACTTCCGGTCCCAGTTGTTTACATAGCAATTAGTGGTATACGAATTGCTGTGGGGTAGGTAGGTACCACAACTACAAAGTGAATAATTACTTTAACTTCGGAAGTCAGTGTTTTTGGTTCTGTATTTTAGTTTTTTTGCCACCGAATTCTGAAATCATAGTTCATTTTCACTTTGTAATGTTTTTGAATCGTTGTGAAAAAGTTTAATATGTTTTTCGTTTTTGCATTCAGTATAAATTGATATTAGAATTACAACTCACGAAGTAAAAAGAACAGAAGTCCCATTCATGTGCAATATTAATCAATGTATGACTTGTAATGTAAGAAGTCTTAACGATACACAATAGGATAAACTGAATAGTTTGAAGTCACTACAGTCACAAATTGCACGCATCAGCTATTTTCCACATTCATTATGTCCCCATGTGTGCGTGACCTTGTATTGTTGCATTGAGTGGATCTCCAGTACTTCCCAGTATTTGTATAAGCTATTATGGTGTTTGTAATGTAGCACAATGTATAATAGTGTGTGTCTGTGTGTGCAGGCGAGCGCGCGCTCGGTCGGCGCTCGAGGCGGGGCGTGGGTGTCCGCGCGGCCGGCGACTCGCCCAGTTGACAGCATGCTCATCGCGTTCAATGACTCCACCAACCTCACTGACTTGGCGCTCGGCATCGACCTCCCCACCAGCCCCTACAGTCTCGCGCAGAAGATCATCATCGCCATCATAGGCAGCGTCCTATCAGTGCTCACCGTCGTCGGCAACTCCATGGTGATGATCAGCTTCAAGATCGACAAGCAACTGCAAACTATAAGCAACTACTTCTTGTTCTCCCTGGCTGTGGCGGACTTCGCCGTGGGCCTGATCTCGATGCCCCTGTTCACCATGTTCACCATCTACGGGTACTGGCCGCTGGGACCGCATGTGTGCGACACGTGGCTCGCGCTGGACTATCTCGCATCAAACGCGTCAGTGCTCAACTTGCTCATCATAAGTTTCGATAGGTACTTCAGTGTGACGAGACCGTTGACGTATAGGGCTAAGAGGACTACCCGAAGAGCCACGATGATGATAGGCGGGGCGTGGGGGTTCAGTTTGTTGTTGTGGCCGCCGTGGATATACGCGTGGCCGTACATCGACGGCGAGCGGAAAGTGCCGCCGCACGAGTGCTTTATTCAGTTCATAGAAACTAACCAGTTCATTACGTTCGGGACAGCGATAGCGGCGTTCTATGTGCCAGTGACTGTCATGTGTATACTGTACTACAGGATATGGAGAGAAACTAAGAAACGGCAGAAAGATCTGCCGAATCTACAGGGAGGGAAGAAGCACGACTCGTCGAAGAGATCTAATTCTAGGTGAGTTTTTATACTTAATCATAAAAGTCACTAAGACTTTCATCTAAATATGAGTCAAACAACGAATTTTATGATACGCTCTATTTTACAGTGTGGCGATTACATAGGTTATCACATTAATTGAAGCCACATATTCTACATTACGTATTTTAAACATAAACAATTAAAATTATTAATAACAATTAACATTCTAGCCATGTGACCTCTTTTTTAGTTTTTTTCTGAAACAAAATAAGAGGTCCTACCGTTACCAATAAACATAAACGTACATTAATCATTTGGTAACAATACTATAAAGTTCGTGTTGAATTGTTGAAACCATCGGCCCGCGCGTGTCCAGTGCCTTATTATCAAGGGTGGTTTGTTACGAGCCAATTTTGACCCTATTCATTTTGTTTGAAAAACGCAGTCTTTATTTTTTGTAAAATTGTTTATTTTATTATTAACCGCTGTACTGTTTAATGTGATAACCTCATCGCCAGTCTGTATGCATTTTCGATTCTGTACCTACAATTTTCTTTTGCTGTGTTAATTAAAATGAAGTAGCTAGCGTAATATACAGGCATATAGTACTGTAGGTCAATACATATCTATATACTTCGTCTTATCCTTTAAGTGTGAAGTAAAACGTAAAGAGACGCGTTGCTCCCTTTGTGGCTATTCGAACCCTTTTTATAGGAACATTGTAGCTATATGCATAGTTGTTCGACGAATTCCATTCCATTCATTATCATCCACGGAGATGTGTTAATCAATTACCTGGAATTTGTCGAATTTGGCTGGTATATACGAATAGCTTGCTTGTAATTACTGTAGTGTATCTAGTTCTCTCTGCCTATATGCTGTTGGCATAGGCAAACTGCGGCTCTACAAACTGTACCTAATCGCGAAAATCGACCTAGTGTAAGGTTGATTTTCGCCGTGCGGCTGGTCGCTTACCAAATGGTCTCACAAGTCGAATCGCCACCCCATTTACACAGAGGGGCAATTCCCGTATTTTTAAGAACGTTCGCATTCTAATCTCAGTGTCAATCTGTCAAAAATTGTATAGCGTTTACCTACATTTTTGACATTAGTCTGTCGCTGAGATGAGATTGCGACTTGAATTTGAACGTTTTTAATTACGGGAATTAGCCTTCAGGTCGATACAAATCACAGGTGACTTGTTCATTTTACATCAAAATGTCGACCTTCATACGGTGAGCGATCGCCTTCGATTGAGCATTTTCACGGCGATTTTAGTCACCCGCCGCATGCAACCTGTCGCCGCACGACAAAAGACGAAACCTTTTGGAACTTGCGATTTTGGTCACCTTAAATTTTCGTCGTGCAGCGAGAATCGTGCGGTCATAGTCACCTGTGTAAGGCCCGCATAATTAAGGAGATAAACACATTTGCAATTGTAGTAATAGCTTTTGTTTTTACTACATCTATTAATTATTTGATTTCGATTTTAAAGTAAGTAAGTACGTAAGTAGAAACTTGGTGGAATGGATTAATTAAACCTACGGTTTCCTAGAAGAGCGGTTCCGTCATTTTCTATATTCACTTAGTTGTTCAGGTGGGCCATTGTGCGTGGGCCATGACGGCCGTCGGTGGTTATTCCAACCAGCCCTCCTGCCTGCCGAAGTTGATTACGTCTCCTGGTCTGTTAAGAACATCTGTGGAAGATCTGGGTGCCCTGAGGGTTTCTGTTTTAATCTGGGTGCGTGTGAATGCACACGCGTCACCCAGATTAGAAAAGAAGAGGCACAACAGAGAGCACATGCGCTACGGTTTCCTCAGCCTCCATGCAAGCCCTGTACAGAGGGCTGTCCGTTATGCCTATTCTTTGGAATTGTTAGTTTAACGAGCAGTGTCCCATGATGGTTCCCGCCACCAGGCGCATTCCGTTCCTGTCCAGCAGGGCTAACATGACACACGCGACAATTACTCACTCTCGCGTCGTCTCGTCACCACTTTTCACATTTTCTGACAGCGCTGCCATACAAAATACTCGACTCGTTCTGCTAAACTTGATGTTTTCTCGACAAACCTTAACCTGGCACCTAAGTTATCTCGAAGTTTGACAATTCAACATGAGATAATCACCTATTTTTTTCTAATCATCCTCGATTTTGACGACTTGAAGAGTAGACGAAATTATGATAAAATAAAAAAAATACAAAAATAACGGGGCAGCTTCATAATTACCTATACTTATTTTAGTCATAATTTTATTTTACAATACTTACATTAATTATGAAAATACTTAGTTTTAAACTACTATTTATATTGGAATGTAGTTCCTTTCGGCGGCCGCGAGAGAAACTGTGTGCGGAGGGAAGCACTATTACTTAGAGGCGCATCACTTTCAGTAATAATCAGTCACTTTGCCAATTAGGGTGATTAATGAAATCAAGGAAGTTATGGCTGTATTGCAATACCAAACCTTCCCTTCTTCTCAGTCTATCGACGCGAGATAAGGAAGAGTCAAAGTGCCTTTTTTCTAGTTTACTCGAGCCTAACGGTGACGTTAGGCATTGGGATGACGTCAGAATAGTACAAAAATTTCGCCAAATCGATAAAAATAGCGTTCTCGCGCTTGTCATTTGTCATGTTAGCCCTGCAGGCGTCAGGCCAGGCCGTCATATTATAATTAATGCCATCATGGAAATCTGTAATTTTCCACCAGTATTTGACATTAATGAGGTGTCACAAAACGCTCTGTATCTGGATAACCGTTATTGTGTGACCTTTCACCGCTTTCTCAGGAAACCAAAGCTGTTCTGCCAAAATTTAAGTTAGTGTAGTTGGTGCAGTTTCTTTTCAAATAAGCTTGCTTCTCTAGTCGCATCGCAGACGTATCCAAATAATAATGGCCAATACTTTATAGGAATACGTTCCTAAGGTTTCTTTGTCCAAATGGTTGAGATAATTGTTAAAGGAGACGTTTCATTTTAGTATGGGACTTCGGCCATAATATGAACGCTTTACAAAACATGGGAAAGGAACACAATAAATACAATAAAGACTATTTTGTTTCATAATAACAAATATTTTTTAGGCACTAAATAAAAACTGAAAATGTTTGACGTTTGTCATGAGAGCACCGAACTTACGACTATCGACGTCCATGCTATCGACAGCCAGCCATGACAGGTTTGAGAGATGACATTTACATAACCTAGAATTGTCAAAACCTCGGACCAATTATCAGGATAATTGGTTTGAGTTTGCCTAAGTAATCAGGGGAATATTCAGTAAATAATATTTTCCTCAATTCGTGGATTTTTTTCCTCTTTTTTCATTACCGTACACTTTATGGCCGAAAATTTTAAAACATCTCTTTTGGGCAAAATGTGTTGATCAAATATCGACAGATTTTGCAATTATTTTTTATTTTTAATTATTGGTTGAGTTAAACTACGGATCAAAAAACCGGCACTTAAATACAAAACTGCATAACTATCGGAGTTGGAACTTTGCCCGATAAATGTATGGGCGTTGTCTATTAAATTGCATAATTCCATAATTGGCGAGCTGCCGGTATTTTAAAGTAATTCATGTTTCTGATATTGGTCTTTACGTAACAGTTTTAATGGAGTCGGGTTTTAAATTGATATTTTTGATGGATTTTATCGGAGTAGTGGAAACAAATGTTTGGTGTCATTTCGAAATATTATCCATAAGATATTATTGCACAATTGTCTCGTAAATAGGTATGATTATGATGATATCTATGAAATAATTTGCCATTTAAAAACTGGTTACGTTCAGACGATATTAAATATTTAATCAACATCTGTCGAGTCATTGTGTGTACAATAATAAAACGTGGGAAATATTATGATATTGTGACCAATAACAGTTTTAAAGAAAAAAAGGTGGGGTTTAATTTGCAATTTAAATATTAAGCTTCTAGAAATTGAAATAGGACATGATTGGATATTTTTTTAATTTTTGCATATTGGATAATGATTTACATAATATTTAGACGGTCTTGGCCTACCCACACCGTACAATACAGTACCTACGAGTATACTGTAAAAGTTAATAATTATTCTGCCCATAAAGAAGTTCATAATTGACCGCCTACACATTTTGGACCTACGCAATAAACTTTCGTAACTACCAACACATTACCTATAGCTACTGTAAATGTTAATTACTATTCTGCCCTTAAAGAAGTTCATAATTGACCTCCTACACATTTTGGACCTACGCAATAAACTTTCGTATCTATTACTGTAGTAGCTGTAGCTATTTGACAATTATTAGGGAAGTGATAAGAGAGATAGAATAACAATAGTTTGCACTGTAGCGGTATCTACATCGCCATATGAGAACTACGTCACAGTGACGTCACGCAAAATCCTGTATCGCGCAAGCAGAGTTTACCGAGCAACTAGCATATGTATATTCAACCTCCCGACAACAATCGTTGGGCAGTTGCCCACCAGACACGACACCCGTCTGGTCGGAGGATCCTCCCTTGTCTATCGAGGTATGAGTGAACTTTACACCCTGTTCCTCGTGCCTCTATAGCACCATTACACATGAAAATACAATAGACTTTAGACTTCAATAAAAAACCAAAACCTAGGGTCTAGACTGGCCTAGACAAGTGGCGATCGCTTTCGAGGCGTTTCGTATTTCTACAAGGACTTTCAACGGGTTCGACATACGTTTTTCGTTATCTTATGTCACTGCCATATTAGAATGCCATTTTAGACTTCCCATCATCATTATCGCTGGTAGAATGTCACTTTGACTTGTCCCTCTTGACCATTTCACACATAAAACGTGTAAAAAGGTATCTCTAATTTTGCATCGTGTACGATTTCACACCTAGACATAATAATAATAATAATTTATCATTGGTTCTCTCATCACAAAGCTGACTTGAAGTTAATGTCTACAAAAAAAATGTCTCAGCTGTATTCTACCTTTGTGAGAGACTGGTGCCTGATATAGGATTTTGGGAAAAAACCTGTGTTACAGGTCACCACCACCCCTTCCGTGCCCCACCGGCCCCTTCCACGGCTAGAATTAGCTTTAACAGAGATACCGTGCACGAGTCAAAGTTAAACAATATGCATAACAATAATAAAAACTAAGTAAGAGTTAAACAATATGCTTACTCTTCATGATCAATTCAAATTCAAACTCAAAGCATTTATTTCAAATAAACCAATTACAGGCACCTTTGAATATTGTTAAGGGGTGTCATTTCATGTTACGCTTCATTCATCAATCTATACCCGGCATTAGCCTTAGATCATTTAGGTTAAATGGTTCAAGGCAGGGAACACCAAGGAAACAGGGAACAAGGTTTGAAACTCTCGCGGTCCGTTTGGTAAATCTAGAAAAAGTAAAAAAAAACGAAGTGAAACCTGAATAAGCACGCACGTAACGTATCTATTTTTGTATTAATAAGTGAAGTGAAGTAATTAATATTAATGTAAAAAATGTCACTTTTTACTAAGATAAAACCCAAAATAAATATACCTACTTAATAATTTTAGTTATTTTATTGTTTACTTCTGGTGCGCACAAAATAGGTCGCCGGTCCGGATTCAGACCGCGGTCCACCATTTGGTGACTCCTGGTCTAAGGCTGCACCATCGCCGAAACCATTTGCCACAGATGAGATGACGGTCAAATAAATCACCTATTTCAAATACTTAACATGAATTTAGTACTGTAAACGGCAAGTCACGCATAAGACCATTTCCAGGCACCGTCAGACTTGTAAGGAAGTCGATCAGTTATTCAGAATGTTAGTAAAAGTTTTACAGAAAGGAGAGGCCAATTCGATTTCTGTTCTTAGATACAGTTACTTTTATCAAGATAAGTGATAACACAAAATTTACGGCCGGTTTGTTTACGTAAACACATCGATTTGGAGTATACCTTATCTGCACATTACTTTTCTTGGGCACCGGTATTAATTTGCATTTAATTTTCCACGATGACGGAAAAATGAGAAAAGTATGACATATTATAATTCTTTTTTATTCAATTCCGAGCTGAACAATAAATCCAATAAATCTATCTAACCTATTATTATAAAGAGGTAACATTGTTTGTTTGTTGGTAAGAGGTTAATCTCTGGAAGTTCTGATAAGATTTTAAAAAATCTTTTAGCGGTAGAAAGCTGCACTATTGCCGAGTGCCAGTGGTATGTTTTACAGTATACTTAGTTCAGTTCCAAGTGGACGAAATCGCGGACAGAAGTTAGTATCATAACTAAAGATCGGATATTCGGATGCACATTCACCTAAAGTTGAGATGTTGGCTAATATGGAACGCACTTTTGTTTAAAAGAAATCCCGCGGTTCCGGAATCGACAAAATTTGTGTTTTTTTTTCTACTATAGAATCGGATGCATATCTACCTACCTAATATTGTAAAGTAGGTAGGTTAAGATAAGATAATGGCCTACATATTAAGAAAAATTCACGTAGGTACCTACTGAAAAAATTGTGATAAATTATTGTGCTTAGAGGAATTTTAAATAAGTATGCATCTGAATACTTATGCAGTCAAAGAATCACGGGGTTATTATTTAAAAATATTTTTTTAGAAGTCGTTCCATACTATAAACCTAACTAGTTATGCATTCGCGGTGTTCCCGGAAGCCCGTGATTTTTAATAAAAAAATATATTTTAAGAAGCCGCTTTCACGCTTTAATAAGAAAATTAACTTTAGGTAAATATGCATCCGAATATCCGATTTCTGACATAACAAACTCCAGATACAGATCCCTCAACCAGTGCCTCAAAAGGCATACTTTTTTAGATTGATGAATACAAAAACATCATCTTTTGATAAATTCAATCCAAACGTCTTACTAGGAACTTGTAAAGTTGTGACAAAGTAACCAGAGTAAGAAAACATTCATTCTTCCCCGCGTCATTCCATCACCAGCCGTCGTTGTATAACTTGACATAATTCCCCATTAGTTTCAATTTCACCATACCTCGATTGATATTAATGGTTCTATACCTGGACCGACGTAGATTCGTCCTGCACCTGTCCAAGTAACTGAAATTAACCGTTTTACCTTTAAAAGCTTTCACTTGTAGGCTGGTACGGAGAGAATACTCTGACCCTTTGAAAATAAGTATTTGTAGGGTTGGATTTAAGTTGGAAACTTCCGAAGTAGGGTATCGTGTGCGTATTGTAAGGATTATGTGAAGTTGAGAGGAAAACAAACACAAAACGGAGCGCTACGCCCTTTTTCGATGAGTAACCGAGTCTTCTTCTTCGCATTTTCATCCGATAAATGGATATGCGTACGATTTTTAGGTTAGGAGAATGAACACAAAATAATATCAAGACTGAATTCCCCGCAGGAGTAAAGGGGCTCGTGGCTAAGTATTAACAGCCGCACGGGTCTATCGATTAGGTTAAGCTATGCTGGCCGCGGTTGGTCCGTGGATGGTTGGTACCAAGACCCCTCCGTGCCTTGGAGTTGCTCCTGGCTGTCATTCGTGGATCTTTGACAGTCGTTACGGGTTGTCAGAAGCCCGAAAGTCTGACAACCAGTCTTACCAAGAGGCATCGTATTATCTAGTAACTGGTTGTGGAGGTCAGATAGGCAGTCTCTTCATAAAAAAAAAATAAAAAAAAAGTAAAACAAAAAAATTAAAAAGTAAAAAATAAAGTAAAATACTGGTATTCAGCTGCATCCGGTTAGACTAGAAGCTGACCCCAACATAGTTGGGAAAAGGCTAGGCATTATGCTGATTCCCCGTAGGAGTAAGCAGAGATGTAGACCTTCGTTCGAGTTTAATAGAGAAAAATATCTCAACATTTAACTTTTTTCCCATAATACGGTCTAGAAAATATTTAAGCTACTATTTTTCTATTACCAAATACTGAAAATGAATGTTGCAGCTAGTGTCTGAATAAAAGAAGCCCAGTATTATGTTTCGTTCAAGCAATAACGTAGCACAAAGCTTAAGGATCTCCAGAGCGCGTGTTAGTGATGGAGCAGAATAGTTGTTATTATGCATCACAATACGCCTTTGATACAGAAGGCTACAGAGAACGGACTTAAACGGGCTTACGGACGCCCCGGCGAGTTTTGTGCTCGGAGGTACATTTTCTTATATTTTACATATAAAACGGTATTTTTCAAGACGGCAGAAGAGAAAGTAGCGCCACTTTAGATTACCTGCTGGAGAATTTTTAGGATCTGTTTCGCAGTTGGCATTAAACAACTAAAACTAATACATTTTATTAATTATTTGCTAGATAAGGTCACCGTAAGTTGGCGCCGGTTTTTTGATCCGTAGTTAACTCAACCATTAGTTTAAAATAGTAACGAATGGTTCTAATTTTTAATTTTAACTAATAGTTGAGTTAACTACGGATCAAAAAACCGGCCCTAACTCAGAGTTGACAAAACCCTTAGGCTACATAATACTAATTTGGGTAGCTCGCCTTCCGATAAGGACCAGGCCCGGGTCGACGGCGCGTTGTGTTCCACGCGCGCCTCAAAGAGATGTCAGTACCAATGACGGTGTCCGCTAGGGCCGATGCCTGCTAGGGTTGCGGGAAAGTCCGAAAGGGTTACCGTGGCTTCTGGCACAGGCAACTGAAGGAACACGGGTGGGTTTTAGTCAGTAAGAGTCTGACACGCCCTCCTGCTTCGCCCAGAGCGGGAGAAGTTATTTGATGATTTCCGACACAAAAAAAAAGGCTGCTTAATAATACCATTTCGAGATTGTAAACCATTTTGTAATTTAAGGACCGACTTCATGTATTTAAAAATATGTAAATTTTTCCTAAATCAGTTCAACTTCCGTGGCCACTATTGTGCCAAAATTGCAAACACGCAAGTACTACATTCACTCCTATATCTTCGAAAATTGGACAGTTTCGAAATTCTCGCTTGCCCGAATATCGGAAAAGTAGGGCGCACGATTCGAATAACCAAACTCCGGTAAGAGAAACGCTGTGTAAATTCAAGAAACAGCAAACTTTCCTTCGAGGTTTATTGAAAATTTGAAATGTTTTGTTCATTTTGTTCGGAAAACTGCTGCAAATGGTATCAACCGTTGTTGGTTGGGCACACAGTTTCGAATTTTCCGCTATTTTATTGTTGGCGTGCAAAGGCTTACGATTGATCAATGACATTTTCTTGCTTGAATTGGATCGACAATAATACGAGTAGCTAAAGTATTAATTTGCAGAAAGTTCGGTTTTTGATGTGAAACGTCTATAGCCGCACGTAAAACCGATTGCTAGCATGGCGACGCATGCCGTGGCGACGCGTCGCCACGCTATATATTTTAAATAAAGAACAAATTATTTCTTTAAAAAAAACGGAATGTTTGGTTTTTGATTACGCCATATTTATTTTCTTTTATTAAACCATTCTTTCATACTTATTTACTATACTATTTCGTTTAGTAAATAAGTATGAAAGAATGGTTTTCAAGGTTTCACATCTGCCAGGAGTCCCGCGACGGCTCAATTTTATTTTAATCTGACCCTGTATAGTATATGTATGGATGCTTTAATTTTACTACCCGTCATTCTGAACAGCTTTTTAGGGTTCCGTACCCAAAGGGTGCCAACGGAACCCTTTTACTAAGCCTCCACTGTCCGTCCGTCGGTCTGTCAGCGGGCTGTATCTCATGAACCGTAATAGGTAGACAGTTGAAATTTTTACGAGTGTGTATTTCTATTGCCGCTATAACAAGAGTAATAAAAATAAAGTAAAGCTAAAAATTAAAGAGAGTCCCCAAACAGGAAACGCGCTTAAAAAAACATGTAGTATTAAATAATGTACGGTGGTAAAGACTCGCTATTGACCGGTTTAAAAAAAAAACTTATAGGTCACATCCGATTCGTGTAAACGATCTTTTCTTAACAAGCCATGGATAGAAAACTTCTCATGGGTTTTTAGTATACTCTAGCAATATTTAAGAAAAAATAATAACAATCTGACCACTTAAAAAGAAAGGCACGCCAGTACATTTATTTTTCTTCCACAGCCATGAAATATATTTATTTTCATTTGTGTCACAAAAACCACTATTCTGTCTGCGTCTATTTTCTTTGCAACACAATAAATTGCATTTATTCCATAGAATGTATATCTCAAGTTTGTCCTCAGACATGCTATGTACCTACTGTTAAAGTCTGAACTGTTGGCACACGACAGATTGACGAAACAGAAGCTCTAAATCTTCCACTGTACGTTACACGAGTAATTGACGAATATTCAGCAGGATTTTATCTTATTTGCAAGAGGTTATAGAATGAAAATGATAGAAATTGTTCATGAAGCAATCAATGCGAAAATGTAGGAGGTACCTGTACTGAAAAAAGCTATATGGCTGTGACTTGTGGTATCACAAGAGCAGTGATTGTACTGCAGCATTTGACTATTTCATCAGCTGCCTAAAGCAGTTCACGCAGGCAGGCCTCTCTAATGACGGTTTAATAATAGGTACATCAAAACTATGTAACTGTTATGTCGCAAAGAGTCCGGGAAGATTGGAATCATTACTTTTTAAATAGATACACGTCCTTTTTATTTATCGAATACTTACATTCTCTACCATTTTTGTATTTTTTCCCTTTTAAAGGTTCTTTCAATTACTCGTAGACCGTAGTCATCACGGTATAGAGGTACGAGGAAGAGGGTGTAGAGTTCACTCATACGTCCATAGAAAAAGGAGGGTCCTCCGACCAGACGGGTGTCGTGTCTGGTGGGCAACTGCCCGATGGTTGATGTCGGGAAGTTGTATATATGCTAGTCGCGCGGTAAACTCTGCTTGCGCGATGCATGATTTGCATGACGTCAGTTGACGCGCAGCTCGATTGTGGCGATGTAGATAATACTGCTACAGCGGAATATACACTTGCGTGCAAAAAAACTGGCCCACCCCGCGCCCTCCTATTTCAGAGACGATATCTCAAAAATGTTAATGTATGTTTTAATTATTTCATATTGTGTACAGGTAAATAACTATATATATACTTTGATAATAACAATATTCTTGACCAGATGGACTCAATTCTTCAGATGTCCTCATCGCTCAATGCTTGGAAAAACTGCGTGACTTTTTTTGGGCAGTGAAGTTGACAAACACTTAATTTTGTTTATTAGTGATCGAATATTGAACATGTAACTTAAATTTGTAACCGACATAAAAAATACAATACACTTTTTATTCGACCCGTATGTTTTTAAGTTCGCGATTTTTTCAAGAACGAATGAATCTTTTTTGATCATTTTCCACTGACTTAATCTAAATACATTTACAAGGATTCTGGTATACAAAATATTAGGTTATTGTTAATTAAACTTATTGAAATATGTTGTTTCAAATAGAAGAGAACGGAGTGGATCGATTTTTTTGCACGCAAGTGTATATAAACAGGTAGTTATCCTTCTGTAGTTGTCAGCAGCACGTCCTAAGTGCCGGTGTAGTCAGTCGGTCGGGTAGATTCCGCCGCCGTGCGTCCTTTGTGTCGGCACCTCTTTGTGCACGAATGTCTGCCATGGCAACGTTTGACAAGGCATGTGTGAAATGATGATCTTATACGCATTGAATTCGCTTGTAATTCTGTAAATTAAGATTTTACAGAGAAGTTTATTAAAGTTGCAATAGGTTCGCCCGCTATTACATGGGACCAACATGACTGGCGAAATGTGGTTGAACTAAAGCTACAACCCTGGTAACCCAAGGTACCCTTCAGGGCATACAGGCGTGATGCTATGAATGAATAATGAATGATATATTTATTTGCAAGAATATACATTATTTGCATATCAGGCGGGAGGAAACGCCCGGGTGTCACCACTGCGATGATCGCCCCGAGGACACGGTGGAGCATACGGTGGGGGCCTGCCCTGCATGGGCGGAGCACCGCCGTGTCCTCGTAGAGGCGATCGACAGCGGCGGCGATCTCTCACGCCCGGCCTTGGTTCAAGTCATGGTCCGGGGCGAGTGGGAGTGGGAGGCAGTCGCCTCCTTCTGCGAAGCAGTCATGCTAGCGAAGGAGGTGGCGGGACGGGAGAGGGAGAGAGTCTCCCGTCCAAGCCGCCGCGGTGGACGCTCCGGGCGTCGGGAGCCGCGTGACGACTCCCGGCCACCGTAGGCGCGGGCCTGCGGGCGGTGAGTAATGGGTAGCTCACCGTCCGACCAGGACCAGGCCCGTGCTGGACGGCGCGTACGTGTTCCACGCGCGCCTCAAAGAGATGTCAGCATCATAGAGGGGGTCCACTAGGGCCCAAGCCTGCCGGGAAAGCGGGATCATCCAAAAGGGGTACCGCTGACCCGGAACATAAAGGGCCAAGGAAGGAACACGGGTGGGTTTTAGTCAGTAAGAGTCTGACACTCCCTTCCGCTCCACCCAGAGCGGGAGGAGTCATTTGATGATTTCCCATCAACAAAAAAAAAAAAAAAAAATACATTATTTGCATGCTGACAATTGCGTGCACTGACTGGACAGGTCCACTCAATCTGTGTGGTTCTTTCCTAAACAGACCATTTCAGACACCAATCTACATAGCCTTCACATGATCTGACCAAGGTTTTGTCTGAACTTTAAAAGAGACTGTGACCTCTGAGTTTGTTTAGCCTTTCTTATCAGAGTAGTCAGATAGGAAACTCATCTAGTTTTTAAAATACGATTGACGTGTAAAAGTGTTTGTACAAATCTACTTACAGAAATAAAATCATTTAGAATTTATAGGTAGCTAAGATAAGTTCTTATGATGTATGGGATTCACTATACTAAGTATGTTATGTAAATTTAAAGTATTTTTACACTCGGTTTCTAAAATGAGAATTGGAAGTAGTTAACTTATCAATCCCTACTTTTGATTCCTTTTCTGTAGCCCGCTAAATTCAAATTCAAATTCTCAATTCACAAAAAGGGTTATAGTAAGTTTAATTACATTTAGATCAATTTCACAGATTTAGTAAAACAACGTTGGCTAGTCATGTCTTTAAAATAAAAAAAAAGACTAAAGCACCTAATGCAACGTGTAGATTCCGAATCCGATGATATCCCGCTCGTCAATCCTGCATATATCTATTGGGATCTTGCTTCCATTGTTATTTCGTGTCTGGACTAGACAGTATATTCTATCAGGAGATCGACTAATTTTATCAATATTTTTATTTATTTATTTGGGATCACCAACAAAGGCTACACATATACAATATAAATCACAATAATAAAATAGGTTATTTTAAGTGTGCTCCTTCAATTCTAAGAGACCACAGCATGCACATATACCTAACTAGGTGTAAACACGATACAAATAAAAATTTACAAAATAAGATGAAATAAATTATGGGATTTGAGAAAAAGAAAATAACATGTCAAGAGTGAGCATTCATATTACAGTGGTATTATAAATAGGATAGAAATCAAGTTAGAGAAATAAATTGTTTAAATTTGAGGAAACAAAAAATAAATATATAAATGTCAAGATTGAGCATTCATAATACAATTGTTTAGTATAATAATAATTATAATTATTTCACATTTGCGGACTTTCGGAGAGAAATAACTTAGTTACATACGTAGTTAATTTGCAGTGGCTAAATCCTTTTTGTATTTTGAAATGGGGAGGGTTATATCCAGGTTACAACGCTTGGACAATTCATTGTATTGCCTACAGAGTCTTGGGAGAGCGGCGAAATGTCCCAGTTTAGTTTTATATCCTGAGACGTAAAATCTCGCTGAAGTAATGATCAGAGTTTTGCACCAGTTAAATAGTAACAGTGTTTCAACTCAATTTACAGGCCGTTTATTATTGATCTACATACAAATACATAAACTCACGCCGTCGTCCCATGGAGGGAGGCAGAAACTACAGAACGCTATCTGCAGTAATCCTTAAATACTATTTTTGCTTCGTTTACGTTCATAAATCTGGTCATACACGCACGCTGGTTGCGAGTACTATGCACCTGACCTTTCTGAAGAACATCACCAATAAGGTCACTGTTTGTCCTCCTAGAGCATCCGACGTACATTCATTCATCCTCTCAATATGACCATACCATTTAAGCAGAGTATGCTTTTAAATTCTTCTTATCTTTTAAACAGCACCGTTGCCCTATCACATCATCCTATCTTCAGCCTATCATTCATAGCCAGACCACACATGCTTCGCAAGGAACGCGAGGATTATTGATATATTACTTTTATAGCTTCTGTATTTCTTTATTGTCCGTTGTCTTGATTTTTTGAAGCTCCTCTCATATTCTAATCAAAAACATACACTAAGCCTTCTGTTTCACACGGACATTTTCCAAAAAAAAAAACAAATTATAACTTTTAAATGTGATCCGTGTAACTGCATAAAATATATTTGTTATACAATAGTTCATTAAGTTCTTAGTTCGTTATTGTCAATTTAGTAGGCAAGATAGATTGATTGACCATTAAAGTATTTTTATCTCAAGAAGCGACGCGCGCTTTTCTTTTGGTAATCAAGTGTACAAACACGCGGTGAATGTGTGAGTGAAGACGAGTAGCGTCAGCACATAACACATGCACTTCCGACTTCGCCATTGTCTCGAACGGTATCGAGAGCTCCTACACTAATACAACACATTCACAGCGTGTTTGTACACTTGGTACCACAAGTAAAGCGCGCGTCGTTTCGTGACATAAAAATACAGTACCTACTATTGCATTGCACTGGCTAAACCTCGGCTAAACCCTTGTGCTACATCAATGATTTCGGTCCTTTGAGTCTTATCAAGTCTGAGTAGTGGTTAATAATCAAAATCTAAGACGTTTAGATAGAAGTAACATAAGTCCAATCCAATCTAATTGTAATACAAAACCTCATTACAAAACCTACCCATCTGATCCCTTAGTATTGCAAGCTCCTCAACAACATAGATCAAACTGTCGCACTTTATCTTAGCTAAGCTCGGTAGCAGTTAGCCGCGTTATGGCCTGCATACGTGTTGTAATAATATGCTCTCCTGGTACCCCGCTTGGCCACCAGCCACTTTTATCCTAATATGATGAAGTGGGGTTAGTAGGGGTTAGCTGATGGGTTTTTGAGCCTTGAATTATCTGAACGGCGCTTTATACGGAACAAATGGTCTTTCTGTACATAAAAATGTCGTTGTTTTCTTTTTAGGGTAAGTGCATCACAAATTATGATGCGGAGGGAAATACTTTTTATAGAGTAGGTACTTTAAACAACGAAGAGGAAACATTGAAACTTATCACATCGTCAGCTAGCTTGTTCATATCTCTGGCTATGAAAATTGGGATTTGCAGAAATTGTTAATTTCCGCAGCTAGTTTAGCTGCGGAAACAGGTTCATATAAATTATGTTACAGCCTACAAAACAGACCAAAAAAAAAAATAAGTAAAAAAAAACGTGGATAGTGACAAAAGTGTATGATTATATTATAGTAACTCAGTATACCTACCCACCCAGTTTCAGGGTTTGCTATTCGTTCTGTTACGTATCTACTGTAAAATTCTTCATAACTCACAGATACTACTAGGAATATCTACAGACAAGGTAAAAGTTTCTGTAAATCAGGTCAAACGTCTGGAGATAAATGTTGACAGTCACTCACCTGCATTTTACGTAGGTACACACTCTTGCTAGCTCATCAGCGACTTTCCTAGTTCTGCAGATGCTTATGAGTTTATGCCGTTACTCAACATTAGGTGTCATGTGACATTTTGACCCCATTCTGAAGTTTACACGTTTTTGGTATCCACTAAATTCGTGCTTACTGATGAAATAATAGCTCTATAATTGCTGTTATCTGTGACTATTCCCAAGGAAACTAGACCCCGAAATTAGAGCTAGACTTAGAACTAGGTATTGTGTATTTATTTTATTTCTTGTTCTGTTATTTTATCTTAGCGTTTGCTACACCAGTTAACGACATCGCGTCAGCCGGCTGTCGCTGTAAACCAGCGCTCTGTCTCGCATAGGGTCGTAGCATTATGCTGAGCGATGGCCGTTTTGCGTGGATGTGACGTATTTTTTTCCCAACTTGTTTTTTTTTGCATATGCTCGTTTTCCGCGTTATGTTTACCGTAAAAAAACGTATTTTCTTTCTTTCTTTTCTTAGTTTTGTAAAATGCCTACTGGTGCACCCACCAAAAAAACACACCTTCCTTTCGTTTTCTGTCTTTAATGGTTGAGGTCTGGTTCAGGTTATGTTGTCTGTCAGTCAGTCAGAAAATGAATCATTGTCTGACTGACTGTATTAAACAGACAGAGTAAAGGCAGGAGTTAAGGCTCTAGGACTTATCCTAGAGCCTTAACTAAAACTACACAACAACAATACCAAAACACAGAACAAGCTAAACAAATCACGTTGAACCCGTGCCCTCATATTTCACTCCTTCGAAGATCCAATAAAAATACCTATCGTCTAAGAGCCTTTAAAAATTTCATCGACCGTACACCTCTGGAAGGCACCCATTTACGGGGGTGAACGGGGGCCTCCGGGGGGAGACTCCCCCTTTTACGGCGAAGTGAAAGACATTACTCTTGGATGCGCCTGGATTTATGTGCTCAACGACGTTGGGTGATACATACGTGTGCGGACTTGTGGAGCAATTTAAATTTAATTTTGCGAAGTTCATATTGTTGATTGTGGTGGGTCAAATTGCTGTTGCGCTGACGAGAGAGGAGATTGCCTCGTTAAGCTTCTCTGAAAATGAATTTTAACAACATAAATTGCCAGTAGCTACTCAATTTTAACAACACAAATTGCCAGTAGCTATAATATACTCAATTTTTAACCGACTTAAAAAAAAAGGAGGAGCTTATCAGTTCGACTGCATTTAAAAAAAAATGTTTGTTACCTTAGAACTCCTTCATTTATAAACCGATTTGAAAATTTCTTCTTTTGTTTGAAAGGATATTCTTCCCGATTGGTCCCATATCAATGACTAAAGTCATTGTCCCATATACGTAAATTAGGTTAAGTTCTGATTAGTGGTTTTTGAGTCAGCCTCAATAATACGTATTTCTTCCACTTAGTTGTATGTTGATGATAACTTTCTGTCACTTTTATTTACATTGCAAGTAGTGGTATACGACTTTATTTGGGGTAAGTACCTACTACAACTAAAAAGTGGAAAATAACTTTAATTTCGGAAGTCGGTGTCTTTGGTTTTTGTTTTTTCGTCTCGGAAGTCGGTGGGAAACCGACTTCAGAAATTTAAAGTTATTTTTGTTTTTGTAGTGTTTTTAGAAGTCGGTGGATTTTTTTTGTTAAAAGTTTTTTTGTCCCTGAAGTAGGTAGTTCAATTAGGCTAATTGAACTACAAACAATACTATGGTTATCACCAACCATACGAATAATGAGTGCTATTGTTCCACACAACCATTGCGGCTGTTTGGTGGCCCGTTGTGCAATGATATCTGCAAATGAAAATCAAATACTGACAGCACAGTAATGATAAATCATTGAACAATACCACAACTCAAGTGTATGTACATAACTGGCACTACTTATGAACAGTACAGTACCTATGCGAGTGCATCCGACCACATCAGTATTTCTGTTTGATTCGCTTTCAGTGAAAAATAGGTAAGTACCTATACATATACACGGTGACATTTGAATCGCAGTTTTGCTAGAACAAACGTTGTTCAGACCATGGTCTACAACCATTCTATAGCATCCAATAGAAAAAAAAACGTCATTGGTTTTCTAAAAAAACACAAAAAAGGCAGTGTTAAAAATGTCGGGATTATCGTTACGCCCTACAACACAGACACTGCGGCTGCGCCGCGCGGCGCTCGCGTATTGAATGCAATATCGCTACCGTGATAGTACTTTGAAGTTACGGTTAATGTTTAAAACATTATTACGCGTTTGAGCAACATAAGACTAATTTGAGAACTCCTAGATTAGATTGTTTTAATAACATATTTGATGCTGTAGAATGGTAGTAGACCATGGTCTAAACAACGTTTGTTCTAGCAAAACTGTGATTCAAATGTCACCGTGTATAGTAAATTTGTTATAGGTGCTGTTAATGTTTTACCTGATTCAGAGATTCTAGAATGAAAAGACGAAGAAAGAAAATACGTTTATTTTCGGTAAACATGACGCAGAGAAAGAACACCAAAAAGAACAAGTCCAATAAACCTTCTTACCATAAATATTCATATATCTTGATGAAAGATGAGAACGAATGATAATATTTTATCATTGGATAATCTTTGAACTTTCTTTGTACCCCAGTAAACCTATCAACTATGATCAGATCATGCTCATGGCATCCACATATTCAAAACACTGCCCTACATTGTAAATCAAACCGTCAGATATAACGCAGGTTGTTTACAGCCAACGGAATGGCCCTGCCCCTTAATAGCTCTTTAGCAACTTGCCGGCTGCGTGTGAGTGAGGCCGAGGGGTGTCATGACTCAAATATATCTGAGAGTATAAGACTGTCTGTCTCCTGCAGTTTGTTCCAAAGTTCTGTTGAGTAAGGATGTTGTATAGGTGTCTGACAACGCCTCGGTTTGTAGGATTAAAGGTATGAGTAAAGTTACGAGTAAGTATACTCCATTAATTAGAGCATTAGACAAATAAAGGTTGTGTAAAATTGTCGAAATTACTGCACTTTAGAGTAATAGGGGTTAAAGTATGAAATTGCCGTTTTATTGTATTAGGTACTTCGAATTGACATAGAACCTTCATGGTTTGAGATTTTTGAGTGAAAATTTTTTCACATGGTACATGAAGTTCTTCTTTTAAAAAATGTGCAACATTCGATTATCGACTTTCAGTTGTTTTTTTTATGTATTCAGCTTAGACAAGAAAGATGGATACTTCGAAAATTAGAGTTATTTTTGAATACGAGTTCCGACGCGGAACTAACGCGGCAGAAACAGCTCGCAGTATCAATGTTGCGTTTGGAGAGGGGTCTGCTAATGAACGCACCGTGCGATTTTAGTTTAAACGCTTTCGTGATGGAAACTTTGATTTGAAGAACGAACCACGTGGAAGACCGCCCACACGGGTGAAAAACAATGAATTGAAAGAGATGGTGGAAGTCGATCCGAGCCAAACTACCCAGGAATTAGCGGCATGGTTTAACGTTACCTTACCAACAATATTGACTCATTTGCGTCATATCAATAAAATAAAAAAATATGAGAAATGGGTGCCTCATGATTTGACTGATCTGCAGAAAGAAACACGTGTTGAAACTTGTGTTGCCTTGTTGAATCCATACAGAAATGAAGGCATATTGGATCGAATTGTGACATGTGATGAAAAGTGGATTCTTTACGATAACCGTAAGCGAAAAATGCAATGGCTGACTCCAGTTCAAACGCCGCAACAGTGTCCTAAAGCAAAGATTACCAATAAAAAGGTAATGGTAACTGTTTGGTGGCCTCAGCATGGTGCTAATCACTATAGCTTTCTCCGATCTAGTCAAGCAATAACGGGAGATGTCTACTGTGCCGAACTCCGAACAATGATAGCAAAGCTAGCAGTGAAACAGCCCCGACTCATGAATCGATCTTCACCATTACTTCTCCATGATGACGCGAGACCTCATACAGCACGAGCAACCGTTTTAACTCTACAGAAACTGCAATTAGAAACCATTCGTCACCCTCCGTATTCGCCAGACCTTGCTCCAACGGACTACCATTTTATTCGTGATTTGGACAATTTTCTACGTGATAAAAAGTTTGCTTCTCATGAGGCAGTACAAAATGCTTTCACACAGTTTGTCGTATCTAGATCACGAGAGTTCTATCGCAAAGGCATAAATGACCTTCGTATTAGATGGCAGCAATGTATAGATAATAATGGTAATTATTTTGATTAAATAAATATGTTAAATAAAAAAAAAACTATTAAAATTTTTCAGTACAAATCACCCCTAATATTTAAAAAAAATGTAAATGATAAATAGATTTGATCGCGACGATAGATCGTGGTGAAGTTAAATGAAAGTAACAGTGGACTGTATAATAAGAAATGATGATATAACAAAGGTAAATGTCGATTTAAAATGTAAACAATAAAATAATTACATAAAGACGTTAATAAAATGCGCAAGCGCAGCCGTGCGTGTAGGCGTGCAACAGCTGACTCGCGTGGTGCGGGGGCCCGCGCTCGGCCGTCGTCGGCCGGCTGATTCCCGCTGTACCCCTCGATCGCTGCCGCCAGCGCGGCAATGTTGAGAGGAGCGGTCTCAACAGATTACATTGCTTTGTTTGCAACGAAAGGGTGATAACCCTTATTTGTCTAATCCTAACTAATATTATAAATGCGAAAGTGAGTTTATTTGTTACGGTTTTACGTTTAAACGGCTGAGCGGATGAAAATTACTTTTCGTCCTGGATCGCAGACGAAGTCGCGGGTAACAGCTAGTGTAAATAAATGGAGTTTTATTTATAAGTAGTAATGAAAGTAGTGAACCTAATGTGGGCTATAGACAATTACGATTCCGGCACATTAAGGGAGGCCTCCTGTAGGTGTAGGGTTATTGCAAAGGAGATACTTTTTTATACTCTAACTCTTCAATTATGAAAGTGTCTAGCCCAACAACACATACAAGCCACTTTAGTAATGTAATTTTCTATTCTACATACTTTGTTACGAGCATTTATATTTTTATTGCCTAACGAGCACGTACTGCAAGGCGAAAATGAGGAAAGTTGTATATTTATTATCGGTCGCTTAGCAACAAGATTGGCGCCCAATGGCTAGGCCATGGGCATGATCGAACTATCGACCCTCTTCTTTTCCGGAGCCATTTATTTGCCAAACATAACTAGATAACTGTCTATTCTGTCCATTCTACACAGAGGCTGGCTCATATTAACCTCTTCTTATATATTAGTGGGCCTTCTAACAAAATATACTCACAACAAAGAGGTTCACCTTACACAAAATCCTCACATTTCTTACATTATTTGGGCTCTCTTCAAAGGGACAAACATCTGTCGATATCCTAAATTAACTTCATATCAATGGAGCCGACCCGGTCCTTTCGCACCTAAATAAAAATACACTATAATCGGATCCACCGTATTTTTGGGGATCCGTACCTTGAAAGGATAATGGAAATAAGATTACTCCTATAGCCATGTGTCCGTCTGTCACAGAGAACTTTCTGGATAACAGAGTGACATTAACTGTCATGATGCAAGATCTAATAATGTGCACATAATCCGATAACAAAACGTTTTGAAGTATTTTATTAGAGGTATTTTGGCCTTACAACAATTTAATTTTCATAAATCTATTAATTCATTCTCTCCCTGATATTCTAGGACTATGAACCACGAAGCAGAAACAAAGAGGAGGTGTTGCAATGAAAGTAGTCCATCAGCCACCAATGTAGTCGTTACGTCACACGGTAGTTGCACTACTTGCGAACAGGCGGCGCTTTCGTCAGTACAACTGTCGTTGTGAAGCGGATAGGTTGTCATGATAAATGATAAATGATAAATGATTTTATTTCTGTAAGTAGGTTTGTTACAAACACTTTTACATGTCAATCATATTTTTAAAACTAGATGAGGTCGGCGGAACATGTATTTGTTTAGTCTTTTAAACGATTAAAAAGTATTCCCGACCCATACTCATTGCATTAACATGAAATGCTGTTTTATCTTGCAGAAGTTATACGGATCAATCAAATTCAAACGGAATAAATATATCTTTCCACTCGTAAGTAAAATTATAATTAAATTTGTAATTTATTTCTTCTCGAATGTTCGGTAATTGCCGCCCCCTATCGGCAAGTAGCGGAAGTACTGACAAAATGCAGGTCCGGACTCAGACTTTTTTGATAAGCACATACCTACATATATGCTATATGAAAAGTGAAGTCAAATAGATGTCGAGTTTCGGCAAAAAACGGAATTCGGTTTAGTTTCGGTAACTAAGTTCAGAAGAAAAATTTACAAGAGGAGAAGATTTAAAGATAAAAAAAATAAAATTATGATTATAAAAACGTTTTCTTTATTTTCCCCTCACACTTGTTAATTTCTGGAAGTTTCGGTTTCGGCCGAATCTGAAACCGCTGCCGAAATTCGGTTTCGTTTTCAGTCAAAAAATGTATTTCGGTCGGACATAATAGAAATAAAACTATATCGGTATATTATAAAACTATTAAACCTGAATCCGGCTCCTTACAATAAAAGCGACACTTAATGAAACATAGCAGAACTCTTACGACATCTTAGGACATCTGTCTAATTTACCTATGAGTTGATTTTGCTACTAGCCACTAGATGGCTTTCTGCTGTTTGGGCTCCCCCCGCACCCCGCGAGGCTGCGACACTACTTTTGTATGGAGAATGACTTTACAACACCTCCTCTTTGTTTCTGCTCGGTGACTTTGAACACAAAAGTTTGACATTATTACAGTTAACTTACAATAAAATTAGAAAAATTTCCAGAATTGGTCAGAACTTTCTTAATTTAAGAAAGCACAACAAGTTCTGGAACGGAACCCGAGCCCCAACTTGCTCCGTTTACCCTTACCTGCCTTTGGTCCTGTGACGTAATATTGAATAAGGTGTAAGAATCTCGTTCGAGTATTAGTGACTGTAACTAAAACTGGATATATTTATAGAAGATGTACTCGTAAACAAAGGCAAATTGTAAGCGCATTTTGAAAATGGCTGGTTTATCAAGTAACATCTACTGTGTTTTTGTTTAACTCAATGCACAACTTTCGACTTAAAACATCCTGAAATAAGTTTATTTTCTGTCATATTTTGACAGAAAATAAACTTATTTCAGGGTGTTTTAGAAGAATGTTTTGTTATAAATACTTTAACACCTTCATATGGACAGAAAGGTTTTTTGTACCTTTGGGACGAATAAAAGGTAAACAAGATGGAAATATACTTTAGTCCCTATATCAACAATTCAGTAAATCGCAGTAAATATTAAAACAGTACCCACTCTTCCCCAAGTTTATTCACGACTACATTTTACCCGCAGCTAGGCCCACGAGGACGTCGGAAAATATCCCACGGGAACGTGCTACCGGGATTAAAAGTACCCTACGTGTTAATCCAAGTTATAAACTATCTGTGTGCCAAATTTCATCCAAATCCGTTCAGCCGTTTTCGCGACAATCCAATACATAGATCCAGACATACAGACAAATTCACACTTCGTAGCAATTACTTTTTTCAAAAATATACAGTTTTGACTTCGTTACTATCGTATTATATGTCCTATAGATATAGATGTACAGAAGATTTGCAAAATAAACAAACCGTGCTGACTTTAATTAAACTCCACAAAGTACTCAAGAAATCGAACTTAAAACTACATCGAAGGCAAATTACACCGACAATGAAAGAAGATGGCTACTAAGTGCATCGCTGACAGAGATAGATGATCCCTAATCCCGTGACTTGCGATCCTACCTCCCCCTACAAATTTATTGGGGAAACTCCGCTCTCTTACTAATTCCGATAGAAATGTATGAGAAAAGTTTGGTTTAGCGGAACATTTGCGTTGACATTCACAAGGACACATTTAGGGCACTTGGAAAGTTTATTTATTTATATTTATGACCTTTTTTCCCTTACTAGGCTATTTGTTAAAGAGTATTAGAAAAGACAAAAGATCAGTATCAATTTGAGTCACTTAAATTAGCTACCTACTTTAGGGCTGCTTTCTCTATAGTCAGATGACTTTTATCAGAGGAATAAATATTGTGGTTTGACAGCTTTTGTATAGAATGTATGTCAAACTGTCAAATTTATTCTTCAGATAAAAGTTATCTGACTATTGAAAAATCAGCCCTTTAACTATAAAAAAAAAATTGTGTTCGAAAACGTTAGAGTCGTCACGTAGTACCATTGCTACGCACGTAGCCGCAAGCCTACGCGCGTAGCCGCAAGGCGTACGGTTACGAGTATAGATCTGCAGCGAGTGCTACGCGCTTTACTATGCGGGCTAAACGTGCGTGAACTCGTGCCGTCTGATATTAATAGCCCCGTGTGTAAAATAAGGGTATTGTTCTGAGCGAGGTGTGCATGCGTATGCATGTTTAGGCACAAAATAAGGACGTGGTCTAACGAGCGCAACTCAACGTGATAAAGGATATCCATGAATTCTAAACTGAGCTTGTTCATTTTACATGAAATCGAATGCAAAGTAATTAATTTCGGGTACTAACTTTGAAAGGTATACAAGGCTGGGAGCCTAAGACAGCTCATGAATATTACCTTTACAAACTACTAATACTATTGTACAGCTCACCAAATACGCTAACGTTCAAGGTTTACGGAACAAATTCGCTTGAAAAAACACCGATTGACCAGTCTGTTCTGTAGGCCATCGTGTGTTTTATGACACATATTTCAGCCTATCGATTTTGTGAGGTCACGCCGTAAAAAATAACTCTGTGGTGACGGCGGATGTGATACATTTATCCTTGCAAAATATAGGACCAATGTTTGTTTTGACTGTCGAATTTTTACTGCTAGCTATTTGTTTTAGGAGATTGAATTGTTTGCCTGTTTGAATTATTTTTGATAGAAAGTCGAACTAGGGTGTACCTACAACTATTTTTATGACGAATGTGGAATATAATGGAGTAACAACACAAGCTTCTTTGAATATGAAACAGGTTCACACTGGTTTTAAACTCATTATTAAAGCCAATATATATGATTAAAACATTAGTTAAACTAATTAAGTAAGAATTCAAAATAAATTGTAATTGTTTTACAATCGTAGTTGTTTTTCCTACGCTTCATGAGCAAGTTTGTGAGACGTATAAACTGTATTTACACACATTTTGTTAAACCAAATTACTGCTATGAAGAAAACACTGGAAAACCATTAATAATTCACACGCAAGAATCGGTAGCATATTTTTTAAAGCAACGTCAAATATCATTGCAACAAAAACAAAATATTACAAGCCTTCCATTTGTCAGTTAAAATTAAGCGCAAATATTTTCAGTCGTGCAATTTGAGCGGTAATTTAAATGTACTGTTGATGATCGGTGACAGCATCCACTCGTGCTGATTACGCGATATCAGCATGACGTTACGTGACGTCTAGCTAACGCAACGTGTTAAAATATTCCAATGTTACGTAATCACGGTTCCGACGCCACGGCACGTGTGTTTATTTTTAATAACCGACAATTTCCATATTGCAGTTTCTGTAGGAATTAATTAGAAACCCATATTATGTAATTAGAAGTTTCTGTGAAAACACCCATATTCATAGTATCTACACTTCCGCGAACATTTACCGACTGCTCCTAACGTCATTCAAAGAGTAATTAACTGAATAAAACAAACATATGTATTATTGTCAATTGTTCTTTGAATGAGGTCGGATGGGATCAAGATTATTTTTCTGAGAAACGATTTAAAATACGACGGGAAGCTGATAATAATGTTCCCTTCTGACACGCAATTCCTTGAATGTATAACAAACTGGTATCCAAATGAAATATTTCGATGCCTTTTCAGTTACATGCATCAGAATTGAATTAAATTGGAGAGCAATTGTCAGTGTCACGTCACTTCATTCGTTTGTTATTTCCATTGGCAAACACGTACACTGGCTACTTCACTAGGACAAAGCAAACAGCACAATGATCGTGCGGCTGTTTGTGTTATTATACGCGTCCACGGGAAATTAATCCATTGTGGTGGCCTGTCACGCTGGCTGAGCGCTAATCGCAATGACAGCGTGCATCGTGTTTTGCTTACCTACAAACACGCTCTTAAGGTAGTTGCTTGATGATTGTTTAGCAAAGGGGAGGAAGAAAATGTATTTTATTGTTTGTCCTACTCAATTGAGACCATTTAACTATATCTGACTGCTTGCATCTTTAAGAAATGAACTCATTATGGTGCCCATTTTACGTTGAATGAGAGGTAATTGCTATAACAGCGACCACCGTGTTTTGTTTTCCTAGCATGTACATAGAGTAGTTGTTTGATGATTGTTTAGCTAAAAGGTGGACGAATATATCCAGTTGGTGGTCCTACGCTAGAGCATATTTTGGCCGTTTGTGTTTATTAAAAAATTAGGTATTTGTGGTAGCCTATCGCATCAAATGGACGCTAATCGCAATGACAGCGAGTATCGTATTTTGTTTTCCTAACACGCCCGTGGAGTAATTGTTCGATCAGTGTTTGTTTAAGTTGAGGAGGAATACATTCTGTGGATGGTCCTACTCCTAGACTAACTTCAGTTTCTACAATACTTACGTTTACAGGAGTAAAAGCATTAAAGAAACTGGAGTCTATTAGAAATTAGCTCGTTGTGGTGCCTTGTCCACGCTAACTGAGTGGTAATAGCTTAGACAACGTGTTTCACGTTTCCCCACAAAATCACACCGTAACTGAGCCACGCGTATGCGTAGGCATAATAGGTAACAAGTGCAGTTTTAAGGTTAGTCGTCTTTTTGACTTCGCGAAGGGCGTATGCAAATCTGGATAGTTTTGATTTTATCTTTTTGATATGTGATTTCCAATAATTAATGTTTGTATCTACAGACAGGCCAAGTAGAGTAAATTCGTGAACTACTTCTATTGTTGCACCGTTGTAGGTGCAGTTTATGTCTAGTGCAGTTTTTTTGGCGGGGGTGGAAGTGCATTATTTTAGATTTAGAGAAATTTATTTCGAGATTATGGTCATTCATCCAAGTTATTGATTTATTTAGTGTAGAGGTCCTCACTCAAGTCAAGATTGTTCTGGCGTGAAGTTAAAAGCGAAATATCGTCAGCAACCAAGACGCATGGCCAATTACACTGCCTTAGGGAATATAGGCGTTAATAGTTTTACTGTCAGACTGAATATTTTGTGTCTCTTTTGTATTTTAATTATAAAATTCTATTTTTACTTGGTGCTCTCTATTTGTTAAATAAGATTTAAACCATTCGTTAGTCCTACCACGTCATATTGACAGCGTGCACATGTATCGTTTACCTTAGTCCTGTTTGATATTTGGTAACTAGCGTATTGCAGATCGTTGTCACGCTGAACGTGGGCTTGTAAACAATATTTCTCAAAATTCGGATGAGATATCAAGTTTTGCCACAATGGTTCACATGAAAAGGTGACGCTTTTATTTTTTATATATTATTTGTTCTTCCACTCTAGGAATGGATTGTCTCATAAAGCTAAATAGCACCACTCTCCAGCGCACCCAGTCTGTTTACCAAACCTATGATAGTGATAATAACATTTCCTTAAGCCTTTAACTGTCGAGCCGTAATTCTATAGTCAGCAGTACACCTACATATTTTACGATATTAGGATACCTTAGTTCCATCCATCACTAATTATGACGACATTTTGTACGCAAATTGTATAATTGGAGTACATAACGGCGCAACACGCGATCTCAAGGGGACTTTAATGAACCCATTGAGCCCTTTGTCACGCTGACTGTGTGTTTATGTCCTTATGTGCGTGTTAATTGGCGTGATAGACGATATTTTGTTTACCTGCGTGATCATTTAGTGTTAGTAATTGTGTGTAGTGTAGTAGTTATTATAATAAAAGAATAATCCAAAGGATTACGTGTGGGAGATTTTTTTTTTGTTAAATACGGAAAGAGGACCATTAGGTAGGCGTAACCGTGTTTATCGCATGTAATGGTGATGGGATAGAAGATGGATTAAATGTATTAATAGGACATGTTTATCTTGCGTCGGCCCAGGTACAGCTATAATATATACAAGGTGTTGTTTTGCATCCTCGTCAAATTGGAGGAGGTAACTATGCTAATGATTCTCGACACGAATCAATAATAAAATAAGTAGGTATTTATTTTTCAATTTTGTCATTTTCGGAAATCGGCATGTGTAGGGTCCGTGTGATACCGCCCTTAACTGCGCTGTAACTGTAACGCATGCACACAGCGACATAGTCGTACGACACTGCCTACCGCATACGCAACGGGGCGATTTTGTTCTTTGAATGTGGAGTATTCTGAAATACTGTCAAACTTAAATACCTAAAAAAACAAGTGTGTATTAATTATTGAGCAGGATCGTAATTTTATTTGATTATATATGTCTTTCATAACAGCCTCCTGATTTGACGAGGATGCAAAACTACACGTTGTATAATCGGATAATACCAAAACTGGTGTATAAAAACAACAAAAACCCACGTGGTTGTGGCATTACCTAGAAAATAAACAAAGTGGTGCAAAACACACACGGAAACATTTATTAAAAATAATGCAGCTATCTTAATAAATACTTACTTGTGAGCTAAGTGGTGCTTGCTGTCTTGAAAATCGGAATATAAACCGATGATCTAGCGAATACTAAGACAAAGTGCTTGGTTAAGTTTTAATTAAGTACCGAGGAAAGTTTGCGGCCTCATTTATAGCAAGAGCAATTAAACATGATGAGAAAAAAAAACACTTTTTTCACTTTGCTTATTAGGTTTAGCTAAGTCAGGATATTTAATTGTTTTTTTTATTTAGGCCGTTGCACCACAAAACACATAATGCACGTAGCGCTTAACGAATTAAAAAAATCGTTCTATTTCTGTCAATTGTTTGAAGATGTCAGAGACAGAATGATGTTTTAATAATAATAATAATACACTTAGCGTTAATTCCATGCAAGTGAGCCTTAATGCGTATAACTAGTTATTTAGTTAATTAAGTCTAAAGTAATTTACACAATTTAGGTATACAAAGTGGAGACGAGAATACGACAATTAATTAAACTGCGTATACAGGGTGTCCCGTAAATAATGGATCAAACGTAACGGGTAGGTAGCTTACCTCATTTCCAACAATTTCCAACAATTTTTTTTTTACGATTTGAAAAAAAAATCAATTGAACATTTTTTTTTATATTTGAAAAAGAAAATATTAACAATAAGCTATTCAGAAGTTTTTGACAAAAATCATACCTAAAAATGTTATTAGTTGCAGCGACAGCATTAAAAACACTGAATGCTGTTAGAGAAAATGGTAAAATTCGAAAAAAAAAATATCTTGGTTACCTTACCGATTTTTTTTAACTGTTCAAGTTAGTTGTTTGAAATGAGGTAAGCTACCTACCCATTACGTTTGATCCATTATTTACGGGACACCCTGTATAGCTTATGACGTTCCCGGTCTGCGTACAAAAATTCAACCAAATATATTCATTCGTTTAGACACTATAGATAGCTAGTCGGCTCATCGGCAAACCTCATAGTCAGCCCATCACTTTTATTTAGTTTGTTTGAAAAAAAAAATACTTTTTAAATTTAGAAGTTACGATTAATTTGTTTGATTTATTTGGCGCGTTGTGTACCACCTTCCACGCGCGGCTCAAAGAGTTGTCAGCATCAATGACGGGGTCTGCTAGGGCCTTAGATCATAAAAAGCTAGCGCCGATACCTGCCAGGGTTGCGTGAAAGTCCGAAAGGGTTACCGTGGCCCCTGGTGTGAAGAAACACGGGTGGGTTTTAGTCAGTAAGAGTCTGACACGTCCTCCCGCTCTGCCCAGAGCGGGAGAAGTTATTTAATGATTTCCCACACTCAACAAAAGGAAAAAAAAAAACAAAATACTCTTGTATATTAGCACTTCCAGTGTTGTCATTAAATGTATTGTCGTCACCACATCGTATATTTTAATCTATAACTATAGGTCGAAGACGTCTGAACTCATGGTCTTTGAGGCTGTTGACAAGGAATTGATTGAAATTGAGCGAATTAAAGTCTAAGGAGCACTGTGCCCAACTGATTAGGGAAAGAGATGAAATGTCCAGTAAATGTGCCACCAATAAAAATTAACGATGTCCCGATTCGTCGGGTACATCAGTTTAAATACTTGGGACATTTGATTGCTGACAACCTTAATAATGATGCTGATGTTGAACGGGGACGCGGGCATTGGCAGTACGGGCGAACATGTTGGCACGTAGGTTCGCTCGATGTACAGAAGCGGTCAAGCATACGCTATTTAAAGCATACTGCACATCTCTGTACTCGAGCGTCCCATGGATCAGCTGTACCAAACGTGCCGTCAATGGGCTGCGCGTCTAATACAATAACGCCTTCAGGGCACTGATGCGGCTGCCTCGTTATTGTAGTGCGTCAGAGATGTTCGCAAAAGTCTGAATCGACAGCTTCTCAGCTATCGTACGAAAGAAAAGTGCGTCTCTGCTCGCTAGATTGCGTGGCAGTGGCAACAGCCTCCTGAAGGTGATAGCTGACAGACTTGATGAGAGCCCCATAATGGGACATCTCATCAAAACAACTATGTCTGTCGTAGTGTATAAGTATTAACATAGATCATAAGCCACATTGTTACTAACATACTAGTATATAAGTACTAGCATACAATATATTGTTACTAACATCTTTTATGTATTTTTTTTTGTTTTTGTCAGTGTGGACCTTTTGTTGTCTGTCAAATAAATAATTATTATAGGTTATTATAATTATTATTAATTTTAATGGATAAAATACTTATATTATTTCCACTTTCTTTTCCAAACATTAAAAAAATAAAACTATAACCGATCAATACTTAGGCTGTCAAGGGCCTCGAAATTTGGCCGCTAAAATGGCTGATGCATCATTGAGCACGGATCTGAAGAACTCGACAACTCGAGATATCGAGATTAAGGTCGATTCTCACACTCGATACATCGAGAGCCTCCCGGGAATTTCGTGCAGATTATAATTCACTGAGAAGGGTTAAAGTTATATAATAGGCCGCATTTTGTACAGTGTTGCGTGCCGCGATTGGTTCTTATAATATTAAATTCTTCTACTTCTTTTTCTCTGATATCGATATAAAATAAAAGAGAATTCTTGTTGTGGTATAGGTTAAAAGGGACCAGCCAGAATGAAATAATAATAATAGCCCGGATTACACAGGACGTATATACAGTCAGAGAAATGAATTGTTAAGCAAATTAACACCCTACGTCAATTTGCCGTGTTAGAGCCATTTCATACAACTGTCAAAGAATGACAGTTGTGATTTGAAAATTTGAATATAGGTACGGACAATTTGAGTTGGTAGACAATTTGCTTAGCAATTCATTTCCTGACTTTGCATTTAGGTAAGTATTGCTTCTCGTGTAAGCTATGACTAAAAACCTGGTTAGAAAATTTAAGAGAAAAAAACAATGAAAAAGTAATAATTGCATAGCCCATAGGTTCGCCCCCTATTACTTGGGACTTACAAGGTAACTGGCAAAATTTGACGTTTTATATAGTTTTGCCCAATTCTGGGGAGTACAGGTAACAGTACAACAAAAATATGGTGTAGGTATATATATTTTAGTAATAGTTGAATTGATTGCCACGTTTTTCATGCAATCAAAGAGCGGCAAAGCATTTTGTAACCGCCTATTCATAAAACTCTTCAACACACGTGAATACATTCACAAATAATTGGAGGGTAGGTACACTGTATTGCATCCGTCACCACCGCTCGCAAACGGATCGTTCTATTGACGATACAGGAAAAATAACGAATCACTTTGGATGAGAGAACTGTATCGATGTTAGGCGGCTAACGAGCCCTCCACTCGGTCCTTCATCAATGGTATTATGGCCTATTGGTAGTGAGGGGCTCGTGGCTAAATAATAACAGTTGCAAATTTCTTTTTCTGCTTGAACTGGTGTTGTATTTAATCCAAAGACATTGATAGTGGACGGCAAACCTCAGATATAAGTGCAGAACATTAGCGCCATGTACAAAAATAATTATGGTGAACTAACTAAACGACCTGCGGCCGGCCATGCCGCCGACAATATATTTGGTGTACCGACCTATCGACCTACGATCTGTCACCTTGGTCAATTTAATTTTTTGTAGGTGTCACCTTTCTCCGCAAGATGGCATCAGAATGTTCTGGGTGTAATAATAATAAGAAGATAACCTATTCCTATCTTGTACTAATTGGAGTTCTTATGATTTGGAGTGCGCTAATGTTCTTCAAAATCATTTCATACATACTGTGGCTGCTAAATAAAAATCAAGTTGGTTTGCCACGGATGTCGTTGTACGAGAACAAAAGCAATAAATTCTGCCACACCAGCGATCCCAATGTCATCCCAGGACCAAGATGTTGATGACTCATCCAATGTAAAAATAAGACGTAAAACTGCGGTACCTACTTCTCAGTCAAGTACTCATTGCCGAAGCGCACACGGCTTAACGCTCAAAGAATGCACTCTTGAAACTGTCCTGTTGGAGCTGCGTCCGTTCAGCGAAGAAAGTGTGACTAGATACCATACTCAAGAAATCTCTAGAAATAAAATGACTGGAGATATAAAAGAAATAAGATATACTTTAAACAATCTTCATAGTAAATATAACATCCTTCGGACGGACGTAGACAATCTGTTGGAGACATCAGATGGCGCTTCTAGCGTACAAGATACACTGCAACTGCAAAGTCATGAAAACACGAATCGTAAAGCTGAACTGCATAGCTATTCGCAACCGTTCGATACGCTTGCGTGCCGATACGAACATCTGGCCGTATCTGTGGAGAGCATTCGTTCTTACTTTCACAAAAGCACCCCAACAACGAGAACTTTAATATCAAAAGGCCTGATAACATAATATATAACACAACACACAACACGACACAATGGGGCACACTCACGCTGACTCACATAATCACACATACACACACGCACGCACTCACACTCACTCATTAAATTCTCTAGACATAGGGGAGTTTCATTGCACCTGTTTGACTTATACATCCTATAAGATCGTTTGTGCTTCATAGCTTCCTTGGGTAAGTATTATAAAAGAGTACTGATCTTACTAAAGCATGATATACAACTATTGAATAACCATAAATGTAATTTGTCTTAGCTAAATCATATTAAAGTAGCACGTTGGAAGATGTTTATAGGAACATTTGAGCTCACAAACGTCGTAAGCATGCTTTATTTAGTATAATTACCGGTATAACGCCCGCGCTTCCAGTCGTTCTAGTTTCGCGCGCAAATAACGTTCAGACGCTCTCGTCCAATCCTCCTACGCGTCGCAGATGGCACTCGCGCGGCCCGCCGCCGCCGCCGCCACTCCGCGCCGCCCCGCGCTGCCCCGCGCTTTCGAGAGAGTTCGCACAGCGCGTCGTACCGAGCTGACTAAATTCGTTTTCTGCTATGGCCCTTGGATCTATTGTTTAATTGTTGTGCCTGTTGACTGTATAATGGTATTCGATTTTAATGTTTGTGTAATAATAGTGTTACACCCATTATACCGGTCTATTAATTTATTTCATCTTCTCTGCGATTTCTTATGGACATAAAGTACCGTGTGTAGGGTCCAAGGCCATTTTTTGTTATTGAGCGTTCTGACTTTTTTCTTATTTAAAAACAATCGGCAATCATAATTTCCTTCATAATAACCATAATTATTTGCACCAGTACACCAGCTGCTACGGTAAAACAAATGATTAACATTCAAACTACATTCTAGGCATATAAATGACTTTATAATTCAAAATTATTAGGTACGCAATGTGATTTTTGGTTCTTCTATTGTTTAAGGAATCCTAACGTTATGAACAATGGCCACCGACAATTGTTTTAGGCTAGTGTTTAATAGGAATAATGGCCTTTAAACTCACTTAATTCGAGTCAAATAAGAATATCGAGTCTGACAGTAGGTACTTGAACTAAAAATTATTGAGCTTTTAAATGTTTCGATAAAGTACCTACACAATGAGAAAAATTAATCATAATGGAAAATTGGTGACAATTTTGTATTATTTCACATTTTACTAAATCAATCATTATTATTCAAAAACACATCTCAGAAATGGCCCGTGATTTTAATGTTATTTAAATTATAAATCCTTCGAATAAATCTACTCCGCACATTACCTTAGTTTCTACATTAAAACAATAGTTAGATACAAATAACAAAGAAATAAGTTAGCATTACAGTAAGTATATATATAAATTATAGATTTGTAAAGGTTTTTATTAAATTCGTAACAGTTTCTCGTGATTTTCGACACGCTTAAAAATACTCTTACATTGAGATCACAAAAAAGCAAACAAGGTGAATCACACTTAGTACGGCATTAGTACACAATGGTATTTTACCCTTACACCATGCCAGTGGAAGACACTTGTAAGACTACACTCGAGAGCAATGAATCCGGGTCACTTAAAGAATCCTAAAAATCTCGGAAACTGAAAATGCTAGGTTAATGCAATAAATTGTATTTAATAGACAATGTAATACTCCTTAAATGAAGGTATTAAAACTTCTTAGTTATTGTAAAGTTATATCATAAAAAAATCAAATTTGAAAAAGGGCCACTTTCGAAGATGGAACTACGAAATTACAGCATTTGGTTTTGCTTTTGTTTGTAATCTGTCATTTATGTGGGTACATAAACCATGTTGATAGTGCTCTATATTCATTATTCAAGCTGAAATTATGTCGCTTACGCCTGAAGAATGCACCAGAATACTTACAATGCTGGAAACCGGCCGGAGTCAGCGCGATACAGCCAGGACTGTCGGTGTGTCGCTGTCAACAGTACAAAGAGTTCTCCGACGTTACGAAGAAACTGGTTCTAACCTACCCAGACCAGGAACGGGCAGAACCAGGTGTACCACAGCACGAGAAGACCGATACTTGGTGAACACCATGCTTCGAAATCGCTTTCTCACAGGAACTGAACTCACCAATCAGTTTCGACGCCTCGGAGGAAGTAACCCAAGTGCATGGACAGTAAGACGTCGGCTTGCTGAATCTAACTTAAAACCCCTTAGACCTGCAAACGGCCCTAAACTGGAGCGTGGGCATCGTATTTCAAGACTAAGATATGCCCAGAGCCACGTAAATTGGAGTATTGAAGATTGGTCAAAAGTTATGTTCTCCGACGAATCAAAATTTATGCTCTACAAGCACGATGGAAGACACAGAGTGTATCGAAGACCAGGGGAAAGATTCAAGCAAGCATGCATCGAAGAAAAAGTAGCCTACGGTGGTGGGTCTGTACTTGTGTGGGCCGGAATTTCTTCTGAAAGTCGCACAGAGCTGGTGATCATAGAAAACGGCTCTTTAACTAGCGTAAGATATGTGGAAGAAATCCTCAATGATCACGTTGGTCCATTTATGGTCAATTTAGGTGAGGATGCTATATTTATGCATGACAATGCCCGACCTCATACAGGTAGGATTGTGAATGACTACCTTCAAGAGATGAACATTACTCGTATGGAGTGGCCAGCGCGCAGCCCGGATATCAACCCGATCGAGCATGCTTGGGACGAGCTAGGCAGATGCGTAAAACAACGAAACCCTCCCCCAATCACGCTTCGTGAGCTCAAAATTGCTCTCACAGAGGAATGGGAGAATATTCCCCAAAATCGTATAAGGAACTTGGTGTACAGCATGCCAAACCGCGTAAACGCAGTAATGGAAGCACGAGGAGGCAATACGAAGTATTAAAATTCAAGAAAATCGTAATAAAGTTCAAAAATTTCATGTTTCCTATTTTTGTTTTAAGGAGAGATCAGCAGTTTTTTTCTTTATGTAATTTTGTGTTAATAAAATGTATTTTTTTTTACTTTCATTTAAGGAGTATTACATTGTCTATTAAATACAATTTATTGCATTAACCTATCATTTTTAGTTTCCGAGATTTTTAACATTCTTTAAGTGACCCGGATTCATTGCTCTCGAGTGTATTTGCATTTACAACAGCATTAAACAGATCACTGTAAGCTTAAAAACACTCTTCATAAGGCCTTAATACGATAACACTAAGGGCAAACGCTCTAACAAAGTGCGCCCAACTCCACACTTACCAACGTTTGTAAGTGTACTATAAGAGTAACAAAAATAGGACACTTGTAAAGCCAAGTTTTGCTAGCTGGGTAGTTTCTCAAGCTAAGATAGTTCAAACAGAACTAGCTTCATTTTTAGGCTAGTAAGCTAATGAGAAAGCTAATAAGTTAGCGTCTCAAGCTAGGATAGGTTAATAGGATGATGTTCTATTTTTTGCGCTATTAGCACCCCCACCACTGATTTTACTAACCTGTCTATGTACTGGATTCACGTGGCCGGCGAAGCTAGTACATGCTGTGCCGACTTAGTACAAAGTTCGTGACAGGGGTTAAAGTATGGAAAGTAATGCCCCATCTAGCTGTGATAGTGTTATAATAAAATGAAGAGGTTGTCATCCTTTAAAAATATTATTTATGAATTATACTGCTCAGCACATAAAAATAATTTATTTCCAAAGTAGAACACAATTTATACAGACAATAAAATATATGTAAAAACAATTTCTAAGACAATAATAATCGTTTAATTTCTCATTCAAATGAAAAATTTTAATTTCTGTCGCTTTTGTAAATTGTGTGTGTTGACCACTCTGAGAAAAATGGCGGCACGTTACTGATGCGCATACACATAATTTTCTCGTTCATTTTCATAGAATGTACTCTGTGTTCATATTTTTAAGTGTACTTATTGTAAAACAACAGCTAAATGATGTTCACGATTTCAATTTAGCGGAATTTACAATACACATTAATTTCAACCATTCAAGTACGAAAATACCAAATTATGTTCAATTCAATTCAATTCAATTCAATATTTTATTGCATACCATATGTTTACAATAAGGTGTTATAATAACAGAACAGGAAAGTACAATATGGACCCTGTCGGGCACAGCAAAAATTAGAAGAGAGGAAGAGAGGGCTATATTATATCCTTTCATTAAATGGGTATTAGACTAAGTTTTTGCACTTTTACTATAATTTTAAATTAGGTATTTATATATTATATTTATATGTTTATTATAACATAAAGATATTTTATTTATCTCAATGATTTATCATCAAAAAATTCCGTTAAGGTGTAGTATGCTTTATTTTCCAGAAATACCTTAAGTTTATGGGTAAATGTGATAGTTTTGTTTTGTTCTCTAATATCCTTAGGTAAATTATTATAAATTTTTATAGACATAACTAAAGGGCTGGTGGAGTGGATTTTGAGTCGAGATGGTGGCTTGTTTAATTTGTTTTTATTTATGTTCCGTAATGTGTATTTTGTTCGTGTTTCCTCGCATTTTGTATAGAGTGTAGGGTTGTTTTTGACAAATTTACATAGTTCTAGAATATACAAGCAGGTAAGTGTTAGGACTTTATGTTGTTTAAAATAAGGTTTGCAGCTGTCTGTTGGTTCTATATTTGTGAGTATTCGGATAAGTTTCTTTTGCTGGATAAAAATAGTATGGGAATCTGTGCTGTTACCCCACAATATAACTCCATAACTTAGTCGTGATTGGGCATACGCATAGTATGCTACAAGCGCAGTTTTAAAATCTGTAGTTTTTTTTATTTCGCGTAAGGCGTAAGTGAATTTGGAGAGTTTTGCTCTAGTTTTCTGAATGTGAGATTTCCAATTTATGTGCGTGTCAATAGATAAACCGAGAAGGGTGAATTCGTTTACTTGTTCTATTTTAGTGTCTTTGAAGGTTAGATTTAATTTTAATGGGGCTTTTTGGTGGGGGTGGAAAGTAATTAATTTAGTTTTTGAAAAGTTGATTTCTAGGTTGTGGTTGTCCATCCACTCAGCGGCTAGGGAGAGAAGGGAGTTTAGCTTATCATTTATGTTGCTGTTGTTTTGACATGAGGTAAGTAGGGATATGTCGTCTGCAAATAATACACATGGTTCGTTTATGATCTTAGGGAGGTCGTTAATGTAGATCAGGAATAAAAGACATCCTATCACACTTCCTTGTGGTATTGACGCGTTTACTATTTTTCTGTGGGATCTAATTTTAGTTATTTCTTTAGTGAGTATGTTGACGTGTTCGACTTCCACCAGTTGCTCTCTATCCTTTAAATACGAAGCAAGCCATTCATAAGCTTGGCCTCGTATTCCTATTCCATGTAGCTTTTGTAATAGTATGTTATATTGGACTTTATCGTAGGCTTTTGTCATATCAAGGAGTATACCTACAGCATAGTTTTTATTGTTAATAGTATTTAAGGCCTCTTGTATGTATTTGTAAACTGCAAGTGCTGTGGATCTGTTTTTACGAAAGCCGTTCTGGCAGTCGTCTAATATGTTATATTTTTCACAGAAAGAGTAGATGCGGTCGCACATTGCTTTCTCCAATATTTTAGATGGAGAAGGCAAAAGCGCGATTGGGCGGTAGTTATTAGGGTTTATTTTTGAATTTTTCTTATGTATGGGTTTTATTAATGCCGTTTTAAGTTGATTTGGGAATTTACCTTCGTCGAATGACTGGTTAATAAGTTTATAAAACGGTAGGGTTAGTTCATCGGCACATTGTTTTAGTAAGAATGGTGGAAGGTCATCTACGCCACTACTTTTTTTATGTTTTAAGTTTTTAATAATTTTATTTACTTCGTAGGGTTCTACATGGCTAAGGAATATAGTGTTTTCTATGGGATTTATCACAGGAGCTCCTTTTGCTTGGGTAGTTTTTTCCCCGATGGACGCAAAGAATTCATTAAAGATGTCAGCTATTTGCTTAGGTTCGCTTATTAAGCTATTATTATGTTGTAATTGTATGTTCTTTTTCACGGGTTGTATTAATTTATTAGTTCTTTCGTTTACTAAATTCCACATTGTTTTTACTTTATTTGTAGATTTTTTCATTTTCTTTATATATTGTAATTTTTTAGAAGTTATAACTGTATTTTTTAGTATTTTTTCGTATTTTTTATAATATTTCGTTAATATAGGATCGCTGGTTTTTGTAATTAGCATTTTAAGTTGTCTTTTAGTTTTGCAAGATAATTTAATCCCTTTTGTAAGCCAGTATTTTATTGGTTTATTATTTATCTTAATTTTTTGTAAAGGCATACATTCATTTAGTATTTTATTTATTATATCATTAAAAGCTTTATAGTTTTCGTCTATATTTTTGTTTTCGGTTATTATTTCGTGCCAGTTTAGTTTAAGCAAATCGGATTTAAATTTTTGAATGTTTTGGGTATTATACACTCTTTTTTTTATAGTCCAGTTGGTGTGTTTATCTAGGTTACTTAGTATTTTCATGTGCAAGATGGTTGCACAGTGATCTGAAAAACCCAGTTCTTTTACGGTAGTTTTGATGCAATTGTCGTTTGAGTTTGTAAAAATTAAATCTATACATGTTGAGGTAGTTGGAGAGATGCGTGTGGGATCTTTGATTAGTTGCGTAAATTTATGTTCTAACATAAAATCTAAGAAAAGGTTTGTTTTTAAGTTATTTTCTAGAATATTTATATTTAAGTCTCCTCCTAGTATCACATTATATTTTGAGTATTTTTTATTAATATAATTTAAAATAAATATGTTTTAATTGTCGCATAAATACTTCTTCCTCTTTTTTATTCCAATAAATATTTATTATTACTACATTTTCTTTTGGTAATTCTATTGCACACGCTTCTATACAATACTCGATAGACATATCACTAATATCGTAAATCTCTTTATATTCTATTTGATCTTGCAGTAATATGCATACACCACCGCCTGTTCGAGTACGACGACAATAAAATGCAGCTATACTGTAGCCGCTGAAGTTTAGGTTTTCTAACTTTTCTTGTGTCAGCCAAGTCTCACCTAGACATATAATGTTGTAAATTGGCTTTTCTTGGATAAAAGCTTCTAGTAGATGTTGTTTATTAAATATGCTTTGTATATTCTGGAATAAAATTTTAAATTGTTGTTCTGTAGTTTCGAAAAGTATTATTTTCAGAGTCTTTCTGTATGTCGGACTTGTGATGCTGTATTGTATGGCTTAAATTATTATTTGTATATTGTTCAGTTTGGTATGTAGTTCTCTCGTCGGTCGCCTCTTTTTTCGTTATATGTTTGCCGTCTATAAACCAGTGGTTATTTCGTATAATTGCGTAATGGCCGTTTTTTCGTGCTAGGAACATTTCTTCACGCATTATTTTTCTTTCTCTACGCGCGTTTCGATTTAGAAATTCTGATATGTTTATGTTAGATCCTTGAAAGCAATAGCTGTTGTCTAAGATGTATTTCGTCATCCTTTTGCTTAAGAGTTCCATAACTATTGGCCGATTTTTATTAGTGTATTTTCCAATTCTGTTTATTTCCTCGATGTATCCCGTTAGGTCCATTTCTAGGGCTTCATAAAACATATCAATTATTCGGCAGTGTAGATCATGGTCTGATTCTTTAAAATATTCGGGGAAGCCATATATCACTATTTTTTTAGAACTATTTTCTGTATCCGTAATGGTAGATGTTACTGGAGTTACTGGTGGAATTTTAAAGTTTTTAATTTCATTTTTTAATAAATCATTTTCTTTGGTAAGTTCTTTAATTTGTTTATTTATTTTCTCAATCTCCTCGGTATTTTTATTATTTTGTTTATGTAGATAATTGATTTTTCCTTCTATGTCCTCTCTTAGTTTAGTAATGGCTTTGTTAACTTCAATTTCTATAGTATTTTGTATTTCAGATATAATATATTGATTATTTTCTTTTAAGCGCTGTATTATAATTTCACTTATACTCTGCAGTGAAAGAGTGACTTTGGAATTTTCATTTTCATCTTGGTGGATGGTATCACCAATAAAACTTAAGTCCTCAGACGTGGTCGTGTTATTTAAGAGTGTTGTCTTTTTCCTAAATGTTATGTTGTTGCTTTTGTTATCTGGCGTTGAAATTAATGGGCTAATTAGTTGGTGGTCATGCTGACGTATTGAGGTGTTGATATTTCCAATTTTCGGTGCTTTGCAGCGACATGCCTGGCATTGCCACGATTTTTTATGCTCCTGTGTCATACTATTGAAGATGGCTTCCGTTGTATTGGCACACTGTAGGTCGTAATTTTCCTTGCATAAATGACAGGCAAGTAATTTCATGTCAGAAATGTTCTGCTGGCATCCTGTACATATCTTCATCGGGTCCATTTTTTATTTATTTATAATAACGCCCTCTAGTGTGTAGTTGCAAGTTAGGCTCGATAAGTAGTTGGGTGCCGAAAGCTGTCAATAAGGCGATACTAGTGTCGGTATTTACTACTAGATGGAGCTGATAACGTAATGACTCGCACTATTGATGGTATTAAAATGTTATAATTTGTCCACTTAGGTATTAAAATCTGTTTCTTACCTTTGTGGGATGCTTAGTTGTTTATTATATTTTCAACTCATCAATAATTCGGTGCACTTTCGGTTCACACTCTTGGTTTTAAGGTTCATTATTATGTGGTTTGAATTTTGAAATAGAGACGGTAGAACATCACAGTTTTACGTTTTGTATTTTTTTTTTTTACTTTTCTGTATATTATTTTAATAAACTATAACTTCTGTAAGTGTTAGCCTGCTCTTATTTTGTTTTTATTTACTTTTAATCACTTTACAAGCACTTTTAACAATTTTTATGAAATAAAATACACGGAGTAGTTGTTTATGTGCGCACTGCAGCGCCCTCTCCGCCGTTATATGTCTATATCTATCTATATACCTATGTGAGACAAGTTCGATGAACAACTACCAGGGCGGGCGTTGCTGTCGCGCGATATTACCTAAAACGTGAAGTTAGCTCTCTATCTCATATAATATATACTGTACTCTTTGAGCTAGTATTCGATTGGGTAGAGTGCAGTGACTACGGGTTTTGGTTTTTCTGACTGCAACGTTCCACGTGTTAAACTGTACTAGCTTAAAATTATCAGGCACCATGTAAATAGCACTAACATATTCCAAGCCAGGCTCATGTACCGCGGTTCTAGCTTGCTAACCTAGCTTTATTTTATTTATTTAGGAAAATAAACAGTTACACACTACAATAATATACAAACAATTCATACATATATATAGCTTTGTAAAATTAGTGTCGTACATCTCGGGCACAACCCTAAACTACGCGTGCTACATGTCTCATTCACTCACACTCTCCCACAGCGTGTACACACAAACACACCATCAATCACTCGCAATTGTGCCACGTCGACAACCTTTACTATAATAATATTATAGTAAAATTATAATAAAAGGACCCTGGAGTCCTAAAATACCTACAGGCCATACAGGCCTAGGCTTAGTTTCGACTCCAGAATTACCTGTCAACTTATTTATGACTATATAGTTTAAGAACGTAATTTGTGTAGATGAAATAAACGACAATCAAGACGTTCGGAAACTAAACTCTTCATACGAAACTACCTTTTGGAAGGGGCGACTAGAATCAATTCTATTTAAATGTAAATGTTGACGTTCAAAAGTGCCTTTTATGAGCCTATTTGAAATAAATGTAAATATGTACTACACACCTTACCAAGTAATTTATTAGCCATAGCAGAGACTAGGCTCTGTGATAGCATTATCGACTTTGATGAGTTCCCGCAAAAATTCGACGTGTTGCGGTGTGACCGTGTGGGGCGCGGCGGCTGCTGGCCGCGATCGCCCTACGCGCTCACACGTGTGGACTGTAGCTAACCTGAACAGTGCGATAAAATAATATGTGCAATAGTTATGTACCAAAGCGTGGATGTGACGCACATTTTCCCTTAACTTGTTATTTCTTGTGTTTGTGTAGGTATTACCGCAAATTAACGTACTGTCTATATTACTTTCAAAGATCGATTACGCTTCGCTTGTTAGCACCTAATGTAACTGATGTTAGTTAGAATTCAGTTTTTGATTGTTGGAAGGATACTGTGTAACATCAACAAACTGCATCTTGTTATTTTAAGATACTTTACTTCTCTTCCGCTAGTGTAACCATACCTAATGACAGTGTTTATTTCTGAATATAATTAATGCAGAAAAACATAATTTTAACTGATCTTGGCAGAATGTTGCATTTGATATTGATGAACTCATGTGTGGCGGGAGTCTCATCTGAAATACACCACAAGGCGTTAGATATCTCTATCAATATTAACACGCCGCGCCGTAACATAAATAATACCTTCTACCCTATTGACTCGACCACTAGTACAACTTTAGATCGTAATTTCCGTAAGGCAGAGTTTCTAGTGTTATACTCTGAACTGGCTTGTATATACTGGGAGCCCATGTATTCATGCGATGGTGTTAACTACTATAGGTGCTTCGCTTATTAAAAAGAAGCACATAAGCAGATGTTGCTACTTACACTAACCGTATCCAGTAAAATATCCAACGTGACCCCAAAACCTTCTGAATCCTTGTGAAAAGTAACAGAATGATAATAATCAGGCTACCTTCGGTGACATGTCGTCAACGCAAGTGTATTTTAGTAGCGTTTTACTTCATTGTTATCGCTACTGCGAATACGTTTCCCAATATGGCCCTTTAGGTAAATATTGATTACATCTATGAATCTGAAGTTCGTGGCACTATGGCTCGTCTTCCTCCTAAATCTACTCAAGTACCAGGTGGAATACCACAGTAGCAGTACTTGGTGAAGGAAGGCTGCGAAATTTCAAATTCCCTTGTAATTTGAGGAGTGGAAAATATCTAAAGTACTCCCAGTACATAGAAGCGGCCTAAAAAGTGACATTAAAAATTACAGGCCAATAGTCGGCAAAGTATTTGAATCAGTATCTACTTTACAAAAAAATATTTAACAAACTGCAACGGTGGTTCGCGAAAGAGCAACACGGATTCCTTCCAAATCGTTCTACATTACATTTATATTAAAACCACACTCCTAGCCAAAAATATTAACGACAAAAAGTGAAGCCTATTTTAATTTCCAGAAGGCCTTTCACAGGGTTGACAACGATATACTTTTAACGACAAACTGGCATTGGCAGGGTTCTCTGTGACGTTACTAAAATTCTTCGCTTTATATCTGCACAACCGCAAGGAGTATATTACATATAAACATGCCTATTCGGAGCGCTACTTTGTCACCTCTAGCATAGGGCAAGGCACTAATCTGGGGCCGCTTGCTTTTCTAATAGTAGTTAACGATCTACCCACACATGTTAATCACTTTTAATTTTTTTTTGTTTGCTCTTCAATAGTTAACTCTGGTGATACGGCTACACTTCAACTCGACATCAACAACATTCACACGTGGACCGTTATAACCCACCTCTCTTGTTTGGTGTAAGCTTGTATTCCTTTTAGTTATTCCATAGAAAGGAGGTGATGCCCTAGTGGAATGACGTTGTTACCGAGAAGGAAATGTTAGCGTTACGATTTGGACACTTATGGCTGAAAATAACTGTCCGGAGAAAGAAATGGAAAGAATGGTCTGGACTAATTATCCAGCTGATAGAATACTTTTTATAAAAAAAAATAACGTTTAATTAAGGTTTCTGCGAAGATGACACAATTTCTTCGTGAACAGACAATTCGCAGTAATATTAAGACCACAATAGTGTTGTTACCTTGTTACCACTTTTCTTCGAAGTAACACAATTTCTGATAATAACGGGGGAAAAAGTAGCTGTTGGTCGCAGCTGGTGGCAAGTTCGTAGCATTATCGGTAGAAAAGGGGCTCGACAAGGCCGTCGAAAAGGGTACTAACTGAAGGGTTCCCCAAGGGAGGTGTGAACGTCATTTGGTGTTAGAAAACGGTGGAGCCTTTGGAGACTTGATAGGACTTCAATCATGTACGGTATCTAATAAAATTGTCACATGTATCTACATTGTATACTCTAAACATAAAGAAAGAAAGAAAAACAACAAGAGTTATTGTAGCGAACAAGTGCACGATTTCATGAAGGTAGTTTCAAGTCATTTTTAGATATTTTCAATGTTCGACTTTTAATCCTTACCTTGCTCTTTTGTTCACGTAACACCCTCTATAACATTCCAAGTATAGTTTAAGAGAAACTTTCGTCGTTTAAAAGCGTTTACAGGTAACATCAGACCCATTACACCATCAATAGAATTTGATACATTACCTAGATTTTTAACCACAATTTAATTCTTAGCACACGAACACTCGCCATTTCGTTAAACTCCTCACGAGATCAATTTCGATAAGGAGCAAAATATATACATAAAGTGTCTGAAAAGGAATCTAATAAGAAAGGATGTATTTTTTTCCCGCAAAGAGAATCCCTTTAGTAAGGGGCGCGTATTGGGTTTTATCTGAATACATTCGTGAAGTAAGTCTCAATGTTGTTTCTTATCTTGGAGTGGAGTGCTGAATAAGAATGATGATGCACGTTGCACAATGCACGTTTATGGTATTGTGAGTAAAGGAAAATATCTTTAAGAAAGAAAGAAAGACAAGAAATTTCTTGTTGCCATGTCGACAAAATAATGTAGCAAAAGCAGGGTATAGATAACATGGAAAACAAAAAGTCATGAATTCCAACTTCAAATGTAAATTAAGATTACGTACGAGTATCTGTTAAACTAACTAAAGACGCTGAAAAACAACAAATAGAACGAAAGAAAGAAAATAAATTTATTTGACCCAGGTTAAAGCACACAATATTACACAAAAACAGACAAAATAGTATTGTGTGCCTCATGACTGCACCAAATATGCCCAGTTCAGCATAAATGCCAGACAACTAGTGCCTGACGCTGGTTTTCAACTGGACCTTATATTACGAGGACGTCTTACGGATGTAAATCAGATTTACAGTGAGTGTAAATATTGAATTAAAAATAGATAGATATGTGTAACAAATAATAATAAAAAGGATTAGTTAATTGTTAAAAATAATTATAGATAATCATAGAGCGAGATAATAATTAAAAAGCCAATCACATGATCTGACCAAGATTTTGTCTGGACTTTAAAAGAGACTGTGACCTCTGAGTTTGTTTCGGCCTTTCTTCTCAGAGTAGTCAGATAGGAAACGCAGACCCCATCTAGTTTAAAAAAAATATGATTGACGTGTAAAAGTGTTTGTTCAAACCTACTTACAGAAATAAAATCATTTATCAAGTGAATACATAAATTTTCAGGTCACAGCAACTCCAAAACCCAACCAATTAGTTTGACTAACAACATTATCGAAACTTCCCTTCAATCTCTATCAGGACACGAATAAATACCAGAATTTATCAACCATTGAAAAACTTTCCATAAAGAAAAACATGTTTACTACCCTCGTTTTCCTTAACTTTGCCGACATCAAAGCTATTTATTGGGAAGAGAAAAAATATAAGAGTGATTGCCACAAGCCGAGCGGGGAATGAGGTATCAAGTGTGTGACGGGCCACAGATAAATCTGAAGATATCGAGACGGCTATACAAATTCAATAACATGTTGTAAATCTAATATACCGTGTTTGATACGTCGGTTGGGGAAAATGTCGCTGTTAGGTGTTCTGTTTTGTGTGAGGTTTATTGTAATGTTGTGTTAGATGATCATTCTGTTAAATTATTGATATAAAATACTTTAAAAGATACTGACAGGTTTTCAAAGTCATGCCAAGTGATTTGATTACAGTCTTTTGACAATTATTTTACCTCTGACAGCTACCAGCTAGCAAAACACCTTATGACAACGATATTAAAGGTCAGTTTGATTTTGATTGAGACGCAAAATAGCTGTGAGATTACTTTATCTGTTGTTATTATAGTCAGCACACAGCAGGTGGGGCTTGTGACTTAGTAATAACAGCCGCACGTGTCGATCGATCAGGTCAAGCTATGCTTGCCGCAATTGGTCCGTGGATGGGTGATCATCTTTACATACCAAGACCCTTCCGTGCCTTGGAAAGCACGTTAAGCCGTTAGTCCCGGCTGTCATTCGTGGATCTTTGACAGTCGTTAAGGGTCGTCAGAAGCCCGAAAGTCTGACAACCAGTCTTACCAAGAGGCATCGTATTACCCAGTAACTGGGTTGTGGAGGTCAGATAGGCAGTCGCTCCATGTAAAATACGGGAATTCAGCTGCAGCCGGTTAGACTGGAAGCCGACTCCAACATATTTGGGAAAAGGTTAGGCAGATGATGACACAGCAGAGGTTGCCAGGCTGTTAGCAAATTGTGTCGATTAGCCTATCGGAAACCAGATGTACGCCTAGTTCTTGTGTGTAAAAATCTATGATAATGCAATACTTTGTAAAAGTTTAAAGCCTTTACAGCAATTTTTTGACGGCACGGTTGGCGCAGTGGTTAAGCGATTGACTGCTGCGCTGCGTGTCTCGGGTTCGATTCCCGCACGGAACAAATATTTGTATGACCTATAAGTAGTTGTTCCGGGTCTGGCTCTTTGTGTATGTGAGTTTAAATGTTTGTAAACGCACCCACAATACAGTAGCCCGCAATACACAATACCCACAATACAGAGCCTGTTTTTGAAATAAGAACCTAACAGAAATCGAGATACAGCTCCTTTGACAAAACTGACAACTTAGTCCGGTCTTAGCTTTTCAATTTTGTATTGATAACTTTACTAAAGTCAGCATAAATATCGTCTGACATTGCACACAGCACCATCTAGTTCCAAGTTAAGCACTTAAGGCTTGTGTTATGGATACCAGATGGTTGATACACTACTTAAATACATTTTTTTTTTCGTAAATACATACATATTATAAATATACATCCATGACTCGGGTACAAATGTCCATATTCATCATACAAACATTTGCCCCTACCGGGATTCGAACCCAGGACCATTTGGTTTCGCTGACTACACTTAGCCACTGTAGCCACTACACCAAACGTGTCGTCAGCATAACAAAGCATAATAAATAAGATGGAATGTGTTTTCTCATAACTTGCGGTCTTAGTTCACATCTAATTCTGTGTTCAATGTCATGAGAGTCGATAGCATCTTACGTGTATAGAAGCTGTAAGAATGGTTTTTTGTTCAATCTGTTTGCTGGTTGTTCGTAAGTAGGTAGGTACCTATTTCTTGTCTTAATAAAAAAAATTTACTACAGATTTCTTTATTATATTTTCTTGCAATCAGATATTCTTTGAGAACAAGCATAGTGCTTCTTTGAGAGGATCTAAATAACGTAATCCGATTGGTAATTGAAACTGCAATCAAGAATATGCTAATTTTCCAAATTAAAATATTAGGTAGGTATTTCCACTCAGAAACATGTAGTTCGTTTCGCAAATTTTATAGTTATTTCTTTGTAAAGAATTATCTATTTTTGATTTGTACCTACTTTGATTTTTAATTTGACCCTAATGCCAATATTACGTACTCTCCTAACTACACTACATAAAACTTTTGATTCACGTCATTACTATGTTTAAGAATAAAATGCTATGTCTCTTTCATTGTCATTCCTCGCTATCACACATTTCCAACATACACCATTTCGTACCATCCTTTCATATCATATCTCGTGTTAGCTGAACATAGTGAAGCAGATATATTATTCATTGACACCAAGTCTATTCAGAAAGCATAGAATTCTACTGACAACCCTCAGATCCGATACTATCAGTTCCACCGTCCCTCGCGATGTCCATTATAGTCTTAGGAAGGACGTGTCAGCGAGCGAGACAGCATTATACCCGTGTCTAACGATTGTAAGGGAGAGACATGTATCATTGTGTTGCGTCTCGATTGTTAGAACTTTGTATGCAGAAAGGAAACTCCTTTTATGTCTGTTCGCCTAGTACACCGCGTTGGTTTTACGACATACTATTTCACTCTGTTTTTTCTATCATGCAACATTACCATTTATTTGTTCTTTACTGGAGGTTCGTGTTTTGTAGGCTGGCAACCTGGCAACCTAAATTTTGATTTAGGCACCTGCTGTTCTTTTGGCGGGTTCTATTTATTTAGACATTGAAGTTCGAAATTGTTAATTTACAATGTAAAGATTTTCTGGCTATTTGACTTTGTGCGGAGATTTTAGGCGCCTTTATCTGTTGTTTGAAAGACGAATCCTACTGTTTAGTGTGCTACTATGCTATGTATACTGTTTAAATAAGCTTTTCTTTTATGAAACATGTTAAATTCATTTTTCTAGCACATCAGAAAGTGCCATTTGACCCAGTCACCCAAAATGTGAAACTGCTCTACTTAATTTTGAAAATAACTTTTTAGAATTATTAACCCAACTTTCAAAGCCAACACTAACTTCATCAGTCATTATTCAATAAACTCCTCATACTGAATACTCTGCCTGCCCTCCTACAGGCACTTGAATCATTTCTTCCTTCCACATTAGTTAAGGGCCTCAAACGACCAACTCTCATCCGTCGACTTAGGCCTTAATTTCTTTCCACACGTGCTTGCTTATGCCCTTGGGCCTCCAAAGTTTCAGGCCAATTTGGCCTCGAGTCCTAAGTAACCAAAAAACTTCACTAATTGAGAAATCTAATTAGGAACTCCAATCTTATGGACATTAACATAGAGCACGTTGTAAGAAAAGCAAAATCTCATATTCTCAAATGGAATCGAATACTTCTTTCTGCCTGCAAACTAAAACGACAGTCAGGTATTCGCAAATAACAGTGATTTTAACTGGCAGACATTATATTAACTTCTGGAAAAATATATTAAGTATGACCTACTCGTAGATATCAAAAAAGCTGGGTTGCGTCAACTTAGTTTTCTTCAAATAACATTCTGTAAAACGGATGATATTTTCTTTTATTAGATATTCCTTGCTACTGTGAATTCCTATGCCAACTAATTAGGGTTGTATAGTAAGTTTGTTTAGAAGTATTTTCTGAGTATTTCATACGTTCAACAAACATTTTCGAAGACAGACTAATAGGAATTTTATAGGTAACATAAAGTTAGATGGATATATTCCACTGCTTATTAAGCTGAAGTAAAAAGTTTAATTACTTAGTTGGTAAATTAAGTACTTAAAGTTGGTATAAATTGATATACCTACTTATGTTCTTTCTTTAACTTTTTTCTAGAACAAAATAATACTTTGATCTTCAACCAATTGGTAACAAGTAACAATGAACAAAGATAATTTAAATCGTTATTTGTGGGTGTTTGACAATTTAAAATAATAACTTCAACGGGTTGTCGCTCGTGTTTCGTGACAGAAAATAATTTAGGTCCGTGTTTATATTCAAAACGAGAGGAAATGTTACGGGCTATGATATTTTAATAATGCTGAAGGAAATTGGTGTAAATCCAAACCAAGCAAGATGACAATATAAATCAGGCTGTTTGTAACTTCGTACGACAATAACACCTATTGAGTTGAAAATTATCGTCGCAGTTTCAGCTGACGGGAACAGTTTGGCAAACATGCGGTCTAGAACAATAAAACTTTGTTAGTTTGTAGGAAACCTGGATTTGAATGGGAGAATAGCTAACGAGATAAAATGCTTTATATAGTTTTGTAGGAAGTGATTTATTAGATTATGTATTTACAATGGAAATTCACTGAAATATTTTAGGCCTAAGTTGGGCGCCAAACGTAAGTTGGCCGCCTTAATGCAAAAAAATCTAAATAATAGACGAGATGAAAACAGCATGTACAAAAATTATAAATATATGTCGAAAAAGGTAAATAGAAACAATATTATTTAATACCTACTTTATTTTAGAAGCCAGTGCAGCCAACAATGGTTTTACAAACTTCCAATATATATTTATTTTTATTTATTGATTTTATTATTTATGTACACACAGTAAAATACAAGAGATATGACATAATTATAAATTGAGTGCAGCACAAAGGTGCTGCTGCGTATATATAGTGCACTTTCATTCTATGTATCTATATGGTGTGTCGCTTCGAACTGCATGTGAAGGTAGAAATAATGAGTTAGAAAGCCGCCGGAACCGCGTACGGATTACGTCCGGTCGTCAGCTCGATACGGAAAAAGAAATCTAAAAGAACGTTTTACTACCGGGGACTTGAAATAGCAGATTTTTTTAAAATTATTTTCTTTATTCAGGCGTCGTATTGCGTTACGTTACATTCTGTAGTCTTATCTAAGTACTTTATTACATGCAGTGCATTAATTACTTAACTTAATTGAAATTGATAATGGCTTTCAGAAGTGAGACATCAAATAACTTCTCCCGCTCTGGGCGGAGCGGGAGGGCGTGTCAGACTCTTACTGACTAAAACCCTCCCGTGTTCTTTCAGTTGCCTGAGCCAGGGGCCCTGGCAGGCATCGGCCCTAGCGGAACCCGTAATTGTTGCTGACATCTCTTTGAGGCGCGCGTGGAACACAACGTGCCGTCGACCCGGGCCTGGTCCTAATCGGACGGCGAACTACCCATTGCTCGCTGTCCGCAAGCCCGCGCCTACGGTGGCTGGGAATCGGCCTGAGATTCCCGACGCCCAAGGCGTCTTTTGCGGCGACTAGGGGCGTGAGGGCGCGAATTTGCCTCTCCCTCACGCGTTCCGCCTCCTCCTTCGCGAGCATCACTGCTTCGCAGAAGGAGGTGATGGCTTCCCATGCCCTCTCGCTCCGTACCATGGCCTGGACCAGGGCCGGACGCGACAGATCGCTACCGCCGATCGCCTCCACGAAGACGAGGCGGTGCGCCGCCCAAGCCAGGCAGACCTTCACTGTATGCTCCACCGTGTCCTCCGGGCGATCCACACAATGGTGACACCCGGGCGTTTCCTCCCGCCTTATCCGGAACAGGAACCTCTCGAAGCATCCGTGTTCGGTGAGGACCTGCGTCAGATGGAAGGTGAGAACGCCATGGCGACTCTCTAGCCACTCCTCAAAGAGGGGACTCATCGCCGCAATTGCGGCGTGCCCAGCACTGGGTTGCGTTAGTCGCACTCTCCATGTCGCTATGAGATCCCACTGGAGCTCTGTCCGCTGTACCGTGATTTCTCGCGGCAGCGAAGTTACGGCCCGGCGTTTCGCCTCCTCACGCCACACCCATATGTGCGCAAGGACTTTTGCCTCCAGATCCCATGGCGGCAATCCGGCAAGGACGCTCGCCGTCTCACCGGAGACCGTACGGTATCCCCGGACCAGCCGGGTGGCCATGACCCGTTGGGACGCATTCAACCGGCGGGCTGACCGCCACCTCAAGGAACGCGCCCACACAGGTGCCCCGTAAAGACCCATGGACCGCACGAACCCCACATATAGCCTCCGGCAGGAGGCGTTTGGACCCCTAGATTGGGCAGGAGCCGCTTCATGGTAGCCCCGGCCCTTTCCAGTCTAGGAGCCAAACGTCGGAAATGAAATCAAAATCAAAAGTCATTTATTCAAACTGGGCTGAGAATCAGCACTTTTTGAACGTCAAAATCACATAAGACAGTCCCCCCAAAACGCCCGCCCTTCACCACTTCCTAGTGCTTTAGCTGCTCCACGAAGTTCCATCGGCTATCGAGGACGAGTCCCAGGTACTTCATCGTCGACTCGACGCCGATGTGAACCTCTCCTAGAGTTATTTGGGAACCTGACGGTGGCGCGTTCCGAGGACCATGAAAACACATGGCCTCGGACTAGTGCAGGGTCACCTCGAGTCCCAAATGCCGGATCCTCTCGACGATTGTCGCAACCCTGTGCGCCGCTAGTTCGGCCGCCGTCTGGTGCGACTTCCCATGCGTCTGGACCAGCGTGTCGTCAGCGTAGCAAACCACGCTGACGCCACTAGGGAGGTCGGCAGCACCCAGTCATAGCCGATATCCCACAGATGCGGCCCCAGGACCCATCCTTGTGAGACACCGCACGACATCTCTTACCGGACTGCCTCCCTGATGCAACTCCAGGGCAGGCTATCGAAGGCATTAGCGATGTCTAGGGACACCGCCAAGACGAACCCACCCCGGGCCATAGCATTCCCCATCGTGAGGGCCCTCGCGCGCTTGTTGGCGTCCACCGTAGAATGCCCCGGTGCGGAAACCAAACTGGTTCTCCGCCAAACCCGGCACCACCCGCACCAACCGCCTGACGAGGCGGTTTGCAACGACTCTTTCAAAGAGCTTGCCCACCTAGTCGAACAGCACGATGGGCCGGTAAGCGGACGGAGAGTTCGCAGGGCGCCCCGGCTTCATAATGAGGACGAGTTTCCCCATCTTCCACGAAGTGGAAATGCCTCCCCAAGCATCCCTCTCCAAGCATGCGCTTAGGAGCCCCCTTAGTCGCGGCCCGAGAGCCTCCGATGCCAGGACCCAGGATTTCCCAGGTAAGCCGTCTGGTCCTGGGGCGGTATTTTTGGGATTCAGCCTACGTACCGCCATTCGCAGCGCCGCTTGGTTACCTCCGGAGAGAAGTGAGACCCTGGGTTGCTTTTTCTCAAGGACATCTTGTAGGCAGCTTTAATATTTATGCTCATAACTCACTATTCGCTTCACTGCTACCTTCAATAAAAGTAATGTCGTTTGAGTTCCCTCCATATTGCAGACATAGCATAATGGTCGAGTTTCAGGTTTCATTCGAGCAATTTCCGTATGACGAGCTTAGATTTCAAACAGAACTATTATGGTGAGGAGGAATTTTATAAAGATTTATTTTGATAACGGTTAATATTATTTTGTATAACACCACTCCCCGGTGAATAAATTGTCGCTCTGCATGGCCAACGCCAGTTTTACATGAAATGAGCGCGTATTTATCACCGCACACGTTGTAAGTGCAGTATTCTACACGACTTTTTCTTTAACGTAAAGTGCTGCCATAAAACTAATTTAAAACATGATCCACTTAAAAGTTCTTTCCTCCACCCAGAATCTAAATAACAGCATTAGATGGCACTCCAGAAAAATCTTAATAATGAATTAGGTTAACGCACATCAACTTTATCAATTTATGTGGGTGACGGGCATCACCCCGCCACATGTTACCCCCAACGGGTAGACAACAGGGTACAAAGGGAGGGGAAGGGAGGAACAGCCCTCCGGAAAATGTACAAGCTCCTACCGTACACTATTTATGACGGCGCTTTCTTTCTCAATAAGTTAACATTATCCTCTCCGCCGACCCACTTCCGATTGTATTCAGCGACAATACACCTCAAATTCGCACAGCACCAAGTACCACTTACTACCTTTTACAAAATGAAACAATTCCTGTTGGAAGCTCTTTAAAATCAAATATCAACTTACAGTTAACGAGGGAGGATTCATAATCGTCTGGCGCTTTTCCTGTAGTGTTAACGTTTCGGATCGTGCCTTTCGAGATGAATCCGCGAGAGTACTTATTACGAAGCTCCTATTTCGTGAGATCTGTTTATTTCTTGATATACAAGCGATATAGATTCGTATTGGTAAGACATTTGGGAATATTTTGCTTTGGAAAGATGAGGGCGTTTGTTTTATTTCGGGCTGTAGAGGCATTGTTTTTCAGTAAGACTGAAATCGTTTTTCGGATAAGACGATTCATCTAAATGTTTTTTGCATCTTTGTTTTCCATTGTTTTGTGTTGTATTGTTGGATTCTCAAGCTTGGTGACCCGTTTGGCCTTTTAGTGACTTATTGTGGAACATTTGTTGGTATTTAGTATTGGCCTTTAGTCACTGAACAGTACATTATTTACGAGGGTTATGTAAAACGATGTGATTGTTCCTCGCCAAGTTTCACCTGTTATAAGCTGCAGATTATTTCTTCAATTCAGTTAAATTATTAATAATTTGTTCAAAAGGTAAAAGGGTCTCATTCAGAAAACGTGTAAAGCTGAAAGTGTTTGATTTCTGTCTACTGTCATAACGACAAGTCTTTTTTTTAAAGGATTAAGCAGATGTGATGAGCTTTTTCTCTTCCCCCTTTTCCTGTGCCGGGTCTATAATGAATAATGATCCATCATTATCTTCTCTTTAGAATAAATAGAAGAATAATTAAATCGAAACCTCAATCTTTTTCATTGTTGCATTTCACGTTGACATTAAAATATTTTTTCCTCCTACTGCAAATAATAACCACAGGTGCTGAGAGATTGGTGCTCTGCTTATTCATGGGTAAATTAGTCAGGTCAGGGTAGTATCCTGAACTGACAAATTTTCAGCAATCAATTCCTATCCGCATCATAGGACTAAATGATGGAAATACAAACACGTGCCATGTAGGTAATACGATCCTACCACTGCTCAGCACGTGCCCGAGTATTCACCACTACTAACCTGTGGAAGCCACATGTGGCGTGTGCCCGCCACTTAACTATGCGCATGACTGCCTCTGAGGCTAATCAATCCGAAGAGCATTGATCACGGTAGAGTATAACTTAATCCAATCAGGACAACATGAGATGATCGGATTAGTGTTGTGCGTTATTGAGTCGATAGTACAGGATTTTTTATGTTGAACGTTAAAGTGGTACTTGTTTTCTAATGGACGTGCTTATAATAATAGTAATGGTAAACATCTTAAAGCTAACCCAATATATAAATTATATATGCCATGTTTATGTTAACCCAAATACAACTAAGAAATCTAAATTTACAACTATCCCCCAATACAATAAAAACTGTTACAAATCTGAAAGTGCAAATAACGAACCATTAATTCACTTAAAAGTTTCCCATTTGAACGAAACACACAAGCAACAAGTCATAAAAGACGAACTAAAATCTGTTCAAACTAAAGACGTAAATATAAAAATCCAATTAAACCATAAGGACATAATAAAAGCCGTCGCACCGACATGCGACAGCATAACGACCAAACACAGCGAAAGTCGACCACACAGTGCAATAGAAAATCCAATTGGTCCAACTCAATTAAAACCTAGCGACAGTTACTAGCATTCGAAACGGTAAATAAGTAGTCCCAACTGTCAGAGACAAATGAAAGTTGCACAGTGGGCCAATCTGCGCACGATTTAGTGGCAATTCCCGCAGACTTGGAGGAGGTTTTGTGCTGTTTGGCGCAAGAGACGGACGCGGACGGTAACTAGAATTTAAGTTGGGAGTTCGAGTTGGTTTTAAGTGTGAAGATCGGATCAAGTTTGGTGTCGCTGGTTCCGTAGATTGTTTGTCTTGAGGTGAACGTGGGTTTGATTGTAGACTTTTGTGTGACTAATTTTCTTTAATTTATTACTTGTATATTTTATTTATTATATTATTTTTTCTAATTTGTACTGATTATATGCCGTCGCTGTTGACTATTTAGGCATACAATGTAATCGATTTGTTTTTGTTATTCATATTTAGTAATGATAAAGACTGAAGACATTGCGGGTTCGATTTACCCACTGATATTATAGTCAAAGGGCTGATTTTTCAATAGACAGATGACTTTTATCTGAAGAATAAATCTGACAGTTTGACATATTTACTATACAAAAGCTGTCAAATCACAATATTTATTCCTCAGATAAAAGATATCTGACTATTGAAAAATCAGCCCTAAGATATATAGTTACTTTAAACGAACTTTTGATTCGTCCACCGTACTACTAGGGAATATTTTCTACTGTATTTATATTTTCATAGTTCACTCGAGGGCAAAGAAAATTTTACGACATTCTCTTATATTTCTTCTACTACGGAAGTACCTACTCTATGATTTCGTTTTTATTTCACTTATTTAGCCAGCATGTTTCTGTACATTTTATTTTCCTAGGATCTTTATTACTTACGCCATACCATATGCGAACTAAATCGTTGCACACTGGCTTGCTGCCAGGGATAAACTCGCATAGTCTCATGGCTTCTCGGTTTCTCCTTACGAGGTTTTGATTAACCACAGAGCACATTAAATTACGTAACGTTTCCTCACTACTATCGTTATTATTACTGTCGTACGATTATGAGATAATACACTATTGTCTGTCTGTTTGTCTGTGTTGTGGGATATGATATGACTTTCGTATAGTTTTGGTAATGTATGGGCGTTTCTATTTATTTGTGTGCTGGATTTTATTTCCAATAATTATTATATACTAGCTTAATTTAGAATTTGACAATCAATTTGGGTTGTACCCTGCTTGTTGTTTGACCGTTGCACCCATGGGCTCAGAACAGTTTTTTTTTTCTGGATTCTCCCAGAGGTGAGTATTTTTGTCAGTATCCCTGACAAAGTATATCATGCAAAATGTCACGATGATCGGTTCAGCGGTTTATTTATTTTATTTTACAGAAAGCTTACAGACTAATAACAGGATTAGAAATCATTCGTAGGTTAAAAAAAAATTGCTAATTACAAGCTTCCACTTATATAACCAGTTATTTAATATTTAATTCCACTTATTTAGGGCGTGAAAAGGTATCAAGCAAACAAACTTACTTTCGCATCTATAGTTATTATAGTTAGGAGGATGAAAAATCGGTCTATCGACACTCTAGACTCACAAAATGTATTAGGAACGTAAATTAGAAAAAACAACTACATATTAACACACTACACAACACACTACACGTGGCGCCATCTATTATCATGAGAGCGTTATTGTTGTTTTCCTCGGGAACAGTCCTTTTTTTCGAGTTGAAAGGTACCTGGACGTGAAAAGGTAGCAAACAAACAAACTTACTTGCGCATTTATAATATTAGTGAGTTTCTAGTCGATTCTTTTGGTACTGAGACAAATGTGATGACTTCACGCGTGTTGAGTAGATTTTTCTTTCGACCGTTCCATAGTCTACGTCGTATTCATAAACTCCTATTAAGGTATTAATGGTCTAGAAGTCTTCAATCAGTGCGTCCTGCCTGTTATGACTTACGGAGCCGAAACGTGGACATTCACGGTACGCCTGGTCCATAAATTCAAGGTCGCTCAGCGAGCTATGGAACGAGCTATGCTTGGAGTCTCTCTGAGGGAAAGAATCCCGAATGAGGTGATCCGGCAGAGAACCAAAGTTGTCGACATAGCTCGCAGAATAAGCAAGCTGAAGTGGCAATGGGCCGGCCATGTTAGCCGTAGAACCGATGACCGTTGGGGTAGACGTGTTCTTGAGTGGAGACCGCGAATCGGCAAACGTAAAGTAGGACGACCTCGGGCTAGTTGGAGCGACGGTCTTCGCCACCCTGCGAAGACCTGGTAGCAGCTGGATGAGAGTTCCTGAGAATCGAGTTAAATGGCGTGCAATTGGAGAGGCCTACGTCCATCAGTGGACTGCTATAGGCTGATGATGATGATGCAAAACTTTGAGTTATAAAAAAATATTTTCGTTATAATTGTATATGTAGGTGTAATTATAATCACCCTGCAACATTAAATGATGCAACGTTATTTTTTTATATATTTTTAATATATTTGGATTCATCAAAACGTCACTATTTCTAGGCTTTCCATCCAAGTAGTTGTTATTCAAACGACTGTACTGAAAAATTTACAATACTGTACAATTATAGAATTGGTAATTTATTAATACAGCCGTGTGCCGAACGTGCAAACGTATCGATCAATATGGGTACGTTTGTCTCAAAGAACTCTCATGTACTTAATGATAATATAAATCGGAAACACTAACATAATCTGTTAAGGTGGATCCTCAGTTGTAGCTCGCCAAATAAAAATTTTCTTTGGTTTTTTGCAAATTGCAGCTCTGTTTTACGTTGTATCTTGATCAAAATGCGACTCGCGACTGTAGGAATGATATATTTACTAAATAATAATAATGAATTTCGTAATAATCGTCAAAATTTGGAAATTTGTTCCACCTAAGAATGTTTATATGAAATATTCTGAAAAATTCTATATCATTCCTACAGTCGCGAATCGCATTTTGATCAACGTATACGACGTAAAACCGAGCTGCATTTAAAAAAAAAACAAAGATAATTTGAATTTGGCGGGCTACAACTGAGGATCCACATAAGTGACAGCTGTAAAGATTGAAAATCGAACATAAATATGTATTCTCAAGTCCACTAATATTTTTGTTTTTTTCCTCCAGTGACGAGACGAGAGAAGTGGACGGGCGCGCTAGGTCTGAGTCCGCGGACGCAGACTCCGTGTACCACGTCAGAGGAGCCCTACACGACCAGCGGTGGAGGGACAATCAGGTGAGGAATGTAAGCACCCTTTGTATATGTCTTTGTTATCCTAATGAAAGGGTCGTTCAAATCAAATCAAATTATTTTATTTCATATAAACCTACATGGGCACTTATGAAACGCCAGAAGCTATGTGCACGGTTCCAATTGGTCGTTTCCTATGGAGAAGGGCAGGCAGAAACTCCACGATGACTCTTGTAAAAATAATTAGCTTTTACAATGTTTACAAATTACAGTGTTTATAGATATGGAAGGACAGTGTAGGCTTGTCAACAGGTACCTGGTACATACTTAACAAGCTAGACAATGGTCTACAAATCTTAAGTTTACAATCATGTTAGGTCTAACGACGCCACGTTCTCACATTCACAAAATACAAAGAATCTATACATAAGATAATTAAAAAATAAAACCCAATTATTCCAAATGACATGATGGCCATTACAAATCAAGATTCAAAGACATAAGGCTGTATAAAAAAAAAAAACATCGTTATTTGGGCGCAGACAGTAGACATTTACATAGTGATGCCGTTAATGAGGTTAGTTATACTAAGCCACAAGCCCCATCAATCAAAACCATGTGAATCAAAATAGTAGTTTGTGCGTCAGTACTTTGGGTAGGAGTCAAACTACTATCCTAAGCAATAAATAAACAAAGCTTGGCTCATTTGAAAAAGAGTCCTAATTTAAAAGAGTACCTAAGCCACTCGCTATACATACGCTCTTTCACTAACATGAACAACACCTAAGCGAAACAGTAGCGAACTATAAAATTTAATAAGCAAAACATTTCTACGAGGGAAGATTTGAAACTAAAATAATAGGACGTGTATAAAACGGTGAATCCACACTGTATAAATTGAATTGTACCAGGCTACCAGCCAGCGGGAAGAGATAGCGGCTGTCAGAACTTGCTCGGCCGAATTACCGGCGTGAACGCTACTGCATTTTAAATGGAAAGTTTTCTGCCTGTACCGTTAGAAACATGTAGGCGACAATTTATAAAGCAAGTGGGGTGAATATTAATGAGAAACTATTTAGGTATAGGTTGGTCTTTTGACATATTATTACATTGTAATAAAATCCTGATTCGTTCCTTTTCTAGAAACAAAACGTATAAAAGGACACCTTTTTTAATGGTAATTAAATTAAAAGCATCCTTGATTCGTGAACACAGGTTAACATCTTCGTGGCAAAGGTCCATATTAATTCCATACATAGTTCAGCTCACACCTTTTCCTGTGAGAAACACTTGACGATCCTCCCATACTCCTTATATGCTTCGATCGCAAAGCTCACCCCATCAATAAGAGCTATTTTGGGGCAAAAACTATAGAAGAACAATACAAAAACAAACCTGCACTGTTACCAGTCAAAGATTTAGGATAATTTACTAAACTATTCACAGGCTCATGACTTTTTAGTAAAAACGAAAATGTCACGTGGCTTTTACTTCACTCCTCCGAAAAACCTTTAAACACAAACGTACTAAGTAAATATGTATTGCTGCTAGTTGGTAGTCGTTAGAATGTTAACGAATTGTATGTTTTAGAGGAAGTAGTTAAGAGTTCATTAAGAAAACATGAGTTTTCCCCCGAAGCGTTGATTCGTTTGCGTTCACCTTGTTTTACGAATTGTTTCCTTCCCAGCAAAACGCTGATCGAATTAATTGAGTTAAGGTACTGCGTTATTTAAATGTTAACTTTGTTATAATAACGAGGCACGGGAGTTGTTTTTGTGCTCAAATATTCAGCATCTATTCTAAATATATGCAATAAATGAAACCACATACTTATTATCGCATTTGCTGACCATTGGGGCAATTCCCGTATTTTTAAGAACGTTCGCATTCGAATCTCAGTGTCAATCTGTCAAAAATTGTTTAGCGTTTACCTACATTTTTGACATTAGACTATCGCTGAGATGAGATTGCGAATTGATTTTGAACGTTTTTAATTACGGGAATTGGCCTTCAGATCCAAAAAAATGAACGAAAAGGTCAAAAAGTAGACTTTAAATTTTGAGTAAATTTGAGCACTCTGTAGAATTGGATCACTAAGTCAATGATTCAATGAACTTGAATTCTTAAACATTGATAAGAGACTTTGCCACGCAGGCGCAGTGCAAACTATCACGACGCTGTTACGTAGGTCAACATATTTGACAAAAATGTTTCCGAAATGGAAATCGGTACACCTAAACGAAGGAACTAAAAGGTACTTGAAAATTTCCCTTTTTTAATTCACGGTTTTAAAGGAAATATTTAATTTTGCTATATTTCTGAGGACTAGTATTACTTGTGGTTTCATTTAATGCATATATATGTGGTTTCCATAATGTATGTAGTTACGTAAATCGGATTACTGAAAAGTAACATTAAAATGCCTGATTTAGACATTAGACTGCATCGTACCTAAGTCTAGTATTCACATTTCACAAGCGGTACTTCTGAGCATGAGGTCCTGGGTTGGATTCCAGGTCGGGCAAAGTGTTATCGCGTTTTCCATCAGACATTTCTGAGCAGCAGCCTGGAGTTCAGATTTGTGCCCAGTTGATGGCAATAGGCTCGTCCCCTATTACATGCTAAAGTTCGCGAGCACATTCGCAAGAAGCTAGCAGTATTATCACAACGGTAATGTTTGCTCATTGTTTGTCTTATTTGTTTTAAGTATATCCGTGTATTTATGTACATTTGTTTGTGCATATATAATTAGGTATAGTCTGAATAGGTTTATGCGTCTCTTTATATTTAAAAATATTTATTCCTATTTTTTTTTTATTATAAATTGCACCTACCACTGTTTGTCTCTGCATCACCCAAAGGTTGACTGGTAGAAAATGCCTATTGCATTAAGTCCGCCTCTGTACATTTGTGTGCTTAACGTAAACATAACTGGCGAAAGGTGCATGTACTACAGGTAGGCTCTGCCTTACCCTTCTGGGATCATAGGCGTGATGTTATGATAACATTAAAATAAGAACAAAATACATTAAGAAAAAATCGTTTATTTAAAATGATTAAGAAAAAAATCCTTTATTTAAAATGATTAAGAAACAATCGTTTATTTAAAATTATTAAGAAAAAACCCTTGTTTAAAATGATTAAGAAAAAATCCTTTATTTAAAATGATTAAGAAAAAATCGATTAATTAAAATGATTAAGAAAAAAATCCTTTATTTAAAATGATTAAGAAACAATCGTTTATTTAAAATTATTAAGAAAAAACCCTTGTTTAAAATGATTAAGAAAAAATCCTTTATTTAAAATGATTAAGAAAAAATCGATTAATTAAAATGATTAAGAAAAAACCCTTGTTTAAAATTATTAAGAAAAAATCCTTTATTTAAAATGATTAAAAAAAAACGATTAATTAAAATGATTAAGAAAAAACCCTTGTTTAAAATGATTAAGAAAAAATCCTTGTGTTAAATGATTATGAAAACTCCTTGTTTAACATGATTAAGAATAAATGCTTTATATCAAATAATGTGTTTGGTTACTTAATAAAAACATACTTTCATAGGTATCCGGGTGAGGGGCTTGTGACTAAATAAAAACAGCCGCACGGGTTGATCGAAGGATAAGCTACGCTTGCCGCGGTCGATTCGTGGATGGGCGACCAATCCATTACAATCATGTTTTGAGCCGTTGATCCCGGCTGCCATTCGTAGATCTTTGACTGGCATACGGGTAGTTAGAGGTCCAAAAGTCTGACAACCAGTCTTACCAAGGGGTATCGAGTTACCCGGTTTCTGGATTGTGGAGGTGAGATAGGCAGTCGCTCCATGTAAAATACTGGTATTCAGCTGCATCCGGTGAGACTGGAAGCCGACCCTAACATAGCTGGGAAAAATCTAGGCAGATTGACTTTCTTAGTCGTTCTCCTGCCTTTTTTTTTTTTTTTTTGTGGGTGGGAAATCATCAAATAACTTCTCCCGCTCTGGGCAGAGCAGGAGGGCGTGTCAGACTCTTACTGACTAAAACCCACCCGTGTTCCTTCAGTTGCCTGTGCCAGGGGCCACGGTAACCCTCTTGGACTTTTCCGCAACCCTAGCAGGCATCGGTCCTAGCAAACCCCGTCATTGGTGCTGACATCTCTTTGAGGCGCGCGTGGAACACAACGCGCCGTCGACCCGGGCCTGGTCCTTATCGAACGGCGAGCTGCCCATTGCTCGCCGTTCGCAAGCCCGCGCCTACGGTGGCCGGGAATCGGCCTGCGATTCCCGACGCCCAGGGCGTCTCCTGCGGCGGCTAGGGGCGTGAGGGCGCAATCTTTGCCTCTCCCTCACGCGTTCCGCCTCCTCCTTCGCGAACATTACTGTTTCGCAGAAGGAGGTGACGGCTTCCCAAGCCCTCTCGCTCCGTACCATGGCCTGGACCAAGGCCGGATGCGAGAGATCGCCACCGCCAATCGCCTCCACGAGGACACGGCGGTGCTCCGCCCAAGCCGGGCAGACCTCCACCGTATGCTCCACCGTGTCCTCCGGGCGATCCACACAATGGTGAGACCCGGGCGTTTCCTCCCGCCTTATCCGGAACAGGAACCTCCCGAAACAACAGTGTCCGGTGAGGACCTGCGTCAGGCGGAAGGTGAGGACGCCGTGGCGCCTCTCTAGCCACTCCTCAAAGAGGGGACTTATCGCCGCAATTGTGGCGTGCCCAGCGCTGGGTTGCGACAATCGCACTCTCCATGCCGCCCTGGGATCCTGCCGGAGCTCTGTCCGCTGTACCGTGATTTCTCGCGGCAGCGGAGCTACGCCCCGGCGTTTCGCCTCCTCGCGCCACTCTCAAACGTGCGCGAGGACTTTTGCCTCCAGATCCCATGGCGGTAATCCGGCAAGGAGGCTCGCCGCCTCACCGGAGACCGTACGGTATCCCCGGACCAGCCGGGTGGCCATGACCCTTTGGGGCGCGTTCAACCAGCGGGCTGGCCGCCGCCTCAAGGAACGCGCCCACACCGGTGCCCCGTAAAGGGCCATGGACCGCACGACCCCCGCGTAGAGCCTCCGGTAGGAGGCGTTTGGCCCCCCTAGATTGGGCAGGAGCCGCATTAGTCGTTCTCCTGCCTGCGTTTCTATTTTTTGCTAAATAAATGTACTAATTTACAAGCTAAAATATCCTCACAAAATCAAAAAAGAACGTGACTCTCCATCAAGCCAAGCGGATGAATAAATCGTGTTATGAGCAAACTAAAGTCTTTTTTCAAAGTCCGAACTTCTGAACAACGATTTTATACTCTTCTTCATGTACCAAAATAGATATTCCGTTGCACTAAACTGTCCGCGTGTGTTGCACCTGTAAAAAATATGGCTAGTAAAAGCCTCAAATTGTAGCAAGAAAATATGAAACATCCATTGTTTGTTCGGTATAGGGTCAATATTTTCTAACAGAAACAGAAATGTATTTGAAATTGTTTCCAATTAGATAATAGGTATGTGTTCATGGAACACTTGAGTTGGGTGTGATTGGATTGCTTTAAAATCAATTGGTTCGTCGAGTGGCTTCGTGATTGTTTTCGAGTTTATTTCCATGGGTTTTAAGCTGATATACTTGATCCGGAGGCTAGATTTATGCTCGGTTATTTATTTATTTATTCATAATTAATTACAACTGCTAGCACCAATGACAGTAGTTAATAGGCAAAACTAAACATAAAACTAAACATATTACAAAAACAAATAACAAGTCGGAGATCAAACATACTTATCAATAACTTTAAAAAGAGATAATGAAATAAAATCGAATAAAATTTTAACAACTTACACCTTATTTAGCTAACAAACAGCTTTCACACAACATGAGACAATTTAACAACACATTTTTTTTTTAAGATGTCACATTCCGGTACTGTCTCCATTAAGGAGTTTATAGCACAATGCATGCGACACAACGGGGATTGCGCGCGCGACACAGTGCGACAATGGAATGTGGCGAACAGTCGGTGTCGTCGAGTAGGCCTATGACGCAGGTAGTTGTCAGGTACCTACATAAAGTGTACACAAAGTATTGTGTAGCTCCGGGGAATCTACCATGCTCCTTAAAAATTTTAAGGCTATTAGAATCTGATCTCTGGCTCTACGCACTGACAGGGAATTATATCCTAACTTTCCAGCAAGAAATGAGTAGGATACATAAATGGATAAAATCCGTAAATCTTTTTATATACAAAAGTGGCAGTAGGCTAGCCCCCTGTTACATGGGACTTGAAAATAGCTGGCGAAATGTGTGTGCTTAAGTGGGTAGGTACACCTCCGCCTAACTCTTCGGGTATAAACTTTATGACAAAAAAAAAACCGACTTCCATAAAAAACACTACAGATTGAAAAATAACTTTAATTTCGGAAGTCAGTGACCTTGGTTTTTTATACTTTTGTTTTTTGCCACCGACATCAGAGTTTTAGTTATTTTTCACTTTATAGTGTTTTTTTTTTATGGAAGTCGGTTGTTTTTTTTTTGTAATCCTGTAAGTTGTTTTTTTACCTTTTTACTTTTGGTACACATTCGAATACCTTCACTCGCTAAATAAATAACAGTGACAGGAAGTTCTTATAACATCATCAACATAAATTAAGTAGAAAAAAATACGTACATACTATTGAAGCTAACTCAAACACCACTCATCAGAACTTGACCAAATTTGTATGGGACCAATCTGGAAGTATATTCTTTCAAATAAAAAATGATTTTCTAACCGGTTTATAAGTAACGGAGTTCAGAGATAACAAACATTAAAAAAAAATACAACCGAATTGAGCACCTCCTAATTTTTTTGAAGTCCGTTAAAAATAGATGCTCTATTGAATACAATGAACTATTACAAGGCGATTACCATAAAGATTAAGAAACTTAATTGACACCTAATATTACATTAATATAGTCCAAATGACCATTCTCCAAAGTATTTTCGTCCAGTACAGAGATATTAATTGTTTAGTAAATTGACACCCTACGTCCATTTGCCGTGTTATGGCCATCTCATACAACTGTTAAAGAATGACAGTTGTGACAGGCCTCCGTCACTCCATGTACTTGCGCGCTATAATTACCTACCGCTCGAGCGAGCGCTCTCGGACCGTTTGCGGTCCAAATTCAGTGCGGTTTTCACAAGCGAAGCGCACGCACGTTGCTCAATTTTATAATCATTCCGTTCGTTCGTACCCGTACCTACGATGCTTTGTGATACACATGTAACTTTTAAAGATTTTGTTTTACCTACACAGTGACCTATATAATTATCTTTTATCTAGACGTATTGCACAGTCAGCACTCAGCACCAATTTATAAAAAATATATTTTATGAACGATACAATTTTAAACTATGTACCACCTATAGTCAGACAGAAGTAGTCAGATCAGAACATATTCACAGTTCTCAATAACAGACACTAAAAGCTATATTAATTTAATTTTATCGAAGAGGCAGCCCTGCGATTGCTGTAGGATCGCGCGGTGCGAAGCAATCACAACTGTACGCTTGAGCATTTAGGCACATTTTAGCATGCAGTGGTTGCTGAGGCGACGGAGTAGGCTATTATCTCAATAGGTATTGGAAATTTTCTACTGAGTGAAGTATCTGTTACGTAGTAACTATTTAGTAATCTGTGGTTGTGATTGAAAATATGGACGATTTAAGTTGGTAGTCAATCTGCTTGGCAAATAATTTGCCTGACTATCCAGTTTTCATAGTAGTCAACAAATCGATCATACTCATTACCTCCACTACTCGAATAGCGTGCTGATAATCAGGCCATTATGCATAGATTTCCTTACAGTTTTTCTTTCAACGGAAGTTTGTAGCGACTATAGTTGCAAACCATTAGGTAAAATAAATTGTGGGTAGAAGTGGTAGTCAATAAAAATAAAACAACACTTAACACTACTACTTCGTAACAGCATCCGGGTTTGGGTTCATCAGGGGTCGGACAATGCGTAATTGACGTGGGGTTTAAATTGATGGACGTATTATGATAAGAGGGTTAAAATGGTCCTTTTAGGACTGAAAGGAATGATTTCAAGTGAATTAAAAATGAGAATAAGGCCCACCGTTCATGATAAATTATTTTATTTCTGTAAGTAGGTTTGTACAAACACTTTTACACGTCAATCATATTTTAAAAACTAGATGAGGGCGGCGTTTCCTATCTGACTACTCTGAGAACAAACTCAGAGGTCACAGTCTCTTTTAAAGTCCAGACATAATCTTGGTCAGATCATGTGAAGACCATGTAGATTGGTGTCTGAAACGGTCTATTGAGGAAAAACCATACAGATTGAGCGGACCTGTCCAGTCAGTGCACGCATTTGTCAGTAATCTTGCCGCTCAACTCAGAACTTAAGGAGCACAATGATTCGACGAACACGTTCACGACGCTACTCAAAAATAACGTGTTACAAACTCAAATCACCAACGAGTAGCCAGAATGTCAGCATTAGTATTTCAATGGCGGTCATTACACGTCTTACTAACGCGTTAGTAAATAGTCTGTGATTGGTTGAGTCGTGTACGGACCGCCACTAAAATACTAATTCACTAATTCATTAATACAACAGTGATCAAAATTAACAAAATTATTTAGTATGTATACAACATAAGAACAGATTGAATTTAGTTATCAGGTAGGTATAATAATTAAAATTTGGCATTTAAATATTCGTCAACTGATATTAATCACACCTAGTTATTTAACAATTTGAACAGATTTCTTTTAAATTCGTTAATGTTAATACTTGAGATAACTTGTCCTGGCAACTTATTATATAGTTTTTGAGCCATTACATAAAAGCTGTTGCTATGAAATTGTGTTTTTGTTGCTAACACCTGCAACTTTTAAAGCGCCGTTTACTTTTCTACAAATCTATATAAATACAGGTTGTGTTTTATAAAAATACAGGCTTCATAAATATAGAGGGACGGTAAAGTTAATATTTTTTGCCCGTCTGGTTACTCACTGGTGATTTGAGTTTGTAGCTGGTACTTTACTTTTAAGTAGCATCGAGGACGAACGGGCTAAGTGACATAAAGAATGTAAAACGTGAGTGTACCCTCACCTACCCCCAGTGTACCCTCTGTACGTGTGTGTTCTGGTTACCCTGTCCAGGAATACTTTGGAAGGAAGGAAATAATGTCATTATTATTGATTTACGTGACATATCTTATAATATTTTTGATGATATTTAAAGAGAAAACTGACTGTGAATGTGAGTACCATGCAGGCTAGATAGAATACATGACTTTATAGCTGTCTGGTGGTTTTGAGTATTTTATATACGGCCTACGCAAATGTCCTGCAGATCTGGCAGCGTCGTGTGGCGGGTCGTTGAGCTCCCTAAAATAGGGTTGGGCTACACGATGACTGATGCATGCATGCTGTCTGTTAGGACAGGTCAACTCAAAGCTGCAATGGTTTTTTCTTCAAAAGGCCTTTCCAGACATGGCCTGCATTGTTAGACTCACACAAAATCCTAACAATACAATGTTTGGACCTTAAAAGAGACCATGACCTCTGAGTTTGTTTCGGCATTTCTTCTCAGGGATCAGTCGACTAGGAAATGCCGGCGCCATCTAGTTTTAAAATATTGTCGTGTAAAAGTGTCTTAAAAGATCTACGTACAGAAATAAATATTTCATTTCATTTCAATGTTTTTACTGAAAAATCGTAAAACCACCAATTTACATCAACCTCAATTAATGACTGCAATTTCATTGGTATTTGTTAATCTGATGTTTTCGCGTTAAACCTAGTATGAAATTAACTTTCTAAATTAAACAGCTCTATTATATAAATGATGGCCGGTTTCATTTGACGGAATAATCGGATGGCGGCTGTAAAACTGAATTTATGATACGGATGTACCGCCGGCAATAATTACTCGTTATTAGTCGTATTATTCAGCCCTATTAGTCAAAATTATTATTTATTGGTAAGTATTAATGGATTAGTAATGTAGTAATTTCCGACTGGACATTCATTACACATAGACCACATGTATTTTTAGGTCCTGGTCCTTTTGTAGTGGCCTACACACTTAAGTCTAATTAAATTATTATTATTTAAATTATTAATATACATCCCTAGGCAGTAGGTAGGTAGGCTTCTACAGTCTTCTCCTACTCTCTCTCTGTGTTCCCTTTCTGGCCCAGTGGTCATTAAAATACAGTGGGTCAATCAAATTAAGTACTTAACCGTGTTAAATATAGGTTGCCAGCTGATGGATTGCCGGTCCGCGACTAATTTATTAGCAACCCTTGCTGACTTTAACGACTTCCCGAGATAACATAACGTTAACATAATGTTTGAACGTTCTAAAATGTATAGCGAAGTAAATAAATAGTTTCGCAATGGCTTCCTGGTCCAATTTCTGTGCAACTATTTAAGTTTAAATATAGCTATAGATTCCTATAAACGAATGCAGTTAGAAATTCCCATGCATCACAATCGGTCCTATTGTACGAACACAGCAACCGGAACGAAGGACCAAATAAAATACCATGCAGATCTTTCCGCCTTTGTTGTAAACAAATAAGGTTGTTTTTTCTGTACTCCGATGTTGTGCATAACTGGGACTAAACTTATGATATTGGATAGGCGCCAAGTGCAACACTGGGGGCGACTATTTGGCACGAGACGTCAAAACCGATTGTAACCGATGTGGAAGCCGATTTTAGGTTTGGCTCTTCCATCAATTTATTCGGTGATAGAAAATTTACATACATATCGAGTTTGTGGGATTACAACATAACAATTTTATGGTTATCTTCCGTTTATTGTAAAGGACAGACGGTAAATAAGCCAACTGATTTATGAACGTGCTACAGGGTATAGTAGGCGTTATAACGACGTTGATCAATCACAGTTTCCATCTAGGTATCTGTTCTATATGTATAAATAAAAAACTTTTTTACAAAAAAAAAAACAACGAACTTCCAAAAAATAAACTACAAAGTCAAAAATAACTTTAATTTCGGAAATCGGTGGCAGAAACTAAAATATAGATCCAAAGACACCGACTTCCGAAATTAAAATTATTTTTCACTTTGTAGTTTTATTTTTGGAATTTTTTTACGTAGGTACTGTATATTTTGGCATATTGAACCGTATGAATGTATGAAGTAAGCCAACAAAAGGTAATTGCTGTAAATCGTTGAGGAATTCCCTCGACTGTCTATGGTCTCCATCATCAGACCTGTAATGGCACTTATAACCCATATGGGTGCGAAGTCCTCATCAATAGAAATGAATTAAGTCCAAACACAAGGTAGCTACCTCAGTATATATAGTTGTACCTCATATAAACACATATGATCTGAGGTAGTTAGCTACTGTATAAGACGTTGAAGAGTTCCCTTGACTGTCCTTCGTCTTCATCATCAGACCCCTAATGACAGTCACAACCAATCTACTTAGGTGTAAATTTCTCATCAATACGAATTATTCAAGCCCAAACACCAGGTAATTAGTGTAAATCGTTGAGGAGTTCCTTGCACTGTCTTTCGGCTCCATCATCAGATCGACTCCAGACCTTCATCAAATAATAGTGCTTTAAAATCCTAATGAAAAAAAATTACAAACGCACTACGATTTTCGAAGGTTCCCCACGACTTCTCTAGGATGCCATCATCAGATCCTGGTTTCCTTATGATGGTACCACCCTTGGGATATCTACTTTTTAACAAAAAAAGAATCATCAAAATCGGTTTATAAATGACGAAGTTATACCTATATATTAAAAATATATATATATATATACGGTCGAATTGTTCCTCCTCCTTTTTTGAAAAATTAAATGCTGTTCGTTGGTAAGCGCATCGCTTGAGAACGGCTAGATCGATTTGGCTTTGTTTTGTTTTAAAATGTTCGTAATAGTCTGAATTAGGTTTTAATGAATGAAAGATAACCAAGATGTAAAATCTAAATATTTGCACGGCTTTAATGCCGAATATAGTGAAACCCATAGATCCCATAGATCTGGCAGTTTGAGTAATTTATGCGGCCTACTCAAATGTCCTTTCTTTGGTATTGTTCGTCGAACGTTGAGCTCCTTGAGTCTAAGTTGAGCTGCACGATTACTGACAATTGCGTGCACTGACTGGACAGGTCCACTCAATCTGTGTGGTTCTTTCCTCAAAAGACCATTGCAGACACCGATCTACATAGCCTTCACATGATCTGACCAAGATTTTGTCTGGACTTTAAAAGAGACTGTGACCTCTGAGTTTGTTTCGGCCTTTCTTCTCAGAGTAGTCAGATAGGAAACGCCGACCTCATCTAGTTTAAAAAAAAATATGATTGACGTGTAAAAGTGTTTGTTCAAACCTACTTACAGAAATAAAATCATTTATCATTTAAAAATGCAGTCAATAAAATTAAAATTAAATACAATTATAATCATTTAAACTAATAATTTATATTAAAAATACCGATCGATAACAATGATGACATGTCATGTCAATAAAAAATAAATAAAAGATACAATTACGGAAGAACTGGACTTCCTTTTTTCTATGGGATTTTGTATGAACGATTTAGACTTGAGAGGCCCCGGGCCTCAAGTCTGCTATTACAATAGTGTCAGAACGGTCTATGATTGATTTCATAACTGTTGATTTTGAGAAGTTTGGTAATCTACTAAATAAAATAGAACGGCGTCATTCAATGGTCAACCACTGACACTCCATTGAAAGAAATAGCAGAATGGCAATCTCTTACATAATGACAAATGAATAACTGACGTATGCGGAAAAAAAAATTACTGAATGTTCATTTAGGCAGTAGTTTTTCGAAAATCATTTCTACTAACGCGTTTGATAATAATGGCAATACGACAATGTCGTTCTACCCCGATTCTATTACGAGACCACTGACCGACCAATGATCGACCATTATGAATTTTGCAGATTACGAACTTTTTGCAAAATGACAATGGGATCGTGTTCGAATGAAGAATTTATAAAAAATAGAAGACTTGGGGCCCAGGGTGTTTGTCGGGTCAGCTAGTTAATGAAAAAAAGGTGTCATTTTTGGTGAAGGTGACGAGTTTGTAAACACCGATACAAAGCATTTAAAGAATTTACAGAAAAATGCTCGTTAAAACATTTTCCATTGCGCAAAAAAAAACCTCTTTGTAAAAATTTCAGCTCCACCGAAAAATTCACCTCATCAAAAATTCGATTTGTTTACAGCAAAATAAAAGGTTCCGGCTCGTCAAAATGAAATCACTGGAAGAGCGACTTAAAATTTCCTTTGAGCCCTTCACATTAAGCAATACAAAAAACTGTTTTAAAAAGGGTTTTCATTCCCCTTGGTTATATTTTTCATTTCCTTGTTTATCATGAAATGGCTGCAGAGCAAATGGTTACAGCTGTACCCAGAGAAGTGGCATTGTTTAAGGGACTGCCCACACGTAGGACACCGTAAAACGAACAGTTTTTTGTCACACAATTAGGCGTATCGATACATATTACAACCAAAAAAAAAAACGAGTTTATTGTCAAATGATCAAAGAAAAGACTTTATTCAAGTATATTTAATAAAAATAAATTAGTATCATTATAAAAAAAAATTGAAAAGCAGAGCTCAAAAAAAATGTTTCGTCGTACAATTCTCAGCATTTTGAGCATAAACTATCATACTTTCTGTAATGATAATAAAGGGAATTTAATCAACTAAAGAAATACCTGAAATTTATTCCACTGAACCGTGCATTAATTTTTTAATTTAATGAAAACTGCTAATTTGTTGGTCATTCGATTCAACTAATATCAAACGCATCGCTATTTTGAACCTAATTTGTTGCCACGCCTAGAACTGGCCCTGCAGTCTCGACATAGTTAGCAATCGTTTTCGGTTGCTAAGTCCTAACAATCCAGATGTAACGATATTTGGTGGTCTCCACACTCAAATTTATCGGTTGTTACTGGTATTTTAGGTAGGTACCGGTGCCTTCAATACCCTGCCCTGGAGTTGCATCAGGGAGGCACTCCGGTATCACCGGATGCCGACCTACCTCTGTCGTGTGATCGAGGCCTATTTGACGGACAGGGCCGTCATCTACCCCGGTCACCAGGGAGTATGGAACCGGCAACAGATGTCGTGCGGTGTCCCACAGGGATCGGTCCTGGGGCCGCATCTGTGGGATATCGGCTACGACTGGGTGCTGCGCGCCGACCTCCCCAGCGGCGTCAGCGTGGTTTGTTACGCTGACGACACGCTAGTATTGGCGCAGGGAAGGTCACACCAGGCGGCGGCCGAACTAGCGACACGCGGGGTTGCGACAATCGTCGAGAGGATCCGGCAATTGGGACTCGAGGTGGCCCTGCACAAGTCCGAGGCCATGTGTTTTCATGGTCCTCGGAACACGCCACCGTCGGGTTCCCAAATAACGGTAGGAGGGGTTCACATCGGCGTCGAGTCGACGATGAAGTACCTGGGACTCGTCCTCGACAGCCGGTGGAACTTCGTGGAGCATTTCCGACGTTTGGCTCCCAGACTGGAAAGGGCCGGGGCTGCCTTAAAGCGGCTCCTGCCCAATCTAGGGGGGCCAAACGCCTCCTGCCGGAGGCTCTACGCGGGGGTCGTGCGGTCCATGGCCCTTTAAGGGGCACCGGTGTGGGCGCGTTCCTTGAGGCGGCGGCCAGCCCGCTGGTTGAACGCGCCCCAAAGGGTCATGGCCATCCGGCTGGTCCGGGGATACCGTACGGTCTCCGGTGAGGCGGCGAGCCTCCTTGCCGGATTACCGCCATGGGATCTGGAGGCAAAAGTCCTCGCGCACGTTTGGGAGTGGCGCGAGGAGGCGAAACGCCGGGGCGTAGCTCCGCTGCCGCGAGAAATCACGGTACAGCGGACAGAGCTCCGGCGGGATCTCAGGGCGGCATGGAGAGTGCGATTGTCGCAACCCAGCGCTGGGCACGCCACAATTGCGGCGATAAGTCCCCTCTTTGAGGAGTGGCTAGAGAGGCGCCACGGCGTCCTCACCTTCCGCCTGACGCAGGTCCTCACCGGACACGGTTGTTTCGGGAGGTTCCTGTTCCGGATAAGGCGGGAGGAAACGCCCGGGTGTCACCTTTGTGTGGATCGCCCGGAGGACACGGTGGAGCATACGGTGGAGGTCTGCCCGGCTTGGGCGGAGCACCGCCGTGTCCTCGTGGAGGCGATTGGCGGTGGCGATCTCTCGCGTCCGGCCTTGGTCCAGGCCATGGTACGGAGCGAGAGGGCTTGGGAAGCCGTCACCTCCTTCTGCGAAGCAGTAATGTTCGCGAAGGAGGAGGCGGAACGCGTGAAGAAGAGGCAAAGTTCGCGCCCTCACGCCCCTAGCCGCCGCAGGAGACGCCCTGGGCGTCGGGAATCGCAGGCCGATTCCCGGCCACCGTAGGCGCGGGCTTGCGAACGGCGAGCAATGGGCAGCTCGCCGTTCGATAAGGACCAGGCCCGGGTCGACGGCGCGTTGTGTTCCACGCGCGCCTCAAAGAGATGTCAGCACCAATGACGGGGTTTGCTAGGACCAATGCCTGCTAGGGTTGCGGAAAAGTCCAAGAGGGTTACCGTGGCCCCTGGCACAGGCAACTGAAGGAACACGGGTGGGTTTTAGTCAGTAAGAGTCTGACACGCCCTCCTGCTCTGCCCAGAGCGGGAGAAGTTATTTGATGATTTCCCACACACAAAAAAAAAAAAAAAAAGGTAGGTACCGGTAGGTAACAACCGATAAATTTGAGTGTCGAGACTACCAAACATTTACATCAATATTTACATCTGGATTGTTAGGACTTAGCAACCGAAAACGATTGCTAACTATGTCGAGACTGCAGGGCCTGGTGTAATAAGACGAGGGAGCATTATTACAGTTCTTCACAACGACAGGCGGCCAACTAGCTATGAAGAACTAAATTACGACCATTTAGAATGCATTCCAACTTAATTTCAAAAGACTTTCAGCTGAAATTTCACTTGGTGTAGTAATAAAGTTCACGAGCTTAAATTTCTCGTCTTTTAATTCAGTGATAAACTGACTATTAACGATCAAAGCCTGTATAGTGATAGCCATTACTGTGATCGGGTATTTGATTAATACAATTTAAATAAGTTGTACACACGGCTACAGATCAAGCTATAAAAATCCAGTATAAGCTGATCTCGCATCGTATAGGTTTATGTTACAATGAGAGGTCAGCGTAAACTGGAAACGTATAGCTTGATGTGTAGCCGTGTGTACCAACGCTGTGGTTAAACCCATTTGGGAAAACCACAGGGTTATGATTTACTTGAAAACATTTTACCAAGCCATTAGCAGCCATACTGTTTAAACCTGAATCGAAGCGACATAATAAACGTAGATAACTTTATCACAAATAATTTCCATATAAAAAAAAATAACCGACTTCCAAAAAAGAAACGCTACAAAGTGAAAAATTACTTTAATTTCGGAAGTCGGTGTCTTTGCATCTGTTTTAGTTTTTTCCACCGACTTCCGAAATTAAAGTTATTTTTCACTTTGTAGGTAGTGTTTTTTTTATGTAAAAGTTTTTTATTTTTCACTTTTTAGATATGGAACCTACCAATTCGAAAACGATCGTCTTACACGTCCACGTCTGTTTGAAGGCGGTTTTTTTTATTTAAAAACAATTTTTTTTTTAACCCGCTTTACCGATCGATACAATTTATATGGGACCACCTACCAAACAAAAAAATATCATCAAAATCAATTCATAATTGGCGGAATGAACGCGTAACAAAGATCCAAAAAAAAAAACATACAGTCGAATGGAGAACCTCATCCTTTCTTGAAATCGGTTAAAAATATATACCTATTAATTTTATGTATTGTCGTTTGTAAGAAGATATAAATGTAGTATAGCTTATGTTAAGAAGCTCATTTTGGGAATACATAATCCTGCCTCCAAGCAGCCTTCTTGTTCCGGTTTGATGAATGCTGATGAATTTGAATGCCCGTTTAATTAGAGCCACTTGATACAATTCAGATTTGTCTCTAAGAACCTCACTGAAGACTCAAGCATTACTTAAAACTAGTTTAAATCCATTTGATTGGTTGCGTTTAGTTTTATTTATTCGGAAGAACAAACAATTACACATTCTATATTAATACAAATAAATTATGTGCCACCAACAACGTTTTACACAAAAAGACAAAGACAAAGTTGATACAGTAAAGGTCGGACAGAGTAGTATAGTAAATAAAATAAAATACACATACTCAATACTAATCGTCTTTCATTGACCTTGACTTGAATGTGCCCTGGCGGCTGTGAGTATGTCATGCTCACTCAAATGTGTCGCTGGTGGTGGCGTGTGCATTGGATCATTACGTTCCCTTGATAATGCTTGAGCTGAATGGTGGTGATCCATACGTCATGTTCGTGAACGGGCGCCGTCACTAGGCACTGGTAATTTCTTAGCGGCCACGGCTTATTTTGGTTCCTGAAATTGTTTTCGTCTTTTTATTACGGACGCTTATGACATGCACGTCTTTCTACGTAGTTCTCACATGTATAATTTCAACATGAATGATGTAGCCACTTTTTTGTGTGCAAAAATGTTTTGATTTAAAAGAGTGTCCATGGAGTTTCTTCCACGTTGTTCTCCATAGATACCTACTACGCTTTCGAATGGGCAACTAGCTTCATCATTCTGACTGACCAACCCCTTGACAATTCAAAAGTGCCTGTAATTGGTTTATTTGAAATAAAAGCTTTGAGTTTTTTAATTATGTCGTATCTGTACTTATCTATTTTACTGTGTGTACATAAATAATAAAATAAATAAATTTGGTACCTATACCTACTTCTAAAGAACACTAGAGAGATTTAATATTATTCACGTTTTTTTTGATTGTGTCCACTTTGAACTAAACGTTCGTTCGCTGAAAAAGCACTAAAAGTTTTAAAACCATTTGTCTGCTAAAATACAAACTATTTGAATAAAACGTAAGGTTATTTGAAAAGTACTAATAAAATGCTAATAAGAAATATGATTGTCTGGGCTGAAAGCGTCAAAACAAAATAGGGTCCTGCTGGCTTGATAAAAGTTTTGCAGGTGCATTCGTCATAAAATAAATTTTAAAATAAAACTAAGGTATTTTCAAGGTACTAATACACCGCTAAACGGGACCGTATAAGATTGGTCTGAAGACCTTTAAACAGCGGAGAGTCCTGTTGGAAAATAATTTAAGATTTCGCTGTAGTAATAAAGGTACTATTTTTTTACATAATTATACGATTCGGACGGTACTAAATACTACGCACGTTAAACTATAGCTTTCAATCGGATTAAACGTCGGGTCCTGCTGTGCATACAGACACGAGCAAGTTGTATTTTTTCATTAAGCCGCTATAGGGGAGTTTAAAGTAATGCTCGAACCTTGATTGGTTGAGATTAAAGTAATGCTTGCGTCTTGAACTCTTGAGTTAGGGTCTGTAATGTGGGCCTGAATATACATGTGATGCTTCTGGTACCTATTGTAGTCAATAGATGGCAGACACCAATAACGTGCATTTTTGCATTACATAAAATTGCTAGCCTGGAGTGCATGGTGTGGTCATGTTGAGAGGATGAATGAAAGGAGACTGAGAAAAGGTATTTCTAGCAAGGTAGATGTGAATGTGGGCTGGAATGTGGGCTGGTCACATCTCTCGTAGAACTGACAATCGTTGGGGAAAACGAGTTTTAGAGTGGAGATCGCGTTTAGGCAAACGTAGTGTGGGTCGCCCGACCTGGGTGGAGTGACGACTTGCGAAAGGCGTCTGGCGGAGACTGGATGAGGAGAGACGAGGATCGGGCTCAGTGGCGTTCACTAGGAGAGCCTACGTCCAGCAGTGGACGAATATAGGCTGATGATGATGATGAGATGTGACTGGAAACGCCGGGAGGTGACGCCCTAGTCACTTTGTGACTGTGATGTTCTTCAGAAAGGTCAGGTGCGTCTTACTCACGACCGACGTGCATGTATGACCACAAGTTAGAACATAAACGGAGTAAAATGAGTATGTATGGCGTTCTGTATTTCTGTCTGCCCCACGGCAAAAAGGCGTGAGTTTATGTATGTGTATTAACCTCCATTTTGTTTTCACCAGGCTGCAAACGCACGTCGAGCGCTCCGCGGCTGGGCTGCGGTACGAGCATGGTGCGTGGCATGGTGGCACTCCGGTCGTGAAGATGTGGAGGACACAGAGCCTGAGGAGGAGCCTTCAGACCCAGGGTACGCCACCCCCGTGTCCGTGGAGACTCCGCTGCAGAGCTCCGTGTCTAGGTAAGAGTTTGAAAAGACAGAAATATAAAAAAAAAGTTTTTACAGACCACCGCACGTCAGTGGTAAAATATTGCCTTTAAAGTGGCCTAGTATAGCGCAGAGTTTCAATGGAATAAGAGGCCAGCATATACTTGTTTTGTTCTCACTGTCATGCTACTTATTGTATGAGTAAGAGAGGAGAATGAGAGACAGAGAGGGAATTAACTGAAGATTTGTTTGAGACGAATTTGACTGCATGATTGTTGGTTTTATGTTGCGAATTACCTACCTAGTTGAACTATCATATCATCCGAGCTTAATAGTTAAGGTTCTATAAATCCATAGGAACATGAACATATTCTAACTAAACACGTTACCATAAATCTAATCTACGTAGACAAGTACATCTCAACACTGAACTGTCGGTTCTGATAACGATACAAAGGTGGTCCCTAAGGCGATGAGGACTCCCGCTTATAACTCACGTCCCTTAGTTATATCCAGAGGACACTTACTGTAATGTTATTAAATAAATAAGTAACTCCGGGTCCAGTATAAAGGATCTTGTCCCTTATGAGCAAAGGATTGTTGAACGAAATTGAGATTACGGATGAGATTTCTCAAGGCTTCATTTTGAGAAGTAAGTGGAATGTTGCTCGAGACTCCATTAACAAATAAATATAAGCCGAAGTTCTATTTCCATGTGCTGTATGCTGTATTTATGAGTTTATCTTCTTTCTCAGATGCACGTCACTGAACGTCATCAGGGACCCCTACGCATCTCGCGGCGGTGTTTCCAGCGGCACAGGGGGTGATGGAGGTACCTCTCCCCTCCGACGGACCTATGAGCCACCTTCAAACATGCCCGCGGCCCGTGACAGTCGCTCCTTACCTCCCAACACCAGAATCAACGCTACTACCTCACCAGCACCTAAATCTGCATCCGCAGACTCAGTATACACAATCCTAATTAGACTACCAGATGCTGACACCGAAAGACCAACGATCAAAATGATCACAGAAGAGTCTCCACCCTCTAACGCTAGACCACACTTCCGACCAACCAGAGGGGACTCAGAGCTCAACCTCCATCCCGCAGGACACCAAGCGTTGACTAGAAGAACATCCCACATACAAGATGTTAGAATCCCTCTGAACGCCAAGATAATTCCGAAGCAGTTGGCAGGGAAGGGACTAGCGAAACAGCCCAAACCAAAAAAGAAAACACAAGAGAAAAAGCAGGAGACGAAAGCGGCAAAAACGTTGTCGGCCATCCTTCTTTCTTTTATAATCACTTGGACGCCTTACAACATTCTGGTGTTGCTGAAGCCTCTCACAGCGTGTACGAAGTGCATCCCTACCGAGTTGTGGTCCTTCTTCTATGCTCTTTGTTACATTAACTCTACGATAAATCCCGTGTGTTACGCTCTGTGTAACGCCACCTTTAGAAGAACGTACGTGCGGATTCTAACGTGCAAGTGGCACAATAGGAATAGGGAAGCGATGACTAGGGGTGTGTACAATTGAGTTGTGATGAGCTTGGTTCGATTGTCATGAGCTTGGTTTGATTGAATGATTATGTCTTGAGACGGTGCCAAAATGTAAATTGCCCAATTTTGGTGACCGTTTTGTTTTATTTGGTGTTGAAGTGTGAAACAATGCTGGTAATTGAAGAGCAGACGATGTGTGGCAGTTTCATGGATTTGTTACGAAAAGGTAAAGATAATGTGCCAAATTCAAGATATTATATTCTATCGCCAGCATTGGCACAGTTTAACAAAAATAACCTAATTTCATAATATTCTTCCTAAAAAGTGAACTAAAATGGACTGCTAATAAAACGTGGTATCATCCACGTTTAGTGTGTGAAAGTAAAGTTTATTTTGTCCATTGAAACGATTAGTTGTGAATTTTGATTTCGATTAGTGAGTTGACCGTCCCGTCCATACATAGTATATTATTTGTAGACTTAGATACTTACATTATTTAATTTTAATTTTGTTGATTATGAATGTTTTATTTTGGTCGTTTTTTGTGACGTGACGTTTTTCGTAATTATGATTCATAAAAAGAAAAAAAATGGATAAAATAAAAGGATTCATTAAAAAAAAATGGGTTTGACTGGTCTTTCCAGTCACAAACAGAAAAGTGATTTGCAGCACAGGTCAAATAAAAGTAACAGTTTGATAAACTCAGAAATGTAGGCATATTATTTTCTAAAAACACATACCTAGTCTAAAAATTATTTATTATAAACTTTGAAAATTTAAAATAAATTGACCCGCTATCGATATTTGCTGCAATTTAATTTACTCAGTATATTTACTAAGACTTGCACGCCACAAAAAACTTCCGAGTCTTCTCCTGTTATAAGAAGAAGAATTATTTAATTTTAAATCAAAACTTAAGAACAAAGATTAAATGCCAAGAGTATATTAAGAGTGATTAGTGTTAGAGCAACAGAGCTGATTATAGCTGTATTTAAAAAAACTGCTAGTTTGTCAAAAAAATCTAGTCAGAGGCCTTTAAGAAAATGCGAGTAGGCCATTTTATGTTTAATGTAATTTAAAACATTCCATAAATTGAAGCAACAATAAAAGTAAAGTTGCTTCATTTTTATTGTACATCACTGGCAAGAAACTTGCATCGTGTAAATGGGGCTTTATAATTCAATAAATAATTGAAACACACGTTTTTTTTAGAAGCGTTCGTACAGTCAACAAACGCGCTTAGTGCATAGGTGCAACTTCAAAACATAATACAGATGGTGTCAATGATTAAGCTACCCAATATGTTTTTAAAGGAGTACCTATGGTATGGTTGCATGCACACTTATCTATTTTGTTGACTGTACTTGGTGCAACATTCGAAAATTAAAATTAAACTTTCGAAAATTCGAGATTCGGAAACAAAATTGTTACCATCATTCAAACCTGAATTCGAATAGCGCTGTAATAAACTAGGTGTGCAAACTAAGTGAGGTGAAATAAAAATGAAGTGTCGGATATCGTATTTTCGTATTGGACAGCTTTGAAGGTGTAACTCTAGTCAGATATTTCTCTACAGTGTTCTGGATAAGGTTTGAGCTTCTAGGATTAATATCGACGAATTTAGATGAAGAATAATTTCGTTTGCTATCTTTTGAAGGTAACTTATTTAATTTTCATCTTTCTTTTTCGTCGAGTGCTTCAAATCTTTGAAATTCTTGTCCATTGAAAAAAGTTTTTTTGGGCCTTTTTAATTTTTACTACGCTTTTATAAAACGGTTTAGCTGTGTACATTCCTTTTCGTTTTTAGCTTCTAATGTTAACGTTATTGCTTCAAAATATTGTATGTGTTTGTTTTAGATGTAAAAAAGATTGTAATGAGTGAATCGTAGCACTTGTAAGTTAGAATGTATCAACTTTGTGCATCAATGTATGTCGAACAGTATTAAGAGAGAGTCCTGAGCCTTTTTTCAAAATATTTACTGTGTGTTTCGTATAGTATTTTATTTAAGTAAGTTTTATAATTATAGAAATTCTGAGCAATACTCAAATCTATTTCTTGTGAGAATACTAAATGTTTATATAATAATTTTAAGATTTCAAAGATGACCATTTAAAAAAATGTTAAGAATTGTTTTTCTTCGTCGTGAGTACCTACCTACTCTGTGATTTCATTCAAGATCAACGTGAGATATGATATATATATATATATATATATGATCTTATCTCGATGTACTATAAAAATTCATACAACGATCTTTATCATAAATGTGACCCTTACTAATTGTATTGTTTTACCTCACTCTTCTACGAAAAATTTATGGATATTACGGAATCTATTATTCCTTTTAATGTCGTAATTACTATCACTATTGTGATAACGTTGTGAGAAACGAATAGTGAGCTAAAATGATAATCCAATTTTAATTCATCGTTAATCTTACCCGACAACGTTTAACTATAATATATTTAAATATGTGTCAGTCAACGTAGATAAAATGGGATATACTTATTCATTGAATTCTAAATTTATGTATGGATTTTAAAATATATATATTGTAATTGTAAATACAACATTCGATATATTAAGTCTATGATATTTGTATCGGCAGTATTACTATGAATAGGTATATGTATTATACAATTAATGTGTGTGTAAGTAAGTACCTACATAGGGTTATGTAACATATACATCAAATCTATGAGTGTTGTACAACGTTCCTTTGTTGTGAATGAGGTTTTATTAACCTAATTATTAATTATATGTATGTGTAGAAATAGAAAATCTATTATATATCAACGCAATTTACATTTAAGTCCTAGATTTGAATAAAACCAAATTTTATACAAAATGGAGGAGAATTACGCATTTTTCTTATTAAAAGTTTCGAACGTTCAAATAATATAATTACGACGGAAACTAAAACAATAGTAAAAGCGTACAGTTCCATTAAATAATAAATGACGAAAAAACAATTGCCAAAAAAAGTGCCAAAAATCAAAAGTGATTTTTAATAAACATAATAAAATGCGTATTAAAATATTTAGTTATATTATATTATATTTACAGATACATATTTCACAGACAAGAAACGGTGAAAGAGTGGGGATGATGCTAAAGTACAATAAAAACTTAACACAATAGGAAAAAAGGCAAACAACAAAAACACTTTTTCATTACTCATACTCGGAAAGTAGGTCTGAAGTTGCCTGAAGAGCGGGTTAAAAGTAATACTTTTGAACCCTAGGGAGAATCGCTGTCAACTGACACCTGTCAAATTATTTTCACATTTCTATTGAACCATGTTACAACTTCTTATACAGCCACTCAATTACACCGCGATGTAAAATTGAAACAACATAAAGTTAAGTATTAATTAAAGAATTTTTTTTATTACTTTATTATAATTTACTTTCAACTATTTCTTCAAAATAACATAGATTTGGGTAAAATATTTACCATTTTTCCAATGATGGAAATGAAAAATAATGGCTGAATAGCTAGTAGCCGGCCACAGAAAAAAAAATTGGCGGGAAAGCGGCAATCCGATCTTCATTTGTTTTTTCGAGTTGTAGAGTTTTGTTTATACTTTTTATAACAGAGATTTGTATTAACACAATGATTGCATCTCATTCAGATATGGAATAACGCCCGATTTCATAAAAGATGAGGCTCATTGTTTCTTTAGCTAATTCATGTTTTTATTTTGACTCTCCTTGTATTCGTAATGAAAAGCACAGAGGTTACCTCGGGTTAAAGACTTAATTAGTCCCTTGAACTATTAGCGCCCTCGCTTCGCTCGGGTGCCAAACCCCGTCTCGGGACTAAATGAGTATCTTTCACCCCTAGGATAACAATGTACTATTAAACAAACTACATTTTTCAAATAATTATAATTCCAATCAACATTCAAAAAGATCACCAATTTCATATCCTACATGACACAAAAACACAATGCATTACCTACTTTACACACTGTAACACATTTTCATTAAACCTTATGTCTAAAATAATACTAAAAGGTCGCGAGTATTCATGAATAGAACGACTTTTCCTATGGAACAGACTGTAAAATATCGAAAAAAGGTGCAGTTTCATAAAACGCAATACTGCACAATGAAAAAAGTATGGTACTCGTATGTTACGGTTTCGTAGAAGAGCGGCGCGGCGGCACCGTGGTGTCCACTTAACGGCCGCAGTGATGGCTGTCATAAAAATGATGGCAGCGGGGTTTGACTCTACAGTGTCAAAAGACGCTCTCTAGGAAAACACTCCAACTTACTTTCACAATAAACGTTTCAGTGACGTCATTCGCCGGTAATTTGCGGCCACCGCAGTCTTAAGAAACTCTAGTTTTACCCCTAAAACTATTTAACACCAATATTTTTATTAGACGTAAAATTTTTCTACTGATTTACAAAACACTAAGAACATTAGAATGCGTAATTCTGCCATTATACCTGACAAGACTATTTGACTTACAAATACAATTGCAACACAATGATTTCCACTGGCCACATTAACTTGAGCGAAATATTGTTTTATTTAATAAAAACTGTTTATTCAATAAGAGTTGTAATTATTATTTGCTCCAACATTATGCAGACTTTTTTTGCCTTTTTATTTGTTTTACCTATTCTTTCTTTGACCTTGTTCGGCGAAAAGATAATATTCAGACAATAGAAACGGTTTGCAGGTTTTGCGACAGTTATAAGCTAGGCCAATTTTGATGACTAAAAAAAATAAGACATATTATTAACCCTTTTTTGTCAAAATACAGAAAAATAATTCAAATAGTCACAAAAATAAATAATAGTAAGTAAATAGGAACATTAATGGCTTGCATATGATTTTTTTTAAACATATTTATTCGAATTTTCAATGAGATATGTTTAGATGATTTTAAATAAGCAAATCCAGGATTACTTACAATGATGAGGGAGACGCTTATATTTGTTTTATTAACTAAATAAATAATTGTATTTGTAATCACTTGGTAGGTAGTAATTCGAATTCCTAAACGTATTGTCAATGCGCACAGTAAAATTAGTTAAATCTTATTTTATGTGGATGTCCCTTATCATAGATTTCTAGTCCAAATTATTTTGTAGGTTATCTAGTAGTTAACACTTTAAAATTCCGAAAAAGGTGCAATATTAAAAACTCCGTGAAAAATAAACAAAAATGGTTTAAAAAAGAACAGTAATATTTTTGGTGATTCAGACAAAAAATAATTACCTACTAACCAAAATAAAATTACATTCGAGGAAAATTATTCTTAATGCGAAAATTTGAATTGCGTAACACAATCTATTTTGTTGGCTGTACTTAACCGTCATCATAAAAAATTAGTTTTAATTATTTTTTATTGTTGCACCTTTTTGTTTTACTCCCCAGTGTAAATTATAATAGTTGACAGTACAAAGCTGGGCCCCTGAGAACCCATACATTCCACCACATCACGTCTTTAACTTAGTGTCCCCACATTTTCTATGCATTCCTTCTATAGAGCGACCACATAAGTATGTTTAAGTATGGGGTTTCTTTAAAATAGAGTTTCTTTGGTATTTACTAATTTAATTAGAATTTCATTCAGGTTGAGAGATTTATAGTCTCTCGAATGTTAAGCAATCAGTATTATTTGTAAAACAAAAGTAAAGTTTGTAAGTTTTTTTTGTAATGTAGGTATGTACCTATTTGTATGATGTCGCTCTACATTATCTATGGTAGTGATTGTTTTGCTGCATGATGTTTTTTAAATAAATGCATATTCAGCTATCATAGGAGAGTCTTAAAGACTTCTTGTATATTACTAGATAGTTAAGTACTACATCTCGATGTTAATAATTTTTATATCTCGAATCATAATAATTTTACAACCTTGCTTTGCAATTAACACTTATTTTTAATTCTTCATATTTAACACCCTGTCATACATGTAAGTATAAAATATAATAAAATCTAGATAGTGAATTACAAGATTCTAAATTTTTTGCCTATTTTGTATTACAGATAATATGAACAATTTTTTTCATAAAATATATAAAATGTGAAATCAGATGTGACCTTAAAATAAGTTAGAAACAAGTACCATAGCGTCAGTGTTTTACAGTATTAAGATGCGAGCTCAATATGTGCTAAAACGTGTTTAGTAACAGACAAGTAGCGTTTTTTTTTTCACGTTGTGAATAAAATCATTTTGAGCAACCAAATGATGAATACGAATACCTAGCTAGTAAAATTAATAGTTTTAATGTACAGTACGTACGTTTGCTATTTTCCCGGACTCAGAACATCGCCCGCTGTGAATAAATTATATGAAAACGTTATTTTATGAATAATTTATTTAATGAATGTCATGTAAATCGTATTTATCTTAATATTCATCATGTTTTGTAATATTAGCTGCGTTAGATATCTCAAATATTTTGGGGAGGGAATATAGTTTGTGTGACTTAATAAATTTAATAATTATTTTGCAGGAATGATTTAATTACAGAGAAAATTAAATACTGCTAGCGCTAAAAGGAAATGGGTAAATCTTAATTAATGTTAATTCTTCTGATAATCATAATGTTTGGTTTACAATAAAATAAATAATATTTGACACTTTACTTGAATATACTTAAATATTAGTTTATTATTATTTTAATTTCTAATAAAATTAAAAATTAAGTAACTTGATTGAGTAAGTCTGCAACTCAATGAAGTCGTACCCTTTTTGTATTTTATTCGAAACTTATAAATGTTTTCAGTTTAATTTCTTATAAAATATTTGAGGTAACTATATTTTAACGAATCCGGTGTTTATTATAAAACATTTTTAGATGTCGATTTTGTAAAATCATTAAAATAATGACAAGGGAATAAAACGAACTGAAATATTTAATTAAAAGTATTGTCATGTAATATTTGTAGTGTTATAAAATAAAATAAAAAACTAATGGAAAATAAACTCAGCAAATAAGTATGATAGATTCGATGGGATTTTGCATGAAATAAGATAGAACATTATTGAAATATTCAAAAATTAACGAAAAAGTGGAAAAATATTTAATTTGTTAAACCGGCTGCTGGTGGAAGTATTATTATTTTCCCTTTAATGTATTTAGTCATTATTTAACTCTGAATGAGCCAGAGCTTTGAAAGGGCAGGTTTTTTTATTATTGTTATATAACTAAATGCCCCGCTCAATTTATGTGATTTACGGCGTCCCATGTAAAAGACAGTTGAATGTGACAAAATCATTTGGCTCGTGTGTGTGACTAAATTGATTTGGTTCTTGAACGTACATTGATGGTTTAATAGATATCTGACTTGAATTACGTCTAGTACAAGGAACCAAAGGATAAACTGAAAAAAAAGGTAGGACAACGCATTTCTCTACTAAAATATATCAATCGAGGTAATTCAACTGTATGCAATTAATCTCGTTTGAGTCTTATTAAAGGTCGATCATGTTATTTGCCAGAGGAAAACCTATGACGTGTGTCAGTCAAACTTGATCCGAACTTTCGTACTACCGTGGGTATTGGTATTTATAGTGAAGCTGTACTAAGCTAACCTAGGTCTCAACTAGCGATAGACGTGTTCCAAAAACTTACAACTTGTGCGGGATCTGCCTTTTATTCCGAGAACCAATATAATCCGTAGGTTCAACACAGTTCAGAGAATCACTCGTAGGCTACAAGAGTATGATCAAACTTCGAAGTGCTCTCAACGCGGAAAATGTGAATCCATTTTTGTTATCTCCTAGATTAAAGCAATCGTAATTCAATTTCAAGTTATGGTTTTCAAAATTAAAATGTTTGAACCGTAGTATCGATATTGAACTAATAAAATACTATTACTGGTATTTGAAATTTTACACGCCAATGGTTCCAATTAATTAGTTACCCCTATTTTAACTAAACAAATTAACAAGTTTTCTATTTGTAGTGTGGAGTTAGATGACAATAATTACGAAGTTTGATGGGCGTGTAACGCAAATAGCAACGCGAGGGCTTCGTTCAAATATTCCGCAGTCGAATCCAATTATTATTTGTGTAGTTCCATTAATATTTGTAATGCTTAATTTTCAAAGTTATCTGGCTCGTTCATTATGTAACAAGAATGCAATATCATTATTTTATAGTAATTTAAGTGTTATTTTGTCTTTAAGACACGTTGTTTTTAAAACCCGACCAAAATACTCTTCGTCGTTCATGAATGGAAAACGTTTGACAGAGATTTTGTGTGAGTGACGAACTAAATCAAAACATTGCAATTTAAACATTTAGGATTTATTATTATCAATGTACAAGTTTAGTCATTCACAATGTATTTATTAATAAAGAGATAAATAAATGTGGTTTTTTGTAAGTTATTTTAAAAATTAATCAATGTTTTTGTATAACCAAAGACAATAAAAATTTAACTAAAAAAATGTTGTGTTTGTTATTTTGTATGTGTGGGTTTTGTTTTATATATTTTTTTCAGTTTAATTAAACATTCAAACTAAAATAACAAAATATATAAAATGTTATGTCATTTGCTTACTGAATTAAAATTCGTTAATATTTACGTATTTTTTAAATGTTTTTACGTTATGTTTTTATTCCTAGTTGTAGTAACTACCACAGCATGTTTCTAATCTATACTAAAGCAACCTGCAAACTACATTTCGTCTAAACTTATTTGAATTGAATATAGGCCTGCTCGTCTGGCCGGCTCCAAACACAGATTAAATTGTAATTGGTCGTGAGTTAGCAGGCCCATCTAACCGATTGGATTGCTGAGACTCAGTACCTATAGAGTAGACTGTAGGATCAGACGGCGTCAAAATTTAAAAATACCTATAGGGACAAACATACAGTTCAAAACGCTCAGAAAAACTACGGGCAAGTGTTTCATTCGTCAGATTACCTTTATCTAAAGAATAGATATGACGGTTTGACAGTTTTTGCATAAGAAAATATGTCAAACCGCCTGATTTATTCTTAAGGGACTGCATAGAAAAGAAAGAGAAGACACAAAGCTGGTAATTTATTGTAAAATATGAAGCAATTCTCTATTTACAAAAAAAATCGATTGATTGGACTAAAAATGAAAACACTGGGTAGTCTGGGTACGTATTAAAAAGAACTAACGTAAAATAACCTACGTTCAAAATCCCTAAAATCTAAATATCTAATGTTTAAAATATCAACAGTTATTACACCTACATAAGTTTGATACACCAACATTTGAAATACCAAATGGTCAAAATACCTAAAACATTTCTGTGAGCAACTTAGAAGTAGCGCTCGCCGGCCGCTGGCGCGGTACCGCTCGCTTCGCTCGCTGGGCTCGCGCGCGGTTTGTCACAGTTCTAACCTAACCTAACCTAATTCACCCAGTTCAAAATGACGTGGGATAAAACTACTGTACCCAGATGACAAAATAAAAAAAACCACGCACAATGGAAGATGATATTTTAATTATGTGATGCATGACATACCTAAATATACCCAAAAGTTCGTCTCCAAAATGAAATGTGTGTTTGGATTTTTGGTACAAATGAGGGTGAAATCGATACGTTTGAGGAACACATAAATAAAGTATGATTCTCAAAAGCGATTTGATCGCGACATTCAACACGGTTTGAGGAATACGCGTTTGTATTGCAATATCTATGTATAATATATAAGTATGACGGATTTAGAAAAACAAAATATGAATTTTCAATCGGCTTAGGGCTCCTACAAACAAGCGCGACACATAGGCACCGCCTCGCCTGTCGCCCGACGAGCGGTGCCTTTGTGTCGCGTGCGATTCGCGTCGCGTGTCGCGTCTGTTTGAAGGAGCCTTTAACCTTGAGTCAGCTTAATTAACTAACAAATAGTGTAGTGACCAACCTCGTGGAACACATCGGGCAAAATTAAAATAATAATAATTATTATTATTTCCCAGTAAAATTATATCTGAAAAATGTTATTACAGTAGTGTTTGCATACTACTGCTGAGCATGATAAATGATAAATGATTTTATTTCTGTAAGTAGGTTTGAACAAACACTTTTACACGTCAATCATATTTTTTTTAAACTAGATGGGGTCGGCGTTTCCTATCTGACTACTCTGAGAAGAAAGGCCGAAACAAACTCAGAGGTCACAGTCTCTTTTAAAGTCCAGACAAAATCTTGGTCAGGTCATGTGAAAGCTATGTAGATCGGTGTCTGCAATGGTCTCATGACGTCTTGGGTTCGATTCCCGGGTCGGACAAAATGTTATTGGGGTTAGGCGTTTAGAATTTCTCAGTAGGTAGCAGCCCGGAATCTGGATTTCGCTCGCCTCCTGTTACATGGGGCTAAAAAACATAGCTGGCAAAATGTGGGTGTAAAAAACATAGCTGGCAAAATGTGGGTGTAAAAAACATAGCTGGCAAAATGTGGGTGTAAAAAACATAGCTGGCAAAATGTGGGTGTAAAAAACATAGCTGGCAAAATGTGGGTGTAAAAAACATAGCTGGCAAAATGTGGGTGTATTAAACATAGCTGGCAAAATGTGGGTGTAAAAAACATAGCTGGCAAAATGTGGGTGTAAATATAGGCAATGATGTTTGTGTCATTGAATAGTCTAGAAAATTGTTACAATTTATATGCACAGCGATTCCAGTTTCGATAACAATTGTGCGTGAAGACACGTTAAAGCAATATATTATGAATCCAGCTATATTATATACGTATCTATGTGTTGAGATCCTTCCTCTAAATTACATTTAGCATGAAAATTTAATCGTACCGTTATTGGATCGAAACGGTACGTGGACTACGCGGATGTGATCACCGGGGAATATTATCGAGATTGCCCGATTCTCAGTGAGTCGGTGCGTGGCGTGGTGAAACTTAATGGGTGTAAATTACGTGGTACTAGTCTTGTAGATATATGAAAAGACTGTACTACCTATTAGAGTTAACTAGAAAGACTACTTACAAAGATCAAGGAGGTGGAAATCATAATAATATACAGGATATGGCGTAAATAATAGATAACCCTGAAACTGTCGATTGGCCAGATTATCATCTTTCATTTACCCCACTTATATCGCCTACATACGCGTACATTTTTTTTTATACATATAAGGGCCCAACATTGCATGATTCCGTAGAAAAAATTTTAAAACTTAAGAATAAGTATTTTTTTAAATGTTATCTTAGATTGTATTAAGAAATCTTGATACTGGTCTGATAATACAAATATTCAGGAGTGACATAAAAAAAAAAACGAGAACAAGTCATCAATTGTAGAAATGGCAGCTGATTTTGTAAGAGTAAGTACGATTTATATTTAAAATATAAAAAATATAAATAATTAATTAAATAATTTAATGATAGATAACAATCTAGCCGATCGACAGTTTCATGGTTATTCATTATTTACGCCACTGTTTGACTGACCGTACGATTGATCTATTGACAGAGTATTTTACAAACCAAATTCAAGTTGTCAAGGGTAATTTAGTTCGGCTTGCGATGCTCCTTTGTTTTCTTCTAGACCAAAAATGAGCTATAGAACCGATACAGAGCTTCTTCTGAAAATGATGCTGTCATTTAAGAACACTAAAAAAGCTGTGACAGCAAAACGATAACGAAGAATGTTCTAAGAGAATGCTGCTATATCTTCCTTGTTGATCTGAAGTTTAAATCACAGTAGGCATCAATTATTAAGCTGATAAAACGGATTTAAAACAATACTGCCTTTATTTTATTAGATCTGATACATGCTGTAACTTAGCCAGAGTTGATGAAACAGACGATTCCCGTACGAATATTCGACACTCTTTTTCCCTTACGTAATTTCGATCCCTCCTCCAGTTTTAAAAAAGTAGCCTTTGTTATTTGGATAACAAAGGCTACTTTTTAAAAACTAATCTTCTCCGAACTCAGAATAGGCCTCCAGAGGTATACGCGGTCATAAATCTATGGAGCCAGGATATTTACGGCTCAAACTTGGGCTCCTTATGTGCCGAACTTAGGTGCCTATGTCTGCCGGTAAAAGGGAACTTCCTTTGGAGCAGAATGATACGGGAATGTGAGAGTTTCGTTATTAAGTGGGTAAGTAAATAAGTTTGTTTTTAAGTGATTGGTAAGTATGATTGCCAGTCCAGTTGGTCTTACCAAGAGGTATCGTGTTACCCAGTAACTGGTTTGTGGAGGTCAGATAGGCTCCCAGTAAAATACTGGTATTCATCTGCACCTAGTAAAGTTGGATGCCGACCCCAAGATAGCGGGGAAAAGCTTAGGTAGAAGAAGGTTAGTACGATTGTTATAGTGGTTCAACACTATGTATCGAAATGCTAATATAAATACCGAGTCGTAATTATCATGCTTGGCAGACGGATTGGCATCGCTGTAAGTAAGTATGTTTGTTTAACTAACTATACAAGGGTTGCTTAAGGGGGGCTTGTGGCTAAGCAATAACACCCGCACGGGTTGATCAATGAGGTTAAGCTACGCTTGTCGCGGTTGGTCCTTGGATGGGTACCCATCTTTACATACCAAGAACCATCAGTGCTTCGAAAAGCACGTTAAGCTTAAGCTCTTAGTTAGCTTAAGTTCTTAGTTAGTTTCACGGTCTGGCAGCTTGAGTAATTTATGCGGCCTACCCAAATGTCCTTTCTTTGGTATTGTTCGTCGAATCGTTGTGCTCCTTAAGTTCTCAGTTGAGCGGCAAGATTACTGACAAATGCGTGCACTGACTGGACAGGTCCGCTCAATCTGTATGGGTTTTCCTCAAAAGACCGTTTCAGACACCAATCTACATGGTCTTCACATGATCTGACCAAGATTATGTCTGGACTTTAAAAGAGACTGTGACCTCTGAGTTTGTTTCGTTCGGCCTTTCTTCTCAGAGTAGTCAGATAGGAAACGCCGACCTCATCTAGTTTTTAAAATATGATTGACGTGTAAAAGTGTTTGTAACAAACCTACTTACAGAAATAAAATCATTTATCATTTAAGCCGTTGTTTAATTTTAGACAGATTGACACTGAGATTAGAATGTGAACGATCTTAAAAATACGGGACTTGACCCTCTGATATTATAAGGAGTAACTTAACTTACTTTTATTTTAAAAAACGAAAAAAAGAATTAGTAAAGGGACACATTTTCCGACATCCACGCGAGCGAAGTCGCGGGCACAGCCAGTTAAATATAAAACAATAATGCTTTGGCCAATTATGATTCATAAATTCATATAAAACGTATAGAACTGCAGTTTCAGGGCTTACGTCGTTTCTGTTCCGTTAAGTTTAGGAACTTCCACTACTCTGCAACTGGTTATCACATTCACTAATCTTAGCTCTGATATTACAGAACTCAAAACAAAGCTCCTTTAAACTTAGGAGGCTTATTTACTTTTTGGTTATTTTGCACTATTTTTATTAATGATAATAAATATAATATCAAAAACGATGTATTCGGTCCATGTGTGGCTTAAAAACTACTGAAACTTGTGAACCTCACTTTAAATCACTAAAATGACTGACATTTCCAGCTATGTACATTTACGAATAGATTAATATGTTTTGAGGTTTAATTTGCAATCGAGCCACAAGCATACAAAAATCAAAATATATAAAGTATATTTTTGATAGTAATCAAATACTCAATTATTCTGCAGTAAGTTATTCCCAATTCAAATTATACTGGACCCCAAAACAGAGTTGTTTAGGTAAGACAACCTCTTTGCTATTGTCATTTTAGCTCAGTTCCTTAGTACAAGGTGGTGCCTGGTCCAGTTCACTCCTTTAGTCTTAGGCAGTAACTGTTTCAACTAACCACCTCGATTCTGGCTAGTGACTATAACATTCTTTTTTTATTGGTTATCCAGTATCAATTGAATGTAATCAACTTGAGCAGAAACTGAGAATTTCAGTAAGCAAGTTTTATTCTCAAACTAGGTAGGTACATACGTGTGTCACATTGAAAGTTTTTAGAAAATAAAAAACGGAATAATGTAGAAGCCTGTTAATATTTTATTGCTTTTCGAAGTAGTCTCCGTTCCTTTCTAAGCACCGTCGCATGCGATGGAACCATTGAATGAATCAGTGGGCCCACTCTTCTCTAGGGATTTCTTCCACGCCTTTCTCAAACGCAGCCACGGCACGATGCCGTGGCTGACTTTGAGGGTTCATAAAACGAATTTATCTTTAATTTTTGGAAATAAACAAAAGTCACAAGGTACCAGGTCAGGACTGTAAGGAGGATGGACAAATATTCGATAGTCCGTGTGGCGGAATGAGCTGGAGCGTTTTCGTGGTGGAGGAGGATCCTGCTTCTTGGGCGCTGCTGTCTAACATTTTCCAAGACAATTGGTAAACAATGACTGACATACCAATGCAGTAACAGTCTTTTTAACCTCTAGGACAATTGTTGCGAAATGACCCGTCCTTCCAAAGAATGAGGCAATCATCTTTTTCCCTTGACTTCTGCCCTTCTTTACTTTTGTCGGCAAATCTTCGAATGGAAACATCCATTGCGCAGATTGTCTTTTAGTTTCGGGTTCGTAGAAACATATCCAGCTTTCATCACCTGTGACGATGTCATATACAGCATTCGAGTCACCTCGGTCATACTTTTCAAGCATTGAGAGGCAACATTCCAACCGACGCGACGGCGTCTTCCGTCAAATTATGAGGTACCCATCTAGTACAAAGCTTTCTAACGCCTAAATGTTCATGTAAGACTTTTTGTTCTTGACTCATACCAATGTCTAAAGCTGTCTGAATGTGTTGATATGTCACTCTTCTATCAGCTTCTATCATTAACCACACAACACTCACGTTATCTTCAGTAGTCGCCGTAGAAGGACGACTTTCTCGCGAATCATCAGTGAGTTTGCTTCGATCACGTTTAAACTCATTAAACCAGTTGTAAACAGTGGTACGGGATGGGGTTTCATGAAATGCTAATCGAAGTCTATTAGATTGTAACATTGTTGTTGAGTAAGACCGCAACGAAAGTCGTAATAAATCATTGAACGAAAATTTTGTCTAGTCAAATCGATTTCGACACACGACAGACGTTTTTTAGATTGCCGCCAATTTGTAAAAACAAATGACTTAATATATGAATTCATAACCCATCTACAGATTGCCAAACAGTTCATAATTCGAAATTTAAATACATTTTTCATCGGCAGCTTTTCTTACTGGCCTATTCTAGAAACTTACGCAACTTCGTCACATCCGTACTATGCTCGTCATCATGCTCAAGCTCAGGCCCGAGGCACTCACTATCGGTATGTAGTCTATACCCGAACATTACCTCATATGGGACTGCCTTGATCGTTTTGTGATTGCCTCTTGTAATGGCGTAATGCAGTTATCCCAATAATCTTCATTCAAATCTGCACCTATAGTTTTCACGGCCTCCAGAATTGATTTATTAAATCTTTCGGCTTGGCCATTTGAGAGCAGCATACCTGTGGCTAATTAAGACTCGACGAATAATATAGTTGATGCTGGCGTGCCCTGCTATACGACCTGCGCTCCGGCAGCAGGACAGGCCATGGTGCCCGAGGCTGTCGACAGTTTCACCACAGTGACACCGATGCGGAGCAACACAAAGCGTGCCCAAGCGGAGACACATAGCGAGCCGAAACGATGAGTTAGGCCTATGATTGAGTAAGGCCTAGGATTGAGTAGTGCCTATGGTGGATGACGCGAGCGCCTGAAGCCAAAAGCCTGACTCCCATTCTCCCACAACCAGCAGACGGGCACGCTCAGCCGTATTAGACGACGTGCTCAAAAGGGTATTTCGTGTAGTACTGCAGAGCGGCACGTCCCACCGTCTCTGGGAGGACGGGTTGTCGGGCAAATCCATATTGGGACAAGCCATTTTTCAAGCGTTCAACGCATCGGTCAAACACGGTACCTCAAAATCCACCAGTGAGGAAGATAATATGTTCCTGGTTAATTTATCGGTACTGTGGACCGAGGAGAGGAAGGGCGATAAACTTATACTTGAAATTTTGCGGAAAATAGAATTGATTCTAGTCGCCCCTTGCAAAAGGTAGTTTCGTATGGAAAAGAATGGGCAAAAAACTCCACTATTACTATTTTAAAATGTGTTACAATATTTTGTATACATTAATTATATAATTGTATGTCGTCATGGTTACATTTGATAATTTGCCATAATGCATTGCTTTGGGACAACCTAACGACGTTGTCGAAGCTGGTGGATTTTTTTTGGGACCGGGAGGTCTTTAACTGCCCTTACTTTACTGTCGCATGGGTTCAACCCCTTAGAGTTTACTCTATAGCCCAGGAACTCTATTTCTGATTTTAAGAAATGGCAGTTCTTTAGGTTAAGCATAAGGGAACTTTATCGCAAAGAATGTGCGTAATATGGATGGAGTTATAGAATTATGGAGAAGTCTCTTGACGCTGTGTGGCGTGCGTGATCCATCGCCGCTCGTTCGATGTCCACCGCGCACAGGATGGATGGAAAGCAGCGCATGATGTTTTTTTTTGCTCTGTTGGTGTAATTGCTGTATGGCGTTCCAGGAGGAGGAAACATAAATAAATAATGAGGCCATTTTCCTTAGAGATTGCCAGTACCTTCTCAAGAAGATGAAGATTTTCTTTAGCCGTCTCACTAATTATCACAACGTCATCTAAATACAGAACAATTTCACCAAACCACCAGTTCCTCATGACCTTGTCCATCATTTGTTGAAAACATGATGGTCCATTGGCTTGACTGAATGGGAGTCGCAAAAATTCGATGTCTGTCCTCAGTTACAAATGCTGTCTTGTGAACAGACTCATCTGCATTTTAATTTGATAGTAGTCACTTGTGAAAAACTTACAGCCCTGTAGTCTATCTATCAAGTCTTCGATGCGTGGCATTGGATATTTATCTTTCGTTGTAACTTTATTCAATGCGCGGTAATCAAAACACAATCGTTTCTCACCGTTATTTTTATTCACAAGCAGAGCTGGACTCGCATACTCGGATTAACTTTCACAGATTCTCTAAGGGTCTAATTCACATAGTAAGAGAGCTCGGTAGACACAACTTTAAGAAAGAAGCTGACAGAAGTATCTAGTTGGGGTGGGTATCGTTTGGAAGGGAGCCCTCGTCTCAGAAGTAAAAAAAGGCTGCGGAAAGGGAGAGGGAGATCTCGTCCACTCACCCGGCCCGCAGAAGACGCACCGGGCGTTGGCGGAGGGCGGAGAACGCCCTCTTCCAGCCCCTCACACATCAGGACCCTAGGTGGCGGCGCGAGTGTAAAAAAAACGAGTCTTCTCGTCGCCAATCCCGCAATGTTTGAAGACTAAGGTCTTCAACCAGTGCGTCCTGCTCGTTATAACATACGGGCCAAAACGTGGACCGTTGAAGTGGCAGTGGACTGGCCATGTTTGTCGAAAGACCAATGGCCGGTGGGGCAGACGAATCCTGGAGTGGATACCGCGTATTGGCTAGCGTAGTGTGGGATGCCTCTAGCTAGATGGACCGACGACCTCATAAAGGTGACTGGGACAGACTGGATACGGAAGGGTATTGTAGCGCAGCATGGGAGACGCCTATGTCTAGCAGTGGACTGCGATAGGCTGAGTTGAGTACAGTTGATGGGTTTACCTTGACTTGGGGTTAGTTTTGTTACGGTTAATTCTGTTGTCGTAGTTGCCGTGGATGTTTGGTAAAAATAACTTTGAACTTGACATGGAACCTTGAGATTTTTTTTAAATCTTTATTCATGACCATGGATACATGTCCTTCAGTCGCAATCGCTAAACATACTACTCATATTATATAATTAAACAATAACAAATGCATAGTTTTTACCGCTCTGAATAAGAGCTAAGTACATCTGAGTGTCAATGAAATTATATAAACAACAAAAAATTAAGCGTTTAAACATAAAAATAAATAACAGAAAAAAAAACAATTCAATTAACCCTTTTTTTTTTTTTTTGTGGGTGGGAAATCATCAAATAACTTCTCCCGCTCTGGGCAGAGCAGGAGGGCGTGTCAGACTCTTACTGACTAAAACCCACCCGTGTTCCTTCAGTTGCCTGTGCCAGGGGCCACGGTAACCCTCTTGGACTTTTCCGCAACCCTAGCAGGCATCGGTCCTAGCAAACCCCGTCATTGGTGCTGACATCTCTTTTAGGCGCGCGTGGAACACAACGCGCCGTCGACCCGGGCCTGGTCCTTATCGAACGGCGAGCTGCCCATTGCTCGCCGTTCGCAAGCCCGCGCCTACGGTGGCCGGGAATCGGCCTGCGATTCCCGACGCCCAGGGCGTCTCCTGCGGCGGCTAGGGGCGTGAGGGCGCAAACTTTGCCTCTCCCTCACGCGTTCCGCCTCCTCCTTCGCGAACATTACTGCTTCGCAGAAGGAGGTGACGGCTTCCCAAGCCCTCTCGCTCCGTACCATGGCCTGGACCAAGGCCGGACGCGAGAGATCGCCACCGCCAATCGCCTCCACGAGGACACGGCGGTGCTCCGCCCAAGCCGGGCAGACCTCCACCGTATGCTCCACCGTGTCCTCCGGGCGATCCACACAATGGTGACACCCGGGCGTTTCCTCCCGCCTTATCCGGAACAGGAACCTCCCGAAACAACCGTGTCCGGTGAGGACCTGCGTCAGGCGGAAGGTGAGGACGCCGTGGCGCCTCTCTAGCCACTCCTCAAAGAGGGGACTTATCGCCGCAATTGTGGCGTGCCCAGCGCTGGGTTGCGACAATCGCACTCTCCATGCCGCCCTGAGATCCCGCCGGAGCTCTGTCCGCTGTACCGTGATTTCTCGCGGCAGCGGAGCTACGCCCCGGCGTTTCGCCTCCTCGCGCCACTCCCAAACGTGCGCGAGGACTTTTGCCTCCAGATCCCATGGCGGTAATCCGGCAAGGAGGCTCGCCGCCTCACCGGAGACCGTACGGTATCCCCGGACCAGCCGGATGGCCATGACCCTTTATAAATAAATAAATAAATAAAAATGTTTATTTCATCAACTTATAAGTTTTACTTATTATGTGTGTGGAAGCACCTTTTAAGCAACAATATGCTTGTGTTAGGTGGTTCCGCTCTTCCAGTTTGCAATAACTAAGTATAAATGCTGTGAGATAAACAAAGGTAATCTAAAATAATCTAAAATAAGCATGCAGTGGACGATGGGCGAAATAACAACGCACGCGGTGTAATAAGTGTGAGGTGTGTCTGCGTGTCTATGTGTGATTGTGTATATGTGCGTGAGTGTGTGTGAGGATGTCAGGGATGTGTGTGAGTCATTTGTACTTTGTCTGTTTTGGGGTCAGCCCTACGACTATGTCTTGGGGTCGGAAGACACTGTAACCAGTATCTTCCACTGACTGTAGAATTCCCTAGTGATCAGTCACGTAGCAGTTTGTAATATTGACTCGACTTCTGCGTAGCTTTTGGTTGCTAACCACTGTGTGAGGGTCTTTCGACAGTCACGGTACCTCATTGGGTAAATGCCTAATTCTTTGTTTATAAAGTTATAAATGTGGGTCGACTGTCTATTATATTGTCTAGCAGCAAATTTGGTGTTAACAGGTGTAGGTGGAGCTACTCTATTTTTCCTCCTAGCCACTGTCTTGGAAGGGACGAAGGAAAGTGACTTTGTGCTTTTTCAGGGCCATCTGAAGGATGTATAATTTCCTGACTGATAGAAGGTTAGAGTTTAAATAGAGACTTTCTGTGGGGTATCTGAGTGGCTTGATGAACATGACTTTAAGAAGGGCCCTTTGTGCTCTTTCAAGTTCTAGAAATTTGGTCTTGGTCGCTCCACCCCAGACTGGTAGACAATACATTAGGATAGATTGACCCAGAGAGACGTAAATTTGGTCAATCAGTTTTTTTGTCGCAACGTGCCGTAGTGTTTTAAATGTCCAGATCAATTTCCGAACTCTATTCATTATAAGCTCTACGTGGAGGTGCCATGATAGTCTTTGGTCCAACATTACTCCCAAGTATTTGGTGTGAGTTACTTTATTTATTGTTAGACAAGAGCAATCAGGGCAAGAAGGGTTGAGGCAGTTATGGATTTTGATCCGGAAATCCTGTGGCGGCTGCGTACGATTGGACATGGTAAAGCAAATGAAATTTGTCTTTGAAATGTTCAACGTTAGAAGATGATGGTCTAGCCAAGCAGCAATCAAAGTCAAGGCATGCTCAGCGGTTCGGCCGACGCTGTCCCAGGTTTTACCTGAGAAGACAATAGCAGTATCGTCAGCGTATGAGAAAAATTGAGCACCGTCGATCTTCATACTGCAGAGGTTATTAATGTAAATGAGGAACGGCGTCGGCCCGAGCACACTACCCTGCCCGACCCCGTATGTGACAGATACCTGAGAACTAATAGCTTCCCCTATCTTCACCACATACCTGCGCTCACTCAGATAATTTTCGAATAGTTTGAGGGGGGTCCCTCTGACACCAATGGCTTCCAGTCTGTGTAGAAGCGTGGGGACGGAGACTGTGTCGAAGGCTTTTTTGAGGTCGAGGAAAACAGCCAAGCACTTGCCACCACCGTCTACCTTGGTGGTGACAGTGGAGGCAAGCGCCAGGACTGCATCCTCGGTGCTCATTCCCTGCCTAAAACCAAACTGCGAGGGTGAGAGAATATTATTCTTATTTAGGTAACGAATTAAACGTTGGTTTAATAATCTCTCGATGATTTTAGACAGGGATGGAAGGACAGAGATTGGCCGGTAGTTCGAGGGGTCAGCCTTGTCCCCACCCTTGTGCACTGGTGTAATTACAGCTTGTTTTAGTGCAGTAGGGAAAGTACCCTAGTCAAAACAGAGGTTTGCAAGATGGGAAACAATAGGGGCAACGATGGTCTGGGAAATTTTTAAAAAGCTGATAGGAATTTTGTCCCAGCCGGTAGCGTTATCAGATTTCAGACTCCTAATTACGGTTCTCACTTCATCAGGGTCTGTGTCTAATAACATAAAAGATGAGACCGGCGGGTTTACGGGAGTTAAAATTTTAGGATCGCTTATTGATACCCTCTTGGGGTTGTTTAAGATGTCGTCAGCAAGAAGTGGACCTATAGTGCAAAAGTATTGGTTTACACCATTTACCGAATCACCTGGAATAGGGGTTGAATTTAGTAACTCCGAGTTTTGCGCTTTTGCTGGTTTTCGCAAAGTAATTTTGTTGATGGTGTGCCATAGCTTTTTAGGGTTTTTTTCGGCCTTTTGTAGCTGGTCTCGGTCGTATTTCCGTTTTTGTTTTTTAATTATACCGTTACAGAAGTTACGATATCTTTTGTAGGTGATTTTTAGAATGTCATTGTGTGGGTCCAAATTTAGCTTTTTTTGCATATTATTTCTGTTATGTATACATCGCAGTAAACCGATAGTCATCCAGGGTTTAATCAGTCTATTTTTCAAGGGGATTCTTGTGACGAGGGTGTTGGCTATAAGACAATTTTGCAGTAGAGTTATTAGGCTGTTTGTTAATATTTCAGGGTTAGTTTGGTTTAGTAATTCTTGGGTGTTCTTGGTTTTTAAGAGATCTAGTGCATTTTCTAAGTTTATAGTCGTTCTTGTTTTGGTAACCTTATCTGTGTTTTTCAAATTGGATAATTTTAAGAAAATCATTGAATGATCGGTGATAGTAGTATTAATAACTGATATACTTGCGGATTTATTACCAGGTGTCAATTTGAGTATGAAGTGGTCCAAGCAGCTTTTGCCTCTAGTGGGAAGTGAATGCCCGGGAAGTAGGCTATGCATAGCTAGCATGTTTAAATAATTAAGCCTGTTTGATCGTTCGTAAGATTGTTCGTCTTGCTTATAGATTAAGTTTATATTAATGTCTCCCGTGATTATTATATGTTTACATGACGCTATGGTCGTTAGGTGGAGGTTTAATGAATTAATGAAATCATCCGTATTAGTTCTTGATGGTGACCGATATATACCTAGAATTATGAGGTCGGGTATAACGTTAACCTGTAGGCAAGAAGCGTGAATTAATTTGATTTCTTTTATTTTTATTTTGTGTCTGTTATTTACAAAAGCGACGACTCCGTCGGCTTTGTTTACGTGTTGGGTGGTGTGGTGTGCCGAATAATTTGTCAATTGTGGAATATTTTTGTTTTGATTCAGTCTACATTCACTTAAAATTATGAGGTCAACGTTAAAATTTAGGTTTATTATGTTTAATTGTAAGTCATTAAAATTGGAATAAATACTTCTGATATTTTGTGAGATGATCGTAAAATCCGTGCTTTTAACTCTTATTGCTTTAGTAAAATCACTAAATGAACAGATTGAGGCTTGGGCTATTTCTGTTTTATCTAGTTCGGATAAAACTGTCAGTGTGTCACTCATATTTAGGGGTTTTGTAAATACAGTAAGGCATAGTAACTGGACTAATATCAGTGTGTGTGGAAGTGTGTGTAGTATAATTGTGAGAGTGTGAGATATGTAAAATGGTTGTTAGTTTGACATGTAAGAGTAGTTTGTTTGTGTATGTTATAAGGATGTGAGTGCGCGCTTGTTTAACAAAATTTCTAATCCTATTTCTAATTAATATTAAGTTATGATAGATACAAAGAAAATAATGCAAAAACATAAAATAGTAGAGTAAGTCTGTTAAGCATGGAGCCTTTGGGGCGCGTTCAACCAGCGGGCTGGCCGCCGCCTCAAGGAACGCGCCCACACCGGTGCCCCGTAAAGGGCCATGGACCGCACGACCCCCGCGTAGAGCCTCCGGCAGGAGGCGTTTGGCCCCCCTAGATTGGGCAGGAGCCGCTTTAAGGCAGCCCCGGCCCTTTCCAGTCTGGGAGCCAAACGTCGGAAATGCTCCACGAAGTTACACCGGCTGTCAAGGACGAGTCCCAGGTACTTCATCGTCGACTTGACGCCGATGTGAACCCCTCCTACCGTTATTTGGGAACCCGACGGTGGCGTGTTCCGAGGACCATGAAAACACATGGCCTCGGACTTGTGCAGGGCCACCTCGAGTCCCAATTGCCGGATCCTCTCGACCATTGTCGCAACCCCGCGTGTCGCTAGTTCGGCCGCCGCCTGGTGCGACCTCCCTTGCGCCAGGACTAGCGTGTCGTCAGCGTAATAAACCACGCTGACGCCGCTGGGGAGGTCGGCGCGCAGCACCCAGTCGTAGCCGATATCCCACAGATGCGGCCCCAGGACCGATCCCTGTGGGACACCGCACGACATCTCTTGCCGGTTCCACACTCCCTGGTGACCGGGGTAGATGACGGCCCTGTCCGTCAAATAGGCCTCGACCACACGACAGAGGTAGGTCGGCATCCGGTGATACCGGAGTGCCTCCCTGATGCAACTCCAGGGCAGGGTAAATGATAAATGATAAATGATAAATGATTTTATTTCTGTAAGTAGGTTTGTTACAAACACTTTTACACGTCAATCATATTTTTAAAACTAGATGAGGTCGGCGTTTCATAACTGACTACTCTGAGAAGAAAGGCCGAAACAAACTCAGAGGTCACAGTCTCTTTTAAAGTCCAGACATAATCTTGGTCAGATCATGTGAAGACCATGTAGATTTGTGTCTGAAACGGTCTTTTGAGGAAAAACCATACAGATTGAGCGGACCTGTCCAGTCAGTGCACGCATTTGTCAGTAATCTTGCCGCTCAACTGAGAACTTAAGGAGCACAACGATTCGACGAACAATACCAAAGAAAGGACATTTGGGTAGGCCGCATAAATTACTCAAGCTGCCAGATCGTGAAACTAACTAAGAAATAAAATAAAAAAAAGTAATAATCCACATAATCTTCACATTCACAATAATTTAAATAATATAATACTTTACAAAGTAATTACTCATGTCATTGTATGTATAAAATTCATGAATGTCAATGTGTATATAAATATTCGAACATAATCTTTGAGGACCATGTAGATTAGTATCTGAAATGGTCTTCTGAGGAAAGAACCACGCAGATTAAGAGGACCTGTCCAGTCAGTGCACGCATTTGTCAGTAACCGTGCAGCTCAACTCAGAACTTTATTATATTATTGAAGGCATTGGCGATGTCTAGAGACACCGCCAAGACGACCCCACCCCGGGCCACAGCATCCCCCGTCGTGAGGGCCCGCACGCGCATGATGGCGTCCACCGTAGAGCGCCCCCTGCGGAAGCCAAACTGACTCTCCGCCAAATCCGGCCCCACCCGCACCAGCCGCCCGACGAGGCGGTCTGCAATGACTCTCTCAAAGAGCTTGCCCACCTCGTCGAGCAGCACGATGGGCCGGTAAGCGGACGGAGAGTCCGCTGGGCGCCCCGGCTTCTTGATGAGGACCAGTTTCCCCGTCTTCCAACGAAGTGGGAACTGGCCCCTCTCCATGCATGCGCTTAGGAGCCCCCTTAGTCGAGGCCCGAGAGCCTCCGAGGCCAGGACCCAGGCTTTCCCAGGTAAGCCGTCGGGTCCTGGGGCGGTATTTTTAGCACTCAGCCTACGTACCGCCACTCGCAGCTCTACCTCGGTCACCTCCGGAGCATCGTCGTCGTCGTCGGCGGTGTGGTCCGCATTCAGCACCGCAGTAGGCGGAGCCATGGGCGGGGAGATATGGTCCCCTCTAGAAGGGAACAGAGTGCTCACCACGTCCTCCACGAGCTGGGGCCGGAGACTCTGCGTCAGCGGGGGAGCCCATGGGCGGAGCTTCTCACGCACCAATTTGTAGGGGCGTCCCCACGGGTCCCTGTTCAGAGTGTCCAGCGACTCCTCGCGGGCCAGTCCCTTGGCCCGCAGGATCTCCGCTTGGAGGGCGGTCTTCGCCGCTCTGTACCCCTCGTACAGCTCCGCCTGAATGGCTTCCGTATCCGGAGGGCGAATACGGAGCCTGCGGTGCCTGGTGTACCGGCGTCGCGCAGCGACGCACGCACTGCGTAAAGTCGTCGACTCTGGCGACCACCAGCACACCTGGCGCTGAGCGCGTCCGGGCTGGGCCCGGGGCATTGCCACGTCACATATTTCGGACATGGCCTCCCGGAACCACTCCGCCTCGACGTTGATGTCAGCAGGCCTGTCCGGTGATGACACCCAGGCCTGCACGATCGTGGCTTCCAGGAGGAGCTCCCGGTCCAGCTGCTTCAGCGCCCACCGCGGACCACTCGGGGCCTGTCGGACCAGCGCGCTCGAGGTCTGGGCGGAGACGTCAAACCGGATGTACCGGTGGTCGGAATAGGTCTCCACCCCCTCTATGACGCGCCAGTCAAGGACACGCGGTGACAGAGCGGGGCTGGCGAACGAGATGTCCACCACCGATTCACCCCGCATCCACACACACGTGGGGACAGAACCCCGATTTAGGACGACCAGGCCTGTCTCCAGAGCCCAGTCCTCCACCATCCTGCCCCGTGTGTCCGTATACCGGGAACCCCAAGCCACATTCTTGGCATTGAAATCCCCGAGGACGAGCACGGGGAGGGAACGGAACCCGACGACGACGACTTTCAACTCCGCAAGGGAGTTGTGGAACTCGGCAAGAGTTCGGTTCGGGGAGAAGTATACCCCCACCACTACAATCTCCCCGAACCGTGCTGCCACGCAACCCCGTCCCCTCGTGACTGCCTCGAGGGACGGAGTACCGGCGGCGGCCGACGAAATTAGGGTCACTGAGCCGCTCAGGTCCTCCACCCAGTCATCCCTGGGCGGGACAAAGTACGGCTCAGCGACCACGGCGATGTTAATCGACCACTGCGCCATGCTCTGGAGCAACAGATCCTGAGCAGAGGCGCAGTGGTTGATGTTCGCCTGGAGGAGGCGTAATGGGGCCGTTATTGGCACTCCATGTCAGCCTCCTCCCGAGCCCTCTGTGAGGGCCCCGCCGCAGTGGTGACGGCGGCGACGACGACGGTCGAGGCGGCAGCGGCAACGGCAGTGGCGGCGGCTGCGGCAGTGACGGCGGTGGCGGAGGGCTTGCCCCTGCCCCTGGCTCTGGCGGGTGGAGCGCAGGCCTTGCTCCCCATCCGGTGATCGGCTGGCTTGCCAGCTGCCGCACATACGGTGCAGTGCGGCGCGGCATTACAAGACACGGCCTTGTGACCGGGCTGACCACAGCGGAAGCAATGGTGGCTGCGGTCCACCTCCGAGGTGCATTTAGCTCCCACGTGGTTGCCCACCTGGCAGCGGAAGCACCTCAGAGGTCTGGGTTCCAGCAGTTTCACCTGCGCGGAAACCCAGCCCACCAGTAAGTAGCCTACGGCCCTCGGCTATTTTTTTGGCCGCCGACACGGGGCAGCTCACCGTAACGGCTCGCATCCCAATTCAATTAACCCTGAAACGATTAAATTTTTTCAATAGTATTCAATATATATCTAAATAATGGAAAATGAATAAACAGTTTTGGAAAGTAATTCCTGAACGTGGCGGGGAACACATAGAGAGTTTTGTTCTGCAATGTCACTAATTTCACTGACAAGTATTAATCTTTGCATGGCAAACGATTCACATTCAAATACAACGTGTTTTATATCCGCAATTTCCTCAGAGCAATATGTACACTTGCTTTCACTGATGATTCTCATCCTGTAGAGATGTGCTGGGACTAAACAATGGCCAAAACGCAAGCGATTAATGACAGTTATGAACTTTCTGCTGGAGTATTTGAATTTGTTGTACCACGGCGTTGTTGGTAAGTCTTGCTGTATTTCTGCATACCATTTTCCTTTATTTTCAGTCATTGCGTCCCAATAATCCTTCCATATCTTCATAAATAATCTTTTAAATTGGTGATAATAATCCGTGAAAGGGACCTTGAAAGTTTCTGTAAGATCCTCGTCGTGATCCTGACGAGTCGCCAGATCTACAACCTCATTACCAGCTATGCCACTGTGAGATGGAACCCACAAAAATTCTACATGTTTTCCCAAGTTTTGTAGAGTATACTTAATTTTATGTACAATATAATTTTGTTTATAACTGAAGTTTAAACGTTAAAAACGTTAAAAAGTTTTTTTACATAAACTAGACAAAACGCTCTTAGAATCACTTACAATTAATATATTATTTACATTTTTGCTTACACTATGTTCATTGGTATTTACAATACTATTTACATGTTAATGCAGCTAGTATAGCCCAACCTTCTGCAGTGAATATACTACAATTATTTGGCATTTTAAAGCATTTGGTTACTCTCCTTTGTGGGTCATAATAAGCTGCTTTAACATAATCATCGATTTTAGATCCATCTGTGTAAATGATATAGAAATGTGATTTGTCATTCAAAAATTCTAAGAATTCATATTTATTTTTAACAGTATCTAAAAAACACTTGATATCCAAATATGCTAGTAAATTATTATAAGGGAACTCATATACTGGCCACTTGTTTTTGATGTACATGTCGCTTTTCAGGTTCTTTACTTTAACTAGAATGGTTGAAATTTCAGGCAGTGGACCAGAAATAAAAGTATTTGCTGAGATGGAGGATGTTACAGCTGACTGTGTGACCTCTTGAGGATAGTTAATATTATCAAGAACTGTACATGATGTAAAATGAGGAATTACACTACTACTTTTAAGCCAAGTCTCATTCAACAGGCATATATCTATTTTTTGTTCCGAGAGAAATGTGTTTAATAAGGCCTTCTTACTCTGTAAGCTTTGTACACTGAATTGTGCTATATTTAAAAATGTATCCATTAATTAATTATTAAATTTGTTAATAACATGTCTTTTATTCTTTTATTTGTTATTGGAACATTATCTTTATTATTTATTACCTAGACTAATTAATGATTTTACAATGGCATTTATAATTATTACATTATTTACAATTCTTCAGCTATTGACTTTGAGTTCTGACCTAAAGTCCTTTCAGTTGTTTTTTTGAGAGCTGAGAAAACATTTGTATCGGACACAGTTGGAGGAGGTGTACTCACCACACTGGCATACGACTGGTTTCGATTGAGGAACTTCTTCTTCTTTTCTTCCATTTTCTGTTTCTTGATGGGGCAATCCCTTGAAATTGCTAGGTGATTGCCACTGCAGTTTATACAAATAATTTCCTCAACATCACATTCTTTGTATGAGTGCCGACCAAAACAAGAAGAGCACATTTGCTCACCACGGCAAGCTCTAGCAGAGTGGTTATATTTTAGGCATTTGTAGCATTGTAGCAAAGGAGGTATATAAATATGTACAGGGTACCTTAACATTTGAATATATGCATACTGTGGCAAAGCCGTTGCGGCAAATGTAACTGCTATGGTACCCAATGGCGTAAGTTTTCCATCAACTTTCCTCATAAATCTTTTGATAGAGATGACTTCAACATCACTTTGTATGTTTTTGTAGACTTCTTCGTTAGACATGGTTTTCGGTACATAACGGATAACGCCTGTTGTTTCCGTCATGTGTGCAGGAACGAAGGCTTTTAATTTGTTTTTTCCTGAGAAATGGTCCATTTTGAGAAAACTATTCGCCGGCGCAGGTTTTTTAAAAGTTATTTCAACTTTGTAGGCGTTTACGCGATGTACACCTATGATTCCTTTTACATTCTCAGTAAATAATTTAGCAAGTCCAATTGGGTTTTTGTTGCCCAGTTTTTCATTATCTGATGCTTCTACATAGACTACACAATCACCACTATGGCATTCGAGAAATTGTCTCTTGTAATTTGGTTTCATGAATATTTTGTAAGCTGCAGACTGTGTCGAATCCATGAGAGCCAATTTTCGCTTTTTAGGTTCTTTATCGATGGGGGCATCGCCCCCATCGCTTTCCGTTCCCATTTCACTATATATATTGAGATAGGAATGAACTATTTAACAAATAAATACAAAAATTACAAATATAAACTTAGAAGAAATTTTTAAGCACCCGTGCAATTTGATTTCCCGCCAAGAAAAAAACGGAACCTTGAGATTTTCACGAGTGTTGCTGTGGTTAGCCGTTTGTTTAACGGTTTTTTGCTTTGTAAACACGGCTGTGCAAAAATCCAGCTGAACTATCGCATGATGTAAAATTGCTAGCCTCAACGGATGCTGTTTTGTTATTATCGCCGATATTCCTTAAAATTATCGATATTAGGTCATTTTCAGTCAAATTTAAATACAGACTATCAATTTTATATTTTTTTTAAAAAGAAGGCCTCTTTTAAAACAAAATATAAAATTGATAGTCGCGTTTGATTTTCGTAAGGTTTCCCGTAGACGATTTCTTTAAGAAGGTCAAACATATTTCTTTTCACTCTAAATGTATTAGAAAGACTTTTCTTCCAATCCTGTCACAGCCAAGTTGTCCACATGTCATTACGCAATAAAGACTCGTACCAAATTTTAGCAGAGCCTTTGTGCTTATTTAGTGCCTGGTAGCGTATATACCACCCGTCTATGAAAATGTTGATGCATACGATTGATTCTATCACGTTCAACCAAGAAGTAATAATTATCGTTCAAAGGGTCAGGATACGGTATCAGATTATGTAAAATTGTACTCACAGTTCCGGTATCTTTTGCCATAAATACCATAATCCTTTTGCGCGGAGTGCCAGCGGGAGAGTTCTTGAGCGGCTATTGCTGGAACTCGTATTGCTGCTCCTAAATGATTTACGAGCGCGTTTTGCGTTGTGTTTGTATTTACCCATTAATAAGTTGTACTTACTTTACTTCTGGAGCGTGAGAAGTTTTATACACACTTTTGATGTTAACTATTTTATACGTAAGGGTATTTAAAAACGTATTAGCTATTTAAATAAACATAAGTATATTCATATGGAAATAAAATAAATCACAAAATCAAACGCGGTTCGCGGCTTGAGAAATAATTATGACGGGATGTTCCTTCGTTCAATAAATTCACTGCCAGCGCTCGAAGTAGTTTCACACGGTGTTGCCAACACAAACTATTAGAGTAAAAATATAATATCTTAACCTAACTAAAACTATTAACAAACAAAAATATGGTACCGAAAAATTCATCCAAGACAAAGAGCTCGTCTGATGTCATTAATATTCGCGTGCTGCTCTAAGTGACCCATACTTCGGCTGCAAGACAGACCGTGTTGGTCGAGGCTGTTGATAACTTTGCCACAGGCACAGTACCTCTTACTTACAGCCAGCAGGCGCGCATGCTCTGCAGTAGTATCTAATGATATTACTGAAAATTGCTTTAACAGAACGTCAATAGTGTGGACCCTTACCCGATGAAACAATCCAAGAATATCACATTTAGAAGCCCCCTTTGAGGTGAATCCTCAGGTGAAGCCCGCCAAATTCAAATTATATTTGGTTTTTTTGCAAATTGCAGCTCTGTTTTACGAATAATAATTATTAGTTTCATATCAATCGTCTAACTCTGGAAAGTTCCACCTAAGAAATTTCCAGAATATTTCATATAAAAATTCTTAGGTGGAACAAATTTCCAAAGTTTGACGATTAATATAAAATTAATGATTATTCAATAAATATCATTCGTACAGTCGCGAATCGCATTTTGATCAACATACGCATCATAAAACAGAGCTGCAATTTGCAAAAACCAAAGAATGGATGATTTCAGAGTTTCTATGAAATCTGGTCCCACCTTCCAATAGCTATGTGTGTTACATCGTTGGATAGGTAATTTTGAGCTGAATAAAAGTTACTATGGCGCCAAGTTCCAAATCTTAGTCCGTTCAGAGTTATTCTTTAATAAACATGGTAGTTTTATCAGTAGCCAAGTAATGCTATTTTTACGTAATAATTACATTTGTGCTTTATACACGTAGTGTAGATACTAACCTACGGTTATCAATTGCGTCACTGAGTCGCAAACCTTATGACAAAAAGTTAAACAGATGTCAACATTGACAAAAGGTTTTATTTTTTTACAAATAAAACACGATAGCGTATTTTAAACCTATACATTTATTTAATCTTCGTTGTCTACAATGACGTTATTTAAAAATAAGGCTGGGCCTACAAATCCCTCATGTCTGGCGTGCCCTAGGTACCAAACGATTGAAACGATATGCGCACAGGTCCCTACAGTACGTCGTCCCGTCATGCAGGTACATTATCTTTGGATAATATCATTGTTGCGAACTAATAAGTAACAGTAGTACTTTCTAGCTCTCACGTGTCGAGACTGTATACGACCACGTAAGAGCCAAGCATCCTCATCAATGCTAAAATCAGGTAAATCCTCCAGTGCAGCTTCTTGGTATATTTCTATTGTATACATTCCATTTTGTAGATGTTCGCTGCATTAAGATTTCGCTAACTTCAGTTGGTTCCCAAAGCTAACAAAATGTTTTGTTCTTCACTGAATCTCGGAAAATCAATATCACTTGCTTCTATTCTTGTAAAATCAGCTCTTCTGCTGCTTAAACGTTTCCGTTCCACATATTCATATAAAATATTAGGGGTATGTAACTTCAGCCTTATTTCGGTGACGATAGCTTCTTCATATTGACTATCTTCGATGGGTATATGAAAGTGGTTTGTGATAGCAGCAGCTATCCTAAACTCAGAAAACATATGCGGCCACGCATTGTTGAAATATTTTTGGCGAAACAGTTTAAAATCCCATTTGAACCTGCCGTTAACCACTTCCACTACCCAGCGGCAAATAGTGACCAATCGAGATTCGTTGGCTTGGTCAGTAGTTAGTAAGTTGGTATTCGTGTCTATCCTTTGAAGGCGGGACATGGTATTCATAACCACAGGCTTCTACATCATCCAACCTGTCCCTAAATCCGCGATCCAAAATAAATACGTCATTAGTTTCAAGGAGACAGTGAATGACTAAGATTTGGAACTTGGCGCCATAGTAACTTTTATTCAGCTCAAAAATACCTATCCAACGATGTAACACACATAGCTATTGGAAGGTGGGACCAGGATTTGCATCCTCCTTTGAATTTGACGGGCTACAACTGAGGATCCAAAAAAGAAAAAAGAAAGGAGGAAAGGAGGAGGAAAGAGTCAGGCTTCTCCACTTGAAACAAGCACAGTACATTTAGTGCAGTTAAAAATATTTCTGTCGTCCTTTAATTATTCGAATGAAAAGTAGTTACCTACTAATCTTTAACATAGCACTTAAAATTCAATGTTAATTTCCCTCGACAACAATAAAAATACAGACTGCATACGAAATTACACAGTAAAAAAATACAAATGGCAAAGGTAATATATATTCAGCCTAAAAATGGATCGGGACAAAAATAACAATATTGTGCCGTTTCACAAAACGTTGAGTTGACGATATGTTAAATAGAAAATGTTGATTAATAAACAGTGTGGAAAATCGTGATATTGCTATGAGAAACACGTCCCACTACGTGTTTGATTTTCGAACATATTCGCAAATCGTTCTGTTACATTGTGGGTATAAAGGCTGTATGGAATCTGACCTATATATTTGCTTTAAAATATTTGTGTTTATCTGTGGCTTGTCAAATTTTTGTGGGCTGCCATTGGAAAATTCGATGTGGTTTTCCATGTTTTTATTTATTTAAAATTAACTTGTAGATGCTTTAAATAAACCATGTTTTCAAATTAGGGAATCGTAAATGTTTGACGTTTTCAACATCATGCGAGCAAAGCGAATGAGTTCGAATGTTTTCTATACTTATAGGTAAGTAAATCAATCCATTACGTGGAAAGTAAATTACTTTTGTTTTAGATACCCTAAAACAAAAGTAATTTACTTTCCACGCCACTTACTCACAAAGTTGGAGTTTCTCGCTCACATCTGACAATTTTCTTTTAAAGGTGGTATTAATCCATTGAATTCATCAATGCATTTTCCTCGATCACCTGCTTCCGTCTCTTTGAAATTGGAGTCGAAAGTTTAGAAAGTACTTCATATGAGAATGGCAGGATATTAAGAAATGGAACGATTTAGACGGGCAACTATTTTGTTAGGTAGGTACCTTTTTGGGTTTTGATTGTTGAGATTTTGATACACACTGACAGGTAAGTTGAAACCCTTGAATACATTGAAACCCTTACCTACCGGTAACTTGGCGGCCGCATTCATGTCGGTATATGGGTTAATAATGTTTGGTATTTATATCCTAATTTCGCCATGAGCTTCATCACTGAAGTAAAGAAAATTATAACAATTTCATAGTTCTTAGAACTGGTATTAAAATTCTGCTAGCTTTAAGGAGGGGGTATTTTTTTATTTCAGTAAAATTTTCGCCTTGTTAGTGAGGCAACACTGCTGCTGTACGACAAGAAAAAAGGCAACACAAGTAGAATGTAAACAACAAAATTATGTATGATTATAATCTCAACTACACTTGGGAGCAAATAAATCGAGCCACTTCCTTTTTTCATGTTTATTGGTTATTATTTTCTGGTATTAAGGAACATATCAATTCGAAACATATATCTACCGCCTTAAAGTTTATTTATTAACCTTTCTAATTAGGGTAGTTTGTTGTCAACTTTTCATTTTAAATTAAAGTTACTAAAATTATCGCATTTAATTTGCTTATAGGTTTTTTATTGTACTCAATTAAGAAAAGGTTAATTAGAAGTTTTGTTTTATTATTATTTATTTATTTAATTTTGTTTAAACTGTCTTTTTCTGTACCTACTGTTGTAACCCTACAATTTTCTATCGAAATTACCGTTTTTCTTTCAGAGCCAATACTTTATCACTCAATAAGGTTATCATTCAACAATTTACCCTCATTGTAAACGTTATTAAATAACCTCTTAGGCGATATATGTTTTGAAATGATACGTTCCATAATATCAAAAATAATAACCAGTATACGTGAAAAAAAAAGTGGCTCGATTTATTTGCTCCCAAGTGCGTTCTTAATCCTAACTAATTCCTACAAAAAACAGCAACTAATAATCGCTTAACAGTAGCGCAGACGCAGCCCGTCTGCCTATGAAGGAAAACATTTTATCCCCTGTGGAACGTCCCTGTAAGTCCTTTCCGTTGCCATATGTTGGGCGTGCTGGAGTGCCTCCATGTTTTATTTTTAAACACCTTCTAAGTATTAACGTGGCGTTTTAAACCGGGTAGACGGGTGTTTGTGAAAAATGTTGCTCTTTTGTTATCAGTTGGTTGGTGATCGTAGATTATATACGATCAAAAAGTATAGAAAAGGCATTTTGAGCTAAAAGATTGGAAACAAAATATCGTTCTACTGTTTTGTAAACCGGTCTCAGAAGCCTATTTTCACCTTCCTAAATAACAAAAGAACAGTATTTAAGGAAAATACAGAAGTGAGTTTAAAAAGCGAACAGCAGAACGGTGTTTAAATAAAAATGTGTTTTTTAAAACGTAAAATTCGACTAAGGTGGAAACCACAATTATCGTTCTCCAGGTTTCACGTTTACCGTCATGGGCTCTCGGCTCAACTCCAACGCCCACTTCCCGCTATTTGGGGCGCAACGCTTCTTATGTTTTTTTAAAGGCTCGAATTATTATGTTTTTTGAGCCAAGTGTTTTCTTTAAATATGAATTTAATGCCACTTCTAATATGTTTAAGGAGTTTTTAGGTGATGTTTTAGCATTTAATTAATGATCCACAGCCTGAAATAGCGGTTACTAACTCTTTAACTGAATTATACTGTAAATATGTTAGTAGGTTTAAATAAATTCGTATATAGATGTCGGACAGTTTAATTATACTATGATATGTTATGGGATAATTAGACGACGATTTCATATTATTGCATGATAAATCTGAACTTGTAGTAGATATTAGCCATCAATGTAAATTGAATACAAACACACATGATCTATAACATGCACAGATCTAAATTAACTAAACATTAGGTATTTGTGCTCAATTCTATTTAGGTAGCTACGCCAATTTAATCAGACAAAACTTGTTAGCAAGATTGTCAAACTAGGTACCTTTAATATGTATAAAGTGTTGTTTTGTTGCTGATGAAGCTAACAACGTTGTCTCAGTTATAAAACTACTAAGTAAGTTGCGACAAATTCGCGGGCACTGCTCAGGTACCTAGCGGGGGGAACTTTAGTAGGATTACCAAAACGTAAAGACCAATTGGAAAAATCTAATTAATAAGAAAAGTGTTTTTTTTTGCGAAGTGTACCAGCGCTTGACTTCGATCCCGCCTGATGGAAAGCGATGAATGAGGCCTATGATGCAACGAGCAAGCCCAGAAGATGCCTATTCACTCTTGCTGCTGCTTAAAGGCTGACAGGTTATACGTGAAATGATAACGGACGCTGGCAGAGTTCCACACTTTGGCCGTGCGCATAATAAATGTGGAGGAGAAGCGCTGAGTACGACTAGTTGGTATATCGACCAAGTGCGGGTGGTACTCTGCAGTACGTCTGGTAGTTCGGTAGTGAAAAGTAGATGGTGGTATCAGGTCATGGAGCCCCTGCGCACGCTCTTCGAAGTACAGTCTGTAGAAGACCGACAGGCAAGCAATATTACGCCGGTGAGCCAGGCTGTGAAGTCTAGTCCCCAGCGCCATCGTATGACCACTCTGATCGATCGCTTACTCAGGAAGTCGCAAATCCAAATGCAAAAAACTATGTCTCTGTGAGTGTCTATGTGTAATTTATCAAACTCAAACTCAAAGCATTTATTTCAAATAAACCAATTACAGGCACTTTTGAATTGTCAAGGGGTCAGTCAGACAGAAAGATGAAGCTAGTTGCCCATTCCAAAGCGTAGTAGAAACCTATGGAGAAGAACGGGCAGGAAACTCCATGGACACTCTTTTAAATCAAAATATTGTTACAAAATAGTGGTTACATCATTCATGTTGAAATTATACATGTGTGAACGATGTAGAAAGACGTGCACGTTAAAAGCGTCCGTAATAAGAAGATAAAAACAATTATGGAATTAAAATAAGCCGTGGCAGCTAAGAAATGACCAGTGCCTACTGACGGCGCATGGATCAGCACCATTCAGCTCAACCATTTTGAAGGGAACTCAATGATCCAATACACACGCCACCACCAGCGACACATTTGAGTGAGCATGACATGCTCTCAGCCGCCAGGGCACACTCAAGTCAATGAAAGATGAACCCAGTAACCTTTATAGTAGGTACATAGTGCTCACACATGTGCTATGCAATTATACAATACTAAAAAATTGAATTTATACAATGCAAAGATAGATTGTAAAACCTTCATCAGCTCCAACAATAGCTTTGAATGCTATTAGTTTACGCGCCCTTGTGGAGCAGGACCAGCCCTGAGCCAAGCATTTTTGTCAGCGATGTAATCCCCCAACTTATAATACACTTGGCTGTATAGTGTGCGTTTTATACAAGATTTAAATTTCGTTTCATTCAGTTGAAGTATGTGGGGAGGTAGTTTATTGTAACATTTTAAACAGTACCCCATGAAGGATGAGTCTACTTTAGCCAGTTTGAAACCCGGTTGAACTAATTGGTCCCTATTTCTAGTCCTATAGTTGTGTCTTTCACCTCTTTTACTGAAAAGATTTAAATTTATCCGTACGTACATGATGTTTTCATAAATGTATTGACAAGGTACCGTCATGATGTTAATGTCTTTAAACAGTTCCCTTAGAGAATCGCGCCTGAGGAGGCTGTATATGGCTCTGATGGCTCTTTTTTGTAGAATAAAAATAGACTCAATATCGGCAGCCCGTCCCCATAATAAAATACCGTAAGACATGATACTTTGAAAATAACTGAAATACACAGTTATATTACTACATACTACTATATACAGTTATTTTACTAATGTAGATTAGTAAATTGACGGATTTTTCTTACAGTATATGCTGCCGAACTTAGCCGTCCTGCAAGAGATGTTAAATGAGGACCCCATTGCAGCCTTGAGTCTAGCGTTATCCCCAGGAAAACAGTTTCATCGACAAATTCTAGTTTCTCTTTATTCTATACTAAGTCACAATCACTACTTTAAACATTCGGTAAAGTAAATCTTATGCATTTAGTTTTTTTCCCATTTATTACTAAATTATTAGCAGTGAATCAATTGTGTACCTGCAGTAATAGGTAATACGGGCTGGTGTCCGCAACTCCACGTCAATGCGCGTATTTTGCGTACGGGTACCTGCAGTAGGGCATTATTTACGTCGTCAAGATTTGATGCACGTCTATTTATCTTAAAGATCAAAGAAGTATCGTCAGCAAATAACACCATTTGTGGTTGGTTTTCTAATAAATGGGGTAGATCATTAATATATGTATACTAAAAAGTGGAAGGGACCTAATATCGAGCCTTGTGGAACACCCATTTTTACTTTAAATCAAGTGAATTGACACCATATAAGTGGACTTCTATCATTTAAATAAGATTTTACTAAACTAAGCGCGAGTTTACCTAGTCCGTAGTGGTCAAGTTTTAAGAGCAAGGTTTCGTGATCAATGCAGTCAAATGCCTTGGGAGGATTTCCTCATAATAAGGAAGTGCCGGAGGTAGGCAGTAATACAAGTCATATTACTTTCGAGTCGTTTATTATGGTTCGCTACCCCATAACACTTCATGATGAGCATTAAAATAAAATAAATAAAATTAAAATCCCCCTGAAAATAGGCGCCGCAGTCGGATATTTGTGTTGGGCCAGTTCGGCAGCCTCTCTGAGCTGGCCAAAGAGTCTAGTCGCCTTCTGATCACTGCTGTGCGACCTGTAAACAACGACATAAATAGTTTTATGAGAGCAGGTGTCCACTAGCAGCCGCAGATTAGAAAAACCAGCAACCTCATAGCAGTGGAGACGTTGACAGTATAAATGTCATCGCGGACGTACACACAGGCCAGCCTGTCACTTAAACTTATAGTCTAGTGAGTATCCTGGGTAGTTAACGTACACCACGTCTAACAGGGTCGCTATCTTCGACTCCGTCAAAAAGAACAAGTGCAGCTTTTCGGTCTCAAGGTTGTGATGGACCGGATCGATATTTGAGTGCAATCAATGGGTGATAGAGAATTGCACTTTTAGCGGGAGGAAGTGCCGCCGTTGTTTTAACTTATTCTTCTTTATTTTGTGCTTCATGAGGTTTTAAGAGTTTAGAGAGAAATTTGAGAGAAAGCAAGGCGTGTCCAATTGGCTAAAACGCTTCCACAAGCTTAATTCGACAAAAATGAAATTCACCTGGAGACTGCGGGGACGCCCCAACCCCCGAAGATTCCCATCGGGTCGAGTCGACGACTGGCACGGTGGAACATTTCGGGATTTTACGCGCGGTGGCGGAGCAGCCTTTCACTGGTGGCTGGCGTGCCAGTTGGGCCCCCAACTTCCTGCGGTCAGCCAACGGTAAGACCTTGCGTCGGATCCTGCTAGCTTCCAACTTATTAGAAACAATACAGTTAGGTGAATGAAAAAATCCCTTTCACCTAACTGTATTGTTTGTAATAAGGCAGAAGATGTCCAACACCTCCTTATAGATTGTATTCGCAATGATTTTGAAAGACAACATTTATGTAAAAAATTAAAATTAAATGCATTAGATTTAGGTAAATTTCAATGTATTCTGGCTTATCCTGCAAGCCATAAAGCTAAGCTTATTTATATATTTATATTTAATAGTCTTAAGAAAATTTTGTAAGTAACTTGCTTAAGGAAATGATGGACATGACCTGTTAATGGTTGCAAGTCCCTAATAAATAAAGAGAAAAAAAAAAAAAAGTTTCCATGACGAGGTTCATTCCTAGACCAGCCTTGGACGGCCACGCAACTGCCAGCTCTCTAATTTCCTAAGGCCCTAGCACTCCCTCGCGTCGACGAAACACAGCAGGCTGCTTGGCCAGTCATACAAGGAAAGAAAGAAAGAAAAATAGTTTTATTTGTCACAGAAGCACGTGCATACAAAAAAGATAATTAACTCTAATTATTAAGAAAAAAATTTAAACAAAAAAGAGATCTCTAATCACGAGCACAAATCAGAAATAGTCGACTGCTGCACGTCACGACCGTGACAAGAAGGCTTCCACTCAGCATGATGCTGTGCTATATTGGACCCACAGCACAGCGCTGATTTACAGTGGTTACCCGAAAAGGACGATGGGTGTGACTGTCCAGGATGCGCCAAGCGCTCGGTTCACTGCAGTGACTGGTGGAACAAGCTGCGCTACACGAGCAGGCTTATTCGTGCATCGCTTGGTCTATTAGCAAATCACTATCTTATGGCAGGGGTTTGCTAATACACAAAAAATATTTTCGTTACACTGCCTACTTGGGTAAGTACGATGTTGCCAACACTGTTTCGGAAACTAACAAATAGGTAATTCTTTATTGAATATTTGAACAACGTCGGAATTCAATCATAATATTTCTTTATAAACTGGAAGCTACAGAATGTCGCAAAACAATATGCGTAATTTAAATAGCAAGAATTATTTATTTATATATAATTTTATTACATAGTTTTCGAGAAAGTTTGATAGTGTTTTAGTATTATGAAGAACACAAGTAATATTATCATTTTATTTTCAATAACCAGAACCGATCTTGCCAATTCCCGATTATCTGGCGCGCCTAACCGTGGCAGTAATTAACTTAGCTGGCGTGTGTCGATCGCAATCTGCTGCAATTTGTCACCGACGACATTTGGGGCGCCTTAAACTTTGAGAGTAATTGATAGCGATCCCGGAAGTTTGGGTTAAAATTTTAATATTTTTTTGAGATGTTCATGGATTTATGATTGATGCAGATTTTAATGACAAAGAAATGAAATACATTCTTCTGGAAACATCTGAAACTGCGGGTCTGTTTCTGAAAGTCTTTATAATTTTACGAGTACGTAAAGTTTTGAAAGTTTTCAGACAATAAAAACGGAATGATGTAGAAGCCTTTTAATATTTTTATTGCTTTTCGAACTAGTCTCCGTTCCTTTCTAAGCAGCGTCGCATGAGATGGAACCATTGACTGAAGCATTTGGCCGACACTTCTTTAGCGATTTCTTCCAAACGCAGCCACTGCATCTGCAAGGTTCATAAAACGAATTCCTATAAGTTTTTCTTTTATTTTTGGAAATAAATAAAAGTCAACAGGAGCCAGGTCAGGACTGTAAGGAGTGACTTACTAACTTCACACTTTCGATAGACAACTATTCGATAGTCCGTCTGGCGGAGTGAGCTGGAGCGTTGTCGTGGTGGAGGAGGATCCTGCTTCTTGGGCGCTGCTGTCTAACATTTTCTAAGACAACTGGTAAACAATGACTGACATACCAATCTGCAGTAATAGTCGTTTTATCTTCTAGGACAATTGTTGAGAAATGACCCGTCCGTCCAAATAATGAAGCAATCATCTTTTTCCGTTGACTTCTGGCCTTCTTTACTTTTGTCGGCAAATCTTCGAATGGAAACATCCATTGCGCAGATTGTATTTTGGTTTCGGATTCGTAACAATATACCTAGCTTTCATCACCTGTGACGATGTCATATACATCATTCGAGTCACCTCCGTCATACTTTTCAAGCATTGAGCGGAACGAGGGCGTTTTAGATCTTCCCTCAAATTATGAGGTATTTATCTATTACAAAGCTTTCTGACGCCTAAATGTTCATGTAAGACTTTTTGTATTTGACTCATACCAATGCCTAAAGCCGCCCGAATCTGTTGGTGTGTCACCCTTCTATTAGCTTCTATCATTAGCCGCAAGTTATATTCAGTAGTCGCCGTAGAAGGACGCCCTTTTTGCGAATCATCAGTGAGTTTGCTTCGACCACGCTTAAACTCATTAAACTAGTTGTAAACAGTGGCACGGGATGGGCCTTCGTCATGAAATGCTAATTGAAGTCTATTGTAACATTGTTGTTGAGTAAAACCGCAACGAAAGTCTTAATAAATCATTGAACGAAAACTTTTCTGGGCAACTTCATTTAAATTTTTAAAAACAAATGACATATGAATTCATTACAGATCTACAGATTCCCAAAGAGTTCCTAATTCGAAATTTAAATAAATTTTTCATCTGCTGCTTTTCTAACTGGCCTATTCTAAAAACTTTCAGTGTGACCCCCTTACTTAACATAATTAGGCTATATGTTCCCACTGCTGGGACATATGCCTCCTCTCTTCGAGAGGGAGTGGGCTGTAATCTACCACGTGGGCCCAGTGCGTGTTGGAAGATGCCACATGTCTTTCCTGAGGATCACGATTGACTCGAGGCTACAATGGGATCCTCATTTAACATCTCGTGTAGGAAGGCTAAGTTCTGCAGCATATGGTGTAAAAACCGACAATTTACTAATGTAGATACCGCGAGGCTAGTCTATTTCAGTTACTTTCATAGTATCATGTCTTACGGTATTTTACTATGGCGATGGGCTGCAAATATAATGACGATACCTCGTCAATATATCTATGAAATCGTCATGTACGTGAGTGAGGAACTTTTTTTATGTTTTCAGTAAAATAGGTGAAAGACACAACTATAGGACTAGAAATAGAGACCAATTAGTTCAACCAGGTGTCAGACTGGCTAAAGTAGACTCATCCTTCATGGGGTACCTACTGTTTAAAATGTTACAATAAAATACCTCCCCACATACCTACTCCAACTGATTGAAACGAAACTTAAATCTTGTATAAACCGCACACTATGCAGCCTAGCATATTATAAGTTCAACACTATAGTATAGTTAAAATCTCGCTGCAGACTCGGTCATAAATCATTCGAGTGTTTCGCTCTCTTTCCCACTCACGGGCCTTATGGGCAGGCACGCCCACACGTAGTCCTGTGTATTACTGCAGTCGATGAGTGATATCGATAGTTTTATATATTTTTATAGAAATATAGATAATAATAGAAATAAATACACATTTTTTTTATTTTATTACCAAATTTACTACAAAGCATATTAAATATATAAACAAAAGAACGTATATATAAAACTAAAACAGTATGTTTACGTGATAACCTTAATGATTGTGTTATCGATAATGGCCTTGAGCGCGCGCAACTAGCGCACATCCCTACTCCGATTATGATTTATGACCAAGTCTGCAGCGAGATTTTAACTATACTATAGTCCTGCTTCACAAGGGCGCATAAACTAATTGATTAGCATTCGAAAATATTGTTGGAGCTGCCGAAGATTGTTTAAACTATCTTTGCATTTTATAAATTCAATCTCGTAGTATTTTATATATAGCACTATAAAGCTACTAGCTACTATAAAGTTTACTGGGTTTGTCTTTCATTGACTTGAATGTGCCCTGGCGGCTGAGAGTATATCATGCCCGCTGATGGTAGTTTGTGTGATGCATCATTAAGTTTCCTTCAAAGTGGTTGAGCTGAATGGTGCTGATCCATACAAATAAATTACTAATTCATTGCTTCATACGTTTGAAAAGTTCGTACTAACAACGAATATGTATTTATTTAACACTTTAAGCACACAAATGTACAGAGGCGGACTTTATGCCATAGGCATTTTCTACCAATCAACCTTTAGGTGATTCGCGGCGGAGCGGACGGACCTCCGGCGCGATCTCATGGCGGCATGGAAGGAGCGACTGTCGCAACCCAGCGCAGGGCACGCCACGATAGCGGCGGTAAGACCCCTCTTTGAGGAATGGCTAGAGAGGCGTCACGGCGTCCTCACCTACCGCCTGACGCAGGTCCTCACTGGACACGGATGTTTCGGGAGGTTCCTGCACATCATCAGGCGGGAGGAAACGCCCGGGTGTCACCACTGCGATGATCGCCCCGAGGACACGGTGGAGCATACGGTGGGGGCCTGCCCTGCATGGGCGGAGCACCGCCGTGTCCTCGTAGAGGCGATCGGCAGCGGCGGCGACCTCTCACGCCCGGCCCTGGTTCAAGCCATGGTCCGGGGCGAGGGGGAGTGGGAGGCAGTCGCCTCCTTCTGCGAAGCAGTCATGCTAGCTAAGGAGGTGGCGGGACGGGAGAGGGAGAGAGTCTCCCGTCCAAGCCGCCGCGGTGGACGCTCCGGGCGTCGGGAGCCGCGTGACGACTCCCGGCCACCGTAGGCGCGGGCCTGCGGGCGGTTAGCAATGGGTAGCTCACTGTCCGATCAGGACCAGGCCCGTGCTGGACGGCGCGTACGTGTTCCACGCGCGCCTCAAAGAGATGTCAGCATCGAAGAGGGGGCCCACTAGGGCCCAAGCCTGCCGGGAAAGCGGGATCATCCAAAAGGGGTACCGCTGACCCGGAACATAAAGGGCCAAGGAAGGAACACGGGTGGGTTTTAGTCAGTAAGAGTCTGACACTCTCTTCCGCTCCACCCAGAGCGGGAGGGGTCATTTGATGATTGCCCATCCTCAAAAAAAAAAAAAAAAAAACCTTTAGGTGATGCAGAGAAAAACAGTGGTAGGTGCAATTTATAATGACAATTTAGAAATAAATATTTTTAAATATAAAGACACGCAAACACTTTTATTAAAACTATAAATATAATACATTTATACCTAATTATATATAAATATAAGCACAAACAAATGTACATAAATACACGAATATACTAAAAACAAATAGGACAAACAATGAGAAAACATTACCGCTGTGACGATACTGCCAGCTTCTTGCGAATGTGCTCGCGAACTTCAGTTTTAAAGGATAATCGGTTGTTTACCATCCTGATTTCCTGGGGGAGTGCATTCCACAGAGAGATAGATTGAACGAAGAGGGATGAGTGAATGAAGTCTGTGCGGTGAGGAGGACATTGAAGAAGACGATTGTGTGATTCCTATTGTGGTTGGCGCAAATGTACTGAAAGTGGGGGGCTGGGTAACCAAGGGAAGAGGGAGAATAAAGAAATGAAAACAAGGTAGTCAGCGCCCTTTGTTCTCTGCGCTGGCGTATGGGCAACCACTTTAGAAGCGACCGATGCGCAGAGACGATGGTAAAAATGATGCACTTTTTTTTTTTTAAACTATCAATATGAACGATGTTGCCAATGTATGTTACGCAATTACCCCACGGTGCACTGTTCCATCTACCGGTTTCAAATATTATAAAAACTAACGCTTCTATTTTTCGCAATCAATTACTTAATATGTGTTAACTGGTTAGCCTGTTGGACAATTATTTGCAAAGATTATAATTTTGGTACCTAATCTATTAACATTGGAAAATACACGGTGCTTTTACAAATTAAATTAATTACGCTGATAAAATTGCTGCGGAATATGTATAAATATTGAAACTAAAATTAATTTTGAATGTGAAAACATCAACTTAGAAACTATGTTATAATAATGTTCTCCTACGCTTTCATCACGTTACTATAAACTTACAAAATGGCGAAAACTATTGGCGCCCAACGCGCGGCCATAAAATTATTAATTGGTTAAAAGGTCAATAGAACTTATTTTTTAGTCCCACATAAACGGGAAACTTACTATTTTTCAGATACAATATTTTAACTACGGGCTGGCAAGAAGTAAGTATTTATAACAGTTAAGTGGAAGATATCAAAATTATCATCATCATTCTCTCGCCTTTATCCTAACTTGTTAGTGTTCGGTGCAACATGTCCTTCACTTCCATTCTAGCCATATCATCTTTCACACAGCCAGCCATTGTTTTTTTGGTATTCCCCTACTCCTATAGTCATATCATACTCGTAACGTTCCTCACGACATTTTCCAAATAAGAAAAAGAAAAACATTGGCGCCCAGCGTGGGACCATTGAGTTATTAGACAATATGCAACACAACAACAACACATCATCCTAGTTTATTCTGAATATAAGAAAAAGTAGAAATGTGGTTCTCAATCCATTTTAAAAGTGAAAACTTCTTAGACTTTGCGCTCTTTCTAAACAGTGAACGAATCTGAACCATCACGCTCGGGTCGATGACGCTGAATCGGGTATACTCGATTCCTGTCGGTTGGTGAGGCTGAAACCACGTATTCTCGGTTCCAATCATAATCAGAGTATTAGAAAATCATTTATGTTTTCACTTCTATCTATTTATTTATCTATTTTTTGCCTCTGTGAAAGTAAGCCTTCAGCACGGCTCAATTATAAACTGCTGCTTAGCATTCAGAGAATAGGAAACCCGGAAATCGAATTCAGAACCAAATCAAATCATTAAAATCAAAAGTAAAAATAATTAAAATACTTGAAGGCAATCTGCAGGTAAAGTTGTGGAATCTCATTTTAAAGTGAGTGAATATGATTGGCGAATATCTGGCGGATAGTTGCCGATGTTTGGAAGTGCCAGGGGTGAGGGGGCGGGGGTGGTTTTAATTGCTTTTTCAATTAACGCCGACGAAGGCTCTCTTGGGATCCTATTCGTGAAGGCGTAATGGACTGTTCAAAGAAGAGATGTTGTAGATAGGACAGTTTTATGTGTGATTTGGAAGCCTCGATGTTAATCAAAGCTTGATTTGTTTTTAAACTTTGACTGTCTCCTCTTTACAAATGAAACAGTTTCTACGCGTGATAGTGAAGGGTGATAGAAATCTATGGCTAATTAATATTTTTTTTTCTACCTTCTGACATAAATATATTAGACAAATCTATAATAAGTTTTCCTTTTAGTTTGAGATTGGAGCAACACGAAGCATAGTAATATGACATACCTTCGACTTCTCATACTGAACCACACTGGCTTTCAAAACCTAGTATCACACTTTTAAAAATGCAATAACTTTTAAAGTAAAAAATATAATTATATTTGAAATAAACAGGATTACAATTTTTATAAATATATAAAAACTGTATGGTTGATAACCTTCTTTAAAGGAATGGCTGAACAAAACTTTATAAACAAAAACACTCCTTTTCAAAACGCAGTCTTACTTTTCACTTTTTTGTTTCTGTTTTTGTTTTCACGTTTATTTCTTGATCGATGAATTTTGATTCAAGAGCCAAGGTGTCTACAGCACGTAAAATTTACTTATCATGCACCTTTCACGTGAAAAATGTGCAAGAATCATGGCTTTTCTGGAACCAGGCATCAGTATGCGTCATACTGCAAGAATGGTGGGTGTAACATTAAGAACGGTCCGGCCGGTGTAGCGAAGGTACGAAGAAACTGGAAACCATTTGGGGAGACCTTGCAGTGGCAGACCCAGGTGCACTAGTACCCCAAAAGACCGCTATATTGTCTCAACTGTGTTTAGAAATCGCCAGGTCAATACAGTTGAAGTCCAGTAACAACTTCTTCAGGCCCGCAGAGACTACATCACTGTACAGTGCGAAGAAGACTTGCTGAAGCAAACTTGAAGCCCCAAAGGCCAGCAAGTGGCCCCAAAACGCAAGAGAGAGGGCATCGAGTAGCAAGACTGCGCTAGGCTGCGCGTCGTACTGATGTCACGCATGTGTCAATGTAGATACCGCTACATTACTCCCATCCGGAGACTAGAGGTCGATAGCGAGCCGAGCTGTTATTGGTTGATTGTTGTTGATGTTTTTCATCACGTCGGGGTCATCAATATAGAGGTACGAGGAATAGGGTGTAAAGTTCACTCATACCTCTATAGAAAAGGGAAGATCCTTCGACCAGACGGGTGACGTGTCTTTTGGGCAACTGCCCGATGATTGATGTCGGGAAGTTGTATACACGGTTATTTTTAAATCACTGTTAATCTTTTAGGAGGTGAAATTACTCATTATTATAAACAACTTTCACTAAGGGCCCAACTACGAAGTAGCAATAAAGATACATCTGTTTCATACATTTTCATCGGGTAAATATTGCATTTTTGTATGAAACAGCTGATATTTTTTTTGACATTTCAGAGCTGGTCTCATAGTGAAAGTTGCTCATAATCATGAGTACTTTCACGACCTGAAACGTTAACAGTGATTTAAAAATCACCGTGTATATGCTAGTCGCGCGGTAAACTCTGCTGGCGCGATACAGGATTTGCGTGACGTTAGTATGACGCGCAGCACGCATATAAACTAATTCAATTGCGTATTATTTATAGTCTCCACGAGTGGCACGACATAAAAATGTAGGCTCGGCATAGCATGGGCTTTCAGTCTTACTATCTTGCTGCCAGGAAATATTTTTACCAAGGCTTCTTTATGTAAGTAGTTCGTGCGATACGAGACAAGTTGAAGAATTAAACCTATAGGTTATAAAAAAAATAAAAACTGGCAAAACCTTCAAGCTGCGCCCTGGCTTTGGGGAGAAAAAGGGGGAGTGTGTGATGTTTACCTCACTCAAACCAACCCGGTGGTCACCCTCTGCACATGGGCACCGTTACCGCTCAAATTACCGATCCAAAACCTCCTCTATGTAACGCCTGTTCGGACGCATCCCTAGGGAGACTGTAAAGAGGTCTCCCCAATAGGTCCCAATAGGTTCCCAATAGGTTTCTACCTACCCGCACGTCTGCCCACCATCTACTCTGCAGAAAGTCCTGCACCGCCGACACTCAGACGTCTATAATTCCATTGGCGACTAAGTCGCGACTAGCGGACGTACTTGTTCTTACTCACTGTTAACATTGTACGGATTGAGAGATTGTTCTCCATTTTGTATTAAAGAGATAGGTATTGTTTTGATTTTAGTTTTGTTGGTAAAAAATTAGTACTACTGAATGGTTGAACAATAGGCCTAGCACGAACGTGCAAAGTAAAAGTAACGTAAAATTCGCCGATTTTTGAATTGAAAATTCTCATTTAGCACATAATATTTATTAAGTTTATCTATGGGTGATACTATAAAACGCTTAAAAGGATGGTTGCATTTTCAAACGTTCGGTAAATAACGTTACGTTTACGTGCTGGCCTCTGGTCTAAATTCTTCATACGCACACGAATATTTTTTCTTGAGGGTGATAAACTCTGGCACAAGCAAGGATGGTATCGCAAAAGCTATATAACGCCACTTGTTGACATCCATACTCCTTTTGTTTCGTCTCCATATCAGTAGGAAACTTGGTTTTATCACCACGCTTGCTTAAAGCATACCAGATTTTTATTATTAGACATTGATAAGGAGTTAAACCAGTGAAGCAAGTACCAATCAGCATGCTGTGTTACTGATTGATCGGTGTGTTGGGTCTGAAATCATCCCGCAGGAGACGCCCTGGGCGTCGGGAATCACAAGCCGATTCCCGGCCAACGTAGGTGCAGGATTCCGGATGGCGAGCAATGGGCAGCTCGCCGTCCGATAAGGACCACGCCCGGGTCGATGGCGCGTTGTGGTCCACGCGCGCCTCAAAGAGATGTCAGTACCAATGACAAGGTCCGCTAGGGCCGATGCCTGCCAGGGTTGCGGGAAAGTCCGAAACGGTTACCGTGGCCCCTGGCACATCCAACTGAAGGAACTCGGGTGGGTTTTAGTCAGTAATAGTCTGACACGCCCTCCCGCTCCGCCCAGAGCGGGAGAAGTTACTTGATGATTTCCCACCCTCATTAAAACTTTCAACTACACAGACAATGACACTTAGGATACATTCCACGTGAATGGTGTAGTAGTTCCGTAGTACCGGTTCCAAATACTCATTATAAAAATACGGATCACCGCTTTTTTACCCGGCCACCCGTTTTCCTAGGATTACATTTTGATCTCATATGTACTTGTTTGCTCTTCCATTGTAATCCTCACATTATCCTGGCAAGCATTCTAAAGCCATAATTTCTAACACACTTAACCTCTGATGATTAGAGTTTCAGAATATAGTTTGCGACTTTGCACGAAGCGATTAAGTTTCATCTAATACGTTAGCAACTTTAATATCACTTACCGTTCCAACACCGTTTAGCACGGAATTTTGAAGTGGTTTTAGCGATGATTTTGAAGTAACAATCACTTTGTAGTGGAAGAGTAGTGAAAGTTATCCCAAAGATTATTATAGCAGCTTCTTCCAAGACTTTAAGCTCGAATTGTTCAAAAGAGAGCAATTCCTTGTCTTGTACTTGATAATATTGCAAGTGTTTCAACATACAAAAAGAAAATTCTTCAGAACAGTATCAAGTATCTCGGCATTCAAATATTAGTTATTCCTCATTTTATAATGTTTTACCATTTTGTCATTACAAATTATACAAATCATGCTAATAATTACCTAGAAACTCTAAATGAAAACCCCTTGAACTCTTAATGAAAAAAATAACCGAGGCATTTTTCACAAAGGAGAGCAGAATAATCTTCGTTTTCCAGATCTTTCTTCACCGATAGATATTGTACTTTGTAAAAGCGAATTGCCCCAAGTCTTGTTATAATAACTTTGTTCTACTGAACGCGATACCGACTGTGAAGGGGTGTGTTAACTTGCACTAACTGATGAGCAAACGGATTGCCCATTCGTTGGGAGATTACAGACTATTATTTGTGTGTTCTCATTACGGAGCTGCAGCACGTTTCATGTCCATGTTTTGTCGTTAGTAGTGATTAGTAAAGAAGGAAACATTTGATTGTTACGATAGCGACCTTAATCTGAACTGAACAAATATGGCAGTGGTTACTGAAATGATGGAAGAGATGTAAGTACTGGGCCGATCCCAAATAAATTGAGATAAGAACAGAAGCATGCAAAAGCAAGCTGCTTTGGTAAGTAAACGTTAAGAATAATGTAATAAAAATCATTATCAAAAACCAATCATTAAAACAAAAAAACTTTTAAGAGTGAATGCTTTATTACTGTGCAAAGCCAATTAAAGAAGAGTTAATTTTGCGAAAGAGTCTACCACATCGTCTAATTATGACACAGGCTTAGCCGTAATATTTGCCACCATGACCAGAACCGCCAAGGCCGCCCCAGCCGAGTCCATAACCGCCAAGTCCGTAGCCACTAATGCCGTAGCCGAGACCTCCTTTGAGTCCGTAGCCGCCGAGTCCATAGCCGCCTAGTCCGTATCCGCCGAGTCCGTAGCCACCGAGTCCGTAACCACCAAGTCCGTAGCCGCCATAGCCGACACTGACAGGAGAGGCTACGCTGACGGTGCGTAGGATGGGAGCAGTAACAACGGGAGCGATGGCAGTCTTAACGATGGGGATCGGAGCAGCCTTGATGACGTTCGCAGTGGATATCGCCGCGGGAGCCAGGATAGCGCCGCCGTATCCGCCGGCACCATATCCCAGGCCTGAAAAATATAAGGATTTATATCTGTTTGTGTTTCCAACCTCACTCGATTTGAAGCATACAAGTTTGATTTAAGAAGCAGACAGACTTGATTTTTTAGAAACTAAAAATCGTATTGGAATGGTAACAGTTTAAATGGCTGGGTAACCTAGGGATTAAAATTGAGGCCTGCTTCATTTATGATGTTTAAGAAACACTTACCGATCCCACCACCATATAAGCCGCCATAGCCGCTATACCCGCTATATCCGCCATATCCGCCGATGGCGCTGCCATGAGCGACGGCCAGAAGGCAAGCCAACTATAAATTAAGAGACCATTATTATACAATCAAAATTTTGTGACTAAATAATAAAAAACAATGGTTTTTTCAATGATAATCGTCCAGACCGTATTTCAGCCATGGCGGCCAATCTCAAGGAAGACTAGCCTTCGGCGCAGGAGATATCACTTATACTCTTACTGAAAAGAACTGAAAGTAAGTCACTTTTGACTCGGACCATCGACCACGAATGCATTGCGTGGTTTTAAACCACGCAAAGGATTCGATTTTACGTTATTATATTTTTTTTATTTTTTTATTCACGCTTAGCGTGAGAAGGTGACTTACAGACAGAGTTCCTTTCGAATTTATAATATATTAGTATGGAACTACGGATTTCGGGTTCGTTCGAATAGTTATTGACTTGAACTGAGAAGTCCCAATTCACGGGCTTCGTAATTTGTAATGCGACAATGATGTTGCACCAATACCTTGGACTTAACCAAAATGTCATCAAGTGTCATCACTAGATGAGGTTTTGATCAAGTCCAAAATTAGTTGGTCTTCCCCGAAATATGCGATGTAAAAATCCACAAAACAGAGATCACTCACGATAGTTACTATACAAATCAACTTACAGCTATGTAGGTGTTCATCGTGGTTGGTTAACTCAGACGAAGTGTAACTGTGAATGTAGTAGGGCAGCGTTTTATACTAGTGACTGGGTATCCGCTAGCCACTGAAATACAGCCGGATGCCGCTTGTCTTGGCACGCACTCATTGCGTTTCGTCAGGCATTAGCATCGGGCATCCTTGCTTGATTGGGGACGATGAATTAATTATCCTTTATCCTTATTGAAAGGGTTTTCAATTGTTTGTTGGGTTTACGGAAGGTTTCTGTTTCTTGTGAGCAGTGGTAGTTAGGAAAGGCATTGGTTAAATAAGACGTGCTTGGTAGAGCAGTTCTGAATTTGAATTTTGTGTCTGTTGTACAGTCGCCAGCACATGAGGTTATAAGACACTGTAAAATTTCTCGAACTGACTTTAAACCTTAAAATGTTGAGGGTTAAATTCAAAATCGAATGAGGAAATTTGACAGTACGTGGTAACTTGACCTGCTGCTGTGTGTACCTACTTCATAGTTTCCTTAGCTGTTAATTATCATCTTTAGTAAGAGAGATCGTATCGTAAGTGGTCTTATTTTGTCATCGAAGACAATATCATCATCATTCTCCTGCCCATATCCCAGTATATTTGTGGTCAGCTCAACATGTCGTTTTCTTCCATATAGTCGGATCCACTTAGTCGTCATCTCGGTAGTCACCCACCTTCCAGCCATATCATCTTTCACACAGTCCATCCATCGTTTCTTTGGCCTCCCGTTACTCTTACAGCCATCTACATTCATACTCACAACTTTCCTCACGACATTTTCCTCATTCCTCCGCATCACATGCCCATACCGTGACAGACGATTTCCACACAACTTTTCAGTCGCCGGTGCCACTTTCAGACTTTCTTATGTACTCATTTCTTATTACATCCATTCGTGTAATAACACATATCCCTCTTAGCATTTTCATCGAAGACAATATTATGTTGTCTTGAAAACCTTTTGCCATTGATGGGCTCTTAGAATTCCTTTGAGAAATATTATCTTCTGCTTAAAGTTCATGCTACTAGGACCACTTATACAGTGGCCAGGTAGACGCTATAAATATTTATAATATCAATGTATGAAATTATTTGACGGATAAGTCAACCGAAACTAATCCAAAGATGATAAAACAGAGTACTGTTAAACTTTAGCTAGTTTCCTGGGTAAATCAAACAGGTAAACAATTAACACCCTACCAGGACAGAATTTATCGTAAGCGGCATTACTTAAACAAACCACCTGAACTGAGCTAACACCCGGACTCAACAAATATCTGAGGCAATACAAATATTTGTTCTGGTGCGGGAATCGAAGCACTTGCCACAAAGGGCGACCGATTTATCACTGTGACATTTAGATCGTTACCTATAGGTTAAGTAGTTATAGAGTATCTCGTGTACGTAAGAGTTTGTTCGGGGATGTTTCTTGCCACCGTAATGATTAACAAACCAAGCAACATTGCTATGTTATAGTTTGAAGTTTTGAACGGTAAAAGTTGAAGTTTCAGACATGTAACACTTTCAGGTTAGTCTCTAATTGAGGCAATGTTATGAAATATAGAAGAACTTCCTTATCTACAAATTTTAATAATTGTATTAGTCAGAGGTTTTAGCTTAAAATCAGCGGGGCAATTCCCGTATTTTTAAGACCATTCGCATTCTAATCTCAGTCTCGATCTGTCAAAATTACTATCAATTTACATACATTTTTGTCAGGTTTTTGACATTGATTGTCGCTGAGATGAGATTGCGACTTGAATTTGAACGTTTTTTAAGTACGAGAATTGGCCTACATGTGTCTATACACGGTGCGTTACTGAACAGGGTTATCCTGTTGAAAATGTCATCCTGTTGAGCTATCAACGCTTAGTAAATCAATCAAAAAACAAGATAAACATAATATATTATGTGCTTGATAACCATGATTGGTTTGTGGCTAAGGGGGCTTGTGGCTCGATCGGTTAAGCTATGCTTGGTGCGGTTGGCCCAAGGATGGTTGACCATCTTTACATACCATGACCCCTCCGTGCCTCGGAAAGCACGTTAAGCCGTTAGTCCAAAACCAACAACATTGTTTGATAGTTGTTACGGGTTGTCAGAATCTCGACTGTTGACAACCAGTCTTACCAAGGGGTACCCAGTAACTAGTTTGTGGAGGTCAGTTAGGCATTCGTTTCATGTAAAATACTAGTTTTCAGCTGCATCCGGTTAGACTGGAAGCCGACCCCGATATACTTGAGAGACGATGATGAACCAAGCTTGGCGGATCAATATTGTTGATCGTATCTTTTGTTTTCTAACCCCGTGTTTTTTGACTACTGGATAAAGGCCTTCCCCAAAGTCCTTCCAGGTACTTACTCTCTTCTAGTGCCACCTCAAACCAACTCTTGCGGTACGCGTCAAAGTCATCTCGCGACCTCTTTCTGGGTTGGCTTTCACGGACCATCCAACTTCGTATTTTGTTGTTATTATCTAATCTAAGAACATTGCTGCTGAATAGCAAAGTGTGCTTTAAAAAGGTGTTAAGTGCCATTAGCACTACGGAACTGCATACAGTTGTAATATCCTAAGTTTATCCTAGTAATGTCCTATATACCAAAGTAACAGTTTCCTGGCCGGTTGCCAGGGAGGGCTATCTAGAAACTGGTCGGATGCCTGTTAACGAGTTTCTACGTCTGATACTGTTGGTTTATGGTTACCAGTCTGCAAATGCATGATCTTCTGCAACTGTTGTTGACATAAACATAAGATTTGGTCTTACCGTATTATTATTTTTGAAGTTCCTATGCTCGGTTTTCGAGTCCTCAGATAAACTTTCAATAGTAATTAAGTCGGCAAAGTTATCTATTTATTTCTGTGTTCACAAACAAGATATCGAACGATAAATAATAGATAGTAGAATAGATAAATTCAATTTTAAAACCTCATAAACTGGGCACTAATAATTTATAACATGACAGGACACGTCTTTCGAGTCAGCAAGAACTAGATTAAATTAAAAAATGACGTCCTGAATATATATGTGAAGTAAGCACGGTTGCTAGCAGAGCTGACTGCCCCAGCGTCTGTCGAAGAGAAAGAAGAAAGGAAGAAAATACGTTTATTTGCGGTAAACATGACGCAGAAAACGAACTTGTACACAATAAGAACAGGTTGGGGGGAAATATGCGTCACATCCACTCAAAACGGCCATCGCTCAGAACAATGCTAACCCTATGCAAAACAGAAACCCAGCGCTGGTTTTCAGCAAGAAAACTTTTGGGTGTTTTTTTATCTAACGATAGTGGTTACCAGGGATTCTGAAAAATAGGTCTTAATTTAGATAACCATTCAGCACAATCATGATCCGAAGGATTTTAAAGGAAATTCATAATCCATTGCTTCAAATGTTACAAAATTCATTGCTCGACAACGAAAATCGCGCGAATTGGCTAAATGAAACCCGTTTCATTTAAGTTGTCGAGCAGGCGAATTTTCTAATTTAGATTTATGACCGGTAAATGGCAATAAGCTTTATAATGTAATTAGATAATCCATCATTCACAAAATATCGTTTTCAACCTCCACAGACAATGAAGAATCACGAACTATTTAAATAAATCGTTTATATCTATTCAGACGCAGAACAAAACATTTCGTGCGCAAATAACGTTAAAATACTTAGCTTTGAATATCATATCAAAAACTGATTCCACTTAATTTTATTATTTCCTTCAGCAATTGAAAATCAGCTATAAGTATTGCTAATATGTATTAACGCGTTCCTCAAATATTTGTTAAAAACACAATTAAAACATTATCGTGTTTGGTTGAAGGCTGCGAGCCAATAAATCATGCAATTCACACCTGTTGCATATATTTGTAGTTAACTTCAAATCACTGTCATCATGAATCAAGGCTGTAAATGGCGGGAAATGTATTAAAAATTGCCTGTTTATATTATCATTTGATGTTTAAAAGTGTTACTTGTAATCAACTTACACCAAAAGTAGAATGTATTTATTTGTTATTACTACATTTTTTTAAATTATTTTTACCTATTGTGGTAAGGTAATTTTGTTATAGGTGCATAGGTCTTCACATTATATAATTAATGTATACAAAATATTGTAACACATTTTAAAAGAGTAACGGTGGAGTTTCTTGCCCATTCTTCTCCATACGAAACTACCTTTTGGAAGGGGCGATTAGAATCAATTCTATTTTAATGTAAATGTTGACGTTCAAAAGTGCCTTTTATGTGCCTATTTGAAATAAATACTTTGACTTGACTTGACTAAGTTATATTTATTTGCGGGAGTAATCGTACTAATAATATAAATCTGAAAGTGTCTATGTTTGGATGTTTGTCACTCAATCACGCAAAAACGCCTGAACGGATTTGGATGAAATTTGGCGCACAGACAGTTTATAGCCTGGATTAACACAGAATACCGGTATAACATGACCATGGAATTTCCGAACTCTACAAGGAAAAAGCTAGTGTAACCATAAATAATTAATTATGACCGGTTTCTGAATTGAGAGTTTGAAGTTGAGAACTTGTTAGTCTGCTTTACCACTGTTTATGGGAAAGGCCCGCCAAATTCAAACACAAAGCGTTAAGTGAATTTCGCGGGCTGTTTGACAAGGTCTCAATTCAGAAACTGGCTATGTGTGTCATTAATTAGTCAAGACTTACCCATCTTATTACAAAATACGGTCTAACTTTAGCCCGAGCCTTAACCATCGAGTCAGTTTTTGTATTTCGAACTTTATGCCGACTATAGTAAAGTTCTTAATACAAAATTGACGACATAAGACCGGACTAAGTTGTCGGTTTTGTAAAAGGAACTGTATTTCAATTTCTGTTAGATTCCAATTTCAAAAACGGGCTCGATGGTTTAAACCATGTCAAAAGAAAAACCTTGTTTTGTAATAAGACCGAACATGTTTTCATTGATTAGTTCAGTATTCATTTCAGATCCCATGGGATATTAAGATTGTAATAAATTGCCTTAAGGCAAAATCCTCAGGATAGCCCGCGAAATAAAATAATTCTTACGTTTTTTGCAATTTGCAGATCAGTATCAGTTTTTATGTTGATTTTAATATGATTCGCAGCCGTAGCAAATATTTATTTATAGAAATATAATCATTTAAATTGACGATACCCAAAGTGGTCATATCAACCCCCAGGGGTCGACGACGACCTGTAGGTCGTAGGTTGTTTTTCTCTTCTACATCTTACTACAGTTAGACATCAGTCAAAACACATTTGAAGTTAATGAATTTTCAAAAATGCAATGTTAGCTAAGTAAAGCGTCTACCCAAAACCGAAAAACATGGTAAGTGGTCTATGAGACAAAAAAGTTTGGGGACCTCTGATTTCAATCTTCAATACAACGCTCTAAGTTCATATAAATAATCCTGTTGATTGATATTTCCAGAAATTTTAGTTTTTGTGTTTTGTGAATTGTGTCGTAAATATGTCTCTTATCTCGTGTCGACACGGGCTACATGAGAATAGCTCCTGCCATGCTGAAAACATTCACTAGGCGCCATGGTGGTGCAACCATGATCGAGCTGCCAGCAAAATATACACAACTTGACGACGCGGTTGGCGCAGTGGTTAGGCGATTGACTGCTGCGCTGCGTGTCGCGGGTTCGATTCCCGCACGGAACAAATATTTGTATGACCTACAAGTAGTGGTTCCGGGTCTGGTTGTTTGTGTATGTGAGTTTTATATGTTTGTAAAAGCACCCACAATACAGGAGAAATTCCTAGTGTGGGACAAAGTTTAAAAAAAAACACTTTATGGTGATGGGTATCTCACCTGGCGTCCAATCGGTTGCGTAAACAACAACACATTTTGTTGGTGGCGGTGACTAGTTGCGCCGCCATGGTGACCCGGTGAAATATAGCCCTTAGGCCGAGATCTATCTGCCCGGGTTGCGGGAAAGTCCGAAAGGATTACCGTGGCCCCTGGCACAGGCAACAACAAAAAAAAGCCCGTGATCTATATCATGGCATGGCATGGCAGGGGCATCGATGCGCAACGTGTCACCATGGATTCAGTAAATGAATGATTCACCCATTCATGATGAACCCTCCGTTGAAATTTTTCGTCGATATACATTTTTTTTAATTGCCTGTCAAACTACAAGAGCAAGATAGAGACGGGAACATTTAGTAGAAAACCTAAATGATAAATGATTTTATTTCTGTAAGTAGGTTTTTCCATATACACTTTTACACGTCAATCATATTTTTTTTTTAAACTAGATGAGGTCGGCGTTTCCTATCTGACTACTCTGAGAAGAAAGGCCGAAACAAACTCAGAGGTCACAGTCTCTTTTAAAGTCCAGACAGAATCTTGGTCAGATCATGTGAAGGCTATGTAGATCGGTGTCTGAAATGGTCTTTTGAGGAAAGAACCACACAGATTGAGTGGACCTGTCCAGTCAGTGCACGCAATTGTCAGCAATCGTGCAGCTCAACTCAGAACTTAAGGAGCTCAACGATTCGACGAACAATACCAAAGAAAGGACATTTGAGTAGGCCGCACAACCTACCTACTATTCTCTTCTCTACTCTTCATTTCTTCTTGTCTCTTTTTATTGTCTAATTTTCTCTTTTGTCTAAGCACGAGCTAAGTAATGTTTGTAGATCCTGCCTGTGAGGCTCTTAATGCACTCATGAATTGTATTAGGGGGCCATACACAAGTAGCGCTAATTTCTTACAAATATATTATAATTTTAAGTTAAGTACCCATTTATTTTTAGTTTTGCATGTTTACATGGTCTACGTTTCAGTTGCATAAGATAATGATAAGTGGAAGCGCGGAGTCTCCTAACACAAGCAATTCCTTGCTTAAAAGGTGATCTCCAATAATAATTTATCTTAATGCCCTTTGAAATTAAAAATAAACATTTTTTATTTTTTAAATAACACCAAGTTTGTTGCAGTGGTTCGTTGTGTCTTTTAACCAACATACCAATCGACATAGATATTGTTTCACATTACAGTGTTGATTTTTCCATTATTTTTATTAACATACCTACCTAACCAATTTGCTGCAATCTGTACTAACGAATTTGTACTCGCAAAAAAACTGCGTAATTGACACCTGAAATATCTACCGCTGTAAAAGACAGTGTAAAAAACATGTGCAGTTGGAAAACGTGAACATTGACCGGCGAAGCATGAAAGTTATTCTAGGTTCACGAAATATTTAGTGTGCTACTGAACTAACTACATACATACAATTAGATAATTATAGAACAATTAATTTTCGTATTGGCGTTCATATTCAATAATTTACATATGGATTCTTTGTTTAACAACCTCGGTTTTATATCCTACTTATTACTCAAATAATTGTGTGTGTTGTCTCGTAGAATGGACGACACAACCTCTCCTGTGTTTGGCAATAAAACCGCTATTGGTGCCGACTCTCTGGTCACAAATGCCTCTAAACTGGGCAAAAATATCACAAAAATTTAGTTTATTCCTTTCAAACGACGATTTCTTATTCTGATTTTAACTAAAGTGACACAAGTTAACTATATTTTAGTCTGACAGCACTAAGATGGCACTGAGTTATTAATCTATTGAAAATAGCAATTTTGATATTCTGTATTTGACCTTTTTCACCCAAAATTTTGATTGTATAACTAAATCAGACTATTTTTAATCGCGATTGAAAATGTGGGGAATAAAATGAGTTGTCATGAACTAAACTTCACACCAACACCTCGACTTCAGGTGCAATAACAGTACTGTATCTTTTTTTTTTCTTTTCTTTTGCTTATATCTCGAAAGTGGTGTGTCCTGTCGCAAAAACAATGAAAATATCGACCCCTTTTATAAAATCAATAAACCCCTAAAATTCAACATGTAGGTACCTAATAAATTTCATATTTTCCATAAAAATAGTGAAAAATTGCATAAAAAACACGTCGAGGCTGCCCGCACTGCGCCTCTAAACAAAAATCACGGGGTAGGGCAAACAAGTAACGTGGAGTCGCGATTGTCAAATTTGATTTTAGTTGTCAAATTTTTTTTTAAATAAATATTTAGATTTTTTTTCTCAAGCCAAAAACAAGTAAGGTATTTTAGCGATAGTTTAGTTCGGTGTACACGAGAATCGGCACCATTAACTGGAATAAAATTGACATAAACTAACACAGTAAATTCCACAACTCCCGTGACAAATTGCAACTATTAAACAATAATATTTGAACTCTCCGTGTACCGCTAACCAGATTAATATAACATTGCCTTTTAAATATCCGGATATATTCGGTTATAACCAGTCATAACCGTACGTAACTAGATTCCGCTCGAATTTAAAACTGCATTCGTTTTGTTTATGCAAACGGTTCGGAAAACATTTTTTGCTGCGCTGTGTACCGTTTTACAGTATTTTCGTTATTATAAATTCACGTTGTTCCTATGAATTTGAGGTGCTATCGCAACATTTTTTGTTACACTGGGGACTTTTCTGTTGTGGGCATTGCATTTAAATTTATTTACATTTTCATCGTTTCAATATGGTGGAATTTTGCTCTTTATTTGCTATTTTAGTTTATAAGCATCTATGTAAGTCTCCCTTTACAGACAGTTTGAATCTAGAAACAGAATAAACCGAAAGCACTCAAAACAACCTCTAAATGAACTCCATCAACCTGCCCGGATAATCCTACAAAGAAATAGTTTCACCAAATGCAATATCCAGTAAATTCTAGTTTTAACCGGTTGTAACTGAAGCCATCCAGCAGTGCGATTCTGTAACCATCTCACCGTGAAAACTTAGGTGAAGTGAGCGTGGAGTGAGCTGTCAGTGTCATCCCACTGATGATAGGGATTGACCAAGCATTACATTTAAGTACAATCATAATCGAGATTTTAATATGTTTATGCAAATTCTATTGATATTATTATATTATTTCAAAGCTAGTATCTAAATGTAAAAAAAAGACTACTTTGCAACTGAATTCCTGTTTTGCTATTTTATTTGAAAACCGTCAAAATAGTATTGTTTAGACACTTATCTACATACTAGCTTTGAAATAATATAAAATGATCAATAGAATTTGAATATAACAAATTAATAAAATATCGATTATGATTGTAAATGTAATGCTTGGTCAATCCCTAGCATCAGTGGGATGACACTGACTGATTTTTACAGAATCGACCGGCTGATCCGCTTCGCTTAAAAACATTCACTTTTTGCGCAGTGGCTCCTTCTTCGTTTGTTTTCGCAAATGATTCCTGGCTACTGCTTTTGTTTGTTTTTTCTCACACACTTTCCTGTGTTGTTTTGAGTTTTTCTTAAGAGTTTGGTTCAAAAGTAGAACGATTTCAGAAAACTTCTAAACTTTGCACTTCGAATTTTCTGAAATACATACAACATACATTGACATAGGCAACTGTGCCTATGTTGAAATCTAAATTGACAAGCCGGCCTGTAACTAGGTAGGTATTCATTATGTCTTTTTTCTATCAAACAGACTCAATTCAGACACGTCTTTAATTATTGTTTTTTTTTTTTTATAACATCATTTACTGTCGTGTCCCATTTGAAATGTTTCCTCCCTGTTCCATTTAAAACAGGGTATTTCAGAAAGAGAATATTTTATTAAACCCAACATTATTTTTCGTTTCCAAAATAAATTGAGATGGTGCCGGAAAGTTTTAATTACTGTAGAGCCTGTAATCAGAAGACCCATTTTCTCGGTTCATGACATCGATTTGGGTGTATCTTGTTTTGCCTACATTTATATTTTGGGTGTATCTTGTTTTGCCTACATTTATATTTTGGGTGTATCTTGTTTTGCTACATTTAAGTATTATTTTTGTGACAAAAATGTGTTCCGTTTTAAGTTGATACAAACTGTAGGTGTACCAAGGTGAGTGCAGGCAGGCTAAGGAAGCACTCCCTAAAATTAATGGCCGCCTCACAAAACATGTTCTCGGACTAACTAAACAACAGCTGCGTACATTTGCAACAGCTTTAACTAGCCACGGGTAATTAAATAAACACCTCATCGTCGTAGGAGTCACAGACAGTCCGCTGTGCAGGGTTTACATGGAGGACGACGAGACAGCAGCTCATGTGCTTCTAAACTGCCCGGTGGTCGTCCAGTACTTCAGTAACCCAGTTACCCTACGTGAGATTGTCAGTAACACCAAGCCGTTGCTGGCCTCCCTAGAACAGCTGGGGTGGATCGAATAATCGGTTTTTTCACCCGTACGCAAAATACGCGCATTGGCGTGGAGTTGCGGACACCAGCCCGAATTACCTGTTAGTTGATACAATTTGAGGAGTGCTGTGGTGGCAGGTACCCACCATGATTGGACTAACATTGTACCTCAATCAGGTGATGGTTCGGAAATATATTTGGCTAGTTAGACTTCTTATTATTAACTTGCTTAATATAAATTAAAATAGACAATCTCAGACCATGATAATGCTTGGAGACACGATATTTATGATAAGTATCTGTCCATTTCTCCTAAAAGCATTGACCAAATTGTGATAAATAATGGGGATCCTAATCCCATTTAATACAAGAATAAACTGAAACCACTCGGACAATATCACCATTCTAACCATTGTCAACACGGCTACTAATTCAGTTACCAAAATGAACGCCCCATAACTTCCATAAAATGATAAACTGAGCGCGGTGAGTACGTTCCGTAATGTCATGATGATATCGTTAGCCCCGGCGGTGGATCACAGCCATTAGTTTATCTCCAGTGGCGTATTACCGGACACGTGATATAATTACGAGGCTCTTGTAAGCTGCTTAGGGAATAATTAGGTGGTTATACGTTGATGTAGTTTTGAGATAATTTTAGTAATTTACGATATCGATGTAAATAGTCGGACAAAAGTTCTTTGTTGAACTTTGTTAGTACTAGACATTATGGTCTTAAGTTCAGCTTAAACTTTTGACAATGGTGCCGATTCTGTTTTACACCGAACTAAACTAACTAAACTATCACTAAAATTCCTTACTTTTGGCTATGAGAATCTTAACGCTATTCTGCAAAATAAAATCTCTAAATTTAAAAATAATTTTGACACATCTAAAATCAAATTTGGCAATTGCGACTCCACGTGGTACTTGTTTGCCGAACCACGTGATTTTTTTTTAGAGCCAGAGTCGCGCATTATTTTGCAGTCGACATGCTTTGTATGGAATTTTTCACTTTTTGTATGGAAAATATGAAAAAAAAAAATTTTTTTTTACTAACACGTTGGATTTTATATGTTCCGGGGTTCTATAAAGGGGGTCGAAATTTTCATTATTTTTGCGATAGGACGCACCGTTTTCGAGATATAAGCAAAAGAAAAGAAAAAAAAGATACAGTACTGTTTTTGCATCTGAAGTCGAGGTATTGGTATGAATTTTAGTTCATGACAACTAATTTTATTCCACACCTTTTTAATCGCGATTAAAAACAGGCAGATTTAGTTACGACAATCAAAATTTTTGGTGAAAAACGTAAAATTCAGAATAGCAAAATTGCCATTTTCACTAAATTATAATCTCAGTGCCATCATAGTGCTTTCAAACTAAAATTTGGTTAAGTTGTGTCACTTTAGTCAATTTCAGAATAGGAAATCGTCGTTTGACAGGAATAAACTAAATTTTGGTGATTTTTAGTCTAGTTTAGAGAATTTTGTGACAAGAGAATCGGCACCAATACCTATTAGAGAAAACTAAAAATCTCTCGTGATTTACTTCTGTGAGTGATGTTTAATTTCCGTGAATAAGTTTTGCGAAACCACAGTATCTAAGTATGAGTCTTTTATAATGTGTCGCCTTTTCTTAGATTGCTTTTTATTCAAACATAACACATAACATCAGGCCTGTTTGTCTGAAGGGTTCGGCAGATATGTTTAAGTCTCATGTAATAGGGGGCGAGCTTGTTGCCATCCGGGCACAAATCCAGACTACGGGCTCATCATCATCAGCCTACAGCAGTCCACTGCTGGACGTAGGCCTCTCCATTTGCACCCCATTCAGCTCCATTATCGGTAACTGTTATCCAGCTGCTACCAGCCACCCTGCGAAGATCGTCGCTCCATCCACCTCGCCTGAGGGCGTCCTACCTTACAGTGACTACGGGCTGCTCCAGCGAAATTTCTTTTATTTTTATACAAATGCTTAAGATATAAAATGCAAGGGTCTTTAATTATTTTTTTAAACTGTAAGCACAAGTACAAAATACTGTGCAAATGCGGACTTAATGCCTGAGACATTTTCTACCAGTCAATCTAAGGGTGATGCAGAGATAAAACACGGCAGGTGCAACATACGGGACAGATAGCTCGGAAATGACTACAAAATAAAATAATAAATATATAGATATATACATACATACATAATAAACAAAATAACCTTTTCAAGAGCAATAACGATCAGTAGAGGAAAAAACGAATCCAGCCTTTAGTGGAACATAAAACGGTAAGTATTGAACTGTCCGCGGCATAAGTGAGCTCATTGATTCTTAATTCCAACAAATCAATTAGCCGGTCCCAGAAGGCAATTATCGTGCTTTTTAAAAGAACGTTCACATTTTAATTTCATTCTCAATCTGTCAAAAACAATTCTAATTCTCGTATATTCTTGACAAGTTTTTGACGTTGGGTAATTCCCGCTGAGATGAGATTGCAATTTGAATTTGAACGTTTTTACAGTCCATACGACAACTCTAGTAACTAATGAAGATCAAATTCGGCAAACACGAATTCCTTTGTATGAAACTGACTGACTGACTGAGAATTGGCTTTATAATAACTGTTTTCTATCAACAAAACAACTAAACAACCTCGGCAACGGCCTTATTAACACAACATGCGATACATAATATATTCGACAATCATTCTACAATATTGCAGTACCAAATACATCTCATTTCCGTGCGGGCTCGTAACACGTTAACTATTAATTTAGTACGGAACCACGTTCAGTGAGAACGATTTTTTATCGCCTCCATTTCGCATGATTACTGAGGAAAAGCAAATAAAAGTGCTTTCAAAAAGAATTTTGATAAAATGGATATTTTTTGAGGCGTGTGAATACTTGCAGGTGGAGACGTGGTCTTGCATATGCGATTAGTACTGTGGTGATTAGTAACTATGGGACAAAGGGGTTTGAAGATCCGTGGCATACCTACTCTCCGCCATTTTGTTTTTTTTTTTTCAAAATGGCTGCCACGCATTAATCCTATATAAATCGATAGCTGACATCAATGCAAACAGAAAACATCATGACACCAAACCCCGTAAAGTGTCATGTTTCCGAGATATTGGTATATGATAAATGATTTTATTTCTGTAAGTAGGTTTGTACACACGGCTACACATCAAGCTATACATTTCCAGTTTACACTTACCTCTCATTGTAAGGGAATCTTATACAATGCGAGATCAGCTTATACTGGAAAATTATAGCTTGATCTGTAGCCGTGTGTACAAACACTTTTACACGTCAATCATATTTTTTTATTAACGATCAACGTTGATCACGTGACATGCATATTTTTTTAACATTCGTAGAAGACTGAATGTAATGAAATTGATGTCAGCTATCGATTTAAGCGCAAGTGCCATTTTGAAAAAAAATAACAAAATTGCCGACAGTAGGTATGCGAGGCTCCATAGAAAAATCTTCGATCTCCTTTGTGGGGCTCGTGATAATTAAATAAATAAATAATATGAGACAACATCCACACAAGGTCTTCAGGTCCCGAACTAGGCAGAGCCTGTACTACGGTAACCTGATGACTGATATACATACTTATATACATATACACACCCAGACACAGGTCAAACAGACGTGTTCATGCACACAAATGTTTGACTTGTCCGGGAATCGAACCCGGGACCAGCGGCTCAGAAGGCAGGGTCGCTACCAACTGCGCCAACCGGTCAGTCAATTATGTGGCTATTGCGTAGGACGCTCGATGGTGCTGTCCGTCAGTGTCTGTAAATGTATGATCCCTCACATTGACACTTCTCTGTTCCTCGTAGGCTCAAAAGACTCAATACCTCCGTATCTAATTTATATTTCAATGTGTAGAAAAGTTCCCGAGAAAATCCAAAGAATACGCGCCGCATCTAGTTAAAAAAATCACAGAAATATTTTTACTTGTAATGAATTGTTCAAACTGTTGATCGAAAACAAAGATCTCCTATTAATAGTTACGATTAAAATACCTATACGTACTTGTTTTATAGGTACTTGTATGCATGGAAGCGAAACCGACGTTTGTTTTTATTCGAATTTTCAGTTCACACATTGTCACATTGATGCCAGAACTAAATTTAAGAGTAGCCTAGATTTTTTTTTGCCAAACTATACCAATCTCATACGCAAAAGGTCATGGAAAACACATACAAAACAAGGCAAATAAATGACCTTGACCAATTCCTTAGTGGGTTGATCTCTGAATTGTTTATCTAAAGAGGTACTTGGAAACATTGGAATTACCGTTACTACGTGTGTAGTTTACTCGTTTACATGGTCATCGGGGATTTGTGTAGCTTAATTATTTATTTACTTACGTAGTGTGTTCGCAAGCTAAAGGATTGGAGTTAATCTTTTAGCTGAAGATACTGCGAATCTATATTTACGAGTATATACAGGCTGTGGCGTAAATAATGGCTAACCCTAAAACTATCGATTAGCCAGATTATCATCTATCATTTACCCCACTTATATCGCCTAAATACGCGTACATTTTTTTTTATATAGGGGCCCAAAATTGCATAATTCCGTAGAAAAATATTTAAAATTTAAGAATAAGTATTATTGCAATGTTGTCTTAGATTGTAATAAAAAATCTTGATACTGGTCTGATAATACAAATATTCAGGAGTGACATAAAAAAAAAACAAAACGAGAACAAGTCACCAATTGTAGAAATGGCAGCTGATTTTGTAAGAGCAAGTACGATTTTTATTTAAAATATCAATAATTTGGTCATCCATGAGCATGTGGTGATATAAGTGGGGTAAATGATAGATAATAATATGACCGATCGACAGTTTCAGGGTTATCCATTATTTACGCCACACCCTGTATATATACTATTAATAAAGCTGAAGTTTGTTTGTTTGTTTGTTTGAACGCGCTAATCACTGGAACTACCAGTCGGATTTGAAAAAATATTTTAGCGTTTAGTAGCCCAATTCTTGAGTAAGGTTATATGCTATTAAACATCACGCAACAAGACCAAGGAGCGGAGCGAAAAAGAAAGGCAGAATAAGAAGTAATATGGCTAGGGCGCTAAGTAATGGGCTGGGGTGCGACGGTCGGGGCCAAAATTTTACGCGGATGAAATTGTCTGCAGAAGCAGTTAATACATCTTGGTGCTTTTAAGAAATTAATTCAGCTTTTCGTCGTCCACTGTTGGCCATAGGAATTTTCCACAAAGACGCGACTGATTCTCCGCTTTTCGCTTTAATCTTCCCCACTGCACTCTTTAAGTCGATGTGTATTCGTAGGTAACAAAGCCGTGGTGATTTCTATTAGCTGTTCATAAATGATAAATGATTTTATTTCTGTAATTAGGTTTTATTTTATAAGCTAGATGAGGTCGGCGTTTCCTATCGAAATATCGAAGAACGGCCGAAAAAAACTCAGAGGTAATAAATATGTATATGGAGAAGAAGCCTAAGTTCTGTATCAGGTCTAAACCGGCGCAACGATACTTCCTCAAGTCATCGCCACATAAATCCCACGAGGGTTGTAAGCAATTAAGTCATTACACCAGCACCAAGGGATGGCGGCACTCCCTGGGAACTAATTACTACATGCTGCAAACTCAGAATACAGAACAAAACAGAAGGCGCAAAGAACTGAGGCAACAGAATCGTCAAATAGGTACTACTTTTAAAAGTGTAGTTTAAAAGTTAGACCCCTATTCTTCTGAAGTAGCAGTCTGTTCTTTTATGCATTTCTGCGTGTTTTAGACTGGAGAAAACATTCCCTCCATGTTAAAAAGTTCGCAAGCCCAATTCTTTTCCATTCAAGCAAAATTAGGATGCAACCAGACCGCGGCCGATCGACGACATTTCAACATATTTTGAGACATGTATGAGGATATGACATTTGGAATAGAAGGTTGAAGTTGATGTCGATCGACCGCGGCACAGTATAATTATATGAACAGTACGGAAACTACCTACAAACTCTCGAAACGGGACACTCACACAAACATGTGCATCGAAGATACCCCAAAGCGGTTGTCGCGGTGCGGTCAGTAGTGAGTGCTGCGAAAAATTAATCAGCGCAATCTTTTTAAAAATGCCACGGGCGTGTTGCGTGGTATACGGCTGTTTGTTCGGCTTCATCAAAGACGGAGCTATCGTATTTTAAACTTCCTGCTGATTTTTGAAGGTAAGAATGATTTATTGTTATTGTTACTTATTTGTAAATACAGTTTGGGCGGCGGTTTGGAGGGTATTTAAAGCCGATAGTGATGTCAAAATGTAAATTCAAGATGACGGCTGCAATTTATATTAGCAACATTTTCGTCATGGGTGTCGTTTTCGTGGTTTTTGAGAGTGTTGAAGCCGATAGTGCTGTCAAAATCTAAACTCAAGATGGCGGCTGCAATAAATTATCAACATTTTTGACATGGGTGTCGTTTTCATAGTTTTTGAGGGTTTTGAAGCCAACACTGCTGTCAAAACGTCAATCCAAGATGGCGGCTGCAATAAATTATCAACATTTTCGTCATGGGTATCGTTTTCTTGGTTTTCGAGGGTGTTAATTGCGAGATTTTGTCAGCCTGGGAGGGATATACGCTGCAGCCACCACAGAGTAACTACACAGCTATGTAAAATATTTACCTACTGCAAAATTGTCATGTTAATGACTGATCTCGTGGGGCTTCCTGATGTAGTAGCAAGCTTTATATAATTACATTTAAGTGCCTTTGTTTTATTATTTTCTACTACAAAGTAAATGATAAATGATAAATGATTTTATTTCTGTAAGTAGGTTTTTACAAACACTTTTACACGTCAATCATATTTTTTTTTAAACTAGATGAGGTCGGCGTTTCCTATCTGACTACTCTGAGAAGAAAGGCCGAAACAAACTCAGAGGTCACAGTCTCTTTTAAAGTCCAGACAGAATCTTGGTCAGATCATGTGAAGGCTATGTAGATCGGTGTCTGAAATGGTCTTTTGAGGAAAGAACCCCACAGATTGAGTGGACCTGTCCAGTCAGTGCACGCAATTGTCAGCAATCGTGCAGCTCAACTCAGAACTTAAGGAGCTCAACGATTCGACGAACAATACCAAAGAAAGGACATTTGAGTAGGCCGCACAAGTTACTCAAACTGCCAGATCATGATTACACTAAGAGTAAAAATACAAAAAAAAAAAAGCAATGACCAACATAGTTCTCACATTCACAATAGTTAAAATAATAGCATAATACTTTACAAAGTAAATACTCTTGTCATAGTATATGTATATAAAATTCATTAATGTCAATGTGTATATAAAATCCGGACATAATCATTGAGGACCATGCAGATTGGTGTCTGAAATGGACTTTTGAGAAAAGAACCACACAGATTGAGTGGACCTGTCCAGACAGTGCACGCAAAGCTTTCTTCTTCCCGTTCAAAACGCGAATTCAAGATGGCGGCTGCAAAGCTATGAATTTCATTGTACCCTGTCCTTGGTTCCCAACAATTTATTTAAAGAAACTGTTTATTGGAATGAGAATGTTTTACGCACTAACATTCAATAATAAAGAATTCTGATCGTGTCGTAGCAAACGAAAGTATTTTTCTGTAAATAACTTATAATAAGAAGAATAAAGGTATTTTTTTTATGTTATGGTTTTTTAATTACTAGATAGCACACGCATTTTCTAATTGAAACGCGGTACGGTTCGCAGCCGCTCATGAGCCCTGCCCTCGCGCTACCTGCGCTGCGGCGTATACCGCGCGCTCGATCCGACGAGTGCACGAAACGTTTTCGTCCAACCGCGGCTCGCGTACGCTCCCGCCAAAACTTGTAAAAGGTTCCGCCGTAATGACAAAGTTAAAGATCTATAGTTCTATAAATTTTGTTGTGTGTTAGCAATAAACTGTTTTCCGTGTTTTAAACTATCGTCTTTTGCTGAGATTAACCGACGCGATGAGATTAGGTAATCTCATGGCGTCAGTTAAATTGAAATAACTAGCTTACAAATACAATTTAAATACCTACCTATTTAACTTGTATTTGTAACCTAGTTATTTCAATACGATTTATTGATCACTACATAACAAAAATGTAGTAATAAAAAGAAACAAAATCAAAACCATTAAAAGTTAATATGGAGCGTAGGTAATTCTTTCATCAAATATGCTTAGTTTCCGTACTGCTCCATATTTATACTGTGACCGCGGTCTGGTAACACTGGCTCTAATCCTGTTTTGGTTTTAGATACAGTTCGCGGCATTCTTAAACTCAAAGCATTTATTTCAAATAAACCAATTACAGGTACTTTTGAATTGTCAAGTGGTCGGTCAGTCAGAAAGGTGAAGCTAGTTGCCCATTCCAAAGCGTATTAGGTACCTATGGAGAACAACGGACAAGAAACTCCATGGACACTCCTATTGAATTATGATCGTATGTGCCTTCTGGTTTTCTCTGTATTCTGAGGCTGCAACCTCACCCGCCTGTCATGTGCGGTAACTAAGAGATTTATCTCAGCAGAGTACGATAAGCAGTGACGTGTAATAATATGTTTTAGAGTAGTTAAGTATATTTCGTTGATATGAAAATGGTAGTCAGGTTGTGGTAATTAGAAATGAGTTTATTTTTAGTTCCTATTTTAACTACTTAGGTGTGCCTACTGTAAAAAAATAGGTATGTGTAAGTTGCCAATAAGCCTATAAATAGCAAGACCTTCACCGAAGGGGTTGTAAATTTTCCTGATTCCGAAAGTTAATTCATTTTCACCTCTTATCAACATTAATGTATCGAATGTTAATACTTAATTTAATTTGATAGCAGATTTACGAGATGATGGGTAGCAATAACCTCTACACAAAAATCAACTATGAACACGAATCGCCCTACTGGGGTGACAAAATATCTTTCAACCCGTTCACAGTAGCAACCATTGGGAAATAGGATTTCCAATAAGGCGAAAAATTTAGGCAGTAGACGTTGAGGGGCTGAAACAAAGTGAAAAATTGTTTTTAATTCACCCCGAAAAACACAACTATTGAGCAAAAAGTTCACTTCAACGCAGAGAAGCGCAGTCCTCTACCGATCGTTATTTCTCCTGACCGAGGTTTATTTTGTTAATATGTATGTATCTATGTATTAGTACCTATTTATTCTTGTATTTTAAAGTAATTTCCGAGCTATCTATCCCGTAGGTATGTTGCACCTGCCATGGTTTATCTCTGCATCACCCTAAGGTTGACTGGTAGAAAATGCCTCAGGCATTAAGTCCGCCTTTGTACAGTTTTATTTTTTTTACTTGTGCATAAAGTTTTAATAAATAAATAAATAGCAAAAACCTCCAAACAAAAACGGGCTAATAAAGTTTATGTAAGTGCTTTTGTCCGGAGATATGCATGCGCATTGTTTTCACGTGAGGGTTGAATTAATAATTCATTGCGCTACGTTTGGGGCTCAAATGTTGAGCGGAAAGGGGGTCAAGTCAGGATGGATTAGTAAAAGGAAATTACCTTTTTGAATGAACATACTTGATTTAAGTTTTAAATCATTATCGTTACGCCCGGTAGGTATCTTTGTGGACTGTTGTTCTCATCAGACACGCAGATTTTGCTTTTATTGATACAAGTCTCATACAAATAATTAAAAGGTGCCAAAGCAAAGCCAACATTTGTAATGGAGACTTACTTTGTTTTTTTAATTTATTATTGAAATGTAGGCTTTATCCACATTTATTTAAGACTAGCTTCTGCCAGTGACTTCGTCCACGTGAAATTCCTTGTCCCGCAGACCCACCCCATCGCATCGCATCACCTGCCCGCGCTAATACTTCGTTTTCGCTTAGCATTCTTTCAGAATTTTTGGTTTTGCTCGGCTCTTTAGGGTTCTAGCGTGATATGAAATAGCCTATATTCTTCCTAAAGAATCAGGCTATCATATGCAAAAATAATTATTCAAATCCGACCGGCACTTCCAGAGATTACCCCCTACATAGAAACTTACAAATACCTCTTTATAATATTAGTTTATATTAAAACTACAGGTATTAAAAAAGTTTTTAATTGAAAATCACAAGGTATCACGTGAAAGTTGACATATTGCACGAATATAAATGTTTAACTTATAAATAGAAGCAATACCCTTTAAAGTTACAGTACCTATACCTACCACTAGGTTTATACCTACTGAAAAGTAAGGATGATTACCGATTCAATATTTTGCCACCAAACAGCTACATCACGTCGAGCCGTAACTAAATTGATCGCTTGTCTTTCATACATTGCATTGAAAAAAGTCATTTATTTTTATTGTTAGTATAATAAAGATATTGTCATCCTCATCATCACCACCCTATTCATCAGCATCATGGTTATCATTGTCATTCTCACAACTCATGCAATCAATCTGCTGAACGCCCTGATTGCAGAGGAGCCGGATGTTGACATACTTAGGTATGGATAGCAGTAACTCGATGTTTAATCTTTGTATGAAGTTTATTTAACTGTTTTATTGATCTGGCTACGCACTTTGATGTTTACTGTAAGTGCAGCAAGCAATTGTTATATAAATAAATAACTGCATAGCCTTTTCTGGATAACTTTTAGTCAGATCTGAAAGTTTTCCAGAAATAGCCGATGGTAGTCTTAAATAATTTACGCAATGAAAATTTTAGCACACGCTAGTCTGCTGGTGTTAATAGCATATATATTAAATAATAATAATATTTAATAAATAATAATAATATTTTATTGACCTGTAAAAGTGTTTGTACAAACCTACAGAAAACAGACAGAAATTTAATCATTTATCATAGAAAAGTACAATACCGCATGTGAAGATTTGACAACGCAATATGTCTGATCAGAAACGGTGATGAGTCAATAGGTAAGTGGGTGACAACCCTGATCAGTAGTACTCCGCGTTCAGCAAAATAACGCTGCTAGAGGATTTTTATGCATTTTTTAAAGGCAATTAGGTTGAAATTGCTAGTATAAAACATGAGATCGTTACATTTCTAGTTATCGCTAAAATATCTATAATAATAATAATAATAATCATTTATTTCGGACATAATTAAAAATCCATAATGAATCTATGAATATTCTTTATTGCTTTTGAATATTACCTATTCTAGTGTTATTGCTGTTGTTATGACAGTTCGTTTTATTTTAACATTTTAAAGTGAGATGGTGGATTCGGTTTAATTTAGTTTAATGGATTATTTTGATGAGAAAATACAATAAAGTTTGATATTTATTTATGCGAAGGAACGAAATCTATAACAAATATTTAGTATTTTTCTTAACTTAATATTTTTTAATATCTATAAAAACTCCAAGTGTTAAAATAATACAAAATGAAACGTAGAACAATCGTATAGCCCTTACAAAATTCACTAAGCATCTAATTTATATTCTATCTAACATACAAACAGTCGTATACTTCATTAATATTATGTATAACACCAAATAAATTATTTATCTAACTAAATATATTGAAAATAGGCAGAAACAATACCATTAGCAGAAAACATTGCTCCGATGCAAATTGCACGATAGTTCCCTCCTTGAAGGAAGAGAGCTTTTATGCAAATTGACGTACAAAAGTGTATGTTTTAGCGACATCTATGTTTTACGAAGGGACTTGCACTTGAGAGAGAAACACTGGCAAAAAATTATCATCAATACTTTTTATGATCTTAAACTTAAAAGACTCCGAAATGGAATTTGGCCTTTTCTCGTTTATTTCTGGCTTTAAGAAAAACAAACCAAATCTCGTAAAGTTCGACAAAAGCTACAGTTCAGTTCCCCGAAAGAACTGGCAAAACAAAAATAAACTTCCAGTTCAGAAGTCATTCTTAGGAATGAGACTAAACGAAATGCTTTTACTGGCTGCTGCCTAAGCAGCATAATCTATTATTTGCTTAGGCCTCATCGTTTGTTTAATCATGTGCTTCTAATTCGTAAAACATAGCTATCGATTGACTTAGGACTTAGCAAGTATTCTATCAAATGTTCTTATCTTCACACACGCCTGGTTCTGGTGGGATCGTCAGGCTGTTTGACACGTGCTTCATGGGTTCTACGTGTTCCTGTAAATGGAAATTAAAGAGGTTTATGAAAGTGTTTTTGAACCAGGCCTGTCAATCGTTTAAAACTTTTCCTGACTTTAGCTCGGTTCCTTGTAGTATAGTGATTTATCCCAGAAACAGCAGACAACAGAAATTATCAGTAACTGGCTGGTCCTGTTAGCACACCGGGCAATCAGGATCAGCCTGTTACTAATACTAATGAGCCCTAACCCCGAGGATTGAAACCACGACTCCACACTTGATCAACGGGGCAGTCATATCACTCAAAATTTCTTGGAATTAATTGTTATTCATTAAAACGAAGTTCTTCAAAAAAACGTTTTCGTACCACTTGCTCAAAAAAGTGACATTCTATGCCACAAAAAGCGAACATAACAATAGTCATTATTAATCTGTTAAAAACAGGGAAAGAAAATTGTACTGAATTTCATTCATCCTCTAGGGGGAGAATGTGATTTAAATTTGGAATACTTACCGAAATTTATACTGAACTACATCTGTGTTTACACCATTGAGTTTGTATATAAAGCATTATACATCTTTTTGAAAAAGGAATACGCATTTATTATGCAGATATGATTATTAAATAAAATTACGAAAACCAACGAGGCCGTATGAGCTTGATGCCTTTGCTTTTCCGACAAAAAAATATTAGTCTAGGAATTTGCCGCGTTTTTGTTTTCTTCAAATACATAAACGTAAAATTTATTTTTATAAATAAGTTAATGTTCTAAAAATACGTTTAATTGTCATTATTTTTAATAAATGCTTATCTCATATTATTATTGTGTTAATTTTTTCGCAAATGGTACGAAAAGTAGAGTATTTTCCTCGGTGATAAAGCTGTCTTAGTCTTGGGTGAACTTAAATCCCTCGCTACACTCAGGACTCGTCTTAAATCCCTCGCTTCGCTCGTGATTTAAGCTTTTAACACCCTCGCTACGCTTGGGAGTAAACCTCGAGTCCTTCACTACGCTCGCGATTTAAATCGTCAACCGCGACAGAAGACACTGCTTTATCCCCTTGGTTAATAATCTACTATTGTTTTTCTGCTACCACGTGAGGTTTTGGAATTGATTTGATACTCACATATTCTGTGTCAAGCTTGCCCATTTCCTGCACGTTCTTTATAACCTTTTGTGCCCTTTTCTGTGCTGACGCCGCTCTCGCCTGTAATATCTGTAATGTGTTTAACGTAACACGATTACTTTAGTGTTGTAGCTATACAACATCTTCATCATCTCCCTAGAGACTGCGGCCAGAACGTATCTATCGTGTCCGCGTAACTAGCCTAATGCCATGCCAGTAGACCACACCGCTAGTCCGTCGTTTTAAAGCAGAATCTACTTTATATTTTGGCAGTTTTGGTTTGAAAAAGATTATATAACCAACCTTAAACAGAATAAGTAGGCCTCTGCAATAGAATCAAACAAACAAATCAAATATTTAACTATCTAAAACTAACATCTTGGATCGAACGTTATAATAACGTGTTCTGGATAGCCATTTCAATATGCGCCTGTTTTGTAACTTTGTCGATGGTAGATAACATGGCATGTACTAATGTACTTACAGAATGTCTCCTCTGCTCCGCCTCAGCCAGCTTCTCCTCGATGTCAGGCAAACTGATGTCCGGCTGAACGGGTTGCAGCAGTCTCTGCAGGTGAGGGGGCGGGGTTGTGGGGCGCTTGGTGCCGTCGAACTCTTCAACTGGTATTTCAAAGGCTACTGCTGAAAAAATGAACGAGTCAGTAAAACAACAATATGGAGATACCTTCCAGTGTCCTGAAAGCGTGGCATAGTTTGTTATAAAGCGATTAAACAAAAGTTATGCTCTTTTCATTTTTGGCGGACTTTCGTTGCGTATCTGCCTTGACGAAATGAAAAGGCTAGAAAGAGCCAGAAGACCATGCTATTTGTTGTGTTTAGCTACTAGTTTACCATTTAAAAAAATTGTTTAAATTAAGTTTTGAAATGAACGTCTAGCGCACCATATGCATTAAAACCCCCTTGTTGAATAGTTAATATCGTTCCCGTCGTTATCACAGTCGTCTTATTTTAAATACATAGTTCGTTTCGAAACAAGACAAGAAGAAGACCAATTTAAGAAGAATAAGCTTTTATACAATATTTGAACATCGAATGTCGTGAAATCCAATATTGTAACAAAGTGTTCATGCACTTTTCACTGATATTAAAAACTCACGTGGTTTCGGTACAACGGGTGTATCCGGCAGCACCACAGTCGGCAAGTCATCAGGGTCATCATCGTGGTGGCTCGTCACTCCAGCACCATTTGATGTCTTTACTGCACCATTGGCAGACTCCTCGGCCACCGGGACCGCTGTGGTCGAGGACCCGCAGCCCATTTTGAGCTTCTATATTACGGCTGCAAAGTTTTATTTTCTGTGTGAGTGTATGGTAGATAGGATGAATTGTGTTGGTGTTAATTTGGCAATTTGAGCTGGTATCATCATCTACCTAGCTCTATATACAGAGTTGATACGACAGAGGGGCTTTCCTTTACATTGCTATAATAGGTACCATTTTCAAGCTCTGTACCAAAAATCAATTAAATAGGAGCAGGATTAGTTTAGTCACAAATGATTTTTTAAGTGTTTGCCCCGTTTGAACACGATGTATCTTCCCTAACAGCTGATTATGTCTATACGCATAGGTCATGCACCTTAAAACGATAAATCCGAGTATAACCTACGATGCGTTGTTGCCGCTCTGACGCAAGTCACAGGTACAACCAAATAGTATTTTCGCTAAAAAGATTGCAATGCAAACAAGGAAGCAATAAATACACACTCACTTGCACTTTCATTACAATGGATGGTTGCGTTTTACTCTGATTTGTAAGCTATTTAGATTGTTTGAAAAATAAAAATTCTAATTTTTGGGGCGTGTTATTTTTCTACTTACCGTAGGTATCGAATTAATACTAAACAGGTATAGTTTACGTAGTGTAATTTAATGCCCCTCTGTCATATCAACTCTGTATATATATATTGGTTGTAGCTGAATAACAGATTTTTTTTTCATGAAGCGACTGCCTAGCTGACTTCCATAACCAATTAACTGGTCATTAGAGTGTAGAGAAAATTAGCTTCAGAAAACAATAGTACTTAGTAGAATTTCTGGCAGTGATCAGTAATAACATTAACTTACGTTAACCATTAGGTACTAATCAATGTGCCAGACATGTTTGTTATGGCAAATACGCAACTGAACAAAAAAAACGAATCTATAACCTATTCCGAAAACTGTCGAAAGAGGACTATCTATAAAGGTCGGTTTAGAACAAACGAGCGAATTCAAATTCTATTCGCACTTTACCAAATTATTATTATGTAAAGGGAACTATATTTTCTATCACCAAAATTTATATTTGTCATCAAGTTGTATCACCTAATAAATAGATCTATCGCCACGAAATATTTTCGTTCTCAGATAAACAAAAATTGTTCCCAGGTTGATATCTCAGGATTTTAGGTGATTTATTGTGGAACTGATTTTGCATTGTTTGGTGACTACATTTTGGTGACAGATCTACTATTTGGAGGACAAACCCTATTATTTAAGAAACACAAAACTAATTAAATTGGTAATAGCTTAAATGATACCCGAGACAAATTACCAGGAGAAACTGGATGCAATCTGGACTTTAGGGCACCCCGACTCGGACAGGTTAGGTTAGAAGGGGATGGCGGGGTCGAGAGACCCCGCCATCCCCTTCGTGGTTATTTTTTTATAAACCACCCAGAAGTAGGAGCCCCGCGAAGCGGGGCTCCGTCGACCAAGCCCTACCGTCGACATATTATGTATATCAATCGATCCGTGGTGAATAAGAAAACTACTACTATTGGTGATCTCTTTAAATTAGTTTGCTTAAATATTTATTAGGACACACCTATTATAATACATACAAAAACATTTATTTGGTACTAGACCTTATATCTCAGGATTTTAGGTGATTTATTGTGGAACTGATTTTGCATTGTTTGGTGACTACATTTTGGTGACAGATCTACTATTTGGAGGACAAACCCTATTATTTAAGAAACACAAAACTAATTAAATTGGTAATAGCTTAAATGATACCCTTATGTAAACAGGGATAGAACTTTCTTTTAATAAAATGTCTAAACACATTTACTATTCTACATTCTTTCAAACTAACCTCATCCAACGACCCGACATTTCCACATACAAAATAATTGTTATCCAAAGGCCACCTGATAACCCCATTACCATTTAAATCGAATCCATTAAACTAGCACAGTAATCAAATTAGATTCCTCCCCCCAGTCCTTGAAAGGGGTTTTGATCAAAGCCACACTGTCTGGGTTGATAAAAGGAGGTCATTTATCATTAAAAAGGCCGGCTACTTAAAAGATAAGGTTAAGACATGAAGTAGGTAGGAGCAAAAGGTTTGGTACTTTGACTACGTTGTAGCTTTAAGCGTTACGGCGTAGCAAGTGCTACGATCGCATAGTCGCCGTAGCTTCGGAAGGTTTTTAAAAAGCTTTGTTAATTTCAGTTTATTTATTCGTTTATACTGAACTCAAACCCCAGTTTGTTATATACCAAGGTCCCAAGGTCCAGGCTGTATAAATGCTGTGAAAAACTCACATTCAATTCAATTTGTGTTTTAATGGGATACAAGAATTAACTCAAAAATTTCACAGAATACTATTGCGGATGCTTAAGATACACTCTGTGCTCATTAAAACACTTAAGTGACAGATGCCAAAAAGCGTTTAAGAGGATTACGTTTTCCACTCAACTTCAGGAAAATGAATGCCGCCTTAATCTAAAAATGTTAGAAGTAATTTCGCATTATTATCAAGTGAGCCTTTTGAATCTTACCATAACTACAGTGGCTGAGGTCGAAACACTAATCCGATTTGAAGCTTGGAATTAAATGCGCCCTCATTAGCTTCGCGTAAACCGTTTGTTTTCGGATTGTAGCCGTTTCCAGTGATTGTTACTGATTAAATGAAATCTTGTGGATTGATTATTATTATTATTATAGAAGACTGAATAGAAAGGCAATTGGACTGTCCAAAGAGCATTTTATAGGAATGAATGCATCACAAAATATTCAAATTAATCTAATGTTTCACTTTCCTTGTTCTCAGCCCACTTTCTTTTGGGCACGTCACAATTGCGGCGATCAGGATTTAACGAGTGGCTAGAGAGGCGCCACGGCGTCCTCACCTTCCGCCTGACGCAGGTCTTCACCGGACACGGTTGCATCGGGAGGTTCCTGTCGCGAGTAAGGCGGGAGGAAACGACCGGGTGTCACCATTGTGTGGATCGCCCGTAGGACACGGTGAAGCATACGGTGGAGATCTGCCCTGCTTGGGCGGAGCACCGCCGTGTCCTCGTGCAGGCGATTGGCGGTGGCGATCTCTCGCGTCCGGCCCTGGTCCAGGCCATGGTACGGAGCGAGAGGGCACGGGAAGCCGTCACCTCCTTCTGCGAAACAGTAATGCTCGCGAAGGAGGAAGCGGAACGCGTGAGGGAGAGGCAAAATTCGCGCCCTCTCCCCTAGCCGCCGCAGGAGACGCCCTGAGCGTCGGGAATCGCAGGCCGATTACCAGCCACCGTAAGCGCGGGCTTGCGGACGGCGAGCAATGGATAGCTCGCCGTCCGATAAGGACCAGGCCCGGGTCGACGACGCGTTGTGTTCCACGCGCGCCTTAAAGAGATGTCACCACCAATGACGGGGTCCGCTAGGGCCGATGCCTGCTAGGGTTGCGGGAAAGTCCGAAAGGGTTACCGTGTCCACTAGCACAGGCAACTGAAGGAACACGGGTGGGTTTTAGTCAGTAAGAGTCTGACACGCCCTCCCGCTCCGCCCAGTGAGGGACAAGTTATTTGATGATTTCCCACCCTCAAAAAAAAAAAACAAATCCACTGTAGACATTTCAAGTTAAAGGAGAAGGGGCTTATTGTTAATATTTTGTTTACATAATCATCCTATAATGTTCCCACTCCTGGGACACATGCCTCCTCTCTTCAAGAGGGAGTGGGCTGTAATCTACCACACTGGCACAGTGCGGGTTGGCAGATGTCACATGTCTTCCAATTTTGGTTCTAGGACATGCCGGTTTCCTCAGGATGTTTTCCTGCACCGTTTTGAGAGCAATGAAATTAAATACACAAAGTATAGTGCCTGCTTGGATTTGAACTCACGACCTACAACTCGCAATTTGGGGCCGATAGCATTGGGCCACCAAAGCTCTTATTTTGTTTATTTACCTCCAATTGGAATGGCATAAACCACTACCATTAATTACATCAATTGGACTATTTTGATGAATGAATGATGAATGAATTTTTATCGGTACTTGACTGTTATTTATTAATCCATAAATAACACACAAGTTACAAAGGCGGTGTAGGTAAACATCTTATTGCCTTATTAACTGGTTGTTTGTTAAGTATTTTCTGGTGTAGGTACAATAAAGTAGGTATATATAAATAAATAAATAACTGTTTTCTAAATTAAAACAAAAATTGAATTAAGAAAGTGCTAAAAGTAATAAAAAGCTCAATAAACAAATGAATTAATCTCGTCCGGCACATCCTTATCGTAATCCTTAGTGATCCTTTGCAACACAAAATTCCAGACCGTTTTTTGCCACCACAAAGAGACATTTTTTACCCATGCAATATTATTCCTATTCCAAACTCACCCAGTGTAACAGGCAGGTCCTCACCTAAACAAACACAATCGCCCAATATGTATAGTCTTGACAAATATTAATTCCGTACTGAAATCCCGCGACCGTTGCAGAAATCAATCGCACGAATCAGAATGTCACAAGCTCACGTCATACCATATCACGCACAAATCAAACGGTCGCAAGCTCACGTCATCCCTTTTCGAAATACGAATACTTTCCCACAATTATGCATCAGTTGGCATTGAAAACTGCCTGTAGGCCTTTTATTTCTTCTATTGAACTAATTGATTTTATTGAAACTTCAAAGGTTGTGATACAGGTTTTTTCTGATAAGTGGGCGTAATTTATTATTAATGTGTGAGCGAAGCAGGCCGGTGTCTGCAATTCTACATAGGTAGGTATATTGTCCAAACGGAATCGTTGAGTTTTCCACTCAAGAAAAGATCACAAATTTGCAATGAATTTAAAACTCTATAGCGAAACATACAAAGGAGAACTCTAATAATATTTTCTCCTAATTCCGGATCACTCGGAATACTGAAACTTCAAATATAAGGTTTATTTGAAGCCGGACTTGAATTGAGATACAAACCTGAAAAAGGTGTCGTGTTATTTTAAGCTATGCAAATTCGCCCCGAGGTATTAGGTACCGGAAGTCCGGTAACCCCGGCAAGTGAAAAAAATAAAACATTAATCTCAACTCATCCGTTAAGTGAAAAAAAAACAAAATAAATCAATATGGCCGACGTTCAACGGATGCTTAGCAATTTTTCAATCTGGTAACACCGTTGCTCCGGTGTTGCTATTTACCCCGATCGCGACTGGGATAGGGGAAATGCGATGGATTGCCGGCAATATTTCCTGATTATATCCCGCCGGTTGTTGCCTCGAGGCATAAATGGCTGTATGGCCTCGTTACGTTTGCATTTAAAAAATTGGAGAGATTTTTTTCACTCAATCTGTGGTCACTTGTGTTTCCTTTTTATTCGTTTCCATTTGTGTGATATTCACTTTTTTAATTGGACAATATTGTGAGCAATCCGGTCTGTAATACTGTTAATAATGTTTTCAATTGTGTACGTTTATAAAACACATGAAATTGTGTTGACAAAAATGTTTACTGTTGCATATCCTCAACTCCTCGGAATTTGACGGTCATTTTCATATTTGTTACAACAACTAGGTATGTACATACCTACATTTTCATTTTAACAATCTCAAATAACTTGATGAGTTAGTTATAGTAATGGGTACACCACGAAGTAAATTGACCACCAATTCGCAATGGTCCTGCGTGGTGCGGACTATAATAAATAATAATAATACATTTATTTATTCGGATAACTTTGATCCATACATCAGACATAAAACTAGTACAAAATAGTAAGCAGGGACTTGGTCCGCTGCACTAAAATCCATGTCAGGGGACAATCGTGCCTAGCAGCAATGGCACTCAAGATGCTGTGGCGACTTCCACGCAACCGGCTAATGAATGACGCGGTCTTTTTGCGCCATAAAGCTGCAAAGCCATCTGTGTGTGCATCAGCAAACATTGCTGATGCGCTACAGAAACGTGGAAGCCGCAACAGCGCCCTGAACGCATTATTAAATTGGAAATTATTATTATTAACATTACTATATCCTCTCACAGAGAGGAGGTCTGATTACCAGCTTAATAGGTTGATTACTTTAAGTTTAAGTACCTTATGTTCGTATTTGTTACACATCAACAAGAGATACTCCTGAAATATGTATTATGTTGCTCGTCCTCTCTTTTACGTCCCAGAGGAAATGACAGAGTAATTTGTGCGAAATAATCTAAAAGCTTTTCAGATTAATTAGTATGCATATTAATATATTACCTATGTTTCTCTTGGGAAAGACCTAGGACTGCAGTTTGCCTGTCGAGAGAATGTGTATTTTGCGAATTTGATCTTTATTAGTTACATTGACAGGGGTCACGAACACATTTTCTTTACGGCCGGACTTATGATAATTATCAATACCTAAAAAGCACATAAGTAAATACTTACTATAAGTATCAATGTTACTTTCAAGTTCCACTGAAACCAAGGTTGTTTTTGCTATAAGAATCCAACTTATAGACACAAAACTACATTTGCTTAACAACATAAAATATCTATCACTATTCGATTTTGACTACAACGAGCATATCCTAACAGTTAACCTAATTTCGGTGTACATCAACCGGGACTCGACCGGGCGACCCGTGCGACCGCGACCGCATCCTCGTCACTACTATCACACACGATTAATACAAATTTTATTCTCCTACTACACTTTTTTCAACAACATCGTTAGGTATTACGACTGAAATGTCTTGATACTTTGATGTTTAAAATATTTGACGATTTTTTTGTCGAACTAAGAAAAAATAGAAACCCTAAGTGAATAATAATAACAAGTTGATTACAGTCTTGTATTGTCACAAATCCAATCATTATCACTGCCTTTAAAAAAAAGCTACTAATTGGCTACAAATATCAGCTTGCCGTGTTTTATTCACAACTAATCTAAAACAAACATTTAAGCACAAACAGGCTTAAAAAAATAAAAAAAAATGGGTTTACTAATTAGGGCAATTACGCTTACACAAACGAACAAGGTTAACCAATCATTATCGAACAAATACGCAAAGAAATCACAGCAATAAGCCAATGTTATGTGTGTCAAGTATCAAGCAGTGTTGTTAGACTCAGTTTCACGACTATAACAATGCTTACATAGAAATTACCATCGCCATTGCCGCTCGCATCGAACCCCTTTTACGTTTTAGATATAGGAAACTATGAAGTCGAATAGTTGAAAATATGATAGTAGGTATACCTACCTATAGGTAGGTCCAGTTTTAGTTTTTTACATTACCTGCTAATATTTTCTCTGTAGTTGGCTTAAAGGACTTAAGAGCGTTTATACCTTATGAGTGGCAACGTCGCAATTTAGTGTCATATTTCGTGGTTTTAAATTTTTATCATTTAATCGGAGCTATATTTAAAAAATCTGTTTAATTAACTTTTTAGAATTATGTGAAAACTGTGTAAAAGGTAAGAAATCGTTATGTTTACAGTTCTATTTATATGCAAATAATACATTGGGAACTTGCAGGGCGTTATTTTCATTGTAAAATAACTGTAAGCATTACGGTTACTTACTTTTTAAACACTTTCACGTAATTCTAAAAAGTTAATTAAACAGATTTTTTAAATATAGCTCCGATTAAATGATAAAAATTGAAAACCACGAAATATGACACAAAATTGCGACGTTGCCACTCATAAGGTATAAACGCTCTTAACTAGGACTTACGAGTACAAGGCGTTTGGTGGTTGCAATTTTCAATAAAAAAAAAATGTTTATTGCATCATCTTATACACTATTGTAGTTACAATATGGGGAGAATCCTTTTAAGCAACTAGTTTGCTAGGAGGTTTGTTGTTAGGATGCTCCGCCCTTCCCCAGGTTATTATAATTGTGATTAAGTTATGTAAACTTATACAAATAAAAGTAAAAAAAAAGAAAATATAAAAAGAAAAGAATGAAATGGAAACACAGTATTTTTATAAAAGGCAAATAAACGCGCTGGGCATTGTGTGTTATGTGAGAAGGAGATGGTGGGTGTGGAGGTGAATGTGACATAAGAATGATATTTCAGACGTTTTTTGGGCACGCGCAGGTACTCGTACCTGCTACCAAATATCGTGCATTGTCATGGTTCTCGAGGTTTCAAACAGTAAAGATTTACAATGCAAGACGGAAAGTTAATATTAATATAACTAGGTAAACCGATACATAAATATTATACTTGCAAAAAGAACTCAAAACTAGTTTGAATAAAATATTAATTTATTAAACCGCTGTTATTTGTTCCGGTAGAATTACATAAAATATATTTTTATGTTAAAGCCGTCAATATACTGAGGCTGATTTTCATCAATGAATAAAATAGATAATTGTATATTATTGCAAACTCTTCTCTGCATAAAATACATATAAATCAAACCGATGACGATGTTGTTTGTGGTAGGAATTCGGAATGTAAAATAATTAATTTAAATGCACTGAACTTATTTAAGCTGATTACTGACAAAGACTGATTTATTAATTGTATTTGTCTAGAGCTTAGTAGTAATTTCAATGTATTGGATTAGTAATATGCGCCCGGCGTTAAATTGCTGTTGCCATTCGTTAAGGCTCCGCTCTGGCTTCAATTTCATTGAAGGGGTTATGGCAAGGAATAAGTGACTAGTTTTGTATAAGTTTCTAAAGAGATACAGAAAATTCGGTCTAAAACATGTGAAAAACGTTTAAATACATAAAAAACAACTAGCCTATCTAATCATAATAACAGTTGGTAGCCGCCTATTCGTTTCTTATGAGCAACGTGTAGATCCCATTTACTGGTATCACCAAGGAGCAGGCGCTAGATTTCGATTTTATTTTAACAATGCCTTCAGCCGACCTGTTTAAATAACTGCGATTGGAAAAGTACTATTATTTAGCAATTTTCCACTAAGCACCTATAGGAGAAACAATGCGTTTTTCCCACCAACTCTTCGAGTTCAAAATATTTTTTGTAGCCCCAACATCGACTCCACGCCAACAGAGAAGGTTCGTCACTCATCGGGGTGAACAATCACCGACACCTACCATTGATTGCCCCCTACATAATGCATAGACAACCCACACCCACCCCCTGTGGCCTCAAATTATCTTTTCGACCAATGACCGTGAGCCCTGAAGTTCGAAATACAAATCCGTCAGTAACCGAATAATGGTGTAGCCAAGGATCAAGTTACGTCGGTCGTGGTATGCATGTCGATAATTTCCAATCGATTTTAATAATTATATGGTTGTCAGGTCTCGTGGGTGTGTCGCGATTCGACTTGAGTGTTTTTTTTTACCGATTGCAGGGTGGAAGGTTCTAATTTTTTAAGATGATTTGCTGAATTTTACGTTGATTTTCCAGTTATACAGATTAATGAGTGATGACTGAACTAAAACGAAAAAAAGGGCTTGAAAAGCTCGCGATTATTCGGGTTAAAGTACGTATGTTCTAATTGTTTAGTGACCCACATTTACCTATTTTCTTTTAATTCAGACGCGGAATTCCATATCTATGTTAGTATACTTAAAAACTACCTATGTTAGTAACCGAAGATGCCATAGTAATACTATTATAACTAAGAAAAATAACTCAAATGTACATAAAATCAAATTGTACTTAAAATAAATTCTTAAGTTAATCTAAAATATATATATTAACATACTGACATTGATATTGACAGGTTGATTTCTGCAAAAAAACATGGACATAATTTATCGACAGATCATTCCATAAATATGTACAACTTCTCAGCTATCCAACGAGATACAATAAGATACCACCAAAAATCTTAAAAAAAATAGAAAATGTCAAATTACTGGAAAATGGTTGAAATTTGCATAGGGGTCATAAGGGGTCATTTGGTTGCAAATAACCTCCCCTACATCCCCTTAATTGATTGCCGTCGTATTACAAATAACCCTGTATATAAAATCTATTACCTACTGTCCGTGCTAAAGGCGTTTAAAAAGTTCGCGACCGATTAAAAAATCCACAACCCTTCATAATTCTGTTAGAAAATTGTATGCGTTTTATCCAATATACGCATAGCTCACTTTTATCTGGATTCATTCTGGTCTGATCCGGAATTTCCCAGATCTGACCCAGTTTGAACCGGAATGGACGTCAAAAGCCTAACATGAATAACGCTAGCGTTTAATACAGAAATTGTTTTTGTTGTTTGTAAAATGTTATTAGCTGCCGGTTGTCCGTAGTGAATGAAAGTTTTATGAATAGCTGGATTTATAGTTTACCTGTTCGTAACATAAATTATGAATGTAGGTTATACAGGGTGTCCCGTTAGGCAAAACGATTTTTTTGAAGCTGCTCTCCAAGGGCTTTCTAAAATACCCGCTTGTCTGTCTACCTGTCTAGCCTTTCTCAACAATTTATGTCTTAACTATCTTGAAGTCGGCTTCCAGTCTAACCGAATGTAGCTGAATACTAGTATTTTACGTGAAACGACTTCCTATCTGACCTCCACAAACCTTTACTGGGTAATATGATACCCCTTGGTACGACTGGTTGTCAGACTTTCGAGCTTCTACCCGCAATGACTCTTTTGCCGTGCCCTACAGGGTCGATTATGATCTAAATCCTATAGTTACCACCTAAGTACACGTTATGGTAAAGCAATAAAGATATTGAGTATTGACGGTCAAATATCAATCTACATTGTGACAGTCGGGACCAATTGTTTAACCTGTTTTCCGAGGCACAGAGGGGTAATAGGTAATGGTTTAGTAACCCTTCCACGGAACGACCTCGGCCCATGTATGTTCAGCGATTATTGATAGTTTAGAAGAAATCATAGTTCGACAAAAATTTATTCCAGATTTTCAGTACCTGAAAATTAAATAGGGAGTGTGGCAAAAACTTCCCAGTAGGTAGTTTTAAAAACTCCGTTCGTTGGCTGGTAAAGTGGTAAGAACCTAACCCATTAGATTGTACTAAGATAATTCGCTCTATATAATTATATACATACATAACGATCTAAAATCTAAATGTAAAAATAGAGTTTTCATCATGTGAAATGGAAATCTTTTAGTTATACCTTTTACAAAGCTGATTGTGGATACACTGCCATCTACTGAAAACATTAGGAACTAAATACATATGTTTGAATCGTACAAAATCTGCCGTTTGACTGCGCACGCTCATGGATTGATTCAGCTTCATTGCTTTTTTATGTCGATAGATAGCGCTACTTGTATCAATGACAAGAAATTTAATTATATTTAAAAAAACAGTTTTAAACTACAAATAGGCAGGTTTTGATAAAAGACTAGCTTCTCCCGCGGCTACGCCCGCGTGGATTTAGGAAATTATCCCATGGGAACGTGGATAAGTAGTATCCTATGTAGTCTAAATAAATAGTATCATCCAAAGCCATTCAGCCGTTAAAGGTAACAGACACACAGGTAATAAATGCAATAATAAAAAATAAACCATTTTATTTAACAGGTTTTTATGATTCTTATCGTCTAACTTAAAAATTATGATATTTTAATATTATCATCATTAATTTGATATACTCTAGCGTCGCCATTGACCACGTATTACCTACCATAGTAACTAAGTGATTTTATAATTTCAAATTGTAATAACATAAAAGCGGCCACCCGCTTAGAAGTAGGTACCGATTTGAATTAAATAAATACCTACTAAAATAAATAATTCCTCAAGATACGGGTTCTGACTATATTTCCAATTCCTTTTAAATCTATTAAAAAGAGGTACAAAAAAATTACAATAATAATGTGAATTTTGACACAATTTTTTTTTATTTCTTACTAAAGGCATAAATTTAAATTTTCGTGTCCTATCATATGACATGCTAAGTTTCCCATACAAACTTTCATCCCCCTTTTCGGATTTTTTTTCGGGGAAGGATGCCATCTATCTCCTTGCAGTCCTTGCTAAATTTTATCGAAATCCGTTCTGTGTTTTAGGCGTGAAAAGGTAACATACAGACAGACAGTCAGACAGTTACTTTCGAATTTATAATATTATTATGGATATCGAGTAGATACAAGTGACTTTGACTGACCGGTTGGCGCAGTTGGTAGCGATCCTGCCTTCTGAGCCGCTGGTCCCGGGTTCGATCCCCGGACAAGTCAAACATTTGTGTGCATGAACATGTCTGTTTGACCTGTGTCTGGGTGTGCATATGTATTAAGTATGTAAATCAGTCATCAGGTTACCGTAGTACAGGCTCTGCCTAGTTCGGGACCTGAAGACCTTGTGTGGATGTTGTCTCATATATTATATTATATATATTATTTAAGTGGAGCTTGTGGCTTAGTAATAACAGCCGCACGGGTCGATCGATCAGGTTAAGCTACGCTTGCCGCGGTTGGTCAGTGGATGGGTGACCATCTTTACATACCAAGACATCTCCGTGCCTCGAAAATCACGTTACGCCGTTGGTCCCGGCTGTTGTTCGTGGATCTTTGATAGTCGTTACGGGTCGTCAGAAACCCGAAAGTCTGACAACCAGTCTTAACAAGGGGTATCGTAATACCTAGTAAATGGGTTGTGGAGGTCAAATAGGCAGTCGCTCCATGTAAAATACGGGTATTCAGCTGCAGCCGGTTAGACTAGAAGCCGATCCCAAAATAGTTGGGAAAAGGCAGGCAGATGATGATGATCGAGTAGGTAAATGGCAGTCATGATTACGCATTTTAAATTAATAAAAATAAGTTAAAAATAATCTTTTTTTTTCAGATTAATATCCGATCCACAAATATTTATCCTCGTTTTTATCCATTATTAATTTTACAAAGTTACGAGTAGGAACGGTTCCTACTTAATGACCAACGCAGAAAAAGTGTTTTCTGCATGGGTCCAATTATATTGAATAAACTATCGTACAGCATAAAAAGTGACACCCTTCAACAATTTAAAATAAACTCAAGGCTTTTTTGATACAGAAATGTTATATTCGATAAGTGATTTTTTGACTGACCCTATGTGTTACATTATTGACATTAGTTGCTACGCTTTTGTGCAACGTTTTTTGTTCAACGGGATCGGAACGTATTAAAGTGATTTATTAATTTATTAACTATTTCATACGTGTGCTCATGAGCTAATTGAACGTGACAAAAATTTTGAATGCCAAAGCTTAGGCAGAATGTACTCGGCTCACTATATTTTTGTAACAACTTTATTGTACAATACCTACATTATATGCGAATAAATGATTTGATTTGAACGTTTATGGTCCTTGAGAGTTTGTTATACCGTCAAATGGGGTTACTTTGATACTACGGGGTTACTTTGATAACAACTTTAGGCTTATGAAAAACTTAATTTTATAATAACTACAACGCTATAATACAAAGAAACTATCAGTAGTGCCAAGTACTGATAGTTTATTTTTTAACTGGTGTTGTAGATATTATAAAATTAAGTTTTTCATAAGCCTAAAGTTGTTATCAAAGTAACCCCGTAGTATCAAAGTAACCCCATTTGACCGTACCGTTTATAATATAATTACTTAATAATGCCTCTTATGTACTCGTTATTTAGTGAAAGGAAATTAAATTAACGTATCTATATTAGGTACCAACCCCAACCTACTTCGGTAGGTGAATAAAAAAATAAACCTACGCTCCTAATTTAGGGCAAAAATTTCCGATCAATTTTGAAATGTTTTCATTGTCACTAAACCGACATCTGAAAGCTTTTCGGCCTACAAAAGCTCAGGCCGATTAACTGAACAGAACTGTGACGACCTGAACACGTTACCTAACCTAGGAAAATTTTGGTTTTTCAACTTCTTAGGCATGTGTAGAATATGTTAAATTTTAAGTACAGTCGACTCTCGGTAATTCGACACTCGAGGGACTCTTAAAATATTACGAATTATAGAATGTTTGAAATATCAAATGGTTCGAAGTTTTTGATGCTTAGAGTTGACGCGAACTCTTTTGCTTTTTCCTTCAACAAGTTTCCGCTAATAGACACTTTTTGTCCTCTACACTGTCTTAGCCAAATGCTTTCTTCCAGACGAGGAAATTCACCTTTAGTAGTTCTTTTCCGTACTCCAGCAGTTCGAGCAGCATTAATTTTCTCTTTGTGTTTTATTATGGTTGAAAGGGTACTCAGAGGAATCTTAAATTCTTTTGCAACATCACTTTTCTTCTTACCTTCCTCTACTTTTTCTATTAACTTTTTCTTTTCAGCAATCGTCAAACATTTATACGTTCTAGGGCTCATGATTAACACAAACTTTTAATCTGTATACCAACGATAGAGTAACATTAACTGAATGATAACTAAACAAACCAATTCGTGAGAAGTGTGTGTCAAATAGTCAACCTAATCATAACAAAAAGAAAGGCTCGTGTACGTTGATACATACAAGTTTGAACTTGTCGCAAAATGTACAATACAATCTTTCCGCCACTTTCTCTCTGCAACTTTGAATTGTCGAGTGTTGGACGCCGATGAGTTCGAATTAACGCGTCGTTTTGTTATATAGCAATGATTTTTCCGTTCGAATTACCAAGTGCATAAAAATGTATTGATTTAGTTCGAAATATGTATAAAGAGATTTTGTAGGGAACTCGTGATAACTTTGAATTATAGAGAGGTTCGAATTATCGCAGGTTTGAATTAACGAGAGTCGACTGTATTTTCAATTGTAGAGGTGAAAAACATATCGGTAAAGGTATTGCTGAAAGTTAATTTTCGTATAAAACAAATGCCCAAATGTCTTGACAATTAAACTCACGCCTAATTACTCACGTTTCCTTTATCTTTATAAAATATTATGTAAATATGCTTATACATATTGAAATTCATAAAACACTTTGAAACCAACCTACAGCCACCCCTCATTTGTGGTTGACTGCTGTTCGTTGGATATACTTAGGCAATGAAGCGACGGAGAGGATCGAGTATTTACTTGATTCTAACTAACTTCAATTAACTGGCACCTATTTTAGTTTATTATACACAACATCACGCCTGTACTCCCGGAAGAGTTGAGCACAGATGTACCTACAGTACATACTCATTTCAACATATATGGTGGCGAGCCTATCGCCATCGCAGGTTTTATTTTATCAATGTGATACTAGGTATTTAGGAACATTTATATATACCAAAAGTTGAACACAACGTCGCCTGCAGTTATTAAATAACGAATCGAATCACAAAAAGGGCTCAAAAACTAAAACTGGGATAACGCAAACCGATAGTGTATTCGGTCCAATCTAATCGATTCCAATCCAAACGCGGTTATTCGATTCGCTAAATCGGATTCGCAAACAGCGTACCACGCGTTTTCGAAAAAGGAAGAGATTGGGGTAAAGTGCCCGATTGTGGGCATAAATGAGAGGTCAACGGCCTATTAATACTAATGTAAAACGGTGAATCGGCGACAATAATAGGGTGAAGTCACGAATTATCTGTTTTAATATTTAGATAGTGGATAAATGTGAGAATACTTGGTGTGGAACTTCAGGCTTAAAGCAAAGCTTTTCTGGCATTACTGAAAGCGATTGGGCAGATTTTTAGTCTAAAATAGACTTAATATTTTAATGGATCCGTAGTATTTAACTATCGACACTCATAAACGCTATCTGAAGAGATAGATAGAGGTTATAGAAGCTCTGAGCTCCTTAAGAGCGTTTATACCTTATGAGTGGCAACGTCGCAATTTAGTGTCATATTTCGTGGTTTTCAATTTTTATCATTTAATCGGAGCTATAATTTAAAAATCTGTTTAATTAACTTTTTAGAATTACGTGAAAGTGTTTAAAATGTAAGTAACCGTAACGCTTACAGTTATTTAACAATGAAAATAACGCCCTGCAAGTTTCCAATGTATTATTTGCATATAAATAGAACTGTAAACGCAACGATTTCTTACCTTTTACACAGTTTTCACATAATTCTAAAAAGTTAATTAAACAGATTTTTAAATTATAGCTCCGATTAAATGATAAAAATTGAAAACCACGAAATATGACACTAAATTGCGACGTTGCCACTCATAAGGTATAAACGCTCTTAAGTACCTAATTAGAACTGACCGGAATATAATTAATTTGTACCTACACCTACATAAAGTACAAAACAAATAGGTACGTAACATATACTAATAATATAATACTATTATAAAGAGGTAAAATTTGTTTGATGGTTTGTTTGTAACCAGTCGGATTTGAAAAAAAACTTGCTGTTGATAGCCCAATTCTGGAGGAAGGCTATAGGTTATTTAATATCACGGTAAGACCATTAGGAGCCGAGCTAAAAGAAAACGTATCAGAAAGAACGCTAAGCGAATACGAAGTACTTAATAGCGCGGGCAGGCGATGCGATGTGACGCGGTGGGTCGGGGGGAGCAGAAGTTTTACGCAGACGAAATCGCGGGCAGACACTGGTCTACTATAAATTAACATCTAATGATACTGATATGATAGTTATGGGCTATGATAAAATAAAAATGGTTGACACAAAATGCCTGTAAAGAAAACCACACACTAACCAAACTCAAAGACGTCATGTATAATTCACATTGAAAATCATGACAGCTGGCCTTGAGAAAAATAACTTCCGTAATTGATAAACTCAAAATCAAAGCATTTATTTCAAATAAACCAATTACAGGCACTTTTGAATTTTCAAGGAGTCGGTCAGTCAGAAAGATGAAGCTAGTTGCCCATTCCAAAGCGTAGTAGGTACCTATGGAGAAGACCGGGCAAGAAACTCCATGGACACTCTTTTATATCAAAATATTGTTACAAAAAAGTGGTAACATCATTCATGTTGTAATTATACATGTGAGGACGATGTAGAAAGACGTGCACGTTAAAAGCGTCCGTAATAAAAAGATTTAAAAAAACAATTATGGAATTAAAATAAGCCGTAGCAGATAAGAAATGACCAGTGCCTACTGACGGAGCCCGTTCTGGATCAGCACCATTCAGCTCAACCATTTTGAAGGGAACTCAATGATCCAATACACACGCCACCACCAACGACACATTTGAGTGAGCATGACATACTCTCAGCCGCCAGGGCACATTCAAGTCAATGAAAGACGAACTCAGTACGCTTTATAGTGGGTACATAGTGCTCACACATGTGCTATGCAATTATACAATACTAAGAGAAGAATAATATATTAGGCTTTGGCAGATGCCTTCGAACAACTGCAACGACGACTATAGAACTCGTTTGGAATAGTGCACTTCGTAGCTGCGAAGATGATGGACACTCCAAAGTATATTTTGAAGTTTTTGAAGGTTTCAGCAATTTGTAGTATTTGAGACTGTGGTTAATTAAAACCCGGGTCTCGGTATGTAGAGATGGTCACCCATCCACGGACCAATCCCGGCAAGTGTAGCTTAACCTGACCGAACGACCCATGCGGCTGTTATAACTTAGTCACTACCCGCCATTTTACTATTATGAGAAAATAGATGCTCATTTCTAAGTTAACAAAAATGAATACTTCAGTTATGGCTCGCTACCAAAAGTAATGAGAACATTATAATAATCATAAGTCCAAACAGCCTTTATTTGGTATTCTATTGCTACGTCTGAACCGTGACGTCATCAACAGTAAGTTTGTTTGACACAAATACAGACATAGTTCTAAGTAACTGTGTCTGGTCTGTAAGAAATACTTTTTAGGTTATGTTTATGAGAGAAGTAATCGCTCGTGAATTGGAATATAGGTATTTTAATAATGATTTCCTGGAATAAAATAGTTGGTATTTTAATGCATTTGTGGTAATAACAGACTCTATATAATATAATATATAATATTCATTAAATAATATTAATAATATACAATATTTGGCATGCAATTGATACAATATTCTGTATGGCTAAGCATGTGGATATTAGATCAAACCAGACTGTTACAACTTTATACCATGTTTAAAGCAAATAAAGGCTTATTCTATCTTATCTTATATCTAACAGATAAACAGTAGTAGAGCTACTTATGCAAGGCATAGTTCTGTGAAGTGTGAAGAACCGTTACAATAACAGAGTGGTGAGATTTCTAAAAGCACAACTCCATATTATTTTTCGTCATGTGGGACGTCCACCTATTTGAGAACCTATAATAAACATACATACATTAGTAGATTATTAACCAAGGGGATAAAGCAGTGTCTTCTGTCGCGGGTGACGATTTAAATCGCGAGCGTAATGAAGGACTCCAGGTTTACTCCCGAGCGTAGCGAGGGTGTTAAGAAATTTAATCACGAGCGAAGCGAGGGATTTAAGACGAGTCCTGAGTGTAGCGAGGGATTTAAGTTCACCCAAGACTAAGACAGCTTTATCACCGAGGAAAATACTCTACTTTTCGTACCATTTGCGAAAAAATTAACACAATAATAATATGAGATAAGCATTTATTAAAAATAATGACAATTTAACGTATTTTTAGAACACTAACTTATTTATAAAAATAAATTAAACTTAACGTTTATGTATTTGAAGAAAACAAAAACGCGGCAAATTCCTAGACTAATATTTTTTGTCGGAAAAGCAAAGACATCAAGCTCATACGGCCTCGTCGGTTTTCGTAATTTTATTTAATAATCATAACTGCATAATAAAGGCGTATTCCTTTTTTAAAAAGATGTCTAATGCTTTATATACAAACTCAATGGTGTAAACACAGATGTAGTTCAGTATAAATTTCGGTAAGTATTCCAAATTTAAATCACATTCTCCCCCTAGAGGATGAATGAAATTCAGTACAATTTTCTTTCCCTGTTTTTAACAGATTAAAAATGACTATTGTTATGTTCGCTTTTTGTGGCATAGAATGTCACTTTTTTGAGCAAGTGGTACGAAAAATATATATACGTATGTTATTTAGTAATACTAATAATAATAATACGTAGTTTATTATATATATATGTATATATAATAAACTAGCACATGGTAAGTAGCATTTATTCCTGTCTTATGCCCTTAACAAAGAAGGCCCCTTTATATTTTTTTTTTCTGCTGAAAATTACTTAATACATAATAAACAAATGTTTGCAATCCAACAACTGTGCGCTCTACCTCACAAACTTTCTTATAGAACCCGTTAAAATAACCAAAACAGTATAATAGTCGGTTACTGATTGGACTTCCAAGAAAGGCCGCGGATACCTTTTTCGGTAATTTACGATTGTTTTCTACAGCGTATGGCAGGAGAAAATCGTTTTTTTAGGAAAATTAGATCGGTAAATAACGGTTTTGATCAGATATCGGATTTTGACACCAAGATGAGATCAGACTAACGGCTGTTTTCTTTTTTGTGAGTTTCACAAATTTATTGGAAGTAAGGATTTACTTAAATTAATTTTGTTGCTTTTTTATGTTCTAGTCCCATGTATTACGGCGAAACCATCGCACTCAACTGGGCACAATTCTAGACACGGCTGCTGCTGAGAAATTCCAGATGGTAAAACCTAATAACACTGCCCGACCCGGGAATCAAAACCCAGGACCTCATCTGGCACAGGCAACTGAAGGAACACGGGTGGGTTTTAGTCAGTAAGAGTCTGACACGCCCTCCTGCTCTGCCCAGAGCGGGAGAAGTTATATGATGATTTCCCATCCACAAAAAAAAAAAAGGACCTCATCTAAATGAAATTGATAGAATGGTATTGTGGTTTACTTTAAATATTTTCTAGACCATTAGGTATACAATTGAAACAAGCTCAAGAAAAATTACACCTGCGACACGGTAGGTACATACTACTACCACAATAACACAAACATTATGTAAACCTACCTATACAAACATTTAACTTAAATACCCCATGTCAAACACATAACAAACAAACTTACACCAAAACTAGACATAATTATTGTAAGTGAAATTAGTGGTACAGCTCAAAAAGGTACCCTTCCATTTATGGTACCACAAGGTACCACAAATTGTGTATTCAAATACTGTATGACGTATTTGGTGACGCGAATTGGTGACCAAATGTTAACTAAACTACAAAGTTTTAAGGGGCTGATAACAGGTAAAGCGCGGTCACTGTCAGACTGCATAGAAAAGAAAGAGATGACACAAAACTGCTAATTTATTGCAAAATATGAAGCAATTCTCTATTTACAAAAAAATCTATTGTAGTACAAGAAAATGAAAACACTATCACGTTAATCTGTTGCGGGAAGAACAATCTGAAAAAAAAAATCAGAATGATTGCATGTATATTAGTAGTTTTTAATCGTTATAATACATTTTTAGAGGTATCTTCGTGACTTTTTTCTATCGTACCAAATTAGATATATTATATTTTCAACACACTATCCAACTAGCATATCTCCTGAAGAATATCATATATTTTTCTGATTTTGTTTACTGCAGTGGATCATATACTTTTAGGCATAATAAAACCTGCGTTTAGATCATGTAGTCCCCTTAAGTTTGAACGTGTTATGTAGCCAAGGATGTTTTGTCAGTTTATGGAAAACTTGTTATGAGTTTTGGTCTAGTGGTTAAAAGAGCGACAGCTGAAAGTGTGGTGTTGGATGTCATTCCCGGGTCGGGCAAAGTGTTATTGGCTTATGCCATTGGGAATTTCTCCGTATCAGGCCGGAGTCAGGATTTGTGCCCGGTTGATGGCAATAGGCCGCCCCCTGTTAGATGAGACTTAAAAATAACTCGCGAAATGTGGAATTTCTGCCCAACGTTTCGGGAAATACAGTTGAAACGTGATGTTATATCTATTATGAAGTTGGTGTGTCACCACGTGGGCATAACACACTGACAACAATTCTGCCGTCATAAGAAAGAAGGGCGTAACTATATCAACGTTGATTCCGAGATAATTGAAGTTTTATCTAAAATGAAGGCCCGTGATTTACTGAATGGTTTTAGTTAGTGATTCTTGTTTTAGACGTCAAAAAAGGCTTTATTTTGAACCATAATTTACACAAAAGGCAGTTATTGTGTACCTAATTAAGGCTTTTCAGATTCAACAACCAGAATGTATGTCGTAGTTAAGTTCCAAATCTCTCTAATTATCTCTGATATCTCTAATTTAATACGAGTTACAGCTTTGTGTGTAAGACCATAAGATAGCATTTTCTTTGCTGATTCCGAATATGTTAATAACTAATTTTTGACAAAATTGTCACTTACGGCCTTCTTTCTTATGACGGCAGAATTATATTGTCACATTTCCAAGTAAAAACATTAAAGTTATCATGAACCGTACGTCATTGTTGTTATTGATTCGAGTATTTCTTTATAGACATGGAACACGCGATATAGGTAATATGAAATGCACTTTAGTGACACACTCCACGAATAGATAATAGAGGACGATATGTAGGTACGTTGAAATCCATAGGTACCTACTAATATATTAAATGCGAAAGTACTCGTAACTCTGTCCGTTACCTTTTCACGCCTAAACGGCTGAATGGATTTGGATGAAATGGCACACGGATATATCACCGTAGATCCCGGTAGTACGTACATCCGCGTAAACCGCGGCATAAGGCTAGTTTACGAATTATAATTAGTTTTAATCGTCGCCCCCTACCCGTACCCTTTTTTCTGGGCTCGTACAGGTTTTCTTTTGTTATTTATTTGTTTTTTATTATTTTTTTTTTCTTTAAAAAAAGACGTTGCCCCACACTAGGAATTTCTCCTGTTTCGTGGGTGCGTTTACAAACATTTAAACTCACATACACAAACATCCGACCCGGAACAACTACTTGCAGGTCATACAAATATTTGTTCCGTTCGGGGATCGAACCCGCGACACGTAACGCAGCAGTCAATCGCTTAACCACTGCGCCAACCGTGTCATCACTTCTAAATCTTTCTTTCTTAAATAAAAATCTGTCATGCGAAATAGTAGGTACTCAAGGACGCCATCTTTATGTGCATATTATGTTGTATGAGCGAAAAATGTGCAGAAGTGGACTTTTTTAGGAGTGATATGATAGGTACACACTGTTCGGTAACAGGAATTTAACCCTCAGCCCATACTATAGAACTACATAAAGCACAGCGGTACGCCTTTCGGGAAAGTCCACTATCAGATATTCATGAATCACAACGTTCACGACTAAGTGATTAACCATTCTATGAAAAAAAAAGAAACAATGACTGAATCAGCGAAATAATTTAAATAATTGTTTCACACATTCATAGAAACTCTTTATTAACACTGTCATGTTCCAAGAATGGAGAATAAACGAGAGTTGGTATCCGAATTTGTAATTATTGTAACTGTTGAGGAAAACCAAAGTGATGTTTCAGTTCATTGTCACAAGGCCAACCCGGCATAATTCATATAGAAACTCTCATACATGATCATGGCGTTATAACAAATTTTACTCCAGATATTTTGAACTCACAGATATCTTGTGGATTATATCTGGGTTTTTTGGGGGATGAAAGGTACCCTATGTCCTTTTCTGTACCCCTGACAACGTATATGCATAAAATCATGATGATCGGTTCAGTGGTTAAGGCGTGAAAAGGTAACAAACAAACAATAGTACATTGTTACCGTAGGGGGAAAGTAGCTTATTTAGTCCCGAGACGGGGTATAATAGTTCGAGGGACTTAATAAGTCTTTAACCCGAGGTAAACACTGTGCATTACGAATTACGAATACAAGGAAAGCAAAAATAAAAACATGAATTAACTAAAGAAAAAAGGAGCCTCTTCTCCTATGAAGTCAGGCGTTAAATCCATATCTGAATCAGATGAACTCATTGTGTTAATACAAATCTCTGCTATACCGAAGTATAAACAAAACTCTACAACTCGAAAAAACAAATGAAGATCGGATTGCCGCTTTCCCGCCTATATTTTTTTTCTATGGCCGGCTTCTGGCTATTCAGTCGTTATTTTTCATTTCCATCATTGAAAAGATGGTAAATATTTTGCCCTAATCTATGTTATTTTAAAGAAATAGTTGAAAGTAAATTATAATAAAGTGATTAAAAAAAATACATTATTTAATTAATACTTAACTTTATGTTATTATATTTTACATCGCGCTGTAAATGAGTGGCTGTATAGGAAGTTGGAACATGGTTCAATAGAAATAAGAAAAAAGAACTAGTTCTTTTTTATAATGTGACAGGTGTCAGTTGAAAACGATTCTCCCTAGGGCTGAAAAGTATTACTTTCAACCCGCTCTTCCGGCAACTTCAGACCCACTTTCAGAGTATGAGTAATGAAAACATACTTTCGTATTTATAATATTAGTTACAACTTCCGGAATAAATTCTTAAAATAATTACGAAATCCGCATCAAAATCTATTGCGAAGTATAGAAGAACAAAGCGGGCACACAGACACACACGGGAACCGACTGTATTTTATACTACTTAGATACAGATTGCAAAGTTATATTGTTAGCAAAGTATATTTAAGTTAATTAAATTAATAGGATATAGATAGATAAGTAGGAATAAAAAATTGAAATATTACCGATTATATTTTTGTAACTAATTATGGGAGACTTCTCAATATTAATACCGCGATGACAATCACATCTATCAACAATATTTTATCAATGTGATATTTCACTGTTAGCGTACTGTGTAAAATTCTAAGGAATATCAATGTCAATTGATTTGATCAAGTGGGTGTAAAGGTTAAATTGGACCATTGGCTGTTGACAATGGGAAAGCATTCAGTCATCATTCAGCATGGGTCTGTGTTACAATGATCGTCCAAAAAATATAACTACCTACCATTTCCAACAACCCACGCAGATTTGTGGCGCCATCTGTACAGCCGTTGGGCTCAACAAACACAACACCCGCCTGGGAGGACGAAGAACTTTCCACCGTGTTGCTCTTAGTACTATAATCATTTATTTATTTATCATCCTACTGGAACGCCATACAGCAATTACACCAACAGAGCAAAACATTCATTCGTGTGCTGGTTTCCATCCATCCTGTGCCCGGTGGACATCGAACGGGCGGCGATGGATCACGCACGCTCACGCAGCGTCAAGACACTTCTCCGTAGTTCTAAAACTAATCATAATTGTCCTTATCATCCTATCCATCTCCTTATCGTATTAATCCTCCATAGATTGATGGTCGCAATGTCACCTAAAAGAAGAAAGGGTGGATGACATCTACTAGAGGTAATTGAATACACCGTGTGCAGTAAGTACTAGTAGGTAACAATGACCTATCGTAAACTACATTATTTTATCAAAGTCATAAACTAATTAGTTAGTTAGACACTTGCAACAACCCAACTTAGGACTACTTCTACTACAATCGAAAGTATCCATCCAGATCGCCATATAAAAACAGCACAACTAAAGGAAGTTCGATCCAAAAGCGACATGTAAACATCTCCAAACATACTCAATACTATTAAGGGAAGTACTTTTAATTTCGCGCTCCATGTGACTCAGTTCCTAGCCGACAGACAACGTGAGAAAAGACCAGACGTACCCAAGAGACACCACGTGCATTTCCATACTAGTAACTGACCATAAATTTGGATCCAATCCATAACCAAGGGAACGGAGTCGCTGACTTACTCCAGTTACTGAATAACGACTAGTGTTGGGCGATGAGCGAAGGTGGGGCGATTCGAGTGCGTGTATGCAAAAAAAAATATTGCACCAACCTTTGTAAAACAACAAGACCGCAGTCAATCGATGTCTATCAAAAACATCGTACATTTGTAACATATTTTGAAGCGTAGCGTAGGACGATATTTATTTTGAGACAATCAAAATTGCAAATCTAGTTACACCTTTTGAATATTGAGTTGAGTATAAACACTCTCTCTACTCAAATGTCCTTTCTTTGGTATTGTTCGTCGAATCGTTGTTCTGATTTGAGCTGCACAATGCTGACAATTGCGTGCACTGACTGGACAGGTCCACTCAATCTGTGTGGTTCTTTCCTCAAAAGACCATTTCAGACACCGATATATATAGCCTTCACATGATCTGACCAAGATTCTGTCTGGACTTTAAAAGAGACTGTGACCTCTGAGTTTGTTTCGGCCTTTCTTCTCAGAGTAGTCAGATAGGAAACTCCGACCTCATCTAGTTTAAAAAAAATATGATTGACGTGTAAAAGTGTTTGTACAAACCTACTTACAGAAATAAAATCATTTATCATTTAACAACACTAATCTAGTATTTCACAGTCCAAGCGACTATTTGTTCAATCAATCAACTCAGCCTATCGTAGTCTATTGCTGGACATAGGCCTCTCCCAGGCTGCGCCACAACACCCTGTCCTCCGCGTTCCGCATCCAGTCTGTCCTAGCCACCTTTTAATGGAATGGTATCTCATTTGAATGGAATTGAATCTGTTCATTAAGAAATTCGTCGTTCATTAAAGTTCCAAAATTAATGATCGTCCTGTAGTTTTCAATCGCAAATGTGATTTCTAAAATCTCTTCTGCAATTTTATACACAAACAAAATTATGCCTTGAAAAATACCGACTGCTCATAGGTATTTAGCCCATGTTATCCTACCAATCCAGAAAATCTTTATTCGCGGATTTTCATCTCTCGTGAAAAATTTGCACAACAATTCCTCGACGAAAAAAAATACACAATCGAAAACTGCACGCTTGCCCAACACTAGCGCAGCATATTTAGCCATCCATCTCGGTAAGGCAGGGACCTAAAGTGTCCGCTAAAGATGCTCTTTTTAGCACCGTGAGTTTCCTTTTGGTCTGCGGTCTCCAATGGAAGGTTTTGTTACGTAATATTATTATTATGAATGAACTGAACTGAACTCGGGTTCAAACACGTTTTTTGTCTTTAGATTTTTATGGCGAGCGCTAAGTGTGGTAGATATGGGCCTGTCCAAATGTTTCTATGAGAAAGTTTGTTTGTTTTGGGTTCTGGTTAAGTGATCGGTTTGACGAAGTATAGCTGGATGTGTTGGAAGTAGAGTAGGTATGAGAGAGGTTCGCGAAGATTCTGTTAGTGCTGCCACATTTTTATATAGAATTCCCATTAAGTCCCAAGTTATAGAGTCGTTCTGAAAAACAGGCAACTCAGGATTTTCTATTTTTTAAATTAGTGGAAAAATATCAAGACTTTAAGTTAAAGGAACAACGTATCGCTCTATTTGCCCAAAGCTGAAGCTTCAACAGCTTTTATTTAGATTTATGTCACCTTGTCCTTGTAAAGTTAACACTTATCACACTTACGACTGATTATTCAGTTTGTTGATAAATACACTTCACGCTTGGCAGTTAACGATCTTCAATATCAATTTGATTTACGCTTTTGACGTGACGTTCTGACCTTTGGTCAAATCATAAAGATAATGAAAAAAAAAGCAATGCAATAAATAAATTAGGTACTAAACCTACCTCTGAAAATAAAAAATATAAATTTACAGCCTATAGTTAGAAAAACAGACAATTCATTCACCTCGTATTAATGAAACATGAAATTAACTTGTTTACACTGAAAGAATGTTCAATACAATAAAAATGTCCATCCATCATTATCATATTCTAAGTTTGCTAAACCCCACTCATTCACCTCATCTTTAGGGTTCCGTACCAAAAGGGTGCCAACGGAACCCTACTACTAAGGCTCAGCTGTCGTCCATCTGTCTGTCAGCGGGCTGTATCTCATGAACTGTAATATGTAGACAGTTAAAATTTTCAGTATGTATTTTATTGCCACGATAACAACAAATAATAAAAGCAATATAAATTTAAAATCTAAAGAGGTATACAAAAAACGTGTATAAAAAAAAGGAGTGTTAAATATTACGGTGGTACGGAACCCTTCGTGGGCGAGTCTCACCCGCACTTGATCGGTTTTTAATGTATCATGGGGAATGTCCCAAATCTCAATACATTTTGGTAATAACTGTTTTAGGTTTACAGGGATATTTCCAAACCATGTATCTACTTTACCAGAGCTTTGACTCAGAAAAAATAACAGAATATTGAAGAACTAAATCTTTTAAAATTCCACTTTATTTATTCAAATTAGAGTGAGAAGCACAACTTTTTTGAACGTTAAAACAAACAATAAAGGGCGAATATACAAAAGTTGGGTAACTTTTCGGGATATTTTGTTTATGATAGTTTTTTAAATCTAATTCCTACAAATTTGCGTTATAAGATAGCTAATCTAATGAATATATTGCTCATGATAGGGCCAGTCACTTTTTAAAGTAGATGCGGAGATATTTCGATTTTACCAAATTTGACTTCCAGGGAACTGACGAGGGTGACAAAGTACTGATAAAACATACAACTTCATAAGATATGTAAGAAATTTATTAAGACTTAGAAGAAATCTCTAATAATGGCACATATTTTGAGTCTCACTCTTAATCTTAATTCACTTAAGTAACAATTTAAAAAATATATATTTACGTAATACTGTGAGGAACAACTTTCTCTACCTTTCAGAATATCGATCAGCATCTACCTTTCAGCATTTTTCAGAATATCGATCGCAACAAAGCATTTTCAACATACTTTGATGATTATTCACTGTTGTCAGAAATGTGCCTTTTTTAGAGCAGCAAGTTGAAGGTCCATGTTTTCGTGGACCGTGCAAGCACAAGTATCACGGTTTGATAGCTTAGGGAGAACCACCCAAAATGGTCGGAGTCGGGTAAATAGGGAATAGCCCATTTTTAATGGAATGGTTTTCAAGAATTTCTCATGAAGATTTTTCATAGTGTCCTGTAAATATCTTTTCTGTTTTTTAATTTGTTTCCGAGTCACAAATTCTTTCTTGCCTGCTGCTTGACGGCTGTTAGAATCATCTTCTAAAAATTGCTGAACTAGACTTTGCACTTTAACTTTGACGTTTTTTTTTCGGCTGATTATATCCTGCTTTTTTAAAAGTCACTGCTTTGTTTGGTATTCTCCATAATTTGTATTTATCTACCACATTTCCGGATATAGCTTGTTTGAACTTTCTTTTATCTTCATGACTCTTTATTTTAGTGTAGTTTTCCTCTAATAGAATTTTGATAACTTCTCCGAAAAGGGCCTTCTTCACTAATTCCTTCTTTTTAGTTATATCTTCGCTCATTTCTTCAGTTCTGGTTTTCGTAGTTTTTTCCACAGATTTTACAACTTTCTTCAGCCTTTTGACTCTTCTATATTTTTGACGCTGATTGTTCAGTTTAGTTTTTAGTTTTGAAACCATTGCTTTCATTTCTTTTAATTGCTTATTTCTAAACTTTCTCTGTCTTTCACTTCTCCTTTTTGCTTCATTTGCTCTTCGATCTTCGTTCACAATGGACCGTATTAGTTCACCAACTATTGGTGGTGCTTCATCGTCAGTAGTTAAAGGAGTATTCTGGCGTACAAAATTATCAGTATTATTTTTCAAAAGTTGTTTTGGTTGCCTTTACTTTGATGAATATTTTTTCCATTCTTTTCTAGTTAATCGTTGCTCTCGTGGCGTCATGTCTTTAATGTTTTTTCCTTGTCCCTTTTCTTTCTTTTTTAAGTATTGCAACCTTTGTTTCTCTTTGTATTCAGCTAATTTAATGGGGTCGTTTTATATTCTAGCTAAGCGAGCCTTTGCGGCTTCTCTTTTCTTTTTCAATATATCTTCTCTATCCATATACATGTTTTGCTTTTTTTTAGGAGCCATGCTGTTTTAAACTGAAATAAGTAAAAAAAATGCTTAGACACGCTCAAAAAGTCAGTACCCTGGAAACACGTCAGTCCTTTGGCGCAAAATCAGACAGCGGACTGACGCCAACGGACTGACGAAACAAACATGAATTTGAGGTTGTCTTTAGAACTAGCGTTTATTTGGATGTTTTCAAATATCAAGAAGCTACATTTTAACAAATCAAAGTTAACTATCTATAAATTAAAATATAATACAGATTTACAAGGAAATAGCGACTCACCATAGGACTGAAATTTTGTCTGGATCGGCACGTGTTCACACGACAAACACAACTCTAGCACTGGCACAGTAAGGGCGGCCGAACAATGGCGCGGTCTGCAGTTAACTTTAGTACCAACCTTGAAATTTAACGCGGATTTGAACTTGTGTCGCCGGTATTTAGCGGGAAATTAAAATTCGAACAACACACAAGGGACTGACGAATAAAACTGAACACAAAGTTTCTTATTATTTTTACAACAACGGTAAGAATAATAAATGATGAAAGTTGTGATTATATAATAATAAATACATTACAGATTATAGTGAAATATTAAGTTTTATTGTATTAAAGGTAATATTTAATACACAGCTATTTGATTGCGTCCATAACTGTACCTTAGCTTTAAGCCATTGTAACATCCCTTAAACATTATGGAATGCAAATAAATATGAATATGAATATGAATATGAATTGCGCGCTTTTGAGGTTGTGACACGCCAAAGTACTGACTTTTTGAGAATATATTGTGAAGTTTTACAAATTTGTATTAAAAATGAATAGCTGAAATTGGGTGACCAAATAAAAGGCTTTTAATTGTTTTAAAATTAATCATAAAATATAAACAAAATATAATTATACATCGTTTTATTGACTGATGACATTGAGTTACCCATTTTTTGTAGAAACACCCTAAAAGAGAGCACCTCAAAAGCACACTTTCTGAAATATTTTTGCATGGCTGGGATTGTCCGACGTTGGTTGCTCAATATAAATCATCAATCAATCAATCATTTACGCATGATTGAATTGACATTACATTTGATTGGATTAAATAAATATAGTAGGCCTAATGATGATCCTTGCCGACGGCAGGTGAATGTGTGACATATATTTTACATAGGTAGGTACAAACGAATTTGTATTGGGCCTCGTAGCTAAAATGAAACAGCCTCACGGGTTGGTTGCAGGTTAAGGTACGCTTGCCGTGGTCGGGCCGTAGATGGGTGACCGTCTATTACATATTGAGACCCATCCGTGCCTCGGAAAGCACTATAAGCCGTTGGTTCCGGCTGGCCGGGTCTGCTGCTCGGTTGAAAGTCGTTACTGGTACCCAGAAGCCCGAAAGTCTGACAACCAGTGGTACCAAGGGGTATATAGTAACTGGGTTGTGGGGGTCAGATAGACAGTTCTGGTCAGGTAAGGTAATTCAGGCAGGCCCTCGATGTAAAATACTGGTAATCAACTGCATCCGGTTAGACTGGAAGCTGACTCCAATATAGAAAATACTAGGCAGGTGGTGACTTACGAATTCATGTAAATAAATAGGCAGCAGTTACTAGCTCTAAGTTATTAATTTAAATAGCCTTTATAATATTCATTTGGATTCTGGAACAGCTTCTCTAATATCCTAGAGCAGACAGTCTGTAATTTACTTGGCCTTTTTAACCCCCGACGGACAAAGAGGGGTGTTCTAAGTTTATTTATTTAACACTTTGAGCACACAAATGTACAGAGGCGGACTTAATGCCATAGGCATTTTCTACCAGTCAACCTTTAGGTGATGCAGAGACAAACAGTGGTAGGTGCAATTTATAATGATATTTTAGGATTATTATTTTAACTTGTGTATCAGTGTATCTCCCAAACGGCTGAACCGATTTTGTTCTTTTTTGTTTTGATAGAAAGGTTACTTGATAGAGAGGTTTCTTAGATAAAAAAAAGAAGTGAATATGTTCAGCCGTTTTTAGAAGTTTTGTTGGGGTTTTTCAAATTTTAAATTTATATGTTTATATTAAAATAAAACAGTAAACAACCAGGGTTTTCCTGTTCCTGATAACCCACTGCGGCCATCTATTTATCTGATCTGTCAATCGAGAAATCCTCATGGGCCGTTCAGAATCAAAATAGTAAGTAAGTCATTTATTCAAACTAGGCTGAGAATCGTCACTTTTTGAACGTCAAAATTACATAAGACAGTCCCCCAAATCGCCCGCCCATCACCACTTCCTAGTGCTTTAGCTGGGAAGAAGAAGCGGCGCAACATACTTCCCAGTAGCACAGCTGTCTGTTCAGTTAGAAGAACTGGATTCTATACAACAGTAAGTAATTAACATTACGAAACACAAAACATTAAATTAAATTATTTGCCATATGTCAGCTAGCACTCACCAATATACCTACTAACAAAAACATTGAATACTATACTCAAGCAAAAATAAACGATAAAAACGTAAACAGAACTTAATACCTACATAAATTTAAATACTTGGGCCATCTGGTAACAGATTTCCTGAAAGACGATTCAGATTTGGAGAGGAGCACAGAGCGTTGTCAGTCCGGGCGAACATGCTGGCCCGCAGGTTCTCCCGATGTACAGTCCCAGTTAAAATAGCCCTTTTTAAGGCATATTGCACAAAACGGTACTCGGGGGCCCTGTGGTTCAGGTATACCCAAGGGGCTTGCAATGCTCTGCGTATCCAATATAACAATGCGTGCAGGGTGCTGTTGCGACTGCCACGCTTCTGCAGTGCGTCGGCGATGTTTGCCAACGCGCGCACTGTCAGCTTTGACGCAGTATGGCGCAAGAAATCTGCGTCGTTACTTCGCAGGTTGCGTGTGAGTCCCAAAATTATTCTGCACTCGGTAGCCGCCCGGGCGGATAGTCCGCTTGTGTGGGCTTTAGCCGATCGAACAAGATCTGTTTTAGTTATTATGTACTAATATAGGCTAAGTAAGATGGTTACTAACACAATGGACCTCATTTGTAGTCCAAATAAATAAATGATAATAATAATAAAAGCCTCCAGGCATAAAGGGCATACCCGCTTACATATGCAATGCTGCATTATGTTTATTATATAATATGTAGCTGTAACTTGAAGTCACAAATGATAAACTAGGACCATCGAAGTAAAACAAAGAACCAGATAATTACTAATAATAATAACAAAAACGCAAAGATCAGCCATTACTTAATAAAGTTAGTAGTGTCAAAAATTTGCTCGAAAGCTTTCATTAGATTGTCCTCATCAATCGTTTAAAAACTTTTTTTAATAAATCGTATTGATAGATAATAAATAATGTTTATTTTTCTTTAACACAAAATAAAAATAAAATTGAATTACAGTACAAAGTTCATGTGTGTGTACATTGAAAGTAAAAAAAAATGTCTAGAAAATAATACCAGGTATAGGTACAACTCATATGCTTATTTACCTAGAAATATGAATAGGTACCTAATTTAAAGACAAATTACTTGGAAATAGAAAAGCCATAAAGCTATCAAGTTTCCATGAAACAGTAAATATGTAAATGATTCACTTTGAATGGAAAACGTTTCTTTAACTGGGAATAAGTTCATAGTTCTCGTCGAAGAGAAGTTAATATTGTGTACAAGTGGGTTCTTTCACAACTTTCAGTGTAAACTGTTCCAACACCATTTTCTTTATTTGCCTTATTCATGGAAGATCAATCTTTCTACTTTTACTTACTTTATACAATAATTCTACTCTCGTAGAAACTTTTTAGAAACACGTTCAAGGTCGGAAAAGCCAGAACAACGCTCTCTAAGAATAATCTGTTATGAATAGATTTTTGTTTTTGGCAAAATATTAAAGTTTGAAATAAGAAGTCTTTATTTTTTAATTATTGCACAGTTCCTTATTTTAAAACAATCGTTTGATCTCGTTAAGAGACTGGTCGACTGAAAAGACTGCATGTACATTTACCTTTAAAGTAAATGGTTCAATGGTAATAAATAGATTCGGAGCTACTCTAAGCCAATACAGAAAGAGTTAAGGCAAAAACACGCTGCACGAGACATCGGTTAAGTTTTTCCAGGTCGTGCTCATAGTAGCTTTACTTATCAACAAAGAAAGAGCCTACCTAATAGTACTTTCATACCAAATAACAAATGATATAAATTTTCAATGTCAATCATATATTCATGCACACGTTGGTACACGTGATTGGCACTATAATGACACTAAAACTTATTTATTTCAATATCCGGTGCCACAGGAAGGTAGTTGACAGTTACTTTCGCGCCAATTGCATAACAATATCGCCATCTTGATTTGAGCACGCGCTGCCGAGGGTTCGTTCTGTCTGCGCCATATTTTATTGGGTAATTTCATATCGAAATCATTTCTTTAGTACTGTTGTGCGTGTTATGTTTTGGGTCCAGATATATGATATGCAAATGTAGTTTAAATACTGAATATGATAAATATTTATTAGAGGTTCACAATAACTCGGTTACAATTAATACAGTGAATTAGGACGTGGCAGGACGAAGGTATGTAAGTGACTGGCGTGTCCGGCGCTCGCGCTGGCGTTCCTTTACAATATTAACAAAAGCAATTCAGCAAATCGCCTTGCTAGGGTCGCTAAAGTATTAAAAATAAGGCTTAGAATTATAACTTTATTTATGTTATGTTATTAAAAAAAAGTTTGTAAATAGCGACCACTATTCACCATGAGTTTAAGGCTCTACGTCCACTTCTACTCTCTGCCTTTTTCCTCCATCTTTCTTTTGTAAAACGTATCGCATCTATATACGATTTAGTTGCATTTTCAATAGCATCAACATTACAAGCAATCCGAACTAGATATCTAATCTAGAGTCCTCGGGGCCCTGAATACGACACAAACAAATCACGAATATGCTTTTTTGGTCAGTCTCACGTTTGTAATATAAAACAAAGAAATGAAACGAATAAATATTCTGAATTATGAATGAAGACCCCAACACACAAACAATCAAACAAGCCACAACCATACGCGTGCATCGAACGGTTCGCATCCGGCGGACGCAGACGACGAAAGTAAACTAAGCTGATCGCCCCTTTCGCCATACGGGGACGCGCGGGCCGTGTGCGGCGCCTGCTAATCGGATGGGCAGCTGGTCGGATGTTGTCGGCAGCCGGAGAGTAGCAGACAATGTGGCGGTATGACACAGATACTGGAAATGGAGAAGTATCAAGATATACCCATCTGAAGGAGTTGGTGTTCAAAATCCAAAACACTAGGAAGTGGTGAAGGACAGGCGTTTTGGGTGACAATCGTAAGTAATTTTGACGTTCAAAAGGTGCCGATTCTCAACCTCATTTGAATGGATGATTTTTTATTTTGTTTTTGAGTTAAATGTAAAGAGAGTCAAAAATAATTTTGGTATAAACCTAAAGTTTGTAATGAAATATCTACAAAGTCAAGCATAATTATCGAGGCAATATATTCTCACGGGAGTTCGTTGTAGCGGTTCAGTTGAAAGATCACGTTCAGTCTCGGATTGTTTTTGGGGATTGATTACGATAAATTATGACGAGTATGAGTTATGAGTTATTCATAACCAAAAGCTGATTAGGTAGGTATAGGCGTGCCATAAGGTCAGTAGTAGAACAGTTATGGCTCCTAAAAACAGGCGCGACACGCGACGCGACAAAGGCACCGCCTGTCGCGCGACGAGCGGTACTTTTGTGTCGCGTACGATTCGCGTCGTGTGTCGCGCGTGCTTGAAGGAGCCTTTAAGCTTATTATAAAGGTAGGTACATAACATTGCTTTAATAACTTATGTTTCATCTAATAAGTGAATTTGTATTGTTATTCTTTTGAAAAATTAATATCTTAAACTGCGTAAGCTCTACTTTAGAAAGATTTGTGATGAAAAGAGTCGAGCTTTACAAGTTCACAATAAAAAACGGTATAGGTACATACACAACCGATGAGACAGAAGATGTATGCGGCCGTTGCAAATAAGTATTAGAACCTAATAGCAATTACTAAGTATTAACGCACCGTATAAGTGCTTTTTACCTTCTAATTAAACGACTTTTTTAGTCTTTTGACATCTGACTTCAAAAAAACTGAAGTCCCTTGTGTCAACCGCTGTCTATCAACAAAGACAAGCCACCTTAAAGATGTGTTAAATTTCCATTTTAGGTAAACAAAAAGCTAATTTTACGGTAAATTCTTACTGGAATAAAATGTGATAATTGTATCGGTTTTCGAATAACCGAGAAATATACCCCCCAGAAGGGAAAAGGCCTGATACAAATGTGATAATAATGAATAATAAGTTCTGCTAAAATGTTACGCCCTTTTAATTAAACCATCACTACCGTGTGACAATTTACTAAGAAATTGTGCAGCTGTACCGTTTTTCTTTAATTCATAAACAGGGTTACTTGTAATTCGACGTATATCCGTTAGGAGCTGATAGGGGGGGCATTTTTTTAAGCGTAAAATGAAAATATTGGTAAGATATTATTTATTTATTAAAACTTTATGCACAAGTAAAAAATAATACTGTACAAAGGCGGACTTAATGATATTATTCTTAGATAGCTCATCATTTTAATTATTTTGTTGACTTAAGTACGTTTAATTATGTTCATAGCATAGCTACAATATCATTTTTTAATGGTACCCATTCAATATATAGTTTTTTTTTTTTTATTTGGAATTAAATGTCAAATTTTGGGTAAATTACAAAAACCCCTTACAATTGAAATATCTCGAAAACTATTGAATTTCGGCCATAGAAATGGGGGTTCAATTTATTGCATTTTGGCCCTCCTATCAGCTCCTGACGGATATACGTCTAATTACAAGTAGCCCTGTATAATCATCAAAATAGTTCAATTCATATTTCGCTGGCTTCCAACGAATGTCGAACCGATTACTATCATACACTTAAACATTATAAATAAACGTAAAGCATGCTGTTCATTAGAGTTCACGATAACATCGATACAACATGCGAGAATGTCCAGTTTTTGTGCCCGTATTCAAGCTAGGATAATTCTTACATTGTACATAAGATAAATATTTACCGAGAGGAAAAATCATGTGGCGTGGGACAGAAATAGGGCAGGTGGGATCATGTCTCCACCCCTTTAGAGCAACTGGTTTTGCAAAGTATTAAAGAAGTTAATAATATATGCTAGTGGACTTTTTATTGGCACAACAATTTGCTAATGATAATTAATACGCTGTTCGTCTAACGACATGTCTTAGCGATGAAATTAATTCAAAGAATATGTAAAGTGTAATTCATTTATCCTCAATTGGACTTGTAAAGTAACTCTTCACATAAATATCTAAAATTAAGAAAAATATATATAGGTATAAAACACACCAGAATACCAAACCTCGGCAAATCCTTAAACAAAAATATCATCAACAATCTTTTACGTTCACACCTAAACCCGAAAGCTGCCTCATCACCCGTAATAACCAATTAGTGTCCCCCACTATCTACATAACCCGAAGCCTGAAAGCCGGTACATGCGCGCGCGTCGCTAGAACCAAACAGAATCAAAATTCGACGCACACGCCGCACAACACATGGTTTTTTCGCCGCCCCACGTGGAATCTCCCGTAAATTCCAGTGAGCGCATTAAAATTGTATAGGATCTGAGTTTTTGCTCAGTATCGTATGTGACGCAGGACTGGGAGTACATAATTGTAATTAACATAAGATTTCCCGTAATAACCGCGTTGTGCGCGCGCGCCACTAAAATGGCTGCGTCCGCTTTTTGTGCTGTGCGCGTACGCTGAATATCATAAGCTACGTGCGTGGTCAGGCGCACACGAGGGCATTTTTCGTTGAATTGTTTTGTTCTTGGGTTTTGTTCTGTAATTGATATTGACGAAAATGGCTTTCAGCTCTGTTTTGTTGCGTAATTAACGTTCGTTTAGCGCTAGGTAGATATGTGTGTGTGAATTGGTGAAAACCTTATTTTTTCAGCTGTATAACATTTTAAATATTCTTGTACGATTTCCAAACAGAAAATACAGATTCATAAAGTAAACTGGCTCTTTGCACATCCAAAATCATTGTGAAAATCGAAACAATTTAAAAGGAATTTTCAGTATTTTCCAAACATCGGCCCGTGTGCACCGTTCGATGTCGACGGGAGACAGAGCTACGCCCTCTATACCTGCTACTCACTGCTACTTATCGACAATTGATAAACTCCCTTTATACTCACGACACGGCTTCTCACATAATTAGAAACAAACAACAATTAACAGAATTGAATTCTCAGAACTTGTCGAAAGATTGATTTAAAAATTTCCAAAAACGAAATATTGTGCCTTTTCGTAGGTACATTTTCCAGTTTTTAATATCACATCCATGCCTAAGAAATTGCAAACTTTAGACTGAATTTTTTAGATTTTTCTACGTGACATTTTGCAACATTGTCTGTCCAATTTTATTTCTAGTTGTCTGTTTAAAGTTCAAAACTTTCAAGTCCCGACGACACGTCTCCGACCCGACATTACCCCGTGCCCACTAAAAGCCGGGCTTCCTACAACCCGATCCTTTCGTCTCGTACGATGCGTGTGTGCCGGCCGCACTTTTTGCCCTCACTCGTAACACGATCGTCCCATCTCATAATTTTCGTCTTTTTTACCCTCAGTCCTGTACTGGCCTTATTAAGGAAGATGCTCTATTACGTTCGATAGCCGTTGATGATTGACAGTTGCTATTGCTATGAGTGTAAGGGAGGGTATGGGATTCTTACAAAAGACATTGTCATTTCAGGATTTTCAAAACCTGTTAAACCCATAAATATGACTTCATGATACAAAATAAAACATTATTTGTTCTCTTTGGACATTAGTTTATATGTAGCCTAGCTACTAAAAGAAAGTGAAGGGACTTTAATACGGAAATACTGCTCAAAACATTTTTCAGGGGTATGGATTTTCCATCTACTTAATACAATCCTGACTTGTCTTAACCAGCAATAAAAATCGCTACACGTAATACGCACTTAGATAGATAGCATTTAAACGTAGCATTAGTTAGCGGTACTAGCGTCATAACTGCAGAGTGCACACAGTCTCGTCAACATGCTACAAATAGCAATCCTGTACTCATGTGTACTCATGTTTATAATGTGTCGTTTCGTTTGGAACATGTACATTATAAACTTGTTTCAGCATACTACCGTAAGATACAGGTAAATTTTTATGGCCAAAATACACAGGAACATAAAGAAGATACCCTACCGATTTATCAATTCAGCTATTTATTATTTAATAAATAAAAATGCAGATAAGACCTTAGCAAACGTAGAAAAACTTTACAACAAAAAAAAAACGACTTCCAAAAAATACATGTGTACTACACAATCATGTATTTTTTGGAAGTCGTTTTTTTTTGTTGTATAAAAGTTTATATTTTTAAGTTAAGATAAGATAATTTATTTGCGTAAAACATGGTATACATAGGTGTTATTAAAGCATATGAGATCATACATGTTTTGCTTTAAAATTATAGCATGCAAACTACAACGAATAAACTTTGAATTTACAAACATTATACTTATTTTGTGTTAAAAAAAAATCTTAAAGTTATAAAAATTATTTCCATTCAGCCATTTATATAACTTAATTTTGAATAACCTGCAATTTAATATTTTTTATACATTAGGTAATTTATTATAAACACGTACACACATAGCCGGACAGCTTATATTATATTTTGCTAACCTAGGGAGTTCATCTAGTACAAGTCTGTATTGATCACGGCGATTTCGAGACCTTATTGACGTTTTAGTTGTGGTACCTACCCCACACACAGTGACAGAAGTTGTTATAACGTCATAATTTTTTTCCAAGTGGAAAAAATACGTATTATTGAAGCTAACTGAAAAACTACCCAAGCAAAGTTAATAAAATGTATATTGGACCACCCGTAAGACATACCCTATCCATTAAAAAAAGGATTTTCGAAATTGATTTACAATTTCCGGAGATATAGCACAAAAAATATATTTAAAAAAAAAATTAAACAAACGAATTGAGAACCTCCTCCTTTATTAAAGTCGGTTGAAAATATCCGACAGGTAATCCAGTTCTAGTTGCTATTACTGACCCAAATAACTGTTCCCGATATCCTGTAACCTAAATTACAGGGAAAAACAAACTGTTGCGCCTGTAGGTATTATCAAATAAAAAAAATGAATTTATTCGGAATTGCATTTAATTCTGGTATCCGCAAATTCATTTAGATTTTGAAACTTTTTTCCTGATACTAAATATAGAATTTTGTAAAGGTTGCCATTTTGACGGCAATTCCAAATTCTTACGTACCATTTATACGTCTACCTATCAGTTCCAGGTAAATTTGTCTCATGTTATTTTACGCGATAATGGCCAATAGTTTGCTAGTTTGTAGTTTGATCGACATGTTTTAAGTCTAGGTATAAACCTATGAGGCATTGTGTTTTCCGTGTGGGAAACTACTACTATAAGACCTCATCACGTATGCTAAAGAGTGGTAAATATCCTTGTTTGCGTTAAAAAGAGCATATTGTCGTAATTCATTGAAATATGAGACTCTCCGACAGTTCTTAATTAGGAAATGTCTTTTGTAATGCGCACAGCAAAAGAGTGGAACTCTCTACCTGCGTCTGTGTTTCCGAACGCATACAACCCTAATCTCTTCAAAGTGAGAGTGAACAGGCTTCTTCGGGGCAAGCTCACTCCACCGTCGACTGTCTCTGTTGTGACGTTGCAAAAATCAATATATAAAGCAACTAGTAGCGACACCTTTCGTGGGTCTGCTCAAGCTCGTAGGATGATGGTTTTTAAGAAATTCTGTCATGCGAACTAAATACATGTTTATTAATTATATATATATAAACATAAGGACATAATTTCCCACATTCAACTAATATACATGTCTAATAAATTCAAGATTACTAATAGATGAGGATTCTATTTAGTCTGTGGATTAGCCAAAAAGAATTGATAGCAGTCAAAATGGTGTAAAGTTTCTTTTCCCCTCTTGGCGTGACTACGAGGAACACGCTTTGGCAGAGGGACCAGTTCTGGGATGACCAGACTGAGTCCAAATAACCCGATAGGTTTTATATAAAACTAATCAAACCCGATCCTTGTGAGTATTGAACCATTTTATTAGTTCTCGTTTTTATAACCTGGGTCTCAGTTGTGAGTTTTGACACGAGGATGTTGTTTCAGGTCTGGCTGATTATGCTAACCTTCTTTCCTCATCATTAAGATCCCTAATGCGAGGAAAGACGTGATGCCTTGGTGTAGCCCCGTGGTCAGATGATTTGAAATTGATCCGGGTGCGGGCAATTTAGAGGTTAACCCTTTATGGTGTGGCCATCGGTTATTGAAGAAGGCCTTACTGAACCGGATAACGATAAATGAGGTATGTTCGCCACTCCAGGTAACAATAGCGTCACCGTCTACCCGTAGACCATGTTATTCGTGAGAACATAGGCATATTCCTTTGTTCGATGCCAAGGGTCTTGATTCCGTCAATTGAAATTGAATTGAAGAATGAATACACTGAGAGAATACTGAGTTTAAACTAAATAGTTTTAAATTAATCTATGAAAGCGTTAGACCTTTTGTAAAAACTAGGTAGTTGTTATAAATTATTGTTTCTCGGGTAGCTTTACATAAGCGATATTTTCCCTATATGAGCGCAACCATAATAGGTCGATACTTATTCGATTGAGCTAGAAGATATAAAGCAGTTCATCTCACGTAATCACTAAAGCGACCCTGAGTTTTAGTTTTAGTCTCATTGCAGGTGTGTACCTAGTTTTGTCGGAGTAAACACCTAAGTGTGTTGGAAGGGTTTGGTTAGTGGCTCCCCACAAGTGATGTTGTTGTACCTTCATTTTCTGTGTATGATAAATTACAATAAAATGTATCGTATTGTATAAGAAGGTACTTGTTTTAATTGAATCTTTCTCGTACAGCTTAAACCCTATAAATTTAATTTAGCACGATGGTAAGTAGTATAAACATCTTGTTTTCTAAAGATAACATACAAACTATTTTTTAAACCGGGTTACATTGTCACCACTGACCTAGACTAGAGCCAAGAGCAAACCCATCTTAAATAAAAAATAATAAAATAAACAACCTATGTTTTGCATAGAATTTGAATTTACTGCTTATTTTTAATTTAACAGTGCCTTATTTTTTACTTTCATAGAGTTTTGGCGATTCTTACTTTTTTTAAACTACTACGGATTATGTTATAAATTTCAAAATTCAAAACCATACGCGACCACAAAATGAGACACTAAAAAGAGAACATGTCGCATAATTAAAGTTTACTTTGTGCTCAAAAGCCGGGTGTGTGCGGTAAAGGCACTCATTTTTCAGCCTCTGAAAAAAAATGGCATAGTTGCGGAATTATAATTAGGGTTGTATGGTCGCGGTGTAAAAATATGTGTCAGGTGTTGCTTCCGTAATAATTGTGTTGTTTGGCAGTTATTAAAGTCAGGATTAATTACTATGTAATTGTACCTAGATACACTTTTAAGGCTGTATTTGCTAATTAATCGTCAGGATGTGTGGTCCTTTATTATTAATGGCCCATCTATTCTTGCAGCAGAAAACCGACAAAGAAAGTGAAAATTATCATTTTAAATTAATAGAACGTTAGGGTGCTTTAAAAGGGCGTCATCGTGTAAAGTTAATTAAATAATGTCTGGCGTACCCTAACCCTAAGCAGTTAGCTTCTCTATCAATTAGCAGACTGGCTATCTTTTTACTACCACACAAGCTAATCTCCTGTTGATTGTAGGGCGCGATAAAATACACTAAATATCATTATAAAGTCTTAATAATGAAAAGTGACATAGACTTGCTATAATTCAACAGTTTAATGTAATTGCTATCATACGCGTGAAAAGGAATGCATTGGAAAATCCATGAAAATATTTAATAGTCTTTACAGACTTTTCATAATGTTATCTACGTTTGTGTTGTGTCAGCTGTCGTGTCAGATACATGCATCTACAAATCATATGCGAAATAAACTTCCACTAGCGCATACTATTTAAGAAAAATTTACGTATTTCTCAAACGAATTACAAGGTTCACATAGAGAAAACATAAATAGGTTTATAACAATGTTTTCTGCCAGTAAGCGCAGATAATAACAAAAACAAACATGTATCTTAACATTCTTTATATCATAAGTAACATTAGAAAATGCCTGAGGCATTAAGTCCGCCTTTGTACAGTATTTTTTTTTACTTGGCAGAAAGTCTTAATATTATATAAATATTTATTATATAATAATATATAAATATAATATTTATATAATAAATAAATACATTACAAAAATACATCGTTTTAGCACAAGTATAAAATAAATAAAATCAGTTACACAAGAAACAACACAATAGTTTTGTGTGGCGAGGGTAGGGTGCAATTTAATAGACGTTGCGTGTTTTTTTATAATTTTAGACATTAAGAACTTTAATAAATTCTTTGTTTCCTTCACACACGCATCCCACACTCCAGTGAAACATACAAACAACAACATTATCAAGTGCAAATCATTAAAAAAGCTGATAATATGTAAAAGGATATAAAAAATATAAAATAAATTTAAAAAAAGTACCCAAAAGGCTGGCAGCATTGCCACGTTGTATGGCAATGCTGGTTCTTTGGCCAAAAAATAGGCCAGCCCTCTGGTGACGAGCAAGCAACGTCGACCGCTTGGCAATGTATCGAAAAACTAAGGGGCACTCGGACGCCATGGCCCTACTGTTTAACCCCGAACGGCTCATACACATAAGTCCCAAAAAGATTGGAGTATTTGCACCGTTTGAGGTTAAATTAACCTTCAAATAGGTCAATAGCCTTAATGTTAAACAACAGTCGAAATTCCTGGATAACCGAACTACGTTTCCAATTAATCGTTCGTTTTCCCTGGATCATGAAAACCGAAGGGTTGGGTTTAGAAACGTGCTGCCTCGTTAGAAATAATGTGAGACTATTTGGGAAAAAAAAATATTTTGCCGGACGCGCCTTTTTTAAAAAAAAATTAAAAAAGAAGTATTTTTTAAGTTAGAGACGTAAATATTTTCGTCAAAAACGTAACGAAATGGCTTAGGTAAGGTTAGAACTGTGACCAATCGCGTGCGAGCGGTGCCGCGGGAGCGGCCGGCGACTACCACGGCCGCCTACTTCCAAGTTAGATTTCTTACCGACTAATTCTGATTTGTTAACCGGCCACACGTAACTGCCCGTTCAGTCATTTTAAAGCTTTTACTCAAGTAAGGTCAAATAAATTAATGACCGTTCGGCCGGCGGCGCACGGCGTTCCTAACACAATCTCTAAGGTCTCTTAAAATTTTATTTTTAAAAAATACGCTTCTCTGGCAGAAAAAAAGGGTTCAGAAGCACCGACCCTCTAAAACCCCCAAATAGTCTCACATTCTTCCTAGCGAGGCAGCATGTTTCTAAACTTTAACCACAGCCAACACCTACATAGGTATATTCTTTGTTCTTCTCGCTCACACATCTACAAACATCCACTCACACATGCAAACGTACAAACAATGATATTTCCACGTGAAAATCGTCCTTCAGGTGGTGCGCGCTGCTGCGCGTGAGTTGAACGCCGATGGGCCGCCATATTGAGACCGGACGGACGATTTAGGCGGGCGCGTGCTTGCACATAGCGATTGGTTATTGATGTGACCATTATTTTAGAAGATTTTGTACCTACTTTTGCTGTTTTGAAAAAGAAAAAGATTATCGCATAAACCACAATTTTATAGCAATGCTGACTTAAGAATTACTTTTAATCAGGACTTTGACTCTCGATGAAGAAGAATTCTTATTCCTTTTCTTCAGATAAAAATAACACAATATTTTTACTAGTTTTCGTCTGTTTTGATATTGACAGAAGTTGTGTTTGCTTATTCATAAATCATTCGTCTGAGGTTATGATTGAGATGATTGAGTAGGCCTTTGCTTAAGTTGCCCAGTTGCAAAATTACTAGTTATCCTGCTTCAACTTGATTAGGAACACTGACAAATGCTGGCAATATAAATATTAATTTCTGAAAAGATTAACGTTCTAAAGATGTTAATTTGCCAATCAAAATTATAAATGGCTGACACTTTAAGAACAAACAGATTTTCATTCATCATGAAATTTGCATGAAAATCTATTTACTCTTTAGACAATGCAAACACCACCGTCGTTTGATTTTTATTATGGTCACCCTAAACAAAAATGACGTGCGATTCCCAATTACGGGTTACATTTATTAGAATAATGAGCATTAGCAAAATATTCATGCGCTGGCAACATTGACTCTTTAATATAACGAGTTTTTTGTCCGTTGTAAAGAGGAAAATTTTCGACATGTTATGTGCAGGTATGTTGGTAATTATGCAGGAAGTTCTTCAATGTGATTTTTGGGCGGTTTCCAGTTTGACGAAAATCTTTTTCCGGCTTTTTATAAAATATAAAATATGTAGTAGGTGAAATGATAAGTTGCTGTTGATCCACGATATAAGTAGATACGAAAGACAGGTAGGTATCGGTTTTCCTGATCAAGTATCCGAACAGAAAATCTGCTGTTTAAGTTAGTTGTTAATATAATATTAACACTACTGGAGACTAATTTTGATAGAAGATTCAAATAAATAGGCTATTAGAAACATAGCAAGAAAGAGCAAGGGTTGATTGTAAACAAACAACAAACCTGCCTGTTTTTCCCTTACGATTTACTTACATAGAATATATTTTCGCCTACTTCTGTAAAAATATGTCACGTAATTGTGTTAGTGGGTGACAAACAAAATCGTAAAGATAGGATATTACGCTTTACGTTCACCGTGGGGCTCGAGGGGCTCGTGGCTAAGTTATAACAACCGCAAGGGTCAATCGATCAGGTTAAGCTACGCTTGCCGCGGTTGGTCCGTGGATGGGTGGACATCTTTACATACCGAGACCACTCCGTGCCTCGGAAAGCACGTTAAGCCGTTGGTCCCAGCTGTCATTCGTGGATCTTTGACAGTCGTTACGGGTCGTCAGAAGCCCGAAAGTCTGACAACCAGTAACGAAAGTCAAACCATGAACCAGATACCAAAGGGTATCGTGTTACCCAGATAATGGGTTATGGAGGTCAGACAGGCAGTCGCTCCAAGTAAAATACTGGTATGCAGCTGCACCCTGTTAAACTGGAAGCCGACCCCAACAGAGTTGGGAAAAGCTAGGCTGATGATTATGACGTCCACCGTACGATCAAGTTCGGCTGAAAATCTAGTTATTTATTTCAGAAAATCCTGTTATATATTTACCTGATGATTATTTTGTATTAATATATAGGGATCAGTAGATAGGTATGGTTGTGTGACATTATTGAAAATTTTAAAAATAAACGAATATACCTACCTATAACTGATAAAGATCAAAATTAACATGAGTTACAATTCTGCTAGTGCTGCAATCGCTTATCTATTAATTACCAAACGTCGTTTTTTGTTAAATGCTTTCTTACGATCGGGCGTTGAAAGCCCGCAGATGATAGAGAAATAAATATATATTTTCTTTCGTTTTATTTAAATTTTCTCTATCTTTAAAAAGCTAAGATGCAAAACACCACTAGCTTATTTGTACAATGTTGTATAGAGTTATTAAATCATTGAAAAAAAAACCAATAGCCTTATGGGTCGCATAAGTTTATAATAATTTTCCGTAAACAAAGACTTGTAGGAACTATTCAAGATGGCCGAGTACAGGAAAAATATTTTAATTTCAACAAACCTTGCTGTCTTGAAGCTGATATCCTTGCGGTTGATGTCTTGACAATGTGCTAGGATTGTTGATGTTTCTTTGTTTATAATAATTACCTACTAGTTTTATATATTTTTAACTCTGATATAATTTTACGAAAGTGAGACCATGGTAGAATCATGATTAACTCCAGAAAGTTCCTGAAAATTCATAGGTATGATACGAAGGATGTTTTCCAATTGCCCGCCTAGCTAGCTCCAATTAACTTCAAAAACTGTCTGAAAATCCAAAAAACTAATGAAGTTTTACCTTCATGAAGGCTTCTGCTAGTCGCTGGCAAGTGTACCTACATATTGTATTAAATGAGTTGGGCCTTGTAGATGGCCACGCCAATGGGGCATTGGTGGCGTTTTTTAGGTCCTCGAAAGTGCAGGTGTACGGACATTTTGTGTATGGATACTTTGGACACTCATGAAGGCAGGGTTACACCCTCAACACACCACCAAATTCAAGCTAAGCTGTTTAAATATCTTCTTGTCTGTTACTATGCCTTTTAGTTAGAAGCGAAACTTGCAAAGCGCAGGGCAACATGTAATTATGTTTGTAAGGGTCGGACCAGCAACTTCTCATAACTTTATGATTTGAATCCACTGTTCTGTACCTACACAAGTTTGGACGTTGCAGTAGTTCGAGATGTGATTGGTTTCAACTGAGCTGAATATGCATTAGTTTGGTTTGTTTGTGCCTGTATGCCATGTTTCCAAAAAGAGCTGAAAATATCGTATTGGCGAGAACAACACTTTCATATCTTGTTAGGCCGAGAGCTTTTTACCGTATGATATATGCGTATCAACACTGAAAAATTCGTCAGATAAAAGGGAAAGCTGAAAACCCAATCCTTTTTACACTAAACTTACAAGGCACTGAAGCGAAGGATAACATCTCGAAGAAATCTGCACCCTAATTGCGTAAAACACTTTCTATCAAAATCCGAAGAATTTGGAAGGAAGTTCGTAATCCATTGCATTATATATTTGGATAATTCATCTGCTCAACAACAGAAATAACGCAATGAATAATGTTGAATTGACAAAATGAATAGAATTGAGATTGAGTGGGTTATGCAATTATCCCGCTGGATTAAAGTAAACTGTATTGTGCTTACTTGCACTGAGCGGGCGTGGTGGTCAACCCTCGCTCCTAGAGGCCTTTGTCTTGCACCGAGGCAATTACAGACTAATACTACAATATATGATTAAAACATGCTAGATTCAAAATAAAACCCACAAAAGAAAAGGCCACTTTTCCAATTACACCCCATCACAATTTAGCGACTGCCGTCACACTTATTTATATGTATTACATACAGGAATTAGGTTTGCAAACTAGAGTGACGGCCCGTAGATAGGAGATAGCCGTGTGAGGAACGGACAGTTGCCAGTAATACATTAGTAATACGATACTTACACGGGCTTACATCGGAATACTCGTATGTTGATGGCTTGTTGGATCGGTTACATGTTATATTTGAGTAGAATGTGGATGGGAGAAGCTGAAATCCCGGTTTTGTTGATAATAGAATGAGTTGGTAGCTTGGAGGCTGCAAGCATTCTTTTCTTATTTAGATGAGACTTATCACTATATCAATGAATGTGAATTCGTGAATTCTGATGCATTCAGAGTTTATCAGTTTGTTATAGCAAATAGGAAGAAGATCCCGATCAATAGCTTTTTGTTACAGATTAATTTTAATAGGGCTTTAGAAACAGTATCTGCTGTTTCTAAAGCTCTATCCAAATTAATCTGTTTTCAACTCTTAGACCCGCTTGCACTACAATTCCCTATATAAGTATAATAATTATGTATGAATGTATTTATTGTATATGTAAATGGTACACCACTGAACTGCAGTATTGTGTCTCCTTCTCCTGTTAATCCATCCAAAGGTTGCCACCGCCCATTGTGTCACCCTATGTAACATTTCTACATTTATATCTGTAATTTTTATGGTGTATATAATAAGGAGTATTCTATTCTATTCTAAGGACGGATTTCACCTTTGAAATTGAACGCGAATGAACGAAAGGACTTTTGTAATGAAAATCGCATCCAATTCGTAGAACATACCTCGTAGAGATTGCCCCACTTGCGACACGTCTGTGAAGCATCCGTATGCTATATTTAAAATTCATATAAAAAATCTCATCTCCATCCATTTTTAGAACTCGTTTACACTGATTTGATTGCTCCCATACCAACAGTTGGTGGAAATCTCCCGCTATAGTAGATTTACTTTACGCTGTTTTTTGTTGCTATAGACTGGTCTATTGGTATTTCTTATGGGTGATTTCACCCCAAGCAAATATTTCACCTCTTTTTAATGCCTTTTCTACCCGACTTTGCTAGTGTTCCAGCAGCTGAAACACTTTTTATTGGCCTTTCTCTGTGGAACGTGGAAGCGATGTTCCTCTGTACATTTTTCTCTCGAACCGTTTGCCCATTTAGAAATACCGACACTAAACTCAAACGTCGAAGTTACTAATGACAATGGTGCCTGTTCGACGTATTCAATTAGTGCTTAGCTGAAGACGACGTTTATTTGCTATTCTTTGTGTACCTATTTGCAATTTATTTAGTCTGTTAGTGGAATAATTTGCTAAAGGAAAGAAATAAGTGTCCGTTTTTTAGTCGGGGTTAAGAATTGTATGGAAATTTGTGAGAACAGTACCAATTAAGCTTGTTTAGTTACTTTCTTTTAATTTCTTTGGGAAACTTTATGGAACTCAAAAGTAGATCTTGTCGTCGCGCGTCGTCAAATACGCTGAATCTTTAAATATTTTAGCGACACAATTGACTTGTCGATTTTGACAACCTCTTTCATGAACAGCGTCGAAACTTTTTAATTTCAAACCTTTCGTTTTCTGGGTTCGACTCTTCATTCGACTAGTTCCATTATAATAAACGATATCACTATGTTCATTAAACAATATTGTGATTTTTCACATGTTTAAGTACTCTTTTTAGTAACAATGCGTTGACCTAAAGCGCTGTCTTCTCATTCGAATCGCATCAAGCAGATTTACCAACATACATCTCCAACTTACGTCCACAATTAGTGACAAAGTAACATTTTAATACTTCGCTAAGTAAACAGGCCAGTTCATTGGTCGTAGGTACAGTGATTAACAAGTGCACACATGGGCGCAGTGGCTCGCCATGGTCTACACTTGAATATGTAATGCCTGCCATGTTGGGAGCTTGTCAAATGCGCACAGAAATGGCGAGGAGACGCGATCGGTAATATTAGTTAAGTTTTAGATCAAGGTATAGATTTTTCTGAATGGGCATCGGATTGATAAAAAAATCAGGTCTGCGTGTGTAGGATTGCTGAGTGTGTACTGAAACTACTCAGATGTCACGATGTACCTACTTAGTCAAAGCGGTGCGTAGAGAGCTCTTTCACTAATACGTCCTTGGACGATGGAGGATATTTTTTTTATTATTGAATGAAATAAAGAATTTAGTAATTTGGATTTATAAACTATAGATACTTAAATATAGGGTACCTACGAATATTACCGAATGACATTACTACCTATCAATAGTCCGTTGTTAAAACAATCAACATTTTAACAATTTTATAAATCAAAGACTGCAGACAACCAGTTGAGATTATGTACTAGAACGCCATTAAAATTATAAATTCACAACAGTAACGAATGCCTAGAAATATTAATTAAATAAACCTTTCTCTACCGTGGACTGTCATCTCAAGAACGGGTTGCCATCAATAAAATAGGCGTTTGCGCTTTTTTCACGTCTCCACTATTTCAATGTATCGAACAGCATATTCATTACAAATCGGACGAGCTGATTGGCTGGCTGACAGCCAATCAGCATTCACTTGATATGTTATTAAATACCGAATAATAATTGTTGATGATATATATCTACACCAAATATCATCACCAATATTACTTGAACTCCGAGTGCCAGTCGGTATTGTCATTTGCACGGAATTTAGAAATTTCAGTACTGATCCAGAGGTCTTTTAAAACTGGTTTCAATGAGTTTTTTCATATCTTGGAAGTTTTTGCGACTCGATTCGCTATTTAATTTTATGTTTCGAATTTTTTATCTGTATTGGTGGATTGGCTATGATTAAGTGTTTTTTTGTGGATAATTGTGTTTCAATTATACATTGTATTGTAAACTATTCGATCGGTGTCATGGCGGATAATGTTAACGGTGTCATTCAAACTGTTACTGTATGAATTGATTTTTTTCTTGTACCTATGTGTAAATTAACTTCTCGCGTAAGTTGTCTTAGGGCAGATTTTTCAATAGTCAGACAACTTTTATCTGAAGAATAAATCTGACAGTTTGACATATTTTCCATACAAAAGCTGTCAAACCAGCATGTTTATTCCTCTGATAAAAGCTATTGACTATTGAAAAATCAACCCTTCGTCAAATTAGGAAAGTAATAGATTTTATCGTGTTCTCTGATATCTGGTAAGCAATTTATCACTTACATAACATGCCATGCTGGTTTTAAGGGATAAGGTAGATTAAAATATTGCTACCTATATGCTATATGTATGGTTATAAATTTGCGTGTTAAGACAGGCGCGACGCGGCTCTAGTAGAACAATTTAATTTTTTTGAAAACTTCATGGAAATTGTTCGCGACGCGTCTTGCCTTTCTGCTTACCCTACCTATTTAATCAATCCACGATGGGTGAAGGTTAAGCTAAACGTCTGTATATAAACTAGAATCTAGAATAGATATACAAGACTAAAAGGTATTGGGTATATCGAGGTACTTGAATAGGTACACTGCAGAATGGTCATACATAATAATTATTATAAATGAAAGCCGCTATTCGTGTCTGTCTGTGTGAACGCGTTCTTCTTCTAAATTACGCAACGAATTATGTTGTGGTTTTCACCGGCACGTAGATAATTTATTTCGGAAGGTTTGTGTGTATAGAAGATTAATATTAAACTTACATTTTTAAATAAATCTCGATGTATCATGAAGTGGCAAGAACCGTGCGAAGCAGAGGCGGGTCTAAAGTGTGGAATATATACTGGGTTACTTGTTATTTGACGTATAGATATACGTAATTTATTGCTTTTTAGCCCCCCCTGGCAAATGCCAGGGGGGGCTAAAAAGCAATAAATTAAAGCCCCATAATTATTTTAAGGGTTTTTATATTTTGGTACCCAAAATTTTACATTTAATTCCAAATAAAAAAAGTACTAAATATTGAATGGGTACCATTAAACATGGTATTGTAGCTGGCGCTTCAATTAAGCTTGAATTTTTTAATGGAACCCATTTTTGAAGTAGTTTTTTATTATTATTTGGAATTACGTGTCAAATTTTGGGTAAATATCGAAAAACCCTTAAAATTCAAATATCTCGAAAACTACGTATTGAATTTCGGCCATACATATCGGGGGTTCAATTTGTTTGCGTTGTTTGTTGCGTCGAATTACAAGTACTTAACCCTGTTTATGAAGGTTATAACAAAAACAAATATTATTTTTAATTACTTTTATTACAAAAATTCGAAACGAAAGGAACATTTATTACAATAAGAAAAAAATAAGATACACCGTTGTTATTGACTTGATCGATGCGCAGACGTTTTAGACCACAGGCTTATACACAGATAAACTCGAAATGGAGGATATGTAAGTACTAGGTACAATAATATATGTACCTTGGTATAATTCGACAAAATAATATCTAAAGATACCTGCTATCTTACGCAGCTAGAATAAAAAATAAAAAGGTTATTCACATCTGGCGAGAACATAAGTTCAAGTTTGGTGTTTCATTGAACTTAACTAGCTTGAATACTGTGATCGGGTTTAATACTTAATGCTTTACGACAATTTTTGGCAGTCTCACTATATCTTGAAAATGTATTCTTGCATTTCCTTATGAAAAAAAAAACACAAAAATAGTGAAAATTTAGTTTGCCTGTGATCAAGTTTACGGAAAAAATAAAATACTGTAAAATAAACAAAATAATAATAAATGCTTCAATGATAGTGACGACGATAGGGCCGCGGTCCCACCGACAGCGGGCGCTTAAGAGGTAGCGGGAGCGGGTAAAAATATACCTAACTAATATATTGATATTAAGTTTTTCGACTTTATAGAATTTATATCGGATACTACTTAAGCATTTTATACATAATAATAATAATACCTACAATCTACTGATGAGGTACAACCAATTACATAAAAAAGCGAAAATAAATGAGTTACATAATAATATCTAAGTAAGCTCGCAGGTTTTCCTTGCTTTTCCTCCTGAAACACATCTCAATGTACTACATTAAATCGACCCGCTTCCGTTTAAATTTAATTAAAACTAAAAATTAAACAAAATGAAAATAAAACTAAAATTCGGTAGAATTCACATTATATTTAAAATGCGTTTTAAACGAGTGTGTCAATGTTACTCTTAAACCTCGAGTTATCAGATTAATAAGAAGTATTAATGTTTGGTACAAAAATACGCAAGTGTTTTGTTATTTTTTATACAAACAATATTAATATCTACATACTTAAATATAATAAATTAAGGTTTTTGATTTGAATACGATACAATTTTTACTCTTAGTCACTGTTAATACATATTTATTAAAAAATTGCAAGTGACTTTTGATTGGCAAGGACATGCATTGCAAGGCTAATACGTACTTTTAAAATTTCCATCACCATTTGATTTTAAAACAAGACCAAGTTAAAAGGCAAGCGAGTGTCGAAATATAGAGTAAACAGTGCTATTCCATATGACAGGAACCTCATCAAGTTAAGTAAACCTGTTTTCCAGAACTCGTGAACTAAATAAGATAGCAGAAACGAAAAATAACGTCGTAAATAAAGGTGAGGCACTTACAAAATTGTTCTGTAGAGTTCGTGTCGCGAATTCAGTCGGGTTTTTCATATTTAAATGAAAAGTTTTCTTGGCTATGACTTTTATGTATTATTTCATAACTAATTCAGTAGCTGGACCAATTTGATACTGTTATGTTACAAATTGGGTTGATTACTTGTATGTACCCTCACTAGATATTTAGAGCAAAATATTTATAAAAAAATTAAAATTGTGTTTTTAAAATACAGTAGGTAATCAAGACATAGCTTTTTAAGTATGCTGATCACATAAAGCGTAATAAATTACAATGAAAAATGTATGGTACTACTTTCACAAATTCTGAAGAAAATTGCTACTCGCTTACAATCTGAACAAGGCCTTACGATGGAACAATAATAGTGACATGTATGTAATACAATGTGATATATTTTTGATTAAGTCTACCTACCTACAAACGAATCTAGATAGCTTGTTATTACTAGAAGTCCAAATATTAGCTTTGGTACATAATTTTTTAACTCTTTTTATTTATCATAAGATTATATTGATACATAACGATCTCCGGCATTTGCAGGGGTGATTCTGAAACAAAAGAACTATATTAGAAAAAAAAAACTGTTTCGTAAGGTTTTTATGTTAAAGTAATACTGGAGTTATTATTTAACGTTATAGAAGCCTTTTCGACAGAGTTTCTGTTTAATAAATGATTTAAATTTATTGAGGCTCAGTTCTTTAACATGGCTTGGAAGTTTATAAAAACGTATACTTTGGCACTTAAATGATTTACTAATTTTTTGGCACCTAGTCGTGGGCACAATTAGTAAATCTTTCTTTCTAGTATTTATGTTATGAATGTCGCTGTGTTTAGAATATAGATTAATATTCTTTTTTACATAAATCAGGTTCTCATATTATACATATTGAGATGCGACTGTCATTATGTTTATTTCCTTAAATTTATCCCTCAGTGAATACCTACAACTTAGGTTATAAATTGCTCGAATGGCGCGTTTCTGCAACACAAATATAGCCTGAATGTCGGCTGCATTTCCCCACAGCAAAATGCCGTACGACATTACACTATGGAAATAACTATAATAAACTAATCGAGCTGTTTCTACATCAGTCAAATGACGGATTTTATAGACCGCGTAGGCTGCAGAGCTATACCGCTTCGACAATTTGGTTATATGTGGGCCCCACTGTAGCTTTGAGTCTTAAGTAATACCTAAGAACACAGCGGTGTCCACAAGATCCAATTCCGCCCCGTTTACCAATACTTTGGGTTTCACCTGCTTAGCGTTAGGTGTCAAAAATCTAATACATATTTAGTCTTTTCCTCGTAGTAATAAAGTAAGTAAATTATTAACACTAAACCAATGCACTATTTTAGCGATAGCGTTATATACATCGTCAGTAATTGTGTCTGTTGTCACTTAAGCTTACATAAAAGTGACGTATCATCAGCAAATAAAACTATTTCATTACTGTTTTTTATAAGGCTAGGTAGGTCATTAGTATAATGGGCAAAAAAGGGCCAAGAATTTAGCCCTACGGAACTCCCATAGTGACAATAGAACCCGGGGATCGCTTGCCGTTACCGTCCACTCTTTGGATCCTTTTATCCAAATAATAAATAAGAAGATCCAAGGCAGTGTATCTAACACCATAGTGATGCAACCGTTCTGAGAGCTTCACCGTTTTGAGAGAAGCGGTGATGAAATAATTTACACAAAGTAAAGCGCCTGGCTGGGTTCGAACCGACGACCTACATCTCGTAAGTCAGGGCCGTTACCTCTGGGCCACCACTGCTCCTTGTATCCAAAGTATCCATGAAAGTTTTTTTCAATGTGTCTTTAATTATTCTATCTATAATTTGGTCCCAGCTTGATAAAAGTTTACTAGATAAATCGCTTTGTAACTTAATCTCACACAGCACAGTATTCTTAGCAACTAGCCCATGTATGCTTACCGTTGTTCCCGCGTCACTTTCTGCCGGTGCTCAAGTCTTGTAGTTCGCTGCTGTCGTCGCTAGAGGCGCTGGCTCCGCAGCCGTTGGTGACAGTGGATGAGGGCCCGCCTGCTGCTGCCGCCATGGCCATTGATAGCGGTATAGTGATGAACTGGGGCTGGTTTGATGATGATGCTAAGGACAGTGAAAATTCGCATTTAATCACTGTTGTTCTTTCCTAATACGAGTTACAAATTACTACTTAGCGTCTCTGTTAACTAAGGTATCCTATCAGAATTGTAAAGCTTCGTAAGCTTTACACTTCTGACAGGATTCACGACAATATTTTTTTTTATTTTTTTATTTATGATGGGTTTGCTCTTGACTCTAGTCTAGGTCAGTGGTGACAGAGACAGAGTCGACGGTGTAGTGAGCTTACCCAGAAGAAGCCTGTTCACTCTCACTTTGAAGAGATTAGGTTTGTATGCGTTCGGAAACACAGACGCAGGTAGAGAGTTCCACTCTTTTGCTGTGCGCATAACAAAAGACAAAGACAAAAAAACGAAAAAAACAAAAACGACAAAGACGTAGTGCAGTGCTAGTGAAGTGTTACTAACATAGGCATAAGTTTTATTTACTAACACTTATTGTTGATAATAATATGTATACTTAGGTTAAGGTATTTATCTATGGGTCTATGCAACCCGAAATAAATAATTTCATTGATTGAAAATACATTTGGAAACGCTTAGACACATTGGTGGAATAGCAACTAGGTAAGGATGGTAAATTGCAGTGTGTCTAGAAGACCGACGGAAGAAGGGGGCCGGTGGAATAATTGCGCAGCGGGTGTGGATCAAATGTCCATTGTGCACGCCCTAAGTATCTGTTGGACTGTTACCATGTCAATTGTTGCATATTTCGTCAGAATTATGGAACAATCCTTCACCCTGCGTACACACCGACAATCAAAATCTGAATCATTTTGAAGGATGCTTCATATGTTCGAAAAGTTTGTCAGCTCAGCAACGTACATAACGCAATGAATGTTGATGAACTGTCAAAATTAAAGCCATTGCTACTGTCAGTGTGTAACGCAATTACCGCGCTGTTGCTATCAATCTTTTTTTGTTTCTTCATTAAGTTGGTCATGAAGAAAAACTTTATTATTTAAGTAAGTATTTACAAGACACACAAACTAAAAGACATGACATGAAATATTTCACACTGACCGTCAAAATGTCAGTTGGTATATTAATCATTATCTAGAACACTAGCTAGAACTCACCTCCTTCCTGGCCCTGGTTAGCTAGTCCCAATATAAAACCATGAGGATATCCCATAGCCAGGTTCCCCAGTCCAAGGTTACTGCCGATGCCATCCAGCCCAGCGAGAACTCCTGAGTGGTACAGCATCGCTCCTCCGGGCATCTCGAGCTTGGGCAGGAGCTTGGGCAGGGAAGGGCTAGGCTTGCTGCTGTCTGCTTCTTGAGTAGTTGAGGATGTTGAGGCATGTGGTTCGTTGTGGGATTCTCTGAAAAGGTGAAATGTTTTTGTGGTTTAGCTAAGATTGTGAGAAATCTTATTTTGCCGGGTTTTGTTTGTGGCAGTGGCTAGATATTTTTGTTTCTGGTAGTGGATAGATATTTTTGTTTTTGGCAGTTGATATATATTTATGTTTCTGGCAGTGGATATATATTTTTGTTTCTGGCAGTGGATAGATATTTTTGTTTCTGGCAGTGGATAGATATTTTTGTTTCTGGCAGTGGATAGATATTTTTGTTTCTGGCAGTGGATAGATATTTTTGTTTCTGGCAGTGGATAGATATTTTGGCTCCGGTGGCAGTGGATAGATATTTTGGTTCGTGGCAGTGGATAGATATTTTGGTTTATGGCAGTGGATTGACATTTTTGTTTCTGGCAGTGGATAGATATTTTTGTTTCTGGCAGTGGATAGATATTTTTGTTTCTGGCAGTGGATAGATATTTTTGTTTCTGGCAGTGGATAGATATTTTTGTTTCTGGCAGTGGATAGATATTTTTGTTTCTGGCAGTGGATAGATATTTTTGTTTCTGGCAGTGGATAGATATTTTTGTTTCTGGCAGTGGATAGATATTTTGGCTCCGGTGGCAGTGGATAGATATTTTGGTTCGTGGCAGTGGATAGATATTTTGGTTCATGGCAGTGGATTGACATTTTTGTTTCTGGCAGTGGATAGATATTTTTGTTTCTGGCAGTGGATAGATATTTTTGTTTCTGGCAGTGGATAGATATTTTGGCTCCGGTGGCAGTGGATAGATATTTTGGTTCGTGGCAGTGGATAGATATTTTGGTTCATGGCAGTGGATTGACATTTTTGTTTGTGGCAGTGGATAGATATTTTGGTTTGTGGCAGTGTATAGACATTTTTGTATGTGGCAGTGGATAGATATTTCAAAAACTTGGTGAAGTTTTATTATATCAATACATAACATAAAATAATATCACACCTGTCATCTTCGAAGGGTTAGGCAGAAGTTTGTTTAATAGTAATATTGAACTCTATAAGTAACTAAAGTCGAGACGAATAAAGTTTGGGTGAACATGAGGAAACCTGAATTATGACAATTGGCCCTAAAACACATAATAGGCCTTGTCGGCAATAAACTATATTCTATACTAGCTTTTGCCAGCGACTTCGTCTGCGATCCAGGATCAAAAGAAGCCTATGTCCTCCAGGTCATGGGCCAAATTTCATCCAAATGCGTTCACCCGTTTTAAAGGAAAAAAAAACGTTAACTCGAGAAAGGTAAAATATTCAAGGGAAGGAGGAGTGAAGGGAGGGGAGGGTTTTATTTGGGGTAGGACAAATATTTGTATGACCTGCAAGTAGTTGTTCCGGGTCTGGCTGTTTGTGTATGTGAGTTTAAATGTTTGTAAACGCACCCACGATACAGGAGAAATTCCTAGTGTGGGGCGTTTTAAAAAAAAAGTAGCCACAATTAAGTACCCAATGAGTAATATGTTGATACAAGATTTTGGACCAAAGGTTGTAGACAATTAAAGGAATTATTGTTGTTGTATTTTTATTATTTTTTTGTTTAAAAATACACTCAACGAATCCGAGTCACCTGTACTCCCCGTCATTGTAACTATTTTTTTGTACCGTACCATACCTGGGAACCTTCTGGTTACGGAGATATTGATGGACAAAATTACAACTTTTACTGACGTTATACCCCCACGACCCCTGTACCGTTGCATGCACCCATAAGCACAATGTGTTACATTGCGCACTACCGCAAACTGCACATTTTGACACCAAAAATGAAAGTCGTTTCCCAGCAATTAATTTTGTGCAATGTTACTTAGTTCGATGTACAGAATTCGTAGTTGACGGCTATGTGATGAATTGATGATAAATGATAAATTATTTTATTTCTGTAAGTAGGTTTAAACAAACACTTTTACACGTCAATCGTATTTTAAAAACTAGATGAGGCTGCGTTTCCTATCTGACTACTCTGAGAAGAAAGGCCGAAACAAACTCAGAGGTCACAGTCTCTTTTAAAGTCCAGACAAAATCTTGGTCAGATCATGTGAAGGCTATGTAGATCGGTGTCTGAAATGGTCTTTTGAGGAAAGAACCACACAGATTGAGTGGACCTGTCCAGTCAGTGCACGCAATTGTCAGTGATCGTGCAGCTCAACTTAACTTATGGCTCTGTGCATTAAGACCATGTATCCAGGTCTCTTCTCTGCATTACGAGTTACGACTAGTAAACACTAATGTGGAAGGTCCAGTCATACCTCTGTTTGCTTTCTCGCTCATTAGTATCGCACGTCCACTCTTGTTTGTGGACTTGAAGCAGCTTCTCACTGGGCGACTCCGGTTCACTGCCGCTCTCGTCACCGCTGTCGCCTGATGATGCTGGTTCATCCTACGAAGAAGAATTGTTAAGTTAGTAAGGGTGTTGCAGGAAACGACTCGATGGTAATAGTTATTGATAGACAAAACTATAACAATCTCTCCGTTGAGATAAAAATAATACTGCACATTATTTTTTTTCACGTGGTGCGCAATTCCTACGGATTCGTTCAGGCTGTGGGTTATCTATCTTCTTAGCAAATTGATGGAAATAAAAAATACAGGCTTCTTCGTCCTACTTTATGATATAATTCCGCTTTCCATTTTTCTTTCCCCATTATTTGTTTTGTTTTAAGACCTCAAATGATTATCAGACATTTATCAAATGACAAGTACCTGCCGATGTGCTATTATTGTTTAACAGTTTAATCTGCATATTGATTACTGAATTAGCTTTATGCTGTCCGGTTCCCGAATAAAAGAAAGTCACAGCTCCTTATCACGAGATTGATCGCGGGGTAAATTTTACTTGACAAATTGTTTACCACTTACTTGAATGTTTTGCGTACACAAATTTTTAATATTGCTATGTACAGTCATCAGCACGATCCTCGTGATCATAGTAACCAGTAATAAAGCAGATATCAGATGTTTCACTTTTTGTTCATGTTTCACTCTAAGTGAAACATCTGAACACAAAATTAATCAAAACTGAAAAAGGAATTCCCCAGTGAACCGATCCAACTATGTTAGATTTCGGCATTCGGCATCTTTCATTCGCCAACCGAATGATCGAAAAATGAAATGGAAAGAGCAGATCAACGTTCATTCCCACGTAATTTAGTCAGTGTCGTGTGAACGTGGAATGAAACAAAAATGAACATTCACTCGAGTAAAACATCTGCCGGTCAATTCTGTAACAATCTCACCGTGAAAACGTAGGTAAAGTGAGCTATCATTCCACCTGATGCTAGGGATTGACACTTGACAACTCACTTCAAGTTCACTTCATCTAAGTTTTCACGGTGAGATTGTTACAGAATAGCTCGGCTGATATCAGCTTAAGTGCAGTTTTCGTACTTCAAGTTTTCCTACTGGCATACGGTTCACTGCATCTTCAAGTCCTACGAAAAATGTCCAGATTCATCATCACTTCAGTATAGATTGCCAATCAAACTGGATTTACAAGGAAATACCGATTGTAATACTACATTGTTAGTGACTAGTTGCCAGACACTGGGTTCTCGGAAACCAATTGATCTTCTCGACTCTGAAATTTAATCAAGAGCCTCGTTGAAATTGATTCTAGTCTACTCTTACCCAAGTCAACAGTAAAAAATCATACTTTATAGCGCGAAAACGTCACCTTTATTTAACTGTTCACGTTACAAGGCGCACTCTAAATCCGGCACAGGTGTTACTGAAACTGTGCACTTACCGCGTTTTAGCGCGAACATGTAATACGTCTGTTGGTGCTAGTTATCGCGTTATATCGCGAGCCAGACGATAGAACTTAAGTGGAATGGGGCTTAAAGTGAAGGAAAAATTGTATGAGGCTTTCAAAATATCTACTTTGAAGAGTTTTGAGTAGGTACCAACAAAAGTGAAGTGCCGCGTTTGTGGAACGTTTAGCACCTTAATAAAAGTTAAAGTACCTAGTGGTCCAAATATAGGTTTCTTTTTATGCAATTTCAAGGCAAAGCAAAGCGACAAGGTAAAAGGCTGCTCGTTCTGTATAGCTTTAAAGCCATATTAACGAGCACTCCTTTTTATCGACGTTCAGAAAGTGCTACGCGGTTTTTGAAAACAGTATCAAACTTTTCTGTAACGCAACCTTTCAAAAATCTATCCACTTCTGTCTAGTCATCAATACTCATTCAAAATTCGAACAACACACAACGATTCCAACTATTGGCCATTGTTACCCTGCGCGTACGCACACACACTTATATTTAAGGCTTTATGACGTCACACAGATAAATCACGGCAATAATTAGTTGGTATCGTGCGCATCAAAGCAGTACAATTGTTAATAAATGCCTACATAGGATGATTTCCAGGGACGCGGCCGCTGATAGCATCGTCGTTACTGTTGGTTAGGTTAACGGGGATACGACGGAAAATATCACCTATGTTTATGGGATAAGTGCAATGAAAAATTATAATATTTATTTCGGTTAAATGATTAGCCAATAAATTAGACTGATCGCTCCTGAGGTGAATTAACAGCGGTTAATTCTAACTTTCTACTAACAACTAGACAACTAGTTGATGACGAAGGAGGATGAAGGTTTAGGTTGGTTATGTTCTTCGTTTCGCGCCATAAATCATTTTATTTACTGGATGACTCCTATCTACGTGTTTTTAGAATGTATGCTAGTGTCAAAAATCTTGATTCTAACTCAGCATGGTTTCTGCATCACACAAGTAGCTATTTTCTACCAATCCATAATATATTATGGTTCTATTTTGCTTCAAGTATAGACCAAAAAGGATCATTGAATGGAGTTCAAACACAGTACCTTCTATTGCAACAATAAGGGCGTATCCACACAACTCTTCCTGCGCTAGCCCGCGTGGGCGTAGCCTTTATTCGCCGACGCACTAAATAATAATAATTGTGGCTAACTAACTACCGTTTAACGCATTCGGCTTTCTTCTGTGCATCTGATAAGTTGGCTAGTACAGATAGAAAAAAAAGAGATTGTTTATTGTACGTAGAAGATTTTTTTTGTCTTAATGTGTTGTAAGATCTCAGGTTTTTTGTTTGCATTGTTGAAGATACCGATTAAAGTGACATTATTAGTTTGCTACGTACGTAGTCTTCGAACAAGATTCTGTGAATCTCTGTTCTTGGGCATTGCAACTATTGTAGACAGTATAGAAAGAAACAAGATTAGATATAAATGGAATATCTGATTTTTAATACAGAAGTAATATTAAAGTGCGTAGGTACCGATGTGAAATGCTTCGACCTCAGACTAGAAAGATTTTTGTTGATTTTATTGAATCCCAAAGTCAGAAACTTCGTGCCGTCTCCGTATTTAATAAAATACTGATACACAGTTGCAGATCATTCGAATTAACTGCTTAACATTAAAAAACTGCTTTTTCGTACAAAAGTGCAATACCTACATGGTTGAAATGTATGAAATGAAAAGGCAGATTTTTTAAATAACCGACGAACAATTCCGACTCTGGTCGGTCTAGAAACAGGAGCCGAATTCATGGTAGCCACGATATCCGTGATGCTAACAGTTTGCGCTTCGATATTCCTTACATCCTGTATAATGTATACTGAATCAAATCAAACCGAAACTAAAAATTATCTACGTCATAATAATTATTTATGCAACTGTTGTATAATAACGGGCATTAAAACTCGAATGCTGGTTTTAATACCTAATTATGTTCAGTTGCATACAAGACTTTATCTACACCCATGATATGAATCCTCTATAAAAAAAAGATTCTGAAACCATAGGATGTTCTGTTGTAAGAACCCTATGTAAATTAATGGTAAGTTTAATTGCTGAGTATCTAATACAAACAAACTAAGAAATATCTGGTGGTGTGTTATCAAAGCTTGTATCACTCATTTATGTAAACAACAAAGTAATCATTTTTAGCAATACCTACTAATATCGAACAAAAATGGCGGGATACGACGTGAATTCGAATTATTTTTTATTTTTTTAATTTGCAGCTGTAGTAGTGAAATGCGCGTCCATGACCACGTTCTTTTTTTGAAATTCATAAAGATACCACGAATTGAGTAATGAGAATGTTGCTGTTTGATGAGTAAGGAAGGGATCGAGTTCGAGTTGCGTAATTAAATTTAGTACAACATTATAACATTCGTTTGGATGATATTATGGTTACTATGACACTGGTTGTTTTAATGTTGGCAATAAGCTAACTGTTTCAGAAACTTTTATAGAGGATTTATAGCATGGGTGTAGATAAAAATCTTAAATTCATTCACCGTTGGGTCTAGAAACATTAAGTTTTGCACAAGAGTTCCTTTTACACCGAAAGTGAGCAGAGAATTTTCAAAAGTCTTGCCTCGGTCAAGACTTTTGAAAATTCATCCCCTAAATTGGTTAAATAGGGGACGAAACTTTGTATGGAAGCTCGTTATTTTTTTCTAAGGGAAATACAAATATCTATTAACTATTCGACATTATTCTGCGTACGGTACAGCAGGGTGGCATTAAGTGTCCACTGTTACAATCGGTCGGTGCGGCTGCGCCGTTTTTGGACGCTACAGTTTGTTTACCAACTTGTGACGTCACAATGCTGCAGTTACCTCATTATTGTGCTAACTGTAAATTAACTATTACTGTGTTGTTCACTTAGATGTTGTTTTGTTCAATAGAATGGAGACTGCCTCTAAGAAAACTATGGGTACCTGCCTAACTAGAGAAGTTTTTTTCTTTTAATGTTTCATGGCAAAGGCAGTAATGGGTACATCAGTTTCAAGGGTTAAGTATAGGGTTTATTGAATGATATGGTGTGTTTAACAGTAGACTTTTACGGCACTGAAGTTTTGATGATCATTATATGTCGAATCTCAATTGCTTGGAATAATAAAGGAGCGTGATATAGAGCATTCCATTTGCTTTAATCTTTAGTTGCAGATTTCTTTCAATTCTTAGAAATATCTGACCAGATCAGATATTGGTACCGAATTATCATAAATCACCGAAACCCGGTCATGAATAATAGGGATTACTTACGTTCTTAAGTACGAATGAGATCTGTATCATATAATTACAGTTCAATGTAATTATAGTTAAGACTAAAATCGATGCATTGGTAATTGAACTGATGAATAATGTCGGTATTCTTGAAATGGTACACCATAACTTGGTTTCGAACAATCGATGCCGAATATAGGCCTTAAAGTACAAGGAACAGTCAAAGTCAAAGTTAAAGCATTTATTTCAAATAGGCACAGTATAAAAGGCACTTTTGAACGTCAACATTTACATTAAAATAGAATTGATTCTAGTCGCCCCTTCCAAAAGGTAGTTTCGCATGGAGAAGAATGGGCAAGGAACTCCACCGTTACTCTTTTAAAATGTGTAACAATATTTTGTATACATTAATTATAGATAATTATAATTATATGTGAAGCCGATGCACCTATAATAAAATTACCCTACCACAATAGGTAAAAATAATTAAAAAATGTAGCAATGACAAATAAGTTAATTATGTGGTAGAAACATGTTGCTCACATATTTACAAACATTATTTAAACAAGTAATACTATGTCAGTGTGTGAGTTAAAGTAATCACAGAATGTAAATCAATGTCATAAAAATAATAAATAATACAATTAAAGTAACAATAAGCCAAAGAGGACATTGCTAACATCATTGATAAAAGCTTGGCAAACGGATTCGCTATCAGAACACAATTTTTATAACAAAACCAAGAGCCCTCCTGCCCATGCTCTCGTCAAAATGTGAGGTAGGTATGTCTCCCAAACTTAAATGGTTATGTTAATTATAAAGTAAAAAATCTGTAAAATATTTATTATCATTTTAAAGTTTCAAAACAGTTCTGATACGAAAGTCGTATAGAAAATAATAGAAACATTTTGCGGAAATAGTGTCTCAAGTTCTCAACGCAAGCTGCCTACAAAGGTCTGGGCGTGATATTTGAACATTGGATCAAATAAAGACCAATATTTGCGAGGAATCCAGTGCCAACTGACGATCGATTTACGTCCCGGTACCTACAGTTAAGCACACAATGTCGCCTTTGGTATAGAATTTTTCATTTTGGAGACAGAAAACTGTAGATGACAAACAGAATGATATTTATTACTTTCTTTATACAGATTCATCGTTCTTTGAACTAAATGCGGTAGCTATCATGGAAATGGTGAAGATATTAGCTCATGTTGAGATATTTTTATCATGAATCACTCATTAATCTAAATAAAGACTTTACTAGTGATGCGCATTATGGATCAGAAACATTATAATAATTGACGCTGGGCTGTGCTTTTGACCTGAGTTATCATGCGTCTGCAAAACAGTATTATTAAGTAACCATTAATCTAGCCTTTAGGGATGCACATGTGGGGTGCATGTTGAAGAGCCTCCTCGTGGCGCACCCTGGGCAACGTCAGCTCCCATTGCCCACCAGGTTCTGGTGGGCCATGGGGGCTGGCGGCTAATCTTCAACAAACGAGGAAAGGTCATGGTTCCAATCACCGATCATGCTTGATGGTCGGTGAAGGGAACCGGGCTACAGAGGGTCAATACGCCCACTCCTCCTCTGCTTTCAGAGGAAGTTGAGTGGGCGTAGACGGAGAAGGGCCGCCGCTGCGGTGCAGGCGCACCAAAGCGGCGCGTGTTTCTCTCCTTGAGGAGTAGTCCTCGAGGAGTGAACTTTCGGCGGGTTCGCTGAGTCGGGTTGGCCGGACAGCGAACGGAGGCATGTCTAATGCCGCCGCCGGGGGCTTGGCTTAATTGCCTGGCCCAGAGGAAGGCTACCTCTAAGATAAAAAAACCACCCAATCCTAAGCTTCGAAGCGCGGTGAGAGGATGAATGGCTGGAGGGAGTCCAGTCGTTAGCGCTTCCCCTGCAGAGCACCTGCCGCACTCTGCAGTATGTAGGCTTACCGGGCATCTAGGCTCTGCCCGGTGGACATATTTACCTATATTTACTCGTGGGATTAACTATGAAAAATAAATTAAAAAAAAAAACAAAAAGGACGTAGAGGAGGGGAGTGATGCGGGGTCGGAGTCCGACGCCGCATCTGGCCCAGAGCTCGGAGCGCGAATTGGAGGGGGCTGCTGGGAGGAACCGAAGTTTCTTCCTGAAGCGCCCCAAATCGGGGGAGGGCCAGGGGTCGTCCTCCGAAGAGTGGACCTCGGGCCCCAAAAAAATCCACTCCAGCCGGCGGGGTGGGGCCCGGGAAAAAGGTTTGGGCAGAGGGCTCGCCACCCAGGAGGCCAAGGAGTTAAGCCGAGCCAGCCCTGCCGAGCCGGCCCAGCGAGCCGCCATGGAGGAGAACCACCCAGGAGTGACTGGCCGCAGGGCGGCCATGTCAGAGTCCTCAGATGGTGAGCCGGTCGCCGCTGGCGGCTCCAACTCGGAGCGAGCGGCCAGGTTTGCGGAGGTCGTGGCAGCCGCGATAAAGGATGTGGCCGTGAAGAGGATTAAGTCCTCTAAAGACAAGGCCATATCCGCGGCCACGGCCTCCATTTTAGCGGCAGCGGAGGCCATTCAACCTGGGCCTCCGTCGGACGTAATGTCCGAAATGCGGGCAGAGGTTGCCCGCTTGACAGCCGCCTTGGAGCTTCTCCGGAAGGAGAATGAGGAGCTCCGAGCAGACCTGGCCGGGCTGCGAGCAGCCGGCCCCAGGGAGGTGCCGCAGGAGGGGGCGCAGCAGCATGGGCAGGGACGGCCCGTGCCTGCGGAAGACCGGGTTCTGACCCTGGTGCGGCAGGAGCTAGCTGCCTTCTAGAGTCGGTTTTCCGCCCTGGAGGCCATTGTCTTGCGCCCCCCACTAGCGGCGAGCCAGCTGGCCGCGGGCCGGCAGAAGGCGGTCTCTTTTGCCGCCGTCGCAGCTGGCGCGGCCAAACCTCGGGCATCGGGGCAGAGGAAGGCTCTCTCCGTGCCGAAACCCGCGGGGCCGCCCATGCTCAGGGAGGGCGGGGCGGCTACACAGATGGCGAGGGTGCCGGCCCTGGCTGCAGGACGGCCGCCCCCACCTCCTATAACTCCTCCGGCTGGCGCCGAATGGCACGTAGCCGGGGAGAAAAGGAAGGCCGGTAAGGTGGCAAGGGCGGCCAAAAGGAAGGAGAGGCGGCAGCGGCAAAAAGCGCGAAGCGTTGCAGCTAGGCTCCGCGCCCCGAAATCCGCAGCTGTAGTGATTACGCTACAGCCGGAAGCGGAAAAGAAGGGCGTGTCCTACCGCGACGTGCTAGCCAAGGTGGGGAAGGCGGTGAGCCTCGAGGAGATCGGCGCCACCGAAGGCATCCGGGTGAGGCTCACGGCGACTGGGGCCCGGATGCTCGAGATCCCCGGTGCGGCCAGCGGCCCGGCCGCTGACGCTCTGGCCGAAAGGCTTAGGGCGTCCTTAAATGCGGACGAGGCCCGAGTGTCCAGGCCCACCAAGTGCGCTGACATGCGCATCCTGGGCCTGGACGACTCGGTGACGGAGGGAGAGGTGGTGGCCGCCGTCATTAGGACTGGAGGGTGCTCTGCCGAGCAGGTGAGGACAGGCACCATCGGTCCTGATTTCAAGGGGATGCGAGCCGTTACGGTGAGCTGCCCCGTGTCGGCGGCCAAAAAAATAGCCGAGGGCCGTAGGCTACTGGTGGGCTGGGTTTCCGCGCAGGTGAAACTGCTGGAACCCAGACCTCTGAGGTGCTTCCGCTGCCACGTGGGCAACCACGTGGGAGCTAAATGCACCTCGGAGGTGGACCGCAGCCACCACTGCTTCCGCTGTGGTCAGCCCGGTCACAAGGCCGGGTCTTGTAATGCCGCACCGCACTGCACCGTATGTGCGGCAGCTGGCAAGCCAGCCGACCACCGGATGGGGAGCAAGGCCTGCGCTCCACCCGCCAGAGCTAGGGGCAGGGGCAAGCCCTCCGCCACCGCCGTCACTGCCGCAGCCGCCGCCACTGCCGTTGCCGCTGCCGCCTCGACCGCCGTCGTCGCCGCCGTCACCACTGCGGCGGGGCCCTCACAGAGGGCTCGGGAGGAGGCTGACATGGAGTGCCAATAACGGCCCCATTACGCCTCCTCCAGGCGAACATCAACCACTGCGCCTCTGCCCAGGATCTGTTGCTCCAGAGCATGGCGCAGTGGTCGATTAACATCGCCGTGGTCGCTGAGCCGTACTTTGTCCCGCCCAGGGATGACTGGGTGGAGGACCTGAGCGGCTCAGTGACCCTAATTTCGTCGGCCGCCGCCGGTACTCCGTCTCTCGAGGCAGTCACGAGGGGACGGGGTTGCGTGGCAGCACGGTTCGGGGAGATTGTAGTGGTGGGGGTATACTTCTCCCCGAACCGAACTCTTGCCGAGTTCCACAACTCCCTTGCGGAGTTGAAAGTCGTCGTCGTCGGGTTCCGTTCCCTCCCCGTGCTCGTCCTCGGGGATTTCAATGCCAAGAATGTGGCTTGGGGTTCCCGGTATACGGACACACGGGGCAGGATGGTGGAGGACTGGGCTCTGGAGACAGGCCTGGTCGTCCTGAATCGGGGTTCTGTCCCCACGTGTGTGCGGATGCGGGGTAAATCGGTGGTGGACATCTCGTTCGCCAGCCCCGCTCTGTCACCGCGTGTCCTTGACTGGCGCGTCATGGAGGGGGTGGAGACCTATTCCGACCACCGGTACATCCGGTTTGACGTCTCCGCCCAGACCTCGAGCGCGCTGGTCCGACAGGCCCCGAGTGGTCCGCGGTGGGCGCTGCAGCAGCTGGACCGGGAGCTCCTCCTGGAAGCCTCGATCGTGCAGGCCTGGGTGTCATCACCGGACAGGCCTGCTGACATCAACGTCGAGGCGGAGTGGTTCCGGGAGGCCATGTCCGAAATATGTGACGTGGCAATGCCCCGGGCCCAGCCCGGACGCGCTCAGCGCCAGGTGTGCTGGTGGTCGCCAGAGTTGACGACTTTACGCAGTGCGTGCGTCGCTGCGCGACGCCGGTACACCAGGCACCGCAGGCTCCTTATTCGCCCTCCGGATACGGAAGCCATTCAGGCGGAGCTGTACGAGGGGTACAGAGCGGCGAAGACCGCCCTCCAAGCGGAGATCCTGCGGGCCAAGGGACTGGCCCGCGAGGAGTCGCTGGAGACTCTGAACAGGGACCCGTGGGGACGCCCCTACAAATTGGTGCGTGAGAAGCTCCGCCCATGGGCTCCCCCGCTGACGCAGAGTCTCCGGCCCCAGCTCGTGGAGGACGTGGTGAGCACTCTGTTCCCTTCTAGAGGGGACCATATCTCCCCGCCCATGGCTCCGCCTACTGCGGTGCTGAATGCGGACCTCACCGCCGACGACGACGACGATGCTCCGGAGGTGACCGAGGTAGAGCTGAGAGTGGCGGTACGTAGGCTGAGTGCTAAAAATACCGCCCCAGGACCCGACGGCTTACCTGGGAAAGCCTGGGTCCTGGCCTCGGAGGCTCTCGGGCCTCGACTAAGGGGGCTCCTAAGCGCATGCATGGAGAGGGGCCAGTTCCCACTTCGTTGGAAGACGGGGAAACTGGTCCTCATCAAGAAGCCGGGGCGCCCAGCGGACTCTCCGTCCGCTTACCGGCCCATCGTGCTGCTCGACGAGGTGGGCAAGCTCTTTGAGAGAGTCATTGCAGACCGCCTCGTCGGGCGGCTGGTGCGGGTGGGGCCGGATTTGGCGGAGAGCCAGTTTGGCTTCCGCAGGGGGCGCTCTACGGTGGACGCCATCATGCGCGTGCGGGCCCTCACGACGGGGGATGCTGTGGCCCGGGGTGGGGTCGTCTTGGCGGTGTCTCTAGACATCGCCAATGCCTTCAATACCCTGCCCTGGAGTTGCATCAGGGAGGCACTCCGGTATCACCGGATGCCGACCTACCTCTGTCGTGTGGTCGAGGCCTATTTGACGGACAGGGCCGTCATCTACCCCGGTCACCAGGGAGTATGGAACCGGCAAGAGATGTCGTGCGGTGTCCCACAGGGATCGGTCCTGGGGCCGCATCTGTGGGATATCGGCTACGACTGGGTGCTGCGCGCCGACCTCCCCAGCGGCGTCAGCGTGGTTTGTTACGCTGACGACACGCTAGTCCTGGCGCAGGGGAGGTCGCACCAGGCGGCGGCCGAACTAGCGACACGCGGGGTTGCGATAATCGTCGAGAGGATCCGGCAATTGGGACTCGAGGTGGCCCTGCACAAGTCCGAGGCCATGTGTTTTCATGGTCCTCGGAACACGCCACCGTCGGGTTCCCAAATAACGGTAGGAGGGGTTCACATCGGCGTCGAGTCGACGATGAAGTACCTGGGACTCGTCCTCGACAGCCGGTGGAACTTCGTGGAGCATTTCCGACGTTTGGCTCCCAGACTGGAAAGGGCCGGGGCTGCCTTAAAGCGGCTCCTGCCCAATCTAGGGGGGCCAAACGCCTCCTGCCGGAGGCTCTACGCGGGGGTCGTGCGGTCCATGGCCCTTTACGGGGCACCGGTATGGGCGCGTTCCTTGAGGCGGCGGCCAGCCCGCTGGTTGAACGCGCCCCAAAGGGTCATGGCCATCCGGCTGGTCCGGGGATACCGTACGGTCTCCGGTGAGGCGGCGAGCCTCCTTGCCGGATTACCGCCATGGGATCTGGAGGCAAAAGTCCTCGCGCACGTTTGGGAGTGGCGCGAGGAGGCGAAACGCCGGGGCGTAGCTCCGCTGCCGCGAGAAATCACGGTACAGCGGACAGAGCTCCGGCGGGATCTCAGGGCGGCATGGAGAGTGCGATTATCGCAACCCAGCGCTGGGCACGCCACAATTGCGGCGATAAGTCCCCTCTTTGAGGAGTGGCTAGAGAGGCGCCACGGCGTCCTCACCTTCCGCCTGACGCAGGTCCTCACCGGACACGGTTGTTTCGGGAGGTTCCTGTTCCGGATAAGGCGGGAGGAAACGCCCGGGTGTCACCATTGTGTGGATCGCCCGGAGGACACGGTGGAGCATACGGTGGAGGTCTGCCCGGCTTGGGCGGAGCACCGCCGTGTCCTCGTGGAGGCGATTGGCGGTGGCGATCTCTCGCGTCCGGCCTTGGTCCAGGCCATGGTACGGAGCGAGAGGGCTTGGGAAGCCGTCACCTCCTTCTGCGAAGCAGTAATGTTCGCGAAGGAGGAGGCGGAACGCGTGAGGGAGAGGCAAAGTTTGCGCCCTCACCCCCCTAGCCGCCGCAGGAGACGCCCTGGGCGTCGGGAATCGCAGGCCGATTCCCGGCCACCGTAGGCGCGGGCTTGCGAACGGCGAGCAATGGGCAGCTCGCCGTTCGATAAGGACCAGGCCCGGGTCGACGGCGCGTTGTGTTCCACGCGCGCCTCAAAGAGATGTCAGCACCAATGACGGGGTTTGCTAGGACCGATGCCTGCTAGGGTTGCGGAAAGTCCAAGAGGGTTACCGTGGCCCCTGGCACAGGCAACTGAAGGAACACGGGTGGGTTTTAGTCAGTAAGAATCTGACACGCCCTCCTGCTCTGCCCAGAGCGAGAGAAGTTATTTGATGATTTCCCACCCACAAAAAAAAAAAAAATTAAGTATGAACATGTGAGATAGTAGTCTATTAAAACTCAACTGTCCCTCCGTACAATCATTTTGTTAAAACACAAAAAAAAACACGTACCAATAAAAACTTATTTCAGAAGAAAGTCCAACCAAATTTTTCAAGGAATAACTACTTACTGTAGGCGTAAGCAGGAAACGTGTTATAAATCACCCCAAGTATATTACAGTACGAACAAAAATCACCATTACAGCCATATTGAATGCACAGGTGCGTACGCGCAAATGATACGTGGTATACTCTCGTCACGTGACTTTTTATTTGGGTAATGTAAATATTTTGATCGCGAACTTACGTCATTGTGACGTATATAATTTAGCGATTTTTGGACTTGGTATGCTGAAGTATAGATTAGGAATGGAAAATAACAGTGTAAGATCTTGCTAGTTTCATGTGTTTTATTTAACAATGAGGCAAACGTAAGCAGTAAATATGGTATCAATAAGCGTGGTACGTGCACATAAGACTTTGGAAATTAAAGTTGGAAGTTAAATGGATAGCGGCCCAAATCAATTAAGTAGATAATGATGATTAGTTAAGCTTCAATGGTTATTGATTGAAGTGAAGTAAGGTGAACGGTAAATATCCTATTAGCATAAATTTCTGACCTCCACCATAATTGAAATAATAAAAAGAGCTTTCAAAGCTACGAACAGAATAATAAAAACAATTCTGTGCTAGCTTCATCTTTCTGACTGACCGACCCCTTGACAATTCAAAAGTACCTGTATAATTGGTTTATTTGAAATAAATGCTTTGAGTTTTTTTTTCAGTTTTGTGTCTTTAGTAGCCATGTAAAATTATATTAAAAAAGAAGCTAATTATGTGCCGTGGTCCATATAATCAATTTTATTTTGTACTATTTCCAGAACTTACGTCAGTTCGACGTTTGGGTTTCTTAGAAGCCGGTGAGGCGTGATACTGAACTGGGTTTAACTGAGAATTAAAAAAAAACAGAGCCAGTCTGTAGTGCCTACGCAAATCGTTAGAGTCTATTGAGATAATATCGTCGATGTTTTTCCAAACAGCTGTGATTAAGTGTATCATTAGGCGAATCCTAGGAAGATGTATTACGTCACTGCTAATCATTGGGAATAATAAGTCTCACGTATTACTAAGAATGTTCGATCAACTAAGTATAAATAAAACCGTTTATTTTGGAACAATTTAGGTATACACAGATTACAAAAGAAATGATGATAGCTGTGTGTGTGTGTGTGTGTTTGCGTGTGTGTGTGCGTGAGTGTGGATGGGTGTGTGGGTGTGTGCATGTGAGTATTAATCATTTGTTGATATCTGACTAAGTTCATAGTACAATTTTCTATGAAGGGAGTTCCAGGCAGACCAACTATAAATTTAAAATTGGGGGCATAATAGGGAGCTATCATGGCAGTGTTATTTATTATTAATATTCAGTTCTACAAATCTTCTGAATAGTCAGCAAAGGTCCTTATTTAACACATTTGTTTATTTTATTATTAACACCTGGTGACGAAATGCAAAACAGTCGAAACAAGAGTGCACCGTACAGACACAATCGATCGATCGTATCGCCATCGATCGTGTTCGATATATCGTCGATCGCACGATACGATACAGATGCTCGTAATAAGACGAATTTGTACTACACTATGATTTTTGTGTCGCTTTAAAATCGTAATTTATAGTCTTCAAGATAATTATTGGAAATGGTTGTTAAAATGTTTATTATGTCAAGGATGAATGGAATAATTTGTGGTTTAAGTACTTTGTATAATTCGGCAATAATTGGGTATTTTCTGTGTATTATGAGATTGTGCTTGCTATAGCCCTCAATTAAATTATCAAACCAAGCGGGACTCAGGAAGCAGGAGTCTTCATGATAAAAAATTGTTCTGCTAATGTTCAAAATCCTAAAGACTCCATTTCATAAATAGTTTTTGTCACGATTAAATAATAACTGTAACAATGTTCGCGTTTGAATCCAGTTTCATGATCAACTCTTTTAATCTTACTACACTTTAATATTTACATAAGCCTAGTGCTAGTCCGTTCATAGCCCTATAATAAACCAATTAACACACCAATCTCCATACACGACAGTATACCCAAAAAAAGAACCCGTAACCAGATTTTCAGAGCACAAACAGGCCTGAACCGATAAAAATCTTCGGATAACAACGAAAAGCTCAGCGTTATTTCCACCGAATACATTGTAAATCATTATTCAAGGCCCCCATACAAATGTCGGACACACATACGACCTAACAAACATGTGTATAGTAAAGAATTCCTATTATACCGGGCGGAATGCGTCTGGCTGATTTTGAATGGTCGCTTATTATGCACCCATTTACACCCGAGAAGCGGACACAGAGATGTTGCTGTACTGGATGGGACAGGAGTGTGATTGATTGTTTTTTGGCTGTGGTTTTCGGGTGTCAAATATCTTATGCAAGAAAACAGCAATGACGAATAGAGGATATCACATAGAAGGGGTCACCCAAGTTATACACATAGAGTTACAAAGGTTAAGTGAGTCGGTAAAGGATGTTGGCAGTAATGTATTTCTGTTTACTAATAATAAAAAACTGCGTTCACCAATCCGACTGCCAAGTGTGGTTATCACGTGAATTTTATCATTAACAACAGTTGAATCAACAGGAGAACGCTGCTACTACAACTTTTCATTTAAATATCTAAGTCACCCTTGGCAACAGCGACAAATTAATTATTAAGTTACTGCTATAATCCTTGCTAGAAACGACATATCCCTCACGCCATTTCCATCAAACTCCCGTAAAACGAATCATGTTTAGACTTGCCACTTCCATCAACACTGACTCCACAACGAAGATACGAAAACAGTAGCCCAAAGGCGTTTGATACGCATCTCGATAGTTCAGTAACAAGCCCCGTGTCCATGTCAATCGCACTAATGTTGCCGCCGAGGCACAATTGGTAAAGTGTATGTATGTGTTACTTTCATACACACCCGTACGTCGAGGAGACGTGGCTGAAGTTATTGGTCGTGAAAAGTGTTGGTTTTGGCTTGCAGTTAGTATGTAGATGTTTTGAATGGGGAGTAGTTTGGGTAGGGTAGAGGGCTCTTTCAACTTTTTTCTAACGAAGTGGTTTCTTGGACATATCCTCACAGTTATAATACCTCTATGAGATAGTTTGTTTTTATTTGACAAAGGAACTCTAATCAAATCGTTCGAAATCGAATCGAATCGTTGTGAAAGAAAGAAAGAAAAAGTGTTTATTGCGACTCGTACAGGAAGTGCACAAACTAAATTATAAAATAAAAAACCAAACTATATAAAAACAAAAAGTAACAAAACAAAAAGGAAACAGAAATTCCTATACGAGGCCAAAAGGCTCCTATCTCAGCATGATGCTGCGACATACGCTGGTATTCTGATTCTATTCTGACGCTGTGAAGTCACGGGCATTTAACAGTAATACATAATATGTAAAATAATAACAAATATAACATTATAATATTCGCATTTCTCCTTTTGTGCTCCTTAAGTTCTGAGTTGAGCGGCAAGATTACTGACAAATGCGTGCACTGACTGGACAGGTCCGCTCAATCTGTATGGTTTTTCCTCAAAAGACCGTTTCAGACACCAATCTACATGGTCTTCACATGATCTGACCAAGATTATGTCTGGACTTTAAAAGAGACTGTGACCTCTGAGTTTGTTTCGGCCTTTCTTCTCAGAGTAGTCAGATAGGAAACGCCGATCTCATCTAGTTTTTAAAATATGATTGACGTGTAAAAGTGTTTGTACAAACCTACTTACAGAAATAAAATCATTTATCATTTCAAAATTTGTCGAAATACCACATTTGCTTTATGAATGTATCTGCTAAAAACTGCTTCATACGAGCAATAAATTCCGGGAAAAATATTGACCAATTGTTTAGTGTAATTTGAAAAGTGCATTAAAAATTAAATATGAGCTACATCTCGTCGGTATGTCTTAGTAAAGATATCAGGACGAGACAGCTATAAAAAGTTAAGGATCTGTTAAACTCCCCCATAACTATATTAACGACCGTATCTACCTTTGAAAGATGCAGAAATCAAGTAGTAAATTTGGTGTTCATGTCTTGAGAAGACATCGCTCTGTTGAACAGATAGATATATGTCGTCAACTCGCAGTTTATCCAAATAAACAAGGCCCAATCTAAATAATTGTAACAGATTTCACTTCCCACGCGGTACACCTGACGACAAATAATCTGATTAACCTACAAAACGTACATCCGAACGACAACACTAACTAAGTCAGAGCTAGTCTAATCCGCAGCATTCAGTTGAGACTTGATTCCGTGCTAACTTGAACCTAACTTCCACGGTGTCCAGTTTGTGTCTCAACTGTAGCAGTGATACGGATCTGAGTAACGAGGTGGGGATTTGTGCTTTACAGAGCCTTGGGTAGTACTGGGTTAGGGTAATGTAGAATTTTGTTGGTAATTACGTATGGAGGATCCATTTGCTGACGAGGTTTGGTTAGATTAGCTCGCGAGAATTTTTGCTAGTAGGTTCATCATAGATTTAATTCTTTTTCAAATATCTTTATTTAGTAATCATCAGATTGTACAAGAACAGATTGGACGGAGGCCCTCAAACTAAGCGATTGCCTGTATCTTGGGGGTCGGAATTGCAACATTTTCAGAGCGAAGGATAGTACCTACATAGTGATTATTGCATAACAGGAAAACATACACTAAACTTAAATCTACGCTACTGTGACGTACAACAAGCACAACAACAAAAACGCAAAAAAAAAAATACATTATTATTTTCTGTCATCGCACGAGCTACCTATACGAAAATAGGTTTTGGCATAGAGAAAACATAGTCCATCAGCAAAAATGGCTGCTCTAGAATAGAGTATACTAAACAAGGGCACAACCAAGGCAAGGTGCATCAAACACATAATATATACTCGTATGTATATCTTGAGAAGCCTCTTTCAATGCACCAAAAATTTAACATAAAGCAGAGCCAATGAGACTGCTGCAGGCGAAGCATGACGCTTTTTACTTCTACGAAGAATAGACATAGCTATTCCTATACAAAGTGACATTTCTTTTCTTCATTTTTGACATCGCACCGTAGAAATCTTTGATTTTGGAATTGCCAGTAGAAAACGTTCTACTCGACGGCCACAAGGTATAAACGGTTATCTACAAAATCATGATTTTACAAGGGAGAGCGTTTCGAACGCAAAACTGTGATAATTAATCGAAGAACAAAGCTATCTTCTGCTATTTTACGTCATTCAGTTAATAAATAGATTACTGCAAAATTGTTTGATCTCAAATACGGTACGTCGACACTTTGAGATTTTGTTTTGTAGTTGACGTGACTTAATCAGTAAAAATTGAGAATCAAACAGAAAAAAAATTCCCATGACAAAACAAAGAATTCTGAGTCGAATTATGTAAAAGAGTGAATTTCGTAAAAAGTGCAGTTGACTCATTCTACTTTGCTGCCGTCGTACTGTCTACACGGAACGTCATTTTTGTCTACTCTTCCGTCGACAATACGGTGCTCATGCTACGCCTGCAGGAAGAGAGAGTTCTACCGGTACCATGAATTGTCTAGCTACACGTTTTACTTCTTAACCTACCTCAATCCAGAAACCATCACAGACGAGTATATAAAGTACATAAAGTGTAACTAAAAGACAAATAGGAGCAAACCGTCGAAGCGTGTCTGTCGCAGAGGTGTTGACGCATGTCCATTGTACAGGGTTCGATCCCGGCCGGCGCAGATAACGGCTGACGGGACACACCTGAATTTTAAACAAGCTGAGGTGCCAATTACTTGGGTTTTTGGTTATTTTTTTAATGGAGATTGGGTTATTTTTAGTCCAGAGGTAAGTTTTTTGAGTTTTGTATTTGTAGAAGATATTTGTGCTAATTAGGATACGAAAATATAGAGCTCGCTTCTGTCTGAAAATGTTGTACATTGACAGCCACACAGTTACTCTCAGAGGTTTCTATGTATCCAATCAGGTGCGATGCACCTTTGGACACAAAGAAACCAGAGACCAAAGTCAAGTTAAGATGGATAAAAGTCAATGGAATTGTACGAAATTGGAAACCGTTTTTGTCGTTGCATAGAAAACTACCCCTAACAGCTATGTTATCTTTTGTTACTACTTCATTATTTAACTTTACCATCGTCAGTAAGAATATATGAATTTATTATTACCGTCTCAGACTCTTACTGACTAAAACCCACCCGTGTTCCTTCAGTTGCCTGTGCCAGGGGCCACGGTAACCCTTTCGAACTTTCCCGCAACCCTGGCAGGCATCGCCCCAAGCGGACCTCGTCATTGTTGCTGACATCTCTTTGAGGCGCGCGTGGAACACAACGCGCCGTCGACCCGGGCCAGGTCCTTATCGGACGGCGAGCTACCCATTGCTCGCCGTCCGCAAGCCCGCGCCTACGTTGGCCGGGAATCGGCCTGGGATTCCCGAGGCCCTGGGCGTCTCCTGCGGCGACTAGGGGCGTGAGGGCGCGAATTTTGCGTTTCCCTCACTCGTTCCGCCTCCTTCTTCGCGAGCATTACTGCTTCGCAGAAGGAGGTGACGGCTTCCCATGCCCTTTCGCTCCGTATCATGGCCTGAACCAGGGCCGGACGCGAGAGATCGCCCCTGCCAATCGCCTGCACGAGGTACTGCAGTGCTCCGCCCAAGCCGGGCAGACCTCCACCGTATGCTCCACCGTCTCCAACTAACTACCTGCCTGTCTGTTCTGTAAAAAATGTCACGGTGAATACTTAGGTGAAGTTAGCTGGTGCTCGGGATTCACAGCTCACTTCAGTTAAGATGTCGCCAGTGGTTTCTTTCCTCTTCTCTATCAATAGCAACATAGGTAGGTAATGCGATCACCAATCCTTTTGCTAATCACGAATCATAGACAGTAGTAGTCATGTTTATTATTGATAAAAGGTAAAGGTACCGAAACAGATAAACTATCAATAATAAACGATCAATCAATCAATCTGGCTAGTTTTTTCCCAACTATATTGGGGTCGGCTTCCAGTCTAACCGGATGCAGCTGGATACCAGTATTTTACATGGAGAGACTGCCTATCTGGACTCCACAACCGAGTGGCTGGGTAATACGATACCCCTTGGTAAGACTGGTTGTCAGACTTTCGGGCTTCTGACGATTCGTAACGACTGTCAAGGATCCAGGAACGGAGGGACTCTTGCTATGTAAAGATGGTCACCCATCCACGGACCAACCGCGGCGAGCGCAGCTTAACCTGATCGTTCGACCCGTGCGGCTGTTATTACTGAGCCACAAGCCCCTCTAAAAATAAATAATAAACAATCTATTAATATATTTAAGTATTTCCAAAGTGACCCCCGCCCAACAAAACAAAAAAAATAGCACGTATATTATTTTTCTGTCATTTTCGTCCTCAGCAGGGGTGAAAACTTTTCGTGTTATTTTCAGTGACACGGGCTTCCTTCACATAACCTGTCACTGTCACCCGTTCTCCCTTTTAGATTATGTTTTTATACGTGTACTTTCTATATTTGGGTTGAAAAGGAAAATAATATAGGAAAATAACTTTCGAGTTTATTTTCATTGTGGTGTCGGAATTAGGGGTGGATATCAAGGGTGTTCGATGGGACATGTTGAGGGTTGACGCTCCCTGAATAAAGTCATAATTTTAGGCAATGAAAATTCCGAAGTATGTTTGTAAGAAAAGTACTTAATGATATAAATACCTATATTAAAATATCCTCATTATCAACTAAAGGCAGCTACAAAACCATGGTTGTCTGGTGGAATCATGGTTTCTAAATGGTGATGATTACGGTTAATATTTCCGATGGTCGTGCATTGTCGGCATTGGCAAGCGAGGCCCATCTTCTGAAATGGCACTTTTACAGGGTGATACAGGCAAGAATGTCCAAAAGTCCTTTCTTTGGTATTGTTCGTTGAATCGTTGAGCTTCTTAAGTTCTGAGTTGAGCTGCACGATTACTGACACATGCATGCACTGACTGGACAGGTCCGCTCAATCTGTGTGGTTTTTTCACGAAAGAACACCAATCTACATGGTCTTCACATGATCTGACCAAGAATATGTCTGGACTTTAAAGAGACTGTGACCTATGAGTTTATTTTGGCCTTTCATCTCAGAGTAGTCAGATAGGAAACGCCGCCCTCATCTAGTTTTTTTAAATATGATTGACATGTAAAAGTGTTTGTACGGTCGGCTGCAGATAAATCTCACCCCTACCCGAGTATGTGTACTATCTCTAGGGGGTGAGGTTTCTCTGGAGCCGACTGTACTAACCTACTTAAAGAAATAAAATCATTTATCAAAAGCTGCAATGTTATTTGGAAAGAGCCATTGTTTATCTTCTTACCTTATAATTTTGTAAAGTTATTATTATATGCTTTGAAATCGAATTGCTTTTAATGATTTCATATCACTATTATTTATTATTCTCTCCTAAAGTACAATCATACTTACTATACTTTAGGTACTCTAACAACAATACCGATACACGAAAGTACCCTATATCTAAATTAGCATAGAAATAATGTGAGTCAAGTGAAGTAACGTACTGTGTACTGTGTAGCTGATACAAAGGCAAGCTCTACCGATTACAGTACAATGAGATGTCGTAATTTCTAATGTTAATAACATAATAACAAGCTAAAACCTATTTAGGATTGAAATTGTAACAGAACGGGAGCGTGCGGTGAAAGGCAAAGTGGGTTATGTGCGGTTTTGTGATTTTCGGGAGTTTGCTTGAATATTGTTATTTAATTGGAATCGGATAACGAGGAAAATTTAACTAAGACTAGACCTATGCAAGTTTAAAATTAGACTGCTGAACATGAAACTAATGAAGACAGTAGTGAAAAAAAGAACTATGGAACGTATTTGGCTAACTACATATTCAATATATCTAGCGCCACTTACACCCTACAAAAGCCGTGAATATCACTTTAACGTAAGACCACAAATATATGATGGTGATAAAAGTAGACAAACCATAATACGAGTACAACATTGTTTTCTCTGCAATTATTAGTAATACACTGGTTATTTAATCGCTTCACGCTTTTCCTAATGAGCTCCAAATAAGCACAGAAAAATGGGATTACAGTCTAATACATAAATTCATTTGCTACAAAATATAAATAAACCATTACTTTGTTGTAAAACCCCTGCAATTCCCACAAATCATTAAAATTTTACAAAACGATGGAAATTGCGACAAAAAGGGTGCGATTTTTTGACGTGTCACAGTCCGCTGACGCGCACGTTACAATGGGAACTCCTTTGTGGAACGAACAACGAGCAATGGATACTTGTTTGTTTTGTGTTCGCGCCTGTTTTAACACCTCGTTGGTCAGACCGATAGGCTTGAGTACACCCGCTTAATTGATGAGTTCGGTGAAATTGGAAACATTATTTGAAATTCTGAATCTGTATGTTTTATTGATTTGATTTATTTCTCTGGTTTAGATATTCCAGTCTCAACAACTAAAACTTTAAATTATTCACCCACTGTTGCTGAGTCCCTATTGAAAGAAAATGTTGTTATTTGTAACCATGTTTTTAATTTCGACTATGTTGGTGCTCGAGATACTATTAAAACTTTAAATGCACTTAATGTTTAAAAACTAAAACTGAAGACTATGGAGAAATTGTTGCAAGATGCATAATCAACACTGTAGCGGCTGAATTGGCAAATATTTTTAATAAAAGTATTGACTGTTGTGGCATTTCTGACATAATGAAGAAGTAGTAAAATAACAACTTTGTTTAAATCGGGTAGCACAGAGACTCCACGAACTTTAGACCAATTTCTGTGCTACCCACTTTCAGTAATATAATATTTAAAAAAAATATATGCTACATCAATAAAATTGCAAAGACATTTTAATAAACATAAATTATTAAAGAACATTTCGGTTTCACAAGGGGTCGCTCGACTACTGGCACTGGTGTTGAGCTTCTTGCACATTTTTGACACCTGGGAGGAGTCGCATAAAGCCCTAGGTATTTTTTGTGACTTGTCTAAGGCTTTCGATTGTATTTCTCATGATACATTGGTCAGGAAATTGCATCACTATGGTGTTAGAAACACTGGCATTGGATCTTCTTATTTGGATAATAGGATCCAAAGAGTGGACGTCTACGGCAAGCGATCCCCGGGTTCTACTGTCACTATAGGAGTTCCGCAGGGCTCAATTCATGGTCCTTTTTTATTTCTCGTATATATTAATGACCTACCTTGCCTTACACCGAACATTCATGAAATTATGTTATTTGCAGATGACACACCACTTTTATTTAACCTTAAACGACAACATACAGTTAATGACGATGTAAATAATGCTCGACAGTTAATGACGATGTAATTAATAATTTACTTTTAAACGAGAAAAAGACTAAACGTATTGGATTTCTGACACCTAACGTTAAGCAGGTGAAAACCAATGTACTAGTAAATAAGACGGAATTAAATCTTGTGGACGCCACTGTGTTCTTAGATATGGATGTTCTTAGACTTTGGACTCGAAGCTACAGTGAGTCTATTTTTATTCTGCAGAAAAGAGCTATCAGAGCAATATACAGCCTACGCAGGCGCGATTCTCTAAGGGAACTGTTTAAAGACATTAACATCATGACAGTACCTTGTCAATATATTTATGAAAACATCATGTACGTAAGGAAAAATTTAAATATTTTCAGTAAAAGAGGTGAAAGACACAACTATAGGACTAGAAATAGGGACCAATTAGTTCAACCAGGTTTCAGACTGGCTAAAGTAGACTCATCCTTCATGGGGTACTGTTTAAAATGTTACAATAAAATACCTCCCCACATACTCCAACTGAATGAAACGAAATTTAAATCTTGTATAAAACGCACACTATACAGCCAAGCATATTATAAGTTGGGGGATTATATCGCTGACAAAAATGCTTGGCTCAGGGCTGGTCCTGCTCCACAAGGGCGCGTAAACTAATTAATTAGCATTCGAAAATAATGTTGGAGCTGATGAAGATTGTACAACCTATCTTTGCATTGTATAAATTCAATCTCTTAGTATTGTATAATTGCATAGCACATGTGTGAGCACTATGTACCCACTATAAAGCTTACTGGGTTCGTCTTTCATTGACTTGAATGTGCCCTGGCGGCTGAGAGTATGTCATGCTCACTCAAATGTGTCGCTGGTGGTGGCGTGTGTATTGGATCATTGAGTTCCCTTCAAAATGGTTGAGCTGAATGGTGCTGATCCATACGTCATGTTCGTGAACGGGCGCCGTCAGTAGGCACTGGTCATTTCTTAGCTGCCACGGCTTATTTTAATTCCATAATTGTTTTTATCTTTTTATTACGGACGCTTTTAACGTGCACGTGTTTCTACATCGTTCTCACATGTATAATTACAACATGAATGATGTAACCACTTTTTTGTAACAATATTTTGATTTAAAAGAGTGTCCATGGAGTTTCTTGCCCGTTCTTCTCCATAGGTACCTACTACGCTTTGGAATGGGCAACTAGCTTTCATCTTTCTGACTGACCGACCCCTTGACAATTCAAAAGTGCCTGTAATTGGTTTATTTGAAATAAATGCTTTGAGTTTGAGTTTGAGTTTGACAGTGGGGCCCACATATAACCAAATTGTCACAAAAAAAAAATTAAACAGCTCGATTAGTATATTTAAGTTATTACCATAGTGTAATGTCCTACGGCATTTTGCTGTGGGGAAATGCATCCGCATTCAGGTTATATTACCTAAGTTGTAGGCATTCACTTAGAGATAAATTTAAGGAAACAAATAGATTATAATGACAGTCGCATCTCAATGAGTATATGAGAACCGGATTTATGTAAAAAAAGAATATTAATCAATATTCTAAATACAGCGACATTAATAACATAAATACTAGAAACAAAGATTTACTTATTGTGCCCACAACTAGGCGCCAAAGTATACCTACGTTTTACAACAAACTCCCAAGTATTTTTAAAGAACAGTAGGCCAATCTCGTACTTAAAAAAACGTTCAAATTCAAGTCGCAATCTCATTTCAGCGACAATCAATGTCAAAAACCTGTCAAAAATGTATGTAAATTGATTGTAATTTTGACAGATTGAGACTGAGATTAGAATGCGAACGGTCTTAAAAATACGAGAATTGCCCCTCTGATCCTTAATTGATAACTGAAACTTAATGTTTAAATAATTTATTAAACAGAGATTCTGTCAAAAAGGTTTTTTATAAAGTTAAAGATTACTTGGATGACAAAAAGGCTTGGTATTAATTAAGCTACTCCAATGTACCCCCAAGTAACAAACCATTTTATACGAAGTGTTTTAGAATGAATAATGTAATTTTTATTTTATTGATTTTCGTGACATAACCTATGATATTTTTATTTTCAATGAGAAAACGGGCTGTGAATGTGAGTACCATGCAGGCCAGATTGAATACATGACTGTATAACTGTCTGGCGGTTTTGAGTATTTTTTTAATTTCTCATTTTTTTTTTACTTTGCTCCGCACTAGGAATTTCTCCTGTATCGTGGGTGCGTTTACATACACTAACAACCAGACCCGGAACAACTACTTGCAGGTCATACAAATATTTGTTCCGTGCGGGAACCGAACCCGCGACACGCAGCGCAGCAGTCAATTGCTTAACCACTGCGCCAACCGTGCCGTCCCACACAATCCATAATTATGCCCTACGCAAATGTCTTGCAGATCTGGTAGCATCGTGTGACGGGTCGTTGAGCTTCCTAAAATAGGGTTGAACTACACGATGACTGATGCATGCATGCCGTCAGTTGGGACAGGTCAACTCAAAGCTGCAATGACTCTTTCTTCAAAAGGCCCTTCCAGACATAGCCCTGCAATGTTAGACTTACATAGAATCCTAATAATATAATGCTTGGACTTTCAAAGAGACCATGACCTCTGCGTTTGTTTTGGCATTTCTTCTCGGGGATGAACCAGCTAGGAAATGCCGGCACCATCGCCATCTAGTTTTAAAACATTGATCAAAAAAATATTGACGCGTAAAAGAAATAAACATTTCATAAAAAGTTTTATAGATGGATTAAAGCAAAAGCACTAATAATCCACTGAATGAGAGATTAAAATCGTGAAAAGGAGTACTTAACTAAGAAAGTATCTGAATTTACATAATGAACCCCGACATAAAGAAAATGCAAGGAATGTAGGAAAGAATTATTAGTTTCGTCTTTAAAGGTAAATTCTCGTATAAAACGTCCAGTACTGAACATAGGCTACCCCATATACCACGATAATGAAGAGCCTTGAGGGAATCATGATGTTCATCACACAATTATTTACTATGCTTGGTAATTTGGAACCAACTAATTAGAATTACTTCCAAATTTCTAACTAACTAAAAATACTATAACTGTAACTATACCCTAAGGATTGGTCCTTAGGGTATAGTAACAGTTACAGTATTTATATCTCACGAAGCGACACGCGCTTCACTTGTGGTTACCAAGTATAACGCTGCGAATGTGTGTGCAAGCGCAGGAGCTCTCGGTACCATCCGAGATAACGGCGAAGTTGGAAGTGGTGTGTGTGTGTGTGTGTGTGTGTGTGCGTTATGTGCTGATGCTACTCGTCTTCACGCTTACATTCACAGCGTGTTTGTACGCTTGGTTACCACGAGTAAGATAAAAATAGTGTACCGGGCGTTAATACGGCTAATAGTTTGGCTTTGTTGACAGTCATCTCTGCAATTCATAGCTGCGTGACAGCCTGTTTCAAAAGCTCGATTCAAAATATTAGCAGTATACTGTACAGTAGGTACTTAATGGTTACCCAGTAAACCTAATGTCACGGCTGTAAACGCCTACTTTTATTTACCACCATAGCCTCAGTAATTGACTAAATTGCCTTAATCCTCAGTGGAACCCGACGTTTTTACTGCTCAAACTTTACGCCCTTCCACCCCAGTGGTTCCCAGCTTTATGTTAAACTCCAGGGATTGGCATAAAAGTAAGTGTGGTTCACTTCTTCAATGTTATTGGCTTTTCCGATCGTTATTTCGTTTATATGGTGATTTTATTTCGGGTCTGCATTTTGTTTTATTTTATAGCACATTAGGTTAAAAGCTGCTGAGGTGTTTGTTTTTTATTGAGGTTGTTTGATTACTGTTGATCTATTGATACAGTATCTTTTATTGACTTTGGTATTTGGTTACTTACCTGTAGGTGCAATTATTAACAACTGTATATTAACTTTATGTCATGGCTCGTTTATGGGTAATGTTTCCAATAGTTTTAGATTCCTTTATGTCCTTTATCCCTACCAAAGTCTGCTGACGTTGGTTTTTGCACTAATTGTAACTTTTCAAAAATAAAAGTACTGCCCCAAACTAAGGTCTATTTCTAGGGTAAGTACCTACTGTAAAGTCGAGACAGTATGTAAGTCAAACCTAATTCCAGAATCAAATAAAAACTAATTATTATTATTATTCTATTAAATCATTATCTAAAATTCTCACAATTACAGTTACGGTGTTAGTGTGAATTCGATCTTCATCTCAAAAACCCCGATTCCCGACTTACCCCGTTCCCTAACCCAGCTGTTTCGTACAAGGCACACGGAAGTCGCGACGGTCACAGTGCACAATAGGCGGCGAGATGAAAGCGCACTTAATATGCGTTACGTAATGGCTGCTAATGGTGGCCGTTGGTCATTGTTGTCTCCTTATCGCCACACCATCGAGATTTTGCCGATCTTTTCCATTATTGCGGATGTGGGTATTATGTATGTAGGATGTTTGTAGACCACACCGAGGCATATCCGCGTGGGATGTCGTGTGTGGACTGTGCCGGCACATCCTACGGTAAGGAAATACTTTAGAGCTAAGTTCTGAACCGTTAAGAGCGTTTATACCTTGCGAGTGGCAACGTCGCAATTTAGTGTCATATTTCGTGGTTTTCAATTTTTTTTCATTTAATCGGAGCTATATTTTAAAAATCTGTTTAATTAACTTTTTAGAATTATGTGGAAACTGTGTAAAAGGTAAGAAATCGTTGCGTTTACAGTTCTATTTATATGCAAATAATACATTGGAAACATGCAGGGCGTTATTTTCATTGTAAAATAACTGTAAGCATTACGGTTACTTACTTTTTAAACACTTTCACGTAATTCTAAAAAGGTAATTAAACAGATTTTTTAAATATAGCTCCGATTAAATGATAAAAATTTAAAACCACGAAATATGACACTAAATTGCGACGTTGCCACTCTTATGGTATAAACGCTCTTAAGTTGGCATTTATTTCATTTCAGTAATTAAGTAAAGGTAAACAATGGATGGTTGTTCTAGGCTAAAGTACTGAACCGGTTTCTTAATTTGTTGCCTTAGCGTAGGTACCTTAGTTTGGACTGGAATGGGTGAAAGTGTTAAAATATCATTAAACTTCTCAACTAATACTATGCATTGTATCTCATACATTCATAAACTCACGCCTTCTTGCCGTGCGGGTAGGCAGAAGGCGGGTAGGTACTAATATTTCTTAAATTAAGACATCTTTAATTTAGTCTTCTTCTCGTTCGTAGGAGCTCATTATTTTCAGTTGTAATAACAGTGGAATACAGCTCACTGGTACATCTGCATCGGAACGGTGTTTGTGCACCGGTGCGGTACTTTCGGAGCTACAACCACCACGCCCATGTTACATACAGGGTGTTGGTAATAATGCCGGAAGTATTTTTTTATTAATATTTTTGTTTGTCTGCTTGTTTGATATCTTTTGTTGGAAACCACTAAAAATACTTAAAAATTTATTTTTGCGTGAATTAGGTATAGCCCATAACGTTTGAGCACAAAGATTACCGAACCGTACCGTACCGAATTGTCATCTGCCCGTCGTCGTCATGGAAGGAGAGTTTTACCCGCAGGACGTGTTGTTCCGTTGCTTCCGCGGACAAGTACCACAGGACAGCACAAGGACAAGCTGGTGAAGTGTTAGCGCCGGTTTTTTGATCCGTAGTTAACTCAACTATTAGTAAAAAATAGTAACTAATGCTTCACTTTCGGCAAAATGTCTTGTTTGATCAACACATTTTGTCATTTTTTTTATTAATGTTTGAATTAACTACGGATCAAAATACCGGCCTTCACATAGTTTTAAGCTTTATTTGTTAATACAAGTTTTGTTTTATACTTTATATACAACGTGTAACATAATTAGGTAACGCAAGACCTCATACACCCCAATTCGAGTATTGAATAAAAAGCATAATACAATGACCAAAAAATTTTTTTTAAAGCTAACTATTAGGTATTATTAAGAAAATCATGTTGACCCTAGCATTACTTTATGCATTTAAAATTGAGTCTTATTACCTTGAAATAGGGTTTAATTTTCTTTGGCTCAATCGGCGGTCAGTATAGCTAAATACATAATTTTTGAAAAAATACCTATACTTATTAATAGTTACTGAAATCGATTCAGTAGTCAATTATGAGCCAACTACTTTCAGGACTTGCGTTTATTTTGTATGTAAGTTACGGGCCATAATTGTAGTCTTAAAAAAATGTTTTTATTTTTTATTATTATTATTGCCCGCAAACTTAATCGGTACTTGCGCTAAACCCTAATTACTTTGTTAACTTTAGCCTGCCACCTGCTTGTCTATCGACATAATCACTTTGGGCAAAAAAAGTCCCCATGTTTCCTTGCAAAGTATATACTTAATCATAGTTTTCCTCAAGTACCTATCAGAAAATTAACGTAATCTACTCGTTTAAAGATAACACAGAGATATCGGCCTATTAATTTATAAAACCTTGTCCTTTATGTATCACAAGAAACCATTTACATAATAATTGCAAAGTACAGTTAGCTAAATTAAACCAGTTTTAGTACCTACACTTTAAGTCATTATTATTTATATCTTTAAAGACTGCACCGTATTTTGAGAAAAGAAGTAGAAACCCATTTAAATACCTAATTGGCACTGTCAAACATTTTTTTTTCATGCTAGTAGAAAATACGATCGTATCAACGAATGCGCTAAACAGGCTCAAGTCAGTAAAACATCAAACTGCTAGTACGTACCTAATGCTGGAACTCAACCTAAACTTAACAAATATTTCGACCACAATTTCTAGTACAAGGATATACTTACCTTACTTATGAGTAATAGATGTAGATACACCTGCTAGCTTAGTATATTGTAATGTGCACAGTTCTAAGCTGCAGCTGGTTCCTCAAGGCTTACTTTAGTCTTACTTCGCCCAACTTTAGCGTTCCCTTAATACAAGTTGCGAGTCACTGCTGGTCATTTAAGTATTATTTCTCAAATATGCTTGGAAATTTGAGCATTATTTTGACAACCTTCTTCGAGATAAATCGAAATTGCTGTACTGGTGAAATAAATGCGAGCAGCGGCCGGCAAAAGTTGTATGAAAATCCATATCTGTCGTGGTTTAGTGGCCAAATAAATTACATAATAAACTCATATCTATCGTGTAATTTAAAAATGGAACAGTCTTTTACTCCAAAACATGGCGACCAAGGAGGTTACCTACTTATCAAAGGTTTTATTTAAATTTCGAACTGGCTTGCAAATAGAAAGCTGTTTATTGAAAAAAAAACAAATTTACACTTTAACGCGGGAAATATTATTGTTGTTCGTGAGTGATTTTGAAAAGTAATTGTATTTTAATTTCCGCGCATTTTTGGAGAAAAGTACTATACAAGCCTTGGCACTAGGCATTGATGGACTTCCGTATGTGTGCCTCGGCTTCGTCTCGGCCCACATTTACACGTTCGTCCATTTATGCCTCTTTTGCTGGCCTCTCCCTCTGCAGCAATGTACTAATAGCTTAAGAATTTGGTAGGTACAGAAATGTGTATTTACAGCTTGCACCTGGTAGTTCATTAATATTTTTTTTTGGCAGTACAATTGGAAATCTTTTTGACACAAGAAAGAAAATAAAAATTATCACCCACAATTTTTTTTTTATTTATGATGGGTTTGCTCTTGAATCTAGTGTAGGTCAGTGGTGACAAAGACAGAGTCGACGATGGAGTGAGCTTACCCAGAAGAAGCCTGTTCACTCTCACTTTGAAGAGATTAGGGTTGTATGCGTTCGGAAACACAGACGCAGGTAGAGAGTTCCGTTCTTTTGCCTAACCCATCGGGGTGTACAGGCATGATGTTATGTTATGGTCCATAAATAAAGTGGTCCAATAAATTATATGTATTTACTTTTTAGTTCTAATAAAAAACTCGCTGTATAAGCATATAAGCCCCAACACACAGTTCACACAGGCTTCACACCGAAACGTTTCGGGCACCGCCTCGAAAATTTGCACCACGTCGATATTGCGTTCGAACGTGACGAATTCAAATCGATGCTGCAAACATCGTCTAACGCAAATGACGGGCGAAGGCGATCCGATCGGCGTGTCGTGTTCGCCGCGGGCGTCGGCCAATGCTGACGGTGAACGCACCGTGTGCATGGGCATTTGGAAAAAAAATATAGTACCGTGATTTATTTTTGTTGAATTTTGGACTACACTTTATCTTACTGTATCTCGATATAGGTTTTCTTACAGGGGCCAATCTTACGGAAATTGTTTGTCTCTCTCTTCCCTCTCAACTTTCTCATCATCTTCCAGCTCTTTTCCCAAATTATTTGGGGTCGGAGCAACATGTCTTTTTCAACCCCTTTCTAGCTAAGGAAGAGTTGATGAAAGTAAAGTTGCGCACGATGTCAAAAATGGACCCAGCTCAAACTTCCCCATAGAATATTCATTGCCATTGCCATTTTTCCGACAGGGTCAAAAATGATTAGGTTCTGGATGTTAGTCCAGCTACAGCAACAACAAACAAAAACAATACTTCTGTGAATATTTTTCAATTTGTCGGATAAAAAGGTGAAAGAGTGAAGTACTGGAGTCTGTGTCAGACACGACGGACCAATGAAACGTTTGAGCGATAGTGCACGCTCCGGATAAACAGTTCACACTTGGAAGTAGTGTGGTAGGTAGTTAGGAAGCAGTAGATTATAAAAAAAAAATAAAAAAGGCACAAGAAGACTGGCTGGTGCTGGCACGAGAAGAATGCCATAAGGCAGCACAAAAGGATAAGTAGATGAATAAATTAAATGGTAGAAATGAGAAATAAAGAGCAATGAACGAGAGTGGGATCCAAACGGTTCGTTTAGAGCTAAACCATTGCAACTGGTAGTTGCGACGGGTTGTGTTTATTGAGCGTAAGCGCGAGTGTGACTAGTAATGGGATTATTTGGAAGGAATTTATTTTGGATACTAATGAAGGCCAACAAAAATTAGACGTAGGTCTTATCAATGGTAATTGGTACCTACCTATTACAGAATCATGCTTCATGTCCCTATCAAAAGGGTTTAACGCATTGATGCACCATGTAACTCAGCCTACGTTTTATTAAAAAAAAACGGTAAGTACAGTTTTAATTTTCCTGACAGTAACCTACTTTATTGCATCACAGCACGTGGGAGCTGTGCAAGCGCAACCCGCGGGCGTCTCGCGATCTCCGTACGATCACTATCGCAGACGTTACGGTCACCAATTTGTTGTTGTTTTGATCTGCAATAGCTATTTGAGATCAGAATAGAAAACCCATTCAAAGATGATCTTGAAGACATAGAGACCCGTATTTTGTTTTAGTAAAATCGGAAATATTAACAAGACTCTTCTACTTGTAAATCAAAACCCACAGATACCTAGCATTGTTCTGTTGATTGGCTACGTGAATCACTTAGAAATGAAAGGCTTAGGAAATGTCTCCACAATATCAAGATTTTTGTTGACCATGGGTTAGTTTTAATTCGTCGACTTGATATTCCATCTTAAAAACCATTTATCTACGCAGCAAGATGACCTGAATAATGATTATTGATTTTCAAACGCAATGGATCAATCTACATAAACAAACTCATGCTTATGTCACATGGGGTGAGACAGAAATTACAGAACACCACTTGATACAGCCACGTGCACTACCTCCCTGACGCTCCCGGCTACGATCCTTCATATTCAATATAACTCTATGTAAAAATCGTATAAATTGTCATTATTAAACAGTGGCACCAAGAGTCATTCACGCAGGTCGCTTCTCGTGTGCCCCTCACATTAAACGCTCACCAATCACCCATCAATACTGAGAAGCGTAAGATCAACGATTGGACCACACACAGCGCCAGGTCACAGGTTTAAGAAAACGGTCACGTGTCACCGAGGACAAAACTTAACGGGACCACTTGAAACTGAGAAATAATTAATCTTGTTCTTTTAACAGCTGTTTTGGTACATTTTAATTTGTTGTTTTTGTTTTGTAATGGGCAGTACCTACTTGGAACGGTGTCAATAGTGTGTTTCTAAAATTCACGGACAAGTTGAGAGTGTTTTGAAGATCACTTTTGCAACCTTTTAGGTACACTTTTGAGAACAGCGGGGTAATTGCGTATTCACTTATAATCTCAATGCCATTCATTTTGTCAATTTAACAATATTCATTTCGTTATTTTAATTTTCGAGCAGACGAATTTTTTAAGCATATTATGCAGCAATGGATTAGGAATTTCCTTGAAAATCTATTGGGGGCTCTGAAATCATTCTGGGTGTCACAGATAGCAAGTTTGTAGCGTGCACTCGGGCGATGACAGTACATTGGATTTCTAAGAAGGGTGGGCGTTTTGGGGGGACTGTCTTATGTAAATTTGATGTTCAAAAAGTGCTGATTTTCAGACTAGTTTGATTAAATGACTTTTGATCTTAATTAAATGGGCAACCGTTTCAATTGGTTGGTTGGGGTGACTAGGTGCCGCCTGTCGCGCGGCGAGCGGTACCTTTGTGTTACGTGAGATTTGCGTCGCGTGTCGCGCCTGTTTGTAGGAGCGTACCTATAGGCTGAAAAGAAACCTTCCTCCAATTGTAGATTGGAAGACTGGAATGTTCATAGAGATGACACAACAGAATCAATAAATTACGTTGACTTTAGAAACTATACTTGATGATATGCGGCATAGACCATGTTTTATTTCCTAGATCTGATTGCTTTAGCTCATAAATCATTTTCGCGAGATAGTGTAAACAAATTGCTTTTAGAGTTCCGTAAGCGAAACGGAAACTTATAGAAGGAACGGAAACTATAGTGGGTGAACGTCGAACTGTCTCCCGTTAGTTTGTTACCAAGAATGTTCTAGACGACAAGGTAAAACTTGGCTTGGAAAGTAATGAACTAATAACCCAATATATAACAAAGATCTGGCTAAAATAATACATTTGAAACATTATATTCTCGTACCGAATTATATCTTAGTTGAATTTATTAAGCATAATTATGTAGAAGCTTGTTTATGGTCACACTGATCAATTTATTTGTTGTTGCCATTTGACCTATCTGTTGTACCTAGGAGTAAATACTAAATGATTGACTTTGGAAGTTCCATTAAATTATTTTGTAAGACATTAATTTACTTATCAATTTTATTTTTGTAGTGGCATTGTTACAATTTTTAGTTTTAAAAGTATTTGTTTTGTATTAATAGTTCAGGTCGTTTAATCTGTTTCAATATTCATATTAGATAGGTAGGTAGTAAGGGTAGACAACTGTCATTTGTAATGGTATATGTTATTGTTAACTTTATTTTTGGTCTTTTTTCTGTACGTGTCGCTAGACTGGTAACAATATAAAAAGTTGTAAGTCATTGATTATATCAATTATCAGCAACCTTCTTCCTTATACTTGCATCAATTAAAATGACGAAATAGAATTTGCGCATTGTCAATTTTAAATATAAATTTGTCTGCAAAGAAGGACAGCTTTTACGAATTGTATGTAAATTTTAAAGGCACTATATATGAGAAACTAGCAGAAATCCTGTGTTATAAGTAAATGATAAATGATTTTATTTCTTTAAGTAGATTTGTACAAACACTTTTAAACGTCAATCATGTTTTTTTAAACTATTATCTGACTACCCTGAGAAGAAAAGCCGAAACAAACTCTGAGGTCACAGTCTCTTTTAAAGTTCAGACAGAATCTTGGTCAGATCATGTGAAGGCTATGTAGATCGGTGTCTGAAATAGTCTTTTGAGGAAAGAACCACACAGATTGAGTGGACCTGTCCAGTCAGTGCACGCAATTGTCAGCAATCGTGCAGCTCCAAGTGAATCATCATCATTTTTACCGTTTTGCCTGTACGGAACACACACACAGATCTCATACTTGTCCTGTACATTTAAATATGAGTCTGGATCTCGCTCGTGTCTGCGGGTTTCGGATAGGCGCAGTCGTGATAGGCCGGCGGCCCGCGACTCACACTTCTAATGCTAAATCATATTGACGCGAAGAACTGGATGCGAATTGTTGACTTCCAACTTTGACGGTCTTAACTTTTTATGACATTGGTTTGGTAGACTTTGAATCATCGAAGTTATCAAATGAAATATAGAGATGGATTGTCAGCCACCAAATTCACCAGTTTTTTTTGTGATGGTCCTTCTGTTTAACCTAAATTCGTACCGTTTGCCGTTTAGACCATACTTCACTGAACAATGGAGACTTGGTAAACTTGGTTTAATGATCGTGAAGTACCTACCCAGCATAATCCTTGAACCAAGCATCAAAGAAAAGTGATGTCCAATAACCCGCACTTACCCAGCGTGGTGAATTACGACCCATTCCTTCACACAGAGAGAAGGCCTGGGTCCCAGCAGTGGGAAATTTATAGGTGAATTATGCGGGACTACGAATTGATAATTCACGTGAAAAAACTGATTTAAGATAACAACATATGAATGAATTTCTAAAGACAACAATTCCCGAAGGTTTTGAAATAAGTTAGTAGATTACTTATCTGAAGTAATTAAATCTACATCTCTCATAGATGTAGATTTAATTAGTCCACCTATTTATACACAGCCTTCAATAAACCATCGGCCCTACACAATTAAAACTGTATCGTTGCAGTATCCTCAGTGTACGCGCTGATGTAAATCAATATCGGTCCAGCCGCTGCGTGTTGTTTTAATGGATCGCATTATCCGATGAGTTGCATCTACGTGTACATCTCTTGGACTATACAATGGTCAATGAGGTTGTATGCTTGTGTTTATGTATCATTCATTATTCATTAGCAATGAAGAGTTTAATCCTTCGAAGGCATTATGGATGAATTAAAAAGCGTAAGTGCTTAAGCTCGAAAGTCACAAATTGAGCAAGTCGCGGAGTACTCCACTACATCAATGAAAAGAAAAAGCCATGCAGCTTGGTGCAGATTTGTTAAAAAAAGCCCGACCATTTAGGTGAAACATTCGAACGGCACAGTTCTACAATGACCGGGTTTAGCAAATGGACTGGTTGTTGCAAAATCTCACCACTAATTTGCCACTGCCCAACCTCCTATAACGAAGATTACACATGAAACAATAACAGAACCATTTCTCAGTTGTTACAATTCCAACCAAAGTCCATTAGGCGGTGTTAATCCCTTTAATAACACATTCCAAACTGCCCATACAATGTTCATAATAACGCGTACGAAACCGCACGCAATCACTAGTAAACATTACATTTTAATATCACTAACTTAGTACGCGAGCCGTCCGCTCTGATTATTTAATTTTCATAGAGGCGTGGCGCTAGTAGCAACAGGGCCAACCACAGATAAAATAGGAACTTTAGCCCGGCTACTGTAATATTTACGTAAGTAAGCGGCGCTTAGTGTTGCCTATGAAAAATTCTAAAGGCTTTTAAGGTTATTGCTTATCAGGAATATTTTTCTTGTAACCGTTGAAGCTCGCGGTTGGCTTCTTTGGAATTTGAAACAAGGAGGTAGGGAATATTTTCAGGTTGTCAAGAATATTATAGCAGCAATATTAAAGTGCAATCTCCAGCTTTTCGAAGACACTTCTAGCTTCTACTAGCCAAAACGACACGGTAGCCGTGGAAGAAATCATTGAGAAAGGCTTGTTATCGTAAGTCTATAATATATATAAATATCTATCTGTATCTTTTACAGGCATCAGACGAGGCAGGAAGTAGGCCTGTGTTACGCAAAGTTTTATTGAGAAAATAAACTATTAGTACGAAGTCGGCTACTACTTAAAAGCTTGAAGATCTCAACATCATACCTCAACATTCGACATCTTAAAAATCTGAATCGATTATATCTCTCGAATATAGGTTGTAAATAGTTGGCGAGGCGTCATCGAGGCTGCAGCGGTTATTGCAGCATTAGCATATAGATGAGGGGGGAGGGTCGCCCCGCCCCAGAGTAAACATTAACGGTCAGGCCACAAGGACAGCGGAGCAAGAATGTCGGGAATGTACGACTGGTCATGCATGATGAAAGCTGGCCAGGCTGAAAAATGGGTGGTGGGAGTAAAAAAAAAGTTATTGGTAACTCGCGGAATAAAAATAATAAATGAGAGTTGTTGTGTATTTTTATGGATGGTAAGGTAGGAAGCTAACAGTTGTATAGTAGAGAAAAATGCTTCTTTTTTTTAACCCTCTTTATTCTGACCTTCAACCAGTTGCGAGGCTTTGTAAAAAAGTTTGATGATTAAATATTGGAAACTTTAAAAAAACGATTTTTAAACCGTCATTTATTTTTGAAAATTACCATAAGGAAAATTGATTTTTAATTACTTTATTTCACTATTTGTAATTTGCATGTTATCTAGTAGGTACTTACTTACTGGGCTATGGAACTTGAAACCAATAAAATAAAAACAAAGGAAGAAAGTAAGAGTGTCTTATTTTCTTGTTTTATTTAAGGAAACTTGAATCCAACAAGATAAAATCTTATTGTTTTATACCAAAAAATAAATACTTATAATAATATATTCTGAGAATACTTTAGTCATCCACTATTTCGTGTCATCGTCCGCTCTTTTCGTGGCTCCATCCTAAATGGCACGCAAAAGGTTTTGACACGGAGCATGATTCCAAGTCCCGCGGCTTATTAATTGTTTTCAGTTCACAACTAACTTTTTGTGCAAGTACAGCATGTCTCCGAAGTTTCTCATCGCAAGGATTATGCAAAACAGGAATAACTTAGCCATTGCAAACGAAGTCATGACTTGGTGTCGCCAATCTTTTGAGAGAAACAATTTCACATTTTATTGCGTACATTAAAACTTTTGATAAAGTCCTAGAGATGGCTGGCATGGTAAAACTAATTTTGAGCGCAATATACACAAAGCAAGGAACATCGACGCCAAATGATTGTACTGTTTTCCTGTTCTTTGACTGTGACAAAAAATCACGCAGGTAAAGTCTCGGAGAACAGCATTCAGCAACAATTTATGGTCTAACTAGGAGGTGAATAAAGTTCAAAAACGACCCACCTCAATCAATCCAAACTTCAATGCACTCACTCACGCAATCTACGTAAGCGACAAGCATTCTTCAAACGAATCATTTCCAAAATAGTATCAAATTATGATGCATTCATGTTCAAAAATGGATCATACCTACAATTAGCTAGATCTAATCAAACGTAATTTAAACCTTACGACTCCAATCATAAGGTTGATAATTGCAAGGCCAAGGCAAGAAAAATCAATCACACTTTGACACTAAACGTCATCTGTCAAATGTCACATAAAAGATGTAGTTTAAAAAAAAATTACGCCGTAACCTCTGGTCCCTGGGAACTCTATGGTCACTCTGAATGTTTATTTCTTAGATGGACATACATACCATATGACGTAACCGGGTTTGTTTACATTTTGAGACAAAGGATATGAGCTTTCTGACGTCATTTTAATGTAAATCAGAATAAAAAGTTGTGTATGTATAAATAATTAAATTGTATTCACTTCATTAATGGGTGCTTTTAATGGACAAGAAATGCGTTAGTAAAGTATTACATTTAGATACATAACATCGCGTTTAAATAAAAGTCAATAAATAGGTAAAATAGGACGTGATTTAAGACGTCGGCACTTGGCTAGACGTGATGACAGCAGGGGGAGAAGAACCCTAACGTTAGGGTTGCCGAGGACGGTGGAAGGAGCGTTCGCAGATCGACGACGGCCAGGAGGGTGGACGACCCACAGAAGAACGGGCGAAAGACCTGGATGAAACTCGAACTGACCAGCGAAGCATGCACAAAAGGGGGTAGCCCTATACGCAGCAGTGCGTGGAGTAAGGCTGCCAAAGATGATGATGAGGGAAAGTTCAGTTATTTATAGATGGCGTATTCTTTTTATAAACTAATATATAAAAGGAGAAACCAATTGATTGACATATCAGCGTGCAGCCGAAACTACTGGGACTAACGTAAAACATTGCACAAAGGTTCTTTTCATAATGTAGGCGAGCAATAAGAAGCGATTTTGGTTCGACCTTTAAGGCGATGAAAGGGGGCGATTTCGTTTGTATCAAAAATCTTATTCCTTGAATTAATAATATAAATAATTTAAACCTGAAACGTGACACGAATACTTATCCAAGTAAATATTATAATTTGTCACTATTATTATTTTTAACTACCCCCTAAAGTGGGATTAGGTGTGTCAAACTTTGAATGAAAGAATTTTAACGCGCGGTCCGATTAACTCGAAACTCGGTATTTATATCTACTTAAAGACGGAAATTAAGAAAATCTACCTCTAAAGTGGTGAATATGGGTCAATTCCAAAAACTTGGTATAGGTAAATAACCTATAAGTCAAATAAAAGAAAAATAACAAACGATTTAAAGAAAAACAAACTCAGCACGAAAGGAGGAATAAGATTAAATATGAAAATTATTTTACCTGTTTCTAATAATTATGACCGTAATTATATCTATCTTTACTCGGTATCAATCAAGTAAGTATCTAGTTGATAAACGAACATAATTTTCTTATATTTGAAAAACAAAACGTGTTATAAACCCGGTAGTAAAATACTGATAATGGCGGAAAACTACTAGAAAAAGTTTATCAAACTGATTTTTTATGTAAAAAAGCGAGTGGTATCTTTTATCAGGCTATGAAATAAAATACGCAGTATTCATCAATAATTGAATTTCATCTATAACATATTTAAAAACGAGTGAAGCAAAAAGTTCATTTTTACGCCAAATATGAAAATTAAATTTCGAGCGACACCAATTTTCCATAAACTAAACGTACAAGTTACAAAATGGTGGTGATATTCACGTTATCAATACGTAGCTACATCAAATAGGAAACTGTTTTAGTCTGATCGATTTTTTTTTTATAAGAAAAAACAATCGACGTCCAAAAATAAGTTATTTTTCACTTTATAGTGTTTTTTTTTGGAAGTCGTTTGTTTTTTTTTTGTAAAAAAGTTCTTTATTTTATGTTATGTATGTTCTATTTTTAGTTATGGTACTTACCCCACACCAATTCGAAAACGATCGTCTTACACGTCCACGTCCGTTTGAAGGCGGTTTTTTTTAATATAAAAATAATTTACTGTCGATATTTTTTAAACCGCTCGACCGATTTCGATAACGTTTAAATGGGACCATCTGGGAAGTATATTCTAACAAAAAAAGAATTTTCCAAATCCGTTCAGGCATCTTCGAGTAATCGGTGAACATACATCTACGAATTGAGAACCTCCTCCTTTTTTGAAGTCGGTTAAAAAATCGATTACATCAGCATTGCTATTCACAGCAGCACAGGCAGCAGTGCTTCCGTGCCGTATCGAACATCAGTCAGTGTTATCTAAAGGCTGTTCACAAAACCCGAAATTTTTATCAGTTTAAAATAAATAAATAAAACACGACCGCCATGCTTCTGACAGCTATTTTTGCTGTTGCGGTAGAGTAAATCGGTAATTGACAGATTTTCAATACGACAACCTGTCAAATGGTTGTGATTAGGTATGCAGATTGGTTAACTTACTATTCAAACTAAAACTAGAAAGCCCTGCTTTGAACTCCTAGGCTAAACAATAATACATTAGCAGAAGAATACTCGTACTCCTAACTAACAAAGAATCCTTTACAATGCTAAACGCAGACAACAAACAAACAAAACATAACGAACAAACTACCACCAGTAATTAATACTATCGGCGCAAACGCAACCGGCTGGACGATCGCAGCCGAAAAAAAACGTCAACAACTAATAACTCTGCGTGTCCACTGGATGATTTTAAAGGAGTTTCAAGTAAAAAATATAGGCGTTGATTTATAGACACGATTTTCCCACGTGCTACGGGGAATAAAACCCGGAACAGTGGCTGGGAACTATACGCTACGAGCCGCGAGGCAGTTTTTCTTGGATGTGTAGGGATGCGGCTGTTGCGTGGTGACACCTACGTTTTGAAAATTGTTTGAAAAATAATAAGGTTAAGTATTTTTAAAGCCATTCATTTCTACATGATTGTGTTAAGCAGCAATTTTATTAATTAAAAAAAAAACACCGAAATGTATTTTACTGATTTTCCCTTGATATCACTTAACATTAAACAATTGTAATAGCGTTATTTTTAACAGCACGGAAGTTTGGATGTCCCTGGCTTTAAACAAAGTACAGATTCAGAACCAGGTACCGTTACTTAAGTGTGGCCCTGTTTTTGAGCTGCTTCTTTGTCGATAAGATGATATCGATATTCTATCGATACTTTCAACTATTCCACCCTCCCCTACTAGGATAGCCGTACTATAAAACATTGGTATGTTAGAGCTACGCATTTCTAAACATAGATCGTGGATACGTCTATAATCGATATTAAATTATGAAGAAATAGCGTGTCATAATCATCGATAATCGTTTTTACAGAATTAATGATTTTATCGGTATCGATAAGTATGATCTATAAAGTGATGTGGAATATTAAAAATTATAAGATGTTAGTTTTTATAATTATCTGTGCCCGTGTAAGAAATATGGAGTTTCCAAATAGGGGGCTGCCTTAATGAGAAGTAAACTACTACAAATTAATTTAATCAATTAATTTTCTCGTGAATTTAATTATTAATTTTAGTGCAAAAAATGTGTTGTACGTATGTGGTCTTGTCCACGAAGAAATATGGAGCGCAGCATCCGTAATATTTCGAACTGATAAAAAAAATAATCCACTGCTTTGGGTGGATGCACCATTTTTCCAACATTGTTTTCTATGACGTTATCTAAAGACAAGCTTCCGTTGTAACTAACTATATGATTAGATGGTTACTTGTTTCATACTTTTTCTATTTGATTAAGATCTATCTCTCTATCTACTGAGGCACTGTCAAATAAGCATGAAATGAGCATAAATGCTGCATTGCTAATAATACTTACTCATAATCTTAGGATAAACGTTCATTGCGAGAATCGACGCAGGACGGTGTAACAGGACCGGAATACCACTTTGAATGTCAGTACTAGGTACACTTACGCTAAACACACCACAAAAAAAACTGCCCAATTTACCGCGCATAGCACGCGGCGCGGAAGAAATACTAATTTAAAACACTTTCAAGGAACGCGCGGTCCGATCGTCCTCTTATTTATCCGATAAATAAATATAAATCTTTTTATTGTGCGGACACGTCCCCCAATGGAATCCGGACTAAGGGCCTGGCCTTAAAAGGCGGGGGAAGTTCGCATCGGCTTTATATTCGAGTCGAGTCGCGCGCGCAACAAAAAATCTACGCTACGAGTGCGTACGCATCGTACGGGGATGCCAGGATGAGGGCTGTCGCGAACGTGTGCGCAGGCCGATCAGGGATGTGCTGCTGGAGTTCAAAACACTCATTATATGAACTGATTGTGATATTACCGGTGTAGAGTGGAACTCTTTGACAGTCGTTACGGGTCGTCAGAAGCCCGAAAGTCTGACAACTAGTCTTACCAAGGCGTATCGTGCTACCGATGTAACGATACCTTTAGATAGGCAGTTGTTCCATGTAAAATACTGGTATTCAGCTGCACCCCCTAGACTGGAAGCCGACCCCTACATAGTTGGAAAAGGGTAAGCAGATAATAAGAGTGGAACTCCTTGATCCGTCTGTTTTCCGATAGGTCTACCTGGCAGTCGTTAATTCTAGAGTGAATAGGCTACTTCTTCTCAAACTTTTAAGTTTAATTGAAATAAATGCCAAAACACGCTATTGAATTGTCAATGAGTCGGTCAGTCGGACAGATGAAGCTGAAGAAGCAGAAGGTTCTTATGGAGAAGAACTGGCAAAAACCATACATAGACACTTTTTTTAAATCAAATCAATTAGATACTTCTAGTAAAGCGAACACCACCTTTGACCGAATCTTCGCTTACTATCAAATGAGAATGTGGTGAACGCGAGACTTTAAATTTTACTGAATGAAAGTTCACGAGACAAAATAATATAATGAAATGTAGCTAAGAATAGAATTTGCAATTTCAAATCTCAGTATTACTCCGACGATATCAGAAGCGTTGAACTTCATTCCAAGAACTGAAATAAAATGTATAGAATGAAATACAAACTAGCTTTCCTCCAAAGACAATTATCCTTAGAAAGTGTTGAGTTCAACCAAGCTTTGTGTTGCTGCTGAAGCGGGCAAAAGGTCACGAATCTCTTTATAATCTAGTAATTTCTGATAATTTAGAAAAGCCCATTTTCTTTACAGGTTAAAATTGGTGGTATACAGGGTTATTGGTAAAACACCATCAACCTCTTAAGGGGTCACTGTACTCATTATTATGAACAACTTTTACTATGACCCCAAATATGAAATCGCGAAAAAAAAATCTGCTGTTCCCTAAATTTATGTTTGCAGAACTCTTCGAAATGTAGGGACCAGCTGATTATTTTTTCGCGATTATAGGTAAAAATTGCGCGTGCGCCATTGTACGTAGAGGTGAAACTTCTTAAAAAATAAAACATAAGAGAGATATAGTGTTAGAGGCAGAGCGAGTTCTCTTTCTTTTCTCTCGTGTAACGAAATGTGCCTAAACGTAACGCGTCCTCGAAACTTCATTCTCAATTCTCGTGCAATATCGAATCGCCGCCAAAGAAGTATTTTGCCGAGAACAGTGATTTTTTGTCGAGACACCGGTAATATCGGACTTCTTAACAATAGTTATTTTAAGACCAACTATTTAGTACGTTATCAGGGTACTAAAAAGTGTACAATATAGAAGTTCTGCAAACAATTCGGCTTGAACTAAAAACAAGAACAAATTGTTTCGGTGGCAGCACAAATATCTCCAGCTGAAATATTTGTTCACCAATCATGATGGACTTATTCTGGAGATCGACGGAATGAGCGAAGTAATGGAGAAATGGAGGAGATATACTGAAGTTGAAAGTTTTTTTCTATTTAATACAAACAATAATATGTCCATTGTTAGGTAAGAGAGTACACTTAAAATATAATTTATTTGCCTAATTCAGGGTTCGACATAGCAAACCAAGCTTGTTAGTATTTCTTAAAAAGGAGACTTTAGATAATTGTTCTGCTAATAATAAAGAAAACAACAAAACCCGTATGACTGTCAGATAGGCAGTCACTCAAATAGGTACTGGTATTCAGCAGCAACTAGTTAGACTGGAAGCCGACCACAAAATAGTTGGGAAAAGATTAGGCAGATGTTAATTTACTTCATCTAAGATAAGGCACTATTTTCGTGAATATTTAACCTACTTTAAAACCAATCTCTCCTTCCATCTTACCTCCAGAATAAGCCCGTGCACCTCGAACATAGATATACAGTTCAGATACAGACGCTGACGTACGCTCGTCAGGTTTATGCGCCAGCGCAGCCCACGAAACGCATCGCAAGAGCAGTTTCGGCACGTGCTGGAATGTACTCATTTGGAATTTTACCAATGCGTGATTATATTCTCTTTGGGAAGATGCAGATTCTGTGATAAAGAGGAACTGGAGAAAGTAACGACTAGTTGATTAAGAATGCATTTTTTTTACTGAAATTCCGTGTTTTCTTCAAGTTTTTGACAAGAAATTTCAAATTGTATTTTCAATGACTTATTACTAGAACGGCAAGAATGGAAATGTTCCTAGTCTTTGTCGATAATTTACACATTGTTATTGATAGTACTTAGTTTAATCATTAATTGAGATAAACAGGTCGTCTATTTCCAGAAGATGTTGTGGCTGGGATGATGTGCTTTTATTTCCTGTAAGAACCAATTGTAAATCAAAGAGTTTATAATTTAGTTGAGGAACTACATAACTAAGGACTAATTAATCTTTTCTAGCATAATATCAAGAAAACTCTCGGCAAACGTATTCCAACAATCTCAACCGTCCCTTTGTCCGTCTCACACCGGGTGAAAATTATAAAAACAAACAGTTACTAATGATTAGCTTCTATCTACAATTCAATGGTGACGATTAGAAGCTCAGTGTGCAGGCACCCTGCAGAGGGAGAAAAAATAAATTTATCGCTTAGAATTACCGAGATAAGACTGCCATTCCAGTAGAGATGTGTGAGGTAGCTAAGCGGTGAAGTTGAGCTACGAAACTATTGCCGAAATCTATAATCGCTATAGTATTTTTATCTCACTAAGTGACGCGCGCTTTACTTGTGGTTACCAAGTGTACAAACACTCAGTGAATATGTGTGTAAGCGCAGGAGCTCTCGGTACCGTCCGAGACAATGGCGAAGTCGGAAGTGGAAGTGTATGTTTTGTGCTAACGCTACTCGTCTACACGCACACATTCACAGCGTGTGTCTACACTTGGTTACCACAAGCAAAGCGCGCGTCACTTCGTGAGATAAAAATACTGTACACGTAGCCCGTGCTTTTAGTTGGACAGGTTCCCCCCACAAGTTCTCGTCTCTATCTTGAACTTGTAGTTTGACAGTTGTGCGACAGTGACAGGAATAATGCTTAGCCTAAGTAGGTACGTGCTAAGTAACGATTATAGATCTCGGCCTTAGTGTATATTTCCAACAGAGCTACGTGGTGTAGCGCAACGGGTAAGATGCGCTATGAAGATGCGCTTGCGTGTACGCAAAAAACTTAGCTTCATTCAATCCTTTCCCATCAGAGCTAAGCCAAGCTACGAGAAAGAAACGATCCTATTGGTTGATATCAAACACATCCATCGCTACGCAGCTTAGCACATCTTTTATGGAAAGCCAGCCTTTTAATAATGCTGGCACACACAGATGGGTGATGCCTCGAAATGATTTCGTTGGATTGAAAAAGGTAGAAGGCTTCTGAAATCACTATTTGTCGCCATTACTGTCTATCTTACGAACAAACGCAATAAATTGTCGATAATACCCAATATGGGCTATCTACTAAAAGTGTGATGGTGTAAAGTTATCGTCAAATAATAGAGTGGTTACTGAGATTAAACGAATAACGATTTTATTTCTGTAAGTAGGTTTCTACAAACACTTTTACACGTCAATCATATTTGTTTTAAACTAGATGAGGCCGGCATTTCCTATCTGACTACTCTGAGAAGAAAGGCCGAATCAAACTTAGAGGTCACAGTCTCTTTTAAAATTCAGACAAAATCATGGTCAGATCATGTGAAGACTATGTAGATCGGTATCTGAAATGGTCTTTTGAGGAAATAACCATACAGATTGAGTGGACCTATCCACTCAGTGCAAGCAATTGTCAGCAATCGTGCAGCTCAACTCAGAACTTAATGAGCTCAACGATTCGACGAACAATACCAAAGAAAGGACATTTTGAGTAGGCCGCATAAATTACTCAAATGCCAGATCATGATTAAACTGAGAAAAATACAAAAAAGCAATGACCGCCATAGTTCTCACATTCACAAATATTATAATACTTTACATAGTAAATACTCATGTCATTGTATGTATAAAATTCACCAATGTCAATGTGTAGATATATAAAAATCCGGACATAATATTTGAGGACTATGTAGATTGGTGTCTGAAATGGTCTTTTTGATTAGTTCAAAACATAAAATACTAGCCTCTGCCCGGGACTTCGCTCGCGTTGTAGTCAACTGTACTATAACTCACTCTATGGTATTTGGCAGTAGTGTAGCTTTTTGCCAGTGAAAGAATTTTCGAAATCGAATCAGTACATCCTGAGATTGCTTCCTAGGTCCAAACTTACAAACATTACCCATTTATAAAATTAGTGTAGAAATAAACGTTTATTTTCGCTGATAACCGTAAAGTCAATAGCTTTCCTTCAAATCCTTTATTTATTTTAATTGATGCATTTTTTATAATTAAGCAAAATAAAATTTCACCGTCGATTAATTTGAATTAAAGTAACAACAAAGCTTTGTTGAATTGAGCTTCAGAAAATTGAATATCACAATTCGATGCACATTACAAAACGTGAAATGCCAAAGTGGATAGAATTAAAATTTTCGGAAATTGACACCAGACGTATTTCGCTGCAAGAATTACCAGTAAATTATTAACGTCGCCAGAACTCATTAAAATAAATAATTTTCACGGCATCGGCATTCCGCATCAGAAATTACATCTACAAAGAGTAAGTACTAAATAAATATTTTATTTACGTTATTAAATTTATTCTGTGTGTTATCACAATTAATGCATTAAGCTGGTTATGTTTTATAAGTATGAGAGGAAAATCTATTTTTTTATACCTAAGTCCTGCTAAGTGCTATGGTATAACCAGCAACGATTTATACTTTTTTTTTTTTTTTTGAGGATGGGAAATCATCAAATGACTCCTCCCGCTCTGGGTGGAGCGGAAGGGAGTGTCAGACTCTTACTGACTAAAACCCACCCGTGTTCCTTCCTTGGCCCTTTATGTTCCGGGTCAGCGGTACCCCTTTCGGATGATCCCGCTTTCCCGGCAGGCTTGGGCCCTAGTGGGCCCCCTCTTCGATGCTGACATCTCTTTGAGGCGCGCGTGGAACACGTACGCGCCGTCCAGCACGGGCCTGATCCTGATCGGACGGTGAGCTACCCATTACTCACCGCCCGCAACGATTTATACTTCAGATTTACAAATTCGAATTAATAGGTACACTTCAGTTTTTTTACTCATAATTATTAAACAAAATATTTATAAAATAAACTTAATTTAAATATCACAAACTCTTAACCACTAAGTAGGTACCTGAAAAACCATAAATATCGATTACTTTTGTGACCATTTAGACGTTTTTTAAAGTTACAGGGTTAATCGAATCTATCGATTCGATTAACCTTACATAGTTCCCACTGCTGCCCGTATCTTCGTTAGAACCGACTTAACGGATAATAAGTTCCTAAAATAAATATAACAAGAATAAAATTCGGCAATTAACATTTAAAGTAGTTACTGACACTCATTTTACATGCGCGTAAATCAATCTACTTATTGCCTAATGAAAGTTCAAACAGCATTTCAATGCAAAGAATTCAACTCAAAAGGCAAATATCAACAATAAAGCCTTAACAATTCAAATCACAATTAATCTAACACCTGCCAAGTGTCGACAAAAGCAGACATATATTAAAAAGACGAGGCGCTAACTAACAAGGTCCGCCAGTGTGCACCGGCCTAACACTGATTTAATTATGCAATTCCAAGGTTGGGCTACACTGTACGGGTTGTAGACCACATTATGAGTAGATAGTACAGGTAATATGTGGTGAGATACTTAGTGTATTTGTGGTTGGGGTTGTGGGAAGCAGCAAATTACTTTTAGAAAAAGGTTTGGCTATATCATCTTAGGTGAAAGAATCATTGTTTCGGAAGCTTTTTAATAGATTTGAGTATTGTGCTTGTTTGATGGTTATGAAAACAAAGACCTACTAATGTATAGGCCTAGAAATAATTCCTCATCGAGATGATACTGAATTTATCGACTCATATTCAGATGAAACAATTTATAACGAAACATATAGGGTGGCAGGGACATCGAGTCGCAACCTGTTAAGTACCATGGATTCAGTACATTATTCTGAACCACGGCGTAGAAATTTGCGTGGTTTTTTAAAATTATATTAGCTGTACCATACATTTTGACCGCGTAGATAGGTACTGGACTTTTGTAGGAAACAGCTCATTTGTCAGTAAATAAACTAAAACAAATCGGAACACTCTCAAACAGCATTTTAGCATAAACCCCACCACAATCAAATCTTCCTGAAGACCACAAATACAGTTATATTGTGGTCACACAACCAAGTATGGATCATGCTTAACACGATATTTTAAGGGCTATGTTTACATCAGACCTTCCTGGTCAGACGATCTAATATGGTCATCGTTGAATAAAAACTCATTGATTGCCCACTTGTTAGTTGAACTTAATTGTGCAATCCTGGCTTATGGAAATCATATCAGATGTTGATAAAAAATCAGGAACTGTTTAAGTAAATTGTTATACGTCGTTATTTTTGCATTGATTTATTATATGGATGTTTATTCTTAGTTGGTATTGTAAGAAGGAATTTCATTGTTGAGAAAATTCAGCGTTCTTATTTCTTTAGAGACAGATTTTTTAGAATCACTCAGCTTGGTAGTTTGAATATATTTATAGAAAATCTAAAATCTGTTTGTTACGATTTCTTTATTAATTAGATGGCTTATAGATTCAAAACGTATTTGATAAAAGAATTAAGTGTATTATCAAAGCTCCTAGCAAGATATGTAAACCTTTATAAGTGACTATGAAACTCTCTTTACAACCGTAGCTCATAAATATACAGTACGGGTCACTGCTTCAGTATTCATGTGAACTCTCTCAACTACGCAGTTAACTTGGCAAGTGATAGGAGCAAGTTTAAGTTAATCACATTTAGGTTTGAGCTCATGGACTTATAAACCCAAATTATGCATACAATGCGAATGACGCAGTGATGGGACAGTTTCAACGTCTCAGAACGATTACAAAGAAGTACTTAGCTTTTGAAACTCGAATAAAAACCGAAGGCTCTCGACTTAAATCTTTTCCAGAAACAGATATAATTCAATTACCGCACAGAACAATAGCGCTCCGGTAGAAAATAAAACTGCCAACGACTCCACTCCACTTTTTACACCAATAAACACATCGCACCAAAAAAATTGAACACCCACGGACTAACCAGATTTCGAAGGAAAAACATAAAAATCTAAACAATTTTGGCTCCTATCAATATTCATGGGTATACAGAAAACCTTGGTGGTGGCCTTACACAGTGGGATTCCAACAGTGGTGCAGTCAGTTTTTCGCGTGCAATTAACCTTTTAAAAAGTTTGAAGAAGTTTCGTTGCCACGCGCTCAGCGCGCGACTACCCTAAATGGGCACCGCACTTTGGATCACCCTCCCATGCTACGGTTCTTTGCGACAATACTATAACAACCTAAATGTTACCTATTTAACAAACAATTCAGGACCTAAAATAGGAGGAGTAGAGTTGATATTCGAAATGAGAGAAGAACTTAATGATATAAATTCAATTGTAATATTGTTCACCTTTAAGCAGGCAAGTTAAATGACAGTTGCAATAATAGTGATAGTCTAATGAATGTCTTCATATTTGCTGCATTACGAGCTGGCTTATTAATTCCATGTTATTAAACTACATTACTAATAAACAGATGAAAGATAATTGTTATAAACTTGTTCGTTTTGAAACACGAGAATTTCAATTAAAATGTTATAATGAAGTGCAGACGCTTGAAAATTTCAAAACTGCTAGAAACACGGCACAAAAACGGTTACACAATCACACAAACACAAACAACAAACACAAACACACATACAACACAAACACATTAATTTACAAAATAATACTAAGCAACAGACTCAACACCACAAAATAAAAATGCCTTTAACAGAAATAAAATTTAAGTTTATGTCTGTATATAAAAGGCCTCGCCAACACGGGAGGCCTGGCGACAGATTCTTAGCGTAGCTAACACGATTTATTTGAAAATAGTGCATCATTAAGAGCAATCGTGACTCAAAAAAGTGGCCCATGTTACACGTGAATTGATTTTAATGATTCCTAATGATATCGGCTGTGGAGTTCAGTGGACACTTTGTGTGTCGCATGACACTGTCCCACGTCGGGCTTGATTGAAGCCTGATCTTTGACATTGATGTCATGATATTTGGAAGTTCAGGTGGTCAATATGAACTAGATGAACTCAAAGTCTGTCGCTGCTGATCATTTGAAAAAAGAGAAAAAGTAAAATTGTTTTTTTTTCTGTGAGCATAAAAAGTGAAGAACACCACAGCCATTTCTTTAGTTTGGGAAGGGACAATCGGAGTACCCAAAGTCGAAAATGTATGTAGGAAGTATTAAGCTCCTTAGCTCTTGTTGACACAAATCATAAAACAATAAAAACAAATTAAAAATTACGAAACACCACAACAAATACGCTAAAACCGCCAACCAACCGATATAAAATGCATTTGTATTGTCAAAACAAAAATTACCCTACAATCCCGCACACATTTCGATCAACATTGCAACAATGCATACTCGTATATCGACTCGTTCGCAACCGCTTGTAAATATCTTATTGTATCCAGAGCTCGTCTGTCCGTCTGTCTGTCTACTTGATTTGCTACCCGCTCCTGTATAGTAATGAAGGTGCAATTCTCTGACAGCCCACTCGCGCCGACCTCAAATCGTACGATGATCGATTCGACGATTATAATCGTGTGTGTTTAATCGATTATATGTATCGAGGCGGTTTGCAGGCTTAATTATTGTTGACGGTTGCGATATCGAGCGATTTGCATAGCCTGTAGTGTTGGCTGGGGTTGTGTACTTTTATTTGTGAAGATTCGGATAAGAAAATGAAGTGACAAATTAATCCGTAGGTTGTAATGATTTTTTAGTTGCTAAAGATATACGTTGCTCACTCGTTTAATAAAGTAATTATCAGATTTCTTTGAGTATATTTTCAGCACATATTACTTTCACGACTGCGTCTACTGTGAATTTGCAATAATTATTACATCAAAATTGTCAAACCTATTATTGATACCCTATTTTACTATTTTACTTACGGATGTTTTTTTCGGAAAACGGACCTTTAGCTGACATGAATAAACAAATTAACTGTCGCAAACAATAGCTATTTCATAATTTATAACCAGCAGCTTTGATTTCCTATCCTCCAATATTTGACATAAAGATGACAAAAAACACTCAGTTTGAACAGCCGCCGTCATTGTGGAACAGTTCGCCGCTTTCTAACGAAACCAAAGCGTAATACTCGCAAAACTTTTTTAATATAGTCTTCTTATGATTTCTAGAACTTGTTTTCGAAACATGAAATTACAGGAGAAATAACTGACCATACGTACACATTATCGGATGCTGATGGATGGCTTATATTTTTTCAGCAATGTTCGTTCCAAATAATGTTCCGTATTATTTAAGACTGATTAAAATCAAATCGAAATCAATATATTCCCAAAGGAGTAGTGTTTCGTTTTTACCTTTAAAAATAAATCTATGCATAAAATGAATACTGAAATATTCTAAGGATTCGTGGAGTGGAACATTTCTTTGGGTAATCTGACTTTCATGACAGAGGGATGCCTGTTCTACTTATTTTGTTTCTTTTATAATCATAAGATTTTGGTGCAAACTCAGCGGGTTTGTCACTTGTTTGAATTTTATACTTTTTGAGTAAATTACGAGTTTCAAGTTTTAAAACATGAGAATTCGATCACCGCTTTTGGTCTGCGGTTCCTTTTTTGGAACAATTTAATTTTAAATTAAATTATATCAACTTAAAGTTTATTAATAAGTGGGACAGTTTTTGCTTGCTAAAGAGAATGATATCAATTTATCTCAGAATTACCCATTTTTTTATCCAATGACATTTGTAGACTGATACTCAACGATAAAATTACAAGCGAATAAAATTACTCAACTATCCGATATTTCAATTAGCCATCATTAAACGAACTAATTAGTAATTACATCGAAACAAATTACTGGCAACAAAACTAAAAATTGCAACATCCCCACTAAAAGCAGTACATGTACCATCTTCAGCAGGAACATCAATAATAATTGTAACCATTAAAATGGAAACTGTTACATCGTACTTAAACCTCTCTCAAAAACGCGGCAAATAAACATTCGCAAAGAAAAACGGTAAATTTTAAATGGCCGCCGCCCGAAGGCAGATGGGTCGGTACTAAAGATCACACGGTGAATTAATCACGCTTGTTACACCGCAGATTCACAGATAAACGCACGAAAAATAACGCCTTACGAATGAGTTATAAGTATCGTCGGCTTTTAAAAATTAACTGTTTGGCTTGTGGCTATTAAAGAGAGGATGTCTCGCGTTATCACAAATGATAATTTTCGTAATGTTCCGTGCGGTGTAATGGGCGGCGGGTCGGTGTGAAACGCGGACGCGCGATGAATGTTGGTAGATGCGGAACTGAAATATTGGATAGCAGATTAATGGAACTTTTTGTTGTAAATTGGATGCATATTGTTGAAGCTTTATAAACTTCGGTGATGTTTAAATCCACTGACTGTTACAGATCTCGAAACGATCGGTTATGCAGAATGACTGTGTCAGAGATTTTGGTAAAAACTTTACACGCAACATGAGAAACTAGCCGCGTCAGAAAAACTATTTAAATATTTCTTATCTTCAATCAACGAACCAATAGTTGCATGCTCGTAACATCATACCTGTAACAAAATGAAGGATCACATTAGTAAAATATTCCCGATATTAAAAATACATTATAAATAACTAGATGACCCCGCGAACTTCGTACCGCCTAACATTTTTTTTATTTTTTTTTTCTCCGTATGAACCACCCTCGTACTTCATGGAATATTCTAAAAAAATAATTATCAAAATCGGTCCATCCGTTCTTGAGTTATAAAATTACAACGAAAAATGGCATTGATTTTTATAGATATAGAAGATAATATTTATTATTATATTATAAATATGAATATGTAAATAATGAGTCCCAGTCCCCTTTTACCACATCACAGACGAAACAAAAGTAGCGTTAGGCTAAAATAAATAACTTACTACTAAAGTTATATTACTTCGCTGCGCCACCACATTCATTGAGGCGAGCTCGCCCGAACAAAAGATATCAACGAACGTAACCTATAAAAATAATATCAAAACTGCCCACAAATTCAAGCTCAAATCAATGTAATATTTATAACATTTCAAATTCAACTTTTGGAGAAAAAAAATTGGACTGAAAAAAAAAATTAAGGTTCCCTAATTGAGCAGTGCGAATAATGACATATTTATGTCTCAGAGTTGGGACAAAAAGGGATTATTAATAAATTGTTATTGAACTAGCGGGCGAATAACACGGTGCCATAACAGCCGGCGCCTGAGTCCGTGTATAGTGCAAAAACTCATATCATAAATGCACCTTAGATACGATGGACTTGAGAATGTTTGTGCAGTATATGGGATTTATGCAGAAGGTTATTGAGTCGTGCATCAAAATATCTAGTTGTAAATTTGTAACTTGGGCTGCATGGCGTTAGGGAAAATCCCTACATAATACCTATCTACATTAAAAGCAAATAAATGATTTCTATTTCTGCAAGATAAAAAAAAACATGCAGAATACTTTTGAAAAAAATTGTGCTTGCCGTACCTATTGATGGGATTCGAGCCATCCAAACAAAACTTAAGAACTGGTAGCAATTTCTAGTCTAATGCTTAGGAAATATGTTAACTGCTTATTTATACATGTTTATATTTTTGCATTTTCCTTCAGTTGGTCTATCTACTCTCTTCTCGACCCTAACAAATGACGTTATATTAACTTATTAATCCATCTGATCACTTGTGTCCTACGTCCTATCTAAGAGAGCCGGGTGATCTGTAACTCAGGACTTTCCTATCTCAGACACCTTTCTCTATATAAGATTGTACATTTTGACAAATGCCTGTAATTTGATGTTGAGATAAATAAAGATTTATGATTATTATTATGATTACTTATTATTGTGCACGAAGATGTCAATAAAGATTTGTAATTGGTTGAAAATATCACTAAAACCAAATGAATGTTTATTTCCTATCAAATTTAAAGCAACATACCTACCTGCTAACAAAGCTAAAAACCTGCAACATTGTATCCAGAACTTATCTCACAAACTTACATATACTACAAATCGAACAAAGCGCCAAAAGATATAACAAGTATCATTTGGCATCCACAAAAAAGTAAATATGATTCAGCGGACATACCAGAATTGTATAATGATCTATACAGAGGACGCATAGAAGAATTTATTTGTTATAACAAACTCCAGGTTTTGCGGCGGTGGCATCTGATTGTATATTTTTGTGTTTATTATACCCCTTAATGTGACAGAGTGAATGTATTTAGGTTTATTTAAGCTTATTTGAGTACGAATTGAATGGACTCGGTATTTTATTGGGCGATGTTGCATATACTACCTATACATTTCATACACACATATAATTTATGTTTCGGACTGCCTCATTTGATTAGCGGTGGTAATAGTTACTGCTGAGCATAAGGTCCTGCGTTCGAATCCCAGGTCGGGCAACGTGTTATTGGGTTTTTCTATCAGGAATTTCTCAGTAGCCGCTCGGAGTCTGAATTTGTGCCCGGATGATGGCAATAGGGTCTATTATATGGGACTAAAACATATCTGACGAAATGAGTGTGTGTAATATAGGTGCACTCTTGCCTTACCCTTTTGGGAGAGCAGGCGTGATGTTATGTTATGTTTACTTTAAGTTTAGATACGTTTTGTACTGAAGATTCTAGTACTGGCTTAATTTCTGTTTGTGTTATCATTTTCCTTACTGTTGAGCAGAAATCATTTATTTATTATTTTTTTATATTTTTATATGTGATGGGTTTGCTCTTGACTCTAGTCTAGGTCAGTGGTGACAGAGACCGAGTCGGCGATGGAGTGAGCTTACCCAGTAGAAGCCTGTTCATTCTCACTTTAAAGAGATATTAGTGTTGTATGCGTTCTTTATTGTACACCACAAAACACATAACAAAAAAAAAACAGACACTACCTACAAAATATACAATGGGCGGCGATATCGCGTTCTGCGATCTCTTCCAGGCAACCTAGGAATGGACAGTGATTTGCCTGGACATAAAATGGGACTGTTGTTGGTACAAATAATAAGTATACAATACACTAAAATAAATACACAGATATATACATATCCTAAATACTAGACAATTAAATACGTACATACTAAATATACAGGGTGTTTGGTAGGGAGCTGTACATACGCCTAGGGTAGAAACTAGGGATAGTCTGCTACCTACCCCCGCCCATTATATTGACCTTGGCCTCAAGGTTTTTTTTTAATTTATTTTTATTTTTTATTTGACTTTTTTGTGATTTTTTGACTAAAACTACCTGTAGCTCAAAATCTATCCATGGGACCGGTCGGCTAATGGTCTTGTTTTAATCGTTAGAGTCTTAGGGTCCTGCAAAAAATTATTTTACACCAGAAAATTGTGGAGAAGAAAAGTTATGGGGCCTGAAGTACCGTAGTAAGGTAAAGAAATAATTTTAAGGTAAGGTAGTAAGGTAAAAAAAACCTTGAGGCCAAGGTCAATATAATGGGCGGGGGTAGGTAGCAGACTATCCCTAGTTTCTACCCTAGGCGTATGTACAGCTCCCTACCAAACACCCTGTATAAGCAACGAAAATAAATAATCATGTCACTGAAGCCTCTCCTATTGGGGATAGCAATATTATACACAGAACTTCCTGTTGTTAATTGAAATAATACGATTTTACTGGCTTCATTTTCTCATAATGATAATGATTTGATTTGACGACACGGTTGGCGCAATGGTTAAGCGATTGACTGCTACGTTACGTGTCGCGGGTTCGATTCCCGCACGGAAAAAATATTTGTATGACCTGCAAGTAGTTGTTCCGGGTCTGTCTGTTTGTGTATGTGAGTTTAAATGTTTGTAATCGCACCCACGATACAGGAGAAATTCCTAGTGTGGGGCAACGTTTTTTAAAGAGGAAAAAAAAAAATTGTTGAATGTATTTATTTTTCAGTTATTGAGATTACTCAAGTACGACTACTTTGATTAAACTCTTATTTACGATTACAAAAGCATGAGATTGAAGGAAGCCCAATCAAATCAAATTATTTTATTTCACATAAACCTACATGGGCACTTATGAAACGTCAACAGGTACCTGGTACTTAACAAGATAGAAAATGGTCTACAAATCTTAAGTTTACAACTTAGGCCTACAACATTCTCACATTCACAAAATACAATCTGGATTATGTCAAAGAAGTATGTAAAAAAAATAAAATAAACATTGTCAATCAATGATATAAAAATATAACGTTTTCAATAGTAATACAGTGAGCAGTGGTGGCCCAGTGGTTACGGCCGCGACTTAGGAAGTTGTAGGTCGTAGGTTCGAACCCTGACAGGCGCTTTAATTTGTGTAAATTATTTCATCACCACTGCTCTCAACTGTGAAGGAAAACATCATGAGGAAACCGGCATGTCTTTGAACCAAAAATTCGACATGTGGCCCGCGCACTGGGCCCGCGTGGCGGATTACGGCCCACTCCCTCTAACTGACAGGGAGGCCGGTGTCCCAGCAGTGGGAACATTATAGGCTGATTATGAATAGTAATAATTTAAAAGGCATCACTCTTTAGAAGAAAAAGCAGTATTTATTAGTAAAGAAATAACAATGGAATAAGTACCTACCAATGGAATAAGTAACAAGTCTAGTTCATATGAAGTGAAGCATGTATTGAATAATTTGCGAAACGAAAAAGGAAACATAATTTCTACGAGTAACCTGTATGTAGCTGTGGGCGTACTTAAGTATTAAAACTGATTCTTAACAGCACTCATTCTCATAATTACGTGTACCTACAACATTCTCAAGTAAAATAACGATGATGACGTTATACGTTTTATGAACGATAAAATAGGCCCGTGTACCCGACGCTTTGGTAAACGAAAAATTTATCTACTCTCACAGAAATAAATTTATTTAAGTATCGTATAAAATATCCTTTTTGCGATTCCAATTCAATACAATTCGTATTGAAATACAATAAACAATAGTTAATTGTTGTTCGGAGTTGACAAGAAACACAAAGGTATGGGGTTCGATTCTTCGGCGATGCACTTTGTGATAATGTCTTCCGAGCATGAGGGTTATGATTGATGACCGATATTAAATATTCGAATTAATACGTGAATCGATTCGATTTAATACATTATTTATTTTTGAGTGAATGGAAGTCTTTTAAAATGTTTGATGTTGCGCGATACGATTTTTTTACGACATTTCTGGGATTTAGACGAAAGATAATGATAGACTAGGGTCAAGTCCAGGTTTCACTTCCTTCAATATTTGTTATTATTAAACACACAGTCACCGAATATATACAGGGTGGCAGGGGCATCGAGGCGCAACCTGCTACAATGGATACAGTACATGATTCTGACCCCTGCACTAAAATGTACCGTCAGATATAAAAAAAAAATAGCTGTTCCATACGTTTTGACCGCGTACTGTAGGTACTTATTCTATGCAAGCAGATTTATTTTTATACCCGACGAAAACATTCTACTCTAAGGGATGCTGAATGGTTACAGTTTGCACATCGCGGTCCCATGGTACACTGTATACCTTATTAAATTAATCAGCAAATATTTCTGCACCAAAGTTTGCCTACTCGTATATTAAATTTTAAATGCCCGTGTGAATTTTGCGTTTTACCTGGTCTTCAATAGAGGGCGTTATCAGACTCATTGATCATGGAATCGTAAAAGCGTTTGAGTTCACCAACTCTCATACTTTTCTTTAAGGTAAGCACTGCTATGAATGTTCAAGCTCTAGCGTGACAAAAACAGATTTTTGTCACTCACTAAATACTTGGTGCATAGTAGGTAACATTCATGTACTATCTAAACATCCGGATTGGTCTAAAACATTGCAGGAAATTTAAAATAATTTCTCTAGCCTGAAAAAATATGCATAAGCATACTTTTATTAGTCTTTCTTTCGTTTTCGCTTCCTTCTCAGCATAAAATTAAATAAAATTCTATCATTTGAGTAGGTACCATTTATATAATAGACAACAGACAGACACAAAAGAGACATATTGTTATTATTACCGAAGCCATCTTTATAGCGCCGGCAAAAATCGTATTCTGTCATAACATTTTGATGCCCCATGTTCCCAAAGAATTCTTTATTCGAGATTCTGTTATGATAACCTTCCTATTTGCTTTGAATTTTAATGTTTCAGTTTCTGAGATTTTCTTTTCTTTATTTTGCCGTTTTCATGTTTTATGGCGGCCATCTTGGTCTCGTTTCGTTACTTAATTTGAATTTGGAATAATGAAATTGGGTTTATTCAAAGTATATTTTAAATGTGATTTCATAAAAATAAGAAAATGCAGGGATCAATATTCTTGGTAAATTCGTAAACCTGTATTCGTTTAACTGTTACTTTTGAAAGCTATACATATTTAATTATATCTTCAAGGTAAGTATTATTTTGATACCTACGCAGATAGACGTTGGTTTTCGTTTAAAACAAACATAAAAAAATGCATAATTATAAGCTCACCGTAAACAAGCCATGATCCACTTTGTTCTGTCAACTTCCCTTAGACAATCGCATGTCAAATACCCAGTGCAAACATTCTATCAAGCTATCGAACACACATTACAACATTCTTGAGTCGGCCATTAAAAATGGTGGGTCGCCAGGCCATGCGGCCACATATCAGACAATACTCCTCAATACGGGAGCCGTGACCTTTACCATAGCATATCGGATCGTATCATCTCTGCTACCGACTTCACCTCCTGACCTCCACTGTGACAAGACGTTTTGAAGTATATGGGATATGTGGCTTGTAGTGTTTATGTCATGCACGGTCTTAAGGTTTCCATAAGAAAGAAAGAAAGAAAGAAAAATATCTTATTTGCGACACGCACAGGAAATACAAATAATAATAATAAAAAAAAGAACATTAAATCTAACAAAATCATGAAAACAATAAAAAAAAAGAATAAAGAGAAGACCAAAGGCCAAAAAGGCTCCTATCTCAGCATGATGCTGCGATATTTGAAAAACAAACAAATACCGCAGCGCTGGTATTCTGATAGGGCCCGTTGTGATGCCACGGACACACCTACGGACATAAAATAAATCCCACTAATAGACATAACTTTTTATAAAAATACTAATAAATAGAATATATATATAATAAAGCAGTAAGGTAAGGAGATCAAGGATTTGGGCAGTCGAATAATTCATGTCGAATTGGAAGTTACGTCTGTAGATAGGTACCGTGACCCGAGTTAAGTATCACACAATTTGACACAAGTTCTTGAAATAGGACATTACTGACCCACCCATCACCCAGTGCAGGTGCGAGTGCTTCTGATCAAACCATGTCCCACTTGCTGGAGTGTCCTAAGTGCCCGTTCTCTTGCTGCACTTTCATAAGCTAAATAATGCCACTGTTGCCGAATTTAACGTGGCTGCCTCAGTACTGGGCTCAAAGAATATAAAAACAAACGAAATGACTACAATAGACACGAAAAGAAGAATAAGAGCAACTAGCTTCATATTTCTGACTGACCGACCACTTGACAATTCAAAAGTGCCTGTAAATGGTTTAATTGAAATAAATGGTTTGAGTTTGAGTTTACTTGGTGAAGTGGATAGGTACCTACTATCTCCGGTCACCGACTGTATGTAACTAAAAAAAAAACTCATAAGTGCTAAATAGTATACACAGAATATTATGTCTTTATTTATTTTATTAGTGTTCGTTTATTTAATTATAGTTACTAGATAATTGCCTAAGACATGCGTAAATATTTTGTTATTGTTAAGCGGGCACTCTGTCATCATTCTCCTGTCCTTTTTTAATTTTTTTTTGTTTCCGGGGTGGAAAATCCTCATGGATATCCGCCGCAGACGCCGCACCGACGGTGGGGTCTGTCAGACTCTTACTGACTAAAAACCACCCCGGTGTTCCATCTCACACCTACGTCGGGGGTCGCGGGAACGTACGATCCTTCCGCAACATCATTCTCCTGTCCTTACCCCAACTTATTCACGGTCGGCCCAACACGTCTTTTTTCTTCCATACTTCTCGATTAGTCGTCAGCTCGTTAGTCACTCCCTTTCTAGCCATATCATCTTTAACACAGTCCATACATCGTTATTTGATCTTGTCCTACACCCCTCCAGATTCATACCCAAATATTTCTTCACGATAAGGCACTATAGCTTCGTATTTCGACGATTAGCCAGTACATCCATTTTGATGAAAGCCTGTCCTACAAAATTCACAGTCACCCTACAACTAGCTCTTGTTTTTCGAATGCCAGCTTTTGTGTCCTGCAGAGTAAAAGCGCAGTCATAAACTTAGGATCAAATGTCCCACAGCTACCTTCGCAGTCCACCTCATCTATTGACAGTTTTACATTGATCTATTTTAAGACTTTCTTTAGAAAACGTTCAATGGATGTCAATAAAGTATGTGTAGTCGTATTTTTTCGCGTGCTGTCATGGGTACGTATTCTGTATGCACTTGTTACTTACATTTAGAATGTTCTTTTCTAAAGTTATGAGCTGAGAACTTGTAATTTCTTCCTCTGACTAGATTGTAAATTCAATAGATAATGTTATTTGTTTTATTTTTTATGTAGGCTTCGACTTGTTGCACGAGGCACGAGGAACAGGGTGTAAAGTTCGCTCATACCTCCATAGAAAAGGGAGGATCCTCCGACCAGACGGGTGTCATGTCTGGTGGACAACTGCCCGATGGTTGATGTAATATAAATATGCTAGTCGCGCGATAAACTCTGCTTGCGCGATGCAGGATTCGCGTGACGTCAGTATGACGCGCAGCTCGCTTGTGGCGATGTATAGATTTCAATAGTAAGTCTCTGTTTTTCATGATATTACAGCTCAACTTCTTAACCGACATCCAGAAAGGAGTTTCTCTTGTTTACTGTATGTAGGTCCCGTACAAATGTTTGTATCAAGGGGTCTAGTCCCTAAGCACGAAGTACGTAGTTTCGCCCGAAGCTACGGACGTTTCCTACTCCGTATCATTTACGGACATGAGATTAGTTCGGTTGGATGGCTGGATGTATCAACAAAGTATCATTCAATTGAGAGTCGCCACAGTCGCGTATTACTAACCCCTATTAAAGCATTAAACCAATGAATCATAGCAGACGTCACCGAATCATATTGATTTATACCACCGTATACAATATGATTATTTTTTCTCAGTTTTATACAGAATTCAATCATAACCAAACGTCGGGTCACACATCATCCTGTCTCATTAAGACGTTATTTGGAAACTAAAAAACTTATGAGGGAAAGCTTCATTGTGCTGTCTGAGATCGTATAGGGTTTTTTTTAATAATAATTTATGTTACGTGAGGAAATATTGTATGTTGTAAATAAGCGACAGTTATGAGTTACGGAGAACTGAACAGAAAATGGTTTTAATTGAATTAAATTGTATTGTGATGTTATCAACTATTGAGAGATTGAAGGGGACAATATCAATTATACGGGTTTTTTTTTTGTTGTTACGTCACGGATTCTGGGCGGAATTGACTGAAGCTTTTTGTACGGGATTCGTATTGAGTTTTGCTGTACTATTTATTAGAGTTACGTCTTCTTATGAAGGAAAAAATATACTTAATGTTCTTTAGCTCTTTCTGTAATGTAACTACCTCGTCTTCTTCCAATCCGTTTCCCAACTATTTTGGGATTGGCTTCCAGTCTAACTGGATGCAGCTTATTACCAGTATTTTACATAGAGCGACTGCCTATCTGATCTCCACAACCCAGTTACTGGGTAACAAGATCTATAATCCACTACCTAATAAGACAAAAATACTCACCATAGATCGCTTTAGATTGCCGGGTCATGAGGACCTCTCACGTAACCTCGGTCCTCATGACAGCACTACGGAGAAGACTAGGGGAGAGAGTTCCGGAGAGAATATTTCTATAAACAGAACTTTCACTGACGAAAGGTTAGTATGATCAGAAGCAGTTACCCTTTTAAAAACATAACTCAAACTCAAAGCACAGCATTCAATTAAACCATTTACAGGCACTTTTGAGTTGTCAAGGAGTTGGTCAGTCAGAAAGAAGAAGCAAGCAAGCAGATGAAGTCCACTCCAAAGTGTAGAAGGTTCCTTTGCAGTAGAACAGGCAAGGAACTCCATGGACACTCTTTTAAATCTGAGTGACAAGGTAGGTCACTAATTAATAATAATAAATTAATTTATTTCAGAACCAGTCCATCTGAAATTAAAAATATTAGATACAATAAGAATTCATTAAAACATGACAATTGGATAAACATTACAAAAGCCATCAATAAAAACATTATAAATTACAATTTTACCGTAACAAAAATATTAAAATACACTAAATTTAGGTTTGGACCCGGAATGCTCAATATGCAGCCTGGTCCAGTACCGCATTGTTGGGCAATCCAGATCCATCCTCCATGCGAATAGCTGTAGGTAGCTGTTCGAATTAATGTTAAAGAGGGAACTACCGACCAACAAATAACGAGAGGACGCATTGCAAAGCATTGCAGTTTTTCTACAACTCGATGTGCTGCATTAACGATCGGTTACTGTATTTATGTACCTTTATTTTGCATAAAAACAGTTGATCGACTGATTCAATCCATACCTCTTCTGCTCAACAATACTTTTTGCTCCCACAAACAAGAGAAAAGGCGTATTGCCTTCAATTGTGACGTATTTAGTATTTTCTTCGAGCTTTCATGATCGCCGGCGACACAAAAAATATTAATTATGCATACATTTCTTCCATGTCGGCACGTTGATGAAAGGTAGAGGTTACAAAAATTACGCAATATTTGTCATGTAGGATTTTGAGTTTTAGAGTATTGGTTATAAGTCCTGTTGTCTACATTTCTAGATCGAAGTACAAATTAAAATAAACAATAATTTAATGTTACTTTTATGTTCTTTTCTTCTAATTTACTTTCTATGCCGAACGACAAAATGGCTGAAGGCTTCCTGGTTTTGAACCTCTCGTCTAAGTTCACGATGTAGTTGGAGTGTAATAAAAATATATTTTTTTCTTCAGTACATATTTTATCTTATTTGATGAATAGGTCTCACTGACCAATGGTCGCTTCGAAGGTTTAAAATATTCAATGGAATTACGAAACGTTGTGCCATATTCTGACAACGAGTGGGGCAGAACATTACTAAAGTGAGTTAATGATATTTTTAAAACACTGGTGGAGTCCCTCGGTGACACTTTTATATTGTGTCGTGCTGTAGTTGTAAAGTTAAGACGCATGACAGATTCACCGGACATTTCGAACTCATCTTGTGTGGTCTGGTCCTACTCATTTCACCGCAAAAACCTACCGATTCGCTTTTTATAAAACAAAATTACAACTGCATTTACCCATAAAGAATTATCACCCAAACTGAACCTTACCGCGACGTGTTAAGAAACGGGAGCAAGTAAAAATATGTTTGCGAAAAAAACATCCAAATAATTGGCTTAGGACCTGTCAAAGCGAAATGATTTCGTCGCGACCGAAATCTCCAATTAATTGTTGGAAATAAAAGGATTTTGTACAAATAAATTTTCGTTTTTTTTTTTCTTATTTGCGACCTCCCTCGTCGATCGCAGTGGGGGTGACGTTGTGACGACAAATGGAGAACTTTCGTATTGTTTAATCAATTTTCGATGAATAAACAACAAGTTATAAGCGATTTTAGCCGGTTTTTGTAAGGAAATTGGATAAAAGTTGGACGTTTTAGGAAAACTTTGGTGGTCCCGGTAATCCATTCGCTGAGTTTTGCATTAACTTTTTAGCAAAACATGGAAGGAAGTTAGGTAAACACTGCGAACGTGTTTTATTATGTGATTTTATAAAGGGTTAAATCTCAAACAACAGAAGTTACTTAATAACCAATATATGGAAAATTTAATAGGCCTTTATGACACCATTTAAAAAATTTTTACTTTACTGATTGTGAAATCAAATTAATTACAGTTTATCCTCAACCACTTATTCGTCTCCATGACTGAGTCTTATTTCATTTTATTTCTCTCATTTTCTCAGCTTTCCCTCATCAAATTAAAGCAAAATAAAGTGCAGGGTTGTTTATAAGATTTCTTGCACTTGCGTGCTTTATTAAAACAGGTATAACAAAGTTTATGCGCGTAAACAGCGATCTCATTTAGTCGGGACGGCATAACGGAGTTTGTTGTGAGTTTACCTTTAAACATGTATTTTTAATGTAGGTAGATATTAGTCTTTATTATTACATTGAAAGACATATTTCTTGTTAAACTATATATTATCGTAGGATTTGTTATTTTCATCGTAACTAGAATTGCTCTTGGTTTGTTGTTACCTCATTCAAATTGAATTTTACATTATGAATGAAGCCAATTCAGAGGTTAGATAACTTAATTTCTGTCTATCGTGTTTCTTCTTCATTAAAATTCAATCCCTCAAGAATCAAGGGGTCAAACTCATACACAAAGCATTTATTTCAATTAAATCATTTACAGGCACTTTTGAATTGCCAAGTGGTCGGTCAGTCAGAAATATGAAGCTAGTTGGCCATTCCAAAGCGTAATATGTACCTATGGAGAAGAACGGACAAGAAACTCCATGGACACTCGTTTAAATTATATTGTTACATTAATATTAGTTACATCATTAATGTTGAATATAATTATATGTGAAAACGATGTAAATAAGATGTACTTACACGTTGAGTATCCAGAGTACAGCAAATAGGAATTTAAACAAAACAATGAAAATAAGCCGTGGCGGCTAAGAGAGGTCTACTCTATAAGCACGAAATCCGCAGTGTCAGCCGAAGTTACGGGCGTTTGCTACTCCATATCACCTACGGACACAAGATTACTTCAAGACCCGAAATAAAAATGAATGATAACACCACTTGACAGTTATCCTTACTTTCGATGTGTTATTGTGACTGCCCGTCCAAAAAAGTTAATTAATCGGGTGTTGGGTTAATTCCGAAGTATCAACCGACTTTCGGACGGGCCAGTCTCTTCGTTGACGGACTTAGAGAGTAGGTCCCCAGATACCATTTTGATTTACAGCATCACTTATCATTACTTATTCAAAACTTAGCTACCACATAATTATAATTACACATAACATAACATCACGCCTGTATACCCCGAGAGATTAGGCAGAGGTGTACCTACCTATAGGACACCCACATTTCGCCAGTTATGTTTGTTGTCATGTAACAGGGGGCGAGCATATTGCCATCAACCGAGCACAAATCCAGACTCCGGCCGGGAGAAAATCCTAATTCGAACTAAAACACTATGACACTGCCCGACCTGAGAATCAAACCCTGGACCTCATGATCAGCAGTAGCACTTGCGACACTAGACCAAAAATACCATCACGCAATATTGTCTAGGAAAAAGACCATCACGCAATATTGTTTAGCAAAAAGACCATCACGCAATATTGTCTAGCAAAAAGACCATCACGCAATATTGTCTAGCAAAAAGACCATCACGCAATATTGTCTAGCAAAAAGACCATCACGCAATATTGTCTAGCAAAAAGACCATCACGCAATATTGTCTAGCAAAAAGACCATCACGCAATATTGTTTAGCAAAAAGACCATCACGCAATATTGTTTAGCAAAAAGACCATCACGCAATATTGTTTAGCAAAAAGACCATCACGCAATATTGTCTAGCAAAAAGACCATCACGCAATATTGTCTAGCAAAAAGACTATCATGCAATATTGTCTAGCAAAAAGACCATCACGCAATATTGTCTAGCAAAAAGACCATCACGCAAACTTGTCTAGCAAAAAGACCATCACGCAATATTGTCTAGCAAAAAGACCATCACGCAATATTGTCTAGCAAAAAGACCATCACGCAATATTGTCTAGCAAAAAGACCATCACGCAATATTGTCTAGCAAAAAGACCATCACGCAATATTGTCCAGCAAAAAGACCATCACGCAGTATTGTCTAGCAAAAAAACTAAGAACTTACAGGTCGATTGGCAGAGAATGCCAAAGCCATTTAGCAGACTTTAAGCCTGCCTCAGTAAAAAATATGTACTTTAAGGGGCTGACAATAGCTAAAGCGCGGTCACTGTCGGACTGCATAGACAAGAAAGAGAAGCGCGATGACACAAAGCCGGAAATATGAAGAGATTCTCTATACCCATACAAAAAATCTATTGATTGGACTAATGAAAACGCTATCACGTTAATATTTTACTTGGAGAAAAATCTGAAAAAAAAAAATCCAGAATGATTGCGTGTATAATAAATAATATGGTTTTTTGTCGTTAAAATAAATTTTTAGAGGTATCTTCGTGAATTTTTTCTATCGTACCAAATTAGTTGTATTATGTACCTATGTTTTCAACACACTTTCTAACTAGCATAATATCCTGAAGGATATCATATAAATTTTTCTGATTTCGTTTACTGCAGTGGATCATGTACTTTTAGGCATTATAAAATTAGCGTTTAGATCATGTAGTCCCCTTAAAGAATAAACTTACAAAGTAGTGGGAATAAGAAACACTAACTTGCCTACTTACAATATTAGAGTATAAAGTAAACACCATTAATATAATATTAAATTAAAGTAATTTGCCGAGTAATGACGGGCTCTATAAGGGCGTGTACAAACGAACGGGCCCCGGCTTACAGAAGCACGCATTGATGCCTATTAACTGCCTATTTAAGGAAGATAGTTTGTAGGTGATAAATGGCTGTAATAACTGTATTTTCTTTTAAAGATAAATAGTCACGCCATAAACCGTTACTTTGTGGATGCCAAGGAGGTAAATGTGATTGGTAGTATTTTTTTTGCTGACGCTTGAAATATAGGTGCTGAGTGAAAATTGCAGTAAATTACGAGTTGTTTTCTCAATGTTGTCGGCGTGATGGTGGTTTGTACATGTCACTTGCGTTACAGGGTCTTCGTTTGCCACAGTGTAGAACATTCCTTACAACTGGTCGTGGCTGGGCGTGGTCAACTTACCTACTCGACTACTAAGATTAACAGCAAACAGTATTATAACGTTCGTATTATCAGTAATTTGTATTTAATTCGATTAATACAGCACAAGTTACGAAGAACAAGGCTCGTGTCACAATGGACAAACTCTTGCACAAGGCTTCTGCAATTCAGATCATCTGGTAAATATTTATGTTCGTCGAGTAAATACTCCAAAACGTATGCCCCACCTTTTGTTTCCACTAAAAACCACACATACCACTGAACATTATACCACTGAATTATACGTTGGTGCGCGCTAATGAAACCATTGGTACACAAGTCAGACGCACAGCAAACGCTTTACGAAAATATTCAAGTAAAAATAGATAATTTAATTCAAGCGGTTACCACAAAATGGCCCAAAAATGCCAGAGCAAATCTAACAAGCGAAACACAGGTTTTACAATATGCACAAAAACCACACAGCAAATGTCCCGAACACGGTTCTAACACGGTCCAGAGCATGTCCCGGGTTTTTGTTGACATGTCCAAACTTGTCTGCTTATGCACGAATCCGAAATGACGGGCAGATGCTGCGATTCTCGAAACAGGAGCGGAAAGAAAATCGATTTATTTCGGTAAAAATGGAGCGAATTTATATTAGTGTTTGTGAAGAGAATTCGTAGCCCTTGAAAATTAATGAATTGGTCGAAGAATGGTGCAGCCGCCATGATTGCAAAGTTTTCAATTAATTTCCAGAAACACTTTGTGAAATTCTCGGTAAACTCGAGTTCTTTAATTTAATGGGTCCTTGAATTGAAATCCTATGAATTGGAATTGAAACATTCAACAAAACAATATTGTGGTTTCTCTGGCAAGACGAAGGTAAAATAGTAATAAATCTAGCTTTCAATAATGTTTATAGCGCTTAAGAGTAAAATAGTCTATAAAAGAAAGCCAAATGGACTTTCATCACGCTTCACAATAAAACAGAAAAACAAAATAATGTTCTTTACGAACAATAATTTCCAGCATTTACAACACAATATTTGTATATAATAAATCCGCTCTTTCTTTAACTCCTATTGACTTTTCGTTAAGCCCGAAATTACTTTTCCATACAACGAATTCAACGCAATAAAACGCCTCACTGAGATCCAAATATCGAGTAACACAACAAATGGGTCCCTTTAAATCGAATGAATACAATTCGAATGTCGGACATGGGTTGCAGTATACGAACTTTGGATACTCCCAAACTTTGTATAATGTGATGCTCTTAAATGTCCTTTTTGCGACTTCCATTTGACAATGCCTGTATTAATGTCCTTAAGTTCTCATGTTTGGGGATTTTTGTATTATTTGTTTTTAGTCTTTCGTGTTGTATTAGGCTTCCTGTACACTTTCTTTACTGCTTCTGTGGTAGTGATTTCACAATCAGATCGATTGCTACCTGAATTTGTTTATAGATATTTTTATTATTATATTTTTACATCCTTTGCTTCCTAAATATCTTTTAAACATAGTTCTATGTCTAGCAACATTCTATCATAAATAACTACGATAGAAAAATCCAAAAAGTTACTGGTTTGACATCACATAAGCTAACGAAAAGCTTCATTGAATCCTGTTGAAAGTCGTTGTAGAAATACGAAACGCTTTAAAAACGATTGCCACTTGTCTAGGCCCTATGGTGCCTACACCCAAAATTTTTGCTTCCAACAATTCCCATTTGATTATTTACTTTTGTTTGACTTAGGTATTTATACTAATTTATTAATCACGTATGTTATAACTAAAACAAACATTTAGTCATATTAGTAAACACTAACAACAATTACTCAAACTCAAAGCATTTATTTCAATTAAACCATTTACAGGCACTTTTGAAGGGGTGACACTAGGGGGGACACTACTCAACGGGTCGGTCAGGCAGAAATATGAAGCTAGTTGTCCATTCCAAAGCGTAGTAGGTACCCATGGAGAAGAATGGGCAAGAAAGTCCATGGACACTTTTCGAAAATATTAGTCACATCATTAATGTTGAATATATAATTATATGTGCAACGATGTAAATAAGACGTGCACGTTGAGTGTCCAGAGTACAGCAAATAGAAATATAAACACAACAATTCATCAATAAAATAATTAAAATAAGCCGTGGCAGCTAAGAGAGGACCAGATCCAACTGACGCCGCCCGTTCACGAACATGACACATGGATCAGCACCATTCAGCTCAACCATTTTGAAGGGAGCTAAATGATGCAACACACGCGCCACCGTCAGCGAGACATTTGAGTGAGCATGACATCTATCACCCGCCAGGCATATTCAAATCAATGAAAGAAATTACCCGGTAAATCGTAGCTCGATAGTACTTACATAGTACTCACACTTGTCCTATGCAATTATATAATACAAAGGAGATTGAGTTTATACAATGCAAAGGTAGTCTTACAATCTTCAGCAGCTCCAACAGTATTTTCAAGTGTTAATTAATTAATTGTGGTTGTGGAGCAGGACCAGCATTGAGCTAGGCATTTTTATCAGCGATATAATCACATGCCTGTCTGCATAGATAGCGTTTTATAACCCTGGTTGAACTAATAGGTCCCTATTTCTAGTACTATAATTATGTCTTTCACCTCTTTTAGTAAAAACATGTAATTTTTTCTTACGTAGGTACATGATGTTTTCATATATCATAGGCTATCACTGTATTTGAGAATGTTGGTTCACCTATTATTGGCAACTGTATAAGCCCTCAACTATTATCTACTGTTATTTGATATTTTGTATACAGAAGCTGTTGGTGTACCTTTATGAATAAATAAAATAAAATATTGTACCGTCATGATCTTAATAACCTTAAACAGTTCCCTTAGAGAATGGCGCCTGCGGAGATTATATATGGCTCTGATGGCTCTTTTCTGCAGAATAAAAATAGACTCGCCGTCTGCAGCCCGTCCCCAAAATAAAAAACCGTAAGACATGATACTATGAAAGTAACCAAAATAGACTAGCCTCGCGGTATCTACATCAGTAAATTGATGGATTTTTCTAACAGCATATTATGCTGCTGAATTTAGCCGTCTCGCCATGAGGACCCCCTTGAAGCCTTGAGTCGAGTGTGATATCCAGGCAAACAGTTTTATCGACGAATTCTAGTTTGTCTTGATTCAAAACTATCTCACAATCACTACTACTCATTTACACATTACATACTACAACACTACACTAAGATTTACTCATTCACTCCGTCAAACGTCCGAACAAAACCCACACTATCTAGTGTGGGTTTTGTTATGCTTTTATCTAAAAGCCTTTCATCACAGTTTAAAGTATTAATTACTGGCAACAAAAATAAAAGCAACAGAAGTTACAGATAAAAAAATAAATGATTCCCACTGATTGCGTATCGCGCCATCTTAAAGCCGTTCATTAACTGGAAACTAATAACCGGGAGAATGACTGATGTTCCGGTTACCACACGCTCGGCTTACAAAGGACATGTCCTGGTTTTTAATATACAGTGATTATTATAGGCAAATACTTTTGATGGTTCGAATTTCAAAGTTAGAAGTCTTTATGATATAAGTAGTTCCCTAAGACTGCGGTGGCCGCCAATAAGCGTCCGCAATTTACCGTCGAATGTCGTCACTGGAACGTTAATTATGACAGTAAGGAGGTAGGTTTTCCTAGAGAGCAATTTTTTGACACCAAAAAGTCACACCCCGGTGCCATAATTTTCATGAGAGCCGTCACTGCGCTGTTATGTAGCGGCCACCGCTCTCCTCGGAAACCGTAGCTTTATTCATGTGTGTTTCAAGCCAGCTATAATATACGATTTAGTTATTAAATTTAATGTATTTTTTGTTAAAATAACCATTTATACCTTCTTAATAACAGTTTCCATTTGTTGTTTGGAAATCCCAATTTAAAGTAGAATGAATTTAGATTTAAAACCAGTAGCAGTATATTTTCCAGGAATTTACTTAGTTGGGTGTATTATGAATATTATATTGAATAATGATGTTATTAGGTTTTCCTATGCTTTCAACCACAGTGATCCAAAAAGTTTTTTTTAATAGGTATATCTTAGAATTATTACTCATGACGTCAACATTATAGTTTTCCTGTTTATTAACACATGTAGGTACTTCTAATGGAATTCATCCCTTGGCAGCTTAGCTTAGCTTAACTCGTCGAGCGTTTTATTTTAAATACATGTTTTAACAACGTACACTAATTTGATAAGTAGCTTTTTATTTACTTAAACATTATTAATTTATTAACCCATCATAGCGATTTTATTCATGTAGATCCACACGAGACATAATAGATTTTTAATTGTGTCTGTAATTACGGCATTCAGCCGGTTAATAGATAAATAGGCATAGTTATGTGGTTTTGTAAAAAATAAGAGTTCGGGAAATTTTCATGATGCGACGTCTAAACATTTTGGCAGTTCTTTCAAACTTTACTCTTACCGATAACTTTCATTAATACGGTCATAATACACATAATACGTACATAATATCATCCCACAGCTGGACAGAGGCCTATTCCCATGACTTCCAGCTGTTGTCATTCGGGGCTTATGTGGACGCCTTTTGGCTGTGTTAGGGCTCCAAATAGTTACTATTTTGGCCCACAACTCATTGAGCATGCAGCAGACGTGGCCAGCGCAGTCCCACTTCAGCTTTGCAGCTTTTTGACGCAAAATACGTTTCTAGCCTTGATTTATCTATTGTTTAGCCCGCGCTATCCATCTTTCATAGTCGCCCTACATCAGATGAATTACTCGTCTCATTATAATAATTTCACACGTCCTGCTTGCGCGGGAGTAGTGATAGTAAAATAGTAATTATGATGAAAGCTGCCAGTAATCGGATAGCTATGTTTTTGTTTGCTCAAGGTGTTAAGAAGTTAAGTGCTTGTCAGTTTTTATGGCGGGGAATTTCTCTATTACTTATCAGGATATTTCTATTAGGTAGATGTATGAGGATCGTAGCTAAGGTTTAGTAGGGTTAAGCTACGCTTGCCGCGGTTGGTCCGTGGATGGGTGACCATCTTTACATACCGAGACCTCTCCGTGCCTCGGAAAGCACGTTAAGCCGTTGGTCCCGGCTGTCATTCGTGGGTCTTTGACAGTCGTTACGAGTCGTCAAAAGCCCGAAAATCTGATAATCAGTTTTTCCAAGGGGTATCAATAGAAGTCGTACACGAATTTACTCTACTTGGCCTGTCTATAGATACAAACATTAATTGGAAATCACATATCAAAAAGATAAAATCAAAACTATCCAAATTTGCATACGCCCTTCGCCTAACCTAAAACCGCTAAAACGCTTAACCTGAAAACTGCACTTGTTACCTTTTATGCTTACGCATATGCGTGGCTCTATTACGGCGTGATTTTGTGGGGAAACAGCACAGATGCTTTCACATTGCAAAAAAGACCTAATACCACAGGTTTTGGATAATTATTCTGAGGTGCTTGGCGTAGAGGGATTCTAAATCCAGTGGACATGTTGGTAGGGGGTGCTCTAAGCATTTGTTGAGTCTTTATAGGTCTCGGGTAGGGTTATCTGAACTGCTCTGGTCGTGCAGGTTGTGCGACATATTGTGGTGGATATTAAAATCCCAAAGGCTGAATTTGAGGTCTCGGTTATAAGGATTTTAGTAAATATCGAAGACACCGACAGCTGTAAACCTCATTACCATGAACAGAAAATATTAACCCTCCCCTGCCTTTACATTCTAGAAATATGCAGATTTGTTCGAAATTACCAACACTTTTACACGACAAGAGAAAATATACAGTCTAAATATACATTACGCCACAAAAACAGGTTAAACATACCAAGCTCTAAGCTAAAAGTGCACTCAACGAGTACACTAGTCATGTCAATTATAATATTATAATAAATTACCAGAAAAAATTAAAGAAGAACAAAAATGTAATACATTCAAAAATAAATAAAAACAATCTCTAATATCTAAATGCTATTATAATATCAAAGAATATTGAAATGACAAATTGAAATCACATCTTTTATAAAATAATTACAATCTATATAATAACTAAGTTGTCAAATAAAAGCCCTCATCCTCTCTCCTACTTTTGCCGTGCCCCACAGGGTCCACAATGATCATTTTTGTAAACCTACCACCTAAGTACACATGTGGAAGCAATAAATATATTGAGTATTGAGTATTACCCAGTAACTGGGTTGTGGAGGTCAGATAGGCAGTCACTCTATGTAAAATACTGGTAATAAGCTGCATCCGGTTAGACTGGAAGCCGACCCCAATAGATGCAATAGATGGGAAAAGGCTAAGCAGATGTGATGTGTATGAGGATCGTAGCGGCGACATTCTGTGGATTCTGGCTACCCCCATGGGAAGAAAACGTGAGTTTATGTATATATGTAAGAGAGAATAGGTAGATATTTGTATGATGATTGATGAAGTAACATTTGACGTAGGTAGTACACGTCCGTTAAAAAGGATGATCGAATTTTTAAAAAAAGTTCATCTTTTTAGCGCGTCGTCGTAATCTCTGCCACTCCAAATCCTTTTTAACCGATTTCAAAAAGGAGGCGAGTATTACCCCACAGGTTGGCTGGTAGATAATGCCTTATTTTATTAAATCCACCTTCCTGTGCACAACAGTGGAAATAAATTGATAATGTAAACTATTAGGAAAGTACCGATAAAATAATTTTCTTGGCTGTAGCCATATTTTACAGAAAATTGAATCGCAAAAAGATCCCAGTACCAGTTTTCTATAATAATTATAATTAAATTACACATAGCAACCATTTAAATCCTTATTAAATTAAACCTCACCAGCAAACGTTTGAGGTTTCATTGATGATAGAATTCTCAGTTTACCTCATTATTTTTTATGTAACAAGAGTCATTATTACAATAATATTCGTACGTAAATGACTCATAAAACAGATAATAGGTGAATAATGGTAAATTACAAAATTAATAAGTTAATTTATATTCGTATTAGAAACCGCAAATTAGTACCTTGTATGTATTTTAAGTGAATCACTAGCTCATAACCACAATAAGCTGGAACTAAGACTTTACAAAAGATTATGTAGATAATATTCGGTAAGAGTCCGACATAACCATCCATTTTCCCCAGAGGGGGGAAGGTAGGTATCAGTGAAGGACTAAAAAAAAGAGAAAAGTAAGTTGGTATTCAACAATTAAACAATCATTCCAACTGAAGGGTATAATAAATATGTAACACAACAGCAAAAAAACCTATTTTTATAAAATTACAACCGACTTCCAAAAACAGACACTTGAACTGAAAAATAACTTTAGTTTCGGAAGTCAGTGTCTGTCTATAATCAAAAACAAGTAGCGTACCTACTATAAAAAAAAATATTAATTTTAAAGCATAAGCCATCTTAAGTACCTACCGCCTACCTATAATTAACAAATAAATCATTTATTTCTTCTAGAAATCTTGGGCATGGTCCTGATTTCCGAATATTTTGAAATAATTCGCAGCGAGTAAGATGATTATTTTCAACACGGTGAAGGAAAACATCGTGAGGAAACCGGCATATCCTAGAACCAAACATTCGAAGACATGTGATATGTAGCAACACGCACTGGGCCAGCGTGGTGGATTACAGCCCACTCCCTCTCACCGAGATGAGGCCTCTGTCCCACCAGTGGGAACATTATAGGCTGATTATGTGTATGTTATGTAAGATGATTATTTTCCATTGCATTTATTTTAGAGGTTTTCCTAACGCGAAATGGATTATAATTATGGGTCACATCTAGGTGGCTGTATATCTACGCTCTTCCGGTGCAAATTAGAGCAAATTATTTGCAAAAGGTACTAAATCGATGTACTTAAAAAAAGATATTTACTAATAAACCCTATCTAGGTCCCAACAACGCAAAACTAGTATAAGAAAACAATATCAATATAAAACTAGATATCTTTTATCAATGGACATACCTAGGCATACAAATTGTTAATATACAATATAGATACGACAAAGTGAGACAGCAATATAAAAACACTAACGATAGAGCGAGAAAGAAAATAGAAGTAAAATGTAACCTCAATTTTATTGTGGCCTTTTATGGACTGGACAGAAATGATTTTATTCTAAAAGATTTCATTCTAATTCCATATCTAAGCTGAAGCACATAAGGTTGAAAATCAACTGGTTGATAAAAAATCGGACCGTGTGCAACCGCCGACGCTGATTATGACAAGTAAATTATACTAATAAAGCGGTTTCAAATGGTTAAAATGTGTTTTTAAGGTTTTAAAGTTGGTTAAGATATTATGATGATTGTATGTATTGATAGTGATCGGAGTGAAAGTTAACGATAACTCGCTTGTTTATAGTAATGTACTTGCAAGTAAAGTTGCCTGAAAAATTGAGAAGTCATGTGAAGTAGCCCTTAACACTCACATCATCATCATCATCATAATCAGCCTAGAATGTTCCCACTGCCACATAGGCCTCCTCTCGGTGAGGGGGAATGGGCCATAACCTAGCACGCGGGCTTAGTGCGGGTCGGCAGATGTCATGTCTCTTCGAGATTTTGGTTCTAAGACATGCCAGTTTCCTCACGATGTTTTCCTTCACCGTTTTGAGAGCAGTGGTGATGAAATAATGTACACAATGTAAAGAGTCTGTCTGGGTTCGAATCTACGGCCTACAACTCGTAAGTCGCGACCGTTGCTACTGGGCCACCACTGCTCCTGGTCAACACTCACATACACATACATACATGCACGCCTTCTTGCCAGGGGGGTAGGAAGAAACTATAGAACGCTACCTACCTGCTACGATCATAATTCTGTGGTGTTAAGGTAATAGGGAATAAGTCATAAACGCAATAATGACATGAGTAAACTTAACTCTTTAAACCCTTTTAGTATTTATCTATTTCCTGACTAGACTCGATTTGCAATTTGAGTTGTACGAAATTGTAACACAAATACTGACTTATCTCCTTTTTAGTATCGAATTAGGCAAATAACTCGTTTTTCAATATTTATGTAGCGGTATCTACATCGCCACATGCGAGCTGCGCGTCATACTGACGTCACACAAATCCTGCATCGCGCAAGCAGAGTTTACGTTTACTTCCCGATATCAATCATCGGGCAGTTACCCACCAGACACGACACTTGTCTGGTCGGAGGATCCTCCCTTTTCTATGGAGGTATGAGTGAACTTTACACCCTGTTCCTCGTGCCTCGATAATGACTTATCCCCTCACAGAATTATTATTTTTGCTCCGATTACATCGTATCATATCATTTTACTTTAACTGGAACAATACGATTTCGTGTGTGATAAACAATAAGGATCTTTGTAGTATGAGTCAGTAAGTGTCCTCTTTGCTAAAGGAAAAGTTAGAGTAAAAAACACTTTCCTTTTTAAAAATAATTTAAAAAACTTAGGTACTTTACTTACACAAAAAACCAGTAACAGATTTCATAGGAGCCTTAGGTGCTAGTTTTTTACAAATGCCCTGGACCCCACTCTAGGACTCCCTGTGTGGTGGGGTCCAGTAGATACCTAGATGCAATATAAATAGTCCAGTGTATGTAGTTCAATAAATACCTCTTGACATTATTCTTAGTTATAACATAATCACGTAAACAAACAAGTTAGACTTAAATTGCGAATTAGTCTATTAATTATTAAGAAATTTAATTCTTATGAGTAGACAACAGGGGGAGTAGGGTGACCAAGTTAGCCGGGAATCATACGGACAATTTTAATATCGTATTAAATAGTTATTTGTTATACAAGAGTGCAAAGTTGCTTTTTAACCGCGTGTTCAATTTTGATGACCGAGCAAGCGAAGGATTCTAAAATTGAATCACGAGCGCAGCGAGTGATTCAAAATTAGAATCCTGAGCGTTAGCGAGGGAATCAAAAGAGCACGAGGTGAAAAATCTTTGCACTCGAGTGCAACACGTAACTTTTCATTCCACCTCAGCGAGGAAATGACTAAATGCAAAAAAAAAACGTTTACAATCACAAGATAGGTACACTTTTATTTCAGTTTAGGTATTAATTACTACATTATGACAGGTAAGTATTACAGAATAATCTTTAAATTATACCAAAATAATACTAAGTTATAATTAAGAAAATTTTAAAGTAACGTTGCTACAGTTATTTAAATTGAGTGTAATATTTTTGTTTGGTACTGTAATATTGGTGTTAGTCACTTGTGTACTGTTTTTCGGTAAACTATCTGTCATACTTAATAGTTGTACCGATTCATCGGATTCCCTTGGCGTGAATGTTGGAGAGAGAGGGAGATGGTTAGGTGTTTCATAACGGCTTATTTTTGATGTAGAAGGGCCAGTCCAAGGATCCGATTGAGGCTCTTTCAGTGTAATGGCTCCTACGATGCCTTCACATATTTTAGACTTATTTTGGATGGAATCCTCTATGTATCCCTCTACAACTGCATTGGACTTCCAGCCTCCGTGGCGCTTAAGGGACAGGAGATCAGCTCCGGAATCAGCCAAAAGTGTGGCTGAAGTTCGTCGGAAACAATGACCCGTGTACAACAGGGGTTCTGGAAGTTCAAGAAATGTTGCTATTTCTCGTGGGATACTGCCAATTTTATTAGTACCCATAGGCTGTCTAACACACTTTCCATTGCGATACTGTAGAAAAAATCGATTGATTGGAGTGTTAGGCGGGCGTAAGGCTTGATATTTCTCAACAATCGTTACGTATTCCTTGCGAATGACGAAGTTGCGGTCTCTTTTTGTCTTTGTATTAGGTAAATTAATTAATAGTAAGTCATCTGAATGTTTCTCAATGTTTTTGACATTAAGTTGTGTTAGTTCATTAGTTCGACATGCTCCGTTTATTCCAATAATAAGAACAACCTGTAACGTAAAGAGTATTGTAGTAGATAAATGAATAAAATTGATATGAACGCATAATTATGCCTATCAACATCTACTAAGTATACTATTTAATTGAGATTAATATACTTAAGTAGATACTGAATGTGCAACTGACTTACTTTTGCCGCCAAATATACGGAATCGGGTGCTTCGTTAAGAAACTTTTCAATATCAGATACTGTGAAAACCTTCGATTTTTTTGGTTGATGACCAGATGAGGCTCTTTTTAAAAATGCCACTAATTTAGGATAGGTATCGATATGTTTGTCTTTTTTCATCTTTATTGTTGCTTTTAGCATCGAATACGTACTCCATAGAGTGCTTGCTTTCTTGTTCTCGGATAATTCTATAAAATATGCCAGCAAAACGTTTTCTGAGAAAGTTTTGGCTCCTTTTGCTAGTCGCCACGTGTTGAACATATCGTACTGTTTTAAATACTTCTCGCGTGATTGTTGAGGGAGAAAGCTCATTTGCGCATTATTAACAGTTTCAGTCAATTCTGTTGGCGTCAAGCAAACTTCCTCGTCGCTAGAATCACTCATTTTAGTTTTTTCACTTGTTTTCAAGTTTATTGTTTTTAATATAAGGTTTAACAATGACGTGAAAAAATGCCGCGTAAAGAACCGCGTACAAAGCAAATTGAAAAAAGAACACCAAGAAGGTTCCGAGTCTGAGTTTTTAACAAATTAAAAAAAAGTTGTATGATATATTCGGCACCATAGAGGTAGCAGTAAATAGGTTTAATGTTTTTTTTAATTCACAAACTTAGTGCACACGATGTTCTAAATTCAATTTACTTTATCCTCTAGAGAATAAAAACGGCTTTTCCACTCAGATATTGAAGATTAAAAATACTCTTTCCGAGATGGTGGGATGAAAATGTTATTTTTCGATAAATGTTCTCTATGAAAACATGATGACAATCGGGCGATATTTTATGCCCACTTTGTCAGATAGATCTAATTTGAATACTTAATTAGTGTGTGGGTTTCGAAATCACCTTGTTTACTAGTCTTCGGTACTACTAGTTTGATAAAAGACATTTATTTAGTTTGGATTAGTGGTTAGGACTACAGATTTATTGATATTATTTTATTAAGTTTTTTATAACGAACAGACAGCTGCGTTGTTGGGAAGTTTGTTGCGCCACTTCTTCTTCCCAACTAAAGCACTAGGAAGTGGTGCAGGGCAGGCGTTTTGGGGGATTGTCTTATGTATTTTTGACGCTCAAAAAGTGCTGATTCTCAGCTTAATTTGAATAAATGACTTTTGATTTTGTCAGTGTGTAAAGTTTCTGTCTCTCCTCCTACAGTCCTGCAAAGACACGCACATAACAATGTTTGAAATTTGTTTCATCTGATGATAAGGAGCATTGCAGTCGAAGACGAAGCACCCTTGTTTAGTCGATACCTATTTAATCACGAATTGAAGACTCCAATCGTTTATCCAGCAACACCATAGGTGTTGAACATTTCTATCGGGGAGGGTAGGCGGATGGAAAAGGTAGTTACATGGGTCAATTCTTCGACAGCTCGGTTGTTTGGTTCTTAATTTGTGACTTCCCACATAAAGTCAATTTACGTAATCACCACACAACGCCGGTATTCACTTATTTGCACATGTTTGCGAGAGTTTTTTTATGGGACCACCAGTTCGACGTGTCCTCTAGCGGTAGAGAAGTTTTGAGAGAGAGGAAATGAATGAGAAGGTGAATGAAATGAGCTAAAGGTACAAGGAACGAGGGAGGAACGGCCTCGAATGAGTGATTTATGTTGAGTGTTGCAATGTGTAAAATGGGTTCATTGTTATTAAAAGAAAAATCTAAATTAATTAAATAGGAAAAATGACAGACAGTCGGATATCAGTGAAAAAAAGATTTTATATCAATAACCATTTTACATTGAACTACACCACACCATCTAGGTGGGCGGTGGGCTGGTGGTTGAAAGTGTAGACACATTGTAATTCACTATTACTTTCATCGACAATCAGAAACTCTTTTACTACGCCTATCTACAGTATTCGCCGAATATGTCCCGTACGTCGAATGGACGCTATAAACTTACATATTTCCAAGAAATTTACCTGATAACAATATAAAAGTATCCAGTTTGTCCTTGACTGTGTGACTAATATCACTGTGTTAATGTTTTGCTAAGGCTGTGCCATGGCGATCACGTTCGCATACAAAGTGGTATAACAATGACATGTATGATGCATTATCCGCCAATCAATGGTGCTTGCATATTTAAGATGGTATAATTATGACGTCTGTGGTTCGTAGCTGTCAAAGCGCGTCTGCTAGCTACTGTTTCTCAGTAGCTAGCAGACGAAAATAACACATTTTGATGCTCATGCGGGTGAAACGACGATTTTCAGCACACTTGCTAAAGAAAAATAATTAAAATCTCATAAACATTAAGTATAACAAATATCGTCAGATGCGCTCGCGAAAATTTTTTTTCTCTCCTCTTGCTCTAAAAGACCGTCATTGTGGCGTACCAGAGCGAAGAAAAAATAGCAATTCTTCCTCTAGGGGAAAAAGTTTTTTTTTTTAATTTTTGTGTGTCAAATGACAATGAGCCTACAAAAACGAAAAAGTTTTAGTCATAAGTAGAATAATCATGAATATAGACTCGACTTATTACTGTTTTACCCCACAGACCACTCAACATTCATCTTCACAGAGGACTGAAATTAAGTTACCGGGAAAAAACATCTCGTTAAATATCCAGAATTGTACAAATTGTACATTTAATTTTTAATAAAATAAACTACATATTTCATATTGTATTGGATTGTTTTATTTTCTCGCAATCGTAGTGAAAAGTACAGTGTAACACACGGCGCTAAAAACCCATTAAAACTCGGTTTCTATTTACTCCCTCGCTAAAGCTCGGGAGTAAAACTACCTCGTATATAATGGGTCATTTTAGCTCCTTGTATAACAATCTACTATTTTGTGACCAACTCTAAAAGCGGTGCAATAAGATCCACTTTTCTCGTGTGTGTTGAAAACCATCAACGTTGTCTCGGATTTGGTAAGGGTAGGTAATTATATTTTCTATTATAAGAGTTACTCGGTAATGTTGTTTCCTAGCTCGACCACCTGGCTAAAAATATTGTAGTCACATAAATTGACTTTGTTAAAAAAAAATAACAGAGCCACGTGAGTTTTTTTTTTAACAAAACAAATTAATATGCCAGCCAGTACATAATTGCAAAATTGATGACCTGTGAATATTAAATATTTCCGTGTTGATCGGTGGGTGATAACCGTTTGCCTATTGTGTTGGCAACAAATAAATTAGTCAGGACATTTGGCGAAGGCTCTTTATCGTGTATGGTTATTCACCTTTTCTATACATATTAAGTATTAGACGATGAACAATGCACCGGACACACCCGTCGCGTTATACTTAGCAAGGCAATAGAGGTCCATCTTCATTTTTTAGCATCTTTTTATATCAAAAACTGAAATAAAGTCCGTTAGCGTCCTGAATCAATATCTATCGTGATCTTGAACATGTTCCAATAACGAAAAACCATACACAGTTTATTGTATGGGTTCCTTCGTAGAGATATTAAGGAATGTCAAAACGCGACAATTATAATACCTATGTGACTTTAGTCTAATTTGATACATTGCATTGCATGCACGTTTTGTTCAAATTAGCATCGAATTTTCAAAGTGATGAATCCTTAACTGCACACTTCGCAATCAACCCGTCAAGATCTCAACAGTTCAAATACACTTAAACTCTTTTGAACTGGCGATAAATCCGGCAAGCTCAAGAGTTATTTTAATAAACAATTAAAGGGATATCTCACGTTCTTCAGCCGAAACAGGAAGACATTTCGAGTATTTCCCCAAATAAAATAATTGACGGCGGCATTATGTGAAGTCTTTAAAAGCGAATAAAGTGTACATACGACGTCTTTTAATTACATAATTACTTAATCAAAGCGATAAATAAAGGGGGCCGGTGGAACAATTCGATGTGTCAGTTGTAGTCACAGTAATATGATTTTAATGTACTTTGTTGGATGGTCTCGTATCAAAATAAAGGTATAATCGATGCATTTCATTATTTTTAATACTTTTCAGTAAGTATAATAATTGATATAATCATGACGTACTTGTGATATATATCGTTTTCGGTAAAAACTAGCAAGTTTGATGATTTTATGCCTACCAAATCACCTACATACATATTCAAAATAGCGACTCTTTAGGTAGGTTCTTAAAATTGTATTGTATCGATTTGGTTTATATTTAACAATATTTACCTTCAGTATTTTTCAACAAAAACGATACAAACTATTCTAGATTTTACAAATTATAATTTAGTATGGAGAAAGTACGGAAGGAAACACCTTAATGCGAGTTGCAAAGTTTCCGCTGAAATATGAGCAAAGTTTCATGCGTCGTTCTTTAGTTCACTCATGTGGGGATTGGAAAATCCTTCGAGAAATTTCTGAAATGGAAATTGTATCGTGAATGATTTGTAATGGGTTTTTTTCTCTCAGGTTTAAACTTTTGTCTAGAGCCTTTCTTTAATTGAAATCTGATTCCATCACATGGGTTTTTCTCAATATCAGTTTTTTTTTCTTCAATTCTAGCGTATTACTTGATACTTAAAAGGAGTATGTAAGGATCGGATATTGAGGGGCACGTGGCTAAGTACTAACAGCCGCACGGTTAGATCACGCTTGCCGCTGTTGGATCCGTGGATGGGTAACTATCTTTACATACCGCGACCCCTCCGTGCCTCGGAAATCTCGTTAAGCCGTTGGTCCCGGCTGTCATTCGTGGATCTTTGACAGTCGTTACAGGTCGTCAGAAGCCCGAAAGTCTGACCACCAGTCTTACCAAGGGGTATCGTAGTACCTAGTAACTGGGTTGTGGAGGTCAGATAGGCAGGCGCTCCATGTAAAATACTGATATTCAGCTGCATCCAGTTAGACTGGAAGCCGACCCTAACATAGTTTGGAAAAGGCTAGGAAGATAATTAATAATAATATGAGACAACATCCACACAAGGTCTTCAGGTCCCGAACTAGGCAGAGTCTGTACTACGGTAACCTGATGACGGATATACATACTTATAAACATATACACACCCAGACACAGGTCAAACAGACATGTTCATGCACACAAATGTTTGACTTGTCCGGGGATCTAACCCGGGACCAGCGGCTCAGAAGGCAGGGTCGCTACCAACTGCCCCAACCGGTCAGTCAAAGATGTGGTGTGTATGAGGATCGTAGCAGGTGGCATTCTGTAGATTCTGCCTACCTCCATGGGAAGAGTTTATACAGGGTGTGGCGTATATAATGAATAACTCTGAAACTGTCGATCGGTCAGATTATTATCTATCATTTACCCCACTTATATCACCACATGCTCATGGATGACCAAATTATTGATATTTTAAATAAAAATCGTACTTGCTCTTACAAAATCAGCTGCCATTTCTACAATCGGTGACTTGTTCTCGTTTTGTTTGTTTTATGTCACTCCTGAATATTTGTATTATCATACCAGTATTAAGATTTTTTAGTACAATCTAAGAAAACATTCCAAAAAATACTTATTCTTTAATTTTAACATTTTTTCTACGGAATTATGCAATTTTGGGCCCCTATATCGAAGAAAAAATGTACACGTATGTAGGCGATGTAACTGGGGTAAATGATAGATGATAATTTTGCCAATCGACAGTTTCAGGGTTATCCATTATTTACGTCACATCCTGTAAGTATAGTATGCATGTTTGGTTTACAGAAATTTCCAATTTCTCATGTACGGATAGAATGTAATAGTATCGCCTCTTATTCCGGACCAAGCATTTGTCAATAGACAGGGTTATTTTTTTAAGCTCAGTTTCAACCGTATTTTCTGATATTTACCCTTTACTTCAAACTTAAGACTTTTTAGTAATGTCATCTGTACACTTTGTCACCCAAAGCGAAGCCGACGAGCAAGCCATTAATTAGTAAGAACAAAATGTCACGTATAAAATTAACTCTGTTACAAATGCATAAATTGATCTAAAATTGTAATTAGTCATTAAGAAACTAATTAGTGCCTTAACAAAAAGGACTAGTGGACACTTTTTGATGTCGCGACACTTTTTAGTCAGAAAAGCGGTGCCATAGAGAATGGTATCCCGCAGTTATATGTAGCAATTATTTAGTGACGGACAATTGTCGCATAAAGCCTGACAGGACACCCCGGTTGATATATACAGCAATGTATAAATGTCAATAAGTAAATAATAGGACACAGTGGCACCGCCACATAAATGTCATATGTTTGTAAACATGAAGAGTCTTCATTAGAGTTGGTTTCTTTATACAGAAGCGGTTTATTAGAAATGTTTTATTTTAATTGGTCTGGGATCCCCACTGTGACTTCTACAGGTCGACTTTGAATACATTCAGAGGGTTAAAGTACTCATGAATATCGTCATATTTATTAAGGAACTATCTCTGAAATACCAAATTAATATAATTACGTAGTCTTTTTTTTTTTTGGATTGCTGTAAGCGGAATGAAGAATGGTAAAGCATTAGGACCGGACGGAATACCTGTTGAAGTATGGAAAATATTGCGGATGGCCGGTTGGACGTGGTTAGCGTTATTCTTCAATAAGCTGTTGCTGGAAGAAGCCATACCTGACGAATGGTGTAATAGTTCGCTGGTGCCCATTTTTAAAAACAAAGGTGATGTGCTGGAGTGCAATAATTATAGAGGAATAAAGCTAATGTCACACAGCATGAAAGTTTGGGAGAAAGTTGTTGAAAGGCGACTGAGAGAAGAGACCGAAATTTCACAGAACCAGTTCGGTTTTATGCCTGGCCGGGGTACGACGGATGCCATCTTTGCTATCCGCCAGCTATGCGAGAAATACAGAAGTGCGCACAAAAACTTGCACATGGTGTTCATTGACCTCGAAAAGGCATACGACCGAGTGCCCCGTGAGGTTCTGTGGTGGGCCCTAAAGGAGAAAAGTGTGCCAGGGAAGTATGTCAAGTTGATCCGTGCAATGTACAATCGATGCACTACCCAAGTCCGGTCTACAGCGGGCACTACCGGCAGCTTCAATGTGGCTGTCGGCTTGCACCAAGGGTCGGCTCTCAGCCCTTACCTCTTCCTGATGGTAATGGACGCTCTGACATCGGACATACAGGAAGAGGCTCCCTGGTGCATGCTGTTTGCTGATGACATTGTGCTGATTGCCGAGAGCGGTCTAGAGGTCCAGAACAGATTGGAGATGTGGTGGCAAAGACTGGAGAATGTCGGCCTGAAACTTAGCAGAACCAAAACAGAGTACTTGTTCTGCGATTTTGGCGGTCTCTCCAGTCCTGTGCCTGTTACTCTTGCTGGAACGCCCATACCAATCTGTTCCGACTTCCGGTACCTCGGGTCGCTTGTCCAAGGAGATGGCGATGTAGACCGGGACATAACACACCGGATCAACTCAGGATGGATGAAATGGCGACAGGTCACTGGAACAACTTGTGACCCACAGATGCCCCTCAAGTTAAAGGGGAAAATATACAAATCTGTGATTAGACCTGTCGTATTGTATGGATCGGAATGCTGGGCTGTGAAGAAGATGGATGAAAAACGATTACATGTAGCGGAGATGAGGATGTTGAGATGGATGTGTGGAGTGACAAGAATGGATAAAGTAAGGAATGAGTATATAAGAGGAAGTTTGAAAGTAGCGCCTGTGACAGAAAAAGTGAAAGGGAATCGACTGTCTTGGTATGGACATGTGATGAGGAGGGATGACACTCATGTGACTAAGAGAGTGATGGGTATGAATGTTGATGGAGGGAGAGGAAGAGGACGGCCAAAGAAAAGATGGATGGATTGTGTGAGAAATGATATGAGTGAAAAGGGAGTAGATGATGCCTTGACGTCTAACAGGGGAGAATGGAAGAAGAAAACGTGTTGCGCCGACCCCAAGTAAAATGGGATAAGGGCAGGAAGATGATGACGTAGTCTTTTTTTTTAAATACTATATAAGACATAGTGAATCGGTAGGTACATTTAGAAATAAAGAAAGAAAGAAATGCGTTTATTTGTGGTAAATTTGACGCAAAAAATAACACAAACAGAAAATATGAATGATTATGATGATGATTTACATCGAAAAATTAAAGTTACCTACCTATTTTTGGGTAATACATAGGTTATGTTGGGTGGCACCTGGACCAACAGATACGTTGTAGGTACGTAGGTACCTAAAACAAAAAGTTTTCCTCATATCCGAATTAGTTTTGTGGTCAAATATAAATAGATTTTATGAGTCCAAAATCGGGCGTATTTGCGTTTTAATAATAAGACTCATTTATTTTACAGAAGATACCTTCCAAATTGTTAGTAATTACACAAACAACTTAAAAAAAACTAGTGTTAGTATACACGGCTACACATCAAGCTATACAAAACCAGTTTACGCTGGTCTCGCATCGTACGGAAATCCTATACAATGTGAGATCAGCTTATACTGGAATAGTATAGCTTGATGTGTAGCCGTGTGTACATACATTTAACAAATAATAAGAATGTCAGTCATCATTACTCAAAATTAATACATTAATACAAAAACAACTTTATTTCACGGCACGGTTTGAAAGCAGTACTTGTGTCCTGGTCCAGTGCCTGAGTACCTATTTGACTTTCCACCCTATCGGCTACAGTGACCAAGAGGCTGTTGGCGCTGCCCCGCACCCGCCTCATCAGGGAGGCGACCAGCTTTCGCATGATTGCGTAAAAATCGTCTATACGTGCCTCCGCGAACATTCCTGATGCGCTAGTGTCGTGGCATCCTTAACAGCGCTCGGTATGAGTTGTTGTACTGGACGCGTATGGCGTGTAGTCGTCCCATAAACTGCAGGTGTAAAAAGATTGGCAGTAAGTATGTCCTAAAAAACCCGTACTTTTTAAACCCCTTGAGCACTTTGCAAACCTACGGGTCATCATATTGCTCCTGACTGACAGCGTCCTATGCTCCCTCTCCATGTCAACATTATCTGTCTGCGTTGCAGTGACCCAATGCCCCAGATATTTAAAAGATTATACCCATTATAATGCAGTCTCACCGAGTTTGACAGGCGGCACTTCACGGTAGTGTTTAGTGCCTGCCTTGAACAACTGTCATTCGCTCTTTTTTGTATCATATCTGAGGCCCTCGGGCTCCGCATATCGCTCACAAACAGACATGAGTTTTCTGAGGGCGCTGTTCGATGGGGCCAGCAGCACTGGGTCATCGGCGTAACTTATGTTATTGACGAGTGATCTGTCAATGGAACAGCCTACCATAGTGCTGCTGAGCTCTCGTATCAGCCTAGTTTCCACCAAGCACAGTCAGTCTGGTTTTTGTTTTAAAATACAGTTTAATTAGTCACCTGCAGGTGTTATACCATTTCTTGAAGTTAATAATAATAATATAATACTTATGAGACAACATTATTATTATTTATGCGGCCTACCCAAATGTCCTTTCTTTGGTATTGTTCGTCGAATCGTTGTGCTCCTTAAGTTCTCAGTTGAGCGGCAAGATTACTGACAAATGCGTGCACTGACTGGACAAGTCCGCTCAATCTGTATGGTTTTTCCTCAAAAGACCGTTTCAGACACCAATCTACATGGTCTTCACATGATCTGACCAAGATTATGTCTGGACTTTAAAAGAGACTGTGACCTCTGAGTTTGTTTCGGCCTTTCTTCTCAGAGTAGTCAGATAGGAAACGCCGACAGTTTCAGTTTAATTTTTGTTGTTATGTTTTTTGTGGTGTACAATAAAGAATATATAAATAAATAAATAAAATATGATTGACGTGTAAAAGTGTTTGTAACAAACCTACTTACAGAAATAAAATCATTTATCATTTAACCTGATGACTGATATACACACTTATATACACACCCAGACACAGGTCAAACAGACATTTTCATGCACACAAATGTTTTACTTGTCCGGGGATCGAAACCGGGACCAGCGGCTCAGAAGGCAAGGTCGCTACCAACTGCGCCAACCGGTCAGTCATCTATTATCTACCTAGTCTATAGTTTATTTATATAGTTTTATGGTTGCATAAACAACTGTGTTTTCTATTTTCCATCAATTCGCATCAGTATGTAGGTGCACATCCAGTTGGTTGCAAGCACGTAGAAGTAGTAATGGGGTACCCATTAATATTAATAATTAAATTAATTTTTCAATCTGTAACCACCTCAGACCAAATAAAAAATCAAGACATAGCGCTGCGAATAATGAAGTGAAGCATGCAAAACTACATCTTCCTCTGTGCATACACGCTCACACGCACACATTTACAACCAAACTACACCTTACTAAGTGCACACATGTTTATGAAACCGGCCTCACGCACGTCAGTCAATTTCGTGACTTAAATTGGCTGTTGTTGTGTAACCAACATTCTAGAAAATTTACTGATCAGACTGAATGGGGGCCTATTTAATAAACCAACGGGCGAAAATCTGACAATTGTGCGACAATCCGACAGTTTATTTCATATATCTTTCCTGCTGTCGTGAAATTTTTGTAATTTTTTGACATGTACCTACTACGTCGCATTGCCAATATATTTAAAAGTTTGTGTTACGCAAAGTTATGGTTTTCTCAATCAAATGCACGGAATAAGTACTAGTACGGATACCGACACCAACATTCCGCAGTTTCTCAATTAGGTCATCTGTCATTAGGCAAGCCTTTATAAATTCCTTTTGACATCCGAGCCGAACGAATTAAAAAATCAATTAACAATAATTAGTCAACTTGTTCCTGTAAAATAATTAAATTTTGTTTTAATAAATGTTTCATGTTAATGTTCGCTTTTAACCCGTTCGGCGTCGACGGGGGGTAGATTGGACCCCCGATGCAACGGCCCATATTCTGTCAGACACCACTTTACAATACGTTTTGAACGACATGACACCTGCCTCGCAATCGTCTGCAGTTTTGGCGCCCAATTAAATATGAGGCGCGAAATGTCGAAAGACCTTAGCGGGTGATTAAAAAAATAATAATAGATAAACGATTAAATAGATGGAGAATGCCCTTATTTAGCATGTTGATAGTGGTAAACGAAATTATTTAATTAAGTGTTTAAGTATTTTAACGGAACACGGTAAAACTGTCATATTTTTTTCTTAATTGACGCGTATTGCTGTAACGCCAACGACTAGACGATTATTTATTAGATGAAAAGATTCTCAGATTTTTGTCTACCAGGACTAATACTACGAAATCCAGCATGGATACAAAGTATCCTACTTGTCATTCTTACAGTGTGTTCCATTCAAATTGCACATTAACGAAACATCCAATGTGATTGAACTTTTTAAATGCGATATTTGGCGAGTGTTAATCTTCGGACGAACGTCACTTCCGATTGGGTACGTTCGCACCGGAAGTTATAGAGACGCGCCATGTCTCGAATATTGATCCATATTTTTTGGTATTATTTTTCATGGGATTTTTGTAGGACTTTTTTGCCCAGTAATTGGCAATATGTAAAACATATTATGAGCTCTATGAAAAGTGGGTGGAGTCGAAAGTGTTTAGGTAGCATTAGTTGCAAGTTGAAACCGCGTCAGAGGATCGAACCAAGTACCCCCTTGCTCATAAGTGTCGCCTGCGAACACTAGTCCAACGAGGTAACAAGCACAAAGTGCACACGGTGTGATAATTAAGTACATAATTTCATCACGTGTGCGAATGATCTCATTAAAATAGGTACCTATATTTTGTGCAGCTCACGAATTATAATATAAGCTATAATTTATAGGGAAACATTAGGAATTTAAATTAACTTGTTACTATGTTATAAATTACCTATTAATTTTATTAACGAAGCTGATAACTATAGTTGAGTAACTTTTAAAATATTTTAACGGTACCTACTTCGCTAGAATTTAAACATTATAATTGATAATGAAATTGAATTTATGTATTTTATCTGGTGTATACGTAGCGATTATAGTTTTCCTTCTGCAAGTATTCTTGTGGTGTGTAGTACCACGTCACGTGCTTGATAAAGTTATACCAAAACCGGAGTAGTCTGAAAATTTGAAACGATTTCATGGTTGTAATCGTAAATAAGAGTTCAATCAAAGTAGTCATTCTTGAGTAAAACTCAATAACCAAAACATATTTTACGTTCAACAATAAATTATCAGAAAATGAAGCCAGTAAAATCGTATTATTTCAATTGACTACAGGAAGTTCTGTGTACAATATTGCTATCGCCAATAGGAGATGCTTAAGTGACATGATTTCTGGCCCTGCAGTCTCGACATAGTTAGCAATCGTTTTCGGTTGCTAAGTCCTAACAATCCAGATGTAATGATATTTGGTGGTCTCCACACTCAAATTTATCGGTTGTTACTGGTATTTTAGGTAGGTACCGGTAGGTAACAACCGATAAATTTGAGTGTCGAGACTACCAAACATTTACATCAACATTTACATCTGGATTGTTAGGACTTAGCAACCGAAAACGATTGCTATGTCGAGACTGCAGGGCCTGTTCAACAGTATGGAAAATGATTGCACAAAACACAAATTAAAAAATAACATAACATCACGCCTGCACTTCCAGAAGGGATAGGCAGAGGTGTACCTATAGTACACTCGCATTTCGCCAGTTATGTTAAAGTAATCCCATATAATAGGGGGCCAGCCTGTTGCCATCAACCGGGCACAAATCCTGACTCCGGGCTTCTATTGGGAAATTCCTGATGAGGAAACACAATAACATTTTGCCAGACCCGGGAATCGAACCCAGGACCGCATGCTTAGCAGTAGCACTTGCAACCACTAGACCAACGCTGTGACTACTCTAACCTCAGTTGGTCCTAAATAGACTTACGTTACTAATTTTTTTTCAAAATGTGTGAAATTAGTTTACAGTAACTCCAAAAATTATGAGTGATCTCCTGAGAAAGTTTTGTTGCTGCAACCTTAGATCAACAATACCGACTAGGTAACGGGTCAGATAATCAAAGCTAAGCGCTGTCCGCGTGAAAAAAGTTTAAAACAGTTATTTAACTATATAAGTTCAATCTAATTACAACCATTGCACCGAATAATAAAGTCGTGTTTACATTGGTTGTGTTTCAAGTGAACTAAACAAAATAAGAGCTCACGTCTCGAAGTGCGCTGTTATTTACTTACCGCGACATATTTCTTGCGCCGACTCGATATCTAGTCGGTATTGTTGATCGAAGGCTGCAACGGGTAAAATAGCTGTCTTTCTTGCCGCATCTCACTTTACCGGCCTGTATAGTAGTTGTAACAGGTACCTACACACTCGTATGTTGGCTTGGTAGGTACAAAATGGGATTTGCAAATAAGAAATACCTACTTGTTTATAATATACAATCTAACGCTAAAATATACTTATACAGGTGGCATACATCGACGCGCTAACTGAAACCATTAATTCTAGACCCCCTAGATTAGTAACTTTTCGTCGGTTATAAAAAAAAACTGCTGTTTCATAGAAACGTGCACTACCTACGCGGTAAAATGTAAGGAACAGATTTTTTTTTCAAATAACCGCTGTAAAATTTCAATGCAAAATTTCATAATCATGTACTGAATGTAGTTACTTAACAGGTTGAGCGACGATGACCCGCTACCCTGTATATTATGTACAAGATACAGGAAAAAAGGTAAGTAATTGGGCATCAAACAATTCGTCCGCATCGCTGTCAGTGGGAATAGTGCCCAAAACGCTGGCAGCGTTGCCACGTTGGAAGGCAATGCCAATGCAATGAATACCTTCATTGATTGCATTGGCATTGCCTTCCAACGTGGCAATGCAATGACTTTGACCTAAAAACATACCAGCCTTCTGGTCACGTGAAGAGTCGACCAACCGCTTGGCGATGTCCCGAAATACTCCATGAGCAGTCGGACCTAGTGTTTCTACTCCAAGCAGCTAAAACATATAGCTCCCAATATAAATAATAAAAAAATAAAATAAATATTTCATTTTGCTTTCGCACCTCGTTAGTATTAGGTATAAAGTTTACAATAGGAAGGTAATTACTTTATTAATTTCAGCTCAAATATTTTACTTCCTCTACTTGTACAACTATGGCTATCGGTATCCTGGTTTTCGCAAAACAACGCAAAATTGGCGGGAAAGACCAGTAATTCTTCCTCGCCAATTTGTTAATTGGCTTTCATTCCCATATTTAGGTAACCGCTAATATTAATTATATACTTACAGATTACTTCTTTTACCTTAATTCAATGTACCAAATATAGTGTAAATTAATAACGATGATTATTAGTTCCTTAAATTATAACATTTAAGGAAGGATTTATAACATTTATTAAAACATGTACCTATCATGTAACCATAGAGCTGGTTTCCAACAAAACGGAGAGGAGAGAAGGTGTCTCGAACAACTAATAGGATTGTGTTATTTTCACATCTCTTCGCTAACCTTTTGATCCGGCACAAATACAGACTTCAAGTAAAAATTGTCGTGATAGTCAGGACCGAAAGAACCGAAGTTACCGACATAGCTTGCAGAGTAAGAAAGCTGATGTGGCTGGTGTGACGACTTTAAAAAGGTGGCTGAGACGGAAGGCGGAGGACGGGGTGTTGTGGTGTAGCCAGTGAGAGGCCTATGGCCACCAGTATACTGCGACAGGCTGAGTTGATGGTTGAATCAGGACCAAATGCTTAACCCGGTTGAGGCAGAGCGGCACAGATAAGTCTCGATGGAACTTACGGCCACTTAGTGAAATCCTAAATTGCAGTTGCGACGTGGCTGTACCTCGTAGATCTGTTGACTTATAATATGAATAACCACTAGTCTACAAAATTACCAGAATCAATGGCTATGCAGAAGTCGACTTTCTGTCCAACGAAATGCGGTTGAATGTCAATATTTTGCGTGGTGGGACTGCCTCTGACCTCTTTAACCCAATTCTCGGGACACATTTGTCTTTGCACTGCCTGATCAGTCACAAAATTCGATTATCAATTCAGTTTGTAACTCTTAATTATTGAACTGAATACGTAATGTAAATCGGTATAAAAGTAACATTAAATACAGGGTTACTTGTAATTCGACGTCTATCCGTCAGGAGCTGATAGGGGGGCCAAAATGCAACAAATTGAACCCCCCATATGTATAATAATAATAATATGAGACAACATCCACACAAGGTCTTCAGGTCCCAAACTAGGTAGAGCCTGTACTACGGTAACCTGATGACTGATATAGGTACATACTTATATACATATACACACCCAAACACAGGTCAAACAGACATGTTCATGCACACAAATGTTTGACTTGTCCGGGGATCGAACTCAGGATCAGCGGATCAGAAGGCAGGGTCGCTACCAACCGCACCAACCAGTCAGCCGAAATTCAACTGTTTTTATAATGATAACAACATTTTTTGAAGCGTAAAATGAAAATATTGGTAACTATCAGTGCAGTGTATAATATTCATTGCACGATGTACCTATTGCAGATATCAAATATTACAAAAATACATAATATCAAATTTTTCAACGCAAATATCAACAACAATGTCGGAATTATTCGACAATATATACTTTGTTTTTGTCACTCATTTTCTACATAAACATATAAGTATATTGAGCATTCACTATTGTACTGCACAGTGATTCTACAATTAATCAATTCAAATATTGAATAACAAGAACACAATTAGAACAATGCACAGTATACATAAAATAATCTTTTCAAGTGGTCAACATAACTTCCCTTACTGCTATTAGAAAATATACTCAAAATCAAAATCAAAAGTCATTTATTCAAATTAGGCTGAGAATCAGCACTTTTTGAACGTCAAAATCACATAAGACAGTCCCCCCAATACGCCCACCCTTCACCACTTCCTAGTGCTTTAGCTGGGAAGAAGAAGTGGCGGAACAAACTCCCCAGCAGCACCGCTGTCTGTTCAGTTAGAAGAACTGGATTCTATACATATAGTAATAAGTAATTAACATTACGAAACACAAAAATATTAAAATCATTTGCCATATGTCAGCTAGCACACGCCAATATTTAAAACTATACTCAAGCAGAAATAAATAATAAAAATACTAATAAATAAATACTATTACTAGGTATATTACGAAATCACAAGATTTGACCCATCCAAAAAGTCAAACACGCATATGATACAGTCGAGTATATACAATGTATTAGTATATTATATGCGTATAGCATGTACACAGGCCGCTATACTACTCGTCGCTAGTATGGCGCAAGCGCAATACGTCACGAGCATGTCGAGGTCATCGGTGACGCGAACCCATAAGTTTTTCCTCTACCAAAAATCGCTCAACGCGGCTATGGATGTTTTTACTTAAAAAAAACTGTTATTTCATAGAAAAGTGCAATAGGTACTTACGCGGTCAAAACGTATGGACCAGAAAGTTTTAAAAAAATTAACCGACCAAACATTCAACGTAGGGGCGTTCAGAATGATGTACTGAATCCTTGGTAACACTTGCGCGTCGTTCTCGTTATTTGAAATGCTAAAATACAATGTAGATAATCATTTGGTATCAATTTAGATGACGTAATAGGCCCGCCCAAAGACTAAGCAAGCCAAAGAGGCAATGGGTTGGCCACATCTCTTGCAGAACCGACAATCGTTGGGGAAAACGAGTTTTGTGAACGTAGTGTGGGACGCCCGCCAGCCAGGTGGAGTGACGAGTTGCGAAAGGCGGTTGGCGGAGACTGGATGAGGAGAGCCGCAGATCAGGCTTAGTGGCGTTCACTAGGAGAGGCCTACGTCCAGCAGTGGACGAATATAGGCTGATGATGAATAGGCTCGCCCATTTTAAAAGAAAGAAAGAAAGAAAAAGTGTTTATTGCGACTCGTACAGGAAGTGCACAAACTAAATTATAAAATAAAAACCAAACTATATAAAAACAAAAAGTAACAAAAGAAAAAGGAAACAGAAATTCCTATACGAGGCCAAAAGGCCCCTATCTCAGCATGATGCTGCGACATTTAAAAAAATAAATAAATGCCGCAACGCTGGTATTCTGATAGTGCCCGCTGTGTGTGTGTGTGTGTTTTAAATTTGACTTAAACATAAACGACGAAATGTGGGTGTCCTATAGGACATCTGCCCAACCCGTCGCAGTAAACAGGTGTCATGGTGTGTTATGTTTAGATGATGTGTAAAAGAAGCAGTGTTAATCGACTGGTCGCTGACTGTGCCTAGAGTGCGCGCGAAATTTATATGCACGCGGCCGGAAACAATCGTTTGCCGCCATCTCAACGTTTATATCAGAAGTGGCCCCTCTGATATATAAACGTATTCCCGTATTTTTAAAAATGTTCGCATTCTCAGTCTTAATCTGTCAAAAATTTTATAGCGTTTACGTACATTTCTGACATTTGACTGTCGCTGAGATGTGATTGCGAGTGGATTTTGAACGTTTTTATTTACGGGAATTGGCCTCCAGCGGGGCGAGCACGGCCTACTGTGATAGGCTTGAGTCACACATTTTTATCACAGAGGCTGTGCTAGCCCCGCATGTGTCAAGAGAGTTTGCTGTGTTTCATGTTTTTTCAAAGTAAATTATCGCCATCATTATGCCGAAAGTGACTAAAAGTGCTAGCAGGGATATAGTCCTGAAAGTCAAACACGCGCGTAGACATATCTTGGGGGCTCTCTACTGCGGGGCGAGCACGGCCTATTGTGATAGATTTGAGTCACACATTTTTATCACAGTTTGGGAGGAAAATCCGTGATAAAATGCGTGATTCAAGCCTATCACAGAGCTCGTGCTCGCCCCGCTGGCATATTGCATTGTCGTACGGATGTAGGTATGTACCAGTATGAATCTATAGGTTGACAAAACGATAAGTCCAGTTGGATAATATGTGATTTCAAAGCACAAAGTTGTCAAAAGTGCAGACACCTTTACTTCCTTGTTGCCAATGTCCTCAGCATACAAAATGACACCGGATGCGCTGTGTGAACTTTCCAAATGGCAACTTTAAACTTACACTTCAAAAAACCATTTCACCTGCGACTTTCACCCTTATTTTTAAGGTACAAAGGTTTATTTCTTTTTTTTTAATTGCGTCGAAGTAGTGATTTATGTTTCGTTTTGTAACTTTTTCATGTAAAGGAAGCAGTGAGTATACATTGATGACATAATAGTTTTGAGACGTGTCCCACATTGTCAATGGCTCCATTTCGGTACATGTAATAGATCCGAACGACACTAGCATTGTTATAAGTTAGTTTAGACAATGGACAAACTCTGCAAAATATTATTTTACGAGTCGGTGCGATTCAAGTTAGGAATATAGGATAATGCATTATTTATGATAAGCATTCTTTTATGCATTGACGGAAGGCGAAAATTTGTTATTGGCAACATCTGCTTCATGCATTTTGATGATCTTATCTACATGCTTATTAACATGGGGGTATAATTTTGAAGGAAACCAATTGTTTTATGTAAAAAATCTTACAGCATGGTCCAAATTCGTCAAGTTTTATGTCAAACCCCCTCCGAGCCCATCTAGTATTAGTAGCCTGTATTAGTGTGTATATTTTGTCTTTTTTTTGTAAATTGCTTCTATAAGTGCAGAATAAACAAATTTTCTTTCATTAAATTATCAAAAGGACTAAACCTCTGGCGCCAGGAAATAAAACTGACATAACTTTAGGGAGGGCATTCCCTACGCACGGAGCACCGAGGCAATTAGGACACGGACGTGACGTGGAGACGATGCTCTTGCGCACGTGATGTGGGATCTTAAGGATATGATATACAATGTCAGTGATATAAGTAGTAGAAACTTGATAAAACAGTGACCATAGAGATTTTGCCCGTTTTTCTCCATAAGAAACTACCAGTGATATAAGTAGTAGAAACTTGATAAAACAGTGACCATAGAGATTTTGCCCGTTTTTCTCCATAAGAAACTACCAGTGATATAAGTAGTAGAAACTTGATAAAACAGTGACCATAGAGATTTTGCCCGTTTTTCTCCATAAGAAACTACGCTTTGGAACGAGTTACCTTCAACCTTTTACTAACAGATTTTTTTATGTTTTTTTTCTTGTGAATTGGGCCTACTCTTGGCCTCGATCTGGCCTAATAGAAAGCGATGGATGAAGTCAACGATGGAACAAGTAAGCCCAGAAGTTGCCTGTTCACTTCACAAGATGCTTGCTTTGAAGGCTGACGGGTTATATGAGGAACACATTTATCAATGTTATTATTCACAGAAGAACCACACTAGCCCACGCGAAGACAAGGTTGTGTTGTGTTACTTGTCCTTCAAACAGTGTAAGAATTTGTGCCTAATGTATTTAAAACAATCCAAGGTGGATTTTAGCTACCCCGTACCTACATCATTTTTCTTGGTACCTAGCTATTATAGTCAGCAAGGTAAATAGAAAGTTATTTAAATAAGGATTAAGTAGGTGTATTTTATGTAAATCCCACTGAAAACTTTCATATACACTATAGGTACCTGTTAGGTAATAATCTAACCAAAATACCAAATAAGGCTTTATTCGGGATTTATCCTTAAAACCTGAAATAATATAGCAATTGACTTTTATGGGCTTCGGCGATTAGAATGATGAATTCCCTGTCAATTTCCTGCTAGTACTTTCCTTTTGGATAAAAATAATCTAATTATGAAGTGTTATCTTAGATCACAAAATCTACGGTGACCACAATACAAATAAAAGTAATGATGTTCAGGATCATGTGTGACGTGCTGGAAGCGTTCGCCGCACGTTCGGTCATTTCCGCCAAGTTTCGGTGACATCCGAGTGTCCATGATTTACTTTGTTGCGGGACTATCTGATTATTATAGACCCTTAGACTGATAAAGTCTGATGGGAAGCTGGAAAATACTACAGTGGATTTACTTCTGCCAAAGAATGAGCGAATGTCTGCGAAAGCTAGTGAGCTTGAGTTTCTTCTTTTCGAAACAAATAATATAAAGATACAATGCATGTGTGTCTCTCTGATATGTGTCAACTTTACTTGGACTAATGGACTATGCTTCTAGATTATTTGTTTTAATAACAACTCATTGTCTATAAAAAAAAACTTCTAAAAGTGAAAGCACCACGAGCTACACATAATTCACAAACATTTAAATAATTTTCCCAAAAACCTAAATTCATCGACACACGCGAAGCCCTAACTGAATTTTATCGCTCCAGTGTCAATGTCCATACCGTCCCATTTGTCCTAAAAAGTCGTCAAACGGGACCCATCCTAAAGCTGTTTGAAAAATCGTAATTCGGCGATGGTCCTGCATTTCTGATTTATTTTTTAACTCGATGTCAATGCCCCGTTTTAGGCGGAAGTGTCTGCACGGAAACGGGGAAGTACTCATTGTGAATTTTTTTAATAGCTATTTCGATTCGCAGGATATTACGTTTTTCTTGGAGTACATTGACACCGATTAAGTTTTATGACTTAGCGCCATAGTGACGTGGTGTCGTTGATGATTTTGTTTGGTCCTTTTAAGGCTTAGACTATGAAAAAGTTCCAGTACTATTGGGAATTGTATAATAGCTAGAGGTAATTGTATCGGTACAGGACTTGTCCAAGTAAGTAAGTACAAGACCGATTAATAAGTATGAGCCAAATAACTTCAGCACTGGATATACTTAGGCGAGGTTGTTTGTACTTATTTATAAGAATACGACCCACCGCGTCGCATCGCATCGCCTGGTCGCGCTAATGCTTCGTTTTAGTTTAGAGTTTTTTCTGACGTTTTTTCTTTTTGCTCGTCTCCTACCCTTAGAAGCCGAGCATGATTTTTTTATTTTATTTTCCTTTATTGGCCGACCAACAATTGTTTACACTGAACATATTAAAAGTAACTCTCCATAATCTGGGGTTACTGTAACAATTTCTTACAGGTTAGCACCTCATGCCCCGAGATGTTAAATAGCATAGCCTTTCTTAAGAACTGGACAATCAAATGCAAAAAAAATATTCAGTTCCGACCAGTAGTTCAAGAGATTACAAAAAAACATACAAGCAATCAAATTCTCCCTCTTAGAATATTAGTATATATCGCCCCGCCCTACTCGTACTTTTTATCGCATGCCTTGCATTTCGGGAGCGAAGTGACAAGAAATCCAAAAATAAAAAACCGTAAAAAAAAATTACAAGTTAAATTGGTTAATCTAAATGCCAATAAGTTCTAACTGTCGAAGTCAACACATGTCCTATGGATGTTAGGAGCTAATGCCATAAGACTCGGTGGTTTAGTTAGAAAGGTATTTCAGCATTTTGATTTACACTGTTACAATACTTGCAATTAAAAATTTGGTTTTGAGATTTTACTAGATTAAACGAATTCGAACTTTAAATTCGAAACCATAAAAAGTGAATGTCGCCAAAAGTGACAGATATTGACATTTCTTCGTCGATTTGCAGTTCATAAAAGAAAACATACATGCAGACCCATTATCAGTAGACATATTATTATTTGTACTGCACTGCAATTGGTCTTTGGATCCATAGCGCAGTCTATCAAATAATATCATAATTATAATTTAAATCAAGTACATGACAATACACCACTCAATTCCTCTATCATTATCATAAATCTATTTATTTTTTCCTCAAAAGAATGAAGCAAATCACGAAGCATAAATAATATCCCTGTTACTGAACCATGATAAATGTGGCCATGCTTAGAGCAGGTTCACAACGGTTCAGTAAGGTCGGGAACGAACTCACGACCTACGCGGAAGGCAACACCTGAGGAACATGAGTCTCTATTTTCTCAGTTCTGGTATTAAAAGGAGGAAATTATGAAAAGGTGGTTGGTAGGAACTTTGTGAATCTTCATGACCAGTGTATAATTAATGTTCCACTGCTACCGGACAAATTTCACTATTATTCAGAAATAAAATGAGCTTGCATATCGCTTGTTGATGAAAGTTAGCATACCCAAACGAAGTTTCGAAAAATGAAGTGGACATCTTAGAAACCGTTATGTAAGAAAAAGCAGCATTTTTCTCTATAAGGCTCAGTACCAATCAATCAGAATAGATTGATAACAGTACCCCAGTATTACGAAACAGTAATTCAACCTCAAACTTAATCTATGTATAAATAGGAAATTCTGTAACTATAGCTCAGTACAATCAAAGGCCACCATTTAGCAATCTGGATCACGACTGTTATCACATGTCGTGATGAATAAATCATCTGTATTAACCAGATTGTGAATGAGGGTCTGTGTGGGATGCGCGGGCGCCAATGACGTCACCCACCCGCCAACCAATACCAACCTTACTACCTTATAAGCAGATTCCATTTTCAAATTGCCTTTCAAAGTCCTAATAATCAAATATCGATTCCGCACGATTATAATCTTTAAGCTGATCGGTTAAGATTTATAATCGAATGGTGAATCGATATGTATTTTAAGTGATTTAGTTTCAATGTCTAAACATGGTATTAATGAACGATTAAAAACAAGTCTGATTGACGCGTGGCGATTATGAATTGTTTTATCGAGTAAATTGATACCGCAGGTGTACATAAAATCGATCTAAAGAGTTAACAACTTCATTCTTAGTTATCTTTGGTGTTGCTTTATTAGCAAATAGAGTAAGGATGAGAATGTAGGATGCCCTTTAATGGATATTTACGATTTCTAGTTTGGAATTGTCAACTAATTAAGAGTAATTTGAACTGGTTAGTTTATAAATGCAATATTTATTAGTACTGTATCGTACACATCCTCCCAGATTGATATCAAGGAGTTATTTAGCCATACGCATACCACAACAAACATCACCTGTGTCCCTTATAATATAAGAGAAACGGTAAGGTTTGGCATACTGAACGTTATGCTATAATCACCAATCTGTCTAGATTTGGGTTCATAATGGAAATAAACTAGCTGACCGGTCCTGTCCAACAATAATCCCATAGAAAAATGTTCAATTTCCCGGGATTTTTTCCAATTTTTCATTCCGTATGAACCTGATTCGGACTAATACTCAATACTCAATTATTTATTGCATTCCACACAGTAGGCTTAGGTGGTAAATTTTTGCCAAAAGAAACAATCATGGACCCTGTGGGACACAGCAAAAGAAAGATATGTGGAGAAGAGGACTTATGATTTACATAACTTATAATCTAACTTATTCTCAACACATTTTTGCTAAATAATTATTTTTTATAAATACGAACATTTTAAAACAAAAATTTGCCATATCGGTCCAGCTGTGAACAAGATGCGCTTACCAACGCATCTCGTTTTTAGCAAAAGGTGGTGTCACTGCTCCCTACAACATATCTATGGACCAACCACAACATCATACCACGAAAAACTACATTCAGAAAAAAAAACGAATTCTGACTCTGATACCTACTTTTTAAGATCACTAGCATTAGTATTAAGTACCTACTTATTTATTTTATTTTTTATATTCAGGACACTTACAGCTAATTTATACAGTGTTCTTAAACAATACGGAATCGAAGGTCACTTAAAAATTTCCACTGATAAACACTTAAAATTATAGAGGTATGAGGAACAGGGTGTAAAGTTCACTCATACCCATAGTAAAGGGAGGATCCTCCGACCAAACTCTCCGTCGAAACTCTACTTGCGCGATGCAAGATTTTGCGTGACGTCAGTGTGATGCGTAGTTCATATGTGGCGATGTAGATACCGCTAAAAAATAAAAACGAAAAAAAAAAAACCAGTACAAAATACCTTTAACATAAATTAGGAAATAAATAGTACAGGATCGACTAATACACACGAAACTAGCTAAATGCATAGGCAAGGCGTATTGTGTTCGCCAAATAGTGTAATGTGTGGGGATCAATTGTACGACCTCTCACTCACCAGGCCACACTGTCGTGGCTGTTTACACTACACCCCTTTTTTCTTACGACACCAATGCTTATAAATACAGCTGCCAATTCTCAACGAAGCACCACACGCCTAGTTGTCACTTAAAACGTAAACAAAGCGACATCTCAACGAAGTCGTAAGTCCATTCAATCACACAAAATCACAGCCCGTGGGCGATTGACTCATGCCCCCAAAAAGGGCATTTTCGTCTCCTAGCCCCAAAAATAGTAAACAACAATTAAATCTGTGGTTTTTGTCCAAATCTCCACGATGTCACCTTTTATGGGAGCTACTGTGTTTCAAAGGACCACTTACGAATTACAATGTTCCGTATAAATGATGTTTAGATTAATTGTTAGCCGTTTTTGGAGGATACTTTCTCTTTGGCACGGCAGCTATGAGCTCGTGTAAGTCTGTTAACATATTGTGTTTTGTTAGTACTTACTACTGTTTAGATTGGTATCTGTTCTTTGAAGTGAACAGTTGGAACGATTTTGATGATTAAACGGACGTTTTAGTAGGTGGTGTATCACATATAAATATTAAGAAACTTTTGGTAAACTTAGAATGATGACATAAAAGGACCAATTTAACCAAACTAAGTTTGGTTAAATTGGTCCTTCGACACACTCAATTAACACAACTATAATTTACATTAACACCTAAACTGACGTTAGCCCATAACCATCAACTAATAAATCAATTCAGCCGAACAGCCACTAAAGGCGTGCAAACTGAAACTACTCGATGAGTCTCAATCAAAATTCAATGGAGGATTCTCTAATATTCCCCAACAAATAGATCTAAAGCTTACCTGCAGTCATGTGCCTCTGGGGGCGACGGGAATTATTATGAGAACTGTGCTCTGACATCGGCCACCCACGATCCATTCTCCTGGCTAGGAAGTCCGGTTGGTATGGAATAATTAGTAGCTTTGCAGTTTTGTTAGCGATTTGTGATGTGGACTCCTTCGATTTTATGTTGTCCTGGTACATTACTTGTGTTCCAATATCGTTAAATGAATATTAAAATAGATAAAACTGGTAAAAAAATAATGGCTCTTTTGAATAAAATGATAACTGATTTTATCTATTTTGAGCTATATGTTTTGTTTTGTGGAAAAAAGTAAGCCTAGAATTACAATTTGCATCGATGGATGAGCAATAAAGGGATAAATGCTGTCTAAAGCCAATGTGCTCCTCTTTTTCGCAAGTTTTGTTAGCGATTTGTGATGTAGACTCCTTCGATTTTATGTTGTCCTGGTACATTACTTGTGATCCAATATCGATAAAAGAATACTAAAATAGATAAAACTGGTAAAAAAATAATGGCTCAGTTGTGAATAAAATGATTGATTTTATCTATTTTGAGCTGGATGTTATGTTTTGTGGAAAAAAGTAAGGGATAAATGCTGTAACTGCATGTTATGACAAGTCTAAAAGCAATGTGCTATTTTTCGCAAAAGACCTTATTATTGAGAAAAACTGCTGGTGGGTGAAAACTGGAGAAAGAACCAACTATTCATCTTTTACGTGATAAAGTAACGTTACCCCCAAGAGCGTTCATATTCGTGGTCGATTCTTTGCCAAAAAACGCACCGGCTAGCATTACCTCTACACTTTTATGACCATGTAATACCCCGTCCACCCCAAAGAGATTAGAAGCGTGATGCTATTCCATGACGTACAATGAAACAAGGTTCCTAGACTCCCGGGAAATCTTGCCGATCCGATGCCAGATAGACACATCTTTACATAATAACGTTTGAAATTCATGCGAGGCAAGGATATTGAAATATGGCTATGAAAGTATATGGAATACGAAGAGGAGTAATAATTCTTCGCTTGCATTTTAGAAACCGGATGGAAAATTGTCGAAGAAGCGAAAGAATTCTAACTTTTCTAAATTATATTTTAAGTCGTGATGGCTCAGTGGTTTAGACCACACATCTCATTAACGAGGTAATGGGTTCAAATCCGGGCAAGTAACAATTAAACTTTTTCAATTCATAAGTAAGTACTTTCTGAGTTTATTTTGGACATTACTGACATCGGTGAAGGAAAACATCGTGAGACAACCTGGGCCCGTCGTGAGCAAGCGTGGTGATCAATGCTCGTGCCTTATCTGTATGAGAAGAGACATTTGCCCAACAGTGGGACTTAACTGTAAATAGTAGGACTTGGTGCTATTTTAAATATTTTAAAAGTTACGTGCATTGTACAGTTGACAGCATATCATGTTATACGAAACTTTCAAATTTCTCCGAATGATTTCAAACCTTAAAATGTTGAAGGTTAAGTTCAAAATCGAATGAGAAAATTTTAGAGTTTGTGGTATCTTGACCTGCTGCTGTGTGTACTTACAAGCAACTTTTGTATAATTTTTATCATCCCAAAATAAATAATTTATTACTTATTTTTATTTATTTTTTACTGACTGTTATGTTATTGCAAATTCCTTAGTAGGTAATTCTGTTATGCACGCTATGCAACAATTAATCAAACACCTTATTCATCACAGTCGGTATTTATGAGGTAGGTATTTACGCCTATAGTAGGCCGTAATTGGAAGAAGGTTCCATGTTTTCGTAACAATACTGACGCCTAAGAGTCTCTAGTATTCCGTTTATTATTTATCATAACGTGTGCAATATCGAAGATAATGTCATAGCTAAGATTAAAAGATGAATACTAATAATAATATCTATACCTACTAATACTAATCTAGGCTCGATTAGTTGCGGCTTTTGTACTAAGATACTGTTATTAATTATCTCACATGCTCATATATTTGTTTGTGGTGAAGCGTAAGTTTTCATAAGTTTGTTACCCATTTATAATTTAGAAGCGTTTCTAATTAGGTTACTTACACTTTTTTTAAAGGACCATAAAGTTAGGGTTTCCCATACCTAATTCAAGGATGATCGTTGTGCTTTAAAATATATAGTTTTAAATTAAATCCTTTAAGAAAAAATCGCATTTTCGTAAAAATGTCTCTTATGGAGGAAGCGACAAGCCAGCCCGCGAAATTCAAATTTTCTTACGTTTATTTCAATTTGCAGGTCAGTATTAGGTTGTATGTTGAACAGAATATGATTCGCGGCCGTAACAAGTATGTATTAACAGAATTATAAACATAAGCATCATTAATACAACCCTCTAAGTTAGAATTGACCTCAAATGTTATGATTTCATGAAATAGTCATACTATAGGGCAATACGAACTTAGAGGATTGTATCGCTTATTTTCATGATTATAATTCTGTTAATACATACTTGTTACGGCCGCGAAACATATTCTGTTCAACATACAACCTAATACTGACCTGCAAATTGGAAAAAACGAAAGAAAAGTTGAATTTCGCGGGTTACTCTGGCGCATTCGCCTTAAGATAAATCGGCGGCCGGGGTTCGATATTTCCAAGTCTGCACCATCCATAGAACATGCAAATATAAGTAATATTAGTCTGGAAACATGACAGTGACAGCAGGGACCACGTCGATCATATTCGTGGTGCAGTCGCTCAACTTCTACATAATTTTGTTGAGAAACGTTGACATCAATGTATGGAGATAGATAGCTGGGCTTCAGTTATTTGTATCGGGAGTTACTTTGGAAATGTAAGAATTGGAGGGTTATTGAAAGCTTTTGGTGAAGTTTTGGTCTATGAAGCAATACCGATTACAGTTCGCAAGTCAAATCATTTAACACAAAGGTGTTAAATGGTTTTCTTTATCAGCATATAGGTTCACTTAGGCTTCTTTCTGTGTTAGACAATTTATTTTATAATTTAATAAAGGAGATCACGTAATTAAACGATAGGCCACTTGGCTTGATCGTATTGGTTGATGGATATTTAAGAATTCACGATTCAGTATTCTATTGTCTATAGGTACCATGTTTAAGTCACAAGTACACATTTTTTTATTGGCTAAGCTGTTGTATGTTTATGACTCGACATCCATAGCTAAATGATGATTTAATTAGCGTCGATAGTTTTTGTTATTGCAAAAATATACATTATGCGAGGAAATTAACACAACCAATATCATCAGCCTTCATCACGCGCAAAGAATGAATACATAAATTAATACGAGGCTGAAAAACGTTTGTTTTGAAGCACGTCGATGGAGCGTGATCGATCAAAATGTTGGGCATTGACAAATGCGCCAACACGTCGGCACCCCACCACGGCGTCCATAGCACCTTCGCCCCACTAGCCTCCGAGTTTCCCACTTTCCCGGACCGCCGTGAAGTTGGCAACACAGCGGTGGGCGGGGCGGAGGCGGGGCGGGGTGTGACGCTCACCGCGCGGCAATCGCCCGCGACCACGTCTCCATGTCACTCCGCCGCGCGCTTTCCAGCGCTCGCCTGCCACCAACACAAACGACCAAACTTCTCAAATCCGAGATTGCATGATTCGACACTTGAATGATCACCTCTATACCCAATCAAACAGGTGAGCCGTACGCATGTATAATAAAGCTACTGACCTTTGCACACACTATTTGTCGCTGCTCATAATTAATTCATGACTCCTGTATAGGTTTTTGCAGTAAAGTGCGTATAAAACGATTACAGAAAATAAAACGAAGTATCAGCGACCCTATGGCGTGGGACTGAGGAAGATGGTTTTGTTTTTAAAACTATAGTGGTGTACATAAGGTCGATATTATAATTGGTACGCAATTTGAGCTCGACGGAGATCGGCATGCGTTCGGAAATAAAAAGCGGCTACGTGCGACGAAAGAATCGATAGATTACAGTTTTTGCTGGTCACCTCACTAGTCCTGGCGACATTGTTCGAGGGAACGTCAATTAGGGATAATGATGAACTGTGTTTTTGAGCTTGGACGCTGCGATTGTTTGAAATTCATGCCACTTTGATAAACGATACGAGCTGTAGTTTTTCTTGAGAAATTAATTTCTCGTTTTCCGTAACTAAGCTTCCATTTTATGGTCAGATTGTAAGAAAACTTGGTATAAATTACTATGGTCGATACTATGATTATACTGGATTCCTGGGGGTTTTTCTTTTTCAGTGAATTATCGCTTCAGTTTTTATTTTTTGCTTGAACATTGATCTTGAATCTAAAGTACCTATGTTTACGAGGAGATTACAATAAAATATAACTTTATCTGTATTGTAAGTCGATCAAGGAAAATAGCTGAAATAGTTCTCCAGTGAATTCTTAAAACCTTAATTTACGTCTGTAAGTACATTTTTGATACCAAAATTCCACTAAAACTTTTAAAGAAGACTTTGTAAGCTTCCATCAGCACTACTTTCAGCTTGCACAGAATATTATACCTACTCGTAAACCTCAAACACTATATTTTACTCCCAGATGAGCAAGGAAGTAGATAATTACAAAGTTAATGCATAAACTTAGTACCTACCTAGTTGAAACCAAAATGTAACTTAGTTACAAAGTTACCTTTCAGCGACTCTAACGTGTCCCGTGCACGTCTCAGGAAAGATCCTTTACTTCGTAAATGTAATAAATGAACTTATGTTTGTATGTTTATATCTGACGTTATTGCTATCATAAACTTGGGTTATCTTTGAGGTGAAATTTCGTTGAAAGGAAAAAAGTATTATATTTTTGGGCCCTGCTTAAATAATGCTGTTTATTTTGGAATATATTATGATCAAAAACTCTGTATGAGACGCATTTGCTCAATGGGAATAGTTAAGTTATCTAATAATGGTGCCGATTCTGTTGTACACCGAACTAAACTATCACTAAAATTCCTTACTTTTGGCTATGAGAATCTTAACGCTATTCTGCAAAATAAAATCTCTAAATTTAAAAATAATTTTGACACATCTAAAATCAAATTTGACAATTATTGCGACTCCACGTGATACTTGTTTGCCGTACCACGTGATCTTTTTTCAGAGCCGTAGGCGCGCATTATGTGCGGCCTCGACTTGTTTTGTATGGAATTTTTTACTTTTTGTATGGAAAATATAAAAAAATATTACCAACATGTTGAGTTTTATAGGTTTACGGGCTGCAAAGGGGGTCGAAATTTTCATTATTTTTGCGATAGGACACACCGTTTTCGAGATATAAGCAAAAGAAAAGAAAAAAAGATACAGTACCGTTTTTGCATCTGAAGTCAAGGTGTTGGTGTGAATTTTAGTTCATGACAACTAATTTTATTCCACACCTTTTTAATCGCGATTAAAAATAGTCAGATTTAGTTAAGACAATCAAAATTTTTGGTGAAAAACGTAAAATTCAGAATAGCAAAATTGTCATTTTCACTAAATTATAATCTCAGTGCCATCTTAGTGCTGTCAAACTAAAATTTAGTTAAGTTGTGTCACTTTAGTCAATTTCAGAATGGGAAATCGTCGTTTGACAGGAATAAACTAAATTTTGGTGATTTTTAGTCTAGTTTAGAGAATTTTGTGACAAGAGAATCGGCACCATTGTGTTCTTGTGTTTTTATCATTATATCTCCGAATTTTAGGAACACGAAACATATTTGGTATTAAAAATACAATTAGACGATTATAATGTTATTACATGACAGAATTGACAGACTTACATAATAATTATATTGCTAGGGAGTTTGCAGCAACGCTCCATCTTACCACCTAAAACACTGAAAGCTAATTATGGCTGTAAGGAACCAACCCAAAACGTACTGAAGTTATGAACTATTTGTAAATTGACTTACTTAGGGCTGATTTTTCAATAGTCAGATAACTTTTATCTGAGGAATAACTATTACTTACGGTTTGACAGCTTTTGTATAGAAAATAATATGTCAAACTGTCAGATTTATTCTTCAGATAAAAGTTATCTGACTATTGAAAAATCAGCCCTAATGCGTTTCATGAAACTCATGCTCTACAGACCAACCCGTACTGGGCCGGCGTGGTGGATTACGACCCACTCCTTCTTCACAGAGAGGAGACCTGTGTCCCAGCAGTGGGAACATTATAGGCTGATTATGCTCTACTCATAATTCTGGGAATAGGCACAAAGTTATCGCAATCAAAGTTCCCCAATTAAACATAACTTTTGTTTTTTTTTTGCTCTCAAATTACTTACTTTGATAAGTAATTACTTCCTTCAACTAATTAGTGAAGGTTGCTTATATAGTATATTTTACTGTATACAGAAGTAAAGTGCCAAATTGAGAAGTTTTCTCACTGAATAAGTGGATGTTAGTGTAAGTGATGTTAATGTAAGTAGTAAACGTTAAATAAAACTATCTGTAAATACTTGCAGTTTTCTTAGTAGGAAGGAGTTTATTTTGGGAGTTATTAATGATGTAGGCACTACGCTTGCCGCTGGACTGAAAGAATTCAGCTTAAGAAACTAAATTTAAGCATCAACGTCACATAATTATGATAATTTTGAGCTATTCATTCTTTCAGTCATTTTCGGGTGACCACTGACAATCAGCTGTGCTGTAGGTACCCTATAGCGTGGATTCTAGTCACAGTCACGACATGCAGCTGGCGACTATCTCTGTTCTGTGCTTGGGATTATATGCAGATCTATTTTGTTTTTCCGTTTCTTTTACTAAAGTAAGTTATCGTTTTGTATGCACGTCTTTCTGTGACGAATAACCCAATTTTTTTGTTCCGTTTTCTATAATTTCACACGATAAGATATACATTTTTTTTAAATAGGTACAAATCTTTTCTTTTTCTAAATGCTAGCTACTGAAACTCGCATATAATTACAGCTTCCTGAAAGTTACGAAACAATCAGTTAACTGTGAAAAACAAACTTACCCAATTGGTAACTAGAGTCTCCAATAAAACTTCTGAATGTCCCATCAAAACAAATAGGTCCCTACACTAAAACAGAAAGTGGTTTTGGCTTCTTTCCTGTTCTTTTTAACGACACTAATAAAATTCTGAAGGAAGAGAAAGTTTTCAGAGGGTAAAAAAGTAGATCCCCAAAATAGGGTTGAGCTACACGATGACTGATGCATGCATGCCGTCTGTTAGGACAGGTCAACTCAAAGCTGCAATGGCTCTTTCTTCAAAAGGCCTTTCCAGACATGGCCCTGCATTGTTAGACTCACATAAAATCCTAATAATACAATGTTTAGACAATGTTTAAAAGTGACAATGACCTCTGCGTTTATTCCGGCATGTCTTCTCAGGGATCAGTCAGCTAGGAAATGCCGGCGCCATCTACTTTTAAAATATTGACGTGTAAAAGTGTCTTAAAAGATCTACTTACAGAAATAATTCTCGTAATTTTATGCACGTATGCAGTCTAATCTCAGTGTCAATGTCAAACATACCACTAATTTCAAACGTTTTTAAACGTTTTTCATTACGAGAAGTGGCCTTCTGTAGGCCAATTCTCGTACTTAAAAAAATGTTCAAATTCAAGTCGCAATCTCATCTCAGCGACAATCAATGTCAAAAACCTGTCAAATGTATGTAAATTGATTGTAATTTTGACAGATTGAGACTGAGATTAGAATGCGAACGGTCTTAAAAATACGGGAATTGCCCCTCTGTTGTTTTTGTAGTCCACTATCTAATTAATTTAAGTTTTCCAATTATGTTGTTATATTTTGTTTGGCAGAATAGAAGTTTAAAAATTAAACATGAACTAAAACTACGCTACTGCTGAAAAAGAGGACCTGGGTTTGATTCCCGGGTCGGGCAAAGTGTTTTGCCAGCTGATATTTTTCAGTAGGAGCCCGGAGACTGGATTTGTGATCAGTTTTTTTTTTTTTTTAATTTAAGTTGGCTTTGCTCCTGACTCTAGTCTAGGTCAGTGGCGACACAGACAGAATCGACGATAAAATGAGCTTACCCAGAAGAAGCCTGTTCACTCTCACTTTGAAGAGATTAGGGTTGTATGCGTTCGGAAACACAGACGCAGGTAGAGAGTTCCACTCTTTTGCTGTGCGCATTACAAAAGACATTTGGAAACGCTTAGTGCGAATTGGTGGAATAGCAAGTAGGTAAGGATGATAACATGCAGTGCGTCTAGATGACCGATGGAAGAAGGGGGCTAGTGGAATAAGGTCGTCGAGTTCTTGGGCACACTCACCGAAGTACGATCTGTAGAAGACCGACAAGCAGGCGACCTTGCGGCGATGAGCCAAGCTGTGAAGCTTGGCATCCACGAGTTTTTTTTTTTTTTACGTCGCCAATGAGCCTCTTAGCTCTGCGTTCCACCGAGTCAAGCGCGGCAAGTTGGTACTTTGCTGAGCCATCCCAAAGGTGGCTGCAATACTCCGTGCAGGATCGGATGGCAATAGGCTTGCCTGTTACATGGCACTTAAACATACCTGGCGATATGTGGGTTTACTTATAGGTACACCTCTGCCTAAAGCTTCTGCGAATATAGGCGTGATGTTATGTAAAGTATCACTGACGTCAGTATAATTCTGACTCAAGACATTATGGAAAACGTTCTTCTATTAGGCTGGATCCTCTTGAAAACACTGAATCAATATAATCTCCTAATATTTTAGTGCTAGAAATATCCTTTCGAGTAGGTACTAGGCGATGCGGTTCCAGAGGAAGTTACTAAGGATTTATAATATATTTTTTTTTCCTATAAATAGTTTACTTCTACGGAAAAACAACGATAACATGTTATTCCATATTGATACAATGGTGTCAAAAGATATCGACCTGAGATTATTGTTCACATCGAACTCAGGCTATTTTGTTTTACATATTGTAAATCTATTATTTTACATCAAATAGTCCACCAACAATGCGAGGCATTAAAAAAATTACAGATATAGTTAAACCAAAGCACAGAATAATTGGAATTCGCAACGCGGAACGTCTCTATCTAACGAATTTCTAATTTATTGTGCGCGATAGTACACACCCCGGCAGTAAATCGTGCGCGTACGCATCTAATCGGCGTTGGTGGCGGCATCTCGCGGCACCTTTGCGAACTAAGATGCAGAAGCTTGCCGCTCTGCACTCGTGCGATTAAACGCTATGCAATATTTCTATTTGCTTTCTATTCGCCATTATCTTGCATAGTGCTAGGTGGTGATAACTTAGTGCGTTTTAATTGTGCAGTTAAGTGGCTGAGTAACCGTTCCCCGGACGGTAAAGAACGCTGGAGATTGTGTATCGTATCTCTACTATTATGAATCTCGGAGATTCTGTTTTATGGTATGTTATTTGTGGTTATTTTTAACTCTTTCATTCGGAACAGTTACGTAAGAGCTTTGACACCTAAAAAGCTATGTTCTTTCGCTATGAAAGAAAAATATAATATATATATATTTAAATATATTGTCCAGGTAATACAGTAGTAAGTTTACAGGTTAACAGCAAGTTGAGACGACATGAGTAGCTTAAAATACTACCAGCTAGGTTACAATATACAGGGTTATTGGTAAAACACCATCAACCTCTTAAGGGGTCATTGTACTCATCATTATGAACAACTTTTACTATGTGACCAAATATGAAAGCGCGAAAAATAAATCCGCTGGTCCCTACATTTTGACGAGTTCTGCAAACATAAATGTAGGGAACAGCTGATTTTTTTTTCGCGATTTCATAATTTAAACGCTTAAGGGGACTACGTGACCTAAACGCAAGTTTTATAATGCCTAAAACTATATGATCCACCGCAGCAAACAAAATCAGAAAAATATATGATATTCTTCAGGATATATGCTAGTTAGGTACTGTGTAGAAAACATAATACAACTAATTTGGTACGATAGTAAAAAGTCACGAAGATACCCTAAAAATTCATTTTACCGATTAAAAACAATATCTACTAATATACATGCAATAATTCTTTTATTTTGTTCAGATTTCTAATTTTTTTGTCCAATCTATAGATTTTTTGTAAATAGAGAATTGCTTCCTATTTTACAATAAATTACCAGCTTTGTGTCATCGCGCTTCTCTTTCTTTCAATGCAGTCCGACAGTGACCGCGCTTTAGCTGTTGTCAGCCGCTTAAGTCAAGAAATTGTAGGCTATTAACAAGCACATCATACGTTCCAAGAGTTCAATTGTACAATGGTAAATGAACTTGTTGTGAGGGTCCAAGACATCTTATCCCCCAATTATATGTAGTTTTACAACTACTTAAATAAAACACAACAAATTATAATATCATTTCCATCATATTTACATGCATCTTTGTAAACAAGTGTCATTACAATACATAAAAGTCTTAAACTCTTACTTTTGTCGTCATAAAAAATGATTTATTCGACAATCGACTTTATTTTTAAGCAAATAGAGTATTTTTTCTAGTGGTGGTTTAAAAAGCGGCGCCTACGCATATGTGAAACAGTCATAAAGATCTCTAGTATGGTCAGACGAAACGATCAGGTTTGTTGTTTAATTTGGATACTGTTTAATGAAACGTTAACGTAGGTGAACATAATGTGGTAAACAAAACTAGACCTAAAACTTGTTCGGAACAATGTCACATCAAACCTATTAGACACTCTCTAATTGAGTTGTTCATTATAATTAACACGCTTTAATTAACTTCACTTATAACTAATAAACAATGTAACAAAAACTTAGAAGTCGATTTTATTAAGACAAATGTGTTACCTACTATCCGAGAGGGGCTTGCGGCTAAGTAATAACAGGCGCATGAAAAAAAACTCAAAACTCAAAGCATTTATTTCAATTAAACCATTTACAGGCACTTTTGAATTGTCATGTGTCGATCGATCAGGTTAAGCTACCCTTGCCGCGGTCGGTCCGTGGATGGGTGACCAACTTTACATAACAAGACCCCTCCGTGCCTCGGAAATCACTTTAAGCCGTTTGTCTTAGCTGTCATTCGTTACGGGTCGTCAGAAGCCCGAAAGTCTGACAACCAGTCTTACCAAGGGGTATGGTGTTACCCAGTAACTGGGTTGTGGAGGTCAGATAGGCAGTCGACCCCAACATTGTTGGGAAAAGGCTAGACAGATGATCTGTGATACCTACTTTCCTCTATGAATTTCGGAAAAACGCTACCCTTTTTGCCCGACTGTGGCGGAGTCTAAAAGGAAGATAATATTATTTTAGTTACATGTGATACCTAGAGTAACTTATAAGCATCATCTTTGAATTCCATTGCACATTCACCAACACAACGTCAACATGATAATAACAACTAACGTACAGTATTAACCTCTGACCAACACTCAATTTATATACTAACATATTTTATAGAAGCTTCATCATTAGAATTATCACATTAAAATAAAAACTTTAAATAATATTCGCCAAAATCGCTCACTAGTGTTGCGCACCATACGATTATGATTTAGCATGTCGATATCGATTACTTTGTCGCGGCGCTGCGAGTCGATAAATCGCATGGTGTCGACGCGCATGCGTACTAACGAACGGCGCACGAGCGTTTCATTAGCCGTTTCGATTACATTTCGCTTTGTATGCGATATTAATGACTTTTATGTAAAAGTTACGATAATTGTTTGTATGGAAAAGAATTGCCTTACCTGGGTGATGGAAGATGGTTGTACTGTGTTGTTGACTTACCTGAAATTAAAAACATTGCACGTTAGTAAAAACATATAACTTTTGATAGTTCTATTCAGTAAAGTAGATAAGTTTGGTTTTTACCAAGCTAGTCTATTGACTGAGCTTTTAATAAGCATGATTAAGAGTATAGTTTTTTTTTTGTTTATTTGTGAAACGAGTTTCAATTATCTTTAGACTGCTCCTACTCCTAAGGTTTAGGTACTAAGAGTCAGTTATTTCTTACACCACAAAACTAGCATCACGACCGAACATCGAATTTCCAAGGAATACCTAGTATCTACATTAATTAAAACATCACAAGCACAGCGCTTCAATTGTTTCCAACCTCATGCCTTCATTAAAACTGATTTAATCGCGATAACACTTTACCAAAATCCCGAACAATTCGAAATTTCCCCGAATTTAACCGAAAAATGCACACTATTCGCGTCGCGTGCTAAGTGCGCCAGGATTGTGTTCGATTAAGTAAATTTTGGCGAGTGGATGGCGGCGGTCGGTGCGGCGCGTTTGATGTGAGCGCTAAGTAAACGTCACGCTCGCCAGCCATAATTGCGAATAGGGATGCGACTGTGTCGATATATTTTAACATGAAATGAGGACGCGTGTTTACATAAGTATTAAAGCTGGTGTACAAAACCAAATTGGTATAGGTTATCCAAAATACCACAAGAGGCAAAATGGCTTAATACATAAAGGACCTTGTGTGGGTACTAATGGTCTGAATAAAGTAACTATAAACCAATATTTACAGTACAGATACGAAAATAATCCTCATCACCCTATCGAGAAAAAAATATTTGTGAGTAGCAACTCGCAATCTCTTTCGATATGTTTTTCTTTCTTTTCAATGATAAATGATTTTATTTCTGTAAGCACTTTACACTGCTTTGTAAGCAGTTTGTACAAACACTTTTACAACACGTCAATCATGTTTTAAAAACCAGATGAGGTCGGCGTTTCCTATCTAACTACTCTGAGAAGAAAGGCCGAAACAAACTCAGAGGTCACAGTCTCTTTTAAAGTCCAGACATAATCTTGGTCAGATCATGTAGATTGGTGTCTGAAATGGTATTTTGAGGAAAAACCACACAGATAGAGTGGACCTGTCCAGTCAGTGCACGCATTGGTCAGTTTTGTTTTGTTGTGTAGCATTAAAAAAACTAAATCTGACAACTCATTCGTATCACTCACCCAATTCCCTACATCAGTGTTCAAAAAAAGTCATTCAACTTGATGATACGCATTAAGTTTATAACTGTCGTTATCGATATAATGACAACACTACAACAGAGGTCGATAATTATGAATGGAACATTTTGTTTCCGAGTCCCGCCGTGCGCCTGCGGCGATCTCATAACTTGTCTTTTTTCACTCGGGTATACTTTCTTTTTAGGAGCGTCTTCTTGAAAGTGAGCAACAAAAAGCTGGTCAAGCGAGACCACTGCATGAGCGGTGGGTTCAGCAGATGTACAAAAATCGACATGAAAAAATGAAAAATATGGTTCACAAAAAAAGACCTGGAAATACTTGATGTAACAAATGAGTGCATTTTTTATGGCAATTTTTTCATTTGTTGTTTGTTCATAATAACATTACTGTAATCACTTAACCAGTAGCCAGTCCTGGTGATTGATCGCTTATTAGAAGTCCGCTTCAACAGTGTATAAATCAAGGATCATCAGTAAAATTAATAGGTCGCGGAAAAGTTTCTTCGTATTTTATAGGTATAAAGTTGTGGTAAAATCTCTTTGGCTGTACTGTTTGTATCTGGCTGGTTTTAATACCATTAAATAGATGACAATTAAAAAAAAAGTATAAACTTCCCGTCATTTTTCAACTGTTTTTCTGTTCGCCAAAATGAGCGAATCTAACGAAGAAACTCGATACATTTTGAAGTTTTATTACAAAAAAGGGAAATTTGCGACACAAGCCTCGAAAAAAATATGTGACGTTTATGTACTGAACGCGGTGTCAGTAAGAGTACTTATCACAATGTTGGTTCAAGCGTTTTCAGTCCGAGAATTTAGATGCAAAAGATGCAACTCGCGCTGGTCGCCCTGTTACGGATAAAGTCGATGCCATTTTTGACAAAGCGGAGCAAGATCACAGCCATATTAGAAGTGACGACATAGCTGAAGAGTTAGGGGTTGACCACAAAACATTTTTGACCCATTTGAAAAAATCACAGTAATACAAACAACTCGATATTTGGGTGCCACACGAGCTCTTAATCTTGAATTTGTATATAAAATACGAAATGACTTTTTCCCCTACCTAATATAATTATCACTATACTTTTTAGTAGATATATATACTGATATCGCATAGCAACATGCTACAGTTGGGACTAACAACTAGCAAGAAAAGCCTGCAACACGTCCTATCTATCATATCTTGTCCATATATTTATGTCCTTATTACGATTCAAGAAAAACTGTTACTGTTTACCTCTGAAGAGCGAGGTGTCTGTCTAATAAATAAAAAAATCTATAGATATTTTTAGACGAGACCGAAGTAGGTACCTACTGGTAGCTGATTTGAAATTGTATTTACTGGTTGAACATTTTAATCAAACCTACAAAAATTGCTTTACTTCTTTTGCATATGTAAATATGTATATTTTTGACCTTATTCTTAGGGCTCTCTTGTAGTGTTTCGTAGTGCGTCTCGGCGGCCATTGGCCGGCCGGTACGAGCGCTTGAACTGCTAGATTTTGTATATTATTATATTTTAAAAATAATAACGAAATGATAAAATGCGTTCTCAACATGCCCTAAAAAACAATAAGCCTTATCTTTTGATATAACTTTTACATGGTTCCATGATGGAATCTCTTCACGGTTCACGTTTTAAAGTCATCTTTATGATTTTATTTTATCGAGCCAATTATTATAATTCACGTTTCCGTCTTCACACAGCGCTTGACCGCATGTTCAATTTTCTTAAAATATTTTTTTATGCGAAACATTTACTTTTGTCTAGACTTACAGAGGTTTAGGAAAGTTAAAAACTAGCGCAACCTCGCCTTATTTCCAACCGAATAGATTATATTTATTTCAGTTTCACCTTACATCCAGAAAAAAGTAATTACCTATACCTTATTTGTTATGCAAAACGATTTTGGACAATCACAGCGGATCCCAAAAGATACTGTTACTCAGCCACCCTGAAACTCTTTACATAATATGTAAATCTTTAAATATTATTTACTAACTTAATAAACAACAATTAATATTCTTCATGGAAGTTGCTTACCTATATACAATATTTTATATATTTATATATTTTACACTACATACTAAATTAAATTAATTAACTAACTATACAAATGAATACAACAACAAAAGGACACATAGGCGTCGAAGTATATTAATATTCTCCATTGTTTCTCAAAAAACAAATTTATGGGTCCTACGTAATATAATTTGGGTCCTACATCAACTCTATCCCTCGGTACCCTACTTCAAAATCATCTATCATCACCCGACGCGCTAAACACAGTTATTACTAAAATTATCACCTGCTCTTTACATCGTGTAATGATATTTTTTGTCCTGTCTATCTCTAGAGACGTTTGTAATAGGAATGTTTGTTTAAATCTATTACGGATTCAATATGTGCTTGGTGTGGTATAAGTAAAGAAAGAAAGCGGTGCACTTAGCTCATCCGATCGATAAACAGATGTAAAGTAACAGACTCGGATAAATTATAAATAGAATATGCTGTATCTGGTACTTTTTGCGACCGGAGTAATCTGACATTCATTTAGGATTTCAGTAGGCCAATTCTCGTACTTAAAAACGTTCAAATTCAAGTCGCAATCTCATTTCAGCGACAATCAATGTCAAAAACCTGTCAAAAATGTATGTAAATTGATTGTAATTTTGACAGATTGAGACTGAGATTAGAATGCGAACGGTCTTAAAAATACGGGAATTGCCCCTCAGTTTTCTCTCATTAAATACCTGACGTTTGTGACATAGAAACACTCTAACCAAAACGCATCCCAACCATCGATTAACTAAATTCAATAGATACATTAGTTTTAATGTTTGGTATAACATTTAAGTAAGGCACAACCAAGTATATTTGTTTATTTGTGTATTATATACCTGGTATGGTACCTACTGGCATGTTTCGAGACTCAGTAAATCTTATTTTATAGCCTTGAAACTGTATTGTTATAGAAAAAAAAAATATTCTCTTACGAATGTTGGAGAATCGCTCCACTTACATCTTACAACACACATGCAACAATTTCGTTGAATGACAAATAAGAAAAGATGATTACACAGCGAACGATCATTAATAAGTAATTGATTCGAACTATCCATCGATCCGAACTATTTGTGACGATTGATCGATATCTCCTGCAATTATCGATTTCGTTTTATTCGTTCCGATAATCGATACGATGAATATTTAAGTAGAGGATGTGATCTCTCAATGAATGAATGAAAAACTTGAAGGTAGGTTATTTTGGTTTAGTTTTAAAAGGCGGTTGTCATTATTTACTTTGAGGCGGTAATTAAGGGACTAATTGTTGGTTAGTCATTAAATTATTCACGATGGATAAGGAAGGTAAAATTTCGTTGATCTTATTTTTGCATGTAGGTATGGCGTACATTTATGCTCGCCCAAGTCTGGCAACGCAGCTGAATAAGTGCAAAAAGGCTCCATTATACCTACTCATAGGTACTGCAATACGATCAGAGTATTTTCTCCTTGAAGCTGCTTAGTTAGCTTAAAATAGAAAGTGTCCGGCGGTGACACTTTGTAACCCAAACCGAGTACACTGGTAAAATGCACGTGTTACAAAAAGTGCTATGCAAGGCACGCATTGTATATCTACACGTGATTACAAGCATAGACGACACTGGCACAACGCAAAGACCATAGGTAAGGACTGGCAACTTTGAGGTCGCGAGTTCGGATCTTACTCTTAGCACTTCTGAAGTAGGTAGACCTAACGATGATTGATGCATATACGCCGTCTGTTAGGACACGTCAACTCAAAGCTGCAATGGCTCTTTCTTCAAAAGGCCCTTCCAGACATGGCCCTGGATTGTTAGACTCACATAAAATCCTATTAATACAATGTTTGGACTTTAAAAGAGACCATGACCTCTGACTTTGTTTCGGCATTTCTTCTCAGGGATCAGTCAGCTAGGAAATGCCGACGCCTAGATGGCGTCGGCATATTGACGTGTCTTACAGAAATAAACATTTCATTTAATTTCATACTCCTAGTCAAGCCTATTTAGCTTAGTCGGAGAGAATGAATCAAAACACAAGTTAATGTTGATGAATGATGAGCAACACAACACACGTATAGCTAATAACAGCCTGAATAATCCAACTGCAGGGCGAAAGCTTGCCCCACGAACACAATGTCGATAGAAGTCTTTAAAAAACACACACAAATTGAAAACTCGATAGTATCAATCCACAGCAAACTCGACAAATACCGAGCTCCGACACGCAGTACATTAGTTTACAACCACTAGCATAGTGTCACAAGTGTCAGAGGTGTCACACGCGTGCAATTCCATTTTTTACGCTTGTCCCCGTGATAAAGCTCGTAAATCGTGTCATTTTCACGTCGCCGAGAGCTTGCATTTTGACGAGGTAATAGCCGAGTACATCATCTGGTGCGGCCGTAAAAATAGAGATTGTTGCTACGATGCGTGAATGCCAAATGGTCTGTAGAATATTGCAAGATGGCGTAAAAACATACAACGTTTTTTTCTTTCTATACATATTAATTTGGTATGGAATAGAGACATGTTGCTGGGGAGTGTGTTGCGCCACTTCTTCCCACATTGACATAACACAATATGGAGTGGTAACCGGTGGGCGTTTTGCTCGATGTCGTTTGTAACTTTTGACGATAAAATAGTGCTGATTGTCAGCCCAATTTGAATTAATTTACGTTTTGTCTCGTGTCAAGAGGTTAGTACTTACGTCGAGAATACATGCACATGCTGAGGTGAACAGATTCAATAGATTAGCAATTGAGTCATGTTGATAACAGGGCTGCATTGTCATTCTGGAAGCTCTATTAATTCAGTCTGAGTACCAACCCAGATGCGTACCTACTCAGTAATTTGTATAATTTGGTTCGAAGAAGCATCCATTACTGGACTCACTAACATATTATGGATTCGATTAGGACACGGTCATACGTGCGTAATATAAATATAGTTAGTACGGTCTCTACCTCTCTGTTTTCGTGGCCCTACTAGTGTACGATTAGATAAAACCTCGGTAATATTTATTGTGCAATAATATATCATTAAATAATTTATAGGAGACGTACATCTCTACCTTTGAACGCAAATCTATTGTGGTTATTATATATATTAAATCAAATATAAATCTATTATAAATAAAGGGATTTTTAAAGTATTTTTTTACTTGAATAGTCAGTTTGCATCGTCCATGCTTAGTATTAACTTACCAGTAACTAGCATAATGTTTTATAGAAAATTATGTAGAGTTCAAAAGCTTATTCGATTACAGTGATGTATTAGAACTGTGTCCAATATTGCGTTAACGCATTCCGGAGAACTCTCGGCCAGTTGCTTAACACCTCTCTCAAACTCGAAATCGACTAAAAATCGAAATACCGCGATATCGATAATCTCATTGCGTATCAAAGCTGTTAATAATTACAACTATTACCCGAGCCGAGACGATGCAATGTCTAGATTAATTGATTTCGATTAGCGAAATATCTCGTCGGCCCGATCCGATTGTATCGAAACTAAATTAATCGATTATACGTGCGGTATCGATTTAATACTACCGCGTTACGCTATTTTCGTCTAAATTAGATTAGTTGATAGCGAATGGCTTCAATTTGAAATTATGTAAGTATTCGAATTTTGTTTTGTCTATGTAAACTTGGCTGGGCTACTGTTTGTTTTTGAAACCTGACTAAGAAGTTATATGTTCGAATTAAATCGACGTGAGCTGGTGGCTTAATTTTTACGATCGATTTTCTATTTCTTTTTAATCTGAAAGAATATTTGGTAGAGATATTTGAAAAAACTTATAATTACAATGACAACACGAATTTTAAAGTGTTGTTGTTATAGTTTCTCAACTCTTCAAAAGTTATGCTTGACCAAACACTATCAAAGATCACTAATCATTTTCTATTTGTGAATTCCTTCATTGTTGCATGTCTATTATCTGCGTTGCTATCTTACTGTTCCGGAGCCTACTGTAATTTAATTTAAACTCTACGAACCATTCAGGATTACTAGGTAATATTAATATTTAATCACCACTAACAAATCAAGTTAACAGTTTTAACCACTTCCAATTCAGATAATTCATGACTTCTTTCAAGTACCGACGTTTCATCACAAAACAGATTTATATTAGCAACCAAGTTACTAATGGAAACGCGGAGAAAAACTGTGAGCTCATGTTTAATACCATATTTATATAAAAAATATCGCATGCATTACGCATAGCGCTGGTTCGAGCCCCTGCTGTGGCAGATTGTGGCTTGCCAACTATTCTGGAGAATCGATGCTGTGTCGCTACGATCATTGCACAGATTTTCTATTTTAAACATTTTCCTTTAGAAAGTGAACTTGTAACTTTGTTTGAACTTTGAAATTAGATCACAAAAATCGCTCTGACCCGTTGTAATTTTCTAAAGTAATTTCGTTTCGGTAATAATCTGAAAGTAGGTAGACAAGCTGTAGAACAAAATTACCATTTTTTTAATAAGAATATCAAAATTACTTAACAGTTTGTGTGATCACAGGTAGCCCATGTAGGCGATTTCGTTGCCGAAAAAATTTAAACGCCATATTTCAGCGCACAAACGAGACAACAACATGGTTATAGCAAAAGATAGATCTATGATAGTAGGTTTCACTGTGCGTAGCCCATAAAATAACAAATACTCGGAAAATCTAAATCAATCTCGCTTCAAGAAAGTTCTGCCGCTCCAGAATACGCGAGTTCTCCCCTGGTGGTCGCTAAACAGAATTCTACAAGCGTGTGCGCCGGCCAATAACATGAGGTACGTCACAAATGACTTCCTAAAGCAGCACAACACTTGACTTGAGAACATTTATGTTGGGGAAATAAAAGGTCCGAGGACCTGTCAATAGCACATTCTGGCGAAGAAAATAATGAAAGTGACAAAATTTTTTTAGAAAGAAAACACCCTAAACGTAAGCGATGATTATGTTTAACGGTGTAATGTCTAATGACAGAAGCTTGATCATTAGAAGATAATATTTATTTATGTACAGGAGAACCAAATAACATAAAATATTGACGGAGCGAACAGGACCGTTTATATTGGTACAACAGGGAAGAGGCATAGCTGTATTTGCCAGAAACACCCATATACATCAATGGATGAATAGAAATTGTAATAGATAATTACGAAAATTATATACTACGGTTGGAAGAGTCAGGTGATGATTTAGTACATAATAGATATACTGTATTAAGAAATACTATGAAAAATATTAATTACAAATAAACAGAGGTACCCACAAACCTCAGTTACAAATCTGAGGAGCAATATATGAAACCAAATTGGAAGGGAGGTGGACTTCAGTTAACTGGGACATTTGTTTCATGCAAAGTATTCGGCATAACATAAAATGTTTTATTTTACCATCATCAGATAAAAGGAGATAAAATATATGATGATTACATATGAGATGAGAGGGAAACACCGATACGTTATTTAAAATGCTAATTGATGTCATGTGAATTTAAGGCACTGCATTGTATGATGACAGTAAATGCCTTAATCAAGTCTAGATACTCGTTTAAAAGCCTCCACTTTTAATTTTCTGATAACATTCTGATCTTCATTCCTTGAACTAAAATTAGACATCAGGGACTGTCCAATAGTCCAGTCACTACTCCTTTTGCAAGTTTCAAATAAGCGCATGCAATTTTTATCCCAATTTTGAATTTTGGTACGACGACGTTGGCTATTACCTATAGATAAGACATAACTGCGATTTTCTGCATGAGAGTAATAGTTGAAGCAAAAGGAGTATAAGATCTCCAGGAGAAAATGGCATGAATTGTTGTGCACTTAATACCTTGAAGCCCCGCCCCGGATTGAGTCTGTCAACATTTAAAATTGTTACAATTAAAACTCATTATAAGGTTCAACTAAATAGACCATTGATGTTTGGTTCCCACAAAACCTGCGTCAAGGCAGCTTTTGTTTTTCAAATTAGTTTGTCCTACAAAGATCACCTGCCTCCAATTTATACAAAAAGGCGGGCCTCTAACAATCGATAAATATTACCTCGTAACTACCATTCTCGGGTCACCTACTTAACGTTTTTAGCAGTAAATATTCAAATCAACAAGTTAGATCTGCCCACGCTATAATAAGATCACTATCATTACAACATTGGCTTATAAAGTTAGTGTGTCTGTCAGTGTTAAGTTTAATGCAGTCTTCTTTATTCGGATAAGTAAATTATTCCTTATCAGTATATGCCTATCATCGTTGACGAGAGAATACCTGAATACACCGTGCCCTTTGTCTTAAAGGGACGACTTTGCTCAACTTTCCTTTAGGACGTATTGAGTTCTTGTGGATTCCGTCGACTTGTGGAGTATCTTGCGCATTTTTCTCCATACGAAACTAGCTTTTGGAAGGGGCAGCTAGAATCAATCCTATTTTCTTGTTAATTTTGACGTTCAAAAGTGCCTGTGCCTATTTGAAATAAATGGTTTGAATTTAAGGGGGAAGCCCCAGGTTGCCCGCGAAATTCAAATTTTCTTACGTTTTCTGTGACAAATAAACCTATTTTTCTTTCTTTTGCAATTTGCAGGTCAGTGTCAGGTTGTATGTTGAACAAAATATGAATCGCGACCGTAACAAGTATAAACTCGATGACGAAAGCCACAGGTGTCCTACAGTCCAACTAAAAGCGCAGATTACTAAAACAGCGGTGACCTGAAACAATTACATGACTAAGCGCATTGTGACACACGGTAATCGCACGCGCAGCTGACGTCACACTAAATTGATCCAGATTGCGCGGGAGAGCTGTAATCGTAGAACTTTGATTGTTATGATACGTGTCTCTAATTACTTATGCAATTGTGCTCTGCTTTTGGTGGAATGACTAAATAACGTGGAGACGTGAGTGAATGGAATGTGCGGGTAAGGGGCTGTGAGACATTTGTGCGAACGGTGCATTATGATACCCGAGTTTGATGGAGTTTCTGCAAGAGTTTGATGCGTTACGCTCACTTTCTAGTCCACTCAACAAAAACCCATTTTATTTCCCGTGTACCGAATGTACTAAATCTACGTTGACTGTACCTCCCAAAACTTTAGGTTACCTTCTTACAACAACGGAAAATCAACAATACATCACAATAAGACCAAAAGCGCTCACTTTGAAGAGCGCTCGCCTGAAGGCAGATACGAATTTAAATAACCAATTACTCTGTTCTGGTGCTCGTTGATTTATTGGTTAATTTACTTTAACACTGATTGTGTGGTGAAATTAAAAAGTCGCCGGCAACTTTGAGTTTCGGCACCTCGACAAGTCGACACATCACTTGTTCGTATGAATATTTTGTTTGGTAAATGTCAACACTTCTTGAGAGGATATAAAGAGACTGATAAACGGTGCGGAGATGAATTCTGTTGCAATTTTGTAGCATAGTCTGAAAAACTGAATTATTGATTTTCTTATTATAAAAAAAACATGACTACACACTTTAAATCGGCAAAATAAACAGTACGTGTACAGTGTACCTGAAAAATAATTGAAATATAAAATTGTCTGACGATATAGATAAAGTTTCCTATTCGAAAAAGTATATCGGCGTATAGGCTCGTTTAAAGTCTAGATCTCTACGTACCATTTAGGTATATCTATAGTATCCATAGTGTAGAGTAATCGGCAAACAGTGGGTGTACGACTGTTGGTATCTTATTCCCTCGGGGAGTAGAGGCGTTTCATTTGAATTACGACGTAAGAATTAACTCGTATATTATTGAAATTAGCTCAATGTTTATTCCTAATACACAATGCACGGCCAATTAATGCTGGCAGGTTTATCTAAAAAGGTAAATTCATATTTCGATGTCCTGATGAAAGTTTCGTACAAAGAAGATACAAGACTTTTCACATAAATTGTGTATTTAAAAAACAGGAACATCTAGTTCAATAATGGTCAGGTGAATCCTAGAAGATGAATCGAAGTTGTTGAAGGAGCCAAACGTTGTCTTATCTATCATCATCGTTCCACTGGAAGAAGACCACGGGGCACCGAATTATGACAATTTCTTCTTCCATTGACAGCTAAAAAGGTTGACGAAAAGAAGTCGTGATTGTTATCACCGAACTGATTTTTGATAAATCTCACGCTTTCTTTTTGGCACTAGCCCAGAAGGTTTTTCAGCAAGCACATTCAGCACGAAAACTTGATAGCTGAGTAGGAGGGGCATGATAAGAGAACGCCGAAAATGTATTTGAAACGTTTCAGATAGGTATATGTATGTCAAAGATTAGCAGAATGTCACCAAAACCAAAAGATCTCCTAAATCAAGAACCGCTCCAGTTCCCAACATCGATACAATTACATCTAAAGCTAAGTTTCTAACTCATGTGCTGGGTGGGAACGGCAAGATAAAGTGCAGCATGAGTGTGGATGAATGGGACGCCACGGGGCGCACTCCGTACCCTGGACCACACAGCTACGCATCTAGGACACCCGGGATGTTCGCTAATCGATGCTGTTTGCACGACTTTGTGCATGTCAGAATTGGGTTTGTGGAAGAGAATGGGAATTTCAAGATTGCAATTATCGTTTTAATCAAATTATGCTGCGAATGCATTTTTCTGGATTTTATAGATACAAATGACATAGCTGTTCAAACACTAGTTGGGCAAAAAGACAATGCCTGAAACTGGCGTCTTATTTTTCTCGCGGACATCCACCAAATCTTGTTTTGCTAGTACAGAATAGTGTAACAAACGAAACTTATTTGACAGGCATATCTATAACTCAGTCGGAAATGAGATATAAGAGTTAGAAGTATGTATTCATTAGCTTATTAGGCAATTTTTGACTCCTAGGTGCAAGGTTAGTGTTAAGTTACCACACAATAGACAGCCGCTAAATGATTTGAACATTCGAATATTCGGTACACCCCCTCCCGTACGTTACGCACTCCTCGTCAATTACACATTGTCAGGTCGGAAGGAGTATGATGCCATTTTTCTTACTGTTGATTATCGTTAAGCCGTAAAAGAGCCAATCAAACTACAAAATAATTAATACTATATTTATTAAAATACAACAAATCACTACTGCCTGCAAATTGCCTACAAAGGAAATAAATACATACAAACTTCTAACTTTTATATGTCATTTCGGACTGAGTTTAGTGATAGGCATGTAAAATAAGTTTCGTTTGTTACACTATTCAGTAGTCGAAAAACAAGATTTGGTTGAAAAAAGTCGCCACCTTCCATACTAAAATCGGCATTGTCCATATTGAGCAGGTAGTAGTGGATAAGAAAACAAAAAGAAGGATAAAGGAAAAAGGAGTCAGCACTTTTTGAACGTTATAATTTACAAAGGACCCCCCCCCCCCTCCACTCCCCCCGCGCTTCACCACTTCCTAGTGTTTAATATAGTGAAATAGAATACTCTTTATTATGTAATATGTGATTAACGCTGGTTTTTGTATGGGAATTAGCTGTAAAGAACCAGGTGACAAATAAAGTTTTCTGATGATTTGCAGGCTGGTTGCGATTTTCCCTTTCTCATTTCAGACTTTGTACTTTAGCAGTTATAGTTTACTTTATGATTTCAGCATTTATCGCCTGTACTTTTATTGAATTATAGCTTATTGATTACTTTAAGTGTTCTCATTAGTGAAGTTTCATTAATTTAATATATTTAACAAAATTCGCAGAAAAATCTTATCTAATCCCTATTCTTCGAATTTAATTTCAATACAAGATACTGTGATCTACAATAAAATTGTAATTACAGTTTCCAATAACGAAGGGTCTTTATATAATACCTAAAGATGATAGATTACGAGGAAGGGTATAAATTTAAAAAATAATTAGGTATTGGTAACAGGGAAGTGACGAGGCCAAAGCATAAGAGATAGCGACTTGAAAAAATGTCAGCTGTTCCTTATAACACGAAGTAAAGTTGACACTTGACACAAAAAGACTTTTTTCAAAATAAAGTAAAACACAGTTTCATGGTCAAACTTAAACGCTTCTATAATTTAAAAAGATTTACAGCTAAACAACTGCTAGAACCTATACCTAACCTTCCCCTCAGTTATTGTCTGTTAAAACAATGAGTCTCCGACACCTATTCAAAGTCAAAAGATTTTGTCTTTTACTATTCTTGCTCAAGTGTTAATTTCCTTTACATACTTCGTTTCTACAAAACAGTCGATTGCAATACCTAACCAAATTGCCCGTACCGACATCACCTCTTTTTAACCGACTTCAAAAAGAGACGGAGGTTATCAATTCAGCTGTTTGTTTTTTGTTTTTGTTACCGCAGTGATTTATCAACCGATTTGAAAAATTCTACTTTTCTTTGAAAGTATATACTTCCAGATCAGTCCCATACTCCCATATACATTTGGTCAAGTTCCGATGAGTGGTTTTTGAGTCAGCTTCAATATTACGTATTTTTTCCACTTACTGTATGTTGATGATGTTGTAATAACTTCCTGTCACTGTTGTTTACATTGCAAGTAGTGGTATACGTGTTGTTTGGGGTAGGTAGGTACCACAAATAAAAAGTGAAAAATAAAAACTTTTTCACAAAAAAACCACCGACTTCCTAAAAACTAAACTATTTTCGGAAGTCGGTGGCAAACAACAAAAATACAACAACCAAAGACATCGACATCCAAAATTAGTTATTTTACACTTTGTAGTGTTTTTATTGGAAGTCGGTGGTTGTTTTATAAAGCTCGCTTCAATTCGCGGCTTACACCACAACCCCGTCTGTTATCGGACGCGATCTTATTGCGTAAATTTGTCGGTTAATTACGCGATTTCTTACGCAACACTAAAATGCTACCGTTTTAATTGAACTTAAAAAAAACTTTAATTGGTACTGCGAATTTAATTTTTCCGAACGCCGCGAGTAAATCAGACTGGAGTTACTTTCGTTTATCGTAAATTGACGATTTTATGATGTTTTTAAAAATCGATGTGTTTATAAATAAGAATGTGGAAGTAGGAGTTTGTTGTACGATAAAATAGTCTATACTGCCGTTTTATGTGGGAAGCTGTATTATAAAAATCATTGAAATTTAAAAGATGTGCAAATAATCAAACGAACTGGGAGTAATTAGAGTATTTAGGAAGATCTTGGCAGCTTCTTATACACAACATCGAGTGATTCAGTTTAAATGCAAAACTTTACATTCGTTATTCACTCGATCACTCATGGTTTGTGAGTATTATCTACCCACATAATAAATATTACTAGGCATGTCCGTGCGCATCATCGTCATCTGTCTAGCGTTTTCCCAACAATTTTTGAGGTCGGCTTCCAGTCTAGCCGTTAGTTGTTATTATCACGTTGACGTTGTGTTGGTGAATGTGCAATGGAGTTCAAAGATGATGCTTATAAGTTGCTATAGGTATCTCATGTAACTAAAATAACATTATCCTCCTTTTAGACTCCGCCACAGTCGGGTAAAAAGGGTACCGTTTATCCGAAATTCATAGAGGAAAGTAGGTAACACCGATCATCTGTCTAGCCTTTTCCCAAATATGTTGGGGTCGGCTTCCAGTCTAACCGGATGCAGCTGAATACGAGTATTTTACGTGGAGCGACCGCCTATCTGACGTCCACAACCCAGTTACTGGGTAACACGATATCCCTTGGTAAGACTGGTGGTCAGCCTTTCGGGCTTCTGACGACCCGCAACGACTGTCAAAGATTCACGAATGACAGCCGGGAGCAACGGCTTAACGTGCTTTCCGCGGCACGGAGGGGTCCCGGTATGTAAAGATTACGGTTAAATAGAGTATAAATCACAAACTCATTTTAATTCTACATTGCCGAAAGTGTATTTTGCAAACAGGCATTTTTAGTAAAAACAGAAGACAAACCCAGTAACAATACTTAGCAGGAAATATTCCTCTTAAAGTGCCGATAATATAGTAATTATTTGTTTAATAACTTTCAGCAATAAAATCAGCGTACAGTTAGTTTTTATCAGGCAACAAAGTGTGCAACCATATGCAAAACAGAGCATTTAAAATTAAAATTTAGTTAACGATTAAAATAATTTACGGCGTTGAGAAATATGTAAAATTTTTATTTGACATTAAAAAACGTTATTTTATTGGGCATAAAAATATTTAATTGTAAAAGTAATTAATGAGAGCATATTTCGCGACAGGCTACCTGAAGTGAAGCTTGGAAGCACGCTGGTTGGCGAAGACCGTAAATCTAAACCATTAAATAACCTTCTGGGAATATACTAACTGATTCATCAATAGGAGGCCACGTATAAAATCTACCTCTGTCTAATCCTTTTACCCTACAGGCGTTATGTTAATGTGTTATACAAAAATTAAATATTTTTAACACTCTGTGCCTCGCAGACCGCTACGGAGAAGTTGAAGAATATCGGTCTTTGGCTTAGGTAGCCCACAAGAAAGCATTGCCATTTAGTCTATACCTACTAGCGTATTGAGTACTAATTACCTCATTCCATGGTCTTTCCAAGTCAGCTCCAAGTAGACCCTTGCATTACAAGCTCGTGAAAATGCTGAGATGAACTAATGATTCCGTCCTTAATTAGCATAAATGACCCTAGCTCTTATACTTGCCGCTCTTTTTCTAATAACGCTTTAACTTTGACCCTACGAACAAAATGAGGACCAATACATCAAATAGAAGGTTCCATCAACGGTCACCCATAAATCAATGTCAATAAACAAATTAAACGTTTACCCGCGGCGCGCTACGCGTAATACGTCACGCGCGACACGTCCCATCGAAAATAAGTTCCTTTTAATTTCCCGCTATTGCAATTTTGTTTCGATTTCGAAAATGGCCGCCGTTGCGTGGCGGGAACGTGACATGTTCGCCAACTGACACCTACAACGTTGTTGCGGTTTGCCAACATGTCGGTGTTTATAAATTTACAAAAAAATGGTTTAAACTGTTTTTGGAGGCAGATTTGTGTGTTTATTGAGGTTGTAGACAGTGTGTACCTCTATATTGATGTTTTGCCCTTTATGGTCGTTTACAGTAGGTAGGTAGGTACCATCAGCTTTCCAATCTTACCAAAGGGAATCGTGATACCCAGTAACTCGGTTGTGGAGGTCACATAGGCAGTCGCTTCATGCAAAGTACTACTGTATTGTACTGGAGAAAAGGATAGGCAGATGAGGTACCATCAGTTTGTGAGGAAACTAGACACTTGCCAAGACGATAGTCATGCAATAGCCCATTACGACGGCCCACGAGATCTTCCATCTGCACTTGTAGCTATATTTATTTCACTACTAAGCTTAATATTCTTAACGATTTAATTATAATCATTAACACAAATTAACATAATCCGCCACTACACAATGACCTCACTACATTTAATGACTGTGAATAAAATTGATAAAACACAGAAATATCTAGCTGTTTTGACAGCATAATGGAGTCGATGAAAACTGCACTTCAAATAAAATGAAAAGTAGTAAAGTAACCGAAGGAATTATTATAAATTAAGCATTCAAATAAGGACAATGTTTTTACATGGCGTGCTATCTTCAAGATTTAGGTTGACAGTACCTACATCTTTTAACACACAAGCTCACACAAACATCGTTTGAAATAATGCTTATCCAATAAACAAATATTAATAAACGAAATAAAATATCAAGAAATAACTTTTTGCAACTTCAATCCGCTTGCCAGATCTGAACAGATAATTTGCTTACAATATAATCGTACAAAGATTGCGACTTCAAGGAAAGGGGGTAAAAAGGACTCGTAGGATAGAGGCTATTATATTCAAATTCACTTCGGAAGGCAATTTATATGGAGTTTATTGACAAGACGGGGGACCGCGGCTCGACGACGTAGCGGCTTGCGCGAAATTCTTCGACAGAATCTCTTTCTGAACCCGCCTTAATTGAACGAAGGAGACAATATTGTTAAAGTTTTTATGCAGCCATAAGCGTAGACAATAAAAAAAGTTATTTTACTTTATTCAGAAACTTTGCAATCTAATTTTGTAACTGAGTTTGGAACAAACGAATGCGTTAATTAAATTTTCTTGATGGCTTAAGTGTCGACGAAGAATTTTTCGTCAGGATTTTTTGTTGTTTTGTAAAATAATGTCGTTGGCCCGAGTGCTGGTGTTTCGCAAACGGCCAGAAGAAAGTGGACACAATGCGGGATTTCACAAGACAGATTACAGAGGGGCGCATTAATAAGGTGACGTTTATACAGCGTGATTCGATTTGTATCCGACACGATTCCGTTTAACGGGAATTGAAGAGAATCCCTTGAAAATGAGGTGGTGTTCCTTCACAACCCTCAAGATTTGACTTAACTTTGTCATCAGTTCGACATTATTATTTTTAACAGCTTCAGACCAAAAGGTGTTGTGCCCTCGTCCGCGTAAAATTTTATATTTATTCTGTAAACTCATAAACGAAGATTATATTTTATTTTTATATGGAATTGAAAAGCATAACTTTACATTATTATATATCAACAGGTGAAAAAGTTGCCAATTTATAAAAGTTTTTTAGTGGCTGACCTACTTTAGCTAGTTCATAATTCACAACTAAATTAGTGAAAGGGACATTTTTATTTAGTGTTTTTGTTTACTGAAAAAGTCGTAAGGTAAAAACGTCTCAAGATGCGCTTCATGTCTCGATCTTGAGATAAGATCGTAATCTTTTCGGATATTGCTCGCTATAATCATATGCGGACTTTTTTGTATTTTTTCTTTCCTTTTTTTTCTTAAGGGCGTAGTCGAGGCGTGCTGGACAATGAGACGTGCTTGAAAATATAATGCTATATTGTTGCTTAAGCTAACTTAAAGAGTATGCGGATTAAAAGGGGTTTTGGTTTTAATTTATGCTTTTTACTTTTGAAAGTTTAGGTGAAAACGAATTGTAGCGGTATTTTTGAAGTTATTGTTACTGAGGTTCTTAAAAAACTATATAGTTAAAGCCGCGTTGTCCCTATAGAACCTATATATACCTAGTTGTTGAAGTACGTAACTTGAATCTGCTAAAAGATTAAGTAACTACAGCTAAATTTGCGATTACGATACTACAGTCTTTACACCGACTTACTTAACTACTTTTGCAGGCATCCCTGTACTTTTCTCACAGCAAACAATTGCAATGGTCATAAAGTCAAACCGCAATGAAACATGAACCAAAATTGTTCACAATTTCGTAAACAATCACACTTGTCAGTTCCAATTTCTCATCGAGCAATACTGTAAAGTGTATAGATAAGTAGTCTGGCTCGAATCCTGCGCAACGAGGAGGGGGCGGCGCGAATTACGAGCCAGCGTCGCCCAGCGGCGCGCACGCGCGTCGATTTACGCGCGTCATAGTTGTGCCAGTGATGTGCGCAGTCGTATCGAAAAATATTGAAGGAGGATGTTATAAGGTGTGGTGGTTTATATTGTTGTTTTGATTTTTTGCGGTTGAGATTTTTCATCGGGTGAAAAATCTTGAGAGTTTGGAAGGAAAAATTTCTGAAGAGATGGCATGGATGTATGTGTCGATGAAAAGCTTAGAGCCAAGACATGTTAATTTGGTGTACGCTTGCTGAAACAGACTGAATAATTTTGCAAAGAAAGTTGCTGCCTGCTTTACAAAATTCTTCTCAGAAGTTCCGATGACTTTATGCATCAGGTGTTATTCTAGCCCGACCCTAAGGAACGATTGCATTATGATACCCAAAAACCCAGAAAACTTGCAAAATCCAATTAAAACACTTCAACATACCCACTCTATCGATAATTCTATCGAACTAAAGCACGTCACTATGCCGCCGTAGGCAACCACGCGCGTTATCGCTCCGCTAAAAATGTACCGTGACCCCCGACACTAACCAAATTATTCTCGCTCCTAACTCACAGATAGCGGGTTCGATTCCCGCTCCGATCCAGAATTGACGGTCAGATATCGAAAACTATTTGTCAATGAATAAATAGTTCATAACGGGATTATGGAAATGATGGTGGGAAAAGGAAACTGTATTGAAGGATCTTGCATTGAGCGTTTAAATAAATGTCTTTTATGCAGACAGACCTGATGTAACGGGCTGAATATAAACTTGCCACGACGAACTTAAAGGATGGTGATGTCCTATACCTACCTAATTATGATTGTAGACGCCAAATATTGTTGTTTGTTACGTACCGAAATGACAATCGCATAAGAATAAAATTTGAAACAAATTGTGACAAAAATGATCAGTTTAATTAGTATACAGTACCTAAACTAGAAAAAAAATATTAATTAAAGTCCTTTTGGAATGTATAAAAATTAGTGAGACAAATAAACGAACAGACTATTTAATTGTAAATATAGCAAAGGTGGCCGACCTAACATGTCATCATTAACTATTTAGAATCCCTTACGGTCAACCGTGGTCAGTTAACTTACGATCACTCGCCAGCCCGTCGACGTCCAATCGTTGAGGTCGGGAGTTCAAATCTGACCACCACATCTGACGGTGAACTGCGTGATGAACTTGCCAATTATGCTAAGTGCTTTTAGTTAAATTGGAAACGTTGAGACATATTTGTTTTAAGATGGATTGGAAAGGTAAAGTAGGTTTTATTTTAGTAAATAGAGCTGACGGAAGACTTTTTATTTTATGTTCTAGAAAAACTCTGTGGGTAAAATCCATACTAATATTGAAAAATCGAAAGTATCTCTGTCTGTATGTTACCTTGTTACGCCTAAACCACTGAACGGATTTCGATAAAATTTGGCAAGGAGATTGATGGCATCCTGAGAATGGACATAGGCTACTTTTGCCCCGGTAGCACGTTCCCGTGGGATAATTTCCGACATACTTACGTGTGTCACACTGAAAGTTTTTAGAAAATAAAAAACGGATTGATGTAGAAGCCTGTTAATATTTTTATTGCTTTTCGAAGTAGTCTCCGTTCCTTTATAAGTACCGTCGCATGCGGTGGAACCGTTCACTGAAGCAGTGGGCCCACTCTTCATTAGGGATTTCTTCCACACCTTTTTCAAATGCAGCCACGGCATCTTCAGGGTTCATAACTCTAATTCTATCTTTTATTTTTGAAAAAAAATTAAAGTTCAAGGTGCCAGGTCAGGATTGCAAGGAGGGTGACTTACTAACTCCACCTTTTCTATAGACAAATATTCGAAACTCTGTCTGGCGGAGTGAGCAGGAGCGTTGTCGTGGTGGAGGAGGATCCTGCTTCTTCGGCGCTGCTGTCTAACATTTTCCAAGACAACTGGTAAACAATGACTGACATACCAATCTGCAGTGACCGTCTTTTTACCTTCTAGGACAATTGTTGCGAAATGACCCGTCCGTCCAAAGAATGAGGCAATCATCTTTTTCTCTTGATTTCTGCTCTTCTTTACTTTTGTCGGCAAATCTTCGAATGGAAACATCCATTGCGCACATTGTCTTTTGGTTTCGGGTTCGTAACAATATATCCAGTTTTCGTCACCCGTGATTATGTCATATACAGCATTCGAGTCGCCTCCGTCATACTTTTCTAGCATTGTGCGGCACCAATCCAAACGACGGCGTTTTTGATCTTCGATCAAATTATGAGGTATCCATCTAGTACAAAGCTTTCTGACGCTTAAATGTTCATGTAAGACTTTTTGTACTTGATTCATACCAATGCCTAATCTGCTGCCCGAATTTGTTGATATGTAACTGTTCTATCAGCTGCTATCATTAGCCGCACAGCATTCACGTTATCTTCAGTAGTCGCCGTAGCAGGTCGTCCTCGCGAATCATCAGTGAGTTTGCTTCGACCACGTTTAAACTCATTAAACCAGTTGTAAACAGTGGCACGAGATGGGGCTTGGTCATGAATTGCTAATCGAAGTCTATCTTAACATTGTTGTTGAGTAAGACCGCAACGAAAGTCGTAATAAATCATTATTACACGAAAATTTTCTCCAGTCAAATCTATTTCACGCACGACAGATACCATTTAAATTGCCGCCAATTTGTAAAAACAAAATGACATATTATGAATTCATTACACATCTATTGTGCGTATCACGAAAGAATTCCCTTCGCCGTTATATTGGCACACCTGACTGTCAAGAACGTCAAACGCTAGACGCATCGTAGGCTTTGTTGAGTTTTTCCAAGATTTATAGTTGTTTTACGGTTTTAATCACGCCGAAGACACTTAAAAGTGGCGAAAGAGAGTTGGTGTTGAAAGTCAAAACGTTTTGTGAGAGTGAAAAACGTAACAAAGCGCCAATAATTCCATTAGAATGTGTGAGACTTCGCCGCCGCCATAAAATAGGGTTGCCATTGACAGAACTAGATGCTCCCTAGTCCCCGCTGCTACCCCGTAGGTGCCTACCTACACCTTTTAAAATAATTAAAGACCATAAAGAACCACCTATCTACGAAGTCGATTCATTGTTAAAAGAACACGGTCATAAAGTTGTAAGACTTCCTCCTTATCATTGTGACCTGAATCCAATCGAACTCATATGGAGTCTTTTGTAAAGGCGGATTGCTGAAAACAACGTGGGTCAGGAAGCAAAAAATATTGTAAAAATAACTGAAGAGGCAATTTGCAGTAGCACGCCAGAAGAGTGGATAAAAGAATGCAGCCACATAGAAACCATAGAAGATAAGTACTTCAACAATGGAGTAACTGTTGATAACAAAATAGATCGATTTATAATAGAAGTAGGAGATGACTAGATATACTATAGGAGATACTTCAGACGATAGTGACCCTGGAGATAGTGCTATATCGGGTGTAGGTCCTTTGGAGGAGCACAGTTATTTTAAAAAGTAATTTTGTTGTTAATCATTACAGCGTATTAAGAAGTTTCGCAATTAAATAATTATTATGGTTATATTAAGAGTTTAATTTTATGAATACTTATCTTTACACGTAAGGTATAATTTTCTATAGACCTTTGTTGAAAGGTGACCAAACAAAAAGAACAACCAAAATAAATTTTCGTTTTCAATTTATACTGATTTATTGGGTAATATAATTTTCACAGCCTGGCAGCACTCATTTAAGCGCTACTAACATTACAGCGAAGGGACTTCTTTGATGAAACGCACTATACAGATTCCCAAAGAGTCCATAATTCGAAATTTAAATAAATGTTTCATTAGCTGCTTTTCTTATTGGCCTATTCTAAAAACTTTCAGTGTTACCCACGGGGGTAAGTTACAAGCGGGCGGAGCTGCAAGCAGAAGCAAGTCGTAAAATTAAAGAAACGAGATATTGTGTGTAGATAATAGGGCTAGAATGGGGTTAAATACTGAGCTGAAGGTTGATAGAGGAGTGAGGAAAAAGAGGACAGATTGCAAATGATGAAATTGTGATTATTCTTTTAAGAGGAAACTTTTTACTTTATCTTGATAAAAAGTTCAATCATTTACTTAAAATATAGTCTCAAATACCGCTATGAACTTTGCAAGTTACGAGTACATGACTTTTGTTTCTTTAAAATAATTATGTTTTAAATAATATGTAAATTTTCGTCATTTCGAAAGTAACTAAAATGATTGTCATAAAGGTTACTTGTTGCCTGTCTAAAGTATCTGTAATATCTGTCACAACTTATTTATCAATCTCTGGGATCAAAATCGACTGTCTACTTTGAAAACCACAGAAGAATTTCAGTAGGTTCAGTTTACACACATATCTGGATGACTTTCTCTTTTCGCCTACTAAAACTACACTTTTATAGCAAAAACGTTCACCGTTTAGAAGAAGCTGAGCTTGGAGCATGTTTTCAAATTACCTACATTTGTTCTTCTATATTTGATCATAAGTTGCCTCTAATAACATTTTCACCATACCACAACAAAACAATTAAGCGGTCTGTTTATTCTAAATTGTTACTAATCAATTTATTTAGTTGTTAATTTATCTCAATCAACGGCCACAACTCAATTAAAGATCAAAAAAATTGCCAAACAATTTAAAATAGCAGGTTGAGTCCCACGTTGTTACAATCCTATGCGGTCAGTTGGCGAGAAATTTGTTGGCACTGCTATTTGTCAAAAGATCTTACAAAGTCTCATAACAATGAAAAAATTCTTTCCCATTTGCTATTATTATCAGCCTTCGATCAAGAAGACACACTCAATAGACTGCGTACCCAGGAAGACCGCTGCAAATATAACTTGGCAAAATTGAGGATTATAGACCCCTCCGACACCCAATGTGAGGGCGGTGCTTTCCAGAACATGACCCACTTGCTGGAATGCCCAAGTGTCCATACACTTGCATTCGTGGAATCTAATGAACGCCATTAATGCTACTATTAATGCAGCCATCTATTTGGCACAACTAATTTAAAAAGTACCGTCGACTCGAAACGAAGAAGATCAAGAAGAGTACCTGTGATTAGATTCTTGATCGAGGTCTCATCTAAAGAGCCCTACAGACTTGTACTTCTGCTACGCACTTTCACGCGCTCACCAACAGTGGCGGTAGCACGCCTCTCAATATTCATTAGCCGAGATTTTGATACAGTTTAAATGTACGTTTTTTTTGTTAATTAAAGGGCATTAATTGTTAACAAAACTGCTTTCGACTGACCATTGCGCCGACTTATGCTGGCCCAATGTGTGAGTTGAAGCGATTTGTTGTATAATAGATGCATAGATTAATTTTATATTTTGTCTTTTGCAGATGCGGCATGAAGATATGATGTAGAATGTTACTTAGTAATTATGATTTAAAGTTTTGGCTTATATACCTAGAATCGGAGAGCTCGATATCAGGGGGGCAATTCCCGTATTTTTAAGAACGTTCGCATTCTAATCTCAGTCTCAATCTGTCAAAAATTGTTTAGCGTTTATCTACATTTTTGACATTTTACTGTCGCCGAGATGAGATTGCGACTTGATTTTGAACGTTTTTAATTACGGGAATTGGCCTTCTGGTTAAATAACTAGAGACCAAAATACGTACTAGCTTGTGAAGGAAGACATTTTGTTTGGGAACTCGCTTGCCTTCATAAGGCAAATTAACCTAAATTCAGAAATCAATTTGGATACTTAACAAAACTGAGGTGTATCCGTTTTTTTTTTTATTTCAACACACTTTTTTTTTTTACAACATCCGCACAAGGTCTTCAAGGCCCCGAACTAGGTAGAACCTGTACTACGGTAGCCTGTAATATTACATACCATACCACCATACCATATTTTTACCATTATAATATTACGAGGTTGTTCGTTCTTAGGATAACAATGTATGCCATGGCGGCAGAGCAATGTTCTTTAAAAAATTCTTCTAAACCTATTCTCTCAGTGAGTTGTTTTGCACAGAACTTTCTCTCTGCACAAACCCAGGTAACAAAGCCTTCTGCAATTATATGTATAAAACGTTCTCTCTATGGGAACGTTCTCGCGTAGTTAATTCCTATAACTTGCACCAAAACGCCAACGCAAAAACAACCAAATTAAACTCAGTAATTGATATTTATTTGCTCTACTTTGTGACACGCAAGCTATAAACATTGCCTCTTAGTCAATCGAAGAATTTTTTAAATTTTTCTTGTGATTGTATAATTGTCAAGGGAGCCTGTTACCTATAGACCGTAAAGTGTGATAAAAGATTGTCAAAGGCCCTTTGTAGAAAAGACATATCGTCACGATCATTCATCTGCCAACTAAGCATTGTTTCTATCTTGCGTTTGAGTTCTACTTCACTTCATTACTAAGCATCGATGTAGTCGAAAATGAAGGCTATAAAATGTCTCATCTCATCGTCCACAACACTACTCAAAAGTAACGTGTTATGAACTCGAATCACCAACGAGTAGACAGAATGTCACAGTGCTAGTATTTCAATGGCGGTCCATTATTTCATCATCAGCCTATAATATTTCCACTGCTGGGACACAGGCCTCCTCTCGGTGAGAGGGAGTGCGCTGTAATCCACTACACGGGCCCAATGCGGGCTGGTAGATGTCCTATGTTCTCGATTTTTTGGTTCTAGGACATGGCGGTTTCCTCACGATGTTTTCCTTCACAGTTTTGAGAGCAGTGGTGACGAAATAATTTACACAAAGAAAGTGCCTGTCTGAGTTCGAACCTACGACCTACAACTCGTAAGTCGCGGCCGTTACCACTGGGCCACCACTGCTCATTAACTACGCATTAACGCATTGTTTACTAGTTAAGTACTTTTGAGTAGCATCGCAGACGACAGGCATTACTAGCTTCCTCAATTTGTAGACTAAATTCTATCATAGTAATCATTGCTGACAGTACCAATACATCTGTTAATGAAAGCCTTTTGACAATCTATGGAAATATAAAAGCAGATGATGATAATGTTCCAAACGCTATTACACCATTCCCCGTAACACCAATTTCTTGTAATGCCCCAAGCGTACTGTCTACACTTTTGACCGGCTATCAACAGAACCTCTGGGTTAACTTTGTAAGCAAGATTTATGTAAAACTAGCCTACTTATGTTACCCGCCAGCGGCTCGCACGCTTTGAATGAATACATCAAACCTACCGCGAAAAACTATGAAGTGGTGGTAGAAACCGTATCAAGAAATAGCCCAGTGGTTTGAAAGTAACCCTCATCAGCCATTGGACCTTTCATAGATATTGTTCAGATAGGTAAAACGATTCTCCTAAACTTCTAACTCGTAGGAAGAAGCAACAGCGTTGATTACATCGATATACGCGTACCATGTTTTAGGTTTGGATACTCTGAATCTAATAATGTCTTTCGTATCTGTAAGTATGCAAGACACGGCTCAAAAGAACGCACGCTATTTTAAACAAGGACTGCTAGTAATTACCGGATTTTAGCTAAAATATAAATAACGCAAGCAAAGTCCGTTCTATTACGATGTTATTTGACTTTAAGCGTCAGAAACAAAATCAGATATATCATCTGATTCCAAGATAAAAAATTATATAACAGCTTTTCAAAAAATTATACAGTCATACATAATACAAGGCGTAAGAGATCCCCGAATCGTTATCATAATGAAACAAGTAGCCCCAATAACCGAAGCGAAATCGAAGGATAGCCGAAAGTACAGATCGAACCGGAATAATACAATGAAGCTCATTATTAATATTCAGCAGATAACTCGTGTGCAGATAGAGATAACGTTTTTGATACTTGTTAAGGACCAGTTTACTTTGAGGAAATATTATATGGTAAGGAAAAAGGATATGAAGAAAAAAATACACAAAATCGTAGAATTGTGTTTTTTTGCCATAGTAAATAATAAATAAAAACTTTATTGCAAAAAGATTAAGTACAGAGAATTTGCATTGGCCGCAAACTAGGCAAGTCTGTATCTTTGGCACCAATAGGGAGGGTTTACCATTTAAACATTTATTTTAAAAGAATAGTGCGAGAGCTGGTTGGCACACAAAAAAATTAAGAGAAAAAAAAGTAAGTCTGTCTTGGTTTTCTTCCTTAATCACTCGAGCACTTTAAAACGTTTTTCATAATGAAATTCTGAACAGGTGACTGGTTCTGTCTAGAAAGCACTTTTGTTTTATACACTTGAGACAGAAAATTGCACTACCAATCTACAACACCCAAAAAATTTCCACAGCCAAACTTTGATTTCCTAATCATTACAACCTAAAGTTATTTTGACATAAACACTTTGACACTTACTACTTTGCAGAACTCACAATAATTATCACAGCATGATCAAAATCAACGCCATATTCCACTTCGTTACCCAAACACACAGAGGAAAACAATCTTCCACTACGCAATGATAATAACAAAATGGAATTATTGTAACAATGTTAGCCTTAAGGCATGATCTGCGGGGCGGGTTGCCTTTAAACACGACAAAGGGACTCACGTAAATTCTGTATTAATTAATTTGTACTGACAGCAAACTAATATGTCTCGTTAAGATAGGAAGGGTTATTGGTTAAGGAAAGTTTCGGTAGTGATAACCAATTTAATTTAGTTATGTGAGAGCCCCAGTATGCTACATGCATAACGATCGACGATGTTAGGAAGTTTCTGGAACGAAGTTCCATATCGCACGGTACACTTGGCGAATGAGAGTTACACCGAAACAGTGTAACATTTTGTCTGTTACGACACTTTTGTTACGTAACAAAAGTGTCGTAACTGTCAAAATGTTACACCCTCATTCGACAAGTGTAAAAAAGCAACAGTAACTTTGTTCCATCCGGATATCCCACGACACCTCTCGACTGTTTTTGTTTTTATCGCGAAGAAAATTGACACAAGTTAAGCTTATTTTAAGAAACTGATATTACGAGTCGTGAGTAGAGCGTTTCTGCTTGTACAAATGATGTCTCAAGTATGTTTATTGGAACAGGGCAAAAAGAACATCGTGAAAAGTTTGTCACCTACAGCAAGATATACAACTCTCCTTGGTTTTGTGGACACCTTCACGCTTCTGCACCAGTCGCTAAACTTAGAACTCAAACAATTTGAATCGATCTATCAAAAAGTCTAAACAGTACCAACAAAAAAACCGTACAGACAAAAAAATACGACGAATCACCTGATATTAAAAGTGCCCACACAAAATGTTAATATTTATTCAGAGTTAATTTCAGCAAATACGCTGAAAACGGACTTTTCATAAATAAAAGGCTGGAGCGTTCACGGAATAATGTAAAATGTGACGGGTGTCGACAATTTACTTTGTACAATGAACATATTTAAATTAACTCGCGTGGAAACCTGTTTATTTTAATATGAAAGCGGATCATTTTACTCTTATTTTTTAATTATATTTGTTAACTGTTTTTCATAGTTGAATTTATTTTATATGCTGTCTTTCACCAATTGTGGATTTAGGATACAGGTAGGCCTTTCAAACTTTAAATACTATTAAGATACCTAATCAAAATAATATTATATTATTCAAAAATATCCTGCGCAGAAGAGCACAAAAAATTATGTCTTTTCTTTGTTAGCCGGCTAAAGCAAATCTAATAAAAGAAAGGGTTATGAAAGTAGGCCAAGCAACGTCAAAGGAAATTCAATATGGCGGACGCTAGATGTCATGCGAATAGTTTATATAATTTCAGTTCTTTTTATGCGGTTAGGTTATTATTTACTCTTATTTACTTAGAATTGTGAAATTATTGAGTGTATTTTACTTATTAAAATATAACATTCATAAATGCTTTTTAAATTTAACAGGTTTGCTCTAAAAATTAATGAATTCAGAGGGCAATATGCTATATTAATAGACTATACTTAACACGAATATAATATAAGACGTCAGTAAATAATGGGAACGAAACACATCATTTTTGTACAACTTTGTTCATCCAATTTCTACTTATTCTGCTACCAGTACCCGTACATAATCATTACACAGTAGGTGCATCGCAGATAACAAAAAGATGTGGTCGAATAAAAAGCGATCATAACAAAGGGCACGACCACAGAAGACCACGCGCGACCGGCGACCACAACTGATTATTTTATTGTTTCAGTTTACTTACTTTTTTTTTGTGAGGGTACTTGTTGAATTAAGGGCGTTCGTAATGGGTATTATTACTAGGGATAGGACTCTATTGAGGCTTTATTGGTAAGTGCGATTTGTACCAAAATGGTAGGCAAATGCGAAGATTTTAGTATTTAAACGCCCTTCGGCATAATTAGTTAGGAATGAATGAGGGACAAGATTTATGTAATGTCAAGTTCTCAACTACATCCAACAGTAACCGGAAGTAGTAAAAGACTCGGGACCGTTAGTGAAGTAAATAGTGATTGCTGAACTGGCAGATATGTTAGTAATTAGATATATGGGAACACTTTGCTCTTATAAAGATAATGCTTTCTCAAAGTATAAGAAACTTCATCATTTGAGAAGATTATACTGATTGCATCTAATGTAAGTCTCTTTAAACTAAAACTTGCACACGTAAGAATGTCATCTCTTCAGAAAAACATCTCTGGCTAAGTAATACCTTAGCTACACTGAGTCAGCGTCTCCTTACGCTAACAATTTTAATGTGTCTATACCTAACGTAATGACGTAAGTGATGTATCGGTACTAACGAAATGATTTGACTCATCGTCGTCGCTGCGATACAAAAACTTGCACGAGCGGGAATGTCCGCTGACTTGGGAAGAAGAGTGCAGTGGTGAGGAATTTACAGATGGGACATGCCGTGCGCCCGATGGGGATTTTTCATCGCCAATAATGACGAAGTTCCATTCAAAGTTTCATCCCCTATTTAACCCCTTCAGGGGCTGAATTATCAAGCAAAAATCCTTATTGCTCACTTACGTTCTAAAGAGAACTATTGTTCAAAATTACACGTGTCTAGACCCAGCTGTTTGCTGTGTGTTGTATGTCCATGAATGAAATCAAGATTTTTATTAAGTACTAGCTTCTGCCCGCAGCATCGCCCGCGTTGATATCGGAAATTATGCCATGGGAACATGCTACCTACCGGGACAAAAGTAACAAAATTCGTGTAACCTGCAAACTTCATAACGGTATTTGAGACTATATTTTAAGAAAATGACTAAACTTTTTATCAAGATAAAATAAAAAGTATCCTCATAAAAGAATAATCACAATTTCATCATTAGCAATCTGTCTTATTTTTTCTCACTCCTCTATCAACCTTCAGCTCAGTATTTAACCCCTTCCTAGCCATATTATCTAATCTAATACACAATATCTCGTTTCTTTTATTTCACGACTTGCTTCTGAATGCAGCTTCTTTGGCGTTGATGTCGGAAATTATCCCACGGGAACGTACTACCGAGACAAAAGTAGCCTGTATGTCCTTCCTCAGGATGCCATCTATATCCTTGCCAAATTTTATCGAAATCCGTTCAGTGGTTTAGGCGTGAAAAGGTAACGTAGACAGAGTTACTTTCGAATTTATAATATTAGTATGTATAGAAAATATTATATACTCATTATCTGTACAGCCTTTTCCCAGCTATGTTGTTCAGCTTCCAGTCTCACCGGATTCAGCTGAATACCAGTATTTTACATGGAGCGACTGCCTCTCTGACCTCCACAACCCAATAACTAGGTAATACGATAAAACTGGTTGTTGTGTAACGTACGAGTAAGTAGGATGAATGAGCGTCTAGTTATTTTTGAAACTGAACTTTAACTAGACTTGATTAGAAGAAGTTAAATATTAATATAGAATAATAGTTATTGTTGTTGCAGGTGGTTAACAAGTAAAGCTAATCATAATTAAAAAAAAAATATCTACAATATACCTCTAGGGAGATGCACAAGAACTATTGCAAGTGTTTTAAGGAAATGTATAAGATTAGTTTGAAGATTGTGTCAGTCATGAATTTCTATGTACATACAATCCCAGAGTCTACATTTATTTGTTCCCGATTGAAGGCACTAGGCTCGTTTCTACGTGGGACTAAAACGTAACCGTCGAAATGTGAGTGTACTTGGTACACACTCCTGCTTAACTCTTCGGGAAGACAGGTGCGATGTTGGACGCTAAGATTGTGTCAATATCATTCTCATTTAAAATCGTAGCTAAAATGTAAGTTCATAAATACATTCCAGCCATTTCGTCTTTTACCACTCAATCTTAGACCAAGCTCTCATAGAGAAACACAACCATTCTTTAAACCCGTCGACACTAAACTAGCTGGGTCTCTAAAACAAAGCCATGATCAAACAATCCACCTTACATTTCAAGGAATTGTAGTAAACCGAGCAAGCAATGTCATACAATTCAATCCACCTCTATCAAGCCGTCGTAGAGTGCACCTAACTGATCTATGACCATATGAGACAGTCATCGGTCCTCTCACATAAAAGTGAACATTTCAAATTATTGGCATTGTGCTCTGGTAATTAAATGTGAAGTCTGAGATGCTTGGAAATTAACGTGATCAATGTGGTTCTCACGAGGAAAGGTTGGTTTGAGAAAAGCTTACACTAATAAATAATATATCTATAATAATATAATATAATATGAGACAACATCCACACAAGGTCTTCAGGTCCCGAACTAAGCAGAGCCTGTACTACAGTAACCTGATGACTGATATACATACTTATATACATATACACACCCAGACACAGGTCAAACAGACATGTTCATGCACACAAATGTTTGACTTGTCCGGGGATCGAACCCAGGATCAGCGGCTCAGAAGGCAGGGTCGCTACCAACCGCACCAACCAGTCAGCCGAAATTCAACTGTTTTTATAATGATAACAACATTTTTTGAAGCGTAAAATGAAAATATTGGTAACTATCAGTGCAGTGTATAATATTCATTGCACGATGTACCTATTGCAGATATCAAATATTACAAAAATACATAATATCAAATTTTTCAACGCAAATATCAACAACAATGTCGGAAATATTCGACAATATATACTTTGTTTTTGTCACTCATTTTCTACATAAACATATAAGTATATTGAGCATTCACTATTGTACTGCACAGTGATTCTATAATTAATCAATTCAAATATTGAATAACGAAAACACAATTAGAACAATGCACAGTATACACAAAATAATCTTTTCAAGTGGTCGCCACATGCGAGCTGCGCGTCATACTGACGTCACGCAAATCCTGCATCGCACAAGCAGAGTTTACCGCGCGACTAGCATTATAAGACTTCCCGACATCAATCATCGGGCGCCAGCTCACCAGACACGACACCCGTCTGGTCGGAGCATCCTCCCTTTTCTATGGAGGTATGAGTGAACTTTACACCCTGTTCCTCGTACCTCTATATTGGTGACCCCAAAGTGATTTGAACACGCAACCTTCTGATACCGCCAATATTTGAATATAGACTTTATTAAGTGCACTATAGTGTATACTCTATCCGCTTAGATATTGGCAATGAGTTTTCTTTTGACTTCTCGGTAAAGCAATTGAAAGGAAATTGAAGAAGATTTGGCAGAGAGATATAGAATAGATTTGTACAAAAAGAAAGATATTTTCATTATTTTAAAAGCCTCTGTTTTAACCAGAGCTACTGGGAACAGGTATTATTAGCATCTTCGAGTGAATAACAGTCTGTTCTAGGAAGAGTAGTTTCCGGAATCAATTTCTGAGTTGTATTTTTGAATACATCCCATATTATTTATCTGTCTAAAAGGAAAAGCAAAATCGTTAATATTTACTGATCAATATGAGCTACTGTTTTTCAGCCATCCATACAGCACGAACAATCACATAATTCATAACCAATTACAACATCCTAGAAACTAATTAATCCATTATTCCGACATCGTTTGAGCCCAGTGTACACGCAAGTACAGTCCATCCATAATAATTTCTAATAGGATGTCTCCCGTACGATTCTGCGAACGGCGGCGCCCCCCGGTCTGAGCCTATTGCCGGATGGACCACTAGCATACCGGTACGCGTGCCGGATTCACCTATTTATTTATTTATTTAACACTTTAAGCACACAAATGTACAGAGGCGGACTTAATGCCATAGGCATTTTCTGCCAGTCAACCTTTGGGTGATGCAGAGACAAACAGTGGCAGGTGCAAATTATAATGATATTTTAGGTTAAATAATTTTAAATAATATATAGACACGTATATTACCTGCACCTTGATCGGAGATATAGGAAATCCTTTTTTGCGACTGTAGGTACTTGGCTGAAGATGCAAATTGTATAATTAGGTTTATATCTACCGGTTTGCGTTGAAGAGACTATTGATATTGACTTTACTGCGCATGACCAATGATAAAAAGCTTGAATGCATTCAAATACAATATGCCAGCAAATTTATTTTCGTTGATTTTACAGATTTTGATGTCAATTATGGGATAGTCTATGACGGATCAGGAATCCATCTAATTTACCGAAGGTAAACATTGAAATCCTATCATTAGCCCAAATGATCTTAATTTGATAACTCATTCTATCGCATTATGCTGAGATAGGGGCCTTTTTGGTCTCGCATAATTGTCTTTTTTTTCTTGTTTATTATTATTTTTAATGTTTATTGTGTCAGTTTAAATGCTCCTTTTTAATTTATTACTGTATGTATTTCCTGTGCGAGTCCCAAATATTTTTCTTTCTTTCTTTCTATCATCTGGAACTAACAGATGCATCGCTACATAGTTTTTCACAAAAAAAGACTTCCCATGACCGCAACCAGGTCGTTTCAATCTAGAATGCGTCATCCGGTGTCAACTCGTCTATCGAGAACATTTTCTACCTTATCGGCTGCCAATACTTCAGTTCTTCAAGTGACGTAACTGCACATTGTCAGGTCACCTCACCTCCACAACTAGTCGACCACAACATCATTATACTCAAACAAAAACCGCGGTACGTACACTTTTGAAAACAATTCAGTTAAAAATAATTCGAATTTCGTATACGCGATGGCGGCGCGCGGTCAAAAAGCGCAATTGTCTGCAGGGCCGCGGCGACGCGCGTCGGTCGCGCGCTGCATTCTAATGAGGGCAGGTTTTTGTCGCGCGACAGCGTGGGAGCGTCGCCCGATGACCGATATCGCGCGAGTGTGTATTCACCCTTACGTTAAGCGTTACTCGCCGATTGCTTTTTGTTTCTGTTTGTATTGATTTGATTTCTAACACATACAAATGTGCTACTATGTTGCTTGGCTGTCTACCGGAACGATTGACATAGGCGGTTTCCTAGGCCCTTATTAATAACTTGACTGATCTCGTTGTAAATATGATGGTCGGTCCTCGTTGAGCTGTCAAATATATTACCCATCTTTTAAAATGAAGCATCAAGATTACCTGCTCAATTTCTGTGCTAAGGTGCAAGTTTTTGTTTCTTCCTAATTTTGAGATGAACTCTGTAAATCAAAAAACAACAGAATCAGGCTCTATGTTAAAACTACTACAAACCCTCTCTTGGCATCAACGAAAAATATTCATGACAAATTCTTAGCACCTACTGACTTATCACCTCAATATTATTAACAGAGATTACCCCTTCTCGCGTTTCAATCAACTCAACCGAGCGTATAGTCTGACTGCGATTCTCCTAAGCGACAAGCAGGTTAACCGATCTAATTATGCAGACTAGTGTTTCGTAATCTCAACACGTTTCACTACACGCGATTCGAAACGAAGCTGCAGCTCGGTGATAAGGATTGTAGGTCTGAATACCGTTAGGACTTGAGATTAGTAGGATATATCCTAGTTCGCAGGAGGGTTTTGTGTCCTATTAGAGCTATAACAGAAGATAGGTGTAATAAGGATATGGCCACTTTAGAACAGTCATGCATGAAATTGCAACAACCGTTTATTTTTAGAGTAGGTAACTAAGTCGAGTTCGTAGAAAAAGCTGATTGACAGAAATGGTTTGAGTCACTGAGCTAAAAATTATATAAAGTACCTAAGGTAGAAGATTGGTTTAGAACTAAATTCACACTTCGGAAATGTGAAACTGAATCAGACCATGCTGATAATTTCAGGCACAGAGGACAATAATCCCTTACAATTCTATTGACAACTTAGGAAGAAGGTAAACCAACAAGAAAAGCTAGTTGAACATAAATGCTTAATCACAGCATTCACAGCCCTACATAATACTCCATACAAATCACGTACACAAACATCCGGGCTCGCTACAAATCTGTAGGTCAAATATTTCTCCCTATACGGGGCTCTCACCCGGGACCTCAGCGTTAAAGGCTTCGTCTGCTCCGTTTTGAGTTTAATTGTTTTAACACACACAAATTACAATGCTTATTCCAATACTGTGTGGGTATACCGATTAGCAAAGGCCTGAAATAGTATGAAAATAGGAGCTTAGATAAGGATAGATTAGTAGCAGTGAATGGATTAGGGATGTAATTGTGCATAAGGACTACAACAGATTCCAAAATTGAAAGGAGTTTTTTCTTGCTCCATCTATCTCTTCTCACTTACTAATAATCCTTAATTCAGTAGCAAACAACGCATTACCTTAGCCGCTGGCTTTAGAAGCTTGAAATTTGGCATAAGAGTTCCTTTTTTATAAGGTGAGCACAAAGGCAGGATTTTTGGAAATTCATCCTCAAAGGTGGTTCGTTCGTAATTTTTGGCTATAGAAAATTCATCGGGCACACGACTAGTATTTAGATACCACTATAGAAAACTATCTGAAAGTCAGCAAGTTTAAAAAATCAAGCATCGCGAAGGCGCCTTTAAAGTTATTAAGCTGGTACTTGCAAGCTCAAACATTTGACATCCAAGTGGCGGATCCAACGCTGTTAGAACGTAAACCTACTTCGAAGTATCACAAGTCAAACCCTTCAATCTCAACATTTCGTGATACCAGAAAAAGCAATCGTAAAACATATTTCAAGTCAAACCAACCATAGAACAATCCATGCTTTTTGCGCTTATAAATTCTTTGGAAAATTTTCAATCGTCATTTTTTTACGGTCTGCGTTTTTTTGCATTCCGTTTCGGAAATCCGCGCGTAGTGTCGCGTCGCGTTTTTTTGTCTCAGCTACATATACACGTGCGGCCGACGTCGATTGTCGCCTGCTTTTTGTCGGCTAATCAATTTTCGAACCATCGAGTTTGTTGAGAGCCGTGCACACTGGGTGGTAGCCTATTTTTGATTTTGTTGGTACGATGTTCTACGTTGAATATTTGTCTGGCGTACGCTGTTTCCAGTACTGTGATTTAATTTCTAAGTTTAACTAGAAGGTAGTTAGCAATTAAGGATTTCAGGTTTCTAATACTGTTGAACTCATGAAGTTGTCGTTATGTGTAGATAATTACATTTTTAATTACGACGTCCTGAAAACTGAAGCTCGACAAAATGAACGTTACACGACAATACTTTAACTTTCACTTTCGTATCGGCTTTTAAAAGTGTTTTTATAATAAGTACAGTATTATAGTAACTACGGAATCCAAACCATAAATTCATCCCCACACCTCACCTACCCGACCCAGTGGACAGTCCACGCTACAAGTAACAGCCCATTGTGGCTCCCACAATAGCGGCAGGATCCACTTACGCGCTTTTTGGACAACAACTTTATCCGAATCAATGGATCGTTAAGTTTCAAGAGTTTTCGGTAAAGGTACACAGCGTCGAGGTGCGAATTTTAACGGCTGGGCTCTGGAGCAAAAAGAGCCGTTGATTTACTAATTGACCTTACTTTTAATAGGCTTTTCTTTTGTGAAAGGTTTTGACGTGTATTGAAGATGCCGCAAAGTGTTCGTTTTGTGAATTTTAAAAGTGTTAGGCGTAGTTTGTTTCTTGTTGAGAGAGTTTGATTTGAGTGCATTGACGCGTGATGAATATAACCACAATTGTATTAATGCTTATCATGACCTAATCGATCGTTGAGGAGCACGGTATATTAACTGGTGTCAGATTCTGGAAAAAATATACCTGTCATGGATTTTTTTGATAAACGGAAACATTCCTATTGGACAAAACCGTTCTCAACATCGTGCATCGTAATGACGCTATCAATCTCAATGACCAATTCAATAAACCAAAAGACACTATGTCAAAGGTCACTTCCTTGGTGATGGTCACCACTGCACTGGAGTCTCAACTCAATGAAAAACTACCCACATGCCTTCGAAATCAGTTAAGACAAGCTACCTTTTCAACAATTCAAACTTACAGCAGGTACACCCTATAACCGGAGAATCTAATCCAAAAGCGATAAAAACTGAAGTACGGAAGTCATCTCGTATCGTGGATTGGTTCACGTAAATCGGAATTAGTATAGCATTACTTTGTCGGGGGCTATACGATGCTGTAAAACGCAAGTGATTTCGCTACTGGAAGCGAGCTGCGCAAGAGTGCGAGTTGATGGTTGGCAAGCAAGTAAATTGGAGGATTGAGTGGCATTCACAGATGTTACTGCTGTTATGTCTAATCGTAGCGGAGGTACGGTCTATCTGGAAAAGTTAGCAAAGGGACTCTGAATTGATTCCGTGAGGAATTCATTTGGACTAGATGAAATACATAGTTTATGAGCCAAACCATACACCCGTTCTGTATTTGTGAAAAAATCTGTTAATTTGGGAAGAACCGTTATATGTATTAGATGATCGTTTTAATTTCACGAATGCGACATAGGCAACGTAAATAAAGCTGAAACTGATTAGTTCTAAGAGTTTTTCTGGCTTGACTGACACGAATGCGTGATTTGAGTGAAGCATTTTGTAAAGTCCAGACACACGTTTTCGGAAATTATATTGGGATCATTGATTGCAGTATCGGATAATTTTGTGTATACGGACCCTACATACTTAAACAGTAAATCAAAATTGTAACAAGACTGCACCATACCTACCAATTACATCGAAATTGCATATAATTTAATGATTTCCCAAATATGCAAAATCATAAATTATTCAATTACAATTAAATGTTCAACGATGAATGCATTAAAAGTCCATACTTAAGTCATTTGCTTGATTAAATAAGTAAGTACGTAATTTATTTTTATTTTTTTGCTTTTATAGTAATTAAGTAAACCATTGCATTCTCAAATACGTGAACTTTCTTGTGTTACGTCACAAACCTGCCGCTGGACCACCATCGAAACTTCTCCCTTAAAACAAAAGACCTTTTACACCTTTTATAGCCCTTATTCTAAAGAGTTAAGATTGATATTCCTTTACACAATATTTCAATGACTAAAGCTTTTTTAATTAACGAAGAAAATGTTTAAAACGGATGAGCATTTAATTCGATATTTTACTTGAAATTAAAATCATATTAACGGTGCCGCAGAATTAAGACGTAAGTGAATTTTTTTGAGGTATGTAATTTGGTTGGCTCCTAGCGGCCGCTGACCTGAATACGGGTAATGACCGGTTAAAGTAGGCGAAGGTTGGACAGAGGCTGAAATGGACTCGTAATGGTGACTTTTAGCAAGATAAATAAAATGTAGTGCTAAACCTTTATAATGAACATACTTTCGGAATAATACTGTTCTAAGAATTGCAATTTCTTAGTCCCTTCAAGGTTTACATTTTAATATGTATGCCCGCTTAAGAGTAGAACAATACAATAATTGAATATTAAGGGTGCATATAGCAATAATAGCAGACCGAAAGCATGCACCTAAGGAGATGAGAGACATTTGGGCTGATATACTACGGCATTTCAAATATTGTGTTCATTTTATCTCCTTGAACAAACCATAAATCAACCAATCACAAACACATCTGAAATCTTTATAAACCAATTTCAAAATTCAAACGTAACGGACACTTGAATTAGCCAATAAGACGGCGCGCCAACATGTACATAAATCGCCGTGGCGCGCGCATCTTTTGTAATTATTCAAAATCTTCGAGGGCGACTGCAAAGGGCATATAAATCGGCCGTTAATAGTGTGGACATGGCACACAATACTACTGCATTGCCCTTACTATGAGCTAAACTCAAGTGTAACGCGGTACACGAAATAATATATAATTATAAGAAAAAAATAGATTGCAGCAGTTTTGGGTTATTGATATATGTATGATTTTTTGTACAAAATGTTGGGAATTGTCTTGAACATAAATAATAAATAATACCTGCCTATTGTTGTCCCACTACCCGGCAAAGGCTCTCCTCATACAGACAAGGAATGAGCATTGATCACCACGCTTCCAAGGCGGGTTGGATATAACCATTTTAATTTTCGGCGAAGGAAAGTGGCAAATAACAAAAGCAGTACCAAAAGTTTTTTATCCCTGGATAGTAAAATCATAGACTGTTCAAGGGTCCTGGAGGATAGATTGAAGCCTATTCCATCTCCATAAGACTTAAGCAATAACTAGAGAAATCTTTAATGAAACTTTAATTATGCAATTCGATAAAGCCAGTTGCATCAGATTACGAATAAGAATGAATAGTAATGGATTATTTGCGGTGGCAATAAACATGAAACATGATTTTATTATGATTACGACGACTTACGACTACTATTGGTTTTTAAACGCATCCCCTAAGAGGTAAAACTAGCAGGTGCGCCAAAATGTATGGATCAAGTTGCGTTTCGGACATGAGACATCGTAATAATGTGTACGTAGTGACAGATTCTTGGCATCGCCTCTGGGCGCTACCAACCTGTTTTCTTGAAAAGGGAACCGCAAATTGTAGTAGTCAAATTGTATAAACTTTCGCGCGGTCATATTTGCTTATATCGATGAAGGTTTTATGTGAAAAGCTTGCTTTTTAATAACGGAGAAAAAATACGAACGCTTCTTTTAATGTTATCTGATATGAGTGTCGCAAATAGTTATCATTTTAGCATAAATTTCATTTACAGCTACAAAGTCAACGATGTGATAATTTCTAAGTATGCATTGAATATTCCTCTTCCTATGAACCGTGGTACACCTTTATGGGTCCGTGCGACCAAGTCAGTCGTAAATAGAGCAGTGTCACGCGCGCGTACAATGTACAAGCCACCCCGGGAGTCAAAACTAGCTGTTTGAATCAGTGCACTTACAAAAACGACACCTACACAAATTGTAATTTCAACTTTATCCGTGAAACTTTTAAGTTGAAAATTGATCTTCCGATTTCGCATTTACTACGTTATGAAAAATGAGGTATCGTAACTTTTGTTATCGACTTAAAATCAAGCGTGTGTACTGGTTTTAAAGTTCAATATTGTTTGAGGTTTTTAGTTGATATGATAGTACACAATTAAAAAGACATATTTATGCAAAGCCAGCGGACTGGATGAGTCATTTTGTGTAAGAAATGGGATGCTTATGAAAACCTATCTATTGTTTTATTATGAACGAGATTAGCCTCGGTGGGCGATGTTGTTTTTGTAAATTAAGATGGTTGTATTTGCATCGCAGTTCCCTGAAATGGATAATATCTTTATTTGAAGCCCACAGCGGAATGTGCTGGGCTGGAATAATGGTAATTGAGATTAATTACTTAATCGGAAATAATGTCCATTTTGCTTATGAAGAAAGTAAATGATAAATGATTTATTTCTGTAAGTAGGTAGGTTTGTACAAACACTTTTACACGTCAATCATATTTTTTTAACCTAGATGATGTCGGCGTTTCCTATCTGACTACTCTGAGAAGAAAGGCCGAAACAGACTCAGAGGTCACAATCTCTTTTAAAGTCCAGACATAATCTTGGTCAGATCATGTAGATTGGTGTCTGAAATGGTATTTTGAGGAAAAACCATACAGATTGAGCGGACCTGTCCGTCAGTGCACGCATTTGTCAGTAATCGTGCAGCTCAACTCAGAACTTTAGAAGCTCAACGATTCAAAGAACAATACCAAAGAAAGGACATTTGGGTAGGCCGCATAAATTACTCAAACTGCCAGATCATAATTAAAACTAACTGAGAAAACAATAAAGTAGAATTTCAAGTAGAATTTTAACAGATAATTAGAAGGATATAGGGGTCATTCTCCATGCTTGACATATTATCAGCTTGGCGATCAATGGATAGTCACCAGTGCTACCCATTATAATAATGTCATCCATGTCCAAGAGTCAAAACTGACCTCACACGAGTAAACCATTACCTAGAAAAGGAATATGGGGAAGCCTAATTATCCTGAGCTGACGACTAAGTACGGTACGGTACGTAGGTACGTACGTACGGTCGTACGGTATTCTGTTGTGGGGAAATGCCACCGATATTCAGACGATTTTTGTTTTACAAAAAAGGGCAATGCGTTCAATTTATAAATTAAGTCCCAGACACTCCCTCAGAGACAAATTTAAAGGGATTAATATAATGACTGTGCCTTCTCAGTATATTTATGAAAATCTTTTGTATGCACATAAAAATATTAATCTGTTTAAAAAGTACAGTGATATCCATAATTTAAATACTAGGAACAAACACAAATTTGTTGTTCCTACTACCAGGCTCAAGAAAATAGGTGGCTCGTTTAGATGCCAATGTATACATTTTTATAATAAACTTCCTAGCCACATTCAAGAACTAAGCCTTAATATATTCAAATCTTTTATTAAAAGGAAACTATGCCAGAATGCCTATTATACCTACTGTCAAAGACTATATTGAGGACAAAAAGGCTTGGGATTGAGTTGCTCCAATAAAGCACAGGCAATGTTAATTTATTTTATTTTGCTAACTATTTTTAATTTTAATCTTTGCTATAAGTACTTTTGCGACACGGTTGGCGCAGTGGTTAAGCGATTGACTGCTGCGTTACGTGTCGCGGGTTCGATCCCCGCACGGAACACACATTTGTATGACCTGCAAGTAGTTGTTCCGGGTCTGGCCGGTTTGTGTATGTGAGTTTAAATGTTTGTAAACGCACCCACGATACAGGAAAAATTCCTAGTGTGGAGCAACGTTTAAAAAAAAAATACATTTAAAAAATAACGGTTATTATAACCGCTTCGTTAATTCGATATAAGCGTATAATAAACTCCGTTATTTCACGATAAATAAAAAGCAATGAAATCTATTTACCATTTACATTAAAATATACAGTGACAAATATACAGTGAGACTAAATAAATTTCAAAAATCTCTGAATTTCAACAATATTACTCAACAACTGTCGTTATTTTGCCGTTATATTTCTAAATGGAGTAAGTAAAGAGTTCATTTGTATAATTCACCAAGTCCCTAAACAACTATCAGCCTAAAGACATTAATAAATCTACGAAACAGATAGGCGTCCTAAAACCTAACTTTATAGGTCCAAACCGATTTCATAAAGTCCATATTTCAGCGTGGACCTCAACTATGACCACACGACGGGGTCACAGAGCTCGTGATAGTTACCAAACAAATACACTACATAATAACGTCACTTAGTACATCGTAGGAAAGAAATACAACCTTGAGGTAAAAGACATAGAGTAGAATCTTGATTAATGTTACAATGACGATTGAAGTTGCTCGAAAATGAGTCGTATTTCAAAAGAAATAAGTTTGAGGTTGAAGTTAAGGTGCATTCGAGAAAGGATGTTTCATTCAATAAATGAAAAGTAAAGGAGATCTCCGCAGGCGGCGCCGGGTCATACAGATAGTATCGGATGACCGAGAGGTCCTGAGGCGTCGTTTAATTGCGGGGTGCGGGTTCGATTCCCGGTTGAATCGGTGGGCGGTCGGTGGCAGGCTTTATAAATTGTCCACGCGGTAGCTATGCTGGGTGGCGAATGGTGTATGACCATGTATACGGTAAAGAATCGTAGGCAATACTCTCTATTTGTATTTGTAATTCGATTTGTAAATTATCTTTAGTAGCTAAGTTCATTATCTTATTGAGTTACAGACGGTAATAAAGGTTTATCTGAATTGAAGTACAAATAAAATGCACCTCAGTAAGGTCTCTCAATAGCAGCTCTTATTATGTGAAACTTGTGTTACATCATTCTCAACTCCTTGCTACACACATTCCGACCCTTCGCTTTCACAGACTATTCGCTACCAACTGTTGAGCATATACCTCTTCTCATTCGGAACAGTAATGAGCATTCATCATCACGCTTGGTCTCTGCGTATTTGCGAACTTGCTATTTTAGGTCCTGAGTCCAGGGTTCCTGTCCTTCAGCATCAAATTAATACTTAACTTACTCAATAATCCGTTATGCCTTACTTAGGCCTTATACTTAGGTACAAAAAATGGAGCACCATACCTAATAGATTGTAGAACCTGTCCTTTACTGTCTAGATTTTAACCTAAGGTACAACTCAGTGCCTTAAGACCATGTTCTTCAATTCTTCACAACCTATCCCTCTTTTAAAGCTACTTCAAAAAACCTCCTCAAAATTCTACTCTCATCTAAATCCATAATCACCAACAACATCAAATAATATTCATGCAACGCGGCGCGTCGGTACATACAAACGCGCGGCGCCTTTACCGCGCATCGCACGATCGCGCGACCACGACCGCGATACAGAGATAGGCGCTTTCACCGGGTGCTGATAGCGTTGAGCTTAGTAAGACCGAGAAATCAGGAGAGTGAAATACTTAGATATGTTTTTTTAAAAAAAATTGAAGGAATGGCTGCCGAGAGACTGCAGAAGGAGTGTTGGCAGACCAACAACCAGGTGGAAGGATGACGTTCAGAAGATCGCGGGTAGAACCTGGTTTAGACTCGCACAGACCTGCACTGGGTGGAACAAGGCTGCCAATGATGAACTGATGATTGGAAGAAAGCAGCTTATACAAGTGTGAATAGGCCAGTCCTCACATCATGGAGTCCAAAATGTCAACTTAGGATTTTTTAGAAAAAGCAGCATTAAAAGATCTGCCAACCATGAAAGCTGGCTTATATTTTAACACGACATGAGCTTGTATTATTAGCTTGAGCCGATATGAGAAAAATAGAAGGACTAAATAGGATATCGACAGACAGAAGCAGCGGCGCTCTACTAAACAAAAACTGCAAGCACACATAGATATGTACCAAAACTTGTAAAATCTAAAATAGCCTTTTCAGTATTCGGTGCCCAAATTTACTTGTTTATCTAAAACAAGTCAATTTAAATTCACAAATGATGACAAAACATCATCCAAGAATACATCCACGGACACCTGCCCATATCCCACGCACGTATCTAAAGGTAAAACTAAAAATAACCCTCAAAAGTTCAAGGTTCCAAAAAGCCCCGAAGGCTAAAATGAAACATAGTGACGGGTACCATAGTAGGTACATGAGTAACCGAGGATGTGTGGCGGGAAGACGACGCGGATGTCAAATATTGACTCTAAGATATTGTATGAACTGGCGCATGGCGGCGACTTGACTCAGTGAACAAACGGCAATGAAGACACGGAATGGTTTTTCTGTAACAGAAATGACAAATCACAAAACATTACAAGCGAGAGTACGATATTGCATAATGGAGACGAAAGTTATAATTTTTGGTATTATCAAACAAGAAAATTTTATCCAGAAAATGACATCAAAGAGTGCATAGGAATGAAATAATGAAGTATTGTTAAAAACCGATAACTCGTCATCAGCCTTCAAAGCAAGAATGAACAGGCTTCTTCTGGGGACGCTTGATTCATCGTAGACCTCATGCATCGCTTCTCACCAGAAGAAATCGAGCACAACACCATCATTTACTAATGAAAAAGAAGGTGTCAACCAATAATGAAGCTGTAAGTAATAATGAGTTCCTAGCATCAATATCAAGTTGTATAGTCAGGTCAGTTCAGGTCAGTCAAGTTGTATCAATATCGAGTAATAAAACAAAAATGAAATAAAACAACTAACAAAATGGGAAGACAAAGAGGTCAAACGTTAAAACCAATTCTAAAATAGTAAAATAACGTGCAAAAGATGTTACAAAAGATAATAAGAATCGAAAGCCGCCACCCTTTCTACTTTTATCTATATTAATTAAACATATTCAATTAGTTTACAAGACCGGGAATGCACAAAGATAAGCAACTGATACGGTAATTATCACATGTGCATTAAAAGGAGCAAAAAGTAGTGTTATATATTATTCTTGGATACATTCGAAATTCATTGGATTTATCTCTCGGCTTTACCAGGCATAGCAGCAGATTGACTCGGTCATCATCTTCCGTTGTCCTATGTTACTTGAGATCGGCGCCACACGTTTACTTGTTCCACTCTCCCCTGTCAGCCGTCACGCTATCATTCAGTGACCTTCTCATTCATATAATTCCTCACACACACACAATCCATTGATCTTTCTTTGGCCTTCCTCTCCATCCATCAACATTTATATTCATCACTCTTTAAGTCGCTTGCGTTTCAGATGGGCATAGAGAACGTATCTAAAATAAGCCGTTGGAATACGAAAATCCGGCCGGCATAGTCATTATGCTCTGGCTCTGGTGTTTACCTACTAAAATCGGAATCTAGTGACTAGTTATTTCGTTTCTATTAAACAACGTAATTTCTCAAATGAAGCTAAAGTTTAACTAAACTAAAATTAAATAATCAACGTCGCATATACAATAAACTGACATAATTAAATTCAAATCTAAAGATAACATAATTGATTTCATTCATTTAATTTGAAACCCACCGCTAGCTTAATTGATTTCATTTGATTCTTTCCGCTTCGATTCCAAGGTCTTAATAGTCGTGAATTTATAGATCCATAGATTTTAATAAAGTAACTATACAACTGCGGGTTAATTTCGTAACCCATTAACAATAATTTTGATGTCGTCTCAGTAAAGTCCATTACATTCGTCGTGCTAAGGCTTTTGTTTTCAAAAGGACACTCATGGGTTGACAATATTACCTTTATTAGGTTCCCAGTCCTCATCACCATCATTCCTAGGACTCCCTCTAGTTCACTTGAGTTCAGCGCTGGCATATCTTTTCCTTCCAAATATCTGTATCAAAGGTCATCTCTGTATTCATCCGCTTTCTAGTCATATCATCTTTCACACAATCCATGCACCGTTTCTTCTGCCTTCCTCTATTCCTTTAGCCATACATTTTAAGTAAAAAGTCATGCAAGATCAAAGTTCGTAAAACGTAACTCGCATAATGCGAAAAACAACCAAACGTACTCCTCCGGCAGAAAGTAGCAACTGCAAAATCCGATGCGATATTTAACGCTTTGCGATACATAATTATTATGACAGGACAATGCTGTGGCGACGACAAGACAGCTGTTTACATCCTGTAACGAATACTGTGCAGTGCGGGACAAACTGTGATAGCATCGAGCATGAGCGTTTTGTATCGTATTAATCTGGTTTGTTATTGTGAGCCGGCCGTTTTGATGTTTTTTCTTGTGTTTTAGTTGTAATAGATGTAAATGTGAGGTGAATGTTGTGGCTTTTATTGTTTCGGCCTTTTTACTTCGTGATTATTGTGAGGGAATAGTCAAATTTCACTGTTCAGTTAGTTTAGTTCTTATTAATTTGAACGATTAATGTCTAAAGGGACTTACTCTACATAGGCATTATATAGACATAGGGTATGCTAGCCTTATACAAAACCAAGGCAAATCGGTGTATTTTTTTCAAATTAGGACATTCGAAAGTAGCTTATTTTATTTGTTGCCTAACCCCACACCTAAGCTTAACATATCCTAAAAGGAAACGCAACAAATGTCTCTAAAAAGCATCACGCCGGAAATAAAAGACTAAAAACCGGAAAAAAAATTGACCAACCTAACTGCAAAACAAATTCAAATCTGCGAGCAGGTTTTCGACATTGTTAATAACACAAAGTGAGGTGTGGGAGGAGTGTAGGTGTGTCACGCAAAAAGGTCCCAAGTTTAAATTGCTGTTTTTGTGATAAATCAAAAGTCTGCCTGCTGACCCCGACTGCGCCGTTTGTTTTCTTGTTTGACCATCAAATTGCTTATTTACATAACGATGAATCAGATGAATTAAATTGTACTGATTTTGCTTTCGATTTCTGGGTAAATAGCCACTTTGACTTGTTCTATTTGTACATAGGGCGTTTTGGGATTGTTACAATAGCTTTTTTTTTAAATCTTATTTTGTGTCATCCTACTAAGATGAATGATGAATCGCTAGCTTTTACAAAATTAATAGCTCCTCTTATAATTGCCCACGAAAACATCTTTAAATCGTCCAAACTACAAAATCACATAGAACTCAAACCGCCTCAAGTCACAATACACAACAAAGTCCATTCACTTTGCCCCAATCCATCTTCTCGCTCATATTAACTAATTCATGTCTGATATTTATACGTTACTATGGCAACAAAGGGTAACCCAGATAAGGGCCTACAGTGGCTTAATAAATAACGTCATATTAGAGTCGGTTATAAGCACAGCGTGGCCGCGTGGGCGGGACTCGACTCAAGGTTTTTACTTAGTTTTTTAGTGCTCTTTTAACTAGGTTATGTGTAGATCACATGTTAGAGAATATCTTTGAGAATAATTTATTGGGTAGTTATAAATTTTGAATGATGAAATTTAAGACAAATGTTGAAATCAATCGTTGTTTGTTAAGCTATAAAGGTAAACGATATATTCTGATTTTATTAAGATTATGTAAGCACTGATTTTTGACAGCTTCTCAAGCAAATTTTATTGATTTCTGCTGCTTTTTTTGTTGTCACTGTTTTTATTAACCTCGTCGTTCTCGTATTATTCCATTAATCCATATAAATCAAAAACATTTATAAAAGAAGCAGGTATTTAACTAAATAAAAAAATTACAATACCACTCGATAACGATCAGTAACGCCCTCATGCAACTCCTGCGCGTTCAACAATGTCTATTGAACGAGGTAACATTAATTTTACGTACGATATCATCTAATGAGGATTGTAAGTGTCGGGTTAAAGACCATGGGAGAGCAAGGTTAGTGACAGGTTACCAGACCTCCTCCCATCTCACTTTTGTTCGCTGTTCCTCTACTTCGTAAAATTTTGCAGTACAGCATTCCAGCCTAATACGATAATTCTGCACTTAGTTGATAAACAACATGTCCTATTTTTCCTGGAGTTATCGACATTGCTTGTTAAGCCGGCTGTATTGGTAGATAGGCCAAATGAGCAGATAACTCCTCGAGAATAGACCACAGAGCTACAAAAGTAAGCGTAGCATTCCCAACGCCCCGCTAAATACACCGACGACCCCTAAACGTCCTGGCGTTCCCACTTGTGAACGCTTAAAATAAATCTCTACGCACTAGAAGCTACATTTGAATTAGAAACGGCATTTAATGAGTCATTGCGACCTTTCACATCCAAATCGATCATAATAACGTCAAAAATACCAGTAGCCATCTTATGTACATTAAATTCTCAATTGATACACAATCTAATGAGCACTGTAAACACCGCAATTGTTCCTTCATATAATATGTTACATTGTTTGCGTGTCCATACATTTGTCAATCTTGATAGAACAGATCAGACCGGCTTAACATTTGAAGATTTATAGTCCGTCTGAACTTTAGTGAGTGGCAGTCATTTGAGTTACAGACTTATAGTGTCATTGTTGTGTTGTGCAATATTTATAAATTGTATTTTGGGCCTTATAGGTCATTTTGTTCGTTCCCATGGAGGATTTCAAAGGCTACTAAGTTTTTGAAACAGAAGCAACGGGATCAAATTAGAGCGCGGGCGTAGGTCTCCTGTTTACTCGCTATATACTATAGAAGCTGTAAGGAGCAATGGAATTGATACTCAGCACGCAAATCTATCTAAAAGACAAAATGATTGATTTTAGCAATTCTATCTCATTCTCCGAATAAATACATATTAATAATACCCTCGTAATCATCTACCTATCCTCATAATGCTGTCACTTACCACCATGGTGACTTCATATTTTCTAATATATACCAATTTACTTATAGATGGTTATTTAGAATAACTTTATTCATAATCATCATCATTTCAGCCGAAAGCCGTCCACTGCTGGACATAAGCCTCCCCAAGCTCCGCCACTTCGACAGGTTCTGTGCTTCCCGCATCCAGCGGATTCCTGACGCATTCACCAGGTCATCGGGCCACCTTGTGGGAAGCCTTCCAACGCTACGTCTTCCAGTACGCGGTCACCACTCTAGAATCATCTCTCATCACATCTCTCTAGAGTCATCTCTTAGCCACCACGGCTTATTTTTAATTATTTTATTATGGATTGTTTTGTTTGAATTTATATTTGCTGTACACTGGACACTCAATGTGTACGTCTTATTTACATCGTTCTCACATATAATTATACCTATATACAAGATTAATGATGTAACTAATATTTATGTAACAATATAATTTAAAAGAGTGTCCATGGAGTTTCTTGCCCGTTCTTCTCCATAGGTACCTACTACGCTTTGGAATGGGCAACTAGCTTCATATTTCTGACTGACCGACCACTTGACAATTCAAAAGTGCCTGTAAATGGTTTAATTGAAATAAATGCTTTGAGTTTGAGAACCTTTCGGCCCCCCGGCCATCTGTTCTGCGAGCAATGTGGCCATTGCCACTTAAGTTTGGCAAATCTTCGGGCTATGTCGGTTACCTTGTTTCTCCTACGGATCTCTTCACTTCTAATTCGATCACGTAGGTAAACTCCAAGCATAGCCCTCTCCATTGCCTTTTTTTATTAAAAAGATTTAATGGAAGATCACAGAACATCCTGCCACTGTTAATTATCAGTAGCAGGTAAAAAAATTACAGTCGTCGTACTATTTACAAGAGAAGAACATACAAACCAGTAGGTCCAATACCACTGAGAAGTAAGTGAAGTACTAACATAAGTGGCGATTGGCTGTTACCCAGTTACCACTAATTAAGCGAAGAGTACTAAACGCCACGCGGTGGGCGGGGCATGGGAACCAAGAGCCACCAACCCAGGTTTATGTTGCGTTGTAACTAGTGGGGTGGAAGTTTAAGGATTCAAGCAGTCAGGATGAAAACACTATTAGAAATGGCATGCGGATGTTGTGAGATTAATAAGACAGGTTGTGAAATCAAATCTCTTTTCTATTTGTGCAGTAGATGTACATATTTCAATAGCTCCTGTATATTCTAGTGCAACATAAGCACATGATCCTTAAAGCAATACGAAGTGTTTAAGATAGAGGTTTTGAACACTTTTGATTCAAGAAGGAAAGGAGGAAGGACTTTAAAAATGCCTAGAGATTTCTAGAAAACTTTAGGAATGACCCAACCAAGTATGAAGTTTTGTTTTCTCAAAACAGTTTGTTACTTAAGTTATGTTTACCCACCCGTGTTCCTTCAGTTGCCTGTGCCAGGGGCCACGGTATCCCTCTCGAACTTTGCCGCAACCCTGGCAGGCAACGCGCCCTTCGACCCGGGCCTGGTCCTTATCGAACGGCGAGCTGCCCATTGCTCGCCGTTCGCAAGCCAGCGCCTACGGCGGCCGGGAATCGGCCTGCGATTCCCGACGCCCAGGGCGTCTCCTGCGGCGGCTAGAGGTGTGAATTACAGAACATACCTAAGCTTATTATTTTCTATTTTAAAACATTTTACTAGCGATCCCCAATCCCAGATTCAACCCTCCATCTCTCCTGACTTGCGCCCACGCCACCGCGTTATACGTTAATTGTAAGTTAAACCAACTTAAGTGGCAAACGAGAAGTAATTGTTTTACACTGTAAGCCTGTTTGAGCTTTAAGATGATTGTTTTTAGTATTAGCACCTGTAATTCTCTTTTTTCTGTGTTAATATTACTGGGAACGTAATTGGTAGGAGAGGGGTGAGTGAAGCCTGCGAAAATGTAAATATGAGAAAAGGCTCAAGGTAAATTGTTGGTCTACAACGAAAGGATCCTAAGTTGCATAATAATTGTTATGTGATTATGTGCCGTAATGATAAATGATGTATCATAAATTATTATTATTAGTAGGTTAAATTATGTTTTACCTATATTATGAATTCCTTTTTCAGCGAATATATGCCACGTTAAAATGGATAAGAAATTATGATTAGGTTTCGCAAGATGAACTTAAAAAGAGTGCATGTGCTCCCTATTATAAAGAACACGTGAATGCAATATCTTCTTCTTAATATAAAGTGAATAAGAGAGACGTGATTAGACAATTTCTTATTTTTATTGTTGTTATATTTAAATTATACAACAGTGATATTTGACGAAGATAAAAACACAAACAATTACACCGTTTTATGGAAAGAAAATCATCCTATTCTATTGTATCCTGTAACATTTCAGCATCGCCGAGTCGCTAAACAAAACAGAAAAAATAAAATAGAAAACTCCATTTTCTTTAGCAACCGGTCCTTAAACATTGTTCCCCTTGTAAGGAAAACTTGTTCCGTAATTCCTTTGTAGCGGTGGCGGTTACAAAAACTCTTGAAGTTCCATTTCCTAACAAATAATAAAATGTATTTTTGTACAATTTACCGTGGGTTCGCACGTGCCGTAACGGGTCAAAGTGTCAGCTAGTTTGTGTCGGCGCGGTCGAAGTTGAAATTACACGTGTATTTTAAATGTTTTTTTTTCTAAAGTCGTTAGTAAACGGAAGGAAATATAATTTAGAACAGTTTGAGCCTAGCAATGGAATGTGCCAGGTTTGGTTATTCTGGTTTTTAACTATGAAAAGCTCTATTAGAAAGTTTTTTTCAAGAAAGGCTCTATTTTTTTCTGATAGGTAAACCTTTCGTACCAAGTTCTTTACTGAAAGACTAGTTTCAGACGTAAGTATACTGATCGTATATGCTTGGACGTATTCCCCAGCCACATGATAATATTATATGCCTCATACCCACAGAATCTCATACAGTAGATCTGTCCTTTTAAGCAACAAAAATAAGAAATCTAGAACACAATTACATGTCCTCAAAAACAAAAGATTACAACAAAAGGAGTAAACTCGCGCGATTTGCGCAACCTTTGGCGTAAAGAGCGTAATGTTAAAATTAACGCGGAGTGACGTACCCTTGACCGGCGACCGGTGAATCATGCGCGCAAGCGCAGGTATGACAAAAGAACCACAAATAAATATGGTGATAAGATGCTCAAAAATAAATAGCCAATTGCTGAGAACGAGGAAGTTTTCTTCTTTCATATCGGCACGCAGGTACCTACTACATGAGAATGGTTTGGCAAATATCCAGTCAGTCAAATGGACAGTCAGCAATATTGTAGCGGGGCTCACCGCCTAGGATGAGCTGAATGTCCACTTAATCATTATCTGCCTAGCCTATTCCCAACTGAGTTGGGGTCGGCTTCCTGTCTAACCGGATGATGCTTTATACCAGTATTTTACACGGAGCGACTGCCTATCTGACGTCCACAACCCAGTTACTTACACAACACGGTAACACGATACCCCTTGGTGAAACTGGTTGTCAGACTTTAGGTGTTCTGACAACCCTTAACGACTGTCAAAGATCCAAGAATGACAGCCGGGACAAACGGCTTAACTTGCTTTCCGGGGCACGAGGGTCTCGGTATGAATCAGACCTTCTGATTATTCTGTATCTCGTGCCACCGACAATTCGCTGCGCAAGGGCAAGATGCAGCGTCCACCGTCCACTGATAAACTTTTAATACAAGAAATTAAGCTTATTTGGCCGCGAGATTTATACGTTAATTAATTGATTAAGACTCAGTTTGTTACTTCTGCTTAATCGGTAATCAGGCAGATTATTATCTTACTACTTAATGTCTGATTGAGTCTGTTAATTATGATACTGATGGCTAGTTAAGTCATTAATACTTTGGAAAATGTATACTCATAATAAGGGTTTTATTTAGTTAATAGAAAGATAGAAAGTTAGTTGCTGTTGATATTTATTAAGTTTTTTTCTTTTTCTCATATATCGGTGGCCAAGCAACTACAACTTTAATGTCATAAAGTAGGTAATGGTAATTTTTGTAAACCTTTTTTGTACAGCTTTTTTTTATATTGTGTGTAGAGGAAAAGCTTTCATCATAATCACCTAGTAGTCTGCAAAAAGCTTTAGTTGAGCAAAAGATTCCTTATATCCGCAACTTACAAGAAAAGTTACAAAAAGTTTTTAAAGGAAAATAACTATTATCGATGGATATGTAGGCTATCACTTATGAATTCTACGCTTGCCATATTTTTTCGTATCCACGAATAAGATTTATTTGAAACTTTTACCTATGTTAATAACTATAAATCATTAATTTCAAGTTACACACAAGAGCAACTTCAGGCCTGACCTCAAGTTAACCGTAGTGCCGTAAAACAAAGATACATTAAGTCCACTTAACTCCTACGTATCACGACTTACCTTTGTTAAATAATTTTAGACGGCATCAGGGTATGAATACGTCTTGTAGACAGTTAAGAAATCTTAGGTGGCTCCTTGAAGTGAACTAAAGTTGCGCAGTAGCTTTCTATGAGCTTAGTAACAAAGTTCTGCAATCACCATGCCGTTGCCTAAGCTAGGTGATTATCAAGTTAGAAAGGGCTTGGGGTAATTGATAAGGGTAGTCATTTTATCTGTCTACAAAGCCAATAGTTTACATCTATGAGAGATAAGGTAATGGTCTTGAATTAATGAAATGCACTGACCACAGCGTGGTTTGACCAGACTCGATTAATCGAATTAACCCCAAGGTTTGGACTACCCCTGAAGCCTCATGTTTCATTGTGCTACAAAGACCATTGCATATCAAGGAGTAGACCGGGTGGCGCCGTAATGGTAGGGAGGACGTGCCTTTAGGATAAGAAAGAATTTGTTAGCTGTACCTGATATTGACTCAAACTCAAAGCATTTATTTCAAATAAACCAATTACAGGCACTTTTGAATTGTCAATGGGTCGGTCAGTCAGAAAGATGAAGTTAGTTGCGTAGGTGAAAGCGTAGTAGGTACCTATGGAGAAGAACAATATGCATCCTAGAGTAGGCATTGGACTAGTGGAGAGACGGGTGATATTTATCTATCTGTGGGTATCGTTTAACGACGTCACCGCCAGCTGAACCAACCTGGTCGAGCTTCGCCGGTGAATCTTTTGGCGGGGTTCAACTGCTTGATAATCTTTTACAATTTTATTTTACCGCTGTATAGTTTAACATCCTAAAACTAATATAAAAGTATCTACTTTGATTTAATCAACGGGACTAACACTGTTTATGTATTATCTATCTAAACACGCTCTATAACCTCCATACTCTAAGCCAGTAACATTATACATCGGCTAACTCCAACTGGGCCCAGAGCCACAGAATCAAAGGTCAAACTGTGTCCGTTTGATACAAACTTATCTAACGTAGGAGCATGTTCGCCTTCGGTTAGCTTTTGTCACACAATACGAGTGACGTCACCGGTAAATTATCGTCTTAGATGCAAGATGGAGGATGTAGGTCGTGAATTGAGGTTTGGCATTATATTGTGTCAGGGGCCAGATGTTTAGGACAGTTTGAGGTTCTTTATGGTGTAGAGGTATTCAAACTGTTGCGTAAAATTTGCAGAATTTATTACCGCCCAAACATTTTTCTAGTTGTCGCCCCATTCGAATTACAAACACGCCGTCAACTCTAGTTATGTCGGTAGGTACGATACTGTACGTTAAATCAAGATTTAAAAAAAAGCTATAGGTACATAATTAGTTTCAGATTTTGAATGTTGCCCACGTTAAAACAGCCTGATCCTACTCGGTAAGAGCTTGAATGTTCATTTAAATAATAAAGTTTACATAACAGTTTCTGTAAGTAAGTAATTATCAACTTCGTTGTATAAAACTTGCTCAAAATCATCCCCATCTACTTTAATAATAGTTCTACATCTAACTACTAAACCAACAAACTATGTCACCGCCTGCAGCCATCTAGAAGTAACACATCTCACAGGCTGTAAAAGTAGATACCACTATAACATCATTAGAGCATCAACATTAACTCATCGCAGGCCACAGTAAGTCAGTCATCCGATAGACTTTATTTATAATCAATACTGGCTCTTTAAATAGTTGTTTAGCAACTAGAGTATAAGTAATCTTTTATAACAGGATCACTTTCATTAGACTTAAATTAATCAATAAAATCATCTACCGTAAGACCTAGTTGAGACTAGCACAGACCAGGGAAGCGTGGCACACAAAGGAGGGTTATAGGTGATCAGCAATTGATGGAACAAGGCTGCCAATAATGATGATTATGATGATCTTCCGATAGTCAGTATTAGAAATAGGAAGAAAATACAGGGTGTTTGGTACAAGGTATTATATCTCAAGGTATTATATCTCAATTACACCTAAGACGGGTTTTATGGGTGAAAACTAGGATATGGATGTGGCTAGGGACCGCCCTAGCCCTAAGAAAATTGTATCGGTCCTGCTAAAAAACACCCTGCATGACTAGAAAAGTGTTCAGTATAAATGTGAGACAGACTTAAAAAAATATGGATAGTGTGAAAGATTATAAAGGCTAAGAAAGATACGGACACTGAAATGACGGCTGGAAAAATTAAAACCTGTTTTACAAAAAAAAAACACTTCAAAGTGAAAAATAACTTTAATTTTGGAAGTCGGTGTCAAAAACGAAAATACAAAACCAAAGACACCGGTTGGAAATCTATTGTTTTTTTTTTGTAAAAATGGTTTTAGTTTTCAGTTTTGAATTGTGGGCCCTACCCCAAACAAATTCGTATACCACTACTTGCTACGTAAATAACAGTGACATGCATTTATTATAACATCATCAATATACACTAAGTGAACAAATATGTATTATTGAAGCTAACTGAAAAACTACCCAAGCAATGTTAATAAAAAATATATGGGACCACTCCCGAGGCATACCTTATCTATTAAAAGAAGACATTAATAACTTCCGGAGATATCGCGTAACAAACATACAAAAAAATACAAACCAATTGAGAACCTCCTCCTTTTTTGAAGTCGGTTAAAAACACGTGCTTTTGTTTTAGGCTGGTAAATCATCAAATAACTTCTCCTGCTCTGGTCGGAGCGGGAGGGCGTGTCAGACTCTTACTGACTAAAACCCACCCGTGTTCGTGCTCACCTTATTATTAATGACGAATCATTTAAAGAAGTAAATAAAAGTCTAGTTGGTAGGTTTTCCTTATTTTACTAATAAACCTAAGCTAACTAGACAGACAGACTGCTGGTATAACTATGAGTACACAACATACTTTACGGGTTAAGATTTGAACTCCCGACCTTTTGATGGCAAGTCAATAGCGTCGCCAATGGGCTATTATCGCCATGCATCTTTCAATCTTGAGATAGCGATGCCGTGGGAGTCATCTATCTTAAGCCCTGTAGATGTTCACAGCTGAGCACACAGATAAACAATAAAACTCAACTATAGGAAGGTACTATTCTACCTTCTACAATATTGTCATGAGATTAATTGCAAGAAAACCATTCTGGCAGAACAAACTGAAATATTCTCTAAAATCACGTGGCTGTTGATTTTGCACCCTTCTTCATGGAGTTCAATGAACGATACGGAAATATTGCCATGATTATGTTAAGGAGACGCATACCTAGGTAGGTATGCGTCTCCTTAACATAATCATGGCAATATTTCTATGTGGGTAGGTACCCACATAGAAAGATGCAGCAGGCCATCCTCTTGGCCTACCTTTTTGACAACATAAGCAAGGACTGCATGGACACATGTGTGAGCACTATGTACCCACTATAAAGCTTACTGGGTTCGTCTTTCATTGACTTGAATGTGCCCTGGCGGCTGAGAGTATGTCATGCTCACTCAAATGTGTCGCTGGTGGTGGCGTGTGTATTGGATCATTGAGTTCCCTTCAAAATGGTTGAGCTGAATGGTGCTGATCCATACGTCATGTTCGTGAACGGGCGCCGTCAGTAGGCACTGGTCATTTCTTAGCTGCCACGGCTTATTTTAATTCCATAATTGTTTTATCTTTTTATTACGGACGCTTTTAACGTGCACGTGTTTCTACATCGTTCTCACATGTATAATTACAAAATGAATGATGTAACCACTTTTTTGTAACAATATTTTGATTTAAAAGAGTGTCCATGGAGTTTCTTGCCCGTTCTTCTCCATAGGTACCTACTACGCTTTGGAATGGGCAACTAGCTTCATCTTTCTGACTGACCGACCACTTGACAATTCAAAAGTGCCTGTAATTGGTTTATTTGAAATAAATGCTTTGAGTTTGAGTTTGAGTTTGAGATATAGTAACTCAAGCATTTAAAACATGAACTATTCTCTTAAGATGACGTGTCAACGAAATCGACACCTTTCACCCTGAAACAACAACCTAGAACAGAACCTTGACTACATTTCACACAATAGAAACCTTGCCATAGACAAACACACGTGCTAATACCGCGGGACACTTGGACCTCTACCGGGAACCAGCTGACTCAGCGTAGTGTTTATATACTCGTCACGTACATGTTTTGTTTCGTCATTGTACATTTTTGTTTATCTCAATTGATGACTGTATTTGGTGGTGGTTTTGTTAAAGGACACAGTTAGGTTTGTTATGCTTAACATATGGTACGTTTTTAATTAGAAAAGAAAGCCGTGTATGACCCGGTTGTTTAACTGAAAGGAAAAATAGAGTAGGAAAATCTGTGTTCACACCATGGTTGAAAAGTTCTACTCAATTGTCAGATTTCATTTTGCCTCTCTTAAGCCCCATTTACACAGTACAAGTTCCTTGTCTCTGGCATACTTCAGATGAAGAATTTGTTTGCTTCAATTTTCGTATATGACTTGAATCGTCTAAACACTGTTTAGACCGTGCAACTTTTTTGCTGCAGCAAGTTATGTTACGCCACGGGAAATGAAATCGCACCGTGTAAATCAGGCTTTCAGTCCAGTTGAAAACCAGCGTCAGGCACTAGTTGTCTGGCATTTATGCTGAACTGGGCCTATTTCGCGCAGCCGTGAGGCACACAATACTATTTTAAGTACTGTTTGTCTGTTTTTGTGTAATATTGTGTGCTTTAACCTGAGTCAAATAAATTTATTTTCTTTCTTTCTTTTCTTTAAGTACCCTAAAGTACATGAAAAGAACCAACATAAAAGTTAAAGCTAGCCGCACGCCCCTAGGCGCGAGACGTATGTTAATCAATTCCATTGACCCACTGCTGAACTTACATAAGGATGAGTGCGACCCGCGCACTGCGGTATAAATCTGAGGACTTTCACTCACTGACAGCACAGTTTATTAACTGAAGCCACAGTGTAAAAATATCGGTGTATTAAAAGTTTACTTTTGCGTAGGGTGATGCTTTTATCTTGTATCGAGTTCTAAAGTTTGCGGGGTGGAAAAGTTCTTTAAACGGTTTCCTTCAGGTAATAATGTACGTGTTTGTGTCTTCCATACATTATCATATATTTTCAGGAAGGCTATACTTCCTCAGGTAATTATTGCTCATTTAGATATTTCCTTGACACTTTCGACTTTCCACTCTTCATAGAGCTCCTACGCCATGCTGCCATACATACTGCACGTGTGTCCTCTAGAAGGGTCACCGGCATTGAACGTGTTAACGTTATAGAAAAAATTACAACATGAGTGAGTCCCACTAGAGGTCGACTAGAGTAGCTAATAAAGCGTAAAGTTTTGCCTAACTTATTAGGAAGAAAGCCCTTTTTATTTTGTCATATTAAAATCACTAGACTTTAGACTATCCTATCATCTAAAGTCTAAACAATCAATGGCATACCTTTCATTTCTATTCAATAATGTCATACTGTATACCCCTACTCTGTTCTGTGGTCGTACATATAACTTTGAATTTTGGAAGTAAGTAATACTGATTCTGGTCACTCTCCCGAATTTTATCGATAAGATTATTGTACAATGACGATGCCCTAGCGACGTCCGACACCTTGTCCTTTCATTATGCTGATATTCGATTACGTCAAGATAAAAAAATAAAAAAGTAAAATACGAGAAAGATACGTTATAGGTACAGCCAGAGAAATCATTTGTTAAGCAAATTGACATCCTACGCCAATTTACCGTGTTATAGCCATTACATTTCATACAACTGTCAAAGAATGTCAGTTGTAATTTGAATATACGGTAATAATGGTTAAATAAATAAATAAATACGGTCAGCTTAAATTGGTAGTCTATTTGTTTAACAATTAATATCACAGACTTTACATTGCCAATTGGCTAAAAGTTTATTAAGATGATAACGAATCACTTGGGAGTCCTGTACCAAGGTAATATTATCTAATATTACCGTGCCTGTACTGTCTTGTAGTGCTAGTGGAGTTCTCCTGAATAAGAACGAATCACCTATAGTTCTTATATTTCAGGAGTAAATTTATAATTGAATCGGAGGGAAATGTTGATTTACGAAAACATTGCCATTAATTAAAACACTAATCATCTTCTTTTTAGACCGGTTTACTTAGAATTCCTATTGTTCCCAGTTACTTTCCCTATAGCAACAGATTTGTATGAAAGTCACAGCACACAGAAAAAAAATAACATTACAACCACACGCGCACAGCAGTTTCTTCGTCACTTTTATTCAATGAAGCAAAAACTTACTTACAAAACGTGCCACGATTATCATTTGTTTCCACAACACATTCGTTCATTGTTTGAGTAACTAAAAACTGCAGCGTATCTTAAATATCGTACAAAAACTGAACGGTTGTTGTACATCAAAATTAATAGTAACGAAGGACGGACGTGACCGTAAATAACTATTAGTAAGGGGCGAGCGTGAGACGGACTTTTCTGAGCCCGCAACTTATCTTTTTACAAAAGTAAGTATAAAAGTATTTTTTTCATTTTATCTAGCCTATTTCCAACTAGGTATGTTGGGGTCGGTTTCCAGTCTAACCGATCGCAACTGAATATGCTGCAGTATTTTACATGAAGAGACTGTCTATCTGACCTCCACAACCCAGTTACTGAATAACCCCACACTTGTCAGACTTTCGGGCTTTTAACGGCACGTAACACCTGTCAAAGATCCACAAATGACAGCTGGGACCAACGGCTTAACATGCCTTCCGAGACACGACACTCCGTGTCTCGGAAGGCATGTTAAGCCGGTATGTAAAGATGGTCACCCATCCACTGTCGGCCGCAGCAAGCGTTGCTTAACCTGATCGACCGACCGTGCGGCCGTAATTGTTTAGCCACAAGTCCTTTAAAAAGGTAAGTGCTTATCCAGGTCTAATTTTTTTTCGTTGTGATACTTTCTGAAGCCAGAACGACAAATTGATCTGTTCCAAGATCCGTTGTGGTGGCTCTAAAAACGACAGTAACTTCAAATTGCATCCTAGGTTAGTGGCAGACGTAATCAACTATAACAAGTTGCAAAAGCACTGAAAGCTTCTCCTTTATCATACATTTCATCTTCTTTTGTGTTATGTCAAGAGAAGTAGGCACGTACATAGGTATTTTTTTTCATGTTATGGTACAGAAATAGTCCTCTAGACAGAATTCCAGCCATGGCGGCCAATTTTAACGGAGACTAGCTTTCGTCGCGGGAGATATTATAGTGCACAAGTGTAAGCGCAGACACAGGAGCACTATGTCTCTTTCCTCACTCTCATAGTCCGAAGAGACGACAATCCGACACGACCGGAGAGACGAGGCGCAGGACTAACGGCTTAACGTGCTTTCCGAGGCACGAAGGTATCAAGCCGTCAACTTCCAAACTCCGAGCTGCTACCAAGAAATGCCTAATGGAAAAACCTAATTACACTTTGCCCGACCTGGTGATTGAACCCAGAACCCCGCCCTCAGCAGTCGCGCTTGCTACCACAAGACCAACGGGACAGGCAGGGTTATGGCACAGAACATTTTTATCCAAACGGGCCCCTAAAAATCCACAACCAACAGCTGGCCATTACAAAAATTTATTATGATTATCACATTCATCACTGATCACAAGTCATTGTCGGCTAGATGCCCTAAGTACCAATGTGCGCATGATTGAAACACTTCATTATTAAAGCACACAACAGGTGTATACTGTGCGCATAAGTAAGTTGCTAGTTGGTGCATTGTCTGCAAATTTGTAGAACGTTAAGTTAATCTCATTGGCTATGTGAAGCGAGGTACTAAATACTGGTTGTACATTCACTAAGTTATGGTACTCGGTGTCGTTTAGCAAGATTGAGGTAACGCGGTGAGGAAATGACAAGCAGGATCAATGTAGAATACAATGGCTTTTTTTACTTCTTAGTTTTCTTCTTTATCTTAAGTTTAGTGAGCGAATACTAAATTATTTATTGCATTCCACAGTGTGAACTTAGGTGGTAGGTTTACAAAGACACTGTGGATCCTGTCGGGCACATTGTTTGATTTTATCTTTAATGCAATCATGAAATATGAAGATCAGTTAGCAGATAAGACAGAAACTTTAAATTGAAAAAGTTGTTCTAAAAACACATCGATCCGTCTATAAGTAGGTATTCACTAAACACGCAAATAGGAAAGGTTTTCAAAAACCAGGAGTCTCAAACATTTTCCTAGAATAATATTCACGCCATTTGCATGATAGGGTTTATTTATAAACGTTACTTAAAATTAAGAGACATACTTTTGACGACACGTTTGGTGTAGTGGCTACAGTGGCTAAGTGTAGTCAGCGAAACCAAATGGTCCTGGGTTCGAATCCCGGTAGGGGCAAATGTTTGTATGATGAATATGGACATTTGTACCCGAGTCATGGATGTATATTTATAATATGTATGTATTTACGAAAAAAAAAATGTATTTAAGTAGTGTATCAACCATCTGGTATCCATAACACAAGCCTTAAGTGTTAAGTGCTTAACTTGGAACTAGATGGTGCTGTGTGCAATGTCAGACGATATTTATTAATTATTTATTTATTTATACTACTTCACAAAAAAAATGGTTACGTAGACGTTTATCATTGCTTAACTTTGAGCATTGTTTATAAATAAACCCCAATATTTATGAAATTATGATTGATTCATAAAAAACAATATACGTAATCTTTGTCCATATTTCAACACACCATAAACAAGATAGTAATCTATCTCCAAGTTCTAAGAACTAACCTAACTCCAGTAGTGTCAGTTACAGCCCATCTGGTACCAACGTGTTGCGTGCATCATTATTAACACACGCGATACCAATACCACGGCAATACGGTTCAAGGCGGGGGACCATGTCACACACAGAATTAATTACCTGATGTTGGATTCAACGTACTGTTGTCAACAACCTGTGACTCTAGTAGATTGGCGATGAGTTGACAATCTGTCATCAAGTTGGAAAATTTTTTGACAGCGACTGTCAGCTGTTATTGTCAGGTTAAAATACGATGTGGAGAAGATACGATCTACATGATATGAACAATTTATTTATTTATGTTTTATTAAAAGGTACTTATTGTAAGAATGCAATACATAGCATTATGCACCTAAATAATGTACTTAATGCATAAATAATCATGAAGCATTGTGTACAGAAGTATAATCAGCATTAAAGCTCCTCTTCTCGTTACCAAATAAATATTTAACTAAGCAACATTTGAATTCAGAATGGAGAATTTACATCATCACGACACATTGAATTCAAATTTTATTTTCCCGAAATGTTGACGACACCAGCCTTCTTTTAGGCCTTTCTCGCATCTAATCCGATTAAATTAAGAAAAAAATTAAGTTTGAATAAATATTCATAGTGCAATAACCGTTAAAATAATTTAACGATAAAAGAGTACGTCATGGTTAAAAACTCCAGCGACTGGCATTGTTTCGACAAAGAGAAAAACTTCCGTAATTATTTAATCTCGATAATGTACTCCGCTGATTGAGCGTAACAATGCGGCAATTGTTTTAAGTAGATTTCTTTTTATTTTTGCGAATTCAAGTATGACGATGCATCCCAGGAGCAATAACTGCTTTAAGTTTTGTTGACACAAAAAATCGAAACTAAATGCCGTCTGTCCTACTGTGACATAGTAGTCTTGACACTACGGGGGCATTCTTTAGAACAATACCAAACAAAAAATACAATTATAATGGTAAATATCACTAACAGGAATTACAAAACATTCTCGCAACCATCCTTACCGTTGTAGATATCGCTGGTGTAAAAACATTTCATACCGCGTTTACTTTAGAAACCAAGAACAATGCGAACCTCGTTAAACTTATTCATTCCCGTTTACCTGCAAACTGTCTAATTGATCCCCGGCAAGCGAGCCTTCGGATCTCACACCGGCCTCGCGGATAAATTAAAGCCAGTAAGTTTAACGAAAGGCTCCCCGCGGACTCATGAATTGTTAATACAATTTTAATTAAACTTCATAAAATTAACATTGAGTCCCCGCAAAAAGCCGGCACTCACAGCCGCCAAACTCGATTTGACGAATCATTTTTTTATTCACCAATGCGATATAATTAAATGTCTTCCAGACTCAAAGCGAATAAAATTTACATAGAGTTGATTAGATTTCATTACATGCACTATTACGTGAAACGTAGTGAAACGAGATAGGCGGACGAATGAATGCAAATTTCTTTATTGAAATAAAGATATTCAATTTTAAATGCTGCCTGTTTCCATTTGGAAAGTCGGTAGTCGATGTGCATTGGACGTGGGGAATTGTGTCACCTGTCAAAATTTAATACCGATAGCTCGAATTGGCATGGCAGCACAATTCTCTTTTTACTGGACATTTAAAAACTAAACATTCGATGTCAGTTTGAAGTTTGCACGAATACTCGTGTTCCACAAGATGTCAACTGCATGTAGTAAATTGTTATCGATGAAAAACCGTAGTAAGAACATACAGTAATTTATTTATAATGTTTTTATTTTCTTTATTTATTTTTTGCTGGCTTGAAGAGCGTTTTATACTTGCGTGGTCATAAAAAGTCTTTGGACAACAACGTGTCTTTAAACATGATGCGTAATGTGAGTTTTCTTATAATGCTTCGGAATTTTTATTCATTCATAAATTTATAACATAATTTCTTGTCTTTCTTATCCATTTCTACCCTAGGTAAAAAAAAATTGGCGAAAATATACCTAGTTGATAATAAAATAATCTGTCCCTCACTCAAGATCAATGGATGACAGAGTCCATGTTCAGAGATGTATATTTTCGTGATAACATGACTAAGTACTTCATAAACAAAACATGCTCAAGATACAGTCACACATCCCGCTAGTGAAAGTATCAAGATCATTCAAGATGGACGCTCCGTACTTTGACCTGTCAATGTAAATGTTTAAAATAATCATCGCTGATTGTAATGCAATCGGACACGGCTCAGATTTGCGCGGATCCAAGCGGGGTTGCCAACATTTAATAAAGATTTAGCTTTTAAATAAAAGGAGATTAAATTATACGCTTTTTTTGCAGAAACAAAAAACTTACGTAAGGAAGATGTGCAGTTTTCTCTTGTAAAGGTGTGCCCATATTATATTATGTCTGGTTGTCTAAAGCCACCGCACGCGAGCGTAATGTAGAGTTGTATTCTTAAAAAAACTATTTATTTGCAACTTGAATAGCAGTAGATGTCTAGTTAGTTCATTGTGGTGTCCGTAATTAAAAGGTTATCTACTTGTTACTTTCGCTACACACATTCTCTTAAACCGTTCTACTGGTTTCAAATATTTATTTAATTAAATTCCTTTATTTTCAAATGTTGATAACATCCAGCGAGAGACAATAATTGACAGTATTTTTCTTTTAAATAAGAATCTGAAAATTGTTGAGCACCCCTAAGTCGGTGATATATCTTTAAAATCTGGAGCGTCATCCAGATTCTGAGAAAAAGATCGCAACCCGATGAAGCAAGCCTGAATGCCTACCTAAGTACCTAGCGGTATTTGATGCACGTGCCGAAAGCATACTGACATATTATTGTTGTAGAAGTATGAAAGAGGATTACTTACGATTATTATAACAAACACTTTTGTTAATTCTACAGTCAGGTCGAAACGGATAAGAGGGAAGTTTTTGGTATTGATGTAATCGATTTGAAGTGACTGACTAAAGTATTAAAATTCATATACCTACCTTAATAAAAAAACGTGAGCGGTCGGGGACGCGTCTGGGGGTGTAGTCCCTAAACACGAAATCCGTAGTTACGGCAGTAGTTACGGGCGTTTCCTACTCCATATAACCTACAGCCATAAGATTACTTTGGAGTCCGAGCTAAGAATGAATGACAACACGATTTGACATTTGTCCCTCCTCGCAATGTGTTTTTGTTTTTACTCGTTCGTTTTTTTTTTATTTTTCCCCTGTTTTGACGGAACAACTACTTTCGAACGGGCCCGTATCTTCGCTGACCCCTGGAACGAAGTTCGCTACGCGATACTCGCACGCACACACACTCGTATATAATATAAAGAGTTAGAGAGAAAGTGTGAATTGAATACAAGTTTTAAATACAGATCCGTCTAGTATAAGTTTTTAGAAGCTCTCACAAAGTTGTCACCATCTTGGATTTTCATTTTGACCTCGCTATCGGCTTTAGCACCCTCAAAAACCATGAAAACGACACCCATGACGAAAAATATGAAAATTTTCGTAGTCGCCATCTTAGATTATCAGTTTGACCCCAATATCGGTTTTAGCATCCTCGAAAATTATAAAAACGACAATAATGACGAAAATTTTGAAAATGTTCGCAGCCACCATCTTGGATTTACATTTTGACCTCACTATCAGGTTTAGCACCCTAAAACCAAAGATGAGAAAGTCGAACTTTACACACCACTTTTTCGTTACGTAACGATTTCTACCAGTTTAATCCAACTGCAAACCGCGTCAAAGAATTTCGTTGCAAAAAATACACTAAACTAAAAAAGACGGGATTTATGGCCGGTTGATAGCAATAGGCTCGCCCTCTATTAGGCATGAGACTTTAACAGAACTGGCAATGTATGGCTGTACTACAGACTATAGATACACCTCTGCCTAACCCATCGTTTCGAGAATTACAGGCGTGATGTTATGTTAGAAAGGACGTTTAAGTAACAGAGTTATCATCTCTGAGTTTAATCAACACATTCTGCAGCCTATTGAAATAACACTCACGCATTTCTGTTTTAAAGTACAACTTATGTTAATTGTTTTGGAAAAACAAAGAGACTTTGCCAAACTGACAAAATGAAATCTATTGCTGTGTGTGCTACGCAATTAACCCTAGCGCACGTACCTATAAGTAGGTGTTATTAATTTATTATGCATGAAATTCTCGGCCATGGTTTTTTTAACCGTCTAGCAAGCCGTCGTCGGTCAAAGAGGTCACAGTAGTATATTTTCATATCAATATTAATCACGAACACAGAAGGCCGCGGGCGTCTACCATAATTGATTTTTAATGCACCAGCCGAATTCGCCAGTATATCCCACGGTTTAATTGAAGCACCACCAACCGTTGGGCGGTCAGTCATAAATATGAACTCTACGTAAATAACATGGATTCTGTGGCGAGTGTTGGGGCGAAAAACATGACGATATGTACTTTCACATAACATCACCATCCTAGAATATTCAGGGCCGGTGGTCATCGTATGGTCTGATGAATTCGTGATTATCATTTAGCCACGTAAGTCAAGATTATGATATGACTCCAAAGGGGGTGACTATCGAGATGGTGAATAATGGAGTAGTATGGAAGAACAAGACTTGTTGCGACGACCGCGAATGAAAAACAAATGAATTGTGAGTGTTGCATGATGATAAAGTCAAAACTAATTGGGAAGATAATACTTCTTTAACGTAGACCAATAATAAAAAAATAAAAGTTCACTTTGTAAACAAGCATATTACAAATTAGAGGATTACTTATATCCAAGATAAGAATGCTTGGAAACATGCTGGTCCAGCTCCATAGGACAATCTAGGGTCTAGACTAAATCGTACTTGTTGCTACTTTAATTGTATAGTTTATTATTTTTATGACATTGATTCACATTATGTATGTGGTTACTTTAACTCACACACTGACATATTACTTGTTTAAATAATTTGGAAAATCGTATAGGTACTTTTACAATGTTTGTAAGTATGTGAGCACCATGTATCTATCATAAAATTAACTTATTTGTCATTGCTACATTTTTTTTAATTCTTTTTACCTATTGTGGTAGGGTAATTTTGTTATAGGTGCATAGGTCTTCACATATAATTATATAAATAATGTATACAAAATATTTGTAACACATTTTAAAAGAGTAACGGTGGAGTTTCTTGCCCATTCTTCTCCATACGAAACTACCTTTTGGAAGGGGCGACTAGAATCAATTCTATTTTAATGTAAATGTTGACGTTCAAAAGTGCCTTTTAAGTGCCTATTTGAAATAAATGCTTTGACTTTGAATAAAATAGGGCCAAAACTTTTGCCCTCCACTAACGCTCGTCTAAGGGTATTCTGCTGTTACATAAACCTCAGTTTAATTTTTATGCTTTGTTACGGTAAATAGAAAAATCATTTATCTAAATGATTTTTCTATTTACCGTAACAAAGTGCACGCAAAGGAACCAGCACATCCCACAGAAGCTCAAATGAATCATCATCATCTCTTGTTTCATGTTTATGCTCATATATAAATATATGTATATAAGTATAAGTCTTATGTATGAATGTACCTATTTATTGTATATGTAAGTGGCACACTACCTGCAGTATTGTCTCTCCTTCTCCTTCTAATCCATCTAAAGGCTGTCTGTAAGAGATCGCCGCTTTTAGCGATAAGACCGCCCACTGTGTCGTCCTATATAAATTTTCTACATTTATAATCGTCATTTTTATGATGAACACAATAAAAGTTATTCTATTCTATACGTAGTTTTTAAATGCGTTGTTGCTCTGATCCTGCAATCCCCTTCAAACAGTTTCACTTAACTAAAACTGTCATAGCTAAATATTACCTACCTAATCCCACTTCAGCACACAATAGTTCCGATTCCCAATTTTTTAAACAAACAACATAGCCAAATATAATTTGCACTCCAATCCATCAATATTGGGTCAATATGCAATTTCCCGTTGTACATGTAATCCAATCTACAACCGGATGGAAAAAATCGTTTCGGATTGAAAGGGATTAAACTTCAGGTTACAAGTGCCGTTCAGACTTAACCACGACAAATTGAAATGGTAGATATAGTTTTGGCTACGAATGAACTATGATTTAGGTTAAGAAATTAAGGTATAAAATTCTTGTTAGAATCTACTAAGCATCTCCCAGTTCGTTGAATACATGGTGTCAATTTTTTTCTACGTCCTGGGACAGATAATTAACTCTTTATAATTAATTATGACTAAAGTAGGTTCGTTGCCTACAAAAAGTAAAGATAATTTTTTTAATAATATTTGAACTACCTTTTGAAAGGGGGGACTAGAATCAATTCTATTTTAATGTGAATGTTGACGTTCAAAAGTGCCTTTAATGTGCCTACTTGAAATAAATGCTTTGACATTGAGCAAAACTACTTTAAAAACGTTTTCACAGTTATGCAAATAAAATTAAGTAGGTACTTAAGACCGATGCAGAGCCTCCAAATCTTCCCTCTTATAATCTAAACCACCTATATCCGATCTAACAATTACCACAAACTGTAGGTATGTGTAATATCTAAACCCAACGATGTTTACTCAGATTCTAGTGTAAGATCCAAACGGACATCCTCAAAGCACACCGTTGAACTCTTTTAAACGACACCGCTCAAAAAACTTTTACTAACTTAAGTTAACTATTTTGTTGTTCAATATTGACCCTTATTTACTAGGTAATAGGATTGAAGGGTGGTGTGATAGCGTTTGGTATTGTGGCGGAAGCGGTGCGGCCTCGCGTTGGTAGTTTGGTACAAGTGATGAGGGAATAAATGAGGCTTTGAGGAAGAAGGCTGTGTCTTATTATTTGTGGGCAAACCTATTTCTTAAGAGTTGTAATTTAGTTTGTTAGTAGTAAGAAACAAGGATGGGGCTGCCTATCTTTGAGAACTCATCCCCTATACAGAAGTAGGGTTACTTTTTCTTGATGATTGAAAGCTCAAGTGCCTGAATGAAAGTGAGACAATTACTCTCGAAAACCACATGCAAAACTATTGGAAACCGCGAAAAAATATGTTTAAAAGCCCCCTTTTAAAAATGTTTTACATGCTTTAGATCAATTTTCATAACTTCTTCATCATAGATTACTTAATATTACTTTTCTAATACAAAGTCACATCCATCACAACCCAATCTCTTACAACTTAGGCCTAGCATTTAGTAGAGCGGCGCACGCGCCGACAAGGAAGTGACGTCACGGCGCGCCCCGTCCGCCACGTCGCGTTATCTCGGCCGCGCGTGCCCCATTTATCGATATCTTTCCGCCAAGGGGTCACTGGACATTCGTACATATCAACCAACTTTAGGACGTGACTGTCTTTTAACGTTGCGTAAAAGATTTTGAGATGTGATGCAAGATTTTTGGTGCAATTTTTTTGCAGGGAGCGAATAATATTTATTTTAGTGGATGGCAAACAAGGCTACACCCATTTAATATCGAGTGCTCAATACCACAGGCATCGTAGAAAAGATGCCATGCCGAGAGACAAAACCTCCGCTAGGAGTAATAGTGTTCTGTGGACAGAACTGAAATTTGTCATGTGCCTACTCTTTGAACCGGAAACAGAGCTTGGTGGCACAAATATACGAATAGTGGTACATTTTTGTTAGTGTTTTTTTTTAATGCCCTTTATTGACTAGTGAATGTGTTTCGCTATTTGAATTCTAGTGTGTCAAGTGATGCACATAGCAACAATGACAAGCACTGACGCGACTGTATATCCGAATTGAGGGCCGGATTGGAGTCAGTGAATCAGAATCGACGTTTCAGATAATGTATTGTAAGAACGTAAGCTTTCAAAGCGAAAACCTTCTTAAAGATTTTGAACAGGATCTGTTATTGCGAACTACATTTTATTACTGCGAATTGTTTATCTTATAGCCCTTGTGCCTCCATAGGGAAACATTGTTTGCATTGTTGATCTCTGACCCAGCACGTTACACATTAAAGTGCTAACGGCTCTTACGAACTTATTTTGTATATCAAAATGAATTTAAAGTATGCCTGTGATGATTGCAATAAAATATTCCAAGTGAAAAGAATTCAGTTGGAAATCATGCCTCGACAAAAACTGGAGAGTGTATGTATTTATGTTTATCTTAACATATCAAGCTATATCCGGAATTTTAAATTGTAAATCATTCAATAAAAAACTTTAATAAAAAAAAAACAAATGATACAAATAATGCGACTCAGGAACTTCTAAAATCCAACAGGAAAATTGCAATACGCAGAGTTGGTGGATGATTGACGGATATCGAAAGACACTCCTCATAAAACATGACAGTTTTGTGCCTTTCTCCAAAAACCTCAATCAGAGCAAAACTTTCATTTCGTTTAATTATAATTCAGTAAGTATACTACGACAACAATTTAAAAGTTTCTTCGGCAAAAATGCGAATTTTGGAACTAGTGAGGCTTGAGTTTAAACCATGCAGGCTTTAAGTGAGTCAAGAACTTTTAATCACTCGTGAGTGTAACAAAAATTAGAGATTCCTTCCTACATATGTTATAGTCACTGAATTAGGAACATGAAACTTTTAAATTGTGTCGTACTGACTACCTACTGCACATAATAAACGCAGTCTACTGCCGGTTTCCTTGTAACCTCACTTCTCCACCTGTCTTCGATTGAGCGATAACTGAACGGGTCTGGTGGCCTGTCAATCTGTTCCTATTCACTGGTTATTAATATCAATATTGATATAACTGGACTGGTTTCAATTTCTGACGCTGATTGGGGGATGCAAGGGGAAGATTCTGATCTGGAACTTGATGATTATGATGAGGTAGCTGATAAGAGGATGGAAGGCAATGGACTGCGTGTTGCGGATGTTGGAGACAATAATTAAATAAAGAAAAATGAGCAGTGGTGGCCCAGTAGTAACGGCCGAGACTTACGACTTGCAGGTCCGTAGGTTCGATCCCAGACAGGCGCTTTACTTTGTGTAAATTATTTCATCACCATTGCTCTCAAAAACGGTGAAGGAAAACATCGTGAGGAAACCGGCATGCCCTTGAACCAAAAATTCGAAAACATCTACCAATCCGCATTGGGCCCGCGTGGTGTATTACGGCCCACACAGAGAGGAGGCCTGTGTCCCAGCAGTGGCAATATTATAGGTTCATTATGCTAAAGAAAAGGACGGAAAGCAGACAATTGAGGATTTTGGCACTGTAACAGTGTTATTACAAAAAGCGGTTTAACTGAAAACCCCGTTTTAAAGCTCTATAAACTACGGTTTAAACCAAAATGATATTACAAAACGTGGTTTTTCGAAAAACCGTGGACCATATCATGGTCTAACGCTAAACCCCGGCGGCCCCTAGTTTAAACGATCAAACTATGGTCTAAATCGTATCAGTCAAAGTTTCTCTTGTATTTTATAGCATCTTTTTCATTGTGTTGTGTTGTTTTTACCCGAAAATGGATCTTAACATGGTCGATTTAATTGATATTGAGGATATTGAAGCCGCTGAGTTGTTGGGAACGCCACGCCGACACAACATAAATCGTGTTCGAATCAATCAAATAAATTAAAATTAAATTTGAATCAATTAAACACTGATTTCAAGTTAATCGAAGTAATTTATGTTTATTTACTTTTTCCTCGGTACCTACTCCAATTCTCAGATCGTTTTTTCTTTTGTTGGTCCATCACAATATGATATTAAAATTACCTACTATAGAATGTAATACTATACAAAGAGGCAATTGTTCTATTAGAAACTTCGATAACTTAAAAATTCCAAAGCTAAATGAATTTTGTTCAACTTGCGATGGTTTTGTTTAATGTTATGGTTTCATATAATGCGCGATAATTTTACGTTTCGTTACACGTACCTAGATGTATTATTAGTACTTAATACGACATTAAGTCATGTGCTTAAACCTAAACAAAACTGCAATCGACGAAATAACTAATATTCCATGCAAATTAACACTCAATATTTTTAACACTCCTAAACATCATAATAATCATTAGCGTATTAACAAAAAGTTTTCATTTCTGAGCATACGGAACGTTGCAATAGAATGATAACATGGTGAACGAATAATATTTGTATTACTCTGTGGTTGTTACAAAGACAATGGTTCAAATGACGGCACTAAGAAGACCACGGTTTTTTGAAGTTTTGTAATACGGACAAATTTAGACCATGGTTCTGCAGATAAGCCTGGACTTCGTAGCACAGGTTTAAATCAAGGTTTATTTAGTTTTTTTGTAATAAGGAATCAAAGAATGATGATACTCCTAGTGAATAAACGTAAATGTAGATGTAGATGATATCGATGGAGTGGCCTTAGTTTTACTAAAGGTGTGTTCCTTACAAACGATATGGAGATAGATTATAAAACAATGTTGCTAGCTAAAAGACTCCAAAGTTATCGCGTATTGATTTTATCGAATGCTTAAACAAATATTTCCACGTAAAATTCAGTCGACATAAAGCTGATAATAAAACAATTTACCGCGAAACAGAAAAGATCTTTAACGCAATTCAAACGCCAGCCTTCACATATTTGTACCAATAAATCACATTTGGACACTAAGATTTGAGCCTAGATATCCAAACATTGCAAATAGATTTCCTAAGAAGAAAGAGATACACATATCTGATACTAATGCGTAGAAAAGAGACAAAAACAATTTTATCCTATCTGTTTAAATCAATAGGCTTCAACGTGATAACCAAAATGTTGAAACGTTTTAATCGACGCCAATGAATTTTTAACTTACCATTTTAGGTTATAAGGTGAATATTTGCTTGTCAGAATAAAGTGCTAAGTGAAATCTAACTATGATATCGGTGAGCTAAGTAATAAACAGTGCTAATGTTAGTACGCATGCGCGTAGATCTAAAAGATACGGTCTCAACGGCGCCTAGGGCATAAAGCCGGGTGTGCACTTACAACTTTATGTTGCCAACATAACAATAAGTTTGGGTTTTTATGTTATCAGTTTGATATGGATATGAAGCAGCTGACTAACATTTTGCGATTATTTATGCTTTTAGTTTTCTGAACATATTAACGTAATTAGCATGAGTGTGTAGTAAGATGGTGTTTAACTGATAACGACTACAAAATATGTTACGTTTACTTCTGTTATTGAAGAACCAAAAGAGAATTCCACCATTTCAATCATATATGATCCTTCTCATTATGCAAGACACTAGCTAGCTTTCATAGGGAAAAGTTCTGGATCGTACACTATTAAGGATGAGAACTTAAGGGGCTGACATCAGCTAAAGCGCGGTCACTGTCGGACTGCATAGAAAAGAAAGAGAAGCGCGATGATACAAAGCTGGTAATTTATTGCAAAATATGAAGCAATTCTTTATTTACCTAAAATCTATTGATTGGACTAAAAAATTAAAACACTATCACGTTAATATGTTGCTGGAAGAATGATCTGAGAAAAAAACAGAATTATTGCATGTATATTAGTATGGTTTTTAATCGTTAAAAGAAATTTTTAGAGGTATCTTCGTGGCTTTTTTCTATCGTACCAAATTAGTTGTATTATGTTTGCAACACACTATCTAACTAGCATATATCCTGAAGAATATCATATATTTTTCTGATTTAGTTTACTGCAGTGGATCACATACTTTTAAGCAATATAAAACTTGCGTTTAGGTAGGTCATGTAGTCCCCTTAACATCAAACAATATCTACATAGCCTACATAAACTTGAATCAATGTCGTGTCTCACGTGTCACCTCCCGTGTTGAAAACCAACACAACCACTTACGTCAGTTTACCAACATAATCCGCCAGTGTATCTTCCGCCCAACATTTAAAATCTTAATTTATGACTATAAACTAAGATAATAGTTTAAGATAACCGTCTGTTTGTTTCTATTGAACTACTGCAATTATAACTTGTATACGAAGATCATTATTAAGATGTTCACCGCTTTGTTGGAGCAGTTCACAGGTTAGATGTTTGAGATAAGAGGTGTTGGTAAAGTTCGTGATAAGTTCGTTAAGATCGGATGTTTAACTTTGCATAGCAATATTTGATTATAATAGAGATTGTTAAGCTGAACGCACTTTTGAAAATATATCAGTAGAAGTAGGTTTATACTGGCTGTCTGAATTGAATATACCTATATATATACAAATAGGTTCCAAGGAGTCTCTTTTGTTTAAGTAAAATTTTAGACCGATAAGAACATACGAATTTATTTAATGCATTATTTTTTATTGGGAATTAAAGTTCAATAGTTTGAAGCAGTACCTAAGTATCAAACTCAAAGCATTTATTTCAAATAAACCAATTACAAGCACTTTTGAATTTTTAAGGGGTCGGTCAGTCAGAAAGATGAAGCTAGTTGCCCATTCCAAAGCGCAGTAGGTACCTACGGAGAAGAACGGGCAAGAAACTCCATGGACACTCTTTTGAATCAAAATATTGTTGCAAAAAATATCAACAGGTTTACCGGAAATGTGCACGTCCAAAAAACGATGTACATTTTAATCGTCATTATCATTTTCACACCGCGTCGGCCTACAGCATAAGCCATTTCAAAATTATAATGTGAATATCTAACCAATGGCTAACCTAGATAGAGGAAAGTCCAATAAACTGTAAATATACGAAATGTTCTTAAAACAGTAATAAGTAATGTAAAATGACATGAACTACAAGATTAGAGTAACGAGGCTACCGGTGCCAGGGTTCACAGTGAATTGATTAGGATTTGTCACGTTAACACAGATACATATTCTATTAACTAAGTTACTCTTATAACCTTCAGCTTTCCTTAGATTAATACTACTATATTTATCCTGTATGATCTAGGAGAAAAAGGGAATTTGACGCTCACCTCACACACTAGACTAAAACTTGGTGTTCAGAGAAAATCTTATTAAAAAAAGTAAGCCATAAAAGAACAATCAATCCAAAGATTGATGAATATTATAAAGAAATCTAAAAATGTGATTCATCAACGCCTTGGCTTCCAGTAAGTAGTCCTAACTAAGGTATTATTAATTAAAAATTGTATACTAGATGAATGATAAGAAGTGTGAAGACCTCTAAGCAACATTTATGACAATAACAAGCTCACCGCTAGAAAACCCGACCCGTAGGTTTTCTTCACGAAAAAACCTCTAACGGAGAACAACATACGCAGTACATCTTCTTACGCACACACGCCCATACCACATGTGTCGAAAACAGGCACTCCTGCGCAACGCCTTGCGAAAAATCACCGCTGCCATACTGTAAAATGAATTCTATACATAAAACGATAAAACTGCGAAAATTTCGTTCCAATAATTACTTGGCATCGTCACTTATAGGGATATTTAGTCACATGTGATCACCGTATTTGGTATGTTGTTTTTATCTCGTGTTTGTCCTTTTCTGTGTCACGTGGACGATGTATGTCTGTCTCTGTCTGGTGACGTCACTGAACGGTAGTTGCGCGTGGTACTACTGGGATCTTCGAGATACCTCCGAGGCAAGCGTGATCGGTCCGAAGGGTTTGTATGAAATAAGTTCACGTTTACTTTTGACTTCGCAGCTTATATTTATGTGAGTATGTAGCGTTGAATGGCGATCGAGAGGTCGTGGGGTCAGGAATAGGTATCCTATTGTGATGAAACCACTCCTAGATAATAAACATCGTTGGCTTACTTTGTTTAAGGTGTTATATGTTTAAGTATTAGTAATCCTGGATCCTAAATTGTGAGCATTGTTTACTGGTCTTAGAGAAACTCTTTTTCGGTTAGAAAAATAAGAAACTCCTCTCAGATTGTGGAAAAACACTGAGCTTTTGAAGTTATTATGTTGCTTGCTCTTACGATGAAAAACATAAAGGTAACAGAAAGAGTCCTTGTAACAAGGATACCAAATAAAGGTATGATAGGACGATGAAACCAATAGCTTCTAACCACCTTTTTTTCGGTTTTTAATTTTTAATGCCAATCGACTAAAAAAAAAAAAATTAAAACTATGTATTTATTTCTTTAAAAATTTTCAGGATTTTAAACACAGCAAAAATAGCGCTTAATCTTGTTATAATAAGATTATGTGCGCTATCAGCTTATTTTATAGTTGCTCACATAAGTTTATAGGCTGAGAACCTACACGCTGACATCCTCCATTCCATACTTCCCCACAGTAAAGTAGGCTTTTAAAAAAAAATTCATTTGTTGAGGTTTTTTGGCATAAAATGCCATTTCGCGTGTACTGGCAAAATCTCGTATTACGACATTTGACTATCTATCCCATTAAACAACAATAGAAATAACTTTTTAATTATGACTATTATGAGACGTTAATTTTGCTGCGAATACCTCCTGAATTTACGTAGAAATAAATAGTATGTACAACAGCCCCATTTTATGTCCAGGAAAATCTCTGTCCATTCCAAGGTTGCCTGGAAGAGATCGCAGAAAGCGATAAGGCCGCCCATTGTATATTAAGTAGTGTTCAGTTGAATTTTTGTTGTTATGTTTTTTGTGGTGTACCATAAAGAATATATAAATAAATAAATATGTTATACTTAGTGTTAAATTTTCTAATAATTTATAGAAGATATTGGTAGTTCGTCGTCGATATAGTGCTCATATATCGGCACGCATCAACGGCAGAGGCAACTGCAGCCGTATATGAGCACTAAAACCACGAATGATTATAGCATTTTAGAAAAAAAACGTGCCCTCTTCAGCCATAGCCAGAGTGTCCCTGCTTTACAAAGCGTAAACGATCGTTTGAAGTTTAAGAATTAGCATTTGACCATCAAAAGCCATGTGTCACTGTGTTGAACACAGTTTAGAATTTCTGACTCATCAGGTTTCACTATTGTTGCAAAATAATGACCATCGATTGGCTAAAAATATCGCAATAACGTTTTGTTATAAACCGCAATCATTTGCATGTGATGACAAGGCCCATTACCATTCAATATTGGCCAAATTTTATAAAGCCCGACTTGACTTAAAAGACTTAGGAAAAGAATAGAATGGAGTAGAATACTCTTTATTATGTACACCATCAAAATCCACCGAAAAAGAGCTCAGATCATGTCTTTTCTTATTCACGACATAGATAAATTATTATTTGTCTCAAGAGGTTTGATTTTGTTTTGAAGTTTGGAACCGTGGTCTCAGTAAGTTGTAAACAGCCAACTGATCATCTTTAGTTTCTATACCGCGAAAGCTCATCTGCATAAAATACTATCTAGACTTGTACACCTAGCTCCTGAACTCGCCAACACACAAACATACTCTGATATCGCGAGTACACCCTGACAGTCGCGTGTCAACCTGTGAATTAGTGTTGTGCGAGCTCGCGTGTCGTCAGCGAATGGTGTCGATACTTTATATCGATATTTATCGATGCGACGCCACGACTTATAGCCACCGATCGGCTGATAACAAGCCGATTTGTTAGCGACCGATGTACACCAAGTTTTGTTTATTTTAACAACTTGAAACGATAGGTGGAACGGTCTAAGTTGTATGTCATTTTAAAATATTTCAGCATGTTTTTTTATGTCAAAAATATTTTATGAGCTTTATGATTTATAGTAGATATGTTTATGATAGCAATTAGTTCTTGTTCAGAACGAAGTCTGAGCAATAGTAATACTGCCATTTCAACATCAATATCGTTAAAAATTTCTAATCGACCTTCAAGAGATAAGTTCTGCAGTTAACACAAAGTAAATGAAGAATTTTCCTCAAGAGAATGCGAATACTTTTCATTTTGAAAAAGGAAATTTATAAAATGTGGAGTAAATGCAATGTGATCTTGTGTGGAATTTTTACAAACATTTTGCGACAAAGGATGTGTCGTATCCTTCTGCATACTTTCATACTTTCTTTGTTATTTCACAACATGCAAAAGCACACATACCTAAAATATACAAACAGCAAATCATAAAAATGTAGCGTGCGAAACCATGCTGTGCAGTTTAATAATTCACATTGTACATCAAGATAGCAGCCGATTATATTTCAGAAGCGTCGAAATAAATTCATATTCATAGCGCACTTTTTATCGATAACAAGTCACGTCACTGGTAGCAAGTCGGCTCGTTAGGTCGTCGGTAATGTGTCGACATTTCTGTCGCCACTCGCGCGGCGCGGGTTAAACGCTATGTGAAGTTTACGATATAGACGCAAATTAGCGAGCGGCGCGCACGCAGTCTTAAGAGTAAAAAAAAGCGTTTATCGAACCCATCCTCGCGTTTTAGGAAAAGCGAACGGTATCTTATTAATGATTATTGGTGCGTTAATCAGGCTATAGTTGTTCTTATCTAAATGAGGTGGATGATGTGATGTTAGAAAACGTGTAGTTTCGCGCCTTGGTTTTACAATATTGGTGTTTATTTATTTATTTATTTATATATTCTTTATTGTACACCACAAAAAACATAACAACAAAAATTAAACTGAACACTACTTAATATACAATGGTGGTGTTGTCAGTCATGTACCTACCTATGAGGCTATGACGCCTACACTTAGATTTTTACCAATGAAATTGATCGCAATGAACACGTCTAAACCGTATTCAAGCAGAGTAATAGTTGTAGAATATTGACGCTGACAGCTCTAGAACGCAGTTTAGGTGTTCTTATCGCGTCCATTCCCGCTGATTCGTCATTGGTGAAATTCCCCCTATGATTTTACAAAGCTAATCATAATTCTGTAGTGCCTACATAAATAATATCAAATGACAGCAATAACAGCAAAATGCATTTTAATTTCTCAACATTTTAATCAACAGTAAATTCCTAGATGTTAATTCCGATTACAAAAGACAGTTGTCAACATATCGCATAGGTATCGACTATCGATATTAAAACCATCGGCATCACTATCAGTCGACATGATCGCTTATCGATCAACGAGCAATTATACTATTGAAATGTTCTGCTTAAAATAGATGAGATTTTGCATCTACGAGGAGGTACACATTTTTTTAAAGCCCTGCTCAAGGCTAAGCTGAATGTGGCTTATCAGAATTAAAGATTATTTTATTTATTTATTTTCAAGCTATACTTTGTGTCCTAACGATTGTTGTAACTAACTCTTTATTCAAAGACAAGAAAATGTTACCAAATTAAAATAATTTAAATCAGAATAATTTAAATCTGAACTGTCGGTTAAAAAAAAATTACTGTTTGAAAAATTTTTTGCTTAAAGCTAAGCTAAACTTTGGAGTTAAAGCGCGGTAAGAAGCAAATTTTAAAGTAAGTACTTAATTGACAATAGCGCATCGCGGCTACAAATAATTAGGTTCAAAACAGCGATGCGTTTGATGTTAGTTGACTCGAATGACCACCATTTTTTTCCGTTTTAATTAAATTAAATGTACTGCTAAGTGGAATAATTTTAAACTATTTCTTTAGTTGATTGAATTCCAATTGTTATCATTACATAAAATATGATAGTTTACGCTCAAGCCATCAATTTAAGTCTACAACCGAGCATTAATAAAAACTTCCGAGATCCTTTATCGAGACCTAGGATCGGGAATCAGCCTACAGTTTTCAACAGGCAATTACACGATGTTCTTTTAAAAAGAATCGAGTTTTGCATAAACTGTAGAACCAATTCACACGCCTCTCCGCTGACGATGGTTGAGATAGGGGGTGTCCATCTGCGACCGGCCTGTCGCTCCGGGGAATTTTGTTAAATATGATGGTTGGACAGGTGTCTTGTAATTGTTTATAATTAAAGTGATCTGTATGTGATAGAGACTAATGCGTGCACTATTAGATGGCTGCCATTAGTTACATTGTTTAATGTTAGTGGGAAATAGGTAGCGTGTTCAACTGGCTTGGAAGTTACATACTTTGTAGAAGGAATAAACTTTTAACGTAAGTGAAATATTTACTCTTTTACTAACGCACCAATTGCCTATGATAGGTTAAAAGGTCTTTGTTTATCTACACAAAACCATCCATTCTGAAGACTTTTACGGCAATTTCAAGAATAGGTAAGTACGGTTCAATTGTGCCCGCAAAAACATCTGACTCAAATCAGATGGGTATCAAATGCTAGGAATTCCATGACAACAAAATTATTAAGGCCACATATTAAAGATTTTGGGCAAAGTTAAAATAATTGCATCACCCTGGGCGGGCCGCTAGGAAATCTGCATAAAAGAACAATATTAAACAAAAAGTTTAAAAAATTTCGTACCGAGGTGTCGTTAAGGGTAAAACCTGCGTGGCAAATTATCTGTTGCCTCCATTAGGAATAGGTTTTAGGGCAAAACAGAAAAGATACAGAGTTATGTGCATCGTTTGAATGGCAGCTCAACAATCACACAAAATTTGGGAGTATTGCATGGTGACTGGTGAAAATAAACAAATACCAACCTAGCTAGGTTGGTATTTGTTTATTTTTGATTTACCACTTTAGCCTGTCCAGCAAACATTACCACCTGCTTGAGGGATTGAATCCGGCAAATATATCGTCATAGCTCACAGAATAAGCTAGCTGAAGTGGCAATGGGCCGGCCATATTATCTGTAGAACGGATGGGGTAGACGTGTTCTTGAGTGGAAACCGCGAATCGGCAAACGTAAGTTAGGACGCCCTCAGGATAGGCGGAGCGACGATATTCGAAGGGTGGCTGGCAGCAGCTGGATGCCAAAAATCGAGCTGAATTGCGTGCAATAGAAGAGGCCTCCTGTAGCCTGATCACGATGATGGCTAGGTTGTCTATGCAGCAACTTAGCAAGTTCACACTGACAGGTAAACAAAAAGAAGAAGAAGACCACCTCTTCGTATAACAGTTCTTGATATCTCACCAATCGTCCCTTTATTTCTGATTTACCACTGGAGCATGTCCAGCGAACATTACCACCCGGCATATTGATTGTTGCCAACATGTAATACAATACACCAGTTTACACCGATACCATCAAGTTAACGCCACTTATTTTAACACGTTATCTCTTAACTTATGCATTATAGTTTCGCGAAAGTAGCATCGCATACCTTCTGAGATAAGTATCGTTATGACGAAATCTGCTCGTCTGCAGGTGTGAAGTTTATAAAGGTTGAGTTTAGAGGTGTTGTGGGGGAAGTTGGGAGTTGGGAGAGTTGTCGAAAGGCTAAAGGCGGGCAGACAGGCGCGACGCGACTCTTGTAGAAGGATTTGTATGAAGTTTTCATAGATAATTCCTATCGGATATGCATTTCCGTGTTGTCTGGTACATTATTATAGGTACATGATAAGTTAAAAATTGGTCATTTTCTGTTTTTACATCACACATTATTTTCTCGACTTTTTTTAACTTTCGTTTGGTCTATTCTTTGTAAGTCTCCTGCTGATTTAAGTACATTTAACAGTTTGATCAACAAACGTAACTATTCCGATTTGTAGCATTATTTAACGTTTCAAATGCTCATAGTGTAAAATCTGATTTTTGGATTTATCATGTAGGTATATCAGACACCACAGAACTGATCTACACCATGCTGCTTCAACTTTACCTTTTTTTGAATCTTGCTTGAAACTAAAGCATTATTTGAAGAAGTAACTTAGGGCCGGTTTTTTGATCCGTAGTTAACTCAAACATTAGTTAAAAATAGAAACGAATGGTTCAATTTTGGCAAAATATAACCTTATTTACTGTTTTTAACTAATGGTCGAGTTAATGGTTAAATTTTGTTCAAAATGAATGGTTTGTTCAAAATTAAAATTTTGTCAAAATGTTTTAGACAAATCAACACATTTTGACAAAATTTTCATTTTGAACTGATGGTTGAGTTAACTACGGGTCAAAAAACCGACCCTTAGTTTTTACGATTTGCCTATAAGAGATACTTAATACTCTTATACAATTTTGGTGTAAGAGCTAATTAAGCCAGGCTTAGGAAATTTATTGATTTATTGAGCACTAAAATGGTTTTCCACTGTTTTATTTAATCAATTAATGTAATATTAGGCACCAGTCTAGTCGTAATTTGACAGTAAATGAATGAACAACTAGTAATATTTATTAATAACGTAGTGATATGCTATAGACACGTCACCGTTTCCTTAATAGGAAACCTACAACGATAATAAAACTACTTCATCCAGACATTCACGCAATGTCTAAATTACGAACATTACTGTAACACACCTATATTTATATTTAAAACCAGACAATTTACGTTACGGCTCCTCTATCGTTGTAATCTATAAAAATTAAACAAGAATAACATTTTAAAACAACTATAATTTTCAACCTTACAACTTTCATATTAAGATTGACGTGATATGCAAAGAAAAAAATTGTAAATGTCATCTCCAACTTACTATAACCATTCAAAAATTGAATTTGTTTTGAAGATGGGTTGTAACTTGATTGCCATAGAGTTGAGTTTCTTTTGATGGTTGTTGATGAGACGTATCGTTAAGTTGGTGTTGAAGTGATGAGATTAATTATAAAGATGCATCTACGGACTGGTTGCGTATAACGGTCGGTGACAAGCGAAATAATACGCTTAGCGAGAAGTGTTTCAACTAATTAATTTCTATGAACACATTAAGATTTAATGTAGGTCGGTCGGTAGCTCTCTGTTAGAAGATTTTGGGAATAATCTCTAGAAATGCGGATGTTTTAGGCGAATTTTCTCACGATTTACAAACTGCGATACTAAATTTTATTAATTATATGCATATTCTTCAAGTTTGACCGCCTCGTTGGTCTAGTGGTCGCAAACGCTACTACTGAGGTCAGGATTTGTGCCCGCTTGATGGCAATAGGCCGCCCCCTGTTATATGGTATTTAAATATTACTGGCGAAATGTGGGTGTACTAGGTACACTTCTGCCTAACTCCTCGCGGATTACAGGCGTGAAGTTATGGTATGTGTCTTCAAGACTTCAAGAAACTGATCAAGCAACGGGTGAGAAAAAGCGATAGCAAAGCTTAGGTACGCGGCTACTTTATAATTTCAAATTCAAATTTATTTCATAAAAAAAAACATGTTACTTTGTAGTTATAAGTCCTTCTATTGTTCTTTAGTTCCAATTTTGTTTTCATTATGTATAATGTATTCTTTCACTATGTAAAACTTCAAACAGCTCAAAAAAAACGTTCAACAATTTCCTATATTCTTTCTTCCGAACCAAAAAACTTAAAACATAAAAAATGTATTCACGTAAAATACATAGTTACAGTTCTTGTCACTATTTCTTTCGAGGCCGCTTTACAACAGTTTTTATTTAGAGCGTCAAAAAATATAACCGTCTTGAAGATACAAGAATACTATGTAAACGTCGTTTTTAACATAATTTAATAAAATATTACCCGTTCATGTCTTTTATGACAGCCAGGTGGTAAGAAAAGAATATATAAGTTTTATTATGAACTGTATAATTCCGTCAATAAAATGGCTTACAATTCGGTCGAATTGTTATAAAATATTTAGGTACCGTATTTTACTGTAATATTTGTTCGCGACGGAGCGTCACCATACTCAGATTTGTTAATGTTATAGTAATTTCTTAGTTTATTTATTCCCTAATTTCTTAAATAGAATGTATGTACGTGTCGGAACATCGCCATACGTAATTTTGTTCAAATAATAGTAATTTACTGCTAAGAATGTTTTAAAACTTAATAGACAGCGGGCGTACCACTACTTGCGCCCATGTACCCAGATAGGGTCTTAAGTTCTGAAACGTTCTTAGTGAATAATTGGTAGTAAAACCTTTTAAATGTTGTATTTTATAGCATAATAAGATAGAATAGGTATAGTTCTAGCCTAGACATCATATTGTATGTACTAGAAAGCTATTAAAGATGAAATTGAGTCGTTTTTCATTTAACCCACTGGTCGCAACCTTGTGAGCATCAAAAGGGTGGGACGTATATAGTTTCCCTATAGTTTTTTGGTACGTCCAGGTAGCCTGGACCGAGACCTAGCCCTGGATGTAATTTTTGGACCTGTGGTCAAATGGGAAGTCCACCTTTTTGATGAGCACAGGTTGCGAGCAGGGGCAAAATAGTACGTTTTTTCTTACAGTCTTCAGAGGCGCTTCACGCCCTGAAAATCTAGATGTAATTATGAAAATACTAGATTTCTTTAGTTCGATAGACCTACTTTAGGTACCCGTTTAGAAATTGAATATCGGTTCAGGGGTTTCACAGGAAATCCACCTGACAGACTGGATAATAGTAATTTTTCACCCGTTTTCCCCTTTGTAATGAAATAACTTTTCAGCTGAAAGACACACAGTCGCTCCTGTAGTGTCAATAGATAGGGGATTACGCAAGGAATCCGGTTATGTATGACATGTCTGGATAGGGTGCCTAACTAGGGAGGTTTAACTGTAAGAATGCTTGTAAACGTAATAAAAATAAACGTATAATCAGGGAGAAATTCGCGGTCCTCGTTACGGTAAAGATTCGAGCCACTTAAGCGGGCGCGTCACTACCGCTAATTTCGTAGTCATCAGCAAGGAACTTTACGGCTCAAAATACGTCATCAAGTGAACCCCTCAAAAGGACCCGAATCGCTCCCTGAACACTTAAAGAACTTTCAACTTGGTGTTATTATTTTTATCAACCCCTTCATATAAGTAAGTACCCCGGAACACGAAGACATCAGTACGAAGCCACAGTCGGGAATCTTGAAGATACCTGGAACTTATAGGTGTAGGTCGTCAGCGCCGCTGTGGATTGGGAGACGCCCGACCTCATACTGGGATAGCCCTGGTTGGGTATTACAACCTCCCTCACCCTGGAGCTCAGCGATCACGCCCGTCCGGCACAATATTTGTGTGGTATTTTTTACTTTTCATACCTAATAAAACTTGAAAAAATAAACTCAAACTCAAAGCATTTATTTCAAATAAACCAATTACAGGCACTTTTGAATTGTCAAGGGGTCGGTCAGTCAGAAAGATGAAGCTAGTTGCCCATTCCAAAGCGTAGTAGGTACCTATGGAGAAGAACGGGCAAGAAACTCCATGGACACTCTTTTAAATCAAAATATTGTTACAATAAAGTGGTTACACCATTCATGTTGTAATTATACATGTGAGAACGATGTAGAAAGACGTGCACGTTAAAAGCGTCCGTAATAAAAATATAAAAACAATTATGGAATTAAAATAAGCCGTGGCAGCTAAGAAATGACCAGGGCCTACTGACGGCGCCCGTTCACGAACATGGCGTATGGGTCAGCACCATTCAGCTCAACCATTTTGAAGGGAACTCAATAATATATAAAATATTTATGCTCTTAGGGTTGCGGGAAAGTCCGAGAGGGATACCGTGGCCCCTGGCACAGGCAACTGAAGGAACACGGGTGGGTTTTAGCCAGTAAGAGTCTGACACGCCCTCCCGTTCCGCCCTGAGAGGGAGAGGTTATTTGATGACCTCACACCCTAAAAAAATAAAATAAAAAAAAGACTTACGGGTTCCTAGAAAAGTGGTGGCCACAGTGACGGTAATCATGATAGTGATGGCACCGCTCTCTCGGGAAATACACTTACTTACTTTCATAAATAACGTTTCAGTGACGACGTTCAGCGTTAAATAGCGAACGCTATGTGGCGGCCACCGCAGTCTTAGGAATCCGTAGCTTTAGGTTTTTAATTATACGTTTTAGGCAGCCTACAATTAAACCCCTAAAGCTATTGGTGAAGTACCATAGGCCTAAATTATACATTTCCCAAATTAGATCACGGATAACAACGTAGTTCCCTTGATTCTGAGAATTGAAGTTCCTGTTTTCTATTTAAGCGTAAATTATGTATAGCAACAATCTATTAACAAGCTGTTGCTGGGGAGTTTGTTGCGCCAACTTTTTCTTCCCAGCTTCTTCCATTTGCAAGTGGTGCAGGGCGGCCTTTTAGGGGTCTGTCTTATTAAATTTTGACGCTCTTATAAAGAAAGTTCTGATTCTCTGTCTAATCTGAACGAATGACTTCTGGTTTTGATTATTAGTATCTACATCTGCCTAGCCTTTACCCAACATGTTGGGGTCAGCCTCCAGTCTAACCGGATGCAGCTGAATACCAGTATTTAACATGGAGCGACTGCCTATCTGACCTCCACAACCCAGTTACTGGGTAATACGATACCCCTTGGTAAGACTGGTTGTCAGATTTTCAGGCTTCTGACGACCCGTAACGTCTGTCAAAGATCCACAAATGACAGCTGAGACCAACGGCTTAACGTGCTTTCCGGGCACGGAGGGGTCTTGGTATGTAAATATGGTCACCCATCCACGGATCAACCGCGGCAAGCGTAGATTAACCTGTTACTAAGCCACAAGCCCCACTGATTTTGATTCCGAGTATGTCGAACTTAATTGAGACACAAAACAAATTACCTATGTGTTGAAGAATAGTTGTAATTGTAGTTGAATTACAACTATTCCGCTACACATGGGATCCTGACCATCTCAATAACTATATCTTTATTTACCTTAGCAATGATTGTCCGGAAGCAAGCCGAATAAGGCTGCAATAAACTTAGCTCCTCATACAAACGATGACGCAGACCGCTGTAGGCGTCATTTTAGAATTATACACTGGTACAGGTGGTAACTAGCTTGGGTGGTTCCATTGTAGAACGAGACACGAGAATTCTTATTAGATTTTTTGGAAAGTATTTCGTTTATTTGATATTTAAATTATTCGTTTTAACCAAGTAAGTATCTATGTTTTCTTTCAAGTGTCGTTGCGAGATGCCAAACTGTGTTTATATTAACGAAGATAATTGTTACTTATAGGACCAGGAGGTCTGTTATAATATTATTAAGTATATATTATACTCAGAGCGTTTTGTGTAAAAAAAAAACTTGCTTAATTTAAAATTGCACGCCCGTCCGCTAAAATGAATACACAAACATTTAAAATGTGTATGCAGCAAGCAGTGGAGGCGTGCAATTTTAAATTAAACGATCTCTACCGCCCTATACAATGCGAACTAACCTCGCTCGAGCGTGCCGTGTAGCCGCAGAGTGTCAACACGCGACAACAAATTGTCAGGACTCACGGCACGGCACGCCACGGTGACAATTATCTCGTCGTGCGCCGGACATGCGGGAACACGCCCGGATGCTTCTACGACTTATAATAAACTGCCAATTTATTTGATTAACAAATCTTTATGTTGATTCTTAATTTAGTACATACATTTGGCTTCATCTAGCTGTGGATTGTCTAATGTACAGCCAACCATGATTTTGAAGAATGCTAGATTTAGAATGTCTTAATTGACTGAATTAAAAACCCATTTGAACTGAGTACGAGATTATATTCCCCCGGGGAACAAAAGCGCAAGGTATAGAAGAAAACAGGTTGGGTCTAGATCGTCAGTGATACGAGACCGTCGTCATGACTCTACTACAAAATACCTTCTAATTGTTGAAAGCACAAAATTACCCTAGTGACCTCACATGCACATTATCAGCCTGTAATGTTCCCACTGCTGGGACACAGGCCTCCTCTCTGTTAGAGGGGGTTGGCTAGTGACCTCATTACGGGATAAATCAGACTTGAAATCTTTATTATTTCTTGTAACCTCAAGAAATAGATCAGCCCTAATCATTTTCAGGGATACCTACGAGTAATGAGCAAGTACTAACGAAACAAGTCTAATTCAAAGATTCAAATATGAAATTGAACCAAAAGCTCTATATTTACTTATATATCAAACCCTTAAAAGCACAGACACGACCATAGAATTATCATTAGCAACAAAACACTACACTATCAATGGCAGATTAAACCTGAGTTACTTCCATCTCAATAATCCTCATAATCTCCTAAACTAAGAAACAGTAGCAAACAGCAACAAACAATAAATAGTACTAAAACTAAATACAAAGCCTGTAAGGGCCGCAAAGCCTCGATAAGTCAAAATCCCTGTGTTCAGTCAACAGTCGTAAACAACATTAACATTGTCATAAATTGTGGGAGTGACGTAACTTCGATGTCCTTCCATGGTACAGTGGGATGAAGAAACGAGGGTTTGGGCTTAGAAACAGCGGGGGGATGACTAGAGTGATGATATGGAATCTGCATAATTAATCGACTTATATGGGAATGCTGAGTAATTGGCTAGGGTAAAATAATGTCAAAAGACAACAAATAGTGTGATATAGACTGTCCCTTACTAGGCCTTCGTGGTGGATTACGACGCGAACAATCTCACGGAGAGGAGGTCTGAGTTGTAAAATTATGTTGTCAAACATTTAAAAACAAACGAATAAAATCAGTTCTGGAAACTTTGTTCTTCTAAGGGTGAATTTCACCAAACTTTTATACCTAGAATAAGTCTTACCCGGAGAATAAATTTTTAATTTTTGACAGTATTCCATACTAGAACTGTCAGACGCCAATTTTATTCCACGGATAAAAGATATCTGACTTTGGTAAAATCAGCCCAAGTCGCATAAAATACTGTAGTTATTTGGCGAGAGAATGATAAAATGCGAATGAGATTATAGCATGAAATAGAAGATAATTCAAGACAGAACGGATTAATGTTCTGTGCATCAGAAATCGCTAACTTAAGTCCCCAACACGCGTTATAAAGCGAAATAGGCGCGAATCGGCAGGCTACCGTGCGCGCCCGCCGCAATAACTCTCAATTATCGACATCAAAGCGGCGCGCGTCGATTGTTTCTCGTGACGTGCCATATAACTGTGACGTCACATACCACGCTGTTCTATTTTAGGCATATTGTGTAGTTTGATAAGCCTACCTCAACAGAATGGAGTGTTGTATGAAATACGAAGAGGAAAATTCAGAAAAAATATAAGTAAATAAAAACAATACAATCGGCGGTCTTATCGCCTATATTAAGTATGAAATAATTAAATGCCTGCGACTATTTTGGGAATAACAACTCTATAGTTTTATGTTAGCAAATGACTGCCTTTAAATAACCACCTATAGTTTTTTTTTATCTAAGGTGATGATAGGTATTCCAAGAAAAAAACTTAATTTTTAGGTAAGTACCTATTTTGTTCCGTTGCCACATTTTTTAGATATCCGAAAATGTTACGTTTTAAAACGGATCTTCAGTCGCATCAGGGGGACTACTCTCTAAGTCAGTCAACGAAGAAACGGGCCCGTCCAAAAGCAGTTTGATACTTCAGAATTAACCCTACACCCGATTAATTAACTTTTTCGGACGGGGAAAAACACATCCGGAGTAAGGATAACTGTCAAGTGGTGTTGTCATCCATTTTTAGTTCGGGTCTCGAAGTAATCTTGATTCCGTAGGCGATACGAAGTAGCAAAAGCCCGTAACTTCGGCCGAAACTACGGATTTCGAACTAGGAGTGTAGACCCCCTGGTTAGACTACCTATAGTATACCTACGTCCAATTGCCTATCTAGTCTTAGATTAAATAAATAAAACAGTCACTCCATAAGCTTAAAGTAAATATTTCTCAAAATGTTATAATAAAGTCTGATCGTTTTCTTAGGTCAAAACTGGTTTATTATCGGACTATTTGTTCAGACTAATTTCGAGAACAGATAAGCTATGGTAATAGGTAATTTACCTTTTCAACAAAACCTACGATCGTTGAATATTTATTTAGAGTACCTAGTTGAGGTTATCTTGGCAAGGCCTTACCAGCGACGTATTATATTTTTCTTGATAATGGTGTCGATTATCTTGTCAGAAAATACTCTAAACTAGACTAAAAATCACCAAAATTTAGTTTATTCCTGTCAAACGACGAGTTCCCCTTCTGAAATCGACTAAAGTGACACAACTTAACTATATTTTATTTTGACAGCACTAAGATGCCACTGAGATAATAATTTAGTGGAAATGGCAATTTTGCTATTCTGAATTTGTAGTTTTTCACCTAAAATTTGTATGGTATAACTAAATCTGACTATTTTTAATCGCGATATATTCCACACCTTTTAAAGGTGTGGAATATAATTAGTTGTCATGAACTAAAATTCACACCAACAGCTCGCCTTCAGATGCAAAAACAGTACTTACTGTATCTTTTTTTCTTTTCTTTTGGTGAAAACGGTGTCCTATCGCAAAAATAATGAAATTTTCGACCCCCTTAACAGAACCCTTAAATCTCTAAATCTCACCATGTAGGTAATCATTTTTCATATTTTCCATACAAAAAGTGAAAAATTCCATACAAAACATGTCGAGGCTGCAGATCAAGCGCGCCTCTGGCTCTAAAAAAAAATCACGTGGTATGGCAAACAAGTACCACGTGGAGTCGGAATTGCCAAATTTGATTTTAGATGTGTCAAAATTATTTTTAAATTTACAGATTTTATTTTGCAGAAAACTTTAAGATTCTCATAGCCAAAAGTAAGGAATTTTAGTGATAGTTTAGTTCGGTGTAAGTACAAGAGAATCGGCACCATTATTGAGCTATTTCGAATTAAACTAAATTTATTATTCCAATAACTATAAACAGTAATAATGAAATTAAATTGAAATCGTATTAAATCAATACAATTAGTTAAAGAATCGCCCATGCAGCTTTTCACATGTCATGTCTACATAAATAAGCTCCTACCGAGCTCCACCTTATACTACCCGAAGTTATAATTAATAATGAAATGCAAGACCTCATAAATCATGCTACTAGCATGCCAGTCGAATGGCACATAATGTGTAGTTGTGTACATGAACAAGACGGGAATGAAGGGCAGGCACACATGAAGCGTTAAATGCACACGGAAACGCAAAATTGTGAATTTTCGGAGGTTTTTTAAAAACATTTTTGACTTGCTTTAGACATTTCAAATTTGTCACATAAATGATAAGTGGAGAAATATACGCTGATAAAAATGAGCGGTTCGAAGGAGATTCAAGGTTTCTTATATACCCTAATTTTAATATTAGATAGATTAAAGAATATGTAATTTCATACATTTTTTAATAATTGAAGATTGTTGCTAAGGTAGAATATGGTTTAAAGAACTTTTGTTATAGGTATGTACCTATTAAACCTAATAATACTGTATTTATTACTAATGAAAGTTCACATAATTCAACCTTATGATATCTTAAAAGTTAAATTTGGGTTATTAAATAAAATAATCGACTTTGTTAATTAAATATATTTGTACGCCTCTAGGCAAATCATATAGGATCTACCAATCTGTAACATCTCGCACACTGTTGTAATTTGACCTATGTTTACAAATAAAACATTCTGATTCTGATACGGCATCACCCGTGTTTAAGCAGTTTTTTTTGTTGATATTTTTGAGATATTGCTGTAGGTAATCAGGACTGCCAAGCTTAGTAAACAAATCGGAAGTACCTATGAACTTTCTGACGTAATTCCTTAATTAGATTTTACAACACCCACGAAAAGAGATTACTTAGTAGCATCAGAACGCAAAAAAATGGGTTATCTACTCGACAAGATCTTTGCCGATAGTATCGCGTTTAAAAACGCCTCGTCTGTACCAGATTTTACTGTGCACATCTGTCCGTAGAAAATATGCTTTAATTTTTCTTAAACGTGATGTCATTTCGTACTGGAAGAATGTAAACAAGTATGATTCAGAATTACTAGGGTCGGTAGTAGTACTGACATCATTAAGTAGCTGTATGTTAATAAAAAATAAGATATTATTTTCATTACACATTATTAAAATATTTCTGCTGTATATTTATTAAAGATAACATCGAGATTTAACTTGCCAGCCTTTCGGGCCCTTTTCCTGTTGACAGCGATGCGGACGAATTTTTCGATGCCCTATGATTATTTCCCCTCTTTTTTGTATACATGTACCTACATATTATTATTTTATTTCTGTTAACTTGTATATTATGTATTTAAATGTTAATTTGATTGAAAATTACATCCTACTATAATTATGTCGTCGCAAGTATATAATTTCCTAAGGATTGGTTAAGAAAGAATAAAATCAGTCGATAAGACAGATTTTATAGCCTTTCAAAAAGAATAGGAGGTATAGACATACTCTTGAAACGACATAGGTATATGTAAGTTACTTTGACATGAACTAATGAATTTGTTCTTTAAAATCTTAAAGCATGATAAATGATAAACGATTTTATTTCTGTAAGTAGGTTTGTACAAACACTTTTATACGTCAATTATATTTTTTTAAACTAGATGAGGTCGGCGTTTCCTATCTGATTACACTGAGATGAAAGGTCGAAACAAACTCAGAGGTCACAGTTTCTTTTAAAGTCCAGACAAAATCTTGGTCAGATCATGTGAAGACTATGTAGATCCGTGTCTGAAATGGTCTTTTGACGAAAGAACCACACAGATTGACTGGACCTGTCCAGTCAGTGCACGCATGTGTCAGTAATCGTGCAGCTCAACTCAGAACTTATGGAGCACAACGATTCGACGAAAAATACCAAAGAAAGGACATTTGGGTAGACCGCATAAATTACTCAAACTGTCAGATACAAAAAAAGCAATGACCAACATAATTCTCACATTCACAATACTTAAAATAATATTATAATTCTTTACAAGCTAAATACTCATGTCATGAGCTCTTATTTGCTGTTGCTGTCTTTGTTTATTATTATTAAAATAATATATTTGTACCTGCTAGAGAAAATTATATGTTCGCACACCATAGGTAATGGTACAATATAAAGGGGCCATTGTACACCAACATTCTGGCAAATAAACTAATTTGAATTTGACAGATATCAGAGGGGCAATTCCCGTATTTTTAAGACCGTTCGCATTCTAATCTCAGTGTCAATCTGTCAAAATTACAATCAATTTACATACATTTTTGACAGGTTTTTGACATTGATTGACGCTGAGATGAGATTGCGACTTGAATTTGAACGTTTTTTAAGTACGAGAATTGGCCTACAGGTACTTACCTTAGTGATCTTCTTCTTAATCGTAGATTCCAGTTTCTGTAGGAAAAATAGAGAGTTAATAGTTAGGCAAGCAAAGAAAATCAGAAAGACCTGTTATTGAATTATTATGTTAAACAGAGGAGTTATTGTTAGACTGCGATCCATCCAAAGTTAGAATTCAAGGGCAAAGAACATTCTTCAAGAATTGTGTACCAATAGCCAATGTTGGTTACTTATAGGTAGGTATTTAGGACTACCTTTTTGTACACGAGATAGCAACAAAAATAGTAGTACAATGTTATTAAACCATCAATGTATGTCCCATACGCCAACATTGGTTATTGAGTATCGGAGCCACACAGTACAATCACAAAATGTCAGTTGTTTATATTTTGACGTGAAAGCAACAAAACCTCTACCAAATTACTAAAAATGCATTAGAAGAAATTCCCAATCTGGCATCCGTGAACACAGTATAGGATGTTATCACACTAGCATTTGCGTCCAAACGAAAGTGTAAAACATCTATAGGTATTATACACGACTCAAACTATTGCTTATCTGAGGGCCAAGACAAAGTGGCATTCTATCAGCGATAACGATGGTGGACAAGTAAAAAAATGTATGGGACTGACATAAGCTACCGAAAAGCTTATGTCAATCTTGTTGAAAGTCGTTGTAGAAATACGAAACGCTTTGAAAGCGATTGCCACTTGTCTAGGCCAAACTGCTTATCAATATTTTATTAGGCTTCTGTGAGAGTCTATCAAGAACGTAGACGAAAGCCGTAGACGAAAATTTTCGTAGCAATGGTCTACGTTCGTGCTACGGCGTAGTACACGTCAAAATATAACAAGTGACATTATTTCATGATTTGTTATGAAAATTCATTAGACAAGTTACAGTCGCATGCAATAGTAATCTAGTAATACGATAGTTTTAGGGGAAGTGGAGGAAAAAAAAACAAGAACACAGTTTGTTTAAATATTTATTAGTACAGAACAGAAGAAATCAAATCAAACAGCCCTAACATGTTCATTGTGGATTTTAAAGTAGGTACACACTTACCTAAATCTAAAATCACCGAATACATTTTTATATTTTCTACTCTTAATTTGGAAATGATCAAAGAAATTCGATAAATACCCGTGCTAAAAATGACGCTTCGGAGAATCATTTAATAAATAACGCCAAATCACCTTGATCTCAATAAACCTACCCTCATGATCTACCACGACGACTTTCCATTTACCACCAAAAGCCTTCCCTCCTTTAAGACGAAATCAACTCGATATATCACTTGAACAAAAATCGCTTCAATAAAACTTTACATACGCTATAAAGTCCAATTCATACCATGTATAATTCGGCCATACAATTAATTAATCGTATCCTTCAACGATAAATAAGGCACATAACGTTAATAAAGTAACTTCAATCAGTATATTGCTTGTTTTATTGAAGTCAGTCACGATAATATCGGATGAACACACATAAGTAGTTCGCATTTATGATTTTTATCGGTTGTAAGTATGGATTTATTGAAAAAAATTAAGCGAAGTGTCGGATATAATGAGTGTAACCCAGTAAGATTTGGGGGAACAAATTAGGGTCCATTATGAAGTTAAATAAGGTTTTCCAACAATGTCAGCTTACACTCGAAGTATGTTTGTGATAATCAATATAAATTAGCTAAGATTGCATGGGAGGCAGCTGATTGGTCGTAGTGTGATGTCATCTGTAACCTGGTTCTCATAAAATCTTATAAACGATTATCTAATTCTGATAATGAGGTTTATCGACATGTTTTTTACGTCGCATATTATGGTCTAATCGTGTACAAAAATTCTAAGTTGCCCATTGCAAAGAGCATTTCAAAAAAAGAGTAGCTACAGCTCATCTTCAGTAGAGTTATCACATTTTGGAGCTCGGAATTAGAAGATAGAACAAAATAATCAAAACAGCAAAAGAAATCGAGATATTCCTCAGAAGGTATTCCTGTTGAATAAACACAACTTTATCACTATCACCTTTGAAACTTGAACTCATCTAAATCAGCATAAAGTCACTCTCCTTGGTCTTGCGTATAACCGTAAAATTACCAACAGTACAGTACTTTGAACGTAGGCAAGAATCTAATATAACATAAATTTATTACGACGGTACCTATATCAAAAGAACCTGCATGAGTGATCATATTTGAGTACTTCCAAGACACCGTAGACCGTTAGCTATGCCACCAAGGTTTATGACCCACGAATCTCTTCATTACAAAATTCTTGTAAAGTCCAACTTGATTGGTTACCAAATAGACTACCAACTTAAAGTGTCCCTAAATTAAAATAACAACTGTATTTTTTGTCAGTCGTATGAAATGGCTATAACACGACAAATCGAGGTGTCAATCTACTCAACAATTGAGTGTCCTGACTGTACATAGTTCGTGTCGTCACGAAAGAAGACGAATCCGCTCACTACTCACTCCATTAATTTTGTCGTATTAATCCACTTTTAAAGACCACCCATTTCTCCAAAACCCAGTCACATAATAGTTGAAACGTACTAAATCACTGTGGCACACGTCGCCAACGCGACCTAGATCACGATGTAATTGCTGAGCCTTGATCTGCGCAAGCGCAGGCGCCGCAATTAGTGGCGCATTTTAAATACCCGCCATTTTATCCTAATTGGAGGGAAATAGGCCGAGGGACATGAGAAAATAGTGTGTGTGATACTGTTGGTAGAAAATATGTGAGTCAACCACATTGTTTAAATGTAGGCGACATTATTTAAAAGTTGGCGACATTGTTTTGAAATAATATCACAGCATAGTTTCAAGTTTGATATAATCTCTGTTTGAAAATGTGAGTTTGAAAACATTGAAAATCAACCGTATTAGGTAGGTACCAATTTTTTTGTCTTCAGTGATTTAGGTTGTTTCAAATTTAAAGTAAAAGTTAATTGACGCTATCTCATTCAACTTGCCTTGTTTTTTTGCTCGAGTACTAGAAGATATAGATAGCGATTTTATTGGCAGTCTTATCAAAAATATGTAAAATACTTACATTTAAAACTTTATCAAACAGCAGCCGAGCTATTCTGGAACAATCTCACCGTGAAAACTTAGGTGAAGTGAGCATGTTGTAGTAGTGTTGTAGTGAGTTGTCAAAAGTGGCAATCCCTAGCATCAGGTGGAATGATAGCTCACTTCCCCTACGTTTTCACGGCGAGGTTGTTACAGAATCGACCAGCAGTTAAAAGTGCTGGCAGGAGTGTGTGGGTGAAAAGAGGGCGAATCGTGAACGGAGCCCATGGAATTGTGTCACACTAACCGCGGCATGCAGTAGAGAACCACGTTGGAAATTGTATGAATATCTATATAAATAAAACAAAGACGGGTTTGTTACTAACACTTATAACTCGAGATCTGCTGGACCAATTATCATGGTTTTTGATTTTTTGGATTTGTCTCCGCCCCGAATAACAGGATAACTATAGAAACGGGGAAAATTCAAGAAAAATATTATAATGAAGATAACATTCTGAGGCGGTACGAAGTTCGCCGGGACAGCTAGTTGAATATATGTATTTACTATACCTAGATGTGAATTTTTAGTTCGTGCAGAAAAAGCCTATGTAGGTACCTAATAATTATTATTTTTTTCCACAAACGAATCATGTGAATGTTGATACCAAAGGAATTTTGATAGAGATGCTTTTTGACAAATTCTAAATGTGTTTTTTTTTTGCTGTAAGAAAATATTCCTAATAAGCTTTTAGCTTAGACGAAAGCGTCCTTCACAGGCCAGCATGGAGATTTATCACGGTTTCCCATATTTTTAATCCTGCTTAAAATAACAGAAATACAACACACAAGCAAACAGCACACACTCATGCTAACCGACCTTTAACGGAGACTAAAGTTGCATACAGACCTGAAATATAAGAATACAACATAAAATACATAACAATAAACAGAAGGTATTTACATAGGTACTATCATAGAGATAGATTTAAGGGAGATCACAAGTCACAACATAAGCAAGATCATTACCTACAAAATATAGAGGATGAACACACACATACCCCGAATACTCAAACGAAACTTAACTTAATTAAAGACGTAGTAAAGTCCCTTTTTCACTACATCATTAATTGACAGTGACAACATTAATTTGAGGCTTAAATTTAAGAAGCTTTTGAGAATTCGGATGAAAAAGGCAAAGTTTTTTTTGTGTCAACAGTTTTTAAGGCGGGGTGTTATCTCAATATTCCCAAAAATTGGTTTCTTAGAACGTCGAGTATGACGTAATGTAATAAAAATAAGTAACGCGAAAAATACAGTGAACAGAGAAGGGTATAAAGAAGAATTTAAACCGAACAGAATAATAAATAATAGTTTGATATTCCCAATAAAAAATTGGGAAGTTGTAGCACAAAAATAAACTTTGACGTCGAAGATCTCTGTATTTCCAGCGATAACAACAGTTTTTTTTTTAAGAATTTAGTAGGTTTTCCATTTTTTTAAAACTTTAACCAAACCATTATTTAATTTTATGTCTATATTTTAAATAATCTAAAGAAAAGCAGTAAAATAAATGCCCATTCGCAGCTTACGTCACATTTCAACACAAATATCATTTTCAATTTTCAATCTTATTGACGCTCCATAGTGGTGACAATCGTTTACGCGGTCATACTTTAGTCGTCGGGCAGCGCTCGACTTGGATGGTTGGCACCGGACGCTCTGTGCATAATTCGATTGTAGTTTTCAAGTAATTTATGACTGAAAACAGTGTGTGAATTGAACTAAAGTTCTGTGGCGGACTACTAAGGCTACTCACTGCCTAATATTGAAGTGAAAATTCAGTCTCAGTGGAAATATGGGCAATAAAAATAAAATGTTGCGAAAGAGTTTTACAAGAAAAAGACGAAAAACTCGAAAAAATTATGGAATGTTTGGGTAAGTAGGATGATTACGGTATTGTATCATAATAACATTTGAAATTTGTATTTAGTTTAGTATACTTACGAAACTGTATAAATCTATAGAAACGGTATTGACAATTTCTACAAACATTTTGCTAAATCCAAAAACAAATAGGTGCACTCTATTTTGATGTCTATAGAATGCATATTTGAATGCGCCTAGTGCAAACGTCTCTGGTCGAAGCAACCATCGAGGCGATAGCCATATTGCAATAGTAGGTATAAGTAACAAAAACAAACTTGCAGATAAATCAGAGTGCGTTCGTAATTATTATAATAATATAAATATTGCACTAGTTATTTAAAAAGCATTTTGATTCTTTTGTAAGATTATTTTTATAATATTTATTGAGTCATTAGACCAGTGCCGATAATTTTTGAAAACGAAAAAACCTCAAAATTTATGTGAAAAATTCAAATAACCAAGTTTTTGGTTTTATATTTTTATCTTTTACACAGCATTTTTTTTTTCGCGAAATTTGCCGAATACTTACCTTTTTATGTTTCAAGCACACTGTATTTTTATTGATTTAAAATATTTGTTTTTTTCACCTTATTTTGACCTAATATCGAAAAAGCACCCTAATTTTCAATCGAAAATTCTCACGTGAAAATATCTGCTTTTTTAAAACTCGGTAAAAAAATAATTGCTGTGTAAAAGATAAAAATAAAAAACCAAGAACTTGGTTATTTGAATTTTTCACATAAATTTTGAGGTTACTTGAAAAAAGTGTGAATACAAAAGTTGTAGATCTTTTTATTACCTACAACTTTGCTATTACACTTTTTTCCATAAGACTTGTAGTTTTGCCGGAAATCGAGATAACCCCCACTTCTCGACCTCGGATCGCCCGTAAATTATTTTTCCTTTCATTTTTGTTATATTCTCTTTCTTTTCCAATGGGTTTCAGCCTACTGTGACTTTTTTCGTTTTCAAAAATTATCGGCACTGGTCTAATGACTCAATAAATATTATAAAAATAATCTTACAAAAGAATCAAAATGCTTTATATATAACTAGTGTGCAGTATTTATATTATTATAATAATTACGAACGCACTCTGATTTATCTGCAAGTTTGTTTTTGTTACTTATACCTACTATTGCAATATGGCTATCGCCTCGATGGTTGCTTCGACCAGAGACGTTTGCACTAGGCGCATTCAAATATGCATTCTATAGACATCAAAATAGAGTGCACCTATTTGTTTTTGGATTTAGCAAAATGTTTGTAGAAATTGTCAATGCCGTTTCTATAGATTTATACAGTTTCGTAAGTAAACTAAACTAAATACAAATTTCAAATGTTATGATACAATACCGTAATCATCCTACTTACCCAAACATTCCATAATTTTTTCGAGTTTTTCGTCTTTTTCTTGTAAAACTCTTTCGCAACATTTTATTTTTATTGCCCATATTTCCACTGAGACTGAATTTTCACTTCAATATTAGGCAGTGAGTAGCCTTAGTAGTCCGCCACAGAACTTTAGTTCAATTCACGCACTGTTTTACCAATTTTAGCAAAAACCAACTAATACTCAGCCAGCAGCAGCTTCCATTCCCGTGGATGATCCCTCTATCGTCTAAATTTTTCAGAATTCTAGCTTCCGTCCCGGCTCCGCATTTTCTTAGAAACATTATGGCATTTGTCACTTTGGAGCTGTGATATTATTGCATTTATTTAGAGTTTATGTGATTTTTAAGTGGTCCGAGGGCCTTTATGTTGGTTTTGTTTTCTATTTTTTTACCGCACCCACTAAGTACCTATCTAAAACACAAACATTAGTTTGAAATGGCATAACTACCCATTTAATTAACCCTTCCATCCCTGATACTGACTTACACCCGAAAAGCATAATTCCCCTTCTAGAGCAGTCGGGTAAAATTCGGAATGTTTATATTTGACCTGTTTATCATGTACTGTAATAAAAATAAACAGTAGTGATGTTTTTTTTTTAAATTGTTATGTGTAATTATTTATTGTATCATATTATGAACCGACACTGTAATTACATCGAATTTTAGAACGCACGTCATAAGTAAGTATATTCAACAGAAAACATCTGATTTCCTTACGTATACTATGCAACTTTCCTTGAGCACACAAACGCCCGTGTTAGCGTTTGCGAGTGTGTGCATAATTACCGTAAAACGCGCAGATGCGGTTGTGTGAGTGCGGTAATAGCGATTAAAATCGTAGTTGGTCCGCGTCTTAAGAGCTAAGGTGTACACCAATCCATTAATTAATTATAATATACTGCTCTAAAGGCATATTTCTGTGAGTGACGTGTATTGGTAGATAATGAGTTGTTTTAACCTGACATTTAGGCTTAAAACTTCCGCAGGCGTTCGATTAAACTGTTTAGTTTAGCAAATGGCGCATCTGTCAGTGTGGACAAAATGACAGTTTAATTATGGCACCTTCTGTTGTTAAACAAAAACGTTTCGATTAGTTAAGAAATTTTTCTTCGTCATACAAAAAGTAGGTATTAGGGAATTAAAATAGAGTCATTTACCTTGCCTTTTAATCTAACCGAATGCAGCTGAATACCGTATTTTACATGGAGCGACTGCCTATCTGACCTCCACAACACAGTAAATGGGTAATATGATACCCCTTGATAAGACAGGTTGTCAGACTGAAAGGCTTCTGTCTACCTGTAACGACTGTCAAAGATGTACCTACATTACAGCCTGGATCAACGTTTTTACGTGCTTTCTCGTTATGGAAAGATGGTCACCCATCCACGGACCAACCGCGGCAAGCGTAGCTTAACCTTGATCGATCAAACTGTCGATTTGTGCGGCTGTTACTTTGTCACGAGGAATTAAAATAAGAGTGTCTGACCAATACTTCTACGCGTTCTAGAATACGATGAAGGAAAAATGATGGAAAAAATATATCAATTTATGTAAACTACATCTCGTTATGCATGCCAACTAGACTCACATTAACTCAATAAAATCACAAACATAGTTTCAATTATTTCATTTCTTTATACTAATCGGTATCAGATTATGCTATCTTATAATGAACCAATCATTGATTGATCCAATTCCTGATCATATGTATATTGAATAGTAATAACATCGATATTAAGTACTTAACAACGTCGATTAGCATCGACTGAATATCGAAGTAGGAATCTAAGAGCAAGTGCACACAACCGACACGCACGTGTATAGTCGTAACGACAAAAAAATACAAAACTTTTAGAAAAAATACAGTAATTTTTCGATAAAATAAATATCAAAGATAGCAAATATTTAAAATTAAACTATATATTGGCGCATTGTTTATTATAAAATGTCAAATACAACCAAGTATTAGTGCTTCACCTTAAATCGCAAAAAGCATGGTGGACTGACATCGATATTTTTATACAACCATACAGTATGAAAACATGCAATTTACCGAAATTTTTTATCGTAAAAAGGGCGTGGCCGTAAAATGCTTAGAGTCTCAAGCGCAGGACATGTGTTGAACGCCGCAACCAGCACTTGCGACCAATTTGAATATTTCTGCATAAAATCTATTAATTAATGGAGAATTTTGTTACGGTATATATTTGTGTGCTAAACTGTGGAGACAGGTGCAATGGTAAGATAAAGTACTCTGTCCAACACGTTTTCTTATATTTAATTAATTATTACAAAATATACAAGCTGATTTACGCGGATTACATTGACAAAGAACATCTTATGTTCATATGTCATTATTGGGTTACCTAACGCTCTAATATAATGTGTCTGCCATTACTTCAAAGAGCTTATTTATGTAATAAGACTCATACAGGATATTGTAACTAATACAAAATAACATACATCGTATATTACTGGAAATAAATTGCTTTATAATCTTCTAGGTGGGATGAATGATTAAAGTAGCTGTTTCCGTTTCCGGTAAATAGAATAATAATGTAATTAGTGCCGGAATAAAAAGTATAGCTTAAAACTTGTAGTATATTACATAAAACCAGCAGCTCTACTTTAAATCACAAAATAAAATGATTGTCGTGTGTCGGTGTTATTGCATAACACCATCCTCTAGGCCGGATGATGGACGCTTCTTGGACAAAGTCTGGTCACCTCCAAAACATATTGTCCACTGTTACAAAAAAAAATAACCATTCACACGTGGTGTACCGTTCGCATAAACATCTATAACGTTTTAAAATGTAGGTTACTTACTTTAAGTCGAAAAAAAAAAACAAAGAAAGAAGTACCTGATTTAACTTTAGTTTTTTTATAAATCTTGATTTTAGTATGAAGTTAGAATAAGCTAGGATGATCATGAAATATGGAAGTAACTACCAATTGAAAAACACCTAAAGTACTAAAGTGATCAACTTAACATAGTGATAAATTAAAAATATTGCAATTGCAAATTCCCTTTGTCTTAGAATTCTTTGTTTCCACGCTCATTCATGAAGTAGATTAGCAAAGCAAGGAATGTCATTCATGAGCCTATCACGAGCTGGTGCTTAGTAAACAAATTTAACATAAATTCTAATAGAAACCATAAATTATAGGTGAGTCTGTTTACTTTACTTCACTTAGTAACAATCTTAGATAGAACTAAAAAAGGGTAATTGTGTCCACTTCATTCACTAGACAACGTGAAAGCTAACAAGGGCACAATAAGAAGTTGTTTTAAGTTATCTATCACCAAAATTGAAGAGTAAATGTAACAGAAATTTCAGGGCTGGCCTAAGCCTAACGTCTTTGAGAACAATATGAAGCAGCTAGGGCTTGTCGCTTCTTAAGACAGTAGGAAAGAAGGAGATATCAACATATAATAATAGTAGCCAACACAGGAATCAGAAAAAATACCGGCCATAGTTATAATCTTCAAAATTGAGTTATCTTGGTGGGTACACATATCATGTCAAGCGTAACATGAAATGCAACACACGTTCGATCATTTAGTTCCCTTCAAAATGGTTGAGCTGAATGATCCATGCGTCATGTTCGTGAACGAGCGCCGTCAGTTGGGACTGGTCCTTTCCTAGCTGCCTAGCTTTTGTTTATGGATTGTTTTGTTTAAATTTCTATTCGCTGTACTCTAGACACTCAACGTATAGGTACGTCTTATTATATATATTTATAATTATATATTCAACATTAATGATTTAACTAATACCTACTTATGTAACAATATAATTTAAAAGTGTCCATAGAGTTTCTTGCCCGTTCTTCTCCATAGGTACCTACTACGCTTTGGAATGGGCAACTAGCTTCATATTTCTGACTGACCGACCACTTGACAATTCAAAAGTGCATGTAAATGGTTTAATTGAATTATATGCTTTGAGTTTGAGTTGAAACAAATTCGCTTTTTGCTGTGTTACATTTGATGTTTCGTTTCACCTATTACCCAGCATGAGATATCTCAGTTCACTACATGAAAAAGTAAAGCGCAAAATAAGTATTTTTCCACCGAAACCCGCGAACACTAACTAGTCTTCCAACAATTTCTATGCGCACAGTACGCACGCCACACAGCGCGCACACAATATGTCCGCATACATTTATCATCATAAGTGCCGCTATACACCAGCAACAAAGCGACGCGACACGACGCGACCGCGACAAAGCGTCGGACGACACAGCGACACGATTTGTAACTACACCTAAATATTGTATTGTTATTTATTACTACCATTTTACACGGATTCGCTTGTACGCCTGATTTAATAGTATTTTCAACGAGGATAATTCTTGGGTGAATAATAGATTGTGAGGATCTAGGGTAGTGGTAACAATGGATAGGGTGGCAGTAATGTTAGTTTAAATTGTGTTGCCTTAAAAGAGTTAAATAGTTGGGTATAGAAACTTGCTTGGTCTGTGAAAATGGTAGCAACTAGCTGTACGCTTCGGACGTTGATATCTACGGCCCTGTTCCGGGGTCTATTCTGAGGGTTAAGATTTCCGATGCATTTAGATGAACATATTACCTACAATGCAACAAATTCTTATGTTTCAAAAGCATTTCCTGTAGAACTTTTAACATTTTGCACTTGGGAAAACGCTTGGGTTAAACTTTCGATTTTTTATAAAGATGCCACGAAAATATACGTTTACTGAATAACTTTTCGAAAATAAATACAAAACGTTAATAATACATTACATCTGATTTAGGCCATATCGTTAAGTTCTAAAACAAAAACTACTAAATTACTCCACCACGTGAACCGTTCACGCTTTGTATCACACCGTAGCCGTCGAATTCACTGCGATTATATCGTAAAATTTTACACTGTCGATTTAAATGTATCACCTCAATACCCCTCTCACTCTAACAAACTACGACAGAACAGGACATAAGCAGGAGAGTGCATAAAATTAAATTGGATGCGATAATTAACGTGGGCTGGTTTAAAGTAAACAGAGGACATAAAGAACACCAGATCATGACTTTCGGGCAAACAACTCGAGGCTGTGGACAATGCTAAAGTAATTTTCAACTTTAATTTAGGGGAATAAGCCATGTTTATGTTCGTTAAGTATGTAGAGATTTTTCGACCTGATTTTTAACGTGTCACTATAATTGGTTCCGAGACGAGTAGTCGATGATTGACGCGTAATTTTGACGCTGGGCCGCCATTACTTGCAGTTTCGCGAAAAAGATTTTATTGGTACACGTATCGATCACAAATTTTTATTTAGTTTCTGTCACATGGTACGGTTATTACGAAGATTGAATTTATTATCTTCACCATGTCGTTCAATGTAATAAAAGTTAATGTAAAAACAGTGGTGTTAAATTAAATTGCCGATTGAAATCATTCGGACATCCTTCTGGTAAATCAAAGATTGAATAATTTTAAGATTTTATTTACAGACGCTTAAGAGTCCTATTACATTTTTGACGCAAATTCATGATTTTTGACGTTGTAATTTTCAGCAGCAGTAAGATATTTGAATTGTTTGATTATGAATAACGATAGTGCCATTCTCTTTATTGTAAGTTGGAGTTGCACATTTTAACTTTTCTTGTCGTGTAATTTACTATGAATATTTTACGAACTCAGTTTACAAGGAAAAACGTCGGCAATGGAACTTTGACGCTCAAATTCACATTGTTTCATTCAGTTTTAATAAAAGCGAAAGTTATTAAACGATAACTTTAATGTTTTACTTGTTTATTGGAGTTCTAGAATTTCTTTAAATTCCTTGAGTTTTCAGGGAAAAGTCGTAAAGAAAACAAATAAATGTCTTGATTTTCATGTCCATTATATTCCAAATAAACACAATTAAATCAAATAAACTAATATGATATAAAACTTCGATCTACAGTGAATACGTTTCATTAGTTTTTGTTTCTCAATATAATAAGACAAAATTACAATAAATTAAATTAAAGTACTATATATTCCGCGTCAATTCAGCAAATTACACGAAAATAATGTGTAACTCCAACTTACAAGAAAGAGAATTTCACTATAGTTATTATAATCAAATAATTAAAATATCTTACTGCTGCTGAAAATTACATGGTCAAAAATCATGAATTTCCGTAAAAAAATGTAATAGGACTCTTAACGTAAAGTTACATACAAGTATTAATTTACTCGGAAGCGATGGCGCTTTCAAATTGTGTAGGCCCGCAGCGAATCCGCAATACAACTTAACAAAGGCTATTATAAATACTCGGTAATAATTTCTACCAATTATATGTTTAATGTCACGGTGTTCGCATGCTCCGATCGTAATGATGCACAAATTGAATACATCATAAAACTTTCAAAATAACTGTATAATTAACACTACGCAATTACAGTGACAGTTTGTCAGTAAAAAAAGCATTTTTTTGGGACACAAGATGATATTCATCACACACGCCCCGAGAAGATAATTCGCGAACAATTTGCTTGGTTTATCAGTACGTAATTATCCGAAACGCGTACGTTAATGAACGGTTGCGTTACACTGCGGTGTGAGCGACGGCCTGTCGCGGAGACTGATTCTTGATTAAAATTATAATTATTTAATTAAAAATCGCTTTAAATAACTTTAATAAGACTTAATTCTAATAAGGACGGTATTTGATTAAATTATTATTGAAACACGTATAGTTAAAATATTTCAGATTACCCGATGAGAAACAGCGTTTACTTTTACACGATACATTAATTATCATCTCATAAGCATAGTGATATTTATCACCCACCAAAAAGTGCATTGGGTCAAGTCTAGCTGACGCCCATGACTCAGGCTGTTAAAAAATGAGATTTATTTGGTTGACTTTTTTGTATCGATAACTTTTGGTACTCACCCCAATTGCCTGATAACGAGCATAATATTAGTATTTACCAGTGTCAAACTCAAACTCAAAGCATTTATTTCAATTAAACCATTTACCTTTGAATTGTCAAGTGGTCGGTCAGTCAGAAATATGAAGCTAGTTGCCAATTCCAAAGCGTAGTAGGTACCTATGGAGAAGAACGGGCAAGAAACTCCATGGACACTGTGTTGCTTCATAACCTGCTATAACACAACCAGCATCACTTCCCACAACACTAGTCCGCCATTTTACAAAACTTGCACCAAACCTTGAAAAATCGCACTCTTGCGCATCTTCGCGTAAGAATAATGTGGACGGACCGCCGGCGTGTTATTAACCTGTGAGTTATGGCGTTGACACGTATAGTGTCGGCGGGAAAAATATTACGCACAAAAGTGATAATTAGCCATGAAATTTTATTTCCGTGAAACTGTGGAAAGTTGATTGTGTAAGCTACTAATTAAATGAGGACTAGGGATGGAACGATGAAAACAAAGTCTCGTATTTTTTATGCTGTTGAGTACTCGGGAACAGGCTGCTTTCGAAGTGGTTTTGACTTTAATTTGAGTGGCTGTTTTTGGATTTAAAATGTTGAAGCTTTGATGGTCCTTGATTTGAAAATAATGAGATAGAGCTGTCTGTGTTTCAAGTGAGGATTTATATAGAACATAAAAATGGCGGCTGAACTTTTTGTGTCTAGTCTACAAAACAGAAATGTTTATAACATTGACATTTTTAAACCGATATCTAATGAGACACATTCTATGTCTGTTAATATTGTCATTCGCTAGCATTCAAATTAAACTAATAGAAAAACGTTAGCGACCAAATAAATAAGTGATTACAATTTTTATCGAACCTCCAGAACCAATTAAAAGTATTTTACTACCCTCAATTTGTAGTCAACAATTTCTATTCAAATGCCAATAAAAATTCATTACCGTCAGTTGTTTGTAAGATCGATGGCAATTCTCCTAAGTAATTGCGCATGGTCGGTGGGGGGCACAGCTGATACCGTCTACCTGTCACTTTACTATCAGTAATATATTCATTCACTGAGCATCTGACGAAGAAACAAAAGGTTAAGTTCGTAAAAAATAAGCAATATTTGTGTAATTAAATTCCTGATACATTTTCATGGTAATTTGACAGAAAAACTTTACAGCTGTTTGTTTTTCCGAGTTGTTTGTTTAACGGTCCTGTTGTAGTACCACTTTTTTCTAGGATTAACAAACGGGAAGTCCACCGTGGAAAGTGGTGAATGCCTTCGACCAATAATATACACACTTTACTTAGGTAGTTTGCCAAGATGTTGCCAAACTCAGGGAGGAAATCAAGAGTCTTAAGCGTCTTTAAAGTGCTGGGCGGCAGTAAGCGGCATGCAATACTTCGGCTTCGGTGGTCGGTTGTAATACTTTCCTGGACTACATGGTAAACATGCCACCTAATTATCCTAGTAACTAGTTGGATAGCAGCCGGGTTGCAGCAAATAATCCGTACACCCGGTCCGACCTAACGCAAGATTTTATCTTCAACTGCCTTTTCTAAACTTCACGGGGGTCAGCTTCCAGTCTAACCAGATGTTGTTGCAAAATTTTCCAAAGACCCACTGCAATCTGACCTTCACTGCCTAATTACCCCTAGATACACTCCAGTTACACGTCACGTTGAAGTTACCGTAACGTTTAGTAGGCACGTCACATTGGCTGCCGACCATTCAACAAGCGTCTGACAGCTCAAAATCTGGTTGCGCAACCTGACTACCCCGACTAGTTCGCTATCTGTCTAAATGATTATCAACGATAAGCGATTAGTGTATGTAGGTGCTGAATGCCAATCAGGGCACCATAAACTACCTGATAAGACCTGTTTACCGTTAGATTACTAAGTAATTAGTAAATTACAATTAGAAATACTTATAGAGTTGATTCTTTTAAACACTCAGGATATACTAACGTATTTGTATTAATTTCTGAAGCTTTAGTGTGGCTGGTATTTGAAATACTGTGTCATGCATTTTCTTAGGGATAACTAGCTACTCAGCAGTTTCAAGCATTTGAGAATATGAGATCGAACAGCACACCACCTTTTTTATTTAAGGGTGGGAAATCATCAAATAACTTCTCCCGCTCTGGGCGGAGCGGGAGGGCATGTCAGACGCTTACTGACTAAAACCCACCCGTGTTCCTTCAGTTGCCTATGCCAGGGGCCACGGTGACCCTTTCGGACTTTCCCGCAACCCTGGCAGGCATCGGCCCTAGCTGACCCCGTCGTTGGTGCTGACATATCTTTGAGGCGCGCGTGGAACACAATGCGCCGTCGACCCGGGCCTGGTCCTTATCGGACGGCGAGCTACCCATTGCTCGCCGTCCGCAAGCCCGCGCCTACGGTGGCCGGGAATCGGCCTGGGATTCCTGCGGCGACAAGGGGCGTGAGGGCGCGAATTTTGCCTCTCTCTCACGAGTTCCGCCTAACCTACACAACACCTGACACACCATTTTTGTAACGTCAATACAAAAAAAAAGGTTTTTTTTATTGAGTTGGTTCCTAATCTCTTAGAACTTGATTATGTCTAGGAAAGGAATCGTGTTTATTTCAGGAAAATATAATCATAACCATCCAAAACTAACAGATATTTGCACACCTATTAAGATATGATATGGATTAAAAAACTTTTGTTGTAATTATATATCACCTCATATACCTAACCATATTCAAGCAAATAAATGATTTGATTTGAAACTTTAACTAACGTAGGGCCAAAATCTCACAATCAAAACATCTATTTACTCACTAGTTCCGGGTCACCGAAACTGCTCTACAAATACCTACGATGTTGTTTACGCTACGCATAATGAATGAACAACACTTAAAGGTAATTAAATAATTACAAATAATGTATGCACGAGACTTTACAAGTACATAAATATGTAATGAGATAGGAAAACATGGATTCTGTCACTTGAACGTGCATATTGTGGAAGCTTAGAGGAACTGGTTATAATGGAGATTGTGAATATGAATATGGTACGAGTTACAAGTGCATGAGGCACGGTTTAATATAACAGCTATTTTATTAAATTCAATGAAGCTACAAAAGTTGTTGCAAAGAATTAATAAAAAACTCAAGTTATGTTTTTCCATGAATTCCAAAAACGTGACAGGGAAAGCTTCCTTGTTAGGTTCTAAGGCGCTTCTGAAGAGCCTTCACGAGTTAGGATCATAGGATACCTACTGAACTTGCTGATTAGCATTTATTTAGATTTTGTTCTAGGAGATCATGGACCATTTCCGTAAAATAACATCAATCTTTGAATAAAATGAACTAATGTATAAAATACCATACATAATATAGCATTAAGACATATTGTCTTGTCAACACAAGTCTGCGAAGATATCGTCGTGATTGATTCAATCGCCACGACCTGCGCCGGCGCAGCTTTCTACTTATCGGAACCGCGAGACGCCCATACAGGTAGCTTTATTGATTTTTCTTTTTGTTTAATTTTGTACGACACAATTTATTTATCATATCGTATGCAATATTAAAAGGAATATTTTTTTAAAGTTTTGAGTCTCTCTAGAGTTTAAAATAGCTATATGCGTCTTTCTACGTCGTTCTCACAAGTATAATTTCAACACGAATGATATTACCACTTTTTTGTAACAATATTTTGATTTAAAAGAGGGACCATGGAGTTTCTTGCCCGTTCTTCTCCATAGGTACCTACTACGCTTTGGAATGAGCCATCACCATCAACATCATGAGTCATCATCTTTCTCACTGACCGACCCCTTTTTTTTTTTTTTGAGGATGGGAAATCATCAAATGTCCCCTCCCGCTCTGGGTGGAGCGGAAGGGAGTGTCAGACTCTTACTGACTAAAACCCACCCGTGTTCCTTCCTTGGCCCTTTATGTTCCGGGTCAGCGGTACCCCTTTCGGATGATCCCGCTTTCCCGGCAGGCTTGGGCCCTAGTGGGCCCCCTCTTCGATGCTGACATCTCTTTGAGGCGCGCGTGGAACACGTACGCGCCGTCCAGCACGGGCCTGGTCCTGATCGGACGGTGAGCTACCCATTACTCACCGCCCGCAGGCCCGCGCCTGACCGACCCCTTGACAATTCAAAAGTGCCTGTAATTGGTTTATTTGAAATAATTGGTTCGAGTTTATAATGTCAATCGCATAGCATTCCAATAACATATAAGTAATTCCAATTTATTGATTTAATTGGAATTTTCAAATTTCACGTACTGTTTTGGGAAACAACCAGCACTAGTGGGTTCAGATGCACATTAGAGCGACGACGAGAAGGAAACAAGACCTCTACAGAAATTATGTTATCCCTACTAGCTAAAGACTGAGAAGAGTAAAAAAGGAAAGGCAGGTACCTACTGGTGCCGATTCCCTTGTTTAAAAACTAAACCAAATTTTAGTTCAGTGCATCTTTTTCTTTCTATTTCATTAAGAAAAGGACGGAAGATACATTTTAGTTTAGTCCTGTCAAATTAATCAGCGCCTGACACTACTCCATACAAGTTTAGACGTGATTAAAAAGTTGACTACTAAAATTACATCAAATGACAGGACTAAACTAATATTTATCTTCTGTCCTTTTCATAATGAAATAGAAAGAAAAAGATGCACTCAACTTAAATTTAGTTTAGTTTGTTAACAAGGGAATCGGCACCACTTACCTACTTTGCAATGGGATTAGTAGATAACACATGGAAAAATATTAACAACTAGCTTCTGCCCAAGTGGATGTCGAAAAGTCTCTCACGGGAACGTGCTAGGGATAAAAATCCTAAGTTACTCCTTCTAACATCAGCTATCTGCCAGTGAAAGTCCCGTCAAAATCTGTCCAGCCGTTTCCGAGATTAGCCGGAACCAAAAGACAGACAGACATAAAAATATTAAAAATTGTTTTTTTTTTGTTATAAGTATCTACCGTATATACTTTCATATGCATGTAGTAAAAAGCTGTTTCTTTTGACATAAAATTTCTTATTTATTTGTATGGATAAATACCAGTTACTTTAGGAAAATGTTACTCTAGTCCATTCTTTGACTTTGAAACAGTAAATAAGTCATACAGTACTGACATCTACGTATGATCACAAGCTGCTTGGGAAAACAACAACGACTTAATCTAAATTTAATTCAAATAGGTACCCAGTGTAAGCCATTTCATTCACGTAAACATCATAAAAGCTTTTGAATTGAGGTATGCTTACCGCTCCGAGCTAGATGTTAGCTTGGCCTCAATGATCTAGAGTTCTACTTGTTATTGAATAAGTGGCTATGAATTAAGACAGATCATAACATAAGATACCTGGTTTAATACTCTAATCTGCGTAGAGTTTAGCAAAAAAAAAGAGAAAAATACCACATTTCTAGAGATTCCATCGTCAATCGATTATGGTTTTAGTCAGAGTTATAACACTTTTCAGTTGATCTTTTTTCTAGTGAAATAATCATGGATTTCTTCCGCCTTTCTCTCATTTTTCCAGGTTTATGGCATGGGGGATTTACACTAGGTCAATTCTAGGTGACTAATTAATTTTGCATCAAAATGTCGACCTTCATGCGGCGGGCGATTGCCTGCGACTCTACCTTGCTTCGCCTTTGCAACATCCCGGGCAAAATATTCCCCAAACAATCAAAGTTCAAATCTCAAAACCTGCAACCAGACTGAAAGGCGACATCCCGTTCAATAATCGAAACGAAATAAAAATATAATAACGTCACCAATACAATAAACGTCAAATAATATTAACTTACAATTTTATGGAGATCGGTATGGGGTGTAAAACTCAATATTTGCCCACCAAAGTGGATGCGGTTTCAATATGCGGTGGGTATGTTGCGTATTGACATAAACCGATATTGTAGTAACTGTGGAAGCAGGTATCTACTAAATAAATGCCGGCTATCATTTCATGGCAGAGTGATAAAAGGATTTTCATTGAGGGTTGTCGCTTGTTGTCGTTTTTCAACAACTTCGTAAGTTGAGTAAATCTTGAGCACTATTATATATGAATGCGTAATGGCTTACAGCAGCGGTGATCTCTGGAACGGGTTTCACGTCATCATCATCATCATCAGCCTACAGCAGTCCGCTGCTGGACAAATGCCTCTCCAATTGCACGCCATTCAGCTCGATTCTCGGCAACTGTCATCCAGCTGCTACCAGCCTTCCTGCGAAGATCGTCGCTCCACCTAACCTGAGCTTACGTTTGCCGATTCGCGGTCGCCACTCAAGAACACGTCTACCCCAACGGTCATCGGTTCTACGGCTAATATGTCCGGCCCATTGCCACTTCAGCTGGCTTATTCTTCTTATTATGTCGACAACTTTGGTTCTCTGCCGGATCACCTCATTCCGGATTCTTTCCCTTAGAGAGACTCCAAGCATAGCTCGTTCCATAGCTCGCTGCGAAGCGACCTTGAGTTTATGGACTAGGCGTACCGTGAGAGTCCACGTTTCGGCTCCGTAAGTCATAACTGGCAGGACGCACTGATTGAAGACTTTAGTCTTTAGGCTCTGCGGAATACGCGATAAGAAGACTCGACGGAAGCTTCCCAAACGCTGCCGAACCCAGCCGAATTCTTCTGTTAGCTTCCTTTTCAAAGTTTTTCTTACCAAACTGCAGAGTTAGCCCGAGGTAAACGTATTCTCGAACAACCTTGAGAGAACCGCCATTGACAGCAATCGGTCCCGGAATGACGTGTTCGTTGACCGTAACCTGGGTTTTGTCGAAGTTCATCTGGAGACCAACGCGTACAGAAGAATCAACTAGGCCGTCCAGCATCTGCTGCAAGTCATGGAGCGATTCAGCCAGTATGACGATGTCATCTACAAATCTCAAGTGTGAGATGTACTCACCGTTGATGTTAATGCCGCGTCCTTCCGAGTTCAGCGTCTTAAACACATCCTCCAATGCGTTAGAGAACAATTTCGGGGAAATTACGGGTTTTCACGAATTATTAATTATTCAAAAAGATGACATCATCAAGCAACATCTGCATGAATCTCATCGGTTGTATCCTTTGATTCACAGTAACTTTAAGTCCTCAGGATATTTCATTCCCATCTATACTGACTAATAAACTCGTAATTTTTTTTGACATATCCTCACTCACTCACCGATCAATTCATAAAATCCGCTCTTATTAAACATATTGACATCTCACCAATAACATTACATTCGCAGTACAAATAACTTTCATCAATTGGTTCGCCAACAAAATAACATCTTAATAAGAAGACAAAGTTAACGTGGGTGGAGGCGACCAAGCTTTCGACACTAGTGGTTTCACCTCGATGGCTGTAATCGATTCTGATTCGCGTGTCACTTTCGATGTATCGATATTTTAGAGCGGATCGGAAGAATCGGTAGAGGAAATGTGTCTACTTATACAAATAAATAAAATTGAAGTATCTGTTCGTAATGTCAAAATAACAGCTTTTTTACTAAAAGTACCTATATACGGTATACTACTAACTATTTATATTTTTTTGTCTGTCTGTTTGTTGCGGCTAATCTCCGGAACGACTAGACCGATTTTTACAAGATTTTCACTGGCAGATAGCTGGCGTTGTTATAAGGAGTAACATAGGCTACTTGTGGCTTGGTAGCATGTTCCCGAGGGATAATTTCCGACATCCACGCGGGCGAAGCTAGTGTCTAATAAAAACTTTTTATGGCTAACGTTAATTCTATGACTGCTTTTTTTTTCATTTTTAATACCAATTTATAGTAAAAGTATTTGTAAGCAAAGTTATCAATGAACGTTAAGGCTTCTGTCATAGGTGTTAGACCTTTTTCTATGTAGAATCTACTGTGTTCATAAGTCAACCGAGTGACGCTTACACAATTGCAGATAAACAGTTACTACTTTAAAAACCTTAATACAGTAAAATAGCGTACGAATTCTATTGGTTCAAGTAACATAAAGTTCCGAAAAAAGCTAATTAACATTTAAATACGCATCAATTTAAAAGGCGATCATACAGAAGTGTTGATATTTTTTAAATAAATCTTCAAGCTCTGTGAGGATCTATACCTACAACGTAGATTCAAAAGGACATGTTCTATTCACATTTAAAAATTTAAATAAAACAAGCGACAGTTACTGTTGTAAGAAAGATGATACTCATAAAATTTAAGACCAAAGTATCGATGATCATGTTAGCTCCCATATAAAGACCATTCGTACACTTGACAAATGGTTCAGGAGTCCCAAAAACATCTTAATCAGTCACATGAAATATGGCTACAAAACTGCTAAATGGTGATCACCTAAAATGAACGTAATTATGGACAAATATACATCAACACACAGAACGACTATTATTTAGACAAAATTTACAACGAAATGTAGGCGACGATCAGGACTAAAGTAAATAAATAATTAAGTAATTAAAAAGCTAGGAGTGTTTAATAAAGAACTTATATCGTACAGGCCGATGTGGGTAGCGTGTATAATTTAAAATTGCCATTTTTTTCCGCTGGCAGCCCACGGCCAGATTAGTCAGTATTTCGACATTCTCGGCCCACATGCGCTGGTTATTAACATAAAACGCTACAATTCATTGTGCAATAAACGCGAAATGCGATTTTATCTAGCGACAAGACGGCGACGTAAAATTCAGCGACGTGTTTTTTCGACAAAACCAATATTGGTTGGTTTGCGCCAGCCCTTCGAGCTCGGGCGTTTGAACAAATGTTTGCGGAGCCTTTACATTTATGATTTTGTTCTGCGTAGATGATAGATTTTATTTTTAACGCTTCGAGATACAATATCCTGTTGGCCAAAGAGAATGAATTTTGAAGAAAGACAAAACAAGCCCCGGGTTAATAATTTAATAATTCTAAGAAAATTGAAATAGGTGAAGAACAAACAAAAGCTTCAATAAAAGATGAGACGATAAACTAAGCTATAAAGTTATTAAATAACAAACGCGAATACCTTCGGCAAATCTATCAATTACCACTAAACAACTAAAGTTTGACCAAACGTTTGCACAAGTTGGACCAACAAACGCTACTATCAGAAGTCCGTATTTCAACCGAAGTATAAAACGGTGCGTATTTTAAAGTTTTCAACTTCATTGTACATTTACACCCCCACAATTGAATTTTACGATCCCCGTGTGAATATTTCAATAGTCATTATGAGTATATTGAATTTTTATGCACTTTTTATTTGCAGGTACTCGAAGTGTTAAGCTGTAAATCTTCTGAAGAAATAGCGGCTAAAGAGCAATAAATTCTCAAGCCCAATGACTCATTTCATCGCCGATATTGTTAAAGTAATTGGACTGGAGGGTGAAGATATAATAAATACATCAAAAGAAAGATACGTCAGAAATAAATACAAAAGAACCGCGCCAAAAATACTATCAAGGTTTGAGAAGACGACTATATCGAAACACTCATTATAAATCTGGGAAACAGTGCAGCTGCATTGACAAGCGAGATGACATTATGCAGACACTAAAGCACTGCAACAAACAATGCACTTCATTGCATTCCAACGTACGATACCGGTACCAATTCCCGGAGCAAGGGTCACATCCCGAAAAACTCGAAACATAACGTTGTGCACCACGCCTGCAGATAACGAAGCTTTAGCTTAAGCCATCAGATAGCACAACCTGAATGTACGGCCTCTGCTAACTGCCACAAAAACAATGTCCACCACACTGGTTTACAGATAATATTTCAGATGAAACAAAGCTCATACAATTTTGCCAACCGACAAAGCGGCATCGCAAATCTCATTTGCAGACAACAAACAGATAACTATCTCATTCTTTCAACAATGGCCGGTAGGCTCATAAACAGAGCCTAATTAGTAATATTCCGAGTGCATTGTGGTATCTTAACAAATGGACAATAAGATGGAAGCGTGGTTATCTAGGGCGATAAGGGCGCCGCGCCGGGGAGCGACAATTATCAGCCAATGACGTTAGCTTGGTGCGTTTTCGCGGAGGCCGCTGTGCGAAAATGTGGAATCGAAATACGCATTGTGTTCCAACCATTGCTGCATAAACCTCAGTTGATTTAACTTGGTTGGGGAGCAAGGCATCGTTGAAAGTTGTTCGTTGGGTCGGATCGTTCGTGTAAGCTTACGCGTTCAGGTTGAGATAGGATCGTGGCCGGAATACGTAATGGTCGGTAGTGCTCGCCCATGTAGCTCCCGCTTATTGTTCCAACTCTTGTCCGGCGTAGAACGTAAATTGAATAAGTGAGTCCTAGAAAGCTGAGTTACTGCGGGTCGGATTAGACTTTCTTTGGCTAAATTGGACTCTAAGTCATAACTTGATTTATTGGCTTTGTATCGATGCTTGATGTGATACGTTTTCCTGCTCAGCTGACGCACTTTATGTAGGTTCAATTTCTTCAGGTAAGGGTTTTAATCAATAAGCCGCGTTCATTGGGACCTAAAAAGGCTTTATAATTGACTCATCGGTTTGGCTGGTGACAAGCGGCAAGCCAGAGGATCTTGACTGCCTGGACTTGATTTAGTGGATTTCTATGTTAGACAACTCCTAGTATCGGAGTTATGAGCAGTAAACAGCGACACGGCTTGTGTGTTCAACGTTTGCCATTAACCCATGTAAAAATAAATGGGAGAAGTTAGCTTAACAGGTAATATTTATTATGAATTAATCAAAATTTTGTATTCACCAACTTTATGTATTCTAAGAAAAATGTGGTCATCAAGAGTAGAACTAGGTTTTACGCTTGCCACAATAACTAATACGCATTTTATGCTAACTTCCAAGTAATTGATATGTAGCGAAACGCTGGATCACATTCAAGCGCTTTATAATTCGCGTAAAATTGGCTTTATTTTTAATAATCGAGCCACGCCACTGTAAAAAGCCTATGTTATTAACACTTTTGTTAAGTCCCAGTTAATTGGTTTTGGCGTTTTGTCTTTATCGAGCGTGTTATTATTTAATAATATTCAATTAACATAATTTATTAATAAAATGAGGGTATGTATAATATTTTTGGAATGCCGTTCGGTTTAAATGAGTTAGGTACTTTATTGGAGGAACGAAGTCCTATTATAATTAGTTCTGTTAATGAAAGGCTATAGTTTTCTTAATATGCTATTCGCAGCGAGGAATGCGGCCAGAATTGGCTTAGCTGACTTCCCAAGAGTTTAGAGTTTTCTGTAAGGAGGCGCGTATTGTATTATGAGGGTAGAGGACATTTTTATTTAGACTTAAAGAATACTAATAGTTATACTGACCGCCAGATTAAAGACCCAGGGGCATTTGCAAAAAGGGAAAATTGTTCGTAGGTATATGTATAACTGATAAAATTATGCAAATACCCAACAAACTAATGAAACGACCTGAAAATGATTTGAATACGCATGTCTCCTAATTATGAATGAGTTGTATGACGCTCATACATCATACAGGAACGCAATGACGAAATTGAAACAAGTGACAAATGACGTCATTAGGAAAACTAGTTGTGCTGGTCTAATGACAGTTGTCGCATTTCTTATATTATTTCATGCAAAGTACTGATGTCTGACTCCGACAAATGGTTAGAAACTGTTTAAGTTAATGTCTAACAACATTTAGTTAGCAACTGAAATGTTACTATTCTTTCGCCTTTATCGCAATTTATTCGCGGTCGGCGCATCATGTCTGTCTACCATAGGTACTTCTCTATTCGTCATCATCTCGGTAGTCACCCCATTTCTAGCCATATCATCTTTCACACAGTCCATCCATCGTTTCTTTGGTCTTCCCCTACTTACATACTCAAAACTTTCCTTACGACATTTTCTTCATTCCTCCGCATGACTTGGCCATAACAACCGATTTCCACACAAGTGTTCAGTTATCGGTGCCACTTTCAGACTTGCACTTATGTACTCATTTCATGAAGTACCTACCGTTTAGTAAAACCCTCCTCCACTTTCGCAGGTATTAAGTGAAGGAGTAGGACCCAAAGGATTGCTTTCTCTGTGCAATCTTTATATCTTATGACCATTACGCCCCAATTGATTGCCCAAGTTTAAATTGGGCCGCCACATTGACACATTGCCACAAAATTATTTATTCTCATCCAGAGAAACATATTAGAGCCTTTAAAAAAACAAAAATTATAGCAAAGATTATTCTTAGGCTATTATAAATACTTACCAGAAGCGATCCCTCTCCTTCAACATCGACATTGTAATCAACAATACGATGACACGAAACATGGTCATCAAAACATCTTGGTACTTACTACCCACCGAACCTGATGTTTTACGATAGTTGACTAAATCGCGATTGTCTTTGTGCCCTGTCGCGTTGTCAGTTGTTTCACTGACAACCAGTTACATAATAAGCTCTGTCATTGACAAATGAATCTGTCCTATAGAGATGTCCCACAAGGGTTTTCTGGCAAAAATCGAGTTTTAAGATACAATTAGTATTGAAACCTTTTTTGTTTTTTGAGGGTGGGAAATCATCAAGTAACTTCTCCCGCTCTGGGCAGAGCGGGAGGGCATGTCAGACTCTTACTGACTAAAACCCACCCGTGTACCTTCAGTTGCCTGTGCCAGGGGCCACGGTATCCCTCTCGGACTTTCCCACAACCCTGGCAGAAGTATTGACACCTAAGATGTATATTTGCTGAGGGTTAGGACGGGTGTGTAGCTTCCGGCCGGTGCTCGAGCGCTGGCTTGGGAGGAGGCACGGCTCCCTGTCGTTTCGGACGACGCAGGTGCTTTCGGGGCATGGTTGCTTCGGGAAGTACCTGTGTCGCATAAACAGGGAGCCGGACGCCCGGTGTCACCACTGCGTCGACTGCCGGGAGGACACGGCGTGGCATACGCTGGTAGAGTGTGCCGCTTGGGAGGAGCCGCGCCGTGCCCTCATCTCAGAAGTAGGCAGTGACTTGTCGCTGCCGGCCATAGTCGAGTCGATGGTCGGCAGCGCCGAGTCCTGGGACGCGGTGGTCTCCTTCTGCGAAACAGTCGTCTCGCAGAAGGAGGCTGCGGAAAGGGAGAGGGAGATCTCATCCACTCACCCGGCCCGCAGAAGGCGCACCGGGCGTCGGCGGAGGGCGGGCAACGCCCTCTTCCAGCCCCCCTAAATGGGTCTAGGGGCGACGGACTCGGGGACGTCCGTCGCTACCCACACACCAGGACCCGAGGTGGCGGCGCGTAGTGTTCCACGCGCGCCCCTCTTAGACGTCGCGGGGGAGTCAAACACCTCACTCCCCCCCCAGACCCGAAGAGGCCCGCAGCGGCGGGCCGGCACCAGTCGGGGGTTGCGGAAGGATCGTACGTTCCCCCGACCCCCGGCGTAGGTGTGAGATGGAACACCGGGGTCGTTTTTAGTCAGTAAGAGTCTGACAGACCCCGTCGCCCGCCCCAGGGCGGCGGACATCCATGAGGATTTTCCACCCCGGAACAAAAAAAAAAAAAAAAAGGGTGTGTAGCTTAATTTCTTACTTGCCTAACATACAAGACCTGGTAGCTTCCGAGAGTTAGCAAACAAATTGTATATTTAAGTCACTACAGGCACAATTATTGCCACACGAGGCACCGATGTGTCTGGAATATCGTCAAAGCTAAGAACTTTTCAGCTTTTCTTTCACCTGGCACTATTTATTGTCTTCAGCTTTTCTTTCACTTGGCACTATTTATTGTCTTCAACTGACCGATTTCCTTTTAGGAAAGTATAGTCGATTACTACCAGTAGGTGATATAAAGTAGTTTACAATAATTACGTAAGTTTTGAGTAGCTCAATTTTTCTATCGGCAAACCAAGCAAATATGAGACCAACCCTTTCATCAAACCGAAAGACGAATAGCGTTCGCATCAATTCCGTATCTTCAGTAGTCAACGAACATCGTTTAAACTTTTTATTGCTTCGTCATGTCATAATGTTACATTACAGTGAAATGTGTGTTTATTATGAAAACATGAGGCGAAATATTTATTGGCTGAATGATTGAATGACGTTGCCCGCGTACTAAGTTCTACGACGATAGAAGGAAAGGGTCGCGAAAAAAATTGCCGACGGTTGCAAATTACGACTGATGTTTAAATTATGTTATGGATTAAATGATGAGGCAGTGACATATTGTTATTGTTTATTTTAATAAGTCATATTTCAAATTAGTTGTGGTTTCTTGTGGTAGCTTTTTTTAGTCATAAGACATTAAGAAGCGGTGAGCTCTTTGCTATCTGAAGATGTTCCTTACTACTTAACTATAAAAATATTTTTCTTGAAGTTCTCAGGCAACATCTGCATCAGTTTTTGGACGACGACAACAAATGTGTATTCCATAGTAGGCAGGTACCGCTCAATCGATCAACTTAGAGAAATGGCCATCGTTTTGCTAACCAATGTCAGTTGCAGTAGGAGTGGGAGCAAACAGTTTGATCGATCGTCTTCATATCTAAATATTGGAGTTAGGATCGACTCTCAGAAGTTGGTGCTGACCCAGCTGACTTCACAATATCGAGTGCTGTTCATTTTGATATAGGTACTTACTTCCTTGCAAAAGCACTTTAACCACGTTAATTTAAAGGCCATCGATCATCAGCAACATAATTTGCTTATTGACTTGAGACAGGTATGCTGTCTCAAGTCAATAAGCAAATTAACTAATCACGTTAAAATGAAACAATTATTTAAGCCATTGCAACTTAGCATGATCGACCTTTGATGGTCGGCTTGAAAATCAAGTTCTATATAAAAATGGAACCACAAAGCCAGCTATCCTATACTCTTTTTATTTAACACCATTAGGAAGAGGATCCTTCCATTTCAGAAAAATACAAGAAAAGCAGCAACGGAAAACCAATAACAATGTCTCATAGAAACTTCTTCAATTTCATAGAGATTTTAAAAAGACAATTTTCTTGAAATCTTTTCTGCTGACTGAAGTAAGTAATTATATTTGAATAAATCGATTCGCAATTGAAAAATGTAAAATGGTAACGATGGATAATATCTTAAAGAATTTGTGAATGAATGAAAAGGGACTGAATAGGAAGCAGAATAAGGAGTATATATCAGGTACCTAATAAGAATACAAACATCGGGTACATAATCAGTTTAATACATATAAATAATGTTCCAAGTTATGACTCGTTGCTTACGAAATCCACAGCAAAGCTTTCTTGTACAAAAAATAAACGAGCACCAGTGACAGTTTTGCTCAATTCAGACAAAAACAATTTCTCCCTTCAAATTTATTCCGTACTACAATCAGCTGTCTCCTCACAATTAAGAACCGGTCCTGTGCATAGTACACAAAAATCGATACAATACAACATCGATCACGAATCGATTGGTCCGATTATCAGTAATTTCGTTACGAGCCAAAAACTGAGCCCAAATACTTGCGTTACAACCTGAGTGAATACTTCTATAATGAAATGACAATTACCTACGACAATCCAGCGGATTCCTTGCGACCTTACTGAACTGGGAGCGCACCCTCGATATCAACTACTACTTGTTCTCGATGAAGTATCGTTTTAAATACTCATTTAAAACATCTTTTTTTTTAATTTTTTTTTTCATCCACTCTTATGATTGTTGATTAGAGTGGACCAGTTAATGCTATGAAAAGCGAATTAATAGGTTCTTGTTTTCCAGATCATCCAGTTGGAATTATTTTAAATGCTTGATCTTCCTAAACATCAGGATTTTTTTTAATAGATGATTGTTAAAACCCGGTTATTAAAACGAGATTTGCCAATTGTTAACATCAACACCCGTTTGAAAGAGCGTTAAGAGAAACTACAAAAAAGCTGCACAGCATCCCTAAATGTTTAGGTTACATGAAATAGAGAGTCTAAGCGAATCTACAAATTATTGTATAGACTAGCACAGCTGAGTTTCTGGAGTACTGCCCATTGTCTCGTTCAGCTCACATGGCAAGTGGGTTGACGACACCAGAGATCGTTTACGACCAAGTATTTAGCACGTTGTCTTTATTCCTTTGTAATTTTCTTTCGTGGAACCATTACATATGGTAGGGGTCAGCATTTATCGAACGTTCGATTGTTTTATAAATAAAGGCGACCGCAAAAAATACTATCGATCAATCGTGCGAAAGTCAAGCGATGGGGCCAGATAAAGATATCCCACAGGAATCTCATCTTTCCAACTGAAGATTTAAGATGTATTTCTCATTGTTCTTCAGTTAAGGGCATTACTCGGCGTATGATGGCACAACAGTCAAAAAGGAGCCCTATAATCATTAGTGAAGGTTTATTTCTGATTGGTGTATAATGACGTCATATTCGTGCGTCTACGAACGTGAAAGATTTTATACGAGAGCTGTCCAAACATTTTATACTTTCAAATCTGTGCGCTTATCTGTAGTGATGATCTGAAGAGTGTTATCTTGGCCGGATCAGCTCATGGGAGGTTCCTTAGATCTTTATTACATGGGCCCGATGCGCTGTATCCACACAGTTACGTTTTATTAAGTAATAATGAGCGGCGATTACAATTCTTTAAATGTTAAGGCACTTCTAATGATGTTATAAAATCGAATTATCGCAATGTTGGCATACATCGAATTGGGATCAAATCGATTTTAAAGAATTCGAATTTTGTAACTCAAGACGTTTCTGAGTTAAGAAACTGGCCTGCCTTATGAAGCTCTTCTTACTACGTATAAGAAAAAATGCTTTCAAGGATTTTGATTCATCATCATCATAATTTTCAGCCGAAATACGTCTACTACTGGATATAAGCATCTGCAAGCATCTCCACTTCGACCGGTTCTGCGCTTCTCGTATCCAGCGGATTTTGATTCGGCAATCAAAATTCGCTGTGGGATGGGATTTTCTACAAATGAAGGTCTGTCCCACGGAGCAAATACAAAGAGGAGACGGCCTAAGCAACTGTGCACTGTGATTCTCAACTAGGTCCTGACGTCATCATGTAGGCGTGGCCTTAGTCAGTGTATTGTTGGCGTTCGTCCTGTGCACAGCTCTGTAAACGTTCCGTTTTTACAGCATAAATTTGCGCTAGAAGACAAAAAGAATGAAGTGTGGTGTTTTATCTTGTAAAAACTACTCGGATAGACGTTCTGATGCTATGGATGGCCTCACATTTCATTTGTCAGTAATTTTATGCGTAATTTATTAAAATAGTTCTTCATTCTGCATGTGGTGACATCTAGTGTGAGATAGTTACATAACTACAAAGTAAAATCAACAGGACGAGCGAATAGTTTTGCTATTGACCAGTAGATGTAAAATAAAGAAGTGGGCGGGATCTGATCACCCCTCACCCCGTAAAGTGTCACCCGTTGTTTCATACAGAAACCTTATTACAACATCTCCTCTTTGTATTTGCTCCGTGGTCTGTCCCAATAGGTGATCCGAGTTATTCGTTAATCAGAGTTTTAACGACCCCGGTTTTCTTTCTGAAAAGCTTAGTAGACGAGTTCTAAGAATCGATCAGCTTGTCAACTTTATAGCCTTCGATTGTTTTAATTACTTTGTCCTACAAAATAAACGAAGATTTTATGTGGTGACTGTCTATATCTTCTGAATGAAATTCTACTATTATTAACGATATTTTTGGGTGGACGAGGTAGTTTTTAATTTCTGTCAGTGTAATTTCTAACGTGGTTTTGACAGCCTCTTTTTTGATTTGAGCCTAGACAGGACATTTACAGGAGAAGTTGCAATGTGTGATGTAAGTTACCTTCATTTTCGGACCACATGGTCAGCAGTGGACAAAACTTTCCATTACCGAGGGTGTATTTTTCTGCCAGCAGTACCAGCTGGCGAAAACCCTAAATAACTCGCAATGTCACTTAAACATAGGCTTTATCATTAATCAAAGATAAAATGCATAAAGATCGAATCAGCGGTCATAATATTTTTAATAGGCAGTTAAAATGTTTGCAAACCTGCACTAATGGGAGTGGTTATAACAATAAAGTATGAAGTACACGTTTTTTGCTTTTATTTCCAAACAATACGGTCATTTGTACTTCAAATAAGTATTGCTGTGTTTTTATCTCGTTATAAGATCTTTATGCTAGTTATTGCTCGCAAGTGAATTAAAACATTTCGTCTGGTTAACAATTTGTATATCTGCTTGTTTTACAATTAGTATAGAATTTTGCAAAAGGTACATTTGCGTAGTTTAGATTATAATGTTTTGATCTTTACGAAAAATATTTCTAATGTATTGTACAGAAAAAACGGAGTACTGATGTGCTAAAGAAAGTGATGACCTACAAACCAGTTCTAAATAGAAACTGTTTATAGATATGCTTCAGGAACATGACGAAAATGTCTTCACAACGAAGTAGTAGTAAGCTTGGTATACAGTGCTTACTAATATTTTATTGACCTTTCATTGGTCATCTTTGATCACTCCTAGGTTCTTTTCAGCAACATCTTCCTATGAAACTTCCTTCAAAACCCTACAGTGTGTGCACCGCTCTGCCCCACAAACGCTCATATTTTGATTCCCCGTCAAATTATGCTATTGTGTCCATTGCTCAGTTTATACCGATACGTCAACGGCATGACATGTTTATTGGTGACGGACGGGTGACGGCAAAGATGGCCGATCGAAGATAAGATTATATTCAGAGATTCAGAGCATTTCGGCGAAAACCTGATGAAGGATCATAAATAATTTGATTGTGCTGGATAAATATGGATTTTATAGAATTATGGGGAAGGAAAGGGACCGCAATTGATATGTTTTATGATAATAGACTAGAGCAGTTTAGTAAAGTTGATCGCTCTTCCTTACATTGTAAGACATGCGAGTATTTGAAACTCATCCTATGACTATTTTGTCGCAAATGTGTAGGTACTGCATTTGGGGGATGTCAGCAAATCCCAGATGGAAACGGACTGAACGGAAATTAACTTAAAAGTAGATAGATATCTATGCTAATATGTAGCGCGAACTTTAACTGCACCAAAGTTGGCGTAGACGGAATGTGGATGACGTTAGGCAGTGAAGAGCTGCTTCGTGTGTGGAAAAAGTAATGTTGCCAGGTGGCTTTAATTTAATTCATAAACGATGTCTATTTGACAAGATTTAAAAAGGTGCGCCTATTATACCTCAGCATATGGATACAGCACCTAACTGGAAACTGGAAGCGCGTAATAAATGAACAAAACGTCGAGAAAATAATGTAAATAACCTCAAATTAATTGCGTCTCATCTCACTCTTTAACACAATATATATGGCCAAAACAACCCAGTATGGCCATACAAGATTTTCTAACGACTGAATGAATCTTTTATTGTCGTGGTAGCATGTTTACATTGTGAAAAGAGGGTTAACGTCCAAACGCCGCCGTGTGCAAAAGCTAGTGATGTAAGCATGACTCAACCCATCGACACAAATACCCTTTTCAGAAACTTAACGGTGAAATGTATCAATAAGTACGAAAAAGTCGAAGCTATCATAAAGTTAAGTTAATCATTATTTATTGTTGTATTAATATTATGTTTATGACAAATGTCTAAAGCTGTTATATGGCGTGTTAGCGAAATTGTTAGAACAACAATATTTGTAGCGCGGCACCTTTTTGTGTCGCCCACAGCGAGCAGGCGGCCGCGGCGTCAAGGATTGAGTGGTCTAAGTTACGAGAGATTGCGATAATAATGGATGACTTAGTGAGTAATAGAAACACGCTAAGCCTTTGCGTTGCCTTTTAGTACCTATGTGCTAAATAAATGTAGTTTCTTTCTTCTTCTTTCTAAGTGGTGCTGGCCGTGTTATCATAATCTGTCTGCCTTTTTCCAGCTAAGTCGGGGTCAGGTTCCAGTCTAACCGGTTGCAGCTGAGTACCAGTATTTTACATGGTGCGACTGGCTGTCTGACGTCCACAACCCAATGCAATTAATTTGGTTGAAAATGTATTTTGATGATTCATAAATGAAGGTAGGTATTGCCAGATGTTTAATAATATACTTGCAAAAGTTGTAAACGTGCAACGTGGTTGGTAAATTGACTTTCTGATTTCGTTTATAATATCATTTCATTAATTTACTAATCTTCTAATTGACTCGGTATCTTTTGGGTTTGAAAGGCCTCGCGGGAGACCCTGGCGTAGATGGCGGGATGAACTTGACGTTTATAGGCGGGATTGGTCCACATTAGGTCGAGTTAAGTGGGGAAAGGAAGAGGAGGCCTTTGCCCTGCAGTGGCACAATGCAGGCTGATTGTTAATTTTTATTTTGGTTCATACAAGACAGCTCAGCTCAACAAAAAACCGCATCAATGTCAGTAGTCACGCTTGAGAATTAGCCAGGAATTCTCAGACTATTACACTTTCATCTGTTCAATATGAACCTGATCTAACGTTATGTATTTGCCTGGTAATCAAATACAAACATCTGTCATTAAAAATTACGTCACCGCCAAACCTCTATACCAAATCGCCTCCTTTCATAACTTGCACCAAACTAAATGAACAGTCAATTAAGTGTATCGCCTACGCCAAATCCGCGACATGACGATCGATACATTCTATAATATTCATTATAAATTGCGTTATATGTCAGACTATACCTACACAGCTACAAAGGTCGGTGAGCATTATATCTATGTATTTTTTTGGTATTTTCCACGTGGCATAAACATCTGATTCTGAATACAAGGTTGAATTGGGTCAATGTCAATCTTTGTGTTGATAGCGTAGGACTATGTTTATTAGGTGTTTTGTAAGGCTGCTTGCATAAAGGCTCCTTCAAACGGACGCGGCACACGACGCAGCACAAAAGCACCATCTGTCGCGCTACTAATGTCGCGTGCGATTCGCGTCACGTGTGGCGCCTATATGAAGGACCCTTAATAAAGGTTCAGGCCCCCAGACAGTCGGCACGGTCGGTACCGATCGGTGCGGGTAATGTATGCGCTCGCACATAAAGAAACAGGTTGAAACTTGTCGGTACTGGTCTGGACCGACAAATCGGAACCGGAAACCTGTATCTTTACTTTATACAAGCACCTTTATGCAAGATTATAGTCATTACCGAGCGAAGTTATTGTGTTGGTGTCCTCTGATGGTGCCTCTTGTCTACTATTGTGTACCTACTTGTATAATTTCTAATGTCACAAATCAAATCAAAATCATTCAAATCCATCACAAACATTCATCATTCATTTCATAATTTCAAATGTATGGAAATATGTGCACATTATAATGTTATCGTATAAGGAAAAAAACGGCTTCATATATTTTCAAAAATTTTACGTCCTTGTGTTATCGTGATGCCGTGACGTGGACGTGGACGTCCACGATAGTATCATAGCATAAGCCTAATCACCCTATAACGTTCCTACTGCTGGGACACAGGCCTCCCCTCGTTACACATATATTGAAGTTATAATTACATTACATAAACGATAAAGTCGTAAAGTCGTATATTTTTTTAACTTATTGAAGTTATATTTCTTTTGGCGCGTTTGGAAAAAAATATGAGAGAAAATTTTTACGATGCGCGCGCACAGTGACCGCTAAAAAGCGACGTGATGAAGTTAGCTGATAACTGTCTCTCTAGTTTCCGTGAAAACTCGTAACTATATTCAGAGTAGTTTCTCAAATGAGCTATCAGCGGATTTGAATTTGTTCATGTTATTATATTCTTAAATACCTTAAGTACCTCCCCGTTTTGAGAGCATAGGTGATGAAATAAATTACACAAAGTAAAGCGCCTGTCTGGGTTTAAACCCACGACCTACCACCACCGGCTACCACTGGGCCACCACTGCTCCTCTATAATATCATCATGTTACAAATTATAAAGCGCACAATGTCCTCGGTATTGAGAAGCAGACGAAAAATGGGCCAGTTCACTTTAGTCGTTCATCAAGCTGAAGAGCGACCTGAATAAAACATCTCTGTAGATATTATAATCTGCAAAATACTTGCTAGATACTGCATAGGTGGTGGAGGAAGTACTGAAGATAGCTGGGAAGATCTGGATGAGCCTCGCACAGACCAGGGAAGCGTGGCACAAACGGAAGGAGGCCTATTCTTAGCAGTGGGTGGAACAAAGCTGCCAATGATGATTATGATGATGATGATGATTGCATGGGAAGTACCTACCTATTTCCACGGTTCTTTAAGGTGACATAACCTTACATGGTTGGTTAAGTAAACCTCCATTTGTTGTTATTGGTTTATTTTGTATGTATGTCTTCTCGATCTGATGGAGTCGTTCTCGAGCCCATTGTACGTTTTTCAGTAATATTAATAACGATAACGAAAACATGTTTTATCATTGTCATTATTTCTTGATTACCTCTTATAAAGTCCTCAGAACAATAAGCTCGACAAAAACTATTCGGCCCTTACAGAGTATGAAAATCGCTGCGGAAAAAGTCGTATTCTAACATCTCGTGACAATATCACGTGATGGGAACCATAAGCGAAAATTATCGATAATAATCAATAACTTTCCACTACAAAAAAGTGCGATTAACGTATTGATGAAAGCTCTTTCGGCGGACGCCAGCCAAATTCCTACCAAGCCCCAAAAATGATCCTTAAAATAATGAAAGTAAGGATCAAAGTCGTCTAACAGGACATGGACAATAAAGAGCGAACATTCTCCCAAATTAAATGTCAAAAATGAATGAAAAAATGCAATCATCCCGTCAAAGTCCACACAGAAACGATAATCGTTTACAATAAAAATGCCTTTAACACATATCAAGCCAAACTATAATATTAAACCAATATATATCTCTGCACACATATTTAAACACTCGCCCATTCAATAGTGCATACATATGCAGATAGAATCGATTCCCATACCGATATTATTATTATTAGAATTGATATAAAAATGGAAATTATTTGTTCTTTGAGATGTCAATGAGTGAAGAATAGTAATTACCAATAACGGTAGTTTTTCGCATTATTTCTTATACTTGTCCGTATTAGGGAAGATGGGGTCATAATGACGCAATTACATTTAACGACAAATATAGTGAAGTTTTTATTATGACGGAGTGGGCAAGTTTTGTTCGGACGAGGAATGAAGATATGTAACATGATATACGGTAATTGAACTAGTCAGTAACAATCAATAAATTTGAATACATACCTATTCCAGAAATTGCATGTTGACAATACTGAAATTATTAAGGCTCCCAGGCAACCAGGAGCGACGCGACTCTGAACAATTTCGATGAAAATTTAATGGAAATTGTTCTACAAGAGTCGCGTCGCGCCAGTCTTCAGAAGCCATTATTCTCAAAGAAACAGAAACGTTTAATTACCTACTTTTAATTAAGTTAGTGTAAAGAAACTAAATGAATAACTAAAACATTCACCAACAACTATTTCACATCTACGATAATCTTTATACCGATCGATTTTATCTAAATTATCGTCATAAATCAACACGCTCTGAATTATTCTCGCATTTTATTTGACATTTTCACAACAATTAATATCGATATAATCGAAACAACAATCGATTAAATCTTATCGATCACGCAGTAAACACTTGCGCCCATTTTTATCTCGACATATTTAACAACAATTAATATCGATATAATCGGATCAACAATCGATTTCATTTTTATCGATGTGCACGCACTAGTTGTAGGTAGAGGCACCTGTTAACGTTCTCTTACGTTATGGTGACAGTTTGATGATAAATATGGCTGATGGACGTCGCTGTAATTGTTTATGGTGCACGACGAAGCCATTTTGAAGAATAAATAAATTATCATCATCTTTTAATCGGGGCTGGAAAAGGTGTCGTCATAAAGGGTTTTCCAAAAAGAACTTTGTTTTTTAAAACAAAATAAACAAAGAATTTAGATGAAAATGATTCAGTTTTTAATTGTATTAGAAAGAGTAGTAAGGTTTGGCAATTATGAATGAATCATATCGGACAAATATCCACCACGACCACGCTCACAGATGTAGATTTTTTCATCAAAATTTTCAATCACTTTTTGGCTAAATGGAGGGTCTATTTCGTTATTCGCGTTACGGATTTTGAGTTTTAAGTCTGCAATCGATTCGAGTGGCTCCATAGACCCTGTCTTTTGATGAAAGAATCGACATCTGTGAGCGTGGTCGTGGTGGACATTTGTCGAATATCATTTTTCATTCATAATTGCCAAACCTGGCCTTTCAAATAAAATATTTTTTTTAATAATTTTTATCTAAATTCTTTAATTTTGTTTAAAAAAAAACTTGTTGTAAAACCCTATAAATAATATCGAAAAGAATGGATGTGTTAACTCTCAGTTGGAGTAAGAACAGTTTGCTTTTCTTTGGAATGAAACTAAGTTCAAAACGGCTATATTAATTGGACACTTCTCGAAGATAAGACGTACCTACACGAACAGTTTCAAAAGCGTATCAACTCGGTTAAATCGACCATTAGTACAACCACCTAACTTTACTCTTTGGTTCCTTAACTTTTGGCACTTTGATACGACTTTCCTAAGTAACCTGGAGCAGGGTGTAAATACTTCTAGTTATTAAACTTCCCTTGAAGATCATAATCATCCTGCACTTACCCCAATTTATTTGGGATCGGTGTAAAACGCCATTTTCTGTTGCCGTCATCTTTGAGTTCACATCCTTCCTAGCCATGTGATATTTCACACAATCCATCCAACAATTCTTTTGTTGCCACTTTTCTTCTATCATACCATAATAATATTATTTCTTTAGATAAAACCAAAGCAAGAGGGGCTTGTGGCTAAGTAATTACAGCCTAACGGGTCGATCAATCAGGTTAAGCTACGCTAGCCGCGGTTGGTCCGTGGATGGGTGACCATCTTTACATACCAAAACCCGTCCGTGCCTCGGAGAGCACGTTAAGCCGTTGGCGGTCATTCGTGGATCTTTGTCAGTTATTATGGGTCAGAAGCCCGAAAATCTGACAACCAGTCTTACCAAGTGGTATCGTATTACCCAGTAACTGGGTTGTGGAGATCAGATAGGCAGTCGCTCCATGTAAAATACTGGTAATCAGGTGTATCCGGTTAGACTGGAAGCCGATCCCAAAATAGTTGGGAAAAGGATAGGCAGATGTGTGATTTATTAAAACCATTCATATCCTCACAGACAGGAGGCCTGCGTCCCCCAGCAGTGGGAACACTATAGGCTGATTATACTTTACTTGTGTAACTATTTCATATTCATACTTAACACTTTTCTTATCACATGTTCCTCCTCCTCATCACACCGACCACCACAACTGGCTACTCCTCAGATTTTCTGTCACGGGTGTTCTTTCCAACTTCATATTGTTAAACTCATTCCTTCACTAAAAGATAACATCGCTAAAATCCGCCACATTTTATAAAAAACGTGTTAAAACTAATTTGCATGATTCAATCAACGCTTGCAGAAAAATCGGGTAGCTTCGTGAAATTGATGGGGTACCACGAAACGCACCTAAAAGCACCATCGTTCGGGCAACACTTCCGTGTTAAAAGATGCGTTTGCGACACGTAATAAATTTGAGTTGAGGATAAGAACCTTTTATATTAATTTAGATTTTATTATGTGATTGGAGAGTTAAAATTAGAATTATCCAATTGAAGTGCCTCTCTCTGAAAACGTTTGAGAGGCGTGTATATATCAAATAATAAAGAAATCGTCAAATACGCGTAGTTTTGAAGTTGCGTTAGTTGTGAATGCTCAAAAATAGATACAAAATCATACCATCGACATACATTTAAACGGTTCATGTTAGAATGTGCATCAATCACCGAATGACTACTCTGAACTAGGAAAAGTCCCTTGACTGTTATAATTTTAATGACATCAATATTATTTAAGCAATGTGAGGCTATAATGTGCTTGTATTCAATACAGTGCATGCCTAATACAATTGAATACATTATATTAAGCATGTAACTTAAATATTTGCGACTGAAAAGTTGAATATAGTAAAACCATCTATTCTTAATACCATGTCATACCTAATATTCTGGCAAGTAAATCATTCATGCACTCTTCACTTCCTACATTCTAAGGGATCCCCTTAAAAACGGTATCAATCTTAGCTCCCATCTCAGGACAATCTTCCCCCGAACCAGATCCGCATAGCTATACAACTCAAGCACAACATTATGGGTTCAACAACGTCTGACCCGCAATTTTAATCAGTTGATAGCAATGATCGACGATTATTGTGTTAAATTCGATACTTCGAGAATGATGGGAGTCCCCGTAAGCTGTACCTCTATTTATTGAATCTGATAGGTAAATTGATGTGAAATATCTCGGTTGTTATAAGTATCGATTTGGTTCGAATGTTGGAGGTTAAATGAGGCCAATATTCTAGAACAATTGCTGAGCATATGTACATATATATCTCTATTCAAACTGTCCCTTTTCGTACTAACTCTAGCGGTCTTATTACAAAACAAGGTTTTTCTTTTGACATGGTTTAAACCATCGAGCCTGTTTTTGAAATAAGAACCTAGCAGAAATCGAAATACAGTTGCTTTTACCAAACCGACAACTTAGTCCTGTCTTATGTTGTCAATTTTGAATTAAGATTTTTCTAAAGTCGGCATAAAGTTCGAAATACAAAAACTGGGTCGAAGGTTTAGGCTCGGGCTAAAGCTAGATCGTGTTTTGTAATAAGGCGGTAGGGGTCTAGTTTTTAATAGAGATTCATTCGTAGAGATTCGGCTTGCCTGGACTAATGTAATGGGACCTCGCTTGCTTTTCTGGTTGCTAACGTGGTTTTCGAGTGTCAGTACAAATTGATTCAACTCCATAGTCTTTGTAACTTTGCTATATGCAACCCTATTCTGTCGGTATCCCAAATCTTTTAAACTGGCCTTTCTGTCCTCTGACAAACGAGTTAAAATTGTCATGAAGCCATGAATTAGCATGATAAATGATAAATGATTTTATTTCTGTAAGTAAGTTTGAACAAACACTTTTACACGTTAATCATATTTTTTTAAACTAGATGGGGTCGGCGTTTCCTATCTGACTACTCTGAGAAGAAAGGCCGAAACAAACTCAGAGGTCACAGTCTCTTTTAAAGTCCAGACAAAATCTTGGTCAGATCATGTGAAAGCTATGTAGATCGGTGTCTGCAATGGTCTTTTGAGGAAAGAACCACACAGATTGAGTGGACCTGTCCAGTCAGTGCACGCAATTGTCAGTAATCGTGCAGCTCAACTTAGACTCAAGGAGCTCAACGATTCGACGAACAATACCAAAGAAAGGACATTTGAGTAGGCCGCATAAATTACTCAAACTGCCAGATCATGATTACGCTGAGAAAAATACAAAAATAAATATAAAAAAATCAATGACCGACATGGTGCTACTATTTATCAAAATTAATATTTTTAATACACATAGCTCTAGACACTAGTCTCGTCTTCTATTACCAGACAGTACTTAGACCTCTGACTATCTACGTATCTATGTAACTACGTATGTTTCATAGTAAATGGCTAAGCACTACTCTGGTCTTCAAAATTTATTTCTTAATAGATATTAATAGTTGCTTGAAGCAGTATGGGACTAGTGTCTTTATTGATGTACAGGTGATGATGTTTTATCACAACAAATTAAGGTAATGCTTGTGAATGGGGTAGACCCAAGCCGTGAAGTGGATAGTAAAAGGTTTACAGACAAGTAATTTTGGTTAATCGTAATTAAGGCTCTATTTTTGACTCAACAGGGATCATCAGAAGATCAGGGTAACGATACACCAGTTGTAGTTTTTTTTTCAATGAGACATCTATATATCTTATCCATTTAGTTATTTTTAGAGAAAAAGCGACAAACGGGTAAGCTTTTGATTTGGTGTTTATGAATAATTCCTACTTCTTTGACTTGATCTACATAACTTCACTGTCCATCTTTTCAGCAAAGTAGCTGCAGCAGTGAAAAGAGCTAAAACCTCATTCAAAAGAGCAAGGCGCATTTGCAACAAAAAAAAAGATTCTCGCAAAAATAATTCCGTGTACATTTTTATTACGCGTCGCCATGCAGCAGTCCGTCAATCTTATCGACGACGGACCTCGAATTAACGCTCGAATATTATCATCAAACAAATTGTTTTGCAGTGTTCCCGGTAACACCGATATTGTTAAGTGCTTACTTTTAGCTTATTTTGCATATTAAACGCGTCGCATGCGCTGTATAATTTTGGCTATAAATCTTTGGGTGTTGACGTTTGGTACTGATGATATTTCTACGATAAAGTAGGATATTATGAATATATTCGCAGATCATTGTTCAGGAAATGGAAACTTTAGCTAAATCAAATGTTTGCCTTCCTCTCAGAATTTTCCGATCCTTAGTATGTAGAATGAGATAGTTTTTGATATTAGATACAATCCTAGATCGTCTAGCAGATGTAGAAATAATTTATTCGTTATAACGTATGTATACCTGTATAAGATGTATTTTTTCAGATAGTCCCTTTACATTTTATCTTACGACATGCAAAATTTTGGAATACTTTAATACATCATCAGGATCTATTGCAGCAGAACCCACCTTTGTACCAATGACATCCGACCGCGTTCACCAATTCTTGTTACAGCACTCGGTAATACGTTTCACCTATCGGTATCTTTGTTCTGCAGCTAGTAGCATCATTAGTCAGAAATATCAATAGTATATTTTATTTTAGGTTAAATTCAAGTAAACAAAAAAAACGTGCCTATGATGAATTTAAACTCAATAGGTACCTACCCCAAAATCGTTTCAGGCCCCGCTCAATATCTTTTTCACCAAATTCCCTGACCTTTCCGAATGTCCCAACGACCTAATGAGACCGTACAAAGCACTAAACTACCGCTACAATCAAATGTATCGCGTAACACGACATAATCCCTTCCCATTAAAATATAACTTCCCATATTTATGTCACCATCGAAAATCCAATTTCTTATTAAATACGTATTAACATGTGAATTGATGTCCAACGTTTTAATTTCATTCTGTTATGTCAGCGGCGTAATGAAAGTACAGACTTAATGTTATAGGTAATTATTGAAAATCTTCCCTTGATGACAAACTCGTTTTGGTTATTCCGTTCCGAGTTAAAATCTTATTCTGCTCGACCCACTAACGTCTGCACAAGTCTTGTGATTTAAAAATAATTGACCTTAATTTTTTTCGTAATTTAATCGGTGTTTTGTTTTCGCGGAGCTGGAAGTATATCGTAAAACGTTGGAGTGTTCCAAATGGTTAATGTACCACGGAGACCCGGCTACAGGAACTTATGTCATCGGCAGATTTTGCCATAATTCTTTATAGCATAAATTCTCAAACTAGTACTTATTCTACTTAGTCACTCGGCTGTGTCAGGCAATCAGACATAGGTACTGTTAGATGTACTTACGTGAAAGTGCCTGAATGTCTAACGATGAATTAGTAGTCTTCGATTTAGGGTAACTACTGTAAAGAATGCAATTAGTAGCTCCTTGAATAGGAATCTCAAAAGAATTGTCTTGCATTAAATTACTCTTAATAGAGATGTTGGAATCTGTCATCTAAAGTAGGTGCTAAGTTTCAACTAGAGATTGTTACAGCGATAAAGTATCGGCCATCCCTAAATCCACATTTAAAATGAATCACTCAAACCATTTGCTAAAAGCTTTCAGCTTACTCATCATAAACAAATATGGAGAGCACAAAAAGCTAATTCTGTCGTTCCCCCTTTAAATCCACACGGATGATACTCTTAAAAGAAGGACAAAAAAACATCACGCTTCACTGTTGTGTAATAATAAAAAGAAAACAAAACAAGTGAGCTGACTTTTCACAAACACAAAAACATCAACTTACGCAATTTCGACAGCCCAATGTTGCGTGAACGAGCAAAAATGATAATTTACTGTAAACTCGACTCCCATAAGCCATGTGATTTCTGCGCCGCCGCCGCACAGCAAATACGACTGCACAAAGCTTAACATTTAAATGATGGTTCCACCCAACAATTTCCCCACCATATAATTGAAATCAAGTCTTCTGGCGGTAACTGAGAGTGCAAGAGCAAAGGCATTGATTTTTTGAGGGTACTTTCAAAATTACTATGTGTTTGTAGGGTCAAGTTGACCGAGTAACGCCCTGATCTTTTTTGTTTAAAATAAGATGATTTCTTGTTAAAAGTTCAACAGAATTCATGGTGTATGAATCAGACGTATCGTGTAAAGGTTTGAGAGAGTAATATCACAATGTTCTGTGATATTTAAGCGAACTCTACGAATACTTGTTCGGATTTATGTTTCCGTCGTTTCGAGCTCTTTAGAATCGTTGTGCTAAGACCACGAGACACTAACAACTTTTTCTGCGAATGCAGACGTCGGTCAGTTACTACCTAATGATGATAGTAGTTAGCACATAATATACGTTTTAATGACCAATAATTCATCCAAGCTCAGAAAAACCAAGTGTAAATATTAAAGCGTCAGTTGATATCTGATAGGACCGGCTTTATGAAGCCCGAAGACCTGATGCAGGTGACGTAGGATAAAAAATTTAGATTCATAACTCTTCATCTTCAATAATTGGAAAGACTTGAGAAAAAACGTTCATTTCATTCATTCATAAGCACTACGTTATAGTTTTATGTTTTCATTTACTTCTGACTTAATCAAACGCCATAATGTTCTTGTTCAACTAAATTAGGTAAGTTACCTCCCTGTCTCTGTTTCATTAAAGGCATTCAAAGTGTCCCAACAATCAATGCCGCTTAGTATTAGCCGATAGACTAATCGATTAATTGACCTACCTCCAGACAGCTTGCATATAACGGATTTAGGTCACCCGCTCAACTGCCTAGCTTACAATAGCTTGACCCTAAGCTTAATCCTTCCTAAGCTTCCATTCTCTCTGACAATATTGTATATCGGACTATGTATACAAATAATTCTCTATTCTTGGTTCCAAACAGGTAAATAGCTAGCGTGGGTAGATAGAAAGTATACGAAATTGATACAAATATCACTTCTATAATACGTATTAATAATGTTTAATGACTAAACGTTGGAAGGCGCACCCAAAAATTCTTTGTGTGTATCAAAAATTGAAATCGTACAAGCGATGTTCTATTTGTTGTTATTTATTCAGTGTTGCAATCTTTAATTCTTATCTCAGTCTGGTAAATCCAGTTTTTAGCAAAGTAGTTTTTCTGGGAAATAATAAATAGATTAACAGCTTTAAATGGAATAGTCTAGAACTCTGCACAGTTACTTAGTTCACCGTTCTTTGAGACAGTTTCAATATATTTCGCAGAGAAGTGTACAATTCAAAGCTCAAAATCAAACCCACTGAAAGCACGCCATCCAATAAAAAGTTAATCAACTCCCAACAAAACATCAACAGCCATCCGAACCCATAACCATAACTCCGGTACGCCGCCAGTAACTCAACCTTTTTTCATCCCTTAACATTACCCAAAGAAATCAATTTGTAAACAACACAATAAGAGTATTAAATATAATCATTCTCACGCACGTGAACGCAACGGAACGCATCCAAGTAATGGCATCGTGGTATTTCTGTTGGCGCGTATAAAAATGCTCGATAACACCAGGATGGTGGCTCGGTGGGCAATTTGCATTAATATAACGTGTCCACGTTATCGCTGTGCGTCCTCGTGTGCCAGTTTGATGCGACAGGAACGGGACACGTAATAAATGGAAAGTTTGCTTGAATCTCCAAAATGTGTTCGAAACGTTTTTCTGGCTTAGATGGTAATGCTATCGTAAATTCAGTATCATCTCGAGTTGTTCAATTTATTTATATTTAGAGAAAATTGCTGTTATCGGTGAAATGGTGTCCATCGTTTCCTACTTCTTGGATTAGATCTAATTCTGCAATGATATCAAGTTCCCTCATGTGCTTCCTTTATACCTCAGAATATTTTAACAGCAGATTGTTAAGCTGATGCTGTTGTTTCTATCAATTAACTTCTGTCTCTCAAAAGCTGGTTATTTTATGAAACTGCAATAATCAAAACAAACAAAAATATCTGCTAAATAGTACCCCGTCTTTACCCTGTTGTTCTAGCTAGAATAACTATAGTCCACAGATGCATCAGGCAAAGTCTACTACCTACCAACTCGCCTTCAAATGCCTACATAAATAATTAAGCAGGAATCTCGGTAATGACTGCGGGCACGTCTATCACGGCTCTCACTGACCATCATCTACATAATGTGACAATCAACAGTCATATATCAACATAACGCAACACTTATGGAGCGTTACAATGCAATGAACATTTGTTTGTGAAACTGAAATCGATTCTTCTTGTTTTTTTCCTTTGCATGAAATCGTAAGTAGAAATTGTTGCTGCAGTAGAATAATTTACGAGATTTGCACGTTTTATTGGATTCGAGTAACTTATCGTATTAGATGAGTAACGCCTTTATTCATGGTAAACAAAAGTAGTAGTACCAATCAAAGCATCGTTTCGCGACATATTTTTGTAATGCGAGAAACATGCTAGCGAAAATTTATGAATAAAAGCTGCATTTATGTTTCCAACAAAACTCCAATTCCCAATAAAACAATTTGTTTTCACGTCTAACAATCAAGTTGTGCTCACGACAAAAGGAGTCGAAGAAAACTCTTGTCCAAACAAGCTTGTAAGTTGTACGTCGCCGTCGACAGAATCGACAGGAACTAAGCAAAAATTTTTTATTTTATTTTTATTTTTATTTAAAGGTTCACCAACAGTTGTTACAGACATTACACAGATACATACGAACATACAAGTAATTGTGTCTTAAAACTAACTGCACAACCAATTACAGGCAAACACCACATGCAAAATGCTCTTTAGAAAATATAAATGAAATTTTAAAGACTGTACTTACAATTCTAGATAATAATGATTAAATACTAATACTAATACTAATGACGTCTGACAAATGTCGATATTGAGTCTGCGTGGACGTCAACCAGGTCGCTGCGTTCGTTTATGAGTTTGCACATGCGGGGTACAGGTGAATTAGCACCAGACACTGTACGGCGAGCTGGTGGAGCTAAGGGTGTTATAGGTTTGCGAGGTGGTCTACGGGGTACCCTGAAGTTGAACCTAAATACCAATTGTGGGCAGTCGATGGTGTTATTGAGCAGTTTATATGCGAATCTCAGATCCAAGAGCTCCCTTCGAGCTTCCAAGGTACTCATTTTGTAGCAGCCTAGTTTATCAAGGTAGGAGAGATATTTAAATTGCCTTCCCTTTGAGTACCCTAGGTATCGGATAAACCTTTTTTGGATTCGTTCTATCCGCAGCGAGTGGGTTGCGTAGTGAGGTCTCCATATCACACTGCAGTATTCCAGGATGCTTCTTATAAGGCTATTGTAGAGAACTAATTTAGTATGTGGGCGTTGAAATACCTTTCCATTCCGAATGACAAATCCAAGCATACGTTGGGATCGACTGATTATGTTCTCAATGTGTGGTACAAATGTGAGTTTAGAGTCCAAGATAACTCCCAGATCTCGTACTACATCCACCTCGCACAAGTTCACTCCGTTTATTTGGTACACCGAATTAACTGTATTTACTTTCCTGGTGAATTTTATGTGGCTACATTTCGAACTGTTCAACGAGATTTTATTATAATAACACCATGCAGTTAGTCGGTCTATATCTTCTTGCATTAGGTTTACGTCCTGTTGAGCCCTAATAGGTCTTGAGATTTTGAGGTCGTCCGCAAAAAGGAATATGCTAGTATTGTGAAAACACGATGTCACGTCATTTATATATATGACGAATAATACTGGGCCCAGATGAGAACCTTGAGGGACACCCGAGGCAATTGCATACCTGTCTGACCGGAACCCATTGACAACCACAAAAAACTCCCGACCAGCCAGATAAGAACCGAACCACTTTAGAAGACTACCGGTGACGCCGTACGTAGCTAGTTTTTCAACAAGCAGTTCATGCGAAACCTTATCAAACGCCTTGCTAAAATCCGTATAAACAGCGTCAACCTGCATACCTTTATCCATGGCTTCGCATGAGGCTTCAACAAAGGACACCAGATTTGTACTTGTGGATCTGTTCTTTACAAAGCCGTGCTGATGGTCGCTTAAGAACCTCGAAAAATAGCGTTGAATATGTGGACAAATCAAGGACTCCAATATTTTACCGAAAATCGAAAGGATGGATATCGGTCTATAGTTCTTTACGTCACAAGGATCTCCACTCTTGTAGACCGGTACTACTTTCGCCTGTTTCCACTCTTTAGGGAATTGACCAGATCGAATTGAGGCGCTATATATCTTTGCCAAGGGAACAGAGAGGCTAGGTGCACATCTGGCAATAAACAGGGGCGGTATATCATCTGGGCCTGCCCCCTTAGTAATATCAAGACTTTTTAGTTTTTTCTCAACACTTTCACATTCGATGTCCACGTAAGCTATACTGTCTGACTGTGTGGCTATTGCTTCCAGGTATTCGGAGGCTACATAGTTTTGACCTGAAGGCGATGTTGTTTCTTCTTTATAAACACTGCTATAATTTAAAGCAAATAGCTCACATATTCCTTCCCCATTCGAAGATGTTATCGGACCGTTAGTCATTGATGCTGGGTATGAACTTTCTCCACCACGTTTATTCTTTACATATGACCAAAAAATTTTGGGACATCTGGCAATAGATTCTTCTGTACTCTCGATGTAACTATTGTAACACTTTTTAGCGTAATTATCACATCGTTTAGAGATTAATCCGAGTGATAGTTTATCAAGGGGATTCTTGTACTTTTTATACCTAATACGAAGTTTGTTTTTCTCTTTTAATAAATTAAGAAGTTTCTTATCAAACCATATTGGAACACCACTACTTTGCTTTCGGATGATAGGTACAAAAGTATTGATAGCTGACCCAATAACGCCGTAGAGAACTTCCACCATTTCGTCAACATTACTGCAACATCCCAGACACTCTTCCCAGTCCATATCCTTGAAATGCTTGTTTATTGCTTCATAGTCGGTCTTATGAAAGTTTCTTTTTGCAATGGTATTAGATTTTAGTTTTAGCGACTCTGTCAATGTTACTTGTATATCTAGTGGAGGATGGTGAGGGTCTACAATACTTAAAGGATCCGCTTCACTAACGCAACAACCTGGAACGTCCACCAATACAATATCCAGCAGTCTACTGTTTTTGTTGGTAACATTATTGCATTGTCGGAGATTATTAACTGAAGTAAAATCAATAAAAAGTTGATCGAGACTACTAATGTGCTGATTTTTGAGAGGATTGTTTAGATCATTCCAGTTTATAGTTCTCAAGTTAAAATCTCCCACGATGCATGTGTACACATTATGGTTATCCTGGTAAGAATTACAATTACCAATAAAATGTTCCAACATTGATTTAGAGACCGGTGGTGGCAGATAGACTGCACAAATATCAAGACGGCGGAGCTGCCTCGAGCGCTCGCACGGTATTTCTACAGACACCCATAAATCCTCACAATTACTTTGCCTGTGCAGTAATCTTTTTGAAACTAGTTTAGTAGATACTGCAATCAAAACACCTCCGCCATCCCTACCGCAGTGGTAGCCCGAGCTTTCCCTGTCTCTTCTATAGACCAAGTACCTACCATCAAACAATTCTTTATTGCTTAAACTATTATTAAGCCAAGTTTCTGTCAGAATTAGAATATCGTAGTTACATGTTGCTATTTTACATGAAAAATCGTGCGTTTTTGTCCGCAGGCCTCTTACATTTTGATAGTAAATCTCAATATTAAAAAAGTTGAATTTTGTTTGTGTAATACAATTAACATGCATAGAAAGCTTCTGCAAAGTTAAACTTATTTCAACCTATCTAAAGTTGCCAGATCTTTTATCACTATACGTTCCGATGTAACGTCTTTACGCATTAAAATACGACCGCTTCTGATCCACACAAATTGGAATCCTAATTCTCTAGCTTTAGTTCTTGCTGCAGCGTGGATTTCCTTGTTGGTCGCCGACAGATGCTCCATTACGTAGATAGGATTTTTAGGTCCCACCAATCCAATATGAGAAGAGTTCAATTTGTCCAGACTGTTTTTCTTGTTGAAGTCGATCGAAGCTGCCAAAAATTGATCACGGAGTCTTGGGGAGCTGAACTGAGTGACGATTGATCGAGGCCTCGGAGAGTCACGGTTTATTTTGGCAATTCGTGTGCAGCTTAAAATATCATTATCTGCAATGGCGCAGCCTATGACCGACCCCAGCTGTTTTGTTAGTTCGATGACATTCTCTGTTTTTTTCTCTGGAACGCATTGAATCTCAATATTGCTGAATCTAGCATGTTGTTCCATCTGGTTTACGCGATTCGTGAGCTTTACAATGGTGTTGGACATTAGTTCATTTTTCGTTTCAAGATCCTTTATTGTTTGTGCAGATTTTTTGGTTTCCAAAATAGCAGTTTCATATTGACTGTTCATAAACGACATAGCCTCGTTTACATCCTTCAACTCATCCCTGATTGATTTAAGCTCTGAGTTCATATTGGCGTTTAATTGCGCAAGCATGTCAGTCATTGCAGTTTTTATTACTGCCTCCACTATCTCTTGTACATCAACCTTAGTCAAGGTACTAGTTTTGCTAATCGGTGGTGACGACAGGGCCATTCTTTTTTTGGCACGCGAGGTAACATTTACATTTTCTCCCAGTCTGGTGGGGGACACAGTACTTTCAGAGTTTTCTTTTGGAGACGAAGATTCTGATTCGGCCATATTAATTAAGAAAAAAACCTTTTTTTTTAGTTTAATTGAAAGCGCACACTACAAAATGCCCACACCGAGAAGTGCACACTAATAATGGCCCAAACCGAGCGAGCGGCTCGGAGTTCGCGACCAAAAGGTCTTAAGTGCGCGGAAGACGGCGTCGCTTACGCGTTTGGGTCAAAGGCTCTGCATTCGGTGTGCGGTTGGGTATATTAACAAAAAGTTCACTTGATTATTTCCTAAGATATGTCTTATTTGTGATGTTTTTGTGTAATTTCTTCCACTCACAGTTAGTACGTATGTCCAAAAACAGATTGACCACCAACACTGAACCGAGAACCACTCAAAACTGTAAGAAAACTATTTATTACTGGGGAGCGATATAAAAAACACAGTACACTTTCAAGTAGAGGGTATTAACTAAAAAAATAAGTAGAAGTACGTAAGCTTAGCGAGATAGGAAAAGTTGTGATATTCCATAAGGAACTGACGACCTGCAAGAGCACTCAACAACTGTAATATATTCCGAAGTATTGGAGAGAAGAAATCTTAGTAATAAAAGAGAAAAGGTTTCTAAGTACATGTAATGCTTTAAATAATAATTGATTTTCGTCTAGTATTTATCGACTCTAATCTCTATTTAATAGGATTAAGTAATCAGGAAATTATTCAACTAATTTGTAACGTAGGATTTTCTTTTTAATTCAAGCAGTAAGCTCCCATTTTTCTACTGAGACACAAGTGTGTGATAATGTTTTTAAAGTAGGTACCCATTATGTAGGTATACGAATATATTAACATATGAACCTAATAATCAAAGACCACACACAATTACCAATACACACGGTCTCAGTCATCCATTGTACTATTATAAGCTGGGATAATCTCCATACTACAATCATTTGGACAAGCAGATTGACGGTCAAATAAAGTCTGCAAGCAGACGAACGGCACTAGAATCCTCTATAAATTTACCCCATTGAAATGACGATCAAATTGTGAAATTACTTGACCAGCATAAAACGATACACCTACCCGCGTACAAAATTAAGAATTGCTTGAAAACGAAGTAACGCGAGACGAAAGTGTAGGCTCAAATGAAAATGGCCGGTATTATGTAGTAAGCGACCCACGTACTAAAGATTATTCATTGTACGTCACAATATTTTAAACGGATGCATTAAGTCCTGACCCCTCACAGATAATATTGGTGTCCAGTTTAATATATTATTTAATGAATGTGGAAAAGTAAGGTGTTACTTTATGCAGAATCGTGCACAAAGCCATGAGTTACAATATGTCGGTGAGAAAGCGAAAAAACTAATATGTTTCGTGTTGTTTATCTTGTACGTTGAGTTGAATGTTTATGGTGTTTTGAATGTGTGATTTATGAATCAGCACGTATCCTATTAAAACGATTTCTAGAAAGAAAGTTTGGAATATTTTATGATTTAATGTTGCTATTTTTTTCTAAACATAATATTTTCGACTTTAACGGTGAACAATGAGGAAAAGTCTCTAAATTGATAAATAAAAACATAAGATTCAGGGAACACAAAACTATTGATACCTGTAAAGCATACCTGAAAAGCACACCAAAATACACACAAAATGCAACTGTCAGTTGTTAGTCGTTAATAAATTAACTTAAATCTAGTAGATAATAGGAAAAACCACGTACCTTACTGCAGTCTTCATTTTCTTTCTTCAATGTTCACAAGACGCAAAAGATTGGCCGATCTTAAATTCTAGAATTAAAACGTAACTCTGTCGAAGGCAAAAGAAAGCTGTCCGAAACGCCTTTCCACGGCCGGTGTTCACAAACACGAAGGTGGATCATTGAGCCATTATTGCATGTTTATGATTGTAATATTCGCGTCTGAACGGCGAAAGTAATTATGGGGACAGCGATACAGCTTTTGGCTTCGACACAGTAAAAACTACCAACCGACAGAATCAAATTCGCGTCGCTCTGATGACCGCACGCGTTCACGAGCGAGCATCTCGATTCGGTCGGATTTTAGCATCGATAAAAGCCAAACACTATCGGACACACCCCTTAAAAATACCGATATTAATAATGAAACGAAATTAAAAACATCGAATTGGATGCTTTACGACAATGTTTGCAATAAAAACGCGAAGGGAGGATGATCCTTATGGTCCGTTTGGCGACGACTAGAATTAAAGTACAACAAAATTCCATCGAATGCGTACACATCACTTTAGGCCTTTAAATGATGCGCCGAATGTCGATAAAATAGTGTTGTACCCTAATTGGGGCCCCTTAGTCGCCGCCCCTATTTACATGTTCCGATTCACGGTGCCATCGTTAAAGTTCCACCATCTTGGTTTTAAAAAGGAAAGATTACGTTACTTACTAAAGTTTTAAAAGTTTTTGCTGGGTGGAACTTCAAGTTCCGGCACGGGACTTCATAGAAGACCAAGTTCCCAGGGATTATCCGACAGTGGATGGGGAGGTAGGAAGATCTTAGCCACAATACAAAACCTGATAAGATTTTTTAACGTTTTATTATTTTTTATATATATATTTTTTGTAATGTCTCTTCCGATTTCATCAACGACATTGTACAACCACATTATATAAATTACTCGAAACGATAAAATAAGTTTATTAAAAATAGAGTAGATTAAATCTTTCAAAAAATATTTAAATAGAAAAAACTTGTACAACATTGCATCTAGTATTACAAGACCTCGCTTATTATGTTATTTATTGTACATATTTACAAAAAATGTATTTTACAGTAACAATGATCTAGCGTCTTTAGGTATTGTTTCTATCACATTGTCATTCGCGTCACAAAGGGGACAAAATTTCACGTCCCCAGCGTGACGTCATAGTACAAACTTAATAATCGAGTAATTTTCTTTCTACTTGAATTACAGTCGGCCATTTCACAACCATTGGAGTAATGTCCAAAAATATTGTCAAAACACTGAGTAATATTAATTTAAATGTTCCAGAAACTGCCGAAAATATAATATGTCCAAGGTGTAAATGAATTAATTAACATTACCAACATTAACTTTTTAATGGCTATTGTAAATTTTTGTGACAGCTTAATACTGAGTACATAAATAATTTATGAAGTTGGACGTGCACTTCCACATGATACATTCAGCAGGTAATTAATTTTCATTTACAGCTTGCAAACAATTTTCTCTACTCATCGTTACAATAAAGTATATGAGGCGATTACACACACGCGGACCACAATAAAGTCGCACGTCAAAAACGTACTATAAATATTATAATGAGAGCTATAAATTTTATTCAAAAATATACATGTAGCTACCGCCTGTGTGTAAAGACCTTAACACGAACAAGCTTTTAAACGAGAATGGAATTATTGCACGTCGCGCATTTATCAGCGAAACATGAATAATCGTCTTGGAAAGCAATGAGCGCCCGTCGAAAAACTTAATTTCATATTTAAATATATGTTTTCGATGTTTTTGTCTTTGTTTTTCGGCGTTCGGCTAATGTTTCTGTCAACGGCGTGCCTAATTTCATGATTGACACTTCGCTTGTCGGCTGAGATTCGAGAACAAGACGTCGTCGGGTGGAAATGAAGGTATCATTCAACAGTAATAGCATTTTTTCTTTTGTTGAAGGATGAATAAGGGAATGAATTACTTTTTACTCATCGAGTACTTTCGTATTAAAGCTAATAATATTTCAGAAAGAATACTGATTTGATTTAATAAATTAAGAAGGATCTGTTGATTACAAGTGAAGTGTCAACACATCTCTATATTTGAACTATCATTGTCAGTTTTTAAATAACCAAAAATCTTCTTGACATTTCTTACGAAATTCTAGACTAGCGTCTGGTTAACTTAGAGCTTCAAAAAATAATTAAGTAAGTACCAATAATTCAAATACCACGACCAGTTTCAGAGGCCTCACATTCAGAGATTCCGTAATATAATACTGAGAAACAGTCATTAAGTTTAATTTTAAGTACAATCTTCGGCTTCTCACTTGGTCGTTCATAATCATAAGGCACTAATAAGACACTTCCATAAGTCTTCATAAGTACAGTCAGCAACAACAACTTTTAAAATGTTGACGAACTTGCATTAAACGTTTTATTTTTAAGTACTTTTGAATATTTACAAGATAACGCCAATTCAGCAATTTATGTGGCTGAGTGTACAACCGCATCACTTGTTAGGATACATACGTTACTTAACACTTAATATATTAATTTATTATTATTATTGTATCAACGTCAAAATCACGAGATCCAATTTTACTAGCACTTTATTACTTATTACTATAACTTAGCCATTTATAAAAATTTGGATACTAGTAAAATTGAACTATAAATTGGCTGATGCTTCGTTAAAATATGAATGAGAATAATTTAAAAACTAAATAAAAATAAATAAGTATTATAGCAACTAAATCATTATGTTCGGAAATAAATGGTAAGATTGATCATTACATAGTCGGTATTAATTTAATATTCATTCTGAAACCACTTTATTTGATCACCGGTGACTGTGCGTCGTGTGCTGACACCCACACGAACTCAGACATCACGAAGTACGAAAATATTGTAACCAAGCATCGGCCAAATGTTCCAAAAGTCGCTCAAACACACATCATGCCTTACATTAGACTCGTTACTCTGGATGGATCACAAACAATGTTAACAATATACACTGAAGCGCACACTGGGGATGTTACGTACATACAGGTATCAATAACTGGACTTGGTCCTTAAGGACTCGTCACTAACTAACTACAGTATAAAAATATATATTAGAATTTACCATTAAAATTATTATGAAACAATTTTTAAGAGATCACCCATGAATGTATCCGAAGTCGCTGCAGCAGCACCAACATTTAGCACCAATTTAGAGGGAAGGGATATTTTGAGAGAGAACGATCAATGGTCCTTAAAATTAATTCGTTGCATTCAAATTCAGTAATCGTTGGACTTAAAACTACAAAGAGGATGGCACTCGATAATGGCCTGAGAATTAATGAGTAAAATGCATTACAGTAAACCTTACAGTAATCGATTTGCGTCACAAATGTAAATTTTGAAGCTCGCCTACTTCTGAGTCTGATTGTACTTACCTAACATTGAGCGAAATTCAAAATTTATTTTTGCGATTTCCTACCTTCCTTACAGTTAAAATAACGCGAAAATATATGAACAAAATGTACATAGCGAACATGAAGGTTTTATTATGCTAAGCCTCGCGTCTCGTGTGATTTGGTAAAGCGAGTCACGTAAGTTTGTTTGTTTGTTTCTCCCCTTGTCTCGCTACATTCTATGCGTCATTTCGTTTTGATATATCAACTATTTAAGATGGTTTTATGTTAATGACTTGTTGATTTGTATGATTCAATCTGCGAGGAACTGAGTTACGGTCCGTGGTCAATACGTCTTGAAGAACATTTGCTATTAACTTCATTAGATTAACATAGACTTGTGTTATACAGGATTTATTGAGATAATTGAGGCCTAATTTATATAAAAATGTTTCAGTGTTGAATTCTGAGTTTATAAACTAAAATAAGAAATCATTTATCGAGTTATTTTCTTTAAAAAACTTATTGTGACAGGGCTTAATGTAGAATTTTACAACATCCGTAACTATAAAGCTGAGAGCAATAGTGACATTCCGAATCACAAAGTAGATATTGCAGTACCGTTGTTACAAAACGTATCGTATAACGGCACAAAAGAGAGAACAGAATTAAGTCATAATTTAAGGAGGATGTCCATTTCGAAAGGTTGTGTAACGCCAAGTGTACCGCGAACGCTTTTTATCGCGCGCACCACCTACTCAATGACGTCACACACTCGGAAAGGCACAAAACTTTTAAAATTCAAATTTTAACATTCGAATTCATTTTGATTTAAATCTGGCAACAGTCACTAACAATTGTGGCGACGAGACCACCGGCTTGCGATTTAAAAAGTAAGTTAGGTCGCGTAGGTTGCGCGCGCGCTGTCGTGGGCGGGCGGAAGTGAGAGCGTCAACGTGGAGACTTCTGCATCCTTATCTAACAACAATTAACACGACTTAGAGCGAAAAGGACGGTAGATAGACAATTCCGCAATGTCACAGATCACAAAACCTGATACTAGGCTGTCAAGGCTCGTCAGTTTACGACCACTTTCGGTGCAGATTGTGATGCAACCGATCGGATCTTGAAATCCGAAGTTTACGTAGCTACGCGTGCCTTTCATTGAGAAAATATGGTCATTATCGTGCGAGTGATTATTGCAAAATTTAAAAAAATATTCAAGTCACGTTTCGTCGTGAATGCTCTTGTAAAAACCGGCCAAGTGCGTGTCCGACCACGCACAATGAAGGGTTCCGTAGTTGGGATGAAACTATCCCAAGAACAAATTTAACATTGAGGTTGAAAAACATGTTGTTCCATATACTCCAACTGCAAATGTAAGTTGGTCGACTATTACTCGTAAACTTGTAAAGTTTACTTAGCTGTGATAGTTTTCCTTTTAATTTCGTTATATGTACTACTGTATAGAAATATAAATATTTTTTTAAGTATTTATTTTACCACTTTGTCGGCGTGACTAATATATGTATATTCAAGCCAAAATACAGCGTTCGAGTACGAAGAGTCTAAGCTGGAGACAGACGGACAGACGGATGGACGGACATGGCGAAACTATAAGGAGACCCTAAAAATTGCAATAAATATTGCTTTTACAGCGAATCGCTCCGGAATGAATACGGTTCAAATAAACAGGCGTGTTGTCGATCAACCGGCTGGCAGCCCACCGAGTCTCGATTACATACCAACACATTAATTTGATACAGTTAGCCAACATCTCGCAAGGCTGAAACTTTTTTTAAATAATGAGACATTAAAAGTAACACAGCGAGGTAAAATCTGCGCCTGCCTTGTAAAAGTTACTTGTGACACAAAAGCAACTCGTAAACATTGGTAAGTTCGAATGGATCAGAAAATCTAGTTATATCGATGTATTTGGAAGTTAAAACCTAATACTAAGACTTTTATCGACATAACTTAATAAAAGTTATATTACCGAGTATTATGTGTCCGCACGCGTGTCAGTCACATGACATATCGAAACGTACATACCAATGAAAAGGCCGTAACAGAAGATAAATTGCTAAACGCTAAATTACTTTTAGGAAAAGCTTAAAGTAATCGCCGACAGTTTACAGTCACACTAAAGTGCAAGCAGACAAAAGGATTACTTATAGCAATAAAATTGGCCGGAGCCTGTCGTTTTTACGTCAAATTTGCGGGATCAGCGGCGAACGTAACGGAATTCCATCGGTTTATCTACTATTAAATTGTGGTGCAAGTTATGAGATAATGGACCTCTGGCACTCAGGGTTGATAAGGCAAACAAACGCTCCCACCACATATTGAAAGTTATGGGGCCATCATTTTTATTTAAATATTTTAGAAATACATTACAACCTATTCTTCTATCTACTCGTTCTTTGAATTTATTGAAGTAGGTGGAATTATTAAAATTTTTGTTGACTCATCGATTTGCTTACGAAGTTAATTAGTATATTGTATCCTATTCGAATCGATTTATCTTTCGTTTTAAAAATAAATATTCTACTGAGCCTTATCACCCGCTGTTTTCTCATAACTTGCTCTAAGGTATCAAAAGCCACGGAGAGAACATCGCCACGATTTTACGATCCAATCTTTGGAACAGAGCCTGCGTCGCCAGCGCACCGGACTATGAATGGGATCCAACACTTCCTACATCTGTCGCCACACTATTTATAACAACACTTTCGACTAGCACCCGGCAAATTGTAAGTACAATCCAAAGTTACAAGACCAGTATTTAATCGAACAGCAATATCCCAAATTAAGACACACAAAGGCTTCCATTAAAAAAAAAATTGTGAAAAGTGCGGACCAGACAATCACATATAGTTGTATATTCAGGTTTCAAAATTTACTTTCCTTTTGAACGTAACCAATTTAATTTGCTACAGATTTTAAAAGGGACATTCGATTCTAGTGAAAAAACCTGTAACAGGTTTTTTGATAGTTTTTTAAAGAAAGGCCCGTTTTGTTAATGAAGGTAATTTCGGTGACTGGACTGATTAAGGAGACGGTGACAGGCATTGATTACGCATTAAGAGAACCATAAACAAAGCTTCGTTTTGAGGTGTTCATATCAAGGCTCCTGACGACTTAATTAATTTAAAACGATTTAATGAAAGGGGATATGTATGGACTTTAAATTCAGCCTCATTTCGGCAAAAGATGAAAAAACAAAAGAGATAGATAACACATGCAGCATAGTGGAAAATCACCTTCGCTCTAGGCGCATCAACGAGTTGAGATTCACGACACGATCGCAACGGTACGATAGTTGTCCGCAACACAATAATTCCGGAACATATCTAGTTAAATGAACCAACTGCAGTGGTCATACATAAATCATGCGCAGGAGTGCACGCGCCCGTATGTGTAGCAAACGCGGGCATTACACGATCGACGCTCGAAGTGGAAGGACGTCGCCTACGACTCATTCTAATGCAACCATGAGCCAATACGCCGATTATATCACCGTGTATGTAGGTGGCCTTATAAGGTTAATGTTTAAAACGACAATTAGTCTCTTTTGAAAGGTTCTTGTTATATGTTTAGGACATTTCCCACGAGTGGAGCGGAACTAATCCGCACGTACTGACGATTTGCATTTGAAAGGGTTTTGTTTGTGTAAAGCTCGATGATACCGGCCTATAGAAAAAGTGTTATGATGGATCGGCGGTCACAAAAGCTAAGGATTTGTTTTCAGTACTGAATGGCCGTCGAGTTAGCGCCGGACGCGTGTTGAATACATTATAACTGGAAGTACAATTCTACTCTGTGTGCACAAGTGTCCATAGTAAGGAGAATATAACAATATGTATAGAATATACGAGGCTGTATCTGATGCCGTAAACGGCTTTGAAAATTGAAATCGTTTGCCTTTTGTAGATCCACCGTTAGTACAGCTAGTGCTGAAAACCGATATACGTTGACACTGAAACATATCAACACACTAAATCAAAAAGCCTTAGAACGTCAACAGTTTAATGTTCGATCGGTACAACAGGCCATGAAATTACCAGTATAAATCTTCAAAAACAAAGAATGACAATTGCATCTAAATAACTATGGCGTTTACACACAATCCCGGTCGATGTTCCCACGTAGCTGTCACCGCGGGCAAAGGCGCACTATACACAGCCTATCGGGGCATCTACACCACTCCAGTGGACAATCGTCCTAACAAAGCCTTACCGGCCGAGGCCGGGACCCAATCATTTCCCACGCGGTAACGGTCGAGCCTCAGCTGGGACGCTAGTTTGAATTTATGAACGCGGAACCATCGCCCCAAACCATATCCAATACCATTTCGAGATGACCACTAGTGAAGACATTACTAGATAAACCAGAGATGTACTACGCGCTACAGATATTAGCTCGCCCAGTGATGAAGCCGAAACGGCGCACAGATCGCGATACAAAAGCTTGACCGATAAGCGGTGTTCTTTCAATAACAGGAGGAAACATTGTTTGAGCAATAAATTAAAAAAAAAAATACTGTCATGTTACGATAAAGAGCTATGACCGATGATCTTTGGCGAATATTTTGAGTCATTGCAATCGTTAAACCACCTGATGATTCTGATCATCTCATTGTGCGGAACACGGCCCGTCAAACATCGGAAATAACCAAACTTATTTTTATCCGACCACGTGGACAGTGACTCTGGTGTGGTTAGTTCAACGTGTCCGGATTATTTTCTATTTCAATCAGTTTAATGACCTTCATAGAAACATCGGCATCAGCAAAATTTGTGTACAGTTCAACTATTTTAGAAATCCAATTGTCTTCACTTATTTCCGAATATGCGGTCTGTTTGAAAAACGTGGAATCCTCGCAATGTTTTGGTTGGTATGATTCATGGCTTAAATCATGTGTGTAGTAAATAAGTACAGTAGGAGTGATGGCTGAGAAACAGAATCGATTTGATTTGATGTACTGTAACACAATATCTAAAGCAGGTCGGCTCGCGCGGTGACGCGGCGCGCTCGCAGTTTACGCTATTCTCGGCGCGGGCCTAATTTTAACCATCTGCGTCTCCCAGTCTAGTTTTAGGAAGTGGGCCGACTCAGATTCGTCGAATTAATCGAGTCGGATCTCGATACGTAACGTCCGACCGTTAATTTCAAACATCATCGGTGACGTAAACGCGAATTGTTTGAGCTTTGCTTCTAAATTCGATGGGCCAATGAACGCCTAAGCTCGTAAATGCGGCCAGCCAGCCACAGTACATTGTATTTAATTAAAAACAAAACACTTAATTGGACTTGTATAAATCCAGATGACGCAATAGCTGCCAATCAAAGGATCTAGCACAGATGTTTGTAAATTGCGCAAGTGGCATATAATCGAGGGTCCAATTATCGAAATGACACAGACGTCTGGCATATCCAGTCGGACGATACACTCCCGGCTAAATCTATAATGGATGAGGCGCGTCCCGCGTCAATCCAGTAAACGAGATCGCATAATCGGACGCATACATAACAGAAAGACAATGCGGGCTGCACTCATTAATCGGGGGGAATTAAAAAGCTAGGTAGAGGTAATCGGGACGAGTCCAGGGACCACGGATAAATTTCAATTAGAGCAATCGGAGCGTCTTGCGGAAGCTTACGGAGATGGAGCCCAGGATAGCAGCGCAACAACGTGCATACGAATGACCGCGTCCGACGCATACAAAGGGGGACCTCCGCCGCAAATCATTAGAATTGCGGTAAGTGAGATGTGAGCGGAATTGTTAGATCCGATGCAGCTCCTAGATAATGACGTTGACTTCTGATTAGCTGGCACCGGCCACTAGAATGTTTACCTGACATATAGAACGTAGCTTTAAGGATTTAGTATCACCGCTGTTGGTTAGCCCAAGGGAACTGACTATTTATCGCAATGAGTCGCCTGTCAAAACGGGCAGGTTGTTTGTTGTGCAGATAATAAATGTGAGAGCGGAATTAATAAATGTGTCAGTGGTACGTCGCCACACGAGAATGATGTAGAATGTAAACGTCGGGGCATAATTTCGTCGGAGGATTTGTGACGCCCTACGCTGGAGCGTCCCGGCTCGCCAATTTGTAAGCGCCGACATAAACCGCGGTGTAACGAAGCACCTAAACAACGAAATAAGCGAGCATCAAGCGACCCGCGGATATATCTCAGCGGCTGACATGTCGACAACACAAGAAGCTACTCGGACTTTACATTCGCCGACGTAACGAGGGGAGCCGCCGGCTCGCCCATTGTATTTATGCCTTAAACACAATTTATTTATTCGCCAAACATTACGGAGACACAAAATCTTGTCCATAAATACATGTGAAAGCACATATCAAGTATCGGAATGCAAACGGCGGGGCTCGTGTCTGAATTATGCAACAGAGCGGCGCGGGCGCAGGCTGCCGTAATAGTGCACGGAGTGCTCGCCCAACGCAACTCCTAAAATAATACGTACCGCGAATGTGGATAACTGAACCAGAAGCCCACGCCTCTTGAAATAACGCACTACCCAAATCTTAAGCAAGCTTCGCTCTCACTGGATGCTCTCTGAACATTAGACGCGACAGAATCGAGGACCCCATCGGATGACAGGCGACTTTCCTTGCAGATTAATACAACGATCCATTACCTAAATGACGGCGCAAATGGTATTTATTACGCTCATTGCTCTTGTCGAAATTTCACCAAATTGCGAGTGCCTCCTGTTTGGCCGCCGCGCGCTGAACGGATCTCTTCATTTGTGCGCCGAGCGGGGACACGGCAAAGGCGGTTTACGAATATTAGCCTTATGGCTGATCGACTGTAAGTCCATCGATCTTGCGTCCGGGTGGTCGGGCGGCACCACGTTAATTACAGGGGAGAACCGATCATTTAACGTGAATTTCGCAAACATTTAATAATTTTTAAAATATTGAACCGGCGATGCGTTCACGCGAGGAATAATAAATTAATGATCGCACCAACAGACACGGGATACGACAGTATTGTGGTCACCGGTTCCTTCAATTTACACACAAATATGTCTCCGTGAGGATAATCAAAACGACTCAAACAAAAGAACAAATAAAGCTGAAACTGAAACAATAGGCGCAGTACGACGTTCATTAACCGATGATACGAAACAGTGAAGAAAGTCGGCGCCGCAATCTTGTAATCCTAGAACCACACGCGGCGATGATTACGAGGCACCTATTAGTCAAATTAGCTTTATTGTTGCCTTTGAGTTGCACAAGGCGACCAATCGGCTTACACTCAGACAATTATGTAGGCACATTAGCCGGTACAATACGATGAGTCAACAGAAATTGCGTCCCGAGCGTTTATCAAAACAATAGTATTTTAGGCGTTCGTCGCCTCTTAGTATGCAGTGTATTGATGAGGTACTGGTACTGTCGTAAATAAAACAACTCACTGAAGTAAACGGTGAACTTGATGGTACTGTCTGAACTGTGTTCATTTTCTAAAACGCACTACTTATGTGTACATTACAATTGATACAGTTAGACGCTAGCTTGTTAAAATTTACAATAAAATCAACCAATAGCGATGCGCCAGGGGGCGAGCCGCACGCGGGGTGCGGGGCGCTGTGTTGTACATACACGACACTATTCACCGTGAAGGCATAAATAGGAGTCGCGCTCCGCAATGGTGAAGAGGTCAGGAGAGGAGGAGGTGATTTGTAATAATGCCCGTAAGCGGCTTGTGTAGCGATATGCGCCACTGAGGCAGCACGCTGATGAAGCTCGAGTGATTCACGAGGGGTGTGAACCCATCGAGATAGATCCGAACAGCACCAAGATAAAAAACCATCAGGCGGCAACAATGTGAACTCGGATATGTCTTCCAGGATGCGTCGGTGATGTGGTCGGAGTGCTCTAGAGTTGTTTTGATGATGTAGCAAATAGGAAATCTCTGTAATGGCAATGGCGGAGGCGAGATGTCTCTCGCGTCGATATACTGGTGTACGCTGGATCGGTTTCTCTTCTAGATCTGGGAAATCTTCTAGGGTGTCCATCTTGGGTAAGTGTTCGGGTACGGTCACGGCGTTCAGTCTTCGATAATCGCCGCATACACGTAGTGAACCATCTTTTTTCTTGACGACGTGTAGTGGACTGGCCCATGGACTCTTCGAAGGTTTGCAGATACCCATCTCCATCATTTTCTTGAATTCGAGTTTGGCGGCGTTGTACTTGTTCGGAGGAAGGGGGCGTGGCCTCGAGTAAATAGGTTGCCCTGTTGTTTCTATGCGATGTGTTACGTCATGTTTAGCCGGAGTCTTGAGTGACATGGGTCGAAGTACATCTGGATATTTCTTCAGCAGATCGTGATATGTGTGGTCGCGATTTATAATGTAAATCGCGTCTTTGCTGTTTATTTTGACGGCGTTTACACTGAGCTCGGTTACACGGTCGATGAGTTTTCTTTCTTTTCACGTCGATACTATAGATATAATAGCGGACAAAGCAATTATACCTTCATTGCCTGAATGGATTCACGAATACGATAGTAAGGCCTTTCGCACCATATACGGTCATTTCCCGGTGGGCCCCGCTCCGTCAACCAAACGCGTTGTCATGCATTACTTGACAACTGATGTCTTTAACTGTAAAGAGATCCTTAATCTTATAGATGACAATGTGGTGCCCACTGACTGGAGGGTGATGGTAGCTGTCCCTAAGGAGCGTGAGTTCAAAGAGAAGGATGCCAGGTGTTATGGAAAGATGACCCCAGAAATGAGAGCGTATCAGGTGGTTACAGAGAAGAATCTTGCTGACATCATATTTCGTTACATCAAGCATCGGTCCATGACCCTCTCAGAGGAACAGCTCAACAAGACCCTCAACAGAATGAGCTCCGGAGCTGTCCGGGAGAAGAGTACGACTATGTGAACATTATCATAGACTTTTCTTCCTGGTGCACATTTTTCAGAGCCGAGCTCTTGGAGCCTCTTTTTTCCAGCCTAGATAAGCTGTTTGGGTTTTCAAACATCTACAGTTTCACCCATAAGTTCCCTCTTATATCAACACTCTTGTTTCAAGACAGGTACGCTCCTCCTGCACAAAACCCCAACGGTACCCCTTCAGATGGACCTCGCTGCGTTCACGGTCCCGAGGCATGGTTAGAAGGACTGCGCCAAAAAGGCTGGACCTTAACTACAATCCTTGTCATACTGAGAGCCGCCCACTTCTGTGATACCACCGCTTCTCTATTGGGACAAGGGGACAATCAGGTCATAGTACTAAGGATTCCTTCGGCGCGTTATCTAGCTGAGCGGGGCCTCACCCCTGATCAGTATACACAGTAGTTTCTTCAGGTGTTGGAAACGGTATGTGTGGAGGCCGGTATTGTGATCAAGGTGCCTGAGTCATGGCGGTCCAGGAGACTCTTGGAATACGGTAGAAAGTACTTCATTGTTGGAGTACAAGTTAGTAGTGCCATTAAGAAAGGGCGCGGAAAGGGGCGCTGTGTTGTACACGACACTATTCGCCTTGAAGGCATAAATAGGAGTCGAAAATAGGAGTGAAGACTGTCTGCAGAACACGTGTGTCGTCAGCGTCGTGTCCACTTGTCCCGAAGCGTGCCGTGAAGATGCGGAGGGTGCTGGAGCTTCGCTTGCTCTGCTTGCGCTTAAAAACCGGTTCTTTCGAAGCGAACCGGCGAACGTGTACGGTGTTGTGATGACGCTTGTGCCACGTCGGAGCTATCTTATTTCTTTGACTGAACTCGTCTTTTTCAAGACGATTGCTTCACTGTTTCTTGCGGGCTGTCAAAAACGTGGTAAGGTAACTGGTTCGGTGGTATCTGGTAACTGGTTCGGTGGTATGTGGTAACTGCTTTTCTGGTGACTGTGTGACAGGTACTATGTCACTACAGTATTGATAAGTTAATAAAGCGAGGTGCGAGACGCCTAACGAGCGATTACTGAGCGATGTGGAGAATAGCCGCCACGCGTCTCGAGCTCGAGCCCGCCGCGCGCGGAATACGTTATGGAGGCGTGACTCACTGCCGCCTGGAAACGCGCCCTAAGCCTCATTGTAAAAAAGTTGTACTACTAAAATACATTAACAATTTACGATTCGTGTCGACATCTCCTATAGTCGCCACTACGCTTTTTTACCAGTCTTAAGTCGGGAGATGCGAACGTGATGCGAAACAGAAAGAAACCATCGACGCAGGAATGTTACGAAGCACGCGCACGCCGAAAGCGAAACTCAAGAGTTCGCGAGATGTTACGAAACATGCGTATTCTCGATTAGGGGATACGGGCGGAGCGAGGGCACTGACCGACTTCCACATTTATACCGCTAATTCATGCATAAGAGCATCTGCATCCTACGAGGCAGCGGAACGCCAAACACTCGCTCAGCTAATACAGTTTATATTCACGGAACAGACACACGATGCATATTACACGCCGAGAATACGTAAGGAATTATATTTATGTAAACGACTTCACAGTGATGACAGGTGAAACTGTTCCTAGCGGGAGAGAAAAATGCCGCCTTTGAATATTAAGACACATAAAACGAGATACGGTATGTCCAACACATAACAAAGTCACGAAAACATGTACAGCGAATAGAACAGTGCGCGATAGAGATCTTTGAGCGCGCTCGTCGCGGGACGCGCTTATCTCTCGGAATCGTAATTACCGCGTGAATATTTCAATCGATTCGACTTATCGATGATGCGCGAACAATAATGATCGATATCAGTCCGGACGTATTATTTCCGTACGTCAAACGTGGACTCGGTGAGAACGACCCACCTGAAGACGAGAGATTTTTATCGATCCGCCCGCGAAACGAACGAATCGACGTAATCGATTTCAACATATCGGAGCTGACAAGCGATATTCGAGGTCGGGGGCGAAGGCTCAGTGGGCGCCGGATGGGTTCGAAATTAAAACGATATGCAAATTAGGAACGAGAATTAATCGTCGGGTGCAATCGACGCGACGGCCGCGAGAGCAGCTACTGGGTACAAATCGATGAATAAATAGTGTCCGATTAGCGGCGCAAGGTGTGTTCTGCGCTTAATGGATGAATCGAATCGAATCCGAGCAGCTCAATGAATCGACGCGTCGAACGCTCCGTATTTGGCTGTATTTGATCAGTCGCGGGCTTCATTGATTAACCGTTCGCGCGAACAAGACGATATCGAACACAATTAGGCGCGATAGTTATCGGAATCGAATATAGTCCACATGTGCGCGAGTTGTGTTGCTTCATGCGGCTGAATGTGCGCAGTGACGTATACGAGTCGGCACGTGAAAGCTTCTGCGTTACTCGGGATTGATTTTCCCCGTAACTCGACGGCCAGCGTCGAGTTTGACAGGAGAATTTATAATAATCAGTGGCGGTACCACCGAAAGTAATTTTCAATTAAGTTTCTTGATAATCCGGATCACCGACCGACTGGTCTTAGAACCTGAGGCGACAGCGCGCTCCCTTGATAATTGGAAACTGTCTCTAGTTACAAATAACACCTGCTACCTACTTTGTTATTAGTTTTTTCTTTATTTTCTTTGGTATTTCATAAATATTCACCGCCAACGATACTTTTACAGTCTAGACTTTCAGTTCATTTTTCTTTGGCCGCATTTAACTTTACAACGTATGCTAATAGAATGGTCGTTAGTGTCTCTCTACGATTTGGTCTATAATCAATACTATTAAGCGCCGTTCCGAATACGTGAACTTTACAAAGAGCTAGAATGAAAGGCCGATTCATTCACAATAATGAATCAATAGCAGCGCGACCGCTCCCACTTCCGAGTCGTCACTCTAAACGATAAACCGGTCCGTGGCGTTAATTATAAACCGATTTTAAATCAGATTATTTCACTACCGAACACTGATCTCATCTGAGATCATCAATTTCATTGATAGGATTTTTCGATAGATTGTAATTGAATCATCTTGTTTAAATTTAATTCTAAGCTCCAGCCACGATGAAATTTTATAGGGTATACGTTTACGAAATCTATTTGTAAGCAACATGAAAATTACTGAGAAAATAATCGTGATAAATGATGAAGTCTCCGTCAACGGAAGCGTAATATTCCACCACGTGATAATTCATTTCTTGCGTCCACGGCTCTTCTTATCTTTAACAATCTGAATGAATACGTCAATCTCGATTCGCAATCGGTTATGAGACGTTCGCTCATCAACACACACTGAACATTTATTGCGCAAAAAACAGAACTTTCATAAACACGTCCGTAACTCAAACCTGGATCGACGTGATCAGCGAAAACAATCTACTCGTCAAAATATTTACAAAATATATTAACAAAACAGTTTATTGCTTGTATATTATTCTTTCTCTTATCTAAAAAAAGCTAATCTAGAACGTGACTATCTCGTTAAACAGTCGTAACCTGCCGCTGGGGCGCGCCGATGTCGGGGATTTAGTCTAAGTGCCATCGAACTACCGTTGTGGGTGATGGGACATGTGGGGGTGTGAGAGGTGAGCGTGCGAGTACGGCTGTCCGAGGGAGCTGAGGGGTAGCGGCGAGGGGCAGGGGGGGTGCTGGTGGTACTGCTGCAACGGCGACGGCGCCAGCCCGGGGTGGTGTTCTAACGGGTACTGCGCGGAGCCCCCGTACGCCAATTGCCTCACCTTCATATCCTCGTCTACTACGTTATACGTGAGCTCTGTTTCCTCGTAGCCCGTCGCGGCCATGCGCTGCTCGCTGGTGGTGGGCGGGTCAGGGGAGTTGAGGCACGTCTGTATCAGCCGCTTGCCGGAGTCTGACGTGATCATGGGCTGCAGCTTCCGCGTCGCGAACGTGTATACATGGCCAGTCTCTGACGCGACTAGCAACATCACTTGTGTCCCCGTCAGGGTCGACAGCTCGTATGCCTGGAAAAGAGAAACAAGCACATTAATACTCTAATCCCATAATACTAGAAATAAATATATAACCTACATTATTTGTATAGATAGTATTTTGTGAACATTTGTGTTAAAAAATTTTTGTTACTTCATAAGCCTGTCAAATGCAATTAACATGGTCGCTTTATCAGATGCAAAACTCTTGGAATATTTTGATTTAAAACCAAACTTAGGCATCATTTTGCTTAAAACACTTAAAAATATTTTTCGAAATCTCGTTCAAATAAACTAGAAGCATTTAGAAAATCTAAATTCCAAGCCGGTCAGGCTATGCAAACTATGCAAGTCTTCAAATTTTCTAGACCGTTTCAAGGACGCTCTTTTTTCATTGCCCACTTTCACATAGAAATGTTTAGTCTGTAGTCCCATCACACCGGGAAAACTGTTTGTTTCGTCAACAACACGATAAGAGAGTTCTCCTCAATCCAATTTGCCGCTCGGTGCTTCAAAGTTTACATGGACAGTGTTATCGGCTTCTAAAAGTTTCCCTGCCGACCTTTCACCTCTCCCACGCCTCTAATTCGTATGTAAACCACTACGCGTTCGTTTTCGGGAGCATATCACTCTCTCACGGCACTCTTTGTGTATGCAAGACGAATTATCACACCCACTGGCGCCCATCCACCCACACCTACTTACACCACCGTTTATTTACCAATGGCACATTCTAATTTCGACTCCAGTGCTCAGCATTAAGAGCCGTGTGACAATATATTGTTAAAACAGCAATTTGACACGGACAATTGACAAAGTCAGGTAGCCCGTATTATGTTCATCTCTCAAATTGGTGCTAACTACACTGTGTGCTTTAGTGCGATAGGAATAGAGGATTGTGTGAAGGATTCCTGTGATTGTTCAATGCAAATTGATTGTGTGGCGTCTAATTTGGTTTTTCCATTGCATAATATCGGTCTGCGGTCTCGGTCGCCCACTAGAATTATCGGTTACGGTTTATTTGTAAACCATTTATTTACCACTTATTGAGTTAGTTCTGTATTGGATTTTGACTTTTATTACTAACGTCTTTGATACGTTTGTTTATTTATTTGCGATTTTATTAAAAGCTTGCCAAGCTTGTAATGTTTTGGTGTCCTAAATCTAGTTTCCAAGCTCATGTTCTACTTTCACGAATATTTTATGCTGCCTCTAAGCATATCTAAACATTGTAATAGTATTTTTATTTCTAATTATAATAGTAACCGAAGTTCAGAGATGGCATAGGTGAGATTTAAATCAAGAATGACATGCCCAAAACATCAAAATAAAAAGTTTTAAAGTGATAAAATCGTTGCAATATTCTTTAAAGCCCATCCTCGTTCCACATTCAAGTCACAGTGTTTCAAAATATCAAAGAGAATCAATGTACTTGGACAGTATCATTACAGTGACAATAAGCCTCGGAAATGGGCTCTGACAACCAAAGCTGTAGTTAATTGAATCCTGTGATTTAGAATTCTCAACTTAATCCTCATTGCCTTAAGAATCTATTTACGACAGTAAAAGCTGAGTGATCGCTCTTTTCTCAAAACTTGCACTTCCCTTCTGCATTCATTGAAGTGATTGATGATAAAGCTGTAATTAGCGAACCTACTGCTTGCATCTTTGACATCGACCCCCTTAATCTCCAAACTGGGCCATTGTAAAATGATTCTTAATAACTTAACAGTAAGGTTCTTACTGACAGCGCAGTTTAGTTGGTACCGGTATAAAACACTGCCGAAATTGACAATTACAAATGCACCTTTAATGAGCTTTGTTGTTACACATGATTAATGAGGCTTCAGTGAAGTTTCAGTGGACTTGAAATTATTGGTACTGAGGTCAATCTTAAAAAATCGGAAATTTCTTTTGAATAAGGAGAATCGTGTTTTTACGTTATTTTACGTCATTAATCAGGAGTAATACGAGACGTCTGGCGGTACTGTGCTCATTGAAAGGAATAAGAAAATTGCGAATGTTTTATTTCCGAAGGAATTATGAAGCAGAATATATTTATTGCTTTCCATGAAAGTTCATACTCTCATACATAGTAAATTCTCCTATCAATATTTTCATAATTTTCTCTTGACACATTTACTGGCCTATTATTTCGTTATCTGGCAAAGAATATCAAAGTTAACGTAATATAAAAACGATTATCGATACAAACGGGTTGCATTAAAAGATCCGACTTTATAGCCGCAATTGATTTTTATGACTGTTTTCATGTGTACATAAATTTTCGCTACTGCATTGAAGCTAAGCGAATTAACATTGATAAAATCGAAAATAAATATTCATTCGGTCAAATCAAAATGGAGCTCAATTCGATCGAGATTTATTAAACTGTGGTGAAGTGACTGTAACTATTTAAATAAACAATTATTTATAATTTCATAATTTATCTCACACACTGACATATTACCTGTTTAAATATTTTGGGAAAAGGTACCTATACTTTTACAATGTTTGTAAATATGTGAGCATGTATCTATCACATATATAACTTATTTGTCATTGCTACATTTTTTAATTCTTTTTACCTATTGTGGTAGGGTTAAAGGTGGAGTTTCTTGCCTATTCTTGTCCATACGAAACCACCTTTTGGAAGGAGCGATTAGAATCAATTCTATTTTAATGTAAATGTTGACGTTCAAAAGTGCCTTTTATGTGCCTACTTGAAATAAATGCTTTGACTTTAACTTACGAGTAGTCTTGCTATTAAAATAAGAGAATGTAGTTTTTGAAGCAATTAACCAGTTACTCCAGCAGATTGCGCCAATAAACTATCAAATAAATCACAATAAAAATGTTTTCTTGTGAAATCTCAATTAATGTTATATTGTTTACAAAAACAAATAGTTTCTCAATAAGTTTATCACGTCAATTTTACAGTTAAGTTCAAATTACGCTGTCGAAGTTTAAACCAATAGCTTAGTTTGAAACATGATTAGCCGGCAAACAATTGGTTAACCTCTGTTTGACTCTAACGTTGACCTGCGATAGGGCTGCCACGCGCGAAATTAGTGTTTTTTTTTTTTGTTTTTCAATAATTTCTTTCTTCAGTAACCGTTACCAAAAGCGGTACCCACAAAACCGAATAAGAAAACAAACCCATTATTCTAATCTAAATTGTTGTTAATGATCATATCACTGTCAACAGCTTTACGATAGTTGAATGCCCTATCATTCGAATGGCATACATTAACGACTTTCACTATAATCCCTTAAAAGCCAAGCCTCCAATGATACAACATAATCCTTGAATTAAAAAGAGCCAGTATTAGTAAGATTGACAGATCCGTTCAGAATGATTTATACAAACTGAAGTTGCAAAAAATGTCCGGTAAGTGCTCCAGTTAAGTCACAAGTGATTGTAGTAAGGTGCAACTAAAAATCCGTAAAACCGGTGCGCACGAGTCATAGGCCCGAAAGCAGCCGAAAGTTGACGAAGGTAAATTCGAAAATCGAAAGCCAATTAGCTTGTCAAAGTTGATCGTAATGATACGTGATGTGTGGACCGACTGTTCTCATTAACTCAGAATTAACGTGCGATTATGTCAAGTTACCTTATATTACGGAAGGCTATTAAAAGAAAGCAATGGTTCCCGCTCCTCCATTCCATGTTCCATTGTTTTCTCGCTAATTTAGGACTGAAGGGAACACTTATCCTGCGTATTACGCGTGCGTAGGCGATGGTTTAGCAACCTGTCTAAACAATTGCCTGTATAAATAGTTCGAAAGGAGTTAAGGACGTTGTCTCGAACTATATCATCATACTAAAATAACAAGGATTTAGGAAGCAAAAATATTTGTTCAGGACGCAATCTGTCAAGATTTCATCTCCGTGCTGGGTGTCAGTTTTAGGGAAAACGCATTGTTTTGCCTTAATTTCACCATAGAGATTGAAAATGGCCTAATGTCTAAGACGTTTAGGATTCAAAGAAAGCTCTGCTCAAAGCTAGCGGAAAATTAATTTCACAAAGTCCCATAGAATTATATCTTTAGATTTCATAACAACTAGTCAACTGTCCGAAGATAATTCGAGTACTTTCACGTAATGTCGTATAATCTGGCACGAAATAAAATTTATGCTAAGGAGAGCGATAGAGAAAAATTCTTCCTTATTTTCCGTAACTGCAGAAAAAGTAAAGGCGATGTTGCTAAAAATATGATATCTTGATTTGAATAAGCTTGAAATTGGAAGATTTCAGGATAACCAATAATTACAACAACTACTAGATTTCCAATTACAGATAAAAACAACTGTACCTAAGTACCTACAAAATGCTGCTTTTCAAAAATAAAAAGGTACAACGAAGGAATTCTCCTAACAACAATGGCTTTCAAGACTCGCATCTAAGGAGGGGCACAAAGCGCACTTCAGACCGAAGCCGATCAATTGACTGGAGCACCATAGAGATATCTAGAGAATAAACCCCTTTCTTTGCTGCAAGGCACCTCAAATAGGCACTCTTCTTAAGTATAGTCTGTTCATTCTATGAAGGTCTGGTTGACACTTGGAAAATAACATTTTACACTTTTTATCAAAGCTTGCACGGACTTAATATCAACACCTTATACTAAGAATTGTGGTAAACAATCGATTATCTAATAAACAACTCTCGAATTATGTCATGCTAAAGCTCTAATATTACATTTTAGCATGTGTCATGCAGCCCATCGTTTTCTGAACAGACTATAATTTTGGAAAAAAAGCGAAACGCAAAATTTCCTCAAATTCTATGTCCTTAAGCTAACGATTTTAACTGTGCAACTCATTTAAGTGTAGCCCCACACACCTTCAGACCTGATGTATATAATAAAGGCAGTCATTACGAACGCGCAGCAATCCCGCTAAGTAAATGATGATTACGCTCGCCACTTATCATAACACAGTATAACGAGATATGAAGTTTTTTCTATATCACTATTATAATAGTACCTACTTATTTTAACCTAATGGGGCTTCGCGATAGTTTTTGAGATGGAAGTGTTCATTGATAGGCGTCGAATATTAAAAGCAAGAAGTATGCATCAGGTGCGAGATAATCATGTTTTATTTTCAGTCATCAACACTAATATATAATTGCTCCATTTTTCGGTTATTAAAATGATGATTATATAAAGAAAGAGCTCTGTTCATGCTCTCAGTATAATTTCTTATTTGATATTAATGTTAATGCAAAAGTCCAATAAGACCTTTATCTCAAGTGTTTTTTGTTCTATATTTTCGCAGTCGTGGCAGCCCTAGGATTTCACGGTGCACTATCCTAACTGTCGCCCCAACTCTGGGCGATGAAAACTACACTTTTTGCCGAGATCAGATACAGAATCCGATAGCACGCCAACTAATAGCTCTATAAACAAGATAATCGGCCAGTTAACGCTGGGAAAGATGTCGTGCCAGCGATTTATGAAATGCTTTAAAAAATATGAAAGTTCGGTGTGCTACGAGATTATGTGATAGCGGCGAATAGGTGAATTTAAGTGGCCAAACGTCTGTGTTTCCCTAATATATCGTGGAAATGGAGTAGTTAACTATGCACCGTATTACTGCTGTTAATCAAATGGTAATAAAACTGTTGAAATGTGTGAAGTCGGTTTTATTCACGTCATCGTGACCAATGAGGTCGAGAAGAATATACATTAGTAGGGCTCAAACTGACCAACGTATTATTAAATTCAAGGAAAAAGTAAAGGACCAAGAAATAAAAGGTCGAATTAAAATAAATACAGAAAAAAACAAAAGAAATTTAAAACGGACTACTGACAATGAAAAACGCCAGTCAAACCGTTCACACGTGAATAACCACATATGAATTGCAAAAACACATTTGATCTTGGCGAATTTTTGTCCCCCTTGCTATTAATAATAAAAACCCTACAGCGATGTACGAGTTGTGGTAAGTTCACGAATTAACCGGAGAAAGCATTCGGGACGGGACATAGCGATACGACATTACAGTGACAAGTGCGACCCGCGACAACGTGGGCCAAAAAACCAGCTAATTGCGACTACAATGGAGCACAAAGCGGCCGCTTTTCCCACGGAGCATCCAACTGCGCATGCGTACCGATCATTTCATGCGTGCTCCTCTTTTATTGCCAAAAATTAATGCCCGGTAAACAGTCCTTAATTGCAAGCCAGTCTTGTTAAAATCAGCGTCGGTAAAACCGCCCGTCACACTAAAAGTAACATTTCTCGGAAACGAAAAACCAGAATACATATAAAACTCGCAATAACTGACTAATAATAACGTAACATTACGAATACCCTGTGATTCTTGTGTCGATTTTTGGTGCTCCAACGTCGTTTTATGACATTTTAATTTTATTGGTTAATGCAATTTTGCCCATTCTCTCGGATCATGGGGCAATTTTGCTTTAACAACTTTATAGCTACGAGGCAGATATTGACATGTTTTGCAGAAAAAGTTAAAGATTCCAGTTGGCAGTACCAATAATTACCTATGGAAGTGTAAAGACAGATGCAGCTATAGCGGTAATAAACTGCAAATAGTATTAAAACCACAGATATAGGTGTGATTAAAACTACCACTAAGTTAACATCGCCAAGAACTTGAAAAGTTGAATACTTGAGATCAAAATAGAAACTGTACAGGTGGTGATACAGAAAGGGTTTAAAAGCTTGTTAGTGATAGCAAATTAATATAGATACGTAGTTTTAGATTCAGCTTTAATAACATTACTTTGTCTCAACCTTCACGAAAGGTGGCAAAAAAGCAAATTAAACATGACATCGCGGCTAAATAGATGGAAGATACTATCGAAGAATTATTGGTACACATGTAAGGCATGTTACTGATAATACTTATTGACATTCCTTCATTTATCAACGAAGCATCAAACTATCTGCTGTTAAACTGTTCAAATTCCACGATACCAGTTTGTTTTTACAGATTGAAAACTGTAATTGTTTCTAATTCATTATCATCATAACCATTAACAATATAAACGGGAATGCTGAAACTGATCCAGATATGACAACTGTTATTCACAAAAACTCCTACATTTACACAATCCATTTCTACAGAATATTTACCAAGGGCCAATACTCCGCCCACCATTAATTACCCTGCCTATAAAATTCCACGAATACTCCTATAACCACACAAGCCTGTGCCGATCCACTTTCACTATAGCCTTAGGTGTTAACCTATTATCATCTGACGGTGGCTAGACGGCAATTCATATGGAAATGAAGTAGCTGACAGGTTCACTCACTGACGGCAAGGCTAAACGCTCAACATTAACTTTAATTAGTTTACAGGAAACTGTGGATACTTTAATATAGTCAATAGAGACGGTAGTTGGAAAGTATTTCGCTCGGAGGCGAAGTATTTCCGTTAAATTAGTCATGTTTGTATAGAAGGTTTTTAAAGACAGCCAAGGAAGCTTCAGTAACATCGGTTGAGAAATCAAAATTTCATTATCTCAAATGCTGCAACGAATACTAATAGCAAAGAGTTCCTTTAATTCCGATTCATATTAATAAGTAGGTAGGTACTCGATGCTTTTTACGTCTATATCACCGTGGAGAACTGACACATTGTAGACAGTATCACTTACTTTTACTCAACACAGATTGATTAAAAAAGGCGAAATGAACATGCAATCACAACAAATAAAACGCGAAAACGTGAAAGCCGAATGATAAGATTCGAACGTCGCGTGACGATTGATAAGACACGCGTTCAACTACAACAAAAAGCATTGATAAAAAACGTGTCAATCTGTTAACGGTACGGGTACGTCACACGCCACGTGCGTTTTCTATAATAAAAAATAACGCAGCCTTAACAAGGGGCTAAGGAAACCCCAAAAACAGGTTATGAAAGGCCAGGTTGCCATTTGTGGGCAGCACTCGACTGGATTAGTCGTAAAAGGTTTAAACGGGCCGTGTTCGTCTTTTGCCTACCGAAGCGTACCACGCCACGTGGCTGTATTTGTCTGCATCACTACGTCATCGTACACCCTTTATGGCAAGGATGATGCCATTGCATTAAGGACGTGGAGTTGATTCACCTATGACGGGATCACAGTTATGAATATGTTGATACCAAGCTAGCGATGAAAGTAATCAAGTTTTGGTTCTTACATGTAAGTTTTTTCTAAAAATTTTGTCATTAAAGATGTCTAGGTTTGAGCTGTACCGCAAGAGGTAAAGCCGCTGTGGGATTCACGCAAAAACATTAGCAAGCGGTTATACGTTATATGACACTAATAAGCGGTCATACGATCAATAATATAAAAAGATGATTCGTATTCCGGCACAGGACATAACAATAAATCATGGGGATCCATAGGGGGTAGCCAATTCTCTGTAATCAGCGCCAGCGCTGTAATGATCGAAAAGTGAAAGTTTTAAGCTTCATTATCTCTCAGTGCAATCCAATCGGGAGCCACACGTTTAATCACGATTAAGACTACTTGTGTACTGCTAAGCATGCCAATTTGAATTTGCTAACCGACAACTATGTAGGAGAAGACATTCCATAGAAACTGAACAGAAATCGTTTATAGCAACAGCAAATACATATTTAGTACATATGCGAGAAAATTGTCGGCTTGTTTGTTTTGAGAGGTCGTCTGATGTGACCGAAAACTTGATTACAGAAAAAAAGTAATGATTCAGAACGAACCAGTCGTTCGGATGTTTCCTTGAATAGCGGTACAGTATGTAAATTACGATGGAGATGCAACAGAGAAGAATTCTGATACGAAAACCTACGCATACAGAGGTGTTATTTAAGATTTTAAAAAAATCTGAATGTTATTCCTTAAAAGCGAATAATGAGTCCTGGAACCAGCATTTCTATGGTTGCATGCATCAGTGACAATAATTGACCACTGTGTAAATAAAAAAGCAGAAAAAGACCCAAATAACAAGAGCAAATTGCGCAAAGCAGACTTAAATCAGCTGTTAATGAAAACGTATCACGATAATTACAAAGTGAATGTTGTTAGTCGTGTTCATTAAGCAAAAATCTGTATCGGCAATATTGAAATTGTCATTCAGCTCAAGCAAGAGATTGCACTATGGACGGCGTCAAAGTGGCACTCGGCCGGCGGTTTAGCGGCGTCTACGGCGATTAGTTTAAACGACGCTTAAACAATAATTACTGATTACGGAGAACCGGTGTGTTATCGTCGGTGTAACTCGGGTAGTGCGGGGACTATTGCGATCAAGATTAATACTGAGACCGTGCAAAATTTTTCCAATAACGCAACGTTTCAATTTGTCACTGGGACTCGAACGCCAGAGATAATCTTCAACCGCCATTGAAGATGACCGGTTAAATGAATTTGTATTCAAACCGGTGAAGGCTGTTTCTTTACTTGTCGACACATTCCGTTAACGCGGACCGATGTTTTAAGTTATTGCAGGATATCCAGAGACAAAGCCAGGCAAGCTTGTTAAATAGATACCAAAAGCCACTGAGCAATTTGAGCACTATTATCCAACGAACAATATAAGGAAGATTCAATTAAACGACCAAATCTCAAGCGACAATAGGAGCTATAGCTAACAATACACAATCCACAGAACAATGGGCAATCCTTGAATCAATATAAGCAGGCTGGGTGTTCTATAGATATTAAGATTGAGCCTAGAGCCGTATGCAAATGTGGTCGGGCGTCGATATCGACGGCAATGGCGTCGGTAATTACACGTTCATAGTCTCGTTGCCAGTTTCATTCATAAACATGCGAGATTACTTTATGAATGGTAGACGGTCCGTGTCCTTAATTTATTGTGTCGCGCAATACACTTCCATAAGTTTCCTGTTTGATTATTACCATTTATCGAATGTTGTTTGTGTGCTATGTAATTTTGTAGACCGCGTATACGTTAACTCGACCTTGATTAATGAACTTCATTCATATATAGCACGAACACTAATCTTAGTCCAATTATATCGAGAGCGCGCCGCTGCAACCCATGTCGTTGACGACATACATTGTGTAGATATAAGAGATGAATTTATTAAATGTATTAACATTCAATTCATTACTGGAACACGCGAAAAAACAAACATAACTCAACACGCTATCACCCGAGCTTATGAACGTAAACCTGTCCAACTGTTAATAATTCTTTTCTTAATGGCCTCTCATGGCTGAATAAATTTTAGCGCTAAATAAACAAGCTTTATCTGTGATCTCCACAATGCAACGGGTCCGAGGGTAACAGGAGCCGACTGAAGCGCCGCCACCACGATACCATCACGCCGATACGCATCAAGGAAGACCAGTTGTCAATACATTTCACCTGCGAACTGAACTAACTTGATGGCCTGTCTGAGCCCAGAACGAGTTCCCATGAATTGTGTTGCGTGCGAGACATTTTTATACTTCTGTACGACAACGTGTACCAGCGACCGATGGCTGCATGTTAATGTATTGGCTATCGCTCCGAGCTTTATGTGGATGATCTCGTTCGGTTTGTTAAGATGCCCGATAGAATTTCTAATTCGGAACGAAAGTCGATTCAATGCAATCGAAGATTTAGATCGCGAAGAATGCACCCCGTGTTAAATGCTAATTTCTGTCTCGGCCTTATGCAAATGAATCGCAGTGCCACTAAATAGCATTAAGGCAGCTACGGGAAAATATTCCGCTAACCTTATTTACTGGACAATTCATACGTCCAAGCAAACAAACACAGGTGGTCCCAATAAAAGGTTCGGAGGACGCCAAGCGCCTGTGTGAGGATGCCGCCCTCCCTAAAAGGATAATAATACGTCGTTGCGAAGCTCCCGAGCCACGGAGAATCCCCAAGACTCCCGGAGAAATGTAAATTGACCCGCTACCTGACAAATTGCTTAATTAACGGCTAACACGCGACACGAGAATTATTGAGATTATCCGAATGGTTCACCCCAAGACATGCATGTCACCAGAGCCTTTTTTGCAGTTTTAAAAAGCGAGGATTAACAGACGCTTTTTCCTAGCCTTTATCACATTTAAAAGAGAAAATTGATCTTGGAAATAGTTCGCCATTGTTATACGCTTAACTCACTTCGTAGTAAAATCCAAAAGCCTTAAATTCCTTTGAATACAATGAACAAAAGAATCGGAAACAAACTTATAAGACGTTCTAACTAGCCCACATGCAGCAATTTAACGAAGGCATTAAATCTCAAGGTTATAGCTGGAGTTACGTTAAGAGATTTAGTTTTTTTCGCAATGTTATGCGTCGGTAGGCGTCACGTGGGCGCGCACGTGACGACGATGTGATTTTGTGGCTTGCCACTGCACGACCGTTCGCGTGGGCGGCAGCCGCAACACTGACACCGATGGGCGCGTTCGATACCTTCAACCGGACGATTTGCCTCAGTATTTTGACGGGCTATCAAACTCGGAACTCACAACCTTAAAAGCTCACTCCATAAAGTTCCCTGCGATAAACTCGGCAAAAGTTCTAGAGCTGGAGCTGTCAGTCACCCTTCAATTTATCGATCGAGGTTGCCTGGCAAAAACGACATCGTTTTTGAAATCGTTCAGAGCGCGCGACAAGATCCAGTTTTCTTAAATATTTTGAATTCCATCGAAATCAGCTTTGCGTGTAAAAAGCTTTAGTATTGTTCAATTTCATGAAAACGACGGCGTAACGTGCGATTTCCCATCGAAATCTGGATGTTCGGCGATTTTTTTAATTGATCGGGTAAAAAAGCATGTGGTCGTGCTCTCGAACCGCAATCAAATAAAAACCTTACTCGTTAATGTTTTATGTATGAAATTCCCGAGGCCGATACATTATGGATGGAGTCCTGCTGGCTTAGCGCGTTCGGAAATTTTGACAGAACGACAGATATCGTCGATCTCTATGGTAGCCACAGATCTCATTCGATGTTTTTACGCGACTCGGACGACCGATAACATCTGACGTCGCATAATGTCGGAAAGAAGTAAACGTTCCACAGCCCCGAACTCACTTAACTATGTAAATAATGCATTACTATGAACTGAACACAGAAAATATAAAGATAAGCATCAGTTTTAGAAACACATTCAAGTCGTGATAGTGGATGAAAACCTTGATTGAAATAATATCTCCAACCACTTCGACACATAAGAATAAGATTATTAACTATGCAATTAAAAAATAATCTTAAACAGGAGATCGCAGCCGCGCCAATGGAGTTTCCATGTCACCGTTAAAATAATAAATAAAAAAATAAACGGCTCAATTTCAACAAATTACCGGCCAACAAATTGCGTAAATAATTATCTTTGCACAACGCAATAAGACGTTTACAAATAGGGGTACATTTAGTAAACAATCACAATTTATTACGGTGACCATCGCGACATGTTTAGATGGGACACCTGAAGAACTATTTCGGTCGAACCAGTTGCGCGGGCGCATCGTTACCGCGCAGGTGTCGGTGTGTAGGGTGGCCAACACACTCGCATTAGACGCTATTTATTAACAATTACTATATGTATGGAAATTCACAAAAGTACTTTATTTTAATTGGTCAATATTTACTTAAGATAATAATTTATAAAAGAATAATGGATTATCATAATTCTTATTAAAGAAATAATTATCAAGCTCGCAGCTTCTTCATTAGCGTATAGCTCCGTCCAATTCCCTACCAACAATGCTGAGCAGATGAATAAATATGACGTTTTATGACATTCTAGCACCGATCAATAAATACTTCATAGTGACTAGCTGTCTACTGTACACCACCGACATTCTACGTTTCTTGGTCTATAAACATAGACCAGTCAACTTGAGTTAGGTAAGGGCACAAAGACTATCTATTGCAAATGATTTACATTCAGACTGATATAAAATATTTTAGCAGAAATACATGTAGATTGGTATTCACGATTCGTTCGTTCTACCTGAATGTTTATTTTACTTTCATCATTTTTATCTTCACAAGTATTGTTCCTTCTTGATAAAAATGTAACATATTTGTTTTACACTTAACGGCATTGCTTGAAATCTATAAGCTTCTTAAGAACACCCTCAAAGTATGTCGACAGTAAGCGACTCCCGGTTCATGATAAAAATAAAACACCATATTTAAAATCATAGCGATGGCTTGCAAAGTATGCAGAGCACGGCTATCTGTACATCCCATGGGACCTACATCTCTTGGAGGAACCGGATCGGCCATCACACTAACTCCTTATTCAATAGCTTTTAGGTGCAAGATATAAACTGAAAAGCCATAGCAGTGTCGCAAAGTTATAAAGCGAAACTTAGAAGCAATTCCGGAAAAGGCAAAGTATTAAATCATTTTAACTTACAAATTAAAACACAAAGTTAGTTAACAGTTTGTTACCACGACAAAATAACTTTTTGCATTGTTTAACGTTCAAAGTAAACCTGAAACTCGAAAACTAATCTAACATTTTCTTACCCCCTTCATTTCCACCGAAAGCTTTGAAACAACCGTTTTGTTGGGCGAAACGTAAACTGAATTGGTTTCTTATCCATTTTCGTTTTGAATTTATAAAGATAAACGTTTGTTACAGTACGGAAAAACACTTTTTCAGAAGCTGAACACATATTCTTCAACACAATCACATTTTTTAATTATTTACGATATTTTATAAGCATGTCATCCACATAGATAGTCCGGAATCATTCATCATCTTGACGATTATTGTAGTTTCATATTATTTTCTGTCCAGAATGAATTTACTTAGTTCCCGACAGCTGTTCACTACTCATTATTATACAACATTTGCGGAACAATTAACAACCGCGACCTGGTAATAGCCAGCGAAAGAATCCAGAAACAATGTAACTTTTCCAGCGAAAAAAAACTGAAAGAAGGCTATTTGCTTTTGGATATTATATTTGTATGGCTTTTTGCATGGTTTTTATTTATCGCTATCGCCTCTGACTTGGTCTTAGTCCGTTTGTTTGTCCACAGGGCGCTCATTACACGCGATAATGACTGGATCTATCTGCAAGTGTAATACGATATCGCGGCCATTGTGCGACACTTAAAAATACAATCGACGGGAAACAATACTTTATCTTTTAGAACTTCAGTCACGACCTGATGATATCTTATGGACTAATCAACTGGCATCGCAAGAACTATTAACTATCATTTGTTTTATGGTTGTTAAATTGTATCGGTAAGGCGAAAAAGTTCTGGATAATCGATAATGAAATAGTGGCAATCCAATTTATGTGTTTTAAACTTTTAATATGCAGACTGAAATTCAGAATAAAAATAACTACCTATTAATATATTTGAGAGAAATATTCCAAGCAAGACAGATTACAGTAGATAACTTATTCAACCAAGAAAAAGAATTACTATAAATTCATTTCTAGCTGTTCGTATCGTTTCACACCTGTACAGAATTAAAACACCTTAACTTTTCAATTAGCTTTTAACAAATTACAGCAAGTACTCTTCACTGTTATTAAATATTCATTTGGGTAAAACTGTTAAAAGAAACACTTATTTACCACTTTGTGGAGCATTTTGTACGTTGTTCTCGGCGCCTTGAGATATATAAAATGCATTCAATTAAAAAGAGTAATTCGAAACAGTTTTTCAAAATTCATCTGACGCAGGTTTTAAAATGGCAGAACATTTTTTGAAACGCGACATAATCAATTTGTAATATTCATTAATTACTATTTTTAGAACAGAAATGAGGACACGCATGTTAGCCGTTAGCGAAGATATCCTACTGAAAAACATAAACCACAAGTGCACTATTATGGTTAACTTGCTGTTGCCCGCGATTTCCGTATGCGATCCAGGGTGAAAAGTAGCCCATGTTCTTACCCAGGTCATGATATATACATGTGTGTGCTAAATTTCATCCAAATCCTTTCAGCCGCTTTGGTGTGAAAGTGTGACGAACAAACCAACTTTCGCATTTATAATATTAGTTAGGATGTACGTCAGTCATCATTTTATGAATATAATTTCAAGTCACCATGTTTACCATACATACTAGGAAATTTAATTATTAATAGACTAATAATTCTTGTGGCAAATTTAAATACCCGTTTTGTTGCGACATCATCATCTAGGTGCATTATAATGGTAAGAATTGATCTAAAATAAATATAACATAATATAATTTAGTTATTAAATTTATAAAATATATAAAAATTGTTTAATTTAGTCGAGAATTTCAAATATAAGCTCTCTTTAACGATGAGTATTGAAATGTTATTTTGAATTGGTATATTTTTCTTCTTTTTTGTGTAGAAAGTAAAATAAAATGATTAGGATATGCGTTGCACAAAATCAATGACGAAACTAGAAACAGATCATAGCGAAAATTGGAAGGTGCCGAGGGGAACACGACTAACCTATCACGATCAAATAGAACCGTATACTTTCACAACTTGAATTCAGATGTCTTCAAAATTGCTTTGATAAAACTACTTAGGTAAAGTAGAGCGAGATGCTATAGCGATGGGACTCAATGAAATTGTGTTCTAACAACAATTAATATTTGAATAAATACAGTTAAATATACACATCATTCTATTGATCTGCTTAACTAAATATGCTCCTTACTTTGTAGGCGTTTTAACACCAAACCCACTACGGTATAAAGTATTTGAAACGACTCATAAAAACCCTAGAATTCTAAATTGTAACAATGCGATTATTCTATGTGAATTGAATACAATCGCTTGTTTTAACATCTTGACCGACATTAATGACAAAACCTACCACATATTCGTGCACATAACTCGGTTTTCTCGAAAACTCGCATCGTGATCGTTTCAGTCGTGAGTCTCGAAAAACCCTTTGATGTGTGCCCGACTACTAACGAACTATGCCGACCGATAAGCCCAACTATTAGTAGGTACAACTTGCCGACAGATGTCCCTAGACTAATCAGCGTAACTGTTTACAATGACAACTTGTACCTCGGAATCCTCGGATAGTAAATAAGGTTTGAATTTCATACTGTCTTACTGCTTATCAAGTGCAGTCTAATTTTTATTCAATAGTATTGGAATTTCAGGTACTTTAAGAACGACGAATTTCGATCTAATGAAAAAGCACAAAGGTTCTGTTCCAAATCAATCAACTGGTGGCAGAACATAGCAAGGCATCGCAATGGCCCCAGAGTACTAGGCGCGCATAACAACAAGGCGTTCACGCTAGGTGTCGTTGGGAGGCGGGCCGACGCGCCAGACATTCCCTTTCCACCGCCCAATCGCTATTGATCCACCCCGTCCCCCGCTCGACGCCCGTTTCCTAGCTAAAAGGGAGTATCGCGTTAGTTAACTGGGGACCATTATAATATGGACGCGTTTGACAACCTCTCTCGTAGTCGTGGACGCCTGGTAAGCGAGTTGGTTACGCGGTCGCGCTTGGTGCTAACGAACCGTAATAAGGTAGGGGGCGCCCTACCACTATTGAGCAAAAAGTCCTCATTGATTGCTGGTAACTTCTAATGTACTATTTTCCCTACAACATTTTAGCAGCAAAAACATTATTCCTGGAATTCATAAATTTATATCCACGTTAATATTTACTTTTTTACTTCGAAACTTTTCTACATTCTAATGTTACGCGATTAAAGCGCCACCTTCCTAAATATTTTGTCAGTCGACAGTGATACATTTTATCGCCAGATGGCACACGATGTCGAACGGCCGGGAATGAGCGAGCTCTTTGTACTTAATGCGCTCCTGGTATTTTTGAGTCCATATTTGGCGCTTTCATTTCGTCCACGGTTATGGATGGACTGTGGAGTTAGTTGTGTACAATAGAACTATAATTTAAAGAATTCAGATGTACGTTCTTGATCGTTCCGTATTCTTTTTTATTATGTCAGTAAAGTTATTTGAAAATATGTAAATAATAAATTATCCTAATTAAAATATTTGCTGTGAAGACTTTAAATGACACTGTTTAATAGTTTGATTTACAAAGGTAAATATATTAAGTACCTATTTAAAACTCCCTAGTAATAGAGAATAATATCACAATAAAATACCAGTGTATTATTATAATTTAATATTGTGTAGTATTTGGTGGATATTAAGTAATATGTATAATTATATTTAAAATATTTAGCAAGTGTGATGAGTGTGATGGCCTGATGACTATCGTGCTCCTAATCATTTTAACACAAATATTTAAGCTGCTTTATCCCCGATTCCCCAGCCAGGCCGATCCTTTACAAATTCGTGATAATACCTATTTTAAACTTTTCTTCGCAGAAAACATGCAAATGAAACTTCATTGTTTTTCGCTTCCAATGACCTATTATTAAAATATTGGTGACCTAACTCTGACTGGTATAGGGTATAGCTTGTTTAGCAGTGCATTGACAAAACGTTTTTTTTTGTAATCACATATTTATTTCATTATTTATACTCGAATGATGGTAGACTAGCAACCTTACAACTAACTGCCAGTGTAAGTGTCCACCGCCGAAAAGCTTAAATCTGACAGTAACAGTAATTAAAAGGTAACCAAAATAATACGTCTAGCAGTAGGCCCAATCCCAATAGATTTGAGTAATCAACAGTTTTGAATTCTACAAAACACCAAACATCAAACGGTCTTCCACCCCACAACAAGAATTTATAGAAATAAATATCCGCTAGAATAAAGGCTTCTGTTTTTATTCGGCTCACAATTACCCCATCTAATTTGGGAGCGTTTAAGAACCCACCAAAACACAAAAGCCCGCCACACAGGTCGCACCGGCATTAGCATTACAAAACGGTTGCGGGCCGTGAGATATGGGTCGCAGATGCGCGCCCGCACCGCGCCGCCGTAATTAGTGTAGGCGCAATATATAATTGTTTCATTTCAGTAACGCCTGTACCTCTCACTGCTGCGCGAATTTTTCGCGAATATAATAATGGTTTTAATAGCCCAGTGAGGAATCTACGCAAAAAATTGCAAATTTTCTATTAGATACAAAATTGTTGGCCAAATAATTTCGGCTTTACCAGAATCTATAACGACACAATTAACAGATATCTACGTGCATGTACTAACATTGAACAATACTTCACAAAATCTCAAGATCTAAACGTCGTCAAGTCGTGTGGGAAAATAATCTCAAGCGCAATCTACATCCGAGCTAGGTCCTAATTAATTTAGTAATCGTTCGTGACGACTTATTCCGGCCCTAGACCCAACCACGAACCTAACGAAATCACGACTCCGCCAGACAACGATAATCGTTATTTTAAATTTATTAAAATGTCCTCTTTAAGGACTATATCGGAACGCCTATATCGGACTGTATAATTTATTCTTGCATTGGAGGAACGCGCTAAACAACGAGGGCTATTATCATTTCTAGAAGAGCACGTTTTGATTTATAAATGCACTGCAATATCATCCTTGCTGAAAAGCAATCCCTGCTATTTGGTTTGTCATGGTTTTATGATTATGATATTGGACGTTGCTTTTAGCGAGCACTTCTTATTTATGTGATAAAAGTTTCCATAAAAAGCAAGTGGAAATTACGTGAGCTCGGTTAAACTAAGCAGAAATGAGTCAACGTTTCTCTAATGGATTACGTTTAAACACAGTGATGCTTTTAACAATAACAGCAAGTTGCTAGTCGGCGGGCCGGTTAGATTCTAAACAACATATTGTCGGCAATTTTCATGACAAAGTCGGCACAATACAACGGCATGCCGACAACAAAATGCCGTCGTGTCGGCCTGACGGCCCCTGGGGCGTCGCAATTAAAGTCCCGGTTGCACGAGGTGATAGGTGCACCGAATTGATGAGCAGGCCTTTACATTGATTAGCTTAAGATATTTACTTATTAGTTCTTTATGTGGTCAGACCCCTTTCCCTTTTGTGGAGCGCAAAAAAGAGCTCAGTACGAGGCACAAGAAATGATTACCTACTTCAGAAGTAAATTTCAATTTTGCTGACATTTGAAGCATTTTCAGGACCCCAAAAATAGCTGTAATTCTAGACTTGATTTAATTCTATAAAAGATGAAGTACAAGCTCTGCTCAGCTAAAGCTCACAAATTATTTTAATTAAAACAAAATTTGGTGGGTTTGGTAAGACCACAGCAGTTGACCAAGACCTCGAATAGCTATTTTGGTCCTAAAACTCATCTGCTTAAATTCTTAAACGCTGTCATTCAGTAAAGCACGTTTAATTGCAAAGGCAAGTAAGGCTGCACGTTTTAAGGGGCATTACATCGCATAACGAGGGCGGATGCGCGGGCGCACGCCTAACAAGTAACAACAGGGCACGCCGGCGACTTTGATACCCGCTGCGCGACAGGATCGCTTGCGTGCGCGCGACCCCGATGCGGTGCAAGATTGAGGCGATTCAGCAAAGCCAAAAAAGAGATTGAGAAAAAAAGTTTTTGCCCGTTTTTCGTCATTTTGCAGTCGTACATTTACGACAGATGCTATTACCTACTTGATATGTTCCAAAACAACATTTATGAACACGATTTTTGTCACATTGATGACTATAGGGTTTGAACTTTATTTATTTATTTATTAAAACTTTATGCACAAGTAAAAAAATAATACTGTACAAAGGCGGACTTAATGCCTGAGGCATTTTCTACCAGTCAACCAACTTTATTATAACAAGTCAACTTTATTATAGTTTCTGGATTGTGTTTGTCACAGAATACAATATTTTGGATGATAAATGATTTTATTTCTGTAAGTAGGTTTGAACAAACACTTTTACACGTCAATCGTATTTTAAAAACTAGATGAGGTCGGCATTTCCTATCTGACTACTCTGAGAAGAAAGGCCGAAACAAACTGAGAGGTCACAGTCTCTTTTAAAGTCCACACAAAATCTTGGTCAGATCATGTGAAGGCTATGTAGATCGGTGTCTGAAACGGTATTTTGAGGAAAGAACCACACAGATTGAGTGGACCTGTCCAGTCAGTGCACGCAATTTTCAGCAATCGTACAGCTCAACTTAGACTTAAACCGTCTTATTACAAAACACGATCTAACTTTAGTCCCAACCTACACATTCGATTTAGTTTTTGTATTTGGAACTTTATGCCGACTTTAGTAAAGTTCTTAATACAAAATTGACAACCTAAGACCGGACTAAGTTGACAGTTTTGTAAAAGGAACTGTATTTCGATTTCAGTTAGGTTCTTATTTCAAAAACAGGCTCGATGGTTTAAACCATGTCAAAAGAAAAACCTTGTTTTGTAATAAGACCGAAGGAGCTCAACGAAAGGGCATTTGAGTAGGCCGCATAAATTACTCAAATGGGGATTCTACATGTCAGCAATGTCCTACACTTGAGTTATAAGACCATCAACCATAAGGCAAAATAAATCCGTTACATCAGAAAGGGTGGGAGTAATTAAATTGGATTTTCTTTCTATAACACGACTTTTACTACTTACTCCTAACATTCAAACTCAAGCCCGTCCAGTTCCTGCATTAGCGCATGCCTTCGCCATCGCTCACCATTTGCATCACAGTTCAATGGAGGATTTTGACGGACATCACTACACGGCTCGCTCAGACGTTTCTACACGCATAGATTGACAATGTCTTGCCGCTTAATGAAGCTACCGTTCGGTATTTCTCAGATGAATATAGGAAATAAGTGGTACCTACTTTTATTAAAGCTTCTTACCTTGTAAGATTGGGTTTATATTGAAAAGTCTGTCATTATTAAAAAAAGAAATAAAATGATGTTAAAGTTTTTTTACAAAGAGCAACTACGTGTCATTTATATTCTCTCTGTGCGCACTAATTATACTAATTGATCTATCCTTTAGTTTATATTCGTAACGTGTATTCTAGATAAACAAGATAGGATTCTTTTCCAATAGGTACAGCTCGTTGGTCTGGTACCGAATAAAGTTTTAATTCACGATTTCAAGCTACCATATAACTGAATTAGGGGAATGATAATTGATCAAGCAAGTTGTCCAATTACGCGTTTTCAATTAATTCGGGCAGATGGAAATAAAGAGCATGCAGAATGTATCAAACGGTGATTTTGTATTAGGAGCCTTTTTAAATAAAATAGACGATACGGCAACTCAAATTGTTCCAAGGATATTTCTTAGCTTCGCTAAAAACAAACAAATCACTCTCGATGAATGTACATTTTTATTTATCTTATGCGGATCTTTCATTAAAATGATATTTATTTGAGATCTTAAAAGGGCTAGAAATGCGACGATGTTGACAGCGACCAAGATCGGACTGATTTGGGAGTAAAAGTTGATCCTTGGCTCTTTTTATAGTCTGTAAAATAACCGTCAAAGGATAAGTATTTAACTCCTTAACCGCTATGAATACAACTGTCCATTTACACCTACTCAAAACAAGATTTCTTAATAATAAAATAATTCCTAGGTACCTACTTGTTTTAATGAAAACTAAGAAAATGTCGCCTCCTCGTTTTGTACGAGTTCTTTTTTTATTATTCCGTGTTTTGCTTCAATCTCGTCATTAAGTAGGTACCTACTGTAGGAACCTACGGCAGTTATAAATCATTAGGTAGGTAGATTAATTAGAGCCTCAACAGCAACAAAACAACAAACTAATTTATGAGTCATTTAGGTACAATACCTAAACTACTAGTGTACCAGGATTACTATGAATATTACAGTAGGTACAACTAGAAACAGATTTTTTTAAATTGGCGAAGAAGTTAAAGCAAAATTAAATTCAAAAGTACCTATCACACACTCATCTCAATAAAAGATCCCTTGTAATAACTGGATTAAGATTACATGAATTAATCATTAATCACACGTGTTATTGGCTAGATCATTTTGAAAGGCACGCCGCAATATTTATGCAAAATAAAGCACTGCTTATTCCGTTTAATATCTTGACATCGGCCATAGGACACTGGGTAATAGTGACCAAATGCATGCAAGTAGTCCAGGCGTAATCCGGGACACCGCGGGGCGTCCGTCCAATAGGACGCGATATAGAAACGAATCCTAATCGAATTGGAAAATATTAACATACTTAAATTGAAATAATACAATTATATTTATACATTAACTAGTATGGTATAACACGATTGCTGCTAAATAAATATTTATATGCAGAGGAATACAGATAATAATTTCATACGCAACGATCAAGACTTCCTCGCTAACATTTCGCAACTTGTTTTTAGTTGCCCTTTCAAACTATTTATCAAAGAATCAATAAAATCTTCAAGTATCAAAATAAAATCCTCAAAGATCAAAGTAACACGGTACCCTACGCTTAGAGCATTAAATTTAATGCTCTAAGACCCTACGTTACTAAAATTCAATTTAAGCACAAAATGATAGCAGTAGCGCCATCTCTGGGTACAACTTATGAGTTAATTATGACAGCTGTCTTGACTTTTATTCTAGTTAAAGAAAATTTGAATTAAAATATACCCTGCTCAGCCACAAAACAATCACTATCTTGTAGTTTATCTTGTAATATGTTTAATTTTACGTCGTATGGGAACAATAAACTAGCAAATAACTTTAAAATACTTACGAAACATAACCTTGCAACAACTGACATCTGTCAAAACTTTCATCACAAATGTTCACAAAAACACTGTAAATAAACATAAAACACGACTTTACGGCCTCAACGAACGAGAAAATGTTAAATACTGACAGAAAAGTTACATCTGGACAAGTTTTCAGCAATATTCCATGGTTTTCGGGTGTTGGGAAAATCATAACCTCTAAGCCCAAAACAATGAGAGATTTTTGAGTTTTTCAGCCAGTTAAAGCATTTATTTTGCCTTTACCCATCAATTTGATAGTAGCTGTTAGTGCTGTGTAAAGTTTTACTAGCATTATTTTATAGTTTTAGCAAATTTAAGAACATTATACTTTGACATCTCACTGTTTACACTTGCACCAATTCATCACCATTCAAATTAGATTTTTGGATTTTAATATAAAATGTATCTATTTTTGAATGTTAAAGTTAACACTGCTGATGATATGACAATGCTGTAGTCTTTTATTAAAGTGGAAGTTAACTGATTGTCTGAGGAAGTCTCCAAGTTATCAAAGACACCGAGCAATTTTTTTCAAGATTTAAGTATGGTGTTAAATGTTATAAAACAGAATTTCTTTGGCATTATTACAATTTACACCATATACTACAACTGTATGAATTTATAATCTTTGATGATTACAAATTGGATCAATGAAACATTTTAGTCTAGTCAAAATTTGGTTGTAAGTAAGCGACTCCGCACATAAACAAAACTAAAACCACAATATTTCTCATCAGCTGGGCAGGACAGAGGCACAGATATAGCTTGATTCACTCATGATTGCCATGAACTTATACATTGTAATGCACTCTGCCACGCATGCTGGTTGCAAGCAGCCAGCGCTCCCTGACGACCCATATGGAATATTGCCAAAACTGGTCTCACACACCCACCTTCTTCATTATCCCAGTCTTCCGTTTGGAGAATGTCGTGTACCGTCGCAGTTTGTTGTCAATGTATTCCATTTTGATCTTCACACGACCCTTGGTCTTTTTGCCATTGGAAGGTGGCGATTTCTTGGGTTGGAGAGATGCATAGCCATCGTCTGCTATGTCGGGCATGGGGCAGTGCTCCAGGCCGACGTTCTGCGGGGGTCGCTCGTCGTAGCACTGGTCTGAGGGTCTTTTGACGCCGGCACGCGGCATTGGACACGGCTGCATGCCGGGCCGGAGCCCGCCGCCGAGCGCGCTGGGCGGCCGACCAGCGCCGTACATGTCCGGCATCTCGCCGAGGAGTCCCATACCATACGGCGACCCGAAGCGGGGCTCCCGCGCTCCGCCGGGCGCGTCCATTATAACGTCGCAGTACGCCACAGTAACCGGTGCGCAGACGCGCTATACACACCTCACCGTCCGAAAGACGAACGGAGACTAAGTTCGAACCGAAAACGCGATAGAACCGAGGGCGGGACTGACGAGTCGGCCGCTCGGACCGCGACTGACTTCGCACAACTGCGTCCCGCGCACCTCGACCTCTATCTGTCTCTGTCTCGCGCGATGCGTGTAATATCTTTCGAGGGGGACGGAAACGCAAAGCGCGGCCGTAACCCGACACATCCGTAGGAAAAGCGAACGTTCGCCGGGAACCCGCGAACGTTTCAGTGCCCGAAATCTGTATTAAAATAGAGCTTTTATTTTGAGTTTATTTCGTAAATAGAAATAATAGAGTCGGAAGTGGAGCGGCTCGGGCGCAGCGGCGGGGCGGTGGGCAGTGCCAGAGCCATATTTAGACGCGAGCCGTGCCAAATATGGCAATCGACGGTCAAATGGGGGCCACTGAAATCCCTCCTACTCGCACCTGGCGATTTTCACGTCTAATAATTAAAAACTTTGTCACGTCGTCACTTAGGTATTGAATGATACATACTTACCTACCTACCCATGCCTCATTAATTACATTTACTTAATATGTATGTGTCGTACTCGAAGGTAGCTCTGTAGCTCTGTAGCTGGATCTATTTGACATTATCAAGTTTTATACGCTTTTTCTTGTTGCGGATACTTCGACCAACCTCTTTAGAGTTGATTGAGTTCCGTTAAGCAGAGATTTAAAGTATCATATGAATTGCACCGATGAAGACTTTTTAGTAGTAGTAGACGATCTATTTTAGCCCTATAGGTAGGTAGGAGTCCTTATTTTAGGTTTAGGTATTTAGCACGATTTAGATTATTGAGGTGTTATATAATATTAATAATATTATATATTTTATCACAGCACGAACACACTATTGTTTTTTCACACAAGACACAGGCAGACATTTTCATAGTGTCTTTGAATAAAGAGGTAGTTAGCTATACAAACTCCTACATTTCTAAGCAATTTACTCAGTCCTATGTGTTTAATCTACGTATTTCTATGAATTCAACTAGAACTAGGCATTATCAACCTACCAACCGCAAGAGTTATTGAAAGAAATTCTTTAGCTCTAGTGCAGCATTATAAAAGTTAATTTAATGCTAGCAGCTATAGGTAGTTAATAGTTATTTGTTATACAAGAGTGCGAAGTTGCTTTTTAACCGCGTGTTCAATTTTGATGACCGAGCAAGCGAAGGATTCTAAAATTGAATCACGAGCGCAGCGAGTGATTCAAAATTAGAATCCTGAGCGTTAGCGAGGGAATCAAAAGAGCACGAGGTGAAAAATCTTTGCACTCGAGTGCAACACGTAACTTTTCATTCCACCTCAGCGAGGAAATGACTAAATGCAAAAAAAAAACGTTTACAATCACAAGATAGGTACACTTTTATTTCAGTTTAGGTATTAATTACTACATTATGACAGGTAAGTATTACAGAATAATCTTTAAATTATAACAAAATAATACTAAGGTATAATTAAGAAAATTTTAAAGTAACGTTGCTACAGTTATTTAAATTGAGTGTAATATTTTTGTTTGGTACTGTAATATTGGTGTTAGTCACTTGTGTACTGTTTTTCGGTAAACTATCTGTCATACTTTAGTTGTACCGATTCATCGGATTCCCTTGGCGTGAATGTTGGAGAGAGAGGGAGATGGTTAGGTGTTTCATAACGGCTTATTTTTGATGTAGAAGGGCCAGTCCAAGGATCCGATTGAGGCTCTTTCAGTGTAATGGCTCCTACGATGCCTTCACATATTTTAGACTTATTTTGGATGGAATCCTCTATGTATCCCTCTACAACTGCATTGGACTTCCAGCCTCCGTGGCGCTTAAGGGACAGGAGATCAGCTCCGGAATCAGCCAAAAGTGTGGCTGAAGTTCGTCGGAAACAATGACCCGTGTACAACAGGGGTTCTGGAAGTTCAAGAAATGTTGCTATTTCTCGTGGGATACTGCCAATTTTATTAGTACCCATAGGCTGTCTAACACACTTTCCATTGCGATACTGTAGAAAAAATCGATTGATTGGAGTGTTAGGCGGGCGTAAGGCTTGATATTTCTCAACAATCGTTACGTATTCCTTGCGAATGACGAAGTTGCGGTCTCTTTTTGTCTTTGTATTAGGTAAATTAATTAATAGTAAGTCATCTGAATGTTTCTCAATGTTTTTGACATTAAGTTGTGTTAGTTCATTAGTTCGACATGCTCCGTTTATTCCAATAATAAGAACAACCTGTAACGTAAAGAGTATTGTAGTAGATAAATGAATAAAATTGATATGAACGCATAATTATGCCTATCAACATCTACTAAGTATACTATTTAATTGAGATTAATATACTTAAGTAGATACTGAATGTGCAACTGACTTACTTTTGCCGCCAAATATACGGAATCGGGTGCTTCGTTAAGAAACTTTTCAATATCAGATACTGTGAAAACCTTCGATTTTTTTGGTTGATGACCAGATGAGGCTCTTTTTAAAAATGCCACTAATTTAGGATAGGTATCGATATGTTTGTCTTTTTTCATCTTTATTGTTGCTTTTAGCATCGAATACGTACTCCATAGAGTGCTTGCTTTCTTGTTCTCGGATAATTCTATAAAATATGCCAGCAAAACGTTTTCTGAGAAAGTTTTGGCTCCTTTTGCTAGTCGCCACGTGTTGAGCATATCGTACTGTTTTAAATACTTCTCGCGTGATTGTTGAGGGAGAAAGCTCATTTGCGCATTATTAACAGTTTCAGTCAATTCTGTTGGCGTCAAGCAAACTTCCTCGTCGCTAGAATCACTCATTTTAGTTTTTTCACTTGTTTTCAAGTTTCTTGTTTTTAATATAAGGTTTAACAATGACGTGAAAAAATGCCGCGTAAAGAACCGCGTACAAAGCAAATTGAAAAAAGAACACCAAGAAGGTTCCGAGTCTGAGTTTTTAACAAATTAAAAAAAAGTTGTATGATATATTCGGCACCATAGAGGTAGCAGTAAATAGGTTTACCTAATGTTTTTTTTAATTCACAAACTTAGTGCACACGATGTTCTAAATTCAATTTACTTTATCCTCTAGAGAATAAAAACGGCTTTTCCACTCAGATATTGAAGATTAAAAATACTCTTTCCGAGATGGTGGGATGAAAATATATTTAGTGCATACCTGATTACCTTCCTAGTATTTAGGTACCTACCTACCTATGTAGGTAGTTGCTGCGCTAAAACATCATAAGTTCTCTCAGACACTAATTGAATCAAGTTTAAAACGAAAGCTTAACATTCCAAGATCCTAGCCAGAAATAGTAACTCACGAGTGTATCTATCTATACCTAGGTAGATTAGTACCTACCTGAAAGAGTTGACACGACTATCTAATATACTTAGCTTATTTCCATCATCTGGCTAGTATTCTCCCAACTAAGTACGTTGGGCTCTGGTTCCAGTCTAACAGGATGAAGCTGAATACCAGTATTTTACATGGAGCGACTGCCTATCTGACCTCGTCGCGTCAACAACCTAGTTACTGGGTAATTCGATAGCCCTTCGTAAGACTGGTTGTCAGACTTCAGGGCTTCTGACTACCAGTAACGACAGTCAAAGATCTACAAATGACTGCCGGGACTAACGGTTTAACGTGCCCTCCGATGCACCACGGAGGGACAAAAAATACTTATAGTAAGTAAGTAGGTATACTTCGAACCTATCTACATTCGTCATTGGTACCTCATATAGTACATAAATGTGTGAATGATGAATGATCGATATTAGTATAAAAATTCAATGGTATTATTGTCGCGACATAGGTAGTCTCCTGATGAATAGGTAATCAATATCTAGGTAGCTATACGTACTTACTTGGCCCTTACAAAGTAAGTACTAGTGAAATAACTAGGACTTACCTACTGTGCGGCAAAATGGCAAATTTATTGGTTCTAGACTTCTAGGACATGCCGGTTTCCTCCCGATGTTTTCCTTCACCGTTTTGAGAGCAATAGTGATGAAATAAATTACCTACCTACACAAAGTTAAATGCTTGAGTGGTCTCGAACCAGTTATCACTGGACCACCACTTACTTTGATTTAATGTTGCCTACTTGAAAAAAACCTACTAAGTACGTACTCGGTTATTTATAAAACAAAAACAGTCGAAATTCCACAAAACACATACATACCTACATACATAAACGCCTTCTTCATAAGGGGGTAGGCAGAAACAACTGAAAGCCACCAAAGTACCAAAGACTGACCAGTTGGCGCAGTTGGTAGCAACCCTGCCTTCTGAGCCGCTGGTTCCGGGTTCGATCCCCGGACAAGTCAAACATTTGTGTGCATGAACATGTCTGTTTGACCTGTGTCTGGGTGTGTATATGTAAATAAGTATGTATATCAGTCACCAGGTTACCGTAGTACAGGCTCTACCTAGTTCGGGACCTGAAGACCTTGTGTGGATGTTGTCCCATATATATAAATATATAAAAAAAAAAAAAGTTCATCAAAATCCTCCTAACTGTGAGACTTTGCTGCGTATCGAGAAGTTTAGCATATAACTACCCAACATGGGTTTATTTACCAAACTTTCAACACCATAAAATATGAGTTTTTAACCCAGGGGCCTCAAAATGAATGACAAAAATTAAAATTAGACGCATTTTTGGTGTTAGTAGCAGAAATTCGTAAATTTTCTCGACCACCGCCAGCTGGCCGCCCACTTCCCGGGATATTGCCATGTTTCGCCTTTTTGAGTGTATTTTATTGTACTTAGTCAGAGTTCAGTAAACCTTACTAAGTACCGTCAAATGGGGTTACTTTGATACTACGGGGTTACTTTGATAACAACTTTAGGCTTATGAAAAACTTAATTTTATAATAACTACAACGCTATAATACAAAGAAACTATCAGTAGTGCCAAGTACTGATAGTTTATTTTTTAACTGGTGTTGTAGATATTATAAAATTAAGTTTTTCATAAGCCTAAAGTTGTTATCAAAGTAACCCCGTAGTATCAAAGTAACCCCATTTGACCGTACTTACATTGGAAAAGTTTTAAAATTAGCTTTTAGTGTCATGCTTAGAATAAAATAATTCCTCAACAAATTTTGCATAGACATTCCCCATAAGTCTGGTCAGTATGTAGGCTATAAATTATCACCTCAGATCATGTGTTTATATGATCTGAGATTATCACGCTATTTGCTATGGGGGATGAGCAATATTGCAATTTGTTCGTATTCTTCTATAGTTTACCGCAAATTGTACGAAGACGAGCAAAATTTTATAATATTGCAGAATTTGCAGATAGTTAGGTACAGATGAAACCTTTTTAATTATTATCATCACTATAAGGGCAGGTAAGTAGGTACCTCAATCGTGGTCGCTACAAGAAAACGGTCTCAGGAGACTGTTCTTAGCTTTTTGAAACATTTGATCTGGATTTACAGGTTTTGAAAAAAAATGCAATCAGCAAGCAAGAAGATTGGCAATTTTTATAAGTATATTTTTTGATGCCAATCTATCTTGTTTCTTAAAAGGATCAAAAGACTATCGGACCAACTGAGGTTTGAGTACTTGAAAAGTCTGGTATCGCAATAAACTTAAATAATAAACCAGTGTATAACAATGTCGAATTATTCTATTATGTATCTACTAACTGGGCTGACTAAGGAACGAATATAGCTGATAGTTACAGATTTAATTAACCTTTTATGGAGGTTATCAGTCAATCATTAGTAGGTAATCATGACATAATATTGAAATGGCTAATATAATCAACTTTTAACAAAGCAAATAAGTAGCTTAAAAGTTCGACGTCTGGTTTGCAAACCTATGTTTGATTCCCAACAATTTATATTTTGTATGCTACTTACCTTTTTTTTACATTTTGTAATATTATCAAGTACCTACCTACCTATCTCTATGATAGTTTTTAGAACGTACACAGAAAAACATAAAGTTTACGTGTCATCTTTGGTTAAAATAAATATATCTACTTATTGTATTATGGTTAGGTGACTGATAATTCGAAATCCCGTGTGTTTACAATCTACCGTTATAATATTATTTTAGCAATAGTGGTTCGTCAGGAAAAATCTGTAAGAATGGATCAGTATGGGTAGTAAGTATAGGCAGGCACACAGGCGTTCATTAATTCACTAAAAACGAAAAACTTCGCAAGCAATGGGAAATTGCTACTGAAGGCTGCTGGCTGGTGTCGACCTCAGGACGAGCTGCTTCTCACTCGGACAACAGACTGTAGGTACGTCACTTTCTCGCGTCACCAGTCATGATCCTCTCTTCATTATGTTGCCTGCTGAAACCAAAACTACAAACGTAGTACCTATACAGGGAAGTTTTGTTAAAATGTGGCTTTATTTTAGTATACCTAGGTACGACTAAAACGACTCTTACGACTTCAACGAAAGATGTCGCGGGCAGAACCTATTAAGTATTTAATAAAAGGATCCTATTGATCCTAAATACAGCCTAACTTGAAGTAAAATCTGTACCGCGATGCCTAATCTGCATTTACGCGCAGTAGGTAACCACAACAACATATCAATATGACCTCTATGAACGACCTGAGGTACCCTATGTACAGCTACATAGGTACATACGTAAATACCATCCGGCTAATCACAAGGATAATAAGACCTAATCTAAATGAGCTCCCAGAATAGCGTAATCTAATTACAGGTTTAATTTTGTTAGTTGGTGCTATAACCTAATCAGTAATCAATATTGGTTCAACGGTTACCTGTGGAAACTGTTCTTTATCAATTAATTAATTTACAGGATATATTCATCCTGCGTCTGTACTGACTATTTACCTATTTTAATGAGATTGTGGATGTGGTCTTATCGTGTGGCCTAATAGGTACCTACCTATTGGACTGGCTGTCAAAAGTATGAGAGTTCATATCCTTGGAACTTAGATACTTCTTCCACTTTTAATGGTCTGACGAACGTGATTGAGTCCAGAATCGGGCAACCGAGCAATTGGATTTTTTTACTGAGCCTCATAAATAGATTTAGGATCTACGCATTAAACCACAAAATGTAAGTTAAAATACTAAATTATTGTACTGGCAACACTGACAGCTGCGAGGGACTTTCCGCCTGCAGTCTCCCGTATCACTGAAGCATGGGTATTACACAACTTAACCACATTACATTTTAATCTTGCGTTATTTCCCATGCTTAACTGTAATAATATAAACAGTAGGGTACGTGACCGATGGCACTAAGACAGAAATAAGTTCATAAACATATTATGACGATAGTAAATGACATGAATAGTAAAATGGTCTATGACTCTATGACTTCATTGTCCAATGACCGGATATCCGATAGTGTCAAATACCGTTGGAACGGGGCCTAGTTTTCCATAAGCAGTTTTAGTGGAGGGATTATTTATTTTCGTTCTAGCTTTATATTGTTTGTTTATATGATCAGTATTTTAATGAGTATAGGTAGGTAGGTACATATACAGGGTTATTGGTAAAACACCATCAACCTCTTAAGGGGTCATTGTACTCATCATTATGAACAACTTTTTAGACCAAATATGAAATAGCCAAAAAAAAAAATCTTATGGTCCCTACATTTTGACGTGTTCTGCAAACATTCTAAATGTAGGGAACAGCAGATTTTTTTTCGTATTTCATATTTGTTCCCATAGTAAAAGGTGTTTTAATGATGAGTACAATGACCCCTTAAGAGGCTGATGGTGTTTTACCAATAACCCTGTATAGGAAACGATAAAACATACCATCGACTCGAAGAAAAATCACATAAAATGTGAAAAAAAACTTTTAGTTACAGAATTCAGTGGCAAAAAATTATACAAAACGAATGACAAGTCGGTTTTTTTTTGTATATTTTTTTTTTGCAGTCTCGGAATTAATACTTAAAAAAAACTCGCCAAGTTAATTAACAAAATACCAAACGGACTGTGTGAAAGGTGATATGGCTAGAAAGGGGGTTGACTACCGGAATGCCGACTAATAGAGACGTCATCACCTGTCTAGGCTTTTTCCATCTATTTTGGGGTCGGCTTCTAGTCTAACCGAATGCAACTGTAAGTGTATACCAGTATTTTATATGAATCGACTGCCTATCTGACCTTCTCAACCCAGTTACTGGGTAACACGATACCCCCTTTTTTTTTTTTGTGGGTGGGGAATCATCAAATAACTTCTCCCGCTCTGGGCAGAGCAGGAGGGCGTGTCAGACTCTTACTGACTAAAACCCACCCGTGTTCCTTCAGTTGCCTGTGCCAGGGGCCACGGTAACCCTCTTGGACTTTTCCGCAACCCTAGCAGGCATCGGTCCTAGCAAACCCCGTCATTGGTGCTGACATCTCTTTGAGGCGCGCGTGGAACACAACGCGCCGTCGACCCGGGCCTGGTCCTTATCGAACGGCGAGCTGCCCATTGCTCGCCGTTCTCAAGCCCACGCCTACGGTGGCCGGGAATCGGCCTGCGATTCCCGACGCCCAGGGCGTCTCCTGCGGCGGCTAGGGGCGTGAGGGTTTTTTATTAGGGTTATCTATGAGAAGGAGGAGGCGGAACGCGTGAGGGAGAGGCAAAATTTGCACCTACTAATTACGTATCTCTTTATCATTGTATCATGCACTTAAATTATAACAGGGAAGTGATGCGTACATCTCAAGTGGGTACATTTATTAGTAATAGGTACTTATGATAATGTCAGCTGAACAAAATTTCACATCAAATGTTAAAATTCATGGTCTTCCTTTTATTTGTGACAATATGTTATTTAGCAAAAAATAATCCTTATGATGAAGCCTTTCGATCGGTATGATAAAACTACAGGCTGATTATTTTTCTCATGCAACGGGTTCGATTTCCGGTTCAACCATGTAATTATTTAAATATCTATGAATGCAGTTTTTAAATTCAAATAGTGTCTTCTTTCACTAAAATGTTCCGCCTACAATATTCAAGGTACTTTCCCTGCATGTGGCATATCCGTGGGACGCCCTGTATAATAGATCCACGAATGACAGCAGGGACTAACGGCTTAACGTGCTTTGCTGGGCATGAAGGGGTCTTGATATGTGACCCATCCACGGACCAACCGCTGCAAGTGTAGCTTAACCTGATCGATCGACCTGTGCGGCTATTATTACTTAACCACAAGCCCCAAAGACACGTTGAGCTGACCTCAAATAAATTTAAACAAGGACAAGAGAATGATGATGATGACATACCTACTCAATTCTCTCCTTTTTTTGATTTCGGTTAAAAAGCACCAAACTATAAAAAAATATTAAAATCCACTATAGTTGGTCTACCTGCATTTTTGGGTGTAGGTAAGCAGGCGGCCCACCCGATGAAAGTGCTAACTAACGTACCTACCAGAGGCATCTCGGATGCCATCCCGAAGACAAAGTTGGATTTTTGGTTCAAAGTTTCGTCTGATAAAATCTTTAGGCTTACCTATTAATGTTTCTTGCGGTTCGGACTAAAATGTATTTATCTTTTATTTAAGTATCACTTTTATCGGGTTCCATTCAGCCATGGTGAACTGTCCAACCAAATGCATAAGAATGACATGAATCTAATGTCCACCTACCTTTCTAACCCAATTAGACACATAGGTACTTCGGAACCTTGAAATCCAGATGTTCAGGTTTTTTGTACTATTACCTAATAGAGCTTCCCATGTGCTTTTGGTGAAGATAAAACTGTTTTTGAACAATCCGTAACTTTCACATTTTTACAAGTAGGTAGGTAAGTATGTAATTATGGAAATTCCGAAACATTCTCAACTCGTTGTCAACTTTTTCGGATAAACGCATCACTATACAGGAGGCATTATTACATTTATATGTAGGTACCAAAGTCCCACGGAAAGCCCGTAGATACGCGACCTTTAATTATTTAAATAAAATAATGCACGAGCATTTAATTAATTAATTTCAAATGATTTGTATATATTATTAATAGCAATAGTACCTATGTACTAGTGAAGGAAAATAATGTTGATGGAGTAGTGCCCGACCTGCTGGTAGCAACCGATGAGTCTATTAGAACTATTAGTGACCTGTTCAGTGACGTCGGCCATTGACTACAATTAATTTTAAGTTTACATGTGCTACCACGTCTAATTAGTGTTGCCATATTATGTCAATTAATTTGGAGGTACAAACCGCAGACTTGTACTACCTAGGTACCTATTGTTTAGGAATTAAAGGTTAATGAATAACGCATGCCCTCTGATAACGAATGAGGTGATGTAGTATGCATGGTTTTTTTTCTTTTTTCGAACTGATGACGGTGGTAATAACTGCCTTGTTATATGAGGTAGGTGTTTAGGTTGAAGATGTCAGACTACGGATAGCCGCTTTGAAATGGAGGAAGGCAGGAAACTTGGCTAGACGAGCAGAGCCCTATCGGAATGGTTGCCGAAAGACGGTAGAAGGAGCGTTAGCAGACCGACAGAAGACCGCGGGGAAGATCTGGATGAGATTCGAACAAACCAGGGAAGCATGGCATAAAAGGGAGGAGTCCTATACTCAGCAGTACTCAGCAAGGCTGCCAATGATGACGATAATAAGGCCCTCGGGCCCAGTAGGTGACCACGTTGATCACGGCAACATTGTCGTCCTTTATGTGTTCAAAGTGGTTACATAAGACACGAATTCCAACAAGTGAGATAGTGGACAAACATGAACAGTACTCTGATTAGGAGCACTAGGAATATACCTAAACCAAATCGTAATTGGATTTCAAAAACATTAGCCTGCCAGCGAGGTAATTGTAGTTTGTAGAGTGATTTTCGGCCGTGACATCTACTAAATTTGCCTTTGTGACTCTTTCAGTACCTACATAAGTACTGAAAGAACCACCTTTAGGACAGGTGGTCTGACCGGCGGCGAGAAGGGCAGACGACATTACTACCTTCGCGGGTAGAACCTGGATGAGGCTGGCACAGAGGCGTGCGGATTAGCACAAGAAAAGAGAGGTATAGGCTCAACAGGGGGTGAAGCTGTGGAGGATGATAAGGCAGATTCATAAGCCCACGTCCACTGCCCCCTTTCATATAAGACCCGAGGTGGTGGCGCGTAGTATTCTACGCGCGCCCCTTTTAGACGTCACGGGGTAGTCAAACACCTCACTTCCCCCGCTTGACCAGACGGAGCCTGCAGAGGCGGGCCGGCACCAGTCGGGGTCTGCGTTGAAGAGTACTCCGTAGCCTGTACAAGTGTGCGAAGGAACACGGGGTGGTTTTAGTCATTAGAAGTCTGACAGACCCCTCCGTCCGCCCCAGGATGGAGGACATCCATGAGGATTATCCAGCCCGGTACAAAAAAAATAAGGTTCATAAACCCGTATGGATATGATAGCCCATTACGACGCTGTACATTGATAACGTTGTTCAGTTGCGCTCAGTTAGTTGGTATCCTTCTTTACGCGTCAAAACGCCTGATTAATTACCTAAGTACTAAAAAAACTTTATCAGTAGATTACTCGGGTTCTTCGTCAACTCGACACGAGAGACTGATCACACGTGTGTCCAGTTGGTGAAACTTTAAATTAGTACTAATTATTTTTTCGTCATTTCGACATGTCAAGGTTTCTATGTATGTCCACATAGTGAAATTTAAAATAAATTACTTTTATGTTTTCGTCAACTGAACACACCTAGGTTTTTTCCAAAAAAAGGTACAGTCAGGGTAAAAAGGCGAACGGCAGAATTCGTACAACATACTTTTTTAGTTGTTCTGAGATAGAATTTGTACCACTTATTAAGGCTACTAAACCATTCATTCTTATGTAACGTTAGTATTTTTAGAAGCCCGGATTAATTAATTATATCAATTTAAATATTTAAGTAATTAAACGTAATATAATCTTAAACTAAACGCAACTAAACGTAGTTATGTTTTTAGAAGTTGCCATTTGTCAAATATCACGAGGCTCAAAATGATAAATAATTATTTAAAAATAGAAATGACAGTAAATATAACTAATCAATTACAAATTATACCATTGAATGAATAATTATTGCATACAATCTTAATAATTAACTATTTAATGATAGGAATTATTTTCGCCATCTACGTTTTTTTTTTTTGTATTGGCAATTATTTTATTGACAGGCTAGGAAAATGTTTCCGAATTTCTGTTCAGTTATTTGCTTGTTTTGGATTGTGGTGTTAAGACTACAAAAACCAAGTTGTTTTATTTACCCACACTCAAAAAGGTCTCTCCTAAAGCACCCTAGAACATATCCTTATTCACCAAATCAATGTTAATGTGCCTACACGTAATAATATTTATTGGGACATAACCTCAAAAATAAAACTGGTTATAACTTTTAGGTCCTAACATCTAAAAATCTAAGAATTTTAAAAGGGTTTGCCTATCGTATTGTCTACCAATTAAAACATAAAATATCGCAAAACACGATATTTTATTAGGGTACGAAACTCCCATACAACCCTGCCGTTCGCCTTTAAATAAAAGAAATGTGTAACAATCAAATATTTATTAGAGGATTTGTTAATATAAAGGCAAGCATACTTAGCTAGATCTAAACATTCTAAATATACCTAATAATTTAAAATCATCACAGAAATATCAAATAACTTAACTTAGAAAAATATATTTTTTTCTTTTTAAAGCTTGAACTCAATGACTTTTTTAATATTGAACGATACACTCCACTCCTATACAAACTTAAATGTACCTACTAGTTGCAGTTTGCAGTAAAGTTTATATGAGAGCGGAGTCGAAACATTCAATCTTGAGTAGGTATAGGTGGCACAAAATAAAATATCAAACAAAATAGTCATCAATAGTGCATACTTATGAGATAACAATAATAGATAATTTTACAAACAATAATAATCATTCCACACAACTCTGTAACAATAATATATGGCATTTAGAAAAAAGAGTATTACAGTAATAATAATTAAACTATTAGTATCACAATCATTTTACTAAGACTAGACTAAGATAATATAGAGATCAATACAATCAACAATAAAATATAGAATATAATTTTTCCTAACAATATAAAGATATTTTTATTTACTTCAATTTTTCGATACAGTGACCGATGCTAATTTCTCTTGATTCAAACTCTCTAACAGTGTCTGCGATCATAGTGTTCATTCTGATAGTTTCCATTTTTTTTCTTGATATAGGTCCGTCCATCATTACCTGGCGCCAAAAATCATTCATGTCTCTTTTGATCGCGACCAGGAACTGTACTATATTTGGTTTCCGTTTTAATTTTTTGGCTATTCTGGCATTCCATGCCTCTACAGAATTATTAGTGCGATGATGTTCTTTATAACAGTTGTATGTGTTTGCATAATCAGAATTATCATCCAGCCACGTTTTGATAAAATAGTCGTTAAATGTTGTTGCATCTTCAGTGTTTAAGCATTCCGCCATGATATATAACCAGGCATCTGGTTGTGCGTCAATCGGTAAAAGTGGCAATGTACAACATCTCTTCACGTGATCTTTTCCCAATTTAGACTTTGTTAGTCGCAACATTTCTGCTTTTCTCCACAGACATCTCTTGAAATGAGTATAGCATCCCACAATTTTTATATTCGGAAATTCATATTGCAAAGCTTGAATAAGAGGCTTTTCAAAATCACATGTGATGGTTTCTGGGTTCCACTCCGGTATTTGGCTTTTAATTAAACAAAATAATGTTTTGTAACTTTCAACTGTTCTATTGGGCAGCAAAGCATAAATAGTGGGAATAATATTTGTATGATATTCCGTACTTCCAATATCGACATGAATTGTGAATAGCTGATGGAACTTTCTAACGCATGTTTTAAACGTTCCATCACAGAAGAATCTTTTAGAGTTTGCAACAATCTCTCTCATGTTGTGGTGGGCAAAAACGAGAATACGTTGATCTCCGATGCGATCCGCAAGCAAGATATCTTGAAACTGCTCAGGTACAATTGTTTCGGCTATATTATTGAATGAAATGCGTTGAACGCCCAATGATTTGTTCCTTTTTCTATATAGTTTATTTTTCACACTTTGGAAACGTGGGATATTTGCAACTAAATGTAGTCCTTTTTCTTCCATTCGCTCAATAGTGTCAAAGTATAGACTTGGAACAGAAGCAGCTAGATTATGCTTTACTTGATCCTCACAATCATTTAAATTCATTAGAATCTCGTTATTCGTTATATCACCCTCATGATTATGATCAGTTGTTTTTAATATAGTGGTGTTATTGAAATTTAATTTGATCATAGCTCGACAAGTTGACTTTTTCGAACAACGCCACATTGAAGATTTATCTTTATTTTTTCTTAGGTGTACATATTTGTATCCATCTTTTAATAAAATTGGTTGATTTCTTTGGGAAGTTATGAATGAAAATGTATTTCTGTTTGCCAATGATGGGCCTGCGACTTCTTCTATAGACATATTTGTCTTTACATGAAACAATAAACAAGTTTTTTTTATAAGGAATTAAATACCGCGGCATAGCTAAATTAAAATAATTAAAAAAAATACGTTGTTAAATCTAAAACTTACTGAATACTTACCTATATTAAAATCCACGTCACTTTTAAATGGCACAAATACTGCACTTAATGCACACACCAAACGAAGTAAACTGATAACGAATTATGACCAAAGGGTTACCGGGTTGGGATTTATTACCTGCTTCAACCAATTAGAGCAGACTACGTCATTTTAAGTCGCCGGCCGCCGGGAATACAAAAGAGTGTAATAAAACTGGTTCCATGTTGAAGATTATAGACAAGCATAGTAACATGGTAATAGTGACTTTCGAACACTATCGGTGTTAAAAATACAATCTTTATAAATTCATAAATGGTGAATAATTACAAAATTACCCGTGCCTAGCAGTAGGACATTTAGAGGACAATGATAATTCTGATTCAAAAAAATTATCTGCGTGACTGTACTTTGTTATGAATTCGGGTAAAATGTGAACGTGTGTCCAGTTGACGAAAACATAAAAGTAATTTATTTTAAATTTCACTATGTGGACATACATAGAAACTTTGGCATGTCGAAATGACGAAAAAATAATTAGTACTAATTTAAAGTTTCACCAACTGGACACACGTGTGATCAGTCTCTCGTGTCGAGTTGACGAAGAACCCGATTACTCAGCATTCACGCAAATGACGTACTTAACCTAAATTTACTTGGTATTTCCTTCTACAGTTCCCAATACCGATACTATGACGCAATAACCTGCGCAATTTTATCATCTTGTAGCTAAGGAAACTGTATGCAACAATTAATTAATTTGTGATATCTAACAATTTTGAAACTATGTTTAATTTATACCTATACAGGGTTACTTGTAATTCGACGTATAATCCGTAAGAAGCTGATAGGGGGCCAAAATGCAACAAATCCAAATCCCCTAAACATTGAACTAACGAAATTCAATGGTTTTCGAGATATTTGAATTTTAAGGGGTTTTCGATATTTACCCAAAATTTTACATGTAATTCCAAATATAAAAAAAAACTACATATTGAATAGGTAGGTACCATTAAAAATGGTATTGTAGCTGGCACTTCGATTAAGCTATGAACATAATTAAACGTAGGTACTTAATCCAACAAAATAATTACACCACATAAGTCTCGATCCCGTAAGAATATCGGGATAAAAGTATTTTATGTCCTAATCCAGGTCATGATCTACACCCATGCACCAAATTTCTCCCAAATCCGTTCAGCCATTTTATCGTGAAAGCGTAACAAACAAACATACATAATATTAAATATCTTCTCTTTATAATATTAATATAGTTTATAATAATACCAACTGTCGGAATCCCTTCTTTACACTTATACAGTAGGCTTTTTCGTTCGTTAAATGTTAAATAGTTACCGTAATCTGTAATCTACTTCCTGCCTTCCTTAAAACTAAGTAGGTAAGTACCTAGTTACTTTCGTCAATAATAGAACAGTTTATCAGTTTTCATAATTAGTGATTAATAAGCAAGGTCTTTGAACCAAGACATTGCGTTCTACACACATAGGAAGGTTTAGGTAATGCTTTAAGAAACGATTAAACACAATTAACACACCAATGCTGCAAAAACAGTAAGATTATTATGTTTTCATAATCACATAACTATCGTCATGTCTGAATCTCTGAAGAGTTCGAGGCGGAGGTGTAGGTACCTAATAGTAGGTAGGTCCACCTACATTTCGCCAGATGTTTTTATAGTAGGCGCATTATTCAGTAATCTTGAACACTAATCTTCAGAACAAAACAATCAAACTTTACTTAGATACCTACAGTATGTGTTCTAAAGACATCAACGGAAACAAAAACTGACTCTGAGCTGTACTTTTCACCCAAGGTGCAATCATAGGGCTTAAAAATAACCCTGGCAACCTCCAATCAGCTGAGTGCCCCATCACATACTTATTGGTCAGGTCGCCGTCAACTTTCTAAACAAACGACGACCGAGGGCCGCGGGACGGGACAGCCGCATTCCTTGCCAAAAGTGGCGACCATTCGCGCCAGGGATGGACACGTTGACGCAATGCCATTCAATATGCTACATAAGATAGGCGCTGCATGAGTTTGAGCAGGAAAACAGGATAGTATTAGATTAATTTGTTTAGGTATTTCTACATTTATTACGTGTAATTTATAGGGTGAGCTTATTAAAGAGTTTTCTATCCATGATAGGGAAGGATTAATTGTGTGATATGGTGGTGTTTTATTTTATTTCCTACTAGCTTTTGCCAGTGGCTTCGCCTGCGAGGAGGTCGAAAAAGTCCTGTAAATCCTTCTTCATTAAAAATACACATTTATATACTTACCTACTTAAGTGCCAGCTTTCATGCTGTTCGGTCAAACGGCGTTGGAGTTCACTCTAGACTCACAAAATTTATTACTTATGTTTAAAAAAAAAACGAACTCTTAACACACTAAAGTTTCATAACATATAAGTAATTAAATCATGATTCAGAAGACACGTAGCGCCATCTAGCGCCCTAAAGCAATTGTGACCGGCGAAAGTTATTGTTCAGTTGTTCTTTCCCTCGCGAACGGTACTCTTTTTCTGGATAAAAGGTACCCTAAGTATGTCCTTTTCTGTAACCCTGACAACGTATATATGCGAAATTTCATGATGATCGGTTCAGAGGTTTAGGCGTGAAAAGGTAGGTACTTAACAAACAAACTTACTTACGTCACTGATCCACAACTGCTGCAACAGGTCTAATAGGCTCTCTGTCACTCGCTTTTGTCTTACTGTATTTCCTCCTGGGGAGGCGCCTTAAAAACAACGTTAAAAAGACTTGAGATCGGCAACGTGCAGTGCTCAAAGTTAGTACTTTTAACGTATTTTTTCCCCACCGCACAATTGTACAAGAACTGTAAGGTTCTGACTGTGACAACACAGCAAACAAACTTATAATCCGCTAAACTTACAAAAACGAACATAAGATATGGCGTCAGAAATTAAATAAGTAGGTACAACTAAGTTCAACTCAAGATTAACCGACTTCATTGGACCTTACATCTTTAATAATATAAACAGACCAATAAACATGTATCCCTTAACGAAAACACAATGTAAGAAAATGGTAACAAAATACACACAAAAACTAACTTGCGAAGATATTGAATTGTGCATGAACATGTCTGTTTGACCTGTGTCTGGGTGTTTATATGTATTTAAGTATGTATATCAGTCATCAGGTTACCGTAGTACGGGTTCTACCTAGTTCGGGACCTGAAGACTTTGTATGGATGTTGTCTCATATTATTATATTATTATTATTAGAATTAATACTACACATACCACAGTGTTTCACTACTTACCACAAACACACCCTCTCACATTCACGCACACACAAAATCATATCACACAAAGAGAGGACACACACACACTATCCAGATATTATTTAAATGTTTGTTTTGATTTTAATTTTAATGTTGATTTGCGTCGATGATCGAGTTACTGTCGATGTGCGTAATCATTTTCGCTCTCAAAATGGATGTAAGAAGTTTACAGACCGTCGACAAACACGTGATCGGTCTATAATTCTTGGGTTCCAATGGACTACCTGACTTATGGAGCAGGTGGGTAACGCCTGTTGATAGAACTGTGTGAACTAATTAGCAAAAAGTTCCTGAGATTTGCAGTTCGGTAACGGACGGACCGGTCTGGCAATGTATAATGGCGTAATTATGACGGCTTCCATTTCTGGTATAGTTCCACATACTCGCTCGACATTCTGCATCCAGCCAGCCTCAGCGTGACAGATGGGTACCGACCAGATGCAGCGCCAGAATGTACTCGTGGCGCCGTCATCCGGGCGACCAACGTCTGTCACATTTGAGTCAGGTCGCTCCCAAGCTCTGTACCCCCACCTCTCATTGCTCAGGAAAATGCAATTCTGCGTGTATCGATCAGCCCGCCACTTATACGGCCGAATACGGCTTGCCCATGCACAAACTTTGACGATAGACAAGTTTGAAAATTTATTTAAAAAAAACTTAGCATGATATTTTTAACTATTATTATCTTCTTCTACTTCAATACATAATAATCAATCATAAAATGACAATGTTTTTTTTAAATTTTGCACACAATTTTCATCATTTTGAGCAGTTTATGTCAACATAACCACTTATGTCAACATAAGTGGTTGATTCCTGCAAAAAAAACATGGATATACTTTATCGACAGAACATTCCAAAAATATGTACAACTGCTCAACTATCCAACGAGATACAACATGATACCAGATATCTTAGGTAAAATAAAAATTTGTCAAATTACTTTAAAATGGTTGACATTTGCATAGGGGTAATTTGGTTGCAAATGACCTCCCCTACATCCCCTTAATGGATTGCCGTCGTATTACAAATAACCTTGTATACACCTATAAAATGGCTGGGGCTGACTTGCACACTCAATAATGGGCTCCCGGAAACTGTCGCTATATAGCACCTTGTGACGATGACGTAGCCACAAGGGGGCAACCCTTCCTGAGGTGCTTGAGGAGTGGCGAGGTATTCCACGGCTATCAGAAAAATCCCAGAGCTCGGATGATGGTCAAGATCCCGACCTACTGGAATACTTTCTTCCTCCAAGGAAAACCTTAGCGCAAAATTGTTGGTTCAAGTTTCCTTGATTCAGCTAACTTGAGTTAGGAGTAAGTCTGAAACTAGTTTGGATGATAAACCCTGATCATACCACGTTTGGGCACTTTAGAAGCAAAGATTTATAACCAGAAAACCGAAGGTAAAAATTATTTTTAAAAAGAGAACTTGTCAGAAGTGGGAATTCGTATCCACGGCCACAGAAGTGGACTGCGACGCCTTAGACCGCTCGGCCATCCTGACTTATGAGGATTTGTCAAATCAGAATGGAGAAATTCTATTAGGATGATCCATGCGTCATGTTCGTGAACGGGCGCTGTCAGTTGGGACTGGTCATCTCTTAGCCACCACGGCTTATTTTTAATTATTTTATTATGGATTGTTTTGTTTGAATTTATATTAGCTGTACACTGGACACTCAATGTGTACGTCTTATTTACATCGTTCTCACATATAATTATACCTATACACAAGATTATTGATGTAACTAATATTTATGTAACAATATAATTTAAAAGAGTGTCCATGGAGTTTCTTGCCCGTTCTTCTCCATAGGTACCTACTACGCTTTGGAATGGGCAACTAGCTTCATATTTCTGACTGACCGATCACTTGACAATTCAAAAGTGCCTGTAAATGGTTTAATTGAAATAAATGCTTTGAGTTTGAGTTTAGGTCGGGGAAAAAGTTATTTCGTATTTTATTTATATACTAAGACCAAGAGCTCGAGTGGCATCCAAATATAGAGCTTTATGTATAGGTACCCAGACTTTTTCAAATGGGTCAAATCTGTTTTGTGGTCAACCCCTAACTCTTCAGCTATGTCGTAACTAGATACTAATATTGCTCCACGGTTTCAAAAATGGCATCGACTGTATCTGTAACAGAGCGACCAGAGCGAGTTGCATCTTTGACATCAAAATTCCCGAACTGAACACGCTTGAACCAACTTTGTGCTTCTCTTACTGACACTGCGTTAAGTACCTACATAAACGCAAGTATTATGCAAGTAGTTGTTCCGGGTCTGGCTGTTTGTGTATGTGAGTTTAAATGTTTGTAAACGCACCCACGCCACGGTACAGGAGAAATACCTATTGTGGGGCAACGTTTAAAAAAAAAAAAATTTTTTTTCGAGTTCTGTGTCGTATTTTTCCCTTTTTTGTAATAAAAACTTCAAAATGTATCGAATGTCTCGTTAGATTCACTCATTTTGCCGGTCAGAAAAACAATTGATAAATGGCGGGAAATCGTTTTTATTTGTTAATTTTATTTTTTTAATGTCAAAACCAGACAGATACAAACAGTACAGCCAAAGAGATTTTACTACAACTTTATACCTATAAAATACGAAAAAACTCTTTCCTCGACCTATTAGAACACACAAATACCTAGGTAGGCTAAAGGCTTTATTCAACTCTCATCGCTTGGTATGGGTACAGGGTGGAATTTTGAGACGAGATAGTAAGGGAAGGTACCTCAATATTTGTGGTTAAGTAAAAAAAACGGTCTTATGAGTGTGCTTATTTTTTTGAGAAACTTGATCCACATTCACCGATTTTGAAAAATAAATACAGGCAGCAAGAAAATGGACGTTTTTCACAAAAACTTTTTTGATGCCAATCGATCCTTTTTAGCATAAGAAAGCTACGACCAACTGAGATTTGAGTACTAAAAAAGTCAGACATCACAAAAAACTTTTCCCATACAAGTCTAAACGTTCTAATTTATCTTTATTATTTCAGACTACAATGAGGTCCAGTGTTAGTAATAAAATAGCCTAGCCTTGCTCCATCTCAGAAATCCACCCCGAAGAGGAACAGAAACCCACAGTCATAAGTAGGTTCTTATAATGTGACCACAAAGACCGATGGTTTACCGCAAATAAGCGTATTTTGTTTCTTTTCTTTTTCGTTCATAACAAAATCCTCCAGGTTTTTTTACACAAAATTTTCGCATTTCGATAGCTGTGTGAGTTTCGTGGCTACAACGGGATCGTGCGCTTCCTTCTCCTCTTTCGAGGGAATATCTATCAGGGAGGAAAATTGTGTCATGCTCTTTCTGTTTACCTTTGAATTTCCAGGCATTTTGAAATCGCAGGCATATAATAAATATTGTAATACCTAAATTACCAATGACCTAGGAAAATTAAATTACGAAATTATTTAACAAATATGTGAGCTCATTTAAAATGTAAATTATTACCATATACAGAGATATTAAATATTATCATGCAATATTTTCATCCCAGATTTGGAGCAGGAAAAATGATTAATTTAATTAGGTCTCGAAATTAGAAATGATAGGCAGGTATTAAGGTCTATGCAGTAAGTACGAGTATCACGTAAATTACAGGTAATTCGTTCTTACAAATATAGAATATTCTTCTCGATATTAAATTTAAGTTTTTATGTAGGTACTGGCAATACGATATTTTTAAAACAAGATATACTTCTGCAAGTTTCGTACGTACGTATTATAGGTTAAAGAGGACGACCAAAAAATATGTCGCTTAGCTATTTGGAAAATTGTTTTTCTGTAGTAGGTGTGCAGTCAAGGCTCGCTGCGAGTGCAACTTTTTACAAAACTATTCTCTTAAAATTTGTCTTTTGTCAAATCCTATAACAACTCAATATTATTGATTGGTTTTTGTAATGGGGCTCGTGGCTAAATGGTAACAGCCACAAGGGTCGTTCGAAAGTTAAGCCACATTTGCCGCAGTCCTAGTCGGTTCGTAGATGAGTGACCATCCATTACATATCGAAGCCCCTCCGTGCCTCGGAAACCCCGTTAAGCCGTTAGTCCTGGCAGTCATTCGTAGATCTTTGACAGTCGTTGCGGGTAGTCAGAAGCCCGAAAGTCTGACAACCAGCTTACCAAGGGGTATCGTGTTACCCAGGAACTGGGTTGTGGAGGTCAGATAGACTGTCGCTCCATGTATGGTATTCAGCTGCTTTCGGTTACTAGTTACTAGTTTAGACTGGAAGCCAACTCCAACAAGTTGGGTAAAGGCTACATAGATTGATTGATTGGTTTTTGTTATGGTCAACCCTCAGACTAAGGAAAAGAAGAATAGACATGACATACCTACGAAAAAAACGTGCATACCTAAAATGTGAGTCTGGCACAAAGATGGCGGCTTGCTGTAGAGCTGCGCGCATTATAATATCAAAATTTTCTTCAAAACACTGAAAGAAACAAGTTGCTATGACAACTGATGTACTTGTTGGCTGTGACAAAACATGGCGACCGGCCGCAGTGAGATATTTTGTAGATAATGTTGCAATTTTTGGTAATGATAAAACTACTGTTGTCCTTTTTTTATATATGATTACCCTCATAAGTTAAAAAGAGATGCCGATATGTCAGTAACTATGCCGTCGAAATACATCACATTCCTATAACTACTGTTCGTTATGCCGAGTCCTTTCTTTTCCTTAGTCTGAGGGTCAACCACAACAGCAAATGTCATTTGACAGCAAGACATCAGATGTCCAGTAAAGTGGTGGCTACCTAACACTGAGTTATTCCGCTCCTCCTTATAGATACCTACAACGCCGGACAAGAAAGGTAAAACCTACACAAGCGACACGTGCTTAAGGTGCTCCACAAGGCTTTCAGAAACTGATATTTTTAGGAATTATCCAAAAAAAACCGAGCATGCTTGTCACCCTACACAGGGTAGCTGTCATAGACGTGTGTGTCGATGACCTGCGCTTGATTCAGTGAGAATTATGGCGTTGTATATAATGTTAATCTTTGCGTCAATACATGCTAATACCTATTGCCATTGTTCTTATGTACTGCAAATATATGTAGCCTTATGCAGCCGCCAATCAATGAATTTATTATTCATATTAAAGTACTTATCTATATTGTATTACGAATTTAATGTCTTGTTGGTTGAAGATTAATGTTAGAAGATAAAACTGGTAACGTTTTAGTGGGGGTAACAAACTCATACCTACTACGTAACATATGGCATAAATTATAGGAACGGTCAATGTTTAATTATTAATATTATATTTTAATTGTTAATGTAATTCAGCTAAGCTACTCATAGGAATATCACGAATATCACCTAAACAATAAGCTACGATTCTACGAACTCTGTTCACGGCTTGAATAAAGTGTTCACGGAAACCTCGGAAAAAAAGTGTAGCACAAAATTTGTTTTAGACTTACTTAAGGCAATTCATGGACATAAAAACTTAAGAGACATGCGTACGTTACAACTGAGGTTACAGCTGTTAACACTCTCACCGCCATAACCACGCCATTTTCTAGAACTTCAGGCCATGTGGGCGGCGCGCGGGCCATGCAATGTCTTTTACACCACGCCACGCTAGGTTTTGTGTTACTATTGCAGCACGCCATGTGGACGGCCGGCAAGATACGTTATTAAATTATTATCTAGCAAGCCAAGCTCTATAGAAATAAATGAATTTGTGGGATCACCGCGGACCACATGGCCTGCTGGTAAAGATGTACAAATCTATAGTGGCTTGCTGCACTGACATTTTTGTGGGCGGCCAGCAGACCACATGGCGGTGAGAGTGTTAAGAATATTGCAGAAGATGAAATGTTGAAAACTAAACCAATACTTATAAGTCTACTTACTAGACTTACAAGTTAGTTAGAAGTTTACTTACTCTTCTCCATATGAAAGACTCTTTGGAAGAATGACCTTTTGGAAGGGGCGACTAGAATCAATTCTATTTTAATGTAAATGTTTACGTTCAAAAGTGCCTTTTATGTGCCTATTTGAAATAAATGCTTTGACTTTAGGTAAACTACTATGAATGGCTTTCATTTTGACAGTTCAACAACATTCATTGCGTTATTAGCGTAGTTGAGCAGACCAATTCTTTGAACATATGAAGCAATGGATCAGCAATATCCGTCAAAATGATTCAGATTGTGATTGATAGTTTGTTATGCAATTAGGATGCAGGAAAGGGACCGATGGATAGAATAAAGGGGCAGTAGTACAGTGCGGCCTGCCAGGGTTGCGGGAAAGTCCGAAAGGGTTACCGTGGCCCCTGGTACAGGTAACCGAAGGAACACGGGTGGGTTTTAGTCAGTAAGAGTCTGGCAAGCCCTCCTGCTCCGCCCAGAACGGGAGAAGTTATTTGATGATTCCCAAGCTCAAAAAAAAAAAACGTGGTACAGTGCGGGCCAGCTATAGTAATAAGTGGTAATAATGAGACCGCTCATCTAAAGGGCATTTGGGGGCAAAATCAACAAACATACAACATATTATTATAAACGTGAAAGAAACTAGTGTCTGTCTGCTACCTTTGCTAAACGGATTTGGATGTTTGGCGCACGGATAGACCCTCATGACATGGGTTAAGGCATTCGATCTTTTATCCCGATAAGTAGTAGGTACGTTCCCGTGGAATAATTCCCGATCTCGACGCTGACAAAACGGCGGGAAAAAGTTAGTTTTAATTAAACTAGGATAGGATACTAGCCCAATTGAGGTCAACCATCAACAACCAGAAAACAGGATATACCTAGCAACATGTACCTAAAAAAAATATTTACAGAAAAAAAAACACAAAAAGTATTTTTTTGTGAAAACCACTCATCAGGACTTGACCAAATTTATATGGGACTACCTGTGAAGTAGTATACCCTTTGAAACAAAACAAGGATTTTCCAAATCGATTCAGGCGTTTTCGATTAATCTTTTTTTTTTTTTTTAAACGTTGCTCCACACTAGGAATTTCTCCTGTATCGTGGGTGCGTTTACAAACATTTAAAGTCACATACACAAACAGCCAGACCCGGAACAACTATTTGCAGGTTATACAAATATTTGTTCCGTGCGGGGATCGAACCCGCGACACGTAACGCAGCAGTCAATCGCTTAACCACTGCGCCAACCGTGCCGTCAAGAAGAAATAATCATCAATTTAAAGCCGTCAATCTAGAACATACTTACATAAACATAAAGATTCCGTCGAATTGAGAACCTCCTCCTTTTTTAAGACGGTTAATAATTAAAATAGGTAACTAAATTTATCACCATGTACTGTAACCATGTAATGTAAGTATATTCACTGCCAAATCAATTACTTATTTTAAGCATTACATCATTTATTTACAATTTATTTATACACACAAGTGTCATTGGACCAGACTTAGGATTAGACTATAATTATGATAGGTATAGATACGAGCTCGAAACTGTACAGGGTGCCTACTCTCTAAGTAAGAAATAGTAGTAATAGTAGTTTCGGTGGAAGTTACGGGCGTTTCCTACTCGTATCGCCTACGGACATAAGTTTAGTTTGGGGTCCGAACTAAGAATGAATGACAACCCGATTTCCCAGTTGTCCATAATCTCGATGTGTATACATATATATATATATTTTTTTCAAACGTTGCCCCACACTTGGAATTTCTCCTGTATCGTGGGTGCGTTTACAAACATTTAAACTCACATACACAAACAGCCAGACCCGGAACAACTACTTGCAGATCATACATATATTTATTCCGTGCGGGGATCGAACCCGCGACACGTAACGCAGCAGCCCACTGCGCCAACCGTGCCGTCTATATACAATATGCCCGTCCGAAAAAGGTAGTTAATCGGTAGTAGGGTTCACTACGAAGTAACGCACTACTTTTGGACGGGCCTGTATCTTCGTTGATGGATTTAGAGTAGGCCCCCAGGGTGGCAGAGAAATCGAGGCGCAAACTGAAACCATGAATTCAGGACATGATTCTTGACGTAGCGTACAAATTTCTTGTTGGTTCTCAAAAAAAGTTAAATAAAAAATATTGTTTTTTCAATAATTTTAGCCTAACCGGCTTGATTGATTTGAACAAATGAGGTAGATAATTACATTTGTCCTGACCCGTAACACTGGCTGTAAGAACATGGAAACCGAAGATTTGAACGTGCCTGTAACAGATATTTTTCTTAACCCATCATTAATATAACAAAGAGGCTACCTACCCCACACAAATACATATACCACTACTTGCTATGTAAATAACAGTGGCAGGAATTTAGATAACATCATCAATATACCTACGTGGAAAAAATACGTATTATTGAAGCTAACTGAAAAACTAGGTACTCAAGCAAAGTTAATAAAATTTGTATGGGACCACCCTGGCATATCCCATCCATTAAAAAAATAAACAGGTTAGTACAACATTTTAGCTACTGCCATAATGAAGGTAATTTTGGCATGACAGATAATCAATTGATCACTGATCATAGACAAAAGTACACTACTGCCCATAGTCTTCACGCGATCCCTTAGTCAGTATGTAATTATGTCATGTCACTGCATGTATCTAGAAGATATTTCTTGTAATGAATCTATTTGCAATTTTTTCACAAGTCAGGATGGCCGAGCGGTCTAAGGCGCTGCGTTCAGGTCGCAGTCCACTTCTGTGGGCGTGGGTTCGAATCCCACTTCTGACAAACTATCTTTTTAAACTGGATTTTTCTTAACTCACACTTTACTTACGTTTAATAAGTTAAAAGTATCAATCTCAACTAGAATAGAACCTTGGGAACATTATCAAGAGGAGCTGTCGAAGTAAGTAAGTAAGGTCAAGAACTCAAGATCAACCTCATTGATCTTTTGGCCTACTACTTGCCCAAATTTTTGTATTGCCCATGTTGATACCGACTAGGAAACCTCTTTCTTAACACGGCCGTCTTTCACATAAATAATTAACATTGGTGTTCACAATCACAATAAGCTATTGATTGAATTACTGTAGCAAGTAGGTACCTACTTAGGGCTTTCCATAATGGCCTTTATCTTGGCAAAAAAGTTGCTTTGATAACCTTAAACTACCTAATATACCCAACATCTAGGGGTTCACGACGGCTTATGACACTATAAATAAAAATAAACATCACAAAAAGTAGTTTTGTCAGAAGTGGGATTCGAACCCACGCCCACAGAAGTGGACTGCGACCTGAACGCAGCGCCTTAGACCGCTCGGCCATCCTGACCTGTCAGTGTCGTACGAAATTCAATATCATTCGAGGAATCTGTTTATCCCGAAAAATGTAGGAGTAGGTACGTTACATGTATCTTTTATTATAGTACTTACATTATCTAGGAGTGATGTCATCTATTGAGATATCGTTTGGATTTGGCAGCGTGTGCCAATAATTTGTTACATTGATTGTTTACATTTGGGTAAGCTAAACTTACCTACCTATTGGTATATCAACCGAATGAACTCCCGGTATCTGTGCAGTCGATACACAAATCGGTTAGGACAGTTTTATTTATTTATTTATTATTAGTACCTAACACCTAACCAACTTTTATTTAGGTACAGTTTGCAACATACATAAAAGTTATCAGCCAATACTAGTAATTACATTAACAATCATAAAATAGAGTAACTAAATCGGTGAGACGCCATGTTGAAAGTCGATAAAAATAATTAATAAATATCAATTAACTAGAACTATTAACAAATTAAAATATGGCGTCGAAAAATTCCTCTGCATCGCTGTCGACTGGTAAAGTACCCAAAGTGTGATTAAAAACAATGAAACAATGTCATTCAACCATTGAAATTATTTTATCATAAAATTAGGTTAAATTACATAAACAGACAAAATTTGATGAAATTAGACAACATTCGATAAAATTAGATAAAAGTTGATATTATTAGATAAAATTAGAAAAAATGGATAGAATTTTGATAAAATTGGAATAAAATTATTAATAACAAGATACAACTTAATTTATTTACTCTATGGAGATTGTACCTACTGGTTGTAGCGATGAACTCCAGGTGTTGAGTAGCAGTTTTCAGGAATCGCAGTTCAGTACCTACTCGCGAGGACATCTGAGGATTCGTCATAAAGCAAAATGTGGTTCTCTGCCGCAGAATTTGTACGGGGTAAGCAGCAGTTTAAGCCCAATCTAACTTTTTTTTTTATAATACACTTGATATAAGCAAAAATGCAGTAGAAGGTAAAACGAATGGTGCACGCTTGCCTAAATGAACTTCAGTCCTAACCATGAGTCTATTTCAGCGTCAAACGACGATTAACGGTGTTTTCTTCCTCATCGCTAATTACTGCCTACCCTAGAATTTATTAGCGTGACCGTTATAAAAAAAATGTTAATCAGCTGTCTATTACCGCTACTGTAAAATTAAGAACCTCATTAGGATGCAACTTTATGGTACGGACCTTATTACAGCCGCGCACACAGAGCCGCCGCTTCCCCGTACGTGGTCCCCATAACTTTCCACGAGTTGGCCCTTTATCGAAACAATGTCTAACAGAACGAATGCCGAACATCGCACGAATATCGTCATCTAGTAGCCAATTATTGAGGAACGCTCCAATGGGGTATCGAAACTCTCGGAATCCAGCTACGCACTTTATGTCTCTATTCATTAAACCGGAGCCATACTAATTAAAATTGTTTGGTTGGTGTAACGCGCGAAATAAATCGCGGCCCGGGCTCGGGGCTCGGGTGGCGTGTACGCATTTTGCTTTGTTTTTCACTTGCTACATATTTGTGGGGTCTGACATTAACACCTTCGGGTTGGTGCGTACAATGCGCGACTTGTCGGGTGCTACAAAGGCGCGCATCGATTTGCGGCCAACACTTTAAATATATCGACGTGGCTGACAATGCGTTTAGCGGAGTCGTAAGTAAACTGGCACGGATATATGGGGGACGCGGAGCTTTGTTCACACTGAGATCGCATCGGTTCCGCCTAATAGAATACGTTTGTTTCGCACTCAGTGAATGTTAAGCGCGGATTTGTCCGATTTATTACGTTAGCTTTGTTTCGGTAAGGCTCGCTCGTTCCTATTTAATTGACTATGGTTTAATGCGCCAATTAAGGAGTATCTCGATCCTAGATGAGCCCTTTTGAAGAATGTTATGTACGATGATGTAATGTGAAAAACCCTGTAAACAAACAATAGGTATAACTATTTTCGTACATGTACTTATTTAGATTATGTGGTTTATTTTCATTTCATAATTGGGTAGGTAGGTATGAAACAATCAAGTGACACATAACCAGAGAGTGTTTGCCTACTGTCTGGTGAAAATAACAAATGACAAAATACAACAGGGCTGCAATAGGCTCGTAGGTATTAGGTACCTATCTAATGTAGGGTGGGCATGTGATGGGAAGAGAAGTAGGTACCTATCTCACGTACCTGAGTTTCTTGTAAGAGACCTACCTACCTAGGCACTAAGCCGCTACTAGTTAACCTGAAACGGAATAAATAAAAGGCTGGCAGGATAACTATTAGAAATGTTTACAGAAACATAATGCTAGCATGGTCTCATTTTTGTACCTTAAAGACAAATCGTTCTTTCTCGCTCGTGGCTACTCATTTAGCATATCTTACCTAGGAGAGTTATCACGTGAATCACCCCTGCTTTAACGTCTACCAACTACGTCCAGCGGCAGCAGCAGCAGGTAAGTGGCTAAATTACCTACCTGGGCGTTAATACAGGGATCCTACCTGTTACCATCGATTCAGAACGCGATGTGGACCCTCTGCGTTGAAGATTATCGTCGGATATTTAAAAAATATCTGCTGTTTCACACAATAGTGCTTTACCTACGCGGTTAAAATGTATGGAACAGCTAATTTTTCTTTTAATGACCGACGACAAATTTCAGCGCGGAATCATGTACCTACTGATGAAAGTGTCACAAGTAGGTACCTAGGTATGAGATGAGCGATAGTCTGCTAACTATGTCTACCTATGTGTCAAACTACCTGTGTAGGTACTTAGGTAGGTACTTACAATCGTCACTATCATTCACAACATTCAATTTATGTGGGTCATTGTTCCAGTTTTAATCATGTTCTGGTAGTTTGAGTAGCTTATGCGGCCTACCCAAATGTCCTTTCTTTGGTGTTGTTCGTCGAATCGTTGAGCTCCTTAAGTTCTGAGTTGAGCTGCACGGTTACTGACAATTGCGGGCACTGACTGGACAGGTCCACTCAATCTGTGTGGTTCTTTCCTCATAAGACCATTTCAGACACCGATCTACATAGCCCTCACACGATCTGACCAAGATTCTGTCTGGACTTCAAAAATACTGTGACCACAGAGTTTGTTTCGGCCTTTCTTCTCAGAGTAGTCAGATAGGAAACGCCAGCCATATTTAGTTTTTAAAAAAAATGTGATTGACGTGTAAAAGTGTAAGTACAAACCTACATACAGATATAAAATCATTTATCATTTATCAACAGCACATTCAGCGCTCTTACCCGTGAAACGTATTCACAACAATCGCCGAACAGTCCTTACCCCTTGAATTACGGCGCGGCCACATAAAATTACCGCGAAGCCTGTAACTATTCCCGCGGCATGCTTCGCGCATCCCGACGCTAAATCCCGTGTTCATCGGATTCCATTCTTCTGTCGTACCTACGTACCTACTAAGTACTCGCTGCGGATTCTGTGTGGCTTTTTATTTGTTGGGGTTCCGTAGATATATATTTTTTTGCTTATTTTGTCCACAAATTAACATTAATTAGTGGTCAAAATTTTTCATTTTTGCTATTAAACTATTAAGCGGCCTCTTCTTTAAATTGCGAAGGAAAGGGACATGAAAAAAGCTTGCCGTGATAATTTAGGTGAAATGAGGCTGTCATTCCACCTGATGCTAGGGATTGAAACTATCGACAACTCACTTCACCTAAGTTATCACAGGAGATTGTTACAGGATAGCTCGGCTGGTCGAAACAATGCAGTGTTATTCTGAAAAGTTTTATTTAGGTACGACTAAAATAAATGTTGTATGCGGAACCCTACATAACATCTTGTCGCACGCACGGTAGGACTTTTAATTTAATTTTGTTTTTAAGGAAAATTGGAGCCTAATTTAAATTATTGAGCTGGAATAAATATTGGCTGGTTGGATAGTAGATAGTCTTTGGTTTGTGTACTTTTTGTCTAAGATTCCTTTTTGTTGAACATTATTGTGCTAGCAGTGTGTTGATAAAGCGTAGAGGTTTATTTAATCATAATCATAATACATTTTTTATTTGTGTAACGTAGGTATTAAATAAATAAATAAACTTAACTAAATTTAAGTTGAGTTCATCTTTTTCTTTCTATTTCAATATGAAAAGGACAGAAGATAAATATTAGTTTAGTCCTGTCAAATTAGTCAGCACCTGACGTAATTTGATGTAATTTTAGTAGTCAACTTTTAAATCACGTCTAAACTTGTATGGAGTAGTGTCAGGCGCTGATTAATTTGACAGGACTAAACTAAAATTTATCTTCTGTCCTTTTCTTAATTAAATAGAAAGAAAAAGATGCACTGAAGGTAGGTATGTCTGTCTGAAGGTGTGTATGTCAAAATTAATAGACTGATGATAAATAAATAAAAACAAAGTTATAAATGTCACATTATGGAACAATTTCTCAATTTCTAGTTAATAATCCCAAATTACAAATATTCAATTAAAAATGGTTTCTCCAGTCAAATAAATAAGTCTACATTAATTTAATATTTAGAAATTCATCAGACGTATATTTTTTTTTCAATTAAGTAGTAATGATTCAAATTTTTTTTATTGAGCAACGTTAGCTTTTTTTTGTGTTTGTTGTGTACTGTGTTTTTAGTTGCCGTCTATGTGCTTAGAGCATTTAACAATCTGACTGCCTCGTTGGGCTACTGGTCGCTGCTACTGAGCATGAGGTCCTGGGTTCAATTCCCTGGTCGGGCAAGGTGTTATTGGGTTTTCCATCTGGAATTTCTCAGTAGCACCCAGGAGCCTGGATTTGTGTCTGGTTGATGGCAATAGGCTCACCCCTTATTACATGGGACTTAACAGGACTTAACTGACTTAACAGGCATATGTGTGTACTATAGGTACACCTCTGCCCAACCCTTTGAGGAAACAATGCGCGCTGTTATGTAAATGAAGTTTTTACTTTCCGGAGATATTTACTTGAGACGACTATTTTCGTCTCTGCGAAATTTCCTCCACTGGGGGCCTATTCTCTAAGCCCGTCAACGAAGATACGGGCCCGTCCGAAAGTAGCTGGAAACTTCGAAATTAACCCTACTCCCAATTAACGAACACGCGGACGAGTAAAACCACATCGAGTGTTAGGACAACTGTCAAATCGTGTTGTCATTAATTTTTAGTTTGGGCCCCGAAATAATCGTGTCCGTGTGGTATAGAGTAGGGATCGCCCGTAATTTCGGTCGAAACTACGAATTTCGTGCTTAGCCTGTAGACCCCCAACCGAGACGACCCAGTGGGTAGAACCCAACCCAGAGAGCAATCGGTATTCATAGGAACCTTATAGGTGATTTCCGATAACTAGTGCACGTATGTCATTAATATTTCAACGTCTATAACCGTACGAAATACTTCAAAGAAAATGCTAGGTACATGCGGCTTTTCTCCATGTCAAGCATTCATCCAATGCACGAAGGAAAACGACTCTAAAGTAAGTAAAAATAAAACATAATTTACAAATTGATATGTCTCCTTTTATTCACAGTATATGTGTACTATTTACATGCTGTACATGATCGCAACAAATTAATCTATTAAGTACTTACATTATTCTAAAACATTTATCTACACAGATATTACAAAAATGTCAACAAACACCGTAAGGACAAATCATTGGTAGGTACACTCACAAGCATAAATATTAAGGATGTTTTGTTAGATTTGGATTTGTTTACGTTAAAATCTTTTTACTTGTGTAAAATCTTTATTTATGGGAATCGGCTGTGAAATTAATATTTCTTAAATATTGTAAGGCAAAATGATCAGTGATTTATAACTGATTTCTTATCGGCAGTCTTCACAACTGGTTTTTTTTAATTAATTGTAAAGGTGAGTTTAGACGACAAACACTTTCATACCTTTATACATATTTATGCATGTAATCCGTAGACTCAATATATATTTACAATATTTATTCCCAGTACAGTCGTAACTAAACAAACAATTATTGCTTACAATGTAAACAGTACATCAACTAAAGCGATTTATAAAAATAGCTGCTTCAGTTTCGATAATACAGTGTCCCACAGGTTATAAAATTAAAAACTTAATGTCAGAAACACAATAATAAAATATGTACAACTTTGTTCTATACATATTCGTCAAGTAATTTTTCTAAATACCTACCCTTCTTTCTTAAACTCCTAGATCTCTCGGTGTATGTAAGTATTTTATTTTACTTAAAAGTTTAAAACTACTAAGGTTCTTATACACTACTGAACTTGGGACCTGCAAGACATAAATTAAAACATTTACCATCGTATACATCAAAAATAAAAATCTCAAAATTAAATAATAATAATAACCGAGTTAATAATAATTATATCAAAAACGTATTCTATCATTGGTTGAAGTTTGCCAAATCTACAAATATAAATAGCTAATTGATTTATGTTCTCACCAAATAATATTATTGTTATTATCAGTGATCGGATTTGTTAGAGCTGATATACCTACAGTTCAAAGAACAGAGACAAAACAGTGGAGACTTCCTCACGACAATTTTTTTTTCGGCAGATTTCTTCCACGTTTCGGGACATCATTTTGTAAGTACCTACATTTAAACTTAATCTTATTATTACAATAATCTAATTGAATTCATTTTACTTTTTAACCGACTTCAAAAACAAGGAGAATGTTATCAAAAAAACAGTAGACACGTTTTCTATTGTTATTAATTCAGGTAAAGAACTGGGTCCGCCTGATGTTTTCGTTTCCCAGAATAGCCAAAACTTGCTGTCTCTATCTTTTGTTTGTCACTGGTAAATTTTAGTTATACTTAAGTAATGTTTCGTAATCTAGGACATTAGTCCCTAAAAATATTTTGTCGTAAGGCGTCTCCAATTTATCTCTGTTCTTTTTCGAACTTTAGGTATTTTGGCTCTACCAATTCCGATCACTGATTATTATTCATCTTAATTTGTCACACTCATGTAGGCCAATCTAATCATTCTACAATTTGCATTAGTCGCTAGTTAAAAGTGACATTGACAAAATCTTTTAAAGAAAGTAAACGAAGTATGAAAACTGACAAACACAAAAGGCCAACTCAAGCAAATTATATACAGCGCCATATTGCAATTTGTATGAATCTGTTACTGGATATAATTTTCAACTTGTGACGGTAAACCCGCGGGGTAATTGCGTAATACACTAACACTAATGGCTTTCATTTTGACAGTTCAACAACATTCATTGCGTTATTTACGTTGTTGAGCAGTTTTTTTTCGAACATATAACGCAATGGATTAGCAAATTCTTCAAAATGATTTAGATTGTGATTGATAATGTGTTACGCAGTTAGAGTGCTGTATATAACCGTTAAAATGATACAGGGGTACCTAATTAGATGTACCTAATTACTGTCGTTTTCGTCAATGGCACTCCCGACTAGCATGGCATATATTATTATCTCCTATTCACCAACTACCTAGCATCTAGCATAACTCCTATGAGATAAAACATTACTCATCAGTCTGACACTTGACAGTTTGGTAACAACACAACGCGACATAGAGCATCCACTCAAATAATTAAATGCGAAAATAATAAATACATCTCTGCGACTAGTCGTTTAGTTCTTTGGCTAACGTTTAAAAGAAAAAAACACCTAAATGTATTTATATTTAATCAATAGCTACAACTAGCAGCTTGTAATTCAGTCTGTTCAAAATTATTTAAAAAATTGATCGATATTTCATGAATATTGTGAACACGTTACAAAAAAGTTAAAATCATAAAACTTAAAAATAAGGTACACAGGTTACCAAATAAAGGTGTTCGAAAAACGATCTTTTATACAAAAAGTATAAGAAATACAAAAAAAAGGCATCAACATTAAATTGTGAAAAATTATAGGTACAATTAAAAAATAAAAGTAAAAATATTATTTATTATTTTAAAAATGTACTTATTATTGCTGTTTTTTACGAAAACTTTGTTTTCATAAAAGTAAAACCGATTGAACTATGTATTAAAATTCCATGGTACACAAATAAAATATAGATTAAAATATTATTGTAATAAAATACAAGTCAACAATGGTTAGTTGCAATATATTTAGCATTTTGCCATGTTATTTAGACATTGTTGATAAAGCCCGGGTAACGTTGGCAATACCCAAAAATGGACGAAAACACAAAAAAATACAGCTTTTGGCAGTAAAAGTACTGGTTTAGATTTTATTAAAGACAGCTAGTCCCGTCTCCACACCTAAGACATTTAAATTCCTTTCTTATATCAAAAGATGAGACATTTTTATTCTACCTACAATGATATTGTTAATAAATTAATGTTGAAAATTCTAAATTTTCAACGAATTTTCGCAAGACCTTATGGGCAAGGCGTAAAATGATTGCCAATTCAATTGCAACTTGAACATATCTGCACAAATGTGCTTACCAGAGTTAATGAATCCGGTCACAAATATTTTCGCTACCATTAATCAAGTCCCCCTTTTACGCCCTAACCAAAAAGCGGTAAATATAAAAAATATAATAAAATACACATATAATTCCGCATAAATTATACACTAATAAAACTATTTATATCTCACTACTTAGATATCGTGCGTCTCTTACATACATATAGTAATATCTAGACAATTTAAAATTATTAGGAATTACATTACTTCTTCGCGCAAGCACCGATATGTTAAGATGGACTATTTCGCTATACGTCTATATATTACTATTTTACCTTCACTAACTCTTTAGAATATCATTTCTTTACTCACCTAAGGACAGATAGCGATACATTTAAACGTTTAGGTTTTTTCTTATTCGAGTTGTTTGCCAAAATTGGGGGAAATTACGAACAGAGTTTTAAAAGGTACCTTAATTTATATACAAACAAAAATGAATTAAAAAAAATTGTAAATGTGTTTTGGCCACTTATTTATGTGGCTGACTGTACATTTTGTGTTTAATTTAAATCACGCACAATTTTGGCAGACATCTAGAAAATACATCAATATTAAATAGTAAGAATTGACATGAAACCAATTGGGGATCTTTATTTAAACTACTTACAAACTTATTGTCATAGACAACAATTAATTATACTGTTAAAAGGAATGGCAAGTTACGAGGCCGCATCTTTAAAGCCGATATTTGTGGATGCGACCTAATTATAATTCACTTCTACATTTTGTTTTTCAATGAATAATTTCGATGTTTTTGGTAAAACAGAAAATAAGAGGGTTATGCAATCGCAATCAATCGTATTGTTGTGGCGCATTTTTATTGAATTAGAGAGCATATTTATAATTATTCTAAATTAAATTTTGTGTAACATTGGAAACACAAAACGTGTTTTCAAATAATAGATTGATTTAAAACAATGGATAACCTTAAATCATAAAAATAAATATGTGCAAATCGAAAGTATATCCAGTAAATCTGCAATATTATTCAACATTAATTTTGCCATAAAAGTACAGTCGCATCCATAAAAGTCGACGTAAGATATGAAATCATTTGAAACAATCACACAATACTAGCTTATGTACTGTATGTGGATATGTCTGAGTTATATAGACGCGTTTATGTCAGGGACCGTATTTTTTAAAAGCTCGAGCTATTTGTATCTCCCCAGTATTGTTTAATTCGTTGTTACCACAAAAAAACTTGAAAATAAATTAGGTTCGGTTATGAAAGTACAAAAAGTCAACAAGATTTTTTTTTTTCGTTTTCTGTTACTGGTAAATAAACCTACAAGACACAAAAAATACTTCTAAATTATGTGTTATAGTAAAATAACACGAAAACTCAGTAAACTGACAGCATTTTTGCTCTTTCAACAAAAAAGAAAAGGAAAAATGATTCGAACGACGAATTAAACCAAACTTTCCAAGACACAAACGCCTGTAAAAGCTCGTTTAATACAAACAATGAATAAACAACCACAAACTATATCCGTTACTCTATAATTTGACACTGTATAACGTCAAAAAAATCCAAAGGCATTAGTAAGCTCACAACGCAAGTCCTTAAAATAAGGATAAGGGATTTTGAACCACGAAAAATATTTACTTAATAAGTAGATATTTTTCGTGCTGACTGTACATTTCCGGTAGAAAATCTATACATGTCACGAAAAATATTTATAAGGGTAAATATATTGATAGAGCCGCTACAACCAATCCTGCCAATTAAAAATAATTAATAATATGAACACAATATTTGTTTTGTGCACTAATTAGATTTGGTAAATTGAGTATTTTTGTTAATTTTTTTTTCTATTTTCTAATTAATGCAGAAATAACCTAACAAATGTGATTATGAGCTAATCACAAAAAATTAAAATAGTCTAGCATTATCAACACAGTTCAAATTTAAATCACCGTGTTCGGTACTCCGACAAATTTGTAAAATGGGTGTATATATTATGTTGATCAACTTACGATACCTATATTTTTTATTGATTTTAAGACTAAGTTTTTTATAATAAGTATCGATTTTCTACCGTAAATACACATAATGGGGTTGCATCGGGAAATTTAATGATCAAATGGCAGTTTAACTCTACATACCCTGGTATTGGGGACGAAATCCCATTGTTTTTATTTCTCTTACAGCCTTCATTCAATTTGTTATTGTCCGTACCACCTACTTTCCTTTAATTCTAACATTTGGGGCCCTCTTAACACTATACCAATATACATAGCCTTCGAAAGTAGAACATAATGTGTGTTGTGTTCCAAATATGGCCAATACATGGTCCATATCTGGCCTGTTAGCGGTAAAAAACCACGTACAATAGTAATTTGCTCTTATTTTTTTTTCTGTATTAAAGTTGACACATTTTCAGAATGTTTACCCCAGTAATCAACCATAAGTTACGCTTATTATACAAATATCTTTCTAAACTTACAAGTTATAATTATGACGGCATTGCGTTACTTTTCCAACTAAAGATTACCGAGGTAAATAAACTTAACGGTTAACGGATAGATGTTGCAAATTGAACCTTATGCCATTGATGTAAGTCACACGTGATTTGCAACATCTAATATCATCCTAATATAATATACTACAAATGTTGTTATACCATAACATTAATGAGTAATATGTGTATATTGAGGAACCTTATCGTCCTAGGTGATTGACTAACACGACAACGCAACGCGATAACAATAATTTATGAACCTGGGCCCGTACAGTTATCATTTACAAGTTTATAAGACAAATCAAGATGACAGTTTGTTCGTCGTTTGACACATCGCATGTGTTTTCACTTTCAGTAAAATATTGGGCAGCTTTTTTTTCAAACATTGAATGCATGTTATCCTCTTTAATTTGCCTTGTCATTAATGTTTTGATGTACTCCAATATTATATCGCGGTGTTTTATCGCATCCTATCATCATCTAGAACGTTAGGTAATCGACGTACCCTTCAATTGACTAAAAAAACAATATTTAAAAGCACAAATATACCTTTCACATTGACACTTTTACGTGGCGTACCATTGCAATATTGGTTTGAAGTACCAAATTGAAGTTTATCATCATGAAAATCAAGAGGGCCCCTTCAACCTTACCTTACAACGCTCCTATCTCGGGATAAGCATGGGGCACCCCCGACCCCGTCTCCCTGTACTGCAGCGGGTCGGCCCTGAACTCCACAGGTTGTAGCGCCATGTGTCCGTACACTTCGGCGAAGCGCGCGATGCAGGAGGATCGCTGCGACATGTGTTGAGCGTCTGCAGATAGCATCTCGGTGTTCGTGCATTCTGGACATTTGAACTTTTTTCGGGGGGTCACCTGGAATTTGAATAATGAGAAACTTTAGAACAAGTACTAAATTATAAATGAATTATAAAAAAAAATAACTCACATATTGTTTAAAAAAATTTGGAATATTGTATACTTTTACAATGTTTGTATATATGTGAGCACCATGTATCGCATAATTAACTTATTTGTAATAGCTACATTTTAAATTCTTTTGTCCTATTGTGGTATAGTAATTTTATTATAGGTACCGTCTTTACATATCATTCTTTAATGAATGTATATAAAATATTGTAACACATTTTTAAATAGTAAAGGTGGAGTGGAGTTTCTTGCCTATTCTTGTCCATACGAAACTACCTTTTGGATTAGAATCCATTCTATTTAAATGTAAATGTTGACGTTCAAAAGTGCCTTTTATGTGCCTATTTTAAATAAATGCTTTGACTTTGAATGACATTTATATCTGTAAATTAGTCAAAAATAAATTATGTTCAAAACTAGATGAGTTCTGTGCTTCCTAACCTGCTACTCTGAGAAGTAAGACCGAAACAAACTCAGAGGGCACAGTCTCTTTTAAAGTCTAGACATAATCTTGGTCAGGCCATATGAGGACCATGCAGATTGGTGTCTGAGATGGTCTTTTGATAGAAGACCCCTACTGTTGCTTAATATCACGCCTGTAATCCATATAAGGTAAAGCTGGATAGTATTCATATTACACCAGTAATGTTTAAGTCAGATTGCATGTAATAAAAGCCTAGGAGGCCAATTTCTATCAACCAGGCACAAATCTACAAACTGGGCAACCACAAAAAAATCATGATGGAATAGCCAATAACGCTTTGTCAGATCTGGCGATCGAGTACAAGGATATAAAACGTTCGTATTGTTTAGAAACTGTGCCTCGTCCGCGTCCCATATGTGGCACGGCTCGGTCTAGAATAAATCATCCTTTAAAATGAGCAGTTGGATAGATTTTTATCCACATGCATCTTGAAGACACATCAAAGAAGTAATCTAAACAACCTTGATAGGCGCCTTCCTAGTGACGTTAGCGACGAGAAAGTTCATGGCGATGTCCTCGCAGTTGAAGTTGTCGTCCACCCAGCTTCGTATCTCCGGCGGCATCTTGTACGTGTAGTACCACGACCAGATCTTGTGGTGAAAAGCTGCTCCTGTAAGCACCTGGAATTTGAGAGGCGTATGATTTAATATATGGGTAATATAGGTGTGTTTGAGAATGTATGTTTCGTGGCACATCTAACAATACAGGGCCACTTGTACACCACCCACCATACGTAATCATATTTTGTTCAAAGTGCTCGGACTCAGGCCTGCTCCCTGAGAGGGAAACAATACGGAGGTCACACTGAAAGTTTTTAGAATAAGTAGGCCACTAAGAAAAGCAGCCGATGAAATATTAATTTAAATTTCGAATTAGGAACTCTTTGGGAATCTGTAGATTATAATAAATTCCTAGGTGATTTGTTTGTATCTGTCGTGCGTCGAAATGGATTTGACTAGAGAAAATTATCGATCGAAAATTATTAATTTACTACGACTTTCGTTGCGGTCTTACTCAACAATAATGTTACGATAGAGTTTTATGAGTTTAAATTAAACGTGATCGAAGCAAACTCACTGATCATTCGCGAGAAGGACGTCCTTCTACGGCGACTATGGAAGATAACGTTAGTGCTGTGCGGCTAATGATAGAAGCAGATAGACGGGTGACATATCAACAGATTCGGGCATCTTTAGGCATTGGTATGAGTCAAGTACAAAAAGTCTTACATGAACATTTAGGCGTCAGAAAGCTTTGTACTAGATGGATACCTCATAATTTGACGGAAGATCAAAAACGCCGTCGTTTGGTTTGACGCCGCTCAATGCTTGAAAAGTATGACGGAGGTGCCTCGAATGCTGTATATGACATCGTCACAGCTGGATATTATTATTATGAACCCGAAACTGAAAGACAATCTGCGCAATGATTTACTGACAAAAGTAATGAAGGGCAGAAGTCAAGGGAAAAAGATGATTGCCTCATTCTTTGGACGGACAGGTCATTTCGCAACAATTGTCCCATAAGATATAAACACTGTTACTGCAGATTGGAATGTCAGTCATTGTTTACCAGTTGTCTTGGAAAGTATTAGACAGCAGCGGCCAAGAAGCAGGGTCCTCCTCCACCACGACAACGCTCCTGCTCACTCCGCCAGACGGACTATCGAATATTTGTCTATCGAAAGTGTGGAGTTAGTAAATCATCTTCTTTACAGTCCTGACCTGGTATCTTGTGACTTTTATTTCTTTCCAAATATAAAAGATAAAGATCGCGAAGATCGCGGCAGCCTTTGAAAAAGGCGTGGAAGAAATCCCTAAAGAAGAATGGGCCCACTGCTTCAGGCAATGGTTTCATCGCATGTGACGGTGCTTAGAAAGGAACAGGAAATATTAACATGCTTCTACATCGTTCCGTTTTTTATTTTCTAAAAGCTTTCAGTGTGACACACGTATTTTTGTTGCTTAAAAACAAAAAAAAAATGTTATATGAAATAGGAATCAAGCATTAAGTTTATACTACACATCATGCTCCTGTCCTTATCTCTTTAAATTCGCGGTCGGCGCAACATATCTTTTTTCCATAAGTACTTCTCTATGACTCGTCATCTCAGTAGTCACTTCCTTTTTAACCATATCATCATTCACACAGTCCAATCATCGTTTCTTTGCTCTTCAATACTTAATTCTTTATTGCATTACATAATTATGTACCGTATTATATCTGTATTGTGTATTATTGTATCTGTATTAAATGATTTATATTTCAGAGAGCATATTTTTATTTTACAATCAATTTGTCATCTAAAAACTCCTTTACTGAGTAGTATGCTATTCACTTTACAGAAAAAACTACTCAGAATCATAGTTAATATTGAAGAAACCGACAGCTGTTGTAAGCCCCACTTTCAAGAAATGAAAATTTTTCCCCTACCCTCCCTCTATATTTTAAAATATGCAAATTCTTACGTAAATACCCAGACTTCTACACCAAAAGGGAAGATATACAAACAAAAATAACACTTAGGCACAAAAATTGTCTCAATCTACCAACGTTACGACTAAAAATGCACTCTGACAGTGCCTACGTTATGTCTATAAAATTATACAATAAGCTGCCAGAATCCATTAAAAATATAGATAAATATAACATTTTCTTAAATAAATTAAAATCATTCCTAATAAATAAAACCTATTATAGTGTAAATGAATACTTAAATGACAAATTATAAATATTTACATAAAATAATTATAATATAATATAATAATAACCAAATTAATAAAATATTGATATTATAATAAAATACTTACAATTAAACCCCGCAATAGTATAAAATAATGTCTATACCAACTTATATTATAATATATAAATACCTAGAAGATTTACCTATATGAGTAATAATAACGTAATGTGCAATAATTTTTTTTAGTATTAGAAGTAAACACTCAGTGCTCTTCCTCCTCTCTCCCATAATTATTCTATGCTGTGCCCGACAGGGTCCAAAATTGTGTCGTTATTACAACCTACCAGCTAATGTAAACTTAAATATGTATGTACATTTTGGAACGCAATAAAGAAATTGAGTATCGAGTATGTCTTGGATTCCAGAAAATGTTTCATTTTATTAATATAGTAGATTGTTACACAAGGAGCTAAAATGACCCATTTTAAACGAGGTAGTTTTACTCCCGAGCTTTAGCGAGGGAGTAAATAGAAACCGAGTTTTAATGGGTTTTTAGCGCCGTGTGTTACACTCTACTTTTCACTACGATTGCGAGAAAATAAAACAATCCAATACAATATGAAATATGTAGTTTATTTTATTAAAATTATTTCTTTTCCTTTCTCTTCTATTTGCAAATTAGGGTCTCCATTCTCACTAGATGACATTTTCACTATTGTAAAATTAATTACGGTCACTACCAATTCAATTTGCAATTAGAGAAAAATTATAAAGATTTCGCGCCAATATCTTTTTTTTGTTTTTTCTTCTGCAGCCGCAACGCATTGCATGCATTCTACCAAAGAGACCGCCGATTTTAGTTCCATTTTCAAAAATAAAATGAAGTTCTTTTTTTATGAAACAGTAATAAGTCGAGTCTATATTCATGATTATTCTACTTATGACTAAAGACTTTTCCGTTTTTGTAGGCTCATTGTCATTTGACACACAAAAATTAAAAGAAAAAACTTTTTCCCCTAGAGGAAGAATTGCTAATTTTTTCTTCGCTCTGGTACGCCAGTACCTACGCCACAATGACGGTCTTTTTGAGCAAGAGGAGTGAAAAATATATTGGGTTGGATTTTGAGGAATGAATTTGAGGATATTGGTGGAGTAGGGGGCTTAAGGGAGTTAGTCTTAATCCCCTCAAAATAATTTTGGCTGCCGGAGTTGCGTCAAAATATTTTTAAACAATTTCCAAAAATTCTTAAATACCTACGAATAATTATATTTTATATATTATGTTTTATAGGAAATGTATAAGAAGAGAACATAATTCTTAGATAATAATTAATAGCAATGTATTACTCCGAGTTGGCACAATCCGACTTCATTGGGTTAGGTTAGATGGCTAAAGGCGGGAGCGCAGCGCAGCGAAGCTCCCGCCTTAGCCATCGTGGTTATTTTTTTTTAAACCACCCAGAAATAGGAGCCCCGCGTAGCGGGGCTCCGTCGACTCATAATTGAAGCCAGTTTTTATATAACATGTTTGTTTGTAACAAACCTACTTACAGAAATAAAATCATTTATCATTTATATGTTTTTTTTGTTACAATTTTTATACAATTTTTGTACAAATTTCTGTTTTTTATTTTTTCTAAGGAAACTTAGTTTTTCCGGCGGGTGAAAATGGTGAGGGGGGGATCCGACCCCTCCCCCCTCTCCCCCCAACCATTCACAAACCCTTAAAATGGCGACGTATTTCGAAATTTTTACCAATATATTTGTTTTGTTCACTTCTCTAATGTCATTTGGTAATTTATTATAAATTTTAATGGACATAACTAAAGGGCTGGTTGAGTGCATTTCCCCTACACTTATAGCCATTGACATTCATACTCACAACTTTCCTCACGACATTTTCCTCATTCCTCCGCATCACATGCCCATACCGTGACAAACGATTTCCAGACAACTTTCCAGTCACCGGTGCCACTTTCAGACTGCTTCTTATACAGGGTTGATACGACAGGGGGGCTTTCCTTTAAACTGCCTATACTAGGTACCTTTTTCAAGCTCTGTACCAAAAATTAATTGAATAGGAGCAGTAGTTTAGTCGCAAATGTTTTTTTAAGTTTTTGCCCCGTTTGTACACGACGTATCTTTCCTAACAGCTGATTATGTCTAACGCAAGTCACAAGTACAACCAAATATTTTCGCTAAAAAGATGGCAATGCAAACAAGGAAGCAATAAATACACACACACTTGCACTTTCATTACAACGGGTGGTTGCGATTTACTCTGATTTGTAAGCTATTTAGTTTGTTTGAAAAAAAGAAACTCGTTTTTGGTGGTTTTTATTTTTATACCGTATCGAATTAATACTAAACACGTATAAGTAGTATATGTAGTGTAATTTAATGCCCCTCTGTCATATCAACTCTGTATACTCATTTCTTATTACATCCATTCGTGTAACACCACACATCTCTCTTAGCATTCTCATCACAGCTGCATGCCATACTAGACAGCAGGTCTAACCATTGTTTTATATATCTTCCCCTTAGGTTAAAGGGAATGCGGTAGTCGCAGATTGTTCCCGTGACCTGCCGCTATTTCATCCATTCAATGTTGATTCTGTGCTTAACCGTCCGATCTACTTCGTTTATATTACACAGGGTGTAAAAAGACATAACGAAGTCGTAATATGCGCATTCTGTACAGACTGTACATAAGTAACTTTGTGCAAAAAATGGGAAATGACTTTTGATTTTGGGGTGAAAGGTCGCTGTTTATATCAGTGAGTAAATACATTTAAAAAAAAGTTTTGTACAATAAATCCGAGGCTATAAAAATGCCAAATGACATTACAAGGAAAAAGCAAGACAAAATTGGAGTCATAATCTTAAAAACTGTTGGACGACATCCAATCTAAAGCATTAAACATTTCCTTCGAATTATCTTCTTCGCAGAACTAAAGCTGTAAGCTTCTATATTTATCTCGGCATCATCTTTATTTGTCAGTCATGACATAAGTGCTGAAAGCAACTTTTCCTTCTAATAATCGAAATTTTCTCAAATCCTGAAAGTACCTAAAATAAATTACTCTCATTTAGTCACGGGTAGGGCCCCCGGTGCCAGTAACATTTGTATAAAAGTTTCAAAATTAAGAATCGACTCAAATACGAACGTATATCGAGGGTTACATCCTTCCAACTTTTCGCTTTGAACAGTTTGTCACTTTCCAACTTCTTAATTTGACGTTGTCTGGGTTGACTCCTCGTTAGGACTAGATTGTTCGCTCCATAGATGTATTATTTTCACTACGCTTCACTGTGTCGTTAAGACAATCAGTAATCCACGTCTACAAAAAGGAATAAAACATGTACAGTGGGCTGCATCAATTAGGTACCCCAGTCAAACTCAAACTCAAACCATTTATTTCAATTAAACCATTTACAGGCACTTTTGAATTGTCAAGTGGTCGGTCAGTCAGAAATATGAAGCTAGTTGCCCATTCCAAAGCGTAGTAGGTACCTATGGAGAAGAACGGGCAAGAAACTCCATGGACACTCTTTTAAATTATATTGTTACATAAATATTAGTTACATCATTAATGTTGAATATAGGTATAATTATATGTGAGGACGATGTAAATAAAAATTAAAATTGAAAATTGCAGATCTTGCTTTCTTATTTAGCGTTATGAACGGATCTACTGACGTTCCTGAGTTGGTGGGCAGGATCGGGATTCGTGTACCGGGCGCATTTCTTCGGAGACCACGTCTTCTCCATGTGCCTCAAGTCAGAGCTATCTACAGACAGAACTCGTACGTGATAAGAGCTTGTCGTACTTTTAACATGGTGTGTCAGGATGTCGAGGTTGATTTAGATTTATTTACTAGTAGCGTTAAGGAAGTAAAGAAAAGTTTGAACAATTGTTTTTTCGATGTATAACCCTTTTTGTTTTTTTATTTTTTTTTTCTCTCAATATTATTGTATTTTTTGAGCATGAGATAATTCATTTGCGTTTCTCTTACGTCGCTGTTTTCGCGTATTTGTTAATGTTACTCACATTAATCGTTAGTGGAAGCTTGTAAAAGGCCATCGTTTACACATTGTATAGTTGCCGGCACGTACCTTGAGAAGGTTTTGGCGTATTGAAAGTAAGTTTGCGCATGTACACTTAGTGCAACAAAAAAAATTACACTTTTAGTGTTTGTCAATAATCTATGTTCATTGCCATATTTCATTTTGAAACATGTCTGTTTAGAAAAAAGATAAAGAAAGCAAAAACGCATCTAACAACTCTTGCCAAGTTACGTGCTATACTAGATGTTAAAATGTATTAGCTGTAAGTTTTCCTAAAATTAATAAAATAAAATAAATAAAATAAGACGTACACGTTGAGTGTCCAGTGTACAGCAAATATAAATTTAAACAAAACAATCCATAATAATATAATTAAAATAAGCCGTGGTGGCTAGAGATGACCAGTCCCAACTGACAGCGCCCGTTCACGAACAAGAGGCATGGATCAGCACCATTCAGCTCAACCATTTTGAAGGGAGCTAAAATTAACTTTGAATTACAGTTTTATTAAAATTAACTTTGAAGGGGGGTTCCCGCATCGTGAAGCTGACTGTACCACCTATTCTACAAGGACATGTTATGTCTACTGTTTTCGTTAATCGTTCTTTATTATATCTATGTTTACACCTAATACAAGTTGTAAATACAAAACCTGTAGAACACTCGAGAAAAATTACAAAAACGTGAACTAAATAGTTTAACAAAACATGTCGGAAACAAAGTCGATAGTCAGTACCTATGATAGATGTTTTAAACACGAAATGTTTTTGACAAGTGTCACAACTTGTTTACGGGTGTAAAAGCGGGGTAAAAGTTGTGGCATGTATAATATAGCGGCGTAATTGTGTAACAACTAACAGTAGCAATGCCTTTCATTTTGATAGTTCAACTTATTTACGTTGTTGAGCAGACAAATTTTTCAAACATATGATGAAGCAATGGATTAGCAATATCCTTTAAAATTATTCAGATTGTGATTGAAAGAATGTTAGGGTGCAGGGCGTTTTTTAATAAACTGGCGAAACTACACAGCTGTTAAACTAATCACGTCTGCAGCGAAATGATAGTCGTCCAACGACGAAAATAGTCACAATTGTGTCCTGCGTAAGATAGAGTAATCACATAGGTGTTAAGAACTTTTTTAACATAAACAAATCCTATTAACATTCCTTATCGCAGTCGGGTATCAACTCTCAGCAAAACAAAGCGTTGACTCAATTGTCTCATTGAACTTAACACAGTGTGATACAGTCGGCTCATAAATCACAATCAAGCGATGTGTGAGCTCTCATTAATTTATGTATATGTGTCTAAATTGATGGCGTTAAGAGCTTCGTATTTCTAATGGAAGCCTGTAGAAGTTAAGACGGGAATTTTGGTTGGAAGTGTTTTAGTGTATTTTTAAGTGAGACTTTGGTCCATTTTAGAATAAATTAAGAAAAGGTGAAGGGAGGGCCAAAATATTTTATCTATGAAAATCTGCGTTTATAAGTTCAATTATGAAGCAGCTGATGAAAAATCTGCACTTATGTATAGAAAAGAAAAGACCTTACATATCACACGATATTTTAATTATTGATAAGATATTACACTGTCAATGTGTTTTTTCAGTAGCACCAAAAATGGTTGGAGTGTAGGTACGTAACGGAGCACTGAGGAAAACAGACAAAATTTCCTAAACAAATAGAAATGTTTTTTTCGCAAATCGTTAAGTCTCTCGATTCTATCGTACAGAATACCTAAACAAAAGACATGTTTGTCTACGACCAATGATTCAATGGAAAAACTGCGTCAAATGTTCCTAATTCCTTATAAGGTGAAGCTTACTGAAACCCGAATAGAATAGATTAAGTTCAAAAACTGTCACAGAACCGAGCTAGGCTACCCCGACTCCACTTGATACTTGTTTGCCCTACCCCGAGTGTTTTTAGAGCCAGAGGCGCCCAGTAAGGGCAGCCTCCGCAGCCTCGGCTTACTAGTCGCCTTTGGCGACCACCTTCGGCCGCTACGGCTCGCATGGTGCGTGCGCCTTATTACGCAACAGCTTAGAGGCTGTACTTCCCGTAGCGCCGGAGAAGATGCGATTCTCAAGATGCTGGCGAACTTTGACCTTAATCCTATACGAGGCGCCTTTGTGATCTTCATTTGAACATCGACCGAGGTCAAGGTAAATGCCCTTAAGGTGTCTCGCGGTGTTCCCTCAACCTTCCACATCCCACCGGTTCTCTAAGGCTTGAATAGGCAATAGTTTTGTGGTGAATTTTTTTAAAGTAATTTTTTCATAGTGCCCCGTTTCATAATCCTCTGACCCAAAAATTGCCAAATTACCGATCTGTGATTAAAATTGCATCATATTAACAAACAAGACATTTGAGTTTATCACATAAACTCCCATTTGTATGCAACTGTACTTCCTCCAGACACATCTCGTTGAAACAATAAACGCGAAGGTCACATAGCTACCGAGTGGATCTTGATTAGTTCAGGCCCTTATACACTTGCTTACTTAGGTACGTTACTCTTTATGGAATATCTAAAACTACGAATATTTTCTAAGTCTATCTGTCTGAATATAGAAAAAACGTTGACTTTTGGAAATCAACTGAATGTGTGTTTGTTTGTTACCTTAACCCTCATCAGCAGCTCCATGGGATATAGAATAGCGAAATAAATAGCAACGATTGAGTGAATGATGAAGTATATTTTTTGTTGAGAATATCGTGTTTGAAACGAGCAAGTAAAGCAATTTAGTCGCCTTTCATTATTTCTTTCTTGAAAGCGCTGACGCCTGCGATGGTAGCTTTTATCACTTTCGGCCCATCGTCCGCAAGCTGTTGAGTTAATTCATCGATCCCCCTTTTTTGATCTGTCGCAATTTTCTTGAGAACATCTTTAAACTCATCTAGTGGAACGTTGTCGTTGTCACGAGCCTCGCCAAAAAGTGTTCGAATCTTCTCAATTCCTGTAAATTCTGATCTTCCAGTGTCCTCCTCCTGAGTCGTATCAACCTTGATTAAGTTTGAATCACTCATCCATTTTACAAGGTTGTCTACACTATTTTTTCCATCTTTTTGGAGTTTGTTAAAAAAGTCTTCCATTTTTGTGGTATTTGTTCTAATATATTAACTTTTTTTTACATAAAATTGGGATGGTCGGACGATCGGTGATTTTTTTTTTAAACTAAGTGATATTGCAGTGACGGCTGGACATTGACATCTGTCTGTGTCTTCTTCTGACAAGTATTTTCTGGAGATATTGACATCGACAATGAAAACACTACATAGGTCGACGCAAACGAGGTTCAATCTGAAATGCTCTTTAGCTATCAGAGGGGCAATTCCCGTATTTTTAAGACCGTTCGCATTCTAATCTCAGTCTCAATCTTTCAAAATTACAATCAATTTACATACATTTTTGACTGGTTTTTGACATTGATTGTCGCTGAGATGAGATTGCGACTTGAATTTGAACGTTTTTTAAGTACGAGAATTGGCCTACAGGCTTATTGCATTATACGGCCTATTTTTAACCGACTTCAAAAAAGGAGGAGGTTCTCACTTCGTCGGAAACTTTTTTGTTTTTTTTATGTAAGTATGTTCACCGATTACTCGAAGACGCTGAACCGATTTGGAAAATTCATTTTTTTTTTGTTTCAAAGGGTATACTTCACAGGTGGCCAGTGGCTATTTAAATTTTATCGAAATAGGTCAAGCATTTTTTTTTAATCAACAAAACATATTTTGAAATAAAAATAAAACCGCCTTCAAACGGACGGACGTGGACGTGTAAGACGATCGTTTTAGAATCGGTGTGGGGTAGGTACCATAACTAAAAAGTCAAATCAAAAGTTAAGGTTTTTTTTCAATTTGTAGTGTGTTTTTTTTGACTATTGATTTTCCTTTGCAATTTCAGTTAGGTATTTGAATTGAAGCACCATGTATCTATCACCTAATTAATTCCCCTGTCATTGGATTATATTTAATTATTTTTACCTTTTGTGGTATAGTAATTTTATTCTAGGTGCATCGTATTCACATACATACACTGGTGACCTGAAATACAGACCTCACGTCTACGCTGCGTTACGTATTTTGTATCGATACCTCTGTAATGTACATATACTGTGGTGAGAAATAAATCATTATTATTATTATACACGGTGACATTTGAATCACAGTTTTGCTAGAACAAACGTTGATCAGACCATGGTATACAACCATTCTATAGCATCCAATAGAAAAAAAAGTCATTGGTTTTCGAAAAAAACACAAAAGAGGCAATATTAAAAAGTCGGGATTATCGTTACGCCCGCCCTACAACACAGACACTGCGGCCGCGACGCGCGGCGCTCGGGTCTCATTAAGTAGTTGAATGCCATATCGCTGCCGCGATGAATACTTTGATGTTACGGTTAATGTTTCAAACATTTGAGCAACATAAGACTAATTTGAGAACGTATAGATTAATTTGTTTTAATAACATATTTGATGCTGTAGAATGGTATGTGTAATGGTGTGTGTGTGGTGGTATGTGTAATGGTAGACCATGGTCTAAACAACGTTTGTTCTAGCAAAACTGTGATTCAAATGTCACCGTGTATAATGAATTAATGAATGTAAACAAAATATTGTAAAACATTTTAAAAGAGTAAACGGTGGAGTTTCTTGCCCATACGAAAAACTCTTCTCTACTCTACTCTTCTCTATACGAAACAACCATTTGGAAGGGGCAACTAGAATCAATTTAATTTTTTTGTAAAATAAAACATTTGAGTTGACTTGAAGACTGAACGTTACACGTGTTTAGCCAATTCTGTGCATGATCGATCACTCAACTGTGATCAGACGGAGTTCTGTCATCACCATATCCTATTAGTTCCTAATAAACTTGCGTAGTTTTTACTGTTTTGTTACCAGTTTCGTCAACATCCAAAAGCATCTGAAGTCCTTGACATAGTTTGATTTTAATCCCAGAATTCTTCGTTACTCATTTAAGTGTTATTTTATAGTCACACTGCCTACTACTTCCCAAAAAAAACCCTTTGTCTTTAGGACGTCGTCAAACGATGATGCTTACGTTCATAAGTATATATGTGTTTTTGTATGTTCCTGCATCCAAATATACTAAGAACGGATCCAACCCGTATGAATGTCAGTGTACCTACATCATCCGGTCACTACATCTCGTTGAACAATAACGGGAAGGTCACATAGCTGGCTAGTGGGTCATAAATAACACACAGTGATCATTTCAAAATATTAGATACAATGATAATCTGTGTATATTCATTCGTTATTTGATACGTTTATTGTTCCAAGCATGCTACCCTACTAACATAAATGGGAAAATGTGTTTGTTGGTTTGCCCTTCTTTCACGCAGCAACTAGTTACAGTTTATAGGCTGGGTTCTCTTTCAACCTGCCCCCAATTGCGCAAAACATTACAATAAACAATCCGAAGGATTTCTAAGAAAAGAAAGACAGAAATTTCTAATCCATTATTCATACGTTTCGTAAATAACGCAATGAATATTTTTAAATCGTCAAAATAAAAGGCATTGGCAATGTAAGTGGCTGTAGGCATTGTAGTTTGCCGGAATAATGCGCGGTTCCTGTGAAATAGACCACGGATGCGAAGCCGCGGGTAAAAGCAAGTAATATGGTTGCATTGTTAGACAAATATTGGAAACAGTTTAGCCTTGCCGCGCACCGCACACAGACCACACGCTACAGCCACAAAACGCCGCCACCTGTAGCGGTCTATCGTGGCGTGTAGTGACCACAGGCGTTATCCGTGGGCGGCCAGTTCATATAAAATGTACGAAAACTGTAGTCCGCAGCTCGACCCTGGCTGGAGGCTTTGAGTTAGCTCAAAGGCACCACAGGATAGACCGGTAAGCAGTCACGGCCTCTCAAGGCCAACTGCGAGATGCGATACAAAAAAAAAAAAAAAAGTCCCTGGCTCGATGGCGGCGTTTTGTGGCTATAGCGTGTGGCCCGTGTGCGGCAAGGCTTAGTATTTATCACGGGTTTTTCAAAAATTATGCATGGAATAATAATCTTTTAATATGGCCGCGCTTGATGGCTTCTGGACTTTCAGGGCGCAGATGGGTTAATGAAGTAGTCTAGCTTAGGCGGGAAACCTAACCCGATGACCTGACGTCAACGCCGGCTGCCGATGAAAACCAGCGCTGGGGCTCTGACTCGCATTGGGTCGTAGCATTATGCTAAGCGATGGCCGTTTTGCGTGAATGTGACGGATATGTGTCCCTCAACTTGTTATTTTTGTGTATGTGTTCGTTCTCTGCGTTATGTTTACCGCAAACAAACGTATTTTCTTTCTTTTCTTTTTATGGCACCGTAATGTCTAGCCCAATGCCAACCTCCCTGCTAAAGCCAATAAGCCAAATGCCAATATGCCTAAGCTTGTTTGTATAGCTGCACTGACTGACGCGTCCTTACTTACAATTTTCGAAAACTAAATAAGTATAACTAAAGCTGTTTTTTGTTCAATCTATATACAGGGTGGCAGGGACATTGACGAGCAACCTGTTACCATGGATACAGTGTTTTTTTTTATACGTTGCCCCACACTATTTTGAAAGCACTAGCGTTGAAATTTTTCGTCGGTTTTAAAATAAAGAATGCTGTTCCATACATTTTAACCGCGTAGTGTGACGTTGCAAAACAAGAAATGTAACTCGCAGCGACATCTTTAGCGGACAAATGGAATCACATTTGACAGAGCCCATAGTTTAAGCAACAGATGGCGCTAGAGATCGAACGCCTCTTTAAAACTTAATATATATCAAATAAGTAGATGTAAATTAAATAAAACACACAAAAATTGCATAAAAGCATAAAGTTTAATAAATTTAAATAATTAGGAACATGTCGGAATCGAGAGTATTTAGTCTGTGGCATGGAAGCTTCTCGCAAAGGACTTTTCAATGACAGAGTGGAGAAATTGTGGCGTCCTTTTGGACCACAGAGGTCACAGAGAGACGAACAAATGATATTATAAAGGCACTTGTTTTTACAACGGTGACCCGAAACCCGAGAGGTTTTCAAGTGTATTAAAAGGCTGTACCCTGTCTGGCTGTTTTACTAGCCTGGATATTTGAGGTCCGGGATTGATGAATGCCTGAAGCCATCCGGAGAACGTGCATCGTTCAGGTTTGGCTCGACGAGATTTGAGACAGTGTGGCCGTCCATGGTACAGGAAGGCCTTACCAATCCGAAACCTCGTTGAGGAAACATCGCCATCGTTCCAGGTAACAGCAATCCTGCTGGACTTCTCCCGTAGGCCGCGTCTGTTCGTGGGTACCAAGGTTTTTAACCTTGGTGTCATGCCAAGGGTTTCTGTTCCACTAATTGAGTAGTTTTGCATTGACTGATTGAGTAGTCTTGCACTGATTGAGAGAGACTTGAGCATTAAGTAAGTGCAACTTGAGCACTAATTGAGTAGTAATTGAGCTGATATTAATTATAATGAGGGAGATGCATTAGACCTGTCTACTGGGTTTATTTTCATACAAAGAGTTAGGCCTTTTGTTAATGTGTTAAGTAACAAGACCAGTAATAACTTCCTTTTGTATTAAGTTGTGTCACGGGTATACTGTACTATAGTGAGTAGGTTTCTTAACGTGCACAGCCCTGGCCCTGCAGTCTCGACATAGTTAGCAATCGTTTTCGGTTGCTAAGTCCTAACAATCCAGATGTAATGATATTTGGTGGTCTCCACACTCAAATTTATCGGTTGTTACTGGTATTTTAGGTAGGTACCGGTAGGTAACAACCGATAAATTTGAGTGTCGAGACTGCCAAACATTTACATCAACATTTACATCTGGATTGTTAGGACTTAGCGACCGAAAACGATTGCTAACTATGTCGAGACTGCAGGGCCAGGTTGGTCAATACCTTGCGATTGAGCTAGTGGTATTTAGGCGTTCACCTCGCGAATCCTTACAAGCGACCTGAGACGTTGTTTTGTAATATCTCATGTGGTGTACTTCTGTTATACCTTGGTACGGAGACAGGGTCTACTTATTTGTATATATTAAGTTTTAAAGAGGCGTTCGATCTCTAGCGCCATCTGTTGCTTAAACTATGGGCTCTGTCAAATGTGATTCCATTTGTCCGCTAAAGATGTCGCTGCGAGTTACATTTCTTGTTTTGCAACGTCACAGTAGGTATTGTACTTTTCTATGAAGCAGCAGATTTTTTTTCATAACTGACCAAAAATTTCTACGCTAGGGGGTCTAGAATCATGTTTTGTATTTATTAAACTTTTATATCAAGAAATCTCAATGTTTTGCCAAGTCGTAAAAACCTTTGCGAATCGGGGGCGGTACGCTGGTATAGTAATGAATGTGTTTGTTATTAGACCACTCTTCTGTCCAGCAATTCACAAAACTAACATTTGAAAACATTCACTTGTGTACAATAGTTACTGACCCCTGACGAAGACCACAAGATTGTTTCATTGGTAAACTGTGCCTAAGTGGACATAACAAATGCTCATTGGTCAATAAATATTAAATATGCAGCTGTGATTGAGACAATTGGATGGTTGCTAGGGCCTTGAATCTAAGGACCAGCCGTATGTTACTTTCCAGTGTAGCGGTATCAACATTACCACATGCGAACTACGCATCACACTGACGTCACGAAAATCCAGTTTACCAGGCAACTAGCATAGATACAACGTCCCGACATCAATCGTCGGGCAGTTGCCCACCAGACACGACACCCCTCTGGTCGGAGGATCCTCCCTTTTCTATAGAGGTATGAGTGAACTTTACACGCTGTTCCTCGTGCCTCTCTACATATACCAGTATTTTCATCAAAAACATATATTGAAAATCGAAACAATAAACACGCGAGCAAAAGTTTCAATCATAAATAAAAAAACTTTATCCCTTGGTTCGAGGTTGAGTTTAGAGTGCATTTTCAAGTTATTTCATAAAGTATGATTGTGTGTAGTTTTAAAATGAATAAATATTACAGTTGACATAAAAGACTCCTACACTGAAAACCTAATGAAAACTATAAGGTCACAGAGCTAGGAAAAACACTGCCGTTGCATTTTCTAGCAATTCAGGCCATGATTGATAACTGAGCTCAGATTACCGCTGATATAAACCATTCATACAAAAGCAATTTAAAATATCACCGAGCTGATAATAAATACTCATTAGCATTACTAACGTTATTTTTTAATTAAACGCAATGGCGACTGATTAAAAGTCCCCTTTTTGGTAATTAGCTTACCTCATAAACATGAGAATTGATAGTGTTTAAAATTGTATTTGTAATGTGTCCGCTGGCGCTGCTATTTTGAAATGTATTTAAGCGTGATACTGTAATTTCCCTGAATTCCCGTTATTCACTGAATAATATTTGCACTACAATATGCAGTTTGATGAATAATTGCTTTGACATAAGTTTCATGCATTGCGCTGCACTCATGTATGTCACGTGTGCCCATTGTGTGGTCACATAATATTTATTTTCACACGCCGCACGGGTCAATCGATCAGGTTAAGCTACGCTAGCCGCGGTCGGTCCGTGGATGGGTGGCCATCTTTACATACCGAGACACCCGTGTGCCTCCGCTAGCACGCTAAGTCGTTGGTCACGGCGGTCATTCTTGGATCTTTGACAGTCGTTACGGGTCGTCAGAAGCCCGGAAGTCTGACAACCAGTCTTACCAAGGGGTATCGTATTACCCAGTAACTGGCTTGTGGAGCTCACGTGGGCAGTAGCTCCTTGTAAAATACTGGTATTCAGCTGCATCCGGTTAGACTCGAAGCCAACCCCGACTTAGTTGAGAAAAGGCCAGGCAGATGATGATATGAATTTTCTCTCCAAATATTTTAGTCATGAGTATGAATTATTTCTCATTTACTTCACTTTTCTTCCAATATACCCCGTACTTATATACCTACAGCTACACATAAATCACAAACAACACAAATTATTCTAGTTCCGTGTGCTAACTACATTGTTATTACCATTTCACGGCATACCTAATTCTAAGCCCCCAGGGTTTTACCGAGAAATAAGGAACATTTTACAATAAGAACCCCCAGCGCAATAATATTGTATTACGTAGGAAGCACTTGAGCGTTCAGATTGAAGCGTTCTTCGAAGTAGCTCGGCCCTCTAATAGACTAAAATCAGGGTTCGATAATTTCCCGTGCCCGCAAGCGGTTGTGAGGAAGAACGCGGCAATAAAGAAGCTCCCGGCCGGTGGTCGTGGTTCCGCAACCGGATGCGGGTACGGGAAAATATCGCACCGTGTAATCTACCCTATACATTTCCATATTAACAACTAGGTACACGGTGACTCACCATAGAGATCTGGTTGGTCCACTCGCTGTGGTATCGCCACGAGTTGGTGGTGTTATCCCACACGTGCAGTCTGGACGGAAACCCCACTATCCGGTCGGGGAACTCGCGCCACACGTCGAAACTGAAATCCAAACAATTAGACTACTTAGATACATAACACCTCGTCTTGTGTCCCCGAAGGATTGGGCAGAGGTACACCCACACCCCACCTATAGTACACCCACATCTCTTCAGGTATGTCAAAGTCCCATGTAATAGGGGGCGAGCCTAATGCCATCAACCGGGCACAAATCCTGACTCCGGCCTGCTACGGAGAAAGAAAGAAAGAAAGAAAATGCGTTTATTGGCATTAGAGAAATTACAGATAGGAAAATCTAATAGCTTTTTGCCCGACCTCATGCTCAATACTAGCGTTGTTGACCACTAGGCCAACGACGCAGTATTTGCACTTAGATACAATGAAAGCAAAACTAAAATGTCTGTATAAGGAAGCCTAACTGATAAAGGATAAATGATTTTATTTCTGTACTTGTCGGTTTGTACAAACAATTTTTCACGTCAATCATATTTTTTAAACTAGATGAGGTCGGCGATTCCTATCTGACTACTCTGAGAAGAAGGGCCGAAATAAACTCAGAGGTCAGTCTCTTTTAAAGTCCAGACATAATCTTGGTCAGATCAAAGTAACGACGGATATATAGACAAGGGGGACTAACTAACTACTGAAATATCTGCTGATAACAGATTTATGAAATCTTGTTGATTCAGACCACAAAGATGACAGGACTAGCTCCCAGGCTCATTTTCTGATTGTTTGTATAGTACAATGGCAGTCTAGCCGCAAGAAATACTTACTACAGCCAACAAACAGTGCGTGTGACAGCCTTACATTAAAATAAACGAAGTCTCTTCTGAACCTATTGTTCAGAAGAGACATCATTTACCCAGTGGATAAAATATCATTTACTTTATTTCTTAGAAAACTTAATGCGACTGAAAGACGATACGCCTATAAGTTGATGACTCGTACATCTTTAAAACAGTAGGCCCAAGTAATCAATAATCAGACGTGAGCCTCAACATAAAACAAAAGAATAATGTAGGTATAACAGTGGTACTTGATCCAATACTTGACAATTCAAAAGTGCCTGTAATTGGTTAATTGTAATAAAAATCAATTGCCAAAAATGTTTGTCCACGCATCACTTCAAAGCGGCTACACCTATTTGGCTAATTATTTTTTGTTGTGTTTGTAATTGTCAGGACAAGGTATGTATGAAAGGAAATTTTTGGAAAATCCTCCTTGTTAGTCGGGAATTTGGATGCTATTTTTGTATGAAATTCACCCCGGGCGACGCCGGGTACGAACAGCTCGTTTGCAATAAACGCTTTAAGTTTGAATGACAAGAACCTTGCAAATTCCGTCATTGATACAATTAAAAATAACAATCCTCTGTTGATACTGTTGAGTATGCTTAGAGTAACACTCAAACACTTACTTTGGCATATTGAGAAGAAAAATAAATCCTCGAAATTATACGTAGAAAGTACATACAACGAGTTCTTTTTTCCGTGAAGAGTCAAAATTGGTAGGAAGAATTTCATCTAAACAACAGGCCTTAGAAACATAGACGAAAAGCAAAATACGAAAATATTTCATCTACTTAACATTCCCTGCGAGGAGAAACGTCACGGAGAGAAAGGGATGTACTACACACAGCCTGCGAAGGTTATTATGACATTATTACATAACTCTCTAAGTTAGCCGGATGGCTTGCGTCGCGGTAAAGATGGTTACATTCACGGAAAAGCCAAGGGAGAGAGGTGAGTACGTAGTTACAGGCAAAGTTCTCTGTGGGTAGTACATTTTGCTAATAAAGTGCTTTGAGCAACCCTGCCTTTATATAAACCCTGCCCACATTTATTTTAGCATCAATTAGGACGCCTGAATTTCTGTGAACTATACATGCTTATAACTTGACAAGTTATGTTTTATCATCGACTGTGGAGCTAACACGGGTCGATAATCAGCCTGGAACTTACCTCAAACTCTTATAGCAAGCTCATAGTAGACGAAAACTGAAGTGTCATGGTCTTAACCTGACTTGCACATCACCTTCCATACTAATAGGCGACATTTATACCTGCATATGATTATGATAGGATATGACCTGTATATGATTCTAAAAGGACTCAAGTACAAGAGTTAAAAAAGGTTGAATATATCTGCCTAATTTGTACGCTCCTTCGCCAATTGACATGTCTATTCATCATTGACAACATAACACCCGTATTATCCGCTCGATTGATTTAATGACCGATTGGCATCCAAAGCCGTCCCTAAACTTCGCATATACTGTATATCAAGTTTATTGGGTTCATAGAGGTGTGGAGCCGTAATTTAATTGGCATTTAGGGTTGTACTTTATTTCAGGCGACGTTTCTATTATGCTTTGTTGGTTTATCAGTTTGCGGATTATCTCCATCATGACCCATTTATTTATTTATCTACTGAAAAGTCATACAGCAATTACACCAACAGAGCAAAAAATTACTTCATGTGCTGCTTTCCATCCATCCTGTGCGCGGTGGATATCGAACGGGCGGCGATGGATCACGCACGCTCACGCAGCGTCAAGACACTTCTCCATAGTTCTACAGGGTTACTGGTAGAACACCATTCCTCTTAAGGGGTCATTGTGCTCATCATTATGAACAACTTTTACACTGGGAAAGAATATGAAATCGCGAAAAAAAAATCTGCTATTCCCAACATTTATGTTTGCAGAACTCGTCAAAATGTAGGGACCAGCTGATTATTTTTTCGCGATTTCATAATTGTGTCCCATTGTAAAAGTTGTTCATAATGATGAGCACAAAGACCCCTTAAGAGGTTGATGGTGTTTTACCAATAAACCTGTATAACTCCAACCATATTACGCACATTCTTAGCGGTATATTTGAGAATCAATGTATTTTCAAAATACATACACAAAATTGAAAAAAAACTGAAAGTTTTGATGTCGTCCTGTCTGACAATAAAAATAACACAATGTCCTGGCAGGGGTTCAGAAATTGATCTAAATAACGCTGATTTTGCTCTTATCGTTTAGGTAATTACCGAAGATTAGTATATTAATACAAGCATCCTTACAACTTTCACGTGAGCGAGCGCTTGATCAATGTTATATTTTTGCGAAATTGATTGTTTGTTCCACTTTCATGTCTCGAATCTTCCAACAATCTCTATTGCATAAATGAAACCAATGAAATTTAGATGTATATTTCTCGAATTTAGATAAGTATTTCTGTCTTTGTTAATAAAAGTGGTTTGTCGAAAAATTCTGTTCGTAGAAAAGATTTGAACAATAGCTACTCACGATACTGGGATAAGGCGCAAAAGAAACAAAACCATTTCTAGAATTGGCTGTATCAAATATAATTCGATCCAAAAACTTTTCCACTCAGTCGAAGCTGAGCACAATAATAAAGAGCCAAGTTTTGTTAATTAAGTTACGCCCCCTTAGACTACACGTGACGTTAACGACTTTACGTCTGGAGATAAGTCCCTAGTGTGATAACTTGATAAGTGATAATAATTCTAGACGTTGACCTACTCTGATAATGTCAGATGATTTGTCTATTTAATCATTTATATCATAATCGGCCGAGAATCGTGAAGTTTAATGCAATAGTTTTAATTTGTTAAATACAACATGTAACATGATTAACGCAAGACCTCAAACACCCCAATTAGAGTATTGAGTTAAAAGCATAATACAATGACCATTTTTTTTTTTTTAACTGAGTATTATTAATAAGAAAATTGTGTTGACCCTAGCATTACTTTATGCATTTAAAATTCAGTCTTACTGCCTAAAATTAGATTTAATTTTCTTTGGCTCAATCGGCGGTCAGTATTGCAAAAAACATAAAATTTAAAAAAAATTACCTATATTAATAGTTATTCTGTTACACGTTGTATAAGTATTCTAGAATATAATGCCTGTCTGGTACTCTCCGGAGAAGGCAGAAGTCTGGTAAGCGGTAGGCACGGTAAACTCTCATTTCGCCAGTAGACAATGATAGTTCCAACCAGTAATATAGGTACCCTTTTTGGTTTTACGCTTTTCTTCATACAGGATATTAGCTGCTGGTCTCATGGTCTATTTTAAATCACAGTAACATAATGTTTAAAGTTCTATGTAATAGTATTCTAACCTTTTGTCCTCAACCCGGCAGAAATCCAGACAGCTACTGAGGACTGTCCTATGAACTACCACTATATCTATTAACTAGCTGCGCTAGCTATCTATTAACTATTAACACACTACTAAAGTCTCTAATATTATACCTAATTCAATCATGATTCGAAAGACACGTAGCGCCATCTAGCGTCCTAAAGCAATTGTGACTGTCAAAAGTTATTGTTCTTTCACTCAGGAACAGTACTTTTTTCTGGACGAAAGGTACCCTATGTCCTTTTTTGTGCCCCTGACAACGTATATACAAAATTTAATGATGATCGGTTCAGTGGTTTAGGAGTGAAAATATAACAAACAACCAAACGTACTTTCGCATATTATATTATAATACTCGTCACATGATGAGTATTGCGTCCTATAGACATTGTCTGAACAGAGATCGGAGCCTTAACGAGTCTGTCAAGCGTGTTATTCAATACCATTATAGGAAACGGGTTTACGTAAAAATAGCTTGTAGTGTGCCATTATCTGGGTAAAAAGGTTTTTTCGATTTGGATTTATGTCCTGTTTCTCCACCTCCGGATAAATTCCGGTTTACTTTGGTGTCTTTCTACTTAAGGCGAGGTTGCAGTACTTTTTAACTCACTTAAACCTCTGTGAATCTAGCCAAACGTAAATGATGTGAAAATAATATATTTTAGGAAAATTTAAAATTCGGCCAAGCGCTGTGTGAAGACAGAAACGTGAATTATAATAATTGGCTCATAAAAAAAAAAAACATAAAGATGACACCAAATCGCTATGTAAAACGTGTACCTTGAAGTGATTCCATCATGAAACCATTTAGTTATATAAACAGATAAGGCTTATTGTTGTAGTAATGTTGTAATTCCCAAATCTGCATAAACCTACTTTCCCCCTGATATGTCTGACTTCTATCGACAATGTGGTCTCCAGCAAGTATTCTATCGGGTAGCGTAGGTACAGATTTACAATCACACACACGATAGCACACCCCACGTCATTAGACGAACATAATGTTCGCAAGTCGGAAATCCTCAACGTAACTCACTGCTATCTTTGGATTATCGCACTGATAACGATAAGTCAACGACCTCATCATTCCTTAAAGTACCTACTCTCATATCTCTATAGGCTGTTTAAGATTATGTGTTATTATAATAAACATGAATGTGAAGTGAATAATCAATTTTTAAGACAGAACAACCATTACAAAAAAGGCTTATTGGAACAGAGTGTTTATATACTCCATTTAGATAAATAAGAAAAGAAATGTGTGGAAATAAACAGCGTGATTTAATGGTCAACCAAGATGAGAAGAAACTGTATTTGAAGAAATTATTCAAAAGATATTTGTGTCTGGGGGAGCCAATATGAAGATAATCTCAAGGGATTCGTCTACGAGACTGACTCCACGTAGACCTGCTCAATTAGAGCAGTCTACATTTATAGACATCTATCGATACTAATATTTATTAATGCGAAAGCAACTCTGTCTGTCTGTTAAATTTTTCACCCCTTAACGACTGAACGGATTTGGAAGAAAATTGGCACACGGATAGACCAGGTTAGAAAATAGGATACTTTTTATCTCGGTAGTACGTTCCCTAGGGATTATTTCCGACCTCCACGCGGGCGAAGCCACAGGAAATAGGTATTCTGCAATCATTTGGGTTCTCCTAACAAATTGCAAAAATACAATATAAAAAATGGGGGTAATCAAGTAGCACACTCCTTTGCTATCGTCCACGTTCATACACGTGTGTCGGTGGCGAGTATTGCGTATACAGGGCGTTCGGCAGAACGTCGAACATACGAAATTACGTATTTATTTAAGTATACATGTTAATTATTTTTATACTTCTCCTTTCGCAGGTCTGCTGGAAGAAATTTCTTAAGAAATAAGCAGTACCTTTGTACTCAATTTATAATTATGTCTTATCTCTTGTATTTTATTGTGTGTACATAAATAATAAATAAATAAAATGGCAGATAGGTGGGTTCGTCTGCTATCTACCCAGCACAAATGATTTGACCTAGGCCCCATAGACTTTTTTATTTTGATTTTTCTACACGTGGGGCTTTTACCAATCAGGTACTTACCCAAAACACTATCGATTTTTAATTTTTACCACGATTACATGATGGATTTTGCAAAACATTTTACATTTCACAAAAATCGAATTGCATCAAAATCGCCTTTTTTAACTAAAATAGGTCAATAACTCATTTTTTTATTTTTTATTAAACAAATTACATACCGTTCGAAAGGCCATACACCAAGGATGTTTCGATTAAATCCTAAGTCTTCAATCACTTTTAGTTATTTTTTAATGCAATGTAAAGGAAAGCTTAAAATCATGTTTTACCTCTTTTTGTAATGTTTGAAGGCTCATAACTTTTTGTCTAGCTGTGTTGCTAGTATCGTCTATCCTACATAAAGTAATCTTACTTCAAACTCATAAAAATCGGTTAATAAAAAATAAAAATAAAAAATCTATGGGGCCTAGGTCAAATCAATTCGGCTAGGTAGATAGCAGACGACCCCACCTATATGCCATTTTCGTATGTTCAACGTTCTGCCGAGCAGCCTGTATACCTGACCTTTTTGAAGGACACCACCACATTACTTATACTAGGACTTATGAATTGTAGGTCGTGGGTCCGAACCTAGGCAAGCGCTTTACTTTGTGTAAATAATATGATCACCACTGCTCTCAAAGAAACACATCGTGAGGCAACTGGCATGTCCTAGAACCAAAAATTCGAAGACATGTCACATCTACCGACCCGCATTGGACCCGCGTAGTAAGTTATAGGACATTCCCTCACCAAGAGAGGAGGCCAAGCGGATTATGCACCACATCAATAAGGGCTGTGTATTTCTTACTAGCTAGTAGGTACCGAGTTACGCCCCTCGGCTTTCCGAGGTACCACTAACAACACCTGTCAAGATATAACGTGGATCGGCGGCCGGCTACGTCTATATTTGTGAAACTTTCTCCTCTATTGTATGAGGTACTACTGTACAAGATAGTTAGATACTTTGTTTTCGAAACATTTCAATATTGGCGTGTGCTAGCTGACATATGGCAAATACATAATTTTATTGAATGTATCGTGTTTCGTAATGTTAATTACTTATAGAATTCAGTTCTTCTAACTGAACAGACAGCTGTGTTGCTGGGGAGTTTGTTGCGCCACTTCTTCTTCCCAGCTAAAGCACTAGGATGTGGTGAAAGGCGGGCGTTTTGAGGGGACTGTCTTATGTAATTTTGACGTTCAAAAAGTGCTAGGCGACGTTTGATTTTGATTAGCGACATCCATACAGACTATCTAATCGGTCATGACGCCCACAGCGATTTAACGCCAATGAAAGTGCTATAATGTATGTGTGACAGGCAGGGTTGTCATATAAATGTAGATATAAATTATTTCTCATTTCTGTATGCACCATTCGGCGACACACCCCTTGTCTACCTACTAAAATATATTCACATTAAAATGTGTGATATATTCCTCGTTTAATGTGATTGGATTGCCATGAGAAGTGACAGTTTATAGATTACTTTATTTATTTATGGTTGATAGAAGTATAGTCGAGTTGCTTTTGGAAAACCTTACAGCCTTTCCAGTATTAGATACAAAAGATTAGTTTCTAGATGTGAAAATCATTTATTAATAATATTATGAAGAAAATTCAGTTCTCAGCCATCCCTGAGAACACGCATGATATGCCGTGACCGCATACTATAATTCACTTGCTTTCAATCGTTAGCAAATCGTAACTACTCTTGTTTATTGAGATAACGTTTCGGATGGTACACTAGTTTTTTACTGTCAATAAATTTTGATTGAAACCGTGACAATCCATCACACAGCGATAGACAGTTCAGAATCATTGTTGTTTGTAAAAATACAATTCCAGCATAAACCCATTAGGTTCTATATAGTGAAATTATTTCGTCTGTATTTTCCCAAATGTTCGCTGTACGTGTACTGCTAACTGAGCAATTATCATTTTGTGTTTTTGTTTCATTTCTATTAGCATCGAAAAGGTTATCATTTCATCGAAACTCGTGTTGAAATGGATATCAATGCGAAATTCACATTGTAGTTCGTGAAACTTGTTAAGCTTAAAACTCTTCAGCTAAGTACGAGAGAGTTGTAAAACATTGATATTTCTGTAGCATTTAGTTTTATTGCCGTTATATCTGTTCGATATCACATTTAAACATAAGTAGTTCGTAGCTAAGTAATGAAGTCGTACGGGTCAATCGAAGGTTAAGCTACCCTTGCCGCGGTCGGTTTGTGGATGGGTGACCATCGAGTCCCTTCCATGCCTCGGAAAGCACTGAAAATCGCGTACTGATGGTTTCCATGCTATCATCAGGAAAAAGGTGGCATCGCTTGTGAGGAGGATTCGGGGGAGGTGGCTGAGGACCCGAGAGCTCCTGTGCTGAGGCCTCAGGCGGAATCATTGTCCGCATGAAATACCTCGCCAGTACATGAGTCACTAACTTGTTTGCCTTTATATTTTGTTACTAATCCTAGTGTAGTTGTAGTATCTAAGGTGTGTACTAACAAAAATGGTTCTTATGTTGTCCCAAATAAAACAATTTATTATTATTAATTATAAATAAAAATATATAAAGTAGGTAAAATCATTCGCAGATCTTTGACAGTCGTTACGAGTACTCAGAAGCCCAAAAGCCTGACAACCAGTCTTACCAAGAGATATCGTTTTACCCGTAACTAGGGTGTGGCGGTCGCATGGGCAGTCGCTCCATGTAAAATACTGGTAGGTATTCAGCTAAATCCGGTTAGACTGGAAGCTGACCCAAACATAGTTGGGAAAAAACTAAGCATACAATAAGTACTATACCAGGCCTCCGTTACTCCATGTACTTGCGCGCTATAATTACCTACCGCTCGAGCGAGCGCTCTCGGACCGCTTGCGGTCCAAATTCGGTTCACTGCGATTGCTGTAGGATCGCGCGGTGCGAAGCAATCACAACTGTACGCTTGAGCATTTAGGCACATTTTAGCATGCAGTGGTTGTTGAGGCGACGGAGTAGGCTATTATCTCAATAGGTATTGGAAATTTTCTACTGAGTGAAGTATCTGTTACGTAGTAACTATTTAGTAATCTGTGACTATACTGACTTACAGTAGAAAGAAGGTCTGCGGGGTACCTAACAAACAGCAGGAATGGCTTTCATTTTGACAGTTCAACAACATTCATTGCAACAAATTTTTCGAACATATAGAGCAATGGATTAGCAATACCCTGCAAAATAATTGAGATCCTGATTGATAGTGCGTTACGCAATTAGTGTGCTGGTCTCAGGGAAAAGTACTTCGGTAACCCAGGTACCCTACGCCATATTGCCAGTAACACCAAGGCGTTGCTGGCCTTCCTCAAGGAGATGCGGTGGATCGAATAATCGGTTTTCCCACCCGTACGCAAAATACGCGCATTGACGTGGTGTTGCGGACACCAGCTCGAATTACCTAATTAGTTCTAAAGAGACAAACTACTCAAATACGACCACCAATCCGCCTGCACTGCTTTCCAATTACAGCTGTGCTGCATCTTCCAAATTGAACTTGATTTAACATTCACCATCATCATTACCAACCCAAGACGAATCTCACACTTACATCCAAAAACTGTTATACCATGTGCATCAAAAACAATGCCATTGCGTAATTAGACGAAAATACTAATTAATAAACGCTTTTATAGTGTACTTGAGTTCCTAGATTATAAGTGGTACCTAAGTCTGTTTCTGTTGTTACTACATATTTAATTTCATATAATTTACCTACTAACTGTAATTTGTTAATTAGTAGGTAAGGTAGGATAAGTAGATAGAGATATGTGCTATATTTAAAAACTTTCTGTAAGTACCTTATTTACGCAAAAAAAATATTTTGATTATATCAGACCTCCATTGCAAGACAAAGGTCTCCCCTAAACGTCGCCATAATGACCGGTGAAGCGCTCATACTTAAAAATTTTACGTCCTCGTTACTTTCATGTCAATAAAACGAGAAGGGAAAATTATTAACACAGGGATTACTTGAAGGAATACTAAGCCTGTAACAGCGTCGAAATATCGGGACTTCATTTCAGCAAAAAACACCGCGGAAAATATCCCGTTAGTAAACATTTAAGAATATAAGTAGGTAGGTACCTACCTACATGTTCAGCAGTTTTCATAAACTAGGTAGGTAGGTAGGTAGGTAGGTATATTTTTAATGATTAAATAATAATAAAATACATTAATCATGCTGAGTGGAAGCCTTCTTGTCACAGTCAGGATCACGACGTGCAGCTGCCGACTATTTCAAATTTAAGCTAGGTAAACTAGCAAAATCTCTTTTCTTAGAAAACTTTTCTGACTCACGACACGACTCGACCTATTTGACCTAACTATTTGAGTAGGTATTAATCAAAAATATGCTGTGTGACTATACATGTGTTTTGTTTTTTTTTTATTGCAATTATTTCTTTCTATAATACAATATTAATTTCTATTGTAATTAACAATACAAATAGATATTGTTTATGCCAACAGTTACACTCCAACAATTATCGCATGCAAGCGGTAGTGTTTTACTAACGGCGCCGCTCTGTCGTGAAATGAGAAAAAAATATGATACTTTTTAAGTGTAATTCATAGCACATTATAATTATGATCATTCATTTACATTACTACTACGATAATACAATTATTCCATTCATTCTTAGCGGATATGAATATTCAAATCATTCATGAACTGATGTGCCGTTCCCATAAATTTCTTCTTCTTCTTATTTATCGTTCCCTAAATGCTAAGGACCGCGACCACATACGACAAGTCTCCAAGTTATGCGGTCTTCTGCAGTGTGTACCGCTCGGCACATCCTGCCTCTATCAGGCTTTTTGTTCGCGTCTGACCATCTTGCTGATGCTCTGCCTTGAGCGCGTTTTCTTCCACCCGGCCCAGTATCATAAGCTATAAATATTACGGATTCCCAATATTCTAGAAAAATCCCTATGACCCCAATAAACTCGGGAACCGTAGTTTACGAGACCCACTACCCGCAACCAATTAGGCTACTACTATCACAGCATATTTCTGAGACTTTATTTATAAAATCTGTCTGCACACCACTTATGGACGGCAATTCCATTTAAATTCAATTTAATAACAACACTAGAAACCTAAAACTGAATTTATACGCTTGACGAATTCTAAATTCTGAAATACGGGCAAATATTCAGTGCTGTAAGTATTTCCAAAACAATCCAGGCCTTCCTCAAACACGGCCGCCCTAATTCTAGTTCGAGTTTGTTTTGTTCTTCAAAGGCCAACTCAAAAATATTGTGAGTTCAAAGCGGAATTAAATGCTCTGGCGTAACGTAGTAAAATGGTGGCACAGATTAAATTATGTGGAACAGATACCTACTTAGGGCTAAAAAACTGTTGTGCTGGGACTCATCAGCGAATCAAAGATTGGTGCGTTTGTTTCTGGAATAAACGATTTACGTGGCCAGCTACATGGCCCAAGTAATTCGATAAGATATACTATCGGTGGGATAGAAGAATAACTGGGATAAGTCTCCATACACACATTAATAGACCTTCATGGCTAGAACTGTTACCCGTCTTTAAGTCAACTCATTACAGTTCTCGTTCCGGTTCCGAGCAGGCGAAATCTCGAAGACCAGCTTTAAATATCGGTAGGTATACTGTGGACCTAGTGTCATTAGATTACCAAATTACCGCCCTTAATAATTCGTCAACAGAACCTACGTAAGTACGCAAACATCAGACATCCCGTAGGTATCTTACCTTAAAAGAACAAAGTCCCGATGGAATCCTGTGCAAACGACCGCTTTGTACGAGGGCTTAGCGACAAATACGAACAGTCAAGATCTTTTTATTATTTTCTGGCTTTTGAAGTTCCGTAGCCTCAAGCAAATTTAATTTTTGTAAGCCCCTTACAAGAAATGTGTTTGGTGTATACACGGAAAACAAATAAGCCTCTTGTCTTCTCCTACGCATGGAATATGTTTATTTGTAAATAAAGGCATTCAAACTGTAACGGAAAGAAATCGTGTGGAGCGAAATTGGCACTAATGGTGGACGCTTAAAGAAAAAAATTGCTTGAAAATTTTGGGCAAACCATTGCTAAAAAGTATTTTTGCAGTTCCTTCTTCATGTAGTAATTAACAAAACGAGCGTTTCAACTTCTCGCCTCACGGCGTACAAGTACATTGTAGGTGCCATCTGTTGAAATTTCAAGAGGGTACGGTATTCCATAGGTAGGTACTTTTTGGATGGGAAAGGTACTCACATGGATAAATTTCCTCGACAGCTCGGTTGCTTGGTTCTTAATGACTCGCTTAATGAGCTCGGTTTCTTGGTGACTTCCCACACCAAGTCAATTTGTATTTAATCACCACACAACACCGGTATTCACTTATTTGCCCGTTTTAGAGAATTTAGATGGGACCGCTTGGTCGACGTGTCCACTAGCGGTAGATCGGTTGCGGAGAGGAGTTTGAGTGAAGCTGAATGGATGAGTTATAGGAACAAGGAAAGAATGACCTTCTAATGAGTGATTTATGTTGAATGTGTAAAACGGGTTCGTTTTTTTAAAAAGAAATTACTTAATTAATTAAATAGAAGAATTTGCGCAAACACTCATTATGCTACAATCTTATAATTATCTCCTTTGAAACCGCCTTCAGTGTACCTCCAATTAACTCTAACCAAAAGCACGAGAGTTTACCTGAGTCTGTGTTTTCTGAACTGTGGTGAGTGCTGTATTCCAAAATAGTTGAAGTAATTTCTACACAATGCTGCAAGGGACGCCCAGGAGTTGATACTTATCTTAATATGGCACCGAAGACCAAACTCTCACAAGGACCAGCAAACAATCGGCGATCTATGTCGTAGGAATGGTCGATGAACACTATTCTAGTGCACACAATATACACGACTGTTTAACTATAGTGTCTGTTTCGTGAACAGTTAAAGTTTAAATCAAAATGGGTCCTAAGTATTATTTAAGAAAATCTAATTACTCACCCAAACTCCAACTCATCGGGCGTCAGCATAACGATATCGTCGTCAATAGTCAATTGACATTCAGTCTCAATCTCGTCGTACGGGAAAAATCTATTTGACAATTTGTTCTCTTTGGTTCGTATCACTTTCAGCGGCTTATTTATCACTGGCCATTCGGATGCTGCAACAAAAAATAGTTTTTAATCTACAAGCATCAAATATTTCCTTTAAATAATAGCCAATACCTATAGGTCTACCTTTACTCGAACCTTAGTTTTTGCATAAAGTGACTAGAGGATTACATCAAGAGGATGGAATTTTGCGTGGGCATGAGCTCGTATCAAACTACGAGCCGTCTGCCATATAGGACTTTTTAATGTAGCCATACACAGTATTTTAAAAATTGCGGTGTCCACCGCCATCCTACCCTCTACCAGGGTCTGGACTCTGCCAGTGAACTGCAAGAAGCCTATGTTGACCAAATAGCTGCTGTAACTAAGAATATTTGCGAAACTTTATTGATTAGCAAACGAGGAAGATATCCAACAGAGACTACACAGCGAGAAGACAATCTTGTCAGCGAGAAGACATGAAAATATGTGCCTAGTTTGTGCAGATTAAATGAAGCGTGGTCTCTTTCGAATGTCTACTCATGTACCTTGGCCAGTTTGCCGTCCATCCATTATTTTTATACCAGAGATCTATCATAGTAATACGTAATCCGGCTATGACGTTGATTTGTCGCCAACACTGGTCATGTACGGAAGCCATAAGTCTTGTTGTCCTAGATGACAGCAACATACGAACCTTTCCAACTCAGATATAAATCGGTCGCGTTTTATTTCTTAGATTCAACCACTTGTTCAAACGAATGGTTTTTGTGAAAAACTCACTAAAGGCGCCCGAAGCAGACAAATATTAAAAGAACATTTAAAAAAACTCGGGTTTCTACTGAAAAAAAATCTTGAACAGCACGTAATAAAGTAGGAACTTACAGAAAATAAGAAACCAGAACTTCCGTAATAACCTTTTGTTTCGTAAAAGAAAGTAAAAATAAATGTGTCATAATCATAATTGAGAAAAATCAGACCACGTTAACATACCATTGGCTGCCGCATACATTAAATAATGCAGATCTAACTACTATCACAGTGCGAAATTAACCCTTTCCGCGTTACAATTAAGTTCATAGTCGATTGCACATGAAAGGCTTAAGATTCTCTTAGAACAAGACCGATTAATATGAACTTTATTAAGCAGTTTTTATGGTCGGGAATGGATTGTGTGATAAGTTTTACTCTCGATGCTTTGTTTCACTGCATGCGTATTGATATCTAGCTTATCTACTGATTTGCACGTGTTCATATTCAATGAGTTTTTATTAGTGTCTGTACTGTATAACAAATTCTCCACTTGATGTGTTTGTATGAATTTAATCTGAACATTTAGTAGGTAAAGGTGAATCCTGGCGGGAATTGTTCCTATTATATTTTTCGCAAAGTCCCTAGAGAGTTGAATATAAAAAACTTAATAAAGGCCGAGACTTTACAAGCGTTTTGCTCCCTTTCACCCAAGAGGTTGCTGTTAAGGGATAGCGAGCTCCAAAGGCATACTTCCACGAAGAAACCACTAACCTAACCCTATCGTATATTCACAGTTCGTGTATTACACTATTATTTTATCGACTCCCCAAAATCCCACGGGTTTCATCTAACCGAACCGACCAACCGAGCTGGTAGATCGAACTTAAGACCTCACACATTACAGCTCATAAAAGCTATAAAGATAATTAAGAAGTTCTAAGAGGCCCATTGGTCGCACTATTAGGGATTAGTACTTGGTCAATGTGGCCTTAAATGGAAAAGCATTTCAGAAGTTAAATTATACAACGTGTAACATAATTAACGCAACTGATAAATGATTTTATTTCTGTAAGTAGGTTTGTACAAACACTTTTACACGTCAATTATATTTTAAAAACTAGATGAGACCTCATACGTGTTAGAGTATTGAGTTAAAAGCGTTATACAATTAAAAAAACAATTTTTTTTAAAGCTAACTATTATTATTAAGAAAATTGTGTTGAGCCTAGCATTACTTTATGCATTTAAAATTGAGTCTTATTGCCTTGAAATAAGATTTAATTTTCTTTGGCTCAATCGTCGGTCAGCATTGAAAAACACATATTTTTTGAAAAAAATACCTACCTATATTAATAGTTACTGAAATGGATTCAGTTGTCAATTATGAGCAAAGTACTTTCAGGACTTGCGTTTATTCTGTTACACCTTGTATACTGCTAGAGTACAAAATATACACATTCTAAAATATTACTTATTATAAGGTAGGTTCGTCCTAGATTTGCGAACAAGCAAAAATAAACAGCTGGATTGTAGAACAATTAAATACCAGTTAAAATGCTGAACAATTAACGTGAAGTAAAACAATTAAGGTATTCTGCTTTCTTAGTTTTTCAAGAACACTTCGCGTTATTATTTATACCCGGAAGAATTAATGGCCGTATACAAGAATAGCGTTTTAATAAATAAACCTACTTCAGATTTAACTGGCAAAGCAGTTATAATAAAAACTAATGTTAAAGAAAACATTTTGGTCAGACTAGAATAAGACTGAAACATTATTATTGATGAATAGCCTTTCATCAATAGTAAATCCGAGATTTTGAAAACCCATTTAATCGAATGTATTGTCAATTAATTTTGTGACAACTTTTATTATAAAACGGGAATATCTGGCCAAAGAGGTCAAGGTTTTAATCTGGGCAACGATGATAATGAGAGCTATCTCAATAATTTCTAATTAGGGAGGGGAAGCCGCGAAAGGATACATAAATGTTTCTCAGACTCTGACCATAAAGGCGTAAAAGCAAAACTGGATAAACAAGACGTACTCGTAGGTACTAATGCATACGCGTTGGGTCGTCGATAGTATCAAGCCAAGTTTTCTGGCGGCTTAACAAGACAAGGATCATTAAAACCTAAGCTGCGGGGGCATAACACAATTACAACGGCAATGCCTTTCATTTTGACAATTCAACAGTATTCATTAAATACGTCATTGTAGGCCAGTGGTAACGGCCGCGACTTATGCGTTGTAGGTTCGAACCAAAACACGCGCTTTACTTTGTGTAAATTATTTAATTACCACTGGTCTCAAAACGGTGAAGGAAAACATCGTGAGGAAACCGGCATGTTCTAGAGCCAAAAATTCGAAGATGTGTGACATCTACTAACCCACACTGGGCTCGCGTGGTGGATTACGGCCCACTCCCTCTCGCAGAGAGGAGGCCTCTGTCCCAGCTGTGGTAACATTATAGGCTAATTAAAATTATGCATTACGTCGTTTATGTTGTTGAGCAGATGAATTAATATATATATATATATTTGAAGCAATGGATTAGCAATTTCCTTCAAAATCCTTCGGATTGTGATTGAAAGCAATTGAAATTGCAATCGGGGTGCTGTTGTGACAAAAATATAAACAATCAATGATGTAGTTACCAAATTAAATGTAATAGAATTTCAGAAGCAAGGAGTAAGTCTGATTCAAGTTCACATCGCGTGAAACTTCCAAATATCATTACTAACAACAGCAATAAAACAAAATATTACTTTGTTACGAATGACACCTAAAACCTCTGAATGGCACCGTAAAGAACAGTCGTAAAGTTAAAACTGAGCTAAATGAAGTTAAATCACGCTCCGACTGAAGAGAACAACGACAAGCAAAATGTTATATCCGTCGTGACTAGTTTAGAGTTCACAAATTAGGTTCGTCTACGTCAAATACTTAATCTGGGCTGAGCTCAAAATGATTGCTAAAAGGAACGACCAGCCTTTTCAGAGTGACATTTGAGCCAATCTTGCCAACATTGCGAATGGCACTATCCATTTTACAAAACATAAAACCATGTGATATTTCTAAATCTTCAAAGAAGCTAAACGAAAGCGGATTATTAATAGGGCATTTAATTTTGATGAAGATGCTACTGAAATTTCTCCTTCTAGACATTATATTATTCATAAAATCTTGACATTAAACCGTGTCGGAGTAAGCTCTCATCGACCAGGGAATTGATGAGTTGATGGCTTCCATTTTATCTGGTTGTTTGAATCTAAAGTTAAGTGGGATGCTAATAACAGCCGCACGTGTCGCTCGATTACTTTCATCTACGCTGCCGACTACCGCTGTTGGTCCATGGATGGGTGACCATCAATACATACCAAAACTCCTCCGTGTCTCGGAAAGCACGTTAAACCGTTGGTCCCGGCTGTCATTCGAGGATCTTTGACATTCGTTACGGGTCGACAGAAGCCCGAAAGTCTGACAACCAGTCTTACCATGGGGTATCGTATTACCCAGTAACTGTGTTCTAGAGGTCATATAGACAGTCGCTCCATGTAAAATACTGGTAATCAGCTGCATCCGGTTAGATTGGAAGCTGACCTCAACATAGCTGGGAAAAGGCTTTGCAGACGATGTTTGAAACTAAAGTTAATATTGAAGAAAGATGGACTAGTTACCAAAGATATACTCACAAGGAGGCGGTGCCTTCTTCTGGTTGTTCCAAACGACTAGGATCTTGGCCAGGCTGGGCGTCCGCACCAGTTTGGTCACCAGGGCGAACAGGCTGTCGACCCGGTCGTACGTCAGTATGACCGCGGTGAAGCCGGCAGCTTTGGACGCGGTCACCGGTAAGAAGAGCGGGTTCACTGGACCGTACTGCACAAAGGGAAAGAAGTATTAAGGTATAAGGAATTAAACCGATGTATATGGAAGCTTGTATATGTAAGGAATTCTCCACAAAGGATAAAAACTTCAGGAGGATCAACGAACATATAAATTACTAATACATTATATCGCTATACCGCGATATATATATACTCCTAATTTCGCACTCGATCACCCTGTACCATCTGGTTGGGTCCGAAAGGATCGAATATACAAGGGCTCACTAATACAATTATTTATTTATAACAAAGAACCAATATGACGAGATCTCTAGTAGGCCGAAATGTACTATCATACACGTCCAATCCATAATAAGTATATACATTTAACTCAATTCCAAATTCAGCTTCCAAACGGGCTATTCTACAGTTCCACTTCCGGCATTTCAGTGATCACGTGAAAATTTCATAGCGATTTTTAATCGCAGGCCTACGTCGAAATGAATAATTGAAAGCAAGGAACTGCGTACGAAATGAAACCGGTACACGAGCCTGACTGAATAAAAACGAGGAAATTGCGCTGTCGTTCACAGCAGATGATGGGGCTAGTGATGGCTAATAATGTCTGCTAGTCTGTGAGGCCCCTGAGAGTATACAGCTATAGATAGGTTTATATAACGTGAATGCGAGGCCGACTCAATACAGAATCGTGGAGGATAAAGAGGCTTAGTACACGACATACAAAGGACAATGTCCCTGAACTAACTCGCTGGATGTCTCATGGTATCTATTGCCAATATTGTAAAGAGGATTGCGAGTTTGTTTATATGATGTTTATCTAGAGGCTCTCGGGACTTAATGGCTCGAGCGAAGATCGATCGTTGTCGTAATAAAGTCTTAAACGTGTGATATGTGGTTCTTTACACACATTAAGATCGCTTCGTGACTCGTAAAGTTGGTTCGGCTATCCACACCCAGATAAACTAAATATTTACAGACAGGAATAGGCATGATTGTGTCAAAACACTGTCAATTAGTACTCAGCTAAATTCATTATATGTAGCTGCAGGATTTTTATAACTGAGTGAAATCGTTGCCAGTCCTGTAATTCTTCTGGATATTTATATAGCAATCTCGAAGACAATAGGCATCGCAACGCTTATTGTATTCATTTGCAAAATAAGTTCCGTTTTGTTAAGGATTTTTCCCTATTCGAGTGTAAGTCGTTGCGATAAAAGCCTGATTCTCGGCGTCTCCACTCAGTGCTACGTTACGTTATTCAGGAAACGAATCGCAAAGTTTTTAAACCAAGCTAAAAGCAATTTGGAAAATTAAAACAAAAACGGTTTTTTTCCTGAAGCCTCTCTTATGATAAAGGTGGGCATATATTGGGGACATCGTCGTGTGTCGGCTCTTTGACTGATTTCCGATATGTGACGTAGACTCGAGGAGGACAAGAAGGGCGTCAAGGGTATGTCGTACCTTTTGACCCAATTTATTGGGGACATTTCTTATGCTAATAAAAACACAGGGCCAAAAACTTCGAAAATATGTTAGAGAAAACCTCTTTTACACAACATGTCGCCCATTTGGTCCGATGGGAATATTATGCAAAAGAAATCCTTTGAAAAAACATTCAGTGGTGTTGAATCATAAAAAATCGTGACATCCCGCGGAAGTGGACACATCTGGCAACACTACAGGCTACAGTGCAGACGTACATAGTCCACATGTTTTAATAAAACACTGCCATATGAGACCGAACATCATATTACTTAGTCCTCCATTTTCTGTCTGAACTTATACATTTTACATTACTTTTCCATTCTGGTAGGTTACGTTTGAAGGCAAATAAAGCTGCTGATCGGGAAGCTCATTCTTATTCAGAATTAAATCTACTTGCCTTTTTCGTGGACCGCTAAGCACACACAGAGACTCGAAACAAATGTCTGTTGGCCAAGCAAATATTGGTTGCGACGTTGTCTCTCTTTGATTTTGACCACCAAAAATCACCGGTTCACGGTCAAGTCATGGCTCCTGCGTTTAAACGGTAGATTTTGGGGTAAATCACAAAGAACTGTAGAATAGTATGTTTAAGAAATAACCCAGGGACTGCAAAAAGGGAAGCGTATTTACTACCGGGAGGTGGAAGGAAATATTCAATCAACAACAGCCGCGTGTGAGTCGATTTTATAGAGGCATTTAAAGTTCACTCCTAGTGACTCATCTCTAATACAGATAGTGCCATCCACAAAGACGCGCCCCGCTCTTCTTCCTAAACGCTTATAATATAAGTACGCAACATTCCGCTAGTATTTCAGTATTGTCGATACGCACTAATTACCTATGAGTTGAGTGGGTACAGCCGAGGTTCAATTCCACTTGTGATTCTTACATTCCTTGTTTAGGTATGGAAAGCTGCTTAAACCAGCTTTTACGAGCTGTTTCGATCACGTAGTATTTAAGTAAGTTTCATACTAGTCTGATATGAAATCTAGGTCAGAAACTGTATCTGCAGCTTGAAGTTTGAAGCGCTAGACAACTAGATATCGTTCAAAAACGCCAAATGCCAATGAATTTTAGACAGGCTTCGACGAGAAATACCATTTGCAAAGTCAAAAGCTCTAGTACTTTTTATTCGGCCATTTAAACAGAATGGCGAAACAAAGGCAACATAATTCCCCTAATTGTTCGTCATTTCTTCGGCTAAAAACAGAATAAATGGAAACACCATAATTACATTACTTCTGACATAATTGGCCTTAATTCGAAATGTGAAAATGTTAAATATCACATTTTCTAGCGGCGAATATGACATAATTAACTTGCAAGCTTTTATACAATTGTTTCTACTATACGTTAATGTTAAAAGCAATTAAACAACTTTTCTCGCTAAAAGTTAACAGTCCGCTAAAAATTTATTCGCAGTCTAGGGTTGGTAACAACGGCAACTCATGACTGGCTGGCTTTCATACTTTTGACCAATGTTTGGTCTGTGTTTTGTCCTTATCCGGTTTTCCAGACATTGTCACATGAAATTTCCAGCGTTGTCGTATTTAACTTAATGTATCCTTTCGAATTCATAAATAAAAAAATACTGTGTAGGATTTTTATATTGTAGGTAATGCTTCTTTGCATCTAAACTTTCGTTATGCTATTGCAAAACTCCCAAATTGTCAAATAATTCACGCGTTATTGATTTGTAAAAGCTCATTACTAAAGCCTAACCCCGGAAACCAGATCCAAATCTGGCAGCCCTAAGTCGTGTCGCATGATTAATAATTACTTACAATTTTAAAACTCCTAAATTACTAACTACAATAAAAAGGAGGAAACACGAAGGACCAACTCCGTTCGTCCTCGGGGTAGACCTCACTCAACATGCATTGACCTGTTTATTAATATTCCGATCAGTCTCATCAGGAACCGGTTTTAACGGGGCCTACAACTGATACCTGTATTTAACCTCCATAGAGATCGCGGACCAAGAGTAAATTGGTAGAGAAGGACCAATCGATACAATACTGTTACCCAATATTTTCCCAAATATTGCAGGCGTCTCCGAAACTCCGAAAGCTATTTCGTTAGCAGTTTTTGAAGGACAAAGTTCTGTAGTGTCTTCCTGTCTATGATGAAGGTCGATGGTTATTTATAAAGTAAGGCACGGAACAAAAATAAAACATTGTTACGAAAGCCATTAGAAATTCCAGTTGCAGTTTTTCGAAACTGCTTTCTTTAGATCTCGGACGATTCAACATCAAAGGTTGTTTCTTCTGAGTATTCTTATTTATTTGTCGAATCTTTTTATTTATCAAATGACGAGATTAATAAGGTCACATAAACCAGATTTTAAACATGTCTCAAAAGTTGCAATTGCAACACGGAGATGAAACTTACGAGAGTATGCATATATTGACGATAAGATAATATGCAATTATGCATACGACGAAGTTATATTCATAGTTAAAGTTAAAAACACATGATCTTTCTCTATGCAACGAGCAGAAAAGGACCAGTAACGTTATAAAGAGATGCAGACAGCGCCGAAAATTTAGACAGAGCATCAAGACTAGATTCCATAAGACTTGTGGGGAATATAAGAATTGGGAGCAAAATACCTGCTGACGTATGTTCGTGCAATTGCTAACGAGCAACCAGCCCGTAGACAAGATGATAATCTACGTATGAAACGTCAATGGAACATACCAAATTGACATAAGCATCAGAATGTGACCCATAAACGTCAATCCTTTGATTTAATTGAGGTTGTTGGTCGGTCGGAAACACCACCAGTATAGCTGCAGTTTCTTTAAACGAGTGGAATTCTAGCAAAAGACTGGAGCAACACTAAGTAGGCGGCTAATGCCTACTGCAGCATATACCAACTTCATTTGACTTATTTTAATGTTTGTTCAACTCGTACAATATTGTAAAATTGTCGTTTATTTAAGAGATTAAACAAATTTCAGTTTATTTTTCTGAACCTTCCACATCGCCTAGAGTGGCGTATTTAAAACATGATTTGCTTTATTCTCGCGAAAAATTAACGGTTTTGTTTTAAGCGTCGAATAAGTTGAAATAAATCTTAATTGAAGTGAGATTAAAGCTGTCCGTAGCACACACTATGCAAATTAGTTGACGCTTGACCTTTTCCAAGGATTTAAAAGTACGAATAAAAGTTACCTACGCCGTAAAAGCAAATATTGCATATTCATGTATTTGACTAGATTTTGCTTCGGCTCCACGCCAGTATTGCCCTCTTTTATGTGTGTTGTTACGCTGCTAGCTAGATAGAAAACGTGACCGTTACAAAGATCTTAATTACCACGCTAGTTTTGAATTTCGAGCAGGTTGTTAAAAAAATACTGGTATATATCTACCGCTTCTAGAAGTACATACACCGTAGCGTATAATTTATATCAGACAAAATCTTGTAAATCCAATCAGCATCACAGACGAAGACGTCGCCCTTTATGCAAGAGAAGTTCCGCGCTTTGATCGAAACTTTACTTAATACGAAGATCGCGATGACTGCATTCTTGCCTTAGAGACTTGAATGCATTTGCATATGACGTCACATGCCACGTGCAATGCATATTGTAAAGCTATTTTTGTTGAAGTTGAAAGGCAATTCGTATACAGAATGTTGTTGATGAAAATATTTTTAGCGACTCTAAGAAGAAAATGTTTAATTTAAAACATTATGTAGAAAGTGTTTGTGTTCTTGTCTAAGTAACTTGTTTATAAATGAGCGAAATTAACGTCTCAAAACCGGTCCTTTATATTCTACATTTACTAAAAACTTTATAGAGATGAATAGACTACTGACTGAAATCTGACGCTTAGTTTGGAAAATAAAAATGGAGGAATAGCATTGTCGAAATTCATCACTGAAACTTATTGAATACATTGTGCTATCTGAGATAGGTAACAGACTAGAATAGAGCTGACTCGACGGTATTTTTTTCAATGCGTCGATCGCAAAACGGATTGGAACGAAACTTTTTGCGCAGTCATCTCTTAGCTTAGGCCCTGTATTTTTTAATATTCGGTAATGGCTTTTTACATTAAGTTTTTTTCTTTTAAATTCGAAAGTTTTCCGTGGACTATTTGTAGGTACCGCAGTATTAGGTACCACATGCTTTGAGCGTAGTTTTCACCGTGCGATAATTTTCCGTGCTCGCACCCGCATGCAACCGCGGTTGGGTGGTTTTATTTGAAAAGCCACAAGGCCGCAGGGTTTAAGCGGTTGGTTGGGCGTCCACAAAGTCGGTGGGGGATGATAGATAGTAAGGGAGGTCGCCCAGGCCCTGCAGTCTCGACATAGTTAGCAATCGTTTTCGGTTGCTAAGTCCTAACAATCCAGATGTAACGATATTTGGTAGTCTCCACACTCAAATTTATCGGTTGTTACCTACCGGTACCTACCTAAAATACCGGTAACAACCGATAAATTTGAGTGTCGAGACTACCAAACATTTACATCAACATTTACATCTGGATTGTTAGGACTTAGCAACCGAAAACTATTGCTAACTATGTCGAGACTGCAGGGCCTGGGCGACTTTTTGCAGCGATCCAGTAGCAATACAGTCGCAATTCTGTCGCTGGTGGTATACGTTCGCCCACGTTACTAGGATTTTGCATCGCGCCTACCGCGATACAGTCGTGCGCTGTAGCTGTAGTGATTACCTGTGGACATTACAGTCGAAAGATGGACTCAGTCGGGCCCTATCAGAATACCAGCGTTGCGGCATTTATTTATTTTTTAAATGTCGCAGCATCACGCTGAGATGAGCCTTTTGGCCTCGTATAGGAATTTCTGTTTCCTTTTTCTTTTGTTACTTTTTGTTTTTATATACCTAGTTTGGTTTTTTCTTTTATAATTTAGTTTGTGCACTTCCTGTACGAGTCACAATAAACACTTTTTCTTTCTTTCTTTCTTTCTTTCAGTCGAGACAACGTTGGTCGCGTTGACTTTGTTGCTGCTTTTACGGAAGCAGCCACAGCGTAGGAGTGGGCAACGTAAATATTGGGTACGCCCATATAATAAATAAATAAAGGTTAGGTACGTGGTGGCCATTATGTAACAACGTTTTAAAAACTAATAAATAACTGTTACAGAAACTAATATTCAACATATTATATCGCTCTTTTTTACCCGATGGTAAAAGATGGTATGGATGTCGCCCGAAACGGTCGCACGTTAGTAGCTATGCTGAATCGATACAGTCGCGCGTTTGCATCGATGCAAAACCAATACTGTATCATTACTAAATCGCTTCTGTCGCGCGTTGCAAATGCGACAAACGGTCAAACGTAGCGATGCAGACGCTCGTTGACGAAACCCGCTATTGAATCGCTCCAAAAAGTCGCCATGGGCGACCTCCCTTATAGGTGCAGCTTGAAATAGAAAGCTACCGAGGGTTCAAAGTAGCTCTTGAGATTTACGCTTGCTTAAAAAGCGTGAGTGTGGCTGACAGGTTGAAATCGAAGATGCTTAAAAAAGCCAACAGCTTCGTAAATTTGGTTTTGCACGGTTGCTACGGTTTAATTAAATGGAGTTGCGGGGCTAACAACCGCATACGGGTGAGCGTATAAAGCGCAATGGGTATAGGAAGCATCAAATCGACGATACGTCGACGTGACTTGATCCTTTCGCTAGTTTACCATAATGGAATTCATATTAATCCATTAAAAGTTAAATTCCTTTTAATTTTACAAATGTATTTACTTAGGTACTGATACAATGAATCCAAGTAAATAACGCTTGGACGGCTCGCCGCAAAGGGCATTGATATTCGCTACTAAAGTTGCATGGACACTCATTCTGTAACTTATTCCTACACATACAGTTACTGCCCGCAACTACAATTAAACAATTAACATAATGCAGTTTCAAATGGAGGGAGAGATAAATAAAAAGCTATTCTTACCAAATGTTCAGGCATATTCCACTCTTCATACGTCCTGGCGGCCAACGCAAACACTTTCTCATTAATTATCTCTAAAGCAGTCAATGTTATCTTCTCTATACTAGCAAAATATCTTTCAAATGCCCATCTTAGCTGCCAGAACAACTCCCCACGTCGCTCCTTACTCACTGAATGCACTATTTTAACCAAATTCCTTATATTATCCTCTGATATGAACAGAGCTAGTTTATTCCAATCAACGTGGGAACTAAACGGCATCACTACGGAGTCCGCAATCACTATAGGTATACACTGAGAAGCTAAAATATCCATCAGGTTAGCTTGCGTCAATCTCGCACTTCTTACAACTAAACAGAACATTCCGTCCTTCAAAACATTTGGGTAATCAAACTCTCTACCCGTTGTGTATTCACATCTTTTACTGTAATCTGTTTTGTCAGTCTTACACCTATCCAATAACAACAGATCATTGGACGAAGACGCAATATTCTGTAATTCTTCTAAATAATTGTGTGGTATATTGAGCTGCGTTGATATAATAAGGTACTTCTTTTGTTCTGGTTGTGTGCTGTCGATTTTTTCGGCCAAGTGACTGTATACCGGTATTGACACATCAAAATTGTATCTGAAGGTCCACGTGTTGAAGCCGGCTCCTGCTATAATGGCTCTGCTGGTATTGAGGTCCACAACAGAATTATAATTGGGTGCGGAACTGGGCAGCATGTTGAATATGAGGTGGTTTTCACCGTGGTTCCAACTGTTGAATAAAACATGTTTGTTAGCGACAATGTTTATTTCATTAGGAAATTGCAGTTTATTTTTAAGTTAATGTATGGCATATGTTTTGATAAATAGGAAGTAATGTAAGTGACAATTCAAACCAGTACTTAATGTTTTTATGAGGATAATCTTTTTGCTCTTTTTATTTATTTAACAGTTAAGAGTTATACAAACTAGTAACTATGTAAAACAATACATTTCCACAAACAGCAAGAATTATATTGTTACTCAGTTTATTTTCAGTTTAATTATAGCGTTTTGTTTTCCTCTGATTGGTTTAGAGATTATTACCACAACTGGGTTTAGCTCTATTGAAATGAGGACACAGCAGTGTTTTACAAGTGAATAGGCACTGAGCACAATTTTATTTTTCTCTTGCGTTCATTACCATTTGATAGCGATGCGGAGGAATTTTATGACGCCATAGTTTAGTTTGTTTATAGTTTTAGTCAGGTTAGGTTATCATATTTTAATAGTTTGTTTGTTAATTTTGTATAGGAAGTCAATTCAGTGCATATATTTTTATCCTATGTAACAAAAATGTATTGTTAAAAATTCAAAAGAAATCTTTTAAAAGTTTTTATACCCTTCTACAGTACTTTGAAGTTATGCCACCATAGTAATGAATGTGCAAATAATTAATTTGAGAGATACATCATAAATGTTGCCTTTTAACCCTCATTGTCTATAAATAGAGCTAAACAAGAGCCTGTTTGTACACAAATAGACAAGCTTATCTATTGTTACTTACTATGGCAGGGACTGCAGCACTTGTGATACATGTTTACTTGAGAAACTCTGCTGATTCAGAGTATCAATGCTAGGTACCAACACACAAGCCTCCTCCGGGTTGGGCGTGTAATATTTACTACGTTTTATAGTATCTAATATCATATAAAATTCTTTAGAAAATTGTGATATAGAATTCCCATTTTCAGTCTGATATTCTTTTAATGGATATATGTATATTGTTATCTTGTTGTGTCCGCCTTTCCCGCATCTGTACACATCGACGCAGTCCCAGTAAGTGCAGTTGGACACACGAGGATGCGCCTCCAGTGCACTTCTACTCAGTTTCACCACTTCAATACTTGTCGAATCCAAATTCACAGCTTGATACACATCTATCCGCGCCGAACTACCCGAAAACGCGTTAAACACCACAGTAAACACTAAAGATACCACTATAAACAAGAGTAGGCCGACGAAGAACCTATGATACAAGATTTTCCTATACGATGTATACTTCGAATGCTTGCCCGTTTTCAGAAGCGACTCCGCAGCCATTTGTAATTTCGAGGATTAAATTAATCTCCTTAATTTATGTATGGCACCCATTATTAAGTAAGACCAATTAATTCTCATTCAAAAATCCATTAAAGTATAAAACACGATAATACCGCTTGCGAAGAGAAACTGACGCAGTGAAGTGATTGACAGGCTGGCTGCTAGAAGAGTACTAGTGTTGGGCAACAAATCGATTAGACTATTCGAAGACGTCAAAACATAAAAAAAACAATTCAGAATTTCGAAATGCAATGAAAAATATGTATTTAATATTTTTACGAACACTGGTGCCGATTCTGTTGTACACCGAACTAAACTATCACTAAAATTCCTTACTTTTGGCTATGAGAATCTTAACGCTATTCTGCAAAATAAAATCTCTAAATTTAAAAATAATTTTGACACATCTAAAATCAAATTTGACAATTATTGCGACTCCACGTGGTACTTGTTTGCCGTACCACGTGTTTTTTTTTAGAGCCGTAGGTTCGCATTATGTGCAGCCTCGACTTGTTTTGTATGGAATTTTTTACTTTTTGTATGGAAAATATAAAAAAATATTACCAACACGTTGAGTTTTATAGGTTTACGGTTTCACAAAGGGGGTCGAAATTTTCATTATTTTTGCGATACGACACACCGTTTTCGAGAAAAGAAAAGAAAAAAAGATACAGTACTGTTTTTGCATCTGAAGTCGAGGTGTTGGTGTGAATTTTAGTTCATGACAACTAATTTTATTCCACACCTTTTTAATCGCGATTAAAAATAGTCAGATTTAGTTAAGACAATCAAAATTTTAGGTGAAAAACATAAAATTCAGAATAGCAAAATTGCCATTTTCACTAAATTATAATCTCAGTGCCATCTTAGTGCTGTCAAACTAAAATATAGTTAAGTTGTGTCACTTTAGTCAATTTCAGAATGGGAAATCGTCGTTTGACAGGAATAAACTAAATTTTGGTGATTTTTAGTCTAGTTTAGAGAATTTTGTGACAAGAGAATCGGCACCACTGTCTCAATTGTTAGTAATTTATTTTATTTATTAAAACGTTATGCACAAGTCTAAAAATACTGTACAAAGGCAGACTTACTTAATCAATCAATCTGACTAGCCTTTTCCCAACTATGTTGGAGTCGGCTTCCAGTCTAACTGAATGCAGCTGAAAACCAGTATTTTACACGGAGCGACTGCCTATCTGACCTCCACATCCCAGTTACTGGGTTATACGATACCCCTTGGGTGGGTAAGACTGGTTTTCAGCCTTTTGGGCTTCTGACTACCCGTAACGACTGTCAAAAATCCACAAATGACTGCCGGGACCAACGGCTTAACGTGCTTTTCGAGGTACGGAGCTGTCTTGATATTTAGAGATGGTAACCCATCCACGGACCAACCGCGGCAAGCGTAACCTAACCTGTTCGATTGACCCGTGCGGTTGTTATTACTTAGCCACAAGCCCCTCCAAAGGCGAACTTAATGCCTGAGGTATTTTCTACGAGTCAACCTTAGGGTGATGCAGAGATAAATCATGGCAGATGCAACATACGGGATAGATAGCTCGGAAACGACTATAAAATACAAGGATAAATACTAATACACTTTAATACATACATGCATAAATATTAACTAAATAAACTTTGTCAGGAGAAATAACGAAGTAACGATTCTGACGGATATCTTCACGTGCCTTCACTTTCCTCAAAAGATAACTGATTGGTGGCATACTGATGTTCAGAGGGAGCGCATTATAAAGAAAAACTGCCTGGACAAAGAAAAAAAGAAAAATTAATGAAGCCAGAACGATGAGAAGGACATCGTAGAAGACGATTGTTGGTAGAACAAGTTTTTGACTATTGGCAGTGCATAAATATTGAATTTGGGAAGTCAGGTAAAAAGGATAAGTGGGTTAATCCAGAATAGAGAACAACGTAGACAGGGCCTTCAACTATCTACGCTGACAAATGGGTAGCCATTATAAAAGCAGTTGGTGAGCGGATACATGGTCATACTTACGAAGATTGAAAACGAATCGAATGCAGTTATTAAGAAGGCGGTCAAGTTTATTGAGAAGATCTGCATTCAGGTCATAGTAACACATGTCACCATAGTCAACTATGGGAAATATTAGGGACTGTAGAAGCATTGCTTATAAGTGTGATTGAAGAAGATTTTTCAACCGATAGAGTGACCGCAATGTTCCAGTGACTTTTTAACTTACAGTCGTGACCTGCTTTCGCCAGTCTAGTCAAGTATTGACATGCAGACCAAGATTCTTGACATCGGAGCTAAACGAGATAAATGAGTTATCGAAGACTACAGGTGGCGTAGTTAAGCCATTCAACTTCCTCATACTGTAGGGGCTCCCTATTATGATAGCCTAACATTCGATGGGATCCACCAGCCCAAACCGACCGGGCCAGTTGTTAACGAAATCTAAATCCCAGTTTAGCTCTAAAATCGCATGGGGTATGTTGCCAACACTTGCCCGGCAGTAAAGCTCAAAATTGTCAACATAAAGATGATACGCAGTCTGAAGCTTGGTGGAAATAAGGTTAATAAAAATGGAGAATTAATGAAGCAATAATATACTGCCTTGAGGGACGACGCCAGCAGCAAGATCACACCAATTCGACGAAGAGTCTCCAGCATAGACAGACTGCTGACATCCCCGAGGATAAGACGAAAACCATTCCAGTACCTCCGGAGAGACCATAAAAGACAAACTGACAAAGGTTGGTAAAGGCATTGGAAAAGTCAACACTATGACTGTAACTTTAGTGTCTTCCATTCCCTGCCTTATATCGTCGGTGACTTAAAGGAAAACTGAACCGGTACTGTGCCCAGTTATAGGTTTAAAGAATTTATTCTCATAAGAACAATATATAGGTTCACTCACAGAGTTTATTTGTCAGAATATTGTTACATCGGGGCGTAGCTCCGCTGCCGCGAGAAATCACGGTACAGCGGACAGAGCTCCGGCGGGATCTCAGGGCGGCATGGAGAGTGCGATTATCGCAACCCAGCGCTGGGCACGCCACAATTGCGGCGATAAGTCCCCTCTTTGAGGAGTGGCTAGAGAGGCGCCACGGCGTCCTCACCTTCCGCCTGACGCAGGTCCTCACCGGACACGGTTGTTTCGGGAGGTTCCTGTTCCGGATAAGGCGGGAGGAAACGCCCGGGTGTCACCATTGTGTGGATCTGCCCGGCTTGGGCGGAGCACCGCCGTGTCCTCGTGGAGGCGATTGGCGGTGGCGATCTCTCGCGTCCGGCCTTGGTCCAGGCCATGGTACGGAGCGAGAGGGCTTGGGAAGCCGTCACCTCCTTCTGCGAAGCAGTAATGTTCGCGAAGGAGGAGGCGGAACGCGTGAGGGAGAGGCAAAGTTTGCGCCCTCACGCCCCTAGCCGCCGCAGGAGACGCCCTGGGCGTCGGGAATCGCAGGCCGATTCCCGGCCACCGTAGGCGCGGGCTTGCGAACGGCGAGCAATGGGCAGCTCGCCGTTCGATAAGGACCAGGCCCGGGTCGACGGCGCGTTGTGTTCCACGCGCGCCTCAAAGAGATGTCAGCACCAATGACGGGGTTTGCTAGGACCGATGCCTGCTAGGGTTGCGGAAAAGTCCAAGAGGGTTACCGTGGCCCCTGGCACAGGCAACTGAAGGAACACGGGTGGGTTTTAGTCAGTAAGAGTCTGACACGCCCTCCTGCTCTGCCCAGAGCGGGAGAAGTTATTTGATGATTTCCCAACCACAAAAAAAAAAAAAAAAAAGAATATTGTTACATAGTTGTTACAGTTTATGTATACTAAATATCAAATAACAGAAACTAAACTTATGTATTACTTACCTTAATCTAAGAAACCGCTACCAGTTGGCAACGTACCCAAAATGCTGGCAGCATTGCCACGCTGGATGGCTTTGCTTAATCTTTGTGCAAAATACAGGCCAGCATTTTGGTCACGTGTAGCTTCGATCAGGCGTGCCGAAAGATCTTTGAAAATTTTAAGGTTCACTTACAATGAGATACAAAGAAGTTATTATTATTATTATTCAAAGTTATCACTATGAACTGTCAACTGATGCAAACCGGATTAAAATGGACTGATGAAGGAGTTGTGGTGAATAAAGTGGGAGAATTATTTGTGAACACTGGCATCAAGCACTTTAGATAAAAAGGCAAGTATGGAAATTGGGTGAAAGTAACTAGGAAGAGAGGGATTTTCGCGATTTGCTGATGCCTATAGTTCCAAGGAACTTCCAAATATCGGCAGGAGAAGAAAAAGTGATGTTATGTGAAACTGTTAAGTGAAAGTTCGACTGGGTGAACCGATTTTAATTGTATTTTTTTATTTGAAATCAGGTGCTTCCCGTGTCCGGCCCCATTTAAATTTTATCGAAATCCGACAAACGGTTTAAAAAAATCAACAATAAATTATTTTTAAATAAAAAAACCGCCTTCAAACGGACGTGAGTGTGTGAGACGATCGTTTTCGAATTGTTGTGGGGTAGGTACCATAACTAAAACGTGAAAAATAAAAAACGTTTTAACAAAAAAAAATCCGTCTTACAAAAAAAAAATACACTACAAACTGAAAAATAACTTATTAAAAAGTTTTTTTTTTAAATATCGATGTTTCATATTATTAACCCTCAAGGAATATACATAACTCTGCATAATGAGTGACTTGTCTAAGAATATACTTGACCCAAATCCCATCTTTTAATCGATTGGTTCTAAATTTTTAATCGAATCGTGATCATCACTACGAATCTGTCTCCATGACCATATGACCACAGATTATAAGCGGTAACATAAAGTTTTTCCGAAATCGTATGCGTTTAAATACTTGTATGCCAAGTGAATGAAAGTACACATTGAATCAATGCAACGAACATTAACCGAAAAAAAACATGTGTAGTTTTAATCTTATCAAACAGACAATAATAATTTATTACCAAGTTATAATTGAAAATTGATTGATAAAGAATGTTTACTCTAACATTAATGTGCGAATGTTACTAAATCTTAATTTTGAACGCAACCGATTGTTATGATGTGAACGTTTTTGTTTTTCTGTCAGTTTTGTGTTGTGCGTAGTTGTGGTTGAGTTTCTGATGGCTTGATTAATTTTGTTATTATTTTATTTTACCAATTCCGACAAATAATTTCGTTCCGAGCTTGACCAGAGATGGCCCTGTTACCTCCAGACCCCGTTTATACGATCAGGAATGTGGATAACGTTCCTGTTTATTCGTTGGCATTCAGCTTTTTGCCTGGTGGTCTCGAGAGGTTACTAGCCGGCTCAAAAAACGGCTATGTTTATGCATACAACCTTCAGGTAAGATCACATACATATTCCAAACATACTATTGAGCATCACAACTGCGTAGAAGGCGTTAATGACGTGTCCTATGGCTTCCATTAAATACACGACATTTTTCTATACTACCCTCGTTTCGCGACCTAGAATAGAGCGGATTGACTGCCAAATCAAAATTAACACGCATTTATGTTATTTTATTGGGTCGCTGAATGTCTTTTCACGTGGCACTTTAATAATATATTGTATTTCTGTACTTGTTTATTATAATATTTTGTATTTGGTGTCACTGGCTATGTTTTATATCTTTTCTTTATCCTCCCTTGAGATTTCAACATCAGAATAATATAGTTTCCATGCAGAAACTATATTATTCTGTTGTTAAAATCTTCACATATTCCCTAATTTTCTTCTACAACACTGTAACATTTCACTTATAAGATCAGCCAGTTCTTTGTTCATGCAGTTGTACTGTTATCAATAAGTTTTTTTTTTTTAATAATTCCAGACAAATCGTGTGCAACAGAAGATTCATGTTGGTCAAGCTCCCATTCTTCACCTCACCCACACCAACAATCACCTCATCACTCAAGAGAAGGGCGGCAAGTTCAAAGTATTTAGTTTAACAAACCGTGGCTATGAGGAAGATGCCCTCATCGACATTGATTACCCTGGTTTCTGCCGTTTTGACGCCAACACAAAACTCGAAACACTCTATGTACCTGACAAGGATTCAAAAATTCACATTTACAACTTTTCTGGAGAGAAAGTAGGATGTCTGGAGACGGACACATCTCTTAAGCTTGGAGAGCCGATGTGCTTGAAACATGTTGAATTTCCTTGTGACCAGCCCTGCCTGCTGGCTGGCTATGAAGCAGGATGGCTCCTGCTGTGGGATCTCAACACTAGTCAATGTATCAGCAAACTGAAGACTGCAGAGTGTCCGATGTCTGTTGACTTCCACCTTGAGCAGCAAAGGGGCATGATTGGAAATACCTCAAATGTGATACAGATCTTTAGTATAGGGAGAAAAGACTTAAGCTTGGCTCACAAGATGGATATAACAATTAAAAACCCAGGTATAAATAAAGTTCAGTCCCGGTCTGATGGTAAGGTATTCGTTTCTGGGGGTTGGGACAGTCATATCCGCATCTTTTCTTGGTACTCTCTGCGACCTCTGGTAGTGCTGACAGAGCACAAGCAAGCCATTCAAGATGTGGTTTATTCTTCTGAGAAGGTGTCGTTTTGGAATGCAAACATAATGGCGGCCGGTGGACTTGATGGTGCTATTACACTCTGGGATTTGTATAATCACAAACGACAGTAAGGCATAATTAACTTTTTGTAGTATGTTTTAGAATATTACCAAGCTCAGATTGCGGTAATGACGGAAAATTTGTATACTTACAAAAGCATTCTAGTCAAGCTTAGAATGTATTGGCCAGAGTACTTTTTCAGGATGTTACTGCATCTGACCTGTATGTCTTGCTGGTCTCGCATGAGTACACTATATTATAAATAGGCTTAAATGTAGTCAAATGTATACAGATTATCTAAATCTACTTTGCATATTAGATAAGGTCTACTCATATGTGCCCTGGATGCGGCAGGTTAGGTTGAGCGCGGCGATATAGTTTCCCTGTTGACAAAATCGCTAAAGTTCTAAATATTCCATGCCACACACAAGAAGTATCAATGAAATATGCCAGTATTGCCTTTAATTGTTATAACGCATTTAATGTGGATCATCCGATGACGCTTTAATTATTTGAACATATAATTTTATAGAATTCAATAATGTTAATGATGTTTAATATAAATACTTAATAATTGGATCTCAAAAATGTACAAACTTCTGAAAGTAGAGGCAACAGTCCACCTTGTGTGGCCTAGCTGTTAGTTAGTAAGAACATGTTAAACTATAGCAATCAATATTTTCCATGATTGGTTTTTAGCGATGATTTTTAAGTCAAGACATTAAAAGCCTATGAAATTTTACGATTTCTTTTATTTCTATTGCGCCACACATTATGGATTTCATCATGTGATTTACACCTGAATCTACATTCATGAATGATTCATTGTTTTTCATCGAATTGAAGCTAAACATCTGTGTTTCAGATTGTCGAGAATGACGACATAATCGAAAATACCTTATTATAAAGGTGCCTACATACACAATGGTATTTACGAAATAGGCCAAGAATAAGGTGCCTAAGTCAATTTTACATCACACTTGAAGATCCTAAGATCTCTTCCAGAACCAGAGCAAATAGCAGCTGTGTTTTAGAGCCAATGGCAAAGATCCGGTCGGTTGTTGTAAAGACATATTTCCAGCAGTGATGTGCGATATGCTGCGTTAAGGATGACACCAAATTGCTAAAAGATGGTTTTGTTTGCTTTCCTCAAAACGTTAGGATTATGTATATAGCGTCTTACTTTGTTTTTGATTTACCTAAGTAAACAAAACAGCAGCTTGATACAATATCTGACCTATGTTTTCCAATGTTTGTTGTTATTCATCTCTATCTTATGATGAAAGGCCCGTCGATCAATTTCAATCATGACTGTGATGCAACACAAGCACGATAACACAATGTTATTAAATAATTTCACTTCAGGGATTACTTAGTGTTTATCACAAGCCAATAAAATTATGATAAAGAGTAGTAATATTTTATTTTATTTCACATACATTGAAGTAATAAGTTACTAATATCACATTTACAGTGCGCCCTAAAACCTAAGACATAAAAATTTAATAGCATCTTAAAACCAAAGACTAGCAACCTGAAAGAATAATGAACTCTGTTCGGATTATCGTGTGTTTGTGATATGTATCAGAGAATTATGAGATTATTTGGATTCTACGTTTAAACTTCAACAATTTTTCTCGTCTTTGGAATGAGCGCTTCGTCGTCAGTAGACACCTCTACCAGTCTCCGTCGTTTCCTCAGTGGTCTTGTGGATTCTGATGGCTCCCTACTCTTAGTTACTATTTTCGCCATTTTATTGCCTAGTCTGGTTATCTTGAATTTGGGCAAAGTCTGCTCGGGATTTCCAGTCTCATTAATTTCTGATTCCATTTTATCATCCTCGACTCGCTCGTTGTTTTGTTCACAAACTGGATTCTTATCTAACGCAGTCTCACAACTCTGCTCGCTACTACATCCCATGACTTCTTCATCTCTTTTGTTTTTATCACTATTCATTGTAAAATCTAAAGGTCCTTCTACGTCTGCTGCATCGGGTTTGCTTTCAGTTTTCACTTTATTAGCACAGTGAGCCTGGACAAATGCTGAGAATGGTATAGGAATTGGAATGGGGAGCGGTATCGGTATGATTACTGGGTAAGGGACTAATACTGTGACCGGTGGGGCCTGACCTATAGGTGTGGGGAAGTTCAGCGGTGGCGGAAGGCCGGGGAGTCGAGGTCGCTCCATTGGGAATCCTGGTCGAGGCATAAAGTTCAGTCGTGGTGGAAACATATTATGCGGGTGCCTCAGATCATGATTGTCCAAAAACATTGGTGGAGGCATACTGAACATCGGGTTAGGAGGAAACGGCTGTGGTGGTGGGTGCGTGTTTATCGGATGAGGCGGTGAATGAAGAGCATTTCCAACATTCGAAGCAGGCGACGATCCATCAGACGGACTGCACATCCGAAGATCCTGCGCTTTCGGGGTCGAAGTCCGCTGCCGGACGGTTTGCGACGTGACCGTGGCCGAACACTTCGACGTTCTTCGTTTCCGTAGATTCATTTTAGTGTTCTTAATATCTTTTTTTGTCTCGGGTGACTTCTGTATTGGTATAGATTCATCTGAAGGTCGTTTTTGTTTCATCAGCTTTGCTGTTGGAGCGATCGTTATCAGGGGAAGTGGAGATCTGTTTTGGGTCTTTTGAGCGTCTGTCTTTTCTGTGTTTGATGGTTTGGTGGGCACATTTTCTGGGTTAGGTGACCCTGATCGTTCGGAATTTGGTGAAGCTGATCTGCTTTTGCAGTTTTTGAGCCAGAGTTCCGGAGTGATGAGGTTGGACGACGATGCCGCATTGACTAAATGCGGGTTGAGATCGAGGTGCGCTTGCGTCTCTCGGCAGAAGATGTGCATCTTGTATTGGTTGAGACATTTGTCTGAGCAGAACTGTAGCTGTGTGGCACCGTCCTGGAATTTGAGAGATTCATTTATTAGATTTTGTTTGATTTAAAGAGATTGGACTACGAATACCAGTGCAAGTTAAATATGAAGGCCTAAGTGCTCATTTTAGAGGAATAGGTAGTGATTGCAAGTACCTACGGAGTATAATTCAATTGACATAATCAGATAATTTGTTAAAGCAACCACATTATACACTACGAATTTTTAATGGACCGAACAATATATAGTTCACCACCTTCCATAAAAGTTACAACGTAAGGACATTTAATAATGATTTATCCATCATAAAAACCCAGCGATCCTCACTTGAAAGTCCACATAAGCGACGGTATGTCTGACGTGCCGGCACCAGTCGCATGTCTTGGCACGTTTGAAGTTAGCCCGCCGAGACTGACTGAAGCAGAGTTCAGAGCAGAATGTGGCACCTGCATGCTGGAGTGCTGAGCCCTCGCTCGGGAGGCTCTTGTTGCACCACGAACATTCATCGGCTGGAACAGAAGGAAAGGATTTATGAGAACAATATTAACAAGACAGGTGGCATAAGCATTATCAGCCTATAACGTTCCCACTGTTGGGACACAACCTCGCCTCTGTGACAGACAGTAGGCCGTAATCCACCACGCGGGCCCAGTGCGGGTTGGTGGATGTCACATCTCTTCGAAATTTAGGTTCTAGGACATGCTGGTTTCCGCACACTGTGGTGATGAAATAATTTATAAAAAGTAAAGAGCCTGCCTGGGTTTGAACCTACAACTCGATAAGTCGCGGTCGTTTCCACTGATCCACCACAGCTCCAGACGACGGTTGTTCAGACGGATGGAGATCTATACCTACTAATAAAAATATGTGAGTTTATAAGTAGTGGGTAATCTTTGGAACTATTGTGATCCAATTCCCAAAACTCTTTCACGAATGGGAAGCTACAGTATTCCCGAGTGTCATCCTAACTTCCCAACTAATATTATAAATGGGAATGTGGATTGGTTTGTTTGTTATGCTTTCACGCTAAAGCGGCTGAGCGGATTTGGATGTAAAATTGGCACACGGGTAGACGATGACCTGCGGGGTAGTTACGTAAAACTAACAGTAGCAACGGGTTTCATTTTGACAGTTCAACAACATTCATTGCGTTATTTACGTTGTTGAACAGACAAATTTTTCGAACATATTGAAGCAATGGATTAGCAATCTCTTGGCAATCTCCTTCAAAATGATCCAGATTGTGATTGATAGTGTGTTACGCAATAAGGGTTGTGGGTTAGGACAAAGGATAATTTTTATCCCGGTAGTACGTTTTCGTTCGATAATTTCCGACCTCTACTTGGGTGAAGCCGCAGACGGAAGCTAGTCTGCATTTCTGCAATAAAAACATTGAACCTCTTCGTCTCTGCCTAGTAATTTCCTCTTTTCTGAGTTTTTTATCGATCTCTTCAATGCAAAAGAGAGTGCGGTTACGGTTATCTTATTTGATTAGAATACTTAGGTATTAAGACTATGAACGGTAACATCCACTGATAAACAAAGACTGAAATTTACATAAACGGCTGTGAGTAGGTACAGTCCGATTCAAACTTTATGGCGGCTCAGAACATGAGGCGAGTCGCTGCGCAGTAACCAATTCATGTCGCAGCGGGGGTGAGGGGTGAGGAACTGCGCAGCGAGTAGCGCACTTCACAGCCGCCATAAAGTTTGATCGCCGCGGACTATACGTAGGGTTGATATTCGTCCGGATGTGTACGGACAGGGACATGTCCAGCTTTTTGACCACTAGTCTGGACTTGGTTGATCTTCAAAATATTAATGTTACGTTTGATTTGGTTTTACGAGATTGTGAATCATTATCATTATTTTAACGCGGTGTAGTTATGTAAATAAGTACCTACCTACCTTATCTTTTTCTAATCAACCAACTAATACCTACCTACTTATTTATAAATGAACAGAGTAACCGAGTCTAAACAGGGTAACTAAAATTTCCCCTATGTGATGTATGAAATGTTCCTAATAGGCAAATTATACTATGTTAATCAGTATTAGGGAGTTAGGGAGTGCAGTACCGGGATAGCAGGATCCCGCGCGCTTTATGCGAGACTGATCCTAATCGAAAATTGATCCGATGGATCCCGCCGGACTGGCGGGATTACGGAAAAACGAAGTTAATCGTGTTAATCAGCGCTTGAAGATGAACTTGGACTGACCTTGGCCAGTATGAAAGTTCTGGATCTCGAACAACACCCCAACCTAGATCCGGAAATAGCAATCTTGAGGTTTTGTTAAAGGAGATGAATTATTTCGAGTCGGGTGGATTAAAAAGCACATACTTTCAATTCACGTATTTAATAATTAATTAATCACGTTCCTACTAGCGTAGAAGCAGAATATGCATTTTCTGCTGCTGACTACCTAGCTCCTATTTTCAAAATAATATTCAATTTTCTAGTTTTCTTGAGATGTAAGTTACTATCTACTTATGTCTAAATATAAAATATTATTAAAGAGTTTAATCTATTATACCAAAACGCTCGTTTAATTTAAGTTAAAAGTAAAACCCTTAGAATGAGGATTAATTTGAGATGCGGGATCCCGCAAATACTTCGTACCTTGATCCCGCGGGATTAAGAAAGGTCAACCTCTTGCGGGATTGCATTCCCTAATCAGTAGGTACCTATATTATGTAAATAGTAGTAGCTTGACTAGCTTGTGTGTGTACTTGGGTGATAGTAATGTGCTGTTATCATTATAAATACCTACCTAACTATCTACAGGTCAATGGCATTGTTTTGCGTCGGGTAAAATAGGTACCATCAATCATACATTGTAAAAAAAGTTAAATGTTGCAGGACAAATATGACAGGCGCTCAGCGCAACAAATAAAATCGCAAAATAAATGCAACATTATTTTAAAAACAACCATTCTTTCAAATAAACTTTAAGAAAATAAGCCTGATTGTAGGACTTACTCCTACACGGAAATCCAAATAAAATAAAACTGCTTTCAGGCATCCATTTTATCCAATAAAAAATACCTGAAAAACTGGCCAATTGAAATGAAAGTTGCAACAGTGAATATCATGTTGTTGAAATATAAAAAAATGCCTTTCCGGAAACAGTAAGCACGGCTCCGGTATCCATCTCCAATTAATTTGCGAATGATATTGAATAGAGAAAAAAACGCGCGAAATTGTACACTGGCTTTCTCATTACTGCGATTCGTTGATAACCTTATACAGGACGGGTAAATGATAGCTCGTTATACTTTATAGACCTTATTAATTTCCGTTTTTCCAAACCTTAGAATGATTATGAAACTGTAAACTAATGGTTTTACTTTGATTTCCGTGAAATAGAGACTCATTACGGACAATGGCCAGTTCGATTCCTCTAAGAACCGACCGAAGTAGTTATAAAATACTATTGATCGAATTTAGAAAGAAAGAAAGAAAATGCGTTTGTTTGCGGTAAACATGACGCAAAAAATAACACAAACACAAAAAATATGAAAAGGTTGGGCGAAACATGCGTCACATCCACGCAAAACGGCTATCGCTCAGCATTATGCTGCGATTCTTAATTTATAGATAAGTTATCAGTTATCATCATCTAGCAGTCCGTGACTTAAAAAGGTTTTTCAATACAAAATAAGATGTGGGTTTACTTAAACCCTAGATTATAAGGCGCTGCCCAAATGTTAGAACACCGTAAAACGCCCAGTTTTTTTTATCGCACAGTTAGGCGTCCGCGTATTGGTACATATTAGAAACCAGGGCCGTACTATGACGTGTTAACACCATCATGATTCCGTTGCGAAAAAGAGATAGTGCTATCGTCGGTCATGTAGGTATAGCTCTGTCTCTCTTTCACGCTGGAACAATGATGGAATTAACACGTCATAGTACGGCCCCAGAAAGAATTGAGTGTATTGTCAAATATCCAAAGAAAATACTTACCCAAGTAGCACAGATCTGCATTATAAATTTTCACATAAGGCCCACAGCGTTAATCTAAGCATTTATACCGACTTATTTGAGTTCACCCAGGCAGCAGCAGCTGTTAAGAAAAAAACGAGGCTCACTATAACGCTTTCTTCTGTACTGTAAATATATTAAGCACCACAAACACGCCACAGATGTCACTGTTATTCAGCGTTTAGTAGTGCAGTACCCTATCAGCTGCAAGAGCGCATGGTTGTGAACACAAATAATGCAGTTTTCTGAATAAAAAACCAAGCGTGTACTATACAACCGTTGCATTTCAAGAGAGAACATATGAACTGCTATAACGTAAGCAGTTACTTTGTGAAGTTATTTAACAAAGATTTAATGCTATATGCTGCATACAGATAAACTTTTACCCTATTAGTCAGGTGTTACTATACATTCGAATAACAGCATTTATTTAGGCCAAGACAGAACTTACAGTGGACTTTTATGCAGTTACATAGCAGCAAACCTGTCAGCCATTCTGTCTTGGGCTGAATAATTTAACTTTCGTAGGCATTTAATCTGCTGATTGAATTATATGTAACCATGAAATGAATATTTCTACACCAGGCCATTTTGACAGTTTCTTGAGGTATTTAGTTATTTTACAAAATGTGGAAAGCCAAAGAAAGAACTGGTGGAATACGCCGTAAAATTAATGCAGAATACTTAAAAATTATAAATGCCAATGCGGGAAAAAACAAACAACCTACAAGTTTAATGAGCCTTTGTCAAAACATAACAGTGAAGCAAGTTTTAGAAAATTCAGGCTCCGTATTCAGAAGTAATGGTAGTGTGGAAAGGCATGGATTAAATTACGGCCACGGGTTAGCAAGAACGCATCTAGATTTAGATGGAACAGCGGGTTTATCATTCGAATCTAATATTAGTAATGGCCAAGAGTCAGTAAGTGCGCATCGAATATTTGACGAGACGGGTTCCGTATGTAATATTTATGATGACGAACGAGATTGTCCCAACGATTCAGACAGTTCAGACACGAGTGATTGTGATAAAAGACAGGAATTTCAGTCAAAAATAAAGAAATGGGCCATATCAAAAAATATTGCACAAACAGCCTTAAACGACCTAGCAAAAATAATAAATGATTTTGTACCAAATACATTACCCAATGACGCCAGAACCATTTTAGGGACACCAAGAATCACCACCTTAAAAACAATTAATGGAGGTGAATACTGGCACAACGGAATATTGATTCCTTTAAAAAAAATATTACTTTATTGGGATGAAGCTCCAGAAAATATTACATTAAATATAAACTTCGACGGTTTGCCAATTTTTAAAAGTTCCAAGAATGAGTTTTGGCCCATACTGTGCAACATTTTCGAAAATCCGTGCATCAGGCCTTTTGTGATTGGCATTTATTTTGGCCAAGGAAAACCGAAAAGTGTAACTGAGTACTTGGAAGATTTTATTAATGAAATGAAACCATTACTTGAAGACGGTATTTATGTTCAGAGTTGTGGAAGGAAATATACAATAAAGATAAGATGTTTTATATGTGACTCACCTGCCAGAGCTTACATAAAAGGTATGCACTAAATATCTTTTTTTAATTTGCACATTTTCAGGACTAATAATGGTTGCTGCAAAAGTAAAATTATTATTAATATTTTTTTTTTTATTAAACACTTCCATATGCCCATTTCTTTAACTTGGTTGTCATTTCATTATATTTTATTACTTCTCGTAGATTTCTGAAACTTACCCATTAAGCAATTCAAAAATTGTGTCAAAGTAAACTTAGTAAAAAAAGATATTACAGTATCTCTGATTATTTATTTGATAAAACCGCTTGGGATTCATAATGATTAACAATCTAATTTTTTCAAAACAACAAAACAATCTAATTTTTTCAGGTGTTTGTAATTTCAATGGCAAACATGGCTGCTTAAAATGTGTGACAGTTGGAGAGTACTCACACACTTCGCATACTGTTGTATTCCCTGACACGAGATGTCCCGAAAGGACTAATGAAGGGTTCCGTAATAAATTATATGGTGCACACCATAAAAGTGACTCACCATTATTATGTCTACCAATTGACATGGTGACCAATTTCCCAGTAGGCGATTCCCTCCATCTCATTGATTTAGGAATAATGAAAAGATTACTGAGTGGTTGGCGTGACGGAAACTTTGGAAAGTACATCACGAAATGGCGTGCGAGTGATACTGAATCAGTTACATTTTTTTTAAACCAATGTAAGTTACCCTCTGAGATACATCGTTCCGTGCGAGGGCTAGATTCTTTAGCATATTGGAAAGCATCAGAATTTAGATCTTTTTTTTATTATCTTAGCATTGTCATTCTACCTGATGTTCTGACTCCTAATGCTTTTTCACACTTTTTGACACTCTACTGTGGAATAACAATTTGTTCCAATAAAGCTTATCAACATTTGTTACCACTGGCAGAAAAACTTCTGAGGTATTTTGTTGAACATTATAAAGATTTTTATGGAGCAGCTTATGTAACAAGTAATGTCCACAATTTACTACATGTTACTGCTGAAGTTGAAATGTATGGAACTCTTGATACATTTAGCGCATATCCGTTTGAGAACAAATTGTACATGATCAAAAGAATGTTGAGAGACGGTAAAAATCCACTGTCACAAGTGGCTAAAAGACTAACTGAAGACGAGGATAACAATGGAATGAATATCCACCTAGAAAATAAAAAAAAACTAAATATCCATACATATCCAAGAGTAAGAAAAATATTTGCACTCTAATTTTTCGGGATTTTATATTGTCTTCTAAAACAAAAGACAGGTATTTATTAACAGTTCAAAATGATATACTTGAAATTGATTCAATTGAAGAAGTTAATAATATTGTGTCCATAAAAAGTTTGCAGTTGGACAACAAAGAAGAAGTGTTTGTCTATCCAATAAAATCATCCCGATTTGGAATATATAAATCCAATAGCCTAAAACATTGCGATACTAGTGTGGTTGTGTTAAACCCTGAAGATATAAAATGTAAATTTGTGTGTATTCCTCATAAAGAATACCACTATTTCATACCGCTAGGACATACTGTGTGAAAATAATATACAACATTGCATACTGATTGTTTTAACTTTTATTTTGTTTCCTCATTCAAAAATTATTTTGCACATTGCACATAGCAGTGTTTAACCATTCCTGACACATAATCATATAAAATAAATTTAAAAAATCTTCCGTAAATACTGTTAATACCTGGCATAGATAAATTCGTGTAAGTAACGCCTCAATAGAGCTTGCAAAATAGTATGGGTTAATAAATAATTTGCTAAGGGCAGACTTTTCCATCGCCAGGTATCTTTTATTTGAGGAATAAAATTGACATTTGTCAGTTTTTGTATGAAATAACTGTCAATATTTCAAAATTATTCCTCAAATAAAGTTGTCAGATGATTGAAAAACCAGCCCTAACACAAACATGAAGTTTTATAATTATTATTAGGGTATAGGTACACGAATTTCCTATAACAGACTAATAAAAAAATAATACCACATTATTTCAGTACAGTTGTTATAAACATAACACGTTCTTCTATAAAATAAATTAGCCGAAAAGCTCCAATCAAAAATAATAAAAAACAAATACGCAGTTTCAAAAAATCAAGTCGTCACAAAAATATTAGGAAAGAACTAAGAAGCCGATTAATAGTCTTAAACTCTAGGCTCTCCGTTGTTATCATCCCCAGCTCTAGGATCTGCGTCAGTATCACCTTCATCTCTAGGCTTTTCGGCATTATTGTCATCAGTTCTTGTGTGATCCGTATTATTGCTATTATTAGCTTCAAGCTGGTTATCATCACCGTCTTTATTACTTTCAGGCAAGATTGCTACGTTGTCTACTTGTTCTCTCAAAATTTTGGATTTACGGACTCGTTTTGTTGATTCTCGCAAACCTTGCATAGACTTACGTTTGGTAGCGTTCCTTAGAACAATTTTAAAAAAAATGAGCATTTGATCATCAGTAAAACTCGGATCCCACATATGTATAATTTCAAAAAAGAACTTCCTAAAGTTCTTGAAATTTTTCATTGGAATTTTTGAATGCTCTCCCTTGCTTCCCCCGGACCATGAGCACTGACATAAAAATTCCTTCGTGAACAAAACATCTATCAACTTATAGGCACATGTTTGGCCTTGACCCGGTTTAGACGAGTACAATGTAGATAAACATTTGATTAATTTTTTTCGGTGCATCTTGTCGGATAGAGTAAGCTCAAACGTTTCAAACTCTTCATTAGTTTCTATAGGTTTCAAGCTAAAACTTTCTCGTTCTTCCGAAGATGCGTCTTTCAGTAATGTAACGTTACATTGTTGCTCCTGTTGTAATTGTCTGACTGTTTCATTTGTTTCATCTAATTGTACCGATAAAGAAGCCAATTTTTGTCCAAATCTTTTCTGATTTTCTATTATTAAGTTTAGTTTATTTAAAATAAGAGTTTGATTAGTTAACATTATGTCAGAATTTTCCGAGCTAATTATTTGAACTGTCTCCTGTTGTTCCACTACTTGTATGGTCTCTTGCTGTACTGGTTCAAAATTTTTCATTGAAATTTCATACGCGCCAGGCTGTGAATATGTCTGTAATAAAAATATAACGATCATTTATACATGTTATAACAATGAAAAAGTGCAAATGTAGAAATAATAGGTAAAGCTTTAGTGTGACTTAGGGCTCGTAGAGATGCGACGAGGTGCGCTGTTTTTAAAATAACGATACCATATAAAATTTTATTAAGTGCTGATTTTTCCAAAGCCAGATAATTTTATCCAAATAATAATTTTGAATTTTTGACAGTTCTTCCATACAAATTCTGTCAGACGTCAAGTTTATTCCACGAATAAAAATTATCTGTCGATTGAAAAATCAGCCCTTACTACACAAAAAAGCACACATTTCGAAAACATAATTCGAATACGTCCCGCGTACTAGCGTATTTTGCGAAACTGTGCTGCGCAGCGCAAAACAACTGGCCTCTTCAAGCATCGTCGCGTTCTGTTTCTTGTTTGAGCATAAAACAAGATAGGTATTTTATGAACTAGAGCCTGTAAACAACTTCATACCTACAAATTCAAAAGTTGCACGTCGTGACCTTGCATCTTTAACTTAACTGCTTACAAACAAAGCCTACAAAAGAACAAATAGGTAGGTATCTATTCCAAATCTAAGATAAAATAAAATAAAAAACATACCAAATTTTCTGCCATTGCTTCAAAGTTATCCTCGTTTCTCTTCGTTTGGCAGGTTTTAGATGCTACCGGAAAACTCATATATTCGTTTTCCTGATTATCAGTATCCGTGTTTTGTTCCATAAAAGTTAGTTCACTGTTGGCATCTTCATAGGTCCGAATGTTGTTTCTTTTTAAAGTACATTTTAGGGTATCCCACCCTGGTCCAGGTCTTGAATTCTCATCTTTTAATAATTTCATGGGGTATTTAGTACTTCTCGGTGGCCACCGTAGAAGTCCCTTAGTTTCCCACTGTGCAGGAACTACTGACAGAGTGGCAACACCTCCCTCTATAGTCTGAACGATTTTATAAGGCATGTTCTGTAAAAAAAACAACAAAATCATACTTAGGTATTATTCAAGAAACGAAAAATAAAAGTAGCAGGATCATAAAATAATAATTATTATTCAAACTACCTATCCATTTTTTTGTGGAAAATGATGCCACAAAAAATTATAACATATTCATACCTAAACTTAACGCAACATAATTATTTAAACACAAAAACCTATAAACCTACCAAAATAGCACTATAATTATTAACTTTTAACACTTTAATTCGCGACTCTAAACTAACGTCAATCTACCATAGAAAGCCAAAACGCTTTGACTTGTAACGACCGGCCCAGTTGCGATTTGGCGATAAACTGATGATCTAAGTAAACAAACATAGCGATCACACGCCCCGCCGCCACCCGCGCCCCTCGCTCTCGGCTGGCGGTAAGGCGGGTGAAGAATGGCGTTGCATGCATCACGTTGCAGACTAAACAAAATGTTTCATAAAAAATACGGTTCAAAACGCATTAAATTCTGTGTGTCAGTCGCAAATGTCGCATTTTAGATATTATTACAGATCACGAAATAAAAACGTCAAGTGAACATAATTATTAGGCCAGAGGTAAGAATGTATCTTTAATTGGTCCATAGAAATATAAAAAAAACAGATTTGGTCGCGAACTGAATAGGTAATTAAATAGTTCATGTATTATCTATTTAGTTAAATTATATTAATAGCTATTTAAATTACAGTTCTAATTAAGTAGTTGTCGTTGAGTAATTACTTAAAAGGGAATAAAATGGTTTTAGCAGAAACACAGCGGGACCCTAAAAGCTTGGATGCATATATGTGGTTATCTGGTTAACTGGCGCAAAATGTGAACCATTACTACACGTCATATCGATCCATGGCTGATTTCTTTCTCACAAGTGCTTAACTATTTGACTATTTGCTGAATTATAGGCCACATGAGAACACCCGTACAGACCTTAGCATTAAATTAAGATTAGAACTGTTCACTTGCCATCCACCATTTTCAATGCGTGACTGTGGCTTATTGTAAAATTTAATATCTTCTTATTTTGGTTTATTCTATAAGACATCGATTGGAATTGATTTGGTTTACAAATTATTTGCACGTAACCAGCTTTTTATCAATTTGTTTGTAAAAAACATAACATTTATTTAGTTTACTGTCCATTTTAATAAAGTTTTTTTTTGTATTTAAGTGGTATTATGAGAGCGCGTGAAAATTTTGAACTAAATATGTATGGTATTTCACAGTAAAGTTAACTCCCCAATAAGATTTCAAACATATTAGGAAGAAATCAAAGTTTTACTTACCTTAAATTATATTCACAAATGGCACTTGAGCTTGCACACACCACTTACACTTCATGTTTAACAAATTGACAGTTCATATTAAAGAAAAATAAATAATAATGTTATTGCATTCCACAATTTCGCTCAGAGTGTACTTTCAACTGTGTAAAAGCAAATAAAATGTACACATTCGTCTTTCATGCTGTATTATAGGTAACACGTGCTTTGTTAACAAGGCAATGTTCAGCTCTTGGGGTGATTGTTACACACATAAATGCTAATTTAATGTCTATATAATTCAATTATTTGATAATGGGAATTCTTATACAGCTATGTGCTGAATTATTTGTGCCCAAATTAGAATTATATCAGCAGAGGATGCGCTGCCTACGCTGTTATACAGCAACTTTATGCAGCCAATGTTTTCACGGTGCACTGTGAAAATGCTGTTATAAAGCACTTTTGTGCTACTTGGGTAGCTATTCAAAAATATTTCATAAAAATAAATTAGATACCTAATTAAAATTAGATAAATTAGTACTTAATATCATGATAAAAAAATCGCAAAACATAGCTCAAAAAAATGTTTTTTCGCATAATCCTCAAAAATTTGAGCGTAAACTATCATATTATTTTTATGTAATGATAATAAAGGGAATTTAATCAACCAATGAAATACCTAAATATGTTGCCACTAAGCTGCGCATTTAATTTAATTAAAACTGCAAAATTTTGTGGTCATTCGATTCAACTAACATCAAACGAATCGCTGTTTTGAACCTTATTTGTTGCAGCGATGCGGTAAATGTCAAAATAATTACCTACCTAAAAATTTGTTTCTTTCCTTGTCTTAATAAAATTACCAACTAATCGTCCTTATTAGAATATACAGCGTGGCGCTGCTATGGTGACCTTAATTTAACACACATATACGTTTTCACATTTTCGTTTCATGACAATTTTTTATTTCCATTAAACGTTATTATTTACAGATTTATTAAAGAATTTAGGAAATAGCATCTTAGAGCAACCTGTACTTAAAGAACTGTCGCGCAGCGGTCATTTCCCTCGGTCACGGATCATAACTTCGCATCAATGAAATTAAAACGAATAAGCAATACTATTAGGATGAAACAAATGCATAGAGTAGGCGAATTTAAGGAAATTTCCTTTGTTGGCGAGCAGCGCAGGCGACGCGCGCTCTCCCTTCCACCCACCCGCCGCACCGAACACGAATTCTTTTTTTGCTTTTCTAGTGCTAGTCGAACCCGTGTCCTTGACGCACTTATTTACTCTAGTGCGCATAATTACGTCGCGAAAAAGACTCTTAGCTATTGTTTTATTTATTTCTTTTTGTGTAATTAGGATAGTAATTAGATCATGGTACTGCGATAAAGACACTTTGATTGGTTTTCGTTTTCTTATCTAGTAGGTACGTTTACACCTCTTGCGATACGGACGCATTTATTTGTGCTATTAGTGCTTGTGTAAACTTATGATCGTGATGGCAGTGATTAGTGATGACAGTTATTACTAATAGTAACAAGAGAGGGTGATGTGATAAGTGTTTGTACCACTTGCGCCGCTCGGTTTCTTTGATAATATGCCGTCAAAGAATCGGACCGATCACGAGTAGGTACAAGACGCGATGCGCGGTTGCCAGCCCGCGAACCGACACGTTGCCGCTCCGAGTTAACGTAAGCGAGCTAGGTAAGTAATTTCATGAATGAATTTTTGCAAGGGTGATCCCAATTTTAATGACTTTTTTATTATTTAGTTTGTTTGAAAAATTTTTTTTTTCAGTTTACGTATTATTTTAACCTATCAATATTTATATGGTTAATGGGCACTAGCCCTACCCGTGTATTAAATTAAAGTCACCGTTGTAGCGCCACATTGTATGTATAAGATAATAAATTCTTAGAACAGTTAGAAGGAACTTAAACTCCTCATGAATAAAGACTAAATTCCCTGAAAGATCTCAGCGGGAGAACTATTTCGTTCTAAATTGCCGCGTGTGTTTAGCTGTATATATGTAACATTATATCGTAACAATATACATTCCTAATCATCACAATTTAACCACAAAGTTCTACATTTTCACTTGCGGCACACCTACATAGGTACCTGTTTATACTACGTATTCGCGGGCGTTCATTAGGAATAGTAAACCGGCTTTGCGGTATCAAATTTGTAAATAATGTTCGTTTGCTAACATCGATGTACCTATGTGCCTGGCTATAATACGTACAAAGCTTTCAGTATGTCTATTTCTTGCTCAGCGATCTTTATCGTATTTCGTGGTACCGTAACTGTTAAAACTTATCGATCTAATAACATTCATAGCACACCTCATAAAAAAGTAGTTCCGAGAAAACGAGTTTAAACAACAAATAATGTAGGAATTAGATTACTATCTGTGGCATCACGCAGTGTTTCGTTTTGCCGCGTATTTTGGCCGTCATTTTTATCGTGAAAGCGCGGGAGGGTTGCGCTCGGAAACACATCTATTCGTAGAACTACAGCAGCTGCTGTTATGGGAAGAGGGTTCCCTTCTAAGAAATGTAATATGATTTCATTGGATGATATTAAAACGTAATAGAAACGGGGGAAACGTAGCTCAGTCTATTACTCTGATTTCAGAGAGAAATTAAGCGCCCTTGTCGTTTAAGTAGTAGAAGTTTTGTTTCGAACCATCCTCCACAAGTTCTCTACATTTATCGAGTAGAATAGCACAAAGTCAGGCAGGAGGATCTACTATAAAAGGCATAAAAACGAAACTAGTCAGTTCTGCTTATCTTATAATACCTACACATTAATAAACGCCTGTATTCCCCGAATTAGTAGCCTATAGGCAGCTGTGGTACACCCACATTTCGCCCGTTATGTTTAAGAATTAATTAATTAATTAATTGTTTAATTCTATCACATTGTTTCTTGTATTTGAGTACTTATTTGAAGAGTCACACACTGAAATACAAGAAAAAAAATGATATTTATTTAGAGCACTCCCGAGAGAAATAATCAAACTTTCTCAGACATTTTTTTTTAAATTTTGTGGCCGTATATAATCCATTATCACACATTATTTCTCTCGGGAGTGCTCTAAATAAATATCAATTTTTTTCTTGTATTTGAGTGTGTGACTCTTCAAACACTCAAATACAAGAAAAATTGTGATAGCCCTCTTAAGTCCCATGTAAGAAAGAACTTCATTGTTAGATTAATAATTGCCTAAGTTCAACAGTGTGGATGCTCAATGTCTTAATCTCATGAGTATGTATGTACATACCTTTATTTTTCTGTTCGCTGGTCTGCTCTGGACTAGAAGCGTCGCGGGCTCGGGATGCCGCCCATCTCCGTAGCTCCAGCCTTTCGTATCCGTACCAGCCTAGCAGCTCATTCATCGCTGTCTCTGCGAAATCCTGGAAAAATAATGTCATGGATTGAGACAGAGTTGTATATAAGTATTTATCTAACCGCGATTTGTGAACAAAATTACTTATAGATGATGAGGTCTAAATTGAGTTGACTGTCTAATTAAGACGGAGGATTAAAGATGCCGACTACTGTCAACGAATAAATCGCTACATTAATTCGTCTGAATCGGGAGCAAAACGTTTAATTTTATACCAACATCTGATGTAATTTTTGGAGCATAATGATAGCTCACCAATCGTCCACAAATACAACGGCTATTTTTAATATCAAAGTTGTAAAAATAACACGATTTATATAAAATAAATGCTGTCGTTGATGACCTCCTTACAGTCAACATTACTGCCAGCTATCGCGGTAATAAATTCTTATGCATACACAAAACGTCCACTTTTAACAACAACACGTAATTCAAGAGGTATCTGTGTCACAATTTTTTTTTATGAAATAAAAACAACTTGCTTTCATATTGTTTTATGCCAGAATTGCTCAATATGAGTGAACGCAGACCGAGTCCAAGACTCTCTTTAGACCTAAGCTTTAGACAGACTATAGCTCTGAAGACTATGAAGGTCTAGAATAATAGCTAATGAAGGTAGGTAATGCGCAAATTTGCAAGAAGACAGTTCTGTTAATTTCATAGTTTCACTTTTCAACAATCACTTGCTTTTGTTTGACAATAGTAGATTGTTATACAAGGTGCTAAAATGACCAATAGGTCATTGTAGACTACTCGTACTACCTCGTATAATAATGATATACGAGGTAGTTTTACTCCCGAGCTTTAGCGAGGGAGTAAATAGAAACCGAGTTTTAATGGGTTTTTAGCGCCGTGTGTTACACTCTACTTTTCACTACGATTGCGAGAAAATAAAACAATCCAAAACAATATGAAATATGTAGTTTATTTTATTAAAAATTAAATGTACAATTTGTACAATTCTGGATATTTAACGAGATGTTTTTTCCCGGTAACTTAATTTCAGTCCTCTGTGAAGATGAATGTTGAGTGGTTCTTTTCCTTTCTCTTCTATTTGCAAATTAGGGTCTCCATTCTCACTAGATGATGACATTTTCACTATTGTAAAATTAATTACGGTCACTATACCAATTCAATTTGCAATTAGAGAAAAATTATAAAGATTTCGCGCCAATGTCTTTTTTTTGTTTTTTCTTCTGCAGCCGCAACGCATTGCATGCATTCTACATTTCTACCAAAGAGATCGCCGATTTTAGATCCATTTTCAAAAATAAAATGAAGTTCTTTTTTTATGAAACAGTAATAAGTCGAGTCTATATTCATGATTATTCTACTTATGACTTATGTCTTTTTTTTGTTTTGTCTTCTGCAGCCGCAATGCATTGCATGCATTCTACATTTCTACCAAAGAGATCGCCGATTTTAGATCCATTTTCAAAAATAAAATGAAGTTCTTTTTTTATGAAACAGTAATAAGTCGAGTTCATGATTATACTTATATTTACTTTTTCGTTTTTGTAGGCTCATTGTCATTTGACACACAAAAATTAAAAAAAAAAAACTTTTTCCCCTAGAGGAAGAATTGCTATTTTTTCTTCGCTCTGGTACGCCGCAATGACGGTCTTTTTGAGCAAGAGGAGTGAAAAATATGTTTTTTAGTGGACAGATACGACCGGTTCAACTCTGTGTGCAGTGTGTGCACACTGTTTTATAGTTTGCAAGGTTCGCTAATAATGGGATGTTAATAAACGATGTGAGTGAATTCACAAGGATAACATTATATGTAATAAGTTTTAGATAATAAGTTTTTAAGTTTGCTTCACTATTGCATTGGGTTATACCTGTAAAAATAGCTGTAAGTGAGGATATAAATAAATAAATAAAAAAAAAAAAAAAAATGTTCGTCGTTCATCAAGTTTCGTTTGTAAGTAGTGATTTGGCAACGATAACTGTTGTAGCTGTTTTTATTAGAAACAGACGCTGAAGGAATGCTAAGGGCTTTGTTCAGGACCGAAGTACCTACCTACACACAATAAGGAAACATGATTAAGATTGGTATAATGAATATTTTATGAAAAATATTATAGTCAGTACAGTTACGAATTAGGTACCTACGTATAAACAAATGTTAATTGGCTGTATAAAAACTTCTAGGTGACCATGAACACATTTCATGAATTTGTAGCAGACTCATATTAACTCTGCTACGAATTTAATACGAACGAAGCGTGTGTTTTACATTGAATTTATACGATTTCAAGTTTTCGTAAATGACAAACCTCTTTTTCTAGTCATAAAAATATCACACGTATACACTAGGTACAGTCGCCAACACATCAGGTTATCCGAAACTGTCAAATTTCTCCAAAAACTTTAAACCTTAAAATGTTGAAGGTTACGTTCAAAATGGAATGAAATTTTTTACAGTTTGTGGTAATTGGACCTGTTGCTGTGAGTACTATAAATTCGATTTAGACCTTACAGCCTTATACTGTATAATAACCGTATACTGTATAAGTAAGCCTACACCGCAAAATATATTACCAAATCTTGAAAATACCTAAGTACTAGTTTCCTATCGAACATCGATGCAACATCGTTGCTCTCTTAACGTCAAAGCACCACTAAGTAAGTAGGTAGCTACTATTCACATACCCTGCAAATAATATCCTACTAAACCTCGTTAGCCGCAACATATCGGCAACATTCAAAGCTCTTACGAAGATGCCTTCATTACGCTGAAACCATATCCCTTTGACACACGAGTATCAAAATAACCTGGTTTTGATTAATCTGAGCGCAAACCTTAGTGACAGAATGCCGCGTCCTGCGCATCTCCTCTGAAATATTAGCCGTCTGCTAATATTTCAGAGGAGAAGATGACCAGTCGCCAGCCAAGATAATTGGGTTCTAGTTACAGAAAGAAATCTAGGATGGATGGAAATGTTTATGTTGGTAGTGGTAGTGTTTACACCTCACTACTTAGTTAACGAGAATGATGACAAATGACAACCGTTCCAAGGTTAGAAAAACCTTAGAAGTTATAATGATGCACATTTTCGTGAACGATTGACTAGTTACTGTAGGTACTTAGGCCTCCAAACACTAATAAATCCTCTAGGAGTTATTCTTAATTTATTGAACTGTCACTAACGTAAAAAGAACCCTGGCTGTGTGATCCTTTTGTACAAAAAGTAATTTTTAGGTCGTAGTAAGTACGGTCTACTTCGTAAACCCCGCAAATGTTTTGTTTTGACAAAGACTATTGCAACCGCTAATTAATTGGTACCAATTTTTTGACGGGAAATTGTCTTTTAGCAATTCTGTTGCATGCAAGTACGGGGTGATAAGTTCCAGAAATTTGTAGGTAGTGAGTGTAGGTGTATGGGTGTGGTTGTTGTAGCAGCTATTTTAGAAACAGTAAATGAATTGTTATGGTAGGTGAACATACCTACCTAAAAATGTTGTAATCAAAGGGGAATCAATGAAACTCTTTCTTTTTGCGCGCTATCAAAGTCAAAATTGTTACCATCGACTGTTTTTATCACTTAATCTTGTTGTTTTTTTCGGAAATCAAGTACCTATGAGCGTTAAGTAAACACAGTTTGCATCTCAATAGAAACCCACGTTTTATTCACTAAGTAACCATTAAAGCACGATTGTGTAACATCAGGAGTCGTCGCTTAATGAAACTATTTAACTGACTCCCATGGGGTTCCGATTACATCTGATCTTACAAGATAACCGCCGCGCTTTACCTAATCGTTGGCAAGTTATGACCCCAAGTCGTTGCTGGGATGCTTTCTGTTCTTATGGTCAACGGTGAGACAAGAGGACACGATAGAAAAATGTAGGTAGGAGTAGTGTGTACTTCGGTCAGTGGGCAAAAAGAGTGTGACAGAAAGAAGTAGGTTTCGTGATTGAAAGAGTGACACTAAGCGTGAGTTTAAAATTTACTTTAGGCACTGTAGTAGGAGCCTAAAGTAAATTGTATTGTATTGTTTTCCAATTAAGGCATCTAGGTGTCTAAACTAATTGCTGTTCATAATTAACTCTAAAATCCAAATCCTTTGTTATTAATCTGAAAATCAAACAACATTAAACAGAATCAAATTCGTAATTTAATCAATAAATCCTGTTTCTAATAATGATCTAACCTCACTCCCCGTACGTACGTGAGCTTTCGCGTTTCAATTTACGGCCGACGTCAGTGTTAACAGTGTTGCGTTGCGTAATAATTATCACCGGTGAAAATACGATACCCTGAACGCATTCAACATGCACAAGGAACGAGTAAAACTGGACGCCCATTATTCAACATTCACGTTACCGAAACTACGAACATATCGTATCTTGCTGCGAAATATTAATTAGTCGTGGGAACTTTGATAGCTCGATTAATATTAAAATAGGGAATTTTAATGCAATTACTAACGAGTTTCGGGCAAAATGTTGAGTTAAAATTATGATGTTATCGTATTTTGGTGTCGTTTTCTTTGCTGGTATTTGTCAAATGCATTTAAAGGTAGGTATATAATTTTATTGTGCAAGAAGGTGAGCAAGTGTAATTAGGTAGGTAGATAAAATGATTACTGTTGCACTGCAACTTTGTAACACGTTTCCTCGGGTAAGTTTTATAATGATGTACTTAGGCTTTTTTTCTCGATCTGTTGAACTCGGCTACAAATCAACATTGTAAAAGCTTCTTTTACGGGTTATACCGCCGGCGCCGTAACCGCCACACCATGGTCAACAGATTGGTGATCGAAGTTTTTGAAAAAAATTTGGTTGCCTCACTTTCACCTGCATCTTTTAGTAGCCACACACAGGTGAAGAGGTTCTGTTACCTTTACTTGCCGGGATCTACAAGTTTCCCTTGCAGCATCAACATATCATAGTACAGTCAGCCGCACGTCCATAGTGACCATTTGACTTGGTGCGCCTTTTTTTTCACAGTTCACGTTTCAAATGTGACGCGCGGTTGACTGAATCAATTCAATTATATTTAAATGTTTATTCAGGGCATTGAATCTGAATCTTTTTAATTGTTCATCTAGTTTGGTTGATATCGATTAATCGTTATAGTGGACTGATCGGTGCCGGCCTTGCACTTTCGGTTGGCAAATCTATAATATTTATGGCTGCATGGCCATATGTGGCACGAGACGAAAAACAATGTTTTTTCAGAATGACAGTTTTTCTACAAATCGAGACAAAAAACTGCTAGAAAACCATGAAAAGTGATGGTCTCAAAACTTAAAAAGTTTTGGCCTAAAATCTCATGTTTTCCGGCAACTCGCTTCAAAGTAAAAGGTACCTACTTAGTTACAGCAATACGAACAGTCGCTATAAAATTACAGACTTCTAAGAATCTCCCCGTCTAGAAACACAAAACCCTACTTACAAACAGCGACAACCTAGATTTCCGACCTTGTCTGTCACAGCACAGGTTTACCCAGACCCAGACAACTCACAAAAGTCGAGGAACAAAGCCATGAACGGTGCGCGGTGGTAACTCAGCTCCCGATAATATTGTGATATCCAATATAACATAAATGCTTTTAATGGCAGTAGCTTGGCTAAGGTAAATTTAGGAGCGTTCGTAACTCGACACCGGGCGACCTACGCACGGTGTTGCTAGAGCAGAAAACTTGACGCCGCTGTTTAAACTGTTGCAGTCTTTGAGCGTAGTATATTGCGATTGAAACTCGAACTTGTGCACGTAGATTGCTTTTGAAGAGTATTGGATAAAGTGGAGCATGTTTTTCCTAGTAATAACGAAGGATCTTATTATGTGGCAGTCGGTAGCACTTCGTGAGTATCTTGTTTCTTTTAATTATGTCAGTCAGTTTAAGTAACCGAAACCCTGTATGACTTCATCATGCTCTAGCTGACTTCTACTAATGTATAGTTTTGTTAATAAGTTTTCATTTCTGATACATTTTAATATTAGCTTTACTAAAGTCGTAGTAAATTAATTGCTAAGCAAACTGACTAGGTACCTATTTAAATTGACAGTAGTTAAATTCAAATCGCTACTGTTGTTCTTTGTTATCTGTAAGAAATGACACGTCAAATTGACGTTGGGTGTAAATTTGATATTAACAATGAATTTCCTTGACCATGCTCACTTGCCAGTAAACTTACCCAGAAAACTTGGATTTTTAAGTCAAAATCATAATATGTATGACTGATTATTATTAACATGGTTATGGTATCGATCATAATGTAATGTTGGTATGACTTATGTAATAGAGTTTACCATTACAAAACAAAGTTATCTTCGTAACACTCAGCTTGTTGTGCCAGACTGAACTACTGCATACCTACCTGATTTACGTTGATAGAACATTCTTTTCTTATAGTGAGAACGCTAAAGTAGTACTTAGCTGTTGAAGAAAAATTGTTAATGAAACGTTTATTGAGCATTTGAAACTTTATACAATTAAATAATGGTCGACTAATACAAGGTTTCATTTTATACTGATTCATTACACGACACACGTTGTTCGCTGTTTAATTTTGTTTTTGTATAGGATTACCCGCGCGAGTAACTTTTGATACGTAAGCATTTTTGGAAGCTTTTTATTTTATCAATAGGTATGTACAGTTAGCGTTAAAGTCGCTTAACTCTTCAGTTGTTTAAATCTTAATTACTGAGCAAAATATTTATTAAAAGTCAGAATAGAAGTAAAATCCAAAGGATAATACAAGTTCTCCAGACCGTATTTCGGGCACGGCGGTCAATCTCAACGGAGACTAGCCCTCGGCGCAGGAGATATTATAGTGCACAAATGTGTGCGCAAACACAAGTGCACTCTATCTTCCCTCACTCTCATAGTACGATGGGACGGCACGCAATCCGATACGACAAAAGAGAGATCAGGCGCATGACCGTGCTTTTTGAGGCACGGGGGCATCACACCGCCAACTTCCAAACTCCGGCCTGTTACTCAGAAATTCCTAATGGAAAAACCTAACAACACTTTGCCCAGCCTCGGAATCGAACCTAGGATCCCACGCTCAGCAGTCGCACTTGCGACCACTAGACCAACGGGGCAGTTGATGAACTCCTAGCCAGTCCTAGCTATTTTATGAAATGCTGAAATACAATGTAACGAATGTTTGTGGCTGACCGTACCTACTCACTCTAATCTCATATCAACACATGCGACAACTCTTTTTTTTTACTCTATGAATCATCAAATAACTTAAGAGCAGGAGGGTGTGTCAGACTCTTACTGACTAAAACCCACCCGTGTTCCTTCAGTTGCCTGTGCCAGGGCCACGGTAACCCCACGGACTTTCTCGCAACCCTTTTTTTTTTGTTTTTTTTTGTGGGTGGGAAATCATCAAATAACTTCTGGCAGGCACCTGCGACACCTAAGTTTAGTGATAGACAATCTAGACAAGTAACTACACTACAACCCACATATACTGAATGAAAAGAGAAAAGAAAATAATACACTACATAAATTCACGTACCTAGGTGTAATTTTATTTTACCCGTAATGCATCACATGTCATGTCAACAAAGATATCTGCATCGAAAGAAAGGAACACCAGCTCACTTCATATAGTTACTTACGCGTTGGTACGCAGTACGTTCATTCGATCAAAGTTCTGGAAATGTAAGGAAACCCAGTATCGAGTAGATACCTACGCACTCATGTTGTCTCCAGCTATTTTCATTTAATACCTAGAATTCATTTAGTTGCATGAATGTTTACACGAACGAAGTATCTCACAGTAGGTGTGCACTTTGTGTTGAATCACAGAATATTTATAACCACATTTCGTCTAGCAAAGCTGCGGATGCAGACGAAATCCACAGTTTGAACGATAAATATTACGAGCGATATTAGTCAAATGGCTAATTCGTTACGACTAGATAACCAAACGTCGTGAGTTCCATCACAAGCACTAGGTGGCTTCTACGCGGGCGCCTAGGTGCCTAGGCGGCCTCTACGCGGGCGCCTACGCGGGCTCTACGCTACGCGGCCACTACGCGGGCGCCTACGCGGGCTCTACGCTACGCGGCCACTACGCGGGCGCCTACGCGGGCTCTACGCTACGCGGCCACTACGCGGGCTCTACGCTACGCGGCCTCTACGTGATTGCTTACCACGGTGTTTACGATGCCGCTACGCTACGCGGCCTCTTCGCTGTGTATATACGTCCACCTTCGCCTACGCTAGACAAGTGCCCAGTGTAAAGACACTCCCCCAAAATACCAGCTCTTGCAAAATATTGTTTTATAAATTGGTACCTACATAGAAGTTGGCTATTGCAGCCATGAATAAACCCTTCTACCCATCTTGTATACTCAAGCATATTAGTCTGTTAAGAGGTCTGTACCTACTACTCTGAATTATTGCTAACCATAAAGCAATTATGGCAATATAATACAAGCACGCCCGCCGCCCGTCAGTCATCGCCTCTGATGCTGTTTCACAATCGAAACTCGACACCGGCACCGCATCTATTTTCCCCACACATCGATCACGTTCAACCCTAAACGAAGAACAATACATCGAAGTTATTTTCGTAATAAGCCATTAATGCCTTGACCCAGTAACCGGGGTGACAAAAGAACTAATCAAACCTACGCAATCATTATCATGGTAGAGGCATCCTCTGTACGTCATTCATTAGGGCGCGCGGGCGGAGCGAGCTGGCGTCACAGAGTAACATATTCTTTAGTCATTGAACATTATACAGTACTCAAATGTCATAATTTTTTTTTTGCAGATTCGTCGCTCGAGTGTTGCTAGTGTGATATTTTATAGTGTCTTTGTTGAAGACATTAACATGACATAACATCACAGCAGTTTTTGCGGAAGCGATGGGCAGAGGCAGATGTGTATGGTATGTACATCTATTTCACATGCTTAGGCTGTCCCAAGGAGCATGCCTTGCCTTATAAAAGTTGTAAATGCATGTTAAACATTTTTTATGCTTATTTCCGTAATATTTTTATCTTGATGTTATGGCCCAGTTTTATTATCCAAAAAAATATATTTTACACAAATCTTTTGAAACTAAATCTCGCAACGCAAAACGCAATGATATCGGATATTACATCTTTTTATATTCAAATTGCATTTACATACAAAACAAATAAACTTAAAAATAAAAATTACCTTTATAAGTATTCTAAGAAATCCGATATTTTGATCAAAATGAAAGCGCCGCGCGCCATTTTTATTAATGGTATAAAGTTGCGATGCATTTCGTATAAAAACAAAAGTCGTTTATTTGACGAAATAAAAAAACGGTAAACTTTACAGGTTCTAAAGACGTTTGTCAGAAGTTTTTGTATTTTTGTAAAATTCACCTCATCCCACCTCATTCTTTTTTTTCCATTAACCTACGACATTTTCAATAATTTTAATACACAAACAAATGATAAAAATCTTGATACAACACATTAAATAAATTAAATTAAATTAAAATAAAAAAAAATATATTAATTAAATTAAATTAATTAATTATTAATTTTTGTTTCAAAACAAAGATTCACTTCGTGCCATCATCTAGAAAAACATCTTTTTATATTTTCTGTCCCTTCAAATATAATTTAAAACGCAATTAATCGCTGGAAAGGGAAGCAAAAACGTATTCAAAACAGAAAACGTAAACACGAAATCGAATAGCAATGTGTGTAGTCACTAAGAAACTTGAATCTGACATAAATAAATGTTCAGCGTCGCGCGTCGTTTGCCCGTGTCCAACACATCAGGAAAAGTGAACTTGGATTAGTTTCAATGTCCAATGTTTGCGTAAATAACAGAATAATCATTAATATCAATGTTGAGAGGTGGTAGAGAGATGTAAGTCAGTCGTTCGTTGGTTGATATTATTATAATTTAAATAAATAACAGTCCTAAAAACATCCTACTGCATACCAAGACCGAAGGGACGAGCAGCGAGCGATGAATGCGAAAATCACGCTTTCTCCCTGCGTGTTGGTTGTTTCAGACCATCCAGTGTAGTTATTTAATAGGATTTAATGAATTTGATATGATCCAATAAGCCAGAATGCATTGATCATGAAAAATAAATGGGGAATTTTTGGTCTATCGAATGGCATGTATTGTTAGCGTAATTTTATTGATTACGGAGACGAAGATGAAAAAGTTATCATTATTTTTTGGCTCGTAACGTAACTCAAAAAACCGGCCAAGTGCGTGTCGGACCACGCACAATGAGGGGTTCCGTATTTGATAAAACTATAATTTAACGATTTTCGGACTTTTTCGTTCACTTGTGCTGTGGGATCTTGCTTCTTTCCAAACATGAATCTAGGACAACGGGAAGTACCCTATAAGTTTTGAATTATTTGCGAGTATCCAAATATATCGCATTAATAGCCGTATTTTTTATTGCGTTAACTTAGAAGCTTGATTTTTTTAGTGCTCCAAGGGATCTACGTATTGATATTAATTTCAACTAGATAACTCCACGCACTCCACTAGATAACTTGACAGACTGTCAGACAGACAGACACACGGACAACGAAGTCCTTCCTTCGAAGATCATTAAGGGTTCCGTTTTTTCCTTTTGAGATACGGAACCCTAAAAAACAGAATTGCAACGAAGGTACAAGTTGTACGTACCTATACTTACTAAAGTATGAAAACAAACATGAGAATAATTTCGAAAATAAATTATGAAGTATCAAAAAAAACGTGGTCGTACAAACATAGACACTGTAATTAATAAAAATCAAAAAGATCACTAGTGTTTCTGTAAATGACACTTATGAGTTAAACTGTTAGTCAGTAGCTGATTATGCGTGAAATTTGAGCATTCATTAATTTTAAAATTGTGTTCGGAGTGTTCTGACATTAATATCTTAGTTTATGTTTTATGGTGTATTGATTACCAAAAATATCGACTGCACACAAAATATATGACCCAATAAAATAAATAAATTATTCGGAATGTCTGAAAGTATCTATTCTCATGAGTTTTTAATATCACGAGAAAAATATTATCAAAATCAGACGGTTTTACACCACTGCGTCTGAAGACGGGTTATTGCTGGAAATCTTGTTAAAATAAAAGTTAATCTTTTCTTGGACCTATCCAAATCAGCACCCTAATTGCGTAGGACACTTTCAAACACAATCCGAATGGCTTTGAAAGGGTAACAGCATAGGTTTGAAAATTTCGACTGTTAAGCAACAACGTAATCAATGCAATGAACCTGGCTGAAATGTCAAAATAAAAGGAATGGTCATGGATTGCCGACGTGTGTTACGCTACACAGGCACACTATGGTGCAAAACAGTCCCACAACAACAGAACAATAATAATACCTATGCAGCTATAACTATAATTATGCAAGTTGTCCTACTGTATTCGCTGCTCTGTGATGAGGGTGAAGCCGAGACGGCACCGACTGCAAACATATCGTGTTGCAGCGACTAGTGGAGCTTATAATTTACCTAATGCCGTGTAAAACGATAGCAGTGCTAATGTACGTGGAAACAAATATGGACGTCACATGGAAAACAACTAGCATATTCATTTAGAATAGGTATGTGATAATTTGTGAGATTTAACGAGATATTGGAATGGAGAATTTGGTATTTCGGTTCACATTGTTATAACGGTATTGTAGGGGGAGGTTGGTTGATAGCGTAGAGCACTGGGCTGTGTTTGATTCTCTTCATCGCTGTCAGATCGATGCATGGTGTTTGGATGTACTCCGGGAGGAGTACACAAGTCGGCGACCATGCGGTAAGAATGGAGCCGCACGTGCACAGGTGCGGCTCCATGCTTTAACTGGCCCAATTCCAATCAAAAGAGGTATTTGGCAAGGGGACACCATTTCAACCATGTTATTTACTTACTTACTTAGAAGATGTTATAAAGACGCTTGATTGGGACAAAATTAGGGTAAAAATCAACGGGATCTACTCGTCACACCTACGATTCTCTGATGATTTGATACTTGTTAGCCATCAAATGCATATTCTCGAATCTATGTTGCAAGATCTGTACTATTCCTCTCTAAAGGTGGGCTTTAAGATGAACATGTCCAAGACCAAAGTGATGACCAACAACAGCAGCGGCGTGCTACCAACTGTGACAATTGGTGGCAGGCCGCTGGAGGTGGTGGATCATTACGTATATCTGGGACATAGTTTATCTTTTGGAAGAGACTACAAAACTAAATAAATCTCGAGGGGCATTTGGCAAGTTAGATGATGTTTTTAGGGATTGGAAGATGCCACAATGCCTGAAAACCAAATTGTATGAACAATGTGTCTTGTCTACCACGACATATGGGGCCAGAGTGTGGACGCTCACTAAAGAGACTGTGTACGAAGTCCAAGTTGCACAAAGGGACAAGGAGCGCGCCATAATAATATGCCTATCACTGAAAGACTGAGACCGTAACTCAGAGATCCGACGCGACGTAGGTCTACGGGGAGCGGCTCTCAAATGGAGGTGGGCAGGACACTTGACTAGACGTGGTGAGGGCGGGTGGAGCAGACCTCTAACGGAATGGTTGTCGAGAAACGATAGAAGGAGCGCTGGCCGGGTGGACGGCCTACAGACGATCGCAGGGAAGACCTAGATGAGACTCGCACAGACCAGGGAAGCATGGCACAAAAATTAGGAGGCCTATACTCACCAGTGGGTGGAGCAAGGCTGACAATGATGATGAAAGTTCAAGCTAAGTTCAGGTTCGAATCTCAATTAGTCTTCAATAGTCACAAAGAAATACATTAATATTCCATCTTCTCATCATTATTTTTACTCAATACTAAATATATTTATTGCTTTACCATAATGTGTACTTAGGTGGTAACTATATAATTTAGATCAGTATGGACCCTGTAGGGCACGGCAAAAGAGTAGGAGAGAGGAAGCCTTGTTTTAGGAGATAATTAAGTTGTTATTGTTGTTGTACCTAAGTTTTAACTTACATATAATCAAAGTCAGGAGATTGCGATTAAAATACTGACATTTCGCTTATCTAATATATGTATAGGTAAGTGAGCATTATTTTATCTGCAAAATGTACTTAAATGTTTTAGATTATTTTCACATTCCTGTACATAGGTAATTGTGTATATTCATTTACTTATATAAATAGTTTTTCTTTGAATAGTTATTATTGCTATATTGCCTATTTATTTATTGTAATTGGTAGGTATATTATTTATTAATAATTATCGTATCATTAATTTATAGGTATTATACACGACACACTTGTCTTTTTTTTATTGCTAAAAATATACGAAAGTCTTTAAAGGACTTTAATCCCAATAGAAACTTAATGCTGGCCAGTAGCCCTGTATTCTTTTATTAGTCTTGCATCATCATCATTGTTTTCTTGCCAATTCATCATTATCAAAAAATGCCATTCGATATTGAAATATTTCTAAATAAACAAATTACAATGACGTTATTCGGCTAGTTCTAATAAATACAACTTTGTTACAAGTCTCAAGTCACAGGAATTCCCATCATTTGAGCACTGCTGATAAAGCCTATACTCCCTCTCACAAAGAAGAGGCCTATGTCCCAGTTCCCAACTGTGGGAACATTATAGGCTTATTATTACGCTTATGACAAGGCTGTGTCTCAATTGTATCAGCACATTGTGGCTTGCTGCCTGTCCATTGGAGTATAGAAAACAGTTAGATAAGCAATAGAATTCCACTAAATTGACGTTACACGTTACGTTCACATTAGGCTGTTCAGCATATAAATTGTCTTATCTACCGCACGTTCGCACCTACCAACCAAACCAGCTATGGCCAGCCTTAATTAAGTACCTACCTATTTAATCTAGCATCTGCCTCCAGTAGATTCCAAGAGGCCTACTTATTAGGTACTCTAGTACATAGGTACTACCTACATATCTAATTATTGTCTACTGCTATTACTAAGTGCACAGTTTTGCCTATTATAAAACTGTGTCTCAACATCGCACTGCTGCACTGTGTCCTTTTTTTTTTTTTGTGGGTGGGCAATCTTTAAATAACTTCTCCCGCTCTGGGCAGAGCAGGAGGGCGTGTCAGACTCTTACTGACTAAAACCCACCCGTGTTCCTTCAGTTGCCTGTGCCAGGGGCCACGGTAACCCTCTTGGACTTTTCCGCAACGCTGCACTGTGTCCTGTGATTAGAATTTCGAACCGAAGAAATTTTGCCGCACTTTTTACTTAATTAACTAGACCAAATTAATTATCCAGCAGATTCCAAGATGCTTATTAATCTGGCTAGTAGGTAACCTACCTACTCGAAATAACGACTGCGTGTGAGTCACTTCAATCTTCGAATTAAAATAGTACCTTCGACAAATACTATTTGTAAGGATCACCGCTACATTGGCGCGTAACCAAATCCGCATGTTCTAGTGTTGCGATAGACCTCACGCTACGGTTTCACGCAGTTGGTACTGTTGCCACTTTGAACAGGAATAGAACGCGCCCGTATTCTAAAATTGGTCATATAAGTATGCGTAAGCACTGCAAGTAGTGCTGTTAAGGTAATTTATAGGATGAGGGAATTCGTTCTGAGTGTCAAAAAACGTTTCGCTCTTGTAAGTCTCTGGTCATTCTTTTTTGCTCTAGTGGACTGGTAAAATCTTCGTTGCCAGGTTCGACCCTTGGCAATTTGTAATAATAATATTCAGACTAACCAAACTTCCCTCATCACATAAATCTTACGCGACTACAATGAAACCAGTCGTAAATAAGTTTCAATTTCAAAATACGTTGCTGAATGATTGCCCAAGACGCCACGACGTCATTTCATTACTCTCGCCCTGAATAGAAAGTTCTTACGTTACACGATTTATAATCCTTCATTCGATACATCGTCAGTCGCATGCACCGAATAGTTTCCCACAGCGACTCAAAATAAAACCCTATCATCGCAATAGAAAACACAAAGCGCGAACACGAACGCGCTGAACAAAAGCAACGGCGGCGTAATATTACGTCTCCGATATCCCTAGATCGATTATGTTTCACATGTTTCTCATTATAACGTCTGGGTACGAAACAAAGAGAGTGTCGGGTTGCCGTGCAATGCTCTTCTGGCAACCCGAGAGTATGGCACCCGACTGTTTTGGTCATGCGAGAACGGAACGCCACACTTTCGGGGAAAACTCGTTTTAGCTGGCAACACCGGGCGTAGCTCGCGAGCCGCGCATTCTGAACGCTCCTTTGTAAAATAATGCTTCTGAATACAGAGTTCTACTTAAATCGGGACATAATTTGTTTAATTACTGTTGGGAATAGTTTAGAGTTACTTACTTATTTATAGTTTTTTTTAATAATAATAGCGTTTCATGTGTCTGCGATGTGACTGCTCATTTCAGCCCTTTGTAGTAGTTGGTAAAGTGAAATAGATGAACGTACCTTATTATTATTCGGCAACTAAAACAAAACAAAAAAAACTTGTTAAATAAAGGAATTCAATAAAAAAGATGAACGTACCTTATTATTATTCGGCAACTAAAACAAAACAAAAAAAACTTGTTAAATAAAGGAATTCAATAAAAACAATTAAAAACAGCCGGTCGATTCTGTAACAATCTCACCGTGATAACTTAGGTGAGTTATCATTCCACCAGGGATTGACACTATCGACAACTCACTTCACCTAAGATAACACGGTTGGATTGTTACAGAATAGCACGGCAGCTGTACCAAAGATGAAAAAAAAAAGCTGTTAGTTGGTCAGTGATTTTTTATGCCAGGCTGGAAACCTTTACAACTATCCAATTATAAGGCATGCATTGCACGATACAGATTTTTAATCAGAACACAATATTGTTTGTTTACAATGTAGAAAACATTGCGGCTTGTAAACATGTCGATAAATATAGAAATATCTTTCTTTTTTATCTCTAATATTTTCTCGTAGGTACTTCATTTAATGAAAGACATTGATATCATGCAGTAGGTATGTCGGTAAGATTACTAGCCAAGTAGAGTAGGTGCTTTATAATAATACTAGTATCTGCCTCTGACTTCGTCCGCGTGAAATTTCTTGTTCCCCCGACCCAACCCGTTAGCTTCGCATCGCTTGCCCGCGATATGACTTCCTTTTCGCCTAGCGTTCTTTCCGACTTTTTTCGTTTGATTGGTAAGGGTCCAAGCATGTTAAGTAGCCTATAGCCTTCCTCAAGAAAAGGGCTATCAAATGCAATTTTTGTTTTTAAATCTGGCTGGCAGTTTCAGAGATTAATGCGTTCCAAAAATATCTTTAATACTTGTATAGATAGATATGATATAAGGCAAGAGTAATGATCATCACACTTGGACCGGTTGGGGATTTCAGAGTTATATTATCCATAAGTCCAGATTTCTAACGATGTTTATTCATCACGGATGTCAGCATAATTTCCAATATAAACTCAGAAAGTAAATACTTTAGTTAAAAAAAAAACATGTTTCGTGTATGGAGACCCTCTTTAATATTTAACTTTATTTTATTGTTATTATTATTTGTTGTTATAGCGGCCATAGTTGTATACCCTTTGAAAATTTCAAATGCCTACCTATTACGGTTTAAAAGATACAGCCTTGTGACGGACGGACGGATGGTCGGACAGACGGACAGCGGATCCTTAGTAATAGGGTCCCGTAATCCTGTTGGCACCCAATAGCGGTATCTACATCACCACATGCGAACTACGCATCACACTGACGTCATGCAAAATCCTGCATCGCGCAAGCAGAGTTTACCACGCAACTAGCATAATATACAACATCCCGACATCAATCATCGGGCAGTTGCCCACCAGACACGACACCCGTCTGGTCGGAGGATCCTTTCTTGTCTATGGAGGTATGAGCGAACTTTACACCCTGTTCCTCATACATCTATAACCCCTTGGGTAGGGAACCCTAAAAAGTCACATTGTTACTTAGGTACCAGGATTCTAACCTCCTGCCAAACACATCGTTCCTGTTAAACTCGACTCCCATGGCAAAAATTTGGCACACAATTTGGCATTTGGAGCGCACGCCTTCAGTACAGATCTTCCTGCCATCCATTCAACCTTATTTACATTAGCATGCAGGCAACTTCCATTCATGATGATTCATGAATTATCTGACCAAGATTATGTCTGGACTTTAAAAGAGACTGTGACCTCTGAGTTTGTTTCGGCCTTTCTTCTCAGAGTAGTCAGATAGGAAACGCCGACCTCATCTAGTTTTTAAAATATGATTGACGTGTAAAAGTGTTTGTAATAAACCTACTTACAGAAATAAAATCATTTATCATGAGCATCTACGTTGTTGGAAACTATGGACCTAAAGTAAAGTCTATGCTGATTGCTTGTCTTAACCTAAGTCATATCATAGTTTTATTTGTACCTACTGAAGCAATATTAATCAGTCTAAACGCGGTTAGTAATCTGCCATTTAGGCACATGTGTATTTTGCACTACTAAGGTATTATATTTTTGCAACTATGTAATAAATAGCTAAGAATGGTGTCAAATGCACCTTAGTGCTCATTGGTAACATCATACGAGCTTAGTGACATGACGGTCCTTTGACAATAAGCTGTAGAATTATGATTTTATTGCTCAAAAAGAGTGATGTTGTAACTTACTCGTTTTTATTTATTGATTTTTCTTTGCAACCTAACGCTAACGAATACCTCTGTTACAAAATGGTTACAAATTTATTATTGTTCTGTTTGGCTTGCTGTGTTAAAATTACAGGTAGTACAATATGTATTATTGCTACCATATTCCACTATTAGCCAAATAAACTATTTGCTTAATCTGAACTACCGCGAAAAAACCCGATGCAAAACCAAAACAGAACTACGCAATGTTGCCAACTCCTCCGAATCATCTCCCTAAAGGTACGTTATAACACGTTATAATAACATGTGTTTATAGAGAGATTAGAAATGTTATATAATGTGGACGTGTTATTTAACATAAGTTTATGTGTTATATAACATAATCTGGACGCACCTTTAGAACCGATTTATAACAAATTAAAACAAGAGCGTTCGCTTTATTTTCTTTTCATCACAATCACATGACCATCGATGACGAGTGCCTTCCCGAGATGCTTACAAGTCATGACGCGGACGTAAGCAGCAAGCTTCACGTAACGACGTAAGACCGTGTTTATAATATCTGAGATGATTTCACTCATTAGAACGAGTCGGAGCTACTCAAGGGCGAGGTGTCCATTTATTTCGAATGTCTGTCTGTTTGTGATGTTTTGAAAGTAAACAATTGTTATAAACCATGGACGTACAAAAATGAACCTATATTTAGTTATTTTTTAATTTAAAATTCAAGCAGACTGTTACAAAGATCTTTTGGCGGCTGAATAACATTGACTGGCAGGCGTTGTTGGTAATTTGTGAAATTGTCACAGAAAATGTATCGAAAAAACAAGATGGCGGCATTTCCGATTTTCGCCATGCGCCAAAAGATCCTTGTACCATTGTAGGTACCTACCTCAGAACAATAACTAAAGATTGTTCTGAGGTACCTACAGTCCGGCCGTCGAGAGAATGCGTTCCTGACACCTGTCAGTGCGACAATTCTAGTAACTAATAAAGATCACTTTCGCAAAACACGTATTCGTTTGTACGAAACTGACGAGTATCAAGAACGCATTCTCATGACGCGTCCGCCAGATTGTTAGTAGGTGGTAGTACGTACCTACGAATTGTTTTTGAAAAAAGTCTCATTAAGTGGGTTATGTAGGTAGACCTGTCAAGGTCTTTTTAACTAAATACCTACTAAAATATTCTGTACCTTGTAGGTACATTAGAACATTCCATTCCCTAAATGAGCTTTAGTAGGTAATTCACACGGGCATCAAACACAGGTGCACAATTACCTATTTTCTTTGTCGTACACTATGGTGAATACGCGGAATAAACGCCGTATTTACGTTACCTACCTACCTATGTTTAAAATGTAGGTGTACCACCCGATACATTTGACGAATATCATACATAACACACATAACATAACATCAGGCCCCTTATCCTCGAAGGCTTAGGCAGAGGTGTAGGTACCTACCTAAGTACACCCACATTTTGGCAGTAATAGGTGGCGGACCTATTAGTTTATTGTTTTAACGAATATCACACCTATAATAGTATTTTTTCTGAGAAATTATGCAGACGATGAAACTTAAGTTATTTATTGAGATTAATATGTAGCAATGAAGCCCTCTCACCGAGAGGAGGCCTGTGTCCCAACAGTGGGAACATTATAAGCTGATGAGGATGAAAAATGAATCGAATTATTGAACGCGCGCCTAACGTTTTTTTTACGAATTCTGCCAAAAGGCGCACCTATAAAAACAGGGTAGCCATGATTAGTTTCAAAATCGGGATAAACGTGGACGGGTTTGTTATTTTTTCTGGAGTGTTACATTTTCACGATAATTCGAGAAGTTGCTATTTCAGCACATGATTATCGAAAGGAAAGAAAAGGAAAAATGAACACGTAGGTACAAAAAAAAAACTTAATTTTAAATTCCTGTTTTTTTTTTGTCAAGAATATTATAATTTTGTGTCACAAGTTTCCACTTGTAAAAGACGCCTTCTAATGTTCCAACCCCAAAATTGTCTCATATAATTATTCCGTTCCACCGATATGAAACTTCAAAGAGCCTCATACATAGGTATGTACATGTGTGAGTACATGACTTCGGCTTCAAACTTAATTAGAATGTAATACATCCCCGTCAGCCAGACAACGTCCACTATTGAACATAATATGCCTCCCTCGTCGTTCGTTCACAACAAGGGGTCCGGAGGCAGACTGCATTAATCACTGCATAATACAAGTACGTATCGTGATATGCGAGCTGTTGGTGAGTTTAGAGTTTGCGATGATGTTATATTGTTATATCAGGTATTGGAAATTATACTGAGTTACTGATAATGCAGACCATTACTGTAGTTACGAGTTCAATATGGTCTCTAGGTGGTGTTTAGTCCTCGCGGACAATGGAAAGGAAACGCCGGAAAAATGCCCAAAAGAAAAACATACCAGCTTAGGGTTTATTGGATTGGATTAAGCTGGGCATAATGACAGCCTAAACGTAACGGTAACTGTGACTGGTTTTTTTATTGCAAAACATGCACTACTTACAAAGTTACAATGTGAAGGCATTTAAAGTAAAGGGTAACTCAAAGTTTATTTTCAAAATTGGCAAAGGATTTCAACAAACATTCTTGACAAGCGAGAAAAAAAAGCAGCCAGTCGGTGGTGTCTGATTACAAGATATTACTGCGATGCGACGGTATTAAGTGGCGGCGTTCGGTTTCATCTTACGATATGACAACATGTACGATTGTACATCGACGCTGCGTCTTTAAGTGGCCGAAAAAAATGTAAACGATTTGGACAAATGTTTTTTTTTTGTGTATGATGTGGGATGTGGATTCGAGGCATGATGTACTTCGGTTAAGTTGGGATTTCAGAATTGTAGTTATAATTATAGTTTCGATAAACCTTTTGAAAGTAAATTTTAAAATTACTTTGTAGCATTTTAAAATCTACTTCACACCTATCCTAAATTACAAAAATAATAACTCTTCTGCTGAACATCAGATTGCCACCCTGTTAAAATGTATAATCTATAGCTGAAACATAATCTCAGATACATTTACCTCACTATATAATATTTAAGTATAATGTAAGCTGAGCTATCCTTTGTGTTGAGCTGTCAAAATAAACCCTTTCATCTAGTCCATCTCCCCAAGGCTAGCCGATATTACACACAAACAGAAAACCAATACACCAACACCATACACACATCATAGATTATTGATGTAAAAAGTAGTAAAACCAGACGGTTCGTGTTTCACGAAAATTAACGTCAGCCTGACGGGCCGGGCCTGTGACGCAAAATGGAGTCAAATGACGCCAGGGCCGGTTTAGCTGAGACGAGCATTAATTATACGGGATCATGTTCAACAACTGCGCTTAGGGTTCCGCTCACGCACTGTTTTGTGTCGCGAAACCGGATTTACTGGATTTTCAATGTTGTGGAGTGACTGATTGAGTGTTTATTGAATTCGCTGCGAGATAAATCGATTCTGAATCCTGAAAAACCTAATGAGTAAGTAACTAAAAATTTCTCAATAAGTTAAAACACTCAATCATTATTACATATAAAAAAAAAATGATGAATTTATGATTAAAATTACATTACACAGAACTCATTACAAGAATCAGTTTCAATAAAGGATTCATATTTACAGAAAAATGTAATAAAGCAAAAATGGGAAACAAAAGCTTTGTCTCCCATGTATGTTATTAAATAAACGAATGCTGTATCAATTTCTTCAGATGAAACCTGATGAATTTATTTTCCCAATATTTTAAAAACTGTTATTGTTGTTTTTCGCATAGCTCAGCACCGACGGCAGCGGAGGCACACAGCGTCTCATTTTACACTAAAATTAACGACGATACCGAGCGTCGGGTGTCGAGACGAGAACTTACAATAATTAAAACGAGCGATTGAAACCTTCACCGATGTTCTCAAATTATATAATTAAAAATATTTTAATTATACCTCATCGATATCATAATAATATTTCGTTTTAATTTTGTGAAACTTAATAGTTATTGAAAAATGTTTACGACCCTCTGCTAAAGAAAATTATTTTGCTTTTCAGAGAATATTAATTAGTAACGTCTCTAAGAGTATAGGAGAAATACGGGTTTTATTTCAACTTTTTGCTTTCTATCACGTTTTAATTTAGTCCTCCAGTCTGTACGTACACTACGAAAATAAAAAGACAAATCTCTCAAGTAAGCTTTGTTTTTTTTTTAGAACATAGGTGTAAAATTTGTATTTAATTTACATTTTTAATAAGGACCTATGAATAGATAAGGTAATGCTGTTGTGGGTACCTTTTTCACTTAGGTACTTGTTACTACTTACAACACTAATAAACAAACATAGTAAACATATTTTCTTTCTTTTTGCTTTTCTTTTACTTTTTCCTACAAGCTACAAAACCTGCTACTGATTAGTGGCAATTTGGAAGTCTCTTTGTGTTATTTTTTCTTGTAACAAACAAAACACAAGCATTTAAAAAATGTGCGGTGTTAACGTCACTAATGTAGGTACAGTAGTGTCCGGTCAAGTAGTAATATGAGAAGCGGTTGTAAAATGACACTCTACTAAAAGCGACCCGTCTAAATTTAGTAGACACATCATTCAACTATATTGTGTTACATATTTCTATGTAAAGGGTGTTTAATGTATCGTTATTTTATAATGATGAAAATGTAGCAAAACATTATATAAAAATATAACAAAAACATCTGGTAGTCGAAAATTTTAAATACTTATGTGCTCTTATCAATTATTAAGTACATATTTCCAAAAAGGTCAGATGGCAATAATTTAATCCCGAGAAATATTAATGTTCATTAATTTATTCCTTTTAAAATAATTAGCATAATCAGCCTATAATGTTCCTACTGCTGGGATTCATGCCAACTCTCGGTGAAAAGAGGCCTGTGTCGTATGCCTAAAATAATTATGGTAAGTACTTAAATTTTATTTCACGTAAACAAATAAATATTAAATGTTTTGAGAATTCCATACCAACAGACTCGAATATCTCAGTAACATAATACGGCGCAGTTTTTATGTCACCCGATGTTAAGTAAACATCTATAAGAACGTTTTACATACTTTATTTATACTACAAAACGTGATTTATATTAGCTTTAAGTTAGAAAAAACTGTAATGGCGTCTCGTAAACTGTGAAATCATGGTTACCCTAAAATTAAAATGTCAAAAACCAAAGTCTATATTAAAATACTTTGTTCATGATTTAAAAGATTGTATTGGATAAAGGATTGTTAGTAATTATAATTTCATTGTTTTTTTTTTAAATTACAAATTGACAATTGTGACCGTATTTTTACTACAGGTCAAGATTACCGCATGAAATAGGTGGCTGCTTACTTTCCTCAGCAAAAAGAAACATGGTGATTAAAAAAAAAATTGCCTTTGTGGTTTTTATTGTTAATATTTCAAACCATGCACACTATGTTCACAGAATACATCATATAGGATAAAGCAGATAAGACCAACATACAGAAACCCAAGCTCTGAGCTAGATTTATCGGACTTTACCCCTCCAAAGTTATGAAATATCTTTGTTTTGAAGGATTTTCATCTGTATTGCTTGGTGTTAAGGTCTATTCGGTGTGTGGGTTGGATGTGGAGCTGATGGTGGACGAACACTTGATACGCGCACGCACGCCTCCCGTGCCCGCGAGGTGGTGTTTATTCACCCCCCTTTATACGAAGATTATGGATGTGATGCAGATACGGCATAGATTTGGTCAGTTGAATTGATCTACAAAATTGACGTTTGATTGGTACCTAATGTTATAGGGTGTTTTTTTTTTTTTGTAGAAAAGCCAGCCTGCAGTAATTTCATATTTTGAAAATACTCAATAGGGTTATTTTTCCTAAGTTGGTTTGCCACAAAAAGGCGTTTAGTTGGTACTTACATGGTGCTTTAATATTATCTCAACGCACACCGAGTATGCACCTGCAACATTTATCATGTTTTGACTTTTACCAAATTAAGTGAGTCCTAATTGGTCCTATCGTCCATCCATAGGTTGTGTCCTTACGCCGCACATACCACAAATAACCCTCTGCATCGCGCGGCTCACATTGTTCTATGAAAGATGTACAATGCAGAGGCATCGCATCGCGGTGTCAATTACAACAGGCTATCGCGTGTCACTCCCATCACACTCGTGTTGACTTTCCATGTTTGCTCGTTACTATATACTGTTGTAATTATTATATTATCTTGCTTGACGTCATACATTCGTTGGTTGTGCATGAGGACAAAGAATAGTATGGTAGGACGAAATGCCCAATGACCAGTCGCGGGGTCTGGATTCTTGACGTTTACCCAAGAAGCAAGAACATCTTGGGTAAATAATTTTAAATAATCAGGGTAAATTAAAATGCTTTTATTAGTACCTAGGTTATTATTACTATTACTTATTACTAATAAGTTCCAAAAATGTAGGTAATACTAATAAGTTATTAGTATTACCTACGTTTTTGGAACGACGGGTCTCGCATGCGACTTTCTCTCCCTCTCTGTCTCTTTCTATTTTATACGAGTATTATGTGTGCGTGCGAGTATCGCGCCAGGAACTTCGTTCCTGACAAAAAAACGTTAAAACGAGGTCTGATCTCCAAGACTTTCAGATAAATAGAGACAGAATGTATCTTAGTTTCAAACTAAATGGTCATATTTATTAAGTTAGTAATGCCCCGACCACAAGCGTTTTATTTTCCCAAATCTCCTTCGATGTAGGTATGTATTTAATAGGTTTTTTAAATAATGCTAGCATGTATCCAAATAAAGGATGGGGAAAATTAACTTTTGGGATTGGATGAAATATAAATAGATAAGTACCTTTTCTTTGAGGATATGAAATCAACAAATAATTTTTCCGTTCTGGGCGGAGCGGGACGGCGTTTCAGACTCTTACATATGTACCTAAGGTTTTCTATAAAAAAGTTTCAAAGTCAAAATCAAAAGTCATTTATTCAAACTACTACTACTAGGCTGTGAATCAGCACGTTTTGAATGTCAAAATTACATAAGACAGTCCCACAAAACTCCCTCCCTTCACTCGTTTAAAAATGTAAGTCCAAGGGCAGCCAAAGCTTTGGTTTTTGACCGGACAGTCCAATTGTTGAGTGATATTTTATGTTGCATAACATAACATCAAAGCATCAAACCTGTATTCCCGAACGATTAGGCAGAGGTGCACCTATGAGTACACCCAGATTTTTCCAGTTATGTTTACGTCTTTCAATAGGGGCGAGCCTAATTTATATGTTGCAGTACCCCATTATTTAAAATTAACTGCAATTAACTTACACGTGATGTGCGTAGGTGCTTAGTGCGATTACTTAAGTTCTATCGTGACTCAAATGTAAGATAAGTTCTTAATACTAAAACCTGTGTAAAGAAGACCACAAAAGTAAAAAAAAAAAACATTTCTACGCCATAATGCGTTATTGAGTTATAAACAGCACGTGTAAAAATAACTTTACACGCACTTAATATGTGTAATGAAGGTAATATGTTAATACCCTCAATTAGGTTTATAGGTGGCCTACAATCATCGTCTTTATACGAGTACATCGATCTAATGCATCATCAAAAACACTTCCTTGACCGTGCCTCGACTGACCTCTCAGACTAAATGACTACTATATCAAACGATACGTAACTAAATGCACATGCGCTACATAAATAAGATGCGACACCGACAATGTTAGTTAGAACATAAACAGATTACTGAATTATAAACCTTATAGCCAAAGAAATAAGGAGTCAAATAAAAAGTTGCGCACGCGACCTTGGCCCAATAATGTGCGTACGCGCATTTGTTGCAAGTGCAATATTAATGATCGGACGTTTCGTAAGCGTTTTGCGGAAAAGATTCTAGGGCATCGTGTCATGACAGCGTGTCGGATTTAATGATTAACTTGTTTAATTTTCGTTTAGACATTGTTATTTTAAGGTATCAATTACTTTGGGCTGTTTCAAGATACATGATTCAAAACTGAGATTTGTGCGATGAGCTGTCTGCAACATATTTCAGACTAGTGATCATGTAACAGTGGACTATCTACCAGATGCAAGCCAATGTAAATAGTAATTTTAACCTGTAGGTTTATCAGAAAAACTGGACTGTAAACCAGTTCCAGTTCTGAATTCTGAAAAAATACATCATTTTGGAAAATCGTCCATCTGATGGCAAAAGGCTAATCAACCATAAACACCTATTCCCGATGCAGTGCAGACCTAATCACACCATTAATTAAGTACTAAGAACTTTAGGGTTATCAAGTCGGGATCTCAGCCCGACTTCTTTCCGTCTTTACTCGGCAAGTGGGTTTAATTTGATGATCCGATTCACAGAAATGCACTGGATTTTAAACACTTTCTCAATAGTTTTAAAACCACCGTTTTGTTATGTTATCCAATCCAAAGTGCTGAATGCCACAAGAACATAAAAATAAGACTAGTCATTGCAGTAAAAACGTTCAAAGGTTTCTAAAATCTTTAGCTCCAATTTTATCGGTATAAAGAGGGCTTTGAGATTTAAAGCTGTTTGTTTAAGTAAACAAGCTCATACTTATTGTATGTTAGTCTGTCTTCATCGCGTGCTCCCTTTATTTTTCCAAAGGCATTTCCGTCAATTTTCCATCGCATCCATTACACCTTGACATGACACGGTCGATTGCAGTTCGACGCACGATATAATGTAATAGAGCAATGCATTTTACATTTGCATTTAGATAGAAAACAGGATTCGACATCTGTGGCGTTTTGAATAAAAGGTTTTTAACCACGATATATGGATGACATGATACCGACTGACATGGTTTTCTAGAAAGACATTGAAAAATAAAACCCTGATACGGCGATAACTTTATTTTGGATTAGAGCAATACTCTGTTTTTTCTTTTTGAAAAAGCATTTGCCTCCAGCCTAAGGGTGCTTGCGCGAAGAAGCGGGTTTTCGGGTCCGACTGTCGGTACAGATAGTTGCAAGATGATCTTCGGAAAGATACGCTTACATGTTTTAGTGTGTTTCTTTATGTATGTAAACACAACAGTTAACACGGGACTATTTCACCCGCACCGATCGGTACGAACTTGTCTTTACCGGGAACTCGGTTCCCTATGCAAGCACCTTAAAGGTCTAGCCTACATTAGCACAGGAAAGTGAGAGAAATGTGTGGAAGCCTGGAAGCCAGGGAGATGGAACCCCTTGCCCTGTAGTGGGACTAATCAAAAACGGTTGCAGACCATGACCAATTGACCACAGATAACCTGCTAGAACCTTGTCTACATTCATTTTGTCAGCGTTGTTGCGCGGTTGGCAAGGTTTGGCGACACAAATGACATTCCAATAGGCAATACCCCAAATATTGTTAACGAGGTAAACAATACTTATTTAATATTTACCTATAATATCCTACACCGAATAGATACATAACGTGATTATGTGACATAAAAGGGCTAAACTTCACTCGAGTAAAGAAAAGATAGTAAAAAGTAGTAGTAGTAGTAGTAGAAAGTACAGATACTTAGTAGTGAAAGATAATATTATTAGAAGCTATATTATTAGAAGTTTTAAGTTGCGGAGACACATGTTTTACGAGAAAAAAAAACAAAATTTTTGTAATATTTTGTCACTTTTGTCTTGCCATTGAACGGTTTCGTAATTTTCGGTTTACGTAAGTTCAACGCACTAAAATGTTTAACTTCATATTCACCTCAGGTGGGGGGTCTCCTCCCTCCCACCGTAAATCAGATAGATGATTTCAATAAACCTATCAAAATAAGATATTCATTTAAAAAAACATAATAAAAACTGCATTTCCTAAACTTTCCCTTTGCGCGGGGTAACATAATATACATCTATGTATATACATAAATATATTATAGCCTTTTAGAAAAGTCCTCCGTTTATAGTCTTAAAAACTTTAACGGATACAAGGGGGGCTAACGGATCTCCCTTCATATTATTCGTCACCTCTTTGGACCTTTTAATCGATGTCAACACAAGAGAAGAAAACGTATTATGTTTGACGTGTAAAAGTCTTTGTACAAACGTACTTACCTACAGAAATAAAATCATTTATCATAAGATAGGTTAGAATATAAAAAAAAACATATCTCAAAAACGGGGGGGGGGGGGGGCTCAGCTTTTCCTTCAAAGGGGGTTCTAACCCCCCTCCCCCTTAAATCGATGGATGTTAAAGTGAAGTCCCATAAAAGCTTTCAATATTTATATAACGTTTTTTTTGTATATAAATAACGTTTTTTTTTGTATTTATATTACGTTTCTGCTACTGCTGCTGCAAATGGTGCGTACCAAATGTGCGTACAGCTTCGTTTAACTACCTGCAAAATAGCTACAAAAGATAAAACAAAGGTTTTTCTGGGAATTCTTCTTCTTAATTAATATTTAATGCCGATAAACGGCCGGTACTTGAACACCTAACAATATGTACCTTGATTCATATTCACAAGTGAAATGCATTTTGCTATTTATGGCTCCATAATAACGGGTTGAGAGCACTTACAACTTATCAGATCGTTATATTCAGTTTATTGCTACCGTTCAATGATTTTATGTTACAAGACCTATCATTTGGTGTTCATCTAATTTATGACTGGTGGGAATGTTCTTGTAATTGTAATATCGCATCAAAGTACCAGCTCAGACCAACAAAAAAGTAGTCCCAGTAAATGTGTTTAACTCTATTAATTATTGTTTTTGTATCACGGTACTCAGACGACTTAAAAATAATGCGCAAATGTAGTCCCCACTATTTTGATCTGTGTAATAAAAATTAAAAATACTAAAAAGATACCTTTGTAAGTAGGACAGAGACTACACAGAGGCGACTAATGCAATAAATTAAATCGACCTCAAATTTTTGTTACAAATCGCCGCGTGTGTCCTGTGACGTCATCGACGCGTGGACACCGCCAATGGGGTTATTGACTTGTCAAACTATTTCCGTGGCGCCAAAATAAAAGCGCGCGAATCCACGGGGGCGGGCGGCCATCGTGCATCGGTGACAATAACGCGCACAGGCGACGCTACCATACGTCCACAATTACGATAAACAGATGAAAACAATAAATTGAAGCGTCGGCTTGTGGCCTGGGACGGTCTCGAGTTACGTTTTGAGCAAAGGAACGTCTAAAATTACCCCGCACGCACACACCTACCGTGCTGCCAGTCAGTACACACCAACACAGCAGCGCCGCCTATATCTATTATCAAAACATCCAGCGACTCTGGTTACAGCGATCCGAGCGCGCTTCGGATATCGCGTTACACACTTTAATGGCTGGAAAAGGCCTCGAAAACGTGATATTACACGCGTTTTATTGTGTATCGCAAAATGTAATTAATATCGAAATATAACACCGAATAATTTATTCGGCGTAACCCCGAGTCTCGAACCTTTGTGGAGGTCCCCTCGCAGATCAAGATGAATAAATATCGAATTTAAAAATACGATTCGGTCGTCTCCTATTACGAGACCGACTGAAACAGGCCGCTTGCCAATAAGACGAAACCGTAACACGATGATGGTTTTCCAACGGAAACCCACGTCAATGTCGGCGAAAATATTTGTAACTGAACTTTACCTTGATTTCGTCTTCATTTTCTTTTTTCACTTGAGCCCTTGGTGGTGATGATGGATTGGTGGGTGTTTTACTGTCCATCTTAGATATACAAAGTCACTATACTTAATATGTAATGATATTATAACAAGTGAAAAATATATACAGGATTTTTTAAAAGTTTTTCTTGTTCAACTTTAGCGTTCGCGTAAACATTATATTATGCGCGCAGCAGCGTCAGGGTTACAATACGTGCGCTCCGCGCGGCGATCGCAGCGCGACTGAGGGCGGCCATGATTGGTCGTTTTGTTGAGCGCCGTGAAAAAAGCTCGTTTTCCCGCGAACTGTCGGACCTAGGGCGGAGCTTACGGACCGGACGTAGCGCATGGGCGGTTAACTTTCGTCCACTTTCAAGCTTCATGTAAAGTAAACCCCTTTTGCTAATGATATTGTTATGTTCCGTGATAAACATGGCTTTGATGAACAATTTCCACTTATAGAACTTACTGATTTACTGGTCTCAACCACTTCGGTAGGATTCGGTCCAGGAAAGAAACTTATGACAAGCTTATTATTAGATCATTCTATTAAATATTTGCAAAAAGTAGCTTTTATTTTAATATCTGCAAGGCGACCACTAAGTATCTTGAAAAAAAGACAAGATTGGCCATCCTACCTTAGTGATGATTGATAAAATTTTATTGTCTTTTTGATTATTATGTAATACTAATTTGTAAGAAAATTACTTAGCAGCCCCACTTAGTTCCTACTGTGACTGGACCGCGTCCCAGCAGTGGGAACTAAGTGGGGCTGCTCAATCATTTTCTTGTGGTAACTAAGTGGGGCCTCCTCTCGGTGAGCGGGAGTGGGCTGTAATCCACCAAGCGGGCCCAGTGCGGGTTGGTAGATGTCACATGTCTTCGGATTTACGTTCTAGGACATGCCGGTTTCATCGCGATGTTTTCCTTCGCCGTTTTAGAGAGCAGTGGTAATGAAATAATTTACGAAAACACAAAGTAAAGCGCTTAACGGGGTTCGAACCTCTGACCTTCAAGGCTTCAACTGTAAGTCGTGGCCGTTCCCTCTGGGCCACCACTGTTATCTACGCTGGAACTGTAAAGTACTTGTGTAAACGTAACATAATATTTCTTGATGGGATAGTAATGTGTCATTTTAGTTGATTTCAGTATTTGAATGTATTTTTTAGTAACCATACTTAGAATTTAGCATTCACAACCAATAATTATATTTTACAAAAGCATTTTAACACAGCAGTCGGTGAAAATGATAAAATTGGACATTAAAAGCAAAGTATTCGGCTCGTTTACTAATCTTTACCTATTGCTTGTAATAAGTTACTCTAACTAACTCCTTTTGCGTGATTTTATAGTAAAAGTAGTTTCTGACCGAAGGTTCGGTTTCGGCCAAAAAACCGCCGAACTATTCGGTAAAAATCTCACCATGAAAAGTTAGGTGAAGTGAGCTGTCATTGCATCAGCCGGTCGATTCTGTAACAATCTCACCGTGATAACTTAGATGAAGTGAGCTATCATTTCACCAGTAGGTATGTCGATTCTGTATAAATGTGACCGTGAAGTGAACACTTAGGTGAAGTGAGCTGTCAGTGCCATCCCACTGATGCTAGGGATTTACTAAACCAAGCATTCCATTTACAATCATAATCGAGATTTTAATTATTTTTTTATGCTAATTCTGTTGATCATTTTATGTTATTCCAAGGGTGGCTAAAATGACTATTTACGGGTTTTTTAAATAAAACAGCAATTCAGATAGAAACTCAAATAAGTTCTTTTATTTTGATTTCCTAAACTAGTTTCCGACTGAATTTCTGTGTTGCTGTTTTATAAAAAAAAAAACTAATAATAATATTTAGACACTTTTATACTAGATTAGAAATAATATAAAATGATCAACAGAATTAACATTAAAAAACATAATTAAAATCTCGATTATGATTTTAAATGTAATGCTTGGTCAATCCCTAGCATCAGTGGGACGACACTGACAGCTCACTCCACGCTCACTTCACCTAAGTTTTCACGGTGAGATGGTTACAGAATCACAATGATGCTAGGGATTGACACTATTGACAACTCACTTCACCTAACTTATCACGGTGAGATTTTGACAGAATAGCTCGGTTGGTGCTAGGGATTCAAGCTGGCGTTCGTGAACTGTCGCGGTTTTGGTAGAATACGAACGACTGACAGTTAGGCAAACGGGTGGAGTGGATTTAGTAATGGGGTCCAGTTTTCATAATTTTTGAACACCACCCAAAAAAATTAAAGAGTATTTACTTAAGTACTTATAAATTAAAGTCATTTAGGTCCTTATCAGACATGCTGCTTTTAGTATTAGTGAGTAGGGATTTATTCGCTCTCCGGAAGATTTATACAAGCTTTAGTTTAGAGCTTGTACAACAGCAGATACATCATAACCTTACCCCTTCCACAGGCACGGTGTATTGTTGTCAGGAAGAGGAGAAACCTATGCACTTCTCAGCCAAGCAAGTCAAAGGAGTCATACAGCGCATGAGCAGGGGCAGGTCTCCCGGTCATGATGGACTCAGCATCGAGCACTTGAAATATGCAGGGGTCCACGTGCCAAGGGTCTTGTCACTGTTCTATGCGATGTGTGTTAGCCATTCATACCTGCCGGAAAGTTTAATGAAAACTATTGTGGTTCCCATTGTTAAGAACAGGGTAGGGGACATATCCAGTGAAGGGAATTATCGCCCGATTTCCCTGGCAACGGTCATGGCTTAGGTGTTGGACAGCTTGACTCATGTTTGAAAAATATCTTAAATCTTCATGAAGCACAGTTCGGGTTTCAGCCTGGACTATCTACTGAAACTGCTATCTTGAGTCTCAAGCATACTGTTCAATACTATACTGATCGTAATCGGTGTACGCCTGTTTCCTTGCCTCTCAAAGGCCTTCGATCTTGTTTCCTATGATGTGCTTTGGGACAAGTTGAGGGACAGGGGTGCCCCTGCTGAAATACTGAAAATTTTCCAGTACTGGTATGCCAATCAAAAGAACCAGGTAAAGTGGTCTAACACTCTCTCTTCAGCATATAGATTGGAATGCGGTGTGAGACAAGGGGGTTTAACATCCCCCAGGCTTTTCAATCTGTATGTTGATGGCCTCATCACTGAGCTCAGCAGCATGAGTATTGGATGTCGAATAAATGGAGTAAGCGTCAATAACATCAACTACGCGGACGATATGGTGCTGCTGGGCCCAACTGCTGGGGCAATCAGAGAATTGCTCAGAGTGTGTGAGAATTATGCTGCCTCACACGGACTGATTTATAATGTCGCCAAGAGTGAATATATGATTTTTAAGGCCGCGGGTAGGTGTCCGGACTCTGTTCCGGAAATAATAAGACTGAATGGGCTCCCGTCAAACAGGGTGTCCAAATTTAAATATCTTGGACATTTCATCACCGACGACCTTAAGGATGATATAGACATAGAGAGGGAGCGTAGGGCTTTAGCGGTCAGAGGTAACATGTTGGCCCGTAGATTTGCTCGATGCTCTGACCAAGTAAAAATTACGCTTTTTAAGGCCTACTGTCAGAGCTTTTATACGAGCAATCTATGGGTCAATTACACCAAGAGATCGCTGGATGCCCTGCGCGTACAATATAATAATGCATTCAGGATGTTGTTGCGACTGCCCCGTTTCTGCAGCTCTTCGGAAATGTTTGCTGAGACCCACACAGATGGCTTTCATGCTATAATCCGTAAAAAAACCGCGTCGCTGCTGAGCAGAGTGCGGGGTAGTCGCAACTATATCCTGAGAGCTGTGGCGGAGAGCTATACTCCAAATATTCGGCATTTTATCCGGAGGTTGCTCAGGTAGGAAACATGTTTTCTTGCCTGCTCGTCCTCTGCGTGGTGTGTGCATCATTGTATTTTATTTTATTTTATACCAACCTTTAACTACTACTAACACTAGAATATACGTTGTTTTTTGTAATACTAACATAATATGGATCCCTGTTATCTGTAATAAATGAATTTTAATTTAATTAATAACGACTCTCGACTTCGGTCGCAATTGGATCGCCGCCGATCGCCACACGTTTCAGTGATAACTTGGACGCTCCATCGCGTTTTGTGGCAACTCATTCTGTTTGAGTGCTTGAGATGCTGAATTGTTTGGCGGAGAGCATTGCCGCTGTAACTATTGAGCTTCGACTAAATCGCTAATCGCAGATACTTACAGTAGCTTGTCTGTCAAGGCCCTTATTTAAGTTAGGGCTGATTTTTTGATCGCCTTTTTGCAATGTTGACAGTTTTTCTTACAAAAATTCTGATAAAAGTATTTTTTTTCTTTGGATAAATGAAATTGATAATTGCAAATCGGTTATGGGCGAAACTGGAAGGGGAGCCGAATATTCGGTTACAGTATAAAAAGGTAATAAGTAAGTCAGCCCCCTATTACATGGAATTTTAAAATAACTGGATAAATGTGTTGTAATAATATAGGAACCTAATAATAACACCTCTGCTCAACTTGTCGGCGTGATTTTACGCTATAGTAAAAAGGGAATTAATTAACTGCGCGTCAAACAAGTTTAAGAACAATCAAAACGTCAAACAAATAGAACACAGCGCTTCTTTTTATTTATTTTTGTTTTTAAAAACTATCTGAACTTTTAAAGTTGTGTGTTACTGTTAAAGTGGATTAGATAATCTAATTGATAATCCTGATTTTCAATTGATAGGTAAGTATTGTAATAAATTGTGCAGATACACTTCGTTTGAACTGTTTTTGCCTCTTTAAATGATAAATAATTTTATTTGTGTAAGTAGGTTTGTAGATATACGAACACTTTTTGATGTCAATCATATTTTAAAAACTAAACGAGGTCGGAGTATCCCGGTATCCTGACTACCTGAGAAGAAAGGCCAAAACCAACTCAGATGTCACAGTCTCTTTTGAAGTCCCGACATAATCTTGGTCAGATCATGTAAAGACCATGTAGATCGGTGTCTGAAATGGTCTTTTGAGGAAAGAACCACTCAGATTGAGTAGACCTGAACCTACAGCGCATTTATTTGTCAGTAATCGTATAGCTCTCTTTGCTAAAAGGTCCACAATTAGGTACCTATGGCTTATAAAACTATTTAGTAACTACCTACAATGTCTTGTTTTATCACCTTTAAATTAATTCAGACTTTCGGGCTTCTGACGACCCGTAACGATGGTCAAAGATCCACGAATGACAGCCGGGACCAACGGCTTAACGTGCTTTCCGAGTGTTTCCGAGGCACTGAAGATTTTTGGTATGTAAAGATGGTCACTCATCCACGAACTAACCTCTCGGCTCTTATTAGGTACTTAACCACAAGCTCCAAGCCCAAGGTTTGATTAAATAATATATCGTCTGACATTGCACACAGCACCATCTAGTTCCAAGTTAAGCACTTAAGGCTTGTGTTATGGATACCAGATGGTTGATACACTACTTAAATAATTTTTTTTTTTTCGTAATACATACATATTATAAATATCACTGACCTCTATTACTTTATTATATAAATATACATCCATGACTCGGGTACAAATGTCCATATTCATCATACAAACATTTGCCCCTACCGGTATTCGAACCCAGTACCATTTGGTTTCGCTGACTACACTTAGCCACTGTAGCCACTACACCAAACGTGTCGTCTAAATGCATGCCTAATAAAAAGGTTAGGTAGGGTAGGTTTCAGAGCAGTGGCGGACTAAGCCTGACGGGGGCCCGGATCGGCAAACCTAAATGGGGCCCGGCCCCAGGAATGAACGTCGACATAATTATTTAGCACGCTGCCTCGAAAAGGTCAGGTTTTCTTTTGACCATTGATACATAAATAGGAGACACTTTGTCGACAACAGAAAAGCGAGACGAACAGAGGATGGTAGACCGAGCGAAGCAAGCTCGAAATGTTTTGCACGCTCATAGATAACTTTTTTATTTTAATATTTAGTTATACAGCGTGGCGCTGCTATGGTGACCTTAATTTAACACACATATACGTTTTCACATTTTCGTTTCATGACAATTTTTTATTTCCATTAAACGTTATTATTTACAGATTTATTAAAGAATTTAGGAAATAGCATCTTAGAGCAACCTGTACTTAAAGAACTGTCGCGCAGCGGTCATTTCCCTCGGTCACGGATCATAACTTCGCATCAATGAAATTAAAACGAATAAGCAATACTATTAGGATGAAACAAATGCATAGAGTAGGCGAATTTAAGGAAATTTCCTTTGTTGGCGAGCAGCGCAGGCGACGCGCGCTCTCCCTTCCACCCACCCGCCGCACCGAACACGAATTCTTTTTTTGCTTTTCTAGTGCTAGTCGAACCCGTGTCCTTGACGCACTTATTTACTCTAGTGCGCATAATTACGTCGCGAAAAAGACTCTTAGCTATTGTTTTATTTATTTCTTTTTGTGTAATTAGGATAGTAATTAGATCATGGTACTGCGATAAAGACACTTTGATTGGTTTTCGTTTTCTTATCTAGTAGGTACGTTTACACCTCTTGCGATACGGACGCATTTATTTGTGCTATTAGTGCTTGTGTAAACTTATGATCGTGATGGCAGTGATTAGTGATGACAGTTATTACTAATAGTAACAAGAGAGGGTGATGTGATAAGTGTTTGTACCACTTGCGCCGCTCGGTTTCTTTGATAATATGCCGTCAAAGAATCGGACCGATCACGAGTAGGTACAAGACGCGATGCGCCGCGTCGCTGCCGCTCCGAGTTAACGTAAGCGAGCTAGGTAAGTAATTTCATGAATGAATTTTTGCAAGGGTGATCCCAATTTTAATGACTTTTTTATTATTTAGTTTGTTTGAAAATTTTTTTTTTTCAGTTTACGTATTATTTTAACCTATCAATATTTATATGGTTAATGGGCACTAGCCCTACCCGTGTATTAAATTAAAGTCACCGTTGTAGCGCCACATTGTATACAGAAATAGGAATATTTTGGCGCTCTGGTTTACTTTTTCTAGAGGATGGAAGAGCGAGCGAAGCAAGCTCGAAATGTTTTGCACGCCTCATAGATAACTTTTTTGTTTTAATATTTAGTTATATACAGAAATAGGAATGTTTTGGCGCTCTGGTTTACTTTTTCTAGAGGATGGAAGAGCGAGCGAAGCAAGCTCGAAATGTTTTGCACGCCTCATAGATAACTTTTTTGTTTTAATATTTAGTTATATACAGAAATAGGAATATTTTGGCGCTCTGGTTTACTTTTTCTAGAGGATGGAAGAGCGAGCGAAGCAAGCTCGAAATGTTTTGCACGCCTCATAGATAACTTTTTTGTTTTAATATTTAGTTATATACAGAAATAGGAATATTTTGGCGCTCTGGTTTACTTTTTCTAGAGGATGGAAGAGCGAGCGAAGCAAGCTCGAAATGTTTTGCACGCCTCATAGATAACTTTTTTGTTTTAATATTTAGTTATATACAGAAATAGGAATATTTTGGCGCTCTGGTTTACTTTTTCTAGAGGATGGAAGAGCGAGCGAAGCAAGCTCGAAATGTTTTGCACGCCTCATAGATAACTTTTTTGTTTTAATATTTAGTTATATACAGAAATAGGAATGTTTTGGCGCTCTGGTTTACTTTTTCTAGAGGATGGAAGAGCGAGCGAAGCAAGCTCGAAATGTTTTGCACGCCTCATAGATAACTTTTTTGTTTTAATATTTAGTTATATACAGAAATAGGAATATTTTGGCGCTCTGGTTTACTTTTTCTAGAGGATGGAAGAGCGAGCGAAGCAAGCTCGAAATGTTTTGCACGCCTCATAGATAACTTTTTTGTTTTAATATTTAGTTATATACAGAAATAGGAATATTTTGGCGCTCTGGTTTACTTTTTCTAGAGGATGGAAGAGCGAGCGAAGCAAGCTCGAAATGTTTTGCACGCCTCATAGATAACTTTTTTGTTTTAATATTTAGTTATATACGACGTGACGATTTGACGACACGTTTGGTGTAGTGGCTACAGTGGCTAAGTGTAGTCAGCGAAACCAAATGGTCCTGGGTTCGAATCCCGGTAGGGGCAAATGTTTGTATGATGAATATGGACATTTGTACCCGAGTCATGGATGTATATTTATAATAATTATGTATGTATTTACGAAAAAAAATGTATTTAAGTAGTGTATCAACCATCTGGTATCCATAACACAAGCCTTAAGTGTTAAGTGCTTAACTTGGAACTAGATGGTGCTGTGTGCAATGTCAGACGATATTTATTTATTATTTATTTATTATATACAGAAATAGGAATATTTTGGCGCTCTGGTTTACTTTTTCTAGAGGATGGAAGAGCGAGCGAAGCAAGCTCGAAATGTTTTGCACGCCTCATAGATAACTTTTTTGTTTTAATATTTAGTTATATACAGAAATAGGAATATTTTGGCACTCTGGTTTACTTTTTCTAGAGGATGGAAGAGCGAGCGAAGCAAGCTCGAAATGTTTTGCACGCCTCATAGATAACTTTTTTGTTTTAATATTTAGTTATATACAGAAATAGGAATATTTTGGCGCTCTGGTTTACTTTTTCTAGAGGATGGAAGAGCGAGCGAAGCAAGCTCGAAATGTTTTGCACGCCTCATAGATAACTTTTTTGTTTTAATATTTAGTTATATACAGAAATAGGAATATTTTGGCGCTCTGGTTTACTTTTTCTAGAGGATGGAAGAGCGAGCGAAGCAAGCTCGAAATGTTTTGCACGCCTCATAGATAACTTTTTTGTTTTAATATTTAGTTATATACAGAAATAGGAATATTTTGGCGCTCTGGTTTACTTTTTCTAGAGGATGGAAGAGCGAGCGAAGCAAGCTCGAAATGTTTTGCACGCCTCATAGATAACTTTTTTTTTAAATATTTAGTTATATACAGAAATAGGAATATTTTGGCGCTCTGGTTTACTTTTTCTAGAGGATGGAAGAGCGAGCGAAGCAAGCTCGAAATGTTTTGCACGCCTCATAGATAACTTTTTTGTTTTAATATTTAGTTATATACAGAAATAGGAATATTTTGGCGCTCTGGTTTACTTTTTCTAGAGGATGGAAGAGCGAGCGAAGCAAGCTCGAAATGTTTTGCACGCCTCATAGATATATTTTTTTTATATATTTAGGTGTACAGAAATAGGAATTATTTTGTCGCCCTTTTTTAATTTTTTCAAATAGATACCAGTCTATCTGTTAAGTACTATCGAGGAATTTCATATCTATGCACCTTAAGGAATATTTTTCCTTGCAGCGCTCGTCTGCTATAAAAAGGGGCGTAAAACAAATGTGGTCATTGTGTCCAAGGGATTTTGTTTTAAAACTGCTTAGATATGAACTTCCTCGATAGTACCGAACACAATACGGGGTGCTAAAATTCTGGGAATTCCTCAGTACCTAGCAGCCCGGAGTCGGAATTTATGCTCGGTTCATGGCAATAGGATCGCCTATTAGGTACCTACATGGTACTAAAACATAACTGGCAAAATCTGGGTGTACTAGGTACCTACCCTGTCTAACTCTTCGAGGAATAGGTACAGGCGCGAGTTATGTCACAAAATAATATAAACATTTATTTTCTCTATACAAGTTGCTAATGCTACGCTTAAGAGTATTTCTTATTACCCGACTGCGCCAGAAGGCGGGTTATGTTTTCGAGTGTATGTATGTAATATGTATGTACCTACGTATATTTCTTTGGCACGCTCTGTAGCCTAAATAGCTTGATCGATTTCAGCTTGAGAGGTGCCGTTAGATTCGTCTTAATAATGTGAGAGTGACACTGGGTATATCAAATTTGAAAAAAAAATGGCCGATTTGTGGCGCCATATTGTGTCTTCACAAAAAACTATTTTTCTCAAAACCTATCGAGAGGGGTATCAAAATAAAGGGTTTCATATATAGCTTCCAAACAATATGTATTAAGTAATTTAAAAAAAAAAAAATATTTATTAATTAGATATTGAATTAATTACATATTTTAATAATAAACTATTAATATTTATAAAAGTAATTCCAAGCGACAAATTGTAAAAATCTAAAAAACCCGACTTCAGTTCAAAAAAACTGAAAAGCTAAAAACAAACTCAATTTAAATTAAATAAAAATTGGAAGCAGGCGTGCGCATTGACTTATATTCCTAGCTCAATGGGCGGGCGGGACCCATTCAATTTTTATATTTTGAAACTCAAATGGGTACCTACAGTTTCAGTACTTACTAGTAACCTAGCTACCTTAAGTAAAATTTTTGAGAAATTTATTTTAGCCCAATTGCAAAGATTGTTTGAAAAAACTAAAATTCTGATCCAAAATGGCAGGGGGTATAGTATAGGGGGCTAGTGGGCCAACGAAAACGGTTACATAGTGTCGTAGTAACAAGGGGGCAACATGTCCTCTTAATAAACATTTAAACTATTTTTTTTTCTTTCTTTTTTTTAAAAAACGTTGCCCCACACTAGGATTTTCTCCTGTATCGTGGATGCGTTCACAAACATTTAAACTCACATACACAAACAGCCAGACCCGGAACAACTACTTGCAGGTCATACAAATACTTGTTCCGTGCGGGAATCGAACCCGCGACACGCTGCGCAGCAGTAAATCGCTTAACCACTGCGCCAACCGTGTCGTCACAGTGTTGTCTATTACATCATAAACAATTCGGATTTACAACGGGTCGTTCAACTACTGATGCCGCCGGTATAGAGGTATGAGGAACAGGGTGTAAAGTTCGCTCATACCTCCATAGAAAAGGGAGGATCCTCCGACCAGACGGGTGTAGTGTCTGGAGGGCAACTGTCCGACGATGATGTCGGGGCGTTGTATATAATATGCTAGTTGCGCAGTAAACTCTGCTTGCGCGATCCAGGATTTTGCGTGACGTCATTGTGATGCGTAGGTAGTTCGCATGAGGCGATGTAGTATTAATTGAATACTGAAGATAGCACAGTATTATTGGGCTTTACTTTGGATGCTAAGCTTCAGCGGGGCCCATTACTGACATATGCGTACACTGACTGGACAGGTCCAATCAATCCGAGTGGATTTTCCTCAAACGACCATTTCAGACGGTAATCTACATGGTCTTCACATTATCTGACCAAGATTATCTCTGGACTTTATAAGAGACTGTGACCTCGGGGTTTATTTCGGCCTTTCTCCTCAGAGTAGTCAGCTAAGAAACACCAATAAAATATGATTGACGTGTAAAAGTGTTTGTTACCAACCTACTTACAGAAATAAATTCATCTAGCATTTATTTATCACGTATGCAGGGCTCTCCATTAGCTACATTTCAGGGAATGCGCGTTGGAGTTACACAATTTGATTCCGACAAGCCCGTAGCATCATCGGACAACAAGATGTGCGGCTATCTAAAGGCCACTGTCATTACATGGTGGACAGATATCCCACCCATTACCCCGTATCCTCAAAACGTTTTGGGAATACTTTCATTCATTTTGCGTACTTACGGCTAATTTTGCTGTTTCCCGATATCCCATCCTCCACCGTTGATCACATCATCGGATCAGGCAGGTGAAACAGTAGTCAAGCGCGAGCTAATTAATAATTAAAAAAAAAAACTGCTACCTAAATACGCTAAGCGTGAACTACGGTTTTAATCGATACGATTTTTGAACTGCGAAATAAAATAATATTTCAAGCGAATTCTCAAGTGATTTTTTACAGCAGTGTGCGGCCTCTAATATACCTATTGGTATTGTTCACAGATCTGCGATTATTAACCGCAACGATTCAAGTTCGTGTGCCCGCTTAGCGTTATAGGTTACAACGATCTTTACAAACCTATTCTCTGCTACGACCATTGAGCTAGGAAAAATATACGTCAATGGCAGTGGTAGCTACGACACAAACATATCTCCAATAAACTGTCAAAGTCAAAATTACGTTACGCTACTGTCAAAAACAGCTGACGAGATTTAGGTTATGTTATTTTTATGCCATACAACTATTCGACAAAATTGCTATCAATTAACATAATGTAAGCTTAGATAATTATTTTATAGTATGTTCCAAATTTAAAAATAGAACAATGTCTTCCAAGTTACCGAAGGCTACTTTGAGTTTGAAACAGGTAGGTAATGTGTTTAAATTAGAGAAACATTAAATGTACAACGGTATATTTACCTACTTTCAGACATTCTTGGTTGTCCTTTGGGATTAACTAAAAGTCCGATTTCTTGTCATAATGCAAAGATCTCGTTCGTCTATTTCCGATTACCTACTATTTTTCGCTACATGCTAATCCCGCTGACTATTAATATTCAATCTAACTCTTAACGCTGTCTATTTCCAGTTCCTCTTACGCCAAGAAGTGCTAAAGCTCTACAGGGAGATCTTTCGGACTCTCAAACAAGTCCAAGATGAAACTACAAAAGCCGATCTAAGAGAATGGGCCAGAGCAGACTTCAGAAACAATAAGCACCACACTGATGAAACTGCCATCAAAGCGATGCTCCATCATGGACAGAAATCTTTGAGAGATTTGGAAAAGTCATTGTCTTTGAGTAAAAGTTGAAGAAAAATAATTGGTATAGCAATAGTTACGTTTGAACAGGTTTGTGATTACCTAGCATTAGTGTAGATTATGATATATTATTAGACAAACTATCAGTCATGTAGGTACAACAATAAAAGTGATTAAAATGGTTACCTCCACATAAGTTAGTAAGTAAATTATTTTTTTATGTAATATTGAACATCTTTCATTACAACAACAACAATAAATACAATTAAGGCAACAATATTGTATGGACAATAAAAGGTGTATCATAAATACAAAACATTTATTCAATACCTACATGTTTTTAACTAAAACATTTTGATCAAATAGTAACTAAATACTTAAGATATGATTCTACTAAAGTTTCAATTCATAATAATTTGGCTATTTACAAAACCAAGTTTTTTGACTACTATTCCTTATTACATACATACTTAAATAGACACATAGATAGTTGATTGATTAATTAGTCATAGTTATTCTGTTTAAAATGTCTAGAAACCAATGGCCACTGATAGGATTGCTAGGAGTCCATCTTTTGACAGACATGTTTAGCATCACACTCATGTCAGGCCCAATTGGTTTTTTTTTTCTTCGATTATTGAGTCTCACATCCCTAACTACAGTGCACATTATGTTACAAAATTATTGTTGGGAAAAAAAAATTATGCTCTAATTTCACCTGAATTCATTTAAACATACACTGGGAATATCAGACTAAACTGTCAAAGTACTCATTTGCTTTTAAAACAAAGTAGATGCATCTATTCTGTATGGATAGCTTGGTAGAACAAATAAATCATAATAGGCACTGTCACCCCTGTGCCAACTACTAAAGTAAATACTGTAAAGAATGTTACAAAATCACCATTTTTGTTCAGGTATTTTGCTAATATTTGAATCAAACTTCTTGTTATGTAGTGACCATCCATACCATAACAAGGTATCACATTCAAAAATCCAATGCCCATTGAAAATATGAATATGTACCTCAGCAGTTTCTCAAACTGCGAGGGTGAGAAGAATGAGAACAGGCTCAGTCTTGGGAAGTACTGGTCAATGAACACTGTCTTGTGTAGATCATATGGCAAACCTAAATATAGAACAGCATGTTTCTCCTTTCTTTCAATAATTATCAAATGTGTGTGATTGTTTAGTGAAGGCTTCAAGCAGTGCATTCCTCTCGGACAAGAGTAACCACCAGGCTCTGTGCACTTTGTAAACTTGTCTTTAACCATGTCTCTTGGCTTTAAACAGGAGAATTGACCTGGCAGTACTGAGTCAGCTACCACTTTTGGCTCCATGTATTCAAAGCAAAAACTGTACAAGTCATCTTTACGGCAACATTCCACAACATCATTCTCTTTTATAGTTTCCATCATGATTTCATCATTCTGAGCAACATATTCTGCACTGGTGCAAATTCCAAACCGATCATGAGCCGTATGGAGGCAATAGTTCCAATCATTTGCAGTTTTGACTTCGCAGCTGGTTATTGCTGTAACTACATCTCCTTTGTCCAATCCTCTGACATCTTTCAGGGGAGAGTCCTCTGTAAAATCTGTTATTCTAACCCCAATACCAGTTTCATATGCTATGTTAAATAGAATAGGAGCTGAAAAGAATAGTAGTAAGGCAACAAATGCAGTGGCAACATTGTGCCAGATCCCTGCACAGAATATTTTCAATCTCTTAGTGATAGCCAAGCTATTTAATTGATCAGAATTCATCTGCACAAATGCTATTGGTATTATAGTGAACACATATACACCTACAGATATAAGTTGCACATCTTCTTGAGCTGCAGCCAGTGCATGGCCCAATTCATGGAAAATAGTACTGAACCCTACCGCTAAGAAGTACACCCAGAAGTCCGACGCCGGAATGTTTACACCAGGGAGCATAGCCTTCACTTCAGGCACATTGCTGCTGATTTGAATGGTCTCATAAAAATGTTCGAATATGAATGTAAGGAGAGTCCATAGTGCAAACGGTAAGAATATCCAAATCGTAAATATGTAGCCGCATGTATACCATTTCCGAAGAACACGGCTCAAGTTTTTACTCCATCTGTATAAAAACCTGTTGAAAGCGGTTGTTGTCCATGTGAAGTTTAGTATTCCTATCTTTAGTCCGGTCCCTTCCAAGAATGCATAATACGGGTAGTGCATACAACTCTGAAATAAATAAATTGTCGATCAATAAACACAACATAAAATAACTATTTCACAACAATAAAAAATATTATACCTTGAAAAAAGAGTCAAAGAACCATATGACGACATAAAATGTTAAGACAAATGAGCAAAGTATTGCAAAAGACATAACTGCAACTTTTGGATGTTTTGTTTATCATTTTACATTATTTTGGATGTAAGTAAGGAAAAGCCGGCACGAAATCATTCACTCACAATTGAGAAATTGGAAAATTGGCAAATCGATTGCGTCAAAATACAGATAAACCAAATTTTCCTAATGTCAATTTCGTACAAAATTCGTCATGGAGTACTCGGCCTTTCGCTTTACTGAGGTAATATTTTTGAAAAATTTGGCTGAATGATAATATGGCTTTGGCCAGAAACATGAAAATTTTATTAAAAAAAATATTTTGACATCTGTTGGAATCGTCTTCGTCGGTCGTGCTGTGTGTTGTTGCTCGAAATAAAACAATATTGTGACAATTTACAAAACATTTTAACATGTGAGTGATGAGTTGTACGGAAAATGAAAGTGGCCCTTTTGTCGTGTTCTTCTTACCAGCGGTCGTTGGATGCCTGACCATACTCCTGGCGAGACGCTGGGCGAATTCCCAAGTTAGCAATACTTCGTCTACAGCCGTCTCTAGACGGCGAAAAATCATTAAAGACCCGCTTATTAAGCGGCCCCTGCCGCCTCTAGCCTGTAAAATGATGCCACCAGGATCTAAAAAGGCTTCTGGTGTAAATAAGAAGGTAACATTCAAGTATTCACACGCATCACACTGCACAAGTCCTGTTGAATTCATTACATTTATGAAATTTTGTAATAAACCAAGATATTTGCATACTCAAAAATGGCATCTGGTGTAATGCTGTTTTAATGACTAATTTTATTAGTCTAACTTTAAACTTTTTTTGAAAGAAAGAAATAATATATAAATAATAAACTTCCCTGTAATTTAGCAACATTAATTTTATTAATATTACAAGGTAATTTAATAATAAAACAAAACAATTTTGTAGTACTTAGTATTTCTAGCGTCTTTTTCTTTTTTTCAGGGTACTTTCCCTGTTCCCGATGAAGATATTAATGGTAATGGAAAGCGGCTGGGTCGTCCTGTACGCACCCCACCTACCACTCTCTCAAGCGTTGGTCTCACAGACATGAAGCTCGCAGATGGGCCAGTGGCCCCTAAACACATACCGTTTCCCTACATACCACAGGATGGAACTCTTTTGTTTGAAGCCATGACATTTGTTTTCACTCTGGTTGCTACCGGGTTACAGTTCCTAAATCTGTACAGGACGGCCTGGTGGTTACCACATTCATACACAAACCAGGCTATGGTAAGTTCAACTTGTGAAATAATTATAATAGTATATTTTCCTCCTTGGTGGTATTAGTTATATTGTTTCAAGTTTGGTAGTTGGTTAATAAGAATAATTAGGTATACAAATTAGGTTTGTATAACAATAATTGAAAAAAATACCAGTGTTAAGAAATTAAAAGCTTCAGATTAATTTTTATTAAGTACACAGTTATAAACTGATATTTTTAAAGAGTTAATCAGATTGTTGGTCATGTTTTCAAGATAGTATTTTTTTTTTGTATTATTAGATTACCAAGTGATTCAAAGATATTGTTCAAATAATATTAATGGCCCGAGTAATTCTGATATTCACTGTATTTATCTTCTATCTTGTTTACAGAGCTTCAGAGCATGCGGCTATAAATATCTAAACTTCCTTGATTTCTATGTTTAGGAACTTGTGACTCATTGATAATTTCAATTTGATAGATTAGGTAATAAGATAAATTAAACTTATTTATTTGAGGCTCTATTGGTTTTATTAAAAGAATCACAAAGCCAAACCATAGAGTGGAAAGACTTAGAAAAAATAAAAAAAAATAAAAGGAATTTATGTTTTCCACAAACATGTGATGTTGAAACATTTTCATTCTGTAGAGGATGTGGCCATTGCAGGTCTTTATTATCTATGTAATTCTTTGATAGTCCTCAAAAAGTCTTAAGCTCCGGCCAAAGTATGGGGCATCGCGCGGGATGCGGGACGGATTTAGCTGGCGCTGATTACGTCGAATAACTTGTAAGAAGACGCTCCAACAACCACGAATTGCCGCGTGACTTCCTCATCATTATAACATTTGACGCATGCTGTCGCGTCACACGTACCGCGCGGGTTTCGCCTCAGTGTGGCCAAAGCTTTAAAGTTTGTTTTTGTTTGATTTATTTTCAGAACTTCTATTTGATTGACCCTCACTTGGTGGCGTTTATAGTGACGATAATATTCCGTAAACTATTGCTCAGTATCAGCCTGGCTGTTCTCAGGGTGTTACTCGCGCCCAAACTCATGCCTCATGCTACTATTGCTGCCAGGTAAGAAGAAAATTTATGCCATTCTTGTAGAGGAATATTTAAGTAAGAAGAAACATAATTGTGATAAAGGTTAAGCTGATTTGTACCTATTTTTCTATTCTTTTCATCTTGTCTGTTTATATTTGTTTGCACACACGGCTACACATCAAGCTATACAAAACCAGTTTACGCTGGTCTCGCATCGTACGTAAATCCTATACAATGTGAGATCAGCTTATACTGGAAATGTATAGCTTGATGTGTAGCCGTGTGTACATAAATGGTTAAATAAATAAAATTAAATACTGCAGCACTGCAACACAGACAATAATCAAGTTTTCCTATTAAAGCTTACACATCAAGTTTAGCGCTGCAGTTTTCGTGTCTAATTTAATAAAGAAGTAAGGAATTCTGCTACTCACAGAAAATATTTTCCAGACTACATTAATAAACTGGGGCATTAATTTTTCAGGATGTTCATATTGGGTGTGGTACTTGGTGCTCTCTCTTGGTGTACATACTTCATAGCACTCAAGTATCCTCTGGTGAAAATATTCTACTTGTGCTATCCGTAAGTACTGCCTCATAGTATATACAGGGTGGCAGAGATATCGATATTTCTTTTTTTGTTTTGTACCTACAAATAAAATGTTTTGTAATCTTCTGAATCAGTTCTATAGTTTTATTTTTGTTGCTAGTTTGTAAACTAAACGAATTATGACTAAGCATACTACAGTGAGTTCATTACATGAAAACAGCATGTTTCATGTAAAGTATTTCCTATAAACTTTTACAAAAGGCGGCTTTTTAAAGTAAACATTTAATTTCTTTTAACTTTAAACCAATCTCTTCAAGTATACCTTTGAATTTTTTTTCCAGCGCTGTCATTTATTTGCTCCTCTTCGGCTTCCACTCTAGCCCGTTCCTCGAGCTGAACAACGGTGACCCACCGCTACACTGTTGTACGCACGACGCCGCACAGATTCGTACGGAGGTGGAGGCGTTACGACAAGACTTTAACGTGCGGATGAAGAAGATTATCTTCAATTCTGTGGTTGGAGCTTACTACTCCAGCTTTATACCGTGCTGTTTTGCACAGGTGAGGAAAAGTTAGACTAAGTGTGCACCACTAAATTTGATTGTTGCGGAAAATATTCACCAATCTGTGAACAATACCAGTATACTTGAGTCCGCGCAATGCGGTAAATAATCGCTTGAAAAGTTACACTAGCGTTTGCGATTAAAAAAAAATCGCATTTTTGTAGCTTCTATCTGAGGAAGAATTTATGTTATTGGATAAGTAATTCCAGAGAATACCCTTTACAAACATACTTACAACTTTACCCAACTGTAACTATGGAGCTTCTTGCCTATTCTTCTCCATACGAAACCACCTTTTGGAAGGGGCAACTAGAATCAATTCTATTTTCTTGTAAACTTTGATGTTCAAAAGTTTATTTCTTTCTTCTTTCTCCCATTCTTCCCAGTCATACTTGTACTACGAGGTATATGCGGCATCGCAGCAGACAGCGTTCGTCTGGGCGGGCCTGTTCGCGCGGTACGTCAGTCAGCTGGTCAGCGCGACGTACTGCGACGTGCCGCATCGCGCCTCGCTGCATCTTGGCCGGTGGCGCGTCGATAATAATTCTTGTACAGGTAAGCACAGTCTGTACCTGAATACATAATCCTAAACAATTTACATGTAAATATTGCCATTTACTCAACTATCTACTTTAGGTACTAATTCATTTTTGGTATTTGAACTTTGCCATTTAAAACATTGAGTTTGTTGTTCCAAAACTTGATAATTATATGAGATTTAAATACCTATAAGTAAATGTGCATTGGTGAATATTTGGCTTGATCGTGACGTTTTTCCCAACTTTTCTTTATTATCTATCAGCCGTCACATCACACAATCGATTACAATATAAGGAAGTAATAATACAATGTGGCGCTACAATGGTGACATTAATTTAACACACGGGTTAATCATAAAATAATGTATAAGTTAAAATAATTAGTAAATTGAAAAAAAAAATTCAAACAAACTAAATAATAAAAAAGCTACTAAAATTGGGATCAGCCTTGCATAAATTCATTCATGAAGTTACTTACCTAGCTGGATTATGTTAACTCGGAGCGGCAACGCGTCGATTCGCGCGCTGGCAACCGCGCATCGCGTCTTGTACCTACTCGTGATCGGTCCGATTCTTTGACGGCATATTATCAAAGAAACTGAGCGGCGCAAGTGGTAGCCACAGCAGAGGTGCTTAGTCAAATACTTATCATATCACCCTCTCTTGTTACTATTAGTAATAACTGTTATTACTAATCACTGCCATCACGATCACAAGTTTACACAAGCACTAATAGCACAAATAAATGCGTCCGTATAGGAAGAGGTGTAAACGTACCTACTAGATAAGAAAACGAAAACAAATCAAAGCGTCTTTATCGCAGTACCATAATCTAATTACTATCCTAATTACACAAAACTAAATAAATAAAACACACTGCGCACTAGTGTAAAAAAGTGCGTCAAGGACACGGGTTCGGCTAGCACTAAAAAAGCAAAAAAAGAATTCCGAGTACGGTGCGGGCGGGTTGGAAAATTCCTTAAATTCGCCTACTCTATGCATTTGTTTCATCCTAATAGTATTGCTTATTCGTTTTAATTTAATTGATGCGAAATTAGGATCCGTGACCCCAGCAAATGACCGCTGCGCGACAGTTCTTTAAGTACTGGTCGCTCTAAGATGCTATTTCCTAAAATTTTAAATAAATCCGTAAATAGTAACGTTTCATGGAAATAATTTTTTTCATGAAACGAAAATGTGAAAACGTATATGTGTGTTAAATTAAGGTCACCATTGTAGCGCCACGCTGTATTATTTATCATACATAGTGCGTACGTTGACCACGAGCAACTAGTACTATTTACTTCAAATTGGGTTTTAATCATACTTTTGGTTTATATTTTGATATCAGTTCCCGTCACGTTGAAGGTTCACCGATTCACCAACAATTTGTGAAGTTTCACCAACTAATTGAATTAACCCTGTATAATCCACAGAAGGTAGCGAGGTGCTACCGTGGTGTGCGAACCGCATGTGGTCGCGCGGTGCTCGCGTCACGCGGAACGGTCGCGTGTACATCGCCAACACGCCGACCGTCGCCGCAGACCCGACCTCTGTCGTGCACTGTAGGTTTCATGTGAGTATACAACTGTATATAGATAGAAAACTCTTCATTGCACCCCAAATAAACAAGGAAAAAAAACATACGAAAAAGCGTAGACAGAGTATGAGCAATAGACAATACTTCCATACATAATCTCACGCCTTCTTCCCATGGCGGTAGACAAGTCACTAAATAATAACAATAAGGAGAGCAGGAAACACTTATTTGATCCAGTAGGAAGATTAAACGAGAGCATAATGACTGAAGTTAAATAAAAATTTATTATTTATTATTATTAATGTGCCGGGGTACCTACGTAGCAAGGTGTCGGTGTTTTTGAGAAGAAACAAATGTTTATGTTGAACACTATTTATTTACTCACTCTCAAACTGTTCTTAATGTTAATGAAATGTTTGAATAGACCCGGCTAACGCGGTAGACAAAAGTGCACTGAATCTAATATAAAGTAATAAAATTAGGTCAACGCGTCACGCGGGTATTGCTAGCTAAGGTGTTCGGTGAAAACACCGAACATTATGGTTCTATCTCTTTCGCGTATGTAAACTTTTTGTTTGGCCCAGTTGTTAGCCAACAACCGAGGCCCAACACAATTGCTGTCATGGTACGATTTCTTTGGAAAGTATTACCCAACTACATTAGATAGTTTACAAGTGACTGTCAAAGACTATACCTACCTCTTAAGTCATACGCTGACAGTTAATCTAAGTATCTACGCGAAAAAGTGACTCCGAATGTGACTCCGAAGTGAAAAATCATATTCAAAATCAAAATCAAAAGTCATTTATTCAAATTAGGCTGATAATCAGCACTTTTTGAACGTCAAAATCACATAAGACAGTCCCACCAAAACGCCCACCCTTCACCACTTCCTAGTGCTTTAGCTGGGAAGAAGAAGTGGCGGAACAAACTCCCCAGCTGCACTGCTGTCTGTTCAGTTCGAAGAACTGGATTCTATACATATAGTAATAAGTAATTAAAATTACGAAACACAAAAATATTAAAATTATTTGCCATATGTCAGCTAGCACACGCCAATATTTAAAACTATACTCAAGCAGAAATAAATAATAAAAACAAAAACGCAAACAGAACTTAATAATTAATAAAAAGCCTCCTGGCATAAAGGGCGTGCCCGCTTACATATTATGCAATGCTGCATTATGTTTATATGTATATAGCTGTAACTTGTAGCCACAAATGATAAACTAGGACCTTCGAAGTAAAATAAAGAAACATAAATTTCTAATAACAATAACAAAACCATAGTCAGCAAGCTGACCTGTCACCACAAGCAGCACCCGCTCACGAGCATAACGCAAAGATCAGCCATTACCCCTCTCGCCATATTTGAGGGAAGGAGGCAACCCGACCCCCGACGCTACCGCAAGCATTGACATCTAAGGGAGCATGACGAACTTGCTGCCGGTTGCTCAAAAGAATAATATGATGAACTGTCGAGGTCGCTAGCTAACCATATATTGCAATACAACTCATTATTAGTTTCGGAACTGACTGTTTGGTCGTTTTGTGTTAGACCACAATAAATGTATTTTCAAAACGAAGAAAGCATGGTTTATTAAAATTAAATTAAATCACATTATTTTTCACTTCCACAGACGGTGTTCGCAAACCCATCGCTCCTACTATGCGGGATGCTGTGCCTACAACTCTCCCTCATAGTGCTCCAACTTTGCCTACTGTTCAGTTCGATACAGTGGCACAACTTCCTAGCGATAGTCATCCTACTGTTCATAAACTACTACACCCTATTCAAAATGGTACGCGACTATTTAGTCGCTTGGAAGGTTTATAAAGCAGAAAGTATGATACAAGATAAAAACGGTTCGTTTCATCCTGTTGCCAATTAAATCGAGATCTTTAACTTCTAAGGTGAACGTATCCTGCGCACAAAATTTGTTTCTAAAAGTTGGTAGGTACGATAAGCTTTGTTATGTTGCAGTTGTTGTAGTATGAAAATGTGTTGAAATTATTGTTTTAGTTAAAATCTTAGAAATTGTGAGCGTTATTTGGTGTGTTAGATACTGAATAATGAAGTAGCCAAAGTAGAATTAGTCGGTAGATTTGTTAAAATGTTTTATCATTTAATTTGTGACTGTGCCGGATTCCTAATGACAAGGAAGTCGTTATTCTTGAAGTTGACCCGCGTTTTGGCCCATATTATTTCAAAGAAGAGTCTTCCATTGTTTAGCTTAATCTTTTGATAGTAAAAATACTTCCAAAGCACTGTTAAAAGTTAAACATTTCTACAACTTAGGGTTGGTAAATAAAACGATGATGAACCGGACATAAGTCAGTCAACTATAATGTACATTCCATAATAAACTACGTCCGCACTCAATATAACGAAGCTTGTTGTACTTAAAGCTGTATTTTGTTGAATATCTCATTGTTGTGTCAATTGTACTTAATATTTGTTTAAAACTGCGCTCATTATGATAAGGATTCGGTTTTTGAACAAAGTAACTGTTACATAGCATTGAATGTAAAATTATTATAAGACTGATGGCTACCAGGCCATTACTATGCTTAGACATTTTAACCCGTGTCCTAAGTGAGCGACAAATGTATGGATATAAACATTATTCGCTTTGCATATCATAATTAGGATCAGTTACTCTCGGTGTCTTCGCATTGCATTACGTCTAATCTTCGTTCACGTAGGGCGATCGGTTACAATGTAAACAATGCTACTGGCGTGTATGCACGCCCTTAGCTAATAAACACGTCAGTTGCATCGTGTAAACGACAAAATTATCTATTCCAAACTCAGACTAAGGAAAAGAAAGGACTCGGCATAACAAACAGTAGTTATAGGAATGTGATGTATTTCGACGGCATAGTTACCGACATATCGGCATCTCTTTTTAACTTATGAGGGTAATCATAATATGTAAAAAAAGGACAACAGTAGTCTTATCATTACCAAAAATTGCAACATTATCTACAAAATATCTCACTGCGGCCGGTCGCCATGTTTTGTCACAGCCAACAAGTACATCAGTTGTCATAGCAACTTGTTTCTTTCAGTGTTTTGAAGAAAATTTTGATATTATAATGCGCGCAGCTCTACCGCAAGTCGCCATCTTTGTGCCAGACTCACATTTTAGGTATGCACGTTTTTTTCGTAGGTATGTCATGTCCATTCTTCTTTTCCTTAGTCTGAGATTCCAAAACAACAAGATACGACACAAAATGTTAACCCTGAACAATTATAGTACCTATCATACTTGCCATAAAGGAACGTTTTATTTTTAGTTGTATGTTCTTATGACTTTCATAGACCCCAGAAATCTCATTTCATCATCGTCTAGTCAATGGACTTGAATGTAAGTAAATTATGAAAATAAAAACTTGAATGAACAGTGGTGATATATTTTTATTTTAACATTTTAGTAACTTATAACATTTAGGTATTATTTACACATTAAGACCCCCACAGACAGGTGCGACGCTACGGCGCAACGCGACTGGTAGAACAATTTAATTGTTGTACAAGTCGCGTCGCGCCTGTCTGCGCGAGCCTCTATACAGATTTTCTTATTTCTATACATAACATAAAAAGTTATTGATTAGTTAGTGTGATAAAGTTAAGCCTGTCATAAAATCACTTGAATGATAAGAACATTATCAAGGCATTTTATTATTGTTTTTTTAACGGCATCTAAGTAGGTTCAATTCATCGTTTTAGAACTGTTAGTTTTGAAGGAAGGAACTGATAATATAGCAAAAAAAAATGTAATTAATGGTGGTACATTAATTGCACTATTTATACACCCTGCCCTAACATAGGATGGGTGTGATAATTATGAGTGAAGGCAAATTTTATGAAAAAAAATGTTTTTGTTGCTGAAAATTTATTCCTACTAGTATCACATTTTACAATAGTGTCATCATCATCATCATCATCATCATCTTCCTGCCCTTATCCCATTTTACTTGGGGTCGGCGCAACACGTTTTCTTCTTCCATTCTCCCCTGTTAGACGTCAAGGCATCATCTACTCCCTTTTCACTCATATCATTTCTCACACAATCCATCCATCTTTTCTTTGGCCGTCCTCTTCCTCTCCCTCCATCAACATTCATACCCATCACTCTCTTAGTCACATGAGTGTCATCCCTCCTCATCACATGTCCATACCAAGACAGTCGATTCCCTTTCACTTTTTCTGTCACAGGCGCTACTTTCAAACTTCCTCTTATATACTCATTCCTTACTTTATCCATTCTTGTCACTCCACACATCCATCTCAACATCCTCATCTCCGCTACATGTAATCGTTTTTCATCCATCTTCTTCACAGCCCAGCATTCCGATCCATACAATACGACAGGTCTAATCACAGATTTGTATATTTTCCCCTTTAACTTGAAGGGCATCTGTGGGTCACAAGTTGTTCCAGTGACCTGTCGCCATTTCATCCATCCTGAGTTGATCCGGTGTGTTATGTCCCGGTCTACATCGCCATCTCCTTGGACAAGCGACCCGAGGTACCGGAAGTCGGAACAGATTGGTATGGGCGTTCCAGCAAGAGTAACAGGCACAGGACTGGAGAGACCGCCAAAATCGCAGAACAAGTACTCTGTTTTGGTTCTGCTAAGTTTCAGGCCAACATTCTCCAGTCTTTGCCACCACATCTCCAATCTGTTCTGGACCTCTAGACCGCTCTCGGCAATCAGCACAATGTCATCAGCAAACAGCATGCACCAGGGAGCCTCTTCCTGTATGTCCGACGTCAGAGCGTCCATTACCATCAGGAAGAGGTAAGGGCTGAGAGCCGACCCTTGGTGCAAGCCGACAGCCACATTGAAGCTGCCGGTAGTGCCCGCTGTAGACCGGACTTGGGTAGTGCATCGATTGTACATTGCACGGATCAACTTGACATACTTCCCTGGCACACTTTTCTCCTTTAGGGCCCACCACAGAACCTCACGGGGCACTCGGTCGTATGCCTTTTCGAGGTCAATGAACGCCATGTGCAAGTTTTTGTGCGCACCTCTGTATTTCTCGCATAGCTGGCGGATAGCAAAGATGGCATCCGTCGTACCCCGGCCAGGCATAAAACCGAACTGGTTCTGTGAAATTTCGGTCTCTTCTCTCAGTCGCCTTTCAACAACTTTCTCCCAAACTTTCATGCTGTGTGACATTAGCTTTATTCCTCTATAATTATTGCACTCCAGCACATCACCTTTGTTTTTAAAAATGGGCACCAGCGAACTATTACACCATTCGTCAGGTATGGCTTCTTCCAGCAACAGCTTATTGAAGAATAACGCTAACCACGTCCAACCGGCCATCCGCAATATTTTCCATACTTCAACAGGTATTCCGTCCGGTCCTAATGCTTTACCATTCTTCATTCCGCTTACAGCAATCCTCACTTCATCCACACTGACTTCTCTTACTAATCCATTTAGTGTCATAGCCATATAATACAGGGTCAAATTAAATTAGGTAGCACACCTCCGCAGACGTGATGAGTGTTCAGTTGATGTCTAAACATGATTATAAAAATAACAAATAAAAATTTTGTTTGGGTATCAAGCACATTCATTATTTTGGTGTATTCACTTAAAATAATCGTTTTTTTTTTGTGTATTCTTCACAGACGTGATTAAAGTCAATATCTAAACACGATAAAACATTATCTCAACTCATACTTCAGTAACAACAATATCAATGGTTGTTGATCCATAAAACAAACCACCCAATCCTTTTTATTTTATTGTGTTTAGATATCAATACCCAACCTATCTGCAGTTTCGCTAGCTAATTTAATTTGACCCTGTATAATTAAATAGAACCTACTGTGCAGATACCCAAGAAGAGGTTTTATTGCTATCATTAATTTGTACTTTAATTTTCTTCATTTTATCCCTAACCACATCACATGCTTGCAGTATTTCCTTGTCTTTCCTAGACAGGGCATTTAATCTCACTGTATGTCTAAATTCTACCAGCGTGTCTATCAAAGAGCTTGATAGTATGCTGTCTTGAGCCGAGTCTTGCAGCTTCAGTCCAAAAGTAGTCAACATTCCAGTAATATACTCTGCTATTAATACAATAGGTACAGGATAGTATTCTGAAGTATCCGACCTAATAAATCTATTTGCATTACTAACTAAATTGAGGAGATTGTTGATACAAACTGCAGTGTTGCAATCATTTTTCAAAGCCTCAATATTAGCCTCCTCTATTTTCTGTAAATCTTCCAATATCTTGTCTTTGTAATCTCCATTACTCACTGCATTGTTATTGACATATATAAATGCATCCTTGAGGAAGAATTTGAATTTGTTTAGAACCTCTTCAGCTGTTTTCATTACCTCAGAGCTATATTCCATTGGGTAGCGGTAACTAGATGTTAGGCAAGCCATTCTGAACACATCAGCACTGTGTTGTTTCAGCAGGTCTGGTATAGATATGGTGTTCTTCAGAGATTTGGACATTTTGGTGTCTCCTTTGACATGCAGGTGACCAACATGGATCCAATAGTTGGCCCACTGTCTTATATTGTGGTAAGCACAAGACTGAGCTTCCTCATTCTCGTGGTGGGGAAACTGAAGATCAATACCTCCTGCATGGAAGTCTATTTGAGATCCAAACACTTTACTGACCATGGCAGAGCATTCTATGTGCCACCCTGGCCTACCTTTGCCCCAAGCCACATCCCATGAAGGCTCACCAGGCTTAAAACCTTTCCACAGAGCAAAATCTGTTTTGTTTTTTTTCTCTTCATTTGATGCTTCACCTTCAATTTGAGGCTTTTGTAGCTTTCCATAAGAAGGAAACTTGGAGGTGTCAAAATAAACTGAGCCATCTATTGTAACATAGGCCATCTCTGTGTTGATCAGTTTCTGTACGAAACTTTCAATGGAGTGGATATGGTCTGATACTCTAGTAATTATTAGAGGTTTTTCAATGTTCAAAGAAGACATATCAAGCCAAAACTCATGTTCATATTGTTTAGCGATATTTTGAAAGTGTGTGTTAGTTTCGATACCTTTTCTAATGATTTTGTCATCAATATCCGTGATGCCCATAGCCGTCACGAGTTTTATGTTCAAAAATGATTTTATAATTCGTTGAATAATGTCTAGCTTGACGTAACAGCTGGCATGGCCTACGTGAGCGGAGTCGTACACTGTCGGCCCACAAGAATACCAGGTGGCGATGTGAGGGTCATTCAGTATTACCGGAACTTTTTGATCTGCGACACAGTTGTAAATGTATGCACCAGTTGGATTTCCATTCGGCATCAACCATCTCGTCTCTTTGTACGGTTTCAAACTGCACACGTGCGAATGGCTTCTTGAGATTATAGGGAACAGTTTCCTCATGTTTATTGAACTTTAAAGTTCATGGGCAATAAGGACTCCACTGGGGGCGATGGGCACGGGCACTGAACTCGCAATCACACAACAGCTGATAATGATATCAATGAACTGACAGACAGACAGAAACAAAGTGACAGACAAAGAAAGAAAATAAAAAATTCCATGGTTCCGTTCCGAACTTCGGTATTGTACGTTCCATTCATATGAGACTTTTGTACTATTTTTTATTACGAATATTTCGATATTTAAGATTGACTTTAGGAGTACAGTTTTTATTTAATTAGTTATACCAAACCTAAGTACTAAAATATCCATAAAATATCTAAGTATACATATCATAAATATCATAATAGTTTAATCACCAATGCAAGAAAAAAAAAACACGTACCAGCTGAAATATTCCGTACAACGGAAAAACCATTTCCAATGTCATGTCACTTGTCATTTGTCAATTTTGTCATTGTCACTTCGAACGAAATATGTCAACAAGGCATTGATATTGATAAACTTGAGAATCAATCTTACTATTTTTCTGTGAAATAATCTACGATTTGAAATAAAGATGGTTACGTTTGCTCCCGACGAAATTGGCTTAGCCGATAAGTCACCATGTTCCGGTATCAGGGCTGATCTCAAACTATGTTTACTTGCAAGTGACTGCTGTAAAAAGGTTAGTTTTCATTATTTTCATACAATATTATTTTTCGGAGCCATTTAGATATTGGTCCAATAAAGTATTATTATTAGTTATTCTAAAGAGTTTATTGTGTAATATTTGCTATTACCTAACATGGTTTTCATAGTTTTGTAACCCCAAAACCGTCATGAAGTACGTTATATTACCTACTCTTGAAGATAATACTTCTAAGATGTGAAGCTAAATGCTCTATCTTAAACTTCAAGCAATTGGACCACCACTGTAATTGAGTAGTTTATGAATTGGCAATAGGTTTTATATCTGCACAGAGTAAATTTTTATATAAGTACTGCTATACATCCTATTATTCCTGTATCAATAAATAACTATGAAAAATTCCATAGTTTCCTGTAACACTCAGAAAACCTAAAATGAAATATTAATTCTGTTCCAGGAAAAGAAAACACCTAGAGAATGTCTAAAAGAAGGAGTGGTCCCGGACGAGTGTGTTCAACTTAGGCAAAGCTTCTTTGAATGTAAAAGATCACTTGTAAGTAACTTAATCATTATTTTGTTAAATGTGGGTGAAATTCCAAAACCCATCCATTCAAAATTACCACTAACTGCCACACTCAGAGACGTCGCTTGAAAGTAATCAATCATTAACTTTGATTAACCACCTTATTGTGGCACATGTCACCAAGATGGAAACGTTTTCAATCTGACATACTTTTGACTAACAGCGCTCCAATTTATACTGGTCATTTAAACTAAATGATTGATTAATTTTAAGTAACAACTCTGAGTACCGGGGTTAGCTAGGGAGTATAGGCGGTATAGCAGCCTCCTCCATACCACTCTATCCAATGCTAATTCTTTTAGTTGCATATAAATTTTTAACTGTTAATAACACAATCAAACTACGAAATAAGTTTATTATAAAAACTGAACTTTTCTGTAGTATTGCTTTTGATCCTGATTTGGTGAGACAGGATCTGATGTTTGTGTAGATAAAAGTATAAGACTGAGCAGCAGTCTTATACTTTTATCTACAATATTAATTAATTGGCCTTTCTTAAGGAACTCTACTGCACATAAAGTAGAGTTAAAGTACAAGCTCAGCTCTATACAATACCCATACCATTGCCATTGTTCTTTGGCTAAAAATTTCTTTTTTTCTTCCCAGTTGGACAACAGAAGAAGGTTTCGTGGTCACAAGGGTTACTGATGTATGTACATTAGCGTTTTAATTACCTAGAGATAAATAGTTTGATTTAATTTTATTGAATGTATAAAGTATACATAATTTGTTGAATAAAATTTGACTGTTAACTATGATGTTTTTTTTATTTTAATTATTTATTCATTAATAAATTACAATAAAAAATAATCTATAACTTTATTACTGTCAAATTATTGATTAATTAACCAACAAAATAAGCTCATTTGGATAAATGAGCTTATAAATCCAATAAATAGTGATGGATATCACTATTTATTGGAATCGACGTCGTCGTGTCAGTTCGTCGGCCGCATCCACTTCAGTCTTGTCTAGGTGGGCTGCTCCATCGTCGAAACCGAATAACTTGGCTACTTGATTTTTTTATGATATTGTATTTTACCAATTGATCATCATCATTCCATCAAGTATCTGAATGCCCTGTGCTGCGCAAAACAACAGCACAAATTGTGCAAACTTTTTCTATACAACTACAAGAATAATTATTAGACTGTTCTCAAAGTCAAACTATCCCAGAAAATTGTATATTATTGTAGTTTAAAAACATATTCTAACCCCGTGTCCTAACCAAAGCGATCGGTCGTGCGAATACGCGACCGTCGCGTTCATGTCACATGACGGTATATTAATCTATGGTCACATGTCACTCATTTGTTGGGAAAACTGTAAGGCGCCCTCTGCCACGCACGACGGCACCTTGGAGTTCGCCGAAGAAAATGAACGAGACGGTCGCTTGTTCGTGCGACGATCACTTTGAATAGGACACGGGCTAAGATTGTGTGCAGTTTTCTTTGGATAAATATTTGTTAAGGATTTTCGGAAAATAGATAAAGTAGGAATATTCCAGGTGGCTTTTTGTAGTTTTGCCTATCCCCATGGGAAAAAGGCGTAAGTTTATAGGAATATTCTAGTGACCAGTCGTAACTTTCCAGGTAATTACACACTCATAAAAAAAACACATTTAATTCCAACTTTTATTATAAAAATAATTGAAATATGAATTAAATTCTCTATACATTCTACAGAGCTTAGCCTGCACTCATAACCAGCTTTTCAAGCCAAACAGTAATTATTTTAAATTGCTTATACAATAATATTACAATCGTTTTAAACATACATATTTGAATTTGAAGTTTCTTAGAAATAGTGATGCCAATTTTTATATTGGATTGATTCACCTCTAACAAGCCAAAATATTTGTACCTAGGTAATAAATCGATTTTTCAGCGAGTACCTATAAGAAGGCCGTTTTTCGGCATACTAAAAATAAAACTAATTACCTATTGAATTTTATTCGATTTTTATAAACGAGTATGCTCTAAAATTTGAAATAATCACCCATCAAGTAGGGAGGTACCTATTTATCAACTAAACAGGATATCATAGTCATGTTCTATGTAAAAAGACGTATCACTAATTTCCTTTCATGTACTCGACTACCTACCTCCTAGGAGTGTTGGGCTTCAACTCGTTGGAGGTTAGACGTGGCTTTCAACAGCTCACAGTAGCCTGCAAAACTCTCAGAGGACGCATCGACAGTCCCGAACTTCATGATCTTTTCTGAGAAATATATCGGACATCGCCAAAGCCGTCGACACAATCTGTTCGCACCGCCGCGCCGGCGCCGTCATCTAAAACTGTCGGCAGAGCCGAGTCCCCTGTGTGTCGTACTTTAAGGATGCTTAACGCCCTCCTGACCACCAATCCTGAATGTGATCTGTTTGCCGATGAATGGAGTAGAATTATGCGTGTATGTCTGATGTTTTGTGAGAAGAAGTATGCTAGGGTGTCCTCTATTATATGTTAGTATACCTACCATACCTGTTTAAATCTATATGTTTATTATTGTAATTGGTGTTACCGTTTTCAATACAATACCGTTAACAATAAACAATAATAATAATAATGTTGATTTGTTAGTTTGAAGGGATATTATTTGAGAAGCTTCTACTGAGTATTTTCTAAGCAATTACAAAAATAAACAAGCTGAAATATAAAATATATTTTTTGAACAGGGATGCATTATTATTATTATTAATTATTGGTTCATAATTTTATCGTTTCGCCTACCATTTTCCATTTTAAACAATGTATTATTAACATAAGTTAGATTTTTGGTTCCACACAACCCGAACATTTCAACTCCTTAATTAATTCTTATTAATATAACTTTAATAAGCCTTATAAAATTGCATTAAACTCTTAACTATAATCCGCTAAGATGAGATACTTCTAAAGTGTTGGGTATTATCGAAATGTTTAACCATTTTATTAAAAAAAATATTGATCTGCGTAATTATTAAGTTGGCAAAATCTATAATAAGATATTTGGTTTAAAATTTAAATATAAATTAAGTTCTTACAAGCAAAAAACTGTTTTTTTAAGCGTTATTTTTAATTCAATTATTAAACTTGCAAGCTTTGTTTTGTTGCTCACTACAAATTGACTAGATTTAGCACCATAGCAAAATAATCAGATATTGACTAGAAATTATATTAAAAGAAACAGTTGTACCTACGTTACAATTTTCTCGAACCGGTGCATGACAAGTTTTTATTTAGGTATTGTCATGAATTAAATAACTTGTAAGTACATAGTTACACAGCAAACGTTCGTGTTATTAAACTCCAAAAAAAATCTGTGTAACTTACTCAAATAAAAAATATACTTACTAAAATATATTTTTCTAAACACCATACTGCCTTTAAGATAAAGTGTTGTTTGACTAAGGTCAGTTTATCTGAACAAATTAATTGGTTTTCGTTACATAACATTGCTCGGTTAATTTACTACCAATTTCTAGTATCCAATCAATATTTATTAGAACTTAATATAGGTAAATTATTCTATATTAAAAAGCATAAATTAACTACAAGATATTTATTTTCTATTAAAATCTTACGATAGATATTGATGCTTCTCAAGCCAACAACTATGCTTATACTCTGTGCATGTACTCTTAATTTATTATTTTAATGAATCACAATATCAGGTAGGCTATTTGGTCATATTATTACAAGTAGGTACATACCTATATTTTGATTTAAAGAAAGTTTTGTTCTGTTTAGTAAAATAATTTAGAAGGTAATGCATAGTAGGTACTTATACCAGGGAATAAACTAAGCATGGCTTATACAATGACACGATGGCATGACCTCCAAAAATGACTGAATATCACGTGCTTTGTCAGTTTCAGCCCAGTGTTGTGCCCGGTGCCTCTTCGGGGAGTATAGTCGTGGTGTTATGCTTGTGCTATATATATACGGTACCACAAACTTTAATATTATTATATGAAATTGTGTCATGGTTTAAACCTAGCTTAATCGGTGCACCAAGCTAATGTTATTAATATTAAATTTCTAATATTAATATCGTAAAGTTCTAGAACAATAAACTACAATATTTTTTACGACGCGAAATTGGCCACTCGTCTTTAGATCTTCGTTTAAGTCGACAATATTTTGACTATTTAGATGAGAATAGTAAACTACTTACCTACGTTTTAGAAATACAAAAAATAATAAAAATAAATCCATTAAATTTTCCGTAAAAAGGTGATAATCTCGCCGTGTATGACCATTTAAAACTAAAAGCAAAACTAATTATAGCAAAACTTTACTGAATACATCTCTGTATTATTAATTCCATTTATGAGATTTTAGTATTAGGTAGTTATAATATTATTATTGTGCGTTTCTATATTTTAGCATCAGGTTTATTAGGCGAACTATTTTATATTTTATGACAATCACAATAATTATTTTATTACCAATTTTTATTATTAAGAATTGTGAAACAGTGAGTTGGTATAGGCAATGGCTATAAACATTTTCGATGGAACATCTTGTGAGAATAATGATATGTATCTCGAGATATGTCAGAAAAATTGGAAAATCGAAAAATAATAATTTCTTTTAAAGATTATTATGCAAAAATAGAAAAGGGGATTTTATTGAGCTATCTCTCGGTATCAATCGAACATGTTTTGGGCACGTACCTTATATGGAAGACTTCACCCAAATGTAACAAAATATTGTCAAGTCATGTAGGTATAATTTATCATAGATTTTTATCTAGACGACTGTCAGAGTGAGGCGGTTTGTCTCGTAGTAGATCATTTCAAAAGTAAGTATAGTGAAAGGTTAAGAAAAATGGCGTCTACTGAAGAAAATCACTCGTTTATATTAAAATCTCTTACAACTAAATCAAGAACACTTCGGCTCGACTCGCCTGTACCCAGTCAAACATTGTACACCATTTAAGATAGTCTTAAATGTAATATTAATACTTTGGTCCGTTTTAGTTCACAACGTGTGCTGTATATGACCAATTTTGTCAAGACATCTGTAGATTGACTTATTATAGATCTAATCTTAAGGTTGGGTGTTGAATTTGGGAAGTTTACCTACCAACCGATCTTTCAATCATCTCTTTACCAGAAGGTAGTTCGCTGAAGTTTTTTCCTTGGTTTCCCAAATTTATAACCCGACAAAACGAACCTATCCTAACCTATCGATGTCCGCAAAATTAAAGTACAACACACTCAAGGCCATCTAGGCCTTCGTCCTGCTACTAGAAAGTCTGTATGGGCCTATAAAGACCCGTATACCCGCACAGGCGGGCCCTTAGAGCTGTCACAAGCATCGCAGCCCCCGACAGGTCATCCATCAGGTTGGCACACTCGCACACTAGCAGGTACATCTTGTCTCCGTGGGAGGCCACCGACTTGTGCAGGGCTATCTTCCTCAGGCCCACCGTGTGAGGTAGGTGTCGGTATAACATTCGGGCTCCTGTCCAGTACAGCCAGTTTCTTTCGAAGCGTTCGCCGTCGTCGCCCTCGAATACCTGCGGATGAGGTTTTGTCTTTTGAGTAGGTAAATTTTAACGAAAGTCAGTTAAAACAAAATCAGTAGCAAAAAAAATGTTTTTTTATGAAATAAATTCTTATAAATAATTCTTCTTCCCGCGAGTTTGTACGCGTGAAATTTCGGCCCGACCCACCGCGTCGCTGCACATCGCCCGCCCTCGTACTTCGTTTTCGCTTAGCGTTCTTTTTGGCTTGTTTTGTTTTTGCTCGGCTCTTGTGGAGTCGTAACGCGATGTTAAATAGCCTTCCTCAAAACCTTCCTCTAAAATTTGGCTATCAAATGCTAAATGAAATGGTAGTTCCAGAGCTTTGTTTTTTTTTAATGTTTCCCCTACCTAGGAATTTCTCCTGTATTGTGGAGATGGAGTGTGTGTCTGTCTTGGTGGAGTGTGGAGATTAGCTCGTTCAAATAAAAAAAAAAACCCTTTTATTACAAATATTAGTATAGATTAATTTGATTCGATGGTAGCGCTGGCGCTTAGGTCCTTCTGAACAGGGCAAAATATTATAATCGACTCTTAGGTACTATTTAGGAGGAAAAAAACTTGAAAATAAGTAATTTACAATCAAACCCATAAATCAAACATACGATACCTTATAAACACTAATGATATATCCAGTAGTAGACGTATGTGACTTCTTCGGTCCACCAGCTAAGTCATTGAACGGAGGTCTGCAGATCATGGCCACCTCACTGTACAGGTCTAGCGTATGTGCCGCCGAGTACCTTATCGTCTTCGGGTCAAACTTGTTCAAAGACGCACCCCTCATATTGTTGTAGAAAAGCAAAGGGTCCGTTTGCGTCGTATTTATCACATAGTAAGATATGAAAGGGAATTCTGCATTCTTCTCCATATTCGCCAATAACATCCCTCCAACTGCAGTATTGGCCGTCGCTACTTCATTCAACAGCTCTGCTGCAGCAGCTTTCTGTCTTATCAAAGGTTTGGCAAGCGGGGATTCCAATATTGGCTCTATTGGTTCCAAGGGACTCATGAGGTGGGCCAATATACAAAGTTTGGGGTCGGCTATTTCGAGGATGCTAAGCGAGTTTTGTGCAGTCTTTGTTGTCATTCCTTTTTCTGGCGTTGGAGGCGGAACTGGGAGCTGAAATTGAGAAAAAAGTTGCCCTTTATACTTGAAAAAATAAATGTTTTAATTAGAAAAAGAATTCGTATTATTAACCTTCGTTGAGACAATACAAAAAATTGACCACAATTTGTCGCTGTCCACAAGAAGTAATTTCTCGTCTAGGCCGCCTCTAATTCTTGGGCGCTTAAGCGTAGCTATCAACTATGTAAATGGCGGTCGCTGTATCAGCGCTAATTATGATAAATTATTCTGTCTTAAACGTTATAGTTGCAGAAGTTAGCCGGTTTTTGGATACGAGGTTTTTTCCTCAATATGTATTTTCGACTTTCGACTAACAAAATAATACCAGCCTATATTTTTAAACGAATGCTGAACGAAATTGCGTTCATAATTGGAAAAGAATTGAATTGAAATAGCTTTTTCGTTAGAATTTATTCGAAGATAGCCGAACAGCTAATACTGACCGGCCGGCATTCCATCCGACAAGAACCGATCACAGTCGTGGCTTTCTGCAGAAAGACTAGACGGGACCATGCGGTGAGGTAGGATGTTATAATGGTGCTGTGCTAGTCCGAATACAGTCGAAGATGACTGAAGAGCTTATACTACCCGATACTCCATCAGGCAGGAACCGATCATAGGCACAGTTTACTGCAAACTGGGGTACGGTGGACGGTACCGTTTTCTGCTACCTGGCTAGACGTGACTTTGTGGTGGTGGCTGGTGAAAAAAAGGTGCTAGGCCGAAAACAGTTAAAGAAATCCGAAGATCTGATACTGACCGGCACTCCATCCGGCAGGAACCGATCAAGTGCGTGCGCGGGAATAACGAAGCAGTCTTTCTGTAGCGTGGCGAGCGACACAGGCTCGGTGCGGCGCCGGTGGTCCGTCGTGGGGACCGGTGTGGTGGTCGCAGGGCCGCGATCCCAGCGCAGGAGTGAGACCGAGGGCTCTCGGTTCACCAGCGGCTGCGGTGGCTCGGGCTCCGGCCCTGTGCCACCGCCCAGTACAGGCCCGCATCGTTCTGAGGAGAGTGAGGGGGTAATGTTAGTCGTTGAGGTCGAGATGGTTTGTAAAGATCAGGCGTGGTGATTGGTCTGGTAGTCTCGTGGTAGGCTCTGTCAGCCTTTTACTGACTAAAACCACATGGTGTTCTTCAACTTCCTTTTGCCGGGGTGCTGGAGTAATTTGTAGGCACCTAGTGGTTCAGTTTGTGAGGACCTGACTGGAAGGCAGGAAAATATGGTAGAGATCCACTGTGTCTTGGTTCAGTGGTCTTTCAATGTTTTGTTTTGATTACTGCAGCTAGTAGCTTGCGTAAACGGGCTTCTTTGCAATTTTAATTGCTGTTCTTGGTTCCAATTAGTATAAATTATGCAAACATTTTAAAACCGCGTAATGCAATTGTAACTGTGCAAGACCACATCCTGTTTGCGCAAGCTTCCTATTAAAACGAGGAGTAAATATAATAAAATAACACAGTTGATCTAATTCGCAAGCTTATACTCTTAAACTCATAACTTAGAAAAAGATGTTATTCACAAAAATAGGGACACGAGTTCTCGGCGTATCCTGAGTTTTGGTTCAGTAAAACTTAGCTATCTTAGATACACCTTCGCAGAAATACTCACCTACTAGAAGTTTGAGTTATGTACAGTTGCGATTGGCAATCTATTTCTAACACCTAGAAAGAAATACTACAAGGTCTATACACAAATTTAGTTAGACACAAAACAAGAACTTGTACCTTTACGTTTGGACATTAAACTGATTAACTTCGAACAGATATTGAAATGATATTCCCCTCAGAAGGTTAGTAATGAACATAGTCGATTAAATCGTGCCAATTATAAATATTGTATAACATGCGTGTCATAACACTTACGCGGGAAGTAACCTCGGGATGTTTAGTGTTTAGCGCCAAAACTGAACCAGTTTCAACCGACTTACACTAGTCCTAGTCACTAGTTCCATCGAACTGGAGTTGACCACTAAAGTTTACCGAACTTCAGAAAGCTTTGTTTACATCAAAAGCACTTGTTACGGTGATAACTGCTTATAATAGCAAGCATGTGTAATGAACTCGTATCTAAACACTGCGTCACCTGTCAAAGAATTTATTTATAGTTGCGACGGCGTTTCATGTCGTGTGTTTCTAACAGAAACTAACGAGGTCACTGCAAGCTCCACAATATTATAGGACCCGTTTTTTAAAAGATCGCCACTTTAACTTGAGAAGTTCGTTAAGAAAGTTTAGACACAAACACAAAAAGTTTCCGGTTGTTACACTGTCACTGATCACATACGTTTACCTGTGAAGTCGTTGTATTGCGCACTGGCCCGAGGTGCCGCGGAGAAGAATATGTGGGTCTTGTAGTGGTGTTCCTCCATGCAGGAGTATCGCTCGCGGTCGCGGCGCTTCGCGTTCCTCCCTGCACCGAGCGCGCCCCGCGCCTTCCCCCCACCCCCGCTCGACGAGAGGGTCTTCTCCCCGCTGAAGTTCTTCCGAAACATCAAATTCATCTTGGAAAACTGCCCACTTCCGTCTCTGTCGCACTAATGTGTTACGGTATGCGTGCACACCGCTCTCACGCTGTCTCTCACAGTAATTAGTTCACTGTACCACGCCAAGATTAAACCCGGCTATATTCAAACGTCTCCTGTTTGGCTCGGCTTGTTTTAGTTTGTTTTATTTCCGCTATAAAATTAACCGTCGCATGGTAGGATTAACGAATGCGAGGTGAACAGAGTTCTGGAGAACCGTATGAAAAACCTTTCGAGATTCTTTTAAAAGTTTTTAGAGTAGGTGAAATAGCCCGTTATGTTCAAATCATTGTTAAATGCTATAGCTTTATTGTTGAAGAGTTAACTATCATCATTAGTTTCCATCGTTTCAGTTTATTTACTACCATTGGACTTAGTCCAATAATTGCTAGAGATGCTGTAACACCAGTAACAAAATATTTGGGCCAGACATCATATCAAACAAAATTTAGTTTCCTGTAACGTTTGAATGCTTATAAAATATGGCGTTTTCCTTATTAAAAATGAAAAGGTAATCAATTTCTTTGTTTTCAGCTCACAAAGGACCGAAAGTCATTAACATGCTATTTGGAAGCTTGATGAATTCTTTTCGATTGGGAGTGAATGAATAACAGATCAATTTGTTGAGATCAAAAGAAGTCTCAAAACAGGTTCTCAAAACGGCACGGTTGGCGCAGTGTTTAAGCGATTGACTGCTGCGTTACGTGTCGCGGGTTCGATCCCCGCACGGGACAAATATTTGTATGACCTGCAAGTAGTTGTTCCGGGTCTAGCTGTTTGTGTATGTGAGTTTAAATGTTTGTAAACGCACCCACGATACAGAAGAAATTCCTAGAGTGGGGCAACGTTAAAAAAAAAAAAAACAGTACGAAATATGCTATACATCACATAACAAAAACAGCCTTTCATACACAGCGCCTTTCACATAGTAGGGTGATCGACAAAATAATCCTGTAGGCCAATTCTCGTACTTAAAAAACGTTCAAATTCAAGTCGCAATCTCATCTCAGCGACAATCAATGTCAAAAACCTGTCAAAAATGTATGTAAATTGATTGTAATTTTGACAGATTGAGACTGAGATTAGAATGCGAACGGTCTTAAAAATACGGGAATTGCCCCTCTGATTCAAAGAAACAACTTTAGTTTTTTGTGATTTCAGTCACGGCTCTCTAATCATATAGCGTGGTCAAAACAATAATCATGAAATGACCCTACATAAGTGTAGACAATTGCTAACCGATATGTTTACCCATTTTCTTGGACAATTTCACTTCAATTTACTACGAATCGTATTACTATAATGAACATCGGTTGATAGAAGGCTGACATAACAACTTCCCGGTAATCCTCAATGATCGAGGTAAAAACTGGTTTAGTTGGTATGTTTGTATGAAATATTCAGGATTATCATCGATTTACTAAACCTTTCGTTGATGTATTGTAACGTTTTGTTTACTACGCTATATTTGATCATTGTGTTATATTTCGTGACTGGTAAAGGCTCCTTCAAATAGGCGCGAGACGCGACGCAAAAAAACGATTTGTGTCGCGTGTCGCGCCTGTTTGAAGAAGCTTTAAGCCGATTACGGCAAGCAGCTTATCCGAAGGTATTATGAATATGTATCTCTCTTATGTATCTTGTTTGAACGTTTTATTGTTTGAGATTTTGTTCAATCTTTGTTTGTATGATATTTATCATTGTATGTCGTGATTATTTATCGTTTTTAGTCACTAAATTTCAGAAGTTTGCAAAGAAGCCGTTCAAATGAACAACACATTTCCGTTTAAAATCTGTCTGAAACAAAATATTCATTTTTTTTCAAAGTTTCAGCTGATATCGTTTATGTAAGATATTCACTCATACCTTGTTATATGATATGAGTTTCATAAGATATACCTTAGCTACATACAAACGACGGCCTATCAATCTTTCGGAGTAGGTAGACCAATAAACGATGCCGATGACAGTAGAGGCACGTAGGAATAAATATTTTTATGATCTTCAGAAATTCGATCATATTTTAATGTAGGTATTCGAGGATATCTAGGAAATTCATACGGTAATAATAATTACGGTAATAAACAAGGATGTGTTGGTTATTCTTGATCTACCCCTGAGTTTCGCTGAAGCGAACTAAAGCCCCATTAAAGCCCCAAAAAAAGCCGAAGAATTAAAGCCCCATTTACACGGAGCAAGTTTCTGGAACAATCAAGAGCAATAATCGCATGCCATAAAGCACGTTCAGTTACTCACACGCGTGCGATTTCCTTAAAGGGCATGCATTAATTGAATGCAAGGCGATTAGATATTGCATGCAAGTTATGCCTCGTCCAAACACAGAGTGGCACGTCCTTGTACAATTGATTCATGTATTGCCCCTATTTGCGCTGCCAAATTCATTCAACTTTATTGAACGTCTTCTCAAGATTTTTTTACTTTTAATGATATATATTTTTTTTAACTTTGCCCCACACTAGGATTTTTTCCTGTTATTGTGGGTGCGTTTACAAACATTTAAACTCACAAACACAAACAGCCAGACCCGGAGCAACTACTTGTAGGTCATACAAATATTTGTTCCGTGCGGGAATCGAACCCGCGACACGCAGCGCAGCAGGCAATCGTTTAACCACTGCGCCAACCGTGCCGTCAAAAATTAATTTAATTTTATTGTACGTGCTGTTTACATCTATAACAATTGAACGGCAACTAACTTGCCCGTATCGTGCCACAATTGTGCGTGTTGTTTAGACGATGCCAGTTTGATGCCATATTGTTGCTTCAATTTTATGGTATACAATAGGCAATAAACTTGCACCGTGTAAATGGGGCTTTAGGGATCACCGATCATGTCAAGATTTGAGACAGTACGTAGCTTCCTTCTTTTCTGCTCTGAAAGTGATAGCACCCTACAGCTAGTACCAATCTTTTTGCGAACCGTAGCTATTATGTCAATAACCTTAGTTATCACAAGCCGCGGTGGGGTGGGTGTTTTTTTTTGGTGTTGGGAAATCATCAAATAACTTCTCCCGCTCTGGGCGGAGCGGGCGGGCGTATCAGACTCTTACTGACTAAAACCCACACGTGTTCCTTCAGTTGCCTGTGCCGGGGGCCACGGTAACCCTTTCTTACTTTCCCGCAACCCTGGCAGGCATCGCCCCTAGCGGACCGCGTCATTGGAGCTGACATCTCTTTGAGGCGCGCGTAGAACACAACGCGCCGTTGTCCCGGGCCTGGTCAAGCCTTAGGATGGCCTAAGTTCAGTACCGTAGTTCAGTAGTAGTGAAGTTTTGAGCACTGATTTTTGGACTGAATAACTGGACACTACACTGGATAACTACAATACATTTGGGTAAATATTGGAGACTAGCTAGACAGATACCCAATCAGTCTGAATCGTTTAACCATCTGGCTGGAGTGACAAGCTCTTCTGCATTTTGTCTCCAAGATCAAAGTAATGGAATAGTTGCAAGACATATTCACGCTTACAATTATTTGCGCAGTCATCATCATGCCAAATCTACTGCATGTTAGACCGCAATGTAAACAAAAAGTATAGAATCTTGAAGTTTATAGCGGAACGTTGATGGACATTCGCAGAAATGAAGCGCGACGTTCTGTAAATTTATATTATCTTATCTTATTTATAGTGCGATGACGTACAATACAGTTGTGACGTATGAATATGGTTTCAAGAAGAACGCCCAGCATCACACTCTCTTCAGCAAGAGATTATACTTACCATCAGATTGGAAAGTAAAGTCCAAGGAGACAACATAGTTCTAAAATGTTTATGAAACTTGTTGATCGTACAAATATTCTCTTAAAAATGGACTTTATAGGTCGTTTGGATAATGGTTCCAGCAGTGAATGGGTAAAGACTGGTCGAGTTCCAAAAAGGTAGCATAATGATGTTTGCAGGAAAATGACTAGGACTTTAGTTATTGTTCTGAGGACTAGGATGACTGATTTGGGCTGTCAGACTATAAAACAAAATAGCTATTCAATATTTTTATGTCTGGCAAGACCAGTAGAAACATTAGAGATAGCAGCTAAATATTGTGAAAAAATTGAATTCGTTTTATTAAACTTGGAAAAATTTATACAAGACTATAATAAATTAATAATTACCTATAATTACACGAAAACATGTTCTATGAGAACAAACAACAGTTATTAAATAAATCCTTCGAATATTTTAGTAAGTTAGAAATATTTTTACCTAAACATTTTTCTATAGTTAATCAATACTCGCCCGACATAATATTGGTATTCTTCTGACGCCAACAAAGTTATCTTAGTACATAATTTACCCTCGCAATATTTGGTCCTAGTAACAAGTTCTCCTTTACCGCAAGAAAGTTACTTATTTGTAACGGGGATAAGGTAACACACTTATTAGGAAAGACTAAAAGGACCATTCGTAACAAGTTTTATGGAACGGCCAGACGGTATGTCAGTTAGTTCTAGCCACTATTTAGCTGTTCACAGTGTACCTATATGTTTAATAAAGGCCTTCCCAAAAGCAATGATGTTAGTAAAGGAACTACGAGTAGCAGCTCAGAAATGGAGATGGGCAGGGCAGGCGGAGTAGAGCCTGAATGGTCGCTGAGACACGATAGGATGAGTGTTGGTATACCAACAGCCAGATGGGCGGATGACCAATATATTATGTAGGTAAGGTAAGGTAAGAGAGGGTAAGAGCTGTATGAGACTGGCACAGACAGGAAAGCATTACCACTTATGCGTAGATTCTTATGGTTGAAATTGAAAAGAGTTGATTTTCTGACCAGTTTTCTTGGAGTTTGTAAGTTTATGGGTCTATTTGGTGGACTCAATAAAGATTACGGTCGGCCTGGTCGGGATGTCGTTAAAGCTACTTTTATGATTCTTATATCTGCTTCGTTTTTGTCATTAATTGCTTTACATGTGTTTATCTCGCTTATGTACTAAGCCACTAACAATACATGTTACACATGCTAAAATTCTTAGAGGAAAAACAAGATATGGAATCGTAAATCAAGATATCGAACATAGGATTTGATTTAGCACATTTTCGTCCTTACTACGGCCCGCTTGTACCACAAATCACTGTATTTAGTGAGTGGTTTAATGCTAAACGTAGGTATTTAAAAAATCGTTCTATTTCACGGAGCAGAAACAAAGTTCTATTTCTGTCAATCCTTTGAAGGCAGACAGGATGAGGTTTTAAATATGTTTAACTCTAAACGCATGGAAGCCTGTCTAAGACATGTTCACATTGTTCACGTCGTCAGATTGCTGTCCAATAACTTTGGATTTGCTTTAAACCGTACTGTGAACCATCAATCGGCACTCGAAATATCTAAGAGATATGATGACTCACTGAATATTCTGTATCTTTGTGGCTTACTCTAAGTCCTAGCAGATTGATTCTATTAGAGCTTTGAGCTTCAAAAATGAAACGACTCCACTAAAAAACTATATAAACTAGTGCCACTTTCATTGGCCATAAATCTGCGACGAAACCAAACAGATGGCTCTATCTTAATTGATTTCTGAGTGTCGGACATTTAGCGGCTTGCGAGCGCCAATAAGGCTAAGTGCCTCGTCCATGCTTTCGAACATGTTCTATGAAATTGAGCACTAACTGCTTTTGAACGCAAGAAAGCAGCGGTGGCGAAAAGTATGACCTAGTTTTTAAATAAATTGTTGTAGTAATTTAACTTGGAACCGGCAATTTTGTGCTTTTATGACGGATTGTTTGGTAAAACGTGGACATAATTTCGACGAACAATGGCCACGTCGTGATTTGAATTTTACCCCGTCATATAAGAAAATTGACAAAAAATTATGACCATGACGGATACTAGCAGTTTCAAGCATCATTAATTAAGTACCACAGTTATCTTCAAAGCGTTGTAAGTGGATTGTTAAACAGCTGACGTGCTCTGATAACTTCTGTCACCTTTTAGAAGGAACTAGGTTTTGCTAAAAGCTCTGCCTGGCAACAAAAACAAGTAAAAGAGAAAATCTTTAAAACGTACGAAGGAAATATACCTATCTACATAAATCGCTGACGGTCGATTGTAACTAGTAGGGTAGGCACAGTAGCAAGTTAACTAGAAGTTACAAAGTTTGGAGGGCGTATAAATTATTCACATCCGTCATTGGTAAATAAATTTGTACTTATAACATACTCATCATTCGAATAACAAACAAATAAGGACAAAGTGAGCATAAAGTTTTTTTTTAACACGGAATGCTCGTAATTCTCCAAGAATCTACACTTGGTCCGCAACTCTGAGGTAACTTAACTTCCAAACTATTGAAAACTTGTAAGTGGTCTGATTAAAGTAATCGCTTTGACTTGGTTTTTTTTTTGTTTTTCCTCACTTACTTGATTATTCTACATGACTGCCGCGTTATTTATTTTATTTATCTTATACATAGATTCTTTGTATTTTGTGAATGTGAGAGTGTTGTAGGTCTAACTTGTAAACTTAAGATTTTTAGACCATTTTCTATCTTGTTAAGTACCAGGTACCAACAGCTACCTGGTACTTAACAGGCCTACACTGTCCTCCCATACCTATAAATACTGTAATTTGAAAACATTGTAAAACCAATTATTTTTAAAAGAGTAACCGTGGAATTTCTTGCCGGCTCTTCTCCATAGGAAACGACCAATTGGAACTGTGCCCCTAGCTTCTGACGTTTCATAAGTGGCCCATGTAGGTTTATGTGAAATAAAATATTTTGATTTTGACTACAGACTGATTTTTATTTTGCAGACTATACCGATGAAGTTTTATGGTGGCTAGCACGGCTGCCGAGCTGTGGGTCGGGGCGCAATGTGGTCTTGAGTACAATCCCGGTAACAGAGTTACTTGGTTTTTCTACAAGGAATGTTTCAGGAACAGCCTAGTCCGCATTTGTGTCCATGGCATTGGTATTAAATGGGACTTCTGCCTCCCGCTTCGGGAGACATAGACATGATGTTATGTACCTACTACATTCCAGAGGCTACTTTACTCCACACTATTACAAAAAAATAGTGCGTAGGTACTTTATCTTGTAAGGGCCTGATACGAGTTCTTGTAGAGACGAAGTCTCATAAACTAGAAGAAGTAACGAATTATGAACCGTCGAACCACTCGTAGCTTGTGTAAGACTAGCCATAAACACTAAATTGATAGCAGTATATAAACGCTGGGATGTTTTATCCCGAGAGTTGGCAGCAAATGGGAGAATGTATCGGTAATAACCGTTGATTTGTTGGTTTTAGAGTAATTGCTTGTAGATTTGTTACCTACAAGTGGTTTCGATTAACTGTTTGCTGGGAAACTTGTAATGGAATAGGTAAGTACTTTTTGTGATGTTCGTCTTCTCAATAATTAATCTTTTGCGTTTTATATTAATTAAATTATTCTATTCGGTATCTACAAGGACACAGTGTAACAAGACCCTCCACGAAGCCCCGTCATCTACGCATTCTGTACATCAAACTTAGTAACTTTGTGCAAAGACCATTGCTGGAAAACGACTTTTATTTTTGGCGTGAAAATTCGCTGTTTACGGAAGTCTGCATTTTCTGCAACATAACGCACGCAAAATATTGTGCTTATGGTACAAGGATCGTGTGGGTATTAAAAGTGTAGATATCATATTTAAAACTTGTATTGGTAAATAAAACATTACAAATAGTTGGAACTTCGACCTTCAATATCTCCGTAACAAGAAGGGTGCGGTACAAAAAAAAAAACACTTGTCGGTCGAGGGACCCCGCCAGGAACGAAGCTCCTTACGCGATACTCGCAAGCACACTCACTCGTATATAGTAGAAAGAGACAGAGAGAGAGCACCCTCAAAAACCATGAAAACGACACCCATGACGAGTTAGAAAAAGTTTCGCAGCCGCCATCTTGGATTTTCATTTTGACCGGACTATCAGCTTTAGCACCCTCGAAAACCATGAAAACTATCTCTCACACCACAGAAAGTCGCATGGAGGGGGGGGGGGGGGGACGTTAACGTATAACGTGTAACGTATAACGTTTTTTCGTTACGTGAAGATTTTTACCAGTAGAACTTCATTCGAAAAATCATCATGATAACGGGAACAACAAGTGAGTCTCGGCATCGCCCGTTATATTGCGTCCACGCACAGCTGCAGAATTGCTACTACTTTTGGAAAAATAGCCATCGAGTGTAAGGTCCTAACTTTGTTTGCAAGGAATTGTAATTTGAAGTTTCATATTAACAGCCTATAAGAGTTACAATTTCCAGTAAATGGCAAAAAGGTCCCCACTGGTTACATGCAACATACCTAATCACTAATTACTATAATACTAATCACTGATTTATCGGTTCTCAACACCTTTGCCAACACTTTGAGAAAATAAATACGCGACAAAATAACGACTTTATTTTAAAGCAATTTGTAAAGTAAGTAGGTAACCCAGATTGTACACGGCTTAATCTACATCAGAAAGCTTATTATTTAAGCGATCGTACTTAGGTAGGTGCAAAGATAGACATCAAAACGTATTACTCAATCCATGCAATCTGTTTATGCATGAATCTAATCTGAATGAATGGCATGGACTGAGGGCTGCTGATGGTAAGCATTTATAAAATTGTAGGTATTGAAAAAAACAAAATGGCGGCGTTAGTTCCAATTTTGACCACGCGCCAACCGATTTTTGTAAAACTTTACCTTTCCCACTACTCAATCACAAAAAGTATGCACAAGCGTTAGTTGTTATGAACGTAGATATTAGCCGACCTAATCTCTAAACGGCTACTAGCATAGGTACTAAGTATTCAAACGGGCATCAATAATCGTATATTCCTCATAACGGTTACCGGTCGCGTGCAGTTGCAACATAACAATGTTATTGTCCTTTGATTAGTCTTACTCAAGACTACAAATGAGACCTACAGTTACGATAGACTTATACTGGCGGTAAATTATGTTAACTTTAATTACCTACTTAAGTAGGTACTCTATGTAATTTGAAAATTTTCTAAAACTAAGTAATTGGGAAGGTACATGAACTTCAAAGATAAGACCATTAAAGTTTTAAGAAAATAAGAGCTAAGTTTATAAGAACTCTTAAAGCTTTAAAAGGTTCTCAAATGATGCGATTATAAGTTTAAATAAAATCAATAAAGTTAAAATCATAATGAAGACATTTAAATCCTTTATTTATAAAATGATTTTAACCTTAACGGGTGAACAACAAAAGTAGGAATAAAACTGTAACTAGTTTTTTTTTTAATCTGGAGGTTTCTTTTGTATGATTTATATTCTCACAAAATACTTAAGTGAAAACATCCGATTTATTTATTACGCTCCCGTTATTTAAATGTTGTCCTGAATTCATATTTGTCCCCATTTCTCATACAATTGACCTATATTTTTGAATCTGACTTAACAAAACAACTTTTATTTATAAGAATACTTGTCATTTAAATGTTGTCCTGGATTCATATTTGTTCCCATTTCTCATACAATAGACCTATATTTTTGAATAGGACTCAACAAAACAACTTTTTATAAGAATACTTAATACTTAATAGAACGACTAGCTATCAAACAAAGTAACGAAAACGAAAGTGAACGAAACTAAACACATTATGTAAAATGTAGTCTGTACAAATACGAGGATAATGTAAAAGTTTTTTGTATAAGTGTAAGGGACCACAATATAACTCGTTGATGTTAGGCTAAGCACCATGTGTTGGTACGAATAATAAAACTTTTCATCTATTACAAAGGACGCGGACTGCTGTTACAAAGGAATTAAATTGAGATTGCTAAAAGCTTTTGTACACTAATTCATTTCTATATTTTACGTACGATTTTTCGCTGGTCTAGTACTGGGTTTGATTTCAGGGACGTGCTGAGTGTTATTGGGTTTTTCACCTGGAATTTCTTAGTACCAGCCCAGAGTCTGCTTAGCAATGCCCCCCCATTAACATGGAGCTTAAACATAAAACTGGCGATATGAGAGTGTCGTCATCATCTGCCTGCCTTTTCCAAACCGAGAGCCAAAGCCATTAAGAGCCATTTAAAGGCGTTATGTGGTGTGTTCTCTGTCAACTAGTGACCAGCTTTCTGTCACTTCACTCATCATACAACTAGTGGTCGTCATAACTCTGGTTAAAAACACTTCCGCTCTCCTTAAACACCATCATTACATAAAGTTTCCTAGCTCTTGTTTCATAAATAAATATATATATATATATGTAGATAAGTATATAAAGAAAGAAAATGCGTTTATTTGCGGTAAACATGGCTATGACGCAAAAAAGAACGAACACAAAAAATAAGAAAATGTTGGGGGTAACATGCGCCACATCCACGCAAAGCGGCTATCGCTCAGCATTATGCTGCGACTCTATGTAATACAAGAGCCCCAGGCGCTGGTTTTCAGCGACAGCCGGCGCTGACTTAATGACGCCGTCCGGTGGAGCAAACAATTATTAGGACTCTGTACCAGTACTGCGTACTTACGAACGTCGTACTTAAATAAAAATAAAATAATTTAATTTAAATGTGATAGAATATACTAAACAGGAATATAAAAAGACAACATTTAAAATATATATAATGTATAAATGTGTAATGTATATGTTTTAAGTATGTATGTAGGTATTTATTGTATAATTATGTAAATGGTACACCACTGACTATCTGCAGTATTGTCTCTCCTTCTCCCTTTAATCCATCTTAAGATTGTCTGTAAAAGATCGCTTTTAGCGATAAGACCGCCCATTGTGTCACCCTATGTACAATTTCTACATTTATATCTGTAATTTTTATGGTAAACATAATAAAGAGTATTCTAGTATATTCTAGTGAATAAGAGATTGGGATGTTAAATTATGAAGATAGTGATCCGCAGTCTTTCAATACCAATCAGTCTGCAATGATAAGTGCATGGTAATTATACCATTTTGTTCCTATTACTGTTCCATTTCAGGGCAAAGGCCTGTTCTCATATAGAGAAGGCACGTGCATTGATCACCACGCTTGCTCAAGACGGGTTGGCGATTTCAAACTCCATCATCATCAGCCTATAATGTTCCCACTGCTGGGACACAGGCCTTCTCTCTGTGCGAGAGGGAGTGGGCTGTAACCACCACGCGGGCCCAGTGCGCGTTGGTAGATGTCACATGTCTTTCGAATGTTTGGTTCTCAACCATATCGGTTAGGAAGAAAAACGGTGAAGGAAAACATCGTGAGGACACGATTTTGAGAGCAGTGGTGATGATATAATTTACACAAAGTAAAGCGCCTGTCTGGGTTCGAACCTACGACCAACAGCTTGTAAGTCACGGCCGTTACCACTGGGTCACCACTGCTCAAACTTGTATTAACTATAACTCCTGGCTGCCTCAAGATGTTTTCCTTCACCGATGTCAGTAATGTCCAAGTTAAACTCAAAAAGTACACCATCATCGTTATCTAACCTAGCCTATTCCCAAGTATGTTGAGGTCAGCTTCCAGTCTCACCGGATGCAGCTGAGTACCAGTATTTTACATGGAGTGACTGTCTATCTGACCTCCACAGCCCAATATCTGGGTAATACGATACCTCTTGGTAAGACTGGTTGTCAGACTTTCGGCCTTCTGACGACCTGTAATGTCTGTCAAAGATCCACGAATGACAGCCGGGAGTAACGGCTTAACGTCCTTTCCGAGACGGAGGAGTCTCGGTATGTAAAAGATGGTCACCCATCCGTGGACCAACCGCGGCAAGCGTACCTAGCTTACCCTGGTCGATCGACCTATGCCGCTGTTATGACTAAGCCACAAGCCTCCTCATATGAATTGAAAAAGTCACATTGGTACTTCCCCGTGTTTTCTTACATTACAAAAATATCGCAGAAATGCTGCTATAGGTATGTTAGGTAAGTACATTGCCCACCGTTCAAAGTAGAAGTTTGCATGAAGCGCGAACGTTGCGTCGTTCTGCAGAAATTAGACGACCTCATTTAGCGATTGCAAGATTGATATTAATGAGGCAAACTTTTGCATGCAATATAATTCAACCTCTATAGAGGTAATGACGTTGGTTTTAATACGTTTTAAATAGTTTTAGTACCTACATTTTAGAATTTAATTTCAACTCTGGTGAAACAAAATCTTAATGGCTTTACCCTTCGGACTTGAAAGACAGTCGTGCTTTAAAGTAATATTGATTAATTAATTAATACGCAAAATACTCGCCTTGGAAGTGGAGTTGCGGACACCAGCCCGATATACCTATAATACGACTAATTGACTATTCAATTAGTTAAGTATGGCTCTTTTCAGTACTAAGATATCAAAACTATATCTTATACAAAGTATAACGGTAATACTAACAACATTATATTGCTGCTAAACGATCATCCATAGTTTCAAAACCCCAATTCCTGTGTCCATTTGCCACAACAACAATGAACCACAAAAGTCGAGTTTACAGAGTGTCGTCAAACTTTACAGACACAACTATGATATGACACAGTTATTTGTATGTATCGTAGTAATAGTTAACGTTACACTATAACGCGTTTCAGTGTCGACAAGAGCTGGCTGTATGCCAATTTGGTGATTATATCCCGGCAGATAACGTCTCGGATTTATGAGCGAAGAGTTCAGCGTTCGAATCGAAGTTAAAGATATTATTATTAAAATACTATAGAGCCTACATGTGTCCAACTGCTGAGCCTAGGGCCTTCCCTTTTCCCTCCAAACCTCTATTTTATGCGTTCTCTGGCCAAGATGGCCCCGCAAATATGAAGAGATACTTAAGGGGCACTTATATTGAGGGGCTGAGAACAGCTAAAGCGCGGTCACTGTCGGACTGCATAGAAAAGAAAAATAAGCGCGATGACACAAAGCTAGTAATTTATTGCAATATATGAAGCAACTCTATATTTACAAAAAAATATTGACTGTACCAAAAAATTAAAACACTATCACGGTAATATGTTGCTTGAAGAACTGAAAAAAAAAATAGAAATAAAAAAAGACATATCTTGAAGAATATCACATATTTTTCTGACTTTGTTTACTTCAGTGGATCTTATACTTTTAGGCATTATAAAACTTGCGTTTAGGTCATGTAGTCCCCCTAAATGAAAGGTGTTGAGGTTGAATGAAAATAATTTGGTATTTTTATTAAAAGCAGAAAACTTTAATTTTTTGTTATAAAACAATACTTATAACGAGGGATGTCCACAGAGCAGTAGTGATGTGACATGCATGTTAGTGTAGTAAACTAATAACAGATTATAGAAGGCGCGAATTTTAAATAAATACAACAAAAGGTTTAGAAAAGTAAAGTCAACAGGAAATAAGTGAACTGCTAACATGCGCAAAGTTGTGGACAGTGTACAGTCAGGAAAAAGTAGTATTTTTTATTAAGCAAACTGCCACCCTGCGTCAATTTGCCGTGTTATAGCCGTTTCATGCAACTGTCACCGAATATCAGTGAATTGAATACACCTACAATTTAGGTTGGTCGTCAATTTGCTTTACAATTAGTTTCCCTGACTTTACCTACCTATTCTTCGTAAAATAACAGCAAAATCTCACGTTTGTTTACCCCAAAGAGTTAGGCAGAGACGTAGGTAGGTACTTACATATTACATCCACATTTTGCCAGCTATTTTTGATTCCCATATCTTATTCTCTTCACGATAAGACAATCACTACAAAGTGTGGGTTTTCAAGACGCATGTCATAACAATTCTGCCACAAAACAAGAGAAACGGATGCACAGTAAAAACTTTAGATCATTTGTGTTTCTATTGCAACTAGCTCGTGTCCCAGATTTAGCATTTATAGTCGATAGAATAACTAATAACTAATTACACACATACCTACATATACCTACTCACGCCTTTCTGTTATGACTATAAAGCATAGGGGAGAAATACAATTTATTTTAGGTACCTAGGGGAAAGGGTACCTAGGGTACATTGGACCGCTCGCCAAATTAGACCATCTTCATAACTCGAAAAGTTGTTTTTTGAGTTCGGAATTGACAAAAACGTACGATAAGCAATCCACTTCATTGCAATCGGCAATTTTTCTTTATTGACAAACTGGGTGACAGTGTTTTGTTTTCCAAAATTCGAATGAATTATTTTTGGTATAATTTTGAGTGGTTCGTGCTAAGGGTGTAGTTAACATCGCTAAGCCTATAGTGATTTTATTGTCTATTCTGTAGCCGAAGTTTATCAACAATTAACTAATATTAAACGATTGGGTGTTTTGATAGGTTATGTTTTTGTTAGGTTTTTTTTCTCCCATTATACTCTGTTGACTAAACTGGACCAGTCCAATTTACTTTACCATTTTTTTTTCTTACGGGTGGCTGAGAAAAGTTTTTTAAATTGAAAGGGCGTTGTTGTAGCTGCGTTACAGTTGATACTTTCATTCTATCTATCATCGCTTATACTTAGCTATCATTTTTTACTTGTTGTACTTAGTTTTGTGTTATTGTTCCGAAATAAACTTTTTATTTATAATAAAGATGTAAATCATCTATAGCCGCACATAAAACCGATTGCTGGCGTGGCGACGCATGCCGTGGCGACGCGTCGCCACGCTGTATTTTAAATAAAGAACAATTTATTTCTTTAATAAAACTGATTAAATGGGTTTTGATTACGCCATATTTATTTTCTTTTATTAAACCATTCTTTCATACTTATTTACTATACTATTTTGTGTACTAAATAAGTATGAAATAATGGTTTTCGGTGTTGCACATCTGCCAGGCGTCCCGCAACGGATTTTTTTATTATTTACATCATACCAGTCCTCTCACCAAACCAAGATCCACAGCAGTTCAGTTAAACGTCGTCACAAACTGTATTGTTAGTGCGACTGGCGCGCCGCCAAACACGCATGCCGCTAACTTACGCGACGTGACAAACATTTCGCTGTAGGTACTATCGTAAGTATTTCGTTCTAGCTGGACATGTGGGTTCGAGGGGGCGAAAACTACTAATAATAATTAAACTAGCTAATTAAATAGAAGAAGTCAACACAAAATATATAAAATAACATCACGCCTGTAATTCCAGAATGCGTGAGGTAGAGGTTGTAGGTATCTATTATAGGTATACCCAAATTTCGCCAGTTATGTTAAAGTCCTAAGTAGGTTATAGGGGGCGCGCCTATCGCCATCAACTAGTCACAAATCCAGACTACGGTCTGCTCCTGAGAAATTCCTGATGGAAAAACCAAAAATACTGCCCGACCTGGGTATCGAACCCAGGATCCCATGTTCTGCGGTAAAAAGTTAATATTTTGTTGTTAGACTGCACAGTCTAACAACAAACTATTACCTTTTTTTACACGAATTTAGAATAGTAGATTGTTATACAAGGAGCTAAAATGACCCATTATATACGAGGTAGTTTTACTCCCGAGCTTTAGCGAGGGAGTAAATAGAAACCGAGTTTTAATGGGTTTTTAGCGCCGTGTGTTACACTCTACTTTTCACTACGATTGCGAGAAAATAATTCAATTTGCAATTGGAGAAAAATTATATAGATTTCGCGCCAATGTCTTTTTTTTTGTTTTTTCTTCTGCAGCCGCAACGCATTGCATGCATTCTATCTACCAAAGAGATCGCCGATTTTAGTTCCATTTTCAAAAATAAAATGAAGTTCTTTTTTTATGAAACAGTAATAAGTCGAGTAAGTCGAGTCTATATTCATGATTATTCTACTTATGACTAAAGACTTTTTCGTTTTTGTAGGCTCGTTGTCATTTGACACACAAAAATTAAAAAAAAAAACTTTTTCCCCTAGAGGAGGAATTGCTATTTTTTCTTCGCTCTGGTACGCCACAATGACGGTCTTTTTGAGCAAGAGGAGAGAAAAAATATGATTTTATTTGAGAGTGAAAGAATTTCAAAAAAAATTATAAGTTTTTAAATATATAGTGAAACGACACAATAACATTGAAAATCGAAAGAAGACAACACATAATACTGGGAAAAACAAACTAACTATAAATATTCCGTTGTAAAAATCATGTAAATGAAATGAATGATACATACAATATTTTATTCAACTTATGTACCTAATTCAAGGTCTACGCCTACCTTCATAATATACAAAAAAAAAAAAACATGAGCTTTCTAAAAATATAATTACTACAATTGAAAATACTTTTGAATTCGGGTGTGGTCACATTTGTGCTCCGTGATATGTTAATATTCAAGTCGCATGTGTAACCACCATTAATTACAATACAATGTTTCGTTATAAAAGTATGATGACGCACTGTAGTTAGCTCACTTTTATGGGACTGTATGTAGGGTAGTTAAAAATTATGACTGCGAAATTTTAGTGAAGGTATTAAACGCTTTGTAGCTGTGCTACGAGTTTGGCTACGGCGTAGATACGTAGCCGTAGAGCCTTCTACGGATCGTAGCACTGCTACGCAACTTTTTGTAGTGTACTTGCGCTTACATTACTGTGTAAATCAAGGTCTGGAGATTTATTTCTTGCTTGCAAATTGTTAGAATATTGCCTGCAATAATTTCTTCACGTTCAATTGGCAAAATTTATTGAATTTTATTCGTCTATTCATCCTACGTGTTACATTTCGAAATTGGCATTTAATTTACTCTAAAGCAGATTACTCACTTACTCTTTACTTACTCTTACAGATTGATCACTCATCTAAGACTTAGTCACTATTAGAACTCTTTCCTTGAAGGTATAGAATAAAACATAACATTGTAAATACCGTCAATTTTATCATTGTAATGCAAATGTACACCTGAAAACTAAACGCGATCAGAAACATCAACACACTTTATATTTTGTTACGTCATCTTTTTGATTGATCAACCTCGCGCTCTTCAACACTCCAGTTTCAACCTTACAACTTTGCTTCAAAGCTCAAAATTTCATTACACAGGTGTCTTGAGAAAGAAGTCCATTCCGCCAGATTTTTGGGATTGAAATTTGAACTGTGGGTGTTTTTGATAAGGTTGGGATTTGTGTAAGAGGTTGACATGCCAAATAGTCTAAAGTGTGTAGCCTTGGGGTAGCCCTAAAGGGAGGGGTCGACCTTGGTACAAGTCCTACTAACCGTAAAATTGTGAGTGCTAACCTTGCGAAGTTGACCATATGTTTCTAAAAATAGTAGTTTGGTTTTGGGAAACCATGTTCCTATAAGGATTTTTTATTTTCTTACATCCTTACTATTATTATAAACGCGAAAGTAAGTCTGTTTGTTTGTTACCTTTCCACTCCTAAACCACTGAACCGATCATCATTAAATTTCGCATATACGTTGTCAGGGGCACAAAAAAGGATATAGGGTACCTATTCAGTTCGGCTCAGAAGCGTTAACAGAGTGGACGTGTGTCGATTGTCCTTGGAGTTCTTGGCTCTAAATTTTGTGATTGGTCACTTTAAGTAATTTTAAATTCCTTGTCTTACCTAAGTGTTCCTTACCCGTGGTGAACGCCCAGTGGGCGTTTATAGAAAGAGATACAATCAAATTTGCCAGTGTCATTAACTTTTTGTACTCGTGGAGTGATTGTGATTTGCTGGATTCGAACCGACGACGCGGCGCGGTCGGAGTAGCGGACCGAGCGCCTGGCCAACGCGCCACCAAACAAGTGCCATCAGTTTCGAAATTGCGATACGCTACGTGCGGCTGACGTCACCGCTACGCTGCTACGGCTGCTACGAGCTACGTACAGACATCGCCTACGAGCACCTATCGACTACGACTGCGTTTGTAACTTGCCGTTGTGGACGCATGTATAATAAGTGTAATACTTGGTCTGTTGTTTGTTTTTGATCGAGTATTTATCTCTTAATTTAACTCTGTTACTGAATAATATGGCTGGTGTAATGCGCACCCCCCCTAAATCACCTAAATTTCAGAATAACAACATGAGCCAGTCCCAGACCCAATCTGAGATAGACATCAATTCTGCTATAACAGAAAGTGAATATGTTAACACCAGTAGATCTACACGCTCCCGTCACAACAAAGCATTGAACAGCTCGCCGCAAGATGTCGCTGTTTTAAGTTCACAAGAACTTCAAGATCAGCTTGAAGGTTCGAAAGAAGAACAGAACACCACTATAGCGAAACTGTTAGCGGATCAGACTGCAGTAATATCCAAGTTAGCAACTGATATTGGGGAAATTAAAACACAAAACACCCTGATACAAGTGTCAAATGCGGAAATATGCAAAACGAATGAGGAGATCGTGAAATCAATGTCTTTCATTAATTTACAATTTGAAGAACTGAAAAGAGAAGTAGAAGATCTAAGAAGAGAGCGACTGGAACAAAAGTTGTACATAGAAAATTTGGAGAAAAAAATACAAGATCTGCAATATAAGTCGAGGTCATCCGGGATTGAAATCCGAAACATACCGCAATCAAACTCAGAATCTGGCGACAGTCTCATCAAAACAGTCTGCAGTATAGGCAAAGCTGTTGGTGTTCAGATAGCGGAGTCTGAACTGCGGGATATTTATCGTTTACCGGGGAAATCCCCCACTACTCCCGCCTCTGCACGACCAATAATTGCGGAATTTTCTTCTGTAATAAAAAAGCAGACATTGTTGTCTGCCGTCCGATCATACAATAAAGAGAAAGGAAGGGGAGACAAAATGAATACTGCACTCATTGGTATCCCAGGAACGTCTCAACCAGTCTACGTCGCGGAACAACTGCCTGCAAATACCAAGAAACTTTTTTACATATCGCGTGAGTTTGCTAAAAACAACCACTACAAATTCTGCTGGATTTCAAACGGCAATATTTTCTTGCGGAAAAAAGAGGGTGACAAGCAAATACTAATACACTCTGAGAAATGTCTCCAGGATACCATAAACTCAAGCATGTGACTAGTAGATTTTTTAAGGAACTATGTTAAATCTGTTTTTAAATGTTATTTTTATTCCCTGTGCTATTCACACACATACTCACACATTGGACTTTACACACAAAAAGATTCCATGCAAAACACACATTACAACAACAAATACAGTTCTCCACTACTTACACAGCAACATACACACAATAATACAATTATGACACTCAAAACTCATCTGTCCCAAAACACATTTCATAAATATACAACCCAAAAATACCCCTACACTACTCGTATACCTGCGACACACACATACCCACCAGTCTTCATAAATCAGTTTTCCAGTACTTACCAGTTCCTCACCACCTTGCTTTCAATGCAGTCCAGTACCGTGATGTTCATTGTTAGCAATAAATACTCGGAAAATCATATACTAATACTTGGACCGCCTTTTTTGTGTACAATCGTAATTATAAATGGCTAACATAATTGAATTAAATGAAGAACTGGAGTCAATAGAACGGGCAAAATCATTTAATTGCTCTCCGGAGCAATGTAGTATATATCTACCTAATCATAGCAAGGCAGTACAAATATTACATTTGAATATAAGAAGTATAAATAAACACTTTGACGAGCTAACAGTACTCTTATCTACAATAAAAATCAAATGCCACATTATAGTCTTAACGGAATGTTGGCTGAGTAAAGTATGTAAAATTCCTATATTAGATGGTTATACGTCACACTACACTAAAAACACTAGCAATCAAAATGATGGTATAATCATCTACACTGATGACACTCTAAACTGCAACATAACTGAGCCAGTATTCACGGATGCTAACTGTCTGATTTGCTATGTGGATCAGAAACTGGCACTTGTCACTATCTACCGCTCACCGTCTTATAGAACTAGGCAACATTTTGATAATTTTCTCGATAGTCTAAACAGTGTATATGACAAATTATCGGAGTATAACAGTGTTGCCCTCATAGGAGACGTTAACATAGACATTAAAACGGATACTCTGGACGCGCGTTGTAATGACTACCTTGTGGCTAATGCGATACACGGACTCGTACCAACCCATACTTTGTCTACTAGACTTAACAATTGTCTTGATCACATTCTGCTGAAAACTACACTACCTGCCACATCGTTAGTCATTGAAACATATATTACAGATCATACGCCAGTGATGCTTTCTTTAGAACACGTAAGTCCAAAACATAAAGCGAACAATGTAGTCACTAAAATTGACTACCTGGCGATAAAAAGTGAACTAGAAAATATGAATTTTGCCGAAATCCTTCAATCCCTAGATGCAAATGAAAGCACTAATAAGTTCATATCCCTCTTGATGTCTGTAATAGATAAACACACACAGCTTATCAAAGTTCCTAGAAGAAAAAGAAACATAAAGCCGTGGATTACTCCAGGTCTCCTAAGGTGTATTGCACATAGAAATGGACTACACAAAAAATTATCTAAGACCCCTAATAATCTAATTCTAAAACTAACTTATACGCGGTATCGAAATTTTTGTAATCGCCTTCTACGAAGGTTAAAAAGCGAGTATGAAAAAAATCAAATTAAGATAGCAGGAAGTAATCCTAAAGCCTTATGGAATGTTATCAAAGACATAACACATACTAGAAAAATTAAAACTTCGCCTTCAGATTTGCTAACTAATAATCCTAATTTAGCTGTTAACCATGTGTGCACATTTTTTACAAATATTGGTCGGAACTTAGCAAACACTATACTTTCTTCGAATCTAAATACGCAGTCAGAGCCATCTCAGAATAAATCGTCTCCCCCTGTTAATTCCTTTGTTCTCATGGAGACAGACGACACTGAGGTTGAATCAGTAATACTGCAGTTGCGTAGTAACTGTGCAACGGGTTGGGATAAAATATCTTCCAATCTGCTAAAGCAGTGTAGGAACATTCTGGTAGCCCCCATTACACACATATTTAACCGATGTATAAACACGGGTGTTTTCCCTCAAGCTTTTAAAAAAGCTCTGATTCACCCAGTACATAAGGGAGGGGACAGAGACTGTGTCAATAATTATAGGCCAATATCAGTGTTGTCCGCACTATCTAAGATGCTAGAAAAAATCATGAATACCAGACTAAATGGTTTTTTAAACCGATACAATATTATTGCAGATAATCAGTATGGATTCCGCAGTGGTATATCCACTGAGGATGCCGTTCTGGACCTGACTCAATCCATTGCAAGACATCTGGATAGCAAAAACAAATGTCTTGGCATCTTCTTGGACATGGCAAAAGCCTTTGACACGGTCTCTGTCCCCATCTTACTGTCCAAACTTGAGTCCATGGGTATCAGGGGAAAACCTCTCCATATGTTTAAGGACTATTTGACTAATAGGACTCAACAGGTGCGAATTGGTTCCTATCTCAGTGCTGAACTAGTTGTCAATTTTGGAGTGCCGCAAGGCAGTGTTTTAGGTCCAACACTATTCAAAATTTACATAAATGACCTCTGTAAAATGTCCACACCAAATGCAAAAATTTACACGTATGCAGATGATACAGCTATTGTGGTACATGGTTCTAGTTGGGCTCTCATAAAGCAAATAGCTGAGGATTGCCTTAGGAGAATAATGTGCTGGCTCAACTCCAATCTACTGACACTTAATTTAGACAAAACTAATTACGTAGCCTTTAAAATAAGAGCAAATAACAAACAACCTGATGACTTTAATATAATTGCACACACTTGTCGAGATAAAACACAAAACTGTAATTGTAAGGCTATAACACCTGCCAGTGTTGTCAGATATTTAGGAGTACAAATCGATGAACACCTAAGATGGGATAAACAACTTAAAAAAGTAGTAGCAAGGCTGAGGAACATGATCTTCTTGTTTAAAACTCTCAGAGAATCTGCATCACAAGAGCTTCTTATAAAAATCTATATCGCACTGTGTCAATCTGTCATAAACTACTGTATCCCAGTGTGGGGCGGTGCCTCAAAGACGATGTTTTTAGCCCTGGAGCGAGCCCAAAGAGCTGTTCTGAAGGTCATAAATAGGAAGCCTTTTAGATACCCAACTAGACAACTGTACTCAGAATGTCAGGTTCTAACCATTCGACAGCTTTTTGTACTCGCATCCACTATGAGAAGACATCGAACAGTCCTCCCGCCTGTTGATACTGGAAAACGCAGAAATCCAGCACCTTGTCCTAGAGTCCCACACAGCACACAATTTGGAAAGCGACAACACTATGTCTTAAGTTCTATTATTTATAACAAAGTTAACGAAAAAACGAATATAATAAATCTTAGCAGCCATGAAGCCAAATCTAATATAAAAATGTACTTATTGCAATTGGATTACGAAAACACTGAAAAGCTAATGACCCTTCATGTATAATCATAACTAACACACACACACATTTCCTCACTTACTTCACCACTACATCATTCACACATCTTCTTCCATTACACCATTCATATTTACACACATGCCCACATCCATAACTCATAATCTTCTAACTCACCGACAAACCCTAGCACTCTCTAATGGTACTTACTGATACGAATTACACACAAATGTCCTAAGGTAATATTAGAATGACAATAGCTGAACACTATCCCCTGAGATACAGGTTCCCGCCTAGTTCAGGGGCTAGGGTCAATACTCTGTGCACCTTATTTTGATCACCTAAAAATGTTGAAATACCTACTTGTACACTTGTACCTAATTGTATAGCTGTAAGTTTAAATGGTGAGAAATAAACAATTTTATTATTATTTATTTATTATTATTATTATTATAAAAAAAAGTACCGTTCCCGAGGGAAAGAACAATAACTTTCGACGGTCACAATTGCCTTACGACGCTAGATGGCGCTACGTGTCTTTCGAATCATGATAGAATTATATTATTAGAAACTTTAGTAGTGTGTTACTTTTTTTAAATGTTGGTATTGCATTGTGCGTGTCTAGAGTAAACTCCAACACCGTATTACCGAACACCACACGTACGAACGTATTTCTGCGTACGTCTATTTTACAGAACGTAGACACGAAGTACGTAAATATTGTTAACAGAAATTCGAGGTTTTTTTGATTTTTTCAGATTGAGACCACGAAGTCAAATTGAGAAGAATATTAGAATACGAAATGAGTTCTTATAAATACGGGAATTACTTCTCTGTTTTTCCAACTCAGCGTTATTATTTTTATCGTTATTTATTAATATTTATATATTATATTATTTATTATTGTTGTTTCATTTACCTATCTTAGGAATGGAACGTTAATAATTTGTTTTTATAGCTCCATAAATCAAGTAAAGTAAACAGTTTACATTTACAATGTAAATAAATACCATTTAAACGAATCATTCTTGAAATAACAGCAAAGTAATTTCAATTTCAAGGAGTAATATTAGATAGAATTCGCAGCTTTCATCTCCGGATTGAGACATTCTTTATATAAGAAATAATATGTTGCGGAAACCTTTTATTTAATCATTACCAAAAGTCATCAAAGTTAATAATATCATGCAGAGTAAACGTAACTTCAATTGGAACTATTTTAAAATTGATAATACTCGTTTCGCAAAGAATATTTCTTACTTAGTTAGTAAGTATTTCCTTTGTTCATATCTGTGATATTAAGTGTGTTTGTAATTTAAACCAAAATGTACATCTGTAGTGTTGTTGTATTTTCGATTCAAAATCGATCGAATTTATTTTACGTTTCGTCACGTGATCGTGCAGGATACAAATAAAACGTAAAAGTTAGAATGGTCATAAAAAAGATAAACAAGTCCCATAAAATAGATGGTGGCCTCGTCCAGAGAACGTGCGGTGCTAAAGACGTTGGTGGGTGCGGGAGCGGGAGCTATTGTCTGTTCCAAAAGTATCTGGTAAAAGTGTAAACCAACCCTGTACAGGTTAAATTCCTACGCAATTACTCGCTAAAGCGAATTATTAACATATTCATCTATATTTAGAAAGTTTCAACTTTATATCTCACCGCTTTTTCCAATATTTATTGTCTGAACAATATTATTAAATTGTAATTAAAAAATCCACGACGAAAATTGAGGTTTATAAATTTACCCTCAATAATTGTCAAATGAGAAACAACATTAAGAACTTTTTTTAATTACATAATTTGAAAGCCTAGTCTTAAAACATTTGTAATAATACTAGGTATATGTACAATTATATAAAAAGGGGAGGGTAAAGAATCATAGGGCATAAAAAAATTCGACCGCATCTTTGTGAAAGATGATTTAAAAATTGAATTTCTGTTTTTAGTATTCAAATGATCAAAACAAAGCACTCAATTCCGAAGTGGCATCCACAGGTTCCTTTTCTGATCCAGTTGTTTACATTCTCATCAAATACTTTTGGAACAGACTATAGGCCTGTCAGCTTGGCCACAATGAACTTCTGGCAATGGCCGGCCGCCATGCTACTAGGCTTTGAACCGCTTTAGTCTATCTCTGTGGACGCACACTGAGTTGCTATGTCGGATGTCCGATAGGGAAGCCCCTCGGGGTCGAGGTTAACGCTTAAAACCAGTGTTTAACGCGTTTAATAATATATAATGTTAACTACTTTACATGTCAAGTATACCTATTATTATACAGGTGGCCTGTTTACAGAGTGGTTCAAAACCATATTAAACTTCTACAACGGCTTTCCGAAAATACCCGATGTATGAGAAAACTTAGCTCAAAAGGAAACATTTGGTTCGTCAAAACTCGTTAGAGATTTCAGTCCCTAAGAAGTTAATGAAGAGAGTGAGGCAACGAATTTTCAGACACGTCAAGTCATTTCAATTTTAACTCTCTGATTGGAATCACATCGGCACTTGACGACCTATGTCACTAGCTAGGATGTCAGGTGCCTATAGGTTTATCATTTGAGGACACACAAGGAGTAACCAATATGTCGGTTCTAATATCCATCGGATACGGATCGAATTCGGTTGTGTTCATTGTTAGTTGATTAAATCTTAGCATGTAACTAGTGAGCAGTGGCAGTTACCAGGCGCTTTACTTTGTGTAAATTATTTCATCACCACTTCTCTCAAAACGGTGAAGGAAAACATCGAGAGGAAACCACCATGTGCTAGATATCCTAGAAACAAAAATTGACATCTACCTACCCGCACTGGGCCCGCGTGGTGGATTATGGCCCACTCCCTCTCACCGAGAGGAGGCCTGAGTCCCAGCAGTGGGAACATTATAAGCTGATGATGATGTAACTAGTATACAACCTGTGTCTATGTATATCTTTGGATCAATAAACTTATTATTATTATTTGGCTGTTATCTTCGTTTCTTTTGAGGTCATATTATATGCGAGAACCCAATCTTTCTCCCTTTACCAATCACTATCTATTGCTGGGCGTAAATCTCCCAGAAACAAAGATAATATCCATTCTTGATCAGGGGGGAATGAAAACAATCACACTAATCAGCATCTATGGCCATTTTTGTCATACTTGATGTTCTAAATAAAATGGTTGTTTTTCCGACAAAACAGTCACCGTTCCTTTTTCAAATCTTATCTATAAATAGATTTTTCGCTTTTCTTATTTTCGCGTACCTATATAGAATAGGTAACCCTCTGCCTAACCTTCGAAGAAACAGGCGTAATGATATGTTGTGTGTGGTATTTTCGCCATTATTATATTTTGTTTTCCTCTGATTGAAGCAGAGGTAAGTGTATCCGTTATGATGAAAAGGTCAAGTCGATTATCACCCCTCTAAAATCCGGAAAACCGTGGCAAATTACACGGAAACTGATAAAACTGATAAATAAAACATGTTTCGAAAAACCTTGATATTAAGATAAAGACACAAATAGCCTCGTTATTTAATAAAAGAAAGAAAAAATAGGTCGTAGAATAAAGTTTTCATTTTATTCCGTTAATAGTCTCGAGATGGTTGTGTAGTTATAAATAATTCAGGCGTTTACAGGCAGTCTAAGCGTTAAGCTCGAGGCTCGAACCTTCGAGTCCTCCGTCTAATCATTCACTGTTCAAACTTTACGTTTTTATTGCTGTTGACATTGTTTGTCTATGGATAACGTGCTTTGAATAATGAGATTTCGAGGTATAGCTTTTATTAACATCGGCCTAGTAGTTTTATGGTTATTTTATTATTTATGTATGTCGCGGCGGTCACCGTTTTGAACACACGTGCAATTTTGTAAATCCTGGTAAAATAATGTCAAAAACTTTTTGCTAAATATAGTCTTTTTATAGCTCTTTTAAGTACCTACGTGCTCAAAATAGATATAATCTATCAAAGACAAGGACTTGATTTAGCATAATCAGCCTGTAATGTTCCCACTGCTGGGATGCAGGCCTCCTCTCGGTGAGAGGGAGTGAGCCGAAATCCACCACGCGGGCCCTTGCGGATTGGTAGATGTCACATGTCTTTGGATTTTTGGTTCTAGGACATGCCGGTTTCCCCACGATGTTTTCCTTCACCGTTTTGAGAGCAGTGGTGATGAAATAATTTACACAAAGTTAAAGCGCCTGTCTGAGTTCGAACCTACGACCTGCAACTCGTAAGTCGCAGCCGTTACCACTGGGCCACCACTGCTCAAGGCCTCGATTACTCGACCTCAATATTCTAACACCCACCGTAACAAAGTAAAAAGCGAGATCGCCGAAATCTTTGAAACTTATAATGAAATCGTAAGTTACGGGCAAACAATTTAGATAGAATTTAATTTAGGAGATCGATTGAAGTTGCCAAGTAACAACCTTCTAAGGAAGCAAAGAATATGGACGCAGGTGGCGCCATGTTTTTTAAATCACCATTAATGCAGTCAAAGAATCTCGACCAACACTTGAAGAGCCGCTCATTAGGTAGTTAGGTCAAGGGTTGACTACAGAAAGCGGTACGTAAACCTACCCAGGGAGACGGATAAAATCAGATAGTTAACAAACGATTAACACTCAAATGTGATCAACACTATACAGTGCAAATTAAAAAAGCTGGCGAATTTCCACGACAAGATATTATCGATATCTAAACACAATATTACAAAAAAATATAACAACACAGAGTAAAATGTAATAGGCATAAAAACTGCCACTTACTCACTTCAGATGTCACTGCTATCCAATGTCCAAGAATTTGATAGCTAGCTGTCACTATCCATAATTTTTTTTGTAAACAAGCGACTTATTGTACGCATAATTAGTTAATATTCTTCGTTGCACAGCTATTGACTGCAAAAATTCGGGGACTCTTGTATTTGCTAAAGATGTTAAAAGACCAAAATTGTGGGACAAAGCTCTCGGAAAAAATATTGGAAGCCATCTATTTCGTCGAGACTATGTGCTATCTTTTTTAAGCCTTAAGAGTTTAATGACAGAAATTCGTATACATGTGATGCTCCGAATACATGTGATATTACGTAAATTATAGTAAAGGTGCGTGTGTGTTTATATTATCATATTAGATCAGTGCTAGATTTAACATTTCTGAAGACTGTCAGTCAGGAAGATCATCTTCCACTTGGTTTTTAACTCCGATCAGGTTACTCCCGTCGAACGTAAATTAACTTCAAGTTAACAAAGACAAGATAACCTATGAATTGAAACATCTATAGCCGCACGTAAAACCGATTGCTGGCGTGGCGACGCATGCCGTGGCGACGCGTCGCCGTTCTGTCGTCGTTATTACCTAAGTCACTGATTAAAAGAATTCAGTTGTCACAATTTGAAATACATTTTTGAATTTTTGTATTTAATGAAAATTAATGTTTACCCATTATACAGGGTGGCCGGAACATTGACGTCCAAAAATAAAATTTCGGTCCCTCGTATCGTGGGGTATTCGAATCACCCCCATGTATGTTCCGCGACTTTTCATAGTTTTCGAGTTATGAATTTTTTTCTGAATGTTTGAAAATTTTCGACCTGACCAACCTAAAAAAATTCAAAAAAAAAAGTAGAGGGTTTTATCGAGTTTCTTTTTTTGCAACTGAATTTTCATAAGTAGTACTTTTATGCATAAAATAATCAGCTTCGTAACTGTGGTGAAAGTTATGAAAATGTTGATCTAAAGTGAAAAATTTACGTTCGGTAAATTATGACTTAAATTTTCAACTTCAAATTAAAAATCTAAACAGGTGACTTCATGGTTCTCAAGTAGGCTTCAAGAATGCGCCAGACTCTCAGCTTTCATAATCATTAAAAAACGTAGGACTTAATGGGGCTAACTTTGGCCTTAATCGGCCTTCAAAGACTGCGAAGTGGAAAATTCTTAAAATTAGCTATCTGATTAATAAATTTTTTTTTTCCATTTTCTCGCTCCTAAGGTTATTTAGTTTGCTAACCAAAAATTACTGCAGGAAAGCTAAGATTTAAACACGGAGATTTTTTTAAATGTTAGTTTAATGAATTTTGCGCGATCCGTTCTCGTGGACTATGGGTTGTAAACGAGGGTGCAACTCTTTTACCTGCAATAACAATGGACCGAGAGGAAAAGAGACCGAATTATTGCTATCTCTCTCACGCAAGGCGCGCAACCGAAGCCAACGCAAAACAAGTACCTCAGTCGTACTCACATTGTGTTTACTGCTATACGCGTGTCGCCATTTTGTCTTTACCACACTCGCTTTGCCCACGGACTCCGCTGCCTACTTGTTTGACTACTTTGCTCGTTTATTGGACTGTGTTTTGCATTCTGATTTGGACTTTTTTTACGTGGAAGTGTAAAAAATGAGTTACACGTTAAGTGAATATGCAGAAATGCATTATTTTTATGGAGTTGCACAAGGAAACGGCCATGAAGCAGCGCGACTGTATCGCGAACAACTTCAACGTCGTGGTAGGCCGCAACCTGAGCGATATCCCGACCATCGTGTTTTTATTAACACGCACAACACTTTGATGGCAGGCCGCATTCCTGGTCGACGCGGCAGTCATGAAGGAATCCCTAGAGCTAACCCGGATCGCAGAGAAATGGTGCTGGAAGAAGTTCAGCGAAATCCGTCTACGAGTACGAGAAGTATGGCTCGTGCTCTGAACATCCCAAGGACTTCTATCCAAGACATTCTTCACGATGAAGAATACCACGCGTTCCACATCCGACGAGTCCAAGCTTTACTGCCTACAGATCACCAATTGCGCGTTGATTTTTGCCAAACCATGTTACGAAAAGAGCAAGAGGATCCTGGATTTTTCAATAAAGTTTTATGGTCAGATGAGTCACGATTTGAGCGATCCGGAATATTCAATATTCATAATTACCACACGTGGGCGAATGAAAATCCACTCGAAGTGAGAGCTTCGACATTTCAACATCGCTTCAGCGTTAACTTGTGGTCTGGTATTCTCAATGGCGAACTAATTGGTCCGTTTGAACTGCCGTCCAGACTTGATGGAGAAACATACAAAAACTTTTTGGAAAATGAACTTCCATTGTTGCTGGCAGATGTGAATCTCGAACTCAGACGAACCATGGTGTTGCAAAATGACGGCGCCCCGTGTCACTATGCAACCCAGGTCCGAAATTACTTAGATGAAACATACCCCAACAGATGGATCGGACGCAGCGGACCAATTAGGTGGCCTCCACGCTCACCTGATCTCAACCCCATCGATTTCTTTATTTGGGGCTATTACAAGGAAATAGCATACGCCCGAGACTGTTCAAGTGAACAAGAGCTGAGGCAGTTGATTGCAGAAGCTGAACGTGTTGTGAGAGAGAACAGAGACGCTTTTAGACGATTGCCAGACAATTTCTTACGTAGGTGTAGAATGTGTATTGCTGCTGGTGGTGGCCACTTTGAAAACCTTTTCTAAATGTTAAAAATAAATTAAGTACTTTTTTCACATTATCATCTGTGTTTTATTCAAAACCACTTTTTACGTAAAACTTTTCTTACCCAACTCTGAAACTATTTGTTGGTTAGTTTTCAGTATTCTTATCATTAATTAACCTTAGGAACGAGAAAATAGCCAAAAAAAAATAATTACTCAGATGGGTAATTTTAAGAAATTTTCCACCTCGCTGTCTTTGAAGGCCGATTTTAAACAAAGTAGCCCTATTAAGTACTTCATTTTTTTTATGATTATGAAAACTGAGAGTCTGGCGCATTCTTGTATCCTACTTAGGAATTATGAAGTCACCTGTTAAGATTTTTAATTTAAAGTTGAAAATTTGAGTCATAATTTACCGAACGTAAATTTTTCACTTTAGATCAACATTTTCATAACTTTCATCACAGTTACGAAGCTGATTATTTTATGCATAAAAGTACTACTTATGAAAATTCAGTTGCAAAAAAAGAAACTCGATAAAACCCTCTACTTTTTTTTTTAGAATTTTTTTAGGTTGGTCAGATCGAAAATTTTCAAACATTCAGAAAAAAATTCATAACTCGAAAACTATGAAAAGTCGCGGAACATACATGGGGGTGATTCGAATACCCCACGATACGAGGGACCGAAATTTTATTTTTGGACGTCAATGTTCCGGCCACCCTGTATAAAGTATCATCATTTTCTGGAAAAAATTCGTAATGTTTTATTTTTACAGTAGGCTATATTAGTTTCTGTCCTTATCTGTTCTTTTATGCATATTCATGTATAAAATAACTTCATATTTTCACATCTGCCAGGCGTCATGTGACGGCTCACAATTTTTTTTACCCGTGAAAGATGCTTCCCCTTAGTGCTACACTCCAGGGTTCGTACATATTTATCTAGATTTCGTTTAGTTTGTAGTCGACTCGTCATAAAATATACAGCTGTCAAAAGAAAACCTAGGCTAGGTTTATAAAAACTAGATAATCTGGAATCTGTTTGGCGAGCCAACTCATTGTTGTTTCTGTCCATAAGCGAGGCTTTACTGTTCAAACAACCGTCTAACCTTCGCGATCCATCATATTCATTGTAATGATGATCGCTTACCAAGTGATTTGGCCACAAAGACATTTAGAAATCGTTTTATTCAAAGCCTGTTAAAGATACTACCACAGAATATTATAGCGTACAGAGGGTCGGCTCCATGTAATGAGCGAAATCGCACGCACCACGCACACATAGATACGCTTCACGTACAGCGATTGGCGTTCGACCGAGATCGCCGTACGCACGCGTCTATATGGGCGTGGGTCTGTCTTCGCTCATTGTATGGAGCCGTCCTTCTGTACCTACTACTCTGTGATACCACTTTATCATTAGTGGTATGATTGTAGAAAGTGGATTCTGAATCTGTTGGAACCTTAAGCTCTTTATCATTAGAATCTGTTTTTATGAATTGTTCTCGTTATCTCGTTCAGATTTCTAAAACCGTCTTTACGAATTATATTCTTGTATACAGGCTTTGCTGCTGCCAAGTGGTTTTTGTACTTTGTTCTTCTGTAATTTTTGTTTGGCTAATATAATTTTTTTGATTGCTACGTTAGTGCCTACTTCTAAATCTATATTGATCTATTTAGGTATATCTTTCCAATAATTTACTTTGTGTCGAAATATCTCTCTAAAATAACTTCGTTCTATAGGTAACATTGACACAGCTTAACATAAGACCCACAGTAAATTGATTTCTATTTTCGATTTCGCTCACGTTTTGCGTCAAGTATAAAAGGGAATAATACTTTGGTAGAAATCTATGCGAATTGAATAATAATGACTCTTTCTTTAAAATTGTAGGTACTGATTCTATTAGTATCTTTATTTTAAAGTAAAATAACTTTTCTTTATACATTTTTGTACCATTAGGTATTCACCCTAAATTGGTCCAGTTATTTCAACAATCTACCAACGTGTAATTAGGAGCAGGATGGATTACGGTAGTTATTTGTATGACAATAGTGCTAATTCGCACACATACAGGTTAGATAAAGTCCAGAATCAGAGTTTAAGAATTGTTGGTGGGTTTATTAGAAGTACACCCATTCACACAATGGAGTGTGAGTTATGTATCCCTCCTCTATTTATTAGACGTCATTTTTTAGCTATAAAGTACACCTTAAAAATACACTCGTGGTCTAATAATACTACTATTAGTCTATTAAAAGACCTAAGCGCTCTTTGTACCAAAAGGTATTGGCAAAAAAAGAAAATTCCTCTATTAGTTTCAACATATGAAAAAACTCAAGAAGAAGCTATATCATCCTGTTATCCACTAGAAATGTTTACATTGTTTACTTGGGTTACTAACATTCAAATAAATAATATTATCAAGTATGATCTAGATTCGATTAAAGGTAGTAAACACAATTACAATTTTAATATTCTTAAAAATGAAATCTTATATGAATTACGTAACAAATATGATAACTGGCATAGAATATATACTGACGGTTCAAAGAGCGCTTGTGGACTAGGGGCTGCCTTCTATCACCCCGAAGATAAAATTAGAGGTTGTTTTAAGGTTAATAATAGTAATATATCTATAATGACAGTGGAACTTACTGCAATTTCAGAAGCTCTAATGTACGCTAAGACCAAAGGTTTAGATAAGGTAGTAATACTCACAGACAGCAAGAGTGCCTTGCAGCATATTGCTCGATGCGCCTCTGGTGGCAGAGGTGTTTCGAAAGCTTATGCCATTCTCAGTCTAATTCATGAGTTCAATTGCAGCAATAGAAATCTGAGATTGCAGTGGGTTCCATCTCATGTTGGCTTACAGGGAAACGAGGAGGTTGATTTACTTGCGAAAAAGTCAGCTTTGGAAGGAATACTAATTGATGTTAAATGTCACTACTCTGAATTATTAAGTAAATATAAAATAAATTGTTACAACATGTGGAAAGAATACTTTGATAAAAAATCTCTCGAAAAAGGTATTTGGTATAAAACGGTGCAATGTGAACCTCCGCGTATTCCCTGGTTTGCCGATATGAGAATTTGTCGAAAATATGTTGTGATAGCACATAGGCTAAGGACCGGACACATGCCACTCAACAAGTTTGGCTTCCTAATGAAAAAAGTGAGTAGTCCAAATTGTCAATACTGCGAGTCTGTGGAGGATGTTCACCACTTGTTGGTGGAATGTGTCCATAATCGCAGAGAAAGAGATGCCTTATTGGCAGAGTTAAAAATTAGTAAGTTAGATTTAGGTGCTGTTCAATGTTTTTTGTCTAAACCCTGTAGTGAGGAGGCTAAGAAAATTTATATTTTTGTATGCAGCTATTTAGCTAGTAGAGCGTCTCTTATCTCTTAGTTTGTAAAAATATACTTTTGTTATGAATTATGATGGGGCTGACATGGTTATGTGTGATAACCAAAAGCCTCTAAATAAATAAAGATTAAAAAAAAAAAAAAAAATCTACCAACGTGTTTCTCAATCTAATATTTTATACATTTCGTTGTTTTCAATATGCAAATTCCCTACCTTCGGATTGTCTCTTGGTTTACAAGTAGTAGCTTGGATAGTATCCAACGTTCCACAAACTGACACCTCGTTACTGCCCACTGACGCTTTCATATCGACCTGTCGTTTAGTAATATCACTTACAGTATTTACTTCAGCTTGCCAAATACTTCTACCTGATATTTTAACTGAATGAGAGTTTGGAGCTTCTGTTTTTGGCTAAAGTGTTGCCAGAACATTAACCTCATTCGGAACTACCTGGAACGAGATGAAAATATTGATACCTAATACTAAAATTATTAGTGTTTTTAAGTTATAAATTTATTTTAGGAGAAGTTTGTTTCTTTGATATATTGAGGTCAAAGTATACTTGCTTAGTCGTGTAACTCTTGTCTGAGCTACAGCAATACCTACTTTTAAGAGCTTCGACTTTTTTCTGTAAGAATATTCTCAGCTCTACACCGTACCTACTATTAATATTAATCAGTGTAGTTTTATGTAAATAAAACCATCGATGGAAACGATTAACAGTTCCGTGAATCGATTCATTAAATATTTTAACTGGACACATGACATTTGTTGTGATTATCTACAATTACCGGTTTTATTGAATAACTTATAGACATTTGGATTTTCGAATAGGGTTGGGCTCTTTTAAAAGGTATTTTCTCTCGTTTAAAAGGTAAATATAATTAATAATCTCAAAATAAATATATAATTGTGAAATAATTAAAAATCATATCCTATCCAGCATGGCCGTCGTTTGGCTGAAATGATGATGATTAAAAACCAATATGTTTTTGTCTATCGAAATGAGAGGATCTAGTCACATACTGTGCGTAATATGTAGATAGATAATAGAATAGGTGTCCGAGTGTTGAAGGACTATGATTAGTCTTTGTTCAAATTTGTTCTCATGTAAGTGAAATGTAAATTTCTTTATGAGAAATAAATGTCTTTAACCAGATATACTTTGCGTACACCATCGCACAAAAGTAAAATTCTAAAACAATAGGAAATAAGAACATAGCAACCAGACAAAGGTTAAGGATAAGAAGATACTAGTCACTACTTCGTGTGTAGGTTCAAGGTTAAAAATAAAACAGGAAATAATGGCTACATTAGGACCATTATTACGACACTAAAAAGGCACATAACCAGAGAACGGTTGTAATGGGCCTAATTAACCGAATAATAAACTACTCTACCCTAGTTTTGCAAAGCCTAATAGTGCTAGAACATGTATGGCTTCTCTACGCTAAAATTATAAATGTGAAAGCAAGTTTGTTTGCGAAACTACCCTATGTGTTTCAATTATTTTTGGGAATGAGGGAACTTACTTCCTGAAGAGCCATGAACTATTTTAATGTATACCGGCTGCTTTTTAACATTCAGACCATTTTGAAATTATAGGTAAAACTTGACGTGTAGTTTTGACATTCTAGGTAAAACTTGACATGTAGTTTTGGCATTCTGGGTAAAACTTGACATGTCGTTTTGGGGGCAGTTAGTCTTTTTCTTCCTGCCCTTGTCACATATAACCTGTAGGTACGTGTATAATGTTTTCCTCTTCCTTCCATTTTCCCATGTCAAAGGTCACGTTACGATTCACAAAATTACTTTAACAATCCTTCCCTTCCTTTATTTGATCTCCCTCTCTCTCTATCCATCTACCAACATTTATATCCATCACACTTTTAGTCACATGCGTTTCATCCCTCCTGTCCGTTGGTAGTTAGTATCGATAAATAATGCCTATACTTTCTCGCGACAGCGGCAACCTTGGGCGTGTTTACGGCAGCACGACGCCTGTCCCACGTTGGGCGCCATTCAATGAATAGCTGGCCATCGGAGCTGTCACGCGATCTCTGGCGTGTCATCGGTGGTACGGATGACACGTGCTTTTAATCATATTTTTATTTATAAAAGAGGCCATTTAAATTTCGTTTCATTTTATTTACCATTTCAAAATTCATACCCAAATGAGATCATTCATTTGGGAATGTCGAGAATTTTTCAGCACTTGACACGATAGTAATCTCGTTTAAATTATTATTAAGCGGATTTTTAAGCGGATTTAGCAGTAAATAAAATTGTTCCAAAACTAAATAATCATAACCCAGAAAGGGTTATGTCACAGTCAGGTAAAAATACACGTTTGAATAAACCCATTTTACATTAAATCAAAACTTTTTTCAATTTCCTTAGGTACCGGCGACAAATTGAAAAATCAGCAATTTATTCTTGTTCGAACTGGACAAGAATAAATTGCTGATGTTTGGGCTAAAAGATCATCAACAAGAGAAATGAATATAAAAATCTTTTTGAACAAATAAATCAGTTTGTTTTCATTTTCATTTCATGAAGTTAAATGATATTATTTCAGAGGCATCTCATACAGCCGTGAACATTAGCCATCTGGACTGCTTTCATCAATTTAGACGCTTTGTCGACATATGTGTACATTTATTACATTCCCGCGAATTCGAGTACAGTATTCCCTCTCTGTCTAACAATAGGGAAGTGAAAAGGAGGGAATGATAAGAGGTGTATATAGTAATTGTTCACTGGTTTAACGTAGTTTCGCTGGACGGATGCCAGCGACAGATTGGTGGACGAGGTAAAAAGTGATATGTCCCTTATGAAGGCTGCCACCGGTTAATTTATGAAATTGTTGAATTATGAACAGGCAAAGCTTTAACTGGGATATTTTTACAGATGTGTATGAAATGAAAACTGACAAACTTTAAGGAACGAATGAAGTCACCTTGTTTGCCTCGCACAGGTCTTCTCTTTATTTTTTATTGTTTTCACGATTTTATGTTCTTTTTTTATTGTTCGTATTTCCTGTGCGTGTCCCAAATAAAATATTTTCTTTCTTTCTTTGTTTGCAATTGTACCTACCAAAGCCAAAGTCAAATAATTTATTTCTAGTAGTAGGCCATCAAAAGGCACTTTTGAATGTCAAAATTTACAAGAAAATATAATTGATTGCCTTCCAATAGGTACGTAGTTTCGTATGGAGAATAATGGAAGATTATAACGTGTGTATAAAAAATAGCACACAAAAAGTAACAGCATTTTTCTATAATGTTCCAATGGTAAACGCTTTAACACGTTTGAAAATCACTAAAGGAGATCGCCCAATATTGGGCCCAGTGTGTTACATAAATAGATAGAAGTACCTACCTTAATAATCATTAAGTATAAATCTTATTTTTTTTACAGACTCTATAACTATATTTCATTTGCTACCAGGTTGACTCTTATTAAGTTGACATCTGATTAGTGTCTTCACTGCAATTGAAAACACGTTTGTAAAAAATAGTTCCTCTTTATATCATCCACTTTGTTACGTCGGTTTATTTTATACAATGAAAACCTATCTCAAGAGTTTACAGTTTACAGTCATCTGAACATTACCAGATTCATAATTGCAAAATATATTGTTAAATATCACAATCTCTAATATAACCTAACCTTAGATTCAACCCCATATATTTTGATTATGCAATTGTAAATGAAACTGAAACTAAGGCAGCTTAAAGCTATTATTTTAATCTAACAAATGACGCTAATTTGTAACTTGTAACGGTTCATCAAATTATGGGCCCCACGATGTATGGGAGATGGTCGATGTCCTTTAAATACCCACTCATTAATCGTTAAGAAGCAACTGAAATGAATTGTCGCACTTGCATTATAATTTATTTTGGCCATGTTTTACCTACCCACGTCTGTCAAAAGGGTGGCAATGAATCACAATACAGGGTGGCAGAAAAAAAAAAAAAAAAAAAAAGGTTGCAGGATCATCAACGCACAAACTGTAATCATGAATTCAGCACTTAAATTTTGGTTGGTTGGTTTTTAAATTTTTCGTCAATTATCATAAAAAAAGATCTGCCGTTTCAAAGTAAAGTGCAATACCTACGCGGTCAAAATGTATGAAACAGCAACTTAAAAAAAAAATAAACAACTAAAATCGGTTCAGAATCTATGGTAACAGGTTTCGCTTCGATTTCCCTGCCAACCTGTATATACAAGATTTTAACATATGTCTAGCCTAGGAGACAGCCTAGCCTAGACTTGGTAGCCTATACAAGATTTTAACATATGTCTAGCCTAGGAGACAGCCTAGCCTAGACTTGGTAGCCTATACAAGATTTTAATATAAGTCTAGCCTATGGGACAGCCTAGCCTAGACTTGGTATCCTATACAAAATTTTAACATAAGTCTAGCCTAGGAGTCAGCCTATCCTAGACTTGGTAGCCTATACAAGATTTTAACATATGTATAGCCTAGGAGACAGCCTAGCTTAGATTTGGTAGCCTATACAAGATTTTAATATACTAAGTCTAGCCTATGGGACAGCCTAGCCTAGACTTGGTATCCTATACAAAATTTTAACATAAGTCTAGCCTAGGAGTCAGCCTATCCTAGACTTGGTAGCCTACACAAGATTTTAAGATAAGTCTAGCCTAGGAGACAGCCTAGCCTAGACTTGGTAGCCTATACAAGATTTTAACATAAGTCTAGCCTAGGAGACAGCCTAGCCTAGACTTGGTAACCTAGTAGTGTAGAGCAGAAGTAGTCATTTTATTGGATCTGCTAGATCTAACAATAGTTGAGGAAGTTCATTAAAGTTTTGGTTTAACAAAAAATTTTACTCGTAAATAACGATTACATTAAATGAATGTCAAAATAACTGGACAGACTGTCGCGTTGATTGATTGATTTATCAATCAAGGTTATGAAGATATGTGAATGATCGATTAGAAATAGAATTACAGTTAGTAGTCACTCATAATTACTTTTTAAATAATTCATGTCATGTGCCTATACACATTTACAATTGTATCACATACATTGGTAAAGCAATATTAATAAAACGTTACAAGGAAATATTACAACGAGTATTGATATAATTTACGTAAAACATTATTAGTCAAAACGAAAGCCAAATTTAAACGTCATCATTAGATACAAAGAGCAATCTGTCGCAGATAGAACCCTATAAACTAGAGTTAAGAGACTGTGCCTACTTCGTGTCAAGGACGAATGTTTTATTAGGCATAGAGGAAGCCAAGACGTCTGGTCGTCTTTATAGTCTAAGGGTGTGTTTCCTCGGAGAGAGCGGAAACGAGACGCACACGAATCGGACAATCCCATTGGTTAACATTGACATCGCCTCTCTGGTCTTGTCTCTGATTGGTCGATACCTGCACGTCTCCGTTCCGCTCGTCTCTGCTTCAGTGGAACCGCACCTATAAGTCTAGTCTGTTATCTCAGTGCCGACGAGTGGATTATCATTTATACTTTTGTTTGGAACTTTGAAAACACTATGTTGGTATTGATTTTCAAGGTTTCATATTTGATATGTATTAGAAATGTTTTATGATGCCAGCAAATATGTGGCAAGCGATTGGAATTAGTGTGTACAATCAGTCGTTTCTGAGCCAAGAAAAAAAAGTAAAAGCAAAAATGTACTTTTGTGAAAAAACGAACGTTACTTCAACAAGCCAGGAGCGAGATTCATAACCATCCAAAACGGGAGTTTGTTTAAGGAATATTAGTGTCTGGTAACTGCAATCCATGTTCTTCAGAACTTCATCCTTCAGCCTTGGCATTTCCTTGTATTATTTGAAAGAAAAAATCTATGCCCTGGCGACAGACTGTCTAAGCTGAGCTGTTTATGCCTATGTTACAGAATTGGCTCACAACTTATAGGAGGTTTTATTACGAAAACCAAATAGGGAGATAGGCCTCTTATTATTTATCCCTTTAACTACTCGTTTACGTAAACATATAGTAACAAATAGTAAATATTTTCCTTTTTGCTTAGCTTTGATGTAATCTTCAAAGCTTTGGGTAAAAGCTTCACTTAAAATAGTTCTACGTTCAACTATTCACAGTTCATTTGTATGTGCATAAAGAAATTGTATTAAAATAATATTAATCCATAGGTTAATTTATGCATATTTATGTGGGTAACGTCTTTCCTAACATAGAATAAGACATAATGAAATAAGATAATAACTTTTATGCCCACGTTTAGTGCTGGCACTAATTAAATCTCATTTTTAATGAAACATTGGAAATGTAGCATACATTATACATAGACAAGAATGCTTGGAAACATGCTGGTCCAGCTCCATAGGACTATCTAGAGTCTAGACAAAATCAAACTTGTTGCTACTTTAATTTTATAGTCTATTATGTTTATGACATTGATTTACATTCTGTGATTATGATTACTTTAACTCACACACTGACATATTACTTGTATAAATAATTTGGAAAATCGTATACTTTTACAATGTTTGTAAATGTGTGAGCACCATGTATCTATCACATAATTAACTTATTTGTTATTGCTACATTTTTTAATTATTTTTACCTATTGTGGTAGGGTAATTTTATTATAGGTGCGTCGTCTTCACATATAATTATAAAATTAATGTATACAAAATATTGTAACACATTTTAAAAGAGTAACGGTGGAGTTTCTTGCCCATTCTTCTCCATACGAAACTACCTTTTGCAAGGGGCGACTAGAATCGATTCTATTTTAATGTAAATGTTGACGTTCAAACGTGCCTTTTATGTGCCTATTTGAAATACATGATTTGACTTTGACTTATATATTTACGTGATAATGAATAAAATTATATTTACTACCAGATGTATGGACTTAAACGTATGTAAGGATCGTGGAAAGTGGCGTTTTGTAGTTTCTGCCTCTCCCTATCGGAAAAAGATGACAGTTTATATAGATATGTATGTGTACCAAATGTAGAAAAAGAAAACCCACCCTTCAAAACTATTCAAATTCTCTACTGTATTTTTTTTTTATTAAATTTGATTGAAATTGCTTTTATTTGAAAACAAAGAAACAACATATTATGTTGTTTCTTTGTTTTCAAATAAAAGCAAGACAGCACTAGTTTCCTTGAAAACTCAGTTAATTACTGTTCTCGGATGAGTTCGGTACAAACAGGATGCACTGAGTTGCATATCGAGGTAAATGACCGTCGCTTTCCGTCGCAAATAACTACGATATTCACATTAATTATATCATAGTGTGAATCCCACCAATAGTATTTACTCCATAAATTCTAGAAGTATTCCGTGATATTGTATAAAATTATGTAGAGGACTAAATACTTTAATTTTTAATTTCGAGAAAAATATATCTGAGTTATGTATGTATAATCAACCCAGCTTACCTATCAACAAACTAGCTGTTTTAAGAATTACTATTGTTTTACTCTTCAGCTTACGTAGGTATATATATAAGCGGTTGATTAAATGTCCGGAATAAAAATACACCATTATCATTGATCGGGCAAAAATAAATTGTCATGTGGAGTAATATCTAATGGTGGCCGTAATACTATCAAACAGTCACTTCAAACTCACAAAATAATAAATTCTTTCCGGATTTTTAAGTAAGTAGGTCTCCCCTTCAGTGATTCCCGCAGGCCCATTTTGGGCCATGACAAGCTAGCGAGGTCATTAGGCAGAGGTCATGGCCGCGGTCACGGACACGACTTTATTCGTTTCAAGCATGCGTAACTATCGTAATTTGACTTTTGTAAGTCCGTGAAATTATATTACTTGGAACGTTTGAGTCACTGCTTTTAATACGAGAGGTGGAAGTACGATGCCAAAGCCATTAAGAATTGTATTTTCAATAAGCTCTGTATAATGTTCTCGTTACTGTTATCGAGAAGATCATGTTATAAGCACGTAAATGTTGATTGATGAACATGAATTGATTGTAGAAAGCTACAAAAAACTGTTCCACTGAAAAAGTTACATATTAACGAGAACGGAAAAATAGACATAAGAACGAGTGTGGGGCTAGTGCCATATTCACGGTTTCGAGAAAAAAAGACATATACCTATAGGCCAATTCTCGTACTTAAAAAACGTTCAAATTCAAGTCGCAATCTCATCTCAGCGACAATCAATGTCAAAAACCTGTCAAAAATGTATGTAAATTGATTGTAATTTTGACAGATTGAGACTGAGATTAGAATGCGAACGGTCTTAAAAATACGGGAATTGGCCCTCTACACGAGTCTGGGAAAGTTGACAAACTTATTTACTAATAGTTCCAGGAAAACTATCATAATTACACTTCTCAAAAAGCTTTACTGCCCTGAAAACTGCGTGTGGATAGAACATCTAACCGGGAAATGTTCTACTAACATTATCACATCGCATCGCCTCGTTTATCCGCGCTTATTGCCTACGTAGGACAATGGGTCACTGCTCGCATAACTGGCATAAAATGAAACCGCGAGCAATATCAATTTCACGCAACGAAAGATATCTGTTTAGTCGCTGTAATACTTATAACTTAGCCCGTAATAACTTTGAAGATTTCATAAGTACTATTATAAATGGATTTATGAAAAGATTGTCTTGTTGGCTTCGTCAATATATTCATATCTCTTTATATTTGATTTTTTTTTTTTAAAGGTTTTGATATCTAGAGATTTAATTCACCCGCACTTCAAACAAGAGCTACTCGTATGAAGAAATTGTGAGTTCAAACATATTAAATAACTATAATGTGAGTTTTCAAATTCATGTTTGCTTTTCAATTAAAAATATGTATGGAAATCTGGACTTATTAATATAGCCACTCAAACGTAGCTATTACGTCACCAAAAAACAAAACGTTTTGCGTAGAGCAAGCGTGCAAAGCCATTTGATCTGCAGTGGGGCGGTTGCAGGCTGATACATAGTTATAAGTGACGCTTATTACAAAACACTATCAATTTCAAACGAAAATGTAAAATATTAGTCTTTGACTATCAAAATAATTGCACCAAATTACTATAAAAGACCATCGTCGTTCAGTAGGGTGGTTCTATCTATATTTTTCTTTTCTTTTTCTTTTTTATTGATAAAAAGAGCCAGTCCTGTCCACAAACTGTTAAAAGCTCTTTTTACCACATACTTATCAATTAATATATTAATCAGTTATTGCTAAACGTACTTAATATTTTGTAAACAGGAGTCAACGGTTTAAGCTGAAAACAGCGCTTAGCAACCCGCTAGGGGCAAGCATAACGCTGACGCTTAAACTTTTTGCTTCCGGTTTTATAGTTCTGTGTATGTATTAACTACAACTAGCTGTAATACTGGGGACAATAAACGTTATTCTATTCTATAATTATCTTTAAACTTATGTCACACAAATACACATAACGAGTCAAGCAGACATCGATCTTCCCTGACCCATTTCAATTTTAAGAAATACAGCATGAAAATAAACACCAGCGATGAATTTATAAAACGTATTCTGAGCTCATTTCATGACAATAAAATACTGAAGAACGGATTTCAGCGCTCCGCTTATAACCCTGCTGCCGTCGTATTATTGTTATTTTTGCATTTGACATTGTTATTTTCGTTTCCACACGAACCGCCAGTTTTCGTGACGTCAATTCTTAATTGACTGACTGTGAAATGTATAAAGATTTCGTGAAAATACAATATTTCTTTCAATGTTTAAGGTTACCTGTCAAAACATTTTAAAATACGGATTGGAAATAATTACTCTTGGTCAAATGTAAGTCGTAAGTTTTACGTTTAGAATTAAAAGTAGGTAATTAAATATTTGATATTCCTGTGTCTACTTAAAATAACACTTTTAGATTTCTCTTGTAACATCAAGAGCAACAGTGATTCGAAAGATAAATTTGAATCAAGGAGCAACACTGTGATGTCATCCGATGTCAAGAACTTACGAGTATATTTACTTATACTGATTATTATTACTATCTTTCTCCCGAATATAGGAACTAGCTCGGCTAACTCTTTTTAAAACAAACCGTCGAAATTGAAGACCTAAACAAAGCTGTCGAAATAACAAACAAACAAAATAAAGACGTCAAATATAAAAAAAAATCCCGTACTTAACGTGTCGTACTACAATTTCTTCATACTTTTATTGAAGTTGATTGATCGTCATGTCGGCAACAATCAGCATATCTTTTCACAAAGAAAGAAAGAAAATGCTCAAGGAATATAAAGAAACTAGAGACCCTGCATCGCACGGTTTTTACGACTTTATAAAACATCGAGATTTCTTTATTATTATGTAAGTTTAATTGTAACGATTTATACACATAAACCTCTGGAATACATTCTCTAACGGCCTTATTACAAAACAAGGTTTTTCTTTTGACATGGTTTAAACCATCGAGCCTGTTTTTGAAATAAGAACATGACTGAAATCGAAATACAGTTCCTTTTACAAAACTGTCAACTTAGTCCGGTCTTAGATTGTCAATTTTGTATTAAGAACTTTACTAAAGTCGGCATAAAGTTCCAAATACAAAAACTAAATCGAATGTGTAGGTTGGGGCTAAAGTTAGATCGTGTTTTGTAATAAGACGGTAAAAGTCTAAATGATGGTGAAAACCGCATCAAAATCCGTTGCTTAGTTTAGTAGAAGAACAACGCAGCCACACACGCAGACAGACACGAAAAGCGACTTTAATATATTAGGTCGGGGAAAAAATTCTTTCGTATTTTGTATACCAATTCACGACTGAGCTCGTGTGGCACCCAAATATCTAACATTTTTGTATTCCCAGACTTCTTCAAATGGGTCAAAACTGTTTTGTGGTCAACCCCTAACTCTTCAGCTATGTCGTAACTACTATATTGCTTCACGTTTCCAAAAATGACGTCCAACTTATCCGTAACACGGCGACCAGAGCGAGTTGCATCTTTGACATCAAAAATCCCGGACTGAAAACACTTGAACCAACTTTGTGCTTTTGTGCAGTCCATAAACGTCACATATTATTTTCGCGGCTTGTGTCGTTTTTTTCCCTTTTTGTAATTCAAATTCAAAATGTACCGAATATCTTCGTTAGCTTCAGTCATTTTTGCGGACAGATTTTTTTTTTGAAAAATGGCGAGGAATCGTTTTTACTTTTATTTTTATCTATTTAATGGTGCCAGCCAGATAGAAACAGAACAGTCAAATAGATTCTTTATACCTATAAAATACGGAAAAACTTTTTCCCCGGCCTAATATAATATGTATAGTTTTTACAGTTGATGCACGTGCGAAATTATGTCATCGCCGGTCTAGTGTGAACAATGGGTTTTTCTAAGTATTCAATTGTTTTAATTAAAGCTGATAACAGGCCGGGCACCCAGGTACCCAGGGGCATTGACGGTAGTTTGCTATTGGGAACGAGAGCTTCCCGCGGGTCATTAGCGAATATAGACATATAGATATGAATAATGGAGCTAATAATAATGCTAATAATGTCTGGAGCTACTTCAAAATAATTTTCAATCATACTTACTTGAACGGAGAGAATGGAAGTTGTTTATAAATGTTACTTTCGGACTGCAGTTGTAATCAAACAAAGTGTCTGTTTATACTGTCCAGATTTTCTGATGGAAACTGCAAGAGATATTTTAGTACTAATTTACGAAACGAAGAAGGTACTTAGAGCCTTATTCTACAAGTAACTTAAGTAGCAACCTATTAGTTCGGTAACGTACCTGTAACTAATAAATAGACATAAAATAAATCAATATTTCGAATACAAATTAAATTCAGAGCAACCTTAGAAGTTGGTCATTGAATTTTTCGATGAATATTTTTTCCTTATTTAGAAAACGGAATCGTTCGGAGCCTTAACGATAACAAGCAGAAAAAATACTTAATCTTAAAAAAATAAGAACTGTCCATAATCGTTTAAAAATCGTAGAAATGAACGGTATTTTATGTAACGTCATGTGATTTAAAGTTTTTCTCTATCAGTTTGACTTAGTGTCAGTGTGAATGTTGTTAGTTCTGATTTTCATACCTAAATGTAGCGGGTTTTTCAGAATGTGTAGCGGTATCTACATCGCCCCATGCGAGCTGCGCGTCATACTGATGTCACGCAAATCCTGCATCGCGCAAGCAGAGTTTACCGCGCGACTAATATATATACAACTTCCTGACATCAATCGTTGGGCAGTTGCCCACCAGACACGACATCCGTCTGTTCCGAGGATCCTCCCTTTTCTATGGAGGTATGAGTGAACTTTACACCCTGTTCCTTGTGCCTCTATAAATGTTTTCTAGATATTTCTAACTAACCCCATTTGCTTTCATTTTGACAGTTCAACCACATTCAATGCGTTATTTACGTTGTTGAGCAGACAATTTTTCGAACATATGAAGCAATGGATTAGTTCGTGATTGATTGTGTCTTACGCAATTATGGTGCAGGTCAAGCTGACAGTTAACTGTTGGCACCTCATGACACTTCGCATTACTTCAAATATCGTCCAATATTGACTCGCTATAAGAGTGTTTGGTAAACCCCAGCCCATCTTTTATAGAATTCTGATTACCTTGTCAACCAAAATAGACATTTAAAATCTGCTATTTTGAACCTCAGCTCTGAAACATGATATAATTTGCCTAATTAATGTAAAACAAAGGCTCGGTAACATAAAGCAGGCAAACGAAAGGTGCGGTTTTAATACTTAACCATTTTGCGTTCCTACACGACAAAAAGGTTGCCGTTATTTGTCAAGGTTCTCTTTGATCTGCCGCCAAATACCACGGTTACGGTCACTATACGTTCAACCTTGTTGAGACTGGTCTGGTTTAAATATGAGAACTGTTGTTTGATGATGAGATTTTTGTTTATTTTTTCGTGCGGTTTGTTTTGTGTTTTATGTTGAGACGGCGGAATTTAATAATTAATTATTTTTCGGTTTGGTCTTTTCTATTTCACAGTAATTATATTTTATTTTATTCATTTTTGAAAATAAACAGTTACACATTACAGTATTACACAAAATTTGAGCTACAGAGTGAGCCCACCACATTTTCCACATTAAATAAGAAATGGTCTTTAAAGCCGAGAAAAGTTCTTGAGTTGTGTTGTATTTCTTTGCAAATAGCGGCTTAGATATCTTCCTACACGCCAAATGTTTCAGGAAACTGTTAAAAAATCGTTAAGGTTAAATTTAAATTACACATAATATGAAAATAGGGCTTTTTCTCTGTGGGAGCACTTGGAGGCCCTAAAAAGTATATTTACAAAAACAAACTGTGTATTATGTTGATACTTCCATTAGATCCTTCACCCTTTTCTCAAGAAAAGTTCTGAAAACGTTACTCACAATCCGTATCGCCATAAATCACCTTCACATAGTCCCGGTGCGTCCCCATGGTGACCGTAATCACCGGTACAAGCTCACACAAAGTAATCTTGACAAGAACTTAATAACTACCTACTTTTCTTCCATATTTTCTTTGAGACCTATTTTCGTTGGCAGGCTGCAGCCGCTAGTTTTGTAGCGAGCCACAGAGGCGTCTGTGGTATACTTAGCATCTTTCAATAAACAAGAGTGAATACTTAGTTTATGCCTACTTACTTGTAGGTAGGTATCCTTTACGGAGGAGTTAAGTAGTAGGTACTAGTTCCAAAAAAAAAATTGCATGCCTACTCAGACCAAATAAATAATCAAGACATAGCGCTGCGAACAATACAGTGAAGCATGCCAAACTACACCTTGCTCTGTGCATACACGCTCACACGCACAAATTTACAACTAAACTACACCTCACTATGTGCACACATGTTTACGAAACTGGGCTCACGTCACTGTTGACAGCGGTATGCCTTGATTTTTTATTTGGTCTGAGGGTATAGCAAGACTTGCCTCTTTCAATAAATAGGAGTGTATAATTGGTTTCTCTAGGTGTTAATTAGTTTCAGTTAAAAAAATACATTTTATCGGGGTACCTACATAATTCTATTATTAACTAGCTGACCTGACAGACGTTTTCCTGTCCAAATTTCAATACTTAATTCATTCAACATTCCCACTGTGCTTTCAATTTTCCCGAATTTTATTTATTTTTCTTTCCTGTAGAAAACTGATTCGGTCTAATACGAACATTTTGAAAATCGGTCCAGCTGTTCCGAAGATAGATAGCAAAACGCTTTTCTTCTATTTACTTGAGTGGAACACGCCTAATACTATCTTAAACTGACTTCTTAGAATACAACACCTTCGTGTACCCTTCAGGGAATTGTTGCTTGATATTGGGAATTCATTACAAAGGTACCTACTTATGAAATTCTGCTGGTTTTCCTAAGAGAGGCGCCATTTGTAACCGATAGCTCGACCCCGTCCTTCAGCGTGTTTACAATAACAACCCTATTACTACTTCAGAAACTGACGTTTTGAAACGTAAACTTGGAAGTCTATGTTTACTTAAATTGACGGTGTATTTTACAAACAATGTTTGGTTTGATACAAACGAACCACAATGTTCTGTTTTGACGGTACAAACTGCTGGAATCGTAGGTGGAAGTTTATCTAAAAAGCTATGACAGAAGTCGCTGCAAGTGATGAGAACTTAGCTGATTTAAATGCTTTACTGGCTGGTTAAACGTTTCACAACAGCTATTCGAAGAAAAGAAAACCTAAAAGGAGTTTAAAATTCGATTTGACGAAGGACGTAGTTAAACGAAAAGGATTTACTCCACAACATGGTAAAAAATGAGTTAAGTGCACCAAACTGATGCTAAATATCAATATTATCGGCCAGTAAAAAAGATTCAAGCAAAAACCACTGTCTATCACTTTTTATCAACCTCAACACATGTACGTTAAAAAGACTAGAGCGTGCGCTATGGAAACTGTAATTTATCCAACCGTATATAAATTTACATATACCTCGGAAAATACAATACTACGATTGACTATACTATTAACAATAAAAAAGTTTTATTATTCCACACACAACATCATACTTTCCATTAATTTTCAATTGAATACCAATGAAAAAATATCTTCCAAACTTCAAACGTCACTACCTCTAAAGTGACTGTGTGGATTGGATCCTTTTCGTGTAACTACGTCCGCATGAATGTGGTGTATAGGGGAATGCATTTAGGCTTCAGGTTGCTCAGTTGATCACCGCCTAACAATTACGGAAAAAGCTATAAACTTTTAACAATTCCCGAACCAAGGCTAAAGTTATTGTTATACCTATTGTGGATAGGCAATAACGTGGCTGGTAGCTGCCACTACAAAATGCAGTTTTATCTACTTTTCGTGTAACGTCTTATGCCAAATGTAGTTTCAGCAATGATTTGGCTCCGGTTGTAGCTGCTTAACCCAGTTAGTGTCCAAAACCATTACATTATGTAAGTATTACGTATACAATATGTCGAACTAGGTAAAATAACAGCAGTGATCGCCAATTTCTTTGGCAAGTTTGGTGATTAAAGCTAGTTGTGGTTTTTGAGAATGAATTGCGATCAGTGGATGTTTACAGGCTGAAGTATACAACTACACATAAGTACATAGAAATTCGGTAAGCAAGTTAACTTATGCTATAAATAACTACTAAAAGACTCTTTTAATAATGGTCTTTGATGTTGTTTACGTTACTGTTTCAATTATATTTATAATCTAAAACAAAGGAAGGACTGTCGGAATATCAAAAGAAATGCCTCTAGGGAAATCATAACCTTAAGATAAGTACGTAGATACCTAAATAATTAAAATGAAACATTCCTTTAACATCTCATCATATTTCGTGGTTTTCAATTTTGATCATATAATCGGAGCTATATTTTATAAATCTGTTTAATTAACTTTTTAGAATTACGTAAAAGTGTTTAAAAAATAAGTAACCGTAATGCTTACAGTTATTTTACAATGAAAATAAGTAACTATTTAGTAATCTGTGATCTCATTTCTATTAGGTACCTACTCAGATAAAAAATGTCGACGACTTATATGAATAAAGTTTTTTAAGCGACCGTAAAAACGTCCAACGCATTGAAGAATGTGTCCTAATCTGGTCCTAATTGCAAGTGTAGGCAATCTTTCAGGTCCATTCAGGAGTCGCCTTCATCAATCACCATCAACTCATATCGCTGACCGCTGTCGTAAACGGTATTTATATTTATTTATCCTCGTAAAAAAGGTTGACGTACGTCACATACCTACTATAAAATAGTAAGTTTTTTTGTAAATAAAGATCTCGGAAGGTCTTCTTCATGTTTAAATTCAAAATATATTTTATTTCACATAAACCTGCATGGCCCTTAGGAAAAGTCATAAGCTACGTGCACGATTCCAATTGGTGGTTTCCTATGGAGAAGTGCCGGCAAGAATCTCCACGGTTACTCTTTCAAAAATAATTGGCTTTTACAATGTTTTCAAATTACACTATTAATAGGTATGAGAGTTTAATGAAGGCCTCTCAACAAGTACTAGGTATTTAACAAAATAGAAAATGTTCAACAAATCGACAGTTAAAAATGCGAAGTTATTACAGCCATAATTATATTGAAAATAGTGCTATTAATATACATAATGTTTTATATACCTAGGTAAATAATTATGTACTTATGAGCACGACAAACAGAGCTGATGCACTACTCAACGAATTACTGAAAACTTTTTACCTACACGAAAACTAACGTTATACCGAAGCTCCAATTCCAAGCATATCTTGTAAAGCCGCTGGTAATACTAATAAAACACTTATCGTATTTTTCGTATCGTATTTATGTGTCGTATGTATAGTTTCCCTTGCTCGTACATAGCGCGATACGTGCCGATACTGTAGCTAAAGTATGCAATCAGGATATCCGAACGCTGTCGTATTGTACGAAGTACCTACCTATTACGTACTGCACAGCGTGTGTAGCAGCGACTTTTTAGAAAACGTAGGTAGTTTTTTTTTGAAGAAGAAATATGGGTGAATTGATGGAGGAGGAGGGGCGATGGAGACCAACAACAAGATGGATGGAGGAGGAGGGGAGATGGAGACCAACAAAATGATGAATAGAGATGGTGGGGAGATGGAGATCAACAAAAACATGGATAAAGGAGAAGGGGAGATGGAGACCAACAAAAAGATGGAGGAGGAGGAGGGGAGATGGAGATCAACAAAAAATGTGGATGGAGGAGGAGGGGAGATGGAGACCAACAAAATGATGAATAGAGATGGTGGGGAGATGGAGATCAACAAAAACATGGATGAAGGAGGAGGATAGATGGAGACCAACAAAAAGATGGCGGAGGAGGAGGGGAGATGGAGACCAACAAAAAGATGGAGGAGGAAGGAGGATGGTGACCAATAAAAAGATTGAGGAGGAGGGGAGATGGAGACCAACAAAGAGATGGAGGAGGAGGAGGGGAGATGGAGATCAACAAAAAGATGGATTGATTGTGAGAGTTCATTTAGTTAAAAGTAACCTATTTATCCGTTCAGTGGTTAAGGCGTGAAACAGTAACATTCAGACAGACAGACAGAATATTAGTAAAAGATAAAAACAGAATCCTATGGTAGATATGAATAAAAAGCGAGTGAAAGTCGTGGCAGACGACAGGGGAAAATGTAAAAGGATAATATCCAAACTAACTTGGCACGAGGGCAGATAAAAAGGTAAGGTAAATCTAATTGTGATACCAACAAAAAAAAATACTACAAAGTGAAAAATTGCTTTAATTTCGGAAGTCGGTGTAAAACGCTAAAATACAGATACACAGACACCGACTTTTTTTGGAAGTCGGTTGTTATTTTTTGTTTATAGTTTTTAGTTATGGTACCTAACCCCACACCTATTCGAAAACGATCGTCTTACACGTCCACGTCCGTTCGAAGGCGGTAATTTATTGTAGATTTTTTTTAACCCGCTGTCGACCGATTTCAATAAAATTTATATGGTACCTCTGAAGTATGACCTACCAAACACAAAAAGAATCATCAAAATCAATTCATAATTGGCAGAATGATCGCATAACAAACATACAAAAAAAAACATACAGTCGAATTGAGAACCTCCTCCTTTCTTGAAGTCGGTTAAAAAGGTTTAGATGTACACACGGAGTCACTCAGGTTATTAATCCATCATCTGGAATATTCTTTATTTTTAGAGCAGGTCGTACTTACCTCACGTGTCTATAAAAGCGAGGCTTTTCGACGTGAGGTAGGTATAGGTACCTACTCAATACTAATCAAAGTCTTGTAACACTTTAGTAAATTGACATTGAGACAGACAAATAAAAAAAATGTAACATCCTGTAGTCCTGTCCTGTCGTCCTGTAGGAATAATTCCGATGCGACTAAAAGTCGTTTGTGTGTAGTCTCCCCTACAGTTTTTCCATCACGACAGTCACGTCTCATTGTTGTGTGCAGACTCCATTGGTGATAACGTTCTGATGGTAGACTTTGAAGACTTTAAATCGGGCTTTATTTATTTATTTATATATTCTTTATTGTACACCACAAAAAACATAACAATAAAAATTAAATTGAACACTACTTAATATACAATGGGCGGCCTTATCGCTTTCTGCGATCTCTTCCAGGCAACCTTGGAATGGACAGAGATTTTCCTGGACATAAAATGGGGCTGTTGTTGGTGCAAATAATAAGTATGTATACAATACACTAAAATAGATATACATATATACATATCCTAAATAATAGCTTTGTTGCTTTTAGTTCTGGTGAAAGTGCACCTTTCACCAGAACTAAAAGCAACAAAGCTAAGTAAGTAAGTATTGCAAAAGTAAAGTAGGTACCTATTGCGTGGATCTGTGTACCGGGTGGCAGGGCCATCGGCTCGCAACATGTTTCTATGGATTCAGTGCATGATTCTGAACCCCTGTTTAATTTTTTTTTGTGTTTGATAAATCATCAAATAACGTCAGACACTTACTGACTAAAACCTACCCGTGTTCTTTCAATTGCCTGTGCCACTGCCAGGGGCCACGGTAACCCTTTCGGATTTTCCCGCAACCCTGGCAGATTCTGAACCTTTCGTTGAAATTCACAGTAAGTAATAAAATAATAAAAAAAACTGTTTCATACATTTTGACCGCGTAGGTACTCGTATATTGCACTTTTCTATGAAACAGCTGATTTTTCTACCGGCAAAAATATTCTACGCTAGGGGTCTAGATCATGAGCTGAAGTCGTGGTTACTGTTTGCGCGTCGACCTCTGCCACACTGTATAAGTTTTGTAAAATAATGTATACAGGAAAATTTATTGTTACGCAAATTGACACCCTTCATCAATTTGCCGTGTTATATTATAAACATTTCATACAACTGTCAAAGAATGAAGTTGTGATTTTAATAAATTTCCGGACAATTTAAGTTGGTACTCAATTTGCTGAGCAATAAATTTCCCTAACTTTGTCTAGGTCAACGGATTTTTACATGGATCATCTCCATAATATGTTTAGCATTTAATTATAAGGAGAGAAATAGAAACAGGTACCCCTCTTTCAATTTATTAAAATTAATGAAACCTTTATTGCAGGCATTCCGTACAAAGAAAATTATTTTATGTTTAGCCACACCAAGTAATTTTCTTCACACGTAGTATTTTATTTTTCCTAAATCTGAGTATTTGGGCGTCTAAAATATATGTAAATAAGTAGGTATGTAGTATGTAGGTACGCACCCACGACACAGGATCAAGCGAAATGGAGTAACGTTAAAAGAAAATGCTTGTCATCTGTCAACTGACATAAATCATATAAAAGTGGGTAATGAGTATAAATTCATCTCTCACACGATGTATTAAAATGTAATCATGTTTTACTCGACATAATTTACTAGGCAGATTATTTCATATTAAATAATCGGTTTATCATACACATTTTATGAAAACGTCTACTTACAACAGGCCGTTAACATGGCACACTGATTTTTTGCCCATTTGTTGTTGACCATTTTCTATTTTGTTAGGTATACATAGTTACTTGTGGACAGGCCTACACTGTCCTCTTACACCTATTAAGAGTGTAGGTAATTGGAAAACGTTGTAGAAGTCAATTATTTTTAGAAGTACACTTCGCGGTTACTACCGCGGAGCTTCTTTCCGGCTCATCTCCATAGGAAACCACCAATTGGAACCGTGCTCCTAGCTTCTGACGTTTCATAAGTGCCCATGTTTGTTTATATATCCAAACCAATATTATAAAGAAAAAAGATTTTTTGTTTGATGTGTGTATGTCTGTTTGTTACGCTCTCACGCTAAAACGGCTGAACGGATTTCGATGAAATTTGATGAATGAAATGACTGAATTAGGACACAGGATTTTTTTTAAATATTTTTTTATATCCCGATATTCTAACGGGGTCGAGACTTATGCAGGTGGAACTGCGGAGTGCAGCTAGTGTGAAATAAAATATTTTTATTTGTATTTGTCGAAAAAGTCGACTTAGTAGATCGTGGAGAGACCATAGTCACTAATACCCATGCCAGTGTATTTCTAAAGCGCATGTCCTCAGTCCTATTTAAAATGCACGGGTATTGTACAAATGAGATGGTTATTCTACACATTAGCTAGTCAGTATACATAATGATCGTTTCGCTGATACGCGGTTATACATTGCTAATAACAATATGGACGTTTCTCAAAATGAGAGCATTATTAGACAACGCTCACTTGAATTAGTTATATTATATTAGTCCTAGTTCTGAGAAAAACAAACTTTTATTTGGGACAGCAAAAATTCTAATTATTTAGTTTGGTAGTTTTGCGTGACCTAGGAGCTAATAATATGGAAATTGTGCTGAATAAAGCAGCTGACCTCGTTAAGATGATCTGCTTATGTTGCATGATAACGTTATGGTACAAGAAAATCGGCCAAGTGTCGCATTAACACACGAAGGGGTCTGTACCAAAAGGCAAAAAACAGGGAAAAAAACACGTTTCTTTTATGGAGACCTCTTTTAATTTTGAACTTTATTTTATTGTTGTCATAGCGGCAATAGAAATGCACACTCTGTGAAAATTTCAACTGTCTGCCTATTCCGGTTTATGAGAAATAGCCCGCTGACAGACAGACGGTCAGCAAAGCCTTAGTAATAGGGTCCGAAGTCATCATTTGGGTACGGAACCCTAAAAAGAGAGGATAAAAAATATTTGAACGCAATTTCCACAAAATTCAAAAAATATCACACTTTTAATGTATTTTATGAATACCTTTTTAATAGAAAATGACATAATGCTAAAAACGAGGAAACATTTTAAATTAGTCAAGCAGACACTCTTCTTAAGTATGACATTTTTTAAAGTAAATTCTGGATGACGACTTGACATTATAAAGGTAGTCGATATTGGTCATTGAAAATATTCCTAGAGTGTGGCGCCCGGCGGCGTCCCAGTAAACTACAATCAAAGAAACTTTAAACGAATAGGTATACGAGTACCTTCAGCCTTTGTTCCGTCGTCAACTGAACATGGGGTATTTTCTCTTTCTAGTAGATGACAACAATGGATGGCGGCAGTGAATGAAGGACAATGACGGGCGTAATAACAGCACTTGACGGGCGCGGGCGTATTGCATTTGTACTTAATCGTGGTATTATAGAAATAATTATACCAGCCTGAAATAAACTTTTCTCACAACAGATAATTTTGTTTTATCTATAAACGTTATGCTATTATTGAAAATTAAGTCCTTCGAAGATTTATAAGTTAGTTTGGAACTTTTGAGACAGGTTACGTAGTGACGTACTGAAAGACAAATAATAAAATATTTGTATCAGTATTTATATTTGTCCCAAAGCTATCAGCAACATACTGTCAAACATCAATTGAAAAGTTAGAGTACCGCAACTATATCTCCAATATTACCTAAGTTTGACAGACGTCAAAGATTCAATTGTTTCGTGGGTTTGAATAGGAATGACATGACGACCAGCCCGCTGCCCATTAGCAAGTTCTCCGAATCAATCGATGTCTCACCACTGTCGTCATTACTCATTAGAGATGCACCTGTAATCATGACTGATCTTGAAATATCCGAGGTTCCAATTTATATATAATGACATGAGTAAAAAAAAATACTTTGTAAAGTATTATATTATTTAAATTATTGTGAATCATCATCATTTATGCGGCGTACCCAAATCTCCTTCCTTTCCTTTCGAATCATTGAGCTCCTTAAGTTAAAAATTGAGCTGCACGATTACTGACAAATGAGTAAACTGACTGGACAGGTCCACTCAATCTGTGTGGTTCTTTCCTCAAAAGATCATTTCAGACACCAATCTACATGATCTGACCAAGATTATGAGCTCTGAGTCTGTTTCAGCCTTTCTTCTCAGAGTAATCAGATAGGAAACGACGAACTCATCTAGTTTAAAAAAAAATATGATTGACGTGTAAAAGTGTTTGTACAAACCTACTTACAGAAATAAAATCGTTTATCATTTATCGGATTTTCGGATTTCAATGGACAACGGTTGGTGGGAATAGAAATGTGTGCGATCCGATGAGAAATGAAGTTTTGAATCTAAATTAGTTTCTGTAAGTTCTGATATATATTTTAGGTATGATTTAAATAGATAGATTACAATGAATGTTATAATAAAACGGAACTATAAGTCAAGTTGCGCGGACGCGAAATAAATTGGGATAAGGGCGAGAAAATGAGGATTATTTTATTGGTGATGAAGCGAAATTATTTTCTACTTAATTAAATGTTTGTTATAAGAAACATACTCCTTGATACTTTAGTAAAGGAAGAGGGTCCATAATTATATTTAACAGGATGGGTCTCTAAAGCACTTTAGGTATCACTTATTCACTAAGTACATTACATACCTGAAATATTATATCATTTAGGTATAAACGGAATGTGGGTTTGCTACTAAGAGTCCGTGGGCTCACTACTTAGTAATTAATACCGAACTACTAAGTAAGAAAGAGGGCATGTGTACTTTTGTAAAGGTTATGAAGATTTATGATTATAGTTTGGAAGTAGGCACCTATTTATGGGCTTTATACTTGTATAATGCAGATAAGATCTACAAAGTGCATTAATCTTGAAAAAATCTTTCAGCATAATGACTGCTGTTTTTTTTTATAAAATTTTGGACAGCAAACGGTTTTGTAACTAAGTATTCTCTCAGCACTTTTCATCATAATATTGCTGAATATAAGTAAATGAACAAGTACCTACCAAGCATATTATTTTGATTTTCATAAACGCGTAGAATAAATAATTTGAATAATTTTAAATCATTAATGTTATTAATTAAGGTGTTTACATAACTACTTATAACATAAAAATCTTGTACTGACTACAACACTATTAATTACTTTTTCTGTAATTAGTAGTTAAACGTGCGTATGAAAATAGTTAGGTAACTTCACTTCAGTTTTTTAATTGCTCTACCTTTAGAGTAATCAAAGTGAAAATGAATGAAAATATTTACCTTTAGAATCAATTTTCTAAATATTTGATAACGTAGTTGATTAAGTATTAGAGAGAAAGTGTTTTTACTTTTAATTTAATGTCACCCGGTGTCACCAGTAGGTACACGACTAGACGATAAAATGTCACCTAAAGGACACGTTCTTTTTGAATTTTCGTCAGATATTTATATTCATCGTGTGTTTTTTCTACGTATCTTATTAATTTGATAAACGAAAACGATACGAAAATTTCCGAGATTTTTTAAAATCTCATATTAAGTCTGATCATGTTGATCTTTGTAAGAAAATAGGTTATGAATTAGGTAGGCAGGACATCTAAAACACCTGCGAATTGCAATTGAATTGTAAAAATCCACGTCAATGTTATTTACCAAAATAGACAAGTACAAAAAAAGATACTGTACCCTCTAATACTATGTTAAGAAAATCATCTGATGTCTCGAACTATCGCCACCTGAAGGCAGAAGATAGGTAGCTGCTTTCTCCAGGATAACCATTTCTGTTATCTACCTTACTTATTTACAACTGTGAGATATAATCGGCGCCGGCGCCGTAACTTCGCATGCCACACGCTTGTTTTCGCTTTACAGTTGGGCTTCCATTAATTTATCAAACCTCTTAACGACCAACATCCTGTTGGGAGCATCTACTAGTTTTTTACGATGCCGTAGCGTTGATAATGTAGATACCGTGACGTGGTCATTTTGCTAAATATAGTGAAAGCATTTACTTACTGAAATTTTGATGCCATGATCGCAAGCAACAATCATTTGCTGGTCCCGGGTTCGATCCCCGGACAAGTCAAACATTTGTGTGCACGAACATATCTGTTGAACATATCTGTTTGACCTGTGTCTGGGTGTTTATAGGTATATAGGTATGTATATCAGTCATCAGGTTACCGTAGTACAGGCTCTACCTAGTTCGGGACCTGAAGACCTTGTGTGGATGTTGTCCCATATTATTATTATTTGCTGTAACGACGTATTCGGTGTTAGTCTTACTTTATTTCCTGATGTTCTTGTTTTCAGTTTACAATTAAGTGTCTAATCTTTCATTGGTTACCTAGGAAAAGTGGCCCTTTTAGAAAGTGGTCCTTCTAGTAAGTTGCGAGAAGTGGTCCCTTTAAACGTGCAGGATAAAGAACACGAGGCCTAAAGAACGTTAAGAACAATACTATTTTCCTTTGCACCTTTTAAGGTTTCAGGTATTCCTTTTACAGAGAAAATGTTTCTATATCTATTTTTTGCTAAACAAAATACATTTATTTCGATCGCCATTAAAGTTATATAACAAGTTTGAGTTGGAACCCTTTTGCTAAAGCAAAGTTTTGTGTTCGCTTCATTGAAGGTTTGTTCAACAGAGGTTTCATCAACATGCGGCGCGGACAGGGTTACTCTTTTTGTGTACCTAACTACTCAATATTCAGCGAAAATCTCCTAAAGTTCCTGAAGTTTCTGACCAGATGGTAATGGTATTAATTCCTGGCATTCTGGATTTATTGATCAATAGTTCCTAGTTATATTAATTGAGCTTTTGTCACGTGGATTTCTACGTGTCTGTACCTATTACTTACGTTTGGATTATCTGGACATGACCTAAACGCAAGTTTTATAATGCCTAAAAGTTTAAGATCCACTGCAGTAAACAAAATCAGAAAAATATATGATATTCTTCAAGATATATGCTAGTTATATAGTGTGTTGAAAACATAATTACACAGTTAATAAAAAAATTACACAGGGAATGTTGATTTATTTTATTTTGCTATTTTACTTTTAATCTTTGCTATAAGTATCTATACCTTTTTACATATAAAATGACATGAATATTTACTGTAAAAAGCATTATATTGTGGTCATCTTTCCAGTTTTAATCATGTTCTGGCAGTTTGAGTAGTTTATGCGGCCTACCCAAATGTCCTTTCTTTGTTTTGTTCGTCGAATCGTTGCGTTCTGAGTTGAGCTGCACGATTGCTGACAATTGCGTGCACTGACTGGACAGGTCCACTCAAACTGTGTGGTTCTTTCCTCAAAAGACCATTTTAGATACCGATCTACATTGCCTTCTTACATTGATTTGACCAAGATTTTGTCTGGACTTGAAAAGAGACTGTGACCTCTGAGTTTGTTTCAGCCTTTCTTCTCAGAGTAGTCAGATAGGAAACGCCGGCCTAATCTAATTAAAAAAAAAAATGTTTGACCTGTAAAACTGTTTGTACAAACCTACATACATAAATAAAATCATTTATCATATAATACAACTAATTTGGTACGATGCAAAAAAGTCACGAAGATGCCTCCAAAAATGTATTTTAACGATTAAAAACCATACTAATATACGAGTACATGCAATTATTCTGTTTTATTTTTTTCAGATTGTTCTTCAAGCAACATATTAACGTGATAGTGTTTTAAATTTTTAGTCCAATCAGTAGATTTTGTAAATAGAGAATTGCTTCATATTTTGCAATAAATTACAAGCTTTGTGTCATCGCGCTTCTTTTTCTTTTCTATGCCGTCCGACAGTGTCCACGCTTTAGCTGTTGTCAGCCCCTTAAACTTGTCTTCCACCGTGTGATACAGGATAGGTACAATTAATGTCAGAAGCCACTTCCAAAAAGTCGGAAACACGAGTTCCACACGAAGCTATTATTTTGAGTGTAGCGCACCGGAACAGACTATATGTCTGTTTGTCCTTTCCTTGTCTACCGAAAGAAAGAAAGCAAGGTGGAACGAATAGTTTCACCCTTTGTTAGACTCTACGTATCCTGATTTGATAAAGAAACTGTATTTTTATATATTTATGCAACAAAGGGCTTCATTGTTTGCTATTGTGACCGCGTTGATGTCATTCAGGGCGGGTCAAGGGTCCCGATTGAAATCTCTGAGTAAATTACAAAGGTTTTCAGTTTTGTTGCTTATTACGGTGAAAATATTTGATGACATTATGAGTTTTTAATAAGCTTAGCTGGCCTTTTGACATGAAGATTCTAGCGGTTCCAGGTTATTCTTTTATTTATTAATAAACTTCCAAAACAGAAAGGACAATTAAATAAATAAATAAATAAAATATCTTTATTTCAGACCCCTATCAGTCCATACGTTGTTAGTGGTTAGTAACAGATTGTGCTTATATGCTATGTTAGTGTTATTAGTATTACTTATTTCAATTAAATTTAACATACTTTGAGATTGGGCAAATTTTTTAATTCGCAGATTAAACTGGGTATTCAATTTATTTTATTCAGTGTCATTCGTCCAAATTGGAAGCTTTCGTAACTTTCGAACGGCCGTCAAAGTGTTCCTAGTATTTATCGATTTGTTACACGTAACTCTATTAAGAATAGGTTCGTGGACCTGCCATTACCTAGCGACTCCTAATTTAGCGTTTGTTCATATTTTGAGAACTAAAAAGAGGCAAATGGTATTTTCTGTGGTGCCAACCTTGCGAAGATCGCGCCAACTAGCCTAAACGCGTCCTACATATTGCTTTCCGATTGGCGGTCTCCTCAAGAAGACATCTAGTCCTATGAATGTAAATTAAGTACCTACAGTATTAAGATCCGTCCGTACGCATTCTGTACAAAAATAACTTCTGAGAAACAACTTAATTTTTGGTGTGAAAAAACGCTTTTTACGGTAGCACACAATATAACGCACGCAAAACATTGTGCTTATGGGTTCATTCAACAGCGCAGGGGTCGTGGGGGAATTAAGAGTTAATTTATACCATTAAATAACTTATTTTCGTAAAAAAACGTTCAAAAAGTTGTATCTTTGACCTTAATATCTGCGTAACCAAGGTTCCCATTCCTGTACCAAAAAAATATCACAATGACGCGAGAAACAAGTGACCGTCGGCTTCGATAAGCGTCTTCATACACTCGTGATATTCAACCAGTTGTAGGTAAATCAATTTGATTTGAGAGCAGTGGTGGCCATGGCCCAGTGGTAACGACCGCGACTTAGGAGTTGTAGGTTCGAACCCAGTCAGGAGCCAGGTTGAGGCAACGGTGTAGGAAAGCATCGTGAGGAATCCGGCATGTCCTAGAACCAAAAATTCGAAGATATGTGACATCTACCAACCCGCACTGGGCCCGCGTGGTGGATTACGGCCTACTCCCTCTCACTGAGAGGAGTCCTGTGTCCCAACAGTGGGAACATTATAAGCTGATTATGCAATTTGATTCAATCAGAACACCTCAATCCCTTTTGCCCGTCGATATACCTATAAAGTGTTAATGAAATCAGTATGGCCGCCAAACGGTTGTCAGTGTATGTTTGTTTCCGAATTTATTCGCGGTGTTGCTACAGGAATAGACCTCAGTTGGCTGAAACAAGAAAATAGATCGGCAAGGTATTAGATCGTGTGTGAAACCACGCACCCAATTACAGGTGTTAGAAATATATTCTCTCAATTTATATTTTGAGCGTTGAAAAGCATCCAGGAAAGATTTTATGTGGCATTATTTTTGTTTTGGAATTTAAATTTTATTATTCGTAAACTTCAACTGAATTACCTAGTGATTTTTTTCATGAAAAATAGTTTTTCTTGGTAGTTATTGGTCTATTTATATCCATAAAATAGAACATTAAAAAATCAAAATGATTAGTAGGTAATCTATGATCCTGTTGGTATTTTCGTAAAAAAAAAGAATAAAAAGAACGAGTTTTTTTTTTAACAAAATGTGGTGTTTTGATACTCCTCCTCCTAAATGATAAAGGTAAACTTTACCTAAATCTTTTTCAAATAGCTGTAAAATAAAATAAACCTTTTGTAGTTACAGGGTGGCCATAAACATAACAGAATTCAATTAAGTAAGTGTTGATATCTAATTGATTCATTTTAGTTTATTTGACATTAAAAAACGATAGTGGTAGTTAAATGATGTATATTACTTTCTTGAAAATTTGTGTCTTCATAAATAACACGCGATGGACATGTTAGTAGTAAAACTGGCATTGAACGTGCCAATTAAAATAATCGATACCACCACTTAAACAGCTATTTGATTTGGATCTTGTTTGTTTGGCTTCTTTCATTTGCCTAGGCGCTGAAACTTATCCCTAAAAATACAAATTAGAAACCATAAATCGAAAGACGTTCTTGATTCTTCTTTTGAATTTTTATAGAAAGTTGTCTCATTCACCTCGCATTTTTACCTTACCATATTATTTACACGCTTAAGCACTTAATATTACTTAACTACACACTAAGCAACACTAATTATGCACTAGTAATGAACACTTATTTTAACACTAATATTATTTTTATAAAATAACTGTCAACAAACTATCATGCAAGTCTTCGCCGCGCGATTTTCTGGCCGCATCGCGTTCGGCGCGCAAAATCAAAATTAGAACACAATACGTCACTGACAATTTTTTTGTTTTTTCAACCCGCAGTGTTTATTTCATTTTAATGTTCGGACACTATCGTGTTTTTTTTATGTGATACGCGATGGTGCTCACGGTTCGCGGTCGTTATGCCGACTGAGGATTTTGCCGCGCGCCCGACGAATATTTTACTCCTTGGTCACTAGCGTATTATCGATGATTTGAATCTTGATAACGTTCGGTACAATGGGGTCAGGGTTCGACTTCAACCGGTGATGAAGCGAAACTGTGACTTCAAGTCGACAGCTTTGAGGCATATTTAGTTTTCCCAAGAAAACTTTTTGTTTCTTGAATATTTTAAATGTTCGGCGCGCGAGAAAATGGAGGGCTTTATGAACGATTGCTTTCATACTTGTTTATAATAATATTTTTTAAGACTTGTACTCACACTGTGCACTTGTTTTATTTGTTTAACAATCCCTGTTTAAGAAAAGGTGACATTTAAAACAAAACGTCCATAGCGACCAAACGAGATGCAATTAAAACATTGCAAGCTTTAAAGTGTGCATTTAAATACACTCGAGAGCAATGAATCCGGGTCACTTAAAGAATGTTAAAAATCTCGGAAACTAAAAATGATAGGTTAATGCAATAAATTGTATTTAATAGACAATGTAGGTAATACTCCTTAAATGAAAGTCAAAAAAAAAACATTTTATTAACACAAAATTACATAAAGAAAAAAACTGCTGATCTCTCCTTAAAACAAAAATAGGAAACATGAAATTTTTGAACTTTATTACGATTTTCTTGAATTTTAATACTTCGTATTGCCTCCTCGTGCTTCCATTACTGCGTTTACGCGGTTTGGCATGCTGTACACCAAGTTCCTTATACGATTTTGGGGAATATTCTCCCATTCCTCTGTGAGAGCAATTTTGAGCTCACGAAGCGTGATTGTGGGAGGGTTTCGTTGTTTTACGCATCTGCCTAGCTCGTCCCAAGCATGCTCGATCGGGTTGATATCCGGGCTGCGCGCTGGCCACTCCATACGAGTAATGTTCATCTCTTGAAGGTAGTCATTCACAATTCTACCTGTATGAGGTTGGGCATTGTCATGCATAAATATAGCATCCTCACCTAAATTGACCATAAATGGACCAACGTGATCATTGAGGATTTCTTCCACATATCTTACGCTAGTTAAAGAGCCGTTTTCTATGATCACCAGCTCTGTGCGACTTTCAGAAGAAATTCCGGCCCACACAAGTACAGACCCACCACCGTAGGCTACTTTTTCTTCGATGCATGCTTGCTTGAATCTTTCCCCTGGTCTTCGATACACTCTGTGTCTTCCATCGTGCTTGTAGAGCATAAATTTTGATTCGTCGGAGAACATAACTTTTGACCAATCTTCAATACTCCAATTTACGTGGCTCTGGGCATATCTTAGTCTTGAAATACGATGCCCACGCTCCAGTTTAGGGCCGTTTGCAGGTCTAAGGGGTTTTAAGTTAGATTCAGCAAGCCGACGTCTTACTGTCCATGCACTTGGGTTACTTCCTCCGAGGCGTCGAAACTGATTGGTGAGTTCAGTTCCTGTGAGAAAGCGATTTCGAAGCATGGTGTTCACCAAGTATCGGTCTTCTCGTGCTGTGGTACACCTGGTTCTGCCCGTTCCTGGTCTGCGTAGGTTAGAACCAGTTTCTTCGTAACGTCGGAGAACTCTTTGTACTGTTGACAGCGACACACCGACAGTCCTGGCTGTATCGCGCTGACTCCGGCCGGTTTCCAGCATTGTAAGTATTCTGGTGCATTCTTCAGGCGTAATAATTTCAGCTTGAATAATGAATATAGAGCACTATCAACATGGTTTATGTACCCACATAAATGACAGATTACAAACAAAAGCAAAACCAAATGCTGTAATTTCGTAGTTCCATCTTCGAAAGTGGCCCTTTTTCAAATTTGATTTTTTTATGATATAACTTTACAATAACTAAGAAGTTTTAATACCTTCATTTAAGGAGTATTACATTGTCTATTAAATACAATTTATTGCATTAACCTAGCATTTTCAGTTTCCGAGATTTTTAGGATTCTTTAAGTGACCCGGATTCATTGCTCTCGAGTGTAGTTTGAAAGCTATTTCTGTGCGTATTCATGCTGCTGTTATCAAGTTTTATATTATAAACGGTGTAAGCTGCCACATACATTACTTGGCACCGCATTGAAGATGAAATGGTTTCATACAAATACTCATTATTCTATTTTATTATAGACTTAAACATTTAAAGACACCTAGATTCTGGTCGCACTGGTTTATAATCTCGTTGAAATATCAAATTATTGCACACAGTTAGATAATGCAATGAAACTCATATTCTTGGAAGGACTAAGCTGTTCTGTCACAACAAGCACTTGGACGTGATTTAATTGTTAAATAACGTTATTATTACTCTGTTTAGCGACGGATTAATATTCAATTCAATTATACAAGGGACAGTCGACGGGGAAACTGATTATTATTGAAGCCATCTTGTAATTTCTCAAATTGATTTGATGGACCCAGAAGGGTGATAGCATTGCTGAAATTCACGTCTTGAAATCGCTGACCTCAGGCCTTATTTCCAAATGCTGACATACTTTTCCAAAATCAAGAGCGGTAGGTACGTAGACCGTGGTGATACTTAAACGTGGTCATATTCAAATTCAAAATTTATATTGTTTTATAACGCCACATGCGCACTACGCATCACTCTGAAGTCACGCAAAATCCTGCATCGCGCAAGTAGAGTTTACCGCGCAACTAGCATATATACGAAGCCATCAATCGTAGGGCAGTTGCCCACCAGACACGACAGCCTTCTGGTCGGACAATCCTCCCTTTTCCATAGAGTATGAGTGAACTTTACACCCCGTTCCTCATACCTCTATACCTACACGGACACATGAAACGTTAGCAGCTAGGTGCACGGTTCCAATTGGTAATTTCCTATTTATTTATTTTTAAAGGTGTACCAACAGCTTCTGTATACAATATATTATCAGTATAGACAACAAAAATTAGCCTTGGACTTATACAGTCGCCAATTCTTATGCAGAAGAGCTGGCAAGAAAATTTCGATATCTCTTTTAAAAATAATTGGCTTTTACAATGTTTTCAAATTGCAGTGAATATATACAGGTTGGTCCAAAGAGTTGCGTCAGTAAAAAAAAAATATTCCTCATAACTCATGTATGTTCCGCGATTCTTTATAGTTTAGGAGATATGAGTTTATTTTTAATTTTTTGGGGAAATTCTTCGGGGACATCTATAAAAATTTATAGCTACAACAGACTATCATGAAATACCCTTTTATGTATAAAAAAATATCTTCCTAACATTAGTGCAAGATACAATTTTTTTTATCGAAAGTGAGAAGTTTACATTCTTACGATTAAAAGTTGATTTTCTTTATGAATTTAAAAAATGTTAATAAATGTTTCAGGTTCTACAAGTAATTTTTTTAGTAAAAATAATCATAAAAAACCTTGTCGAAAAAAAGTTATAAAATTTTAATGATGTCCCCGAATAATTTAAGGAATATTTTTTTTTATTGACGTCACTATTTAGACCACACTGTGTAGTAGTTAAAAGATATGGGAGGACAGGATAAATTTATATTTTTTCCATTTTTGTTAGCTGTTTTACTTATAAAGCTCACAGTGAAAACTTATGAGAAGCGTGCTGTCAATAGTGTCAATCGGTGCAATGACAGCTGTTGTCACGGTGAAAGTTTTACAGAATAGATCGCCAGATCCAGAGCTTATTTTATAATGATACTTACTGTGTTCTTCTTTTTCTTCCCTCGGATTCTAACATTCGGATTTCTACAGAATCGACGCCACATCACTAACTTGCTGAAGTAGGTATGTAACTGCAGACGAAAATAAACCTACTTATCTACGTACTTAGTCAGCTATTCCACCACCAAACTTTTGATTGATAGAGAGACGAAAACATGAGCGTTTTCAGATGTATAGCGCTTTAAACTTGTTTGCTTAAGCGATACAGAGTGCCGTTTTCGCTAAAAGCGCAAGCGAGCCGTTTCCCGGAGACGTCATAAAACACTAGCAGTCAAGTTGTCCTACATCCAGTTCCTATATTTTATAATATCTTGAATTATGAGTTTTGCGGGCTTTAAAAGTTGCGTGGATTTATTGAAGGGTAGTTTCAAGCAAACTTACTAAAACCACCAAAATACTTACTTAGTGCTTGCAAAAGTTCTTATACCTAGTAGTACTACGTAGTCTAGTAATCTGCGGTGGACCTATACAATAATGCAGTCTTAATAATAGGGTTATGATTGACAGGTCTCGCCATTAACTGACATACAAATATTTTAAAGAAACCAAGTTTTTTTTTGTTGCTTTTTTAGGTTTGCTCTTGACTCTAGTCTAGGTCAGTTGTGACAGAGACCCAGTCGACGATTGAGTGAGCTTACCCAGAAGAAGCCTGTTCACTCTCACTTTGAAGAGATTAGGGTTGTATGCGTTCGGAAACACAGACGCAGGTAGAGAGTTCCACTCTTTTGCTGTGCGCATTACAAAATACATTTAGAAACGCTTAGTGCGGATTGGTGGAATAGCAACTAGGTAAGGATGGTAACTTGCTGTGCGTCTAAGGTTACGTCTAGTCATTACGATGTACCTAGCATCAATAGTACTAAAGCTCCCGCAAACAGGCGCGATCTAGGGGATATCACACGATCTAGGCGGGCAATTCACCGGTTCGAGGCGAGCAACCGAATTGTTCTCACAATAAAGCCATGGTTTCACGGGCTTTATGTCACGTACCGCCGTCTTGTTGTTACCGAAATGTCCTGAAGTCACGGGCTTCAATTTCAGGCTGCAAATAGCCCGTTATATCAATCATCGAGACGAGAAAATTGTTGAGTGTTTGTTATACTGTTTGTGACTGGTCGCGGTCGCGGCACGTCGTATGAATAGTTCATGCACAACGGAAGGTGACACAATTTGTCGTTTTCAGGCCATTATTGAGGCCGTGACCTTGCACACGCTGTCCCCTACGTGTGAAATATATCTTGGCGTTAATACTGAAAGATTTATATTTATTACTAGCTTTTGCTAGCGGCTTAACCCGCGTGGTTGTCGGAAAATATCCTATGGATACGTAGGTACTAACGGAGTTAAAAATATCCTTTGTGTTTGGTTATAAAATGTGTGTGTGCCAAATTGCATCCAAAACCGTTCCGCCGTTTTTGCGCCAATCCGGAGCATAGTGGATCCAGACAAACGGACAAAAATTCTAAAAACTATATTTTCGGCATCAGACACGATCAATTACTCAAAAATATTTAATATACAGTTTTGACTTCGTTACTATTTTATTAGTATGTATAGTGTTTTTTTATATTAGATGTAGGTTATATTATATTATTTTATGCTCCTATATTTATTATTTTTCATCCCATCTATTCGAAGAGGACGACTTGGTTGGCCTTTAAGTGCACCCAAAGGTGGTGTTTTCTATAAGAAACTTTTAGCGGGCAGTAATGAGTTTTTAATCCTCTTTATAAGTGCGCCGCAATTAACTTTGCCGCGCACTTTTTGTATTTAGAACATCTTAGTGTTCAGCGCCAAAGAAATAGAACGCAAATATTGTTTGAATAAAGACTGGCTGGTATGACGGCCCATAGTCGCGCCGCCGCGGCCGACTGAATAAAAAAAAAGAAATCAATTTAAAAACGCGCGAACTACAACTCGCGTTTTCGTGAATTTTAACGGATTGTTAGAAATTCATGTTTTTTTTAAAAAAATGAGTTTTTCAAGTGACAGTGAAAGTATAGAATTAACTCCTGAAAGTATTAGAACTGACGCAAGAAATGTGATGGATAATCTATTACCTGCAAAATCCCGGGAGAAATATATGAAAGCCTATGTTAATTTTATTGAATGGAGCAATGCAAGAGGCGCCAAGAATTTTTCAGAATCTGTGTTTTTGGCCTACTTCCAGTACTGAGCCAAAACTAAACAACCTTCCACTCTTTGGAGTACCTACTCAATGCTAAAATCAACAACCAGTTCTAATAACGACGTAAAACTGGACACATATTCGAATTTAATAGCGCATCTGAAGGATGTCTGATGGATTTAACCCTAAAAAATCCAAAGTGTTCTCAGTCAAAAACGTAGAGACTTACCTTAATGAGTCACCCGACAAAGTCTTTCTTGCCGTAAAAGTAAGTAACTATGTATACGGTGGATTAGTGAAGTATAAACATAGTGTTTTAAAATGCGCATTTTATTGTAACCTGTACTTTGTACTGTACTTTGAAAAATAACTGTTTATGATGTCGAAAATCACTTGGATGATTTACTGTTAATAAAGCTGACAGACACAAAAACAAAAATTTACCGATCCTTCGTAATCCAAGGAGAATACAAAACTATTGTACATAAATACCTGGACCTGCGTCCTGCTGATATAAAGACCAATCGGCTTTTCATCCGTTATCAAAATGGCAAGTGCTTTAAACAAGTTATGGGAAAAAATAATATTTCTAACATGCCACAAGAAATCGCTACTTATTTGAAGTTACCAGATATCAAGCTAATAAAATAAAATAAAAATAAGTTTATTAACACAAAAACCTTATTAAACAAAGATCATACAATTCAAACAGGGAAATAACTTTGGGAAACAAAGGTTGCATAAATAGTGAAAACCCTGCCTCCTAAACTAGGGGGGACCCTGTGACTTAGGAGTCAGTATTCTACTGTAACTTCGTGTTCAAGAAAATCCTTTATGTATGAGTGATAAGTTGATAACATTTGGACCTATAATGAACTACGGCTATTAATGTGTAAGGTATGTGTGTTAAAGGAGGGAAATGTGGTGTGATGTGGTGTGGTATGTTATTTTGTGGTTTCGTGCGTTGTGTTGTGGTATAGTGCGTTGTGTTGTGGTGTGATGTGTTGTGTGTGGTGTATGAAAGGGGATGGGGGGAGGGGTTAGAGGTTGCGTTTTGTAAGGGTATGTTCTGATCATATGGTGTTACATGGGTTTCCGTATTCAGCTTTGTACAATAGTGACTATTATTACGTACCTAAAATAAATAAGAGCTTCTGTACTAGAATAGTCCTGATGATACAGCCAGTTTTGTATGTTGGTTTTAAGTTCGTGCTTGTTTAAATTGCTTATTTGGATATGCTTATCCACCCTTCTGTAAATGAGCGAGCTTATTACATAAAGCTGGCGGCCAGTGAAGGCTGTTTTGTGAGGGAGCTATATACAGGACATTGTTTTCGTCGTACTTCTGCAACTCTTTTGGCAGATTCTGGAGCGGACCTAACTGTTCTCAAGCGACACGGAGGATGGAAGTCGAGTGCTGTAGCAGAGGGGTATATTAGAAGATTCCATTGAGAACAAGGTGAAAACATGTGAACACATCGTGGAAAACATTAAATTGCAACTTAATCCATCCATGCCACTGTCGCCGCGCCCATCTACATCCAAACATCGAGATTCACCGTCACATTTTCCTCAAAATGAGCCAGATCCGGACATTATTTCATACACGCAGAATATAAAATCTACCACAATCTCTATTCAATTCCTAATAAAACTGTAACAATAAATTTTCATAATTGCGAAAATGTCTCAAAAATAAGTTTTTAGTTGTTTTATTATTAGATACTATTTCATTTCAATTTAGTTATTACTTTATGTTTTTATTAAATAACAGTATTACAATAAAATATGAGGCGCCTTTTTATTTTCTCATATTGGGTGATGAAAAGTAGAGGGTATCACTCGGGCGCAATAGTTATTTGTTATACAAGAGTGCAAAGTTGCTTTTTAACCGCGTGTTCAATTTTGATGACCGAGCAAGCGAAGGATTCTAAAATTGAATCACGAGCGCAGCGAGTGATTCAAAATTAGAATCCTGAGCGTTAGCGAGGGAATCAAAAGAGCACGAGGTGAAAAATCTTTGCACTCGAGTGCAACACGTAACTTTTCATTCCACCTCAGCGAGGAAATGACTAAATGCAAAAAAAAAACGTTTACAATCACAAGATAGGTAGGTACACTTTTATTTCAGTTTAGGTATTAATTACTACATTATGACAGGTAAGTATTACAGAATAATCTTTAAATTATAACAAAATAATACTAAGGTATAATTAAGAAAATTTTAAAGTAACGTTGCTACAGTTATTTAAATTAAGTGTAATATTTTTGTTTGGTACTGTAATATTGGTGTTAGTCACTTGTGTACTGTTTTTCGGTAAACTATCTGTCATACTTAATAGTTGTACCGATTCATCGGATTCCCTTGGCGTGAATGTTGGAGAGAGAGGGAGATGGTTAGGTGTTTCATAACGGCTTATTTTTGATGTAGAAGGGCCAGTCCAAGGATCCGATTGAGGCTCTTTCAGTGTAATGGCTCCTACAATGCCTTCACATATTTTAGACTTATTTTGGATGGAATCCTCTATGTATCCCTCTACAACTGCATTGGACTTCCAGCCTCCGTGGCGCTTAAGGGACAGGAGATCAGCTCCGGAATCAGCCAAAAGTGTGGCTGAAGTTCGTCGGAAACAATGACCCGTGTACAACAGGGGTTCTGGAAGTTCAAGAAATGTTGCTATTTCTCGTGGGATACTGCCAATTTTATTAGTACCCATAGGCTGTCTAACACACTTTCCATTGCGATACTGTAGAAAAAATCGATTGATTGGAGTGTTAGGCGGGCGTAAGGCTTGATATTTCTCAACAATCGTTACGTATTCCTTGCGAATGACGAAGTTGCGGTCTCTTTTTGTCTTTGTATTAGGTAAATTAATTAATAGTAAGTCATCTGAATGTTTCTCAATGTTTTTGACATTAAGTTGTGTTAGTTCATTAGTTCGACATGCTCCGTTTATTCCAATAATAAGAACAACCTGTAACGTAAAGAGTATTGTAGTAGATAAATGAATAAAATTGATATGAACGCATAATTATGCCTATCAACATCTACTAAGTATACTATTTAATTGAGATTAATATACTTAAGTAGATACTGTATGTGCAACTGACTTACTTTTGCCGCCAAATATACGGAATCGGGTGCTTCGTTAAGAAACTTTTCAATATCAGATACTGTGAAAACCTTCGATTTTTTTGGTTGATGACCAGATGAGGCTCTTTTTAAAAATGCCACTAATTTAGGATAGGTATCGATATGTTTGTCTTTTTTCATCTTTATTGTTGCTTTTAGCATCGAATACGTACTCCATAGAGTGCTTGCTTTCTTGTTCTCGGATAATTCTATAAAATATGCCAGCAAAACGTTTTCTGAGAAAGTTTTGGCTCCTTTTGCTAGTCGCCACGTGTTGAACATATCGTACTGTTTTAAATACTTCTCGCGTGATTGTTGAGGGAGAAAGCTCATTTGCGCATTATTAACAGTTTCAGTCAATTCTGTTGGCGTCAAGCAAACTTCCTCGTCGCTAGAATCACTCATTTTAGTTTTTTCACTGGTTTTCAAGTTTCTTGTTTTTAATATAAGGTTTAACAATGACGTGAAAAAATGCCGCGTAAAGAACCGCGTACAAAGCAAATTGAAAAAAGAACACCAAGAAGGTTCCGAGTCTGAGTTTTTAACAAATTAAAAAAAAGTTGTATGATATATTCGGCACCATAGAGGTAGCAGTAAATAGGTTTAATGTTTTTTTTAATTCACAAACTTAGTGCACACGATGTTCTAAATTCAATTTACTTTATCCTCTAGAGAATAAAAACGGCTTTTCCACTCAGATATTGAAGATTAAAAATACTCTTTCCGAGATGGTGGGATGAAAAATATATTTTTGGCTCGGGCGACGTACTTTGAATCCCTCACTTCGCTCCGGATTCAAAACAGCGCACTCGCCGTAAAAATATTATTTTGCTCCCTTATGATACAATCTACTATTTACTGTTTGTATTGTCTGTGCGTGTGCGTGTAATAGTACATTATTACCCTAGGGGTGAAAGTAACTTATTTAGTCCCGAGAAGGGGTTTGGCACCCGAGCGTAGCGAGGGAGACAGTAGTTCAAGGGACTAAGTAAGGGATACGTCTTTAACCCGAAGTAAACACTGTGCTTTTCATTACGAATACAAGGAAAGTAAAAATAAAAACATGAATTAGCTAAATAAAAAAATGAGCCTCTTCTCTTAAGAAAAATTTTTTATTAAATTAATTAATTAATTAAAATTAAATTAAATTAGTAAACAAAACTCTACAACTCGAAAAAACAAATGAAGATCGGTTTGCCGCTTTCCCGCCTATTTTTTCTTCTGTGGCCGGCTACTAGCTACTAGCTATTATTTTTCCTTTCTATCATTGAAAAAATGGTAAATTTTTGGCCCAAACCTATGGTATTTTAAAGAAATAGTTGAAAGTAAATTATAATAAAGTAATTAAAAAAAATCTTTAATTAATACCTAACTTTATGTTATTTAAATTTTAGGTACATCGCGCTGTAGTTGAGTGGCTGTATAGGAACTTGGTTCAATAGAAATGTGAAAATAGAACTAGTTTTTTATTTATTTGATATGTGTCAATTGAAAACGATTCTCCCTAGGGCTGAAAAGTATTACTTGTAACCCGCTTCTCAGGCAACTTCAGACCTACCTTCCGAGTATGAGTAATGAAAAATATTTTTCTTTCTTTCTATAGATTTTGGTTGATAAAAAAACGTATCTTTCCGTAACTTTAATAAGAACAAGGCTGAATTAAAGAATGGTTTAAAAACGAATAATAGGAAATAGCTACTAATTCATAAATGAAAAAAATACTAAACACATTGGCTCAAACTACATGATGTAAGCAGACGAATAAGAATTTATCATTCAGCTTTAAATCTAAAACATCCTTAACTTCTATATCAAGCTCGTCTATTTAAACTCCGTACACAATAGTCTACTTCCTTACAAAATATATCACTAGAACAAAACAATAACGCTATAAGAAGCTGGCAGACGAGTCGACGTGGGTGGGTGTGGCGTAGCCAACAAATCATTTAACTAACCGATCTGAGACTACGGACACACACCGAATCGGTGTCACAAACAATTCTTCCGACATTTTCATTACATCTACCCTAGGAAAAACCGAAATGGAAATCCAACATTGTGCTTTTATTTAGGCGTTCGTTCCTAGTGTCAGTGAAAAAAAGGCATTGGTGTAGATAAGCGTGTGATGTTGGAAATGCTATTCATTTTGACAGTTGAACAACATTCATTGCGCTATTTACGTTGTTGACAAGACGAATTTCACAAACATATGAAGCGATGGATTAACCGTTGCCTTCAAAATCTTTCAGGTGATGATTAAAAGCGTGTTACGCAATTGGGATGCTGGTTTCTAAAAGGCTAATCAACACAAAAATAAGGTAACAGTTTGTCAGTCTTGTAAACTGATGCGACAGGCTGACTGAAATAACAATAGCCAGTCAAATTACTTGACATTCGTTTTACGTTTATAATGTAGCTATAGAACAGGGTCGATAATTTCTGAAACAAAAAAAAATATAGTAGGTAGGATGATACCCGTTGAAAAAGGAAGAGAATAGAACAAAAATGAAAGGATAAATAATTTACGGGCGATTTGAGGTCGGGAAGTGGATAGGGGTGAGTTTTTAAGGGTAAAAAACGGTTTTCGTCGATTTCCGGCAAAACTACAAGCCCTATGGAAAAAAAAATTACATAGTTGTAGGTAATAAAAAGATTTACAACTTTTATATTAACAGTGTGTTTGGGATATAAAAAGGTAAGTTTTCACCAAATTTCGTGAAAAAAAAAAAAAATTATGCATAGGATAAAAAAAAAACAAAAACATGGTTACATATTTGAATTTTTCACATACATTTTGAGGTTATGTGAAAAAAGTGTAAATACAAAAGTTGTAAATCTTTTTATTACCTACAACTTTGTAATTTATTTTTTTCCATAAGACTTGTAGTTTTGCCGGAAATCGAGGAAAACCGTTTGTTACCCTTAAAAACTCACCCCCATCCACTTCCCGACCTCAGATCGCAAATTATTTTTCCTTTCATTTTTGTTATATTCTCTTCCTTTTTCAACGGGTTTCATCCTACCACTATTTTTTTTCTCTTTTTACCATTTTCAAAGGCTTCAGCCCTGGTCTACTATGCCAACATGTCTACAAAGCCGAACTTTTCTAAAACAGTGCCATATTTACGGTTACGCAGTGTAGGCGCTAGAATACACATGCGTGCAATTAGAAAAAAACCGGGCCTTTACATTCTCTACATAGCTATTCAACACCACATTCTTAGCTCATAGAAATTCAGGGGTAGGAGGCAGTATAATTTTCCCCTTAATTCGGCTAGACGCTTGTCTGAAGATCAAACGATATAAGTAGGTCCTACTGTTATTGTAACCTCATTCGCTGAAAGGTGTTTGTGAATTCTATGTTTTTTATAGGTTTCTAATGACCTCTTTATAAAATGGTACATTTTGACGACTTGGAGTATAATGTTAAAGTACTTAGGACCTTTTGTTTTGAAATAAAGCAACATTCCTATACAGTTAGTAAATGATTGTTTGTACTTACTCAATAAAACGGTGGAACTTGACATTTAGCAAGGTTTCTCTTGCTTTAGAATACAGGCTTAAAATTATTAAAACTACAAACTTGAAACTGAGCAAATAAAAACTAATTAAATAATCATTCACCTCCAAGGGCGAAAATAAGTGCATAAACTTAATTTCGTAGAAAGTATTTACTAGTACCTTAATTGTAGATATTCTAGAAAAAAAATTGAGCCGTCACGGGACGCCTGGCAGATGTCAATCATCGAAAACCATTCTTTCATACTTATTTACTATACGAAACAGTATAGTAAAAAAAAAAATATGGCATAATCAAGAACCAACTATTCAGTTTTTTTTTAAGAAATAAATTGTTCTTTATTTAAAATATAGCTTGGCGACGCTTCGCCACGGCATGCGTCGCCACGCCAGCAATCAGTTTTACGTGCGGCTATAGATGTTTCACATCAAAAAATCACAGCCTCAGCCGCGGGTACAGCTAGTTGTATTTCATGAAAGTTTCAGCACGAATGGAGGTTTCAGATAAGACCTTTTCCCACGATAATATGTGTGAACAAGAGTCCTTAAAATAAATTGATCGTATACATGGACGCAAGTAAAAAAACTTACACTTAGATGCAAAAGATTTTTTTACCAGCCCGCTTGTTAAAAGCCCTATAAAAGCAAGCAGGGTTTTATCGAATTCGGTCATTAAATTTTCTTCCCTCATAAATATTATGTGAACGTAGGTAACCTAACCTCGTTTTAGTTTGTTACTTTCAAGGGCGTGTGTTAAGAAATAATTAGGTCCATGTTAGTGTATCAGGTTCAGAATTGAATTAATTATAATAACTCCTATAGTATAAACTGAAAAGCACTTTTTTCGCGTAGTTTTCGGGTACTACACTGACGAGCAATATAAAAAAGCCACTAACTTATCACGAAATATTTACGAAAGCACGCAAGACTCTCGAAGTGAAAAGCAACATTCAAATGTATTAGTAACGCATTAAAAAAAAACACCAAATTTAAACAAACAAATTAAAAATGAATGTGTGTAAGAAGGCTATTTGTACAAAATGCAATTAACTCATAATGTGGCTTTACGAAATTGAAACTTAATTTTTGAATCATTCAATATTTCGTATTGCCTCCGCGTGCTCATAATGCGGCTTCTACAGGATTTGGCATGCTGAGTACCAGATTCTCCTATTCTTCAATAAGTGCCTTTTTCAGGGCATGAAGTGTGACTGGAGATCGATTTCGGCATCTAATACGTCTGCCAAGCTCGTCTCAGGCATGTTCGATAGGTTTTAGGTCAGGGCTTCTCGCTGGCCACTCCATTTGATGGATTCCGATGTCTTGAAGGTTCTCGTTTACTACATGAGCTGCCCCACAGGGCCGGGCATTATCATGCATAAACAATGCATTATCGCCCATATTGGCCAAATATGCTCACAGCGAGCGGTCAGATTGCTATTTTCTATCGGCACTCACTCACACTCACATCTGATGAAATACCGGCCCACACGTGTACAGAACCTCCCCTATATGGGACTTTTTCTTCGAAAAATGCTTGTGTAAATCGTTCTCCTGACCGTCTGTACACTCGACGTCTCCCGTCATGATTCTACAACACGAATCTTGATTCATCAGTGAACATTACTCTGTCCCATTCGTCCTCACCCCATTCGTCCTCACGCCATTCGATGTGCTCACGGGCATATCTTAATCTTGCAACTTTATTGAGCCGTTCGAGTTTTAGGCCATTTGCTGGTCGGCAAGACATTATATTGGCTTTTGCGTCTCCTGACTGTCCACTCACTGATTGGTCCCTTCGTGTTTGCAAAAGTTGTTGCTGGATCGCAACTCCAGTCTGATGTCGATTCCTTAACATCGTTGACTCGGGAAATCGATTTTCTCGGGCAGTTGTGCACCTTGGCTTGCCATTGCTTGGTTGCTTGCTTGGTCTTCTTAGGTTAAGTTTTTGACGTGTAAAAGTGTTTGTTTAAACCTACTTATAGAAATAAAATCATTTATCATTATGTCCAGTCTCCATAAACCTCCGAAGCACTTGCTGGACAGTAGAATGTCTCACACCCTTGTTCTGGCCGTTTGTCTCTGGGATCTCCCCAATTTATTGCACCATAGTGATGATCCTGGTACATTCCTCGGGTGTGACAGGCATCATGATACATTTATTTACAAGGCAATATCAGCCGTATGCACTTTTAGTTAAAAAATCGATACGCAAAGGTAAAAACAATAATTAAATCAACGTGAAAATAAAAGTTTTCAAATGTGGGTTACATTTGAAAACTTTTATTTAAAAAAATTAAAATTATGAAACGTGACATTTCTTTTTTTTACTTTTTTTTTCTATTCATGACTTTGAACAGGCCAGTATGTAATAAGGTTTTAATGTGCAAAATAATACTGTTTTCAAGATTTTTTTAATTCATGAAACTTAGTTGTGTGGTTTAGGAGATATTTAGATTTCTTCAGGCACTTTGCAAGTTGCTTTTTTATATTGCTCGTCAGTGTATTTCTTCAAACATTGATTTATTATGCTTGCTAACTTTGTGTACCTATGCGATAAAGGAAGTTTAAGCCTATGCAACCGCACGCTGTTTTGTTTCAGTGTAAGTCAAGGCTTACAGTAGTTAAGTACAGATTTGTAAATCATAATATCTCATCTTGCGTTGGCTACAAAGATGAGATAGGCTTTTTCAGGGTTAATTTTATAAGTTAGATACAGACTTACAGCTTCAATACCTACATGTGTTCTAGAACAAGCAGCCACCGACATAAAACGGCTACAGCTGGTTTATAACAATTTTACAACAGGTTTATGGCGGGTAAACGTAGTGCGGGATTGTAAGTGTGTCGGAGTGAAGTGTGAAATATCTCGCAGAGATTTATAGATCTACTGTGTGTGAAGAAGCTGAAAGTGGTCTTTATGTGCGCAGGTTCAAATCTCAGTGATTTATTTCTGTGATGTACTATTAAACATAGCGCACAACTCAATTATAGCGCCTCAAGAGAGTCCCGCTCTATCCTCTGTGGCTACTAGAGGTTCCATTTGAGTTGTTGTGTACTTACTGATAAATCGGTGGTTTAACTCTAAACCCAAAGCCCTAACTAGTTCAGTGAACACCACACTTTCTCTACAGTTTACATCCTTAATTAAAGGAATATGGATTCAGGAGTATACAAACAGTGACTGATAGAGAAACAGCAATGGGGAAGAATAGATCTGGTGATCATCGCTCTGGTTTTATAAAGTCTTCTTTCGTTGTCCAGGCGGTTTTCCTTTGGAATGCGCTCCCTCAGAATATCAGGACGGTAACCAATCAGTTCACATTTAAAGTGAAAGTTCGAGAACACATAGGTACGCAAGAAGTTGGTAGATTCGTCTCAGAATTCAGTTGTTGTTGGTTTTCTTGTTAACTCTCATAATGTTTTTTTTTTTTTTGTATGTATGTATGTATATATGTATTTATTCTTATTATTTTTTTAGTTATAAATATTTACTAAGTTATTTTTGCACCTACTATGTATTGTCTCTGCATCACCCTAAGGTAGACTGGTAGAAAATGCCCAAGGCATTAAGTCCGCCTTTGTACAGTTTTTACTTGTGCATAAAGTTTTAATAACTAAATAATAAATAAATAGACAAAAAAATGTGTAGCGCGGTCCCCAAGTAAATGAGACAGGAGCAGGAAGATGATGATGATGATCCAGGAGTATACGAAAGGGCTGGTCTGGCAATCCTTCCTTTGGATTCCATAACCAGCACATTTGTGAGCTTCCTCTGCATGTTTCCTAAAGGACCATCTGCTCCTTTTGCCATATGGCATTCGACTAAAGGTGTTGGCTACCCTGATCACATAATCATGCAAGTTGAAGACTTTCCTATATTAAGTACGCTGTGAAACAGTGGTTGTCGTTGTTGGTTGATCAAGGTGAAAGTGAAGTGATGACATTTAACTATAAAAAACTTCCCCGCCTTATCTGTGAATCTAATTTTAAGCTCATGACGCATTGCACCCGTTGACAGTCACTAGATTAATGAGTTATTTTATTTACTAACATTAATTTATTTAATCTGATAACGTTTTAACAAACAAAGGGCAACTCTCAACTATCATTAATTAGCGGTAATTGTACATATTTAGTACGCCATGTTTACTAGTCCAGAGCGACTGATAGACTGATGAATATCGTTTCAGACTTTACATTTATATGATATTTTTTCGTATTCATACAATTTAATTTCATTCTTTTCAAAAAATCGTCATGTTGCCCGCACATTTTTGTTACAGTTTCACCAATATTATAATTTTGCAGTAATGGCCCAGTGGTAACAGCCGCGACTTGCGAGTTATAGGTCGTAGGTTCGAACCCAGACAGGCGCTTTACTTTGTGTACATTATTTAATTACCGCTGCTCTCAAAACCGTGAAGGAACACATCGTGAGGAAACCGGCATGTCCTAGAACCAAAAATTCGAAGACATGTGACATCTACCTACCCGCACTGGGCACGCGTGGTGGATTACGGCCCACACCCTCTCACCGAGAGGAGGGCTGTGTCATAGCAGTTGGAACATGGCTTATGTTTCATCTGCAAATTATTATAATTTCTTGCTTAAGGCTTTGTAATTAGTATAAGAATAGACTGTTATGAGTGTGTACTTGATTAGTACTTTTTATTTTATTTTTATAAAATTGAGGGACTTCTGCGGGACGAGCTCGGCTTCTGTGGTAGGCTTGAGTCACGCATTTTATCACGGTTTTTGCTCCCAAACTGTGATAACAATTTGTGACTGAAGCCTATCACAGTAGACCATGCTCGCCCCGCTGCGCTACGTTTGACGTTGATTTTAAGATTATTATAATGACTCGCGGCCGGTAATGTAATCAGGGAAAGTAATGATTAATAAAACGAATCGCCGTTAATGAATCACAACGGGGCTGATATTAATTGGTTTCAGTTAAAATTTCGGGTAAAGAAATAGTAAAAGGTATTTTGTAACTTAAACATGCTACCTATAAGTAGGACATAGTTGTATAGTCTACCTCGTAATAGATTTATAATGTCCATTGCACGTCATAAAACGACAAGGTCTATAAAAAAATAAACAGTTTTTTTGGTAATATGTCGGCAATCCATTAAGGGGATGTAGGAGAGGTCATTTGCAACCAAATTACCTCTTATGACTCATATGCAAATGTCAACCATTTCCGAGTGATTTGAAATTTTATATTTTTTATTATTATCTGCTTCTACGTCAATACATAATAATAATCAACCATAAAATAACAATTATCTTTAATATTTTTTTAATCAGAGCAAACAATTTTCATCATTTTGAGCAGGTTATTTGACTGAAATTGTTGATTTCTGGAAAAAACGTGGATATTCTGTGTCGACAGAAGATTCCAAAAATGTGTACAACTTCTCAGCTATCCAACTAGATACAATAAGATACCAGATATCTTAAAAAAAATATAAAATGTCAAATTACTGGAAAATGGTTGACATTTGCATATGGGTCTTAAGGAATAATTTGGTTGCAAATGACCCCCCCTACATCCCCTAAATGGTTTGCCGACATATTAAAAATAACCCTGAAGTGACAGTTAGATAGTTTCAACCTTACTAAAGATTCAGATTACTGGGAATTTTTGTCAAAAGTGGTAAAGCAATTACGAGATCGATAAAACCTACATTTTGATAAATGATTTTATTTCTGTAATTAGGTTTGAACAAACACTTTTACACGTCAATCGTATTTTAGAAACTAGATGAGGTCGGCATTTCCTATCTGACTACAATATTTAATGTAGAATGTTTTATGAGTTTTAGAAGCAGTCATAACGACTGGAAACGAGGTAATTCATAAAACACTGCTTTTCCTATCATACTTACTCCATAAATCACCGTCTCGTTTCCATAAACACATAGAAACCGTGCGACACACGCTAGTGTTTCCCGTCTTTTGGAAAACAGTCACAACATCACAGGAAGGTTGTAAGGAGTTATTTCAGCTGTTGTAAAAGAACAATAAAGTAATTCTTTGCTATCTGCGTGATGTGGGACAAAGGACTAGACATAAAAGTATGAATAAAACAATGCCTTGCTTGTGGAGGGGCTCGTAGCTAAATAATAACAGCGGCACGGGTCTATCGAAGGTTAAGCTACGTTAGCCGTGGATGGGTGACCATCCATTACCATTATTATCGAGACTTCTACGTGCTTCAGAAAATACATTAAACCATTGGGTCCGGCTGTCATTTTTAGATCTTTGACAGTCTTTACGCGTAACCAGAAGCCCGAAGGTCTGTCACCAGTCGTACCAGGGGTATCGTATTACCCAGAAACTGGGTTGTGGAAGTCAGATAGGCAGTCGCTCCATGTAAAGTACTGGTATTCAGTAACACACGGTTAGATTGGAAGCCGACCCCAAAATCGTTGGGAAAAGGCTAGGCAGATAGGAGAAGACCATGTCTTCCATGAAAATCCAAGCCCAATTTTTTTACAGAGGGTTCCGTAGATGGTCTACATTTTATGCATCAATATAATATTACAAGTGTTGTGTTTTGACCTTGAATAATTACAGCAGAGGGACGATTCCCGTATTTTAAAGACCGTTCGCATTCTAATCTCAGTCTCAATCTGTCAAAATTACAATCAGTTTACATACATTTTTGACAGGTTTTTGACATTGATTGTCGCTGAGATGAGATTGCGACTTGAATTTGAACGTTTTTTAAGTACGAGAATTAGCCTACAGGTATCTTTGATGTAAAATTTTGTTTGTAACATCAAACGATTACAGAATACATCTTGAAGCCATTCCTTTCATGTGTTGCAGCAGAATGAATATGTGGGGCATTTATAATGCTGTTCTTAAATATTCTTGTGGCTTTTGTTGCGATAAAAAGCTATTGTATAGATACTTATGCTGACACTAATCTTTCTTTAAGCGGCTGACAAAAGCTAAAGCGCGGTCACTGTCCGACTGCATAGAAAACAAAAAAGAGAAGCGCGATGACACAAAGCTGTTAATTTAATGCAAAATAAGAAGCAATTCTTTATTTACAAAAAATAGGTATCTGTATATCACGTTAATCTGTTGCTTGAAGAATATTTATTTATTTATAACTTTTCGCACAAAAGGTACAAAGGCGGACTTAATGCCTTAGGCATTCTCTACCGGTCAACCAAGGGTGGTGAAGAGATTAGATGGCAGGTGCTTTAATGTTTTTTTATGGTTTATATTATAAGCCATACTAAAATACATGCAATCATTCTGGTTTGTTTTTTTATAATCGTTTAAATAATTTTTTAGAGGTATCTTCGTGATTTTTTTCTATCGTACCAAGTTAGTTGTATTATGTTTTCAACACACTATCTAACTAGCATAGATCCTGAAGAATGTCATATATTTTTCTGATTTTCTTTACAGCAGTGGGTTGTATTTGTATGTATACTTTTAGGCATTATAAAACTTGCGTTTAAGTCATCTAGTACCCTTTTTTTTTTTGTTTTTGAGGATGGGAAATCATCAAATGACTCCTCCCGCTCTGGGTGGAGCGGAAGGGAGTGTCAGACTCTTACTGACTAAAACCCACCCGTGTTCCTTCCTTGGCCCTTTATGTTCCGGGTCAGCGGTACCCCTTTTGGATGATCCCGCTTTCCCGGCAGGCTTGGGCCCTAGTGGGCCCCCTCTATGATGCTGACATCTCTTTGAGGCGCGCGTGGAACACGTACGCGCCGTCCAGCACGGGCCTGGTCCTGATCGGACGGTGAGCTACCCATTACTCACCGCCCGCAGACCCGCGCCTACGGTGGCCGGGAGTCGTCACGCGGCTCCCGACGCCCGGAGCGTCCACCGCGGCGGCTTGGACGGGAGACTCTCTCCCTCTCCCGTCCCGCCACCTCCTTCGCTAGCATGGCTGCTTCGCAGAAGGAGGCAACTGCCTCCCACTCCCCCTCGCCCCGGACCATGGCTTGAACCAAGGCCGGGCGTGAGAGATCGCCGCCGCTGCCGATCGCCTCTACGAGGACACGGCGGTGCTCCGCTCATGCAGGGCAGGCCCCCACCGTATGCTCCACCGTGTCCTCGGGGCGATCATCGCAGTGGTGACACCCGGGCGTTTCCTCCCGCCTGATGATGTGCAGGAACCTCCCGAAACTTCCGTGTCCGGTGAGGACCTGCGTCAGGCGGTAGGTGAGGACGCCGTGACGCCTCTCTAGCCACTCCTCAAAGAGGGGTCTTACCGCCGCTATCGTGGCGTGCCCTGCGCTGGGTTGCGACAGTCGCTCTTTCCATGCCGCCATGAGATCGCGCCGGAGGTCCATCCGCTCCGCCGCGATTTGCCGCGGAAGCGGGGTTTCCCCCCGGCGTAGTGCCTCCGCGCGCCACTCATACAGGCGCGCGAGGACTATCGCCTCCAGATCCCACGGCGGCAGTCCGGCAAGGAGGCTTGCCGCCTCGCCCGAGATCGTGCGGTAGCCCCGGATCAGCCTTACGGCTACCACCTTTTGGGGGCCGCAGTGAACGCGCCCACACCGGGGCCCCATATGTAGCCAATCTAGTACCCTTAAGTAGACGCTCAAAGCTTGGCTCATTCATACTCAAAGGACCAAACTTTATTTCGTCCTATTTTCCAGATTCAGTGGTTTAGGACCAATGCTTTGCAGCTAAGGGAAAGGTGTTTTATTTGTATCTCTCGCCCTTTTGTTGGGTGTAAATAGGCACAAGTTTAGTGTGTGCGTTTGGTCTCTTTTGATCCCTTGGGAGAATTTCATGAAGTTTTGTAGGATAAACGTGAAACTTGTCAAATAGTTTATTTTTGTATGCTTTATGCTAACTTATTTTTATAACCTTTACCGGGAACCTTTAAAAACAATATTATGCTTTTACACCAGAACAAATACTTGATAGTTTTTTTACAGTCGACAAACAAACACATCGGGAGTAAGGACAACTGTCTAGACGTTTTTTCATAAATTTTTACTTTGGGCTCCGGACTAATCTTATGTCCGTATGTGCTACGGAGTAGAAAACGTGCCTTCGACCGAAACGACGGACTTCGTGCCTATGGAGTAGGACCCCAGCTTTAGTATTGTAAATACCGATTACATGTACTTAGTTGTAAGTAGGTATTTTTATTTCAATCAGCACAAAACATTATCTAAATATCATTCGTGCAAAGAATAAGAAGTACTTAGTGATATCTTTATAAGTTCGAGGTGTGTGGGTAGTTAATATACCTACTGACATTTCATGACATTACGTGACGAATGTATGCGGGGGACGGTTTGTGGAGGAGGGGGGGGGGGCTTATCTTGAATGTAATGGGCGTCGTCAGTAGTCTATACTGTTACTGAGTAATTGCGACCACAAAGTGTAATGATTCGTCTCTCAAACGCATTAGCATTAGCACATGTCATGTCTTTGTGAGGATTGCTTACAGCTGATATCTGCAAGAGATACCAATCACCAATACCAATTACGAGAGTATCAATTACGAAGCCGATATGGAGACCAGTTTATCAAGTTAATGGATAGCCTTTGCCAGATAAGTAAAAAAAATCAGTATTATTTTATGGCATGTATTTAATGCGGCAACTAAGTAAAATGAATATAGGTTTTAAAAAAAAATAGAGTGGGTACCATATATAATGGGTTGGCAGCTAATAAGGAGTATCGTAATAAGTAATAGGTAGCATATTAATATATCAGTAATAAGCTCCGTTTTAATTTAAACTAGCATCAAGTTTTTCTTTTGGGAACAGAATTAATATCTAAGCGGAAACTTAATGGCGAAAACAAAATAGAAAATGGGCGTTCATGTTTGTCATAATTGTCACAGTTCTAACCAAACCTTAATTAAAATATTCTATGCATGGTCGATGGCAGGGCTTGGTCGACGGAGCCCCGCTTCGCGGGGCTCCTACTTCTGGGTGGTTTATAAAAAAATAACCACGAAGGGGATGGCGGGGTCGATAGACCCCGCCATCCCCTTCTAACCTAACCTGTCCGAGTCGGGGTGCCCTAAATACCAGATTGCATCCAGTTTCTCCTGGTAACAAATTAAAACGGAGCTTATTACTGATATATTAATATGCTACCTATTACTTATTACGATACTCCTTATTAGCTGCCAACCCATTATATATGGTACCCACTCTATTTCTAATGCTGCAAACATTTAGTCGACTTTTAAGTTATTAGTCACTCGGAAAATAATAAGCTTTATATTATTTATAAGAATGTATGCCGCTGCTGATTTTGGCTTTCATCGCAATTTTCAACAACCAGTAAAGAATTTCAGCGACCCTAAGTATGGACTCATGATACGGGCAACAATAGTGCCTCTTTAGGGTTTCAGAATACAGGTTACATGTCATCTTTAGAAGGTTATCTCGTCACAAGATTCAAGAGCATGTTGTCTGTACCTCTTCAATAAATTTATTTTATACAGTAGACGCTTCATAGGTTCATTTTAATGGAATTTAGTTTATATTTAGCTTTATCTCAGTAAATAGTAACAATTAATTATACCTAAGCCTAATGCTTTATTCCTACATATTGTACACCAACAGTTAATGTGATCCGTACGAAAAACTAAGGGACGTTAACGACATTTTGGTGTTAAATAAAGTGTGTATCGTTTTCAGATAACCTTTTCTAGGAAATGTAATTTACATACGACCTTTCAGATCGTGCGGCCCACGCTGGCGCCGGCGCGCCGCACACCGCGGTGTAAGAGCCTGTCACACTGACGATTTGCCCGCGTGTTTCCACTTTTCCAACGAAGTAATTTGAACGTGCTCTCCGTGAACGAAGTGAGCTAGCTGCAACTACACGACGTGTTCTCTGCGATTACACAATATTGTACACTCACGTCAATCAAACATCAAACGCGCCGAAAACGTTGCGCACACACATCTGGCGTGCTCGCTACACATACGCAGCATCTTAAACAATTGCCTCGCTGGAAACACGCTCGCAAATCGTCAATGTGATAAGACCCTAAGACGCTTCAGGCGCCCCCCTGCTTGAATAGAGTGCCAACAGACTATTGTGCTCAACGCTCGTTTGTGCACAAGCACCAGTTAAGAAAATCTTAAACAAAATCGTAATATCTAATGGATATATTCGATCTGTATCGATGAGGACGGAGATGGTTTTGATGGCAGCAACAAGCGATAAAAATTAAGATGCCTTTCAAGTGCTGTACAAATGCTTCATAGGATGCCAGCAGATGTGGTTAAGAGTACGTGCTGCACACAATCGTTCGTACATAAAGAAAGAACGAAAGAATAACGTATATTTGGACACAGTTCGTGAAACACTGAATACAAATAACAAAATAAAAAGTGAAAATAATGTTTTAACAACAATAGTGTGTGCCTCACGGCTGCGCCAAAAAGGTTCATTTTAGCATATGCTGTCTGGCGCTGGTTCTCTAACGAACCTTTAGGGACAAGCACTTGCGAATCGTTAGGATTCTAAGCAAAGCCAGTTATGTTAATAATTCCATCAACCGGATATAAAGACTCCCAGCTGCTACTAAGAAGTTTCTTACGAAAACAATCAATAATAACTTCATCTGTCCTAGGAATTGAACCTAAAACTCTTCTGTGACTTCCTCGCTGGTCTAGTTGTCGCCAGTCCAACTGTTGAGGTGACCTTCTATTAGGGCATTAAATGTCATATGTTGATGAATATTAAGTGTTCTATACATTTCCTGGTATTGAAGAGTCGATACTGCCGGCCTTCTTTCTTATGACGGCAGGATAGTCAACCGGTACTTGTAACGCAGTGTGTTCTAAACACGGCCACGTTCGCACGTAACAATATCGCGGCGAGATTTTATCGCACACTGGATTTTCAACTTTCGGTGTTGAGTAAAGCATTTAAAATGCAACAGAGCGCATCCCAGCGCGTCAAAAAAAGACAATGTGTGATTTTCAACTCTCGGCAATAATCAGTGCGTTGAATATCTAGTATGTGAAATACAATCGCGACGGGAAAAAATCGCCTGTGCAATCCTAGGCTTACCTAGGTCTATGTTAAAGTTTGAGTATTATTTTATTGTGTATGTGTGATTTTTATATGAATTGTATGTTTTAATTTAATTGAATGTCCCGTGTAGGTCTTTGTCTAAAAATAAATTAATTACTAACAATTATTATTAAAGTACTAGCGGTAGATATAATAAATATGCTATTGCCAAGGGGGCCTTTTTTTTCTTTTTCCCTGGCAATTGAGGCGAAAGGGGACCTTACTATTACCCGAATCATTGGGCACCAACTGTCAAACTTATGTCAAATTATTTGGATGCTGGTTGTTATTGCAGTCAGACAATCACATCTGTTGACATAAGTTCGACAATTTCATAGCTATAGTATGTTCCAAAAGTCTCATTAAAATGTAAACAAATATATCAGAAAACGTCCCCGATGGACGTCAAATTGTAATGCCTAAGTAGTCAAGTACCTACCTACTGATTCTGCTAGATATTAATTCCGTTTAATGAGTGATTTCGTAAGAATTTAACTAAAACCGGTATTTACACTTTCATCAGATGTTTTCTAACAGACATTAAGTTTTACCTCGATTAGCATTTGAAATACCGGGTGTTAGATAGTATTCCAGACTACCAAACCATTTTATAGGCTCAATAATGACGATTAAGCATGAAACCTCACACACATTTCTATACCAAACATTAAATCTAAATATCTAATAACCATTGGATACGTGTGGAGCTTGTTCTGGCAGATTGCACATTTTCGATGATTTAGCGCTAATGCAAATGAGCCTGAGCCAATTTTCTAGTCCAGTTGAACGTTGGGCTCGTGCAATGTCCACTACGCTTTATAATAACGCTATGAGAATATTGGCGATCGAATCATTGGAGGTTATCGGTTGTGAAATTAATGAGAAATGTAATTAGTTTGATAATGGTAGCTTCGTGGTGTCCGTGGTTAAATGGTGGATGTGGAAGGTGGTGTTCTGGGTTGGATTCTAAAGTAACGCGATAACGTAGAAGTCTACAAGGTTATCTTCAATCACCCGTATAGTTCTTTTAAGTGTGACCTCTAAGTTTAAGCTGGACCATGTGGGATGCAAAACAAAATAAATTGAATCACAACTTGTATAATAAAGTCATTTTCACGGTCATATTGAACATTACCTTCCTTTTTTATTTTATATTAGTCTACGAGTTGGTAGATGGGTAGTTTACGGACAGTAGTTAATAATAACGTTACTATTGGACAAGGTACATAGGTGATTGTTGTGTGAAGTGAGTGGGGGCTTTGAAATTATGATGGCCAATCTTCTTACCCCGAAACCGACTAGTGGGTTGTTGGACGATCGCTTTAGGAAACCATCACCGCCATCTTTTGGCCATCTCAGCACCCAGTCAGTAACCAACTGGAAGGGAATATAAACCGTTGACCTCGTCCTATTCTAAACAAAGTTATAGTGGCGCCATCTATCCTAAAACGGTGGCAATATACAACTGATAGCGACCCTGAAACACAAAGCTTTTCACAAGTTTTCAGACCACTTGTTGCTTATACTGGTGTTGGAATCTACCGGTAGGTGGCGTGGTCAATAAGAAAAATAATTATATAAAAATGTTTGTTTTTAATTTTTATAGGTACAACATGGATTATTTCTTGTAGTAGGTATGCAAAAATGAAAACTACTTTGGAGGAGTCATTGCCAGCCAGGGAGAGTGGCAATGACCAAAGTAGCCTTTTCGGATAGACATAAATCTGGAACGATTTTTGAAATGAAGTTCTTTTCTCCCAGTCTTCTCCGACTTTCGGTATCTCGGTTTACTTGTGAAAGTGGAAAGCCACAGAGAAAAAGATCGGACGGTTAACCACAGAATTAACACTGGATGGATGAAATGGCGGCCGGTCACGGGAACAATCTGCGACTACCGCATACCCCTTAAACTTAAGGGGATGATATATAAAACAATGGTTAGACCTGCTGTCTTGTATGGATCAGAATTTTAGGCCATAATAGGGATGAATTAAAGGCAATGCATGCAGCTGAGATGAGAATGCTAGGAGGGATGTGTGGTGTGACATGCATGGATGTAATAAGAAATGAGTACCTACCTACATAAGAGGAAGTCTGAAAGTGGCACCGGTGACTGAAAAGTTTTGTGCAAATCGGTTGTCGTAGTATGGGCAAGTGATACGGAGGAATCAGGAGAATATCGTGAGAAAAGTTTTAAGTATGAATTTCGATGGCGGTGTCCATCTCTCTCTGTCTCTTTAAAACTCAAACTCAAAGCATTTATTTCAAATAAACCAATTACAGGCACTTTTGAATTGTCAAGGGGTCGCCGGTCGGTCAGTCAGAAAGATGAAGCTAGTTGCCCATTCCAAAGCGTAGTAGGTACCTATGGAGAAGAACGGGCAAGAAACTCTATCTATATCTATCTATCTCTTCTATTTTATACAAAAGAGAGAGACTGTGAGAGAGAGAGATAGTCTTCATGGTTATCGAGGCTGCTAAAGCCGACAGTGAAGTTAAAATGAAAACCCAAGATGGCGACAACTTTATGAGAGCTTCTAAAAACTTATACTAGATAGTTCCGTATTAAAAACGCGTATTAAATTCACACTTTCTCTCTCTCACTCTCTGTCTCTTTTTATTATACAGGGTGACAGTGATATCAACGCGCAAACTTCTAATCACGACTTCAGCACATAATTCTAGACATCTTATCGAAGAAGTTTTACGTCGGTTACCAAAAAAAAAAACCTGCTGTTCCATAGAAAATAGAAAAGTGCAAATATACGCGTGAAAATATATGGAACAGCAATATTTATTTTTTTATAACCGACGATATATTTCAACGCAGGGGGATTCAGAATCTTGTACTGAATTCATGGTAACAGCGTAATTGCGCGTCGATATCCCTGAGTGTGTGTGCGTGGGAGTATTGCGGAAGGAACTTTGTTCCTGACGGGGTCCCCCGACTGCACAAATATTTTTTCTTCTGAAAATAGTACATGACTGCAGCGGCAAGCAAAAGAGGCATTGATGGACGAACGTGTAAATGTGGGCCGAAGCAAAGCCGAGGCTCACTGTGATGTATGTACGCACATGTATGTATGTGCGTATAGCGCGCGACGCAACGGCGCGCGCGCACCTTTAGTAATAAACTAGCTTGGACGCCACCTAGTCGTTTCATTACTTCCTGAACATTCCATTTGGCGACGAGAATAATTGTTTACCCGCGTGTGTCAGAACATAGAAAATGAGTTTTATTGGATCATTAAATGTGTTTGACCATAAAAATCAAGAATGGCAAATATTTTATGGAAAATTAAACCAGTTTATGAAGCTGAATAAAATAACAGGTGGAGATAAAGCGTCCTTATTACTCACGCATTTGTCAGATGAAACATATCGTCTGGCAAGGAACCTAGTTCATCCCAAGGGACTGGATATAGTATCCTTCGAAGAATTAGTGTCGAAGCTCAATGGTCATTTCAAACCCAAAAGGTCAACTTTCGTAGACAGAGCCAAGTTTTATGACGCGGTAATATCCGAAGGCGAAAGTATCGAAGACTGGGCGGCGCGTTTGAGAGGACTCGCCGTTTATTGCGAATTCGGCGAGGAGTTATTGGACACTTTGCTTCGAGATAAGTTCATTTTAGGCCTAAGAGAAGGGCGTGAACGGGACCGTCTATTTGAGAAGGATTCGGCAACTTAAACCTTTGCAAAAGCGGTGGAAGTTGCTCAACAGGCGGCATGCGCACGTGGAGCTCGTACCCATGTAATTGTGGAGGGCGGGCCAGGAGCGGCGGCTATGAAGGAAGAACCTGTCTACAGGGTTGGGCAGGCTCGCGATTGGCGAGATTCATCAGCGGCTACTACTTCGACTGCACGAGGATCCGTTAACAGTGTGCGTTGTTCAGTGTGTGGTTATAAAAATCACGAATCAGTGAAGTGCCGGTTTAAAAATTATACTTGTCAAAATTGTGGTGAAAAAGGACATTTAAAAAAAATGTGTAAAGCTAAAAGTGAAAAATCTAAATTGCATCACCTAGTTAGTGATGAACAATCTCACAAATGTGAAGAATGCGACCTGTTCAATATGCGGTATGTTAACAATGATCCCATTATTATTTCAATAGTGATAAATCAATTGAAATTCGATATGGAATTAGATTCTGGTTCAGGTACTAGTGTAATTTCTGAAAAGTTATATTTACAACATTTTAAAAATTATAATTTAAATAAAACTGATTTGAGAATGTGTTTGTACAATGGGCATAAAATTGTTCCTACAGGCTATTTCATTTGTACTGTTTCATATTTTAACACGTGCCAGAACATAAAGTTTTATGTAATACAAAATGGCGGACCACCGTTACTAGGCCGTGATTTCATGACTAAGTTTAAAATATATTTCTCTTCAACTTATGTAAATAAAATCAATGTTGATAATCAATGTACAGAGGAGGTGCAGCGACTGTTAAATGAGTTCCCTGACCTTTGGAAGAATGAACTGGGATGTTTTAATAAGTTCGAAATAGATTTTCAGCTCAAAGAGGGGGTGAGGCCTATTTTTATTAAACCGCGTTCTATTCCTTTTGCCCTTAAAAATAAAGTTGAAGATGAGTTATTCAGGCTCGTAGATTTAGGTATTTTAGTTCCAGTAAACTTTTCAGAGTACGCGACACCGATTGTACCTGTATTAAAGGCGAATGGACAAGTAAAAATAGCTGGAGATTTTTCGTGTACACTGAATAAAATTTTAAAAATTGATAAATATCCATTGCCGCGCATAGAGGAGGTATTTGCCAAAATTGGGGGTGGGTTGCAGTATTCAAAATTAGATTTAAGTAATGCTTATAATCAATTCAAATTGTGCAGTTCGTCACAGGATCTCACTACAATTAATACTCCTAAAGGTTTGTTTAAATATACCCGCCTGGTTTACGGTCTTGCTAATGCGCCAGCCATTTTTCAACGGGCTATGGAAACGTTGTTAGCGGGTATAGAGGGCGTTACTTGTTGGTTAGATGACGTCTGTTGTACTGCTCCCACTCGTGAATTGCATTTGTGTAGGATTAAAGAAATTCTTAAAAGGATGCAGGATGCGGGATTACGATTGCAAAAGGACAAGTGCGCCTTTTTCCAGGACAGTGTCACGTACCTAGGGTACGTAATAGATAAAAATGGGCTTAGGACGTGTCCCAAGAAGGTAGATGCGATTCTAAAAGCGCCGTGTCCTACAAATGTCCTTGAAACTAAAAGGTTCTTGGGCGTCGTTAATTATTACCGTAATTTCGTTCCGAACGCTTCTTCTTTATTAAACCCGTTACACACATTACTGCGTGCAGGCGTAACATGGCATTGGGATGAAAGTCAACAAAATGCGTTTGACAAAGTGAAGGAGGAGTTGGCCTCTGACCGGCTGTTAGCACATTTTGACCCATCAGTACCATTGGTAGGGTCGTTGCGCCGGTTTTCGGCCTTTTAGCGGAGTTGTCAACTTTAAGGCACTAGAAAAAAATACTGCTATTATTTTAACCTAGTGCTATTGCGGTTAATTTATAGCTTATATAATGTAGTTTTCGTTTTTATAACTCATTGGTTCCTACAAATAAACCTCTTTTTTATATTATTTTTTAATGTGAAAAATGGGTAAAACGCCGGTTTTCGGCCACATATTTTAGATTTCGGCCTCCAAGAATTTGGTTTTCGGCCACTGGATTAGATAGAATAGAAAGGTAATAGAAACTAAATAAAATAACAATTAAATGTATTTCTTCCTGTATTTTTTACTTACAGTAACATTAATTAAAATATTATTATTAATCAGGTACCATCATAATTGACAACAATGCAAGTATTATAATAACAGTCTTCTCTTATTTAATCATAATAATTATAATTTAAGTAACAACCAGTCGAAAAAAAATTGCTCAATAAAGAGTCATCATAAAGTTATTCTAATCATTTAAACTAATACGTATAATAATCTTTGATTAATAAAATATTTAGTAACGATCTTTTTAAGTTAGATAATATCAACAAATGCTTCGTTTTCATACAAAATAATAACTATACCTAATCATAATCAACATTTTTCTATCAATAAAAATCAATCTGCCTAGCCTTTCCTTTCTTTACTTTTTTTCTGTCAATAAAAATCTAATAACAAAATCTTAAATATGGCAGCTTTTGGCAAAATAATCTGCATTCGATTTACTTAATTATAATTGTAATTAAACTGATTACAAATGCAAGCATTGCATTTGAAGGGCTTGTCTTGTACTTCTTCATACTTTAGTCCAGCGAAGTCGGTGCATCTTAAATGATACCATTTGGTGCAAAAATCACATCCAATATTTCTTTCAGGATCTTCTTCTGTATCACTTATTAAAATATCTTGACACAGGGCGCAATCTACTTTAACTCTTTCGTTTTCCTTCATGGGTTTCTTGGACTTCGCGATTTTTCGTTTTGTAACTTTAGCATTCTTTAACTGTTCTTTTTCTATTCTTTTCTTTATCAAAAGTTCTTGTCGTTTTTTTCTCAATTCTAACTTCTCAATTTTAACTTTTTCTTTATCTTCATAAAATTTTCGATACTCCGCCGATGAAATTGCCGCAGATAATGGTGTACGTGTAATGTTAGTGTCAGATTTTTTTGCAGGTTGCGGTTTAAATAAATGTTTTTCTATAATTTCTGTTTCCTTTGTTTTACTAGTTTGTTTAGGTGTACTAGTCTGTTTTATTGGAATATCAACCAGCACATTGCGTCGAGTTATTGTATTTTCCAATGATTCAGAGGTGTTGTTTGATATCATGGGTGTTTGTGGCAGTAATACTGTGGAATTGGTGGTTATTGTACTACATTGAGTGGTTATTATTGCATCGTGGCAATCTTTTAAGCTTTCAGACATTGGCAGTGCTGTTGTTGTTGGCAGACTTATTTGAGTTGGTATTATAAGAATATCATCCAATGATACTAAAGAACCAACATCCAAATAACTTCCTGACAAATGCAATGTGGAAATGCCGTTATCAATCAACGATTCTGATGCTTCGATAGATGAATCCTTATCTGAGTGAGTTACTATAACACCATGACTTACTGGAACACTTTTATCTTGGCTTAAGTTGCACAGACTTTCTGGAGTTTTGAATGGACTAAGCGGTCTTCTATTTCTCAATTGGAGAAACAAGTCTTCGTCAGCGTGGCTTTGTGGAATGGTTTCAAAGGACACCATTTCAGTCATGTTGATATCATCTAATTGGCTGGTCATATTATTATCTTCTTCGACTATTTGAGATGTTGTAATATTAACTGTTGAGTTCGTCGGGTCTTCAGAGCATGTTTCGTATAAAACGTCACCAAATTGTATCTGAGAAGACTTTCTTTTCAGTTTCTTCATCTCCTTTAATATAACAGACACGTTTATGTTTCTTTCGGCCAGAGTCGATTTTAAATGTTTCAAAACCTTTCTTGTGGAAACTAGGTCTGCGTTGGTTATTACTTTAGAGTTTCGTTCGGGTGTCTTTGAATTGTTTAATCTTTCCAGGGTATTCTGGACCAGGCAATCGCTCGCACATCGCGCTTAACTCAATTGACATATGGGATTTGTGTCCATCTACCAGTAAGAGAATGGGTTTTCGAATTTCGTTACTCACTATCCAATTATTAAAATCATTCGTAATGTATTCAAAAAATACATCAGTTCGCATCCAACCACTCTCAGACCTCCCGAGGACCCAATGTGCTGGCATGCTATCTGCTATTTGTTTTGGTGGGCGAATATATGGAAAAACTATTAGTGGCGGACATACTTGTCCGTTAGCATTAAATGTCACCAAAACAGTTAAATTATCTTTTTCACTGCCATTTTTAATCTGGTAAAGATTGCGGTACCCTCGAGGACCAAGTACCTTTCCTGTTTTAGGGCAAAGGGAGAACCCACTCTCATCTCCATTGAATATGCGTTCCGGAGATTCCAATATATCACGATGATTTGATTCTACCAGAAACGCTTCAAGTTCTCGAAACCAGAGCTTGATTGACTCCTTCGTTACCCTAGCTCTCGCCTTGTTTATTCCTTCAGCGGACCTTTGTGAAATTTCCGGATGCCTTTTCAAGAATTTCAAAAACCAGGTTTGTCCAGGACGGTCGTCTTTGAAAGGGGTCTTCATGCCTAAGTCTTTTATGATTTTCTGAACAGTGTCTAGCAGTTCCGATTTTTTTACAGGAAAACCACACTTAGCGATGGCAATTAGCCATTCCACTACTTTTGTTTCGATTTCATGGGTAAGTATAGGATCAGGACCTCGAGTTTTAATCGAATCACTACTTCTTCCAGATATTCGATCTTGTATAGTTGCCCTAGGAACTCCATAATTTCGACAAACTTCTCTAATGGAAAGCTTTTTTTCGCGAATATCTCTAAGTGCCTGGTTAATGGTATCTTGAGTATACGGTGCATGTCTTTTTCTCTTACTCTTTGGAGGAGCCATCTGAAGCAAAAAAAAAACTTAAGTATTGAAAGATCTTCCTAAAACTGCATTGTGAAATACTTTATATTTCATCAAATGGCTGAAAATCAGAGCGCCATTCGGTTTTCGGCCACCCCATTTTTCATACAATTTTAAGTTGGCCGAAAACTGAATAATAATTATAGACTTACTCTAGTTTTCGGCCACTACCAAAATGCGTATTTTAGTTTCATCAATAACCGTCAAAATTGCAGTATTTTGATGGCCGAAAACTGAAAACTAGTGTATTCACAAGAATACGGTTCATTATAAACGAACAGAAGTCTACTTTCGTATAACCATTTAAATAAAAGAGTCAAAAATATTTAGGCTGAATGCGAGCTACTTTTCGGCCGCATGGCCGACAACCGAACATTTGGAGAATTTATTATGTCACTTTTCGGCCACCTAATTTAACAACTATTTCAATAAAATATTGCACTAATTAATGTGAAAATACAATACTAAGTGTTTTATACAGTGGAATATATGCACATTGTTAAATAATCATAGTCAAAATAGCACAAAACTTACTTTTGAGTAGGACACGCGCCACTATATTTTTTGCTCGTTCCCACACGTCTTGACAGCTCCTGTACTGGCGTCGTACTAAATAATTTATTTAAAGTCGCGTGTTGTGTTTACCCGACCAAGTAATGTTGCCTGATATAATGCAACTTTCTGGAAATGTATCTAACTTCATTTCGTGCGATAATATTTATTATAATCCTTATTTAATCAAATTTACTGCATCACCTAGTGCTAAAGGCCGAATACTAGACCCGGCCGGCAAACCGGCGCAACGACCCTACTTACTGTGGACGCGGGGCCGTCGGGTTTAGGTGCGGTTCTTTCTCACGTTGATAATAAGGGCAGCGAGCGTCCAATTGCTTTTGCTTCTAGGTCATTAACAGTTAGTGAGAAGGTATATAGCCAGATTCAAAAAGAGGCAACGGCAATCATATTTGGTGTTAAACATTTCCACCAGTATCTTTACGGTAGGCAAGAGCCTTTCATTCTTAAAACAGACCACAGACCCCTTCTATCCATATTTGGAAAGAAAAATGGCGTGTCCGTAACGGCAGCGTTAAGATTACAACGATACGCAATTATATTGTCTGCATATAACTATGTAGTACAATACATTACTGCTAAAAATAATTTAGTAGCAGATTATTTTTCTAGAGCGCCGTTACCTCAGTCACAGCAAATCTGTAAGGGAGAAGAGGAGAACAAAGATATTCCTTTTTTATTTCTTGATGCCACCACGAAACCGGTTTCATTCGATAATATCAAGTAAGCCACTAAACTCGATACAGTGTTAGCCACCGTGGAAAAGTATATGAAACATGGTTGGCCACGTAAAGTTACATGTCAATCCGTATTGCCTTATTTTTACTGTAAAACAGATTTGGAAATGAATGATGGGTGTCTGTTTAGAGGGCATAGAATAATAATTCCAAAGATTCACAGGGACAAAATGTTACAAGAATTACATTCGGCTCATTTTGGCATTGTAAAAACCAAAAGTGCAGCCCGCAGTAGAATGTGGTGGCCGGGTATTGATAAAGATATCGAGTTGTGGATAGGTAAATGTAACGAGTGCTCGCGAGTTCGGAACGCACCGCCCCGCGCCGCCCCCGCGCCTTGGCCTCGTCCTTCTCAGCCGTGGCATCGTATCCACATAGATTACATGACTTTAGACCAGAATGTTTATTTGGTTGTGATTGACGCTTTTAGTAAATGGCTGGAATGTATTCTTATGAACAGCGGTACCTCCACAAGTGCATTGATTATGAAATTAAAGGGATATTTTCAACTTTTGGAATACCAAACGTTATAGTAGGTATCTGATAATGACGCAAAAATACGGTCCGCCGAATTTCACCAGTTTTGTAATAATAACGGTATTAAGCATTTAACTTCCCCTGTTTATCATCCCGCTAGTAACGGTCAAGCGGAAAACTCGGTAAAAACATGTAAAAAAATGTTAAAATGCATTATAGATAACAAAAGCATCTCACAACATGAAATACACGGGAAATTACTGAGTTTTTTGTTTGAATACCGTAACACTGTACATTGTTCTACGGGAATTACACCAGCTATGTTGATGTTCGGCAGAAATTTACGGTCAAGGTTAGATCAGATATTACCATGTAAAAACGAAAATATGAGTGACGATACAGTTCAACTAAAATCAAGCAGAAATTTCCAGGTGGGGGAAGTTATATGGTGTAAATGGTTTACAGGTAGGAAAGCGCAATGGGAACTAGGAAAAATAATAAAAAAAATAGGTTCAAGAGTTTTTGATGTGTACATTGAAAAATTTAGTACTGTATGCAAAAGACATCTTGATCAAATTTGTAAACAAAAAGGAAACATTATCACTAAAACTAAAGATAATTATTGTGATGATTATTTGCCAGCTGAGACTTCTGAATGCTCGGAGTCCCGGCAGCAGCAGACAGTGTTAAGTTTGCCAACTAATGAGTCATCTGCCGCACCACCATACCCACCATCACCCCCACAGTCAGCTACAGAACTCCAAGGTGGAGCGAACATACCCACAGAGGGAAATATTGAAGTTTTAGATGGACGGGTACAAGAAGGAGGGGATGTTGTTGCGGGAGATGGGTTAAAGGAAACTGGAAGTACCGAGCCCGAACGATCTGCTGATGCGGTATCTTGTTGTGGCAAACAAACAGAATTGGGTAGTGGGAGTTCCGGACTCGGTCGTTCCGTGAGGGAAAGAAAGAAAGTATGTTATAAAAAGTTCTTTTATGTTTACCCTAACTAATGTATGTATTGTTTATTGTTTTAGAGTATTTAACGAGTAATGGTGGAGGAATGTGATGTATGTACGCACATGTATGTATGTGCGTATAGCGCGCGACGCAACGGCGCGCGCGCACCTTTAGTAATAAACTAGCTTGGACGCCACCTAGTCGTTTCATTACTTCCTGAACATTCCACTCACATACCTAAGTCCATCTGTTACGGTTACTGACAAATGCGTGCACTGACTGGACAGGTCCACTCAATCTGTGTGGTTCTTTCCTCAAAAGACCATTGCAGACACTGATCTACATAGCCTTCACATGATCTGACCAAGATTTTGTCTGGACTTTAAAAGAGACTGTGACCTCTGAGTTTGTTTCGGCCTTTCTTCTCAGAGTAGTCAGATAGAAAACGCCGACCTCATCTAGTTTAAAAAAAATATGATTGACGTGTAAAAGTGTTTGTTCAAACCTACTTACAGAAATAAAATCATTTATCATTTATCATCGATGCCTAGTTGTGGCCAAGGCTTGTATAGTAGGTACTTTTCTCAAATATTGCGCGGAAATTAAAATACAAATACTTTTCAAAATCAATGACGAACCACGAACAACAATAATTTTTCCCGCGTTAGTGTTCATTTGTTTTTTTTTTTTTCAATAAACAGCTTTTTAATTGCAAGTTAGTCCGAAATTTAAATAAAATCTTTAATAAGGTGCCCTGTTTTGGAGTAAAAGATCGTTCCATTTTTAAATTACTCGATAGATATGAGTTTACTATGTAATTTATTTGGCCGCTAAATCACGACAGATATGGATTTGCATACAACTTATGCCGGCCGCTGCTCGCATGTATTTGGCCAGTACAGCAATTTCGATTTATCTCGAAGAAGGTTGTCAAAATAATGCTCAAATTTCCAAGCATGTTTGAGAAAACTCTATTTTTATGGATCGTGGCATCCTATGCACTCTTTTTCAAAATTACGGCAACAGATTGCAAGGAAAGATGTAGTACCATATGGTCAACGCCCCTAGTTACGAAATAACTGTAATAATCAAACCTAACAAAATAAATAACGTTAACAATCTGGTTAACAAATAACCTCACGAGCTTTTATGATTATTTAACAGCTCAAGTCGCGTGCTGAAAACCGCGGGTAGTCACGAAATATTCATATTTGTAACACTTTCAAACGAAAATAACGGTTTTATGATTCCATTGTTTTAAACTGACGTTGTGTGGCAAAATTCTTGATTTTCACAAAGTTATGGGCGTAAGTATTAGCAAGTTAAATAATAGTTATTGCATGGAAGTTTAACGGTGCATTGGTACTACCTAGCACTTACGTCGAGCATTCATTACCTATTAAGTTATTACGAATACGTGCAGGAAAGTCATGGTTCACTAAAGCTACTTATAACGGGTGTAAAAAGACACTTAACCAAGTCGAGATTTATTTGTTCTACGCAACATTTGGATCACTTTTTGTTTTGAACCATACCTGATAACCTTCTGGTTATGGAGATATTGAAGGTCAAAGAAACAACAAATTTTTTAAGTTTTTTCACGAAACCAAGTTTTAAATATTATAATTTCACTTTAAATCGCTCGTGGCTAAATAAATAGCCGCACGGATCGGTCTTCAACGTTAAGCAACACTTGCTGAGGACGGTCTGTGGATGAGTGACCATTGATAACATAGGGAGACCCCTCCGTGCCTTGGAAAGCTCGTTAAGGAGTTGATCCCGGCTGTCATTCGTAGATCTTTGACAGGCGTTACGGGTAGTCAGAAACCCGAAAATCTGACAACCAGTCTTACCAAGGGGTATCGAGTTACCCGAGCACATGTGTGAGCACTATGTACCCACTATAAAGCTTACTGGGTTCGTCTTTCATTGTCTTGAATGTGCCCTGGCGGCTGAGAGTATGTCATGCTCACTCAAATGTGTCGCTGGTGGTGGCGTGTGTATTGGATCATTGAGTTCCCTTCAAAATGGTTGAGCTGAATGGTGCTGATCCATACGTCATGTTCGTGAACGGGTGCGGTCAGTAGGCACTGGTCATTTCTTAGCTGCCACGGCTTATTTTAATTCCATAATTGTTTTTACCTTTTTATTACGGACGCTTTTAACGTGCACGTCTTTCTACATCGTTGTCACATGTATAATTACAACATGAATGATGTAACCACTTTTTTATAACAATATTTTGATTTATAAGAGTGTCCATGGAGTTTCTTGCCCGTTCTTCTCCATAGGTACCTACTACGCTTTGGAATGGGCAACTAGCTTCATCTTTCTGACTGACCGACCGCTTGACAATTCAAAAGTGCCTGTAATTGGTTTATTTGAAATAAATGCTTTGAGTTTGACCCAGTAGATACAGTTCTAAAACCCAGCGGTTGTAGAGGCCAAATAGGCAGTCGTTCTATGTAAAATGCTGGTATCCACCTACATCCAGCTACACTGGAAGCCGACCCCAACATAGCTGAGAAAAGGCTAGGCAGATTGATTGAACTTCACTTAACTACCCGTAGCTACCCTTTTTAAACTCCTGTACCGTTGCATGCATCTAGGGAATGCAATCCCACAAAATAATTTTAATCCTGGTATTTACAGGACTAACCTTTCTTTATTTCGCGGGATCCAGGTGTTTACAGGGTGGACGTAGACTTCTGAAATTAATCATATAAAATACCTAATTTTAAGGGTTTTAGTTGAAATTAAACATGCTTTTTGGTACATATTAAACTATAAATTAATATTTTAAGACATAATAACGTAATCATCTCAAGAAAACACAAGAAAATTAAATATTATTTTGATAATAACTGCGCAAAAAAGTTAAAGTATTGTTTAGTCGGCTTAACGGCTCTTAACCTTATAGACTAAGCAGCCAGCAGCAGAAAAGGCTCATTCTGCTTCTACGCTAGTAGGAACAATGTGAACGTGATTAATTTATTATTAATACGTGAATTAAACGTATATGCCTTTTAATCCACCCGACTCGCAAAATTTCATCTCCTTCTTTATCAAAACCTCAAGATTGATCTAGGTTGGTGTGTTTTTCGAGATCCAGATCTTTCATACCGGTCAAGGTCATTTCAAGTTCATCGAGAAGCACTGATTAACACGATTAACTTCGCACTCCCGCGGGCCCCGCTCAATTTTCGATCGGGATTAGTCCCGCATAATGCATACCGTTATTTCGGGATCCCGGTATTGCATTCCCTACGTTTGCGTTACATGCAAACGATTGGATACATATAAACAGCGATTTCATACACAAAAAATAAAAGTCGTTTCTCAGCAACAATTTTTGCTCAATGTTACTTAGTTCGATATACAAAATGCGTTGATAACGGCTAAGCAGGTTTTTTTTTTTATTAAATCTAAATATTTTATTTCACATTAACCTACATGAAACTTGCACTTATGAAACGTCAGAAGCTACGTGCACGGTTCCAATTGGTTGTTTCCTATGGAGAGGAGCCGGCAAGAAACTCTCCGGTTACTGTTTTAAAAATAATTGGATTTTACAATGTTTTCAAATTACAGTGTTTAAAGGTATTTGAGGACAGTGTAGGCCTGTCAACAGCTACATAATAACCCCTTTTACACCCTGTATAAAAGACCTTGACACTACTTTTCATAAAATAAACTAATTATAAAAGAAAACTAGCCAGCGTCACCCGTGTCCGTTCATACGCAGCAAGAGATAAGACACAACAGATGACCCTCTTCCTTCACACGATGTTTTACGATGTACCTACTGTACAGTCACGAACATAAATACCTTACACATACGCAAAAAACCAACCCGCACTGGGACCGCGTGGTGGGTTACGGCCCACTCCCTCCCACATAGAGGAGGCCTGTGTCCCAGCAGTGGGAACGTTATAGGCTGGTTATGCTATAATACGCAAAATACAAAGCTATTTTCTCGTGAAATAACGATTGTAACCCTATTTTATAATAGTATGGTTTACGAAAATGTTAGGCCCAACAACCCACCCTATCAAAACTTTAGGGAGGAAATCGCTTTTGAACCTTGCGTAAATGTAATGCTTGTGACAGTACATTATACTGTGTAAGTACATGCGCAGTGATAAGGTTGATACATTGCTCCGACGCGCTGTAGAATTTCATTTTACGATTAATTGAATGCTCGCTGTTGGGGAAGAGTTATGTCTAGCAGTGGACTAAATGGACTAAGGGCCAGATTGACAAGCCGCACGTTGACTTTACTTTGTTAAGTAATAATAGTCGTCCAGACCGTATATAAGCCATGGCGGCCAATCTCAACGGAGACTAGCCGGCGGCGCGGGATATATTGCAGTGCACAAAGTGTGTGCGCAAACACAGGTGCACACTGTCGTCCCTCACTCTCATAGTCCGATGGGCCGGCAATCCGTCACGACCGGAGAGAGACGAGGCGCAGGACAATTCCGAGGCACGGGGGTCTCACACCGCCATCTTTCAAACTTCTTCTTTCAAACATCGTTCAAACTGTTACTAAGAAATTCCTAATGGAAAAACCAAGAAGACTTTGCCCGATCTGGGAATCGAACCCAGGACCCCACGCTCGCCGTCTTATAAAACCAGGTCCGGGTCGACGATGGCGCGTTGTGTTCCACGCGCGCCTCAAAGAGATGTCAGCACCAATGACGGGGTCCGCTAGGGACGATGCCTGCCGGGGTTGCGGGAAAGTCCGATAAATGATAAATGATTTTATTTCTGTAAGTAGGTTTGAACAAACACTACCACCCCACCCCCACCACACCGAAAGGGTTCTACATCGTTGTCACATGTATAATTACAACATGAATGATGTAACCACTTTTTTGTAACAATATTTTGTTTTAAAAGAGTGTCCATGGAGTTTCTTGCCCGTTCTTCTCCATAGGTACCTACTACGCTTTGGAATGGGCAACTAGCTTCATCTTTCTGACTGACCGACCCCTTGACAATTCAAAAGTGCCTGTAATTGGTTTATTTGAAATAAATGCTTTGAGTTTGACCCAGTAGATACAGTTCTAAAACCCAGCGGTTGTAGAGGCCAAATAGGCAGTCGTTCTATGTAAAATGCTGGTATCCACCTACATCCAGCTACACTGGAAGCCGACCCCAACATAGTTGGGAAAAGGCTAGGCAGATTGATTGAACTTCACTTAACTACCCGTAGCTACCTTTTTTAAACTCCTGTACCGTTGCATGCATGTAGGGAATGCAATCCCGCAAAATAATTTTAATCCTGGTATTTACAGGACTAACCTTTCTTTATTTCGCGGGATCCAGGTGTTTACATGGTGGACGTAGACTTCTGAAATCAATCATATAAAATACCTAATTTTAAGGGTTTTAGTTGAAATTAAACATGCTTTTTGGTACATATTAAACTATAAATTAATATTTTAAGACATAATAACGTAATCATCTCAAGAAAACACAAGAAAATTAAATATTATTTTGATAATAACTGCGCAAAAAAGTTAAAGTATTTATTGTTTAGTCGGCTTAACGGCTCTTAACCTTATAGACTAAGTAGCCAGCAGCAGAAAAGGCTCATTCTGCTTCTACGCTAGTAGGAACAATGTGAACGTGATTAATTTATTATTAATACGTGAATTAAACGTATATGCCTTTTAATCCACCCGACTCGCAAAATTTCATCTCCTTCTTTATCAAAACCTCAAGATTGATCTAGGTTGGTGTGTTTTTCGAGATCCAGATCTTTCATACCGGTCAAGGTCATTTCAAGTTCATCGAGAAGCACTGATTAACACGATTAACTTCGTTTATCCTTAAGCCCGCCACTCCCGCGGGCCCCGCTCAATTTTTGATCGGGATTAGTCCCGCATAATGCATACCGTTATTTCGGGATCCCGGTATTGCATTCCCTACGTTTGCGTTACATGCAAACGATTGGATACATATAAACAGCGATTTCATACACAAAAAATAAAAGTCTTTTCTCAGCAATAATTTTTGCTCAATATTACTTAGTTCGATATACAAAATGCGTTGATAACGACTAAGCAGGTTTTTTTTTTTTTATTAAATCTAAATATTTTATTTCACATTAACCTACATGAAACTTGCACTTATGAAACGTCAGAAGCTACGTGCACGGTTCCAATTGGTTGTTTCCTATGGAGAGGAGCCGGCAAGAAACTCTCCGGTTACTCTTTTAAAAATAATTGGATTTTACAATGTTTTCAAATTACAGTGTTTAAAGGTATTTGAGGACAGTGTAGGCCTGTCAACAGCTATATAATAACCCCTTTTACACCCTGTATAAAAGACCTTGACACTACTTTTCATAAAATAAACTAAATATAAAAGAAAACTAGCCAGCGTCACCCGTGTCCGTTCATACGCAGCAAGAGATAAGACACAACAGATGACCCTCTTCCTTCACACGATGTTTTACGATGTACCTACTGTACAGTCACGAACATAAATACCTTACACATACGCAAAAAACCAACCCGCACTGGGACCGTGTGGTGGGTTACGGCCCACTCCCTCCCACATAGAGGAGGCCTGTGTCCCAGCAGTGGGAACGTTATAGGCTGGTTATGCTATATTACGCAAAATACAAAGCGATTTTCTCGTGAAATAACGATTGTAACCCTATTTTATAATAGTATGGTTTACGAAAATGTTAGGACCAACACCCACCCTATCAAAACTTTAGGGAGGAAATCGCTTTTGAACCTTGCGTAAATGTAATGCTTGTGACAGTACATTATACTGTGTAAGTACATGCGCAGTGATAAGGTTGATACATTGCTCCGACGCGCTGTAGAATTTCATTTTACGATTAATTGAATGCTCGCTGTTGGGGAAGAGTTATGTCTAGCAGTGGACTAAATGGACTAAGGGCCAGATTGACAAGCCGCACGTTGACTTTACTTTGTTAAGTAATAATAGTCGTCCAGACCGTATATAAGCCATGGCGGCCAATCTCAACGGAAACTAGCCGGCGGCGCGGGATATATTGCAGTGCACAAAGTGTGTGCGCAAACACAGGTGCACACTGTCGTCCCTCACTCTCATAGTCCGATGGGCCGGCAATCCGACACGACCGGAGAGAGACGAGGCGCAGGACCAACGGCTTAACGTGCTTTCCGAGGCACGGGGGTCTCACACCGCCATCTTTCAAACTTCTTCTTTCAAACATCGTTCAAACTGTTACTAAGAAATTCCTAATGGAAAAACCAAGAAGACTTTGCCCGATCTGGGAATCGAACCCAGGACCCCACGCTCGCCGTCTTATAAAGACCAGGCCCGGGTCGACGATGGCGCGTTGTGTTCCACGCGCGCCTCAAAGAGATGTCAGCACCAATGACGGGGTCCGCTAGGGACGATGCCTGCCGGGGTTGCGGGAAAGTCCGAAAGGGTTACCGTGGCCCCTCGCACAGGCAACTGAAGGAATACGGGTGGGTTTTAGTCAGTAAGAGTCTGACACGCCCTCCCGCTTTGCCCAGAGCGGGAGAAATTATTTGATGATATACCACCGAAAACAAAATAAAAGGACCCCACGCTCAGCAGTCGCGCTTGCCTCGTTGGTCTCATGGTTTGTTAAGTATAGAAGGCGTCGCATACGAATACGAACATTATTTGTGTAACATTAACGTTTAAATTCTTATGAAACACTATACATAGTAAAGTCAAATTGAGTTCTGTGAATATTGCCGTAAACACAGCAGTCACATTGTACAACCAATCGACTGCCCAAGCCTAACTTGGCCCAGTGGTCTCAAGCGCGGCTGCTGGGTATTAGGTCTAAGGTTCGAGCCCCGACGTCAAAGTATTGTTGGATTTTTCTATGCGGAATTTCTCAATAGCGCCGTGGAGTATAGAATCGTGCCTGGTTGATGGCAATAGGCTGCGGCTTCTAATTGAAGACTACGTGGAACTTACAACATGACTTACGAATGGCGGTATACCTACTATTTTATAATTAACTAGCTGAACCGACAGACGTAGTCCTACCAAAATTTCAATGTATAACAAAATTAACTTACCGGTTATTCCCGAATTTTCCTATTAGCCGAGCAACTTTTAACATTTTTCTTTCGCTACCTAATTCGGACTATTGCGAACATTTTAAAACTAACATTAACAAAATCGGTCAAGCCTTTCTCAAGTGATGGTATTACCAACGTACACCATTTCATTTTTTTTTATAAAGATTCACTTCTGCCTTCCCCTCGGAGAATACAGCGCGACGCTGTCCGCGTTACATGTAATTGTGTTATCACGTTGATTTTCCCGTCAATTGTGGGTAATTTCGTGGTACACTCGGCTACACATCAAGCTATTAATTTCCAGTTTACACTGACCTTTCATTGTAAGGGAATCCTATACAATGTGAGATCAGCTTATACTGGAAATAAATAGCTTGATCTGTAGCCGTGCGTACGTCCAATGGGTTTTTTATAAACTGCTTTATTTTGTGTTCTTAAGAAAATTCTAGCTCACACGTCCAGCCCAGGAAACGCGGTTCAGTTGTCTTTGGCTAATGCATTACATGTAATGCACGGATAGTCAACCAGTTAAGTATTCCAATATTTGCTCAGAACTTTTATCTCAGAAAGTTCCTAATACTTATGGTATTTATGTATCATAACCATAAGTACCACTGACTTCTATTCTTGTTATCCTCCAGAGGTACATAGGTCAGTAATTACTATCAGTTTGGTGGTAGGTACCTACTAGTTTCCTGTCAATATAATTATAATGTAGGTACATGATGCGGTTGTGGGTGCTAGATATTGTATTGTTTGTTTGGGGAGGTGTGACTAATTTGGCCCCCATTCATAATAGGAATTAGATTTTATTTGCATGAGTTTTACAAGACTTGCAGGATATTAATACAAAAAGGCCTGTTACAAAGCTTAGTCAAGTGTACACATATTCACTTAATATGTAGATAAGTAAGTAATTAAATAAATGAATAAACATTCTTACAATTAATTGTAACATTAAGTACCTATTTTGATGAATGATAATAATATTTTAAAAAAATATATGAAAAACTATAAGTGTTCTAAGCGTTAAGTGTCTTGACATTTTTTTTTATTGAATTACTTTAAATAAAAAAACTAAATGTCAAATAAAATTGACATTAACAGAAAGTGTTATATTATGAGTAATTTTTATCTCAGTCTCATACTAAACAGTTGATACGTATTATTATGTAAAAAGATATATTGTCAGAAGTGGGATTCGAACCCACGCCCACAGAAGTGGACTGCGACCTGAACGCAGCGCCTTAGACCGCTCGGCCATCCTGACTTGATATAAGAGACTCAAATATCTTGAGTGATTGTTTAATAGATATGTAATAGCAATATTAATATAACATGCCAATCAAAATAAATAAACATTTAATCAAAGTAGATTACGTCTATTTGAACTGTCCTATATATTATGCAGTGCCAGTTAAATTTATTCATATTATAAATAAAAGTCGCTTTTTGTGTCTGTCTGTGTGACCGCATTGTTTTGATTTGAAACAGATTTTGATGCGGTTTTTAACATCATTGAGATAATTGATTTAGGAGAGTTTACATAAAGAAATCTCGATGTTTTGTCAAGTCATAAAAACCCTGCGAAGGAGGGTTACCTACTAAAAGAGTAAATAAAACCAATTAGGTAAGTAATAAAACATTGAAAACGGTTAGATATGTTTCAATTGATAGCAGATTGAAGCAGGGTTCTGCTCATGACGCATAAAATGATTTCACTTTATAAAGTTAGTCTATAACTTTCTCTGTACTTATCCTTAATCAGTTAAAGGACACTGAACGAGACACAATAGAAGTTTTATTGTTTATTATATCTGGAGGCGCTAAGTGTTCCGCAAAGTAATAAAATAAAATAAAATAATAATTTAAGTAACTCTCTACCTGCGTCTGTGTTTCCGAACGCATACAACCCTAATCTCTTCAAAGTGAGAGTGAACAGGCTTCTTCTGGGTAAGACTCAGAACAGAAGAACAGACTCTTCTTACTCCACCGTCGACTCTGTCTCTGTCGCCACTCACCTAGACTAGAGTCAAGAGCAAAACCGTGTTAAAAAAATAGTGTCTTATTTTCCCCCAACCTCCCCAATTCCGACATAAAGATAGTAACATTTGCGGTTTTTCAGTATACAATACATTACGATAAATTGCCTATAAAAGACCCAGTAACATTCAACTACCTACCATACATCCCCGAAAAATAATTCGTCAACTTATAATTTTAAACAAGAATCGTTCGTTTCCCGGAAAATGTCGAGTGATTACGAAACGGATCCGGCAGTTAACAATTTACGGAATTACCTAAGGATACGCAGCGTCCACCCCAATGTTAATTATGGTACGTAATTTATTGTATTAATGGTGGAAAACCGGTTCGGAATGGGAATCGCATCCGGTAACACTTTCACGTATGGCGGTAAATATGTCGTGGGTGGAACGGATTGCATATCTTACATATAAATATAACTTGTGTATAATTTGTAATGGTCTAGGCGAGATATCTTTATGGCTCCCGAAGACAAGCGCGACGCGACTCTAGTATAACAATTTTTATGAAAACTTCATGGAAATTGCTCTTCCAGATTCGAGTAACCGTCGCGTCGCGCCTGTTGTCGGGAGCCTTTATGTTATATTAGGTTCCATTCGTTTAGGTTCCATGCATCGGGTATTGAATAACTATTTCTTATGAGAACTACCCACATATATAAAGACACGTTTTATAAGACCGGGCTACTAACAACTTCTTAGTCTTTACAACGTGGAACAAAACGAATCGAAAGTCTGAAAGTAATTTTAGAGCTTCGTCTACTGGATCAGTTTTCTTTAGTATGTAATTTAAAGTCAAAGTCAAAGCATTTATTTCAAGTAGGCACATAAAAGGCACTTTTGAACGTCAACATTTACATTAAAATAGAATCAACGAATTTAAATCTACAGGGTGTCCCGTAAATAATGGATCAAACGTAACGGGTAGGTAGCTTACCTCATTTCCAACAACTAATTTTTGAAAAAAAAATTGAAAAAAAAAATCAATTGAACATTTTTTTTCTAAAGCAAATAAAATTATATTTGAAAAAGAAAATATTAACAATAAGCTATTCAGAAGTTTTTGACAAAAATCATACCTAAAAATGTTATTAGTTGCAGCAAACACTGAATGCTGTTAGAGAAAATGGTAAAATTCGAAAAAAAAAATATCTTGGTTACCTTACCGATTTTTTTTAACTGTTCAAATTGTTGTTTGAAATGAGGTAAGCTACCTACCCATTACGTTTGATCCATTATTTACGGGACACCCTGTATATTATGTATAAGGCAGGCAGCCGAAATTCTGACCACCAGTCTTACCAAGAGTATCGTATTACTCAGTAACTAGTGTGGAGGTCAGATAGGCAGTCGCTTCATATAAAATACTGGTATTCAGCTGCATCCGGTTAGACTGGAAGCTGACCCCAACATTGTTGGGAAAAGTCTAGGCAGATGATGTTATATGAAAGGTAGGTGTCCCGACTGACTCATTATCGCCCAATCCGCTTCAGCTAGAAATTCTGAATTTGGACGGTAGGTTTCTTTTGTGACGTTGCATCCACTAAGCATTACTAGTATATTTTGTGACGTTGCATCCACTAAGCATTACAAGTATATTTTGTGACGTTGCATCCACTAAGCATTACTAGTATATTTTGTGACGTTGCATCCACTAAGCATTACAAGTATATTTTGTGACGTTGCATCCACTAAGCATTACAAGTATATTTTGTGACGTTGCATCCACTAAGCATTACAAGTATATTTTGTGACGTTGCATCCACTAAGCATTACTAGTATATTTTGTGACGTTGCATCCACTAAGCATTACAAGTATATTTTGTGACGTTGCATCCACTAAGCATTACTAGTATATTTTGTGACGTTGCATCCACTAAGCATTACTAGTATATTTTGTGACGTTGCATCCACTAAGCATTACTAGTATATTTTGTGACGTTGCATCCACTAAGCATTACAAGTATATTTTGTGACGTTGCATCCACTAAGCATTACAAGTATATTTTGTGACGTTGCATCCACTAAGCATTACAAGTATATTTTGTGACGTTGCATCCACTAAGCATTACAAGTATATTTTGTGACGTTGCATCCACTAAGCATTGCTAGTATATTTTGTGACGTTGCATCCACTAAGCATTACAAGTATATTTTGTGACGTTGCATCCACTAAGCATTACAAGTATTATTTTGTGACGTTGCATCCACTAAGCATTACTAGTATATTTTGTGACGTTGCATCCACTAAGCATTACTAGTATATTTTGTGACGTTGCATCCACTAAGCATTACAAGTATATTTTTACAGGAACTGTTAAATCTATAGTTAATAGGTATGTTTAGGTAGTACACTAGTCTTGAATATTTTGTTCTTTTTAAAATAAAACAGTGTATAATAAATAAAAGAAGATGTAGTGGTGACAACCACTTTAAAGAGTATGCTTAGATGGTTTGGTCATGTTGAGAGGTTGAATGTGAGTGGAAACGCCGAGAGGGGGACGCCCTAGCAGGACATATTGTGACCGTATTGGTGATGTTCTTTTGAAAGGTCAGGTGCGTACTTAGTACTTGCAACCGACGTGCCTGTATGACTAGATGTATGAACGTAAACGAGGCAAAAGGAGTATGTAAATTGTAAGGATCGTTGAAGGTGGCCTTCTATAGTTTCTGCCTGCCCCCATGAGAAGAAGGCGTGAGTTTACGTATGTATGTATGTAATAAATAACTATGTACGAATAGGTGAACTTGCAAATGTTCACATATTGCGGTTAATTGTTTTAATTTGTTTAAACTTTCCCACGAATGCCTGTATGCGGCAAACGCAACAGTTTTATTATACGCGTATGTAATGGTCAGTATTCTGTCTCTTTACTATTTTATTTAGTATGCCCATATAGTTAAAATTGGTAAAATAGGTTGCATGCTCAACATATTAGTTCAAATAGTACCTATTATTTGAAGTCTGTCATTTGGATAATAATATGTTTTCCCTGTTTAGCAGTTGAGTAAAGTTATTTGATTATGAGTCGATATCTCCCCCTATAACATCACTGGCGAAATATGGGTACCTATACTGCAACTAGGAACACCTCTGCCTAACCCTAATGCTATGTGAGTCGACATAATAAAAAAAATATCTCTATAATGGTTTTTACGACGACTTTAATTTTAAAACCCAATCTAATACTTTCCCAATATTGCTTTTATTCCATTATAAAAATATTGTACATATTTTTGACCGTTATTCTGGTGTGAAGCGGGCTAAAGCCTCGTTAAGAGGGGCGAGGACAAACCACCCAGCAGCGGCGGCATTACGGCGGGGTGTACAATAGCGCTTTAGAGCTGTTTTTAGAGCACCGCGGCACCTCTGCAGATGTATTCATGTACCGTCCGTGTATTGCAGTAAAAAAGATAATTTAATTTGTTTGGATGTATGTTATAGTAAATTGTGGATGTCTTTTTTATATTTTGAATGCAAGTGTGGAAGATAGTATTCTGTAGCAGATTTTATGAGTTTTGAGATGCTGATTCGTCACTTTGTTTGCAAGACGATTAATCAACCAAAATCGAAATCTAATATTATTAACTGAATAAACGAAGGTTATTTACCCAAACACAAACTAGTTAGGTTAGGTCCACTAATTGTTCAAACAAATATCAAAGTTCACAATAGTATCTTCAATAACTAGGAACGAATTTGATCCTAACGACGACGACGATTATTACTGTACCTATAGGTAATAGTTTTAATGTTAGAAAAGATGATATCACCAAACTATTGAAGTTAAATTGTAAGAAAATAATTTTGTGTGCTTTTCCATACTTTGAGCACTTGTCAAATAGGCAAAACAACGACATTCACATGTTAAATAATTACATGCATTTCTTAGTTAGTCACCATAGTGACAAGTTTATATTTTTTGACACCAACATTTTTGTTGATAAGCTAAGTCGACTAGGGATACTGTGTATTTGCCCATTAGTTTTAGACGTCAAATAGCTAGGCTATTAGCTTCTAATATTAACCCAGACATAATTAGTATGTCGAAGTCGTCTTTATTTAGCACCACAATTAGTAATAGTACTAATGTTAAAGTGATTACCTCAAATACACGGTGACATTTGAATCACAGTTTTGCTAGAACAAACGTTGTTCAGACCATGGTCTACAACCATTCTATAGCATCCAATAGAAAAAAAACGTCATTGGTTTTCGAAAAAAAACAGAAAAAAGGCAATGTTAAAAATGTCGGGATTATCGTTACGCCCTACAACACAGACACTGCGGCTGCGACGCGCAGCGCTCGCGTCTTGAATGCAATATCGTTACCGTGATGAGTACTTTGATGTTACGGTTAATATTTCAAACATTATTACACGTTTGACTAATTTTAGAACTCCCAGATTAGTTGGTTTTAATAACATATTTGATGCTGTAGAATAGTGGTAGACCATGGTCTGAACAACGTTTGTTCTAGCAATACTGTGATTCAAATATCACCGTGTATATTAAACTAGTTTGTAAGACAAGAAAAGGTACCACTGACAGTGTACAAAATAACAAAAAGGTATTTTCTAGCACTAAACTAGCTAACTGTAAAAAGGGGCTAAGCAGCCCCTTTCCCTCCCTTCCTTCCTTCCTTTTCTTTTTTTCCCTTGAAATTATTTCATCAAAATATTCAAGGTTTTTCTTCGAAACAATTGGAAATTAAATTATTTTTGGAAAAAACAATGTTTGACATTGTTTGTAAATCTGAGCATTGGTTAAAAGATTCTGAAATGCTAATTAACTATGAGAATTATAGTGTGGCCAGTTGTTTTACCTGAAAATCAATGCTGCGTGGTGGTTCACTAATTCTACTTAAAAGATGTATTAAATCTAAAACTCGTAAAGACATAGGTAGTTGAACTATCGGTTGAACATAGCATTGAACTGTCTTGTATTGAGCTAGATAAGCATATTATAGTGTGCGTTTACAGACCCCCAAATTATCAAAACTATTCTATATTTGAGTCAGTAATGGAAGAGGTTTTGGCAAAACTTGCAACAGGCAATAAATCAGTAATTATCTGTGGTGACTTTAACAACACAACACTTTTAGAAAATAATTCAACAACACTTTTAGAAAATAATTCAAATACCAGAAGATTATTCAATTTGTTTAAATCGTTCAATTTGTCAAATGTGTTTGTAGAACCAACCCGAACAACTACAACTACGGCTTACGGTATTGATAATGTTTTTTTGTTGCTGCGACTATTTAGATACAGCCATCGTCAATTATCTCCCTTCCGATCACAGCGGTCAAACCGTAACTTTTGAGTCCAACATACTAATAGAAAAAGTGCAGATACAATCCAGACCAATAACACCTGTTAATTTTAATAGCAATTTAATTTGTAAGTTGAATACAATGAAAAATTTTAATATTTTGTATAAAGAATTATTTTCGGTAGTCCAAACCCAGTTCAATTATTCTTTTAAGAAGAACACTACAAGTATCAGCCCTGAGTTTTTATTTAGTGACTCGGCAATTAAAGGACTTAGGAAAAGTAGGGAAAGACTTTTTGAGCTTTATGGCTTTAAGCCTTATATTAACACGGAAACTTTTAATAAATATGTTGCTACTTACTCTACAATTTTCAAGAACACTTGTAAGGCAGCTGAAGCCTTATACATTAGCAACAAGGTCAAATCAGCAGACAAAAAATAAAGACTGTTTGGAAAATTATCAATAATGAAACGAACAGGAACAAAAGCATAATTCTGATTATACACTGGAGACGTCACGTGGTCTCATTTGCTCAGTCAATGACTGAAGATCTTTGAATGTTCATTTAAGTCTGTACATCAATAATTTACACTATAGCGCCTTACTTAGCCTTAATAATTAATTTGTCTTCCGGTTTTAATTAAATACAGTAAGGTAATACCACTTTTTAAATCCGGGGACAGTAAAGACACCAATATTTATACACCCGTATCCGTGTTGCCAGTTTTCAGCAAGGTATTTGAAAAGGTAATGCCTCAAATGCTCAATCATTTTAACACCAATAAATCTATCTACTCCATTTATTAAAAAATCAACCACAAATGGTGTTATTTGCTGACGATACTTCTTTAGTTTTTAAGGTAAAAAGAAGTGCTACAAATTTTGACGACGTTAATAATGCAGGTCCATAATTGGTTCACTGCTAATAATTTAGTATTAAATGGAAAAAAAAACTAAGTGTATACGATTTTCTTTACCTAATGTCAAAAGTAGTGATTGTGAGATAGTATTGAATCAAGAGAATCTAGTATTCGTCGATAAAACTGTTTTCCTGTGGATCACGCTCGACTCGAGGCTACAATGAGGTCTTCATTTAACATCTCTGGCGGGACGGCTAAGTTCAGCAGCATAAGCTGTCAGAAAAATCCGTAATTTAATGATGTAGATACCGCGAGGTTAGTCTATTTTAGTTACTTTCATAGTATCATGTCTTACGGTATTTTACTTTGGGGACGGGCTGCAGACGTCGAGTCTATTTTTATTCTGCAGAAAAGAGCCATCAAAGCCATATATAATCTCTCCAGGCGCGATTTTCTAAGGGAACTGTGTAAGTTTATTAAGATCTTGACGGTACCTTGTCAATATATCTATGAAAACATCATGTACGTAAGAAAAAATTTACATCTTTTTACTAAAAGAGGTGATAGACATAATTATAGTACTATAAATAGGGACTATTAGTTCAACCAGGTTTCAGACTGGCTAAAGTAGACTCATCTTTCATGGGGTACTGTTTAAAATGTTACAATAAAATACCTCCCCACATACTTCAACTGAATGAGACGAAATTAAAATTTTGTATAAAACGCACACTATGCAGCCATGCATATTATAAGTTGCGGGATTATATCGCTGATAAAAATGCCTGGCTCAATGCTGGTCCTGCTCCACAACCACAACTAATTGATTAACATTTAAAAATACTGTTGGTGCTGCTGAAGATTGTAAGACTACCTTTGCATTGTTTATACTCAATCTCATTTGTATTATATAATTGTATAGGACAAGTGTGAGTACTATGTACTATCGAGCTACCATTTACCAGGTAATGTCTTTCATTGACTTGAATGTGACCTGGCGGCTGATAGATGTCATGCTCACTCAAATGTCTCGCTGACGGTGGCGCGTGTGTTGGATAATTTAGCTCCCTTCAAAATGGTTGAGCTGAATGGTGCTGATCCATGCGTCATGTTCGTGAACGGGCGCTGTCAGTTGGGAGTGGTCATCTCTTAGCTGCCACGGCTTATTTTAATTATTTTATTTATGGATTGTTTTGTTTAAATTTCTATTTGCTGTACTCTGGACACTCAACGTGTACGTCTTATTTACATCGTTCTCACATATAATTATTCCTATATTCAACATTAATGATGTAACTAATATTTATGTAACAATATAATTTAAAAGAGTGTCCATGGAGTTTCTTGCCTGTTCTTCTCCATAAGTACCTACTACGCTTTGGAATGGGCTACTAGCTTCATATTTCTGACTGACCGACCACTTGACAATTCAGAAGTGCCTGTAAATGGTTTAATTGAAATAAATGCTTTGAGTTTGAGTTATCAATGTTGAAGTCAACAATAGAAATTAGAAATAGTTTTATTATTATAAGCTAAGGTTAAATTAACAAAACGTATCACTAGGAATTAATTTACTAATCTCGAATCAATACCATGTGATGACGGTTGATTTTAGTATCTTAAAGGACTTTTTAAATTATTTGGCGAAACGTCACAGACATGGTCCTACTTAGTAATTTTATAGTATAGTACAGTCAGTGCTTTGCATAACCTGACCCCTCTTCCCCTCTTCTCCTTTGTAAGAGATGACCGTACTTTGTACTATATTATAAAATTACTAAGTAGGACCATAGTAATGGATATTATATTTCTACGGAACATGCGGAGCTAACCTTTAAGAAATTATTCCCTAATCTTAGATTGAAGTAAAACAATATTTTTAAAATGGTAACGATGAACCACAGAACAGATGTATCTGTTCTGTGCGATGAACACAATAGAAGGATGGCCGTTAAAAAAACATGGTGGACCATCATTATCGTCAGCCCAGCCTTTTTAACCTAGGATATAAGGCGGATCAATCAAGCTACGCCTTACGTAATTAATTTGCTTGTATGTTTGTTTGGCGCCGACTTAAAATTAGTTCCTTACATTAATTTAGGAGCTTAGTTGGACTAAAAGGTTTATTTAAATGTTTCGGGTTTCAGTTTCTTTATTCGTCAGTAATTTTGTTTTCTAAAAAGTTTGTCTTACTATGAAGGTGTGGTGAGATCGGTATCTTAACACAATAATAAATTAATAGGTATAAACACGAAAAAGGCCAAACCATTACCAGTACCTATATAGGTACATTTCCGAAGCAAGTCAACCATCTTTTCGAGGGGTAGGCAAGACGACGCTGTATGCAACCGATAACGTTTAAAGGAAACTCAAGCCTAGGACAAAGGTCTAATGTCATGTGTTTTGAATTCTAGATGAATGCCTCACGTACCTCCGGGGCCAGGCTGCAGAAATTGGACTGTCGGTGCAAGTATACGAGCCTCTGCCTAAGAAGCCGGTCCTCGTCATGACCTGGGAGGGCTTGCAACCGACTCTGCCGAGTGTGCTGCTCAACTCGCATATGGATGTGGTGCCAGTGTTTGAAGTGAGTGGCCATTAAACTAAGCCCACATTGCAGCCGCATCGGGCCGCAGCGCATTTCAATACAAAAAAGCGCGGTGCGGCCCGCTTGAAGAGTGCGATCGATGGTTCAGACAAAATGTACGAAAGTAATGTAGGAGGATTCTTGCAATGCGGTGCGGCCCGCCCAAATCTGCGTTAGCCGTTATAGTGACATTTTGTAATGTTTACACAGATAATGTCGAGAGAATTAGAGCGACAGCCAACATTGAAGGAAAAAGATCAAGAGAACGTAGCCATTTCCGTGTGCTTGATAGATCTTATTATTCCTTTAATAGTGCCCGCCCCTGCTTCACACGGGTGCAATAATGTAATGAAATTAAATTAAACATTTATTTCTGTAAGTAGATCTTTTAAGACACTTTTACACATAAATATTTTAAAACTAGATGCCGCCGGCATTTCCTAGCTGACTGATCCCTGAGAAGAAATGCCGAAACAAACTCAGAGGTCATGGTATCTTTTGTATCTCAATGTAGGTACTGATGTGACGATATATCAAAACATCGAGATTTCTGTGCTATATCTAAGTGAAATTTTCATGTTTTATACACAAACATTCCGGAATAAATACTTTAAATTCATAATCATATAAATGATGGTGAAAACAGCAGTAGTTTAGGAGATCAAAGCGGTCTCAAAGTCAAACATGAAAACCGACATGTTTTATACTAAAGAGAAGAAGAAGGATAGAAGCAGAAGATCAGGCAGAAAATCAAGAGTTGGTGGCGCACATCACTCTAACTGTTAGTCTTCAAATGATTACATGCCGCGCGTTCTCGGTGCTTTCCAAGTATTAACTTGGAGATCATTCTTAAAGAATCCACTTCTCAAAGATGTAGATGTTCCAGGGACTGAAGCTACTAACGCAGCTTAAAATTAAATTTAAAGTAACCCAGTTTCAAAAGTTTCAAGTACGCCGAGTTCTTTCTAACCTAAATAGTGAACTTTTATTGCTCGCCCAGTACCACCTGAATTCATAAATGCGAAACTAACTCTGTAAGTCTGTCTGTTACATTTTAACGCCTAAACGTCTGAACGAATTTTATGGGCACATATGTGGACCATGACCTGTGCTTGGACATAGGATAGGTACTTTTGATCCCGGCACGTTCCCGTGGGATAATTTGCGACGTCCGCGTGGGCGAAGCCGCGAAAGCTATTGTCACTGGTTTGATTGTAGCTGGAAACATTTTCCGTCTTATTACAAAACACGATCTAACTTTAGCCCGAGCCTAAATCTTCGATTTAGTTTTTGTATTTGGAACTTTGTGCCGACTTTAGTAAAGTTCTTAATACAAAATAGACAATCTAAGACCAGACCAAGTTGTCAGTTTTGTAATAGGAACTGTATTACGATTTCTGTTAGGTTCTTATTTCAAAAACAGGTTCGATGGTTTAAACCATGTCAAAAGAAAAACCTTGTTTTGTAATAAGACCGATGTGGTTTAAAGTCTGTTTCTGCCATAGATTTATGAAAGAAGCAGTTTTTATATATTTCTATAGTTTGTGCGTAAGAGATTTAGTTTATGTAGGTAAATCTAGGAAGGCTACAGAAGTAGGTAACTATTATATGGCGCAAAATTGTAGTTGAATTAAATTACATTTTTGACGCGACGCGTCGCGACTTCTTATAAAAAGCTTAAAAAAGGGCAGGTCAAAGAAACGATGGATGGACTGTGTGAGAGATCATTATGGCTAGAAAGCGGATGACCACTTAGATGACGACTAATAGAAAAGTATGGAACAAGACGACATTTTTTTTTTAAACGTTTGGTTGATGTTATATAAATTGGGATAAGGGGGGGAGAGTGACGATGATGGCTTATAATAAGCTTATTAATAACTTAGTAAAGTCACGAGAGCAGTGGTGGCCTAGTGGTAAAGGCCGCGACTTACCAGTAGTATGTCGAGTAACTTCGTGTAAATTTATTCATCATCACTGCTCTCAAAACGGTGAACGAAAAAATCGTGAGGAAACCGGCATGTCGTAGAACCAACTAAAAGGCATGTGACATCTATCAACCCGCACTGGACCCGCGTAGGGGATTACTGCCCTCTACCTCCCACAGAGAGGAGGCTTGTGTCCCAGCAGTGGGAACATTATTGGCTGATTATAAAAGACACGCATAATATAAGCCAAGGAGCAAACTTTTTGAAGTGTCCCCACGTTCATATGTTTACTATCTACAGAATCCCTTGGTTGTCATTTGTTTAACGTGTGTTTGCGCGGGATTGTGAGACGTGACCGAAATATTGTGATAGGTAACACTCACCTTGCAGTTCGTGTTAATAGTTATCAAATTATGTTGTTCGTATTGACAAACTAACTCTATGTTATTTTGGAGGACAACTTGGAATGTTTGTTCAATAGAGCACCTTGTTACTTAGAGTAGGTATTCTGTATTTTATCGACTGAGTCTGGTAATAAGGATGGGAACTTGCTGTCTTCTAGAATAATAAAACGAATTAAAATTATTTGTAGAATTGGTCGTACTTAATACTTGGTGCCAAAAAGATAGGTAGATACATTAATCTTGTTGCCTTTGAGCAATGTACATTAGTCTCGGTCACTGTCATTTCGATATTGTCCGCGACGCAAACCACCCGGAAAATTAGGTTTGTAGTGTTTCACATTCGAATATTTTTTTTTAATTTGAAGGTTTTGCGTTTTGTACTTTCTAAAAAATATATGTATATATATATATATTATTAAATAAATAAATAAATATTTTATAGTAAAAACACCCATTTGGTTTACATTTCACAATCGCGAATGAATGCTACAATATAGTATATTGCGACACAATATAGTGAAAAATATACACTACCCGCTTATCATTTACCACAGACGATAATATTTATACCGTCGCTCTGTGATCAGCTCTGACCACCCCAATACGATAACTAGCGACTCTCTACCCATTTATCGTCTCACATCCAATCCCAGCTAGTTAGAGTAAATCAGGTTCTCTCTAACAGGAAAACCTAATTACATTTCTGCAGTTAACTATCGTTAGTAGTTAGAGACTCTGCTAGTTACCGGCTAAAACGATCACTAGAAATAGAGGGAATTGTTCTGTTCGATAAATAAACTAAATGATTAAGGGGCTGACAACAGCTAAAGCGCGGTCACTGTCGGACTGCATAGAAAAGAAAGAGAAGCGCGATGACACAGAGCTGGTAATTTATTGCAAAATATGAAGCAATTCTTTATTTACAAAAAATCTATCAGATTGTACTAAAAAATGAAAACAGTATCATGTTAATATATTATTACTACACTACAGCGACATATTATGTCGCTTGAAGAACAATCTAAATAAAAACACAATGATTGTATGTATCTTAGTATGGTGATTTATCGTTAAAAGAAATTTTTAGAGGTATCTTCGTGACTTTATTCTATCGTACCAAATTAGTTGTATTATGTTTTCAACACACTATCTAACTAGCATATATCCTGAAGAATATCATATACATATATTTCTGATTTTGTTTACTGCAGTGGATCATATACTTTTAGGCATTATAAAGCTTGCGTTTAGGTCATGTAGTCCCCTTAAGTGACCATAACAACAATAAAAGGCAAAGGAGGGGCTGGTGGCTAAGGCCTCGTTTACGAAGACGCGAGGCGTCGCGCGTCGCGTGCGGCGTGACGTCTCGCGTCTCTCTCGCTCTCGACCACGTTGTATGAGACCGAGAGAGACGCGAGACGCCACGCCGCACTCGACGCGCGACGCCCCGCGTCTCCGTAAACGAGCCCTAAGTAATAACAGCAGCAAGTGTCGATCGATCAGGTTAAGCTAGTCCATGGATGGGTGACCATCATTACATACCGAGACCCTCCCGTGCCTCGGAAAGTACGTTAAGCCGTTGGTCCCGGCTGTCATTCTTAGATATTAGACAGTCGTTACGAGTCGTCAGAAGCCCGAAAGTCTGACAACCAGTCTTACCAAGGCGTATCGTATTTCCCAGTTACTGCAGGGTTGTGGAGGTCAGATAGGCAGTCGCTCCATGTAAATAAAATCCTGGTATTCAGCTGCATCTAGTTAGACTGGAAGCCGTCCCTAAGATAGTTTTGAAAAGGCTAGGCTGATGATGAACAACAACAAAAGATCTTTCGGCTGAAATAATGAAGATGATAATATTTAAATAAGTTTCTTTCAAAGTATTAGGTCCTTAAATTACAACTATCTTATAGAATGACAAAGACGTGATCGGCCTCCTTACATGATGTGATTAGAATGACATGAGGTGGAGGGGATCACTGTAACAATATTAGCCTCGTCTCCAATGGAACGCAATAAAATTTCTGTGCCTTTTCATTGACTATTGTAGAAGCAAGGAAACCACCACCTAAATATCAGCAAGTTGTTAAAGCGTTAGGTAAGCTAATATACTGTTATAATCGATACGATTATAAAGAGGTAAAATGTGTTTGTTTGTTTCTAAGTTTGTATGTAGGGGGTAATCTCTGGAACTACCGGTCGGATTAAAATTTTTATTTTTTATTTTAAACACAATTCTTGAGGAAGGCTATAAGCTATTTAAGATCACGCTAGGACCCTTAGGAGTCGAGCAAAAAGAAAAAAAATCGAAGGAAAGAGCGCTAAGCCCAAACGAAGTTATAGCACGGGCAGATGTTGCGATGCGACGGGGTGGGGCGGGGGAACAAGAAATTTGAACAATGAATTTGCGGGCAGTAGCTTATAGGTACCTATTGATAGTGTTTTTTAGTGTTTTGAGTTTGATTGCCGGGTCGGGCAAAGTGTTATTGGGTTATTCCATCTGCAATTTCTCCGTAGCAGGCCGGAGTCAGGATTTGTGCCCGGTTGATGGCAACAGGCCGCCCCCTGTTACATGGGATTACTTTAACATAACAGGCGAAATGTGAGTGTACTATAGGTACACCTCTGCCTAACCCTTCTGAGAATACAGGCGTGATGTTATGTTATAGTGCTTCAAGGTCTCTATTTCGGCATGGAACTAATCCTGGTCTTCCTTTTCCAGAAAAGTTGGACCTATCCCCCCTTCGAGGCTCACTTGGAGAACGGCATCATATACGCTCGAGGAGCACAGGACATGAAGTCTGTGGCCGTACAGTACATCGAAGCTGTGAGAAGGATCAAGGCGAAAGGTCTCAGGTTGAAGAGAACTCTGCATCTTTCTTTTGTGCCAGGTCAGTTTTATGGAAATGTTCTATTAGTCATCATCTGCATACCCTTTTCCCAACTATGTCGTGGTCGGCTTCGAGTCTAACCGGATGCAGCTGAATACCAGTATTTTACATAGAGCGAATGTCTAACTCACCTCCACAACCCAGTTACTGGGTAATACGATACCCCTTAGTAAGACTGGTTGTCAGACTGTTGGGCTTCTGACGACCCGTAACGACTGTCAAAGATGACAAATTAACGAATGATGATGATGAAAAGAATGAATGACAGCCGGGACCAACGGCTTAACGTGCTTTCCGAGGCACGGAGGGGTCTTGGTATGTAAAGATGGTCACCCATCCACGGACCAACCGCGGTAAGCGTAGCTTAACCGGATCGATCGATTCGTGCGGCAGTTATTACTTAGCCACAAGCCACAATGTTCTAATTAATATGAGGTATAGTATAATTTTGTAAGAATGGATTTGTTCCCAGTAATAGCCTTGGCCCCTATTACATAAATCATAATTGGGGTTAAATCTCTAATTTTAATTAATACGTATATCAGAAGGCAAGTCTTTTTCTTCAAAATAAATAAATGTGTTGTACAACCTCTTCAACTTTAACTTTTATTCAATTGAGCACTTTATCTAACTGTATGGCAACTTAGAAGCTCTAAAAAGAGACTTTAGGGCTGATACAAAAACAATCCTTTTCTTAAAGTTGTTCTCTTTGGCGGCTCTTAACAAGGCAAGCAAGAGGTCGTATCGTATCTAGGTCTATTGTCTCTCTGAGCTCGAGGAGTGAGTTAGCAATCTATCGAGCGCCCTTATTTGCCCAAATGATGATGTAGCTGCATTTTTTAAGATACAGCGGCTGAGAAAAACAACTAAGAAAGTAGTTCAAAAATGCTTTGATTTCGGTGGGTTTCTCTCTATCTATAGATACTTTTTTATGGATTGATTTGACAAAATTCTTAAAGAGTTTAGACGTGAAAACAGTGATATACGGGGAATTCTTAAAGTGCTTTTGTTAGGAACAAAATTGTTAAGATGTAGGTAAGTACATATCGATTGATAAGGAAGATAAGCCAATTAGATGTACTCCTACAGGTAACTGTTATACAAAGACGACTGCAATCTGCAATCATTAACACAGTTTCAAACATGATCATTATATTATTTTTGCCCAACATGTAAATTAAGTCATTTACTAAAATTTGGCTGAGAATCAGCACTTTATGACCGTCAACATTACAGAGACAAGTCAACAAGACAGTACCCCAAAAGCCCCGCCCTTCACCACATCCTAGTGCTCTAGCTGGGAAGAAGAAGTGGCCCAACAAACTCCCCAGCAGCACAGCTGTCTGTTAATTTAGAAGAAATTGAGTCTATTATGAATTGATTCGTTCAAATTCGTTCATCACCTATTTTGTCATCAGACGAGGAGATCGGTGGAGGACCAGGAATGGGCGAGTTTGTGAAGACTGACGCCTTCAAAGCCCTGAACATTGGATTTGCGTTGGATGAAGGCATCGCCAGCGCTACTGAGGAGTTCCTGGTCTTTAACGGCGAGAGGACAATCTGGCGTGAGTTTTTTTTTTGTAATTTGTCTTTACTTTTTCTAATCATTTGAGTATGTAGGTAACCAGTAGAGCGTGAATATGTTTAAATAAGTGTAGTCTGTGTCATTTATAGGAAATTGCGTCGAGCTGGGAAGCTAGTCCTACTTTTTCTACGCATAATATAACGATATTTGATAAAAATGGACCCTGAATTGGACGCAAAGATTATAATGTTAAAGGACAGGGACATCCAACGCTAATTACATTTGGACCCTTTTCTCGCTGCCTGTCAGCTGGCGTGTGCCCAGGTGATAATAAAATAAAACATATTCGTTGGTACATTTAGATTTATTCTTAAATCTAAGTAATATTGAAACCACATAGAGAATACATAACCTTAATTTATAATAGTTTTAAAAAAACACGCTTTTGTAGATAACCGAACTAAAAAGTAGAAAATAATTGTCAATAAGTTTAAAATAAGAATATACTTAAATATTCTATTGTGAAAAATCGTTAATTCTGAGGATCCTGGCAAAGGATAATGGGACAAACTATGTAAATTAGTGCATTGTCATCGGTCTTTGATAAGTGTGCGAAGTTTCAAATCAATCCGACGTTTTGAAGGGGATGAAAATCGATTTCAAAAATTCCGTTACATAGATCCATAGATACATACCAAGCTAATAAAAGCGTGTTAAAAATTCACCCGTACAGAATTTGGCAACTTTAGCTGAAGATCATAGAGTTCGATACGATTGCTTCGAACTCTATAAAAATCTCACTTCTTACAACTGAATTTATATCATGTCTGTGCTAAATACTTAGAGGTACATGTATTTCGAGTTAATTTCGAGTCTACAAATAATATTATTAGAAGCCTATATTTTACCATTGAATGGCAAAAGCCGGCCTTTTCCCTTTCCGAAAATAGGAAACAACGTCGAAGTGGGACCGAAATTTTAATTTAGTAGACTCCTTTTTAAAGCCGTTGGCTCGAAATCGCACTAAAAGTCAATTATTTATAGAATCTTTAATACCAACTGCGGCTGATGCAGCCAACAGTTATTGCGGTACAAAGTAAGGATAGGTCCTTCGGCAAGATATCTCGGTACTCAAACAATTTGGATTCGTTACAGATATGAAGATCATCTGCCCGGGCAAGTCCGGACACGGCTCCCTGTTGCTGCCTGATAACAACGGCGAAAAGGTCAGTAATCTAATTATGCTTATATTCATTAGTATTTTTTTATTATTAGTTACTTCACTAAACATAAGTAAGGACGGTACGTACTTACTTACTTTAATTTCACTTTTCAATAACTTAACCGTAGCAATCTAGCAGAGATTGACACCTAACTCAAACTCAAAGCATTTATTTCAAATAAACCAATTACAGGCACTTTTGAATTGTCAAGGGGTCGGTCAGTCAGAAAGATGAAGCTAGTTGCCCATTCCAAAGCGTAGTAGGTACCTATGGAGAAGAACGGGCAAGAAACTCCATGGACACTCTTTTAAATCAAAATATTGTTACAATAAAGTGGTTACATCATTCATTTTGTAATTATACATGTGAGAACGATGTAGAAAGACGTGCACGTTAAACGCATCCGTAATAAAAAGATAAAAACAATTATGGAATTAAAATAAGCCGTGGCAGCTAAGAAATGACCGGTGCCTACTGACGGCGCCCGTTCACGACCATGACGTATGGATCAGCACCATTCAGCTCAACCATTTTGAAGGGAACTCAATGATCCTAATACACACGCCACCACCAGCGACACATTTGAGTGAGCATGACATACTCTCAGCCGCCAGGGCACATTCAAGCCAATGAAAGACGAACCCAGTAAGCTTTATAGTGGGTACATAGTGCTCACACATGTGCTGTGTGTAACACAAACGTTAGCTTAGTCAGACCTTACCGAATGGATATTTCGTGCAGCAAACGTTTACTTAACAGAATTATAAACTAGTTGAGCCCTAAGAAACCGGTTGTATCAAAGTTAGTTACCAAACCTTAGCCAGAAAACGTGTCCATAAATTAAACAAAACAGAATTTATGGGAAGAAAGCAGAGCGTGACAGGTCCCCATCAGATGGTCATACTACGACCGTATTTATATCGTAATATACAGGGTTATTGGTAAAACACCATCAAACTCTCAAGGGGTAATAATACTACAAACAACTTTTAATATGGGACCAAATATGAAATCGCGAAAAAAATATCAGCTATTCTTTACATTCATGTTTGCAGAACTAGTCAAAATGTAGGGACCAGATGATTTTATTTTCGCCATGTCATATTAGGTCTCATAGTAGAAGTTGTTCATAATTATGAGTACAATGACCCCTTAAGAGGTTGATAGTATTTTACCAATAACCCTGTATATATGCGAACGAGAGCTTTGTGGAAATCTATAAGGAGCCTTTTGTTTAGTGTTAGTAGTTATTCAGCTGATAGATGATGTTAATGATAAATATACGCACTAAATGACATACAGAGACGTTGCGCTTTACAAATAATTTTGAATTATAATGAAAGAAAAACCCTCATACCTATCTACTACATACCTACAATGATGTTTCAAATAATAGAGTTGGTGTGAATATTAACATGGCTGGCTCTCTGCCAACCAGCTAATACTGTCTGTTCATGAATTGAGAATAATGATGCATTTTGATAGTAAACTTAGCTTAGTTGCTATGAATAATTTTGTATGTTGGAATAACGTTAGGTGATCCATTGGATTGATTCGATCGAGATTTGGGCTGTACTTCAGTCTCTCCAACGGTGCCAGATTGACTATCGGTATATCTAGGTGCTAAAGCGTCTGTACGAAAACGCTACTATATCAGTCCGACTCCAGGACCAGACCTTGAAACCTATCCTTCTGCAGCGAGGTGTGAGACAGGGAGATGTTATCTCTCCGAAACTGTTTACCGCTGCAATGGAGGATTTCTTTAAGCTTCTGGACTGGAAAGGTGTTGACATCAACATCAATGGCGAGTACATCACTCACCTTCAGTTTGCCGTCGATATAGTAGACATGGCTGAGACGATGGAGGTCCTCAGTACAATGCTCGATGGCCTCAGCAAAGCTTCAGAAAGACTGGGTCTTAAAATGAACATGGATAAGACTAAGAGGATGTTAAATGTCCACGTAACACCCACCGTCCCACCCTCGTGAAAATCGGAGACTCAACACTCGAAGTTGTGGACGATTATGTTTACCTAGGACAAACTATCCAGTTAGGTAGGTCCAACTTCGAGAAAGAGGCCCATCGTCGAATCCGACTCAGCTGGGCAGCGTTCGGGAGCTGCGTGATATTTTCTCGTCGCACATACCATAGTGTCTCAAGACGAAACTCTTTGACCAGTGCTTGTTGTGACCTATGGCACTGAAACGTGGTAGCTCACATCGGGTCTTATTAGAAGGATGAAAGTCACCCAAATGGCGATAGAGAGTGCTATGCTTGGAGTTTCCCAACGTGATCAAATCAGAAATGAAGATATCTGTAGGAGAACCAAGGTAACCGACATAGCCAGAAAAATGGCCAATATTAAATGGCAGTGGGCAAGGCACATTGCTCACAGAACAGATGGCCGATGGAGCTGAAGAGTTGAACCGATGACCTGGTGGAGGCCGCAGGAATCCGCTGGATGAGAGAAGCACAAAGCCGGTCGAAGGAAACGGAGGAGGGAGAAGGAAACGAACGAACGCTTATTTAATACCTACTCTAATTAATGAGGTTCCAACAAAAATCCAATCGGAAATAACAAACAGTAATTATAAAAATAAATACAAAAAATTCTTTGAATCTCTTTGAAATTGCATCATCCTGTTTAAATTTCATTCAATAGGTAATTAGTATTGTCGTTGTTTGTGTACTTACATTAGAGCTGTTAACTTGTTATTTACTAACTACCTCACACTTTTTTATATAATACCTATCTAAACTTAAACTTTTTTATGTGATGTGTGTGTAATAACTAAGTACTACGCTAGTTGTAAGATTGCTCAGTGTGTCAACATCCGGACAAACCTATTGAGGTTTTTGTGATGTTAATGTTTATTTTTTGTTTTGTTCTATAATTAATAAACAATAAAAAAAATAAAAAATGAAGTGGCGTTGCTTGGGGGATACCTATGTCCAGCAGTGGACGTCTTTCGGCTGAAATGGTGATGATGATGATAGTGGTGGAAGTGCTGAAGATGATGATGATCCAATGAGATAGTACTTGTTTCAAATCGTGGCTATCAAATAAATATATAATAGCTTCAGTCTGGATACCTACAAGGATATTAATAGATTATGTTGATATGCGTGAGATGACTCCTACAAAATAAAACACAATTTAAATGATTAATTAATTTAAATGAACTAATTTGCTGTATAACGTCTAATTGAGAAGCCTAATCACCGATGCATTAGTCGACTTGGAATAAATTATCCATAAAGCCACCATTTTCAGCAATGTTGACAAAGTAAGTAGCTCTTTGATAAACAAATTCACAAAAATAAAACAATGTTGGGTTAAAGATATACTTGAAACATGATGCCCAACTTTAACTTATGCAAACTTGTGTCCTTGCGAAGAATGAAGATATTACATTCAGACATTCAGGTGCTGATTAAAATAAACAGTACTAGTAGGTAGGTAATGTAGAGTGGGTCTGAAACGCAAATATTATTTTTCGTACCACTTGCTCAAAAAAGTGACATTCTATGCCACAAAAAGCGAACATAACAATAGTCATTTTTAATCTGTTAAAAACAGGGAAAGAAAAAACGTGATTTAAATTTGGAATACTTACCGAAATTTATACTGAACTACATCTGTGTTTACACCATTGAGTTTGTATATAAAGCATTATACATCTTTTTGAAAAAGGAATACGCATTTATTATGCAGTTATGACTATTAATAAAATTACGAAAACCGACGAGGCCGTATGAGCTTGATGCCTTTGCTTTTCCGACAAAAAAATATTAGTCTAGGAATTTGCCACGTTTTTGTTTTCTTCAAATACATAAACGTTAAGATTATTTTAATTTATTTTTATAAATAAGTTAATGTTCTAAAAATACGTTTAATTGACATTATTTTTAATAAATGCTTATCTCATATTATTATTGTGTTAATTTTTTCGCAAATGGTACGAAAAGTAGAGTATTTTCCTCGGTGATAAAGCTGTCTTAGTCTTGGGTGAACTTAAATCCCTCGCTACACTCAGGACTCGTCTTAAATCCCTCGCTTCGCTCGTGATTTAAGTTTTTAACACCCTCGCTACGCTCGGGAGTAAACCTCGAGGCCTTCATTACGCTCGCGATTTAAATCGTCACCCGCGACAGAAGACACTGCTTTATCCCCTTGGTTAATAATCTACTATTTATACTTATATGTTTGTAGGTAGGTACTATGATATTATTACCGTGGTACTGTAGTGCCTACAGTACACGGACATAAATATAACTCAGCGGGATTTATCGCGCTCTGGATTTTCAACCTTCGGTGTGTTAAACCGCACATTGAGAATCCAACAGAGTGCATCCCAGCGCGTTGAAAAAACGCATCGTTGGATTTCCAACTCTCGGCGCTAAGCAGTGCGTTGGAGATCTCGTGGGTGAAAAAAAACCCACAGATACATTCATACGACCGTCGCGTCCGTGCGAACGTGGACTAACGCTGCGCCTGCGACTCGGTCGACGCGCGGTATTGATATAGCGAGCAAAAGCGACCCGCTCATCTGCGATTGGTCAATGTTAATATTTTAGGTAGCGGTCCTACATCCCAGTAAATAACGAAATTGAAAGTATAAATTAGCTCTTAAAATATAAGTTATTCATTCCGAATATAGTTACATTTTATCTCCTGGCAACTGGTACTGACTTTAAAACAAAACTGGGTCAAGGACTACTTGAAGAACAAAGTCTCTAAGACACTTGAAATTATTATCTTAAAGATAATATTATGCCGTCTCTTCCAAAAGAAACGCGACGCATTCAGTATAACAAAAGAGAGCATACCGCAGCAATTACACATGGTCCATGAATTTCATAAGTTAGATATTACGCCTAACTGGTTTCACTCAGTAATGAAGATTCGTGATTAGTTTGTTACTATCTTAGTAAAGTTTGTTGGTGTGTGCCTTGCTTAATAAATAAATAGGTAATAAAGAGCTAATATATTCTACTAGTCTCTGGAAAAACACCGCTTATCTTTCCGTTTTTGTGACTACCAGCAAATCCTAGGGCAGACAAAACTTCCTTGAGACCCGTTGCAAACTCAATTAGTAAAAATAATAAAATAAAAGGAAATTGGCAGCATGTGCCAGCCAACTATGCTCAGCTAGCTCATTACAATGGCACAAATAAGTTAAGTTTTACACGAGCAAACTAATTTACTTTCTTCGTAAGAAAATAGCTTTTTGTTAAGTTTTGCATTCTAATATCCTTAGGACTCTTTTCTTTTATTTTTTCTTTCTTTTTGAAAATGGACGTGACTTACTTCCTACTTAACTGTAGACTTGGTATATTATATGGGAAAAGCATATTTTTGGCATATTGTATCATGTTATGGGTTAGGTACCTATTTATAACAATCGTACCTAGTCAGAATTATTGAAAAAAAAACCAGCTGTTTCATACAAAAATGTACCTACCCCTACTAAAGTAGTTGATTCATCTTACAAACCTGCGCGGTAATTGTGTAACACACAGTAGAAATGGCTTTAATTTTGACAGTTCAACAACATTCATGGCGTAATTATTTTACGTTGTTGAGCAGACCACATCTTTCGAACATACAGCGTGAGTCTTTATAATGTGCGCTTATCGAAATGAGGGAATCTATGCTTAATTTTATCGACGGAAAAAATATTAAATAAAATCGCAATATTTTTCGTATAAAAAAAGGTCTATGTACCTGCTAAACAAAAGTGCGTAGCCGTGCGCTATGCCTTTCTTTAACAGTCGATAAGAAATGATGGGATTGAATTAAAAACATGCAATTGTTACCATGAGGTGGCTAATACGATGAAAAATTAATTTATTAATTTGAGTATTGAGTATTGAGTAATTACTAAAAGTAATAAAAACGGTAATTTTTCGATTAATGTAAAAATTTATGAAAAAACAACAGATTTTGGCTAAAAAAACATGTTTATTTTCAATTGAGAGTAGTTTTTTTTCCACAATTTTCTGAGCCTAATTACTTCCAACCATTATGGAGTTTGTTTCATCGCGATAGATCATTTAGTTTAAAAGTTACACCGTTTTGTTTACACCGGGGTCACTGTAGCGAACAAAATTTAATATATAAAAAATATTTTTTCGTCGATAAAATTAAACGTAGATATGTGCACATATCGTGCTCATTTCGATATGTGCACATTATAAAGTCTCACACTGTATAAAGCAATGGACTAACAATATCTTTCAAAGTGATTCAGATTTTCATTGATAGAGTGTTACGCAATTATTGATTATTGACTGACCAGTTGATGCAGTTGGTAGTGACCCTGCCTTCTAAGCCGCTGGTCCCGGGTTCGATCCCCGGACAAGTCAAACATTTGTGTGCATGAACATGTATATTTGACCTGTGTCTGGGTGTGTATATGTATGTATATCAGTCATCAGGTTACCGTAGTACAGGCTCTACCTAGTTCGGGACCTGAATACCTTGTGTGGATGTTGTCTCATATTTATTTATTTATTTTATTTAATTATGCTGCTGGAGTGCTGGTCCCACAGCTTGAGTTATTGTTAGACTTTATTGTATAAGGATGCAGGACAGACACATTCTGAAATATTTCAGCTCAGAATATATTCCAAACGTCTCTTCATGCTCAAAAATCGATTCTAAACGGACAGATATCCCCGTATATTCCTCTACTTCAGTTGGATCCCGACGATAAATGACCGCCCTCCGAGTGTCTTGAGAATAAAACTCGTCATTTATCAAGAAGATCCGTCTTGGTTTTTAAATCTGGGAATTTAAGAAAGATTTCCTGAAGTCTGAGTGATAGTATAAATTGGCCATTCAAGGGAATGTCGGTAGACCAGTTAAACATAGAGCCAGAAACCAAAAAAAAAACAAATCTTTAACTAAGGTTTGCGTTCTGCCTTGCTGCACAACTTGCTATCTGATGTTGGTGAGTAAATCGAATAACTTATTATTAGGTCTAGGTACTCACAAGCCAAAGGCAGACAGGCGCATAGACACGCCCCAAACATCCAGATATTTTAGAAAAGGCGTACACAATGCATGCAATCTTCCTTACACAGTAATAAATATCCATGCTCAAGAAAATGAAAGCTACGTAACGGACAACGATTATGTGGCGATATGATATTCCCTTTGTATCATACATCTACCTACTAACTATATCAAAAGAATTTAAAACTAGACCCCAATTCATCCCTATCTGGTAATCAGATTAGGCTAGTAGCCGACTCCAACACAATTGGGGAAAGGCAAGCAGCATGATGAATATGTTCACGTCCTCATTCATATTCAAATCCAAGCATATTAGAGTACGTTAGTGGAGGACCCTGTGTAAAATTTTAATGGCTTGTGTTGTCAGCTCTTGGAACACTTGCTACGACTATTTTAAAGGATTCTCTAAGCAGTGGCCACATATTCCTTGTAATTTAAAAGGAATCTGTAATAATTTAGGTTTGTACCACAGAGCACGGAATCTCTCGCAGAAAACGGCAGCATCTCGAGATGGCAGTACTAATAAAATTGTCACGAGCCGCTTTCAAAGCCGACGATTTATTTATGTCATTAATGTCGCAAATGAAATGAAATTGTTTATTCCGTAAATAGGATATCGGAATCACTTTTACACCTTTTATACATATAAACAGAATAAAAAATAAGCTAGATGGAATTGAAATTATAGGAAATTCAATGTTTATTTGTAAGTAGATCTTTTAAGACAATTTTTCACGTCAATATTTTGTTGGTCAATATTTTAAAACTAGATGGACTGACTGACCCCTGAGAAAAAATGGCAAATTAAAACTCAGAGGCCATGGTTTCTTATAAAGTCCTTAGACATTATATTATTAGGATTTTATGTGAGTCTAATAATGCAGAGCCATGTCTGGAAGGGCCTTTTGAATAAAGAGCCATTGCAGCTTTGAGTTGACCTGTCCTAACAGACAGCATCCATGCATCAGTCATCGAGTAGGTGCAGTTGCAGGACATTTGCGTAGGCCATATACAAAATACTCAAAACCGCCAGACAGTTATAAAGTCATGTATTCAATCTAGTCTGCATGCTACTCACATTCACAGTTGTAGTCGACATTTCCTATCTGAAGTGCGAGTAAACGGTGACATGGTTGGTTTGTATGGAAAGTGGTGCCCATGCCGCCTCTAGCCGCAGACGTCTCCGTGATCTGTGGTAGGTGCTGTTAGTTTGGCAGTGGATCTACAAACTCAAACTCAAAACATTTATTTCAAATAAACCAATTACATGCACTTTTGAATTGTCAAGGGGTCGGTCAGTCAGAAAGATGAAGCTAGTTGCCCATTCCAAAGCGTAGTAGGTACCTATGGAGAAGAACGGGCAAAAAACTCCACGGACACTCTTTTAAATCAAAATATTGTTACAAAAAAGTGGTTACATCATTACAGCTACAGCTACAGCTTCATGAGCATCATACCCTTTATGAGCATTGCTTTACACATCTCCAATCTTTGAATAAATAAAGTATATTGTAATTATATGTATCTTGGTCAGACCAAAACCCCAGTTCAAAAAGAAAATTATTTAATTTATTTTCAATTATTATTTTCGCCCCATTTACAAGATTATTAAAAAAAATGGTTTTCGAGACTTTCAACTGTCAATTAGGTATTCAGTTTTTGTAGCTAACGAATGAAGCATATTAGCTAACTTGACACTGTCACCAAAAAAACATCTATTTTCTTAAACTGCAAGCTCCTAATTATTTAAGTAGGTAAGTACATGAAGATATACCAACCCGCACTGGGCCCGCATGGTAGATTACAGCCCACTCCCTCTCGAAGACAGGAGGCCTGTGTCCCAGCAGTGGGGACATTATAGGCTGATTATGCTACGCCATGAAAATACTCGTAGATGTCGCATTAATGTAGACATACATTCCTACAGTTGCAATTAAAAGTTCATTATTCCTGACCAATAAATATATGTATATAGGTATAGGTATATATCCCGAATACCAACCAAAAAGAGGGTCTAGCTAGAACCTAGATAGTCGGAGTTCTCTAAACGAATGAGGGGATTAAATTACTTTCTAGCCGTTACTTAAATCCCTAGATAGCTGCTATTAAAACTTACAGCATACCTATCCTAGGACTGCTAAAGTCGTGCTCTGAGCTAAATATCGTATAAACTCAGGCGTAAAGCTTAAACTTCATGTAGTTGTCTCAGTGCGACTAAGTTGTGTCTTATTAGGATCTGTTTATAGGAATTATGTTCACTTTGACTGCATATGCTGTGAAGTTTATAGTCTACTAGCTTTTGCCTTCGGCTTTGATCGCGTTAATTTAAGGTATCAAGCAAACAAACTGACTTTCGCATGTATAATATTATAGTTAGGAGGATGAAAAACCAGTCTATCGACACTCTTGACTGATAAAATGTATTAGGTACCTACTTAAATTAGAAAAAAAAACTCATAATACACTACACGTGGCGCCATCTATTATCATAAGAACATTATTGTAGTTTTCCTCGATAACAGTAATTTTTTTCGGAATGATAGGTATCTTAAGTCTGTTTCTGTACACCTGAAAACGTATATGCAAAATTTTAGGATGATGTGTTCAGTGGTTTAGACGTGAAAAGGTAACAAACAAACAAACAAACTTACTTTCACATTTATAATATTTTATAGTTAGGATGTAAGTGATCTTAACTGCGGAACATATTTAACTAAAAGTGACTTGACGCAGTGCATAAGTTCCTTAACACTTAATCTAGATTCGAAGATTCGAATGTAAGTATTTCTAGTTAAATAGATTGCAAGCGCTTCCTGAAAGATTGCTCTAGATACTTTGATGGGCTACGAGATTATTTCCGGGTCCTGAATTAATACGAAATTGATTTACATTAGTCAAGTAGATACCTACCTACCTAGACAGGCACAATGTGCAATCGTCAAGGAATATGAATATTCATTTATATCATCTAAAAAAACAAAAAGAAAACATAACCAAGAAACGAAAACTGAATAAACTATCTTTGCAGTAGCCTGCAAAACTTACACTAGGTACCCATAATTACCTAAAATGGCCGTGCTTTAATGTATCCCCGCATTTATATTCTGGCGACAATTTATAGAAGTTAATGGTCATAAACGTCATATACAAATCTTAGCATACTCTATAACGGTTAACAGAAAAAAATGCCATTGAAATAATCCGAATTCTTAAGTGTTTTCCAATCGATATGATTTAGGAATTACATTTGGCATTATTATCTTTACCTGTGTAGATAGGTTTAGTGAAAAACTGTAATAGAATTTAAAAGCATTCATTTCAATAAAACATTTAGATCAGTCGATCATTCATTTAGTCAGTTTAGTAGTGAGTGTTGAGTTTGAAAAACGAAGCTAGTTGCTCATTTCAAAGCGTAGAAGGTTCCTATGGAGAAGAACGGGCAAGAAACTCGATGGACACTTTCATGGAAAATATTGTACTTATTAAAAATTACAATATAATAGACAATTCTATTAAGACAGGATTCATCAGCTGGATCAATCCTGGCAATAGTCTGGATCCGAAACAACCTGAGGAGAACGATCAGCGTGTGGTCGCTACGACGACGGCAAAGTTAAATCCTAACTTTTAAAGCTTACGGTAGTTTTGTAAAGACTTGTTTATACACTAAAGCCGAGATCTGTAAACGTTACATAAGCACTTACTTAGGCTAAACGTTATTCCTGTCTCTGTCGAGAACTGACAAATTTCAAGTGCAAAATAGAGACGAGAACATGCCTAACTTAAAACACGTGCTATACAGGGTGGCCCAAAAGTCGTGGATCAAACGCAACTAGGGGTTAGGTGGGGTCATCAGCTGCAAAAAGTTGTTCTACGGGAGGTCCTTAAGGTCAACCCCTGCAGAGTATAATTTATTTTGAGTTTTTATGAGAAAATTGACTTTTTTTAACTAATTCTTATTGAAATTCGAAAAAATCTACATCCTGTATCTTTTTTATAATTTTCACTAGATTAGTACTGATGAGTACTTGCCTTAGACATGCTATTTATGTTTGTTTATTGGGTGTGTTGAAGATAATATTAAGTTTTACGAAAAATTTTTTCTCAAATCATAACTTTTCATTTACTTTGGACCCCACTGTGAAAAAAAAATACTCTACCGAAAAGTGACCCTGTGTTACAAGTTTTGGCGCATTTAATAGAGATTCCGAAAAGGTATTACACATGGCCATGAGTGGCTCTAATATCTTTCTAGGACGAAAAAACAAGACAACGATTGTGAAATAATTGTTTTATTAAGCAAAACATTTTACAATAAATGCTCAAAATTCCTGCCTCTGACCATAATACATAATCTGCACCGTCTAATATTATTAATTAATTTATTATTTTTTAATAATTAATAATTTAATATAATAATAATAATAAAATTTATAAAATATAAATAAAATTTAAAAATTTAGTATAATAATAATAAAATAATAATTAATATTTTTAATAATTAATAATTTTTTAATTTATTATTAATTAATGTATTAGTTCCAGTTTATTTTTAAATAAGCCTAACCGAGTTTTATGGTTGGATTAACTTTGGCCTTGCTACGAATAATCGTCCTTGAAAGATATTAGAGCCACTCATGGCCATGTGTAATACCTTTTCGGAATCCCTATTAAATGCGCCAAAACTTGTAACACAGGGTCACTTTTCGGTAGAGTATTTTTTTTTCACAGTGGGGTCCAAAGTAAATGAAAAGTTATGATTTGAGAAAAAAAAATTCGTAAAACTTAATATTATCTTCAACAAACCCAATAAACAACCGTAAATAGCATGTCTAAGGCAAGTACTCATCAGTACCAATCTAGTGAAAATTATAAAAAAGATACAGGATGTAGATTTTTTCGAATTTCAATAAGAATTAGTTAAAAAAAGTGTATTTTGTCATAAAACTCAAAATAAATTATACTCTGCAGGGGTTGACCTGAAGGACCTCCCGTAGAACAACTTTTTGCAGCTGATGACCCCACCTAACCCCTAGTTGCGTTTGATCCACGACTTTTGGGCCACCCTGTATAAATAACGTTTAAGTTCTCGGCCTTACAAACAAACACTGTTTGTCTACGTCAGTGACATAAAACCTCACACACATTTTCACACAAACTTGTTAACTTGAACAAAGATAAAATAACTTGAGTAGGGATTAAACTTATTACATCTCATAACGTCTCAAAGTATTCTCGGGTGCTTTGATAACTTAACTCATATGAACACTTTGACTTGTGAACTTTTTATAATCAGCTCGGCGAGTCGTGGTCTCGGGGAGAAAATCTATATACCCCACAGCCCGCAGTTTTGGTACAGTCAAGTACAAAAATATTTGCAAAGCCATCGAAGAGTATATATTATATTATTTTTCACACCACCTGCTCGAAAATGTCAAATTATATGTCAAGCAACCTTAACCCAAAGTGAGTCATTAGTGGCCGGGGGCACAGCCGGTCAATAATGTTATACTAGATTTCATTATGACCCGCTGGTCAATAATGTGATTTGAATTTGGAATCTCACATGCTCAGCTAAAATGGCAGTATAGTACTAACAAACACCCTTTGGTGCCAGAAAGAGGAAAGCTATTCTCGAAACCCTTACTACGCGTGGATGATATTCTCGATTTCCTACAAAATCATAACGACTGCTTCTTCATATCGTTGCCATGTTTTCGAAGACATAATATTCTAAGAATAATTAGATAACTACGAACCATTTTTTGAAAGGAATGGTTAACATTAAAACTGGCATTAATAATAACAAATACCGTACCGCGCCGTAATACCGTAATAGTAATTGGCTGTAACATTAGTTAATTTATTTTAAGTAAACTGCGCTAAGATTGCTGTGGATTTTGTGAATAAATAAATAAATATTAAAACCTATCTATAGATACTACAGTCGATTTATCACACTTAATAAATACTTTGTTTTTCGTACTATGCCTATTATTTTCTCACAGTAGGTGTAAAAAGTAGAGTATCCTCCTCTGGGCTAAAGGTGTCTTTGCCTTGGGCTAGCTTGAATCTCGAGCGCAATGAAGGATTCGGGATTTAACTCCCGAGCGCAGCGAGGGAGTTAAGAGTTTAACTCACGAGCGAAGCGAGGGAGTTAATACAAGAATCCTTCATTACACTTCATTACACAGTACTATGCCTATTATTTTCTCACAGTAGGTGTAAAAAGTAGAGTATCCTCCTCTGGGCTAAAGGTGTCTTTGCCTTGGGCTAGCTTGAATCTCGAGCGCAATGAAGGATTCTTGTATTAACTCCCTCGCTTCGCTCGTGAGTTAAACTCTTAACTCCCTCGCTGCGCTCGGGAGTTAAATCCCGAATCCTTCATTGCGCTCGAGATTCAATATGACGCCCGTGACATAAGACACAACTTTAGCCCCTCGGTGCATAATCTACTATTAGTCGTATATAATAGCAATAGAATTTAGTAGAATCTCACTTTCTGTACGTGTACGAATTTGTACCAAGATGCTTCATTATGCTAGGAATTTTAGCAATAACACAAGACGGCACTGATATTAGTAAATTTAATAATATTTTGTCGCTTAGAGCTAATCTTGTAACGAAAGCATGGCGCGAATTTAAACAGCGCAACGCCATCTATCGAGCTATAAGACAACTTTTGCGATTATTGACTTATCACTTGCACATCATGAACAAGGTCTATTTGTCTATAACGTGCCAGTCTGATAGTTTCAATCAACCTTAGTGAAGTTTCTATTTAGTGGGAATTGCCGTCAAATGATAAATAAAGCACTTACAAGGTCGACTGTACAAACGTGCGAAGAAAAATAAATCGCATTATAACTAATTTTCTTTTGTTATCCAAAACTTTTGAATCCATTGTGATGTTCATTTGTTTCATTGCACGTTTAGACGTAATATTGAAATGGAAGTTCTATTTGTGTGGCAATTTAAAATGATGCAGTAATAACAATCTCGTGTCAGGCCACACAAGTCCTTGGAACAAGATTCGTCTTGAAATAAAACATGTAATGTAATATTTAATACAACACTAGCTATCAAAACATTATGACTTACACTACACTGCAGTCGGTAATGAAAAAAGGACAGTGGTGCCGATTCCCTTGTTCACAAACTAAACCAAATTTAAGTTCAGTGCATCTTTTTCTTTCTATTTCATTAAGAAAAGGACAGAAGATAAATTTTAGTTTAGTCCTGTCAAATTAATCAGCGCCTGACACTACTCCATACAAGTTTAGACGTGATTAAAAAGTTGACTACTAAAATTACATCAAATTACGTCAGGTGCTGACTAATTTGACAGAACTAAACTAATATTTATCTTCTGTCCTTTTCATAATGAAATAGAAAGAAAAAGATGCACTCAACTTAAATTTAGTTTAGTTTGTAACAAGGGAATCGGCACCAGTATCGCGCGAAACTGTTACCGGCATTGGCTCTCACATACAAACATTTAATCAACAAGATGGTAGACTACCTCGTCTCATGACAGCTAACCGTCAACAGTAGTGTTCACGGTTCGCTGTCATGAGACGAGGTAATCACTTCAGAGGTAGTCACTTCAGAGGTAGCTCTGAAGTGACTTTAATATTCTATATCTATAAAAATATTGCCACCGAGATTGCGGCAACACTCTTAATGCTATTAACGAAATGAAACTGCAGCTCTTTGCAGTAACGCTTATTCTGCAACTTTACCATCTACTGCAGTAGATACCTAGTTGTACAAGGCTGCAACTAATTTACTAGAAATCCCACCTTATTCAATTAATTATTTATCAAGACGTAGTTTCAGAAACAGAGAATCGAAACGTGCTCTGATACCCATGAAGTTAATACTTGAAATGTTAGAAAACCATTAAATTAGCTAAATTGTTTTAGTCCTCCAACCGAGGAAATAGAAAATAAGTATTTGCTGAGATTTCCAAATACTTCGTAAAGACAATCTGCGCGGTAATTGCGTTACACACCAACAGTAGGAATGACTTTCATTTTGACAGTTCAACAACATTCATTGCGTTATTTACGTTGTTGAGCAGACAAATTGTTCGAACTTAAGAAGCAATGGATTAGCAATATCCTTCAAAATTATTCAGATTGTGATTAAAGTGTGTTACGCAATTAGGGTGCTGATCTTTTCTCATATTTTTATAAGGTTTTCATAGATACTTCGTTGTAATATAAAAAAGTGCAGCTCTAAATAAATTGGTAACGTACAAACGTTTTAGGCCCAATTAACACCATGTTTATCACATTAGAAAAAAGAAAAAACCGACAGCCCACTTTACAAAAAAATTACTATGTTCGAGAAAACACAACAGCTATCAATTGTTTTATAATAATTATGAACAGTGTTTACGCTTTTGTGAATACGTTCGTGAATTTCTTGCCTTATAATTATTAGCACTTAGTTCATACCCATCATGACTTCGAGAGTACCTTTTCAGTCAGAACAACTAACACTAACATATAGTTTCTAAATTGCCAAGTTTAAACAACTTTTTTTTCGCAAAAATACATAAGTACTTAAAATATTTTGAATTTCGCGTACTACATTGAAGGAATCACCTTAAGGGCCCGATCACACGTACAACCACGCCACATCGCAGCGACATAATGTGGGCAAGTATTGGTTACGTGTGAATAGTGTCGCTGCAGCATCTTGCAGTTGTGTTGTGGTGACTACAAAATCAAATCAAATGGTCGACGCAACGTTGTGGCCGCGACGTGGCCTTGATAGGGTCGGTATCGCTCACACGGTTATTTTGTTGGCCAAATGTGGTCCGTGAGAATAAACTATTAATTTTCATACAAAGCGACCGTCCACGTGTGTGTTGTATGGTGGTTGGGGTACGAAGGATTAGTAATGCATGCATTACTAAGGGCATACCCATAATAATGCTAAAGTAGAGTTTGACCACTTCTGAAATTCAAATTCTCAATTTTGAAACCGGGTGTAATGGACTTAGATTCGAATATCGTTATCTACAGCTGCTCTGTTGAGACCTTAATGGCGCCTGATATTTGAGGCTTATAATAGGGACAACTTTTTCGAGTGACACGTAACTCCTAAAATGGGTTAGGTAACAGCATTTCGCTTGTAATCAGTCGGCTTGCCCCTTAGATAGTAATAATATGAGACTGCCAGGGTTGCGGGAAAGTCCGAAAGGCTTACCGTGGCTCCTGGCACAGGCAACTGAAGGAACACGGGTGGGTTTTAGTCAGTAAGAGCGGGAGAAGTTATTTGATGATTTCCCACCCACAAAAAAAAGATAGTAATAAGTATGTACCTTTATAAGGTAAAGCAAAGATGCTTGTTTTACGAAAATTACAGTAGGTACTAGATATTATGGTAGGTACGTACTTAGGTAAGTAGCTATAGGTACCTATTAGTTTCAGCCCGCATCTGTAGGTTACAAAGTGGCATGTAATAGACATCTAGAATAGACATCTAGAATAGACATCTAGATATTTGTTTAAATATTTCATTGTGCTAAGAACACGAACGCTTCCGTCCCCATCACCACATCCTGGTGTTTGACCTGGGAAGGAGAAGTAGCGCAACTAACTCCCCAGCAAACACATCTTTGTCCGTATCACCACATCTAAGAATCGCATTGGTGAGTACAGTTTAAACTTTAAACACACAGTAGTCGCTAAAAATAAAACTGAAAACTGTATTTTCTTTGATTTAACCCATCGATCGCCACTTTTTATCCTACCTACGAAAAGTAAGCGAGAATGCGTCTGCCAATAGTGCTGATTGTAATAATCAGCACTATTGGTGCAAATTACAAATTACATCGTCTGTTAATATGATTCGTTATTTAGAGCAATTCTTACATGTCAGGATGGCCGAGCGGTCTAAGGCGCTGCGTTCAGGTCGCAGTCCACTTCTGTGGGCGTGGGTTCGAATCCCACTTCTGACAAGAGCTTTTTTTAGTACTTTTTAGAATTTTAGATTTACTTATCCGCTTGTCTGTTCTACTTTTAATAATATCTAATAATGTTTTCACTCCTCTTGCTCAAAAAGACCGTCATTGTGACGTACCAGTGCGAAGAAAAAATAGCAATTCATCCTCTAGGGGAAAAAGTTTTTTTTTTTTAATTTTTGTGTGTCAAATGACAATGAGCCTACAAAAACGAAAAAGTCTTTAGTCATCAGTAGAATAATCATGAATATAGACTCGACTTATTACTGTTTCATAAAAAAAGAACTTCATTTTATTTTTGAAAATGGAACTACAATCGGCGATCTCTTTGGTAGAATGCATGCAATGCGTTGCGGCTGCAGAAGAAAAAACTAAAAAAAGACATTGGCGCGAAATCTTTATAATTTTTCTCTAATTGCAAATTGAATTGGTAGTGACCGTAATTAATTTTACAATAGTGAAAATGTCATCATCTAGTGAGAATTGAGGCCCTAATTTGCAAATAGAAGAGAAAGGAAAAGAATCGCTCAACATTCATCTTCACAGAGGACTGAAATTAAGTTACCGGGAAAAAAACATCTCGTTAAATATCCAGAATTGTACAAATTGTACATTTAATTTTTAATAAAATAAACTACATATTTCATATTGTATTGGATTGTTTTATTTTCTCGCAATCGTAGTGAAAAGTAGAGTGTAACACGGAGCTAAAAACCCATTAAAACTCGGTTTCTATTTACTCCCTCGCTAAAGCTCGGGAGTAAAACTACCTCGTATATAATGGGTCATTTTAGCTCCTAGTATAACAATCTACTATTTGTTTTTTGGAAAATAATTGAGTAAAAATAAGAGTAGTTATGACGTTATAGCTTCGGTCAAGAATATTCCTGGTCGAAGCGATAACACTTCACACAATTTAATAGAACAAACAAGTTTTCACTTCCTTTTCTTGTATCTTTTTCAAGGAACAAATAGAACCTTTCAGTTTTTTATAAAATCACTTTTTTTACAGTTACGATACATGTTGGACAAGTTCATGGATCTACGTAAGGAGTCAAACCAGAAGTTAGCTGACAACCCTCACTTGACCATTGGTGACGTCACTTCTGTCAATCTTACCATGCTATCTGTAAGTACCTATAGTCTATGTATCTATAGGTATCTATTCAGCCCGTAATGTCCCACTGCTGGGCAAAAGCCTTAAGACACATTGTGGTAGAAAAAGTTCGACTTAGTATGAAATGGGTACAAAGGACCAGTACCAAAAAGCTGGAGAAAAAACAAAACCTCCTCCATTTTTGAAGGCCCTTGATGAAGGAACGTGTCATAACTTTTCATTCATAATTTCGATTCATCATAGCTACTGTTTTATTTACAGGGAGGAATACAAAACAACGTTGTGCCGGAAAAGTTGACCGCTAGTTTTGACATACGCATCGCACTGTCTGTGAACCTCAAACAGTTCGAGAGCGAGGTAGGTACTACGTTTAATAAAAATAACTTTATTGTCTACGAACTTTGTTCCATATTATTGGAGCAGTGTGTACCTACCGAGCTACCTAGCCAAAAAACATATTAAAATATAAATATAAATATCGTCTGAGATTGCACACAGCACCATCTAGTTCCAAGGTAAGCACTTAACACTTAAGGCTTGTGTTATGGATACCAGATGGTTGATACACTACTTAAATACATTTTTTTTTTCGTAAATACATACATATTATAAATATACATACATGACTCGGGTACAAATGTCCATATTCATCATACAAACATTTGCCCCTACCGGGATTCGAACCCAGGACCATTTGGTTTCGCTGACTACACTTAGCCACTGTAGCCACTACACCTATTAGGTATAGGTAGGTAACTTATTAATAATTATAACATTGGGTACACAATTGTAGCTACCTCTAAAATTGAACACAGATTGTAGACAATTAAATGAATTCTTGTTGATGTGAACGCTTTTTGTGGCAGACTATAGGTACCTACTTTATGGTTAGCCCGTTATCTGGCAGCAAGCGCAACTGCTGATTGTGGGGTTCTGGATTCGATTCTCAGGTGTTATTATTATAATTGGCTTAGTAGCAGCTCGGAGTCGGGATTGGCTAGCTATTAGATGGGATTTAAAATTTTAAACACAAATTCCGAAATGTGACTCTTAGATGAGGCCATTTTTGAAGGCTCTTTTACTTTTAAAAGCTCTTTTAATGCTTACTTTACGTAAGTCAGAGGTTGAAGGAACTTAATGAGTCATTTAGGGTGCAAAAGCGTATTATGTCCAACCTCTTGCGATTGGTTTTACAAGTACAACAAACGACAAGGTAACCTCTAAAACATCCGTTTTATAGTTCTGAAATCTTTATTTGTTGCGAACCACACAAGACTAACTTCGCTTTTATGTTGTAATGAAAAGTTTCGAGTTGCTAGATTTCCCAGGAGTAAGTTAATAAGACACACATAGAATCAATTGACCTAGTCTCTTAGGTATATAACTATAAACATTAATTTCCGATTTCCAAACCAATAAAACCATTTCGTTTCTTCATTTTTGACATCGCACCGTAGAAATCCTTCTACAATCTGTCATTTTGTCTTTCATTTCTAACGATCTTTGTCTAGGTCTTTTTTTATGTAGACTATTTCGGAAGAACGTTTTCTATCCTTACTGTCAAAATCACACTGAAAACTGACATTTGTCTAAGGTAGTGAAGACAATTTGATTTTGGAATCGCCATTAGAACACTTTCTACTCGACGGCCACAAAGTATCAACGGTTATCTACAAAATCATGCTTTTACAAGGGACCGTTTTGATCGCAAAACTGTGATAATGAATAGAAGAACAAAGCTATCTTCTCCTATTTTACATAATTTAGTTGGGCATAAGTACAGTACAGTAAAAAAATCAGCTGTTCCGTACATTTATGGTCAAAATATAGGTACCAGCTAATTTTTTTTTCGCGATTTCATATTTGGTCCCATAGTAAAAGTTGTTCATAATGATGAGTACAATGACCCCTTAAGAGGTTGATGGTGTTTTACTAATAACCCCGTATAACGAATACTAAGAAAATCGGAATTTCGATTATGATTTTCTTTTTCGGGACGCTGTTCGTTCGTTCCTAAACTGATTTCCCGTCAGGCTAGGTGAGATCCGGTTTTATCTGCGTCATAAAGGGATCTATCCTCATTTTATCTTCTGAAAAGGTACACTACTATAAATCAAACTAGGATGAAGGTTTACAGCGGATCTAATAATACACTCACCTTCAACATTTTGTTCTTGTAAAGGTGTTTTGATAATAACCCTGTACTACATATATATATAATATATACTACTTACAAATAAATAAATAAATAATTTCTTCTAGATAAGACGCTGGTGCGCTGAAGCCGGTGACGGAGTAACGTTCGAGTACGAGCAGAAGGATCCCTACGTGGCGTCGACCAAGTTGGACAACTCCAATGCCTACTGGCTTGCTTTCAAGGCTGCTGCTGAACAAATGTAAATACATCATCATCTTCACCTTTTCTTTTGCTTTTTCATCCACTGCCTACACCCCAACCGTTGTGGCAGCCATCGACCGGTCTTATATTATAGCATACCCCCTGTACAATAAAATCAACCCTGATTGCAAAAAAAAAACCTGCTGCTCCATACATCAAATGTTCGCTTCTCGACAATATGTCGGGAACAGCAGATGTTTTTATTCATATTTCAGAGGTAGTCATAGTAAAAGTTGTGCATTTTCATGAGAAACTAGTACTATGTCCCTAATAAATAAATAAACAAATAAGCCCATTATTAATACTTTTATATTGAAATGCTCTTTATAATAAATGATTGTTGGGTATTTTCCCCTTATTTTTGCTGGACACAATGATTTAATTGGGGCAGGTAACAACTTTTTTGATAAGTACCTACGGCATCGTGTGTTTGCGTACAGTGCCTAATTTATTTATTGAACTTTTGGGTCGGTATTCTCGGTATTTAGGTAACAAGTAGGTATTCATAAGCCGAATAATTAAAAAAACCGCGCATTAATTACGCTATTTATACCTACTTAAAAGCAGAAAATAATAACCAAACCTCGTGATGACAAATGTTAGAACATCACATTTGTAGGTACCTACTACTGAATTAGTTGTAGCTTGTTAGAGCTAGTATTAGGTACAGTAGTAGTAGATACTCTAGTTATAGAATATTCCAGTAACATTATTTAACAATTAATTAAAATTAATTAGCTACATTCTAAAATAAGTGAGTTCTGATCGATTGAACATCTGCCCACGTTCACACGGACATAAAAATTGCGTGGCGGGATTTTTTCGCGCACTGCAGGGTCTTCAACGCACTGCTTAGCTCCGAGTTGAAAATCCGACAGTGCAGACGCGCTGGGATGCACTCTGTTGGATTCTCAATGCTCGGTTTAACACCGAGAGCTGAATATCCAGTGTGCGATTAAATCCCGCCGCGATTGCCTGTAAAACTATAGTATTTAGCTAAACCTATATTTTGAGCTTAAATTGCCACTACTATTCTTTCCTACATTAGTAAATAGAACAATAGAAACATCTCTGTCTAGATTCCATCGACGTACGATGGAATCTAGACAGAGATGTTTCTATTGTTCGACTTACATTCACGAGCGAATCCTGGCGCCGCTAAATACCGGGACAATTGCAGTTCGATTGGAAATGAAAAATCAAAATCTTATACACTCGCTCGCTTCCACTCCAGTCTACCTCATGTCCTATTGTTGAGTATGTTACGTTGTATAAAAACATGGAGTATTTCAATGTTCACTATAGATGTATTTCATGATGTTCTTTTTTAACTTAACACATTTTTTCTTGCTGAGAGACTGCTGAGCACCAACTACAGAGTTCGAGCCCGGGTCGAACAAAGAATCATTGGGCTGTTTTATTGGGAATTTCCAGTAACAAACTAGAGTACGGATATGTACTAGAGCATGTGCTAACTCTGGACTGGATGGCTGATCGCACTACGCTCAGCTTCTTTTAAACGGGACCTAACATACGTGCGTGCGTGGCGAAGTGTGCCTAAAATACACATCTGCCTAGCATTATTCTGGAGATGAAGGGAATTCAAAGTTATATAATAAAATACACAATTTCATTATAACTTTCTTCACAGAAAAATCACGCTCAAACCCTGCACGTTCACGGGTGGAACCGACAGCCGGTATTTACGAGAACTTGGTATTCCCGCGCTCGGCTTCTCGCCGATGTGTAAAACAATACCTGGTCTGCATGAGCACGACGAGCATCTTCGAGCAGACACCTACCTACGAGGTATCGGGATCTACGAGGCTTTAATTCCTGCTGTTGCCAATGTGTGATTGAAAATCATTACTGAATTTGTGAACTTGAATGATTAAATAATCGTTTGAATTATATTCTAGTTTGTTTTCCAGCGATTACCCTTTCATATTCTTAGTCTGATTATAGCGATCCCAATCCTCCCCATGACTGTTCATCTTACAGGTCATTGGAAGGAACCACTAAAGAAGTAGGTACCTACTTGCTAAAGTACCTAGAGTAACCATTTTTCAATGCCTATATGTTTTAAAGTTTTAAGAACTTCATTCGCTTATAAATTTAATATAAATAGATATAGGGCATTAAAATAACGATCCAGTAACCCACAAAAAAATTCAACTTGCAATGGAATACATATATCGTCCCTGCAAACAATGGCGTATTAAACTTATCGTCGTTATATACAAGTCAATATATTTCTGCAATACTGGTTTTTATGGCACCAAATGAAACAAACATAAACCGAATAATAAACCCGTTTCAGTTTATTATCTTCAATGAATTTGTCAACAATCCTGTGAGCGTCATACGTGTAAATATTGGCGATAGGTCCAGTTACAGTAAATGGGAGCTAATAAATAAACAACAGATAACTCAATCATAAACACAGTCTACGGACCCATTAAAAATGGAATTTCTCAAAATTGTCTTTTTGGCCATAGACCAAAAGTTGCTAAATTAGCTGGTTACTAATATTCACAAAAACTTCTTATTGTAAATAAACTATCAAACTGTTCAATTTAAAATATCTATATAAACCTAAACTAACTAAAACTATTAACAAATTCAAAATATGGCGTCGATAAATTCCTGCGCATCGCTGTCGACTGGTAATGTACCCAAGCAAGAGATTGGCGGCATTGCCACGTTGTATGGCAATGCTATGGCCAAGGTAAAGGCCAGCCCTTGGGTCACGGGAAGTGTCAACAAGCCGTTTGGAGATTTCATTAAACAAACCATGAGCACTGGGGCCCCACGGCCCGAGGGTTTCAACCCTAAACGGCTCGAAAATATAATTACCGATAAGGTTATTATACTTTCGACGCTTGATGTTTTCCGCAGCCGCAGCAGCAGCGCTAGCATAGCACGCCGAGCCAGGAAGATACTCAATACTTTATTGCATTCCACATGTAAACTTAGGTGGTAAACTTAAAATTAGATCACATGGACCCTGTTGGGCACAGCAAAATAAGTGAGTTAGGAGAGAGGAAGCACTTTTAATTTATAATTATAAAATAGTAGGTAGGTACTTTCTAAGAAGAATTAACAGTATAAAATATAAGTAAATAGGTATTTATAAGTGAGATGATGAGATGATTTTAAATTTTCGTCTAGGTACTAAAATTATGACTTTATAAGTCTATCATTTAGATATTCATTAAGCGAATAGTAGCTTTTATTAATTAAAAATTGTCTAAGTTTTTTTAAAAATATGTGAATTTTTTCTTCTTTTTTTATTGATGCGGGTAGTTTGTTATATACTTTGATGGACATTACGTAGGGACTTTTAGAGTGCATTTTTAGTCTAGAACTTGGTATGTTTAGCCTAGATCGGTGTCTAAGTAAATAGCGTGACTGAATGTCTTCACGTTTGGAGTAAAATTCTTGATGTTAACGCACAAATTTGCATGCTTCTAGAATGTATATACAGGGAAGGGTTAAAATGTTATGTTTTTGGAAGTAAGGTTTACAACTGTCGGTTTGCTCAATGTTCACCAGGATTCTGACCAATTTCTTTTGCAGGTGAACAGATGGGTTGGCGCAAGAGTATCGACACACGTTGCGTCCCACACTAAAGGCCTAGCCACCTTCCAAGGAAATAAAGACATGCCACCGGGTCTCTTGCCATCGTCGCGAGCCAAGCCATTAGGTTCTAATACAGCTGGAACGCCGACGGTGACAAGAGCTCGTCGCATGATGTCATTTATGTTTGCGTGCCGAGCTAAGCGGCCCGCACTTCGGCTGCAAGACAGGCCATGGTGTCCGAGGCTGTTGACAACTTCGCCACAGTGACATCGATTAGGAGAACAACAAGGAGCTCCTAGTCGTAGGGAAGCAGCGAGGTGGAAAGTAGTGTCGTTGAACAAAGTGCCTATGTTCGACGACGGTAGTGCATGAAGCCAAGACCCGACTCCCACTTGCCCATAGCAAGCAGGCGCGCACGCTCCGCAATAGTAGCAGACGTGTTAAGTAAATTGTTCTGTACTACTCTGCAAAGCGGCTCATTCCAGTGTCTCTGGGAAGATTATTATCTGGTTGATCTGAATTTGGGCAAGCGAGTCTCCAGACATCCATAGCCTCGGTGAAGCAAGGCACATCTAAATTAATCAGACTGATAAATTTTTCAGTGCCGTAGACCGAGGATATGAAAGCCGGTAAACTAACACTAGAAATTTTGATTGTTACTTTACGTGTCTCCAATGCGTATTGATTTATTATGCTGCAGGTGACATTATACTTCAAGACAGTTGTTATAAAAACCAAAATTAACTTCTACTGTAGGTGACTACTACCCATTACCATATACCATAATACCCATTGTAGGTAAATCGTGTTTAAATTATATGTTCTTTTGTTAACCAAGCAATCCTGCAACTATAAACCAGGTCTAGGTGCGCTAAATTGACGATCGTCTAGCTAGTTAATTCCTAAACGGGAGCTCGTAAAAAAACAATAAGTAAGTCTACGTGAGCCATTAGTGAGGGTGCCATAAACTACTGTAATTTGCCGACCTGTTGCTTTTCTTCTGTTTTCCTAATAGCTTGTAAAACTTTGCTTGAAATAATGGAAGCGGTGTTTACAGATCGGTGGATAGGTACTAATTGGAACGAAAATTTAAGGTAAATGAGTTTCGAGTAGGAGCATGTTGTGTAACACAAGTGCGATATTAAAATGTTTGAAAATTAAACATTATGAAGAAGAATTTACAATGAGCCTATTCCTAGTCTAGAGAATGTAAATAGGTAAAGATTTAAATACATCACCCAATCCAGAAACAAGAAGTTGGTATTTTAACAATACGCTAGCAACAAAGCTGAAAGACGTTCAGGTCATTCGTCCGTAAGTATATCAGCAAGCGCTCCACCAGTACTGTTTTAAAGCGAATTATTTTCTGGTCGACTAAAATACTCGTCTCAAGGACAACGTTTGGCGCGGAGTATTGCATAACACAATGAATAACTTAGCAGATCCGTAGTTCCTCTCGTTTGGCGCCCAGTGTGGGACTAACGTGCGCTTTTTGGTGCCCAACACGGGACTTACCTCCGCGCGATTCCTACGCATTGCGTAAATAAGGAAACTTTTACGTTAACGAATTTGTATATTTAATGACAACGGCATTGTAGTCGGATTACCCTGGCTCGCCTGTGCCTGGTACGGAACTTCGGTCTCACTGTTACGACTGTAGCCTTCAAATATTCATTTGAATCAATTAAAGTGAATCAGGCCGAGTACTTACGAAGACTTTGCAGTAATGATAAAAACATTAGGAATGAGATTGTTGTATCTCTCGGTATAATAGATTCCTTTAATTTACATGCTAGAGTGCTTTCTTGTGTCAATTATTAATTCAATACTGCATATTTTAGCGGGTGTACAAAGACACTTAACGAAGCCGAGAGTCACTTTTACTCTCCGTCATCGTAATATTTTTGTTGTACTGGGCCATACCTGGACCGTTCTGGTATGGAGATATAGAAGGTCAAAATTCCAACTTTTACTGACTTTTTTTACGAAAACTTGTTTTAAATGTTATAAGTTAACTTAACTTAAAATACACCCACGACCCCTGTACCGTTGCATGCACCCATAAGCACAATGCTCACGTGTGTTACATTGCGCACTAACACAAACAGCAAATATTCACATCAAAAATAAAAGTCGTGTCCCAACAATAATTTTTGTGAAATGTTACTTAATTTGATGTACAGAATGCGTAGTTGACGGCTAAGTGATGTGTCTTTTTACACCCTGTATATCAAGAACACTGGCTTTTGATCTACATAACAATATATATAGTGAAGGCTATCAGACTGAAACTAGAGAACATGCGTTATCAAATACCACCATAAAATATCAACTCAAACTCAAAGCATTTATTTCAAATAAACCAATTACAGGCAGTTTTGAATTGTCAAGGAGTCGGTCAGTCAGAAAGATGAAGCTAGTTGCCCATTCCAAAGCGTAGTAGGTACCTACCTATGGAGAAGAACGGGCAAGAAACTCCATGGACACTCTTTTAAATCAAAATATTGTTACAAAAAAGTGGTTACATCATTCATGTTGTAATTATACACGTGAGAACGATGTAGAAAGACGTGCACGTTAAAAGCGTCTGTAATAAAAAGATAAAAACAATTATGGAATTAAAATAAGCCGGGGCAGCTAAGAAATGGCCTACTGACGGCGCCCGTTCACGAACATGACGCATGGATCAGCACCATTCAGCTCAACCATTTTGAAGGGAACTCAATGATCCAATACCCAAATAATAATAACCAAAAGATTTGTGATACTCAACATGTTGAAATGAACAGAATATAGGTACCTACTATGTTTCTACTTATTGAGTAGGATTCGGTACAATAGGTATATTCAGATACCGAAATCAAAGTGTAGGTACTAAACGAATAAAAATAAAAAGGCTAACATTATTACCTATACAATGTGTAATAAATTGCTATAATATAGAACAATGGACACGATCCTAATATGTTATACATTATTAGTATCAGCCTTATCTCACGAACACACTCAGGTTTAGTAGCTACATACTTGTAGATAAGTCCATTATAGGTACATATAAATTTAGCAAAATCCAGGCATTATACACTATACTAACGATAAATAGATGTTTAGAATTATTTAGTAAAAGAAATACCTTACTTACTTCTGTTACTTGCTTGCATAATTATTTCGTTTTTGTAATTAAAAACATAATATTATGTAAAGCGATTGTATTACCCGTAAGTACTTTGGTACATTCATATTAATAAGCTATAATGTGGAGCAAAATAATAGTCATCCAAATTCTACTGAAAAGGCTACTGCATTCACATACCTGCAATATTGTATCTCCTTCTCCCTCTAATCCACCCAAAGTTTGTCTGTAAAAGATCGCTTTCTTGACGATAAGACCGCCCATTGAACAATTTCTACATTTCATTCAGTTCATTTCTACATCTTATATCTGTAATTTCTATGGTGTAGGTATATAATAAAGATTATTCTATTCTCTTCTTCTACACTACTTGGAACTCTGTTCACACCACAACTGGAGGACCCAAATAAGTAAGATATTCTCTTTAGTACGGTCAAATGGGGTTACTTTGATACTACGGGGTTACTTTGATAACAACTTTAGGCTTATGAAAAACTTAATTTTATAATACTTATCTACAACACCAGTTAAAAAATAAACTATCAGTACTTGGCACTACTGATAGTTTCTTTGTATTATAGCGTTGTAGTTATTATAAAATTAAGTTTTTCATAAGCCTAAAGTTGATATCAAAGTAACCCCGTAGTATCAAAGTAACCCCATTTGGCGGTACAGCTAACACAAACAATAGCTATGAGTACATCGGAACGGAGGCCGGGAGGCTGTAAATCTTCCTCGCTGTAGGTGGCATTACACCAGTAGTATAGTAAATCATTTTTATCCCATAATATTGGTGTTAAAGCCTTTGTTTTTTCATACCTTTCTAGATAAAATACAATTCAAAATGCGTTTTTTCACCGATGGTATATGTCTGCCGCTTAATGGATATATATACATGCAACATGGTCGTTGAAATATTAATTTAAAACAATAAATTGTCGATTGCTCTAGACATGTCTGTAGTGAACCTAATGGATGTGAAAATGCTAACGAGGACTCGTGACTGTGCTCCGGAAGTTTTGAATTCGGAACAAAAGCAAGTTCTTTTGTTCCATGTTCAAACAAACATTTGAATATAGAACTCCTGGGCATGTCGACTAACGGTCGTGTCCAAAATGGCTTGAAGTGTTTAAAAGGTTGCCTTGTACCTACTTCTAACTTTCTATATATCTGATTCGAATATACTACAAAACATTGTTCTGAAATCATATAGTCTTGACAGAAGTGCCAAAAGGGCCTCTACTTTGAAACCAACCAGATGATTATTTATTTTAATGACATCTTCAGAAGGTCTCTCTTGAGAATTTCGTTTTTTATCTCGCACGTGCTTGCAAAGCCAACCAAGCCTCGGCTTTCCATAACTGAATCAAAGTGTTACTCAAAATGGAAAACGAAATACAGCCCCAAACCCACAACACACCACGATTCAGATTTCATTTCCTTCTAAATGTAGTGCACATTTCACGTGCGCCTTCGGTAAATGTCTTGCTGAATAACGTATAAGACTATCGATTCCTGCACTCATTGCTGTAGGTCTCTTAAAAATTGATTCTAGTTTAGCGAGGGCACGCTCTGTATTTTTGTATTGACCTTCATTTTCGTAGTGGGTTTCGAAGAAAAACATTAAGTTATTCATCTGTTCGAGTGTGAACCTCAAACCTTGGACATCGTCACTTAATCTATAGATATAAGTCGTTATGGTGTCGTTAGAATTCACCAGAATATTTAAGATTAATAATAATAGAGTTCCGTGACCAATTGTGATTGACTGACAAACAAGTATGGTTTAAACTAATTAAGATAGGATAATAGGTTCAAATAGTGTACAGGTGCAATAAAAACAGCCTTTATTCTGTAAAAAACTCACCGTGAAAACATAGGTGAAGTGAGCTGTCAAAATCAAAAGTGATTTTATTCAAACTAGGCACTCACATCTAGGCAATCAGCACTTTTTGAACGTCAAATTACATAGGACAGTCCCCCAAAACGCCCGGCTTTCTCCACTTCCTAGTGCTTTAGCTGGGAAGAAGAAGTGTCGCAACATATACTCCCCTGCAGCACAGCTGTCTGTTCAGTTAGAATAGAAGAACTGTATGTCGATTCTGTAAAAATGTCACCGTGAAGTGAACACATAGGTAAAGTGAGCGTGGAGTGAGCTGTCAGTGTCATCCCACTGATGCTAGGGATTGACCAAGCATTACAGTTACAATCATAATCGAGAAATAATATTTTTTATGCTAATTCTGTTAATCATTTTATATTATTTCAAAGCTAGTATTTAAGTGGTTAAAATTTATATTATTTTACGGGTTTTTTTTTAATAAAACAGCAACACAGAAATTCTGTCATAAACTCAAATAAGTTCTCTTATTTTTTTTCCTAAACTAGTTTCTGACTGAATTTCCGTGAAAAAAAAACTCTAAACAATAATATTTACGCACTTAAATACTAGCTCTGAAATAATATAAAATGATCAACAGAACTAACATTAAAAAATATAATTAAAATCTCGATTATGATTGGATCAATCCCTAGCATCAGTGGGACTACACTGGCAGCTCACTCCACGCTCACTTCACCTAAGTTTTCACGGTGAGATGGTCACAGAATCGCAATGCTGGATTCTATACAGTAGTAAGTAATTAACATTACGAAACATAAAACATTAAATTAAATAATTTGCCATATGTCAGCTAGCACACGCCAATATACCTACCAACAAAAACATTGAAAAATATACTCAAGCAGAAATAAATAATAAAAACATAAACAGAACCTAATACCTAAATAAAAGCCTCCGGGCATAAAGGGCGTGCCCGCTTACATATGCAATGCTGCATTATGTATAAATAGCTGTAACTTCATTTCATCCGATGCCAGAGATTTATAATATTGACAGCACACCTCACCTAAATCACGGTTTTTTTTACAAGAACAAAATGTTGAAGGTGAGTGTATTATTAGATCCGCTGTAAACCTTCATCCTAGTTTGATTTATAGTAGTGTACCTTTTCAGAAGATAAAATGAGGATAGATCCCTTTATGACGCAGATAAAACCGGATCTCACCTAGCCTGACGGGAAATCAGTTTAGGAACGAACGAACAGCGTCCCGAAAAAGAAAATCATAATCGAAATTCCGATTTTCTTCGTATTCGTTATACGGGGTTATTAGTAAAACACCATCAACCTCTTAAGGGGTCATTGTACTCATCATTATAAACAACTTTTACTGTGGGACCAAATATGAAATCACGAAAAAAAATCAGCTGTTCCCTACATTATGTTTGCTGAACTCGTCAAAATGTAGGGACCAGCAGATTTTTTTTGATGTTGTTTTACCAATAACCCTGTATAATCAGCCTATAATGTTCCGACTGCTGGGACACAGGCCTCCTCTCGGTGAGGGGGAATGGGCCATAACCCAGCTCGCGGGCCCAGTGCGGGTCGGTAGATGTCACTCATATGTCATCGAATTTTTGGTTCTTGGACATTTCATTTCTTAGACAGTTTCCTCACGATGTTTTCCTTCACCGTTTTGAGAGCAGTGGTGATGAAATAATTTACACAAAGTAAAGCACCTGTCTCTGTTCGAACCTACGACCTACAACTCGCAAGTCGCAGCCGTTACCACTGGGCCACCACTGCTCATATACGTATGTGAAATGAATACTTGAAATCCATTTCAGAGGAATTCATATTTCCAGAAGTCTGCAACCACATTATACATCCGGATCATATACGGGATACTGCAATACCTACTTACTGTATCTAGGTAAGAAAGTTTGTACCGTGGACCGAGTTTAGAGATTCTTAAGATTCTGACTGTAATATTCAAAGAAAATGTTCTTTCTCAAATACAGTATTCCTAAGAGTCATTAACCTGTCAATCTATTAATCTATTAATAGATTTGACATATATCAGACAAGGACCATGAAACTTTACTCCGTCGGTTGATTGTTATGGCATCCACAGAATTACATTTCTAAACTGTGAACTTCTTTTATTTTAAAGACGAGTTTTTTTTTACCGCAAATATCAAACGATTTACTGAAGTATCCGTCAAGCTGTTTAGTGATGTGCAAGAGCGGGACATTTGCCAAACTACAGGAAATCATTACTTTTATTACCTCACTAACTCACGGTGAAGTCTAAACACGCCAACTTTAATAAAAACGAATGGTGCACTCACAAGCTTACAATTTCTTAGAATTTTTTGATATTTTTGACGTTAGAAAGTAAGTGGTATTTTTTTAAAAGAGAATATCATGTTTCTGAAATAAATCGTATTACTTAAGGAGGAAAAACAAAAGTAATGGCTAACCAATTGCGACTTTAATCAAGCAATTCTTTACAGAGTGAAAAATTATTATGATGATAAATGATATTTGTTTCTGTAAATTGGTTCAAAAAACACATTCACGCCTCATAATTTAAAAATGTTTTTAAATCTAGATGAGTTCGCTGCTTGATAACTGACTGCTCTGAGAAGAAAGACCGAAACCAACTCAGTCATCGTGTTTTGAAGGTTTCCACAGGACGAGTTGGTTATAATAGCGGACACAATCAAAGGAGCTTTTCAAAGCTTAGACGCATGCACATCCGGGGATAAAATGCACAATGAATGATACTCAAAATCAATTTCCAACCGCCACTACCGGGCCACTGTTCCGGCAGAGCAATCTCACGCTCCCTACACTTGCAATAAACATAAAATATTACCCATACAAGCCCAACTCTTGCTGAAAAGGAAGAAACCTCTTCAGGAAATATTTTAAATTTTAATGCGGTAGTAACTTGATATGAATGCTGTTAAAGCCTGCAAGCAACCATTTTCTGCGAGTTATGATATCAATTTAAACTTTATTACCAAGACCGCTTAGTTTTGGATTATGTCAGCACCGAAAATTTGTCTTCTTTTTAAAACAAAGGCACTATAAAGTATACCTACGTCTTTGCTCACTTAAGGAAATCGGTTGATATAATTATCATTATCATCTGTTCGGCCTTTTGCTAACTATCGTTAGATCAAGTCTAATCGGATGCAGCTGAATACCAGTATTTAACATGGAGCGACTTTGGCCAGCCTATATGACCTCCACATTCCATTTACTGGGTAGCACGATACCCTTGGTAAGATTGGTTGTCAGACCTTCACGATTCTTACTACCAGTACGGCCTGTTAAGGATCTGGAAATGGCAACGCGGACCAACGACTAACTTCGAAATTACGAGGCACGAGGAACGAGACGAGATATTAGTTGATGATTATATTGTTTTCAAAATGCACAATGTTTAGGTAGGTAGAATATAGTTAAGCCAGAAACAAAATTCTTATCACAATTTGAGCTGTTACTGGTCCCACACAGCCTAAGCTTTATTTGAAAAATTAGGAGTTCTTTTCCCAGAAGAATGATTATCCTTTCTATATTAAAATGAAATCAGTGTTACACTGCAGTGTGCCGCAACAGACATACTTTTAAATTAATTGAACGAACGAGTCCCTGAACGGTAATAATCGAATGAATGCCATCTGCGATCCGACATTGGTCTGTCACTATTTATTATTATTATCATACACATTTTTACGAGATTCGCTCGATGTCAGGCGATTCCTGTTTTAATAGAAATGGCAAATAGGATCTAAAGCAAATCAATGCTCCAAAAGATACCTAAATCTAAATGTGCCTACGTAATATTTTTTGTGGTAACCCAGCTCGGGTTACTTCGGTTTACACTCAAAGTCTTACTTAAGCTCGTCTAGCGCAGTACGTAGACTCAATAGGAAAAGAGGCCAGCTTGTTCTAGTTTTGTTACCACTGACGTGCGGCCTACTATACTGTCAGAAAGTAAATTGTACACTTTCGAAATTCTTAGATTTAAGAATTAAAATACATTCGGTCTTCTTAGCCCAGCCCTAAATTTCGACCAGCGGAGACGAGCCATAAAGCCATTCTCTCTTATGCATCCCCCCTGAACTTGGACGACCCCATAAAAATACCGGAAAGATTAGATTTGGGTGATTATAATAACTGCCACAACACACTAACAGTAGCAACCGCTTTCATTTTGACGGTTCAACAACGTTACGTGCCTTATTTACATTGCTGGGAAGACAAATTTTTCGAACATATAAAGTAATAGATTAGCAATATCCTTCATAATGAGTCCGATTGTGGTTGATAGTGTGTTAAGCAATTAGGCTGATTGATAATTCCCTCGAGGGTGGATTGAAAACATTTACTTTGGAGAGAATAAAAAAGTAATGCAGTAGTAGCGTGTGTGAATTTAACTTTTTCCATTACTGGCGGTGTAGAACCTTTCGTTTTTATTTCTGTTTCAGTCATAACAAAACTTACCTAACCTCTTTTTCAATTGAATTATTCTCTAACGAAATACTGTAACATATAATTGACTATTTAGCCAGACAACAAACCAGACTCCCAGAGGTTTTAAAAAGGAGAACGGTTCCGTTGGCCATATTTAGCTTAAGTGAAGGCAGTTTTTTTTTTGCATAAAGCGCCCAATACCAGTTACATTAGTTAAAGACCCAAACATAAGTTAAGTAAAATAACGAAAAAAATACAACTACTCGACAGTCATACGCTCATCTCAGAACACTCCGGACATACTGACAAAATCTTCTTCCGCGAGCACATCACATTCAGGCTTCGCGTCAAAGAGAGCGTTGAGCGCAGAGAGTGTTCGAGGGAAAGGAGAATGGACTTGAGCGACAGTTCGACTTCCAGGCACGACGAGCAATCTGTGCATCCTGTTACGGCAATGAAGGAATCTATAACCCAAATTGTATCGTAGGAACCTAAAAAAGACAGTGTTAGGAACTTCTGAAATGTTTGCTACATTTCTGAATTTTCTCTTGTGTCATGAAAGAAACGAATCACTGCTTACTTACGTAAAATAATTATTACAATCACATCGTGTCACAAAACCTATTTGACCTCTTATATAAACATTCCTTCACAGAAAAGAACAGTCGTTCTATTTACCCCAGTTGCGTTGACAGCTTGATGTATGGTGCTTGCACTTTGACCACATATCTCTTTGTACAGTCGGGCCGCACTGAATTATACTCTTATATGACTTCCAGCCTAGGATTGTCAACAAACCTTGAACTGTGTGTGATGGAATAAACATTTCTGCTGAGAATAAGAAAACATTACTGTTGCAGTTTTTAAAAGAAGAGTGAAAGAACACTATCTTTCCACTTCGTCATAGTTGCGTATTAATATTCTAGTGTTTTTTTTTTAGAAGTATGTATGTATGTTTGTATGTATGTATGTATATTCTCATATTATTTCTTTTATTTAATTAAGTGAATTGTTTTTGATTTTATGTATTTTATTTTCTCTTTTACTCTTACACACGCTGTCTACATCTCTAAATCTACTATCCTATCGCAGGTATGCTGGAAGAGATTTCATTAGAAATAAGCATCACCTTTGTAGCTATTTTTCTGTTATTTTCTTCTTGTCTGTTTATGTAAGTGTGTACATAAATGGTTAAATAAATAAATATTTTCCAGTGTAGGACAGTCGAGTGTGCTTTGTAAATGCCTACCCACCACAAAGAGTCGTTACCTACAGGCAACAGTGTTTTAATTAATGACATAGATTACAGTCCGTCATCCTCATATAATCCCTCTACTGACTCTTTTGTTGACAGTTTGTGAGTCATCATCATCTGCCTAGCCTTTGTCAACTATTTTGGGCTCGGCTTCAAGTCTAAACGGATGCAGCTGAACACCAGTATTTTACATGGAGAGACTGCCTGCCTCTTGGTAAGACTGGTTCTCATACTATCAGGCTTCTCACTACCCACCCGTAACGACTGTCGAAAATCTAGAAATGACAGCCGGAAGCAACGGCTTAACGTGTTTTCCGAGTCACCGAGGTGTCTCGATATATAATGGACTGTCAACCTACCGACCTCTGCAAACGCAGCGTAAGCGCTGTGTTTTTATTTCGCCACAAGCACCTGTATGACAGTCTGTAAACAATGAAAATGTCCTTTTACGTACGTACGTATGTTTCCCAACGCTTAAGCACTACATCATTCGAGTTCGTGAAAATCAATTCAAAAGAGAATTTGAAATGCGGTTTGAATATTTAGAAAATATGCAAAATATTTATGAATGTTCAGTTCAGACGACGATTTAAACCGGATTTTAAATTGGGCAACCAGCTCAGGAGGACTATTCAAGTTTGAATGATTGGTTCCATTTCTGTTATTTTTACAAAAGTCAACTACACTGCAGATTTTTATTGGTATAGTGAAATAGACCTTTGTTTTTGTTTTCGGTTTAAACCTTCAAAAGGCACCCGACCTCCGGGGAGAGAGGTCGGGAGTGTGGGATTTTTACCTCACTAAAACCACCCCGGTTGTCTCCATCAGCACATAGAGGGGGGCTTCCTCTTAAAAGACCAATTCCGGAACCCCCCTGTGTAAGGCCTGTAAGGCACATCCCTGGGGAGACTGTAAAGGGCATCCTCAGAGCCTCGCTATGCACGGCAGCACGTGACCACTGTGCCACCGTCTTCCCTGGGGTCACTCGGTGGGCGGACAGAGTCCCCACTCTGTGCGCCCGCGACCCCAAAGGTCCACATACCTTGACTGGTAGGCGAATTTCAGCGTATTAGGCGCCAAGGCGGTCGCCTCCCCGACGCCTCCTTCTCCGAGCAGGATCAGCCCTCTCCCGATCCCGCTCGTCGGATAGTAAAATCTTAGACGTAGTATTTTTTCGGGTAAGTTGGTAAATGTTTTAGGAGCAGCACAGCTATGAAAAGTCGAGAAGCAAATAAATAGTTTTTACTTTCATTTGGACCCGCACGGAAGGAAAACCTATTGTCTAAACTTCTACAGATAATTGTTTGAAGTATGCTGTAGGTTATATCTACCGCTATCTATAAACAGAACCAAAATTCAGTGCCTAAACAAAACCGTGCAAGAAAAATATTTCAAGCCGCTGAAAAATGTAATCACCCCGAAAAGCAATAGGCCCCTACGTAAACACATGAGACTTCACCCTACTGCTTCCAACAGTGGGTCCTTATGTTTAAGTAACTAGTCTTGCCACGTACGGGTAAAGTATCACATTCAGCCTGCATCGTGAATAAAAATATTCCCGGGAAACACCGCAGTGTTTCAGAGGTCACAGGATAATAAAACCGGGATTTATGATCTGACCTGATTGTGGTTTAATTTTCACGAGATTATTAATATTTTTGGTCATCTGTTATAGGGTAACATACGTGAAATGGAATGGAGTGTAATTTTATTAGGAAAATCTAAAGCAGTTTTAGTTCGATATTGAATATAAAGAGTTTGACTATATATGAATACTCTACGTACAAATAGTAGTTGTACAGTTTTTTATATACGTTACGTTTGTAACCCCAAAAGTATATTTCTTGTACCTGTGTTAAAACTATAAATTAACGATTTTCGTATTTTTTTTTACTTGTGCTGTGAGACCTTGTTTCTTGTCAAGTTTCATGATTCTAGGTCAACGGGAAGAACCCTATAGGTTTTGATTTATTTGCGAGTACCAAAATATGCCGCATAAATGGCCGTATTTTTTATTGCATTGACTTAGAAGCTTGATTTTTTTAAAGCTGTGTGGGACCGTAGACATACGTATTTGATATTAATTTCAACTTGATACCTTCACGCGGTCCTGAGAAAAAGGGTCTTGACCGACTGACAGACGACAGACGTACAACGAAGTGATCCTAATAAGGGTTCCGTTTTCATTTGTGGTATGGGAACCCTAAATACATGAGTAAATCTTCGTCCACCAAACAACTTAGTCAAACGATGAAAAAGGTAATCAACTGACTTAGTGAAGTAGCCAAGTTAAATTACAGCGTTTAAAGTGTAAACTTTTTACAACTTTAATCTTTTTGAGGTTCTAGCGTAATAGTACATTGTCACCCTAGGGGTGAAAGTGACTCATTTAGTCCCGAGACGGGGTTAGTTCGCCCAATAGTTCGAGGGACTAAATCAAGTCTTTAACCCGAGGAAAACACTGTGCTTTTCATTACGAATACAAGGAAAGTAAAAATAAAAACATGAATTAACTAAAAAAAAATTAGCCTCTTCTCTTATGCCGCAATTAAATGAAAGAAAATTTAAAACTCATATAAAAAGTTCACTGTGTAAACAAGCATATTACAAATTAGAGGATTATATCCAAGATAAGAATGCTTGGAAACATGCTGGTCCAGCTCCATAGGACAATCTAGGATCTAGACAAAATTAAAACTGGTTGCTACTTTAATTGTATAGTTTATTATTTTTATGACATTGATTTACATTCGGTGACTACTTTAACTCAAGCACTGACATATTAATTGGTTACATAATTTGGGAAATCGTATACTTTTACAATGTTTGTAAATATGTGAACACCATGTATCTATCACTTAATTAACTTATTTATCATTGCTACGTTTATTAAATTATTTTACCTATTTTGGTAGGGTAATTTTTATTATATGTGCATCGTCTTCACATATAATTATATAATGAATGTATACAAAGTATTGTAACACATTTTAAAAGAGTAACGATGGAGTTTCTTGTCCATTCTTCTCCATACGAAACTACCTTTTGGAAGGGGCACTAGAATCAATTCTATTTAAATGTAAATGTTGACGTTCAAAGTGCCTTTTATGTGCCTATTTGAAATAAATACTTTGACTTTGACTTTGTTAAATCCATATCTCAATCAGAAGAACTAATTGTGTTAATACAAATCTACTGTTTACATAAATCAAAAAATAAAAGTTAATATAAATCTTCAAATTTTATACGGGAGTATAAACAAAACTCTACAACTCGAAAAAACAAATGAAGATCGGATTGCCGCTTTCCCACCAACTTTTTTTTCTGTGGCCGGCTACTAGCTATTCAGCCATTATTTTTCATTTCCATCATTGAAAAAATGGTAAATATTTGCCCAAATCTATGTTATTTTAAAGAAATATTGAAAGTAAATTATAATAAAGTCATTTAATAAACTAAATTCTATAATTAATACTTAACTTTATATTATTTCAATTTTACATCGCGCTGTAATTGGAATATGGTTCAATAGAAATGTGAAAATAGAACTAGTTTTTTTTAATAATTTGGCAGCTGTCAGTTGAAAACGGTTCTCCCTAGGGCTGATAAGTATTACTTTCAACCCGCACCTCATGCAACTTCAGACCTACTTTCCGAGTATGAGTAATGAAAAATCTTTGCTGTATCCCTTGAAGAAGCCAGTGTTATTTAGTTTTTATCTTTATCCGTCCTGTAAGAAGGATGAATAAAAGTTTATGGTGAGCTGGTGTGAATTAAGGCTAAATTATTCATGAGTATAGACTAAACTATCAACGGTTTTCACTGCTGAGGAGGATTCTTGGAAAAGGCGATTTTGTTTTAATATGGATGGTTGGTAGATCGTATTGATTTGACCTTAAGCCTTGTCTCCCAGTGGGTTGATGACAATCTGGTCTCTTTTAACGCCACCAAAACACAGGCGTGTCTTTTTACTGCTAAAAGGAGTCGTTTCGACCAAGCTCCTTCTTTTCGGGGTACATCTGTTCCTGTAACTGATCGGCTCGAGTTCCTAGGCATGGAGTTGACATCAGGTCTCAACTTCGGTGCCACCATCGAGTACAAAGCCCAAACAGCGGCCAAGAAACTGGGCAGCCTAAATAGAGTGAAGCGATACTTTACGCCTGGACAGCTTTTGACCCTTTACAAAGCGCAAGTCCGATCCTGCTTGGAGTATTGCAGCCACCTTTGGGATGGCTCAGCAAAGTACCAACTTGCCGCGCTTGACTCGGTGGAACGCAGAGCTAAGAGGCTCATTGGCGACGTAAAAGTACTGGGTGCCCAGCTTCACAGCTTGGCTCATCGCCGCAAGGTCGCCTGCTTGTCGGTCTTCTACAGATTATACTTCGTTGAGTGTGCCCAAGAACTCCACGACCTCATACCACCGGCCTCCTTCTTCCATCGGTCATCTAGACGCACTCCAACTTATCATCCTTACCTAGTTGCTATTCCACCAATTCGCTCTTAGCGTTTCCAAACGTCTTTTGTTATGCGCACAGCAAAAGAGTGGAACTCTCTACCTGCGTCTGTGTTTCCGAACGCTTACAACCCTAATCTTCAAAGTGAGAGTGAACAGGCTTCTTCTGGGTAAGCTTACTCCATCGTTGACTCTGTCTCTGTCACCACTGACCTAGAATAGAGTCAAGAGCAAACCCATATTTAATAAAAAAAACAATCTGTACATAGCATCAAATAAAGGCTCTTTTCGTGTCTGGCTGTGTGACCGCTTAGTTCTTTTAAAGTACACAAAGGATTTTTATGTGGGTTTCACCATAATTTAGAAAATTTATTTCGGGGAGATTATTGTGTATTAATTAATTTATTTGTTTAACCATTTATGTACACACTTATATAAACAGACAAGAAGAAAAAAACAGAAAAATAGGTACAAAGGTAATGCTTATTTCTAATGAAATCTCTTCCAGCATACCTGCGATAGGATAGTAGATTTAGAGATGTAGACAGCGTGAGTAAGACTAAAAGAGAAAATAAAATACATAAAATCAAAAACAATTCACTTAATAAAATAAAACAAATAATATGAGAATATACATACAGACATACAAACATACATACATACTTCTAAAATAAGTAATACCAGAATATTAATATATACACAACTATGACGAAGTGGAAAGATAGTGTTATTTCACTCTTCTTTTAAAAACTGCAACAGTTTGGCGGTCCCTAAAAAGTCCAAAAAGAAAAGTAAAAGTCCTGGCGTGTTTGGTAGTCGTTTAATATTAAACGTAGGTACCTACGTATAATAAAGAAATCTCGATATTTTGTCAAGTCGTAGAAATCAAGTGAAACAGGGATGGATCGCCAGTAAATAATAAAGGTCTCATAAAGACTGCATCCAGTAGGCAAAATTACGAACATTATCTTCCATAACAAATCCTAAAAAGTATCTACCTTTTAAAAGTTCATATCTGAATTTAATATTTTTAAGGAAATGAAAACGTGTTTTATTTACGAGCACTTAGCTATTCTTGCAGTTTAACCGTTTCTATTTTAAAGTCTGCCCACATTCTTATAATGCGATGTCCGCGATAGACGTACATCTCGACTTCAGTAACAAGTTTCTTCACAATACAGCGAAATCTATAATAATGATTTTAGAACAGATGAAAACGCATTTTATTTTATTTCTTTTGTCAATAAAACCTAGCTTTTCTAAATTTTCATCTTCCACAAACACGGAGCTATGATTGGACTCGTTTCTATTTAAAAGTCTGCCCACAGTTTCACAATGCCATGCCCGCCCAGCCTCGACATCCGGTTACAAGTTGTCCATATAACCCTCACCCACTCGGAATGACAATACATTTTTCACACAATACCTACTGCGAAATTCATTGCTTCATATAATTGAACATTTGTCTTCTCAACTACAAAAATGACGCAATGGGTACTGTTGAACTGTCAAAATTAAAGGGGCTGTTTGGGGTTACGCAATTGGAGTGCAAATCCTGTTCAGCATCAACTGTTTGCAAAGCGTGCATTCTGCCTGAAAAGCGTTGATTTTTGTTCATTAATTCCGAGCCTTAATTGACTTGCAAGACTCTAGATTGCTGATTCATTCCAGTGGATCGCGAGCAATGAATAAAGAAAAGAGACCGTTTCATGAATTTCGTTCCGAAGTTGCGTTGCGGAATAAACACATACTAATATTACGTGTAATATTAGCAATATTATGACAAATGAGAAATTAACTCTGTCTGTCTGTTTGTCACCTTTTCACACTTAAACCACTGAGCCGTTCGTTATTTTTGAGAGATAGGTAGCCTGGGACTTGAAGAAGGATAAAGGCTACTCTTCATCTTGGATATCTGTATTAAAAATGATGAAATACAAAATACACGCAGCTGAAGTCGTGGATTTAAAATTTTCACCCATAAAAAAATATGTTTAATTAATGCTCAGTATATTTAAATGTATTTGTTAATGCTTATGTTAAAAGCACTTTACCATGGAAACACCAATAATACAACAATTGATGGAATAAAAAGGCCAAAAACATCTTACTGGCCAACATAAACACGGCGACATTCTCCGAACCAACAAAATTACTCAAGAGACAAAAAATATATGCCGAAACTACTTATAAAGCGTCGAATGTTGGCAAGAACGTTTCCAGCAAGCTCAGGGGAGACATGAATCATTAGAACACGAAGATCGCCCCTGGAACGAGTGCTTGTACGGAATATGCTAAATTATATAACCCAGTGAGGCAATGCAAAAGTTCTACACTTCTCGTCTATTCTCTAAAAAAACTCGCCGGGAAAACTTATGTGAAGTAAGCTGTCAATACATTGCATCAGCTGACCTATTCTTATCTCTTGAATCTCACCTTGAAATTTTAGGCGAAATGGGCTGTCAATAGTGTCAAACCCTAGCATCAGCAGTGCTATTCTGTAACCATCATCAGTAAAAAACTAAAAACGTAGGTGAAGTGAGCGTGGAGTGAGCTGTCAACAGTGTCAATCCAGCTCACTTCACCTGAGTTGTTACGGTGAGATTTTTACAGAACTTCAAGCTCACTTCACCTACGTTTTTATTTTTTTACTGGATGGACCGACAGCTTTTTATTTATAGCTGGCCATAATTGCCGTGGCACCGATGACAGTTGGGCAGAGGTGTTCTTGAGTGGAGACCTCGAATTGGCAAACGTAAGGCAGGATGGGCTCAGGCTAGGCGAAGTGATATGAGCAGGGTGAACAGCTAGATGGGAATAATCTAGGATCGAGTTGATTGACGAGCCATTGGAGAGGCCTATGTCTAACAATGGGCTGCTATACGCTGAGGGAGACGAATATAGAACAGAAAAGTAACATGTATAACTATAATAAGTTTATTATATTCCTAAAAGCGTAGAGTGAGCCTTCTTCACATTTAAACGCCATGTATATGCATAAGCATTTGTTTCTTACCGCCACGCCTGCTCAAGGTTTTTATGCCTTTATATCATCTTTATTTATCTTGCGTACAAACTTAAATGTCTGATGAAGGCGAAGGAATGGTTATGAAAATTCTTCAACTTTTCAAGCTCGAGGTAGTATTCTGACGTCTTCGCAGATATGTGTAGCTCTTTTTGGTTTATTCAGTAACTATAAGCCAGGTTTTAGGCTGGTGGAGCTTTGGAAGACGAAACCTATTTTAGTGTGAGAAAAATCAGACGCTTCAAAAATATTTGTACAGAATGTTTTACTATTTCTCTTAGAAAAATATCAGCGCCTTGCAGTCTATAGCATTGCAGTAAAAGCATAAGTATTGTAACAAAAAAAAAATGCCAAAGCATCTGCTACGCTGGCAACAGACCGTAGCGATTGCTACATTTGCTACGCCGGTAACCGACCGTAGCGATTGCTACGCCATTAACCGACCGTAGCGATTGCTACGCTGGTAACCGACCGTAGCGGTAGCTACGCTGGTAACCGACCGCAGCGATTGCTACGCCGGAAACCGACCGTAGCGGTTGCTACGCCGGTCGCAGTTGCTACTGACACAACAAACAATTAAAATGTTACTTCTACTCATACGAGATGCTACATGCATGTTATAAAACAACAATCGTTTTTGAAACGAGTATGCAGCACAATACATTACAAATAAATGGTTTTCCAACAAAAATCCTTGGTTACAATACAAAAATGCGTCAAACAACTTTACTAGCGTAGTTGCAGCTCGTAAATTCTGAGCTATATTCCGGCCGGCCATATTGTTTGGAAGCTGAACTAAGCTCGTTAAGCCTGCTGGAGGCTCTTAGCATCACGTGTGAGGAAATTTCTCGAAGATAATGTATTAGGAAGGTGAAGCTTAGTCATTAGAACGGCGAAGAGTGATATTTTTCTACGAGTATGGCAGTCTTTTGTATGATTTCATTTTGAATACAGTAACGAATAAACATTGCACTACGGAGTCCAAAAAGTAGTAAGGTACTAATTTTGTACATTGATTAATTACGTTGTAAGTTAACTGGTTACATACGAGTTTTAATATTAAGATAAAGAATATAGAGATAATCAAATCAAAACATTAAATCAAATGTTATTTATTCAAACTAGGCTGAGAATTAGCACTTTAATACGTCAAAATTACATAAGACAGTCCCCCAAAACGCCCGCCCTTCACCACTTCCTATTGCTTTAGCTGGGAAGAAGAACTCCCCAGCAGCACAGCTGTCTGTTCAGTTAGAAGAACTGGATTCTATACAGTAGTAAGTAATTAACATTACGACCCACAAAACATTGAATAAAATAATTTGCCATATGTCAGCTAGCACACGCCAATATACCTACCATGTGTGTGTATATAAGTTAAAAAAATGCTGCGCAGACCCCAAATAAATTGGGATCAGGACAGGAGGAGCTTTATACAGAGAATGATGATGAGTGTTTACGAATAGTTTACTAAAACGTTTTGCATAATATCATAGATAACGTTCCTGCGACCTAAATCATTTGCGGCTGAAGTTTAAAGCTCCGGTTTCGAAACAAACAAGTATAAGCTAACATTGGTTTGATTGTAAAAAACACCAAAGTAAAAGCCGGCATAATATGTAGAGATTTCCTCCCTGGAGCATACAGTGCGGACAGCTGCAGTATGAATATAAAACACGATACTGCGACTACAAAACCAAAGACAACGCTTTTAGAATCCTTATAGCTACATTCCTGGTTCCGGCTCCTGACAACGTTCATGTTTGTACTTGTTCAAGATCAGGTCTTTATTTCGGTTGGATTGTGAGTAAAAAAGCTGTTAACCAAAGTGATAATTTATTTTCCTTTACTAATATCTAAACTTAAGATCCGTTGTTAAGAAAAAATGTTTTGTACCATTCGTTATTTTCGTGCTACAAGCATATGACATCACATATCCCTATAATAAAAACTATATCAAAATTAAAACCATAAAAAAGGGTTGGGGAAATCTGTTTTCGTAGTATTTATTGTTATAAAACAAGCAATGAATTATTATTACGAGGGAATAAGAAATTGGTTCCGCGCTCAAGAAGGCACGCCAGACCACGCTATTCTGAGAGCTAATAAACGTGCACGGCAGGTGAAGGTAACAGATCATAATAGTGAAATGCATAAGGTACAGAATCGCATGACTCTTGACATTTATTGACCGATATAATAAGTATGGTTTTCCACTAACTAAGCAGGTTTGCTTAAGTACTAAGCTAGGAAAAGAATGACTAAAAAAGCGTACCCAGAGAATTTTATTATGGTGTCGCACTTAAGCATGCACGTATATATAAAGCTCCTTAAAAAAAAACTGTTTCACAGCCAGAAAAAAAAAAGTCTGAATAGACACCCGTAATAGACTGCAACAAAATATCTTATAAAAATGTTTATAATCAAACGTGTATAGGTAATAATGCAGCTAACTCTACTGTCACTTGCCTGAGACTTACAGGTAACTTTCGTGTATATTTATGAAAACCTTTTGATTAACGTACACGATGTTACGCTAAACGCGGTGTTGCAGTCTGCTCCTGTTTAGCATGACCTAAGTTTACGGCTAACATTTTTCATTCAGAGGGGCAATTCCCGTATTTTTAAGAACGTTCGCATTCTAATCTGTGTCAATCTGTCAAAAATTGTATAGCGTTTTCCTACATTTTTGACATTAGACTGTCGCTGAGATGAGATTGCGACTTGAATTTGAACGTTTTTAATTACGGGAATTGGCCTTCTGGTGTTGTCCCAAATGCCTTTGGAATTACAAAAACGAGCAAAAAAACTTACGACATGGCCTACTTCTTGCTACACTCTACTGTCATTCTGTAAAGTAGGTACCAAATTATAGTTCCATTTGAAATCAATGTTGATATTTATTGAAACAAATCATTCGTGTCAAAGGAAATCAAATAGCTACTTAATGTTCCCGCGACATGTCGCGTGACGTATGGCAGTCATAACTGTCATGGCGGCGTTCCCGCCACTTTTATTGCGGGAAGCCTACTGTACAGGCGACACGTGTTCCGCTCCCCAGTTGTTTCCAGCAAACGACGAAAACGCAATATCACCCAAATTATGTTTTGCAAGGTGTTTCCTTTTTGTTTTTGCTGGGAACGTGAACGTAAGAGGTCCTGAGAATATCTTATTTTCCTCAGAAAGATAAAAATACAACAAGATATCTACTTAATGTCTAAATATTTTTGTTCTAATATTAATGATATTAGCAAAGTGACGCAGTGTCCCGAATTGTATTTTTTGACTTTGCAAAGCTACATTCTTAACAACCAAAAGAAAATCAAGTGCACTTGCTTTGCCGTAACCTTCGCGCCTTCCGCGAGCAAAAACGTTGAAACGTGTCGTCAAAAAACCAGAGTGAAATATAGCGGTGCTAGACAGTCAGCTGTTCGCAGGTAGCTGTGACTATTTATATACTGTTGCTAGCTTTGAATCTAGCACATTATTGTATTGTACCCTTTTACCTTGAGTCGGGTGAGAAAGTTTAAGAAAAAGGTCGACCATCCAATTTGGAATGTTAAATGGTTCTGATATTGGTGTGTTATTACCCCAAACTTAAACTTAAGAAAAGACAAAGGGTTTTTTCTTCTTCTAATTAAATGACTTACTTGAATTTGGATAAGAAATCATTTGTTTTTGAAAAGGTGTCATGATAGATCTAAATATGCTCGACTCTCCAAATTGATTTTAAAATGAAGTATCTACTGAAGATGGTGGCTACTTGAGGAGGTACCTACTAATATCAAATTATAAAAAAAATCTTGACCTTTCAACTCGCCATTCGTTGTAATAATGAAACATTCATTCCCTCGCCCATTTCTTTTTCTACAAGACATAAAGTAAGTAAGTAGGTAGGTAATGCAGTAAAACGTCTGAAACATTTTTACGCCAATGTACTGTAAAATTTGTTTGGTAACAAGCTTTAAAAAATCATGGCGCTGTCTCCACCAAGTTGGCTTTAAAAGAAATAAACCAAAGTGGGCCAATTGCTAACTTTAGTTTATACTTATAGTACTATGTCTCGTAGTTATAAAGTTGAAGACGGCACCCCAATGTTCTAGGAATTAAGTAAATAGAAATGACTATGGAGTTGTAGGAAGTTAATGTAGAATACAAATTCGAAAAATGATGACACTAGCAGCTATTAACTAGCAACGTCATATTTTGAATAAGGAGTTTCCATTATATTTGAACGGAGCCGTTTTTTTTCGTTTCTGCACGATTTATAAAACAGCAGCTCATTCGTGGTAAAAATATTAGTCAGTCAGATTTTATTATCGCCACTCGTATCGCGATCTATTCCGTAAAAATCTCACTTAAAAAATTTAGGTGAAGTGAGCTTGAAGTCGTTGACGTGAGCTGTCAGTAGTGTCAATAGCTAGGTCATCAGCCGGTCGATTCTGTAACAATCTCACCGTGATAACTTAGGTGAAGTGAGCTATCATGCTAGGGATTGACACTATCGACAACTCACTTCACCTAAGTTATCACGGTGAGATTGTTACAGAATAAATAGCTCGGCAGGTGGAATGACAGCTCATTTCAAGTTCAGTTCACTTCACCTAAGTTTTTCCGGCGAGATTTTTACAGAATAGGCCAGCAGATATAGTAATCCATTATCCTCCACCCTACATAATGGCATCCCCAAATTTTATACGTTTTGTCTAGTTAAACTGTCGGGAAAGTTTGCCAGTTTGTGGCAACCAGGTGGATGTGAACCGACCAACTTCCAACAACTTTTGGAACGATCCGTAAATCATTTGTTTGTCTTACAGTGCACCTGGGCCCCAAGTCTGCTATTTTTTATAAATTCGTCATTCCAACACGACCCCATTGTGATTTTGCTAAAAGTTCGTTATCAGCAAAATTTATAATGGTCGATCATTGGTCGGTCAGTGGTCTCGTAATAGAATCGTGGTAGAATGACATTGTCGTATTGCCATTATATTATAAAACCCGTTAGTAGAAATGATTTTCGAAAAACTACTACTTAAATGAACATTTAGTTTTTTTTTTCATTACCGCATACGTCAGTCATTAATTTGTAATGATGTACGAGATTACCATTCTATGTATAATTGTATTGACCGTGGTGAGTTTCCTGATCTTATGAAAAACAGTAAAATAATACCGTTGTTTAAATCTTGTAGTACATCAGACCCTACTAATTATAGACCTATTTCAGTGCTACCTACATTTAGTAAAATTTTTGAAAAACTTATTTTAAATCAAATGCAAAGATATTTTAATGTACATAAATTACTGCATAACAAACAGTTCGGTTTTACAAGGGGTCGTTCAACTACTGATGCCGGAGTTGAACTTCTAGGGCATGTATATAATGCATGGGAGGACAAATGCGATGCGTTGGGCATCTTTTGCGATTTGTCCAAGGCATTCGATTGTGTTCTTCATGAAACATTAATCAGGAAACTGCACCACTACGGAATCCGGAACGCCTCTCTGAATCTTCTTACTTCTTATTTAAGTGATAGGATTCAGAGAGTTGATGTTAACGGGAAAAGATCTCCCGGATCGGTAGTAAGAATGGGGGTCCCTCAAGGCTCAATTCTAGGTCCATTTTTATTTCTTATTTATATAAATGACTTGCCTTACCTCATAAAGGATGAACATGATATAGTGCTGTTTGCAGACGTACACTTCACTTTTATTTAAACTCAAACGTCAGCAGCTAGTTACTGACAATGTAAATAGTGCCCTCGCAAAAGTAGTTAACTGGTTTAATGTTAATAACCTTCTTCTTAACGAGAAAAAAACGAAATCTATTAAGTTTACGATACCTCATGTTAGACAAGTAGAAACAAGTATTCTCATAAAGGGTGAAGAGTTGAAACCCGAAAATACCACAGTATTCTTAAGCATAACTTTGGATGCCAAGCTTCAATGGGGCCCCCATATAGATAAATTGTCAAAGAAGCTTAGCTCTGCAGCATACGCCGTTAGGAAAATTCGTGGTTTAACTGATTTAGAGACAGCCCGTTTAGTATACTTTAGTTATTTTCATAGTGTAATGTCGTACGGTATTCTGTTGTGGGGAAATGCCGCCGATATTCAGACGATTTTTGTTTTACAAAAAAGGGCAATTCGTTCAATTTATAAATTAAGTCCCAGACACTCCCTCAGAGACAAATTTAAAGGGATTAATATAATGACTGTGCCTTCTCAGTATATTTATGAAAATCTTTTGTATGCACATAAAAATATTAATCTGTTTAAAAAGTCAGTGATATCCATAATTTAAATACTAGGAACAAGCACAAATTTGTTGTTCCTACTACCAGGCTCAAGAAAATAGGTGGCTCGTTTAGATGCCAATGTATACGTTTTTATAATAAACTTCCTAGCCACATTCAAGCACTAAGCCTTAATAAATTCAAATCTTTTATAAAAAGGAAACTATGCCAGAATGCCTATTATACTGTCAAAGACTATATTGAGGACAAAAAGGCTTGGGATTGAGTTGCTCCAATAAAGCACAGGCAATGTTAATTTATTTTATTTCGCTAACTATTTTTACTTTTAATCTTTGCTATAAGTATCTATACTTATTTACATATACAATGACACTAATATTTACTGTATAAAGTATTATATTATTTTAAATTATTGTGAATGTGTGTTTTTGTAAAACACACATAGTCCTGTGTGTTTTTGTTGCAGTTTTAATCATGTTCTGGCAGTTTGAGTAGCTGATGCGGCCTACCCAAATGTCCTTTCTTTGGTATTGTTCGTCGAATCGTTGAGCTCCTTAAGTTCTGAGTTGAGCTACACGGGTACTGACAAATGCGTGCACTGACTGGACAGGTCCACTCAATCGGTGTGGTTCTTTCCTCAAAAGACCATTTCAGACACAAATCTACATGGTCCTCAAAGATTATTATAATATTATTCTAATTATGTGAATGTGAGAACTATGTCGGTCATTGATTTATTTATATTTATTTTTGTATTTTTCTCAACGTAATCATGATCTGGCAGTTTGAGTAATTTATGCGGCCTACTCAAATGTCCTTTCTTTGGTATTGTTCGTCGAATCGTTGAGCTCCTTGAGTCTAAGTTGAGCTGCACGATTACTGACAATTGCGTGCACTGACTGGACAGGTCCACTCAATCTGTGTGGTTCTTTCCTCAAAAGACCATTGCAGACACCGATCTACATAGCTTTCACATGACCTGACCAAGATTTTGTCTGGACTTTAAAAGAAACTGTGACCTCTGAGTTTGTTTCGGCCTTTCTTCTCAGAGTAGTCAGATAGGAAACGCCGAACACATCTAGTTTAAAAAAAATATGATTGACGTGTAAAAATGTTTGTTCAAACCTACTTACAGAAATAAAATCATTTATCATTTATGCTATTTCTTTCAATGGAGTGTCAGTGGTTGACCATTGGAAAGTCATAATGACGCCATTCTATTAGTAGATAACCAAACTTGTCAAAATCAACAATTATGAAATCGCTTGGGACGCTTTGGAATGGGCAACTAGCTTCATCTTTCTGACTGACCGACCTCTTGACAATTCAAAAGGGCCTGTAATTGGTTTAATTGAAATAAATGCTTCGAGTTTGAGTTTATTTAGCGTTTTTCCTAAAACTTTGTAGATATGTGCAGGTGACACGATGGGAACTAGGTATGGTATAGGTACTTAAAGTTTATAAATAATTAAGTATCTAAACATGGCGGTCAATCAATCGATATAATGGTGTGCAGAAAGTACATAATGACAAACTATATATTGTTGTTAGTTATGTGATACAAATCATGATGTCGTGCCAATATTATTATATAAAATGGGGATTACTAAATGCTCACGTTGCGTTTTCCATGTGAACAAATATGAAAGCAAAAATAGTTTTTCGTTTTGAATAACACAATTTATTTTATTTCGTTTTACTTTAGGAATCAAGTATTTCAATATATAACTAATAGGGTAAAAAACTACCACTTAATCACTTCAGAGGTCGATGCTATCCAAGAATTCGATAGCTAGAGGTCACTATCCATACACCGTTGTTAAACAAGCGACTTCTTTTAAGCATAAATATTAATATTCCCCGTTGCGAAGCTGTTGACTGCAAAAAAACGAAAAGAAAGAATGCCAAAGACGTGAAAAGACGAAAATAGTGGGAGAAAGCGTTCCGAAAAAATATTTGAAACCCAATATTTCGTCGAGATTATGTAGGTAGATTCTTTTTAAACCTGAAGACTTGATGGCAGAAATTCGTATACAGGTGATGGCCCTAAGAAAACTTAGTCCGTTTTTATTACCAACAGGCACTTGTGGTGTGATATTACGTTAATTATAGTAAAGGCGTGTGTGTGTGTTTATATTATCATAGTACATCAGTGCTAGAATTAATATCTGTGAAGTTGTTCAGTCAGGAAGATCATCCTCAAGTTTTCAACTCCGATCGGGTTATTCCTATCGTACGCCTCCAGTCTTCACCACAAAATGAACTGCGAGTTAACAAACACAAGATAGCCTATAAATTATAAAACGTTCAAACTCTACCGACCTGTAGACTTTGAACTGTACTGCCACCTAAGACGAGATTGTAGTTTTTAAGCCCATTGAACAAAGATTTATATTTACCTAAATAGTGAGGTTACCGCTTTAAACATATTTTGAATACACCTTAGTTCAGTTTTGGTAGCTTGTAAGAGTAGGTACTAAATATTCCTGATTTGATTCCAAATTCCAACTGCGACGGTCGCGTCGATTCAGACTTGGCACAAATATTTGTATGGCCTACTTGTATAAATATTTGTTCTTAGTCTGTGATATTCGTGTATTATATTCGATTTGTATTCTTATTAGCACCCATGTCTCACGGTGTGACACTGTCAAATAGAGGGATATGTAGGTTATTTATACAAACTTGTATTATCCTATCAGAAGTGATAGGATATATATAGGATAGCTCACGTACCTACCAACATGGCGATGATAAAGACAACACATCCTTTGTTATGGAACGGGATGAGGGTCACCTATTACCATTTATCGGATTCGATTCAGAACTATGAATGGGCTGCTATTCAATTAACAAGTTTACTCGTGCTTGACAGCCACGATTAAAAACATTTCAATGGTATGATAGGTACTTCGAACACACACATTACATAATTACAAAAATAGTAATTGCATATTAGATAATTCAAAACTACACATTGTGATATATACAGGAAAAACACCGTGGTTCACCTTGATCTAGGATACTTGGGTAGCTACATTATCTGTCAACCTTGTTAAGTTTAAAAATCGGTTAAATTGTTTTAACCAGAAGCCCTTACAATAATGTATTATCATTTGCTTTACCAGCTCGCTGCGTTTCTAACATCGGCAATGCGGTGACAGTACATCAGTAGGTACCTACCCTACCTACTTCCGCACGCAAGCAAATACTAACTAACTATATCTAATATATTAAAATAATGACGGTAGTGTGATGCATTCACTGTACGGGACTTTAATCATCGCATGCTGTCACTGTTATAACTATGTTCGATAGTCCAAACTTTAACAAAATTATTGACAGTCCTATCGATTCCATTTTTAAAATAACGATAACCATGACGGTTATAAACTAATGACGATTAATATTGTACCAACTAACTCACCAGAGGGACTAGACAAGTGGCAATTGCTTTCAAAGCGTTTCGTATTTCTACAACGACTTTCAACGGGATTGACGTAAGCTTTTCGGTACCTAGCTTATGTCACTCCCATACATTTTTGACATTTCCACCTTCGTTATCGCTAATAGAATGTCACTTTGTCTAGGCCCATAAGTGCCATTTATAGAATAATCATGTATTTGCGAGCAGAAAATAGTGATTCATAGAGTTCGTGTTAAAAGCAGACAGCTAGCTCTCTGCTGCAACTGCAGCAGTTGCCTGCAAGGTCAACACGTACACCAATTATGTTCCAAGCGAAGCTTTTTCACTGTTCGATATCAGCTCATGTAGGTATTTACTTAGTAACAATCAAGATTGTAATGGAGCACATTTAATATATAGTTTTTACGTACAACTGTAAAAAGTTATACAACTCTCGACAATTTCTAATTTACACTTTACTAGCTTTCGCCTACGACTTCACCCGCGTATTTATCGGAAAATATCACTTGGGAACGTACTAAGTACTGGGATTAATGTGTGCTAAGGTTATAAACAGGACGGACGAGTCAATGGACGGAGTGATCCATGTGAATCACTCCGTCCATTGGTGAAGACCGTATGAAAATCTGTTCGGTAGTTTTTGAGTTTATCGCGTTCAGACAGACCGACAGACGCGGCGGCGGCGAGGGGACTTTTATATGTAAAATGTAAAAAAAAAATGTAACTAGCCGTGCCTCGTGGTTTCACCCGCATAACTTATATAACTTATAACTATTAGCGATGAATCTTAATTTCATAACCTACTTTTGATTTTTTACTATTAGCGACGAATCTTAATTTCATAACCTACTTTTGATTTTTTACTATTAGCGACGAATCTTAATTTCATAACCTACTTTTGATTTTTTACTATTGGCGACGAATCTTAATTTCATAACCTACTTTTGATTTTTTACTATTAGCGACGAATCTTAATTTCATAACCTACTTTTGATTTTTTACTATTGGCGACGAATCTTAATTTCATAACCTACTTTTGATTTTTTACTATTAGCGACGAATCTTAATTCCATAACCTACTTTTGATTTTTTACTATTGGCGACGAATCTTAATTTCATAACCTACTTTTGATTTTTTACTATTGGCGACGAATCTTAATTTCATAACCTACTTTTGATTTTTTACTATTAGCGACGAATCTTAATTTCATAACCTACTTTTGATTTTTTACTATTGGCGACGAATCTTAATTTCATAACCTACTTTTGATTTTTTACTAATAGCGACGAATCTTAATTTCATAACCTACTTTAGATTTTTTACTATTGCATTTTTTGGTTTTTCGCCACATATACAACACTTTAGCAACTGCACTTTAGCAATTTTGGAATGTTCTTTTTGCACTCGTTATTGCGTTCTACCGTTTTCAATTTTGAATTTTAATTTTACTGTTTCTTTTTTTTATGTTTTAACTTTAATTTTGATTTTGATTCTAATTTCGTTAATGATTATGTTTTGATATTTGTTTATAATTAATTATTCTATCCTCACTACGAGCAAAAAATCTTGTGTAAACGTATATTTATGAAACTATTTTAGTGTAAGTGTTGTGTACACACGGCTACACATCAAGCTATACATTTCCAGTTTACACTGACCTCTCATTGTAAGGAAATCTTATACAATGTGAGATCAGCTTATACTGGAAATGCATAGCTTGATCTGTAGCCGTGCTTACGCCTGTAAGTGACTTGTTCACCATAATGTTTCTAGTGAATGGGTCGTTGGTGTACCTTTTAAATAAAATAAAATTTGTCTCGATCCCGTAGAAATATCTGGCTAGAAAGTATCCTATGTCCTAATCCAGGTTATGGTGGCCATGTGCCAATCTGTTAAACGGGTTTAATAGCGCGAAAGCGTAACAAACTTACTTTCTCAATTTATAATATTATTTAGGATTTAATATGTAGTGATAGTGATAACAATGAAGAGTAACATTGCAATGATTTATTAATGATTTTACGTTCGACACAATATTTTTTTCGGATTTTATTTAAATAATTTAGTCTTCATTATTGAGCTAATAATGAAGATTTAAAAAACTGAAATATGCTTTGACTATTGTCGCTGACTGTACAACAAACATTACCTTGTCTACAAAGTTAGTATCACACAGAACTATTGAAAACTAATTAAAGCAGTTATTAAACCCCGACTAGCCGACACAAGTGTCCGCAACATGATAGATGCCCAACTGTATTGTGTACTAGAGGCTGTGTACTAGGGGGTGATAAATCACCCTTTTGTGAGAGCAAACACTATTCGAAGAGTTATGGAGCAAATAAAAATTACGCTTTTGTATCATCCAGAGCATGTCACGAGAGCACCGAGATGGGCGGGTTCATTTAAAATTTTCTCTTAAATGGAATTATAAATAAGTTTAGCTAGTTCTAACCAGACAGGACTTAGTGGCCTGTCTGGTTGGGGTTTTAAAGGTTATTTTTACGATATAAAAAATAAACTAAATATATTATACCTACGTACGTTACCCAAAGCTGTTAATTTAATTAGGAAGACGATAAAAAGTGAAAATTAATAGGTTGATTTATGTCAACAACAATTGCAATGTCTTTCATTTTGACAATTCAACAACATTCATTGCGTCATTCACTTGTTGAGCAGAAAAAAATTTCAAACATTTATGATGCAATGGATTAGTAATTTCTTTCCAAATTCTTCAGGTCGTGATGAAAAGAGTGTTACACAATTTGGGTGCAAGATTATCTCATGAATGACTAAAGAAACAAACGACGAAAATGAAATACATTTAAATAAATATAGATTTAATGACTATTAAGAGTGTTTATACATACCTTATGAGTGGCAACGTCGCAATTTAGTGTCATATTTTGTGGTTTTAAATTATTATCATTTAATCGGAGCTATATTTTAAAAATCTGTTTAATTAACTTTTTAGAATTATGTGAAAACTGTGTAAAAGGTAAGAAATCGATGCGTTTACAGTTCTATTTATATGCAAATAATACATTGGAAACTTGCAGGGCGTTATATTCATTGTAAAATAACTGTAAGCATTACGGTTACTTACTTTTTAAACAGTTTCACGTAATTCTAAAAAGTTAATTAAACAGATTTTTTAAATATAGCTCCGATTAAATGATAAAAATTAAAAACCACGAAATATGACACTAAATTGCGACGTTGCCACTCATAAGGTATAAACGCTCTTTAAAACCTCAGTGTACATGATTACGTTCACTCGTCAGCATCAATTTATCTAAGCCATTGTAAACGCGCGATTAGATGACGTCACGGCTAATGCAACTGCGGCAGTCTGATCCGACAATACATTACTATTGCCGATACTATATATCTGGCCGTAAATTTTAATGTCCACCGCTGTATGTCGAACCTCTAGCTAGACCGATACATGAAATAGCCGTATGGAACTGGAGCAATGCACATCCAGACTTCCATACTAATAATATAAATGCGAAAATAACTCAGTCTGTCTGTCATACGTTATCACGCCTTAACGGCTGAATGGATGTCGATAAAATTTGGCAAGCAGCTAGACGATGACTTGGGTTAGAGCATAGGTTCCCGTGGGTTAGTTCCCGGTCTCCACGCGAATGCTACAAGTTTCCTATAGGTATGTATAAGATCGTCTGAATACCTATCTCAAGATTTGCAAACCACATACCTTTGATGTACCACGGACCACTTTACTCCATACCTATTCAAGCCTACATATTTAGACAATCTTCCATTTGGCATATAGGGTAATTTTCACGCCATTACACAAAATTGTATGCATTGCCATCACACTAAACTTTAATGGCCGCCAAACAATACCGGGGTATTTAAGTTAGTGGTTAACAAAGCTGCTGGATTAGCATTTGCAGTTTGGTTTACGATTATTACCCACCTCACAGTTTGTGGCTGTTTGCGCCATTCGCATTATCCTTTCGAACAATAACTAGGAAGCCGATGAGCTTACATCTCATCTGTCTAGCCATTTCCCAACAATGTTTGGGTTGGCTTCTAGTCTAACCAGATACAGCTGAGTAACAGTATTTTACATGGAACGAATGCCTATCTGCCCTCCACAATCCAGTTACTGGGTAACACCACTGGATCGAATTTGGCAAGAATGGTTTTCAGACTTTTGATCTTCCGACTTCCCATAACTACTATGTTTGACAACGGCTTAACGTTCTTTCCGAAGCATGAATAGCTTATGGCCTGTCATAATCATGATGTAGGTATGTAAGTACATATTGTCCTAATGAATAACGCAACGTGGATTAAGTTTTCTAATTGGCTGAAGCAACTGTTTAACAATTAAACTTCATAATCAGCGCCAGCCCTGACCAACCATTAACACCAAATACTAGTTTTATTATACAGCAGTAAAAGCTTTCTTAATGTTAAAGAAGCAGTAGTATACTAATTACAGCTACTTAATTTAACTTAAATTCAATATGTGTTGATATTTGCAACAAAAGTTGATTTTTGAAAAATTGCGTATTATTTATATTATTTATTTAACATAAAACCGAAGTAGAATTTACGTAAAGTGAAAGCGTCCACCAAAGGGCGCCGAAAGACAATCTCGCTCTACCCTGATCGAGGGCTATCAAGGACAAGGGCAGCAGCAAGGGCAATCAGACGAACAGCGGTTCGTAATTCATTATTTATCTGAGTCAACAGCGACTAGAGCTCACAAATACCATGTTTCCGCGATGCTAGTTACTATGAAACATTGGTATGATCAAGTATCTTTTAAATTGTAAACTAGACTATTAGCAATACTACAGGATCTACTTTTCCTAAATAACGTAACAAAGCTTTATCTAAACCGAGCGAGATCGTTCGCCGTGACACTTTCGCGCCATCACAGTACATATTACTGCCAAAATCCCCGAGGCTGCATTCGCAGCATTTCTGTCACTATTTCCTTACATTCGAGGATTTCCGCCATTGCATCCACCAGGACTTCTAACAAAGCGTTATTTAGCGGTTAATGGGCGACAGTTATTCATGTGTCAGTCGGAAATGAAAATCGCGTAGGTTCAAGCTACGCTCTGCAGTAGGTATATGCTTAATTCATGCTTGAATGCTTGCTGTGGCAAAGCGTTACATTGGTTTTGAAATGAGTTCTGACTATGGATACTACGATTATTATTTGCAAATTGAACTCCTTTTTTAAGTACTCGTTTCCGGAACAATAAGAAAAGTCACAATGCTTTGAATCTATATACGTGGGTCACACTGCTAGGTTTTAGAAAAAAAAAACGTAATGATGTAGAAGCCTGTTAATATGTTTATTGCTTTTCGAAGTAGTCTCCGTTCCTTTCTAAGCACCGAAGCATGCAATGAACCATTCATTGACCACGGGTTCTTCAGGGTTCACAAAACGAATTCCTCTAAGTTTATCTATTATTTTTGGAAATAAATAAGAATCACAAGATGCCAGGTCAGGACTGTAAGGAGGATGACTTACTAACTCCACACTTTCGATAGACAAATATTCGACAGTCCGTCTGGCAAAGTGAGCTGGAGCGTGGTCGTGATGAAGGAGAATCCTGCTTCTTTGTCGATGCTGTCTAACATTTTCCAAGACAACTGGTAAACAGAATGAGACAATCATATTTTTCCCTTGATTTCTGCTCTTCTTTACTTTTGTCGGCAAATCATCGAATGGAATCCATTGCGCAGATAGTCTTTTGGTTTCGGGTTCGTAACAATTTAACCAGCTTTCATCACCTGTGACGATTTCACATACAGAATTCAAGTCACCTCCGTCATACTTTTCAAGCATTGAGCGGCACCAATCCAAACGACGGCGTTTATGACCTTCCGTCAAATTATGTCCATCTAGTAGAAAGCTTTCTGACGCCTAAATGTTCATGTAAGACTTTTGGTACATGACGCATACCAATGCCTAAAGCTGCCCGAATCTGTTGATATGTCACCCTTCTATCAGTTTCTATCATTAGCCGCACAGCATTCACGTTATCTTCAGTAGTCACCGTACCAGGACGTCATTCTTGCGAATCATCAGTGAGTTTGCTTCGATCACGTTTAAACTCATTAAACCAAGTAAGTAGCGCTGGATGGGGCTTCGTCATGAAATGCTAATCGAAGTCTATCGAAGTCGTAATAAATCATTGAACGATTATTTTCTCTAGTCTAATCCATTTCGACGCACCGAGAGACACTTTTTAAGTTGCCGCCATTTTTAAAAACAAATGACGAATGAATTCATTACACATCTTCCGATTCCCAAAGAGGTCCTAATTCGAAATTTGAATACAATTTTCATCGGCTGCATTTCTTACTGGCGTATTCTAAAAACTTACAGTGTGACCCCCGTAGGTACTTATTATTTTTCACCAATGACAACCACATTTTTGTGTGCACGCAATCACTGTCCATTCCAAGGTGTCCTGGAAGAGATCGCAAAAAGCGATAAGGCGGCCGGCGGTTGACATGTACCAATTTAATCTGTAAATTCTAATGTAATTGTGTTTTGTCTTATTTTTCTAGTATTTTTATTGAATGTACCTAATTGCTAATTATGATCACTTGTGATTGAAATAAATGAATTATTATTATTATTATTATTATTGTATGTTTTGTAGTGTTCAATGTATTTTTTTTGTTATGAATTTACTGGTGTACAATAAAGCGTATTTAAATAAATAATGCGAAACTTGAATCCGAGTGTTACACTTGAATTTTCAGTGTCGAGAAATAACAGTAGCTGGTTTCAGAGCTTCATATGATTGTAAATTCAAGACCGTTAATAGTCCGTAAAGCTCAGTACAAGCACTAAAATTTAATTACTATCTAATTATTAGGCAATTCAAAGTGATTAAATACTAAAGTTTTTTTCGCGGGTAGGTGTAAAAAGAAGACAGACGTAATTCTAGTATTTATTTTATATTTAAAATAGTAATCCACAGTATTCTCACTAGTTTTCTACATATTATCAGTGTATAGCCTATACACTACGGGTACTCACGTTTGCAGCACTTTTATGTGACTCAAGCAATAATTTTTACACCACCTGCCAGCTCATCACTTCACTACACTATTTTCACTTCACTGAACACAAGTGGATAGTTACTGCTAGAATGTCGCAATTTGACGAGATAATATCTGCACAGAAGACCCTAGAAGATAGCTTTAACCGGAAGATGAGCGAGTTGGAAGCGCAGATACAGTGTGCAGGACCTGCCAAGGACACCGTGGCGAGGGTAGCCGAGGAGTTTCGCACCTTTAGGGAGCTGATCTTCAACATGCTGAGTCTGCTTAGAAGACAGATCAGCGAGTGTGCTAGACAGGTTGACGGGTTGGAGACCAGGCACCGGCGGAAGGCACTCATTTTCCAGGGCATAGCTGAGGTTGAAGGGGAAGTCAGCAGCTCAGTGATTCTGGAGGTGATAAGTAAGAAGCTGTCTCTTAATACTATCACTGCATCCTCCATAAAGGTCTGCCACAGACTTGGCCTAGCCAAAAAGGATCACCATAGGCCCATCCTAGTCAAATTCTCGAGCTATGACGACAGGTCTGCGGTCTGGAGAGCGAAGACAGGACTGAAGGGGTCATCTATCTCTGTCAAGGAGTTTTTGACTAAGACCCGACAATCGGTCTTTGGGAAGGCACGGCTTCACTTCACTATGCGGTCGTGTTGGACACAGGACGGTGTCATCGTAGTTAAAGCCCCCGATGGAAGCAAACATAAGGTGACATCATTTGAAGAACTGAGTCCGCTGCTGGTGAGGTATCCCCGGGTTCAAACGTCTGGAGATAGCCTGAAAAACAAGACGAGTTAGTATCAGTCCTCGATTTTTACGCATTATATACCCATTATCTAATTAGTATTTCCTTACCTTAAAGTTTGCTATCTTCCATTTTTTCCTGGTTTAATTTTGTCTCATTTGCATATTAGTAAAGTAGTTGTTTCTGTTCTATTCCTCCTCGCAAATCTCTCAGTTGTAAATAATTATAAAAGTAAGTCAAGTAACGCATACTTCAGCGTAATTTACCCTCAACTGGATTTATATTTGTTCATTTTTTGTTTTTTGATTCACCTTTGTTTGCAATTGCAATTTTGTTTTGTAATGTCAACTTGTCAAGTGACAAGTAATGTCAATGTCAACAACATCATGTCAATCAAATTCACAGATCCCAATGAGGTTTTTTATGTTTGGATACGTTCAAGGAAAATGTAATGTCTTGAAGGCTTGAAGGGTGCGTTCGGAATGATAAAAATTTGCGTAAGAATTCATCTGTCACTACTACTTTGTAACGTTTCTTGATTTTATTTCTTATTGTACCTATTCACTGTCTTTAATGATGATGTTAGCTGGCGGGTGGTGCAGAGATGCAAACGTCTTACCAGTATTTAGTGTAGGTCTCTTTTTAGTTTAATAGAATATTTATTTAGTATTTATATCTGTTTTTATTGTATATTTATATATATTTGTGTCCATGACAACATCTGATAACGAATCTTTTTTCTCTGCCAATGAATCTACTGCCTCTTCTGGTGATGATAGCTTTTGTTCTGTTACGGAAACCCTTGGTGAACTTTTACGTCTAGGTTTCAGCCAAAATCTTGGCCGGCTGTTCAACGTCTGTCATATAAATGCTCAAAGCATTCCAAGTCACTACAATGAGTTGTATGAAACTTTCACGAACAACAACGTCCATGCCGTCCTGATTTCTGAAACTTGGCTAAAACCTGAACTTTTATCCACCTCCTACTCTCTCCCAGGGTTTGTTCTGTTGCGGAATGACCGAGTCGGTAGGAGAGGGGGTGGTGTAGCTATATATCTCCGTGCTGATCTTCCTTTTAAAGTTCTTTCTACTTCTTCCTGTAATGCTTCGGCGGAGTTTCTTTTTCTTGAGGTCTGTGTCAAAGGAGCTAAAACCGTTCTCGGCGTTGTGTATTGTCCCCCCTCACTTGATTACTTCACCGAATTCGAATCGGTCTTAGAATCTTTAGGTTCGGAGTATGCACATCACATAGTCATGGGGGATTTCAACACCAATCTCCTTGCCCACAACTCCCATCGATCCCGTAAACTTCTACACCTGGTCGAGTCAGCTAGTCTGCATGTGTTGCCTCTCCGACCAACTCATCATAACGCTGCCGGTGATGATACTTGGCTCGACTTGATCCTCACCTCAAATCCTTCCCTAGTCTCCTCACATGGTCAACTTGACGCTCCTGGTTTTTCCCATCACGACCTTATTTTCTTGTCTTATGTCCTTAAAGCCCCTAAACCCAAACCTACATTCCAGTACAGGCGTGCCTTTGCGAGGATGAATTGTGAAAAGCTTACACAAGATGCTTCTAATATTGACTGGACAGACCTGGAGGAAGCCGCTACTGTTGACGATAAAGTAGCGTGTTTCAACAATATTGTAGTTAAGCTGTACGACACCCACGCTCCTATCAGGAGAGTCAAGCTAAAGCGCCCACCTGCGCCATGGATGAATGTGGGAGTTCGGATGGCGATGCGACGAAGGGACCGCGCGTTTCGGAAGTTTAAAAAGGATCGGTCAGATGATAATTGGAGCCTCTTCAAAACTGCTCGCAATCGTTGTAATCAGATGATACGCAACGCTAAAAGCCACCACATTCTTAGTAACATCACTTCTTCTTCTCCTGCTGATATCTGGAAATTCCTTGGAACTCTAGGTATCGGCAAGTCGCGAAATTCAGACCTTCCTAGCACATTTGGCTTGGACGATCTAAATCGTCACTTCTCTACTGTTCCCACCCTAGATAATCCAACCAAATGTCAAACTCTTGACTACCTTGCTGGTCTGACGCGACCCAATATTACCCCCTTCACCTTCAGCCCAGTCGACCCGGGAGAGATCAAAAAGATTATCCTATCCATCAAATCCAAAGCCGTTGGTTGTGATAACATCAGTCGACACATGATCGTGACAGTGGTTGATCAGCTCCTTCCTGCAATTTCCCATATAGTTAACTTCTCCCTTTTCTCCGGTGTTTTCCCTTCCCTGTGGCGGAAAGCCCATGTTCGACCACTACCAAAAATCCCTAATCCCACTCTTCTTAGTCACTTTCGTCCAATTTCCATCCTTCCCTTTTTATCCAAAGTACTCGAGGCCTGTGTACATAAACAATTCTCCAACTTCATTCACAAAAACTCTCTCATCAGTCCGCTCCAATCTGGGTTCAGACCCGGGCACAGTACCGTTTCTGCTCTCCTCAAAGTGACTGACGATATAAGGCGAGGAATGGAAGACACTAAAGTTACGGTTCTAGTGTTGATCGATTTTTCAAATGCTTTTAATACCGTCAGTCACGAAGTCCTTTTATCCATCCTCTCCTATCGCATGGTCTCTCCCGAGTGTTTGGATTGGTTTTCTTCCTATCTTCGGGGGCGTCAGCAATCAGTTCTTGCTGGTGACTCTAACTCCAGCTGGTGCGATCTGGAAACTGGCGTCCCTCAAGGCGGCATTTTATCTCCACTTTTGTTCTCTATCTTTATAGATCTCATAACTTCCCTGCTTCAGTGTGCGTATCATCTCTACGCTGATGACTTACAGCTTTACTGTCAGGCAGGTGTTGACAGCTTAACCCGTGCGATCGAGGAGCTAAATCGGAATTTACGTGTTGTCAAAAACTGGTCTGATCGTTTTGGGGTGGCGGTTAACCCAAGCAAGTGTCAGGCTATCATTGTGGGGAGCCCCTATAGCTTGAGGAGGCTGCATGGTTTAACGGTGCCACCTGTTACTTTTGATGGCACAGTGATTCCGTTTAGCTCTGACGTCAAGGATCTGGGTTTGCATGTTGACACTTGCCTCGACTGGCGTAAGCAGGTCGCGATTGTGAGCAAGAAGGTCACTGGAACGTTGCGGTCGCTCTATCGGTTAAAAAATATTCTCCCATCACACATTAAGGCAATGCTTGTACAGTCCCTAATCTTCCCCATAATTGACTATGGTGATGTGTGCTACTATGACCTGAATGCAGATCTCCTCAATAAACTTGACCGACTTCTTAATAGCTGCATTCGATTCGTTTTTAATCTCCGCAAGTACGATCATGTATCCGCACATCGATCGCTTTTAAAGTGGTTACCCATCCGGCAGCGCAGAGCGTTGAGAGCTTTGACAACCTTGTTTGCTATCCTTCACAAACCCACTTCTCCTTCTTATCTGACCTCTCTCTGTCAATATTTATGCTCTGCACATAGCAAGAATCTTCGGTCTGAACATAATCGTCTTCTTCGTTGTCCTTCTCATCGCTCTGGTTTTATAAAGTCTTCTTTCTTTGTCCAGGCGATTTTCCTTTGGAATGCGCTCCCTCAGAATATCAGGACGGTAACCAATCAGTTCACATTTAAAGTGAAAGTTCGAGAACACATACGCAAGAAGTTGGCAGATTCGTCTCAGAATTAAGTTGTCGTTGGTTTTCTTGTTAACTCTCATAATGTTTTTAATTTTATTTTTTTTGTTGTATGTATGTATATATGTATTTATTCTTATTATTATTTTCTTTAGTTATAAATATTTTCTAAGTTATTTTTGCACCTACTAAGTATTGTCTCTGCATCACCCTAAGGTAGACTGGTAGAAAATGCCCAAGGCATTAAGTCCGCCTTTGTACAGTTTTTACTTGTGCATAAAGTTTTAATAAAATAAATAATAATAAATAAAGTCTTGCGTTTTTGCCAAAACAATACGGGGAAGAACCAACTTTATTTTTGAGAGTTAAGGCACAAAATTCATGTGTCCCTAATTAGTTTTGGACAAAGGATCCTCGATGTTTATGAGCTGTGCTTAAACATTGTGGCTGTTTCGGTTTTCTAACACAAGCAGGGATGTACCAGATCAGTCGCATTGCGGATATTTTTAATGCTACGTGTTTTTAAGTTAATATTAGGACAGTTTACTTATCAAACGTTGTTAGGTTACCCTAACAACGTACTACTTACGTATGTAATGATTTTTGAACTTGTTACACATTTGCACGGTCACCAACTTGCATGTTAAATCATGAAACCTTGCTTGCGAACACCGCTGCAAACTGTTATAGTCGTTTTATACACCACCACTAAGTACTTACTAATACACACCTCTAGGTATACCTCTGCCTTTCCCTATGGAGAAAAGAGCTGTTATATTATGTTACTTTGTTACAAGATAATCTAGGTGCTGGTAGCTATTGAACCTTCCTCCCAAACAAACAGAGTCTTTCACTTAGGTAAGATGGGTACAAATTGTAAGACTCAACTGACTGGAACTATTTACTGAAGAAATGTGTGAGTTTGAGACTCAAAATTATTAGGATGTTTATAAATGTCGTTATAGGAAACTTTTTGTTACTTGTTACCATGGAGAGAGAAAGAGAACAGCAGCTTCTTCTCTGTCCCTCTAATTCAATTAAACAAGACGATAAACTAATGTCAATAATCTTTCGGAGCCCAAAGTCAAATCATGAATTTTAAATTAAGGTGAAAGGATAGGCCAAACTACAAAATAGACCTCTCTTTGAAGGACTACTACTACTAGACGGATGGACCAAATATATAAAAAAAAAATACCTAATTCGCATAACATATTTGACTTTAAATTTTAAGTTTAATTTTTTTATTATTGTTTATACTTTTGTCGGAAAAAAATCGAATAGATCCTCTTTAAATCTGCAATAATTTGCTTACTGCTTTCAAAGAACTGAAGCGATTTAAATATTTTTTTCACACTATCATAGACAATTTATTGCTTTATAAAATTTAAGTTCAAAATTGTACAAAATTATTACTTATAGGTGCCGTTAAATCAATAATATCATAATACCGGCGCTGGCGCTCACTCAGACGCGAGGGCCAGTCTCACCCTAGCGTTTGCACGGGGAGGCTGTGTCGCATGTTAGCGCGCTCCGCTCTATAAACTTTACGTGAAAGAGTAAACAGTGCAGATAGTACGTTTGGTACAGTAGTACGGTTGAGCTATTCTTTTTCTATTTATTGATCGAAGAAAACACTATCAAAGAAAAGCGAAAATTTATGAGTATTGAAAACGGAAGAAAAATCTAGCCAGCCACAAAAAAAAAACAAAAAACTATAGAAAAAGAAAATGAAGAAGTGAAGTCAAGATCCAACGAAAGTAATACAGAAGAAAAAGAAAATACATGGAAATTAAATTATAATGATAGCAATACAGAAGAAAAAAGAAATGAAGATATTATATTAAAGTCAAACTCTAATGAAAGCAATACAGATGAAACTACGTATTTACAATCTACGTTTGTTAGGGAAATGCAATTTAACTAGTTTTGATTGGTTAATAACATTTTTTTTAAATGGTCCAAATAAAATGTTAAGTAAATATTATTTTGATATTTTCGTTTTTATGGTTTCGTAGCCAAATGACATAAACCATTTTTCTCCAAGTCAAGTCATTTGAAATATAGACACTTCCAGAGTGGTCAAATGTGCGCCCCTCTAATTTTTAAAATAAGTGTAAAATAAAATATGTGTATAATATGTGTGTTCAATGAAAATTGTTTTGAACGAGATGTAGTCATAAAGCCCGGTTTCCACCGCGAGCGGAACGGACCCATTATTGACTTCGTTAAAATCGCAAACGCAAACTGCATACTTGTATTTCCTTTGTTGGTGGAAGTTTAACGAAGTCATTAATGGGTCCGTTCCGCTCGCGATGGAAACTGGGCGTTAGTTTTCGAGATATAGCACATGTTCAAAAACCGCAAATATAAATTTGTCATTCATACAAACACTATGGAAAACAAAGTTAAAAACAAAACTTTGCTTGCTACTACGGAACCCTTCATGGGGGAGTCCGACTCGCACTTGGACAGTTTTTTATTAGTCTAAGCACATTAATAAAAAGCGTTATTATTTCTTTTCACAAAAACAAATTGAAATTTTATGTATTTTGATTTACTCTAACTACAATAACTGTACTCGGTAAAGAATATTTTGTTTTCAAAACAAGCATTGCAAATGTTCTGAGTCTGCCTACATTCAATCGATTTATGATGATAAAAGGTAGTATTGTAGCGACAAAAATTCTTCGAACGCATCTGCGTCCGGTGATACTCTTTGACGGTCGGGGGATGAGCGGGCGCGCGGGGCGGTCAGCGCGCTGGCCGCTTGTTTCACGTTCAATGCTCAAGGACGTTGGGCTATCCTTTCGCCTTAAATAGGCACTTTTAAACGTCAGAAACGTAGTCGCCTTAGTCTACCTGATTTGAAAAAAAGGCATTCTTTTATAACTTTATTTACTTACTTAGGTCAAAATCAAACCCATATCTAACCTACCAGTTTGTAGAAAACATGCACACGGTCTGAATGCATTTTGAATAAAAACTTCAGCCACCTAAGTACAAACCAATGAAAGTATTGAATGTCTCTGAACCAATCAATCAACATGGCATATCGTAATTTATAGCTACACATGCGCCACACAAATTGCGCCTAAACGTAGCATTCGGTATCCCACATGTATTCAACCAAACAGGAATATTGTGCGGAAGATTTTACGATATTAGCTATAAAATATCCCTGTTAATATAACGTTTTAACTTTTCTGGTTATATCTTCTTTCTGGTATACTAGGATCATTTTCAGCAGTGAAAAGCGATAGAGTAAAATCCGTATCCTAATTCTTCCTCTCGGAAAAGTTCTCGACTTAACACAGTCACTCAAAGAAAAATTTCCGGTGACCTCTTTGGCTCGAGTAGATTTTTGTCAAAAAACCGACTAATCAAAAGCATTAAAATCTAAAGTATGTACTTATAGAAAGCTTCATATTACGGCCAGATGGTCTAGCTAATTTGCACCATCCATTTCATCACAATATTCTCCGAAAACAAATACACAAAAACACTAGTTTCTCATAAAAAGTAAGCACAAACACTGCACTTTTAATATCACCCTTTTCTCTGTTTATTTCGCACTTTTGTTGTAATATTCTGCGAGTAGCCTCAGTCATTCATAATCCTGCAAATGTTGCCGCCATCATTTTGACCGCCACGTTTGCCAGCAGATGCCAGTTAGGTATATTTTAGCTCTTCGGACGTTTTGAACGTGAAAAACCTTAATGTATCGTTATGTCTTCGAATAACCGTATGTTTGGCCGTGAATTATTTCAGAGTCAATGTAGAAATTGGATTGGATTTTGGACTATAATGGCGGAATTAATGGTACAAGGCTACACCTCTTTCAATGAAGCAAGAAGTGTCTTATAAACTGGCGTCCGACTTCTGCCGGTCTATTCTGTCAAAATGTCACAGTGATGACATACGTAAAGTGAGCTGTCAATCTATACCAATCCCTAGCATCTGTCGTGCGATTCTCTAACCATCTCACCGTGAAAACTTAGGTGGAATGAGCGTGGAGTGAGCTGTCAGTGTCATCCCACTGATGCTAGGGATTGACCAAGCATTACATTTACAATCATAAACGAGATTCTAATAATATTTTTTATGCAAATTCTATTGATAATGCTATATTATTTCAAAGCTAGTATCTAAGTGTCTAAACATTACTATTTTGGGGGTTTTTTAAAAAAATTGCAAAATAGTAATTCAGTCAGAAACACGACGTTGTTTTTTTTTAAATTACTTAGACGCGAGCGCGTCACGCACCGACTTTAAATAAAATAAAAAAAGAATATTGAACAACTTAACTACATTCTAGCTTTGAAATAATAAAAAATATTATTGAAATCTCGATGTAAATAAAACGTTGGTCAACCCCTAGTATCAGTGGGATGACAATGACAGCTCACTCCACGCAAGTCTTCACGGAGAGATTTTTACAGAATCGACCGGCTGGTAGAATGACAGCCCTGTTTTTGACTGACCAGTTGACGTAGTTGGTAGCGACCCTGCCTTCTGAGCCGCTGGTCCCGGTTTCGATCCCCGGACAAGTCAAACATTTGTGTGCATGAACATGTCTGTTTGACCTGTGTTTGGGTGTGTATATTTATATAAGTATGTACCTATATCAGTCTTCAGGTTACCGTAGTATAGGCTCTGCCTAGTTCTGGACCTGAAGACCTTGTGTGGATGTTGTCTCATATTATTGTTATTATTATTGTTTTAGCTCACTTCACCAAAGTTTTCATCGCGTGAGTTTTACAGAATAGGTCGGCTGATGTTCGACACAGTATAACAAGCCAAAGATCGTTACGAATGGAGGGAGATTGTCAAAAAGTTTAGTTGGGCACATCACGATGCGTCGCGACGCTCAGAAATGAGAAAACGACTAAAGAAGAGAAGAGAGAAGAAGAGTAGCACTTACTCAGTATTACTGTTACTACTCGAACAAGTACTGTTAGTACTCGAACAAGTCGAATGTTGAAATCATTTGATCTCTATCTGAGTAGGTACTGCGTCCATCTTGCTGATCAGTACGAAGGTTTATATTTCTTGTCTAACAAACATTGCTATTATTTTTCTATAACTATCTTCTATATTCTACATATGATATAAAACAAAGTTGCTTTTCGTGACCGCTAAACCACACAATGGATTTTGATGCGGTTTCCACCACCATTTAGAGCATTTATTCCAGAGGTTTATGTTGTTTTTTTACATATCATCATTCATTAATTCATTTAACGGAGAATTAGCACAGAAATCTCGATGGTTTGACATGTCACCATTGTAGGTACCCGTGCGAAGCAGGGGCGGGTTGGTAGTATAGAAGTGAGAGAGAGTAAGAAGAGTAAGTACCTTCTTTAAAAACGAGAAGTCAATAATCTTCGCTAAGCCAGCTGTGAGCTGGGCTCATAATCTACCTACCAAGCTATTGCATTAACCCCTTGGGATTGTTCGTTTATGTACGAATATAGGGAAACGGTAAATTGGTACCAGCTAGGTAACATTTTCTTCTCTACTTATAAACCTATAAGAATATGTAATACTTAAATACATTAACAATACAGTGTCGACCCAAAATTTTCAAATTGTTCCAATCTCTCAAGGACTCCACGAGACAGGCTCGACCTAGTGTGGAGTCCACTAGTCAAAATATTAAAATTAGGTTTCCCTTATAACATTAATTTTAGGAGTAGTTCATTTGTACTTTAGTTATATGGAAATGTAAGAACTTAAGCTGGTTAATAAACGATTTATTATTATTATTATTAAACCTACCTACTGCAGCGTGACCTCTGCGGTTATAAACGTTTTTTTTTTTCTAGTTCATATTACTGGTCAACAATCTTTTATTCTTAATTTTTTTTTTTTCATAAACAATCCCCTCATTTGATTATTGGAAAAAACGTGAGTTGTTGAAAAGTATGTATTGAATCCAGTCGATTTGTATAAAATTTTCGACCCTTAAATTCTAAATCGAACCATGTCAATTATATTGATAATGTTTACCAAGCTTCGTTACTATGTTCAGTTTGGTGTAGGTACAATATTCTTCGAATTTATTACGTAGGTACTTTTCCCGATTTGCCCTCTCAGCGGAAGTCCTAGCCTTTTCTCTGGTGTGTTAAAAAGGGCTGCTTGAAGCAAGGCAAATGGTGTTGGAGCGTCCGGCGTGGGTCTTTGATTAATTGTACATACTTAATTATGGTTTTTATTGCTTTTTTTGTTTTTTTTTTTGTAATCCCCTACTGGGATTTATAGATGTCCGTAGGTGTTTCCGTGGCATCACAGCGGGTCCTATTAGAATACCAGCGCTGCGGTATTTATTTTTAAAATATTGCAGCATTGTGCCTTTTTGGTCTAGCACGGGCAAGCACGGGTCTTTTATTTTATATTTTTCACTCCTCTTGCTCAAAAAGACCGTCATTGTGGCGTTCCAGAGCGAAGAAAAAATAGCAATTCTTCCTCTAGGGGAAAAAGTTTTTTTTTTTCCTTTTTGTATGTCAAATGACAATGAGCCTACAAAAACGAAATAGTAGATTGTTATACAAGGAGCTAAAATGACCCATTATATACGAGGTAGTTTTACTCCCGAGCTTTAGCGAGGGAGTAAATAGAAACCGAGTTTTAATGGGTTTTTAGCGCCGTGTGTTACACTCTACTTTTCACTACGATTGCGAGAAAATAAAACAATCCAATACAATATGAAATACCTATGTAGTTTATTTTATTAAAAAATAAATGTACAATTTCTACAATTCTGGATATTTAACGAGATGTTTTTTTCCCGGTAACTTAATTTCAGTCCTTTGGTTCGTGGTTCTTTTCCTTTCTCTTCTATTTGCAAATTAGGGTCTCCATTCTCACTAGATGATGACATTTTCACTATTGTAAAATTAATTACGGTCACTACCAATTCAATTTGCAGTTAGAGAAAAATTATAAAGATTTCGCGCCAATGTCTTTTTTTTGTTTTTCTTCTGCAGCCGCAACCATTACATGCGTTCTACCAAAGAGATCGCCGATATTAGTTCCATTTTCAAAAATAAAATGAAGTTCTTTTTTTGTGAAACAGTAATAAGTCGAGTCTATATTCATGATTATTCTACTTATGACTAAAGACTTTTTCCCCTAGAGGATGAATTGCTATTTTTTCTTCGCTCTGGTACGCCACAATGACGGTCTTTTTGAGCAAGAGGAGTGAAAAAGTCTTTAGTCATATGTAGAATAATCATGAATATAGACTCGACTTATTACTGTTTCATAAAAAAAGAACTTCATTTTATTTTTGAAAATGGAACTTAAATCGGCGATCTCTTTGGTAGAATGCATGCAATGCGTTGCGGCTGCAGAAGAAAAAACAAAAAAAAAGACATTGGCGCGAAATCTTTATGAAATTAAGTTACCGGGAAAAAACATCTCGTTAAATATCCTGAATTGTACAAATTGTACATTTAATTTTTAATAAAATAAACTACATTTCATATTGTATTGGATTGTTTTATTTTCTCGCAATCGTAGTGAAAAGTTTAAACTCAAAACTCGGTTTCTATTTACTCCCTCGCTAAAGCTCGGGAGTAAAACTACCTCGTATATAACGAGTCATTTTAGCTCCTTGTATAACAATCTACTATTCTTGTTATTTTTAATGTTAGTTTTAAATGCTCCTTTATTTTTCATTGCTGTTTGTATTGCCTGTGCGTGTCCCATAAAAAACATTTTTCTTTCTTTCTTTTCTTTCTTCCGGACTATTTACCAGGTTTGCGAGCTCTTGAGTTGCTGTAATCACCCGTATAGAATCCTTGGAGTTCGACACCAGCTAGGCCATTCTGGCCCGCGACATATGATCGCCGTGTCGCCTGCGATTGTGTCGAGGCGTGCTACGCTTTGAGGTTGCGGATCGTCAGGATCGACTAGGCCTTGACTTGATATTCTCGTAGCATGTATGTCTATTTCCTTTTACATTTCTGTTTAGTAGTTATTCTATCACATTTAAATTTAAATATATTATTTATATTTTAGTGCAACGTTCGTAAGTACGCTGTACTGGTACAGCGTCCTAAATATTGTTTGCCTCACCGGACGACGCGACGTCAGTACGTCAGCGCCGGCTGTCGCTGAAAACCAGCGCTGGGGCTCTGACTTGCTGAGCGATAGCCGTTTTGCGTGGATGTGACGCATGTTTCCCCCAACCTTTTCTTATGTTTTGTGTTTGTGTTATTTTTTGCGTCATGTTTACCGCAAATAAACGCATTTTCTTTCTTTCTTTCTTTCTTTCTAGGCGTGCTACGCTTTGACGCTGCAATTTACCAGGATCGACTTGTTACTTTGAATCATTACGCATAACTAATAGTATTAGCACCTCTAGGATTAACATTTTCATACTACTTAGTTGATTTTTAACCAAGACTGTTTCTATCTGGATAACTTAGGCTCATCTTTATATTAATATAATATTAATTTGAAAGTTTACGTAATTTAGTGATCACGAATCAAAAACCGATTGCAATCGATTCAAACAAAGATACCATCATACCAGGCGTACTTTAAGTTTTTTCGTAATCTCTCTCATTCAAGCCAGATTACGTGTTGCACAACTGTTTTTAATAAAAAAAAAACAACAAAATATAATAATTATAATATTATATTATATTTTATTGTTATTTTTTTTTAATATTACTTAATAAATTATACGTGTTAAAGTGGTAATTGTTTTTTTCACTACCTACATGTGCGAACGTACTGTTTGATGTTTGTGGGAGAACTTTTTGGGTATTCGCGTTATTTCAAAGGAGAATTTATATTCGCTTAACACAATGGTTTTTTAATTGTTTGTGTAATAACGGCATTCAACCGGTCAGTGCGTGATTAAGAGAAAATATGAAAATGTTGACTAAGTACCTATTATAAATTGTTTAAGACGACAAGGTTAAATAATTCAACCGAAAACGCGACGGCATCCGCAAAAATATTTAATTTCAGTGCCATACATTCCTTCAGTAAATAACCAGAATGGCGAACTTTTAACGAACAAAGCCTAATAAACGCAAGTTTACACTTACATTTTCTCACGTAAGTATTCACAAGAATTCAGCCTGTTTGACTCATTGAAATTTATAGAAAATATTAAAAAAATTTCCCCTTTTCGTTTAAAATTGACAATCTCATTTTCGGAGAAGCTACAGCTGGAATCCTGCGGTTACTATTCATGGTCGTGAGATCCATTGTCACATCGGGACTATGCGGCAGACGGTTTGACTCCGATTCCCCGGATCTTTTAAGCTGAGGTCGTGTTTTCTAAATATAGCTTAAATCTAGATGAGATAAGTCAGGGATCCCCTTAAGACACTGAGTGTACATAAATGACTTTAATAATGTGTATGAATATCACATTCAGAACTCGATAATTCCAAGGTGTGAACTTTTGGGTCTTACCAAATTCGTTAAATTATTTAACACCTATATATACAGTTCAAAGTAAAACCTACACAGAACAACAAGTTAATCAACTAATCTTAATCGCTAAATGGTGCCACTCACCATCATAAATTCTTCACAACATTTTTCGGCTAATTTCATTTGACAGACAAGGCGGGTTGCACCAGCAGCGTAACGACAGATTATCAATGAGTTTCATAACTAGCTTGTGTTATTATTTTCGTAGTACAAATATTATGTAGAGCACAACGACAGAGCCAACACCTTGCAATGCTGTCAATGTACTAATTATAAACAGATTATTAAACGGCTTACGAATTGAGATCGCGTCATACAAATAATGTAGTGTGACTTTCTTAACCGACTGGTAATTCGTAATCGGTAATTTTGATAATTTTCCACCCCGAAAGTTCCATGTCTCGAAAAGCAAAATCGCTGTTGATTATATTTACTCTAGTTTTACAGAACTCGTGGTAAATTAATTTAAATTCAACATGCGGATTTAAGCTTCGTGTGACAGCTTTCTTTTCATAACTCGTGACGTGAAATGTTTCAATTTATAACCAGTTATTTCGAAGTTCTTTTTTGTTTAGTCTACGTCTTATAAATAGTTTTCATAAGTTTCATAACATATTTCATCACCAGGATGTTGAAATATTAAAATCTATTCGAATTTCATCATAGTTTTTGTATCCAACGCCATAAAACACATTTAAAAATCAAAGCTATAAATTAACCCTAAAAACTCACGTGCAAACTTTTTCCCGCCAACGTCGAAGTTGCAACGGGATTTGTAAACAGCCACAAGTTTCAAACTCACCGGGCGGCGACTTCTGCGGTGTTGCAGGTTCCTCGTGATGGTAAGGGGTTGATCTGAGGAGTTGGAGGGCAAGTTCGGTCCCAACCTCCTCGGACCTAGGGCACGGCACGTAAGCGTATTGTTTTTTGGTCGGCGCCGGCAGGGGCGCGACGCGGTATTTGCTCCGCTCGGCCATGCGACGTCTGCCGTGCGGACGGCTCACCCGCCGTAGTGCCGCAGCTCGCGTCGGCCTCTTATCGATAAAGCTGTCCGTTTGCTACAGGGAAATATTAATTTAGTGCGTAAACTGCTCGAGTTTGTTCAATGATAAATCCGCGCGCCAGTAAGTGTTTGACACGCGATTTGTCACGCGTTAAATACGCTTTAGTGAAAGTTACAGATTTGTAAATATGAGTTAATTTGTTTTCTTCTTGGCTGCTGAACAAAGGAATATTAGTGGAATGTAGCTCTTTAAAAACTGAATTTTGGAATTATTCCTTATCATTCAGATACTTATTTTAAGACTTAGCTTTCTAAATTATGTAAATAACTAATATTTCAGGTTCAGGTTAAGGTTTTAATTGTAATACATTTGTTGATATTCTTACAGAAATATTTGACATTCAGATACTTTTCAGGAAAATTTAAATATATAATTTCTACGCCCAAACCGGTGTAAAAGACAGTTTTTTTTTAGTTAAAAGAACGAAAAATATTCTTTACTCTGTATATTGCTTACTACCCCTTACGCAGTTTAATTAGTTCAACAAAAGTAGGAAGTGCTGCTTCTTATTAAACTTCAGAACAACATGAACTGAAAATTGAGGAATTATTAAGGAGACTATCTAGGCGTTAAATTATTTTAATGACTATGTTTTTATTAAAAAAAACTCGAATAGTAATTACAATTTGTAAAATACTGGTATTATAGTGAAACTAGCCCTTTATATAAATACACATTAATTGAAAGTTCGGTTTTTTTATCAGTCTGTCATCATCATCCGGCTTCCAGTCTAACGGGATGCAGCTGAACAGCAGCATCCGGTTAGACTGGAAGCCAACCCCAACCTAGTAGGGATAAAGCTAGGCAGATTGATTGATTGAGTAATTACAATTTGAGAAATGTTACTGCTCCGTGTGTTTAAAAGTTCTAAGTACGAGTAGGTGACACGAAGAATTAACCAAAAAGATTCATCAAAAATTTAATTGTATTACCAACTTTAAATGGTTTCAGCTGCCGCATTAGAATGACACTGGCCCAATCTACCAGAAAATATTTTCAAAAAGAATTAAATCCAAAAAATTAAGAAAGTAGTGTGGCCCAAAGACCCATTCGGTTTTCAAATCCTCGCATGAGGTCCATATTCGGTGCGCGCGCAGTTCCGCGTGCTGAGTCCCGCACTACGGTCGATAACACGTGCCCGCGGGACGCCTGCACTATGCGGACACTTGCACAATAATAATAACAAAGCAAACTTGCGGTCGCGGTCACAGGGTTAGCTACGGAACGGAACTACGCACGCATAGCGACGGCAGGTGCAGTTTCAAAGTAAAACTTATAAACATTTTCTCTCTGCAGTCAAACAAACAAAACAAATAAAATCATTAATATTACCCTACCTATCTATATTTTCCTCGACATTTTGTACTAATTACTGTTCGCCGCTAAAAATAAATTTATACCTAAGTCGAACTCTACACATAGGACAACAAATAATTTTAAACTGAAATAAGCTTCAGCAACGCTCAAATACATATAACGAACGATCGCTCCGGTTCCAAGTTTTCAGTGTTTCAAAACACAAGTCGAATTTTTCATCCAAGAAGTGATTATAGCCTAAAACAACGATATATACTACCTATCTACTTACTAACTATCTCAACGCCTTTCAGAAGAAAGTACAGGCTACCTATTCGTAGTCCAAGTAAACAATCCTATTACTACTTTTCACAGGTTTTTAGAAATCAACAAGACTACTATACTTACTTACAAACTTAGCTATCTTATTTTGTCACCAAAATTCTAAGTCTAAAATGTTTTCCTTCCAGGGTACGACATCATAGCTCAACGTTCGATAAGGACCAGGCCCGGGTTCACGGCGCGTTGTGTTCCACGCACGCCTCAATGAGATGTCAGCATCAACGACGGGGTCCGCTAGGGCCGATGCCTGCCGGGGTTGCGGGAAAGTCCGAGAGGGATACCGTGGCCCTTGGCACAGGCAACTGAAGGAACACGGGTGGGTTTTAGTCAGTAAAAGTCTGACACGCCCTCCCGCTCCGCCCGGAGCGGGAGAAGTTATTTGATGATTTTCCACCGAAAAAAAATTTTATGGATACCAAATGTTGATAAGTTTCGTTATTTATTACAGATTATTTGGCAAAAATGTTTGCATGCTATAACACAGCAAAACATGTTTATACTTTTTATTTTATTGAACACTATTTTATACCATGTTTTATGCAAATAAATGATTTATTATTATTATTAAAGAGAGCTTTTGTTAGACAGGGGCAATTGACATTTTAAACTACTTGCTTCTATATCTAAGCAGAAGACGTTAAAGAAACTGTAACGACAAATTGAAAAAAAGTAACGCTTCAATAAACAACGCAGACAAGGTCTAACAGAGAGTAATCATACTTAAAGTTGATGGGGTCCAGAGTCAATAGGAGCTGTTCAATTAAGCAGAGGATCTGAAGGCTGCGAACAAAGGAAGACACTCAATAATTCAGTGGCTGCGGTCGAGCACAACGGATTTTGTCGTTAAAATACGATTTCATGAAGAAATTTCATTGAGATACAGGATTATTTTCTTGCTGTCGTAACTTCGAGAGGTACCTACATACTGTTTCGATATATTTTTGCATTAGAAATAATAATAATATAATATATCATTTATTATCTCTTCACAATAAGTGGTCTTATAAATAATTCAAACTTAAAACTGTAAAACTTTTCCACCTTTGTGAGAGACTGCTGCCTGAAGTAGGTTTTAGGAATAAAACCTGTGTTACAGGTCACCAGGACCCTAACCTCGGTAAAACTTTTGTAGAAATTACCAGAAGATAACAATAACAGATAAATCGAAAAAGTACAAAGAACATCTAAAATAAAATAAAATAAAAAAGCCTTTTATTTCTTCCAGAAATTGCTAGTTTATAAATTAGTAAGTTTGTTAGTATCAAGAACAAATATTTTTGTAATTTAATGTTTAGTGGATAGTAGTTTCAGCTTTAAATAAAGAATTTCGGATACGTTAATTTTCGTAGTTATAGTATATCTATTTTAAATAAAATTATTCTGTAAGAACCCCTCTGCAGGTAAAGGCCTCCTGCAAATTGAGCCAACATAAATATCTACTAAATTAAAAATAATACAAAGAGCAAAGTATCCAAGTGTATTGATTAAAATGATATGTGTGTGAGCGTATGAGGTGTATGCATGACTGTGTATGATAGGCTTTGCGTATTAATATTTCGAGATTACTTAAAAAATGCTTTGTATATGTACTCGAAGGCACATACCACTGTACTCCTAGCGGAGCTGGAAGGACAGGCCACTACTTATTGATGAGCCGATTGTTAAAACAACTGTCTTTCGTCCACTAATAATATTATTCACTTTAAAATATTCATTGTATTACAGTGAAACTAGCCCTTTATATAAATACACATTAATTGGGAGTTCCATTCTTTTTTTCAGTCTGTCATCATCATCATTATCTGCCTGGCTTTTTCCCAACTAGGTATGTTGGGGTCGGCTTCCAGTCTAACCGGATGCAGCTGAATACTAGTATTTTACATAGAGCGACTGCCTATCTGACCTCCACAACCCAGTTACCTACCAGGTAATACGATATATCAAGCCCGAAAATATATCAGATTTTCGGGCTTCTGACGACCCGTAACGACTGTCAAAGATCCACGAATGACAGCCGGGACCAATGGCCTGTGCAATGGCTTTACATGCTTTCCGAGGTACGGAGGGTTCTTGGTATGTAAAGATGGTCACCCATCCCCGGACCAACCGCGGCAAGCGTAGCTTAACCTGATCGATCGGCCTGTGCGGCTGGTATTACTCTGCCATAATCCCCAGCCATCAGTCAGTAATGAAACAAAAGTTTCACAAACGGTTTCATTAAAAAAATGCGGCAGAAAGTTGCTCACATTCTGAATATGAAGCCATTTGGACGGACGCATGCGATACTGCTGTACCGTTTAATTTAAGTTAATGCGTACATTTAAACGAGTAACATTCAGCAACCCTTGATTGTGTATAACTCATTATTTCGTAAACCATCGCCAGCGAACCGCTGAGTTAATTAAACAGACTGCGCTGCGTAAAGTTAAAGTCTTCCTCATTATACTTAATATTCCGGCACTTTGGCAGAAGGCTACGTGGCACCATGCAACACAACGCGGGAAATTATAATTTTAATTGCTCTAATCTTGTATTATTGTATTCATTTTCTTGCTCTTATGGAAATCCTTGGCATTTTCCCTGCTGTGTGACAGTTACAGGGAGTTTTAGAATATAGTTATGTATTTTAATCAATTTTAGAACATTAGTATAAAGTTGCCAGACAGCTAATAAATAAAGACAGTTTGGCAAGGACATACATGAATTTAGACCCCCTTTTTTTAATGAGGATGGGAAGTCATCAAATAACTTCTTCAGACTCTTACTGACTAATACCCACCCGTGTTCCTTCAGCTGCCTGTGCCAGGGACCACGGTAACCCTTTCGGACTTTCCCGCAACCCTGGCAGGAATCGGCCCTAGCGGACCCCGTCATTGTTGCTGACATCTCATTGAGGCGAGCCTAGAACACAACGCGCCGTCGACCCGGGCCTAGACTTTATCGGCCAGCAAGCTACCCATTGCTCGCCACCCGCAAGCCCGCGCCTACGGTGGCTGGGAATCGACTTGGGATTGTGAATGTATACCTCTAGCGTAGAAATGTTTCGTTAATATTATAAAAATAATGTGCTGTTTCATACAAAAATGCGAATACCTACACGTTCAAAATGTATAAAACAAGATTTTTTTTTAAATAAACCGACGATAAATTTCAACGCAGGGGAGTTCGGAATCATGTTCTGAATCCATGGCAACCACGCGCGCCTCAAAGAGATGTCAGCACCAATGACGGGGTTTGCTAGGACCGATGCCTGCTAGGGTTGCGGAAAAGTCCAAGAGGGTTACCGTGGCCCCTGGCACAGGCAACTGAAGGAACACGGGTGGGTTTTAGTCAGTAAGAGTCTGACACGCCCTCCTGCTCTGCCCAGAGCGGGAGAAGTTATTTGATGATTTCCCACCCACAAAAAAAAAAAAAAAGGGGGGTTCGGAATCATGTTCTGAATCCATGGCAACACGTTGCACGTCGATGTTTCTGCCATCCTGTATATTTTGACAAATCAGCTCCTCACAAACAATCATGAGGCACATTACGTACCAGTGGAAAACCCTATCTAAATTGCAAAAGGTTCTTTATAAAAATAACAAACAGAACCCATCCCCCCTGCGAATGTATCACACGACTGCCGATATTTAGACATTCTCTCTTGTTACTAAACTTACGAAGCAAAACTTTGTAATTAGGATTAAATTCTGATAAGATGTAAAGGATTAAGTAAGTACAGACACGATCTATAAAGACCTCATCCTTGCCGTGGTACTCGTTGCTGAGAATCGTGACCTGCAACTTAAGTTGTCACCTAGCCTCTTCATTGAAGGTTTCAGTGTCCCTACGTATTATTTATTCAAATTTCCTTACGACTTTACTGCGTATTCCTTTGATTACAGGCTTGACAGATTCGCATGTGACCAATATATTTATTATGACTATGTATCATGTATCTAAAGGCTTTCTAGGTAGACAGATCTGTGTTTACTTTTTGTCTGGACTTTAAAAGAGACTGTGACCTCTGAGTTTGTTTCGGCCTTTCTTCTCAGAGTAGTCAGATAGGAAAAGCCGACCTCATCTAGTTTTTAAAATACGATTGACGTGTAAAAGTGTTTGTTCAAACCTACTTACAGAAATAAAATCATTTATCATTTACGGCCAAAGCAGTCTCTGTCAGAAAACGTCTTAAAAATTTAAATGGTCTAACACAGAACCGTACATACTCGTACTCCCAAAGTCTAGTTTCTATTCAGTAGAATAGAAGTCACATTGTGAAAAGAGTTCCCATAATCTAGATCCTTTATCATCAATCAAGCTAATTCGACTACGATCGTGCCTAGAAACACTGACTACAAACCAAAACTTGGAAGCAAAGTTAAACGTGAAATTAATCGAGCGAAGCAATCGTTGCCAAAACGGCTGGTTAACGTCAACGCAAGTTATTTTAGTAGTTCCTGCCACTGATAAAGTTAACGATGTCTGAGTTATTTCCCGCCCATTCTTGGCCCATTCACAGCCATTCTTGGCCCATTCATAGCCATGCGGCCGGAGATTCGAACGCAGCGCACGAAGGGTGGGAATCTAAATGTTATCGTTGCGGGTTTTTGGTCAGGTGTGAAGGATAGTAATATTTTCTTTGACAGGAAATCGAAGTTCCCTCAACATAATTTATTGCCAGTCATATTGTGTGGTTGCTGAAGAGTTGATTATCGACTCGTGATAAGTACCTACCGGTGCAAGTTTTCGTAAAGTTTAATAACAATTGAAAGCTAAAGAATGGTCCCGTCAACATTTTTATTTGTTCCTGGATGGGCGCAAATTGTTATAGATCTGTAAATTTATAGCAAACACATTCATGTTTTCCATTCTTCATTCAATTCCTAATTTCGATTACATTATCCTTTTGGTGCCATTTCTATGCTTTTCCGATTCGCGTAGCAATAAGAAACGATTTTATTTTCTACACATTTTTCGAATCAAAATAATAAAATAACAGTTACGCCGACACCGCATTAAGTCAGATTTGGAAATGTATTCGAAAATCGGTAGACTTAACATAATGGTGCCCAAAAGTAATATCATAATGGAACCGCTTTGAACACGTTACTGTATATTTCCCAGGACGGAAAATGTACCATTTTTCATACTATGCTGTGGTAAGAGCTGCGGCAAAATCAAAAACCATTTGGAGAATCTTTGGAGACACTCCGATTTAAACTGATTCAGTAAAACAAGAAATAAACCGCCTTTGTACCTTATCGTGTGCTAGAAGTTTAAGTAAATAAATAAACCGGAATGACAACCAAGGGTTAACCTCACTCTAAGTCAATGCCTCACTCATTTAGGTCTGACAGCAATTGACTAGAGTCAATACTAACGAGTAAAGGACCACGATAGTATTTTTGGTGTTATTTTGGTTTTAGTATCTGTTTCTTGATTCTTCTCTTCGCTGGTCTATAAAACATAAATTCTATGTAACTTAGATATCAAACTTTAATGAAACTGACTGAAATCCCACATTGAACTAAGTGAACACCCAAAATAAATGATAATGAAATCCGTGAGTCATTGAATTCTAAACCATGCTTACGGCACAATAAGAATGTAACTCACTTGCAGATACAAAATAACTTCACATTTATAATGTTTTGGTATGGAAAATTTAAAACAACAAAAGTGCTGTGTTACTGAATATGAAAACAACTTTGTTGAAAGTGTTCGTTCGTACGCCTTTCCTTGAAGCACCAGTTTACAAATCACGAAACCCGATCAAGTAACAGCCAATGCCAAGTTATAAAATAGCTTGTTTCATTATAAAATGGCTGCGTAGAGAGGTAGATTTTTTCGCCATCAAAACAAGAGTTCGGTGAGAGATCAAGTCCTTGTTTGTATCAAGTATTTTACTTATCCCAGATTCTGGCAACTCGTGACTGTTCAGAATGCAAATGTAGGTAAGTAAATAATGACTGAGGCTGATATGATTAGAATCACCGCCAACCAGTAAATGTTTACAGCAATAGTACATACGCATCTGTGGACCATAAAAATGAACGCATCTCAGACCATATAAACACATTATCTGAGGATCGCATGAATAGATATGGGTAGGTACCAGTATGCTGATGATATGATGATATGATCATCTACCATCCGCATTGCCTACGCTGGTTTTAATGGAAGCTACTCGTGCTAGATCGAGGGTGGAAAATGATATTGTGACAAACTGTCGATGGGTATGAAACAAGTGCAAAATAGTCCTTTCGAACAGTAGATGAAGGAAACATTGTGGAATTGACAATCAAAAATCGCCAACTCGCAGTGAGCAATGAGCGACCACATGGCCGTGGCGAACGGAGCTTATGTGCGGGAACAGGGTTGCTGGTAGAAAGACTGACGCTGGATAGGGATCGAGTATTGACATAAACGGCGTGTGTTTGGAAAGGCCATTAAAACTGTGGAATATTATGAACTTAGATGATGAGAACAGACTACGTTTCAGAGGTATTAATATTGAATACATGAAAAGCTGGTATTTTCGCATAAAAATCGATGATTTAACGAACTGTAGTTCGTTACCTACTAACGTGAACAATTTTTATTCAAATTAAAAGCAATGCCATTGGCAAGCGATTCTAATTAGCTGAAGACTTGAAGGTAAAACTTTACTAATTACTTACTTCGCGTTGTTGCAAACTCTTTGCATTTTTCTACTCGGCTCCTAATTAGGAAAATTAATAGATTAATTAATTCGTTTTGCATTACAATTATTGTCATTTCTGAAAGAAATATGGTAAGTGCTCCCAGTTCCTGGGCACTGCAGTCCCACTGCAGCATTGTTACATGGCATGTACCTAGGTACTTTTCATATTTACGCGCCAATATTAGGAAAGAAGACCGTTCGGTCGTTCGTCCTTTAGATCGCTTTAATTTGGCCTCTTAGGGGACTATTTTTGTTATACTGTCGTTTTGTTTTTTTCCGTTTTTATAATAATATTACATAGCTACCTAAGTAGGTACCTATGTGTAGGTAATTATATTCCTGTGCAAGTCCCAATAAATACTTTTGTATTCTCAACTATAGGTAGGTTAACTGCAGTGGCAAATACCAATGTACCTATTTCATTTAAAGCGTTCATCAAATAATTAAGAGCCAATTCTTTAACTGTACTATTTCTGAACTATTTTCAAACAAATGATTTCTTTTATGAGGTGTAACAGAATAAACGCAAGTCCTGAAAGTAGTTTGCTAATAATTGACTACGAATCCATTTCAGTAACTATTAATTTATGTATTTTTTTCAAAAATTATGTATTTTGCAATACTGACCGCCGATTGAGCCAAATAAAATTAAACCTTATTTCAAGGCGTTAAGACTCAATTTTAAATGCGTAAAGTAATTCTAGGGTCAACACGATTTTCTTGATAATAATAGTTAGCCTTAAAAAAATGTTTTGGTCATTATATAAAGCTTTTAACTCAATAATCTAATTGGGGTGTATGAGGTCTTGCGTTAATTATGTTACACGTTGTATATTCAACGCGTTCTCTTGTAGTCAACTAAAGTAGTTCCTTGAATTTTGGCGCCTGGTAACACAATCAACTTAAAACTAATATGGATAGCATGTTGAATGCCCTAAATCATGATTAGATTAGCGTTATAACAATTCATGAAAGAACGTTTAAACGATAACTTACACGAAATATTATAAATTAGGTTATCGAAGGCGCCATCAATTAGGGTTACCTACAGTCCCATTGAAATAGTACCTAAACAGCTTTAATTTTTATTCATTATTTCATTGACGTCACTCGTTTAAATAAACAACTTTAAAGAGCTAACATCAAGAATAATTAATTTAAAACTGGTTTTCCTACGTGTTTACGTATTTTTCAAGTTCTATGATTATCTTCCGTATAACATTGTTTACTTCGATTTCTACTACCTGCCTACTTTTTACCGTGAAGCCTGAATGGAAACTTTAGCCCAATCAGCTCTCCCGCAGTTAGTCAAAAAATATCGAGATGAATTTATAAATGCAACGTTGTTTTCTTTAACATCCAGCGGTCACAGCATAAAACAGCCACTGAACACGTCCCCATATCCCTAGACAATACAGCTACATTCCCTTCAATTTCAAGCGACTGTAAAGCGCTTTATTTAAATCATTCCTAAATCCATTGTCACGAACAACTCCTGGTTTTAAAACGAACATTCAATAATTGCAAACGGCGGTGCAATATTGCAATAAGTTTAAAGAAAAATAATGGTAAAATTTCACGGATAGTAAAAACTTTTATTTGATTATTTTAGTTTTGAATTTCTGGAATAAAAATTCTCCTGGATGAGCCTGGGACTTGGATGTCCTTCCTTTTAGTTTTGAAATTCAGAACTATGTAATCTCTCGTATGCAATGTGGTCGCTCGTCATTTCTGTGCAAATCCTTAGCAGCTCAGTGGCCGTGTGTTTTCCACGTCATGTTTTTGAATTTTTGCTCATCCGGCCACCTTTTTTTTAAGGGTGGGTAATCATCAAATAACTTCTCCCGCTCTGGGCGGGCGCGTCTGAGTGGAACGGCGTGTCACTCTTACTGACTAAAACCCACTCGTGTTCCTTCAGTTGCCTGTGCCTGTGCCTTTCCCGAAACCCTGGCAAGCATGGGCCCTAGCGGACCCCGTCATTGTTGCTGACATCTGTTTGAGGCGCGCGTGGAACACAACGCGCCGTCCGCAAACCCGCGCCTACGATGGCCGGGAATCGGCCTGCGATTCCCGACGCCAAGGGCGTCTCCTGCGGCAACTAGGGGCGTGAGGGCGCATTTTGCCTTTCCTTCACGAGCATTACTGCTTTGCAAAACGAGGTGACGGTTTCCCATGCCCTCTCGCTCCGTACCATGGCCTGGACCAGGGCTGGACGCGAGAGATCGCCACCGCCAATCACCTCCACGAGGACACGACGGTGCTCCGCCCATGCCGGGCAGACCTCCACCGTATGTTCCACCGTGTCCTCCGGGCGATCCACACAATGGTGACACCCGGGCGTTTCCTCCCGCCTTATCTGGAACAGGAACCTCCCGAAGCAACCATGTCCGGTGAAGACCTGCGTCTGGCGGAAGGTGAGGACGCCGTGGCGCCTCTCTAGCCACTCCTCAAAGATCATCCTGCCACCTTGTTACAGGACTTACAGGTGTGTGAATATCAGTGCCATGACATTTTTATCTGGTTAAAGGTAACTGATGTTTTAACCACTCTTCAAATTCTACTCGTATGTTTTAATTATTATTCAATTTAACTATGCAGGCCTGCACTGCTCGACTATAGTCTCTCAATATTTTTTTACCATTTATAAAACTGCAGTCTCACCTAGCCAATCTTTTGGCAAGTTTCCAAATTCAGTCCAGTTTAACGTTATTCAAACGGTATTTTTTTTCTACAAATTCATTCTCTCTTTTTGCGTAAACGTGTTGCCCTTTTGGGAATATAATGAATGAAATTTATCGCGACTACTTAATACTTATGGAAGGAAACTTTGCAAAGAACATTTGGCTGGTTTTAATTTTGCTCGTTTTGGGTGGTAGAAACTTTAATCTTGAAACAATGCTGGGCTTTCATTTTATTTTCTGTAATGTTTCGTTTCCGTGGTTTCACTACACTGGTAAATCAGAACAAATCGCCCTGCTCTCTCATCCGTGTGTATTTACATTTTTTTTTAATCTACATAAATCTCGCTACATTGACGTTTTTTCCATTCAATCTAGGCTACCTTGTGTATTTGTTTTGTGGATTACCTATATTAGCTTTACTAACGTTTGTGATATATTCATGTTATTTGATTTACTTTCATACAAAGTGCTAACCAGCGCCTCATCTGTCGATCGAACGACTGATGACGATCTGTTATTCGGTAACAATAGAAAAGGAATTGTGTCTCATTATTTAGCGACAGTTGAGCTCATATAGATTTATTTATTTTAGAAAAAGCCTATAATAAAATCACAAACAGAAAACTTATCAACTTTATTGCAATTCAAATCGAACTTTTTCAAACACACACGAATCGTCAGTCGCTCAAATTTTAACAACGCAACTAATATTCAATGCCCAATTTGTTTGTACAAAACTAGAATTCGACAAAATTCTCATAAGATTCAGGTACGCAACAAAAAATCTGATCCGATGATGATGATGTTTAATCTGTTAATAATGAATACATGATAATGTTAGTTAGCAAGCAAACCTACACCATTGGAAACAATAAGAAAAAAAAGCTATTCGTCACAAGAGAATCACAATTACTCGAGAATTTGACATTGTTTATTTCGTCGTTACATTTTTGGTAGCTTAGCTCTTAATCTATGTGACGAGGTTAGTAATGGCGGTGACCCGGCGCGGTGTTGTTCAGCAGAGGTGCATTTCTTTGAAAGTCTTCTTGTCCTTGTAGATGGGGCCCCAGGCTCCGTAGTCCTTCTTCTGCTCCTGTTTCTTGGGTGCCTGGTATTTAGGCGCCTCGTATGCGGACTTTCTGTAATCAAAAGAAAGATGCCATTACAATTTGATCAGAATCATTTACATTTTCTGGGAACATAATTATTACAAATGCTTTGGGGGATATACAATAAATTCGAGCTAGCAATCACGAATTTGTTGAAATATTATCAGCGCGATGTGGGCCAGCTCTGATATTTGGTGCTACAAGTTACAGTATTTTTGATTATTTTTCGTCGAACTCTTGGCGGAAGCTCATCACCAGCGGTAGACGTCTTTAAGCTGAATGATGACGATAAGCCTCTTTATGATGATGTCAAATTAAGATGCAGATCATTTTAATTTGACAGCTTTTTAAGCAGGTGCCTAGTGGCTTTAGGTATAAGGATTTAGACAAAAAATACTTACTGCATGGGAGCAGATACGTCGAACGACTTGCACGCGTAGTTAGCTTTGTTAGCGGTTTTACATTCGTCTCCGCGAGCCATGGTTCTTAGCATCTATCTCTTTCACTCTGGTTAAGCTGATAGCCGGTGGGAGGGAGATGGATGATGAGATGAGGGGTGCCGGGGAGGCAGGGGATCTACGGCACGTGCTGAAGGTGTGTGAGGACCGCGTGTTCCAGGCGGTTACCGGTATTCGCCCGACGACTGCCTTTTCTGGTGCACAGGTTTTTGGCGAGCCTGGAATCAAGAAAAGAACATGGTTACTTCATGATATTTTTTAGAGTAGTGAATCTTCACCATTTAGATGTCATCAGAATTGGATGAAGAAACTGAATGTTTGCAACGACCTGGTGCACTGTCACTTATACAGCATAGTTAATAAAGTTCCAGAATGTCGATTCTGTAAAAATCTCACCTTGGAAGCTTGCGTGGAGTGAGTGAGATTTTTACAGAATCGACATACTGTTCCTCAATTGGCTTCTCCACAAATATTTCCATTACGAATTCATAATTATATTTTTGTTACAAATTATACAAGATTCTGTAATCGGTAATTTAAAGTTTTCTCGTTCATTTCAGTCCTGACTTATTTCGAAAGTTCTAACAATTTGCAATTCAAATAAGTTGTTACTGTTGTCACCTTATAAAACATTTAAGGGACACTAAAAACTTTCGTTATTGCGGCAAAATAAAAAGCAATTCCGCTAGAGATAAATTTTAATTGCCCGTAAAATAAGATTTTGTTGAGAACTTGGAAATGACCTGCAGCAAAAGAGCGAAGTGTAAGTATACTTTTACTGTGGAAAAACATTCAACTTTGGGGTTACTTTCAACTTAAAAGCTACAGAAATCTGAATAGCACGACATTCATTACTTTATAAGAAATATAACTAGTCCTAAATATATCTTATATTTATACTCGGAGGACCATTTCGGCTGCATACAGAATGGCAGGAACATCGGCGCACAAACAGTAACTATGAATGCCAGCACATGATTCTAGAAACACGCGTAGAAATTTCAAGTTCGTTAAAAAAATACTGCTTTTTCATAGTAAAGTGCAATCAATACCTACGCGGTCAAAATGTATGGATCAGCATTTTTTTTTTATATCCGTCGAAATATTTCAATCCATGGTAACAGTTTCGCGTCGATGTCCCTGCCACCCTGTATATTCTTTATTTACTGTCAATTTATTCAACTAGCCTAAAATATGACAAACAATTATTGGTTGCAAATAGTACCCGGGTTGTCTACAACTATTTTTAGCTTTATCTACGCCCATGTTATAAATCCTCTATAAAAGTTTCTGAAACAGTTAGCTTATTGCCAACATCAAAACAACCGGTGTTATAGTAACCATAATATCATCCAAACGAATGTTATAATGTTGTACTAAATTTAATTATGCAACTCGAAGTCGATCCCTTCCTTACTAATCAAACAGCCACATTGTCACTACTCAATACTCAATTCGTGGTATCTTTATGATTTCAAAAAAAGAACATTGTCATGCACGCGCGTGTCGCTACTACAGCTACTAATTTCGACGTCGTATCCCGCCATTTTTATTCGATATTAATAGGTATTGCAAAGAATCTTTTTTATAGGATTCATATCATGGGTGTAGATAAAGTCTTGTATGCAACTGTATATAATTAGGTATTAAAACTTAAATTATTATTATCACACACTGCTTCACCTCGTGTGATAAACCCATATTCGAGTTTTAATACCACATCACACCTTATTATACAACAGTTGCATAAGTAACTATTATTTCTTCGAGTAGGTACTATACTGGTGATATTATTAGATTTGAACAACAAAATACTCACACTTATAATAAAACTAGCTGACTATAGACCAAATTCCCTAGATAATATTTCTCTTATACATATTTTTTGCATTAACTTCGAGAGCATCTAAGTGCTTTTTGTTAGCGAAGAAGCAAGAATACCTCTGGTAACTGTAATTCTATTTTCAATATTTGAAAAGCAATATCAAACCTTTATACATATTTATAAGTATGGAAATTAGAATAGGGTTGGTTTCTAACTTGGAATCTATTATTGCTTGGCCGTTTGCCTCGTGTATTGTCTTGACCTTCACGCATAGGTAGGTTCTATCTATCTGCATGTATTGAATTTAACTCAACACTTGCATAATATACAACTGCATTAGGATTAACATAAACCAGATTTTACCGGTTTTCAAACATTCCCATACTAGATTTACTGGATGATGCAACATTCGTGATCCTTGTATCATCTTCTACTTCATTTTCATATTGTTTACTCTGTTTTTGTATACTAATGAGTTAGGTTTCTTGATTCATTTTTTAAGTTTATCAATTGAATTGAAAATAAATTGCTGCGACTGATGATTTTGTAGAGACTTTTGGTTTTATTGCATTCCTGGAACCTGTTTATATCTATTATTTGGTATTTCATTCTTGTTATGGTAAATAGGTCTTCATTTAGTATTATGTAACAAAATAATAAAATTGTCATTGACTTTATTTCTAACCAAAAAAAACTTATGAACCATTTACATCTAATGCAGTTGTATTAAAGAGTCTAATAATCCATTTTCCTACTGAGAGTGTTTATTACATTTATCTTCAGCTATCATAAGTTATTTGTCATTATATAATATAATAATTAATACGTATTTAGCACATTGAACTACAAGAGAGAAGGATCTTTTTGACTATGAAAATATACGTATATAAATTGTCAACGTTTTTGAAGTCGATGTTGCACCGCTTACAATATGAAGCAAAACCAAATCCAACAATCAAATACACAAAACAGATTTTGCAAGAAACTTATTGGTCATTTCTAAATTAAGAGAACCAGAATGCCCGTTTCTAAAATATCGAAGGCAATTTCGATAATTCTGATAATATGGAGACCTCAAATGAGATCAATAATATCATTCTTAAATCTGTAACACTTGGGCCTTCGTTGGGAGCAGCCGAGCGAGCACTCGCTGGCCGCGTGATGGCTGAGCCCGTAGTAAACAAGACCGGTTGGACCACATCTCCGAGTCAACTTCGATAATGAAGAATATTATATGTAATACCCACTGTAGAAAGCAGAAACTTAACTTTGTGTTTGTGATGTTTACACGTTTCTGAACTTATTGGGGATTCTCTATTTTTGTATCTTAAATGTTGCTTTATCTCAGTTGAGTTATTTTCAAGTGTATCATCAATTACGTGATCCTCTTGAGAAGCCAAATATTGATCTATTTCGTTACATTACCGCCACCTCTACAAGGTGAAACGTCCGTTTTTAAGTAGATTTATTATATTTTCTTGAAACATGGCAGACGTATTGAAACGAAATTAACAAAACAGATATCATATTTTCTCTTTCAAATTTATCCTTCAACCATAGACTCAATATCTTCAACAACATGTTTTTTCAACAAAGATTCAAAACCACAATTTTATTAGAAACTGCACTCTTTTGTAAGGGTGTAGCAAGACTAGCAAGTACATAAGGCGTCCACAGCCCTTTCGAAGAGCTTTCTCATCTCGCCCTTTTTTAAATAATTTGGAAAATTGTAAACTTTCACAATGTTTGTAAATATGTGAGCACCATGTATTTGTTACATAATTAACTTATTTGTCATTGCTACATTGTTTTATTATTTTTACCTATTGTGGTAGGGTAATTTTATTATAGGTGCATCGTCTTCACATATAATATATAAATAATATAATGTATACAAAATATTGTAACACATTTAAAAGAGTAACAGTGGAGTTTCTTGCCCATTCTTCTCCATACGAGACTACCTTTTGGAAGGGGTGACTAGAATCAATTCTATTTTAATGTAAATGTCGAAGTTCAAAAGTGCATTTTATGTGCCTACTTGAAATAAATGCTTTGACTTTGACATTGCCCACACTCAGTATTTCATGCACTCTCCAAAACTGTGTGCGTGGCTTAGCAAATTGACAATTTTTTTAAATAACATTTTGTATAGCGGAACAAGGATTACATGTTTCGTAAATTAGGACAGTGTTTATTTTCTATTTAGGTTTGAAATAAAAATGAGGCTATGTGGAAATAAGAATAACAATTTTCTTATGATTAACGCGAAAAATATTCAGAAAATCCGATTGTAATATAGGTTTCATAGATAATAAGAAGAGTGAAGCGTTTAAAACCTTTATCCTCCTACGGGTCAAAATGAAAATTTTCGTCGCTTGAAGAATTTGGGATTGTTTTAATTCCCAGTTTAAGTTGCATGTTTAAAAAAATATTTACAACTACACGACGTTCACTTTATTTATGAGCGCGATGACTAAATCAAGCTATAACAATGCTCACAAAATCTTAAGGGCATTTTAAAGTAACCGGTCCTAAGATGCAACCTAGAGGGACGCCCCACACTATGTGCTCTTCAGAATTTTGAACGTCTAATCAAGAGTGCTTGTAGGTAGGTTGTTTACATCATGTTGTGATTGTTCGTTTAAAATATCAATAAATCATATTAATGAACTTGATATTTGACTACAGAGTAAAGATTAAACCACATGGACTTTGTCATTAGCCAAGCCTAAATCTAAATGATTAAATTCATGGATTATTTATTTATACCGAAGAAAAAGTAACTTATCAATCATTTATTATATTCAGTCTTTTGATGATATATTATAATATTTATAATGTAATAACCGTACAATCATGAGGACTTTTAATAGTGCTAACTTTTCATTTCAATTGGGTCCATATTATATTTAAACTTATGTTAAGTTAAATGGAACGTTGCACTCGGGTGCACTTAAAAAAACCTGTTGTTTGGAGACAAACTGGTTCACATTATACCTCGGTACATTTGAAACGGTTGCTAAGTGCATCGAAATTAGTTTTTTTATGTTTAGCAATCATGAAGATTATCAAATGCTCTGAAAAAAAGTTATGTAACACTTCATTTACCAGTATAATTTCAAAATATTGTACGATTGTATCATAATTTTAACTTTTCCATATTTTTCTATTTTAGAGCATGCTAAATTGCTAACGTGCTTACGTTAGGATGTGGGTTTCTTTGAAATTATAAGATTAAGTTAGTAATCGCCAAATTATACTAATTAGAATAGAACAATTTGGTCCAAATCTGTAAACAACCTACATATTACAAGAATTTAAATTCTATTTTTCTATTTGTTATCCCCAAACTGTGATCTTTGACATTCTGAATTTCTGATGTTTTCAACTAGCTAGATATATTTGAATTGATTAACATACAGACAAACCAGAGTAACTTGTTGACAGATTGGAAAATCAGACATTTATACCAAGTAAGACATTAAACGAAAAACATAACACTGTTGAAATTGCTAGACATGACTTAAAATAAAAAATCAATTAATAATTTACGTAGTAACTATTTAGTAATCTGTGATAATAGCGCGTTCCTAAAAATATGTATTGTGTCTTCTCTAGATTCTTTAGTTGTAAAACGTTACTTGCTGCTGCATCATAAAACTGCATCCATAGCTATAGCTAGAATTTCTTAAAGCTTGACAACAGTGCGATTAGAACTAGATTCACAAACAGTACGGCACGGGCTTTTTACAGTTGGACTTATTTTAATAGTATTTTTGGTGGAAACAAACGTTTTAAACTTTTGGTTTACGAGTAGAATAATATTTGTGTCTTCTGTTGTCCGCATTGTTAATTTTGAAATTAACTGCCTTTGTGAAAATTTCCCCTAACAGGCTTCCAATATTTTTAACACTGCTTTCTTCGCAAAAGTAATGAAGTTTTCTAATTCAATGAAATATTAGTTTGGTCTGAGTATCAATCTAGTTATTTTAAAGTAATTAAATTAATTACATCTAAGTTACTAACCTTGGTAGAAATTTGTCGGTTATCGCGTACTTTCTCTTCGTTTTTGTCATTGACACCTAATAATTTTTATATAAATTTAAAATAAAACTCCGGAAAATCAAATTTTGCGGCCGATCGTGGACGGGACGAAAACTAAACTGATACTCTATATCGAAGAACAAGTATTTATGTATGAGTTCGCAACACCGGTTTAGTGAACACGTCACTAGCGTAGTCTGAACGATGTGTGTATACGTGAGCACCTATTTAAACAATATTATTCTATTCCTTTGGTATTTTCCATTAGAAACCGCTTTTATCTAGTTGTGATCATCAAGGTGTTATTCTTTCCGATTTGTTGGTAAAGTGTAGGTTAAGTGTCAATGACCGCGTCACGAGCTTTGCGCTTGCGACGAAAGTAAAGCGAACACTCGAACACTAAATTTTATATAAACAAAATCTATTTTTTCTTGAAAAAGGGGTAGTAAAAATGTTCATGTCATATGTACATAATGTTATCCAAGTTATAATTAATATCAAGTTTCCTTGTGTTAAGTAAAAATAATCTTAATTGAATAGAGTGTTTGAAAAGTCTTCTTCTACCTTAAAAAATGCCTGATTGCTACTAAATATTCATATTCCCAGCCTCATCTTGGCGACGTCCATTCTGTCACGTACATTTTGTGCTGGCTGGTAAGTAACTTAATTATTAGTTCAGTAATCTTAGATCAGCAGCTGAGTAAACTGGATTTTCCTATTACTTCCTGTATTTTCACTAATAGGAGACTTGCACTGCCTCATACTCGTAAGTCTATGGTCACAAGCATGGTTGCTGACAATTAGTGTCCTGGGTTCGATGGGCAAAGTGTTATCCGGTTTTTATTCCATGCCAACATTTTCAGTAGCCAGTCTATCTCTAGTATAGTCTAGTAAACGGGATTTCACGTTATGAGGATATATTATTTGATGGCTATTCAACCAAACCATGGCTAATCATTTTTCAATTTTCACTTTTCAGTAGTACTTAGTTAGTCAATTTTACAAAATATTTGTCATATTGTGCAATTAATACGTACGTTTTCGGTACTTATTTTGCGGATGTCATAACGATGCCCTGAAAGAAAAAAATATGTAGGTACTTACTCGACAACTCCATTTCATCGTTTGATGTCAATCCACGCTTATTTTAAAAAGTAGTAAAGTGCACAGAAAACGTGGAAATGACTGATATTATACTTTTATGACTTGAAACTGTGGAAAATACAGCAATGTCTAAACTTGACTGTTCTTCAAGATCCGAACTGAATGCCACTATGTCTCTGGCCTTTTAATAAAGATTTTTCTATAGTACAAAACGCTTTCTCTTCTTTATTCTTCTTTTGAATGTATTAGCTATGGAACTGTCAAGTAATCGCTTGTACGGTGCGAAAAAATAATGTCTCTAAACATCCTATTACTAAATTGCTCCATTCATATGGTAATTTTGGATCTTGATTCCCACTAATAAACTCAAGAAAAGTCAAATTTAAAGCATTTATTTCAAATACGGCAGGGCACATAAAAGGCACCTTTGAACGTCATTTTGAAATTTACATTAAAATATAATTGATTCTAGTCGCCCCTTCCAAAAGGTAGTTTCGTATGGAGAAGAATGGGCAAGAAACTCCACCGTTACTCTTTTAAATGTGTTACAATATTTTGTACACATTATTTATATATTATATATGAAGACGATGCACCTAGAATACAATTAAAAATGATAGGTTATGATAAGGAAGCGTACATAGCCCTCATGAATAGTTATCAAGTTATAAGTATATAACTTGATAAATAAAGCGGAGCAGTGGTGGCCCAGTGGCATCTGCCCGACTTACGAGTTAGGTCGTGAGTTTGAACCCAGACCGGCACTTTACTTTGTGGTTTTAAATTCATCACCATTGCTCTCAAAACGGTGAAGGGAAATATCGTGAGGAAGCCGGCGCGCGGCATGTCCTAGAACCAAAAAACTCGAAGACATGTGACATCCACCAACCCACACTGGGCCCGCGTGGGAGATTATGGCCCACTCCTTCTCACCGATAGAAGGCCTGTTTCCCAGCAGTGGGAACAGGCGGATAAAGGGTTGGTATACGATATTAATATACAATTGCACAATAGTTTATTATGATTTGATATTCTAATGTCATTTATACTTACGACCACGCCGCGTGTAACATAGGTATGCAAGGACTGAAGATTATTCTTGCAGATCCTTTTTTTTTTTTTTTTGTAGGTGGGAAATGATTCTTGCAGATCCTATTAGAATACTCGCTGTGTGACTGTCATTCTGTTAGCTTCCGTTTCTTCTCCTGGTGATCATAGAAGACTTCTACAAATGTATACTATAAATACAATCGTGAACAGTACTAATTTACGAAGATAACCAAACCAAACGAGGAATTGCGCTCAATAAAAAAGCTGTTTTATTGAGTGTTTTGTTCCCACCTTTTAGGTACTTATCTTCTTTTTTAAATGAAACAGTCGTGTTTGCATACATACTACACAAAAAAAACTGAAATGCGACGTAGCGCCAGCTGTAATTTATTCTGTAGGTAGGTAGGTACTTCACTTGTAGCACAACCTACCGCTGCAAAGGGCATGACTTCCGGCTATTCGTTTATTGTTATACAACCTTTAAAGATAAAAATAGTGAGTGAAATATTATTTTTATTATGTGTTTAGTCAGATTTACAGATAGTATTATTTGGTAATTCCTTAGTTGCAGAAAATTATTCTAGAGACAATTTTTCGAATTCTATGGACACGATCTTAGCCATGGAGACTTCGTTTTGATGTTGGTTCGATAGTTCTCTATGATCTTCATCATCAGCCTATAACAGTCCACTGCTGAACACAGGCCTCTCCAATCACACGCCATTCAACTATATCCTCGGTTACTCTCATCACGCTGTGAACGTATGTCACTCCACCCACCTAGATTTAGTTCTATATAATTTCCCTCATCTTCTATATAAACCTAGCTAGCTTAAGGATTGTGTCTAAACACTGGTTGTTAGAATCATGTGCTCGAAGAGTGTTCCCCTAAAGTTTCCGTGCGAAGTGTCACGTCAAACGTTTCGTTGTAAACAACCATTAGCATACCCGCTTTACTTGTGGAACCAGTACATAACCTAATTTTAGGTAAATTTTTTGTTAGCTACTAACACACTAATATTTAATGTTTTGTATGATAATTATTACATTGAATAAAGTAACTTATGTGGAGATTCTCTGAAATAAATAATAATAATAATAGACCCACATGACGGGAACCTTGTGAAAACCGAGAAAGATCAACAAAACTAGTATCTTGACTTGGCTCGCCAGGTTGTGACATGTGGGATGTGGACTCAGCGATAATTGTGCCGATAGTCGTGACAGCCAATGGCTTAATAGCCAAGAGCCTCGACCAATACCTGAGGCTCTCGTTGGGCAGCTGGATCAAGGGTTCCATTCAGAAAGCGGTATTTCTGGACACGGCTCGCATTGTTAAGAGGTTCCTCTTTCTGGAGCCCTAACCTGTAGCTTGGACTATGTCCCCTATACTGGTGGGCAATTTTTTGTATTTTTAAATGTTTTATTTCATAAAAATATTTAAAAATGTAATTTTTAAGTATTTAAATGAAAGAAAGGAGATAATAATAATATACTTTTCCGAATCGTATAATGAGTAAATTCCCTAATTAGTGTGTAAATAAAAAAAAAACAAATCTATAGGTTTTGCAAACACTTTCATTCTGCGCACCGCGAAGGAGTGGCATTCCCTGCCGAAGTGGTTTATGATAGCTTTATATGTATATATAGCTATATATATGGATGTGTGCATAATAGCTTATCACCACGCAGATTCCAGATATCCAGTGGTGTTCCTGAGCATCACTAAGTTCGAAAGATGTCAAGGTGTGCCATCACTTCAGTGAGGTTTGAAGTGAACTTTACAGAATAACCAGCCGATCTATTCTGTACAAATCTCAGCGTGAAAACTTAGGTGAAGTGAGCTTCAAATGAGCTGTCATTCCATCAGACGCTAGGGATTGACACTATTGACAGTTCACTTCAGACTCACTTCATCTAAGTCTTCACGGTGAAATTTTAACAGAATAGATCGGCAAATCTTCATGTTATAACGTTGTAAAATGATCTTGTATACCTACCTCAAAATGAGTAATCAAACCTAAATAAAAAACATAAAGTACTAAAGTGACCTTGCCACTATTTCCAACGTAATCGCCGGCTAGTAACAAAATCAAGTTATTCTCAAATTAGTATGTACCAGGTATTTCAATGATCATGATAATGAGGCGTGATGTGACGACCTTACTGACCTATCTGGATGCATCGATTTAGTTACTAAGAGACTACGTATATATTACTACGTGTATACATACTCATTCATATCCGTGTTACTTCGTACTACTACGTGTATATATATATGTATTCATATCATATCCTACGACAGATACGCTCGACAAAAAAAACATATGAATATACAGTTCTTTTTATTAGTAATTAACTGTTTAATTATTTTACTTCGAAGGTCCTAGTTTATCACCTTTGACTTCAAGTTACAGCTATATTGAAACATAATGCAGCATTGCTTATGTGAGCGGGCACGCCCTATAATCCTGGAGGCTTTTATTTAGGTATTAAATTCTGGTTACGTTTTTATTATTTATTTCAGCTTGAGTAAAGTTTTCAATGTTTTTGTTGGTAAGTATATTGGCGTGTGCTGGCTGACATATTAGGGCAAATAATTTAATTAAATGTTTTGTGTTTCGTAATGTTAATTACTTACTATTGTATAGAATCCAGTTCTTCTAAAGGACTAGGAAGTGGTGAAGGGCGGGCGTTTTGGGGGACTGTCTTATGTAGTTTTGACGTCCAAAAAGTGCTGATTATCAGCCTAGTTTGAATAATTAATGACTTTTGATTACGATTCGACAATGTCATTGCCACATCTAACGTTGTTGCTGAGAGACATCCACTACGCTTAGAAACATAATTATTAAAATAAACATTATTATCTATATATTATTATTATTATTATGTATAATAACAATACAGATAGGTAATTTTTTTTTTGGCTGTTTGTAAGTTTGTATGAAGGGATAATCTCTAGAAAGAACTACCGATCGGCTTCGAAAAATTCTTGAGGTAATTCTAAAAGGCATTTAACAATCCGCTAGGAGCCGAGCAAAAAGAAAAAGTCAGACAGAACGCTAAGTGAAAACGAAGTTATAGCGCGGGCAGGTGATGCGATGCGATGGGCTGGGTTGGGGCACAAGAAATCTCACGCGGATGTAGTCGTGGGCAGAAACTAGTCTAATCTAAAAAAATAAAAGATTAGTTTTTTGTTTGTTTGTTTCGCTTTCGCGCAAAGACGCGGAACGCCTGAACGGATTTGAATGAAATTTGGCACATGGGTAGACCATGACCTAGATTAGGACATAGGATACTTTTTATGCCGATGTCTTCAGGTGTCGATATTTGTGCGGGTGAAACCGCGGGGCGCAGCTATTAGCTGATATGCAAGCAGCCCACCTGGCCAACCGAGGTCATCTGCAGTACCAGAGACATCGAAGTTCCAGTGCCATCCTAGACACAAAGCTGAAAAACCTCATGATACTCTAGAACCACGGGGCACGGATGTAAAAATATCACGGCGGGGTTTTATCGCGCACTGGATTGTCAACTCTCGGTTTTGAACCGAGCATTGAGAATGCAACAGAGTGCATCCCAGCGTGTTGAAAAAACACACTGTTGGATTTTCAACTCTCGGCGCTTAGCAGTGTGTTGAAGATCTAGTGCGCCAAAAAATAACGCCGCGATATTTTTCCGTCCGCACGAACCTCGACTTATTACACCAGCACCCTTACTCTTCAAATCTTCCCTAGACGAGCTCCATCGCTGTGAGCTCTACTTCGCTTCCTCTTCCCGCTACCAATGATCCTCACGAAATACTCCATAAACCCTCACGTAAGTAAGTACCGTACCGGAATGAGTGAATGAAACAATCGGATTGTCATGCAACTTTGATAGTTATTCCTAGAATGGATACTTCTTTATCCGCGTTAAGCGATTTTTGGTAGGGGCAAATCTTATGGGTTCGCGTCACCGACGTGCTAACGCCACCGACATTCTAATGTGACGTGTTGCGCCAGACTGGCGACGCGCAGCAGCCTGGGTACAATTTGGGGTTTTCACTTCTGTCGGCAGTTTATTTTTTTTTGTTATGGCGTCTCGTAGTTGGCCTTGACAGGTCGTAAGTTCTTAACCGGACTATCCTGTGGTTGCCTTAAGTAAACTCAAAGCATCCAGCCAGGAGCATTACTCCATTATCCAGGGGCATTACCAAAGACATTAAATTTTGCTAGTATAATCAATTTAATCTCTTTGGGCATTACTTATCAACTAAGCGACCATCACCTAAGTTCACCCCCTGCAGGGTACGAATCTCGGCTTAGGCCGTCGCTGGAGAGAGGACAGCAAGATGAGACAGGCTGGATCAGATTTTTATTATTTTAGCTTGACAAATTCAGAAGTCACAGTCGGGAATTTAAAGCTACGGGGTCACCTACGGCGCGGGCTGGCGCTTCGTCGGACAAGGGGCAGGGGGCACGATTACGTCGGGGGGTTCGCGAGGTACCTTGTTTTTTTTTTTTTTATTTTTTTTTTTTGGCGTTGCACTATTCGTGCTTATTGCCACTGACAATATTTTATTTGATATAACAAAACGTAAGAATAAAATAGTCGCGAAATTATTAAATATTATAACGGGAAATTTGGAAATGGAAAGGAGATTAGTTGTTATTAAATAAAAATAATAAATTATAACAAATGAACACTAAACACTGACCTCTATTAAACACTAAAGGAATACAATTTAACAGAAAAGTAACGCCACCAGGTGGCCCAGCAAAAAGGCCGACTCGGTGCGTAAACTAAGAACTACATGGTATGTACAATATGAGGTTTATAAATTATGTTTAAATAGATACATCATTATTTACAAGGAAAAGGGCTATGGTTTTATAGATAGCTACATTAAAATTAAATAAAATACATGCAATAGAAGTGGGAAAAGGGACTCGGAGGGAAACAAGACTTTGGAAAAGTGAGGAGTGGTCATATAGGGGGCAGGAAAAAATGAGGTGGTTCAGATCTCCCACTTCAGCGCCACATTCACACTCAGGGTTCTGCACAATGCCAAGCCTGGCAAGATGAGCAGGAGTGCACACATGACCTAATCGCATACGTATGAATATTGTTGTAATCGTTTTGCTTAGTTTGTACTTGCTAAACCAAGGTTTAACAAAAATGGATGGCTGAATATTACGATAAAATTTCCCTTTTACTGATTGCCCGGACCAAAGCTGACCCCAGGATTCCTGTAGATAAACCTTGGGCAGAGCTGCCAGATCTTGAGTGTTATTTTTGTACGGAAAAACGTCTCCACACAATACGGTATCATTAGCTAACTGGTCAGCTCTCTCATTACCTAAAATGCCACAATGCGAGGGTATCCATGCGAAATGCACTGAATACCCCTTAATAGAACACCTATAAAGGAGTTCACGTGTTTCAAATATAATATAAGGATTATGAGAATAGAAAGGGAATCTGGCCAAAGATTGTAAGGCACTCCTTGCATCAGTTAAAATGAGTGAATTCCGTAAGCCCATCATAAGTATATATTCGACAGCTTTGAATAGACCGTAACATTCACCCGTAAATACAGATGATTCCGACGGAAGTTTTATTTTTTGGATGATATTAAATTGGGAGTGGTATACACCTACTCCCACACATGAGTCTCTTCCATGCTTCGAAGCGTCTGTAAATAAGAGCTGACAGCCCTTCCAGTCTCTATCCATAGTGAAGTTGAAGTTATGGTTATGACATACGTCATCTCGGTAAATGTTAAGGTTATAATGTATATTTGGTGATAAAATTAATGAACTGTAATTACAGTGAAATAAAGGAAGAAATTGAGATTGGTGACAGGGAGCTTCAGTTAAATTGAATTTTCTAAAGCTTTTAACTAAACACGGAGTAGCTTTGTGCCTCCAGTAAGTGGATGAAATTACTTCTTCAGAGAGAATGGAAAGTTTATTTCGCAAAGGATGACGTGTAAATTGCAAACACCGAGCCATAAATCTATCAGCTATAAATTGACGTCTTAAATGAAGTGGAGGGTCTCCACATTCCACCTGAAGGCAATTTATAGGACTGATTTTCATTGCACCTGAAACCACTCTAAGTGCCTTTGACTGAACACTGTCAAGTTTCTTAAGACCAGCAACATTAGCAGGTTCCAGCAAAAAAGTCCCATAGTCCAATACGCTTCTAATCAAGGTGTTGTACAATAGTTTTAATGAGAAGGGATGTGCTCCCCACCAAATACCAGCAAGACATCTAATTATGTTGATATTTCGTTCACATTTAGCAGCTATATAATCACAGTGTGGGAAACCATTAAGATGGGTATCCAAAATAAGGCCTAAAAATTTTACCTGGTTTTTAACGAGCATAGGGATATTATTATACCTTACTGTAACTATAGGGGGCTTACGCATTCTAGTAAACAAGACAATGTTGCTTTTATCAATTGATAGGTGTAGACCATTGGTTTCTAGCCAATTCTTCAGTAAACATAAAGAAGAGGTTAAGGAAGTACAAATATTCTCAACAGAATGACCAGATGAATAAAGAAGTAAATCATCTGCATATTGAAGAACTTGGACTGACTCATTTGGAGAGGATTCCAAATCATAAGTGTAAATATTGTAGAGAATTGGACTAATTACAGAGCCTTGAGGGAGTCCTTTCCATACTAAACGGGTAAATGTGTACCCTTCAATATGAAGATTTAAAGATCTCTCTGAAAGCATGTTAATTATGAATTTAGTCAGCATTAATGGAACTTTTAATGAATTCAGCTTTTGTTCTAGGATCGGTACCAGGACATTATCGTAAGCTGAGCTAATATCCAGGAAAGCAGCAATTACAGAGTTATTAGAAGAGAAGGCTAAACGAATATCAGTTGTGAACACACTAAGGCTGTCCATCGTACTTTTACCCTTCCGAAAACCAAACTGTGATGTAGCTAGCAAGTTTTTGCTTTCTAAAAACCACTCCAAGCGATTCTTAATGAGATGTTCAACAATTTTAGCAAGAACTGTAGAAAGTGCAATTGGTCGATAAGATGTAACATTAGAGGAAGGTTTGTTTGGTTTCAGAATGGGAATAATTGTTTGAGACTTCCAACTTGATGGAATGTTGCCAGAAATCAAAGCTGTATTGATGAGATTTAAATATATTGAAAGAACAGAGTCGGACCAATTAGCTATAAATGAACATGGTATACCATCTTCACCAGGAGCTAAATCCTTAACATGTGAAAGGACTCCCTTCAACTCGCTTAGTGTGAACAGGGAATTCAACTCAGAATTAGGAATAGGAACATAGGGATAGTGCATTAAAGATCTCTGTTCTGGGACTGAAGGAGGAGCTAAATGATCCATAAACTCATTGGCTAATTCTAATGGCAGTTTTGAGGCCCTTGTGTCACTAAATGCTGACCTGAATCGCCTAATATTTTGCCATACTAGACATGCGTTAACTTCTGGCGAGATAGATGCACAAAATCTTTGCCAACCTTCAAATTTCTTTTTCCTAAGAAGCTTACGAGTTGTACGAGAAGCTTCTAGGTATATTTCAAAATTGTGACGAGTCATAGTATGACCATAATTTTTTTCTGCTTCTTTTCTTTTTTTAATGGCCTGAGTGCACTCAGCATCCCACCAAGGTGGTGAAGGAATTTTGCCTGTAGCACCATTCTTAATAGGGAAAGTATTATCTGCCACCTCTATTAAAATTCTTGTTATTTGATTAGATAATAACTGAGGATCATGTAGTTGTAAGGAATTACTTAAACCAAGAATTCTTTCTTCTACATCATTTTTGTATGTATCCCAATCTGCATTTTGAAGTCTATACTTTAATCGTGGTGTTAGATTGCAAGCAGCTGGTTTTTTATGTGGAAAAGAAATTATTAAAGGGTAATGATCACTACAATAAGAAGACGATAAAGGAGACCAGGATAATGTTGATGCTAACTCAGGTGTGCAGATTGAGAGGTCAGGGGCGCTTATTCCCTCATCTGGATTCGTTTGGCGTGTTGGGAGACATGTGTTTAAAATACACAAATTATTAAAGTATTGAATTTCTAATAACTTTTCCTCATAGCAATTGGAACTAGAGCTACCCCAGGACTGATGTTGTGCATTAAAGTCGCCCATTACCAAAAATGGTTTAGGTAAAACTGAAAGAAGATTACTTATTTCAGAAAGAATATTTACAGTGGGACGAGAATAATATATACATACTAAACAGATTTTATTTACAATAGCAGCGACAGCAGATATTTCGTCACTGAGACTTGGAAGAGGAAAAGATTGAAAAGACAAGTTATTTTTAATAAGTATGGCGACACCGCCATACCCATCGCTTCTGTCTGTTCTTAGACACGCATAGCCAGGCATTCTAAAAGAGAACCCTGGTTTAAGCCATGTCTCACAGAGAGCGACTGCGAAGGGTTCATATTTGTTCAGTATGTAGGACAGATCAGATTTTTTATTCACAATGCTGCGACTGTTCCACTGGACAATCTTGGGAAGATTTGGATCCATTATGATTAAGGTTAAATAAGTTAGACAAAGTATCAATTACAGTGGCAACGTTGGACGGTTCAATATTATTATTTTTAGATAAAGTATTAATTAGCATGATTATTAAATTTAAAATTTGGGTCTCATTATTATCTGTTGTTTTATTTTGGAATGCAACACCATTCCCTGACACAGAAACTTCGTTACTGATTAATCCTTGATGACCTACCCGGTCATACCCCTTAGCTGTTTTTGGGGGATCCCGAGGTTTAAGAAATATGGTTTTTCTTTGTGAGGAAACAATTGGTGTGTTACGTGATTGGGGCGAAGGTTGTGAAAAGAAAGAATTTTTAGTGGTATGGGATGGGGCAGATGTTCCCACATCTGCATACAATTTTGAGATTGGTGGATGTAGTTGTGACGCTTCAGCATAAGACACGCAGCTATGGGCCATATAATGCTTAATTGCTTTTTGTCTCTCAAATTCTGGGAATTTTTTATTGATGGCGTAATGAATGCCATTGCAATGAGAGCATTTACTACTACTCTCATCTTCAATACTGCCAGTGTCAGCAGAATGCTTCTCCCCACACTTGAAGCACTGAGGGTTCGACCTGCATTGTACCTTTGTATGGCCAAAACGACAACAATGAAAACATTGAATTGTTGGGAATGTATACAATTCCACTGGCATGGAATTGTAACAACAAAACACACGTTTTGGTAAAATTTGTCCGTCAAAGGTGAGCACGACTGTTTGTGATGGTTTCCACACAGGGGTCGGTTCGTGCACTTTATAATTGAGACGCCTTGCTTTGATGACTTTCCCGCATCCAGCGGGGACAGATATATTTTCCATTATTTCCTCCGGAGACCATTCGGTAGGTACGCCTTTAACAATTCCAATGCGACACACATTAATTGATGGAACAAATGCCTTCAATTTTTCTTTTCCAAACTTGGGTCATTTAAAAAAGAGTTAGCATCTATGTAACGGGAGAAGCTTAATGTAATTCTATTACGACCAATGCGTTTTAATGATCCGTTAATTATATTGTGGAACCTGCTTTTTTTAAGAAAGTGCCCGAAAGTTATTGGGTGTAATGTTTGAGCAGAGTTTTGTATGTCAACAATTTTTTGGATGTGTACAACATATGGCGACAGGTCTGTGGCTTCATACAAAGTCCTAGCAACCTGTGGCGCCTTCTGGGGAAGATCTGACTTTATGAGGTTTTCAGTCTGGGGAACATCCACAGAACGTGGGGTGATTTCTTGGTGAACTAACATGGAATGTACCGGTACGTCTGATGTTATTTTTGAAGTAAATGTGACTAACTCATTGTCGCAATGACAATGTGTTCCTTTATTTATTTCCGTTGTATTGTGTGAGTGACTATTTCGCCTTCTTTTGTTGCAATTTTTGCACACTTTACGTGGAGCTCTAGTCCTTTTCCGCTCTGATCTAGTTACGGATGTATCGGTATCCATACTAGATTCGTAGATTATTATATTTTGCCCGACCGAGGGGACTGTGCCCCCCGGATCAGGCGGTTCATTGTCCATTCCGGACAGAAAAAAATAAAATGCAAAAAACTTACCCTAATTAGGAAGAACGATATATACAAACTATGAAATTAACTAATCTAATGAATATCTACATATATTTACACAACTTATCTCCAATTTAAGCGTTTTTTAATTTGTAAAAGAAAACGAAAGAAAAATCACGTCCGCCAAATTCGATGATTCCCGCGCTTTTTTCTTGTTTTATTTATTTATTTATATCCTCACTTACAGCTATTTTTACAGGTATAACCCAATGCAATAGTGAAGCAAACTTATTATCTAAAACTTATTACATATAATGTTATCCTTGTGAATTCACTCAGTGTACACGCAAAAACGTCTATCTCCTCTGCTACAAGGTTAAGGGTGCGAAGCGCCCGCGTCAGGGGCGCTTCGCAGATTAGTGCGGCCACGAGGTATAGCCAGCAGCTGAGGCCGCCGTCGCCGCCACACATATCTGTCGGGCACCCTCAAACACACCAACCCTAATATGTCGGCGTTATGTATCTTGCCTCTAATTAATTTAAATAAATAAGAACTTAAACTAAATTAATGTCTGTCTTATATTTGTGCCATCTATCTACAGCGGACTCGCGGAGGTTGTATGTAAGCACCAAATAGGCTATACTCTCTATACTACTCATCAAATTAAAATCATGAAACGTAATTAAGTATTCATTGACAAGTGCTTACTTAAGCACACGTATAATGGAACGAAGTGAAAATATGAAAACAAACGTAAGTATAAACGTATACTTACTTCATATTCATTTATAACGATATCTATTTTTTCTAGTTGTTTTGGGCGTTATCATCATCATCATCTGCCTGGCCTCTTCCAAACTATCTATGGACATAGTTTGAGCCGAACCCAATATTGGAGTTGGCTTCCAGTCTTACCGGATTCAGATGAATATCAGAATTTTACATAGAGCAACTACCTATCTGGCCTCCACGACTCAGGCATCCAGCACAGCGTGTTTGAGAGACAAACATGCGTTGCATCAAAACTTTCATTTAAATATAGTAATTTTGAAATTGTGAGCACGTGGAAACCAATCGGCCAACTGTCTCCTTTACAAACTTCATAACGATTTACGGAGTACAATTACATCTAGTATTTTTATCTCACGAAGCGTCGCGCTCTTTACTTGTGATTACCAAGTGTACAAACACGCTGTGAATGTGTGTGTAAGTGCAGGAGCTCTCGGTACCGTCCGAGACAATAGTGAAGTCAGAAGTGTGTATATGTGTGTGTTATGTGCTGACGCCACTCGTATTCACGCACACATTCACAGCGTTTTTGTACACTTGGTTACCACAAGTAAAGCGCGGGTCGCTTCGGGAGATAAAAATTAATACTGTACCTACTACGAAATTCCTATTCCTATATCTTTCTATTTCTATTCTAATCCCTAATGTTGTTGAAACACCTTTAGAAAGAAGATGATACAGGACAGTAGTTTATACAGTGCTCGGGGGTAAAATATAACAAATTGATGATCTATGTATAAGTGATAGAGAAGAGACGAATTACGCTCTACCAAAACTATATCTGAAATTCGATGTGGCATAACAACGGTCGGGTACAGGCACCTACAGAAGGTTTTTTATTGTCTTATTTTTGTCAATAAAATGAGCTTTACTTTTCAGGATCTTTTAATACTTATAAAACTAGCAGGTAGGTACATAAATAAATGCAATAAATCGACAAACAAGTACGTATATCTACATTATATACACATTATATACTAAAATAGTATAGTCGTAAGTATTTTTCCACACGTTATGCAAATGTAATGGTTGGTGCGAGTATAAATACATAATTTATTCGACGTAAGGTTTAATGACGATCTGGTCGCTCCGGCGTTTACGCCTGTTGTATAGAAACTCGAGAACCAACACCGTGGATGCTATGGAGAAACCTGCCGAGCAAAGATACAAATTTGGTAAATTAATTGGAAGTCAAAAATACCAAAAAATAAAAGCTACGCAAACCCCACATAAATTGTGGTAATTGAGGACAATAATCGGAAGACAACACAAACAAGTAATTTTAATTGGAGGTTCTTAATTAACAGTTAAGAGGGTACAACGCAAGCCCAACGCATGGCGATATACCTAATAAAATGCTCTTTGACTACCCTCAGTTAGTCAGTCTGCTTGATCTTTGTCACTGACTGATATTTTTGACTTTGTCGTTTTTGTGGTCAAGCGTTACCACAGATGTAGGCTTGTTCATTTGCAAGTTTTAATTTACCCAAAAACTCCTAGGTTTTCCTTGCTTCCTTTTCTGACCTATTTATGTAGATAAATCTTACAGGTAAGTTTAATAAAGGTAAAGTTGATAACATACTAAATCTCATATTGAGCCTAAACCCTCGCATAAGTCTTCGAGACTTCAATAAATTAAAGAGGTGAGAGGGGTGACCGCCATAAAATAGAGAAAATATATATATCGGGTTTGGGTACCTTGATCGACCTCACGGTCATAATTTTGCGGTCTATTCAATGAGGGAGCAATAGTTTCTTTTTCAGAATTTTATATGATTGTTTCCGTTTTCCTGAAATTACGTCCTACAATAATATAGTTTCAGGAAAAAGGGAAAATTCTGAAAAAGAAATTATTAGGTACTGATAAAAATATTTATTTTCAAACCCTTCTTTGTATTCGGATAAAAAAAACAAAAACACAGCAAAAAAAAATATTTTCACGGTATGTGTGTTTCTTCGTTCACCTTCATTGATTGACATACCATATACAAAGGGTTGTCATAATTTCCAAATATTAATAAGGTTTGTAGTTATTTTAAATACTAAATATAAAATTGAAAGTATGTGATTTGCCTCAAATGATTTTTGTATCAGCGTAGTCATGAATTTTAAAAGTATCTCTTTTGACAGTTACCGAAAAAGTACTGGTTCTGGTGTTTTATAACGAAACAGAATGGAAATATGATGTTTGGAGCATCGCCTAGTGTTCTAAGTTAGTTTTCTTCGAGCTTCGAAATCAAAAAGTTGGCTTCAAGAAGTCGTATATTGATATTATGTTGAGTAGGTACCTAATTGAATAGTTGGTAAAATATTGCTATATACCAGGTTTGTATGTGTGCAAGAATCGAAATACAGAAATGTATAAACTGGAAAAGATGTGTTCATTTCAGGGGTTATCAATTGCCGCGAGAAATCACGGCGCAGCGGACAGAGCTCCGGCGGGATCTCAGGGCGGCATGGAGAGTGCGATTGTCGCAACCCAGCGCTGGGCACGCCACATTTGCGGCGATAAGTCCCCTCTTTGAGGAGTGGCTATAGAGAGGCGCCACGGCGTCCTCACCTTCCGCCTGATGCAGGTCCTCACCGGACACCGTTGTTTCGCGAGGTTCCTGTTCCAGATAAGGCAGGAGGAAACGCCCGAGTGTCACCATTGTGTGGATCGCCCGGAGGAGACGGTGGAGCATACGGTGGAGGTCTGCCCGGCTTGGGCGGAGCACCGCCGTGTCCTCGTGCAGGCGATTGGCGGTGGCGATCTCTCGCGTCCGGCCCTGGTCCAGGCCATGGTACGGAGCGAGAGGGCATGGGAAGCCATCACCTCCTACTGCGAAGCAGTTATGCTCGCCAAGGAGGCGGCGGAACGCGTGAGGGAGAGGCGAATTTCGCGACCTCACGTCCCTAGCCGCTACAGGAGACGCCATGGACGTCGGGAATCCCAAGCCGATTCCCGGCCACCGTAGGCGCGGGCTTGCGGACGGCGAGCTATGGATAGCTCGCCGTCCGATAAGGACCAGGCCCGGGTCGACGGCGCGTTGTGTTCCACGCGCGCCTCAATGAGATGTCAGCATCAACGACGGGGTCCGCTAGGGCCGATGCCTGCCAGGGTTGCGGGAAAGTCCGAAAGGGTTACACGCAGGCACAGGCAACTGAAGGAACACGGGTGGGTTTAGTCAGTAAGAGTCTGACACGCCCTCCCGCTCCGCCCAGAGCGGGAGAAGTTATTTGATGATTTTCCACCCACAAAAAAAAAAGTGTTTATCTATTTATCTGTAGGTACCCACTGGCACCTACGTGTAAATACAAGTTAGGTGCCGGCTGGTACAGAATGCACACCAGTATGAAGTTAGGTGTAGTCCTTGATTAAACAATACTTGTATGCATAAAGGACAATGGGAAATGAATGTATGGAGTCTGGGCCCACCCTTCAATAGTAACATCTGATATACCGTTGGATAGGGCTTTTTAAGTGGAACATTAGTTACAAATATAACTATGGTCAAATGTTAGTACTTTCGGAGATACGACGTCTTAAAGTCGTCAGTCTAACATATTCTTTATGGATACTTATAAGGTAAAATAGTAATAATAAGTACACTTTAAAACAAAAGAGATTTATTATTCGTCTTGGACATCAAAGACAATTACATCATTTAAAAAACCCACGGGGGCCACGAATGGTACTGATGTCTCCCAACCCCTAGGTACCAAATCAAAGAAATAGTGTGAGCGCAACTTCCTACAGTTCGCCGTCCGGTCAAGCAAGAGCAATAATATTGTGATATCGCGTTTCTTCCAACTTGGTTTCGATCAATTAATATATAGCAATAGTATATTCTTGCTCTTACGTGGCGTGACTGTATCCTACCACGCAGCAACCACACATTCTCTGTTGGTATATTTTATTCTATTAAATCATGTAAATCGTTTTGTCTGTATATTTCTATAACGTATAAACCGTCTCGAAGATGTTCACTGCAATATGACTGATCGCCATTTGCAAATGCGCCTGGGCAAGCGGCGGGCGCAGCGGGTAGGGTGGGGGCGCAGGTAAGGTGCAAGCAGATAGGTGCCGTCCGTTTTGAGTCTGGCCATAGTTTATCTTATAACGAAGTAAACTACGATCACTTTTATGGATTATGGCAGTATAATAAGTAGTATAACTCCGAAAGTACTGACTTTTGACCTTAGTCGTAATAATAAGTTTTATTCTGCATAAACATACCTATTCATTTATGAGTGTCTTATTCCTATTGAGAGGTGGGCCCATCATTACTCATTCTCCTTTGTTGCAAAGCATGCAAAGAGAATATACTAGTTATCTAATGCCTCCCTCACACAAGTCACTTGCTTAGGGCACAATAAGTTAATTACATAGTCAGTTTTCAAAAGTAACGTAATTCGTAGTTTTGAAAACGACTGGCTTTACCAAACTGCATTTATATTTGGGCATATTATACAACTTGTAACATAATTAACGCAAGACCTCATACACCCCAATTAGATTATTGAGTTATAAGCAATAAACAATGAACAAAACAATTTGTTTTAAAGTTCAATAATATATAATTTTTTATATAATATTACTAGCTGACCCCGCGAACTTCATACCGCCTAACATTGTTTTTTTTTTTAATATTTCTCTCCGTATGAACCATCCTCGTACTTCAATCAAGGAACATTCTAAAAAAAGAATTAGCTCAATCGGCGGTCAGTATTGCAAAATACTTAACTTTTGAAAAAATACCTATGTCAATAGTTACTGAAAAGGATTCAGTAGTCAATTATGAGCAAACTACTTTCAGGGCTTGCGTTTATTCTGTTACACCTTGTGTATCATTATTTTGTTTTCACGTATCGGTACTATATTTCTGAAAAACTCATTCCTTGACTGCGCAAGGTAGGCTGAACATTTAAAATTCAATAACTAAAATCGCTACATAAACACCGTTAGATAAGCATTGATTCGTTCTTCAAACAGGTATTAAAATGTTTAATTCATTAAATGGAGGCATTATTTATCTATTTTTATAAATATGTACCTATTTCGGACGTCATTCATATTATGTCACACGGTGACCGCGTGTTTCGAGCGTGTTTTAATAGCTAGGATGTGGAACCGAATAATAATTTGGAAGTCAGTTACAAACAGCTTAAAACGGAAGAGAGAGGCACATTAACACAATATTACACCACTTTAACCAATTTTTGACAGCTAGAATGCTTTTTCAAATCATTTTTTGTGTAAAGCTTTCAAGCTTGCCAATAATCAATGCTTGGCGATTCCAGGGTCAAGGCAAATCTATCAAATGATTTATTGGAACAAAAAACAGGTTCAATTTTTTTTGTGTTTTAACTAATTCATTCGTTTAAAACTGTGTTGCAGCCATTAGCAACTTCTGAGAGAGGTTGGCGTTCCAACATTTATAATACTAAAGAAATAAATATACATATATACAGGCTGGCAGAGCCATCGACACGCAACCCGCTACCATGGATTCAAAAGCAAAAAGCATTTAAAAGCATTTATTTCAAATAAACCAATTACAGGCACTTTTGAATTGTCAAGGGGTCGGTCAGTCAGAAAGATGAAGCTAGTTACTATTATTAGTTGCCCATTCCAAAGTGTAGTAGGTGTCTATAGAGAAGAGTGGGCAAGAAACTCCAGACGAACCCAGTAAGCTTTATAAAAAATAAACATGCATAAATAAGGTTGGTAAACTGTACAAAATTGTTCTCTTATTCTGCCTTTAATTTCGGCGTGCAAATATAAAATAAAATTAAGTACAGTTATTTAAATTAATAACTGATCATAATCATGCAGTCATTAAACAGATAATCCCATTAAAATTGTATTATTTAATTAAATAAATGTTAATATAATAATGAATAAATAATAATCATAAATGTCAATAATAATCATGTCAATATTGGGAGAGATTAGCCACACAATAATATTAATTTAAAATGACCGTGTAATTTACAAAAACTTACAATTTATAATCTAAAAACTCATGATATACACTTTAAAAGCATTTTTCTATTAAAAACCTCGTCAAATTATTTTTTAATCTAGAAAATGGCAGCGTTTTTCTGGAATTTGGTATTTTGTTAATCAATTTTATGCAAATAATATAGCTGTTGTTACCTGTAAATGTGAGATTTGTCCTCGGTTGAAATAACTTATTAGTATACCTACTTAGATCGTGAAAAAAGTCTCTTCTGTTTGAAAACAAATACACAGGATTCTAATATATAAATACAAGGTAGAGTTAGTATTTTAAATTTCCTAAAGAATGGACGACATGACTCTATTTGCTTCAACCCAAATATAGCTAGCTCTAAGACAGTTTTTTGCATTACGAACGCTTGATCAATCTCCACACAACGACCCCACAGGGTAATACCATACCGACCTTAGAGTGGAGGTTATATAGCCATGGAAAGCCGTTATTGCGTCATGTCTAGATGCCTCACAGCTAATACGCCTCAAAGGGTATATAAAATTATTTATTTTAACATAAATATCATTTATATGATTTTTCCATGAGCAAAATATTTCTAAATTCATTCCAAGAAACTTAACAGAGTCAGTTTCTGCAAGGCGACCCCTTTATAAGATATATTTAGAGCAAGCGGTAATAGGTACATAGTGCTCACACATGTGCTATGCAATTATACAATACTTAGAGATTGAATTTATACAATGCAATAAAAGATGGCATGACTCTGAACTCCCTGCGCTGAAATTCTTGGCCAGATTGTTTTGTTTTTAATGCAGTTCCATATATTTTGTCCGCGTAGGTATTGAAAATAATTTTCACTTTTCTATGAAACAGCCGATTTTTTTTTTTGATAACACACGATTTTTTTTTCTAAAATAAAAGTAGGTATACTTATCAATTATCAACTATTCAAAATTTGACATCTTTGTTCTTTCAGAAGGTAGCTCACTTATTAAACAAGAAAGCTTGGAAAATGACAGATAGAAATTTTAAACTACATTTTTTTATTATAACCAGGCGTTTGTGTCCCACTGCAGGACAAAAGCCTCCCCTCCCTCCTTCCACTCATCCCGATCTACTGCTGTTTGTAGCCATTTTAAATTACTAATATGTTTTGTTATTACTTATTACTTACCCAGAAACAAGACAAAGAATGAGCCCTGCATGTCGCTGAGGTTCACCGTGTGGTTGTTGACCTCCTGCATCATGGATGAGGTCTTCCAGCAGCGGTCCTTCTTTGGCAGGTAGGCGTCCAGCCAGCGCTTGATCAGACCTGCTTTGTGCATGCGGTCAAGCCTAGAAAGAACAGGATAGCCTAGGTTTTGAATGCAATACCACCGGTATTATCACCACCACCAATATTGTAAAAACATGGATCAATGTCTTGTCTTTGAATTCGGGGTGCTAAATTCAGATGAGTCTGTAATATTCTATTACGTCGTACAGCATACGAATTTTCGTTTAAAAACTGAACCTACTCAAACGATAAAGGATTAGATATTACTTATTCTGTAAGTTTGTTCCGGTTTTCGTATTGAAACGATTTTGATTGTGGCAAAGATACATAGGTACTTAGAACGGGTGTAAAAATACCCATAGCGAAGCCGACAGTCACTTGTTCTTCCCGTAATTTATTATGATATTATTTTTGTACTGGACCATACCTGGGAACCTTCTGGTTACGGAGATATTGAAGGTCACAGTCACTTTTTATGTTTTGTTTTACAAAAACAAGTTTAAAATGTTCTTTAAACTTAACATTAAATACTGCCACGATCCCTGAGCCGTTGCATGCACCCATAAGCACAATGTTTTGTGTGCGTTACGTTGCGCACTACCGTAAACAGCGAATTTTTAGACCAAAAATAAAAGTCGTTTAGATGACGGCTTGGTCAAGGGTCTTGTTACACCCTGTATAGCTTGATATGTGGACTAAGAAATGTGGCATATACATATAAGAATAAGTTCTCTGAAATTAAAACACGAAAGATCTTAAATTTTCAGACTTACTCACTCTTTATTTATCACTGGAAGATACGGGCTGCCTGCAGGCACGATCATTGCAACTTTCTCATTAAAAAACTCTTCAGCGCCTGAAAATAATTTTCATTGTTACATTTATTTCTCTTTTAAACGAGAACACATACAAATGCTTCGTAGGTACCTACCTATACCTAGACATTAATGAAAATCTTACATATTAAATGAGACAGCCGAATACAGCCTTTAAAACAGATACTGGATGAAAACGCTCTTCAGAATTTTTATCTAGAGCCATGTGTATGAAAAATACTAAAATATAAACGTTACTTGGCACATGATTCGGCTTGGACGTGTTTCCGTCTCTATCTTGCACTTGTAGTTTGGCAGTTGTGCGACAGTGACAGGAATAACGCTTATCTAAAGTACGAGCTAAGTAACGTAATACGGACCTTTAATCGGCCTAAGTTCTCATGCCAATATTTTATGTCAGTCAATCTGTTCAAGTCAATGGTTCAAGTATAGTACATACCATAGACATAGAGAGTGGACTGAACGTTCCGTATTCAGTTGTGCAGTGAATACAGACCGAAAAGCACGAGAGCGGCCTAGCGAATTTGCGGCCCGTAGTTGTCTTTTTCTAGAATCATCTATCTCATTTTGAATAGACTATTGAATTTGACAAATTCAAATTGAACTTGAAAATTTGATAAAATTTAATTTTCTTTTACAGGTTTGCAAAAAAGAGACTGGTATTGGCCGCAAAGTCGCTTTGTATCTTTCTAGAGAGTGGTCACTTTTGTGAGGCTAACGCTTAGTCCATTCTCTATGTACGAGTATGTCTATGGTGCATACTAATTCCAGGGTTCAATTACACTGCTACAGGGATCTGCGTTATGTGCGTGTGAACTGAGGGACCACACTGATATTTCGCAACATAAAAATCGTAGGTTTTAAAGTAGTAGACTCAAAACAATGTTAGAACAAATCTGAAAATTCGTAAACAAATATAATTAAAAACTACAGCCCTTAAAGTGCGATACCTCAGTTCTCACAGACCATCGGCCAGATCTCGGGAAGTATCTGAAAAATTAAGGTAGGTATTGTGACTACAAACCTTTAGCAAATAATTTGTAAAGATATTTACTGAATAACAGACCACAAAGCAACAAAAATAAAAAAAATATGTGACGACTAAACTGTGGGCCCTCATTTCACACATGAAAGATATATATTTTAGTAAATATTACCGAATCAAATACATAAAATGTTTCTTTTTGTACATAACATTTTTTTTAAAAGAAATGGACTGAAAAAAATCGAGTATCGCAACTTGAAGATAGCGATTATTAAAACTGGTCCCTCAATCCTCACCTCCACTGACGTAAATATGTGCATGTACTAACTGCTAGACGAGAAGAATATCAGAAAGTCTAGTGTACTTAACTTTTAATAAAACTTTTCTACTAAATAATACGTATCTAAAATTTTGTATTTCTTACCTCTTAGCTGAGATAATATTATTTTTTTAAACCCTATGAAAATAGATCGAGTAGTGTGACAACACAATGAAACAAAATGTAGACAGTACTATTATTCTTCATTTAATATAACTTTAGACGAAACTAAAACAAAGTCAGTACTTTTAATCAAAATACAAATTTAATCAAAAGTCATTTATTCAAACTAGGCTGACTTTCAGGGGGGCGCTGTTGTTAAACGTTTGTACAATTGTTTTGTGAAATTTCACAGTGAAATCTATTGAAAAAACAAGAAACGCCGCCAGCGTTTGTTCCGAATTTGGCCACGCGCCAAAATAAGGTTGTAGTGCTATACATACGTACTCAAGGCAAAGTCGCAGTTGTCTGCATCCAGCCGGTCCGCCCTCATGAGGTAGCTGAGCCGAAGCTTCCAGTCTATGATGACGTGTCGATGGAAACGCACGCGCTGCAGAAGGGCTGACCCTATAGCAAAATAATTATGTTTGAACGCAAGCCATTTTTTGAATTGATTTCTAAAAAGTATGTTGCACAATCGATTTTAAAGTTTTTTTTTTTAAAGACTGCTGCTAGACTTGTCCCATTTTCATGAGGATCTAATGTAAAACTTGATTTACTTATGGTCTGCCAACGAATGGAAACAAAAATTTCGGAGAAAAAGAATGAGAAAATTGAATAGGTGACAGCACATATCACCCGCGATTCGATTTTCTACATTAAAAGCCATGGATGGGATGCCCGATGGGATTTCCCAGGAATTACGAACTTTCATCCCCTATTTAATTCCTTTTGAATTATCAAAAACCCATTCTTTGTGCTCACCTTCGTTATTTATGGAACTCTTGCGCAAAATGTCATGCTTCTAGACCCATTGCCTTTGGCTGTGCGATGTCTGTCAGTGAATTGAAGATTTGTACTAGAAAGATGTCTTTGTCAAAAAAATCTTGTGTAATTTCCTTCAATGTTTTCATACCTGAGGCCATGGTTCCTCCCATGCCAACAGTAGCCGAGACCAGTTCCGCGCCTTTTAGCAATGCTATGTACTTCGACTCATCTGAATTCTGAAATAAATATGACGGAAAAACTCGAGAATTTTCGAAAATAGTTGCCAATCGTTGCGAAGGAAGTTCACAGTCAAAGGGTGGTGATTTCTTTATTTCTCAGGGGGAACAACTATCAAAAATAATAATCCCGGATACATAAATGCAGGCAAGTTAAACACAGAATGCTACTCAAAACCTGTTTTATTTTTACTTTTTGCACCAGGTAGGACAGTTATCAGTCACGCTATTTTTAGCGCTGGTCTGTCACGCGGAGAGTGCGTGATATTCACAGATTGTTATTTTTATTTAGAAATTGAAGACGGCTGGTTCCTTAGAAGTCGAGATGCCGAAAGTATCACGTTGGTATAAGATGATCAATTTAGGGTATGGAAACTGGATTTGACCTGATGTGAACCGCAGATTTGTGCTTTCCGTTATAGGATTGTTATTAAAGTAGGTATCTAATGGCTTTTGAATATTAAAACTGAAGAAAGCTAAAAAATATGTAGTTATAAAGTTTGCTACAGTTTCCGTTCTGTTTTTTGAATTTCCTCGGTGACGTCATGTGGAACTAAATGGTGTTTTTATACGATGCTTAGTATGGTTAGGCAGAGGTACATTAGGTACTTAATTTTAATCAACATTTATTAATAAAGAGTTTAAAGTTGGTATGAAACCTACCTTCAACTCCATCTCCATATAGGATCCCTTAGTGATGGACCAGGTGTATAGGGCCCGGTTCTCCACAAGTTCTGCCACAGTTGTCACAGGAACCTCCTGCTTCGGGAACGTGAGGAAAGCCACCAGGTTTCCGGAGTACGTGGTTACCACAACCAGGACGACCAACCACCAAGTTCCTACTACGAGACGACCGCTATCCGCGCGGGGAAGGTACATTCCTCCTGAATATGTTAATAATTTAAAATGTAGGTAGGTACTTCTAACATTTGACTAAGGATTAGGTCCAGGAAGCAAAGTTGCTTCGAAAAGTTGTTTTGAAAACGCATACTTCGCGCGGTTTTTATCGTTTAACAAAACATCGAGATTAATTTATTAAATGTAAGTTTAATATTACGTAGGTAGGTAGTGCCGTGCGGGGAAGGTACATTCCCCTGAATATGTTAATAATTTAAAATGTAGTTAGGTACTTCTAACATTTGACTAAGGATTAGGTCCAGGAAGCAAAGTTGCTTCGAAAAGTTGTTTTGAAAACGCATACTTCGCGCGGTTTTTATGGTATAACAAAACATCGAGATTAATTTATTAAATGTAAGTTTAATATTACGTAGGTAGGTAGTGCCGTGCGGGGAAGGTACATTCCCCTGAATATGTTAATAATTTAAAATGTAATTAGGTAGGTACTTCTAACATTTGACTAAGGATTAGGTCCAGGAAGCAAAGTTGCTTCGAAAAGTTGTTGTGAAAACGCTTGTTTCGCGCAGTTTTTATGGTTTAACAAAACATCGAGATTACTTTATTAAATGTAAGTTTAATATTAATGTATTAAACACATAAACCTTCCGGAATAAAATGTCTAAATGATTGTAAAACCGGTATCCAAATCCATTGAGTAGTTTAGAAGAATTATGCGGTCACAGAGACAGACACGAAAAGCGACTTTAATTTAAAATATTTTAGTTACATAAAGAGTATAAGACTAACAATCTATTTTAACAATTTAAAAAAAATAAAAACAAAATAATATTATGCCTCTCAGAGCATTTTTAAAATAAAACTGTGTACCACTCATCGATTATTAGTATTTATTAGTGATCGATGGTACCACTATAATACCATTGCATTGCATTATACCAAAATTTTATTTAGCTTTATTTATCTTAGTGTTTTTGGTAATATTTAATTTAACTATTGAAAATTAAAACCTATTTCTCTAATTTTTTTTTTCGCATAACACATGGCTATTTAAGTTGAAATAAATACATGGTTGCCATAAAAGATAAAGGAAAAAGTATGTTTGATTTCCTTTGAATTATTTTATGGCCATCTAAAATTATTTTTAAAGTTTAAGCCAGTAAAACATTTAAATGAAAAAAGCTATATATATAGTTAACCGTTATTTACAAAGAAATATTGTATACATTTACCTACATTTATTTTGGTTTATATGTATTTATAACTAATATCAATCAATTGATGTAAAAACCAATCATTAAAATACTGATGTAACCTCTTTTCAGTGTTACAATTAGGTAACTACCTGGCCATTGGATATGAAAAAGTTTTCTTATAAACGATAAAACCTAATGGCGTACAAAACTTTTTTTTTTGGTAAGTTAAGGCCAGAAAGTTTGCAATAAAGGAGGGTTTACTTTCCAATATTAAGAAAGAAAATAAATTAAATTTACTTTCATGCAATCAACAAGAACCCTGAGTCCGGCTCACTTATAAAGTCGAGCTAAAGAATCTATCTTCATCATTTATAATGAAACCTGACTTGATATCAGAAACAATATAAGAGTATTTGTGATGCCTACTACAATATTTTAAAGGATATCTTATTTTGTAAGGTGAATACAATTCATCTTAAATTTTTAAGGGAAACGATGATTTTTAAGGGAGACAACACTTTACATATTAGGTATTTTTGTTGGCACATGAAAAATACACCAGTTTTCGATTTGTATAAAAGCAATTACTTTATTTATTACCTTGCTGCAACAAAGCCCCGTAGATATACCAGAGACAATTGTGTATGGTAGCTAGACCTCCTTGACGAGTGATCTCCATGGCCTCGTAGTAAGGACTTAGTCTATGGATTATATACAACGTAGGCCCCATCAGTATCACTGCTAATCCGAGACACAGCCACGTCTAGAAAGAAAATAAGTAGCCACATTCAGCTGTGCTTAAAAGTGCTTCTAGATACATTGCCTTAAGAACTGCTAGAACGCAATATTTTCTACAAATCCTTCTTTTATCAAAGTCAAAGCATTTATTTCAAATAGGCACATAAAAGGCACTTTTGAACGTCAACATTTACATTTAAATAGAATTGATTCTAGTCGCCCCTTCCAAAAGGTAGTTTCGTATGGAGAAGAATGGGCAAGAAACTCCATCGTTACTCTTTTAAAATGTGTTACAATACTTTGTATACATTAATTATATAATTATATGTGAAGACGATGCACCTATAATAAAAATTACCCTACCAAAATAGGTAAAAAGAATTTAATAAACGTAGCAATGATAAATAAGTTAATTAAATGATAGATACATGGTGTTCACATATTTACAAACATTGTAAAAGTATACAATTTCCCAAATTATGTAACCAATTAATATGTCAGTGTGTGAGTTAAAGTAGTCACAGAATGTAAACCAATGTCATAAAAATAACAAACCATACAATTAAAGTAGCAACAAGTTTTAATTTTGTCAAGATCCTAGATTGTCCTGTGGAGCTGGACCAGCATGTTTCCAAGCATTCTTATCTTGGATATAATCCTCTAATTTGTAATATGCTTGTTTACACAGTGAACTTTTTATATGAGTTTTAAATTTTCTTTCATTTAATTGCAATATATTACAAGGTATTTTGTTGTAGCATTTAACACAGTACCCCATAAAAGATGTATGTACTTTAGCTAATCTGAAAAATGGTTGATCAATTTTATCTTTATTTCTTGTATTAAAATTATGTCTATCACTTATTTTATTAAAAAGATGTAGATTTTTTCTTACGTACATAATATTTTCATAGATGAATTGGCAAGGTACCGTCATAATATTAATCCTTTTAAATAGTTCCCTGAGAGATTCGCGTTGACGTAGATTATAAATGGCTCTGACAGCTCTCTTTTGCAAAATAAAGATGGATTCAATGTCAGCAGCCCGACCCCACAGTAAAATGCCATACGACATAATGCTGTGGAAGTAGCTAAAATAGACCAAACGCGCGGTTTCTACATCTGTTAACTGTCTTATCTTTCTAACAGCATAAGCGGCCGAGCTTAGCCGCCCCGCAAGAGATGTTATATGAGGTCCCCATTGTAATTTCTCGTCTAGCGTGATTCCCAGAAAAACTGTGTGATTAATTAATTCCAGTTTTTCTCCATTCAACATGATGTCACACTCGCTACTTCTTACATTCGGTAATTTAAATTTAATGCATTTGGTTTTTTTACCATTTAGTACCAAATTATTTACCGTAAGCCAATCATGGACCTGAAGAATAGAGCTATTCACGTCGTCAAGATTTTGTGACCGTCGGTCTATCTTAAATATCAATGATGTGTCATCTGCAAATAACACCATCTTCGGTTGATTTTGAAGTAATTGGGGTAAATCATTTATATAAACTAAAAAGAGGAATGGACCCAATATCGAACCTTGAGGAACGCCCATTGCCATTTCAGACCCTAATGAGTTTACGCCGTTTACTTGAACTGTAACTTTTCTATCTTTCAGGTATGATCTGAGTAAATCAAGAGCTGTATTTCTAATCCCATAGTGCTCTAGTTTCAGCAGAAGTGTCTGATGGTTTACGCAATCGAACGCCTTAGAGAGGTCGCAAAAGATTCCAATGGCATCTTGTGCTTCTTCCCAGGCGTTAAAAATGTTCTTTATTAGGGTGACACCAGCGTCAGTGGTGCAACGCCCTTTGGTGAAACCGTACTGTTGTTCATGAAAGATGGAATTTTTATTAAAGTGACGTAACATTTGATTGAGCATCAACTTTTCAAACACCTTACTGAGAACGGGCAGAATTGACACAGGCCTATAATTGTTGGGTTCTTTACTATCACCGGATTTGAACAAAGGAACTATTTTACTATGTTTCATGAGATCCGGAAAGACTCCTTGGTCTACACTGGTGTTAAATATAAATGCTAAATAGGGCGCTATGGTTTCAATGATAGGTCTACAGACTTTTACAGACATTCCCCAGAGATCTTCAGTGGATTTCATTTTTAGATCTTTAAAGGCTTTTATAACAGCCTGGGGGTTTGTATGCTGAAACCTAAACTCCAAAGGGCATGCCTTTACATTCGTTCTAAGTAAGGCAGCAGAAAGCGCGGGCGAGGATTTTAAAGCTTTAGTTGTTTTGAGGGGAATACTACTAAAAAAGTTTTCAAATTCCTGAGCTATTTCGACATTCTGAGCTGATGAGGCCATGTGCAGTCTCTAAATTAATTTCCGTATTACGGTGTTTTTTCCTACCTGTTTCATTATTTATTATTTGCCAGGTAGTTTTTATTTTATCATCAGCTGATTTTATTTTATTGCTAATATAAAGAGCTTTAGCTATTCAGCACACACTTTTAAAAGGTTTTGAATATTTTGCAACATACTGTTCAAAGCTTTTATTATTCATGTGTTGCTTTAGGCCATACAGTTCAAAAAGTTTCCCCCTGCTTTTACGAATACCTGGAGTCGCCCAATCACTAAATAAGAACTTTGTATAAATACTTTTAGTCTTTAGTGGAAAAGTGTTATTAAATTGCGTGTTTAATAGTGAAAAGAACTCGGCGTAGAACTCATTTGGGTCACATATATTATTAAAACCATGAACACATAAATTATTGGCCAAAGAATTATTTAATTTCTCTATGTTTTTACATGTTATTGGCCTAAACCTTATTTGAATTTTTTGTAAAGGCATGTAGGTACAAAACGTTATTGTTTGTCCACTGTGATCAGATGGCAACTTATTTACAATTTGTTTGTGTAAGTAATCACAATTACAAAAAAATATTATCTATACAAGTGGCAGAAGAAGCTGTCACTCGGGTTGGCTCTATAAAAATATTTGACAAATCAAATGACCTAAAAAGACTTAATAATCTGACAGTATTTGAGTTATTTTCTAATAAATTAATATTGAAATCACCACATACGATTATAGACTTACTACTAGCAGTAAGTTTCTTTAGCACATCTTCCATTACAGAATCAAACACAGATAGATTCTGGTAACTTGGAGGTCTGTATACGCAAACTATAACATGCTTATCAAGCTCAACACAGGACAATTCAATGGTGTGTTCAACAGACAGTCCGATGATGTCTTTTCGTTCTTTCGATTTAATCGAATTTTTTATTAATATTAATGACCCACCATGTATCATACGTTTTCGGCTGAATTGGCTAACTACACAATAGTTTTCATAATTTATTGACATTACCTGATTATGAATTTATGATATGAGAATAACTGAAACTCTGGCGAAATGTGGATGCACACCTCCGCCTAGCCCTTCGAAGATTTAGCTCACTTCACCTAAGTTATCACGGTGAGGTTGTTACAAAATCGACCGGCTGATATTTATTTATTTTATTTGGGAAAACCAACAGTTACAAACATTTCTTAATTTATTATAATAAAACTTAAAAAGTATAAGTACATGTGTAGCTCACGACGTTATCCACGTTTTAAATAATACGTTTTTTTAGGAACTATTTGCATACGAGTGAAACTTGAAAGAGAAAAGGAAAGAAAAAATAAATGAATAAAAAAAGAGTTTAAATTAAACTAATGCTAATTTACATGTTCTACTTATCGGAGTCATTAATTTATTTTATAAAGAGCTTCTAAAGCTATTGGCAGACAGTGAGAACAGTTCCAAGTCACCAAATAATGTATTGAAATTTTATAATATTATGTTATTTGTGTTACGAGAATTTGCAAAATCCGGAAAATAATTACTGCTACCGCACATAATAAAATAAATAAATATAGTGATTGGTAGGAAACCTATTCCTACCAATCACAATATTTTACTCTAAACGGCAATCTGATGTAAAGTTTCTATTTTGACAACTGAACATCTTTTTTTTTACTATATTAAAAATAAGTCGGGTTTTCCTTCCTGACGCTATAACTCCAGAACGCACAAACCGATTTCCACGGTTTTGCATTCGTTGGAAAGGTCTCGGGCTCCGTGAGGTTTATAGCAAAGAAAATTCAGGAAAAATTTAAAAATGAAAGCGGGAAAATAATTTTTCACATACAGCGCCATCTCCGATACATAGCATGTACTACGTGGCGAAACGGAGTTCGCGGGGTTTGCTGGTTTTCCATAAAAATGTGCATTGTAAAAATTCGTTTTCTCGATAACGCAATCAACTCAATGACTACGAGAATTAAAGTTATTCTGATTGCTTCATGCAATTTGTATGCAGATATCTTGTTTCGTTTATTTAAGTAGCTCTATTATTGTGAAATGCTTATGGCACCTACAGAATCATTAAATGTAGAAACCTTTATTCTGAAGAACACGCTTAACACATTTTTAATATAAACGTTATCCGAGCCAAGACTTTGCATGTCTGTGCCTAAAATAATAAGCCTGAAGTTTTCTCTCGAAATATTCTTCTCGCAGTGTATACTCTTAATTGTCTTGAATGGCAAATTAAGTACCCATTCTAACTTATCGCAATACAACTTTCTTAAATATTTATAGGACCCAAACTAACTTAAACTTTTAAAAAATTTCCTGGATTGTTTACAGGTTCCAGCTCTAAAAGAAGTGTTCAAAAGCATTGGAAATGAAAACTTACGGCAGTAGTAAATGGAAGTAGAAACAGTAAAGCTCTGCTGAGCTCCCTCGGGCGCGCAATCATGAACGAATACGACTGTATACTCACTGGCATGGTGTAGTTTATACCTGGAAATTAACGAAAGAAAATAATAATTATCCATAGGTGCTTTATAAACACGTATCTACAATGTGCGGTAGCTTTTGATTTGAGGAGTAACGTATATCTATAAAATTGGAGGCATACGACACGTATGTCTATAAAATTGGAGGAGTAAGGAACGTATGTCTATAAAATTGGAGGAGTAAGGAACGTATGTCCATAAAATTGGAGGCGTAAGGAACGTATGTCTATAAAATTGGAGGAGTAAGGAACGTATGTCTATAAAATTGGAGGAGTAAGGAACGTATGTCTATAAAATTGGAGGAGTAAGGAACGTATGTCTATAAAATTGGAGGAGTAAGGAACGTATGTCTATAAAATTGGAGGAGTAAGGAACGTATGTCTATAAAATTGGAGGAGTAAGGAACGTATGTCTATAAAATTGGAGGCGTAAGGAACGTATGTCTATAAAATTGGAGGAGTAAGGAACGTATGTCTATAAAATTGGAGGCGTAAGGAACGTATGTCTATAAAATTGGAGGAGTAAGGAACGTATGTCTATATAAAGAACTTTTTTACAAAAAAAAAAAAAAGCAGTACAAATTGAAAAATAATTTTATTTTCGGAAGTCGGTGTCTTTGGATCTATATTTTTGTTTCACTGTTGTGTTTGTGTTTTTGTTTTTCTGTGTTTATGTTTTTTTTTCCACCGACTTCCGAAATTAAAATTATTTTTCTCTTTGTACTTAGTTCTTTTTTTTGGAAGTCAGTTGTTTTTTTTTTTGTAAAAAAGTTCTTTATTTTTCACTTTTTAGTCATGATCCCTACCCAACACTAATTCGAAAACGATCGTCTTACACATCCAGGTCCATTTAAAGGCGTTTTTTTTTTATTTTAAATAATTTGTTGTTTTTTTTTAAACCGCTCTCAGAGTTCAATAAAATCTAAATCGGACCACCTGGGAAGTATGCCCATTGAAACCAAAAAAAAAAGAATTTTCCAAATCGATTCAGGCGTCTTCGAGTATTCGGTAATGTTATTTTAGTTGATTTTGTTAATCAATTTCGATAAAATTTGTATGGGACCACCTCTGAAGTTTGACCTACCAAACAAAAAAAGAATCATCAAAATCAATTCATAATTGGCTAAATGATCGCGTAACAACCATACATAAAAAAAACATACCTGACAGTCGAATTGAGAACCTCCTCCTTTTTTGAAGTCGGTTAAAAATTGGAGGAGTAAGGGACGTATGTCTATAAAATTCAGGTACTGTTATTGAATCTCTCCCGTCCTGTCACGCTATTGAATCTTCTAACACCAGACTCAGTTTTGTTGAGTTAAAAAAGACTGGGATAGCTACAAGGATACCTTTGTTGTAATGTCTATAGATGTCTTAGCTTTCTCACTTCTATAAAATGCCTCCTTCCTCTCATAACATCTGAAGAACTCCAAGTGGAGTTAATTGCAGTTATCACAATATATGCGCAGGACTATTTAAACAATCTAGATAAGAATATAGGTACTGAAGGCTTTTTAAACTATATTGTTTTGCTTTTTTATTGGATTACGAGTGAAGTCAGTCTCATACCTGGTATAGGATCAGATAAAACAGTGAACGAAGCAGCCGCCAGAGCTCCTTGTCCTTTAGAAATGGCTTTCATCGTCAGCTTAGCGTCCATGCCATGCATTGTCTGAAACAAAACCACGAATGAGAAGTTTTGAGTCGTTAACTGTTTATTTAATGAAGTTTGCAGTTAAACTTACATCAGCTATGGTATCATTGGTCAAATTTTTCTTCAAAATAGACGCCAATATGACTTTTATTCTAGAATAAAAAAGCAACAATAAAAAAAGTTGTTTCAGTAACTAATTTAACTTTGCCTTATTTGATAAGCATCTTACGTAAAGTTTTTGTTAATCGCTAACTGATTAATGATATCAAATATAAGTCCACTATATTTAACGATGGCACCAGATTCATTCCGTTGCAGTATCGTCCATGGAGGGTTCTGAAATAAAAACAAAACATTAATTTGTAAAACACCCTCCGAAACTAAGTACCTAACTTAATTGAAATAAGACGAAATCATGAACATTGGGCTGTGATGAAGTTCATAAGCTTAAAAAACCATTATGTGTGGCACACAGGTAGACAATGACCTAAAATAGAATTATTTTTATCAGGTACATGACGAAGACCATGTTCGCACGTAAAAATATCGGGGCGGGATTTTATCCTGCACTGGATTTTCGACTCTCAGTGTTTAGCCGAGCATTGAGAAACCAACAGAGTGCATCCCAGCGCGTCGGAAAAACACACTGCTGGATTTAGATCCTGTGCGCGAAAAATACCGCCACGATATGTTTACGTCCGTGCGAAAGTCGACTAAGTATCCCTTTGGTAAGATGCGAGTGAAAATAAGCGTGGCAATACATAATATGATTATTGAGGGTTTTACATGAAAAGTGATGATGGGTAACTCCTTCCCTCTGAATCCGTGGTGTATGTGTGGAAAAAGAACATCTTCGAACTTTACAGCGTCGATGGGTCGCCAGAATCCAACCTACAAAACACGGTACATAATTATGATAATATTTTTTTAATTAAACACATACACATAAAGAAAAACAATAACACGTGGCTACCCACGAGCTCGAACTATAAGACACGTCTCATTTGCCTGTATGTGCCAGCACTGCAGCTTGGCAACAAAAATTGTTCAATGGACTCTTCTGATAAATTAAAAGTAATGACTAGTTTATTGCCATCCACTCGCTAACTAGAGGACGAATAGTGACTTCAATGATGGTGAATACTTACGTTTAACAAATTAATTTTGTCTATAACTCCCGTAGTTCCGTTCAAGTTAGCGCCGGCCAGATCTGTAGCATCCGTGAGCCCCCGGTAGGTGGCGCCCCATGTATCTGCCGCCAGAGCGCGCCATGTTGAACAGTTGCCGCAGCGACTCTTTACAGCTATATGTTGCTGGTTGAAAATAAAAAAATTTTTTTAGCCACATTGGTCCAGTTGTGCTTCACAGCGTCTATACGAACGCAGGTCCCCTCCTGGGCTCGATCACCAGGCCAAATGTTTTTGCGTTTGGCCATCAGGAATTTCTCAGAAGATGTCTAGATAGTTTAGAAGTCTAGATTTATGCCCGGCTTGGCTTGGCTTGGCTTGTGTATTTACCTACATCGCCACACGCAAACTACGCATCACACTGACGCGCAATTGATTGTTTGGTAATAGGCTAGTTCCCATTACATGGAAATTAATTAAACTTGCCAAAAGTGGGTAGGAACATACTTAGTTTCAGTAGATGAATCTGGAGCCCATAATCAGCCTATATTGTTCCTCCTCTCGGTGAGAGGGAGTGGGCGGTCATCCACCACGCTGGCCCAGTGCGGGTTGGTAGAACTTTTGCTAAATATAGCCTTTTTTAAAGCTCTTTTAATTAAGTACGTGCTCAAAATAGATATAATCTATCAAAGACAAGGACTCGATTTAGCATAATGTTCCCACTGCTGGCACGCAGGCCTCCTCTCGGTGAGAGGGAGTGGGCCGTAATCCACCACACGGGCCCTTGCGGGTTAGTAGATGTCACATGACTTTGAATTTTTTGGATCTGGGACATGCCGGTTTCCTCACGATGTTTTCCTTCACAGTAATTTACACAAAGTTTGTCTGGGTTCGAATCTACGAACTACAACTCGTAAGTCGCGGCCGTTGCCACTAGGACTAATAATAACAGACGAATTTCAACGCAGGGGCGTCCAGAATAATGTACTGAATCCATGGTAACTAGCGTCAATGTCCCTGCCACCCTGTATACACCGCTGTCTCACCCTTTGTGGAACCCAGGCGTGATGCTACATTATGTTAGCTTCAATTACAGTTACCCCTATACGTAAAACGAATCTCTCACAGCCAAACAGATTAACAACTGGACCTCCTCTACCTGCATATGTTTGAGTAGCATATCCCGTCTCTGTAACTTGTTCGGTCGGATGGCTTCCCACTCCTCATCTGACACCTGGGCAGCCACATCAAACTCATCCTGTATAGCCGCGTTCAACGCTGATATGAACGCATCCATCATCTCTTGGCAGTAGCACATTATTCCGTTCTAGAAATATCAGGGGAGTTATTACTGCCAGCATAACGAAAGCTGAAAAGCAAGATTTCCCAACGGTTCTATCGTAGAGGCAGATAGGTATGGATGAGTTTGAAAAATCTAGTACCTCCTTGCCTCTTTGACGTTTTACAGGAAAAAAATACTAAAAAGAGTATATTTGTTTTTGAAAAATAGATAGCGCACACTACAATAGATATTTTCAGAATCGCGGCCAATCGTGAGTAGAAACGCGGCGGTATTTTTCGAATATATTATATCGAATATCGGTATTTTTTGTGTGAATTTTCCGGGATATCGAGTTCTTTGCTGTTTCAGCTGGAAAATTTAGAATTGTTGCGCTTAAAATTATAACAGAATTAAGTATACAACAATTTTAAAATCATTATTTCTATTATAAATATTCTATTATATCTTCTTTCTCTTTTAACGGACTTCAAAAAAGTAGGAGGTTTCTCAATGCGACCGTATATATATAATTTTTTTTTTGTTTGTTCGCGGATAACTTCGTCGTTTATGAACCGATTATTATGTTTTTTTTTTTTTTGGAAACGTGGTATCTCAAGTGTGGTACCATGACAAGGAAACAAAATCTGATGATGGCATCCCAGAGAAATCGAGGGGAACCTTCGAAAATCGTAGTGGCGACTAGTGCGTGTTTTAAAGCACTGCTATTCAATGAAGGTCTGGAGTCGATCTGATGATGAAGCCGAAAGGCAGCAATTACCTGGTGTTTGGACTTGATTAATTTCTATTGTTGAGAGCTTTACACCTAGATGGGCTGTGACTATCATTACAGGCCTGATGATGAAGACCATAGACAGTCGAGGGAATTCCTCAACGACTTACAGCAGGTACCTTTTGTTGGGCTTACTTCATACGGTTCAATAAAATCGCCTTCAAACGGACGTGACCGTGTAACCGCTTATTTTCCCAAATAAATAAAATAAAATAAACTCATTATATCACATACAAATCCCGAAACATCTAAACAAAATACCTACAAGATATGTCCCTGGGCGAAAACTATTATTTGGTATATTCGTAACCTCCTGTACACTAATCATGTCTATACTCTACTAAGCATGTTACTGATAAAGCCAAACTAATAAACTGAAATTTAACTAAAACGCGACACAGCGCAATGCAGGCTTGGTAGAGACACAATCATTCCCGGAATTGAGTGAACAAAACGAAATATCTGAACAATTGCATTTAACTAGCGAAACACGCCGTCAATTCAGCCTGCAGTGTAATTGCGTAATAAACTAACAGTAGGAATGGCTTTCATTTTGACAGTTATACATTGTGTCATTTACGTTGGCGAGCAGGCAAGTTTTTCGAACATATGAAGCAATGGATTAGCAATATCGATCAAAATGATTCAGATTGTAATCGATAGTGTGTTACGCAATTAGGGTGTTTTACTTATTGCAGGCAGCCAAACTATCTCGGTCAGTTAGGTTTTAGAGATCAGAGAGCATTGTTAATATTATTTAACTGGTGGGAAGTCACTTCTCTCTAGATCACATTATATGGTGTATTTACTAGAGCACATGATGAATAGGTTTCACCAATCATTTTTGGCGTAGACAGCGGTACTTGTGTGTAACAGTCTAGGTATACCAGTTAATTTCGAAGATCAATCAAAATCAAAAGTTTATTCAAAATAGGCTGTGAATCACCATTTTCTAACGTCAAAATTACATTAAAAGAGTCCCCCATAACGCCCGCCCTTCACCACTTCCTAGTGCTTCAGCTGGGAAGAAGAAGTAGCGCAACAAACTCCCCAGCAGCACAGCTGTCAGTGCGGTTAGAAGAACTGGATTCTATACAGTAATAAGTAATTAACATTAGAAACACAAAACATTTAATTGTTATTAGCTAGCACACGCCAATATACTCGTACCAACAAAAACAATGAATACTATACTCAAGCAGAAATAAAGAATAAAACGTAAACAGAACTTAATACTTACATAAAAGATAAACTAGGACCTTGGAAGTAAAATAAATAAACAGTTCATTACTAAAAACAATAACAAAACCATGGTCAGCTAGACGACCTATCACCACAACCAGCACCCGCCACGTTCACCCCGTCCCGTCCCATATTTCAATACAACTCATTAAAAAAACATTGAAATGAGTAGATGTCAATCATAAATTAAAATAAAACTAAATTGACATATATGTAGTCAAATAAACTAAAAATGATATGAACTCAGATAACCTGTCAGTAGGTAAGCTAATTCTGGAGAAAGAACATAAACATTGTCTTGAGAGAATCAAGCGGGCAAATATACTTGGGTAGTCATTGATAGAATAGTATGCCTTTGAACAAAGGTTGGATTTTACTTTAGCTTTAAACGCATTAAAAGGCAAATCTAGCAAAGAAGAGGGTTGCTTGTTTTATAAAAGGTTAAATACCAAGCCCAAAAAATGAGCTATGAAGCTGGTGAAAGGTAGCACGTAGATTGTCCTTATTTCTAGTGTTAATATTGTGAATATCACTGTTTTTGTGTATATTTTGCCAAAAATAATTATATTTATTTATTTTATTATTTATGTACACACAGTAAAACAGATACATATACGACATGTTAGAATTGAGTACAAAGGTACTGCTTATTTCTTAAGAAATTTCTTCCAGCAGACCCGCGAAAGGATATAGGAAAAAGAAATGTAGACAATAGTGTGTAAGAACAAGAAGAGAAGAATTTGGTTTTTCAAAAGGCTTGTGTACTCGTATTTGTGTTTCGAAATTAGTAATTTATTTGTTTTCGTGACATTTGATTTTTCTTTGACATCGTTCTCAGGATCGTTCGAAAGATTGATGATGTGTATAGGGAAGATACTGTAAAAGAAAACACGGTACGTTTTAGGTTCCAACGTTTTCGTTTTCGAAAAAACACCGTGGACGGTCGGTGACCAGAGTTGACGACGAAAAATTAAAAGTGATCGTGGAAGCGGATCCATCGCATACCACGTCAGAGTTAGCGGCTCGTTTTTTAAGAACAAAATTAAGTTTTGAATATCAGCGGCTTTGCTCCACAGCAGAATGCCGTTAAATTAAAATAGACTAGCCGAGCTGTATCAACGTCAGTGTGTTGCCTTACTTTCCTTACGGCATAGGCGGCCGAACTACCTTACCTACTAGCCTTCACGCACGCTATATGTGATCCCCAATAAAGTTTGCATCCACTGTTATGCCCAGAAAAATTGCAGAGTCTACAGTTTCCAGCACCTCTTTATCTAAGACGATGTTGGGTCCTAGATTTCTAGAACATTCGATAAGGTGAACTTTATACATTTCGTTTTCTTGGCATTGAGAACTAGGTTTTTTGTGGTAAACCAATCAGTAACCAGTGCACAGTTTAAGTCGTCAAAATCTTGTCTATTCCTGTCTACTTTAAAAATAATAGAGGTATCATCAGCAAACAGTACAACGTCACAGATACCCTTAAAATATAATGGTAAGTCAATGATATACACTAAGATAAGATTGGACCCAGTATGGAGCCTGGAGTGCACCTCGAGCCGAAGCCTCTAACTGAACTGGTGGCCCGGAAGATTTCACACCATGAATACATAATTATGTACCTACACATTGGTACCTATTACATAAATATGAATTTATTACGTTGTGAGCTTCGATTTGAACACAGTAATGACGTATTTTACGCAAAAGCGTGTCATGGTACTCATGGTGCACGCAATCAAAGGCGAGATCACTGATAACTCCAATAGCGTTTTTCTTTAGATCAAAAGTAAACCAAATAACACCCAAAATGTATAACTCCATTATGATAATATCTTGGATAAGTACGTTAATTTCAGTATCTTATCATGTTTCAACGAAACGCGGTGTTCATTAATTGGACCCACCAAAAAAAAAGGTCTAAAACCTACAGTATTTACCTTACAATCCGGATGATTATCAGTCAAGTTATAAATATAAGCTACATTCTCTCCCTCGTACAGGTCGTTGATCAGGCTGCTCAGGTTCCCGTTCTGTGCGTTGGTGTCAGATATGACATAGAGCCACTGTGCCATCGTATGCGACATGAGCAAGTCCCTAGCGGTCTCCGCCATCGTAGCCATCACGTCTGACGTCACCACTGCTATAAAATTTTCACCTACAAACATTTATACAGGCTGTAAAAAAACCCATCACTATAGCCGCTATCTACGCATTATGTGCAATGCCGGGGGGTACTAGTGACTCTCGGCTTCGTTAAGCTTCATTTTAAACAATATTTTGATTTAAAAGAGTGTCCATGGAATGGAACCTACTACGCTTTGAAATGAGCTACTAGCTTCACCTTTCTGGCTGACCGACCGCTGGACAATCTAAAAGTGCCTGGGATTGGTTTAATTGAAATAAGTAAATGCTTTGAGTTTGTTTTGAGATTAACACGTGTTAGTAGCCGGGTGTTTATGAGATATATTGAGTTTTATAAATAGTGGTTTAACAGGATAAGAGTGCCGAGAGGCAATGCTAGTTTAACTTTATCAAACACTCAATTCGCCATATTAAATGCCGCTTACAGCAAAAAACTTGCAAACACACTGTGATTAAAAATCCGCATTAGTGCAGATGGTAACGCATTTCAAGCAGTACATACATATTCTGTTCAAGTTAATTTATAAGGCACTTGTGCGCGTTTGGATGCTCTCCAAACCATGAAAAATATTGCAGAGGCAATAGAAACTACTTAAAAATAGAACATAGTGCTTTTGGATTTATTGCTTTAAGAGCGTTAACTGCTAAGTCAAAAGTATATTGAGAGCCTAAATCAGCCTCGGCACTATTCGTTCATCAGGTTTTCACTGATAAATTTAGCTCATCTTACCTATATACTTAACCGGCAGTTTAGACAAGATTCTGAGCATCTCTTTCCTTCTCAAGTATTCGTTGATCTCATGTTTCATCTTGAACACAGTGACAGAGACTGGTGCCGCACTCTCATCATCTATTTGCGATGTTAGAGACTTAACAACTCTTGAAACCATGTCCCGACCTGATTTAGAATGGAACGCACTATAATACAGTATCTCATGATTTTCGAACCAAACGATTTACTAGGGTTCTACGTTACGACGTAGGTAGTGTATATACCTGGCACAGATACTCACTCAATGTATCATCATGCAGTATTATCGCAGACTTCCATTGGAAAGCATTCGAAGTTCTCAAATCTAGAAGCAGTTGTGGTAATTCCTCACCAGGATCAGCGAAAGTGGCAGTTATGGCAGAATGAGATGGTAACCTTGGACAGTCCACTTCTGTTAAAGCAAATAATAACAGTTCTTCTTCTTCAGTACGGGAATATAAATCCCAGGTGTCTTCGCAAGATGCTATACTAAATACAGCTAGGAAACCTACAAAAATCATAGTTAGTTTCTTTTTTTTTTTATTAATACTTTAAATATACGTTCAATCAATAGAAACACTTTAAATAGGCTGTCAATGTCATGTTTTACAATGGACTTGCTTGCGGTTGACTGTTGGGCGCCAATAAGCTATTTCCTACTTCTATGTTGGGCGCCAATAAGCTATCCACTGCTACTATGTTGAGCGCCAATAAACTACTACTACTACTAATACTACCATGAGTCCTACTGCAGGTTGGTCCATCTTATCATTTTTCTTGGTCTTTAACAATCTGAGGTTTAAGTAAGAGCGTAAATTCTTCTCGCCATCTCAGGCCTAAAGCGTCGTCAGTTCCTGCTTTCCACCAACAACTTTTTGTATTAGTCATAAATAATTTATAACTAAGTTATAAAAGTGCCCTAAGTATTACACAATACTTTACTTTTGGTTATATACATAAATCACCATTTCATACCTTTCTTGAGACTAATAGCAGTCCAGGAGTAGTAGTGAACAATGACGCCGCCATGTTTAAGCTCAACCCGCGCCAACTCCTTGATGTAATCCTTTAATTCGTCAAGTATTGTTTGGTATTTTTCGCCTAAGTATTGCCGATCTAATACAACGGCTGAAATGATGACACTGCGTGAAAATCATCTTAGATTCTTTGCATTTAGTTTGGGTTGAAAATCATCCTACATCGGTACCTATTTTTCTTTATATTTAGGGTTAACTTCAGTTAGCGGATTAACATTTGCAGGGAAATTTCATCAAAAAACGTATACCCAACTCTTATGTGAACTGCAGTGGACTACAACTAAACTACTTACTAACACCAGCAACTGTCTAACTAAAATACTGAGTGCAAAAGACATTCTTGGAATTTACACAATACAGATTTCCAAGATAAATAACAATAAAAAGTTACCAGCATCTATCGAGCATCAGAACTTTAAATATGTGTGACAAGAATTCAACTTACCTATTGAAGCGTTTGCCGTTATCAACGACGGAAAATCCTCCGCGGACACTGGTGCTAACAGAAACACAAAACCGAGTAACCATAGTTGCATTTTCAGTCAACACGTACGCTGTCTTATTTCTACAATTTCCAAATGAAATCCCAGTCATAATTCGTAAAGCAGTAGAAGTAATTATTGATATCCAATCAAAACTTTCCCGTTATTATTAAGGGCCTAATGTAATTAACAGAAACCAGGACGCAGATGTTCCATGTTAACCTTTGATGTGGTTTGCACGAATGTAGGTTGTTGAAAGCTTCGTGATTCGTGGAACAATACTATTTCTTCAGTGAACATACAGGAGGTTTCATTATTTTATCTACGAATACTACCTAGTTTAACCTAGTTTTGTAAAGGTTTCGCTAATTCGGGTAGTTATTAAGTATCTTCATATAGCATACAGTATAAGTATAATAATCGGTTTCAATTGTTTTTTGTTCATTTTACTAAAGTTGTTACGACACAAAATGGGAACGTGCGTTTCGTAAATTTAAAAGGGATCATACTGATTAGAACTGGACACTATTTAAGGCTGCAAGGAATAGACGTAATCAGATGATACGCAATGCTAAACGCCGCTACATTCGAGATACTATCAATTCTTCCTCTTCTGCCGATATTTGGAAATTTCTTGGAACTCTTAGTGTCGGCAAACCAAGACATTTAGCCCTTCCTACTTCAATTGACTTGGACGATCTCAATCGTAATTTTTCCATTGCTTTTACTATGGATCGTCTAACCGAGCAACAAACTCAGTCCCTACTTTCTGGTGTAACGTGTCCTGATATTAATCCCTTCAGTCCCAGTAAAACTGGGAGAGATCAATAAGATAATTCTATCCATTAAATCTAAAGCAGTCGGAGGTAACAATATCACCCGTGGTATGATTATAACTAATCTGGATCATCTCTTACCCGCTGCCTACATTATACATTTTTCGCTGTACACCGGAGTATTCCCTTCCCTGTGGCAGCAAAGCCTATTTTCGCCCACTACCTAAGGTTTCTAATCCCTCTCTTCCTATCCACTTCCGCCCCACTTCTATGCAAAGTGCCCGCGGCCTGCGTCCACAAACAATTCTCCAATTTCGTTCATCGTAACTCAGTCATTAGCCCTCTTCAATTTGGGTTCAGGTCTGGGCACCGTACTGTTTCCGCGCTCCTTATAGTGACTGGCGATATAAGGAGAGGCCTGGAAAACAACAAAGTTACTGCACTAGTGTTAGTCGATTTCTCGAATGCCTTTAATACCGTCAGTCACCATCTCCTGCTAGCCATTTTGTCCAATGTTATGGTCTCTCCCGAGCTCCCGAGGCACTGGAATGGTTCTCCTCTTATCTTTAGGAGTGTCAGCAGTCCGGTCACGTTGGAGATTCTTCATCATGCTGGTGTGATTTGGAAACTGGCGTTCCTCAAGGCGATATTATTTCTGCTCCTCTGTTATCTATTTTTATTAATCTTATAACTTCCGAACTTCAGTGTGCGTATCATCGGTATGCAGATCACATGTAATTATATTGTGACTTTACTCACTCTTCCTTCTTCGTTCAGTCTATCTCTCTGTGGAATACGCTCCCCCTGGAAATCAACAAATCGAAGTAAAAGTTCGCGACCACATTCTTAAAACGCTGGCAGTATCTTTACAACGTTAATGTTTTCCCATTGTTTGTCTAATTTGTTTTAGTATATTCGTGTATTTGTGTATATTTATTTGTACTTATATTTAATTAGGTACCAATTTGTATTATATTTATACACTACTCAAGGTCTAGGGAACAAGGGTATTCATTCATAGTAATTATTTTAATTTTAACACTATATATCGAACATTTTATATCAATGGAAGCGTAATTTTATACATATTTTGAACATTTGAATAAGTAAAAGGTAAGTTATGGAACAAATATAAAAACCAACAGAACATTAAATAAAAAAACATACCTGGCAACGTTTTAGAATAGAATAGAATATTTATTTGCGTAAATGATACATTGGACCTCCTAAGGCATTCGTGGCGGCTCTACATCGGCGTGGGCTGCAGGCTGAGTATCAGGTAGTATATTGTTTAGAATTTCGCTCCATACTCTGGAAAGATGTGCAAAAAGCTCTTATTACGTGTTCAAATTTTGGGGAAGGTCACTGAACGTTTTGCTCTTGAGCAAATCCCACGCATGCTCTATGGGATTAAGATCAGCGGACTGAACAGACCACTCTAATAGCGTGATATTGTTCTCGCAGAGCATATTCGCCACCAGCCTGACTGTATGTGCACGCGCAATATCTTGCATGAACAAGAAATCTTGGTCATACTGCTGTTGGTGAGGGAAGACCATAGATTGCACAATATCGTCACAGTATTGTTCCACGTTTAAATTGCATCGTATCAAAACGAGGTCCGTTCTTCCACCCAGGCGAATTCCAGCTCACACCATAGTCGTTTTTCCCTGGTACGCATGAACTTTCTGAGGGTTCTGTAGTCGATTCTGCCGACCAGGAACTCGCCAAACACGCAGTATTTTTGAATCTGTATGAAGTCCAACTCATCGGAAAAAAGAGCACGAGCCCACTGAGTGTCGGCCCTGTGCAAATGAGCGTTAGCCCACAATAGTCGACGCCCTCGATTTCTGCGTCGAAGAGCTAGAACTCTATGCGGTCTGCGAGCGTGAAGATTAACTTTATGCAATCCTCTCCTGGCGGGTTGGTCACTGATGACCATTTGGTGCTGAGACAGGAGTCTTTCTACAAGTTGGCGAGCTGTAATTTTAGGCTGCCTCCTCGCAGCATTTTGTAGAAAGCGGTATTGTCTCTAAGTAGCGACCCTGTCTCTTCCTCGTTCACGTTCAGCAACATCTCCTGTAGCCCTGTAACGCGCCCATAATCTGCAAATTATGTCGGGTTGCGTGTTGACAGCGTCAGCAGTTTCATGTTGACTGCGCCCTGCGTCCAGCATACCCACACTCCCAAGTATCTCTTCCCGCGTATTAAACGTGCGAAGGTCACGTGACATAACGCTTCAGAGTCACAAAAGTTACAGTGGAGTTAAAGATTAAGGGTGGAGTTTATTGCCCATTCTTCTGCATATGAAACTACCTTTTGGAAGGGGCGACTGTAATCAATTATATTTTAATGTTGACGTTGAAAAGTTACTTTTATTAAATGCCTATTTGAAATAAATGCTTTGACTTTGACTTTACAAGAAAACAGCGAAAATATTTTTTCACAGGAAAAATTTCGATTACCTATGGACAGTAACCTCCGATTATTGACAATAAGTCATTACGTCGTTATTACGCCGTACGCTGCGACCAAGTGATATGTACCTCCATAATTCAAAATTATTTAGCTTTTAGCTTTGATTAATTTTTAATTTCTAACAATTCATCTCAACAATCATTACAGGTGATTATGAACTGGCTGCAGCATAATCTGCTTTCCCTAAACCTATCCAAAACCATTTTCATGCCATTCTGTGATAGTCACAGAACCAAAGCCCCACTGGAATTTACCATAACCGCACATTCATGTGATGATTCCTCTTCATGTTCTTGCACAACACTGTCTCGTGCCAGTCACACCAAATACCTGGGTGTTGCGTTCGATGACGGGCTGAAGTGGTACACCCATGCCAATAATTAAGTTTCGAAAGTTAGGAAGCTAATCTACATCTTTAAGTCGCTGAGACAGTGTGCGGATTCAAAAACACTGAAGATGGTGTACCTTGCGCTTTGCGAGTCCGTTATTGGTTACTGCATCCCGGTGTGGGGTGGCACTGGCAAAACTAAACTGCTGGGTTTGGAGCGAGCACAGAGGGCTGTAGATGATGCTTGGCAAACCGTTTAGGTTCCCCACAACCCAATTATATGCGGACTGTAAAGTACTTACTGTAAGACAGCTCTTTGTGCTTCGAGCCACCCTTTGGAAACACAGCTGGATCCCCCCTCCGGATCCTAACAAGCGATCATTAATCACATCATGCCCATCAATACCCCACAAAACGTCCTTCGCTAGTCGACAACTATGTGTTGTAAGTTCTCTTATCTATAGAAAGATCAGCAAAAAAGTTCAAATAAATAAGTTAAATAGATATGAAGCTAAAACTAAATAAAAAAATTGGCTGTATGAATTGGACTATTCTAAAACAGAAGAGCTACTCATCTTTCCTCGCTAGTCTCGCAGTTTAATATACAATCACACTCCACTACGCTTGCATTCAAACATGCTTAAACAAATTTATTTGAGCTCAGTACTGACAAATTTTCAATGTATCAAAAAAAAATGGGAAGATTTTGGGTTCAATCAAATCTTAATTTTGAACTTTCGAATAAATTCTAAGTAAGTTCTGCAATTCCTAGATAAACCATAATGTTTTAGGTCCCGAACTAGGTAGAACCTGTACTACGGTAACCTGATGACTGATATACATACCTACTTATATACATATACACACCCAGACACAGGTCATGTTCATGAAACAGTTCATGCACACAAATGTTTGACTTGTCCGGGGATCAAACCCGGGACTAACGGCTCAAAAGGCAGGGTCGCTACCAACTGCACCAACTGGTCAGTCAATTGCACCTCACTATGTGTCTCTGCATCACCCAAAGGTTGACTGGTAGAAAATGCCTATGGCATTAAGTCCGTTTCTGTACATTTCTGTGCTTGATGTTCTAAATAAAATAGTAGCCGGTCAAAGGAAATCGTTAACACGGCCATTGACGAAGACCGTAATAATAATATTTAAATGAAAATGTGGCAATTTTCATCATTATCAACTTATAGCAGTCCACTGCTACCACATAGACTTCTCCCGTTCCGCCATTCAACTCGATCTTCTGCTAAACTCTCATCCAACTGATACCAGCCACTCTGCGAAGATTGTCCCATCTTGACCGAGGGGGGCGTAAAGTCCAACCGGCAAGGAAGTTTGCGAAATTGCGGTCTCCACTCAAGACTAGGTACTTCATATTACAAAGTTTTTTCACTTATAGATATTTCATAGTTCTGATTTCATAAAATTCTTCTATTTTTAGGTTATAGACTAACCCAAGAAACACAGCATTGGCACCAAAGTAACCTGATCATATTGTAACGGTGCGAGCTACATGCGCGGGCTATTGGCACGGGTTTTGTACCTTTGCTTGCTTTGCTTTGGCTTTTGTACTCTACAGTGTAGAGTATATAAATGAGCGAGATACCTACATGATAGATACACATAGATACCAAAAAACTTGTTACTGTAGAGTCTACAGTAACAAGTATTTTACCGTTACACACGCAAGTTTGATTTTATGTGGCCTGTAGACAATCTATAATCGATCTCTTTTATTCTACCATCCAAAACTCGACTTAGACAAAAGAAACATCCTTTACATGCTAAGAATCCGTTCCTAAAAGGTCAGCAGTTTGTTAAAAATTCATTACAATTACGTGTGCGCCACGTTACGTGTGTCAGGTACCTACATTGTAGCAGTTTCATATTAGGTCATCCTATGACCCATAAAATCGGCCTATATTTTATAAATCTGTCCATTTTAGTTAGGGTAAGAGTCTCTCCCATAGCCCATTTAAAATAGACAGTAGTCTGTCCAGCCATGTTTATCATGCTGGAAGGATTTTTCACCATAGTATTAATAAGGTGAAAAATTACAGTAAAATGTGATTCCAGTCTGGCAATTGAGCAGGCCATGATAGGACGTTGATATTAGCTGCGGCAAGTGTGTTTGCAACGACTCTGATAGTGTGTGGACGTGCATTTTCATGCATAAGCAGAAAGGAACCACCAAACTGGGTCCGCAAAGGAATGACAACATCTGATACAATCAGGGTTTTTCCGTCGTTCAAATACCCGCCCCTATCATGATTGTTCCACCACTGTATGCATGACTTCCTGGCATGATTTTAAACGTTCTTGTCGTCCAGGTGTCCTCCAATACTATGTAGGTACGTTTACTATCTGGCCTCATACTAAAGCGAGATTCGTCAAAAAACACACAAAATCACAGAGATTACTTATGGTTTGGTCGCTTAATAACATCCTTAAGAGCTATGATGCCTCATAATCAACATCATCGCGGTCATTGTACGATTTCGTCGAGCAGTAATTTGTATGTAACGGTCTTCTCTGCATGTGGTGTTGCGAGCTCGTCCTAAATGTCGCTCTGCCACGCTGCCAGTGATGTAACGAGGTAACGTGTCCAAAGTCGACTTATAACGCACTGCGTAGTGACCAGAGCGATTGCCAGAAACCAGCTTTCAACATTCCCACGGCTCTGATCATTTCTTCTCGACTCAAATGACGTCTTCTCTCCATAGTAACGTGTTTTTTTGTTGATTCCACTCAGAAGTATGTTAGTTTCACAGATTTGGCCTCAAACCCATTGCAGGATTATAAAGGAATACGACTTGACAGAGATTTTCATCTTTTGACCGAAATTAAAAAACTGTTCCCATATTAATGACGAAATTTACTAAAAAGTACCCAGACATACAAAAAATATTATTAAAAAACCGGATTTTTAGTAACTAGCCAAAACATGCTTGACCCCTAGTTACTTTTGATGTGTGTAGTAAGTGGCGCGTACTTTTGACCCCCTTACAACAGAATCCTAGATCACAGTGCAGCCATTCGAGTTCGAGTGACCGCCTGGATTCTATTAATAAACGATACCTACTTAGCAAGGCAAATTAGCTATCAAGGCAGGTAGGTATATTAAAAAAACCTATGATATCACTAGGGTACGTACGTAACTGAAAATGTACATTTTCGGGAACTTGGGTAAAAGTGAAAAAAAAACAAAATTTACACATTTATAATTAATTACTTATACCTACTATCTAATGGTGTAAGTAGTACAAGTATTAGGAACTAGAGGCGTCGTCAGAGGCAGCAGGTGAAAACTTTGTTATCGTCTCAGTCACGAATGTCGATGATGACTGAGACGGATGAGCTAAATGATCGGAGGTATTGAATTTAATGTTGCCCAAATCAGCTTCGAAAATAACATTATGAATAGCATGCTTCACACATGCCAACGTACGTGGATCATATTTTCGTAGTTCACTGACTATGTAATTGCCAAAACTAGTATACGGATCGTTGGCGACATTAGAGGCATTTCGTAGAAAATTAAGGGATTGAGTAAGTGAGTTATTCTCTTCTTCATATTCAGATTCTTCCCTAGTTACTTCCGAACTTCTACGTCTCTTGTTACGTGAAGGTTGTCGTGGTGACAAAATCATGACTTGTTCCAGTTCATCGGTTGTGTGCGACTGTTGTAATTCGGTCGAAGAAGCGTCCGTATCCTCGTTTGCAGTTTGAGAGGACGGCTGACTGTCATCCTATAAAGATAAATTACTTTAGAGAATACAGAAAAAAAATGTACACAAGCCAAATGAGTCAAGTTAGTGTGCAATACGTAAGGAATAGTTATAACAGTACCGATATAGTTTTGTAGTGTTCGTGCTCCTTTGGCGTGTGTACTTGCACTAAGGCCTGGGCCTGGCTAAGTGGGCTTAGTTATTAAAAAAGTTAACATACGATCGGTTCTGTACGATGGGTGTTGGCCAGCTTGTTTCTGTTTTTCCTTATAAAGTCAAAGTAGGGGTAGCCGAACCATTTTGAAGAGTAGATATACCTAGCATTTCCTGTAGCAGCAGCTGCAAAAATCAGAAGTTACGGTAATTTAGTAACTAGATATCTATCCATTATTACAGTAGGTACAGATAAAATAAAAACTACAATCGAACCTCTGATACGACTTTTCCTTTCTCTATGCAACTCCCGGCGATGGGAACCCAATAATGATGCCATTTTTTTCTTTAAAACGCTGATAGGCCATTTATATTCATTTGCGATCTTCGTCCAACATTCTTTGCGCATTTTAGACAATAAATGATGAGGATGTTTATTATCCCACAGCAATCTATTTTCGCCATACCGCTGTATTAGTCGAATCGTTAGTTCTCGATTCATTTCTATTCCATAGTTTTCCGTAACCTAAAACCAATGAAAACTGTATAGAATAGAATACTCTTTATTATGTACACCAAAAAATTACAGATATAAATGTAGAAATTTTACATAGGGTGACACAATGGGCGGTCTTATCGCTAAAAGCGATCTTTTACAGACAACCTTTGGATGGATTAAACGGATAAGGAGAGACAATAAATACTGCAGTTAGTCAGTGGTGTACCATTTACATACATAATAAATACATACATAGGTACATAAAATATATACTTATCTACATATATATCGACGGTTAAAAAGTAATAGGGCCATAAGCGACATTGGTCGAATATGACCCATGAATGACATACTACTTGAAAATTTTCGCTTTTTCGAATGCGCTTACTTCCATGGCTCTACAATGATTTTTTTTCACTTATGCCTAAGCAAAAAACTGCGTTTTGGAAGTGTAATTTTGGTGTAAACGGCCTTTTTTACCCTAAAGGCGCTTGTACCCCTGTAAAAATGACATCACTTTTGGTTTATAGTCGGTAATGTGTTTGTACTTCTTACTGGCGTAGAGATTCCGGGCGCTTGTGGCTCTTTACTATAAGCACCTCTTTTGAATGCTGGAACTAATGCCTCTTTAGCTTTGGCGTCAAAAACATTAAGCGTCGATTATACCTTATACTTTAATTTAATTTAACGTGAGTAATGTGTCAACAATCGCATTTTACCTTTTAATTATTGATAGCTGTACTTGTTTAAGTCTTTTCTTTTGTTTTCTCTCGCTACTTTCTAGTTAACCTAGCTTTATAAATGCCGTGGAACTCTGTTATTGGCTAAGCGATAATTGTCATCATCTCGCTATCGCTGAGCAGTATAATATGCAGACTGTAAGATGCTGTAATGTATGACGCAACTGCATTGAGCTGTTCATTGATAGTGTGGTGAGCATTCATAACTCATGTAATTTATTTATAAGCTGTTGAGTTTCCTAATGAATAAATAAATAAATACCTTTATTTTAAGAGAAAATCATGTCGGGTGTGATTATATTCTTTTTTAAACGTGACGTTTAATCCACGTTACCATTTGCCAACGAAAACATCCAACATACCTACGGCATTATCTGTAATGCTGTATGTTGGATGTTTTCGTTTTCCTCTTGGAATAGAAAACTTGATGTCTGGAAGTATCGCGTTATCTTTTTTTTCAACCCACTTACAGTGTCACTAATGTCTAACATCTTCACGATGTTTTTGCTAAGTACTGTTTCATAGTTTCCATTACCTTTCGGCATAATGATGTGAATCATCACCTATCCTTCTTTATCCATTTAAGTTATTCTCATGTCATGTGACTTATGCCCTATTACCTCTTGGTATGAGGATATCAAATGTAGCTAAGTCTTCTATACTCTTCGTTTTTTTCTGTGCAGATGTATCTTACGCCGAATTACCTCACAAGGAAAATAAGATCAATTGATCCAAGCGGCAGAAACCACACAAAACAACGTCAAAACAAATAAATAAAAGTGCCAATCAATGCTTTTATTTTTCTTTATTCTAGAGATGTTTCCGTTTTCACGATATGACAATAAATACAAGAGTTATGTCCATTTTTCTACAATTTTAAGCTGCTCTCCTGAACAATTTAGTTTTTGTTGCTTATACCCTATTAACTTTCAAAGTTTCAACCGTCGATAAACAACGTGTCCCAGAAATCAACGTCAAGCCGAAAACGGGCAACCCCTTAAATATAATATTAACCCCAATAACCCTTATTCATGGTTACGTCACAGGAAAAAAAAGTGACGAAAAGTTAATATATATTAACTTTTAGTCACAGGACTTGAAAGATCATCACAGGGTGTCACTTTTTGAGATTTATTTTTGAATCCATAAAATTTGAAAAGTAGGTACATGACCAAGATTTTTTTTTTCTAATAACTGTCCCGACTTGGCTGGGACACTGTATACAATAATAAACATGAAACAAGAGTAAGGAAACCATATGTAATGATGATGTTCAAGGAGAGAGGAAGTGTTTTTAAGCAGAATTTTAAAAGTGGACAAAGATTGAGCATGCTTTCGCTAACATCGACACGGGTAAGGCATTCCATAACCGTACTGCTTTAGACTCGGTGTCAAAGACATCAAACGTTTTGCGTCGGGGATTGGAAAATTAAGGATCTGTTTAGCCGTATCTCAACTATACCTCACAGGCAAGTTAAATTACATTAGCCACGTCAGAGCACACTTTCGTCCAAAATCCAAGGTCCGTCCAAGGTCAAAATCGTCCAAATCGTAACAGAAATAGTCACCATAGCCGAAATCGGCATGGCATACGGAATTGAATTTAAACGTGTAAGTATTCAGACGTAGGTACTGTCAACCGCACATCAGTGGTAACAATTTGACAATGACAGCGCAGTTATGTCACAGCCATAGCAGTAAGGGCGATTTTCGTAGGGAAAGTGCTACCACTGATGTGGGGTTGACTGTACCTACTAGGTAGCAGTCGTAAACTCATAGCAGCCCGCAACTGCTACCTAGTAGGTACAGTCAGTGCTGAAAAACGAACGTATGGAGTTTCAGAAAAAGTTCGGCTTTGTAATTAGATTGTCGTCTGTGTCACTCATCAAATATGTGTGTCAGGAGCGGCGGTGTCTTAGACTCCTCTTTATAACAATTAACTCCTTATAAAAATTAAAACGCTCTTCTTTCTAAAATAAAAAGAATTCTGATTTCCCAAACTTCAAAAAACAGCTGATTTTTACATGAAAATCATTCACACATTCATTCATCTAACTAACCCATCCATTGGTTGCCGTACCGGCCGGATTGACGCTTGACGCTACACTCTTTAACCTACCATAATAAATAGTTATTTCAGTTCTTACCTTAACGAAGCCTTAGTTTCCGATACCTTCACACTGATAATGCCCAACGAATTCGTCAATCAATCAATCAACTCAATAAATTAGCACAAGAACGGGTCGAGCGCTACTTAGGCATAAAAAAGGCCAAGGATGTATTCATGTACTCTGTGGATGTATTACTTTATTGCTCAGAACAATAATTATTCTGAGCTTTATTGCTTCCATTTTCTAGATGTCATGTACACAGAACATATATACTGGTCATGTATGAATGAATGAGAAAGATGCCACAGAAAAACTCAAGTTACGTTATAACTCATTCAAAATATAACTTCGACGGCTAAATTATCATCAATCATAGGTTTCTACATCATGATTATTTGACTCCGTGGAACAAAATAAAAATAAATTATTGCAATTTCTCTGCAACTTCCAATGACTTTAGTCATTGGCAAGTTCTCTCTGTCTACGGCAAGTTCCCAATTTCCCAATGGCAAGGTTGGCAATGGCAAATTCTGTTCGTGAGTGTTTGACATTGACATTTTCAAAGTGACACCATTGTTGATAAGTTGACGTTTTGAAACATTTGTTTTGTTTTACAACAATTTTTGTGAAATGTCGAACCAATATGAGAAAATCTTTATAACAGTTGGCACAACAAGATTCGATTTACTTTGCGACTATGTTTTGACTGAATCTGTACTTACAGCATTGAAGAATATTGGTTGTAAAGAGATTACTTTTCAAGTCGGCAATAGCAGCGTAGAGCCCGGTGTAATTGAGAAGGAGAACGTTAAAATAAACATGTACAGGTTTAAGGACTCCATTAATGAGGATATAAGGAGCGCAGACTTGGTTATTAGTCATGCTGGGGCAGGAAGCTGTCTAGAAACTTTGGAAGCAAATAAACCACTGTTGGTTGTTGTAAATGAAGACCTAATGGATAACCATCAACTGGAACTAGCAGAACAACTTCAAATCGACTCTCATTTATATTATTGCACATGTGATACAATAATAAGCACACTAAGCATGGTAGATTTCACTTTGCTAACTCCATTCCCAAAAGCAAATTCATCACTTTTTGTGAATTATTTGGATAGTGTGTTTAAAATTGACAACTTAGATTGATGTGTCATGAAACCTTCCAATTTACTGTTTGTCCTAAGTTTTCTGAAATGGTTTTATTATTTTTTTCATCTGGCTAGTCTCACAATTTTGGGTACAAAATGTTGATTTCGTGAATAAACAGACCATATTATCTATCTATCTATATCTATATCTATCTAGCCCGGCTGTCCAACATGTTGGACAGCCGGGCTAGACGGCCTGGGCGAAGTGACGTGCATGTGCGTCACCACGGGCCAGACCGGTTAAAAAAAACATGCAGGGCAGTCTTTGGGGACTGTCGATAGAAGTGAAAACTAAGTAAGTTGTGAGCGTTTGGTGACCATGACACAAGTTCCATGATTTTTGTTTACCCAAAAAGTGCTTGACTTGCATAAAGAAGTTTTCACTTAAAAAATAGAACCAACCAATTTTATTAAAAAAATAAACCAACTTGGCAAGTGGCAACTTAAGAAGAAATAAATGGCACAGTCCAAAGTAAATATATCTTTTGCTTCTCCATTTTGTACAAAAAATTTGTGAAACAGTAGCTTGATGAAACAAACAAAAGCATGGCAGAAAATAAATTATTATGTTTATGTATTCCTTGAAGACGCATAATTGTATTTTATAAACCCATGTTTTGCTAGTTCAAATATTTAGGTGTTTAAAAAGCTGGGACATAGGTATGCTCTAGAAAATGTAAAACATGTGAGTCTTACCTAAACAATTCCTTGTTTGATTTTAATTATTGTAAGTTATTGTTAAGACTTAATAAACTTGTTAATGTTAATAATAGAGAATGAAGAAAATGTATGTAACATATTTGAAGCTCTTTTATACACTAGGTTATAAGTGAAATGGAATATAAAATAAATTATTTTCACAGTATAATTTAATTTTATTGGAAAAATACAGATCATTTACAAGGCTCACAAAACAGAAGTCATAAATAATGATTAGGTTCCAGGAAATTATGAAAATAATAGGACAAAACTAAACTTATATAAATGTTTATTATGGATAATTTAGACTAATTTCTTGGCTTCAAAGAAGCTCTTGAGATGTCTCATCTGCCAGTAGCCGATGCCAACAAGCACTCCAGTCTGGAGGAGACTCCACCACAGAACGCGCTGGTTTGTGCTTTCTGATGTCTGTCTGAAACGCTCCTCACGATGCTGGAACAAGAAAGTATACATTTAGAATGTAAATAGTTGACAAGTAACAAAAGACAACATCTAACCTCACTGTAGGATAAACATCTTTAAGTTTCAATGCAGATACTATTATACAGTCAAAACCGTTTATAACGACTTCACTTAAAACGACGTACCGGATATTACGACGGAATGTTAGAAGTCTTGCGATAAGGACCTATGTAATTATATGTATATTTATAAGGACTATCGGCTATAACGTCAGCATTTGGACGGTCCCTTCAATGTCGTTATAAGCAGTTTTGACTGTATTAATAAATCTTGACATAAATAAATACCACTACACTACCTACACTGTTGTCAGATGCCGTTAGAGATGTGGTAGTCACAAAAAAACTTATATTCAATAATAACTAGCACATTTAGTTGTTCTGAACCTACCCTTTGGTAGCTCTGTTCCTTAGTGATCTGGTGTACTTGGTCGAGCAGTTGCCTGATCCTCAGTTGCAGCTCTGTGAGTTTGTCTTTGTGGGCTACATTGGCATAGTCCACTGCATGCTCACCAACTTGAATGTCCAGATGCACCTGTTACACAAGTTAAGCATGAGAATGGAAGGATATAAATACCATGTTTTACCGTGTTTTGTTGTTTTATTGCACCTTTTTGTTGAAACTCAACCTTTGGGTCTATTTTAACCGTGAAAAATTTAGAAATCCTGAACCTAGATAATCAGATAAATACATGTAGAGAATTAACTGTAAATAATATAGAAAATAAGAACTTTGCAGTCATAAAAACCATCTGAATTGAATGAAAATTCCGCATTTCAATCAATAAAATTGTTCTTGAAATAAGTAGATAGTACAGTTTAATATTTGCACAAGTGTTATTAGGTACTTCAATGCTATAAGTATTTCATGAGTAATCATAAAATTTAGATAGAATAGATCTAATGAGGATGGAATAGCTTATTTTTTTTTAGGGTGGGCAATCCTCAAATATCTTCTCCCGCTCTGGGCAGAGTGGGACGGTTCACTTACTGACTGAAACCCACCCATGTTCCTTCAGCTGCCTGTGCCAGGGGCCACAGTAACCCTTTCGGACTTTCCCGCAACCCTGGCAGAGTATGGAATAGCTGCCAAACTAACATGAAAGATAGGAAAGTATAGATTAAAACAATCCTTTTAACATAAATCGGACCCCCTTTCTCTTCCATTTACTATAATACTCACTCTAAGTTGTGATCCACTGAACCAAGATGTGCTGTTGGAGTACATGCAGATGACATGCTCTCCTGGCGTGACCGACGTGAATGATATCATACCCTCAGACGAGTAAACACGAGACATCAATACTTTGTCGTTGGGATCGCGAACCTCCACATGCATACCTATGCCAGGGGTCGAAGGCATAAAACCTCCCGATCTCGGGTCATACAACTCCACTTTGTAATTCACTGAAAAACAAAAAAAACAGTAATGAGACTACACTCTCGCTACTCTTGTGATTAGAAATGCAAGGATCAGGCGCAGAAGGAAGTTTTACCTATAACAGTAGTATCATCTGGTATTTCTTCTATGAAACATTTTCTCTCGGCTTCTGCTATGTGGAAATATAAAGCTGAAGTCACGTCCAATATTAGAAATAGCGCAAATAGCGACGAAACTCTGAATAATTCCATTTTTCCAGCCTAAAAGAATCGGCAAAAAACTAAAGATGACATGACACACGTCACCGAATTTATAAAACGTCAATTTTCCAAGTTTCGTGACAAATAATCTTGATAGTTTTAGCATGAATGAAACAAAATTCAATTCATTTTAATTTACTCAAAAGGGCAAGTAACAATTTATTTTTGTGAAAATAACATTTTATTCAATTGATTTCATTACAAATAAATGAAAACTAAGTGCGCAAGTTGTGTCACTAGCCTAGGAGTAATAGTGTTCTTTTTTCTATTCCGTGGTTCTGATGGTTCTGAGTAATGTAAATAATGAGTAAATGTCAGTCTGTGGTGCTGTAGCTCTGACATAATAATGGTGACGTGACGTTTCATTTCAAAATCAATCATCTATCTACATTTTACTCACAGAGTTTTGTGAAAACATGTTGGGAACAAAGTCAAACACGTTTTAATTAACAACAAAACGGTACACCTGCATATTATAATAAATCGTATGTGATAAAAACAGTCTTTGTAGTTGTTTACTAAGTTTTACATTTACTAAGTTTCAGTGCAGCCATGGATCCATTTATTATTGCTGCTATTATTAGCGCAATTGTTATAGTTTTGTTATCTGTCGCTTTCTTACGTGTTGGATCACCAGCCAAACCCCAAGGTAAATAATTAATATGCAAATCCCTCGCCCACAATATTGTCAAACTATACAACTTAATTGAAACAATACTGTCAGTGCACACCAATAATCTACAGTCTTAATATTGTTGTTGTTTACAATCATTTTATTATCTTATAGCTGGAGCAAGGCCAAGAGCAGTGGTCCAGAGAGATGGAGGTCCTGGGAGAGTGCAAGCAGTTCGGAATCAAAGAGCTCGGATGAGAGCGAATGGTATGACAAACAATGTTATAATCAATTTAAAAAAACCGGATTAGTGCGTGTGGGACCACGCACAATGTAAAGTTTCGTAGTTGGGATGAATTTATCTGAAGAACAAACATTGTAGTTGATAAACATATTCTCCCATATGTTCCAACTGCAAATGTAAGTTGGTTGACTATTACTCATTTACTTGTAAAGCCTACTTAGCTGTGATACTTTTCCATTTAACTTTGATATAGTTATATACTACTACTGTGATTTTTTTCACATATTATTATCCAAAAAATAACCATTTAGCTGGCAGGGAGGGGGGGGGACACTTGATAGCAAAAATTTGCACTGTAAGGCTTAATATTTGACAAACGTCTCCCTTTACGGAAAATTGTTTTCACAAACCCACAATATTTTTGAAAGACCTACCGAACTGCTTTATGTGTAGAGAGGGAAACTACCCTTAAAAAAAAAATCTAGATTATTTCTTATTTTTCTGCATGACTAATTACAGCTTTCTAATAATAAGTCTCTGAGCTAATCTGGGGACAGACGGACGGACATGGCGAAACTATAAGGATTCCTTGTTGACACATTTGGTGTAGTGGCTACAGTGGCTAAGTGTAGTCAGCGAAACCAAATGGTCCTGGGTTCGAATCCCGGTAGGGGCAAATGTTTGTATGATGAATATGGACATTTGTACCCGATTCATGGATGTATATTTATAATATGTATGTATTTACAAAAAAAAAAAGTATTTAAGTAGTGTATCAACCATCTGGTATCCATAACACAAGCCTTAAGTGCTTAACTTGGAACTAGATGGTGCTGTGTGCAATGTCAGACGATATTTATATTTATTTAATGGACATGGGCGCCGGCAGGGGGGTGCCAGGGGGTGCACTTGCACCCCTTGGGAATCTCGGGATCAACAGGAATTATTGAAATAAAAAGCCGTCTGTTGGAAATCATTTTTTTATTCACAATAATTAGTAGGCAGTAATTACACAATTCTCATTTAAAAAGCAACTGCAGCCGGCGGGGTTTTTGACCGAACTTATTAATGACGTTTTCTATAAAGTTATCTTTATTGTCCTCGGTTATCTTGCCTCGGTGGACACATAACTAGCATAATCCAGACAGTCGCTTGTCACCTGTTGTGGACCTATTCCAAGTTTTAACTCTTCTCAGTGTGCTAAAAGATCTTTCTATTGTGCACATTGTGACGGGTAGGTAGACTAAGGCCAATCTTGATCGCTTCTGCTACTGAAGGAAAGATCGTCGTGAACAAATAGGTGTGAGCCGTGACAACTGGGTACCTATATAATAAATTAATAATGAATAGTCAGAAATTTGTAAATGTCTCGAACATTCAGACTAAAATTTCATCTTTTCATTAACAATCTTATACGGCAAAGATTGTAAGAAAACTAAAATCTGCACCACCTGGAAATTATTTCTACCGGCGCCCATGACTATGGATCACTAAAAACTAAAAGTACATTATTGTAACTAATATAAAAATAAGTACTTCAAATATTATAATATAATATAATAAGCCTGCCAGGCATTGTTGTAGCAGAGAGAAATTGTAATCTTAGGTTGAATTTAATATTTTGCTATGGATATCTTATGAAGTTAGAATTTATTTCAAATACTTTAAAATGCTTATATACAATATAATATTAAGCTAACTAATTACATTTTGCTCAAAGGAAGTTGTCTTACAAAATATTATATTTTCTCAGCTGTGCGCCACCAAGCGGCTGCATTTGAAGAAGAACCAGATGTAGCTGATGAGGCTGAAGAAGAAAATGCACCAGAGACACAAAAGGTTGATTTTGAAGACAAGATGGGTGCAAAGGTATAAAAATATATATAATGAGTCACAGTACCTACAGAAGTTAACATTCTTGTTTTTAAATAAACAACAGTAGGATATTATGTTCTGAACTATTATAATATTGTAAATTATTATCTTTTAAATATTTTTTTTACAGAAAAGGGCGAAACTAGAAGCGAAAATGGAAAAGAAGAAGGCAAGGGAAGCAGAAGAACTGCATAGAGAGATTAAAAAGAAAAAAGATGAGGAGTTAGAACAAGAGAGGAAAAAGATTGAAGAGAAACAGGAGGTATTATCATAGACTTAATTATTTATGACATTATAAAGGCAAAGAAAGTAACTACACACACACACACTACACAGCGTGGCATAGTTTCCTACTGACATTCTAGCACCTAACAATTAAAATCATGGTGTATATGTCGTAGGATAATTTGATACTTCGAATATTCGCGAAAATCCTAGGGGTTTTGCGAAAACGCGGATAATTAGACATAGGCGAAAAATTATCAAATCTTACTGGACAAAGTCAGGATCTAACATAACCTAACCTAAATGATACAACAACAATAGAAGGGTATCTGGCGCTTGGCGGCCGCTACCGCGGCACGCTCGCTTCGCTCGCTCGCCTTCGCGCGCTAATGGTCACTGTTCTAACATAACCTAACCTAAATTCTAATTATCCGCGTTTTCGCAAAACCCCTAGGATTTCCGCGAAGATTCGAAGTATCAAATTATCCTACGACATATACATAATATATAGGCATGGTGAATACACATTGTATTAAATTGTAATCTCAATATCAACCTCATCATGATGAATTTGAACTAGAGATAGAGCTAGGAAGGAGGCACTGCCTTCGATCCACAATCCTGAACTAGGAATAATATGTTGTATTATCACAGATAACTGTATTCTATTGTGTGTAATAATGTTTGGTTGATAATAAAACTTGTGTTATTACAATTTGCTCTAGTGACATACAATCTGTCTAGTCCATGGGCGCCGCGTCGGCAAGTTTATTTTCAAGGGGGTGCATCTTCAGCTTCATGAATTGAGCTTGATCATTTTTGCACTTCTCCTCGGATATGTTAGTTAGGTTATCGTTTGTCCATTTATACAAGGAGTAACTTTGTCGATTTATGCAGGAAAGTTTAACAATTAAGAGACTAGGATGCAAGAGCAAGCAAAGCGAGCTCGATGCTTGACGGCACGGTTGGCGATTGACTGCTGCGCTGCATGTCACGGGTTCGATTCCCCCACGGAAAAAATATTTGTATGACATACAAGTAGTTGTTCTGGGTCTGGCTGTTTGTGTATATGTAAACGCACCCACAATACAGGAGAAATTCAAAGTGTGGAGCAAAGTTAAAAAAAAAAAATAGTTTTTGCATTTCGCCTCGAACGGGCGAGGTAGGTTTATTGTCTTTTTGTCCATGCATAGGTACAGATAGAAGTCTAACGGTGTCGACTTATATAAAGAAGCTTAAGAATTAAGATAGAGTAGGATGCAAGGGCGAGCGAAGCAAGCTCGATAATGTTAGCATGGGGGCCTAAGGTCGATTAGATTTTCGGAAATAGGAATTCGGTACTATGTTGACTAATGCTCAAAAGCATTAGAATTGAAAGATTGCAAAATGCAGAGCGATCTCGAAAATTTTAAGATATCGCCTCTAATAATAAGTTCTCTAGGTATTGTCTGAATGTTGTCGTTTTTAATGATTTTACACCTAAATTTTATTTTGAAGCTAGGGAGGTGCAAGTGCATCCTCTTGCACCCCACTGAAGGGGCCCATGGTCTATTCATTATAACATAGGTCCTTTCTCTTTTAGGAAGAAGAACGCCAGCGAGAGGAAGCGGAGCGTAAGGTAGAGGAAGAACGCAAAAAGCGAGAACAAGAAGAGTATGAAGCTTTGAAGGCAGCTTTCACAGTGGAAGGCGAGGGCTTCGACGAAAATGATGAACAGGAGAAAGAGAACTTGCTAAAAGATTTCATTGACTACATACAGGTAAAAATGAGATTTGCTTAAGGAATACCTACATAATGACAGAGCAACCAGACGCTAACAAAATGTTTAAACTTCTAACATTTTGATATGGAAACACAAAACCATGTGTACTATTCAGTGTTTAAAATTAGATTTTTGTAATAAAGAGTCTACTAATGTTGTTAAAAAATTATTTTTGCTATTGGTATCTATAAACTGCCTACCTACTGAATGTTTTGAATTGAAATAATGAAAGTTAATAATTCATTTTCAGGCCCAGAAAGTTGTTCTACTTGAAGACTTGGCTGCTCATTTCAAATTGAAGACCCAAGCTGCCATTGACAGGATAGCAGATTTGCAAGCATCTGGTGAACTTACTGGTGTCATAGACGACAGGGGAAAATTTATTTACATATCACAGAAAGAGCTAGAAGATGTAGCCAAGTTCATAAGACAAAGGGGAAGGGTATCCATCACAGATTTAGCAGAATCTAGTAACGATTTGATCAACTTAAATCCTGTAACTGTGCTCTAGTCATATTATTTGATGCTAAGTAAAACTACCAACTATTTTTTTATGTTTTGTTCAGAACTTTAAGGTGTATTAAAAAGACGAAAATATACTGTTAATACAAACTTTATTTTTAAAATGAGAAAATACATGCATTATTATTCTTTTATTTCATATCCAAACATATCTCTTCCATTCTCTATTAGCAGCAGTGATGACTCCTTGATCCGCTCCAAAACCTCCATCAACTTGCTCTTAGTAAACACTTTGTACAAACATCTATTTTCCCCAGCAATAACGTTGCTCAATTTCACTGCTTCCTTGTGACTTTCAATGTCTTCATTGCTTTGTAATAACTTTAGGATCAAAATAACAATTTCAGGTATACAAAGACGTCTCAAAGTCTCCAACTGTTTGGTTCTTTCTTGCTTTTCGTCTTCATCAAACTTTTGGGAGGTAGTACTATCATTTTCATCTTGGAGCCAACCCCCAGGGAATAATAATACATTGTAAAGCAAATTTTTGGTGTGTCTAGCTTGATGTAACACAGCATTCAACCAACGGGCTTTTTGTTGTTCCACTTGAGCACACCGCTGTTCATGGTGCACTTTGTCAGAGAATGATGCATCAGAAGCAATTGGTTCTATATCTTTAGGTTGGCCACTTATAAAGTGTCTGTACCAAGTTGCAAACCCTTCTAGAGCTTCCAAATATGCCTTCAAACACAGATGTTCCCTCAGTTCAGCAGAATTTGTAGATATGTTGTTCAAAAACTCTGGGAACATTTTGTTTACATTTACAACACATGCTAAAGCCGCATCTGTATTGCCAATGAAAATAAATGTTCGTATCATAGCATTACTCAGCCACAGGGCTTCCTCAACTTGGTTTGATAAAAGAGATAACCACTCTAGGGATGATATAACTTTCTGAATCAATGTTTTATCCTTTTCCACAGCTGTGGTTTGGGTAAATGTCAAATCCAAATTACCATAGCCTTGTTGAATATCTGTGATTGCTTTTTTTATAGCAACTCTAGCAGATGCTGCAACGTCAATGCCAGCATTGAGTCCTGCTTTGACAACTCCCTCCCTGTATTCACTCTTGTGTATATGATCCATGAGCTCTGCATAGAGTACAATTTGTCTGGCAGCTGGCACAGTAGAGGTGTAATAAGCTATAAGCTCTGGACATTCAACTGAACCATCAATTAATTTGCCAACAAGATCTGTGACATATTTTTCCAAAATTTTATCTCCAATGTCATGTTGAGGATCTTTACCCATTTGTCTTAAAACTAGTATCAGATGTGCCAAGAACCTAACAAATCTATCATCACTGCTCTCAATCCATTGTAAAGAATCTTGCATGATGGCTCTAACATGGCCAAGCATCAGGTAACGCTGACTAGTTTGGTATAATGATTCCTTTTTGCCATCCATCAAAGCTTTCACAGCACTGAAAATCTGTTGTAAAGTCAACTCTTCAAGCTGAAGTTCAGACTGTAAGAGTTCTAGAACATCAGATGGCGTAGTACTAGCATCAACTGTAGCATGGTGCTCATGTAAAAACTTATCAACTCTTGCCTCAATTTGAGCTCTTAAATGAGCCCAAAGCAAATCTTCCCAACTACCTTGACAAGCTGGAAGTGTACTGGGTAAGTGCCCACATAAAACTCCAATAGTGGCTCTATAATGAACATTCTCTGCTGTGTTGTTAGCAAGTCCCAATGAACACCATTTCCACAAATCTCTTGATGGATTACCAGCTATTTCCAAAGCGGAATTGGGATCTTCTTTGGGCAAATAATGAAGTAACATCCAACCTTGTAAAACAGCTCCGCGCCATGCCTGCCCAGCACTTATGCATAAGGAAACTGCCTCTTTGAACTTGCCACACCTTACTTCTGTAAATATTCTTTTACACAAATCATTATCATCTTTTTGATCATCTGAATGGACTATTTTCTTTTGACGTCTTGGTGCATCAGGATCCATGCAAGTGACCATAGCTTTGCTCTTCTCTTTATTAAACAAACTATCTCCAAGTAACAACTGATGTAAAGTATTTCCCCAATGAATGTTGTTACTAATTATTGGAGCCGAGGTCTTTGTGGCTTCCTCTTGGTAAGCTGCAGTAGCCTCTAACCAGTCAACAAGCAGTTGTAACAGTCTCAATTCAGAATCACTCCTAAACAAAGCACTAACCAATGTTTGCTGCGATAGTGTAGTTTCGGTAATTAAACTGTCCAAAGATTCAGGATGCTCAGTCATGGAATCAGCATATAGGCAGTGCAGCAGCTTCCATGTGTTTGCCTCTTCAGCCAGCCAATAGTTTTGGGCATTGTATCTATTCCATGGTTCAACTAACTCCAGAGAATCACAACATACTTGTGCTAACCTAGCTAATGTGTCTAACACATCACTTGGACGGCTCGTTTGTATAATCTCAAAGAAAGCTTCGCTTAAACCTTCAGTTGTGACCCCAGGGTTGACTATTATTGAGGATTCATCTAAAACTTGTCTTAGACTTGTGTCGTTAAGATTTTTAAATATAGATGTTTCATTCAATATCGGCGACAGGTTCAAGGTGTCTTCTCTTGGCAAAAACTGTCTGTTTCTTCTATTCTTCAAAGGTGTAAACTGAGTTGAATGCAGCTGGTGACTTCTATCAATACTCTTAGACATTTTGAATAAAACTTAACTCCAAATCTGAATTTTAGAATATCTGAGTCGTACGCGCCGAACTCTGGCAGTTTGCAGTTTGACAGCAAGCCAAGCCAATACGGCATTATTTTATTTCTTATCTGTCATGAATATACGTTCCAAAAGTTTAGAATAATCAACATTCAATCTAAACCAAAATATTGTTAACAAAAATAATAAATCTAAATAAATATTAATATATTATATATATTACAATACTTCACTATTCTAACAAACTCTGTATTTTAAGTTAGGACTAATTCTATTATTATTTTTAAAATATCTCAATACTAAGGTCTTGGAACGGTTCCCTTTGCACTTTGCGGAATTAAGTACTGGACTTAGATAGAAAATTTACAAAAAAAAAGTAACTACTTAGGTATGTAAGTAGAACATACAAATAAAAATAGTATTTTTGTTCCCAATATCAGTAGGTAATAAAGTAAGTTTGTTAATTAACAAAGTCCGGTATTTTATTCATCCATCTCTATTCATACTTTTCTTTTCTTCTCTTCTCTCCCTCATTCCTCATTCCCTCTCTAGACGTCGTCGTCGTTGCGTGTACAGGTAAGAGTAAATAAATAATAAAAATTAAAACCCACTACACTGCAAGTCTTCCCATTTTAATGTTTATTTTATCTAGACTTTTACTTTAGAAAAGTTTAATTTCCATAGTTTTACAGAAACTTTATTTTCCTTTTTAATAAGTACCTAATTGTCACTAAATTATGTATATCTAAGTATTTCGGAGTTTTCAATTCTTTTAAACTTATTGAAGCTACGCATTATTATTCCCATAGTTATTCACAATATATTATACCCCAGCCTTGTGCTAGTGAGCTTTAGTATCTTCATTCTTCAGTTTGAACTCCTAAGCTCAATTATTTGTCCATCCAAAGCCTGGAAATTTGGAAAATAAATTGCGTAAGACACACTTATTATCAACACGTAAATAAGTAATAAATTAAACAATTTTTGTTCACATGGTATGTAACTAAACAGTACCTATGGAGTACTCCAATAGTAGGCAGCTTATAAATCTTTTAATCTAATATGAAAAATTATGGGATCACACAGAACAATTAAATAAAGACAACAGCTTGTTTTAATTAAGCGTTTCAAGAACTGTTAAGTATCAGATTGGTTTAGAAAATGTTAAATTTTATAATCATTTAGGAACACCTGTGCAAGAACCGGAAAGAATAACTTAATATTTTTATTTACCATCATTGCAAGTTTGGACTAAGCATTAGAAATGTCACAGAAATAAAAAAAAACACAAATTTAATGCTTGGTTTAGAAAACTGACATTGTTTTGACTTCAATGTTATTTTACCTAACATGAAAGAATTTTCTGCATCGGATTAAACTCACAGATCAATGTAAAAATATTAAAATCATACATTTATGTATTCCAATGACTACAACACTTTTTAAGTTTATTTAAATTTTTATGTTGATTGTAATTATTAAAGTTAGTACCTCTTTCTTTTACAGATTTAAATATGACAACAAATTTACCTCGTTCCAACTAGTTTTTAATATTTTATAATAGAGAAACATTAGAATAATTACACATGTGTAATTATTCTAAGAGAGAAACTGTAATTCCTCTTCTTTAACCATAATTGAGAGCTAAGACAATATATAATCAAAACATTTGAATTGCTAGGAATTACTACTGTACTCAGTAGTAGACAAGTAGCCATGTAATACCTAGGTACTAAGAGACTATCAGGTCATTTTATCCCATGTAATGACGTCTTGTGTGAGTTACCAATATGTAAATAAAATGTATAATGCATGTTTTTGTGATAATAACATGCCTTGCCTGGCTCATAAGTAGCTTAGTAAAAGTAACAAGTGAATAATATAATATCTGTTGTGTCCCAAAACAGCTCCAGACATGAAGGTTTTAAGAATGCATTAGGTGCCTTGGAGTTCCAGACTAGGTGTTAGGTGTTGAAATTAGCAATTATGTGTAATGTGACCATGTTATCAATTTGTACAAAAATAAAATTTTGTTTTTCAAGTTATTGACACTAGTGACATAATTTTTTTGCAACTTCTATGTCAGGCAACTGTCAGTACCTAGGTAGTGAAATGTATCACTGAAAGCATTATTAATTTAAGTTGTTTTAATGGTATTGACTGAATTTATTCATTAATTTCTTTCAATTATAGGTTAAAGTAGCTGTAAAATTTGGATGAGAAAACTTGACCTGTTTTACCACAATGTTTTACTACAAGCAGCATCAATGTTCACATTATCTGAGGTAAGAAATTAATTTGGATTTCCTTTTTATTTAAACTCCTGATAATGTCTGAAGTTGAAATTGTATTTTCTTGGTTTCTTATGGCTTTAGGCATTTTTTGGCATGTTCAAAAAATTATGATAAAATTTGCAAAAATAAATAAATTAACGCTCTACTATTGACTGCACAAGAATCTTTATCATCACAAACCGGAGAGATTAGTTAAGTACTTCTTTTTTATAAAGATGGACCGGCTAAAATTAATGTGAATGGTTGTACCAAATGTTTAATCAACAACTTTTGGCTAATATTGAGACAGAGAATCATCTTTTAATGATATTTCAGCATCATAATTATGTTCATGAAATGGTATAAGTATTACAATAATATAACCATACTAAAATGTTAAACAGCAATCGGCTATTAAAATTATCATAGTAGGTACCTATATTCTTAGATGAGGGTAGTGGTGGAGATAGTTTGTTGCTATTATTTCACAAAAATGCCTAAGTATTTAAGTATCAGTGGGAATGTTGCTCAAAGATTAGGTACCTAATAAATGTTTTGCTCAATAAATGACATGTTTGTGATTGGTAGTCTAGAGATTGTGGAAAGTAATCAAGAAATGGTTCCAAAATGATAAGATTGTTTTTATTTTTTGACAAAAGCATTGTTGTTGAAATAGTTGAGTAAATTGGAACCTAAAAAAATTGTGACTGATGATAGATCAGGCCAAGACCACGAGCAATCAAGAAAAAAAAAGCTTTGACGGATTTTGGTCAAGATTCATTTGAGTTTTTTGGACCTAGTGCCCTCGGCGTCAGCGGTCGTAGTAGTGGGCCTCGGATACTTTTAAGATTATATAAAGGACCAAAGTACTACGCAAGTGGAGTCCTGGACGTAAGCAATTAGCAGCAGTAGTAGGTACCTATTCATTATATCAAGTAGGTACAGACGCCAGCACATCAAGCTACTACAATCTGTCAAATTTCTTTAATAGATTTTCAACTTTATCGCTAAAGCATTAAGGTTCAAGGTTGATTGGGAAAATTTGACAGTTTCGGGTAGCTTGACCTGCTGGCGTCTGTACCTACACATAGTAAACTGTACTGTACGCCCAAGCCCAAGCCCAAAGCCCATTCCAATTTCCATTCATTTTTATCTTGACACTTGACAGTTTGACTGACGAAATAGGAAACTAATAAAAATATTTTTTGCTGAGTTTACGATACAATTTTATATGTGTACATTTTTTCATGTTATAAATAGACACAACGGTGGCAATACAACTTTGATGATATAAAAATGTACTTTGTCATTATTTTATTCAGGGGCCTAACTTTCACGTAAAACTGAACGTAAGCCAGTATTAGAAATCAAGAAAAAAAAGTAATTCACATTTTTTATTATTTTTTTGATGTTTTAAGTACATAACTAGATTGCTATCTATATAAATATGTAACATCGCTATGAGCATTATTATAACGGAGCTATTGCGAAATGTTGTGACATCACAATTTCATCAGAATATTTTCGGCACACATATTGTATAATCGGATACGAAACGTTTTGTTATGCTAAAGAAACTGTAGCATTGAATACCTGGAACGCAATTAATGATTTTCCTGTGCGACCGGAAGTGCAATCAGAACTTTTATTGATATTGCTTGGTTATTTTCTAAATAGTTGTATTGCCGTTATCAAATTAATTATATTTACTTTTAATGAATTTAAGTTGCACTATTGACTTTTGCGAACCACTGTGGTCTTGTGATGTTTCAATTCAGAGACTTTATTTTGATTCTTAGCGTGGCGGCAAACCCAATAGTCGTTTGTATACTCTAAATTATTAGATATTTTTCCCAGGTAACGCATAATATACTTCTATTATAATAAAACGCGTAATTTTTAATATACTAAATAGTTTTAAGAAAAAAATAACTGTATACTATCGGATAACAATTTTGACTTTACCGCGCAAGTACTCATTCAAGGACGCACTAGCTATCTCTTTTGCACAACTCACTAGACGTGTGCGGCAAAACGTTTCGTCACTGGATATGAGTACCTTACCTACCCAGTTCGCTAGTGTTTTTGGCCTGGTTCCGCCATTATTACAAAAAAATCTTCATTGTCATTATTTAGATGCCAGACATTCAGTGAAACATGAGTGCAAATCAAATAAACTTATAATGCTACCAAACTAGTGTGCGCCGAAAGTGTTTTGGAAGTGTATCATTTCCTGTTTCCTATCGTATAGAAACAAGCAACTGCGACCGCTAGTGTACTCTTTTCGTTATCACGTGGGTTAAATTTCGAATTATGCTGCTTTGTGTGTTGAATTTTTCACGTTCCGTATTATTAATTAGTCGACAATATCAATGTGCTGTATGAATAGAAAAAAAACCGGTCCATAACCCTTCATAAACGTTGTTTTCAGAATCGCGCCGAGGCGCTGTCGGCCCGCCGCCGTTCTTTTCGGCTCTCCATGGAGCCGGCGGGGGACTGATTGCATGGACAATGGTGGCAAAGAGTTGTGTTTTAGTGAAACTGAGTGTAGTGCCAGTGCTGTGAACTCGTTATTAGTGTTACATAAGGACGAAATGAACTGTGAAAGAAGCCCGCCCTGACGCGGCGAGCGCCAGCGTCCGCGGCGGGCGAGGTGCAGGTCATGGCACCAGCATTATCCATAGCACCCCGAGAGCCGCACATCCACGACTCTATTGTGCTTGGAGACACAGAGAGGCCGCTGTCCCACCGGAGACGGGCGCTCGCGTCCGTCGATAACCTCGCGACACACATGGAGGAAGACGACATGGGGCTTCAGAACCAGCCCAGCCTTGCTAAGGACTCGCAGGAGATGGAGCAGATTTTAGTAGATCTGGGAAGCACTGACCTTGAGCCACAAGCAGACTTTCTTCAAGATATAAAAACCCTAGAAACTGGCGATGATGCACTATCTGGTGGTGATGCACTGTCAACTGACGACCCTGAGGCAATATTTCCTCTCTCTGGATTTGAGCTGCCAGAAGCTGCTGATTCAGAGGGTGATGCTATAGAAGAAAAGATAAAAGCAATGCAAGTGAAACTAGAAAGACGATGTTCATTCTTACAGAGAAGGTTAAGAATATTACAGGCCCGCGCTATTGGAAAGAAAGTATCTGAAGAAGCTGCTCAATCCTTTGAAAAGTGTACACAGGGTGCCAGAAGAGATACTGGTGGTGGACGCCCAGTGGGCTTGAAAACATTTCTAAAGACTATAGAGACAACTGCAACTTTACAGGCTAGTGCAGCATCAAGGACAGTAGTTGGTCCTAAGTATTACAACCCTGGAACATCTAAAGGTGATGCATCAAAATCAGCATGTATTGGCATACCAACTGGAACACTGACAGGCCTGGAGGACACAGCGGGAGCACTGCGCTCGCACCTGTCAGTGGTAAAACATGAGCTGGACTCTGATGCCACTCTGTCATCGTCTGGGGCTGAAAGTAATGATGAAGCAGTCACATACAACAATCCAGTACAACAGCAAATGCCAATGTGAGTACTATTATTTATTAATTATTTTGCTATGTTTATTATGTTGTATCATAAACCAGTGGTCTTAGAATTGATTACAAACTGTAATTAGACAAAAGTAAATGTAAAAGACCTATTATAAATGTGAAGGTCAAGATGTGACCTGCTTAGCAAGTGGTTTGCATCCATAACAATAAAATGGTGCTGTAGATCTTGATGTATATTATCAGTATGTTAGATCTCTGCCTAGCATGGGGTGTTATCTAGGCATTTGTATAGAGTTGTATATTAATTGAATGTGCACACACACAGGATATGGCTTGTATTGCTTGAGTGACACTCATAATTTCTCCTGAGACAAACACAGCAGCTGCTATTGTTTATCCTTGGTATTTCAAAATAGAATAAAGAAAACCAGTAAATAACAGTTTAAATGTTGATTTTGTATGATGAGTTTGTTTTTATATACAATCAGGAACAAAATCTGTAGTTTGTTCTATACTTTTGATTAGAGTACATTTAAATAAAATTGAGTAACATAATGAATTTACTATAATCAGATTCATATTAATATCTTACTCTAATTGACTTCTTCACAGTTTTTAGTAAGGTATTAATTGATATTTTTCCTTTCACTTGGTTCTAAGATATTGCATCATTTCACTAGGCCATAACTTAATAAGTGAAGATTGTAGATTTGGTGGCCAAGTCTAGTTAAAAATGCAGGCTAACACAAGACCCACTTTATAATTAATGCCAATTTAGATAATTATCAGATTTTATCAGGAACTATGTTGTAAGAGGAATGAAACATCTCCTAGATAAAATGGTGCTAATGACCTGTAAGAATCTATTATAGTATATAAAAATAAAGTTATGTTGCCAATTAATATATTTTAAGATATTATTTATTTAAGTAAAATAAATAGTCACTGTAGTAACTGACTTTAAATTCAGTTTTCCTAAGAAATTGCGACATTATACCTTTTGAGCTAAAGAATTAGGAAATCTTTAGTAAATACTACACCCTTAGAAAATAATAGAATACTCTTCACCATAAAATTACAGATGAATTGAATAATTGTCACTAAATAATATGATTGTTATCAACAAAGCTAGTGTTTTAATATCTCTATAATTATATTATCTTATTGTAACATTTAAACTCTAATGTTTTTCACATCTAGAGGAGGCCTATTCTTGTATGTATGACAAAATGATTAGTGATTACATGTACGCTGTTTTGGAACAGAAATTCTCCTTATGGAATTCTCCTTCTCTTAAAATGGTTTTAAGAAATAATTCTTAAAATCATTTTAACTATCTGAGCAACACAAGGACTAGTAGTTGCTGATTATTAAGTGCTATCATCTACACACATTATTTCCTTCTATGTTGTGTCTTGTTTGGAATGTGTGGACCACCATACCACATAGATTATTTGCTTTTACGAATTTGAAAGAAAGACCAGTTTTTCCCTCAAATTCATTTATGATAGCCACTGTTATGGTCTTTGTTATCACTTGAAATTAGTGCAGCTTATTATACAGATACTTTAGTAAAATACTCAATATTATGTATACTTTCATGTATTTTATTGCATAGTATAAAATTGTTGTTGTTCTGATGTTAAAACCTATAGTAACAAATCACGATAAACTCACAAAAGTATGACCTTATGAAACACATTTAATGTTTTTACCATCTCTTGTTGTGTATTTACAACTGCATGATAACTGTCAAGCCGTTAACATCAATCCTGGTTCTAATTTTTCACTACCTATTTGCTGTGTTAGAAGAGCACCTCTTACATCCAGTAAGATTATGGAGAGAATGAGGTTGGAGATTTGATTTAATTAATTTTCTTCCCGGAAGTTATATTATGGCGCCACTTACAAAAAAAAAAAAAATGCTGTTCTAATTTGATATTAAATTGTTCAATAAATTTACCATATTTTGACCATTGTTTCAGTGAGAAGCGTGCAATATGGTTGTGGCTGAGGACGCGCGCAACATTAGCGTCTCGTTGGTCCTGGCTGAATGCACAAGTACAGGAGCTTGAGTACAAAATCCGGCAGCATACTGAACTACATAAACAGGTCAGGAAGATTCCCTACTAGATCCCATTCATACAGCAAAGCTTACTACCATAACCCTAACTATTGGTTTGATTTGTTATCCTTGATCCTAATTAATTGAATTGATGAAGATATTCAATGAGGTGGATAAGAAATTAAACCTGTTTGGGTATAAAATAGCCATACCCTAAACAGAAATCAGGTTAACAACTGCATTAAAGAAAGGTTCTTCATAAGAAACAACATATACCCAAAGGTTACTCTTCTCTGCTTAACTAAGAGAGAGTTAGGCAGAGGTGAGTAACTCAGATTTGGCCAGTAGTTTCATAAAAAACTTGAGACGATAATGAGAATTATGCATAATTAAAGGTAATAATGAGAGAGGAACCTAATATTTCTTGCATACCATACCGTATATTATGTACAGTGGGCTGCATCAATTGGTTACCCCAGTTGTATTAAAATTAACTTTGAAGGGGGGTAACCGCATTGTGATGCTGACTGTACCTAGCTGTTTATACCATAGTTGAATTGAAAGTTTTACAAAACAATGTTTGTTTAGAACTAAAATAAAGTGGAACTAATCAGGAGGTCAATGACCGAGGTTTTCACATATAACTTTGTGAGATAAGCTCCCAAATGTAATTAAAAGTGATATGAGTCATTTGGCCTGCCTAGACCTTAACCTCTTTATCTACAAGGAACAGTGTATTATGCTAATGTTGGAGTTTAAATATAATTTTATATGTAGAAGAGGATAATCCTTTTCTAAATATAAAATTGCTTGTATCAAATCGTGTTTACTTTTAATATCTTATCATATCTGTAGCACAAATATGTATTTAGCTAAAGAAGTTCTAATAATTTATTAAATTTTTCCTAAAAGGGTTCTGTGATTTTGTACCCATCACTGTTCAATTTAACTCAGCACTCAACAGAAGAGTAAATATTTCTATCAGGATCGAATTTATTTTTATTAGATACTTGTTCGTATATTGGCGTGTGCTAGCTGACATAATGGCAAATCATTTAATTAAATGTTTTGTAATATTAATTACTTACTACTGTATAGAATCCAGTTCTAACTGAATAGACAGCTAGCTGTGCTGCTGGGGAGTTTGGTATGCTACTTCTTCTCAGCTAAAGCACCAGGAAGTGGTGAAGGGCGGGTGTTTTGGGGAACTGTCCTAAGTAATTTTGACGTTCAAAAAGTGCTGATTCTCAGCCTAGTTTGAATAAATGACCTATGATGTTGAGATGAGAGGTCAAAGAACAATACTGAACTTTAATCATTGTAATAAATAAACAATGGGTCAGATGACTTATCAACAGTAACATGTTGAAACAAGTTTTAGTTACGCGCGCATGCCGTAAATCCAAGGTCACGAATTGACAATGATGTACTGAAGCTAGTTTTTTTTTTTGTAGAATTGATTTACGATAGTTGATTTTGATAATGATTTCAATTTTTTTTTTTTGCAATAAAATCATGCAGAACTTTTGAAAATGTAGCGGTATCTACATCGCCACATGCGAATTACGCATGACACTGACGTCACGCAAAAAACTAAATCGCGCAAGCAGAGTTTACCGCGCAACTAGCTTAATTATGTACAACGTCCCGACATCAAACGTCGGAGGATCCTCCCTTTTCTATGGGTATGAGTGAACTTTACACTCTGTTCCTCATATCTCTATACTCAATAGAGGTGGGCAAAGTGTATCATATTTGCGATTGGATCATTTGCATCTGGATCATTGAAATGATCCGAATCACTGATATGTCTCATTTGGCTCATTTGGATCATCGGCTCAAAGGATATAAATTACATAATGTTGGGTTGGGTATACATTAGGTACGTTGCGTCGCGGCCGTTTACTACTGAGTCAGAGAAATGTTATGTGGCAACAATGCTGAAAGTTTTATGTGTACTCATTGTATTATGTTAGATTTAAATAAAATAATCGATCTTCCTTCATACTTTATCCAGGCTTAGGACTGGCGGCTAATCCTTAATTTATGGCGAAGTATACTATGCAAACAAATCATAAACTAAATTATGTTTTCGTAAATTGACAAAATCAACGTAAAAAAGTCTGTAGTAAAACGATAACTAGTTAGTGCAAACATTATATGCAAAAAACGACCGTATAGTATTTGATACGTAAGCGCCTTAGTGGTAATTTTTACGTGCATGGATTACGACAACGAATAAACGAAAATATGTGATTGTATGAGTGATACACATCTCATTTGGTATCTCTTTCTGAATTGTATAGATTGTCAAAAAACTCAGTGTGTCTGTCTCCCTCTCTCGCTCGCTCACTGCTCAGTCGCCTCGCGAGCGACGCGTCGCGTCGCGCAGAATGAGCCAGAGCAAAGTAATGTTTCAGATCCAAATGATGCGTTTGAAACGTTGTTACTGAACCAATCTTTTGTATCATGTCAATGATCCGGATCAGTGAGTCGGTTCCGTAAAGAGTTACACACGCCTAATACTCAACTGCCCAGTGATTGATGTCGGGACGTTGTATATTATATACCTATGCTAGAAGCGCGGTAAACTCTGCTTGCGCGATGCAGGATTTTGCGTGACGTCAGTGTGATGCGTAGTTCGCATGTGGCGATGTAGATACCGCTACAAGAGGAGTGTTACAAAAATGCGCGTAGGTGCACGATTTCCTCATTGAAATTGAATACTATTCGTTGGTTGGTATAAACAACAATTACTTGGTAAAAATATGTAGTTTGTTTTCTCTTCTACAAAAACAATAAAGTTATTTTTAAATTAAATATTTATTTACTTAGCAATAATCGTTTTCTTGATGCATATTTAGGCAAACACGCATGGAGAGCTGATTTGAGAGCTCTAATTTGCAGATTCTGTTGAAAATAGGGGTTTCGAATACCGTATTATTTCAATACCGGTATTAAGAGCCCCTAACAATTTCGGCGCGCTACTAGTTTAGGTAACTATCGGAGCGCAGTGTGTCTGTGTGCGTTCGAGCTATAGCTGACAATCGTTGTGTGCGTTGTCGTACGTTAAATCGGGAACAAAATAATCTTGGTCCGTAACCGCTAATATCACAGTACTCCATATTATTTACTTACTGGGTTCTGTAATACTGGATGGATTTTATTGTGATTATGACGTGTTATGTCTAGGTACCCTATAAAAATAGCGTTACCTAGTATGGCATTCACTATAGTAAAAGCAAACTATAAAGTGTGACTAGCGTAGGTATATATTAGGTCTTTACCTATGAAATTGCCGTTTAGTATACAGAAAGTTAACGTAATTTTTAAATAAATATTTTTATTTCTGTCTGTTTTCTCTACAATTATAATTAACACATTTTAAGATTATAGAAATATTAGTTAATTATAACAATTTTCTTAATTAAAATGATGGCAACAATTATTACCTAAGGACTGCACATGCCTTTCGTGTTTTTTCAACATTTTTCTTTTTACCTTTGATTTTTTCGTGATAATAAAGTTCAATATTTCGACCTATTTTCTAAAAATTAATCACTCTTTTACTAATGGTACAATACAAAACATTAATATGGATGAATAACATTAACAACTCACAAAGTGTAAAAAACTTTGCATGGATAAAATAAAAAATACTCAAGTCTCAAAACTGGTTAGGCCTAGTATAAAATCACGCGCGATTCGCAAGTAACGTCGGGAGCGGCGAACGTCACGGGCGACACAGGTCCATCGTCGAGAAGCCCTCGGGCGCCACTGAACTGAATGCTTCGAGCAAGCGCATCGGTTTATAAGGCATTATTTAGATATTTTATTACAATTAACTAAGTAGTCAAAAGTAAAATATAAAAATTTACTTTGATAGTTAAACACCACATAATTTTTTTAACACTTATTGTTATTTTCAATAAATTTATATGCGTAGACGACGGTTTTGCAGATGATTTTATTGCGTTTTTTCAACGCGGATCGTATTTTTTTTAAAAGTACTAATTCATTAAAATTAAAAACAATAAATCGTAGGCTTACTAATATACCATATGCCCAGTATTTCAGATTTTTCTCAGATTGTTATTTGCTACCAGTAAGCTAAAAAAGCACTTAAAAACCAGGTGTTTCGTTCTTACGTGAAAAGTGTGCTAGATTTTTATTGAGTACTTAGCAAAATTTTAATTCGTAGACTTACTAGATAAATATGTGATGAATAATTGTGCGTTAAAAAAATATACAGATATCTTAAGGTTATTGAGAAATTTGCGCTGAAAAAGTTGGAATATTTAGTTTTTAGACTTATGAACTGGCAGAGGCTCTTAATACCGCATCGAAAATTTCCGATCCTGGTATTTTTTTTTTACGTAATATAGTTTTTTTTAAATTATATTACTAAAAAGTTTCTTTACAAAACAATAAAACAACAATTTTATTTTTTCATATAATTTTAGTATCAAACAAAATCTCTTTACAAAAATGTGTCTCTTTTTGGTTAACCTGACACATCAGTGTGAAAAAAGTAGATATAATAAAACGTTTGAATTTTAGTGATCAGTGTCTTAGGTAATTATAACGGGGGGGTCTTAGGTACGGGGGATGTTGTGGCCCGGGGTGGGGTCGTCTTGGCGGTGTATCTAGACGTCGCCAATGCCTTCAATACGCAGGGTATTGAAGGCATTGGCGGGAGTTGCATCAGGGAGGCACTCCGGTATCACCGGATGCCGACCTACCTCTGTCGTGTGGTCGATGCCTATTTGACGGACAGGGCCGTCATCTACCCCGGTCACCTGGGAGTGTGGAACCGGCAAGAGATGTCGTGCGGTGTCACACAGGGATCGGTCCTGGGGCCGCATCTGTGGGACATCGGATACGACTGGGTGCTGCGCGGACCTCCCTAGCGGCGTCAGCGTGGTTTGTTACGCTGACGACACGCTGATCCTGGCGCAGGGGAGGTCGTACCAGGCAGCGGCCGAACTAGCGACACGCGGGGTTGCGACAATCGTCGAGAGGATCCGGCAATTGGGACTCGAGGTGGCCCTGCACAAGTCCGAGGCCATGTGTTTTCTTGGTCTTCGGAACGCGCCACCGTCGGGTTCCCAAATAACGGTAGGAGCGGATCACATTGGCGTCGAGTCGACGATGAAATACCTGGGACTCGTCCTCGACAGCCGGTGGAACTTCGTGGAGCATTTCCGACGTTTGTTTCCGAGACTGGAAAGGGCCGGGGCTGCCTTAAAGCGGCTCCTGCCCAATCTAGGGGGGCCAAACGCACCCTGACGGAGGCTCTACGCGGGGGTCGTGCGGTCCATGGCCCTTCACGGAGCACCGGTGTGGGCGCGTTCCTTGAGGCGGTGGCCAGCCCGCCGGTTGAACGCGCCCCAAAGGGTCATGGCCACCCGGCTGGTCCGGGGATACCGTACGGTCTCCGGTGAGGCGGCGAGCCTGATTACCGCCATGGGATCTGGAGGCAGAAGTCCTCGCGCACATTTGGGAGTGGCGCGAGGAGGCGAAACGCCGGGGCGTAGCACCGCTGCCGCAAGAAATCACGGTACAGCGGAAAGAGCTCCGGCGGGATCTCAGGGCGGCATGGAGAGTGCGATTGTTGCAACCCAGCGCTGGGCACGCCACAATTGCGGCGATAAGTTCCCTCTTTGACGAGTCCTCACCTTCTGCCTGACGCAGGTCCTCACCGGACACGGTGGTTTCGGGAGGTTCCTGTTCCGGAAAAGGCGGGAGGAAACGCCCGGGTGTCACCATTGTGTGGATCGCCCGGAGGACACGGTGGAGGTCTGCCCGGCTTGGCTGGAGCACCGCCGTGTCCTCGTGCAGGCGATTGGCGGTGGCGATCTCTCGTGTCTGGCCCTGGTCCAGGCCATGGTACGGAGCGAGAGGGCTTGGGAAGCCGTCACCTCCTTCTGCGAAGCAGTAATGTTCGCGGAGGAGGAGGCGGAACGCGTGAGGGAGAGGCAAATTTCGCGCCCTCACTCCCCTAGCCGCCACGGGAGACGCACTGGGCGTCGGAAATCGCAGGCAGATTCCCGGCCACCGTAGGCGCGGGCCTGCGAGCGGCGAGCAATGGGCAGCTCGCCGTTCGATAAGGACCAGGCCCGGGTCGAAAAAAAATAAATAAAAACAAAATAGGAGATACTACTTAATACATTAAAATAAATACATTCAAAAATTAAAACTTTACATTATTAAAATGCATAAAAAATCTTTTACTTTTAATTAAATACTTTTAAAAATGAAACTTTACATTTAAAAATTTACATTATAATAATAACGTTACATTAAAAAAAAAAAAAAAAAATTAAATTACATTAAAGATTACATTATATTACAAAATTCATTTAAAAGTTTAAATAAATTAAATTAAATTAGAATTTCCAAAATAATATTTAAATTAATTTAAGTATTTGCCCTGCGCCGGGGCCCCGGGCACACGCACTTGTGCTTGAACCCAGTGCCCCAGAAGGGGGCTGTCCAGCTTGTGACTGAGCACATTAAGGATGTTGTTGGGGCTCCCACGCGTACGGAACATCAGCGAAGCGATGCGACGCCGCAGCACAGTGTGAAAGCCGTCTGTATGCGCGTGTGCAAACATCGCAGACGCACTACAGCAGCGTGGGAGCCCCACCAGCACCCTGAACGCGTTGTTATATTGGACTCGGAGAGCGTTGATGGCCCGCTGCGTGTAGTTGACCCACAGATTGCAGGTGTAGAGAGTTTGGCAGAATGCTTTAAACAAAGTTATCTTTACCTCTAAACTACACTTTGCAAATCTACGAGCCAACATGTTACAGCGGACCGCCATCGCCCTCCTCTCCCTTTCAATGTCTCCGTCATCTTTTAAACCGACGACACGGTTGGCGCAGTGGTTAAGCAATTGACTGCTGCGTTACGTGTCGCGGGTTCGATCCCCGCACTGAACAAATATTTGTATGAACCGCAAGTAGTTGTTCCGGGTCTGGCTGTTTGTGTATGTGAGTTTAAATGTTTGTAAACGCACCCACGATACAGGAGAAATTCCTAGTGTTGACCACATGGCCGAGGTATTTAAACTCGGTCACTCTTCGAAGAGCGACAGCGTTAAGCAGCACGGGTGCCACATCTCCAAGCCTACGACCCCTAGCTTTAAATACCAGGAGCTCACTTTTCCCAACATTATATAGGAGACCGTGTACCCTCGCATACTCCTCACACACGCTTAACAGCTTTCCGAGCGCAGCTAATGATGGGCTGAGCAACACCATATCGTCTGCATAACTAATACTGTTGATACAGTGACCATCAATTGAGCATCCTACTCCGGTGTCCCTCAGCCCAAGAATAAGCCCGTTCACGTACAAGTTGAAGAGTGAAGGGGATGTTAACCCCCCCTGCCTCACTCCACACTCCAACCTGTACTCGTCAGAAAGCTCGCCAAGCCATTTGACCTGGTTAGTTTGGTGGCCATACCAATATTTAAAAATATTAATTGTTTCACCCGGCACACCTGTATCCTTCAATTTACGCCAGAGAATATCATACCTAACCAGGTCAAAAGCCTTGGAGAGATCAAGGAAGGCAGCGTACACGGGCGTGCTCCTATCTGTATAATACCTGACAGTCTGCTTGAGAGACATTACCGCACATTCTGTGGAAAGTCCTGGCCTAAAGCCGAACTGTGCGTCGTTTAAATTTAGGTGTTCTTTAAGCTGTCTCTCAAGCAGGCCATCAAGCACCTTAGCTGTGGTCGTAGCCAATGATATCGGGCGGTAGTTGCTCTTGTCGGAGGTATCTCCGGTCTTGTTTTTAATTATGGGCACTACCACCGTCTTCATCAGCTCACTTGGCAGGTACGAATGCCTAATACAGAGCGTAAACAATAGACCTAGTAGTCTCGAGAGGTGCGGCCCCGCATGCTGAAAATGTTCAATGCTGAGGCCGTCGTGTCCGGGCGACTTCCCTCGAGTCATGCCCTTTATTATTAGAGCAACTTGTTTTGCTGTAACACGCTCGGGCACCTCTGACACGACGACCCCCGCATCACTGCTCTGCTCGCCTTTTAGCGGAGACTCCACTTGAAAGTGACATCTAAACACATTCGCAATGTCTTTTGGTTCGCTGATGCCGTTGATACTCACAGGGACGCTAGGTTTTGGGTTTAACTTTTTAGTCATCTTAACTCTTACAATCTACTCTTATTTATGTGCTGGAAGAAGCTTGGGGCTTAACTTCCCCTTTACAGCTTTTGCTTCTATTTCTGCCTTCAGTTGGAATGCACGCGTGACAAAGCGGCACGGCAAATAGGTACGGCACGGTTGGCGCGGTGGTTAAGCGATTGACTGCTGCGCTGCGTGTCGTGGGTTCGATTCCCGCACAGAACAAATATTTGTGTGACCTACAAGTAGTTGTTCCCGGTCTGGCTGTTTGTGTGACTTTAAATGTTTGTAAACGCACCCACAATACAGAAGGTAAGGGAGGAGGGGAAGGGAAATCCTAGTGTGGGGCAACGTTTCTTTAAATAAATAAAAAAAGAGGAATCCTCTCCCTGTCACTATCACTGTCTTCAATAAAGGAGTGCCGTCTCTGCTTTATGCGCATTCTGAGAGCTGGGGCAAGGTTTCGGTTAGTGACGTCTGCTTGATCTAGTTTTCGCAGCATGAATTTAAGGCAAGCATAAGCCGTCAAAAGTGTGGCATCACAGCGACAAAGTGCAGTGACGGTTGCCTTGATGACTTTAGAAGTTGAGACTTGACTTGGAGAATCTCAGGATAGCACTTCTATTGTTCTATGTACGGCTCGCTAAGACAATACCGTATGTGTGACCGAGAGGCATATACAAAGACCACAATTTTTAATCCCATTCTTTACCTGCGCAAGTAGTAAAGAAACGTATCGAACTATCTATAGAAAGTAAGTAAGTAAGACGTGTACTACAAAGCTTTGTTTTTGAATAAATAAACATTATTATTATGATATTATTATTAAATGAGATAATTAAAATATATACAATTTCTAAAAAATATCTAACTTAGCGCAGCGCCGAAATGTAAGAGGGCTCTTAAATTAACCACCATATTTAATTGAATCTGATCAAAGTATTTCATGTAGAAGGAGGACTTCCTTTGTTCCTTTAAGCCTTTTTTAAAGGAGGACATTACTTTGCAATATACAACTAGGCAACTATTGTTTGCCTCACCGGACGACGTCACGACGTCAGCGCCGGCTGTCGCTGAAAACCAGTGCTGGGGCTCTGTCTTGCATAAGGTCGCAGCATAATGCTGAGCGATAGCCGTTTTGCGTGAATGTGATATGTGACGCATGTTTCCCCCAACCTTTTCTTATTTTTTGTGTTTGTGTTATTTTCTGCGTCATGTTTACCGCAAATAAACGCATTTTCTTTCTTTCTTTCCTTTCATTTATATGAAAGGAAAGAAAGAAAGAAAATGCGTAAATTCGGCGCTTATGCGCCGAATTTATTTTGTACTAGGTTTACCATAAAGCTTAAAGGAATTAGGTTGTTACTAAACACTTTCTGCTATGTTCTCAATTAACCCAATTTATTTATGATCGGTGCAGTAATCTTAACCATTAATCACATATTAACACATACAATTCCATTATAGATTCGCGCTGCGAAAGGTCTAGTGGAGTTCGAAGGCGAGCCGGTTGCCTACGAGGGTTCTTTGCCGGGCGCCGAGCCGCCTGACGACCATACTTCGCGGGAGACGTCCGCGCGCTTACGTCCGCTCAGAAGAGAGACCTTCAAGAAAAGGAAACTACTCCAGATGCATAACTTGCACATCGCAACGCAAAAGGCTGCGAAGCCGTCGGATATCAAGTTAGTGATTTTTCAGTTTGATACGAAATATAGACCTTTGAGAAACAGTGGGTTCAATTTACGTTTTTGTTGTACGATGACGTTACAGAATACAGACACTCCGCAATTGGATTTCTCGTTCTCATAGGCAGCCAGGAAACAGATCGTGAGATTTGACGGCAGATTCTGATGCACTGATCAAACACCTAATTTGATTTGATTTTTGATTATTTTTTTTTGATTTGATGAATGCTACTTGAAGTAACGTTGGTACATAACATTACGCCTGTTATGTCTGAAGGCAGAGTATAATACATCCACATATTATCGCCAGCTGTTATATCAGTTGATAGCTTTCAAGTTCCCCCTCTGTTCAACTTCTTAATAAAAATCAACAACCAGTCAAAGGGGGTTCAAGTACCAAGGGGTATCATGTTATCCAGTAACTGGGCTGTGGAGGACAGATAGGCAGTCGCTCCTTGTAAAATACTTATCTTCAGCTCCATCCAGTTAGACTGGAAGCTGACCTCAACATAGTTGAGAAAAAGGCTAGGCAGATTGATAATTAATTCATTCACTGATAGACAATGCATAGCCTAAAGTTGGTTTGGAAGCTTGAAGTTCCACATACAGTTTCAGCGTGAAAGTACTAAGGAAGGATTTTGAATTCACCCTTTAGGGCCTACGGGGCTTAGACAGGGGATGAAAATATGTATCATCATTTTTACTCGTTGGAAATCCTTTCGGACACATAGTTTGTTTCGTAATAACTTCGATAGTAATGCTGTTACGTGTACACAGATGCAGCTGCGAACAGGGTACGGCGAGCTGCAGCGTGTGCACGGGCCGCGCCGAGCCCACGCAGCCCGCCGCCCCGCTGTGCAGCGTGCCGCCCCGCCTGCGCATCGCGGCCGTGGACCCCGGCTTCCATCCTGTGCTCAGCGATATCAGAGGTACAGCTATGAGCTGTCAATAGTGACAATTCTTAGCATCAAGTGGCAGCTCACTTCACTTAAGTTTTCATGGTGAGGTTTTCACAGAAGGCAGCTGTACTCCAAAGATCAGCATCAGTATTCACATATGCTATTAGAAAATCAGAAAGTGTGTAAAAGACTCATTCCATCTAATCAATTAAGTTACTGGCCTGATGATCGAAAGATAAGTGAAGAAAGTAAACTTTATTTTACACATTATAACAATAATATATCTAACATATTACTTATTTCAGATTACAGAGACCTCTAACATAAAAACCTTAGACTGACATAAATAATCAAATATTAAAACTGCAAGGACAGGTGCAGGTACACGCATGCATCGTACACTTGTATTTTACAAATGTAAACTACGATTCTAAAGCTAGTATGCAGTCGTGTGAAATCAAGAAATAATACCAGTTCCCTGTATATTCCAGACGTGTCGCCATCCATCCACATGGCAGCGCTCGCCAGCCGCGCGTGGTTCCGGCCGCGCGCCGCCCGCGCCTCGCACACGTCCCGCGCGCCGCCCGCCGCCCGCGGGACGCCGCACGCGCAGCACGCGCACCATGCGCAGGCGCAGCAACACACCTCGCATCATCACACACCAAAGCCACTCAAAAGGCACCCAACACGTGAGTCGCGTTTATGTTAAAGTGTGTGTAAAGTATTTTAATGTTTTTAAGGCCGGTTCTTAATAATTTAGCCAGATTCAAACTTTAGGGCGGCTCGGAACATGAGGCGAGTAGCTGCGCACTAACAACTTTACGTATCAGCGGGGGTGGGGGGTGAAGTACTGCGCATCGAGTAGTGAACTTCGAAGCCTCTATAAATGTTGAATCGGGCTATTACACTATCTTTTTAGCTCTCAAATGTTATAGCAGAAAAGAAGTATACGTTTTCACTGATAATCCTCTTAAAAAGTTCGCCATAACAAATGTTTATCCCACTTTTAAGTAGTCTTCTTAGTATAAAAAACTAAAACTACATCACTTCATGTTCAAATCCCTACTGCTGAAAAATCATTATTACCTAACTGCAATCTAAATGATGATCACAATGCAATTTTCTTGTGAAAGTTAATAAAACTGCTAATAGCTTACAACCATAACTATGTTTCTGCCTTAATTTTCTATCGCTTTCATTTAGACATTTGATGATGATAAAGCAACGTATCCATTATGAAACAAGTTTAATGCATTATTATTATTGTTATTAAAATTGTAATAAATACATTGTTTCAGGGTTGAAAAGAGGTCGGCCGCCACTAACGAAAAAGATAAGGGAGAGAGAAAGAGATGAAGAAACTTCAACATCAGGCCATGAAAGGTGATCTTTGTTACAAAACGTTTCACTTTCATCGTGAAAGTGAAAACTGGTAATGACGATTGCGTAACGACTAACGGGAGTTAGGCAGTTACTCATACTTACGTCATTACAAAAACTCTTCGACCTTGACAGAACAAAAAACGTAAAGGCTCTTTGTGGTTATGCGAGTCTTTTGTGATCTTTTATAAAGAATTTAATACATTCCCTAACAATTCAAAACTGCCTGTAAATGTTTTAATTGAAATAAATGCTTTGAGTTTGGCACTTATATAAACATTACGCCTTTTCTCGACTGGGCGCGTGGCAGACTATCCAGAACACCACAAGTTATTTGTAAAGGAAAGAAGAATTTCGAATTAACGAATGTGTACTTGACAAACATTGGACTTTTAGTCTGTGACAAAATGCCCTTACTCTGAAACTTATTAATGACTTCCTGACTTACTCCAAATATTGCAAATGAATTAATCAGGATCAATAAAATGTAATGTTTTGTTGGCGGCAGGTCGCGCGGTCGCTCCAGCACCGAGTCGCGCTCGTGGCGGCGCCAGTCCTACGACATCGACAACATTGTGATCCCGCAGAGCGTGGCCGCCAACACGCGGCCGCAGATACTCACCTACAAGGAGATCATTACGCCCAAGTTAGTATACGTCACTAGTCACTATGGAGTTTCTTGCCCAATTCTCTATACGAAACTACTTTTTGGAAGCAACTATTATCAATTCTATTTTCTTGGTAATGTTGACGTTCAAAAGTGCCTATTAGTGGTCGACTTGCTTTGACTTTATAGCAAAGAGTTAGTAGCTTGTGGCTAAGTAATAACAGCCGCACGTGTCGATCGATCAGGTTAAGCTACGCTTGCCGCAGTTGGTCCGTGGATGGGTGACCATTTTTACATGTCAAGGTCCCTTTGTGCCTCGGAAAGCAAGCACGTTAAGCCGTTAGTCCCGGCTGTCATTCGTGGATCGTTGGCAGTCGTTACGGTTCCTCAGAAGGCCGAAAGTCTGACAACCAGTGGTACCAAGGCGTATCCTATTACCCAGTAATTGGGTAGTGGAGTTCAGATAGGCAGTCGCTTCATGTAAAATATTGGTATAGAACTGCATCTAGCTACACAGGAATTCGACCCCAATATAGTTTAGAAAAGGCTAGGCAGATGATGACTTTGACTTTATAACAACCTATCATCATCGTCATTAATTAACTGAAAGACATCCACTACTGGACGCCACTCACGAAGACCAGTCCTGCGATTCTTGCAACCATCGGATTCCCGCGACCTCATTGGTCCATCTTGTAGGGATCTAACACATTCATAATAATTATGTTGTACTACTAACTTGTAGCAAGAGCAGATGGCGCCACCGTAAGCACCTTTTTTACACTAGTTTCTGGTGGTCTAAGTCGGTCGGATTATAAATGATAAGTGATTTTATTTCTGTAAGTAGGTTTGAACAAACACTTTTACACGTCAATCATATTTTTTTTAAACTAGATGGGGTCGGCGTTTCCTATCTGACTACTCTGAGAAGAAAGGCCGAAACAAACTCAAGTGGTCACAGTCTCTTTTAAAGTCCAGACAAAATCTTGGTCAGGTCATGTGAAAGCTATGTAGATCGGTGTCTGCAATGGTCTTTTGAGGAAAGAACCACACAGATTGAGTGGACCTGTCCAGTCAGTGCACGCAATTGTCAGTAATCGTGCAGCTCAACTTAGACTCAAGGAGCTCAACGATTCGACGAACAATACCAAAGAAAGGACATTTGAGTAGGCCGCATAAATTACTAAAACTGCCAGATCATGATTACGTTGAGAAAAATACAAAAATAAATATAAATAAATCAATGACCGACATAGTTCTCACATTCACAATAATTAGAATAATATTATAATAATCTTTGAGGACCATGTAGATTTGTGTCTGAAATGGTCTTTTGAGGAAAGAACCACACAGATTGAGTGGACCTGTCCAGTCAGTGCACGCATTTGTCAGTACCCATGTAGCTCAACTCAGAACTCATATAGAATAAATGTACTTATTACAAATTTAAATGCATCCATTAAATCACTGACGCCGAGCCGAAACCGCTGGGTCTAGAAGCATAATATTTTGCACTAGAATTCTTTTTTTAGGAAGGATTTTTGAAAATTTAACCCCTATAGGAATACCGATGCCGTTTGTTTCGATTTGCCGATGAGAAATCCCATCGGGCGGCACGGCTTGTTGGATAATAGATACCTACCAGTACATTCGCGTTAAGAATGCAGTGAGTCATCATTGTCCGTCGGCCTAGCCCCGCCCCCTAACCAATCAAATATTTTCAAATTACAAAGTCAAGTTCACAATGACAGTTGAAGGCATTGCTTCGTTAAACTTAATCTTTTAAAATATAATTAGTTTGAATTTAACACCACTGTGAATACACCTTTATCTTGCAGTTGCACTGATGACTCACTGCATTCTTAAGAGCGTTTATACCTTATGAGTGGCAACGTCGCAATTTAGTGTCATTTTTCGTGGTTTTCAATTTTTATCATTTAATTAATCGGAGCTATATTTTAAAAATCTGTTTTAACTTTTTAGAATTACGTGAAAGTGTTTAAAAAGTAAGTAACCGTAATGCTTACAGTTATTTTACAATGAAAATAACGCCCTGCAAGTTTCCAATGTATTATTTGCATATAAATAGAACTGTAAACGCAACGATTTCTTACCTTTTACACAGTTTTCACATAATTCTAAAAAGTTAATTAAATAGATTTTTAAAATATAGCTGCGATTACATCATAAAAATTGAAAACCACGAAATATGACACTAAATTGCGACGTTGCCACTCATAAGGTATAAACGCTCTTAACGCGAACGAACTATAACCATTATAGAATTTTAAAACTAGCTTTTATCCGCGCTGCGTGTTTATTGCATTTCATAATTTTTTTATGCAAGTTTCAAGCATGAATAGTAGCCTATTGTCCTTCTGCAGTTCCCAGGCTACCTGTCATTCAGTGTTAGTGTGTTTTCGGTTGTGATTTAGACGTGAAAAGGTAACAGATGGATAGTTACTTTTGCATGTACAATAATGTATGGATAAAGTGTTCCTTGATAAGCTAAGTCTCCTGTCTATCCTAAATTGCATGTTGCCAACAATCAAGTTCTTGTTCAATAACATCATAAATAAAACACAAAGGAGTTCAATATTGTTTACGAAGTTCGCATATTTCTTCCGACGCACCCATAATAGTCTTACGACTATTATTCACGATTAGTATTCACTACATATTATTCACAGTGTATCAAACAAGGCAATATACTAGCTATGTAGCACATATTTCAAATTCAAATGATGTCATTGTTGTATATTTCACCTTCTCATGGCTCTTATTATTTATTATACTCTTTTGGAGCTGATTCATTTATTAACTTGATGCACATATGACTCATTAAATTTTCACACCAATTGTCAGGCAGCTAACTGCCGTTCAATTGTTGAGTCGATAGTTTTTCTTGGAATAACTATAAATTGACGGTAACTTACAATGGGGCCCTCACATAGAATAATTGTGAGGAAGACGTCAAAAGGCCGCCTAAGCCGTTAAAAAAATAATTTACCATCTGACAATCTAAAATTAGTCTGGCAATCAATGTATCAATCAATCATTTATTTGCGACGAATGTAGGTTACATTAAATACAGGTGGAGTAGATAGGAGTGAGCCATGTACATTCTGCCTGGAAATAGTACTTTATGCGGCATACCCAAATTTCGTTTCTTTGGTATTGTTCTCGAGTTGTTGAGCTTCTTAAGTTCTGAGATAGATAGATAGATAATACGGGCGGTTGTCCGCAACTCCACGTCAATGCGCGTATTTTGCGTACGGGTGGGAAAATCGGTTATTCGATCCACCCCAGCTCCTCGAGAAAGGCCAGCAACGCCTTGGTGTTGCTGACAATCTCACGTAGGGTACCTGGGTTGCTGAAGTACTTTGCCCTGTATGTGGTGACCACCAGGCAGCTTAGAAGCACATGGGCTGCTGTCTCGTCCTCCTCCATGCAGGCCCTGCACAGCGGACTGTCCGTGACTCCTAATACAAAGAGGTGTTTATTAAATGATCCGTGACCAGTTACAGCTGCTGTGACTGTACGCAGCTGTTGCTTGGTTAGTCGGAGAACCTGTTTCGTGAAGCGGCCAACGATTGTGGGGAGTGCTTCCCTAGCCTGCCTGCACTCACGTTGGTCCACCCATAGTTTGTGATGTTGGTCCCTGGTGCGTTTCCTTACCAGAGTGCGTATGAACCCGAAGGGGAGTGGCACGATGGGTTCGGGACCCACTGGTACAGCGTTCGACCCCCTTCTGGCAAGTTCGTCGGCTGCATCGTTGCCTAGCGAGCCGCTGTGTCCTTTGATCCATTGAATGGTTATGTTATTGAGGTTGCCCACCTGGTTTAGGCGCTGGTGGCACTCGTATATTAGCCCAGAATCAACGGTGTGACTGTTCAGTGCTTGCAGAACGGCCATGCTGTCTGAGAGTATGCGGATCGAGTGTTCTTTAACTTCCCTGGCCGTGATGGCTGAGGCGGCTAGAGAAATACCCATGCATTCGGCCTGGAACACTGTGTTATGGACCCCCAATGGTTAAGTTCTGAGTTGTGCTACACAATTACTGACAAATGCTTGCACTGACTGGACCAGGTCCACACAAATCTGTGTGGGTCTTTCCTCAATAGCCCATTTCAGACGATCTACATGATCTGGCCAAGATAATGTATGGATTTGTTTCACCATTTCTTTTCAGGGGTAGTCAGATAGGAAATGTCGACTCCAACTAGGTTCTTTTATTCCTTAATAGGTATATGACGTGTAAACGTGATTCCGATATCCTATCTAATGAATGAACATTTTCATTTCATTTCACTAAACATTATTATTTAATTTCAGATGGAGACTGCTAGAGATTTCGGATGCGCCGCTAAATAACGGTGTCGGCAAGTCCAACCGCATTTCCGTTGAGAGTCATGAGAGTGAGGTAAGACCATTCTTTTAGATTTCAACACAATGATAACATTATTGAGTCGGAATATTAAATCAAAAAATCAAAATCAAAAGTCATTTATTCAAATTAGGCTGAGAATCGGCACTTTTTGAACGTCAAAATCACATAAGACAGTCCCCCCAAAACGCCCACCCTTCACCACTTCCTAGTGCTTTAGCTGGGAAGAAGTGGCGGAACAAACTCCCCAGCAGCACTGCTGTCTGTTCAGTTAGAAGAACTGGATTCTATACAATAGTAATAAGTAATTAACATTACGAAACACAAAAATATTAAAATTATTTGCCATATTAGGTCAGCTAGCACACGCCTATATTTAAAACTATACTCAAGCAGAAACAAATAAATTAAAAAACAAAAACGCAAACGGAACTTAATACATAATAAAAAGCCTCCTGGCATAAAGGGCGTGCCCGTTTACATATGCAATTATTATGTTACTTACTAAAAACTGACTGGATGTGCAAAAGGTTTGTTCCTTATAACAACACGCTTGCTTTATAAGTATGAAATTCTTAAGCATGCGCGTTTTATTTATAGTGTAATATGTGTGTTAATCAAAAAAGTAAATTAATGGAATTGGTTTTGGTCATTCTATTTAAAATAAATAAATCTAATCTGGAATATTAGATATCTGTATAGAAATCCATCTCTGATCTGGTTGAAGCAAGGAACACCTAAATTAGAGCAAATTATTTTCACTTTCTAGCATACAGCTAGTAAGTGGCAGCTAGAAAGATGGTCTTTCACACAATTTCATTAATTGTTTCTGTATCTGTCTATGGTGTGTTTCAAGAAGAATGTTTTTCAAATCTTTGTATCAAACACATGACCAAAACTAAGCACCCAAGTGTAATGTGTTACGTTTTATGTTTAAAATTATTATAGAAACCACATAAAACATAACATATTACATATTATATATATATTATACATAATGCTGTATATTAACCTATAGGATAGTTGCTATGGGTCTTTGTTGCCTGAATTAAATGTTTTATTATTATTCATTCCACAGGAGGAAGACGTATCAGACGCGGCGGTGTCGTTACGTCACACGCGCGCTGAGAGCCGCGAGCGCGCGCGCTACGTGCGCAAGCGTCGCGCGCGCCGCTCCACGCACGAGCACGCGCCTGCGCACGAGCACGCGCCAGCGCACGAGCACGAGCACGCGCCCGCCGAGCGCGACGCGCACGAGCACGAGCCGCCCGCGCCCGCGCCCGCCCCGCCGCGTGCTTTCGAGCCGCAACATGAGGCTAGTACCTACATACTACCATGCTTACACATACGTGCTGTCCCAAACGTCTGGCGTAATGATCGTTACAAGTACAGTCACGAGCATAAATATGCTTACTCCGCGTCCGGAACGCGTGTTCACGCTGGCAGAGGGCGTCTTCCAGAATTTCGATAAAAGTGACATGAACGCGAACATCGCTTGTAATTAGAACTCGCTGTTTGCACACCATAAAACATGTATCAATATTTTAGGAAAAAAACGATTGGCGTAACCACCTACTAGGCCTAACTCATTTAACATAAATAAAATATTTTTACTTTTGCCATCCAATCAAAAGTCATTTATTCAAATAAGAGTGAGAATTAGCACATTTAGAATGTCACAATTACTTTACTGTCGCCAAAACGCCCGCCCTTCACTACTTTCTAGTGCTTTAGCTGGGAAGAAATGACGCAACAAACTCCCCAGCAGAAAGAAAGGAGAAAAACGCTTTTGAATCTTACATGAGTGTAACGCATTTATGCTCGTAACTGTACAGTTCCCGGCCTTTGTAATGGCATATCTGTCACTCACACGCACCTGTCTGATAGTCTTGATCTAAAGTTTGATGTGTCATATTTACGTCCATGTACACTTGTAAATCGACAGTTGTTCCTCTTGTGCTAGTGACATTATAGCCCTTTTCTTCTGGCTTTCATTATTTCCCAGTTTGGCAAATCCATATCTATTCCTTGCTTATTCATTCGATTTATCTATGCCATTTCTTTTTATTTATAATTCACCTGTAGTCATATTTTCGTTATTTAACATTGCGCTTACTAATTTCATCTGCCATTGACGTTATTTTCATATATAACCATCGTATTGTTTCCACATTATGTAATCAGCCCACAATTTAACCCCACCCACCTTACTAACGAGCCCCCTCAACTAACGTTAACTGTGAATGTTACTCCAGACAGTGAGACCGTACACGCCGCGCCAGTTCCCGCTGGCCGACGACACGTACCAGCACATGCGCGCCGCCATGCCCGACGGGTTCTACGCGCCCGCGTCGCGCTCGCCCCCGCCCCCGCCCCCGCGCCCGCCCCCGCCCCCGCCCAGCGACTCGTCCAGCTCGCTGTCGGCCGCCGAGCTGCCCGCCTTCGACGGCGACGACCCCGACGACGTGGAGTGGGACCCGTACGCTCAACGAGCCGACCGACGCAAGACCTCCTTCAGGTGAATCGCTCTCCCGCACGACTGGTTATACATTGTCTCGAGAACGCGACCGATGTCCGAACACACGGTACCGAGTCCGGCCTCGGCTTCCCTGCCCCGGATCTGAGCTATCCCTACTAGGCAGAGGAGAAAAGCTTTAAAGGGCCCAGTGCCTATGTAATAATAAATGTAGTTTTAAAATCTGTCTCTTTCTACCGACTCGTCTATACAGACCAGACTATGCTAAGCAGTGTTTAGTCTTTGTATTTAGTTTAGACACACGCGCAACTATTTCATTTTGTGATCATTCTATTGATATTGGCAAGCATTTTTATAGTAAAAATTATATATAAAAATAACTCCTTTCACTTACTGTAGACTAGTATTTTGTAAACACTAAAGTTGTCACAGGTGGTACTTTTTTAAGCTGATTTTTTTTTATATTGACTGCTTATTACGATCCAGATCAATAGCTTATTTTTATCATGTAAGTGATTACAAATTTAAGTTTATTATGTAATTGTAAGGTTTAAAGTTCTTGATTAACGGCGTAAAATTAATAAAAAAATTGGAAAACTTTCAAAATTTAGCTATTAAAATTAATTGTGTCCATTGAATAATTATATTAATAGCATTGCGCGTATGTTACTGTAAGCTACTACATACAATATTCTTGTAAAAATGTATAGAAATATGATGGAGTAAGTTCATTTAGGATACACATATAAAAATTATATTATGTGCTATTACTAAGAGCACCCATTGTACAATATTTAAAAAAATGTGCAAAATACACATACCTGCAGAATAATTGTTGGTGTTTTACTATAATTATGATAATCTCAAAGCAGAACAGATTTTTGAATGAGGTATCTGTTTTTCAGTTGTTGACAGGAAACTATTTTTTAATTATAATTAATTATTATTGTATTAAAAGACAAGCAATAGCTTTCTTGATGCAGTTTTCATTTGCAAGTGAGCACCTTTACATTCCCTTCAGTTCAAACGATTTGTTAATGTGGATGTTAAATTTAATTTAACTGTAGGTTTGCATTGCAATTAAAATGCTACTTTAAACTAATAAAGAGATAAATATGAACGATAATTATGTGTTCACCCTAAATATGCGGCTACATTTAAGTTTCAACTAAGCTTTTCTACATTTAAAAAAATGCCCAATTGCCGCCAAGCGCTTGTAAATATTGAGTATTATATTTCATAGGGCACTGATTAGAAACTAATAGACTGGCTATAAAGTAATTATTTGAATCTCTATAAGAGTACGAATTTGATGTTTCAGAATAATAAGGCCCTCGTTTTTGCTTCTTTAAATAATGATAATTTTAGTTTGATTTACCATTGGTAATTAAAAATCGCAATTTTTTGTTCACACATTTAAAGATATGTTGCTTTACCTTTTAGAAGATAAATGAATTGTTTGTATCATAATTAGGTCTTTGAGACAGGAAATTGACTGAGTATTAAATTTTAATATAAGGTTTGGAGAAAAATTCACTTAGTCTTCTGTCACCGACTAATACGAAGCTCTTGTGGTATACGTTTATTTGAAATAATAATGCCGTTCTTCTAATTTATCAGAGTGTATGTTGTTGTATAGAGACTGCTTGGCTGCTTGTATACATACATATATTGTGAAGGTGAATGTAAAATATTAATGAAGTTTGTTCAATTTTCTTGAGAAGCCAAAGTCTTCTGGTTATTTGTAATTAATTAAAATAGTTTAGTTTTTTTTAATGTGACTCTGTTCCAAAGAGCGAATTGAGAAATATAGAAATAAATAAACAGTCACTTTTGTTTTATTTGTGTCCGAGCGAAGATTCGGTTTTCCGGCCGCAGTTTCGGTTTCGGCTTGCCCGAAACTGGCGTTCGTGAGCCGTCGGTTTGATAGAATGCGAAAGACTGACGGACAGACGGCGCGCGGCGTCAGTTACACTGAAGTCATGTAGGTTACTAGCAGACATGCTGCTTTTAGTATTGGCGAGTATGGATTTATTCGTTTTCCGAAAGATTGATACAAGCTCCAAGGCCGTAAATTCTCGGAGCAGCGTGCAGCGGCGGGCGTTAAATGGAACTGACGCTGCTAGAACCGCCCCTTCGAAAGTGCGGCCTAAGGGCAACAGCAAATGAATCATGTGACTCAGGCTGGCTGGACAAATCTTCAAAATGCTCGCATTTAACTAGGTCAATAGAGCACTTTATGTGACGGCTAAATACCCTTATTTCAGAATTTGTGACGCTACAGAATCTTAGATAATCGACCGAAAACGTGTCTAGCCAGTTTGAAAAATCACTTTTCGCTCGTCTCTCAATCTCGGTAACGGAAGTGATTTTGACGACTTTTTGCATACCAACGGGCGTCACATAAATTTGTGACAGGCATCGAGCTAAAAGTTTTGTGATTTTAAAAGCCAGCCTGAGTGCAAGCTGTCTGGACCATTAAATTGACTTATATGGTCTGGACACATGTATCTCCGCTGCCTGATGTCAAAGTCAAAGCATTTATTTCAAATAGGCACATAAATAAGAGGCACTTTTGAATGTCAACGTTTACATTTAAATACAATTGATTCTAGTCGCCCCTTCTAAAAGGTAGTTTCCTATGGAGAAGAATGGGCAAGAAACTCCACCGTTACTCTTTTAAAATGTGTTACAATATTTTGTATACATTAATTATATAATTGTATGTGAAGACGATGCACCTATATTAAAAATTACCCTACCACAATAGGTAAAAAGAATTTAATAAATGTAGCAATGATAAATAATTAAGTAATAGATACATGGTGTTCACATATTTACAAACATTGTAAAAGTATATTATTTCCCAAAATATATAAGGTGCTATAAAAATATCTGCCACGGCTTTAATGGGAGGTAGTATTGTGTTTATAGATTACAATAGTGAAGAAATTTCGTACCCCGGAACAGTTAATTCAATTTGAGAAAATAAAGTAGTTAAAATAACATTGACTCTACTCTGCATAATGTGGTTCACAAATTACGCGCGATGGGTCGCTTCGTCAATGAAAACAACTGCTATCTCTTTCCATCTGGTCTTTGAATGAAAACTGATATCAGCTGACTAGTTCGTCACTACCTAATCTACTAGGTACGCAATAATACGCCAAGTGTTTTAAAAGTGCAATTACTTACCAGCTACCGCATTCTTCCAAAAAACTGACGTAACTATGATGATAAACTTCCCATCACACTTAAAACAGGCTTTGGACTGTCAAGTTAGTGTAAGAATCGCAATTTTTTTCTTATTATTTTTAAACAATAGGTTGTTGTTGTTGTTGTGGTCCTAAGGCACCCCGCTGGTGCTGAGGGCCCCAACAATAGGTACTTAGATTAATATCAAATAACGATAAATTACAGTAACTTGGCGTGTTTAAAAGTTAATCATCTTATTTACAACAATTGCACTGTATTTACACACTCCCTACCTACTTATCTACAAAACTGTTGCACAAGTCCGCCTTCGCGTTGCACATAAATGAAGGCACGCTTACGTACATGTCTCTTCACTTTGTCTAATGTGTCCGTTTCACTTTTAACTTGCCTAAATGCGCGTTTGATGCGCCTTTTTAGTTCTTCCACACTTCTAATGTCATGTCCGGTTTGGCCGTACACAAGGTCCTTTACACGACCCCACAAAAAAAAGTCTAGAGGGGTTAAACCCGTGAGCGAGGAGGCCACGGCACTGGCCCTCCTCGGCCTATCCACCTTTCACCGCCGTACCACACACCGTTTAAAAAGTCCCGTACGCTGATGGCGACTGGCGACGGCGCGTGCGACGAACGGGGTAGTGCGGGTGAGCGTGGGGGCGCGCGGGGGCCGACTGGCGACCGCCCGGCGGCGCCCGGTCGCGTCGGCTGGCGCTTGCGACGAACGGGGTAGTGCGGGTGGGGGTAGGGGCGCGCGGGGCCGATCAGAATGGCAACAGTTTATGCATGTCGTCGCCGGCGTTTTTGAATGAATTCGGTGCGGTGCGGCAACAGCTTATAAGTCTACGGGATGGTTTTATGCTAAAAAATCAATTCAATTTTATACGTAATTATTTTTGTATGAAAAAAAATGTGACAAATAATCAATAATTTATCTTTACTTTTGTAATCTATAAACACAATACTGTCTCCCATTGCAGCCGTGGCAGATATTTTTATAGCACCTTATATAAACAAATAATAAGTCGGTGTGTAAGTTAAAGTAATCACAGAATGTAAATCAATGTCATAAAAATAATAAACTATACAATTAAAGTAGCAACAAATTTGATTTTGTCTAGACCCTAGATTATCCCATGGAGCTGGACCAGCATTTTTCCAAGCATTCTTAGCTTGGATATAATCCTCTAATTTGTAATATGCTTGTTTACACAGTAAACTTTTTAAATGAGTTTTAAATTTTCTTTCATTTATTTGCAATACATGACAAGGTATTTTGTTGTAGCGTTTAACACAGTACCCCATAAAAGATGTAGGTATGTACTTTAGCTAATCTGAAAAATGGTTGATCTATTTTATCTTTATTTCTTGTATTAAAATGATGTCTAACACTTATTTTATTAAAAAGATGCAGATTTTTTCTTCCATACATAATATTTTCATAAATGAATTGGCAAGGTACCGTCATAATATTAATCCTTTTAAATCGTAGACAGAGATAGTTCCCTGAGAGATTCGCGGTGACGTAGATTATAAATGGCTCTGACAGCTCTCTTTTGCAAAATAAAGATGGATTCAATGTCAGCAGCCCGACCCCACAGTAAAATGCCATACGACATAATGCTGTGGAAGTAGCTAAAATAGACCAAACGCGCGGTTTCTACATCTGTTAACTGTCTTATCTTTCTAACAGCATAAGCGGCCGACCTTAGCCGCCCCGCAAGAGATGTTCTATGAGGTCCCCATTGTAATTTCTCGTCTAGCGTGATTCCCAGGAAAACCGTGTGATTAATAAATTCCACCTTTTCTCCATTCAATATGATGTCACATTCGCTACTTCTAACATTCGGTAATTTAAATTTAATACATTTGGCTTTTTTACCATTTAGTACCAAATTATTTACCGTAAACCAATCATGGACCTCGTCGGTCTATCTTAAATATCAATGATGCTGTCTGTGTTAAGTATCAATGATCTGCAAATAACATGGTAATGATGATCTACGGCCTTCCGAAATGCGTTCAAAATTTTGTGACGGGGACTATAATGATAACCTGAATTTGTGACGGAGAAACTTTGCGTAGTTTCAAAGATATTGATCATTTAAATTTTACCATACAAACACTGCAGTAGGGTTACCAATATTGTAGGTTTTATGTAGGACTAAGTATATTTTAAGGTGTTTTCTTTAATGGACGAAAAACCGTGTATTGGTGATAATAATACGAACAACTGTAGGTATTTAAATCGATAGAAGACAAAAATGTAGAAGTGAGGAAGGGGGGGGGGGGGCATTTTTTAATGTTATTGATTATTTACGTGCAGATACCTACTCTTTCATCATCATCATCATCATTTCAGCCGAAAGACGTCCACTGCTGGACATAGGCCTCCCCCAAGCACCTCCACTTCGACTGCTTTTGCGCTTCCCGCATCCAACGGGTTCCTGCGGCCTTGACATGATCGTCTGTCCACCTTGTGGGAGGCCTTCCAACGCTACGTCTTCCGGTACGCGGTCGCCACTCTAGAACTTTCCGGCCCCATCGGCCATCTGTTCTGCGAGCAATGTGCCCTGCCCACTGCCACTTAAGTTTGGCAATTCTTCGGGCTATGTCGGTTACCTTGGTTCTCCTGCGGATCTCTTCATTTCTGTTTTGATTACGCAGTGAAACTCCAAGCATAGCCCTCTCCATTGCCCTTTGGGTGACTTTTAGCCTTCTAATAAGGCCCATTGTGAGCGACCACGTTTCAGTACCATATATCATCACTGGCAACATGCACTGGTCAAAGACTTTCGTCTTGAGGCACTGCGGTATGTGGGACGAGAAGATATTGCGTAGCTTCCCGAACGCTGCCCAGCCGAGTCGGATTCGACGATTGACCTCTTTCTCGAAGTTGGACCTACCTAACTGGACAACTTGTCCTAAGTAAAGTATCACCACACCTCTACTGTTCCATGCCTGTGGTGTTTTACCCTCGAGTATGACGGAACCGAACAGCTTTTGGAGGGCCCTAAGAACGGGTTTTCCGCCGGCTTTCAGGAGCTCTGCCGTAATTCCGTCATCACTCGGTGCCTATATCTCGTACAGGCTGACGTCCGGGATGTCTTCGGTATAGTGTCGGGTCAATCTAGCTCATGGGTCGTTAGCCAGATTCGTAACGGGGTTACTTGTTGATGTGTATAACTGTCCATAGAACCTCTCGATCTCTCTCAGCAGCTCAGGTTTGGCGGATACGATCCTATGGCAGGATTACAGGATACGGTCTTCAGTTTAGTAAGCTGGCTCTGCCCAATAGACAGATCTCTAGCAAAGACCTTAGAGCCTTTATTCCGCTCTATCGCGACCTCAATACGGTCTGTATTGAAGCGGCAAAGGTCACTTTTCAAGGACTTAAAGATCCGTCTATTGAGCTGCCGGTACTTCAGCGCGTCATCTGAAGACTGCAGGATCATTTCGCGCCTCTCCTTCATGAGCCGCAAAGTGGGATCAGAGAGCTTTTTTGTGTTCGTACGACGGGTCTTAAAGATCTTGGACCCGACCGTATGGACAGCTTCCACGAGCCACGAACCCATCGTTATATTCGTCCACGGAGCTCCCTAGGCACTCGAAACGATTTGGAAGTTCGAGCTGAAAGCTCTCGGGGTTTTGGACTTGGATCGGTGCTGGGCGGAGCGTAGACTTCATCAGTCGAGATCTTTCCAGCTTAATATTTAAGTTCAATGTGCCTCTTACCATACGGTGATCACTTCCGGTTTTCACCGCGTTGATCACAGAGACATCATTGAATAATTGCTTCTTCGTCGACATAATGAAGTCAATCTCATTTTTTGTTTTGTCATCCGGGCTCTGCCAGGTCCACTTTCTGTGCTCCCGTTTTCTGAAGAAGGAATTCATCATAAAGAGGCCTTCCTTCTCCATAAAACTGGCCAGTAGGTGGCCCCGGTGGTTCCGACGTCCAACTCCAAATTGCCCCACTCGCAGCTCATCATCGCTTCGTTTGCCCAGTCTCGCGTTAAAGTCCCCCATGACAACGGTGAAGTGAGTTTTAGAGCCATGCATTGCTCTGGAAATATCCTCATACATGGTCTCCACCTCATCGTCGGGGTGTGTCGAGGTCGCGGCGTAAACCTGTACGACCTTCAGCGAATACCTTGCGGATATTCTGAGTATAAGGTACGGCACCCTGGTCGACACACTCTCGATCTTCACCACGTTGCTCACAAGGGACTTATGGACGATAAACCCGACACCCCCTTGGGACTGCTGGTCGCCCTGCCGGAAATTTCCGGATTTGAGGATTATCGAGTCCTCCCCTCTCTTCGGACTTCAGATAACCCCACTATGCTCCATCGTAACCTGCTCAATTCTTCCTCGAGTTCGGTGATCTTCTCGTCGGTCCGGAGTGTACGCGTGTTATATGTTGCCAAGTCCAGTTTTCGGTGATTTGAGTGAGTAGCCGGATCTCTTCCGGGGATTCTTAGCACCCCTTGCCTCACCACTGTCTTGGCCGCTGCCGTAGCCAAGGGTAGGTGGGCCGCCGGGCACTAGGGGCCACGTATTTCTTGTGCTTGTCATTTGGGGGGGGGTTTGCCATAATCGCCACGCTTGGCAAGCGGGTTGGCGATCGCAGTATGGTGGTAAAATACCTAGAGAACGCTGCTGCCCATTCTCCGCTATCGTCCCTACTCTTTTTAGTAGGTAGGTATTGGTGTTTTTCATGGTAAATAAGTAGATATTGTGTCAGGATAACTAATGCTCGAAGGTATAAGACCAGCCACTCTAAAATAAACTCCACGCAAGCTCCGTCCCCACGCACCCCGCTACTCCGCGCATCAAGGTCCGCGAGCGACCCGAGCATCGCGCCGACGTAAAATTTTAACTTCATTTATTTTGATTTTAGAATAGCGAACATAGAAGGAATGGAGACACCTTTATTTATTTTATGAAATAAAATAGTTTTTGCAATTGTGATAGTACTTATTTTATTTAACACTAACTACCTACTACATACAATATACAGAGTTGATACGAAAGAGGGGCTTTCCTTTAAACTGCCTATATTAAGTACCATTTTCAAGCTCTGTACCACAAATAAATTAAATAAGAGCTGCAGTTTAGTCGCAAATGATTTTTTATGTTTTTGCCATGTTTGAACACGATGTATCTTTCCTAACAGCTGATTATATCTGACGCAAGTCACAGGTACAACCATGTATATAATATACCTATGTTCGCTACAAAGATGGCAATGCAAACAAGGAAGCAATAAATACACACACACTTGCACTTTCATTACAAAGTGTGGTACTACTTGTTTGTTTGAAAAAAAAAAGCTAATTTTTGGTGCTTTTTATTTTTATACCGTATCGAATTAATACTAAACACGTATAGTATAAGGTCAGTCGGGGCAAGCGCGTCATACTTTTCATGAAGTTGAGTTGTGTAGTAAATATTTCTATTTTTATTAACTTTCGGCAATCAAATTATGTGGTTTATGGTGGTAAATTTCACTGAAAACATACATAGCTGTACATTTTCAAAATTGGATAGCTTTTGTTGAATAAATTCTTTCTTTAAGTAAACTATAACCTGTAGACGCACTTCCCCGCGAAATGGGGCAAGCGCGCAATGACTAAAGCGCGGCATACGTTCTTAAACCGTTGTTATTATGACAGTTTTCAAATTTGATACAATTTTAACTCGATAATCAAGTACAAGCACAAACCGTGCGAAGCCAAAACAAAAAAAAAAAAAAAAAAATCAAGTACAAATGAGACTAATATTAAAATGGTGTCTTAAGCCACGCCCCGATTAGTATTGCCATAAGAAAAATGTTTTTTATACTGAGATTAGTTCCGACTTTAACGTTAGATGACTCTGTGTCTAAATATTTATATAGTTTGCGAAATTTTGATGATAGAGGCACTTGCCCCGTAGAGGCACTTGTCCCGACTGACGATACGTAATGTAATTTAATGCCCCTCTGTCATATCAACTCGGTATATAGCTAGATACTACACACACACACTTATATACCTATAATAATATTATATAAGTACACCTTTTGATTTTTGATCGTTTAAATCTTAAAAGGGGTGATGTTACTCATCATTATAAAGAAATTTTACTACGGGACCAACCTGAAATTGTAAAAAGATATCTGCTGATCCATATACATATTATATCAAGTTAGGCGATCATAAATGTATCGATGAGCAGATTTTTTAACGCTTTTTTTACGTGGACAAAGTTGTTCATAATGGTGAGTACACACAACAACAAAGTACATAATAACAATTACGAGTACAATGACCCCTTTGGAGGATCCAAAGGGGTCATTGTACTCTTAATTGTTCATATCTGTTAGAAAAATACATAAATATAAGTACCTTCATTAATCCATCCAAATAGTGAGATTTGGAAAATATTATTCAAATCTAAATCTTATCTTATTCAGGGTGTAATTCTAAACACCATCGATCTTTGATCGCATTCCACCACGAAACTAAATGTCGTAAGTCTCAATTCTTATTTCGTTTATAACTAAAGTAATAATTATTTTAGAGAAAAACTATCTTGTGGCTGGATAATAAACTATATTGTCTTACTGCTAGTATTTAGTTTAGACATAAAAGCCGAACAATCTTGATTTAATTTATAATAATCTATGGCGAGGCGAAGACATGATTTTCGAACAAAAAAAGAATCGAGCTAAAATTGTACAATTACGTAACTGTCATTGGCACTATTTTCTCAGTAGTATAATTTTAGACCCACCATACCACAAGTGGTGTGGCCAGTGGTTTGGTGGGTCCCCAATGTGCTAACCGTAGCCTGCATACCATTAGATAAATTTCGTTCGACCCGTTCCACCGGTAAAAGGTGTATTAGCCGAAGCGACCATCGATGAACGGTGTTTTCAGCGAATAGTTCTATCGACGATGGATTTATTCGTGGAACCAACCGTCGACTAAGAGTGATTTCGGCGAACCGTACCATCGGCGAAGAGGAGTTCGCTATACCGTTCTGAACTTCTTTTGTAAGGGCTGATTTTTCAATGGTCATTTTTTAAATTCGACATTGTTTTACATAAAATCTGCCATTATTTTTTCATTTGGATCCTACGACAAACGACGGGTCTCAGAAAATTATGTCAATTTAACTAACTTTTACGTATCTTCATAAGTATCGGTTTTGGCCGAAACTGGAAGAGCCGTATAACATTCGGTTACGGTTTGAAAATCTCGTTTCGGTCGGACAATAAATTATAAGAAATAATACAAATCAATTTTGAGTGTATACGTCTTTATTCTGCATTTTGCACTACAATAGCAGCATACAAATAGTAAACGATGACTAGTATGCCTAAAAAATTTAACTACTAAGTGTAAAATTCATTCTACTCAACATTATAAGGTACTCTTACACACATCGGCAGTAGGCAGAATATTGACAATCGTGCTTGACATCATTTATAACAACTAGTGTGAGCTGTATATAAATTACGGTCAAAAAAGATGTTGTGTTTACAACGCAACATGTATAAAAATACAAAATCGTTTAAACAACAAAAAGCTAGTGAGTATACAAAGATGAAAGGAGTTGATCTTGCATCCTTAAATTGTTATAATGTAAAAAGTTTATCTTCGCGATTATTTATTTTAATTGGCCAATAACCTGAGATTCTATTTACGAGAAAATGTAATAGAAGGAAATTAATAATATTATCTTCTAGTTTTCTGCTCCTGTAATTACCATAATTAAGTACGCAGTAAGTAGAGTACATGACTTATTCGCTAAATAACCAAGACACAACCTAACAGTAGTTAATACTTTACAAAATAAACATGGCACAATTTATGCAGCCTTGAACACACTTGTGCACCAAGAATCCGGAATGTGCGTAATTAATTATACATAATGCTAATGTTTACTTAGTCTGCAAGTGTGTACAACGCTTATAATAATAATATGTTTGGTACAAAACAATCATACCATTTGTTGATATTCATTTCACAATAACTTAATTTACAATCACAAAATCGCTAAAAATAATACTGTAAGTATAATAAATCATGAATGGTCAAAACTACACAGCCTTTTATAAAATAAATGCAATATGGAATGTTAATCGATAAACATACTAACAATATTGGTACATCCAATCAGTCTTATCAATTTCGTTCTACCAAGACTATTGCGAGGGAAAACTATCTTTTTTTTAAGGATGCAACAATAGTTAGGCCTTTTTTTGAAACGAAGTTCCAGACTGGCTTGACGGGTAGAAACCGTTACGTAAAGAAAAGGAGTAATGCCCCCTCCATGCGACTTTCTCTCTCTGTCTCTTTCTATTAAGAGCGTTTATACATTATGAGTGGCAACGTCGCAATTTAGTGGTTTTCAATTTTTATCATTTAATCGTATAGATATTTTAAAAATCTGTTTAATTAACTTTTTAGAATTACGTGAAAGTGTTTAAAAAGTAAGTAACCGTATGTAATGCTTACAGTTATTTTACAATGAAAATAACGCCCTGCAAGTTTCCAATGTATTATTTGCATATAAATAGAACTGTCAACGCAACGATTTCTTACCTTTCACACAGTTTTCACATAATTCTAAAAAGTTAATTAAACAGATTTTTAAAATATAGCTCCGATTAAATGATAAAAATTGAAAACCACGAAATATGACACTACATTGCGACGTTGCCACTCATAAGGTATAAACGCTCGTGTGTGTTTAAATTCATCGAAACCTGACTAAAAGTATTGATTTCAGGGTTTTTGCTCCCAATAGTCCTTAAGTAAGAGAAAAGTCTTAAGACATGTGATGTACCAAACAAAACTTCCAAAATCTCATGGTTTGCTTACACTAAGTTTCGTACGTATTTAATTAAGTATATCGCCGATTACATTATGTACAAATTAGTTATAATAACTGGGTGGGCTTAACTACTTACTAAGCGTAACTTTGACCCAATAAATGAGCGAGGTGCATCTTTAACTGATGATATTAAAATTAACTTAAACCCTAATCATCTATTCAAAAACTCTGTAGCTTGGTAAAGTTAGTTGATATTTCTGGAGAGATCCTGTATGCGGCGCGCATTGCACTCTCTGCAGTAAAGGTGGTCGTCGAGCGGGTAGCAGCCGCGGCCTTCCTGTCTGGAACACAGCGAGGTGTTGCAGTCTTCACAGGCGTAGCACGACACGTGGAAGCTCTTGTCGAGAGCCACGATGCGAACCGTTTCCTCCGCACCGGTCTCTGGCACGATCGGCTCACGGCAACGCGCGCAACGAGGCGCATATCTGAATTAGATAACACAAAATATAAACAGGTCTCAAAAGCATTCAGTTTACCAAAGATGTAAGAACCTATGTGATAGGGGTGATTACCACACTTATGACATATTTTTATAATCTCTCTTAGAATTGAATATAATTTATTGTTGTTAAGTACAGTTGATTAAAAACGCTCAAAATATAAAAAAAAGTTATTTGAGAACTCATAAATATTGTCCACATTGACATTATGGTTCTAAAAGCAAGTATCTATGGAGATAGGCTATCTATCCATTCTACAACACACAAAGACACAAAAATATGGTCTGATAATCATTATTCTATTCTATCCTCTTTTACCTTTTATGAAAATCTTCAATACAATGTATGCGGTTGACGGCATCCACTGTGAATGGGATCCCATCGAGACTCTTCTGACACACGACGCAGGTGAAGCACCGGGGGTGGTAGGGCTTGCCTGTCGCCCTCAGTATGCGGTCCAGGATAGGGTCGCCGCATACACAGCATTTCTCTAATGTATCCAAGTAGTCTGTTTCGCACAGTGCCTTGCCTTGCACTGCATAGAAGGGCCGGCCCTAGAATAATATGCAGAACATAAGTAAATAAATGCGAAAGCTGATTTGTTTTGAGGTTTCTGCTTAGAGAATTGATGTAGATTGTTTAATTTTATAAGAATAAATAGTTGCACATTATTGGAGAACCAAGGAGTGATTTCCAGATGCAATGTGTATAAATAAGACGTAAGCAAGTAATGGGCTGGAGGGGCCAGGAGCCATAATTTTATAATAATAATATATAAGTATGCACCTTACTAAAATTGTATGATGATTTGATGTCAGTAGTGAATTGGTTAAATTATTGTAAATGTGTGAGCACCAATGCTGCCGCGCTAGCGATATCAGCAGTAAGTGCAATTTTCGACAAAATGGGTTAAATATTGATCCCGAATCAGCGCAATGAGCTCTACCAGATGTGCTAACAGCTGTTTTAATAGCTTATCGGGAACTGGTAAATTTCGTTAAGGATAAAGGCAGTAAGTCCAATAAATGAGAAATCTTCCTTAACATAACAACGGTATCTAAGTATAGTTACCCCGGGCTTACAAGTAAAGCTCAGTCATTTAGGTTTTACTTTTACTTAAGTTATGTGCAGTAACTGTGTATTGCTGTTTTCAATATATAAAATCATCACAATTAATAATTTAACTTAAAAAAAAGTCCGGAAAAACAAAATTGTAACAAACATGTTGCATGCCTGTTACTCAAAACTATGCAAAACATACTAACTGCTGTTATCGCTAGCGCGGCAGAATGTATCACAATTTATTAATTTGTCATTGCTGTCATGTTTAATTCTTTTTAGCTATTAAGATGTAGTAATTTTATTCTAGGATGCATCGTCTTCACATAAAAATAATTATAGTATACAAATTATTGTAAAATATAAATAAAAGAGTAACGGTGGAGTTTCTTGCCCATTCTTCTCCATAAGAAACTACCTTTTGGAAGGTTAAACTAGAATCAATTCTATTTTAATGTAAATGTTGATGTTCAAAAGTGCCCTTTAAGTGCCTATTGCTATATTAATAATTTGACTTATAATAATATAGTTCTGTCTGGTAAACAAGTGCTTATGTTCATAAAAGCATTATTTTAGCTCTGCTTAGTGTAGGAAACATCTTACCTAGGCACCCAATCAATTATTACATTACAGACAAGTCACCTGTGCTCAGATGAGAGTATGACTAACTATACAGACAGATTGTTACAGGACAAATATTATTAAGGAAGTATTAGACATTATTTATTTGGAATTATAAGAAAGTAGAATTATAAGTTAAAATATATTATATATTAATATATATTTTAATGGAAAATCAAACTGTATCTGAATACAGACATACTTATTTATTACTATATAATATACTAATTTATTATTAGTAATCCTGATTATAGGTTGTTAAATTAGTCAAGTGTGCTGTCAAGACCTGGCTATCTTCAAAACCAGTTCTTATAAAATTAGGATATAAACTTATTGAACAAAATTTTATTTTATACATACTTGCAAATTAATTCCACAATGATGACAACAGAAGCATTTGATGTGATAGATCCTCTCCATGGCAGTACAGCCCGTTGTCTCGCCCATGATCTTCTCCCCACACTTGTAGCAGTTGCCACAGTACAGGGCATCATCAGGTTCCGGAGTAGGCTCCACAGTAGTGCCAACATAACCACCATATAACGACGTTCCAGACAGCTGACTGCACGGTCTAGGGTTGATAGGCTCATACAGAGACTCATAAGTAGATGATGTTTGTGATCCACCATAAGTAGAGAAGTCCTGCGCGTTAACAGACGCAGAGGACGGAGGATAGGCGGAGCCAGGCCGCCGCAACTCGCTGTAATTCGACTGAGCACCTAAATCACTAATCCTAGACACTTCCGACCTCGTATCCCGATCTCCGTAAATACTGTCGCCTCCGTAAGCATTACGTTGCATCATAATATTGGAGTAGACATGGTTAGTGCCCCCGGGAGGCAGTACGTTACTGTACAGCAGAACATCACCGCTCCGCACTCTGGCTGTATTCCTCACGATGCAACTCTTCACAGGAACTAAGTTTGAGTATGTAGAACTAGTGCGGCTACCATATTCGAGTCTTGAGGAGTAAGACGGTTCGCAGGCAGACTTTACCATACAACTTTGTGGTATTTGAGGCAGAGGCGGCTTATTTTTTTTAGGTGGGATAGATGGTTTCTTCGTCGCCGCGTTAATATCATCTTGAAGTTTGGCCTCTAATTCGTTCGCGTATATCCGTAAGTCTGCTAACTGTTTGTCGAGTGTATTCATATCTACGAATTGTACACTATAGTAAGATAAACTTAATTATTTTATTCATAAAATGGTATAGAAACGTTACGCCCTGATTTATTGTTTGATGCGAAACCACAGAACACTTTTATCTGTGCGAAAATGACAGCACTTTCTTATTGTTTTCTGTGGTCTTGCAGGTTTTACGTTTCGTTTTATGTAATTACAATAATATGATTTAGAGTGGCAGCCATATAATTTATTTTGTAATGGTGCATTCCGTTATGGCTTGTAGTGGCCCTTGTGGCGTCACGTATCACAAGGCTGGTGCTTGTGAACGCACCTGAAATAACGTGTGGCTATTTGAGAACACACCCTTATAAAAGGGCAGCACTTGAGCAAGATTCTAGGGAATCCACCGTTTTTGAGCCCTCTTGCTTGTCGCCCGTTACGAGACATGGACTAGATTTTAATAAGTGTTCGTACTATTTATAATAAGGTACACACGGCTACACATCAAGCTATACATTTCCAGTTTACACTGACCTCTCACTGTAAGGAAATCCTATACAATGCGAGATCAGCTTATACTAGAAATGTATAGCTTGATGTGTAGCCGTGTGTACTAACTACGTGCTACTTGGAACTGTGAAACTGCAAATTGGACTTTCACTCTTCAGTAGTTTTGTACAAAAAGGTATTATACCTGAAAACCTGTCCCTGTTCGCGTGTAGAATGCCTTCCACTTTGTTCCTCAGCAATATTGTTTTGTTTTATACGGTTCCAGCAATTTCTACAAGTATGTACTTTTATTAATGACCAATCATGTTTTATTACAATCGTTAAAATCATAACTCTCAATTATAAGTTATCATGTGAAAATAAAACTCCTATAACTTGTTAGTTTCATTTTTGTTAAGAATGGCGAACTACATAGCGTTTGCTTTTGCACTAGTCCTGCAGGTATGTGTAAAAACTATGCGGCTCCGGGTCCTCGCCTGTTCTGGAGCTGGGTCTGTTATCAGTTATGGCATGGCATATCCATGGGGAAACTATAAAGGAGTCTCTCTTGAACCTCATGCTGTGTGACGACACTCGGTGTGCGGACTGAGCGCTCATGACCCGCCCCCCCCCCCCCTCTTTAGATCCAGTAACGTATTTTGGATTTTATCGTAACATCAGTAACAAAATATTTCGTTTTGCAGCTAGCTATCGTGTATTCCAATGAGGATGAAGAAGGTAAGTGGATGGCTATACAGGGTTACTGGTAATTCGACGTATATCCGGCAGGGGCTGATAAGGGGGCCAAAATGCAACAAATTGAACCCCCCATATGTATGGCCGATATTCAATAGTTTTCGAGATATTTGAATTTTAAGGGTTTTTCGATATTTACCCAAAATTTGACATTTAATTCCAAATAAAATAAAAACTACATATTTGAATGGGTACCATTAAAAATGATGTTGTAGCTGGCACTTCAATTAAGCTATGGACCTAATTAAAACTACTTAATTTAACAAAATAATGAAAATAATGAGCGATATAAGAATAATATCTTACCAATATTTTCATTTTACGCTTCAAAAATGTTGTCTCGTCACAAAAATTTCTGTGACATTAATCGTACAAATAACTAAAACAACTTACTTATCCTGTAAGCTTTCCAGAAAGGTATAAAAGTCAATTTTAAAATACATAATTCGTGGCATGGCATGTGTTTGAACCGGCGCGGGGAGAGAAATTATCTGTGTTTTTAGTTTATGATCCTCGCTAAAACAACCGATTTTCATGGCGAAATTCTTCGCGATGGGGCGGGGTGTGAGGGCGGGGTGTGCGGGCGGGGGAGTACACGGCGTCTGCTGCGCTCGCGTCGCCTTCCTTAGTAAGTTTTGACTCTCCGCCGCGCAAGCACGTGTGTTGTTATCTTGTTACCAATCTCTCATCCCGTTAATTTGTTATCGATCTTTATTGTTAATTCTTGTTTCTCTTGTTATTCTTTTTGTTATCATTGTTATTTCGGATAACATGGCTTCGTATCCTAATAACGAATACGCAGACATAATGTTTTGTTATGGTTTTGCCGATGGAAACGCGGCTGCGGCTCGGCGAGAATACCAACGCCGCTTTCCCGATCGTCGACTTCCCCACGTTACTGTTTTCGGTAGCACCTATCGACGATTGTCTGAAACTGGCAGTGTTCAAAGAGCACAATTCAACCCTGGCAGACCTCGACGGTACACGGCTGACGAAGAGGACACCATTCTTCAGTGTTTTATTGATGACCCAAACATCTCAACGAACATTGTTGCAAGACAGCTCGGTATGTCCCAGTGGAAAGTGTGGTCGGTAGTACATCTATCAGGTAGACACTCGTACCATTATCAACCTGTTCAAACATTGCACGAGGGAGATCCTGCCAGGCGACTCGAATTTTCTCGGTTTATGTTAAACGCTGACGCTGACCAGGAACATTTCCTAAGAAATATTTTGTGGACTGACGAGTCAAAGTTTGACCGGGATGGAATAACGAATTACCATAACTTACATTTTTTGGCACCTAAAGCAGGCAGGAATCCAAAAAAACTAAAAGAAACTGCGTTGCAAATGAGATTTTCCCTGAACGTATGGATGGGTGTCGTTGATAATTATTTGGTGGGCCCTCATTTCTTGCCCCAAAATTTGAACGGCGAAAATTACGAGGAGTTTTTGAGAAACAACCTAGACGATTTGTTGGCGGATGTTCCCGAAGAAATAAAAAACAACCTCATGTTTCAACATGATGGTTGCCCAGCACATTACCGGATTACTGTCCGACAGTGGCTAGACGAGAGATATCCAAACCGATGGATTGGGAGGGGAGGGCCAATTCCGTGGCCAGCACGAACCCCTGATATCACACCACTTGATTTTTACGTTTGGGGTCATATGAAGGCATTAGTTTATGTGACCCCAATAAATTCAGTCGAAGAACTTCGACAGCGAATAATAAACGCGGCGCAACAGATGAGAACAACGTTCACATCAAGAGTGACGAAAACCGAAGTTAGGAAGAGAATTCGAACCTGCATTCGTAATCGAGGGGCTCATTTTGAACAAGATGTGTAAAATTTGTAATAAAATTTGATGTATGTACATTTTTTTATGCATTTTATTTCATACAAATACAAATGACCCTTTCTCTCCCCGCGCCGATTCAAACACATGCCTTGGCACGAATTATGTATTTTAAAATTGACTTTTATAGCTTTCTGGAAAGCTTACAGAATAAGCAAGTTGTTTTAGTTATTTGTACGATTAATGTCATAGAATTTTTTGTGACGAGACAACATTTTTGAAGCGTAAAATGAAAATATTGGTAAGATATTATTCTTAGTATATCGCTCATTATTTTCATTATTTTGTTAAATTAAGTAGTTTTAAATATGTCCATAGCATAATTGAAGTGCCAGCTACAACATCATTTTTAATGGTACCCATTCAAATATGTAGTTTTTTTTTATTTGGAATGAAATGTCAAATTTTGAGTAAATATCGAAAAACCCTTAAAATTCTAATATCTCGAAAACTATTGAATTTCGGCCATACATATGGGGGGTTCAATTTGTTGCATTTTGGCCCCCTTATCAGTCCCTGACGGATATACGTCGATTACCAGTAACCCTGTATCTGTATGTGTTTCTGCATCATAAAACGTGAAAAAAATTGCGTAAAATTCATTGCAGATGCAGAAGCGATGAAATAAATAATTTTTTTTTTTTAGCTTAAACTTTTTTTGCAGATAAAATGAACGGGATAGAACCACAGGAGGAAGAAGTAAGCAAATAATACTAATACAAAATACTTTTTCTTTATTGAAGCGAAACTTCATAGGCGGCGATTGGACGAGAATTGAGAGTGAAATTCCAAGGACGCGCTACGATTGGCAACATTTTTACATGAAAAAGAAGAAACATAAATAGCTCTCTTTGTCTCTCACACTAAATCTCTCCTATTCTGTATTTTTCATTTCACTTCTATTCTATCACGTATCACGTGTGCAGCACGCGCAATTTTTTTAAACACAATATTTTTTACAGTGGCACATGGACTTTATGCCTGTAAGTACTCAACATTAATATCAGAGATTTGGCAAAAGTAAACGTAATGAAAAAAATATTAAGATTACCTACAGCTTTTACTCATTATAAAAATAATAATGGTTTCTTCAGACGGGCTACCTTCCGGACAGTGTGTACAGAGAACTGGCGTGGTATGGCATCCTACAAATCCAGCCCCTTCACCACAGTTCTAAGTTTAAAGTAGCGGCGCATCTGATTTGGCAGCACACGCTTGGGCGACCACACGTTATTATGGAAAACCCGCCACAGGTAAGTACGCATTTATAGTAAGAATAAAACGAATAAAATGTGGATGTTCTATAGGTAGGTACCTACAAGTTACATTTTGCCGAACCGTTCAGGGATTACAGCCGTGATGTTATGTAATTTTATTTTATCTTCTCATCTGACTGGAATGGAAAATCGAAATATTATTTTATTCCCCAGTCCACCCAGTCTCCAGGAAAGGTAAGTCGACAGATCCTAGCGGAGGAAGCTGCGAAGTGGTCTCGTGAACAGCGCGCGGCGCAGGAGGTTTTGATGGAGAACATCAAGAGTGGTGGCAATGGCCTTACCGTCCGGACTGTTGTCACTAACAACAAGAAATCTGTTTACATTATACAAAACGGTAAGCTTATTTGAAATACAGGTAAAAGGTAGTTAATAACTATCCTCACTCAAAACAGAATTTGACAAGGAAAAAATTATGAAGAGCAGCATTTTAATTTAAACTAATAACAGGATAGCTGAGATTATAACCATATAATTATAACGTATAGTTTTGTAACAGGTAACTACTTCAAGTGCCCCCATGGTTCGGAGCCCGATCTCGACGCATATCGAGTACAAGCAAATATGCACGAACGAAAGTGTACCTTCGGGAAACCGTCCATACCCGTACCTTTGGATCCCTGCATTGAAGCCGAAGTGGCCCCCATAGAGTACTCATTCCATGAGGGATGGATGTTCTGTCTCGGGAACGGCGAGAGAGAAAATAATTATTTCATGAACGGAACTTTGGATTGTGGAAATAAAACTAAAGTAAGTTATGATAAGATCATCTCATCATCATGAATAATCATAATCAGCCTTTAATGCTCCTGGGACACAGTCATCCTCTTTATGAAAGGGAGTAGGCTACGGTCAGTTGTTACTCATTGTTTTAAATATTTTTCAGGTATCAGTTGAAGAATTTCTAGATTATTGCGCAATTGATAATAATATAGTGATCACATTTGATTATTTTGGCGACGAGCCACGCAAGGACATGATGCATAATGCTACTTTGTGCACAACATGGGATCCATGTCGGTTGTCCTATTTGTACAGGCTCGAGGTAACATTAGAAGTTTACATCGTTATGTGCTGAATCCGATATCCCAAGTATAACTGCGCAGTTGACTTCAGTGTTACATTTTCAGCCGCCACCAGTAGAGTTGATGCCCTCCTTCCCCACAACAAGTGAAAATCCTTGCGAATCTACTGTGTGCCCAGAATGTTTGGAGGAAAATGTTACAGATGGAGGATACGTTATACAGCGTAAGTTAATGCTTTTTTATTATGTCGAATATAATTGGTGTGAGCCCAGCAACGGAGACCAGTAGATACGAGAGATTGTACAAATAGGCATTTCGTATACTTAATACATTTTAGTGCTCGTGTGTAGGTGTAGCTAACCGTTAATCAATAAGTCTTAGAAAGAAGTGTTTTTAATGTGTATTATCTTTATTTACAGCCGGAGAATATGAGAATCTTATTGAGAAAATGCCAATAGAGTAGGGGGATAAGAAAACATAATCAAATCAAGGAAAACGCAACTTTTACTGTACTTACTGGAATGCTAGCTAATTAAAATTAAGTTTGGTTCAGTTGTTCATGGTTACTTATGTTTTATGTTTAACGAAACGACGGATTTAAATATTTTCAAATTACTTACGAATTTGTTCTCCCTGACATGACACCAGAAAAAGCAGTTGACGTCTTCGATTGGGACCTACCCACCTAAACAGCCGCTCCAAACGCGCATGCACCATATATGTGGAGGGGGCACAAAAGTTCACACAATAAAAACGTGTGGACTTGATCGTTCGTCGACATAGAATCTGCAAAAATGTGTGCACGACGCATGGAGCCAAAAATCTATGAATTCTTTTTTTAGGTGCATACATTTTTCCTGTTTTAATTTATATTGCAACATAAATATGTTATTCGAATTTCGAAAGCATAAACCGGTTTTAAAATGTTCTATTGGGATTTTCCACTACGCTAAGTGAAAAACTAACAATTAAAATCTAAACTAAATAAAAGTATTATCAAATCAAAATAAGGCGTCGAAAAATTCCTCCGCATCGCTGTCGACTGGTAATGTACCCAAGAGACTAAGCTAAGCCTCTGCCCAAGGTAATGGCCAGCCCTTGGGTCACCGTTTGGAGATTTCGTTAACAACCAAACCAAACAAACCGTGAGCACTCGGACCTCACGGCCCGAGGGTTTCAACCCCAAACGGCTCGAAAATATAATTACCGAATTACCGATAATTGCGCAGCAGCAGCGCCGACACAGCACGCCGCGCGCCTATCCAGGAAGATGGCGAAGAACGCGCTCACAGTGGTCGCTCAACGCCAACCTCAAACCTTGCACAAAAAAGACCGATTAGATATTCTTCTGCAAATGGAAGTTCGCCAGAGGGCGCAGTAGTTTCAAAAGAGTTTTACCACAGTGTAGCACATTCTTTTTTAATTCTTTTTTAAAATTTTCATTCCAATCCCTTCATTTGTTTTAATTTGACAACTTATGGAAGCGAACGTGTCGATCGGTTTTACAAAAATGGAAATAGAGCAATATCGTTCGGTGATTCGATTCCTATTTTTGGAAGGGAAAACGCGCATCGAAATCAAAGAGCGCTTGGATGCTGTGTACGGTGACTCTTCTCCATCGATGGCCACCGTCAAGAATTGGTTCAACGAGTTTGCACGTGGCCGATCGTCGGTTTTTGATGAACCACGTCCAGGTGCACCGAAAACAGCTGCTACGGAGGAAAACATTTAAAAAATCCATGATCTCGTATTGGCAGATTGCCAATTGAAGGTTCGGGAGCTAGCTGAGACTATAGGCATTTCAGTAGGAACAGTGCATCATATTCTTCACGAGGAACTCGGCATGAGAAAGCTGTCGGCGCGATGGGTGCCGCATTTACTCACACCGGAAAACAAGCGCAACCGTGAGACCCACGGAGCAAATACAAAGAGGAGACGGCCTAAGCAACTGTGCACTGTGATTCTCAACTAGGTCCTGACGTCATCATGTAGGCGTGGCCTTAGTCAGTGTTTTGTTGGCGTTCGTCCTGTGCACAGCTCTGTAAACGTTCCGTTTTTACAGCATATTTGCGCTAGAAGACAAAAAGAATGAAGTGTGGTGTTTTATCTTGTAAAAACTACTCGGATAGACGTTCTGATGCTATGGATGGCATCACATTTCATTTGTCAGTAATTTTATGCGTAATTTATTAAAATAGTTCTTTATTCTGCATGTAGTCATGTAGTGACATCTAGTGTGAGATAGTTACATAACTACAAAGTAAAATCAACAGGACGAGCAAATAGTTTTGCTATTGACCAGTAGATGTAAAATAAAGAAGTGGGCGGGATCTGATCACCCCTCACCCCGTAAAGTGTCACCCACGGAGCAAATACAAAGAGGAGACGGCCTAAGCAACTGTGCACTGTGATTCTCAACTAGGTCCTGACGTCATCATGTAGGCGTGGCCTTAGTCAGTGTATTGTTGGCGTTCGTCCTGTGCACAGCTCTGTAAACGTTCCGTTTTTACAGCATATTTGCGCTAGAAGACAAAAAGAATGAAGTGTGGTGTTTTATCTTGTAAAAACTACTCGGATAGACGTTCTGATGCTATGGATGGCATCACATTTCATTTGTCAGTAATTTTATGCGTAATTTATTAAAATAGTTCTTCATTCTGCATGTAGTGACATCTAGTGTGAGATAGTTACATAACTACAAAGTATAATCAACAGGACGAGCGAATAGTTTTGCTATTGACCAGTAGATGTAAAATAAAGAAGTGGGCGGGATCTGATCACCCCTCACCCCGTAAAGTGTCACCCGTTGTTTCATACAGAAACCTTAATACAACATCTCCTCTTTGTATTTGCTCCGTGGTGAGACCACATCGGAGACGTGTTTGGCGCTGTTTAAGCGGAATCCAGCGGAGTTTTTGCGTCGTTTTGTGACCGTCGATGAAACCTGGATCCACTGGTACACACCAGAGACCAAGGAGCAATCAAAACAATGGATCCAGACCGGGGAACGTGCTCCAAAGAAGGCGAAAACTGTAAAATCGGCCGGGAAAGTTATGGCCACCGTATTCTTGGATTCACAAGGTGTGATCTACATCGATTACCTCGAGAAGGGTAAAACAATTACAGGGCTTTACTATGCCGATTTATTGGGCCGATTCGACGCCGAATTAAAGAAAAAACGACCCCATCTGGCGAAGAAAAAAGTGCTGTTTCACCACGACAACGCACCGGTTCACACGTCTGCCGTTGTCATGGCCAAATTGGTCGAATTACGCTACGAATTGCTGCCCCATCCACCGTATTCTCCAGATTTGGCCCCTTGTGACTTCTTTCTGTTTCCTAATCTGAAAATATCACTCGCCGGGAATAGATATGGATCAAATGAGGAGGTCATCGCCGCCACGGAGGCCTATTTTGCAGAGTTTGACAAAAACTATTTTTCGGACGGGTTAAAAAAGTTGGAGCATCGCTGGGCTAAGTGTATCGAACTAAAAGGAGACTATGTTGAAAAATAAATTGCCACTTTTCCAAAATTTTCGTTTACTTTTTGTAGGCTAAGTATTTATTGAATGACCCTCGTAACTCAGATTTTGAGTTTGAGAACGACAATTCGTCCAGGGATGAAACGGACATCGAAGTACTTATATTAGCGTATTTACATGCTCCCGGCAAAGATTTTCCCCGAAGTAAAATACCATGTTCATATTCATTTATTTATTGTTTGTCACAGGTGAAAAGACAGTTCTTACAGTTCGCATTATTGTATCACTTTAAAACATACCCATGGGGTTCACAATATTTATATGTGTGTCAATATTATTGGCTAGGTATGTTAAAAAGAATTAATAAAACTACAATTACACTCTTAATTGTTACCAAGAATTACAAATAACATAGATGCAACAATAATTAAACATAATGCGCATGAGTTTATAACTCATTTCAGTTATACTATTCTGTTACGTCTTGGATTTTACAGCATAATTTCGAAAATGCCGCTTTAGTTTACCATCATTTTTGACAGCGCTCACGCTGATATTAAGCTGTAAACATTACGGTTACTTACTTTTTAAACACTTTCACGTAATTCTAAAAAGTTAATTAAACAGATTATTAAAATATACTTAGCTCCGATTAAATGATAAAAATTGAAAACCACGAAATATGATACTAAATGGCGACGTTGCCACTCATAAGGTATAAACGCTCTTAATTTGGTCGGCGTTATCGCAAGATGGCGCATGTCATGACGTCATATATGACGATTCACGGGACATCATTATCGCGCTCACGCTAATTCGGTACCTACGGGTGTTAGCGCGCCGTAGACAGAGAAACTAAAGCGCGCTCAAATCGATCACAGCGCAACCCGGAACGCTGCCTAAACGTTTTGTGTCAACTGTCAAATCAGTCAATGTCAAATTCACGATTTTCGCACTTTCGCGTCTTTCGCCAAATCGCCATAGTTATCTGTGATCGCCAGTTTAGCATAGCAATGTTAAATTGTAAATTTTGAGGTTATCTGATCTATCTCCTGGTTTATTTTATTATTCACACGTATGGTGAACGTGAAACTGAAATAAAGGTTAATTTATTTTCAAAATGGTTGTATTACATGCTATTCAAGATATTATAGATACTTTACCACAGACAGAATCCTTCAGCTTGCCGGCATTCAAGCAAAATCATTTGAAAGTTGAGTTTACTAAAGATGTAAGTTTATTGGGCTCTATTCCTTTGTATTTAAATATTTATTCTTTCTGTAAGGTTTACTTCAACAGAAATGTTTATGGGTGTTGTTGTGCGGTGTTACAGAGTCCAGAAACCACGGACAACCGCTTCGGACCTCCTATACCGTTTGCTAGCAGTGAAGTTTTCCATGCCTGCATCTTATGGTGGAGGCGCCTTACTGCTTTGGGCGATTGTAAAGCTGTTTACGAAGTAACATTTGCTGTTGAGGTATGTATTTTTGATATGGTGGAACACTTGATTGATTTCGGCTGAGTAACTTGAGAATTTCGCTTCCATAAATAATACCTACCGTATTTTAACAAAATGACAATAACCCTGGAAGAGTTTTATTGTAATATTTTAAAATATCTGTTTCCAGGGCACCGCATTTGTCTTCAAAGCTGGTGACACAATAGGTGTAATTCCCCACAATGATGAGTCAGATGTACATTTCATAATTAATCATCTCAATTTAGATGCCACGGCAGACATGCCCTACACTTTAACTATAGTTAATAGTATAAAAGGAAGTAAGATTCCTCCACATGTTCCTGTGAAGTCTACATTAAGGCATGTCTTGACACATTGTGTGGATATCAGAAGTCTCTTGAAAAAGGTATTTGATTTATTGAAAAAAGTTTTACTTAATATTTTCCAAATGATTATAATATGTAGTCACATGCGTGTGTACAATTCTTTTTTCTATTTTGAGATATAACATTATCTAACAATTTTCTATGTACTTGCAGGCCTTCCTCTTAGCTTTATCAAAATATACAAAGAATGACAAAGAAAGAAAATTACTAGAATATTTATGCAGTAAAGAAGGTTCAGCAGCATATTTAACACATATTTTAGACAAAAATCTTAGCATACTGGACATATTTACTATCTTCAAATCTTGTAAGCCTCCTGTAGAGGTACTACTAGCAAATCTACCCAGATTGTTTCCAAGGCCCTATTCAATTGTGAATAGTGGATTAAAAAACGACAAAGTAATAAAAATCTGCTTTTCTGTGATGACAAATAATAACCGAAAAGGACTCACAACTGGCTGGCTAGAGAGTTTGATTTTGAACGAAGATTTATCTTTGGAAAATGGAATCAAGAACTTGAGTATGTCAAGTGACTCCTACTACTGTGCTAATGAAAAGATTCCTCTCTACCTCAGAAAGAATGTTAGCATGTTTTGTTTACCAGAAAACTTAGAAACACCATTGATTCTCATTGGACCTGGTACTGGTGTGGCACCATTCATTGGGTTTTTAGAAGAAAGAGAGTGCCTTAAGGGAAGCAACCCAGGTATAAAACTAGGTAATGTTTGCTTGTTCTTTGGATGCAGGAATCCAGAATTAGATTTCATTTATGAAGAAGAACTAAAGGGGTTCTTGGCAAAAGGAACATTGCATAAACTTTTTACAGCATTTTCAAGAGTAGATGATCATGAAACAAAATATATTCAGGTTTGTGTATTTCTTAAAATATTGTGTCGTGTACTATGTTCTGAAGTTGGTTGTGTGATGTATGATATCAAGATGCTAGATTGATTAAGTAGTAGATTGACTTCTAAATTATGTTGCAACAGCAGAAAATCAATTGAAAAATTATAATTATTGTATTTTTATTGCAGGATGCAATAACCAAAAATGGGAAGGAAGTTACTCAATTAATCAAGGATGGTGCAGCTGTGTTCATTTGTGGTGACTTAAAAACAATGGCTGCTGACATAAAGGAAATACTAATTAAATGTTTTGTTGATCATGATAGCATGACTTTGCAAGAAGCCCAGAATAAGATATCTGAAATGCAGAAAGATAAAAAATATGTAATTGACGCATGGAGTTAATGAAAACTTGATAATTATTGTGTAACAATAGCAGACTTTTTCATAACAGATTCCATTTTAAATACAAATGTTATTTATTATTGATTAGAACATGTTTTTATTAGGTTCATTAAAATAATTTATTTACATAATATATAAAATAATTATCTTATCTTTGCTTAAATAAAATGTGTTACTTGTTAGGGATTTCTTAGTTTGGTGGCAACCATTACTACTAAATAAAAGAGGTAGGTTGGTTTGGCATTACATCTTCCAGCTCCCTAAATAAAAGTAATGTCACAGGTCATCATCTGCCTAGCCTTATCCCAACAATTTTTGGGGTTGGCTTCCAGTCTAACCGCATGCAGCTGAATACGAGTATTTACGTGGAGCGACTGCCTATCTGACCTCCACAACCCAGTAACTGGGTAACATTATACCCCTTGGTAAGACTTATCAGACTTTCGGGCTTCTGACGACCCGTAACGACTGTCAAAGATCCACGAATGACAGCCAGGACAAACAGCTCTAAAGTGCTTTCCGAGGCACGGAGGGGTCTTGATGTAAAAATGGTCACCCATCCACGGACCAACCGCGGCAAGCGTAGCTTAACCTGATCGATCGACACGTGCGGCTCATATTACTTGGCTACGAGCCCCTATAAAAGTAATATCACAGGTAATGTGAACAAATCAAAACCACAAATATTTTAGAAAAATAATTTAATAGGCAAATTATATTAATAAAATGTTCAAAAAGTGTCCTTTGTGTATATAAACTTAAAATAATTATAGCGTATTAGCGTCAATACATAATATAGCTTTTCTATATGAGATGACCGACTATTATATAAAAAGGTGGTGTGATCGGAAGACAGTCGCGAGAACGAGGCTCGGAAGCGTCACTTTGAGTTCGCTTGCGAGTGATCTCGATTTACTAAGTAACTCAATGTGGAGTTGATGATATAAGTGGGCTACGTTGATGATATAAAGACGTAGGTACACTTGCTTCTGCATTGTACGTATTGTGTGCATTTGTGCAGTCAATACCTAAAAAAAAACTCACATTGAGCACTTCCGTGCGATTTTATTCCAAATTATATTACAGTAACAATAAAGCCATCTTCATATAGAAGAGCATTCACACGATTCTTCGTTGTCGATGAAAATGCTTAAAATCTATTCTATAAAAAGTACATCTAAACTATCGCTGTATGAAGCAGGCACTCATGGCGAAGAAATATACAAACTGATATCTCCCACAAGTAAGTATGTGATTAACTTGTATGTTCAAGTGATTTACATTAAAAGTTATAAAAAAAAAAAACATAAGATACTGAATTAATACTAAAAAATCTCAAAATACAATTATTTAACAGAGTTTTTCTGTCCTTTTGTAGAGTTTTGTATATTGCACTGTTTTACAGAAGTTTCAAACAAAGTGACATGAAATTGGCTGTTCAGTTAAGGTCTATGATATATCACTCCCAGCAGTTGGAACTGTGACTTATTGCCATTATTCATAAAACCCTATAATATTCCTATGAGTATAACTCAAACATTTAATTATAGTAAACATGAATATGCGGTTTGGTTCCATTTTTATTATTAGAGGCAGTATATTATACTGATAAAAATGTACAAGAATTTAATGAATGTCATAAAAGCTGGTACATAAAATAGGAATACATGTTCATCTCCCAAGAAAAATAAAAAATATGTTTGGACCATAATTTTTTTTTTTGTTTCTACTTATTTATTTCTACACCTATCATACCAAAATAACACTTAGTTTGCATGTACGCCCATCTGCGGATAACCCAGCAGAGTATGCGGGTTCGGGGTGCTCGCATGTGGTTCCTCTAATCTAAATGCATCTGCAGCGCAAGCTGGATAAAAACCTCTGCCAGGGATAATACTATGCAGTGGACCAAAATGATAGCCGTCTCGTCCTGGAGCGATTAGGGTGTTTGAACCGCATGCGGCCATGCCGCCTGATTGAAACTCTTGGCGTGAAGCTTGGATTGGACCCTAAGGCCGTTTGTCCACCGCCACGTCATCGTCAACGAGAACGAGATGACGGCGCCGAAGTAACGATACATACATTTAGGGGTTTATTTATATAACGTTGCTTAAAGTTAAGTAATGACTAACGGCTGTTTAACTTTAAGCAATGTTTATAAATAAAGGGGTTACTATAGCCGCGTCGACCGTCTGTGTCAACGGGACGGCGGTGGCGGTGGACAAACACCCTTATACATGAACCTGCTTAAATTCTATACGGAGTATACAACTGGCCAATGGCGCATTACTATAGAGAAAAATAGCTTAAAACAATTCATTGAACACCACTTATGTTAGCAAAAACGAATTATCCTATAATATACCACATAGTAGTATTATTTGCAATACATACATTATTTATAGCACTAAAACATTTCCTTATTTACCATGACCAGACTATTTTTTTTCAATTCAGACACTTAAAATTTACTCACAAAGCAAAATACGCTGTAATAACAACAAAATAGAGTTCATATTTATTATTATAAAAAAACGACAGATTCCCGAATAATTATAATATTTTGAGCACACTTTCCACAGCACGGAATGATTTTGCTGAAAAATCACTTCGGCGCTCGCAACCTAACGTCAATGGCAATGACACATATTATAATAATATGACGAATATAACATGACCGTTAGATGGATAAGTATTTAAGTGTATGTGTTATAGAATACGACACACGCAGAGTATATTATACTCATAACTGTATTCATTTCTAAGGAATGGCTAATACCTACTATTTTAAAAATGCAGCACTTTGACAGTCTTAATTTCTTGTCGTTGGAAGTATATATATACTAAGGTAAAATATAACATAGGCACGTAAAATTTCTTACCACGGTATTACTTTTTCATAAGAAGTACACAAGGAATAAAGAAATCAGAAGGAATGTGATACTGCAGCGTTCCTAAACTGTGACATTTGGTTGAACTGATAAAATATACAGGGTTATTTGTTATACGTCGGTAATCCATTAAGGTGATATAGGGGAGGTCATTTGCAACCAAAAAATGACCCCTATGCAAATGTCAGCCATGTTCCAGTAATATGACATTTTATATGTTTTTGAAGATATCTGAGGGGGATTCCTGTATTTTTAAGAACGTACGAATTTTAATCTGTCAAAAATTGTATAGCGTTTACTTACATTTTTGACATTTGACTGTCGCTGAGATGAGATTGCGACTTGATTTTGAACGTTTTCATTTACGGGAATTGGCCTTCTGGTATCTCGTTGGATAGCTGAGAAGTTGTACATATTTTTGGAATGTTCTGTCGATAAAGTACCACGTTTTCTGCAGAAATCAACCATTTTAGTCAAATAACCTGCTCAAAATAATGAAAATTGTGTGCTCTGATTAAAAAAATATTAATAATAAAAATCATTTTATGGTTGATTATTAGTATTGAAGTGGTTTTTTTTTAATAAATTTTCAAAGTTGTATTCTGCCAAAAAAATATAAAATTACTTGGAAATGGTTGACATTTGCATAGGGGTCTTAAGGGGTCATTTGGTTGCAAATGACCTGCCCTACATCCCCTCAATGGATTGCCGACATATTACCAATAACCCTGTATAATTATAAAAAATAACACATTTGCATTGTTATTTTTTTAAAATATATATTACGACTAGCTAAAAAAGTTATTTCGTTTATGTACATTTTTGGTAATAGCCTATCTGTGCACCAATCACGTAATGTTATTAAAAAGGGCTTACCTATCTAACCATTGTGGCCACCGAATGGAAATATATTTTCTAAAGTTTTCAATTATAAAAAGGGATACGTAATGGCCTTATTTTCATACATAATACTTTTTTTTATTGATAATACATAGTTTCTTTGTTCATTGATTAAGATTACTTAAACAGTGGCCAGAATAAAAAACGGCGTTTTATTATAAAATTGCATAATTTTCCGAAAATCAAGTTTTAGACATCAGTCCGAAACATATCCAAAATCTGATTTCTAACAATATAAAATACTTAATTTTGGACAGATTACATTCTTATTAAGTAACTAAATTATAAGCCGAATATCCTAACTTGTGTAAAGTCAACTCATGTTGCATAATTATGGCATTTTCTTGTACAATAATTACAGATTTGATTTATTCCCTCAAACATTTCATTAGGGGAATGCTTTACTGATGTGTGAATATCTTTATCAGTTGTAGATACGGTATCTATACGAGTCTACAGATAAGACAAAAGCCAACACGCTTAACGTGCTGTCGAAATTAATATCTTGCGATTTTATGCTAAATGCGTACAACGAAAAATGTGGAGGTCTATCTATGAATAACATCTATGCTAATACAGAATGCTTTCCGCTCTCTACAACTCTACGCTTAAAGTTTAAATCTTTCTCAAATAATGCCCTGTATAATATTGCCGAATCAATATTTTCCATTACAGTCATAACCTTGTAAACTACGTACAGTCGCCAGCACATCGGGTCATACTAAACTGTCACATATTTCCAAATGTTTTTAAACCTTAAAATGTTGGATCCAAATCGAATGAGAACATTTGACAGTTTGTGGTAAGTTGACCTGCTGCTGTGTGTACTATGCAAAACTTGGCACCTCATTACAGTCATTACATTCATAAAGAGCATACAAAAAATTGTAAAAGGCTATAAAAGTGAAATACATGTGGACATGAAGAGGAATGGAACAATTACCAGTCTCAGTCGTGGCTCTTTTGGTGGATCTTCTGTGCGGCCTTGATGAGCGGTGTCAGTGTGCGCAGCTCCATCGCACAGTCGAGGAACGGATGTCTCAGTAGCTCGTCAGCTGCTGCTCGTAAATCGACGTCCACTTGTAAACATTTGTCAAGGAAATCCTGGAATTCTATTGATAACTTTTCCCATCTAGGGATTTTTGGCCGCCCGACTGCCGCGATTAGATATAGAGCTCGCAGAGGAGACTCCTTCATGTAAGGTGGCTCACCTTCGATCATTTCAATCGCCATAATACCTAACGACCATACGTCAACCTTCTTACCATATTGCTTCCTGGTGACCACTTCAGGTGCCATCCAGTAGGGCGTGCCGACCATTGTCTGTCGTTTCTCATCGCCTATAATATTGGCACAGAAACCAAAGTCTGTGACTTTGACTGTGCCATCCATAGCAAGAAGAACATTGTCAGACTTAATATCCCTGTGTATTGTACCTTTGGAGTGCAGGAATGCTATGGCTTGCAGAGTTTCGCGACAGACGGCCGCGATCTGACCTTCTTTCATGACGACTTCGGTTACGACGTAGTTCAGCGACCCTCCGTCGAGGAGCTCCATGGCGACCCACAGGTGGTCGTAACTGAGGAACGCGTCGAGGAAATTTACCAGATTCTTGTGGTTGAATCCCTTCAACACATTGATCTCGTTGAGTATTAGTTCCTTCTTGCTCTGTTTGGTTAGGTCTATGTCCTTGATCGCCACTTTAGAGTTATCCTTACTGTCTATTGCGACAAACACCACGCCTGAAAAAAAACAGTATACGTCATTGTTTAGTGCTGCACTTAGTTAAGTAGGTAATTAAAATGAAATGCAATAGTTTGCTGAGTGCGCGAGGGTATATCAAAGGGGTGGTGGTGTGGTGTCCGTTTTCAGTTTTTATAGCTACAGCCATTTATTTGTCAGGCTAAGTATTTTTCCGACTTTTATACTTAGCCTGGTGTTTGACAGATAGTTGACAGTTGATTATTATTACAAGTGAGGGTACCTCACAGTATAGTTTGAAGCAACCTACAACGACCGGCATAAAAATAACATGGACGCCAAGTAAGTACACTTGCCATCGGTACTCTCTTTCTTCTCCTAAAATCATTATCCATAACACGTTTGCTATAAACTTCAGTAACCATAATGTTCAAAAATTCGAAATTTTGTTTTACATAATAATTTTTAAGTACTTCTAAAACTATTCTGTCATAATATCGAGTACTATAATAATTGAATCTCCTAATTTTGCATGAAATAAAGTCATATTTTATGTCCTAAGTATTGTATTAAATAATGTGTAATGGTAAGGTAAATGGTAATCTCCTTGGTAGGAATTGGTTCAAGCCTCTAGGGATTTCAGTTGAAGGTATAAATAACATTAATTTCTTGGAAAGTGAAAATAATGAATCTCTGTTGGAAATACTTATAAAATATGAAGAATTGTTTGATGGAATTGACGAATATAAAGGACCTGAAGTTGTGATCAATTGCAAGAAGGATGTAAAGCTGAAATTTGTGAGGAGCAGGTCAGTATCATTTGCGATAAGAGATACGATACGAGTTTGTGAAGAAATAGATAGGGTGGCTAACGTCGGAGTAATGGAACCAATAGCTTATTCAAATTGGGCTACACCAGTGGTTCCAGTACTAAAAAAGAGATGGTAGTATACGATTTGGAGATTACCGATTGACTGTAAATTCAGCAACTGACACGGATACATACCCTCGCCAACAATAAACAACGAGTATCTATCTGATGTCGCAGGTGGCGTAATTTATACCAAACTGGATTTAAAAGAGGCATATACACAAGTGAAAGTATTGGATGACACAGGTATGCTCCTGACAATTAACACATTAGAGGGATTATATAAGATGGTAATGGTTGGCTTATAGTTTGTAGGCTTGCCCAGGTATATTTCAGTGGGTCATGTCAACGACATTTTCAGGTATTAGAGAAGTGACTGTATTGCTAGATAACATTTTAATAAGTGGAAATATGACATAACGAAAGGCTGGAAAAGGTACTGGCGTGTCTAAAAGACGTAGGACTCAGGCTGAACCGAAAGAAATCTGAGTTTGCAACAAATAAAGTAGAATTCCGTGGTTATGTGGTGGATAAAGATGGTATTCATCCAAGTGACAAAAATATGAAATTGATTATGAATGCGAGGAGCCCTAGTAATGTAAAAGAGCTGCAAACTTTTTTGGGATTGTTGAATTTTTATTACAGGTTTATGAAAGACCAAGCTACGTTATTGGAACCCCTACATAGGCTTTTAGATGAAGATGCTGTATGGAAGTAGGGCAAGTTAGAGACAGATACATTCCAGTAAGCTAAAGCTACACTATCTAAACACTAATACATTTTGATAATAACAGAAAGGTAACATTAACATGTGATGCTTCGGAATATGGGGTAGGAGCCGTTCCATCTCATGTTATGGCTGATGGATCAGAAAAACCTGTTGCTATGGGATCCAGAATTTTATCAAAATCGGAACGTAAATATACACAGATCGTTAGAGAAGCGGCGGCGATTATATTCGGCTTGGAAAAAAAATCAATCAGTACGGAATATGGAAGACATGTAGACATGTATACTGATCATAAGCCTTTGATTGGGATTTTAAGCTCCAATAAAGCAATACCTAAAGTGCTGTCTCCAAGGATGATGCGACGGGTTTTGAAGCTGAACTCACATGATTATGAACACTACTACAAATTAACGCGGCACTAGGATACTACTGAAGAGTGGAAGTTTGATACTGATGATGTTGAAGATGTTTTATTACTGTCGGAGACACCAAGCGCGGTTCAGTATTCGGCAAAAGATATTGCAGATCAAACGGGGCGTGACAATATTTTATCTAAAGTGAAATTCTGGATATTGCATGAATGGCCTAATACCAACGACGGTAATGTGAAATGATATTGGGTCAAAAGAAAGGAGTTATCTGTTCATACCGCCACCGACGCGGGAACACATACGTTACAGGCTTTGCCTGACACTCTCAATGGCATAGTGATATCAAAATCAATTGCAAGAAGTTGTTTTATTAAGTGTCAGGTAAATAAAAATATGACAGCTAGTAGGTACGGGACATTCTTGGACCACTCCTTCTAACCCACAGCAACATTAACATTTATATGGACTTTGCTGGTCCAGTTGACAGAAGAATATATCTAATTGTGATGGACCCACACTCAAAATGGCCAGAAGGAAAACAAGTCAACGTCAAGTGGATGTGCAATTAAGGCATTCAAAGAATGTTTTGCCCCGCAAGTATTGCCACCAGGATTGACATCAGGAAAAAATTAGGAAATATAAATAAATACGAACGTATTTTGGTCAGCCACAAACAGATCAATCCAGAAAGTAGTCAATAGATAAGATTGTTACATTCTTGGTTGTTATACTTGTTATGTAAAGATTACGTATGACGGTAAATGTTGCATTAATCATAGTTAAGAACTCACAAGGTTGTTTCTACCTTGTTTTATTGTTGGCAGATTACTTAGCAAGATTTTGAGGTCTTGATGACAGATTTTCTACCACACAAACTGAATATATCTATTATTAATTGATGTAAGTATGGTTAGATTATCACAATTGACTGTCAGATGATAATCCTCCTACTTTTTAGAATTTTGGGGTAAGTCAGCAGTATGTGTATCCATTAGGCAGTCACAAATAGCAAATTATTTTTTAAATGTAGTGAAACCCAACCAGTGCCTTTCAAAATCAAACTGATTCTCAATCTTCATAAGATTTTGGCTTTTTGTTGATGATATTGTATTATAGTTTAATACACACACTGCCTTGATGGCCCAGAAGTAGCAAGCGCAATTGCTAAACATGAGGTCTAAAGTTTGATTCCCAGGTTCGGCTCTGTTAGACCTAAAGGTGCTAATGGTTTTCTCTATTAGGAATTTCTGAGTAGCTGCTCAGTCTGGGATTGTGCTTGGCAATAGGTTCACTCTCACAAATGGGCTCTGGGACTAATTGTTGCTTAAAGTATAACTGAAATGTGGGTATACACCTCTGCCAAGTCTTTTGAGGAATACAGGTGTGATATTATGAGTATTATGTAAACATCAAGACCTATTTTGGCCCGTTAGCCAGCCACCATATGTTGTGAGAATACTAACTACTCAAACCTTGGGTATGAATTAATGGACCTTGAAGCATGACCAATGTGGTACACACACATTTGCCATTGTCATTTCTTTTGTTTTGAAACAGTAGAACATGACATAAAATAAGGATTTAGACATAAACATATTTCTTAACTTTCCATACATTAGCAATATGAATACTTGAGATTTTGTTTTGATAATTGAACTATGGTAATTATTTCTTTGTAAAACATAATTAATGGTACAATTAGCACATGTTTAGATGGTACATTGACTTGTTTAGCTAGGTATATATTTATTTGTTGTCCAGTATAAATAGTTAAATCTTCTCAATTTACTACTTATTCTCTGCCCAATTAACACATTAGTGTCAATTGGTCACTGAATGCATAGCTGTATTCATAATGCCCTTAACCTCATTTGTGATCTGAAGGTGATGTTAGCACAGTATGAGAATGTAGCAGTTCTATTATGATCTAGCAACATAGTGGCCATTAGCATACTAAAGCTATATAAGATAATTAGGATTATACATATCAGCTAAGAGCAGTGGTGGGCCAGTGGTATCGGCCCAGACAGGCACTTTTATTTAATTTCATCACCACTGCTCTTATAACGGTGAAGGAAAACATCGTGAGGAAACCGGCATGTCCTAGAAACAAAAATTCGAATATCTGTGACATCACCCACCCGCACTGGGCCCGTGTGGTGGATTATAGCCCACTCACTTTCGCTGAGAGGAGACCTGTGTCCCAGCAATGGGAACATTATAGGCTGATTATATCAGCTATTACAAGTGTTAGCCAGGATAAGATAGGCATCATCATCTTCCTTATAAGCTAACAACCTATATTATGATCTACAATTTATTTGCCATGTATTGGGATTTATGCTAAATTCATCTATATCATTTAGTATGAGAGTTTACAGGATTCCCAAATTGAGTAATATCATGGCCTCCCAACTCGAACAATGTATAAATATTAAAAAAAAACTCATAGATGGCATCACAGGTATCGAGCGAAACATTTGAACTAGTAATCGTAAAGATTAAATGATTTTTACACCTTAATAAATTCAATGTATCTTAATTTTATCAAGAACATGCTTCTCTACATAAAATAAGGGTATATTTTATAAGTTAATAATAGATTAAAATTTATACTAACTCTTAACTTTCAAGCTTGCTATGGCTGTAGACGGCTACTGTAACTAGATGGCGCCATCACGGATAGTGAAAGTTCTATGGAACCACAGGCTCCAAGAGTTTCGTTTTTGTATATTCTTGTGTATATGATATATTGTCTCAAAAATAATACTTAAATATTAAAAACAAAAAAGGTCCTGAGCGTTGCGCGTCTAATTGTTGACCGGGAAGTCAATGCCATCTGGTGATATCCCAATATATTACTAAACCAATGGTAGGCTGACAGCGTCACAGCCGTGGTAGCTCAGATACTGCATCTATTGGTGTAACTATGGGACTAAAATTGCGTACAGAATTGCCTACATTAGGACGGCACGCTTTTAGTCTATGAGATTGGATATCTGTACTTGTATTCTTTGATCTGTGATAATATACTATGGATAGATAATGAAGTCAAATAATATACCTGAAGCACCAGCACCCAGCTGCTTGATCCTCTCGAACCGTACATAAGGATCATCCTTATTGCATATCCTCTTCAACTCCTCGTATATTTCCTCATCGTTGAGTGTTGCATATCTAAGCTCCTTCTTCCTCAGTATGGGGCTCTCCTCAGGGTCATTACCAATAAGAGATAAGTCTTCCACCACAGCTGTCAGGTCCATAACTGCATCCTTCTTCTTCATACCATGCTTCATAGGTGCACAAGGCATGGTCTGTCTCTGATTGTATATGTCGTTGGCACTCACTTCCTCCTCGCTGCTCTGGCCGATCGACAGGTCGGAGTCTTGACTCTGGTGCGCATTCTTATGGTCTAACAACTTCTCTATCTCCTTGTTCTCTTCCGTGATCGCCTCGTCAGTGAGGAAGGGTTTGAACGGCTCGTCAGGCGCCTTCTCCTTTTTGATTGTGTACATGTGGAACTTGACGGCCTGAATGGCCGCGTCAGGGTTCTCATTCTGCTCGGCAGGCGTAATCTGTGTGTTCAACAATCTCAACCAGGACGTTGGCAATCCTTCCAACATGCCCGTCTCTGAGTTCTTACTAACGTGAATATGTTGTTTCACATCTGTTGGCATACCAATGTCAGTCGCTCGCTCTTCTCTTTCTCTGGGTTGCTTTTTAGAGAAAAGTTTCCCAAACACACCACGGTTCGATCGCCCACTCATTTTGATTGTTAAACTGTTTGTTTATTAACTTTTAAGCCATATCACTGTCACGTATCTAAAACACAATACCTACATTGCTTGTAAGACACTTTTTAGCAAAGGCGGAATTTAGATTTAACTATGATAGGAGTGGCTTTTACACGGACGGATCCTTGGGACGGCGGCCACTTTATCATCTGTCAAATGTCGTGAAGAAAAATGGAGAGAAAATATCGGGTGTGCTTAGTTTCACGCATGTTAAAATACAGAAAAAAACACAAAGAAATGCAAAAATGTTTCAGGTAATTTCGGAAAATCGAATTGTTTTATATTATTAATAGCACAGCTAATAATACTTAATATTCAAGTAATAGTTGAAGTATGAAATCATTCGTAACCCTGTCAAGGAAAATGAATTAAATTTTTGTTCATTTATCAGCTGCGTATAAAGGAGCGTTATATTCGTGCACATATACATTGGTAGGCCTGGCGTATCGCTGCTGATAAATAGGAATTTTGGATGATTCATTGTCCATCCGAAAGGCGTGAAGACTGAAGAGTAATATTGCGATATTTGAATATTGTGAATACGGTTGATAATAGATGATCAACTTATTATGTGAGAAGAACCGGAAGTAAGCAAACATGACTTGTAAATAAAATTCTTAGGTAGGTTTTCAAATAGGCAGTACATAATATATATAATTATAAATATAATTTGATTATTTTTATCTGTTAGACCTAGAGACAACAATAATCTTAAATAAATAAATAAATAAAATTAAATGTGTTAATTTCACGAGTTTATAGTCGAATAACACGGCTCATTACCTACCTACATATTTTACCTAATGTAAAAGTAGCAGTGAGTGATCGACTTGAATTTCGCTGCTGACCGTACGTACCTAGGTACCTAGATGGCATGGCACAAAACAGGTTGCATTTTTTTTTTTTTTGGTTTTGGTTGGTTTTGCAACAAAAATGCAACCCAGGTTCTTACCAGATGTACCTATAACTTTAATGCTGCATCAGACAAACGAGCAAATCAGCAAAAGGTTTTCCTTTAGCGTTTTTGGATGCTGCAACTAGAATGGTAAATGATTGTGGTATAAGCAGAGTGGTAAAAAATGAGACACATTGCATATCTGGGGGTGCCTGTTGCTACTAGAAAGTAGCAACTTTACGTTTAGAGGATTGAAAAAAAAACATATAATTATCGATTAAAGTTTATTTAACTCGACGGGATGACGACGACGGCGACGGTAATGCAATCACGGATTCGAGCATCATAAATACATTTTATTTCTTATTGTTCCTACTTTTTCATTCTCATCGGAGGTTTAAGTACTGTAAGGCTCTTCAGGTGCTTTATCTTTTGTCCGAAACGCGGTTTCCACTCCAGGACTCGTCTGCTCCACCGGCCATCGGTCTTTTGACAAACATGGCCAGCCCACTGCCACTCCAGTTTGCTTCCTCTGCAAGCTATGTCAGTTATCTTTATCTTTTTTATTACCGTAAATCTTGGCGGTTTTCGGGGCTAAGCCCTCGTATTGTTCATTGAGCTGGTTCCACAATTTTGACAAGTTACTTGGCAAACCCTCGAGATGGCCTGTTTCTGGATTCTTGGTTACATGTATGTTTAGTCTTAATGTCGTTGGGAGTCCAATGTCAGCAGCCTTAATTTTATTTTCCACTCTATTACCACATCTGCGTGTTGGAATACAAAACATGGCTTTTAATTATCTTGACTTCGTTATATCACTTTGGAGAGAACACCAGTTACTTTTAGTAGGTAAGTAAATCTTGTTTGAGTTGTTAAAGAATCAATCAGCCCTTTGTTTGACGGCCGCCACTTTAGATTTTCAGTCTTCCTTGATCCTTCACTCTTCTGTAAAATGGAGAGGAAATAAGGTCGGTTCCATTTCACGGGTCTCTGGAACTAAAACCTCCCTGCAAATATTTTGCTATGGGTTAAAAAATGTAGGTAGGGTCGTCCTATAGTTTTAAATGAAAACAAATAAGTAGGTACCTATCCTACTTACTAAGAAATGTGCTTCTTGCATTTTGAAAAGTTTCAATATATTATTAATACATATAAATCGGTAGGTATTTGTTTAACGTGTAAAGAATCGTATACGTATAACAACGTGTACCACACCGTATTCATTTCATGGGTCGTGTAATCGTGTTCCTATAATTTCATTATTGAGTTATTTTTCCTTATTTGTATTTAGAAACAATAGTATACACCCATCCGCATACGTAGGTACCTAAACTGGCACACTGCACGCTAATTGTAACCACATCGATATAAATTTTAATTACGGGATTACATGAACAAGTCCCTTAAAAATGTAAGCGGATAGGTCTACGGTCCGTTCCTACGTATGAAGGATGTAGTTCGCAATGTCGGGAAGTCGGGATATTCTGCTTGAGTAAGTATGAAATCTAAAATCTGACTGAAACTGAAGGGTCAATGGCCCGTGATCATTTCAATTTATTCTCGTCAACAAGACGTGTAGGCTGTAAACTGGTTACATTCCGCTAACTGGCCACTTGTACAAATGAGAGATTTTATGTGTCTGTCTGAATCTTCTATTACTATCCCTTTTACCGTTTGTAGTCCATAACACCAAATAAAAGGATATTTACGCAAGTGAGTGTCGTCAACTGCGGCTAGACCTGTAGGTAAAGAAAGAAAGAAAGAAAATGCGTTTATTTGCGGTAAACATGACGCAAAAAAGAACATAAACACAAAAAATAAGAAAAGGTTGGGGGAAACATGCGTCACATCCACGCAAAACGGCTATCGCTCAGCATTATGCTGCGAGTGCTGCGACCCTATGCAAGACAGAGCCCCAGCGCTGGTTTTCAGCGACAGCCGCATGTAGGTAGCTTTTCTTTAACAAGCCTATACTTACCTACGGTGAAATTCTTATTGTGGGTCCATTTACAGACACATTTATAATCTCATTTCCACAATAAAGTTGACACGAATCAACGAAACAGCTGTAGTTGACAGCGGGAAACGAACCCTGTCATCGCGTATTATTTTATTATTATATTAGGTAGGTATTTCCAAGGCAAGTGGGTCTTGCTTGGGCACTTGCTTGCAGGCAGAAGTGTCTTACTGAGACATTTTAAAACGTTTCCATCTATGGGCTTGGAGTTCAGGTATCTACATGTACCTAGCATGCTTGATTTAACTTGTATCCTATATCTGGTTAATATCCTCTATACACCTAATTGGTTTGTTGGAACTTTCACGGATGCGTAGCTTATTTCTGTATTTCTATGGCATGAAAGTCTATTTTATCCTGTTTTCGGTATTAGTCAAGTTAGTGTACCCTCCGGCGTTTGTTTTTGATTTCCATCGGGATTACGAAAGAGTTAGATACGGATACTTTATCGATACAATCTTATCGATAATTTGACGCATGAATTTATGTCGCTTTCTTTTCTGTTATTTATATTAACATTTATTTTGCATTAGCGTGTATTCTAAGCATGCTCGTTCACGAGATAATTTTAATTGAAATACTTACTTTGTTGGTTACTTCAATAAAATCAAATAATGTCACGTAAGTATTAGAGATTACAAAACCCCTTTGTTCATTTCGATGTAGATGAACTAGGTACTACGAGTGCTACTAATATTGTAATCAAACTAAGCGCATTATGGTATTATTAGAGCAGTGTTGGCCCAGTGGTAACTGTTAATACGACCGCGACTTACGAGTTGTAGGTGGAAGATTCGAACACCGACCGGCGCGGTACTTTATGTAAATTATTTCATTACCACTGCTCTTAAAACGGTGAAGAAAAAAATCGTGAGGAAACCAGCATGTCCTAGAACCAACAATTTGAAGACACGTGTGACATCTACCAACTCGCACTGGGCACTCGTGGTGGATTACGACCTATTCCCTGTGCCAGAGAGGAGGCCTGTGTCCCAGCAGTGGCCAGTGGGAACATTATAGGCTGATTATGCCATTATGCTAAGCACATTTTATGTGTGTTATACATACTTATTACCATATAGGTATTTACATAGGTAATTACCTAAATTTGTACAAAACAGTCCTTTATTAGCAGTAAGAATCTGTATAAATACACTGTAAGAAATCTTATGTCAATCACTGTTGGGGTTTTAAAGAAACCCAACACAAAGGCTAGGCAAAGAATTAGGTACTTACATCATACAAGAACAAACGTGACTGCGACCGCATATTTCCATATAATGTAACAGATATTAACTAACGTATCGTGTAACTGATACTGCGCCATAACTCTGATTAATAAACCCGGTCATTTGTAAGGGTGCGTATGCCTTTGTTTATGTTTATAACGTATGTAAGTAGTTTTGATGTTCTTGTTCACAACGTATTTATGTGTTAGCATTTTTGATGAATTTTCTATTAAAATCTACCGAAATTTAGTAGGTAGCAAGTTCTTATTTATCTAAAGACATTACAACTAACGATCAGTAGATAATTATTTGATAAACTTAATCAATATTATTTATTTTATGTGTCACTTTGTGTCCCTGCGATGGAAGGAGGTTTATATTTTACAACCTACTATAGCACTTTGACAAAATAACATCTTGATATTTTATCGATAAAAGTATCACATCACTAGAAAAACTTTTAAAAGTTTATAGTAAGTTTGTGTTAGTTTAGTTGAAGTCAAAACTTCAGGCGCGAACAGAGATGGTATAGTAAACAATTCTTTCTCTGGCCGATGCTGAGTTATTTTTAGGTCAATAGCTTTTGAATTCGCTCATCGGGCGTAGTTGGACCGATGAAAATGTACGGCGGTATGCGTGAGCGCAACAAGAACGTCTGTAATTGATTTCTCATTCGATTAGGCACGGATCTAATTGGGTTTTAGTGTTTGTCTAGTTTGTTTGCGAAGACATCGAATATTGGATGTGTAAATTACGTTTAAATCCCGTTTGATTTCTGCCAGCATTTAAGTCCTTACTTTAAGTTAAGCAGGTATGTAGTGTCTGTGTATCTACTACAGTCTACAGTCAATCAGGTGGAAAATGTGGACGTTGCTCTTATTAGTGTATCCAGATAACTGTAAAGTGTAATATAACACTTTAGTTGCCTCTTAGGTAAGCTCATTTCTGTCTGTAGTCCTCTGCCATTTTTATTTATTGTATTAAAAGTGCTTAGGAAGTTTCATATGGCCTTTACAAAACATGATCTAACTTTAGCCCGAAACTAAACCTTCCCGGCCTTATTACAAAACAAGGTTTTTCTTTTGACATGGTTTAAACCATCGAGCCTGTTTTTGAAATAAGAACATAACTGAAATCGAAATACAGTTCCTTTTACAAAACTGTCAACTTAGTCCGGTCTTAGATTGTCAATTTTGTATTAAGAACTTTACTAAAGTCGGCATAAAGTTCCAAATACAAAAACTAAATCGAATGTGTAGGTTGGGGCTAAAGTTAGATCGTGTTTTGTAATAAGACGGTCCGAGTCAGTTTTTGTATTTCGAACTTTATGCCGACTTTAGAAAAGTTCTTAATTATAAAATTGACAACCCGAGACCGGAGTAAGTTGTCAGTTTTGTAAAAGGAATTGTATTTCGATTTCTGTTAGGTTCCTACCTATTTCAAAAACAGGCTTGATGGTTAAACCATGTGTAAAGAGAAACCTTGTTTTGTAATAAGGCCGAATGTGTTTCCAGCAGTTGAGTGGGACTAGATTTTAACTGGTTTGGGAAAGTGAAGACTAAACTGCTAACCGAAGTATCTTTCTGATATTTATGAATTGACAATGTAACGTAGACTTGTTTTGAAGCTACACGATATACTATAGATATAGTGGGTGAAAAGTGGAAGCATCGAAAAATTTCTTTCTACAAATGAAAACAGGGGCGCTGGTTATCGCAAAATTGTGTATCTGTGGATTTTCACGTACAAGAGATAAACGGATATATCTAGACAAGATTATGAATACATCTCAATGTTATGTATGTAGGTATACTTAGTAACGTACTTAGTAACATGTTTTGCTGAGTGAACGAAAAAAGAAAACATCAAAGAAGTCTCTGTGAGAAAGAATTTACATGGAAGCAGTAGGTACTTAAGTACTTAGTTTAGTTTTGGTTGAAGTAATCGCAATTTAAATGGATGGCGCATCTCGAACACGTCAAAGAGTTAAGGTAAGTGATAACCTACTGTACCTCTTAGGGGTTATAAATGACAGAGGTAGACTCAATATAAGAATCAAGAGCTAGTACGAAAAGGCTGTGGTGAGAATCATCAGATTTCTATAAAAACAAGCAAAAAGTATAAATGAGTAGTTAATTGTGATTTCACACGCCTTGGTACGTAGGTATTTCTGTCAGTCATTGATTAGTAGCACGGTTTTAGATATCCACATTTTTGTTTTCGGATGGAAGGCAAAAGAAAAGATGGATGGTCGGTGAGGAATAATATGAAAGAGAAGGGAGAGAATGCTAGTGTGACGGTTGATAAGGGAGAACGGAAGAAAAAAAAAAGTGATGCGCCGACCACAAGTGGCAAGGGAGGGGCATTAAGATGAGGACGATGGTCATTTTTGTTTCCAATTGGGTCTGCAATGTTTATAATCGGAAGAGACATTAGGAAATTATTGAAATAAATTGAAAATATAATTCACAGTAATAAGCATAGATAGATATATATTTGCTAGGTAAGGTGAGGTTACAGAGTGCTACTTGGCGCCTGATTGTTTGATTGATACAGTTTACTGAGTACCTACCTTTGAAGCCTACAAGTATGTGGTTAGAAGCACAGCACTATAATTGTCATTTTAAGTGTCCAGCCAGTCGATTCTGTAAAAATCTCACCGTGAAGACTTGCGTGGAGTGAGCTGTCAGTGTCATCCCACTGATGCTAGGGATTGACCAACGTTACATTTACAATCATAATCGAGATTTTAATAATATTTTTTATCCAAATTCTATTGATCATGTTATATTACTGCAAAGCTAGTATGTAGTTAAGTGGCTAAACATTACTATTTTCGGGGTTTTAAAATAAAATAGCAAAACCAAAATTCAGTTAGAAACTCAATGTTGTTTTTTTTTGACACTTAAATACTAGCTTTGAAATAATATAAAATTATCAATAGAATATACATAAAAATATTTCTCGATTACCTATGCTTGTAAATGTAATGCTTGGTCAATCCCTAGCATCAGTGGGACTACACTGACAGCTCACTCCACGCTCACTTCACCTAAGTTTTCACGGTGAGATGGTTACAGAATCGCACTGCAGTACTTAATGACAATTGTACTTTTTATGTAATATTATGTACCTACTTTTTTATTTTTTTTCGGTTGGAGACCTTCAAAGACCTCATGAAATTACCAAAAACTTTTCTTCGGGATACCTGGAAGGTAGCTTGGGATATTGGAAGTAAATTGAAGGGTCATTACTTTTAAAGTATACAACCCGACGTTCCGGAAAAACCGTGGTTTGGCAGGGCAAAATTTGGCAAGATGGAGACCTCAGTTCTAATACGATTGAGACTGGGTCATGTTTGTTCTCCAGCCCATTTTGCCAAACTACATATCATCGACAACCCCATTTGCTCGTGTGGCACAGACGTAGATGACATAAATCATTTTTTTCCTGTCCCTTATATGACCGTTTTTCTTTTCTTTGTAACCTCTTGTCTCTCCGTATTCCTTTTCCTACCTCAATACTTTCTTTACTTTGTACAAATAGCTTCCCTGTACCTATTTTTATATGTATAGTCTCATTCATCACATTAAATAATATTAAATTGTAAAATGTCGTCACTGTAATTTGCTCATTAATCACTATTAATAATTATTAATCACCATTATAAATACACTGATCCTATAAATCGTCCTATCCTAAATTCCGTTAGAATTAATCATAAATATTTTATATTTTTTTCTTTCGTTTCCCTACCTTTGTTCTCTGAAACTAAACGTGACATTGGCTAAATGCACAAAACGTGCGACGCCAAAAAAAAAAAAAAAAACGTTCAAAAGGCACCCGACCTCCGGGGAGGGAGGTCGGGGAGTGTGGGATTATTACCTCACTAAAACCACCCCGGTGATCACCATCAGCACATAGAGCGGTCCCGGTTCCACTTAAAAAAACAATTCTAGGAACCCCCTGTGCAACGCCGCTGTAAGGCAATCTGTACCTACTATTGTCCTCTAGAGCGTGCGTTTGGTTCCTATCAGGTGCTACAGTTCCATTGGGTATAATTATTGCCTTACACTCTTTTTTAAGAGCTTTGTGGGCAAATGCTCGAAGTTTAAGAGATCTACTTCAAAAATGTTGGCAAATATTCTTGTTATTTGTAATTTCAGTTCGGTCGAAGCAGTTTTTTTTATTAAGTACAGCTTTTTCCCACCGCTACATATGGATACTTCTTTTTTTCAACATTTCAGTGAAGTTCTCCCCTATCTGTAAGTAGGTAAGCCTGAATTACTGTGGAATTAGCCATTTTTATTAAAGTTTGTTTGTTCACCACTTCCCGAAAACAATACTTCAGTGCTAGGATCAAGGGGGAATTGTCTCTCTTTTGCATGACGCGTGCGCCAGCGTCACTCGCCGGCTGGGCGGTGCGGCCGCCCACTGAAAACGTTCGAGCGCCGGCAGTCTCGACGTCCACTCCGCGCGGTCCGCCTGTCGTTTCCCGCGACGGCAAATAATCCCCCTATTTATAAGTACATATAACCATAACCAAAGTTCGCACGTGATACGAAAACCGCGCCATTTTTGTTTATTTTTTATTTTTTTATTTACATTTCGAACGGGAAACGACGTAACGCGATTCGATTCGTTGATTCGATGTTCTCAATTTAAATTGTAGTGTTTCAGACTAACGGGGTGACAAATGTTTTTAGTGCATTTTTGAGGATATTTTTGTGGATTCTTTTTAGAAGGTATTTTGGTTTAATTTTCTTTTTTATGTCTATTTATAAGCTAATAGTATGGCTGTGGAGCACAAAGTATTGTTGTGTAAAAACCTGTAACATTTTTTATTCATTGATCGGTTATTCTTAATGCAATAATCAATCAGTAGGCAAGTATGATTACCGATGATTATTTTGTAATAGTTCATTAATTTTTCATTAGATTCGAAGAACTGAGTGGAATAGCACATGACATGTAGTTATTTAAATAATATGATTAGATCAACGTCTTACTGGGCAAAGACCTCGTATAAATAAATCAACAGAGACGAGATTAAATATAGCAGTTTGTTTTTTATTTAAAAATTATTTAACGCTAAACCCGTTAGACAGACCACGTAATTGTTGATCTTTAACTAGGTAATTATTCTTATTTCCGATGCAATAATTAATTACAATGACCGAAGACTTGAGAAGGTCTACTCAGAACTAGGACTAGAGGACTAGGACTTGAGTAAGTGGAAGGAATTTAAGTACCTAACCGTAATGTTACCTAAGTAAATAAGCTTGGACTGTCTCAAGACTCTCAACGGTATGTTTTCTGTCGAGGGTTATACGAAAAATAGTTGTATGATTCAATGAAAGGCCTATTGGGTGATAGCGTGACGTATTATTACATTTATAACCCTGGGGTAACGACCCCACCCGAACTTTTATGTGGTCGCCCTAGCGTTTCAATAATGTACAATGTCAACCTGCCAACGTGTTTCTTTTCATGGTGACAATCGATATTATTATCGTTGAAAGGGAATAGATATAACTTTTTTTTTGGGCTTTTTCAGCTGATTTTGGCTAGACATAATTTAGGTAGGTACGTTACGCGACACAGAGGTACTGTTTAATTAACGTACCTATATTATGACTGTTTCGTTATATATATATCTATGTATAAACATTATTTGAACAATATACCTAATTCAGATAGTTTTCAAAATCCACCTGCCCTGGGATATGCCAACATTTTTCATATTTAACACTTTTCTTTTTACTTGCTAAGTACTTTACTGAATTACTTTTCATTCTCCAAAACTTTTTGTTAAGATGACCAGATTTGTTTTGTTTTCTCATCTAAATATATAAAAATCAACTGTCTACGAAAACAAGATGTGACATCGGCTTGAAGTCACTGAAATTTAACAAAACCATCTGTTACAAGTCTCATTTAGTGTGTAGGTATGAGTGAGACACAAAATTGGAATGAGGTTAAATAAGAATAATTGGACACAGGAAGTAAATAACAGCATTATGAAGAAAATACCTGCAAAGCTTGAACAGATCATAACAATCACCATCAATAATCATTGATGGAATTAACATAGCTCATTGGCTTTTTTTTGCTGTAGTCTAGGCTACGCTTTGCAGGTATTTTCTTCATAATGCTGTTATTTACTTCTTATGTGTTAAATTTTTCTTATTTAACCTCATTCCAATTTTCTTTGTCCTGAAGATGCAAAGTAGGTACTCGGCCAGCATGGTCACCCTCTTTCTAAGTGTCCGTAATTACAAAAGGATTTGCATTAGTAGTTGCACTAGAGCCACCTTATCTACTCCTGCCTGTGAAATGAAATGAAAATGAAATGTGTGCCTGTGCCATACTAATGAAATGCGATAACCTATCTAATAACAAATCCATCTACCAAGCGAACTTCTTGCAACGTGGAGGGTTGAATGATCCCGGATTTCAGTGGGATAGGTATAATCTATTAACTGTTCCAAAAGTATCTGATGAAATTGTAAACACATCCTGTTCAATTAAAATTGCTACGCAAGCACACACTAAAACGAATTATTAACACATTCAGCAGCATTTAGAAGGTTCACCGAATCACCACCGCCACTGACCAAGCACCACTTTGTGCAAAAAATCTTCTACGTAAATGAAGGTTTTAAAATTAACCTCAATTGTCAAATGGAAAATATATTATGATTCAAAATTTGAACATCAATGCACTCAATTTGTATGCGACTCTACGAATGACTTTAAATTAGCATCGCAGGTATGTTTTCTGATTCATTGGTTTAAATTTTCATCAGATACTGTTGGAACTTGGAACTGACTATACTTACATACATTACTGCGTGGGCTCAGTGGGCTGCAGTTGGTAGAGGCCTTGATGGTTCATGGTAGTCCAGTATCAAGGTAAGAAAAGTACGAACGCACGAAGCACAGTAGGAGAGGCCACTACCTACACAGTGGCCCATCACTTGTCCATGCTGATTCGTATTTCAGAAGAGCAACAAGCCACAAATCCTTACTTAATCCATAACGTACTTAATATTATAAAGGTACGTGCGAAAGTAACTCTGTCTATCTGTCGGTTTGTCTGTCGGTCCCCCCAGCTAAAGCGCGGTCACTGTCGGACTGCATAGAAAAGAAAGAGAAGCGCGATGACACAAATTAAGCTGGTAATTTCTTGCACAATATGAAGCAATTCTATACCTATTTACAAAAAATCTATTGATTGGACTAAACAATTAAAACACTATCACGTTAATATGTTGCTTCAAGAAAAATCTGAAAAAAACCAGAATGATTACAATGTTTATTAGTATGGTATTTAAAAAAGAAAATAAATTTAAAGAAATTTTTAGAGGTATCTTCGTGACTTCTTTCTATCGTACCAAATTAGTTGTATTACGTTTTCAACACACTATCTAACTAGCATATATCCTGAAGAATATCATATATTTTTCTGATTTTGTTTACTGCAGTGGATCATATACTTTAGGCATTATAACACTTGCGTTTAGGTCATGTAGTCCACTTAACTATTCACGCCTTAATGGCTGAACGGATTGCGATGAAATATGGCTATGATTTGGGTTAGGACATAGGATACTTTTATCCCGGTAGTAGGAACGTTACCGTGGGATGATTTCAAACCCACACGCGGGTAAAGCCACGTGCAAAAGCTAGTAAAACATGTTACTCAGCTCTCGTGTTAATAACACTATCGTGTTAATTTCGCACGACTTGATGTCAATATTTTTTGTGACATCAGTGCAGTAGCTAACATAATTAATACCTACAGATTTGTTGGATGTTCTTGTAATAGAGTGAAGCCACACAGATGCTAAAAGCAGCGTCACGTGTCATTGCTACATTTACTACACATGTTTTTAAGATATAAGAATTAGAAGGTATCTACACACGACTAAATAATATCAAACTATACATTTCCAGTTTTACCTCACTTCGCATTATATAGGCTTTTCGTAGAATCAGAAGTCAGCTTATACTGGAAATGTAAGTATTGCTTGATATGCCATCGTGCGTACTTAATAGTAAAATACCAATTTCATTCTAAATTCTTGACCATTATTTTACTGGATTTATGAAATTGGTGACACGAACGATGTTTTCGCAATGTCAGTGAAAACTTGAAGAGAAATTGAGTTCGTATCTTGCCATATGCATTTGAATAAGAATGACGAAAGACATTTTATTCATTTGTATTTACAAAAAACTATAAACAATTAAACATTCTGAAAGTGCTGGAGCCTTTTTTTTTTTTTTTTTTTGTTTCCGGGGTGGAAAATCCTCATGGATGTCCGCCGCCCTGGGGCGGGCGGCGGGGTCTGTCAGACTCTTACTGACTAAAAACCACCCCGGTGTTCCATCTCACACCTACGCCGGGGGTCGCGGGAACGTACGATCCTTCCGCAACCCCCGACTGGTGCCGCATGCCGGCCCGCCACTGCGGGCCTCTTCGGGTCTGGGGGGGGAGTGAGGTGTTTGACTCCCCCCGCGACGTCTAGGATTGGCGCGCGTGGAACACTACGCGCCGCCACCTCGGGTCCTGGTGTGTGGGTAGCGACGGACGTCCCCGAGTCCGTCGCCCCTGGACCCATTTAGGGGGGCTGGAAGAGGGCGTTGTCCGCCCTCCGCCGACGCCCGGTGCGCCTTCTGCGGGCCGGGTGAGTGGATGAGATAAAGTGCTGGAGCCTTACCCAACCCTGCAGCGGGTAGCCGTAAGGTGCAAGGATAATTTTAATGTTGCGTTGATTTTTTTTGTAAGGTATCTTTAGGTAAGTGGTGCTACACGAAGTTTCCCGATCGGCACGAGCCGAATGAAAATCGAATTTGTATAGGAATTGCTTCCGGTCGGCTTTGTTGTTCAACAAATACTGCCAACCCGAACATTTGTAGCACCCCTTACAGGAAATAGAGTTCGTACCTAAGTACTTCCTAAATGACTAAAGGCGATGTAAATATATCACGTATCGGTATTAATTAACTATAATTATTAGACCAGTTCTAGAGGTGCGCCGGCATCGGCAGCCTGGTTCAGACCGGAACCTATTTCAGTCCGGATCCAAGCGTTACTCTGGTCACTGACTTTGTAAGTGAGGTTTTTTCTAGAAACAGCTGTACAAGACCTCCCAGTTGTTGGTACTTAGAAGTAATCCGGAATCATGAGTAGATAAATAATAATCCCGGCCAGTAACTGTCTCACTGTAGGAGAACGGCCTCTGTTTTAGAACCAAACAGGGTACAAATTTGTTAAACCTTAATAAAAGAGTTTCAGATTTTTATCATGCCAACGGAATATTGACTAGATCAAACTAATTTCTTAGTTATTTCTCAAAAAAAAAGAATTGAAGTCCCAGACAGAAATTGTAGAAATTTGTGTAGCTATACAAATGATATGACTCTGCCTACCTGTTTTAGTATAGTGATTCATTACACAAATTCGTGTGCAATAAATTACGCATGAAACACATTCATCTATGTTCCTACTCTATTGCATTGAATAATATGCTAAAAATGCAAATAAATGTCGGAAAGAGAAACAAACCTACTTAGTTGAACTTGCAACGAAATTAACTTAAAACACGAAAGTCTTGTCTGTTTGGGTCAATGACTAAAGTTCTTTAGTCATTGGTTTGGGTATCTACGTAGGTAATGTCTACTTGACACACTAAAAAAGTAAAGGAAAATCTTTATGCTGTTAATAACTTTCAGCAACTTTTTAACACTATGACAAGTGGGCTAGGGTTATTTCACCAGAGGTCTCGGAAACTGTATTGTAAGTATGTTAAGTAAATGAAAACTAAGTATCTATGTAATAAATGTACCTATGTTTGAGTGCAGTTGGCGTGGGCTGTTACTTAAGGTCCTCCTACATCTACTAGTATTTATTTAGTACACGTTTACGTACAGTTTAAGTACGTGTACTTAAACTACCAAATGGTGGCAGTTTGTAGTTTAAATAGGTACGCACGGCTACAGATCAAGCTATACATTTCCAGTATAAGCTGATCTCGCATTGTATAGGATTTCTTTACAATGAGAGGTCAGTGTAAACTGGAAATGTATAGCTTGATGTGTAGCCGTCTGTACACAGCTCCGACTAATTCTGCAGCTTGTTGCAATGAGTAGAGACGAGTTTAGTTAAATACCTACTTAGCTTTTACAACCGTAGAATTTTGCCAATAAGTTTTCATATAATAGATGACCTCAGAATATCACTAATTCTTGAAAGAAATACTAGGCTGATCAACAAATCCGACTAAAATAGTCGTGGTTTCGTGAAAAACTAGCTTCATCTGTCTGACTGACCGACTCCTTTGACAATTCAAAAGTGCCTGTAAGTGGTTTATGCTTTTGCTTTATGCGTCAGTGCTTCTTCCAATACAAAGGATTCCCGCATTCACACTAAGAAAACCAATTTTGAAGTGTTGAACATTTTATTATAGTAAAATACGAGCGAAGACCAATATCCGGATCTTGATTTACATTCGCCATTTTGAAAGTTCCAGCTAACGCACAAGTATTGTAATTATGCAGCCAGTTATAAAGATATGGAGACAAAATTATGCACGCGAGCAGAATTAACTGGTCACTCCTAAGTATGTTAAGACATTACCGTGAACACGTTCAGCACTTGAATTGCAAAGACGTTCTGTGTACGCAGCCACTAACTATACTTACTACTAACTAGCGTAAAAAGAGAGATCTACAAACTGTATCTTGCTCTCAGTTGCCTATAGAAAGTAAGTAGATATGAAAAATCCAAGTGTTTCTTTCGAAGATTCATTTGTGTTAAATCTCAGAAACAAAAACGCTGTCAATTTCACCGTAAATATTGTAGAAGCAACAAACTGTCTGGACAGAGGGCCAGCTTTTTGCTGGCGGGTGATGGAAAAGAGAAGTCAAATAAATGTACTGATATTGACATTAAACCTTTTTACGCAGCACCGCCCGTGAACTACCAACATAAACTGGGCACGATGTATGTTTAGTTTCTGTTTACAACGCCCTTGCATAATTGACGCAGAACGCGATTTGGTCTCCAGTGAATGTCAGATGTGAAACACACTTGGCTCGTCGCCATAAAGTATTTAGCAGAAGCCGAGATCTTTGAAGGACGATGAAGTATTTCTGAATTAATTCGGGCGATGCGGATAATTTTATTGGCAACTGTAAACAAGGATTTATGTACGAATGATACTGGTTTAGGCTGAATTAAATAACATCGTGGTGTTATTGCCGGAAACATGAGGTTTTTGTAAAATAAACAAAACCAAATGTTCCACATTCAAAATGTATGTTACTTAATTTTTTTTTTCAGTTTTGCCCAGTTTGGCCACTGGAATAGTTGCCGTCTCTGTAGGTTTTATTGGAAACTTAAGTTAAATTATGACGACGCATTTCGTGTCTGTCTGTGTGACCGCTTAGTTCTTCAAAACCACGCAATCGATTTTGATATGGTTTTAACCATCATTTAGATCATTTATTCTGAAAGGTCTATGTGTATAATACATTCATATTTAACTTAGTTAAAGCACATAAATAATGGCGATGTTTTGACACATCGCCATTGCACCCGTACGAGGCAGGGGCGAGTAGCTACCGCTAGTGTTTTATAACGTTAAGTAGGCAGCGTTTCCACCTTTCACATATTATTTTATGTATCATTCAACCAACCGATCATTTACTTATCAGAAACCGTTACAAATAACGCCTCCTTTGAATCAGTCGTTCCAAAAACGTTTATGGAAAGGTTCAGTGACCGCACAAGATTTGTTTCAAGAAAAAACGTAAACATTTTGTTTGGTTTGTTGGTTGCTAGGCAACGGAAGAAGGGTCGAAGTTGGATATATTACGAGGAAACAGCTTGTTAAAAAACTTCCTTGTTTTTTGAGTGAGAAACATTTCTTGGTCAGTTTATTGTCCTAATGACAGGCACTTTCTCTGATGGATGATTATTTCTGATTTGTGTTACTATTCTCGTATCCGGAGAAAGAAATAAGAATGTATTGGCTCGTTATATTGTACCTACCTACTGTCGATTGTTAGGATACATTGTTGTGTTACAGCAATTTCTAAACCTAATAAGATTCAACAATAGGATTGTAAGATAAGGTTCGGCGTTCGAATAACTGTATCGTGTGAGTGGCGCAAATGTATCGATAGCAAAACAATGAACTGAGAATGTATGCACAGTATGTACTGGCTACTGTTGACATCAGCACATTGAAACACAAAAATAAATTATACAGTACAAATATTTAACAATCAATCAAATATGTATAGGTACTGAAAGTTTTTAGAATAGGCCAGTAATAAAAGCAGCTGATGTTTTTTTTAAATTTCGAATTAGAAACTCTTTGGGATTCTGATGTTTCCATTCGAATATTTGCCGACCAAAGTAAAGAAGGGCAGAAGTCAAGAGAAAAAGATGATTGTCTCATTCTCAGGGCGGATCATTTCGCAACAATTGTCCTAGAAGATAAAAAGACTGTTACTGCAGAATGGTATGTCAGTCATTGTTTACCAGTTGTCTTGGAAAATGGTAGACAGCAGCGCCCAAGAAGCAGGATCCTCCCCTCCTCCACCAAGACAACGCTCCAGCTCACTCCGCCAGACGGACTATCGAATATTTGTCTATCGTAAGACAAGTGTGGAGTTAGTAAGTCATCTTCCTTACAGTCCTGACCTGGCACCTTGTGACTTTTATTTATTTCCAAAAATAAAAGATACATTTTTAAGAATTCGTTTTATGAACCTTGAAGATGCCGTGGCTGCGTTTGAAAAAGGCGTGGAAGAAATCCCTAAAGAAGAGTGGGCCCACTGCTTCAGTCAATGGTTCTATCGCATGCGACGGTGCTTAGAAAGGGACGGAGACTACTTCGAAAAGAAATAAAAATATTAACAGGCTTCTACATCGTTCCGTTTTTTATTTTCTAAAAATTTTCAGTGTGACTCACGTACCTGCCGATCAGCGCCAGGTTGCCCGTAAAATTCAAATTGATGTAGGTATGATTATAGATTAAATTATTTATAAACTTACAGGGTGATGATTTTAATGATTATAATTCTGTAAATAAACTCAAACTCAAAGCAAATAAACCAAATAAACCAATTACAGTCAGAAAGATGAAGCTAGTTGCCCATTTCAAAGCGTAGTAGGTACCTATGGAGAAGAACGGGCAAGAAACTCCATGGACACTCTTTTCAATACATACCTGTTACGGTCGCGAACCATATTATTTTAGTTCAACATTCAACCTGACACGACCTGCAAATTGTAAAAAAACGTAAGAAAATTTGAATGAATTTGATTAGGAACGTGTTAGGATCCGAGGGACGTCATTTAATCGTGACGACAACGTCGCCAAAAAGTGGTGGGTGAATGCCTCAGCTGGCTGGCAATCACAGACAATGGAGGATTTCGGACCCCGTGTTGGTAAATTATGCATTGTAGTTTGAATCCTGAACCAGTTTTATTATCATTTTCAAATACCTAAGTCTTTTTTTAAAATTAATATTCCCTGACAAGCTCTTGTCGTGTCAGAGTGTAGATCTCTATTTATAGACTGATCTAGGCAAGGTTGCCCCATTAACTCATCATGTCTGATATCAGGATTCCTAATTACTCTAATATTCACTAGAGAGAGAAGAGACACTAGAGATACTAAAATACTGTACGATAGATAGATAGATAAAAACTCTTTATTATGTACCCACACCATATATTAATTACAGCTATAAAAGTAGACATCTTAAAGCTTAATCTGAAGATGGAGATTTACGATACGAAAGTTCATTTCGAAGAGTTGATTGGTTACGTCTGACCAGGCACAGACAAAGGACGACATATTTCATGCATTGCTTTACAACTTCCTCCTGCGGCTGTGTCATATAATATAAATGATTATTGTCGACAGAATACGTAACGTTGTTTGTCTGAATTTTATCTGCTGTATTAACAATGCTATTACTTGAGGAGTTAATAGACTCTAAGAAAACCCGAAGATGGTAGACACTGCAAATGACAGAACATTCGATTTAAAACTAGATTTGTTTAGTAAAACTATAAATGAAATCTGTGAGATAGAGATTTATAACTGGATATACAATCTTATTGTGTTGAGCAATCTGCAGCATTCAACATTTTACTCTGTTGAATCAATTTCAAACTCTTGTCACTCCGTCGAGTCTCAATATGAGGTATGAGACTTATTAGGTTATTGTATAATCGGTTCTTCATAGCTTCTCAGTACTTTTGACACAAAACAAATAATGATAATTTTTTTTTTTTATATTGGACAACATCGACACAGGGTCTTCAGGTCCCGAACTAGGCAGAGCCTGTACTACGGTAACCTGATGACTGATATACATACTTATATACATATACACACCCAGACACAGGTCAAACAGACATGTCATGCACACAAATGTTTGACTTGTCCGGGGATCGAACCCGGAACCAGCGGCTCAATTATTTGTTTTGTTAATAAATAATAATTCTATTTATCAAATACCTAAGTATGTCATTTGAATCGAATTAGTCTGGTATTATTTAAGAAGCTCTCAAATTAGCGCATAGTTCTACATACTCTATATTTTATCCAAATCAGGTCAGGTGTAGGTGTTTGCGTTAGCGTGCGTGAAAACTGTGGCCTCATTCTAGTTCTATATAATATTTTAGTAGAAAAAAATGTGTACCTACAGAATTTCATTCAGAAATGTGTACAGAGATTTAATGTTCGCAAATATTTGAAAATCGCGAAGGGAAATGAAAATTGGTTAGTTTGACTCTTAGTACAAATATGTCAAGAGAAACGATTTTCTCTTCCAATTTCCTATCGCCTATTGCCTATCGAGGCATAAAGCATAAAAGAAAACGATAGAATTAAGGATGATAGAGGACAGAAAAAGGACAAACGATCTGATTTCTATGATCAAAGTAAGAATCTGATTCACGGATGAGTGAGTGTTCGCTATATTTTGAGAGAGACGACTACTCCAAATCTTATTAATACTGATGTAATCATCTCAGAAGCTTTTGCGAAATGTAACGAAATATCGATGCTTCATTCTAGTGGTATTTTTCAATCTTCCACTCTTTAGCCTCTTATTTCTGTTGGGTGCTTCTGCTTCATGTTTAACGGTACGACAGTTTCCCGCGTAACACTCTGTCCACCGCTACGTCACCCATCTATTGGATTTTCTAGACCGAACACCATCTACAAACAAGATTTTCCATCAGTCTTCTTCATCATTCTCCTATCCTTATCCCAATTTATTTGGGGTCGGCGCAACATGTATTTTCCTTCTCTATTAGTCGTAATCTCGGTAGTCACCTTAGTCAGTCGTTTTCCACTAACCTCACCCCAAATTTTTATCACCTACGTTCATTTCATCTACTCTTTGTGTTCTATCTACCAAACCAACCTGTATTTTCCTATTCCGCTATTGCTATTCCGTGAAACCAACAGTGAGCGCTGTGTTTAAATTAAACATAATTATAAGCACAATTTCTCGCATAAACTCGTGCCCACATGCTGTAACCGTAAACGTGCGAATCTAGTCACACATCTAAAGATACTAGGTCATCGGGTTCAATTCGCTCTGGTAATTGTAACAATTGCAAGCGTCCTTTGAGCGCGTTTCCTTATTAAATTGGACCTAATTTGCGCTGTTATGCGCCCGCGCCGTGACGCGAGCTCTGAATATATTGCATTGTGATTGTAGAGTTTGTTGACTTGTATGTAGGTAGTAGAATAAATAGCTGTGTTGTATATTTATATAGCGCTTTATTATTTGATGTGAACATGTGCATGGTTTGCAGTTGAATCCAACAACTAAAACCGTACGTAGTACCTACATAATTATTAGGTTCTCCGGAATCCAACTATCCGGGTAGTTGGATCCTGAAGAACTTAGGAAACATAATATGGAAAGTGTCATCAGGATTAATTGCGCGATTAGGGCGGCCAATTTGCACCGTGTTTATACTAACTATATCGTTTGCCCATACGTTGTTGTTTCATTTGCAACATGTCAACAGTTTAACTCTTGTTTCTTGCGTCATACCACTACCTACTGCATCTTTAAAGTTTCCTAGAACGGACGACCTCTCACTTCCCGTCAGTGTCGTAAGGTTATATTTATTAGGCTCACCTGCATCGTCATCAGCAGTAAACACGTACTATACCGTTACATTATTGTCAATGGCGATCGTTGGTTTTGTAGATTTTGGTTGATTGGTAGAAGCTTTTTTAGAATATTATGGAAAACAAAACTCTACACCTCTCATTATAAGGGTACTTTTCAAATAAAATGCCTTTTTACAGAAATAGGCGGAATTTTTCACTCGCAGTCTCGTCTCAGCAGTCATGGTTGATGTCATCCACCTGAGCGCTTCTGTCTGGCCTCAAATCTTCGTTTTCAAGGGCAGTAGGACTATTTATAATTATGGTGTCAACGTTTCCCAGTATCCCGGCTACCTGTATATTGGTTCGTGCTGTTCACCCATTAGCTAATTGTGTCATAGTGTCGAGTGACAGACTGGCCTACTTTAAATTGCCTTAATATTTTATTTCGCACTTATCACGCGCGCTTTCTGTCAGACAGGCGGGAAGAACATTAATTATTCGTATTAAAATGGCGTCATTTTCTTTTTTAATTTCCGTCATGGTTCGTTCTAATGGATCTGTATATGAACCAAACATTTGTCACTACTTTTGAAACTCATGATATTAACTTTTCTTTGATGTGAACGTTTATTAGCTGTTTCCTTTTATGTTGGTCTATTTACAGAAAAAATTTGCGAGCTGCAGCTCGCCAAATTTTTAAAATTTTGTTGTTCACTATCAGGGGAGCTCAAAGTCACGACAAAAAGCACGACTTTTTAAAATATTATAAAAATTATAAATAATTGATGTATCCTAGTGTTAGATCACTGGTTAAAATAAGTCCACGTATTACGGATAGTAAAAAAATAATTAGTTTATATTACTGCAATTAGAGTACAATCACACTTTTACTTAACTCAAATTACACAAATAGGGATAGTTCAACCTGTTTTTTTTTAACTAGCTGGCGCGAACAAACATGCTCGTTAAACATGACGCCATAGTATTTTTTTTTATCTCTGACAAACCAAGCAAACATGAAAAAATGCATAAGTAGGTACACGAAAAAATGTTTTGGCATCGAAATTTAAATTTTTCTTTTTTAACGAAAAAGTTACCAGCTGTATTCATTATGGAATCATCTTTTATATCGACACGGTTGGCGCAGTGGTTAAGCGATTGACTGCTGCGTTACGTGTCGCGGGTTCGATCCCCGCACGGAACAAATATTTGTATGACCTGCAAGTAGTTGTTCCGGGTCTGGCTGTTTGTGTATGTGAGTTTAAATGTTTGTAAACGCACCCACGAAACAGGAGAAATTCGTAGTGAGGGGCAACGTTTAAAAAAAAAACCGGTCAAGTGCGAGTTAGACTCGCGCACCGAGGGTTCCGTACAAACCTGTAGGTATATAAGTAAAAGTTCACCCATCACGACAATCGAGTCATAGTTATGGTATTTTTATTGCAAAATGAAATTTATAACATCAAAATATGGAAAGCTGGAGGATCATCAATTAATGACAAAGGTATCTTTATCGTTCCAGTAATCTTTTATTACTAATAAAACCAGTAAAACCAGTATTAAACCAGTAGTACTCATAACGTTGCGTTGACATAAAAGTTTGATTTTGTTACAGTTTAAAGGTATTATAGACTTAAGTATTTAATATGAATTTTGATTTAATACCACAACGCGTTCATGAGATAAGGAGTAGTAACTTGGAAATTTTCAAAATTGTCAAAAATATTTTTCAAAAATATTTTTTTTTTATATGATGAAACTAAAAATTTACGGTTTTCGTAATTTTTCCTATATCTGTACTATAAGACGTGACTTCGTACGAAATTTCAAGATTCTAAGTTCACGGGAAGTACCCTGTAGGTTTTGATTCCCGTGCGAGTTTCGAAAATTTGCGGAAATTTGCGGCCTAAATGGCTGTATCTTTTGATTGCGTTGGCTTAGAAGGTTGATTTTTCTACAGCTTCCAGGGACAGTAGACCTGAGTATCATATAGAAATTTCAGTTTGATACCTCCACGCGTTCCTGAGAAAAACGGTCTTGACAGACGGACGGACGGACGGATGGACGGACGGACGGACGGACGGACGGACGGACGGACAACAAAGTGATCCTATGAGGGTTCCGTTTTTTTCTTTTGAGGTACGGAACCCTAAAAATGACTGTTTACAACAATTTTGCTAGTCTAATACATACATGTTACCAGCCGAATAAACTTTATTGTAACAGTGTATTAAATATCTAATGTTACCTATTATAAATCAATATAATTTTTTATAATCGTTTGGTATTATTTGACATAAGCGGTATAACACTAGACACTGTTATTCACACTCATTGAAGAGTCAAAGTCTCCTTTCTATCAAAATAATGTTAATACAATATTCAGTTTTGTAAAATATATTACTATGAAGACCGGTGTTCCAATTATAAAAACACACGTGTAACGTTGTTTAAACCCTAAACAAACTCGATCCAACTATTATGTAGGTACTACACAAAGGCAGAGTTTCATTGTTTACACAGAGATTACCGGACACGCAAGCGTTTAATGAGAACATGGTGAAGATTAAAAGACTGTGTTTAATTCCTAGCTGGCCATCGTCCCACATAGCTGTTCACGCACTGCCCTACTTCCACGCAGCGTACAGACTCTTTCATAAACTACTTCATATCTCTATGGCAACACGAGCAAATGTATTAGATATGGGCCATTTTTCATTGTTAATTTTTTATTTTTAACAACCACACAAGGTTTTCAGGTCCCGAACTAGGTAAAACCAGTACTACGGTAACCTGATGACTGATATACATACTTACATACATATACACACTCAGACACAGGTCAAACAGACATGTCCGTGCACACAAATGTTGGACTGGTCCGGGGATCATAGCAGACAATTAGCAGATTCCCAGACCGGTTCAGTCGGCACGCAAAAGGCCAAAACATCGTGAATTAGAACTAAATATAGAATCTCACATAGTAATAATAACCTAACATAAGTTTTCAAAAATAACTTCAACTTGGCATTTCTCCAACGATGAATTTCAATTTACATGTTTTGCATTTCAGAATTGGATACACCACCCCGGCATCGAGAAACCGCACGAATCGATACGAAATACGATAACAAAGCGATCCGTACGATCATAGTACGAGGCCAAAGACCGCGGACGGTCGAGACATAGTCCCGAATTGTGATAACGAAGCCGGGGACGTCGACATGACGTCCACCGACACATCGACCACCAGCAGTCAGATATCCGCCGTAGCAGCTGAGGAACACAAGCGTACCGTCGACGAAGCATTCTTAAACAAGATGAAAGGCCTCGTCGAAAGGTTAAGGCTTGAGAACACGACCTTGAAGAAGTCGCTCGACATCGAGCGGAGCGAGGTCCGAGCACTTAAGGCCCGCAACGAGAGCACACTCAGAAACTTAAAGACTGAACACAGAAGGAAAGAAGAATTTCTAGAGAAACAGTTAAGAACACCTAGAACAGATAAACCATCAGAAAATGTGCAGGTTAACGAAAACAAAATAATAGAATTAAAGAAATTAACGATAGAAATTCAGTCTTTAAAGTCAACAAATAAGGGTCTTCAAGAAAAACTCAAGGTAAACAATTCAAACTATTCTTTATTAATTCTATTAAGCTTGTCAAACAGTATTTCTAAGATAAATACTACGGTGCTGATAAATTCACCGATAGCCAGCATATAAAACATTTCTTGCAGATTTGTCATGTTCAAAGGCTTTCTCTCTTTATTTTCTATTACACCGAGCCGGCTGCGATCTGCGTTATATTCTTCTGTCTTACTCCAGTACTGTAGAATACCAGCTTGGAACAGATGGTATATAATGTAGTTTAATCTGGTGAGGTATGGACTTCCATATCGCAGGCCATACACTATAAAACATGGTAGAGGACATTCAGGCATGGTGTAAAACAGCGGTTTCCCATCGTGCATGTTCGCTGGTTTTCTACTCACGTATTGAGAATCAGATTTTCTCAACAATATTGCGTACTGATATTCTCTTTGATCTAACGCTTCCCTAATTTTCTTGTCGCCAATTGGAACAATGCGGTTCTGTACCAACGTAAAGTAACTTGATGGAAGGCTGTTGATAAAAATCCCGGAATCTCGATTATGAACTCTAAGTGTCAAATTGGATGCTGCTAGTTGTTTCATCGTTTCAATGTCTGGCTTATATCGCGGATAAGTAATTGCTGAAGTTATAATTCCCTAGAAAGAAAACAGTTTCAAATAAAAGCACGAGAGAGACTGATGAATGAATTAGTTGTGCAAGTACTTACATCAATGGCGCAGTCGATGATCAAGGAGTATATAACAATCAGTAAAACCAGACTCCTAAATATTGGGCCCATGAAATTAAAATCCACTGTTTGTCTTATGAAACACTTTATGAGGTCAATCAGAGTAGCTCCAGTGCTCTGTTTGTCGTCTATATTAAGGAGATTTTTTTCTACTTTTCTTACCCAAATCGTTACTATGATGAAAATGACAAAGGTAAAGAAAAACAGTAAGAGCATTTCCATTGAAATCAAATTAATCGTCGTTTTGAATGTAGATTGGGTATCTGATTTCTTGACAAGGAAACATAATTGATCTTGGTCGAGAGGATATGTAGTATCAATGTATCCGTAGTAACTATTTTTGAGGATTCGTGAATTTAGTTCAAAGTCGGTGTAGCCATCTATTAGATCAGCAGTGACTCCTGTCGCTGTCCCATTGTCTAGCAGGTCACCAACCGTGCTTTCGTCTCTGGGAGACAAAGGATAGCAAGTAGCATTTAGGAATTTGATAACAGTTTTAGCGAGGTTCGAATCACAAGTTACTGGTCCAGTCTTATCTGATACATAAACTTTTCTAAAGACACTTAAACGCAGTCCAAATCCATACAAGTTATTATATTGCTTAGAGAGCAAGTTACTAACGTCTTGAACACCAGTTATGTCTTTGATTTCTTGAAAGAAAGGATTGTACGCGTACATTTTCAATCGGTCTGATTTCAAAATTAATACTGAATTCGTTAAGCTGCTGCTCCATAGCAATTGAAAATGATTATTTAGTGCGTGGTAGAAATAATTATCCAATTCAACCGGAGTCTTTATGACAAAAATAACAGCACTTCTGGGTTTGAATAGACCGGTCCTCTTCAATGCAGTTATGACGGTCTCACTGACGTCGATGGACAGTTCGTTCGATGTTACCAAGTAGGCAGTCTCGCCATGTCTGTTGTGTCGTGGCTTTATAAAACTGTTGTTTGAGTATGGGCAACCATTTAAAAGCATAACGTTGTATCCATAACCGTATTGTTCCGTGTATTTTAAGATTCTGTTCTCAAAGTAAGTAAACTCACAGAATGTGACGGTGAAGTACCACTGGCGAAAGGAGTTGTACATGATGTTCACAACTTCGTATGCGTATACTGCTTTCGCATACGCGTCATTGTGATATTCCATCACTTCTTGATAGAGAACGTCAGATTTATCGAAGCAAAGGGATGGATTGCAAAGTAATAAAGTTAAAAATATGACTAACATTTTGAGGGTGTTCAGCGTTCGTTGTGGAAGGTGTCTGGTCACAAACTGCAGAGTGTAAGGCCATTTCCATATTAACGGGCGTTTTAAATCATTAGCGGGTGTGCCATCATTCTTTGTATGTTTAAGCATGTCAATTACTGGCTTGGAAAATATTGTCGTTTAATAGTGTGTCGCTATTCCGTGTAAGTACTGCTGGGGCTGTCAACGGCGCCTGCTCAATAACCGAAAGGAAATAAGACACCAAGTGTGGAGTAGTATATGTAGAGGAAAATGTGTAGTCATCATTTTAATTAGTTCAACGACTTTCTGTTTCTTGAGAAAGTCGTTGATCGTAAACAGATAACTGCAAGTTATTAGTTTTAGTATAGAAAATTATACTGTACCGTCTTCAGTTTTTTGCAAGGTTTTCTGCTCCAACGAAATCCCGTTGTTTGCATTGCTTCATAAATTCGTACACTGCAATAGACTGGCTGATTGGGATCTCTTATCTAATTGAGTGATGTAACCATTTTGATGCAAGTTTGGAATATTTTTTCAGCTTTGCCTTGCATTGATTAATTTCTTCAGCCTTGACCTTTTAATAGTCATTCCATACATTTTGGACTTTTATAATTTTTACCAAGTATCCAAGTAGTCCAATATAAGTATTCTCTTTATGTGTTATTGTTTGGAACTTTGGATGGTTCTTATCTAAGCACCGGCAAAAAGTTATCGGCATCTATGATTGAGGAGGTCGTTGTGACGATTGGTGGAGGCTCCTGTTCAGTTGTGGACGTCTCCGGATGCATGATGACGATGATTAGATCATTAAAATGGTGGTATTAATTATGTTCGCAGGTCGCGCAGGCGGCGGAGTGCGCACGTGCGGCCGAGCTGCGCGCGCAGGCGGCGAAGCACGGCGCGCTAGAGCAGGCCGCGCGGAGAGATGCACGCGCACAGTGCCATAAACTGGTCAGTATCAACCAACTCTACCAACATCATATACCTCTGCTGGAGAAAAGAGCCTGGTGAACAGAAAGGTCTCCGGGCTCCCAGAATATTTTGGTTTACCTTACACCCCTACTTTTTTAGTTCTCACGATATTGTTTACTCCCTCTTAATTTATACAGGCTTGAATTTAATTAGCTGACGAAATTTCACAGACGTGGTAGGTATCGATATCTACCTACAAAAATAAGTTTAACTATACTACCAGCGGCCGTTGACCCCGTAATTAGCTGCAGTTACTTGAAATTAGGAGTTTAAAGTTAGTTAGTCAAAGCCTTCGTGTTGATCCAATGTCAAAGCACTAAAAACTGGTGAATGGCGGCCGTTTTGGGGGACTGTCTTATGTAATTTTGACGTTCAAGAAGTTCTGATTCTCAGCCTATTTTGAATAAGTGACTTTTGATATTAGTTTTAAAAAATCTTTTTTATTTACATTTTGTCGTCATTAGATATCGATAACCATCACGTCTGTATAGTTTCACTAGCCAATTTAATTTGATCCTAAATATCATCTGTTACACTTTACTTGGGCATCTTTTCTTTGGTCTCTCTCATCCCCCATCCATCAACATTTATCTTTAAAAGTGAAGGTCTCGCCATCAGTCTTTCTTACTGTCGACCTAATGATTTGCAGTCCTTTTATTTGGTGAATCGTGAGTAGGATGGTTGGTCTTCCTTCTGCTTTTTTATTCTTCAAAGCTTTATCAGTGGCTGTACAAGTTACAACCTATTCCGGTTCCTATTAGCTATCATTTATTAGCTACTAGCTGTTGCGCGTGGTGTCGCTCGCGTTAATTTAGAATTTGACAATCAATTCGGGTTGTACTCTGTTTGTTGTTTGGCCGTTGCACTCATGGGCTCAGAACAGTACTTTCATGGATGAAAGGTGGGTATTTATTTCTGTATCCCTGACAACATGTATGCAAAATATCACGACGAGCGGTTCAACGGTTTAGGGCGTGAAAAGGTATCAAGCAAACAAACTTACTTTGGCATTTATAATATTAGCTAGGATTTATCTGCACGAAATATTCTTGCCCATCAGAGTCAATCATGTATTGTCTCTCAACAACCTTTAAGTTATTTTACGGTACGATCATATTATTCTGTTTAGTCTAACCTTTTCGTGACCACAAGCTGGACGAATTCATCCCCGGGTATGCCTGCAGACATTCTGCCGAGTCAAATGTCTAACTTTACGAGCATTTACGTTTACGATCAATACCTACGTTATTAATTAATTTTAAACTCGCCTCTGGTTATAATGACACATTTGTTGATTGGATTAATGGCATATGTGTTATTACTTTCAATAGACCGTTCAGTGTGGTTTAGACGTTCCTAGGTTTAGATGTTCCTAGGTTTAGATGTTCCTAGTTTGCCCTGTATTTCACAATGGGTTTTTCTGTTTCTGCTTGTCTACAATAAAAAAAATAAAAAACCAGCAGGCTTCTAAGCAGGTATAATGGAACCCTTTCTTTTGGTTTCCGTTGTGTTGGTCTTGTATTAAAATCTGGCACTGTCATTGAAAGCATTCTTCGCTAGGCGTACCTACTATTATAAAATCAAAACACTTTAACAAGACAATAATCTTAACTATTCAGATGAAACCCACGACCGATGCGTTGTTCTAAAGGATCAAATGACCTTTTATAAAGCAGTAGTACAAAGATTATTTTAATCTAGCATTTACATTCAGAAAACAGCAGACGATTTTGAACGTTGTACCTTGCTGATAAAATCTCTTTTTGGATGTGGTTGAATAGGTTAATTCTTGTTCTGTAGGCGTTCGTTTGTGTCAATTCTAGTATAATATGATATCTTATTTAATTGGTCCTAATTTTCGTTTTTCTTACTTATTTGCAAAGACAACTTTATTAAAATAACATATCGTTTCGGATTCTAGTCGGTAGTAATACCAATAGGTACCTAACACTAAGTATGTTGTATAGTGTAACTATATACAAAAAGTGGCCTCGATTCTTAGAGAATCTAATTTAATTATCCATATACGTACGTAATCCAATTATTTGCTGCCTAATAAGTGGTAAGATAGACTTGTTACAACGCCTTAGCTAATTGTAATAGCAACGTGTCTAATCTAAAATGAGGTCAAGTTGTGTCATCAGGCGTTAATAAAGCATTATTCGAAATGTGCTATATTTTAATTGGTTCCAATAAATAATTGATTAATTGGTTTTTGTTCTCAGCTGGAGGAAATTAAATCGAAAGAGAGGGTGATATTACAACTGAAACGAGAGGCAGCGCGGATGGCAGTCCTTCAACAAAATGATCAGGTATGTGAATTTCCATGTATTAAAAAGGAACAAGTTGTAAATCAAAAGCAATACCAACTAAGAAGACTAAGGGCTATCAATAGTCAGATAACTTTCACCTGCAGAATAAATCTGACAGTTTGACATATTTTGCATACAAAAACTGTCAAACCACAATATTTATTCCTCAGATAAAACATATCTGACTATTGAAAAATCAGCCCTTAATTAATTAATCAAAAATCAGTGTGAGTAATAATAGTCTTCAGGCAAAATTTGCAAGGAATCTATTTTAAATCTATAGGAATTCGGATTCTGAAATGAATTAACTCTATGGTTCTTGGCTCTTAAAAGCTCAAACCATATAAGCGACAAAACTTACATTTATTCTGTTTAGGATAAGCCAAATAAACCAAAACCAGTTCGAAAGTCAAGGGGGTTACAAAATAAAAAAAATGAAATGAGTAAGTAGGTACCTTTAAGCAATATTGTTATTCATGTCTTGTGAACATTTTACGATTCCTACTAACGAGCCTGAGGGCTTTTCTTGGAACACTACTGAACTTGAAACTTTAATGACGCTGCGTGTTATTATGGTATGTAGAAGATATAGTTACTTACATGACGATACATGCGTAGAACTAAGACAGGAAGAAAATTAAAATAATATACCTAAGTACCTATTTATTAACAATATTTTTAACAAATAAATGAGTTATTAATTTATGATGCTGAAACTAGAAAAAACAAATGTTCACATTGTACAACTACTTATATTTTCGCTGAAAGATGTTTCGTGAATCCGGATTTAATCCCAGAAGGCCAATTCTCGAACTTAAAAAAACGTTCAAATTCAAGTCGCAGTGCCGCAAAAGTTCCAAAATGTCACAAAAGGTATTCTGCTAAACCAAAAACTAAGTCAAACGCGACGTTTACTGCAATGAGATTGCGACAAGATCAAAAATAAGAAATGTACTAAAACGGTATTCTGCTAAAGTTTCGACTTGACACCGAAAATAAAATTGGTATTCCCGTAATTATACAAACGTCAAAACTGACATAAGCATGACATTATTTGTAGACTGAACTGTGACAAAAAATGTTAGCTTCTGCAGGTTCATATTTCTCGTTTTATTTCGATTTTATCCTTGAAATCATCTTGAAATCCAAGATTCATGAAGTAAAAACTTAACCAGTAACACTGCTGTCAATCATTTTGTGTTAGTGTTGTGAAATAATACAAAACGAGTGGTTTCGGCCTGTAGGAGTAATTTTCATTCTTCGCACAACGCGCAAACGACGAATTGACGGCAAAACAACGTAGAGAACACAGCAGCAGCTGTTCTCAGCATCGCCAGCCGCGGCGGCTCATATAAGACGCATGCTCCTTAAGCTACCGTGCGTTTGAAAAAAGTTACAGACTCATCAAATCTTACGATCTGAAGCCGCATATCCAACAGGATAAGCGTCGAAAAAATGGACTAGTATATAGTATATAGGGTGTTCGGCAGAACGTTAAACATACAAAAATGGCAGACAGGTGGGGTCGTCTGCTTAGATTTGGGATTTGGGATTTTGGTTTGGTTTAGATAGCAGACGACCCCACCGACGAGTATCTGCCATTTTCGTATGTTCAACGTTCTGCCGAACACCCTGTATAGTCGAGATGATTATTAAGTCAGTCAGTTTGAAATCGGAACTAGGTACTTCAAGAGAATACCGCTCAATTGATTTCATTTGGAATTTTAAGGAAACTCAAAATGCAACGTACCACTGCGTTAATTAGTAATCCCTACGAAATATATTCGACTATCTCATTTTTGAAAATTTTATATCCTATAGAGCTGATGAGGATCTTAGAGTCCGATGAAACAGTAGGTACAATTACACTGAACTCAGTTCTTGATAGTTAGTACCTACATGATCAGCCTATAATGTTCCCACTGCTGGGGCACAGGCCTCCTCTCTGAGAGAGGGAGGGAGTTAGTAACTAAGAGCAAAATAATATTAAAAACTGAACGGTTGCCTAATTAAACATCATTACAAACGGGTATCTGAACCTGCAAATAGTCCTAAAGGTATTCCCGTGGGAAACTAATGAGTCGGTGCGAGTAGCCGCGGGCCAGTCAGCTTTAAAGTACTCGTATTAAGTTTACGTTGCGTCGGTCTTTTCCGCCATACGTGCCAGTAATAATAACCATTATGTGACATTAGTAAGATGATGCCGATGGCCTGCCTCGACGTATACCTTCATGTGGAGATGGCCATATTAAAATAAACTTAATCTTCTAATGGCAAACTTGACGAATACTTCGCCAAGTTTGCCATTATTTGCGTTTTGGTGTTAGTTAATCTATGTTTCAATTTCTCTTTTTCATTAACGACAATTGCGCCTACTAACCTTATCATTATAATATCTATAAGGCAAGTAAGGCAGGTAAGCATCAAGTAAGGCATAGCACGCTATGCTCCTTATGGATAACTAATAGCAATATAGCTGGCGATGTGAGCGTGCGCAAAATCTTAACAGCTTTAGATAGTTCTTATCGTAAAACAGTTTAATTAAACAATTTAATGAACAATTTTTTACAATCATCGACAAACACCAACGGTCCAAAACTAATAAGAAATAACGGAATAACATATTATGGAGAATATAAAGAAATATCCCTAGATTGTTTCAAGATTCACATGATCACATACACAAATACATAGGTCAGTCATGCTGTAATATAAAATAATGAAGTGTACTTTTCAGCAGTGCAAGTTAAAAGGCTGTTATTAGAGGTATGGACACGAGAAAAACAGGAACACAAATGCCCTAGGTAGAAGTATTCAAACGATGATTATTAAAACATTCTCAAAATAAAATCAAAAGTAAATGTACAACCCGAGGCAGCCCAAAGCGTGAGAGAGTGCCGTAGGGATCATGATAACCACGCTCCTCCAGCAATGCCCGACGAACGATATTATAACTCAAGTTCGGTGGAATGTATGAAATTTCCGAAGTTTTACTTTAATAACCTGGGTCTGTAGTAATAACTGGAGTTTTATAAAGACTGTTTGGGAAAGGTATTTCTTATAATTCCGATTTAGGTGTCGTTGACTGTGTGAACGACTATTTTTTAAATGATTGGGCGAATGGCTGTGGTCTTTCTGATGTTGATCTTAATGCTTTTTCAGCGATTAGTACAAGTCTAAACTATACAGAGTCAAATTAAATTAGCTAGTGAAACTCCGCGGACGTGATGGGTATATCGATAACTAAACATGATAAAACTAAAATGAAAATAATTTGATGATTTTTTTGTGGGGTCATCAACCGCATTTAGTGTATTCACTTGAAATAACAGTTTACAGTCAAATATCAGTCAGTCAGACGTAATTGATAAAACATATTTTTTCAAAGCAACAAACTGTGACTCGTAAAAAAAAAAACATATAATTTTTTTTGTATTTATCAACACGTCTGCGGAGTTTCGCTAGCTAATTTCAATTTGACCCTGTATACAGGGGGATTGGTAATTGGGACTCAATTTGGACCCTAAATTATTGGGGTATTTTTTTTTTTTGTAAAATAGCTATAGTAAGTATACCAATTTCAAGGATTACACCCAATTACCAATCATCCCGTTAGTTGTAGCAATACGGCCTAGTAAATACAAAAATCGTAGCAGGTGGCGTTCTGTACTTTCTGCCTACCCCAATGGGAAGAAGGCGTGAGTGTACGACTGTATGTAAATGCAAAAATCTATCCCGTGGATATTTAATAAGTTCTTGATTGAACGTAACAATTTCTGCACAACTGCAACATTTAGTAATATTTTGAAATAGTGTAATATTGTTTTCTTCTAAAGGTAGAAGAAAGAACTCCTAAGTTCATAACAGAAACAACGGCTTGCACAAATCGACCTAAGACAATTTTCAATTATTGTGTCTTTAGTTGGATGTTGTTGCTTGCTTTAATGTGGCCATTACTGTCAATTCTAACAGTGATATTATGTGTTATGGGTCCTACAAACAGGTGCGACACGCGACACGTATCGCACGCGACACAAAGGCACCGCGCGCCGCGCCGCTCGCGCGACGAGCGGTGCCTTTGTGTCTCGTTCGGTTCGCTTCGCGTGTCACGTCTGTTTGAAGGAGCCTTTATGAGAGTTTTTTAAATCTCTGCTCTTAATTACGATTCTGCAAAATACTGCAATTCCAAACGTCATGAACATACATATTATACAAATAACTTAGTTTTTTTCCTTCTACAAAAAGTTTCACGTTATCCTTAAACTTGTCCTGTCTGCATATCATTTTGTTTTCTCACGGTTTTCTACAGTGTCGACGTAAATCTTATCATCTCAAGCATTTACGAGTACCTACTAACATAAAGCTATGTTTTTTCGAAGAACTAGGTACTACGGTAGATTGGCAGTTTAGATAGCCTTTCTAAGTAAGATTGTTTCTGCATTTGCAGTATTCTCTTCTGAATTATTGAACTGCTGAAATGTTTAGATTTATTGTTGTTGTCCCAGCTTATTGTTTTGCAACTTTGTTTGTTCAAGCCTTAGATCTATTGCGAATGCTGGATGTAAATTCGGATTGTCATTGCGATGTTTGTAAGATATTGTTGTTACAGGATTTGTTTATGCAAAATTTTGTGTTGTCGTGATTTGTGGATTTAGAATTCGCATTCTTAGTATGTGTTTATTTTGTATTATGAATATTTTCATTTTATAATACTTGGGCTTAGTCTACATGCGACATTGAGTCACAGTTCCCATCAATCGGGTGTGCCCGTGTTCGTGCCATAAACCTATATGGGCTTGCCAAAATACCGTCATTAGCAAAAACATATATTTAAAGATTATTATGATGTTCTTATTAATGTTATGTGTATTATTGAGATGTGAATTTAATGTTCAGCACAAATGTATGTAAAAATGAGTATAGCACTTGTGTATACCCAGAGTAGGTATAGGTACGGGGTGCCATCATTGTTCATCTTTATTAATAGGTACGTATACTATAATTTAACTTCACCTACCCATAAATACATAAGTGTTGTAGTCGGTTTGTAAACAGTATTGCTTGATAGTAGAACCACATTGGTCGCTTCTAGGCCTATATTGTAGTTTGTGGTTATTAATGTTATTATCAATCAATCACTTTACTCAGTAATCGCGCAGCACTTTACCAAAGTTCATCACTAAAAAGTTTTTATTGATTCCTAATACACTCGAGAGCAATGAATCCGGGTCACTTAAAGAATGTTAAAAATCTCGGAAACTAAAAATGATAGGTTAATGCAATAAATTGTATTTAATAGACAATGTAATACTCCTTAAATGAAAGTAAAAAAAAATACATTTTATTAACACAAAATTACATAAAGAAAAAAACTGCTGATCTCTCCTTAAAACAAAAATAGGAAACATGAAATTTTTGAACTTTATTACGATTTTCTTGAATTTTAATACTTCGTATTGCCTCCTCGTGCTTCCATTACTGCGTTTACGCGGTTTGGCATGCTGTACACCAAGTTCCTTATACGATTTTGGGGAATATTCTCCCATTCCTCTGTGAGAGCAATTTTGAGCTCACGAAGCGTGATTGGGGGAGGGTTTCGTTGTTTTACGCATCTGCCTAGCTCGTCCCAAGCATGCTCGATCGGGTTGATATCCGGGCTGCGCGCTGGCCACTCCATACGAGTAATGTTCATCTCTTGAAGGTAGTCATTCACAATCCTACCTGTATGAGGTCGGGCATTGTCATGCATAAATATAGCATCCTCACCTAAATTGACCATAAATGGACCAACGTGATCATTGAGGATTTCTTCCACATATCTTACGCTAGTTAAAGAGCCGTTTTCTATGATCACCAGCTCTGTGCGACTTTCAGAAGAAATTCCGGCCCACACAAGTACAGACCCACCACCGTAGGCTACTTTTTCTTCGATGCATGCTTGCTTGAATCTTTCCCCTGGTCTTCGATACACTCTGTGTCTTCCATCGTGCTTGTACAGCATAAATTTTGATTCGTCGGAGAACATAACTTTTGACCAATCTTCAATACTCCAATTTACGTGGCTCTGGGCATATCTTAGTCTTGAAATACGATGCCCACGCTCCAGTTTAGGGCCGTTTGCAGGTCTAAGGGGTTTTAAGTTAGATTCAGCAAGCCGACGTCTTACTGTCCATGCACTTGGGTTACTTCCTCCGAGGCGTCGAAACTGATTGGTGAGTTCAGTTCCTGTGAGAAAGCGATTTCGAAGCATGGTGTTCACCAAGTATCGGTCTTCTCGTGCTGTGGTACACCTGGTTCTGCCCGTTCCTGGTCTGCGTAGGTTAGAACCAGTTTCTTCGTAACGTCGGAGAACTCTTTGTACTGTTGACAGCGACACACCGACAGTCCTGGCTGTATCGCGCTGACTCCGGCCGGTTTCCAGCATTGTAAGTATTCTGGTGCATTCTTCAGGCGTAAGCGACATAATTTCAGCTTGAATAATGAATATAGAGCACTATCAACATGGTTTATGTACCCACATAAATGACAGATTACAAACAAAAGCAAAACCAAATGCTGTAATTTCGTAGTTCCATCTTCGAAAGTGGCCCTTTTTCAAATTTGATTTTTTTATGATATAACTTTACAATAACTAAGAAGTTTTAATACCTTCATTTTAGGAGTATTACATTGTCTATTAAATACAATTTATTGCATTAACCTAGCATTTTCAGTTTCCGAGATTTTTAGGATTCTTTAAGTGACCCGGATTCATTGCTCTCGAGTGTAGTATTTCTTTTATTTTTAAGTCCTTTATCTAAGGCTTCTCTAATATATGTAGTTTTACTTTTACTGTTTTTCTTTCGTGTTTTCGAAACGGTACTAGAGCAGTTAGATATTTCGTAGTAATAGTGTTGTTATTATAACATATGGTAATTCTCAGTAATCTACACGGTATACGTTTACGCTGTATACGCTCGTATAGTTTAACTTCTCGATTCACAGTTTAGATACGCGTTTTTTGAGTTCCGTTTTAAAATGGAAGAGGAAACGAATCGGAATGATCAATTTTTGTAATTTTTCTCGTAATTGTAGATGGGTGTAGTACAGTTTTGTTTTGGAATGTGACGTTTCATTATGTATTCATGGAAATGTTATGGTATTGTGCGCATGTTCGCGGTCATCTTCAAGAATGTGCAAAACAAAATGCTCTTTTTGGTTATTCAAACCAAAAACCTTAGACCTTAGACGATAGCATCGTTTCAGAGTACAATTTCGGGAATATTTAGGACGAACTTTTCCACACTGGTGGAATTAGTTTACTTTTTCTGATCTTTCTGTAGACCACATCAAATTACTTTCATTTTGTTTGTTGTTACAGCCTAGTCTTTTTTCAGTTTGTTTTTAGCTTTTATCTTATGACTAACTTAAGCCCATCAATACCAAGACTAAGACTTGACAAACGAATGACCCAGACTCAATCACCTTTAACATCCGGTACCTTTGATACTTACAGATAAATCGTTCATTGTCGCGTGCGTCTTTTCGCATAAAAACGCTACAGTTAACGTGAACATCCATTACACCACTAAAAGGGGCCATTACATCTGTTATCTATTATTGCGTATCGTTCTACGATTATGATATTAACGTTGTTTTTTACCGTTGAATTTTCCAGTTACTGTTAAAGTTTTTTCGTAAAAATCTGCTGTAGAGACCTTCAAATCGGTTATAAAGTAGAGCGTGTCCCATTATTATTAATTTACGAAGAAAATCTCATAAAACTGCAGTTACGGCAAACGTGGTTTTGACTTTGGTCAGAGAGTCTCCAAATCTATTGCTGTGTGATAATTCTGGCTAGGTGGCACGCCGATGGCTGGTAATAAGAAGATGGATGAAAGAGGGTCCAGGATCGTGCTCAGTGGATTGCAAAAGAAGAGGCCTGATATTTTTTAGTGCAAAGTATAGGCTGGTGACGATGATGAATTGATGAAGGAAAATACTTTGTTTTTGACGGTAGTATACTTGCAGACCTACACGGAGGGAAGTGCCGTAATTTTCGTCAAATATTCATTGTATTTAAAGCTACTTGGAGCATAATAAAAGATAAAAATGATAGTATTAGGACATTAAATAGTATAACATCACTACAACATAACGGGGAACTTATTCAAGAACCTACTCAAATAGCATCAACACTTAATAAATTCTTCATCGATATTGCTAATGTTCGCAACTCAACTGATCCAATTAAACAACGAAAGACTCAAAATCAGGTAAATGATAATTCGATTTTTCTCAGACCAACCACAGTGCAAGAAATCATTAATACAATAAAATCATTAAATGACACCAACGCTGTTGGTTATGATTCCATCTCCACACGGATTATTAAAGTAAGTGCTCATGTCATAGCTCCTGTTCTTAACCATATTATAGAAAATTCATTGTCACAAGGAATATTTCCAGAGAATTTGAAGTATTCTATAGTTAAGCCTTTATTCAAAAAAGGTGATCGAAAAGAGCCAAATAACTATCGCCCTATTACACTTGTTCCTGTGTTATCCAAAATCTTTGAAAAGATATTCTACAACCGATTAATAAGTTTCTTAGATAAGCATAGCATTCTAAAACAGGAACAAAACGGTTTTCAGCATAATAAATCGACATCTTTAGCAGCATTTACCCTAATTAAAAAGATCACAGAATATCTAGACGATAAAATTCCGGTTGCTGTAGTGTTTTTTGATATGAGTAAGGCATTTGATTTTGTGGATCATACCATCTTACTAAACAAATGTGAAACATATGGTATCCGTGGTGTCGCTCTAGATTGGATAAAAAGTTTTTTAACAGGCCGACAGCAATGTGTTGAAGTCACTAATTTAAATGTAGATCTTGAATCCACTGTTTACAGATCCTCCTCTAGACTAAACAAATATGGCGTACCACAAGGGAGCGTGTTAGGCCCCTTGCTATTCTTACTGTATATAAATGACTTACCAGATTCAATAAATTATGATAGTGTCCTATTCGCTGATGATATTTCCGTTATAGTGCCTAATAACACTAACAATTCAACCCATGAAAATAAAATACACGAAGCTATACAATCCGTAATAAAATGGCTTGAATCTAATAACCTATGTGTAAATATATCTAAAACAAAATTCATTAAATTTCATACGTACAAAAGCAAACTCTCCGACAGTATTAACATTAAAATAAATGACAAAAACATAGAAGAAACAGAAAGTATTAAATTCTTAGGTATAAGTCTAGATAAATTTTGTAATTGGAAACTCCACATTAACAACGTATGCAGTAAACTAAATAGATTTGTGTATGCATTAAGGAAACTTCGTATTGTATCAGACGAAAAAACCGCCCGCATAGCATATAGTGGGTATGTTGAATCACTATTAAGATACGGACTAATAATATGGGGCAATTCAACAGACAATGATAAGACTTTTATTGTACAAAAGAAATGTGTAAGAGCTATATGCGGTGTCGGTCCACTTGAATCTTGTAGGCCTTTATTCAAAAAACTGAAACTATTGACCTTGACCGGCATGTATTTGTTTGAGGTATCGGTGTTTGTGAGGAAACATAATGAATTCTTTAGATTCAAAGGTGACAATTACACCAAACAGAGACCAAGAGATGCAACAAAGATTTTAGTTCCTTTTTGTAATACAACTTTAAGTAAAAAAAATGTTTATCATATGTGCATTACAATATTTAACAAATTACCAAAGACCATAAGGGAACTACCATTTAAATATTTTAAAATTAAACTGCGTAGATGGTTGATAGAAAATTGTTTTTATAGTTTACAAGAATTTCTGCAACATAAAGAAAAAAAAAATATTCTAAGTTTCCTATAGTTTTGTGGCATGTGTTTATTCTAATAAATAATTTATGTTATATATAGACAACATGTTATTTTTAATAGGTTTTAAGTTTTGTTGTGTTTTTATATATTATTGTAACTTAAATTTATCTTGATTTAGAAATTGTATTAGAACATAGGTGTATAGCTTGTATATCTTATTAAAATAAGTACCCTACCTATGTACCTATTCATGTAACACTAATCTGCATGCCCTAAACAGGCAAAATATGGACTGTACATTAACCACCAACTTTTACAACTGGTAACACCTATATTTTCTGCAAATAAATTATTCTTATTCTTCTTCTTCTTATTCTCGTTATTTGGCGTAACTAGAACGGTACTTGTCTACTTGATGTTACTACTACGTCTAAGTTTGGTTTTAATTCAGTAACTGTATACGATACACGGGCTTCATTACCTACTGTGAATACGGAAATAGTGCTTTGTTTATCACATAATGCCTTTTCACCATTCTTTTTTACTTCAGCCATTGTGTGTTTGGAATTCCCGCAAGCCTGAAGCCCTCCACTCTATGCAAGTATGTAAAACAATAGCGACAAGTGCAGATATAATAAAGGGTTGAATCCTGACGGTAGGGTAACCAAGTTTATCGATGTTTATTAAAAGTGAGTTGAATGATTAAGATAATAATGGTGGAAAGGATTGCATAGTCTTAGTCGATGAGGATTATTACTGAAATAGATTACACAAAACAAAAATGGGTTCTTGACGTTGGAGCTTGGAGGTTCTTAGCTTGAACACCCATCGTGTTTAATTTGTAGAGTTCATACTCGTAAATATTGGGAACTTTCATCGAAACCGTGTTATTTGGTCAACAGTACTTAAGTGCATTGTGAGTGGGCCACACACGACTCACTTTATTCCAAAGGGTTATATACCACTTAGAAGTATGCGGGATTATCATAAAAAACCGTCTCATTATCATGGATTCGTGTGGTCGCGCATCGTAGAGCGTTAAGTGCAGTGCAGACGGGGTCGCCAGACCGATCCGAGTCGCGACGGAGTGCGCACGCGTGGCGGCCATCTTGAATCTGCAACTGTCACTGGTTGTCCCGCGTTCCGTTTAAATAATAACGTTCGGTAACGCTGTGTGCGCTTAATTTTTATATCGCCTGAAAAGTGTGTGACGTTTGTGATTGGTGCAATTTAATTAATAATTAATAACAACTCTGTGACTGTGCTACGTAGAGTCGTGATCTAACCTGTGGACTTCGTATTTCGGATTTACTTTCTATCGCTGTAAGTGGCCGTTTTATTATATTTAACTCGTTATGAAGTTAGTAGGTAACCGGAGAAAGTCCATCTTTAAGAGATTCTGTTACAATTGTCTACATATCGCGATATTAGCATAGAAAATGGTCAATAACAGTAAAACCGTTTGAATATGATATTTCTATCTTCTGCTTTGTTGATAGACAATACCGGTCATTGAATATGATGAATAAATTAAACGAGAATTGTAAAAGTATTACAGATATATACCTATATATATATATATACATATATATATATATATATATATATATGGTGAATGTAAACGCTAATTTTTTTTGCGGAAAACATTCGACACACATAGAGTTAATTATCAAACGGTAATAACAACAATCATTATCGAAAGCGACGAATCAATTAAATAGCTGAAAAACACGAAGGAATCGTATTTGTTATCACGGAATACCGGTCGTACACGACAGGAAACTATGTTATTATCGAGTTTAACGGTTCCTTTTATGTATAAGTGATTATAAGCTTTAAGCACTACTACTTCTACAGCACTACTGCAGCTACTTTTAATTATTTCTTTCTGAAAATTCTTTCACATAACATTTAATTTATTACCAGTATTGCTATTTGCACGTGCCAGGTGATATAGTCGCTAGTCGGGTGTGTACAGCAACTGCTACAAAATAAATGAAAGTTAATTTATTTTCATCTTCTGCAACATGTAATTTTTCTTCATAATTGTTATAATTTCAGTTTTCACACCCACCTGTGGCTTTAATAAACATTAAAGTTGCGACCTTTAACGCTTGACTACGCCACGATTGCTTATTGGCACGAATGCTAATAAAATGCTGGTCATTATTTAGGTTACATACCGCTGTATTGTTCATTACATGTTTCGTTACCGTTAAAGTATTATTTATTATAATTATAACAAGTGCCGCAGACGTCTGGTCATCCATAACTGGATTATGTGTTGAGTATTTGTGGGTTTTCGCTACTAACCTCTGCTTTCTAACTGTACTCATTCCCTTAACTGTAAGTTGATGTGTAAGGTTGTCTGTTGTTCTGAACTCTAACGATACTTAAGCTTCTATCTGATAGGCTTTCAAACAAAGAGTTTCTGTATTGTATAATATGTATTTTGTGTCACTGGGATTGCCCCATTAGCTATGATTCATAATTTATGCTCGATTCTGCTTCGTAGTCAGGTTGTAATATGAGGCAACCTTTCTTAAATACATTGTATCTTATTGTTATAATATATCATGCAGTTAAATTTTATCTCAAGTTTAATGTTTGGACAGGTGTAAAGGAATATTGTTGTGAAGTAATTATATTTGTTTTTCGATTCTTCATGCGATGTGTCTGGGGCTTAGAGGGCAAAGAGCTATGGAATAATATCTTAGTTTGTAGGGTCGTTAGATTGAACAAAATGTGTAATGATCAACTGGTTGCTGAGGAAGTTTGAGCCATTATTCAGAATAGTGACCAGTGACGACAGTAAAGTGGTCCTATACATGTAACATCTCTATGTTACATGTATAGGTCTACTTGCTAGGCTCTGCTGCCATTAGCCACTATTGTATTCTTCATTTGTATAATATGATAACTGAATTGATAATTTTGATTATTCTTACAGGTATTCCACGAGTATCTTTTTTAGTTCTAGAGTATCGTATTGAAAATACATTTTTTTGAGTTTGCTTTTTCCTTGTTCATTCATAGTGACCGATTGTACCCATAGAGCAACACGGGCCACTGGCGGTGTTGCTCTATGATTGTACCTCAGGTAGATATACATAACAACTTTTATTTGGCTCCTACTAAACTATTGATAATTCCCACGGACACACCATCTAGTCCTTTAAATTCCATTTGCGATAATAATAAAATTCATTAATTCAATAATAATTGAGAATATATCCAAAGCACATTAAATACCGATCATTCAATAGTAAGAATTCGCTATAATAAATTACTGTCATTCATATCGGCTTGCAAAGAACTTTCTACTTGCGCCCGCGCATGGCACACCGACTGTACCTTTAAATAATAGCTTTCATAACTGTATCGGCACACATTAAGGTGTATTAATGTTTTATTGATGTTTTATCTTGGGAAATTATGTCTTGTTGAAGAAAATAAAAAAGCCCTGCATATTGTGTAAATTGACATGATACGATTATTAGTTATCGATATTGTACAATCGTGGGTAATGTTGGGCTAACTAATGTTAACGTTATTATAATATTTAATAATAACGCAAGCTCTATTAGCAATAACGTCCACTACCAATACAGGAGATTAATAGTTAGTAAAACTGATACACTTGGAAAAGACGTGAACTAGAGCATCAATCTAATAAAAATACTGTAATCTCAGTTCTAACAAAAAGGTTTAATATAAACACAAATAATAGATATGCGATTAACAATAATGTGAATGCAACAAGCAACACTAAAAATTTAAACTGTATAACGATTTATGAAGCATCTTAGGACGGTGATAGATCACGTTTGGCACGCACTGGACGTACCTACTCGTGTTCGTTTTGTTTGACACTACTGTGTCAAACAACACGAACACGATTCGATGACAGACGTTCGAACAGTCTGAGAAAGAAAAAAAATACAATATGTTCATATATGCGACGAGTATGCGACATATACCTACATTAATCATTATTGATGATACAAAAATGTATACGATCTCTTTATGAAGAGTAAAATCAGGAAAACTAGCCCACATTACTATAGGAAACGTGACGTAATACTTAACTAGAAAAGGAAATGCTTTGACCACTAGTCACGGTTGCCTGACCACACATTAGTTAGTACAAACCCAGCAACAAACTAAATGTTTGGAGTTTCTATACTACTAGAAAATCCGTAAATACACCAAACCTTGTTAATATAGCTCTTAGAACTTTCAAGGAGGCCATAAAAATTGATGAATGAAGTGCTATCGGCGAGAAAAATTCATGAACGAACTAAAACTAGAAGGCATAGTACGAAATAATCGAGATAAGTAAACAAAATTTTATCAAAACTCTTTATTAGGGTTATGAGAAGGAGGAGGCGGAACGCGTGAGGGAGAGGCAAAATTTGCGCCCTCACGCCCCTAGCCGCCGCAGGAGACGCCCTGGGCGTCGGGAATCGCAGGCCGATTCCCGGCCACCGTAGGCGTGGGCTTGCGAACGGCGAGCAATGGGCAGCTCGCCGTTCGATAAGGACCAGGCCCGGGTCGACGGCGCGTTGTGTTCCACGCGCGCCTCAAAGAGATGTCAGCACCAATGACGGGGTTTGCTAGGACCGATGCTTGCTAGGATTGCGGAAAAGTCCGAGAGGGATACCGTGGCCCCTGGCACAGGTAACTGAAGGAACACGGGTGGGTTTTAGTCAGTAAGAGTCTGACACGCCCTCCTGCTCTGCCCAGAGCGGGAGAAGTTACTTGATGATTTCCCACGCTCACAAAAAAAAAAAGGGTTATCTATGAGAAAGTACTTACGAGATGAGTGAATCAGTTTTAAACCAAGTTATTAAAAAATACTTCTTCCAAATACGATCACGAGCATCAAACTATTGTAATTAACATTTCTCATGTGAATCGATATGGTTGCGTTCTGCACGACGAACGATGAATTTGAAGTATACCACAGTACCGCTAAAATCACAAGGTGAAAGGCGTTAATTATAGAAGATCTTTTTGTAAGACATTGAATAACTGATAACACAAGATATCTTGCAGTAGAGATAATAAAAGATAAAGTTACCGTGTACATAGTCGACTCTGATAAAAATGCAGTGCCGGCGCCTAAAGAACGTTGACTACAACTGGAACTCTACCTATGGACCCACCACGTTGCGAGCTGTAGTTATTATTCATTGATTACACATTGATGTTTTCTATCATTAATAATTTTAGATAAAAGCGCCGTGTGCCGGGTTTGATAATGTGGAATAATGAGCAACGTTTTGTACGATATATTATACCTATTTCAAATGGAATCATGATGGAATAGAAAGCGTTATTCTACGCTATGAAATATGGTTTTCTTCAAATGTATTATCCAAGTATACGGTTTTCGGAATGTCAATGACCGTGGTCAGTGCCGATTTTTTGTGGCTCCTGTACAATGGTAACGTAGGCAATAATTCATAATTAAATGTCTGTCAGTTGCTTGTTGTTTAGGTATGTATGTAGGGCGACCAAAACAGTTAATTCATTAATGTATGAAAATGTTTATGTAGTTACAGTGCTTATTTAGATAAGGTACGCTGCTGGTTGTCGAAAGGTTCAGAAGTTTGCTATTTTTTGTCTTACGTCGAATTTCTCAAAACTCGCTAATTGTAACGAATAATGCCGAACATTTGCAGCCGTAATATGTGTACAATGATAATACGAACAAGCTAGTAAAAACAGAGGTCGCAACCGTTCACTGTTCGCTTCTCGCCATGCTGTGACCTCGGCTAGTTACAATTGTTCACCAAAGAACGGACGTGGAGTACAAACATGACTTTATTGTTCTTCTCATTATCATTTACCACTTGTTTTAATTGTTTGTTTATTTGCATTCAATAGATGCATCTCGAGACTCGTTGAATCTTATTGATTGTTTTAAAGAATAATATTCTTATTCTGCTACCCAAATATTATTATTACTTTGTGTGTATAAAAGTTTATTCAATTGGAACGTCCTGTATTGGTGACCCCATTTGGTACTATAAGTGCTTCGAAATTGTAGCCGATTTGTTCAAGTGATAACGTAATCTTGTCCATGTTGTTGGTGCTCCAGTTTATTCCACGTAGCCTTAACGGGACGATTCTGAAATTTTATGTACATATTTACAAATTCTTAACATTAAAAGTTTTTCAACACATCATTTGTTTCGATGTTCATTTAATGTTACAAGTTTTAGTCATTCGATTAGCACCATCCATGACCGAAGATTTATCCTGTGTCATTGATTGTGATCAGATAAATTCTGATCACCCATCCTACCTTGCAGTGTTGTGCCTGTTATCACGTCTTTCTACGCAACATATATTGAGTATTGTTACTTCAAACTTATTCAAATTCTGGCATAGATGTAGATACTCATTGATATAAGCAAGTTATTTCTCCATCATTCACCTGTTTATTTCCCCATAAAGGATCTTATCAAGGGACTGTTTGCGTTTTGAATACGTGCATTATATTCCATTGGCCATTGAAGTCAATGAGTTGCAAGCGCGAACGCATCTTGCGATATGCCGTTATGCGGGTCCCGTCCACGAGACTTGTTAAGACGAGATATATGTATGTGAGTTGAATAGATTGGCGTCATAATAAATAACTATATTTAATGTCAGCTGCTTAAGCGAACGTCCAATTATTCTGATGAGGACTCTGTAGACGTCAATAGTTTTCTTTGGCATAATGTTTATCTAAATCTAGAACTGTTGGCGAGGTATGCTGTGAGTATATTATCGTTGGAAATCTGGAACTCCTCAGTGAAATTGTGCCCTTATGAGTATTTTTTATTAACGAAGTATAATGATGATGATAAATACTTTTGCTGGTTTTATGTAGATATCGATCTTTTTATCTTCACTTAATTTTATAATTTTTATGACAGTGAAAGATCTGAAACCGCCTTGCACCTCAGTCTGCTGTGTTTAAACAATTGAGATGTAGATTGTCCTTAAACTTCTTTGCCACGTAATTTGTCGTTGATTTTTTGCATCAGAAACAAGGCTTTACTTAAATAATACCACCCGTGGTGTTGTTACGAGTTTAATCAGTAATTGATTATTGTTGGTATTGCTTATTTTATTTGTTATTTGAGTTTCGTTGAGAAATGCTAGCTCTTGCACCAGCCTGTCGATTCTGTAAAAATCTCACCGTGAAGACTTGCGTGGAGTGAGCTGTCAGTGTCATCCCACTGATGCTAGGGATTGACCAACGTTACATTTACAATCATAATCGAGATTTTACTAATATTTTTTATTCAAATTCTATTGATCATTTTATATTATTTCAAAGCTAGTATGTAGTTTAGTGGCTAAACATTACTATTTTCGGCGTTTTAAAATAAAATAGCAAAACAGAAATTCAGTTAGAAACTCGAATGCTTTTTATAATTTTTAGACACTTATATTCTAGCTTTGAAATAATATAAAATTTTCAATAGAATTTGCATAAAGATATTATTAAAATCTCGATTATGATTGTAAATGTAATGCTTGGTCAATCCCTAGCATCAGTGGGATGACACTGACAGCTCACTCCACGCTCACTTCACCTAAGTTTTCACGGTGAGATGGTTACAGAATCGCACTGCAGTAGGGGTTCATTGTAGGTCCCGTCACGGTAAAAACTCCGCTGAGCGACATGGAGGGATGTATATTATATACTATTAATATATTATAGGCTAATGTTTTATAATAGTGTAATTGTTTTATTGCAGAATCATAATAGGTACTTTACTAGCTACTTAGTACTTTGGAATAGGCTGGATTTAGTGCGCAGGTACAGGGCAGCGTTCTTTTTACGTGACGGGACCTAACGAATACCGATTTGTATATTTTGTTTAGTTTAATTTTACGAGCTGGTAATTCTCGTTTATTCAAACTCATACTTTGGGGTAATTTAGTTATTTGTCATGAACAGTCTTTTCTGCTTTTGTAGCATCTTCAGCAACGCTGACTACGTCTTTCATGTCATTGGAGCCATGTTTTTTAACTCCTGTTCTTCATTCGACTCATCCTTACAACTTAAGGTCTTCTCCAGCTGTTTCAAACACAATATAATATCTATTATATGTATTCTATAATCTCAGTACAGTAATCTGTTTCCCTAGTTCGCTGCGTTGCATGTCATTACGTCGCTCGTACGTTTCAGCCTCGCCTTGGTTCGCCGCTCCGTTGTAGAAATCGCCAGATATACGTAATTATTTTCATGTTTATTTCCAATTTATTGTTGTAAAACATTTTGTAGGTTTGATCGTTCATTTGACGCTTGGCTGAACTTTGTCTGTTACAAGTATGTAAGCTATAAGTTTAATTGGCTAATTTCATTAGATCATTGCATATCAAATTATGCGTTATTTTTGCCTTCAAAGTGTTACCAAAATTATTATCTAACGAAGATATCATGGCGAATGTGTCACTAGACCAAGTCTGCCGTCGCCCGTCAATTACGTGATCACGAGTTGATAATAAATAACTTGTGACTTGATTTAGTGCTCTTATTTAACGAATTGTGATGTCATGGAATATATTTTTAGATTGGCATCTTAATTGACACTTAATTAGCTCGTTTCAAATAGAATGATATCTAAGTGTCCATTGTATTTTACGGATGTAGGTAATAATTTACTGGATGAATGGTTATCTATCATTAGTTCATTACATCAATGTGTTGCACTTATTAGGATACATTTTAAACCGGTCTGTAAGATGAAACAAAGGGATGTTTAAAGGGCATTACATACAGGTACCGTATCATTGATACTTAAACTGCAGGTGCTAGTGCAGGATGACTTAGTATTAAACACGCAGGTGTATATTTGGCCTTTCTTTTTTCCCTTCAAAAGTTAATAAGCATTTCTTCGGACCGATATTTTAGACTACATAATTGTTTAATGACCTAAAGTAGTTATGTAAGAATGTATGAATTGTAATGTCTTACAATACAACAAATACATTACCTACTTCCAAAACAAGATTGAGAAATGAGCCTAGTTAATCGTAACTGGCTGCAATAACACCAAACAGACACATTAATTAATATTTTGTTGATTATAAAATAATTTTATTTATTTAACCATTTATGTACATACATATACCTATAAACAGACAAGAAGAAAAGAACAGAAAAATAGGTAAAAAGGATGATGGAGATGGATGGAAGATCTCTTCTACGGTATCATAATCTCTCTACCTCAAACCCTCCCAATTTCAAAATACAAAAATAATTTTATGTAACTAAGTTATTTCTCTCCGAAAGTCAGCAAATGTGAAATAATAATAATTATTATACTAAACAATTGTGATAAGAATGCTCAATCTTGACCTGTTATTTTCTTTCCCTCAAATCCCATAATTGATTTCATCTTATTTTGTCAATTTTTATTTTTATCGGGTTTACACCTGGTTAAATGTGCGTGCATAATTGAAGGAGCACACAAAAAAGAACCTATATTATTATTGTGATTTATTATATAAATAAATCTACCAAATTTTAATATTTTTAGTTTGCTAGAAGAAGTCCTCGTCTTTCCATAGTTTGAAGAATTTTGTGTTCGTTATGTCTGAAGGTGACGCCTACTTTGTAACTTTACTGATGCTAATCACCTTATATGCATCCTTTCATGTAGGTGTATATTTTAATGATTCATAGACTTTTTTAGCTGCATATTATTTATACAATACAAATGATAATATAACTATACCAAAGAGACGTATTTTTTATGATAAAATCGAAACTAATATTATAAAGGAATATTTGATTTTTTGTATGTTTGTTACGATTTCACGCTAAAACGGCTAAACGGATTTGAACGAAATTTGGCACATGGGTAGATGGCCATGACTTGAATTAGGACATGGAATACTTTAAATCCCGATATTCCAACGGTAATTATACTAATGCGCGCAAAACCGCGGGGCGCAGCTAGCATAATATATTTCAGTTAATCACACGTGTTTTCAAGCGTGCTGTGAATGTTTTCGATAGGAGGAAGGAAAAGGCTATCTAACCTAAATTGGTTATGTTGTATTGTAAACTAGCGTCAGAGCACAAGTTAAAAAAAAACAATAATTTTACATTGAAATATTATACTATGTTCCACAACGTGGAACACAAACTATAATTTTTTTTTATTATAAAGCTGAATGTGCGGGTTTGTACCTATGCATTTGAATGAAGGTCAAAAATTATATAAATATGCAGGATAATCTGGCTTTCGCATCATTCAGGTTGTTTCAAAATATTTAGTAAATACTTGACTATTATCGCAGCGAAAGGAAGAGTTAATGTTCTGCAATAAAACGCGAAAGGTTTCGACCTAGTCAGGTTTTGAAATAATAGGATAATAGGCCAGAGTCTAGACTTCAGTAAACAAACGTTACTCAAAACGGTGCGGTGGCGAATAAAATATAAGATGTGGTTACAACAGATCAATCACATGTTTAGAGATGATTTGTAACTCACGGATTTTGACTTAACACATTATTGGCAATGGAGATACACCAGTCTATATTTATGATGAAATATAAAATGTCTAGTAAGTTACTGGACCTGGCTTGCATGCTTATGATACTTTGTTATTTTAACGATGTGAAGATCTAACTTGCTTTTAATTACTAAAAAATCTAGTTCTTAAAAGATTAGCGAAATTTATTTGTAACAGTCAAAGCTTGGCTTCTCCTAATTGAAGACTATTTTCATAATTTTGTAAGGTGCGGTTCTCTCGTGTAGGAGATTAGATCAATCGATCGTGTTTTCGCAACGATTATGACAAGATAACCGCTTTCTAGTTTGATCATAATAATTGATGATAAGTGGACCGACTTGGTTCAATTGGTCAGTTTCTCAGATCATTATATTCCAAAAGACACTTTAGAAAGAATAGCGTTTCAAGTTCAACAGTTTCAAAAGTCGAAAATATGCTTTCGGTAGCACTGAAATTGTTGTCATAAACAATTACAATTCAACTTCAAACCATAATGCAAATATAACACAGCACAATATCCAGCTAATTAAAATAAATAGCTCGTCAATTAGCAACACAATTTCCCAGAATTTTCCACCACATAAGCGGATCTTAAAACAGGATACACGGAACGTGATGAAAATGAAAATTGTGCTCAGTCGAGCTTAGAATACACAACAAATAATACATAAACACCTTAATTGACAAAGAAAGTTAAGCGTGATGGAAACACGCTTTCCTAGCGAGGTAGCCGTGACCTACCTGAACAGGCACCAGCACTGCGATTCTGTAACCATCTCACCGTGAAAACTTAGGTGAAGTGAGCGTGGAGTGAGCTGTCAGTGTCATCCCACTGATGCTAGGGATTGACCAAGCATTACACTTACAATCATAATCGAGATTTTAAATTATGTTTTCTAATGTTAGTTTTGTTGATAATTTTATATTATTTCAAAGCTAGTATTTAAGTGGCTAAAAATAACTATTTACGGGTTTTTTTACTGGCAGCTCACTCCACGCTCACTTCACCTAAGTGTTCACTTCACGGTCACATTTTTACAGAATCGACATGCTGGTTACTACGACAGATAGTTATCTCATGTTCGAGACCTTGGTGACGGTAATTTGACATGTTGTTTTGTTGGCCATCAAAACATTATAAGAATAAGAATAATTTATTTGCAGAAAATATAGGTGTTACTAGTTGTAAAAGTTGGTGGTTAATGTACAGTCCATATTTTGCCTGTTTAGGGCATGCAAATTAGTGTTACATGAATAGGTACATAGGTAGGGTACTTATTTTAATAAGATATACAAAATATACACCTATGTTCTAATATAATTTTTAAATCAAGATAATTTTAAGTTACAATGATATATAAAAACACAACAAAACTTAAAACCTATTGAAAATAACATGTTGTCTTTAGATAACATAAATTCTTTATTAGAATAAACACATGCCACAAAACTGTAGGAAACTTAGAATATATTTTTTTTCTTTATGTTGCACAAATTCTTGTAAACTATAAAAACAATTTTCTATCAACCATCTACGCAGTTTAATTTTAAAATATTTAAATGGCAGTTCCCTTATGGTCTTTGGTAATTTGTTAAATATTGTAATGCACATATGATAAACATTTTTTTTTACTTAAAGTTGTATTACAAAAAGGAACTAAAATCTTTGTTGCATCTCTTGGTCTCTGTTTGGTGTAATTGTCACCTTTGAATCTAAAGAATTCATTGTGTTTCCTCACAATTGAAGAAGTATTGGGTTAACAAGTTGTTTTTGGTGTTCTGGTTGATATTACAGCTGAGGTTAGTGATTTAATTAATGTTAAAGATCGATAAGTGGCTTGTAGGGAGAAGGTATTGAACTTAGAACAGATATTGTACTGTAACTTAAAAATAACAAGCAGTCAATGAAGAATGTCTGCCAATATTCCAATCTTTTTGCCTAAGAAGCCCTTTCTAAAACAAGAAACCTTTTAGAAAAACGTGCAAACACAATGGTAGAATTTCCATACACATAGCGTCAAACTTAAAGCCTAATGATTGTTACAAAGAAAGTGGACTTCCCAGTTCATTAGTTTGGTCAACCATTGTGGCCTGTGGCGTTGAGTCGTGTCCAACAAGGTGCCACTTTTCCGGAAAATGTTGTCACATGATCAGAGACTTTAATGAACATGTACCGGTGAAAAGCTTGCTTTAAGTGGCATTGGTGGATTAATGTCTTCAATTACGACGTAGGAGGGCGAGAAGTGTTTGCGAGTTGAGAATTTTATGAAAATTCTGTAAGTTACAAACATTACACTAAAGGATATAGAAAGGATATAGGCTACCAAATAAATATGTTCTGGTGGATTTTGGTATAATTTTTGCGTCATTGTGATTAATCTTCGTTGAGTAATTTAAACGAATCGGATACGCCAATATGACGTCAAGACTTTTGCTCTGATTTCTATAGTGCAAATACATAGTTAGTTAGCCATCCAACCCTAAGCTGCTTTATGGGAATTTAAACCAGTTAGCAACAAGTTGAATGTGATTTGATAAGTCAAGAAAGTGAAGTGAATTTATTGATTTTAATTTTTTATATACATATAACATTTTGTTTATATTTTCTTGCACCATTAGCGTCAATTGGAACGTAAAAGCCTATCACTGATGTAAATAAAATTTTGATTGAATTTGGAATGCAAATGGGTATCGATTTGATTTGTGGTGTGCGAAAGCCTGCGGTAACTTTCATACCATTATCGAATTTTAACTTTATTAGTATCGATCGGAAACGTAAGTGAAATCGTAATCGATTCAAATGTTTTCGAATTAATAGGCATACTAGTAGTGTTGGCAATTTGGCATGCCTTTCTTGCGTTGGGAGCCCGACGGATTACTTGAAGTAACGTATGAAGTAGGTACTTAATTATACAGGGTTATTGGTAAAACACCATCAAAAAAATCTTTTGGTCCCTACATTTTGACGAGTTCTGCAAACATAAATGTAGGGAACAGCAGTTTTTTTTTCTAGATTTCATATTTGGTCCCATAGTAAAAGTTGTTCATAATGATGAGTACAATGACCTCTTAAGAGGTTAATGGTGTTTTACCAATAACCCTGTATATATTGGGTATCATTTAAGCTATTACCAATTTAATTAGTTTTGTGTTTCTTAAATAATAGGGTTTGTCCTCCAAATAGTAGATCTGTCACCAAAATGTAGTCACCAAACAATGCAAAATCAGTTCCACAATAAATCACCTAAAATCCTGAGATATAAGGTCTAGTACCAAATAAATGTTTTTGTATGTATTATAATAGGTGTGTCCTAATAAGTATTTAAGCAAACTAATTTAAAGAGATCACCAATAGTAGTAGTTTTCTTATTCACCACGGATCGATTGATATACATAATATGTCGACGGTAGGGCTTGGTCGACGGAGCCCCGCTTCGCGGGGCTCCTACTTCTGGGTGGTTTATAAAAAAATAACCACGAAGGGGATGGCGGGGTCTCTCGACCCTGCCATCCCCTTCTAACCTAACCTGTCCGAGTCGGGGTGCCCTAAAGTCCAGATTGCATCCAGTTTCTCCTGGTAATTTGTCTCGGGTATCATTTAAGCTATTACCAATTTAATTAGTTTTGTGTTTCTTAAATAATAGGGTTTGTCCTCCAAATAGTAGATCTGTCACCAAAATGTAGTCACCAAACAATGCAAAATCAGTTCCACAATAAATCACCTAAAATCCTGAGATATCAACCTGGGAACAATTTTTGTTTATCTGAGAACGAAAATATTTCGTGGCGATAGATCTATTTATTAGGTGATACAACTTGATGACAAATATAAATTTTGGTGATAGAAAATATAGTTCCCGTATATATTTAGTGAATTTTAATGGTCTATATTTTATATTATTCAAATGTTATCGATACTTGCCCAAGATCTACTTAAGACAGAAATAATTACAAACAATATAATAATCTCTTTCGAAAAGGCTTTGAAGATTCATGTCAAGAGTCATCGAAGTACTTCGCACAAGAGTAGCAGTATCTGTTATCGGCGGTACCGGATTGTACAACAAGACAATTAATGCCAAATCATTAAGCACTTAACCTGGAAACGGTTACTGCCGTTGTAATCTGATGAGTTAGCAAATATTAGAGAATACCTGCATCGACACATAAGTCTCTGGTTTTGTATGCTAAGATATCTAAGGCCTTGTGATGTGTCTTTTTCAATTTATAAATTGATAAAAACCGTCGAAAGATTCCAATTTCTCTTCGTCAGTGAATTGTTTAGAATCGATAAAGCAGTTAGAAGGCACGTAAGTATGTATGTAGAAATGCTTACAGAACTAGATTGAGCTATAGTATTTTTAACTCACGATGCGACACGTGCTTTACTTGTTGTTACCAAGTGTACAAACACGCTGTGACTACGTGTGTAAGCGCAGGAGCTCTCGGTACCGTCTGAGACAATAGTGAAGTCAGAAGTGTGTGTGTGCGTGTGTGTTATGTGCTGACGCCACTCGTCTTCACGCACACACTCACAGCGTGTTTGTACACTTGGTTACCACAAGTAAAGCGCGAGTCGCTTCGTGAGATAAAAATACTGTACATCTATTGAAACACTGAGTAAGTATGTTGTAAGTGTTCATGTTGATGCTGTAGTATCTCTTTGAGGTTGATGGATGATAATAGAAAAACTTAGGTAGGTATTTTTGCTATTTTCTTCAGAACAGTTTCATTGTTGGAATCCTGAGCAAATTGGTTTTTAATTCGTACCCCTCACGTTTTAAATTTTTATCACAGCGAGAGCTAACATATCGATATCGAAGTATCTTTCAAAATGGTTTGAGCATTAGATAAAAGTTTAAGACTCTCGTTCGTGACTTACTTTTTTTTCATAGAACTTCCTTGGTCGCTAAAACTTTTTGCTCATTTAGTCTAGTCTATGTCCATTACATGCTGGAACGATCTTGATTGATCTACTGACTACAATCTTGCATAGTGAGATGTTTATTTGTATTAACAAATTGTTATTACGAAACATGTTTAAGCTTATGTAAATACGGTGGTATGCTACATTACTTTAATGTATAATGTTCATAATTACGGCGTAGAATAATTGGCCCAGCATTGTGCATTGTGCTCAAAGACTATATTCTCTTTGTTGTGCTTTTTACGATCCTTATGCCTTTTAGTACTGTGTTATCTCAAATAGATACACGTAATTATTACCGAGAATTTTATTTTCCCTTTAAATACCCTATTAAGGTTTTAAGAGTTAAAGTAAATGTATAATTTTATGTTAATCTCGAAATAAAATCATGTGGGGAAGTAATATAGTTTAAATACAAAAGGTATACAGTGCCAGTCATAATTTTTATTTAAGTCGTGTATCGTTAATTTTCATAAAGTGTAGGTTTTGAAGCGGACAAACACAAACGAAATGTAGAGCACTTATTCATTGATTTCAGCTTCACTGACGCACGAAGGCCGACCAGCATTAAAAAGAAGAAGTGTTCGACAAGAAATCTATTTAGTTTTTATTACTATTGGCGTCTCTAAAGTTCCAATATAATGGAGCAACCATTGATTCCTCATTCAATTAAATGTAATAGTTTAAAGTGCAACCTTTTAGCGAATTGGTAAATGGATACCTTCTTTTTTAGAAATACATTCTTGAAACCGATAACCGAAAGTTCAAATTCAAACTGATGGCCAATTTCCACAATGCAGTTTCTGAGATTAGCCTGAAAATAGCCAGGTACTGACGCAGTCACGAACTTTATAGTATCGCTATATGTACTTGGGAGCAAATAAATCGAGCCACTTCCTTTTTTCACGTATATTGGTTATTATTTTTGGTATTATGGAACGTATCAATTCAAAACCTATATCGCCTAAGAGGTTATTTAATAACCTTTACAATGAGGGTAAATTGTTGAATGATAACCTTATTGAATGATAAAGTATTAGCTCTGAAAGAAAAACGGTAATTTTGATAGAAACTTGTAGGGTTGAAACAGTCCAGTAAAAAACAATTAAAAACAAAATTAAAATAAATAAATATTAATAAAACAAAACCCCTGACTAACATTTTATTCATGGTGTACAAACAAAATGTTATAAGCAAATTAAATGCGATAATTTTAGTCTACCCTTTAAACTTTAATTTAAAATGAAAAGTTGACAATAAAATACCCTAATTATAAAGGTTAATAAATACATTTTGAGGCGGTACATGTTTCGATTTGATACTTTCTATAATACCAGACTAAATTGTTACCATTATACATGAAAAAAGGAAGTGGTTTCATTTATTTGCTCGCAAGTGTACCTATATCAATACATATTTATAAATCAACGAGCTTTGCCCACGATTTCGTTCGCGTAGATGTCGGGTATCAATAAATAATGTGTCGCATAGAGAAGGTGTAGGTACCACTCCTCCATTGAAAAGGAAGAATCCTTTTTTCTCTTTTTAATTATTTTTCTATAATAAAAGTAGCCTCAGTTACTCCTTATAACAGTCAGCTATGCCAGTGAAAGTCCCGTCAAAATTAGTCCAGCCGTTTTGGAGCTTAGCCGGAACAATAAGATAAAAAAAAATGTTATTAGTACCGTATATACTTTCATATGCATTTAGTAAAAAGCTGTTATTATGACATTACAAACAGACACTTCAACTTTATTTATTTGTATAGAAGATAAAGAAATTTCGATATTTTGTCAAGCTTGAAGACTTTGAAGCAGAAGTGGGTCACTTTTAATTGTATAATTTTGTTGTTCTGATATCATTTGAATGACTTACCTTTCACGAACGGGGAAACGCCAAAGTTCTAACCTTGATTCAAATAGTTTAAATACGCTCTATTTTACTCGTTTCTGGGGTAAACACTAGGAAATGATTCGCATGTTGCTTTGTTCTTGTAAGATTTCAGGTTACAAACTGTACTTCAACGCGTTCAAATGATGAAAAGGCTTTATGAACCAATATTGATAAAGAAATGATAATGTTATGTAAGACAGGATTCGTGCCTAGTTAATCAATTTAAAGTTGTTATCAAGTTATCGAACTAACGGTTCTCTATAAAAGAGCATTCAGTAGGTAAGACAAACTACAAACTTTAACAAAACACGCTCACATAACAGCTCTACCACGGGAAATATTGATTAAAAAGCGATTCTTATCAAAACAGGTCGATGACTCGGGTTCAATAAACTTATCAAGCCGAAACTAATTCAAATGTTATAAATAGTTTAACGCCAAACGAATCACAAACTACGTTATTTGATTTCATGGTATTGTAAATTAAAATTCTGGTCGACAGTTTAATTTGAACTTAACGTAAATTATGTCATAATAAATATTACTAAACTAGGTATATGTATGGTCTCCCAACTGTAAATACTGCAATAACCAATAACTTACCTATATTTAGTTAAAAAATTGAAACACGTTGCCGTGGTCTCATAAAACATGAAAAAAAATAGTGGACGAGTTTAACAGGCTGTTATGAGAAATCATAATGAATATAATTATAACAATGTTTCTACCTACCCCCATGGAAAGAAGGCGTGGGTTTATGTATGTATGCATTTAACAATGGTTGTAGTTTCTATAATTCGCGACACTGTGTATAAGCCCGAGCCGAGGTGATAAAAATTATGTTGAGCTTTTCCAGCTGAGTGTTACGCATTCGAGGATATAACAATTGCTGCGATTATCAAAGAGAAACTATTCTATGGGATACACAAATAAAACTTTCTCGTTTATATGCCTGCCTTTAACATAATTAAAAGGAAAACATATAGGTAAAAGTTTGCGAAATCGATTCAACGACACTTAAAAGATTCCTCTGTCCAAAGCTAACGAATAGCAATTAATTTAACTCAATATCCCTTTTCACTGAGAACCGTAATGTTAAGAGTAAAGTTAGTTTAATGTAGCTTCCTAAATAACACTGGTCTTTTAAGAAGCAGGTACGGGTTCAAGGACTAGAAAAGTTAATAGTCTTTGCAACATAATTTATAATCAGGCATGCTTTAAGATAAAGTCCTTTATTTAAACTGCATTCATTGCATAATATTAAAATACAATATTATTCGCATTAAATAATACCCGAAGGTTGACCCGATCTAACTAGATCTAGGTCTCAGCAATAAACTGATAAGCTTTCCTGTTCTATTAAAACCCTTCCAATAACTATATTCTAGGTAATGTCTTAAAGTGGCACTGCAGACAAATTGCATTAAATTAATCGCTTTATTAATTATACAATTCTATGATAGGTCACCTTGCAGGAGCCTTGATCCAGTAGTTGATCTATGCATTCCGATCATAAAACGGATTTATGCTCTTAAGCATAAGTCCGTTTGTTGTGTTGTTAAGCACTTAATAATGCTTTCACTTTCGTAAAAATGTGCGTGAAACGGAACGGAGAACAAAAGTGTTGGTGTTGTTTGTACTGTTTACATTGTCAATTAAAGTGATGTCATATAGATAATCGTTTGTGTGACTTCATGCAGTATTCGTAATTATGATGACGTTAAAATAACGTAGGATAGGTCATTGCAATATAATTATGTAGAATTTCAAAGTAAACTAATATGATAAGGATTTTGAAAATTTATATAGCAATTTTATCAATGTCAATAGTTGCAGCAATAGCAATAATGAAGTAAAAGTTCTACTACTATATTCGAGAATTGAGTTTAAAAGTCAAAACTATTTTGTACAAATGGACCTTTAAAAACAACAACGGAACGTATTGTATGTTTAGATGGACATAATGTTTATTGTCTCGCACAATGATGGCCCAAGAATGATGCAACGAGAGACTCCAAATAGTTGGGTTCAAATGTAACGAAGCATATCGGCTTTTAGAGAAAGTGAACTATTTCTAACAGACATTATTTCACTTTTTCTTTGTATCTCTAATGCTCCATAGGTAATGGCAGGAAATGCTTATGATAATCTCATCGCCCATTATACTTATGGCTTTTAACATTATGATCAAAAGTTATGGGAAAATGTAACAATTTGATAAGAATATTGAGCACTTACGGCTTTCTCAGTAACATTTTTTAAAGGTTAATAAGGTTATTACAACTAAACGCACTTACAATAAAATTAATGGTTGTAATAAAAATATTTGGTGATCCAATATTAAGGATATTCGATCACCAAATATTTTATTTCTATAATCTTAACCAATGGATTGAGTTGTTTAGTCCTCAATGAAAACCAGAATATTATTATTAATCAAGATCTTTTCTCAAACTCTTTATTTTTCTATATAACTTAGAAATAGTAAGAGGAAAAGAACCAAGTTTTTCCGGCTACCACTCGTTCGAAAAAATATTATATGGGTGTGTGTCATCATCAGCATAGCGCAGTAGCCTTTATGAAGGTTTTCTTAAGCAATGATGACTCGATTGATGATGAAACAGGGACCCCACATGGTCTCCTAATGGTTGCAATGCCAAGTAACACCTGCAGAGCTGTTCTAATATGGCCGCAAACAATACTTGAGGCGATTACAAATGACCACATGATATCAATCATTCACCGCACAGTTTCGCAATTTAATTGGCATTATTAATTGTTGCTGTTGCAATATCAACGTTATGGTCATGGCTTTTTCCCATACAAATTCATAATAGGGTTGTGTATTGTATTTATTATCGACAAGATTTTCCGGTGATCACACGGTATATATTTTACATGGTATCTGCAAGAGGCTCACTGTTGGTATGCTTGTTGCGGCAATAGTTGACGTGTGGTTGGTTTTTTCGATCACATTCTGTATATTTCGGGCTTTTCATTCCGATTAATCAGCATTCCTGCTTTTTATTTCGTTTGGTCATTGATACCTTTATGCTATATTTTAAACGTTGTTCTTTTATTTTACAAAATGTCTTATATGTACGGCTAATCGCCAAACCTGCTTAAGATTCTTAGTTCTGATGTGTCATTAAGTACAATGATGTATGATAGAGCCTTAAAGGTTAACCAACATTTATTAGTTACCAATTTTTGACCTGCCATAGCCCACAAGACCTTGAGTTCTATGGTGTTACAAGATTTATGAGGTAACACTCACGAACTGCTCTAAATCATCAAGTTCATTTGAATACAATACGTGTTATGTTTGAAACCTGTCCGCTAAGCTCGGGTATTTCGTCAGCTAACTCCTGTAACAATTATGAGCTGACATTATTAAAACTTGTTTCTTTGGCTTTGACGTGTGTATTACATGTAAATATTATGATTCATTAACTGCAGGATAGAATAGGTTTTATTGTAATTAAGATGCTTTGTTTAAGTTTGATTTGAGTATCTGCATGATCTGTTTCATCAGTATTGTTAACTTCTTGTCTATCATTTACACAGCTAAGCATAATTTCATTACCGTAATTATGTTGTCATAATTCAATTCCCAGAAGAAATGTTAGCATACACGAGTGTTCCCACACATAGGTGTGGTGTTATTTTACTCTATTCTTGTAAATTATTTTTGCTTACCTACATGAAATTCTATTTACGATACTGACAAGCAGTACTGCACTGTTTATAAACTAGTTTAGCTCGCTTGCTTGGCTTTTAATTGATAAAATTGTTGGCTATATCTCGGGGCTGACATGTTGTCAGGCCATAGCATATAGATCTGTTAATTCGACAGCTCTGCTTCTTGGCTGGTCTTTAACGAGATGATAAAGAGCTATCGAAAGCGTATATACATTTATTATTTTATAAATATTAAATTTTAAGCAGCTTGACTTCTGGGTAAGTTAATGTTACATAAATTGTCAAAGCACTGCTAAGGCGTTTCACAGTTATTGACTGACTTCTTAAAAAGGAGAAGGTTATCAATTCATACATATAATATTTTTTTGTTATACGGAAATCTTAAAAAGAGCTTTCGTTGTAGGTACACTATTTACATCTTAAATGGAACAGTAAACTTGTTATTTGAATTTCAGTTACGTAAGTATAAAGGAACATCAATTTATAGATGAATTTACTATAGCTATAAATTATATTACCCACACTAGTTAATAAACATCGTTTTATATGTTCAAGCAACTAAGCGGTCGTAACAATGGGACGGATGCGTTTCCTGCAAGTATGCAAGGAGCCCACACTTCGTAGAACGTCATATTATTTGAATACTTAAGCGTTGCTTCATACTGAGAAGTACACGCTTTTGTGTGATCAGTGATCAGGATAGGATCGACGTTTTGACGGTTGAATGAATATTTGTGGTTACATTGGTTTGTTACAAACCCGTCTCGCTGATGAAGACTTTGCCTTTTTATGGCCTGTTTCGTCACCTTCGGATAGGCACAATGACAACCCAGGAACATAATTTTAACGAATTTAACCAGAGTTTGAGCTTTATTAAGACATTTTGCAAAACAAGCCGTAAATCATTGTAAGCGCTTAGCAGAATATTCTCTTCCCAACAGGCGGATATTACCAAATTATGCCTTATAATTGAAATTGAAAAAATTGCCTAGCATGGGTGTCATAGATCATTTATTTTGTACCAGGCTATTCGCCCGCTTAAATTAAGTGTCACTCTTATATCTGTGTACCCTTTTTTATGTCAAATAAATTTACATATTTTGTTATTTATTTAATCGTTGTCTGATCTTTATCATGAGTCATGTCCCCAATAAAGGGTTCATGATCTGTAACTTTCTAGAATAGATCTTTTACCATGTTAGGACTTCATGCAGGTACCGCTGTAGTTGGTAGAGAATCATGAAATGTCTCCAATATCATTGTGGCTATTACGCTGCAATCTGCAATCGATACTCTGAGCAACAATGAGTATACTGCAGTCCTTATTCACACGGGGATAGTATTATATTATTATGAGTATTGTGTACTCTTTAGGTAATGTGAGTAAACACAAGTTGTTTAATTCTGGATGAATTAATATCGATCTGTTTAACTTTAGAGAACTGTGGAACATTGCGATTACGTGAATCATCTCCAAACGGAGTTTATATGCAGTTGTTTTGTGTATGAAATTATTATATTTGGTTTAATTAATTGTTTTATAAGCTTTACTGCAAGCAGTGAGTCAATAGGAATATTGTTATTTTGACAAACTTCTTTTCGCTATAATTCGAGGTGACCGCGTTCTAAGGCTACGGCGATTACTAAAATATTTGCGATGTCGATAGCGAAACTTGAAGAGATTGCTGCTGATATCAAATTTATGTTGTTGTTGCTTTTTAGTGAAATAGCGGGCCGGTGGCAATAAGAGGATGATGGCTTAGCCTTTTTTAGGTACTGAATTAATACAATCTGAAATTATCTTTAAATACCGTCCTTTACTTATTAATATATATGCTGCCAGTGTAGTTCCAAGTAGGTACTTTTATAGTCTTGTATTTTGAATACTAAGCCTTTTCGACATAATTATTATCTTATGAATCTACGACAATAGAGAAATGATCGATAACTAGTCCAAAGCCATATCAGTTTGGCTATTGTTACTTGAATGGAGCATTTTGCCTTAAATCTCAGTAATAAGCAGGAATTGGTGCTGTATCTGATGAATCGCGATAGACTCGACCTGTCCCGCCCTCTGTAACATTTGGACCTAATACGGTTATCAGACGATCGAACTATGGTTGTACGATTGTACACTTCTGTTCAATGCTTTGATTATTAAAGGAAACCGTTATAATATGATTCGAAAGTTCTGTTAAAATTACAAGGTTGTCACTTCGACAAATATTTCTCACGACCATACCATATTTTAAGTCATCGTTAGCGTCTTCCCTCTCTAAGTGACTTGTAGGAATATTATACGAGTATAATATAGATAGACTAGAATTGTTATGTCTTTTAATAGTATTAATAGGAGATGAGGTGACTGACCGTACACACAAAAAACTTACTACACAACTTTAGATCGACACGTTTGCTTCTCGTTCAATAATGGGTGCCAATCTAGCTGCTGCTAGTGGTCTTATTTGGCCATCTAGATTCCTAGTTACTTAATCATTGTCCGTATTAATATCCTCTATAAATAATGTCAGATATTCTGTTGCTATGACTCCTTGAGTGTCGGCTTTAGGATTTATTACGAACTGTTTTCGCGATTGTGAATCGTTAAAGTAGATAAATAGGCTAATGATATAATGTATTTTTTATCGAAGTTTACAGTTATGCCATCATTTCTTTGTTTAAGTGGCGATTTAAAAGTGTCACAAAGGTGAGAGGTTAAGTATGAATCTACCTTTCACATTGATGTTCAAGGTAGTGATTAGGATAATTGTATGAGATAAGATGGACTGCAGCATTCACAGACCATGAGAGCTTTTACAGTTTAGGAAACAGCTTCATAACCTTAAAAAAACGTCATGGAGGTGAAAACTTATATATACCAAGTGCATGTCTTGTCTTCCGTGACTTGTAAGAGTCAATACAGTCGAAACTGGTTGGTTTAAAGGCGCTAATAGGCGATGGGCCAGTGACTTCTCGACCTTTGACTTCTTTAAATCCAATATGCTATGGGTATTTGGAACTGCATTCACCCTGGGAGTTCAGATGTCTTCTGCATTCGTTATTTTATAAGAAACTGCAATGATTTACTGCATTGGTCTCTGTACTAAGTGGAACTTAGAATTTATGCCGCAGCATGGGTTTACTTCTTTCACAACTGCGCAAGTATTTTTCGATCCAATCATCATTCTATTGCCCATATCCCAATGTATTTGGAGTCGGCCAAACATATTATTTTCGATTCCAAAACAAAACTTGTTCATGTATCGCAACAATTGCACAAACAAAAATATGACTCTCTAATAAACCGTAATGTTTCACGACTATAATATTATGGTCCACAGATTGTTCTGTATGTGGTCGTTATTTCAATGTCGACAAAAGGTTAATGACTCAGAAAATTGATGGCATCTGCGTTCCGCTCCCATGTGCTGCAGTGCCGTTTGTTATTGTTTGATCATCTTGATGTACGATTTTATTGCTTACAAGTTATTGCTTGCGGCTTTGTGAGTGGGACATTGGTATTAAAAAAATATGTAGTTTCTTAAGAGAGGGAAATTGAATTGAGTCCTATTTCGGACAAGCTCTCATTTTCAATTTGGACAGAATTGAATTAGACAGTATCATCATGATTATTTATCAGTCTTGAACCCAGTAGTAGTAAGTTTATTATTTGAAGCTGTGTGAATAGTGGACGTTATAGGAGACAGGTACAGTCGTCAGCACATCAGGTTATACGAAACTGTCAACTTTCTCCAAATGATTTTAAACCTTAAAATGTTCAAAATCGAATGAGATAATTTGACAGTTTGTGATAACCTGCTGCTGTGTGTACTCTGTCTTTTCGAGTATGTTTTGTTTTATTTTGCTTCTGTGGTTCCTTCAATTTGTCCTTCATTCGTGTTATGTTTGGTTTGGATACGATTGACCAGCAATTCAGTTCGCTATGACCTCTTCAAAGGCGTCATTTTACTTTGACTCTCTGACGCCGTTACGTTGGTGGGGATGGTATTATCTGCGTGTGATGGAGGCTTTTAACGGTATCATAAATATTGATTGTTGGTTGACGCAATTGTCCTGAATACATAAAAGGACATACTGCTAGAATTTGTGGTGACTCATTAGTGTCGCTGTTGATAATAAGATGCTTAATCTACTGCACAGACTGCTAATTTTCAATGCTTACTTCATCAGCAAATTTGTGATCCTAGAACGAAGCAAAAACGTGTTTCTTTTATACTTTGTATAGTTTTACTTTCAAGCCTATCTAAACTCATTTATAGCCATGCAGTAGTTAGAAGTACTTTCTAAAGAAGCCGGTGGAAGCAACCGCAGATGTTCGCCAACTGACAAGACGAGGTGTGTCGGATGCGCAGTGTGTGACTAAGCTTAATGCGCGGTTCCGTTAGCGCGTGCGCAGTGCGGCCCTACGCGGTCGATAGAAAATGTTGGAATAGAGGTGCGACTTTTTCTGAATGACGCAGGCGGCGGATTTTTGCTTTACGGCCGGTTATGTGAAGGTGTGAAGATATTTTGTGTAGTTAGGGCTTATATGGAGAATTCTTTGAAGTCGCTTAGAGAGGTTTATCGATAAAAATGATTAGCAAGTATGCAAGGCTATATTAGTAGGATTGCTAGAATTGAGTTTTCAAGAGCGCGCACTCTTTATATGTGATCATAGGATGTCTTGACTTGCAAATCCTTATTCACAGTTTAACTGCCTGCTGAACCTAGTTCATAAATGTGATTATTGACACGTAATAACAACAACATCACGGTAACAAACAAAACCGGGCAAGTAAGTACGAGTCGGACTCGCATACGAAGGGTACTGTTCCGCAAGGCAACAAAACGCCGATAAAAACACGTTCCTTGTATGGAGACTCCCTTCAATCTTTGACTTTATATTATTTTTTGTTATAGCGGCAACAGAAATAAACACTCTCTGAAAATTTTAACTGTCTACCTGTTACGGTACATGAGATACAGCCCGCTGACAGACAGACGGACAGCGGAGCCCTAAAAAAAGCTAAATGTGTGGACAATGATTTTCTTCCCAAGATGGCGTCCTATAAAGCGGCACCAAATAGAGACACGTACGCTAAACATTTAATTTCAAGTCACGTCTGGCTATCGACCGTAAAAGTGAACAATTATACTCATTAGTTTCTTCTACTATGTCATTTATTGGTGAATTACATAAAGCTTGAATTAATTTGCCATTTGTAAGCTTTTGAAAAGCAGCAGTTTGTAAAATATAAATTTTTGCCTGGTCTATTTAAGAGGCGAATTGAACTGATGACTGAGATAATACTGAACTTTAGCAGATTTGGTTTGTAGAGAAGAATACAAAAATAGAAATATTTTTTATGTATTCTCTTCCAATTCGATGGTTTTCTGTTTCTTTGTTTTAAAATCATTTAAATATTTATCTATCATTTTGTTCTGTTTATCCTTTTTTCTTGGTAATGTTCTGCTTATAAGACATTGGCCATTGCCAAGTTCGTATCACTCGGATCCATTTGTAGTTGTAAATTGTTCATCATTTTGTGTCCACAGTCCACCGCGTTTAGCTTTAGAAAGAGACCAGTCGGTCGATTGTGTAACAATCTCACCGTGATAACTTAGGTGAAGTGAGCTATCATTCCACCTGATGCCAGGGATTGACACTATCGACAACTCACTTCAAGCTCACTTCACGTTAGTTATCACGGTGAGATTGTTACAGAATAGCTCGGCTGTACGTAAGAGTGACAAAAACGAAGTTCAACGAAGCTTCTTTTAAAACTCGAAGAGTACATACTGCAATAATCACAGTACATAACCAAACATATGCAAACACGTACCTATGAGGAATCTCATAACAGCTAAACCTGAAAGTAAGTACATTAGCATGTGCTCACCATTTCTAATTAAATACAATTTCACACTGTACTGGCGATGGCGTGGCGTACGCGCAGATATTCTACCACAATACCTTTCTACTGTGTTACTATAACGCACAAACATCAATTTAATCACGTTCCATAGACAAACTGATCTTACTTTTGACACTATTTCTAAGAACTTTGTAATAGTGATGTGATATTAGAAATGTTATGTTATCGTTAATGTTATTTCCACCTCAACAAATATCAACTTTATGACTGGAGTAAATTAAGTAAATTTTAGAATGACTAGTACCTACTATTGAAAAAGTCATAAAAACGTTGAAGTTGTAGCGTATTCTGAATTTTATATGTGGGTTTTAAAGTATTTTTTTCCAAAAAACTCTTTTTGTTTACATGTTTAGAAACTAAATTGCAAACGTAGCATACATAGTTGTGACTAGCGACGAGCCCCTGCTTCGCACGGGTGCGATGTACTGATGAGGCTACATGTCAAAACTTCATTTAATCTAACTTAAATATTAATGTATGTAGGTACCTGATAGGCTAACGATGGATGGGCTGTGTGAAAGATGATATGGCTAGAATGGAAGTGACTACCGAGATGACGACTACTGGAGAAGTATGGAAGACAAAGACGTGTTGCGCCGACCACAGATATATTGGGATAAGGACAAGAGAATGATGATGAGGAACCTAATAGGCACGCCTTTATATGGAAGTTAAAACATAACTGGCGAAATGGGCGTTTACTATCGGTACACATCTGCCTCACCCTTCGAGAAAAACCGGCTCCATTTTATGTTTTGTTAGGTGTGTAGGTACTCATAAACATCCGGAATAAATTCTCTAATAGATCAGCGTGTAAAAGCCGCAATCAAAGCCCATTGTGTATTTTAGAAGAACTAAATGCAGACACGAAAAGCTAGGTAGTTTGTTTTAGATATTTTAAGCTTGTAAGTTACATAAAAAATTATAAAAAAATCCTATTCAAATTGTGTAAATGTCACAAATAATTGATCAATCGTGTCAAAATAAAGAACAATTGTTCTTGTAAATTTTTGTCATTAAATTAAATACTTAAGAATAAAGAAATAGAATCCATTCTTATATTATTGAAAAAGGCAACATTAAAATTAAGAAACACGTTTTTTATACTTAGGTCTAACAAACTAACACGCCCTGTACCTAATTTAGGTCTGACTGGTTAAACCCCGATTTGATCGTATTGAGTTTCGGCGTTTGAATGTCCAAGTTGGTCTCTCCTAGGACTATAGGACATTGACTAATACTTCTAGTCAGACCTGTGATTCGACTAGTCAAACCTAGGAGCTTCGATGTTTGACTAGAACATATATAATTACATTAGACTCAACCAATATGACTAGATTAGACCATCTACAATCTGAATCAATGTTATCATCTCTACAAAAATTTGAGAGTAGCATTCTTTTACTTTCTGCTCAAATAGATCGTATTGTAATGTGTGCCTCCTATCTCTAAAGGCATCTTATCGTTTTTTCTCATAGTCATGAGTAAGTAGCGGTATGTCTCATTGGGTAAATAGAGCAGCGAGAACAATGATGCGTCTACCGCACTCTTTTTTGTCACAATAACCGTTAATCTGGCAACACTGATGGGAAAATTAAAGTCGGCCATATTGTTTCTTACTAAATATTGTTTTTTTTTTGTTGCAGGTAAGTTTAAGATTATCTATGGCACGGGAATCTATCGATCGAGTGGAGTAAGTTGCGTCATAGATTAGTATCGGTGGAGAGATGAAGAATGGATGGGATGGAATGGAGGAAGATGGAACATGAATAATGACTTTCAGTATTGACGCAGTGGCTAAATGATTTCACGGTTTTGGCTGCGAATTCGATTCCCACGTAGAGCAAATATTTTTGTTCTGGTGGATGTATGTACTTAAGTGAGTTGTCTCTATAACTGCACATAACATGCAGGGATATACCTAGGCGTTGCATTGTCTCTTATACATATAGCGTATCGATATATCATTGAGCTCCATAAGTTCTGAATTGAGCTACGCGATTACTGATAAAATATCAAAGGACAATGGGAAATGAATGTATGGAGTCTGGGCCCACCCTTCAATAGTAACATCTGATATACCGTTGGATGGGGCTTTTTAAGTGGAACATTAGTTACTAATATAACTATGGTCAAATGTTAGTACTTTCGGAGATACGACGTCTTAAAGTCGTCAGTCTAACATATTCTTTATGGATACTTATAAGGTAAAATAGTAATAATAAGTACACTTTAAAACAAAAGATATTTATTATTCGTCTTGGACATCAAAGACAATTACATCATTTAAAAAACCCACGGGGGCCACGAATGGTTGATGTCTCCCAACTCCTAGGTACCAAATCAAAGAAATAGTGTGAGCGCAACTTCCTACAGTTCGCCGTCCGTTCAAGCAAGAGCAATAATATTGTGATATCGCGTTTCTTCCAACTTGGTTTCGATCAATTAATATATAGCAATAGTATATTCTTGCTCTTACGTGGCGTGACTGTATCCTACCACGCAGCAACCACACATTCTCTGCTGGTATATTATATTCTATTAAATCATGTAAATCGTTTTGTCTGTATATTTCTATAACGTATAAACCGTCTCGAAGATGTTCACTGCAATATGACTGATCGCCATTTGCAAATGCGCCTGGGCAAGCGGCGGGCGCAGCGGGTAGGGTGGGGGCGCAGGTAAGGAGCAAGCAGATAGGTGCCGTCCGTTTTGAGTCTGGCCATAGTTTATCTTATAACGAAGTAAACTACGATCACTTTTATGGCAGTATAATAAGTAGTATAACTCCGAAAGTACTGACTTTTGACCTTAGTCGTAATAATAAGTTTTATTCTGCATAAACATACCTATTCATTTATGAGTGTCTTATTCCTATTGAGAGGTGGGCCCATCATTACTCATTCTCCTTTGTGTGGTTCTTTCCTCAAAAAAACAATTTCAGGCACTTACATGATCTGACCAAGATTATGTCTGGACATTAAAAGTGACTATCACCATTTTTTCTCAGGGATAGTAGATACAAAATGTCGTCTCCATCTAGTTATATTTTTAATATGATTTGTAAAAGTGATTCCGATATCCCATTTACAGAGTGAACCATTTAATTTAATTTATTATAGCCCTCTCTTGCTATATGAACGATCATGAACTTTTGAATTGGTTTGGTCCTGAAACTTATTTTGCAGATACAATAATAGGCTACTAATTACAATGTTCAAACAACAAAAGAAGGTACATCACAGGTAATCCTTTTGTTGCCAGTCACGACACCCACAACTATGATGGAGCAGTGTTGTAGGCGGGACCACACAATTAGTTGTGCTTACTCAGTTCTAGAGCAAATTATCAATAATTAAGTTTAACTAGGTAAGTTTTGATTCATGGTGTAAGATAGAAGGCTCCTCCTCCGCTCTTGTAAAATGTCGCGGGGAAAAATCTTGGCATAATGCCACAGATTACTAAATAGTTACTACGTAACAGATACTTCACTCAGTAGAAAATTTCCAATACCTATTGAGATAATAGCCTACTCCGTCGCCTCAGCAACCACTGCATGCTAAAATGTGCCTAAATGCTCAAGCGTACAGTTGTGATTGCTTCGCACCGCGCGATCCTACAGCACGCAATTTGGACCGCAAGCGGTCCGAGAGCGCTCGCTCGAGCGCGTAGGTAATTATAGCGCGCAAGTACATGGAGTGACGGAGGCCTGATAATGCTTAGGGCCGGTTTTTTCAACCATTAGTACCTAAATAGTGGTAATTAATGGTAAAATTTTGCCAAAATGTTTTGATCAAATCAAAATATTATTATACTACTATTTTACTACTATTACTACTATTTTGAGTTACTATTTTTAACGAATGGTTGAGTTAATGGTTAAATTTTGGCAAAATATGTTGATTTGGTCGACACATATTATTGACAATTTTTAACTAATGGTGAGTTAACTACGGATCAAAAAACCGGGCCTAAGAGAGGATTTTACGAGTATCATAATAATACCAGCCTACTATTGTCCCACTGCAATGCAAAGGTCTCTCTCATACAGAGAAGGCACGGGCATTGATCACAACGCTTGCTCAAGACGGGTTATAGTGATGTCATACATAATGTAAACAGTGAATCAAATCAATGGGAGGAAATCTAAACTTTCATCATGATCATCGTCTGCCTATCCTTTCCCAACTATTTCGGGGTAGGTCTAACCGGATTTAGCTGAATACCGGTTTTTTACGTGGAGCGACTGCCTATCTGACCTCCACAACCCAGTTACTGGGTAATACGATACGCCTTGGTAAGATTGGTAGTCAGAATTTCGAGCTTCTGACGACACGTAACGATATCCACGAATGACAGCCGGGACCAACGGCTTAACGTGCTTTCCGAAACACGGAGGGGTCTTGGTATGTAAAGAAAAGAAAGAAAGAAACATATTTTATTTGGGACACGCACAGGGAACGCAAACAGTAAAAAAATAAAGGAACATTTTAAACTAACAAAATCAACATTAAAAATAACAATAAACGATATGTAAAGATGGTCACCCATCCACGGACCAACCGCGGCAATCGTAGGAAATCTAAACTTTATGGTTTGAAAATGGCAACATAGACATTGTAGGAAAGCGTGCCATGTAATGCTGGTTCCTTAGCTGTATTAAACGAAAAGCCTACAGCAGAATAATCACGGGCTGATAATTATGTAAGTTGCCATTTCTAAATCCTGGTTGTACCTTACGTTACTGAGAAATGACTATCGTTTACTGTGCTATGTTTGCTGTCAATTACTCATTAAAGTTGCCCCAAATTTGCCTAACTAGTATACCTTATAAGGCGCACATAATTAGTGATAAATCCAGTTATATTTCGCTACCGTGACACGCAGTTTACCCGATCATGCGTAATCGTTGATTTTTTGCGCAAAAAGTACCCTGTCATTACGGTGATCGTTAGTAATACATAATTGATGGCTCAAATGTGTTAATTGATGTATTTAGTAAAGTTGTTATTAATGTGGCGGAGCTTTTTCTTGCACCAGCTGTTTTGACGTATACGCAGAGCTGGGCTGGCGGCATCAGAAGTAAAACTGAGTTGGGGATAATATAAACAATCTTAAAGTATTCCTCCCTAGCGACACCACAGATTACTAAATAGTTATGGCGACACGCTCTTGCTTTGCACGGATATTACGATTTGACAAAACATCGAGATTTGTTTCTAATACATAAAGTATAATAGACTCATTAATCTTCCGGAATAAAATTCTCTAGCTAAACGATGGTAAAAATCGCATCAAAATCACTTGTGCAGTCTTAAAGAACAACGTGGTCAGACAAACAGACACGAAAACGGCTCTAATTCCTCATCTAGTTTAAAAAAAAAAAATATGATTGACGTGTAAAAGTGTTTGTAAAAACCTACTTACAGAAATAAAATCATTTATCATTTAATTTAAAAAGGTTAAGATTTAAAAAAAATGTGCACTACTTAAATAGTGGTAAAGGAAAAGAATATATAGATGCATTGTAAGAGCATGTGCTCCAGTCCAGGTAACAGTTACTCTAATCATACATGTTTACAACTAACCCATTGTCGCATGAACACTTCCTTTGAACTTATAGTCTTTCGGTTGCATGAATAAATAACCGAGTTTTCGATGACGCAATTTGTCACAAGATTTTTATTGTTTATTTACCCTAGTTTCCGGTCAGCTTGTTTAAAATCGTCAATGCAAACTAGGTAGCTAATTTTAGGTGTATTATTCTCTCTGCTCTCTCGATCTTGCTCATTTACTGAGAGAATTTATCGTATAGTAGGAAAATTGTAATACTATGATAAACATGGACGTCATGTTGTTTATGAGGGTTAGTGCGTGTTTACAGTACTCATTAACATGGACTCTTTCTTAGAATTCTTATGGTGCCATCGAACAAACGCTTTGAGTTGGTCACACTAACTTGTTGTATATAGTTTCATTTATGTCTACACATCTAGGTTTATTCCGAATTATCTCAAGAAATTCTTGCTTCTTAGCCTCTCTTCTGATAATATAGTTTTCATTTACAGCCAGACAGCCTTTTTGCATTATAATCTAAACAAAAACGACACTGTACAGTTTACATAGGTTTACATATTAGAATTAAACTAACTTCAATCCTTAAATTGATCACGTCTTGCTTCGAACTTTAAAACCACTACAATATGACTGACCGGTTGGCGCAGTTGGTTGCTGCCTTCTGAGCCGCTGGTCCCGGGTTCGATTCCCGGACAAGTCAAACATTTGTGTGCATGAACATGTCTGTTTGACCTGTGTCTGGGTGTGTATATGTATATAAGTATGTATATCAGTCATCAGGTTACCGTAGTACAGGCTCTGCCTAGTTCGGGACCTGAAGACCTTGTGTGGATGTTGTCTCATATATATTATTATTATTATAATATGAAACCTTTCCTATCAAATCTTACCTACATAGAGCAATAGTTTACATACACGAAAAATAAGTACCTAAGTAACCCTGTGTGTGCTAATAACTTAACAAAGTTACGAGCACATTGTCGGCGCGCCTCCGCTTGGATGCTGCGCCCTACGCTCCGACCCATTGTTTCGGAGGCTCCTACATAACATCTTTATTACCTTTACAATATTGTGTAAGTTTTCCTTTAACAACAGTTTAGGCTCGCCCACGGCTATGTCGTATGTAAATAGGCAAGCGGTGGGCTTTCGCTTTACGTACACAATGCCTGGGACAATTTGGATAACATTTCTTCGTGCGTCTTCGTCAATTGACGTTCTAAATGTTTGGCGAAAATGGTCACTGTGTGTAATCTGTTGTTAATTATGTGATGAATCTTAGTAGCTTTCAGATTATTTTGTTATCTTTTATTAATATAAAAAAAGGTAGGTTGGTTACATTTGATTTAACAAAAATATACCAATCACAAACCATCGCGGTTTAAAAGCGGTATGATTTATGTCAGACACGATAACTCGATGCCACATTTAAACGATACTTCGTGGCTATTTATTGCATTGCAGATTTGATATTTGTTTTGATAAATAAGCAACATATAATGATTAGCCTCTTCGGACGGAGTTTACTCTCAGTAGCTTTCCCCAGTTATTTACAACAATCGGTGGATATCCTTAAACCCAGCGCTGTAAAATTTTAATCGTTTTCCTTCCTTATTCTCACGATATATTATATATACACTTTTGATCGCACTGGCAAGTGATAGATGTCTATGACGCAAAATGAGAAGAAAGCGCACGCTTATATATACGAGAAAAAAACTAGGATGCAGGCGTCGCCGGTGCATTTCAATGTGGAGCAAAAGAAACTATAGCGATCAGTAGACATTAGGCGCGGTCTACAATGTTGGTAATAGACTAAAAATCTTACTCCTAGAAATAATAAAGTTAGTTTTTTTTTGGTTTTTTGTATATAATAGCTGATATGGTTCCAAAGGCTGATTTACTAAAACCAGTCCGGTCGGACATGACTGCAGCATGTCGGACAAACTGTAAATCCAAATAGGATTTGACCTGGGAGCCGGGAACTCTCCGACCGAAAAAGGACTTCTCGAAATCTTGAAAAACAAAGCGATTTATTTGGAAAAGTACTACTTTAGTAGTAAAGAGTAATTAAAAAAGTAAATAAGTAAAGTAAATAAATAAATAAGTATATAACTTTTAGTTATTTTGATTGATTACGTGTAAATGTAGATAATCAAACTTGTCACAATCAAAGCCTTACATATATGTATATCAATTGACTAAAAGGTTTAAGACTTAAAAGGTTACAATTTTAATATAAAATTGCTATGTCCAACAGGTGTTGAGTTGACATTTAGAATATAGGTGTGTTTTATCGCCTTTTCGTCATATTGAACGTTTCAGTTATATGACTAAGGTGGTTAACTTGTTAATGCTAAAACCCAACATTTGAGAATTGGTAGATGTTTTACCACCAAGTTTTACGAGTTAAGCCTTTTTACAATGAATGATGGCTAAATCAGAACATGTAAAGTTGACTTATTTTATCCACCTGAAGTTATGCAGGTATTCGTGAGCTCCTCATATTGTATGTTTTATTTAGAAGAAACAGATGTAGATAAAATATGATTGTTTGTTGAAAGGACAGATAATAGCTAAAGAAATTGTAATCCAAATGATAACACAACATAACAGCAGACGACTTACGATTTCGAAGTTACTAAAATAAATGAAACTCCGAAAGCTAAGCTACCGTATTGTGAGCATGGGAAACTCGTTGATCGTTTTGTTCTTATATATATATTATATCTAGACTATTTCGCACCAGGTGACTAAAAATAGTTCCTTTCTAATTCTTTAACGACGTTTTTGCCTCACATAGGTGCAGGGCGTTGGCTAATATGGGTGCAGGAAATTAATAGGAGCAGAAACAGGTAGGTTAGCTAGTTCAATATTTGCAGCAGGTAAAAATAAGCCAAATAACAGCATAAACATGTCGTACGGTGATTCAAAGTACCTGCATTATTAGAAAAAAAAAGTACATTGCAAGTTAAATACAAATTAAAGTACATTGGAAAGTAGCCTCACGAGGGTTGAGGCTCGCATCCAGTGAAAGTGGTCATGATTGCTATCAGTCCCGACTGATAAGACAAGTCAATGTGTTACTTATTCGGTCAAATGGCTTTTTGTTTGATACCGCTCTTGTTAGGGCGTGCTGCGAAAGGAATGCTGGGCAAGCTTTCTTTTCTGTGTTACATTTCATACTTATAAAATCAATAGATAACCGTTGTAAGTTATAACTGCTCTTGATGTTGTAAAAAAAATTAACTTGTAACTACGTGATGCAATTGTATAAACCCAGCAAGTTTTCTCATACTGTCTTTATTTCATGCTGACATATGGCAAATAATTTTATTTAATGATTTGTGTTTCGTAATATTAATTAATTACTACTGTATATAATCCAGTTTTTCTAACTGAACAGACAGCAGTGCTGCTGGGAAGTTTGTTGCGCCACTTCTTCTTCCCAGCTAAAGTACCAGGAAGTGGTGAAGGGCGGGCGTTTTGGGGGAATGTCTTATGTAATATTGACGTTCAAAAAGTGCTGATTCTCAGCCCAGTTTGAATAAATGACTTTTGATTTTGATTTTCAGACTATCGAATAGTGTTTTAAAAGTTGCATAAATGTGTTTTCTCTTACAACTTAATACAACGGTCAGAACTCTTTCGTTTTCAATCATATGAAATTGGTGTCTAATAGTCTACTAAGAAACATTTAATTAAACACAATTTTGTCGTATAAACACGGAAGTGAATTAACACCAAACGAAATTAATGTTTGGCGTTTTGTGGCACCATCGTAATAGACTTTTCAACCATGATTAAATCTCAACGCTCTCGTCACACATGTTATGGCGAATGCGCATGTGGTCTGCTCATTATTGAGGACCCGTGAAAGTTCGATTTTGATTTATAACTATAGCCTCGTCACTGTTACACAACGTGAAGATTGTACAGTCATGCGAGGTTACGTTGTCGCTGCGATTTTAGTCACATTGTGTTCGCGCCTTTATTAATATGTGCGCGTGATTGATTCGCGATTTCACATCCATTAGGATGTGGAATTGGATGGATTGGTATTGAAAACCTTTTTGATTGAGCGTTCGTATTTTATACGTAGGTATTTTTACTAACAGGTGAACACTCAGTTTCAAGCAAACTTAACATTGTTTTTAAAACAATTACTTTCCCTACATACAAATCTACTTTGTAATTTTATTAATTTCCTCACACAATAATGTTATTATTCGTTATAAGGTTGCGATAAATAAAACGCTTTACACACAAAAAGAAATTACACAATTTGTAGAAACACGCGGCGTTTTCTTTAACAATTCAAGCGCGGACTGCAATAATGCTACTAACTAACCGAAAAAAGTTTGCCAATTAAAGCAGAACGGTTACGAAAGTTTCACGTGTGCACATAATTAGACGAACGGACAAACGGACCGAAACCTAATTATACAGATTATACATAATTGCGCCCCCGACTGTCAACGCGCGCCGTTTGGGTTCTTTTGAGGTTTTTGAGGCTAGGGCGGGAAAATGACAGTGACATACGTCATATTTGACATTAGTGGAAAAATATTTACATATGCATTAATTGGATTTGTAAAGGCATTGATAATGTAAATATCATTACGCTAATTGTTTAGTTTATAACGAAGGAAGTAAAAATTGAGGAAGAAGTCATCATAAAGACTCACATTTTATGTCGGACAGTTTAACTTCCACCTTACTTGATTAAAAACACTTTTACTTTAAACAACACTTACTTTCGTATACACATGACCACAATCTTCAATCAACAAAACGTCAGTCACAAATAAAAATAAACAAACGTGATTTGTGCTCACATTATGACGTATGACATAATAAGGCCTAAGGCCTCAGACCATGTGGTCGTATCACAACAAAATTATATAATAGACCTTAAGTGGTTGCGTTTATCATAATTATCTTAATTACTCGTGTTGTTACTTTAATATATTTGTTACAAAATGTCCCTTTGCTTGTTTCAGGTGAGAGCAATTTTCGTAAAAATGCATTGCGGTAACGCCGAGCAAATTACTTAAGGTGAGTGTGCTTTAGAGTTTATTCAAAATCAAAATATTTTATTTCACATAAACCTACATGGGCACTTATGAAAAGTCAGAAGCTAGGTGCATAGTTCCAATTGGTCGTTTCCTATGGAGAAGAGCCGGCAAGAAACTAATATTGTTGAAATTATTATTGTGTAATAATATATTATTATATTTATTGTTTACTAGTTTTGCAATATTACCTACAGCAGTAGGTACCTACTTTCTAGTTTTCGCTTTATAGCTTTGTTCGAAACGAAATATGGTAGATATCTGTCAAGGCATAACGGGGATCTGAAAGATGAGAATAAATAACCATCTTTTGTGCCAACATACATCTTACATTCAGTGCATAAAAGAAATCGGCATAGCTCTCTAAACATTTTTGATCTCAAAGCAATTACAGTCAATTATCTGCGTTTTAAAGAGAATTGAAATAATGATAGTGTTCATAAAATAATGCAATGCCTACCAACAAGTTGCGTGTTTCAAAGACAATCATACCGTGATGTCTAAATAAAGCCATTATGACGACGTTTAGTGTGAAAATTTCATTCAAATTATATGTAGTTTACTAACGTCTTATTTGAATGATGTTACGTGGTGTTTATCTTTGTTTCTGCTCCGTGGTGTTTATCTACTACAATTTTGTTTAATTTATAGATTTGTTTTTCACCTACAGAGATTTTAATTTTACTTCCACTAGAATTGTTTTGCCGTCTTTCATTATTGTATTAATTTAACTTCATCTTCTCTTGGTTTTTCTCAAAGTATCCGTTGCTGGATATTCTTAATTTAACGTGTATTTTATTTTCAACAGAAAAGTAATTATCAACATTCATTTGTTTCTCCTCAAGCCATTTACGTATTCGCAACATTACAATTAGGTATTCCATTGTCCGAAAAAAAATTAGATTAATATATTACAAATCGCATTCGGTCACGAACTTCTGATCCCCATATAGTTTCCTACTCCAAGATGTGTAAATGGGTTGATTGAAATAAATGCTTTCAGTTTGATCTATTATCGATCAAACAATGTAACTAGACAACAAATCTTTGGCGCCAATAATGATACCTAAGTTTTCCATCAAACCGTGAGCTTGTTCAAAACGTATTATTATCTACTGTAACTTAATTATGTGTGCCAAGGATTCCCGCCTCATTTGTACCATGCACGAGCAAAACAAAGCTTGATAATAATTATGATTTAGTAGAGGACAAGGGTGGAGTTCACGTTAATTAAAAATAGTAATTTGTTCTGCTATTGTATTGTTGGCGTGTGCGGTCGCTTTTAGCGTGTGCGTGGTGATAGAAAGGTTACATTTTGTTCATGTGTACCTTTATAATTATACGTTTTAATGTCTATATCTACTTTGTCCACGTCTCTTTTGGTCTCACGTTTGCAGTATAATTGTCACGTGTGTCAACTCCCAAAGATTTTATTTATTTATTTATTTAACCATTTATGTACACAATTATATAAACAGACAAGAAGAAAATAACAGAAAAATAGGTACAAAGGTGATGCTTATTTCTAATGAAATCTCTTCCAGCATACCTGCGATAGGATAGTAGGGGAGTAGTAGTAGGAGGATAGGATGGTTTCTTATGTTAAGTCGTTAATTATTGTAACAGCTTATCATAATGCTATAATATGGTAAAAAACGACCATGTCGATAGATTTTACAAATCAACTTTTCAGAATGCAAACGATTTGCGTTAGGAACTTTTCGATAAAAAAAAAATTGTCGAGGATTTTGTGCAACGCAAAAGAATAATTGTTTGATTTGTTTAATAAAGCAGAATTTTTAATAGACGTTTTTGACGCTTTATGAATATTGTCTATCAAATTATAACTGGCGAAATGTGGGTGTACTAAATGATGATGATGATGTTAACAAAATTCCAGTTTAATAAAGTTTAAGTTTACATTGCTAGTACCTATTAACTCTGTGGTCAATATTTGGTTAAATAATGGAGTTTGTATGACGACGTGCAAACTTGCAGTCTTGAGGTCAAACAATGACACAAAGGGTTAACGTTTGCTTAGGTACATATTTATTTCGTCTTTTGTGTTGCTGGATTTGGCACACGCTGATAATAGCGCAATTTCATATGATTATTAGGTGCCTACAAATCTTTAAATGGCTTCACTTTGCTTCATATAACAGTAGAATAAGATGGTTAGACTTAGGATAAATAAACTAAGGACGTAATGGTATAAAGAGAAAAACGGTTTCATTTAAAAGAAAGATAATAATGATGTAGATAATGTACTAAAAGTGAAAAAATAATAAGGTAGGTCCTAGGTACCAGTTATCACATCACTCTCCTCATCACTCTAGGGCATTGATCCGACTCTAAAATAAAATCAACAGTCAACCGCTCATATCATTATAAATGCTATTTACATATTTACTGAGGTTACGCTACGCGTCAAGATTTTTTTTTGAGTCTGTCTGTTCTATGCCCTAGATTGACGAGAAGAGTGGTGTGATGACTGGTACCTAGGACCTATCTCATAATTTTTTGCTTTTAGTACATTATCTAAATCGTATTACCTTTCTTAAAAAAACCGTTTAACTTAGAAACATTTTTTTATCTTTTTTATTTTCAAGTTTTGAGTTTTTATTTCGTTACTTAATATTTCTCATTCTATTTAGTTAATTTATGCCTCATTATTACAAGGTTTATTTCCTGTCATTTTGTTGCAGTGTAACTCCTCAATACATAATCCTTCCAAAGGCTTTACTCGACTCAGTGCCACGTAAGCTTGTCCTTACACAAAAAAAAATCACAACTGCGTGATCTACAGTGCTGCCTTGCACTTTGTGGACAGTTGAAGCGTACCTAATTATTTATTATAGACTATCTAAACTCTATGATCCGCCATGCACTGTATTCTACTTGTAACTCTTCCATTTGATACCCATTACCTATATTAAGGGAATTTAAAAAAATATGAAAACCGCTATTTGTGGCGGTGGCCATCTTGGATTTACAACGATACTGAATAATATATTCAATTGTATTATCATCAGAACTAAAGGTGTGTACCAAATATCAGATCAATCTGTCAACAGGAAAGGGGTTAAATGTCAATGACTAAATATGAACTAAAAACAAACAGGGCAAGCTAAATAAAACCGTTTAAAAATCATGTCACGTGACTCTAAAAGTTCCTTGGCTCAAAATTAAATTGGATCCTCTAGAAAAATGTAATTGAACACCAGCTCAAAATACACTTCCAAAAAACTATAATATATGATTATCTCTTCAAAGCCAAGTCACAATCAGGATGAGGCTGATCCGGTCGCCTTATAAGCTCCTGCGCTTATAAGGCAACTTGATATCATCTATAATAAATATTGCTAGTCACTTTATATTATTAAATGTTTGCAATTACCTCAGATATAGTTACGGGAACCGTATTCTGTTTACATAGTTTGTTAAGCATGATGGAGTTAATTTGATATACAGCCTGGTCCCTAGCCTACGAGTTATTTGTAAATGTTTTGATCTAATCTTAGTATAATTTGCTACTTGTATTTACACATTAGTACTTGTGTTCGATATTTTCATGTCTGCTAATCAAATAGCCTTACGTTGAAGATATTTTACTACGAGTATATTGGTAGTATGTATAAGATTAAATTAAATTAACTGCTTGTTACAATTTTTTTTTAATTTTTTTTTGTTGTGATAGGTTTAATCTTAGTTAGTAGCAGTGGCGTAGGCGGGAGGTATCTATGCTTCGCTTTTTACGTCGTGTATATTAGATCAACGTGAATCATCGAAGTCACAGTTTATTGTAACTAACATTAATGAGTAAAATATTACTAAACGGATTGAGTTTAAATATTACTTATGTGTAATTGAGGAATTAATATAGAAATGTTATCAGTGTAAATAATTGTGGCGCTTATAGAGTAAAGTACAGTAGTAATAAATCGCTTGGAATATTTCAATAACGACGACTTAAGTTAGAGTACTAATAATAAGAATAAAGACGTTAATACGATTAGTTATAATATTAAACGACTGACCAAGCTCAGCCTGATAAATGATACAAACATTTCAAATTGCTCAAACGTTAGTCCAATAAGTCATTCATTTGCATTCATTCACAATGCTGTCGATGGCTTCAAGCCAGTTACTCAGTTACTTTAGAAGGGAACGTAATTTTTCCGACCGAAGTATTAGATCAGCTATTAAATCTCCATAATCCGCTAGTTTTATGAACGTTTTCTTAAGCAATCGAATTCGAAATGTCAATCGTGCGCATCTTGTACCCGTATAACCTTTAACCGATAATTGGACACAGCTACCCGAGTGTTTTATTTGTTGTGACGCTACCTAATTGATTATTGGATTCCAATTTTGCATCATTTTATACTTAAGCTAGCTTGTTAACTAAATGTTGAAGTTTGTTCTTGACCCTAAAATAAACTGTTTGATAAAAGGCATTAGAACGTATAAATATAAACTTGATTGGTAAAGGGTAGTAGTAGTAGAATTTTACCATTACGTAAATAATTGACAGTTACACAAGAAAACCGATTCATTATATGTATTTCTAAGTAGACTAATGAAACGTTATGGTGACATTTCAGCCCACACAATTTTCACTTCAACAAAGATCCCTAAATCTGCATTACAACCCACGGTTAATAGCCCCATTAAAATAGATTTTACAACAAAATAAGCCTAAATGATGCTATGCATTCGATCTCAGTCACGCAACAGACAGAACCAAACATAGAAGTTAGGGGCAGAGTACTATAAAGATTAAAGTTAAGCTAAATTAGCATGGGGCATTACATCCGTCTGGCAGATATGATCGGGCCTGCTGCTCGGTGGGTGTGCTGCTGATCTCGTCGGCAGATAAGCTCGGGACTCCCTCAGGGCACTATGTTTGTTCACATTTTGTTTTTCACGATGGTTTTCTGGAAATCTGTGCCAGAATTCATACCGTGATACTGACAATGTTGTCACGTTCTTGTTCCTTAAGCGGCCAGCAGTCCTCAGAATGTATCTTTGAAAACAGTGTGCTTGTCCTAATTAAATTAGAGCAGCCATTTTTATAGACACCATAATTTCAAATATTCGAAAGTGTAGGTACCCTAGCACCCGAATGCTGCTCCAAGAATGGTGATGCTGAGTCGTGCACTCGTGCGCCACTGGCGATGAAAGCGGCCGCTGTCCCACATGCATTGTTGTATTAAATATGCGATAGACGACTGTAATGTTCTGTTCTGTATGGTCAAACTATGTTATTAGATTACCTTTTGTGTATGCAGACATCGTTGGAATATTGAGGAGTATTGATAAATAGTTCGATTAGAAATTGATGTGACGATACAATTGCGATTGTGTTGTGAAACTATGATAGCATTATTATTGATATTCGTATTGTTACTAATTTGTGTTCGTTTCTCCCTTAGGCTGTAGGCTCTATTCTAGATAGCAATGGCAATGCATTTTCACTCATACGTGTACGTACATGTGCTATGCTTGTGATGATTATAATACCAGCCTATTATGTCCCACTGCAGGGGATAGGCCTCTTCTTATACAGAGAAGGCACGCCCCTAAGTATTAATTAGGTTAATTAATAAATAAGTTCATAATTATGTTAATGAACACATGACCTAAGCTTAAGTAATGAGTGATGAGCTTAGGTATATCAGACAGGCAACATCATCTGATTTATGTTGGGGCCTCGCAATGACCGCTTCATTAATACGGGCAAAATAATCACTACGTTAATGAAACAGTTTGTTGTGTTGGTAGACAGAAGATCGCTTCAACCATTCAATTATAACCAGGTCACCTTTTACGATAGCCATTAAGGAAAGGGTCGACTATGTTTATTTTTGAGAAAAAAAAAACAAAATAAACCGGCAATAAATCAAAATTACGTAAGATTATTATAAGAAAGCAAACACGAATAAGTTCAGTTTCAAGATTCTGAGTGAGATTAGTGGTGGTAAGATTAAGTCTTCTCTCACTGTTGTATCATCTGTCCACGTATTAGAACATTACCTTGGCATGCAGTTTGCAGAGGCATTTCAAATTCTTTTTAAAAGATTATGTAGTTCTTAGGAATAATAATAATTACAGTTACGGAAATAAGAGCTTCGTCTTTCTCAGGGTAACAAGTTATTCTAGAATTGCGTTTTTCTTCATAAACACCTGAGATTTTTACACACAGTTCTGCAACCGCAACTGTCCTCGCATGACGACCACCGTGGGAAGCATCCACTTCCTCGAGAAAGAAATCAATTTACTTTTACACCATAGTAAATCATCCAGTAATAGTAATGGAAAACATGCCACAAAAACTCACCGTAATCATTGATATTGTGAAATTCGTGCACACTATTGTATTCTTTATGTTTGCTTCAATAGGGGCCATAATTACAGCTATATTTTTAAGGATGGGACAATTTGTATTGCTTTCATGTTTTATCTCCTGATGTTTGTACTTTGTAGTCGGTCAAGGCTCGTTGACGAGGTCAGTAGCGTCTACTGCCTATTGTTGGGCCGTGATCAGCGATGCATGAAGATGAATTCTGAATAGGCTTCTTTCTGCTATGAGAAATGACACGTTTGTGTCGGCTTGAACTGATGGCCGACAGAGATGTATTTGCGATAAAATAACAATATAACGATTGTGGTCAAAGCAACTTCAACTTGTCAAAATAAAAAATTAAAGACTCTTTAAAAGACGTGTATCATCATAAGATGATACACGTCTAAGCTAATGTGAATATTGTCCTACTTTTATAAGTTTTGCATTTAGCCTATTTCATCTAAATCGTTTCAGGTAGGATTACGTGTAATCATTTACGAATTCGATTTTACATAATCATAAAATCATTTTATCGAGCCATCAATCACCATTGACATCGTTTAGTTTCAAATCGCTTTTAGCGGCTTCACTATGCACATTTATATTGTGACTAGCCTAAATTTGATGCAGGTGACTTGACGCAGTCATATGCATATAAACATCAGTTAGGACCCAACTATTACTTAAGTCGTTCACCTATGTATCTAGGTTGCCTTTAGGTGTGGGCTTTACCTCTTATGAAACCTCTAACAGGCACACATGAAATTATATCGCTAACATGCATCATTTTCTTAAAGACTTGCTTTTGATCAGCTTTTTAGCTCCGTATAGCGTATCACTACGGGTATTTGGAGTACATAATCAAAATACGGTTTGAAAATGATGCAGCCCAAGATATGATTATAAAAAAGTATAATTATATTTTTACACTAAGCAGTTGAATATAAACTTTTGAGAGTAATTAGGTATTATTATAGACGTCTTACGGATTAAAAATGACGAGTCAAACTTCACATTCCCTATCGATTGATTCTCGATTCTTTAAGTTCACATACTTCAGTGATTCATCCGCCAATTCACTCAATGGTGCCACAATATGGTCCAAGTTAAAAGTGGAGAGCGATTGATATTAGTTTTGTTTTCTTCTTTTTATCATGCTGTGATTCAAAGCCAAAATAATGTTGATATCTAGAATATCGATTAATGTGTATTAATTATTATTAGTCATTTTGGTACTTGCCTAGAAATATGTTAGAAAACTCATGGGCCTAAGGAGATATTCATTGGTGGCAATAAAATCGTTCTCAATGACCGTATTAAGTATATCAAGGACGTTGACGTTGTTGGTGACAATGATGATTATTAACATCTAAAACTCTATCTAAAAATCTAAAAGATCTTCCTTCTTTTGTGCCACGTGCCACACGAAACATAATATTATTATGATTTAAGTCGCTCTCTCCTATTATTTGCACAACACAAAACTATTTGAATATGCATTGTTTGTCTGCTAAAGGCGGTTGTATTGTGTTAGTACAATGGTAGTATAGTCAGCGTTTTGATTTGTCATCGATGCAGGTTCAATCCTAAGCACCAATAGATTACGAAAGTTATTTGTATTCATAGCGCTATGCGTCGTTTGATTGGTTGCTAGTTTCTAATGTTTCATTAAGAACCACTTGAGGTTCAACTTTGTTAGAATGAAAATTAGTAATTTTGGAGCGTCTTTGACATTATAGATGTTGAAAGTGGAATTTATTAAAACAAACACACTACTCGTTAATACTGTTTTTTCCACGGTCAAAATCCAAACGAAAAGACCAAAGGCTTACGTAGGATTTTTATATCAAACGTTAACATCCTGCCTCCTTTCACTATCATCATGAAAAAACATTTACTCTGCACTTTTGCGTAGTGATTATAGCTTGGCATTGTTCACACTTATCACATAGCGTTATCATTTCGTTTCGGGTAAAATGAGAACAGTGTGCGAGATTTCAATATTACGTAAGTAACTGGGGTGTTGGAAACTGAGGTGCTAATATGAAAGTAGTATCACAGTTCTAGTACCATTTTAGTGAAGATGGTGTGAATTTTATTACCTGTTTATTTGGATTGTATTGACATTTTAGTGTATATGCAATCGGTACTTGTTGAAGATACACGTAACTGTGAGCTCGCTGCACGTTTTGAAATCAATGATGCTAAGTAGGTGCTAAAAATTACAATGGAAATATTTCGTTAAAGTATGAATTAGTTTAAGATAAAAAAAACGGGTAAATCAATAGAGTCAATGCTAGAGCCAAATCTGACCTAGGATTAATTAAGAATCTATCATCTAAAATCAATTTTAAAAGAAAAATAATCAAAATCTAAGTTTTTAAAACCGCTTCGATTTCTCATATAAAATTGGCCATGAAATTGTGGATTTAAGAACGGAAAAACATGTAGGTAAGCCAATTACTTATTGTGGCCGTAGGTATAAAAAGTATTGGTTCTCACGATGGGCCATCTCGCGGCGGCAATACTGGCTAGTTGGCATCTCACACGGCTAAGCTCATCGTGATTTTTCAAATGTATATGGAATGTATGTAAATGTTACAAGGCTAGCATTCAAGAGAAATTACTTATTTATACAATCTTAAGGATGTATTGTGGAGAAGTAAACTTGTGGTGAAAAGGTCAAACAATCGATGCCAAGTCTATTCACTAAGGAATTATTCAATGGGTTTATTGCTTAATATTTCTATGGCGTGTAAATATCATTGCATCTCTCCAGTGTTAGGTAATTCTAATTCATTAGTCATAGCGTTGGCTTTTTCATCTCATAGTTCAATTGTTGGTCTTAGGTAGTTATTTGTTATAATATCTCCGTACATTCATTTCTCCGCATGTTTTATGGTGGTTTTGTGATATCCTACGCATTATTTTTATCATTTTCGTCACAAAATTTATGTTCCATCACATTTTACTCTCCAATCATTCTAGCTTTACGTCCATAGTAATTTTATGTTATCTTTCAGATTTATCATGTTTGCTAGTTTTATAGTCTCCTGCTACTAAAGCAGCTGTAGTTTCATCCGGCACTTCATGTTTTACAACCCTCCGTTCCTTCCACTTTCGCTTTTATATAATTTTACGTTTTAATCCCTAAGATATAATTATTATAATGCTCAGTAATTTCCTATGATAGCTATTGTAAATTGTTTAATTAGATATTACTCGTTTTATCACTGTTATGTAATTCGTCTAAAAGTTAGTCAAGTAAGTTAATATCGACAATGTTTTACGAATTATATATTGCAATAGTCTATACAGAAAGGCAAGTTAAGTAATGCGGCCATTGATTAAACGCATCTATTACCTAAACGTCGGTCCTTTCAACACCTAGTGAAAACTGTATGTGGTTATTTCTCTATTTCGATAAGACCATATTTTTATCGGTATAATTTAATTAATTCAAGTGTTCAGGTTCTGTTAACAGTGTGAAGGAAATAATGCACATGCAGAAGTCATTCTTGCTGAATTTTGTTCCTGTAGGAATACATGAAACAATAAATTTACAGATTCGAACATTCACAAATTTTTAGACACGACACCGCATTCCTAATGACATGCAATGTAAACAGTTAAATTGATTAGGAAGTAGTTATTTAAAGTCTAGCTTACATAACAGCTGCTATTGAAAACCAACATTATTTTATCTGGCTTCTTATTTGAATAGACAACCATAGACGAGGTGTGGGTTTAAGGAAAGGATTAAAAGTTACCGCAGAGGGAAATTTGCGAAACCGACCATTTTACCGCTTTTAGTACCCATTTAGAACAAACCCTTCTTTGTATAGATAGATACTCTTGAACGAGAAAATTAAGTGAACAATGTTAAAACTGTGAATCATTATAATCATAAGTTTTTAAGTACTTGCAACATATTTAACTTAAATTATGAATTTAAACGGTTCTCAGTCACGGCATAGTCTTTTAAAGCTGTTTTATTTGTGATGTATTTTCTGAAGCACAATGGTAGCAATTTAAATATCTATCTTGCTAGATTCAATATGCATAATTTAGGCGATATCAGTATTCCACCGATATCAGTAAATTTTACTAACTAAATCGAATCGATTGGCTCAAATGACATCTTTGGATGTTATCTTCAAATGGTAACACAAAATTTTTGTCAATGGCATGATCTAGCTTCAACTGTGCTAGATTTGTATTAAGTGCATTGTAGACATTGCTTGATTTAAAATTTGATTGTAGTCAAATGAGTCTCGTCTGAATTTCAAAATAGGTACTCTATTTAACATATCTTTCTCACGTAAGCGTGGAACCAAACTTGCGTTAGCAGAGTTTTAATGCAAATTCAGTCATTTATTCTGTTGGCTTGGAAATAAATTGACTTTGTATGATTCGAGGAAATATTAACAGTTATAGATTACGTCAGACTTGTCTACAAGTCAATTGATTTGGATTGCGACAAGTGTATGTTATCCACGACAGGTGTTATGAAAATGAGAACATTAAATTTATACAATAATAATAATACGTCATGATCATCGTTACTGAAATTAATTGGTTCTTCTTCTTCTATAAGATCTTAAAATAGTGCTTGATACGACTCTGGATCCCTGCCTACAGCACAATCGAGGACAAAGTTTTACAAAGTCTCAGAACCATCAATTCCAACCTTCTACTAACTATTTAGGTCACAGAATTCCTTTAAAGGTTTGAAAGCAATTAACAGAATCGGCTCGTGACAGAATCATGCAAAGTTAGCCGCTCGTTAAGAAGTTTCGTACGTGATCGAAAGGCGAAATACTGTTGTCAGCAATTAGTTATCACCTTGTCTTACTTTGGCTTTAGTCGATTTTAAGTGCGTGTTGAACTACCCAGGGAGATTAAATGAACGGAACATAGCAACATGCTTATCTTTATATTATCCTCAGCAACATGCGTATTATTCCTATAAACAAACTACCACGTAGAAACAGACATTCCCTTAAACAAACTTATGTATTTGCAGGGAGTTGAAACAACTTGGTGTATTTCGGTATTTTCATCATCGGTTATGGAATTTCCGTTGGTGACATGCTATCGATTTAAGCACGGTATATTGAGCTTAGGTGAATCTTTAACTGTTACCGAATGTGAAACAGATTTTATGAGTGTTTTATTTGGTGTCTTATTCTGAAAATGGTCTATTATGAACCCGTATTTTATAATTTACATTTTTAAGTCTACACAAAATAACTTATTCAATGATCATCTCATGAACACAATACCATAAAGAGTCCTTCACGACAGTACCATGCTCTTGGTTCATTTTTATCTCACATCCCAACAGTGTACTAGGTACACCCATTCACAGTCGAGAGTCGAGACACCTCCATGAATAGTTCCAAGAAAGTACGCCACTGGCCGTCGGCGTTGGTCGAATAACAATGTGAACGAAAGTGTCGCGCCCACCGGAAGCGCCCAGTGTAAATCTTATAACAGACAAACAGCCATTACGATAAGTTCAATGATATTTAGTAACCTCTTGTTATGTAAGGGATTATGTAATGATTATTTTCATATTTATTTTATTCTAGTTATGCGTTGTCATGTTTTCAATTGGCACTTTATTCATATTTTGTTTCCATCGGCCGATAGGAGATGCAAGAGAAACGCGTACGGCTTGAAAATTTAAACCAATCGTTTATAACAGTAGTCCTCTAGACCGAATTTCAGCCTTAACGGCAGGTCTCAGTAGACTAGCCATGCGGGAGATATTATAGTGCACAAGCAATTGCACAAGTGTGTGCGTAGACCGCAGACACAGATGCACTCATTATTCCCTCACTCTCATATTCCGATGGGACCGGAGAGAGATCAGATCACAAGCGCGACTGCTGAGCGTGGTCCTGGGTTTGATCCCCAGTTCGGGCAAAGTGTTATTGGGGGTTTCCATTAGGATCTTCTCTGTAACAGCCTGGAGTTTAGAAGTTGGCGGTGTGAAACGATTGATATAAAGTAATCATATTATCAGACAACTTTTTTTGAGTCCAACTGTATTAATAAGCGTATTTAAGTGACTTTGTTTTTCCAACAACATAGTGATTGATGATCCATATACTTTTGCTACTTCTAACGCTTGACTGCTTCAAATATGTAGGTGAATGATTAACGGAACAGCTATGCCTGAATACATCGCTGAATATGTATGAACGGGCAATAAAATATTACTGTGTTGATAGATGTTTCCTTATGCATTTGTAAATGAACAAGTAATTTCGTACGGTTCAACTAGCTAAGAATGTGGTAGTAACCAGTAGCATTTTCATGTGGCACAATGTGAGATCTAGTAATGATAATTCCTATAATGAGTATGCAGAAATCCAAAGAATCAAAAAAGCAATACCATCAACTGATACTATTTATGCTATTCAAGTCTTAAACAATAATAAAATAAAGGACACTTTTGTTTAACACACCTACATCATTGGCGCAAAACTAGGTACTTCATCAGTCGGTTGCAAGATCCAAACCAGCAAAGGGTTGATCAACTTTCGTGGTAGCAAAAACATGTTTTGCGATAATTTTGTGCAATATGTGGTTTGAATTTCATATAATCCATATTATGTATCCATCAACTTTGTGGCTATAAGTTTCTGCATCTAAAAATAACTTAATGGTTATTAAGTAGCGATGTAACGACCAGAGTTATGTGTATACGGACCTTTTGAACTTAGGATCCTGAGAGGGTTTTTACAAAAACCATATTATATTGTACCATATATATATAACTATATAGTATATATATATATATACTAAGCATATTTCGGTGTAGATATACTGCTACTATTAGATATAATAAAATGCGACAAAAATACTACACAGCCAATCCAATTAGACAGCCACAAAGTCAAAGCAATACTCAATAATTAGGCTGCCAATGCAATTTTATTGTGTTCGCACCTAATAATACGGCAGTGCAGTAAAAACTCGTGCGAAATTCTATTACTTTACGTGAAGTGCGCAATCCTGTTGTTTAGTGGCCTGTCATTAATATGGACAGACATGGGAGAGCAGCGGGAAATACAAGGTTGATGTGGTTTTTTTGATCGCGGAAGAACGTAGTCTTACTTTCGCCAGTTATGTGTAGCTATTGTTTTGTCTGCTTGCTGTAAGTTCTATAGCTTTACCTATTAGTAGTTTTAAATCTAGGAGTTAATACTATGTACATGCTTTATGTACTATTTCCTCATGATACCGAGTGCTTTAATTTAATTGACTGAAGACGAAGACCCTGGTTTATGAAGCTACTCTTCAAAATCATTTGAGTTAATCATTATCTTGACCTTTCAAATTTTGCGTAAAACAGCACCTCAAGCCACCAGTTATGGAGACGTAACATTGTGTGAAAACGGAACCCGTCGCAGTTCAATAGTCAGCGTTTAACGAACATCGTTGCGTAACCCTAAGCTTAATGAGAATACGCGTCGGATTTAAATATTTTCGCAAGTTTCTTTGTAACTTGTTGCCGATAACATCTTCAGTAATGGCTGCATGTGATGTAAATGTTTTTGTATTAATATCGCCATTTAATAAAGGCTCACTATTGTGACGTGAAGTTAATTGTATTGTATGTAGTTATGTGGGATGTTTTAGTATGGTGAGATGTGCCGATGTCAGTTGGAAAGGTTGCATGTAGAAAAATTCTTTGTTTAATTTGATCTTTGTATTTTATTGAATCTTATTTAGTATCATGAGATTGGTTGATAAGGTTTCTTGGTTGTACTGACCAACCAAAAAACCGTTGGCATGACTTGGTTTACCTAAGTCACAAATAAAACCATTGGTAGGTTTATCTACTTTTTCTCGACAATCGGTCACTCCGAGCTGAGGATCTTGACTTTAAAATAATTATACAATATGTTTAGATATCGATACATCTTATTTCATTTGACCCCGTATTTCATAACAATACTTCGGTGTCGATCTATATATATACTTAAGCTGTCAATGTTAACCATCAAACATAATTAGCAATTAAGCTTTTCACAAGAAACTCGGGAAAGGATAATAATATACTTAACAACGATAGCCTTGCCCCATACAGTACATTTTAGACATTTCACTGTGACCAAAGTAACACACAAACTTATCCTTCAGTGCGGCTGATAAGACCACCAGTTATTTACTGCTGTTTGGAAACCGCCTGCATGTGAAATCAGAGTTACAATTACAAGGCCTGTAATTTACGTAGTATTGTGCAATTATTTGAGCACTAAAGATAATAAGTTTTCTGTTATTTAATTGGATTTTTTTGTTTGCGGCATGATCTTTGGATACGAGAACGCGGTTCAGTAGTTCTTTTCCGCAGACACTGCCAAGATTGAGAACTAACCCTCACTGGGTCCGCGTGGTGGATTACGGCCCACTCCTCTCACAGAGGCTTATTGTGTCCCAGCAGTGGGAAAGTTGTAAGCTGATTATGATTATTATGGTGACTGACGAGACTACGAGATGAATAAGCACTCTGTAGCCAACCTGTTCCAAAACACTAGACATACTGAGACAGTCACAAATTCAATAGCTGGTGTGCTTATCATAACAATGACTTAACCAGTAATAAATATTGTGAGTCAATTTAAAAATGAGAGCTTGTTATAAATTAAACAATAATAATTACTGAAGCAACCGAATGTTATCAATACATGCCCAATACGAACCAACTATTGTGTAATTGTGGAACAACAAGTTCGCCAAGTTGTATAATGAAGTCTAACACATGTTCGATCGCTTACGATTGTGTTACAATGAATTAATATTTATTATACAATGGGATCGCCCCGAGCGACGTGATATAGACCGCATTCAGGCAATTAGTTTATCGTAAAAGTTTATATTTGATTTATAAGACTGTTTTGCATTTTGATTGTAATGCTCTAGATTAATTGAAACTCTTTCTTGATTTCGATGCTTAAGGGCTAATAAGTAATTGTCGTTTGTTTCAATTGGAGCGGCTTTTATTTAATTGTTTTAAGTAGTAGTAAATCGTGAACATCAATTTCGTTTCTAAAGGATATGGAAAAGGGCTTCCTTCTACGCCACGGCTAGTATCATTATCTACAAAACAGCATTTCCTCAATTTCACTGATATCTTATCTGATATACTCGTAAGTAAGACTATGTCTAACTCATTTAAAATTGAATCTACAGCAGGCAGCATCAAATCTACTACTCTGATATTATCAATAAGGTTATGTACAATTACTATTATATCATTGGTCTGCGGTCGCCGCTGTCATTCACCCGCAGCCGCTCACCGGCGTTTGCGCAAGTGGCCGCGACATCCAATGTATCTGCCGGTTAATTGCGTATTATTCACGAGATTTATGTTGGACCATGTGTGCAGGTACCTTGTGACCACATGCGTTAGGTTAAATTGATAGGCAGTCTGAAACTGGGTTGATAGGGGTTCATTTAAGATGTGTTGAAGGTAATGTTGAATCTGATGATGAATGAAATCTGATGATCTAGGTGAACATGTTTCAAAATTCATGTGAAAAATATGCACAAATTCTATGGGCTTGTACCCAGCAAAGAGTCGATAGACGATCAAGATAATGAAGATGATACTACTAAAAATTATTAGACGAACTTTTAAAATCTAAAGCTACTTAGAGCTTTAGTACTTTGGTTGGCAGATCAAAATTATACAGCAAGTTGTTTAAGTAAATCTAAACACAGGATCTTCAAAACAAAATTTCTGGTTCACCTGTCTTCAAACTCTCACTTGTCCTCAATGAAGGCATTTCCAAGACATCTATTACTAAAATGTTGACAGTTGTATACTAAGTAGTTAGGAAGTACTTGTTTGCCAGCACGTTGGTTGGAATGTATTTGCCCTTCCCACGTGTGTTCCCTTTCCTATTGTGTACACACTGGCCTCTACAGAGTCTACAACTTTTTCATGGTAGAAGTTATTAGCGAAAGTTAGTAGCCATGAATATTGAACAGTTTATGGAAAGTAATGTTTGTGTATTTTTATCAACAAATTATGGTTTTCGCGTACATTTGTATCTGATTTGTTTAGCTTATCAATCCCTTCTTCTATAGTCAATTATGAACTCTGTCTAATATTTTTCATTTAGGTAGGTACATCTCTTCCTCCAATGAGTTCGAAATCCTTTTACAGTTTATGTACTTCATCTTAAATATTTAATTTTACCGTGATGTTTATTTTTTGCCAGACTGGTATTTTCTATATTCGTAAGTTGTGTATTTTATTCTCACAATTTCCTCATTTCCGTTGTTTGCCAGGATATTCAACAATGCTTGTTGAGGTCGTTTACTTCTTGCCAACATGCTATACCTACAGGTTTTAAAATATTACACTTTTGATAAATGTAATAATTATTCACTACATGATTTTAAATAAAAATTATGTATTTGAATTATGGAGATATTTTATTTTCATTTCGTTGTAGATGCTAACATTATTGGCGGTAGAATTTAATAACATGATTGCAGACAAGCAGATGATAAAAAATATCGTAATGTAAGGCCACTGGAAGACAGTAAAAGCTAAGCAGTACGTGTGGTGTCCACAGGAAAAGTTAAATGATGTACACAGTTACTGAGACGAAAGTTAGCAAAGCCATAAACATTTATTAAACAAATTACACATCTTCCTACAATTACCATAATTCCATTTGACCTTCTACACATTACGACTTCAATGAACGTACGGAGGATATCATTAGAAACAATGAAATGATTCAAGCTGATGTGGTCCTTACGTTCAATTTAAATAATGACAGAAACGTTAATTTCGCATTAGACTTAACCCAGTCAATTGTCCCAGGTACACGAGAACAATAAAATGTTTATAACATGCAAAAAAAATTCTCATACAAATAATTACTTGAATGAATGTAGGTAGTCTCGCAATCACGACTGTCCTAGAAAGTAAGTGACCATATTAATTGCTCGTTCATTATTGTGTTGATGTGTTTATAGTTTTCAAACTAGTGGCACTGTGACGGTTCTGACTTAAAATCTATTTAGTTCAAGAGACGCAGTGTTTAATTAGTGTTGGAATGCTTTTGTTGGATACGTCGTCGTAGGATAATTTGATACTTCGAATCTTCGCGAAAATCCTAGGGGTTTTGCGAAAACGCGGATAATTAGACATAGGCGAAAAATTATCAAATCTTACTGGACAAAGTCAGGATCTAACATAACCTAACCTAAATGATACAACAACAATAGAAGGGTATCTGGCGCTTGGCGGCCGCTGCCGCGGCACGCTCGCTTCGCTCGCTCGCCTTCGCGCGCTAATGGTCACTGTTCTAACCTAACCTAAATTCTAATTATCCGCGTTTTCGCAAAACCCCTAGGATTTCCGCGAAGATTCGAAGTATCAAATTATCCTACGACAGATATAATACCTGAAATGGAATTCTTTTGAGGTAAAAAAGATGGAAATAATGAGATGTGGCAAAAAAGGGTATTATTGAAAAAAACATTGATGAAGTTCCGGAAAGTAACTTTTAGAAAAATATTGTCAAACAGCCGGTGACAACAATAATTTCAGTTTTATTTAATTGTCATTAATAATTGCTTTTCCTGTGTATGTGATATACGAAACGGATACTAACTTGTGTAACCAAATTGGTACAGTATCTAGAGAAAGTCAGATCTGAATCTTTCAAAATCAACCGAGTCTAATTCGTCTGTCTAAATCTTGAAAACCCTGATACAAGCGTACAAGACAGATAATTTAATTTTTGCACACGAAGTCAGTCTCACGTCATTCGAAAGTTTTTGCCATTCTTCGGAACAGTCAGATGCATTTTTTGATAAAAATAATAACTGCTTACAAACCTATTATTTTTTATGAATGGTTCTAGTGAGCTTTAGACAGACTCATTTATTGGAATAAAGCGACTAAATTGATGTCGAACCTGGGACCATTTCTTTAAATCCTTACATTTCAATTATTTTTCAATCTTGGAAATGGCGAGTCTTTGAATTGCAGAGTAGATTTTTTCTCACTTTTAATTTCAGTAACTGAATTTAATTTACAGCAATTTCTGGACCATTTCCAAAGGCATTGTCAGAATCATTAGGCATGCTAGTTTTTGCCATCCATATCAGTTCATAATGACGGTCGTGCGATCCGCGGCGGTCGCACGGTCGCCTGCCTCTTAATTGATCCCATTGTTGTTCTTCGCCCGTTCGACGAAGTTATTAGTACTGGCAAGTTCAAGCGATCACGGCTTACTTGAGAAACGTACCACAATTGATTTAAAATTAAGATCTACAATTTAACTTGCTTGTGAGAAGAGGTGATTCGAATTTCTGAATAACTTTTTTGGATTAATATTAAAACATAGGTTAGCCGTGCTATTGGTGTACCTACAGTATGCGAAAATAAGTCGTGCATCGACACACAAGTATTCATGAATACATTATTTGCATATTTATAAACGAAAGGTATATGTACGGAGATTTACAATAAACTTGAGACGAGAATTACTGTTTTAATTCTTAGCATGCAGATGCAGCTATGTGCAGAAAATAACAGTCACATTAACGCATAACTCTATAAAGTATTCAAGTTATAAACCAAGGGTTGACTGCACATTTAATTCTAAACATACTTTACCATTCCATGGGCATCGGTTAACAGCACTGATAAGATTAAAAATAACGATATTCTTTTATTCATTCAAATGGCAAAAGCTTTTGAAATATAGCATTAAACATTCAACAGTCGTTTTGTAACTGTCTAGTTCTTATGAATGGCTTGAAATTTAACATTCACGGTGTCTTGTCTAATAAAAAAACATATTCCAAATTGCTCAGGTCTTTGTTTATAACACGTGATTATTGTTTATTTCAAGTATGTAATGGGATTTGGACAATATGACGATATGTATGATTTTACAGACATGGAATGATTGACCAGTGGGACGTGTACAATAACCAAGAATTTATGTGAAAATTCCGATATAAAGAGCAGATTGAAGAAAATGACGGCAAAGAGTCAAAAATGGAAAATAGGTGAAAGCATACAATGCAAAAATTGAACGAAGAACGTGACATAAAAACCAATAACTTATTCCAAAACACTAAACAAAACATTCCGATTAGCTCATCCTATGAAATGTAACACCAAAACGGTCATGGGAATCAATATAAAAATCGCAAGGATCACGACGGGAGCGTTCAACTCTGTCTAAACGTTGTGCTAAGCTATAAATTTCCAGATCAAGCTGACCTCACGTTGTATAGGCGTTTTTCACAATGTGAAGTCAGCTTATACTGACTAGATACGTATAGCTTGACATAATGTCGTTGTGCGTACGAGTGTGAGCAGAAACAGAATTTAGATGTCAACACGTAGTAACGTTCACATGATGCGGATGGAATCGCTGATTGTCCATATTATGTATAGCAATATTCGCATCGTGACCGTACGGTGAATTTATGGGAATTGTTGGTTGATGAGAAGGAAATGAAGAAACGATTGCGTTTTTTAAGTGCGAATAATGCAAAACTTAGACAGCAGTCTCGTATTAATGGTGCATTAACTATTAACGCTATAAATGATAACCCAAAAATGTGGCAGATGAAGCAACAAGACGGCTTAAATATAACTTCTAATTCCGCTAAGCAACTATCTATAACTCAACTTAAATACCACTGATAATTACTATTCTAAGTTAACCGATAAACTAGAATAACTTATAGATGTAGCTGACGATTAAAACTAAGTAGGTTCCGATGGTATCCACGATAAATGAACAGACCGTTAATGACCGTAAAGGTATAGATATCCAAGTAAGGAAGAGACAGATGATCCGTTATCGACTGAGAATTTCCCGTAACATAATACAGGATGATTATTACGTTATTTTGTTTCCTGCGTTCAGTTGGGTCTTGTAATTGAGTTGTGTCATTCTTGATGTCGGAGACTGGTTCGAGTCCTGAGGGAATTATGTTTTGCCTGTTCCCATGCTTAGAAGATTTGATCTTAATTTTGATAAGGTAAGATTATAGCTACGTTTAGTTACAAACAACTTCATTTGAAGATACTCTTAATGAGAATTTATTAATAAAATTCACCGTTACTCCCAAGTGGTATGACACAGCAAACCATACAAACGGTACTAGAAAATTACAGGCTTAACTTCTTTAGAAAATTGTAAGTGAGGTGAGAAGGAACTAATAAGTGGTAATAAGTGAAATGAAGTAACCCATGTTTAGACTAATGCCTCGCGGGTATCAGACTTCTAATCACCGTATTCAGTCGAGGTGTAAGCACCACAAGCAAAGGCTCGTTTGTGCCTAGAAAGTGTTTCAGCAGCACTCTCTAACTACACTTTAATGTTTCTTAGTATCGGTATCAGATGGATTTCAACGTTGAGTTTTTTTATTGGAAAATGTACTGCATCATCTTTGTTCGAAATTTATTTTGGTGTTTTATAAGAGAGGACTCAATTTGCAGCTAACTGTAAAATGTATGCGTTTGACTCTTGTAGTTTTCTGAAAACATCAAGATACCGTAAGTGGAAGGCACATCCAAATTTGGAATCAGACAAGAATAAACTAGGTATTATCTGCATGCCCCGCTTTACACAGCAAGTACAAACCTCATTACGTAATTAAGTAAAACAAATGACAGAATTAGCATAGATTTTTGGGAATAAAGCCTCTTTGTCTTCGTTGTTACATCTTGCCATGACCGATTTGGACAAATTCTCGTCACGTTGCTTGTACACATCGGCTTTATCACCGACGTCATTTGCGAACTAAATGCAGTGTACTACGTCAACATTTCTATGTTGTTTGTACGTTTCTATGTTTTATTGTTATTTTATTATCATTGTCTTTATCTTTCAAAGCATCCTAGTGAGTTTTTGTCAGTGTGTCCTTAAAGGTGTTACTTCATAATTTATTCAGCAAAATTACTGTTTTTCAAATTATGTCTATTGTTACAGAAAACCAGGAAATGCTGCTGTATTTAGGCAGCTTAGTGTTTGATTGATACGTCATGTGTACATCTACTCTTTATACAGGGTTACTTGTAATACGACGTATATCCATCAGGGGGGCCAAAATGCAACAAATCGAACGACCCATATGTATGGCCGGAATTCAATTGTATTCGACATATTTGAATTTTAAGGGTTTTTTGAAATTTACCCAAAATCTGATATGTAATTCCAAATAATAAAAAAATACATGTGGAATGGGTACCATTAAAAATGATATTGTAGCTGGTACTTCAATTAAGCTATGAACATAATTAAAAGTATTTAAGTCAACTAAATAATCAAAATGATGAACGATTTAAGTATAATGTCTTACCAATATTTTCATTTTAAGCTTCAAAAATTGTTGCCTCGTTAAAAAAATTACTATGACAATAATCGTGCAAATAACTAAAACAACTTTTTTATCATTTAAATTATTTATTGAATTAAATACTTTATTATGTTCATAGCTTAATTGAAGCGCCAACTACAATATAATTTTTTAATGGTACCCATGAAATATGTAGTTTTTTTATTATTTGGAATAACATGTCAAATTACATGTAAAAATCTCGAAAACTATTAAATTTCGGCTGTACATATAGGGGGTTTAATTTGTAGAATTATGGCCCCCTTTCAGCTCCAGACAGAAATACGTCGAATTACAAGTAACCCTGTATATCTTATCTACCCTGATTCCATCCGTTACGCGTTAAGTACTGTGCAGGTGGTGTTGCAGTTACCACAGAATTTCAAAGAATGAATGAATTAAAATACTGAACCTTCACGTAACAACTAATGCTAGCAACGAAAAAAATATAAAAAAAACGTGCACCTATTAGCTTAATTACCCAACAGTCACGTACAAACGTACTTGCGTACGTACCTACATCTTGCGTAAGAGCATTTGCAACAACCAATTATCGGTCGAGTTGTTTTTCAGAATTATTTAAAACAAAACAATATGTACTAGACTTACCGGTTCGCTTTGGTCTTCAGCAAAGGATGGTGCTTTCACCTGCTAACAATTACTCGTCGACAGCTGTTCATCTTCATCTTTGTATCATTATGGCATGTGCGGTGTCTTAATTTTTTTGCCACCAGCTCGGCTGTTTTTTTTTTGTGGCTTTAAATGTCAATGCTCTGCATCAGTCATGTTGTGTATTTCTGATGTCATTCGATTTTTTAAGTCGACTTTAATGAGTTAATAAGAATTAAGTTGAAGACTTGATCTTCTCAGCTAGAACAATAGGAAGTGGTGAAGAAGGCTGGGCGTTTTGGGTAAATCATAAATGATTTTATTTCTGTAAGTAGGTTTGAACAAACACTTTTACACGTCAATCGTATTTTAAAAACTAGATGAGGTCGGCATTTCCTATCTGACTACTCTGAGAAGAAACGCCGAAACAAACTCAGAGGTCACAGTCTCTTTTAAAGTCCAGACAAAATCGTGGTCAGATCATGTGAAGGCTATGTAGATCGGTGTCTGAAATGATCTTTTGAGGAAAGACCACACAGATTAAGTGGACCTGTCCAGTCAGTGCACGCAATTGTCAGATGCGTGATGTCTTTAATAAATTATGACTTTCCAAAAAGTGCTGATTCTCATTAAAACGAACAGTTACTAAATTAACCAGGCTTAGCAAACGTACAGTCGTCCGTGAACCCTCAACACCTGACGTAAACATTATACCTAATATGTATATGAGTTCGTTGATAAAAAGCACAGCTCCGTAATGTTACCGCAGTATTACGTGGGTATTTATTACGTACGACATTATGCGCAACGCCCACGTTTGCGTTCTGCCCGTGTGAGTGAGGCTGCTCTCATTGAGATTGTTTTGCTGATAATGATTGAAATTGGCACTTGGCAGTATAATATAAGGAAAAGAAAATTACATCGTTGATGTACAACATGAAGGCTCACTTTTTATTTCGTGAACAGTCTCCAAGTGTCCGGAAATATTGATTTATTTTAAAGTTAGAGGTGAGATACCTACGAGTTTGTTGCTAGTAGGAATAAAGTGTACTGAAGAGGATTATCTGACGACATTAAGTTGACAGACGATAGTACTGGTACCGATGTGTATGGAAATGAAGACAGGTCAAGTGTTTTATTGGAACCTAATTTGCATAATAATTTTAAATTAAGTATGCCATAAGTATTTTGTATGCACAACGTATTTTGTACGCATTCCCCTTAAACTCACTTTTGTATTTTTAACTAGCATTCTCAATTTGATGTCTCTTACTTTTAATAAGTTAACTTTCATATTATATATTTATTAGTAACTTTAATTTTGACTACATACATCAAAATTGAATCATATTGTGTTCAACTACAAGTTGTAAGTAAACAGATGATTTATGATCGTAATGAGAATTGTGACATTCATATTTTGTATAATAATAATCTTATAATGCATTATCATTTCGGTTATCCTAACTTCCTAACAAATATTGTAAATGCGATAGTGAGTTTGTTTGTTCGGTACACTTTCACGCTAAAACGTCTGAACAGATTGGGATGAAATTTGCCACAAGACTAGGTACCATGCCCTAGAGCGGGAGGGCGTGTCAGACTATTACTGACTAAAACCCACCCGTGTTCCTTCAGTTGCCTGTGCCAGGGGCCACGGTATCCCTCTCGGTCTTTCCCGCAACTCTGACATCTCTTTGAGGCGCGCGTGGAACACAACGCGCCGTCGCGTCGACCCGGGCCTGATCCTTATCGGACGGCGAGCTGAAGACTACCATGCCCTGAGTTAAAACATTATGATACTTTTATCTCTATAGTACGTTGCATGCATACAAGACGGTAGTCTGTTCACGAGTTCACAACACGTGGTGCACAATCACTGAGCAGTAACCTAACAAAAAGTACGGCCTGCATGAATACACGATAATATTTCAATAATTTGTATTTTCCTACTTATAGGATTTGGATGAAATTTGGCACACATATAGTTTATAAAGATTAACACACACACACACACACGCATAGATTTAACACATACTTTACTTTTTATCTCGGTGGCACGTTTCCGTGGGATCATTTCAGACCTCCACGCGGGCGAAAGTACATTGTAACATGTTATATCAACATATATTTGCGAATAGTGGAAGTTGGTTATATTCCGATGAGAAATAAAAATGTGAAACCCTTTTGCTAAATTACTATCACACATGTGACGTGCGTGTTTTGTAACTTTGTTTTATCTTGCACCGAATAGAAACATTGTGACTTTTATGCGGACAAAGACGATGCCCATCATTTATCATACATTTTATTCAAACGACCCATAAAATAGCGATATAGATAGACTTTTATGTTAATTAAATGAAGTTGGACGTATATTGATGATATACTTTACGTAACGAAGGCGGAAGAGCATCAATAACGATTTAAATGAAAGCACCTGTTTTATGGACGTCGCGAATCGAGTATCGTGAACGAAATTATTTAGATTGAAAGTTACCGGACACGTGGACACGATGCGATCATTACGATAGACGGGAAAGCAAGCAGATACCATGAAAATAGACAATTTTATTATGAAATGAAATTATGTATTCAGTGGTAAATTAAGTATAAAGACATGAAATTATGTTAGCAAAACTAATTGAAACACTAAGGACTGCCATAAAACCAATGTAAGGAACCCCGTTATAGCAGTTTTAATTGAATTTATAATAGAAAACAGTTAAAAGCGAAAACATTATACCACTTTCGAGTTTAATTGACGTCTGCCAAATCTTAATTAGAAATAATTATTTAAACTCGAGATTTCTTCTCACAATATAATGCTCCTTGCATTGATTAACGCCAAGCCAGAAATTGGGAAGCAATTATTTTTATTTATTATTTACACACATTACAACTGATACAGATACGACATATTATTAGTATTGAGTACAAAGGTACTGCTTATTTCTTAAGAAATTTCTTCCAGCAGGCCTGCGAAAAGGAGAGAATGAATAAGAAATGTAGATAATAGTGTGTGAGAACAAGAAGAGAAGAATTTGGTTTTGTGACGTCTTAAACTAAAATATTAAATATACATAAATATAAAGCAAAAAAAAATATGATGAAGTAACTATACCTACTATTTCCTTGTTTCGTAAATTTTTGCAATTCTTATAGCTATAATATAAATCGTAATTTTAATTAAATTCTTACTGTCCATTTTTTTTATTAACCCATGATGTCGATGGCATAACAAAAAAATGGCAGTCAATATTATTTCTGAACATTTATTGACTGTCGTTTACATCGAAAACACTTTCGGTGATTAATATAGAATAAATTACATAAATATTAGAGTTATTAACTTATGTAAAATATTCGTTATTTATAAACGAATAAATTTCTAAATCGCTGTGAAGTTGTAGGTCAAAGAAGACTGCACTTTAGTAGCTGCAACGTCATTTTGTTCGATACACAGGTACAATATCTGCGTTTTAGTAGGTCATTATAATCGTGTTTTAAACGCTCACATATAAAAGTGTGGCTATCCCAGTGGTGTGCAATTGTAGAAGTCTATATACCCAGCAGACAACTGCTATTAGGATGATGATGATAATAAAACCAAGGCATTTTACAACTTACTTACGGTTTGAAATAGACGAATTAGAGTGTATTGATAAAGGGCTAAAGATTGATGACCATATGTTACTTTAAAACGATGAGCGATTATTTTACCGCAGTATGGTATCGCCATACCATCACACGTCATCCACCATATTATGGAGTATTTTTAATTTCCTGCGAACTTAACAACCTGTTCAATATTTTCGAGTGGGTGCGGCTCGCTTTCATCCTTACGTAACAATTTTCATCATTACGCCATGAACGGAAGTGAATATGTTAAATTGTTTAATGACATACTTAAAGGGACTTGTAACGTGTGATAAGGCAGGGTCAATGAATCGTTATGTAAGTGTGTGACTTTGTTATGTGTTTACATTGATTCTATGTTGTTTGTTTACGTTCTTTTTCCTTATTGGGAAAACGACACGTGGTCTTCGTGTTGTGCTGTGACATGGTTTTACGATTAATTCTCTGATTAGAGGGAAATTGGGAATTTACGTGTTTATAAGAACGTTCGCATTTTCATCACAGTCTCAGTCTGTCTAAAATACCTCTAATTTACATACATTTTTGGCAAGTTTTTGACATTGATTGTCGCTGAGATGAGATTGCGACTTGAATTTGAACGTTTTTTAAGTACGAGAATTGGCGAGAGATTGCGACTAGGTTTTTAACGTTTTCAATTACTAACGGGAATTTGCCTTCATGCATAGGTTTCTTCATTAATTTCCTCTGTACCTATCCTTCTTTGACATATAAAAAAGGAGCATATATGTAACATGTTTATTTCTTCGCGCTATTAAATCAAAACTATTGCTAGTTATTACATACTCGTACACACTGATTTGAAAATTACTGAAACCTTAACGTGAATAGAATGAATTATGCCCAGTTTGGGCATCAAGAGGGCGCGGCATGATGCCTTAAGAAACTGAATACACCTTGCATACAATTATGTTAATAGCAACGACAGGAAGCGGTGATACAAATGATACAATGTTTTGTTTTGGTACTGTGTCTGTACTGGTTAAAATACTAGTGTTGTTAAATGGAATAACTGGGTGGAATGAAGGGGAGAGGGAGAAGAAAGAAGATGGATAAACGCGGGATGATGTGAATAGGAAGGGAGTATAGACAGAGGAGGAGGACGTGATAGACTGACAGCTGACAGAGGAGAATGGATGATAAAAGTAATTTACTCGGACCCCATGTAGCATGGAATAAGGGCGGGCAGAAGGAAGATGCTGAAGTTAAATTTCATTAAAATTACTATAACTACACATGTTAGGTTTTATGTGTTTTGTATAAAGTAGGCACCGCAACTATGAACATACTGTTTGAGAATTTTTATTTGATCGAATATCGAGAGCTCCCAAGCTCGCAACTTAGCAAAAAGCGAGCAATTACAGAAGAATGTTCAAATCCCATAACGGAATAGAAATGTCTGTTGCGTAACAACCAATTTTGAGTGGATTCCATAACCGCTCTGTCTATGTATTTGCTAATCTTAAAATATATGTTCAGCCACGTTTTATTTTTGAAATATTTCAATAGTTGCGTGAGAAATAACTGTTAAAACTTTGACTTTCCAATCGCAATTCGTGTTCTAACTTTATATGCAACGTTTTAACCTAAAATGATTAAATTCGCTATTCACTCAGCTAAGTCTTGTTCGAGCTCGTGGTTGTAAGTAATTGTTCAAAAACGGCACAGTGTCATACTATACTATTAAATGACACGTGGAGGAAGGACGACATGTCGTAATTATCGGGAGCGACAAGGAGACAAGACGACACGTAACCAGCTAATTAGCCAAGTTTTGACATGTCACTTGCGGAGCGTGTATAACCTAACTAGCTTTTTTTTTACTTATTATATTATTTCTCATAGGGATTAGGAGCCACTATCAAGATATCAGCCGAATGAATTCTGCAATGTATAAATATGAAATAAACAAACCTTTTTCAGATCCCTAAACAAAAGAACATTATCATAATCACTTCCATGATTTTTTTCGCCTTTAAAATTTCACACTTCAACGCTAATTTGGCAATTGTCGCTATTCCTTACAAATAAATAATAAATATTATAATTCTTAACAATGTCATGCCAAACATAATATGTTCTTTTGTTGTGTTTTGTATGCCAAGGTTTCGTTTATTAGACCTTAAAATAACAAGGTCGAACCATAATCAATCTAAATAAAAGTACCGGTAAAATTACGATACTTAGTTAATTAAAATTTTACTGTCCTAAGTAAAATTTTAATTAACTAAGTATCGGTTAACGACATGGCTAATGGTAGTTGGCCAATCAATCAACACTTAATAGCTTGGTGAACAAACCTCGTTTTATTGAAGTTATTTAATAGTTTGCATATTAACAAATGTATGCAAAATTAATATTATGCATTACTTCGTGACAAGAATGAAGGTTGCACTCAGCGTAGAAGGAATCCTGCTTTGCACAAAAACGATATCCAACTTAGAACTTAGTAGCCTTAAGCATGCAGGATTTAGTTCTAAGTTATTGCTTGATAGAGTATCAACATTGCTCTTACAATAAGGACCTATTTTGGATGCCAATAGAAGAGGTGCTGCTTTGCACTTTTAGGGATTTATAAGACTATTTAGCAGTTCTAAGTTACAGTATCAAAAAGTCGTAAAAAAATAGTCCTGTCGCAAGCATTATGAAGATAACCTATCGTCATATTCAAATAATTGAAATAAATGATTCTCTATACAAAGGTATAGTTACAGCAACCCATGGCGCTCGGGCTTGACGTTTATCTGTCATGCACCAGTTGTCATTGCGACTGACACACAATACTCTTATGTTATTGTATAATTCCATTTTTAAATGAATTCGATACTACCGCAGTTTATTCCGTGATTGACGAAACACTATGTTTAACCACGTAGAAGGTTTCTATAATATTACGCCATCTATATGCTTGTTGGTGCTTTGGATTCCTGAACGAATTTTACTATAACAAAAGACGCACCAAATATAGCTTCGTTCCAAGAAGTATTTGCTGTTTTACAAGTCAAGAGATTAATACTACTGCGAAACCTATAATTAAAACCATAGATGTATGATTAAAACCATTTTATAGTTCATAGAAGTTTAGCATATCAGCCAGTATTCAAAACTTAAAATATTCGTAGATCAAAAAGAAGCAAAAAACTATGAAACTGAACAAGGTTGAAATAAAGAGCTTCGGCTTTTTCTCTTTGAAATGTAGAATCAGTTAAAAAAGAAACAATACTACTCTTTCGTGTAACGATCTAGGTATTCGAAAAAAAATAGACGATTGGACTATATTTCCTACAGTTGATCGAATATTTGATTTGCTTGTTGTAATGAATAAGCTGGAATTGGACTGTTACTGGTTCAATGGCTTTACAATAATATTTAAAATAGATTTATATCACGCTTTTGCAAACATAATAGGCACTTTGTAAGTTGAAATATTTGAAACAGTGATTGCAGTTGAAGGTATAGTTACTTTTGACTGTTTAAAGAATGCTTTAGCTCCTGATGTAATGCACAATGTGAATCATGAATGGTATCTATAAACAGTTCAGAATTTATAACGGCATTTATATAGTTTTAGAATATGATGGCTGCATATCGCTCGAAGATAAATTGCGTGCCATTTGTTTCGCATTCTTGCTTTAAACATCAATGAAATATAAATTGCATAAATTCTTTGATCTAAGACAAAACGAATTCTATAAACAATGGTTATCCAACGTTAATCGAATTACAGGTTTGTTGCACCTTGATGACTAATTCTCCAAAGACTGGCTGTATCTGATAGATTCCTTTGTCAGGTAGTGTGGCAGGGTTAAAACGCGAGTCGAATCACAATTAGCGGGAGCAATAATCTGTTGGCGCCATTTATGGTCTGTCAGTTTGACAAGGGTCAAATATTACTGACAGCGAGATTTATTTATGGGAATGATTCATTCAGCATTATGTTTGGAATATAAATCAAGAAATAATGGGACTTAAGAATAGATATAATTAACCTAGTTTCTGAGATGAAAAGTGATGAAACGATCGTACATCACAAGAAAGAAAGGAAAACAGAGTTAGTTTATGGACCGTTTTTCTTCTCACGCAACTAACGAGAGTCGGTCGAGGTAATTGAGTCACAATAGGTAATAACAATTACTGTACACTTGTTAATTATCAAACGGTAGCTTTATTTGTAGTTGAAGAAGATAACAGTGGTACCTCATATCATTGACCTATTTAAAATCATTTCAAGGCTTACACACAACACGAATATGAATGGAACTCTGTAGCTGCAGTGATACTTCACAAGTCTGCTCTAAAAGAGAATGGTAGCAAACCCTAAGTGCCCTACCATCACTCAACGGTTCTTGCTAATTTATACCTGTCTGCAATTAAATAGTTCTGCTAGACACAGTAATCTTTATTATGCAGTCACGACGAAGTATGTCTTTTGTTGTATCCTCATGAAACTGGTACGGTTTCTTGTATCTCAATCGGACCTTGGAGTCTGATTAGGCATTCCTTTGAATCCATTCTCTGACTTAGATCTGTTTGATTTATATGGTAGAACTGTGGCATTTTTATATCTAATTGATTCATTCAGAACAGTTCTCTCTTATTTATTTCAGTGTACAAGTGCCGTTGTATTTATAATGATAGCTTCTCAAAAGAACGCCTCTGGTGTAATTATCGCCTCGGGGCTCTTAAAAGCTATAAAAAAAACACAACAGTCATAGGTCTTAGTGTTTATTTTTCTTTTCTTTCGTCTTCATTACGTCATTGGTCCACCTGGCTACAGGACTGCCAATACCACTGTTGTCAGAGGCTACTGTCATTATTTTTTTAATGCCACCGGATCTATAAACACGCCATTAAAGAGATAGTATCGTCGACGGACTGCAGATTCTCACTCCGCCATGATTAGCAACATCCCGACACTGCTGTCATTAATCATTAGCTGAGCTTTCCATCCATACTTATCTCCTGCGTTAACACTTTCAATAACCTCTACAGCTTGCGAAATAAGACTTATAGTTCAATGTTTTAATGAAAATACGCAGTTGTCTGCAAAATAATGACAGTGCTCATTATGAATCGTATTGCGGACTATTTAAGTCGGAAATACTGTGGCGGATGGCAACGGATGCAGAATCGCGTAAGCTTCTTAACAACGGATGGATGCAGGCATGGCGATCGCTTTCCTGTTATCTTTGTGTTGCATATTCAAGTTCTTATTATGATTTAAGACTCCTATAAATATTATCTGCATTGTAGCTTTTATTGCGAAGCTATATTTTACGATGACAGCAAAAACGTCAAAAAGCATATATTTTGATAAAGCTAAATGAAGACTGGCCGACTGACAAACTTTTTGTTATTTATACTCAGGCACTGTTCAGTTAAGTCTTTTATTTAAGACTTCTTGTAACTTTTTATTAACGTATTACTTTGTATGGCTATTAAAATTATATCTATTTTTTGTTACAGACGCAAAGAATGGACTGCGGAGCAAATGAGCTGGGCAGGAAACTGCGAGTTGATCAGGTAAATTCTTATGTCTCATATTATGTACACACGAATATGTAAATAACTTGTATCCTTTCAATTTAGCATACACATTTCACCGTTATAATTAATCGAATCTATTGACGGTAGTTAATTGTCGTGCACTTTGATAAATGGCGGCGAAATAAATGCGGATAGATAATCACTCTCTCGATTGACATAAGTGTCATGTGTGTCACCTGTCAAATTACAAGCTAGTTATGTAACCGGTTTGCACACACCTGTAGGAAAAAACTAGGGTATCCGATCAGCTGTTTGTAGGTTTGTATTTATTGCTGGCAATTATAAACTTGTTGTAGTCTTATTGCTTGGCAATTAATTAACCGTTCGTCTCGTTCATGAGAGTTTAATTATTTTATTGAACTTAATTAATAGTTATTAATCATTTTTATGTTTGCAACACATTCATAATTCACGTAAATGGTTTTATGTCTCCAACTAGTCAATTCTTTGATTTAGTTTCGAAACCATTCGCCTTGTTTTTCATTGATGATATCGGAAGAACTTTCGTTCACCACAATAAAGTGTTACCAACCCAATTTTCAATTCGTAAACTCGACACACTCGCACTTGCTCTCGAAGTAATCAAAAATGAATAGAACAAAAACGAGTATTGGAATCGATTCCTTTCAGTATCGAGTCACGTGCAGTTTATGTAACGGTCCCGTCGTGCGCGAGAGATGGTCCGATATATCGGACACCGGTTACTCGATTCTTCAGTGCGTCTAAATTGTTGAACTTTAAATAATGTGGTGCGTGAGAGGATTAGAATTGAGTACAGTAGGTGAGGGATAGTACCTGCCACTTATTTTCGTGTTTATGATTGTCATAAATACTAAAGTTGTTTTTCAATATAATAAAATTGACGTGACTTAGGTACTTACCTATATTTTATTTAAATAAAATACAGTCTCTAAAATTTTACAACTTCATAACATAAATGAACTTTTAAATATGAATTCAAGCATTTCAAGTTAAAGTTAACCCTGAACATATTTTTGAAGTCCAATTAACTTTAAGTATAAGAAAATTTTGCTATTAGTTACAAAAAGGTCAACGTGACCAACATAGCTTCTTGACAAATTATAAAATACATATAAGCGTACTAATGACGAAAAAGCTTATAAAATAACATCACTTACCTTTAGTATTGTAATTTAATCAGCAGTAACATGCTAAGGTTTGATATTATTTTTGTACTAAACATTGTTTAAATAACAGTTACTCACATCTTTGTACTACCTATTAACAAACAGTGACAATAATATATCGATTGATGCGATATTAGTCGTCGGAGTAGTATCGACCTCCTTTCTACGTACGCTCGAAGACTAATCGATTGTTCACATAATAAGCCGAATCGACTTCGAATTAGCTTACATAACGTCATTAGAAATGGTAATTTTTTCAACCATTTCGCACGTGATCCTACATATGTGATCGTTCGTGCTTAGCCGGGTAGTTTTAATATTAGTGAGTAGATTTGAGGAGGATTAAGTAGGTTGGTAAGGGAAGGAAAGTTGTCGATTCCTTTACGAAATAAAAGAAAAACAAATATGCAGTCATGGGGACTGCCGAAAGATGTGAAAACTTAATAACAGTAGTTTTTTGTTGACTTTTCAAATTAATCGTAGTAAGTACCTACCGAAAATTCAAATTTCATAATTTGTAAATTCAAATTTCATAATCTGTAAATTCAAATTTCATAATTTGTAAATTCATATTTCATAATTTGTAAATTCAAATTTTTGTTTAGCCGATACTGTCCCACTGGTGAGCAAATCCTTCCCCCAAGTCCATCCAAGAACTTTTTTCCTGCGCCACGTCGAACCAGCCCTCGCGGTACGCGTCCAGGTCAACCCAACAGCAAATTTAAATTATTAATTAAAAATTAAAATATATAGCGTGGCAGGTACATCGACGCGCAAATTGTAACCATGCTGAATTCAGCACTTCAGTCTATACCCCAGCTCTCGTAGAAGTTTTACGTAAGTTATAAAAAAAGTGCAGTTACATACCTACGCGGTAGGAATGTATGGAATAGCAAATTTTTTTAGATTAAAAAATTAATAACAATAAATAATTTCAACGCAGGGGTTCTGGATCATGTACTGAATCCAGGATTACAGTTTGCGCGTCTTTGTCCCTGCCACCCTGTTTATGATATGCTTTCACTGCTGGTCAAGCGCAACACGTGATACTCTGTTATAGCTACAATAGTTTTTTTGTGACATCATCAAATAACTTATCCGCCCTGGGCGGAGCGGGAGGCCGCCGTGTCAGACTCTTGACTAAAACCCACCCGTGTTCAAATCAAATCAAATCATCTTTATTGTGGACTATAGGTATACATCATACATACAGGTCTTAAATAATTAATATAAGTTCAGTTATGTCCCGCCGTTGAGGCATACAATAATAAAATACAAATCAGATCAATCAATGTTCCTTCAGTTGTCTGTGCCAGGGGCCACGGTAACCCTTTCGGACTTTCCCGCAAAGCTACTGATATATACTATTAACATTAGCATGTCGGTGACACAAACCCATAAGATCCCTACCTAAAATCGCTGAACTAAAGAAAAAACTAAACTAAACAAGTCTTCACTTCAAAAAAAGACCAAACATACTTCTACAAAATGATTAAATATACCTAATAATAATGAAGAAACTAAATCAAAAACACTAGTCAAATCGCATAAATATCTCAGATATTCACATTAACATACCTGAATACCGGAGAGCTAGGCAAATCGCATATCCACCATTATTTAGAAGCCATGTTTATTCATATGTCATAGTTATCAGAACCCGTTTGGTTAGAGATGACAACAATGCTTGTAGCATACTAGAGAGCTTTCAAAGAGCTGTTTGGGGATATTTATTGCGGTATTGTGAACATAAACCATGTAGAGTATCAACAAGCGACGCTATAAAACTTGACCTAGTTCACAAAGCGATGAAAGTTTAGCTTCTTAAAATATTGTCGTCTAGTGGTGACTTGTTTGGTCTGTGAGCTCATCTTCTTGTTTATCTTTTTGAATTATCGATTATGAATTTTAAATTTGGAATATTGAGGGTAAGAAGTCGATTGATAGACTGTATGTCGGCATGCTAATTCGATAACAGAATAATCGCAGCCAAGAAAATTCACGGTGAATTTTTACAAGGAATTTTCATATTAGAGTTGTAATTAGCATATTTAGTACAAATTCGCAAAGTTTTATAATAATTAACATAGTTGGCATTACGTAGTGGTACTGTTATAATTTCCTTTATTTCATTATATAAATAAATATATATATATTTTTTAGAATATAAAAACATCACCCAAACCCACCAGTATCGGGAACAGAGTCCAAGCTACCTGGTCAGTCCTCCAGAGGGAGGAATTCAATATATTTGTATTTTTTAAAGTTAAGACACATCGCCCATAAGCATCACATAATAATACTGTAGATGATATCCTTTTACCTATTCAGCGCAAAATGGCATACGCTTTTGTTTACCACACAATTTTATGCCTTCAAGTCCCAGATTGACACGGAACTAAATTCTTATATTCATAACCTCCTTAAGACAAAAGCCAGTATACCAATACACCAATATATCTGTCGGTAGGACGCGTGCGCACGCCGATGGTACCTATAGAGACGTGGGAACAGACATACTGGCGAATCATCGTATTTAAGTTTCTCTGGTTTGTCTTAACCTACTGTCTTAGAATTTTGGACAATCAATGTAAAGTTTTTAGGAGTGTTTTGTTCTGAGGGGTAATTGTCGTATTTTAAAGAACATATTCATTCTAATCTCAGTCTTCATCGGTCGTTTTTGTCATTACTTATCGCTGAGATGAAAATTACCACTGGATTTTGAACTATTTTTGAGCAAAGATACGTATGAGTCGTTAAATTCTTGTAAGAATGCCAGTCGGCCGATTTACATACTCAGTCTTTAGTCTTCACGAGAAATAAATTGCGCTTTTCACTTTAACAACGGACAGTCTCACCAGGGAAGTCCAAGCAAAACAGACTTAAAGAAAGCGGGTAAAAGCTTCAAAAAGAATTCGTGCAAATGCGAAACTTTTGATTCGGGAAAATTACGATTCACCCAGATTTTATACGTGTGACATTCGAACGGTGGTTCGACGTCACGACGGTGATCCATCACGGACTGGACCGTACCGTGCAGACCGGTCCTACGAACGGTACACCGGCTATAAGGCGAAGTTTCCACCAACAGATTTAAGCAATACTAAGAATCAGCTGAACAATGTGATTTGTGTCTTACTGAATCTTGGAAGGCCTCGTTTAATAACCGGTTAAAGAAAATAAAAAAAGGAAATTGTATTTTTGTAAACGTAAGAAAAAGTGTTTGTTGTCTCGTTATAGCACACCGCATTGATATTATTATGACGACAGTCGTGCCTAAATAATATCTTATTCTGCCTTGAAAATAGTCTTTCTTTGAACAGTCCCTAGCAACGTAATCGAAACCTTATCTAAACCAACTAAAACCCGTCACATCTCTAAGCGCACCACTCATCTCTGTACACCTTTGAATCCTCGACCTACAGTACAGTCTTACCATTAACAGCATCGGATATATCAGCGTCTGCGACGTTTTTACACGTCCGTACGTTTCCGCTCTTGAGTACTTACCCTTAATGACCGGGGAGTACCTGCTTGCGATCAGGTTTTACTTGTTCCGCGATGTGGACAATTGGGTTATGTCCTTTATTCTGAATTGACTGACGAGTAGCCAATGATTGCCACTAGAGCTGATCCGGTCTTTGGTAAAGACACACTTCCGGCATTTTACCACACCACACCGTCCTCACCACGCCGCACCGCACCACACCACACCATACTACACCACACCTTAACATACTTAACTAGTAGTGGGTACTAGTTATTACTATTTGTACTGTCGCGGTCACTCGCAGTTACACGATCTTCGGGTGTCAGATATCTAAAGTTCGTAATCCTAAATTAACAAGCTCACTGTCCGCGAAACAGGCGCAACACCAAAACTATGGCTGTGCTCATGTAGGATAGGGGACAGTAACAGCTAAAAGAGTGGGATCATATTTTCCTGAAAATCACTAAACATCTTGTAACAGAATTCAGAAACATAAGAAGACCCAAAAGGAACCCATGTCCTAAAATATTCCATTCCACAATAATAATCAATCCGCTTGTCAAACGCGGTATTTATGCACTATCCCCCAAGAATCTTTCGTTTGAGTGCGTGGGAGATGCAACCGTGCACATTGCACATGTTCGATGGTAGAAATAAATGAATTTGAGATGGGGTATACTATGGGGTATAATATGAATTTGAGAGAATGGTAATACTTTTGGGTATCTGTGAAAGTAAGAGCTGCAGGGTAGTTGCGTTACAAACTTAAAGTAGGGATAGGTTTATAGTTTGTAGCGGTATCGCCACATGCGAGCTGCGCGTTATACTGACGTCACGCAAATCCTGCATCGCGCAAGCAGAGTTTACCGCGCGACTAGCATATATGTGTTCAACTTCCCGACATCAATTCTCGAGCAGTTGCCCACCAGACACGACACTCGTCTGGTCGGAGGATCCTCCCTTTTCTGTGGAGATATGAGTGAACTTTACACCCTGTTTCTCGTACCTCTATAAGTTCAACAACATTCGTTGCGTATTTGCGTAGCAGACAAATTTGTCACAATCTGAATATTTAAAAAAAAAATCTGATTGGGACAGGTAGTGTGTTAAGATTTAAGAAGAATTAAGATGCTGGTTATAAATAGATTCAGATTTTCTGGACAAATATTTGTGTGGTATAAAACCTTTGTTCGAAGCTTTCATTCCGGATTAAATACTTATTATGTCTCTGCTTCCCACAAGTCATGATATTATATTTCTAAGGTACGTCTTCTTGTTTCATCGTATCTGATCTACGTCGGGTCTTTTTGTTTTTATGACCCAAGTTATTAATCACAAGTGTTACAACAGTAATAAATTAAAATAACCGATATCCACGGTAAATTATTTATTAGATGCTAGCTGTAATTACGTAACAAGTAACAAGCTGTGCTAGGAAACCTGTAAACACGTTGCAGAACGCATGCAATAGATTCTGTATTGGTGTTACTTGCACCGTAGGCGTAGGTGTTAATCGAATGCACAATCTTGATGAATTAGGTGTTGATCGATTTGTTGGAGAATTACTTCACGTTCTTTTACGTATTTCAAAACGTAGTACCACTTTTACCATGCGTAAGAAGGATACAGAGTGCTTAACACATAATACCTTTGCCGAAAGAATCTCCTTGACCTAATTGTCGCCTTACTAATCTCTAGAACATAATATAATGATTAGTTAAGTTACTAAAGCATAATGAAGTTAAATTATTTTCCCTGGCAGACATCATGATCTAAGTTTTTTGTAGCCTCAGTGATCTGAGGGTTTAATAAAATCCTGCGGATTTAAAACTGTTTGACCTTTTAACACTTGACAATGTGGCTGACAAATTACGTAATATAATAATGTTTCGCGAATAAGTCAACCAAGCAAGAGATTACAAGCTCCTTACACCCGCGCCCTCGAACGTGATTTTTCATTGTTATGTAAAAATGTAAAAGTTCTCGTCTCCAGTTATTTATTGGCTTACACTGGTATTGTGCAATTTAATCTTGTACTGACTTTCATACATTCTTGTGCAGACCACAGGCTTACTTTAAACCTGTACCTACGCAAGTAGCACATTATGTATCCAATAATCAGCCTTTTGTTTCTTTCTTGATGATGAAGGTTTTCATAAAAAAGTTGTGTTGTTAGTATCACTAAGGAAATTCTGATCATATCTTATGATTGTTAAAATCTATTGTCTACTTTAAATATGATTGCGGAAAATACTATAAGGAAACTCACACTTCCATCGTGAATTCTACAGGTTTGTTTTGTTTAGTAATGCATTGATGAGCTCCATGTTATATATTTATTTTGTATACACGGCAAAATAATACGTAAGTTTCCATGGCAACAGTTGAGATTTATTCTTCGTTCGTCCTGAAGTTTTGTCCCAGATTCCAAAAATATCTTAGTTTGTCCCATATCACATTTAAAGTTGTGCTTCGTCCCAAATAACGAGTAATTTAAAGGTAAAGGCAGTTAACAAAAAAAAAAAAAAAAAATATTTTTATATAAATTATTAAATAAAAATATAAAATAAATATAAAAATTATTAAATATTATTTAATAATAAAACAATTCTAAACATTTAGCCATAAATCATCTTTATTATCCAGTATCACAATCAAGATAACAGATATGGTACAATAATCAACTTATCATTACTACAGTTTAAATAAACAGAACAGTCAGATCTGTAATAAAGAATATTTAAGACATAATTTTAATTACTTAAAAATTTACCGACCAGAAATTAAAATCACAATTATTTTTCAAATTTTAAAAACATGCACCAGTTAAAACTAAATCAAAGTACTAACGAAACGTCGATTTTTTTATTATTACACAATCATGGATAAAACCAGCATTTAAAAATCAAAATTCATAAATAAAATTGGATCAACAGATATATAAAACCAAGAGATATATAAAACGTCTAACACACATGGTTGATTGATGTTTAATATTTAATAATACGTAACCCTTTTATGCCGATTGTACAAAAAAGTAATTTTGGCATATACACAAAAAAATGAGTCGTAAAAACGAAGCGAGAGTAAAATAATTAAAATTATATTTTGGGACGAAGGAAGCATATTGTTTGGGACGACCCAGGAATTTCCTATGTAGGACAAAACTCAGTGGGACAAACGAAAAATAAATCACAGTTGATAACAACAAACAAAAATAATTAAAAAGAGTACCACTGACAATTTTCCTGACGGTTCTCACAAAAAATTGACAAAACAAATGCTACCTAACATAAAATTCATTCATACAATATTGGACATTATGCTGACAAATGGCTTTTAAAGCTTGTTTTTACTAAAATCGAGTCTTATCAACTAGAAAATAAAGCCTACATGACCAGAGGTCGTAGCTTGGTAGTATTTGAAACAGGTAACACCAAAATGATGTCGTGATCCCTTTTCGGTCGTCCACATTCATTCCTTAGAACTGGTTTTCTTTTTGGGTTCATTCAGTGAACTATGTTTTATATTTTTTCTCATGTTCGGTATCATGTTACACATTTTTTTTTGGAATTCATTTACTTTTTTGGGTCCAGCGGCGTTTAGACGGTGAATTTTGGTGAATGGTATAGATTCTTTTTATAAACAGTTAGTTGTCGGTGTATGAAACCGCTGAGTAGATTTTATGTTATTTTCACATTTTAAATTAAAATATATTGTGCTTATCAAAGTTATAATACAATAACCTAGACGAACATAGCGGTTTAAGTAATAAAAATATTCTCATCGAGTTTTATTCCTTACATGTGCAGTCAATTACATCTAAGTAGGCATAATTAAATAATTCGCAAACAGTTGGCTAATGACATTAATAACTTCGGCTCATAAACGTCCAAGGCTATTCTTATCAGTCTTGTCACGCCTCGCCGAAGCACACGACAAAAGTAAATGTGCCAGCGGAAGTGCCTGTATTCTCACGTGCATCAGATTTTGCGTAATCCATCATGATCATGCTTGATAACCTGCAAGACTTGAGAGAATTACCTACTCTTGCAAGGCTTCTGCGGTCATTGACAAGAGAAATTCTTGAAAAACTTACTAAATCTTATTTCTTAACCGACTTGGTAATTATGTGGTTTTTGTTCACCACCTTTGTAAGGATGCAACACTGTGTAGGTTCTCCGTAAGACAAAAAAGCACATCCTGATATCAAGAATCATGCGTATAAAGATGAGTTTTCGATTTGTTGAGAATATTAATTTAAAAAAATAATGTCATAAAACCATCCAAAGATTTTGAAACCCAAATGGATCAGACAATATATATTTCGTTTATAATTTCCTTTTCACTTGAGGATACACAAATACCTGACGGATTTTAATCCGAAGTTACTTCTGGTGTTATCAACTAACAGCACTGCAACTCATAGACACCACGAAGAATCCTTATCGTACACTTTACAAGAACTTAAAGACGTACACATGAAATGGTCATCGCATCGTACAGGTGTTCCACCCACACGGGACCAGCAAAGTGGTCCATCGTCCCACTTATGGCCACTTTCCCAAAGCGTCTACATGCGGGGGTCACAAGTTTATGAACCTACTTTTATTGTGATTTTTATGAGAACTGTATTATTTTGTGGCTGATGATTTATATTGGGATCGAAGTCATTAGGGTGGGTGTCATCTTTCTATTAGCGGTTTGGTTTTCTGATTGATTTTTGTAGATGTTTACTTTTGTTAAGGAATTAGGCCACTGCATTAAGAAAAGACGCAATTTCTTGCAAAAATAGGGGTTCTGTCTGATTCTGACTAACATTTGGGTCAGACAATGGTGTCATTTCTCTTGTCACAAAATAAAAAATCACCAGATATTGGTTTATTCCCGTCAAACGACATTCCCCATTTTGGAATTGACTAAAGTTAAAAAAAACAGCAAATTCAGAATACCAAAATTGCCATTTTCGTTGTGTCAACGAAAATGGCAATTTTGGTATTCTGAATTTGCTGTTTTTCACTTAAAATTTTGATTATCAAACCAAATCAGACTATTTTAAATCGCGATTAAAAAGGTGTGTCATAAAATTAATAGTCACGAACAAAAATGTACAAAGCACATTTCTCTATTAATTCTCGAAAGTTTGGATGTTTGTGAGTTTGGAAATCATTATGGAAGCTTATGTGATTGCAGCTGCCATCGATTCGGCAGAAAGGTAAATAATAAAATTATTGTCATTATAATACAACACGAAATGCATTCGTGAAAACATAAAGGGGCATTTTACCGAATATTGTATAAGTAGGTTATTAAATTTGGTAAACGCTTTGTATTACATTATAATTTGGAAAAGAAGTGGACAAATCCACTTCCAGATTCTATGAAATAAGAAATAACTATTTATTAGATTTTTTAGAATTATCATGAAAGAGTTCAGCTGGTAAGATTGCAAGACCGTTCCAACTCATTCCAAATGGCCGAAGAAAAATTTTTAGACTCCCTAGAGAGAGATGACTTTTTCATGAAATAGTCGTTCAATTGCATTATGAACTTACGAGGGTTGTATTTACGATTTTAATTATTATAATTCTGTAAATACATACTTGTTACGGTCGCGAATCATATTTTGTTCAACATACAACCTCAAACTGACCTGCAAATTGCAAAAAAAACGTTATACGAGTATAATTGAATTTCGCTGGCTACCTTTGCGCTTCCCTCTTAATTTATTAAAATATAAACATTAATATAGTTTAATGCCGTCATTTTGCTCCCTGTATTTCATTTAAATAATTATTGATAACCAGTTAAAGATAATTATTTGATTTACTCAGGTTTATTTTTGCGCTGCGGATGGTTTCGTTCACTTTCATTCACTCTTTATTTTAATTTCCGACAAATATATTCAACTTAGCCATTGTCAAACTCGAATGGTTATTAAATAAAAAATAAGGTATATTCACAGATAAAATTGTAAATTATTTCACAAATTAATTGTTTACTCTACAGTTACAGTACACAAAAGTATTTGGGGCCTAACTAGGCATAGCCTGTATTTCAGCCCTCAACGCCGATCCCCCTGAGTTACATATAAGTGTTGAAGTTATGTATTTTAATGAGCCCATGTTTTAATGTACGTGCAATATTATATTGCACTATACTATAATATAGAAAAAAAGAAAATAATTCAGAAATAAACTAACAAGTTTGGTAACATAGCATGGCAAGTGTAAGACCAGTCCTCTCTTTGTGTGAGATGGGAACGCGCACGAGTGAGTGTGAGAGGGTGTGTGAGATTATGATCGAAGGTGAGATTGCGGAACCTTGGGACTAGTGTTATTTTTTTAATTTATTTTTTTAATAGTAGATAGATATCTTTATTAATGAGAACTAATTATTAGGAAGGGACCTGAAGCAATTTTTCTGTCTCTTCGTACGTGAGCTTTTGAAGGTAATCACTTACTTTAATTTTGCAGGAATCCAGAGCAAATCGGATGAGTTTAGAGAATCTTGTTTCCAGAATAGTTTTTAGGAAATAAGTAATTTTAGTTATAGTTTAGTTTAGTTCGTTGTATAAGAGAATCGGGACCAGTCTCCACTTTCGCCATAATTACTTTTTAATTTCTGCTCTTACTGGTTACAGAATCAGATCAGAATATTATAAAACTGCACTTGTTAAATAAATAAAAACGCCATAAAAAATATTTAAGCACCTTGTTTAACAACTTACAACTACTTTGTTACCATTCAGGTATAACATGAACAGTTTAGGGACAAATTCCTTCACAAAAAAAGATAGTTAAAGGAAATCGAAAAAAAATGGGCGTCCAATCGATTGCATAATCGATTAATGGAATAATCGAATGTAATCGATACGGAACATGGATGCAGTGGTGAAAGTCGGCCGGCCGGTGCAGGCGCATCTCAGAATGTCAAAGGTTTCGGCGACGACCCAGCTTTTTATGAAACTTGTTATCACGATCGTACCGTTTTGTCTGTATTCAATTAATTTTATCTACTTAATTGAGATGTCAGTTGATTAACGTATCAATGTGTTTGATTAAGAGACACTTAACGCAATAAAAAGTCTTTAAGCACCTGGTTGGACAACTTTACAACTTACCATGATGAACACTTGGCTACCATTCAGGTATAACATGAACAAATTGGTTATTTTAACTTAAAATACATCAATTCATACTCGATATGTAGGACATTATTAATACCTAGAAAAAATAAATTGCTCCAAAGGTTATACGGATGCCAGAAATCACTAAGCTATTGCTTAAAACTTAAGTCCTATTTACACGGTGCAAGTAACGTTCAAGAGCAATAATCGCATGCCACCAATTATTGCCATTCAAGAATTGTATGCAAGTGATAACCACGCGTGCGATTTCCACAAAATCGCATACAATAATTGAATGCAAGTTTTTCCAATAAATGTATTCGACTTCTGTTTACTGTTTTCAAGGCAATTATTGCATACAAGATTCGCCTTGTGCACACAGAGCGACACTTCCTTGCACAATTAATTCAAGTATTGCCCGTATTTGCGCTGCCAAATATTTCATTCAATTTTATTGAACGTTGTCTCAAGATTTTTTTAAACTTATTTCGTCGATCATGTTTGATAGATAGACTCCTGGCAGAATTGAATGTGACATTATTGTACGTGCGATTTTATTTCATACGTGTTTACAGCTATTTTTGAACGGCAACTAAAACTTGCCCGTATTGTGCAACAATTGTACATGTTGTTTAGACGGTACCAGTCAATTGTTGCTTCAATTTTATGGTATGCCACAGGCAATAAACTTGCACCGTTGAAACGGAGCTTTATGATGTTAAGTAATGGTAAAATAGTACAATATAGACGACAGACAACCATCAAATCATCCCACGTAGGTATTCTATGTACATATTCAACAATATCTATTGGAAAATTGCAGCACAGATTCCGGAAAAAGCCTATTGCCCTTCTGTGTTACGTTGTTATCTTTCTAGTTTCTGTCGGTTCTGAACTGAACTATTTTCAAACAATCCGTCAAAATATTGCCTACACAGGTGGCTTGATCCTAGCTAGAGGCATCACCAAATCTCCCACTACCAAGGCACCATACAACATCAGTAAGTTTTTCCTCGGTAATGACCGTCATTACGGGCTTACAACGGGAGGGTCGGACCACAGTTAAGGTCACACTTTCCCATGTGTTTGTCTTTATCTATTTACATTACTTACAAGTATTAGAACCTTGCTTTTGGTTTACGGTAAAAGTAATGGGCTGGATGGGAACACAAATTTTTCTTTATGGTTATTGATAAATGTGGACATTTTGTGTTGCTGGGCATTGTCAAACTGTAATGATCCTTTGTTAGCTTTCCTGCTTGCGCCTTTTCATTAAGGTGATATAATATCCGTCACCAAAATAAAGACACGTCTCCTCTTGAAAGAGGCCTCTGTTAAACTATTCGGTGATCGAAACAATTGGAGAGAAGTGCCAGTTAATAGTTAGTCAGATGTACTTCGAGTTTTATGATTGTCTTATGCACTTACAGACCAGTTAATTACCATTAAAACACATTAAAAACTCGTTCAATTTCTCTCAATACGAGTAACTACCTATCAAAAAGCAATCTGAGCCTAGGACCTGCTCACGACTAGTGCGGCGCCTGAATCGATAACTTTCGATTTATTACAAGATCGATCCCGTCGATAGTGTTGGATTTATACCGAGTAACGATAAACATGAATTATCGTGTCTGTCTTAGTAACCTAACGTTATTTACAGCATTTCGTGTTATGTGATTTATTATCGTTAAGAGAACTTGTTTTGTGCAGCCTAAAGTGTTAATTCGTCGATTTATTTTGTCAACTTTATGGCAGCCGGTGAAGTTTTAATTTAGAAGCTCTGATTGAATTACGATAATGATGTAAATAGCGCGATTGTTATCAGTGGTATTTGGTTTGACAATTATAATTTGATTAAGTAGTCTAAGAATCTTATTTAGCTTTCTAGACCAGCGTAATACCTGGCGATATACGTCCCATATTGAACAGATATATTTCCACTTTGGTGCCCTGGTCCTGGGCTTCTTTTGAGAATTATTATCTTCTTTTACTTTTTTATTTTCTTTTATTTTTTAAATAATTTAATGTCATTGACATCTCCATGCCCAGTTTAAGTTTCTTCATTCGACACTCCAACGACTCATGTTCCTTAAACAGGTGCATTCCACACAAAATTGATGATTAATGCATTTTGTTTGTTTTATAAATATTAATATCACGTAAACTTTTTATATAAAAAAAAACATAATTTATCTGCTACGTTTATGAAGCTCCTTTTCCGTCTGTTAAGGAGCCATCGTACGATAAATTCAACACTTGTGAATACACATCACGATTTTAGGAGTGCGTGACCGAAATACATAGAATTGTTTGTAGGTGTATGTAAACACAACTCAGATTTTACGACATCCTGTTGTATGTAATCAGGTGTTTGATAAAAGTAAGAGTTTCATTATTTTGTTTGATTGACCTTCCTTTACGTAGAATACTACTTATTTGATGCATTACTACGTGTATTTCATTACGTGTCGTTATTTACCTTTATTACGCAATGAACTCTTATAATAGCAAATTGTATAATTGTCAGATCTTTTTTCAGTTCCTTCAATTTGTAACCGTACATAATTATAAAAAGTAAAAACTCGTAATTGCTAACTGATTTTTAATCCTTTAACACGCATCGCCGACTAACGAGCCAAATCGCAGCAAATTTAATCGTACTAACTGCTTAAGTCCTTGAATGAATCAGTCCAGTTCTAAATACATGCTCCATTGTTCTAACAACTTCATGAAACTAACGCAAAACAAAGAAACATCTGACATAATCGATATACCGGTAAATCAGTCTATAAAATTTGCTATCGAACAGTAAGTACTTGCAGAGCATGGGAACTGGGGCACACAAACGGGCTTCGAGCAAATAGCCCATGACTAGGGACAGTCACAGTGAGCTATACAAGGACATTTGGACTATGTGGCTAGGACATAGTAATAGGGATATTGTTTCGTAAGTTTTAGGTGTTGAGAGACGCAAATATTGCTCTGTGATTTCAAAGCAAATATTATATCTGTAGAACCTACCTAACTACTTTGTGAAATCTTTGAGATGCATAACAGTCATGATAAAACTAGATTGCAAGATCGAGGTTCTGCTGAGCGAAATGCATAATCAGCCCATGGTTTAACAACCTTTTTTGTTTCTTTAATTTAAATGTATGCACGAGTAACGTAACGTAACGAGTTCTTTTACCACTTAAGTAAAAAAAAAATGTTTATTGCAATTACATAAAAGGCTCTACACATGAATTGGAGATCGCCTTTTAAGTAAGGAGATGCTCGTGTTAGCGGGTATGAAATTGAAAAACAAAAACGGAAATCTAAATAAAATAAAAAATAAATAAAATAAAGTAAACTGGAAAATATAAAAACACAGAAAGGAGCGCAGATTTGTGGTGCATGCGAGTGAGTTTTTGAGTGTTTGTGTCATAGTGTAAGTGTGCATTGTGCTTATGAGTTAGTTTAAGTTGAGTTTTAATTTTTTATTTCTTTTTAGGTTTAGGTTAGCCCTGCGACAATGTCTTGGGATCGGAAGAAGCCAGGCACAGCTTCCTCCACTAACAATTTCGCTACCGCGGTCCTATTAAATATTAGGACAGATTATTTTAGCGATGATACCAAAGCATCAATGTCGTCGTAGGTTTTATTCAGAAGCCATAAGTGAGTAAATACTTTCGTTTAAATTCAATCTCTAACAAAATTAGCGTTATCAGAACGAAATTATGTGAACTTTGATCTGTAGTTCATTGTTTTACTTTAAAAGCGATTGAAGCCGCCTTTATGGACAGCCATATAGTTATCAGTCTTACAGTTATGCAAAAGTTAGAAAAGAGCTAAGTAGTATCAAATCCATTAAAAAAAGTATACAGTAGGTACCTCATCATTAGCGAAAGCGCAAGTCATACATGCGTCAATATCGATATAAAAAAGTAACCCGGTCACGGATACCAGTTTTTCGGTATAATCGACACGCGTCATCGAGCATCGCCCATCACTATTTATTAGATTATGTTGGAGCAATATTTGACTTTCGCAGCTTTCATTACTAATTCTAATTACTAAGAACAATGTAGTGAAAGTTCTGGTCAGATTCCAAATGCTCTTGGGAATTAAATGACTGATTCAAAGCCAGTACTGTCCAACTGATTGTCGTCATTACGGTACGTGACTTCATATGAACTGAATTTGCTGCTGAGACTTATTTGTTATTCGCGTGGAGTTTGTAATGGATGGCCACTTACTTAATTTGGCTAGAAATGTTGGCAAATGTATCTTTGATTTTGTTGATGTTGTAAATACAAATCTTTTTTTATCATGCGCGTTGTTTACCAGCATGTATGTAGGTTTTGAAATCCTTGGCAAGGAGTACGTAACTACATAACTTAAAGATGTCATAAGCATTGAGGAAAATGGAAATCTTAAATAGGCAGTTGAACTTCGATGGTAGATAGCCGGCATGTCAAAGTATAAATTACCTCTTTATTTCAATCAAACCGTTACGGTATCACAGTTTATCGCTACAATCAATCAAATCACTGCCCTATCGTATTCAAGCAGCATGATCTCGCAAATAACTAGAGATGATCACATGAGCTTCTACAACTTTCTATCGACTTTCGCTAATCGAATAGTAGGTAACGATTCCAAAGGGAATCGAGAAGTGTAATAGCAATTATTATTATCGCGATATGGAATAATTGGTTATTGGTACTTGAATAATAACAGATTAATATTTAGAATTGCGAATATTCGATTCGATTGCGAGTGGTAGGGTATGTGTTCCTACCTAAGTATATAATAATTAAGAAATTGGTTCTACATTCAAAAGATTTGGTAACTCTTCAGAAAGACTAGTCAATTTCTCTCATCTTATTCCATTTTGTAAACCATACCTACTTTATAATTAATACGGGTTAGAGTATGAAATTGCCGTTTTATTGTATTAGGTAGGTACTTCGAATTGACATAGAATCTTCATGGTTTGAGATTTTTGAATGAAACTTTTTTCACATGGTACTTACCTATGAAGTTCTTCTTTTAAAAAATGTGCAACATTTGATTATCACTTTCAGTTGTTTTTTTTATTCAGCTTAGACAAGAAAGATGGATACTTCGAAAATTCGAGTTATATTCGAATACGAGTTCCGACGCGAAACTAACGCGGCAGAAACAGCTCGCAATATCAATGTTGCGTTTGAGAGGGGACTGCTAATGAACGCACCGTGCGATTTTGGTTTAAACGCATTCGTGATGGAACCTTTGATTTGAAGAACGAACCACGTGGAAGACCGCCCACACAGGTGAATAACAATGAATTGAAAGAGATGGTGGAAGCCGATCCGAGCCAAACTACCCAGGAATTAGCGGCATGGTTTAACGTTACCTTACCAACAATATTGACTCATTTGCGTCAAATCAATAAAATTAAAAAATATGAGAAATGGGTGCCTCATGATTTGACTGATCTGCAGAAAGAAACGCGTGTTGAAACTTGTGTTGCCTTGTTGAATCGATACAAAAATGAAGGAATATTGGATCGAATTGTAACATTGTGATGAAAAGTGGATTCTTTACGATAACCGTAAGCGAAAAATGCAATGGCTGACCCCAGGTCAAACGCCGCAACAGTGTCCTAAAGCATAGCTTACCAATAAAAAGGTAATGGTAACTGTTTGGTGGTCTCAGCATGGTGTTATTCACTATAGCTTTCTCCGATCTGGTCTAGCAATAACGGCAGATGTGTACTGTGCCGAACTCCGAACAATGATAGCAAAACTAGCAGTGAAACAGTCCCGACTCATGAATCGATCTTCACCATTATTGCTCCATGATAACGCGAGACCTCATACAGCACGAGAAACCGTTTTTAACTCTACTGGAACTGCAATTAGAAACCCTCCGTATTCGCCAGACCTTGCTCCAAAGGACTACCATTTTTTTGTGATCTGGACAATTTTCTACTTGATAAAAAGTTTTCTTCTCAGGAGGCAGTAGGTACAAAATGCTTCACACAGTATGTCGAATCTAGATCACGAGAGTTATATCGCAAAGGCATAAATGACCTTCCTATTAGATGGCAGCAATGTATAGATAATAATGGTAATTATTTTGATTAAATAAATATGTTAAATTAAAAAGAAAAACGAATTTCAATTTTTCAGTACAAATCGGCAATTTCATAGATACTTTAACCCCTAATATTAATGTTTAACTTTACAATTTTAAGTCTACATTCAGGACAACAAAGTATAAACCCTAGTTTCCAAAAGTCCCCATAATCAAATTGACCACACTTTCTTTCATGTTACTAGTGGCAAAGACTGTGTAGCACGTAGATATAAATATTTCTGTGGTGTAGCACAAACTGTTTCCGAATTGAGTATTCGGAAACAGTTTGTGTTTTTTTAGCACATAGATATAAATATTTCTGTGGTGTAGCACAAACTGTTTCCGAATTGAGTATTCGGAAACAGTTTGTGTTTTTTTAGCACATAGATATAAATATTTCTGTGGTGTAGCACAAACTGTTTCCGAATACTCACATTTCCAGTCAAGCTTTTTGACGCAAATGCGCAAAATATTTCGCGGTGCGGTCATGACATTGTTCATGCCGATTTTTACGGTTTTTTGTCATGACACAACGTGTAAAATTACCGTGTAACTATGCATTTGTGTTAAAAAGTGGGTTTTGGTTTTTTGGCTAAAAATACATAATTTGTAAGATTCGCCATGGAACTTCTTTGGGTGAGAGATGGTATCGTATCTTGTAATGCCATCTATCGCTCAACTTCGTCAAATTAAGTTGTAATCTTCTTTAGAAGTTAAAATTACTTTATCTTGGGAAAATGTTACAAGAAAAAGGCAGTTTAACCATGATCGGGTTAAACTTTCTATAAAATAAAGGGTTGCTTTCAACCGGTCGAACAGGCCGCGGTGGTAGGTACCAGAGGTACCTACCTAAGTGCAAAAGTTCAGCTAATCATTACTTATCTGTGGCTTGTACAGCCATTTGTGGAAAATTATGCCATAAGTTTATGCGGTCGAGAAAACTTGATGTAAAAGTTGAATAGGCCAAAGGAAACACAACAAATAGCAACAACACAACAGGAAATTACAACATTTTTTACTTGTGAATGTAATAAAAATCAACTTTTTTTAAATGCCTTGCTATAATATTGTTCGGTCACGCCTGACAGAAACTTTGCTGTTACAAATCAAGTAGGCGTTCAGACAATCATAGGGCGTTATGTTGACTTCGAATTAATAGAAAGAAATAGGGAGTAAGATAACCTGCATATAAATATCAAAATAAAGTGCTATATTACATCATTTAAAATACGTTTTTAGGATTTGAGCCTTGTGAAAAACAGATGCCAAATTCTTTCAAGCCTTTAAAAAATCCTAAATACCATCACCTGACACATACATTTAATATCTAAAAGTTAACCATTTGAAAGGTTACTTTATGGAAAAAATATATCTGGAATAAAACGCATTAGCTACTCCATTTACATAATAACCAGCTCAGACAAAAATAACAATCTCGTTACATCCAATACAAATCTAAGTCAAAGGCTAACTCGCTCATTAAACATTTCGCAGTTGGCATGTCATTCAAATTACACAGTTCAGCTCCCACGATACGTATAGTAACTAAAGAACTAACCACTTTTATTTTCGTTGTCGTGTCGCAATGCTACCTATTGAGTTAACTTTACCGGTCACGACCCAGCCCGGTCAGAGACATGGACAACAGCTGATGTCAGCCGCGGGCGGTCATTGGTGACTGCTGACAGATTAAAAAGGAATTTGGGACCTGTAGTGATAGATGGAAGATAGAGGGAATGTATGATTAATGTTGGGTGCAAGGTTGGAGTGAAGAAATACTAGATTAGTCATTTTTGGTTAAAGCTTGTGGGAAAGTTAAGAGGCTGAAACTCTTAAATTGACTTGAATTTCGTTTGGATTATCAGGACGAATTTGATTCTAGAAAGTGAATCATGGAGAGGAAGAGAGTTATTTGTAGTAGAACGAAAAATATTGTGGATAATGATGATTGAATTCGGTTTACTTATTGTACACTTACTTACTCGTAGTTCAAGCATGAATTCACAAAACTACGGTAATTCTAATCTAAATACCCAATAGTAGTTTTTATGCCAGTCGGAAAGTCCAAGTAACGACCATTACCTACTTAATTCATTTAAACTAATTAAAGCTTTTTGCTTGTTACAGGAAAAAGGGAAGACTAACCGAGAAGATCTGAAAACAGACATACAGCATCGGAAAGAAACCTTTTATAGGGTATGTATTACTTGTAACATTTATAATAGTTTGTAATGAACTTATCAGTACAAGCTCGCAGACAAAGTTCTAACGAATCTCGCACGCTTGGAAAAAGGTCAAATTCTACATTCTGCAACAGCGACTCAGTTTAATATGTACCTATACACTGATTCATATTTTAATATATTCATGTTGGAATTATATTCTATTGCTCATAATCCTTGCTTTGCTTTGTTTGAAAAAGTGGCCGTATGTGCAAGCAAGACACATGAAATGAAATGTTTATTTCTGTAAGTAAATCTTCTAAGACCCGTATACCTACACGTAAATATTTTAAAACTAGATGGCGCCGGCATTTCCTAGCTGACTGATCCCTGAGAAGAAATGCCGAAACAAACTCAGAGGCCATGGTCTCTTTTATTATCAACCTACCTATATACCTACAAGAATCGGAAGTCAGGGTTTGCTAGAATTCTGCTGATATGGGTAAAACTGATCGAGAAAACTGGATTGCCGATCTAGTGTTCGCAAACGCAACTGCTGGTTCAATTCCCAGGTGTGGCAGTGTTATCAAGATTTTCCCTCATTACCCTTCAACATTAAGTATCGGAGTTTGTGCCTGGTCCAATAGGCTGGCCCTCTATAACATGAAGCTTGAACATAACTGGCCTACACCTGTACCTACCTGTTATGTCGTTAATAATAGTGATTTCCAGTAAACATTGGCGTTTGTGTTACAGGAGGCTCCGTCGGACGAAGATTCGGCGGTATCGTCCGCGCCCGCCTCTCTGTCACCTCAGCCGCTCAGCGACATGTGGGTCAGTATCACACAACAAACGCATTACATCCTACATTACTATAGTATCTACTATCTACACATGTACACACTGTGCAGTAAATAGAATAAGAAAGAGAGAGAACAAGAATAAAGTTTATTTGGTCACAGGTTAAATGATGGTTCAATAGGTGGGTCCAGACACCCGCAAGTGTTGGAAACAATGGTCTATGGAATAGCGATCCTGATGCTATAGTTAATAATACCCACTGCAGGGCAAGCGCTTCTTCTCATACAGATAAGGTATCAGCAATGATAACTACGCTTGCTCAAGACGGGGGGCGATTTCAGACTTATTCAAATTCAAATTCATTTATTTGCCAGAATAATGAATGAATGGAATATGATGTTTAATGTTTACAATGAATGTTTAATTTCATCTTGCACAATGATATTATTTTAATTAAATTAAAAGAGCCGACAGTAACAAATAAGATCTGATGCATTAGGAGTTTTAAGGAACTTTACATGTCGAGTCATTAATATTAGTCAAAGTTTTATAATTGACTTTATTATTTAGATTAACTATAAAAATTAATATTAAGTCTTACCAAGCGATATCGTATTATCCAGTAACTGGGTTGTGCAGGTCAGATAGGCATCCGGTTGGACTGGTAGCTGACCCCAATGGGAAATGGCTAGGCAGATGATGATTAATATTAACTGTAAGTCCAGGTTTCCTCACGATATTTTTCCTTCAGCGATGTCAATAATGTCCAAGATAAACTCAGAAAGTACATTTATGAATTGAAAAAGTCACATTGGTACTTCCCCTTATTTGAACCCATATTAACCTCGTGCATGAGAGCCTAATGTCAATTTAGGATAAAAAATTTACAGCGATGCGGAAGATTTTTTTGATGCCCTTTGTTTTTTTTTTAAGTACCTATATACTTTTTTACTATATTATTTTAAGACTTAGCTTTTTTAAATTATGTAAATATCGACAATTTGTTGTAATTTAAGAAAATCGATAGTTTTATCAGCATTGTTCTCTTAAACATGGGTAAAATTTTTCATAATGACTGTTATCTTTGGCTGTTGACTATAAGAACTAGATTTGTGCCTAAATCAGTAGCATCGATTGATTTGGATGAAGTGACCTTATTGAACAGTTTTCACAGACTAAGCAACGTCCTACATGGTAGGTACCAGGGTACCGTCCGCGTTGGACAAACCAAGACAAAATTCTGTAGGAAGGGACTTCTCCATTAAAACAAATACTCCTTAAGTATATCTACGAGTAACTCGTATTGGCCGAGGTCCATGCGAATGCTTAAGTGTCTCCCGGGGCAGCGCCAGCCCTGGGGTACAGCAAGAGGAGCGGTCGATCTAGGCACCAGATGGCAAGGGGCGCCAAGAAGCCAAATGCGAAACAAGCGAGCCACTTAGGTAACACCAAATACGAATTTTATTATATAACAGTAATATCTTTCAAGCAGGAGTATACTAATTCGACCTACGTAATTTAATTTAAATCAATAAGTGTTGATATTTGCAACAAATGTTGATTTTTGAAAATGTAGGATTATTATTTATTTGACATAAAACCGAAGTAGAATTTACGTAAAGTGAAAGCGTCCACCAAAGGGCGCCGAAAGACAATCTCGCTCTACCCTGATGAAGGGCTAGTCCCGGCGCTGTCCCGCGGGGTCGCGACTCATGGTAGTGGCAGGAACCATGGGGTTTTAGTCGGTAGGAGTTCTACATAACCTCCGTTCTCCTTAGATGGACGATATTCAAGAGGATTTCTCTACAGAGAAAAAAAAATTAAGCCAAGTCATCATTATGAAATAGCGGCTCGAAAAAAAAAAAATAGTTTTCCACTATGGATTTTTATCGACTGCTCTTACGCATCGTTGTTCTAGATTACATAAGTACATACCACTCATAGAATAAACAATGTATCTACAAATTAATTTCATTACACTACATATCTACATAATCACAATCAGGCATCTGCTAGATTTATTGACAGTAATCATTGCCTTTAGAACATTATTTACGCACGAAGTAGCAAATAGCTGTCGGACTGAGCAACTTGCTTTCCAAATAGATTGTTCCTTGTATCCACAATTAGGTAATTCCGATACATTTGGCATGATAGCAAGTTAATAGATAGTAATACCGTTTTTGATCTTACGGAAGTATCGACATGGCTTAGATTTGGACATTAGTTAAGACAAGTCTATGGATTATGTAGGGTAGGACTAGCTTCTATATCGTCATTTATGTCTATGGAATAATTAAAATATATCGGCCTATGGGCATGGATTGTGCAAAATTGGCTGACGATAGAAAGTCTTCATTATGTATCGATACAGTAAAGAATTACGTTAAGTACGTATCTACGTCAGTAAGTATTATGCTATTGCACCTACTAAGTATAATATTAATTTTCTCGGCGCCTTAGAGTGAAAAGCTCGGGAATTCAATTTAGATCTTTAAATAAAAGCATTTTTGGAAAGAAACCTCGCCATAGTTTCACACAAAAAAGTTTAGTAACCTGTAACGCTATGTATTACGAGTTTGGAAAATTCGCAAACGAACGTACGGTATGAGGTTTTCAATTTACCAACACTTAGAATTTTTTTAATGATAATTATGTTTAGGACTTCTTTGATGATTATTCGCCATAACTTGAGGAGCTTGTGGCTAAGTAATAACAACCGCACGGGTCAATCGATCAGGTTAAGCTACGCTTGCCACGGTTGGTCCGTAGATGGGTGACCATCTTTACATACGAAGACGGGGTCCGTGCCTCAAAAAGCACGTGAAGCCGTTGGTCCCCAGCTGTCATTCGTAGATCTGTGACAGTAAAAGACACATATTTGAAGAAGCTGTGATAGTAAAATTTTCGGGGCGCAGTTTTTTGTTTCTCCCGGAAACCATTTTTATTTTTTTTCCGTTTAGTTTCCGTACCCAGAGGTTGCCTACGGCACCCTATTTCTAACCTTCCGCTATCCGTCTGTCTGTCTGTCAGCGGCCTGTACCACGAACCGTAATGAAAACATGCAATTTCAACTGTCTACCTAACGGTTGAAATTTTATCAGTGTTTATTTCTATTGCCTCTTTAACAACAAAAAAACATAAAGTAAAAAATTAAACGGGGAATTTAAGCAATCAAAAACAGTGTTTAATTAAAAGTTGTGTTAAATGTTGTTACGGTGGTACGGAACCTTATGGCATATAGTGGCTTGTGGTTTTCGCATAAGTAGGTATAAGTACTATAAGGCGACGAACTGTAGGTGTGTAGCCGTAGATAATAATTAAATTCGATGCAATATATCACTGACACCTCCTGTCGCGCTACTATATAAATATTAAAACACTGAAGGCCGGATCAGATCATTAAACTGATACCTACTAGTAGCAATGTGTTTATTGCTGGCTATTAAATAAAGTAGTAAAACATCTTCTAACCACCAAGCTATTTTGAAAGGCTCTTTATTTCTAAAAGCTTATGTCTGTTAAAATCATCTTTAATCTAACCAAACATTAGCTGTGCTAATGAATCTGGGTACGATTTATAATGAATACCCAGATTGTTTATTACATTTTTTGGCTGAAATGTGCAAAATCATGATCCCAATGATCATGAAGTCACCAAAAAATCCAACATCGAAAATAGTGTACTTAAATCATTCCCAGTTGGTTAGTTTTGCCGCGAAAATTAACCAAACAATCTCGCTTACCTATCAGATAATCACGAAAGCAAATCCACAAGCAAAAGCTATTTAAAATAACACATAAAATCAATTAGATTTGGACATCAATAACGATGAAATCTTAGTGGCTGACCATTGTGCCTAACAAAAGGCGATTATAGCAGTAACGACCCAATTAAACCCACACAAAACGACTTACCTATCTTGACGTGGATTGCCTTTTACGTGTTATGTAGGGGACAGTTTACACAGAGGCAACTGTTGCCTGCGCCTAAAGGCTGGCATTATAGGAATGTACGGATCCAGCAAATAAAGAGCCAAGAGCCATTTCGTCTCTTAGCGTGGGTAAAAACGACGAAGAAGTTGGCAAAGGTATGAAACAGCAAGTTGTTCTTGAGTCCGCCGCAGGAGACGCTCTGGTCATCGAAAATCACAAGCCGATTCCCGGCCACCGTAGGCGCGGGCTTACGGTTGGCGAGCAATGGGCAGCTCGCCGTCTTATAAGGACCAGGCCCGGGTCGACGGCGCGTTGTGTTCCACGCGCGCCTCAAAGAGATGTCAGCACCAATGACGGGGTCAGCTAGGGCCGATGCCTGCCAGGGTTGCGGGAAAGTCCGAAAGGGTTACCGTGGCCCCTGGCACAGGCAACTGAAGGGACACGGGTTGGTTTTAGTCAGTAAGAGTCTGACACGCCCTTCCGCTCCGCCCAGAGCGGGAGAAGTTATTTGATTATTTACCACCATCAAAAAAAAAAGGTTGTTCTTGAATGATCATCTGTTGCTGCAGGGTGATTATACCTGATCGGCATGAGCTATTTCACAATGCACAATTTTTTACATCATATTCCCAAGGGATACTGGGGCCGTACTATGACCTGTTAACGCCATCATGATTCCGTTGAGAAAAAGAGATAGTGCTATCGGTCATGTATAGCTCCGTCTCTCTTCCACGCTGGAACAATGATGGAATTAACACGTCATAGTACGGCCCCTGGTAGGGCCCATAATTAATTGTAGGGGTGCAGGGCAAGTGAAGGTGCTAATTTGCTGTCAACAAGTGCAACTACTTGTTGGATGCTTGTTATTTTGTGGATGTACAGTATTCAGTTGCCGACACATCAGGTTACACGAAACTGTCAAATTTCTCCAAATTATTTTAAACCTTAAAATGTTGAAGGTTATTAAGTTCAAAATCGAATGAGAACATTTGACAGTTTGTGGTAACTGACCTGCTGCTGAGTGTACTCTAGGTACACCTCTACTTAATTAATCCATGCGGGAAAACCGCCGTGACGTGAGCGTGTTTGCCGTTTGCATGAATCTTCACCTTTCGTCCAATTGACCAGCTATGTTACTCACCTGGGGCATGATAAGCAGGCGCCATCAGGCCATATAATCCTATCTCTGACTCTCTGCGTGCGTGAGTTTGTGATCTCGTAACTTATAGGCTTTATATCACTAAATTGTAGACTTACTTTCAATTACTAAGTGGCATTTTTAAGTGACTGGTCTGCACGCAACTCAGATTATGTTTGAGACACAAAGATCAGCAGAGTCGTAGTTAGTGTCGCTATCTGTTTTTGTAACGCATAAATTAAAAAGCAGGCTGGCTGATTAATGAGCTACAAGTACATGAATACAAGTATATGAATTTCAAGCAAGTGCCACCAAGTCGAAAAGAAGCAGAGGAATGAGTTACCCGAGTAACCTCTTGCGCATTTGTTAAACAGGATTCTGAACGAACTTTCATGAGTTTTCAACAGAAAATTCTGCACCTAGAGATTAACATTTTTCCAGAAGGCAAGCTGTGTGAACACTAAAGATATGTCAAGAATAACATACAAGAGCTCAGCATTTTATAATATTTCTGAAGCCTTTCGCTCCGTGCTTTTAGTTTAATTTATCTCTAACTAAGAAAAGTGACCGAAAATGTATTGAAGAAAAGAAGTTTTATTTTTAAAAGCAGCCGCATTCCAAACCAAATTAGGAGTTCCAATTTAAACCAATATGAATACAATACGTGAAATACAAACCAAATTGAGAACTAGGTATGTATTTCACGTTTCTTATTGTTCTACTCGTAATCGTGCCAATCTATACCTCAAGACGCTCAAGTACCATTTTCCGGCGCCTATGTATGTGCGTCTCAAAGAATGCTTTTCGGCCTTGGGCCATACGAGAGGATGACTGATCTCAGCGTAATGTCAAATAGTATTGCAGTCTAAACATTTTGTCACCTAGTAAACTATTGGCTTGGGTCTTGCGTCACAGTATTGTGTTTCTATGTTATGTAGGGTGTCTATGCTTCTTTAGCTTACTGGTAAAATCTCTACTTACTGTCCTACGTAATTAGATACTCTGAGGTTTGAATAAAGCGACGTGTGAACAGAGATAGCCCATGAGAATCAACCAAAAGAGTTACTTGTCTGTGTTTTACACAAAAGAACTGACTATAGCAATATCTAGGAAGTAACCTAAGAAGGACCTAAGAACTGCCCTGCATAAAACTGCACCTGAATATATCTGATGAATAGGTACACATACAGTTATTATGTAAATAGTTGTGAAAATATATTGCAATTTATAGATGTCGGCAGAACCAGTTAGATAGTCATACAAGAGGCCACAGTAGGGTGATAGGTAATTGTAATGAATACATTGTAATTTCAATGCTAATCAAATAATTATGGAAAACTTGTAGTAACTATCATTAGAATTGCCAACAGGTTCTAACAATTAGAAATTGATATGTTGCACTATGTAGGTTAAAACAGGTAAATTATTTTCCGTTTCGTGAATTACAAAAGGCTGGTTTTGAATGAAATATGTTCGCAATAGTTTCAACATTGTTTAATTTGTTTCACCGTATCAGTGGTACATAAGTTTGGCCTGTTTGGTGGTACTGCGCCTTACACACGACCCGAGTGGGTAGTGCACGTGTAGGCTAACAATTTGTTAATTCTATATACAAAATCGCCCCAATTTGGGCAAAGCGATAACATCTAGGCTGTTTGTATATATGTGGAACTATTTACCTGCCTTGCCGACTGCCGTATTAGGATAGGTATTAATTAATAGTTTTGTATTTGGATAACGAAATAAATTGTAAGATATTTTGTCTTTTGTTTTTATCGAATTAAATTAATTTATAGCTGACAAATAAATTTATTTGACATTAATTGAGTTTATTAGTTCAACATTAGGTATATGTGGAACCTTACGTTTTGAAACTGAAGAACTTTTCATGATCCATTTCAGTGTTCGCCTGAAATTTCATTTGAAACACATAGGTACACACACACTGCTTCACCACGCTCACTGGAGTAACGGATAAGCCTTTTCCTAAAGAAAGCTATTCTACTCACTCACCTAAAAATATTTGTAACCCTAAACAGAAAACAATATTGAGGTAACTTTTTTTGCAAAAAGGTCTCATGTTTACAAAACTGATGGTCCCTTCCGTTCCAGTCATGCGGCCAATGCCGTTCGTCGGCGGAGCGCGCGTCGGCCGCTGCGCGGGAGTGCACGCGGCTTGCAGACGCCTTGCGAGACGCGCGCGACCAACTCGAGCTCATGGAGTTCAGGCTTTTAGAGTTGGAAGACGCACACCCCGATAAGGTACATTTAAAAATCTCTATAATTTTTCTTTTCTTGAATTTTGGCCAAAGTGAGTGATTCCCGTCTTTAGAACCATAAAGTGAGGTGATTTTCATTTGTTTTCCGCTGTGACGTACGTTTTCGCGCGTGTTTCGAATGTTTTATGTACTGTTTTGTGTGTGTTTGAACGTCATGTGAAGGTGAAGGCTCTGTTAGTTTTCAATGGAGTTTAGAAGCGAAGTGATGAATGGCGCACGCGTCGTCGATCAGGTATTTTACTGTATTTTATAGTTTTTGTATTTTTTTTTCCAGTTCTACAATATTGTTATTTTCGAGGTTTCCCAATATCTTATCTCCAGTCATTCGAAAGATACGATTATGTTTTTTCGTTATCTTTATCACTTTTTTCTAAGATAATACGTTTAACGCGTTTAGCTTCGCAAATTTTGGTTATCACGAAGTGCCACTCAAAGGCAAGAACTATTATGAACTACATATCTGTCTATCTCGTTATAGAATATTAATTTTTCTAGTGGCAATCCATAATAAGTATGTGACTACCTAGTATTTATTTATGATGGGAATCTAAAATAAACTTAACGTGGTCACACGAATTACAGAAAATTGGTTCAGACTGTTCTTCCCGAACTTGTATTACAATAACTTAAAAATGACTCCGACAGGTTTGAAAAAAAAATTTATGAAAAGCAGGAGAAAATTGTGTAAACAAGACATTTCCTCTGATTCACTCATTCACGACATTCCTAAAAAGCTTTAAACATTTACCTTTTGAATGTTGTTGAAGAAAACCCTTCTGAAGTAGTACCCAAGTATAAATCAATTAACCGTTATTATTCAACACCATTACGGACTAAAATACTTTCTCACGTAACATTGATTGCAGATAACCCTGACCTTAGGTTCACGTTAGGTAGGTACACGTTCTTCATACAAGCAAGAGGTCAACTAGAAGTGTTTGTAATGTTTAGCGCAGGTCACATCGCGAGCTAAGCTAACCTAGCTTACGTAGGGCACTTTAATCTCGACCAAGAGCTAATACAGCATTACCTATGTGTGAAATGTCAACAGCAACTTGAGCTCAGCTAAAGATATCTTAGCGAGCTCTTGGTGCAAACGAAAATATTTAGGTCCACATTCACACCAAAAGCTGAGGATGTAATGACGTGGCTCTACTCGAAAGGGAGAAACGACTTAGCTTTATTAGAAACGACGGAGTACCTATAGGAGTAGCTAGCATTAATAATTTCATATACGTGTAGCTCGGTTGGCTTAGCTCTGTTGTTCACAGTGGTGATCCAAAGTATGACAAGACGACATAGCTTTGTGTACTATGCTGGCTAAATTTGCTTAGCAGGCGGTGTCGCCTGTGCATTATGTTCTTTCAAATATAACTTAAGGTGTTAACGGAAACACCATTGATCATTATTAACGGTTTTGTTGCTTATTTCTATGGTGTCCGGATACACCTCTGTTTATGGGACAGTTGCCGGTTGATTACCTCATTCAGTTAGTCACAGTCTTATATCAGGTGTTGATCAATAAAACATGTACCTACTTATGTATTTACTAAGTATACAGGTATGCATGTATTTATGGAATGGACAGTAATGCGCAGTACTTTAGTTCTAAGGTCGTTTTAGTGTCGAGAGTCAAGATGTAAATCGAATGCCTTTTGAAATTTGTAGTCTCTGCATCTAGGAATAGAATCGATACTCCAGGAATGAGGGCTTGTCGATCAATTATTAGACCTGCTATCGACAGTTAGGCCTATAATTTTTCACGTAACGCAAACATGAATAATAATATTAATTTATCAGATCACCACGTATCTTTAGAAGAAAAGGTTAGCTAATTGAGGGGTTTTAACTGGTCATAAAAATCTAATGCAGCAGTCAAATTATCCATCATGATTCACTGAAAACATGACCAATCTTAACTGGATGAGTTCACAAATTTTCTTTGCTAGAGTTAGTTAAGGATCTACTACCGTGGACAGTTTCACGCGCACACTTTGTAGATACAGCATACTTTGTAGATACAACAAGTTAAAGTCATATATCGCGTGAATCCCCGTTACCGTTTGCAACTTGATACGGTCCGCAAAACTAATTTAATATCCCATCAATAACGCTAGTAAGTAAGTCACAATAAACATGTCTCGTTGGCTTCGTTAGCTCAATTATTACTACCGCAATTATGAAGTAATTTTACGCTTTGGGTAATTTAACCGCTGCACGCTGGTTACTCTCCCAGTGTTTGAAGATCGCCAACCATCAGTAGTTATCCGAGACATCAGGAGCTACCGCGGAACTAATTTGTTGGCATGAAGCACTAAATAAATGAATTCTTTTTTCTAGAAGACATTGCGCCTTTTAATTAATTGATCAATATCATATATACTCGTATATACCATATATAATAGATCAGCCTGTCTTTGAGCCAACTATTTGTAAATTCGATGGATGTTGGTAAAAGTTTCGAGCTTCAATAAACACTTCATTAATTTGTCCTGTTTATGGATAATTGCCATGTTTAGGCCTAAGCGCAATAACCATTCATAAAGGTGAATAAAACTTTGAATATGAGGGCCAAACAAAAGGCCAGTGAAGGAGGAAACGAAACTCGTCCCATAACTCCATGTTAGTTTATTATTACGTCTCCACAAACGACGACCGACCGCCTATTATAGTAGCAACATTCTACAACATACTTAATCTGTATCAGAAAGAAAAAAATCGTTTTTCATAGGTATATTTGTCAACGCCTACTGCAAGTCCCTCGTTAAGCCTCCGGCCGCCTAAACAGAACCACTACAGTCCAACTAATGAGAGAGTACGGTCAGATATTTGGCGTCCATTTTTTTAATCTCGATTTATAATACGTGTGTGATTGTTGTGTTTCGACAAACTGGTAACGTAATACCGTGTAACCTTCTTTCAGACAGTTATTGTATACTTTCGTGACTCTTACAAGGATTCTTATGTTCAGCGGGCTGAAAATTGTGCGGTGTTCTTGTTTGTATTGAAAGTGGTTTCGTTTCTATAGCGCCTAAGTTTCATTTCTCTGTTCCAGGGTGCTAGGGACAACTTAACCGACTCGGATTCGGGCTGCGTGTCCCCAGGTTCCCGTATCAAGGACTCCGCGTCGCCCGAACTCAAACGAATGGATTCCGGATACAAATCCCCCCACGCCCCGAGCAGCCCATGCAACCCCCGACGGCATCTGGGTACGCTACACGATGACTTCAAAGAAGACTTCGCCAGAGCCCAAGTGTTAGCCGATATATTAGACAAGAACTCCGAAACCACCAGTGATTCCCTCAAAAGTAACCCAGTCAAAGAACATCTGGAACAGATGATACTAAATGCGGCGTCGGCGGAGGACAGGGCCTGCTTGGAGCAAGTTCTGATGCTGTTATACAACCTTCAAGCATTGAGCAGTTCTGTCAGTGAAGATGAATGCTTTCAGGTTAGTTAAAAACTTTTTACTCCTTGACAAAAATCAAATGTCAGTTGTCACCAAAACAAAACCAACAAAAACATGTTTATCATTTTGTGATCTATACTTCCAAATTCCCGTCTGTTTTAGGCAAAACCTCGAAAAATATGTGACCTGAGATTCAAACAAGAAACTGATAAAATTCAGAAGGCCATCGCAACTGTTACACCGTATCAACAGAAAGGGTACAAATGCGAGTCCCTGGAGAGTCTGTGCAGTGAAGAACGAAAACCCAGCAATATTTTGCAAGAGAGTGGCATCTTCGAAGGTGTCGAGACAGAGTCAAAGAGTACCCAAACCGACGTTAACGAAAGCTTTGAATGTAGTGGTGAACTAAACACCGAAATACAACGACTGAATAGTATTAGAGAAAAATTAGAGAGACAAGGAGTTAGGAATAGGACATTAAGTACTAAAGAAGATGGAGACGGCCTGGAGTGCAGGTGTGTGAAGTTGGGCAAGAAACACAAGCAGTATTACGAGAGGAGGCTTAAGTTTTTGGAGGGTAAGATCTCGATATACGAAGCGGCACAAGACGTTAAAGAGGCTAAGCTAGCACAGAGATTGCAGAAAGAGTTCCTTCTTGAAAATAGAATACAGGTATTCAAAAATTTCATATAAATAATGTAAAAGCTAAATTTTGTTTTAAAACTTGTGTACAGTATTTTGTTTTTGTTTTACAGGAACTCGAATCGCAACTAACCGAACTACAAGATAAATACGAGAGGCTAGAGGAAGATTGCTGTGAACTAGAAGAAATCGAAAATGACACCCGTTTACATTGGCAGCAGTAAGTAGCGTGACCTCACCAAAGAAAATTACCATAGCATTGTTTACTTAGCTTTATTGTTTTGACTTACTGAATGAAATGCAATCGACCTCAAGGCCAAGAACACAATTTATATAAGAAAAATCTCTTTTATCGTTAAGATCTTTAATGTTATGTTATGTTTTATCTTAAATTGTGTATAAGTCTTTCCATTTCACGTTGTTTCTCGGCGTCCTGTTTTTATTTACTATGAATTCAGTTTTAAACATATTTGGAATATTTATGGTTATTAGGATTCCTAATAAAAACAAGGAATCGGTATAGATAGTCTAGCGGACATCTTCTACCAGACATCAATTTTAGCTCGGAAGTTTAGAATAACGAATGTTCAATATCATCCCTACTAGTTTAGCAGGTAGTTTATTTATTTGTGTTTATTTAAATCTCTAGGCTTGAGATGGATTATGAGCTCTGTTCTGCTCAACTAAGAGACATGACGGAGCAACGAGAGTGTTCGCGGTCACAGGCGGAGCACCTGATGACGGAACTGACTAATAAGGAATGCGCATTGAAGTCTAGGGAGGTGAGCTATTATTTATTTTTATAAAACTTTTCTCTCTGCAGACTCTTGTGAATATGAAATCAGCACCCCAATTGCGAAAGATACTTTCAATCACAATCTGAAGGGTTTGGAAGGAAACGCATAATCTATTGGTGTACATATTTGAAAAATTCTTCAGCGCGACAGCCGCGCTAATTATAACACAATGGATATAGTCGAATTGTCAAAATGAATGATATTGGGATTGTAAGTGTATTACGCAATTTCCCGGCTCTTCTCTGAAATTTAAATCAAGTCTTATAAAATTAGATCGGCGTTCATAATGATCTAAAATGAATCTTGATATTAGATTTACTCATCGGTCATTTTAATCTGATTTGACAAATTGGGTAAGATACCTCTACCGAAATAAAAGAAAAAACAATGAAAAACAATGCTGATGATGATGAATTAATGAAATGATGAAATTTCTAATCGTCCGTTAATTCTTAAATCCGTGTTTGGTTTCCAGAGAGAGTTACGTACGAGGTTGGAGAAGCTTGAGAAAGCAGTGCCGGCGCTGATAGCGTGGAACGTGGTGCAAGTGGTGGGCGCTGACTTGTCCTTCGGTGGAAAGGTACGATACTTCCTACCTTCTTGAATAAAATTATCAAAATCTTTCTTTCCTTCATACATTTTTCGTTATACAATGATACAGAAATATAGGTTTCAAATATTTGCTACTGGCACTAAAGGCTCTTCACTATTGTATAATTGTAAAAAGATACATACATATAGGTATAATTTTTCGTCTTTGTTATCTTTTTAATGATCGTAGGTCTGCTGGATGAAAACTTTCTCAGACAGAAAACTCCTCAGGTTCCATTTTCACTCATAATATCCTACTTGATCGACGTGTAGAGCGGTATCTTCTTCAAAATAAACATAGTATAATTGCCTCACCGCGGCAGAAGTTCAAATATCTCCGTAAAAATATTCCGTGCCGCGAACAGTACGTTAAGCTGTTGGTCCTGCGCCTGATCTCTACCGAGTCGGATTGCCGTCCCATCGGACTATGAGAGTGAGTGAAGAGGGAGTGCACCTGTTTGCGCACACGCTTGTGCACTAAAATATCTCTTGCCTTCTTGGTTAATCTCCGTTAAGATTGGCCACGGTGACCGAAATTCTATAAAAATCAATCGTTCGTTGAATTGATCAAATCAATCGTTGGTCTCGCTAAAACCCAAAAAACGGCTTAACCAATTTGTTTTTTTTTGTTTAATTCGCTCTAACAATGAGCTGCTTTGAAAAAAACAGGCATTAAAGGCATTGCAACGCATGTCGGGCATTAGCTAGTTGATAATAAAAATATATTTCTTTTAATAAACCTTTATGTGCTCGACAGCGGGCGCTTATGAGCCGTATGGGCGGCTACAGCGAGAACACGCGCACGGCCATGCAACAGATACGCCAGGAGAGTCGCGAGTGCAGCAAGCAGTGCGGTGCGCTCGTCGCCTGGAACGACATTCAGACAGGCACCACGCTCCAGGAGCAGGAGCTGCAGAAGCAAGTCACTAAGTAGGTATCATGTTACAAGGTAAAATTAATTTAGCTAACTTAATTCCATAGACGTTATGAGTATCGATATCTAATTACGATAAAACAGAACAAAAACAAGTAGCTGACTACGAAGTCAACGTTAGTGTACTTAATTGAAATAAAGATTCTTATTTATCGTCATTAGATATCGACACCCATGACATCTGCGGACTTTCGCTAGCTAATTTAATTATATCCATGTATATCTTTGAGTTCCTAAGGCCCAACGTTGGTCCTTAATGGTTCTTTCCATTTCCAATTATTCTTTACTTGGTTATAGCCACAGACAACGTAATCACCGCGCCGCCGCCGCCGGCACTGTCTAGAGACAGCAGTTGCGTTCGACTTCTGTCCAAAGTGTGCGCTGTGGTTTTAGCCATATTGAAATCTATGGTCATTTTTCATCGTAAAATTTTGTCTGAATGTGTGTTTCAGACAGTATACTTCGAATATGTTGTTTCATGTTTTTGTGAGGCTCGTGTTTGACACTTACAAATTTAGTGATCAATGATGCAACTGGGCCTAAGTGTTTAAATAACATAATTAAAACAACATTAACGGTTTATTTTTTATTCTATTCTTAGGTTAATAGCCGAGAAAAGAGATGTAGAAGATCAGACAGCAGATATAAAGAAGAAGCTCGAAGCAAAAGTGCGAGATCTAGAAGAACAATTGGAGACCGCTAAGAGACAGATAGCAGCCACCATCTGCGGTGGAGAAGTGAAGAAAGAAAAGATTGAAGAAAAGTTAGCAAGCTTAGAGTCTAAGCTCCAAAAAGATAAAGAGGATTCAAAGGTTCGTAAAGTGAACGTTATCTTTTGTAGAAGGTTATAATTCGTCTGTACCTATTTAGTCAAAGCCGACTATATTGAAATTATTATCCTCGGAAGATCATTGATTGTAGTTGGGAATATTACCGGCTTCAGCAGTCCGTAGCCAAGGTTAACTCATGGAATCTACACTGAACTGCTTCAAGCCTCAAATACAAAAAAAAAAAAACTTAAAAAATGGCAGTTTGTCTGTTTAAATCGATTCATCAGATACGCTTGATAGGTTTAACTGACGTAACAGAGTAATAGAAAACAACCTGAATACCAATTTACACTGATGCCTGATAACGAAGACTTGTAGAGTCACACATACTCGTACTTGCGCGAAGTAGAGCGTTGTAACAATGTAACACATTAAATCCTTAACCATGACGATTCTTTTGATGAAATCTTGATTGACTTTTGCTTTCCATAGCTGAACAGATAAGTTCTGCTGCGCTTTCTTAGCGCTTGTGCAAAAGGGTGTTTTCGATAGATCGGGAACAAGCAACTACTGCTTGTTGTATTATAAATACAGCAATAAAATAAACACATCGTTCGATTTTCCTCCCTAAACGACGTATCCTCTATTTTTAACAAACTTCAAAAAAGGAGGTGTTTCTCAATTCGGTTGTATTTTTTTTTACTAATGCAAGCAAGCATCAGATTTTACACCGAGCTTCCATATAACACATTCTGTGCAACACAAAATACAATGTTCGTGGCTACAAAAATAAATGCAAGAGACGTCAGTAGGTACAATACGTACCTATCATAACTTATGATTCTCAACCTAAAATAAAATCCATGCCATATTCACGTATCGTACGTCACCGTCGCCATACCTAAATCGCCGCAATAAACCGAAAGTAGTAACCGACCAAATTCCTCAAAACATAATGTCAATAAGCTAATTTCTCATCCTACAGCAACCAGCAGACCCGACAATGGGTATGAAGATCCGAGCGTTACTAATCAGCGAACAAGACTTGAAGAACAGAGTGGCAGAGTTAGAGAGAAGAGAGGCCGCTTACCTCGAGATGTTGACGCAGGCAGACGACATGTGGGCCGAGATGGAAGGTGGCTACAAGAGGAGGATCCAAGACTCGCAGTCCACGGAGTCGACGCTCAAGGGAAAGGTGAGAACTATATGTTTAAGGTTTTAATCGTACAAAGTTTAGGGATGAAGTTGGTATAGCAGACTATGTTTTGTAATATAATTAAAAAACCGAGGCCACATGCCTCTGAAAGGTCAATGAGAATCGTCACAAGTAGGTATTAAACATAACAAGAAAGAAAAGAGCGAAAGGCACGATTCAGATCGTGGAAACATATACGTATTATGTATGTATCTGTATCAAGTACCTAAGTTATTATATATTTCAGGTCAAGAAACTAGAAACCGAGTGTGAACAATATAAAAGATGCTTCGAACCACTAAAGAAGAAGCTGAGAGAAGTAGAAGAGTCCGAATCAGGGATGCGCATAGCGTTAGAAAAAGCTGACAGAGACACCAAAATCCTCATGGATCAGAACACAAGTCTGCATAGCGAGATGAAAAAGGTAGAAGTCGACGCGAGGAAGTCTGAAATCGCGTTTAAGGCCCTCGATGCCAAGTTCAAGGTATTTTTTAGATTTTACTAGATACTTGGTAATACAGAGAACCTAGCTGTTTTATTCAATGCTGACTTTTTTTATTGCGTCAATTTTTTCGCCAACAGCAATGGAATGGTCATACTTAAAATATAAAAATCACCTTCAAAACATATAAGTTAGTTTTTCTGATTATCTTGTTCAATTATTTCTATTTGACTTACAGAAAGAGTTAGAGCAACTGCGTAAATTAAACAAACACTTAGACACCGAGCTGAAGGTCTCGAAGGAAACAGTGAAGAAGACAGAGATCAGTTTCTTGGGAGATCTGGACTCGATCAGGAAAGACCTTTCTCGGGCCAGCAAGTGTAACCAAGACTTAGAAGTAACAAATAGCGAATTGAAGGAGGAGGTATGTACGATAGATTTAAGAAAAGGCGGACATCTTTGTCAGGTTTTTACTAGGCATTGCATTGGATATAAGATTAATAAATTATCTAATAAGGAGATGGTACCTTCACATTATTCATTGGAGAGGGATAATATCTTCTGTATTAATACTTTTAGACGAAGGACATATTATTTGATATATAACTGTTGATTTATTTATTTAGATAATAGATGATGGCTCAGTAGTTGTACGTATAGTGGCTTTGGGTACGCACTTAATAACGCTTTCAATGTTTATCGCTTTTTAAACTAACGCTATATGCATGTCAGCTTGACACTTATCTTGATCGTTCTGATCGCTCGGCGTACGACAGTGCATGCTCCATACCGCGTTGTGACGTGTACATATGCATGGAAGCCTTCGAAGAAATTCTAAGAAGACATGTGTTCTCAGGTCGAATCTCTGGAAAAGCAGCTTGTTTTGACGCAGAAAGCTTTATCGCAATGCAAAAGGAAGTGTGACGAGAAGATAAAGACTTTAAGTCACGAGTTGTCCATCAAAACTGAAGAGCTAGAAGAACTGAGAAGCGAAACAATGAGACAATCATTCCACGCCTCTCGCGTAGAATTAAAGCCGGATAGGACTGAATATATAGACGAAGGCTATTCTGTATACACGGCGGTACCAAAGAAGACAGATTACGGGAGAATGCATCACAGTATGAGCTACATAACGTCGGAGTCTCGATGCTCGTGTCCGTCGATGCGCAGTCAGCTGGTTGGGCAGCTGATCGAGGACTTGTTCGAGAGGGTGCACAATATAGTGGATGACGACCTCACCAGGCTGTGCAACGATATCAATTTGATTAATAATAGAGAAGTGACTGCTGAAACCAAAGCGAAAATTACAAATTACCTCTTAATGGCTATCTCGAAGGAGCTCGTTAGGTCTATAGGGGACGCTGATGCTAAGACTGATACAGAGGTCAGTATGGTAGTGGTTTTTTTTCATTTTTATAATTTAATATCATTTCATTGTGACTAAAGTTATAACTGCATTAGATAATGAATGTTTTGATTTTACTAATCAAGAATTTTGACAACCTAATGGTTTTGGTCGATATAATAATGATGTGGTAACCTGGGTAATTGTTTGTTGAAAACTGTTTGATTTCTTCTTTTACTTGATCTTCTCCTTGTATACTTTTACACGAGTTTTTTTTTTCATTATTTTATAAAAACCAATAATAGGTATCATGATCTCTAGATAGACAAAAATATGCTGTTTTATATTTTAGAAGCAACGGTGGGTATCCACAATGTTCATACATCAACTGTGGTGCACGTATATCGGATCTGCGACTGTAAAACTTACAATAATAATAATGCTCGTTTATTTGAAACAAAAATCAAATACAACCAAAGGAAATATTATTGAACGATGGTAGCTGCAAAAGCTAAAACTGTGGCGCAGCTACCAACGCCCGACTCCTAGTGAGAGGGTAGGTTGTTCCAGACTAATACATAAAAAAAGTACTGCAAAATTTGTTGAGAAGTCACTGCTCTGGTCGAAACGGAACTCTTGTTCGAGCACTAACCGCTGCCACTAAAGTGGATCGATCACCGTGGACTGTGGAGTGGGTGCATCTCGTGATTCTCATTCCGAGAGTGAAGATGTATCTACTTACGGTGCAGTTGCGAAAGCCCAGAGCACAGTTGGTGGCTGGAACATGGTGGAAACTCAGCTTTACAGAAATATTTAGCTGTGGTGTCCTTTCAACGCTATCGGTGACGTCTGACGTCAGCGTAAACGTTACAGAGTATTTCGCGGCCAATGGCGTTCTAAGAGACTTCACCCTTAAGACGTTGATCCACCCGCGAGCTTGAAAACCTCGCGGCTCGTCTTACCTGATATACTAGCGATCTAAACAAACAGTGTTCTTCTCTCTACTTTGTGGGGCCCGGCTCGTCTTGCGGTAATACACCAGCAAGCATTACTGGCGAGCCAACACGACCGACCTTTAAGCTCGCTGATGGATCGATGGCTTTTTATTCTTGACGGTATTATTGATCGGTGTTGATCGCTAGGAGTGGCAGCGCGCGGCGTCGTCGATGTCGTACGGCGCGGGGGGCGCGGGGGGCGCGGGGGGCGCGGCGCGCGGTAACGCGGGCGTGGTGGCGGGCGCGGCGCGCTTGGCGTCCGTGAGCTGCGCCTGCGCCGCCGCGCGCCTCGCCGCCAGCCGCCCCGACCTCGCCGCCGCCGTCAAACTGTGTCAGGAGGTAACTGTTCCTGCACTACTAATGTGTGTTCCAAAACTGTCTCATAAAAATATAAACAAATATACTAGAAAACATACCAGTGGATCAACGGCTATATTTGGTTACACTTATAAATTAAGTGCTTTTATTTCATTAATTAAATACTTTAACCCGAAATTCTAATTTTAAATCACATCAATGTCCTGTCATCAATGTCCAGCAATGTAGGTATGTTTTTGCATGAATGATCATCATCATTCAGCGGAATCGGGCATAACGTCCCTGTTATGCCCGATTCTTCTAAATCTTCAAAAAGGATCTTGACGCCAGCACCAGTTTTAAAATTGATATTTATTCTACACAAAATTTTTTAGTCCCTTTCTAAAGCTCCAGCGTAAGCTTTTGGTTGAAAATGCATGAAATATATTCTTAAAAATATAACAAAGTATAATTTGAATTGCAGGAAGTTCTGGATCATGGCGATGTAAAAATTATGGAGGAGCAATTAGCGAATGCAATCGAAAGTATTGTTGTAAGTATTAATATCTCTAAACTTCGTCTTTCAGCCTTGCTCAAAAATAAAACAACTGTATTTAGAAGTGTCGTAAAACAAGGGAGTGCACAGTCCTCAGAGCATTGTATTGAGATCGATCTTATTCGTTACAAGCACTGTACCAGACGGGATTTTCCATCAGAAACAATTAGAAGGATAAACTTTCGAAATCCTTCCTTAGCTCGCATTCGTTATAAATAAAACTCTTGTGAAAAATTCAAGCTTCTCAATTCAACTCTTGTGCAAAATTCAAGCTTCTTAATTCAACTGTTGTGCAAAATTCAAGCTTCTCAATTCAACTCTTGTGCAAAATTAAAGCTTCTCAATTCAAATCTTGTGAAAAATTCAAGCTTCTCAATTCAAATCTTGTGAAAAATTCAAGCTTCTCAATTCAACTCTTGTGGAAAATTTAAATTTGGGCCGTGCGTTGTCTGTCTGTGAATTAAGATTTTTATTAAGTAGAATGATGAGGTTCTCTTGAAAGCCGAAACAGATATGAAAAACTCTTATCCTGACCGCGCAAAAGACGATGTCAACATTTGAGATGTGAAGTCGGCTATCATTGTGATGTTAGTTGTTAAGACTAATGGTCTTATAGTATATATGCCTTTAGTATTATGGCTCTCTATGGTTTAATAGGTGTAAGAGCCTCAACCACCGACCGGTGCTGGATACCGAAAGTGGTACCTACTCTTTGAAACCTTCACTCGTAAGCTCGGGGTCAGTTTCCGTTACGGTGGATGGTTTTTGTTTCTTAATACTTTGAGGAACACTAAGCGCCCATAGACGTAATAACAAAAAAAACTTCTATCGTGTCTCGTTCAGTGTCCTTCAACCGACTAATGTGTTTTTTTGTTTTTCAGAATTGTCCATCTTGTGCATTGGGTACAAATGCGATAGTTTGGAGCACGGATGTCTAACAACGTCATTACGTGTGATTTTATGTGAGATAATATTTATATTCACCTATTTATTTTTATTATTCATTAGGTTGGCCTTGCAATATGTTTGCATTTAAACATCAGAAGACCAATTCTCGTAATCAGAAACGTACAAAATCTAGTCGCAATCTCATGTCATCTCAGCGACAATCAATGTCAAAAATGTAAGGAAATTAGAGGAATTTTGACAGATTGAGACTGAGATCAGACTGTAACTGTAATCTATAATTGTTTTAGGGTAACCTTTGTTATTGTTAGTTAATTTTTATAAAGAAAGTAAAATATTTTATGTGGGAACGCACAGGAAATACAAAGAAATACATTAGAACTTCTAAGTTTACCTAAGATTTAAACTAACAAATTAGTGAAAACAACAAAAAAAAAGACGACCTGTGCGAGGCCAAAATGGCTCATATCTCACCACGATACTGCGATATAAAAAAAAAATATATATATATATATATATATCGCAGCGCTGGTATTCTGATAGAGCCCGGCAATATAAAAAGGTAAATATAACAATGGTTTTCTCTGTTCCAGGTGTAATACCTCCACCGACCTCACTCTGGTGCCTTCATTAGTTAAGCCATTAGCCACTTACGAAATGTAAATATAGGTATTTGTATCATAATAATACTCCTATTTTAATGAAGTAACGTAAGCGAACCATATCGAACAAGTGTACCTACATTCGAATAAGAAAACTTTTAATACGCATGGATTCTCGACGTATTTTTGTTTTGTATTTTTTATTTTTGTCCGTTTCTGTGCCAATCGTGTTTTGATGTAAACTTGCGTGCAATCAAACTTAAGAATTACATTATTAGGCTTCTTTTGGAACTAAATATCGTATACTTTGTTCCAAATGTTTCAGATCTGATGATTTACGTTTTACATTTATTTACTAATTTATTTTCTGTCTTACGTTTTGTATGAAATAAATCAAAATTATCGACGGATTTTTCCAGATGTTAAAACAAATCGAATTTAATTAGTTTCATTGCAGGCAAGTGTTGTTTGTGTAAATAATTATTACCATTCGATGACGAATCAATGTTTTGTTTTATTAACAATCGAGTCACTCACAAAATTAGATACATTAGGTATCTTTCTTATTTTATATATTAAAAAAATATTTTATTTAGAAGAAGATTCATTGATCGATTAAAACTATTATTTAAAACTGTTGTTTTATTATTAAAAATACCTGCTTCCAAAAGCATTTTTTGTATATTAGATAAGTACAGTCAACCGGACATCAGTGGTAAAACTACAAAAATCTCACGAAAATCACCCTAACTATTACAATAGGTCCCGTCACGTAAAAAGAACGCTGAGCGACATGAAGGGGATGTGTTATAATATTACATTTACTATATTAATAATTAAAGGCTATTGTTTTATAATATAAGAGTAATTATTTTATTGTAAAATCTTATTAGGTACTTTACTAGCTACTTATTACTTTGGAATAGGCTGGAATTAAATTAATCGTTCAGTGCGCAGGTACAGGCCAGCGTTCTTTTTACGTGACGACGGGACCTATACTTAAGAGCCTGTCGATGCCAAATTGTTACCAATCGTGTGACGATTGGCTGTAGGACTGTAGTACTTGACTAGTTAGATAAAGTGTAGGCGCTTCAATTTTTTTTAGTAATTATTGTACCTACTTAGTTGCAAAGAGTAAATTATAGTTTAGGTAGGAACTCACCTATTAATAATCAGAAGTACAATGGTCCATCTGTTTATGTTGATAGTTTATTAATCTCTATAATTTATCTTACCGTAAATTTCCACTATTCTTAATAACAATGTTTGTGGTTATCAAAGCTAACATCTTTTCTGGTTTAAAGGCTCCTTCAACCAGGCACCACACGCGACACAAGGCACCGCTCGTCGGGCGACAGGCGGTGCCACTGTGTCGCTTGCGATTCGCGTTGCGTGTTGCCCCTGTTTAAAGGAGCCTTAACTGTGCCTATTTAGCCAAAAATAGTCTTGCTTGTACGAGACTCGCGCGGAATGACCTGTAATATGATTAATAAACAAAATCTATCGACGTGTCGCATTAACAAGTTGCGAGTCGTTTTATAGTGAGAGTGAGAACATACTTGACGACAACGATCAACAACAGGAACAGAGAGGTACTGCACAGTTATCGTAGGTTCCCACTATCCTCAACAATAAACTAAGAAATATACAGGGTGGCACAAACATAGACGCGTAACTTGTTATCATGGAGTCAGTACAGGGGCCGTACTATGACCTGTTAACGCCATCATGATTCCGTTGAGAAAAAGAGATAGTGCTATCGGTCATGTATAGCTCCGTCTCTCTTCCACGCTGGAACAATGATGGAATTAACACGTCATAGTACGGCCTCAGGTATATGATTCTGAACCCCCCCCCCCCATCCCTGGGTTGAAATTTTTCGTCGTTCATAAAAGAAAAATTTGCTGTTCCATACGTTTTGACCGCGTAGGTATTTTGTGGTAAAATCAGATTTAGTTTTTGTTAACCATAGATTTATTTTGTATGCCGCTAGGGGGTTCTAAAATCCTGTGCAGAATTCATGGTTACAGTTTGCTCGTCGATGTTCCTGCCACCCTGTATGTTATACAAAAAATCTGTTAAGAAATTTTGCAGGGGCCGTACTATGACGTGTTAATTCTATCATTGTTCCAGCGTGGAAGAGAGACGGAGCTATACATGACCGATAGCACTATCTCTTTTTCTCAACGGAATCATGATGGCGTTAACAGGTCATAGTATGGCCCCTGGTCAGTGTCAGGTTGTATGTTAAACAAAATTATTATTCGAGACTGTAACTAGTATGTATTAACAGAATTATAATAATGAAATCATCAATACAACCTTCGATCAACAATACCAATTAGATAACGGGTCACGTACAAAATCAAAGCTAAATGCTGTCCGCGTGAACAAAGTTTAAAACAGTTATAGGTTCAACCTAATTACAACCATGGCACCTAGTAATAAAGTCGTGTTTACATTGGCTGTGTTTCAAGCAAACTAAACAAAATAAGAGCTCACGTCTCAAGTGCGCTGTTATTTACCGATACGTATTTCTTGCGCCGAGATTTATCTTGTCGGTATTGTTGATCGAAGAATACAGAGCTCTAGTTTCGACTAATCCTATTGAATGACAATGTCATAAAATACAAATCAATAGGATTATATGTTACAGTCGCGAATCACATTTTTTCAACATACAACCTGAGACTGACCTGCAAATTGCAAAACGTAATAAAATTTGAATTTCGCGGGTAACCTCGCGCTTCTCTTTAAACATTTCACATAATCGGGTTGTGCCTTAGCTGTGCGTATCCATGCATTGACTTGTTGATCTGGCTTCCACGCCAACAGCTCTTCCAATAAAGTGACCACATTATGTACCCATTTGTGAACATATTACACTCGAGAGCAATGAATCCGGGTCACTTAAAGAATCCTAAAAATCTCGGAAACTGAAAATGCTAGGTTAATGCAATAAATTGTATTTAATAGACAATGTAATACTCCTTAAATGAAGGTATTAAAACTTCTTAGTTATTGTAAAGTTATATCATAAAAAAATCAAATTTGAAAAAGGGCCACTTTCGAAGATGGAACTACGAAATTACAGCATTTGGTTTTGCTTTTGTTTGTAATCTGTCATTTATGTGGGTACATAAACCATGTTGATAGTGCTCTATATTCATTATTCAAGCTGAAATTATGTCGCTTACGCCTGAAGAATGCACCAGAATACTTACAATGCTGGAAACCGGCCGGAGTCAGCGCGATACAGCCAGGACTGTCGGTGTGTCGCTGTCAACAGTACAAAGAGTTCTCCGACGTTACGAAGAAACTGGTTCTAACCTACGCAGACCAGGAACGGGCAGAACCAGGTGTACCACAGCACGAGAAGACCGATACTTGGTGAACACCATGCTTCGAAATCGCTTTCTCACAGGAACTGAACTCACCAATCAGTTTCGACGCCTCGGAGGAAGTAACCCAAGTGCATGGACAGTAAGACGTCGGCTTGCTGAATCTAACTTAAAACCCCTTAGACCTGCAAACGGCCCTAAACTGGAGCGTGGGCATCGTATTTCAAGACTAAGATATGCCCAGAGCCACGTAAATTGGAGTATTGAAGATTGGTCAAAAGTTATGTTCTCCGACGAATCAAAATTTATGCTCTACAAGCACGATGGAAGACACAGAGTGTATCGAAGACCAGGGGAAAGATTCAAGCAAGCATGCATCGAAGAAAAAGTAGCCTACGGTGGTGGGTCTGTACTTGTGTGGGCCGGAATTTCTTCTGAAAGTCGCACAGAGCTGGTGATCATAGAAAACGGCTCTTTAACTAGCGTAAGATATGTGGAAGAAATCCTCAATGATCACGTTGGTCCATTTATGGTCAATTTAGGTGAGGATGCTATATTTATGCATGACAATGCCCGACCTCATACAGGTAGGATTGTGAATGACTACCTTCAAGAGATGAACATTACTCGTATGGAGTGGCCAGCGCGCAGCCCGGATATCAACCCGATCGAGCATGCTTGGGACGAGCTAGGCAGATGCGTAAAACAACGAAACCCTCCCCCAATCACGCTTCGTGAGCTCAAAATTGCTCTCACAGAGGAATGGGAGAATATTCCCCAAAATCGTATAAGGAACTTGGTGTACAGCATGCCAAACCGCGTAAACGCAGTAATGGAAGCACGAGGAGGCAATACGAAGTATTAAAATTCAAGAAAATCGTAATAAAGTTCAAAAATTTCATGTTTCCTATTTTTGTTTTAAGGAGAGATCAGCAGTTTTTTTCTTTATGTAATTTTGTGTTAATAAAATGTATTTTTTTTTACTTTCATTTAAGGAGTATTACATTGTCTATTAAATACAATTTATTGCATTAACCTATCATTTTTAGTTTCCGAGATTTTTAACATTCTTTAAGTGACCCGGATTCATTGCTCTCGAGTGTATTTTATTTTATTTATCAGGAATGAAAAACAGTTACGTGCTAAAGAAAATACAAGAAATCCTCAACGCACAAGTAAAAACATGTAAGTGGGTTACATTGTCAGCAATCACATACTACCTAATAAACGAATTAAAAGAAGTCGAAGACTGTGGTTAGGCTTAGGAGTACCTATACAATGGTTAGTTTTCTGTGAATTGTTAAATCTGTATTTTTGTGAAATAAGTTATTTATTATTAAAAAATATAAAAATTAACATCTTACGCTGGTCATTTTAGCATTTCACTCAGCGAACCTCCGAATATCCAAACCTCCGAAGTAGTCTAAACAAAGCGGAGACGGCGACAACGGCTATGGCGACGCCCGCGCCGACGGAGACTAGTCAAGATCATAGTTTTATTATGGTGTTTAAAACCGAGTCGTCATGTCGATGTCACAGGCAGGGTTAGGGCCCCGTTCACACATACCACAACCACACCACATCGCAGCGTCAAAATGTGGGCAAGCAGTGGTTACGTGTGTGAATAGTGATGCTGCAGCTTTTTGCAGTTGCGTTGTGGTAACTATTTCTACAAAATCAAATCAGATGGCGGACGTAACGTTGTGTTTGCGATGAGGCCGGCCGCTAGTGCGCGGTCTCGTTGGTGGTTGCGTTGTGGCTGCGACGTGGCTGCGATGTGGTTGGTATCACCCACACGGTTGATTTTGACGGCTAATGTGGTCCATGTGAATAAATTATTCGTCCACGTGTTGTTGTTGTCGTGTGGTTGTGGGTGTGGTACGTGTGATCGGGCCCTAACAGGGGCTAATTCTTTCTATCGTGTGCTGCCTTGTGTCGCTAGTAGAAGTGCATCGTATTGTAGGTACCCATTACTGAGTCTTCCAAGACCCAAATAAGACATTTAATTTGGTGTTTCAAATTCAAATTCTTTAATTATTAATGACTAAAATATCAAAAATTGAATGAACTTAACTTATTTAATGATTAAATGAACTTAGAGGGTCGTACCATCTATGCTCATTAAATCCTACTGGTAAAACCTCCTTACCCGATATTTGACTATTTATCCCATTAAACACTAATATTATTAATAACTTCTAAATTATATAATTAATAATAATAATTTTGCCTTTACTTTAACTAGAAATAACTACTGGGTTATTGTGTGGAAATTTTCTAAAACTAGAAAATATTGGTAGTTCGTTGTCAATATGTCGGTGCCGTAGTAACTCGGGTCATGATCTATATACCTGTGTGCCGAATTTCATAGGAATCCTTTCAGCCGTTAACCTTTTGACCGCCACAGTCGTGTAGACGACCAACCAAAATGTGCCCAGCACGCCACGGTCGCGACAGCGTGACCGAATTTTATACGTAAATAAATGTCATAAAACAGCATGTTTTTGTTCATTTCCCCTGTTAATTAGGTACCTTGACTCTTCGTAATTTATTTGAAGTGAACTGCTTTCGTTAGATTTCATTTTTAGTAACGTAAGATGACAAAAACGAAAACAAGTCGTAAAGGCTATCATTGTGGGGAGCCCCTACAGCATGAGGAAGCTGAACGGCTTAACTGTGCCACCTGTAATCTTCGACAACTCAGTCATCCCGTTTAGCTCTGATGTTAAGAATCTTGGTCTGCATGTCGATACTTGTCTAGACTGGCGAAAGCAGGTCACGACTGTAAGTCAAAAAGTCACCGGAACGTTGCGGTCACTCTATCGGTTGAAAAACCTTCTCCCATCACACATAAAAGCAATGCTTGTACAGGCCCTTATATTTCCTATAATTGACTATGGTGATGTGTGTTACTATGACCTGAATGCAGATCTCCTCAATAAACTTGACCGCCTTCTCAATAACTGCATTCGATTCGTGTTCAATCTTCGTAAGTATGACCATGTATCTGCACACCGACTGCTTTTAAAATGGTTACCCATTCGTCAGCGCAGAGAGTTGAGGGCTCTGTCTACGTTGTTCTCTATTCTGGACAAACCCACTTCCCCTTCTTACCTGACTTCCCAAATACAATATTTATGCACTGCCCATAGTAAAAATCTTCGTTCCACCAACAATCGCCTTCTACGATGTCCTTCTCACCGTTCTGGTTTCATTCATTCTTTTTTCTTTGTCCAGGCGGTTTTTCTTTGGAATGCGCTCCCTCTGAAAATCAGGACAGCAACCAGTCGGTTATCTTTTAAAGTGAAGGCACGTGAACATATCCGTCAGAAGTTGGCTGAAACATCCCAGCGCTGAGTTGCTGGATTTGTTTTCTCCTCTGCCGATCGTTATTTCTCCTGACCAAGGTTAATTTTGTTTATATGTATGTATCTATGTATCTATATAGTAGTATTTATTCTTGTATTTTATAGTCATTTCCGAGCTATCTTTCCCGTATGTTGCACCTGCCATGGTATATCTCTGCATCACCCTAAGGTTGACTGGTAGAAAATGCCTCAGGCATTAAGTCCGGCTTTGTACAGTATTATTTTTTACTTGTGCATAAAGTTTTAATAAAATAAATAAAATAAAGTTCGAAAGTTCGAAAAACATAGTGCCCTTGACGCCACAGTCACCATAACAGGACACGTAGTGATGCAGGTAGTAGTCAATATAACAGGAATATCGACCTCGACGGCAACTTACGTTATATTTAATTTACTCTGAATTCTGCACTAGTAAATAAATAAAACATTTCATACTGAACTTTTAAGTTCGAGAAATCAAGAAAATTTTATAATACTGAACTATGCACTCTCTATAAGTCGAGTGTTAGTTGATTATCGATTAATTGTAATGACTGTAATGCCCATCTCTATCACACTGTTGTATTGTCTGTGCCGGGAACGCCACAGTCGTCTATGCTTGACAGTCCCATGGCGTCATACGCGGAATTTTTTTGAATAGAGTAGTTCGTTTACTGTTAATATATTATTAATAATGGATGACTATAATATGAGTAGTGAAGTGAAGCGAATATGAATGGTGGCCGGATTAACTTCCGCCATTAAATATTTTTTTCAATGTAGCGGCCACGTATAAGACCGATATTAATCGATAGCTGGAATCAATACAAACAAGTTGTGTATGAGACAAAAAGTTCTAAAGTGTCACGTTTCCGAGATATGAGCAATCAAAGTAAAAGTAAAGTGCGAGGAATGACTTTGACCTTGAAAGTCATTCCTCGACCTTTATGAACTTGGAGGGTTTTATTGATGATTTTAATTCTGTAGCTAGGTACATACGTCTTCCAGCCGCGAATAATATTTTAATCAACGTACAACCTAGCACTATTGCAGGCCGCAAATTGCAAAAAACCTAAGAAAATTTTAATTTGGCGGGCTACCCTGACGGTTCCACCTTAACTGGTTCCAGCTCTACTGAAGATCATAATGTGCTTTATTACTTTAAAAAAAAGTAAAAATGGCGGAAGTTAGTCCGGCCAAAAAATTCAAACCCGTTTAATAGATATTTAACTGTTATAAATTATTTGGTGATAACAAATACGATTAAAAAAAACCGATGGTTCATGTCTCATTTTATTTATTGCATTATCAAATAATAATATTGCAATCAAATTTCTCATATTTACAAAAGTTTTTCCACAATATGAAACAGAATATCAGTGAAACAAAACTAACGAAAAATACGAAACTTTTAGAACTAAATAGGTACCTATTATTATTTCGATATTATTAATAAATATCGGTTGCGCAGCTCTAGTGCAGAGGCGAGCAAATTAAAAAAGCCGTGCCAGCTACGCCATTGTCATCATAAGATGACAAGAAAGTACGTCAAGATTGAACATAGTGCTGTGATGGTATTGACTTGGTTTTATCGATTTTTGTTTTGAATTGTGGATTCAACGCCGAAACTGTGACACATATCATTATGATTTCTGTCCTAAAGGACAAATCGGGATGAAATAAAACTCCTGTATTATATTTTTCCGGTATAGACTTTTTATTATAAACATACTGTAGGTTAAAAAATAAATAGTTAGTGCTTTATCGATATAATTTCGAACTCACTACTATTTTGTAGGTATTAAAGGATGAATTCATAGCTTGGCGCCGAGGGCACGCTTTTTCTTTTTTGAGCGCGAAGATAATAATAACATAATAATAATAATATGAGACAACATCCACACAAGGTCTTCAGGTCCCGAACTAGGCAGAGCCTGTTCTACGGTAACCTGATGACTGATATACATACTTATATACATATACACACCCAGACACAGGTCAAACAAACATGTTCATGCACACAAATGTTTGACTTGTCCGGGGATCGAACCCGGGACCAGCGGCTCAGAAGGCAGGGTCACTACCAACTGCACCAACCGGTCAGTCAAGATCCTTCTCATCAATATTTTGTGCAAGATTCCCACGAACAGACAGGACAATCTTACAGAAGTACTAGAGAATTCATTATCAAGTAACTATTTAACTCAAGAACAAAAACCAGCTTCACCCGTATTAAAGCCGTCGGTCGGCCTTTACGTTCTGGCACCGTCGACCTCGCAGTCATCGGAGCCAAAACACCTTCAAGAGCAAGGTGCAGGTGGAGCTGAACGCGGTAGCCAATCACCCCTTTCAAAAAGGTCGTAAAGGTGCCTAAATAGCTGAGATCGAGAATAACTGCAAAACCGACAAAATGCTACACAAACAAAGGAGCAATATCAAAGCGTCCCAAAGAACCGCATGAAACATCAACGTGGACCTCCTCAAAGAAAATTGGCAGCTTGAAGACGCTTTAAACGCGTTAGAGACAAGGTGGACAGGAGTTGATTCACTTTATTGTGACCTTGACAGTTTTCTCAATGAAGCCGACGTGCAATATGAGATGTCTTTCAATACGTGAGAACTCGTTTACAACCAATAGAAAGCAACTATCAAAATGTGGTCAGTTACTCACCGAGAAAGGTCGACGCCGAAGATCGAAATTCCAGCCTTTACGAACACTGGACAGCATTCAAAGATTTATTTGTTTAGACCATCTAGTCTAGTCCGTCTCTTTCTAACGCACAGAGAATGCAGTTTCTCAAAAGCAAAGTGAAAGGCGAAGCCGAGAAACTCATTCAACATCTATCGATCAGCTCGGGAAATTATGAGACTGCATGGGAGATCCTCAACGGCAGATACAACAACAGAAAAGTGCTGATCTATGCAAGGCGCGCACGTCATGTACGATACATGACTTGTACACAGCATTAGTCTAGATTGGTCAGAAAACATTACTCTTACCCATTTTTCGTCTCTCTATAGTGCTCGCGGGCGTACACGTAATCTTGCTACTCGATGTTCCCTATCAAGTTTTGAACCTCTTGCGGGTCTATGGGGTCGAATTAGCTTCAAGGAGCTGCCACTTTACAGTCCACTCGCTCACGTCGTCTCTACGGGTCTCCCGAAGCTGATTATTTTGTTGCTTTAAGTGCTGTGAGGTGCCGATTTCAGAGCATGGTCGTACAATAAATCGATCCTCTCGAGCTGTAAGTTGTACATCTCGGTCTGCAGGTTCCTGGTCTTCTGATGGTCTGCCCAGTTTTTCGGAAATGAAAACCTAAAAATTTTTCAGAATATTTCATATGAAAATTCTTAAGTGGAATAAATTTCCAAATGTTGGCGATTGATATGAAACTAATTATTATTATTCAGTAAATACATCATTCCTACAGTAGCGAATCGCTTACAACGATTTCATTGACTTGATTAACATACGACGTAAAACAGTGCTGCAATTTGCAAAAAACCAAAGAAAATTTTATTTATTGGGCTACAACTGAGGATTCACCTTAAATTCTTTCGCTTTTGCAAAAAATTAAGTGGACAAGCGTTATTTATAACTATTACTGATATTATTATATAGTAGTTTCTGAAATAAACAGCAGTGACAGACAGACAGACACGAACTCGCACCAATATTAGGAGGCTCCCTAAATTGTATGTTAATTTGGATTAATATTCTGAAACAGTCACACGTACAATCGAAATGGAACTTTAGTATATAATTTATTGGATCTTATTCTTTCCATGTACAAGACTGTTACTTAATTGTACAATTAACGCTCGATTCTTTTTTTATTCGAAAATCATGTCTTTTTTACAGTTTATTATAAATAAAATCAAGATTGCTCGGCTTTTATGTCTAAAATAAATATTAGCAGTAAGACAATATAGTTTATTATCCAGCCACAAGACAGTTTTTCTCTAAAACAATTATTACTTTAGTTATAAAGTAAAGTAAAGTCTCCTCAAAGGTGTCCCCGCCGACCAACGACCAACCAAAGTATCGTCAGCGTAGCAAACGATATTAACGCCGACGGGGAGGTCGACACGCAAGAACGCGTCGTATGCTAGGTTCCAGAAGAGAGGTCTCTCCACTGAACGCTATCTTCCCAGCCCACATAGCAAATGTGCTGGTCTCGTAGGTATGCCCTGACGATGACCTGCAGGTAAGGAGGCACCCTATGATGTACCAGTGCCTTTCTAAGCACACCCCAAGGCGCTGACGATATCCAAACTTACCGCCAACGCCACCCCACCCCGAGACACCACCTGGTCCGACAGTGTGCAGACGCGAACAATCACATCTACGGTAGAACGCCGCTGCCGGAGCCATACTGGCTATCAGCAAGGTCGGTACCCACTCGCGACAAGTGCTCAACGAGCCTTTCGGCAACCACTCTTTCAAAGAGCTTGGTAGACTCGTCAAGCAGGCATATGGGACGGTATGCAGAGGGAGACCCTACGGCCCTACCTTTCTTCTTCAACAAAATCAAACCGGCTTCCTTCCAACCGGAGGGGAACGCACGGACGGACGCAAGGAGACAGCTGTTGAATAACCGTTTCAGGCGGTCCCCCAGAGCAGCCAGAGCTAGAACCCAGGCCCGGCCAGGGATTCTATCTGGACCTGGCGCGGTGTTACGAGCCCCCAAGCACTTTACGGCTCGGTCCAGCTCCCCTTCTGTCACACCAGTCCGACAATGACGGGAGCGGTGAGGGACTGTCCCACCTTAAAAGGCCTACCACAAGCACAAGCTTCACCACAGTTCTGTCTGCGCAAGCTACTCGCATGAAAAAACTGAACACGGACGGCATTACCACACGGCACAAGCCACATTCTTGTCAAAATTGTCGGCTTGGAAACAATGTTTCCCAATGAAGAACAATTTCTTCTAGAAAAAAGACAACGCAAAAAACGTCAAAACGATCAAAGTTGACAAAAAATGGTTGTTAAATAAAATAAAAAAATCACATATAACCCAACGTGTTCAACACAACAACGCGTTTAGGGTGCTGCTGGGGCTACCGCGATTCTGCAGTGCTTCAACTATGTTAGCTGAGCTACCAAGTTTCAAAAAATATAATATACTAGCTAATTTATGCCCGGCATGCGTTGCAATGCTTATTAAAACCTTATCGGGCGCGCTCCCAACTACTTACCAAAGTTTCATCACAATCGGTCGAGCCATTTTCGTGTTTTTACGAGACTAACGCACGGCAATTGATTTTTATTTATAAGATTTCAAACAACACCACAATTTATGTATAAGATTTCAAACAACAACACATTTCTTTTTTTTTGTGGGTAAAAAATCATCAAATAACTCACGGAGGGCGTGTCAGACTGTTACTGACTAAAACCCACCCGTGCCAGTTGCCTGTGCCAGGGGCCCCGGTAACCCTTTCGGACTTTCCCGCAACCCCGGCAGGCATCGGCCCTAGCGGACGCCGTCATTGATGCTGACATCTCTTTGAGGCGCGCGTGGAACACAACGCGCCGTCGACCAGGGCCTGGTCCTTATCGGACGGCGAGCTACCCATTGCTCGCCGTCCGTAAGCTCGCGCCTACGGTGGCCGGGGATCGGTCTGGGATTCTTCTCCTCTCGTCTCCTGCAGCGGCTAGGGGCGTGAGGGCGCGAATTTTGCCTCTCCCTCACGCGTTCCACCTCCTCCTTCGCGAGCATTACTGCTTCGCAGAAGGAGGTGACGGCTTCCCAAGCCCTTTCACTCCGTACCAAGGCCTGGACCAGGGCCGGACGCGAACGGTCCGGCCGGTGCTCGCGCGCTGGCTCGGGAGGAGGCACGGCTCCCTGTCGTTTCGGGCGACGCAGGTGCTCTCGGGGCATGGTTGCTTCGGGAAGTACCTGTGTCGCATAAACAGGGAGCCGGACGCCCGGTGTCACCACTGCGTCGACTGCTGGGAGGATACGGCGTGGCATACGCCCTCATCTCCCCTCATCTCAGAAGTAGGCAGTGATTTGTCGCTGCCGGCCGTAGTCGAGTCGATGGTCGGCAGCGCCGAGTCCTGGGACGCGGTGGTCTCCTTCTGCGAAACAGTCGTCTCGCAGAAGGAGGCTGCGGAAAGGGAAAGGGAGATCTCATCTACTCACCCGGCCCGCAGAAGGCGCACCGGGCGTCGGCGCAGGGCGGATACCGCCCTCTTCCAGCCCCCCTAAATGGGTCCAGGGGCGACGGACTTGGGGACGTCCGTCGCCCCCCACACATCAGGACCTGAGGTGGTGGCGCGTAGTGTTCCACGCGCGCCCCTCTTAGACGTCGCGGGGGGAGTAAAACACCTCACTTCCCCCTCAGACCCGAAGAGGCCCGCAGTGGTGGGCCGGCACCAGTCGGGGGTTGCGGAAGGATCGTACGTTCCCGCGACCCCCGGCGTAGGTGTGAGATGGAACACCGGGGTGGTTTTTAGTCAGTAAGAGTCTGACAGACCCCGCCGCCCGCCCCAGGGCGGCGGACATCCATGAGGTTATTCCACCCCGGAAACAAAAAAAAAAAAAAAAGGCCCGGACGCGAAAGATCGCCACCGCCAATCGCCTGCATGAGGACACGGCGGTACTCAGCCCGAGCCGGGCAGACCTCCACCGTATGCTCCACCGTGTCCTCCGGGCGATCCACACAATGGTGACACCCGGGCGTTTCCTCCCGCCTTATCCGGAACCTCCCGAAGAAACCGTGTCCGGTGAGAACCTGCGTCAGGCGGAAAGCGAGGACGCCGTGGTGCCTCTCTAGCTATCAAACATTATACCATAGAGTGTCATAAAAATTTGACATTGGCTGTGCAGGTGCAGGTGAGCAGCTGAAAATACCATAACGATGGTTCATAGATATCTTCAGTGCCAGCACCAGATCTTGTGGAAGCATTCCCTTTTTTTGAAATCTTTCCTACAGGAACTTCTAAGAGAATTCATTTTTTTCTTAACCTTTTTTTCCTTCTTAGTAGCTTCAGGGTCGACCTAAAATTATTCAAGAATAATTCACAAATTAAATGGGTAAGGAATACGTGTTTAAAAAGACAGGATAATTATGTAATAAGCGAGTAATAAGCACGGTAATATTATCTATACAGTATTGTAACTCGGCCGTATCTTTGAAATAAATGCCTACAGCCGCGCGGTACGTGAACATGCGATAGGGCTGCCCGCCTCCAGCATTTTAATGACGTTAGCCTACTTTGTGTTTCCATTTAGTTTAATGATAGTAAATATACTTGTTTTATATAAAAAAATAAAATACTTTGTGAATTGAATAGCAAGTGTTCAATAAAAATGCGTGTTGTTTTTTGATTGGTAGATTTATTTTTCTAGTACTATTCATACACACAGTACAATTAACGAGTATTATTAATAATGAAATACCACGTCTTTACTTTGAATTATACAAACTTACAAAACAAAACACACATGCCCCGAGGTTTTAACACAAGCGTACCTACCGTATCATTCATGAACCGCCTATAATTACCTATTTCACTCGTGTTAATCACTTTCCTTTACTCTATTCACTTAATTTATTAATCCAGACATTTGGATTTTTCCATTTTTGGAGATAAAAGGAAATACTTATCCATTAAAAAGACACACAATATGTACTTAACTACTAGTAAGTAAAATTATTACATAGTCTTACCTTTCAGAGCTTCCAGGTAATCTAAAAAAAGTTTTTTTTTTATTATTATTTATTTAAAGCATCTGACAACATTGGTCCACTGGTTAGTACAATACTTATCATCTAAGGGTTAGTAACTATCCTAAGTACACAAAATTTTTGATCACCACTGCCGCACAAGCAACCGTACAGAGTGTCTCAGAATTGGCGCATCATGTTGTTCAGCTAGGGTTTTCAGGATACCGTTGCTGCTACTCCTCATTCTGCTTATCAAGGATGCGCTCTTCTTCCTCATAATGGCATAAAAGTCATCCGTTCTTGCTACAGCAAACCTACTAGACGCGCTGCAGAATCGGGGCAACCTCAACAGTACTCTGAAGCCATTATTATATTGCACCCTTAGAGCATCTAGAGCCTTCTGCGTATAATTGACCCACAAACTGCCCGTGTAGAACGCTTGACAATAAGCTTTAAACAGAGTTATTTTAACCTCGTTACTACAGCGGGCAAATCTGTGAGCCAACATGTTGCATCTAGCTGCTAGTGCCCTTCGCTCACGATCCATATCAACCTGATCTTTGAGATCCTCGGTAACACAGTGTCCCAGGTATTTAAATTGGGCAACCCTTTTAAGTGCCCGACCATTGAGGAATATTGAGGGCTCATAGTTAAGGTGTTTCCCGGGAGCAGCAAAGATCAGGTATTCACTTTTAATTTCATTGTACAGCAGGCCATGGGATGCCGCATACCTTTCGCAGACGCTTAGCATCTCCCTAATTGAGCCAACCGTTGAACCCAACAGCACCATGTCATCGGCATAGCTTAAGTTATTGACGCTTACGCCCCCTATCTTGCACCCAACTGGTCTGCTGCTGAGTTCAACGATTAGCTCATTTACATACAGGTTGAAGAGCTTAGGTGAGGTTATATTTAGATGCGTTATCGACGAATTCACAATATATCCTACTCGTCATATTAAATATGTGCTTGAACTTATTTTTAGTGGAATAATCGCGCGGTTATTGTTAAAAAAACAACACACCGTCCGTTCGTCACTGCGGCACAGTCGCGACTGTCTGCATGCCGAGCGCATTCCGAGGTCGAGGCGCGTAGGTATAGCTCGTGTTTCGTCCGTTTGTATGAAGTCGAATTACTGTATGATATTATTACCGTGTAATAGGTAAAAAACATAGGTATTTAATTGCAGAATTTGATTTTAATTTAATTAAATTCAACGATAGCTTGCATACCTGACGATTGACTGAAGCTTAATAAAAATAATAAATGTTTCGCTCTGCAAATTATTTAATTAAATTCATCATTAATATATCATTACATCTCTCATTAATCAAAATCGGTTCAGTAGTTTAGGCGCTACGGTGGAACACACTTAAATACGAACCTACATGTATACTTAATTACATACATAGACTGCTAAAATCATAATCATTCCTTTTGGCTTTGCCGTACTCGGGCAAAAACGAAACACTTCTAGGAATGCAGAACCTTCATCTCCTTTAATAAGATATTATGTTCTTACCTCTTTCATTTTATGTAGATATAATTTTTTCGTAGGCTTCGATTTAATTTTCCAGAGTACAGGCAGAGATTTGTAGACTTATTAATTCAGACATGAACTCACTATTGTGCGTACGCAAATCTGCCCGACGACCACGTACCTCACCGAACGACGACTAGCCTCGACTTGCGGCGTGAACGCTGAACGCCCAACCACACGCACAGGAATCAGCTGTTAGTTAAATATTGTAACATAACCTCACTTTTACTTAATCTCTTAAATCTCTGTTCTCAGATTGACCAAATCCGCAGAATTTTCAGTGAAAGGTTGATGATATATAAGCTATTAACTGACACCAATTTCATCTTTTTACACCCAGGCCCAAAATTGTATGTAATCGTTTCAGTCTCCTTTCAAGCAAGTCATAAAGTGCGCAGGCCGCGCTGTGGGGTTGGAGCGTGATACAGTTCTATGAACCACACGTACGGTGTTCCGTGTACAATCCGGCCTGCGCAGGCAAAACTATGGTAAGCCCATTAGGTTCCTTTATACCATTTCGGTACGGAACGGAACCTTAAAAATGACTTTTTCAAACCAATTCGGCCATAAAAGAATAGAAATAAAAAGAAGAAGAATACGTCATGTCACATGTCAAAAAATTATAATTAATTATCAATAGTAACGATGTCTCTGTAATAAATATAAATCCAATCAGAACTAAATTATAAAAATCATGATTCATAATTATAGAATATAGTTTTTTGGAATTAAGGTGATGGAGATAGGTAGGTACCTAAGGCAAGTACCTACTTTTATCTTAGTTTTTTTGTTTTAATTCTTTCCTATCTTGTAGCCAGCAAAAGTCCCTTATTGGTTTCTAATTTCTGGTCCTGTGCTCAATACATGGTCAGTTCTGCGTGATTACAAAATAATGCTTCTTCATTCCAAAACTTTTACGGAGTTGTGCTAAAGAAGCTTTTGGAGAGATATATTCTAAATTTTAGCTGCGTATGTTTCTTTAACAACACACGGTGTGTTGAGACGAAAAAGGAAATTAAATGCGTTCTGTTTGTACGTAAACGTATCTGCAAACCCAGTTTCAACACTGGCAGGGGTGGTGGCTAAAGAAGCTTTTAGGTAGACAAATGTGTACGAGCTGCGTATACTTCTTTAAATCTGCATTTACACAGTGCAAGTTTATTGCCTGTGGCATACCATAAAATTAAAGCAACAATTGATTGGCACCGTCTAAACAACTCGTACAATTGTTGCACAATACGGGCAAGTTAGTTGCCGTTCATAATTATTGTGTCAACGGGTGCGTCTCAAATTTATTTGGTATATTTTCATTTCAATAACGTTCACAAGATGTAATAAACGTGAGATATACCAACTGTTGATATAATTTCTTTACATATTACGTATTTATCTAAAACTTATTTCGTATAACGTTATTGGATATATCGTTTGTTTAATCGAAAATCATTAGGTCTAACGTTTAAAATCTATATTGATACCATCATTATATAAGGTTAACACCCCGATTCAGAGCAAATCCGACTCGGATAGGTTTGGTACGTTCCCGCGACCCCGGCGGCGGCGGCGTAGGTGTGAGATGGAACGGGTCCGTAACTTAACTTCGAGAGTCATATGTTCGATTCATGGAAAGTCGACTGAACGATTGTTCGAATGGAATTTATTGCGAAACAACCTTTTATCGCCAAACGCTACTTCGACTGAACGATTCATTGAATATTTTTTAATCGACGGACTGCTCCTTCGAATGAGTTTTAGTTATTATATAGTTTAATAACGGAAAAAATTTAACAAAAAAAACGGTTTTTCGTCACATATTATTTCATACATTAACGAGGAAATCAAACACTTTTAAGATATCGTAAGTTATTTCCGTAGATTTAGAAACATGTTTGGTGAAAAGGAAGATAATATAAAGCACAAATGAAGGGAAAAATGTTTATTATAAAAAAAAAAACATTTACGTTTAAGTACGATTTTCGCACAAAATTAAGGTAGGTAATCAAAATCCTTTTCGGTAGATTAGAGTTCTTTAACGCCCTGAGAACTCCACTAAAAATCCAAACATAAATTAATAATCACTAATCATCAAAAAATGTTGTTTTATTTTTTGAAGTGGCTAATATAAGTCATCGAGCTCATGAAGTCAAGCCTGTCCATGTGTTCCTTTTGATTTAAAAGTTTTCTCAGTTTTTCTTCTTTCCCAACCTGTTTTTTCTTTTTGGTAGGAGAATTGACTCATCTTGGGCTCTAATTTTTTCTATAATCAACTCATTACTTTTTGTTGTTTTTCCATTTCATTTATGGTAGGTTCCACTTCTTTCTTCCTAGGAGCCCATTCCAGCGGTGATGCCATGATTTGACTGAATTTTGGGAATTAGGCGTGTTTAATTCCAAACGATCATGGATAGACCATGTTTCAGGTGGAAACAAAGGTGGAATTCTTTGAATTGACACATTTAAAGAAATCGTAGTATTAGTGTCAGTTTTATTAGTAGTGGCAGTATTAGTAATATTCTTAAAAGTGCCATTTACATAATATTTAGAAAATATCAGAGTAATTTACTTCACTTAATTCCTTTGGTATTGATGGGGTTTTTTTTAATCGCGCTCTATTTATTATCATTCGCATAGCGTCGAATGTAAGGAGCTGTATTATGCGGTACTTCCTGTTTACATGCCTGGATAATTTGTGATGGGCTTTCCATATATTGATCCGCTTTTCTCTTCAAATTAGTCCTTACCTCTCTGGCGATGTTTTCTTCAGGGCGGGCGCGGTGGATGAAGGTGGTCTACTAATCCAATTTCAGTCTTCAAAATATGTTTAGAATGTTCTATTACCGTTCTAACCGTAGCACTACATTTTAATTATGTTTTTTCTGTACAGGCCCAATAACACTTATCAGTCACTGTTTTATTTAAGGAATATGTATACCCCTCTAATACCAATAAATTCTTCCCTTTTTCGATTTCACAAACTTTAGTTCCTCCATTTTAATAGAATATTAAGATTGAGACAAAAACACGTACGCAAATACAATACTTGCATCAATTGTACAAGGACGTGCAACTCTGTGCTTAGACGACACAAACTTGCATGCAATAATTGCCTTGGTGTAATCAGATGTCGCATGCAATTATTGAATGGCAAAACTAGCATTCAATTATTTTATGCCATTTTATGGAAATCGCACACGTGTAAAAACTTGCTTGCAATTCTTGCATGGTGAATGTTCCACAAATTTGCACCGTGTAAATGGGGCTTTACACAGAACAGCACACAGCACATAACTGCTGTGTGTTGTTGATTTCCAAATCTTTTTTTGAGTTGTCAATATTACTGATAGGGAGGAGGTGTCACTATAGTAGACGATAGTAGGTATATTATTTATTTATGTTGTATGTCGTATATCTATCTAACCTAACAACTCAAAAATATGTATGTAAGAAATTTTGGACTTTTTATAATAACGTCTCTATAATTTTAAACTTCACTATACCACTACTATCGTGGAATAATTTTCATCCTCCACGCGGGTGAAGTCGCAGGCAAAGGCTAGTCTTCTAAAATGGTTGATAAGTATTGATGTGAAATGGTAATTTTCAGGTTTTAAAAGCACCAAGCTTGTGTTGCAGCAGTCGGAAGTCGAAGTAATCAACGCGTTTATCTACACGTAACACTGAAGGAGGAGGAGACAAAGTCCTGGTGTGTAGGTACAAGCTTATAGAAATTTCAAAAGTATGGCCCAAAATCCAGGTAATGATTGTACGGCTCTACTAATCAATTCCAAAATTGACAAGGCCACATGTTCGTGTTCACATTGTGACATCGAGAATGCTTCTGATTCGCGACAGGATCTTACTTGCTCTTGCGAAGACTGCACAGAAGCTAAAACTTGTCTCTATTACACCAAAAGATTGGGTGGCTTGAATGATAATCAATTGGACGCATGCTGCGCGAACATGCAGAGCAATCCACCCGCAAACCCTCCGAACATAAAAGAATTTGCAGGTACAAGCTTATCTCAATTAAGTCAGAAATTTAAACAACCCACAACATCCCCCACAACCGCATCAGGGGTTTATGCAGTTATGACGGCAACACTGAAACAACAGGAATCGATTGTTGGACTACAAAAAAGGGCTTATTTATCGCCATCCGAAACTAAACCAAAAAAGGGATGCCTATTAGAAAAATGCTCATGCATTGGAGATCAGGTTTATGGAGGTATGACGGCAACACTGAAACAACTAGAATCGATTGTAGGACTACAAAAAAGGGCTTATTTACCGGCATCCGAAACTAAACCAATAAAGGCATGTGAAATAGCAAAATCCTCGAGCATCGGAGATCAGGTTTATGGAGTTATGACGGCAACACTGAAACAACAGGAGTCGATTGTTGAACTACAAAAAAGGGCTTATTTACCGGCATCAGAAACTGAACCAAAAAAGGAGCGTGTATTAGGAAAATGTTCATGTAAAGTTTCAGAACCTTATTGTCCCGTAAAGAATAGAGATAAAAAAGAGTCGCCGAATCTTGATGGTGCGAGTTTTGGTTTTGAGGTACCAAAAATTTATCATATGCAAGAGTTATCGGATTATTTTAATGGTGCTGCGGGTTATATTTTTAACGTACCAAAGATTTATTATCATAAGCAAGAGTCATCTGAGGTATCAAAGAATTGTCGTAAGCAAGAGTCACCGGATCTTATGAAAGGTGCTGTGGGTTACATTTTTGATTTACCAAAGATTTGTTGTGATAAGCATGAGTCACCGGATCTTATGAAAGGTGCTGTAGGTTATGTTTATGATGTACCTGAGATTTGTTATGATAAGCAAAAATCACCGGATCTTATGAAAGGTGCTGCGGGTTATCTTTTTGATGTACCAAAGACTTGTTGTGATAAGCAGGAGTCACCGGATCTTATGAAAGGTGCTGCAGGTTACGTTTTTGATGTACCAAAGATATGTTGTAATAAACAAGAGTCACCGGATCTTATGAAAGGTGCTGCGGGTTATGTTTATGATGTACCAAAGATTTGTTGTGATAAGCAGGAGTCACCGGATCTTATGAAAGGTGCTGCTGGTTACGTTTTTGATGTACCAAAGATATGTTGTAATAAACAAGAGTCACCGGATCTTATGAAAGGTGCTGTAGGTTATGTTTATGATGTACCTGAGATTTGTTGTGATAAGCAAAAATCACCGGATCTTATGAAAGGTGCAGCGGGTTATCTTTTTGATGTACCAAAGACTTGTTGTGATAAGCAGGAGTCACCGGATCTTATGAAAGGTGCTGCAGGTTACGTTTTTGATGTACCAAAGATATGTTGTGATAAACAAGAGTCACCGGATCTTATGAAAGGTGCTGCGGGTTGTGTTTATGATGTACCAAAGATTTGTTGTGATAAGCAAAAGTCACCGGATCTTATGAAAGGTGCTGAGGGTTATCTTTTTGATGTACCAAAGACTTGTTGTGATAAGCATGAGTCACCGGACCTTATGAAAGGTGCTGCAGGTTACGTTTTTGATGTACCAACGATATGTTGTGATAAGCAAGAGTCACCGGATCTTATGAAAGGTGCTGCGGGTTATGTTTTTGATGTACCAAAGATTTGTTGTGATAAGCAAAAGTCACCGGATCACAAAGTTGCTGCGGGTTATGTTTTTGATGTACCAAAAATTTGTTGTGATAAGCAAAAGTCACCGGATCAGAAAGGTGCTGCGGATTATGTTTTTGATGTACTAAAGATTTGTCGTGAAAAGCAAGAGTCACCGGGTATTATGAAAGGTGCTGCGTTTTATGTTTTTGATGTACCAAAGATTTGCTATCAGCGAGAGTCACCGAATCTCATGAAAGGTGCTGCGGGTTATGTTTTTAATGTACCAAAGATTTGTTGTGATAAGCAAGAGTCACCGGATCGTTCGAATGCTGCGGGTTATGTTTTTGATGTACCAAAGATTTGTTATGATAAGCAAGAGTCACCGGATCGTTCGAATGCTGCGGGTTATGTTTTTGATGTACCAAAGATTTGTTATGATAAGCAAGAGTCACCGGATCGTTTGAATGCTGCGGGTTATGTTTTTGATGTACCAAAGATTCGTTATGATAAGCAAGAGTCACCGGATCGTTCGAATGCTGCGGGTTATGTTTTTGATGTACCAAAGATTCGTTATGATAAGCAAGAGTCACCGGGTCGTTCGAATGCTGCGGGTTATGTTTTTGATGTACCAAAGATTCGTTATGATAAGCAAGAGTCACCGGATCGTTCGAATGCTGCGGGTTATGTTTTTGATGTACCAAAGATCTGTTATGATAAGCAAGAGTCACCGGATCGTTCGAATGCTGCGGGTTATGTTTTTGATGTACCAAAGATTTGTTATGATAAGCAAGAGTCACTGGACCTTATGAGAGGAGCTGCGGGTTATGTTTTTGATGTACCAAAGATTTGCTATCAGCGAGAGTCACCGAATCTCATGAAAGGTGCTGCGGGTTATGTTTTTGATGTACCAAAGATTCGTTATGATAAGCAAGAGTCACCGGATCGTTTGAATGCTGCGGGTTATGTTTTTGATGTACCAAAGATTCGTTATGATAAGCAACAGTCACCGGATCGTTTGAATGCTGCGGGTTATGTTTTTGATGTCCCAAAGATTCGTTATGATAAGCAAGAGTCACCGGATCGTTTGAATGCTGCGGGTTATGTTTTTGATGTACCAAAGATTCGTTATGATAAGCAAGAGTCACCGGGTCGTTCGAATGCTGCGGGTTATGTTTTTGAACTACCAAAGATTTGTGGTAAGCAAGAGTCACCGGATCGTTTGAATGCTGCGGGTTATGTTTTTGAGTTACCAAAGATTTGTGGTAAGCCAGAGTCACCGGATCGTTTGAATGTTGCTGCGGGTTATGTTTTTGAGTTACCAAAGATGTCTAAAGAACAAAGACAATACTGCAAAGAAAATAACATAAAAATGCACAAAAAAAAAACAACTGAATGCAATATGTGCAATGCACCAGAAACATTGTCATTATCAGAAACTAAGACAGCACAACTTGAGTCAGAGAACAGTACACAAGTATTCAATATAAGTAGACTTGGATCAAAGAGGACTATATCTGATACAATGCACATTTGTTGTAAAACAAAAAATGAATCAGATTCACAACAGTATACACCGACGAAGAATGCGCAAGGATTATTCAAAAATATACTTCAATCACAGGAAAATGCATTACAAATAGAAAATATACTACATGGATATGTCTATGAGCTCCCAAAGTATTCACCCACAACGCAGAAAAAGAGTTGTGACTGTCAAGAGTCAGTCAAAAACAAATCTGCATCACACAATATTTCAGAATCAACACCAAATGAACCAGCGAACAATAGTCGAAAAATCGCTATAAATAAACTTAAAGCAAAGGGGATTGCTTCTGATTCAAAGTACAAATTAATTAAAAAAAAGAGCTGTGACGCACCTGGATATGTATGGGTGGTACCAAAACATTCAACTAAACATTATGATCATAAGAAACAAAAGTACGATTGCAATGAGTTCGCAAAATATAAATCTGATAAACCGGGATATTGTTTGGAACAAAAAAATAAAATAAACACTCGTGCATTCACTGAGCCAGTGGAACGTAAACCTAAACTACCTGAATGTGCGTATGACATACCAATCTGTAGAGAAATAGATAATGCAGAAAGAGTGTGGAAAAATAAAAAAAGTAGTCAGTGCAAATGCAAAAAAAAATATGAAAGTGAATCATCTAGGTACCTATATGATCTACCAAAATATACACATAAACTACCATCACAGAAAAATTGTTGTGTATGTCATGAATCAGTCGACAACAAATCTGCATCGCTTGAATATGCACAAGAGCTGACGAAATGTACATATAAACTACCATCACAGAAAAATAGTTGTGCATGTCGTGAATCAGTCAAAAACAAATCTGCATTACCTGAATATACAAAAGAGCTGGCGAGATCTACACATAAATCACAATCACAGAAAAGTAGTAGTGAGTGTCGTGAATCACCGAGTAAAGCTGGTAAAATTCCATCGGAATTACCGGGTTATGTGTTTGTGGTACCAAAAGAAACACAGAAAAGTTGCACCTGTACTCAGTCAAAAAATTATTCAAAATCACCACAAGAAGCGGCCGCGACCAACATTGCAGAAGTATTTAGCATACATAGACTTGAATCAAAATGTATTCAACCTGATACACAAAGAACATGTTGTAAAAGCATGGTTGGAACACAGACAAATACAACCGAAGTCTTCGAAAGTTTGAATTTACCACATCCAGCATCGAAAAATACAATTGATTTATGCAAAGATATACTTAAAAGTCAGGCAGAGACTATTGAAGCGCTGAAAAAAATATATGTGCCTCAAAGAAGCAACGTAGTTTCTACTTGCTGCTCTCCAAATTGGAGCGAACTATCCGATACTATAAAAAAATACAAAAATGCAGCAACACAGCCAGGAACTGCAAATCTTAGCGCAGAAGTATTGGTCCATGTGCCTGATGCAGAATTCAATGACTACTTAACTTGCAGGCAATCGAATATGTCTAATAAACCAAAAAAAATATCAAAATCTGATATCATTAAGAGATTAAAAGAAGCATACAAAGCGTGCAGTTGCAAAATCTGCGATTGCTTCAATAGTACTAAACCGGTTAAAACCGATGCAAGCAAATCTTATGAATGTGATAAATGTTTGAGATCAATATCATCGCTTGAAACGTACGAACAACCACTATGTTCCTGCAAACCCTGCGATTGTGCTCAATGTACTAAAACTTTAGCGGAGCAGTGTCATTGCATTCCTTGTGAGTGTGGTAATTGTAAAACAAGGAGCATGCACCAAGGCCAAAACTTTTTGTTCGCGCCTGTTGTAACAGAAGATAATGTCCCACGTGTAGCATGCGCTTGTTCACCATGCGCTTGCATAGAATGCGGACTAGTTTACCCTTTGGCTTCTACTATTGTGAACGAAATGTCAACGAGTACCAACAGACATACACTGTGTAGATGTGAAATAGGTCTGAATGAAAGTTTTGACCAAAGTGGATTCGATTCCTGTAAATGTAAAAAGCGCAACAAGGTCATAAGTAACCCAGTTGAACATGACATACACGAGTTTGATATACGGACAGCTAGGATTATAAACAACACGCCTATGTTCCGACGGGTAGGCAGAAATGATACAATAGCTATGTTTGCAGCTATACCTGGTAGATATCCTACTTTTGACGATAGACTACTAAGCAACACGCAAACAAGCAGTTGCAAGAATTGCGAGTGTATCTTTTGCGTCTGTCAAAAAGACGCTATTGATACTATAAAATCTACTCAACTCTTCTTATCCAATAAATCAAAATCAGATTTTAACGATCGCTACAACAATTTGGAATTAAAAATGCCGTACGAATGCCAATTATATAATAAAATAAGTCACGATAAGTGTTGTGTGTGTGATACTTGTGATTGTTTAAATTGTGAAACATCTAACATGCCTAAGAACCTACACAGATTTGGAAGATATCGATATAGTGATGGCCCATACGAGCGCTGTTCTAAAAAAGAGACACCAGGAAGAGTTTGGCACCCTTTTAAAAAGGGCGATGTTTTAACCCCATCAACTCATAAATTGAAAATCCAGAACCTAATTTTGAAAAAACAACACTTAGAAGAGCCAAATTGTTCTAAACCTAAAGTAACGGCAAAAACAGATTCAACTTCTAAGTTGCGGGACGTTGATATCTTCCATGAATTAACATCTGAATTTAATACATCAAACAGCAAAATAGGTTCCATTAAACAGGCAAACTCTTTTATGAATGATTTTAACACAAGGTATATACATAAATGCAAAACTATTAAATGCGATGCGTATATGCAAGAAAGAAATAAAAGGAGGTCTTTACATAAAAATATTGATAATGAATTTTCGGGAAGTTGTTTTTCTGACCATTCGTCATCTTACTACAAACGCTATGGCAGTAACACCCTAATTTCACGAAATAAATCTAGGGAAAGTTCCTGCAACAGTTCATGTTACAATTACTCGGAATATTTCATACACTTTCCAAAAGGAACTGCAGAAACAAGCTTAAAAGATGTATTGAAATTAGACATGGATGAAACTACAAAACTAGATAAATGTAATATTATCCAAAGTATTACTGAAAACCATAACGTAGATAAGATATCATATGACGATATGGCGGGTAATGAAAATAGGTGCATGATTAAAGAGTGTAATAATTTTAGCAATAACAAACTAATAGCTAGGCCAACTGAATCAAACAATAATAATTCTGAAAATGCTCCTATTGCTAGTATGCGTCGTAATTGCAAAGACAGTTTACACCTACAGTTAAATAATCGAAATGACAAACACAATAATTTTGGAAATAATGTTTTACAAAAAAGAGAAAGAAATGAATTAGAAAATTCTGCGTGTTTAACAGGCAGTCAGTCTTCTTTGAAGATGAATAATGAAAACTGTGAATATATTAATGCAATTCATGATTTCAACGAAGTTCACGTTGCACGTAATGTGTATTATAACATCTTAGAAGGAAATACCAGTAGGCGTTTACTTCCTATGCATGATAAAAGATACACTTGGAAATCTCCAAAACAAACAACACATTCAGACTTTGTTAATGGTGCCGAAATTTTAAATGTGCGTGACTACAAAGGAGTCAGAAATACACTAATGGAAGCTGAGGAGTTTTCTCTAGAGCTAATAAGATTATTAAAAATGTATGAAAACGCAAATAATGATTTCGAAAGTATCTCGGAAAAGCTAAAGTTATCCTATCCTATTTAGTTCTAATTTTGACGGATGAAATGAAACTTGCACTATTATACGACGATACTGTGAAGAAATGTAAGATAATGTTAAAGAGGAAAACGTCAACGAAGTTTAACACGACCTTCACGAGGATCCCTTGAAAGATCCACACATGTAAGGTTAGAAACTAGTTCTTGCAACTTCAGTCCCACAGTAAAAGTTGTTTATAATGATGAGTGCAATGACCCGTTAATAGGTATAGGGTTAACAAAGATTATGCTAGTATTTACCTATAATAAGAATTACCTATGCGCAATATAAGTTACATAAGAACCTTTTCAAAACTTGTCAAAAATGAAATCAAAAATAAAAACACAAATGGAAACGTAACCAAGAATAAATATTGCGCAACTGTGGGATTGGGAGCATCTACTGTTGTTTCAAAGACAGATACGAAAAGAAAAGAAGATCTTAACACTGTGTTACCAGTTCACATTGCTGTTAAAGACATTCAAGAATAGAATCGAATAAAAAAACACGGCAGTGATTTAGGTAAATCAGATTAGGAGAGAACCAGGTACTTACCGTATTCGGTAGTGTTGAAGAAACTGCAATGTCAACTTGCTGAAAACTCTGCAATACCTTATGTGAGTCAAGTCTATATTTTAATAGTACCTACAATACTGCAGCGGCCAGCAAAAGGGGCATTGATGGACGAACGTGTAAATGTGGGCCGAGGCGAAGCCAAGGCACATATACGTAAGTCCATCAATGCCTCGTTGTAGTCAAGACTTGTATAGCACTTTTCTCAAATAATGCGCGGAAATTAAAATACAATTACTTTTCAAAATCAATGACGAACAACGAACAACAATAATTTTTCCCGCGATAAAGTGTTCATTGGTTTTTTTTTCACTAAACAGCTTTGTTTGCAAGCCAGTTAGAAATTTTAATAAAACCTTTGATAATTTACCTCCTTGGTTACCACGTTTCGGAGTAAAAGATCGTTCCATTTTTAAACTACACGATAGATATGTATGAGTTTAATATGTAATTTATTTGGCCGCTAAACCACGACAGATATGGATCTTCATACAACTTTTGCCGGCCGCTGCTTGCATACATGTATTTGGCCAGTACAGCAATTTCGATATAACTCGAAGAAAGTTGTCAAAATGATGCTCAAATTTCAAAGCAAACTCAAATGTGCAGTCAGTCAGTTATATTTTAAATGAGCACACATATTCTATAAACTCAATAGAACAATCACACAGGGTGGCAGGGACACTGAACGAATTGTTACCATGTGTTTATTTCATGATTCTGATTCCCCCTGCGTTGATATTTATCGGAAATTATTTTATTACAATTGTTATTCCATACATTTTGACCGCGTCGGTATTGTACTTTTCTAAGAAACAGCAGTTTTTTTTTTGATAATCTACGAAAAATTTCTATCATGTGCTGAATTCATGGTTTCGGTAATAGTAATAACATTTATTTGCTAAAAACATGGTATAAAAGATGGTAGTGTTATTAATGTGAGCAAACATGTTTTGCTTAATAGATATAAGCGTGCAAATTTTACATACATAACGAAACAATCAATCATCATGCGATTTTATGTTCGAGGAACTCCTTAACACTGTAAAAACTATTAGCAGATAGCGATATGTAAAATTTAATTTTGAACAATCTTGTATTTAATGTCTTACATAAACATGCAGCTTTTATTATATTTCGCACGCCTTGGGAGGACATTTATAACATATCGTCATCTAACAGTTTGCGCGTCGATGCTGCCTGCCACCCTGTTTATTGCTGTATTTAAATGAACTATATTACTATTCAGCTTCATCCGGTTAGTTAGGACAAGAAGCCGACCCCAATATAGCTGGGGAAAAATTACGCAGATGATAATGATGAACAATTTAGTGATGGATACATCTTCTTTTCAAATTCCAGTTATTAGTCGGCGGACGGGCCGTAGATGTCTATGGCTGTGCAGCCTGGCTTGCCGAACACAGAGAAAGACTTGCTGACTATAAGAACCATTACTTAACTTCCAGCCTACCTATCGGTGCCACCAGTAATCTACGAATCCCGTGTTTTCTTTTTGTGTGCAGAGATATTTCTGTAAAAATATAAAACAGTTACCTACGTATTTTTGGCGTGCGGAGATATTTCTGTAAAAGTTTTAAACAAACATTAACATAACATAAGGCTGGACCATAGCCAAGAATTCACCTTGGGGGAGTGGGGCGGGAATAGTACCTAATTACATAGCGCGCCAAATAAGGGACGATATTTTTGGGATTATCTTCAGCCCAAATAAAATTGTCAGCTGCATGGAAGTGATGGGAATGTATATCAGTCGCGTACTTAAATAATCAGATTCAGATCAGATTTTTGCGATGGCACATTGGAGCTAAATTCGAAACAATGGGTGGTAGGTCAATGTAGCCAAAAGAACGATGACCTCAAGTTTGGAGAAAAATGAAACTGCACACCTATTTGTTTATTAAAAAAAGCTTCTGCCTGAGCCAGGAATCGAAACCGATCTCGTTTAAGACGGGACTTCAAGCAAAGCGAAATCCGAAACTAAGGCTAGAAGGGGTCAAAGGAACCATCACCTCGTTTTTGGAGGAAAGTAACCAGCAACCCGAATTTTGAAAAAAATGCAATTTTATTATTTACAGGATTTACAAGAGCAGGTTAACGTTCTTAGACTGTCCTTAACTTTTTAGCAATAAATTGTTAGCTGCATTTAAAGATTTTGTAAAAATGGTTCAGTCAGCTAAAATAATGACAATTCTTAAGTTTTATTTTTATGGTGCCAATTGACGCAGTTTCGTATAACGATTAAAATTAGAGTCTAGAAAAATCATAAATAAAAACGTTCTCCATACATTTCGTAATAAATTAAAGTGGTTAAAGATTCAAAAAGTAGTTTCAATAAGCACTTTTAGTAGTTTAAAGATGCTGACCTCATAGACGCAATCTCAAACAACTTGATTTTGAATGATGACCCCTTGTTGTATTTGTACTTGTAAGTGTATTTGTGTACCTATGTTATAATTTAGTTATCTGGGCAACTGTAACTAAAGTAAGCAACTGCTTCATAAGTACATAAATAAATAATTACATTAAAACAATCTGATTAAAAAACTGGTTTTTGTTTTGAAATTCACAATACTTTGTCATTAATCTGTCTGTGATTGATTCTGGCACATTTGACGGATGGAAGTCTTCAATTACACGTAAGTATAAATTAGTCAAGAATGGTGCCGATTCTCTTGTCACAAAATTCTCTAAACTAGACTAAAAATCACCAAAATTTAGTTTATTCCTGTCAAACGACGATTTGCCATTCTGAAATTGACTAAAGTGACACAACTTAACCAAATATTAGTTTGACAGCACTAAGATGGCACTGAGATTATAATTTAGTGAAAATGGCAATTTTGCTATTCTGAATTTTACGTTTTTCGCCAAAAATTTTGATTGTTGTAACTAAATCTGCCTGTTTTTAATCGCGATTAAAAAGGTGTGGAATAAAATTAGTTGTCATGAACTAAAATCATACCAACACCTCGACTTCAGATGCAAAAACAGTACTGTCTTTTTTTCTTTTCTTTTGCTTATATCTCGAAAACGATGTGTCCTATCGCAAAAATAATGAAAATTTCGACCCCCTTTAAAACGCCGGAACATCTAAAATCCAACGTGTTGGTAAAAAAAAAAATTTTTTTTTTTCATATTTTCCATACAAAAAGTGAAAAATTCCATACAAAACATGTCGAGGCTGCAAAATAACGCGCGACTCTGGCTCTAAAAAAAAATCACGTGGTACGGCAAAACAAGCATCACGTGGAGTCGCAATTGCCAAATTTGATTTTAGATGTGTCAAAATTATTTTTAAATTTAGAGATTTTATTTTGCAGAATAGCGTTAAGATTCTCATAGCCAAAAGTAGGCACTTAGGCTATGGATGGCTGGAGACTCCGCTTGCCCGAATTCAAATCCACCCGACAATCCATCTTCCTAGTGACGATGGGATGAGCCACTCTGCATAGTACTACAATTTACTTGTTTAGAAGCTTGACACGTCGTCTGCTACGACAACAGACCGTGCGCGCCTGCTGGCTGTGGGTAAGTGGGAGTCGGGGGGTTTTTGGCTTCACGCACTACCTTCGTCAAACATAGGCACTTTTTGTGGGTATTTCCCAGTGGTCAGATTGACGGTTAGACTAGTCTTTCCAACGGGAATTTTTTGTTCCCGTTGGTCAGATCAGCTCATAATTTAGTAAAGTACTGTTGAATACGAAGAGGTTATAAAACTAGTTTTATTTGTGACATCATGGAATTTGTTGACACTGGTTGAAATTCTTTGCAAGTTGTTTCATGGTTTTATAAAACAAAATTTTCCTGTTTGTCATGAAATGTCAATCACATCATGTACTATACATATTATTTTTTAACCAGAAGTTGAGTAATGTGTATCGGTATTATGGATCTTAATTTTATAAATAGAAAGGGTGGAGTTGTCTTGCTTTATAATGGATATCAATTTTATAAAAACAAAACGTACACAAACGGAAACGAATTTTGGCTTTGCGGTCAGTTCAAAAGAATGCGATGCTTGGGATCTGTGACGATTCAAGTGAGTAAACTGGTTGTTACCTCAAGGAGTTAATTCTGTTATTTAGTTCGCAGTACGTTCAAGATCCTTGGTCATACCTTGATCACTTTATTGCCAAACTCATGTCCGTCTCAATGCCCAACTATTATGTAGGTATAGGTATATGCATGTAGATACGGGTCCCGACCGCTAGTAAGTGTCTATGTTTTTTCAGAACCGCAATCAACTTATTAAGTCAAAAAATCACACCTGCGTTCAAGATGTTGGCAAGAATGACATAGAAGTTTCATTCCATAACATGCGGGAACAAGCTTGCAAGGAGTTTCAACCAGTGTCAACAATTTATAAAGAGTATGTCACAAAATTAAAAGATTCCGGCTTAAACTTAACGAATATACCGTCTTTTCAATCTATTAAAAGTACGGTGTACCGTCAACGAAATAAAGCCGCTAAAGTTACCAAAATATTTCATAACAACCCTATTGACGTTGAAATCCCTGAAGAATTTCAAAATTTCATTTTAGCGGATTTTATTGACCAAGGAACACGTATAATTGTTTTTTGTACGCCGCAATCGAAGGAATATTTAAAACGATTAAAACATTTCTTTTGTGACGGAACATTTAAGAGCGTGGCCTTTACATCATTTTCACAGTTATATAGCATCCATGGTGATATTGGAAGCAGCATTGACACCACTAATATTATACCATTAATTTATGTATTGATGTCCCATAGATCGGAACAAAGCTACATCAGTCTTTTTAGCATGCTACGATCACAACTGCCGTATATGGAACCAAAACAGTTTACCCTGGATTTTGAAGTTGCTGTTTCTAATGCGTTAAAAAAAGTATACCCTGGTGCGGAAATAAAAGGTTGCTATTTTCATTTTTCTCACAACGTGTGGAAGCAAGCAAAAAAATTAAAATTGACAAAATCAAAAGCAACAAAACGCATAATTGCACTTTCGGGAATTCTGCCATTACTACCGCCACATTTAGTGGATGAAGGTTGGCAATATTTAATTAATGATGCTCCTGATTCGGCCAACATACAAAAATTTAAAAAATATTTTCAAAAACAGTGGCTAGAAAAGTCTAATTTCAAGCAAACTTGGTCTGTTTTTGGGCAGAAGCACAGAACTACTAACTGTTTAGAAAGTTGGCATAAAGAACTAAATAAAAAAATTACAAGAAAAGGACCCGGGATAATCAACTTACTGAGAATTTTACTTAAAAGTGATTTTACGAAATTAACAAATAAACGGACAAAGGAAAATGTAATGAGAGACGAATTCATAATGTATTCACAAATGATGTTAACTAATGGAGAATTGAATGTTGGTCATTTTTTAGAACGTTTAAGATAAAATTGTGGTTTTGTTCAAATCCGCCCAATAATCACATTTCTTTAAACATAAAACAAATTCTCCTCTAATACTTTCTAGCCTGCTTTCTAACATGTACCTATTAAAATGCAAAACTGTTTTTACTTTCATTGTACTTTTTTTCTGTTGTTTTTCTAGCTGTCAAATAAATCTGACCAACGGGAAAAAAAATTCCCGTTGGAAAGACTAGTCTGACCACCAATCTGACCACTGGGAAAAACCCCTTTTTGTTCGACGACACTACATTCCGAGTCGTTGCTTCCCTATCACTAGGCGCTCTTTTTTGAAAGAAAACTATACAAAGAAACACATTTGGCGAGTTCCATCATTTATTTTCAAAATGTTTAAACAATGTTGTGGAGTGTTACCGTCTACTTTCGATTACATTATTGCTGATATTAACCTTTTGACCGCCACGTCAAAAAAGAAAAAGCGTGCCCTCGGCGCCAAGCTATGAATTCATCTACAAAATAGTAGCGAGTTCGAAATTATATCGATAAAGCACTATTTATTTTTTAACTTACACTATGTTTTTAATAAAAAGTCTATACCGGAAAAATATAATATAATAATATAATATAATTATAAATACCTTGACTCTTCGTAATTTATTTGAAGTGAACTGCTTTCGTTAGATTTCATTTTTAATAACGTAAGATGACAAAAACGAAAACCAGTCATAAAGTTCGAAAAACATAGTGCACTCGACGCCACAGTCACCATAACACTTAGACAGAGAAACTCTGTCTGCGCCATAACAGGACACGTAGTGATGCAGGTAGTAGTCAATATAACAGGAATATCGACCTCGACGGCAACTTACGTTATATTTAATTTACTCTGAATTCTGCACTAGTAAATAAATAAAACATTTCATACTGAACTTTTACGTTCGAGAAATCAAGAAAATTTTATACTTAACTTTGCACTCTCTATATGTCGAGTGTTAGTTGATTATCGATTAATTGTAATGACTGTAATGCCCATCTTTATCACACTGTTGTATTGTCTGTGCCGGGAACGCCACAGTCGTCTATGCTTGACAGTCCCATGGCGTCATACGCGGAATTTTTTTGAATAGAGTAGTTCGTTTACTGTTATTAAATATTATTAATAATGGATGACTATAATATGAGTAGTGAAGTGAAGTGAATATGAGTGATGGCCGGACTAACTTCCACCATCAATTTTTTTTTTTCAATGTAGCGGCCACGCATAAGACCTATATTAATTGATAGCTGGAATCAATACAAACAAGTTGTGTGTGAGACAAAAAGTTCTAAAGTGTCACGTTTCCGAGATATGAGCTATCAAAGTAAAAGTAAAGGTCGAGGAATGACTTTGACCTTGAAAGTCATTCCTCGACCCTTATGAACTTGGAGGGTTTTATTGATGATTTTGATGATTTTAATTCTAGGTACATACGTCTTCCAGGCGCGAATAATATTTTAATCAACATACAACCTAGCACTGGCCTGCAAATTGCAAAAAACCTAAGAAAATTTTAATTTCGCGGGTTACCCTGACGGTTCCACCTTAACCTTCTAGCTCTACTAAAAATCATGCGCTTTATTACTTTGAAAAAAAGTCAAAATGTCGGAAGTTAGTCGGCCGAAAAATTCAAACCCATTTAATAGATAATTACCTGTTTTATATAAATTATTTTGTGATAAAAAATACGATTACAAAAAAACGATGGTTCATGTCTCATTTTATTTATTGCATTATCAAATAATAATATTGCAATCAAATTTCTCATATTTACAAAAGTTTTTCCACAATATGAAACAGAATATCAGTGAAACGAAACTAACGAAAAATACGAAACTATTAGAACTAAATAGGTACCTATTATTATTTCGATATTATTAATAAATATCGGTTGCGCACCTCTAGTGCAGAGTCGAGCAAATTAAAAAAGCCGTGCCAGCTACGCCACTGTCATCATAAGATGACAAGAAAGTACGTCAAGATTGAACATAGTGCTGTGATGGTATTGACTTGGTTTTATCGATTTTTGTTTTGAATTGTGGATTCAACGCCGAAACTGTGACACATATCATTATGATTTCTGTCCTAAAGGACAAAGCGGGATGAAATAAAACTCCTGTATTATATTTTTCCGGTATAGACTTTTTATTAAAAACATACTGTAGGTTAAAAAATAAATAGTTAGTGCTTTATCGATATAATTTCGAACGCACTACTATTTTGTAGGTATTAAATGATGAATTCATAGCTTGGCGCCGAGGGCACGCTTTTTCTTTTTTGACGTGGCGGTCAAAAGGTTTAATATTATTAATAATGGATGACTATAATATGAGTAGTGAAGTGAAGTGATATGAGTGGTGGCCGGATTAACTTCCGCCATTAAATATTTTCTTCAATGTAGCGGCCACGCATAATACCTATATTAATCGATAGCTGGAATCAATACAAACAAGTTGTGTATGATACAAAAAGTTCTAAAAGTGTCACGTTTCCGAGATATGAGCTATCAAAGTATAAAAGTAAAGGTCGAGGAATGACTTTGACCTTGAAAGTCATTCCTCGACCTTTATGAACTTGGAGGGTTTTATTGATGATTTTAATTCTGTAGCTAGGTACATACCTACGTCTTCCAGCTGCGAATAATATTTTAATCAACATACAACCTAGCACTGGCCTGCAAATTGCAAAAAAACCTAAGAAAAATTTTATTCCGCGGGCTACCCTGAGTAGTAGAGCTAGAGCTTTTAGAGCTAGAGCTTTTAGTAGCGATATTTTTAAAGTAATAAAGCGCATATTATGCGCTTTATTACTTTAAAAAAAATTAAAAATGTCGAATGTTAGTCCGGCCAAAAAATTCAAACCCGTTTAATAGATATTTACCTGTTATAAATTATTTTGTGATAAAAAATACGATTACAAAAAACCGATGGTTCATGTCTCATTTTATTTATTGCATTATCAAATAATGATATTGCAAACAAATTTCTCATATTTACAAAAGTTTTTCCACAATATGAAACAGAATATCAGTGAAACGAAACTAAAGAAATATACGAAACTATTAGAACTAAATAAGTACCTATTATTATTTCGATATTATTAATAAATATCGGTTGCGCACCTCTAGTGCAGAGGCGAGCAAATTAAAAAAGCCGTGTTAGTTTCTCTGTCTACGCGTGCCAGCTACGCCACTGTCATCATAAGATGACAAAAAAGTACGTCAATATTGAACATAGTGTTGTGATGGTATTGACTTGGTTTTATCGGTTTTTGTTTTGAATTGTGGATTCAACGCCGAAACTGTGACACATATCATTATGATTTCTGTGCTAAAGGACAAAGCGGGATGAAATAAAACTCCTGTATTATATTTTTCCGGTATAGACTTTTTATTAAAAACATACTGTAGGTTAAAAAAAAAATAAAAAAAATAAATGGTTACGCCACAATTGCGGCGATAAGTCCCCTCTTTGAGGAGTGGCTAGAGAGGCGCCACGGCGTCCTCACCTTCCGCCTGACGCAGGTCCTCACCGGACACGGTTGTTTCGGGAGGTTCCTGTTCCGGATAAGGCGGGAGGTAACGCCCGGGTGTCACCATTGTGTGGATCGCCCGGAGGACACGGTGGAGCATACGGTGGAGGTCTGCCCGGCTTGGGCGGAGCACCATCGTGTCCTCGTGGAGGCGATTGGCGGTGGCGATCTCTCGCGTCCGGCCTTGGTCCAGGCCATGGTACGGAGCGAGAGGGCTTGGGAAGCCGTCACCTCCTTCTGCGAAGCAGTAATGTTCGCGAAGGAGGAAGCGGAACGCGTGAGGGAGAGGCGAAATTTGCGCCCTCACGCCTCTAGCCGCCGCAGGAGACGCCCTGGGCGTCGGGAATCGCAGGCCGATTCCCGGCCACCGTAGGCGCGGGCTTGCGAACGGCGAGCAATGGGCAGCTAGCCGATCGATAAGGACCAGGCCCGGGTCGACGGCGCGTTGTGTTCGACGCGCGCCTCAAAGAGATGTAAGCACCAATGACGGGGTTTGCTAGGACCGATGCCTGCTAGGGTTGCGGAAAAGTCCAAGAGGGTTACCGTGGCCCCTGGCACAGGCAACTGAAGGAACACGGGTGGGTTTTAGTCAGTAAGAGTCTGACACGCCCTCCTGCTCTGCCCAGAGCGGGAGAAGTTATTTGATGATTTCCCACCCACAAAAAAAAAAAATGTTAAAAAATTAATAGTTAGTGCTTTATCGATATAATTTCGAACTCACTACTATTTTGTAGGTATTAAAGGATGAATTCATAGCTTGGCGTCGAGAGCACGATTTTACTTTTTTGACGTGGCGGTCAAAGGGTTAAAACATCCTCGCCAATTATTATTATTTTTACTAATTTGCTAAGTATAAAGAAAACTAGAATACCTACTCTGTATTTCCGAAACATTACAGTACATATAAATGGTACAATGTGTAATTGCTACTGACTTGCTTTCAAGAATCAATATGTAATAGTACCTACACCCACTTTTTCCTTTTACCCACAAGCCCACAACACTGTAAAAATTATGTTCCTACTAACACTAAGGCTAAGCGCGCACTACGAATTTTAATCGTTGCGGATAATAATCGCAAATCTGTGAACAATACCTATATACTGGAGTCCGCGCACTGCGTTAAAAAATCGCTTGAGAATTCGCTTGAAAAATTATTTTCGTTTGCGATTTTATTTCGCAGTTTAAAAATCGCAACGATTAAAATCGTAGTGCGCGCTTAGCCTAAGTAACTAACGTATTTATTTACGAATACCTACCCTTTTCTTGTAATTCTTATATTTAGTTTTAAGATTACCTTGTATTTCTCATATTAAGTGAATTGTATTCTTTTTGGGATATAAATGTCTTAAACCGTAATATCATACCAACCCATCCAAAGATCAGCCTGTTTTGCTGATTCTACGTCACATTGTTCGCTGAAAGCTATTAGCTTTTACCGGAAAAACAACATCGTTGCTTTGACTTTCCCACCTCACTGTAGCCATAAAATGCAACCCCTTGATAGGGGTTTCCACGGTGCCGGTGCTCTGAAGAAGTAGGTACTATGCCAGCAAATATGAAAATTGGCTCAGAAATCACCCAGGAATAGCAATAACGACATTCCAGGTGACTTCAATCTTCGCTCCTGCATTTTACAAAGCTGCAACTGTTGCTTGTGTGGTGAAACCTTCAGATGACTCATGATGATTCTTATGACCTCAGATCATAATATGATCTGAGCGTAGACCATTGAGATAGGAAAAACAGTTATAAGTCAATGGCGTAAACAGAGCTGAACTTTTGACATTGTCCTTAACGTTTCTAAACATTTTGACCTGCATTTATTATAAGTCACTGGCATTTACAGACTAAAAAAATATACTGTCATCAAGAAAACTGGATTATTAAAATTTATCTATAAAATTTACATTTTACACAAACTTTTTTTGATGCCAATCGATCTCGTTTCTCTTAGCTATGGAGGGTAGAGGTAAGGAGAACTCTCTAGTGTCCGTTAAAATGTGCTACTTATGGGTGGCGCCACAGAGTACTTTTAGGTGGCGCTACAGTAGCCACCGGGTTAATTTTTAATAAAGCAATAATTTTAGGATAAGTTTACAAAATAATGTTGGACTATCCACGTAAATTGTTGCTTTTTCAACTGCTACATTCATACCGCACCATTAGTATTTTTTTTGAGGTTGGTAAATCATATTCATTATCATAGTACAATCTTATTTAAATGATAGACAACAAAAAGTGCGAATAAATGGTGTCAATTCACTTCATTTAAAAGTACAAATGGGTGTTCCACAAGGATCGATATTAGGTCCTTTCCTCTTTTTAGTATATACTAATGACCTACCCCATTTATTTAAAAACCAACCACAAATGGTGTTATTTGCTGACGATACTTCTTTAATCTTTAAGATAAATAGACGTGCATCAAATCTTGACGACGTAAATAATGCCCTACTGCAGGTACATAATTGGTTCACTGCTAATAATTTAGTATTATATGGGAAAAAAAACGAAATGCATAAGATTTGCTTTACCGAATGTTAAAAGAAGTGATTGTGACATAGTATTGAATAACGAGAAACTAGAATTTGTCGATGAAACTGTTTTCCTGGGGATAACGCTCGACTCAAGGCTGCAATGGGGTCCTCATTTGACATCCCTTGCAGGACGGCTAAGTTCAGCAGCTTATGCTGTAAGGAAAATCCGTCAATTTACTAATGTAGATACCGCGAGGCTAGTCTATTTCAGCTATTTTCATAGTATCATGTCTTACGGTATTTTATTATGGGGACGGGCTGCCGATATTGAGTCTATTTTTATTCTGCAGAAAAGAGCTATCAGAGCAATATACAGCCTCCGCAGGCGCGATTCTCTAAGGGAACTGTTTAAAGACATTAACATCATGACGGTACCTTGTCAATATATTTATGAAAACATCATACTGTACGTAAGGAAAAATTTAAATATTTTCAGTAAAAGAGGTGAAAGACACAACTATAGGACTAGAAATAGGGACCAATTAGTTCAACCAGGTTTCAGACTGGCTAAAGTAGACTCATCCTTCATGGGGTACTGTTTAAAATGTTACATTAACACATACTCCAACTGAATGAAACGAAATTTAAATCTTGTATAAAACGCACACTATACAGCCAAGCATATTATAAGTTGGGGGATTATATCGCTGACAAAAATGCTTGGCTCAGGGCTGGTCCTGCTCCACAAGGGCGCGTAAACTAATTAATTAGCATTCGAAAATAATGTTGGAGCTGATGAAGATTGTACAACCTATCTTTGCATTGTATACATTCAATCTCTTAGTATTGTATAATTGCATAGCACATGTGTGAGCACTATGTACCCACTATAAAGCTTACTGGGTTCGTCTTTCATTGACTTGAATGTGCCCTGGCGGCTGAGAGCATGTCATGCTCACTCAAATGTGTCGCTGGTGGTGGCGTGTGTATTGGATCATTGACTTCCCTTCAAAATGGTTGAGCTGAATGGTGCTGATCCATACGTCATGTTCGTAAACGGGCGCCGTCAGTATGCACTGGTCATTTCTTAGCTGCCACGGCTTATTTTAATTCCATAATTGTTTTTATCTTTTTATTACGGACGCTTTTAACGTGCACGTGTTTCTACATCGTTCTCACATGTATAATTACAACATGAATGATGTAACCACTTTTTTGTAACAATATTTTGATTTTTAAGAGTGTCCATGGAGTTTCTTGCCCGTTCTTCTCCATAGGTACCTACTACGCTTTGGAATGGGCAACTAGCTTCATCTTTCTGACTGACCGACCCATTGACAATTCAAAAGTGCCTGTAATTGGTTTATTTGAAATAAATGCTTTGAGTTTGAGTTTGAGTTCATCAAATAACTTCTCCCGCTCTAGGCAGAGCGGGAGGGCGTGAAAGACTCTTACCGACTAAAACCCACCCGTGTTCCTTCAGTTGCCTGTGCCAGGTGCCACGGTATCCCTCTCAGACTTTCCCGCAACCCTGGCAGGCATCGGCCCTAGCGGACCCCGTCATTGATGCTGACATCTCTTTGAGGCGCGCGTGGAACACAACCTTTCAACCAACGTGTCAACAATTTGCCTACGCTGGCGCCATTTTGGAGGGTTTTTGAACTATTATTTACTGTTTATGATGGACACTTTTTCAACTTTCACCAGATAGATCTCCTTACCTCTACTCTCCATACTCTTAACGATAAAACAAATGAATGTCAAAAATGACAAAATTCTTTTCCCAAAAACCATTCGGTGATCAGTCAGCTTATCTACGATCTTTTTTAGCGGATGCTATGCGATATTTACATATTATTATGAAAAAATTCAGTTTTTTTACAAACCACTGACTATAAAGATGGGCCGATAGCCTCGTGAAGGCCGTAGGAATCTGATGGATGCGAGAAGCACAAAACCGGTCGAAGTGGCGATGGTTGGAGGAGGCCTGTATCCAGCGCGGGGCCAGTTTCCCACTTTATGGAAATCTGGTCGTCTGGTCCTGCTCAAGAAGGCGGGGCGCCCTGCCGACTCGCCGTCCGCGTACCGGCCCATAGTGCTGCTAGACGAGGTGGGCAAGCTGTTTGAGCGTATTATCTCAGCCCGCCTCGTCGGCCACTTGTGCAGAGAGGGGCCGGGCCTGGACGACAACCAGTTTGGTTTTCGGCAATCTCGGGGGCTGGAGCGCCGCCTGTAGGTGGCTCTATGTGGGGATCGTGCGATCCATGGCCCTGTATGGGGCACCGGTGTGGGCCTCTGACCTGACGGCCGGCAGCATCGCTGTTTTGCGAAAGCCGCATAGGGCGATGGCCGTCAGAGTCATCAGGGGGTATTGCACGATCTCCTACGAGGCGGGCTGCGTACTAGCCGGATCCCCGCTCTGGGACCTTGAGGCGAAAGTACTCGCATCATTGTATCGGTGGCGCGAGGAAGTGAGGGCGCGGGGCGAGGGACCGATGCGGCGACACATGGAGCTGCGTCGGTCTCAGCTTCGCGAGGTCCTGGTGGCGGAAGGGCGGGACAGGCTTTCACGCCCTACCGCCGCCGGCCTCGTCACCATCGAGGTGGTCCGGCCGGTGCTCGAGCGCTGGCTTGGAAGGGCACGGCTCCCTGTCGTTTCAGGCGACGCAGGTGCTCTCGGGGCATGGTTGCTTTGGGAAGTACCTGTGTCGCATAAACAGGGAGCCGGACGCCCGGTGTCACCACTGCGTCGACTGCCGGGAGGACACGGCGTGGCATACGCTGGCAGGGTGTGCCGCTTGGGAGGAGCCGCGCCGTGCCCTCATCTCGAAGTAGGCAGTGACTTGTCGCTGCCGGCCGCAGTCGAGTCGATGGTCGGCAGCGCCGAGTCCTGGGAAGTGGTGGTCTCCTTCTGCGAAACACTCGTCTCGCAGAAGGAGGCTGCGGAAAGGGAGAGGGAGATCTCGTCCACTCACCCGGCCCGCAGAAGGCGCACCGGGCGTCGGCGGAGGGCGGATAACGCCCTCTTCCAGCCCCCTAAATGGGTCCAGGGGCGACGGACTCGGGGACGTCCGTCGCCCCCCACACATCAGGACCTGAGGTGGTGGCGCGTAGTGTTCCACGCGCGCCCCTCTTAGACGTCGCGGGGGGAGTAAAACACCTCACTCCCCCCTCAGACCCGAAGAGGCCCGCAGTAGCGGGCCGGCACCGGTCGGGGGTTGCGGAAGGATCGTACGTTCCCGCGACCCCCGGCGTAGGTGTGAGATAGAACACCGGGGTGGTTTTTAGTCAGCAAGAGTCTGACAGACCCCGCCTCCCGCCCCAGGGCGGCGAACATCCATGAGCATTTTCCACCGCGGAAAAAAAAAATAAGGCCTGTGTCCAGCAGTGGGTATCTTTCGGCATAAATGATGATGACGATGACTATAAAGTATATACTAATTCCATACCACTGATTACTGACATTAGTGACAGACACTGGTGACTTGACAGCATTGACTTATGACAGTGACACTTGATGACAGTGAATTTATTAGTTCGGTGCAAGGAAGGAAGGACACATATTCGGTGGCTTTTGTCTGTATTCAGTAGTGTGTTTAAACTTTTTTATCACAGAAAAACAATTGTATTTATTTTATAAATTTAATAATAAGTGGTAAAAATGGATGAATTAAAATACTGCCGAGTATGTCTTGTGACTGATGTGAAGATGTTTAGCTTGGAAACTACATCGAGCGATTCAATCGGTGTTGTTTACTCACATTTGGCGCAGATTCCGGTAGGTTATCGTAAAATGCGCTTTTATTATACTAACTAATTATTGACATAATATTTAGTTGTACTTTTGATTTAAACTATTTCTTCAAAAAGCAGTGATATAAATTTGTTAATATGCACATGCACTGGACCACTAATTTATTTGTATTATTGATTGCTTGGATAAGGCAGTGGCTCCTATTTCATAAATGATAAATGATTTATTTTGTAAGTAGGATTGTACAAACACACTTCAATCTTATTTTTTAAACTAGAGACTTACTCTGAGAGATTTTTTTAAAGAGATTGGTATTCTCACGGTGGCCTCACAATTCATCTTCGCCAACATCTTATATATTAGGCAAAATATACACATATACACAAAAAACAGTGTTATTCATAATATTAACACTAGAAACAAGGAGAAACTACATGCTCCCTTTCACCGGCTTCATAAGTTCCATAACTCATTTGTTGGGCTTGGTATAAACTTTTATAACAAGCTTTCCTCTTCTTTGTTAGAATTGCCTTTTAATGCGTTTAAAGCTAAAGTAAAATCCAACCTTTGTTCAAAGGCATACTATTCAATCAACGATTACTTAAATGATAAAAATAGTTGGTCGCTGTGATTAACTCAAGACAATGTTTATGTTCTTTCTCCAAAATTAGTTTACCTACTGACAAGTTATACGAGTTCATATAATTGTTTATTTTATTTTATTTGACTATATTAGTCATTTTAGTTTAATATAATTTTTATTTATTATTGACATAATCTACTCATTTCAATGTTTTTAATGAGTTGTATTGCAATATATGGTTAGCTAGCGACCTCGACAGTTCATGATATTATTCTTTTGAGCAACCGGCAGCAAGTTCGTCATGCTCCCTTAGATGTCAATGCTTGCGGTAGCGTCGGAGGTCGGGTTGCCTCCTTCCCTCAAATATGGCGAGAGGGGTAATGGCTGATCTTTGCGTTATGCTCGTGAACGGGTGCTGCTTGTGGTGACAGGTCAGCTTGCTGACTATGGTTTTGTTATTGTTATTAGAAATTAATGTTTCTTTATTTTACTTCGAAGGTCCTAGTTTATCATTTGTGGCTACAAGTTACAGCTATATACATATAAAAACATAATGCAGCATTGCATATGTAAGCGGGCACGCCCTTTATGCCAGGAGGCTTTTTATTATGTATTAAGTTCTGTTTGCGTTTTTGTTTTTATTATTTATTTCTGCTTGAGTATAGTTTTAAATATTGGCGTGTGCTAGCTGACATATGGCAAATAATTTTAATATTTTTGTGTTTCGTAATGTTAATTACTTATTACTATATGTATAGAATCCAGTTCTTCTAACTGAACAGACAGCAGTGCTGCTGGGGAGTTTGTTCCGCCACTTCTTCTTCCCAGCTAAAGCACTGGGAAGTGGTGAAGGGTGGGCGTTTTGGGGGGACTGTCTTATGTGATTTTGACGTTCAAAAAGTGCTGATTCTCAGCCTAATTTGAATAAATGACTTTTGATTTTGATTTTGATTTAGATGAGGTCAGCGTTTCTTGACTGACTACTCTTAGAAGAAAGGCCGAAACAAACTGATCTTGGTCAGATCATGTGAAGACCATGTAGATTGGTGTCTGAAATGGTCTTTTGAGGAAATAGCCACACAGATTAAGAGGACTTGTCCAGTTAGTGCATACATTTGTCAGTAACCGTGCAGCTGAACTCAGAACTTATGGAGCTCAACGATTTGACAAACAATACCAAAAAAAGGACATTTGTGTAGGCCGCATAAAATACTTAAACTGCCAGACCATGATTAAAAGTGAAATAATGACCCATATAGTCTTATAAAAAAACAGGTATAGAAAAAATAAAATAAAATTGTTACCAAAATAAAATATGAAATCAACATTCACTGTGTAGATTTATTGGAGCAGCTCAATCCCAAGCCTTTTTGTCCTCAATATAGTCTTTGACAGTATAATAGGCTTTCTGGCATAGTTTATTTATTTATTTAAAGTGGGTTTGCTCTTGACTCTAGTCTAGGTCAGCGGTGACTGAGACAGAGTCGACGGTGGAGTGAGCTTACCCAGAAGAAGCCTGTTCACTCTCACTTTTAAGAGATTAGGGTTGTATGCATTCGGAAACACAGGTAGAGAGTTCCATTCTTTTGCTGTGCGCATATAAAAGATATTATGAATTTATTAAGGCTTTTATCTTGAATGTGGCTAGGAAGTTTATTATAAAAATGTATACATTGGCATCTAAATAAGCCACATATTTTCCTGAGCCTGGTTGTAGGAACAACAAAATTGTGTTGGTTCCTAGTATTTTTATTATTGATATCACTGTATTTTTTAAACAGATTAATGTTTTTATGTGCATACAAATTATTACACTGAGAAGGCACAGTAATTATTTTATTAGTATTATTCCTAAAATTTGTTACTGAGGGAGTGTTTGGGACTTAATTTACAAATTTAACAAATTGCCCTTTTTTGTAAAACAAAAATTAAACCAGTTAACTACTTGCGATAGTCAGTAATCAGCTGTTGACGTTTGAATTTAAATAAAAGTGAAGTGTCGTCTACAAACAACACTATATCACATTTATCATATAGAAAGGCAAGTCATTTTTATAAATAAGAAATAAAAATGGACCGAGAGTTGAGTCCTGGGGGACTCCCATTCTTACTTCATATCCGGGTGTCTTCGGGTGATCTTTTTCCGTTAACATCAACTCTCTGAATCGTTATACTTAAGTAAGAAGACCCAGAGAGGCGTTTCGGATTCCGTAGTGGCGCAGTTTCCTGATTAATGTATCATGAAGAACACAATCGAAAGCCTTGGAAAAATTGCAAAAAGATGCCCAAAGCATCGCATTTGTCCTCCCATGCATTATAAACATGTCCTAAAAGTTCAACTCTGACATCAGTAGTCCAACGACCCCTGGTAAAACAGAACTGTCTATTAAGCAGTCATGTATGTTAATTAAAAAATCTTAGCATTTGACTTAAATAAGTTTAAAAAAAAATTTGCTTAAGTCAGATAGCACTGAAATTGGTCAATAATAAGTAGGCTCTGATGTACTACCTAATTTAAACAACGGTATTACTTTACAATTTTTTCATAAGACCAGGAAACTCACTACGGTCAATACAATTATTAAAAATAACAGCTAAAGTAGGTGCTACAATGTTTATAATCGACTCATCAACGTCCATAGAATTACCCCATATATCTGCGTTTTTTTAAACATTTAATGTGTGAAAGGTTTTAATTATATCTTTACAGATTAGGTTATTAACTTAACTAGAATTAATGAGCCACCATGTATAGCATTACTCTGTTGACTGAACTACCAACCTGGTGATTACTAAAATGTAACAAGAACATGTGGCTTCTAAGCCAATGTTCTGTCATACAAATATAATTCTATATTAAATTGCTATAATTTAGGAATAACTCTACTTGTAAATCTTTGTTCAAAAATCCTTTAATGTGTTGATGCACCAGGTTGATACTATTTTAGTTTTAAGCTTTCATTTGATTTATTATTTGCCTTAGCTACATTTTTGCAAGAGGTTGCCTATAGTGTCCTAATTTCTAATTTAAATGATGATCAATGTCATTAATTTTGACTAAATTATTGGCAGAATAGCTTAGAAAGTCATTGCATTGCTCAAAAGAAGCAATTTGTTTAGCCAAATTTTTGTCTGAAAAAGTAAAATAATTATGTGCGTTATTATTCTAAGTAATTATGATAGTGTCACAGCTATCCGTCTTTAGTGATAGTTAGAAAGATAGTACCTACTGTAGGTGTAAGTACATAACAATATTACATCTATATTTTGTCAAATACTAATTATTGCCAACATAATTATTAGTCTTCAATTAAATGGAATAGATTATCATTATTATTTCAAATTTGACTTTTATTTAAAAACTAATGCACTCTTGCAAGCATTACCTGTAAAAAGGATGCTACAAAAGATTACAGGGCAAAAGTGCGTTTATTAAGCTGGAAGGAGAGAATAATGAAATTGACAACTTTATCAATTAAAACGTGGAAAGGGAAAGCCAGCCTAGCACTGGGACATTACGGGCTAAAATAGACAGAAAGATAGATAAGTTAAAATAACTTTTGCTCATATTATTGTTTCAAGAACAACCTAATTGGTGCTTTGCTTATCCCCAGTATTATAGTTATGTACCTCAACCCCATATTTACTCACCTATCTTTATTACAGATATTTGACAGGAATCAACATGTGTGTTTTGAATGTGCCAGTCTCCTCCATAAGTATCAAGAGTTCAAGTCAAAATCTCTCAGAGCTCACAACATTATATCTAGAATCAAACTTGGTTCATCACAGGCAAGTATTTTCAAATAAATTTATGCAATCAATTATAATATTTTTGATTTTATACCAACATTTCAATTAAATCGCAGATAACAAGACAAACCCTCAAAAATGTGGATAGGAAAATAAATAAATTGGAATCCACATTGATATTATCTCCTGTAGCTATATTTTATGAGGAACTTACAAGTAACACAGAAGCAGAAATAAATTTTCAAGACAAAGAAAAGAAACAATTAGAAATTAATGTTAAAATAGAAGAAGTTAACAACATAGAAATAGAAAAGACATATGATTATAATGGATCATACAATGAAGATTACATTGATTTTACAGAAGAGTCTGTCCTAGAAAAGGTTATACAACCAAAACATAAAAGTAAACCACACAAAGAATCAAAAAGTAAAAAAAGACAAATTAAAACTGTTATTAAGAGCGAGGATGATTTCAGTGATGATGAACCTTTGTCAAAAAGTGCTACGAAGACATTAAACATAAAGCCTATTAAAAAAAAGAATGCTCTCAACATTGATTACTTTGATGACTATGCAACTGTTGTGTTTCTGACCCCTGAAGATGCCAGAAAGGAGGTGCTGTTGAGAAAAGAGTCCAGTAACTACAAAAAGTCGCCGTTCAAGTGTGATTTGTGTTACAGAGGATTTGAAGCAATGGCAGCATTTGAAAATCATACAAAGAAACATAGCATTGTAAGCATTTAGCCTTTATTTTTAATTTACCATGGTACCAGAAATGGCAGTTCTGATCTGAATCATTTTATTTAGATCAGAGGTTACAGTATCTGCTCTAGATCCCGTGGCGCGGCGGCTTTTTACAGTTAATGCACGCGCGAAATTACGTCATCGCCGCTCTAGTGTAAACAATGGGTTTTTCTAAGTAGTAAATTGTTTTAAATAAAGCTGATAAGAGGCCGGGCACCCAGGGTACCCAGGGGGCATTGACGATAGTTTGCTATTGGGAACGAGAGCTTCCCGCGGGTCATTTGCGAATTTGCGACCTTATTATGAATATAATGTGGTAAACTTTACTTAACTCAGGTATATAGAATACTCTTTATTATTTAAGAGCGTTTACTCGTTCCGTGCGCTGCTTGGCTTAAAAACGTGATTTTTCAAACCAGATTGTCCAACAACCACTAATCTTACAAACATAAGAAATACTAATAACTTTAGGAAATATTGTTGTCTGTTTTTCTAATTAAGAGGTTTTTTCGATTAATACAACATTTGTGAATACCATCAAGATAACTGAACAGAGGTTTACTTGATTTCACTTTCAGTGTCAATTTCGAAGCTACTAATATCTGAAATTACTGATAGATCTAACAAACAAAATTTTTTATATAACTGGAAATATCCTTAACAAAATTTGTAATTAGAAGGATTTTTTATTTTAGACTCATATCTTAAGAAATAAAAATCCAAAGAATATGATTTTTTTAGAAATTGCAGTCGATAAAGTGATTATTTTCACCATCTACCTTACTTAATTTAATATAATTTATACTTATTTATAATAGAAGAATGTCTTCTTTATAATTTACACCAAAAGAAATCAACAAAAATAACTCTATTATTTTTCTATAAATATTTTAAAACTACTATAAAACTCTGCGTACGAACCGATTCAAATCAGTCGGCAGTGAGCCTTTCCAGAGAGAGGACACGTCGCTGGGCGGTCTCCCTGACCCCTGTTGACCTTTGTCGTGCGTACACGGATAGCAAACGTAAAGTGTGATCGTCAAATCTTGGTACTTTGGTAAGTAAATTATTTTATTTTTGATGACCAGCAATATTGTGTGATCGTACTTCCTTACTACTTATAACCGAATTTATTTGATAGTGACAACAAAATTATGTTTCAGACGGAATGGGAAATAAATCAAAGAGAACTATAAGAAAGAGAAAATGGAAAAATGGACTTTTGCGTGACATGGCCACCGAGGATTACTCAGTAGAGTAACCATAACATCACGCCTGTTATTTTTATGTACTTGCAGGTGGTTTTTTTTGGATTTTCCGTTATGAGTGTCGTTTTCATGGTTTTCGGGGTCGCTGATACCGAACATGTGGTCAAATTGAAAATCCAAGATGGCGCCGAGGAAAATTTTCGGTTTTTTCATCATGGGTGTCGTTTTCATGGTTTTGGGGTCGCTGATAACGAAAATGTGGTCAAATATAAATCCAAGATGGCGCCGAGAAAAAAAATCGGTTTTTTCATCATGGGTGTCGTTTTCATGGTTCTTGGGGCCGTTGATTACGAAAATAATAATATAATATGAGACAACATCCATACTACGGTAACCTGATGACTGATATACATACTTATATACATATACACACCCAGACACAGGTCAGACAGACATGTTCATGCACACTAATGTTTGACTTGTCCGGGAATCGAACCCGGGACCAGCGTGAATGTATTATAATAATATTAATATTATAATATGTAATAGTATTCGTCTGCAACGAACTCGGCGCGGCTCCGCGAAGATATTTAGAATTCTAATAAAAAAATAAATTTGAACGCAGCTAATAGCATTAGCCGTCAGCGGTGACATCTGTCAAATCACTTTCTTTAGAGCGTAGACAGAGAAACTAAAATAAATAAACAGTTTCTCTGTCTACGCTTTAGAGTCACAACACTTCGTCAGTGTATCATTGTTCATTAATTGCCATTATGCGTTATTTAATGGGTGGGTGATACTTGGTATCAGACCGGGAGGGAACCAATTGTTTTCAGGATGAGCCGTTCATAAAATTACCATCAGACGTCACTTAAGGTAAGTTAGTCTGATTTCCTAATTTTATTACACGGCTCATCCTGAAAACAATTATAAAATCCCGAAAATGACGTCAATATGAAAATCCAAGAAGGCGCCGAGGAAAATTTTCGGTTTTTTCATCATGGGTGTTGTGTTGTTCCCCGCCATGTTCATAGTGTAGTAACATAGTAGATATCTATTAGTTACGCTAATTACGTTAATTAAAAACGCTACGCACGACAACCTACCCACCCTATTAGAGTTCACGCACACATTTTCACGTGTTTTTTACATACATACATTAGTTGTTTACATTATGTTACAAACAATGATTTTTATGATCCTGAGATGTAGTTGTGACTTATTTTTAATTTTGTGTGTGTGACTTAGCTATCGCATTAGGTTTGTAAGACCTGTAATGATAGTTTTAAGGCATTTAAATAAAAAAAAAAAAAAAAAAAAAAAAAAAAAAAATGTGTACAAACATCATTTGGTTAAGTAGTAGCAATAGGTAATATAAATAATATTTTACGAGCGTTGTATGAAGTGTCCGATGTGTGATTCTATTTCAACTGTAACGACTGACGTTCGGTTGTCTGTGCGTATTACGTAGATTAATTACGTTTAGTCATTGATAGAAATGCATTTAATTTTTTTTTTCAGTCAAAAAAATGTTTGTTTGTTTGCGGTGTGGACAGGACAGGAATTCGCTGTGAAGACCACAAAAATTACTCGAGACGACGGCTTTTGGAAAACAAAAATGGAATCAAAGTTATTGGAATTCTACGATAAATGTCTATTGCCTGAGATGATCGACCCAAGAAAAAGTCGGTCAATGACAATTAGAGATGTGCGATTTTAAAATTAAATACTTACTCTAAAGTTAGCTTGTTTTAATTTATTACAACAGTTCGATCCAAAAAATAAAATCATAAAATACATCCTAAATAAATAAAAGTATCAAAATTATTCGTGCTAGCTGTTTAGCGCTCATGCACACAGAGAAACCATTGTACTATTGTAGTGTGCCGCAGCGCGTACGCCGTTCGATAGATCGTGTACATTTTGACTTGGGCTAAATCGAACCAACGCTCTTAAACCATAAAAATTACAGATATAAATTTTACAAGCAGCAATGGGCGGTCTTATAGCTAAAAGAGATTATTTCAGGTTCAGTCAAATGTTAGTCATTTAAGTCGTTTTTTTCTATATTTTCAGGAGAATGGGGACTATGAATGTGATCTCTGCCACCTCAGGTTTCCTCAACAAGTACACTTGTGTAAACATAGACTTTCATGCCACAAGAGAAAGTTCAGCTGTAAATTATGCTCATACATTTGTTATTGCACGTAAGTATTCATTTATTTATGATTATGAGCCATCTTAGAAAGAAATAGTTTTAAAGCGCTCCCTCACCGGAGCAGTCGCCTGTAACGTAACAATCTAATTATGCTCGAATCTGAACTGTTACATTACAGGCGAATGCTCCCGGTGAATGTAATATTACAAATTGTATCATTACAGGTTGCGCATTGTAATGCTCGGTTCTCCTCCCTCACTGATGTAATGCTCGAATCTGAACTGTTACATTACAGGCGAATGCTCCCAGTGAGGGAGCGCCTTTATATTACTAAGCTCTAACTCGTCATTGGTAATGCGTTGTCAACATCCTGATTAAAATGAACATTAATCGTCAAAACCATTTCTGAAAATGTTAAGTACTTACATCAATAATAGAAGGCAAATTTTTGCTAGTCTGGAAGGTATTCTCTGGATTCCTCATCTTGAATAATGCATAAAAGCTAGATTTTTCCGAGGCTTCGCCCGCGTGGAGGTCGGATTACAGAACCAATAATTTAAACCTTCTCCATGAAAAAAATTTGTATTTCATACATATGTGATCGGTCAAACGGTGTTGCGAGTTTATCAATCTCTTATATACCAAAATCCATGTAAAAATATATACCTAGTTAAAGCATCTAGGCTCTAGCAACATTTTTGCAACATTTTTGCAGCGTTCATTCTATTACGTTCTTGTTACAGTTACCAAGCGAAAACCCATGTTAGTCTACACAAAGGAAAGAAATATCCATGTAAACACTGTGGAGAAATATTCAGGTATTTAATTGACATGATTAACTCACAAGATGGGGGGCTTGTAGCCATCAGGTTAAGCTACGCTTGCCGCGGTTGATCTGTGGATGGGTGACCATATTTACATACCAAGTCTCCTCGTTAAGCACGTTACGCCGTTTGTCTCGGCTGTCATTCGTGGATCTTTGACAGTCGTTACGGATCGTCAGAAGCCCGAAAATCTGAAAACCAGTTACCAAGGGGTGTCGTATTACCAGTAAATGGGTTGTGAAGGTCAGATAGGCAGTCGCGCCATGTAAAATACTGGTATTCAGCTGCATCCGGTTAGACTGGAAGCCAACCTCAACATCGTTGGGCAACGTTGGCAAGGCAGATGATGATGATTGACTCACAAGATAAAAACACGCAAGACCTCAAAAAACATGGCAACATGCATTTCGCATGATTTTTTCTATATGTTGCCTCATTTCTTTAGTAGTCACAAGCACGGCTGCTGATCATGGATTTCAGGGGTTCGATACCCCGGTCGGGGAAAGTGTTATTAGGCTCCTATTCATCGTCAGCCTACAGCAGTCCACTACTGCGCATAGGCCTCTCCAATTGCTCCGTTTAGCTCTATTCTCGGCAACCCTCATCCAGCTGCTACCAGCCACCCTGCGAAGATCGTCGCTCCACCTAGCCTGAGGGCGTCCTACCTTACGTTTGCCGATTCGCGGTCCCCACTCAAGAACACGTCTACCCCAACAGTCATCGGTTCTACGGCTAATATGGCCGGCCCATTGCCACTTCAGCTTGCTTATTCTGTGAGCTATGACGACAACTTTGGTTCTCTGCCGGATCACCTCATTCTAGATTCTATCCTTCAGAGAGACTCCAAGCATAGCTCGTTCCATAGCTCGCTGAGCGACCTTGAATTTATGGACCAGCCGTACCGTGAGGCTCCTATCACAAGGGAGATAAACATAACTGGCGATTGTCATTGTATTAACACCTCAGCCGAATCTCACGGACCATACAGGCGTTAAATGTTATGTTTTGAAAGATGTTGGCCCTGAACTGAAACTTGTGTGGACAATATAAAAAAGTTTTTAAACATGTTGGCCCTGAACTGAAACTTGTGTGGACAATATAAAAATGTTCTTAAACACGTTGGCCCTAAACTAAAACTTGTGTGGACGATTTAAACATGTTTTTAAACATGTTGGCCCTGAACTGCAACTTGTGTGGACAATATAACAATCGTTCAAAAATATTTTCCAGCATGCCAAACAGCTTACTAATGCATAAACGTATGAAGCATTTGAAGGAGTCTGTACGTGAAAGTGTTTGTGAACTTTGTGGAAGCACCTTCGGCACGCCTAGGGGATTGTTCTTACATAACATGAAAGTGCACAGGCAGGTGAGTTACTTCTTCGGACAGGCGCGACGACGCGGCTATAGTAGTACAATTTCTGTAAAAACTTCATGGAAATTGTTCTACCAGATTCGCGTCGCACCGTCGCACAGTGGGTCGAAACGATGATTTTAGTGACTTAGGGATCAACTTTGTTTTTTTAACTTTTTCTTTATGCGGATCGATAGAGCTCATTAACCTCAATAATAATTGTTCTGATATTTTTTTTCCTAAACTTGCTCCTTTGGGTGGAAAAATGCATTTTGATATTTTTTTGTATGGAGCGGATCAAATTAAATTAAATTTCTGCCAAGTGGCGTGTGATCCCGCTTTGAAACTATATTTTTCTTAGGGATTGTCTAGTCTACTATCATTTGATGATTTGAACATTTGCATAAAGTTGCAACACTGCTAAATACATGGATCGAAAAAAATTAAAAAAATACTTTGAATAAAAAGCTTCATTTTTTATTTTCGGATGTTCTTTTAAGTTATAATTGATATGGAATAGTAAGTAAAAGCACTTAATAATTCACATAATTACTTAAAGACTAACGACAATACATTTAAAGGTCCCTGATTTGCTTGAATTTACTAAGGACGTATTATTTAAAAAAGTGGATCTATTCATTTCTATTTGTTTATTTAATGAACTTATAAAATCTTTTAAATTAGATTTAATACTGAATAGTAAGTAAAGATACATGCAAATACACAACAAACAAATTTACTATTTCCTTTCAGTCATGACATACAAACTAATAAAAAAAATCAAGAAACTTACAATCTATCAATAATGTTATTCACTATCTTGTAAATTATCTACATCAATAAAATCTAAATCGGATTCTGAAGGAAAATGCCTCTAAATTGTTCATCTCTGACGGTTTTGCCTTGCAAATATCACAGACAGCTGCAGATGTATCCGACAAATATGATGTTATTTTGCCGTCTATCATCGTCAGGTACAATTGATGCTTAACTTCTACTTGGTGGATTCTTGTTGGCAGACGTCTTTCTATTTCTTCTGTTATGTTACCCTTTATAGTTGACACTGTTGTCTGGGTTTCTTTGGTAAATTTAAACTTTATCGGAAGACAATAGAAAGTCGATGATGGTCGGTCGTTTTCCCAAACAATTGTTCCATCAGATTGTTGAAGCCTTATAGGGACTAGACTGGCCATCAATATATAGTAGAGTCATCAAACTCTTTCTCAGTCTCTTGTTTGTAATTGCTTTGACCTGAGGCTCCATCAAAGCCCCATTTGCTTATAAGTAGTAACTCTTTTGCCGAGTCCAAATCCAAAGCAATTACATCTAAAAGCCTAGAAACCGTCAAGTTGAGTAATGCTTGCAGTTTAATAGCAGCTCCTTCTTCAGTTATGGTTATGTCTTCTTTCCCTGAATAATATTTTGACTTTGCTTGCTTAATTTTATAATAAGAAGGGTATATATCAGACCCATTTTCACTGGCTGCTTCTCTTAGGCTTATATATTGCCGCTTACTTAATTTAAGTGAAACTAATAAAGCCAGTGCCTTATCGGGTGAATATGTACTACTGTTTGCTTTATTTGCACTTAAACACTGCTTAACTTTTTCTAGATCTTCGGGGTGATTTAGCAAATGGTTCATTATTTTTCCTCCTCATTTCCAGTGTTTCTTAAACTAGCAATTGTAGTAGCTTTCAGTTCATCCGGAGATAACGAAAGCGATTGGTTTATTTGATCAACGCGTCTTCGTTTTTGCCTGGAGCCCAATTCTTCGAAAGGTTTTCGAGGTGTAAATGTAGATGTTAAAGCTTCTGTAGCAGATGGTGGTAGATTTTCAACATCTTCAATATCACAAATCTCGAGCTTTTCCTTTTCAGTGTTCACAGTTTCAGGTATTATTCCTTCGGGCCAGTTTATCGCACTTTCTAACCAATCACCATTTCTTCTTAAAAACGGTGCTAACGTGCGACTACTTCGTTCCCATCTTGCACTTAAATTTGAACAAAAGCGCGTACAGAATTTTTGGAGCTTAACACTGTTCTCTTGCGTCACGTTTATTTTATTTTGTAGGTATTGGAAGAGTTTTTTACTATCTGACAGCGACTTAGGCTGCTCTCTTTAAATCATAAATAAATCTAAATTGTTAACTAAATTTTCCATTATAACGAAAAGGGACGATCACAATCACAATAGATGTTAATAGTAGTACGAATAAACGAACACTTGTAAATATATAATAAATATGGTAATTTTATACTTCCAGTGACAATAAAATGTTTATAATATTTCTACTACCCTCATTAACATTAAAGTAATGACTAAAAGTGGAAAACATTGTTTTTTATAAAGTAAAAAGTCAAGGTAATTACAGTCAATGGAAATTTATAGATAAATGATATCCACATTTTTAAGTAATACGTAATTAATAAATATAAGCTAATAATGAACCTTAATATATTGTCGTTAGTTGTTAATTAATTATGTGAATTATTAAGTGCTTTTCCTTACTATTCCACATCAATTTTAACTTAAAAGAACTTGAGAAAATAAAAATTTTTCAATGTATTTTTTCATTTTTTTCGATTCATTTCTTTGGCAGTGTTGCAACTTTATGCAAATGTTCATAGCATCAAATGATAGTAGACTGGACAAGCTTTAAGAAAAATATAGTTTCAAAGCGGGATCACTCGCCACTTAGCAGGAATTTAATTTAATTTGATCCACTCCATACAAAAATATCACAAAATGTATTTTTCCACCTAAAGGAGCAAGTTTAGGAAAAAAAGCATCAGAACCATTATTATCGAGGTTAATGAGTTTTATCGATCCGCATAAAGAAAAAAGTAAAAAAACAAAGTTGATCCCTAAGTCACTAAAATCATCGTTTCGACCCACTGTGCGTCGTCGCGTCGCGCCTTAAAGCGAAAGCGCCAGGGTAACCCGCGAAATTCTAAATTTCTTACGTTTTTTTGCAATTTGCAGACTGATTGATGATTCTTATCATTATACTTCTGTAAATAGACATTTGTTAACGTCGCGAATCATATTATGATCAACATACACCCTTTTTTTTTTTTGAGGGTGGGAAATCATCAAATAACTTCTCCCGCTCTGGGCACACACCCAACACCCGCCCTGACACTCGCCTGTAATTGTTTTTCGCTCAGGCTTTGTGAGAAACTGATCTTTAGGGAAATATGTTAAAAGCATCAAAAAATGCTGTCGCTGCAGTAATATTACGCAACCCCTGTTTTCCAAGATATGGCTTAAAAAAGGATGCACTAAAATATCTCGCGAATTTTCTTAATTTTTTTTTCACAATCTGCAGCGAAAAAAAAATATGTTGAATATTATGTATGTGTTTTATTATATATTTTTATATATTTATTTTAGGATAAAAACGACAAGCTTGGTCCCGAGTGTCTAGACTGCGGGGTGCACTTTACATCAGAACTAGCATGGAAGCGACACCTAGTGCTTTCTACTAAACATAAAGTCAGGTTTGTACGAGATTAGAATTAATTTTGAATGAAATCTGTTAGTGTAAGCACTCGTACTCACGGGCGATTTTTTGATAGCGCACTGAATTTTCAACGCACTCCTTAGCGAGGAGAGCTGAAAATCCAGTACGCGATAAAAAAACCGTTACCGTAAAAAATCGCCAGTGCGTGTCTGGGCTAAGACCTACCTATACAACGTGTTTAATTAGAGTATTGGGTTAAAAGCATTATACAATGACCAAACCATTTTTTTTAAAGCTAGCTATTATTATTAAGAAAATCGTGTTGACCTTAGCTTTATTTTATGCATTTAAAATTGAGTCTGATCGGCGGTCAGTATTGCAAAATACATAATTAAAAAAAAAATACCTATATTAAAATTTACTGAAATGGATTCAGTAGTCAATTATGAGCAAACTACTTTCAGGACTTCAGTTTATTCTGTTACACGTTGTATATATTATGAGATTATTATTTTTGAACGGTTACAGAAGGACTACAATCGATTTTAGACCGTGTTTCGTTACAGTAACGGTTGCAAATTCTGCGGAGACACATTCTCGAACGAGGACGATCTTAAAGTCCACTTGAGGGTGCACTCACGGAAGCCAATCAACAGATGTAATAATATCAAACTACCCGCCGCCTGTGCTATTGTGAGTAGTGCACTATGTCCTTCCCTCTGAGAGATTAGCATCCTTATTGAGTAACACAGGAAATGTTGGAATGATAATCCCTTGCATTTTAATAATACAAAAAAAATCCATTGCTTCACAATGATTCCAATATTCGTCTACTCGACAACGAAAATTAGACATTTGAAAAAGAAAAATGACCCGGCTCAGAAGCCCGAAAGTCTGGACAACCAGTCTTTTCAAGGGGTTGTATCTTATTACCCAATAATTTGTGGAGGTCAGATAGGCAGTCGCTCCATGTAAAATACTGGTATTCAGCTGCATCCGGTTAGACTGGAAGCCGACCCCAACTTAGTTGGGACAGGGCTAGGCAGATTGAATTGAACATAAATCAAGAAAAATATATTTTACCAATAAAATAAATTCCAAAGAGAGCTTCTACAACTATGAATAAAAAACGTACGTAATCTATTGTTTATTTTAAAATCCTTTTATCCGTTTTGTACACCCGAGCTCCACCGAAAGCAAAATCGGCTTGGCCGACTAGTCAGCCAAAGTCATAGTCGGCCCATCTCTAATGTTTGTCATGTATGTGTAATTGCAGTGCGCCAAATGGTTAGTCAACCGCGTGGACTACAAGACTCACGTGACGTCAGAGCACCCTCACAGCGACGAGGCGAAGAAGTTCCACGCAGACGACCAGACGCCCTTCGTGTGCGAAGTTTGTGGACAGATGTTTAAGGTATTCATTGATATTGCCTTTTTCAGACTGATATTTTTTTTTACTACCTGCGTCTGTGTTTCCGAACGCATACAACCCTAATCTCTTCAAAGTGAGAGTGAACAGGCTTCTTCTGGGTAAGCTTACTTCATCGTCGACTCTGCCTCTGTCACCACTGACCTAGACAAGAGTCAAGAGCAAACCCAACTGAAATAAAAAAAATGTAAAAGTGTGAGTGGGTTTTTTTTTATGGTCGACTATACCTAAGTTCAGTTTGCTCAGAAATCGAGCTCATAAATAGGTAATATCTGCCACTTTTCTTTATTCCTCTTTATCTTATTCTGTGCCATGAGACACCTGAAATCTTATTTCAAAAACCACAAGGCCTTTAAGGTATCATTTTTCCCATCTTTTTCCAGCAACAATGCTTCCTAACATACCACCAACGGAAACACACGGGGGAACGCCCCTACAAGTGCCACGACTGTGACAAAACGTTCCAACTGGCCGGTGCGCTGTCTATACATCGCAGTATACACAATCGGAAGAGGCCGCATCAATGCAAGTTGTGCGCCCGTGTGTTTACATTCAAGAGTGCCCTGAACAAACATATGAAGGTAATCATTTATTGTTAAGTTCTGCTCGCAGGACTGATGGCCGATGGGGCCGAAAGGTTCTGGAGTGATGGCCGCGTACGGGAAGACAGCGTTGAAAGGCCTTTTTTCTTTTTTTTTTTTTACGTGGGGAAATCCTCATGGACTACCTCCGCCTGGGGAAAAGGCGGAGGGGCGTGCCGGACTCTTACCGGCTAAAACCACCCCGGTGTCTCCTCGCACGTGCGCGCGGGGCCGCGGGAATCCAAATTCTTCCGCAGCCCCATACTAGTGCTGGCCCGGTCTGTCCGGGCCTCGTCTCCTGCACGGGGTAGTGAGGTGTTTAACTACCCCGTGCATCGCCTCAGAGGCGCGCGCCGACACCCGCGCGCGCTTCCGCCTTGGGTCCATCAAATAGGGGGCGGGGACTTCCCCAAGTCCCACGCCCCTGGACCCATTCATGGGGGCCGGAAATGGGCGTTGTCCGCCCTTCTCCTGCACCCGGTGCGCCTTCTGCGGCCGGGGAAGGGAGTCGAGATCTCCCTCTCCCGTTCCGCAGTTTTCTTCTGCGACATCACGTCCTCGCAGAAGGACACCACCGCGTCCCACGACTCTGCGCTACCGACCATCCTCCGCACTGCGGCCGGCAGCGACAGATCACCTCCTACTTCATTTGTGAGGACACGGCGCTGCTCCTCCCAAGCTACACACTCGGCGAGCGTGTGTTGCGCCGTGTCCTCCCCGCAATGGACGCAATGGTGGCACCAAGCGTCCGGCTCCCTGTTTATGCGGCACAGGTACTTGCCGAAGCAGCCGTGCCCCGACAGCACCTGCGTCACCCTAAACCACAGGGAGCCGTGCCTTCTCCCGAGCCAGTCGTCGAGTACTGGCCGGATCGCCTCGACGGTAGCGAGGCCGGCGGTAGGGCGCAGAAGCCTTTGCCGCCATTCCGCCACCAAGACCTGACGGAGCTCCTCTTGGCGCAGCGCGATCTGTCGCTGCAGCGGCCTTGAGCCCCGTGCCCGCTCTTCCTCGCGCCATCGATATAATGACGCGAGTACTTTCGCCTCTAGGTCCCAGGGCGGGGATCCGGCCAGGACGCAAGCCGCCTCGTAGGAAATCGTGCGGTACCCGCGGACGACTCGGACGGCCATCGCACTCTGCGGTTTGCGCAGAATGGCAAGAGTGCCGGCCGTCATGTCCATCGCCCACACAGGGGCCCCGTACAGGGCCATGGACCGCACGATTCCCACGTACAACCGCCTACAGGCGGCGCACGGGCCCCCCAAGTTGGGAAACATCGTTGAAAGCGCGCCCGCTGCACCCATCAGCTTGGGCGCCAGCCGCCGGAAGTGGGGCCCGAATTCCCATCGGCTGACGAGCACCAATCCCAGATACTTCATGGTGGACTCGACAGCTATCCGGGCCCCGCTGACCACGATGTGTGATCCCGGCGCCGGTGCACGTCGGGGGCCATGAAACACCATGGCCTCCGACTTGTTTAGGGCCACCTCCAGGCCCAGGCGCCGGATGCGGTTCACGACCTGTGACACCGCAGCCGTGGCTATCAACGTCGCTTCCCTGTGCGAGCTCCCCCGGGCAGCGACAAGCGTGTCGTCCGCATAACACGTCAAGTCGGCGCCCGACTGGAGCTCGCCTCTCAGCACCCACTCGTAGCCGATGTTCCACAGGAGTGGTCCCAAGACCGATCCCTGTGGAACACCGCACGACATGAGGTGCCGACTGGCACCGTCACGTCCCCGATAGGTGACGCATTTATCCTCCAGATAAGCCCCTACCGTACGGCGGAGGTAGGGAGGCACGCGATGGTATTTCAGAGCCTCCCGAATACAACTCCAGGGTAGGGTCTTGACTGCGTTGGAGATGTCTAAAGACACCGCCAGCACCAACCCACCCCGGGACACCGTCTCCTCCGCTAGGGCCCTCACTCGCATGATGGCGTCTATGGTGGAGCGCCCCCGACGAAAACCGAATTGGTTGTCGTCCAGGTTCGGCCCCTCCCTGCACAAGTGGCTGACGAGGCGATTTGCGATAATGCGCTCAAAAAGTTTGCCCGCCTCGTCGAGCAGCACTATGGGCCGATACGCGGACGGCGAGTCCGCGGAGCGTTGGAAGGCCTGCCACAAGATGGACCGATGACCTGGTGAAGGCCGCAGGCATCCGCTGGATGCGCGAAGCACAAAACCGATCAAAGTGGCGATGCTTGGGGGAGGCCTATGTTCACACATGACAGTTTGTGGACGTCTTTCGGTTGAAATGATGATGATAAAGTACTGCTTACCATACTGTCCTGTAGAAAAGTGAAGAGCCATACGATTTTGTACAAACGGTTAATTGTCACCTTGGCCTGCCCTTCAAATGATTATGGTAGGGTGTTAAGATTCCCGGAAGACACGGTGGAGCATACGGTGGAGGTCTGCCCTGCTTGGGCGGAGCACCGCCGCAGGAGGCGCCCTGGGCCTCGGGAATCCCAAGCCGATTCCCGGCCACCGTAGGTGCGGGCTTGCGGACGGCGAGTAATGGGCAGCTCGCCGTCCGATAAGGACCAGGCCCGGGTCGACGGCGCGTTGTGTTCCACGCGCGCCTCAAAAAGATGTCAGCACCAAGGACGGGGTCCGCTAGGGCTGATGCCTGCCAGGGTTGCGGGAAAGTCCGAAAGGGTTACCGTGGCCCCTGGCACAGGCAACTGAAGAAACACGGGTGGGTTTTAGTCAGTAAGAGTCTGACACGCCCTCCCGCTCCGCCTAGAGCCGGAGAAGTTATTTGATGGTTACCCACCCTAATAAAAAAAGGGTGTTAAGATTATTTGCTATGAAAAAAGAGAGGTGTGACAGTGTCCTAATGATGGGTACACATATTATGTAAAACGTAACATGAAATGTAACTAACGTTAAAACTAGTTGTTGTTTTACATTATCATGTTGCATCCTAATCCTAACTAATATTATAAATGCGAAAGTAAGTTTGTTTGTTTAAAACGGCTAGACGGATTTGGATGAAATTTGGCACATGGGTAGACCATGACCTGGGGAAGGACTTACCTAGGCTACTTTTCATCCTGGATCGCAGACGAATTCGCGGCCAACAGCTAGTAGCATATATTTGGACTGCATGGTCGTTTCAACGTTTGTTACATTTTACATGTTACGTTTCACAATGTGTGTCCACCTTACAAGAAAGCGATCGTAGAGATCATTTGTTCGGCGAACCCGATGTTATAAAGTGGTACGGACACTAGGAGGCGAACTGTTTGTGCAAGACAGTTACACTATAAAAACAATTGAAAAAATAGTACTTTACAACAAAAAACAATTAGTCAAGAGCTCAAGTGGCTCATACAAAAGGCTACAAAACCTTTTCAAAAAGCATGTAAATATTTATTAATTTTTATTTATTTATTTAAGGACAACCAACAAAGCATACACCAAAGATACATGTTAAAATTATATGGGTACCTATATCATTTTGACATTTTATAGTGTAGCCTTAATTAAAGGCTGCCACGGCATGCATTAAACATATTAGTAGGAAATACAGTTACAAAAGGGTTACAAAAAACTAAAGAAAATACAAAAAGTTACAAAATAAAACATATTTTACTAATTTAGATAGATTTCAAGTGAAAATTAAGACAAGTACGTCTAAACAATTATGTCTAACTGTTAGAAAGCTTCATTGTAGATTGCTGCCATTCGCCGAACTGGTTAACGTGGACCCACAACAATGTTGTACCATTGTTACTTAATATGTTGTCCATTAGGCATTAGTACTTACTTATTGTTGAGCCAAGTTTCGCTTGCGCAATTCCAGAGATCAATACTTCCTATTTTACCCAGTAAATACTTTAAGGACAGAATAATTTTCCTCTCTTTCTCGCACCCAACACTAACATAGCGCCACCACATTCGCTCATTCCTTTCTTGCCCACAGGTCCACCTTGGCATCCGTCCCCACAAATGCGCGATCTGCGACAAAGGCTTCATACACATGTGCGACTTAAAGCTGCACATCAAATACGTACACGACAAGATACCGTGGCCTAAGAAGAAGAACAAGAGGACTATTGCAGACGATGCTCCGTATTTGGACTACCACTGATGTACTGGAATAGCCCGACAGCCTGACAACCAGTATTACCAAGGGGTATCGTGATGCCCAGTAACTGGGTTGTTGAGACAGATTGGCAGTCGCTACATGTAAAATACTGGTATTCAGCTGCATCCGGTTAGACTTGAAGCCGACCACGACATAGTTGGCAGATGATGGTGCTTGATATACTGGAAACATTATCAGCCTAGTCTTTTGCTAGATCCGCTTTTAGAGTAACTAAATTCCTTAAATATGCAGGCAAGGAGGAGTTATGATGTAGAAAGGTCACCCATCCTTAGGCTGACGCTGACAAACGCAACGCAACACAATGCAGCTTAACCTCGAAGATCGGTTAGCCGGATCGCTTCAGGACTAAACTTGCTTGAGTGAAGTTTACTCCACAATAAGATGATTGTGAAGAAATCTATGAATCTCGTAAGATATCTCATAAGAAATGTACTAAAATTATTTAAACTGTGAATTAATATATGTACCTACAATTATTGTAAGAAATATATTTTTGATTATTTTCATAATGCTGTAAAACTATGAAATCATTTCTCAACCATATCACACTCACCTACCTATCTAAAAAAAGTACTCTGTGACTACGCCAAAAACAGCTGACTATTCTGTAAAAATCTTACCTCAGAACAATAACTAAAGCATAGAAGGAAGCTAAATTTAACTAATATAGTCGTCTCTGTTTTCTTATACACTCATAACAGCATTAGAAAGAGACAGATGTAGGTTGCTCAAAATGCAAAGCGTCACAAAGCAAACGTCAATTTGGCTACCTTGGCTACCTTTATGATACTAAGTTTAAAAGCTACTTAACGTCTCAGGTTTTTGTGTATGACTTTGTTCATCGCATTTTTTCGTATAATGCTTATGGGCGCATGGGAGTTGAAGTGCTTCGTTGATTTTACGTGTTTTTATAAAAATAGTTCAAAATTAATAGTGATTTAGTGTAAATCGCAAAGCTTAAAGATTAAATAATGTTCTGCGTTATAGTGGGATGTAAATCACATTCATCCCGCAAAGAAAATGATGCGGATATCATAAGCTTCCATCGGTAAGTAATCAAATATGGTCATTTTATCGGTTTTGTATTCTCACTGTAGGTTATTTTGGCATTTTTTCAAATTATTTGAGTTTAGTGTACTCGGTAGTGTTTTGAAATCAATATTTTATGTAATTAAATAATTCGATTCTAGGGAAAATAGAAATTTTAAATCGGTATAGAAATTTTTGCAATAGTGCTTGTAAAAATAAACTATCGATAGAATATCGATAGAACTAACGTCATCTAAATTATTACATTATTTTTCTTTACACGTAGTTTTGGGAAGAATTAAATATTTAAGAGTGAAATAAATACCTAAATATCTACGGTCTTGCCAGCAAATCATACGTATGAGCAATGAAATGACAGAGGTCAAAAAGCCGTGTGGCTCATGGTATAATAATTTAAACTCATGTGTAGCTATGATTTTTTTTTTAATTTTCAGATTTCCCTCCGATATTGATAATTATGAGACAAACATGGATCAACGCTATTGCACGTAACTACTGGGAATGGAAAAAACAACATCGTAATTGTTCCAAACATTTCAGCAATGACTGCTTTATTATAATGTTGCTCCAACGTCAATTTTTGATGATTTACTCGAACATTCATTCGTTAATGATGTATTGGATGAACATAGAAATTTGTTGATTAAATTGATAAGCAAAGAATATTTAACACTTAGAATTCATTATATCGCGAAAGAATTATCTTCTCCTGTAGAAAAAGTAAGGACATTTCTAATAAAAACTATAATTTTTAAAGGACAGTGATTTAAATTTTTTGTTACTTGTTCCGGTGCCAATCGCTCTTTAAAAAATATTTAAGCGTTTTCTCGGTAATTTCAATTTGTTAATAATTTATCCTGTGTTTATAAATAAATAAGTTAATCAGACAGAAGTGAGTTTATTTCACCTTAGCATATTTTAGATTTAAATGCCAAGGAGCGATAGCATAAACTAAGAAGTCGATATCGGTATTTATTTTATGCATAGTCACATCACTAGCTAATACTCTTTTGTCTATGACAGCGTACACTTCAAATGTCCTAAAGCGCCTTCTATGCTTTAGTTATTGTTCTGAGAATCTTACCATGTAAACTTAGGTGAAGCGAGTTGTCAATAATGTCAATCCCTAGCAACCGGTGCAATGACAGCACACGCCAATCTCATTAGCGGCAGTTGGGGAGTTAGGCCATAACAAGGAACTTATATTGGGCCCTCAGAACAATAACTAAAGCATAGAAGGAAGCTAAATTTAAGTAATATAGTCGTCTCTGTTTTCTTACACACTCATAACAGCATTCGAAAGAGACAGATGTAGGTTGCTCAAAATGCAAATCGTCACAAAGCAAACGTCAATTTGGCTACCTTGGCTACCTTTATGATACCAAGTTTAAAAGCTATTTAACGTCTCAGGTTTTTGTCTATGACTTTGTTCATCGCACTTTTTCGTATAATGCTTATGGGCGCATGGGAGTTGAAGTGCTTCGTTGATTTTACGTGTTTTTGTAAAAATAGTATAAAATTAATAGTGATTTAGTGTGAATCGCAAAGCTTAAAGATTAAATAATGACCTGCATTATAGTGGGGTGTAAATCACATTCATCCCGCAAAGAAAATGATGCGGAAATCATAAGCTTCCATCGGTAAGTAATCAAATACCTATGGTCATTTTATCGGTTTTGTATTCTCACTGTAGGTTATTTTGGCATTTTTTCAAATTATTTGAGCTTAGTGTACACGGTAGTGTTTTGAAATCAATATTTTATGCAATTAAATAATTCGATTCTAGGGAAAATATAAATTTTAAATCGGCATATAAATATTTTGCAATAGTGCTTGCAAAAATAAACTATCGATAGAATATCGATAGAACTAGCGTCATCTAAATTATTACATTATTTTTCTTTACACGTAGTTTTGGGAAGGATTAAATATTTAAGAGTGAAATAAATACCTAAATACCTACGGTCTTGCCAGCAAATCGTACGTATGAGTAATGAAATGACAGTGGTCAAAAATCCGTGTGGCTCATGGTATAATAATTTAAACTCACGTGTGGCTATGATTTTTTTGTCATTTTCAGATTTCCCTCCGATATTGATATGAGGCCAAAATGGATCAACGCTATTGCACGTAACTACTGGGAATGAAAAAAAACCACATCGTATTTGTTCCAAACATTTCAGCGATGACTGCTTTATTAAAATATTGCTACCAACGTCAATTTTTGATGATTTACTCGAACATTCATTCGATAATGATATATTGGATGATCATAGAAATTTGTTGCTTAAATTGATAAGCAAAGAATATTTAACAATTGGAATTCAATATATCGCAAAATAATTATCTTCTCCTGTAGAAAAAGTAAGGACATTTCTAACAAAAACTATAATTTTTAAAGGACAGTGATTTAAATTTTTTGTTACTTGTTCCTTCACCTTAGCATATTTTAGATTTAAGAGCGTTTATACATTATGAGTGGCAACGTCGCAATTTAGTGTCATATTTCGTGGTTTTCAATTTTTATCATTTATTCGGAACTATATTTTAAAAATCGGTTTATTTAACTTTTTAGAATTATGTGAAATCTGTGTAAAAGGTAAGAAATCGTTGCGTTTACAGTTCTATTTATATGCAAATAATACATTGGAAACTTGCAGGGCGTTATTTTCATTGTAAAATAACTGTAAGCATTACGATTACTTACTTTTTACACAGATTTCACATAATTCTAAAAAGTTAAAGAAACAGATTTTTAAAATATAGCTCCGATTAAATGATGAAAATGGAAAACCACGAAATGTGACACTAAATTGCGACGTTGCCACTCTTAAGGTAAGGTAAGGTAAGGTAGGTAAGAGCGTTTACGCTCTTAATGCCAAGGAGCGATATCATAAACTAAGAAGTCGATATCGGTATTTATTTTATGCATAGTCACATCACTAGCTAATAATCTTTTGTCTATGACAGCGTACACTTCAAATGGCCTAAAGCGCCTTCTATGCTTTAGTTATTGTTCTGAGATTGGGCCATAATCGCTCGTGCTCACAGCGCTCACATCAATAATTTGCGTTCCGATTTAGATAACACGATTATGACGGCTGAGAGCTATCAACAATTCGGAACGCTCGTGAACGCGCTCACAGTGCTAGCTCAACGTCATCCCTAAACCGTACACAAGATAGACCGATTGTTTTTTATTGATAATTTAAGTTCATCGCATTGGCACATACGATTTGTTGGATGACTCTATCGACTGATTATTCAGATTTCGACGATTCGTCCAGTGATGAAAAGGATGACGAAGTATGCACTTCGTCATCCTCTATTAGCGTATTTTTATGCTCCAGGCAAAGATTTACCCTGAATAAAAATACCACGAATTACAAACTACATAGATGTAACGATTATTAATATAATGTGCATGAGTTTAAAACTCATTTCGGGTATGCTGTTACGTGATGGATTTTGCAGCACAATTTCGAAAATGCCACGTTAGTTTATAGATATAAGATATTATGATACAACTCGAAACAAACCAGCACAACTGTCATTTTTGACAGCGCTCGCATATGTTATGTTCTGTGGTCGGCGTTTATGCAAGATGGCGCATGTCATGACGATTCACAGGACATCGTTATCGCGCTCACGCTATTTCGAAACGGGTGTACGCACGATTAAATTGATTACAGCGCAATTCGGAATGCACCCTAAGTGTTCACGGTGATATTTTTGCGGATAGACCATTGAGCTAGGAATAAGTCAATGGGATAGATAGACCGGCTGTAGTGTCATCCCACACAGGGTATATTATGTTCTGTGATCCCCCCTGCCGCTAGCAGCTCTACTGTTATTGTTTAGAAGAAGAAAGAAAGAAAATGCGTTTATTTGCGGTAAACATGACGCAAAAAATAACACAACACAGAAAATATGAAAAGAAGCAACGTGTTCTTAGATTTGAAATAGTGTCATCGCAGCACAGCGCATGGAGACGGCATTGTCAGGCAGCTGTTTCCATACAAACCAAGCGTGTCACTCGCACAATGACACAAATGACAGACATATAACTATTATAAGTCAATGCTTATAACAGACTAATATTCGTCTTTAAGCAATGACTAAAGACTAAGAGAGGACATGAACTAAAAGATCTATATAAATTAAATACATTATGGAAATATCATACGATTCTATACAGAAATAAAAAAATATACATGTTTCTTTCTAACTTATGCAATTCTGCCAGTGTCAAAAAGAGAAAACCGTATTTTGTCAGTTTTCTAAAATTGCAATTCAATTTCAATTGACGTCACGGAAGCCCTGCCCATCGGCCGGTTCGCCATTTTAGTTTCTGGTTTTGAGTACTTCTCAGAGTGTACATGAAGTGTCATTTGGCGTTATCGTGCGACTAAATATTAAGTTTTTTTCCATTTTGAGAACATTTTGAGTGCTGTAAATTTGACTGAGGCTGTCTGTGATAGAGGAAACCATGCCTAAGTGTTGTGTGAGGGGCTGTGGCTCGAATTACAGTAAAAAAGCGCCTCTGATATCCCTGCACAAGTAAGTCGAAAGAATTCATAGATTATTAAGTTTCCTATATAAATTTATACCAATTTCTAGTCTCAATTTCATGTTTATTACTGTTCGGTCATAGATTATTGCCTATTCATAGTCTTTCGAACGATATATTTCCTTATTTTGGTTTTGTTTACTACGTATTTTTATTGACAAATATAGTGTTGTGATTGTGTAATTTGCACAACGAATCGATTTAGCATCGATAAAAACCAAATTTCGTTTGAATATTTAGCATGAAAAAATATACACATTTATGTTAGTTTGCGTGTTTTGTTTGTGTTTTTAGGTTACCAAAAAATGATAAACTTAAAAGTAAGTGGCTTGAATCATTGGGTCAAGAAAATATCGACTCCAGCCAGGAAAATGTTTGTTCACTACATTTTGAAGAGTCTTGTATTAATAGAAGTCTTGATATAGTGAGACTTCACGACAATGCAATACCGACAAGGCTCCCTAAGGTAAATTATCACATTTTCATTGTAAGCCTACATTTACCCATATATTCGAAAATAATGTTGGAGCTGATGAAGATTGTACAACCTATCTTTGCATTGTATAAATTCAATCTCTTAGTATTGTATAATTGCATAGCACATGTGTGAGCACTATGTACCCACTATAAAGGTTACTGGGTTCGTCTTTCATTGACTTGAATGTGCCCTGGCGGCTGAGAGTATGTCATGCTCACTCAAATGTGTCGCTGGTGGTGACGTGTGTATTGGATCATTGAGTTCCCTTCAAAATGGTTGAGCTGAATGGTGCTGATCCATATGTCATGTTCGTGAACGGGCGCCGTCAGTAGGCATGGTCATTTCTTAGCTGCCACGGCTTATTTTAATTCCATAATTGTTTTTATCTTTTTATTACGGACGCTTTTAACGTGCACGTGTCTCGGGGCTCGCTGGGCCGAACCAACGCAAATGCATACGTGCATCCGTGGTGGAGCGACCCAGACTGCCGGGCACTTCTTCTCATGCAACCGAGCGGGTGGGCAGGTTGCGGATAGCTCAACTCCGGCTGCGGGACCGGCTGCCAACAGTCGATCTCGCACCTGGAGCATCTCGTAAGAGATCCCGGACAAGAGAAGTGCCCGAACACCAGGCCCCAGGTCTAGGGTAACCCATACACCTTATTCCATGCTCCAATTTGACCCAATCAATCCAACCCCTCCCTATCCATAAATCCCGTCAATCCATAAATCCTTAGGCCAATTCCCAGACCTACGGTGACCAATAACCTATACCTTATCTCCAAACACCCTCCCTCCTGTCCTTAATTCCTATCGGTCCCAGAGGAAGGGTAACCTCGATTCCAAAAAAGCCCACCCCCTCGTCAAATGAAATAATGCAGATGGAACCGAAATCTACCCAGGTGGGTCCCGGCCAAGCCGGGGAATCCCACACCGCTACGGCGGTCAGCCCTCATCGTATTCTGGGGGGGGCAACCAACTGCACGACTTCATCGTCTTCGCCGTGCTATTCAGCACGGCAGGCTGCTGATTCAGCGCCCAAAACACAGGCAGCGACCCACGCGCCCATTGACACAACTCTGGCTGCGACCAACGCGCCAACGAACCCTACCACGGCTGCGACCCACGCGCCAATACCCACTACGAGTCGTATGCCTCCCGCGAGCATCTGGCAACAGAGCATCGTGAGGAACAGCGTAAGCTACCCTGACGATGACCCCGGCGACCTTACCACTCTCCCGGGTGCCGGAGTACGACTGCTGAAGAAGCGCGGAAAAACCACCCGGGGGAAGAAAGTAGGCGACCGAAAGCGCTACCCTCGCGAAGGCACTAGCCAGCGCGAAGCGCGATCGGACGCCGAAGAGTTAGTACGCGACCAGCCACGAGTCCGCGACGGGGAAACCCGGCGCGAAAAGGGGCCGGACGCGGAAAACAGAGAACGGCCGCAAGTCCGCGTAGGGGAAACCCAGCGCGAAAAACGGCCTAACGTGGGACTACGCGACCAGCCGCAAATCCGCGAAGGGGAAACTCAGCGCGAAAAGCGGCCGGACGCGGAACCACGCGTGCAAGGGCAAGTCCGCGAAGGGGCAACCCAGCGCGAAAAGCCCATGCACCCGACAGAGTCTGCCGGGGGCGCCAGTCGACCTTACGCAAACACCGACACATCCCGAGACAATCCCAGACCAAAACACCGCAGAGGAAAACGAGGTGGATCCTTGCACCCTAACCCCGCCACTCGGCCGGGCACCTCCAAGTCGCAGCCTGGACCGAGCGGTTCAGGGCCGGCGAAGAGGGATCGCCCGGACGACACGGCGTCACCGGGTACGCTCCAGGGGGATGCAAAGCGTGTAAGGATCCACTCCGCCCAGGAGGAGCCGAGGACCTATGCGCGGGCCACCAAGGATATTCCTGCGCGGCTCGCCGTAGCAATCTGCTTCCCTCCCCCATCCAGAGACTTGACAGCAGAAGAGGCCGAGCAGGTTAAAGTAGGCCTAGTAGACCTACTCATGGGCGGGGACCTGTCGACACCACTCCCTTCAACACCACTCCCTGCCTTCCGCGGATACCCACGGGTAGCGGAGGGCACAGTGCAAATGTGGTGTGAGGACGACTACGCCCTAACCTGGCTTTCACAAAACGTACCCCGCATAAAACTGCCAGACACAGACAACACACTGACGGTACTCCGACAGTCGGACGTGCCCACCCGGGTGAGAGCCTCGCTTTTCGTCCCTCGCTATCGAGGAGACGTGCTGAGGCTCCACAACATACTCATACGTCAGAACACCTGGTACGACATAGCCAGGTGGTCAATGTACAGGGCAACCAGGGTCGGTGGTGAGAACTATGGGACATATTTGACCCTGGGTCTACCACCGACTGAGGCGGAAAAGGTCCTGGGTCGGGAGCGTCGCATATCGTACCTGCTAGGTTCGATATACGTGCGCTTCTGGCCCACGGCCCAGCCCACGGACAGTACGACGGACACGGAGACCGCACCGACAGGGACACGGACGGAGGACACGGAGATTGCCCAGCTCGAGGAGGTCATGGCCCGCGCGGCGATGGCTGACGTTGAGGCCACCATACCACCTACATCTCCCGGCTGGAGCGAGAGGCTGTTAGCGTCGTCACCGGTTGACACACAAGACAACCAATACAGAGAGGGGGTAGCGGAGGAACTGTCCGATGGATCCACCACAGACTAACACCTCCCCCTCCCCATCGCCATCAACACCACTCCATATCATCCAGACAAACCTCCAACACAGCCAAACTGCCACGGCTAGCTTACGCAGGGCACTGGAGGTTAACCCCCATACAATCGCACTGATCCAAGAGCCGTGGATCAGGAACAATAGAATATGCGGCCTTAGTAACATCGGAGGTAAGCTAATCCTCAACACGCATAGCACAGACAAACCTAGATCCTGTGCATACATACCAAAAAACATCCCTACCACGCTACTTACTCAATTCTGTTCCAGAGATCTGACAGCTGTCAGACTCCAGACCGTAGATGATCTTCCAGATATTGTACTGGCCTCGGTATACATGCCGGGCGAGGACACAGACTGCCCGCCGAAAGAAATGGCCGACCTGGTACAGCACTGTGAGCACACCAAACTGGACCTGATTATCTGCACCGATTCGAACGCCCATCACCCGCTCTGGGGTAGCGATGCATCGAACTCCAGAGGAGAGGTATTATCCACTTATTTATTCTCTACTAACCTTAACATTATTAACCGAGGCTCTGAACCCACTTGGGTCACAGCCCGAGGACAAACTATCATAGATTTAACTCTTGCTACAGAAAACGCGACCAACCTTATCACAAACTGGCACGTATCGGGAGAACCTTCTTGCTCAGACCACAGAAGGATCCGTTTCACACTAACTACCAACACTAAAAAACCCATGCCGAGACGAAACCCGCGGCACACCGATGTACCCGGGTACAAGCGCCTCCTGGCAGCCTTACTAACCAGGCACCTATCACAAACAACCATAAAAGACACCACACAACTAGAATACACTGTAACAAAGCTAACAGAATACCTAACTCAGGCATACCATGCATGCTGCAAGCTAAGGGCGCCTCGAACTAACAGTGAGAGATGTCCCTGGTGGAACGCCGAACTAGGTAAACTCAGGAATACACTAAGAAAGCAATTTAACAGAGCTAAGAACACCAGACTACCGGAAGATTGGGAGCTATACAAAGAGACCCAATATACTTACAAAAAGCAAATCAGAACCGCCAGGAGAACAGCTTGGCGAAAGTTCTGTGAATCCATCGAAAACAACAATGAAGCCGCAAGAGTAAGGAAGATACTGGCAACTGACCAGGATCGAACCCTCGGCGCGCTGAAAAGACCCGACAACTCGTACACACTGACGGACCAGGAAACCAGCAAGGTCCTTCTTGAGACCCACTTCCCAGACTGTAAAATCCTAGACGACAGGACCTGGGAAGCTGAGCCAGACTGGATCCCAACGGAACGCGACTGGTCCAGAGCCCACAGTCTAGTAACAGAAGACCGCATAAATGATAAATGATAAATGATAAATGATAAATGATAAATGATAAATGATTTTATTTCTGTAAGTAGGTTTTTACAAACACTTTTACACGTCAATCATATTTTTTTTTAAACTAGATGAGGTCGGCGTTTCCTATCTGACTACTCTGAGAAGAAAGGCCGAAACAAACTCAGAGGTCACAGTCTCTTTTAAAGTCCAGACAGAATCTTGGTCAGATCATGTGAAGGCTATGTAGATCGGTGTCTGAAATGGTCTTTTGAGGAAAGAACCCCACAGATTGAGTGGACCTGTCCAGTCAGTGCACGCAATTGTCAGCAATCGTGCAGCTCAACTCAGAACTTAAGGAGCTCAACGATTCGACGAACAATACCAAAGAAAGGACATTTGAGTAGGCCGCACAAGTTACTCAAACTGCCAGATCATGATTACACTAAGAGTAAAAATACAAAAAAAAAAAGCAATGACCAACATAGTTCTCACATTCACAATAGTTAAAATAATAGCATAATACTTTACAAAGTAAATACTCTTGTCATAGTATATGTATATGAAATTCATTAATGTCAATGTGTATATAAAATCCGGACATAATCATTGAGGACCATGCAGATTGGTGTCTGAAATGGACTTTTGAGAAAAGAACCACACAGATTGAGTGGACCTGTCCAGACAGTGCACGCATTTGTCAGTAACCGTGCAGCTCGACTCAGAACTTAAGGAGCTCAACGATTCGACGAACAATACCAAAGAAAGGACATTTGGGTAGGCCACATAAACTACTCAAACTGCCAGAACATGATTAAAACTGGAATAATAACCCACATAGTCCTCACATTCACAACAATTAAAATAATATAATACTTTATACAGTAAATATTCACGTCATTGTATATGTAAAAAGTTATAGATACTTATAGCAAAGATTAAAAGTACAATAGTTAGCAAAAAAAACAATAAAATAAATCAACATTCCCTGTGTAAATTTATTGGAACAGCTCACTCCCAAGCCTTTTTGTCCTCAATAAAGTATTTGACAGTATAATAGGCTTTCTGGCATAGTTTCCTTTTTATAAAAGATTTGAATTTATTAAGGCTTAGTTCTTGAATGTGGCTAGGAAGTTTATTATAAAAATGTATACATTGACATCTAAACGAGCCACCTATTTTCTTGAGCCTGGTTGTAGGAACAACAAATTTGTGTTTGTTCCTAGTATTTATACTATGGATATCACTGTATTTTTTAAACAGATTAATATTTTTATGTGCATACAAAAGATTTTCATAAATATACTGAGAAGGCACAGTCATTATATTAATCTCTTTAAATTTTTCTCTGAGGGAGTGTCTGGGACTTAATTTATAAATTGAACGAATTGCCCTTTTTTGTAAAACAAAAATCGTCTGAATGTCGGCGGCATTTCCCCACAGCAGAATACCGTACGACATTACACTATGAAAATAACTGAAGTATACTAAACGGGCTGTCTCTAAATCTGTTAAACCACGAATTTTTCTAACAGCGTATGCTGCAGAGCTAAGCTTTTTTGACATTTTATCTATATGGGGGCCCCATTGCAGCTTGGCGTCTAAAGTTATGCCTAAGAATACTGTGGTATTTTCGGGTTTCAACTCTTCCCCCTTTATGAGAACACTTGTTTCTACCTGTCTAACATGTGGTAACGTAAACTTAATACATTTAGTTTTTTTCTCGTTAAGAAGAAGGTTATTAACGTTAAACCAGTTAACTACTTTTGCGAGGGCGCTATTTACATTGTCAGTAACCAGCTGCTGACGTTTGAGTTTAAATAAAAGTGAAGTGTCGTCTGCAAACAGCACTATATCATGTTTATCCTTTATGAGGTAAGGCAAGTCATTTATATAAATAAGAAATAAAAATGGACCTAGAATTGAGCCTTGAGGGACCCCCATTCTTACTACCGATCCGGGAGATCTTTTCCCGTTAACATCAACTCTCTGAATCCTATCACTTAAATAAGAAGTAAGAAGATCCAGAGAGGCGTTCCGGATTGATTCATAAAGTGGGCTATCAACACCTACCAACCATACAAGTCCGCAGGTCTTGATGGCATTTTCCCGGCCCTGCTGCAATGGGGGGCTGACTATATTACACTATGCCTGAAGGCTATCTATCGGGCATCCATAGCACTCAGATATATACCCCTAGCCTGGCGCGAAGTGAAGGTCATCTTTATACCTAAACCTGGCAAAGCTGACTACACACAACCCAAGGCGTACAGACCCATAAGCCTCACATCCTTTCTACTAAAGACCCTAGAGAGACTCTGCGATCGGCATATCCGAGACGGACCTCTTCGGGCAAGACCACTCCACAAACAACAACATGCGTACTCCACAGGCAAATCAACGGAATCCGCGCTGCACAGTGTGGTATCCAAAATTGAATGCGCGGTGGACTACAAATGCTCAGCACTGGCCGCCTTCATTGACATCGAAGGCGCCTTTGACAAAACCACTTTCAAAAGCATCAGCACGGCCCTGGACAGGCACAATATAGACCCGTCCTTGAGTGGCTGGATCACCAATATGCTCAGACAGAGAGCCGTACAAGTAACCGTAAATGACACCACAAGGGCCATTGTAGCAAAGGGCTGCCCGCAAGGGGGCGTCCTATCACCGCTCCTATGGAACCTGGTCGTAGACAACTTAATAAAAGAACTCAACGACAAAGGTTACTTCACCGTAGGCTACGCCGACGACCTAACCATAATAATAAATGGCGCCCATGAAAACACCTTGTGCAATCTAATGCGCCAGGCCCTGAAGATAGTGGAGAATTGGTGCGGCAAACACCAACTCTCAGTGAACCCCACAAAAACCGAGTTGATTCTCTTCACAAAAAAGAGGAAATTAACGACACTACAACTACCACGTTTCTTTGGTACCACCCTAAGCCTATCAACTGAAACCAAATACCTGGGCATCTTTTTGGATAAACAGCTGAATTGGGCAAAACACACCAACTACATCACCACGAAGGCCAGTATATCCTTGTGGCAGTGCAAGCGATTGCTTGGCAAGAATTGGGGGATTAGCCCACGGGTTACCCACTGGCTATACACCACAGTCATCCGACCAATCATTACATATGGCTCAGTAGTCTGGTGGCCCAGAACAGAACTGAGCACAGCCCAAAGAGACCTCGAAAAGCTGCAACGGCTCGCGTGTGCGGCGATCACCAGCTGCATGAGAACTGCACCCACCGCTGCCCTACAGGTTATGCTTGGGCTACCGCCCCTACACCTCATTGTGAGGGAGGAGGCGACCCTGGCTACCTTTAGGCTACATATAGCAGGAACCCTGAGCAATGACTCCAGGGTCAAGCACAAACGTTTAAGGGAAGAGGCGATCAGGCGTCAGCCGATGATGGCATCACCCTGCGACAAGGCCCTGAAACAATACTGCTTTCAAAAGCACTACAGCGTAGTGCTTGAAGAGGAGCAGTACGACCATTCAGGCCTAAAGGAACTGAGAATTTACACCGATGGATCAAAAACCGACTGCGGAACTGGAGTCGGAGTGTTCTCACACGATCTCAACATAAAAATATCCAGACCCCTGGGAATGCTCAACACAGTCTATCAGGCAGAGTGTGTGGGCATAATACAGGCGGCTTATGCCATAGCAGCCAGAAGAGTTGCGGACACCCGAATCCGCATACTCTCTGACAGCGCCTCAGTCCTCCAATCCCTAGGGAAAAAATGCATTACTTCGAATCTAATACTAGAATGTCACAATGCGCTTGAACGGGTAACCGTATCAAACCGCAATACAGTGACGCTACAATGGATAAAAGGACACAGTGGATCGCTAGGTAACGACGCAGCTGATGAGCTGGCCAGGAGGGCATCCAGCACGTCGGTCTGTGGACCGGAACCTATCGTGCCCATCCCGTTCAACCAACTACGCAGGTGGCTACAGGAGTACACCCACACACAAGCAGAGAGCTGGTGGGCGTCGTCACCGGGCTGCAGGCAATCCAAGGAAGCCATGCCATCACTAGACGGCAAGCTAACCAGGCGGTTGCTACGCCTGGACAGGAAAGGCATGCGCCTGGTGACGGGGACCATCACGGGACACTGCTCGCTAAACAAACACTTTCACACAATAGGCATAACGGACAGCCCTCTATGCAGGGCTTGCATGGAGGCTGACGAAACTGTCACGCATGTGCTCTTCGAGTGCACAGGCGTCGCCCAAATTAGGTCAAAAACCCTCGGGACACCCAGATCTTACACAGATGTTCTTAATAGACCAGGAGACCTAATCAGCTTCTGGAGGGAGGTGGGCTGGTTGGAATAACCACCGACGGCCGACATGGCTCACGCACAATGGTCCATTGAAGGACTAAGTGCGGAAACCAGACAAATAACATAGAACATAGAACATAGAACGTGCACGTGTTTCTACATCGTTCTCACATGCATAATTACAACATGAATGATGTAACCACTTTTTTGTAACAATATTTTGATTTAAAAGAGTGTCCATGGAGTTTCTTGCCCGTTCTTCTCCATAGGTACCTACTACGCTTTGGAATGGGCAACTAGCTTCATCTTTCTGACTGACCGACCCCTTGACAATTCAAAAGTGCCTGTAATTGGTTTATTTGAAATAAATGCTTTGAGTTTGAGTCATAATACATTATTATTTCCCTGTACATTTATTGTAGACAGGCAGACTTTATTGTATTTCACATTATTGGTGTACTTAATACTAATTACAAACTGATATTATTGTATCTATTTGAAATAAAACGGTTCTCCCATTAAATGCATAATATCGATTTCTGTTGTTTTATTTTGTTAATAATCGGTATAGTTTTGAATTCCTTGTTGCAGTTTTATTTACTCTTCTTCTAGCTTGATTATCACGAGCAACTATTAATCATAGAGTAAATAATATCAAGTACAATTAATTTTAAATGAACCGCCAAATTGATGATTTTTGCAAGTTTTCAGTCAGATTACGCAACAACAGGCTTTTTTGTACTTAATCCATAATGCGACGTCCTAGAATGAGAATCGAATAACAACCTACTTACCTACTATCTACTTAAAATCAAAAACCTTATTTTAATGTATGTGATTTCGATTAATCGATTTGTAATCAACACGAACAAAATCATTGCAAAGAATGAGCAGAGGACAACACTAGGTAATGGGCGGAGCCTACGCCATTTTACTTTCCACGCCGGCACGCGATACAATCTTTTAGTTCATGTCCTCTCTTATTCTTTAGTCATTGTCTTTAAGAGTCTTCGTCATGTGGCAGATGCACGGATTGTCAAAAGGGTCTACCTTGCCCTCTGTCAATCACTCCTATCATATTGTGTTTCCGTCTGGGGAGGTGCCCCAATAACGACAATGTTGAAATTGGAGAGGGCCCAAAGAGCCGTGTTAAAGGTGAGCACATTTCGCCCGATACTTTTCCCAACAGAAGATTTATATAAATGTTGCAAAGTGCTTTCTGTCAGACAACTCTTTGTTCTTAATACAGTATTATTACAACACAAGGATACCCCCTACATGACAATCACTAGAAGACGTAAAGATCTAGTTTGTCAGCACTACAGATGTCAATACTCATTCACCAAACGATTTTCTTGCTTCCAAGGGCCACAATTGTATAATAAACACAATAGGAAATTGAGCTTTTACTTGGCTTTTACTCTCTTTCAACCTCGTCGCTCAAAAAATCTGTGACAAACTTTCTACTTGCGAATAACTACCTGGATACAGAACGCCTGCTTTTCTCTGATAATAACCCACCCTAACTCCTATTACCGAGAACATAACACACATTCAGCACCGGCACAGCACACGCCATCACCGTAACAAACAAACACACACTCACCATAACACACACACTACACACACACACACACACACACACACACACTACACACACACACACACACACACACACAAATGCGAATACACCAAATGTCAAACACGTAAATCATAATTTCTGAATGTTAACCTAAAAAAAAACAAAAAGCATTTGTTCTACAATGCTTTTGTGAAACTGAACTATGTATGGGCTGTACCACTGCCTTTAATACAAGTTATTTTATAACTTAGTATGGGTGCTGGTTGCAAACACCTATAACCTGATTTGTTAACTAGCATAAGTCAAGTGTACCTACAGACTACTAATATAAAAATTTAATGTTAACATTGTTACTTGATTAAAATTATTAAAAAAAAAATATATATATAGAAATTTACATTTTTTAATGGCGAAGATGACAGAAGTTATCTCGTGTTGACTTATTCGAGATAGCTTAGCCCCTTACTGCATGGATTTTTTGATTGGGATGGAAAAAAAATATGACGTAGCATGACCCCAATAACGCCCAAAAAAATAGGAAAAAAATCTTTATCTAGTTTTTTTTTAAATATTTACCAAAATCTATCAATGCCAAATATGGCATTGCATGCAGTTTTAAGTTTATTATCAAGTTTGCCAAATATGTCGTTATATGCAGAAGTAGCTGGCAAAATAAAAAAATTAGATTAAAATGAGAATGTATATCGGGTATAGCACGAATGGTGGCATATGCATACGCCAGCCTATGCAATCATTGCATAATGTGTAAGGAGAGATGGAATTAAATTAGTAAAAGGCTCATATTTATTTGTTTTATTTTATTTCTTAAGAATTTTAGGAACTTTGGTTTTATTAGGAACTTTTTTTGAATCATTAATTCTAGTCTCGTGTTGATTACTGTAATGATATTCCATATAGCAGTTTCTTGCTTTATTTAAACATAAATGGGCCTTGCATTTCAAACACCATATGTATGATTTACCTTTGCATCCAGGGTTTTTGCAGACTTGGCGCTCTTCTGTCCATTCTGGGAAGTGATGCATGCCATCTTCCGCTACTTCTCGTGATGGCATTTCTAAGCGTTTTCTGCTTTTCTTTGCTCTTGGCTCAACACCCAAAGATGGTCTGCCTCTAGTGGTTGGTGTATAAATACGGGACCCTTTCATGGTCAGCACTTCTGCCACCAATAATTTAAAATCCAAGAGCGGCATGTACGAGTCTTGGTTCAAACGTCTCCAGATCAACCAAGAATTTACTGCAATGACATCAATCATGTGAAAAAAAACTCGCATGTACCACTTTTTGGATCTTACTTTGATCCTGTAGTAGCCTAACATCGAGTCAAGCGTATCAACCCCACCCATGTGACGATTGTAGAGCAAAATTGCTCTTGGACATGTTATCTCCTCATAACATTTCCTCTTTCTATTGAATCGTTTAACGGTATCAGAAGGATTAATACCAACGTAAGTAGAACATATATTGACAACTTTGTTGTCGAGCCAACTTACAACAGTGACTGTTCTATCATCAATATTAGTTTCTACTTCCACTGCAGATCCTCTACCCTTTTTTGAATGGTCTGCTTTTGTCGGCAATTTAGCCCCTGGCAATCTATTGGCTCTGACTGTTCCCAACGGCAAGATTCCTTTCTTATCCATTTGGATCATTAATTCCACGCCAGTAAACCAGTTGTCAAAAAACACTCTGTAATTGAGATTTTCTGGAACTGTTTGGGTGAGTCTCACGACTAAATTGCTGCTAGTCCCAATGTTATTTTCACTATCTGGGATGACATCGGACTGTTTCCCTGCATACAGATCAAAGTCATAAGAAAATCCTGAAACGCCGCTTAGCACATGAACTTTGTATCCCCATTTATGAGGTTTCTTGGGATTATACTGCTTTAAACTACTTTGCCGGGTTTTCGTAGGTATAATTTGTTCGTCTACTGCAAGATATTGTTCTTTTGGCACCGTTAGTAGTCGGTCCCTAACTTGGGATAGAAAGGGTCTTATTTTTTGAAGCTTATCATATTGAGGGTTTCCTGGCTGAAGATTAGACGAATTGTCGACAAAATGAGTAAACCTCTTCAATTCCTCAAATCTGTTGCAGGTCATTGTCTTCTCAATAGGCTCGAATCCCATCCCAGACCTCCAGTAATGCCGAGTTGTCGGGTAATGAACCACAGACATATACATTAGAATACCTACAAATTGTCGCATTTCTAATTGCGAAATATTTGCCTCTTTTCCCTTTTCATTAGCATAACGACTGGATTCATTAGTAATAAAAGTAAACATTTCATTCGTGAATAAGTAATCGAAAATTTGTGGTGGTGTATTCAAACCTTTTATTTCATCTGTGAGGCTAATATCTCCTAGAAAGGCGTAATTGTCTTCGCTATACTGCCGCTGACCAGTTTTCCATTCGTAAGTCTTCTTAGAAGTTTTTTCTTTGTTACCTCCCCTCCGCTGTCGACTTGTTGAAGGCTGGTCGCTTTGGTCTTCCAATTCAATATCTGACTGTGAATCTACGTCACTATCTTCATCGGACTCAGACAAATATAACGGATCCTGTCCTCGATTATTTCTCCATTCCGTATCTTCATCAGAAAGCTCTTCGTCTTCACTCCCATCTGGAATGTTGACTACATGCACTTGTTTCCGTCTCGGCATTGTTTTAACTATTGAAAAAAAAAAGCAGCGTAAGGTGCAAAATAAACAAGCAAGGAAGCCTAATCAAACCAAGGAAACAAAACCAATATTGTAGCCAAATAATGTGTCTTTTAATTGACACAATTGCATACTATCCCAAATTTGGTTTTCTCTTTTATGTTGTTATTCTGCATACAATCCCATATCTGCCAAATAGTTTTTCCCGCGACTGCATTGATCGCGACGATAGGTCGTGGTATAGTATAATGAAAACGTGAGAGTGGACTGTATAACAAGTTTAATAAGAAATAATGAAATAACAAAGTTAAAAGGTCGACTCTCACGTTTTCATTATACTATACCACGACCTATCGTCGCGATCATTGGTCCTTCGACCGTTAACGTTTGAACCGAACAAAGAAAAAACGGAAACTTTCCAAATTCAAAAAATCAACGGTTCGTCGGTTGGAGAACAAAGGACTTCATCTTGGGGTTCAAGTTTCACAAGAGGTCTTCGTTTTCTACGTGTCATCGCCTGCATTTGGTCATCGTGAACGTCGATACGGTAACAGCCGTCTTCATCGAGTTCAAACCAACGGGCGGCGCAAGAAAAGATCATCGAAACTTGGGGAGAAGAACATTTGAAGACCAATTTGCGTCAACGTTCGTCACCTGGCACCGGAAAGATTTCAGGATCTACTCATCGGAACCACAGTCGTCAGCTCATCAACAGAGGTTGACAGCATAAAACCGTGAGAACGTTCCAATTCCTTTGTTCCAACATTTTGCCTAATCATCTTGCCTAATTTAAACTTATTTAATAGTTACCTTCCAATTAGTAATTACGTCAATCCATGATCTTCAGCTTATCAACTTGTTTAAACAGTTTCTTTTGTTTTACACATTAGTAAGCCATCTACAATAGTGGTTTTAACATTTTATTAATTTGTGCCAATCACAATTCCATTATTTAAGACTTTTTTATTCTAAATCATAATTATTACAATTTTCAATCGATATATTTTGCATTATTCCATTAAATTAAATTGAATTGTATTAGTTTTTTTGTGTAAAAAATCATTGCATCATTCGCTTAGCATTACTCAGCAGATACGATCGGAAACGCCTAACGCTTTTGTAATAGCAATCACATTTTCTTACTGCTTATAGCTCTCGTGCCCATTTCACAACTTATTGCTATTCGTTTATTATCAGTAATCATTAATTAGTACTTTCTTTTTTTTTTTTTTTCTTCTCTTTCTTACTGCAACTGCTAAATTTTCATTGTCATGGCTGACATGAAAAGCTTTATTAAGAAGCGAGCTTCAATTAAAGCCAAGCTTACGCAATTTACTTCATATTTAAATATTTCTAAGTCTTGCGAAAAGTTGAGTGAGGTACAAGTCATCGAAATCGAATATCGTCTAAATATATTTGAAAGCTTATACGAGAAATATGATGCATTACAGGATGAATTGGAAACGTTGGTGGATGACCCCAGCGAGCAATATGCGGAACGCGAAGAGTTTGAGAAGCTGTACTACGGCTTGGTGGCTTCTGCACGCCAGCTGATCAGCGGCGCAAGAAAGGTTCTTGAGGGGGCCTCCGCAACCGAGGTGGATTCTTGTATTACTAGTACACACAAACACAATACAATTCGTTTACCCAAAATTGATCTTCCCAAGTTTTCAGGCAGCTATCATGATTGGCTGGAATTTAGGGATACTTTTGTTTCTATAGTACATAACAACACTACCTTGGATAAAATCAACAAACTACACTATCTGCGTGCTTCCTTAAAGGGTAGTGCTTCTCTTGTTGTTGATAACCTTGACTTCAGGTCAGAAAACTACGACGCTGCCTGGAAGTTACTCTGTGAAAGGTATGACAACGAAAAGATTGCTTGTCAACAATCATGTACAAGCACTCTTTAACGTTCAGCCTATAGATAGAGAGACAAGTAAGTCACTTCGTTACATAATTGACACCACAAACAAAAATCTTAGAGCTTTGGCAACACTTGGTCAACCAGTTCAAAACGCCTTCGTCGATGTTCTTGTCATTTACATAATGACCAGTAAGCTCGACCATGTTACAAATCGTCAGTGGGAAGAGCACAGAAACACTTTTTCCGAACCACCTACACTATCTGCATTTACTAACTTCATCAGTAGTCGGGCTGACTTGCTGGAGACACTTGAGGAGTCTAAGCCCAAGGCAACAACTAAAAGTGAACCCACCACACCTGCGACTAAACCTAAGATCAGTACCGTGCTACCTGAGAAACAATTGAAACCTTTGTCATGTCCCATGTGTCAGCAGAATCATTTCATTTTTTCATGTGAGCAGTTTAAAAGTCTCTCAGTACAGGCTCGTATTAAAAAGGCTCAGGGTTCAAATGTGTGCATGAATTGTCTTCGTCCAGGTCATGATATTTCCAGATGCAAATTAGGTCATTGTAAATATTGTCGTCAAAAGCACAACACTCTGTTACACATCGATAATGACAACGTTCTTCCTAGTGCACACAACACTGCATTATCAGCTAGTCAGTCATTTACATCTCGAGTAATTTTACTTTCCACAGCGCTCGTGAGGGTGACCGACGCTGACGGTAACCACCATACAGCACGAGTCTTGCTGGACAGTGGAAGTACAACCAATTTCATCTCGGAGGATCTTGTTAGTAAGCTACATGTCCCTACCTACATTACCAAGTCCAAGGTAACAGGTATTAATTTCCAAACGTCAAGTTGCACTCAGGGCTGCTCAGTGTCATTAAAATCAATTGATGACAGTGAGTACGAACTGAACATTGACTGTCTCGTATTGCCGAAAGTATCAGCATCAGTTCCTAATACTTATGTTGATACTAGCAACATACGTATACCTACGAACGTGCGTCTTGCTGACCCCACTTATTATGTTCCGTCTTCGATCGACGTCCTTGTTGGTGCGGAAGTCTTTTGGGGTATCGTAGGCACTGGCCGTATCGCATTAGGTACCCATAAGCCCACTTTGCTGGAGTCAAAATTAGGTTGGCTCATTTCGGGTGCATATCATCAATCTGATTCCTCCTCACACGTTTGTATGCATACTTATAACTTACAAGTAAAGTTAGATCGGTTTTGGGAGTTAGATTCGGTGTCGTCTATACATAAACACTCTGGTGAAGAGAGATCCTGTGAACAACATTTTATAGATACCACTTATCGTAATTCTGATGGGCGATTTGTGGTAAGTATTCCACTTAAAGAGTCACTGGACGTATTGGGTGATTCATACATGATGGCTAAGCAGCGGTTCCTATCTCTTGAACGTCGTTTGGGTAGAGATCCGCGCCTTAAAAGCCTATATCTTGATTTCATTAATGAGTACATAGAGCTGGGACACATGTCTGAATCTACTAGGCGCCCACTCGACTCAACATGTTCTAATTATTTACCACATCATGGTGTTCTGAAGGAGTCAAGAACTACTACCAAATTAAGGGTAGTTTTTGACGCTTCCGCCAGAACTACATCAGGTAAGTCTTTCAACGAAATACAGATGGTTGGTCCCCCTATCCAAGATGATTTGTTGTCAATATTACTTCGATTCCGTCAGCATAAAATTGTCATAAGCGCGGACATTGAAAAAATGTACCGACAAACTCTTGTTCATGACAGTTATCGTCCCTTACAAAAAATTCTTTGGAGGGCAGAACCAACTCATCCATTAAAGGAGTACACACTTAATACCGTGACGTATGGCACGGCATCAGCACCCTTTTTAGCTACGAGGTGTTTACTTCAACTGGCTGAAGGGTGTTCAGATTCTTCAACAAGGTTTTCAATAGCACGTGACTTCTACGTGGATGACTACTTGTCCGGTGGATCATCTGTTTCAGAAACTTTAGAAAAAAGCCGCCATGTTGACGATGTTCTTCGGTCAGCAAAGTACAATCTTCGGAAATGGCGGTCCAACTCCAGTCTGGTGCTGCAGGAGCTTAGCAGTGAACATGATGTTTCTGATGTTGTAGACCTGAGTGACAACGAGCAGTCGAAGACTCTGGGGCTTCTATGGAGGAGCTTAAGTGACACATTTTCTTTTTCTATAAACCTAAACTCCACCGACAAGGCTACTAAACGTCATATCTTATCCACCATAGCACAGATCTTTGATCCCATTGGCCTGGTTGTTCCTTGCATTGTGGAAGCCAAAATAATCATGCAGCACCTGTGGCTGGCCAAATGTTCGTGGGATGAGCTTGTTCCAACGCATATTCAGCATGCTTGGAATGACTTTCAAAATAGCCTGCACCTTTTAAACGAATTCAAGATACCTCGATGGGTGTTGTGTGAATCTGCGTCCTTTTTACAGCTGCATATATTCACTGACGCATCCGAAAAGGCTTATGGGGCGTGTGTTTATGTTCGCAGTGTTTCGAGAGACGGCGAGGTTAATGTACAGCTCCTTACCGCTAAAAGCAAGGTAGCTCCAATCAAATCCACAACCATACCGCGGCTCGAGCTGTGTGGTGCGTTGTTGGGTTCAAGGTTGTATTCAAAGGTTCGTCAGTCACTTACTTTAAATTTTGATGAAGTCCATTGTTGGTGTGATTCTACCATCGTCTTAGGATGGTTATCTACTTCACCAAATCAGTTAAAGACATTCGTTCATCATTGTGTGTCTGAAATTCAGGAGACTGTAGGAGGAGAGGCTTGGCACTATGTTCCGTCAGCTGAAAACCCCGCAGACCTCGCTTCGCGTGGACTTAGAACTGACAGGCTGCTGTTGTCTTCGTTGTGGTGGTCAGGACCACAATTTCTTAGCAAAGATATGTCTTCCTGGCCTCAGTTCCCTGAATCACATCATAATAGTTCTGGATTACCGGAAACAGTCTCTTCTTGTCATGTTTCTAATCACATTATTGAAAATCCTATTACTGCGTTATTTTCAAACTTTTGCACATTACAGCGTGTGACGGCGTATGTCATACGATTCATTTATAAATGCAATAAGAAATCATTTGAGTCTGGTTCACTAACTTCTACTGAACTTAACAATTCCTTAAACTTATTATTGAGACTTACTCAAATGGAATCTTTCCCAGAAGAGTACCACTTACTTAAATCAGGTAAACAGTTACCAGCAAAGAACAAGCTATTATCTTTGTCTCCTTTCTTTGATACTATTTCTAATTTAATTCGTGTTGGAGGAAGATTAACCAACTCATTTTATGATTATAACATTAAGCATCCAATTCTATTATCTAGTTCTCATATAATTTGCATTCTTTTGTTTAACATGTATCATGTACGCCTTTTGCATGCTGGGCCACAGCTTTTATTGGCCACTATTCGTCATCACTACTATCCTATTGGAGGTAGGAACCTGGCTAAAAAGATCACACATCAATGCGTAAAATGTTGCAGGATCAAGGACAACACTATTCAGCCTATCATGGGTAATCTCCCAGAGCAGCGTCTACATTTAGAGTTTCCATTTTTAGACACAGGGGTAGACTACGCTGGTCCCATCGTGATAGCTGACCGGAAAGGTAGAGGAAGTAGGCTCATCAAATGCTTCATTTGTGTGTTTGTGTGTTTAGCTACGAGGGCAATCCACCTCGAGCTTGTGTCGGACCTTACAAAGGAAGCTTTCTTAGCTGCACTTAACCGCTTTATTGCTCGAAGGGGAAAACCCCGTAACATCTTTTCCGACAACGGTACAACCTTTGTCGGTGCTTTCAATGAGTTGGCCAGGCTGCTTTCGCAAGACTTAAACTTAAACAACATCGACCATGGCATAAACTTTTCATTCATACCTGCATATACGCCACACTTCGGAGGCCTATGGGAGTCTGCAGTTAAATCCACCAAGCATCATCTACGACGTATTTTGGGTTTAACAAACCTAACCTTTGAGGAGATGGCTACCTGTCTAATTCAAGTTGACGCTATTTTGAATTCAAGGCCCTTAACTCCACTGTCCAACGACCCTTCCGACCTCGCTCCTTTAACCCCGGCACACTTCCTTATTGGTCGTTCTCTAATCATGCTGCCTCATCCACAGATCCAGAACGCCAACGTCAACAGCTTACAACGATATCGCCGTATCGATTATCTGAAGCAACACTTCTGGGCTCGCTTCTCCCATGAATATGTTCTGTGGCTGCAGGAGAGAACAAAATGGTGCCGGTCGTCTGGCGAGCTCAAGGAAGGAACATTGGTCGTCATAAAGGACAAAAACTTACCTCCTCTTATGTGGCTTCTAGGACGCATCAAACATGTTCTCCCAGGCAGAGATGGCGTCGCGAGGGTCGCCGACATCCTCACAAGAAAGGGTGTCATCCGGCGCGCCTTCAATACCATCTGCCCGCTGCCGGTTACTACTGTTGAAGACTCTTCAACGGGGGGAGTATGTTGAGACCGCTCCTCTCAACATTGCCGCGCGATGGCGGCAGTGAACGAGGAGTGCGGGGACAGCGGGGTATCAGCCGGCCGACGGCCGAGCGCGGGTCCCGCACCACACAAGTCAGCTGTTGCACGCCTCCACGCACGGCTGCGCTTGCGCATTTTATTAACGTCTTTTGTTAATTTCTTGTTTCCATTTTAAATCGACCTTTGTTATTCATCATTTTCTTATTATACCTGTTATACAGTCCACTCTTGCTTTAATTTTACTATACCACGACCTATCGTCGCGATCATTGATCCTTCTACCGTTAACGTTTGAACCGAACAAAGAAAAAACGGAAACTTTCAAAATTCAAAAAATCAACGGTTCGTCGGTTGGAGAACAAAGGACTTCATCTTAGGGTTCAAGTTTCACAAGGGGTCTTCGTTTTCTACGTGTCATCGCCTGCATTTGGTCATCGTGAACGTCGATACGGCAACAGCCGTCTTCATCGAGTTCAAACCAACGGGCGGCGCAAAAAAAAAAAAAAAAAAAAAAAAAAAAAAAAAAAAAAAAAAAAAAAAGTCAGCTGTTGCACGCCTCCACGCACGGCTGCGCTTGCGCATTTTAATTTCTTGTTTCCATTTTAAATCGACCTTTGTTATTCATCATTTCTTATTATACTTGTTATACAGTCCACTCTCACGTTTTCATTATACTATACCACGATCTATCGGCGCGATCATTGGTCCGACTATCCCATTTATGGATACTAACTTCAGCAACAAAAATATTTGCAATCATTCATGCGAATCTATTTTTTTTTGCCTATTGCCTTTGCATAGATGCCTATTGTATGCAAAATAATTATCGTAGCTGTATATCGTGAAAATCCATGCAAAAATACCCCGAAAGCTGAGTCCACTTACCTCTTATCGACCGTTACGGTAAACAAACTGACTTTATTTTTAATCTACTAGCGCTGGACACTCATTTTCTTCGCAAACGTCAAAACATAGTATCGGTTTTCGATTTCAAGAGTTGCAAGAAGAAAAAAATTGTGTCAAATTTAAATGAGGTGACAAAATCTCTTGATGCCCGATTTGTCATGCTATGCAGTAAGGGGTTAGATGTTAGGGTTTGTCGAGAAAACACAATGACTAAAGAATAAGAGAGGACATGAACCTCAGAACAATAACTAATTATTGTTCTGAGACATGAACTAAAAGATCTATATAAATTATACATTATGGAAATATCATACGATTCTATACAGAAATAAAAAAATATACATGTTTCTTTCTAACTTATGCAATTCTGCAAGTGTCAAAAAGAGAAAACCGTATTTTGTCAGTTTTCTAAAATTGCAATATTGAAGTATGACGTCACGGAAGCCCTGCCCATCGGCCGGTTCGCCATTTTAGTTTCTGGTTTTGAGTACTTCTCAGAGTGTACATGAAGTGTCATTTGGCGTTATCGTGCGACTAAATATTAAGTTTTTTTCCATTTTGAGAACATTTTGAGTGCTGTAAATTTGACTGAGGCTGTCTGTGATAGAGGAAACCATGCCTAAGTGTTGTGTGAGGGGCTGTGGCTCGAATTACAGTAAAAAAGCGCCTCTGATATCCCTGCACAAGTAAGTCAAAAGAATTCATAGATTATTAAGTTTCCTATATAAATTTATACCAATTTCTAGTCTCAATTCATGTTTATTACTGTTCGGTCATAGATTATTGCCTATTCATAGTCTTTCGAACGATATATTTCCTTATTTTGGTTTTGTTTACTACGTATTTTATTGACAAATATAGTGTTGTGATTGTGTAATTTGCACAACGAATCGATTTTGCATCGATAAAAACCAAATTTCGTTTGAATATTTAGCATGAAAGAATATACACATTTATGTTAGTTTGCGTGTTTTGTTTGTGTTTTTAGGTTACCAAAAAATGATAAACTTAAAAGTAAGTGGCTTGAATCATTGGGTCAAGAAAATATCGACTCCAGCCAGGAAAAAGTACTTGTTTGTTCACTACATTTCGAAGAGTCTTGTATTAATAGAAGTCTTGATATAGTGAGACTTCACGACAATGCAATACCGACAAGGCTCCCTAAGGTAAATTATCACATTTTCATTGTAAGCCTACATTTACCCATATATTCGAAAATAATGTTGGAGCTGATGAAGATTGTACAACCTATCTTTGCATTGTATAAATTCAATCTCTTAGTATTGTATAATTGCATAGCACATGTGTGAGCACTATGTACCCACTATAAAGGTTACTGGGTTCGTCTTTCATTGACTTGAATGTGCCCTGGCGGCTGAGAGTATGTCATGCTCACTCAAATGTTTCGCTGGTGGTGGCGTGTGTATTGGATCATTGAGTTCCCTTCAACATGGTTGAGCTGAATGGTGCTGATCCATACGTCATGTTCGTGAACGGGCGCCGTCAGTAGGCACTGGTCATTTCTTAGCTGCCACGGCTTATTTTAATTCCATAATTGTTTTTATCTTTTTATTACGGACGCTTTTAACGTGCACGTGTTTCTACATCGTTCTCACATATATAATTACAACATAAATGATGTAACCACTTTTTTGTAACAATATTTTGATTTAAAAGAGTGTCCATGGAGTTTCTTGCCCGTTCTTCTCCATAGGTACCTACTACGCTTTGGAATGGGCAACTAGCTTCATCTTTCTGACTGACCGACCCCTTGACAATTCAAAAGTGCCCGTAATTGGTTTATTTGAAATAAATGCTTTGAGTTTGAGTCATAATACATTATTATTTCCCTGTACATTTATTGTAGACAGGCAGACTTTATTGTATTTCACATTATTGGTGTACTTAATACTAATTACAAACTGATATTATTGTATCTATTTGAAATAAAACGGTTCTCCCATTAAATGCATAATATCGATTTCTGTTGTTTTATTTTGTAATCGGTGTAGTTTTGAATTCCTTGTTGCAGTTTAATTTACTCTTCTTCTAGCTTGATTATCACGAGCAACTATTAATCATAGAGTAAATAATATCAAGTACAATTAATTTTAAATGAACCGCCAAATTGATGATTTTTGCAATTTTTCAGTCAGATTACGCAACAACAGGCTTTTTTGTACTTAATCCATAATGCGACGTCCTAGAATGAGAATCGAATAACACCCTACTTACCTACTATCTACTTAAAATCAAAAACCTTATTTTGATGTATGTGATTTCGATTAATCGATTTGTAATCAACACGATGAACAAAATCATTGCAAAGAATGAGCAGAGGACAACACTAGGTAATGGGCGGAGCCTACGCCATTTTACTTTCCACGCGGGCACGCGATACGATCTTTTAGTTCATGTCCTCTCTTATTCTTTAGTCATTGAGAAAACACCAAGTTTGACAGAACGGGTCGAGTATTTTCATTGAGATAGGAAAAACATGGAGGCGCCGCGTTATATTTGACATACACTTTGCATACAAATATGAGTGAAATACGATACAGACTGTGAAATATCGTTTTGTCTCATTCTTTCTAATGAAATAATCATATGTGTTAAAAGAGACAACAATATTTAAGTTGTTGCTCATTATGGTAACATTTTGTCGTGACGTAGGGACAGTTGTAGGTAAGTGCCCTATCCGCCATCTTATGCGACATTCTATTTAGTCTGTGGAGACGAGTTTCGTGGTAGTTGTGCTGTCAAATGGTTGTTTATTTTTTGTGTTATTGAGATTTGCGAGAATATTACGAGAAGTTTACCTTTAAAAATGAATGTAAATGTTGGAAAACAGCAAACCAACATGCCTATGTGTTATATTGTGAAGTGTGGTGCAAGAAAGAATGGAAATCAACCTCAATTGTCTTTGCATAGGTTAGTAGCCGATTTTCATGCATTATTACATAAATTCATACACGTTCGATGAACAAATTGTTACTCAATCGTGATTTTAAGGCTAAAGTATAATTGGTAAGGTATATTTGGGGTCATTTTCGTATAACAGACCTATTTATTATTTCATTCGTTTGTTTACAATAATATGTCATAGTGGAATAGTGTTGTACCGTTGCTGTAATAGTTTTCGAAACTAGTTCCTCCGCTGAAACGATATCGGTACAATCAGCGATGTTAACATAAATCGTTCTGCGTGTCCTAATCGGTCCGAGTGACTTTGCTTGGTCACAGCACCGGGAGACAGTTTTATATGATGATAAAATAAGACACCGACATTTAGTTATTTATTTTAGTTAGATATTAGCAGCAACTCTAACCAAAATGATTTATTGATCAAAATACTTACCTTTTTTATAGGTTTCCTAAAAATGAAGGATTAAAGAAAAAGTGGTTAGAGGCTATTGGTGAAGAAAATATTAATCCACGACATAAAGAATGGTACCTCTGTTCACTTCACTTTGAAGAAAGCAGTTTCAATAGAACACTTGATGTAATGAGATTACATGATTACTCTGTTCCCACAGTATTTTCGGTAAGTGTAAATAATAATTGATTAATAATAGCCCGGCCCTTTGGCCTGAAATAAATAAATAGATGTATTGTATTATTGTAAATTGCTAATTGCTTATTATTGTTTTTTTTTTTTCAGGCACCTGGCAAAAAAACAACGTCACGAGTCATCTGTATTATGTTAAACGAGAAACATTCAAAACACGGACGTTTCTCCACGTATCATCACATCTACTGTAATACCTCCATTACAGTTCCCCACCGAATTGTGGAAACAGACGAAACAGTGCACAAAGTGGTATCTACTCAAACGCTTTTGATGCTAGAAAACTCCAGGAGGTTCTTACGAAAATTAAAATTTTATAACATTACGACAATAATGAGAAAACATTGAAATCCAAATGAGAAATTTTTACAAAGTAGAAAAATAAACTATTTTTGGAACAAAATCTACCCACAGGGGATAAATTATCAAAAATGAAATGTGGCGATGAAATGAGCCGAGTTCTCTCTTATTTAAGGTGTGGTTACGGTACCAATGACGTATCCTCTCTGTTCCGTAGCTGTACTACAGGTCCACCTGTCAGTGATTTATCAGCACGTTTTCTGATCTTCGTGCTAAAGTATAAAATATACAATTGGATTTTTTAGGATCTATAGACTTAGCATGAAACAAATATTACAAAGCAGCATTTTTGACGCAAGTTGATGATTGAAGTAATTTTCATTTATTTTTTCAGGTTGTACAAATTGAAAAAATTAAGGCTGAAAAGAAAAATGTGTCAATCAACAACAAAAAGTTAAACGCCTTATCGAAAATATTCGAAAGAAAAACAAAAAAAATTGCCAATTTGAAAGATATTATAGAAGACCTTCGAAGAAAAAATTGTATCAACATGGAACAGACTGTTGTAATAGAAGAATTGGCGGGACCAATAAACTTCTTAAAAAGACAAATTAATAAGTCCAAAGGTTTACCCGCACCAAAAAAATACTCTGAAGAAACTGACTGGACAGGTACACACAATTTGTGTGGTTCTTTCCTCAAAAGACCATTTCAGACAGCGATCTATATAGCCTTCACGTGATCTGACCAAGATTTTGTCTGGACTTTAAAAGATACTGTGACCACTGAGTTTCTTTCGGCCTTTCTTCTCAGAGTAGTCAGATAGGAAGCGCCGCCGCCGACCTAATTTAGTTTTTAAAATACGATTGACGTGTAAAAGTGTTTGTACAAACCTACTTACAGAAATAAAATCATTTATAATTTATAATTATTATCACACCAATAAACATATTTTAAGTAAAAAAATAATTATTTTTATTTTTACTCCACAACTCACTCTTTAATAAATAATTAGGTATGTTACACAGACATGTTGTATACACAAGTTTTTAATTCTGTACAGAAAAAAACACTTGATAAGAGTTTTATCCTCAGATAACAGACGGTAAGTAAACTACTCATCTTTTTCTGTTACAACAGATTTTAAGTAAGTTTATAATAATTATGAACCAAACGTGATATCAAGTAAGACTCGTATCGATACTCGTTATAGTAACACCAATATTCGTTGATTGCCACAACCCTAGCAATGGCAGCCATTTTATGAGACATTATGAGTGGTAGGTAGGCACCTTTTTTTTGTTGATATTTCCAGTCCATACTATTATAAGTCAATGAGTATTTTGTATAGCAGCGCCGTAGACAAAGAAAACTATTCTCTGTCTACGGGCAGCGCGCTGTCAGAAAACAAGAAAAGTGACAGAAATAGACAAATCTTTTCGACGCGAGAGTGAGTATGAGCAATGACTAAAGAATAAGAGAGGACATGAACTAAAAGATCGTATCGCGTGCCCGCGTGGAAAGTAAAATGGCGTAGGCTCCGCCCATTACCTAGTGTTGTCCTCTGCTCATTCTTTGCAATGATTTTGTTCATCGTGTTGATTACAAATCGATTAATCGAAATCACATACATTAAAATAAGGTTTTTGATTTTATGTAGATAGTAGGTAAGTAGGGTGTTATTCGATTCTCATTCTAGGACGTCGCATTATGGATTAAGTACAAAAAAGCCTGTTGTTGCGTAATCTGACTGAAAAATTGCAAAAATCATCAATTTGGCGGTTCATTTAAAATTAATTGTACTTGATATTATTTACTCTATGATTAATAGTTGCTCGTGATAATCAAGCTAGAAGAAGAGTAAATTAAACTGCAACAAGGAATTCAAAACTACACCGATTACAAAATAAAACAACAGAAATCGATATTATGCATTTAATGGGAGAACCGTTTTATTTCAAATAGATACAATAATATCAGTTTGTAATTAGTATTAAGTACACCAATAATGTGAAATACAATAAAGTCTGCCTGTCTACAATAAATGTACAGGGAAATAATAATGTATTATGACTCAAACTCAAACTCTCAAAGCATTTATTTCAAATAAACCAATTACAGGCACTTTTGAATTGTCAAGGGGTCGGTCAGTCAGAAAGATGAAGCTAGTTGCCCATTCCAAAGCGTAGTAGGTACCTATGGAGAAGAACGGGCAAGAAACTCCATGGACACTCTTTTAGATCAAAATATTGTTCCAAAAAAGTGGTTACATCATTCATGTTGTAATTATACATGTGAGAACGATGTAGAAACACGTGCACGTTAAAAGCGTCCGTAATAAAAAGATAAAAACAATTATGGAATTAAAATAAGCCGTGGCAGCTAAGAAATGACCAGTGCCTACTGACGGCGCCCGTTCACGAACATGACGTATGGATCAGCACCATTCAGCTCAACCATTTTGAAGGGAACTCAATGATCCAATACACACGCCACCACCAGCGACACATTTGAGTGAGCATGACATACTCTCAGCCGCCAGGGCACATTCAAGTCAATGAAAGACGAACCCAGTAACCTTTATAGTGGGTACATAGTGCTCACACATGTGCTATGCAATTATACAATACTAAGAGATTGAATTTATACAATGCAAAGATAGGTTGTACAATCTTCATCAGCTCCAACATTATTTTCGAATATATGGGTAAATGTAGGCTTACAATGAAAATGTGATAATTTACCTTAGGGAGCCTTGTCGGTATTGCATTGTCGTGAAGTCTCACTATATCAAGACTTCTATTAATACAAGACTCTTCGAAATGTAGTGAACAAACAAATACTTTTTCCTGGCTGGAGTCGATATTTTCTTGACCCAATGATTCAAGCCACTTACTTTTAAGTTTATAATTTTTTGGTAACCTAAAAACACAAACAAAACACGCAAACTAACATAAATGTGTATATTCTTTCATTCTAAATATTCAAACGAAATTTGGTTTTTATCGATGCAAAATCGATTCGTTGTGCAAATTACACAATCACAACACTATATTTGTCAATAAAAATACGTAGCTGTAAACAAAACCAAAATAAGGAAATATATCGTTCGAAAGACTATGAATAGGCAATAATCTATGACCGAACAGTAATAAACATGAATTGAGACTAGAAATTGGTATAAATTTATATAGGAAACTTAATAATCTATGAATTCTTTTGACTTACTTGTGCAGGGATATCAGAGGCGCTTTTTTACTGTAATTCGAGCCACAGCCCCTCACACAACACTTAGGCATGGTTTCCTCTATCACAGACAGCCTCAGTCAAATTTACAGCACTCAAAATGTTCTCAAAATGGAAAAAAACTTAATATTTAGTCGCACGATAACGCCAAATGACACTTCATGTACACTCTGAGAAGTACTCAAAACCAGAAACTAAAATGGCGAACCGGCCGATGGGCAGGGCTTCCGTGACGTCATACTTCAATATTGCAATTTTAGAAAACTGACAAAATACGGTTTTCTCTTTTTGACACTTGCAGAATTGCATAAGTTAGAAAGAAACATGTATATTTTTTTATTTCTGTATAGAATCGTATGATATTTCCATAATGTATAATTTATATAGATCTTTTAGTTCATGTCCTCTCTTATTCTTTAGTCATTGAGTATGAGTCGTAGACAGAGAATTTCTCTGTCTACGGCATTGAGATAGGAAAAATATAAGTCAATGGTCTACGGTATGAGTAATTGTCGCGTTTGTCATGTTAGCCCTGCTGGTATAGCTCATGTCAGTTATAAACGTCATCATAACAATTTCCGAATCAGCTTTAAAACCCACCAAATAAATTTAACGTAAAATGTAAAAATAGAAAAAAATGAGCAGAATGCCACGAAGAGGTAGGGTGCCTCTGGTGCCTCGTCACAACGATAGCTTAAATAGATTCAAGCAGGCAGTTAAAATAAAAGGATCGAATGGCATACAAGTGTTGCATTCTCCTCTCCGTAAACCACGGAGTAAAGAGAAGAGCGTTGTCAATAGATGCTGTTACGTGTCACCGGCCAAGAGGGACTTTGGTCAGTATTATACTGGCTCGAGCCCTAGCGCTTCTAAGGATACGAGGCAGGTCACACAACTAACCGATAACGAGCAGGTATATTTTTTACTGTGTGTAAGCTTCTAGACTACTGGTTTAAATTATAGAACCGTTACGATTGCTAATCGCCTATTTGTTATTCCATGCAACGATACTATTATGGCACGATTGAGACTTAACTTTTTGGCGTGTGTATACATACCGACTACCAATGTGATTTAGGTTCGGTAAGCATTTCCATCCACTTCAAAGTGGCAATCTCCTTAGTTGAGGAGGTCTTAGACCCGTTGTAGGTACACTCACGTTTTTTTGCCGTGAAAAAGTAGGTACGCCTGATTCGCCGTGTGTAGGCACGGTTCTCAGTGGATCACTATTATGGAAGTTAGTTCATAGACACGGCGGCACTACGGCAAGGCGCCGAAGCCGTATACCATACAATCGGTGGTTTGTTGTGTCTTATACAAACTCACACGATTATTCTGCGGTGCGGCTAGCGTGCCGTACCGTAAGGAAACCGTGCCGGGTACAACACGCCTTAAGAGGTGGTTTAGCGGGTAAGAGACAAAACCCTTAGCCCTTACCGTTGCCAAAAGACTTGTACCATTTAACAATTGGCCTGTCCCATGCGGGTTCACGAGGATTCGTAATTTTCTCTTTCCAAAACATTTAAAAACCAGTATTTTACCTTTTCCAGTTCGCAGCTCTGTTACACGATCAATATGGTAACGACCCAGCAATACCAAACATAACTCGGCTGAAGGAGTTGAAAAAAGTGCCCTATGGCACACGCTATAAGGTTAAAACTGGTTCGCAACGCGCAGGCCAAAGTAGTGGCAACTCGCCTAAGTTTGTGGCCGCATCTGACGAATCGCAGAAAGTGGATTGCGTTGAAGAAGTTGATAAGCTTATTACTAGCAGTGGTAAATATTAGACCATGTTAAAGTAGTTATTAGTTGGCAATCCACTGCTGGACAAAGGCCTCTCCAATCGCTCGTTATCCAACTCGATATTCACATAATTTTGGTGTTTGTCTTGCTGCTACCAGCCTACGGAAGTCGTCGCTCTAACTAGCCAGACACTGCCCAAAGTTCTTACGTTTGCCGTTTTGATGGAGGTATAGGTTTTCCTATGCATGTTTAATCATATCAATGCTATTTATTTATTCATAATCAGATAATATTGATCCATTGGGTTAATAACAATAGTCTTAACCTATGTTAGTACTTCATTAATAACACAGACAATATACAGTTGACAAGTGACCTCACCAACGGACTGTTATGTCTCCCGACTATAGCGCGTTGAATGCTGCTGGGGCTGCCACGGAGTCTATTTAGCAGCGAGGCCGCTTTCTTACGCCGTACAGCATTGAAGGAGTCGGTACGAGCCTCAGCGAACATAGATGACGCGCTACAGAACCGAGGCAGACGCAACAGCACTCTAATGCGTTGTTATACTGGATCCGCAGAGCATTGTAGGCCATTTGGGTGTAGCTGAACCACAGGCTCCCCGAGTACAGTGACATGCAATATGCTTTAAACAGTGTTATTTTGACCGCCGCTGTACATCGGAAAAACCGGCGGGCCAATTAGCCCGAACCAACAATGATCTGCGCTCCCTCCATATCCGCATCGTCTTTCAATTCGTCCGTCACTACGTGGCCCAGGTATTTAAAGGAGTATGTACACCCTGTGCAACTCCACACCGTTCAGCAACATAAGAGGGACGCTTTGTATCTGACTTGAAGACCATGAATTTCGACTTGCCTTCGTTGTATACAAAGCCATGAGAAGCAACGTACGACTCGCAAATATCGAGAAGTTTACGGAGCGCACCGACCGAGGGGGCCAGCTGCACCATGTCGTCTGCATAGCTTAAATTATTGAAACAGACTCCATCAATAAAGCAACCGAAACGTGTGCTGCTGAGCTGCTCGATCAGTGTATTCACGTACCGACTAAACAACGAAGGTGAGGTCAGGCCGCCCTGCCTCACGCCACATTCTGGCCTCCTTGGCTCTGAGAGCTCTCCTGCCCATCGCACCCGACTCTCCTGCTTCATGCACCAGTACCGCAGAAGTGAGTCGAGCTCCGGAGGCACCGCGGTATCAGACAATTTCTTCCAGAGAACGTCGAAAGAGACAAGATCAAAAGCCATGGACAGGTCAAGGAAACGTACATAGACAGGTGTTTTCCTGTCTGTGTAATACTTGACAGCATGCTAGCTCTTTCTGTTGATAGCCCTGGCCGAAACCCAATCTGGGCATCATGCAGTTTGATATGGGTATACAGGTGTGAATTTAGCACACTGTCCAGTATTTTAGCCACGACGGTAGCCAAGGAAATCGGCCTATAGTTTGACCTGTCCGAGACGTCTCCAGTCCTACTCTTATATATCACTCTATATACCACTGAAACCACTAGGGCCCGCAACATATCGGGAGGAAGGTAGGAATGACCCAGGCATAGATTAAACAGAAGAGCCAACACACGAGGCGAATAGTGCCCACCATACTGCAGGTGCTCGATGCTGAGTCCATCGTGCCCAGGGGATTTGCACCTCTTCATATTTTTAATTTTTATCTTGACATCTTTTGCTAGAATGACTGTAGTTATTTCTGTAGCACTGTCCCCAGCATCAATCTCCCGGCATGGCGGACCCAATCGCGACTTCACATCAAAATGCATACTAAATGAATCAGCAACATCTTTCGAGCTGGAGACACCATAACCACTCACAGGAACTAAGTCTAGAATTAAACTGTTTAGTGCTCTTCCAAAAACCCTAAAATCTTTACTCGAATGGCGTTTAGCTAACAAATCCATTCGAATCTGATCTTGGTTATTTTGGCACCATTTCAGCATCCCTTTGAAGATCTTTCGCGATTCTATCATTGCGTCAAATATGGCGCCGCAAGCAGGTCTACCGTACCACAGCCACGTATTGAATTCTATTTTAGCGTTCCTCTGAGCCTCGCTTACAAATTTGTTCCACCCAGACAACGGTTTCTTACGCTTAATTGACTTACACACATACGTATTAATCGCAATATTACATAAAATGTTAACAATGTCCCTAAGCAACTATGACTAGAATCCCTACAATACCTTTTTTTGTTTTTTTTTTTTGTTTCCGGTTTGGAAAATCCTCATGGATGTCCGCCGCCCTGGGGCGGGCGGCGGGGTCTGTCAGACTCTTACTGACTAAAAACCACCCCGGTGTTCCATCTCACAGCTACGCCGGAGGTCGCGGGAACGTACGATACTTCGACCGCAAGCCCCGACTGGTGCCGGCCCGCAGCTGCGGGCCTCTTTGGGTCTGGGGGGGGGAGTGAGGTGTTTGACTCCCCCCGCGACGTCTAAGAGGGGCGCGCGTGGAACAATACGCGCCGCCACCTCGGATCCTCGGGTCTCCGCCGACGCCCGGTGCGCCTTTTGCGGGCCGGGTGAGTGGATGAGATCTCCCCCTACCTTTCCGCAGCCTCCTTCTGCGAGACGGCTGTCTCGCAGAAGGAGACCACTGCGTCCCAGGACTCGGCGCTGCCGACCATCGACTCCACTGCGGCCGGCAGCGACAAGTCACTGCCTACTTCTGAGATGAGGGCACGGCGCGGCTCCTCCCAAGCGGCACACTCTGCCAGCGTATGCCGCGCCGTATCCTCCCGGCAGTCGAAGCAGTGGTGACACCGGGCGTCCGGCTCCCTGTTTATGCGACACAGGTACTTCCCGAAGCAACCATGCCCCGAGAGCACCTGCGTCACCCGAAACGACAGGGAGCCGTGCCTTCTCCCAAGCCAGCGCTCGACCACCGGCCGGACCGCCTCGATGGTGACGAGGCCGAGAAAGCCTGTCCCGCCATTCCGCCACCAGGACCTCGCGAAGCTGAGACCGACGCAGCTCCATGTGCCGCTGCATCGGTCCCTCGCCCCGCGCCCTCGCTTCCTCGCGCCACCGATACAATGACGCGAGTACTTTCGCCTCGAGGTCCCAGGGCGGGGATCCGGCCAGTACGCAAGCCGCCTCGTAAGAGATCGTGCGATACCCCCTGATGACTCTGACGGCCATCGCCCTCTACGGCTTTCGCAAAACTGCGATGCTGCCGGCCGTCAGGTCAGAGGCCCACACCGGGGCCCCATACAGGGCCATGGATCGCATGACCCCCACGTAGAGCCGCCTACAGACGGCACTCGGGCCCCGCGGATTGGGAAGCAGCGTTGCGAGCGCGCCAGCCGCGCCCAGCAACTTGGGCGCCAGCCTTCGGAAGTGGGGCTCGAAGTTCCACCGGCTGTCGAGCACCAATCCTAAATACTTCATGGTGGACTTGACAGCGATCCGAGCCCCCCCGACCACGATGTGTAAGCCGGGCGGCGGCGCCTGCCGGGGGGCATGAAACACCATGGCCTCCGACTTGCTGAGGGTCACCTCCAGGCCTAGGCGACGAATGCAGCCGACCACCTGTGAGACCGCAGCCGTCGCCAGCAACGCTGCCTCCCTGTGCGAGCTCCTCCGGGCAGTGACCAGCGTGTCATCTGCATAACATGTCAGGTCTACGCCCGGTTGGAGCTCGCTCCTCAGCACCCAGTCGTACCCGATGTTCCACAGGAGCGGCCCTAGGACCGAACCCTGTGGAACACCGCACGACATGCGGTGCTGGTTTGCGCCATCACGTCCCACGTAGGTGACACACCTCTCCGACAGATAAGCCCCAACTATGTGGCGGAGGTAGGGAGGCACCCGATGATAGTGCAGTGCCTCCCGAATATAACTCCAGGGCAGGGTGTTGAAGGCGTTGGAGATGTCCAAGGACACCGCCAACATCACCCCGCCCCGGGACACCGCTTCCTCCGCCAGAACTCTCACCCGCGACACAGCGTGGATGGTGGAGCGCCCATGCCGAAAACCAAACTTGTTGTCGTCCAGGTCCGGGGCCCGTCTCTGCACAAGTGGTCGACGAGGCGGGCTGCATCCCTACAATACCTACCACAACAGTGTTGTAGCTCGACAGGCGAGTCAATATGTATATGCTATGCAATTTGGCACACCAGTAGACCATGACCTGGGTTAGGACATAGGATACTTTTCATCCCGGTAGGACCTTCCTGTGGGATAATTTCCGACTTCTACGCGGGCGTAGCCGCGAGTAATAGCTATATTATTATAAGAGAGAGACAGGACAAGCTTTTTTAGGTTTATTTAAAAAATATTCCAGTTGATAGTGGGCAATCACTATCCATTCCAAGGTTGCCTAGAAGAGATCGCAGTAAGCGATAAGGCTGGAAATTGTATGTTTGTAGTATTTTTTTTTTAATTTATTGTCTGGTGTACATATATGTGTATGTATATAAATAAATAAAATAAATAGTGGGTGTCATGCTACTATATCTTGAGCTGGCCTTGGTCTGTCGACTACAAAACGTTAGGCTTTCACATAGTCATACCTTTAGAAATTTTGCTCGTATCAATAGGGCAGTGATTAAAATGAAACACACTCCAAGTACGAGCCACTTTTTCACAATTTATTATATCGAATGGCCAACGGGAGGTGCGCGTGAGACGACGCTGCAACGCGAGCCAGAGTAATGGCGTCTCTAACGTGTTTATGATCTCGTCTGTTCTTGCCTCTCGCTCTCGCGCGCACCCGTACCACTCCGTGCGTGTGTGGTGGCGCTAAGGTCGCCACAGAAACATAGATTTCATAAATACCTAGTGATCTTTCCTGTACATAATTATTGCTGCTTTTGTAGTCGACATTTTTAACACCGCCCATCTTCTCCAGAAAGTTCGGGCATTGAATTACCTTCGAAACATATCTTCATATCCAAGGTGCCACGCGTGAAGGTCATTGCAGAGAGGTTTTCAAAATATAAGAGAGGCAGTCTGGAACTACGAAGACTGGACGAAAAGGTGGTTTGTGTCGAGTACGACATTTTCGATCAGCCAGCCAATGAAGCAGTTTTGAAGCCAGTGCAGAGGATGAGGGCTTTCTTCTCAATCAAACCTCTTGATAATGGCAGTGGTCAAAAACAAGGTGGGTTTATTTTTTGCCGCATTGTTGAAACGTCATAGGGCACTTTGCAAAAGAATCTAGACTTGGTTTTAACATCAAGTTCAAATCAAACGGTTATGCGCATTTGGTCGTCTATAAACGATTAAGGCAATCAATTAAGAAAGAAGAAAATTTTAATCAACTTTTTTTGCCTTCATGTCAGAGAAAAAGGCAACTTAAAATAATATTTATAATTTTCAGGGTTACCTACACTACCGTCACGAATCAAAAATGAATTCGAAGTATTTGACGAAGATCTCCAAAAATTAACAGAGAAAGAACTAGAAGTTATTGACGGCAAGATAGAAGAAAACAAATCTTATCTGGAGGACTTAAGGCGTATTTTAAAACGAAAACACGTGATAAACGCTCAAAAGAATAAGACTTCCTTAGATTTGCAGTCCCTGTACAAAATGGCGAAAAAGGACAGACGACCATTGAACTGTGATTCGGAAACAAATTTGCTGTCAAAGGCGGAGTTACAAGAAGTGAAAGATTTGATTCTTCAGCGGTGCACGTCCAGTGTACATGGGTTTAGTAGAAGAACGATAAAAAGAAAAGAGAATGGATCGGCAATGGAAACCAGTGTTATCTCGGAAATTATTATGGCAGAGGTGTCACGTTGACGTCAAACTTGAACGTCTAGCCTATTAATGAAAGCGTTGTTTTCCGTTTCAATTCATATATTTCAAAAAGTATAAAAATAGGTAACAATACTTTAAAATATTAACAATACATCTTTGCTCGAATTTTGAAGATATTGATTTAGCGTTTCTAAACATATTTTGGATTCGATGTTTTTATCGATAAGTATGTACAGTTTCACAGCCACCACTATAGCAACCAGCTTACATAAAACACTTTGAATCTTATTATTATCATTTGGATACATCTATTAGTGGATTTATTGTGATCTCGACATCACACGTCATCACTTCGCGCCATTTTTGACGGTTTCTGGGTTAAAGGCTGGATCGAGCCCTAATTTCTTCATCTCCACCGCCATTTCGAATAAGTAATCGTAGCATTCCGTCCTGTCATTAGAAATTTGAATTAGCGTTAACACCACTGCAGGATCAAGAAAACAATCTAAAATAGCCTCAGTGGAAAAAAAAGTGTGATGTGTATATCACGGTTGCGAAACACGAAGAACTTCGTACACTGACCTATCACTACTTGTCTCTGTCGCTCGCGTGAAATCAAGAAATATTGCCGTCACGCTCAGACATGAGCAAGCAAGATGGCAATAAAATAACGTTGAGCTGAGTGTATGGGTGCCGGTGTAGTTAAAGTCACATGAGACATTCCAGTTTTGTCTCTGGGATGGCAGCGAAATTCAATTCCCGAGGCATTGTAGATATCCATAGACACTAGTGACCAGGCCAGTAGCTGGATTACCAAGCAATATTAAAAACTTACATAGTTTTCGCCTGCTGCCAAGAGTCTCCCCAAACGTAGACCCCATGCCTCCTGACGAGCACAGCGCTGGTGCCAGGGTACTGTCGCAGGGCTTCTCCGAGAGAGCTTGCGAGGTCTTTCTCGAAAGGAGTGTTCTCTATGATCGGTACGACCAGCTTCTCGTCGTAACGGAGGTAGCGGCCTAGGGAGGCGTCTTTTATGCCCTGTAGAAGAAAAACAAGGGTCACAATAATAGCTGGCTACTTCGACTGGTGCAATGGCGCAAATATTAATGTTTCCTACCTACACATAAACTTTCCGGAATAAATTATCTAAGTGATGGTTCAAACCACATTAAAATCTGTTGCTTAGTTTAGAAGAACAAGACAGATATGAAAAGCGAATTAAATTTATAATATGTATATACATATATTTATAGATGTATCGTCAAATGAGGCGAAAGACTACGTTCAACGCTGAACATAGGTCATAGGCCTCCCAAACGATTCCAGCGGATTCCCGCGACTTGATCACATTAAATACAAAATAAAGCAAACTTATCTTTTTGGCTTAGAAAAGTGGGAAAGCTACAACTTCATATACAATTTAAAATCAATTTGCATAACGATGGCTGAAAATGCTACTTAGAAAAAAAAATGCACAGTGAGCTTTAAATGCTTTTCCCTGTAATTAAAGAGGAGATGTACAAGGATGTGTGTTTTTTCGGCTGCGCTCACGTCTAATATGTTATGGCAAGCAACAATTATTATAATGCACTAGCTGACCTCGCGAACTTCGTACCGCCTAACATTTTTTTTTAAATTTTTTTCTCCGTATGAACCATCCTCGTACTTCAAGGAATATTCTAAAAAAAGAATTAGCAAAATCGGTCCATCCGTTCTTGAGTTATAAAATTACAACGAAAAGTGGCATTGATTTTTATAGATAAGGATTCATTACAAGCAATGTTCCCAACATTGTTGCCAGCAAAATTTGATGTTGCAAGATGATTATTTCGATGGTCTAGAAGACAAACATGCTAATTACATACCTACCAATTTTTCAGGAGGACTGTTTTTAATGATTCATAACTTCTAGATACTATAACATAAAACTGTACATAGAAATTGTGTATATTCTGCCTATACTTAGTAAGGGTATTTATCTTTGTACTTACTTATCATAAATTTAAACATCAATATCTGAAATATTCTATAAAAATAGCAAAATAGCAAAAAAGAGCATCACTTAGTATGTTTGTACACAAACTTTATATTATATTGTTCACTTAACACTTTCGTGTATTGTATATTAATTTAGGGTTTATTGAAAGAATTTAGGGCCGATGTATTAAAAAAAGAAAAATAATAAGTATAAAAGTTTCTTTATAAAAAAAATAACAAACAAACAAAAGTGTAAGTATTGTGTAAGTATTTGTAATGGTCAGTCATCAGACTCTGAGTCTGAACAATCATTAATTATAATATTTTCTTGATCAATAGAAGGAATGTTAGTGTAATAATCAACATAGTCTTGTGGGATCACTCCGTCCTTCAACAGCGTCATCAAATCCTTCTTCTTAGCCTTTGAAATTGGTATCTGGGACTTGTATGCTTTTTTTAACGGCTTGTATAAATGAGAAATACACCAATCCAACCGCCAACAGAGGTGATATGAGAAGCAGCGGCGGTATTGGGTGTTTCAGAAGGAGCTTTGGCATTTACTGCAGCGTATACGGCCAAGTATTTTTTAAACACTTAATATTTTTTACTATTTGCTGACGACTGTTCAGTAGTACTAAAACCACTTAAACAATTTGTCTACCAGCACTTGAAAAGATTAACATAACATCCTATAATATCATTGGGAATTGAAAGTTACAAAATGACAAAAGTAATAAAAATATTTCGCTTATTTGTCAATCATGGTAAACACAAGCGAAATGTTATAAATCTATTTAGCATTTTTTGTAGTTTAAACTGATGGTAAATAACTGCTATTACTTTTTTTGGCTTCAAAATGACATCACTTACTATGAATGTACAAATACAGTTTAGACAGAAAGAGACGGAATTATGTCATTTGGATAAGTGCGATCGGTAGAGCATGCTCATTTAATACATTTGGCATTAAAATGTAATTTTATCAAAATTTTGTAGTTAGCACATTTGTCCTCTAGGCCATCGATTTGTTTACCTTGAATATGAGACATTAACATGTTGCCGGCAACAATGTTTTTAGTAACATTTAAATATTATATGTTGCTGAAAAAATGTTGCGCAGCTTAGTTCGCGGTTTTAGAGTATAACTTGCAACCTGAAGCATACCTTGATCATCTCCTGATGAGTGATAACGAACTCCTTATCGTTCAGTAAGGTGCATCGCACCGCGTGTGGTGAGTGCGTGTGTATGACTGCGCCCGCGCCGCGTTCCTTGTACGCAAGCATGAACAGTGGGGTACACTGGCTTTTCTTTAGTCTGGAATTTATCATCTTAAAAGTTTTATTTTCAACTTGTCGAGTTTTCTTTTCCTAAAATTAATTTGGAAAGAGTTCGTAATTACAAAAAGGTTAAGAAAAGACATTTTAAATTATTTTGTGAATTAAGAATATTTCAGATGATTGTACATCAGCCTGTAAAGATAAACTAGGTATACTTTGATGTACTTATGATTTTGATAAAACGAATTGAATTAATGAATTAATAAAATAAAGATGACTGTGTTTTACCAGCATGAACAGGCCTTTCTTAATACAATTTATGCTGTGAGAGAGTTATAAATAAATAAATACTTAAGCAAAAATTACTTTTTCTCAGGTGGCGGCAATTCAATATCCTCATCATTAATGGTCTGCACAAATAGATCATCAGATTTCATGCGTTCTTTTTGTACTCCTGACGGTGCTATGTAGATTTTGTCCCTGTAATATTAAAAAAACAAATTGTGAAAATGTTAAACTTTAGAATGGAAATGAGTTTTAAATAAAATTAAAAACAGAATGAATAATATTTTTTTTTAACTGGCTCTAATTCCCTTATTTCTATACTTGTGTATGATTGCTCTGAACATCTTGAATCTTAATATTATTTGGTAGCAAATATGTTGATGGCCCACATCATTGTAAGTAGTCACTGCTGCGGCCTGCCTATGGACAACCAATACCAGAGGAGGTGTCATTGATTCTTAATATTTATTTATATATTAAACTAGGCCAACCAACAGCTGGGTCCATACCGGACAATCCAAATTTGGATGAAGGTTGATGACAATTGTGGATCGGAGATTCATTTGCACGATCCAACCAATTAAAAAACCAACAGCGTTTGTATCGGCTGCTCCACTGCGTGTGCTTGGATCACGCGTGGCACATTCACACCAACCGCGAATTTGGCTCGCGCTCCTGCCGCACCCAATCGGAGTGCACTGGATTGTCTGTTGTGTACCCAGCTAATGGCATATTTACAAGGATAGTAACAATAAGTAATCACGAGAAATAAGCGGAAGTATTAAGACTAGCAGAGTCAAACATACCCTTCCTTTATGGAGATGCCACCACCGGTTCCTGTTACCCATCCTAAGTGGTAGAACTGATTACATAACTCTGGGATCAAGTTTCTTGGGTGTTCCTACAAAATTTAAAAAGGAAGTTGAAAAAAGATTATGTTAAACCTATGGACTGTAGAATAAAGAATTTGGTTAGAGTGTCATCCTAGGGAATGCCGCCCGAATATGCAATAGTTTTTTCTAATCAGTGAATATCTTTGGTAGCTTTATGAGCATTGAGAATTAAAGTTATTTTACTTTCATCACACAATTAGTACCTATCATTTCTCTTTCTTTATTCAATATTAAGCATTTAAAAGCACATGATTATTTTTAACTAAGCCTTTTTACATAGATGCTATACCAGATACTCATCAACGACTTAGTATGGCCCATTTCGTTCTACGTACCTAGTATAGATCATACTGAGATATTCATCCGCCTGTTACCAACTAGGTTGGATCCTTTGCCTCATAGTGTTCACAAATACCTGTGTCAATGTAGCTGTGAAAATGTAGTGTGTACTACACACAGTGTAGTACCTATATTTGTTATGTTATATTTTAAGTTTATTTTTAATATACTAGCGTATGTTTTGCCTTATGAAATAAAATAAAATAAACACAAACAGGTACTCACTGGACCAAGTTCTGTCATGTTTCGTCGTACGATTTCACAACGTACTAATGATGTTATCGATCCCTGGAAGACGAAATAGATGTTTTAACACAATTTTACAACGTCTTAATTTATCTTATCAATACGAGACAGTCAGAAAACTTGCTGCTCAGATCCGAACAAATTGTTCAAAATATTGTGCACTGATAACGTAGACATATTCTCTGTCTACGACTGATAACAACAATTTGACATCACAATCACAAAGGTCATGTCATGTCAACAATCAATGTCAACTCTACATGCGTTCGGAAATTATTAGTCTTTTTTGATTACGGTAACCTTAAGCGAATAGGTAAATATTTTTAGGGTATCATTTAAGCTATTACCAATTTAATTAGTTTTGTGTTTCTTAAATAATAGGGTTTGTCCTCCAAATAGTAGATCTGTCACCAAAATGTAGTCACCAAACAATGCAAAATCAGTTCCACAATAAATCACCTAAAATCCTGAGATATAAGGTCTAGTACCAAATAAATGTTTTTGTATGTATTATAATAGGTGTGTCCTAATAAGTATTTAAGCAAACTAATTTAAAGAGATCACCAATAGTAGTAGTTTTCTTATTCACCACGGATCGATTGATATACATAATATGTCGACGGTAGGGCTTGGTCGACGGAGCCCCGCTTCGCGGGGCTCCTACTTCTGGGTGGTTTATAAAAAAATCACCACGAAGGGGATGGCGGGGTCTCTCGACCCCGCCATCCCCTTCTAACCTAACCTGTCCGAGTCGGGGTGCCCTAAAGTCCAGATTGCATCCAGTTTCTCCTGGTAATTTGTCTCGGGTATCATTTAAGCTATTACCAATTTAATTAGTTTTGTGTTTCTTAAATAATAGGGTTTGTCCTCCAAATAGTAGATCTGTCACCAAAATGTAGTCACCAAACAATGCAAAATCAGTTCCACAATAAATCACCTAAAATCCTGAGATATCAACCTGGGAACAATTTTTGTTTATCTGAGAACGAAAATATTTCGTGGCGATAGATCTATTTATTAGGTGATACAACTTGATGACAAATATAAATTTTGGTGATAGAAAATATAGTTCCCATATTTTTAGATAACGTAGGAGTTAAATATATATCTATATTTTTTTTGTATTTTTTAAAGTTTACCTTTGTGACAATTTGTTTTTGATTTTAGTTAGGTTCGGAACGAAACGTTTATACAGGTTTATTTTCACGTTTTCTCTGTCTACGATTTTCACGAACGAAACCTCAGAACAATAACTTAACTAACATTGTTTTTCCTATCTCAATGTTAACTAAGCAAACGCAATGACTAAAGACTACAAACGAAACTAAGTTGTTTGACGTTTACAACGAGTGCATTTGAAAAGTTTGCTATGGCATTTTACAAGCATTTTAGTTTAGTCTGTGAGTTTAGTAGTCCTTACCTTCAAAGTTATTTGTTAAAACCGTGATTAACCATTATAGTTAAATAAGTAATAAAGTATCACATAAAGTTTAATCATATGAATAATGGGAATTTTCCAATTTATTTATCTACTTACATCTACCGTTACAAGATAGCCCAATGCGATGAATGCGCTAATACTAACTCAATCTGTACCTACCATATCCATAACTAATTATAAACAATGCATTCCTTGTGAATTCACTCAGAGATAAGTCTAAGTCCGTCTCACCATAGACTAATATAATATAATATCGACTCACTCGCTAATCTAATCGCTATAAGGTTGAGCGTGCGGAGAGCACGCGTTAGCGGCACGGCAGCCGAGCGCGCGGTTCCACTAGCAGTTATTGCGGCTGCCGTCGCGTCGGCGCCGGCGTCGTCGACAAACGTACGCAAGACGACATATCAAGCTATACATTTCCAGTTTAAGATGACTTCTCATTGTACGAAAAGCCTATACCTACAATGCGAGGTCAGCTAAAGCTGGAAATCTATAGCTTGATAAGTATGTCATCGTGTGTAGGTACTTGTCCGGAACACACAGACTCACCTGCCCTAAAATAACTGCATTATGCACCTTCCCTCTCAGTAAGTTAACTAAATAAGAGGTGAGTGTAAGATCCCTCCAAACCCTTAGCTCATTGTATCCTACTATACCTAAAATAATTGAGGTTGGATACATTACATACATACACGGGTAAAAGGGATAGACTCCGAAATAACGGTTAGATATATAAATATCTTATAAACTTATTTTGTACCCTCTCCAGCATGAGACTTTAGTTTCATGCGGAGCCCAGATGACTGCTTTACATTCTAACTGGCTCCTCACCAATGAATTACCTATGTAATAGCTTTCACATTCGTGATGACTCGGACCGTACAAAGCAAGCAACCTATATTTCTATACGCTCTCTTACAGTTGTCCATGAAGTGATCACGAAAAGTTAAACAGGCTACTGCCAAGTCGTGACTTCTGTGACCCGTAGGTACCTGGGCAATCCGTCAATATTGTAGGTATGAAGGTATCTATGTAAGATGGGATCGTGTGTGCGAGAAAAAATTATGGTCACACACTTCGAGCTAAGATATTTTTTTCTGCTCTAGCTCACTACCCTAGCAATGTCCCTTTGTATTGTCATAATCATCACTGCTTTTTACCGCGAGGGACCATTTGAAGTTATTACCTAATAATAATAATAAAACGTTTATTTATAAAATTGACAAATAATTAGGGTCTTGGACTACTTCTGGCAGGTCGTTTACTATCAGCAGGAAGCCAAAAGCTCGTGAAATATGGATCTGACACGTGTGCTGCTTATGTCACATATTGCTGCCTATCCCACAAATAACTGGCAAAAAACTGAAGAGAGTGTGGGGTGAAACCAACACTAACTTTGCTATTTTGAAATTAAAGGAAGCAGCATCGGTTTGTCCCTCACTATCCACCGTCGGCACCAGATGAGCTCTATGACAGAGAAGATTACTGGTGGTACCCATGCTGAGCGCCTGATAGCTGGGCGCTAACCTGAAGGTATATGCTCTTGATAATAGCAGCTTCCAAGACTTTTGCCGTTGTCGACAATACTGCAACTGGTCTGCACCCATCCACCGATTCTGCTGACCCTCCCTTCGGAATCGGAACCACGTGGGTCAGTTTCCACCTCCCCGGAAACACGACAGATTAGCTAGCACTAATCGACTATCCTTGAATATCTAAGGCGGAATTCCGTCAAGCTCCGCGGACCGTTAAGCGCACGACATACGTCTACTAGCTGTAATTGGGCCGAGTGCGCTCGAGCCGCCGCGCCGCCGCTGCCGGCCGCTCCGTTTCCGTTACCTGCTTTCACTATTATAGCCGCGTCTACATCCAACTCCTGTCGCTCTGGTATATACACTGAAATGACCACTCCACAAACTCATAGACAGACCGCTAACCAAATAATGCCACCTCGTCTAAAGATTGTTCCAGCGATTGGAAGAGACTGGATCCAATATTCGCAGACCAGCAGCGCAAAAGGATCGATATTTTGGTGTCAAAAACGTTGAGAAATCGATTACAAACGACTGTTGACGTCAAAAATTATCTTCTACGTGCTGGAGGGAGCAATCCGAGCACGTGCACTGTGAGGTGGCGTCTTGGTGAAGCAAACTTGCAGCCATTTAGACCTGCAAATGGTCCTCGGAACTCGAAAGGCAGCATCGAAATTTAAGGCTGAGTTACGCTAGAGAACATATGAATTAGACTCTGGATGACTGGTCAAGAGTAATGTTTCGAATTGTGACGAGTCGAGGTTCATGCTATACACGCACGTTGGGAGGCAAAGAGTCTACAGAAGACCAGGCAAGTGCTATAATCAAGCTTATATTGTAGAGATATTGCAATAACGTCCACTCTCTCGATACTCTGAGTGAATCAACAAAAAGTATAAAAGTATTCGTAATAATTATTTACAGCTAAAGAACAACAATATCACCTAAAACCAAACCAACATATCCCTATACTTATAAAGCCACAAAACTATTCCATGATGCGAAATAACAACAAGTATTCAATAACATCTTTGACATATATTTCGGGACCCTGGAGTCCCGGACCTTTGGAAGGCGTACGAGGGGCCGAAGGCAACTCGCTGAGGCGTTAGATGCTTTTCATGAAATGAGGCACCAACCGACGATTATCCCTGTACGCACTATGCAAGTGCACCCAAGGACAGCCCCCGGTTGCTGTAGGACTATTGCAGGATAAGGAAACAAAGAATAATGCCTTTCCGTCTTGTATTTTATTTTTTCAACTTTATTTAGTACTTAATCTTCATAAATTTTCCTAACAAGTTTTTCTAAATTTTTTACTGTTGTTTCTTTGTACAAACGCCATACGTTACGTACGTACGCCGTATTAATTGCACTCGTGTTTCCGTTTTTTTATTTCATCGGTCGAATATCTGTTTTTTTGTCTTGTTAGTTAGTTAGTGTCTGTTATTGTCTTTTTAGTAAGTTATTCCTTTTCTACGCTAACATTCTTAGATCTCGTCTCACTATTTAATACCTGTTCCTCATCCGATACTATTTTCGCAGTTTTCGTGGCCACATTCCTTCGCTGGTACATTATTTCAAACTACCTGCACTTTGACTGCGTTTGCAAAAGATAGTACTAACTATCCTTTAGAGCCTTGCTTTATCTGATTTGGCATTTTTACATGATTTTTCTTAAGACAGGAAGTCTTAAGAAAAATCATGTAAAAATGCCTGTTATTTTTTTTTTCCATTAGGTCTTTAATTCTTGTTTACCCATGTTGTAAACCTCAATATTTGTTTTAATTCTTTCAACTCAGTGTCCGTGTTAATAAATCTATTTGCAATGAAACTTGCAATTAATCTTTTCGCTTGTCCTTCAACTCTGACGTCACTTCCCGCCGAACTCCCGTGACTCGTCGGGAAGTTGATTATACCTGATATACATACATTATTATAATATTATTATATCTGCTAAAGACATCTATAGCAGGTATAATCAACTTCTCGACGAGAGGCGGGAACTCTGAGGTTGTTTTCACCGTGTGTGGAAGAGAATGCTTCAGTAATGTTAGTCTTTTAAACTCTAGGGCGCGAAAATATAATAATAAAATTAAAGGTACTGGCTTAATTATCAGGTTTATCTTTCTTCATAATTTGACACTGTCAATGCATTTAGTATGTCAAAATTCTAGCAACAATAACCGGTGATAATAACGTGATAATATATGATAAAAATATATAAAATAACATTGTTTGCTGTGGTTACCGGCCATGACAAAGAAAAAAACATAAATGAAAGCATTTATTGGAAACGCGACGTAAATTGGATTGGAAACTCCAAATAGTAAGTACCGTTTAGATAATAATGGCAAAGCAAACCGTGAGTGCTGCGCTGAATCAGCGTGAGTCAACCAGTGGCGTAACAATAGAGTGGCAGGATGGGCAGAATGCCACCGGCTCCTAGCCGGAGGGGGCCCCCAGCCCGAGAGGGCCGTGATCATAGGATATTTCGAAAACAGATCAATTGTGTCAACTTTAGCGTTACTATATGATCGAGAAAGAAGGAAACGGAACTTCAAAGGCGCTTGTAATTATGTAGTATTTTTTCGTATCTATCAAGGAACTACATGTATTCTACCTAATTTAACTACAATTATATCAGTTTCAGACGCCTAATACGTTTACAAGATTCGTTTGCTACTTATGCGCACCTGCTTATTAAATTAAAATTATATGATATGATTTTATTTCTGTACCTATGGTTTTACAAACACTTTTAACATGTAAATCATATTTTATAACCTAGATTTGGTCGGCGTTTTCTATCTGACTACTCTGAGAAGAAAGTCCGTAACAAATTCAGAGGTCACATTCTCTTTTAAAGGCCAGACATTATCTTGGTCAGATCATATGAATACCATGTAGATTGATATCTGAAATGGTCTTTTGAGGAAAGGACCACACAGTTTGAGTGGGCCTGTCCAGTCAGTGCACGCGATTTGTCAGTAATCGTGCAGCTCAACTCAAAACTTAGGGAGCTTAAGTTTTTTTATTCGACTCGGGTAGGCCGCAAGAAGTACCTACTCAAACTGCCAGATTATCATAAAAAATTGAGAAAGAGAAAAAAAGTGACCCACACATTCACAATAATTAAAATAATACTAATACTAGGCAAAGCTAATATTCATGCCTTTGTGTATAGACATCGGTAGTGTATAGGTGGTAGGGACATCGACGCGCAAACTGAAACCATGAACTCAGCACATGATGGCCCCTTTTTTTTTTTTTTTGATGGTGGGAAATCATCAAATAACTTCTCCCGCTCTGGGCAGGGCGGGAGGGCGTGTCAGACTTTTACTGACTAAAACCCACCCGTGTTCCTTCAGCCTGTGCTAGGGGCCACGGTATCCCTCTCGGACTTTCCCGCAACCCTGGCAGGCACACGATGACCCCTAGCGTAGAAATTATTCGTCAGTTATCAAAGAAAAATCTGCTGTTCAAATGTGTAATATCTGTTTCATAGAAAAGTGCACCTACCTACGCGGTCAAAATGTATGGCAGAGCAAACTTTTTTTAAATAATCGACGAAAATTTTCAACGCTGAGGGATCAGAATCATGTAGGTACTGGATCCATGGTGACTGGTGGTGCTTCGATGTGCTACCTTGCATAAAAAAAAACCCTGCAAATGTCAAAGAGTATGTAAAAAAAAAAAATCTTTTTCAAAAAAAAAATACTACATTCAGTAGGTATGTAAAAATTGGAAATGAAATAGAAACCTGACTATGAAAGGGATAGAACAATAAGTACCTAATTATGACGCATTAATACCTCCATGTTACAATACCTCTATGGGGAAGCGTAACATTAAGCTGACATAACGATAGGAAACATGAGATGATGACACGGTATCTTGCTTGATAGCGCCAAACTCGTGGTACTTAAACCAAGAAGTAGAAGTAGGTACTTACCTATTTTGATCAGTGTCGATGGTAATGGCACTGTACCTTGACCAGCATCGACAATGATGGTACGATTCGCTGGTAAGTATATGGTTGCCCAATGAAGTCCGAAGAGTATTTCGCGGAACCTACCCGTCTCCTGGTGTCACAAACACATAATAACCTAATAAAACAATAGGTAACTCCTAATAAGGCAGTACATCTTCGGTTTTTGCAAATGCTGTTAATTATAAATGCAACTGCACTAATTATCGAGGTGTTATATGTGTACCTAGGTTAGGTAGGCAGGTGGTAGATAAATTAAGTTTTTTTCAACACTTAGGAACGGGTTCAGAAGTTGCGAAAGAAGTAACAAAATAAGGAGTGGTAAACGTAGTCCAAGTGTCCACCACTAACGAGACCTTTATAATATAGGTAGCTAAAAAGTCTATTAGATATGTAGTAATTTATATTTTGCTTCCTCAGACCAAATAAAAATCAAGACAGCGATGTCAACAGTGACGTGAAAAAGTGAGGTGAGGTTGGTTTTGTAAACATGTGTGCACTTAGTGAGGTGTAGTTTGGTTGTAAATTGGTTTGTAAATGTGTGCGCGTGAGCATGTATGCACAGAGCAAGGTGTAGATTTGCATGATTTACTGTATTGTTCGCAGCGCTATGTCTTGATTATTTATTTGGTCTGAGATAACACACATTAAAGAATCTGTCAGTAAAATGATTGCTCACTTATCTTATAACTCATGGGGTCAAGCCCACAGAAGTCTAGTAATGAAAATAAATACCTAGAAGCCATCTTTACAAAACGTTACACGTGAAGGAGCATCGCCGCTAATTTCCTTGGTAAAGTTAATATATTAGTAAACACGAGGAGACGCCTCACCATAGTGTCGCGTTTTACAATACCCACCACGCGAGCAAAATGAGTTCTGGCCATTGTTGACGTAAAACACTGATTTAAGCTCCAGTACCTATCATCATTTACGCCCATGAAATGTTAGCACTTGGGGTGACCCGATACAGCTCAAATAGTTTTGTTTTGGCGAACCAGTAGCCCCCGTACCCACGGGCGATTTTTTTTATCGCGCTCTAGATTTTCAAAGCACTGCTTAGCGTCGAGAGTTGAAAAAAAAAATCGCCCGTGCGTACCTGGACTATGGGACCTCGCGCACTACACGTGGTCGTGGCCGAGTAGTAAGATGCTCTTGTTTATTTTTAGGACATCTTACATTGCACAAAATGCGTGAGATACCCGATTGTCTGAACCGTCGCTACAAAGCGTTGAACGACTTGATCGAGGATTTAATCACCGCCATCCCAGAATCCATGAGCGGGTCCGGCGCTGGTGGCGGCGGCCCCAGCGGCGGATGCTCATCCGCGACCGCGGCCCCAGCGCCTTGTGGGGAACTCAACGACGAGGAAAGCGAGGTTGGCATCAAGCTAATGTGCGACTTCTGGAAAATTTTGCAGGATGATCCAGATTACAATCTAACGGTTCGTAGATTTCGATCGGTACCTACTACGGAGACGCTTTCATCATCAAATTTATATGTAGGTATATATGTACCTATCCACGCAAGCAATCCCGATTTCATGTGCTGTCAGCAACGAAAGTCGATTATCTGTTATTGTAACTTTTATAATTTTCAACGAAGTCGGCAAATTTTTAATTTATTTATTCCTTTTCAGCATTTTAAGCATTTTACGTATAGTCTTCCGATTTTTTGTGTGACCGTAATAATGGTGGTCTAAAACCGAATGTGTTATTTGACTTTCATTGCTTACTACAGCAGTAAGCAATGAAAGTCAAATAACACATTCGGTTTTCCTACCTACATGAAATAGGTGGGCGTGGTATTGTAACTTTATTATATTCTGCTCATTGCATTGCATCGCGCTTTTGCGTTGCCTCTCACTTGCTTCGCACTTGCCTCTCACTTGCTTCGCACTTGCCTCACACATGCCTCGCGCTTGCCTCGCACTTGCCTCGCACTGGCCTCAAGTTGCAGCTTTCGGCTTCTGGCTATACACCACAGAAACTTCCAGGTGTATTTTTAAGGAACTAGGGGACTATGAAAACCGACCAGATTTACACATTTACAATCCTGAACAATGCAGGGTTAGTTTCAAGTACCAGATAATTGAAAAAAAGGACTTAAGTTACCTTCAGAAACGTCTTTTTGGCATAAAAGGAGGAGGTTCTAAAGTTGGTACGTTTTTTTTTGTTTTAGCAAGCTGTCCAGAGACGAATGTGTATTGACAGTTGTACTAGCAAGTGCGGCTTAGCCAACTCGGAGAAGAAACTGTGCTGTAAACCATCCTCAACCGGTGGCGGCGGCAGCGGTGGCGGGAGCAGAGTTAAACAGTAATCTATTATTACTAATTCCTCATTTCAATTAATTATTGTATGACTTGGGGGCCATAGTTTCACATTTTGACGTACTGTCTCATTATGAAAAACAGCCCGTTCCGTAAGGGGCCTAAGACCCATTATTTAACCAAACGCTGTTGAACATTTCATAACTAACAGACTAAGAATGGCGAAACAGGCTCTAAACATACAGGGTTACTTGTAATCCGACGTATATCCGCCAGGATCTGATAGGGGGGCCAAAATGAAACAAATTGAACACCCTATATGTATGGCAGAAATTCAAGTTTTCGATATATTTGTATTTTAAGTGGTTTTCGATACTTAGGTACCCACAATTTTACATGTAATTCCAAATATTACAAAAAAAAAAACTAAGTACTTACATATAAAATAGACTACATAAAAAAACTAAAACAAACTTTCCATTTTTATTTATTTTGCTGACTTAGTACTTTTATTTATATTCATAGCTTAATTGAAGTGCCAACTACAATATAATTTTTTAATGGCACCCCTATAGAATGTAATTTTTTTTTATTTAGAATCAATTGTCAAACTTAGGGTAAATATAAAAAAAAAAACCCATAAAATTCAAATATCTCGAAGACTATTGAATTTCGCCATAAATATGGGGGCTTCAATTTGTTTCATTTTTGCCCCTCTATCAGCTCCTGACGGATATACGTCAAATTACAAGTAACCTTGTAGTATGTTATATTGGTCGACATGGCATCAGGGACAGTTCGTACTTCACCAGACCTATTCTGCAAAACTGTCACCGTGAAAACTTAGGTGAAGTCAGCGTGAAGTGAACTGTTGCCCATCTGATGCTAGGGATTGACAAAGTTTCCACTGTATATTTCATTGACAGAATAGCACTAAAGAGCTGTGCCTACCCTTACAGGCATACTTTCGGGGGGTTCTGCAGTCGGTCTCCAGAGAGACCGGGTGTTGATGGTGACAGTCGGGGAAAATCCCACGCTCCCTAGTCTAGAGAGTGGAGTGCCTTTTTAAGGTTCCCCCAAAAACAAAAAAGCCGGCCAAGGCGAGTCCGACTCGCAGACGAAGAGTTCCAAAAAAACGCAGAAAAAACACGTTTCTTGTATGGAGACCCCCTTTAATTTTTAACTTGATTATTAGTTGTTATAGCGGCAATAGAAATACACACTCTGTGAAAATTTCAACTGTCTACCTATTTCGGTTCATGAGATACAGCCCGCTGACAGACAGACGGACACACGGACGGACGGACAGCTGAGACTTAGTAATAGGGTTCGGTTGGCAGCCTTGGGTACAGAACCTTAAAAGAGGGCCAATTCTAAGAGCGTTATACTTCTTTTAACATTCATTTTTAGTATGTTAAATAAATAAATAAACATTTATTCTGAAATAAATGTTTATACATTCTGAAATAAATGTTTAGACCGTTGGCTGATAGGTGGGACGACGACGGTGAAGTGACTTCAGAGTCACTTCCACATTTGTTAGTAACAATGTAAACTTAGTGTTAGTAACATTTATTCTAAGCTGTGTGAGGCACGCGAATCCTGGCGAATGTCTACTAGACTGCGTGCAGTCGTATCGTATCCACCGCCTGAAGATCGGAGAGTCCCACCTATCAGCCAACGGTCTAAGAATGGTGATGGGGCTGGCACGAACACGGCGTAGCAGAGATGCGCATCTCTTGCGCATGATGGCCAAAAAACTATCAACTCCGCGTCGGCAAACATGCCGGACGCGCTACAAAAATGCGACAGCCCCATCAACACTCGCAACGCGTTGTTATATTGTATGCGCAGGCCACTATATGTAAAAGGATTAGCAGTAGGCTGTGAAAAGCGTCACCTTAACCTGAGCCGTACAACGCGCAAACCTGCGGGCCAACATCCCACATCGAACAGCCAGCGACCTGCGCACCCGCTCTACATCAACGTTATCTCTCAAGTCGTCTGATACCCAATGACCCAGATGTTTAAAATGTGCTACTCTTTTTAGAGGTCTGCCGTACAGCATAACTGGTGAAATTGTGCTATAGCATTTACAGCCTGCTTTAAATATCATGAATTCGCTTTTTAGTGCATTATATTTGAGCCCATGGGTCCCAGCGTACGATTTACACATGGTAATCAGTTTCAATGCCCTGATCGATGGGCTCAGCAGAACCATATCGTCTACATAACTTAATGCATACACCATCAATATGACAGCCGGTTCTGGTTCTGTTATGCTCATCGATCAGATTATTCATGTACAGATTAAATAACGCGGGCGAGGACAGCCCCCCATCACCTGCCTCACCCCACACTCAAGCTCAGGTGAAAAGGAGTTTGCCGATCTGACACGGTTCTGTTGATTAGCGTACCAAAATTTAAATAAATTTATTACTTCCCGGGGCACATCCATCTCATACTGCTGTTTACCCCATACATAGCACATTATATGATACAAGGTCAAATGCTTTTGACAAATCTAGGCGAATTAAGGCGAATAAATTTTCTTTATATTATTCATGTTTCATTATTTTCTAGCATGTACATATCTGGTACCAAAGATTCATCGTCAAGGCATCCTAAAAAGCATGACTGCCTTGCGACTCCCGGTCCAATGGGAAAGAATGTGCCACTTCGTAAAGTCTTAGGCAACCTTAAACAGGTTAGTGTAGCTTCTATTCCTTTCTCTCCATCATCATTCTCTTCTGTCCTTATTTTAATTTATTTGTGGTCAGCGCAGCGCGTCTTCCTACATACTTCTTTATTAGTCGTCATCTCAGTAGTGATGCCCTTTCTAGCCATTTAATATTCACACAGTCCATTCCACGGAGCAGAAACAAAGAGGAGGTGTTGTAAAGTCATTCTCCATACAAAAGTAGTGTCGCAGCCTCGCGGGGTGCGGGGGGAGCCCAAACAGCAGAAAGCCATCTAGTGGCTAGTAGCAAAATCAACTCATAGGCAAATTAGACAGATGTCCTAAGATGTCGTAAGAGTTCTGCTATGTTTCATTATGTGTCACTTTTATTGTAAGGAGCCGGATTTAGGTTTAATAGTTTTATAATATACCGATATAGTTTTATTTCTATTAAGTCCGACCGAAATACATTATTTGACTGAAACCGAAACCGAATTTCGGCAACGGTTTCAGATTCGGCCGAAACCGAAACTTCCAGAAATTAACATATGTGAGGGAAAAATAAAGAAAACGTTTTTATAATCATAGTTTTATTTTTTTTATCTTTAAATCTTCTCCTCTTCTAAATTTTTCTTCTGAACTTAGTTACCGAAACTAAACCGAATTCCGTTTTTTGCCGAAACTCGACATCTATTTGACTTCACTTTTCATATAGCATATTATGTAGGTATGTGCTTATCAAAAAAGTCTGAGTCCGGACCTGCAATTTGTCAGTACTTCCGCTACTTGCCGATAGGGGGCGGCAATTACCGAACATTCGAGAAGAAATAAATTACAAATTTAATTTTAATTTTACTTACGAGTGGAAAGATATCTTTATTCCGTTTGAATTTGATTGATCCGTATAACTTCTGCAAGATAAAACACAGCATTTCATGTTAATGCAATGTATGGGTCGGGAATACTTTTTAATCGTTTAAAAGACTAAACAAATACATGACAACCTATCCGCTTCACAACGACAGTTGTACTGACGAAAGCGCCGCCTGGTCGCAAGTAGTGCAACTACCGTGTGACGTAACGACTACATTGGTGGCTGATGGACTACTTTGATTGCAACACCTCCTCTTTGTTTCTGCTCCGTGGTCCATTCATCGTTTCCTTGTTCTTCCCCTACTAGCCATCTTCATCATTATCATCTTCATCTTACATTGACATTTTCTTCATTCCTCCGCATCACATACCATGACATCCGCTTTCCACTAAATTTTTAAGTCACCGGTGCAACTTCCAGACTACCTCTTATATACCCATTTCTTGTTCTGTCTATCCATTAGCGTAACACTACAACACATCCCTCTTATTCCTTTCTCTCCTCGAATTTTTTTCCCCCCTCTGCACCCAAGGATTAATTTAGAAAAATAAACATTTGTGTGTTAAAGATAGTAAGTATAGCAGAACACGTCAGGCCTCGTGTTCTCATTGAACCATAATTTTATAACCAACAAATTAAATATATATTCAATCAACTCCGACTATTGCATTCCAGTGCTGGTAATAGGTGTCTCCCAGGCTGCGCCACAACACCCTGTCCTCCGCCTTCCGCATCCGGTGTGTCTTTCTTAAGGTCCTTAGAGCTATGCTGGCCAATAACGCGGTCTCCACTCCAAATATATATTTGACTGCATGCTAATTATTTCACTTGAAACAATGAAGGACGTTTGAAATAAGTAGGTACCTAGGAAAGGGGTTTATACTTTTCAGTTTTTTTTGCCGCTGGGTCGTATTTGGGTTTAAAGGTATATGTTTGAGACACTATTACGAAGTGTGCTAAGCAGAGACAGTTTTCTAACCCGTAGTTTACGAGCACCCTACTAAACCACTTAACTGAGTACACTTTTATGACCGAGGCGTGAGCTAATCTACTAAAAAAACTCAAAAGTTTAGCTCACTCGTCAGTTTTGTTATAATTATATTTATTTTAAACGTCACGTTTATTACTTCATTTGTTAAATTTGCGTCATGTCCTTGAGCGTTTTTAATATTTTATCGAAAGGCGGCTTCATTTGAAAAGAAATGCAGCGACAGAGTGAGTGAGCTCGTATCAGCTCAGAAAGTTCTAACAGAACAGATTAACAATTTGGAAGAAAAGGAAAAGAATGGGGTTGTACTGATGAAGCAGGCTGACTGTATGTGGTCTTGTATGGAAAACTCGTACAAGACAAAAATAGCCGCGTCTCAAGAAAGATATCAAGAGTTGCAAAAGCAGGTAAGATATTTTAGGAAGCCACGCTATGCTTGACTACCTAGCTAATCGCTACACCTACACTTCTTCACTATCGTTGTGTTCCTGCGTTTTTTTAATTTATTTGGGTTCGGCACTACATTTCTGAAAATAAACCTAAGTACGCTTTCAATTGTTTTTCAGTCCTTTCAGTAATTGAGGTGTCCCAAGTTATATGGGGTGTCGCAAAGTATGCTAAGCGTAATATAAATTTTAATTAACGGCTTTGATTTGCCAATCTATAAAATGATGTCAGCGTTGGTAGGCACCTAATCGTCAATCTTTATTATAGCTAAAAGAAGTAGAAGCAAGTGTAAACAAGTGGCGAAAGAACAAGAAAGATCTGGAATTTCAAATGAAAAATATAAACAAGTGCAGTCAAGATATTAATGAGAATAGAATTCAAAAGGAGAACGATGTTAAAGTTATGGAACTGGAAATTGAATGCTTCAAGAAAAGAATTGCGAGTAACCAGAAGGACCTGGACGTTGCGAAGAATTCGTATATATCGAAGAAAAAAGCTTCCGATGTAAGTACCCAACGACATTCAAAGCTAACAACAGATTTTAATTTAAGATTACATTTTTTCAATTTAATCTTTTGTTAAATTTAAATTGTAAACATTAAAACAAAGGTTGACCACATGGCACAAGATACAAATGACATGATAGTAAAACTATGAGTTAATCCTTAACTTTGGTAACTACTCACTACAGCGGTGCTGTAAAAGAATACAACGTGTAACATAATTAACGCAAGACCTCATACACCCCAATTAGAGTAGCATTATACAATGACCAAAACAATTTTTTTTAAAGCTTATGAAAATCGTTTTGACCCTAACATTACTTTATACAATTAAAGTTGAGTCTTATTGCCTTGAAATAATATTTAATTTTCTTTGGCTCAATCGGCGGTTAGTATTGCAAAATACATATTAAAAAAAAACCTAAATATACTCGTATTAATAGTTACTGAAATGGATTCAGTAGTCAATTATCAGCAAACTACTTTCAGGACTTGCGTTTATTCTGTTACACGTTGTATATATACCATACTGTGACTTACGCATATTCAGACACCGTTGCATATTTTAAATGACTCGGTAAAAAGAGAACTACCTCGCTGGTCTGGTGGCAGCAAGTGCTGCTGCTGAGCATGAGGTCTTTAGTTCGATTCTCAGATCCGACAAAGTGTAATTAGGTTTTTCCATCAGAAATTTCGCAGTAGCAGCCCTGAGTCTGGGTTTGTGCTCGGTTGTTGTCAATAGGTTGTTGTCCCTATTAAATAGGACTTGCACATAACTGGTGATTTACCTCACGACGCATGGACACCTCATGATAAATGATTTTATTTCTGTAAGTAGGTTTTAACAAACAGTTTTACACGTCAAACGTATTTTAAAAACTAGATGAGGTCGGCATTTCCTATCTGACTACTCTGAGAAGAAAGGCCGAAACAAACTCAGAGGTCACAGTCTCATTTAAAGTCCAGACAAAATCTTGGTCAGATCATGTGAAGGGGCTATGTAGATCGGTGTCTGAAATGGTCTTTTGAGGATAGAACCACACAGATTGAGTGGGCCTGTCCAGTCAGTGCCTCCTCATGCCACCTCACGCTTATCGTAAATAATATTATAAAAGCGAAAGTAAGTTTGTTTCTTTGTTACGCTTTCACTCTAAAACGGGTGAACGGATTTGGAAGCTTTTGGGTAAGGACATAGGCACATAATGGTTATTTATTTTGGTTTTTTATTAATTTGAATACAACATACACACACACACATGTATGTCACAACTTTTTATTTGATTATGTATGAGCTTTTCTATATTATCACATTTAATTAATTCTGTTAATTTATTATAACGGACAAACACTTCCCTCACTTCCCTACTTATGTGTTTTTTATTCCAGCGTATGGCACACCTGGGTTGCAGCTGAAAATCAGCGTCAGGTGGTACACCTTGTGTTGTCATCTGACATTATGCTGAGCTGAGGCCCTTTTGGCATTATAATTGTTGTTTTCTGTTTTATAGTTTTAAGGTGTATTTATTTTGCTGTAATGCCAATAAACGCATTTTTTTATTTCTTTCGTCTTGCTACTATTCATCCTGGATCGCAGGCAAAGTTGCGGGCAACAGCTAGTAAAAAAAATCTTAAATTAATTGACAGACAACGAGCAGCCTACAATTTTGGGTCTAAAAGCATGACATTTTATATAAGAGATTTTTTTATGTAATCCTTTTATAACGAAAGAGAGCAGTAAGAAAGGCTTTCTAACATTACGCTAAGATCCTTAGGAGCCGAGCAAAAAGAAAAAGTCTGAAAGAACGCTAAGTGAAAACGAAGTAATAGCGTGAACAGGCGATGCGAATCGACGGAGTGGGTCGGGGGAAGAAGAAACTTCACGCGGACGAAGTCGCAGGCAGAATCTAGTTAAACTAATATAAATAACATACCTATATTATAATTTAAGGCACGATTGGCAAAAATAGCAGAGGAAATGGAAAAATTCCAAAACAAGATTGGTTATGAGTGCAGATGTAAGGCTGATAAAGAAGACGAAGGTAGCAGCTTTGTAAAAGAAGCAAGAGATGAATTGCAGAAGAGTTGCAGGGGTCTGTTACAGAAGAAACTTGAGAATGAAGATCTTCGGGCAGAGGTAAGAGACACTTATGTCGATAGCTAATGTCTTATTCCTTTTTAACGACAGATGATTTTCCTCTTTTTATAAGTTGTACTCTATTTTGTTATTTGTACCTATGACTACAGTCGGTGGTCTCGGGTCACCAACTGTACATACAAATAACAAAATAGATAACTATCTTCTTTTGCGTCTGGTTAATATCGATGGTAATCAGTTGATATCGATGGTGTGATACGCCCACTTCGTTTTCATAATACACTTAAATCTACCGTTACTAATTAGATATTTTAAATTAAAAAACAACATCCTCCGATATTTATGAAATATATGCATATTTACAATAAAAGATTTATATATACACAATAATAAAATATTACTTTAGAAAGAGGCGTTACTACAAGAGATTGGACTACTAAAAAATACATATGATACTTGTTCAGCAAGATGTGCGAAAAGAGAAAATAATATCGCTGATGAAACGAAACGAATCGACAAAGAAATATCTGAGTATACAGCTAAATGCGTTAAATGCCACAAGTGTGTTGACAGTGCAGACGTAATGGGGTTCTGCGTCGATTGTCCAAGATGTTTAATTGAACGGGAGTGTCTGAACGAAGGCGACCACTGTAGTACTGATCATACTAAGGACTGTGTTTGCACGCGTATCAAGGAGAAATTCTTAGACAATGTGTTTGAAAATATGTACACTGTTCTGGAAAGGCAAGTAAAGACTTGTCCCGGTAAAGAGTTGGCTGACTGTATATTTAACTGCTTGAAGAGAAGTAGGAATGGGAAACTTGATGAGGCTACTAGGAAAATCTTGCAAGAGTTCGTTTTGAGTACAGTGAAAAAGAATTTGAATTTAACGATAGTCGGTGGAGCGGTGAAGACAAGGTGCGAGGTAAGTGTAACTTGTAAAAAAGTATTTCTTCGAGGATGAATTTGCATTGTCGATGATTTGCGATTCCATTCTGATTACAATAGTAATGTAATTGATTCGGCACCTTCGATCAATAATTGATCGAAGTTCGGCAACCTAATTTCGTTTGTCATTATAATGAAATCTATTGCATAATAATGTTTGGTAAATTGTTATGATTGACTGCAAACATAACATAACGATACATACAACAAATGATTTCGGAATTTGAGAACTTTTTTCGTGAAGATGCAACAAGATTTGATCTCATTCGTCGCATTTTCCCTTTTTTGTAATAAAACTTAAAAATGTATCGAAATTCTTCGTTAGATTCACTCATTTTGGCGGACAGAAAAACAGTTGAAAAATGGCGGGAAATCGTTTTTAATTTATATTTTTATAAATGTCATCTATTTATTGGTATCAAAACCAGCCAGATACAAACAGTACCTACAGCCAAAGAGATTTTACTACAACTTCATAACTATAAAAATTAAATACAAAAACACTTTTTTATATTTGTTCTTCTTTCTTGTTTAGACATTATTCTCTTTTTCTTTCTTTTCTTTTTTTTGTATGACGATGACTTGTTTTTCTAAAGTGATAATATTTGTACCTAGATGGAGCCAGACACTTATAGCCAGCTGATGATTTGCCTCAAAGACGTTGCTGTGACCCTTCCAATCAAAGAAGACAAGGGTACTGTGGCTAAGAAGGTATTGCTAACTTGCCAATTATATGTTAATATGCATGAACTACTCCTTATTTCTAACCTTATTCTTAGTAAAATAAAATTTATTTGCATAGATTGTAGGTACTTAAAATAAGATGTAACAGTAAAATGGGTGATCCTTGTACGATCTACCATAAGATAGATATGCAAACATTATTATTGAATGAAAGAATTAAGGTTCCTGTAGATTGGCGCGACGCGACAGCACGACGCGAGTCTAGTAGAGCAATTTCTATGAAAACTTCATGGAAATTGTTCTACCAGAATCGCGTCACGACTGCCTGCGGGGAGGCCTTTAATATTTATTTATAAAATGAGTTTAATTCGAAGTAATGTCATAATTAGGAATTAAAATTAAATTACATTATTTAGTAGGTACATAAGTCAGTGTCATTTAAAAAGTCATTCACAGAATAATAGCATTTTACAATTAATAATTTTTAAAGTTATGAATTGAGTAAATAAAAAAATAAAAAAAATATGGACTTAGCGTTGATTTGAACTGATAACCCCCAGGCGCCGTGTAGCCACTGGCACTCAAGCAGCGAGTGCAACTGTCCTAAAGGACCTAAAAGCTGCCCCTGCTCTAAAAGGGCCCCGAAGCCGCCGACATACCCCGGATCGTGTGGACAATCGGACACCGGAGAGGTGGTGGTATGTCACTTAAACTTAAATATTTGGTAGGATGTATAACGTAGGTACACATTCTTTGGCTTAAACCAGCATTTTTTCTCATTAAGGATTTTCTGTGGATTCAGGTTTTATCTCAGGTAACCGTGCTATAAGAAGCAAGCTTTACTTAATTCTAATAGTTTCTCAATTCTTAAGTTCTGTAAATAGTCCAATAGTTAGATACTATTTATATGCGGGACATTGTGTGCGCACATTTTGCTCAAATCTTGTCGGTTCTGAAGGTAGAACTGATCGTGTACGTGCGCTTGTGCGTGATTGCTTCAAACTACACACTGATTTTTTTATACAAAAAAAAATGTATGGATTCAAAATATTGTAAACATTATAAAAGAGTACTTATAAATGATTTTATTTCTGTAAGTAGGTTTGTACAAACACTTACACGTCAAACATATTTTTTTTTTAAACTAGAGGAGGCCGGCGTTTCCTACCTGACTACTCTCAGAAGAAAGGCCGAAACAAACTCAGAGGTCACAGTCTCATTTAAAGTCCGGACAAAATCTTGGTCAGATCATGTTAAGGCTATGTAGATCGGTATCTAAAATGGTCTTTTGAGGAAAGGACCACACAGTTTGAGTGGACCTGTCCAGTCAGTGCACGCAATTGTCAGCAATCGTACAGCTCAACTCAGAACTTAAGAGGCTCAACGATAACTAAGGAGTTTCTTGCCCATTCTTCTCCATACGAAACTTTCTTTTGGACTGGACTAGAATCATTTCTATTTTGTTGTAAATGTTGACGTTCCTAAATGCCTTTTATGTTCTTAATTGAAATAATTGATCGATTGACTTTGGTTTTAGGAGTCGAGTGTGAAGAGTTGTCCCCGAGTGGCATCAACGGCGTGCGGGGTAGACTGCGGCATGCTGGGCCTGCCGGGCGCGGCGGAGTGGAGGCGCGAGCCGTGCGGGGGCCAGACGTGCCCCTTCGGCGCCAACATGCGCGCCGCACAGTGCGTGCTGGGGCCCGAGGCGCTGGCCGACGTGCGCCCCGTCCTGCCCGCGCCGCCCATCGTGCCCACCGAGCCAATCGAGCAGAAGGTGAGTGTACGGCCTCTTTGAAGCTGCTTGAAGAGGCCGCTTTTATGTACGCAAAAGCGTACTGTGAACTGCTTTGAAGCACGGTCAACTTACCAAAACCTTAAGGCGCTGAGCAGACGGTGGACATTTTGTCTGCGGACAGAAATTACCTCTATTTCTCCCACTCTATCTCTGAGTCTACTGTAGATTGCATAGATTTGTGTAGATATCCATAAGTTCTACTGTCGCGGAAAAGTTGTAGGTACCTACATCGTCTGCTCAGCGCTTAACCATCCTTAGAACCTTGTCATTTTACACGTTGCAAATGGCTACGACATAAATGTGACATTCATTGATTACATCAATTGACAAGTTGCGAGTTTCATGTGACAAAGTTCTAAGCGATCAACATTTTCGTAAGGATCGCCTACGTACAGTCCTACCAACTTATCTGTGAACTGAAAGAGGACGGCACCGTCGATTCAGTGTTGCTAATTAATATAAGGTGCCCAAAATTTTGTAAGTTTTCAAGAAAAAAAATTGACATTAGACTTAATCGTTTAATAAGAATTACAAATTAAAACAATGATACAGGCTATATATAAAAATAATAAAATAAATAAAAAGAAATTTATAATTTACAGTTACGTGGGTACGCTAACAGTTTAGTCTCTCAGCAATAAACTATGGCTTTATCTAAAAAGTAATCCAATGAAGTGGAAATTCAGCAGATAATTGTTCCGAATTTTTGTACCAGTTTCTTCTGCTGCGTGTCCTTCCTTAACTATTTTTAGGGTTCCGTAGTCAACTAGGAACCCTTATAGTTTCGCCATGTCTGTCTGTCTGTCTGTCTGTCTGTCTGTCTGTCCGTCTGTCCGTCCTCGCTTAATCTCTGTGACCGTTAGCACTAGAAAGCTGAAATTTGGGACCAATATGTGTATCAATCACGCCGACAAAGTGCTAAAATAAAAATTGGAAAAAAATGTTTTATTAGGGTAGCCCCCCTATATGTAAAGTGGGAAGTGTTTTTTTTTTTAATTTTAACCCTAATGTGTGATATATTGTTGGAAAGGTATTTAAAAATGAATAGGGGTTTACTAAAATCATTTTTTGATAATGTCAATAATTTCGGAAATAATCGCTCCAAAAGTAAAAAACAAAGCGTCCCCCCCCTCTAACTTTTGAACCATAAGTTTAGAAAATACGAAAAAAATCTGAAAAGTAGAACTTTATAAGGACTTTCTAGGAAAATTATTTTGAACTTGGATGGAAACAACAGATGGAAACTGCAGGTAACCAATATAATTTGGTCCCTGAATCGTATGAGCGAATATACAATCCAGAGGTCAAGTTTCATTTGCACGTATTTTTTTTTTAACTTCGTTTACATAATATTTTATTATCCTGAACGTATCTTTTTTCAAACAAAAAAATAATTATTAAAATAGGTTCTCGCAATTGAAAATTACCATCGAAAACTTCTGGCACGTCTATGTATTAATTAGTAACCCAATTCATGAAAGCCTTATATAGATCATGCAAATGCCCCAACAGCGTCGCAGTGGGTTTTATAAATAATTTATTGTCGCATAATAGTTCTTGCATTATATTTGGAGATTTTAACGAAGACTACCTTAGTAACAGCCATACTGCAGTATTTAAATTACTAAATGACGCTGGTTATCACTCCATGTTACAACCCCTACCCACCATTCGTGGTGGGACTCAAATAGACAACATTTTCTCGAACTTTCCATGTGTGGTTGGAATCTATAACTCTTTTTTTAGTTATCACCGTCCTTTGTGGGCCCGTTTTTAGTGTTCCGTAATTATTAGAGTTCCGTAACAAATAGCCTTTTTAAGTTGGGTTACCACTATGTTCATGCTCCAGCAGCGCTCCGCGCTCCTGCAACTGATCCAATGGATCTGTCGCGCGCCCTTTACATGCGCTCCCCTTTGACACACTGCGCTCCCCTTTGTGTTCGCGCTAAAAACCGTCACGAGTCTTAACGACTGCCGCGGAGCGTGCAATATTGCACGCTCCGTGTTCGCGCACGTACCCACTACCGGGAGCTGTTGCAGGAGCGCGGAGCGCTGCTGGATCGCGAACATAATGGATAGTATGGATACCCACCTTTAAACTCATAAGTGGGAACACTTATTGTGACGGACGGGAAACTACGGAACCCTACACTGAGCGTGGCCCGACACGCTCTTGGCCGGTTTTTTTAAATTAGTCCTTGACTCACACCTAAAATATAAGATAATAAAATAAATGTTACTAGAAAATTGAAATCTGGCAGGTTAGTTGGCTCACTCACTTAGCAGGTTACCTAATAGATGTACAGACGCCAGCACATCAAGCTACTACAATCTGTCAAATTTCTTTAATAGATTTTCAACTTTATCGCTAAAGCATTAAGGTTCAAGGTTGATTGGGAAAATTTGACAGTTTCGGGTAGCTTGACCTGCTGGCGTCTGTACGTTACCGTTACGCTAACGTGCAGCAAGAATAGAAACGAATATTTCGTGGATAATTAGTTAAGTGTCGGGTAATTTACAACAAGAAAGTTGACAACACTAACCTGTCGCTGCCGAAATTCGTTTGTATATTTGATTAAATGGAATAATCCCCGCCCGAGCTTCTTCTTCAAAAAAGGTTTTAACCTTTAGAATAATGTTTCGAGCATCACTTTTAATAGCTTTCGGCATATTTAACTTTATAAATTCAGCAATATCACGACAAAACAACCAGAGAACCCGAATGTAGTAGACACTGACAATCGAATGACATTTCAACATGACGGCCGTAGTTCCAATTTTCGCCATTTCACAGATAAGTTGGTAGGAGTGTAGTCATCGACTGGTAGCATGGCACGTTCGAATCTGTCACTAAAATCCGTGCAACAGCTGCATTGATGATGCACTTCTTCTTTTTTCAAATTCGAAGGCAGCGGTGCTTCCGCGCTATCACACTTCGGGGTCCCGTATGAAACGCCATATGTGACGTCTGGCGTATGGAGGGTAGAAGTAAGGAGAACTATCTCTGTGTGTGAAAAGTGTCCGTCAAAATGTGCTACATAAGGGTGGCGCTACAGTAGCCACCGGGTAAATTTTAAAAGCAATAATCTTGTTATGTTTACAAAATAATGTTGGACTACGTAAATTGATGAGGTATGGTATACTGGACAAATGATAAATGATAAATGATTTTATTTCTGTAAGTAACAAACCGTTACAAACACTTTTACACGTCAATCATATTTTTAAAACTAGATGAGGTCGGCGTTTCATAACTGACTACTCTGAGAAGAAAGGCCGAAACAAACTCAGAGGTCACAGTCTCTTTTAAAGTCCAGACATAATCTTGGTCAGATCATGTGAAGACCATGTAGATTGGTGTCTGAAACGGTCTTTTGAGGAAAAAACCATACAGATTGAGCGGACCTGTCCAGTCAGTGCACGCATTTGTCAGTAATCTTGCCGCTCAACTGAGAACTTAAGGAGCACAACGATTCGACGAACAATACCAAAGAAAGGACATTTGGGTAGGCCGCATAAATTACTCAAGCCAGATCGTGAAACTAACTAAGAAATAAAATAAAAAAGTAATAATCCACATAATCTTCACATTCACAATAATTTAAATAATATAATACTTTACAAAGTAATTACTCATGTCATTGTATGTATAAAATTCATCAATGTCAATGTGTATATAAATATTCGAACATAATCTTTGACTATCACTAACTCCTCTAGTCACAAAAAATATTAAATTTTCTATCTCGGCATACTTCAATCCGTTAATTTTCTAACTCGGCATACTTCAGCCCGATAACAACTACTACATTCATACTACACCATTTGCCTACGCTAGCGCCTTTTTTGAGGGTTTTTGAACTATTATTTACTCTTTAAGCTGGACACTTTTTCAACTTTCACCCCTTAAGAGATAGTTCTCCTTACCTCTACCCTCCATAGTCTGGCGTCAGCTATACGTCACAGAGTATTTTTTCAAGCTGCAGTGAACGTTCCAAGGAGACCACGGACCCATCAGTATCTGATTCTATATTTCCATAGGTATTATCCTTCATGTCGCGTTCCGCAAGACTGTCATGCGACCTATGACGTTTATAAGCATTATAAATAAACTGTAGCGCTGCCGTCATATGAAAGAAGGCAGGCCGTAACTAACAATTTTATCAAAAATGTGTTATTGACATATTCGAAATCAGCAAAGAAAATGCTATCTTATGGTCTTACACACAAAGCTGTAACCCGTATTATATTAGAGATATCATAAGGAACCTTAACAACGACATAAAATTTGATTTTTGAATCTGAAAAGCGTTAATTACACAATAACGTCCTTATGTGTCAATTAAGGTTCAAAATAAAGGCTAGATATTTTTTGACCTCATATAAAACAAGAATCACTAACTAAAACCATTCAGTAAATCGCGGGCCTTTTAAAACTTCAATTATCTCGGAATCGACGTTGACGTAGTTATGGCCTTCTTTCTTATGATAGCAGAGCGGCTGTCTTGCGGCCTAAGTTTCCTAAGATAGCGGTGTACCGTCACACAATAACGACTGTACAATGCATACAGAGCGTTTTTTGACTCCTTAATATGGAAAATTACAGATATTCATGACGACTGTTGGAAAATGACGGAACCGCTTTCTCAGGAAAGCCAAGATTCATAGGGGGCTGATTTGAAATCATCCTAATCTGCCGCTATCGGTAGGGCAATAAAACCACCATGTATTATAAAATAATTGCATCTCAACTTTGATATGATGATTGGAGCAGCAACAGTTGTTGACAATGAATTGGTTTTGTTTACGTGTTTTTAATATGAGTACCTAATACCTAGCTACTCATATAAAAAACAGGAAATTATTAAATTCATACTTATTTAGACTCGTGGCTAATTTATAACAGCCGCATGGGTGGATCGATCAGGTTAAGCTACGCTTGCCGCGGTTGGTCCGTAGATGGGTGACCATCTTTACATACCCAGACCCCGTCGTGCCTCGGAAAGCACGTTAGGCCTTTGCTCCCGGCTATCATTTGTGGATCTTTGACAGTCGTCAGAAGCCCGAAAGTCTGACAACAAGTCTTACCAAGGGGTATCGTATTACCCAGTTATTGGGTTGTGGAGGTCAGATTCAGAGTCGCTCCATGTAGAATACTGGTATTCAGCTGCATCCGGTTAGACTGGAAGCCGACCCCAACATAGATGGGAAAAACAATTAAGCAGATGGTGACTTATTTAGGTGGAAGGTAAAATAATATAGTAACATTTTTATGTTCAGGCTACATGCATTAGTGGAGGCAAAGCGGTAGGATCATGTCCTTCAGGTCAGTGAAATAGTATTATGAGGCTCCTTCACAAAGGCGCGACACGAGACGTGAATAGCATGCGACACAAAGGCACCGCCTGTCGCGCGATGCGTGGTTGAAGGAGTCTTTATGGTTTGAAAGTTGCGTGGGAGTACAATAGTTTAGAGTTACTACACATTCATCGCCGTGACATTTAAATCTCGTAGTTTTAGATGATAGGGGTCAATCGTGACACCAAATGATCGATAAAGTCACGGGAATTACACTGTGATGTGGTGTCATCTACAAGAAGTAAGTTTTACTCCAAATTCTGTTTTACTTCAAAGTTAAAATTTAGTTTTACTTCAAATTCTCAAAAAAAAAGTACTTCCAAAAGAAACTCCAAATTTCAGTTAAGAATTATACAAAGAGTATGATCTGGGTAATCAAGACTGTTACAAACATCATATTAAATTATGTATCGAATTATGTTTCGTGAATTTCAAATGTATATTTCTGTCATAAAACTTAACAAACATACATCGTGGTTTAATTTCTCGGTAGTTTTAGAAAATAGGCCACCATGTTGGAAAATCAATGAAATACTGAATGTTTCCTAATTCTGCCTCAGGTCCCTGCGGCTGAACGTCGTGGTGTAATGTGTGCATCGAGAGGAAAGAATTCAGGATGCGATTGTTCTAGGTTACCAAGTCGGACCAAGAAGAAAGGATAGACAAAACCTTGTATTCGGAACGTATGAATTGACACAGTAATGGTGGTACGATATAATTTTCGATAGTTTACAAATTCTAGAATACATTTTTATTTCATTTTTGGTCTGTAAATTGTTTTAAAAAGTAAAAAGATTTTATCTAGCAACATTCCTGTCACTCTCAAGGGCACTCACAGGGGTGAATAACAGTGCAGGAGGGTGCATTGAATTTAAATGCATCCTTCTTAAATTCAAGTCTGTTCAGCGAGGCTTTGTCTATCCTTTTTTTTTGGTCTGAGGTTATTAATTAAATATTTACCTATAAGCTCGAATACTACAGTAAAGAAAAAATAAGCTGGTACTCTGCTAGTTCGTCTAATTTCGTATCTCGGGAAGGCAGAACATTTTTGTAAAGAAAATATCCCAATATAGGACTGTAGACAGGGTAGGTAATATAAATAATTGAAAACCTGAAAAGGGGTACCTACTTATCATTATGCATAAATACTATGTTGGTTATTTTGTAAAAAATATTTTGCTAGCCACTGTTAACTGAAAGTGGTAGGAACCTACCAAAAATAAATAAAAATAGGTTATATTTCTAAATCTAGTAAAAATGAAGAAGCTTTCTTATAGAAGGAATTTATAAAAAAAAAATATTACTAATGTAAACTCCTTGAATAAAATTGGGAATCCCAGATTTGAACAGGCTTATTCACTCGTTCTAACTTCAGCCTATTTAATTGTTATTTTTCTTTTTTATTAGACGGTACTTCATTAGGTATATACTGGACTTGCGTAGCCTCGTAACACGAGAAGAGCTTATCAGCTATCAAGAGGGGTGAATGTTGGTGCGAGTTACCTGGAGAATATCGCCTATGGCTCTCGTATCAGCATTCTCGCATATCAACGATCGATAAACTCTCCTAATGTAAACGAAACTATGAAATTTTTGTTAAATAACCATACATTCGTTTTTCAACTTTCATTTGTTTTGTACTCCCATGTAATTTCAAACACATGCTGATTTTGAAATATCTTAATTTTTTATTCATTTACATAAAGAAATAATATTTGGATTCCAGATACAAAACATCTGAAACAAGGTACTATGAAGGACAATTTCAATGAAGGCACGAGGGCCGACTACCAGAAAACAACAAACGAAAATAATCAACTTGAATTCTCCCTGTCAGACGCTGCACTCGCACAAACCAGATTAAAGCCAATTTCTAGTCATCAAAAAACTATCTTGTTTGCTCATGAACAACAAGAAAAAATACTCGAAGAATTTACCAATAATAATCTTAACCAAAACGACACTAACGAACAGTTTCAGATAGTTTTTAAAAGCAAAAATGGCCAGTCAAATCCTCAATTTACTAAATTGACACAAACACCATCTGGAAAGTTAGCTATCGAGTTAGACGAACAGACAATCAATATAATAGAAGAGAACAGTATAACTGATCCTTATTTATTTATATCTATTAAAACATCTAGCTCTGGACATGTATTAGTTGATTTTGATACAAAAGAAAATATTACTGATAACACTCACAAGGTGACAGTCAGATTAACATCATCCGGAACAAAATTACTTGATATACATAAAAACATGATCAGAGTACTGAAAGATACTTTGTCGAATAAAATACCAAATGCAGGTTTATCTAAGAGTATCAAATTGCAATCGACCCTTAAAAGGTTAGAGAGTCCAATTAATGTGGATACCGAACAACCACACCCGCTCATGAGTGAAAAAGACTTATTTTTGAAGGGTAGTACGGGCACTACATGCCGTGACCCTGATTTACCGCTAAAACACACTACGGGACCTACAACCACAGATAATCATTTGGAACAGATTTCGGGCCCTATACTTACAGATATATATATGAAGCATAAGAAAATGAAAGAACTGAAGTGCACCTGTCCTATAACCACTTCGGATTCAGATAGTTGCAAACTCATGAGTGACACAGGTTTAATGCTAAAGAATAAGAAAAAAGCAATATTTGCGTGCTCTTGTGATAAATCAAATACAAGTTTAGTTAGTAGCAGGATAATTACGGAATTTGATAGTCCTCAAGATCTACTAATTACTTGTAGTAGCTGGAAATCATCTAATTCTAGAAGTGTGGATAACTGTAACTATATATTAGAATTCAAGCGATTATATAAACAAGGCAACGCAAATGTCGCAGTTGAAATTCAAGTGGAAAATGGAGTAGTTCAGAAATTACCTGCAGTCGTTACAAAGACTAAATTGGGTACTATAGCTATCTATGCTAGAGGTATGTCATCTTTACAAGAAATTAGTTTTGATGTAAAAGAATGCCCAATACTTCTTTCAAAGACAGTTTCAGGGTCTTATTTTGTAAGAATTTGTAGAAGTGATCAAAATTTCAATGCGACTCTTATAAAAACTCCATCTGAAGGTATCTTACTGATACCTCAATTATTTCAAGAAAAACATCGAAACGGACATGAAGTTGAAGACTTTTTCAAAGTAAAATTATCCGTTATGAGAAATCAGCTAATAGAACTCCCAGCGGTATTAAAACCAACGTCATCAAAAATTTACTTAGTTGTTTTAGACAAAGAGTTTGAAACGTGCTATAAAGAGACTCTAAACGAATACTTAGGAGACAATCACGAGGGTAGTGTAGATTTACATACAACAAATTCAGGAAATTATATCTTAGAATTGGACAACGAAGAAGAAAGTCATGCCGGGAAAAAAAATGCATTGCTGGTTAAAACTTCATCAGGCCATATTAAAATCCTAGTTCATGGACCTGAATTTGAATCTATGGTTCAACAGAAATTAAGCATAAGTTCTACTTCATCAGCACAAGCGTCGGCACAAATAGATAACAACTTGCCTGTCTCTAGCAAAGAATTACACAGAGAAACCCTAAGAAAATCAAAAAACCTCGACAATCAAGCAAGTAGTAAAACACAATCATTCGAAAAAGTGAAGGGAAAACTTCAAGGCAGTTTATCATTACTTTCGGAACCTTATACTGTTATCAAAAAGACTTCCTCTGGTCGATACGCTCTTCTGTTAAATGAGGAGTCAAAAAAATCCTTGCTTAACAACTTACAGAGTAATTCTTTAACGAGTAATATAGAAGGGTTTGTACCCATAAAGCGGTTGGATTCAGGAGAAATAATTATAAATCTTGATAACAAAGACGAAGGAAAAACACATTATGGAACTTTGAAAGTAACACCATCGGGAACTTTTTATGTGGTAGTTGATGAGGAAGTCATGAAAGATCTGACAGAAAGTTCTACAAAGAACGAAGTGTCATGTAGCGCAGTAGGAACAAGGTCTAAACACGCAGCGCAACTAATCGATTCTGTGCATAAAGCAGTTGCAACAAGATGTCAAGCTAAATCAGACGATTGTTGCTGTGACTCGTCCATATGCGTATGTGCTGATGGGCTATTTGATATAATGGATGGGTCAAACGACAAGCTAGCGCAGCTCTGTCCATGTGTATGGAAAGAGGCCAGCGCTGGTGGTGCTCCTATACCAAGCACTTCAAGGGACGAAACTGACCTAATTGCTTGTGCTTCGAATGCATGGAAAAAAAACCAATTTGAAACTACAGAGCAGTGCTTTTATTGGCTTGGGTCAAGTTATCCATACCATCAAAGTTGTTCTGATGGCTTATCTAATAAGTTAATAGGAAAATCGGAATTTTTTCAAGCGGAAAAAAACCAACCCGAGGAAAAAGTAGAGTTTAAAGCAAATAGCGAAAAGCCTGCAGTACAAAACGTGTGTCAAATATGGGATTCTCTAGATTATTTACCACCACAACTTCCATATTTTTTAAAAGATGTTAGCTTTCGCTAACAAGAGTTTTGTGATTTATGTTTTGGTCTTTGGCACGTTGTTAAGCATGTTTAAAATGAAAACTCTTTCAAATATTGTTTAAAAAATGAGCATTTAGATATTTCAGTTGAAAACATGGAATGTGTGTCGCCCTTTTTATTTCCTAACTTCGTATGATCAATGGTCACATACGTTTTGTTGAGGAACTCGTAATGGTTGTATTTTGAAATGCCGCACTAAAACTCTACGATTGATGATCGAAGTTCCATTACATTAGCCATTTATCAAAAGCTTGTGTACGATGTGCGGCCATGTTTTCGTTTAAAGATAGGAAAAGGTATCTGTTGTCCTTACGTCATGCTCATAATTGTATTTTTGTTTCAACGTTATTAAACGCTCAACAATTTAACGTTATTTTATTTAAACGTTGTTTTTTTATGAGATTTCACGTCATTGTACATTTTATTTACAGTATAATAGAATAGAGTGTATAATCATTATTATGTACACCATAAAAATTACAGATATAAATGTAGAAATTGTACATAGGGTGACACAATGAGCGGTCTTATCGCTAAAAGCGATCTTTTACAGACAACCTTTGGATGGATTAAAGGGAGAATGAGAGACAATACTGCCGGTACACCACTAGTGTACAATTTACATATACAATAAATACATACAACCTATACAGTATGTATTTATAATTACATTAATTCCGAGCAATTCATTAATACCTAGATACAAATTCGCTCGATTCAAGAAACGACTCTCAATTTTAATTTCCTTACTGCATGGCTCCTATGCTCCTATTTTCTTGAATATTTCTCACAGTGCCTTCCTAATGACTTCCTCCGCAATATTTTCCGAACAGGCGTCTCACGATGTTTTCCCTTTATACGTGCGCCCGGTAAATGGTTTAAGTTTGCCTGCAGTTGCAGTTTCATCTTGCACGTGTGTACCCGGCTGCGGGCCGAATACTAAACTTAATGTGCGACGCATTAGTCCAAAGGATATTATTCATTTTTATTCTGTTAGTTTCTTCGGCTGTTATTTGTGACTAATGTTCTTGCGAGAAATATGGTAATGCTTGGCTTTAAAAGTAAACTTTGTGAAGATGTTTTTGTGGAAATTGATTTGGTGTAGATATTTTTTACGGCTTGAAGAAATAGATTTTCAGAAGAAAATATTGGTACAATAGTTAACAGATATAGTCGACATTCTAATTGCTTTATGATTTTTCACAAAAAAATCCCACTTGAAACTTCACTAAGATTGAAACTACTATGTAATCGTCGTATTACAGTCCACTCACAGTTATTTCACCTCTGGCAGCAACCCAATAGCAACTCTTATTGTAACAATTATAAAGAGCATTGTGAATTTGACAGACTTGTCAATGTCAGCAACCCAACAGCAACTTTATTGCAATGGTTATAAAGATCACTTTGATTTTGAAAGTGATACAAACTTAAGAGGTAGAATAAATACATCCTGACGTTTTGTGACGTGCAAGTGCCATTCAACCACAGTGTGGTAAAGCAATTACCGTCCTTGTACAATTCATTCAAACATTGCCTGTATTTGTGCTTCCAAATATTTCATTTAATTTTATGGAACGTGTTAACGTGTGAACACTTCTCTTCTTGTTTCGCTCATGTTTGAATGATAGAAAATGGTCATACCAGAATTGAATGCGATTTTATTGCACGTGCGATGTTATTGTACCTACGTGCTGTTTACAGCTATACCAGTTTTGAACGGCAACTAATTTGCCGGCATCGTGCAGCAATTGTGTGTTGTCCAGACGGTCATGCCAGTCATTATTGTTGCTTCAATTTTATGGTACCTATACCACAGGCAATAAACTTGCACCATGTAAATGGAGCTTTGTTCAAGCTCTAAATCTTAATGTTGGTTCACCTTCTTGGGTACTGGTCAAAAGTCAAGAAATTTCTAATTTATCGAAACAACAGTTTCATCACCGAAATATACCTGTGAAACAATTAGATAACCATCAACGTCATACACAATTATTCTTGTAAAGTTAAGTAAAGTGAACATCTAGCTAGATAATTAAAATAAAACAAACAGTTACTCGAGCCTGGTGATTAGGTACTTAACGAGTTTCGTCTCTGCGCGCTTGTAACACGTTTCAAATTACATTTTACGCACGCAGAGCCCTTTTTCATAAGCTACGTCGTATTCCATTTGGAAGTCAACAAAGCTGGCATTAGGATACTGTACCAAACTCTCTAGGAGTAAAGATGTGCTGGAAATGACTGTTTTACCGGTCTGTTTTGTGTAGGAAAATCATTGAAATTACAGAAAATAATATTGTAGAATATATATGATCATTATTTGCTCTGCCAACTAATTAGTGCCACTGAATATTACCTAAATAAGTTCCACTCCACTTCATCCTCTTTGGAGGAACTTGAACGCTAGTTGTAGAACTTTTTCTGGCAGTGATCACTGTGATCAGCGTCAGGAATCCCTGCCCTCTTCCAAATATTTTTCAACCACGATTTCTTTCTCACAGCGCGTCTTCCAGTAAACTATTTCCATGTCAATGGATGTACGTAAAACTCGCAACGAAGCGATATTTCGGCTCGGCACTTACTCCCGTGGGTTCGCGAAGCTTATTGAATACAAATTGTTTCTTTATCAGCCAACTTTCGCGGAGAGACGCCAGAAATAATCGTGTATTGTGAACTGTTCCCACTTTTGTGAATACACATTTACACTATAACGTTTTACATTCGAGTTGCAACACCTTTTTACTGCTGTTGCAGTTTGTTGGTTTTATTATGTAAACTGTCTTGGCTATTTCAATCAATATTGATATGAAATTGAATTCTTTGTACACCACTATCATTTTGTACGTGTTGCTGCAACCCTGCAAAATTGCAAAAAGTATTGTAGCCTGGGAACTATTCTTGTTAGGCGTATTATGAAGTCATATTTTTTGTCTCTCTAATTTGCTTGCATGGAGAGCTAAGTGCCTAATCAAAGCAAGCTAAGGTAATTGTAGCGACCAGTTCCATGTGATTGGAACGTGTTCTCGAGTGGAATCATCTTCACCTGCCTGTCATCCGGTGCCAGGTGGAACTGCTAATAGAACCTGTATGCGCAATTTAATCGATACAAGTTAATACCTACAAGTCGCTACATGATCTTTGTGGTTTTATATGTGATGGGTGTGAGAATGCGAGCTCGTTTGGGTGACTATTTGTTTGTAGCCTTGGTTACCTCGTGTATAAAAATCAAAGCATGAAATAAAAATACACCCATTTCATATTCGTGTAAATTAAGAGATAGAAAAGACCCTTCGTTATTTCTATTTATACACTTGTAAATTTTTCCACTTTTTTGTAATGTTATAGGGCACTGATACTTTTATGTCTTTTTATTTCAAGAACTGAAAAATAAGCCGCTGATTCCTACGTGTAAGAAGTCAAGTGTAATTTCAGAATGTTCTGGCGAGTCCGGTATGGTCTAGTGGCTAGGATACCTGGCTCTCACCCAGGAGGCTCGGGTTCGATTCCCGGTACCGGAATTAACTTTTTGAGTTATACTTGAGTTAACTTTAAGGTTAAAACATATTTATTAATTATACGTATGTATTAGTGTACGTTTTAGACAAACGGTATGGCACTTGTTATTGTTTAATTATAACTTTAATACGCTGTTCTATTTTGCCTTACCCGTACAATTTTATTGCTCTATATCTGAGCTCTATATACATATATAAAAGGAAACCGTGACTGACTGTTCTATCAACACACAGCTCAAACCACTGAACGGATTGGGCTGAAATTTGGCACACAGATAGTTATTATGACGTAGGCGTCCGATAAGAAGGGGTTTTTGGAAATACGGCCTTTAAAGGGGTGAAAAAGGGAATTTGGTTTGTCTACAAAATCTTATTCCTTGAGTTAATAAATAAATTTGAAACTTGTCAATATATTCCTCAGTAAAATAGTTAGAGGGTATCAAAGTTAGTAAGCAAAGGCGTGTTCGGATGAACTCGAAACTGGGTACCTACTAATATTTAAAACAACAAATAAAAAAGGGCGTAATTCTGGCTTTTCAAAAATCAACTCCTAACGGGGTGGAAGAGGTTAATATAGTTTGGATTTTACTGCTTGCTTCAATTACCGCGAAAATGGGTGCAAATAAAGTTAAATGATACAATGGAATGCTTTTTTTAAAACAAGCCCTGTCGTGGTGAAAAGGGAGGACACTGTTTATTTGAAAAATCTTAATCCACTGAACTATAAACTTAAAAAATTGTCCTGTATACTTATTTATCTAAATCTATACTAATTTAATAAAGCTAAACAGTTTGTTTATTTGTTTGAACGCGCTAATCTCTGGAACAACCGGTCAGATTTGAAAACATCTTTTTGCTTTTGATAGCTCAATTCTTGAGGAAGGTTATAGCCTATTTTACATCACGCTACGACCCTTAGGAGCCAAGCAAAGGGAAATAAGGCAGAAAGAACGCTAAGCGAAAACGAAGTAATAAAGCAGGCGGGCGATGCGATGTAACGGGTGTGTCGGGAACAAGAAATTTCACATAGAAGCTAGAAGAATATTTAATTCAATTAGTAATACTATTAAGGTAACATTTTCCGAAGCAAATAATGCACAAATAAAAGCGTTATCCCGTTCAGCCACAAACGCTTTGAAAAACGCGCTCGTTTTTAACAGTATAAGTACACAAAAACTATCCATCCAGACAGTTGATACAGATAATAGCAACAGGGCAAAAAACCCCCAGGCCGCGACACAACGCTGGGGGCCTTTTTAACCGCAATTTTTCGCCACCGCATGTATACGCCTATGTTTTTTGTAACCCTCCAACGCTCGGCTGATTGATTTATGACCAGTAGTCTGATCTAGTTTAGATATTTCGGATAGTGTTCAAAACGTGTGGTGTGTTAGCAAACAATGTTTCATGTAGCACTTACCTCCCTTCCTTTGGTTTTTTCTATCTCCTCCATGAAATAAAAATGTCTTTTGATAGATTCAGAATTATTGTGTCCAGGTTAGTCGGAGAATAGACCTCTTTTCAGCTTATTGTTCAGCTTGTTAAATGAAATATACAATTTTGATAACAAAGGACTCTCATTTTCTTGTAAGTTTTTTATTAAATTTTGACAGATAGGGTGTTGTTCAGTGTGTTCAATTCATTCATCATTGTGGCTGAATTTACTTAGCCTGTCTAATATGAATATTTTCATGAATTTAATCGTTGGATTAAATAAATAATACCTCTACAATAAAGTATCAAAAAGATATCAAAAATAACTCTACAATATAGTATCAATAATTTATCAAAAATACCTCTACAATAAAGTATCAAAACGATATCAGAAATACCTCTACAATAAAGTATCAAAAGATATCAAAAATACCACTTCAAAAACACATAAATTGACTGTATTTTAGAATAATAAGCACCTGTACTAAATGTTTGCATGCCTAATTTAAGGTAGAATGTATAAGGATCTCTTATCATAAAACATATTTTTTTTGTACCTACTTTCTTTGCAAATAAACCATTATTCTAATAAAGTAAAAACTTAGATTAGCATTATTTATTACGTATTAGCTTTTGCCCGCGGCTTCCCCCGCGTGGATGTCGAAAAATATCCCACGGGAACGTACAACCTGGATCAAAAGTACCCTATGTGTTATTACAGGTTGTAAACTATCTGTGTGCCAAATTTCATCCGAATCCGTTCAGCCGTTTTTGCGCCAATCCGGAACATACATACAGACACACAAACAAACACTTCTAAAAACTATATTTTCGGCATCAGCCTCGTTCCCACACCTCGTAGAGATTACTTTTTTTTTAATATTCAATTTAGGTACAGTTCTGACTTTGTTACTATTTTATCATAGGTTTAGATTGGTTTGCTTTTCCTTATATTCTTTACGCCATAATGATAGGAGTGTTACAGTTACAAAATATGTAACAAGTTTTTTTTTAAACGAGTTTAAAAAAAAAAACAAACATTTAAACTCACATTCACAAACAGCCAGACCCGGAACAACTACTTGTAGGTCATACAAATATGTCTTCCGCGCAGGAATCGAACACGCGACACACAGCGCAGCAGTCAATCGCTTAACCACTGCGTCAACCGTGCCGTCTTTGATGTAAATGCTCACAGTAAGTCGACCGAATGGAATCTGATATTACGAATGGCGGATTTCCAAGCACATCGAAGAAAGTGGGTAATCAGCTGGATCCATGTTATAAAAAGTTCGTAAAATGTCAAGCCTCGCTTTTTGTGAGGCATTGGAGACGTTTCTATGTCATAAACATTCAATAATACCGACGTGGAGTTATAGGGTTTGATGTGCTCACATGTGTTTGTAGGTACGAAGTATTGGTTAGGCATAGAGGTTTACTTTGCTATTTATTTCCTTGAAAGGTTTTCCACGATTTTCATTTTCATCCAACCCATTTTGATCGTACAAAAGAATCGACTATTTCGCTGCAAATTGGGCCAATTATTGTAGATATCTACTGAAATTATTGTGATGCAGTTTGTTTTCTGTTTAAGGTTTCTAAGGCAAAACTGAGAGAACGCCTTTCCATATGACGTTGATTCACAATTTATATGTACATAATTTAAAGGATGTCGAAAGGAGTTGGTTTTAACAAGTGGTTTATAAAACACGCTTGCAATAAAAACAAGCTGCATCCCACTTTTATCCCCCGTCCCTCAAAACGAACAGCTCAAACCAAAACGAAATAAAACTGCGTTTAAAGATTATAGATCACGCAGCAGCCTACAATTCATTCTGTTCACAATTTCTCGCTTGACAAAAGAGTAGCGCGCACAATTTGTCAATCCATCCATCCGAACTGTTAAAATGGGCTGTAAAACTTTTAACACTCGACCCTAGGAGAGTGGGGCGAGACACTCAGAATTTTGTAGTTCCGCATAGGAACCACATAAAGCGAAATGGGACAAGACCGGAACGGAATAAAAAGAAAGGTCGGCCCGGATACGATGTGCCCGACAGTAAAACCAGTACTTGGATGAAAAAGAAACCTTCAGGAGAATAAGATTTGGTGCGTGTTCAAGACGTGAGGGAGGAATAAATAAAAATGGCCGGTGACTTCTGTGGCGCAATCGATAGCGCTGGTGTGCTGTGAAAATGGGTGATTATCTTGGACACAATGTTATCTGATCCAAGTAAACGTTCCTAGAGTTAAAACATCGCAACGATGACCACTGAAGGACACGTTTGGAAGAAAAAGTATTGCTGTGACGAACTAATCAAATGCGTATAAGATCCGAGCATGAGGACGATGATTCTGGAAGAAAAAGGACTGGCTGGTAAAATCCATGTAATTTAGCCAAGTTTTATTACTCCTAAAACTAAGTAAAAGTGACCTCATAACTTTGAATAAGCACACGATATATGAAGCAAATAAATCAGGTCCCATATTAATATTTGATAAGATCCAATACCAAGGTCGTATTACATAATAAATTCTTATGACGAATGACTTTCTTGTTGATGGAGTGTGCACTAGACTCTAGGTAATATATGTGATTTGTTATGTACATAACGATATTGGGTTTTCTTCTATACTGCATATTAATAGCGATTGTCGTCGTATTTTATTAATGACCTTTGTCATATTTCTTTTAGTTTGTGTGGTATAATCTCTGCATAGTTGTAATATTCTGTACTTAATATTATTCTATATATGTAAATATATATTGATTGACCGGTTGGCGCCGTTGGTAACAACCCTGCCTTTTGAGCCGCTGGTCCCGGGTTCGATCCCCGGACAAGTCAAACATTTGTGTGCATGAACATGTTTGTTTGACCTGTGTCTGGGTGTGTATATGTATATAAGTATGTATATCAGTCATCAGGTTACCGTAGTACAGGTTCTACCTAGTTTGGGACCTGAAGACCGTATTATTATTCTATTCTTAATAAATAATCGCCGCCGTATCTTTACGTTGACGTCGTGGTGGGGTTTGCGCGCTCCTGAACTCTAGGGTGAGGAGTGAGACCAAGAGAGATACAAAAACCCGCAGGGCAGTATGTGGCGAGCTGATTGTCAGTAGCGACCCCACGGATCCTTTTTTTTTTTTTTTTTCTCGGGAAAAGTCTTATTCGTCACCGCTGGCTTACCTTTATTGGCCGGCTTGAGTGGAGATTCGCAAGAGCAAACGTGCTCGAAGGAAGAAGTATTCTAGTAAGATGCTAGTAGGAATTGTCCTGATAGCCGTGGAATACCTCTCCATTCCTCATAAGCACCTCAGGACATGTTCCCCCCTAGTCGCTACGACAAACTCAAAACTCAAACTCAAAGCATTTATTTCAAATAAACCAATTACAGGCACTTTTGAATTGTCAAGGGGTCGGTCAGTCAGAAAGATGAAGCTAGTTTCCCATTCCAAAGCGTAGTAGGTAGGTACCTATGGAGAAGAACGGACAAGAAATTCCATGGACACTCTTTTAAATCAAAATATTGTTACAATAGAGTGGTTACATCATTCATGTTGTAATTATACACGTGAGAACGATGTAGAAAGACGTGCACGTTAAAAGCGTCCGTAATAAAAAGATAAAAACAATTATGGAATTAAAATAAGCCATGGCAGCTAAGAAATGACCAGTGCCTACTGACGGCGCCCGTTCACGAACATGACGTATAAAATAATAATAAATAAATAAAAATCTGTTTATTTCATCTCCACAAATTACACCAAGGAATAAAGTTGACAAGATAAATTGTCGAAAAATTAGTAATTTGTGGGAGATCTGGAATCTAAACTAAGCCGAGGCCTGTACTATAGATCTCCAGGCCCCCCATTTCATAACATTTGTATGTATTGTCAACAAGTGAAAGACGGAAAGAGTGGGAATGATTGAGAAAAACGTGGAATGATGTGCGTGTGTGTGTGTGGTATGGATCAGCACCATTCAGCTCAATGACACAATGTGCTAGCAACCGTTTTTGGGACCGTTATTGACAGTGCTAGTCACCCTACTGGTATTTTATCTGTGTATTTTATATAAAACATTGGCCAGGCTGGGGCCATCATAGTCCATAGTCCTGGATAACCAGTTCACTTAAGCTACCTAAATCCATAGTCCAATATTTTTGTTTGCATAGTCTGCAATACTCCTACACTAACTGGAGGTTGTCCCTGGGTGCACTTGCACAGTCTGAACTGGAATAATTGTCTTTTGGTGTCTTATTTAATTAAAAACGCCTAACGGGCCTCTGCGAATTGGCTTCGGCCCCTCGTGCGCTTTGAAAAATGTTTGTCAATGAGAAATGTCAAAAGACGTATACATAATATCTATTTCTTATGGATATTTCCTTTTTTTTTCCAAAAAACTTCCATGCAGCTGTATTAATTTCAAAACTTAAATAGTGCTAATTAATATCTACAACGTGTAACATAATTAACGCAAGACCTATGAGGTCTTTACCCCAATTAGAGCATTGAGTTAAAAGCATTATACAATGGCCAAAACAATTTTTTTAAAAGCTAACTATTTTATTAAGAATTTCGTGTTGACCCTAGCATTACTTCATGCATTTAAAATTGAGTCTTATTGCCTTGAAACAAGATTTAATTTTCTTTGGCTCAATCAGCGGTGAGTATTGCAAAATACATAATTTTTGAAGAAAATACACATTAATAGTTACTAAAATGGATTCAGTAGTCAATTATGAGTTATTATGTCTTCAAGGCCTTGCGTTTATTCTGTTACACCTTGTTTATATTTGAAATGAAATAAATTCAGGAGGAGGATAACAATACCCGGGTATTCTGTTACAATTCAGTCTAAATCCTTAATGTTTTGCCAACCTTGCTTTTGAGGACGGAACTGTTGCATGCGAAGGTACAATTAATTCCTTCGGAGATAACACATCACGTTGTGGGTACTTACATTAGCACGTAGGTATACATGTATATTTAGAGTCCGCATGTTATTTCCGCGACCGCATTAAACGGACCTTTCTGCTCACACAGGAAAACCTAATGAGCGTGAAGATAAGTGGGAAAGAGTAATTAAAGGCCCAAAACCCATGTTTTTGATGTTGTGTTGGTGAAACTTTTATGTTAACATACACACTTTGTATGATCAAGGGTTGGACATAAGTAATGTGTGGTTTTGGGTGTGGTATAGACCGCACTAATGTTGGTCCCACAATCTAAGTATTACCTTAGTTTATACTAGAAAGTTCGTAGTTAACAAATAGCCTTTGTGTGATGTTAACTTTAGGAACCGCCTATTTTGTGCTTTTGACGATTTTACGTATTGATGATTTGTTTTGTCTTCATCAAGCATTTCCTAGTAAGATTTGGCGTGTGACGTAAGTGCAAACGGGTAACGGGTTGCTTAGATCGTCAGTAGTACGGTCATTGCGATCACTAAAGGGTTTTGGTTGTGGTAGAGGCATCCATTACCAAGTCATCTCCCATAAAAATTTATTCCATGAACACAACAAAACGATCAAACTTTAGCAAGGTATAGTAGGTACTGATGAAGCCCCCTAGAGGGGTGCTGATGGCATGTTTCGAACACGCAACATTCTCATACTACATGGGAAATACACAGCTGAACATTTTTATTCACCCCATTTCTTCACAAACATGGAAATAATGCAATGTGACGTTGAAGAATTGACTTACTTTATCCCGTTTGGCGTAAAGAGCGAGTTTATATAAGACTGAAATTAGCCAGCCTATGTTATGAATTTGAACACTAGTAACTACTAAACGAAAAGGTGGTTGAAACGTTTTTTATTTATTTAGTTCATCATTCATTCATTCATTAATGTTTCGTCATTTTCGTTTCACTGTTGCATGTTCATTTTCCAGCTATTGATTGATAGCTCGGTTTGGATATTTGCCTTTATTGAGTGAATAATATTCTGCATTTGAAGTACCTAACATAACATAGCGCCACGCCCTGTTTCAACAAAGGGTATGGAAGAGGTGTACCTATAGTACACTCACATTCCGCCAGTTATATTTTAGTTCCACCTAATAGGGCGCGAGCCTATTGCCATCAACCGGACACAAATTCAGACTCCAGGATTCTACTGAGAAATTCCAGACCAAGTACCATATTGTAAGAGATAATAATAATAATACCATAATGTATGCTGGATGAGATTTCATTAGAAATAAGCATCACCTTTGTACCTATTTTTCTGTTTTTTTCTTATTGTCTGTTTATATAAGTGTGTACATAAATGGTTAAATAAATAAATGTAATCACAAATCCCACTTACGATGGGGTGTTTCTGCTTAAGGAATTCGAGACAAAAATAATCATTTGACGTTCTTTGCTGTTCATAACAAGGGCCACGTTTAGTAATGGACATTCACAAACGGATACGATATCCACTTGAATATTCTGCGCGGGTCCTAGGCAAACAAATTTAACCATCTGGACGCATAGAAAAAGACAATAATCGAAGGAATTTGTATTTCCATAAAATTTTTGTTTGTCTACCCTCTGCGGGTCCATTATGAATTGATTTGTATTCAATCGGAGTGTATTCAAATCAGTTATTGTGTTCTTTGCGCGAAAGGGGGCGGCGTTATACCTATTGATATTTTGCGGTCTTGCGTGTTAGGGAATTGTGCGTATGCGGGTAGGGACTTCTTTTATTTTAAAGCTGGATGGATAGTACATACCTAACTATTATTATCTGGAAACGTTTTTGCATGGCAGTTTTGACATGAATCTTACAGGATTTGCAGGTTGTGTTTGGCTAATTTGTGACGATATACACATAACGTTCGTCTGAAACGCTGCACGATTACTGACAATTGCGTGCACTGACTGGACAAGTCCACTAAATCTGTGTGGTTCTTTCCTCAGAAGACCATTTCAGACACCGATCGACATAGTCTTCAACTAATATTTTGTCTGGACTTTGAGACTGTGACCTTTGAGTTTGTTTCGGCCTGTTTTCTTAGAGTAGTCAGATAGGAAACGTGGGCCTCATCTAGTTTAAAAAATATGATTGACGTATAAAAGTGTTTGTACAAACCTACTTACAGAAATAAAATCATTTATCATTTATTTATCATTTAACATATTATCCGACGTCGAACTGAATTCTGAACCTTTGGGATCACTGAGTCATCTTTCCTCAATAACTATGCACAGTCACTGCAGGTCTCGATACTGCTATCGTTTCATCAAATAATTTTCTCACTTCAATTTCAGCATCGTCATCCCTTTATATCCAATTGACTCTCTTCTGTAAAATTTTACATCCACTACATTACGACATTATCTACGTCCAGAAAGTACTACGTACTCGGTATCTAATGCATAACACACAATACAAATACATTCCAGACCCACCGAATAGTTTGCAACACATCATTGTACACTAAACACCCCGTTCAGATATCAATCACCGGGATTGGTGGCACGGTCCGTGAATCAATCACGACTACTCGCAAACGGCACCATCCTAATGTATTGGAAAATTGAACTTTCAACGTGCTCTTATTTTTGTTTGCAATCTCGAGCTGTTTGTGTCGTGGATTCCATTTTGTTTTTGTTGATGTTAAAATTGATGAGAGTTTTAAATAAAATTTGTTTAATCCACTCTATTTTACGCAGTTTGCAAGCTGGTGTCCTTTTTTTTAATTTAAGATCGGTTTGCTCTTGACTCTAGTCTTAAGTCTAGGTCAGTGGTGACAGAAACAGAGACGATGGTGGAGTGAGCTTACCCAGAAAAACCTGTACACTATCACTTTGAAGAGATTAGGGAGGGGGGGGGGGGTTATTTAGGGTTAGGGTTGGTTGGGTTGGGTTGGTTGGGGGGTTGTTGTATGCGTTAGGAAACACAGACGCAGGTAGAGCTTTATTCTTTTGCGGTGCGCATTACAAAAGACATTTGGAAACGCTTAGTGCGAATTGGTGGAATTGCAACAAGGTAAGAATGGTAACTTGCAGTGCGTCTAGATGACCGATGGAAGAATGGGGCCGGTGGAATAAGGTCGTGGAGTTCTTGGGCACACTCACCGAAGTACAATCTGTAGAAGACCGACAAGCAGGCAACCTTGCGGCGATGAGCCAATCTGTGAAGTGAAATGATGTCTATGTTAATCCTTAGCTGTGATGTGTGAAAGGCAGGCAGAGGCAGATGTGGACACTTATAATATGTTTGCAGCTGTTCAAATCCCATGTATGATGTAGCTACCTAAAATAGGGGCCGACTCTAGTGACACTAACCGAGCAAGGTACTCTGGGCTGGTACTTGCTGAGAATTTTCTAACGACAAAACCCTATAGAATAGAATAAATTAAAATCACATAATAATATTAGCAACAATATTAGCTTACAATTATATTAGTATTGTTGTACTTATCTTCATGCAGACTACTATATAAAACCATTCATTACCCTCACCCAGTGTATTTGAATGGGGCAGTCAAATCGTGCAGCAATGACTTTCAGAATGCCATTTTTAGCACCCCGTAGACGCTGCAGCATAAAAGCCGATTTTTTGCGAATTATGGCCTTGAAGCCGTCCGTGTGGGCTTCTGCAAACATCCCGGAGGCACTGCAGCGCCACGGTAGCCTTAACAACATTCTGAAAGCATTTTTATATTGAACCCGCAGGGTGTCATAAGATCGTCGCGTATAGCTCACCCACAGGCCACTCGAGTAAAAAGATTGACAATACGCTTTAAAGAGCGTTATCTTTACTAAACTTGAGTTGTACATCGAGTGAACCTGCGAGCAAGCATATTACTTCTCACCGCCAACGCCCTGCGTTCCCGCTCTATATCCTCGGCATCCTTGAGGTGATCCGGCACTTTAAGAAAGTAAAAAAATTAAATAAATATGTTTGACACGTTAAGGCAACATAGATAGGCCGAGTAAGGTTGTGACAGAGGAGAGTTCTTACAAAGTCCATTTTTCAGCTGGCAACATTGCGTTATGTCTCTTTCTTGTCGCGCTAGCCGATGCAGTTTGTCCAATGACTAAAGACTAAGAGTTGAGTTTGTCACGGCGGCCTACATGAAGTGGATGTCACTGTGTAACGTCGATGGCGAAAAAAACCACGAAACTAAGTTTTTCATAAATATTTTAATAACCTACCCATCATGACGTGTTACGTTGTTGGTTTTTGACGTGATAACATCTTATAAATCGATGAACACCGGCTGCATGCACGATATAGTGTAACGTTCCGTCTGAGCCTGAGCGTGCAAGCGAGAGCGCGGAACAAGCGATGGAGAGGCACGATCAGCCCTTTCCCATTCGTTAGGGTTAGCTTGTGTCACATTTATCTCTCTTCTCGTGACGTCAGAGCTAGTATTCCGAATAGTACATTAGTAGTAGTAGTGGTTCATCGATGTTCCTTTATGACGTTATCACGTAAAACTATCGTCCGTAAACCGACTTTACAGACAACCAATATTTTTTTTTGTAATCTATTTATGCATTGAATATTTAAGTTTCAATTCATGATATTAACTTCTTAGCTTTTCTGCACATCGCGGTTGTGCGACGTTATTCTAAACCAGTCATGATTTGTTTCGCCAAGGAGGGTTGTGACAAGCTGTAACAACTCTCCTATTTTAATACTTTGTAAGGTTTCTAAATGCGTTTTGGTGTGTTATTGCATGGGTTTTTGTTAATTGTTTTAGAATGCCAAATAAATGTTCGGAAGTCGGATAGAGGCATGTCTTCGAAGGAAACCAAATCAATTAACTCAATAGCCAATTAGACAATTTCGACCACTTATGATTCAAGTTATTATAGCATTGAAATAATGTGTTTTTTTTTTGTAAATTAGCTTATTAATGAAAGTTGATTTTTGATTAATGTTGCTTATTTACATTTATTTGTCCAGTTAAATTAAATTTATTTCCTTTAAGATCTCAAAAGCCACCTGGGTCACAGCTTACCCCCATTTCTATCATAACATACCTCGGTACCAGGAGAGTTGTGACATAATGACTAATTACAGACTATTATTACTATTTTTTTTATCAAAAACCTATGCAGGATAGAACTAACTATTTGTATCTAAAACGTGCATAGAGCTAAAGCTGTTTTCGGCTGAGATATGTCTATTGTCGTGAAAATTAGCACAATCTTCCTCGGCTCCACTACCTCTAACTAGTCACAAAAAAATACCGAAAAAACATAGTAACTATACTTAACTTAGAATAGAATAGATTTCTATTTTGCAAATATGGGTAATACACAATCGTTGTTATGACATATCAACGCTCAGCTATATTTTACCATTCGCCATGCAAACATTTACATTATTTATGAAACATGCCTTTATACTTCGATTATATTATTATTATTATTTCAATAGATCTGTTAATAAATTTTTATCATTTTCATTACAATTTATCATTTAATTAGTAAATTATCATTTTCATTACAATTTATCAACAAATTTATAATTAATTAACAAATGTATTTTTCTCTGTTAGACACTCATTACTAGGTATAGTATACTCTATGCTTAAAATAGCCATATCGAAAGCCGACACACAAGTTCCACAGACAGCCGACCTTTCTTCACTTGATCATATTCTCAACATACCTAGTTATAAAACAAAGTCACTTTTCGTGTCTGTCTATCGACCACGTTGTTCATCTAAATGCGGATTTTGATGTGGTTTTTACCATCATTTAGATCGTCTCTCATTCATCATTTGTTCAGAAGGTTTTTGTCTGGTATACGTCATTAATATTCAACTAAGATATAGCCCAGATATCTCGCTCAATGTTATGACATGTCGCGATTTCCTCCGTGCGAAGCAGGGGGCTCACAATGGAACGAATGTATGGGAGAGGTTGGACATAGGCATTTTCGAGAAAAAAAAATTGACAAACGAATGATACCACCGTATTTAGTTATCAAATGCCTTCAAAACTTGTTCTGACAAATTTCTTTATATCTCTCGTATTTCGGGAATTAATTGAGAAAATGTGAAATTTTAGTATGAAAATGACTATTTCAAGTTGTGGGCTTTACTATCGTGTTACGCATAGCAAAAGCTACATTTGCTGCTAAGACATATGGTACGCCCAACGTGCACCTTCTCTGTCTCGTTGTATAGACCTCTCTGTCTCGTTGTATAGACCTCTTTGTTTCGTTGTATAGACCTCTCTGTCTCGTTAATCTGATTCTATTTCAAGTTGTGGTCTCTATTAGCATAATACACACAATAAGAGCTGCATTTAGTGCTAAGACACACGGAGCGCCAAACGTGCACCTGATGACATACAGGTTGATTTATATATTTTTAACAAAAAAACATATTTTGCCCTTATTCTTTTAAGTATTGGTTTCGTTACACTTATAATAATATAATTCACACATGGACTGTATTAAGAGTACCGATACAAAATACTGCTGCATTTTCGAGAATGCCTCTCAAAAATGCAGCAATATCTCATGTAGTGAAAAAAAAATGAAGATATTATGCACAATCTTTTATCATCGAATGATCCAATGCTTACAAGCATTCGTCTAGCAATACATAAGTTCGTAAAATATTCTTCTTTTACGGAATTTTATGACCTAACGGATTCCGAAAAGAATGACACCGAATTTGTTGATGTCAATGATGACGAAGATGATGATGAGCAGAATTATTAAAATTTGATTTTTGAATGTGATGTTGTGGTTGTTATGATCTTTCTATGTATAGATAAAGTTGATAAATAATAAAACAGGCGATTTTTTTTGGTATATTTTAAATCGCCCTACCTATCAGAAGGTTAACGGTTGGCGCACCATGTGTCTTAGCACCAAATGCAGCTCTGGGTGTGTGTATTAAGATAATAGAGACCACAACTTGAAACAGGACCACATTTACAAGGAAGAGACCGTGATTCAGTAAAAAAATACATCACCCTATGAGTCAGAAGGTGTACATTGGGCGCACCATGAGTCCTAGCAGTAAATGTAGCTACGCAAATTATGATAATAAAAACGACAACTTGAAACGAGGGCGGAATCAGGCGGCAGAGAGCTCGATACAGACATTTTCATAGTAAAATTTCACATTACTCAAATAACTCCCGAAATACGAGAGATATAAAGAAATTTGTTAGAACAAGTTTTGAAGGCATGTGATAACTTAATACGATGGTATTATTCGTTTGTCAAAATTAGACTTTTTTTCTAGAATATACTATGTCCAACCTCTCCGATACATTCGTTCCAACGTGGGGCGGGGCACTAGTTCTCCATGAAATAATATTCGCTAGTATTTGAGAATCCGGAATTCTATATTGCAAGGTCCACCAAGCCAAATCAGCGTTTCGAGAAAGGTCGCAATCATCGAGTAGTTATGACGGATCTTGTAGCAATCTGCTGAAAGGCTGACACAACAGTTTTATTCCTCAGTTCTTATTGATATTTCTACCTCTTGACGGAATATTAGGTAGGTATAGTAGATAGGTAGGTACATGGTCTTCTGAATTGAAAATTCCTGAACAGAGATATTCTTTTCATCGAATAATTTGCGAGTTTGTGAGAAAATTGATAATTATAATAGGTATTTACAAAAATTGCCACTTAGACCCGCTTGCACCACACATCACGAAATTTAATGCATTTAACGTTAAACGCATTTAAAACGTAATTCTGCTTCTCTCATCTTCAAACGATTGACAGAAACAGAACAATGTTTTTTCGCTTAGCGCTAAATCATTGAATGAAATGAATTTAGTGATTTGTCGTGTAAGTGGAACTCAAACTGGGACAAGAGTAAACAAACAGCCAGTTTATACTGTAAAAATCTCACCCTGGAAACTGAGGTGAAGTGAGCTGTCACGCTAATGGATGATAGGGATTGACACTAATGACAGCTCTTTTCACCTAAGTTTTAACGGTAGGATTTTTTCAGAATATGTCGGCAAATTAATCCATTAGAGAGGAAGGGAAATATTTCTTAAATATTTCTATTAAGTTTCGTCTTAACAAATGATCCGCCATATTGAAGAGTAGTAAACATAAGTATCATAATAGGTGGTTTGTTTTGACAAGACAATGCAGTGTTAGGGCGAAGGGAGTCGTAATTAGTATGTGGCTCGCGATGAGACACTCAATTGATGTTTCCGATTGAGTGAACAAGATACTTATATAGAGCAGATAAAACGACACAGGAAATAATTATGTTGGTACTACGCGAGATATTACCTATGCAAAATGATTATGAAGTATGAATTAGGATAAATCTATAAGTGCATGGCAACGAATTTCAAACAAAATACTGCTAACGTCAATAAAAACTTTATTTGGGAACGATTCGTGGACGGTTTTATTGGGAATCTTAAAGAGTCTATTATCTCTGATATTAAAAAAATCTAGTTATAAAAGGTAAAAAAAGATTATAATAAAATATGTTCTTATTATGAAAACTTTAACTAGGTATCATTTACCACAAAAAAATAAGGAAAATGTTCTTACACCTCTATAAACTTACATCAGCGGTATAGAAATCGAATCACATACTCCTTGATTTTGAGGAGATCACAACCAGAATACCAATGACGCGCCTTCAGTTTGATCTGAGGGTAGCAACATTTTACTGCCGTGCACGGTCATAATCTAAAGATGTACGCAGTTTTGAACATGGAACGTGCTATCGGCTGCCTGGTTATTTTTGCGTCTTCTAAGTGATTATTTTCTATCTTTTATGACGGGTGGGGCGAGAATAGCTTAGTTTAGGTAACAGCGGAGCTATTCTGTAACAATCTCATAGTGAAAACTTAGGTGAAGTGAGCTTTGGGCACGCCACAATTGCGGCGATAAGTCCCCTCTTTGAGGAGTGGCTAGAGAGGCGCCACGGCGTCCTCACCTTCCGCCTGACGCAGGTCCTCACCGGACACGGTTGTTTCGGGAGGTTCCTGTTCCGGATAAAGCGGGAGGAAACGCCCGGGTGTCACCATTGTGTGGATCGCCCGGAGGACACGGTGGAGCATACGGTGGAGGTCTGCCCGGCTTGGGCGGAGCACCGCCGTGTCCTCGTGGAGGCGATTGGCGGTGGCGATCTCTCGCGTCCGGCCTTGGTCCAGGCCATGGTACGGAGCGAGAGGGCTTGGGAAGCCGTCACCTCCTTCTGCGAAGCAGTAATGTTCGCGAAGGAGGAGGCGGAACGCGTGAGGGAGAGGCAAAGTTTGCGCCCTCACGCCCCTAGCCGCCGCAGGAGACGCCCTGGGCGTCGGGAATCGCAGGCCGATTCCCGGCCACCGTAGGCGCGGGCTTGCGAACGGCGAGCAATGGGCAGCTCGCCGTTCGATAAGGACCAGGCCCGGGTCGACGGTGCGTTGTGTTCCACGCGCGCCTCAAAGAGATGTCAGCACCAATGACGGGGTTTGCTAGGACCGATGCCTGCTAGGGTTGCGGAAAAGTCCAAGAGGGTTACCGTGGCCCCTGGCACAGGCAACTGAAGGAACACGGGTGGGTTTTAGTCAGTAAGAGTCTGACACGCCCTCCTGCTCTGCCCAGAGCGGGAGAAGTTATTTGATGATTTCCCACCCACAAAAAAAAAAAAAAAAAAGGTGAAGTGAGCTTGAAGTGAGTTGTCGATAGTGGGTGGGATGATAGCTCACTTCACCTAAGTTATCACGGTGAGATTGTTACAGAATCGACCGGCTGGAATAGCTGGAGAGTAGGTGAGGTAAAGAAATAGAAAATTAGGTTAAAGTTTGGTAAGAATATTTTCATTCGTGAAAAGCACTGTCATTCTCTCTATTTTAAAATCGTTCGATTTTACGTTACGTTTACTTCGTTCGTTCATGCCAGGCTCATTGCGCTTTAGCCTGGAGTTTAAAGGTAGTTTCCTTCCTCCGATTAAAAAAAGACATAATTAATAAGTAATACTGTGTTGTCTAATATATATACAGGCTGTAATAATTATACATACAGGGTGTAATATTCATACAAGGTGTAATATACATACAGATTGTAAAAAGACCCGTCACATAGCCGTCAACTACGCATTCAAAAATCAATCAATCAACTCAGCCAATACTGCAGTCCACTGCATGCTGGAAATAGGCCTGTCCAATGCTGCGCCACAACACCTTGTCTTCAGACTTCTTTTTTTTTTTTTTTACTGTGGGAAATAGTCACATAGCTTATTGCTCATAATTTATCACATTACTTAGGAAATGGCATTATGTTGAAGAAATGTAATTGTGTTTTTAATTGTTATTATTTAATTATTCGTTTATGTACCTTTGTAAAAATTCAGACACAATGGAAAATGTTATTGGATAAATAAATGAATGAATGAATGACAATCAAATAACTTATCCCGCTCTGGGCGGAGCGGGAGGGCGTGTCAGATTCTTACTGACTAAAACCCACCCGTGTTCCTTCGGTTGCCTATGCCAGGAGCCACGGTAATCCTTTCGGACTTTCCCGCAACCCTGGCAGGCATCGGCCCTGGCGGACCCCGTCATTGGTGCTGACATCTCTTTGAGGCGCGCGTGGAACACAACGCACCGTTGACCCAGGCCTGGTCCTTATCGGACGGCGAGCTACCCATTGCTCGCCGTCCACAAGCCGGCCGGCCGGGAATCGGCCTGGGATTCCCGACGCCCTGGGCGTCTCCTGCGGAGATTAGGGGCGTGAGGTCGCGAATTTTTCCTCTCCCTCATGCGTTCCGCCTCCTCCTTCGCAAGCATCACTGCTTCGCAGAAGGAGGTGACGGGTTCCCATGCCCTCTCGCTCCGTACCATGGCCTGGACCAGGACCGGACGAGAGTATGCCACCGCCAATCGCCTCCACGAGGACACGGCGGTACTCCGTCCAAGCAGGGCAGACCTCCACCGCATGCTCCACCGTGTCCTCCAGGCGATCCACACAATGGTGACTCGGGCGTTTCCTCCCGCCATATCCGGAACCTCCCGAAGCAGTCTTCCGCCTTCTGCATCCAGTCTGTCGCGCATACAACTACGCATTCTGTACATCAAACTAATTATCATAGCACAAAAATAATTGCTAGGAAATGAATTTTCGGTACAGGAGTCGTGGGGTTATTTAAAGTTGATTTATAAGTTACATTACATTAAAAACTTGTTTTCGTAAAAAATCGTCTGTAAAAGTTGAAATTTTGACCATCAATATCTCCAACCAGAAGGTTCCCAGGTATGGTACGGTACAAAAGATAATTACAATGGCGGGGAGTACAAGTAATTCTTGGCTTCGTTAAGTGTCGTTAGTATTTTATTTATTTAATGCTTTAAGCACACAAATGTACGGGCGCTGTCAGTTGGGACTAGTCATCTCTTAGCCGCCACGGCTTATTTTAATTATTTTATTTATGGATTGTTTTGTTTAAATTTCTATTTGCTGGACTCTGGACACTCAACGTGTACGTCTTATTTACATCGTTCTCACATATAATTATACCTATTTTCAACATTAATGATGTAACTAATATTTCATTTCATTTATTTGCATACCGTAATGTGAATTTAGTTGTTATAAATAGGCTTAAAGCTAAGATACAGTTATGGACCCTGGAAGGGCACAGCAACATTAGTAAGAATAAAATGAATTAAAATTAAATATTAAAATTAAATCAAATAAATAGCATTTAAAACATTAATAATTCTTAAATAAATTAAATGTATTTAGATTATTATAATTATACAATATTTATTGTTTATTTTATATGCGTGAATGTAATTGGCAGTTGTAAAAGTAACCTCAATTAAATATTTAAATATTATTCCAATTCCAGTCACAGTTTATCATTCATGTATTCATTTATATTATAGTAGCTATATTTATGTAACAATATAATTTAAAAGAGTGTCCATGGAGTTTCTTGCCCGTTCTTCTCCATAGGTACCTACTACGCTTTGGAACGGGCAACTAGCTTCATATTTCTGACTGACCGACCACTTGACGATTCAAAAGTGCCTGTAAATGGTTTAATTGAAATCAATGCTGTGAGTTTGAGTTCGTACAGAGGTGGACTTAATGCTATAGGCATTTTCTATCAGTCAACCTTTAGGTGATGCAGAGACAAACAGTGGTAGGTGCACTTTATAATGAAAATGTAGGAATAAATATTTTTAAACAAAAAAGATACGCATAAACCTTTTAAGACTATAAATATATAAGCACAAATAAATGTACATAAATACACGATTAAACTAAGACAAACAATGAGAGAACATTAACGTTGTGATGATACTGCCAGCTTCTTGCGAATGTGCTCGCGTACTTTAACTTTAAAGGATATGATGTATTTTTTGATGCCCATGTGAGTTTTGCTGTATTTGAAATTTTGCTTTCAATATTTCTATCCACAGGCGACGTTACAGGGTGCCGATTCATATATCTAAACTAAACACAATAAAGCAAAAAGGCTCAAGTATATGAAAATATAAAATAAAAAGTTAACCGCCACAGAGAGTTTACGACCCAACCAAAGGCTGAGTATTTCATAGAGACTACAACACTTTACGACCTTCCTAAAGTTCTTCAACATTTAAAACTATATTAAATTCTTGGAAAGTGGTTACAGCTTTGTAAAGACTTCATATCGCCGGTAAGAAACCGCCCAATGGTTACTAGCTAAGTCATCTATTTTCTTACTGTAGGGCCCGATATTATTGTGATGATCTTTGTGATGTTTATAAGCCGCATTATTCGTGTAGAGGTCCTATGGACTGTTAATGTCATGATACCTTCAGCGCTCCTCAAAATTTAAACTATCCTAAAGCCTGTTGCAAATAATCGGGCACACAATTCCAGTCAAACAAAATATTACTGTAAACAGAAACAAATACCTTCTAATTTCCCTTTTGGTGAATTTATAGCTCCTGCAATTGCACCGTAGATAGAATGAGTTAACAAAGTAGTTGAATAAATTTGTAGCAGTATTTTATAAACTCTTCTGCTGCAAAACTTTTAATTAAACTGAAAGCTCCAGTGTCACCTGAGAAATACCGCGTAAATAATTCTTCGGTCAGCGTACTATTAAATATTTCATATTGCAATCTCGCTATACAGGCGTTCCGTCTTTTATTGACACATCCAGACCTCCATAAAGTTGCTCCGCTTTACGACGCCAACTGAACTAAAGCTTTTTGCACCGTTGTGTATGATTAAAATTAATTATTTAATAATGAAAAGTAAGATTCCAAGGGAATTGAGCCAGTTTTGTGTGTGTGGAATTTTTGGTCGGTTCAACTGAACCGACCAAAAATTCCACACACACAAAATCCCGTAACTACGGGATATTGTTGACAAAGCACTATGTGGGACTCATTTTGTAAAAAGTAAAGTATGTAAGGATTGTGAGTGGTTAGGAAATACCTTTATTGGATACTTTCGGAAATAATGATTATTTTTTGTTCGGAAATCATTAACTGTAGCAGCTTTAACAATTATTAGTACGATAATATATTTATTTATTTATTTATCATCCTTACAACTTTCATTACAGGCCTTACCCTAATGCGACAGTGTAGTTATCAACTTAAAATTAACTTATTTAACCTTAAATACCTAACAACAAATAATATAACTTTTTACCTTACCTAGCTAACTATATTTAATAAAACTCTAGCGAATTAACTCAAAGAGCACGAAAAAACATCCAGTCTCTCATAGACTTCGTTCACCACACGGATTGTTCGGGTGAGGGGTCCTTTCGCCAGTAGATTGGTTCTGGCACTCTAATTCCAGCTGACGCAGAAGTCCCGGGTTATGTGCTACGCCACGCAGTAGCTTCACTAAATACGCAGCAAGACTGAACTCCCGACGAACCCTGAGCTCAGTATACCCCACCATACCCAGTACAAATAGTGTGGGGTACATCAACGGGTAGAACGGATACACCCCATACAGTTTGAAATACAAGTGCCTTGTAAACTTGTTCTGTACCCGCTCCAACATGACACTGTGTTTGGCTTCATGTCGTGCCCAAATGACCGCACTATGGTCAAGATGGCGTTTAACTAGTGCGCCATACAACACCTTGAGCGTGGTAATGTTAGTAAAGCCCTGTGAATGCCTCAATACTAAACCTAGGTTTCTGTACGCCTTCTTGCATATCTTCACGATGTGTTCGCGAAAATTAAGGTCTGTAGTGAGATAAACGCCTAGATCACGTACCTGCGACACTCCAATAATGCTGTCATGGATGACTCTATGAAATTTATGAACAGTCAGTATAAAGACCTACTAAAGGAGCATGCTTCATCTAAGGAGACCATAATAGAACTGCAGCAAGCGAGCAGCAAACTCGATCTAACAATGTTGAAATTCAATGCTTAACTGAGAAGAAACACGAAAATCTGTTTAATATTGTGTCAGAAATCTCAGTGGCTGGATGTGTCGCGGAAAACAGTGATATTTTGCATTGTACCAGGGTTGCCAAACTCAACCATAATAATACCAGACCACGTTCAATAGTAGTAAAGCTGGCTTCTCTTCGACTTCATGATCAATTCCGGGCGTCTATTATTAATTTTAAGAAATATAATAAGGACAATAAACTGAACAGCGTGCATCTCGGCTACTCAGGGCCAAAAACTACTCTTTAGTACGTGTACGAGTACCTTGGATAATTTTTTGGACTGTTGTTATGTGATACTTGAACCGACAGACATACACTGTATTGTCGGTGATTTTACTTTAGGTAACATAAAATGGAACTTGGTTAATGACTCAGTGAATAATTATACTCCTCCTGGAATTAGCAATGTACTAATAGACTTTACTCACATGCATAAATTGACACAACTGAATGGCATTATGAATGTGTCTGGACGCATATCGGACCTTTTTTTTTTATTGTTTCCGGGGTGGAAAATCTCTATCTTGTCATCTTTTGCCAAGGTATTCGAATCCTTAGTTTGTCCATATATTCAGGCACACTTCAAACTCTATTTGAGCTTTTCTCTACATGGTTTCGTGGGTTCTAGGTCTACTTGCACTAATCTAGCGACTTTTACAGAAATTATATCGAATACCATCGACTGCGGCAAGCAGATTGACGTGATTTACACAGACTTTAGCAAAGCCTTTGACCGCGTGCCTCGCCATTATACTTCTGTCGAAGTTATCTGCGTATGAAATCACCGGTACACTCTACATACAATTGGCTAATATGTCTTATCTCTAAAATCGATTCTTTTTTGTTGCAGTTAATGGTTTCCATTCTGGAACCTACAAGACTTCGTCAGGGGTTCCTCAGGGCTCATATATTGGACCTGTTCTATTGAATGTTTTCGTTAACGATATCCCGCACTGCCGAAGATTCTCAGAATGTTATATATATACAGACGACCTTAAATTCTCTAGGATAATCGAATCTGAAAACCATAAAACATTACTTCAGAGGTACGTAGACTCATTAGTTCAATGGTGTAACGATAATGAAATGAGCTTAAACGCAACAAAAGTGCTACCACGTGAAATACACCCGGAAAAAGAAATCGACGGCTAGTGTATATTATGTGGGCCCTGACGTTATTCAGGAGGTAGATCGAATAAGGGACTTAGGAGTTGTTTTTGACAAGGCCTTGACATTTGTATTTGTTGAGGGCTTTATCAAAAAGGCCTCTAGAATGCTAGGCTTTGTTGTAAGAAATGTTGCTGATTATAAGCGCAGTCGGACAAAGATGTTGTTGTACAACTGTATCGTTTGTAGTATCTTAGAATACTGCGGTACAATTTGGAGACCTCATTACTCCACGCACATCCTTCGACTGGAGCGAATACAAAAGAGATTCTTCTGGCATAGGGCCAGCGGAAATGCAAAAAGGATACGATCATATGAAGCCTGACTATCTTATTTTAAGATGGTCTCATGGAGAAGCGTAGAATAATCATTAATTCCATATTCGTATATAAACTACTGCGATGCAAAATTGATTGTCCCCTAGTACTATCAAAGTTTCAGTCTCCTTTACACCCTCCACTCCGGAGAACAATACTTGGTGCAAACTCTATCGTTCCTCGTCGTTCTTCGTCGTTCCTCTCTCCTCTATCGTTTGCAAATTGTTAAATAACTACAGAGATATTGTTGACGTGCATTTTGACTCATATGACCAGTTTCATAGAACTACTAGAAATGCTTATTTATTTTTCTATTTTGTTGTGTCACTGTTTGTTTTGTTCTATTGAATTTTAATTTTGCTGATTATATAAGTTTTATATTCCATCAGGTAATGTTAATTTTAAACTTGTTAATTTTAGTTATTATAATTATATTAATTTTATAGTTTAGTGCTTGTGGCACACCTAATCTGTTTATGAAGCATGCGGTGCTAACCTGTAAGAAATTTTTACACTAACCTTAGATCCTGGTCATGCCGCCATGTTGAGTGTAGGCATTTTCGTAATTTTATTGTATGATTTACTAAATAATATATTAAAATATTGCTTGTAATTTAGTCTTCACTTATGTTGATTGTGTATAGTTTCAGCTATACACACGTATTTTTTATTTTGGTATAGCTGCAGTAGTTTACGAGATAATAAGCTTTAAGTTGGAAATGACACGGAGCGCTCGCGCGGAGAAATGCCGATCGTGCGGCCGGACGTTTCGCGGGGGTGCAGCGGCGTGACGTTCAAGTGGTTAGATTGTGGTGGATATTACCTCAACTATTAATAGTGTAAACATTTGTTGGTTGGCCAATAAAGGAAAACTAAAAATAAATAAAAAAATGTAATAAAAAAAAGACAATAGATATATGACAAAATTTATTTGCCCATCATTTACCACTCAAAATAATCGATATGTGTGCACGAGTTGACATTGCCGCAGTGTTTCCTGTCTGTGAGGGTAGGACAGGCGCGGCCGCCATCTTTATTTTCGCGGACCACGCTCCTGTGTCGAAGCTTGTCCCCGAAGCCGCAGGTTACTGAGCAAGGTGACCAGGTACTCCATTCTGACACGAGGCAGTCATTCGCTGTAGATGGAAGGAATTGTAAGACAAGCTACTCATAAGTTATAAGTATTATGGGTAGTGTTTGCTGCAGATACGACAGATGAAAATAATTGAGATTATTATTTAAAAAATGTACGCGTGTACTTGTGAACACTCTGTAAACTCCTCCTTTTTTCGTTGGTTAAACATGAATATTGATCTGAATCTGATCTGAAGTAATGGATATTGTGAAATTTGCATTGAGGTATACATTTTATTCTACCATTTCTACAATTAATTACTTACTTATTTTATCATCATTCAGTCGTCTAGACGTTATCTGTCTTTAAATATTTCAGACCCTTTTTTACCAACGTAATCGAAAACGAATGAAGAATGAGCAACATTGATTCAATTAATTCAGAGAGCCTGCAATTTCTGACACTTGTTCTCTTTATAAGATCGCTTTTAGCGATAATTAAGACCTCCCATTGTGACACCCTATGTAAAATTTCTACTTTTATATACGGGGTGTAAAAAGACCCACCATATAGCTGTCAACTACACATTCTGTACACCAATCTAAGTAACATATCACATAAATAATCGCTAGGAAACGAATTTTATTTTTGGTGTGAAAATGGCTGTTTAAGGTAGTGCGCAACGTAACGCACGCAAAACATTGTGCTTAAGGGTGCATGCAACGGTGTAGGGGTCGTGGGGGTATATAAAGTTGTGTTATAAAATTAAAAACCTGTCTTCGTAAAAAAACGTCAGTAAAAGTTGGAACTTTGACCTTCAATATCTCCGTAATCAGAAGGTATGGTTCGGTACAAAAAAAGGATGACAATGGATGGAGAGTAGGTACAAGTGACTCTCGGCTTCGTTCAGTGTCTTTTTACACCAGTTATATCATTTCTATAGTGTATTTCTTACGTTGGATCTTGTTGATTGCGTGGTGTAAACGGGACCTGAAGTGCCGCGGCAGATGCTTGTGTAGGCCAAACTTTTTACCGTGAGCAACAGCCAAGACGACGTCATCCATGTTCTTGAGCTCGCCTTCAAATTCTGCTTCTGTTGTTCTGTAATGAAATTAGCAGTTTAACAAGTTTGCATTTTTAAACTAGTAAAAGGAACTTTCCTTTAACATAATATTATACAAAATGGAACAAATAGTGACGTAATAAAAAAAAAATATTCCTCATGCCCAGCGGTATTCGAAAATACCCCATGTACCGTGTTCCGCGATTCTTGATAGTTTTAAAGTTAGATATATTTTTTTGAATTTCTTGAAAATTTAATGGGGACCGCTTTTAATAAATTAATTACTTTTACACGGCTTTTTCCCTTTATTTTTTTGCAATTTTGATTGTTATGGTATATTCTTTCAAATATAAAATCATCATCTTCCTATCATTCATTCAAGATACAAAAGTTTTGATTGTGGATAAAGCACACGATTGTGAAAAAGAAAATCAGGTGTTTCATAGAAAAGTGCAATACCTACGCAATCAAAATGTATGGACCAGCAGTTAAAAAAAAAAATTACCAACGAATATTACAATCAAAAACAAGAGGCACAGCTCATTAGATCTGATGTTAAATCAATACATGCCTTGATTCCCCAGGGGAGTGTTATAGGTTGCCTCCTTTTCCTCATATTATATAACTGACCTCCTCAAAACCATGTGTACTTTTTACGGATAATATCTCAATCCTGACTTCATGTCAAACAAATGCTAATTTAAATGAAAAACTTACGACTATTCTTGGAAAAACTGTAAGCTCGACCATAACCTCGAAATAAATTTTACCAAAACCAAATTAATTGCGTTTCACCCCTGGCAGAAAAATAAAATAATTATAGATTTTACTTTTAAACAACATAAATTAGAAACATTTAACAATTTACTCTCCTAGATTTAACAATAGACCTTCATATAAATTGGAAAACACATATACAGACAGTAAAATCAAAAATTTCAAAGTTTTCATATGCTCTCCGCGAAATAAAAAAGACTACAAACCTACGAACCGCACTAGTCACATACTACGCGTATGCCCACGCTTGGTTTAACTATGGCATCATCTTATTGGGAAATAGCACAGACGCTCGATCCTTATTTACCCTCCAAAAAAAGCTAATACGAATAATAATGATAATCGTTTTGTAATGAGATCTTCAACAGAATTTAAGTGTACCTCAACCTATCTCTATCTGTATAAGACGCTCATTCGCTCTCAGTTAGAATATGCGGTCCCTATTTGGAACCCCTTCTATCAAAAGTACGTAGTTGGTATAGAAAGGGTCCAACGCAAGTACCTCCGTACTATGTACTACAGATGTTATGGGACTAAGCCTTATCTGAACCGGAGAACCGGCGTAAATACTTGGAGGCCAACTTGCTTCATGATTATATTTTTGAGGAGTAGAAATGAAAAAGAGGGCAAAAAAAATAAAAAAAAATATGGACACTTCATTTCCACGATTTGTCAGTCTGTATATACTCTTCCATTCTAAACCTTCAAATGCCTATAAATTAATCCCTAATCGGACTATCCTTCCACCCGATTAATCAGACCAACCGATTATCCTTTAAAGCTAAAGTACGCGAGCACATTCGCAAGAAGCTGGCAGTATCATCACAACGGTAATGTTTTCTCATTGTTTGTCTTATTTGTTTTTAGTACCTATATTCGTGTATTTATTTATGTACATTATATTTGTACCTACTTATATTTATGTATATTAAATACAAGGTGTCACAGAATAAACGCAAGTCCTGAAAGTAGTTTCTCATAATTGAATACTGAATCGATTTCAGTAACTATTATTATAGGTATTTTTTTTAAATTTTATGTATTTTACAATATTGACCGCCGATTGAGCCAAAGAAAATTAAATCTTTTTTCAAAGCAATGAGACTCAATTTTAAATGCATAAAGTAATGCTAGGGTCACAACAATTTTCTTAATAAAAATAATTAGCTTTAAAAAAATGTTTTGGTCATTGTATTATGCTTTTAACTCAATACTCTAATTGGGGTGCATGAGGTTTTGCTTACATGTTGTATATTATATTTATAGTCTTAATAGGTTTATGCGTGTTTAAAAATATTTATTCCTACATTTTCATTATAAATTGCACCTACCACTGTTTGTCTCTGCATCACCCAAAGGTTGACTGGTAGAAAATGCCTATGGCATTAAGTCCGCCTTTGTACATTTCTGTGCTTAAAGTGTTAAATAAATAAATCCTATTTAATAAAAGTTGAATTCCCGACACAGTATTGTTAACATGTCGAAGTATTCTAGAAATCCAGATTCACAAAGACAGACTGCCGAGTATGTTCCCGTTTCCATTGCACAAACCGGGGTTCAATAAAGTTTATATACTATCAAGTGGATATTTTGTAATAATATTGAATGTTTTGTGCTGAAGAACACTGATGTAACTCTACGGTAATAACGACATCAGTTCCTTTAGATTTCGATGCACAAGTTCATGCAAGAAACGTCATGGTTACCAAAATCAAAAACTGCAGATTCACAGCCTAGTTTATATAAATGGCTTATTCAAACTAGGCTGCAAAACATAGTGTGCAATCTCCACGGCGCGGCGCCCGAAATTCTTTCATTTGTTTTACTTGTATTTTGTTTATGTATATAATAATATAATAATAATAATAATTTATTCAATAAGTAGTTTGTACATGGTATACAAAGTTGTCTTATATAATTAGATGTTATAAATAATAGAACCAGTACACATATAAAATGGGTCATAGGACTCCCTTTCCTAAACTAGGCAGAAAATCTGTCTGTATCTTAGGAAAAAGTATCCATTCACAGTGAGTCTAATTACGGTTACAAAAATATTGGTACGTGCAGTAGGCGAACAAAGTACTTATGTTAAATTAAAGTATAAAAATAAAAAGAACAAAAGATGAAATAAAACATGAGTGTGTGTGGGTGTATGGACGTGTGTGTGTGTGTTGTATGTGTGTGTGTGTGGGTGTGTGTGAGTGTGTTTCGGTGTGTGTGTGTGCGCATGCGTGTATATGTGGGAGTGCTTACTTGCCTGTGCGTATGAGTAAGTGGGTGTGTTGTGATCTGTATGTAAACCTATCTCTTTATTGTACAGTGGTTAGAAGCTCTTCGGTATCACTATATGTCAATGTCTGTAACCAGGAAACTAGCTTGTTTTTTAAGTCGCCCTTAGTCAGGGCGTAAATATTTAATTGTTTGTGGGCTTTATTATACAACCTAGCACTTAGGCCATTAAACTGACGTCTTGCGAAGGCAGTCCTGCAAGAGACAGCAGGACATAAAGGAAAGCCACGACGCCGCTGACTGACAAGCTGCTTATTGAACGAGATCATAGAATGCTTGTAGAGGATGGATCTAAGAATGTACAGTTTCCTAACAGTTAAGACATTGCATTCTGAATATAGCATATGTGTAGGGTAGTCACGAGGTTTGAAGTGAATTACTTTAAGCACAGCCCTTTGGGCTCTTTCTAGTTTTAATAGCTCAGTTTTATAAGTCCCACCCCACACAGGGATACAGTACATCAGGATTGTTTGACACAGAGCTAAATAAACCAATCGGAGAGTATTTTTATCCGCTGAAAACCTTAAATTTTAAAAAATATAAATTAGTCTTCTGGTGCGAGAGGTTAATGATTCCAATTGAGTGGTCCAGTCTAGTTTTTCATCGACGAACACTCCGAGATATCTTATGGATTCCACCTTAGTCAATGAGAGACACTCACAAGATTCTGCCTTTTGCTGACAGTTATGGGCTTTTGGATTTCCGGTTACTTCAGCTGGTGTTGATGTATGCGGTAGAATGAAACGTAAAAATTTGGTCTTATCAACGTTTAAGGTTAAAAGATTACTTGCTAACCAATGCATTACTCTCCGCAATGCGTTTTCCGAATGCAATTTAGCGTCACCCCAATTCATACCATATGCCACTAGTGCAGTGTCGTCTGCGTAAGTGAAAATATCACAGTTAACGAGAGGCAGATTACAAAGGTCGTTTATATAGATTTGGAAGAGGGTTGGACCCAAAATACTACCCTGGGGGACTCCGAAGGTTATTCGTTCCTCTGCACTAATTGTATTGTCGATCTTGACGGATTGTCTACGGTCAGAGAGATAATCTTTAAAGATTTCAAGAGCCAGACCACGTATACCTACATTTTCCATTTTCTCTATTAGTTTAGAAATACAAACAGTGTCGAACGCTTTACTGAGATCTAGAAAAATGCCATAACATTTCAGTTTTTGGTCAAGTTTGTCAGCTACCGACTGCACAAGGTCGACTACGGCATCTTCCGTAGAGATGCCATGACGGAAGCCATATTGATTATTGGCGAGAATGTGGAATTTGGTTAAGTAATTGGTTAGGCAATTGTTAAGAACTCGTTCCATGATTTTAGACAAAGCGCTTAAGACAGAGATGGGGCGATAATTTGTGATCTGATCTTTATCTCCAGATTTGTACACAGGTGTTACTAACGCCGTTTTAAATGCCCTCGGGAAAACCCCTTGTAATATGGCAAGGTTGCAGATATGAGTGATGGGAGGCACGAGGACGTTTCGAGCCATTTTGATTAATTTGGCTGGTATATTGTCCCATCCCGTGGCACAGTTATCCCAGAGTGAATTTATAATTAACTCCACATCACTTTCACTAACCGGAAGAAGCGCGATCGAGTTTAGCGTACTGGTTTTGGATGTTAGGTCTCCGTCTGTAGGGAAAGTAATTATTTTAGATGCCAACGTCATACCTACATTTGCAAAATAGTTATTTATTACGTTAACTGAGGATACCGGGTCCGTAGACAATGTTAAGAGATTCGTGGCTGGCTGATTATTTATCTCTGTATGAGTGAGTTTTTTAACGACCTTCCAAGTTTCTTTACTATTATTTTGGGCTCTAGAAAGCTGAAGTTTTTCATCAGAACGTCTAAGTTTATTAATAAGACGATTACAAAAATTTCGGTATCTTGTGTAAGTAATTTTGAGAGTAGCATTCTGTGGATCTGACTTAAGCTTAAGATGCATGCTATCTCGGTTTTTGATGCACCGGACGAGACCGGGTATCATCCAGGGCTTGATTATTCTAGCCTTTCTTGAAATTTTGATGAGTGAGGTATGGGTTAGAACAATGCTTTTGAGCGTAGTGATTAAATTATCTGCAGCAATGTTAGCATCAGTAGCGTACATCACCGGAGCTAAGTCAGCGCTTTCTACACCCTTCACAGCATTAGAATAATTTAAACGCGTGGTTGTCTGTGGGACTACTTTTCGGTTCACTTTAATTTTATCTAAACATAGGGCCGTAGCATGATGATCCGTAATACTTGTTTCTAATACGAAGGAGTTTGATGAGGATATAGATTTGAGCAGGATATGGTCTAGGCAAGTATTTGAGCTTGGTCTAGTGGGATGTAGAAAAGCTGGCAAAAAACCCAGTGTCGCTGCATGTAGAAGATACTCGTGTGAATGTGGGTCCTTATTGTTTGGTTTAATATCAACGTTCACGTCTCCCATTACTATAACAGATTTGCAGCTTTTTAAGGCAGACGCAGCAGTTTCTAAGCTATTATAGAAATTGGTTAAGTTAGTATAAGAAGGTGAACGATATATACCAATGATTGCAGTGTCTTGAGTACGACAAATTAAGCTATTTGCATCCACAAAGTAAGACGGTTCTGTTACAGTACATTGTAGGTTATTTTTAACGTAGATTACTACACCATCATTTTGAATTGGGTTTTTTATAGTGGAATACGCGGTATAACCATCCAAAGTTGGAGTTGGACCGGCATTTTTCAGCCGACATTCCGTCAGTATTACCAGATCGAATTGGATAGGCATCTGGGCAAGAACAATTGAAAAACTGTCAAGGTTTTTGTGAACACTACGAATGTTAATGTGAATAATTTTTAATGACGATTGTGCTACCTTTTGCAAAGAAGTGTATACGCCTGGGACACAGACTTGAAAAGTAGCAACACTGTGTTGATCAATTTCATCAATGATATTGTTTATACAAGCCATTTATAAACATTTAAAGATAGGTGTAAAGGAAAGTCTATTTGATGTGTGGAGGTAGTTTGAATTAGTGTTTTTGGTTTAGTGTAGTGTGGAGGTAATTGCATCAGTTTCTGTAAAGAAAAAAGTACGGGTAAAAGTATTAGTAAAATAGGTAAAATTAAAAAGGGCTTAATATAAGATAAATCGTAATTGTACGCTAAGCGGTGTGCAAAAACAATGTTATTTGTGTAAAGTTTGCTTGTTATGTTAAACGTTTCTACAATTATTATTACGAGACATATACATACTAATTTTAAGTAGTAGATAGCCAAGAAGCGAGACAGGGCAATTATGTAGCTCAGGTCGAATAGTCACATTTTTTTCAGTATGTTCGCTAGACAGTCTTCCGTCCTGACAGCGTGAGTTTCTTTGCACTCCGGACTTTTGCGTAGTAGAATCTTGCCATTTGAAATCCAGCAAAATTTAAAACTATTCTTTTTGGCAAAGTCTCGAGACTGCAGGAATAATTTCTTCATTGATCCGGGAAGATGTTCGTCGACATATATCGGTTTCTTATCGCCGCATATGCCTACTACTTTTGTATTCAGTTTGTCTTCTAATTTTCGGCTTTTGTTGAAGTTGCGAGCTGCCAACAGGTAGTTGGTTTTAGTATAGGAGAACACACCATTTTACACGCTGGACAAGCTCTCTTTACAATCTTGTCCAAAATTTAATCCATTTGTCACGAATCACACTTTAATATATTACATTTTGGCCACACACACAGCCTAGTTTGAATAAATGGCTTATTCAAACTAGGCTGAGAAATTAGGTCAACATTACATACAGTCTCCTAAAATGCCCGTACATCACTACTTCCTAGTGCTGTAGATGGGAAGAAGAAGTGGCGCAACAAACTCCTCAGCAGACCCTACTATCATACTTATCTTATCATGTAACGGCACGGTTGGCGCAGTGGTTAAGCGATTGACTGCTGCGCTGAGTGTCGCGGGTTCGATTCCCGCACGGAACAAATATTTTTATGACCTGCAGGTAGTTGTTGCGGGTCTGGCTGTTTGTGTATGTGAGTTTAAATGTTTGTAAACGCACCCACAATACTGGATAAATTCCTAGTGTGGGGCAAAGTTAAAAAAAGAAAAGAAAAAAAATTGTCACCTATTTCGGTTGTAAATAACCTACCTTACTATCTTATCACTGCAGAAACATAATATTATGTGACGTAATATTGATACATCTTAGTACAAAAGCATTAAAGCATGCTTTAATGGCAATTTTCAGTAACCAGCACCCTAATTGTGTAACACACTATCGATCACAGTCTGAATCATTTTGAAGGATATTGCTAATCCATCGCTTCGTATGTTCGAAAAGTTGGTCTGTTCAACAACGTAAATAACGCAATGAATGTTGTTGAACTGTCAAAATGAAAACCATTGTTACTGTTAGTGTTTTACGCAATTATCCCGCAAGTTAACAGCCACACATAATGGGAACGAGTCCTTATTCAAATACTAATGGAAAGGTAATAAAGGTAAGTAACGTTATGAAATTCTACCAATTTCATTGTAGCATTGTAGGAGTGCGTTTCTGTGTTCAGGCTTTATAAAAATATTTGTCTCTTTCTGAAAGCAATCTCTCGCGTTTCCATTAGTTGAACATGATTTTGATGAGACAAAATATCTATAAATATTTTATATCTTTATGTAGATATTTTTAAGGGGAAATTAATTTACAAGATTTCTTGCCAAAAAATTGTGTTAAATCTGAATGGTTTTTTGGGTTCCATACCATAAAAACCATTCAAACCTAACAGAGATATTACTCAGCCTCCGCTGTCCGTCTGTCTGTCTGTCAGCGGACTGTATCTCATGAACCATAATAGTTAGACAGTTGAAATCTTCACAGAGTGTGTATTACTATTGCAGCTACTTATAACACTAAATGATAAAAGTAAAATCAAGTTCAACATTAAAAAGCGTCTCCATAAAAGAAACGTGTTTTTTTCGCCGTTTTTTGCCTTGTGGTACGGAACCCGTCGTGTGCGAGTCTGTGTCACTTGGGCAGTTTTTTTTTGTTCCCGGTAGATATTATGTAGACCCTCCATCTATCATAGGAACTAACCGACTGGTTGTATCATCCTGTGGGTTTAGATAATTACAACAAACGTAGATTAACAATCCAATTCCAATCTAATAGATGCGAAAGTGAGTTTGTTTGCTTGATACCTTAAATTAACGCGAGCAAAACCGCGGGCAAAAGCTAGTATCGTATAAATTCTGAAAGCAAATTATTATTACTATTATAGGACCTATTGAATGCAATACACAAACAAGGGTTTTATTTTGTTTTTTTTTTAGTTTCTTTTGTGCATGTAATTGATTTTGCCCTGACTACAGTTACGCCACCTCTCCCTCCGTCACATAGTCGTCCAGGCCCAGTATGCGTATGTCAGCGCACTTGGTGGGCCTGGACACTCGGGCCTCGTCCGCATTTAAGGACGCCCTAACCCTTACGTTTGCCATTAGTTTGTAAATATGTAAGTTGTAATCTGTGGAAAATGTAGTAGGTAGTATATTTGTTAAGTTTTCACAACATTTATTTATACTAACCATTACAAATTATTTTCAAATCAACTACAAATATACATAAACTATCAAACTATTAAAATTAAAATATAATAACCTAAATTAACTAAAACTATTAACAAATTAAAATATGGCGTCGAAAAATTCCTCCGCATCGCTGTCGAATGGTAATGTACCCAAGAGACTGGCGGCATTGCCACGTTGTATGGCAATGCTAAGCCTCTGGCCAAGGTAACGGCCAGCCCTTGGGTCACGGGAAGTGTCAACAAGCCGTTTGGAGATTTCGATGAATAAACCGTGAGCACTCGGACCCCACGGCCGATTATGTTAAGTTAAATGTTAAGTTATTACCGTTTATTTTTAATATGAAATATTATAAAATAAAATAAATAAATTGTATCCGGTTAGACTGGAACCAAAATAATTCGGAAAAGGTCAGGCAGCAGACGATAATGATTTGTATAATACTCACGTAGTAGTCGGAGCTTTAGTTACAACGACAACATAATTTTCAGGTGCATTCGGTCTCGGAGTCCCAACAGGGTCTTCTTCTAAATCCTTCAGCTTGTCAACATAGTTTCTTGTAGTCATTACACTGTGTTCTTGTATGTTTTCATCATTGAAATCGTTGTCATCATCATTGTTAATTATTGTCTTTCGTGGTAGTCCCTTGTGTTCATTTTTAGCTTTCAGCACAGACATGAGTTCTTTGCGAGCTAAGTCATTTAGTTCCTTTGTTGAGTATTCTTTTACCTGGAAATTAATTATTTTGTGAATACAATATTACTATGTCTATAGAGTAATACTAAATTCTGCTCGCGAATTGACCCGCGTGGTTGTCGGAAATTATCCAACGGGAACGTGCTACAAAGTAGCCTATGTCACTCCTTATAACACCAGCTATCTGCCAGTGAAAGTCCCGTCAAAATCGGTCCAGCCGTTTCGGAGATTAACCGAAACAAATAGACAGACAGACAAAAAATTAAAAAAAAACCTTTTTGTTATATCTACCATCACATAAATATTAATTATATCTATGTCTACCTTACTTAGAATTAATAATGTCACTTTTATTGATTTATGTGACATAATTTATGATATTTTTGATGCTATTTAAAGGGAAAACTGACTGTGAATGTGAGTACCATGCAGGCTAGATTGAATACATGACTTTATACCTGTCTGGCGGTTTTGAGTATTTTCTAAATGGCCTAAGCAAATGTCCTGCAAATCTTGTAGTGTCATGTGACGCTACCTATCGCTCCATCCTACTGTTATTTGGGAACCCGACGTTTTCATATCCATTTGGTAAAAACCTGTTATTTTGACATTACAAACAGATAATTAAACGTAGGGGCCTTCTAATTGAACTATTTTATCTCACTATTTATTTATGCGGAGGAATTTTTCGACGCCATATTCTAATTTGTTAATAGTTTTAGTTAGCTTAGGTTATTTAAATTTAAATTTTAATATGTAGTTTGATTGGTTATTTAGTTTAATAAGTTTTTGTGAATAAAAATATACATCCGTTTGAAATCGAAAAAAAAACTAAGTACTTAATTAAGTAGGTATTTTATTTTCTGCAAGATAAATATTATTAATTTGTATTTCGTTCATATTTCTGCAAACTACTTGTAAACCAATGAGCTTTCTTTTAAAACATATTTTTAAACTTGGTACTACGTTTTTTTTTATTAAGATGCAATAGAGAAATGCGATTATTTCACTGTAACTGGTTGTTCTATGGGTTCTCAAATTGCCTCTTCATACAATGTAACTGCAATTTTATACGGTAATGGTGGCTCGCCAACGACTTGGCTATAGAATTGATACACCAGCCTTGCTCGAAAAATTCTCGTCGAAGAAGAATATACTAGTTGTATTTAAGTGCCCTTTTGAACATGGCTTTAATATCTACCCCCAATATTTTATTCTATTCCTTGTAACATAAACTTGTATGCTATTTAAAAAAAAATATTTTAAATAAAAGGATCCCAATAAATCTACGATACTTCAATTATCTACTTATAAATGTTAATTTAAGTTAAGTAACGACTAACGTCTGTTTTTGAAGTTTTCTATTAACTTTAAGCAATGTTTATTAGTACGTAAGAGGTTTTATTGTTAGATTTATGTAACCATCGGCATACCTCTACAACTCCCATTAAACCTCGTATATTCCACACCTTATCACCCCCTAGGCATAAAACTAGCACGCAGCCACAGACCGGAATGATTAGATTAAACACTCGAAGCACTTACCTACCTATGAGTATACCCGATAGCCCGTGTAACGCGATCATGTACTTGCATTAACATAATAGATACATTACAGGTTACAACACTTCGGCAGTAAAGATGCGCGGTACAGTTTTATACTACGATAGGGATATGACAATGGCCGTGTGGGTAGGTTTTTGAACAAGGTCTGCCACGAAATGTGTATTAGTTTAGTGGGTATATTGGAAAGGTAAATAGAGTATGAGGTTGAAGCTGCAAAGCCTTGTCATTTTATGGTTTTTGGTTCAATTAGTTCACTTCACAGTGGATGACTTGAGAGTTGGGACCTGACAGCAGGACAAACTGTTTTGTAAATAATAACGGCATTTTGGGCGAATCACGGGCTCTTAAATGGTTAGGTACTTAGTTTTTGTATTACCAATTATTGACTATTGCAACTCTTAACTCTGTGTCATTGACTCTTCCACAAAATCCGTGAATCAAGAACTGCAGATAAAGGATGTCAGTAACAAAAACAAAGTAAAAGAATAAGATGAATATGAAATTTACCTTTGTAATCTCTACTTTGGCGATAGCCGGCAGTTCCCTCAGTTGTGGGTAGTAGAAGCCGGCGGCTGGGTGATCTGGAAGTCTCGGTTTGTGTCTCCTCACAGGGTCGGGAGGAGTGGTCTCCCAACGAGGAGCTGTGAACGTCAGCCCACTGGCCGCCCCCGCGTCTAAAGGCTCCAACTGGGCATAAACAGGTAAATGCTAGACGAGTAGGGATACAACTGTTCCGTGTTCCTGTTTTGACCGAATAAGTGCACATACACAAAGCGATCTGACAGTTTAGTTTCAATGATTTGCTTCTAACTGAAGTTTGGATTGATCAATTGACCATGCCTCAAAGAAGTAGGCTTGTTCTTAAAGTTGTTAATGTCATAGTTATTTCACAGCTACTTAACTGCAGGACATTTCAGCAAGCGTCTCTATATGAATACGAGAAATGACAACAGCGGACAAGCAAGATGAAATAATAATATAAAAAAATACATAGTTGAAATAGAAGTGTTTCCTTACGTCAAGAGTCATCTGATCCACCCAGGACGAGTCTACGCAAAGGTTAACACCATCCACACCAATAAACCAGTCAGGAGACGGTATCATGCGGCACATGAGGGATATCTGTAACATTAAACATCAGTTATCTATAAGCTAACCAGTATTCCGGTCTGAGGCCAGGAGTCTCCTTTCTTGTAATGGGGCGTAAGCGTTGATATGGTGATTGAAACACCTTTGCTTGTCGAGGCAAGATCTTTTCTGATAGTTGATTATGCACGAGCACATGTCATCATCTGGCAATTAGTCTTTTCAACTACTACTACTACAACTATGTTGAGGTCGGCTTCCAGTCTATTCGGATGCAGCTGAGTACCAGTATTATCATTACATTAGAGTTCATTAGAAAACCAGCGTCAGACAGCATCTGTCTGGCATTAATGCTGAAATGAACCTTTTTGGCGCCGCCGTGAGGCACACACTATTGTTGTTAAAACATTATTTAAACTTTTTTTATTTTGTTATTTGTATTTTGTGTTTCACGAATTCTTTCTATTTTACATAAAGAGACTGCCTATCTGACCTTCACAACTCAATTACTGGGTAACACGAGCCAAGACACGTTTAGACGAAAAGTAAAGTGTCCTATTGCGATTTCGTACCATGTCCCACTGTTAAATTGCTTCTTTTACTCACCTGCCCTTGTTCATCCACATGCATGGTGCTCTTGACCTTAAAAAATACCAGCTATACCCTTACCAAACTATGTCCACCGTCAACAAACACCATATTCTCGGTGTCCCCAGTCCCAGCTCCAACAGCTGGCGCCGAGAACTGGTCATACACCTGCTGCTCATCATCTCCTTCCTTGACCAGGTTATCGATCTTGCCGTACTGCGAGAAGGCGCGGACTGAAGGCTTGGCTACAGAGCCTACGTGGTACAGGCTGTAGTTTGTGGAGTGGGATAGGCCTGGGAAGAATGTAAGATAATTTTAATGATTTTATGATCGTCAAAGGGTAGGTAGTTCCTAAGAAAAATAGGGGGAAGACTAATAAAACGATGGAATAACTATGTGAAAGATGAAATAGCTAGAAAGAGGATGACTACAGAAATAACGATTCATAGAGAAGTATGGAAACTGGTGACATGGTGCGCCGTAGACACCAAATAAATTGCGATAAGGACAAGAGAATGATGATGATCGTTAAAGATATTGCCGTATCGCGTCACACGCCACAGACACAGTGCTAGCACAGCACAAGCCTGGCAGACGGTTGAAACGCAAGGGTCATAACAATACTTCAGGAAACCGAAGGGTGCCGCGAAGCGCAGAACGAAATAGCTGATGATTATAATACTATAGCAGTTGTAAAGCAGCTCTTTTCGTGGAAGGATTAACACCATACTTGTCCTAGTCGCAAATCAGCGTTGATGTGCTTCACAAGGGCGCATAAACTAATTGATTAGCGTTCGAAAATATTATTGGAGCTGCTGAATATTGTAAAAATTATCTTTGCATTGCTTAAATTCTATCTCTTAGTGTTGTATAATTGCATAGCACATGTGTGAGCACTATGTACCTACTATAAAGCTACCATTTACTGCGTACGTCTTTTATTAACTTGGATATGCCCTGGCGGCTGAGAGTATGTCATGTTAGCTCAAATGTCGCGCTGGTGGTGGCATGTATGTTGGAACATTAAGTTCCCTTCAAAATAGTTGAGCTAAATGATGCTGATCCATACGTCATGTTCGTGAACGGACGCCGTCGGTAGGGACTGGTCATCTCTTAGCTGCCACGGCTTATTTTAATTTCTGAATTGTTTTTTTATTACGGACGCTTTTAACGTGTATGTTTTTCTACATCGTTCTCACATGCATCATTTCGACATGAATGTTGTAAACAATATTTAGATGTAAAAGAGTGTCCGTGGGTAATTTGTAATTTATAGTTTCTTGCCCGTTCGTCTCCATAGGTACCTACTACGCTTTGGAATGGGCAACTGGCTTCATCTTTCTGAATGGCGAACACATTTTTGTTTTTAGGGTAGGTAATCATCATTTAACATCTCCCGCTCTGGGCGGAGTGGAAGGGCGTGTCAGACTCTTACTGACTAAAACCCACCCGTTTTCCTTCAGTTGCCTGTGCCAGGGGCCACGGTAACCCTTTTGGACAATCGCGCAAGCAAGCTGCCAGGCAAGGGTCTTAGCGGACCCCGTCATTGTTGCTGACTTCTCTTAGAGGCGCGCGTGGAACACAACGCGCCGTTGACCCGGGCCTGGTCCTTATCGGACGGCAAGCTACCCATTGATCGCCGTCCGCAAGCCCACGCCTACGGTGGCCGGGAATCGGCTTGGGGTTCCCGATACCCAGGGCGTCTCCTGCGGCGGCTAGGTGCGAATTTTGCCTCTCCCTTACGCGTTCTGCCTCCTCCTTCGCGAACATCACTGCTTCGCAGAAGGAGGTGATGGCTTCCCACGCCCTCTCGCTCCGTACCATGACCTTGACCAGGGCCGGACGCAAGAGATCGCCACTGCCGATCGCCTCCACGAGGACACGGCGCTGCTCCGCCCAAGCGAGGCAGACCTCCACCGTATGCTCCACCGTGTCCTCCGTGCGATCCACACAATGGTGACACCCGAGCGTTTCCTCCCGCCTTATTCGGTACTGGAACCTCCCGAAGGAACCGTGTCCGGTGAGGACCTGCTTCAGGTAGAAAGTGAGGACGCCGTGGCGCCTCTCTAACCACTCCTCAAAGTGGGGACTTATCGCCGCAATTGTGGCGTGCCCAGCACTGGGTTGCGACAGTCGCACTCTCCATGTCACCATGAGATCGTGCCGGAGACTGACCGACCCCTTGACAATTCAAATGTGCATGTGATTGGTTTATTTGAAATAAATGCATTGAGTGTTTTTTTAGGTGGCGCGTTGCGGTACGTATTGTGTATTAGCTGGCAAATTCCACATAGCTATGACTTTGGGATAGGAACGTATGGTTAGGCTAGGCCCTAACATGAACGCGCGGAGTAAACGTAACTACTAATTGTGTCGCAAAAATTATAACCAAAATGCTATGGAACCCTTAGTTGTATTTTCGACGATAAGCGATTTGTGAATCGGAAGTACAACTATCTTGAAGCAATTTGATTAAAGTTTATGCGGTAAGCACAATAAGTAGATTCATGAATAAAGTCTTTAAAAGTAAGTAAGTTTTGTGTGAAAAACGAGTATTTACAATTTTAAAATCTTTCGAATTTAAGTTACGTTTACTCCGCTCGTTCCCACAGATAAGTAAACTTAGTATTACTGAATACAGTCAGTATATACATAATGTATTCCTTGTACTATTTTGGTACTTATTGAACCTCGTTTACTGATTCAGACGTAACACGGGTATATATACCGGTATGAACGGTATATAAAGTTAAATTCAACGTAAACGCGGGTAAAGGAAGCGGTCCATCGAAGCGTCTCAGCCTGCTGAGTGATTCTCAAAGGAGTTCTCGCACAATGTTGATTATGGTGGGGATTTAATTATTAATCATTTTGTAAGTGAAACATATTAATATGAGGGTTCCAGAGCAGAATAGGGTTTGATCTAAACTAAATAGGACATTTCCGCGATTTTTTTTTCTCCAAAATGTTTTAGTTAAAATAAATGTATCTCTAAAATAAATGTGTTATTTGAACTGATTTAAAAAGGTTAGAATAATTCTGCCAATATTATTAAATATGCCAGAATGATTAATAACTAGCTTTTGCCCACGGCTTCACTCGCGTGAAGGTCGGAAATTATCCCACGTACTGCCGGGATGAAAAGTATTTCACCCGGTAGTACGTTCCCGCCCATCCTATCCTATGTGCAGGTTATAAACTATCTGTGTGCCAAATTATATCCCAATCCGTTCAGCCGTTTTTGCGTGATTGTTGAGTCTGCAAATAAATTATTCTTATTCTTAACAAACATACAAGCATACAAACTTTCACGTTTATAATATTAGTATAGCTGCTGCCCGCGGCTTCGCCCGCGTGGGTGTCGGAAATTATCCCACGGGAACGTGCTACCAGGACAGAAAACCTATGTTACTCCTTATAACATCACCTATCTGCCAGTGAAAGTCCCGCCGTTTTGGAGATTAGCCAGAACAAACAGACGCACAGAAATTTTAAAAAAATTGGGATTTTTTTTATAATCACCGTTTATACTTTCAAATGCATTTAGTAACCAGTGGTGCCCTTGACATTACAAACTGACACTTCAATTTTATTTATTTGTATAGATGTATAGATTATTAATTAGTAGGACAAACCTGATGGGATTTCTCGTCCGAAAAATTAAAAACTATCATATAAACTTTCATCCCTATTTAACCCCTTTAGGGAATGAATTTTCAAAAATCCTTCCTAAGTAGGTACTCACTTTCGTTATAAAAGGAACTCTTGTGCAAAATGTCATCATTCTCACCCAGCTAATGCGGCTATGCGTTGTCTCTCCGTGACTTTAAGATCTTTTATTCATCATCATCATCAACCTACAGCAGTCCACTGCTGGACATAGGCCTCTCCAATTGCACGCCATTTACTTCGATTCTCGACAACTCTCATCCAGCTGCTACCAGCCACCCTGCGAAAATCGTCGCTCCACCTAGCCTGAGGGCGTCCTACCTTACGTTTGCCGATTCGCGGTCTCCACTCAAGAACACGTCTACCCCAATGGTCATCGGTTCTACGGCTAATATGGCCAGCCCATTGCCACTTCAGTTTGCTTATTCTGTGAGCTATGTCGACAACTTTGGTTTTCTGCCGGATCACCTCATTCCGGATTCTTTCCCTCAGACAGATTCCATTTTTTTTTTTATTAAATCTTGCTTTTCAAACGATTATTAAAAAAATAAAACCTTTTATAGCTAACCTCATTAATTCAACGGGCAGATTCCTATTATATACTTCTTATTCTAAGTTCCCAGAGGAATAATGTTATTAGGCTTTTAACAGTAATTTTAAAGTTTTACTAGTAAATGTTCATTATTTTAACCAGCTTTAACATTTATCATCGAGAATTTTGAAATAATAAAACGTGCAAAATGTGGAATTATAATAAAGTTCATAGTAATCTGAAAGGCACATTGGGTTTAATTTTATCTAAGATAATAAAATTTTATTGATAACATAACGTTTTCTATTTTCTTTTCATTTCAAAAACTGTTTTTTAAATATGAATGAATTCACCACGAACCTATTACAACAATGGGTTATTTATTATTGAAATAATTCAATTATACCTTATTTGCATTTGCAGAATGGCGCTTGTAGCTACCTTAGCCTTTATCGAAGCATTTTATAGGCAATTTGCTTGGAAACAAACGGAGTGAGATATGCAAATACAGCAGTTTTGTAAGGGCAGGCTATGTTCGTTTTATTATAATTACTTGATAGTCATCGTCTGGGTGCTCCGAAATTATTAATAGGCTGAACTGTGAATTATTTATGAGATTTTACTGAATTATCTTCCGAGGATTAGAAGAGGAAGTTTAGTTTTAGTTAAAGTAATGTTACTTTAATATTTATTCCTTCTCTGTCCATGCTGTAAGACTATGGAACTCACTTCCGCCTAGCATTCGAGATTTAAAATCTATTTCTCAATTCAAGTATCGTTTAAAAGAGCATTACCTTTCCTCTTAACTGTGAGAATTTATATATTTTTAATTATAATAATAATATGTTTATATTTATTTTTGCAATATGTATTTATTTAAGTAGGTACCTATATGTTTTTTTTTACATTCAATTCTGACATGAAATGAAATTGACTATGAACTGTAATGTAATTTAATTTATATGCATGCGTTAATACAATTAGGTACCTACTGATATACTTATAATATTATATTGTAATAAATTTCTCAATCAATTGTCTTTTAATCACATCAATCATTTGTATGTCAATATTGGCAAAACATAACGCACTACCAATTTTTAAGATCTTAGTATGAAATTACTTATGTTTTACAAATAAATTATTCTATTCTCTTCTATTCTTTTGCATTATTATTTATTATTATTAAGGCACATCAACAACACAAACACAAACATTTACAAATAAAAGAGAACAGAGACGTCAATTACAGACGTGCACAGCATTCACAACAGAATAGAAGAAAAAAAATACAGTATTCAAATTACAAGAAAAAAAAAAAAAAACAATATAAGAACAAAATGCTATAGCTAAAATCTCGGTAATAGAGAGAATACCCTCATCGACATAAACATTGACTAATTTTTTTATTATTTTTAATTTGTTGTCTTCAGTCTTCCCCTCATTTATAATCTTAGATCTAAAACGCTTGGGATGGTCGTGGAAGATATCCAAATCATAAAGATTGCAAAAATTATTGTACGTCGACGTTAGCCTAGCCATCGGAGCATTCATGCCTAAGTTGGTTTTATAACGAGGGACATTGAAAAAGTATATGTAATATGTAAGAACATATAATAATTATATGTTGGTATATTTAATATTCTAGTTTAAGACGTCACAAAACCAAATTCTTCTCTTCTTATTCTCACGCACCATTGTCTACATTTCTTTTTCCTATCTCCTTTCGCGGGTCTGCTGGAAGAAATTTCTTAAGAAATAAGCAGTACCTTTGTACTCAATTTTAATATTTCGTATCTGTATCTGTTTTACTGTGTGTACTTTTAAATAATAAAATAAATAAATTGAGCAAAACCCAACAAACAATTTCTGTGTCTTCGAAACAGACATACCTATTTCTATAATCAATAATTCGTCATGAACCGTAATAGATAATAATTGTAAATGTGGCACAGAACTGGGAAAATGTTACACCAAACAAATATCTACTCTCTTTCCAAAACGTAATTTTCAGCCTTTCATATCAGCTAATACAATATTTTCTCTGATTACCTAAGTATAGACGAAGAAATACCTTTTTAAATAAAAGTCCAAGTTTTGATTTAAAACAGCGAAGTTCATAGAACTGTAATATATTTTGAGTAGACGAACTTCCACCAAAAACACGGACAAAAATAGCGCGTAGATAATAGTGTACGAGAACTTTATGTAATCATATTTAGATTGGCGCCAGATTTATGATTATTATATGAGAGCGTTGAGTGAAACGGAGTACCTACATGGAATATAGAGTCGACTATGATTAGACAAATAAATAAAGGGGATTGAAGATCTTTATTTGGAGCGTGGCATACCTACTGTCTGCCATTTTGTTTTTTTTCTAAATGGCGGCCATGCATGAAACCCGTATGAATCGATAGCTGACATCAATGCAAACAAAAAACATTACAAGACCAAACCCCGTAAACCGTCACGTTTCCGAAATATTAACGTTCAAGGTTGATCACGTGACATCATTTTTTATAACTTTCCTACATCTTGTTGCATAGATGTTTAATATATTCATATAAATCTCTTCTGTCCCAACGACCGTCGTTAGTCAGGCAGTGACACCAGGTTTTTTAAAGAATTTATTTGTAAATGAATGCTTAGGTATAGCATTGTATAATTTAATTATACATAACTTGCCATAACAGAAGAAGACCACAGTAATTCATTTTTAACGTATTATCATTACTAAAATGATTACTTTAAACGTCACGTGAACAATTTTGAACGTTAATATCTCGGAAACGTGACACTTTACGGGGCTTGGTCTTGTAGGTATGTTTTCTGTTTGCGTTGATGTCAGCTAGCGATATAAAGAGGAATAATGAGTGGCCGCCATTTAGAAAAAAAAAATGGCGGATAGTAGGTATGCAAAGCCCTTTAAGATAGCTGATGGATGTTGGATTTTACTGATTATGTTGATGGTTGTAAAAAAAATAATCGTTATCATGATTGGAGTAATTCGATGAAACAACGATGTTAATTGAACCATTTTCCCAAATCAATTACTATCAATAGCTGAGTAGATACTAAGAAAGCAAATAAGTATCTGAGTTAAAAATTACTATCATCTGATGGCAGCACGTATAATACGACTGAATATAGTGCTCAGACATCATCATCATTATCATCAGTCTATAATGTTGCCACTGCTGCGACACCAGCCTCCTCTCTGTGAGAGGGAGAGAGGGGTGCTCAGACATAATCATATGTACCTATTGCATAGTTACCCAAGACACTAAAGGTAATAATGAAATATTTAGAAATAATATATCTTCAATGATTTTCAACATATTTTTATAAAAAAGTAAGAAGCGCACTAGTTTTTAATAATATCTTGGTATTATATTAATATTATAATCAAAACAAATATGTTTTAATGGAGCTAGTGCTGGATGAAAGCCAAGAATCTATGATATCCGTATTGCAAGATGAACTAAACATCCAACAATGGAATGACTACCCGGGATTAGTAAAAGCGGGCTCTACAAAAATGTATAGTGAATAAGTTAAAGTTAGCATAATAATTATATAATCACAAGAAAATATTGGTGAAAAAAAAGAGAATGAAGAAGAATATATTTTTCTACACAAATAAATCGCACATAGAGGTAGTGGAATAAACATTTCTTGTTTCACCCTTTGCTCATAATCTGCCTAACGTTTCTCAAACTACGCTGTAGTCGGCTTACAGTCTCACCGGATGCGGCTGAATACCAGTATTGTACATGAAACCTCCAGAACCCAGTTACACCCTTTGCCGATAATTAGTTCATTACATGACTGTCTTTTTTTACCGTGAGTTTGTTTAATATCCCCAGCAGCCAAACAGGTCTTGATTAAATCTAATAATGATTTTTATAAAATATCTTAACTTCAATTTTTCTAACATAAGCTTTTCAAATACTGTCTTCAGGGCTGCATAAGTTCCCGGGTGTCACCATTGTGTGGATCGCACGGAGGACACGGTGGAGCATACGGTGGAGGTCTGCCCGGCTTGTGCGGAGCACTGCCGTGTCCTCGTGCAGGAGATTGGCGGTGGCGATCTCTCGCGTCCAGCCCTGGTCCAGGCCATGGTACGGAGCGAGAGGGCTTGGGAAGCCATCACCTCACGTCGCCGTCACAACGCGGGTGGGTTTTAGCCAGCAAGAGTCTGACACGCCCTCCCGCTCTGCCCAGAGCGGGAGAAGTTATTTGATGATTTTCCACCCTCAAAAACTATTCTCAATGACTATGAGTCAAATCTTGTACCTAAAAATGCTAGAACAGTTCTCGATAATGCAAGGTCTGTGGAAATAAGACCCTGTGGTATCGGGGCATTTTGGCATATTGGAATAAAGACAATATTTTTGAGTAATTTTAAAAACATAAACGAAAATATTAGAGCAGGAGGGCGTGTCAGACTCTTACTGACTAAAACCCACCCGTGTTCCTTCAGTTGCCTGTGCCAGGGGCCACGGTAACCCTCTTGGACTTTTCCGCAACCCTAGCAGGCATCGGTCCTAGCAACCCCGTCATTGGTGCTGACATCTGTTTGAGGCGCGCGTGGAACACAACGCGCCATCGACCCGGGCCTGGTCCTTATCGAACGGCGAGCTGCCCATTACTCGCCGTTCGCAAGCCCGCGCCTACGGTGGCCGGGAATCGGCCTGCGATTCTCGACGCCCAGGGCGTCTCCTGCGGCGGCTAGGGCGTGAGGGCGCAAATTTTGCCTCTCCCTCACGCGTTCCGCCTCCTCCTTCGCGAACATTACTGCTTCGCAGAAGGAGGTGACGGCTTCCCAAGCCCTCTCGCTCCGTACCATGGCCTGGACCAAGGCCGGACGCGAGAGATCGCCACCGCCAATCGCCTCCACGAGGTCACGGCGGTGCTCCGCCCAAGCCGGGCAGACCTCCACCGTATGCTCCACCGTGTCCTCCGGGCGATCCACACAATGGTGACACCCGGGCGTTTCCTCCCGCCTTATCCGGAACAGGAACCTCCCGAAACAACCGTGTCCGGTGAGGACCTGCGTCAGGCGGAAGGTGAGGACGCCGTGGCGCCTCTCTAGCCACTCCTCAAAGAGGGGACTTATCGCCGCAATTGTGGCGTGCCCAGCGCTGGGTTGCGACAATCGCACTCTCCATGCCGCCCTGAGACCCCGCCGGAGCTCTGTCCGCTGTACCGTGATTTCTCGCGGCAGCGGAGCTACGCCCCGGCGTTTCGCCTCCTCGCTCCACTCCCAAACGTGCGCGAGGACTTTTGCCTCCAGATCCCATGGCCGTAATCCGGCAAGGAGGCTCGCCGCCTCACCGGAGACCGTACGGTATCCCCGGACCAGCCGGGTGGCCATGACCCTTTGGGGGCGCGTTCAACCAGCGGGCTGGCCGCCGCCTCAAGGAACGCGCCCACACCGGTGCCCCGTAAAGGGCCATGGACCGCACGACCCCCGCGTAGAGCCTCCGGCAGGAGGCGTTTGGCCCCCCTAGATTGGGCAGGAGCCGCATTAAGGCAGCCCCGGCCCTTTCCAGTCTGGGAGCCAAACGTCGGAAATGCTCCACGAAGTTCCACCGGCTGTCGAGGACGAGTCCCAGGTACTTCATCGTCGACTCGACGCCGATGTGAACCCCTCCTACCGTTATTTAGGAACCCGACGGTGGCGTGTTCCGAGGACCATGAAAACACATGGCCTCGGACTTGTGCAGGGCCACCTCGAGTCCCAATTGCCGGATCCTCTCGACGATTGTCGCAACCCCGCGTGTCGCTAGTTCGGCCGCCGCCTGGTGCGACCTCCCCTGCGCCAGGACCAGCGTGTCGTCAGCGTAACAAACCACGCTGACGCCGCTAGGGAGGTCGGCGCGCAGCACCCAGTCGTATCCGATGTCCCACAGATGCGGCCCCAGGACCGATCCCTGTGGGACACCGCACGACATCTCTTGCCGGTTCCATACTCCCTGGTGACCGGGGTAAATGACGGCCCTGTCCGTCAAATAGGCCTCGACCACACGACAGAGGTAGGTCGGCATCCGGTGATACCGGAGTGCCTCCCTGATGCAACTCCAGGGCAGGGTATTGAAGGCATTGGCGATGTCTAAAGACACCGCCAAGACAACCCCACCCCGGGCCATAGCATCCCCCGTCGTGAGGGCCCGCACGCGCATGATGGCGTCCACCGTAGAGCGCCCCCTGCGGAAGCCAAACTGGCTCTCCGCCAAATCCGGCCCCACCCGCACCAGCCGCCCGACGAGGCGTCCTGCAATGACTCTCTCAAAGAGCTTGCCCACCTCGTCGAGCAGCACGATGGGCCGGTAAGCGGACGGAGAGTCCGCTGGGCGCCCCGGCTTCTTGATGAGGACCAGTTTCCCCGTCTTCCAACGAAGTGGGAACTGGCCCCTCTCCATGCATGCACTTAGGAGCCCCCTTAGTCGAGGCCCGAGAGCCTCCGAGGCCAGGACCCAGGCTTTCCCAGGTAAGCCGTCGGGTCCTGGGGCGGTATTTTTAGCACTCAGCCTACGTACCGCCACTCGCAGCTCTGCCTCGGTCACCTCCGGAGCATCGTCGTCGTCGTCGGCGGTGTGGTCCGCATTCAGCACCGCAGTAGGAACCCCCTGCGTCGCAATTTTTCTCTCTTGGTGAATATCCACCAAGATATCTTGAGCGTCGATATGGTTTTAACCAAGATAATGGACAAGACTTTAGTTATTGTTTCGAAGATATCTACAATACTTTTTTACTACCTGTGATGATACTATCCCTATCGAGATCATGATGCATTTTGAGGATAAAAGTTAACACAATTAAGAGTGTACTGACAGTATCCTAAAATATTTGAAATAATTCGTTAATCGTTTGAGTTTCAAGTTAAATTTTCTAAGTAAATGTGAATTGACTACAATAAGCCGATGGATTTAAGTTTTCCTCTGCATCATATTTCATTTCAGTACAAGTTCGCGATCTCCTCATGAAGGAACTTTTCAAGCCATCGTCCTTTATTATAATACCAACTAACCCTACAAAAGCGTGCTTAAAATATCTGAAGCTAAGTTATCTTTAAGTGCGAAACTTGCGAACTTAAGCTCTTTGCAACGGATAGCTTCCAGTGAAGTATTCAACGTTATAAGTTTATGAATTGTACTCAATTCAGTTTTGTTTCATTTAAATTATTTTCTAGAGTACATTCTTTGAATTTGTTCCGGGTAAATCTTGTTTAAATATCTTCATTCTTGCTTCTTTGGAGTTAAATTGTGGTTTTATAATCTAGCTCTGGGATTGTGGGTTGACACAAAATTCATACAAGGTTATCTGCAAGAACAGTTACCCCTTTTCCCCCTCAATGGTGTTATTCAAATCAGTGTCATAAAATGTTTAGAAAGAGGTACAAACATATCAAAATGACAACACCCTTCATTCTTTATTAGAACGGAAACTCGTTTTTATCAAACTTGATATTGAAGTAGAAAAGATGCAGGTGCGCGCAATATAGAAGTTGGTAAAGTAGTGCAAGTCTATGTCTAGGAAAAGCCGAGTAACCATTTTAGCCTACGAATGGTTCCTGAAAGAATTACTATGAAAAATACGGAGAAAAGAAATATCTGGAACCTTTTTGTCAGAGTATGTATCACATTGTTTACACGCAGTACGTCAGGTAGAGGTTCGGTAGGTACCTAATGCTATTTGTATGTAACATGTGTCTTAGAGCCTATCAGATTTTGAGCGGCTGCCTCATATTGTGTTGAGATAGGGCTGCCCCATGTTCGATTTGTTTTATAAGTGGACTAGGGAGCCGCCCGTGGAGTCCAATGTACTGAGTGGCACATGTCAAAAATTTTAAATGGCTGTGCTATCTATATCTACGTTAAATATTAATGTTTAATAATATATTAATTTCTTTATATTAATTGTTTTCTTTTTGTATTACTAGATTATCTTTGTGACTGTATGTGTCACTAACAATAGTTTAATAAGTAGTTTTGTCAATACTAACACTTTATTTATTTATTAATGGATTATACACAAACCTTACGGTATTCATTCTCTAAATTATGGTGAAACCCACATGAATATTCAGTGCAGTTTAGAAGAATTATGTAAGCGGTCACACAGACAGACACTAAAAGCATGTTTATAAAAGTAGATTCGTAGCAGTCCTGAATAGAAAGAAGGATATTTCTAGTTATGATTCAATTCAAACTGTAGTTGAACTTCAACATATTAATTTTAATTAAGATGGCGTGAACATGCAAAGCTTCTTGTAATTTTGATTGTTGGTAGAAGAAAATAAACTCCATGAAAATGGAAAGCTTACTTAACTTTCAGGGGATAGCTAAGTTAACTGTTACTAGAGCTGTTGGGCAAAATTAAAGCTACTTTTTCCAGTAACAAATAAGTAGTTACTAGTAACAAGCGTAACAACATATTTTGGATGTACCTACAGCATTTTTTTTTTGTAAAAAGCTATACTTACAATTCTAAACAGAGATGAGATTTAAAGATTTTTATGGGACTTAAATCGTAAGCCATCATGCATGCATTTATTTCAGGCACATGCCCATATGAAAGAAAACAGTTCCATGCGTAATAAAATCAAATAAAATAAAAAATCTAATTCAAAAATTGTTAGCAGGAATATTGACAGCCATATACAAAGAAATAATAAGCTTCATATATGGCCCTCAATATTCCAATGTCAGAATCATGTACACGGCTCGTAAAGGAGACCCTCGCTTTCCGTAATACAGCATGGAAATCGTCTACTCTGTTCTCCGCAAACATGCCGGACGCACTACAACGCCACGGTAGCCCAAATATGCGGCTAAATGAGTTGTTATATTGTACACGCAAGGTGTTATTATATGCGCTTTGCGTGTACATGTACCAGAGGTGGCCGGTGTACAGCGACCGACAGTACGCATTACATAGTGACTTTAACTTGGTTGGTACATTTAGCGAAACGCCAAGCAAGCATGTTACTTTTCGCGGCTAACGTTCTCCTTTGTCTCTCTAAGTCCTCATCGTCTCGCAGTTTATCTGTTACAATATAACCCAGATATTTAAAACTTTTCACAACTTTTAGTTTAGTGTTACATAATGATATATCAGGCGTAGATAAAGGACTGTTATCGTATCTAAATGCGATTACTTCCGTTTTCTTCACATTATACTTTAGACCATGCTTGCTAGCGTACACTTCACATATATTATGTTCAGTAGCTTTTGCAACGCTTTGACAGAGGGGCTGAGCAGCACCATATCGTCGGCGTAACTGAGGTTATTTACAGAGACATTATCAATAGAACAGTCGACACCAGGCCTTGCAGTCTCGACATAGTTAGCAATCGTTTTCGGTTGCTAAGTCCTAACAATCCATATGTAACGATATTTGGTAGTCTCGACACTCAAATGTATCGGTTGTTACCTACCGGTACCTACTTAAAATACCGGTAACAACCGATAAATTTGAGTGTCGAGACCACCAAATATCGTTGCTAACTATGTCGAGACTGCAGGGCCTGCGCTGCTCAGCTCCCCTATCAATTCGTTAACATACAAATTAAACATCATTATTCTCTGGATTGATTAAATATTCGATATTCGTCAAAAATTTTAATCAAACAGATTCCTCCACATTTTATTGACTCTTCATCGTGAAAACCGATGTTGCCATGAAAACATCAACCCTTTTTATTTCCAATCTGTGAACTCCGAGACACACAAGCATGCGACATTCATTTCAGTATAAATTTTTGGGACGGATTTCCGAATTGCCAACCCTATCACCCGCCCCTTTTTGATTGAAAAGAGACAAAAGGATTTTTTTTCGTCGCAAAAAGGACAAATGCCTTTCAAATACCGTCGTGCTAGAAGATTTATATCCTCTCACGGATAATTCAATATCTTTTACTCTCATAATATAATGGAGACAACTTTGTTTTCTGGTCACGGCCTGAACCTTTGAACGGCATAGGGATGTTCTTTGAACAGTTCTCGGTTTTAAACATTTCTTTTCGTTGTTGCCTCAAGTTCAGAGTATGGGATCATGAAAGACGTGTTATGTTAGCTTTGTATTTAATGAAGATTCATGTAGGTATTATGATGTAGGTTGTATGGTGTTAGTTTATGTCTCTTGTCATTGTTTAAGTTACAACAGTTAGTATACCCACTGTAATCATGCTTTGTGATGTAAAAAAAATGCTTGGCTTACTGCAAATTTGTAATTGTTAAATTTGGTTTAAAAAGCGATTAAAACAAATGGGTAAGATAAAATTGTAGATCTCGTTATCGTGATCACGGCTGTATATCTAACTCATTTTTGACAAAATTCCGACTTACTGTAACTATGCTATTGACGGCAGAATTGTAGGATTTGATTTCGTACCTACAGAATCAAAATAAATGTTTTAAAAGTGTCTGCAGATGATTTTAAATGTATTTCTCATCATTAAAATGAACATGACGTCAGATTGCTGATGAGCTCAATTTGGTATTGGTTATTAGTGTCGTCCCCGGAGAATATAATAGCAATCGCAAGGAAAAAATAAAAACCGTTTTTTGACGATTGCTTGCCAGCTACTACACAAAAGTAGAAGCGAGAGCTTAATAAAGCTTCTTTCATTAGAAAGAAGATACAAATATTGTTTTGATATAAGAAACTCATTAATTAGTAGAATATAAAAACCAATTAAGAAGTTATGTTTTTTTAATTGCGCTAAAAGTTCTTATGGTCCATTGTCATTTTATTCTCGTTTCGTCCAAGCATGTATGAATATTGCAACCTTGTCTTAGAAATTTGTTCTATGGAAAATTACGGGTCAAGTAGCAAAAATAAGGGTAACTTATCATTTTATGCTGGTAAATTTTGGTAATATGGTAATTCATCTGTTTTTTTTATGGTATATTTTGACATGGTAATTTTGGTAATATGGTATAGAAACCAAGTACTCTTATTTTTGTTTTTGAAGTGAAATCTTTAGCCCCGTTCTGATTTGAAACTCAATGCAACGAAAAAGAGACAAACACATACATCTATTCGATTTAACGTGCGAGAGAATGAGATAGAATACATTATACAGTCTTGAAAATAAAATTTTTTACGGTTTCACTTCTATCGCGTATGAACTGCACGCGTGACGAAGTAAGCATTTTTTACGAGAATGAAATGACAATATTCATAGTATCTATTATTTTGCGAACTTGCAAATACGAGAACATTATTGCTATGGTTTTTATGATCAATCAAATCAAATATTTTTATTGTGGGCATAGGCTATACAGACGGATGTTAGGTAGATTGCAGATCCATTATGCCCTGCCTAGTAGGCATACAATAATAAATTATGTCAACATGCAGTATTTTTTTTTTAATGTATCACATAAAAAGCAAATCTTACAAAATAAGAATTAGGTGTATGGTGGGTGACAGATTGTAGTAGGTACTAATTATTTAGAAAATCTTTGATCGTGTATTACTAAACGATCCAAGATTTTCTTAAAAATTAATTTTGTCAATAAAAAAATTACGCAATTTATATTTGAATAGTGGGAGTTCCTTGGTGTTTAAAATGTGGCTATGGGTGATGACTTTCGGGAACTGAGCCGATGTCGGTTATTGTGCCAGTATTAAGTATGAAATTGAAAAACACAAGAGATGACACATCTTTTTGAAGCCGATGCAGCATTACGTAACTTGGCGTCGCTTGTCTCGTCAGATAGTTTGACTTTTGGTGTTCCTTCGATGTCACATATTTGTGTTGCCACTTCCTCAAATGATCACATCATGAATATGTCAAACAATAGATACTAGTGATAATTTAGCCTCTGATTGAAACATTGATTTCAGTTGAAAATACCATATTTATTGGCTAAATTAAGCGCTGCACAGTCCCAATTATGAATTATAAAGATTAATTCAGTACATACTCGTATATCCAAAACTGGGATAAGCTGGAAAATATTTTAAAACTAGTGCATTCTAGAGGCTTATGGCTACTTTCTATAAATGAGTGCATTTTATGATTATTTTACAATGAGGGTCTTATTTGTGTAGAATAAACAAATTTTCTTTCTGTTTTTTTACCGTTATTCGTATATTCAACCAAAGGATATAAAAATAATCCGTTTTATTAAAATTGAATAAATAGGAAGGTACTAAAGTAACTCTCAAGTTAAAAAGAACAAAGATATAGAAAAAAACAAACAAACACGACAATAAAGAAACAATGACTCTACCTAGAGATCGGGAGAAAAGTAACCATTTTCAGATAAGATCTCTCCTTTGTGTAGCAAGGACGGACAAATAAATAGCGAGTTATCTTGGACGAGCAAAACCGCGAGACGTCACTAAAGCGTTAAGATAAAGGGAAACTTATTTTTAGTTTCCCCCTATTGTTTTTCTTGTGTCTTTTTGAGTAGTTTCGCTTAATTATTTTTGGGAACCACATTTAAAAGAGAAAGGTTTAGATAAGAGCAAAACGGAATTATTAGACATCTGTGAGCCTAGCATGAATAAACGTGACGTAAATTCAAACGTATTTAAATTTGAAATTACTTGTTTCGCACATAATCATAGATAAAATACTAAATGTACAATTCCTGATCTGCATAGTGAAATCTGCAATCTATTTGTCCCAGACACTTACTGTCGTGGTAGGAAACACCGCTTACTGGCTGTTCCAACTTGCCGCACTGTTGCACACTTCAAGTCACATATTTCTCGGACATTAGCCGCTATTAACGCTCTTGATCTTGATAAGTTTGCGAATGAATGGAAGATGATACTGTCAGAATGTTTGAATTTTTGTGAGAAGATTGCATGATTGTGTTAAATAAATTATATGTTTAAAGATTGTAATTGGCTTCTGCCGTTCTATTTAATAATAATAAATAAATAGTGTGGGGCTAGTTTCCTAGTGTGCGGCAACGTTTAGAAAAAAAAAAAAAAAATTTAGACTTTATCCTCATCTATGGGTGATGCTGATACTAATTGTACTTGCCGCATACATTTAAACCGAAATGCTATAGGATAGTAGTATTTTGATTCAAAAATCGTTTGTGTAACTGATCTGCCCGGTCCTACATATAAGATTGCGTCTAGAAAATAAATTATCGATACTTGAATCGTCAGAACATTATAAACTTAGCGAATTGGGTTGCCTTTACTGAATATGCTGTAAAATCTTTTAGCTTTTTTTTCAGAAGCATCCGGATAGACTGGAAGCTACCTCAACACAGTTGAGAAATGACTGGCAGATCACGATGAATAGAACTTTTTTTCATAAACAAAATATAACGATATTTTAACTTATAGTCCTTAATATTATAGTACCCTATAGTGTAGATTCCAACCCAGACAGGCACTTTACTTTGTGTTAATTATTTCATCACCATTGCTCTCAAAACGAAAATATCGTGAGGAAACCGGCATGTCCCAGAAACAAAAATTCGACGACATGTGACATCTACCAACCCGCACTGGGCCCGCGTGTTGGATTACGGCCCACACCCTCTCACATAGCAGTGGCTTGTGTCCCAGCAGTGGGAACATTATAGGCTGATGATGATGATGATCATATAGCCCGAAACAACATTTTTTACGTAGCAGGTAAAAGAAAAACATGTAACCATTGATGTAACAATTTTACAGCATCGTCTTTTCTGATGACAGTTTCGACATCTGAATAATAACATGAATAAGTAGGTAAGCAGGTACAATCTAATACGGAATAAATAATAGCAATTATAGTTAAGTCCTCTCAGGAAATAATAATTATTATTACTGTTTCTCCTTCGAGATAATCTTATTTGTAAGTAAGACGTTAGCGCTTAATTTGGTAGGCTTATTATTGTTATTTGCTCGGTAGCAAGTAGGCTAACCCTTGATGGCTAATAGACATCAAATTACTATATTCAGTAAACAATAGTGGATTTACCTTCCTAATGATAGGATTCCGTCTTATCTTTTATATTATCTTTCTTATTGAAGCCGGCATCAATGCTCCGTATAGATCTATCTAATAAATTGAAGTCGCTTTTCGTATAAGTATGTGTGATCGTGTTGTTCTACTAAACTACGCAAAGTCCTTAAGGTGCTTAAGTCCTTTAAGGACTTTATTACCGAAGGTTTCTGTGTATAATAGATTGACATTAAACTTATATTCATGGTTAGTTTCCAAAGACCTGCCAAATCTACAGAGATGATTTAGAAACGATAATATAATAATAATAATAATATGGGACAACATCCACACAAGGTCTTCAGGTCCCGAACTAGGCAGAGCCTGTACTACGGTAACCTGATGACTGATATACACTTGGGAGCAAATAAATCGAGCCACTTCCTTTTTTCCGCATATAATGGTTATTATTTCTGGTATTATGGAACGTAACAATTCGAAACACATACCGCCTTAAAGTTTATTTATTAACCTTTATAATTAGGGTAGTTTGTTGTAAACTTTTCATTTTAAATTAAAGTTTAAAGGGTTGACTAAAATTATTGCATTTAATTTGCTTATAACATTTTGATTGTACTTCAGTACTTTCAGTACTAAAGGGGTTTTGTTTTTGTTTTGTTATTATTTATTTAATTTTGTTTCTTATTTTTTTTTTCTGTACTTTTTTAACGCTACAAATTTCTATCAAGATTACCGTTTTCTTTCAGAGCCAATACTTTATCATTCAATAAGGTTATCATTCAATAATTTACCCTCATTGTAAAGGTTATTAAATAACCTCTTCGGCGATATGTTTAGAATTGATACGTTCCATAATACCAAAAAAAATAACCATTATATGTGAAAAAAGGAAGTGGCTCGATTTATTTGCTCCCAAGTGTACATACTTATATACATATACACACCCAGACACAGGTCAAACAGACATGTTCATGCACACAAATGTTTGACTTGTCCGGGGATCGAACCCGGAACCAGCGGCTCAGAAGGCAGGGTTGCTACCAACTGCGCCAACTGGTCAGTCAAATAATATTCCCAATGAAACTAAAAGAAAAATGTTTTTTGTCGATAATTTGTTTAAGTATTGTTATTTTTTTATGTACCTATAGAATAGTCTGCTCAAGCACGAGCGAGCATCATCATTATCCTTGTCACCTGTTCCTAAGATATGAAAATTTTAGGACATTTTCATTTGAATGTTTTCATTTATTATTATTATTATTTTATTGTAATACACAATAACGATTTAGTAAAGAGATTTTAAATTTGGCTGTCTTTGAAAACTAACCTTGTATGATAAAGAAATTTAAATGTTGTGGAAGTCGCAAATACCGTACGAAGCAGGGGGCTCTCAAGTTCAAGATAAACAAAAGTTTAGAAACCAACACGACCAGCCACGTTTCCCGCAAGACATGTTGCTAAATATTGTGCAACTTTTGTTTCTCATAAATACGGGGTTCAACAGTTTACCTATAAATTAATGGATGTCTTATTCTAGTGCAAAACAAACAAAACTCTCTTGTAGGTGTAGTGGTTCTGAACGTCACAGTTGAGCATGTGGTCGTGAATTCGATTTATGAAATAGCTTAGGACAACCTATTTAATAGAGACTGATTCACACGAAAATAATTTATATGAAGGTGTAAAATTCAGGGGATATTAAAAGTTTTGGCCTATGTTTTGGTCCAGCTGCCACGTTTACAACAAGTAGACCCACAAGATCGTTTTTTTGTTAATCACTGCATAATTATCATAAAACAAAGTTCCCCCGCCTTGTCTGTCTGTCTGTGTGAACTGTGAACGCCATAAACTTAAAAACTACAAACGGATTTTTATACGGTTTTCACCAATAGACGAAGTGATTCATGAGGAAGGTTTAGACGTATAATAAAATTAACTAAGATTAACACACAATAATGAAAACATGTTGCTAGAAAATGCTTTTAAACATATCTTTATATTAAGCGATTTGGGGTGATTATTTACGAATCGTTATTGAATTAAATTATACCATCGATTTCTGCCTTTTTTTTTAGATTAAAACTGTCCCTTTACCAAATAATTGGGACAAGTAGTTTAATTTTTACTAGTGTTGTATTTTTGGTAAGCTGTTATCCTACTAATAGGATTTGTATGAAATTTGGCACACAGATAGTTTATAACCTGTATTAATACACATGGTACTTTTTATCCCGGTAGTACGTTCTCGTGGGATAGCTTCCGACCTCCACGCGGGCGAAGCCGCGGAAAAAAGCTAGTATGAAATATTTACTAACCAAAAACCTGTGACCACTGCGCCTTAGGCCGGTTCTGTGGATAGTCCTTCGGGAACCTCTCCTCACTCCACAGCAATTGCAACGACACTCTGTACACAGCCACATCATCAACGTCACATCCTACCGTCAAATCGAACGCTATCAGAAAAAACAATATGGCGGTCATTCGACGCGCAATCGCCATCACGCATAAACGTGCGCGAAAACCCTGATTTTATATTTTTGTACGATTTTTTAAACGTTTTTAAGCGAAAAGGTGTTTTAATTTGTTAAAATCCACAGTTTCCGTGTGCGTGTAACTGCGTCGGAGAGATGCGGTGGACTTTTCTATTTTGGATTCCCGTTCTCTGCGGACAGAAATAAACACATTGGCGACGATCCGTACGCGTGAGCCGTTGACTTGTGCATCTGGTTTATTTATATAAACCAAAACAATTTTTTTTACTGTTTTGTAAGAAAATATGCAGTTTGAATCTGCTGGTTACTTCGGAATTTATGAAATTGTGGATCAACCTAAAAACCCTGCCCAAATGTGTATGGATTTATAAGTTTGAATACCACTGGTTGAAATTAACGTGATTCGGTTGTTATTAGACGCCTAATTTCGTTTATTGAAACAATAAAAAAATATAGGGCTGCCAATTCACGGTTTTCACAGGAATTCTAAATCTAAAATGATGTTCATTTTTTAAAGTGCTATTAAAATGCCAATATTTTTCTAAAGGAAAATGATTTTTCAAATACAATTTAATCCTCATTCTAATAGGGTAGACGTTGAAGGGTCGCAGGTGTTAGCGGTTCGGCGGGTCTTCTGAACCCGCAGGGTAAATAGAGAGGGGGTTCCTTAAATCGCAAGGCTTTTAACCCGTCCCAAGTGTCCACCTGATTGATTGATTGATAGTGGACCTGTTTCACTAGATTTTTAGTCAAGTTTGTGATATAGCTTAGGCTATAGATATAGACGAAATAAACACTACACTACGAATTTTTACAATTTTTTATTTTTACTTTTTAGATTTTCAATTTGGAGGAAACAAACTCTCTCGGTCTTATTACAGAAGAAGGTTTTTCTTTAGACATGGCTTAAACCATCGATCCTGATTTTGAAATAAGAATCTAACAGAAATCGACATATAAAAAAAAAGGTTGTCAATGCTGTTTTAAGAACTTTAACTAAAGTCGGCTTAAAGTTCGAAATACAAAAAAGGCTCGAAGATTTAGGCTCGGGCTAAAATTAGATCGTGTTGTAGTAAGATAGATTATATATATATCTATCTATCATTATATATATATATATATATATATATATATAATATATATCATTTTGTATCCATAAAAGAAAAATCATTAAATTGGCCATATCTTAATTTTTTCACAATTAATTGCCAGTATACATTCTATCTACCTATTTTTTACAAACTAAAACAACTGAAGAAACAATAAAACTACAGCATTCTTTACACTAAATCCAACTTTATCCAGACAAAGTGAGTACGTCCTAGTTCTAGCGGAATAATAAAAACTTGAAAATTATGCGCTTCAAAGTTTCTCTATTGAAAGAGTTCCCTTCCAGATATTCTAGGGTTCAACCGGTTAAAGCTCCGTCTCTATTGGGATTCCATTTTACTTGTAACAATATACTTTGTTTGACAACCCTATTTACTGCCAAAAACTTGCATGACACGACGGATAAACACTCTTAAAGCACGCAGATAGGGTCGAGTTTACTTTGAAAATATTGTTGCCCAAATGGAAGAACGATATTGTGCCTATTTGAAAGGATGTGCTATAATGCTAAAACAATAAATTTTTATCTATGTGGATATGAAAAACATGTTCTAGTGATTGAAACAAAATACGGAGATTGAATAAAACAACTATCCGGCCTATAAAAGAAACATGTGAATTTTTCAGTCATTATTTATTTGGAAAAAGTGATCCAAAATTACTTCTTTCATTATAGTTTAAAAAATTACAGATGTAACAACTTTGTAACGATATTAGATATTTTATAATATATAGTAAAACGCTCTCACAGGACTCCTTAGAACTTCACTGTCTTTTACATCAAGTGCAAGATAAAGTTTGAAAAGTTTATATTGCTGGGTAGATGGCATGATCGGGCAGGGCAGATTAACTCGATTCATCGCTTGTAAGAGTAAATCGAGTTCGCTTAATTCCAACGAACAGTGATGCGATATCGATAAGGTCGTAGGAGATTACTTGCTTTAATTTGATTTAACGACGATTTAACGACATCGTCTAATCTTTAGCAAACGATAAATACGAGGATTGAATATAAGGATTAGTTTCACATAAAATAGGCGACCACAAATAGTTTGAGAATCAACTCAAAACCATCTGTGATTCGACGTTAAGTGATTGAATCAAGAACATTTTGGTAACTATCATGACGATAGATTTGCATGTATTGGTCTAGCCAGATTTATGTTGAACATAGGTAAGGATAATCCATAAATTAAATACAAATTCAGGCAATTATTTTTTTTGTGTTGCCCAACGCTTGTCACAATAATGTTTATTACTTTAAACAGGGAAATCAAAACACACGGATCTTCAAATGATTTTTTTAAAGAGAGTAGGTAACAAAAGTTGCTTTTGTATAACTGCCCAGATTTCGATAAATACCAAACTTAGTCAAAGCCCATTTCTATCCTAAACTACGCTATCAATTCCGAATCTTAACCACAAAACAAGAACAAGAGGGCTTTAATTTCCTTCAGAAACTTCAACATTCATGCTTACTTGCCCATTTCTAGTCCCCTAGTCCTTACAACATAGCTTTCGTTCAAAATTCGAATAAACAAGGAGGCAAGGAGGTTGGACTTCCAACTCTTTCGATATTAAAAAAGTTTTAAGATGCTATGGAAGCTCGTGGTTTGCCTTCAGCTTTTTGAACAGAAATAGATATTGGTTTGGTTCGAATGAGGATGATATTCTTTATGGGTTTTTCACGGTTTTGAATGGTATTAGACACACGTCTTGGGGACATTATCGGTTGCAACGAAAGATAGGGAAGGCCGATTGTTGATCGCGAATATATTAAACTAGGTGCAGCCCGCGGTTTCACCCGCATAAGTCTCGATTCCGTGGGAATGTTAAAAATTATCACATGTTCTAATCCAGGTCATGGTCTACTTTTTTGTCAAATTTCATCCAAATCCGTTCAGTTGTTTTAGCGTGAAAGCGTAACAAACAGGCAAACAAACTTACTTTCGCATTTATAATATTGGTTAGGATTAAATATCCTTTTTTCAACTGTGACACTATAATTTTTCTTTTTACTGATCAAAACGTACCTACATGATCATGGTATTGCCAGCTACGAAAATACACTGACGTGGTAATATTTAGCGCATGTTCCTATTTTAGATGTTGCCAGCGCATACTACACTTAACCTAGTTTCTTGGATCTATTTTATGAGTTGCAAGGGAAGCTTACGATAGGTATCTTATTATTTCAGTATCAGCAAGGAGTAGGTCGTAAAAATATGAATTCAAATGGCTTAGTGTTCGTCGAACGAGCGCTGTTGACCTTTAGAGGAGTAAATAGTATCTGATTCGGTCACTCTACCCTACTTACGTTTTAGGATTCTGTACCCAAAGGGTGCCAACGGAAACCTTTTACTAAGCCTCTACTGTCTGTCCGTCTGTCTGTCAGCGGGCTATATCTCATGAGCCGTAATAGGTAGACAGTTGAAGTTTTCACAGAGTGTGTATTTCTGTTGCCGTAAGTAACAACAAAAAATAAAAATAACATAAATTTTCTTAGGTTTTTTGCAATTTGCACGTCAGTGTCAGGTTGTAGCCGGGGCGCCCAGCGGACTCTCCGTCCGCTTACCGGCCCATCGTGCTGCTCGACGAGGTGGGCAAGCTCTTTGAGAGAGTCATTGCAAACCGCCTCGTCGGGCGGCTGGTGCGGGTGGGGCCGGATTTGGCGGAGAGCCAGTTTGGCTTCCACAGGGGGCGCTCTACGGTGGACGCCATCATGCGCGTGCGGGCCCTCACGACGGGGGATGCTGTGGCCCGGGGTGGGGTCGTCTTGGCGGTGTCTCTAGACATCGCCAATGCCTTCAATACCCTGCCCTGGAGTTGCATCAGGGAGGCACTCCGGTATCACCGGATGCCGACCTACCTCTGTCGTGTGGTCGAGGCCTATTTGACGGACAGGGCCGTCATCTACCCCGGTCACCAGGGAGTGTGGAACCGGCAAGAGATGTCGTGCGGTGTCCCACAGGGATCGGTCCTGGGGCCGCATCTGTGGGATATCGGCTACGACTGGGTGCTGCGCGCCGACCTCCCCAGCGGCGTCAGCGTGGTTTGTTACGCTGACGACACGCTAGTCCTAGCGCAGGGGAGGTCGCACCAGGCGGCGGCCGAACTAGCGACACGCGGGGTTGCGACAATCGTCGAGAGGATCCGGCAATTGGGACTCGAGGTGGCCCTGCACAAGTCCGAGGCCATGTGTTTTCATGGTCCTCGGAACACGCCACCGTCGGGTTCCCAAATAACGGTAGGAGGGGTTCACATCGGCGTCGAGTCGACGATGAAGTACCTGGGACTCGTCCTCGACAGCCGGTGGAACTTCGTGGAGCATTTCCGACGTTTGGCTCCCAGACTAGAAAGGGCCGGGGCTGCCTTAAAGCGGCTCCTGCCCAATCTAGGGGGGCCAAACGCCTCCTGCCGGAGGCTCTACGCGGGGGTCGTGCGGTCCATGGCCCTTTACGGGGCACCGGTGTGGGCGCGTTCCTTGAGGCGGCGGCCAGCCCGCTGGTTGAATGCGCCCCAAAGGGTCATGGCCATCCGGCTGGTCCGGGGATACCGTACGGTCTCCGGTGAGGCGGCGAGCCTCCTTGCCGGATTACCGCCATGGGATCTGGAGGCAAAAGTCCTCGCGCACGTTTGGGAGTGGCGCGAGGAGGCGAAACGCCGGGGCGTAGCTCCGCTGCCGCGAGAAATCACGGTACAGCGGACAGAGCTCCGGCGGGATCTCAGGGCGGCATGGAGAGTGCGATTGTCGCAACCCAGCGCTGGGCACGCCACAATTGCGGCGATAAGTCCCCTCTTTGAGGAGTGGCTAGAGAGGCGCCACGGCGTCCTCACCTTCCGCCTGACGCAGGTCCTCACCGGACACGGTTGTTTCGGGAGGTTCCTGTTCCGGATAAGGCGGGAGGAAACGCCCGGGTGTCACCATTGTGTGGATCGCCCGGAGGACACGGTGGAGCATACGGTGGAGGTCTGCCCGGCTTGGGCGGAGCAACGCCGTGTCCTCGTGGAGGCGATTGGCGGTGGCGATCTCTCGCGTCCGGCCTTGGTCCAGGCCATGGTACGGAGCGAGAGGGCTTGGGAAGCCGTCACCTCCTTCTGCGAAGCAGTAATGTTCGCGAAGGAGGAGGCGGAACGCGTGAGGGAGAGGCAAAGTTTGCGCCCTCACGCCCCTAGCCGCCGCAGGAGACGCCCTGGGCGTCGGGAATCGCAGGCCGATTCCCGGCCACCGTAGGCGCGGGCCTGCGAACGGCGAGCAATGGGCAGCTCGCCGTTCGATAAGGACCAGGCCCGGGTCGACGGCGCGTTGTGTTCCACGCGCGCCTCAAAGAGATGTCAGCACCAATGACGGGGTTTGCTAGGACCGATGCCTGCTAGGGTTGCGGAAAAGTCCAAGAGGGTTACCGTGGCCCCTGGCACAGGCAACTGAAGGAACACGGGTGGGTTTTAGTCAGTAAGAGTCTGACACGCCCTCCTGCTCTGCCCAGAGCGGGAGAAGTTATTTGATGATTTCCCACCCACAAAAAAAAAAAAAAAAAAAAAAAAAGTGTCAGGTTGTATCTTGAGAAAAATATGATTCGCGTTCATATAGCCCTATTGAATGACTATTATAAAATATATCAATCAATAGGGTTACTTATATGAACTTAGAGGGTTGTAGGTATTGATGATGTTAATGATTATAATTATTTTAATACATACTTGTTACGGTCCTTAGTCATATTTTTTTTTGATCAACATACAACCTAACGTTGACCTGCAAATTGCAAAAGAACGTAAGAAAATTTGAATTTCGTTGGCTACCCAGGCGCTTCCCCCATACCTACGATGTCTCACTTGATCGGTCTATCTATCTAAACTATACCATCTTTGAGAATAAGCAGAAGATATTTTATCTTGGTGAAGGAAGTGATTGAAAACGCTATAATAAACCGTGAATAGTTCCTGTGTAACTGTGAAAGTAGAACATTGCATTCATGAACAGAATTATACTAGCTAGGTATATGGTAAAGTGATACGTCTAAACGATTCAATTCCCAGTGAATATTTTAAACTTATCTTGAAATAGAGAACTGAACTCGATAGTTAGACAGGATTTATTTGACTTGGTCTATCGTCCGATAGCAGATCGTACGGAATTGAATTCAGTTCCGGCTTGCTATTCGACAGTTAAAACGTTCAAAGAAGTAGAATTATTTTATGTCGCTAGAGTTTCTAGGAACATTGATATTTAGATAGATGGGGAAAGTCATAAATGGATTACATTTCATGGTTAGCCAGCAATGTAGGTACCAAAAAAAATTTACGCATCAAATAACTTATACTAACATAACATTTCATACATAGTTTGTTAGAGTAAAACTAGTATAGACAGGGGTATGAAGGGTTGAAACAACGAAAATCTTGACCCCTGTTTTCTCCCCTTTAAGTAATGACATCTTTCTACTAAACAAACCTAAAGTTTCGGACAAAAATACGCAGACAACGTCAGTATTATACACTTACACGTATGCCTGTTATATTCTTATCAACCCCAACTTGCAAAAGTCACAGAAAAACTTTGTCGAGCACAGAATTATACCATCCATGAGTTCGCTGACAATTGTCGAGTGAGGAGGGAGCACCAAAACAAGTCCATTCGGAGGGTATAAAAACATATTGCGAACATTAACTCAGTTGCAGAGTGGGGCAGTGTTCTGTTATGTGTCGGAAGCCGTAAACTTTGGCAGGTTATACGGGAAATACAATGTAGGGAATGTAGCCTGTAGGTATATGGAGAATGAAGGGTTTTTGGCTGGTTTGTTGTTTGTGACCAACCCGCACTGGACCCGCGTCGTAGATTGTGGCCTACTATCTCACAGAGAGGAGGCTTGTGTCCCAGCAGTGGGAACGTTATTGGCTGATTATGTTATGTTATGTTGTTTGTGAGATGTTTTTGGGATCTATTTTTGAAGAATTATTTACTATTTGCAACAAATTAATGTAGCAAGAAGAAACGGGAAAACACACTATCCCTAGTCATATTTTTTTTCCTAAGTCGATTATGTTCATTATAATTAGAAGTATCGAGTTTATTTTCATAATAATTATGCCAATGATGCCAATACACCACGCTTTACACTAACAGTTAAAATTAAAACTTCATTAACTGTTAATTAGTGCTATAACAATAATTTATGATTGGAAATAATGTCTGAAATAAGAGATTCATTATTTGTAATAAACTCAACCTGCGAGAATGTACCAAACTTTCATTTAGTCAAAAATACTACAATAATTTTATAAGAAAACGTAATTTCTATCCAAATTCCTCCAAGTCTATAACTCAATACGATGCATTCACTTTAAATGCACATCCATTTTTTTTGTCTACAGCGCAGAGAGGCATTTGGCTCAATTTCCGGTGTAAGGAAAAATTAATGAAGACAGGATATTGCCTGAAACCTTCCTGTAAAGGTAGCCGTAATCGAATATGTTACGATATTGTGTATATTATTTATTGGAAGCCGAATAATTAAATAGGATGTGCTCTTGTATATCTTTTACTAAAATATTCAGGTTTTATAGGGACATGATTATGTTTATAAAGTAAATATTGAGGTACTTACCTACCTACTTTTAAAGTAAATAAAACTGTTCATGGTCGATAAATGTTATTATGAATGTTGAATTTATGACTGTGTATACGGCGCTAAGCTTACGAAGTAAGTATTTAGTAATCTCTGGCTAAGCAGAGCGTTGAAAATCCAGTGTGAAATAAAATTTAACCATAGTTACTATTTTTAACTAATAGTTTAGTTAGTGGTTAAATTTTAGCAAAACAATTGATTTGATCAACACATTTTGCAAAAATTCTTATTTTGAATAATAAATTAAATTCTTTTGCTAAATGGTGTGTGATCAAATCAACACATTTTGCCAAAATTGTACCATTAACTCAACCATTTTAAAAGCCAAGCATTTTAAAAATCAACATTCATTCATAAAACTTGGATCAACAGTAAACCAACCGATAGGTATACATGATGTATAAAACATCTAACACAAATAGCTGATTGATGTTAAATATTTAATAATACGTAACCCTTTTTTGCCGATTGTACAAAAAAGTAATTTAGGCTTATACAAAAAAAATATGGGCCGTAGAAGGAATAATAATAGGACGAAGCGAGAATAAAATAATGAACATTTAGGGACGAAGGAAGCATATTGATTGGGACGACCCAGGATTTTTGAATGTAGGACAAAACTCAGTGGGGCAAACGAAGAATAAATCGTTAATATGTGTTCATTTGATCGACACATTTTGCCAACATTTAACCATAGTTACTATTTTTAACTAATGGTTGAGTAAACTACGGATCAAAAAACCGGCCCTTAGTATACGAGGATGGTGTAGTATCTACCTTCCAACTGGCTAAAAAAGTAGTTCCTCTGAATCAAAGGTAAACAAAATGATTGACTAAAAATTAATGAGAACGACGCAAAGAAACGTGAGCAACGGTCTAGAAATGTTCTGTTTAAACTTTTCCATTTAAAACCCGCAGTACATTACTTTACATAATAATTAGTGTAACAAAACTGTGCAATTAGCACACAGTATTTATTGCCACACTAAACATTCTAAACACCCCATTGCACGAGCAAAACGTTGTGATAATTATGTTACTTGTTTACAATTTAATAATAAAAGTTAGGTCGGTCGGTGTTTGGATTGGTCAAGTGATCTCTATGAAAGGGTTGTCATGGTAATCAGAATAATAAGTGGTGATTAAGTGGGAATGAAGGGGTGTACGAGCACGTACTTACCAAACATTTCTAATGATGAATTCATTATTATTATTTTTAATTTTTTTATTATAAAGTACGTGATGGCACTGTGTTTAAGTAATGTAAAAACTACATCCACGACTCAGGGGGGCACGAATTTGTGCTCTCACGCCCCAAGCCGCCGCAGGAGACGCCCTGGGCGTCGGGAATCGCAGGCCGATTCCCGGCCACCGTAGGCGTGGGCTTGTGAACGGCGAGCAATGGGCAGCTCGCCGTTCGATAAGGACCAGGCCCGGGTCGACGGCGCATTGTGTTCCACACCCGCCTCAAAGAGATGTCAGGACCAATGGTGGGGTTTGCTAGGACCGATGCCTGCTAGGGTTGCGGAAAAGTCCGAGAGGGATACCGTGGCCCCTGGCACAGGTAACTGAAGGAACACGGGTGGGTTTTAGTCAGTAAGAGTCTGACACGCCCTCCTGCTCTGCCCAGAGCGGGAGAAGTTATTTGATGATTTCCCACCCAAAAAAAAAGGGGGGCACGAAGTCCGTCGTTTTGGCCGAAGTTACGGACGTTTCATACTCCGTAACACGGACATAAGATTAGTCCAGGGCCAGAACTAAACAAATTATGAGACCGCGCTTTCAATATACTATGCCTACGCATATGCATGGTTTAACTATGGCATAATATTGTGAGGTGAAAGTACTGACTTTTTTGATATTTTCATTATGCAAAAGAAATGTATAGATACGCATCCTAATGAATATAAAGCCATGGGAAAGTTGTAAATTATATTTCATAAGAAATAAAATAATTACGTACAACAAACAACAAATACTACAAATAGTTACGTTTGTGCAAAAACACAGAGATTACTTTCGATCAAACATAGAAGCAAACCAAAATTATAACCGAAGAATCAAAAACAAGATAATTACACCGACACCAAAATTAAAAATAATGAAAAATAGCCCCATACAACATACCGACGGTAAAGCATCAAGGGACGAGGGATTTCAGTAAAACTTCGGTAATATCTGTTAGTTCTCGTTACTATTACTGTTCCACTGGCAACTATAGAATCGCAACAATTTATAATGAATTACCGAATTACATAAAATACCGAAGACGAGAACACAAATTCATTCTATAGCAAACTAATATTACTCATAATAGGGAAATGTTATTACCTACACAATATAAGAATTCATGACGGATTAAACTTTATAGATGTAGGTACTTAATTCATAACTTTTCTTTTTTGTTAGATTCGGCCTGATCAAAGACATAAATTTTGTTTATTCCAGTGACATTAACGAATATATTTTATTTTGTATTTTACTATGACATACCATAATAAAATTTAATCAATAACTTGACATGACATGATTGTAATTATTACCTATTCCTTATTATTATTTTATTCTACTTTTTACTACCTACCTACTAATGCAATCTGACTAAATAAGACTATAATATATAAGGTATATATCTATTCATACACGAAATATCTGAAGGGGTCATTGTACTCATCATTATGAACAACTTTTACTACGGGACCAAACCTTAAATCGTGAAAAAAAAAAATCTGCTGGTCCCTACATTCTGACGAGTTATGCGAACATAAATGTAGGGAACAGCTGATATTTTTTTCGCGATTTCATAATTGGTCCCAAAGTAAAAGTTGTTCGCAACGACCCCTTAAGAGGTTGATGGTGTTTTACCAATAACCCTGTATATTTAGAGGTCGACTGTTTTACAGTATCCCCCAAAACCTTTCGAGGGCAGTAGCTAGTACTTAAGGAAATAAATAATTTCAACTGAAATTCCACATTAAGGGTACAAATTAATACGAACCGCGGTGGGCTCGGAAACACAAACAAGTCACAAAGGCTGCTTAATTGCCAATTTACTCACGTTAACAATACTATTGTTTAACGCCGGGACTGGTCAATTAATTTCTGCAATTAAAACTACAGTGACGGCGGCTGTCAAATAAATTAGGACCTTGCGGAGAACTGAAGGAATTTCTAGGTAATAATTCACTTGAAATATTTTAACTGTGAATCGTGAAAACCATATTTATGAGAGTAATATCACCGGAATTCTAATAGTTTAGGGATGGACGGGTAAAAAAGGTACTAATTAATGGTAGAAAATGTAATATTACCAAATTTACGGGACATTTTGAATCTCTAGCTTTTGGCTTCAGTTATTTAATTATTCACCGCGAAAGTTTTTGCGTTAGAATAGTTTTAACTTAAGGGGACTACTTGACCTAAACGTAAGTTTTATAATGCCTAAAAGTATATGATCCACTGCAGTAAAGAAAATCAGAAAAATATATGATATTCTTCTGGATATATGCTAGTTAGATAGTGTGTTGAAAACATATAATACAACTAATTTGATACGATAGAAAAAAGTCACGAAGATAGGTAGTACCTCTAAATTTTCTTTTAACGATTAAAAACCATACATGCAATCATTCTGTTTTTTTTTTCAGATTGTTCTTCAAGCAACATATTAACGTGATAGTGTTTTAATTTTTTAGCCTAATCAATAGATTTTTTGTAAATAAAGAAGTGCTTCATATTTTGCAATAAATTGCCAGCTTTGTGTCATTACGCTTCACTTTCTTTTCTATGCAGTCCGACAGTGACCGCGCTTTAGCTGTTGTCAGCCCCTTAGGACATTTTTTTTAACTCTATCCATCTATGATATTATAACTTAAAGTCGCTTTATATGTCTGTCTGTGTAACCGCGTTGTTTTTCTAAATTACGCAACATATTTTGAGCCGGTTTTTACCATCATTTAGAGAATTGGTTCCGGAAAGTTTGCATAATGCATAAGCACTATAATGTTCCCACTGCTGGGACACAGCCCACAGGCCTCCTCTCGGTGAGAGGGAGTGGGCGGTTATCCACCACGTGGGCCCAGTACGGAGCTTTATGTGTATAATGTAATGATATTAATTTTACACATAATAAAGAAACTTCTATTGTGTTTTCAAGCTGTATAAACCGTGTGCAAAAGGGGCGGGTTGCTAGTCTATGATAAAATAAAATAATTCACTAAGTAATTGTTAAGATTAAGTTCAGCTTTTGACATGGAAGGTGATACAAAACAAATATACAAAATATCCTACTGAAATATCTAAAATACTACATGATAATCATGATTTTCCTCACGAATGCTCAACACGACATAAGCAGATTATCGTAAAACATAAAAAAAAAACATTCGGTTTTGCAATTTTCCTTTAGGTACCCGTTACTCATAATTCCAATGTTATCTATCTGAACATCAAACCATTTTCCAAGTCCTAATAAAGTAATGAATTTACGCAAATCGACAAAACAAACGATGGAGGAACACGCGAGTTCGTTTTCAAAGGTATTTGGCATGTTTAGTAGTCACGAGCTTTGCAAGTTATTTTAAACGGGGATGTAGTTTCTATAGAAGTGTTTATTTTCCCCCTCCTTTCTGAACAATATTTGTTTGCATTTGAAGGGTCAAATTACCATAAACACAACGTTTGGCTAAAGAAAGAGGTTGGTGGTGGTTTTTAGCAGAAAAGAAGGCACTCTATTGTATCTTCTTGTCATATCACCTCCCCTCGTCTCATCTCAACGCCTTTTAGTAGTACCGACACCTACGGGCCAGAAACGATTGGTGTATCGGGAAAATTCTGTAGGTGTATCGTGTATCATACGGAAATGAGAAGCTACGTAAACTAATAAAGGTTCTTATGGTATTTTTTACATTTCCCCAGTTAGCCAGAAATGATATCAGAACTTCTTTTGATGTAGCGATTTTTATGTTCAACAAAATTGAGATGCTAGAAACGGTTTGGCTGATTTACCCGTCAAACCGAGGGGTCGGAAATGGAATAACGGCTACCGCGCTCGCGCCGCGCTACCGGGGTGCAGAAACCTGCGGGAGGCCTAATATAAAGGATTGGCAGGATATTGTGGGCAGGGAAGCTGACCGCTAAAGATATAAAAGAAAGATTTTAATACGGTGGAGTATAATCGAAACATTTGACTGACCGGTTGGCGCAGTTGGTAGCGACCCTGCCTTCTGAGCCGCTGGTTCCGGGTTCGATCCCCGGACAAGTCAAACATTTGTGTGCATGAACATGTCTGTTTGACCTGTGTCTGGGTGTGTATATGTATATCAGTCATCAGGTTACCGTAGTACAGGCTCTGCCTAGTTCGGGACCTGAAGACTTTTTGTGGATGTTGTCCCATATTATTAAAAAAAAATAAAAAACATGGCATATTTTGGGTGAGTAGGCAGGTAGATTAGTACAATTGCCATACATTATAATTATGTAGGGCACTGTACATTGATGTTAACCATAACATCACGCCTGTAATTCTGTAGGGCATAGGCAGGGCTATTAGTATACCCACATTTCATCAGCTATGTTTTAGTCACTTGTAATAGGCCAGCCGCAGCGCCCGGCGCGGGCCTATTGCCGTCAACTACAAATCCGAACTCCGAGTTGCTACTGAAAATTTCCAAATAGAAAACTCAATAAACATTAGGACACAGGAACATTAGGCCTGACATTAGGGACTGCCAAACTGTTGCCGTTTTTAAAAGAAGAGTGAAAGAACACTATCTTTCCACTTAGTCATAGTTGTGTGTTCAGGATTATTGGTAAAATACCATCAACCTCTTAAGGGGTCATTGTACTCATCATTATGAACAACTTTTACTATGCGACCAAATATGAAATCGCGAAAAAAAATCAGCTGGTCCCTACATTTTGACGAGTTCTGCAAACATAAATATAGGGAACAGCAGATTTTTTTTTCACGATTTAGTATTTTGTCTCATAGTAAAAGTTGTTCACAATGATGAGTACAATGACCCCTTAAGAGGTTGATGGTGTTTTACTAATAACCCTGTATATTAATATTCTACTGATATTTTTTTAGTAGTATGTATCTTTGTATTTTAGTAAGTGAATTGTTTTTGATTTTATGTATTTTATTTTCTCTTTTACACACGCTGTCTACATCTCTAAATCTACTATCGTATCGCAGGTGTGCTGGAAGAGATTTCATTAGAAATAAGCATCACCTGTGTACCTATATTTCTGTTCTTTTCTTCTTGTACATGTTCGCTTATACATGTGTGTACATAAATGGTTAAGTAAATAAATAAAACTTTGCTTGACCTGGGAATCGAACCCAGGATCCCATGCTCAGTAGTAGCGTTTGCAACCACTATACCAACGAGACAGTCGACTCTTGATTGATGTTAACCTTCACCGTATAAACTAAAGTAACTGTTAAAAGCCCACTTATAACAGTAACAAAACAAACCCTCAACTAATTAACCAACCACAGGTCAACTTCAAAACTGTTACTACCCACGAATGACAAAATAAAGATGGCGCTCACTAATCCATCAAATTGCGCGTCACCAAGGATTAAGCAGTAATGGACGTCAAACATTTGCACAGGAGAAACGTGCCCGTGGCGCGGCTACAAGGATCAAAATCATTTTCTTTTTAAAGTAAGCACTTGCACCCTTTCGTCTTAAAGCCTAAAATATGTTATAAAACATTGGGATTGTGGTGTGTGCGGTTGTGTTTATTTAGGCGGCTAGACTGGAAATCAAACAAAGGATTTATGTTTTACATTATGTATGAAGTATACAGTAGCTGGCCGTAAATAATATGTACATACAGGGTGGCAGGGATATCGTCGAACAAACACTAACTTTTCCTTTTTTGAGTGTTGGAAATTCTCAAATAACTTCTCCCGCTCTGGGAGGAGCGGGAGGGCGTGTGTCAGACTCTTACTGACTTAAACCCACCCGTGTTCCTTCAGTTGCCTGTGCCAGGGGCTACGGTAACCCTTTCGGACTTTCCCGCAACCTTGGCAGGCATTGGCCCTAGCGGACCCCGTCGTTGTTGCTGACATCTCTTTGAGGCGCGCGGGGAACACAACGCGCCGTCGACCCGGGCCTGGTCCTTATCGGACGGCGAGCTGCCCATTGCTTGCCGTCCAACCGTGTGACTTGTTACCATGGATTCAGTACATGACTCTAAACCCATTAAAAATAAATTAGCTGACCGGTTGGTGCAGTTACTTGGTAGCGACCCTGCCTTCTGACTCCCCGGACAAGTCAAACATTTGTGTGCATGAACATGTCTGTTTGACCTGTGTCTGGGTGTGTATATGTATATCACTCATCAGGTTACCGTAGTACAGGCTCTACCTAGTTCGGGACCTGAAGACCTTGTGTGGATGTTGTCTCATATTATTATTATTATATTTTGATCGGGTATGTATTGCACTTTTCTATGAAACGGCAGATTATTGTTTTTAACCGACGAAAGATTTCTACGCTCGGGGGCCTAGAATCATGTGCTGAGTTCATGGTTTCAGTTTGCGCATCGATGTCAAATAAAATGAATTAGCGAAACTCCGCGGATGTGATAGTATCGATAACTAAACACGATAAAACAAAAAATATATTAATTTGATGATTTTTTGTGGAGTCATCGACCACAATTAGTATTATCACTTGAAATATCAGTTTAAAAAACAGTTTTTTTGTGTAAACTTCACAGATGTGATTAGTATCGATATCTAAACACGATAAAACATATTTTCTCAACTCATGCTTAACCCCAAAAAACACGAAATCTTTTATTTTAATTTAATCATGTTTACTCATCACGTCTTTTTTTTTTTTTTTTTGAGGATGGGAAAAAACTCAAAAACTCAAAACTCAAAGCATTTATTTCAAATAAACCAATTACAGGCACTTTTGAATTGTCAAGGGGTCGGTCAGTCAGAAAGATGAAGCTAGTTGCCCATTCCAAAGCGTAGTAGGTACCTATGGAGAAGAACGGGCAAGAAACTCCATGGACACTCTTTTAAATCAAAATATTGTTACAATAGAGTGGTTACATCATTCATGTTGTAATTATACATGTGAGAACGATGTAGAAAGACGTGCACGTTAAAAGCGTCCGTAATAAAAAGATAAAAACAATTATGGAATTAAAATAAGCCGTGGCAGCTAAGAAATGACCAGTGCCTACTGACGGCGCCCGTTCACGAACATGACGTATGGATCAGCACCATTCAGCTCAACCATTTTGAAGGGAACTCAATGATCCAATACACACGCCACCACCAGCGACACATTTGAGTGAGCATGACATACTCTCAGCCGCCAGGGCACATTCAAGTCAATGAAAGACGAACCCAGTAAGCTTTATAGTGGGTACATAGTGCTCACACATGTGCTATGCAATTATACAATACTATGAGATTGAATTTATACAATGCAAAGATAGGTTGTACAATCTTCATCAGCTCCAACACTATTTTCGAATGCTAATTAATTAGTTTACGCGCCCTTGTGGAGCAGGACCAGCCCTGAGCCAAGCATTTTTGTCAGCGATATAATCCCCCAACTTATAATATGCTTGGCTGTATAGTGTGCGTTTTATACAGGATTTAAATTTCGTTTCATTCAGTTGGAGTATGTGGGGAGGTATTTTATTGTAACATTTTAAACAGTACCCCATGAAGGATGAGTCTACTTTAGCCAGTCTGAAACCTGGTTGAACTAATTGGTCCCTATTTCTAGTCCTATAATTGTGTCTTTCACCTCTTTTACTGAAAAGATTTAGATTTTTCCTTACGTACATGATGTTTTCATAAATATATTGACAAGGTACCGTCATGATGTTAATGTCTTTAAACAGTTCCCTTAGAGAATCGCGCCTGCGGAGGCTGTATATTGCTCTGATAGCTCTTTTCTGCAGAATAAAAATAGACTCAATATCGGCAGCCCGTCCCCATAATAAAATACCGTAAGACACGATACTATGAAAATAGCTGAAATAGACTAGCCTCGCGGTATCTACATTAGTAAATTGACGGATTTTTCTTACAGCATATGCTGCTGAACTTAGCCGTCCTGCAAGAGATGTTAAATGAGGACCCCATTGCAGCCTTGAGTCTAGCGTTATTCCCAGGAAAACAGTTTCATCGACAAATTCTAGTTTCTCGTTATTCAATACTATGTCACAATCACTACTTTTAACATTCGGTAAAGCAAATCTTATGCATTTAGTTTTTTTCCCATTTAATACTAAATTATTAGCAGTGAACCAATTATGTACCTGCAGTAGGCCATTATTTACGTCGTCAAGATTTGATGCACGTCTATTTATCTCAAATGAAGAAAATGAATGAAGGAAGAATGAGGGAAATCATCAAATGACCCCTCCCGCTCTGGGTGGAGCGGAAGGGAGTGTCAGACTCTTACTGACTAAAACCCACCCGTGTTCCTTCCTTGGCCCTTTATGTTCCGGGTCAGCGGTACCCCTTATGGATGATCCCGCTTTCCCGGCAGGCTTAGGCCCTAGTGGGCCCCCTCTTCGATGCTGACATCTCTTTGAGGCGCGCGTGGAACACGTACGCGCCGTCCGGCACGGGCCTGATCCTGATCGGACGGTGAGCTACCCATTACTCACCGCCCGCAGGCCCGCGCCTACGGTGGCCGGGAGTCGTCACGCGGCTCCCGACGCCCGGAGCGTCCACCGCGGCGGCTTGGACGGGAGACTCTCTCCCTCTCCCGTCCCGCCGCCTCCTTCGCTAGCATGACTGCTTCGCAGAAGGAGGCGACTGCCTCCCACTCCCCCTCGCCCCGGACCATGGCTTGAACCAAGGCCGGGCGTGAGAGGTCGCCGCCGCTGCCGATCGCCTCTACGAGGACACGGCGGTGCTCCGCCCATGCAGGGCAGGCCCCCACCGTATGCTCCACCGTGTCCTCGGGGCGATCATCGCAGTGGTGACACCCCGGCGTTTCCTCCCGCCTGATGATGTGCAGGAACCTCCCGAAGCTTCCGTGTCCGGTGAGGACCTGCGTCAGGCGGTAGGTTAGGACGCCGTGACGCCTCTCTAGCCACTCCTCAAAGAGGGGTCTTACCGCCGCTATCGTGGCGTGCCCTGCGCTGGGTTGCGACAGTCGCTCTTTCCATGCCGCCATGAGATCGCGCCGGAGGTCCGTCCGCTCCGCCGCGATTTGCCGCGGAAGCGGGGTTTCCCCCCGGCGTAGTGCCTCCGCGCGCCACTCATACAGGCGCGCGAGGACTATCGCCTCCAGATCCCACGGCGGCAGTCCGGCAAGGAGGCTTGCCGCCTCGCCCGAGATCGTGCGGTAGCCCCGGATCAGCCTTACGGCTACCACCTTTTGGGGCGCGTTCAGATAGTGGGCGGCTCTCCGCCGCAGTGAACGCGCCCACACCGGGGCCCCATATGTAGCCATGGACCGCACGACCCCCGCGTAAAGCCTCCGGCAGGAGGCGTTTGGACCCCTCAGGTTGGGCAGGAGCCGCTTGAGGGCGGCCCCAGTCCGTTCCAGTTTGGGGGCCAAACGTCGGAAGTGCTCCACGAAGTTCCACCGGCTATCGAGCACGAGTCCTAAGTACTTCATCGTGGACTCGACGCCGATGTGAACCCCTCCTGCCGTTAGTTGGGATCCCGATGGTGGCCTGTTCCGGGGCCCATGGAAAGACATGGCCTCGGACTTGTGCAAAGCCACCTCGAGACCCAACTGCCGGATCCTCTCCACGACTATCGCAACCCCGCGTGTCATCGCGTCGGCCGCCGCCTGATGCGACCTCCCCTGCGCCAGGACCAGCGTGTCGTCAGCGTAGCACACCACGCTGACGCCATCAGGGAGGTCGGCCCGCAGCACCCAGTCGTAACCGATGTCCCACAGGAGCGGCCCTAGTACCGATCCCTGTGGGACACCGCACGACATCTCTCGCCGGTTCCACTCCCCATCGCGACCGGGGTAGATGACGGCTCTGTCCGTCAGATATGCCTCGACTATTCGACGGAGGTAGGTTGGCACCCGGTGATACCGGAGTGCCTCCCCAATGCAACTCCAGGGCAGGGTGTTAAATGCGTTAGCGATGTCGAGTGACACCGCCACGACAACCCCGCCCCGAGACACCGCGTCCCCCGTCGTGAGGGCTCTAACGCGCATGATGGCGTCCACCGTCGAGCGCCCCTTGCGGAAGCCGAACCTACTATCCGCAAGATCCGGTACCGTCCTCACCAGGTGCCCGACGAGGCGGCCTGCAATTACTCTCTCAAAGAGCTTGCCGACCTCGTCGAGCAGCACAATGGGCCGGTATGCGGACGGAGAGTCCGCAGGGCGCCCTGGCTTCCGAATGAGGACCAGCTTCCCCGTCTTCCAACGGAGTGGAAACTGGCCTCTCTCCATACATGCGCTTAAGAGCGCCTCCAGTCGAGGCCCAAGAGCCGTCGAGGCCAGGACCCAGGCTTTCCCTGGCACTCATCACGTCTGCAGTTTCGCTAGCCAATTTAATTTGACCTTGTTTTTAAAGGTAAGGTATTGAGTTTGAGCAAAAATACAGCTTTGTAGGGCATCGTCTCTGTTAATCGGCGGCAACGGCAAAACGGTTATGACGGCACGGTTGGCGCAGTGGTTAAGCAATTGACTGCTGCGTTACGTGTTGCGGGTTCGATCCCCGCACGGAACAAATATTTGAATGACCTGCAAGTAGTTGTTCCGGGTCTGGCTGTTTGTTACATACACAAACAGCTAGACCCGGAACAACTACTTGCTAGTTTAAATGTTTGTAAACGCACCCACGATACAGGAGAAATTCCTAGTGTGGGCAAAAGTTAAAAAAAAAGTGACAGTCTTCCTACAGCTCTAAAGTGCAATAATAGTTATTTATGATACTAGTGCGGTAAGTTGGTTTTTACAAACGAGTAGACGAATGAAGAACGAAACGAAGTTTGTAAATACCAATTTCCGCGTGTGTCATACAACGTTTTTCAACACATTTGCGAGAAAACAGAACAATAGGTAATGAAACAAACTTTTGTTTATAAAAATATCAGTCAGAAAGTCACAACAATAACAATCTTTGACGTTTCTTATATGACAATCGCGCCATTTCCAAATGGCGCTACGTGCGCGTGGTGAAAATTAGAATAGCAAAAAGTCGAATCGCAATAGTCGAGTCGAAAAGCATCTTTCGTCTCATTTTCTCTTTAATACTAAAGTGAGATAAACGTATTGAGCAAAAGCGCTTCCAAGGAGGTTCGATCATTCCGCTTATTTATTCTCGTATTTTGAAACTCCTTGGTGGAATTCTTATATAATTTTTATGGTAATTAAAAAAAAAACCGTAAAGATAACGCACGGCGCTATACAACAAAGGGGGCGGTAAAACATGTACTTAGGTGAGAGTACCTATTTTACCGCCCGTTTCGTTGTATGGTGCGTAATTTTTAACTTTCGAACAATGTATACAGGCTTCGTAAATGCAAATGCATTTATTTAGCAAATGTGTTGAAAAAATACTTACTGTGTTGTAGGGCATCGTCTCTGTTAATCAAAAAGTGACAGTCTCTTCCTACAGCTCGTAACGCCCTGGTACTGTACGTACCTACAATCATTCAGTAGCCTGCAACTCTAATTAATTTGGTCTGGTTAGAGACCATAATCAAACACAAGAAATTACTAGTAATTGTAACTCAAGATTACCGGTCTAACCTTATACCCGTATAAACAGCTCAATCAATTATTTCCTGTCACAAAGCAGTTCCTCTGTATCAAATGCGGAAATTCAGCTGCATCTACTTGCACATCATGCTGATTAAAACATTGTTAGCAAAGACGAAGCTAATAAAAGCATCTCAATAAAGTTGTAACAGCTTAGAGAAGCAATAACCAATAAATATTCATCAGTTGACCCATAACGAGCCTGTAAACCAAAATCAAACACTCCACCGGGATTAATCGATCCGCTAATCAATTCGTCTCAACAAGGCGTTGAAAACTGACGGCAACTCGAGATAACTCAAGTATCCTCGGCCACATTACAAGATAGTTAAGCATAGTTTAACAACTTGTGCGAGCTTTCGACCTATAACTTGTATCGTTAACCCTCCAGTCCTTTACATGGAATGATAACGTGAAGATGTTGCCAAGGATTATGTAGGGTTAGGTGGAAGATTCTTTGGGGTTTTGTTTTGCGAATATGAGATTAGGGTGCATTCAAAGTTTCTACATGAGTGACACGCTTGGGTTGACACGAGAAATATAGAAGAAGATTGCTTATTGCAACAGGGACCAGTAAAAATTTATAATATCAGCTTATTATTGTCCCCCTGCACGGCAAAGGCCTCTTCTCATACAGAAAAGGCAGGAGCATGGATCACCACGCTTGCTTAAGGCGTAATGGCGATTTCATACTTATATTGACTATAGATGTGCTCGCAACTTCGTTCGCGGCATGTCGAAAACAATAATGTGTCGCTAAGGACCGGTTTTTTGATCCGTAGTTAGCTCAACCATTAATTTACTCAACCGTTTCTTTGGTGCATGTCACTGGGTGTACGGCAAAAGAGACGCTTTGAAATGTTGCCATAGGGCGTAAAACGTTTATTGAGGATGATATTCTCGTAGCATGTATGTCTATTTCCTTTTACATTTCTGTTTAGTATATTCTATCACATTTAAATTAAAATATATTATTTTTATTTCAGTGCGACGTTCGTAAGTACGCTGTACTGGTACAGCGTCCTAACAATTGTTTGCTCCACCGGACGACGTCATTACGTCAGCGCCGGCTGTCGCTGAAAACCAGCGCTGGGGCTCTGTCTTGCATTGGGTCGCAGCATAATGCTGAGCGATAGCCGTTTTGCGTGTATGTGACACATGTTTCCCCCGACCTTTTCTTATTTTTTGTGTTTATGTTATTTTTTGCGTCATGTTTACAGCAAATAAACGCTTTTTTTTTCTTTCTTTTCTTTCTATCTGTTGGTAATTCTGTAACACACCAACCATTTTTTTTTGGAAATATTTTCAATGTACAGAAACGCCTAGTTTACAGATTTATTAGTAGGTACTTATAGGTAAGACCAGAGGGGCAATTCCCGTATTTTTAAGAACGTTCGCATTCTAATCTCAGTGTCAATCTGTCAAAAATTGTATAGCGTTTACCTACATTTTTGACATTAGACTGTCGCTGAGATGAGATTGCGACTTGAATTTGAACGTTTTTAATTACGGGAATTGGCCTTCAGGTTTCCTCACAATATTTTCCTTAAAAACTCTTTTTTTAAATAAAGTAGAACATAATTTTTCGTTAATTCGTGGTACAGCCCACACACTAAAAGTAAACCCGAAAAAATTTCTCACCAGACATGGCGCTGACACATGCAAAGTGACGTCACATATTTTCGTAAAATGTTTTCCCAGATAATCGATATGGTCGGTCTCGTGTCGGACATTGGTCATCCTCAGCATTTTGGACTACAGCCAGGAGACTCGAGGAAAAAACACGTCGTTTAGATGTAGTTTTTACTGACAAACAAGCAGACGTTCATATTGTTGAGATGTAAACAGGAATTTGGGGGGAGGCTGCCAATTTAGACATGTTTTGTTGAAAAAAGAGTGTTTCTCTTTACAACGCCATGTGGAGGGGCAAATTGTAGATTGCCTTATAGTAATAGCCATAAACGAAGAGAAGCTTGTTAATTTTGTTTGGCAGTAATTAACTTCAATAAGAACAATAATACAACTCCCCAGGCCAACTTTCTATCTTCGGTCGTAGCGCAGGTTGTATGAGAACTTATGTATACAACATGTAACTTAATTAACGCACATCCTGAAAATAGTTTGTTCAGAATCGTTTACTGAATCGATTTATATAATTTTTAATATAGGTAATTTTTTATCCCAAAAATAATTAAAACTACGGATATTATTGTCATACTAACCCTGTACAATCAAAACAAATTGAAATGGACCGTAAGTCAAAGTAATAAGACTTCGTAATAAGAATAATAATAATGTAATAAGAATCGCAGTTTTATTTGTATTCATAAAAATTCCATCATTCAATACAAAATAAAGAAAAATAAACCTTATTCCAAGAACGTTAACAAATGCATTGTAAACTTAGCGATTTGACCGCACGCACACACTAACAGGAACTGGACAAAGGACAATTGCTCCGTGGATAAACCACCTACTTACTTTCGTTCCCTTTCAAGTTTAGTCAACTTTCAACATTAGTCACGCGCGGGCAATATTAGTGGAAAGAAGTTACGTAGTTAGTGTTATCAAATAATTCTTTCGCGCGCAATGTCTTTCCAATACACTAATGTTCAGTATACCGAAATGGTGAGGACTTTGGCAACGTGTGGTGATAATGTGGCTCTAGCTTGCAGAACATTTAACCAAAGGTATGGTACAAGAGTGGACCGCAGGACAATGTTAGCTGCTACTCAGCGGCTTCACGACCACGAAACGTTCCGTCCAAACACAGCCATCGATAGGGGAGCCAACGTGCGTACACGTACTCGTCTTCAAAACGAAATCCTGGACTATTTCGATGAGAATCCCCATGCCAGTACCCGAGAAGCAGCGCCACACTTTGAATGTAGTCATATGCATGTGTGGAGAACACTTCGTGGTGATAAAGAACATCCATTCCACCTCAGAAGATGCCAGGAGTTGACTCCAAACGATTACGTACCACGTTTGCAGTTCAGCCGCTGGTTATTAGAAAATTGGCAGCGGAACATAATTTGGACCGACGAAAGTACATTCACACGCGTGGGGATGTACAATCAACATAACACACATTTGTGGATGCACGAAAATCCTCACGCATGCAGAGTGGATTCCTTCCAACACCGTTTCTCAGTTAACGTCTGGGCCGGTGTCATTGGTACACACATACTGGGGCCAGTCTTCTTACAAAGATTAACAGGAGACGCATATTTACTGTTTTTACGAGAAACTCTACCTACGCTGCTAGAAGACATTCCTCTTCATAATTTACAAGAGGTATTCTACCAACACGATGGTGCCCCTGCCCATTTCACTAGAAGTGTTCGGCAGCACCTTGATGAAGAGTTTGGAGAGCGCTGGATCGGTCGCGGCGGCCCTATCCAGTGGCCCCCCAGATCAGCTGATTTGACGCCTCTTGACTTTTTTTTGTGGGGACGAATTAAATCGTTAGTTTATTTTAGTGATACAACAAGTGCCGAGGACCTAAAAAATAGGATAGTGAACGCTTTTGAAATAGTGAGAAATGACACTGAAGTGCTTTCTAAATTAAAACATCAATTAAGAAAACGGGCATTAAAATGTATTGAACAAGGTGGTGGACATTTTGAAAGTGTGTTAAAAAGACAACGTCGTATGAGTGTTTAGGCCATCAGTATGTAAGTTATTTGATTTTTTAAATTACTTTAAATATTTTGATTCAATCTTTTAAACATGCCGTCTCTGAATAATGTTGTCGTACCGCCTCTTATTTTCAGCAGTTCATTGCCGATTGGCATTGTATCATATTCAATAAACGAAATTATTCAGAGTCGACAGTCCAAAGCCTGAAAAGTGTGATGGAAAGACGCAATCATAATGTTTACTAGACATAGACCGTAAATAAACAATTCTTTTCTCGGACGTCGTCGGTTAATGTTTCATAATATTTCTTTAACGTAAACAATCGTGTATCAAATTGTCGGCTTTTTCCGTAGTTTCGTTGTGTTGTGTCGAGCGGCGCGGTAACTGCTTGTGCGACTGTGTGCGCTGCGTGCGTAGTAGTATGACCATAAATTTCTCCCAGAATTGGTATAACTAATTTAATAAATAACAATGCATATATACATGTTAAATTAAAAATTAAGTGTATATATTATGATTATAACATAATATTCTAATTGGGGTGTTTGAGGGTGTGCGTTAATTACGTTACATGTTGTATATGCTTATAGTAGTAGTCAGATAGGAAACGCCGACCTCATCTAGTTTAAAAAAAAATACGATTGACGTGTAAAAGTGTTTGTGTAAATGATTTTATTTCTGTAAGTAGGTTTGAACCTACTTACAGAAATAAAATCATTTATCATTTATGTATTTGCACACCTTCATAGGTAATGATACATTGGTGCCGATTCTGTTGTACACCGAACTAAACTAACTAAACTATCACTGAAATTCCTTACTTTTGGCTATGAGAATCTTAACGCTATTCTGCAAAATAAAATCTCTAAATTTAAAAATAATTTTGACCATCTAAAATCAAATTTGACAATTATTGCGACTCCACGTGGTACTTGTTTGCCGTACCACGTGATCTTTTTTTAGAACCGTAGGCGCGCATTATGTGCGGCCTCGACTTGTTTTGTATGGAATTTTTTACTTTTTGTATGGAAAATATAAAAAAATATTACCAACACGTTGAGATTTATAGGTTTAAGGATTTACCAAGGGGGTCGAAATTTTCATTATTTTTGCGATACGACACACCGTTTTCGAGATATAAGCAAAAGAAAAGAATAAAAGATACAGTACTGTTTTTGCATCTGAAGTCGAGGTGTTGGTGTGAATTTTAGTTCATGACAACTAATTTTATTCCACACCTTTTTAATCGCGATTAAAAATAGTCAGATTTAGTTAAGACAATCAAAATTTTAGGTGAAAAACATAAAATTCAGAATAGCAAAATTGCCATTTTCACTAAATTATAATCTCAGTGCCATCTTAGTGCTGTCAAACTAAAATATAGTTAAGTTGTGTCAATTTAGTCAATTTCAGAATGGGAAATCGTCGTTTGACAGGAATAAACTAAATTTTGGTGATTTTTAGTCTAGTTTAGAGAATTTTGTGACAAGAGAATCGGCACCAGTGTACTTTATATTGATTTATAACATCTGTTCATACTTACCTGTATTATGCAAATAAATAATTTGATTTGATTTGATATACTTATACAGTCGACTGCATGTGTATGGTAACAGTTCCATTTGGAGTTTGCCTAGCTTGCTATTTAGTTTCAATAGAATAAGAAGTCAGGTTATACTGGTTTTGCTGTCATTGATGAGCGGTTGACTGGACCTAATTAGAAAGATTGTAATACAATTTGAAATTATTGAATTACAGAGAGTTTTATTTATCGAATCGACATGAATGCATGGAATTAGTATGTACTACATATCTTCTTGCATCAATGTCTTAAATTGCCTTAATAAATGCCTCATCTGCCACCAGTTTAGTATTTGCATGTAATTAGTAAGTTGCTAGAGGGCCAACATCTGCTAGCTGTAGGAGACACACTGCTAAGATTAATAACAAAATAATAAGGGGAAGAAGTTCAAAACCTTAATATGCACGACAGAACAAACAGTAAGGGAAAATAATTTTAAGTAAATTGAGCACCAAATTAAATTGTCTATATAATTATTTAAATGGTTATAATATTGAATGTCAATAAGCTTACCAATTAATTTTCCCGACTACAACCAGCTCACGTCCTTTTCCCATGCGGAAGTATTTGTAATTGAATTTGACACATCGAGTTTTCGAAAGAGACTGTCACTTATGTATGAGTGATAGATAAAACGCTATACAAAACGTTTTTCTTAAACGTCATGTGCCATAACGTATGTACAGACGCCAGCACATCAAGCTACTACAATCTGTCAAATTTCTTTAATAGATTTTCAACTTTATCGCTAAAGCATTAAGGTTCAAGGTTGATTGGGAAAATTTGACAGTTTCGGGTAGCTTGACCTGCTGGCGTCTGTACATACACACAGGGTGGCAGGACCTGTTACCATGGATTCTTCAGTACAAGATTCTGAACCCACCTGCGTTGAATGTTTTTTTTGGTTATTAGAAAAAAAATTGCTGTTCCACACATTTTGACCGCGTAGGTATTGGTCTTTTTCAGGAAACACCTCCTTTTTTATTTTTATAAAATGTTGCCCCACACTAGGAATTTCTCCTGTAGTGTGGGTGCGTTTACAAACATTTAAACTCACATACACAAATAGCCAGACCCGGAACAACTACTTGTAGCGCAGTAGTCAATCGCTTAACCACTGCGCCGTCCGTGCCGTAGCCGTTTTTATAACTGACGAAAAATTTCTACGCTAGGAGCTCTAGAATTATGTGTTGAATCCATGGTTTCACTTTGCGCATCGATGTCCCTACCACCATAATTTATACAATGGTGCCGATTCTCTTGTCACAAAATTCTCAAAACTAGACTAAAAATCACCAAAATTTTGTTTATCCCTGTCAAATGACGATTTCCCATTCTGAAATTGACTAAGCTGACACAACTTAACTTTATTTTAGTTTGACAGCACTAAGATGGCACTGAGATAACAATTTTGTGAAAAATGCAATTTTGTTATTCTGAATTTGACGTTTTTCTCCTAAAATTGTGATAGCCTAACTAAATCTGACTATTTTTTATCGCGATTAAAAAGGTGTGGAATAATATTAGTGGTCATGAACAAAAATTCACACCAACACCTCGACTTCAGACTTTTTTCTTTTCTTTTGCTTAGATATAATTATCTCAAAAACGGGGTGTCCTATCGCAAAAATAATGAAAATTTCGACCCCTTTTATAAAACTCGTAAACCTCTAAAACTCAACATGTAGGAAATTATTTTTCATATTTTCCGTTCAAAAACGGAAAAACTCCATACAAAACGGGTCGAGCCTGCAAATTATGCGCGCCTCCGGCTCTAAAAAAAAACACGTGGTATGGCAAACAAGTACCACGTGGGGTCCCAATTGCCAAATTTGATTTTAGGGGTGTCAAATTATTTTTAAATTAAGAGATTTTTTTTTGCAGAATTGCTTAAAGATTCTCATAGCCAAAAGTAAGGAATTTTAGTGATAGTTTAGTTCGGTGTACAACAGAATCAGTTAATGCACATTATTAGTTTATTCACAATTATTTACAGATACAGATTATTTTTTTATATACTTAGCATATTTTTTATCTCAAAAATAATTATTACTACGTAAATTACAGTAACACTTCCGCTTTATAGTCAAAACCTTGTCAAAACAAACCATAATGGATGAAGTACCTACTACGCTAGACCCTTATACGTGTGGGACTGTGTGCGTGCGTAGATTTACAATGTGACCACAATTTTCTCCCATAGTCAGTAACGAACGAACGACGATAACGAATTTAATAAAATAAATAAAAAAAATTATACATAACGAGGCGAGGGTAGTTCACCCATATCTCATTATCGGAGTCCGAGTTCAAAATGGTGCAGGTACGAAATAATAGTCTCAACACTGATTACAACCGTCTATTTATTCACTCCCGTTAACGAATTAACAAAATCTCAAGTAATCAAGGCGATGGAAATGGATTAAGATGCGGAAACGCGGTAAGCTCAATACAGGCTGGCAGCACAACCCACAGAACATATATACTCTAGAGAGGCACAACCTCTGGCGTTTGTGTCTAACCATCAAGTCAAGTCCCACTGCGTCGCCTATCACGTCAAATACGTCTAATGTCAAAGAATGACAACTGACAGCTGCCAAGCCCTGTATCGACAGTTATTATTCTAAGCGACTTCACCCAAGCATACTGCTTGACGTTTCCGACAAACGATAATGGATGGCGTTATTCTAAATTAACAATAATCCATAGTGATTCTATTTGTGCCTGTGTTGGTTCTGCGACATACATAAGAGTAAAAATTCAGTGTTATAATATTATAACATAATATTTTCTAATTCGGGTGTTTGGTGGTGTGCGTTAATTCCGGGACATGTTGTTTTTGTGTAATAGAACTCAGGTCACTATTTTTTATAACCAATTTATTGCACAACCAATGTTACACACATTGAAACATCAATAAGGTTAAAACTATCTAACTGTCTCATAGACAAATAGACCTTGTCGTTTTATGATGTGTAAGTGACTTTCAACTTAGGATGATAAAGCAATTACTAGGTCGACGAAACACAGTCCTTCTGACCAGATCTATGAAGTTGTTAGTAAAGTAACGTTTTAGAGAAATGAACGTGGTTTGTTTAGCAACGTCTGTGAAGGTAACAGTCTAATTTGAAGCCTGATAGACGTAGCTAGTTAAATACAAACATAAGGTGCTGTTGGAAATGAGGTTATTAGATCTTCTAGTAAACGTAATTAGATTTGAATTTCAAATTTGCTGTAATGCCTTTGATCCCTAGATTGCTCTTGAGACGGTTGGATATTTGGCAAAAATTGCTGAACCTATCATGTTTGAAGGTGGTAGACGACACTCTGATAGGTAGATACAAGACCCAAAACGTTTAATTATTCAGTAAGTACTGAAATATTGTTAGTGTTCCATAAGATAAGACAAGATACGTCTTTATTTGCCTTATACATGGTATTAAGTTGTTACAATCAGGTTATTAATCTAAAGTAGGTACACATGTTTAGCTATACAGGTTATGTATCAATTGCATGCAAAATAATTTACCTCAACGTGTAGATAGTAGATATAATTAGTACTTCCTTACACGCGATGTAACCAGAAACCAATTATCCGAGCCGCAATTAAGGGCTACGTACTTCAGGAACATATTGCTAAACTTTTGTAAATAAAAGCCGTCCCACACATACCGAATGACAAATAAAACCTCATATCGCGGTCAACCGTCAACATTGTGGTCGTTTTCCACATTTTACCTTCGTCCTGTGTTCGCGAAAGTTTTGAAAAATGTATTAAATCTCGCAATTCAGGACGACGATGTGGGACAGTTTAATTATTTAGCTTGTTTTGCCGATGAGGGCCTGGCGGTATAAGGGTAGGGAATAATAGGGCTGGCCTAGGCAGTGTTATGTCCTGGCAGTGTAATAATTTATTATCATAAAGCATTTAATCACGGTTGTTATAACGAGATATGTGTGTAATTTTGTTAATATGGGAATGTAGAAAGGTACCTAATAACTGTCGACTTACGAATACCTTTACCTTACGTAGGTTAGAACCTTGTATAATTATACGATGCAAATGGTGACGCAGTGCAATATACGTCAAAAATAAGACGTACTTGTATTATGTCAATTGACATTGACTGACCGGTTGGTGCCAGTAGGTAGTGACCCTGCCTTCTGAGCCGCTGGTCCCGGGATCAATCCCCGGACAAGTCAAATATTTGTGTGCATGAACATGTCTGTTTAACCTGTGTCTGGGTGTGTATATGTATATAAGAATGTAAATGTATATCAGTCATCAGGTTACCGTAGTACAGGCTCTACTTAGTTCGGGACCTGAAGACCTTGTGTGGATGTTGCCTCCTATTATTATTACAATGACAAGTGACGAGTTAAATGTGACAATGTCTAAAAGTTATCAACGTTCTCGTAATCGTGATCAAACGTACCTACTACCCTTAGTACCTATCTTGGTACAAACTTAACTGTGTTTAAAGACGAGTAGAAAACTGTTAGAAGGTTGTGTACTACCAGCGACAATGGATGGTCATGCTCTGCAAATCACGGAGTGTGGTTTCGTTATGTGAAAATGGCTAAAAATCCTGCCGGACTGATCACTGCAGGCGCTGTTTAACCTCTCGCAGTTAATTTAGGTACGTTCACTAAAGTTAATTTAGAACACAATCCATAATAATTCCAACCCTTTAGGTAAGATCGTTACCAAAATAGACAAATATTGTGTTTTAATTCAGCAACTTTTCTATTTTTGCCAATCGATCCAGTCGCGACAAAGCAATTAGAATGCACTCGACGACCGAGCATCGAGACTATTCGATTATTATCGATCGGATCGACGCGCCGCAGTAAATAATCTGTTTGTGGAAACTTTTCAGACTTTTTGCCAGACTGTTAAAAGAGCCATTATTTTATTGGTAAGGGGAAGTGTCTCGATAACTGGGCTCGGGTATGGATAACGCCGGCAAAAAATAGGTACAGTTATTTTATCTCACGAAGGGACGTGCGCTTTACTTGTGATCTATACTATATTGTAGTCTGTGCTTGTGAACCAAGTGTACAAATTGTGCAGGATCTCTCGGTACCGTCCGAGACAATGGCAAAGTCGGAGGTGTGTTTGTATGTGCGTGTGAGTGCTATGTGCTGACACTACTCGTTTTCACGCACACATTCACAGCGTTTGGTTTATAAACTACAATTAAAGCTCGCGTCGCTTAGTGAGATAAAAATACTATAAGTTAAATTACATGGAAATGCTTACATAATTTGGGAAATCGTATACTTTTACAATGTTTGTAAATATGTGAACACCATGTATCTATCACTTAATTAACTTATCTAACATTGCTACGTTTATTAAATTCTTTTTACCTATTGTGGTAGGGTAATTTTTATTATAGGTGCATCGTCTTCACATAATTATAATTATATAATTAATGTATACAAAATATTGTAACACATTTTAAAAGAGTAACGGTGGAGTTTCTTGCCCATTTGTCTCCATACGAAACTACCTTTTGGAAGGGGCGACTAAAATCAATTCTATTTATATGTAAGTTCAAAAGTGCCTTTTATGTGCCTATTTGAAATAAATGCTTTGACTTTGCTTTGGCATAACTTACTTGGATCGGCTGAGCTTGAAACGGATTTAAAGCTGTTTGATAACAAACAATTTTCTGCTGTATTTTTACCAAGCCATGCGCCATTATTGTATTTTCATTAAATACGTCGGCGTCGCGTCATATGAAAACTTTAACATAACTGACAACTTGCGGGTGCACTATTATACTGAACAGTACCTACACACCTCTGCTTATTCCTTTGGGGAATACCTGCGTGATGTTATGTTTTGCTACATATTTTATGTATTCAACAACAGCAAACTGTGACAATGTTCGGATGTAACAAAAGTTATTTCTACTGGGATTCGATTACGGATTCCTACAGTATTTCTCTTCTTACAGATTTAAAAACTAAATATAAAATGGAAAGTATGTGATTTGCATCAAATTATTTCTGTATCAGCGTAGTCATGAAGTTTAAAAGTATGTCATTTGACAGTTACCGAAAAAGTTCTGGATTTATAACGAAATGGAATGGAAATATGATGTTTGGAGCATCGCCTAGTCATCGTTCTAAGTTAGTTCTCTTCGAACTTCGAAATCAAACGGTTGTCTTCAAGAAGTCTGTATTGATATTATGATGAACATGTACCTAATGAAATAGTTGGCTAAGTATTGAACCAGGCTGCTATATTCTTGTGTACAAGAACTGAAATACAGAAATGTTAATACTGGAAAAGGTATGTTCATTTCAGTATATTATTGCCAATTGAGTTTAAATAATAATTATTTAATAGGGTAAACATTATTTTGCTACCGTAATTTGTTGTTTGTTAATTTACCAGACCATTATGAAACAATTGCATTTCAATTGGTTACTACGTTGTCTTAAATATTTAATTGAATCCGTATTTAGTGCTCCTGAACGATTTAATGTATTGTTCAATTATTTATTTGCGGTTAATTCAATTTAAGGTAGCCCATCAGCTATTTGGGCTTCAATAAATATTTAAGCTCTCATAGGCTTGATTTAACTTTTATATTGGATGCGCGTTTTATTATTTTAATCTTGCTTTTTATTAAACTAGAACTTTTAAGCGAATTGGGACGGTTTTTGAATAATAATCATGTCTGTACTCTGAATATTTTAAAGTAAGACTAAGGTAGATCCTAAAAATGTTATTTTAGCAAGCATTTTGATTAACACAGAAATTAGCCAAAATACATGATCCACAATTTTGAGGGTTACCTTGCTTTTTTACCTCTGCATTCAGCAATGACTGCCACGAAAGAGTCTGTGCCGATACGAGAGATAAAGAATCAAAATCATTACATTCATTACACACAAAAACCAATCCCCCATGATATATTATTTCAATACCTCATAATTATTTCCGTAATAGGAGTGCACTCAGCATTTGGAAGCTTGTACACACGGCTACACATCAAGCTATATATTTCCAGTATAAGCTGATCTCACATTGTATAGGATTTCCGTACGATGCGAGACCAGCGTAAACTGGTTTTGTATAGCTTGATGTGTAGCCGTGTGTACCAACAGCAAACATCGCTGGTCAGAAAACCTTTATTGTAAAAAGCACGAACACGCCGCGCCGTGTCAACGCAACGCATTACTCTCATTGATTTTCTAAGAGATTTTGCAGACAAAATGACTTGTTTACGCTGTAATAACATTAATTCAGTTGTTATTATTATTTTAAGATTACAATAACTAAAGGGATTTCCTCCTATGATAACCAATCCTGCGAGTCTGGATGGTACTTACGTTTTGTCAACAACATTAATATCTGATTCATCAAATCAAACTGTCCAAGGCATCCACACACCAACAGCTAGCGTTTGTGGTTTTTACTTTTCACTATGTAACAGGATTTAGAAGAACGTTGACAACGTTGTTTGAGTTGACTGAAAACTGTCCAAATAGCTGTTTTAGAAAATATTTAGGAAATTCGCACAGAAGGTACACCTCGGTCTCACCGTGGAAATCAGGGGACCTACTCTCTAAGTCCGTCAACGAGGATACGGGCCCGTCCGAAAGTAGTTCGATACTTAGAAGTGAACCCTATTCTCAATTAATTAACTTTTCCTGACGTCAAAAACACATCAGGACTAAGGACAACTGTCAAAACGTTTTGTCATTGATTTTTAGTTCGGGCCCCGGACTAATCTTTCTATAATTTCCGTAAGTGATACGGAGTAAGAAACGTCCGTAACTTCGGCCGAAACGACGGACTTCGTGCTCACGAAGTAGGCCCCCAGACGTGATGTTATGTTGTGTTGTTATTAACCACAGACTTACCTAATCTGCTTGCATTTTCTTGTGTTACCATTCCTTCTTCTACGAAATAAGTCTATCTTCTAATACTATCATCATTACTTTCTTATCCCATTAATCGCAGCGACAGCTCATTGTCTGAACCGCCTTAACCCACCGCATCTCAACACGGCTTTCATTCGTTGATCGTCGCGCAAACATTTATGTTTGAGCTCTGTTTGCACACGGTTTCAGGGACTCACTGTTTGTCGTTCATTTACACAGACGCATATACTTGACTGACGGATTTTACGCACAGTTCACACTGTTTTTGCTTGTACTATTTATACCGTTCTTTATGCATGAACCGCTGTCGCTGTAATAACTTGTGAGCAATCTAGTTAGCTTAACAAAGCGTATTTTTTTTAATTAATTTTATTGGTGAAACTTTACAGACGTTATCGTTATTTATTTTCGTTTTTTTTATCGTTGGTTATCGTTATCTTTTTGTTTTCGTGGGGAGTCCTTCAAAAGGCACCCGACCTCCGGGGAGGGAGGTCGGGGAGTGTGGGATTTTTACCTCACTAAAACCAGCCCGATGATCACCATCAGCACATAGAGGGGGAAACCTTCAAAAGGCACCCGACCTCCGGAGAGGGTCGTCGAGGAGTGTGGGATTTTTACCTCACTAAAACCAGCCCACTGATCACCGGTCCCGGTACCTCTTAAAATACCCATTCCGGAACTCCCCCTGTGCAACGCCTGTAAAGCACATCCCTGGGGAGACTGTAAAGGGGCCTCCCCTGAGCCTTGCTATGAATGGCAGCACGTGTTCAAGCGAGCATGTGCCAATCTTATAGGTACCTAATTACCAAAATCAAAAACACAGTTTTTTTTTAAATTTTGGACGTCGAAGGAGACACGAATTGCAACCGAGTGGATTTACAAGATTGATTGCCTATTCCATGGCATCTTTATCAGGGCCTTAATTGATGCGCAGTGCTTTAGTTCAGGCTGTGATTCAACGTAACAAAGTTAACTCTCTATTGGCCCGGAAGAAATACAGTAAGATACGTAAGTAAAAAAATATCGAAAGTTACATAAGATGTAACTAATACCCCGCGATATTGTGTAGGGTCAAAACTGTAGTCCCTGGGGCGTGCCCACAAAGATTTACGATTCTACCCGACTTTGTACAGAGCAGATGGTTCAGTACCCAACACTTGTTGAGAATGTAAAACATGACTTATAACAGTTTCGAACTTTTCTTCAACATTTTTATGTGAAGACGTTTAGTGAGAGTAAGTTATGGATCTCTTGTGTTTTGTTTCTTTGTGGTGAAATGTGAGGGTAAGGGGTGTGAGGTAACCCGACTTATTGGTACCTATGAATATTTAGGTTAAAGACCCAGTGTCTTCGTGCTCTCTCCTACTTGATCTATGCTGTGCCCGACAGGGTCCATAATTGTGACTAATGTAATTATTTCCCTACCAACTATTCATATAATGGTACGCTATAAAGAATCGAGAATTGAATTGAGGTTGTGTCATGAATATTATATTACTTGTTTGCTCTGGTGGTCGTAAACCCGACTGCTCAGCTGCCGAGCTCCACGCTCATGTTTTCGGTTTGATCCCCAGGTCGAGCAATGTGTTATTAGGTATTTCAGCCAAAAATTTCTATTTGTTGGAGTGTTTCTTTGAAAACTTTCGAGTAAATTAAATTTCATTCTCATATGGAATACATTTTCTTAAAAACATCTCCAGTAGGTATATCTCGTAACCAAAGCAATCCGTAAACTCTACTAAACTATGAAATAATTAACCTTTAAAACACAAAGTTTGCTCGCTAACTTGCGTAGAAGAACCCCTTATCCAATATATCATTTTCGCGGTTTTATGGAAGTAAACTTTCATAAAGTTAAGTTCAGACTTAACGCTGCATAGGGTGGACCGTAATTCAAGATAACTTAAGATTTAGATACGGTTAAGTGAGGCTAAGTTGGAGTTAAGTGCTAAGTTGACGGTGGTCCGGCGACGTAAATCGAATATTCAGTAGGGAGTTTAAAATTTAGTTAGGACTTTGAAAGTTCTGAGATTAAAGTCGATGTGAGTGACCTTTGTTATGAGGTCGGGGAGGAGGACCTTTTGGAAGAGAATTGAATTTATTTCAGCTTGAAAGAACTTACAAGGAATTGAAAAAAGTTTTGTTTGTTACGACGGGATTTGCGTAATGGAGTATGAGAATTTATATTTGCAGGAAATGTTAAGTGCGACGAACTCATTCCACTTACAACTTATTGTTATCTTCAACGACGGAGACACGAATCGAAACTTAGAGTTTATTTCTAAAATAAGTTGCCTAAAGACTTCTGCAGACAAACGCGACGCAACGGTGCGACGCGGTTCTGGTAAAACAATTTCCATGAATTTTTCATAGAAATTGCTCTACTAGAGTGGAGTTGCGCTGTCGCTTCGCCGCTTCGTGACTGTCTTAAAGCCTTAAAGCTTTTATACCGTGGTATCTTGAAAAATGCGTTTATTGGCATTACAGCAAAAGAAATACACCTTAAAACTATAAAAAAAAACACTGCTTTTAATGCCAAAAGGGTCTCAGCTCAGCATAATGTCAGATGACAACACTGATGTACCACCTAACGCTGATTTTCAGCTGGAACCCACGAGTGCCCTACGTACGCTGGAATAAATAACACATAGGGAAGTGTGTGTCCGTTTTAATAAATAATGAGAATAAATTAAAGGTGAAAATATAAAAAAGCTCATACAAAATCAAATAAAATGTGATATACTTGTGTGCGTATGTGTTGTGTTATGATTAATGCAAAACTAAATAAAAAATAAAATAAAATAAATACCCAATATCTTTGTATTACCAGGCCTCCGTCACTCCATGTACTTGCGCGCTATAATTACCTACCGCTCGAGCGAGCGCTCTCGGACCGTTTGCGGTCCAAATTCAGTGCGGTTTTCACAAGCGAAGCGCACGCACGTTGCTCAATTTTATAATCGTTCCGTTCGTTCGTACGCGTACCTACGATGCTTTGTGATACACATGTAACTTTTAAAGTTTTTTATTTTACCTACACAGTGACCTATATAATTATCTTTTATCTAGACGTATTGCACAGTCAGCACTCAGCACCAATTTATAAAAAAAATATTTTATGAACGATACAATTTTAAACTATGTACCACCTATAGTCAGACAGAAGTAGTCAGATCAGAACATATTCACAGTTCTCAATAACAGACACTAAAAGCTATATTAATTTAATTTTATCGAAGAGGCAGCCCTGCGATTGCTGTAGGATCACGCGGTGCGAAGCAATCACAACTGTACGCTTGAGCATTTAGGCACATTTTAGCATGCAGTGGTTGCTGAGGCGACGGAGTAGGCTATTATCTCAATAGGTATTGGAAATTTTCTACTGAGTGAAGTAACTATTTAGTAATCTGTGGTATTACCTACATTAAAATATATAAATATAAAGTACCTATAAGGCAAAATAGTGGTATTGCTTCTTCCTTAGTGATAACAGCCGCACGGGTCGATCGATCAGGTTATAAATGATAAATGATTTTATTTCTGTAAGTAGGTTTGAACAAACACTTTTACACGTCAATCATATTTTTTTTTTAAACTAGATGAGGTCGGCGTTTCCTCTCTGACTACTCTGAGAAGAAAAGCCGAAACAAACTCAGAGGTCACAGTCTCTTTTAAAGTCCAGACAAAATCTTGGTCAGATCATGTGAAGGCTATGTAGATCGGTGTCTGCAATGGTCTTTTGAGGAAAGAACCACACAGATTGAGTGGACCTGTCCAGTCAGTGCACGCATTTGTCAGTAACCGTGCAGCTCAACTCAGAACTTAAGGAGCTCAACGATTCGACGAACAATACCAAAGAAAGGACATTTGGGTAGGCCGCATCAGCTACTCAAACTGCCAGAACATGATTAAAACTGGAACAAAAACACACATAGTCCTCACATTCACAATAATTTAAAATAATATAATACTTTATACAGTAAATATTAGTGTCATTGTATATGTAAATAAGTATAGATACTTATAGCAAAGATTAAAAGTAAAAATAGTTAGCGAAATAAAATAAATTAACATTGCCTGTGTTTTATTGGAGCAACTCAATCCCAAGCCTTTTTGTCCTCAATATAGTCTTTGACAGTATAATAGGCATTCTGGCATAGTTTCCTTTTTATAAAAGATTTGAATTTATTAAGTTAATATTAAGTTAAGTTATTAAGTTAAGCTACGCTTGCCGCGGTTGGTCCGTGGATGACCATCTTTACATACCTAGACCCCTCCGTGCCTCGGAAAGCACGTTAAGCCATTGGTCTCGGCTGTCATTCGTGGATCTTTGACAGTCGTTACAGGTCGTAAGAAGCCCGAAAGTCTGACAACCAGTCTTACCAAAGGGGTATCGTATTCGTAGGGGTATTGTGGTGCGCGTACCGAATTATTATCTGTCCGTCTTCATGGAAGAAGACTTTTGGCCGCAGGACGTGGTGTTCCGTCGCTTCCGCGGACAAGTACCACAGGATAGCTCAAGGGCAAGCTAGTGAAGTGCTACTAACATAGTTTTAAGCTGTTATTAACACAAGTTTTGTTTTATTTCTGTTAATGATCATGCATGATCAAACGCCGCTCATCAGGTCAACAAAATAAATTGTATTTGTTCCAAAGTTGTACACGACGTAACTAGATGGCGTTGGCGTCGAATTATAACTCGCTATGGTTTCGTTACAACGATTTGGTTGGGGTTCAATGAATTTTGGTAAATATATTGTCAACTATAGATCAGTATACAGTTTGGTTGTTTTATTCAAATCCTCAACCCTACTAGTATACACATAAGGTCAAAATTTAAGTACTGAGTACCATTCCCGGTGTTCGGTATTTAACATTGGTCCATCGACCCGGATAAATATTCGGCTTTTTTGAGTTCGCCCGTGGTACTCGCAGTGGATCGCTGCGGCTAGAGTACACGGTTCCCCCGCATCGGCAGCGACAGCTTCGTCCAGTGTAGTGGACGGGGTCAGCAACAGCGGCAAAAAAGTGACGTTATAGAGGGCGCCACTTGCATCTAGTTCAAACGTGAGGTGACGTACGTGTACGTCCCCCTCGTAGTTCAACCTGTTCAACGTGTCGTCATAGGAAAGACGTCACACCCAGTTCAACGTGACATCAGAACACTGACATCACATCCGTAGTTCAACGTGTCGCCACCAGGGTGCGCCACATACTCCAAATCAACGTGTTGTGCGAGTGAAGTGAAAATTGTAAGTACATTTTACTAATCAAAGACAGTTAGTGACAAGCAATTTTAGACTTTATTTAGTCAGAGATTTTCACTTTGAATTTTTTTTTGAAGAATTTTGGACTTGTAGAATTATTTTAAGTAGATTTTAGACTTAGAAATTTTATGCTTAGTTATTAGAGACTTGTAATTATTCGTGCATGTTAGTATAGAACTTAGAATAGTTTCGTAAAAAACGACGGAACGGGGAACCTACGCCCGATTTCCGCCAGATTATTGTTTCAAAACACTTGTAAAATGTTGAGCAACTAATTGAACTTAGTATTTTGGACATAAGGGACTTGTATTTTTATTTCGAATTAGTTTTGCTTTTTAAGAGAACAAACATTGTTTTATACACTTGTTGAGTTGTTTACATTAGTTTTGTTTATGAACTTTTAATTTATTTGTTATACTTGCATGAAGTGTCAAACAGATTCGAAATTAACTTATACACTTTTTAACTTAGTTTTAATTTAATTGTTTCAAATATGGAGGGATTAATCAATCTATTAAGGGGGTCTCAAAGTGTTATTATTAAAGGATTAGCAAATTTTAAAAAGAGTCCTAAAGACAGATTAACTATCGAATATGTTGAAACCAAACAAGAATTATTAGAAAAGGACTGGGAGTCGTTTAAAAATACAAATACTAAGCTTTATCAGACCTTTAAATTAGATGATATTGATCAAAAGGTTGTTGATATTTATGACACAACTGAGGACACTTACATTACATATAAAAGTTTAATGAAAACAACGCTCAATAAAATTAGAGTTTTAAGTAAACCAGTCCCAGATGGGGATGGTTCTTCTAGTGCATTTAAGTCTGCCCATTCACTTGTCAAATTGCCCAAGATTGTTATTCCAATGTTTTCTGGCAAATATGAAGAATGGACGACATTTCATGATCTTTTTGTATCATTAGTTCATAAAAATGATTCGTTAGATAATGTGCAAAAGCTGCACTATTTAAAAAGTCATTTAACTGGTGAAGCTGAGCCATTGATACGGAATACTCCAATAACTGATGCGAATTACAGTCAGTGCTGGGATCTGTTAGACAAACGGTACAGTAATAAAAGATATCTCGCAAACTGCATTTTGAAACGGTTATTTGGTATTAAACGTATGCAGGTTGAATCGGCGACTTCATTAAAGGAGCTTTCAGACACCACCAGTGACTGTTTAAATGCATTAACAAACTTAGGTATAAATGTGAGTACATGGGATGTTATAATCATACATATAGTGACATTTAAGATAGATTCTGAAACGCGTAAGCAATGGGAATTAAGTGTCAGTAGCAGCGATTCCAACAATGATTTTCCTACGGTTGATCAGTTAAAAGTATTTTTAGAGCAACGTTTTCGTGCGCTTGAGTGCATAGAACCAAAAAAGGGTTTAGGTCACCAGGTTAATAACAATTATACGCCTAAAACATTGTTAGCCTCATCGCCAATGAAATGCGAATACTGCTCAGAGCGTCACAAGCTTTGTTTTTGTAAAAGGTTTGCCAAACAATCTATCGAAGATAGACGGGATTTCGTTGGAAAAAACAGAATTTGTTTCAACTGTTTAGGCAGTAACCATAATGTTTACAACTGCAAAAAAGATACTAGTTGCAGAGTTTGCCAGAAGCGTCACCATTCCTTGCTACATTTGGACAATAAAGGCCAACACCCGGAAGCAAAGCCTGCTACGGATAGTGCTAGTCCTTCAACTAGTGCTACTCAGGTAGTCTCTTGTTTGTCTACAGGGAGGGTAGCAAAGCCCAGACAGGTTTTATTAGCCACTGCGCTAATAAATGCCTCGTCAAAGACGGGTGAATACCAAACAGTCCGAGCCTTGCTCGATCAAGGTTCACAGGCTTGTTTCATAACAGAGGCCACAGTGCAGTACCTTAGCCTGAAAAAGATCCCAATTCAAGGGTTTGTGTCGGGATTAGGAGATAACAGGTCAACCATGACAAAGTACATGGTACAGTTAACAATTAAATCTCGTGTCGACCCAAGCTTTAAGTTTAAATTTTATGCTTATGTTTTAAATAAGATCACCTCTTACCTACCTGAGCGAAGTCTTGACTCAGACGCCTTCGACTGGTTAAGTGTTAAAAACCTATGTTTAGCAGACCCGGAGTTCAACACACCCAACAAAATCGATATTCTGTTGGGTGCTGATGTTTATAGCTGCATCATAAACGAAGGTTTAGTTAAGAGTCCTTCTGGTACACTGATCGCACAGAGCACTACATTAGGGTGGGTCCTCTCGGGTGCTATTCGTCCTGGATACACGACTAGTGCAAATAGTAAATTAAAAAACGTAAGTGTAATGCATTGCAAGGTAGAGGATATTTCAAGGAAATTCTGGGAAATAGAAGAAATTCGCAATAATAAAAAGATATTTACACCAGAGGAGAAGAAATGCGAAGAGTTTTATAGTGAGACCACTAGGAGAGATAGCAATGGCAGATACATAGTTAGGTTACCTTTCCGAGACGAAGATCCTCCTTGCAAGTCGGGAAATTCACGTGGCATAGCTAAATTAAGGTTTAAAGCATTAGAGAAAAGATTAGCAAAAAACAAAGATTTAAAGGAAAAGTACACAGCAGTTATAAATGAATATTTACAGTTAGGACATATGAGATACGTGAAAAAGGATGATAGTAAAAAGGAAGAAGCAGTGTATTTGCCACACCACGCGGTCATTAGGAACGACAAGACCACAACTAAAGTTCGTGTTGTTTTCAACGCCTCTGAAAAGAACAGCAAAGGTGTGTCACTTAATGATACGCTCATGGTTGGTCCGTCGCTGCAGGCAGATTTACGTCACACGGTTTTAAGATGGAGGATTCATCCCATAGGACTTGTGGTGGATATTATTAAAATGTACCGCCAAGTTCGGGTAGTAGATGAAGATGTCATGTTCCAAAGGGTACTCTGGCGTGACAGTCCAGACAAAGAGATCCAAGATTACGAATTTGTGACCGTAACATTTGGAACAGCTTCAGCGCCGTATCAAGCAGTCAAAACCTTGGGTCAGATCGCAATCGATGAAGGCACAAATTATTCACTTGCTGCTTACATGGATAATCTAATGACAGGATGCAGTAGTGTAGAAGAAGGCATAGAAATATATAAGCAAATGATAACATTATTAGGAAAAGGTGGATTTATATTACAAAGGTGGAACAGCAACAGTCAGGAAATACTGAAAATAATAGGTGAACTTAAAATAAGTAAAGTTAAAGAACAAACAGATCAAACTAGAACAACTGAAAATAAGGACAACACAATAGGACAAAGGAATATTTTACAAAATAATAAATTAGAGAAAAAAGAGTACAAAGATGAGAAAGGGTTAGAAATTAAATTAGATAGCACAATAAAAAATTTGGGACTTACCTGGAACCGCAACGAAGATACCTTCCAATATTCGGTGAATCTTCCTCCGCTGACGACTGCACCTGCAACTAAAGGATCAATTATTTCGGACATAGCTCGATTGTTTGACCCACTAGGCTGGTTAGCTCCTAGTGTGGTTTTAGCAAAAACCTTCATCCAAAAATTATGGCTTGCAGTTGTTAGTTGGGATGAAGAACTAAGCACTCAATTAGTGAAAGAATGGGATGCTTACCGTGAAGAGTTGTCACAACTGAGTAAAGTACGGATACCTCGTTGGCTTGGTACTAAATCCAACGATGATCTTGAGCTGCATGGCTTTAGTGACGCCTCTAAAACCGCATACTCGGCCGTTATTTACTTGCGGATACTAGATGTTGTGGGCAAAATCCATATTTCGTTGTTGGTTGCAAAAACCAGAGTAGCTCCCGTCAAGCAAATTAGCATTCCTCGTTTAGAGCTGTGTGGAGCAGTTCTGCTCTCAAATCTTCTGACAGAAACAAACAAATGGTCTTCAAAGGTTCCTGAACCAAAACTTGGAGACATTGTTTTAATTAAAGATGACGATTTGCCGCCAAGTCGTTGGCTGTTAGGTCGCGTAATAGAAAAGCATCCTGGTGATGATAATATCACCCGTGTAGTCACATTGCGCACTAAGACCTCGACTATTAAGAGGCCAACATCTAAACTTTGTATTTTACCGGTAACAAATGAATGAAATATTTTTACTTTAGATCAACTTTTACAATATTTTATTTTTACAATGATGTTTTACACGTGTTTAGCTTTACCTTACATTGTTTACATTTTACAGGGACTATATTATTGTCAAGATATTTTTTGATGCATTCCCACAAGGAAATATATATTTTCCCCAACAGTGTTTTTTAACTTTCTTTTTACAACTGTTGAATTTTTACACTTTGTCATTATAATTTTTTGGCAAATCTAACATAATGTTAGTAGTTTAAGTTGTTATTATGTAAGTTTTTATCTTGTTAAAATGTTTAAGAATTTAGATCAAACCTATGAGATCAAATTGTTTCCTACAAATTCGGACCTATAATGTAGTTCAAAAAGGACATTTCGTCAGTAATGTCCTTGGTGGGCGGTATGTTAATGATCATGCATGATCAAACGCCGCTCATCAGGTCAACAAAATAAATTGTATTTGTTCCAAAGTTGTACACGACGTAACTAGATGGCGTTGGCGTCGAATTATAACTCGCTATGGTTTCGTTACAACGATTTGGTTGGGGTTCAATGAATTTTGGTAAATATATTGTCAACTATAGATCAGTATACAGTTTGGTTGTTTTATTCAAATCCTCAACCCTACTAGTATACACATAAGGTCAATGTTACGAGAAGGATGAGTTCCCGGATAACATAAGGGATGGAAATTTAAAATTAACTTCCATGCGTTTGCGGGAGCACTAGACACTGACAAGATTAAAGCAATACAGAGCAGCCTTACCTTGATTCCCACAGCTAGATCCACCAGTTCAGGTTTCCACGCACTATTGCAGCCCTTTTGAAAGGGGACACAACACTTTAGACACAGAATGTATATTTATTTCCAATTAGCTAGCAAGCGGCGGCGTAGCCATCTTCAAAAGTTTTTGCGAACGAACCCCCGAGATGCGCTTGCGTTCCGTTCGACCATAGATAACACAAGCACTCGAGTGTTGCGCGTGAAATCGATTATTTGATGTCTTGAGGTTTCTTGAGGTCCTAATACCACCCCAGGAAGACTGCTTGCGCTTACCATCGCGCTTGCCTATATCTTAATCAGTGAATATGTACAAATGACAAACGCATAGAAATGAAAGTACGCGAAACATTAGGTACTATTTGAATTACGAATAATCGGTGACGATACATACCGCCCACCAAAATACACGATAGTTGTATTTTCAGAAAATACCATTGGTCGACAATACATGTTACAATGCTTAAGAGTAAGTTACTATACTTTGAATTGAAGCCTGCTTATGGCACGAAATATTATCCTAGTACGAGTATATGAACAACAATACGTAACTAAAGAAAACTTTACGTTTAACTAATACTACTAACGAATAACGAATAAAGACGAATGAAGAAACCTACGTTAACGATTCTAGTCCGTTTGATTTGGCAAAGGACAGATCTTTGCTAATGGTCGCGTAAGAAAAGAACCGTTAGGTAGACGTAGATCCGCGATGCGTACTACTCCATCTGGTCCGCTGTGCAGTCGTTCTACACGCGCTACAGGCCAATGAAGCGGAGGAGTTTCCGATTTGATGACAACCACGGAACCGATTTCCAGTGGTTGCGAGTGCTTAGTCCATTTTGCCCGTTGAGTTAACGAATGCAGGTACTCATTCTTCCAACGCTTCCAGAAATCTTGTTGAAAACGCTGAATGAGTTTCCACCGGCCCAAACGAGTGATATTGACAGACGTCAAATCCTCATCTGGGACAGCTGTCAGGGGCTCTAACGTAAGAAACATACCTGGCGAAAGTACCGAGAAATCATTGGCGCAGTTACTTATCGGATAAAGGGGTCTGGAATTAAGCATTGCTTCGATTTGCACGAATAACGTAAAGAGTTCGTCTAAAGTCAGCGATTGATTGTTGACCACGCGGTACAACGTTGATTTTGCAGCTTTAATCTGAATCTCCCACACGCCACCGAAATGTGGGCTAGAGGGGGGATTGAATTTGAATTCGATAGTTTCGGTATGAGCAGCATCTTGCATCAATGACGAGAGCTCGCGATGAGCACCAACGAAGTTGGTTCCTCTGTCTGAATAGATCGTCTGGACTCGTCCACGACGACCGACGAAGCGACGAAGCGCGGCGATAAATGATTCCGAAGTCAAATCGGTAGCTACTTCTAGATGGACCGCTTTAGTAGTTAAGCAGACGAAGAGGCAGAGATAAGCTTTGCTTATCTTAGCACCGCGATATTTGCCTGATTTGACTCGGAAAGGACCACCGTAGTCCACGCCAACGATACTGAACGGTTTTACCTGATTCACACGAACTGCAGGCAAATCACTCATAAACGGTTCGAGAGGAGATGGATTCGTTTTGAAACAGTGTAAGCATTTTGAAACTCGGTGTCGAATTGCACGTTTAGCTGATAAAATCCAGAATTGCTGAGTGACCAAATAATGTAACGTGTTGATTCCGGGGTGACAATTTTCACGATGGAGGGCGTCTATGATCATGTACGTCAGTGGAGAATCTCTCGGTAGCAAAGCGGGATATTTGTGACTGTATTCTAGTCCGGATCTGGATAACCTACCGCCCACCCTAATAACACCCAGGCGGTCGATGAATGGGTTCAGCTTACGCATTTGTTTTGAAAGAAGCTTGTGTTCTTTCAACCGTTTGAAGTCTTCATGAAAATGAAGAAACTGAGTACGTTTCACTATCATCAACAGCGCGTTGTGAAGTTCTGCACGATTTAAGGGTAGATCAGAACGGCGATTGAATTTACTACGGAGATTGTGGATATAGCGAAGCCATAGACCGACGACTCTTTGGATTTTGCGAATTGACGAGTATCGGGACAGCAAATAATCGATGGTATGCGCAGGGATGTCACTTGTAAGGAGAACCTGTACCTTCTCTTCTGCACGAAGTTCATCCTCAGAAGGATCTGAAACTGAGCAAGGCCAAAACTGAACGTCTTGAGAAAGCCAACCAGGCCCCGCCCACCATAACGAATTGATGACAAGTTCCGCAGGTGTCTGACCACGAGAGGCGATGTCCGCGGGATTGTCCTCTGATCTCACATGGCGCCATAGTGCGCCAGGGACCGCATCCTGAATATGGCTGACACGATTTGCTACGAAGGTCTTCCAGCGGGAGGAAGGCGATCGAATCCATGAGAGCGCGACAGTCGAATCTGACCACGCGAACATGGCTGAAACGGGAAGAAGAGGTTGATAAACCTCACTGATGAATTTAAGTAGATCTGCCAGAAGAGCGGCAGCGCACAGCTCAAGTCTTGGTAGGGAAACAACTTTGATAGGAGCTACCCTTGCTTTTGACAGCACAAAAAATACCCTGATGTTATCACACTCGTCGATAACTCGAAGGAACACCACACCAGCGTATCCACGTTGAGAACTGTCTGCGAACCCGTGAATTTCGCACGATTTGATATGAGCAACGGATAGATGACGCGGAATTCGAAGGTTCTGAATGGAATGAAGTTCTCCGGTGTAGCGATTCCATTGTCGTTTGATGTCTTCAGGAGGATCTGCATCCCAGGAAACTCCAAGAACCCACAATTTCTGCACTAAATACTTCGCGAAGAAGGTCAACGGTGACAGAAAACCAAGAGGGTCATAGATTTTTGCTAGCTCGCTTAGAATGCTACGTTTGCTGCAAACACGATCTTGAGGCTTGACTTCGAAAACGAAATGATCAGAGCTAGGTTCCCACTTCAAACCTAATATTTTGAGAGTGTTGGACTTCTCAACGTCCATTGAAACGTTATCTGTGAGACAATACTCCGGAGGAAGATCAGAAAGCAACCTAGGGTCATTGCTAGCCCATTTGCGCAGCTCCATGTGACCTCGTTTTAGAAGCTCTGTCACTTCCGACTTAGCTTGCATGGCCTGATTAAGATCAGAATACCCAGTGACGACATCATCGATGTACACGTCAGTCGACAAAATGGATTTTCCGAGAGGTAAGTCACTACCTTCATCCTCGGCGAGTTGTTTGACGGTACGACAAGCAAGAAAGGGTGATGAGGAGACACCGTAGGTGACAGTATTCAAGCGATATTCCAACAGCGGTTGGGATGGATGATCTCTCCAGAAGATTCTTTGGAAATCACGATGTTCTTCATGAACAAGAATTTGACGGTACATTTTGCACACGTCCGCTGAAAACACAACAAAATGGGTACGAAACCGCAGAAGAATTTCCAAAATGTTAGCCTGTAACTTTGGACCAATAAGCAAGGTTTCGTTCAACGATACGCCAGTGATGGCGTCACGATTTGATGCGTCAAAGACGGCACGAAGCTTCGTACTGACGCTGTCAGGACGAAGGACACAGAAATGAGGTATGTAATATTTTCCCTTCTGCATATCCTTTGCGGGCACAAGAGTCATGTGGCCACACTGAATATACTCAGTCATGAAGCTCGAGTATTGTTCTTGAAGAACCGAATCAGCGGAAAGTTTACGTTCCAACGAATGAAAACGTCGAAGAGCCGACTCTCGCGATCCTGGGAATGACGGTTCCTTGTCATCTACAAAAGGCAGAGCGACACTATAGCGTCCAGTTGAATCACGATTAGTTGTGTCACAATAGAGTTGTTCGCAACGTTGATCTGCTTCACTCAACTTGGTGACGCACGGAAGCTGGTCTAATTCCCAGAACTTCTTGACTTCCTGAGAAAGCTGCTGGTCGTCTGTAACGAAGAAAGAGTTGACACTTTGTTCAGCCTGGTGATCACTAACACTTCCTAGAAGAAGCCAGCCGAACATAGAATTCAACGCGGATGGCTGCTTCGGTCCTCCGCTCACGCATCCTGGCAGAATGAGAGAAGGGAAGATTTCAGCACCTAGAAGAATGTCAACTGGACCAGGTTTATCACAATCCGGATCCGCTAGATTGAGACCGCGAATATGAAGCCAAGACGATTTGTCGAGCGTGACGCTCGGCATGTTTCCGCATATGTTAGGTATGGTCAATGCTTCAAGATTGAACGCCACTTGACCGTTAATACCTACCTGAAGTTGAACAGCTCCTGAGATGGAGGCTGACGATTGACCTACACCACGAACCTGGCGTGAAGTCATGCGTTTGTCAAGTCCTAGACGGCTTACTGCGCTTTCTGAAATGAAATGAGCCTGACTACCAGTATCGATAATACAGCGGAATGGCTGGTAGTCGCCCGACGAATCACGAATATTAATAACGGCAGTAGATAGAAGAACAACCGAATTATCACCCACGTTCGTCAATACACGAAGGGGTTCACTGACTGGAGGCTTCGGTTCAGGAATGTTATTATCATTTTCCTGATGCAGGAGCGTATGATGCTTCAGATGGCATTTCTGGCATGTAAATGTCGATTTGCAATCGCGAACAATGTGGGACGGCTTCAAACAATTGAAACACCAGCGATTTTTATTCGCGATGTCACGTCTCTCTTGAATCGACTTATCAATGAATGATTTACAATGCGAAATGGAATGAAGTTCCGAACAGGACGGGCACTTCGAAGCAACTCCTCGCGCAGTGGTAGAAGGCGCAGAAGATTGGGTACCTTCTGGCTGGTTTGTTGTCTTCTCTGAATTGGATAACAACGACGACGTAATTTTCTTATGGTTGTTGTTGTTTGACTTGACATCAGTTTTGTAGTTTTTGCTAGTAGATGGTTGAGGGTCACGATTACCAGAAAAGTGAGTATCACGAACGAGTGCATCGCACTGCGCTTCGAGAAAGTCCTTAAGGGCACTGTAACGTGGTATTTCCGAGGTAGGATGCGCTTGTTCAAAAGCACACCGCGTTTTTGAGTCTAACTTCGATAGTAAATGATAACACAATACGAAGTCCCAGTGAACCGTAGGTAAATTAAGACTAGTTAGAATGATTAGGTTTTCGTTGAATAGGTCCAATACGCGTCTTAATTCAGTAGGTGAGTTCACTTTAAAACTAATGTTTTGCATTTCTCGCCAACAAGTAAATGCAAGTTCACGATTGTCACGATAACGAGCTACCAATGTCTTGTACGCTTCTTGATAGTATTCACCCTGGATAGGAAAAGTACGAATAAGTCCTAGTGCGTCCCCGACTAGACTCGCTCGAAGATACTGCATGCGGTCCGAGTCCGACAATGATTCATTCAGATGAATGAGCGAATTGAACGCATCAAAAAACATACTGAAATCTTTTATGCATCCTGAAAAACGTGGCAAGTCGATTTTTGGAAGTCGAATTGCTGAAGCAGGCGACATCTGTGTAGCAGCCTTTGAAACGACGGAAGGAACCAGAGCACGATGCATAGCAAGCACCTGAAAATAAATATCATCGAATTCGGTACGGATTTCATCTTCTTCTTCCACTTCAGAATCATCGACAATACCTAAAATGTCCAAATGTGCTTCTTCAAAATTATTAACCAGTTTCGTTACTGCCGAATAATGTACGATAAATTCATCCAAACGTGAAGAATCCGATTCCACCATTCTTGCAACTTCCAACGTTTTCCGCAATCGATTCAATGCTAAAGTCCGTTTACGTCGTAAGATGGGCAAGTCCGCACACGTAAGACCAGTTGTTTCGATTGATTTAGATTTAGACATTTTCTTTGCACCACGCTTGGGTACGTAAGCCATGTCTCGAATCGATAAGCAAAACAAAAATAATCGACTAAAAGAAATAATTATTTTCAATAAAATCGATACTAAAATAATAATCGATATTTTCGACCGAACGTTGGTACAACTCTGTTTCTCAGAATACCCTACCTACTGTTTGTTGCAGAATTAAACCTACCCTACCGAATTCCGATTCGTAATTTCTATGAAAATTGTTATGAACTTTGTAATGATAATTCGCTAACAAATAACCTTGAATGAATGGGCACGCAACAGTGAATATTATACCTACGTTTACAAATTGAATTGATTTGTATGTTGTGATTATCTACGATTACGAATAGTCGGGTAACATAGCTTGTTTACCTAACTTGTCTTTACTTTTAATTGTCGTGACGAGAAAATGTACGTGGTGCTACTACATGTACTGAACGGAACGATTAATTTACATATAATAACATCGTACGGAACAACAATTCTGAACGAAATAATCACGCAAATCGCTGAATTTTATGTTAAACTTTTGAAAACGAGCTACCAAGATGAAGTAATACGCAAACAACGGATTGAAAAATATACCTAAGTAAATGACCGGCGCTAACAGAGCGGATAGGTAAATAGGTACCTAGACTGACGGATTGGAAGGATTGCTACTTTCTTCATCAAATTACGATTTTTGAATGAAATAAATACACGAAATAAGATAGACGAAATTGTTCCAAGGTGTTGTTCATATACTTTGGAGAAATATTCAATAACTAACGAGATTTGTGACGATTAATTAGGTATGGTGACATGGCGGGTCGACCATTTGTGCAAATTACGAAAGTTAATGAAATCTTTCTCGCGAACGTTACGATTACTGCTTTATTAGCAGTCCCTGGTTTCGGCACCAAAACAATGTTACGAGAAGGATGAGTTCCCGGATAACATAAGGGATGGAAATTTAAAATTAACTTCCATGCGTTTGCGGGAGCACTAGACACTGACAAGATTAAAGCAATACAGAGCAGCCTTACCTTGATTCCCACAGCTAGATCCACCAGTTCAGGTTTCCACGCACTATTGCAGCCCTTTTGAAAGGGGACACAACACTTTAGACACAGAATGTATATTTATTTCCAATTAGCTAGCAAGCGGCGGCGTAGCCATCTTCAAAAGTTTTTGCGAACGAACCCCCGAGATGCGCTTGCGTTCCGTTCGACCATAGATAACACAAGCACTCGAGTGTTGCGCGTGAAATCGATTATTTGATGTCTTGAGGTTTCTTGAGGTCCTAATACCACCCCAGGAAGACTGCTTGCGCTTACCATCGCGCTTGCCTATATCTTAATCAGTGAATATGTACAAATGACAAACGCATAGAAATGAAAGTACGCGAAACATTAGGTACTATTTGAATTACGAATAATCGGTGACGATACAGTCAAAATTTAAGTACTGAGTACCATTCCCGGTGTTCGGTATTTAACAATTTCAGTACTTTATATAATTATGTTAGTTTGTAAGGTCTATGGGCCATTGTAGCCTGAAATAAATGTTTTATTATTATTCCGTTTATTTATTTTCATACATATAAATACATTTTTAAATATTTTTACAAAAAAACATTTAAAAATATAAAAATAGTGGTCCGCCGGTATCAGGAGCAGGGTCCAAGCTACCGGTGGTTAGGGCTCCAGAGACAGGAACCTTCTCACGATACGAGCCGTATCGAGGAGTACTGCCTTATGAATCAGGCCCTTGATCCAACCGCCTAACGAGAGCCTCGAAAGATGTTGATCGAGGCTTTCGGCCATCAGGCCATTGGCCGATACGACAATCGGCACAATGACAGCCGAGCTCACATTCCACATGTCAACAACCTCGTGTGCTAAGTCGAGATATTTAATTTGTTTCTCTTTCTCAGCTTTCACGAGGTTCTCGTCATGTGGAATGGTAACATCGATAATCATTGTGCGGCGCGCTAATCGATCTATCACCACTATATCAGGCTTATTGGCGACAATAGTCCTGTCAGTAATGATAGACCGATCCCAGTACAACGTGAAATGGTCATTTTCGAGAACTGGGTCGGGTGCATACTTGTAATACGGTTATTATTATTTCCTTTATTTCATTTACATACATATCAATTACATTTCTAAATATTTTTATAAATAAAAAAATACCAAAAACATTTAAAAATATAAAAAATAGTAGCCCACCGGTATCGGGAACAGGGTCCAAGCTACCGGCGGTCAGGGCTCCAGAGAGAGAAACTTCCTAACAATGCGGGCCGTGTCCAGAAGTACCGCTTTCTGAATCAAGCCCTTGATCCAGCTGCCTAACGAGAGCCTCCTTAGGTGTTGGTCGAGGCTCTTGGGTATTAGCCCATTGGCTGTCACGACTATCGGCACAATGACCGCTGAGCCCACATCCCAAATGTCGACAACCTCGTGAGCCAAGTCAAGATACTTGATTTGTTTATCTTTCTCGGCTTTCACGAGGTTCTCATCATGAGGGATGGTTATGTCAACAATCATTGCGCGTCGTTCCAATCGATCCACCACCACTATATCAGGCTTATTGGCAACAATAGTCCTGTCAGTGATGATGGATCGATCCCAGTACAATGTGATATTACCATTTTCGAGAACTGGGTCGGGCACATACCTGTAGTACGGTACCTCCGATTCCACAAGGTTGTATTTCAGAGCAAGCTGCTGATGGATTATCCTGGCTACAAGGTTGTGTCTATGCAAGTACTCTCCGTTAGCTAGACGAGAACAACCGGAGATGATATGCCTGATTGATTCTCCCGGCCGGTGGCATGCCCGACAGATGTCAACCGTGCCGTCTTTCACAATAAATCTCCGGTAATTGTTCGTCATCATAACTTCGTCCATAATTGCACAGACAAAACCTTCGGTTTTGTCATGTGTGTCATGAGTCATGTGTCATGTCATTTACATGCATGACCGCACATTTGTCCACACCAAATTCCATCCTGATGGCGCTACTGAAAGTTTGAGTTACTTTCAGTAGCTCCATCAGTTGCAAATTGTTGGGGGCAAAGAGTTTTAGGTCATCCATGTAGAGGAGGTGCGATATAACCTGACCACCTCTCCTCAACCGATAGCCTAGACCTGAATCCTCCAGCAGTGTGCTTAGAGGATTCAAGGTGTTAAATAAGACACGGCCTTCGGTAACAAGCTGTTTATTTGCACTGCCAATCGAGGCGTACGCGCATGACACGCAGGTCGCGCATCTATAACTATAGCTAGCTACTAACTAACCTAACATCCCTCCACCATATATTCTAAACTATACATTCCGTAATTAGAAGAATTTCCGATAATTGGGTCGAGCAATATTCCTTAATTTTGGACGAACTTCCGTAGCTGTTCGGAGATCAGGATTAGGATCAGCTGCTTTAGGTACTTGCTCAGCTGCTGGCTCAGCTGTTGACTCAGCCGCTGGCTCAGCTACAGTTTCAACTGCTGGTTCCCTGATTTCATCTTGGAGCTCTGAGCTTGGCTCGCTCCACTCTTCTTCTTCCTCTGGTGAATCTTGGCGTTGCTGATCTGACGAATGAGCTCCTTGTGGCAAATGTTGTTCTCCGCCTGTCCCGGAGTCCGCGAGAGCCCAATCCTTGTCATTGTCTTGTTGTGCCTCGTGCGATTTTATTTTATACAATTGGTTTTTATGTTTTTTCATTGTAATGTTTTTCTCTGGTATATACACGTCGTACAAAGTTTTGCCAATTTTATTTAGAACTGTTCCCCGTATCCATTTATTATTGTTACTTCCTTTTACTAGTACTGCATCATTTATTTGTAAGTAAATGTTTCTACTGCCTTTATAATATTTGGCCTGTATAGATTGTTTCTCGCGCACTTTAGTTTGCAAGTCTTGTGACAATAATGAGGACGACGCTGACACCCCAAGCGCGGGCACCTCCACCGAGGTGTTTAATAAATCAAACCTGCAACGCAATTTACGTCCGAGCATTAATTCGGCCGGCGAGCTGTCTGTCGTCGTGTGTTTAGTGTTCCTATATCTGAATAAAAATTCTGAAAGGTGTGCCTTAATTTTGTTTTTGGGTGTGCCCTGTGCTACTAACCCTTTTAAGAACTTTTTAATTATTTTTACATATATTTCTGCTTGACCATTACTAGACGGCGAATACGTTGGCGAAGTAATGTGTTTAATTCCATTTAGACTACAGAAATCTTTAAATGTTTTACTAGTGAAAGAGGTTCCATTATCGGTGACAATCGTATGTATTGTTCCAAATCGAGCCATCGTTTCTTGTAGTTTCGCTACGACTGCCGCCGTCGAGTAATCACTACTAAGGGGAAAACATTCTACCCATTTAGTAAATGCATCGATAATGATAAGGTACATTTCTCCTTGCCATGGACCAAAGAAATCTAAATGTACTCGGTGCCAAGGATGCTCCGGAAAAGGCCAAGGTGTCAACGGAGCCCGTGGGGGTGTGGGCCGTAAACTTAAACATACTCCGCAGTTGGCTATCTTGTTTTCTATATCCTTATCAATATGAGGCCACCAGAATCTAGATCTCGCTTCAATCTTTGTTTTTGATATACCTAAATGTGGTCTATGTAGTTCATCTAAAATTTTGTTCCGCAATGACTTCGGTATTATTAATTTGTGACCCCTAATCAGACAATCGCCTTCCCTAGTTAAATCAAAACGACATTTATAGAAAGGTAATAAATTTATGTCCTCTAATTTTATTTTAGGCCAGCCGTTCTGTACATATTGTAAAACCTTAAGTAAAATGCTATCTTTATTAGTCTCCAAACGAACTTCATCTAATGATACAGGTAAATGCCCATCTGCAACAAAATAAATGTACGACGCCTTGTCGTCTAACTTATTATTGTAAACAAGTGAGTCATCCGAGACGACACCTACTTGACCTATTTCCGAGAATGCTCCGTTGTCGGTGTTATCTGTGATCAGCTGATTACTGCTGCCCGCTCCTATGGTGACAGCCCGACTGAAGTAGTCGGCACAATTACTTGCGCTCGGAATATACTGTATCTCATAATTATAGCTAGACAAAAATAAAGCGTATCGCTGTAACCGGTTTGCGGACACTTCTGGTATGCCTTTGTCGGGATGAAAAATAAACATTAACGGTTTGTGATCGGTGCGTAATATGAACGGATTTGCGACACCGTATAAATATTGATGAAATCGTCGAATACCAAAAACGATTGCTGTTGCCTCCCTTTGGATTTGGCTATAATTTTTTTCAGCACTACTGAGTGATCGCGACGCATAAGCGATGGGACGTTCTACCCCATTCGCTTCTATTTGAGCTAAAACCGCACCTAACCCTCTCGGAGATGCATCCACTGTCAAAACCAACTTGTAATAAGGATCAAAATGTGCCAGTGTTTGAGCTGATGTCAGTTCCTTCTTAATCCGATTGAAAGCAGCCTTATGAATCTCCGACCAAGACCAGTCAATATCTTTTTTTAGTAAGTCGTTTAATGGACTTAATATTGACGACGCATTCGGAATGAACATTCTGTAATAATTAACAAACCCTAAAAATGATTTTAATTCCTGCACATTACTAGGGGCTTTGGTGTTAGTCATTGCTGTTACTTTATCCGGGGATGTGTGAATCCCATTTTTATCAATAAGAAATCCTAAATAAGTCACTGAATCTTGAAACAACTTACATTTGTTTTTATTTAAAACCAACCCTGCTTCTTGTAAACGGTGGAAAACCTGCTGTAACCGTTCCGTATGTAGCTCTTTTGTGTTTCCCGTTATAAGAACGTCATCCAATAAACAAAGTACCCCCTCGATACCGTTCAGCAAATTTTCCATGGTTTTTTGGAAAATAGCCGGGGCATTGGCTAGGCCGAAAACCAAACGTGTAAACTTAAATAAACCCTTGTGTGTATTTATTGTGGTGTAAATTTGTGAATCTTCATCCAATAATAGTTGTAAATACGCACTACTTAAATCTAACTGCGAGAACTGTATACCCCCGTGTAATTTAGAAAATAGCTCTTCTGTTCTTGGTAGTGGATACTTATCTATGTGTAAACATTTATTTAATGACACGGAAAAATCCGCACACAAACGAATCTCACCATCTTTTTTTAGTATTGGAACTATTGGGCTCGCAAATTCTGAATGTTCGACAGGTATTAATACACCGGTTTCAACTAGTCTATTCAATTCCTTCTCCACTTTTCCTTTTAATGAAAAAGGTACCGTTCTTGCCCGATAAAAACTTGGTTTACTGTCCGGTTTTAAGGAAAGTTTTATTTTGTATTTGTTAAATTTACCTAAAGTATTGGAAAACAGTGAAGGATATTTGTTTTGATAGTAGTCAAGTTCCGTTAACTCTAAACAATGATTAACCTTAGCTAACTGTAAATTATATAACGATAAAAAATTTCGACCTAACAATGCTGGACCGGCCCCTTTTATGACATATATTTCAATATTTTTTTGTTCACCCACATACGTAATTGGAACTTTCATTACTCCTACTACCTCTAATTTCTCACCCGAGTATGCTTTTAATACCGACTTAGGACGCTCTAAACACACGTCATTAAAATATTTGTGGTATGTATTCAGTGGAATGGCAGTAGCACAGGACCCACTGTCTACTTCAAAAGATATCATGTGGCCGTTAACGTCGACAGACAGCGTCATAGGCTCGCCGCGGAAACTACGTACATTACAAACTAGAATATTCTTACCGTCGTCGTCATCACTATCGTCATTCGCCGCTTGTAGGCAATTAACTTGTCCACTTTTTTTGTTACACATTTTTTTTAAATGTCCTTTCACTCCGCATTTTTTACATTTATATGTAGAAAACCGACACTTGTCTGCTGTATGATTGTTATAGCCGCACACACTACACTTTGTCGGCGATTTTGACGGTCTTGCCGCTATCTTGAACACGTCTGTGCTGGTCGCTGCCGATGCTGCTGCCGTGGATGACTGTCGCGCTGCCCGTTTTGCACTATTTACAGCCACTGCAATTTCCAACGCTTTGGGCAATGTACCCGAAGCTTTTTCGTCCATGAACAATTTGTCCCGTTCCGGTCCCGGCAGCATCCCAATAATGAACCGATCCCGCAACATTTCGTCCATGGCTGTTCCAAACTTGCAGTCCACTGCCAGGCGCCGCACCCGGGCCGCCCACTGCGTCAGATCTTCTCCTGCGTCCTGCGCCGCAGTATGAAATATATATCTTTCAGCTAACACTGATTTTTTCGGCACGAAGTGCTTATCTAACTCCGTTGTTAACTCTTTGTAAGATATCTTTTCAACTGTATTTGGTGCGATTAACTCGCGTACCAACTTATACGCATCATTGTTGAGCGCGCTTAGAAGTACCGCCTTTCGCCGATCATCTTCGTTTCCTTCTGCTTTTATCAACAACGTATTTGCTGTCAACCATTGAGAAAGCCTTTCTTTAAAGATGTTCCAGTCCTGGCCGAGCTCAAAAGTAGGAACAGATCCGATAAAATTCGACATCTTTTTTTTCTGAGCGTGCGTGGGGTAACCGTAACTCGTCGCCACTGTTAAATAAGACACGGCCTTCGGTAACAAGCTGTTTATTTGCACTGCCAATCGAGGCGTACGCGCATGACACGCAGGTCGCGCATCTATAACTATAGCTAGCTACTAACTAACCTAACACAAGGCTAAGCAGAACCAAAGCGGACTCAAACTATCGCCCTGAAATATGCCTCGCTCGATCCTTATCGGTTCGCTATTCCCATGAATATTTCAACATCCTGGATAGTGAAGGACCGTCCTCCATTTGCGGCAATGGACAATGCGGCATTACATGACATTAGGAAGGTGCGAAGAATTGTATCTACTTTATACAACTCTAACACCCTCACGAGCCATGTATGCGGCACCGAGTCATAGGCCTTCTTATAATCTATCCAACATGTCGACAGATCCTTTCGGGAACGACGAACCTGTTGGCTAATGGTCATATCAATGAGGAGTAGCTCCTTAGTACCGCGGGACCTATTCCTACATCCATTTTGAGAGGCAGACATGATGGAGTTGGTGTCTATATGTTTGTTAATTTTAGTTCTCAAAATGGATGTAAGAACTTTATAGACCGTCGGTAAACACGTGATCGGCCTATAATTCTTGGGTTCCGCGGTGCTACCTGATTTATGGAGCAGGTGGGTAATTCCTGTCGTTAGGAATTGGGGTAGCGAACCAGATTCCAAAGTTGTCTGAAACTGAGATGCCAAGCGAGCGTGCGATCTTGTGAACCATTTAATCCAAAAGTTGTGCAGTCCATCCGGCCCTGGAGACTTCCAGTTGGGTAGTGGACGGACTGCACGAGCTACATCTTGGGGGCAGATGGTAATAGCCCCCATTTCTGGTATCGGATCGCAGGCTCGCTCGACTTTCCGAGTCCAATCACCTTCGGTGTGACTGACAGGTACCGACCAGATGCTGCGCCAGAAGGAACACATGGCATCATCATCCGGTAGGCACGTCTCAGTCACACCATGGTCCGGTCGCTCCCAACCCCTATAAACCCACCTTTCATCGCTCTGGAAGGTGCGATTCTGAGTGTATCGCTCTACTCGCCGCCTATACCGACGAATACGGTTTGCCCATGCATACACTTTCTGCTTCAGGAAGTCGATGCGCTCTGTGACACAAGACATATAGTCTTGGGGACTGATATCAGTCCCTGAGAATGCCCGTCTCACAAAGCGCATCACTCTAGGGCGAGTATTGCCCTCCTTGAAGCAGATTAGTTTGCCGATGAGCGTCCTGGCCTCACCAATACGGCGTTCAATTCTGCACTGCCAAGCTGGTACGTTTGGTTTCGGTCGTGTAGCTCTAGTGTCATTTGTAAATTTGACGTGAGCTACACGACATGCTGCTACTGCCGCGCAGTACAGAATCGAATGAATATCGGTGAGGTCTTCGCAGGTATCAAAATAGTTTGATAACTGCGAATCCAGGACCGCCACCAGCGCCCTATTTTTGTTATGCATGGGCAAACGAGGTAAGCGTGGCCTAAGTTCGGGTGGCATGAAGCGATATTCCTGAATCGCATCCTCCAAAGCACTCCTCAATTGCTCATTGTACTGACTACTTACATTTGTAGCCCTATCATTACTCCCTTCGTCAGCATGCGTTATATTGGGCTGCGGATGTATAACAGTCTGCGACTGGGGGGCGATGATATGGCCACTCTGCATTTCATTTCGCAGGCGATCAAGTACAGAGTCATCCAACATATGATTACGCTGGATGATTCGCACCTGATCCGACAGTCGTTGTGCCGAAACGTTGACAGCTGGCTCAAGCACCTGAAAAAGAGAGAGCATCCGAACACGGTACGCGGTCAGATTGTTTCCCCCCTCTGTAGCCCCATAGTATGAGCGCATGACATTTTCATTAATGGATCTCGTCCATCTCATGCGCTGCACACTTCCGCCGGGAGCTGGGACCCTATCAGAGGCCGTTGGGCCTCGAGGTCCTAAGCCATCCGGCGGCCGGCGTCCTCCCCGTCGACGAGCAGGTGGTGGCGACGTGGGCGGAGAGAAATACTCGTCGCTCGAGCTCGACGCAACTGCCGCGGCCGGTGTCGTCACAGCGCTCACAGAGGGGCTGGATACCGGCGGCGGCGAGGCGGAGCTGAGCGAAGAGCCCGGAGGTGGTGGTCGTGCTTGACGTGCGGCTTGTCTCGTCAACATGCTATCTTAGTTTTCTTCGTTTTATTTATTTTATTCATTGTTGTTCGGAGGTGACAACTGTCATGTCACCTCCGAATCGGCAGTTTTTGATATAATTTATTTTCATTTTGCTATAATAGGGTCTCTTTTGTGGTTTTTCACTGGGTATTTATACTATGGATTAATTTTGAATAAAAACTTTAGTAAAACTGGGTTATTACGATATATATTAAAATTATAAAAAAACAGGAAAACAAGACGTTTTTTTTTTATTATTATTAATATTACTCAGTAACTGGGTTGTGGAGGTCAGTTAGGCAGTCGCTCCATGTAAAATATTGGTTCCGTTGCATCCGGTTAGACTGGAAGCCAACCCCAACATAATTGGGGAAAGGGTAGGCAGAATAATGACGACGGCAAAATATTGTGACTGAGTTATTCTTAAAAAAAAAAAATTTATAAAATAATTTGTCTTAGGCAAATATATCGGTTCGAACATTAAAAAAATCTTGTTGATGGTTTAATACAAATTATTTTAATTTTAATGTTATATAGATAATTTATATTTAATAATTTATTTAATATTTTTATTTAATATAAAATTTAATTTTAAAATCAAATTAATATATTATAATAGGGGAGGAGGGATAATGTTCCAGCACGTAGTCGTTGCGTACAAAAAATTGCCTCTAAAAGCAGCCAACTTGTGCTGTGGCTGTTGCTGAAGCTGTTGAGAACATTTTCTTTCCTCACCGATTCTGTGTCTTAATAACACCAAAGATTGATGGATTAATGCCACAAACTACACACATGACATAGACAGTTAAGCTTGATTTTTGACTCCAAGTACCTACCTATTGTTGGGTATTTGGGTAGACGCGGTGGCGTTAAATCTAGCACAATATTTTTAATTATTTTTCAACTTTTAAATCCTTGTTTCATACCTAAAACGTTTGTTGAACATTCGTGCTAAAAACTGAGTGAAAACTGAGAATATTCATGTTGCGGTTTAGTCTGTTGATGAAAAATGTACACAGAAAGCTTTGGTATTACATAATTTAATATTTTACTAGCTGCGTCCCGCGGTTTCTCCCGCATACGTCTCGATTCCGTGGGAATATCGGGATAAAAATATCCAATATCCTAATCCAGGCCATGGTCACCCCATGTGCCAAATTTCATCTAAATCCGTTCAGCCGTTTAAGCGTGAAAGAGTAAAACAAACAAACTTACTTACGCATTTATAATATTAGTTAGGATGTCGCAGTAGACAGGGTCGTTCGCATAAAAGTTTTGAATAGAACTAAAAGATTCTTAATTTCGTAAAATTAAACATATAGGTAAAATTAGAAAAAAGATAAGCTTAAGAATGCAAAGGACTATAATCAAAATGTCCCAAGTGTTGTAGCACTTTGAGTGATATATCATTAGGTAGGTAGATATCATTTAGAGGAACAAATTATTTTATGATGACGAAGCTGAAGAATAGAAGAATTCCACTTCAGAAAAAAATTACAGGCGTTTAAGAGGGCTATCACAATTTTTCTTGTATTTGAGAGTTTGATGAAACTCACCCTCAAATACACGAAAAAAATTGATATTTATTTATAGCACTCCCGAGAGAAATAATCAAACTTTCTCGGGCATATTTTTTTTTTAATTTTGTGGCCATATCTAAACTAAGATCACACATATAAACTGGGAGTTTTGATGTTAACTCTTAACGTTCTTTGAAATATTATTAAAAAATATCGTTATATATCGTATTTAACTGATTTTTAATGCCTGGCTAAATTTTTGGATGATGTTATTCTAATTGATCGTAATGAGTTAATAACAAGATTTTTTTTAAATGGTAATCGATAACTGTTATTATGCCAAATAATAAATAATGCTATTAGAAATAATTTTGTAAGGTCCTTGAATTTGAACAGAACTGATGAACCTGCATGTTCCATACAATTCTATCCCAACCAAATGGCGACGATGCGAAGGGTTTGTTCAAATTCATGGCCCACGTCTTGTGAGAGTAAAATTGTTTAGGATACGATGGGACTGACATACGATAGGCGTAAAAGCCCCTAGAAACAAATAATAAAATAAAAAAATGCTTAATAAATATGGTTTTCTCATTTCATATAACTGTTCCCTTACCTCATCATAATACAGATAAAGCACTAGCACAGCAATAAAGATCTTGACCAAATATCGTCTTAAAAGGAGATTTTTTGCTTTTAATATTTTTCCTCCATGGACATGACTTTGAGTAAAAAAAAAGTTTATATATGTAATTAGGGGAACCAGTACAACATTTGACCAGAAGTCATATATTGCTACAAGGGTTGAGAGAAACTCCATACACATCAGCTCATTGTCCTTTGTCCAACTTGTATACCTACTTTAAGTAATTCCTTTTGCAATCTTGCAATCCAGACTACTTCAAAAATAACAATCCAGTGCATTGTCCTATATCTTCAGAAGTACCACGTTAAAACATTCCCGAAGCAACAGAGTCGCGTTTTGTCCGACCATTGTCTACATCACTAAAATCAGCGACGCGTGCCCCTTATATTTAGGTAAGTAATGATAACGGTACATAATATGTAGGAACACTCAGCCTCAAAAAATCGATACATCGACTAGAATTGAGTCAATTGTCTACAATATTTGTTCCATAATATGGTATCACTGAGTGGCCACAAAAGATATTACACATTGAGTACTTCATTATAGCCTTACATTGATACAGTATTATGGAACACAACTTGTAGGCAATCAAATAAATTCTTATCGATGTATACATATTTTTGAGGCTAACTGTACCTTTTTTATCTCAAAACTCTTCGCATACGTAGGTAGTTTATGCAAATAAGGCGTGAAAACAGGATGTTTTGTTGGAAACCACAGTTCCCTTGGCAACGGTTTAGCACTTTATGTTAGCAAAATGCATAGCTTAACTTATTCAAGCATCTCGAGACACAGCGACAAGGAATGGATGTGGCATCTGTTTTAAGGAAACCATTATTTAAATAATAGTTAAGGTGCAGACCGTGTTGTTTCAAAAGTAGCTTTGCATGCTATGTAAAACCCCAGTAGATATGATTGAGAATGTTCATCAGCATACAAAATGCATTGCATGCGATAATCATGAAAATGTAATGCTGTTCTAGCACACAATACAGACGGGAGGTTGTCATTCAAGTATTTATAATTCACATACTGTTTTTATATATCCCATTGACCGCCCCGGTTGGATTAAAGGCTCCTACAAATGTCGCGCGACGAGCGGTGTCTTTGTGTCACCTGCGTATCGCGTCGCGTGTCGCGCCTGTTTGTAGGAGCCTTAATACTACAAATATGTTTGTGCTTGTGCCGCCTACCTCAGTCGTATAGATACGATTGAGAACTTATGTTCGTTTCTTATTTATTTCATTGTACGACCCTATTCGTCGTAGGTATGTATATGTCGATCTAGGAGCTGGGCGCTCTGGGGGCACAGTAATTGATATAAAATCAAGCGGTCAAAGGGATATTATATATTATCGTCGCTGCGCAGTGAAAATCTAGTACCTAATTGCAATAAACGGTATTTTACACAGGAAGATAAAACTCCGTCATTCATTAACGTTCTCCAGGGTACATTATCATCAATATAAGGCATTAGAAGCATCTTACAACTTTGATTTTAGCGTTTGTGTTGGCAACATTGCAGTCAAGAAACGTCAATCACCGACGGTCTAACGGCGGGCGGTTTAATATTTGAACCGCTGACGTTTCTTCAACGGTGCCATCGGATGTTATAAAACTGCTGTACACAAGCGGAGCGGCCCCTTTTTTGTGTTTAGATTTTGAAAAGCGCACACCTTATGTATTGCTTTATTATAAGTTACTCTAATTTTAAAACGATATAATAAACAGTTGATTGAATTTAGTTATCCTGATTTTATTTGAAACACTAACAGTAAAGTTAACATTTGTTCTAAATATGTATCACGAGGTTTCTACATTAGAAATAAATAAAAATAAAAAATGTTCTTTACGAGGTTTTCACTGCACGGCGCCGATATGTAGCAACTATACTACATAATTAACAATCTATACAATCATAATATTACCATGTAATAACTCTTTTACTGTAGCGCAGTTAGGTAAAAAAAACAAACAGGTTAGATGAGACCGGTAGTGCGCTGTCTAATTAATGCAGGGGCAGATTCTTTGAGCAAAGTGGATCTCTACCATAAATTGAGTAAAGAAGGGTAGGAGGAAATGACAATACCCTCCACATTTAACTCTGATTCACCTCCACCTACAAGTGTTGATCATGATGTTAACTTATCAAAATAGTACTTTCTCTTAGAAAATATTCATAGAGAACTAAAAATTCATTCATTCAGTTCATAAATGACATAAAAATCCAATTCCAAAATTTAAAAAAAATCTTATCGCTGACGATTTAAAAGTTTTTAAACAAATTTCAAATGAACAAGACTGTGTTCAATTCTAACGTGATCGTGATTGTTTCTCAGACTATTGCTGTTATAATAAACTGTACCTGAGCTTGCCTAAGCGTCAGCACAACGTTCACAAAAAAAAAAAAAAAACATTTCAAATTATCGACCTGCTAATAGTGTTATTAACAAAGTTAGCAATCTTCGTGATCTTGCTGGACTCGAAACTTCATCTTGATATTCATGTAGAAAACATTGTCAATACATATCAGATATATATATTGTCAATATCAGATGACTTTGTAATGAGAGCATCTAGAGATTTCCATCGCCCCTCCGCCTACTTGTATCTGTATAAGTCCATAATTAGAATATTAGAATACGCAGTACCGATCTGGAATCCTCACTATGCGAAATATATCGAAATTATAGAATTAGTCCAACGTAAGTACCTTCGTGCTATGCAGTTTAGAGGTTTTCGAAAGAAAACATCATACCTATCGCTTCTTAAAGAATACGATCTGCTTACATTACAATCAAGATGCGTCCTCCTTGAGACAATGACGTTATTCAGTGTATGCCGAAACAAATTTGATTGCCCTGACTTGGTGACTGGTTTGTGTTACCTGGTTCCTCTAACAGTACATGGACGGGAGGTCCGCACCAGGCGACTGTTCGCTACCAGCTTTTGTAGATCCAATGCTGGTATGCGCTCACCGCTATACCGATTAGTTGACACAAACAATACGCGTTTTGGTGCAAACCACATATTATTCATAAGCAGATATAAATTTAAATATGATATAATTAAAATTCTAAAGGATCGGCAATTGGCTTTTTAAGTTTTACAATGTAGGTATCATTGTTAATAAGCTAGGGACGTGCGATTCTGTAACCATCTCACCGTGAAGTGAACACTTAGGTGAAGTGAGCGTGGAGTGAGCTGTCAGTGACATTTACAATCATAATCGAGATTTTAATAATATTTTTATGCAATTTCTTTTGATAGTAGTATAGTATTTCAAAGCCAGCTATCTAAGCGTCTAAAAAATACAAAATAGTTTTGTATAGCCACTTAGCTACTTACTAGCTTTGAAATAATATAAAATGATTAATGCAATTTCGATAAAAAATATTATTAAAATCTCGATTATGGTTGTAAATGTAATGCTTGGTCAATCCCTAGCATCAGTGGGATGACACTGACAAGGCACTCCACGCAAGTCTTCACGTTGAGATTTATACAGAATCGACCGGCTGTATGATACATGCATGATACGCATGAATTCTTTGAAGTTTTCGTTTGTTACATCTTTAGAATATTCTTTATCTTTTTTTTTTTCTTTTAACTAGTTTTTCATTAAGTTAGCTCTGCTACAGTCAACGTGCTAACAGCTTGTTTTTTATTATAATATAATTTAGTATATATCTGTGGAAAATGTTGTGGGTAGTATATTTGTTAAGTTTAATTTTAAGACAACACTGTTTATGCTTAATATACTACTGTTTGTTTTCCCAAATGTAACAAATAAACTTCTCAGCTATCCAACGAGATAATATAATAAGACACCAGATATCTTCAAAAAATATTAACTATATACCTAATTACAGAAAACGGCTGACATTTGCATAGGGGTAATAAGACCTGCCCTACATGCCCTTAATGGATTGCCGTCATGTTACAAATAACCCCGTATAATGAACTCTTGCGCAAAGTTTCGTGCTTCTAGAACCATCAGCTTAGTCTATGCGTTGTCGGTCGGTGATTTAACTTCTTCTTCCCAGCTAAAGCACTAGGAAGTGGTGAAGGGTGGGCGTTTTGAGGGGACTGTCTTATGTGATTTTGACGTTCAAAAAGTGCTGATTCTCAGCTTAATTTGAATAAATGATTTTTGATTTTGATTTTTAATGAATTTAAGAATGTTATTTTGTAGATTTAACGCAGTACAGCTAGGGAAATTGTCTTTTTACCCAATTGTCATACTACGTCAATTTGTCGTTTTCGAGCCATTTCATAAGACTCTCAAATAATGACAGTCTGTTGTAATTTGAATTTACGGACAGTTAAAGTTTGCTTAGCAATCGTTTTCCTTGACTTGTTTCTCCTAGTCGTACAATGATATGAAGAAAATGCCACCTCCATATTTCCGTCAGCCCAAACGGTGCCAGGAAGTTTCGGTCTATAGGATGTTAGATATTTTAAGGCATGCACACTTCGCTGGTTATCCGAGGGTACACTAGTCGGGTTAGAGTGGAAACTTTTAAAATACGAACTTACTATAGAGCTAAACTCATAAAAAACGCGTCACTCGTTTCGGATTGCGCGTCCTAAATATTTCAACTTTGGTGATCCCGCATTTCCAAAGTTGGCTGGTTAAACTGCCCATGGACTGACGTTGAAAAGACTAGCCAGAAAGTAGAAACTAATTCGCTTTACGCCAGGTCCATTGTGGTGTAGGCATAGAAACTTGAACGCTTAAACTGCGAACTTTAAATCCTACTTCGCTTCATCTGTTATATCCTAATTTCTGGAGTTAAATAGTAAAAGTTTGAAGCCGTAATTTCCGAGAGTCGAGAGCTTTTGTAAAGGGGTTAGAATGACTGAAAATTTTAAAAGTGCATTTATTAATTTTATAGTGCAGAGAGGATTAACAGTACGATTATTACGAGAACTGCCAGGCTGTTTGTTATTTCTCGAAATCAATGCAAACATGTAATTTCTCAAAACGTTAATCAGTATAAATACCGGTTTTGCTTTCGAACACTTGAAAGGGAAGAATGTCTAAAAGGGAAGTCATTTCGTTTGCATTTGCAAGTTTACCCCATAAATCTTGAAAGCAATCTCGGATTTGCTGCAGTGTTGTCAAAAATCACGTTTTAATAAAATTTCTGGGAAAATAGTGAAATGAAAGTTGGCAAAAGTAAAGTATTTTATCGTTTTATCTGTCTTCTTTGGTGTGAGTGATGAGCGGTTTTTTTTCTTCTTCTAAAATTGAAGTGTTTTTGTGTATTATACAGGGTGGAAACTTTCAGCGGGGCAGTAAGGAGAAGTACCTTATCCGTTGCAGCTACGCGAAAATAGTCTTAGGAGACTATCCATAATTTTTTATGGAATTTTGATCCCCATTAACAGATTTTCAAAAAAAAAAAAATACAGTTTGCAAGAAAATAGCCATTTTACACAAAAATATTTTTTGATGCCAATCGATCCTGTTTCTAATACTGATCACAAATTTCTATGGGACCAACCATCGTTGGAGTACTCAAAAAGTCACAAATTGCTAAAAAACTTTTCTCTTCATCGATAATAACGTTATCGATGAAGAGAAACTTAAAATAGTTTACCCTATGTTATTTTCTACTTATTCTGATTTTCCTTTTCTATCACAGTGGTTGTAATGTTTCGAATCTCATGAACTCAATAATATTCTTCTTTACACTTAATAAGAACATAATAAGAAAATAATAATAAAAATTCAAACATTTCCAAAAAGCAAAACAAAAAATGCCTTTCTGATTCTCATGCTCAGCTTGTACCACAACTCAGGCCGAGCAGGCCGCCATATTGGATTACCGTTGACGAAATCCGCTGACGTGGCGACCACGACCCGAACCCGTCACGAAATGCACCGAACGTATTTTTACGCCGAAATTCTACCCTTTATTTGTATTGTTTAGTTTTTGGTTATAACCGAACGATTTTTGGTTTACTGCGATTTTACTGCAGGTGTATTGGGGTAGCTTGTGCTGCGGGTATTAAATTTTTATCTGCTTGGAGGCAGTTTTGTGTTGCATAAAAAGTTATGGTATGAACATTGATTTTTCTGAGTTGGCGTTTTTTGTTCATAGTTGGTAGGTCTGGAATTGAACGTGAATTGCTTGACTTGCTTTTATTAAAAAAAAAATTACTATTCCGGAATCATCTGTAGCTGTCAAGTAATGGTACCTACTTACCTATATTTTCCGTGTACATATTAAGACCGAGAAAAAGTTCTTTCGTATCATATAGACAAATTATTCAAGACTAAAAGTTCATGTGGCACCCAAATATCGAGTTTTTTAGTATACCCAGACTTTTTCGAATAGGTCATGACTGTTTTGTGGTCAACTCCTAACTCTTCAGCAATGTCGTAAATATAAAATGTTGATGATAGTCCACTTTAAAAAAAAATGACATTTTCACTCCTCTTGCTCAAAAAGACCGTCATTGTGGCGTACCAGAGCGAAGAAAAAATAGCAATTCTTCCTCTAAAGGAAAAAGTTTTTTTTTTAATTTTTGTGTGTCAAATGACAATGAGCCTACAAAAACGAAAAAGTCTTTAGTCATAAGTAGAATAATCATGAATATAGACTCGACTTATTACTGTTTCATAAAAAAAGAACTTCATTTTATTTTTGAAAATGGATCTAAAATCGGCGATCTCTTTGGTAGAATGCATGCAATGCGTTGCGGCTGCAGAAGAAAAAACAAAAAAAAAAGACAATGGCGCGAAATCTTTATAATTTTCTCTAATTGCAAATTGAATTGGTAGTGACCGTAATTAAATTTACAATAGTGAAAATGTCATCATCTAGTGAGAATGGAGACCCTAATTTGCAAATAGAAGAGAAAGGAAAAGAACCACTCAACATTCATCTTCACAGATGACTGAAATTAAGTTACCGGGAAAAAACACCTCGTTAAATATCCAGAATTGTACAAATTGTACATTTAATTTTTAATACAATTACCTACATATTTCATATTGTATTGGATTGTTTTATTTTCTCGCAATCGTAGTGAAAAGTAGAGTGTAACACACGGCGCTAAAAACCCATTCCAACTCGGTTTCTATTTACTCCCTCGCTAAAGCACGGGAGTAAAACTACCTCGTATATAATGGGTCATTTTAGCTCCTTGTATAACAATCTACTATTACTTTATCTGTAACAGGGCGACCAGAGCGAGATGCATCTTCAATTGACATCAAAATTCCCGGACTGAAAACGCTTGAACCAACTTTGTGCTACTCTTCTGGGTGAAGTCCATAAACGTTACATTATGTTTTTCGTGGGTTCTGTTTCATTTTTATAATAACACTTCAAAGTGTATCGAATTTCTTCTGAGAAATGGTGGGAAATCGTTTCTCTTTTTATTTTCTTTTTTTAAATGTCATCTCCATATTTAATGGTATCAAAACCAGCCAGATACAACAATACAGCCAAAGAGATTTTACTACAACTTTATACCTATGATGATGATGATGATGATGATGGGGACTCCCTTTTCCGCACTTAGACTCTCATTTGGTCCGTTGTGCTTGGGGATACTGGCTAACACAGCCAGCCTAGCTCCGCCCAAAAGCACAGAAGCCTCCTGGGGGCTTCACAGGCTTCGCGGAGCGACCTCACTGTTCCGAGGATTTCTTCCCGTTGAGAAGCCACAGCCTCGCACTCCAGGATAACGTGGGCGGCTGATTCCTCGGCGTCAAGGCAGCCCCTGCAAAGGGGGCTATCTGTGGCGCCTATGTTAAAAAGATGTTTGTTAAGGGGGTTATGGCCCGTAATTGTTCCTATAATTATTCTGAGGTTATTTCTACTCAGGTTGAGAAGTTTTTTGGTTAACCGCGGGTCTACAATTGGTAAAGTCAATTTGGACTGTCTACAGTCTGTTGCTCGTGACCATCTGTTGTTATGGAGTTCGGTCGATCTTTGGCGAATCCACGCACGAAATTGTGAGAAAGGCAGAGGGAGAAGTGGGTACGGGCCTAGCACTTCCATATCAGAGCCTCTCTTCGCAAGTTCATCAGCGGCATCATTGCCTAAGGATCCACTATGCCCTTTGATCCATTGGAGGGTAATGCGATTAAACGTCGATATCCTCTCCAGAGCTAAATGGCACTCAAAAATTAGTTTATTGTTAGTTTGTTTGTTTTCTAAAGCTTTGAGCACAGATAGGCTATCGGATAGGAATTTAATGCCGTAGTTCCGGATGCCTAAGCGCTTTACTGCTGTTGCGGCTAGTGTTAAGGCAACACATTCACATTGAAATATCGAACTGTGTGTGCCTAGTGGTATGTGAAGGTTAATGTTGAGGTCAAGGGAGTGTACGCCAGCACCTGAACCGTTTTGTGTTTTTGAGCCGTCTGTGTAGATGCGCACTTCATGGGCTCCTGACTGATCCCTTTCCTCCTGAACTGTTTGTATAATATAGTTTTTGTTGAACATGGGTTTGTTTGGTGTTCTATCACACGGGGCAGCGATGAGCGGTTGGTACTCAATCGCCCGGTCCAGGATGTTAGCGTGTGGGCTGGTATGGTTTTTGCCCCATATGCCCAGATGCATCAGCCTGATGGCAGCTAGCGCCGCCTCCTGCTGTATGTACAGGTCAAGGGGAGTTAGTGTAAGGGCTATCTCCATGGCTGCAGTTGGGGTGGTTCTCATGCAGCCAGTGGTAGCCGTACAGGCCAGTCGTTGGAAGCGTTGTAGTCTGGTAATGGTGGTCGAGAGTTCAGTCCTCGTCCACCAAACCAGAGCGCCATAAGCCAACATTGGCCTGATTACCGCTTTGTATAACCACAGAGTTATCTTCGGAGAAAGCCCCCATGTTTTCCCTAACATTCTTTTGCATTGGTAGAGTGCAATTGTGCTTTTATTAAGTTTGTAGTCAAGGTGCTTGTTCCAGAGAAGTTTGCTATCAAGGATCACCCCCAAGTACTTGACTTCGTCTTTAAGTGTTAGTTCAGTGTTGAAGAGTTTTGGAAGCCTATGGGGTCCAAAAGTTCTCTTGTTGGTAAACATTATTAGTTCTGTCTTCGAGGGGTTAACCGATAGTTCGTGCCTCGTGCACCAGCTCTCGATTATTTTGAAAGCCCTTCTCATGAGATCACATGAGATGCCTTCAAATTTCCCCGAGATCAGAATTGCTATATCGTCCGCGTATCCCACCGAGTACAGACTGCTGGCGTTGAGCTCTGCAATGAGCTCATTTACGACTAAATTCCACAGCAGTGGTGACAGCACCCCACCCTGTGGGCAGCCTCTACTCACGATACCTCGCGTGGTGGTGTTCACGGTAAACTGAATGGCACGGTATTTTAACATGTTATTGATCCATTCTATGAGTGTTCGCGCAACACCGTGCCTGGCAAGTGCCTGCTCGATGCTGACGAAGTTTGTTTTGTCGAAAGCACCTTCTATATCAATGAAGGCGCCTAGGGTTGGGTTTTTGGCTTTAAGAGCATTTCCAATGCGTGAGACTACGCTGTGGAGTGCTGATTCAGTTGATTTGCCTGCACAGTAGGCGTGTTGATTCGGATGTAGAGGTCTCTGTACCGAAATTTGGGTTCTGATCCTCCTATCCCCCAGCCTCTCCAGTGTCTTCAAGAAGAACGAGGAGAGGCTTATAGGTCTAAAGGATTTGGGCTGGGTGTAGTCGCCCCTACCTGGTTTCGGTATAAAGATTATTTTTACTTCCCGCCATTTCAAGGGGATATAGCGGTGGGCCAGGCTGGCACGAAAAACCTTAACCAGGTAGTCAGCCAGTACATCTTGGCTCCACCTGAGCAGAGCCGGGAAAATACCGTCCAGTCCTGCTGCCTTGAAAGGTAGGAAGGTGTTGATTGCCCACGTTATTTTGTCTTTGTCGATTACTTCCAACGCCATTCCCCAATCTAGGCTGCTCGTGGCCCTCTCCGTATGTGGTTCCCAGCTTTGCTGGGTGGCAATCTGGCATCCTGGGAAGTGGGTGGTTAGGAGTAATTCGCTTGTCTCAGCGTCGTTTGTTGTGTAGGTGTTATCCGTTTTTTTCAGGCATCCTATTGAGTGGTCTGTCTCTTGAGCTAGACAAGTTTTGACCCTCGTTGCCTGATTGTTACTTTCGATGTTAGTGCAGAAACGCCTCCAGCTATTCTTTCCTCTGAGGCGTATCAGTTTTTTATAGGTTTTACGAGCTGTTGTATAGCGGTCCCAATCTACTGGCGACCGTGTGTTCCTAGCTCTGTTGAACAGTCTTCTCAACCTGTGTCGGTGTCTTTCCAGTTCTGGACTCCACCAGGAATGGCGAGCTCCCTGTCTGGGTACCGTGAGGGGACACGACTGTTCATAGCTAGATAGAAGGATGGATGTGATGTGGTTTACATGTTCGTCTATGTTGGTTATTGGTATCTCAGCCGGAAGGGCGTGTAATCTGCTTAGTTCAGCCCTAACCAGTTTAGTAAACTTGGCTCGGTCTGTGTTGCGCGGAACCCTTCTTGGCTTTGGTTTAGTTAGGTTGAAGTTAATGGTATAGCGGATCCATCTGTGGTCTGAGCATGATATCTCAGTAGACACATGCCAGTCCTGTATGGAGTTGGATATACCTATGGTTGCTACAGTTAAGTCTATTATTGTTTGCGATCTCGCGTTTATGAAGGTAGGCTCGGAGCCCTTATTTAGTAAAACAAGGTTATTACTAAGAATAAAATCAAGCATTACCTCACCTCGGTTGTTGGTTTTGACATTACCCCAGAGCGTGTGATGCGCATTGGAGTCTGTCGCGATGATTAGTTCCAGTTTCTCCTTTTCACAGTACTCAACCAGTGAGGCGAGCTCTGGCAGAGGCACCTCCTCGTCGCCTGGCAGGTATGCCGAGGCTAGTACAATGTCCGGGAGTTCCTGTTCGGTTCTGAAAAGCCTGACTGCTGTCAAGTCCCTCGAACAGAATTCGTTGATTAAAAGGTTAGGTACATGTTTTGGGACAAAAATGCAGGTACGCGGGTTACTTGCGGAGGTGTCTAGTAGCAACTTGCCCCCGATGTTGCCAAGACCGCATATTCTGCCACCCCTGATCCACGGCTCTTGGATGAGGGCGATGGTTCTCTCTTGTTGGTTCTCCAGCTCTCTGCGCAAGGTAGCCGACGCAGATTGGCTGTGCTGGAGGTTAGTCTGTAGGATCCTAGTCCCGCAGAGGAGAGGAGCAGAGGCTGCTGTCCTCGCCCTCACTACTCTCCCCCGGCGGAAAGCAATCCTCATCCGAAGTCAGACCGGACGAGGGTGGATCCCTTGTTGACCCTGCTGTTGAAACAACCTCCATTGCTGCCATAGAAGTCGCCAGATCCACCGCCTCCCCAACAGTCCCCACCGCGGGAGGCGACGGGGAGCGTTCAGGAAGCGGCGGAACAGACTCCCCCTGGGGCGCAACCGAGGCTGTACGTGATGTTGGCGCGGCAGCATCCTCCCTGGCACCGCCCTCGTCCAGGAAGCGGATGTATATACTACCCATGAGGTAGTATACTCGCCGTTGCTGATCCTTAATGGTTTTGACCATGGGCTCCGGCACACGAAAGAAGAGACAGGTACCCGGGGGCTCCTGTCTAGCCCTTTCATGTGTCAGAGTCCAGGTGTTAATTTTTAGGTTCTGGTTCTGCCTCGCCAGCATCCTGAGCAGCTCCGTTGTGTTCTCGCTGTTCTCGGGAACAAACAACATACACATTGCCTTCTTCGGTATGTCGGCTTGAGGTCGAACGGTTAGCTCGGTCCCCGGTAACGGGGACGATAAGTTGTGTATGACCCTTTTCAGCCAGGCCAGTGTGAAGTCGTCCTCACACCATGTCTTAAGGACTCCTTCAGCGAAGTGGGCCCGACCTCTAAAATGGATCGCTGTGCTGTCGTTGGTATCAGTTGTGTCGGTTGGTTCAGGAGCCTTTAGCAGAGCCCGGAGCTGGTTCTCGATCGTCTGACGGATCCCCTCCGCTTGCTCCTGCGTCATTTCCAAGAAAGGCTCGGTCATGACGGCAACGCATAGCTCATTGCTCCTGAAAGACGCGGCCGCTTCGGCGTAGCTCACCAAAGTTCCGTCCACCATACGGGAGCGAGCAGGCTTGCTCTTCTTGCCTACCCCAGTTGGTGTGACGGTATCTTCGGGACGCGAACGCTTCTGCGCCCTGGCCGGTGGTTCTGTGTTTGGTTTTGTTGGGTTTTTGCGTCCTCTTGGCCTCGCGCTGCGCTTGCGCTTAGCGCCGGCGGCAGCCTCGTCTTTTGGCATCTCTGCCGTTGTCGACACCGCTTTGAGGGACGTGTTTTTCTTGGACACTGTGTGCCCTTTTTTGGCGTTCGATGCTCCTGCCAGTGGGGCTTTAGCCAGACTCGTCAGGTCCCTCTCAGGGTCCGCAGCCGTTGACGCAGCCCGTGTTTTGGGCGCATCCACATTTGCAGTACTCCTCGAGTCGCCATGAGCGAGTGCTGTCCTTGGCCTTTCGGTCAGGTTCGTGTTAGAAGGCGCATCCATGGACGCAGACGAGGTTGGGGTCGCTCGGGACGCAGCCTGTTGTGGCGCATCCCTTACGGGTGCCTTCCTCGTCGCATCCTTGGACGCAGCCGGGCGTTTTTTTGTTTTGTAGGGTGCATCTGTAGATGCACTCTTGGGCAGTTGCTGCTTAGGTGCATCTTGAGACGCAACCCTTGTTTTGGATGTGGAAGGCGCATCTGAAGACGCGGCCCTTGGTGCGTTTGTTTGTGTAAGCGCATCCGACGAGCGGGACGCAGCTTGTGGTTCGTTTGTTTCGTGATTTGTCTCTTTATCCATAGGTTTGGACGTTTATGCTTCACCGTTGGAGCTCTCCACCCGCCACGGAGCCCTCAGTCGGGGACGTCGCCCGTTCAACGAGCGTACGCCAGAGCTACTCCTTCGGTATAGGATCAACCTAGTAGGAAGTTGACGAGCCCGCACGCGACGGAAGATCACGGAACTGTATACGACACGAGACTATGCCGCAACTCATCCCGAGACCCCACGCCACGCCGGCTGCCCCCCCCCACTAAGCCGACCCTCGCTTGACATCCCGCTTATGGGATGTCTCAGCCGATTGGTCGTGGGTAGCTACCCCACGATCTCCCGTGTAAGAGGAAATCCGAGCCAAAGTGATGTGTTGTGTGCAACCTGCTTCACTCAACCACCAGGATTCCTTCATCCCTCCGTACGGGTCCCCGCGCACGGCACAAACACGCGGGAGGTCATTGCTGTCCATCATCTGCTCTTGTTCGATGGTGGACACCCAGGGGCATGACCTCGCCACCCCTGAGATAAATCGTCCAGTGATTTCTGTTATGTCTAATTCATATGGAATTAGACCAATAACAGGGTGGCAACCTCGAGAAGGAACATCACCAGACTTGCCTTGAGGATCTACACGACTTTTGCGCTCTCCCTCAAGACCACGCCACCCTGTCCCCTCTGAAGGAGGAGGCAAGGTAGGTTTGCGTCTACAAAACCAAGCCAAGCAATCAAGCAAGCGAAGCGTGTTGTTGGAAGCCAAAACATAAATTTGCAAACGACAAACCCTCCCCAACTTTATAACTTTATACCTATAAAATACGAAGAACTTTTTCCCCGAGCTATTAAATAGGTACTTTTGCTAATTGTGATCCACCTCCTTTGCAATATACGAGAGGTAAGTTTGTTATGTCTGTTTAAGAAAAGCACGTAAATTATGAATTAATAATTGATTCTCAGAAAACGAATCAAAATAAATCCATAAAGCGTAATTTTTAGGGTTCCGTACCCAAAGGGTGCCAACGGGATCCTATTACTAAGCCTCCACTGTTCGTCTGATCGTTCGTCCGTCTATCTGTCCATCCGTCCGTCTGTCCATCCGACTGTACGTCTGTCCGACTGACCGTCTGTTTGTCAGCGGGCTAAACCTCATAAACAATAATAGTTAGACAGTTGCAATTTTCACAATGTGTATTTCTATTACCGCTATAATAACAAATAATAAAAACTATATAAAGTAAAAAATTAAAGGGGGGTCCCCATTCAAGAAACGTGTTTTAAAAGATAATGTTGTGAAAACGGAACCTTCGGTGCGAGACCGACTCGCACTTGGTCGGTTTTTAATTCCATATAAGTACCTACCATAGCATACCTGAACATAGATCCGCAGGCATTACAGAGTAGTTCATGAAATTTAATAAAGCCGGTATCCGAGTATCCGTATGAAAATATTGCCGCGATCGTCGGCGCGTCGTAGGCAGATGCTGGCCGGATATTCAAAACTGTCCTATTTATTAACAGCCAGGTGCTCGTGACGTTTCTGATAACTACACTCTCTTATGAAAATGTTGTTGATTTGCTAGAAAATCGCTTAATAAATATCAATTGATTTTTAATAAGGATTTGACTTGCTATCTAGGTAAAATAGATTTGTTTTTGTGCGTGAGATGTTGCTTTTTTTTTAATGTAGATACTGCAAATAAAATCCTCTGCCAAATATGAAGCAACCGACGTGGTTCTAAGCTCGTAGATATGTCCATGATTACTGCTCTTGGCAGGCAGTTTTGGCAATCTCTGCCGAATGCTGATAGTTTACGTTGGGTTGCTGCACTTAAATAATACGTACACGACATTTACGGAGAAATAGGGTTAATAAATCTTATGAAGCCTCAAATGTGCTGTTACTATGAATGAATGTAAATGGGCTGAAGAAATTTTTTGCGCCATTTAATCGCTCTTCATTATATGTAGACCGACTGTTCGTGTTGTTATTATGAACAGGAACAAAAACTTGTTGCTTGCAAAACTATTATTTTCACCTAACCCGACACGGGATTAATTACACCCATTCCCCGCAGGGCCGATCTGTCTAATCCGGTAGTTCTACCCAAAACATTTCTCCCGGTACGTATCTCTCTGGCCAACGTTATTTTACCTGCAATTTCACAAAGTTCGCTCCAGCGCGCGTCATGATGACGTTTACGCGGTAATTCAATATGGCGGCCGACGGAGCGTTATGGCCGCGGGCGAGACATAACCTCAAAATCGCATCAACTCGCATTTGATTACTGGAAAATTAAACCGACGTGGCTGATATGCGCCCCTGGTGTTTTGGTCAAGGAGATTACCGTCTATGCGGTGTTTATTATAGTTATATGGACGTAATGGCGACCAGGTCCACTTTTAGGTTAGGCAAACTCAGCTAAGTCATAATAATTAGATACATAATAAAGTTTGGGGTGGGTAGTAGGTACTTTGCCTGAGTGACTTCCAAAAACTACCTAAATTAGTATATTTTCAGGGATAAATTAATTCGCGGCCCTTACCAAAGTTTATATAGAGCTTAGGCGCTCCAGTAAAAATGATCGGGGACAGCGTAATTGCTCAAACAAACTAAAGCTGACCAGCACCGCAAAGCTCCCGAATATAGGCCGTCATAACTAACAAAGTACTTGAAAAACAGACAGGGGTTCCAAACAGGCTGAAACAAGACAAACAACTAATCAGTCTGTTAATAAAATACTATGTTCTCAAATCCCAGGAGTGCGGCTGAGGTCGATACCACCCACAAATTGGTTCTCGTTAACATTTGGACGCGATTTCCGAATTTGTTGGCCCTTAACAAGCCGACCTCGGGAAGTTTAGCTTGCGAACAAAATGACCGGACATGCCTCAATTAGTGGACGGCGGAGCAACGAAGATCCTTATCGATTGCTGGATGTGCAATTAGTTTAATTGGCACATCATTGTTTGTCACTTCACGTCTTTGGTGTTTATCGGGTAAAGGGGTTAGTTCAATTAATTCTGCTTAGTGCTGACCTGTGGTGTAGCGCTGCCTGGGGCGATTCCCTATTCCTACACAATTTCATTGTAATTGGCTTGTCGTATGGATCAACCACAGATTAAACCACGAAACTAATCAAATCTTTTGAAAAGCTATCGTTTTCAGTCCAGGTTGACTAAATTCGAATCTTTTTCTCACCGAAAGATATGACATACAATAATTATTTCAAAAACCATGTTGGGATTGTCCAAAGTTCGGCGAGTTTTAAACTTGGATCCGTGTCGGCATCGAGCACAATTCTGTGGCTGCTCCTAAACTTTTAAGTAGATGCTCATTTTCAACTGCCCCCAACTATCCATCGGTTGTCGGTTAATCAGCTGAGGAATAAGCTGGAGGGAGGGAGGGGTATTCCAACTTTAGGGATGGGTTGAGGTCATTTTAGATGTTGTTTTGTTAGTTTACTACGTGTTGTGTATTTTTAATTGGTCCAATTTGTTTTGTTGTTTTTCTATTTGAAACAGCAAGATGTCGGCTTATTGAAATGTTATATTTTGATTTTATTCCTACATTTATATCCGACAGTACAACTTAACTATTCTTTACAACGCACAAATGCTGAGGTCATCCATCCAATTACAAAATATATAATCAACCACAGACACTGTTACGGCTAGACTTCATTTGATAACCCAATAACACCGACAACATCTATCTATGTATACTACACATACATAACATACCCAGACAACACACACACACACACTCAAAACACGCATGATTCGACGATCGCAGTCTCATTTTCAGGTCATTACATCGCATCAGCCGCGAAACGAGTTCGCCGCATGGCGCCCTAATATCCGTGTTTTACATACAAATTAATATTATGACAGTCTGCAAGTGTAATAACACTTGGCGCGTTCACTTTGAATGAATTTTGTTTTTGATGACTCCTTATTTAATGAGTTAGAGCTTAAAGACGCTAATTTGGTTCTGTTGTTATTGTAGTTGTTTCGTTTCTTAAGTCAAATAAGTGTTAAACTCATTTAGGTATGTCACATTTTCGTCATGGCTTTAAACTTCCTTGCCAATTTGGCTGTCGTTTGAAACAAGACTTTTGTTCACCTACCTTGGGGTAAATAAAAATGCAACTCGGTCAGCTTCCAGTCTAACCGGATGCAGCTGAATACCAGCATTTTACATAGAGCGACTCTCTATCTGACCTACGCAACCCAGTTACTGGGTAACACGATACCCTTTGGTAAGACTGGTTGTCGTTCTTTTGGGCTTCTGACTATCCGTAACGACTGCCAAGGATCTACGAATAGTAGCCGGGACCAACGGCTTAATGTGCTTTCCAAGGCACGGAGGGGTCTCGATATGTACCTAATGGATGATCACCGATCGCGGCAAACGTACCTGAACTTCCGATCGACCCGTTCGGCTGCTATTGTTTACCCACCAACTTTTACCTACAGTGGCGTGCCCTCTGCGGTTTCAACCTATTACTAACACGCTTTTATTAGCTTGGTATGTATCTATATATCTATTGATCTATGTAACGGAATTTTTGAACTCGATTTTCATCCCCTTCAGAACGTTGGATGGATTTGAATCTTCGCACACTTATCAAGGACCTATCACAATACAATAATTAAAATAGTTAGTTCCATTATCCTTGCCAGGATCCTCAGGATTAAGAAAGAAATAAAAATATGTTATTTCGGACACGCACAGGAAATACAAACAGTAAAAATAATAAAAAATAAAAGAACATTTAAAACTGACAAAATTAACTTTAAAAATAACAATAAAATATAAAATAATAGGCCTGTGCTAGACCAAAAACCAAAAACTCCTATCTCAGCATAATGCTGCAATATTTTAAAATAAATATCGCAGCACTGGTATTCTGATAGGGGCGGGCCCTATCAGAATACCAGCGCTGCGATATTTATTTTTGTGCCTGATTAAGAGCGTCTATAACGTATGAGTGGCAACGTCGCAATTTAGTGTCATATTTCGTGGTTTTCAATTTTAATCATTTAATCGGAGCTATATTTTAAAAATCTGTTTAATTAAATTTTAGAATTACGTGAAAGTGTTTAAAAAGTAAGTAAGCGTAATGCTTACAGTTATTTTACAATGAAAATAACGCCATGCAAGTTTCCAATGTATTATTTGCATATAAATAGAACTGTAAACGCAACGATTTCTTAACTTTTACACAGTTTTCACATAATTCTAAAAAGTTAATTAAACAGATTTTTAAAATATAGCTCCGATTAAATGATAAAAATTGAAATCCACGAAATATGACACTAAATTGCGACGTTGCCACTCATAACATATAAACGCTCTTAACGATTTTTATCATCCCTGATACCCGGTAGTGTCTTTGTGCCAAGTGCACGTATACAATAAACTTTCCGGAGAAGGAGCCTCAGACACGGCTACCACATCCAAGGAAGACAGCAGGCGCGCAAATTTCCCATTTCTTACATAAGTTACCGACTTTGAATAAAATATTGTGTACTGTAGTTTTCCAACAAGTTATATACATAGAATATCTTTCAATAATTGTAGCTAAAATCTACAAAAACTTCACTTTAACGGTGAATAATTGATGTTATAATAAATAAACAAAACAAACAGAGCTACGTTTAGAGACATGCATGGTTCAACCTTTAAGATAAGCATGCGACTACTCGTAGGAGTAGTCAGGGAGTTTTGCACATCATATAGCTCAGAACCCGTGGCGCGGCGGTTTTTTACAGTTGATGCACGCGCGAAATTACGTCATTCGCGCTCTAGTGTAAACAATGGGTTTATCTAAGTATTCGATTGTTTTTGTTAAAGCTGATAAAAGGGCCGGTTAAACTGGTACCCAGGGGCATTGACGATAGTTTGCTATTGGGAACTAGAGATTCCCGCGGGGATTTAGCGGTTAACCGTGTATTGAGACATTCACGGGTTTATCTTTGAGACAAGCATATGACTAGCTTAGTTTTTGGACCCATTATAACCCGGCTAGCCACAGAACCGACCATCGACAGTTGATAAGGCAGACATTTGAAATATCTGCCGTGAAAACTACGGTTATACGATCAGCAAAAAGTAACTGATTTGTGCCAGCTAACAATAAATAGCTAACAGGATACAGTTTAAAGAAAACCACGCTTTTGTAGATAACTAACAGTAAAATATTTACGACAATTGATATCAAGCACCCCACACTTCTTACTGAATGAAATAGCGATTTCTGCCAGTCCAATCTACTGTAAGCCGCGTAAAACAAACTTCAAACAAAAAAACACGCTTTTGTAGTTCACTAACAGTAAAATATTTACGACAATTGACATCAAGCACCCCACGCTTCTTACTGAATGAAATGGCGATTTCTGTCAGTTCAATCTACTGTAAGCCGCGTAAAACAAACTTCGAACAAAAAAAACACGCTTTTGTAGTTAACTAACAGTAAAATATTTACGACAATTGACATCAAGCACCCCACGCTTCTTGCTGAATGAAATGGCGATTTCTGCCAGTTCAATCTACTGTAAGCCGCGTGAAACAAACTTCGAACATAAAAAGCACACTTTTGTAGTTAACTAACAGTAAAATATTTACGACAATTGACATCAAGCACCCCACGCTTCTTACTGAATGAAATGGCGATTTCTGCCAGTTCAATCTACTGTAAGCCGCGTGAAACAAACTTCGAACATAAAAAGCACGCTTTTGTAGTTAACTAACAGTAAAATATTTACGACAATTGACATCAAGCACCCCACGCTTCTTACTGAATGAAATGGCGATTTCTGCCAGTTCAATCTACTGTAAGCCGCGTAAAACAAACTTCAAACAAAAAAACACGCTTTTGTAGTTAACTAACAGTAAAATATTTACGACAATTGACATCAAGCACCCCACGCTTCTTGCTGAATGAAATGGCGATTTTTGCCAGTTAAATCTACTGTAAGCCGCGTAAAACAAACTTCGAACAAAAAAAACACGCTTTTGTAGTTAACTAACAGTAAAATATTTACGACAATTGACATCAAGCACCCCACGCTTCTTGCTGAATGAAATGGCGATTTCTGCCAGTTCAATCTACTGTAAGCCGCGTGAAACAAACTTCAAACAAAAAAACACGCTTTTGTAGTTCACTAACAGTAAAATATTTACGACAATTGACATCAAGCACCCCACGCTTCTTACTGAATGAAATGGCGATTTCTGCCAGTTCAATCAACTGTAAGCCGCGTAAAACAAACTTCGAACAAAAAAAGCACGCTTTTGTAGTTAACTAACAGTAAAATATTTACGACAATTGACATCAAGCACCCCACGCTTCTTACTGAATGAAATGGCGATTTCTGCCAGTTCAATCTACTGTAAGCCGCGTAAAACAAACTTCGAACAAAAAAAACACGCTTTTGTAGTGAAGTAAAATAAGAACAGAGATATCAAAAAAAAAATGTGGTAAAAAAGCGTGGGTTGCTTTATCATAATAGTAATTATGATCCTTTTCATGGTGACGCTGATTTTACAAATATTCACAAAAATATTTACAACAATTCAATAAATAACTAATAAATACAACATCAAGCACCCCACGCTTTTTTACCATAATATTTTTTTTTTGTTTATCACTTTATTCTTATTTTAAACTAATTTAAAAAAAAAAACTACTTTTTAGTTCGGTTATATACAAAAGCGTATTTTTTAGGTTTTTTTATACTATTATTTTTTCTAGTACGTCATTAAATTTAAGTCATATTTTTTAAGTTTTTATATGACTTAACATACAAGACATAAGACATAACATAGAACTTCAGTTGCTGAAAAATATGAATTGAATCCAGTCGATTTTTGTAAATTTACTACATACTTACATTTTAAATTGAGCCAAATTAATTTTATTGATTAGACTTTACCTTAATTCCTAATTAAGTTTCAATTTATTATGTTCTGTTATCTGCAGTCAACCAAGTTATATTATTGAGTTCTGCACAAATAGTGTAAGATATTCTTCGAATTTGGTATGCACTTTCCCTTATTAACCGACTTCAAAAAAGGAGGAGGTTTTTATTTACCGACTTCAAAAAAGGAGGAGGTTTCTCAATTCGACCGTATATTTTATTTATGTGTGTTCGCGGATAACTTCGTCCTTTATGAACCGATTTTGATGATTCTTTTTTTGTTGGAAAGTAGATATCCCAAGGGTGGCACCATGATAAGGAAACCAGGATCTAATGATGTCATCCCAGAGAAATCGAGGGGAACCTTCGAAAATCGTAGTGGTGACTAGTGCATTTGTAAATTTTTTCATTAATTATTTTAAAGAACTACTATTTAATGAAGGTCTGGAGTCAATCTGATGATGGAACCGAAAGACAGTCGAGGGAACTCTTCAACGATTTACAGCGATTATCTGGTGTTTGGGCTGGATTAATTTGTATTGATGAGAACTTTACACCTAGATGGGTTGTGACTGTCATTAGGGGTCTGATGATGAAGACGAAGGACAGTCAAGGGAACTTCTCAACGTTTTACAGTAGCTGCCTTGTGTTTGAACTTAATTCATTTCTATTGATGAGAACTTTGCACCCATATGAGTTATAAGTGCCATTACCGGTCTGATGATAGAGACCATAGACAGTCGAGAGAATTCCTCAATGATTGACAGCAGTTAGCTTTTGTTGGGCTTACTTCATACGGTTCAATGTGCCAAAATATTCAGTTCGTACAAAAATAATACCTAATTAAGATTGAAGTTTTACGAATACCACTACCTACTAGGCATGCTGATGCGTCAATTTGACACTGAATTTAAGTTGCGTAATCGCGTCATCTCTAGCAATGCTCTTTCGTCGTGTGGCCTACCTACTCAATAATTTGTTTGAATCTAAGTCAGACAACGCTATTCCTTCCAAGGTTTTAACACGACTCAGAGGAACATACACTTGTCCTTTAGCGAATTTTTTCTTGCCTCAATCTATAATAGCTTTTTCTAGTGTAGTTCCCTATAAGTTGTGAACCGTAACTGCCCAGCTTAAAATCAAAGGTGACATTCGGCGCTCGACATCTCCGTATCCCTTTGTTGCTTGAAATGTTGCAACAGTAGGAGTAATCGGTACCCAGCCATTTTTATCTTTAATTCTACTTCCAACCGTATCCTTATCAGAACCGATTACTCGAAGACGCCTGAACCAATTTGGAAAATTATTTTTTGTTTCCCAGGTGGTCACATTTAAATGTTATCGAAATCGGTGAGGCGGTTTAAAAAAAAAATCAACATTAAATAAAATAATACCGCCTTCAAACGGACGTGAACGTGTAAGACGATCGTTTTCGAATTGGTAGGTCGTATCGGGGTAGGTAGGTACTATAATTACAAAGTGAAATTAACTTTAATTTCGGAAATCGGTGTCTTTGGATCTGTATTTTGGTTTTTGCCACCGATTTCCGAAATTAAAGTAATTTTTGACTTTGTAGTGTTTTTTTTTTTAGAAGGCGTTTGTTATTATTTGCAAAAAAGTTTTTTATTTGCTCGGATGTTTTAGCCTTTTCTCTAGTGTAATACCCTATTTTATTTGTCGTAGGTACCAAACCGAAGGAAGGGAACCAGCTAAAAAGGGCTGCTTTCGGCCCTTTTTTCGGGCACCGGACTTCACTGGTGAATAGTAATAAAAGCTGGCTGGCGCAAGCCTGGGCTTGCGTGATTTTAGGTCGCTTTTAGCAGCCACATAGAATCCTTGCAGTTCGGGACCAGCAAGTCCGTTTTGGTCCACGAAAAATTATCGTCGTATCACCTGCGATTCGGTTCAGGCGTGCTACGCTTTGAGGTTGCAGTTCGTCAGGATCGACTTGTTATTTAAACCATCACACTTAACTATCATAGTTGTTAGTACTTTTAGGATTAACATTTTTACACCAGGACTGTTTCTATTGGGTTAACTTAGGTTCATCTTTATAAGATAATATTAATTTGAAACTTTACGTAATTTAGTGGTCACGAACCTAAAACCGCGCACAAATGCGTAACAAAGATTTGCCATCCGATGTACCTTAAGTTTTGTCGTAATCTCTATGCATTTCGGCCGAATCACCTGTTCCGCAACGGTTTTAATGATACCTACTTAATTTTAGCGTTTTATATTTGTTTGATGCGATTCTTTTTTTAAAATATGAATAAATTATTATATGTGTATACACTACCTACTAGCTGCTATACTGATAACGTGTGAGCCTAACCTTAGATAATAAACAAATCTAAAGCCATTTATTTTCATCGTGGGCGTAACCTGAAAAACATTTTGAACCAACACTTAGATACATAAATAATATTAGAATATTTAGGGACATACGTGGTTATAGCGTAATATTGTGAATGATTAGTTGCATATTCATCTGAATTACGGCAAAACGGAGGGTGGTCCTTTTGAAGTTACGAAAAAACAACTCTTTAAAATTTTCTAGAACCCTCCACTTCCATCAAATTGCTCCACACACAAAGTATTGATTGAATTACAAGTTCCGAAGTATAAAACAGTGGTGATGTTCCTCGGTGCCCCGGGTCGTGGTGATGCATAAATTATACAATTGTTGGGCATTAATACTGCCCAAGAGACCCGGATGTGTTTCAATAAAATGTTTCGCTGAATTTATTAGCTCTCGCTCTTGGTGGCCAATTGACTGGGCCAGTTTCCGCGGTTTGAAGGATGGATTGGCTCTTTTGTGGGGATTTTGAACTTAATGGTTTGTGGATCCTGGGTTGTATTTTGTGTAGTGTTAAACGCTAGTGATTTATTGGTGCGTTTAAATTGAAAAGTATAGTAGCTATGGATCAACAACTATTGTAAATTATGTAAGTCTTCATAAATACCTATTGAAAGAATAGCCCGAGTGAAATAACTATAAGTTAATTTTTTAAATTGTATATCTTTTGTGTTTATTTATTTTATTTATTTATTTAACACTTTAAGCACACAAATGTACAGAGGCGGACTTAATGCCATAGGCATTTTCTACCAGTCAACCTTTAGGTGATGCAGAGACAAACAGTGGCAGGTGCAAATTATAATGATATTTTAGGTTAAATAATTTTAAATAATATATAGACACGTATAAACTTATTTAGTCTATAAATACATATAATACATATAACTGTATACGTATACTATAACTAATTATATATAAATATAAGCACAAATAAATGTACATAAATACACGAGTATGTTAAAAACAAATCTAATAACGACATCGTCTGCAATTTTGTCTTTTTTTTCTCATTCGATTACGACGCTTTCGAATTTTCTATTGTCTTTATTTTTTCCGATCATTTTAATCGAACATTTTGGGGTGCGCAGAATATTGAATGGTATTTGCAATATATTTTAGAAGAGAGTATCGAGTTTTAATTAACCGGGATAGGTTATATTGATAGCATTCTTCTTACTTATTTTTTTTTATGTTTATTGTTATAGCATGACCTGTTGGATAATTGCATTACAGATTTTCAATGGCAATGCCTTTCATTTTAACGATTCAAAAACATCCATTGCTTGGTTTACGTCATTGGGCGAGAAATCGACAAACAATGAGAAAACATTACCGCTGTGATGATACCGCTAGCTTCTTACGAATGTGCTCGCGAACTTTAGTTTTAAAGGATAATTGTTTCACAATCTATTGCCAAATTAAAGTTATTCTTTCTTTTTTTAAGTAATCAAATAAGGAGATCATCTTTATCTTGGATTAAAAAACCTAATATTAATGAGTTTTTAATACTTATAAACATTATTTTCGAAGGACGACACTGCGCCATTTATTCCTGGAACCAACGAACAAGGGTCCAAATCTTTACTTTGGCGTTTCTTTTAATTATCTAATCTTTCGTAAAGTCCAAACAAAGTCCGACAAACAAGGAAAACGCCTCCTCAAATTATGCCTCCAATAGGCTTCAATTTGAAGTTGTAAAAAGTTTTCAGTACTTTCTCCTAATGAACTAACAAATGGCTTCGCGATACACAATGGTTTAATCAAACCGCATTGAGATAAGGGAAACAAAAGGCCCCTTTTGAAGGGAACTGGGGCATAAGAATCAAGCTGTTTTCAGCATATTTGTTACATTTGTAGTAAGATAGAAGAGAGAAGGTGGACATATATGACGGTAAAGAGATACTAATGAAGTAGGAACCTAAGTGGAAGTGTGTAGAAAAACTGTTGAAGATTTAATAAATTATGTGACTGCCTTGCATTTTTTTAAAAGATGGACGCAATCCATTGTAGCCTGGGTAGATATGTACCTACCTACCTACATTTTTTATTTTGATAAAGTTGTGCACATTTAATTTTGACAAGCGATCAAAATAAATATTGACACAATACGGTGTAGGTATATACTAAAATAAAATAAAAAATGTCGTGAGCTTTCTGCCACAGACAGTTAATAACTTACACCACACCACAACAACTCCAAAGGCCTAATAAAAAGCGACAGGATAAAATGATTTATGGAATAACTAGATAAAGAGGGTGCCAAGTTTAGTAGACCCGCTTCAGGAAGATAAGACAATAATAATAGATTTGTTACTTTTGTCATGCGCAAGACAACCAACAAAAACGCTTTGAATGTCAGTAGTCGTTGGAAGTGACAGGCGGAGTATTGTCGCCCTGTTACGTCCCTAGTGGTATTGGCAGATTCGGTGGAACTGGAATTCGGGCTTGGGGAAGTACTTTTTGTCAGCAACAGTTCCGCGTCGAGCAAAAACGCTTTGATTTTATAACTCAAACGACCCCTTGTCGAGAACACTTGCGTTCTCCGAACAGTGCTGACACCTAGCTTTCAGAAAACAAACAAACCGTTCAAACGGGATTTAAAATTGGGTAAAAGTGAAATAACAACCTTGTTCCGTGTTTCTGCGAATTTTATTTCCGATCGACAAGGTCCAATTTGCGTAGTCTTTGCACAAAACATGTTTTTTAAGCTAACTTACCTAAGTCGCTAGGCCTTCGGCCGAAGAAAAAAATACATTTTTAAAGCACATTCTCTTAAACCACATAACATAGGCCTCTGCAATACAATTATACAACCAACTTTTGTTCGCCCCCTTACGTAAATCAAACGCCTACCCGAGATCTTTACTGTAGTTTATCTATCCACTCAGTTGGCGGTTATTATACAATGTACAATGTCTATATGAAAAAGTAATCAATCCCACCGATTTCCAATTACGCTCACGTCATCAGCACGCGGCTTGACTAGATAATTGTATCTAATCTGAATGGATTCGTAAATCTAATCCGCTGTGCAATAATTACTGCAGAATAGGGTCCACTGTCACCGCGAGGTACGCTTCAATCAGGAAATAGGTAGGTACAGAAGGTCGGCTCCACCACACAAAGAGCAAAAACGAACGTACACATATACACGTGTCATGTACAGCGAGAACAAGCGCACTTGCAACTGGTTTGCAACTACTACATACAGTGTATCTGAGAATATTTGCAGGATAATCTATAAAATGGTATAACGCGAAACTATTTCCAACCGCGCGCTCCCGCCACAGTGAGATTCTTCTCGGTCCTGCTCGTCCAACAATGACGAATCGAAGCTTCTAGAATATTCAACTGCGTTCTCGTTCTATTGCATGCGCGTCGTCTGTTTTTAAGGAAGCTTCTAGAATATTCTAGAAGCTTTCTTAAAAACACGACGCGCGCGCTTCTTTTTGACAGTAGCCGTCTGACGTCCGTCAACTGGGCTGCGCATCGTAAAAGGGAAGCGCGAAACTTCTATCTTCGCCTCAAACCCTATTATTTCTGTTTATTTACGAGTATATGTTACTAGAAATAAAGCACTCACAGAAAATGTGTGTACTTTAAAATATGGAATACATTTTTACTTATTTATAGTGTGATAATACCATCTCAGTTACTAAATTGGTTTAGAATTGTGTTAAAAATTAAAATTTTATGATAAATTACAGCACAGCGTTTTGTGTGTTTTTGCTAGAGCTAAATTGTCTGATTTAAGTTTTCTGTTTTACCTACAAGCAATTTGCATGCCTGAGGGCAAACCCCACCACACCAAATACCAAATTGTATACTGTTGTAATAGTAATAATAACACCCATATTTGCATAAAAAGTAATTTGACTTTGCCTTTGCATTCGGTTGAGATAGAGTGAGATCGCCCCACGTACGAGTCTATATTTGCGAGCGCCTGTTTTCATTAGTTGAACGGAGCCAACTTTCTGTACTATTCTGTGACAGCGCCCACCGTTAGAAACGCTCCAATTATGCGCAATATGCCATTTCTCCACTGCCGATGTTAATTAATTGTCTGGTTGATTAATTAATCGTCATAAAGGAGAATTTGGTGATTTACGAGTTTTGGCTAGGTTTGTTTATGGCACTTTACGTGAGTTGTATAGTGTGGAGGTACAACCCTTGGTCTAAAGGGTTGTTTACTGGTTACTGTGAACTGAAAGACGTTTAGGACGGCTCTTCGCTGTGCGGAGCGATCATAGAGAATAGTGGTTGCAAACATACGGAATCAGTGTTTACTATTTAAAGAATCTTGATTCTTCTAACTGAACAAACAGCTCTGCTGCTGGGGAGTTTGTTGCGCCACTACTTTTTCCCAACTGAAGCACTAGGGAGTGGTGTTTTTTTTTTGTTGTAATTTTGACTTTCAGACATTGCTGATTCTCAGCCTAATTTGAGTAAATGACTTTTTATTTTGATTTTGAATGCACTCCCTATTTATAATATCGTAGAGTTCCACCCTGATTTAGTTCAATGACCGTTTTATATTCTACAAGAACAGTTACGATTGTGATATCAATCGATATTTAATACAATATTTTACTATTGCTCCCTCTAAATGGTCCACGGACGGCCAAAAATGGGCCATCTCATCAACCGAAGTTTCAAAGCGATCACCTAATCGCAAGATCTCCCAATTGATTACCGCACCATCTCGCTAACCATTATAAATTATTACAAGTCTTCGGTGAAATCTATTTCGAGAAAGAATCGACTATAATATCGGCCAGTCATGACAAATAGGATTGTTCTCGTCCAATCCGCCCGTCATCCTTTTGACCGCGGATGATCGTCAAGAAACCAACCAACGAACATTTCTTGCCGGCAAAATTACATTTTTTCCTCAACAACGAAAATGGAAATACGAATAAGTGGCTTTTTGTATGATGTTTATTTGTTCTCGTCTGTTCTGTGTTTATGAACCACTGGATGTAATCTGTGGTCAAACCTTTATTTTTCCTATCCACGATGGAAACATTGAAGCCAGGCCCCGGACAGACCCCGATTATAGCTTTACTGAAAGAAACCATTAATTATTTTTTTAAAGTACCTACATGAACCAGTTGGTAGTACTATCTTCGTTGATGAACAAATGTTACCTAATAGTTACTTTATACATATTTTTTCACACCCTAAATAGGCTGATATCAGTAGTTATGTAAGTGAATCAGTCGGTAGTACGATAGTCGTTGATGCATAAATGTTACCTTATAGTTATTGTAGCATACATATTTTTGACAACTCCAATAGGCCTATAGTTTCGTTTCTATTTAGGCAAAAATCAGCAACTCTTTGCTGCAACAATTTCGTCCGCACGTGCATGCTCCGCCTGCCTGACACGCCACATCGTGCTGACCGCATGCACATTGTTTTATTGCTCAGTCGTCAGTCGTCACCGCGCTGACTGGGCCCCGTCAGCGTAACTAGGGTGAACTGAGAGACGCAAGTGGGTTTGTTGAACTAGATTCGTTGATTGATAAATGTATGTATGGTGCAATTGTTTGATTTTAAACGAGACAAGCTGTCGCTGGAATCGGCTGGCTTGTTTTTGATTTTAAAGTAAGCTTGGATTTCTTAAGTTTGGATGTCTTATTATCGACCGCAAAATGGCCGCTGTCTTAAAAATTATATGATCTTTTTGACATTGAAGACGACCGTCACATTGAGGTTGTTATATTATAATGGCACTGGTTTCTGAGAAACAACACCCACTTTTATTTTCAACAAAATAGGAGCGTAGAGCGAAAAAAATTACCTCTCAGTGTTTTCTAGCTAGCCAGAGCTAGAAACTATTTAGTCAAAATATTAATAAGTAAACGATCTGTTTTTGACCTAGAAACTACGTTTTCATTGAAATGGTTGCACGCTGACCACAATATACGTTGTTTTATTTTCGAAGCGTCATGCGTCACTGCGCCGACTGTGAGCCGTCAGCGCAGCGTAACTAGGATCAAATGGATGGCTTGGGGTAAACGGTTGTGTAGAATTTTAACGTAAAAGTTAACGTTTTAAAAAGATCAAAATGCATTGTTTTTATGACGATAATGAATGGTACATAAAATACCATTGTTTTCAAAATGAAAACAAACCAAATGAGGTTGTAATTATGATTTAGATTATGACTTCTTGCTACCTACCTACTTTCAGATATTGTGAGGTCACAATAACTATCTACAAAAAAAAACATGTTACAAAAAATACCTTACAATAAATACAAGTACCTACTTACCTAATATAAAAGCAATTTTTTTCTACAATGGTTCTTTATTTTTATTTTTTTTAACCTAACTTTAAAAAGCTATTTATTGTTAGGTCATTTTTCTAACTCTGCAACATACTACACAACACACAACGCGGATACTAACACATCGTTGCTCTTCTTCTCATAAAGCTACGATAGGTTCGAATCACCAATTGATAAGCCTGGCTTTATGACACCGGTAAGAAACAAGTATTTTCCCTGTAGCCCGAGGACAAGGTATATATTTTAAAGACATTTTTTTTTTTTTGTTTCCGGGGTGGAAAATCCTCGTGAATGTCCGCCGCCCTTTCGGGGTCTGTCAGAGTCTTACTGACTAAAAACCACCCCGGTGTTCCACCTCACACCTACGCCGGGGGTCGCGGGAACGTACGATCCTTCCGCAACCCCCGACTGGTGCCGGCCCGCCACCGCGGGCCTCTTCGGGTCTGGGGGAGGTGTTTGACTCCCCCCGTGACGTCAAAGAGGGGCGCGCGTGAAACACTACGCTCCGCCACCTCGGGTCCTGATGTGTGGGGGGTGACGGACGTCCCCGAGCCCGTCGCCCCTGGACCCATTTAGGGGGGCTGGAAGAGAGCGTTGTCCGCCCTCCGCCGACGCCCGGTGCGCCTTCTGCGGGCCGGGTGAGTGGACGAGATCTCTCTCTCCCTTACCGCAGCCTCCTTCTGCGAGACGACTGTTTCGCAGAAGGCAACCACCGCGTCCCAGGACTCGTCGCTGCCGACCATCGACTCGACTACGGCCGGCAGCGACCAGTCACTGCCTACTTCTGAGATGAGGGCACGGCGCGGGTCCTTCCCAAGCGGCACACTCTGCCAGCGTATGCCGCGCCGTGTCCTCCCGGCAGTCGACGCAGTGATGACGCCGGGCGTCCGGCTCCCTGTTTATATGCGATACAGGTACTTCCCGAAGCAACCATGCCCCGAGAGCACCTGCGTCACCCGAAACGACAGGGAGCCGTGCCTCTTCCCGAGCCAGCGCTCGAGCACCTCTGACGGCCATCGCCCTCTGCGGCTTTCGCAAAACAGCGATGCTGCCGGCCGTCAGGTCAGAGGCCCACACCGGGGCCCCATACAGGGCCATGGATCGCACGATCCTCACGTAGAGCCACCTACAGGCGGCGCTTGGGCCCCCCAGATTGGGAAGCAGCGTTGCGAGCGCGCCAGCCGCGCCCAGCAACTTGGATATATTTTAAAGACTGTCTCAACTCTTTAAAAGCTACACATCGATAAGTATACAAAGCAGAATACTCCTTGTCGCTACACCGGGTGCCTTAAATAACTTTTAGTGCATTTTATTTCGCAAACTTGCGAAATGCATAGCCTCGCATACGGTGGAGGTGCTTTAAAAACGTGAATAAATCTCGGTAAATCGCTCCAATATACGTGTTTGCGTTTAAATGGCACTTCATCTGGGAAAATATTGCGAGTGATGTAGATTGTAGTCCATTCCTACTTGAGATCTTGTATTTACAGGTTCGAAGAGGTGCTGTTAATTTATATAGATGTAGCTACGACTATTAATCAGACACAAATCTAGACTCCGAACTGCTACTGAGATATTTCTAGGTGGAAATTCCCCAAAATACTTTGCCTGACCTGGGAATCGAGTCTAGGATTCCACGCTTAGCAGTCACGCTTACGATCACTAGACCGACGAGACGGTCTTTTGTTTGGTTTAAGATTGCTAAATAATTTCAAAGAATTAATAATTATAGGTACTTAACTAGATAAAGTCAAGGATATTATTTGCTTATGAAAATGACTACCACCTTATATTGTCCGTACAGTCACGAGCACTAATAAGTATACACTTAGCAAAATTTAAAAGCGAATTTCTCGCGGAATATTGATTGCAACTTTGAAATAAGACCTATTTCTTAAAAGTATAGGTCCTAAAATACTATGCTTGTAACAACATAAAATTACAATCAATACAGTAGGAGAAAATCACATTTAGAAGTTGCTAAGTGTATACATATTGGTGCTCGTGACTGTACATTCAAACATAAATGTCACTCTTTGACTGTGGAATGCTATTGACTATGAAACTATTTGACTATGAAATGGCTAATTGGCTTAGTATGTCAACTTGATAAAAAAATTGTTTCCCTGATTAACTACTTCATTATTCGGTCTCAAACGTCTCAAAGAAGATTTCTCATCCCTGCTAATTAACAAGGCTTATAGCTTTTCGCATCCTTCCCCCATGTATTCGTTTCGGTCAGTCTATCTCCCTCAGATCACTTATGTTGTAAGTAATCCATCATTAGGAGCTGACCACGACCCCGCCATTTGCCTTGCCAATTTGCTATCGTTTATGGGTACTTAAGATTTTTTTTGGTTTCTTGAAGAGGGATTGATTACACAGTTTTACTTCTAAATCAATAGCAGAGTACCTCCTTATGTTTTTAGGGTATAATACAGTTTTTTTTTTGTTATAGTGGGCTGGTTACCATGAACTATGGAAGTACTATACCTGCCCCTGCCTGAACAATGTTTTATATATATAGGTACACGCATAAAAAGTAATAATAAATGGCAATAGCTTACTTTAAAATTGTCAATATGGTTGGTTGGTTTCTTACGTCTGTCACTGTCCCTGAAGCAGACTCATAGTTAACTTTATTAAATCACTGGATAGTGAAGTTTTACTCAATAAATTATCTCATAGATTTTCTATAAACAATTTTCCGCGTCAAACAACTTCGATTCGCTTGCATTTGGTTTAAAAACTGAGGAACCTATACTTTTGCCACTACATGTCTAACTTCTTTTCATTAATAAATAATAAATAAATATCGTCTGACATTGCACACAGCACCATCTAGTTCCAAGTTAAGCACTTATTAAGGCTTGTGTTATAGATACCAGATGGTTGATACACTACTTTAATACATTTTTTTTTCGTAAATACATACATATTATAAATATACATCCATGACTCGGGTACAAATATCCATATTCATCATACAAATATTTGCCCCTACTGGGATTCGAACCCAGGACCATTTGGTTTCGCTGACTACACTTAGCCACTGTAGCCACTACACCAAACGTGTCGTCAATATATTGCATTAATTTTTCTTCTGTTTTTTGTTCTTATTTCTCCGTAACTAATTACCTAGTTCTTAGAAGGTTATATTGACGCGTATCCTTGTCGGTCAGTTCATCCCCCTATCCGATGGCGCGTGTTTGTAATCCGACGTTAGTGAGCGGATGAGGATTATGTGTTGTAGTAGCAAATAAATCTATTTTTCTTTCTTTTCTTTCTTTCTTACTCGTATATCATGGGTAAGGAGCGTGAATATACGGGGCTTTATGGTGAACTATTTTGTTATAAAAAACTACTGACTTCCAAAACAAACACTACAAAGTGAAAAATTACTTTCAATTTCGGAAGTCGGTGGCAAAAACGAAAATTCAAAACCAAAGACACCGATTTCCAAAAAAGCACTACAAAGCGGAAAAATTACTTTAATTTCGGATGTCGGTGTCGTTGTCGTATGTCTTTTGGAAGTCAGTAGTTTTTTTTTGTATAAAGTTTTTGTTTTTCTCTTTTTAGTTGTGATACCTACCCCACACAAATTCGTATACCTCTACTTGCTATGTCAATAACAGTGACAGGAAGTTATTATAACATCATCAATATACAATAAGTGGAAAAAATACGTATTATTGAAGCTAACTGAAAAACTACCCAAGCATAGAATTTATATGGGACCGGGCCTTTTTTTTTTGGTTTGGGATATCATCAAATAACTTCTCCCGCTCTGTGCGGAGCGGGAGGGTGTGTCAAACTCTTACTGACTAAAACCCACCAGTGTTCCTTCAGTTGCCTGTGCCAGGGGCCACGATAACCCTTTCGGACTTTCCCGCAACCCTGGCAAGCATCGGCCCTAGCGGACCCCGTCGTTGGTGCTGACATCTCTTAGAGGCGCGCATGGAACACAACGCGGCGTCGCGGTCGACTCGGGCTGGTATGGAACCGGCCCTGAGGCGTAGCCTATACACTAAACAAATACTTTCGAAATCAATCCACAATTGTTGGAGATATCGCGTAACATATCGATACCAGAAATTTCAATTGTCGTAAAGGACATTTTGCCGAAAATGAGTTATATATATATTTGGAAACAGCGTCGCGAGCTCTGTCGATTGGTATATTTAAAATAATTGTATCTTTGAAAAAAAGCCCCTTACGACCTGGATTTTTAACAGCTCTAGCTCGGTTTTTTTTACTATTTGGGATGTATCGTAAAAATAATTTTCATTATGGAGCGTAAAGTCATGTTATAATTATTTATGAGGTCGTAAACGTCGTAGACTGAAGTTATTTGCCATTTAATTAATACTTTAGAAAGTCAATTGTTTGAGTTTTTTTGTTTTTTTTTTATGATTATTTATTTTTATTTTTTATTTTATTTTTTTATATATTTTTGGTTATTTTAATTTTATTATTAAGTCTAAGACTGTTTTGATAAATATTGTTTGAGTTTCATTTAAAAGTATTTAAAAACAAGTTTTTTTTTGGAAATTTTTTTATTATTTTGATTATTTTAATTTTATTATTAAGTCTAAGACTGTTTTGAAAAATATTGCTTGAGTTTCATTAAAAAGTATTTAAAAAAAAACTAGTTAGGTACCGGTAAAATGCTGCAACTTTGCCAAGAAAGCCCAAATTTGCCTATTTCGTTTCGATTACGATATTTCGCGTTTGCTTAGTTTTTTCTTATTTTGTACCATTTGGTAGTAACTTTACATTATTAGGGCAACCTATTTTTATGTTTTTGCAATGGTTACTCCATTTTTACTCTGTCAGTTGTGCGACAAAAACCGGTGCGAACAGGTGATTTTTTTTTGTGACATAATTTACTTAACTTTGCCTCCTAACTGTGAAAAAAGAATACCTTCATGGCAATAATCTAACTGCCGATGCCGGGGACAAGCACGGTGTCTCATGCACACGGAAAAAAATACTGCTATGATAAACTGTTTATTTATTGAGATATCCTCCTAGGCAAAGTTGCGTCTTTTACCTACAACTTTGCCTATGACTTTCGAGTGCTTGTAATTCGGAAAAACATGATGATTTAAAAAGATTTGGCTTCTACCTGGCAAGACATAAGGTCGGTTTTCCGTGTAAAACTCATTAAAAGCCATAATAATAAATAGGTTCAGATAAACGAACAAAAAACGTCAAAATCCAGGCAAAGTTGCAGCATTTTACGGTACTACCTAACTAGTTTTTTTTTTAAATACTTTTTAATGAAACTAAAACCTAGATTAGTTTATTAGCATATTATAAAAATTGTTCGTTTTTGTTACTTTTTTACTATATTGATTAATAAATAAAAAATAATAATAAAAAAAACCTTTTATTTCATTTAGTTTTACAACCTATTGTAGGTATTTCTTAACTAGATATTTAGTTTTTTGTGCCTTTTACCCCCTTAGTCTCTGATTAAATTGACCTGTACTACCCATTGACGATCAAGACTAGTCCTTTGCTACACATCTGACTTTATCATAACCAATTTTTCGAGGCCGTAAAGTACTTCGGTTCAATTTTTGTGGGCTGTAAAGGACACTCATTTTCGTGAATAATTAAGTTTCGTTTATTTTGTTAGTTTATAGGGATAGAACACGAAAAAATAGTTGGGGTTTCTTTTGACATCATAAATATAGCACTTTATTTGAAAAAGATATTAGACACAAACCTTTTTTTTTTTTTGTTTTTTGGCTCTACTGAAAACTCGTGTTTTGTCCTTTACGACAATTGAAATTTCCGGTATCGATATATACAGAAACGATTCCTCCTTTTATATGAAGTCGGTTAAAAATAGGTATTACTATACTGTTTCATAATGAGTAGAGATCATTGAGAGATTTATTTTACCATGCTCAAAGGTTTTTACATCACCATATGGTAGTTAAGCTGTTATAAATAAATAAATGTTGATAATGGAAAAATATAGTAACCGTAGGTAAGTATCTTTTTTTTTCGGTGGGAAACCTTCAAAAAGCTCCCGAACTCCGGGGAGGGAAGTCGGGGACTGTGGGATTTTTACCTCACTAAAACCACCCCGGTGATAACCTTCAGCACATAGGGGCGGTCCCGGTTCCTCTTAAAACACCAATTCCGGGACCCCCCCCCTGTGCAACGCCTGTAAGGCACATCCCTGGGGGTATGTAACTACGGTTACTATACCAAACTTTGTTAGTGGTTCAGTCACAAGTTTCAGAGCGATATTGGATTTCTTTCCTCCAACCACTTTAATATTCACAAAAATTTAACAGTTAATCACAGAAATCCCTTTATAGCTTGTGAGCCAAAAAACACCACCAAAAAAAACCAGCCAAGGATACCGTTCAAAGTGATTATCGTGCACTTGTCTGCATTCAACGCATCCTCTCTTGTTGTGCTCGGAAGTAGGAAGATATCCGTTTAAGGTAGATTAGTAAAGTGACTAATCTACCTAAAACGGGCAATTTCCTTATCAGTCATTTAAGGTTTGTGTATGAGGCTCTGATTCAAAGGAACAATTGGTCAACTACACTCAGCTTTGCGAACTAAAACTTGAAACGAAGTTTTGGTTTTAAACCATTGAAGAGACAAAGCATATGAAAGAAGAAGAAAGAAAGAAAGAAAAGTAGGTTTATTTGTCACGGTTTTATTATTTATTTGTTTTATATTGTATTGGTTTTATTATTTATTATTTATTTATTTGTCACGGTGTAGGTTTATTTGACACGTGAATACAAAATAGATGATTAGGTCTAATAATTAAGAAAAAATAAAAACAAAAAAAAATGTCTCTAACCTGGAGTACAAAACAGAAATAGTCGACAGCTGCATATAGACTCTAACATGAATAGGAAATTAGCAGCATTATCTTCCAATAGGCTAGCGACAAACCACTACCATCTCTATACTCAGTTGATTCCCTGCACCATAATTTAATATCTCCTGCATTCAGGTGTCAGAGGTCAAGAAACACTATTTGTTTCAGTCTTAAATCTGTATTTTCATTATTTAAATCCCTCTTAAACGTCACAGAAGCGGTACTTAACTCGTGCTTATAGTGTTTTACTTTACATTTCTAAGTTTAATTAAGCGGTTAACTGCAGTGTATAAAGTACCCCAAGACAAACGCGCGGCGCAAGTTAGAGGAGGTCGCGATATGGGGAAAGATTATATCAATCTAGAACATGGTTCGACGATTTAAACAGAATTCTTGCGCTTGTCGCTACTTAAGAGACCTATATTCAGCATATTGATTGGTTGAAGTCTTCGATCAACAATACCAACTAGATAACGGGTCTCGTACAAAATCAAAGTTAAATGCTGTCCGCGTGAACAAAGTTTAAAACAGTTATAAGTTTAACCTAATTACAACCATGGCACCTAGTAATAATGTTGTGTTTACATTGGCTGTGTTTCAAGCGAACTAAACAAAATAAGAGCTCACGTCTCAAGTGCGCTGTTATTTACCGAGACGTATTCCTTGCGTCGACCCGATATCTAGTCGGTATTGTTGATCGAAGGTTGAATTAGATGAAAAAAGCTATTAATGACGACGTATTGGGATGAGAATGACAAAACTAAATTGGGCACGGGAGAAACAGTATAATCATTCAAATTTTTTCGCAATTACTCCTACCGCTGTTTGTCTTTGCATCACCCAAAAATGCCTATGGCATTAAGTCTGCCTCTGTACATTTGTGTACTGAAAGTATTAAATTAAATAAATAAATAATTGGCGAAAAAAACAAGCAAGAGTGATGTGTTGATGTTGTACCTATCTTTATTAAATGTAATACACGAGATATATTATACTACTTGTAGGCCCACTTGTGCGTTCATGGGTTATCCTAAATAACTCCGAGTTATCAGCTAAATAATTCATCTTGCGCCATTAAGAGTTAGGGGTAAACCTAGAGTTAATCTTTTAAATATTTAACTGGGTTATGTAATGTCAAAAAAAAAAAACTGAAGATAAGAGGTACCGCTGATAAATTATTTTGTATTTAACATTGTTTGCTGTTATAGTAAGTGAACATTTGGTAATATATCAGCATGCAATAGACTCATGAACTCATATAAAAATAAACACAAAATGATAAAAAACTTAAAACATATTTTTCCTTATTTGATCTGACGTTTTCGTCAATCAATAAACTACATCTCCATGGAAACTAAATAGAATACGATTCAAATGAAATGACATGTTATAAAGTCAAAGACAAGAAAATATTACGTATTGTAATGTAGCGTAGAAGATATGGGGATACAATTTCCGTTCTTTATTCGTTCATTCATTTTTGGTCAGATTACATATCGGGCGAAGACATTGCAATTCTATTTTGTGTTTCGTCGATTGAAGTGCAATGTTCCCAACCCAAAAAACACTAATGTATGGTAATCTTACGGTGTTACTTTCTAGTGGCGCAACGCGTATTATGAGTTAAAATATTAGTTACTTAACTCCGAGTTTACAAATTCAACATTTATTCATTTATTGTAATTTACCTTTTTGTAATTCTTAATGTGTAATTGTTTGTTTTCCCGAATAAATACATATTCGGGAAAACAAACAATTACACATTAAGAATTACAAAAAGGTAGGGTACGGAAATGATACAAATGTAAAATCGACCACGTTCTCCACAGATACACAATGAGACAATTTTGTACATTTTAAGACTAGCGTTTTAAACAATAAAAAAGAAGAATATGAATAGTAAAGTATCAACAAAACACAAAGCTGTCAATAGTGCCGCATATGTGGAACAAAAGTGTTACCTACTTACGTAAATTTTTCAATATATTAAGTAACATGAGTCTATACATTCTATGCGGTAAAACAATTTAACCAGACTAAACGTGCAAGTGGGCCCCCTAAAATAACAGTGCAAAATAAAATTAACTTTATTTCATAGTAATCTATCCTCAGATTTACCACCCAATACAGAAAATCAATCCTTTCCATCAGACCTTCCTATATTAGCCCTTACGGTCAGCCAGCACACCAATACACCAGTCTACCTTTGTCACCCGAAAAATACTACAGTATACGTAAAGAATTTATCGCCCCTTCCTTCTTGCTTAGATAAAGGCACGGATGGGCCTGCGGTCTCTAGCCGGGTCGTTATAAATCCTGCCCACCTTGGGTAGAATTTAACCGCTTATTTTGGCAAAGCTTGTGGGCTTGCACTAGAATTATTTTTAAATGCGGTGTTTTGGATATTTTTTGTGTTTTAGCCAGGTTCGACGACGCTTCGTAATTCTGATAATGGCTCGTCTAAAATTTCTTAACATGTATTAAGTATATAATAATAATATAATAATAATAATAATAATAATAAAGTGTTGCCTCCTTGTTGCTACGTCACTATGTGCTAGCGACCGTTTTCGGGGGCCCATTATTGAGTGGGCAAGTCACCCCCTGCCATTTTATCCGTGTATTACACAACATTGATCAGGCAGGGGACATAGTCCTTCCATAGTCCTAGGTAATCAATCCACTATAGCCACCCAAACCCACAGCCCAATATGTTTTGTTCCTATATTTTGCAATAGTCCTGCACCAACCGGGGGTTGTCCTTGGGTACACTTGCATAGTGCATACAGGGATAATCGTCGGTTAGTGCCTCAACAATTAAAATTGTCTAAGGGGCCTCTGCAAGTTGGCTTCGGCCCCTCGTACGCCTTCCAAAGGTCCGTGACCCCAGAGTCCCGAGAAATGTCAAGAAATAATAATAATAATATCGTCTGACATTGCACACAGCACCATCTAGTTCCAATATAATAATATGAGACAACCTCCACACAAGGTCTTCAGGTCCCGAACTAGGTAGAGCCTGTACTGCGGTAACCTGATGACTGATATACATACTTATATACATATACACAGGTCAAACAGACATGCTCATGTACACAAATGTTTGACTTGTCCGGGGATCGAACCCGGGACCAGCGGCTCAGAAGGCAGGGTCGCTACCAACTGCACCAACCGGTCAGTCAATGTATATATATCTTTATATCTTTTTATATTTTAAAAGAAAATAAAGAAATAATGTTTTATTTCTCATAGAAACACGTGCATATGTATAAAGCAGATAAGTTAACTCGAATAAATGACATGACACAATGAAAACAGATCTACTATTCCAAACGAAGTTCTAACACGCGATTGTAAAAGAAAAAAAAAACTACCTTTCAGTTCATATCTCTAAATAAATTGAAATCTGACGAGACACCTTACACAATCGATCGACTTCTAAACATTTTTTTCGTATGGCTTTTGTTTCAAAACTTTCTCATGCATCAAATTTCAAAACTCAGACGAAAAACGTTTTTCAGTTGAAAAGTCAAGTCTATAAAACTTTTCAGATATATAAGATACCTTTGAAAGGTAGAAAAGTTCAGAGGCTATTAGCTGGCATACTTTTTCATTGTTCGGTTATCTTTGGGTTGAGTTGAAACGATTACAATACCGTTTTGTCGTTTGCTCTCGACTCTTAAATGTTCTGGTGTCGCAGCGCTCCGAGGGACGCTTTTACGTCGAGACGTTGAAAGGAGTCACTGCGGTACAATGAGTAGTGGTGGTCAGGGGTTAGTAGGGAGAGGTAGCGGGGGCGGAGGCGGCATTATTTATTTTTTAATCGTAATCTGTAAACATTAACAAACATAAAGTCTACCAAACTGCATAACAGTTTCTCGGCAAAAACCATGTGTACCAACATAATAGGTTTTAATATCTCGGCCACGGCACCGATGCTTTATTAATGTACATTCAGGAAAATTAATTGTTTATCAAATTGACACACTACGAACTACTACTAGAACTGTCAAAAAATTACAGTTGTGGTTGAATTTACGGACAATTTAAGTTGGCACCTACTTAGTCCATTTGATGAACAATTCATTTCTCTGAGTTTATGTGGGTAAAAAGGCGGACAATTGCACAGCACCTGCACATTCCTTAAAATACCAACTCTGTCATTTGGATAAACATAACTACACGCCTGTATTTCCCGAAGGCGAAAGTAGATAGTGATGTAAAGTACCTAGAACCCGAATTTTGACTGTGACGTTTCAGTCCCATGTTATAAAAGGCGAGCCCATTGTCATCAACCAGACACACCAAACTCCGGGCCGTTACTAAGAAATTCCTGGCTGGAAAAACCGCAAAGCCTCATACCAACTAAACCCTCTGGCTCACCTCAGTGTAACCTCCCCACTAAAATCTTATGCATAGCATAGTGCAGCTCCGTTTCAGGCTGAAACAGTCCCATTCAGCTTGTAAACATGCCGAGCGAGCCGCCCGCATACGTTATTGTGAACTACCCGCTTTTTACACCGAAAACTTGGCAACCCTCTTTGAAAAGTAGCTAGTGTGGAGATGATACTCGACGTCCTATTTATTGATGGTGTTTTGTTATGGGTCAACATTTATCACGGATTGGTTTCTAATAATAATACAATAGTGAAACAGCTCACCCCGTCGCCGTATCTCTACATTGACGTCGTGGTGAAGCTTGCGCGCTCCGAACTCTAGGTATGTGCAGGTAAAGTTAACTTTGCCAAAACAAGTCTAGGGGGAGGAGCCAGACCAAGAGGGATACATAAACCCACAGGGCAGCATGTGGCGAGCTGTTGGGCATTAGCGACCCCACGGACCCTACCTCCCGGGAGAAGTCATGTTCCTCATTTCTGGCTCGCCTTTATTGGCCGGCTAGAATGAACACTGACGAGGAACTGAGCTCCCACCTCATTCTTGCCTTTATTGGCCGGCTTAAGTGGAGATTCGCAAGAGGAAACGTGCTCGGAGGAAGGAAGTATTCCAGTAAGATGCTGGTTGACCGTACTTCTGGGATTGTCCCGATAGCCGTGGAATACCTCTCCACTCCTCGAGCACCTCAGGAAGTATGGTTCCCTTGTTGCTACGTGACTATGTGCTAACGACTATTTCCGGGGGCCCATTATTGAGTGTACAAGTCACCTCCTGCCTTTTTATCCCTGTATATACAGGGCATCCCACGGATATGCCACATGGAGGGAAAGTACCTTGAATATTGTAGATGGAAAATTTTACTGAAAGAAGACATTATTTGAATTAAAAAAAAAAACAATTTAAACTGCATTCATAGATATTTAAATAATTACATGGTTGAACCGGAAATCTAACCCGTTACATGAGAAAAATACTCAACCTGTAGCTCTATCATACCAATCGAAAGGCTTCATCATAAGGATTATGTTTTGCTAAATAACATTGTGTCAAAAATAAAAGGAAGACCATGAATTTTATCATTTTTAATACAAAATTAATCAATTTATCGAATGCTCAAAATGAGTCCCTTCCTGTTGAATACAAAGTCGCATTCTTTTGGTTATTTCGATTTGTTGCATACAACCAGGTACCTACTAATTACGTATCTCTATATCATTTTATCATGCACTTAAATTATAATAGGGAAATGATGTACTTCTCAAGTGGGTACATTAGTAATAGGTACTTATGATAACGTCAGTTGTATGTCCTTACGTTACGGCAATGTCAGCTTTTCATTTTCCTGAACAAAATTTCACATCAAATGTTAAAATTCATGGTCTTCCTTTTATTTGTGACACTATGTTATGGAGCAAAAAATAATCCTTATGATGAAGTCTTTCGATCGGTATGATAAAGCTACAGGATGATTATTTTTGCACACGTGTGAGCACTATGTACGCACTATAAAGCTTACTGGGTTCGTCTTTCATTGACTTGAATGTGCCCTGGCGGCTGAGAGTATGTCATGCTCACTCAAATGTGTCACTGGTGGTGGTGTGTGTATTGGATCATTGAGTTCCCTTCAAAATGGTTGAGCTGAATGGTGCTGAACCATACGTCATGTTCGTCTGGGCTGTTCTGGTCATTTCTTAGCTGCCACGGCTTATTTTAATTCCATAATTGTTTTTATCTTTTTATTACGGACGCTTTTAACGTGCACGTCTTTCTACATCGTTCTCACATGTATAATTACAGCATGAATGATGTAACCACTTTTTTGTAACAATATTTTGATTTAAAAGAGTGTCCATGGAGTTTCTTGCCCGTTCTTCTCCATAGGTACCTACTACGCTTTGGAATGGGCAACTAGCTTCATCTTTCTGACTGACCGACCCCTTGACAATTCAAAAGTGCCTGTAATTGGTTTATTTGAAATAAATGCTTTGAGTTTGAGTTTTCTCATGTATCGGGTTCGATTTCCGGTTCAACCATGTAATTATTTAAATATCTATGAATGCAGTTTAAATTGTTTTTTAAATTCAAATAATGTCTTCTTTCAGTAAAATTTTCCATCTACAATATTCAAGGTACTTTCCCTCCATGAGGCATATTCGTGGGACGCCCTGTATAAATCATTGGTCAGGCTGGGGCCATAGTCTTCTCATAGTTCTAAGTAACCAGTCCACTTTAGCCACCCAAATCCATAGTCCATTACCTTTATTTTCCATATCCTACAATAGTTCTATACAAACCGGGGGCTGTCCTTGGGTGCACTTGCATAGTGCGTACAGGGATAATCGTCGGTTAGTGCCTCATTTCATTGAAAGCGTCTATACGGGCCTCTGCGAGTTTGCTTCGGCCTGTAGCGGTATCAACAGCGCTACATGCGAACTACGCATCACACTGACGTCACGAAAATCCTGCATCGCGCAAGCAGAGTTTACCACGCAACTAGCATAGATACAACGTCCCGACATCAATCGTCGGACAGTCGCCCACCAGACACGACACCCGTCTGGTCGGAGGATCCTCCCTTTTCTATGGAGGTATGAGTGAACTTTACACCCTGTTCCTCGTACCTTTATACTACTAGCACTCAAATATAAACTCATATAAGATACAAACACTCCTTATTTATAAGTACGTACCAAAAACAGTTCTAGAAAATACCACCCACTAACTCTACTACGATCGCGCCGTACTAACCGACAGACCGTTCACTATAATAGACCAGATATAACCCTTCAAGATAAAGTCAATAAAGTCACATACCTCATAGATATTGTAGTGCCTAATACACATAATTTACAAAAAAGAATATGTGCGAAAATCAGTAAATATGCTGAGCTGAAAGGAGAAGTGACCAGAATTTGGAGGCAGGAAAAAGTCTACGTAATACCCATTGTTGTCTCCACGACGGGTGTTATACTCAATCACCTCCACCACAGCCTTAAACTAATAGACATGAAATACTCATTTTACATAACACCCCAAAAAGCCGCATTATTTTTTTTTTTTTTTTTTAAACGTTGCCCCACACTAGGTATGAAACTAACAATAATAATAATCTTTATGAAACACACAAGATAGATTCATGATACACAAGAGCTAATCTACACAGATCGTGAAACCCTGTCTCCTAAACTAGATAGTCCTGTATCTTAGTGGCAGTGTTAGGCCTGTATGACCTGCATTTCCGACGTTTGGCTCCCAGACTGGAAAGGGCCGGGGCTGCCTTGAAGCGGCTTCTGCCCAATCTAGGGGGGCCAAACGCTTCCTGCCGGAGGCTTTACGCGGGGGTCGTGCGGTCCATGGCCCTTTACGGGGCACCGGTGTGGGCAAGTTCCTTGAGGTGGCGGCCCGCCCACCGGTTGAATACGCTGCAAAGGGCCATGGCCACCCGGCTGGTCTCCGGTGAGGCGGCGAGCCTCCTTGCCGGATTACCGCCATGAGATCTGGAGGCAAAAGTCCTCGCGCACATTTGGAAGTGCCGCGAGGAGGCGAAACGCCGGGGCGTAGCTCCGCTGCCGCGAGAAATCACGGTACAGCGGACAGAGCTCCGGCGGGATCTCAGGGCGGCATGGAGAGTGCGATTGTCGCAACTCAAAACGCAAAGATAAGTCCCCTCTTTGAGGAGTAGCTAGTAGCTAGAGAGACGCCACGGCGTCCTCACCTTCCGCCTGACGCAGGTCCTCACCGGACCCGGTTGTTTCGGGAGGTTCCTATTCCGGATAAGGCGGGAGGAAACGCCCGGGTGTCACCATTGTGTGGATCGCCCGGAGGACACAGTGGAGCATACGGTGGAGGTCTGCCCGGCCCGGCTTGGGCGGAGCACCGCCGTGTCCTCGTGGAGGCGATTAGCGGTGGCTATCTCTCGCGTCCGGCCCTGGTCCAGGCCATGGTACGAAGCGAGAGGGCTTGGGAAGCCGTCACCTCCTTCTGCGAAGCAATAATATTCGCGAAGGAGGAGGCGGAACGCGTGAGGGAGAGGCAAAATTCGCGTCCTCACGCCCCTAGCCGCCGCAGGAGACGCCCTGGGAAAACCCAATAGCAGTTATTTATTCAGTAGTACACATACATTTTATATATTTAAGTTGGTGCCAAAGTAAACTCAAAAGTTTTACCGTGCACCAAAATCATCTACTACATAATATAGAGTAAATAGGTACTTAGTTAAAAAGGATAAAACGTGGACCCCATGACATACCACCACTAAACCAATGAAGGTGGACGAAGTGAACGTCAATGTTTGTTTACACCTAACCACACAAAGTATTATCATAAACAAACGTCAGCCACACAACTAACATACAGTAACTAGATTCACCAATAAACAGTCTACAAAGTTACCCTCAACATTAGTCCATATTCAGACACTTGACACACATCATTATGTACCCTAGGCAGTACAACAAATTACTGCATGCACCACATGTGCCATTAACGGCATTATTAACGGGCCACTGAAGGAACACTACACTAATGACACTATATCGCCCACCTGGCCTTATTTATGGCTTCGATGTGGCTCTTATTTTTAGCTTGGAACAGGCCTCAATAAAATTGGCTAACATGGTTCTGCTCCTAGGTCATGTTAGTGGTGACGAGGAATGGAATGACCTGGCTCGTTGGTTCAGTGGTTGCGAGCGCGACTGCTAAGCGTGAGGTGTTGGATTCCTCAGGTCGAGCAAAGTGTAATGAGAATGTTTCATTAAAACATTCTCAGTAACTGTCAGAATTTGAATTTGTGGTCGTTTGATGGCAATATGTTGTTCTAACTGACGTTTGTAAGTAAGAAAGAATAGAATAGAATAGAATATATTTTTATTGTAAAACATGAGTATACATCAAAGAATATGTGCAAGGTCTTAAAATAACAGGTAGATCTGCATGTTTTGCCATTTATGGCGTACAAAACAAAATATTTATGGTTTGGAGAAAAAACCATAAAAAAATAAAATTAACAGTTGAGTCTACACAGCAAATTATTAAATAAAAAGCAATGACATAATGTTAACTTAATGCTAATAATTAAAAAAAAAAATGTATTGTTTTAACAGATTTGGGCGTCAAATTGTGAAAGTGTCGTAAATATAGGTTTCTATTTAATTAATTGCGGTCATTTAAAAATTCCGATATGGTATAATAGCATTGGGCTATGAGATATTATATAGAAAGCAGCACTGGATACCCCTTTATGGGATGAAAGTGTTATGTTATGTTATATTAGTATTTTGTTTGTTTTCTCCTTAATCAGTAGCTTCTAGTGTCATGATATCCAAATATTAATAAGATTTGTAGTGATTTTAAATACACGTGCCACGATTTCCAAACATTAATAAGATTTTAGTGATTTTAAATACACGTGTGATGATTTCCAAATATTTATAAGATTTGTAGTGATTTTAAATACACGTGTCATGATTTCCAAATATTTATAAGATTTGTAGTGATTTCAACTATACGTGTCACGATTTCCAAACATTAATAAGATTTGTAGTGATTTTAAATACACGTGTCACGATTTCCAAACGTTAATAAGATTTGTAGTGATTTTAAATACACGTGTCACGATTTCCAAATATTAATACAGTAATTTAGTATTTATAGTGATTTTAAATACTAAATATAAAATTAAAAGTATGTATTGCCTCAAATTATTCTTGTATCATTGTAGTCATGAAGTTTAAGGACTGGTTTTTTAACGAAACGGAATGGAAATAATATGATGTTTGGAGCATCGCCTAGTTTCTAAGTTAGTTCTCTTCGAGCTTAAAAATCAAAAGGTTGTCTTCAAGAAACTAAATTGATATAATGTTGAGTACAATATTGCTAATACCAGGTTTGTATGTGTGCAAGAATTGAAATACAGAAATGTATATACTGGAAAAGGTGTGTTCATTTCACTAGCTGGTTTTCCTATTTTCGTTTATTTATTTATTTAACACTTTAAGCACACAAATGTACAGAGGCGGACTTAATGCCATAGCCATGCCATGCTTGTTATTTACTTAGTGACTATGAATTATCATTATGGCCGTTACTGACGAAGCACTGGTTAGTTATGCAATCATTATTTACCAGATGCATGTATTGTCTCTATGTTGTGTGTCTTCTTAAATCAAGATTCTTAGAATAAGTTCACGAAGGGTCAAAGAACGTTACGGTTTCACGAGCTGACCTCCACTGCGTAAAGCACAAGTGGCTAGCGGGACTATAGTGTTAAAGAGTGCCTTTGTTTCTTGGGCAATTAGGAACTGCACCCTAATTGCATAAAACACTGGAAATCACAATCCCTTATATGTTGGAAATCCATCATTATCCTTTTTTGCTGCATAATCAGCCTATAATGTTACCACTGCTGGAACACAGGCCTCCTCTCTGTGAGAGGGAGTGGGTCGTAATCCACCACGTGGGCCCAGTGCTTCTTGGTAGAAGTCACATGTCTTGGGTTTTTTGGTTCTAGGACATACCGGTTTCCTCACGATATTTTCATTCACCGTTTTGAAAGCAGTGGTGACGAAAAAGCGCTTGTTTGCAATGTGCAACTCGTAAGTAGCAGCCGTTACCACTGGGCCACCACTGCTTTCACCTTTTGCTGGAGAACGAATAAAAAATTCAAACATATTTCGTAAATGAATACCCCAGATAGTCACTCCACGTTATTCCATTTACGTCACCTCCTCTGTTGAAAGCCAATTCAGCAGAAGAATAATTTATGACATAAACCATCTGATGGACTACAGGCAAAAAAAAAAACAAACCTTATAAATGTCTAATATATCAGTTAGTTTCAGTGATACGATAATACCAGTTTTCTTTGCACTTGCTTGATAAAACCGCTACCTCCTATGCCTTACTGCGTTGCACTTTGCAAAACAATCATAAATATTGAATGAAGTCCTTACCTCGAGACGGACGCAGCTGCGACAGATAATATCAGACGATACGTGCATTCGTGCAATGCTTTTAAAGTACTGACCAATTGAGACACAACTGTTAAATTGTTTGTCATAAAATGGTGGAAAGTGATGTGATGGCCCAGAGGTGAAGTTGGGTATCATCAAAGAGGAGACAAGATACTTGAAAAAGTAACGTAACTATGTATTACTGCTGTCAAAGATCCATCAGTGACAACTGGGACCAACGGCTTAACATGCTTTCCGAGGCACGGAGGGTTATCAATATATAAAAATGGTCACCCATCCACGGACCAACCACGGCAAGCGTAGCTTAACCTGAAGGGCATTTCCCGTAATTAAAAACGTTCAAAATCTAGTCGCAATCTCATCTCAGCGACAGTCAATGTCAAAAACTTGTCAAATATGTAGGGAAATTAGAGGTATTTTTGACATATTGACACTGAGATTAGACTGTGAACGTTCTTAAAATTACGAGAATTACCCCACTGATCGATCGACCCGGTCAGCTGTTATTATTTAGCCACGAGCCTCGAGCACGAGGTTTGATAGCTTAAGGTGATATATTGAAAATGTCCTTGTTCTTGAATAAAATCTTTTTCAAATATGTATTTAAAATACTATTTCCAAAAAGGTAAAGGAAACGCATTTCAAACATGAGGTTGCGGGTACAACTCTGCGCAAATGTGACTTTTTCAAGGTGGTTTTTGAGTGATATTTCGAAGTATGTCAGCCAATATCAGAACAGGTATATTTCAGTCTGTTTGTAGGCGGATTAGTAGAAACATTGAACGTTGCATTGGAATTGTTAGATTGGTCCATTTGAACAATATTGTGCAGGGTGTTACAAATATAGGTACTGCAGTCCAAAAATGTGTTGCAAATTCTTTAGTATTCGTTCGAATATAGAACAGTTTGTTTTTGCCAACTAGAGGTGACTGTGTTAGAAAATATAGTGCGGCGAATATTTTGCTATTGCAAACAAATTTTAATTGAGAGATATCGTTACCAAAGTCAATTACACGATTATCTTTGAGACTAATGCGTTTAATTGTTTGTTCTTCAATTATAAATTAGGTACGGCATGGGTGTGTGCAGTTCTAGTTAACCTGATAGCTGAAACAATTATATAAAGTAGACTAGTCTAGCTAGACTGAATGTTTTTTTTTAACAGCAATTATGGCATTTTTCTTTCTTTCTTTTCTTACTTTTATCCGTACAGGTGGCCTGTTCTCGGTCATAAATAATGTTTAAATGTTGTATTATAGGTACTGAGCCCTCTTCAATACGTCTAAACAGAATTACGTACAACTTCACTGGGCCGCACAAAAAGCGGACCGGTTATAAAAAATGCGATCATTTTTAAATAATTGAACAATTTAACATTAAAATAAAAAGTAAATTAAAGTTTGTTTCATTACAATTATAGGGATAAGTAAAGCCTTTTTATTTCTTTTTGATGATTGTATTGAAAACGATAAATGAAAAATAAAGACGATTTTTTAAATTTTAACAACTTTGAAACCATTTGTATTACTTCTGATTCTGTCTATAACTATGGCATCTCTTGTACAGACATTCATTATTCTGATCAAATACAATTAAAAATATTGCACTAACCCCTTAAGAGTATACCAAGATTCTGACAATGCTCGAAGACGGGCGCAGTCAGCGTTAGAAAGCGAGTGCTCCAGGGATTTAAATAGACTGGATCCAATATACACAGACCAGAAACAGACCGAACAAGGTGCATGGCAGCGCGGGAGGATCGATATATGGTGTTAACAATGTTGGGAAATCAATTTCAAACGGCTGTTGAAATCAAAAATCACCTTCTACGTGCTAGAGGTAGCAATCCGAGCACGTGTAAAGTGAGGCAGCGTCTTGCTGAAGCAAACTTGAAGCCATTTCGACCTGAAAATGGCCATAAACTCGAAAGGCAGCTTCGAAATTCAAGGCGGAGTTACGCTAGAGAACACGTGAATTGGACTCTGGATGGCTGGTCAAGAGTGTTGTTTTTGGACGAGTCGAGGTTCATGCTATACACGCACGATGGGTAACAAAGAGTCTACAGAAGACCAGGAGAGTGCTATAACCAAGCTTGAATTGAAGAGAAAGTGCCATACGGCGACGGCTCGACTACGGCATACACTCAAAGCTGCAATGGTTCTTTATTCAAAAGGCCCTTCCAGACATGGCCCTGCATTGTTGACTCACATAAAATCCTAATAATATTATAATGTTTGGACTTTAAAAGAGACCATGACCTCTGAGTTTGTTTCAGCATTTCTTCTCAGGGATCAGTCAGCTAGGAAATGCCGGCGCTATCTAGTTTTAAAATATTGACGTGTAAAAGTGTCTTAAAAGATCTACATATAGAAATAAACATTTCATTTCACGTGTGGGTTGGAATTCCGAAAGACGCACCGTGCTAGCGGTGGTAGAAAATGGCATTTTTACTGCAGAAAGATACTTGAATGAAATCTTAAATGAGTATGTTGGTTCATTTTTTGTAAACATGGGCGAGAACGCCACCTTTATGCAAGATAACATACAGCTCGGAAAGTGTTTACCTTGAATATGTCGCTATCACCCGCACAGTGGCCAGCACGCAGCCCGGATTTGAATCCGAGCATGCCTGGGACGAACTGAGACGACGTGTACGCCAGCGAAATTCCCCTCCAATCACGCTTCGTGAACTAAAAGAAACACTGATAGAGTAATGAGAGAATATTCCTCGGCTCAGAAATCTGGTGGGAAGCATGCTTAACCATATAGCAGCTGTTTTAACGGCCCGTGGTGGCAATACAAAATACTGAAATGTGTAAAAATTGCATATTTGATACCATAGTACATTTTTTGAAACCTAGAGAAAATGGTAATTTTTACTTAAATTACTTTTATTCAAAATAAACGATTTAAGTAATATGACATTATTTAGAATACAGTCTTCATTTCATAAATCTAGCTCCAATATTTTGGAAGTTATTGAGGTTTTTGTTACCGACCCGCTTTCTTTGCGGCCCAGTGTAAATACATGGATCAATTAGAAGTACTTTAGAATCCTTCCCCATTTATTTGTCCGTTGTTACCTGTTTGGTCCCAGAGACCCTTTCGAACAATGTTACTGAAATGTCCTCGCCCGGGGCCAGAGTGACCCTGTGCAGGTTACTCTTATTTGTAACAAATACGACGGCAAATTAATTAATTTCGTTACTTTTACTGGTACAAACATTTTAAATGAAATACCTAATTATAATATTTATGAATATAACGCACGATGGTAAATAAGTTTGAATTCCTATTAAAAGAACCATTGTAGTTTTATTGTTATTATTTTCTTCTGCCAGCACAAGCTTATACTTACAACAATACGTCATAATACAATCTTACAACAATACGTGAAGATATATAAGTTTCCAAGGACTAAACTGATAGCAAAACTGCCAGCTTAGGGTACCATGTACGGGAGAGGCAAATTTCGCGCCCTCACGCCCCTAGCCGCCGCAGGAGACGCCCTGGCCGTTGGGAATCCCAAGCCTATTCCCGGCCACCGTAGGCGTGGGCTTGCGGACGGTGAGCAATGTGTAGCTCGCCGTCCGATAAGGACCAGGCCCGGGTCGACGGCGCGTTGTGTTCCACGTGCGCCTCAAAGAGATGTCAGCACCAACGACGGGGTCCGCTAAGGCCGATGCCTGCCAGGGTTGCGGGAAAGTCCGAAAAGGTTACCGTGGACCCTATCACAGGCAACTGAAGGAACACGGATGGGTTTTAGTCAGTAAGAGTCTGACACGTCCTCCCGCACCGCCCAGAGCGGGAGAATCTATTTGATAATTTCCAGCCCACAGAACAAAAGGGTGCCATGTACATTATCATGTTACTTATGTTATAGTAACGTCACCTGGGGAGACTCAATAAATGAGAGCACCCCCAAAAAGTACACTCTTGTATTAAAATACAACCCTAAATATTTTCATAGAAGTTGTTTCAAAATCTAGGTTACTGGCATACATACCTCTTTAATTAGTCTTGTCCTAATTAACTTAACGAACATTACCTTACAACCAAGCCCCTGAAAAGATAACTGGTCGACTGTAGAATTTAATTAATTCAAATTCGAGGTGTATATTCTGTAAGTCGGTTGCAAGCGATGCAACACAGTTGCAAACGTTAATGGCTGGCATTCAAGTTTAGTGCAATGGCTGCGTTAGTTTCTATGACTTGACTTTACAGAATAGTCCTCCCGGGACCGCATTACCGAATGTAAAGCGTTTTATCTTTTAGTGTTCGGACAGATAATGCCACGAAATGTTGGTGTTAGTATTTGTTTGTGCCTTTTGTGCTGTTTTGCTTAGTAGGTATAGTACCTTTTTACAACATCGTACATAACGTTAGTAAGTAGGTAGGTACTTATCTACATCCAGGATCCAGGATCTTGAACACATGATCTAGGTACAGAAAAAATCACAATACGGCGTCTACAATGCGAGTTATGTGAGGTAGGCCAGAACGGCCGAGTGTTTTTCATAGATTTATGTTGCAAGACTAAAACGTAGTATCTCATCATCTGCCTATTGTTCTGCCAAATATGTCGGGGCTTCCAGTCACACCGGATGCAGCTAAATACCACTATTTTAGATGGAACGACTGCCTATCATACTAAAACATAGAATAAAATGACTCAAAAACAAATGTCAAGAACTTCACAATTGAAATCTACAAAACACAAAATTTTTCTTAGAAAACATCTTCAAAACCTGAAAATTCCCAACAATAAGATTTCATCGGCAAACACAACATTTGAAAAAGTTCCCTGGTTCCCCGGGGAAGGATGCAGCATATCCCCCACATCCGCCTATTGCTCATCATCATCTGCCTATTGTTCTGCCAAATATGTCGGGGCTTCCAGTCACACCGGATGCAGCTAAATACCACTATTTTAGATGGAGCGACTGCCTATCATACTAAAACATAGAATATAATTACTCTAAAACAAATGTCAAGAACTTCACAATTGAAATCCACAAAACACAAAATTATTCTTAGAAAACATCTTCAAACCCCGAAAATTCCCAACAATAAGATTTCATCGGCAAACACAACATTTGAAAAAGTTCCCTGGTACCCCGGGGAAGGATGCAGCATATCCCCCACATCCGCCTATTGCTCATCATCATCTGCCTATTGTTCTGCCAAATAATTATGTCGGGGCTTCCAGTCACACCGGATGCAGCTAAATACCACTATTTTAGATGGAGCGACTGCCTATAATACTAAAACATATAATTACTCTAAAACAAATGTCAAGAACTTCACAATTGAAATCCCCAAAACACAAAATTATTCTTAGAAAACATCTTCAAACCCCGAAAATTCCCAACAATAAGATTTCATCGGCAAACACAACATTTGAAAAAGTTCCCTGGTTCCCCGGGGAAGGATGCAGCATATCCCCCACATCCGTTCCCCTTGGCTAAAGTATTTGCGAAGCGCTTCAAACCGGGGCCGAACGCGAATCGAATCCCAAACTCAACGTTAGAATAAATAATTATTTTATACTTGCTTTATATTGATTTGTTTGAATTGTCGGCGTATTGATTTCTTTGGGGTTTCTGTGTGCCTGGTACGTAAACCTACTGTAACTGTCATGTGGTTACACGACAGTATCAGGAGATTTACGTTGACTGAAATAGGAACAGCCTATAAATTGACTCTATTAAAATACTCTTCACGACTGGCAAAAAAGAATGTTGTTGGCCACTCTGGGCAGTCTAGGAAAAATATTAGTCAGTTATTGAGATGGGGTTCCATCTCAATAACTGGATAATATTTTTTACAAGACATGAGCTATTAAAACTCGATTCGATTATGTAGGTACTTTATCTTTGACATTTAAAGAGTACACGAATAAAATGACGCCCAAATCTGTTAAAACAATACATTTTTTGTTTTTTTTTATTATTAGCATTAAGTTAACATTATGTCATTGTTTTTTATTTAATAATTTGCTGTGTAGACTCAACTTTTAATTTTATTTTTTTATGGTTTTTTCTCCAAACCATAAATATTTTGTTTTGTACGCCATAAATGGAAAAACATGCAGATCTACCTGTTATTTTAAGACCTTGCACATATTCTTTGATGTATACTCATGTTTTACAATAAAAATATATTCAATTCTATTTTAAAGATAAAGGCTTGTATTTAATCGAACCTTGAATAATTTCCAATTTGCTATCCTAAAAATATTGTTAATCACTATAATAATTATCTTTTACTATACTATAAACTATAACTGCGAACAACTTGCATGTAGCGCTCGCCGGCCACTGACGTGGTACCACTCGCTACGCTCGCTCGGCTCGCAAACTGTTGGTCACAGTTCAAACCTAACCCATTTGGTCGGGGTGCCCTAGCTCAATTATTGTGACCAACTGTGAGAAAAAGCCAGAAAGTAAAAAAGATGCTCATTTATTTAAAAAGTGTGCATCCCTTAAAATTTTTGGGCTTCTAAGCCTTAAACTTTAAGGGATTCATTAATTTCAAAAGTTTACATCATTTGAAGGTCAATAAGTTTTTAGAGGATCTAACTGATCCTCTAAAAACTGTGTTTCTGTTGTGTTTCTTGTTGTTGTTTTGATGTTGATGTTTCTCTAAAACAAAATTATTATGTGTTTTTTAAACCTTATTGGTTACCTTTTTGGTTTTGTTCCTTGAACTAACTTCTATATCTTATACTTTGGTAAGCATTGCTGAATGGCATACCTACGAGCTCTATGTCTTTATGCAGCATCACTAAGAACACAAAAATCAACTCTCTAAAAACTTTTAATAAAAGCTTAACTTCAAATCCCTAACACAAAAACCCAACCAACATTTTCCACTTGCACAAAAATCAAATTTGGAAAGTTCTGGAAAAGTTTGCGTTCCTTTATTTTCTCACTTAACACTTTGTTACCATGGTACCTTATTCGAGAATTGTTCCCGCTCGCTTGAACACACGAATATATATTGGAAAAGTTAACAGGGATACGTACGTACACTTGCATCGTCCGTGTATTGAGCACAAGTGGAAAATCGTCAAAGTTAAATTGCAGATCACTATCTGGAACTCTCATTTGAATCTGAGATTTTATCCGGGAATGTATAGTCATTGCTTGTGGTAGTGTTACGATGGGCACTTGTTGTACGTGAAGGTTCATAACCTTTGTGGCGAGAGTCGCTTCGCTTTTGTTTTCGGGTTTAAATAGAAGCTGGCTGACGACACATTCGACTCTGTAAAGAAAAAGAAATGCAATTATTGCGATGTCAAAATAACGTCTATTTAGTTCTTATTTCATAGGGGTCGATTTTACATAACTTAACATTGACATAAAATCTGTCAAACCGTCGTCATTTAGATAATGTTAAATGACGTTCGAGTAATTGGCCCTAATAGACAGTATTCTTATTATGTTGAGGAAGGAGGAGGAGTAGGAAGAGGGAGGAGAGTAAGAAAAAATACCTTTATAACTTTAACAAAAAACGAGCATCTTTCTGATCCAAGAGCCAGCAGACCTCAGCACCGTTTCACCAAATAATGTGGTATCAAATAGTACACACAAGTCCCATTTCCTTTGCATTTGATCCTGTGGGCTCTCTTATGGGATTACTTAAGAGGCTCATACACTGTTTTGGCATTTCTAAGGTTTTTTTTATTTGCTAAACATACAGTCTTAATACAGGTTCAGGTTTATTTGTACCATTAACCAGAAATGGTTTGTATCGGTTCTCACAAAACTTAGTACTTCTAGTATTGGTACTTCTAGTAAGTACTTTTTACGGCCACATTCTTAAAAATCAGTGTTGAAAAAAAATCTGATGAAGAGCCAGTACACACACAAAATACAGCCAGATCGCATTACGGGTAATTTTAATAAATCCCCTTAAAAGATAAAAGTTTAATGCGGATTTTTTTTAACAATCCCTTTAAAATTTTATCACAAAGCACAATTTAAAAAAATAAAATAAAGTACTATCATCTGAGAACCCTTAGAAAAAATAAAACGAAAAATTGGCATCTCCATCAAAACGTCATCGTTCGCAAAGGGGAGGTAGGGGAGATAATTAACAATTAGTTAATGGAACGGTAGGAATGTTTGCAGAGTACTCGTGGTTGCTGAGGAGGCCCGGGGAAAATGGGATACCTCATGTTTATGTTGTCTTAAAATGGATTAGTCGTTGAGTAGAGTGCAGTTTTCTACACACATCAAAAGTGTCTAGGGATCAAGCACGTTTTTGCTAGTTAGTAAAAATCTGGTTTTTTTATTGTATTTTTTGTAACTCCTATGAATAATAGTTTTATTTATTAATTTATTTTATTATTTATGTACACACAGTAAAACAGATACAGATGCGATATATAGCATTGAGTACAAATGTAGGTACTTTTAGTTATTTTTTCATTTGAAAAGGAGAATAGTTTTTGAATTTCGGTCAAAAAATGAAAATCTTCTGTCAAGTCGTATTCCATCCTGCAACGGGTTTGAGGCCAAATCAGTAAAACTTCTGCCATGCTTCTGAGTGGAATTAATACCACGAACGTTATTATGGATCATTTGCGGCGAGAAGAAATGACCAGAGCCGTGGGAATGTTGGAAGCTGGTTCTCGGCAACGTGTTGCGGAAATCGCTCTGGGCACTAAGACTTTAGACACGTTACCGCATAACTGGCAGCGTGGCAGAGTGACTTGAAGGACGAGCTCGCATTACCACACGTAGACAAGATCGTTACATTCAAATTACTGCTCGAAGAAATCGTACAATGACCGCGCTGATGTTGGTTAAGTACGTGGCTTCATAGCTCTTCAGGGATGTTAATAAGCGATCAAACCATAAGAAATCTCTTGCACGAAGTCAATCTCCGTTCCTGAAGGCTGCTTCTTGTACCACCTATTGAGCCCCGTAATCGCAGAGCCCGTTTACAATGGGCTCATGAACACAGAAATTGGGCGAAGAAAATTGGCGTTTTGTGTGTTTTTCTGACGAATCTCGCTTTGCTATGAAGCTAAATACTAGAAGTACACGGTATTGGAGGACTTATTTCGTTTTTTTTTTATTAACTTATAATTCGCTAATATAATTTTGAATAAATCACTATTTTACTAAAATGTTAAATTAAATTTATTAGTTTAAATCTTTACTGGTAGTAACACCTCCCTCCCACACAATTATAGCGCGCTGAATATGGCATTATAGTTTTTGCTATTTCTATATTATCTCGTTTACTATCTCTCATTTACTTTGATGAGTATTTTCATATACCTCATGAGTATTTTCGAATCCTTAACTAATTTATTAATCATATTTCCAAAACTATATTGTTCAAAAATTTCATTCTGCAACAATCAATGCAGATTTATTTGAAGAGCAATCTGTCCAAATAAAAAAAAGTGCGTTATCTTGTGATTTTTGTGCACCATAACATTTTTGCATTGAAAAAATAATAAAACATAACATAAAATATACAAATTAGAGAGAGAGTTGAATAAAGGAGGACTGTGCTTTTTGGTGTGTTAATCCTGAGGATCCTGGCAAGGATAATGGGACAAACTATTTAAATTATTGCATTGTCACCGGTCCTTGCTAAGTGTGCGAAGTTTCAAATCAATCCAAACTTTTGAAGTCGATGAAAATCGAGTTACAAATTAGATCAAGTGTTTTTACTATATTTTTATAAAAAATTGGCATATCGTCTGTTGTTCTAAATGCCATAGGTACTTTAAGAGAAAATACATTTCCAATTTTTTAGGGTGACCATAATGTTCTTCGTTTGTATTATATATTCATATTATTCATAAAGAAACTAAAAGTATTTATTTATATATTCAATCTTACACTCACATAAATGCACATAAAAAATATAAGCCAGGTGCCGTATCTACACGCATCAACATAATAATAAAATCGTAGCGAAGTCTTAACTGTACATTAAATATTTATGAAAATAAGCAATTGTTGCGAGGTGTGGAAACGATTCTGATGCCCAAAATATAGTTTTCTGTTTGACTGCATATAATTATGTTTCGGATTGGCGCGAAAACTGTTCTGTTCAAATTTTGCACGAATATTCCTTCCAGCCCTAGGCTCTAGCCGGGCAGTAATATTGTACTGAATTTGGAAGCTTATCTGGGAAAATCGTATGGAAACCTTTACAAAAAAAAAAACATTTTTCTATTAATGTTCAGCTCGACCAAAGAGTTCTCACTTAATAGGTTGCCATTAAAGAACAAAATAATGAATTTTCAATTATTATAGTAACAATAACGTAATATGGTAAATATATAGATAAAATAAATATGATGCGTGCATGATGAACTACCATTAAGTGTACATACACGAACTGATAGAACTTTTGTTTTCACACCGCAGTTGAAAACGGAGATCCATCTAAAGTCTGGACATTTCTAAAATCCTTGGGAGTTGGAAAATCGTGCCAGAAATCGATTCCTAAAACCTTAAATATTGATTTACCGAACCAACACTTCTCATTTTTATTCCACTGTAATGGGAACATAAAGGTAGCTTTAATAGGCCATCTTTCAAACCTTCCAACTCCGGACTGTCCCCCATTTATTTGTAGAAACTGCACTGGGTATAGAATTGAATCATAGTTTTTCAAATATGTATGTTGCATTACAAGCATTTTCAACATTTACAACTTTACCCTAAAGAATGTTATGGTCACCCTACTAAATTTGCTCCTTTAAAATTGTTAAATGCCTTTTCTCTTAAAGTATGGAATTTACGAGTAGAGCAACGAACTGTATGACCAACTTTATTAAAAATATAGTAAAAAAACTTGATCTAACTTGTATTATTCTATGAGGTTGAGTTGAGTCAATAAAGCCGAAAACATTAGGCTCTCAGTTCAATTTCAACCAATAACTTTCAGCCGTTATTTATTTTTTAACTAATTCACTGAGATCTTGAACTATAAGATATAAAAGGCATATTTATGAATTTCTTCAGTTAAACTCACTGAAGAATCTACTAAACATGAACTGAGGGTGGGTCTAATCGCCATAAATCTGTAACGTCATATTCTCGTGAGTTGGATGTTTCCTCAAAGATTTAAGAAAGTCTGAAATAATTTCTAATATAAAAAATATTAATACAGAGATAGTACTTTCTGAGATTTATGCTATGTCACTTTTTGCAGACATCTGGATTTAGAGCCCAAGTCATTTGCTCATTAAAGTTTTAATTCACGTTGAAGAAATTTATGGTCCTTTGTTTCATGTTCTTAGATACTATTTTAACAAATTTCCTATAAGTCTGAATTTGTTTCGCAAGGATTTTAAAATGGGCCTTGAGCCTAGATGCACATCGTATTTGACTCGGCGGAAGGACCGAACAGATTTGGCAATCTTATTGCACAGATGTACGCTGAACGATAGTGTCATAATATATGTTGCCATTCCTCTGTGGACCCAATTTGGTGCTTCATTTCGGCTTATGCATGCTAATGCACGTCCACACACTGTCAGAGTCGTTGCCGAATAGTTACAATTTTTATTTATGAATGTAGATTTTTTAAATGCTTGATTATTACAGAATCAGGGATAAAATCCCTGATTGTGTAATAATCAAACATTTTTCAATTTTTCGTTTATGCTGATGTGGTGTTTTTGACATTTAAAAAATATAGTTTTTTTTAACCTTTGTTTTGATTCTCTCATTTAATTTCTGGTCGGTAAATTTTTCAGTAATTAAAATTATACTTAATGTTTTAAATGATAAATGCTTTTATGATAAATGAAAATAAATATTAAATTATTACTATAATTATACTTAAATATTGTTTATTACAGATCTGACTGTTCTGTATATTTAAACCGTAGTAATGATAAGGTGATTATTATACCATATGTGTGATACTGGATAATATAGATGATTTATGCATATACAGGGTGTTTTTGACAGCCCTCCACAAAAACACAGGATTGATTCAGCTCCTTATTCTGAATCATATTATCCCACTGGAAATTTTCTCAGGAAAAAAAAAAATATGCCGTAACGTAACGTAATAAAAGACGCGGCCCAGGTGCGCCGGGGAGTGCGCGGGGTGTGGGGGCAGCCTCGCTCAAGCTCGCTGCGCTGCCGTCCGCTACGTGCGTTTTGCCACGGTAACGATACATTGCGTGTGAGGTAAGTGATCACGATGTCCCCCCATAAAACAAATCTGGTTTTTTGGATTCCCTTAATGTTCCTGAAAGAATTTCATGTACCGGTCATCTTAATATGATGTACTGAAGCCACCCTATCAGTTTGCGGAGGGCTGTCAAAAACACCCTGTATGTTTAGAATTGTTGTAGATTGTTGTAGACGAAGCACAACTTCAAAAGTGATATGGGATCAACTAGGATTTTTTTGGAATGTGGGATAAAACTTCAGGACGAACGAAGAATAAATCCAACGAGGCAGTCATCCATTAGGTACACGGAACGTAAACATATTTGGGGAAATGTGTGTGTACTAAAAACCTCTGCTCAGCCCCGGAATACGGCCGTGATGTTATGTTTATCTTTACCATGTTTTGAAACCCTAAAACCTTTACCCTCATCTTCTATAAATAACTTAAGCGTAAACGCATACGTTTCAGTCAGTTAATTCAGCGGTACGGAACGGTATTAATCTTTGTTACCATGTAAGGGTCAGATGGGTACTATTTGTTCTACGCTCTGAGTTATTGTTCGATCACGTCCGTGTATTTTTTGACGTGATAACGTCCTATAAATCGATGAACACCGGCTGCATGCATAAAAAGTGTAACGTTCCGCAAAGTTTCTTGTCAAACTCGCACTTATCGATGTTAAGACTGACGCCGTAGGTATTTAGGCGTTCGAGTACTAGTTCTAAGTACCCGGGCAGCGGTGTTCTTCCTTATTTCTCGAGTGTACGAGCCGATCGTCGACGAAACAGAATACGTTGTCGTCTAATCCTCTAGAACCTCGTGCGTCGAACGTTGAAAAGTTTGACCCGAATTTCTTAAACCAAACGTCATGCGAACGGTAAATTCGAAAAGTCCGAAAGTTGTTAATATTGCTGTTTTGACGTGATCTAACGTCTTATAAATCGATGAACACCGGCTGCATGCACGAAAAAGTGTAACGTTCCGTAACGTTTCTTGTCAAACTCGCTGTGATGTGTAACGTTCCATCTGAGCCTGAGTCTGCAAGCGAGAGCGCGGAACAAGCGATAGAGAGGCACGATCAGCCCTTTCCCTTTCGTTAGCGTTAGCTTGTGTCACATTTATCTCTCTTCTCGCGTGACGTCAGAGCTAGTATTCCAAATAGTACTTACTGCTACTGGAACGCCGCCACGCGAGCTTCTTCGAGAACTTCTAGAATAAATATTAAATAAATAAATATCATCTGACATTGCACACAGCACCATCTAGTTCCAAGTTAAGCACTTAAGGCTTGTGTTATGGATACCAGATGGTTGATACACTACTTAAATACATTTTTTTTTCGTAAATACATACATATTATAAATATACATCCATGACTCGGGTACAAATGTCCATATTTATCATACAAACATTTGCCCCTACCGGGATTCGAACCCAGGACCATTTGGTTTCGCTGACTACACTTAGCCACTGTAGCCACTACACCAAACGTGTCGTCAAATAAACTCTGCCCACCTCGACAGAAGCCATTATTTGCAACAAGTGTTGAATACGAGACAACGTGTTTTGTGTTTTTTTTATATAAATTAATAAGATGTAATTGATTTCCTTCATTGCGATTTATTGATTATTTGATTTCATTGTAATGATGACGCATTCCTCAAAAACATGAAAGATACGTTCAATCTCGAATCAGATGTTAATAAGTCAACAACGCTGAGAGGAACAACCATCGATTTGACTATTTAAAGACACCACTTGAAACATTCCCCTTGATTTCGTATTTTTCCTATCATCGCCCTATCCCAGAATTGTAAGTTGTAAATAAATCGTTAATAGCACATTGTTACTTGTAATCAATCTGTATAATTGAAGTAAAAAAATATTTGAATTAACGAGTGTAAATAAATGTTAATTTATCGTTAAAAAAAACAATTAAGTCCTTCGTTGCATTATACAAAATAATGATAATTCAGTGATAATAATTCAATTTAATTAATAAAAGTATGCAATTTTTCATCGATATTTCTTTATGACGTTATCACGTAAAACTATCGTCCGTAAACCGACTTTATTTTTTTTAAGCACACCTTTGACCACGTTTGGACATTCGTCCTGACACCAATATTAACCCTAACTGCACCCCAATTGCGTAGGTATCTCACTTATCAATTTTATATCCATCGCTACTTATGAGTTTTGAAAATTCACCCGTTCGATAACGTAAAAAATGTAATGAATAGGTACTGTCGAATTGTCAAAATGAACGGAATTGTGATTTGCATTTAGGCTGCGGCTGATTGGTGACAGTCGCTAAAGCACGCCCAGGGCTATACCTCGACAGTATACTTGTACTTATACCGTTTTAGTATCTCCATGCACGTCAAGGTTCCACGAGGAAGGAGAGGAATCACTTACTCATTTTTTGGGGGTCCACGACACCGACATTGATCTCATCAAGTTTCATTTCAAGATCTCATCAAGATAGAATTCTACGGGGAAACCCATCTATGGCGATGTTAGGAATTTTCCGTCATAGACTATGTCCTCAAGCATGCCATCGGCACATAATAACGATCTTATTTACTTATTATAAACTACTTTACGATTTTACTTATTTTTATTTATGGTATATTAGTACATTGTTACCCTAGGGGTGAAAGTACCGGGGCTACCGCACGATCTCGGGCGGGGCGGCAAGTCTCCTTGCCGGACTGCCGCCGTGGGATCTGGAGGCGATAGTCCTCGCGCGCCTGTATGAGTGGCGCGCGGAGGCACTACGCCGCGCCGGGGGGAAACCCCGCTTCCGCTGCAAATCGCGGCGGAGCGGACGGACCTCCGGCGCGATCTCATAGCGGCATGGAAAGAGCGACTGTCGCAACCCAGCGCAGGGCACGCCACAATAGCGGCGGTAAGACCCCTCTTTGAGGAGTAGCTAGAGAGGCGTCACGGCGTCCTCACCTACCGCCTGACGCAGGTCCTCACTGGACACGGATGTTTCGGGAGGTTCCTGCACATCATCAGGCGGGAGGAAACGCCCAGGTGTCACCACTGCGATGATCGCCCCGAGGACACGGTGGAGCATACGGTGGGAGCCTGCCCTGCATGGGCGGAGCACCGCCGTGTCCTCGTAGAGGCGATCGGCAGCGGCGGCGACCTCTCACACCCGGCCCTGGTGCAAGCCATGGTCCGGGGCGAGGCGGAGTGGGAGGCAGTCGCCTCCTTCTGCGAAGCAGTCATGCTAGCGAAGGAGGTGGCGGGACGGGAGAGGGAGAGACTGCGGGGGGCTCCCGTCCAAGCCGCCGCGGTGGACGCTCCGGGCGTCGGGAGCCGCGTGACCACTCCCGGCCACCGTAGGCGGGGGCCTGCGGGCGGTGAGTAATGGGTAGCTCACCGTCCGATCAGCAGGCCCGTGCTGGACGGCGCGTACGTGTTCCACGCGCGCCTCAAAGAGATGTCAGCATCGAAGAGGGGGCCCACTAGGGCCCAAGCCTGCCGGGAAAGCGGGATCATCCAAAAGGGGTACCGCTGACCCGGAACATAAAGGGCCAAGGAAGGAACACGGGTGGGTTTTAGTCAGTAAGAGTCTGACACTCCCTTCCGCTCCACCCAGAGCGGGAGGGGTCACTTGATGATTTCCCATCTTCAAAAAAATAAAAAAAACGCGTGAAAGTAACTTATTTAGTCCCGAGATGGGGTTTGGTTGCCAATAGTTCGAGGGACTAAATAAGTCTTTAACCCGAGGTAAACACTGTGCTTTTCATTACGAATACAAGGAAAGTAAAAATAAAAACATGAATTAGATAAAGAAAAAATGAGCCTCTTCTCTTATGAAATCAGGCGTTCAATCCATATCTGAATCGGACGAACTCATTGTGTTAATACAAATGTCTGCTATACGGAAGTATAAACAAAACTCTACAACTCGAAAAAACAAATGAAGATCAGATTTCCGTTTTCCCGCCATTTTTTTTTTCTGTTGCAGGTTCTTAGCTGTGACTGGAGGGTGCTCTGCCGAGCAGGTGAGGACAGGCACCATCGGTCCAGATTTCAAGGGGATGCGAGCCGTTACGGTGAGCTGCCCCGTGACGAAGGCCAAAAAAATAGCCGAGGGCCGTAGGCTATTGGTGGGCTGGGTTTCCACGCAGGTGAAACTGCTGGAACCCAGACCTCTGAGGTGCTTCCGCTGCCAGGTGGGCAACCACGTGGGAGCTAAATGCACCTCGGAGGTGGACCGCAGCCACCACTGCTTCCGCTGTGGTCAGCCCGGTCACAAGGCCGGGTCTTGTAATGCCGCACCGCACTGCACCGTATGTGCGGCAGCTGGCAAGCCAGCCGATCACCGGATGGGGAGCAAGGCCTGCGCTCCACCCGCCAGAGCTAGGGACAGGGGCAAGCCCTCCGCCACCGCCGTCACTGCCGCAGCCGCCGCCACTGCCGTTGCCGCTGCCGCCTCGTCCGCCGTCGTCGCCGCCGTCACCACTGCGGCGGGGCCCTCACAGAGGGCTCGGGAGGAGGCTTACATGGAGTGCCAATAACGGCCCCATTACGCCTCCTCCAGGCGAACATCAACCACTGCGCCTCCGCTCAGGATCTGTTGCTCCAGAGCATGGCGCAGTGGTCGATTAACATCGCCGTGGTCGCTGAGCCGTACTTTGTCCCGCCCAGGGATGACTGGGTGGATGACCTGAGCGGCTCAGTGACCCTAATTTCGTCGGCCGCCGCCGGTACTCCGTCCCTCGAGGCACTCACGAGGGGACGGGGTTGCGTGGCAGCACGGTTCGGGGAGATTCTAGTGGTGGGGGTATACTTCTCCCCGAACCGAACCCTTTCCGAGTTCCACAACTCCCTTGCGGAGTTGAAAGTCGTCGTCGTCGGGTTCCGTTCCCTCCCCGTGCTCGTCCTCGGGGATTTCAATGCCAAGAATGTGGCTTGGGGTTCCCGGTATACGGACACACGGGGCAGGATGGTGGAGGACTGGGCTCTGGAGACAGGCCTGATCGTCCTAAATCGGGGTTCTGTCCCCACGTGCGTGCGGATGCGGGGTGAATCGGTGGTGGACATCTCGTTCGCCAGCCCCGCTCTGTCACCGCGTGTCCTTGACTGGCGCGTCATAGAGGGGGTGGAGACCTATTCCGACCACCGGTACATCCGGTTTGACGTCTCCGCCCAGACCTCGAGCGCGCTGGTCCGACAGGCCCCGAGTGGTCCGCGGTGGGCGCTGAAGCAGCTGGACCGGGAGCTCCTCCTGGAAGCCTCGATCGTGCAGGCCTGGGTGTCATCACCGGACAGGCCTGCTGACATCATCGTCGAGGCGGAGTGGTTCCGGGAGGCCATGTCCGAAATATGTGACGTGGCAATGCCCCGGGCCCAGCCCGGACGCGCTCAGCGCCAGGTGTGCTGGTGGTCGCCAGAGTTGACGACTTTACGCAGTGCGTGCGTCGCTGCGCGACGCCGGTACACCAGGCACCGCAGGCTCCGTATTCGCCCTCCGGATACGGAAGCCATTCAGGCGGAGCTGTACGAGGGGTACAGAGCGGCGAAGACCGCCCTCCAAGCGGAGATCCTGCGGGCCAAGGGACTGGCCCGCGAGGAGTCGCTGGAGACTCTGAACAGGGACCCGTGGGGACGCCCCTACAAATTGGTGCGTGAGAAGCTCCGCCCATGGGCTCCCCCGCTGACGCAGAGTCTCCGGCCCCAGCTCGTGGAGGACGTGGTGAGCACTCTGTTCCCTTCTAGAGGGGACCATATCTCCCCGCCCATGGCTCCGCCTACTGCGGTGCTGAATGCGGACCACACCGCCGACGACGACGACGATGCTCCGGAGGTGACCGAGGTAGAGCTGAGAGTGGCGGTACGTAGGCTGAGTGCTAAAAATACCGCCCCAGGACCCGACGGCTTACCTGGGAAAGCCTGGGTCCTGGCCTCGGAGGCTCTCGGGCCTCGACTAAGGGGGCTCCTAAGCGCATGCATGGAGAGGGGCCAGTTCCCACTTCGTTGGAAGACAGGGAAACTGGTCCTCATCAAGAAGCCGGGGCGCCCAGCGGACTCTCCGTCCGCTTACCGGCCCATCGTGCTGCTCGACGAGGTGGGCAAGCTCTTTGAGAGAGTCATTGCAGGACGCCTCGTCGGGCGGCTGGTGCGGGTGGGGCCGGATTTGGCGGAGAGCCAGTTTGGCTTCCGCAGGGGGCGCTCTACGGTGGACGCCATCATGCGCGTGCGGGCCCTCACGACGGGGGATGCTGTGGCCCGGGGTGGGGTCGTCTTGGCGGTGTCTTTAGACATCGCCAATGCCTTCAATACCCTGCCCTGGAGTTGCATCAGGGAGGCACTCCGGTATCACCGGATGCCGACCTACCTCTGTCGTGTAGTCGAGGCCTATTTGACGGACAGAGCCGTCATTTACCCCGGTCACCAGGGAGTATGGAACCGGCAAGAGATGTCGTGCGGTGTCCCACAGGGATCGGTCCTGGGGCCGCATCTGTGGAACATCGGATACGACTGGGTGCTGCGCGCCGACCTCCCTAGCGGCGTCAGCTTGGTTTGTTACGCTGACGACACGCTGGTCCTGGCGCAGGGGAGGTCGCACCAGGCGGCGGCCGAACTAGCGACACGCGGGGTTGCGACAATCGTCGAGAGGATCCGGCAATTGGGACTCGAGGTGGCCCTGCACAAGTCCGAGGCCATGTGTTTTCATGGTCCTCGGAACACGCCACCGTCGGGTTCCCAAATAACGGTAGGAGGGGTTCACATCGGCGTCGAGTCGACGATGAAGTACCTGGGACTCGTCCTCGACAGCCGGTGGAACTTCGTGGAGCATTTCCGACGTTTGGCTCCCAGACTGGAAAGGGCCGGGGCTGCCTTAATGCGGCTCCTGCCCAATCTAGGGGGGCCAAACGCCTCCTGCCGGAGGCTCTACGCGGGGGTCGTGCGGTCCATGGCCCTTTACGGGTCACCGGTGTGGGCGCGTTCCTTGAGGCGGCCAGCCCGCTGGTTGAACGCGCCCCAAAGGGTCATGGCCACCCGGCTGGTCCGGGGATACCGTACGGTCTCCGGTGAGGCGGCGAACCTCCTTGCCGGATTACCGCCATGGGATCTGGAGGCAAAAGTCCTCGCGCACGTTTGGGAGTGGCGCGAGGAGGCGAAACGCCGGGGCGTAGCTCCGCTGCCGCGAGAAATCACGGTACAGCGGACAGAGCTCCGGCGGGATCTCAGGGCGGCATGGAGAGTGCGATTGTCGCAACCCAGCGCTGGGCACGCCACAATTGCGGCGATAAGTCCCCTCTTTGAGGAGTGGCTAGAGAGGCGCCACGGCGTCCTCACCTTCCGCCTGACGCAGGTCCTCACCGGACACGGTTGTTTCGGGAGGTTCCTGTTCCGGATAAGGCGGGAGGAAACGCCCGGGTGTCACCATTGTGTGGATCGCCCGGAGGACACGGTGGAGCATACGGTGGAGGTCTGCCGTCACCTCCTTCTGCGAAGCAGTAATGTTCGCGAAGGAGGAGGCGGAACGCGTGAGGGAGAGGCAAAATTTGCGCCCTCACGCCCCTAGCCGCCGCAGGAGACGCCCTGGGCGTCGGGAATCGCAGGCCGATTCCCGGCCACCGTAGGCGCGGGCTTGCGAACGGCGAGTAATGGGCAGCTCGCCGTTCGATAAGGACCAGGCCCGGGTCGATGGCGCGTTGTGTTCCACGCGCGCCTCAAAGAGATGTCAGCACCAATGACGGGGTTGCTAGGACCGATGCCTGCTAGGGTTGCGGAAAAGTCCAAGAGGGGTACCGTGGCCCCTGGCACAGGCAACTGAAGGAACACGGGTGGGTTTTAGTCAGTAAGAGTCTGACACGCCCTCCTGCTCTGCCCAGAGCGGGTGAAAAAATGGCAAATATTTTGCCCAAATCTGTTGTTTTAAAGAAATTGTTGAAAGTAAATTATAATAAAGTCATTTAACAAAAAAAAAAACCTTTAATTAATACATAACTTTATATTATTTTAATTTTACATCGCGCTGTAATTGTGCAGGAAGTTGGAACATGGTTCAATAGAAATGTGAGAATAGAACGTTTTTTTTCTACGATTCTCCCTAGTGTTGAAAAGTATTACTTTCAACCCGCTCCTCAGGCAACTTCAGATTTACTTTCCGAGTATGAGTAATGAAAACGTATTTTACTTGCTTTCTTTCTATTTACCTATAGTATAGTTAAAATCTCGCTGCAGACTCGGTCATAAATCATTCGAGTGTTTCGCTCTCTTTCCCACTCACGGGCCTTATGGGCAGGCCACGCCCACACGTAGTCCTGTGTATTACTGCAGTCGTTGAGTGATATCGATAGTTTTATATATTTATAAATGGGTGATAGAAATAAATACTCATTTTTGTTTATTTTATTACCAAATTTACTACAAAGCATATTAAATATATAAACAAAAGAACGTATATATAAAACTAAAAATAGAAAATTAAAATTCTTCGTCTGAGTCATCATCGATAATGGCCTTGAGCGCGCGCAACTAGCGCACATCCCTACTCCGATTATGATTTATGACCAAGTCTGCAGCGAGATTTTAACTATACTATAATGCATAATATACATAATGCTAAGTAAGAAAAGTGATCGATTCCAAAGATTTTCTAATTAGAAGGAAACACATCAAAAGCATTGTTCAATCAAATGGCGGTCATGATTTTACTTCTGATTACAAAATAAGTAGAACCCAAAAAAAAACATCTGCAATTCTAAACGGTATTCAATAGGCAAGAACCTGCAAAAAATACGCTTTGTAGGTAATGGTGCATTGTAATAAGCACAATGTCAGGCACTGGCATAGGTACAGTCGCCAGCACATTAGGTTATACGAAACTGTCCAAATGATTTTAAATCTTAAAATGTTGAAGGTAATTTAAAATCGAATGAGAAAATTTGACAGTTTGTGGTAACTTGACCTGCTGCTGTGTGTACATGCATCACGTGAAGTGAACATTCATCACATCGTGTTTTAACAACTAATGACGAATGTTCTGATGTATTTTATAATTCGTCCCAATATTACTAACTGATACAAAGAACCAATAAAATTACAAACAATTAAAATACAAAATAATGCTATTATCACTTTCAAGTAATTAATACGTGAATCAGCCGGGAGGCATATTTTGTTCATTCATAAACGAATTAATGAGGCTATCTGTATGTTTTTAACAATATTCTGGTAACAATTAATTCTCTGGGTTTGCGGTCGCCGGTCTACTTACTCATTTAATTAACTGTAATGTCGGCGGTTTTAAATTATTTTTGTAGTATGATATTTCAGCATGAATTTAAATTGGATATTTGTTAAATGGACGGATCTTTTATTATTTATATGTGGTTTATATTATTTACGGTATCCAATAACTTGACGATGTTGTTTCGAGGGTTAATTTTATTTGTTAATGCATCCACTAATTAGGGTCCCCTTGGCGGCGAACAACTGCAACAGATTGTAAAGATAAAAAAAAAAAAACAAGTAAAAGGGCAATAGGCAGTTGGCCTAACAGCCTAATTAATTTCACATAATTATTTCGCTGTCACTGTAGGTAGGTACGTAAGAAAACATAGACAACAAAAAATAATAGTATCTATCAATTTTGAGAAAACTAAAACTATTCAACAATATCATCCTTTCCTTGAAAATAAATTTTAATTCAATTTTGTTGCAACCTCCTTATTTATTCGTTGCGACGCGTCGCCGTCGGGACGTCAGTTATAGGAATGCAACGTAGAGGTTTATTTCAATTTATTGCATTTACACAGGTCGCCGCCGCCGTAGACAGAATAACGATTTTGTTTGGGCAATACGAAGGTGCCAGCTTAGTTCGCATCACTACTCTCAACGTCGACGGCGGCGCCTTGGAAGTGTTAATGCGACTTCTGTTTAAAAAACAGGCTGGTTGCTCTCTGAGACCGACTTCTCTAGACGGTGAGAGAGGAATGGAATAGCAGAAAACGTTTTATTAATTGAAAAAGTATTGTGGTTTGGTCTCAGTAAATTCCTTCGTGTTCTTGTAATCAATACAGGGAATAAAGCATTGTCAGCGGCAGTTGCTAGATTTGTTTTTGTCATTTGAATAGTAAGTCTTATTTTGATTCATTCTTCAAACCACCCACTATATTAATTCCTTTCGAAAGAAAACATTTTAAAACAATTGGTAAGTAAATAGCTGGTAATAGTAATTGACTGCCAGGCGTGCTGGCTGTTAGCTCAAACTCATCAGGGTATGACCGACGTGGCGAAGCACGATTATGATTTTCTCATATAAAAGAAATCATATTTATACAAATATCCAACGTATGATATTAAACCGAACCGGGACCGGGTGGACCGAAAAGTTTTAAGTTTTGTGTTCGTTAAAGTTATTTGAGTACGTTAGGAAATGTTAATACGTAAATGACTCGATAAAGAAAAACAATGACTGCTTTTAAGTTTTAAAAATGTTATCAAGTAATTGAATTCCTTGTAATTTCTTCAAAGTCTAAGTCAGAGTATCTTTATTGTGGGCATGTTTATGTAAGGTACAGGTCTTAACAATATATTGAAGTATCAATATGTCCTGCCTTATAGGCATACAATAATTATGTAGGTATTGGCATTAAAATTTAGAATTATTATGCATGGTAAATTTAGTTATTATAAATGTAAAATACAGTGAAAGTAACATATGGTCAACACATGGTCCATGCTAATGCATGTCAAATACTGTGAAATTAATACATGGTCAATACTAATACATGCCAAAATATAGTGAAACTAATAAATGGTCAATAATTCAAGAAATCTTGGACCGTGTAGTATGCTTTATCAATTAAAAATGTTCGTAATTTATTTTTAAATACTGGAAGTTCCTTAGTGTCTAGAATGCCAATAGGTATTTTGTTGTATATTTTTGATGCAATGCCAAAGAAGCTTATTGAGTGTTCTCAAGTAATTGAATTCTTTGTAATTTCTTATTGAGAAATAAATTTATTTAACCATAAACCTATGCGGTAAAATTAACGCAGCCATAAATACGAATATCATAATCATTCTCTGCATATCTCAAATTTATTTGTGGTCGGAGCAACATGTCTGTCTATTCTATAGGTACTTATCTAGTAGTCGTCATCTCGGTAATCACTCGTTTTCTAGCCTTTCACACAGTCCATCCATCGTTTCAAAAATAAATAATTTCGCCCTTATATACGAGTGTAAAATAAAAACAAACTTCTGATTTAAGCACATTTTTCCGTTACTACAAAATGGCTGTCCACATACAAAATGGCGGTGCTTGGGCAAATGACCTCGCATCACGATGACGTATGAACAGCTTAGCATAGATTTATAAGTGGGTTTAGAGAGATTTAAAGTTCCGGAGCGAGTATTTTCAGATTTCAACTTCTGACTTTGAATGGTAGGGTTAAATCAATTCTTCTACGTTGTGAAATAATGTAATAGATAGTTTTCAAATAGCTCTAAAGGCTGACATATCTGCCTACATGTATTCACATAGTTAGTTATGTATTGCAAACAGTTTTATCTATTTCCAGTTGTAATGACAATTTTATTGTTCGACTAGTTTTCCCACAGGTTTTACCTGCGTGAAATATATTCTATTCTTAGTGAATCCGACGGTGAACTCTATTTTGCGTCTATCCTTCAAAGTTGAAAGGTAACCGCTCTCTTCCTTGACCCAATATTTTCTTGCAGACGTTATAATTTCGACCAAGATGTTAGTCTTGTTAAGAAATCATAACGTTTTTTTTTTTTAAATCGTATCTCATTTTATCTAATAACTTGTATTGAACCATTGTTGGATGTACTTAAACCTCATCTCTTATGAATGTGCCTTTACTATTGGCTTGCCGCATTCAAATATTTTCTGTGATCATCAATACTTAGCAAACTTCGAAAAAAAAAACGATGTCGTGACACTCTTTTAGATTTGTTTTTATTTTTAAATCTTAATAGCTCTACACAAATCGCTAGTTTCATAACAAAACCGCGGCAAAGTGTCACCTTAATAACGTTTTCATATCTTCTTCGCGATTCGCGTAGAATTTCATTCAGCTAAAAGCGAAGGGAATGTAAAATTACGAAACGTCTTCAAGTTTATATGTTTGGGGTCAGGCCAACGAACTCGCTATCCTTTTATGTGACAATAATGAGAGTAAGGTTATCTAATCTGGGTCGTTTTGTATTGTATGTTTCGAGCTTGTGTATCGCGTTTATGTGAACGGTTTTGTATAGTTTTGAGCAGGGAGTGAAAAGGTTCCTAAAATACCGGTAAAGAACCGGTATTTACTGGTTCCGTTACTAGAATCAGGGGGTCTACTCTCTAAGTCCGTCAACCAAGATACGGGCCCATCCGAAAGTAGTCGATCGGTCAAAAATAAGAGTAAAATTCAATTTTTCGAACGGGAAATAAACATCGGGAATAGGGACAACTCTCAAATCGTGTTGTTATTTATTGTTAGTTCCGGCCCCGAACTAATCAACGAAGCGCCCGTAACTTCGGCCGAAATTACGGACTTCTTGTTTAGCATGTAGGCCCTCCGAACCGGAACAGAAATATATATTGGAACCTTTAAGAACCTTCATTTTACCGGTTCTACTTCAAAGCGAGATAATAATCTAAGTGAATAAATACAATACGATGAAGCTTACCTTTGTCCATTTTATAATTTAATTTACTAACAGTAAGTGTAGATTATTTAAACCACTAATAATAACTACTGACAATATTTGCTGATACTGTTTACAGTATACTGTGTATAGTGTGTGTACTGTGTACAGTACACACACTATACAGCCAATATTTCGTAGGCGTACTGAAAGAAAAGACACGTGTCAAACATAGGTATCCCTTCTTCCTTAGAGAACCTTTAAATCGGATGGTACGGAACAGGTATATTGGAACCGGTAGGTACTTTGGAACCAGGACCAAACTGGAACCTGAACCGGAACCGTAGCGAAAAGAAGAACCTTTTTAAGAACCGGAACCCAAATTCGTACTGGTTTTCAATCCCTGGGTTTGAGGCTTGATACTAACTTCGTACTTATTTCTGATTTTCTGCCATTAAGCAGCGATGCCATCTTGCTGTATGAAGGGTGGCGGTGTACAGTCACGAGCACCAATATGTATACACTTAGCAACTTCTAAATGTGATTTTCTCCTACTGTATTGATTGTAATTTTATGTTGTTACGAACATAGTATTTTAGGACCTATTCTGTTATGAAATAGGTCTTATTTCAAAGTTGCAATCAATATTCCACGAGAAAATCGCTTTTAAATTTGGTTAAGTGTATACTTATTAGTGCTCGTGACTGTACATGCACATGAGCTTGAGCTTTGTTTCGAGATGGCAATTATGATTGATGAATTTGAAATAGGAAATATGGTATTACAGATAAATTTGTTTTGTTGTAGGAAGTTTCTTATCTAGAATAAGTCTCATCCTGAGAATAAATTTTGAAGTTTTGACAGTTATTCCATACTAGAACTGATAGGCGTCAATTTTTTTCCACGGATAAAAGTTATCTGACTTTGGTAAAATCAGCCTTAAGTATCATAAATCGAGTTATCTTGTCTTTGTTATAATGTACATGACTCGATTAGAATATAATAATGTTTATTCTTTATTTTCTTTGAGATACACAAAAAACGTCGATAACCACTTATCATCAGGCAGGCAGCCAGCTTGATTGCCAATGACATCAAATTAATTCAATACAATCTATAGGATACATCTATACTAAACTTAGAAAGGGGAAAAAAAAATTGTTTGTTAGCTTGTATGTAGGGGGCAATCTCTAGAACTACCGGTCGGATTTGAAAAAATCTTTTGCATTTGATAGCCACATTCTTGAAAAAGGCTATAGGCTATTTAACATCACGCTATGACTCTTAGTTGCCGAGCAAAAATAACAAAGTCAGAAAGAACGCTAAACGAAAACGAAATGATAGCGCGGGCAGGAGATGCGATGCGACGGGGTGGGGCGGGGGCAGGAGAAATTACACGCGGGCGAAGTCACGGACAGACGCTAGTTCGTTAATAGTTCTAGCGAATATTCCCGTACTTACGAGCAAAAAGATAAAGAAAAGGTTATACGGAATAATGAAATATGTTTTAATCCAGCACCTGAAAAAAGCTAATGTGCTAATGTTATAATAAATGATTTTATTTCTGTAAGTAGGTTTGTACAAACACTTTTACACGTCAATCATATTTTAAAAACTAGACGAGGTCGGCGTTTCCTATCTGACTACTCTGAGAAGAAAGGCCGAAACAAACTCAGAGGTCACAGTCTCTTTTAAAGTCCAGACATTCTGTGTCAGATCATGTGAAGACCATGTAGGTTGGTGTCTGAAACGGTCTTTTGTGAAAAACCATACAGATTGAGCGGACCTGTCCATTCTTTCGTCATTGGTCCAGTCAGTGCACGCATTTGTCAGTAATCGTGCCGCTCAACTCAAAAATTAAGGAGCACAACGATTCGACGAACAATAAAAAAGAAAGGACATTTGGGTAGGCCGCATAAATTACTCAAGCTGCCAGATCGTGAAACTAACTAAGAAAACAAAAAAACAATTAATGAACCACATAATCTTCACATTCACAATAAATAAAATAATAAAATACTTTACAAAGTAAATACTCATGTCATTGTATGTATAAAATTCATCAATGTCAATGTGTATAATAAAAGTTCGGACGTTCTTTGTTTCTAAAATCTTTTTTTAAAACAATTAATCATAAAACGTAACGGCTGATGGCTAAGTTATAACAGCCCCACGGACCGATCGATCAGGTTAAGCTACGCTTGCCACGGTTGGTCCGTGGATGGGTGACCATCTTTACATACCAAGACCCCTCCGTGCCTCGGAAAGCACGTTAAACCGGTGTTCCCGGCTGTCATTCGTGGAACTTTGACAATCGTTACGGGTCGTCAGAATCGAGTCTGACAACCAGTCTTACCAAGGGGTATCGTATTACCCAGTAACTGGGTACTAAAAAATGGCTGTCAACATACAAAATGGCGGTGCTTGGGCAAATGACCTCGCATCACGATGACGTATGAATAGCTTAGCATAGATTAATAGGTGGGTTTAGAGATATTTAAAGTTCCGGAGAGAGTATTTTCAGATTTCAACTTCTGACTTTGAATTGTGATGTAGGGGGGAGGAGGGGTTGAGTAAACAACGTGATGCGTAGTTCTCCAAGAGCCGGCCGATCACTGACCCCTGTTCCTTTAATTAGTAACGTATATATATTAGGGTTTTAAATCAATTCTTTTACGTTGTGAAATAATGTGATAGATATTTTTCAGTGACTGGGTTGTGAAGGTCAGATAGGAAGTCGCTCCATGTAAAATACTGGTACTCAGCTACGCCAACATAGTTGGGAAAAGGCTAGGCAGATGGTGATTATTTACCTACATCATTACACTTTTATATTATGGCACTTAATAGATATGTGCAGAAGGACCATTTTCATACAGCAGTCTTCAAAAGTGTGTATGTGCCATCTGTTAGACCTTTTGTTTTGGTAACTGGGTGGAAATCCTCATGTATCTCCTCCGCCCTGGGGCGGACAGAAGGGTCTGTCAGAAGTACTGACTAAAACCACCCCGTGTTCCCTCGCACACTTGCACCGGGGGCTATGGGGGCACTTAAGCACTCTTCAACGCAGCCCCCGACTGGTGCCAGCCCGCCTCTGCGGGCTCCGTCTGGTCAAGCAGGGGGAGTGCGGTGTTTGACCACCCGCGAAGTTAAAGAGGGGCGCGCGTAGTACACTAAGCGCCACCACCTCGGGTCTTATATGATAGGGGGACCTCCTTAATGGGTCCAGGGATGGCAGACGTCCCCGGGGTCCACTGTCCCTAGACCCATTTAGGGGGGCCAGAACAGGTCATGGTCCGCCCTCTGCCGACGCCCGGTGCGCCTGCTGCGGGCCGGGAGAGCACTCGAAATCTCCCTCTCCCTTTCCGCTGCCTCCTTCTGCGACATAACATTTTCACAGAAGGAGATCAACTTAACCTAGCTTGACACAGTCATCTTTTTTTGTTTGGATTATAACTATTCAACTGCATATCACCTCGTACACGTAGATACTAGGATTTAGCGAAATTATAAATTTTTATGCCATCCTAAGCATTTTATAGTAATCCATTTATATCAAAAATTTAGTTTATATCAGCCGCCATATTGATCTTGTGAAGGTTACAGGCATCCGCTGGACGCGAGAAGCAAAAGACTAGTCCATATAGTGACGCTTAGAGGAGGCATATATCCAGCGTTAGAAGTCTTTCGCCTGAAATGATGAATCAAATTGCAGCCAGTTTGGTTGATTAGATTGATAGCCAGTGTTGACTGCGGGTAATTCAGCATCATCATAATCAGCCTATAAATTTCCCACTGCTGGGACACAGGCCGGCTCTCGGTGAGAGCGAGTGGGCCGTAGTCCACCACGCGGGCCCAGTGCGGGATGGTAGATGTAGATGCCTGGTTCCTTCACCAGTTTGAGAGCAGTGGTGATGAAATAAATTACACAAAGTATAGAACCTGCCTTGGTTCGTAAGTTGGGGCCGTTACCATTGGGGCACCACTACTCTAGCAGATGGCCAGTGTTGACTGCGACTAATTAGATACAGGCTTTCTATGTGTACTAGAGCCTGTTAACTTGATGCTCAGAGCAAAACTTCTGTTTTCCCTATTTATTGAATGGATTACTGCAATATCGTTGCAAAAATCGCATTGGAGCCGTACTCGTATTACTGGCAAAGAGGTCACATCTGGAATAGTATTGTCGCTAAAGGATCGGAGCGAGAACTCTTTGTCTTGTAACTGCGAAACTAATTACGATTATGTAGTTTTTTATATTTTTGCTATACGATACTAAATGAAAAAATAAGAGGACGATGTGTTGAGCAGAGCTTTTATTCAGACCCTCTTGAATTGATTTTCAGAATTGTTCGATTTGGAACAATCAACCATCAGTAAAAAACACCCGACTTCCAAAAAAACACTAAGTACAAAGTCAAAAATAACTTTAATTTCGGAAGTCTATAAAATTTGAGGATTTCCTTCGATTTCCATGGGATCATCAGATTCTGACTTGGTGACAGTGGGACCTCCTCGAGAACATATCCTTTCAAACTAAAAAATAATTTTCATAATCAGTCCACAACTGACGCAGAAATCGGTGAACAAACATTAAAAAAAAAACATAAAGCCGAACTTGTAACCTCCTTCTTTTTGGACGTCGGTTAAAAATGTAAGTAAAAGAGAGACAATTCCAACAATATCTAGCTATTCAATAATGTGATATTTTACAAATATGTTTGTTACTCAAATAAGTAAATATGTCGTTCACAATCTCAGTTGTAAAGCTGCAAAGCATACGACAGACCAGTTAGGGCCAGTTGCACCGCCAACTTTAAACATTCTTCTGTCTCTGTCATCTTCAAACATTTGACAGAAACATACTGATGATTAAAACTCGTTTAGCGCTAAACGTGTTTAGTGATTAGCAGTGAAAGTGGGCCTCAGTATTAAAACAACACGCTTTTCAACAAGAACAAGTAAATTGAAATTATTCCGCAAAGAATTTTCTATTATACACCAACTGGAATATTTGTATGCGCAGCGCGATACCGGACAGGACGCGGGTGTCCAAGATTTACGACCTTTGCAGGACAGTCCCGGACAGCGGACATCGCTCGGACAACTCCGGTAAGATTAATTGCATGGCCCCACTATTCGGCCACTGTTGATTTTTAATCCGCATTGGTGAAATACCGAAATAAAATGTGAGTTTCGATATAGGTTTCAAGTATATTACTGTTTTAATTTTCTCGCTGAATTGTTTTGGGATGGAGTTTATTGGTCAGCTGTTTTCAAAAAAGTAGAAATTAACAAGGCTGTGCCGACGTGGGTACATTGTTTTTGATCTGGCAGTCATTAGTATACATACGAGTATAAGCGATTTTTTCCGACTTTTGGATTCTTGACTGCTAAATACATTACATACTGACTGAAACCTTCTTAAGTAGGTGTACCTACTGAGACCTAAGAACTGGACATCAGCGCTAAAAAGCAGTTGACATAAATTATAATTATGCAGAAAAAAAACCATAGACACAGTACAATGAATACATCATATTTTGTCATGCGTGATTTCTGAGAACAGTGCATAAAACTACCCGCGTTCCAATTCCAACACATGGACGACGGCGTTAGGGTGTCCAAGATTTACTATGCGACAAATCCAGCCTCAGCCAAGATTAATTTGCCCATTTAGCATAAACACTGTCCGGACCAGCTGATTCTTAAATCCGTTCCGTTTTGCATAATGTCGTCCAAGTTCTTTTAGGACAAGCTCAGCAGAAATTAGTATATTCCATTGTTTGTTTTAATGGTTTTAGTCCGGCCGTTGGCTTATTAATTTAATCTGAATTTCAGTCTGTGGTTGGGAATAAAAAATACTTTAAGAAGATGATTTTATTCAAAGAGGATTATTTAATTTCTTTGATCAAATGCTTAATGATTTAAGCTTAGATAAAAAGCTTCATATTTTTTTTTGTTAAATAATAGCAAAAAATACAAATAACCTCCAGACAAAACAAGAAATCAATTTATTTACTGTCGCACCATAAGTACCAGAACATTATTAAGTCAATACCAACCACAAGAGAACGTTTAACAAAAACTTTTCTATCATAAACCCCGTGACAGTTCATCGTAACCCACGACCCCGCAACCATACTGCCTTATAACACGACAGAAATCAGTTAAAGAAATATTTATGGCATCTTGTCCATCCGTTTGTGTAAATACTCATAGATAAACATCGCGAATATTCCATGACTGAAAACGTTCACAACTTTATGGAATATTACGTTTTTTAACAAAAATGGGCGCTCAATTTTTACAGCTGTAAACTTTAGCAATTAAAGGGTTATTTATTGATGTCCCTTTATTAAAGCTTCAGCGTGGCTTTTATGTTTTTGGAACTTTAAAAAAAGCGCCGTTTGTGTTCCTATTCTGTTTAGAACCAAACACTATGGTTAAAAAGGTATTAGGACATATTCTACATACCATTTCAATGATGATTTTCGTCTACATGCATTAACAAAAGAACTAAGTACACATTACTCTCGTTAAAAACCTGCTGAATTTGATAATGGATGCATGACAATCAACACTTAGACAAAGAAAGACACATGTCCTAAATACAATTTAAAGATACATTAAAATAGCTTAGCTTAGCCGTAAGTTCACTCAAATCATGAAGCATTTTTATCTTGCATAGGAATTTCAAAATAAATTCTACCTAACAGCCCCTCAATCTAAATCTATGATCTGTCGCGATATGTAAAAGGATCAAAAGTGTCACATAATGTAGTAGGGTAGGGTGGTGACTGCGGAATTTGCAGCGCATTCCAAATTAAATTTGGAACGAATTTGTGGGGCATTTGTGGAGCTGGATTCTGATCAGAATTTAAATTCTCTAAAATAAAAACGTCATCATTATTTTGGCTTTGCATTTAGTTTAATAGTTGCTTGGAATTATTTCACGCTTTAAGGGGTTTATCGCCGTTTCGTGTAACTTTGGGCTTAGCATAATTTACTGTTGCGTGAGAATAGAATTATCAAATTCAGAGTTGCTTTGCAATGAACGTTGACATAGCTTCTTTGAATGTATCTTAAATTACTACTTTGCTGTTAACATTACCCTTGTATTTAACATTCTTAGAACTATTCATGATTGATTTGGCTACGCAAAACCCAATTTACAGTCACTCCTCCAATTTGGTTCGACTCATAATTTTTACTGGAGTTCGGAATTAAAAAGGATATGTCCTGACATAGGATCAGGACTTCCGTATGAAACCCGAGCCACACCCTGTGTATTTTATATAGCAAAAGGGTTAAAACTGCCAGACAGTGCATTTCGATACGAGGGGTGGCGAGTGCGTGATTTGCGGAGCTCACCAAATTGAGTTTGATCCTAATATAATTTTCCGGGCAATTGCAGGGGCGAATACTGATCGGACTACATCACTGACAGTAAAACATTATCAAGTCTATTTGAAGCTCTGATATAATTATAGGTTTTTAAATTTGAATCCATCGCCATTTTACAAATTTACCAACGCTTGAACCTTTGAAACATTTATTAAAGAAAAATATATATTTCCTAAAGAAAAATTATGATTGACGTTTTGAAATAAAACTTGATTGAAAACTGAATTATGAAAGATCTGTTGAGTTGACGTGTGAGTGTGACTTTATACATTATCCGTTTTGAAAGATTTGGTGAATCTGCGTGTGCTAACACATTTGCGATAAAGGTCATATTGGGTTAAAGTATCGTACTTACCCGGTGTAAGATTACTTTTCTTCTCACATTAGCATTGTCATAATGATGCCTAATCTTCTCCTGCAGGGCTGAAGTCAGCAATACTTCTATTTCTAAATCTCAGGTGTATTCTTTTAACTTTTTGCCATGAAAAGCTTCAAGGTTGCGTACGTAATAGTTTTCAAACAGACAGTGCATTTCTATGAGGCGGTGACTGCGCGATTTGCGGCGCTCACCAAATTGGTTGGATACGAATTCTCGGGGCGTCTGAAGTCGAGCGAACGGGCGCTACTAACGATTCTAGAATGCTGAAACAAATGAAAAACGTTATGTTTTTGTTGGGTATTCTGAAAAGCATTTTCAAGAAGAATTTGAATTTTCATATTTTGAGCTGAAAATTTGATTATTCTTAAAAAGTACAAATAACAGTACCACGCAATATTTTACTAATGGCCATAATTTAAATCTCGCAATCTGCATCTTATAACTTGTCAGAATCAAGAAGAGAGTATGAAGATATTGATGTCTGTTACTAGGCAGACTTTATTAGATACGTATTTTGGAGTTTAGGGCTACCCCTTAGGTAGATAATCCTCTATAATAAAGAAACTTATTCATAATTGAGTTAACTTGCCAACATTGGTGACTTCAAAACGATCTAAATCACTTTTTTAAACTTTTGTCAACACATAGAATCTTGTAAGTTTGAGAAAACAGACCATAGTAGCGTTAGGGTAGAAAGTGAAATTGAAGGGCCGTTACACGATGACTGGTGCTAAGTTGGAATCTTGAGCTACCATGCAGGGCGCTGGCTGCTCTGAAAGCAAACCGTGTAGATTGCGCGGATTTTTCACATTCCAAGAGTGATTGTAAAGGTATTCATGCTTTAGAGCGCTTTCAATTTTAGTTCGATGGCTTTATTGAAAATGTTGTGGGGTTAGTCTTATTGTCTTCTCAAACTCATAATCATTACCCCATAATGTTCCCACTGCTGGGACACAGGCCTCCTCTCGGTGAGGAGAAGGATTGGGCCATAATACACCACGCATACATAATGCACCACCACGCACGCATACCGGAAGACATAGCGTTGGAAGGCCTCCCACAAGGTGGACAGACGATCATGTCAAGGCCGCAGGAACCCGTTGGATGCGGGAAGCACAAAAGCAGTCGAAGTGGAGGTGCTTGGGGGAGGCCTATGTCCAGCAGTGGACGTCTTTCGGCTGAAATGATGACACCACGCAGGCCCAGTGCGGATTGGTAGATGTCACACATGTCTTCGAATTTTTGGTTCTAGGACATGCCGGTTTCCTCACGATGTTTTCCTTCACCGTTTTGAGAGCAGTGGTGATGAAATAATTTACACAAAGTAAAGCGCCTGTCTGGATTCGAACCTACGACCTACAACTCGTAAGTCGCGGACGATACCACTGGGCCACCACCTTCTCAGAGTGTTGCTTGCGATTCACGTAGATCATTGAACTTAAGTAAAAGTCTGTCCCAAGCTACGTTTGTATCTGGTTTGGTTCGCTATAAAACTACTTTTAGGCATCACGTAAGGGCCCGTCCGAAAGTAGTTTGATACTTAGAAGTGAACCCTACTCCCAATTAATTAACGTTTCTGGACGGGCAAAAACACATCGGGAGAACTGTCAAAACGTTATGTCATTAATTTTTAGTTCAGACCCCAGACTAATCTTATGTCCGTAAGTGATGCGGAGTAGGAGACGTCCGTAACTTCGGCCAAAACTATGGAATTCGTGCTTAGGGAGTAAGCCCTCTGATTGACTGTCATTATTACCGTAGAGTTATGTCGATGTTCTTCTGCATAACACATTAAATAATATTACAAAATCACACTTGATAAATGATTTTATTTCTGTAAGTAGGTTTGTACAAACACTTTTACACGTCAATCATATTTTAAAAACAAGATGAGGTCGGCGTTTCCTATTTGACTACTCTGAGAAGAAAGGCTGAAACAAACTCAGAAGTCACAGTCTCTTTTAAAGCCCAGACATAATGTTGGTCATATCATGTAAAAACCATGTAGATTGGTGTCTGAAACGGTCTTTTGAGGAAAAATCTTACAGATTGAGCGGGCCTGTCCAGTCAGTGCAAGCATTTGTCAGTAATCGTGCAGCTCAACTCAGAACTTAAAGAGCACAACGATTTGACCAACAATACCAAAGAAAGGACATTTGGGTAGGCCACATAAATTACTCATGATAGAATTTAAAACTTTTTTTTTTAAAGTTTATTGAACCCAGGAATGTGCAATGGAAACAGGAGCATACTCCTGTCTTTGTGTATCTGGAATACTTCGACATGTTAACAACTCTTATCATATAGGATTTATTTATTGAATACTTTAAACACACAAATATACAGTGGCGGTTTCTTGTTGTTCGCGATCAGAAATTTGGTTGCATTATAAGTAGGTATATCTCTGCCTTACCCTACGAAGAATACAGGCGTGATTTTATGTTCTTTTATATTTTTAGCAGTCGGACATTCAGTCTTCCGACTAGTTACCTACAAACATAATAATAAATTACTTGACTCTCCAAATACCCTCAGACGTTTATTATAAGTTACGGCGAGGACTCTTGGAATAATAAACCGAAACGTAATGAAGATGTCTACAAAGTCTTTGGTACAGTAGGCCGCACGTCAGTGGTAATACTTTGACCTTGGCTGGCATAGTTTCGATAGAAAATATCTGATGCAGTTAGTGGCAGTTATTTTATTGTTCAGTCTCAGATTTGATGCCACTTAGGCATCACCTAGGTATCTAGGTACCTACACCTACGCATCAGACTGCTTGAAAAGTGAGCTTGTTTTGAAAGTTTGATTTTTTAAATTATTTTTTATTTTCAACCTTTCAGTGTGTTATATATTTGGAATCGTCTCCTTAACCCCTTTTTTTTAATACCCCCAATTGGTCATGGTACAAAAAAAAATTCAAGTAATTACTTATTCGCGTCTAAAATCCGCCATTTTGATTTTATAAACCTAGAGACCTAGACGAATCGATGGACAATTCTTAGATTACAATCCATTCAGCCGTTGGAACACTTCAAAGGTACAAAGAAGTAATAAGATACTTTCTTAGGCCAGAGAGGCCAGCTCATACCTACTGGTTTTGTTACCACTAAAGTGTGGTTTAGCGTACATAATATATTAGGTACTATGACACATATAGGTACGTAGATTGGTGGTTAGTAGACAGAACATGGAAGACTTTATTACTTTTCAAGACGTGTAGCTGAACTAAATTAAGTAGAGACGTTGCTTGGGAATTACTGTCTGTGACCGAGACAGGATCGAGGATCTTGTTTTTCTACTGAAGCTTTTGAAGACACGGTTATTTTATCAGTTTACTAGCTTCTTACTTCGCCCGCGATTTCACCCGTAAATTATCCTAATTTAACGTGCTATCGGAATAAATATTATTCTATCATCCAAATCCATTCAGTTGCTAAAGCGTGAAAAGGTAAACAGACAATAAAGACACACAGACAATAATACACAGACATAATAGGACAGACAGATAATAAATGAAAATAATCTGTTTTTATTTTTATTCAACAGGTTTTATGATTCTAAATGTCTAACTTAAAAATAATAATGATTCATTTTAATATTGTCATCATTCATTTGAAATACTCTATCGCCGCAAATGACCACCTACTCGTATCACCTACGTTGAAACGAGTGGAGCAATTTAAAATAAATAAATAATATCACAAGATACGGATTCTATCTATATTTCTAATTCCTTAAATCTCTTAAAAGGAAGTACACAAACATTTTAATGATCATGTGAATTTTAAATTAATTTGCTATTTTACCTCCTTGGGGGATTATTTCATAAACGCTGAAACAGTTTTTACATTATTTGTTATAAAAACATACATTTGAAGTTTCATATCCCTAACTTAGGAAATGCTAAGTTTCCCATAAACCCCCCCAGAGTAGCCTATATCCTTACCCAGAATGCCATAAATCAAATCTTACCGAAATCCATTCAGTGGTTTAGGTGTCAAAAGGTAACACACAGACAGACAGAGTTACTTTCGAATGTTTAATATTATTATGGATTAACGAAGGGCTTGTTTTATTTTGCATACAAATTACAGTCGTGTCTTTATCCTATCTTCTCAACATGAACTTAATGACTTTTGAGTATCAATATTCTTAGAATCTTTTGTAGCCTGACACAAATTGAAAACTATTTCACACAGTATAGGGTTTCAAGACATTTCATGTATGATACGAGTAGGAACCGTAAACAAGCCTCGATACGTCTTCATGATTCTCTTGCCCTTATCCCAATATATTTGTGGTCGGCGCAACATGTCTGTTTCTTCCATACTTCTCAAGTCGTCATCTCGTTAGTCCTTCTTTTCTATCCATATAATCTTTCACACAGTCCGTCCATCCTTTCTTTGGTCTTTCCTTACTCTTATACCCACCCACATTCATACTCAAAACTTTCCTTACGATATTTTTCTCATTCTTCGGCATCGCATGCTGTCGACCAATTTCCACACAACTTTTCAGTCACCGGTGCCACTTTCATACTTTCTCTTATCTACTCATTTCTTATTATATCCATCCCCGATCATTAGATTATTTTTCTTTCTTTCTTAACACCACACATTCCTCTTCACAGGCCCAATATTCTGATCCATACAAGTCCAAAACTCAAACCAAATATAGGCAGTTTTTAATTATCAAGGGGTCGGTCAGTCTATAGAGGCACGAGGAACAGGGTGTAAAGTTCATTCATACCTCCATAGAAAAGGGAGGATCCTCCAACCAGACGGGTGTCGTGTCTGGTGGGCAACTGACCGACGATTATTGTCGGGAGGTTGTATCTATGCTAGTTGCGTGGTAAACTCTGCTTGCGCGATGCAGGATTTTGTGTGACGTCAGTGTAACGTAGTTCTCATGTGGCGATGTAGATACTGCTACAAGTCAAAATGATGAAGCTAGTTGCCCATTCCAATGCGTAGTAGTACCTATGCAGAAGAACAGGCAAGAAGCTCCACCGACAGTATTTTAAATCAAAACATAGTTACAAAAAAAATTGTTACATCGTTACTGTTGAAATTATACATGTGAGAACGATGTAGAAAGACGTGCACGTTAAAAGCGTCCGTAATAAAAAAGACAAAAACAATTCAGGAATTAAAATAAGCCGTGACACCTAAGAGATGACCAGTGCCCGCTGACGGCGCCTGTTCACGAACATGACGTATGGATCAACACCATTCAGCTCAACCATTTTAAAAAGAATTTAATAATCCAATACACACGCCACCATTAGAGATACATTAGTCAGCGGGTCCAGCCATTCTTTTATAAATCTTCCCCTTAAGTTTAAGGGGAAGAGTTGATACCTACTTTGAACATTTTCCAGAAGGCAATCATCATCATCAGAGCAGTGGTGGTCCAGTGGTAACGGCAGCGACTCACGAGTTGTAGCTCGTAGGTTCGGACCCAGACAGGAACTTTACTTTGTGTAAACTATTTCATCACCACTGCTCTCAAAACGAAAACATGGAGATGAAATCAGCATTTCCTAAAACCAAAAATTCGAAGACATGTGACATCTGCCAACCCGCACTGGGCCCGCGTGGTGGATTACGGCCCACTTCCTCTCACCGAGGGGAGGCCTGTGTCCCAGCAGTGGGAAAATTATAGGCTGATGATGAATCATCATCATCATCTATCAATAGCAGTCCACTGCGTGATGAAGGCCCTCGCAGCATGATCCTTGGCCATCCGTAAATTTCCACCATAGGGAATAAGTGTTGCTGGCTCCAATAATCCATACTAATAATATAAATGCGAACGTAACTATGTCTGTCTGTTACCTTTTCACGCCTAAACTACTGAACGTTACGAAAATTAAATTCAAAAAAGGTAGGTAGCCTGGGACCTGGAAAAACTCAAGCCTATGTTTTATTACGTGCATTCCTACGTTGCATAAATCTCGAGAAAAACCTCTGTGTCAGACGGAAAAAAATATTATAAAGGGTCTGTTGTTTACAAGCTTTTATTTAGTTTTACGGTGTCTGTAATGAAATCTTGCAAGTAAAATTTGACCCACTTCCCTGTTTTTGATTGAGCTGCAATTTTGCATGCATGTATAGATAGGGTGACAATGCAATATTATTCTTACCTGGAGCTGATTAGATGATGGAGCCGGAAGGTGGCCATAGAAACTCTGTAATAAAACGACGAAATCCCATCGAGTTTGGGCTCGTTTGTTTCGTCTTGACATCCCGAGTCTGGTCCTGGCTGATATCCCGGCTCTGATGATGGAGTCAGAAGGTAGCACCCTCGGAGGTAACTGTGGGAACCCTTTAATAAAACGACGCAACCGCATCGAGTTTGATAAGTACTCTGGTTCTAAATAACATTGAAATATTTAAAAAAAAAAATTTAATAAGTATGAACATTAATACAACGTAAAAAGAAAATGTGAACCAGAGAGGAATGACTAAACTAGTTATTATACGTCATAAATACCAAAAACTTAAAAAAATAGAGGAAAAAAAGTATTTTAAAAACAATTTTTTAATAGTAACAATAATAGTATTAATTTACAACTAATAAAGCTTGATTTTAAAAAAACATTCTTTTTGCTTTATTTTTTTTAGTTCGGAACCATAGACAGGGTTATTGGTAAAACACCATTAACCTCTTAAGGTGTCATTGTACTCATCATTATGAACAACTTTTATTATGGGACCAAATATGAAATCGCGAAAAAAATATCAGCTGTTCCCTACATTTATGTTTGCAGAACTCGTCAAAATGTAGGGACCAGCTAATTTTTTTCATGTTCTCATATTTGGTCCCTTATTAAAAGTTGTTCATAATGATGAGTACAATGACCCCTTAAGAGGTTGATGGTGTTTCACCAATAACCCTGTATAAATAAACAAATATAATAAATTAACATACCAAAATATAATACACACGCAGACGAAGTTGGGCTAACAGGTTGTTGCCTGTATCTTCACACATTGAAACTTCTTAAAAACCTTCACCAACCAGTCGATTCTGTAACAATCTCATCGTGATAACTTAGGTGAAGTGAGCTATTACTCCACTTGATGCTAGGGATTGACACTATCGACCACTCACTTCACCTAAGTTATCACGGTGAGATTGTTACAGAATAGCTCGGCTGATCAAGCCAGACGTTGCAAATGCTTTTACACAGCACCTTCCATAAAATAAAGAAAGGCGTGATACTGGCTGCGATCCGGCCGATGGTCGTCGCCACGGTTATGAGATTGCTTGCATTTGCATACCGTCTGCGCTAGACAGCTCGAACGAATAGTCTAGTTAGCCGCTCTTCCACTAGATTATTTTAGAAAATGTCGGCTCTTTGTGCTACTGGTTAGGAAATCATTTCTGACAGTCTTCGTTGTAAAAACGGCTTTTGATAGTACCATCAGTCCTGAGTGGGTCACGTGGCAATTTCGTGAAAAGACGTGGGTCTCTTGAACATAATAATATTTGTAATATCTACTTTATAATTATTTTGTTTATTCTTCTAAACACTTCAGTCTACATTTACAAAAAGTTTTAGGTTAATAATTATAAAAAAAAGTATTTGAGAAAACCTATAATTGGATTGTTTTCACTATTGTATTTGATCAGCAGGCAGTTGATTCACTCGGGACTTGAGACTTATGAATTGATACAATGATAATATAAATTACTTTTGTAATTAGAAGTGATTGCCTCACAGTTATTACTTATTGTTTTATCCTGCACTTAAAGTCATTGTTATTAGATTGATTATTCTAGTTCACAAAGCTATTTTACTGGTTTTTATTTGCCGAAATAGATGTGAAAAATACAACAGACAAGAGGGCGATGCGACATTCTTCAATGATAGAAAAGTTAAAAATGTATGGGGCTGACATTTAGCTTTCATTTCTTTTTTGTCAATTCTGTTGAAAGTCGTTGTGGAAATACGAACCGCTTTGAAAGTGATCGCTGCTGGTCTAGACACTAAGGTTGAAAAATATATTTTAATCTTGAGCCGCTTGGGGTCAAAATGCTCGGGTCAGGGGTTCCGAGTGCGTGTCTCATTTTTAAGGATAATTCTCGCCGACTGGTCGACAATTCACGTGATCAGAGAGCTAGCTCGTTCTTTGGCCAAAGAATTTGCATTGCCATTCAACGTGGCAATGCTGGCAGTCTTCTGGGAGCGTTTCCGGATAGCAGCGATGCGGACGAGTATTACGACGCCTAAGTGTTCTTTTGTTTTTGTATTTATTTGTGTAGTATTTATTCATTTAATTTAATAAGTGTAAATATAAGTTGTATTATTTATTTTTATGATTTTTTATTCTTTAAGTTTGATTAGATAAAGCATATTTTAAATTATAATTTGAACTCTGTTAATTTCGTAGTATGGTAGAAAGTCTCAAAAACAATTATGTTACAAATGTACCTACCTAATAGTAAAGGTAGTAGGTAGGTAGGTAGTAGGTTCAGTCATCTAAACCAAATTGCAACCCATATGCTCTGTATCACACTGGCAATCTGGCTCGTCGCGTCGCCTCATGCACTTAATTCTGCAACTGGCTACTGCAGGGTTATCGAATTACCTGCAGGCATACCGTGTCCATATGGCTGCAATATGTTTGTCGCTTGATCACTGTTCAGCACACTAATAATTGCGTAACACACATTCTACAGTCAGAATCTGAATCATTTTGAAGGATATTGATAATCCATTGCTTCATAATATGTCCGAAAAATTTGTCTGTTCAACAACGTAAATAACGCACTGAATGTTGTTTAACTGTCAAAATAAAAAGCCATTGCTTATTGATAGTGTGTTACGCAATTATACCGCTTATGTTAGTTTTTAGTTCGTGTTGTTGTTTTCGTGTTGTGTTGTAAAAAATTCACACTTGATTTAGCCATTTCATATAATTGTCAAAGAACAACGGTTGTGATTTAAAAGCGGACAATTTTAAGTTAGTAGTCAATTTTTCTACAATTAATTTCCCGGTCTGTACTTTTTTAAAAGCTTTTATTTAACTTCATTTACGTATGTATGTCCTGGAATATTGCAATCAATATTTCACCCAATTCCACTGAAGCTATCGGGCTGAAATTTGGCATACGTGTTTGGTTCTCGTGACAATGCATGATTACTTAACTACAAAATAAAATTAGAATAAAAAAGCTTTTTATTAATCTTTAGATTATTGTTATTGATCATTGATCTGACACAGGTTCGTCTTTAAGTAACCTACAGATTAATCAGAATATCTGAACTTGGTTCAGAATAATAATAATGATAAAGTTTTGATAATGCATGAGAAGAGAAGACTCCAATATAATTAGATAATATATTAAGATTAATGTTAATATTATTGAGGGCACTTTCTTGATATGTGGAATTTCAATTAAGAGCAGGTAAAATGTTTTGAAGGAAAACAAAAAAGAAAATGAAAATCTCATAAGGCCGGCCGCACTTTGGATGCGTTATAAATGATCCATTACGATGATGTCACCGGTCACGTGTCCCAGTAACTACGGCATTTTAAACGGAGAAATACGCAACCAGCGTTTAATTCGTACGTCCAATAACGTATTAGGACGCCAACCAACTTTGTGCTACTCTTATACTCTTACTGACACTGCGTTAAGTCCATAAACGTCACATATTTTTTCGCGACTTGTGTCGAATTTCCCGTTTTTGTAATAAAACTTCAAAATGTCGTTGTGCGTTACATTTTACATTCACTCATTTTGGCGGACAGAAACACAACTGAAAATGGCGGGAATGCGTTTTTACTTTATTTTTATGTCATCTTATTAATGGTATCAAAACCAGCCAGATACAAATAGTGCAGCCAAAAAGATTTTACTACAACTTTATACCAATTAAATACGAAAATACTTTTTCCCCGACCTATTCAGTGTTATTACAAAAAGCGGTTTAACTGAAAACCCCGGTTTAAAGCTCTATAAACTACGATTTAAACCAAAATGATATTACAAAACGTGGTTTTTCGAAAAACCGTGGACCATATCATGGTCTAACGCTAAACCTCGGCGGCCCCTAATTTAAACGATCAAACTATGGTCTAAATCGTATCAGTCAAAGTTTCTCTTGTATTTTATAGCATCTTTTTCATTGTGTTGTGTTGTTTTTACCCGAAAATGGATCTTAATATGGTCAATTTAATTGATATTGAGGATATTGAAGCCGCTGAGTTGTTGGGAACGCCACGCCGACACAACATAAATCGTGTTCGAATCAATCAAATAAATTAAAATTAAATTTGAATCAATTAAACACTGATTTCAAGTTAATCGAAGTAATTTATGTTTATTTACTTTTTCCTCGGTACTCCAATTCTCAGATCGTTTTTTCTTTTGTTGGTCCATCACAATATGATATTAAAATTACCTACTATAGAAGGTAATACTATACAAAGAGGCAGTTCTATTAGAAACTTCGATAACTTAAAAATTCCAAAGCTAAATGAACTTTGTTCAACTTGCGATGGTTTTGTTTAATGTTATGGTTTCATATAATGCGCGAAAATTTTACGTTTCGTTACACGTACCTAGATGTATTATTAGTACTTAATACGACATTAAGTCATGTGCTTAAACCTAAACAAAACTGCAATCGACGAAATAAATAATATTCCATGCAAATTAACACTCTCAATATTTTTAACACTCCTAAACATCATAATAATCATTAGCGTATTAACAAAAAGTTTTAATTTCTGAGCATACGGAACGTTGCAATAGAATGATAACATGGTGAATGAATAATATTTGTATTACTCTGTGGTTGTTACAAAGACAATGGTTCAAATGACGGCACTAAGAAGACCACGGTTTTTTGAAGTTTTGTAATACGGACAAATTTAGACCATGGTTTTGCAGATAAGCCTGGACTTCGTAGCACAGGTTTAAATCAAGGTTTATTTAGTTTTTTGTAATAAGACTGATTATGTTTACGGACGATGCAAATTCGTATTTAATGTACGGTCGGCCTAAGACACGCTTGCGACCACTACATCACCGAAGCATTGTGCAAATGTATGGTTAACTAGCTGTTACTGGCTAATCTGTGTTTAAGTAGGTACTAATTAAGACAAAACTATGTAACTTTCTGTATGGCAGAATCAGTCTAACTTTGAACCTGCCTACCTAACCTAACCAGCAGCAAAGTGTAGTTAGATAATCTTAACTTATTATTATAAATGCGAAAGTAAGTTTGTTTGTTTGCTGGATACCTTTTCACGCCTAAACCACCGAACCGATCTTCCTGAAATTTTGCATGTCCGTTGACAGGTGTACAGAAACGGATATAGGGTACCTTTTATCCCGAAAAAAAAAGTACTGTTCCCGAGGAAAACAACAATAACGTTCGTATGATAATAGATGGCGCCACGTGTAGTGTGTAGTGCAGTATGTTAAGAGTTTTATTTTAATTTAACTATAATACATTATGGTTAAAGAAGTTAATTATTCCTCATCAAGAATTAACAATAATTCACTTACTGAAAAACTAAATTTACATAAAATGTTTTTAAGCGTACAAAAATGACGTAAAAATTAAAATAGGAGGTAGTGATAAAAAGTAAATATAAAACCACATGTTGTAAGTCTATAGTGTCGATAGACCGGTTTTTCATCCTCTTACCTAAATATTATAGATGCGAAAGTAGGTATATTTGTTAACTTGATACCTTTTCACGCCCTAAACCGCTGAGCCGATCATCATGGCATTTTGCGTACACGTTGTCAGGGATACAGAAGAAAATACCCACTTTTCATCCAGAAAAAAGTACTGTTCTGAGCCCATGAGTGCAACGGCCAAACAACAAACAGAGTACAACCCGAATTGATTGTCAAATTCTAAACTAACGCGAGCGAAGCCGTGGACAAAGCTTGTAGGTGCCTATATACCTGCAACAGTACCTAAATATCTGCATTTTAAAACGACTATTAGCGAAGTTTACATTCATAGCTGAATGCAATATAATAAAACCATGCAAGTGAATCAAGACAAAGACTACGTGAAAATATGTAGCAATTGTTCAGTCACAAAGCCCCTATCCATGCAGTCAGTTCGTGTGTTGAATAAACATAACTCTTTAAACTTTTAAATAGGTACTTAAGTTTATTATTTTACTCTTGCTGAATGGGTGGTCCGAGATATGAAATAGCCGGGTAATTATATTTACGGATAAAAGGTTTTTTTTTAATGTGATTTTTTACATTTAATAACTCAGTAATCTTAAGCTTCCGGAGACTCAGCTTTCGTCTAACTACACAAATAAATAAACAACTTTAACACAAGAGGGTATATTTTTTATAATTATTTCGTAATGGGTTATGGCTTAGGCTGTTTTCTACGAGTTTCCATTTGTCAGGGATCGGGTTGTCAGGCAAGACGCTTGTGTACGCGAAAGTGACACGCACCAGTAAGGTGGAAAATGGTAATTTACAGGCTTAAAGTCTTACATGAATTAACACATTACTTAAGTTATAGCGTCTAAATTTGAGAAGCGGCGTTCACGAGTTCACGGGGCTCAGGACATCGGTAAATACATCCGTATGAGCTAATAGTTCGTCAAGCGACCGTGTATGGATCACAGCCAAAAATAGAATATCCAAAATCCAAACCGTTTGCCTTTGAGCCTAGGTCCCTACTTCCCGCCCCTCGCCCCGTGACCACGCTTGGCAGCAAAAAATGCATGCCCGCCTCTACGTTTCACGTTTGCCTAAGTATTTCTAAAAACTAAAGTTTACAAAAACAACATGAGAGGCAATAAAGATGTTAGATTTACTGCTAGTTTATGAAGTGCTGTGGGAAAGGAACAAATTATCGTTTCACCATTTTAACTAATTGACAAAAGTTAAATAAGATGTAGCGGTATCTACATCGCCAAATGCAAGCTGCGCGTCATACTGACGTCACGCAAATCCTGCATCGCGCAATCAGAGTTTACCGCGCGATTAGCATATACAGGGCGTGGCGTAAGTAGTGGTACACCGTGCAGGATTCGATAAACCAGGTAATTAACTATATCAATATTTTTTTTTAACCATTTTTACCCAAGGGTTCCGAAAATATTTCCTTTTTGTCCTTTATTTACGAAATTTCTACCTTTTATTCCAAATTTGTTTGTAGTTTCAACAAAAACCATATTTTTTTCATTTTGATTTCTGTTAATTACTGCTGAATACTAGAGCTATCATGATAAATTATGATTTTTTATGTAAATTCAGCTCTTTTGAAGAATAAGTTGGTTCTTCTCTAATTTTAACCCTAATTTTTAACACACCATCAAGTTAAAGAGCGATTTTTGTAAAAAAAACTTACTACTAAAAATGGTTTAAAAAAAATATTGTTATAGTTAATTATCTGGTTCATTTAATCCTGAACGGTGGACCACTGCTTACGCCACACCCTTTACACAACTTCCCGACATCACTCATCGGGCAGTTGCCCACCAGACACGTCATCCGTCTGGTCGGAGGATCCTCCCTTTTCTATGGAGGTATGAGTCGTGTATCTTGCTATGCTTGCCAGTTCCAGTTGAGGTTGCAGTGGGTCGGAACTGGGTGCCGCATAGTTCACGGTGAGTCGGAAATGTCTGCGGTGATTTCCTAGTGAGTCGGGGTGGCGCTGCGTTATGCTCCAGTGCGTCGGATGTGGTACAGCGCCGGGTTGAGGCTGACTGCTGGCGTCGAAGTTATGAGGTTTATAAAGACACGTTTCCTCTAAATATAATATTGATCTATTTTACAAAATAGATAGCATGCGAGTAATAATCGGGTCGCGCCCGTCTGGCAACGCTGCCGTTTGGCAACGCTACATATACTTACGTATAGCGGTGTATCGCGTGCACCAGGTACAGTCAGTCGTGCTTAAAAATATACAAAATATACTGCAGGCGGTGTATAGGCTACGTTGGTTCGCGCCCTGACCTGGCGGGCGCAGATAAATATTACAAATCAGTTAAAAGATGTTAAAAAGTAGTTTTATTAATAAGCAGCTGTTAATTTGGGTAACGCTCATAAATAAATCCTAAAATATTTTTACCCAAATAATGGCCTCGTGACCTAATTATAACTGAGTTTACTTATCTATTGTTATGGAAGTTTGCACTATGATATACCTACCATACATGATCTAAATTGACACAATTAGTCAAAACACTATCTCCTAACACAATATACTTATACCTAAATAATAATAAACCCAACTAATGTAAATTAATAGTGAAGTAAAGGAAGCGTACTGTTGCCTAGCAACAGTAATTGAATGTACCGGGACTTCCTTATTTACTCTGCGCGTTTGTTCTCGAACTGTTAATTCAATAAAGCTTTACAGATAGCTAATGATGAGAGGATGTGGTGGTATCACTGTCAGTGTGTGGTTAAATAGTAGGTACTTACGTATGTGTAATTTATTAAGGTTTAATTTTATGTAAATTATTTATAATGTCATATAGAATTTTTGAAGTATTGTTTTCTTATTTTGTATTTAGAGTTTTTTTTTTTATTTTCGATGCGACATTGTATTTATTTGACTATGAGCATCCACCTTAAATCCAATCCATAAAATTACCTTTAAATTTCCACGATCTATGCGTTCTAATTTTAAAATGGGTTGTTTTTCTGCGGTGTAATTTGAACTTTTCGAAGCTTTGAAAGTCGAACCTTCACAGTAGGTGCAAAAGAAAACACCAATATGTCTAATTTTGCATTGGCCTTCGAAACAACAAGCTACTGGAAATTTAATTTAACAGGAAACTTTTTATCTGTTTTCAGTCTGAATTCATCCATTCTAGACCACGAATGTAATAATGAAATTACAATCGATAAAAACACAAAAAAAAGCTTTAGTGTCTGGAACTCGGAATTATTTTAACCAACGTTATTTTATCGGGTGTTTTTTTTGAGGCGGAGAATTTTAAATTGAAATAAAACACAGAAAAATGTTTTTAATATACATGAAATTGGCTTTATTTGACAGATCATTTTATGGCATTGATGTTTGAATATGATTTCGGGCATATGACCCCCGCGGCTGGCGCGTACATGGTGTAATCTGGAGGTAAAAATTTCCGCCTCTAACAAAAACACCCTTTATTTTTTCCTATAATGGTGACTGTATTTTCTGGTAACAGACTAATAGAGTATGTGGAAATAATACGAAACACCCACGGAGGTTTGAAACTTAATGCTGTCAACAACAGTATTACACATGTTTAATATTTATTATGCACCATTCTATTTTTAAAATAAATTGAATCACTTTTTAAAATTAAGTCACGGTAACTTCATAGCGAACGTGGGTAGAATGACGTCCCTAGAGTGGCTCTATGTGCAAATTAATGTCGATATTCACTGTATTATAAAAGTATGATAGCACTCCGGGAAAATAGGTGGATGGTGCACTCTATTACTTATGTGCTGCAACTTATCATTTTATTTAAAGTGCCTATTTCTCGTCCCTTTTAATTTATTAGGTTCAGGTTTCTAGACCTGTTTAAAAAAAATGCCTAACTATAAATCTCGATTTAAAACGGAGTTGAAGTGAGTATAAAATTGGAATAGAATCTGTCACTCATTCTTTATTTAAATCGAGAATCAGGCATTTACATTTAAAACTAACGGATTTTATTCTAGCTATTGAACATCGTGACGTTTAGTCATGCATCAAGATTTAAAACTGACAGGTTTCATTCAAAATCCTCTAAAACCCTAATCTTATAAATCCAGATTTATGACTCTGCATCGTACTAAATATCAAGACGGCATAGTACTTTCAACCTTCATTTATTTTCCAAACCAACCTGTAGAACGTTAATTCAATTTCTTAAAACAGCGCCATCTAGTATCGCTCCACGACTCACAGCTCGCGCCATTTTGTAATTAATTAGCAAATTAAATGTTTCATTTTTGGACGGTTGCTAGTAATGCGATCAAAGACTCGAAATAAGATGTTCATTATTGTTTAAAAGGTAGAGGATCGTGACAATGGGGTGAAATGGGAGAAGGGAGGCTTCAGGTGGCTTTTAATGTCTGTTTAGGGGACGAACTAAGAAAGAAATGTCAAGATTAGTTCTGGTAAATATGTTTCTTTTTCTTTATGACGATGTTGAAGCAAGATTTTTCTTTTGGCATTAAAGATTCCCTACATTCCTTTTTTTAATATTGTCTTGAACTAGGATTTCTAATGTTTGTAAACCTGGTTGCTCTAATAAGCCAAGCTTTCAACTAATCCGATTGAAGTAAATTTTCGATATTTTTTTACGAAAAGTTTTTCTACATAGTACAAAAAGTTTACGTACAAAATAATACCTATTTGAACAAAACAGCAATTTACCTACCCAATGCAAAACAATAAACAACAAAAGTTACAATTAAATATTTTCTGTTTACAATATTACACGAATAAAGTACAAGCCAACACTAATTTTAAGTTAAAATTGGCCGATTAAAGCCAGCTACAGCGATTAGTTTGTGAAATACATGTCTTTATAATGAGTCCCATGGAGTTTCGATTCATCGGGGTGGTATTTTAAATGTTAATCATGTAAAAACTACGTGCGACTGGTTTTCAGTAGGAGAAAAAAATCTTCCAAATGGGGAGAAAATGGGAAAAATCTAAATACTTAAAAACGGTATTGACACTGAAGTGGTATGTAGAAAAAGTGTTTTTTAATTTAACTGTGAGCAGTTTTATTCTCGTCTGCGATAGGTAAGTACCTACTTTCATATGGATCGATTCATACTAGTGCATAGTCGAAGCGCAGCGAAGCGTTAATAGAAAACATAAGTGCATCATCATTAAATATGGTTTCCTTGCTCTTGTTTCATGATTATTATATATAGATAAGTATATGTTTTATGTATGTATGTATTTATTGTATATGTAAATGGTACACCACTCACTACCTGCAGTATTGTCTCTGCTTCTCCCTTTAATCCATCCAAAGGTGGAACGGAGAGCTAAGAGGCTCATTGGCAACGTAAAACTGGTGAATGCCAAGCTTCACAGCTTGGCTCATCGCCGCAAGGTTGCTTGCTTGTCGGTCTTCTACAGATTGTACATTGGTGAGTGTGCCCAAGAACTCCACGACCTTATTCCACCGGCCTTCTTCTTCCATCGGTCATCTAGACCCACTGAAAATTACCATCCTTACTTAGTTGCTGTTCCACCAATTCGCACTAAACGTTTCCAAATGTCTTTTGTAATGCGCACAGCAAAAGAATGGAACGCTCTACCGGCCGGCGTCTGTGTTTCCGAACGCATACAACCGTAATCTCTTCAAAGTGAGAGTGAACAGGCTTCTTCTGGGTAAGCTCGGGTAAGCTCACTCCACCGTCAACTCTGTCTCTGTCACCACTGACCTAGACTAGATTCAAGAGCAACCCCATATGGAAAAAGAAAAGGTTGTCTGTAAAAGATTGCTTTTAGCGATAAGACCGCCCATTGTGACACCCTATGTAAAATTTCTACATTTCTATCTGTTTTTATGGTGTACGTAATAAAGTCTTCGAATGCGAATTCACCCTTATCTACGAGTGTATGAAGCGACTTGAAGAAACTAATTACATACACTTTAAGCTTCACTGACGGGGCGACACTTATATAGTCTGAACTATGTAAGCCAATTACAATAAATAATGAATGAGTCAAATGTACGACAAGGAAAACAATAACCATACATAATAACCATCCACTAAACAATGTCAACAAATTGTAAATAATGATATTGTATTATTTTGCGATGAAATTGGAAAGGACTTAGGCCACTTGTTGACAGATGAATATCCAGGACACTCAATAACAAATTACTGTATGCCTGGTTGTTCATTAATTGATATTATGAACCAAATTGTTAGATATAACTTTAAGCAGGACACAACATTGTTGATTTTTATGGGAAATAGGGGAAATGTGAACAAAGGAGAATTGCTCCAATATCATAGAACATTGTGCAACCTTAGTTTAAGGAAAATTGTGTTGTTTACATTCCCTTATAGTAACAGTTTGCCACAGGAAGAAAATAATTTAAGATTTGACATTAACATGACATTGCACAATTTGACATAATAATGATAATTTATTCCATTTAGTTGACACTAACAATTATGTTAGTAATAATTTGTATTTGACAAAAGATAGATACAATATTGTTATGTACTATCTTTCTAACTATCACAAAAGACAGATAGCTGTGTCGCTATCATATTATTTTTCTATTTCAGCCAAAAATTTGGCTAAACAACTTGCTTCTTTTGAGCAATGCAATGACTTTTTAAATTATTCTGCCAATAATTTGGTCAAAATTAATGACAATGGTCATCATTTAAATTAGAAATCAGGACAAAGGAGTTAGCCTCTTGCAAAAATGTAACTAAGGCAAAGAATAAAGCATATGAAAGTGTAAAACAAAAAATAGTATCAACCTGGTGCATCAAAACATTCAAGGGTTTTTGAACAAAGATTTAGAAGTAGAGCTATTCCTGAATTGTAGCAATATAGATATTCTTTGTATAACAGAACATTGGCTTAAAAGCCATCAGTTCATGTTCAATTTTAGTCATCACCAGGTTGGTAGTTCGTTCAACAGAGTACATGCTGTACATGGTGGCTCATTAATTCTGGTAAATAACCAGCTTAAATTTAAAGACCGCAAGGATATTGTGAGCCTCTCTGTTGAGCGGACAATTGAAATAGCCTGTGTAGAATTGGAGCAGCTCATTATATTAAGTGTGTACAGACCTCCTTCAGGATTGTATGATTGTTTTGAAAAGGTTATGGATGAAGTGTTGCACAAAATCTGTAATTCAAATAAGTCTATCATCATTTGTGGTGATTTTAATGGTAATTTGTTAGAAAATTCTGGTTTAAGTATTAAAATTATAAGTCTGTTTCAGTCATACAATCTTGCTAACCAATTTCTGGAGCCAACTAGAATAACTCCCACTAGTGCCACATGCCTAGATAACATTTATCTGTATAAATGTTATCTAGGCATAATTAATAATTTCTTTGTGAGTTGGTATAACATCTGTATGTTATACCAACTCACAAAGAAATTATTAATTTAATAGACTCAGATCATTGCGGACAATTAATAACTATTTCAAATATAAACAAAAAAGTTACAAAAAAATATATCACAGTTAACCCGGAAACGACTTATCGCTTGGATACATTTAAATCTAAACTTTTAAGTAAATTACCATTTTTGGTGACTAATGATGACCCTAATCAACATTATAATTATTTTTTTAATATGTATTGCACACTATTCAATACCACGTTCATTCCAAAGGCGTTCTCGGTTAATAGTAACGCTTCCTTTAGTGACTGGGCCACCATTGGTATACATACAAGTAGAAAACGACTTTATGAATTGTATGATTAACGAACTTGTAAAAACACTGCTGAATTTAATTTATATGATAAGAATTATTCAAAATTATTTAAAAAAGTTTGTAGTATGGCCAAATCACGTTATTTGAGTTCAAAAATTAAAAATAGTAGTAATGTAATAAAAATGACATGGAGTATCATTAATAGCGAAACGGGAAGGTCATGCAACCGATGTAGTGACTACAGCCTTGCTATTGATGACAATATAATTAAATCTGATTCTCAAGTCGCCGCGGCCTTTGAAAATTTATTTGCAGAGATTCCCGTATCGACTACTAAATCTCTAAACTTTTCACCCACTGCTGCAGAGTCTTTACTTATAGAAAACATTCCAGTTTGTGATTCTGAATTTCATTTCGAAATATTATGTCACTTTTAAAGATATAATTAAAACCTTTCACACGTTAAATGTCAAAAAGACTGCAGATTTATGGGGAAATTCTGTGGACGTTGCTAAGTCAATTATAAATTGTAGCACCTACTTTAGCTGTTATTTTTAATAATTGTATTGACCGTGGTGAGTTTCCTGATCTTATGAAAAACAGTAAAATAATATCGTTGTTTAAATCGGGTAGTACATCAGACCCTACTAATTATAGACCTATTTCAGTGCTACCTACATTTAGTAAAATTTTTGGAAAACTTATTTTAAATCAAATGCAAAGATTTTTTAATGTAGGTACATAAATTACTGCATAACAAACAGTTCGGTTTTACAAGGGGTCGTTCAACTACTGATGCCGGAGTTGAACTTCTAGGGCATGTATATAATGCATGGGAGGACAAATGCGATGCGTTGGGCATCTTTTGCGATTTGTTCAAGGCATTCGATTCTGTTCTTCATGAAACATTAATCAGGAAACTGCACCACTACGGAATCCGGGACGCCTCTCTGGATCTTCTTACTTCTTATTTAAGTGATAGGATTCAGAGAGTTGATGTTAACGGGAAAAGATCTCCCGGATCGGTAGTAAGAATGGGGGTCCCTCAAGGCTCAATTCGAGGTCCATTTTTATTTCTTATTTATATAAATGACTTGCCTTACCTCATAAAGGATGAACATGATATAGTGCTGTTTGCAGACGACACTTCACTTTTATTTAAACTCAAACGTCAGCAGCTGGTTACTGACAATGTAAATAGTGCCCTCGCAAAAGTAGTTAACTGGTTTAATGTTAATAACCTTCTTCTTAACGAGAAAAAAACGAAATGTATTAAGTTTACGATACCTCATGTTAGACAAGTAGAAACAAGTATTCTCATAAAGGGTGAAGAGTTGAAACCCGAAAATACCACAGTATTCTTAGGCATAACTTTGGATGCCAAGCTTCAATGGGGCCCCCATATAGATAAATTGTCAAAGAAGCTTAGCTCTGCAGCATACGCCGTTAGGAAAATTCGTGGTTTAACTGATTTGGCCCGTTTAGTATACTTTAGTTATTTTCATAGTGTAATGTCGTACGGTATTCTGTTGTGGGGAAATGCCGCCGATATTCAGACGATTTTTGTTTTACAAAAAAGGGCAATTCGTTCAATTTATAAATTAAGTCCCAGACACTCCCTCAGAGACAAATTTAAAGGGATTAATATAATGACTGTGCCTTCTCAGTATATTTATGAAAATCTTTTGTATGCACATAAAAATATTAATCTGTTTAAAAAGTACAGTGATATCCATAATTTAAATACTAGAAACAAGCACCAATTTGTTGTTCCTACTACCAGGCTCAAGAAAATAGGTGGCTCGTTTAGATGCCAATGTATACGTTTTTATAATAAACTTCCTAGCCACATTCAAGCACTAAGCCTTAATAAATTCAAATCTTTTATAAAAAGGAAACTATGCCAGAATGCCTATTATACTGTCAAAGACTATATTGAGGACAAAAAGGCTTGGGATTGAGTTGCTCCAATAAAGCACAGGCAATGTTAATTTATTTTATTTCGCTAACTATTTTTACTTTTAATCTTTGCTATAAGTATCTATACTTATTTACATATACAATGTCACTAATATTTACTGTATAAAGTATTATATTATTTTAAATTATTGTGAATGTGAGGACTATGTGTGTTTTTGTTGCAGTTTTAATCATGTTCTGGCAGTTTGAGTAGCTGATGCGGCCTACCCAAATGTCCTTTCTTTGGTATTGTTCGTCGAATCGTTGAGCTCCTTAAGTTCTGAGTTGAGCTACACGGGTACTGACAAATGCGTGCACTGACTGGACAGGTCCACTCAATCTGTGTGGTTCTTTCCTCAAAAGACCATTTCAGACACAAATCTACATGGTCCTCAAAGATTATTATAATATTATTCTAATTATTGTGAATGTGAGAACTATGTCGGTCATTGATTTATTTATATTTATTTTTGTATTTTTCTCAACGTAATCATGATCTGGCAGTTTGAGTAATTTATGCGGCCTACTCAAATGTCCTTTCTTTGGTATTGTTCGTCGAATCGTTGAGCTCCTTGAGTCTAAGTTGAGCTGCACGATTACTGACAATTGCGTGCACTGACTGGACAGGTCCACTCAATCTGTGTGGTTCTTTCCTCAAAAGACCATTGCAGACTCCGATCTACATAGCTTTCACATGACCTGACCAAGATTTTGTCTGGACTTTAAAAGAGACTGTGACCTCTGAGTTTGTTTCGGCCTTTCTTCTCAGAGTAGTCAGATAGGAAACGCCGACCCCATCTAGTTTAAAAAAAAATATGATTGACGTGTAAAAGTGTTTGTTCAAACCTACTTACAGAAATAAAATCATTTATCATAACAAAGATTTCAGACGTTGCTATTTATATAATATATGGGTATGTCTTTCTTCCCCAAAAAGAACTAAACATATACATCCACGTACCATATTTCCTTGAACCGACTGCATATTATATAAAAGCTATCACACTAATTCCCATATTTGTAGGGCGTCACTGGACTCGACTGTACGTATTCAGCGCCAGATTTCCCCAAGGAGACGGGTACAGTTGCCGACAAACTGCAACAACTTGTCTGGTTATATCTGTGCAACGGTTTTTCTGTTCTATTTGCTTGGAAAAGCTTCAATTTGGACGTCTTTTTGTTACAACTTGTTTCAGTTTTTTGTGGGGTCGTGGTGGGACGTAATTTTTTTAATGATCTAGGTATTGTGTTTTGTTTTTAGAACTTCCATTGTTAGAGAAATAATTTCGGTTTATTAGAAAATAAACCGAAATTATTTCTTTTTCACTTTCAAACGCTCCTTTAGTTCTTGGGGTCTTAGGGTTCATAAAAAAGCTAAAACTTGTTAAAGGTAATGTTGTAGCGGTATCTACACCGCCACATACGAACTACACATCACACAGATGTCACGCAAAATCCTGCATCGCGCAAGCAGAGTTTACCGCTCAACTAGCACTTATACAACTTCCCGACATCAATCGTTGGGCAGTTGCAGTTGCAGTTGGTAATCGTTGCCTACCAGACACAACACCCGTCTGGTCGGAGAATCCTCCTTTTCCATAGAGTATGAGCGAAATTTACACCCTGTTCCTCATACCTCTGTAATGTTTAGACATTATAGAGGTATGAGGAACAGGGTAGAATTGCCCCTCTGATATTAGTATTAGTATCATAAGAAATAAAGTAAATTGTTTCAGCGTTTTTGTAAAGTCATTCCCCAAGGAGGTAAAATACGGCGGGGCACCGCCGTGTCCTCGTGGAGGCGATTGGCGGTGGCGATCTCTCGCGTCCGGCCCTGGTCCAGGCCATGGTACGGAGCAAGAGAGCTTGGGAAGCCGTCACCTCCTTCTGCGAAGCAGTAATGTTCGCAAAGGAGGAGGCGGAACGCGTGAGGGTGAGGCGAAATTCGCGCCCTCACGCCCCTAGCCGCCGCAGGAGACGCCCTGGGCGGAATCGCAGGCCGATTCCCGGCCACCGTAGGCGTGGGCTTGAGAACGGCGAGCAATGGGCAGCTCGCCGTTCGATAAGGACCAGGCCCTGTCGACGGCGACGGCGCGTTGTGTTCCACGCGCGCCTCAAAGAGATGTCAGCACCAATGTCGGGGTTTGCTAGGACCGATGCCTGCTAGGGTTGCGGAAAAGTCCGAGGGGGATACCGTGGCCCGTGGCACGTGTATGCGTCTGTGTGTGTGTGTGTGTTAATAACATTCTGTGTACTTATAGGTATGTAATAGTTTACCTAGTAATTTCACCTCAGTGGGTTATTTACTGTACCTATAGGATAAAAAGATATACACTGGATAAACTTTTTATACTAAATTAACTAACAATCTACAAAAATCAAAATATAATAACCTAACCTAACTAATACTTACTATTAAAAACTAAAACATGGCGTCGAAAAATTACTCCGCACATTGACGCCATATTTTAGTTTGTTGACAGTTTTAGTTAGGTTATGTTATTACATTTTTACCTAAGGTTGAATGTCACTTGCACGTCACAAAACGACCAGCTGTAGATCAGCTGGTCGTTCTTTAAATTTTTATTTTTATGTTGCCCCACACTAGGAATATCTCCTGTATTGTGGGTGCGTTTACAAACATTAAAATGCACATACACAAACAACCAGACGCGGAACAACTACGTTCGGAACGTTCGGTTCTGTAAAAATTTCAACATTACGTGAAGTGAACTTGAACTGATGTGCCATTCCGCCTCTAAGTTCTGCCTCCTGCAGAGTTTCACACTATGAACAGCTCACTTCACCTAGGTTTTCATGGTGAGGTATTTACAGAATATATTGGGATATATTGGTCTATTTGTTAATGTTTCAATTTCCTGAGAGTTTTTGTCGAAAGCGTAAAGCAATTTCGAGGTTGACTATACATAGTTTCGTGTGCATGTGTGTATACTCAAAGCTATCTACGATGACAAAGCACGCAGGAGATAAGGTTGTTGTGCAGCAAATTGCAATCAACAGAATATTACGTTCGAGACTATCACCCATATTCTAAGTCGTAACCTCGAAAGCTCCTCGACTCACAAGTCAGTCGAGGAGACCTTTAGGCGTGCCTTGGAAGACCTTCAAAATCTGTATTCATAGTCGTTAGATTATGGAAATTATGAGATCCACGGTGTGAGTCGATGCGACACGTCGCGAATACGTCAATATTCAAAGTCAAACTCAAACTCAAAGCATTTATTTCAATTAAACCATTTACAGGCATTTTTGAATTGTCATGTGGTCGGTCAGTCAGAAATATGAAGCTAGTTGCCAATTCCAAAGCGTAGTGTACCTACTACGCTATATATATATATACTACTATGGAGAAGATATACCTACTACGCTTTGGAATGGGCAGAATTTAAATAGCTTCATCTTTCTGACTGACCGACCCCTTGACAATTCAAAAGTGCCTGTAATTGGTTTATTTGAAATAAATGCTTTGAGTTTGAGTCAAGTCGAGGAAATCATGAGGTTTTGACTAAGAATATGGGTGTATGTCTTATATAGTTAAACTAGTTATGGTACATGTAGTTTCAAGATAGACTGTTGGAAACACGCAAAGCTGTAAACAATGAAAACAAATCTAGATTGCAGCTAACTGACTCGTTTCGTATCAAATCAGGCTATCACCGTCCATTTCTGGCCTTTCTTTTACCTTTCAAAGTCAATTTTGTTACATATGCCATCTTCATGTTATATGTTTATAATGATAACACGTTACAACATCACAATATTCTATCTAATCTATTGTGTTGTCATGGTGGAGCTGGCACACCCAACATGTTTCATAGTAGACAACGAAAACATGAAATCAACATACACTCATAAACTACCAAAAGAATCCTTTACGCAAAATGAAAATGTACGCACACAATGAGCCTTTAAAAGCATTCAACCCAAACACACCAGCACAGTTCCATCAAGCTATTGTCATTATTTTATGTGTAAAAATTTAATGCAGGCATACAATGGTAGTCTCGCTTACATTATTTCGACCTGCAACGCCTTTGTCCTACAGGAATGCTCAGTTATTGTGTTCATAAATTGATTTATTGAATAAAGTCATTAACGTGGCCTTTTGTGAGAGAATCGGGAGTTTAATAAAATGTTGCGTCAGTGTTGGAGGGACAGAAGTTTAATTTTGGGTGCGGCATTATTGTGTTGATTGTCGTGTGTCACCAGCCTAGCCTTTTCCCAAATATGTTTGAGTCGGCTTCTAGTCTAACCGGATGCAGCTGAGTACCAGTATTTTACATGGAGCGACTGCATATCTGACCTCCACAACCCAGTTACTGGGTAAGACTGGTTGTCAAACTTTCGGGATTCTGACGACCCGTTACGACTGTCAAAGATCCACGAATGACAGCCGGGACCAACCAATGGGACCAACGGCTTAACGTGCTTTCCGAGCCACGGAGGGGTCTTGGTGTGTAAACATGGTCACCCATCCACGCACCAACCGCGGCAAGCGTAGCTTAACCTGATCGATCGACCCGTGCGGCTGATATTACATAGCCAAGAGGCATAAGCCCAAGCTGATGTTCGTGTGTAGCTTACGGAAAAGGTTTTAGTTACAGTTCGGAGACTAGATTGGTAACGGTTGACAGCAATAGGTGCGCCCCCTGTTACATGAGGTTTAAATATACTGGTGAAAAGTGGCTATGCCTACATCTCTGCCTAAATCTTTGGGCAAACAGGATGTTATGTTTTCAGAGATGAAAATATTGCCCTTTGTCCTTCTCTGTGCACGCTTGACACTAAATCCCTATCGTCAGCGTTTGCGTAGAGTTGAATTTCGGCATGACGCTTACCCAATATCCGGCCACCACGTCACGTCTGACACGATTATGATTTATCTATTGTGTAAAATGATCGAGAGCCTCCACTTTTATTGACGCAGTTCGGAATTCACGCAGTTGACGCATGTCCTTCCTGGTCAATATTTATTTTTAGAGGGTAAAAAAAGGACTATGAAAACCGTTTTTATGAAAAAATTGGCGATAAAATGTATTTGGTCAGTTTTTATGACAGGATTAGTTAAATGCAAATTTGAACCTTAAGTTGGTTTAGAATAATGAAATACATTTACATAGAACCCTTTAAAATTATGTTTAATCTCATTGAATGAATGAAACTATTACAACCAAATTATCTTTATTTCTTTACAATAAACTGGAAAAAAAAAAGTAAACAGACCCTATTTATCATAATTATTGGCAAAAAAAATCCATATGATATCGCCTTAATGATGTTACTGGCACGTAGATACTGCTCAACCTTTTGATGGAGTCACCAGAAGTCATGTCATTATTATATAACTTGCTGACAATGACTGCAAGTATACAAAACTGGTAAAAAGAGCTCCACCTCAGAAACAAAACAACGACAAATAAAAAAAACTAAAAAGCTTTATTACAAAAAAAAAACAACCGACTTCCAAAGAGAAAAAACACTACAAAATGAAAAATAACTTTAATTTCGGAATTCGATGTCTGGATCTGTATTTTAGTTTTTTCCACCGACCGATCTGTTTTGTTTTCGTAAAAGGTTTTAAATTTTTAGTTATTACGATCGGCCTACACGCCCACGTCCGTTTGAAGACGGTTTTTTATTATTTAATAATTATTTACTGTTGATTTTAAACGACCACCTTGGAAGTATACCCTTTGAAACAAAAAAAATAATTTTCCAAATAGGTTCAGGCCTCTTCGAGTAATGCGTGAACATTACCTACATAAAAAAAGATAATTTTTTGAAGTTGGTGAAAAACTGGTAAAAAGCTCAGAAACAAAATAACGACAAAAGGAAATTTTGTTTCTCTCTGATACACTATACAAAATATAGGTAGCCTAACAGAAGCTTGTAAGAATTTCGCACATTGAAAGCGAAATAACCTCTTACCCGCTAACCCAGCACACGATTATAACACACCCATAAAAAGGGATGAAAACCAAGTGTTATGAACATTGTTGTAGGGACCAAAAAAGGGCATAAATTAACATCGAAAAGGCCGAATATCACATGAACCATTACATTTTCGTTTTGGTCATAGAATTTTGACGCACGTAATAAAAACTGGGCACGTACTGCTTCGTATTAATATGTATGAATTGGTGATGCCCATATTATTTAGTCTGCGGGAATGGTGACGCATTAAATGAAATGTGTTTGTTGTAAATGGGATTTAGTATTGGAGTATTATTATTTATTTAGGATCTCCAACTAAAGATATACACAATACATTACACAGAAGTGGGTATTAAGTAGGTGTACTCCTTCACTTATAGGAGCCAATAATGTTAACAACTAAGCTGACAAAGTTCAAATATCAAAAATAGTTTTCACTCCTCTTGCTCAAAAAGACCGTCATTGTGGCGTACCAGAGCGAAGAAAAAATAGCAATTCTTCCTCTAGGGGAAAAAGTTTTTTTTTAAATTTTTGTGTGTCAAATGACAATGAGCCTACAAAAACGAAAAAGTCTTTAGTCATAAGTAGAATAATCATGAATATAGACTCGACTTATTACTTACTGTTTCATTTTATTTTTGAAAATGGAACTAAAATCGGCGATCTCTTTGGTAGAATGTACCTATGCAATGCGTTGCGGCTGCAGAAGAAAAAACAAAAAAAAAGACATTGGCGCGAAATCTTTATAATTTTTTTTTTAATTGTAAATTGGATTGGTAGTGACCGTAATTAATTTTACAATAGTGAAAATGTCATCATCTAGTGAGAATGGAGACCCTAATTTGCAAATAGAAGAGAAAGGAAAAGAAATAATTTTAATAAAATAAACTACCTACATAAAATATGTATTTCATATTGTACTGTTTTATTTTCTCGCAATCGTAGTGAAAAGTAGAGTGTAACACACGGCGCTAAAAACCCATTAAAACTCGGTTTCTATTTACTCCCTCGCTAAAGCTCGGGAGTAAAACTACCTCGTATATAATGGGTCATTTTAGCTCCTTGTATAACAATCAACTATAAATTTAGAAACCGTAAATACATTGCAAATAAAAGAAAACAAAACATTAAGAGATACTTAAGCTAAATTAATTAGATCTGTTAAACATTTCTTATATACATTGTAATGTTTGTATTTTTTTACTTACGTTTTGGCTATTTTAATTAGATCTTATATTATACGTTCTCTCCAATTATCTGCATGGCCATTGTCTGTAGTTTAAGCATTCCTAGGCCTTTATATTTCAAGCTATTTAGATTTTCTAGTGCTCTCCCAATGTTTGTTTACCTTTTGTAATGTCAGATAATGACAAGCCTATGTTTTATTTTAAATTTATTGCTAGAGCTGCCAGTAGGTTAGGTTGTATAGATATTAGACCTTGTTATAAACTATTATTCTTCTTTTATGTTCTAGAATCATTGTTAAAAATTTAAATGTCAACCGATCCGAAAAGGAAGGGAGCCGGGACCGTCAGACCAGATTACTCTTGGTGCTCGCCTTAGCAGGAGGTCCTCAAATTATGTAGCGCTCGGTGGGAGGGCTGTGTCCTCTGATAGTGTGGGCTGTGCCTGAAAACAAACAAATCTACGCGTCCTTCTACACCGGACATCGAAAGTCGCTAGACCGGCGATGGCTACCCTTGGCGTCAGTTCTGGATACTGACGCAAGAAGATTACGTCGTGGTCTGCAATAAACTAGTGACGCCGACGGCTGGTAGATCTCAGCCCTCTGCCTGCCTTCTCTACCACGGCCTGCCCCTCCGAGGTCAGTGACGTGGTCTGACTCAAGGACCCTCCTTTACAACCTGCGAGCCTCTCAGAAGAAACGCTTGGACCTTCAAATTTTACCCCGGTTTTCCTTGGCCTTATATTCTACATCAATTATATTATTTTACCATTTCTTCTTTTACTTTTTCTTTTAAGCCGGAATTCCTCCAGTTCTGGTGATAGTTTCCTCCTTGACTTTACATTTTCCCCCTCCCGGGAAAATGTAACGTTACAACATATAAACAGACACTCGCAGATCTCGAATCTAAATTCGAACTTTTAGCCAACATGCTATATTGCCTACAAAGTCTTGGCACAGCGGCGTAATGACCGAGATTAGTTTTTGAACATGGAATGTTATGCCTGGGAATCCGAAGAGATTTTTTATCTGTAGAGAGCTCAATAGTTCGCTGTAATCTATAGTTCCACTCAATTACTTGTGAAGGATGATGCAGGGGTGAATATGAAAAATAATGCTGGTTTTAAATACGAGGAGCGTTCCACTGTCTTTCACGAAAACTGGTCTTATATTGTGGGTGCATTTAAAGACTGTCCTTTACAATACATGGTCAGTATGTTCTACCTACTGATGACCCATCTGATTTGACCAGGATCAAACGCCGATCGATAGCATACTACGGCCGGAACGGTTAATACTTAATATGTAGAAACAAATCGTGGTAATTGTTGGAAGTAATTACAGTTTGACCGTTTTGTGTATGTGCACTCATCCAATCAGACCGATCAATAGTATCAATTGGACTAATTATATTCATATTACTAGGTAACTATAACATACACATCACATCACAGAGCTCGCTCAACTAGCTGCCGGTCGATTCTGTAACAATTTCACCGTGACAACTTAGGTGAAGTCAGGGCTGAATGACAGGACTGTCATTCCACCTGATGCTAGGGATTGGCACTATTGAAAACTCACTTCAAGTTCACTTCACCTAAATTTTCACGGTGACATTGGTACAGAATAGCTCGGCTGTAGGCCATTAAAATATTTTTTCTTTTCCAAACCCGAAACCCAGACAGTAACCAATCATGTCGTCGTTTGTAGATCCCACGATATACCTAGAAAGCATACCTTCACAAAGTACCTACATTTGCTTTTGTTGAACTCACGAAAGCAAATTCCATTCTACATAGAAATGGATCTCCGTTGTATCTCGTATGTGAGAGAAACTTCCAAAAAGCTTTTACTCTTAAACGATATTTCATGGCCAACGTTTCTATCAGGCTTGCTATTTATTCGGATTTATATGATAACTAAACTAAAAAGAATGACTGTTTTTTATTACTCGGGAAAAGAGATATTTTATTATATTTTATTTTTTCGGGAAAACAAACAATTACACATTAAGAATTACAACAAGTTATGGTACAGAAATGGTACAAATGTGAAATCAACCACGTTCTCCACAGATACACAATGAGACAATTTGGTACATTTTAAGACTAGCGTTGTAAACAATAAAAAAGAGGAATATTAATAGTAAAGTATCAACAAAACATAAAGCCGTCAATAGTGCCGCATATGTGGAACAACCGTGTCACGTTAATTTGAACATGAGTCTAAACTTTCTATGCGGTAAAGCAAACAGATCCAAACTGCAGAAATTATTATTAAAATTGCACATTATAGACATCCATTCGCATTAATTTTTTTATTCCTAATAAGTTGTAACTTTTTTTTTTAAACGTTGCCCCTCACTAGGAATTTCTCCTGTATTTTGGGTGCGTTTACAAACACTTAAACTCACATACACAAACAGTCATACCCGGAACAACTACTTGTAGGTCATACGAATATTTATTCCGTGCGGGGATCGAACCCACGACACGCAGCGTAGCAGTAAATCACTTAACCACTGCGCCAACCGTGCCGTCAGTATCCCGTTACTTGTAATTTCAACCCAATTCCCCTTTGGTAAATGTAGGTATTATGTCAAGAACATTAGCAGCAACATCGTCGTATCTGCTAATTGCAACTGCAATCAGCTATCCATCCTTCAAATTTAGACGTTTCCAGTTTGAGTTTATGCTAAGCGAAAGATATTAGTGAATTGATAATGATGACGATCATGAAGCTTAAAAACACAGAACCCACACAACATTACATCACGCCTGTATACCCTGAAGAGACAGGCAGAAGTGCACCTACAACACACCCACGTTTCGTCAGTTATATTTTTAATTCCATGTAACGGTGGGCGACCTTATAACCATCGGCCGAGCACAAATCCAGACTCGGTGGAGTCTGGATTTGTGCTCGGCCGATGGTTATACGCTACCGATCACCATGAGCAGCAGCGTGCTGCTACTGCGAAATTCCAGATGGAAAAACCCAAGAACACTTTGCCCGACCCGGGAATCTAACCCAAAACCTCATGGTGATCGGTAGCGTTTGCGACCACTAGATCAACGAGGCGGTCAAAGCCAAAAAGTAATTTTTAGTTTGGTACCAAACGAAAGGTTAGCACATTACAAATATGTATACAGGGTGGTGGGTGGGGGGTGGGGTGGGGGGTGTAAAACACCATCAACCTCTTAAGGGGTCATTGTACTCATCATTATGAACAACTTTTAATAAGGGACTAAATAACAAACCGCGAAAAAAAATCAGCTGGTCCCTACATTTTGACGAATTCAGCAAACATAAATGTAGGGATCAGCAGATTTTTTTTCCAAAACACGTTTGGTACCAAACATATTGTCTTGATTATCTAAATTTTTTTTTCGTGGCCAGAAGTTTACGTGTAAAGTCCACCATCTTAAATTTAAAGAGAATTTTTATAGCCTATGTCACTCGGACTATTATTACGAATCTATTGATACGTCATTCATCAAAAGCGGTTCAGTAGTTTAGGCGCTACGGTGCAACACACGTAAATGCAAACATACATATTTACCTACTTACACGCATACATACACTGCTAAAATCATAACCCTCCCCTTTGGCTTTGCCGAAGTGGGGTAAAAAGCCTCATATATTTTGAGAAATAAAAAAGTCCTAATTACGTTCATTAATTAAACTCATGAACTCCCAACTAATTACAGCACTGACATAACCACGACCATACTTCACAGTTTTATGACTACCCTCCATAACACTAGAGTATTAGTACCTACCAGCATTTAAGAATTTACGTTCTATCAAATTAGAAGTAGGTACGGAGGTATTGCGAGCAAACGTTCCCTTGGTCACAATGGAAAGGTGATAAATTTGGGACAATTGCTCTGGGAATGTTCCTGTGACTTGATATAAGTATCCTACGTGAGATGCATTAATTACTTCATTTTGAAAGAATTTTTAGTGGGAAAACTCGATCTGAATCTGGGAGAATGCTGAAAGATTTCTTTCAACGGTGCTTCGGCACGAGTAATGGCGCTGTTAGGTTTGTAATGTCAAAGTTCAATTTGGTCATAATAGTACCTAGTCGGATAAAAGATGCAAGTTGTAAAGAAAGTCAGCGTAGGTTATATTATGTATGATGTACCTTTGTTACCAAAGATATTTTTTAAAGCATGAGTGTCTCCACCTGGAAATCGTATTATTTTGCACCAGCGCACACAAAATTAGAAGGATTCTGAACAAGGAGAATTTTGGTGACAACAATAAATAGCTTTTAATTTTGATTATGGTATTGTACGACTTGACATAGCTAATATAATTATCTCGACACATAAAATACATTGTAATCTGTTCACTTACTCAAATCGCTGTAACCGGTCAACGCAAGTAACTCATAACTAATTAGAAATATACATGTGGAAGCTTGTCATTAGCAAATGTCACTACTTATGCACGATATTTATGATTGTTATTAGTCCGTAAGCTTCCTTAAAAAAAAAAAAAATACCTACTTTAATATCTTAACAACTTTACTTACTGATTAATCTTTGCACTATGCAAAGAGGAGTTCTACTCGGCATAACTTTTCAACGATAGCACAAACTATTTTCATGTCAGGCAGTATAACTAAGAATCGTAGCGTAATGTTTGATATTACAATTTACATGCAAATTAGCAAAGTTCAAAAACACAAAAAAGTCATAATATCTCAGACGTAATATTTTGTTAATTTGATCTGTTGTCTTTTATGTTTATTCTTTATTTCTTATTATTCAATTGTATTATAATTTACTTAGTTTCCTTTGTATGATTTTCCTTGTGAAACTTACTGTACTTGTTTCGGGTGAAAACCTTCGAGAGGCACCCGACCTCCGGAAAGGTCGGTCGATTCGCTAAACTTACTGTACCTAGATTATGAGCAAATTATGTGATCTCCTATAATTGGAAGCACATTGTATTTGTCCCTGTTCTATGTATACATAAAATACATAATCAGCCTTTAACGTTCTCACTGCGGCACAGGCCTCCTCTCTGTGAGAGGGAGTGGGTCGTAATCTACCACGAGGGCCCAGTGCGTGTTGGTACAAAGTAATGAGCCTGCCTGGGTTCGAAGCCACGACCTACAAGTCGTAAGTCGGGGCCCTGCTCTTATGCAACAGCTCTATGTATACTTGCATGTACTTATGTAGCCTCCGTTGGAGATCCAATAAATAAGTAAATGTCGAGTAGGCACATAAAAGGCACATTTGAACGTCAACATTTATATTAAAATAGAATTGACTCTAGTCGCCCCTTCCAAAATGTAGTTTCGTATGGAGAAGAATGGGGAAGAAACGTGGAGTTCCTTGACATTCTTTTTTTTTTTTTTTTTTTTTTTTTTTTTTTTTTTTTTTTTTTTTTTTTTAAAGCGTCGCCCCACACTAGGAATTTCTCCTGTATCGTGGGTGCGTTTACAAACATTTAAACTCACATACACAAACAGCCAGACCCGAAACAACTAACATTACACATTAGCAGTTAACCATGTCAGCTTGTCACAACATTCGTCTCACCATTAGTTACTTCTTATTATCATATCGACGGTCCATCTATGTAGCTAATACTGTTTCGACTCAGTCAGTAGGTGGTTGTTCAGCTCGTCAAGGGTGCAGGTTGACGGTTGGACGGCACGGTTGACGCAGTGGTTAAGCGATTGACTGCTGCGCTGCGTGTCGCGGGTTCGATTCCCGCACGGAACAATTATTTGTATGACCTACAAGTAGTTGTACCGGGTCTGGCTGTTTGTGTATGTGACTTTAAATGTTTTTAAACGCACCCACAATACAGGAGAAATTCCTAGTGTGGGGCAAAGTTTAATAAAAAATAAATAAAAAAAAGTGAAAGGACAATTGGGACACTCTAGCAGATGGGGCTAGTCGGTTCAGGAAGTACGTCTATTAGTTACTAAAATAGTATTGTCAAGTATTGGTGAAAAGGTATTCAAAAATTATCACTACGACGAACACAGTCAGCATCCTACCTATATTTTTTCCTCATTCAACGTAACAGTATCCTTGCAAACTTAACCTCTATCGATCGACATAAAACTACCCCGCTCCTATAAGATATTCCACCACTCAGGAGATAACTGACCGTTCTATCGCAGATCATGGGATATTTATGCAGCTGAGGGTGTTTAACGAGCGGTGTCCTTCCTCGGACGCTGCTCTATCAATATTTATTAATAGGCCACTTTGTTAAGTTACTATAAGTAAGTGTTGTCTAAGCAATCTTGGGTATCACTGACTAGGTGATAAGACTTAGGCCGATCTAGATTTAAGACCCTCTGTGAAAACATACTATCTTTTTAAAACAAATGATAAAATGATAAATGATTTTATTTCTGTAAGTAGGTTTGTACAAACACTTTTACACGTCAATCATATTTTAAAAACTAGATGAGGTCAGCGTTTCCTATCTGACTACTCTGAGAAGAAAGGCTGAAACAAACTCAGAGGTCACAGTCTCTTTTAAACTCCAGACATAATCTTGGTCAGATCATGTGAAGACCATGTAGATTGGTGTCTGGTCCAAAGCAAAACCATACAGAATGATCAATCAGGGAAAATAATTGCTGAATAAATTGACCATTAATTTAAATTATCCGCAGGTAAATTATACGCATACGACTTTCAAAGAATGACAGTCGTATGACATGGCTATGACGCGGCAGAATCTGTAAGTGAGTAAATCTTCTAGACTAATTCATTTCCCTGTCTGTACATAAAGGTCACTTTTGTACTTGTCAGATTTTAAACTCGTAACCGTAGCCGTCTCTTAATCGCGGCACAATTAATATTTTAATTAATTTAGTTTCAACATAGAATAAAAGAAAAATAATTGGTAGAACACAAAGGAAGACGGTCCGATAAAAGGCCCTATAGTTTTAGATAAGGAAAAAGTTGGAATTGGTATCTCGAAAGATCTACTTATATTCATTGATTAATTAATCTTTTCTTCCAAATTGATTGGGTCTATCAAAGGAGACAGCCTGAATTTAGCCAATTTAATTCTTCTGTAACATTAAAGCTATAATTATAATTAGTTTTTAGAGATCGACTAAAGTCAAGACTTGCCAGCTTAAAGCAAAGCATTAAGCAATTAAATGTTAAAGCAATTAAATGGTAATATGTTTAAAACGAAAATAAATATATATAATTGACATATTATATTAAAATCTGCATGAGTTTTTTGGGAAAAAGTAATGTTAGTAGGTATATCATTTATTGCATTTCCTTCAATACTACTGCATATCTGACATTAGTAGATTTATGCAAAAAATATACCTATTTTTATCTTGGAAGAGACTCGCGTTTGAGTTTGCGTTTTTAAATAGTGTGTGTGTGTGTGTATGTTCAGTAGTGACTCCTAACTACTAAACACTTTTAAGAAAGCTAATACGAGCAGTAAAAAAAAAATTTAATGCGAATAGTTCGCCAACTTACGAGTCACATCTACCTGACCCCTAAGACAAAAGTTGTGATAAATCACAGACAACTTACAGTTTATTGAGTTCAATAAAATAATCATAAACCCTAGACAATCAGAGCTTTCAAATTAGAATTTCTGAATAACATTATCATAGAAAAGGTTAATATAGTTCTGAAACGTAAGGTCGAATCTTAATGAACGCCTGACTTTAAAATGCTGATACAATATTTTAATATTTAAATCGCAATTTTAAAGTTACCACAAAATGAATTATGTGACAGACGTCCTTTGTGCGCGCAACGTTTTGAAAATGTTTTGTGTTCAATATTTTATAACTAATGTGTCTTGTTTTACAGTTTTAAGCTTAGATATGCATTCTTGCTTTGAAGAGAGTGGTTTAGAATTATGATTAAAAAACATTATAGTTCAATCAGCTTTTAACCCGACTGCAAAGATGAGGTATGTTTTAGTATATTGCATTGCAGACTGGCAGTATTTGATTAGGCATCTAGTCTTAGCTCCAATCATTCATACAAATTTCTTTGAAGGATAAAATCAGAAATGAACTGGTCCGGAAAAGAACCGGAGTTACCGACATAGCTTACAGAGTAAGCAAGCTGAAGTGGCAGTGCGCTGGCCGTGTTTGTCAAAGGACCGGTGGCCGGTGGAGCAGACGAGTTCTGGAGTGGCGGCCGCGTATCGGCAAGCGTAGCGTGTGGCTCCCTCCAGCTAGACGGACCGACGACCTTAAGAAAGTGGCTGGGACAGACTGGATGCGGAATGCGGAGGACAGGGTGTTGTGACGCAGCCTGGGAGAGGCCTATGTCCAGTAGTGCACTGCGATGGGCTGAGTTGATTGATACAATTTAAATTCTCGTAGTCATCATACTAACAAAAGGGATTTTGTAACTAACCCATTATTTACATAACACCACGCCTGCTTTCCCTGAACGGAAGGCAGAGGTGTCCCTATAGTACACACACATTCCGCCAGTTATATTCAAGTCCCATGTAATAGGGGGCGAGCCTATTGCCACCAACCGCACCCACCCCGCATCAATCTACCTGGATAGTTGAATGCCTGTAAGTGCTCACCGTGCACGGAATGTTGAAGGATTGCTACTACATAGGTTGATTTTTTTTTTGTTTTTTACCCAGTCTCCGGGCTGTACTGAAAAATTGTTAAGGGGAGTACATGACCTAAACGCTAGTTTTATAATGCCTAAAAGTATATGATCCACTGAAGTAAACAAAATCAGAAAAATATATGATATTCTTCAGGATGTTAGTTAGATAGATTGCTAGTTAGATAGTGTGTTGAAAACATAATACAACTAATTTGGTACAATAGAAAAAAGTCACGCAGATATCTCAAAAAATTTCTTACTTATAACGATTAATTTTTTTATATTGTTCTTCAAGCAACAAACGAGTATGTACTAACGTAATAGTGTTTTAATTTTTTAGTCCAATCAAAAAATTTTTTGTACATAGTTAATTGCTTCATATTTTGCAATAAATTACCAGTTTTGTGTCATCGCGCTTCTCTTTCTTTTCTATGCAGTCCTACAGTGACCGCGCTTTAGCTGTTGTCAGCCCCTTAATATATAAACCCAATAACACTGCCCGACCTGGGAATTGATCCCAGGACCTCGTGCTCAGCAGTAATACCATTTAATCAACGAGGCATCAGATTTCATTAATTAGTTGGCTACTAATTATGTTCTTAAATCCCTAACACTCGTTTCAACCAATACCGATTTCATTAATTAATACCAAATATATATTAAAATAATTATACACTATTAACACAACACACTAATCAACACAAGTCCCATTTAATGACGTCGTATATCTGTCAATGTGATCGAAAGCTATAAAAATAAGTGTCGGCTTCTTCATCTATTTATTTCATGCATTCTTATTTTGTGCCAAGTTAATTTACTGGCTTTTTTTATTAAGGGGATGCGCATGGATTAGTAGAACACGAAATTTAAATTTTCTTACGTATTTTATCTACACCCATGCTATAAATCCTCTATAAAAGTTTCTGAAACAGTTAAGTAACTTATTGCCAACATTAAAACAACTAGTGTCATAGTAACCATAATATCATCCAAACGAATGTTATAATGTTGTACAAAATTTAATTATGCAACTCGAATTCGATCTCTTCCTTACACATCAAACAGCCACATTCTCACTACTCAATTCATGGTATCTATATGAATTTCAAAAAAAGAACATGGTCATGCACGCGCGTTTCACTACTACAGCTACTAATTTAAAACTTATAGATTATTCGAATTCACGTCGTATCCCGCCATTTTTGTTCGATATTAGTAGGCGTTGCGAAAAATTATGACTTTCTTGTTTACAAAAACGAGTGACACAAGCTTTGATAACACACCACCAGATAATTCTAAAGCAGTAAAGGATATTACTAACCAATTATTACCAGAAAAATCGAGAAAACAATATGAAAAGGCGTACCAAGATTCTATGAATTGGAAAATATCAAAGAGTACTACTTACCTACATCATTTTCTGAAGATGTGCTATTAGTAATTCTATTATTACCTACACACAGTTTGTTTGTATTAGATACTCAGCAATTAGACTTACCATGAATTTACATAGGGTTCTTACAACACTATACAACACCACATTCGAGGTTTAATACCCCTTATTATACAACAGAACAGTTGCATGCTGTGTTATCCTGATGCCATGACGTCAACGTGGATGTCTACGATAATATCGTCACGTTAGAAATTATAAGAACGCACATTAAGCTATAAGGTGATAAATACTGAGCTGAAATTTGCAAAAAACGCACAAAAAGTATTAATCGCGGGATACTTTAGCGCTCATTTGAACTACAATATTTGGACCTCAGAACGCCATCTCAGTCTCCTTTTGTATTAAAACGAATCTCTTTTTTATTGAATTTGTTGACTTAGTTCTCGTCTTTATTAAATTCGGCAGCATTGGCACCTTTTTATTGGAATAAATTGAATCGCACCTGTATTTGAATTATTTGTGGTTTCGTTTCTGGATTTTAGTATTATTTTGTAAGGGTAACATTTTGGAGTGTTGAAATTGAAATGAATTTCAAAATAAATGTGCATACATTGGACGTGCAGTGGTGGCCTAGCGGTAACGGCCCCAACTTACGAGTTGTAAGGTCGTGGGTTCGAACCCCAGCAGGAGCTTTACTTTCTGTAAATAATTTCATCACCACTGCCCTCAAAACGGTAAAGGAAAACATCGTGAGGAAGCCGGTATGTCCTAGAACCAAAAATTCGAAGACATGTGACATGTAATAACCCGCACTGGGTCGCGTGGTAGATTATACAGCCCACACCCTGTCAAAGAGAGGAGGCCTATGTCCCAACAGTGGGAACATTATAGGCTGATTATGCTACGCATTACTTAGATGTTGCTTTTCAATATCATTGCATTCATTAGTATAGTTAATCATTTAATTTAATATCTAGTGTGAATAATTAGCTGTGTAATAATTGTATACTTAAATAACTAACAAGATAAATCAATAATATTTGTTTTTCAATAGTATTTGTTTTTTTTTTTCGTTTCATTATTTTGATTACTGTATGAAAAATATAAATTTATATTCTATAATAAAGTTTTAAATTAAGTTAATTAAACCAAAGCTTAAAATAATTATTTATAATAAGACACGACACCGGGATGGCATAACGTTATCAGCGTATCACGGGCCGGTAATCTTCAGTCTCCTACACTTGAAACTGGAAAAGCACGCACGAGCTTCTATTATCCCATTACCAGTAGCCCAAATAAACATCTAATTCTTTCCTGCGCACCTCTGCATGCTGCTCCATCTCTCTCGTACACATGATTCTGTCTTCTTCCAGCTCGATTCGGGCTTGGAACACTCGGTCTGAGCTCCTAGTTTTGTCCGCGAGCTCGCGGAGCACGGACGTGTTGCTCGTTAGCCGGTCTCACACCGACACGATACAGGCGTGTTTTCACCGGGATATTAATGAAAATTTGATGAAAACTCCGTTTTGACGGCACCGTACGTCATTACACGGGCATAGACTGTGTCTAATTAAACTTTGTGTGGAACAAGGATCTGAGTGTGTAATGTAACCGTTGCAAATACGGTGAGTGCAACGTTTTCAGTGCCAATTTCAGGTAGATAACGTGGCTGAAAATTGTCTTTCGGCGCGATCACGCCGAAGACGATTATTCGGTTCTCTTCGTTTTGATTAATTTGCTTCGTATTGTTCTTTTCTGTTCTCTTTTATGATGTAAATATCTTTTCAGACCTTGTTCTGTTTTGTTCATGTTTTATTATCAACCTGTTGTCTGAATGTAATACAATCGTACTCTTTTTTATGATCATTGCTCTTTCTCGATGATAATCTAGACATTTTGTTATATTTAATAACGATAAAGCTCCACTGTTTGTTTATTCAGTTTTTTTTTTATACTATCTGATTTCATAAAAATACGTGTCGAGGGATATTTGTATAAGTTTGTCTCTTTATCTAATCTGCTGCAAAAACAGTATTTAGTTCCGAATAGAATATTAAAGGCTATTTATCTAAAAGTGAAAATTGAAGTTTTCTACCGTATGAGCTCCATATTATGAACACGCTTAGACTTCATCTTCAGTATCATATCATTGGACCTCTAGGCAGATGTTACCAACGTTGAATGATACAAACACTTGTTTAATATTCTTTTGTTCAATAAAATTAAATATTAGGACATGTGTGACGTGATGTAATTTTAGATAATAAAAGGACTGTGACAAAAACATTCCACGGTATGTTTTTGTCACGTGAATTAATGGTTCGAAATGTTAGCATTATTTTCGGACCTTGCCCGATTTTCTCAATGACGAGCAATTTGACGACCCTAGATGTTATGATTATTATTTAAATTTAAAGGTAACAGAATAACACTGATTCAAACTAAATAGCGAAATATAAGAAAGAAGATAAAAAACTTTTTCCCTTCATAAATTGTAATATATCAAATTAAAACCTGACCTTTCCGTCTAAGTGATACTTTAAATTTTACTTTCTACTCTAAGGAACTCCGGGGTACCCAAAAATCTTCAAAGCACTTTAACAATGTAACAATTTTATTTTTTCTTTCATATAAATTACATTGTCAAAGGGAACAGACGAAATACAGTTTTATTAAATAAACCGTCGCGCACCTACAAAGGCTCTTTACCTAAGCCTACAAATTTCCGTAGCACTTGTTTATTCTACGACGCTACGCCGTAGCGCGTCGCTACGCCGGAATCTATTATTATTATAGGCCTCTACCCTTTTCGTATTGTGTCATATCTCACATTGCTACGCTTTATTTTGTTTATTATAAGCTCGTCATATGAATGCGAATAGTTTCTTAGGATATAGGATATTCGAGACACATAAAGTCCAATTTTGTACTCCATGTAAAAAGCTGAAGTATAACCCAGCTCATACTTTTTAAGGGTGTCAATATCGAATACATAATATTGTAATAATCTGTGTGAATGTGGACAGTCTCTTCGAATAAAGGAAATTGGAGATACACAAAGACCGCTTTTGTACCTCACGTAAGTAGCTGAAGTGTAAGCCCAGCTCATCCTTTGTAATGGTGACGATATCGATAACGTAAGATTATATATTATTTAGTCAAGTGAAATTATATGTTAATGCCCTGTAATAACCTGTTACCATTTAAAAGTAATTTTTTCACAAAAGTCTTACACAACTAAAAACTGGTTTTTATTTTAAACAATATTTCCTTCCATTTCCATTTTCATTTCCATTTTAGTAAGGAAGTAAACAAACAAAATTCACACTCGGCGAGTGGTATTGCGGGTTTGCTTCACACAGAGTATTGTTTAAAATGGTATGCGTTTGGTATTTATTTATTTAAACTTTTCGCACAAAAGGTACAAAGGCGGACTTAATGCCTTAGGCATTCTCTACCAGTCAACCAAGGGTGGTGAAGAGATTAGATGGCAGGTGCTTTAATTGATAGGAACAATGATAAAAAAAATAAACTATTAAAACAACGTACACAAATACATAAATAAGTCCTATACACAAACATACTATTTACTATACTATATACTTACATAAATATATATACAAATTCAAGGAGGAGAGATGTATGGTATACCGCTCGTATTTCAGTCGTGACATCACAGAGTATGTATTTCTTACGTATAGTTAGTTGGGTCAATAATTTAGTTTTCGTTACCAGCTACGCTAAGAAAATGCCTACAGTTACAGTTGAGAACAAGGTGGAATCAATTTGAATTGACTTGATTTAAATCAGTGCCAATTTGTCACTTGTTTGTTGGTATCGGAGAGCAGTGGTGGCCCAGTGGCAACGGCCGCAACTTATGTGGTGTAGGTCGTTGGTTCGAACCCAGACAGGCGCTTTACTTTGAGTAAATATTTCATCACCACTGCTCTCGAAACGGTGAAAGAAAACATCGTGAGGAAATCGGCATGTCCTTTTTTTTTTTTTTTTGTGGGTGGGAAATCATCAAATAACTTCTCCCGCTTTGGGCAGAGCAGGAGGGCGTGTCAGACTCTTACTGACTAAAACCCACCCGTGTTCCTTCAGTTGCCTGTGCCAGGGGCCACGGTAACCCTCTTGGACTTGTCCGCAACCCTAGCAGGCATCGGTCCTAGCAAACCCCGTCATTGGTGCTGACATCTCTTTGAGGCGCGCGTGAAATCGGCATGTCCTAGAACCATTAATTCGAAGACATGTGACATCTACCAACCCGCACCGGGCCCACGTGGTGGATTACGGCCTACTCCCTCTCACAGAGAGGAGGCCTGTGTCCCAGCAGTGGGAACATTATAGGCTGATTATGCATAGAATAGCGACATAACTCAACAATCAGATAAGTAATTTCGCAAGATGTGCTGTCATAAAATGGCGAGTAGCACACTAGTTATCTATCTATACCTACATAATATACATCAAAATCACTTTTCGTGTCAGTTTCTGTGCGCGCGTGGATCTTGTAAACTACGGTTTTAATCATCATTTAGTGAATGTATTCGGTTTAAAGACATTTATTTCTCAAAAAAAAAAGACTTTGCAGTTCACCTAACATATTGAGAAAAGTAAGACAAATATAAAATTAAGTGCGATTCTCTGTGTTCACAATAAGAAAATTAAGAGTTAAAGGTGACGATCGGTATTGTTATTGAAGTTTTCTAACGTGTTCTTCTGGGGCTGTTTTTAAATGTATACAGGGTGTTTTTGACAGCCCTCCACAAAAACACAGGATTGATTCAGCTCCTTATTCTGAATCATATCCCACTGGAAATTTTCTCAGGAAAAAAAAAATTATGCCGTAACGTAACGAAATAAAAGATACGGCCCAGGTGCGCGGGGAGCGCGCGGGGGGCGGGGGCAGCCTTGCTCAAGCTCGCTGCGCTGCCGTCCGCTACGTGCGTTTTGCCACGGTAACGATACATTGCGTGTGAGGTAAGTGATCACGATGTCCCCCCATAAAACAAATCTGGTTTTTTGGATTCCCTTAATGTTCCTGAAAGAATTTCATGTACCGGTCATCTTAATATGATATACTGAAGCCACCCTATCAGTTTGCGGAGGGCTGTCAAAAACACCCTGTATAATATTATGGTATCACTATTGGTTTCATCGTCAGGTAGTTCATTATACAGTTATTATAATTTATTCCAGAAGATTTACGCGTATAATAAGTTAATATTAATAAATAATTACATATAATAAAGAAAACTTGATATTTTGTCAAGTCATAGAAACCATGCGAAGCGGGTCGCTTGTAATATTTATCTCATGATTTCACTTATATTGTCATGTTGATCTCTCTGTATTAGGTTCATATCATTTCTTATCCCTTTCGAGTTTGTGTCAATTTGGCTAATATATAATCTGTACGATGTCGAAATATGTAAAATAACCTAACTGATATAAATTAACAAAACAATAACCAAACTGATTCCTTCATGAATTAAAAATTGACACGAGACAAAATGTAATGTAAGATATACCTAAGTAATGTTCGATTGCTCGAAGTATCAATTCAAATGGTAATTTATCAACTGCAATACAAATGGAAAATGATATATTAAATTTTTTATAATTTCATTCGTAATCAGACATTTAAAAAAAGAACTCAAACGAGAACATTTTAAATAATTCGCGGTAGTCAGCGGCAGATAATTTGAAATTTTAAAATGAATGTTATAAGACTGTACTGCACAGTAAGTATCAGCATTACGCGCAAATTGCTCGCTTCCGGACAATTCGCGTAATTGCTGCAATTCTCCTTTATTACATTAAATTGTTCGCAGCGCTATAAGATTTCTTCTTGCGGTTATCTACGTCGTAAATGACATTAAGTTATTTGAGCTTCGCTGGTTTTGTATGTGTAGCTACAGAAGGAATTGTTGACATGTAAAGATATATAATGTAAGTACCTAACGACTCGCCTCCGCTTCGCTCTGATTCTACGACTTGACAAAACATCGAGATTTCTTTGTTATAATGGGTAAGTTTAAAATAGTTCACACATACCTTCCGGAAAATAAGTTTATTGATCCGTGGTTATCTCAACCATTAGTTAAAGATAAAATTTTCGGCAAAATGTGTTGTCCAAATCAACATTTTGCCATCATTTAAACATTAACTCAACCATTAGTTAAAAATAGTAAGTATGGTTAAATATTGGCAAAATGTGTTGATCAAAACAAAACATTTTCCCAAAATTTAACTATTAGTTACTATTTTTAACTAATGGTTGAGTTAACTACGATGACGACACGTTTGGTGTAGTGGCTACAGTGGCTAAGTGTAGTCAGCGAAACCAAATGGTCCTGGGTTCGAATCCCGGTAGGGGCAAATGTTTGTATGATGAATATGGACACTTGTACCCGAGTCATGGATGTATATTTATAATATGTATGTATTTACAAAAAAAGAAAATGTATTTAAGTAGTGTATCAACCATCTGGTATCCATAACACAAGCCTTAAGTGTTAAGTGCTTAACTTGGAACTAGATGGTGCTGTGTGCAATGTCAGACGATATTTATTTATTTATTTTATTTATTTAACTACGGATCAAAAACCGGCCCTTAATGAGAGTGAAAACCGCATCTAAATGCGTTGCGTAGTTTCTATTAACAACACGGTGACACAGACAGGCACGAACAGCCACTTAAATTTATATTAAGTATAGTTATAGATAAACAGTCAGAAAAATATATTGTGTAGCAGGTTGGCACACTACGTCAATTAAATAGTTATAGTTATTTAAAACGATGTTGTGTATATGTATATAAGTATGTATATCAGTCATCAGGTTACCGTAGTACAGGCTCTGCCTAGTTCGGGACATGAAGACCTTGTGTGGATGTTGTCTCATATTATTATTATTAATGGTAGGGCGACACTTGCCACACGAATATTGGAAAGAGTGATCGGCAGTTCGTCGTTGGATACAGTGCGAGTATCATCTATAGAATTGATATAAAATAGTATAGTAAATAAATAGTATAGTAAATATCTTTATTTACCAAAGGAACAATAAACAAAATGCACTTACCCTAAGTTACATTAACTCATTACAATTTAGGCACTTTATGAGGCTGATTCACCTTTCAAAGCTTATTACAGATATTATGTAGTTTTAACTGTTTACAACATACACTTCACACACAATAATCATGGGCACATGATTACAATTTTATTATGCAAATTATTTAGTTATAATTTACTGATTGCAAGGTATAACAAAAACTTATATAACTAATTTGCGGATCACACGGTGTACCTACGTACTAGCAACCGTGCGACCAGTCAATGATCAGCGGACGGAGCAGCCCACGGAATTAAAACTTATGCTGGTGACCCTGTGGGGCGCAGCTAGTCTTTTGTGTAAGGGTAGGGTCTCAAAAATAATTTGCCAATTACCACACTGGAAGATATATTTCATATAGTTTCAATTGATAGAATTATGGAATGCTATTTTGTTCAAACAATAATTTGACCTACTAGTATATTTTAACAAAAGGTTTTGGATATTGGATACGATTGGTTATTTTAAAAAGATCTCACAATAGCGATAAGTCTTATTACCTGTAGTAAGTACACAATAAAGAGTATTCTGTCAATATATATATATATATATATATATCTGTTATTGATATAGGCAAATAGGTAAATGAAGTTGACGTTGACCGTTGACCTAAGTATACTTTTCTATACACGCCTCTTACGTCAGTCAATCTTTTAATCAGGTCGATGTATAGGGTAGACGCACCTATACATAGATGTTAATACCGCGATATTGCAGAAGTCTGCCATGCGAGCTGACGATTAAACCTATTGGTTGCGTTTATTGATTACTTAGTGAAACGATGGTTTCACTGAGTATTATTTTGTAGTAACATTACGGCTGTATTTCCCTAAGAGGTGGGCAGTATCACACCCTGATTTTGCCAATTATGTTAAACAGCCAGACACATAACATCGCGCCTGTAAACGCCAAATGATTAGGCAGATTGATTGATTTTTCAAGGTCTTTATTACTAAAGAAGGTTGTTACAATGATGTTTACAAATGACCTTATTCTATTTGTACAAAAGTCGTGATTCATTTTGTTACATAGGCTATATTTCGCCTTTACGAACATTAAAACATGTTTTTAATATCTTATTTGCGTTGACATTAATTAACCAATAACGTACCTACATCGTATAACTACTAGGTATGTGTAAGTCTTTGTCAAGTCCCGGCGAGTAATGGGCTGCTCGCCGTCCAATAAGGACCAGGCCCGGGTCCGGTAGGGTCCGGTCAGGTAAAAAAATACCTATATTAATAGTTACTGAAATCGATTCAGTAGTCAATTATGAGCAAACTATTTTCAGGAATTACGTTTATTCTGTTACACCTTGTATACAAAGCTGTAACTACATTTCGGCACGTCATTCAATACGTTTGTAATACATAGGGATTTCGAGTGAACAAAATTCCAAGTTCTGGGTTGCAACTGCGATTCATTGACACAATCAGAGCCTAACAAGTTTCGCGAACCTGCAGAGAATTTATTTCTGCCGTGCAATGACAAAACACTATTTACTTATCTAAAAAATAGAAGTAGTTTTTTTTTTTTTTGTGATATTAACCATACAATATTTAATGTGTACTCGGTTTCTTTGATTTTTGGATATGTTTTTCATTGGATTAGTATCTCAACAGCCGTAAAATCAAAGACTGACTGGACGTGTTGTATTCATAGAAAACGGGCGACTAAAACATGAGTAGTGTCTTAATAATAATAGTTCATAACAATATACCTAATCGAAATTTTGATATGCCATCCTTTATAGTGGTTACTTATCACAAGGAACTAATTTATACGTATTACGACCAAATACTGCACACTTAAGATATTGGAGTAACACAGTACGTAATAGGTAGGGGGAAAAGTTTAATCGTATTATAAAGTTGTAGTAAAATCTCTTTGGCTGTACTGTTTGTATCTGGCTGGTTTTGATACCATTAAATAAGGTTAAATGGATGGTAGGTTAGGTGGTTTAATAAGGTTGACTGGTAGAAAATGCCTATGGCATTAAGTCCGCCTCTGTACATTTGTGTGCTTAAAGTGTTAAATAAATAAATAGGTGATTTAAAAAAAAAAGTAAAAACGATTTCCCGCCATTTTTCAATTGTTTTTTTGTCCGCCAAAATGAGTGAATCTAACGAAGAAATTCGATACAGAATTGTAATTTTATTACAAAAAGGAAAAAATGCAACACAAGCCGCGAAACAAATATCTGGCGTTTATTTACTCAACGCAGTTAGTAAGAGTAGCACAAAGTTTCTAGCGTTTTTAGTCCGAAAATTTTAATGTCAAAGATGTAGCTTGCTTTAGTGCCTGTTACGGCAAATGTTGATGCCATTTTTGAAAAAGTGGAGCAACATAAGTACGAGAATTGGCCTACTGCTATTACTAGTGACGACTCTGGCTTGCGCTGCCCTATTCATAGAATGTTAGAATCCTATAATACAAATTTCATTGATATTGATATATTTGCATGCTCGAAAAATAAATTTAAATCTAATATTTAAAACAATTATCTTAGGTAATAATAATTGTTATCATATTTATTTATTGCATAATTTAAGTAAATGATTTTGTTTCTGATTTGATTTGGTTTTATAGCTATAGCTAGCTTTATAGTACCTAACTTATTTATTTATTTCAAAATATTTGTAAGTTTTGGTAAAGCTCGTCTAGTGGGAACCACTGGTCTTTAAATATGTCTTATCTGCGGATAATGCAGTAGACTGCAACATTACTATATTACTTAAAGTTTTGTTAACCGTATGTAATATATATGTTGTAGTTGTTTATTATCCCTTAATAAATAAAATAAAAAACCTAGCTGAAAAGTTAAGGGTTGAACACAAAACAGTTTTGACCCATTTGGAAAAGTCTGGGTATTCAATAAAGCTCGATATGTTTTGGGTGCCCCACGAGCACTTAGTCTTGAATTAGTATATAAAATACGAAAGGACCTTTTCGCCGACCTATTTTAAACAGTGTATGTTTCATTGCACGGCAGAACTTTTCACCTTTAACCCACGATAGCAACCTAGAAAAATAAGCAGTTTCATGTTTCAATTCTTGTCAAAAAATCAAATATTGAAATACAATTTCAATATTCAATTTTTTCAGAGAAATTCAAGTTGCTTCATACTGAATGTGTCATGATAACTCGTTCATGCATAATGCATGTAAATGTCAATGACTTTGATACGACGTCGGCGCCGTTGTTTTAAAATTATCATAACATTGTGTATTTTAATCATATTCTGTTTCAATTGAATACTTAGGGCTTGTATTATTATTTTTTTTGCATGTGGCGGATCGTTTGTTGTAATGAGTCTGTATTTGCTTGGCTGATTGCTTTGCTGAGCATAAGGTTCTGTGCTCAATACCCAGGTCGGGCAATGTTTTTGGGGATTTCATCAGGAATTTCTTCGTAGCAGAATGTGGACCTTGTTTATGGCAATAGGCACGCCCCTTTTACACGTGATTTAAACATAACTATAGAAATGAGGGTGTACTTACTCGTATATGTAAATACACCTCTGCCGAAGGAAAAGGCATAATGCTTTGTTATGTTATAGTTGCTTGACAAAGACCTCGTTGAGTGCGGTGAAGGAACGACCATTGATAAATATAAGTACTTGCAAACTGGGTATTGACGATTTCAGAACCCTAAAATAGGGTTGAGCTACACGATTACTGATGCATGCATGCCGTCTGTTAGGACAGGTCAACTCAAAGCTGCAATGGCTCTTTCTTCAAAGGCCCTTCCAGACATGGTCCTGCATTGTTAGACTCTCATAAAATCTTAATAATATTTATAATGTTTGGACTTTAAAAGAGAGCATGACCTCTGAGTTTGTTTCGGCATTTCTTCTCAGGGATCAGTCAGCAAGAAAATGCCGGCGCCATCTAGTTTTAAAATATTGACGTGTAAAAGTGTCTTAAAAGATCTAGTTACAGCAATAATGAATCATTTAATTTCCATTCATTTCATTTCAGTATAGGCTTGCTTGCATGGAACTTAAATGTAGCTTTTTTTTTTTTTTTTTGAGGATGGGAAATCATCAAATGACCCCTCCCGCTCTGGGTGGAGCGGAAGGGAGTGTCAGACTCTTACTGACTAAAACCCACCCGTGTTCCTTCCTTGGCCCTTTATGTTCCAGGTCAGCGGTACCCCTTTTGGATGATCCCGCTTTCCCGGCAGGCTTGGGCCCTAGTGGGCCCCCTCTTCGATGCTGACATCTCTTTGAGGCGCGCGTGGAACACGTATGCGCCGTCCGGCACGGGCCTGATCCTGATCGGACGGTGAGCTACCCATTACTCACCGCCCGCAGGCCCGCGCCTACGGTGGCCGGGAGTCGTCACGCGGCTCCCGACGCCCGGAGCGTCCACCGCGGCGGCTTGGACGGGAGACTCTCTCCCTCTCCCGTCCCGCCACCTCCTTCGTTAGCATGACTGCTTCGCAGAAGGAGGCGACTGCCTCCCACTCCCCCTCGCCCCGGACCATGGCTTGAACCAAGGCCGGGCGTGAGAGGTCGCCGCCGCTGCCGATCGCCTCTACGAGGACACGGCGGTGCTCCGCCCATGCAGGGCAGGCCCCCACCGTATGCTCCACCGTGTCCTCGGGGCGATCATCGCAGTGGTGACACCCGGGCGTTTCCTCCCGCCTGATGATGTGCAGGAACCTCCCGAAGCTTCCGTGTCCGGTGAGGACCTGCGTCAGGCGGTAGGTGAGGACGCCGTGACGCTTCTCTAGCCACTCCTCAAAGAGGGGTCTTACCGCCGCTATCGTGGAGTGCCCTGCGCTGGGTTGCGACAGTCGCTCTTTCCATGCCGCCATCAGATCGCGCCGGAGGTCCGTCCGCTCCGCCGCGATTTGCCGCGGAAGCGGGGTTTCCCCCCGGCGTAGTGCCTCCGCGCGCCACTCATACAGGCGCGCGAGGACTATCGCCTCCAGATCCCACGGTGGCAGTCCGGCAAGGAGGCTTGCCGCCTCGCCCGAGATCGTGCGGTAGCCCCGGATCAGCCTTGCGGCTACCACCTTTTGGGGCGCGTTCAGATAGTGGGCGGCTCTCCGCCGCAGTGAACGCGCCCACACCGGGGCCCCATATGTAGCCATGGACCGCACGACCCCCGCGTAAAGCCTCCGGCAGGAGGCGTTTGGACCCCTCAGGTTGGGCAGGAGCCGCTTGAGGGCGGCCCCAATCCGTTCCAGTTTGGGGGCCAAACGTCGGAAGTACTCCGTGAAGTTCCACCGGCTATCGAGCACGAGTCCTAAGTACTTCATCGTGGACTCGACGCCGATGTGAACCCCTCCTGCCGTTAGTTGGGATCCCGATGGTGGCCTGTTCCGGGGCCCATGGAAAGACATGGCTTCGGACTTGTGCAAAGCCACCTCGAGACCCAACTGCCGGATCCTCTCCACGACTATCGCAACCCCGCGTGTCATCGCGTCGGCCGCCGCCTGATGCGACCTCCCTTGCGCCAGGACCAGCGTGTCGTCAGCGTAGCACACCACGCTGACGCCATCAGGGAGGTCAGCCCGCAGCACCCAGTCGTAACCGATGTCCCACAGGAGCGGCCCTAGTACCAATCCCTGTGGGACACCGCACGACATCTCTCGCCGGTTCCACTCCCCATCGCGACCGGGGTAGATGACGGCTCTGTCCGTCAGATATGCCTCGACTATTCGACGGAGGTAGGTTTGGCACCCGGTGATACCGGAGTGCCTCCCCAATGCAACTCCAGGGCAGGGTGTTAAATGCGTTGGCGATGTCGAGTGACACCGCCACGACAACCCCGCCCCGAGACACCGCGTCCCCCGTCGTGAGGGCTCTAACGCGCATGATGGCGTCCACCGTCGAGCGCCCCTTGCGGAAGCCGAACTGACTATCAGCAAGATCCGGCCCCGTCCTCACCAGGTGCCCGACGAGGCGGCCTGCAATTACTCTCTCAAAGAGCTTGCCGACCTCGTCGAGCAGTACAATGGGCCGGTATGCGGACGGAGAGTCCGCAGGGCGCCCTGGCTTCCGAATGGAGGACCCAGGCTTTCCCTGGCAGGCCGTCGGGTCCTGGGGCGGTATTTTTGGCCTTCAGCCTACCTACCGCCACTCTCAGATCTACCCCGGTCACTTCAGGGGTGTCGTCGTCGTCGACGTGGTCCGCTTCAGGCACCGCGAGCGGCGGAGCCATGGGCGGGGGAGTATGCTCCCCCCGTGAAGGGAACAGAGCGCTCACCACCTCCTCCACCAGCTGGGGGCGGAGACTCTGCGTCAGCGGGGGGGCCCAGGTGCGGAGTTTATTCCGCACCATTTTGTAAGGGCGCCCCCATGGATCTCCGTTCAGAGTCTCCACCAACTCCTCGCGGGCCGTATATTTGGCCCGCTGGACAGCCTCTTGGAGGGCGGTCTTCGCCGCTCTGTATCCCTCGTACAGCTCCGCCTCCGTCGCTTCCGCATCCGGAGGGCGGATGCGGAGCCTACGGTGCCTGGAGTACAGGTGTCGCACTGCGACGCACGCCTTGCGTAGCGTCTCCAGCTCCTGTGACCACCAGTACACCTGACGTCGGGCGCTTCCTGGACGGACTCGGGGCATTGCCACGTCGCAAATCTCGGACATGGCCTCCCGGAACCACTCCGCCTCATCGTCAATATCGGCAGGCCTGTCCGGTGATGACACCCAGGCCTGCACGATCGAGGCTTCCAGGAGGAGCTCCCGGTCCATCTGCTTCAGCGCCCACCGCGGACCACTCGGGGCCTGTTGGACCGGCGCGCTAGAGGTCTGGGCGGAGACGTCGAACCGGATATACCGGTGGTCGGAGTAGGTCTCCACCTCCTCCATGACGCGCCAGTCAATGACACGCTGTGACAGAGCGGGGCTGGCAAACGAGATGTCCACCACAGACTCACCCCGCATCCGCACACACGTGGGAACAGAGCCCCGATTTAGGACGACCAGGCCTGTCTCCAGAGCCCAGTCCTCCACCATCCTGCCCCGCACATCAGTGTTACGGGAACCCCAAGCCAGATTTTTGGCGTTGAAGTCCCCGAGCACTAGCACGGGGAAGCGATGGTACCCGGCGACGACGACACTTAACTCTGTTAAAGAGTTCTGGAACTCGGCGAGAGTTCGGCTCGGAGAGAAGTACACTCCCACTACTACTATCTCCCCGAACCGTGCTGCTACGCACCCCTGTCCCTTCGTGACACCTTCGAGGGATGGGGTGCCGGCGGCGGCCGACGAAATTATGGTCACTGAGCCGCTCAGGTCCTCAACCCAGTCATCCCTGGGCTGGGCAGGACAAAATACGGCTCAGCGACCACGGCAATGTTAATCCACCACTGCTCCATGCTCTGGAGCAACAGGTCCTGAGCGCAAGCGCAGTGGTTGATGTTCGCCTGGAGGAGTCTCAATGGAGCCGTTACTCCTCCATTTCAGTCTCCTCCTGGGTGGCGGCAGTGGCGGCGGCGGCAACAGTGGCAGTGGCACTGGCCGCGGTGACGTTGGTTGTGGCTACGGTGGCGGAGGGCCTGCCTCTCCTCCTGGTTCCGGCGGGTGGAGCGCAGGACTTACTGCCCGCCCGGTGATCGGCCGGCTTGCCAGCACCCGCACATGCTGCGCAGTGCGGCGCGGCTTCGCACGAGCCGGCCTTATGTCCGGCCTGACCGCAGCGGAAGCACAGAGTACTGCGGTCCACCTCCGAGGTGCACTGGACGCCAACGTGGTGCCCCACATGGCATCGGAAGCACCTCAGAGGTCTCGGTTCCAGCAGTTTAACCTGCGCCGAAACCCAGCCCACCAGAAGCCTTCGGCCCTCCACAATCTTTTTGGCCGCCGTCACGGGGCAGCTTACCGTTACGGTTCGCATACCCGCGGGGTCCGGACGTATGGTGCCCGCCTTCACCTGGTCGGCCAGACACCCGCCCGTCCTGACGACGGCAGCCACCACCTCTCCCTAACTTAAATGTAGCTTGACAATTCAAAAGTGCCTGTAATTGTTTTTTTTTTTTTTTTTTAATAAATGCTTTGAGTTTGAGTTTTTGAGTTCCAGTTTGACATAGGTGTACCATAGTACAGGCTGTAGCAGAGTCACTGTTACTCTTCTGCTTAGTTCTTAGTAGAAAACAGGTGTGATGATGTTATTTAAGTCCAAGCTTTCTCTCAATAAGACTACGAGACTGAAGTTATTTTCGATTATTGTTCATATATTTTTTTCTGTTCCATTTCTTGTTTAATATTCGTCTTTAAATTCAAATCCCGTGGAATTTAGACCGCTACATGACGTTAGGCTCACTCCTTTGGGAATTAGGTACCTAATACCTTTATTGATAAACTGTGGGCATCACGGGTCCTTTGTAAATCCTACTGAATTTACAATAATAGTTTCTATCCTAGTGATCTTCATTTAGGTAAAGGTGCGGTACGGTGCGTAGGTTTCAGAGAGTATATTCAATGTAATTAAGATTGAAGTCTTTTTAGATATGATTGTATTTTGTTTATTTGTTTTCTTGTTTTTTAAACCTATTTTTGACGTAAGTATTCGTACGTCTGGGAGCCAACTCTCTAAGTCCGCCAACGAAGATATGGACCCGTCCGAAAGTAGTTTAATATTTTGGAATTCACCACGCCTGATTAATTTACTTTTTCGGACGGGCAGCAACATATCGGGAGTAAGGACAACAGTCAAGTGGTGTTGTCATTCATTTTAGTTCGGGTCTCGAAGTAATCGAGTAGCAAACTTCCTTTACTTCGGCCGAAACTACGGATTTCGTGCTTAGAGACCCCCTGATTTGAATCTCTTGTGCCTTGAATTGATTACATTACATAACATGTCGATAGTATACCTACTATCGACATGTTATGTAATATAACCAATAAGTAAGTTTAAAATGTATACTTAGGTATACATTTTAAACTTACTTATTGGTTAACACAGACACGCATACAATATTGATTAAAAATATCACTGTCCTACATATGAAAATTCAGTGTTCTTGATGACATAATAATTTTATAATACGTCCAATGCATTCACATGACATTTGCACCAAAACTTTGTACCAAAAAGTTTTCTCACTATTAATTCTGGCAGATTGACATGCAAACAAAAAAAAAAAGTAAACGATGTGAAATGACAATACAAAAACACTTTTCATTTCTACCATTTTGTCAGCGGATTTATGATGCCGGATTTTTATCAATTGCCAACAAAATGTTTAAATTCAGACACTTTCCATTTGCCTCTGGCACACGCTGTGATATATGGCTGTGACTCGTTGAATTATTATCTGCGTAATTTTCTTTGTGTCAGGAGTGGCGATGGATCTAGTCGAGTGGAATTTTATTGGTGGACAGCTCTAGCCTTGATATCGTGAAGTATCAATGGACAGGATTTATTGGACATTTTCAGCTTTTTAATGCTTTAAAGTCTATTTTAAAGCGCTGAGCAGACGATGGACAACTTGCCCGCGGACAATTTGTCCACGACTACAGAACGTATGAAATCCCGGCAGTCTAAATAATCCCACGTGTGCGTTATTGCATAGACTTCGTCGGGTCAGACACCAACGTCTGCTCAGCCCCTAAATCTTTTTGTAATATATGTAGATAATATAATGTATAGATTTGAGCAGTAAATGAATTTACTGAAGCATTGAAAACAATTAGTTCTAGTAGTAATTACAAGTTATGTTTACTAGATTTTTCCCTAACTATATGGTTGCATGGGTCGGGCCCCTACTAAAAATATCATAAAGCAAAGGATAGAAAAACCTTTGATTGTTCACTTTGAAAATAGTTTTCCTTCTGACGCATCTCCATACCATACGCATGAGTGTATATAGGTACGAGGAACAGGGTGTAAAGTTCACTCATACCTCCCTAGAAAAGGGAGGATCCTCCGACCAGACGGGTGTCATGTCTGGTGGGCAACTGTCCAACGATTAATGTCGGGAAGTTGATATATGCAAGTCGCGCGGTAAACTCTGCTTGCGCGATGCAGGATTTGCGTGACGTCAGTATGACGCGCAGCTTGCACGTGGCAATGTACCTACATACCGCTACAAGTGCACACCTGCTAACATAATCTTAAATAAAACATATTTTTAAGCTCTTGGCTTACGTTTTAAACTTTAAGCCATTGTATTTTGTATCCAAAGTTTAACAGTTCTCGCTTTTTTCATTTGTTAGAATTTTATTCACTTCACCTTCAACCATAAAAAAGTTTTATTGTAACTTCAAAATGCTCAAAGTTAAAACCTTTTAAAAATGGAACACCCCCGTGACATCGGTAAAACTCTAATCAACTGAACGTAGCGTCGCAAAGGCGTTACCTACGCAATCTAATTTGCAAAAGTCATAAAAAATTAAACGAAAACTTTTACTCCACGTTTACATCTAGGTAACATCTGTCCAAGTAAAAAAAATGAAATAACTTGGAAAGATTAAGGAATTTTACATTTACATTCGCACCCTCAGTGTATTTTACGCCCTAATGTAATGGCGCAACGTTGAAAATCGCGTTTCATTTAGATTAGGAAATCGGAAATCTCTCGCGGCTTCTACATAGTACTAGATAGAGACAAGTTGAGGCTTTCTCTCTAGAGGTTTTATGCCCGTCACGCTTCCAGCCAGCTATAAAGCGCTTTACGTTGAAAATTGAAAGTGACTTTAGCTGTAAAACGTACCGGCGAATGTGAAGCGCACGAGGAAAATATCAATTTTAGGTTTCAGCGCCCGCAGCGCTTTTATGTATATTCCCTTAAGTTTTTTTTTGGAGTGAAGTTTGAAGTTATAAGTGGATTCCAAAAGTAAGTGTGTAGTTTGGGAGTCGACATTGAAAAGGAGGATATGTAAAGCTAAAACAGGTTCGGATATTTATAAAAGTTATGTAACAAGATGAAGTTTTGGAAAATAGAAATCGATTTAGAAGGGAACAAATTCACGTTTGAAAAATACCTGATCAATTTGCAACCAAACCACAACTGTAGTCGACGTAGTAAACTAAATCTGTAACATGAGCTTTGCAGCGCTGTTTAATCGCTTTGCACTGCCAGTCCTTTCGGGTCCTAATTTTAATCTAGTTTGGAATAAACGTGATTTGTAGTTTCTGGTTGAAATTCCGAATTTCTCGACTTTATGCTGCTTGTCGTGAAGGAAGCTCCGTCATATAATTTACAATATTGAATCAGTCTCAATGCTGAAGGTAATTATGCAACTAAAGTAGATATAGACAAATTTTCTCGTAGCCCCTAGGCTCTATTTTTTTCTAGTTTCCTACAGTCGGTAAACGACAACGTTTGGACCCTATTAAATACTCGAGGAGTTTTACGAATAGGGCCTACGCTGTATAGTATAACAGAGTCGGGTACAATGTGCAGTACAAATTACTTTAGTACAGCCGTAAACTCTATGATTAACAAAACAATATCGCGTCAGTAAATGTATACGTAAATTTAGACCTTAAAGGCCTTCATGCGACATTAAACAGTCCAACATTATGCCTCTTAATCCCTGAATGTCCTAAAATTCACGTTCCATGAATTCCACGACGGTTGAACGATTTTATTTTCACATAAATTACGGAACCCTTTCGGCTACCTCTACAGTATCTAGCGATTGGAGAAGCGATCTTATCGGTGACGTAATGGATTGGACGACCAGAATATTGAATACGTTCGCGAGCCTTTGGGCAATTTGAAAAGATAATCTTTTGTTGATGTACCGACATGTAGTTAGGAATTGGGCTTTGTAGTGTATTCTTGAAATACGTCGTCATTATGAAGTTCAAGATTGAAAATATAGGTACCTATTATAATGTTATCGCCGGCGACTCGCTGGCAATTTCGAAATCTCACGTGTGTTCACAGATTTTGATAGCTGATTTGTCGCTAGCGATGTGGTGATGTGTCGCTGTCAAAATCTGTGTGTGGGCGTGAAATTTAGAAATCGCCTGAGAGCCGCCGGCGACCAAAGTCACACTGTTTACAGTTTATATTCAGTGCCTTACAAACCTAGCATTCATCATCATTAACCTATATTCGTCCACTGCTGGACGTAGGCCTCTCCTATTGAACGCCACTGAGCCCGATCTTCGGCTCTCCTCATGCAGTCTCTGCCAGCCGCCTTTCGCAAGTCGTCACTCCACCTGTCTCCTCCTCCTCCGTCCCTCACTACGTTTTTACGAAATTGTGACTAAAGACTTTATATCTATTCGTCATAATTTATTGACATCATCATCATCATCTATCTGCCTAGCCTCTTCCCAACTATGCCAGGGTCGGCTTCCAGTCTAACCGGATGCAGCTGAATACCAGTATTTTACATGAAGCGACTGCCTATCTGACCTCCACAACCCAATAACTGGGTAATACTATACCCCTTGGTATGACTGGTTGTCAGACTTTCGGGCTTCTGACGACCCGTAACGGCTGTCAAAGATCCACGAATGACAGCCGGGACCAACGGTTTAACATGCTTTTCAAGGCATGGAGAGGCATGGAGGGGGTCTTGGTATGTAAAGATGGTCACCCATCCACGCACCAACCGCGGAAAGCGTAGCTTAACCTAATCGATCGACCCGTGCTGCTGTTATTACTAAGCCACAGGCCCCCCAACTTATTGGCATAATATTAACTTTTAGTGTTTTTCGTGAAATGGTGACATCAACTTACATACCTACTTGACTTATTTTTTTGTGTCTATTTTGTTAATTGACTATTAGCAATATATTATTATTGAGTACCTAAGCTATTTTCTATGCCTTTTGGTGGGATATAGTATGGACCAACATTTTTTATATAACATCTGTATAATTTTACCCTAAGTTCACAAAACGAAAAAATGAATTTGAATTTAATATTTGTCGATCCAGTGTATCTGGATTTTTGCTGCTTTCTTACTAGTAGCAGCTATCAGTTGTTTAAAATATAGTCACATTTATTCACCTACTCTCGATTTCCTTTCAAATTATGTATATTTTTTCTAGGGTTATCGCTTATCGCGTTCAAACAGCCAACAGTACTATCGTGTACCTACGACAAAAAATGTACTTTTATAGCCTTTGTCACGGTCAAAATATTTTCCCTACAATATTTTTTTGCTGAATAATATAAATAAAAAATCCAATTACGAATATTCCGATAGTTCAGGTACACTCATAAATAATTGTCATGCCAAATCTGCGGTTCAGTTGTTAACCTATTTCATGTGGCACTCCATATTTTTGCAGTACTCAGGTACTCAAAGTCTGCTGAATGAAAATCGTTGATGCTTAAAAGCACGTGATCTGTTGTAACTAGGGATGAAACATAATCAAAGTTTTATTCATTTTTAATTTTTATACAGGTTGTGGCGGAAATAATGGATAAATTTTTAAAATATAGCTCCGATTAAATGATAAAAAATAAAAACCACGAAATATGACACTAAATTGCGACGTTGCCACTCATAAGGTATAAACGCTCTTAAATAAAAATCATACTTACTCGTACAAAATCAGCTGCCATTTCTACAATAGGCGACTTGTTCTCGTTTTGTTTTTTTTTATGTCACTCCTGAATATTAAAATTTGTATTATCAGACCAGTATCAAGATGTTTTATTACGATCTAAGATAACATTGCAAAAAATACTTAATCATAAATTTTAACATTTTTTCTACGGAACTATGCAATTTTGGGCACACTATATCGAAAAAAAAAATGTGCGCGTGTGTAGGCTATAAAAGTGGGGTAAATGATAGATGAATAATCTGGCCAATCAACAGTTTCAGGGTTATCCATTATTTACGCCTGTAATAATACATAAATCAAAGGTTAGGTTAGATAATGCCCACATTTCGCCAGTTATGTTTAAATTCCAAGGTGGTGAGCCTATCTCCAAAAATCGGGCACAAATCCAGACTCCAGACTGTTTCTGAGTAATTCCTAATGGAAAAACCCGATAACACTTTGCCCAGCCTTTTTTTTCTGTGTTTATGAAATCATGAAATAACTTCACCCGCTCTGGGCGGAGCGGGAGGGCGTGTCAGACTCTTACTGACTAAAACCCACCCGTGTTCCTTCCCGTCTCGGAACCCTTCTGTCTCGTAACAATTTCGGACTTTGCCCATACCCTGGCAGGCATCGGCCTTAGCGGACCCCGTCATTAGTGCTGACATCTCTTTGAGGCGCGCGTGGAACACAACGCGCCGTAGACCCGGGCCTGGTCCTTATCGGACGGTGAGCTACCCATTGCTCGACCTGGGAATCGAATCCAGGACCTCACGCTAAGCTGTATCGCTTGCGACCACTAGACCTAAGAGACAGTATTTTTTAATTTATTGAAAATACGTTTCTATTCCTTAATAGGTTTTAATTTACTTACAATGTTTCCACCATTATTATTTGCAGGAATAGTTAATTAACAAAAACTAAAATATGCCCTCAAAAAATTCCTTCTCATCGCTGGCAACTGGTAGTGTGCCCAAAAGACTGAAGGCCTCGTTGGATAGCAATGCTGCCAGTATTAAGATATTATGTGTCTTTAAGATTTATGTTTTCTAAGTGATAAGCAAATATTAGTTAAAGTTTTCAATTGACAATGTACTTAGAATTATTTTTGCTAATGCAAAAATAATTTTTATTATAGAATATATTTAATTATGTTTCTTGTGTTTTTGGCCAACCCTTGTTAGACACAGATCACATTTTTCGCCCACTTTGAGCCAATCTTTTTTTTTGGTCTACTGTACCCAGCAATCAACAATCAATCAATTCAGCCCATCGCAGTCCACTGGTGGACATAGGCCTCTAGGCTGCGCCACAACACCCTATCCTCCGACTTCCGCATCCAGTCTGACCCAGCTACTTTCTTAAGGTCGTCGGTCCATCTAGCTGGGGAGCGTCCCAGGCTACGCTTGCCGGTACACGGTCTCCACTCCAGGACTCGTCTGCCCCATCGGTCCTGTGACAAATATGGCCAGCCCCTTGCCACTTCAGCTTCCTTATTCTGCAAGCTATGACGGTAACCCCAGTTCTTTTCCGGACAATTTCTGTACCGAGCATTAATTATGTATTTGCAGGTGAACGGTTCAGCGGTTAGTCTTCTGGGATTATAAATGTTTGAGCGTGTACGATTTTCGGGTAAAAAGAAAGTTGAATAACACATAACGTAACACCACGCCTTGTTACCCTGAAGGGTTGAGCAGAGGTCTACCTATAGTACACACTCATTTTGCCAGTTATGGTGCGAGCCTATTGTCATCAACTGGGCACAAAAAAGCAAAGTTGAATAAATTGGTACAAAATCTCACTTCTATCTCGTGTCTGAATAATTCAGGGTCGATTAGCATTTGTTTCAATTTATAAAACTTGCCTAAGATAAAAGCTGATGGTCCATTTGACCTTCAATTTAATGGTTGAGTATAAATTTCTATATTTTAATTTTTTTTTTGTAAACTCATCTCCTATTGATAAGTTTTAGTTTTAAGACGGCATGCAAATGACCGTCAACTACCTATTACAAACACGACGAATAAAGTTTATTATACCGTAAAGGCACGTTTCTGTGAGTATTTATAAGTACCACCAAAATCAAAAGTCATTTATTCAAACTAGGCTGAGAATCAACGCTTTTTGAACGTCAAAATTACATAAGACAGTCCCCCAATACGCCCGCCCTTCACCACTTCCTAGTGCTTTAGCTGGGAAGAAGAAGTGGTGCAACAAACTCCCCAGCAGCACTGCTGTCTATTCCGTTACAAGAACTAGATTCTATACAATACATTAAATAAAAATATTTGCCATATGTCAGCTAGCACACGCCAATATTGAAAACTATACTCAAGCGGAAATAAATAATAAAAACGTAAACAGAACTTAATACATAATAAAAGCCTCCAGGCATAAAGGGCCATGTTTTCCTAGGATAAAAAGTACGAAGCCAATACAACTATAGGACAAAGATTAACCAGTCCATTTACAATATTTTGTTCTTGTTTACCAACTCATTATGCCACAGTATAGCGGCCTACATTGGCCAGTTCTCGACAACCATCGTTCTTCTGGCACACTCAAAACCGTTGAGAGTAGACTTTCATAGTCGACGGACCCATTACGTTTAATATTGGAATATCAAAGTTAACTTCTTGCTTTTATTTAGTGCTTTAAGTGCTCTTTTAAAATATAGAACGTGCAGCTGTGGTAGCTCTCTAATAAATAGCTGTTAGGCGACATTTACTTACAATGTAGGAAGACGATACAGTTTCACTTTGCCAATACGCTGAGCCAACGTTGTGATCAATTTCTTGTTCGTTCTCTGTATGGGAAGAGGCCCTTGTACTGCTCCAGTAGAACAATTTCTAGAACCACGTTGACAATTTATTATAGAGAATATAGGTACTAATTTTATACAATCATGATTATATTATTTATTGATTATGTTGGTCATACCCACACCACAGGATTCGTTGTCAAATACTGATAGGCCTAACAATACTTTCATGTGTTGGGATTGAGACATCCTTAAATAAAACCCGTATACAAAATTACCTACACCTTTACTCGAAACTAACTCAAAGCTTTAAGCTCAGCAAAAGAAAATATTACGTAAAAGTTACGCAAGATTGCACTCGATGACATCATATAAAATTCTCTGAAGAGCATACAACATACAAGAAAAAAAACTACCGTAGTACTATTTTCATGGCAATTTAAACACGACTTTTCAGCTCGGAGAAAAATCGCGCGTCATTTAAAAAATAATTTTTCACAGATGAAAAAAGTCTAAACATCGCGTGTGTCACCCAAGTTTTTGAGGCATAGGAAACTACGCTTACAGCCAAGTGATCCCCCGCTCGATATTCGTGTCCTCACCAAAATAGACTTGAAACCAGGTCATCGAACGTTGACAACTAGCGAACACCGACGCTTCTAAACCTCAAAAATAAATTTATCAGTCGGTAAATTGAATTCCAGTCAATAATGTTTGGTGTTCCGAACTAAATAGGATTAGTGTTGATTTCGTGCAACGAGCAATGTTATATTGGTTCGAGAATTACCGCTGTAATTGTCTAAATGCAATGCTGCGAGTGAGAAATATGTTTCTAATTCGATTCGGTTCCGTATGACTATTACGAATTATATTGTGATTTTTGATATCAATTTATTAATTCGATAATAAGCAATAAGCCGTATTTGTGTTTGAAAATAATCTATGGCTATTAAAATACGAAAAAAAGCTGGATGGCTCCCTGGAACAATAAGGTACGCGTATTCAAAATTGCAAGTACAGGTAGCTCTACTTGAACGTGAGAAATACAACTTATTATGCACAAAAGCACGTGTCGGGGTATAAATAAATATGGAGCAGTAATCCAGTGGCTACGTGACACGTAATAATTATCTCTGCCGGGATATTCGCGTCTGAAATAAACGCTGGACTTTCTGTGTAACTGGGTTAAAAGTTCTCAACAAGGTCGCTTGCCAATTTTGAGGAATGCGTCATTTGTTTTATTTTTGTTATTGTTTTAGTGTTTTTGGTTTCAAATAAACTCTGTATTTGGCCAAAAACTAAGCTAGTTAACAATAATTATATTCAAGCGTGTACAATGCTTGTACCTTTATGAATCTCAAACTTTCGTTAGTTTAAAAAATCTAAAATACTGGTAGCTTACCTAACAACCTCAAAAAATAACGATCACAAAAAATATCCTTGAAAAAAAAAGAACTCTTCATTCAAAAATCTTATTCTTATCGCACACATCGATACGGTTTTCCCAACGTTTTGTACGGTACAGTTGAACTGGTGTAATAATTTATTCATGAGCCCACTTTCCACTGAATGAATAGGTCTAAAGCGTGGGTGCGAGTGTGTCCCGTGAGTTACGTTCGTAAATAGATGAGTGAATCGTAGTTATGTGTTTGTCTTGTCTTATTTTGTTTACTTAGGTCATGATTTTGAGAGAAGATAGTGTTTTTTATTAAATGTTTTTCTTGTAAGAAATAGGTGGATAACTATTTTTAGCTCCGAGCTAAGAAAAGTCCGCTTGCACAACAGATAATTAAATACCTACTTATATTTAACACCAAACATGTTATTTAAAACAACAATCTGTCTATGTCTTCTTTAAAGGTTTAAAAGAAATAGAACAATGTTTTGAATTCGATAGCTTCTAAGAGTAATTTGAATGAGTATTTGGTGTTAATCTGCAAACAATTTTCACTTCCATCCACATTACATCCACCTACTACATCTTTAACAAACGTAAGAACGAATCAATTCAAATATATTATAAACCTTCCAATACCTTATCAATCCCCACTCTAAGTTGAAATATATTCGCACATCATGGTTGTCACCGATCACTACATATTTGATTCGCTCCGATATATTTGAAGCGGCACAAATCGATCAAAGCCAACTCTTTGATATTTCTCCTTTATCTCTGAATAAACGTCTTAAAATTATCTGTTTATATAATGGAAGTAACGAAAATAACTGGAACGGAAGAATTGTTTCAATATTGTGTCTTTGACTTTTGATGAAAATAGATGTCTATTCAACAATTTTTTTTTGCATTTGTGTGTGTGTAAATAGTATTAGATTAGGTTTATACCTTTTAGTGGTTGACTCATCGTAACAGAGAAATTCCTTCTTAATCTTCTGTAGGTAGTTTAGAATAGGACTGTTGCATGAAAAGACCGGAGACTGGATTTGTGCCCGTTTATAGAATAACTAGCTATTTCCCGCGACTTCTTCTGCTATCCAGGATGTAAAGTAAGATAAGATATAATTTATTTCTCAGTATGATCTTAATATTAATAAAAAGCTTCACCTAAACTACCGTTGCCGGTGTAGAAATATTAACATTAAAGTACAATTAATATCCTTATTTAGTAATTATAAATTAGTTAGAAATGAAAATAGGTGATTTTTAATACAATGTTAATTAAAATTTTTTTCTTATAATTATTTATGAATTAAATGTCAAAATTTACCCATTATAAAATGTCAAATGGTAAAAAAAGGAATCAATATAAAAATAAAAAGTCACTAAACACAAAATATTGATAAAAAAGGTAATGATCATTTTTTTAAATTTTTTATTAAAGATGGGTTTGCTCTTGACTCTAATCTAGGTCAGTGGTGACAGAGACAGAGACAGAGTCGACGATGGAGTGAGCTTAACTAGAAGAAGCCTGTTTACTCTCACTTGTCACGTCACGTTCGGAAACACAGACGCAGGTAGAGAGTTCCATTCTTTTGCTGTGCGCATAACAAAAGACATTTGGAAACGCTTAAGGTCTCTGCACACAGCGGGCGCGGCGCGGCGGGACGGGACGGCGACGCGACACTGAGCAGTTGTAATGTACTAGATATTACGGATGACGCCACACAGAGAGACGGTTACCGTCGTGTCGAGCGGGACGGCTCTGTGTGGCGTCGTCCGTAATATCTAGTACATTACAACTGCTCAGTGTCGCGTCGCCGTCCCGTCCCGCCGCGCCGCGCCCGCTGTGTGCAGATACCTTTAGTGCGAATTGGTGGAATAGCAACTAGGTAAGAATGATAAGTTGCAGTGCGTCTAGATGACCGATGGAAGAAGGGGGCCGGTGGTATGAGGTCATGGAGTTGTTGGTTGGATTTATAACTAAAAAAATCATTATCTAAATAAAAACAGTCGTATAAAAGCCAGGCAAATATTGTTTACCTGAATTTATTAGTGGGCATCACTCTGATGCTTGGGGATAAATTGTTAAAGATTTTGATTGACCTATCTCCTTTTCCAGGCCCCAGACTACCTATCTGTTAATTTTCATAACGATCGAATCTGTGGTTCATGCGTGAACAGGTAACAGACAGACAGTCAAACAGAGTTAATTTCGCATTTATAATAAAAACAGTAAATATAGTAAAATTATGTCAATTAGAAGATTCAACATCGGTTCGCTACATGGGACCTAAACATTACTCGCGAAATGTGGATGTACTAAAAAAACGTATTTATTTTTTTGGTTTGGGTAATCATCAAATAACTTCTCCCGCTCTGGGCGGAGCGGGAGGGCGTGTCAGACTCTTACTGACTAAAACCCACCCGTGTTCCTTCAGTTGCCTGTGCCAGGGGCCACGGTAACCCTTTCGGACTTTCCTGCAACCCTGGCAGGCATCGGCCCTATCGAACCCCGTCATTAGTGCTGACATAGCTTTGAGGCGCGCGTGGAACACAACGCGCCGTCGACCCGGGCCTGGTCCTTATCAGACGGCGAGCTACCCATTGCTCGCCTTCCGCAATCCCACGCCTACGGTGGTCGGGAATCAGCTTGGGATTCCCGACGCCCAGGGCGCCTCCTGCGGCGGCTAGGAGCGAGAGGGCGCGAATTTTGCCTCTTCCTCACGCGTTCCGCCTCCTCCTTCGCGAGCATTACTGCTTCGCAGAAGGAGGTGACGGCTTCCCATGCCCTCTCGCTCCGTACCATGGTCTGGGCCAGGGCCGGACGCGAGTGATCGCCACACGAAATAAACCTCTGACTACGTCCTCATTGGGACAAACGTATAGTGATGTGATGCTTATGTCATATACCTACTAAATTAGGATCAATTATGTTTTCAGTGTAATGGTGCTCAACGCTCACCTCGTTATGTTCTAGCCGGTAACCGGGTCAACAATTCGACGCGGGTCAGTTTTGACAGACAATTTGTAGGGGATTGTCTCTGTTCTGATTATGAACGACGAATTTGGGTACGGATTATACAGAATTATGTTTGTTAAATTGAAATGCTAAAAATTATGTGAGAATCGTTGACATCTTCATGTTTGTAGCTCATAATATATTTATTAACTATAACTGTGTCTAGAAAAACATGTCAACCTTTCTTTGGAGTTTTTTTATAACCGACAATATAAGGTCTGTTCGGTTGATCGATACTCAATACTCAATATATTTATTTGCATTCCACAATGTGAACTTAGGTGGTAGGTACATTATAAAATATACATAATTTTGGATCATTGTGGACCCTGTCGGGCACAGCAAGATAGGATAGAGGAAGAGAGCTAATAATACGTTATTATTTAAAAGAGTAGATTATAAATGTTTTTCAAATATACTTTGAACTTGACTTATTATTTTTGGTATTCATTTTTAATTATTCATTTTATTTATCATTAAAATATTAAGAAACTTACATTCTTACTTAGAACTTACTTTTATTAAGATACTCATACCGCGGTCGGGTCGTGGATGGGTACCATCCATTACATATCGAGACTCCACAGTGCCTCGGAAAGCTTGTTGAATCGGTAGTCTCTGTTGTCATTCCTATAATTCTTTGAGAGTCGTTGCGGGTAGTCAGAAGCCCAAAAGTCTAACAACTAGTCTTTCCAAGGGGTATTGTGTTACCCAGTAACTGGGTTATGGAGGTCATATAGTGAGTTATGAGGTTGTGAGTAGTGTATTTGCTACCTCTATTATTAAGTTCTAACATATGTTTACCTATTATTACACTGCTGTTTGTCGTCCCTAAATAATAAATAAATAAATATAGGCAGTCACTTCATGAAAAATACTAGTATGCAATCTGCACTCAGTTAGACTGGAAGCTGACCCCAAGGTACTTGGAAAAAAGGCTAGGCAGATGGATGGAATATAAGGTTTTCCTTAAAAAACGAAACAGTAGTGTTGTTCCTTAAAAAACGAAACAGTAGTCCTTAAAAAATTAAACAGAAGTGTTTTTCCTTAAAAAATTAAACAGTAGTGTTTTTCTTTCCAAAAAATAAGCTTGTTTGTAAATTATCTTAAACGTCAACACGTCGTAAACACACAAATAACAATTTATCGTAGAATAATTGGCGTCGCTTTAAGTTTAAATAAATAAACAGAAATTCATCTCCAATTAAGACCCCAGTCGTTTATTATTAACATCTCGTCCGTCAACTGTAATAGAAATAATATTGATAAACGAATTATTGTGTAACTAAATTATTCATTCGGTATAATACGGACGACTACCTGAGGTCCGAAGGGAAATCAAATTATCTTTCTCAAATGTACATAACGTAGCTTTTATCTGGACAGCTTATGTACCGAGACTGATTAATGATTAAGATCAGGTATTAGTGAATAGTAAATACTATCTGTATTATATATACTAATATTAGAAAGAGGTACAGTTTGTGAGTTTGTAGGGGGTAATTTCTGGAACTACTGATCAGAATTGATAAAAACTTTTTGCATATTTTGCATTCGCACTTAGCGTTTCCAAATGTCTTTTGTAATGCGCACAGCAAAAGAGTGGACCTGCGTCTGTGTTTACGAACGCATACAACCCTAATCTCATCAAAGTGAGAGTGAACAGGCTTCTTCTTAGTAAGCTCACTCCATCGTCGACTCTGTCTCTGTCGCCACTGACCTAGACTAAAGTCAAGAGCAAACCCATCTTGAAAAAAATTATAGCCCAATTTTTGAGGAAGGCTATTATAGGCTATTTAACATCATGTTATGACCCTTAGGAGCCGATCAAAAATAAAAAAAAAGTCTGAAAGAATTAGGTAGGCAATTACTTAAAATAGCTTTAAGAATACGATCTGGACATGTACCACTAAAAAAATTACCTTTTTAATGAAAAAATCCCTTTCACCTAACTGTATTGTTTGTAATAAGGCAGAAGATGTCCAACACCTCCTTATAGATTGTATTCCCAATGATTTTGAAAGACAACATTTATGTAACAAGTTAAAATTAAATGCATTAGATTTAGGTAAATTTCAATGTATTCTGGCTTATCCTGCAAGCCATAAAGCTAAGCTTATTTATAAATTTATATTTAATAGTCTTAAGAAAATTTTGTAAGTAACTTGCTTAAGGAAATGATGGGGCTGACATGACCTGTTAATGGTTGCAAGTCCCTAATAAATAAAGAGAAAAAAAAAAAAAAACTCTAAGCGAAAATGAAGTGATAGCGCGGGCAGGTGATGCGATGCGACGGGGTGGGGCGGGGGCACGAGAAATTACACGCAGACGAAGTCACGAGCAGACGCTAGTCTATTATACATATAATTGATATTGAAGGCCTGCTTTCAGTTTGGGTATGAAGGTAAATGTTTGATCAAGCTAAGGTTCTCATTTCGATATCTAGGTAGGTACCTACCTTTCTCAATCAATATTACATTCCTACGTTCAATGTCAAAAATATAAATGAAATTTTTGATTTCATGATCTGAGGGACTACATGACCTAAACGCAAGTTTTATAATGGCTAAAAGTATATGATCCACTGCAGTAAACACAATCAGAAAAATATATGATATTCTTCAGGATATATGCTAGTTAGATAGTGTGTTGAAAACATAATACAACTAATTTGGTACGATAGAAAAAAGTCCCGAAGATACCTCTAAAAAAATATTTTAACAATTATAAACCATATCTACTATTAATAATGCAATCATTCTGTTTTTTTTTCAGATTGTTCTTAAAGCAGCATATTAACGTGATAGTGTTTTCATTTTAAAGTCCAATCAATAGATTTTTTGTAAATAGAGAATTGCTTCATATTTTGCAATTAATTACCAGCTCTGTGTCATCGCGCTTCTCTTTCTTTTCTATGCAGCCTGACAGTGACCGCACTTTAGCTGTTGTCAGCCCCTGAAAGGTATTATTGTACTGAGATCAGATCAAAACTAGGCTTTGTTTCGGCGATATTGTAGTTGTTTTCTTTGTAAATCTTTTTTTTTGTTATTTAAATTCATAGCTTTTAACTAACTCACAAAAACCAACAGCAGACTGTTCACCTGCTAGGGTTGCGGGAAAGTCCGAAAGGGTTACCGTGGCCCCTGGCACAGGTAACTGAAGGAACACGGGTGGGTTTTAGTCAGTGAGTCTGACACGCCCTCCTGCTCCACCCAGAGCGGGGGAAGTTGTATGATGACATCCCACGTCAAAAAAAAGAAACGCGGTGCACCTCCAGTTTCCAAAACAAATAGGTAGTTACTTAATAACCATATACTCAACACTTAAGAACTAGGTACGTACCAAGTTCTTCTTATCGACTCACAATTAACATTTTAAAGAGACCACGAGTTGACTTGAGCAAGTTAACAAGCCAACCATTTTAGAAGACTGTAAATTATTAAAACTTCATTAGGAGTTTGGTGGCAACGTAATTCTGTAGTATAAGTTTCGGCAGCCTCTGTTATATCTCGATGAGCTCGCCCCTTTTGGCTTCGCACACACCAAGAAAAGCGAAACACAGAAAATTTCTGGCAACGTTGAATATTGCCCTTTATTATTTAGAACTTACAGTCCGAAGTTGTACAAATATGGACATAGACATCAAACGGCACCTCGGGTGTCTAAGAACGCTGTGGCGTGAACTTTATCGTGCCGAGAATAATGTTTATTATTAAATGCCATCAGAAAATCCTCTGCTCTATGCTCCATTCGGTTCGGTCTGAACGCAGTCTTACGTCGAGAGCCAATGTTGGTTCTTGTTAGTTTGAAGTTGTTAAGTTTTAATATTCTGAATTTATGTTCAACTTAGTATAATGCGTTGCAGTTGGAGTGCTTATAAATGGATGAGAAAATATATTATGTATGGATGGTGAAAGAGGTCAGTTTACAGTCTGAAGAGGACTAAAATTTGTACGGCACGGTTGGCGCAGTGGTTAAACGATTTGCTGCTGCGCTCCGTGTCGCGGGTTCGATTCCTGCACCGGACAAATATTTGTATGACCTACAAGTAGTTGTTCCGGATCTGGCTGTTTGTGAATGTGAGTTTAAATGTTTGTAAACGCACCCACAACACAGGAGAACTTCCTAGTAAGTGGCAAAGTAAAAAAAAAATTAAAAAAATGACGAAAAGTATTCTAGTCAATACCTAGTCTTTCAAGGTACCTAAGCAGCGACTGTAGTTATATTTCAATAGTTCAATCGGTTGCTAGCACAACATTGTAAAACATACACTGGCCAGGTTTTGAGCACAACTTTTAGGTCACAGCGCTTTTTGTATTGACTAAACAAACATTTGCATTCGTAGCACGATGTGTTCTTTAGTTTCTGCGTACCATGGCAAAAGGCGTGAATATATCTAAACTAATATCTTTTTTTTTTGTCCAACGCATCGTTTTTGCATTTTTTTGTCAAGTATGACCTTCGATCAATAGTACCTACTATTATTGATCGAAGAGTATGACCCATTTACTATGCGTACAGAGTGTGGCGTAAATAATGGATAACCCTGAAACTGTCGATTGGCCAGATTATCATCTATCATTTAACCTACTTATATCGCCTACATACGCGTTCATTTTTTTTTCGATATTGGGTTCCGAAATTGCATAATTCCGTAGATTTTTTTTTAAATTTAAGATTAAGTATTTTTTGCAATGTTATCTTAGATTATAATAAAAAATCTTGGTACTGGTCTGATAATGGTGCCGATTCCCCTGTTCACAAACTAAACTAAATTTAAGTTGAGTGCATCTTTTTCTTTCTATTTCATTATGAAAAGGACAGAAGATAAATATTACTTTAGTCCTGTCAAATTAGTCAGCACCTGACGTAATTTGATGTAATTTTAGTACCTAGTCAACTTTTTAATCACGTCTAAACTTGTATGGAGTAGTGTCAGGCGCTGATTAATTTGCGCCTTTTCTTAATGAAATAGAAAGAAAAAGATGCACTGAACTTAAATTTGGTTTAGTTGGTAAACAAGGGAATCGGCACCAATACCAATATTCAGGAGTGACATAAAAAAAACAAAACAAGAACAAGTCACCAATTGTAGAAATGGCAGCTGATTTTGTAAGAGTAAGTCCGATTTTTATTTAAAATATCAATAATTTGGTCATCCATGAGCATATGGCGATATAAGTGGGGTAAATGTTAGATAATAATCTGGCCGATCGACAGTTTTAGGGTTATCCATTATTTACGCCACAACCTGTATATAAGCATGTAGAATAAAATACTCTTTATTATGTATACCAACAAATGACAGTTAAAAATGTAGAAATTTTACATAGGGTGACACAATGGGCGGTCTTATCGCTAAAACAGATCTTTTACAGAACCTTTGGATGGATTAAAGGGAAAAGGAGAGCCAATACTGCAGGTAGTCAGTGGTGTACCAATTACATATACAATAAATATATATATACATAAGACATATACTTATCTACATATGTATATATACATATATACAATAATAACCATGAAACAAGAACAAGGAAACCATACGAGTAATGATGATGTTTAAGTTGTTGTATGATGTTGTTCATGTAATTCTTATAACACCATTGTAACAGTGTATTCAGCAAAAATAAATGATTTGATTTGATTTGAAGAAGAGAGGTTTTTATGTAACCATTATATGGCACATTAAAGGAAACCCATGTTATGTAACTTCATCTCACCAGACACCCATTGGTACCAAAACATACAATATCCAGACGATAGGACATAAAACAATAACTTAATCGAATTACAGTCCTCCCGGGAGCCACGCGATGAAAAACAACAGAAGGGGAGTAGTAACAAGTTGGACAAAAGTTCAGGGGAGGCCCGGCGAAAATAGGATTAATAATAAACTAAGGAATTACTAAAATTATTTAATTGGATCATGTAACTGGTAAAGTGGAGGATATCGGTAGATTAGTGATGGATATCGTTATAATTAAAGCCGGTAATTATAGATAATTTTCTTTAGCAAGTTTTGTACGTTTTTAGATTAGGAATATTATTGTTTATCTATTACTACCTTCTGCCTTTTTTTTTTTGAGGGTGGGAAACAATCAAATACTCGTAACTTCTCTCGCTCTGGGAGTAACGGGAAGGCGTGTCAGACACGTACTGACTAAAACCCACCCGTGTTCCTTCAGTTGCCTGTGCCAGGGGCCACGGTAACCCTTTCGGACTTTCCCGCAACCCTGGCAGGCATCGGCCCTAGCGGACCCCGGCATTGGTGCTTACATCTCTTTGAGACTACCTTCTGCCTGCGACTACGCCCTCGTGAAATTTCTTGTTTTAACATAAATTATATCCTATAACATTCGGCCATCCTGTAGCTTCCCATTAGTGAAAGAATTTTCTGAAACAGGTTAGCAGCTCCGGAATTTACCCCCATACATACAAACACTTTATCTCTATAAATATTAATATACATGGGGAAATTTATCTATTTTTATTGTTGCATTTTTGTTTGGCTTTGATAAAATTAGCCTTGATACTTATAAAGTAAAAAATATATATACCAGGCGTATCATACTTATAAGTAGGTACAAGAAAATAATCTAATACACTGAAAAAAATATGAAAAAGTTCTTGTTAAATTTCACCCAGAATAGAATTAATGAAGCTCCAAAAAATTTTATAAGAAATTCAGGAAAAAGGTTGAAGATTTCATGTTAAAAAGCCACATAAAATACAAATGAAAATTATCTTAAGACATTTTGTGTCTCGACACTGCAAAGTTGAGTCACAGTCGTCTTAAAACGATCTCAGAGTTAATGTCTCTTTGAAACTTACCTCTAAATTATGATAATAGTGTCTACAGAATGTATCAGAAAGGTGTGGACATATTAAAAGGTTACAGACAAGGAAGTTTTGTATGGGACGGTGATAATTTATCACGATAACGATATTGGTCCAAAGGAGAAAGTTGTTCAGTTTGACGGTCCTTTTAAACATGACCACACCTTTCTGGTACATGCTGTATAACCACACAGAAGTAAAATTAAGTCATTAAAACGGGATGTTAAAGCTCTGGGTAGTTGTATCGAGACATTACAAAAGGAAAAAGGATCACGTCGGGGTCAATAATGAAGCGTCAGGGGGTAGAGTACAATAAAAGTCTAGTAAAGTTATAAGTACCACTTGTATTACTGCCTACCTCGGTACTTCCTTATTATAAATTATACAAACACGGTAACGAGACTGAGGACAATCTTGTACGAACTAACAGATAAATACTTGACACAAAGGTAACTAAATTGAGAGCTAATATAAGGCGATATTCAGGCTAGAATTTGCAGCGGAATAAGGGGGGCAGTTGCCCACCAGATACGACACCCGTCTGGTTGGAGGGTCCTCCCTTTTCTATGGAGGTATGAGTGAACTTTACACCCTGTTCCTCGTGCCTCTATATCCTTAAAATACGTTTTGTATCACGACACTTCAAAGTTAATTCACAGTCGTCTTAAAACGATCTCAGAGTTAATGCTTCTTTCAAAGTTACCCCAAAATTATGATAATAGTGTCTTTAACGATATAGAAATACAATTACGTATTTAAAACGGGATATTAAAGTTCTGAATATTTGTATCCTGGAGGGATCAAAAGGGATTATTTTGGGAACAAACTAATACTTTACTGAAGGTTGAATGTGTTAGGTAATTAACGTAGTATTTTCTCTTTGACACTTTATAAGTAAATTAGAAGGATAATTATTGTTAGGTCGTATTTTAAAGGGAGCTTTATCAATCCAAGTTGGGAAAATTTTGTAGGTTTCTCCCATAAAGCACCTACTACCTACCCCGTGTAGGTGCTTTATGGGAGAAACCTAATTAATAATTCTAATTAAATTAGCTGGCAAAACTTCTTAGACGTATAACGTCTATGAAGTTTTGCCAGCTAATTTAATTATCGATATAAGTATGATATAACAAAACAAACACGTTTAAACAAAAAAAAATGGTTTTCTAAACTCATATTACATGTAACTACACTACCTTTCGTTCGTTGACCCCTTGGCCCCGTGGTAACTTGAAATTTAATTATTTAAAACCATTTTGTTTTGTCGTGTTTAGATATCGATACCTATCACGTCTGTGAAGTTCCGCCAGCTAATTTAATTTGACCCTGTAAAGCATTTTGCGTTTGACCCGTTTTCTAAAATAGTTTTCAATATCAATTCACTGACAGATTTGATACAAAGTATGTTACTGGTCAGTAGGCCAATTCTCGTATTTAAAAAACGTTCAAATTCAAGTCGCAATCTCATTTCAGCGACAATCAATGTCAAAAACCTGTCAAAAATGTATGTAAATTGATTGTAATTTTGACAGATTGAGACTGAGATTAGAATGCGAACGGTCTTAAAAATACGTGAATTGCCCCTCAGGTCCATTCTAATCTGTGTGGTTCTTTCCTCAAAGAGACACTACTTACTCTACATGTTTCTCACATGGGCTGACCAAGATTATGTCTGGATTTTACCCCTGAGTTTGTTTCGCCATTTCTTCTGAGAGGTAGTCAGTTAGGTTGTAAATGCTGAACTCCATCTAGCTGTTCTTTTATATGACGTGTTTATATTCCGATATACTACTTATAGAATAAACAATTTCATTTCATTTCATTGCTCTCGACTAAATCAATCCGTTGAGAATCTTTCTAGACCAGGCCTGAATTTCTAAAAATAGATTGTAATTTGTAAGAGTATGGCCGTCACGTACGTATACCGATCCCCAAAGGATTGATACAATAATATCGTGGCAATATTTCATTTTGTGAAAAAAAAAAACTGTCTGTGAATGTCAGTATTAGGTCCCTTGTGATAGGCGAGCCTATCAATATTTTATTCGTCAGACAGACTTTAATTTAAAAATATATGTCAGAAAACTGATACCTAGGACCTTTTGCCTTGGGAATTAAAAAAATGTGTAAAGGGCGTGGCATCGTCATACAAGGATAACAAGAACTGCTAGATTGGCTACACGAATATTATAAGTATTACTAAGTACAGTCGTCTTCAAAAACATTTTTAACTCAAACTCAACTCAAAGCATTTATTTCAAATAAACCAATTACAGGCACTTTTGAATTGTCAAGAGGTCGCTCAGTCAGAAAGATGAAATCTAGTTCCCCATTCTAAAGCGTAGTAGGAACCTAGGAATAAGAACGGGCAAGAAATTCCACGGACACTCTTTAAAATCAAAATATAACAAAAAATGGGTTACATGATTCATGTTCAAATTATACATGTGAGAACGATGTCGAAAGACGTGCACGTGAAAAGCGTCCGTAATAAAAAAGATAAAAACAATTCAGGAGTTAAAATAAGCCGTGGCAGCTACGAGATGACCAGTGCACACTGACGGCAACCGTTCACGAACATGACGTATGGATCAGCACCGTCCAGCTCAACCATTTTGAAGGGAACTTAATGCTCCAACACACACGCCACCACCAGCGACACTTTTGAGTTAGCATGACATACTAACGACTTTTGACGACACGTTTGGTGTAGTGGCTACAGTGGCTAAGTGTAGTCATCGAAACCAAATGGTCCTGGGTTCGAATCCCGGTAGGGGCAAATGTTTGTATGATATGGACATTTGTACCCGAGTCATGGATGTATATTTATAATATGTATGTATTTACGAAAAAAAAAATGTATTTAAGTAGTGTATCAACCATCTGGTATCCATAACACAAGCCTTAATTAAGTGCTTAACTTGGAACTAGATGGTGCTGTGTGCAATGTCAGACGATATTTATATTTTTATTATATTTATATTTATACTCTCAGCCGCCAGGGCACATTCAAATCAATGAAAGACGTACCCAGTAAATGGTAGCTTTATAGTACGTACATAGTGTTCCCACATGTGCTATGCAATTATAAAATATTGAATTTATACAATGCAAGAAAATAAAGAAACGTTTTTCGCGCTTTAGATTGTTGAGCTAAAGTTGTAACGCGCTATCGTTCGTCGATCAAAAGTTCTGTCGTCCTGTCGTTTGTCGTGAAAACAATAATTCGTACTAACGCACGGCGCGCTGTTGTGCTGTCGCATCACTGATGGTCGAGATACCGTACTGTCCCCCCAACATTTGTCGTATGTTTATTTCTCGAAACTATGACGCGGAGTCAGTACAAATACTTATAGAAGAGACTATTTTCACTTTACGAATAGATACCTAAGCTTTTGTAATCTAGGAAGGCACTTGTAGAGTTAACGTCCCCCGATTTAGGTACTCTAGACTTAAAAGGGTTCTCTATAAATCTCTTTCCATAAACAAACACAAAACCACAAACATTCCATTCATCCCAGTTTTGGTGAACTACCCACATAGTATTCATTGAATTCAATAAAATACCAATATTTTACAACCCTCGAATACTACGGCTACATTGTCGCGATAAAGCGAACTTCACTTCGCGCGCTCTCTGAGGTTAACAGCGAGACGTCTCGAGCGGTGTGCGAGAGAGACCGCGAAGTGTAGTTCGCCTTATCGCGACAATGTGGCCGCAGCATTAATGTATTCGTATCACGCGAGTTAATTCATTTGAAACTGCTAACGCTCGCTGAAAAATACTAATATATAGTGAGGTGATTACCTACGTGTTATCGATATCGAAAGGCTGGGGCTGCGATTTAATTGGAAACTTATATATATGTAGTATAAGGTTGTGTAGTGGGTGTACCTTTATTTGTAATGAACTACGTAGTTGGAATACCTCGATATTCAATGTAGTACAAGTTGATATGTATGTGTGCAGTAACGGTTTCTGTTGCTAGGCAAGCCTTGGTTCTCGGATACCTATGAAAACATAAACATAACTGACACCTGATTTCATCAAATCAAATCATTTATTGGTTTGCAAACATGGGTATTAGTTTATAGATATTTTATAATAAGTGTCCCCCATGCTCTACGGTCACACAAAACATATTATTTTTAATTTACACAAGATATTATAATTTAAAATAACAAAATAATTAGTAGTATAAAATAATACAAAATAGAAACTAATGTCAAATCGTTTCAATTACAATAAAAATGTCACAATAATGTCTAATGTCAACTAAGGCTCAGTGATCAAACGAACGAACGAACGAGTCATCGAACGGTTTAGTCCGAAATGTACCCACATTTCGACAGTTATGACTTTTTTGCTGTCCTTTTTGACATTCACTTTTTGGACAATGACATACAGATCATCTTGTTCCTCAAAGGCAGCGTTTCCATAATCTCTTACTGAAATCTAGTTCTTGAAGCTCGACGTCAACTCCATAAGTAGAATTATATAAGTAGGATGTTTTTCACACTGACGTCTCTCTGTCAGTGAGAAAATAAAGAAAAGTTTTTCGCACTTTAGATTGTTGAGCTAAAGTTGTAACGCGCTATCGTTCGTCGATCAAAAGTTCTGTCGTCCTGTCGTTTGTCGAGAAAACAATAATTCGTACTAACGTACGGCGCGCTGTTGTGCTGTCGCATCACTGATGGTCGAGATACCGTACTGTCCCCCCAACATTTGTCGTATGTTTATTTCTCGCAACTATGACGCGGAGTCAGTACAAATACTTATAGAAGAGACTATTTTCACTTTACGAATAGATACCTAAGCTTTTGTAATCTAGGAAGGCTCTCTTACTGAAATCTAGTTCTTGAAGCTCGACGTCAACTCCATATTCTACGGGAGCAACTTGTCTTCAGTAAGTAGGATGTTTTTCACACTGACAGACTTACAATACGTTACTACCTGTATTACCCCATACATATTACCCAAGATTATGTCTGGACTTTAAAAGAGACTGTGACCTCTGAGTTTGTTTCGGCCTTTCTTCTCAGAGTAGTCAGTTATGAAACGCCGACCTCATCTAGTTTTAAAAATATGATTGACGTGTAAAAGTGTTTGTAACAAACCTACTTACAGAAATAAAATCATTTATCATTTATCATATTTGATAACCAAATAGTACTTCGTCCAGCAAATTCTGTAGTTTGTACGCGACTCTCAATAAAACGTTAGTACGATTTAAAGTACATTGAATTGTATGTCTTACAAGCTGATCGTGCCCGGCGTCGCCCGGGGTGAATTTCATACAAAAATATCATCCAATTTTCTGACAATCCCGGTGAAATTTCCAAAAAAAATCTTTGGTGCAAACCTTGTCCTGATAATACAACAAAAAAATAATTAGCCAAATAGGTGCAGCCGCTTTGAAGTAATGCGCGGACAAAGATTTTTGGCCATTGATTTTTATTTTTAAAGATGGAACGAATTAGGATTAAATTATGTTCCATTTAGTTACGCGTAGATAACTCTCGTTTCGAAGCTCGTTTGTCGATGTGTTTGATATTTCTGTTGGACTAGGATTTATAAAATTTTTCATACTATAAATACCTACTTTCAGATATTAAAGTTCCAAATGACGTTGCTAACCCTATAAATATACTAAGTCCCATCAACCCTTACACTGCCAGTACAATACAGCACCAACCTAACCGCTCTTTTTTAAACGTGGAACGCATAACGATTAGCCTGTTCGGAATAAAGGGCCCTATGCTGACGTCACGTCACGTCAGCACATACTCTTTTGAAATATTGGCAATATATTGGCAAAAAGAGGCTGACACCCTTCACAGAGATGGTCCCACGGTCCCGAGGCCAGGGCCAGCGAATATTTATGATCGCTCAATATGATAACTGAGAGGTTGAAATTTTTGCCCAATTCGGAATATTTCGTGTATGGCATTTTAGGGTTGAGATATTGTTTTTGTAAGGGCAAGGTATGTGGTAGGAATTTTGGGGTCAATTACTTAGTTCGCGGGACGTGTAGTTTCCATTAAGTTAATAGGAGCTAAGAGCAGGAGTTTGCGTCTGGTAGCACACAGACTGTGGAGTGCGGGACCCGTCAGGACGCAAAATAGCTACCATGCATGCGCGGTCGCGCGGAGACATGCATACGAACACACCAACACGCTGCTCGACACAGAATAGACGAGACGAGACGCCTCGATGCGGCGGCGCGGCGCGCCCGCCACCCAATAGGGTATTTCAATAATGTTTTTATACAAAATGTCTCAAGCAGTTTTAAAATTTTAAAAAGCTTTGGTTTGGGTGGAAGCTTTAAGTTTTTGGTTTTATATTTTTATCTTTTACACAGCATTTTTTTTTTCGCGAAATTTGCCGAATACTTACCTTTTTATGTTTCAAGCACACTGTATTTTTATTGATTTAAAATATTTGTTTTTTTCACCTTATTTTGACCTAATATCGAAAAAGCACCCTAATTTTCAATCGAAAATTCTCACGTGAAAATATCTGCTTTTTTAAAACTCGGTAAAAAAAATAATTGCTGTGTAAAAGATAAAAATAAAAAACCAAGAACTTGGTTATTTGAATTTTTCACATAAATTTTGAGGTTACTTGAAAAAAGTGTGAATACAAAAGTTGTAGATCTTTTTATTACCTACAACTTTGCTATTACACTTTTTTCCATAAGACTTGTAGTTTTGCCGGAAATCGAGATAAACCGCTTTTTACCCTTAAACCCCCACTTCCCGACCTCGGATCGCCCGTAAATTATTTTTCCTTTCATTTTTGTTATATTCTCTTTCTTTTCCAATGGGTTTCAGCCTACTGTGACTTTTTTCGTTTTCAAAAATTATCGGCACTGGTCTAATGACTCAATAAATATTATAAAAATAATCTTACAAAAGAATCAAAATGCTTTATATATAACTAGTGTGCAGTATTTATATTATTATAATAATTACGAACGCACTCTGATTTATCTGCAAGTTTGTTTTTGTTACTTATACCTACTATTGCAATATGGCTATCGCCTCGATGGTTGCTTCGACCAGAGACGTTTGCACTAGGCGCATTCAAATATGCATTCTATAGACATCAAAATAGAGTGCACCTATTTGTTTTTGGATTTAGCAAAATGTTTGTAGAAATTGTCAATGCCGTTTCTATAGATTTATACAGTTTCGTAAGTAAACTAAACTAAATACAAATTTCAAATGTTATGATACAATACCGTAATCATCCTACTTACCCAAACATTCCATCATTTTTTCGAGTTTTTCGTCTTTTTCTTGTAAAACTCTTTCGCAACATTTTATTTTTATTGCCCATATTTCCACTGAGACTGAATTTTCACTTCAATATTAGGCAGTGAGTAGCCTAGGCCCGGTTCCTATATCCGAGAAACGACTCGTTTTGCTTACGGATGGTAGAATTGTCTACGAGGCGTAACCCAAAAGTGTTCCTATAAAAAACGTTTCGTACGCGACGTTACCGTTGGCTTGCTACCTACGGATGGGAGGGTTACCAATAACGATCCGTATTCGTAAAGTATGGAAATGTTGATCTGTGGTGTTCCTATAAAAATTTCGAGCGTCGGTCGAACTGTCAAATCTACTGTTCGTAGTTCGTTTGCCTACCGGCCGATTTCGGCGGATAGTTTTGTGGAATTTTTCAATTGTAAAGTTATAATGTCGAGTTCAGAAAGTGAAGTGAGTGATTTTGAAATTATACGTTTACTAACGGACTCCAGCGACTCTGATTCAGAAGAAAATAATCGCCGCTTATTAGAGTATACAAATAAAGAGACGTTGGATGATTGAGTTCTAGCTGAGATTTCGGCTTGATAAACCGTCTGTTCAAGAGTTACTGCTAGAAATATATCCCTATCTAAGAATAACGGGAGCCAGGTTAGTAAACCTACCCGTGTTTATGTACTTACTTATTTGATAAAAAAATTATTGGCAATACATTGTATTTCACCAGTGTTACCTTGAACTCAAGACACGTTTAACGAAATTAACTAATGTTTTACTTGGCCTTTTTAAGGAATCATGGAATATCTCCGATACACCAACTCTTATTAACTTTAAGGTTCTATGCATTGGGAACAATGCTAATATCAGTGGCAGATTTTATAGGAGTGTCGAAGGCATCTGCATGTCGTATTGTTGCTGATGTCAGTAATGCTATAGCACAGCTGTACAGCAGATATGTATACATGCATACCAATACTGAGCAGGATTTTTATTCAGTATCTCGATTTCCACTAGTATTTGGTGCACTAGATGGAACACACATCAGGATACAATCACCATGTAAGTGCATTACACTTGTACCAACTAACTTTAAACTTCAATGGCCTCATTGGTCTGATTGGTTCGATTCCTGGCCTGGGCAGTATTACTGGGTTTTCTATCAGGAATTTCTCAGTAACGGCTCGGAATCTGGATTGATGACCGATTGATGGCAATAGGCTCGCCAATAACTAAACATAACTAGCAAAATGTGGGTGTACCTACTATAGGTGCACCTGCACTGTTTACACGCTGCCTAGCCCTTCAGGGTATACAGGCATGATGTTACGTTAGTATTTTAATCTTGTTTTAAATGCATAATTTTTATTTCAGGTTCTCAGATTGGAGAAGAATTTAGAAACCGTAAAGGGTACTTTTAGATAAATGTTCAAGCAGTATGCAATGCCAATTTGCTGTTTATGAATGTAGTGGCTCGCTGGCCAGGGTCTGCTCATGATGCCACAATATTTAACAGTTCAGAACTGAGAGGTAAATATTGATGTTGATATACATATTTCATTATTTGAAAACCAAGTAAATGGGTACTTACTTAATTTAATTCTGTGTTACTAAACTATAATTAAATTTTTCAGCACAGTGTGAGAATGGACAATTTGGGAATAAGTGGCTGCTTGGGGATAGTGCATATCCTTTGAAGCCATACCTTTGTTAAATCCAGACACACGAGGAGAACAACTTTATAATGAAGCCCACATCCGAACTAGAAACACCATTGAAAGGTATGTAGATGTTAAGTCCTTACAGATTTGTGATTGTCTAGAATCCACTTAAGTATTCAAGTTAATGTAATACCTATTTTGTTATAGGTGTTTTGGAGGTTGGAAACGAAGGTTTCCAGTAGTGGCTTTAACTTTATGTTTGAGTCTTTTAAGAGCCATTGCAGTTATTATCTCTACAGCAGTACCTACTTCATAACATTTGTATATTAAAACGGCTGGATGATATCCCACCAGAGGTTGAGATTCCAGATGTGTATGCAGTGCCCACATCTAATAATATTGAGGCAAATAATAATCAAACATTAAGAGAAACTTTGATAACAGAATATTTTAATATGTAAGTTATGCATGTATATGTACTTTAATTAAGTATCTCTATTTTTCATACTTAAGTGATATACATTTGTTCAGTTCAGGTGTTGCCACATAAGTATACAGGAAACCTTAATCTAATTTCTGAATAATAGTCCCTAAAATTTAATAGTGCCAATCACAAGACACACTAGGTGGTAAAACTTTTGTCAAAGATTAATCTACAAGGATGTGGGCAGTATCTGTGTAGCTAATAAATTAAATTACTGGGTGGAAGACACCTAAAAAGTGATGTGTACTAAAAGATAATTATTATTATTATTTTCAGTTTGGAGTAAGAAATATTACATCTTTATATTTTCGTGACAAGATCATGAAAATAAAAACAAGAAGCCAAAACAGTGTTTTATATTAAATAAAAGTAAATATTCAGATTTTTATATTCTATAATATTTTGTATAAGTAATTAAAATAAGTGTTGATTAAAACCTAGAATTCAAATTAATAAATGAATATGAAATATGAATACAACTTTATTTACCCTACTTAAGTATCAAATTACTTAATTATAAACTAAATATCATTAATATTTTCCTTATTAGCTAGCTTTAACAGTCTTATCTCTAAATCTAACTTTTCTGCCTTCTTATTATAATAATTTGCTATTGCTACATTTTTTCCAGGCGTCCATCGTCACTTCTTTTCTTTTTTCCTGTAATAAAAATATAATCTGTGTTTATACCTACAATAATAGCTGTACTTGCTGTTAAACATTAGAGAAACACAAAGTATAAGAGAAAATATTTCATAAAAATTACCCTTGTTTTGCAGAGATTTTGACATTGTAGGCATGCCATATAAAAAATTTGCTCCTGCATTGCCCTGAACAACCCCTTCTGGGTTCAAAATATTAATTTTTCTCTTTTTTACTGAAAATAAAAGGGAAATAAATTAAACTATGTACTAACAATGACTATTTAAGCTCCGCTACACCACTTACTTCCTCTTAACACATTGTGTATGAGCAGGGTTTGTAAGAATCTTAATTACTTATAACAGAGTTAAGTAATGATTGATTGAGCCTTATTGATCCAACCACATCCAGCCCTATCAGCAGACTACCATTATAACAAATACTCAGACAAATTAGTTCTACTAACTGCTTAAATTATGTAGATTAAAGAATTAAAAAACTTAGCATCATTGCTCCACCAACATGTGCCTTACCTAGCACTTAAATTTTGAAAGGATGGATGATAAAATTAAAGAGTTGATTTATTTAGACATAATAATATTAAGCCTGTGAAGGTAGACCCCATTAGACTTGCCACTTTATCGAGGATTTCATCGGTGGGAATGAAATCTCCTTTTCCACCACCAGTCTGCAACAAAATACAATTTGCATTGTAAATATAATTGAGTAAGTATATGATATTCTAATCCATATATCAATAAATAGTATCTACCTAGTTACAAAGTTGTATCACTTGTCAATAAGTACCAGGTAAACTGAACATATAAAGTGAGCTGAATAATGCAAAATTACTATTTATTACATTAGGTACAGTAGGGATAGGATAAATATTTATTCATTTGCTTAGAGTAGGAACCTACTACTATATAAATACTATTTAAGCTACTGACACTTGCTAAAAAATAGTAACTAGGTACAAGGAACTGAATAATGTAAGTAGTTACAGTATATTATATTAGGTAAGTAGGTACCTTAAACGTATTCATGCGAATTTGTTGCGTTCCTTTCCTGGCTGCCTTTTTCATTGTCCGATTTTAGTTTAAGTTGGTCTTTTTGTTTGGGATAGCCTCCACACTTTGCGTTGAAGGCAGCCGCCAAAGAGACCCACGCTTGTTCTTTTAGCTTGCTGGAGCTGGCGTTTGTTTCCTTTCTCAATAAAATGCCATAGCTTTGGATTAACTCCACAAAGTGAAACACCTCATCTCTCGTCATAGGCTTTTTGTTCTTCTGTAAACAGGAAAAACAGATTACACAATCAAAAAAATTCCAGTCCTTTACAAACATAACAAAGTAACAATAAACAAGATTACTTACTGGTGTAGTATCCATATTTTATGATATATGAGTTTTTATTCAATTATTCTAATATATAATAGGTAGAAAGATACAAAATATTTTACCACAAAACCAAAATCACACGAAACGAATTTGGTTTGTTGCTTGGCGCTTGCCGACCACAAAACCGTAGTAGTCTTAGCGTTTTGTTCACACTTTAGCAACAATAGCAATTATGTTTAAAATGAAAGTTATAAAGGACCAAAAAAAAAATGTTAACTCTAAAACCGCATTCTGTAGAAAGCTAACATTATTTGGTATTAAAACATCTCATAATATTTGAAATCAGGTCGTAGATTCTGAACTACGCATTACATAATTTTTGAAATACCGAAACGCAGAGAGGATCATTGAGGACCATCGGTAACCAAGTAACCGACGACTGTTCGTAGCTGGTAGGCTAGTTAAAAACTTTGTGGAACACCAAGTTACGCCTCGTTATTAGTAACTTGGAAACGGGTGGTAGCTGTTAACGATAACTATTCGTTGAATATAGGAACCCGGCATTAGTAGTCCGCCACAGAACTTTAGTTCAATTCACGCACTGTTTTACCAATTTTAGCAAATACCAACTAATATTCAGCCAGCAGCAGCTTCCATTCCCGTGGATGATCCCTCTATCGTCTAAATTTTTCAGAATTCTAGCTTCCGTCCCGGCTCCACATTTTCTTAGAAACATTATGGCATTTGTCACTTTGGAGCTGTGATATTATTGCATTTATTTAGAGTTTATGTGATTTTTAAGTGGTCCGAGGGCCTTTATGTTGGTTTTGTTTTCTATTTTTTTACCGCACCCACTAAGTACCTATCTAAAACACAAACATTAGTTTGAAATGGCATAACTACCCATTTAATTAACCCTTCCATCCCTGATACTGACTTACACCCGAAAAGCATAATTCCCCTTCTAGAGCAGTCGGGTAAAATTCGGAATGTTTATATTTGACCTGTTTATCATGTACTGTAATAAAAATAAACAGTAGTGATGTTTTTTTTTAAATTGTTATGTGTAATTATTTATTGTATCATATTATGAACCGACACTGTAATTACATCGAATTTTAGAACGCACGTCATAAGTAAGTATATTCAACAGAAAACATCTGATTTCCTTACGTATACTATGCAACTTTCCTTGAGCACACAAACGCCCGTGTTAGCGTTTGCGAGTGTGTGCATAATTACCGTAAAACGCGCAGATGCGGTTGTGTGAGTGCGGTAATAGCGATTAAAATCGTAGTCGGTCCGCGCCTTAAACAATATGCAACTGAAGGCCATTTACAAGTTTCCACAGATATAATATATTCAAATAATAATAATTATAATTTATTTCAATATAATCGTAATCTCTTGAAATAGGCCCGCCATTTTGCCAAAGGTGATTGAAAATTTTGATGAAAGAATCGACATCTGTGAGCATGGCCATGGTAGACATTTGTCCAATATCATGTTTCATACATAATTGCCAAACCTTACTCTTTCTATTACAATAAAAAAAAAACATTTAAAATCTTTGTTTAAAAAAACAAAGTTCTTGTTGAAAAAACGAGATTTTTTTTTAAATCATTACAGAGCAACTTATCTATTTACCATTTGCATTAAAAAAAAAACAATATCTGTCTTTTTTTAATTGTTGTGAATGTGAGGACTATGTGGGTCATTGTTTCAGTTTTAATCATGATATGGCAGTTTATGCGGCCTACCCAAATGTCCTTTGTTTGGTATTGTTCGTCGAATTGTTGAGCTCCTTAATTTCTGGGTTGAGCCGCACGCACGGTTACTGACAAAGGCGTGCACTGACTGGACAGGTCCTCTTAATCTGCGTGGTTCTTTCCTCAGAAGACCATTTCAGACACCAATCTACATGGTCCTCAAAGATTATGTCCGATCTTTTATATACACATTGACATTAATGAATTTTATACATACAATGACATGAGTATTTACTTTGTAAAGTATTATATTATTTTAACTAAAGTGAATGTGAAGATTATTTGGGTCTTTACTTTTTTTGTTTTCTCAGTTAGTTTTAATCACGATTTGGCAGCTTGAGTAATCTATGCAGCCTACCCTTTTTTTTTTTTTGTGGGTGGGAAATCATCAAATAACTTCTCCCGCTCTGGGCAGAGTGCGAGGGCGTGTCAGACTCTTACTGACTAAAACCCACCCGTGTTCCTTCAGTTGCCTGTTCAATTGCCAGGGGCCACGGTATCCCTCTCGGATTTTCCGCAACCCTAGCAGGCATCGGTCCTAGCAGACCCCGTCATTGGTGCTGACATCTCTTTGAGGCGCGCGTGGAACACAACGCGCCGTCGACCCGGGCCTGGTCCTTTTCGAACGGCGAGCTGCCCATTGCTCGCCGTTCGCAAGCCCGCGCCTACGGTGGCCGGGAATCGGCCTGCGATTCCCGACGCCCAGGGCGTCTCCTGCGGCGGCTAGGGGCGTGAGGGCGCAAATTTTGCCTCTCCCTCACGCGTTCCGCCTCCTCCTTCGCGAACATTACTGCTTCGCAGAAGGAGGTGACGGCTTCCCAAGCCCTCTCACTCCGTACCATGGCCTGGACCAGGGCCGGACGCGAGAGATCGCCACCGCCAATCGCCTCCACGAGGACACGGCGGTGCTCCACCCAAGCCGGGCAGACCTCCACCGTATGCTCCACCGTGTCCTCCGGCCGATCCACACAATGGTGACACCCGGGCGTTTCCTCCCGCCTTATCCGGAACAGGAACCTCCCGAAACAATCGTGTCCGGTGAGGACCTGCGTCAGGCGGAAGGTGAGGACGCCATGGCACCTCTCTAGCCACTCCTCAAAGAGGGGACTTATCGCCGCAATTGTGGCGTGCCCAGCGCTGGGTTGCGACAATCGCACTCTCCATGCCGCCCTGAGATCCCGCCGGAGCTCTGTCCGCTGTACCGTGATTTCTCGCGGCAGCGGAGCTACGCCCCGGCGTTTCGCCTCCTCACGCCACTCCCAAATGTGCGCGAGGACATGCAGCCTACCCTAATGTCCTTTCTTTGGTATTGTTCGTCGAAGCGTTGTGCTTCTTAAGTTCTGAGTTGAGCTGCACGATTGCTGACAAATGCGTGCTTTGACTGGACAGGTCCGCTCAATCTGTATCGTTTTTGCTCAAAAGACCATTTCACACACCAATCTACATGGTCTTCACATGATCTGACCAAGATTATATCCGGACTTTTAAAGAGACTGCGACCTCTGAATTTGTTTTCCTTTCTTCTCAGAGTAGTCAGATAGGAAACGCCGACCTCATCTAGTTTTTAAAATATGATTGACGTGTAAAAGTGTTCGTACTATAGACTTACAGAAAAAAAAATAACAATATATTATTAATAATTTAATAAAATCATTTATCATTTATATTGTCGTTATTTTTCTTATACTTTTTTCTTTATTTCTAATAAATGGAGTAAAGTTAAATGGGAATAACTCATGGCACGGTTATGAGACGGTTAATCTCATATTTTGTAGTTAATATATATTGTGGCAGCTTAAGATGATCTGAGAAGATCTGCTCGAACAAAAGCTCTAACAATCTTGGAAAGTTGGAAACTCCTAATGATTTACATAACCTCATTTTAAACAAAGAATGTTCTATTCCCTGATTTGGAATTCAACAGACTGCAGCATAAAAAAAATGGTTAATAAAAAAAGCAGGCAATTAAAACAGCCGCATTCAATAAAATTAAATAAAGAACCGGTTACTACAGTTTACACAGTTATAAAAGCTACAGTGACGAATTTTCCTGTATTTTTCCAAAGCATTCCCAATACGCGTGCATCGTATATTACAATTATTTTCTGCGGGTTTGCTTTATACAAATACGGTTTTTCATGGAGCTTTTCAGTTTGTGGTTTTAACGAGAGAACTGCGGGAAAATATCGAATATGTTTTGTTGGTTCATTTATAAGCTTCAACTGAGCTCCCTAAAATAGGGTTGAGCTACACGATGACTGATGCATACATGCTGTTAGGACAGGTCAACTCAAAACTGCAAAGGCTCTTTCTTCAAAAGGCCCTTCCAGACATGGCCCTGCATTGTTAGACTCACATAAAATCCTAATAATATACGGTTTGGACTAAAGAGACCACGACCTCTGAGTTTGTTTCGGCATTTCTTCTTAGGGATCAGTCAGCTATGAAATGTCGGCGCCATCTAGTTTTAAAATATTGACGTATAAAAGTGTCTTAAAAGATCTACTAACAGAAATAAACATTGCATTTCATTTCAGTGTGGGTGTGTATGAGGGAGAAATAAGTATATAGGGTGGTAGGAACGACGACGCGCAAACTGAAAGTATGAATTCAGCCTTGACACCCTTTTTTTTTGTGGTTGGGAAATCATCAAATAACTTCTCCCGCTCTGGGCAGAGCAGGAGGGCGTGTCAGACTCTTACTGACTAAAACCCACCCGTGTTCCTTCAGTTACCTGTGCCAAGGGCCACGGTATCCCTCTCGGACTTTTCCGCAACAACCTTGACGCCCTTTTTTTTTTTTTTTTTGTGGGTGGGATATCATCAAATAACTTCTCCCGCTCTGGGCAGAGCAGGAGGGCGTGTCAGACTCTTACTGACTAAAACCCACCCGTGTTCCTTCAGTTGCCTGTGCCAGGGGCCACGGTAACCCTCTTGGACTTTTCCGCAACCCTAGCAGGCATCGGTCCTAGCAAACCCCGTCATTGGTGCTGACATCTCTTTGAGGCGCGCGTGGAACACAACGCGCCGTCGACCTGAGCCTGGTCCTTATCGAACGGCGAGCTGCCCATTGCTCGCCGTTCGCAAGCCCGCGCCTACGGTGGCCGGGAGTCGACCTGCGATTCCCGACGCCCAGGGCGTCTCCTGCGGCGGCTAGGGGCGTGAGGGCGCAAATTTTGCCTCTCCCTCACGCGTTCCGCCTCCTCCTTCGCGAACATTACTGCTTCGCAGAAGGAGGTGACGGCTTCCCAAGCCCTCTCGCTCCGTACCATGGCCTGGACCAAGGCCGGACGCGAGAGATCGCCACCGCCAATCGCCTCCACGAGGACACGGCGGTGCTCCGCCCAAGCCGGGCAGACCTTCATCGTATGCTCCACCGTGTCCTCCGAGCGATCCACACAATGGTGACACCCGGGCGTTTCCTCCCGCCTTATCCGGAACAGGAACCTCCCGAAACAACCGTGTCCGGTGAGGACCTGCGTAGCCTTGACCCCCTAGCGTAGAAATTTTACGTCTGTTACTTTTTTAAATCAGCAGTTACCTACAAAAGTGCATTACCTACACGGTCAAAATGTATGAAACAGATTTTTTAATTTGACGAAACAATTTTTTTATTGGACGAAAAATTTCAATGCTGCTGGGTCCATAATCTGTACTGAATCCATGGTAACTGGGTAAGGCGCAAGCCTTGATGTGATGGAGTGTGATTGTCACGTGAGATACCAAGGCGGAATCTTATTGTTTCATGTTTATTAATTTTATATACCAAAACACTTACCTTACGTAATAAAACATTCAAAGTCAAAGTCAAAACGTTTATTGCGAACTAAGTGTACTATGTTGGTGTTATGTTTTGTTAGTACTTATGACTTAGCAGGCTTTAACAAGCATTGCAATTATATATTATTATTATATTATATGGGACAACATCCACACAAGGTCTTCAGGTCTCGAACTAGGCAGAGCCTGTACTACGGTATACTGATACTTATATACATATACACACCCAGACACAGGTCAAACATCATTCGCCTGCCCTTATCATCCTAAATTAGCATGCATTAAACATTATTATTACTTAATTATTTTCTTCTTTAACAGTACAATTAAATTGAGAAATTAGAGTTATGTCAAAATTTAAAATTAATTTAAATATAAAAAAATAAATGGACGTAGAAATAGCATATTGATTTGTTGAATACGCTTAGTTTAGTCTATATAACCCTATAGACTAAACTCTCTCTGTCACCATCAAAGATAAGACAAAACTTTCGAGTTCTCTAATACGAAATCTATCTAAAAAAGTACCAAACATCTTAAATCGTGAAGAAAAATAAGACGCCTTTAAGTCAAGTGCCTAATACTTGGACAGGCGTCAAAAGTTCCCGAGAGATTCAACCAATATCTCACCTCAAAGAAACAGAAATAGACCGGTCATTCACCCAGTCCCAGACAGGCAACTATTTTACTATACAAATTCATTCATTGCTACCTACGGTGGTATAATATAGGCGTCGATGTTCATGAAAGATGAGAGGGCAGTATATTAATAGATAGATCATAGTACTTACTCGTACATGAACAATTTTTGTTCTAAAGCGAGTGACTAAATAAAATTATTTTTATACGTTTTTTTTTAAACTCAATCGTACTTGCAAAGTCGGTCTAAGAAAAATACCGAAACCTCACAGAAAATATTCTTTCAAAACATAAAAAGACTACAATAAATAGTTTCTTGTACGTACTTACGAAACTATAAAAATATTACTCGTTCCTCTAATTTTCTTGCTATACTAACATCAAAATTATTCCCTTACAGGTACAAAGGCGAAATGTTGTGACATCAACCACTATGCCCTAGTGTTGTGACATTGTCGATTGCCGATATCGATATGGCGCGGTTGTTACTAGTGATGTTGCTGCCGGCGCTTGCCGCAGCGGCAGCCAGTGAAGCTGACGTGTGTAATCCGGATAAAATGACTGTGTATAAAATGGTGCTGCATACGTACTGGACGCGGGAGAAATTCCCCAAGCATTACCCCGATTGGAGACCGCCTGCGCAGTGGTCAAAAGTTTATGGTGAGTTTTTAACCTTTTTTTTTTAAACATTGCCCCACTAGGATTTTCTCCTGTATTGTGGGTGCTTTCACAAACATTTGAACTCACATACACAAACAGCCAGACCCGGAACAACTACTTGCAGGTCATACAAATATTTGTTCCGTGCGGGGATCGAGCCCGCGACACGCAGCGCAGCAGTCAATCGCTTAACCACTGCGCCACCCGTGCCGTAATACTGAGTACTTCTAAAGTAGTTAATTACATGATAATTAGGTACCCAACTACTTTTATGAAAGGTTTAGGCTATGTGGCATCCTTAAATATTAACGATTTTTTCGCCTGAAAAGTATTTATTATTAATCAAGTTTTTATTGATATATTTACTTTACTAGGTACGTAAGGGTACTTTGTTTGGATTTTAAAACCAGTAATTTAAAATTATCCTGTCCCCTAAGACGACCCACTGACCGATTTTTTTGTGATATTTATTAACCAGAACCACAAACGTATATAGAGGTATTTTTTTAATTTAAATATTGCAAATTAATATTAAATCAACTTACCTGTGATATTTAAGTTTCCACTCTGAAATTCTGTGATATAATCGTCATTTTATTTAAAGTGTTGTCATGGACGGAAATATCGGTAATTATTACCTAATGTAGCGTTTAATTTCAGTTCGTAGTCATACGATTCCACTTGTAATAATTGAAGTTTAAAATAGGCAATTAAAGGCCATTAAGCAATTAAATACGTAAGAGACAAGCTGCCAAACTGTTAACCCTCAATTGTATGAAATGAAAATATCTGCTTGAAATATTTTAATTATTTTATTAGGTGTACTTTCCTGAAAATTAAAGTCAATAAGGCTGTAGATCAGAGAGAAGCGTTGCTTTTCGATGCTTGGACTTCTGACTTAGTAATATTAATACACGAAAGCAATTCAATTAATAATAAATCTTTTTATAATATTCAACGTCACAAATTATATTTAAACAAATTTTTATGTCATTTTAAATTTGCAAATAAATTCCATTTCAAAAAGATTCTCAAACTTCTATACTTACATCCGTAAAATACACGCTTGAACGTAGAGTTGCGGACACCAGCCCGTCTACTACTACTTTTGTACACACAAAATCAATGATTGATGTTATCCCCCTAACAAACACGAATCGTAAAAGAAGTGAAAAATAATTGCAATCACATCAAGCAGACGGCCCTCGAAGTTGTCAGACGAATAAATTCCAACCATTTGTGTGAATTTGTGCGAAATAACCGGCAATGAATAAATTATGCATTCATAAATTTACATTCTTACTGTTCTTACTAGTTTTATTAATGGCCAAACTTTTGGAGTACTGTGAAAAATCTGCGGGAGCATTCTAAACAATGTTTTGGTAAATTTAACATTTTCATTTTCACCCTTTATTTTTATTTTTGGGCTGGTGATAGCCTTGTATTGTTTTGGGTTGGCCATATTTTTTTAATCGTTGAAGAAAATCCTATCTTCTAGATATTCATCGCAAGGCCGGAAGCGCTTTTAATGAGCAAGAGGTTCTGGTTTTGATTCCCGGGTAGGGCAAAGTGTTATTTGGCTCTTCTATCTGGAATATTGTAGCAGACCAGGGTCTAGATTCGTGCTCGGTTGATAGCAATAAGCTCGCCCCCTATTATATGGGGCTTAAACATATCTGGCGAAATGTGGGTGTAGGTACAGTCAGACATCACATCAGTAGGCCAATTCTCGTACTTAAAAAACGTTCAAATTCAAGTCGCAATCTCATCTCAGCGTCAATCAATGTCAAAAACCTGTCAAAAATGTATGCAAATTGATTGTAACTTTGACAGATTGAGACTGAGATTAGAATGCGAACGGTCTTAAAAATACGGGAATTGCCCCTCAGGTTATACGAAACTGTCAAATTTGTCCAAATGATTTTAAACCTTATCATGTCGAAGGGTAAGTTCCAAATCGAATGAGAAAATTTGACAGTTTGTGGTTACTTGATCTGCCGTTGTGTGTACTATACTGCCGTCATAAGAAAGAAGGCCGTAACTGACAATTTTGTCAAAAATGAGTTAACATGTTCGGCTTCAGCAAAGAAAATTCTATTTTATGGTCTTACACACAAAGCTGTAACTCGTATTAGATTAGAGGTATCATAAGGATTTTAGCCTTAACTACGACATAAATTCTGGTTTTTGAATCTGAAAAGCCTTAATAACACAATAACGGCCTTTTGTGTCAATTATGAAATGCAAACCCCTTTTCCAGTATAAACATTACTGTATTTCAATTCTTGCACACATACAAACCTGGTATATAGTAATATTGTACTCAACATAATATCAATATAGACTTCTTGAAGACAACCTTTTGATTTCGAAGCTTGAAGCATAGAAAACTAGGCGCTGCTCCAAACATACTATTTTTATTTAATATTTAATCTTTTTCTTAACAAAAAGCGCCTTCATCCTCTCTCCTATTAAACATTAAATTTGCTGTGCCCGACAGGGTCAATAATTGATTCGATGTTTTAACATACCAACTGTTATAATGTACACATTATGGAATGCAATAAAGTATTGAGTATTGAACATCATTCCATTCCGTTTTAAAATAAAACCAGTAATTTTTCGGTAACTGTCTAACTAAGACACTTTTAAACTGCATGACTACACTGATACAAAAATCGTTTGAGCAAATCACGTACTTTAAATTTTATATTTAGTATTTAAAATCACTACAAATCTTATTAATATTTGGAAATCATGACAATTATAGTTCAAAATAAGGCCTATTATTTTTGACGTCTTATAAATCAAGAATCACTAACAAAAACCATTCAGTAAATCGCGGGCCTACATTTTAGATAACACTTCAACTATCACAGAATCAACGATGACGTAGTTACGGCATTCTTTCTTCTGACGTCAGTAGAGGTACACCTCGGCCCAACCTTTCAGGACAAATACAGGCGTAACGATGTTGTCATTTTAATTACAGTAGTCGCTTGCAGATTAACCAACAAAACTTCGATTGGTTTTAAATATATTTTATAATTTTACAGCCCGTTTCCATCCACCCACGTCACAGCTTCTCTTAGGTTTTTTCGTCTTAGGATTTTCATAAGTTTCCATCTTTAGCCATCCTCCCTCAAACAACGCCTGTTCTATTTTCTTCTACATCTGTTTTATTTATTTAAAATAATGTGTCATCTGAAAGACCGCCCACACAATAATATGTTGGGTTGACTTTTTAGAAAACAGCTTCAATGACCTGGAGACATTTAAAATACATTGAAACTCAAGACTATTTGAGTAATGTGATTACCTTAATAAATTATACTTTTTGATGTAATAGAATTTATTTTAAATGTCATTCATATTTCAGTTTAAGAGTAAATTCTTAACTCGCAGAAGGTTTTATTAAAATCACTTTTATGTAAATTAACTTACTTGGAATGTCCCTCCAAATGTCATTGAAATATCGATAAATATTATTATAAATTTAATGTTAAGGACCTATACGCAGAGCAGATTGATAATGTGCACCCACATATATCAACTTTTCGATAAATCTCGATTTTTTTAAACTAAAAGTACTGGCTCAATCATGGAAAAGATTTGATGGTCGTAAAAACATCTTTGACTAGTTCAGTTTTCAACCTACAATGCATCAAACAACTGTTTTAACAAATCTTACCACATCCTGAATTCTACAAAGTCTTCTATTTTCAAAAACGATTCCTCGTTTAAAAACAAACGAGTGCGGTGTCGGTTAACCTCTAGTTCCCTTTATTGTTCCTAATGAAGCTCCGTCGCTCCGATTCTAAGAACAGCTGACCACAATGTGATAGGATCATGATTCATGCAGTTGATAATGTTGGGTGCAGCACTGACTGTTAATGCATGATGTTATTGTTTCACAAATTATTAGCTATGGCTGTATGCTTTCCTCCTTTTGTTTTTTTTTCGGTGTCTTTATGACCAGTTTCATGGTAGCTATGCAATAATCATTTCAGTATTGCATCAAAGTTATTTTCAGTATAATATTTGTTGGTTTGCGGTTAGTAACCCTGTTTTTCTTTCCTTCAATTTGGTAACAATATCTAACTATTCCTTACTGGTGCTTTACCGTTTTTACTTATTGTCTTCATTTATTTTAATGATCAAACTAGCACTCCTTATTGGGTCAAATCTGGGATTTAAACAAATAGTGAACAACCAACGCACCCAAAAGAATAATGACCTCATCGTATTAATAATAAAATTAATCGAAACATTCTAGTAATTCATGTGTGAAACATTCATCATGTCACAACAACATACGCAATCTAAAAAAAAAAAACAACTCGTTTAGTAAAACAGGAACTTAATTAATAGGCACACAGAAAGTGACAAAAATATACTGAAGTATTTAATTGACATAGAAACACGACACGATTAATATAACTCATTTATTTTATGACACTACGGGTATTATAAAAGTTACAAAGGGGCCATTTATTTTGACACGAGAATGGTCGGGTTTGGCACGTCGCCAGAAATAGCTGCCACCTATCGACAGGCACAGGAAATGTGGTATCGACAACACTATTATATTTCAGAGAGCTTATATTTTTTTTTTTAAACTTTGCCCCACACTAGGAATTTCTCCTGTATTGTGGGAACGTTTACAAACATTTAAACTCGCATACACAATATATTGAGGGAAGGAAAAATTTACTACATTTAATAAATTGAGTAGCGACTGTGTAATTTGACATGTTTACAACAGTTGTGCAATATGAAATTCAGGTTTAAACAATAGAAAGATAGAAGAGATAGATAGAATCGTGAAAAATCGTCCTCAAAAAGAATTCTTCAAATACATTGTTTTGGAGCAGCTGAATTTATTAAATATTATCACTGAGAGAAAATATTAATATTAATTGGCACAAAAGGGAGGACGACTATATTCAGCAGAGAGTACGTAGAACAAGGGTGCCTCTCAAGGGTAATCTTTAGAAAAAGACAAAATACTTCAGAAACAATAAAAAATAATTTTGTAACTCATTTTGTAAAGCCAAAAGAAATAATAAACACGAAACTTCCTTTCAAACATCGCCCGTTACCTTATTCATTAAACTAAAATTTAATTAAAATTAAATTAGCGAAATCCTTGTTCAAACTTGAGTTACGGAATCAACATAAAAGATGGCTCAGTCATCCAGTTTGTTGGGAATCTCATAAAATCGACTTTGATGTTCGCGATGAGATCGTCTAATTACTACCGGATTTCTTCAGCCTCTAACCTTTACAAGGAAATATCACAGGTCCTTTAAATTGTCGAGGTACTGTGGGCAGTTTGTTGGCAGACGTAGCTCCTTTTTTATACATATTAACATTTTTATTTTTTATAATGACACTTTTCACATAATCATTTCTTAAATTAAAATAAAACAAACATACATTTTTTTTTAGATATTCTCTACAGCGAGGCTAAAATATTAAAGAGGTACTTATGTATTTTATTTTTAAAGGCGGTTTTCGTGATACAACTTTTTATATCGACTGGAAGGTTATTAAAAATAGTTTGACTAAAAACTTTCTACACCTTCGACCACAATAATTATTACAAGTGGGCACTACACATCTTCTCATATTATTGTTCCTTGGAGATCTAAACATACTTGTCATGTTAGTGTCTGCCGATCTATTCTGTAAAATTCTCAACGTGAAAAGACCTGTCATTCCACCGGATTGACACTATTGACAGAATAGATTGGCCGGTGGTGCTGGTGATGTTATAGACTACTTTAATGTTATTACTGGTGGCAGTCAAGTATACGACCCATCTGGTGGCAAAGGGTCAAAAAGCCTGGTGGCATAAAGCATAAGCCCTAAAATTATTATTATTTTTTTTAGTTATAAATATTTTCTAAGTTATTTTTGCACCTACTAAGTATTGTCTCTGCATCACCCTAAGGTAGACTGGTAGAAAATGCCCAAGGCATTAAGTCCGCCTTTGTACAGTTTTTACTTGTGCATAAAGTTTTAATAAATAAAAATAAAGCCTATGAACCTCTGCACTACCAGAAACAAGGCAGATGCTTTGACATCCCAGAGACCAAATAAATTGAATAACGAGCAGCCAGTTAAGTAAAGTAAAAGTAAGTAAAGGCATAGGCCTTTAGTAGAAATTAGTACCACGACCTGCATAACAAAATAATAAGACTGCTCCGAGACACAGAGCACAACCCAAGAGTGTTGCAGCGGTTGCACTTGTGTGTACCCGAACGTTATGTGTGGAGGCGGTGGCCCCCGCCACTGCTGGTCGTTCCATCAGATAAGACCAACTTGCTGGCCAAAACCCCTCTGACTCGAACAATTTGCACCATCAACTTTATTCAGGTCGAAATTGATATGTTTGTGTATTTTTATATTGTTATATATATATTTTTACTAGTACTATTGTTTACGCTATGTTATAAACAATGATCTCTATGATCAAGAGATTTATTTTGTGCTTAAATTTTAATTTTGTGTGTGTGTCTTGCATATTGCAATAGGTTAAGAACTGTAATGATAGTATAAGGCATTGACATAAATAAATGTCTAACAAATAGGTACCTGTTTCACATTACAATCTTTACCTAAACAGTGAGTAAGGAAACTTATAACTTACTCAACATATGAAATGAAATGAAATGTTTATTTCTGTAAGTAGATCTTTTTTTTAAACTAGATGGCGCCGGCATTTCCTAGCTGACTGATCCCTGAGAAGAAATGCCGAAACTAACTCAGAGTTCATGGTCTCTTTTGAAGTCCAAACATTATAAATTATTAGGACTTTATGTGAGTCTTACAATGCAGGGCCATGTCTGGAAGGGCTAGTATACTAGTATTAAGTAAAAATATTCCCATTTCATCCAATTTCCACACCACAGTGAAAATACATTTGGTTCACATAATTCACCTCCTTTCTACAAACCGGACATATTTCATTTACACTCTCTAAATAATTCATCCGGGTGTATCCTCACTTATCTATTCTTTTTGTAATTCTGTTCCCTTGGGTTGGGTGGTTGGAGTATTATTTTCTAAGCTATATAATATTATAAAGAGAAAAGATAAGATTTTTTGTATGTTTATATGTTACGCTTTTACGCTAAAGCGGCTAAACGGATTTGGATGAAATGCGGCACATAGATAGACTATGACCTGGATTAGGACTTAGAATACTTTTTGTCCCGATATTCTCACGGGATCAAGACTTTTGCGGGTGAAACCCCGGGGCGCAGATAGTATTAAATAAGCTGGGTAGTGGGTCGCCCTAAGCTAAGGATGCCGCAACAGCCTTCCAGTCTGATAAAATAATTAGTGCGACCCACATAACCCACATTATGAGGTTTATTCCAAATAAGATTTTTATTTGGGATGAAGGGTAGGCTTTAATAATATATGAGAACATTAACTCGCCGTTTCTGACAGGTTTTTAAAATTATTGTAATGTGGATTTTTATCGCTTAATTTGTATGAAGTTTATTACCATTTTGTTCGTTTTTGCACGATTAGGCTGAAATAAAATATAACACCAATTTTGGTAATCTGTTGGACTTTTGACTTTGATTGAGGTGTTCGCAGTTTTTATTGTTTTATATGCTTTACCCACGTCTTTATCAGTCCTCCATTTTCCTTTAAAATATTGCCCGCTGTAATCCAATTTTTTTTACTAAATAGTTCTGTTGTCAATCTTGTCACTGCTGCGATTTTGTATCCTGTTTTGGCGACTAATTGAAGAAATAAAAGTGGTGTGTAGCCACGAGTGACCACAACAATAACTAAAAAAGATCATAATTAACACCCTAAGAATCTACATAGTTTATAGAACATACTTTAGATATATTTTACTAAACTTTCTTCATAGGAACACGGGGTCGTGAACTTATAGTTTGGACAAACATATTCACATGGTTATGTTACAACCAATTTGTTTTACTAGCTCGACACGTAACAAATTACCTACGTTTATTTTGTTTTTCTTGTAGCCTTCATATTTTATATAATAACATATTATTTCTAGAGTTTGCTTGTATATAAAAAATATATAATTATAATAAAATAAATACATGTATATGGGTGGGTTTTCCCTAAATATACTTCACTTTGCAACGCATTTTATAATTTATCACAGCCATTAAATAATACTTAAGATAAAATGCGCTAACGCTTTCACAGTTATCTCGGCAAGGGATGACCAAAATCATTTTGTGAAGGAGAAATAAATCGTTCACATTTGATTTATATCTTTTACGCGCAATTTAATGTCCTGCTCCTGCTTAGAGCGAGATATTGACACGAGTGCCCGTAATTCTTTTGAAAAAAGAATGGTATTTCGTTTTTCTTTTTCATTGTTAATGACTTTGTAGCAACCTTATCCGTTGTAGATCATGTGTATTTTCCTCGACTGGTATTGCTAGGCTTCTTGTGATGGAATTAGAAGATTGTTGTCTATTGTAAGTCTTCAAAATTTGGTATTTAACATTCCTAATATTACTACTATTACTTTCTCTTCTGCTTTTTCATTAGCGAAATAAGTTACAGTTCACTTCAAACAAAAATGAAACTGTATGGTCCTCTTTTACAAAACACGACATTACGAAATTAAAAATCCTGTGAAGTAAGATGTAGTAAACCAAAATTTATTACTGTACAAATGAACTAGAATCCTCTACTCATTACTTCATACTGCTCCATATCGCTCAGGGAGATATTTAAATAGCACGCATTGTTTGCTCACTCACTCTGAAGAGCGATCGCGGTCTCTTTGTTATTTGAGCGGTGTCAAGTAGTTGTTGTGGGGCTAGTAACGGCTAAACGGTGTCATTTCTCGCTTAGCTTTGCTCTGCTCACAATTGAACTATATTTTAGATACGTTTTTATTTTATCAATGCTTACAAGCTAGAAAGTTTATTTTATTGCCAAATGGGCCTGCTCTTGACCTCAATTTCGCTTGATGGTGTAACGGTAGCTACCTCGCCACATGCGAACTACACATCACACTGACGTCACGAAAATACTGCATCGCGCAAGCAGAGTTTACTGCGCAACTAGCATATTATAATCAACGTCCCGACATCAATCGTAGGGCAGTTGCCCACCAGACTCAATACCCGTCTGGTCGGAGGATCCTCCCTTTACTATGGGTATGAGTGAACTTTACACCCTGCTCCTCATACCTCTATACTGGTGACCGAGCCTTCATCAGACATTGACCACTGCTTCCTCAATCTTTCGAGCGGCGAGACTCAGCCAGCCAACATCCACGGCTTCAAAAGGGTATCCTGATCACCACCATGCAGCAAACGCGCGTTCCTGGTCAACACATCACACATTGGCACAGCACACTGCACTTTCCGGTCCACAAGTAGAGCCCTTCACACCTCTCCTGGTCGACGCCAGCAGACAGCGGTCTGCTGGTGTCGACGTAGCGACGTCTATACCATCTTCGTCAATACCGCTACAATGGAAAACGATGGACGAGGTCTATGTTAGAACCAGCGTGCCCAGAAGATGCCTGTTCAGTCTTGGTTGTAGGAAATGTCAGTTATACCTAGTTAAGGCGAGTAGAGAAGCTAAATTTTAAATAGCCAACCAATAATCAGATAGATTTTAGATATTTATTTTAGGCATTCATCACCATGCTTGCTCAAGACGGAGTGGCAATGTCAGACTTATACGCAACTCAATACAATTATCATCATCAGCCTATATTCGTCCACTGCTGGACGTGGGCCTCTCGTAGTGAACGCCACTGAGCTCGAACTTCGGCTCTCCTCATCCAGTCTCTGCCAGCCGTCTTTCACTCAATACAATGCAATATGTAAATTAGCTCCGTAGCTAGGTTCTCTGCTATATTGACTAAGTTGTTTTTTTTTTGTAACACCACTTGCGAGGCCTTTTACCAGTAGTGGGACGTCACTACTGGTAAAAGGCCTCGCAAGTGGTGTTACAAGACAATGATATCTTTTAACACCACTTGCGGCATGTCTAGTCATTTATTATTTGCTCTTATGCCACCCAAGACGCAGGCGCGTCGCTTTTCCTTCTGCATACTATTGCTGCGTCTGCGTCCCGTCCTCGTCTCACGTCCCTTCTGTGTGGTCCCCGCCTGTGCCATACAAAACAAATCGTTCGTCTATTTTTGTTTTCACCCAGCTTTCCTTACCTCGTTCATTTCTCGCATAGCTCCCATAGGAACCTTACCCTCTTTGACACTAGATACGTTGATGAGTTTCATAGATCAAAGGTCTAAAGACTCCAAGATGTTCCGTAATGGGAAACTGTAATTACTTTGTTTTGGAATGTCACTAAACGGTATTGTCTTATCAGGAAAGTTATTTCTGGTGTTATTTTGATGGAAGTACTGCAATATAGTGGTTTAATTGCGAACCATTTTAAGAAAAGTCTTCGGAACTTTAGTCTTCTTTTCATACTTGGTCTCTGACTATGGTGAGTAGGATCGCATTCAGTTTCGGTGTTTAGCTGTAAGATTAAACTGAAAGCCGACAGTTATTCCAGAAAGCTGCCAAGACTACTGGGTAATCTTAAAGCTGTTTAACGTTACCGGGGACATCTGGCGTCAACGTTAGAGTATTTTTAAACTGCAGAGTCCTTTTCGAACATACCATGTCAATAGGTTTACAATCCACAAGCATTTTGACGCGAAGTCATATAAGATACTCCGCCTAAAGATATTTCCCAGCTCCAGATCGTAATATCTTATTAACACTCCTCTCATAAAAACTTGCTCACCAAATTATCGTACCTACTATCGAAACTACGACAGGTTCGTAGTATATCTAAAATTACATCACATGTGTCAGCCAGTGGTGAGTGGCGCTATTACTCACAGCTTGGCAACACCTCAGGTGAACGGCTGTGGATAATTGGAGGGAATCTCCAAGACAAATTGACAGCCGGCTTAACGACAGGTTTCCTATTTCTGTAATGGTTGCTGTCTGATGCTACGTTTGCATGTACTGGAGTTGCGTGTCTATTGTATTATGTTTCTTGGTCATTTTCGGCAATATGTATTCTGAGTCTATTGGTGCTTCATGCGTATAGCCTTCCTTGGTAAGTTAGGTATGATATGATCATTATTTGCTCTAGATACCGTCGCGCGGCGGTTTTTTACAGTTGATGCACGTGCGAAATACGTCATCGCCGCTCTAGTGTAAACAATGGGTTTTTCTAAGTATTCAATTGTTTTAATTAAAGCTGATAACAGGCCGGGCACCCAGATACCCAGGGGCCATTGACGGTAGTTTGCTATTGGAAACGAGAGCTTCCCGCGGGTTATTAGCGGTTATAATCCTACAGTATGCGATCGATAAGAAGGAAAATGGATTTTACGCAGAAACTGACACAGTGCATGTAATGAGTAAGAGTTTCTGTGACTACGAAGCTGAACTTGACGCTGCCGATGCCGCTAGCAGAATAGTCGACATCAGCACGACTGCCGAAGTCACGAAAGAAAAAACAAACTGAATTTTTCGTTAAATTTCACCTGCTATCCTGAACGGCCGCGTACTGTTAGTACATGGATGAGTTTACGAGTGGAGTAAGCACAGCCTCGATCAAGCACACATCTTGATTTTATAGTATGAATAACATCACCACAACACAGAAACCGATGCTACCCAGGCTACCGAAATACACAATTCGCCACTATAACCACAAAACGAAGACTCAATAATAGTAAACCTCAAATAGGTCCGCATTCGTCTTTTAACCGTCTACATTCGATTGTTTGACCGCGCTTACGTCAACTGTTTCCCATTATCAGAAATGATGTTTATTTAGGTTAACGCGGTTTTATTCCTCGCTTCTTTTGTTTTATCAGTGTAGTTTTAGTCGAGTTGGTAGTTGCACTCATTTCCACATGTCCTGTCCGAACTACGTTTTAGAAAAAGTATAACATCAAATTGGTTACTCGTATTCCCGAAATGTAGGCAGAGCTACACCAGTAGCAATATAGCCAGAGTTCACAAATCACCGACTGCTATTGAGAATTTCCTTTGTGAAAAACCCAATGACACTTTGCTTGACTTGGGGATCGAAATCAAAAACCCACGCTCAACAGATGAGCTTGCGTCCACCAGACCAACGAAGCAGTCATTTTTAGCACTATGTATAACACGAAACTCTCTTTAAAATTAGCCCCAAGAAATATAAAAATACTCCTTCGATTTTTGTGAGCACAATCGTATAATTGGATTGGCGAAAAGATCTTTTAATAAATGTTAAAGAAGTTTCGTTTAGCCTTTGATCAAGTAATTAAGATTTACATAATACTTATTCGGGGCGTTAATAGAATATTAAGCTAACAATTCTGATCTTATTTATATCGACATCAAAATAAATCTTTAATCAATGAGTTTTTAAAGGCTCGTTAACACGTGCGTGTTCATTTTATTTTAGAGTGTGTTTTAACTTACTTGGGTACATTTTATCATAGGAATTATGTCATCATCATCATCATCAGCCTACAGCAGTCCACTGCTGGACATAGGCGTCTCCAATTGCACGCCATTTAACTCGATTGCTCCACCTAGCCTGAGGGCGTCCTACCTTACGTTTGCCGATTCGAGGTCTCCACTCAAGAACACGTCTACCCCAACGGTCATCGGTTCTACGGCTAATATGGCCGGCCATTGCCACTTCAGCTTGCTTATTCTGTAAGCTCACTCCGCCGTCGACTCTGTCTCTGTCACCACTGACTTAGTCTACTCTAGAGTCAAGAGCGACCCATCTTATTTTTATTTTTTTTAAACTCCTCTTTCCGAATTCTTTTCCTCATAGAGACTCCAAGCATAGCTCGATCCAGGAATTATGTCTATAACTAAAAATGACGAACTTCCATACAAACTTTCATCACCTATTTAACCCCTTTAAAGGATGAATTTAAAAAAATGCTTCTTTAGTTACCTTATATTGACAAGTAAGGAACTCTGTCATTATAGGGATCTCAATTTTATGCTTCTAGACCCAGAGGCTTAGACTGTGCGTTGTCTTCAGTGAATTATTTTATTAAATAAACTGACTGACTTTGACTTTGAAAAAAAATACTGAAACTGAGAGGTCACAGTCTCTTTTAAAGTCCAGACATAGTCTTGGTCAGATCATGTTAAGACCATGTAGATTGTTGTCTGAAATGGTCATCTGAGGAAAAACCACACATATTGAGTGGAACTGTCCAGCCAGTGTACGTAGGTATGTGTCAGTAATCGTGCAGCTCAACTCAGAACTTAAGGAGCTCAAAGATTCGACGAACAATATCAAAGAAAGGACATTTGGGTAGGCTAAACTACACAAGGTAAAACTAAAACAATGACTTACATAGTCCTTACATTCTTAATAATAAAATAATAATAGTATACTTCACAAAGTAAGTATTCCTATCATTGTGTATAGTATAATAATCACCAAATGTCAAAGTATATGTAAAAAAAAACAACATTCAGTATGCAAAAATTTCAGCAACTCAACCCCGAACCCTTTTTGGCAGATTACTAAATTATAATGATGGTAACTAGTTAATGGTGCCGATTCCCTTGTTCACAAACTAAACTAAATTTAAGTTGAGTGCATCTTTTTCATTAGGAAAAGGACAGAAGATAAATATTAGTTTAGTCCTATCAAATTCTGTCAGCACCTGACGTAATTTGATGTAGTTTTAGTAGTTAACTTTTTAATCACGTCTAAACTTGTATGGAGTAGTGTCAGGCGCTGATTAATTTGACAGGACTAAACTAAAATTTATCTTCTGTCCTTTTCTTAATGAAATAGAAAGAAAAAGATGCACTGAACTTAAATTTGGTTTAGTTTGTAAACAAGGAAATCGGCACCATTAATAAGTTATGGAGAAAACTGTTCTAGTTCTAAATTACACCAAAGATAACACGGTCGAAAATTCTCAATTGTTTAATAATTTAAATTCTATCTAAATATTCCAACAGCTATTTCCAATTACCCAATAAAACAAATATACCAAATTGATCATGATACGCTAGGCAGGTGCATTTGTGGTCGTGTGTTAGGCGCTTACGCACCTGTGCAGTATTAATATACCTGGCGGAATCTACCTGATTTAATCCCTTGGCATCGTATCTAACGCATTTGCGTGTCTGTATAAGTTACGACACAAAGTTGAGCGTTGAAAATTTACGTCGTGTGTTTGTAAGTTGTCTATTTATGATCTTGTTAAGGCTTGTTGACAACTAAATGTTCATGTTAAACAAGTTTGTCTTGTTTTTCATGTTCTCTACTACTTAGCAGAAGTGGTTATTTATATGGTTATGATTGATAAAGGGGGTGGGTTTGACCGGAAAATTTTCACAAAGTTCAGTATCACCTCTCGCTTCCATGTTAAGAAATGGTTGCCTAAGTAGCAGAGTTATGAGAAGGAGAGATGGAAAGAGAGAAATCAATAGGTATTTTTTTAGTCATAGGAAATTCACAGTCAGTCAAATATATAAAAGGAGATTTTACAAAGTACCTTTTCCAGAGTTCCTCAGAATTATATAAAAAAAACCGATCTTCCAAAAATCTTCACTTCTTCTTCTTTTAGACACACACCTCAAAAATAACACAATATATATTTAAAATATCAAAATTAATTCTGTATGAAATCGGTTTAACTTAATTTTTGTTACATATTTTTTTATAAAGCAACAAAAACGCGTAACATATCGTTACAAAAACGAAATCAAGCATGAGTTGAATTACAATCTCAAACATTTGAAGATCAGAAAGAATCATAGTGGATTTATCCAGCTTCTTTTTAGATGATGTTTAAATTATTCTTTAAATTTACGCAAACTTAATAAGGGAGAGCCTAACCATTGTTTTTATTATCTGAACAACCAAAATTAAAGGTTTATTGTTGAAAAAACACTGCACAGGAACATACATACTTTTCAAGTCGGTGGCACCAGCTGTCAAAATGGCGGACGGACGTTCTGTTGTCATCTTATTGGATGATGTTTAATGCAGAATGTTGCCAGTTGAAAACCTCAAATATCTACTAATAGGTATTGGTGTTACAATAAAGAATAACAAAAATTAACGAAATGGAAGAAACATATTGAACGGATGGTGTTACTATCATGCTTTAGGCTATTTATTTATATTTTATATCATTAATATTATAATTAGAGTCATAAAGATATTGCGCAATGAGAACGTGTAAGTATGCGAGTAGTTTCTTCTATAAGAAACTTTTTGTTACGCACTCGTGCCTAAAGACATAATGGGGTTGATTTAGGGATATGTTATGAGACTAAAGAAGTAAACTTCTATTTTTTTATTCTGTACCTATAATTCGATGCGAAATGTTTAAACCCATCTGGAAAAAGTGTTGTTCAAGGATCATAAAACTTAATTGTTCGCTTAAATCTGTTATCCCTGGACAATCCTGGTCCTGGTTTCCTGGTTCAATGTTATATTCACGTGGACGTTCACACCACAAAATGTACGAACATTTTGAAAATCGCCCTTATATCTTTGAAGTAGGTACTGATATAATCGCTTGGCAAGAACCAGACCAAACTCCCCTGGCTGGAGGCTTTGAGTTAGCTCGAAGGCACCACAGGATTGACCGGTTAAGCAGTCACGGCCTCTCAAGGCCAACTGCGAAATGCCATATACAAAAAAAAAAAAAAAAACAGCCCAAACTTTATTTTTTCTGTTAGTTGTTAAAATGTTAGCTAAATCTGTCACTGAAACATTAACCGAACTATACATAAATCAACTACTTAAACAAAAACACCAATTTCATTACCTTCATACTATATTATCCCAAACCAAATTAATGCTATCATTAAATAGCTAGTTCTTTTCCATTAAAATAAATGTATTAACTGAGAATCGTTGGGTCAAGCCAAACAAAACCATTCGTTTAAGGTGCGCCTGCCCTTAATTGCTATCGTTTGGTTATATACTGTACGTGTGTGTAAACAGCCTTTGGCTCGTAATACCTCGTCATCATCTATCTAGTCTTTTCTCGGTCGGCTTCCAGTCTAACCGGATGCAGCTGAATACCAGTATTTTACATGGAGCGACTGCCTATATGACTTCCACAACCCAATTACTGTGTAATACGGTACCCCTTGGTAAGACTGGTGGTCAGATTTTTGGGCTTCTGAGGACTCGTAACGACTGTTAAAGATCCACGAATGACAGCTGGGACCAACGGCTTAACGTGCTTTCCGAGGGACGGTGGGTCTTGGTATGTAAAGATGGTCACCCATCCACGCACCAACCGCGGTAAGCGTAGCTTAACCTGATCGATCGACCCGTGCGGCTGATATTACTTGACCACAAGCCCCCGTAACTTATAGGCTCGTAATACCTATAGTTAAATATTTGATGGAGGATAAATATTAATGTCGTATAGTGACTAAGAATAGACAATGTTAGGTTATTGATTATGTAGAAGGGCCAGCTTCGTTATGATTATGACGATTAATTAGCATCAGTTCGTGACTTTATCCGCGTGAAGTTTACTGTTTCAACATAATTATGTAACATAATCCTATAGCACTCGGCAATAGTGTACATTTCTATCAATGCAAGAATTTTTGTAATCGGATCAGTACTTCTAGTGACTTTAAAGATATAGAATATAAAGATAGACTATAAAGATAGACTATAAAGATAGACTATAAAGATATATTATAAAGTCATAATTTTAGTACCTAGACGAAAATTTAAATTCATCTCATCATCTCCCTTATAAATACCTATTGACTTATATATTATACTATTAATTTTTCTTAGAAAGTACCTATCTACTATTTTATAATTATAAATTAAAAGTGCTTCCTCTCTCCTAACTCACTTATTTTGCTGTGCCTGACAGGGTCCATGTGATCTAATTTTAAGTTTACCACCTAAGTTTACATGTGGAATGCAATAAAGTATTGAGTATTGATTACTTACTTCTTACAAACAAAAAAAAAATCACCTCTTTATAATAAGTAATGATGATGACGACTGACAAATCTCATGTTTACTATAAAGGTACATCCGTTATAGTTAACGTGAGATTGAAATACCTTTAATTAAGCCACGAGTCACATTCATATTCTTCCCGTTTAAAAAAAATAATAAATGTACTGGACCATACCTGGGACCTTCTGGCTACAGAGATATGGTTAGTTAGAAGGTCAAAATTCCAACTTTTTAATGTTATAACTTATCTTTAAAAACTTCTACAATCCCTGTAGCGCTCTATGCAGCCATAAGCACAATGTTTTGTGTGCGTTGCGTTCCGTAAACAGCGAATTATCACACCGAAATAAAAGTCGTTTTCCAGCAAATATTTTTGCACGAAGTTACTTCAGTTATGTTAGAGGGTTTGGTTTCCGCACTTAGTTCTTCAGGTGGGCCATGGCAGCCGTTGGTGGTTATTCCAACAAGCCCACCTCCCTCCAGAAGTTGATTCTGTCTCCTTCACTGCTAAGAACATCTGTGTAGGGTCTGGGTAACGCCTGTGCATTCAAAGAGTACATGTGCAACGGTTTCCTCAGCCTCCATGCAAGCTCTGCGTACAGGACTCTCCGTTATGCCCACTGCATGGAAGTGTTTGTTTAGCGAGCAGTGTCCCGTGAGGGTCCTCGTCACCAGGCGCAGGCCGTTCCTAGTCTAGGCGTAACAAACGTCTGGTTAGCCTGGCTTCTATGGATGGCATAGCTTCCCTGGACTGCCTACAGCCCTGTGACGAGATCTACCAGCTCTCCGCTTGTGTGTGGGTGAACTCCTGTAGCAACCTGGGTAGCTGGTTGAAGGGGATGGGCACAATAAGTTCGGGTCCACAGACTGACGCGTGTCCTTCAGCGCAACTTTTCACACCGAAAACAAAAGTCGATACCAGCCGTTCTTTTTTCACAGTTACTTAGTTTGACGTACAGAATGAATAGATGACGGTTTTGTGATGGGTCTTTTTACATTCTGATATAATTACTGTTGTTCTTATTTTGGCCAACGAAGAACAAAATCAAAAGTCATTTATTCAAATTAGGCTGAGAATCAGCACTTCTTGAACGTCAAAATCACAAAAGACAGTCCCCCCAAAACGCCCACCCTTCACCACTTCCTAGTGCTTTAGCTGGGAAGAAGAAGTAGCGGAACAAAGTCCCCAGCAGCACTGCTGTCTGTTCAGTTAGAAGAACTGGATTCTATATAGTAATAAGTAATTAACATTACGAAACACAAAAATATTAAAATTATTTGCCATAATTATGTCAGCTAGCACACGCCAATATTTAAAACTATACTCAAGCAGAAATGAATAATAAAAACAAAAACGCAAACAGAACTTAATACATAATAAAAAGCCTCCTGGCATAAAGGGCGTGCCCGCTTACATAATTATGCAATGCTGCATTATGTTTATATGTATATAGCTGTAACTTGTAGCCACAAATGATAAACTAGGACCTTCGAAGTAAAATAAAGAAACATTAATTACTAATAACAATAACAAAACCATAGCGTAGAACGTAAGATCTGAACGTTATTTATTCATCGGAGAACTAATTAACCTTCCGAAAATAGAGAGATAAGGTTTTATTCAAAAGAAAACTTGTTTTTCGTTAGCAGTTCGCGTGATGTACGTCGTCATGAAACAATTTATGTTGTAAGATAGTATTTATTGTACAATTACTTACTTACCCACCTACCTACCGAGTTCAATGCTCTTTAACGTAGTGCTGACGCTTTCCATAGAATTAAATTAATAATACACTGTACCTATACTGTTTTGTTATGGTTTATCGAGTGTCGGGTATTTACCGTAAATTCTTTATCGATATATGATAGAATCTGCCGGTCCACGTTTCATCCATTTCTGATAATTTGGTTTTACTGTTGTAATATGTATTTGTTTTTCGTTACAAGGATTGATAAATAACCGTTATCTAATCTGCACTAATTCAACGAATGCAAATGCAATTCAGCCAATCACAGCAGTTAACAGAAACCAGGGCTCGTGGCTAAATGATAACAGCTACACGGGTCAATCAAAGGTTAAGCTACTCTTGGCGATTCGTGGATGGGTGACCCTACATTAAATGTTGGTCCCGGCTGTCATTCGTAGATTTTTGACAGTCGTTACGGGTAGTCAGGAGCCCAAAAGTTTGACAACCAGTCTTACCAAGGAATATCTTGTTACACGACGACACGACGACACGACACGACACGACACGTTGTTGTTGACGACACGTTTGGTGTAGTGGCTACAGTGGCTAAGTGTAGTCAGCGAAACCAAATGGTCCTGGGTTCGAATCCCGGTAGGGGCAAATGTTTGTATGATGAATATGGACATTTGTACCCGAGTCATGGATGTATATTTATAATATGTATGTATTTACGAAAAAAAAATGTATTTAAGTAGTGTATCAACCATCTGGTATCCATAACACAAGCCTTAATAAGTGCTTAACTTGGAACTAGATGGTGCTGTGTGCAATGTCAGACGATATTTATTTATTTTATAGTACCTAACTGGGTTGTGGAGGTCAGATAAGCAGTAGCTCCTTGTAAAATACTGGTATTTAGCTGCATCCGGTTAGACTGGAAGCCGACCATAACATAGTCCGGAAAATGCTAAGCAGATTGATTTTTTTACACAGCAGTTAACGTGTGTTTGACAGGTTGTTAGCAAATTGTTGATTCTGAGTATAGTCTAGGTTTCTAGTTCTATCTTATCTAGGCATAAAACTATGATTTTCTATAAAATAAAAACCTATTAACACTTTGTTGCTGCAACTTATGGTATGCCACAGGCAATTAAATCGCACCATGTAAATCTGACTTAGCTAATATAATTTTCATTCACAAAAAAATACAATTATCGTTGTCTACTCAAGCTATGATATCCGTAAAATCCAAAATACTTTGCTGACTAACCCTCAATAAATAGCCCAGAATACACCTGTCTCAGTCAGAACACAACGGTACATAATTTTATTTATTATTATTTTATTTCAAATGTACAACAATCATAATAATTATGATCTTAAATGGATTAAAATAAATGATATTTGAATTTCGCCCATAAGCACACATACCTGCACCCCCTATTTCTAAGTTTATTTTAATTCATCCAGGCTAATGTAATTTCTTATAATTTTATTTTAGCACAATCTATAAATTAAAATTAATATTGTTTTTAATTCAATTTTTAATCTAAGTAAATTTGTTTTAATCCTAATTTTATTAGAATTTTGATTTAATAAGATTGTTTAACTTTTCTATTTTATTTTATTTTATTCTAATTTTATTTTCGGATTCTATTTTTAGTGCATAATTAAAGGTTCAAATAATAAACTTCATTTTAAGTAAAATAGTTTTGTCACCTTTGCTGCATGAAACTTGCTCAATTGTAACCTAAATGGAAGTAGTCACTGGCTCCTGAAATACAGGTACTCTAACCTAGCTCTGGAGCCAGGGTCTCAAATGAATCTGTAACCGGTTTTTATGGCAATCAAGAGTTTATTATTATTAAAATTTGAATGATGTACTGCAGTGTTTATCAAACACAAAACAAATTATGATGACTATGAATATTTACGTCCACGTTTCCTCATGTAGTTATTTACCTGATATTTTGAGTAAACGTGAGTAATAAAGTACATATTCATAATGATTTGGTTTCATAGTCACAGTTTTATGGTATGGTGTTAAATGGATTGACAAAGTCATAAATAATTATTCTGCCGGGTACTCTATCTGGATGTTAGTCTAGTAGTATCAAAGTTATCAAGGTAAGGACAGATAAGATAATAATAAATAAATCGTTTAATAATAAATCGTTTATTAACCAGCTTGAGTTCTTACATTTCCTTATAACTAAAGTACAAATGAACTACTCCTAAAATTAATGTTATAAGAGAAACATAATTTTAATACTTTGACTAGTGGACTCCACACTAGGTCGAGCCTGTCTCGTGGAGTCCTTGAGAGATTGGAACAATTTGAAAATTCTGAGTCGACACTGTATTGTTAATGTATTTAAGTATTACATATTCTTCTTAAAAATTTTACGTAAAACAAAGTCAAAAATAAGTATGTACTTAAAAATAAAAAATAAAAAGTTTGAAATACGGTGCTGTGTTGTAAATGTAGGTATTTACACAGAGCATGTAGCCATGGCATCATCATTAATTGAGCTTTAGTAAGTATGTGACCAAGAGAATGATAAAGTAAGAATGTGCAAGTATGTGGGGTTAGGGAGGTAGTGTGAGAGTGATATGATTGAGGAAGTGAGTGAGATAAAGTGTTTGTTATAAATGTGATTATGACATTACTCTAACGAAGGCTTCGGTTTCCGAGTAGGACAGATCTAATAGCCACTGTTTAATATTTTTTTTTGCTTGGTTGCTTCTAAAATTTTTGATGTCACAGATTTTAGCAATTTTATTATAAATGAAACTGAGCATAAATTCTTGCATATGTTGTGCAAAGGCGGTTTTTACTACAGTAAGTGGGCATTTGAAGATTCGTAGTTTAAGTAGTTCTTGATATTCTGTGGATTGGATTGATATTTTGTGCTGTTTTATTACTAATTTAAGGATGTATAACTGTCGGACATTGAGTACTGATGCTTCTTTATACAGGTGATCTGTGGGATAACGAAAGTGTTTTCTATACATAACCTTTAGCACTGATCTTTGGGCTCTTTCCAATTGTATCATTGAGGTTATGCCGACTCCGCCCCATACTGGTATGCAGTAGCAGAGAACTGACTCACATAATGCCACATAAACTAGGTGTAACATCTCTTTGTTGGCCGAGTTACGTAATAGTTTAATTACGTGAATCAGCTGTCTAATTCGCTTAGCTACTAAGTCAATGTGGGGTCTGAATGAAAGACGTTGATCTAACAGAACCCCTAAGTATTTTAGAGATTCGACCTTTTTAATTTTCTCACAGGTGCAGGGGGTTGTGCTGCAAGTTGAAGGGTGGATTTGAAGCTGTAAAGGAAGTTTTGGTGCTGATGAGAGGGTTTTATGGAAACAGATGTAGTTCGTTTTTTTAATATTAAGTGACAAAAGGTTAAGATCGAGCCATTTTTTAATACTAGTTAGACCGTTTTGAGCTTCTTCGTGGACTGTTTCCCAAGAATTGTTGTGAAAAATAATAGCCGTGTCATCTGCATAGCAGATGACTTCTGCATTTTGGGTGATGGCGTGATGAATATCATTAATATAGATGATAAATAGTGTCGGGCCCAGGACGCTACCTTGAGGCACTCCAAATTCTACGCTGCTGTGACCGCTGATGGTATCCCCAATTTTCACACATTGCCTTCTGTTATAAAGGTAGGACTCAAACCATTTAAGTGGCAGTCCTCTTATACCAATCGCCTCGAGCTTTTTTAGTAGTATTGGAATGGCAACGGTGTCGAAAGCTTTTGCAAGGTCTAGGAATATTCCTATGCATTTTTCATTCTCATCTAAATGAGACGTTACAAGATTGCCTAAGAGGCTTACTGCATCTTCTGTAGATTTTCCCTGTCTGAAGCCAAACTGCTTATTGGATAATATATTGTTGGAATCTAGGTATGAGGTAAGTCGTTTATTTACAATTTTTTTCGAGAATTTTCGAGAATATTGCTAACAGTGAGATGGGTCTATAATTAGTTGGGTTTTGTTTTGAACCACTCTTATGTACTGGAGTGATCTGTGCCTCTTTCCATTTGTTAGGAAATGTGCCTGAGACTAAGCTAAGGTTTACAATATGTGTTAATGGAATTATGATTTCACTTTTTATTTGTTTGATAAGTGTTGGTGTAAAATTATCTGGGCCTGGGGCACTGTCGTTTCGCAGATTTGAGATTATTTTGTCTATCTCAAAAACGTCCGTAGGTTGCATAAAGAAATTTGTGTTTCGAGGCTCTCCTAGCTGAAGTTTATTTATAACAGATTCCTGTGTTTCATTAATGTCTGCGAGAATTTTATTGGCTAGGTTTTTGCCAACGGAGGAAAAGTAATCATTGCAGTTGTTTATCGAAGTTTGAGCCGAAGATTCACTTTTAAGCAGTTCGTTAGGAGTACCTCTGTTGTTGGTCTGTTCACTAATATTTCTAATAGCTTTCCATAGACCTTTAACATTGTTTTTGTTATCTTCTAATTTTTGACTGTCATGTTTGCGTTTAAGCCTATGTACGATATTTGTGAAGAAGTTCCTGTAACGATTGTAAATTAGTTTTTTTGTTTGATCTTCAGGGTGTTTATTTGAGTCACGATGAAGTTTGTCCCTGTGGTTCATACATCTAATAAGTCCGGGTGTAATCCAGGGTTTTCTGATGTATTTAGAGCGGCTAATTGTCTTTTCAACCGTGTGTTTTTGTACTGCGCTTGTTAGAATGTTGTGGAATTCATTGGTTGCATTGTTTACGTCTGGTTCGGACACCACTCCAGACCAGTCTACATCTTTAAGTTCCTCTACTATTGCAGGGAAATTGATTTTATTTATTTTGCGGTATTGATATTTTGAACCAGTACACGTGACCATGTTGCACCCCATCATTACCATACGGTAATCGGTGATATCAATATCACAAAGTAATCCTATAACAGTCTGATATCTTGATTTAAGGAATATGTGATCTAAGCATGACTTTTGACGAGTTGGTTTCGAAATAACCTGTTTCAGTCCGTGTTCGGACATTAAACATAAATAAGATAAGAGTCTTTATTTGCCTTAAACATGGTATAAAGTTGTTACAATCAGGTTATTAATCTAAAGTCCACATGTTTAGATAAACAGGTTATGTATCAATTGCATGCAAAATAATAATAATAATTAATTAATTGTCATACAGATTTAATATAAGGTCAATACAATAATATAATAGTTTTTTCTTAGCATTATTCGACCGATTACCTATGACTACAATAGTTTTTTTGTTAAAAAATCTTTATGTCATAAAACTTCTGTTCTTTCAGCCATTTCAATAATCTGCTTTTAAATGAGTTAATATTACATAACAATTTTATTTCTTTTGGAATTTTGTTATAAATGCGTGAGCACATGATTAAGAAACTTTTCGCATACTTGGCTGATTTAGGAGTATCCTGCAATACAATTCTGCATGGATCCCTATTTCGAGATTTCAACCGATAGGCTTTTTTGAACAATCCCTTATTGTTATAAACATAATTATGGATTTCTTATATGTAGAGTGGTAAAATATTTAGCTTTTTAAAGAACAGTTTATATGACTCGTCAGGATGGATACCACAAATGGCTCTGATGCATTTACCTAGGATTTAATTATTTCAAACCATATAACCATGTTTCATACATCTAAAATCTTGCACATAAACAAATACAATTTCACGGTGTCTACTCGAGCTATAAAACTCGTAAAATCCGAAATACTTTGCTGACTAACCGTCAATAGCCCAGAATACACCTGTCTCAGTCAGAACACAACGGTACATAATTATGTACTGCAGTGTTTATCAAACGCTGTGCCGGTGCCAGTTGGCAAGTGCGCTACTCTGCTATCGCTGTATGAATCACTCGTGTGAGCTTCATAGTGGGGGTTCCGTAGTGTATTTTTTTATGTCTATGTGTTGTTTTGAGTTGTTAGAATCTTATTTTAGAAAAATAGAAAGGTAAGGTGGACAAAGAAATTGATGAGACTGCTACGTTGGTTTTTTATGCGAGTTCTGTTTTTTTAACTCGTGTATTGCACAATACATTGAGTGATTTTTGGACGTTTTATTTTAAATGGTTAACTCAACATAACATTGGTTCTTCTTATATTATATGTAAGTATAATAAACCAAGAGCGATGCAGATATTTATTTAAAAGGATAGTTTTTTTTTTATAAGTATATTTGTCTATAAGTTTGTTTAGCAATTATCATAAAATCTTGTTCCTAGAGTATACGTGGTCGCTTTAGTGTCGATATGCAATCCATTGCCCAATCCCAATTCTAATTCAATTTCCCAGTATTGCTCCACAAGGCAGCGTTCATTACTTCGTCTCGATTGAAGGTGTCAGAATGCGGAGTACAAAGCTACATTGAGACAATAGAGTTTCAACACAATACTACATTCACGGCTAAATCCTGTATAGTTATAACGTTGGTGATAGTATCGTAAGTCTATCAATCTATCTATCAATAGCTATTATTATCTATTTATCATTTTCTAATCTTTGTCACAGGACCACCGTTATCGGTAACTTAAAAATCAAACGAGCTAATTGAAAAAGTGGCCAATGACAGTTTAGAATCGAACTCAAGGAACCCTGAATGATGAACGATAAGATAATAAAAGTAAGAGCTGTTCAGTTCATTTTATTATTTGTGACGTTTAACATCTGAAACTTCCTATTTCATGTAAAGATTATAATAAAAAGATATAAAATATCGGGCGAAATTATTCAACTGACATTACGTAAACGATGTTCTGAAAATTTGTACATCTGAAATTACACAACCCTTTTTATGCATGATATAATTCCTTTTTCAAAAACTACCTAATTATTTTCTTCTATAGCAGTATCGTGACGGCATCGGCAGCTAACTTAAAAAAAACACCGGTGCACTTTTGAATTTCGAAGAAAAGAAAATCAATGTTTATTAGTGTTTCCACCTTCAAAATTAGAGCAAGGTTATTTTTATTTGTCTCATTGTTTTTTTTTCGAACATTGAGTCAGTATTGTTTTTTAATTTTACATTTATTCTTGTTTAATGACTCTTATGTAGGTGATGTGGATTTAAAGTAATTGCAGTAATAACTCTTCTCGTACATAGCGATTATGGTCTTCGTTTTATTCGTCGAATAAATTAGTCAGAAGTATTGTAGGACGATTTTGGCTTCAAACAAATCACTTAATCAATGCTTGTAGGTAATTCAGGCTTTCTTAGTTGGAACGAAACATTCCTTTTAAAATATCACAAGTCTCAAGTTCTGATAGTGGAAACTATTCCAAATGTTTTGCAAGTTTTAATTACCTAACACTTATTAAAAGTATCTAAGTACCATTTAGTTTTGATGTTGATTTTAACTAAATTATGATGACATCTTAATTATGAGAAGATAATTAAAATTGGCAACTATAATTATAATTAATTAAAGCCCTAACTATCTCACCTCCTATCAGCTATTAGCCCCAAGTATTTCAAATTAATTACGTTATCTTAGTCAAAGACCAAGACGCAGTAGGTACACTTTTATTTAAGTCATCACGTTCAGGATATCCAAAATGTAAAGGTTTTAGACGTAAATTAAAATTAATTGTTCCTTGGACAAAAATTGGATGATTGCAACATGGTTTCATCCCTAGAAGTATTCTAGGCTATTTAGCTTTAGTATGACGTAACTTTCACGACTTAAACTTAACAATAGCTCAAAGTCAAATCAATTATTTCAAATAGGCTCATAAAAGGCACTCAACATTTACACAAAAATGAATTGATTCTAGTTGCCCCTTCCTAAAGGTAGTTTCAAATGGAGAAGAATGGGCAAGAAACTCCACCGTTACTATTTAAAAATGTTGTACAATATTTTGTATAAGTACAATAATTATATAATCATAATATATGAAGACAATGCGCCTTGCTAAGCTAAGTTTTATGTTGTTTTTCTATGTATTTTACTGTGCGTCCATAAATAATAAAATAATAAATAAAATAACCGCTTTTTATTTATTTATTTTATTATTTTAGGGCTGTTTTATTAGCAACATTGCTACGACCTAATCGATTAGCCAAAACATTAGATAGCAAAAAACATTTTGTGAAATACAAGACGTATACAAAAAAAAACCATTAAATCGAAAGCGGTGGGATGTGACAAGATCACCCGTGGTATGATCATAACTATTCTGGATCAACTCCTACCCGCGATCACCCACATTATAAATTTTTCCTTATACACCGGAGAATTCCCTTCCCTATGGCGCAAAGCCTATGTTCGTCCACTACCTAAGGTTTCTAATCCCTCTCTTCCTACTGACTTCCGTCCAATTTCTATCCTTCCCTTCCTATCCAAAGTGCTTGAGGCCTGTGTCCACAAACAGTTCTCCAGCTTTGTTCATCGTAACTCAATCATTAGTCCTCTTCAATCTGGGTTTAGGCCTGGGCACAGCACTGTCTCCGCGCTCCTTAAAGTGACTGGCGATATGAGGGCAGCACTGGAAGACACTAAAGTTACTGCTCTAGTGTTGGTTGATTTCTCGAATGCCTTTAATACCGTCAGTCACGACATCCTGTTAGCCATTCTGTCATATGTTATGGTCTCTCCCGAAGCACTGCAATGGTTCTCCTCTTACCTTCAGGGACGTCAGCAGTCCGTTCATGTTGGGGATTCTTCTTCTTGCTGGTGTGACTTGGAAGCTGGCGTTCCTCGAGGCGGTATACTTTCTCCTCTTCTATTTTCTATTTTTATTAATCTTATAACTTCCGAACTTCAGTGTGCGTATCATCTGTATGCAGATGACTTGCAGTTGTACTGTCAAGGGAGGGTTGATGAATTGCCTGACGTTATCGGCAGATTAAATTGGAACTTGATAGCCATAAAAACCTGGGCTGACAGATTTGGTGTAGCTGTAAATCCTGCGAAGTGTCAGGCGATCATCATTGGTAGTTCTCGTAGTATTAGCAAGGTGGATGGTACAACCTTGCCACCTGTCCTCTTTAATGGTACGATCGTTCCTTTTAGCACTGACGTAAAGAACCTAGGCTTGCACATAGATAGTACCCTGAACTGGCGTACTCAAGTCGCTAGGGTAAGCCAGAAGGTTACCGGCACGCTGCGGGCTCTGTACAGACTGAAAAATTTATTACCATCAAGTACGAAGACAATGCTTGTGCAGTCCTTAATTTTCCCTATCATCGACTATGGTGATGTGTGCTACTATGACCTGAATGCAGATCTCCTCGACAAACTTGACCGTCTTCTGAATAACTGCATTCGATTCGTTTTTAATCTGCGTAAATATGATCACGTCTCTGCGCATCGGTCGCTTCTAAAGTGGTTGCCCATACGCCAGCGCAGAGAGCAAAGGGCGCTGACTACCTTGTTTTCATTTCTTGATTCTCCCTCTTCCCCTGGTTATCTAGCCCCCCACTTTCAGTACATTTGCGCCAACCACAATAGAAATCTACGTTCTTCACACAATCGTCTTCTTCAATGTCCCACTCACCGCACAGACTTCATTCACTCTTCCTTCTTTGTTCAATCTATCTCTCTGTGGAATGCACTCCCCCAGGAAATCAGGATGGCAACCAACCGATTATCCTTTAAAACTAAAGTTCGCGAGCACATTCGTAAGAAGCTAGCGGTATCATCACAGCGGTAATGTTTTCTCATTGTTTGTCCAATTTGTTTTTAACATACTCGTGTATTTATGTACATTTATTTGTGCTTATATTTATATATAATTAGTTATATGTATTATATGTATTTATAGACTAAATAAGTTTATACGTGTCTATATATTATTTAAAATTATTTAACCTAAAATATCATTATAATTTGCACCTGCCACTGTTTGTCTCTGCATCACCCAAAGGTTGACTGGTAGAAAATGCCTATGGCATTAAGTCCGCCTCTGTACATTTGTGTGCTTAAAGTGTTAAATAAATAAATAAATAAATAAATATGGTTGATTCAAGCAGTAATTTTAGTTAGTTGTACAGCGTTGTATTACTAACCGCATCAACTTGGTACTCTCACGACCTAAATATATCTGTTTCTGAGAATGAAAAATAAATAGTAGATTGTTATACAAGGAGCTAAAATGACCCATTATATACGAGGTAGTTTTACTCCCGAGCTTTAGCGAGGCAGTAAATAGAAACCGAGTTTTAATGGGTTTTTAGCGCCGTGTGTTACACTCTACTTTTCACTACGATTGCGAGAAAATAAAACAATCCAAAACAAAATGAAATATGTAGTTTATTTTATTAAAAATGAAATGTACAATTTGTACAATTCTGGATATTTAACGAGATGTTTTTTCCCGGTAACTTAATTTCAGCCCTCTGTGAAGATGAATGTTGAGTGGTTCTTTTCCTTTCTCTTCTATTTGCAAATTAGGGTCTCCATTCTCACTAGATGATGACAATTTGCAATTAGAGAAAAATTATAGAGATTTCGCGCCAATGTCTTTTTTTTTGTTTTTTCTTCTGCAGCCGCAACGCATTGCATGCATTCTACCAAAGAGATCGCTGATTTTAGTTCCATTTTCAAAAATAAAATGAAGTTCTTTTTTTATGAAATAGTAATAAGTCGAGTCTATATTCATGATTATTCTACTTATGACTAAAGACTTTTTCGTGTTTGTAGGCTCATTGTCATTTTACAAACAACAATTAAAAAAAAAACCTTTAACCCTAGAGGAAGCATTGCTATTTTTTCTTCGCTCTGGTACGCCACAATGACGGTATTTTTGAGCAAGAGGAGTGAAATAGTAGATTGTTATACAAGGAGCTAAAATGACCCATTATATACGAGGTAGTTTTACTCCCGAGCTTTAGCGAGGGAGTAAATAGAAACCGAGTTTTAATGGGTTTTTAGCGCCGTGTGTTACACTCTACTTTTCACTACGATTGCGAGAAAATAAAACAATCCAATACAATATGAAATATGTAGTTTATTTTATTAAAAATTAAATGTACAATTTGTACAATTCTGGATATTTAACGAGATGTTTTTTCCCGGTAACTTAATTTCAGTCCTCTGTGAAGATGAATGTTGAGTGGTTCTTTTACTTTCTCTTCTATTTGCAAATTAGGGTCTCCATTCTCACAAGATGATGACATTTTCACTATTGTAAAATTAATTACGGTCACTACCTACCAATTCAATTTGCAATTAGAGAAAAATTATAAAGATTTCGCGCCAATGTCTTTTTTTTTGTCTTTTCTTCTGCAGCCGCAACGCATTGCATGCATTCTACCAAAGAGAACGCCGATTTTAGTTCCATTTTCAAAAATAAAATGAAGTTCTTTTTTTATGAAACAGTAATAAGTCGAGTCTATATTCATGATTATTCTACTTATGACTATAGACTTTTTCGTTTTTGTAGGCTCATTGTCATTTGACACACAAAAATTTAAAAAAAAAACTTTTTCCCCTAGAGGAAGAATTGCTATTTTTTCTTCGCTGTGGTTACGCCACCATGACGGTCTTTTTGAGCAAGAGGAGTGAAATAGTAGATTGTTATACAAGGAGCTAAAATGACCCATTATATACGAGGTAGTTTTACTCCCGAGCTTTAGCGAGGGAGTAAATAGAAACCGAGTTTTAATGGGTTTTTAGCGCCGTGTGTTACACTCTACTTTTCACTACGATTGCGAGAAAATAAAACAATCCAATACAATATGAAATAAGTATGTAGTTTATTTTTATTAAAAATTAAATGTACAATTTGTACAATTCTGGATATTTAACGAGATGTTTTTTCCCGGTAACTTAATTTCAGTCCTCTGTGAAGATGAATGTTGAGTGGTCTGTGGGGTAAGATGACATTTTCACTATTGTAAAATTAATTACGGTCACTACCAATTCAATTTGCAATTAGAGAAAAATTATAAAGATTTCGCGCCAATGTCTTTTTTTTGTTTTTTTCTTCTGCAGCCGCAACGCATTGCATGCATTCTACCAAAGAGATCGCCGATTTTAGTTCCATTTTCAAAAATAAAATGAAGTTTTTTTTTTATGTAACAGTAATAAGTCGAGTCTATATTCATGATTATTCTACTTATGACTAAAGACTTTTTCGTTTTTGTAGGCTCATTGTCTTTTGACACACAAAAATTGAAAAAAAAAAACTTTTTCCCCTAGAGGAAGAATTGCTATTTTTTCCTCGCTCTGGTACGCCACAATGACGGTCTTTTTGAGCAAGAGGAGTGAAATAGTAGATTATTAACCAAGGGGATAAAGCAGTGTCTTCGGTCGCGGGTGACGATTTAAATCGCGAGCGTAACGAAGGCCGAGGTTTACTCCCGAGCGTAGCGAGGGTGTTAAAAACTTAAATCACGAGCGAAGCGAGGGATTTAAGACGAGTCCTGAGTGTAGCGAGGGATTTAAGTTCACCCAAGACTAAGACAGCTTTATCACCGAGGAAAATACTCTACTTTTCGTACCATTTGCGAAAAAATTAATACAATAATAATATGAGATAAGCATTTATTAAAAATAATGACAATTAAACGTATTTTTAGAACATTAACTTATTTATAAAAACAAAATTAAAATAAACTTAACGTTTATGTATTTGAAGAAAACAAAAACGCGGCAAATTCCTAGACTAATATTTTTTTGTCGGAAAAGCAAAGGCATCAAGCTCATACGGCCTCGTCAGTTTTCGTAATTTTATTTAATAATCATAACTGCATAATAAATGCGTATTCCTTTTTCAAAAAGATGTATAATGCTTTATATACAAACTCAATGGTGTAAACACAGATGTAGTCCAGTATAAATTTCGGTAAGTATTCCAAATTTAAATCACATTCTCCCCCTAGAGGATGAATGAAATTCAGTACAATTTTCTTTCCCTGTTTTTAACAGATTAAAAATGACTATTGCTATGTTCGCTTTTTGTGGCATAGAATGTCACTTTTTTGAGCAAGTAGTACGAAAACAATATTTATGGTCCCGGCTGTCATTCGTAGATCTTTGACAGTGGTTACGGGTAGTCTTTTTAAGTCAATGGGGTAGTCATAAGCCCAAAAGTCAGACAAAAGGAGTATCGTGTTACCCAGTAACAGGGTTGTGGAGATCAGATAGGCGGTCGCTCCATGTAAAATACTGGTATTCAGCTGCAACCTGTTACACTGGAAGCCGACCTCAACAGACTTAGATAAAGGCTAGGCAGATTGATTGATTTGATCGGTTTCTGAGAAAACCTAACAATCATGACAATAACCACAGACGACAGATGAATATCAAAAGAATCCTGTAAGCGATAAGTTTTTCAATTTGATCTTCGAAACCCTAAAAACGTTGAGTCAAGTTCTTAACGAAGACTTGCGAATAACTTCTCTATAATATTTTCACAAGGAGCTGTTTGCAAAGTAATTCTTTACCCTTTTTTGCAGCCCTTCGCAGTTTGTCCGAGATTTAATAAGAGCTCATTAAGTATACAGTTCCGTAAAAGGAAGGCAATCGCGAATATTTTGTAAATACATTTCTAATTTTAGGGTTTGTACCTACTCTTAATTATTATTGGTTGAATATTTTACAATAATTTATGCAAAAACAACCTTTTTTTAAATCCATGTTGTATGGTACACAATTGTGTAAGTACCTAACTATTTGTTAGTAATATTAATAATATTAACTTTTAGATTTTTTTTTTTGACTGACCGGTTGGTGTATTTGGTAGCGACCCTGCCTTCTGAGCCACTGATCCCGGGTTCGATCCCCGGACAAGTCAAGCATTTGTGTGCATGAACATGACATGTCTTTTTGACCTGTGTCTGGGTGTGTATATGTATATCAGTCATCAGGTTAACGTAGTACAGGGTCTACCTAGTTCGGGGCCTGAAGACCTCGTGTGTTATGTTAAAACAAAAAAAAAAAAAAAAAACTTTTCGATGCTTTCTTTGTAAGCCACAAGAATCAAGCAATATCATTTTGCGGACCACACCCACACTACAAATAACTACAAATCGTTAGTAATTTATCAGTCACATCAAATTGTTATCCTATAGTTGACGTTGTACATAATATTCATGAACATCATCACCATGTGAAATAAAGTTCAATGTCATCCAGTAAAGATGGGTTTGTTGAACCACAACCAGAACAAGAGCAATATCTTGATATTTTAGTATGGATAGATCAACAAAGAAATGGTAGAATGGGGGTTGAATCTGAAATAGCACGTTTGGTTTAAATCGACCTTAGGATAATCTTGTTGTAATTGATGAAATTCCTATTGTAGACAGTTTAATATCCGTTTAATTCGCTGAACTTTAATTAAATCATAATATTTTCTATAGGCGTGGGTGTCAACCCTATTAACTTTGCTTTTCCAAGAAACTTCGGGTATTTTCGTCAACCTTTTTAGCTTTTCGTGGAACTGAAATGTTAGAATGATAATACTTACTTGAATTACATGTTAAGTATTATCATTATTTCAGTAAAAGTCGAATATTAAAAAGTTATAAAGCAGTCTTTAATAAGGTATGGAAAATTATTTAAAGACCTTTCTAATTTATTCCCGGATTTTCCAATCGGATTAGTTGTCGTAAAAATATAATTTTTATTTAAGTACGTTACTACGGGACACGAAGAAAGAAAGAAAGGTAGATTTATTTGTCACAGAAACACGTGCATACAAGAAACTAATTAGCTCTATTAATTAACACAATACACGACATACTTAACACATAACGCCTGTATTGTTGTTGTGTTGTTGAGGTGTATTATTAGTAGGACAGCCACAATGGGCCAGTTATGTTCGAGTCCTATGTTTTAAAGGGCGAACCTTTGGCTATGAACTGGGCAGAAATTCAGACTGCAATTTAAAAGATCCTAGTTGAAAAACCGAGAAAATACACAATAACAACCCAGGATCCTGTGCTCGGCCTCGCTTGCAATCAGTAGCAGACTTACGAGGCAGTATTTTTTTATAAATCTATTTATACTTCCCATATATACTTATAGGTAAAGGGTTGCCCAATTGCAATTCATTAATTCATTTCTTTTGTCCCCAGGTGTATCCCACGACCGATCGTACGTGCTCTTCCGACTAGGTCGTCGAGTTTCGGCACCAGTCCGTCAGTTCGCCGAGTCTGGTCGTTCGGATGCACTTGGGTCTGCTCCGGGAACGCTCGACGTGTTCGGCGGTCCCGCAGTTGGGCAGGGTGCGGGAAGAACAGAAGCTGAGTTCTTTGTTGACGGAAATCATTCTAGGGTAAGTTGTAATGTATATTTATATCTTGATTCTACCTATATCCTACAACTACAACGGAACGAATAGTCGAAGGGCTGAACTTTGCATAAGGTGGACCGATGATCTGGTGAAGGTGAAGGCATCCATCGATGCGGAAGCACAGGACCGGTATTTTATGCAATGCTAAAGAGAGGCCTTTTTTCAGCTGCATGATGATAATGATGATAGTCTTCAAAGAAAAGGCTAGATGGAGAAAGCTTGTGATTATATAGGATCTATTAATATATTGCCCTACAACTGCCTAATTCCTACATGCCAAGGCGACATGCGAAGACATGAATTAGCGCCCACTAATTAACAATTAGGATTAGTGACCTCATTACAAGTCATCAGCTTAGCATTAACAACTAAGGGCCGGTATTTTGATCCGTAGTTGACTTAACCATTAGTTAAAGATAAAAAAAATTGCCAAAATGTTTTGATCAAATCAACGCATTTTGCCAAAATTTAACCATTAGTTAGTATTTTTAACTAATGGTTGAGTTAACTACGGATCAAAAAACCAGCCCTTTTTTTTGAGGTTGGGAAATCATCAAATAACTTCTCCCGCTCTGGGCGGAGCGGGAAGGCGTATACGTAAGGCGTATGCGTAAGGCTCTTACTGACTTAAACCCACCCATGGTCCTTCAGTTGCCTGTGCCAGGGGCACGGTAACAATTTCGGACTTCCCGCAATCCTGGCAGGCATCGGCCCCAGCAGACCCCGTCATTGTAGCTGACATCTCTTTGAGGCGCGCGTAGAACACAACGCGCCGTCGACCCGGGCCTGGTCCTTATCGGACGGCGAGCTACCCATTGCTCGGCCCTAATCTAAGATTGGCTAACGTAAAGACATGAGAAAATAGTTTTAGGGGTCAACAGGAAGTATCGTAACGTGTAACCATAGGATAGGGATAAGAGAAAAGATTTCTTCCTTTTCGGGTCATTTTATTTTGGATCAAGTACAAAATTTCGTCTTACGACCTTTACTAAGTAGCAGGTAACTACGCAAACATTACTTGGAAAGTTGGGACCATTATAACTTTAGAAAAACACAAAAGTAGGTATTTCCACAACACTTAGGTACTTATAACAAGGAAACGTATCTAAAATTGACTATTCCAATTCCGACATTTCCCTGCGGGTAAATTCGTCCAAACTAAATCCATACATCATGTTCCTTTTAGTTTTACCGTTCCACGAATCTGAATGTCATTTTGAATGCTCGCATGCTTAAATATACTCGTACCTGAACTTTCCAATACCGTTATTGGAATAATGGAATTGTATTCGGGAAGCCGACGATAAAATCTTCTACCACACTCCGCCTGTTCCGAACCTACAATATGGCTATTAAAATGAATATTTCGCGAACAAATACAGCAGTAACAGCATAATTACTCTTTACAACGTTTTATATTTAATATTTATGCCGCCAACCAATTACATATCAGGTTTATCGAAACAATTTGACACACAAATATAAATGTATCACAGCAAATTGTCTGATTTTATTAGCGCCATTATTTCCCGTGGTCCGACTGCAGTCGTAATCGAATGCAATAAAGATGAGGCCTCAATAATTTTGCAATTAAAATCGGCAATGGACAGCGCAATTTTGTGATAAGGGCGCAGTTACATCCACGTTTTATTCCACAGGACACGGGACTTTTGAATGGGTATTTAATTTTATTTAAATGTGGAGATTTCGAAAAGCTTAAGCAATCACTGTCATAATACCGTATTTCAGCGAAAGATGAATGGTTTTCAGTTTGCAATAAGATTTTCCTCACTTTATCTGCTTTTTCGTGCCAGTTGCAGCAGACAGATTTTTGCAGTTGAAATTAATGCAAATGTAACCATGTGTAAACGGACTAGGATACTAATACTTATCAACATCGTAATCGACTTGGATATTTCATGCCTATCCACATTATATCAACATAGTTTAAACATGCACCAACCTTTGTACCAGTCAACAATGCACACCACAGAAACGAATAAAAATGCCAAAATGTAAATGACATGTCGTAAACAAACATGACATGTCATGACTTCATGAGCATGACGTAAAGTGTGCCACCCTACAAAAACTTTACCCCAACACGGGGTAATCTACAACAGTGGAATTGCACTCATAGCCCACCCCAACAAACAAGGCCCAAAATATCGTATTTCATCACTAATTAATGCTTCCAGAGCAAACACCAATTACGATACGGACACATAAAGGAACCGATTCGATGCCGTAATAAAGGAGAGTTTTATTGAATCGAAAATCGCGTTTGTTGTTCTGCCAGCCTAATTTCGATTCTTTACTTGTTAATCGGTATGAGTGGGAATCGATTATCGAATAGATTTGTTTGAGGTAACTGTTGTGTGCTAATTAATGAAGGGTTGTGTCATTGGTCCACTGTTTAAGTTTATTATAGCATTAAGACCGGCTGTATGAACAATTGAATATTCGTAGTACAGACCTACAGTAGGAAGCAATGAGACGATTTTGATACGAGAAAGAGATGTTGGGTAGAGTTGGGATATAGGTAGGACTGGACATCTCCAATTCAAATCCTTGTAACTTGAAAATCAAGCTAAGATGGCCAAACTATTACATAATCAGTCCATAATATTCCCACTGCTGGGACAAAGGTCTCGCTCTCAGTGAAATGGGCCATAATCCACCACGCGGGCCCAGTGCGGGTTGGTAGATGTCACGTGTCTTAAAATTTTTGGTTCTAGGACATGCCGGTTTCCTCACGATGTTTTCCTTCACCGTTTTGAGAGCGGTGGTGATGAAATAATTTACACAAAGTAAAACACCTGTTTTCGGTTCGAATCTCTCGAAAGTCTCGGCCGTTACCACTGGGCCACCACTGCTCACAAACTATTACGTTTGACGCTAACTCTAGCAGTGCGGACTCACGGTGCTGTGATGTGATGTGGAAGAAACTCAACATACCTTATACTAATGAAATTAAATCAATATGGAAATGAATATCGGTATAGTAGGTACATACAATAATTACGAGACTCGTGCTTAGTTCAGACCGCGCCAGTACTACACAAGCAAAGTTGAATAGTGGAACAGTACAGAACAGTTAGTACTGTATGAAGTTACAAGCGGCAGTGGGAGCTTATAGTTATTAAAGTTTCGTTCGTGTATTGCTCTTTTGTTCTACCGAAGTGGTGAAGCTAGTTCTCAAAAGGGGAACCACTGGGGTGGTTATGAAGATTTTTTTTACTTCTGAACTCATGATAATTTTTATAAGGAGATATGAAAAGACAATGCCAGGAACCGGCTCGAATCGTCCGACAGACTTTCTACAATAATTATAATTTATAACAGAAAACAGTAAGAATTATACAATATAAATAAAATCTGTAGAAGTACACCGTTGATAAGTCAGTTTATATAGTTATTCAATTGATCAATACATTTCATAGATACAATTTCAATTAGAAATGTTGCCAACACCAAAATAAAATAATATCGATACAAAGTTGCACTTGCAAAATCGATTACAATAATATCAATATGAACCTAAGTGAATTTATTACTAACTTAAGTCGTAACTCTCGTACTTCTCATAATTTTAATCGCGTTTAGTTATATTTTTGAATAGACATAGGTACTACATTTTATAATAATGTATTAGTTAAAAGTAATTTAATTTGAATATCGATTCAGTTTAGAATAGTTTATTAGATACTAATAATGTTATTATAGTGCTGGCACACTTGATGTGTAAGTAATTGTATTTGTTATTGTTAAAACGTTTTATTGTACTTCTCCCGCGCTATCGTCACGACTGTCACGAGCTACGAAGTGTTCCCGTGTTTTTTTTTATTGTCGTGTTCCGGACTCCGATTTTTTACCATGTACAACGCCAAGCAACGTACTGAACCTGTATTACTTGCTGACCCGGCTCGCCCAACCGACCATCTGAACCTACCTACTAAATTGTTAAAATGTATACTTACATGTGTGGTTTTTTTTTCATACATTCGAAAATAATGTACGTATGTTATATTTTTACTATAAAAACGTATCTATATGTGAGGATAATGTGCCAAAAATCATTAATTTAATTCATTATTTATATAATTATTAAACTTACACATACTATCTTTACAGGGTTCAATAGTTTATGTCATGTTATCGTTAAACTGAGAAGTATTAAGTGGTCAACTTTCAATAACTATAACTTTTTTGGTGTACTTATAGAAAACTAATTATAGGTACTATCAAATTCTGTAATTATTTTCCTTTTTTATGATATAATTATAGTTCATCTTTGTCGGTTCTGGCCGAGTCTTCTAGGTATCATTGACATAGTTTTAGACGATGTTTTGCTGCTAATTGTTTCTTTGTAAACTTCATCTAGATAATAAAAAGACTTTAACTGCCCATAAAGATTGGCCATGTTACCATCTTCTCTCTTGTGACGGTATTTAACTAGTCGGTAAGGTAGCTTAAGGCCTTTTTTTAGGGTGGGAAATCATCGAATAACTTCATCCGCTCTGGGCGGAGCGGGAGCGCGTGTCAGACTCTTACTGACTAAAACCCACCCGTGTTCCTTCAGCTGCCTGTGCCAGGGGCCACGGTATCCCTCTCGGACTTTACCGCACCCCAGGCAGGCATCGGCCTTAGCGGAGCCCGTCATTGGTGCTGACATCTCTTTGAGGCGCGCGTGGAACACAACGCGCCGTCGACCCGGGCCTGGTTCTTATCAGACGGCGAGCTGCCCATTGCTCGCCGTCCGCAAGCCCGCGCCTACGGTGGCCGGGAATCGACTTGCGATTCCCAACGCCCAGGGCGTCTCCTGCGGTGGCTAGGGGCGTGAGGCCGCGAGTTTTGCCTCTCCCTCACGCGTTCCGCCTCCTGCTTTGCCAGCATTACTGCTTCGCAGAAGGAGGTGACGGCTTCCCAAGACCTCTCGCTCACCATGGCCTGGACCAGGGCCGGACGCGAGAGATCGCCACCGCCAATCGCCTGCACGAGGACACGGCGGTGCTCCGCCCATGTCGGGCAGACCTCCACCGTATGCTCCTCCGGGCGATCCACACAATGGTGACACCCGGGTGTTTCCACCTGCCTTATCCAGAACAGGAACCTCTCGAAACAACCGTGTCTGGTGAGGACCTGCGTCAGGCGGAAGGTGAGGACACCGTGGTGTCTCTCTAACCACTCCTCAAAGAGGGGAAGGTAGCTTAAGGCCTGCACTTGAAGTTTTTAACTTTCGTAAGTAGGTACATTCAACCATACTTCAGTGTAACACCAGCACTACAAAAATCACCATTACTGCTACGACATAAAGGCCCTGTCAATTTCAATTTGTTACCACTGGTGTCCGGTTTATTGTAGGTACCCGTTGAAGCCAAAACTTACACACAAAAAAAAACAGCACTTATTTTTTTTACTGGCACTATGTCACAATCTAAACAGTCTTATGGAGCGCAAACTCGCGAGTCACACACCTTAAAAAGGCTCAATAATGAAAAGCATTTAAAAAAATGTTATTTTTCTGGAACATCTCCATTAACGGCGTCCTATTTTTATGAGTATATTTTTAGATTTCAGTGATGAGCACCTGAAGCAGTTTGACCTATTTTTTATCGAAGTTTGCTCCACTTCGTTAGTAAAACATTGATGAGGATCTTCTGACGAAAATTTATGTTAACTAAATTTAACTTTTTGTAAAGTTTGTCAAGTTTATAAATAATTATAAATTTTTATGGTTTCTATTTTTGGGTTATATCAATAACTAATTTAATTTGATTGCGCATGCCACGCAGGTAGGTAGGTAGGTACTGTAAGAGCGCCGGGCTTAGCGCAATAGGGCTTGCGGACGGCGAGCAACGGGCAGCTCGCCCACCGCGAGCCGAGAGATGTCAGCACCAATGACGGGGTCCGCTAGGGCCGATGCCTGTCAGGGTTCCGGGAAAGTCCGAGAGGGTTACCGTGGCCCCTGGCACAGGCATCTGAAGGAACACGGTTGGGTTTTAGTCAGTAAGAGTCTGACACGCCCTCCCGCTCGCTAAGAAGCAATACTGAAGTTCCTCTACTTATTTCAAGAGGCCGTGGAAACTTTTATGAAAAAAAAAAACACCACTTATTCAATTTTGAATCTAATTCTAAATTAGCTTGAGTGATCTATTGCAACCAGAGTAATTATTCTATCAGCCTGCATGATGTAAGGTTCCCTTTTGCAGACAACCTTTACAGTAGGTAGGTACTAAGAAGTTTGATTCGCGACCTCAACTCGTGATTAGTTTTTAAGTAAACTGCCACTAAAACTGCGCTTGAACAATCCCTTTTGCTTCCCACCTTTGACTACGCTGATGTCAGTTATCTCGATCTCACTGAGGCACAACTAGATAAACTTGAGCGACTTCAAAACTTTTGCATAAGATTTATATTTGGCCTGCGCAAATACGATCACATTTCTGAATTTCGTACAAAGCTCAAGTTGCTTCCTATAAGTCTTCGCCGGAATTATCATGTCTTGCTTTAGCTCTACAGTTCATCTCTCTACAGTTCAACCCTACAACCCTATGGCATTAAGTCTGCCTCTGTACATTTGTGTGCTTAAAGTGTTAAATAAACAACCCCCTCCTATCTTAAAGAGCGTTTGAAGCTCCGTCATGACACCCATAATAAATATCAGAGGTCATCGGAAAACTTAAGACTAGAGATGCAATCCATCAGTTTTTATGACAAGTCTTTTACAGTTCAAGCAGTACGATTCTGGAATGTGTTGATAAGCAGTGCTCAATGTCTGTCCTCTTTTAAAATTAAAAAAGACTTCCTCTCTCCTTAAACATCATCATTACATATGGTTTCCTTGGTCTTGTTTCAAGTTTATTATTTTATATGTTGATAAGTATATGTTTTATGTAAACAGGGTGTTTTTGACAGCCCTCCGCAAACTGATAGGGTGGCTTCAGTACATCATATTAAGATGACCGGTACATGAAATTCTTTCAGGAACATTAAGGGCATCCAAAAAACCAGATTTGTTTTATGAGGGGACATCGTGATCACTTACCTCACACGCAATGTATCGTTACCGTGGCAAAACGCACGTAGCGGACGGCAGCGCAGCGAGCTTGAGCGAGGCTGCCCCCGCCCCCCGCGCGCTCCCCGTCGCACCTGGGCCGCGTCTTTTATTTCGTTACGTTACGTTACGGCATAATTTTTTTTTTCCTGAGAAAATTTCCAATGGGATATGATTCAGAATAAGGAGCTGAATCAATCCTGTGTTTTTGTGGAGGGCTGTCAAAAACACCCTGTATATGTATTTATTGCATATGTGATTGGTACACCACTGACTAAAAGCAGTACTCACTACTTCTAAAAAAAAAAATACCTTCTGTTGTACAAAAACACTTAACTAAACACTATGAGCGTTACAACTAAAGAAAGAGTGTTTTCGATGAACTCTGGCACCTAAAGTAAGATTTAACTTATGTTTAGGGTGCCAGCGTCCTCGCCTATAATTTGAACATATATCAGTATTTGTAGGACGAGCACGAATTATTATTAAGACAACTACTTACTAAAATGCATATATGATGTGGTCTTTTAAACTACGAGTACCTATGTGGGGGTATGTGTCAAAATCTAAATCATAAGTAAATTAGGCTGAGAATCAGCACTTTTTGAACGTCAAAATAACATAAGACAGTCCCCCCAAAACGCCCACCCTTCACCACTTCCTAGTGCTAGCTGGGAAGAAGAAGTGGCGGAACAAACTCCCCAGCAGTACTGCTGTCTGTTCAGTTAGAAGAACTGGATTCTATATAGTAATAAGTAATTAACATTACGAAACACAAAAATATTTAAATTATTTGCCATATGTCAGCTAGCACACGCCAATATTTAAAACTATACTCAAGCAGAAATAAATAATAAAAACAAAAACGCAAACAGAACTTAATATATAATAAAAAGCCTCCTGGCATAAAGGGCGTGCCCGCTTACATTATGCAATGCTGCATTATGTTTATTTATATGTATATAGCTGTAACTTGTAGCCACAAATGATAAACTAGGACCTTCGAAGTAAAATAAAGAAACATTAATTACTAATAACAATAACAAAACCATAGTCAGCAAGATGACCATGAAGGTGTATGTATATAGTGAGAGATAAATATGGTAAAAACTTGCGTTTATGTAAGTCTCTATAAAATTATAATGATAAATATATGACATTATTAACTAAGTACCTACTAAGCTAAACGATTGATACACGTAGTAAATCTTCAGTCTTATCGTAACTCAGCGTCAATAGCCACTTTGTGACCGTGGTCTTACATCCATTTAGGCACATGGGAGCAATGGTGCAAAGTTTATTTATTCTATTATATAAATGGTTTGACAGAATAATTATCATAATGACGCTGAGCTAGAGCCGTTCTACATATATCCGCTAGTTGAACACACCTCGAAGTATCTACGCTTTTTAGCAGCACTTGGCTTGTACACCACAGAGCGATGTTTGCGCAGAATAGTGCCAAGAACAAAGAGCTGTCTCACAGTGAGGACCTGACAATCGGTGTAGAGAGTCGAGGTGGGACATCTAAACGGCTTCAAGGTCATAACCTTGAGGACAACTCTTTGTGCTAGTTCCAGAGGCAGAAAGGTTGTCTTTGGAGTCCCACCCCACACTGTGATGCAGTAGTTTAAATATTTTTCCATCCTTTAATCCATCCAAAGGTTGTCTGTTAAAGATCTATTTTAGCGATAAGACCGCCCATTGGGTCACCCTATGTAAAATTTCTACATTTATATCTGTAATTTGTATGTTGTACATATTAAAGAGTATTCTATTCTAAATAAAAGTAAAAATGAACTACAACCAGCACATAGAAAATATAAGTAAAGCTATTATCTTCGATGTTACCCCGTCCACGTATCTTCGACAAACTTGAACCAAATTCAGAACACTTACTGAAAAACGCATTTATAATAATAATACCAGCCTATTATTGTCGCACTGCTGGGCAAAGGCCTCTTCTCATACATAGAAGGCACGAGCATCGATCACCACGCTTGCTTAAGGGGACTACATGACCTAAACGCATGTTTTATAATGCCTAAAAGTATATGACACTGTACAGTTAACAATATGAGACAAATATATGATATTCTTCAGGATATATGCTAGTTAGATAGTGTGTTGAAAACGTAATACAACTAATTTGGTACGATAGAAAAAAGTCACGAAGATACCTCAAAAAATTTCTTTTAACGATTAAAAACCATTAATATACATGCAATCATTCTGTTTTTTTTTCAGATTGTTCTTTTTGCAACATATTAACGTGATAGTGTTTTAATTTTTTAATCCAATCAATAGTTTTTGTGTAATTAGAGAATTTCTTCATATTTTGCAATAAATTACCAGCTTTGTGTCATCGCGCTTCTCTTTCTTTTCTATGCAGTCTGACAGTGACCGCGATTTAGCTGTTGTCAGCTGGCGATTCCAGACTTATATTAACCATAAGACCAGTTTACCTCACGATGTTACTTTAATTACTCGAAATTTAATTTACACATAGAACGCGTTCAAATTCCCTAAGCATCTTGACAGCAACAATACCAAAATTCTCCTACAACATCGAGTAAAAGCTGCCTCATTTTATGACTATAATTCTCAAGTTAACTAAGAATTTCTTAACAAATCACCCATGAGCAACAGTAGTCGCCTGGTAGCTGTTGACAGAAAACGTCTCACTGGCTCGCTGCACATTGAACTAATTGGACTGTTACCCTTTACCCAACGACTTGACTGTAATGGTCGCATTCTACAATTTACTTCTCGTTATTTAATTTGTCGCTGTTAAGCTAAATGTTTTTGATGATATTTGTTACGGAAAAGAACGTTGAGAAAATTGTTTTTGTGAGAATAGTTAAATAGGTAGGTAGAATTTAATTAGCAGTTAATCTCAGGCCTCCCTTTATCTTGTGATGCCCGACGTTCAGGGCAAAATTCGCGCCCTCACGCCTTTAGCCGCCGCAGGAGATGCCCTGGGCGTCGAGAATCACAAGCCGGCGACCGTAGGCGCGGGCTTGCGGACGGCGAGCAATGGGCAGCTCGCCGTCCGATAAGGACCAGGCCCGGGTCGACGGCGTGTTGTGTTCTACGTGCGCCTCAAAGAGATGTCAGCAACAATGACGGGGTTCGCTAGGGCCGATGCCTGCCAGGGTTGCGGGAAAGTCCGAGAGGGTTACCGTGACCCCTGGGACAGGCCACTGAAGGAACACGGGTGGGTTTTAGTCATCCGCTCCGCCCAGACTGGGAGAAGTTATTTGATGACTTCCCACATCAAATAACTTCTCCCGCTCTGGGCGGAGCGGGAAGGCGTGTCAGACTCTTACTGACCAAACCCCACAAGTGTTCCCTCAAAAAAAAAAATAGGCCTACCTGTATCTAGGCACATAAGCCACGTCTCATGTGAAGTCAACGTACTATCTGCATCTTTTACTTCTAAATTCGGTGACAAAATGATTCCTGATTCTCTAATTAATTTTATCTCTTAAAATGCAGGGCTCAGTTGCTAGTGGTGTCACTGGTGGTCAAAGGGTTCAACAATTTACGTCATGAAATTCACAATCGACGGTTTAACGACTTTATTTACAGGTTTAAAATAACATATCCAATACTCGTAAAATCAGCAATAATAATCGAAACAACGTGATCGGCATCAATCATAGAATGTATGACACATGTAAACGAAAGTATACAGCATAAAGTCTCATTCCATCTCCCTTCATCTCCAACCTTTAGAGGGAGACACAGCATGACCTACATTGCAAGCAATTATTCTTTTTTGTTGTCATTGTAATTTCAACAGCAATATTTTGTCGCAGGTGTCGGTAATGGCTCGGATGATCCCGTCTCCTGATTGGTTCATCGGAGTGGACAGCTTCGACCTTTGCGTGGATGGAAACTGGCTGGACAGCATCACTATTGAGGTAAGTATGGAAACGAGGTTTTAAATACGGGAAAATAGGTAGGTACCATAAAAAATAGGAGAAAGTACACGATAATGTTAGTATAACTATTAAGTATAGTACCAACCATACTACCACGCAATGCAGGGTCGCACTAATCATAGGCTTTAAACTTGTAACTAAGTAAAGTACTAAGCGCTTTAACCCTCTTTAGAATTATTCCTAAGCCTAGCCTTTAAGTAAAAGTTCAAAACAGAAACTTAGAAATGATAATAAACTGGTCGTCAGTATTAATTAACTTGTGTAGATTTGAAAGCAGTCGGTCTATAACTAAGCAAAAGATTATTAAGAGATCATAGATATAAAACAGCATAGTAATTACAAGAAAACGAAGGGTTATTAAAAAAAAGGAGACTGTAGTTCCCAAAGAACACATGTTTTAATCATGAAGTGTAGCCCTGACGATATATGGTTTATAAATATTTAGATAAATAGGTAACACTTTATTGTACACCAATTTCAAGAGAAACGAAAGTGAATATAAGACTGCACATTGCCCTTTATTTTTTTGTTCTATGACGTTGTCATTAGAACCAAATAATATAAGATAAAGCGCAGTCCTGTATTCTATCTATCTATGTGAGAATATCCTTCATTACGTTATTCCATTCACAGGTAGACCCACTAGATGCTGGCTCTGACAACGGGTTCACCTTCACCGCCCCCAACTGGCCGACTGCCCCGCAAGGAGTGGCTTACCGCATCACGTCCAAGTATCCGTCGCATCCAGCTGGATCCTTCTTCTATCCGCACCTGAGGAGGCTGCCGCCGATTGCTACGTTCCAGTTTATCAAGGTATAGTTTTGTCTAGTGTCTCCATGTACTTACTGATACTTAAAGCTATAATTTTCTTAATAACATACCGTTTCCTAGGCCATTTTTAAACAGAAATAACTAGTAAACAGCAAGATAGTAGGAAAATTTCGCATTAATTTTTGCTATTTCTTTAACAATCTTTTCACAAACGATTCTTAGTTTCGAAAATATATCGAAACGAGGAACCGCAAAAAACAACTAAAAAAACTTTCTATTCAACACAGTTATTTATATTTCAATGTTTTGTAAACTAAAATTAGTTTGGATTTCGTGAAGTAATTATTTTAATAATGTTTCTACATTTACAGCAAAACCAACTTTGTTTTTTTAATCAAAACAGAACATTGGAATGAACAAACAATATTCTAAAACTTAATAATATATTTACGACTTCAAAATTTTGAACTAATGAGCTTTCTATCAAACACCGTTCCGACCTTTTCGTAAAAAAAATATGAAGAATGTTTCGAAGTGTTTTGTTTCACAATACATGTTTTATGCCAACATCGCAAGTTTTTCTAAACCTCTAAATCTTTTAACAGCTACGCGAATATGAACTCTCAGAAGTATTTCACCGCAACACTGACGACAGGAGATACGACGTCTTACAACTGGATAAGATGAACCACAACAACATAGATGTACTGGATGGCAACAGGGCACTGTCCATTGCAGAAGAAGTGGAGAGAGCTGAGCAGGCGCCCAGGATATACTCTGAAGGATCTATGACCACTCCGGATGGGGCTTACTCGTATTATTCTATGTGAGTCTATACGTTTTTAAAGAGGTATCCCTATGTATCGCAGCTAAAAGACCCTAGACTATTTAGGTCACTATTTAGGTCTATAACAAAAATATGTAAAATGTTGTAAGAAAGTTATCGTATCTTCCGATAACGTCTTTTGAACATTGGCTTCCTAGAAAAGCAGTTTAGTCATAATTATTATAAAGGCCGTCATAAAATCTGTCATTTTCACCAGTATCTGACATTAAGGTGACAAAAAAAGCTCTGTATTTGGACAACCGTTTCTGTGTGACCGTTTATCGCTTTCTTAGGAAACCATAACTTTGTTCTGCCCCTTGTCGCCGTTACGTCGGTATAAAAACGAGTCTTCGAGCAGCGATGCATTTTAATAAAAGTATCAATTGACTATAATGACACTTTGAAGAGTCAAAGCAGTTTTCAAACTTTAATATTTCTTCAACCTCTTTGTCCTATTTTAATGCATCAGTGTACTCTTTACCAATGTTTATCTGAGCATCAACGTTATCCTTATCACTGTTATCGTATTGTTACTAAATTTCAATAATTTCTAACATGGCTCCAAAGAAGTATTTGTTTAAAATAATACTGACAGCCAAAGTTTGCAATAGGTTTTTACTAACCGCAACTAGAATACTCGTAATCGAGCAATTTTAGCACAGCGACGGGTTGCAGCTCAATTTGTTCTATTTGCATCCATAATGGAGTTCGATGTATTTGAATATTTATTTTAAAATGCAATTGTTAGCTTTACACACTACTGTACCGTACTGTACTCTGTGTTCTTAGTACTGTACCTATTTTATTTTTCAATTTCATTTGGCAATTCTGACAATGACAACTTAAATTTTTGAAGGTAAGCTTTAAAATAAAGGAAGTTCTGATGCTATAAGGCCGTGTCCTAACCAAAAACGACTGTCACGCAAGTACGCGATGGTCGCGCTCTTATGATAATATGATGTACTCGCGCGATCAATCTGGTCATATTTTTACGTCTTAATTATTCTTGTAAACGATCGCGTATTTGCGTTTCGCGTGACAGTCGCTTTCGGTTAGTAGGTCTGTAGTAAGTATACAGGGTAAGAATGTAATTCCAAAAACAAATAATTAAAAATGTCATTCATCTTATTCACAACCCCATTGACTTCAAAGTGATATTTAAAGACATTCTAATTTCTTACATTCTCAAGACCTCCTTACTTTCAAGAATGACTCTTCAAAAGAACTTCGGAAAAATCTAATTGCACTTTTCCGGTAGAACGAACACGACATCGAGTACGACCGAAGAGCCTCGTTCGGCTAACGAGCTCCCGACTTCGGGACCTGCAGCCAGTGAGAGATCAGCTCTAAGAAGCCTGGCACGTAGGTACCGAGCGAGGCGACGACGCAAGCTTCGTGCTGACAACACCGACCCGGCTGAACGGCGGAAGCGAAAAAGAGCTAGTGAGTCTTGAGCACGTTATTATCTTGTTTTTGGCAAACAAGCGTCCTGCCCAATTGGTGGTAAGGAGTCTTTGCAGATCCTATGTTGAAACGTCACCATCACACCAATCTGTCATCATCACTCATACCCTTCAATCCGAAACACAGCAACGCCTTTTGATGGCAGAAATTTATAGAAGTTTTATAGGTAGTATTCTGGGGTTTATAGCTTTGAACAAAGACGTAGGTACGTAGACACGCTAATAAAAGTGGGTGCAAGAAAGCAAAGGTTTCGTGGCAGAACCAGGACATAAGATTTTAGTAAGCCATTGTTACGTACTATACGTATGGTTATGAATAATTATGTTAAAGAAACTTTACTTTGTCAAAAATGTATGACCCTGTTATTTCTAGCTGCTCAGAATTTCACAGCACACAATTTATATCATCAATTTAAATAACTATTTAGCCTTAGGACACAATTAGAAAAAGCAATACTGGTTTAACATTCACTACTATGTCCACGTAAAAGTTTCTGCGAGAAACATAAAAGGGAATGAAAGTAGGAAGGTCGGAATTAAACATACGCATCTTAAGTCGACCTCAGCTAAACCCAGGTCATTGCCTTCCCTAATCCTGGCTCTCGTTGACTTAATATTGTATATTTTTTCATATTAACCCAGAGAGTTTCAGTGTACTTTCAGATCATTAAACATCTGAAAGATGGCAGAGGTCGCTTTCTCGTACTTACAGCCATTTGTAATCCGCAAAGAGGCATGAATTACTTGTTTTCTTCATAAAATATTCTTACTGAGTTAATGGATACCTATATATAAAGATATTACGTGTGTGTTCTTATTTAATTTTACTTAGCTTACTCAAGACTTTCATCTTGCTCATATTTAGGGACGTTATCATATTTTTGCCAATTATGACAATATGAGAATGATCTCAGAGCTTGAGTTCTTTGATCATTACTTCTCCTGTTTTGGCATTAGTGATGTAGCATGTCTCATTTAATCTGTTTTTCCCAGGACTGCTAGACTGCCGGGTATCCGAATGGAGTGAATGGAGCCCGTGCCACAGTGACGGCGGCTGTGTGGGCTCAGCAATGCGTACTCGCCGAATAATTCGTCGCCAGCGGGCCGGCGGCGCGCCCTGCCCGCCCACCGCGCTGTCGCGCTGGTGCGCCACCAACTGCACGGCGCAGCAGACGCACGAGGACTGGCGAAATAATCTCACGTAATTCGGAATTTGAATTATCCCGTTTTTTTTATTGGTGCCATGGATTGGAGTTGGTTTTTGATTTTTGGAGGTAGACTTATATGTGGTGGAGAAAATCTTCTGTCTTGAAAGACAAAATACTATGTTCTAATTCTCAATTTATAGACATTTTCCTAAAGACATATTTGGTGGCTCCACCAAGCAAATGATGGACAAAAACTTGGCTCCAAAGCATGAGGTCGGTATTAAATAAGGCACAATTATTCTTAATTAGTGGCCTGATTCTAAAACATTTTTAAACTTTCCTTTATATTTATCATGACTGTTTATTATTTAGCATCTGTGTCTGTCCGTCCAAGTATAATTTTGATTCGATTTCATTTATTCATTTCGCATTTCAATTCATTTTTGGGTGTAAAGTGGCGTGGCGTGTAAAATATAATAAAAATGATGTATAAAATAAAAATAGTAAGAGATGACTGTCAATGTTGGAAAATAGTAGATAGTATTCGGTTCATTACCGCTGTACCTAATTAAGCTTCTTTCGATTTTGTTTGTTGGTCAATTATTATTAAGGGTGACTAAGATTTAGGATTTATAAAGAAATTCATGTGGCGTTAGATCATAACTGAATTATTTGAAAGAAAAAAATGCTTTTGCGACTTGTAAAAAATTACAAACAAACATTTCTTCCAAAATACTTTAGAATGACGCTTTCCAATATCTTAGAATCATATTACAGAATTATTTTTAAAAGGTATAATAATTATAACAGATTTTTGCTCTAGTACAAAATGATGTCGTGTCTTATGCTATTGAAGATAAATAAAGAAAATAATACATTTACAATTTTAATTTATTAACTTTTTTCCATAACCTTTTTCGATATATCTACTCATAGATCCCTGTCAATACTTTGGGAGTTAATAATAGAAAAATACATATCGTTTACTTAAGTGTTTATCTTTGTGACAGTAATTCAATAAAACCGTAGCAATTATTTTAGTGTAAAATGGATCCAAAGATGCAGCTTTTATTTTTCATACAATTAAATGTAAAAACTTTTAATAAGAAATAAAAATTAACAGACTTCTTGGCACCGGGTTCCGAGAAAAGGAGTTTTTTTTATTTTTATCAGCTATTAGGTATTAAAGTAAGTCTGTACTTAGGTAAGTTTATAATAGATAATCACAAAGCCTTCTGTGAGACTATGAATTTCATTTGACATTGTAATTCATTTTAATATGTATAATAAACATTGGAATTACAGTGCTTAGTAGATGTTGTATAGTGCCATTCATAGAAGCGGACCGGACAAAAAATTTCAAGCGAAATAGATGATATTTCCTATTTTCACAATGTACGGGAAAACTTGATGACGATGATTCCGCTCCGCTTTTCTTCATAAAAATGCAATTGCAATAGCATTTTCTTACAGCAAAATAGTGAAGGTTCACATTCTAGAAACTCTTTAGCAATTTGCTTTAAACGCCAAAGAACTAAGTTAGACTTAATTTTGAAGTGACAGAAGTTTCTCGAAGATCGATTCACACAAAATACAACTTATAAAAAATATTTCCTGTCGTTTCTAGTTATTCTTGACTCCGCAAACGTTCTGATTTTTTATTACTTTTGCTCAATATTGTAAAAACCTTAATATTTTTAACTTGTTCACGTGTGAGTTGATCTTATAATAGGCATAGAAAACGTTGTCGAAACATCTAGAATAAAGAAATCTATAATATAACTGTAAAATAGAGCCAAAAAAGCTGAAAGTGTTAACCTTAGGATAATATTCGGAGTATGTGTATTTTTTACAATGTAAATTATTCTGATTTCAGTAATAAAACATCTTGAATAAAAGAGAATTGTTTCATTTTATTCCAACCTTTGACGGGAGAAAAGATGGCGGGCTTAAATAGGTTCTCTTGACTTGTGGACTCGGGCTTAGAGGCTGCATATTTCTGTAGCAACTGTAGCAAGCTCTCGTAAAATAAAGTCGTTGTTTTAGTTCAGAGAAGTTTCTTTCACAAAATAGACAGCTGCATTTTGGTACCAGTTGTTATGTACGGATATTGTTTAGTAGGTACAGCCAAGAGAGATGAATTTTCTTTTCATCGGCAACTTTTTGCCTCTGGGTAAAAAATATTTCTACAGAAGATGTCATCACAGCATCCTGGTGACGCAGCAGCAAGCGACGTACAGTTGTCCGCGTGAGAAGCAGCTCGTCCTGAGGTCCACACCCGCAGCCTTCAGTAGTAATTGCCCATTGCTTGCGAAGTTTTTCGTTTTTAGTAAAACAATGAAAGCCTCCTAATACTACTTAATGGCACAACTCTGATACACTGATTGTTGCATTCTTACGGATGATTCCTGACGAAGCTTTAGCTTCCAGTCAGCATGCACGTATTTCGGTGACAAAAAAATCTATTTTTTCTTTCTTTCATTCTAGCTTTCACTAAAATAATATAACAGTAGATTGTGAACGTACGGGATTCCTCAGTAACAGTCACCTGACCATAGATACTTATTAATTAACCGACTTTCAAAAAGGAGGAGGTTCTCAATTCGTCGGTTTTTTATTTACCGATACTCGAAGACGCCAGAACCGATTTGGAAAATATTTTTTTTGTTTCAAAGGCAAGGTGTTTTTGTAGGTATACGGGCAAATAATTGTTTTCTTTTGTTTCTCCTTGATTATCGTTGTGATTGTATGTGTTACTAACAATAGTTTAATAAGTAGTTTTGTCAATACTAACACTATGGAGTTTAAGGTCTGCAAATAATAGTTTATTTATTTATTTAAAGGATTATACTTCCCAGGTGGTCCCATTTAAATTTTATCGAAATCGGCCGAGCAGATTTAAAAAATCAACATTAAATTATTTTTAAATAAACAAAATCGCCTTCAAACGCACGTGGACGTGTAAGACGACCGTTTTCGATTTGGTGTAGTACCTGGTGGGGTAGGTACTATGGCTAATAAGTGAAAAATAAAAAAACAACCGACTTCCAAAAAAAAAAACACTACAAAGTGAAAAATAACTTTAATTTCGGAAATCAATGGAAAAAACTAAAATACAGATCCAAAGACACCGACTTCCGAAATTAAAGTTAGTTTACACTTTGTAGTGGTTTTTTTGGGAGTCGGATGTTTTTGATTTGTTATTATGATGGGAGAGGCCTAAACTCAATGTTTTTCTGTGTACATTTTACGAACTAGCATATCGACGCCCGCAGCAGACGTCCGCAAAGCATATAGGTACCTACGGTTATCTACAAAATTATAATTTTACAGGATAGCGTTTCGAACGCAAAACTGTGATAATTAATAGAAGAATAAAGCTATCTTATTCTGTTTTACAACATTTAGTTAATAGGGCATTAACCAAGGAAATGGTTAAGGACAATCACTGTAATTTTTCTCTCCAAAATACGGTAAGTAGGTATTTTTGTGCGAAAAAAATGTGTAGTTGTCTTTATATACGTGACTTAATATTAGTAAACATAGACAATAAAAAAAATACTACGATAAGACAAAGAATTCCGACGCGAATTATAAAAAAATAAAACGTAAAAAGTGCAGTTGACTCTTTGTACTTTGCTGCCGTCGATTTAAGAATATAAAAAAGGAAACTTTAGAATATGAATTGTTGAGATTTGAACATAATGAACATAGGTTTGCACAATATTCGTCTAACTTTTTAAGCTATTTGCTTTGTTGAAAGTTGGCTAAAATAGTCGTTCTTATACAGAGTTAATATGACAGAGGGGCATTAAATTACACTACGTATACTATACGTGTTTAGTATTAATTCGATACGGTATAAACATAAAAAGCACCAAATTTTTTTTTTTTTCAAACAAACTAAATAGCTTACGGATCACAGTAAAACGCAACCACCCTTTGTAATGAAAGTGTGTGTGTATTTATTGATTCCTTGTTTGCATTGCCATCTTTTTAGCGAAAATATTTGGTTGTACTTGTGACTTGCGTCAGAGCGGCAACAACGCATCGTAGGTTATACTCAGATTTATCGTTTTAAGGTGCATGACCTATGCGTATAGACATAATCAGCTGTTAGGAAAGATACATTGTGTTCAAACAGGGCAAAAACTTAAAAAAATGTTTGCGACTAAACTACTGCTCCTTTTTTAATTGATTTTTGGTACAGAGCTTGAAACTGGTACCTAGTATATAGGCAGTTTAAAGGAAATCCCCTTTGTCGTATCAACTCTGTATAGTGTCATCATTGACTGCTTAGCTCCTTAAAGGTATACGAGTAACGGGATGATAATCATGTAAAGCATTAAATCTGTAACTGTCAGCTAGTTTCGTTCCCTATTCAACCCTATTGAAATAATGGAATAATTCTACTGTTGTCATACACTGGTATAGTGTGTCTTCTCTCACCTCAGTCTCATTTTCTACAAAATGTATGGAAAGCGATTTCTGTCTTTCTAGTACTCAAACTTTATGGTCGTATGGAATTTTTTGATCCTTATAAGAAAAAGGATCGATTGATATGAAATATTTTTTATGAAAGTTGCCCATTTTCTTGCTGACTGCAATTGTTTTTTCAAAATCTGTGAATGCAGATCAAAATATTTCAACAAGTCAAGGGGCTGACAACAGCTAAAGCGTGGTCACTGTCGGACTGCATAGAAAAGAAAGAGAAGCGCGATGACACAAAACTGGTAATTTATTGCAAAATATGAAGCAATTCTCTATTTACAAAAAATCTATTGATTGGACTAAAAAATTAAACACTATCACGTTAATATGTTGCTTGGAGAACAATCTGAAGAAAAAAACAGAATTATTGCACGTATAATAGTATGGTTTTTAATCATTAAAATATTTTTTTAGACGAATGTTCGTGACCTTTTTCTCTCGTACCTACTTAGTTGTATTATGTTTTCAACACACTATCTAACTAGCATATATCCTGAACAATATCATGATTTTGTTTACTGCAGTGGATCATATACTTTTAGGCATTATAAAACTTGCGTTTAGGTCATGTAGACCCCTTATCCTGCGACCGTTTTCTTTTAGCGACAATGGTTAAGGTACCTGCCCTTATTGCCCCATTCGAAAAATCCACCCTGTATGTGTTGCGATTGACTGGAGCGTGATGATAATCGTTTGAAAATTGTTTAAATCTGTAAAGCTCTGCAATATTCTAACCTTTTGACTCGTCTTTTCACAATTTGCGGTAAACTGTAGAAGAATACGAACATAACGCAATATTACTCATCCCTCATAGCGAATAGCATGATATTTTATAGTCTATAGACTGACCAGACTTATAGGACGACACGGTTGGTGCAGTGGTTAAGCGATTGACTGTTGCGTTACGTGTCGCGGGTTCGATCCCCGCACGGAACAAATATTTGTATGACCTGCAAGTAGTTGTTCCGGGTCTGGCTGTTTGTGTATGTGAGTTTAAATGTTTGTAAACGCACCCACGATACAGGAGAAATTCATAGTGTGGGGCAAAGTTTAAAAAAAAAAATAGGAAATATATATGTAAAATTTGAACAAAATATATCCGGTAGTTTTTGCGTGATGCTGGAACATACATTCAGACAAACAGAACAACTAAAGAAAAAAAAGTCGGTATACAGTTTTTACTTCGCTACGATTTTATTATATGTATAGATAATATCACTTTTGATTAACAGTGATTGCTGTATAAGTAATTACAGTAATTTCAAGTAATTACAGCTGATTACGGAGTCAACAGCCGCTGGTAGAGTAGTTATGTACTCGAAATTATGAGCTAATAAAAGTTTTTGTTTTTTCTTCATTAGATGCCATGTCATGAGATTTCACGTCTATGAAGTTTCGCCAATTAATTTAATTTGACCCTGTATATGCACGGAAGCATCATGACGAGTGGAGTAAACATACTGCTACGTGGGGTAAAAATCATGACAAGTGGGGTAAACATCATGCCACGTGGGGTAAACATCGTGACAAGTAGAGTAAACATCATGACAAGTGGGGTAAACATCATGACAAGTGGGGTAAACATCATGACAAGTAGGGTAAATTCATTAGCTTTAGATGTCGTCTCAGAGTTCAGGCGTCAACCTCAGCAGTATTATTTTACTCTAACTTCAGTGAGGGAAAGAAATAGTGCTGTACCAGGCGTATTCCATATCTAGTTAGGAGCTGGGCGTAGCCAAGTCCTTAGTAGTCATTTCAACCTTCACTCAATCAATAAATATTTTTATTGATCTGCCCTTTTCTCGAATAAAATGTTCAATTTAAAATCCTTTTTTATTGTCCTACTTACCTGGAAGAAATTCTCACATCAATGCTCATAAAATAACAAATGGAATAATTTTCTCTCTACAAAAGAATCAGGGAATGAATGCACTCTATAAGAAAGATAGAAATAAGAAAATAAAAGGAGACTCTTTAGGAAACAGGTCACTGCTTCTTAGGTAAGTGGGCAAGCTTGTTACCAGTTACCTGTATTTCATCTTTTATTTATATCTTAAGCGGTAAGAAGATGATCTAGTATTTTTCTGAACTTTCTGTCATTTTCATTTAAAGCTAGATGACCCGACAGACCATGTACTGACAGTTTGGTTCAAAATCCCATAGGAAAAAGAACGGTCAGATTTTTCCAATTTTTTGTTCCATAGAAACGTTATTCGGACTTATTACAAACATTTTAAAACAAAAATTGGCCAAATCAGTCCCGTCGTCAAGTGGTGCACCTACCAATGAACAGCATTACATTTTTATTCATGTATAGAAGATTACCAGGTGTTTGTTAACATATAGATGTAGAAGGAACAGGGTGTAAAGTTCACCCATACTCTATGAAAAAGGGAGGATCCGCGTGTCTGGTGGGCAACTGCCCAACAATAATTGATGTCGGGATGTCGGGAATGTCGGGTCTAGCTGCGCGGTAAACTCTGCTTGCGCGATGCAGGATTTTGCGTGACATCAGCGTGATGCGTGTGCGTGATGTAGATACCGCTACAAACATATTATTCATTTCATGACTGTACGTAACTAAAAATGAAAATGAATGGCCTGTAAGAATATCACCCTGAATGGTATTGCCGTTTTACAAACGTTAATTTTACTCCCTTAATATTTTCTCTCGTAGTTCAGAGGTTTCTATACGCTGCCCTAATTATGAGAACAGAGACCTACCCCTTTATTTAAAAAAGTTAAGAGACGTTTAAACGTCAACAATGTATGGTTATACAGCTGCTGATCATTACTTTACTTTAAGCAACGTTTATAAATATACCCCTGAGGTAAAAAAATTAAATCAAATACTTGAGTTTGACTCTAAAAAACACTGCCCAAAAACTCCAAGGAAGAAGCCAAAATAAAGCAAAGACCCAAAAAGAAAAGAAAATACAAAACAATCTACCTCCTAGTTCATTCTACAAACTTTTTACATTTTTTACAAACGAACCTACCTGAGCGACACGGCTTCATGATGTGAATTACACTCATTCTTATAAAATGAAAATGCCGCTTTAAAAAAGTATCTTCATTTGTGAAGGATAATTGCCCCATTCTAACACAACATTAGCCTTCCAACTTTTAATAGGCTTTTTACTCCGTGGAATAAAACGTAACGTATTTTGTTACATTTTTCCAGCCTTTTTTGCGTTGAGAAAAATTTGTTGGCGTTTTTTATATGAAAAGTTTTTACATATGTATAGGAATAAAAATTAAGCAAAAGGTTTAATGAGGGTAGCTTGAAAAGTTTGTAATGTATAGGAGAAAGTATAACTATGTGAGTTTCTTGCCGTTCGTGGATCAGGGAAAAAAATATGATATACATTAAATAGGTGATATATGATGACGATGGTAGATACCATGGTACCTACCTTGGTTATAATAATAATAATAACCTCACCACCGTATCTCTACGTTGACGTCGTTGTGGGCCTTGAGAGCACCGAACTCTAGGTATGTGCCGATAGAGTTTACTTTGCCGAAACAGGTCTAGCCAGACCAAGAGAGATACAGAAACCCGCAGGGCAGCATGTGGCGAGCTGTTGGGCAGTAGTTACCCCACGGATCCTATCTCATAGGAGTAGTCTCGTTCCTCACCTCTGGTTTGCCTTTATTGGCCAGCTGGAGTGAACACTGACGAGAAACAGAGCTCCCACCTCTTTGGCCGGCTTGAGTGGAGATTCACAAGAGCAAATGTGCTCGGAGGCAGGATGTATTCCAGTAAGTGCTGGTATGGACTTCGACCATCTGCCGGGCTCTGGGATTGTTCAGATAGCCCTGGAATACCTCTCCGCTCCTCAAGCACCTCAGGATATGTTACCCCCTTGTCGCTACGCCACTATGTTCTAGCGAGAGTTTCCGGGGGCCCATTATTGAGTGTGTAAGTAACCCCAGCCACTTAACCGTGTATATTATAGAACATTGATCAGGCAGGAGACATAGTTCTTCCATAGCTCAAGGTAACCAATCCACTATAGCCACCCAAACCCATAGCCCAATATGTTTTGTTTAATAGTCCTGCACCAACCGGGGGTTATTGTTAAGTGCACTTGCATAGAGCATACAGGGATAGTCGTCGGTTGGTGCCTCATTTCATGCAAAACGCGTGTTCGCTTTGGCCCCTCGTACGCCTTCCAAAGGACTGGAATATATGGTACCGACATTTGCAAATATAAAAATAATAATAATAATCATTTACTTTACAGAAAATACCTTCCAAATTGTTTGTAATTATACACGGTGATATTTGAATCACAGTTTTGCTAGAACAAACGTTGTTAAGACCATGGTCTACTACCATTCTACAGCATCAAATATGTTATTAAAACAATCTCTCTAATTAGTTCTCAAATTAATCTTAAGTTGCTCAAACGTGTAATAATGTTTGAAACATTAACTGTAACATCAAAGTACTCATCACGGTAGCGATATTGCATTCAAGACGCGAGCGCCGCGCGTCGCAGCCACTGTGTCTGTGTAACGATAATCCCGACATTTTTAACATTGCCTTTATTGTGTTTTTTTAGAAAACTAATGACGTTTTTTTTTCTATTGGATGCTATAGAATGGTTGTAGACCATGGTCTGAACAACGTTTGTTCTAGCAAAACTGTGATTCAAATGTCACCGTGTATAAACAACTTAAAAAACTAGTGTTAGTACATACTCTTAGGAATCAGAAGCCTAATTAATTTCATAAAAAGAAAATACAACACGACCTACAACCATTTATTTAAATTCTAAAAATCGTTACAAGAAAATAGTTCAATATGATCACTAGTACACGTCCGTCCCATTCGAGCTCCGCAGCAAAAGTGACCGAGGCAAGTGAGGATACGGCTTATGGTGCGTCACCCCCTCCAATGACAGTGTCATCGCAGCAACGTAATGTCCCCGCCCTCTCAGCTGTCAAATCCTCTAAGAATACATTTAACAATTAATAGGAATGTCAGTCATTCAAATTCAAATTCAAATTGTTTATTTTCTTCAACAAGATTACAGTCATTAATTTGTGATTGGAGTCTTCTTTTAAGCAAACAATGCCTGTATTAGAAGACTCCGCTCTTCCATAACAAAAGAAAGAAAAATATTAATAACATAATTTATCATAGGTAAGTAGACAAAATTGGCATAAGTATAGTTTGTGCGTGTGTGTGTGTATGTGTGTGCTTGTGTGCCTGTGTGAGAGTATAGGTTATGTCGTGAATTTCAAGAGCTCTTCCGTTTCCTTATAAGTAAGTGGTTTAATCCATTTCAGTATTTTTTTTTTGCATTCATGGTATTGGTTTTTATATATACATATTTCTTTATTTATTCTATTATATAACCGAGCAGACCGTGTATTAAATTGCATGGAGGCAACCAAAGTTTTTGTTTGGGGGACTTCTGCAACAGCATGCTTTCTACGTTTTGCTAGTTTAGATGCATCGTAAGGTAGGGTCTTGTGTTTCCTTAATATAGTTTGAACTAAGTATAGTTTTCTTACCGAGAGTAATTCGCTTAAGCTATAAAGACTATCTGTGGGATATCTCATCTTCTTAAAATACATAGTTTTTATCAGGGCACGTTGTGCACGCTCTACTACTATGAATTTAGTTTTTGCTGACCCTCCCCAGCTGGGAATACAGTAAACTAAGACAGACTGAGCCAAAGCGACGTATATCTCATTAAGGAGATTTCTAGAAGTGTTATTACAACTAAATATATTTTTTGGCACAATATGTCTCAGTGTACTAAATAACCAACACAGTTTTCTAACCCTGTTAGCAACTTGTTCGATATGGGGATACCAAGATAATCTCTGGTCTACTACTACCCCTAAATATTTGATTTGCTTTACTTAATAGTCATAGTTTAAAACAACATTATTTCACGGCACGGTTTCAAAGCAATAGAGTATTTGACCTTCCCCACAGTGACCAAGAGGCTGTTGGCGCTGCCCCGCACCCGCCTCATCAGGGAGGCGACCAGCTTTCGCATGATTGCGTAAAAATCGTCTATACGTGCCTCCGCGAACATTCGTGATACGCTGCAGTGCAACCCCAACAATAATAGTATTATACTTATATTTTTACTAGTTGCTCCCACTTGGAGGTTCGCAATTTAACACAAATCACAATAAAACAAAGCCTATTTCACTTGAGAATGTAAATAATTTCTATATTCTACTTCAGGTACAGTCCTTTCATAGATACCTACTTTGTCCCTGATTTTGCATCACTGTCAACACCTTAGTGATCTTTAAGTAGGTTATACTATGGTTGCTTGTGGGTTTCTGCTGGGTAGCTGTCAGGGAACACCCTTGTTTTTAATTTTTTGTTTGATGTCCCTGTCACCCTGTATATTAGTATCCGACAGAAACACGATTTTCAGCCGAAACCGAAACCGATACCGAAACTTATGAAGAAAGAATATTAAGAAAAAAATTCTTAAATTGACATTATTTTTTGAGACCCGTCGATTTTCGTAGATTCGTTACAAATAATGTGATTAAGGGCTGCTTTTGCAATTATTAAATTTCTTTATCCAAAGAATAAAACATACTGGTGCCAGTTTTTATGTCAAAACTGTCAAAATCACGTTGTCACGTCATCGTTGACACGCACAAACTATAACCATGAATTCAGTACATGATTCAGAATCCTCCGTGTTGAAATTTTTGTTTGATGTCCCTGCCACCTTGTATGTTTATAGCCGAGTAGGACATCATCATCTGCCTATCTTTTTTCCAACTATATTGGGGTCAGCTTCCAGTCTAACCGGGTGCAGCTGATTACCACTATTTTACATGAAGCGATTGCCTATTCGATATCCACAAGTTGGACTAGACTAGGTTTGTATCACAAACGATCACGATGTCCCCCCAAACATCAGGATCGCCCCAGGGCGGCGGACATCCATGAGGATTTTCCACCCCGAAAACAAAAAAAAATAATAAGGTAAAAAAAAAAAAGTTTGTATCACAACCCGGTTACTCGGCTAAAGGGTACCCCTTGGTAAGACGGGTTGTCAGACTAGCAGACTTTGGGCTTCTTCTGACTACCCAAAACAACTGTCTATGATTTACAAATGCTTAACGTGCTTTCCGACGCACGGAGGGCTCGATTTTAATGCCTGTTCACCCATTGTAGGCGACGCATATTATTATTGTTAGCAATAAGATTTAGCAGATAAGTTAGTTCTAAGATACTTTCCTTTTTGAACGTGTAACGCCATCTATTGGGATAAATTTATAAATAAATAATTATAAAGACGTTGGTGGGTAGCTAGTTTAATATTGGTACATTTTTCTATGCAAGTTTTGTGCTCCCGCAGTCAGTAAAAAAAGAAGTGTGGCCGCCGCGTTGAAACCTTTTCGCTCGCACCAACGCCTTTTCCTTTTGTCTACCTAAATTGTCGCGTTTTCTTTACCCTATCATCTACATCCATCAACCAATCGACTTTGGCTAGCGTAGCTTAACCTTCGATAGACCTGTGGGATTATTATTATTTAGCCACGAGCCTCTTATAGCCGAGTAGGTACCTAATGTACCTAATTACCGAGCTGTAGGTTGTTGGCATATTTTTCACAACGGCCGTATTCCATAAAATTAGGTCGGCTAATTACTTTCAATAGCGATGCTGAGAGACTTTCAGCAGGAAATTAGGACAACGAATATAATAAACTGGGCTTTCAAAAGATAGGTTATGTAAAGAAAGAAAGAAAGAAAATTGCGTTAATTGGCATTACAGCAAAATAAATACATCTTAAAACTATAAAACAGAAAACAACAATAATATTATAATGCCAAAAGGGCCTCAGCTCAGCATAATGTCAGATGATAACACAAGGTGTACCACCTGACGCTGATTTTCAGCTGCAACCCACGAGTGCCATACGCTGGAATAACAAACACATAGGGAAGTGTGTGTACGGTATATTAAATTAAGAAAAAATTAACGTGATAATATAGAAAAGCTCATTGAATACAAAATATAGAGTTGTGAGATACACGTGTTTGTGTGTATGTTGTACTGAGATTAATGAAAAACTAAAATAAATGATCATTATGTGCGTATTACCTACATAAAAAAGTAGCTATATGGCAGATATGCATATCATCACATATCATGCGAATTCAAATTCAAATTCAAACATTTTCAAAATCTTTTTGATGGCATAAAAGAAATTCTTTTATTTTCAATTTGAAAGTCGAGCAACTTTTACTTTTAATATGTTTTATCTAAGAGGTTGTGCATAAAGCGTCTTTTTTCACAGCACTTAACGTTAAAACGTTTTGTATGCAATTATTTGAGAAATAAACTGTGCTATGCTCATGAAAATGCATTACTGAAATTGCATTTATGATTCTGAACCAAGGCTTACAGTCAGCTCACCTTGACCATATTTAGACTTTTTTATATTAAGCGATGCAAATGGAGATGACAAAATTACGCATCAAGGACGCAATGCACAAGTGAAAAAAAATAAAGCTAGATACATAAATTGTCAAAGTATAGTTACATTACTGCAGCGGCCAGTAAAAGAGGCATTGATGGACGAACGTGTAAATGTGGGACGAGGCGAAGCCGAGGCACACATATGTAAGTCCACCAATGCCTATTTGTGGCCAAGGCTTGTATAGTACTTTTCTCAAATAATGCGCGGAAATTAAAATACAATTTCTTTTCAAAATCAATGACGAACAACGAACAACAATAATAATTTATCCCGCGTTAAAGTGTTCATTTGTTTTTGTTTTTTTTTTCAATAAACAGCTTTCTATTTGCAAGCCAGTTCGAAATTGTAATAAAACGTTTGATAAGTTACCTCCTTAGTTGCCATGTTTTGAAGTAAAAGATCATTTTATTTTTAAATTACACGATAGATATGAGTTTTCTATGTAATTTATTTGGCTGCTAAACCACGATAGATATGAATTTTCATACCACTTTTGCCGGCCGCTGCTCGCATATATTTGGCCAGTACAGAAATTTCGATTTACCTCGAAGAAGGTTGTCAAAATAATGCTCAAATTTCCAAGCATGTTTGAGAAAACGAACTTAATGACACACAGTCTAAGGCAGACATCTATGTAATTATGTTACTTACCCCCTGCTTTGGATTAGACATGCTCCCGTCTGTATCTTGCACTTGTAGCCAATGTACCTGTTAAGTAACATTTATAGATCTCGGCTTAAAAGTGATGAACGTTTTCGTAAACGAATAGGTACTTTAGAAGTTAGAGCAGTGTGAATACCCGTCTATCAAAGATTGATATCCCAACTCAGTTCATACGAGTATCATAAGGGTAATAGAGCGTGAAGTCTAGATAAGTGACTGATAAAACCAATTCAGTTAGTCAGCTCCAAAGTGAGTCACTTCATATCTGAGACTGTTCAAGGAACGATATCGGATTCAAAGATATTTGTTTGATTGAAGATATAAAGGTGGAGTTTCAGAAAATCTTTACCGTGAGTTTTGAAGTGTGATTTGTGAGTAAAGATTTTAACGTGTTAGGCATGTTTTTGAAACAAAACTTCTTGGGCGGCAATTCGATAATTGGACGAGAATTGAGAGTTAAATTTCAAGGACACATTACGTTTTGGAACATTTCGTTACATGACAGAGAAGAAAGATATAAAACTTTCTCGCTCTCTCTTTCTCACACTAAGTCTCTATTGTTCTTAATGTTTTATGAAGTTTCACTTCTATCACGTGTACGTTGCTGCATGCACAATTTTTTTTTGTCAAAATAAGGTACTCAGTTCTTTTAGTTTAGTACCTAAAAATTTTCTTTTAGCTTATTTGCAGTGGTTCACAATTTAATTGTATCGAGTGTACAAGTTATGGATATTAACTGTTTAGCTTTGGAGATGGATAACGGTCTCATACAAAGTCGGCACATAAAAAAAAAATGTTAAGAAGCTTTATAGTGTTTCATAGCTATATATGTTTGCTTGTCGTAAAACTTTGTGAAGGGACACAAGTCTCTCCCCAAATCTGATGACTTCAAAAAAATAATTCAAACCTGTCGATCGTGAAGCTTATGGCGAGGGGGGTAGTGGCTGGTCTTTGCGTTATGTTCGTGAACGGGTGCTGCATGTGATGACAGGTCATCTTGCCGACCATGGTTTTGTTATAGTTATTAGTAATAAACTGTTCATTTATTTTACTTCGAAGGTCCTAGTTTATAATTTGTGAGTACAAGTGACGCACGCCCAGCATGTCTGGAATCTTTTATTTAGGTATTAAGTTCTGTTTACGTTTTTATTATTTATTGCTGCTTGAGTCTGGTTATCAATGTTTTTGTTGGATTATTGGCTTGTGCTAGTTGACATTATGGTAAATAATTTAATTTAGTTTTGTGTTTTGTAATTAATTAATGACTATTGTATAGAATCCAGTTCTTCTAACTGAACAGACAGCTGTGCTGCTGAGGAGTTTGCTGCGCTACTTCTTCTTCTCAGCTAAACCACTAGGAAATTGTGAGGAAATTGTGAAGGATGGGAGTTTTGGGGAACTGCAGGAGGTAGAGTTAGCATGACGTTCACAACATTTTTTTTACGTGCGCCATCTATTAATCGTAGGCTTTAAATTTAAGGCAAATAATTCACATAGGACGTAATAGACGTCTCTACAAAACGACTAAGACTTAATAGTTGATGAAAATTTCTATTTTACTTTATTTTTTTTTTACATTGCTTTGCTCTTGACTCTAGTCTAGGTCAGTGGTGACAGAGACAGAGTCGACGATGGAGTGAGCTTACCCAGAAGAAGCCTGTTCACTCTCACTTATTTTCATTAGTTTAGTTTAATTTTTAAGACTTCAATTATGGGCTTATATTTTTTTTATGGCGAGCAATTTATTTTATCGACTGTTATAAAAAAATCACATAATTATGTAAAAATTTGGAACTGTCAAAAGAAAATGACCGCTACGTTTTGCAATTTGCTAGGACGTTGAATTATTTCCGTATTGTTTATGCTGTTTACTTTGCTGTTAATACGTTAAGTTAAGCCTCTGCTCCTCCGTAAAGGCTTGAAGAGTTCATCATCAGATTCGTCAGTCCGCCCTTGCATTGAGTGTATCCGCGGGGCGAAGGTCGACTGAACCCGGTGTTCGGTGTCCATTTGCGATATTTGGAGGCTATCAGTTAAGTGTTTATTCGGTAGTGGATGCTATCATTCAGTGTTTTTACTATGCTTTCTACGAGACGATGTGTATTTGGATGCGAGAGTAGGTTCTTCTAACAAACGTGAAAATAAATCTATGTATTGAGTATTCATCAACAAGCTTGTTTCATTAAATAGTAAATTAACCTTCACAAACTATTTAAATTTAAAATTTGCACACTTTCTATGATTGTTATGTTGTTCACATGTTCACACGACACTAAACACATACATCACATTCAACACCACACACACACACACCCACCCAAATATACGCAACCGGTTCATACCTTCATAGTTTTCATTTTTATTGTTAATATTAATTATGTACGTTTTTAGGTACCGCTTCGTCACTGGTTTCACTTGTTATTGTCTTTTAATAATTATATTAAATTTGTCTAACTTAACCCTATCTCCTAAGATACAGGCCAGACCTAGTTTAAGGGATAGAGTTAAAAATTATTGTACTCCTATGTTAACGCTTTAATTAATTATGTCAACTAAATATATGCAGTGCAATGTGATCCTTGTATAAGCAATAAATTATTATTTATTTATTTATTTATTTGTAGATTGATAACAATTCAAGTGGAGCAGTTTTTATTTTACAACTACTATAAGATTCACATCATTTCACGCTATCAAACATGGTTTTAAATAAATCAATCTATAAGGGAAAATATATGCAAAAGCATCCTTAATAAAGTTAAGGATGGTAGGTATGTATTGTATAGTATGGTTAGATAAGGAACAAGAAATCCAGATGGCGCTACTAGTGACAGGCTGGCATAAAAATCCTGTGAGATTGCACTCTATACCAGTATTATATTTATAACGATGCTCGGTGGGGGATTGTCTAGTGCTATTTTGACGTTCAAAAAGTGCTGATTCTCAACCTAGTTTGAATAAATGACTTTTGATTTTGATTGATTTTGAGCCGAACTAAACTGTAACTATGTACATTAGTCCAAGGAAGGAGAAGTCACTTAGAAATGCAAAAAAGATAACCAGCAACTCTGCCAATGATATTTATTAACAAATCACCAGAAATCACATCAAAACATTCTTGATGCTGTCACACGCAGCACCTTAATCATTCATCGCAGCAAAAATGACTGACATGTAGTTAGGTATGTGGTGACCACCCAGCGTAATGTACAAGACTTCACTTTCAATAGCAAACCGAAGGATTTTGAAGGAAATTCATAGTCCAATAGGTAAAAGGTAACATTTTACAAAATCAACATAGCGGACTTTCGAAACCGTAAAACAGGGTTCATAGGGGTTTGGGTGAATCGGGACGAAACTTTAAAACGATTTTAACGTTGAAATAATATAGTATTTTGCCAACAAGGGCACTTAATCGTTAATTATTATACAGTAAACACATTAGAGTCCTTTTTGGCAGCGAACGATATTATTTAAATTTTAACGTCCCTTTTAAAGTTTCGTCCCGATTCAAACCTGCATCCCGATTAACCCCGTTTTACCGGTACGTCCAAATAAAGCGATTGAGGAGGATATTCCTAAAATATGACTTAAGACCCTGGGGTCAGCAGGGTCATAAGTCATATTTTTAGTGCCTACGTCAAAAAGAAAACTAAAGGCTTTTTATCTGCCCGTCGTCATGGAAGAAGACTTTTGGCTGCAATACGTGGTGTTCGGTCACTTCCGCGGACAAATACCACAAGACAGCATAAGGACAAGCTAGTGAAGTGCTACGAACATAGTTTTAAGCTATAACGCAAATTTTGTTTTATATAAGTACTTTAAATATGTTAGTCTGTGAGGTATTATGTCTATGGGCCATTGTAGCCTGAAATAAATATTTTATTATTATTATTAAAGGCATATACCTAAATAAGTACTAAACTTAACCTTTCTAACACACATAATGTTTCTTATAAAAAATAAAATATTGCTTTGCATTATTTCCGGTCCGGCCATATTGGAGCCAAATGGTACCGGCAATTTCCCCATTGCCACCCTCTACGTTAGTTATGGTACTCTGTGCAAAGCGTATGATGTATGAATGACAATGAAGGGCAGACAATGATTATGAAATATATAAAAGGCCATTACATACTTTTAAGACTAGACTAATCTAATGATTTAAAAATGAAATTGATACATTAATCAATTGATACATTAATCATTGATACATTATTCAATTGATATATTAATCAATTGATACATTATTCAATTGATACATTCATCAATTGATACATTAATCAATTATTAAATATCACGCTCATTACAGTCCAGCTATTATTCAATATGCTTACAATATATACTGATGCATGCATGCCGTCTGTTAGGACAGGTCAACTCAAAGATGCAAAGGATCTTTCTTCAAAAAGCCCTTCCAGACATGGCCGTGCATTGTTAGACTCACATAAAATCCTAATAATAAAATGTTTGGACTTTAAAAGAGACCTCTGAGTTTGTTTCGGCATTTCTTCTCAGGGATCAGTCAGCTAGGAAATGCCGGCGCCATCTGGTTTTAAAATATTGACGTGTAAAATTGTCATAAAAGATCTACTTACAGAAATAAACATTTCATTTCATTACAACCTTTATCTAAACAGTGAGCAAGGAAACTTATAACTTTCTCAACACACTAGTATTAAGTAAAAATATTCCTATTTCATCCAATTACCACAGTGACATTTCATTTCCATACTGTTTTAATATTTTATATTCTAAAAATACTAATCATACAGTTATCACTCCATTTCCAAAACTAGCAACATAAATAGAATAGAATTTATTTCCAAAGTAAGTGATAAATTGTATAACACAACTTACGTGATACATTGTATACCACAACTTAAGTGATACATTGTATACCACAACTTAAGTGATAAATTGTATACCACAACAATGTATACCACAACTTACAATTTAAGACTAAGTTTTAATCATAATAAGTACTTACAATAAGTTTCCAAAAACACGCATTCTTAAAAAATATCATCCTTAATTAGTTATCATTTTGTACGCTAAAATGATACGTTTTTCTTTGGATTTCAACTAAACAAAAACAAAAAAATCTGACGTTAGACTATGTATGAACAAATAAACGAATTGGTGGTATACAGATAAAAATTCCTTACCTTTCGCGCTAGTCATAGACTGTGTTCCGGTAAGGTAAGGCTCTATAATATAAAAATGAATCGCTGAATGTGTTGCTAAACGCAAATCTCTAGAGCAGCCGAACCGATTTTGAATTATTTTTTTAGAATAGGTATGCCTTGAAGTACGAGGGTGATTCTTACGGAGAGAAAAAATTTAAAAATTTCCTGAAAAGGTCTAAAAACAACACTTTTTTTGTTGCGCCACTTCTTCTTCCCAGCTAAAGCACTAGGAAGTGGTGAAGGGTGGGCGTTTTGGTGGGACTGTCTTATGTGATTTTGACGTTGAAAAAGTGCTGATTCTCAGCCCAGTTTAAACAAATGACTTTTGATTTTGATTGATTTTGATCTCCCATAATTCGCCAATTTAAAGTCAGTGTATCAAATTGACTATCGACTTAAATTGTCCGTACATTCAAAACCCAACCGTAATTCTTGGCTGTAACACGACAAATTGACGTAGTGTGTCAATTTAACAACCAATTGATTTCTCTGACTACACAAAAGAAAAGAGACGACTACTTTCGTGTAGTCAAAACAAGGCAAAAATAGGCACGTCCTATAATAGTGAAATCAAAACTCTATGAAAGAGCACCATTTCCCATCAGGAAATAAAGTCTTAACCTAGGTGAGTAGACAGCACTAATAGCTCTGTCCAACTTTTTACTAGCAAACGCATCCAAACAATTTATACAATCTTTCACACTGAAATTCCCACTCTATCACAGGGAGGTAGAGTTGATTTTCTAGTAAAGGTGGGAATTCCAAGTTTTGTTCTGTTTAATACTATTTCCAAGAAGAGTTCGTTACGCAGATAGAATCTTTAATTTCCTACGTTAGCGCCAGTGTCAGGAATTTTACAAAAGGTCCCTTGTATCGAATGTCGCGTCGTTTGGAATTGTGAATAAATTAGCTTTGCAAGGGGTTTGCGCTTTTGTTTTGAGATTAGGATTTGAAAAAAATTGGACGATGACGTGATTAATCGACAGATAAATTAGAAATGTTCAGGATTGTGCACTGTCTTTTTTTAATAAGCCTCAATTTATACATAATGAAGGGTTTTATAATGCAGAGGGAAAAGCATCGTTAATATTGGAGTATTCTCAACTTAAAAATTATATATTTATCCTAAACTTTAAGTAGATAGCTACTATCGTCTTGAAATACTATGCAGTAGGTACAGTTGGCAGAATGTCAGTGGTAACAAAACTTGTATAAATGAGCCTCGTATTCTTTTAAAAATCCGTACCTACTACACTAGGCCAGCTCGAGGTCAAATTATTATCATCGACGTGCCATCAACAGTACCTTCAATTCGTGTTAACTATATAAACAAAAATTTCAATCGACTAGTTGTATAGCAGAAAAATCCTTTAGAATTTTGCTTATGCCAACATCTTTTTACTCGCAACTGTAGCTTTTGTATTCACAAAAATAAATACCAACAAAATCGCTCACGAGTTTTAAATTTCGCGACGATCAAAAGTTCGCCGGTGTTGAATGCAAAAAGATAAGGAGCGATACAGGACCGGAAGGCACTTCCTGTGGTCGATCGAACATCGAACGTTATTCATGGCCCGAGCCCAGAATGAAAACTTCCGCTGAGGAGTAACATGACGACACTTCGCAGAAATTGTCAGGACTTTGTAGGGTGGACTTGTCTTGGGATGTCTTTTTTAGGATTGTCTTGGTCACGTGAACCAACATGATATGATACGAAAAGGAAAAGACAAATGAAAGCAGCTCAAAGATAAGCATTGGATAGAGTGGAGTGGAGTTTGTTATACACCGACAAATGCTTAAGTTTTGGATGGGTACCAGTATTGATGGTTCTAGAAGAACAAAGAATTCAGCTGAGTAATATTCATACATCGTTTATTGAAATTAGTTAGATGGTGTCTACTATATTATGATTACCTAAAATAGTTACTAATAATTGAATAAAACTGTTTACAAAGAAACGGCGATGATTTTTTGAACTTTAAACAAAGTGACAATCTAATTTTTTTGGGTCACCTCTTAGTACTCCTTTAGATTCTATACAAAACAAATAAAATAAGCACGTGTTCAAAAAGATTCCTGGTTTAAAAAAGCATTTTGCATTTTTTTTCTCCTTCGCGCTAAGATCGTGGTCACAGCATCAAAAAGACGAATCAATGTTAGTTCAATGGCTACTTTTATTGGAATTAATGAAGAAAGGAAAGATTCCAATGAATGGATCGTTATCTTTTCGCTGTAGTCTTTAGTTGAGGATGTTATTACTAGCAGGATGGAGCATCGATGCAATACAAATTATTCGCGTATTTTAAGAATTAGAGAAACAAAATAGGCCTGTATTTATGAATGATTCTTTTTTAGATTAAGACTGTGTTTCAAATTGTAAATAGAAACAAACATTATGCGTCAGACATAAAGTTTATTTTACATTACCAATAGAAGTATGAAAATAATGGTTTTGAAAAGGAAAACACTGGTTGGTAGTGTGTCCCTCTCGCACAGTGTGGCACTGTTTACACACATTAATTTAAACATTTAAAAAAATAGGAAATAGAAATTGTCTAACGTAAGAGTGTCAAAATTTGTCTGGTTTGAATTTTATTTATGAATACTTATTTAATAACCGTGTTAATTATGGCTACCGAATATTATAATATTCCGAAAGAAGTCATAAATAATGACAACACTGAAAAAAAAGCGCATAAGACAGATAAAAGTATGACATCACTCGAGCCGCCATGACAGCATGTCACGTTTTGACGATCAAAGTTAAATTGCATTATAAAGTGATAGTGTTATTTCACAAAAATATCCATATTTTGATCCAAAACAACTAATTGGTTTAAAAAAAACTGTTTATTGTAAATGATTATGTCCATTAATGTTAATTATTATATTTAATGGTAATTGCACCAGCAGTCCATTGCAGGGGTACCACAGTAGCCTCTACCATTGATGATTTAGTATTATGTGTGGTAGAGGCTGTTGTGGTACCCCTTCACCATTAAAAACTGTACTTAATAAAAAAGTTATTTTTAAGCATTATTTTGTTAAGCAAGGTGTGTGTTTAACACGTGGATAAAGCCTGTCCATTGCAGTACTTTAAACCTACCACTTTTGATTTAAAAATAAGAACATGACGATATAATAAAGTAAAAATTAACGCGAAAAATAAACTCGAAAATGACGTAAGGCATAATTCTCTATGTGCAAAATATGAAGGAGTGAGTGTAATCGAGATTTCTCCGGCGCGAGCGACTCACTCAGTCCAACCGACACGACGCGGACGGTGACGCCGACTTGTCTTTGTATTTATTCATATTTATATAATAGATTTGTGGACATTTTCATGATTTCCTTTATTTTGTGATAGGAGAGGGAGCGGGCCGGTATCCACCACGTGCTCCCAGTGCGGTTTGGTAGATGTCACATGTCTTCGAATTTTGATTCTAGGACATGCCAGTTTCCTCACGATGTTTTTCTCCACCATTTTTTAAAGCAGTGGCGATGAAATAATTTACTAATACTTTACTATATTTTATTTAGTAAGCGCGCCTGTCTGGGTTCGAACCTACGACGTACAACTCGTAAGTCGCAGCCGTTAACACTGGGCCACTACTGACTGCTCTCTGATTACGCGGTAGGACGATTAGCTTATTGAAGTGGTGTGAAGGTTCGTGCAAAAAACGCTTTTACAGTTACTTTTTAAATATCTTATAAAGTGAAAACTTAAAGAAGTTTTCACTTTTTTTCTTTTGTTTTCGTAGAAGTGTTCACGCGGCTAAAGAGCCGCGTTGAACGATTTTTTGAAGGGATTTTTTGTAACTTAAGGGTTCGCGTCATCGACGTGCTAATGTGACATGTTGCGCCAGGCTGGCCATTCGCATCGCCCTGTGTACATTTTGGGGTTTTTACTTCTGTCGGCAGTCCCCATGACACCCTATTAATATTTTTTTTTACGTACGATACCTAACTGTTTATTTAATTATTTTAGCAGATACACTTATATCAAATTGTATAAACCGCTGCACTCTATTGGTAGCCTCATCCCCAATCTGTTAATAACATACTCCAGAAATAAAATAAAAAAAGTCACAAACGGTAGGAAGTCGAGATTCTGGTTATGCTATTTTTAAACGCACAAAATGTGAACCCAATAAACCGTCAGCTGTTTTTTATTCAGAATTTGGAATGCGACAGCACTGAAGTTGCAACGTTTAAAATTCCTTTTTTATGGCCAGTGTCTGTTGTGTTTTTGGGAACAATATTTACTACATGGTCATGGTAACCAACGAGTTTCATTTATTTACGACCTAGGCGCAAAAACTTTTTGGTACAATTTTGAGAGAAGAGTTACAGCCAGTACTATCAGTCAATGATTTCACACACACGTTGTTGTGTTGTTTTTGATGTACTATTTATGTTCCACAAGTATCTGATGAAAGTGTAAGCAGACTCTCACTCACTAAAGGGAATTAGTAAAACTTTCATCTGAATCAAAAAGGTTTCATCTTTTTCCAACAGTATTTACTTGAATAACTCCAACAGTTATTGCTTGAATAACATTATACATAAAAAAAGTTATTGGATATACAATTAGGATTTCGGGATTAAGTATAGCAGTAGCAAACAATCAAATGAAAGCACTCAATTTGTAAGTGGCACATAAAATTGGCATCCACAGGTACGTTTTCTGATCCATTTGTTTAAAATGTCATAAGATACTGTTTCTATTTAGTAAAAGAATAGTTAGAGTCTAGCTTAAAATAACGATTTTCTGTCATGTACAAAAGTGGCGATCAGTCCTATACAGACAATAAGATTTGGTCTATTCTATTTAAGTTCATATAAAATTATAATTAAAATTGGTAGTACCTGAAAAATATGACATTAATATTGCTGAATAAAATTGTATTTAATTCATTAGTATTGACATTAAATTTTGACATAACTATGATTTCTCAATTTAATTGTACTGATAAAGACGAAAATAACAATGTAATACTTTTGAATAATTTTGACGGCACGGTTGGCGCAGTGGTTAAGCGATTGACTGCTGCGCTGCGTGTCGCAAGTTCGATTCCCGCACGGAACAAATATTTGTATGATCTGCAAGTAGTTGTTCTAGGTCTGGCTGATGGTGTATGTGAGTTTATTAAATGTTTGTAAACGCACCCACGATACAGGAAAAATTCCGAGTATGGAGCAACGTTTTAGAAAAAAACAAAAACAAATAGTAATTATAATGTTTAATGCATGCTAATTTAGGATGATAAGAGCAGGCGAATTTTAGTTGCAATGCTTGTAAAAGGCTGCTAAGTCATATGTAATAACATAACATCAACATTGTACACTTAATTCGCAATAAACGTTTTGACTTTGATACTTCAGGAACAGACTATACTACATCGAGACGTTTTACGCACTCTATAAAAGAACACTACGGAACCTATGCGTCGCCCCCTGTACAGGTAGGAAACTGATAAATTATTGATAGTGCGCGGAAGGTAATCTTATTTCCTTTCATAATTTCCCCCTACTTTATTCGTGCACCTCAAACGGGACAGGGCCCTTCCCCCGCGGCTCCGTCTGCGTTGAATTAGAGACATACTGTGTGAAACAACTATATAACTATAGCTTAAAGGAGGGCTTTTATATTTATTTTTCTTCTGATAGAGCACTAAAATCTATGCACTACTTTAATCTGATCCCAAAAAAAACTGCCCAAAGTATAAGTTGTATAAACATTTTTGTGTATTTCTGTACAAGATACGGTCTGAATTGTACCTGTCATCAGAGATCCTAACTGGAGTTCCGAACATCATACCAGGTTTTTCATAACAGCAGATACTCTTTTTTTAATTAAGATGGGTTTGCTCTTGACTCTAGTCTAGGTCAGTGGTGACAGAGACAGAGTCGACGATGGAGTGAGCTTACCCAGAAGAAGCCTGTTCACTCTCGCTTTGAAGAGATTAGGGTTATATGCGTTCGGAAACACAGACGCAGGTAGAGAGTTCCATTCTTTTGCTGTGCGCATTACAAAAGACATTTGAAAACGCTTAGTGCGAATTGGAGGAATAGCAACTACGTAAGGATGGTAACTTGCAGTGCGTTTAGATGACCGATGGAAGAAGAGGGCTTCTTCTTCTTTATTGTATAACCGGTGTAAAAAGACGCTTAACAAAACCGAGTCATTGTAATCATTTTTTTAACTGGACCATACCTGGGAACCATCTGGCTACGAAGATATTGAAGGTCAAAATTAAAAATTTTACGGACTTTTTTTTACGAAAACCAGTTTTGATTATAAGTATAACACAACTTTATATACACCTACGACCCCTGTACGGTTGCATGCACCCAAAAGCACAGTGCTTTGCGTGTGTTACATTGTGCACTACCGCAAACAGCAAATGTTCATACCAAAATTAATAAAAGTTGTTTCCCAGCAAGTATTTTTGAGCAATGTTACTTAGTTCCATGTACAGAATGCGTAGTTGACGGCTATGTGATGGATCTTTTTACACCATGTACAGCCATACAGATTACATCAACAATCCATTTCCTCACCATAACACAACAAAGGAGCACATAGACAGGTTAAGATTAACATAATTAATCGCGCATACACATTTTAACGTCCATTGGTTACCTACCAACCTCTACGCCAAACCTTTTCTATTCAAAAGCAGCAATGGGTACCACAATATCACCATCGTGTGTCGCAGCCATAAGACCCTTGCTTGTCACAGAATACGTCACAGATAAGAAATGCAAATCCGCTTACAAATACGCGGGGGTGTTATCTACGGGCAATTTGAGGGGCACAACCTAATGCAATAACATTGGGAATGGGAGCAATCTTAGGGGTAAGTGAGTGATGTGAGTTATGTGGCAGAGACGAATATGTTGTTTGTGTTATACAAGGTGATTGGAAGATGGGTGCAAAGCTTTAAGGCGAAGATAGTACAGACAGTTTAGAACAATTTAAGCCATGGTTGTCTTCGACGAAGTCTTACCATTTTTTTTTAACCTAATTTTTAAGATTTTTTTCGAAAATTGCCAAAATTTTAACTAAACTGGTTATTTATAGCTAAATTGAATGATAAATGAATTCATTTTTATTTTATTTAATTAAAGTAATGTGGAAGCAATCTAGCAAAACATGTTTCAGACCTCTGTGTCGTTAGACATTTTTTTTACAGACAAAGACAAGTTTTTTTTTTAAAGTTTGCTTAGCGTAAGTTTTTTAAGCAAAAATTTTGTTTGTTTTTTTTTAAACTGTCTGTACTATCTTCGCCTTAAAGCTTTGCACCCATCTTCCAAACACCTTGTATTTGTTACCCATCCGTGTGTACAATAAATGTGAAAATAACTCTGTCTGTCTTACCTAATGTCCTTAGGCACACGGATAGACTTGGGTTAGGACATCGTATTTAATTTGTAAAGTATTATATTATTTTAATTATTGTGAATGTGAAGACTATGTGGGTCATTGCTTTTTTTCTCAGTTAGTTTTCATCATGATCTGGTAGTTTGAATAATTTATGCGGCCTACCGGAATGTCCATTCTTTGGTATTGTTCGTCGAAAAATACAACTATATATGGGACCAAGTTGAATGAATTCATTTATTTCGTACCTTATCAGCTGATTACAGAAAAGCAAGAACACTTTCGTTAGAATTAATTGTTTTTATTACTAAGAATAAAGATAAAATAATTGATCAACCATTTTTCAGATTATCTAAAGTACATACATTAATGTTACAACAACATAGTTTGTGGTATATTGCAATTTAATAAAAGAAAATGTAAAACTCATATTAAAAGTACGCTTTGTAAACAAGCATAAGTACTACTTAGAGGATTATATCCTAGATAATGCTTGGCAACGTGCTGGTCCTGCTCCATAAGACAATCTTGGGTCTATAAAAAATCAAACTGATTGCTAATTTAATTGATTAATTTTAATTATAATTTTTAGAGATTGATTTTACATTCTGTAATTACTTTAACTCACACACTAAATAAAAACATCTACTTTTAAAATTAACGCACTATTCCACAGAAATTCACGAGTTGATGTGGTTTCAGTGCATTCTGAATTATCTACAGCTTAGTGTTTACCCTAGGTTACAGGGAGATGGACAGAGAGAGATCCTTAATCACTTCTACCACAAATTTGGAAGTAAGGAATTATTGAGAAAAAAAACTAAACATTTTGACTAAATTTGAGTTGCCAACCTATGGACATTGTAGGGACAGCCAGGGAAATTAATTATTTAGTAGATTAACTCACTACATTTTGCTGTTTTGTTATGATCAATCATTTTTTCCAGACTTTACTTAACATCTAATATTGAGTTTTCTAAAAACAGTTTTGTACAATTCTAATTTGCCTTGAATCTGGAACACTTATATTAAATAAACTCCAACTTTACGTTAAAATTTTCGTCATTCGAAAATCAAACAATATTTACATATCTGCCTATAAATCCACTAATGCCAGTGTTCCCGACAGCCATTGAATGTTGATGACGTGTACAAAGGGGGGCCGTTTAATTGGGTTACTGTTATGCACCCCAGACGTGAGACTGATTAATTTTGGGAAAATCCCTTATCAAACTTAAGGCGGTTTGCTGATATGAGATGGCAGGTGGACTGACTGTTTTAGATAGTGAGGTTCTAATTCCAAGATTGTTGGGAAGAGGTATTCTATGTAATGTTGAAGGTACAACACATAAGGGCATGCCTATACAGGGTTATTAGAAAAAACTTTGGCGAAAAAAAAATCTGCTGTTCCCTACATTTATGTTTGCAGAACTCGTCAAAATGTAGGTATGTAATTACGAGTATTATCTTTAATATTGTTTAAATCAGACCGCACAATTTTCATAATTTTGAGCAGGTTATCTGACTTAAATGGTTGATTTATGCAAAGTTGATTGTGAAAATTTTACAGTTTCGGGTAGCTTGACCTGCTGGCGTCTGTACAACTCCTCAGCTATCCAACGAGATACAATAAGTTATCAGATATCTTCAAAAAAATATAAAATGTCAAACTACTGGAAAATAGTTGACTTTGCATATGGGTCATAAGGGGTAATTTGGTTGCAAATAACCTCTCCTACATCCCGTCCCTATCCCCTTAATGAATTGCCGAAATATTACCAATAACCCTGTATAACGCCTGTACTCTCCAGAGGTGAAGTAAAACAACATTTCGCCAGATATGTAATAAGTTCCATGTAATCAGAGGTGAGCCTGGTGCATATTCAGGCCCGGGTTCGTACTAAGAATTTGCTTATGGAAAATCCATACAATACTGTTGAGACCGCTCCTCTCAACATTGGCGCGCGATGGCGGCAGTGAACGAGGAGTGCGGGGACAGCGGGGTATCAGCCGGCCGACGGCCGAGCGCGGGCCCCGCACCACTCAAGTCAGCTGTTGCACGCCTCCACGCACGGCTGCGCTTGCGCATTTTATTAACGTCTTTAGTTAATTTCTTGTTTACATTTTAAATCGACCTTTTACCTTTGTTACCGTACCGTTGTTACCATTTTTTATTATACTTGTTATACAGTCCACTATCACTTTCATTTTACTATCCCACGACCTATCGTCGCGATCAATACTTAGCGCACTGTTGCGTTTGCAACTTTCAACTCTACAACGAGACAATCAAAAAAATAAATCTTATCAAAGGAATGTTTCAAATAGCCCAGCCGTTAAAATGGTACATGCAGCTTGAAAAAGAGAATGTCACACAGGTATGAGTGACAGGGTCGACACTTTACAAAGCCGACCTTTTTCTAAAGGTCGATATGCCATAACTACTCCTAGGTATACTATTTTTATCTCACGAAGCGATGCGCGCTTTAAATGTGGTAACAAAGCGCACAAACACGCTGTGAATGTTTGCGTGAACATGAGCTGGTACGTAACACACACACACACTTCCGACTTCGTCATTGTCTGGGACGGTACCGAGAGCTCCTGCGCTTACACACACATTCAACGCGTATTTGTACACTTGGTAACCACAAGTAAAGCGCGCATCGCTTCGTAAGATAAAAATACTATACTGTAAAATTGACGATTGAAGGAATATAAAATTGTAATTTGTGCCCGGGGCGTTTTGTAGTCATGTCGCATTGGTGCCTGTCTGGGGAAAGTCGTGATGTAATGTTAGTAATCTTAAACGTGACACAATTTGTTTTCTCAGTCGAAAGTGACAAAGAGTTATATTGGGAGAGACCATAAAACGTTATCTGTCAGACAGGACGATACATCAAAATTTTCCGTTTTTTTTTCAATTTTATGTATTTATTTTGAAAATTCATTGATTCGCAAATAATGTACGCAATATGGATGGAGTTATAGAACTATGGAGAAGTGTCTTGACGCTGCGTGAGCGCACGTGATCCATCCGGCCTTTCGATGTTCACCGCGCACAGGATGGATGGAAAGCAGCACATGAAGTAATTTTTTGCTCTGTTGGTGTAATTGTTGTATGGCGTTCCAGTAGGACAAAGAAATAAATAATAATCATTGTAAATTTCATGAAAAAAAGGCTACTGTTGTCCGATTGTTTTCAAAATATTCTGTTTTGTGATGATACTAGCTACTGTCCGCGACTTCGTTCGCGAGAATTTTCACCCCCGGGTCGCACCGCATCTACTTAAGTCATTTATTTTAGTTATAATGGTTTTATTGCGGCATGTATTTTAATATTCGGTTACTAACATAGTTTTTAAGTATGCTAACATAAATATGGATCATCGTGTCTGAATTAAATAAATAAATTTTAAAAAATCTGCTGTTTCCTACAAAAGTTCAATATAAAATGTATGGACACATACAGCTGTATAAAAAAAAATACTGACGTAAAATATCAACGCAGGATCAACCCAGAATCATGTACTGAATCCGTGGTTACATGATGTGCGTCGATGTTCCTGCCACCCTGTATACAACGTGTCGTTTTACATCCTCGTCAAATTTCAGGAGGGAGGAGGTTATGAAAGACATAAATAATCAAATAAAATTACGATACCTGCCCAATAATGAATACATACTTGTTTTATTAGATATTTATGTTTGACAGTATTTCAGAATACACCACTTTTAAAGAACAGAATCGCCCGTTGCGTATGCCGTAGGCAGTGTCGCACGACTATGTCTCTGTGTGCGTGCGTTTCAGTTACAGCGCATTACAGGGCGGTATCACACGGGACCTACACATGCCAATTTCCGAAAATTATGAAAATAAAAAAAATACCTACTTATTTTATTATTTAGCCGTGTCGAGAATCATTAGCATAGTTACCTCCTCGAATTTGACGAAGATGCAAAACGACACCTTGTATAAATATGTGAGTAAAAACGGTTGCATATTAGAAAATCAAAACTTTCCTGAGCAAATTTCAAAAGAACAATAAACGAAATAACAAAATTTAAATGACCAAATGTTTTATTTAGAAAAAAAATTAAATCCCAATGAATGTGACATCAAATGAACGACTGATCAAAAGTTGCTAGATGTAATTTTAAAATATCAAATCATTACTAATCAAATTACATAATCACAAATGACGACTGAATAAATTTGCTAGATGTAAATATAAGTACCTACCAAATCTATATATATCTCAACTTGCTTCCAAACTATACTACATCACTTACGCCTGACAAGATTTGATTTGATTTGATTTGAGATTTGAGAGAATATTATTTTTACCTTTTTCAGTTAATCCATTTGATAATTAATAATTTATCCAGGAATCCATAATCGTGTAATAAATAATTTAAATATTGATATTCCAGACTTTGGTCAGCTGAACTTTTGATCAAATGACCATAGTTATTTTAAACATTGTTTATTTGTACGTTGTTCTTTTGAAATTTGCTTAGGAAAGTTTTGATTTTCTAATATGCAACCGTAAAAACACCATCATAAGGAGAACAATCCAATTAGGTAATAGAAATCAACTAATATTTCAATCTAACATTCCTAAATAAGTCGCATCAATTAATTAATTAGGACTTCTTTCCAAATAAAACTCAAGCAACTGGTCCAGTCAGCGAGTAAACTCGAACAATACCCACTAACTAGCGATCCATTCCCAGCCACTGATTGTTTGATTGTTGTCACCATTCGATCCGTTTTGTAACTGAGTATAGAATGACCCAGTTTGGAAAATTCACTCGTTTCTCCTTTTGTGACGATAATCATTAAATATGAATTTTGAGTTTTGGGATAACGCATGATAGATAGAAGGTTTTAGATAGGTATTTTGAACGCTGTTTTATTTTTTTATAGCTTTTTGAGAGGCGATTTTTTGCAAATTACATTCAGAAGACCACAATATAGTCTTATGATACTAACGGCCATTATAATAAAATCAGCATCTCAATGAACATCAAATCCGCACTTAGGAAAGTTCTCGATTGAAAAGGGCAGATGATTGTTTTTGGTCTATAAGTGTCGTATAATCAAAAACACATTTGCAAGAATATATCTAATTTGGGTTTAGTTTAAGGTCTGCTTTAACGTAAAGTGGATATTGAGAACAGCCGGGTAATTGCGTAATACGTTATCAGGGGGAATGGCTTTCGTTGTACAGTTCAAATACATACATTGCGTTATTCCGTTGTTGAGCAGACGAATTTTTCAAACATTTGAAGCAATGGATTAGCAACATCCTTCAAAATTATTCAGATTATGATTGATGGTGTACCTATTACGTAAGCTTTGCCATACCCTTAGCAATATACAAATAGGGATAGTTAAGTATATATAAGCACTTTATCACTCCATAACACAACATGAAGTATTTAGCTAAAAAACGAGTATACGTAGTAGGTACTAATGAACATTTACATGAGCAAATATTAATTCATGCTGTAATGAAGAGATTGTCGTTTCGTCGCCTAATCTCTGAATTGCATGCGCTCGGAGTATGCGGGGAATCTAGGACAACCCCGGATAGGGATAGGATTTAGAAGTATATAGAAAACAAGACTCGCTTATTTTGTGATTATAATTTAAAACTCGGTAAGTAAATTATGTTTCCCGAGTCTATTCGGTATGTGTACGAATTGTGATGAAAAAGTTTCATCAACATTGGCAGCCTTGTTTCAGCCATTGCGTCCTCCCTTTTGTGGCATGCTTCCCTGGTCATTATGTGATTATGAATATTTATGGCCAGCTTCACCACTTATGAACAATGTAAAAGAAAGAAAGAAAGAAAAAATGTTTATTCTGCACAAACAAAACGCACATTACAAATAAAAAAAGAAATAAAAAAAAGACAAGTATACACATCCAACGTTATCAAAAGCCTCATATTCAAGCATAGGTACATATTGCCGACAATTTTGCTGCCAATGTGTCTGCACTACGAAGACAAAGCGGCATTTCTTTTCTTTTGACATTGCACCGTAGATCTCTTTCTTAAATCTGTCATTTTATCTTTCATTTGTTTAGTTTCTCGCTAGTCATACTACGTGTGCTGGTAGCGTTTTTATTTCATGCAAATCCTAATCCATCTGGTAGACTAGAAAGTTCCTACCCGGACACTGAAACAGACTCTTAGACACACAAGCATCACAAATCATTGAATGCGTTCAGCGCTAAACGAATTTAAAACATCGTTAATGTTTCTGTTAATCATTTGAAGATGACAGAAACAGAATCATGTTTTAAATATGTTTAGCGCCAAACACATTTAAGGGGGATGCGTTAAGGTAGCCCGCGAAATTCAAATTTACTTTAGTTTTTTTGCAATTTGCAGGTCAGTGTCAGGTTGTATGTTGACCAAAATATGGTTTGCGACCGTAACAAGTATGTATTAACAGAATTATAATCATAAGAATAATCAATACCACCCTCTAAGTTAGAATTGACCTCAAACGTTATAATTTCATGAACTAGTCATATTATAGGGCAATATGAACTTACAGTACCTATTGTATTGCTTATTTTAATGATTATAATTCTCTTAATACATCATGTTTTAAGAATCATATTTTTATCAACATACGACTTAATGCTGACCTACAAATTGAAAAAAACGTCGCGGGCTGGTTTGACGCTATTCCCTTAAGAGTGCTATAAAAAAAAAATATTTAGAGCACTCCCGAGAGCAATAATCAAGCTTTCTCGGGCATATTTTTTTAAAATTTTGTGGGCACATAGAAACCATAATCACACATCTAAACTGGGAGTTTTGATATGTGATTATGGTTTAGATATGGCCACAAAATTAACGGGAGTTAATAAATGCTCGGAAGTGCTCTAAATAAATATCAATGTTTTTCTTGTATTTGAGTGTGTGACTCATCAAACACTCAAATACAAGAAAAATTGTGATAGCCCTCTTAATGATTAGTGGTGCAAGTAGTCGTAGTGCGTCTTGTACTTTCCTTTACCGTCAATCTGCCGTTTCCCAACTATTCTGGGGTCAGATTCCAGTCTAACCAGATGCAGTCGAATATATGTGATTGTCTATCTGACCTCCACAACCCAGTAACTGTGTACACGATACCCCTTAGTAAGACTGGTTGTCAGACTTTTGGGCTACCCGTAATGGCTGTCAAAAACAGCTGAACAACAGAATAACAGCCGTGACCGACGGCTTAAGTTGTTTTCCGAGGCACGGAAAGTCAATATCTAATAGATGGTCACCCATCGACGAACCGACCGTGGCAAGCGTAAATTCACCTTATATTGACCCTCGCGCCCGTACTTTCCTTTACCGCCTTATCAAAAATATGTAGGAACACATAAAATCCGCAACATACATTCAACAAGCCCCATAAACACTGTAGCAGGAACAGGTGTCCTTTAGAAACAAAAACAAACGAACATTAAAACTCTTTACATTTCACTGTGGAAAACATTATTCTTCATTTCTTAGGAAATCATAAACAACGTTGTGTCATTCTTGCCTACAAATCAAAAGCGGCTTACGTACCTTTAAATAAACAATTTTATGAAGTGCATCTATGAAAACAGATTTCCAGATACCACCTTACCGCATCCTTGTGTTGATTTGACAATTCCTTCTGTAAATAGGTCCATTAAACAATGTCAACAAATTGTAAATAATGATATTGTATTATTTTGCGAAGAAATTGGAAAGGACTTAGGCCACTTGTTGACAGATGAATATCCAGGACACTCAATAATAAATTACTGTATGCCTGGTTGTTCATTAATTGATATTATGAACCAAATTGTTAGATATAACTTTAAGCAGGACACAACATTGTTGATTTTTATGGGAAATAGGGGAAATGTGAACAAAGGAGAATTGCTCCAATATCATAGAACATTGTGCAACCTTAGTTTAAGGAAAATTGTGTTGTTTACATTCCCTTATAGTAACAGTTTGCCACAGGAAGAAAATAATTTAAGATTTGACATTAACATGACATTGCACAATTTGACATATAATGATAATTTATTCCATTTAGTTGACACTAACAATTATGTTAGTAATAATTTGTATTTGACAAAAGATAGATACAATATTGTTATGTACTATCTTTCTAATTATCAGAAAAGACAGATAGCTGTGTCGCTATCATATTATGTTTCTATTTCAGCCAAAAATTTGGCTAAACAACTTGCTTCTTTTGAGCAATGCAATGACTTTTTAAATTATTCTGCCAATAATTTGGTCAAAATTAATGACAATGGTCATCATTTAAATTAGAAATCAGGACAAAGGAGTTAGCCTCTTGCAAAAATGTAACTAAGGCAAAGAATAAAGCATATGAAAGTGTAAAAAAAATAAATAGTATCAACCTGGTGCATCAAAACATTCAAGGGTTTTTGAACAAAGATTTAGAAGTAGAGTTATTCCTGAATTGTAGCAATATAGATATTCTTTGTATAACAGAACATTGGCTTAAAAGCCATCAGTTAATGTTCAATTTTAGTTATCACCAGGTTGGTAGTTCGTTCAACAGAGTACATGCTGTACATGGTGGCTCATTAATTCTGGTAAATAACCAGCTTAAATTTAAAGACCGCAAGGATATTGTGAGCCTCTCTGTTGAGCGGACAATTGAAATAGCCTGTGTAGAATTGGAGCAGCTCATTATATTAAGTGTGTACAGACCTCCTTCAGGATTGTATGATTGTTTTGAAAAGGTTATGGATGAAGTGTTGCACAAAATCTGTAATTCAAATAAGTCTATCATCATTTGTGGTGATTTTAATGTTAATTTGTTAGAAAATTCTGGTTTAAGTATTAAAATTATAAGTCTGTTTCAGTCATACAATCTTGCTAACCGCTTTCTGGAGCCAACTAGAATAACTCCCACTAGTGCCACATGCCTAGATAACATTTATACAGATGTTATACCAACTCACAAAGAAATTATTAATTTAATAGACTCAGATCATTGCGGACAATTAATAACTATTTCAAATATAAACAAAAAAGTTACTAAAAAAGATATCACTGTTAACCCGAAAACGACTTATCGCTTGGATACATTTAAATCTAAACTTTTAAGTAAATTACCATTTTTGGTGACTAATGATGACCCTAGTCAACATTATAATGATTTTTTTAATATGTATTGCACACTATTCAATACCACGTTCATTCCAAAGACGTTCTCGGTTAATAGTAACGCTTCCTTTAGTGACTGGGCCACCATTGGTATACATACAAGTAGAAAACGACTTTATGAATTGTATGATGAACGAACTTGTAAAAACACTGCTGAATTTAATTTATATGTTAAGAATTATTCTAAATTATTTAAAAAAGTTTGTAGTATGGCCAAATCACGTTATTTGAGTTCAAAAATTAAAAATAGTAGTAATGTAATAAAAATGACATGGAGTATCATTAATAGCGAAACGGGAAGGTCATGCAACCGATGTAGTGACTACAGCCTTGCTATTGATGACAATATAATTAAATCTGATTCTCAAGTCGCCGCGGCCTTTGAAAATTTCTTTGCAGAGATTCCCGTATCGACTACTAAATCTCTAAACTCTTCACCCACTGCTGCAGAGTCTTTACTTAAAGAAAACATTCCAGTTTGTGATTCTGAATTTCATTTCGAATATGTCACTTTTAAAGATATAATTAAAACCTTTCACACGTTAAATGTCAAAAAGACTGCAGATTTATGGGGTAATTCTGTGGACGTTGCTAAGTCAATTATAAATATTGTAGCACCTACTTTAGCTGTTATTTTTAATAATTGTATTGACCGTGGTGAGTTTCCTGATCTTATGAAAAACAGTAAAATAATACCGTTGTTTAAATCGGGTAGTACATCAGACCCTACTAATTATAGACCTATTTCAGTGCTACCTACATTTAGTAAAATTTTTGAAAAACTTATTTTAAATCAAATGCAAAGATTTTTTAATGTACATAAATTACTGCATAACAAACAGTTCGGTTTTACAAGGGGTCGTTCAACTACTGATGCCGGAGTTGAACTTCTAGGGCATGTATATAATGCATGGGAGGACAAATGCGATGCGTTGGGCATCTTTTGCGATTTGTCCAAGGCATTCGATTGTGTTCTTCATGCAACATTAATCAGGAAACTGCACCACTACGGAATCCGGAACGCCTCTCTGGATCTTCTTACTTCTTATTTAAGTGATAGGATTCAGAGAGTTGATGTTAACGGGAAAAGATCTCCCGGATCGGTAGTAAGAATGGGGGTCCCTCAAGGCTCAATTCTAGGTCCATTTTTATTTCTTATTTATATAAATGACTTGCCTTACCTCATAAAGGATGAACATGATATAGTGCTGTTTGCAGACGACACTTCACTTTTATTTAAACTCAAACGTCAGCAGCTGGTTACTGACAATGTAAATAGTGCCCTCGCAAAAGTAGTTAACTGGTTTAATGTTAATAACCTTCTTCTTAACGAGAAAAAAACGAAATGTATTAAGTTTACGATACCTCATGTTAGACAAGTAGAAACAAGTATTCTCATAAAGGGTGAAGAGTTGAAACCCGAAAATACCACAGTATTCTTGGGCATAACTTTGGATGCCAAGCTTCAATGGGGCCCCCATATAGATAAATTGTCAAAGAAGCTTAGCTCTGCAGCATACGCCGTTAGGAAAATTCGTGGTTTAACTGATTTAGAGACAGCCCGTTTAGTATACTTTAGTTATTTTCATAGTGTAATGTCGTACGGTATTCTGTTGTGGGGAAATGCCGCCGATATTCAGACGATTTTTGTTTTACAAAAAAGGGCAATTCGTTCAATTTATAAATTAAGTCCCAGACACTCCCTCAGAGACAAATTTAAAGGGATTAATATAATGACTGTGCCTTCTCAGTATATTTATGAAAATCTTTTGTATGCACATAAAAATATTAATCTGTTTAAAAAGTACAGTGATATCCATAATTTAAATACTAGGAACAAGCACAAATTTGTTGTTCCTACTACCAGGCTCAAGAAAATAGGTGGCTCGTTTAGATGCCAATGTATACGTTTTTATAATAAACTTCCTAGCCACATTCAAGCACTAAGCCTTAATAAATTCAAATCGTTTATAAAAAGGAAATTATGCCAGAATGCCTATTATACTGTCAAAGACTATATTGAGGACAAAAAGGCTTGGGATTGAGTTGCTCCAATAAAGCACAGGCAATGTTAATTTATTTTATTTCGCTAACTATTTTTACTTATAATCTTTGCTATAAGTATCTATACTTATTTACATATACAATGACACTAATATTTACTATTTAAAGTATTATATTATTTTAAATTATTGTGAATGTGAGGACTATGTGTGTTTTTGTTGCAGTTTTAATCATGTTCTGGCAGTTTGAGTACCTGATGCGGCCTACCCAAATGTCCTTTCTTTGGTATTGTTCGTCGAATCGTTGAGCTCCTTAAGTTCTGAGTTGAGCTGCACGGTTACTGACAAATGCGTGCACTGACTGGACAGGTCCACTCAATCTGTGTGGTTCTTTCCTCAAAAGACCATTTCAGACACAAATCTACATGGTCCTCAAAGATTATTATAATATTATTCTAATTATTGTGAATGTGAGAACTATGTCGGTCATTGATTTATTTATATTTATTTTTGTATTTTTCTCAACGTAATCATGATCTGGCAGTTTGAGTAATTTATGCGGCCTACTCAAATGTCCTTTCTTTGGTATTGTTCGTCGAATCGTTGAGCTCCTTGAGTCTAAGTTGAGCTGCACGATTACTGACAATTGCGTGCACTGACTGGACAGGTCCACTCAATCTGTGTGGTTCTTTCCTCAAAAGACCATTGCAGACACCGATCTACATAGCTTTCACATGACCTGACCAAGATTTTGTCTGGACTTTAAAAGAGACTGTGACCTCTGAGTTTGTTTCGGCCTTTCTTCTCAGAGTAGTCAGATAGGAAACGCCGACCCCATCTAGTTTAAAAAAAATATGATTGACGTGTAAAAGTGTTTGTTCAAACCTACTTACAGAAATAAAATCATTTATCATTTATCATTTATCACCTTTATACTTTTTAAAATAAGAGTTAGGGAAGGCAGGGTTGGTTGTAAAGATATGTTGGCTTCCCCTTTCCGGGCTTACCTGCACACGGTTTGTCTGTCATATATAGTTGTTTATTGACTATTGTTTTCGTGTTTGTAGTTCATGTGACATTAAATTAATGTTTGCAACATGAAATAGGATACGATTTGTTTAAAACATGGGTGTTATTAAGATATGGCGACACGAGATAGCTGTTTGGTTACTTTTTTTAAATTTGTGGTAATGTATTGCAGTTTCTGCTCTTTCTTACAGATGATACATCAATCATTGATCTGAGCAATGATGTAATGACATCAGCTAGCCATTGTTTTTCTCTACATTTCAGCCCCATTTACGAGTAAAAATTTCTTGCTTTAGGCGTACAATACAATGAAGCAACAAATGATTGACCGTCTAAACATTGTCACTGTGCAACTTGCTTCAACTTATGATCGCGCACTATGATTTTAATGGTTGTAATTTAAATAAAATCGCAAACGAAAATAATTTTGCAAGCGATTTTTTACCGCAGTGCGCGGGCTCTATATTGTTTTCGTTCACAGATTTGCGATTATTATCTGCATAGATTTTGGTGTCTTACCAGGCTAGTTTCCACTATTTAATAAGTAAAGAAAACTGAGCCTAAGCCTAAGTTCTGCTATAAATGATTTCTAAATCACTATTTAAAAATTGCTGATTTGTGAATTCATGTACACACGGCTACACATCAAGCTATACATTTCCAGTTTACACTGACCTCTCACTGTAAGGAAATCCTATACAATGCGAGATCAGCTTATACCCTATTATAGCTTGATCTGTAGCCGTGCGTACATAAAACTTCTCGCAAAATTCTTTCCAAATTAACATTTTTCTCCGACTAATTGTAATGCGCAAGTAAAAATAAATTCAGTTCAGCAGAAACAACGTGTTTTTATTAAAATAAAAGGACCCACGGAGCGACATCCTAACAGTTTGCACGGACGTAAAAATATCGCGACGGCATTTTTTCGCATACTGGATTTTCAACGCTCTGCTTTGCGCCGAGAGTTGAAAACCCAACAGTATGTCTTTTCGTCACGCTGGGATGCACTCTGTTAGATTCTCAACGCTCGGCTCAACACCGAGAGTTGAAAATCCAGTACCTACGCCATACAATCCCGCTGCGATATTTTACGTCCGTGCGAACGTTGGCTAACGCTAGACTAATGCATGTTAGCCTCACCTTTTTAACGGTACATTTGGATCTACAAACCAATAACTTATACATACTTTGTTACATAATGCTAACTGCTTGTGTACTAAATACTTTGTTACAGTATGCATAATGATTTCATGTTCTAGTACACGCTGTAATTCATCATGTCAATAAATCGAACAATACATTTAAATCCAAAAATTATCACGTCACTAAATTATTGTTCATTGAATCGCCAATTACGCTGTATCACTGTCATACGAGTCATAATTAAACGAATAAACCCATTCATCTGCAGTAAATAGACTAAATAGGTCAACAGTAAAACTGAGGTTCGTCATAGTTAGCAGCTTTCATGAACGGTTCATGAATAATTTCGCAAATAATGTATCACTTGACAGTATTTTGCGGTCTTATTGATGAGTTGCTACTTATTCTTTATCAATCTGTATTTTCTGTTTGTTTTCTTTGAATAATAAACGGTAATACAGGACGGCTGGCTCAAAAAAAAATAATAAGTGGTTATGCGATTGACTGCTGCGCTGCGTGTCGCGGGTTCGATTCCCGCACGGAACACATATTTGTATGACCTACAAGTAGTTTTTCCGGGTCTGGCTGTTTGTGTATGTGACTTTAAATGTTTGTAAACGCACCCACAATACAGGAGAAATTCCCAGTGTGGGGCAACGTTTAAAAAAATAACTATTATTTATTTTTTAAGTGTAACAAGTAAAGCCCACCTTTGCACCTTTTTGGCACCTTTGTACCTATTTTTCTGTTATTTTCTTCTTGTCTGTTTATATAGGTAAGTGTGTACATAAATGGTATAATAAATAAATAAAGTTGGTCAAAATAAAAAAGTATCCCTACAATGTACCTCTAGAAATAAGAAAATAAATTAAAATTATGTTATGAGATAAGTAATATAAGGTTTTAGGTACAAATTTCAAAGTTGTTAGTCATAAAAAAAGCAACATTTTCATATACGAGTAAGTACGCCGATTTTTTTGGCTAAGCCTAAGCAGTGGGAATGGTTGCAATTGCAATTGGCTTCAAATGTTACATTTTTATTTATTGTATTGTCGAAGAATTTTATTTCTGATCAGATTGAATTTGCCTTTCAACATTTACAATCATAATTTTATTCACGAATATCTTCGAACTTCATCACCATACTTGAACCCGATCACAGTCGCGCCTATACCCACGCTCATGCGTAAACAAGCCCGTCTCACGTCGCCCTCCAAGTCCGTCGTCCTTCTCCAGGGATTCGTGTTCATTATCATTTGTATTCACGCAGACAGCACCTGGAGTTCTGTCGGCCCGGCAAGATTTATGACATCACAGAACAAAACTTTTCCTTTGTATGTTAATTCGTCTTTGACGGATTTTTGAGGATTTCTTGTTGTGAACAATATTAGAGCCTTTAGAGGTGTCATTTTGTTTTGCGTTTAAGTCGTTTAGGCCACTGATGATTTGATAGATCAATGTTTTGGGAATCATATATGAGAAAAATTAGGGTACGTTTTGTCTTCAGACATTTTACGAAGCTGCGGTTGTCTGGCTGAAACAGTAATATTTTACGGAATTAGGTACAAGCATCTGAGGTTCACAGCTTCGACCAACAATACCTTCACAACTAAAGCGCATGGGCAATTACGATTTGTTATGAGTAGATCGTTTTCCAGGCCTGTGTCTCCTGATTACCCATGTGTTCAATAATTACATTGCAGTACTGGCTGGTCGAGGTGAAAGTAAAAGTTGCAGCGCACAAGGTTTAAAATCGTATGGCACTTCACTTTGTGTCTGTACTGGACCTGCTACACGATGTCAGGCAGGTAGGTCACTTTCCTTACACAGTATTTGGTTACCATGCGAAGAGCGATAAGGGCTAATAAATACATTTTCATAACGATAGCGAATTCATCCCGTTTTATTAGCGAACCCATTCCGTTTCATTAACTGTAATTGATCAACTGACAATGGTCGTCTGTAGTTGATTGATGATTCTGCGATATTAATACTGATTGTATTATCGTTCAATTAAAATCTGAACGTCAACATGAAGTACCTACTAAAATATGGTAAGTACCAATATATAGTTTCTCGTGTAACTAGTAACTATAATTATATTAATCTCTAGTTGTAACAGGAACAAGCATAATCAAATTAATTTGATTGAGCTTTTGATCCTCGTATGGCGTAAACAGAATGTAGTTAATAGTCATAATATGTCATTCAATAATGACAGGCTTTTCAAGACATTCATAAAGGGGTAGCGAGGTCACTTGGTCATGTTCTGCAAGCGCTAGTTCGTGATTACTTATTAAAAGAGTACCTTAAAGATTTGAGGGATTACATTTCCCAGCGGAGACAGCTAAAAAAGAAGGTCTTGTTGAAATCCACACGATACCATACCGAATGCTGCAGAGTGTGCAAGAAATAAAGTCAAAAACAAAAGATTCATTCTACAAACAATCAGATTACGAGAAAAAAAGATTCATTCTACAAATAATCAGCTAGTAGAATAAAATGGTGACAATAATAACTAATCCATGTATTTAGTATAGTAAAGTGTGTCCATATCAGTCTGATAGGCTCCCATTCACTGTGCATATCAAGAGTAGACGTAACGATATACCTTATATCCTATTCATACGCACCTAACAGCACAAAGCTCCCAGTGATCTACAATCGCAGGTATAGGAATACGCATATAGGGCTCCCGGACATCAATAGCACACTAATTTTAAGTGACGTTATTTAGCCGCTGTCTGTTCACCATTGTAACCTGAGGGGCAATTCCCGTAATTTTAACAACGTTCACAGTCTGATGGTCAATTCTCGTTATTAAAAACGTTCAAATTCAAGTCGCAATCTCATCTCAGCGACAGTCGAATGTCAAAAATTTTGGTAAACGCTATACAAATTTTGACAGATTGAGACTGATTTTAGAATGCGAACGTTATTAAAAATACGGGAATTGTCCTCAGATCTCAGTCTCAATCTGTCAAAAATACAATCAATTTACATACCTACATTTTTGATAAGTTTTTTGATTGTCGCTGAGATGAGACTGCGACTTGAATTTGAACGTTTTAAGTGCATGAACTGGCCTTGTGTCCGCTCCAGTCAATTGCCTCAGCATGCAAAAGTATAATCAAAATCTTTGTGTTGGTCTCACAGCAAAATGCACATTGAAATACCACAGTACACCAACAGTTTTAATTCTTACGTATTCAACTTCCAAAGAGACGACATCTATACGGGAAGCTGAAAGGAATTCATTATCATTTCTTTTCACCGTAAACACCTGAGATTTTGCTCCATAAAGATCTACAAAAATAGATTGTAAAGTCAATAAGATACAGTCTAATATCGCTTGAATAACAGTTAATGATGAAGTCGAGATTTTCTAGCAGTTGTCAGAGGGAATAAAAAATTGGTGGAAGCGAGTGTGAAATCAATGGGGATTTGTGTGACCGTTCACAGGTATTCACAGAGGCATCGTTAGGAAAGTTTCAGAGGTTTGCGAATATTCAGAAATATTGTATATATGCGAATGAAGCGAGTTTTTTAGGCTTCATTTCTTAATGAAGCAAGTGTCTGGGACAATTAAAATAAATGTACCTAGGTAGGTACCTAACGACGCGTTCTCTTGTGGCATATTTAAGTATTGATATTATGTTCATAAATGATTTGTCTTTGAAAATATTAAGCAGAAATCTCCATAATTTATGGACCCTTAACCAAGAAAATATGAAATTGTCTCCATTTTTTTTTTAAACTTATATAATAATATCAAAATCTGCTCGCAATATATCCCCCAAAATATAACTCAGTCAGCAGTATCTAACGTTGTTTATTAAGAGCATAGTTCCACAAAACAATCAACACGCGCGGTAAAGCACTTGAAATCATAATTTATACGTAATTAATAACAGCACAGCCAGAAAGGAGGAATAATAAATTTTAATTATGACAAATGACGTCACGGAACGCTTTAAATCGCTAGGGTTGTTACCAAAGAGGTAGTAAATTACCCGGGGGATGGGTAATCGCACGTAGGAGTGGGTGACGATAGGATTTAAAGGGTGAATATTGATAGGGAAAAACAACCGCGGTGTACAGCGATTAAAGCGCTTTATTTGTTTAAATATTAAGTAAGGGTCGCACCGCTTTGGTTGACACCTACTTAAGGCTTTTAAAATTTAAGCAAGTACCAAAATTATTCTATAAACCTGAGTAAGAAGATATTGTTAATTTGTTGTGTAAGTTTGTGTATGTGATAAATAAATAAATGTTTATTTCAATAACTTACAATTTGTTACATGTTATCTTATAGGAATGTCCTCCCAATAAATGTTTGTGTTAGAACATTCCGCCCTTCCGGGGGTTACAGTTTTAACTGTATTTAGGTTATTGAATTGATAGACTTAATTAAAGACGAAGAAGTGATTGTTTAAGTAATTTACTTATTATACTTATATATAGTTAAAACACGAAGTAGTAAGTAGGTAGCTTAGCATTAAAAACTCAAACTCAATGCATTTGTTTCAAATATACCAATGACAGGCACTTTTGAATTGTCAAGGGGTCTGTCAGTCAGAAAAATGAAGCTAGTTGCTCATTCCAAAGCGTAGTAGGTTTCTATGGGGAAGAACGGGCAAGAAACTCAACAGATACACTATTAAATCAAAATAGTGTTACAAAAAATTGGTTTCATCATTCATGATAAAACTATATAATTGAGAACGACCTACAAAGACGTGCACGTTAAAAACAATCGTAATAAAAATATTTGAAAATAAAACTATTCAAAATTAAAATAATCTAAGAATAAGCCGTGGCAGCTTAAAGATGATCAATCCCTACTGACGGCGCCCGTTCACGAACATCACCATTCAGCTCAACCATTTTGAAGGGAACACACGCTACCATCAGAGACACATTTGAGTGAACATGACATACTCTCAGCCGCCAGGGGCACTTTTTCCAACTTTCAGGTAATCTATGATGCGAAACGAAACGAGCTAGTTTAGAAACTATTATACATTATAATATATAGTAAAATACAGGAAACAACTGAATATAATTTTAGAAAACTTTGTTTACATAGCAATGCAAAAGATTAAAAATCAGCTCTTGAATAACTTAAATAAAAACGAACAAAAAATTCAAAACAATTTAAATCATAACAAATTGTCAGGAGCGTAATAACGTGGAGAGAGGTCACTGAACTTTGTATTTTATGAAATTCAGGCATTTTCATTGGGTGTTGCTCTCTGTCCAAAATGTTTAAAGTCAGAGAATAAAGTAAATTCTGCTATTGTTTTAGAATATGGCTTTAAAATGTACTAAAAGTTAGTCGTAACTTCGGTTTACATAAATTATTAGCTTACTAACAATATCAATGGTTTTATGAACTTTTTCAGCGACATAACAATGTGGGTTTTAATTTGTTTTTTTTTAAATATTTTTTATTACGTAGGGAACGAAACCTACCTACCTGTAGACTTATATTCGAACTTTACAAGACAAGTCATTTCTCATTGGGTTTGTCGAATTTATATTCCTTATGTAACACAATTTCTTACACGAATGACTGTTGTAACGCGTGGTTCAGTTATTGAGGCCCATTAGCATAGCGTGTTGAAAGGGGTTGCCTAGGTAAAATATTGTAACTATTTAAAATCCTTTGCATTATTGGTTTTTATAGCATGTTCAGAAATAATAAACAAAATGTGAGTAAATACAAACTAATAGAAAAAATATAACCAACAGCAGCATGGAATTGTTTGGAGTTAGTACTCCGAACAATGACACGTGATAGTCTCATTAATATAAATATTTAATAATCAAACCTCTATTTAGAAATAAGGGTTGAATTGAAAATCAGGAGAATGATTTATAAGGAAGAGGAGACAAAGACAAGGATGCACAAGAGAAGGAAGGACTTGGTTTGCCTAAAACCTGAAACTAATCGATTTTATGTAGGTATTTGTAAGCCCATGACTAGGCTCCAAAAAAATTGTAGTTGATTGAATTGCCAAAGTATACGATTTTACAACAAACTCCGAAGACATGTTAAAGAACTGATCTTCAATAAATTTAAATCATTTATTAAACAGAAACTGTCGAAAAGGCTTCTATAACGTTAAATGTTACTTGGATGACAAAAAGGGTTGGGATTAATTAAGCAACTCCAATGTATCCCCAACCAAAAAATCATTTTGTACTATTAAGTGTTTTGGAATTAATAATGTCATTATTATTGATTTACGTGACATAACTTATAATATTTTTGATGATATTTAAAGAGAAAACTGACTGTGAATGTGAGTAGCATGCAGGCTAGATAGAATACATGACTTTATAGCTGTCTGGCGGTTTTGAGTATTTTAAGTATATACGGCCTACGCAAGTGTCCTGCAGATCTGGTAGAGTCGTGTGACGGGTCGTGGAGCTCCCTAAAATACGGTTGAGCTACACGATGACTGATGCATGCATGCCGTCTATTAGGACAGGTCATCTCAAAGCTGCAATGGCTCTTTCTTCAAAAGGCCCTTCCAGACATGGCCCTGCATTGTCACATAAAATCCTAATAATACAATGTTTGGGCTTTAAAAGAGACCATGACCTCTGAATTTGTTTCGGCATTTCTTCTCAGGGATCAGTCAGCTAGGAAATGCCGGCGCCATCTAGTTTTAAAATATTGACGTGTAAAACTGTCTTAAAAGATCTACTTACAGAAATAAACATTTAATTTAATTTCACTTTTTCTGTATAATAGGCTCAACAAGCTATTAATAGTAAAATGACAATGTTATCAGAATATTTAGCGATACTCAATCACACAGACACAGAAAAACTTCTAGAAATGTTATCATGATGTAGATGTATTTCCCCGTAAATATCTACTTTTGTATATTTACGAGTACATAGGCTTGTTTTGGGTATTAATGTACTAATATGCTTTTTCTTATATTATATTAATAGATTAGGTTTATATCAGTTTAACTTTAAATTTTAATGTCACAGTGTAACTGATATGTATAGCGATGGGCTAAAACACAGGTTTGAATAAACCTAGATCGGGCGGGTCGCTACCTAACATTCTAATTTCGAACCATCATTAGGTACTTGAACCTGTAATAAAAATATTTTAAGTTCTGTTTGTTTTTAGACAGTGTAATTGTTCAGTAAATTTACTACTGTTGGCTAAATGTACACTTTTTGTAAACGTTTTATTAAATAAATTATTTCGTTTATATTTTCAAAGGACGGTAATATAGAAGTTATAAAACAACATAGGTACACTAGTACAAGTCATAATATCAAAACTACTAAGACTCATCATGATTTATCATTAGCTAGTTCGCCTGCTACAGTCAATTGCATCTTAATAGCAACAGTTTATCCTTGAAAACGTCCGAAAATTACTTATTAGGAGAAGAATTTTGCCCCAAAACAGTGACTTAAGTGTGGCTTTCAACTTTTCATCGATTACAAACTAATGTCACGGTTTTCATGGAACAATATGATTCTGAGTACCTACCTCCTACGCATACGAACTTCTTCATCTAAAACAAAGACGAAACATTTATTATGGTAATCTATTTTAACAAAATAATCCTAAAACCAGCATAATATTCTAACGCGTCATAAAATAACCCGACTAAATTTAATATCCCATGCGGCGTTCTCCGCAGTATCATAGCTGTGCACATCTCAATATATCCGCGATATCTAGTTTCAGATCGGGCCGCGTTGACTGATGGCATGCAGCACACACCGCACGTTGATAGATGTTGTACTCGCAGCGGTAGTGCAGGAGCGTGGATTGGAAATGTGTGATTGATATTTAATGTGTAGTTGGTCATTTCGTAAATAATACCCGCCTGTTATTGTCCAACTGCAGGACAAAGGCTTCTTCTCATATCGACGCCTTAGAGTGAAAACCTCGTAAGTGCAATAAAAGAAGTAACTTTTCAGGAGGAAGAAAAATCTGCGTGCTGTAAAAATTTTGTACGGCGTCTTTTATGTTTTTTTATTAGTTAATATGTAAATTTAACCAGCTTTTATCAACGAACAAATTAGTCAGATCAGGACGTGCATTGCGAGGTTATCTTCTTAGAAAGGCAATAAAATATATTTGAGTAAAAATGCATTCCCGAGGTTTTCACTCTAAGACGACGATATAGAGAAAGTACGAGCATTGATCACCACGCTTGCTCAAGACGGGTTGGCGATTTTAGACTTCTATCAACTATAAGTCCAGGCTTCACCGATGTCAGTAATGTCCAAGTTATACTCAGAAAGTACATAGGAATTGGAAAAGTCGCATTAGTATTATCTAGGCTTTGAACCCATGTGTGTGTGTGTGGATTTGTGCATGACAGGTGAGTCCACTCCATCACGAAAATCATTATGAAAAAAAAAATGTCTTATCCTGTCCTGTCGGCAATATGTATGCTTGAATATGAGGCTTTTGACAACGTTGGATGTGTATACTTGTCTCTTTTTTATTATTATTTTTATTTGTAATGTGCGTTTTGTTTGTGCAGAATTAACATTTTTTCTTTCTTTCTTCTTCTTCTTTTCAATAAAAGAAAGTTAGCCAAAATGTAATATATAAAACGTGATTTGTGACAAATGGATCAAATTTTATGACAAGATTGAAAAGAGAGCTTGTCCAGTGTGTTCTACTATAAAAAAATACAAGTAAAACAAATAAAAGAATTTCGGGCGCCGTGGAGATTGCACACTTTGTTTTAATTCCGGATAGCTTACCTTCGTAGAGTCAGACTTTTAATCTGCCGGAGGTAGCTGTAATGTGAGATAATTAAAACAAAGGAAATAACCTTGTTAATGCCTCATTTAATTGCCAGTAGCTTCCAAGTAAGTAAAACTATGACTAATGAAGATATTAAATTACTATTATTATGGTTGTGGCTATTGTTATTATTATTATTGCATCTTGTGTAAATAAAAGGGGAAAAAATGGATTACTAAACCTCCATAGACGGCGTCCAAACGTACACCTCGTTAGCTTGACCTCTCAGAATAGCAATAAAAGTGAAGTGAGTAAAAACAAAAAGGAAAAAGAAAAGCATATAAAATTATTTAGAAAAAATACTAAACAACTGATTTCGGAAAATCTTTAAGCCCTATGGTAAAGTTGACGACAATGGCTCTTAGGAAAACCAAGGTATTTTTTAGAATTGTGTGTTTTTCCCATTTTCTGGTTCCATTTAGGTACAATAGGAGCACAATACTAAAAGACTTAACACGTGTTTTCAAAACTGACAATACGACTCAAACTAGACGTTTTGTAATATATTAATCCTCTTATGTCCATAACATTGTAAGCTTATTTTATAAAAGCCTCCGTTCTGATACCATGTGATATTACGGTCCAGTACATAACATTTTTCACCGCTAAAATACTAGACCGTGGTGAAGGGCGGGTGTCCAAGTAACTTCAGACGTTCGAAAAGACTGAGGTAATAATTTGAATAACCGGTTTTAAAAAAGGCTTAAAGTATTAAACCTAAAATCACAACCCAGCTCCCGCGCTGCCAACATAGGGAGGGAAACCAGCGAACTACGAAACACCCAAATGCTCATTTATCCGTAAGTGATAAATAAGCCTGTATGAATTCTGAGCAGACGCGGTGACGCCCCCTTGCGGATAATGAATATATAATGAACAAATCTTAACCTGCCGCTAAGTGAAACCGAGTGTGGACAAAGTCTGAAGCTGATTAAGGGGGAGTTTCAATAAAAATCTGAAAAATAAATTGATCGGTTCTGATATATCAGATACCTTGTGTTATTTCAGTTTTGTAACATGTTATTACGAGTGAAATCAATACCTATTAATATATATATAAGTACTATGATTGAAAATGAATCGTTATTCAATCCTTATCTATAAAAATCAATGCCACTTTTCGTTGTAATTTTATAACTCAAGAACGGATGGACCGATTTTGCTAATTCTTTTTTTAGAATATTCCTTGAAGTACGAGGATGGTTCTTAAGGAGAGAAAAAAAATGTTAGGCGGTACGAAGTTCACGGGGTCAGTTAGTATTTTATAGAATTGACATTTCAAAACATGATAGGTAATGATAAAGCTGAAATTATTACTATATGGTAAGGTTATCAGTGCCTCTTCGTAGAGAGAGACTATTTACTTATTCATCAGTCATAAAATCGTAATGAAAATTTTGCTAAATAATAAAATAGGTAGTGGATATCCCGGAATAACCGTCTAGTAATAAGTTCATTTAATTAAAATTTTGGACTGCAGCACATTATTTATTCAATAAATGCTCGAATGTGCACGACTACAATAAAAAAATCATTAAGAGAGATTTTTGCCACTGGCGAGCATAAACTATTCTGGAAATTATTGTATTTTGGAACAAATAGCAGGACAGGAAAGAAAATATTATAAAAAGTATGGAAATCATTAAATGCACACGAAAGGTATATTTTGCGTTACTGCTTGCGTAGTTAAAACACATGGATCGAATTATAAAAAAAAAACAATGGCTAATGACATTAATATTTTAGGACATCAAAAACGATGAAACGATGATAAATGATGATGGACTTGATTTTGATGTCCCCTGTCAGTTTCCAACAAAAATATAGCGGTGCAATAAAGTAAATAATAGTTCTTCATCATCATCATTTCAGCCGAAAGACGTCCACTGCTGGACATAAGCCTCCCCCAAGCACCTCCACTTCGACCGCTTTTGTGCTTCCCGCATCCAACGGGTTCCTGCGGCCTGTGGCGACCGCGTACCGGAAGACGTAGCGTTGGAAGGCCTCCCACAAGGTGGACAGACGATCTTGTCAAGGCCGCAGGAAATAATAGTTAGCACCATTTAAATAATAAGACAATTTTAATAAGTTAAGGAACAGCTGAAAATATCCATCCCCTTTAACATCATTGATCCATCCAAGTGCCTCTTGAATGGCAATGAAGTCTTAATAAGATCTAAGTAGGTACTATCAACTTTGAATACCAAAGACACTGCTTTTCGATTGATTTAAAACCTTGCTATCAGATTTTATTGATTTATTCTTCTACGCTAGAGGAATGGTATTAGAATTATAATTATGATATTCATTTTCAAAATTGGAATCTAGAACCTAGAACACTAGAATTCGATGTGTTTTTGGTATTCTCTTATTTCTCTCTTATATATTATATTCTTGTATTACATACATAATCTGCCTGTAAAGTTCCGTGGGCCATAATCCACCACGCGGGCCCAGTGCGGGTTAGTAGATGCCACACGTCTTCGAATTTTTGGTTCTAGGACATTCTGGTTTCCTCTCGATGTTTTCTTTCACCGTTTTGAGAGCAGTGGTGATGAAAAAATTTACACAAAGTAAAGCGCCTGACTGGGATTGAACACACGACCTACAACTCGTAAGTCACGGCCGTTACTACTGGGCACCACTGCTCTGATTACTATTGCTGTTATAATCTTTTTACTAAACAGTAGTTGTTTTTTTTGTTTATGTTTTAGTTCAATAGTTCAATTTCAGAATTGGGGTATTTTTTTTTGTTTTCAGGAGTCTAATGGTCAGACTCATATTGCAAGTAAAGTACGAGCAGTAATTATCTACTTATCAGACTCGTTATTTCATCATTTGCTCAACAAAACCAAACTTCTTAAAAAATAACTTAAATTCATTAAATCACCGACTGACAACGTACACACGGCTACACATCAAGCTATACATTTCCAGTTTACACTGACCTCTCACTGTAAGGAAATCCTATACAATGCGAGATCAGCTTATACTAGAAATGTATAGCTTGATGTGTAGCCGTGTGTACACTCTAATCGCAGGGTCTAGAAGCATGAAACTTTGTACAAACGTTCCATAGACAAGGTGTAATAGAATAAACGCGGGTTCTGAAAGTAGTTTGCTCATAATTGACTACTGAATCCATTTCAGTAACTATTGATATAGGTATTTAATAAAAAAAAAAAATTTAGCGATACAGACCGCCGATTGAGCCAAAGAAAATTAAATCTTATTGCAAGGCAATAAGACGCAATTTTAAATGCATAAAGTAATGCTTGGGTCAATACGATTTCTTTTTTTTCTTGTTATTAGTTTTTTTGCATTACTTTGTTTACATCATTGGTTTGTTAGTCTGTAAGACTTCTTTAAAAAAATGAAAAAAAATTGTTTTGGTCTTTGTATGTATAATGCTTTTAACTCAATACTCTAATTCGGGTATATGAGGTCATGCGTTAATTATGTTACACGTTGTATAACGAAGGTGAGCACTGAAGAAGGATTTTTGAAAATTATACCCCTGCCTAGGCAGGCAGGGGTATAATTAATATAGGGGGGGGGTGTAAAGGCTAGGCAGCCTTTTCCCAACTAGGTATGTTGGGGTCGGCTTCCAGTCTAACCGGATGCAGCTGAATACCAGTATTTTACATGGAGCGACTGCCTATCTGACCTCCACAACCCAGTTACTGGGTAATACAATACCCCTTGGTAAGACTGGTTGTCAGACTTTCGGGCTTCTGACGACCCGTAACGACTGTCAAAGATCCACGAATGACAGCCGGGACCAACGGCTTAACGTGCTTTCCGAGGCACGGAGCAGTGGTGATGAAATAATTTACACAAAGTAAAGCGCCTGTCGGGGTTCGAACCTACGGCCTACAACTCGTAAGTCGCGGCCGTTACCACTGGGCCACCACTGCTCACCCTATTTAACCCCTTTGGGGTATAATTTGAAAATTATACCCCAAAGGGGTTAAATAGGGGACGAAAGATTGTATGAAAATTGCCTGTGATAATCCCATCTAGCCCACGGCTTGTAGAAATATGAAACCCATGAAAATAAACAGATAATTGTTGGTAAAATCGTCAACAATCAACGAATCTTACAAAAGGACCTAACTTGCCAGCGGCCGTGTAAAAAATGAGCACTCTTCATTAGGTAGTACTTGCGCACAATTTTAGTCTCTGGTAACTGACTTTCAATTAACTTAATAGGCATGTGCCAGTCAAGATTGTTAGCCAATTAACTAATGAAGTTGAGTCCGGACCGTATAAAAAGAAATTCAGAAGAACAAGTCGTAAGAAGACGTGGTAAAGGAAAATAGGCGCTGAGATAAAAGTTTTAGTGAAACAATTACAGTGATAACTTTTTAACAGCTCAAGCGTCTTCTACCCATGTATCACAAAGTAATAAGTAATATTATACATAGATATATTCCATAACTGAATGCTTTTATATATTTATTAAAATTAAATAATAATTTATTTATATTCATGGGATTTGGAATTGGTAATCTCCACGGAGCAGAAACAACTCAGAGTCGAAAAAGTAGTCGGTTTTCGGGGTTGGTAAGATTTTTTTAAGAAATAAATAAATAAAATAAATAATAGTCATACCTATTCATGAGAGGCAAATATTGGTCGACAACATTTAATATTTTAATTTCGCTCGACCACATTCTAAGACCTAAAAAGTTGAAAAGATTTTCAACTTCAGGAAGAGTAAGTAATAAATAGGAAGGGAAGTCTAGTGGGTAAGGTTAGGTGGTATATTTAGGCTAAGAGATGCATTATTTATTTAATTATTTATGTACACGCAGTAAAATACATAGGCATACGACATAATTGTAATATGAGTACAAAGGTACTTTTTTTTGACTGCTCATTTTTTAAGAAATTTCTTCCAGCAGACCTGCGAAAGGAGAAGTGAAAAAGAAATATAGACACTAGTGTGTGAGAACAAGAGGAAAATCATAATTGTACGTAAGGTGATTGTTTTTAAATTATATTTTTATACAGTTTTTTTCTTGACTTTCGTTTGAAATTCTAAAGACCGGCAGAATTATTATACTGGCCACAACATTAAGCAAAAACTCCATATCGTAAACCTTCTACACATACCCTCATATTATGTGGGTTCCGAGAATGATTTCACGCTGTCGACAGATTTGTATGACGAGTCACATCTCGCTTTAAAAAGGGGATTTAAAGTGGGACACGACGGTTCATTATATTGATGCAAATTGTAGGCTCTGGGGATTTGGATTTTACTATAGCAGTGTTTTTGACGTCATATTGTATGATCGAGAGATTGCATGCAGATGGTAAACTAACCGAGAGCAATAATATAATAATAAAATAGAGCAGTGGTGGCCCAGTGGTAACGGCGGCGACTTATGAGTTGCAGGTCGTAGGTTCGAACCCGGACAGGCGCGCTTTACTCTGTGTAAATTATTTCATCACTATTGCTCTCAAAACAGTGAAGGAAAAACATCTTGAGGAAACCGGTATGTCCTAGAAACAAAACATTCGAAGTCATGAGACATCTACCAACCCACATTGGGCCCGCGTGGTGTATTACGCCCCACTCCTTCCCACCTAGAGGAGGCCCGTGTCTCAGCAGTAGGAATACATATTATAGGCTGATTATGCTTATTAAGCTATGGTAAATAAACAAGGTGAAAGGAGTTTTGAAGTAAAAACACTTCATTATCATCCTCCTGCCTTTGGGTAGGTATCCCAATTTAATTGTAGCAGATGTAAATAAAAAAACCCATAACAAACAATATACAGGCATATAAGGATAAATTTGACAAAGGGAGGTGACTGCTTTCAGGAACTCCGCACATCCTAAAACAGGACTGATCAAATATAAAAACTAAATAAATAAAAAGAACGACAACAACTAGAACTTTGTCTACTAAGGGCTCTGATCATGTCAGAGGGACACTGAGCAAAGGCAGGAGTGGGTTTTGGCCGATAAGAGTCCGGACCTGCCCAGACTGGTTCACTACTGAGGCAGTCTGGGCATCCATGAGGATTTCCCAATCCTGCCAAATCAAAAAAAAAAAAAAAAAATGTGGCTCGTGCACCTTGCCATGTAACAGCACTTGATGCCACAAAATATGTTAATTCGACGTCTTGAATGCGTGCATTTGAAACCAACAACCGTAGTTTTACTTTCCTAGAGATATGATGGGAAAACCACATCGGTCCGTCAATTTTCTAATATTTTCACTCAGGTACATACAGTATACTTATACGTGGTCAGGGATCGTCATTTTACATTACACATATAAAGATAAATACATTACTTACGCTAACTCTACGTTACTAGCGTTTTCCTAAACGGGTCGTGGAAACCTACTACAATTCATATTGTGTGCACTTAGCGTGCGCGTTTACCCCACATTCGCCACTGTGAAGGCGTCACGGAAGTGAGACGGGTCGACATATAAGTTGCATTAGTGAGACTAGAGCTTGGATGAAAAAGTGTCTTGACCTTAACCCATTTAGTCCCTTGGTAAGTCATAAGGTCACATCTCCCTTGGCTCCGCTATTTCTTCCTGAAATATTTTTGTTATAGCCTTGACATGTCACACGTTTCTGAGAGGACTTCGTAACAAACCTTCAGTTGTTTTGTTTAGAACTTGAACTATAACAAAACAAAAGAAATACGAGATGTTTTCTCGTATTCGTACAAGCCAAGCGTTACAAATTAATGAACGCAATGTAAATTTAATATAACATAATTAAATACTTAATTAAGTTGCAGACATTTTTTTTATTAGAAGGCGTCAAATAAAAAGAAAACCTTTGCTTCTTGATTCTATAGACAAGAAAAGGAGAAAAATCCTACCCTTTGTATTCCAAAAATATAATATTAACAGCTCGGCACCGAATATCAAAAACAAACGAAGCAATCAAAACGAGAAGGAAATGGAAAGAAGAATTAATTAAGTCGGGCTTTGTTCTATTGCTTATAATACTTGAGGCCGAATGGACTCCCTTAAATTAATCGCTCGTAATCAAATCAACAAGAGATCCCTGTTGGTTCCTTTAATATAAATTGGGACTGTTCTTGAGATAGTGCTTAAAGATCCCTTGACGTGAATGCAGGGACGGATTAGGTGAGTTCTTTGGTAGTCTAAGTTAGTAAATATCTACATGTAGTTAGATACTTCTTTATTTAAAACAAAGAAAGAAAATTGTTCATTCTGGAGAGCTATTCTATTTAAAAAAAACAGTATACCTTCAACATTACTGGGTGGGTATTTTATGAAAACCAAAATTCTATTCTACTTTTAAAAACAAACCTTTTAATTAATAATGCTTTCCATTTTGACACTCGTCAAACCCAGGTGCTAATTGTTTGCAAATTGTTAAAATGTTGATATTCCAATTTGTTGGAAATAGGCGCCGAATTTCCATAATGTAAATATTGTTGTACCGAGAATCGGCAATTTATTTTCGTATTGTATTTCGATCTGCATTCTTTTTGGTTGAGAATCCGTCTTAAAATTTGGTTTCATCAAAAGCAAAAACGCTTTAATAAGCGATTGAATTTGGCTGGTTTGAAAGCAATAACGAATAGGAAAGAGAAATATTTTTATTTATAAGTTATTATGATAGCTTTTATCGTATTAAAATATTTTATTTAACACCCTGCCTTCCACACCGCATCTAAGTAGTTCATGATTGATAAAACATTCTAATTCACATCATGGGTTTTATCAGACTTGGTTAGTTAAGCTTAAAAATCACAACAGTAAAATAAAACAGGTTCTCGGATAAAAACTTGCTTATTTAAACTCTGTCGTATCCATCTAATCAAAATATTTTATTTCACATAATCCTACATGGGCGGGCACTTATGAAACGTCAGAAGCTAGGTGCACGGTCCTAATTGGTCGTTTCTTATGGAGAAGAGCCGGCAAGAAACTACACGCTTACGCTTTAAAAAATAATTGGCTTTTACAATGTTTTCAAATTACACTGTTTATAGGTACGGGAGGACAGCGTAGGCCTGTCAACAGGTACCTGCTACTTAAAACGATAGAAAATAGTCTACAGAAATTAAGTTTACAAGTTAGGCTTACAACGTTCTCACTTTCACAAAATACAAAGAATTAATAGATATAAGATAAATAAAAAAATAAAAGCCTATTCAAACCAAATGGCATGATTGCCATTACAACTATACCAAATCTGGATTATGTCAAAGAAGTAAAAAAAAAATGGCAGCAGTTAATAGACATTTACATATTGATGAGGCACCAGGGAAATCACATGTGCAGAAGATGTGATTGCCAAACTTCCTTGTCTTCAACGTAGTCTTTAATCTTATAATATGCTTTTTTGATAAGGATATGTTTGATGTGGGTTTAGAACTTCCCATCGCTAAGTTCTGTAACCGACTTTGGCAACTTGTTATAAAAGCAACGTCTACAGGGTGAAATTGAATTCATGGGCATTCTATTAAAGGGTCATTGTACTCATCATTATGAACAACTTTTACTATGCGACCTAACCTGAAATCACAAAAAAAAAATCTGCTGTTCCCTACATTTTGAAGGGTTATGCAAACATAAATGTAGGTAACAGCAGATTTTGTTTTTGCTATTTCAGTGTTGGTCCCATAGTAAAAGTTATTCATAATGATGAGTACAATGACCCCTTAAAAGAATGCCCATGAATTAAATTTCACCCTGCATAGTCTTATTCATTCATCGATTTTACGACTGTCAGTTATCATTCCACTATTTTAGCTAGTGGTGCATTTGATCCGGCCCTGTACTATGGCTCCCCTGGGATCTGTCTAACAATAAACTTGTGATAGGCTTTGTTAGTATTTCGTCATCAACCGCTGTGAGCTATCCGAAGTTTCCAACTTTTTGTTGACGCAAACAATTTTCGTCGAAGCACAGTTGGTTTATCAGAACCATATTCTATAACAGTAGGTTGCGTAACATTATAGTCATAGGGAAAATATATCAATTTTCTTTTTAGTTTCTTCCGCGTAACATAAGTCGTCCGAATCCAATAAAAGGTATTCGATTCCTAACAGTATTATTGATTAGAATAAAACAATTTTGCCTGTAAGTAAATAATAATGGCAGATTATATAAAGGTAGATTGTTCCAAGTTGAAATCTGGAGAAAAAAGGCCGTAAAATAAATCAATAAAAATGAAAGATCACAAAGAGCACAGAAATATAAACAAAATAGATATTTATTGGCCCAAAAAGCGTTAGAAAACTGGATGGTTTGATTAAATAGAAATAAAAATTTAACCCATGATGTTGAAATTCAGCCAAAACATTGACCATAATGAAACATACCGGAGCAATACTTATGTGTTCATTGAAATCATGGCTACAAAACACAATGGGCATTACGTATGAACCCATAATTCATATGAAGCATGTCATGTTTTATAACCTTTTTCATATAACTCGTATCATCATTAGCTATATTGTAACTTTTACACGGTTGAGCTTTGAGGGCTCTCGCGACACTTTAGGCATGAGGCCCCTTATGCACGATTATGAGAAGGACTGGATCTCTAAAGCTCTTAAAGACTCGTTGTGTTCTTCAGCCTACTTTATATCACAGATGAGGAGTTTCAAGGAGCCATTACATCTGTCTGCCTGTGCCAAAAAGTTTTTTCGTTTTGCGGCCTTACAAATCTGAAGTCTGAAGGCACACTCGTTAAGTTTTCTCTAAAGTCGAGTCATTAGTATTTGACTTGTTTCAAAGGCTTTTTTGAACTTTTAAAGATCAAATGGCTCAAGTTTTTTTTTTTAAATCACATCCAGAATATTTTAAGTCGTTGAGTTATTCTTTCGATGGTAGCCCACATTTTAATGATCAGATTGTCTGGTATCACTTTTATTAAACAACTAGCGTTTGCCCGCGGCTTCGCGCTTCGTGTGGAGGTCGAATAAAATCCTGTTAATCCTTCTCCATTAAAAATACATAATATTAAGTGCCAACTTTTATGACTTCGGTCAAACGGTGTTGAGTTTACTCTAGACTCACAAAATGTATTACGTATATTAAAAAAAATTTAACTCTTAACACAGTTCTAAAGTTTCTAATAATATAATTCAATCATGATTCGAAAGACACGTAGCGCCATCTAGCGTCCTAAAGCAATTGTGACCGTCGACAGTTACTGTTCTTTCCCTTGGGAATAGTATTTTTTTTCTAGATGAATGGTTCTATATGCCTTTTTCTGTATACCTGACAACGTATATGCAAAATTTCATGATGGCCGGTTCAATGGTTTAGGCGTAAAACGGTAACAAACAAACTTACTTTCACGTTTATAATATTAGTTAGGATAATGTAGGTATAATTGTCTTTTATATATGAGTAAGTAGGGATATATTAGGGGGTTAAGTAAGACTAATCAACAAGTGCTGTATATTCTTATATATTTTATAAAAAGTAGTTTTTCGTGTCTGTCTACGTAGCTGAGTTCTGCTTCTAAAATACGCAACCGATTTTGATGCGGTTTTCACCATCATTTAGAGAATTGATTCCGCAAGATTTATAAGTATAAAACATTACAATTCAAATTACATGTAACATAAAGGCCTCGATGTTTTGTCAAGTTGTAAGAACCGTGCGAAGCAGGGGCTAGCGAGCCGCCCCGGCTCGCTAGTCATTGTAATTAGCTAAGCAGTCACAACAAGACCAATTCTTTTGTACCCAAAATAAGTACGAAAACAATCACGCAACAGCGTTCCCAAATAACTAAGGTTAAAAAACCAATATATTCGACCTTGAAGGCAATACACAACAATACCGCATGGTTCCAACACAAAACCAATATTTTCCAAAGCAAAACACTCAAACGAATTTTCTCAAGCGACTCCCAAACAATCGAAGATGAAATGTGAGGGTAATATTCTCTTGGCAAAGACGAGAGCAATCGAGCAAATTTTGGTGTCATGGAATGATGGAAATGGAGTGCCAAACATTGTTATCCTTTTTGTTCATCGAAAATCGATTTACGTAATATTTTTATGAGATACCGTAGAGACAAAATGTCATACATTTTAATAAAACCCATTTTGTTATTCCATAAGTTCTTCTAAGATTAGAAGACACGCCCCATACGCATAAAGCAATCATTTGTCGACAGCAGCATTTCTTCAATACGTGTGAAAAAAACATTGCTTATTTCAAACTTTGATATCACCCGCACATTAGCTCTCCATTCTCTCCTACTTCATGTCCAGGCTACATTTTACCAATTTCGACAAGTTCCGGTGGAATTTTTAGAAAAAAAATCTATAGGAACAAATTCAAGGACGGTAATGTGGTATAATTTGTGTAACTTTTTCAATTTGACGCGTCGAGTTTGCGATGTATTTTTGCGTTGACCCACTTTCCGCGGAACACGTTGATGGGTGACAGGCAGTACTTCATTTGCTTTTACGTGGCGTGTATGAATATTCGACTGGATTATCCAGCAGTTTATGTTTTCCGAACAGAGGTTAATGAACTTCACTTGTTTCGTCAAGCAAGGAGCGGTTCAACTAGGAAATATAAGTATATAAACACATACTGAGGAAAATAAACATAATAGTCCATCTTAAAATAAGTGATAGACATAATTTAAATACTAGAAATAAAGATAAAATAGATCAACCATTTTTCAGATTACATACATATAAAATACATACATATTTTATGGTTTTAAATTTTACAACAAAATACCTTGTCATGTAATGCAATTAAGTGAAAGAAAATTTTAAACTCCTATAAAAAGTTCACTTTGTAAACAAGAATATTACAAATTAGAGGATTATATTCAAGATAACAATGCTTGGAGACATGCTGGTCTAGCACCATAGGACAATCTAGAGTCTTCACAAAATCAAACTTGTTGCTCCTTTAATTGTATAATTTATTATTTTTGAAGTCAAAGTCAAAGCATTAATTTCAAATCGGCACATAAAAGGCACTTTTGAACGTCAACATTTACATTTAAATAGAATTGATTCTAGTCGCCCCTTCCAAAAGGTAGTTTCGTATGGAGAAGAATGGGCAAGAAACTCCACCGTTACTCTTTTAAAATGTGTTACATTATTTTGTATACATTAATTATATAATTATATTATGTGAAGACGATGCACCTATAACAAAATTACCCTACCTACCACAATAGGTAAAAAGAATTTTAAAAAATTTGCAATGACCATTAAGTAAATTTTGTAATAGATACATGGTGCTCACATATTTACAAACATTGTAAAAGTATACGATTTTCCAAATTATTTAAACAAGTAATAAGTCAGTGTGCGAGTTAAAGTAATCACAGAATGTAAATCAATGTCAATCAATTATAATTTTAGTTCCCCCTTGTATATGTATAATGTTTTTTTTTTTTGCAAATTTATCAAAACAAGAACAATTTACTTACAATCAAAAAATTACAATATATCTCAGAAAATCAACTCTTAATATTTATATTAAAATTTATATGACATAGATAGGTACGTAATAAATTACGTCTATCTATCTAATAATACAGTCAGGTAATTTTTTCACAAAAACAAATCACTTTTAGTCTAACAATTGTAAAATATCACAGAAAATCAACATTTTGTATAATCAAACCAGTCATTCATCACCATCACATAACAACGAATCAGCAAAAAATGTTTATACAAACATCCAAAGGTGAAAAATTTACTTATAATCTAACAATTGTAAAATGTCACAGAAAATCTACATTTTGTTTAATCAGAGGGGCAATTCCCGTATTTTTAAGAACGTTCGCATTCTAATCTCAGTGTCAATCTGTCAAAAATTGTATAGCGCTTACCTACATTTTTGACATTAGACTGTCGCTGAGATGAGATTGCGACTTGAATTTGAACGTTTTTAATTACGGGAATTGGCCTTCAGTTATCACCGAAATATATAGGCAAATCCTTTTTTTTTTAATCATCAAATGTGAATAATTCACTTATAATCTAAAAATATTTAAAAACCAATTTAATTTCATTATGTTTGACTGAGCTGACTGTACTTACCAAATTCAAGTTGTTGGTATTTCTTTGTACATTAAATTGAATTATTAAAAGAGTGGTATCCGTTCGGAATAGAAAATAAATACGAGTTCAAACAAATACCAGTGGTATTCGTTTGTTGGTATTAGGACGCAATAAATCGTTCTACTAGAGTCGCCTTTGCTCTTTTAAAAAGTTTTTCAATATTTTGTATACTAGTAACAAAATGTCTGTGTTATGTCTAATTTTGTATATAAGAAATAAAATAAAAAGTTTAGTTTGATAATTATTACTTATGTAGGTGTATATAATTATCTAGTCTGACTTCAGATTGTGTTTATAATAGAGTTTAGTGTTGCCTCGTATTTTTAAAGTTTAGATTTTTAGCCGTAAGTTGATTTTTCATTTTATTTGGTGTTATTTGTGAAACCACTATTGTATTGGGGTCATCCTGTAAAGATAGTGTGTCTAAATTTAATAAATAAATAAAAAAAATGTTTTCTGAGAAAAACACAAACTACTAGATCAGCCTAATTCCCTAAACCAACCTACCGTGTTTCACATGAAATTGTTAACATCAGGCACATTTCTTCTATTCACCAACACAAAATTAATCGCACACAAAAAAGGTTTCAAAGGTTCTATTTCCGTGAACGTGTACGACCCAAATTCAGTGCTCACGAGGCGAGGATGCCATCTTTCTCAGTGCATAATGTATCACCACGTGGCTCGTTAATTGGTCGGCGGAACGGAACAAATGCCTACGCCGAACGAACAGACTAGATCGGAATAAGTGCAGAAGGTCGGCTTCGTTCAATGTGCGTGAAAACTGGCACACGCACGTCATAGGCGGAGAGTGCTGTAAGGATCTTTTGGCACTTGAATGACATTGATAGGGGGCGCTGTTGATAAACATTAGTTATAATGTTTTGTGAAATTGTATTATATATTGTTTTATATACGGACTTACCCAGGAAGGGTTCCGTACCACAAGGCAAAAAAACGACGAAAAAAGCAGTTTCTTCTATGGAGGCCTACTTTAATGGTGAAATTTATTTTATTACATTTTATTGTTATAGCGGCAATAGAAATACATACTCTGTGAACATTTCAACCGTCTACCTATTATGGTTCATGAGATACAGCCCGCTAACAGATAGATGAACGGACGGACGGATGGACAGCGGAGGCTTAGTAATAGGGTTCAGTGGTCACTCTTTGGGTACCGAACCCTAAAAACAAGTTGTAGGCGTTTGTTTCGATATTGCCCATGTGCCAAAAGGTCCTTTTACATTTTTACTATACAGTGTGATTCTTTATAATGTGCACATATCGAAATGAAGGAATCTATGCTTAATTTTATCTACGGAAAAAATACGAAAAAAAAACTTTTTTTTTTATGTACGACTATGTCAAACTATGTCAAATGAATGCTAATCGTGAGTGCGTTTTCAGTCGGTGTACGAACGATCAAGGATAGAAAATGTTAGCAATTTTCAAACACATTCCAACATAACGAGCGCGTGTGACATTAGCGAACTATCATTTTCATTCACCTGTTAATAAGACGTAGTCGGAAAAAAATAAGATGCATGTGAAAATGTACCTTAAGGTGCTTAACATTTGACTTCTTTGACTGTGCATGTGTGTCTATGTGGGCGTGCGTTTTAGGTCGCTGAATGGAGCTAACCTTCTGTAGCTATTTATTCTGTGGTCGAGCCCTTTCAGGGGACCACTCTAATTGGGCCCATTCAGAATGCCCAACGTGACCAGTAAAACCACGTTGTTGGTAATTTTTATGGTTTCATGGTTTACGAAATAATGGAGGTAATATAGGGGTTTCTGAAAAAGGTGGTTTTGTTTTTGTAAGAGTATCATTTTAATGGGCGTGTGGTCTCTGCATTGAAATGGAAATTAGCTTGTGTTGTATCAAATTATGGAATTTAGGTGAGGCCTTACGAAATTAAGTCTGGGGCTCAGTGTACATTAAAGAAAAGAAATAAAGAATAACGTCTATTTGGACACACTTCGTGAAACAAAAATCACCTACAAGTAACAAAATAAAAGAGTAAAAATAATGTTTTAACAACAATAGTGTGTGCCTCTTCACGGCCAGCTGCGCCAAAAAGGTTCATTTCAGCAATAACAGCCAATTTTTTTTTATTCCATTTGAACCTGCTTTGGCTAATTGAGATCATGTCCAAAATAAAAAAAATACACATGGCAACTCCCATGTAAAAATATCACTAAAAGAAAACACTGAGGCAAAAGTTTTTAATTAGGTAGCACGATTTCCATTAACAACGAATACAACTTTTCCTATAATAGTCCCAGAAGTTGAGGACAAAGCAATTGCATTAAATAACTCAACTGTGAAACAAGTTACCTATAGTGCTAAGCTCGACAGTCCCGAGATATTTTTATTTCCGATGACATTCTCACAAATCGACATTTTATTTTCGAGAAAGGTTTTAAAGCCATAAATCCCCGCTGTCTTCAGCTTTCCAAGCAAATGTGCGATAACTTGGATTATCGACATTTGAAAATTGCTTTTACGAGTACTCGGTATGAATTGATAGTTATTAATAAGGAGAAGTTACAAAATGGAAAAGGTATTTTAGACGGAGAAAGTGATTTTGATTGTATGATTTAAGCAAATATATTTATATTCAAACTTTAGTGCCAGCAAAATGAAAGTTCAGTTGATCTCACCAGAGCATTAGGTAGGTACATGTACATCTTGTCGTATCGCGCATTTTACAGCATAAAACGTAGATTTTAAGATACTATGTAGATGTTGCCAATGTTGTGTGGACCAAAACCAAGATGTGGCTTTTGGACGTGTGCGCCCATCACCCAATACAAAGTGGATTCGATCCATACCCTTGTCACCGAAACACTTCTTTCCTATTTGGTGCATTTGCGTTACATAAGTAGAAGAACTTAAACTGGCTTGAGCTTACTTTTGAACTAACTCACTCAGTTTCCACATGCCCTAACAAACCGTATTACGTCTTCAACTTTCCCGATATTATTAATATATAGGAGACGTAGTATTTCAATACCGAATGTGCAGTGTACTTTGACAAAGCTACAAGTTACTTCCAAATACAAACAGTGTGTAAGTCTGCATTGTGCTTTCCTTATTATGTCTCCGCGAATGTTTTTACTTTGTCAATCTACTTACTTGTGTTTTAGTTTTCAAAAGAAGGGAGCTTTATGTTCGTTCCTTCAAAGAGGATTCTTTGGAAAACGTGGTGTCAGTTTGATTTGGAAAAATGATGTTGCGTTTTGATAACGTAACTTCGAGGTGTAATGTGTGGTGTGGTGTGTGTTCACTCACTATTCGCCACTTTTGTTTAAGTCCCATAAAAAGAATAGAGGGCGAGCCTATTGCCATCAAGCATGTACTACTACCGACTAACTCGGGCTGTTAATAAGAAATACCTGATGAAAAAACAAAAAAACCACAATGCACTGACCTAGAAATAGAACACTGGACCCTTTTTTTTTTTGAGGTTGGGAATCATCAAGTAGCTTCTCCCGCTCTCTTCGTGTCAGACTCTTATTGCCTAAACCCCACCCGCGTTCCTTCAGTTGCCAGTGCCAGGGGCTACGATATCCCTCTCGGACTTTCCCGGAACCCTGGCAGGCATCGTCCCTAGCGGACCCCGTCATTGATGCTGACATCTCTTTGAGGCGCGCGTGGAACACAACGCGCCGTTGATTCGGGCCTGGTCCTTATCAGACGGCGAGCTGCCCATTGCTCCCCGTCCGCAACCCCACGCCTATGGTGGCCGGGAATCGCCTTGCGATTCCCGACGCCCAGGGCGTCTCCTGCGGCGGCTAGGGGCGTGAGGGCGCGAGTTTTGCCTCTCCCTCGCGCGTTCCGCCTCCTCCTTTGCGAGCATTACTGCTTCGCAGAAGGAGGTGACGGCTTCCCAAGCCCTCTCGCTCCGTACCATGACCTGCACCGTACACCGCCTATCAGCCAACTGAGCTGACTCTTGAGTCTTTTTTTTTTCTAAATATGATAAGGCCAAAACATGCTATTAACATACATAGCCTTTACAAAACCTGGACCAGGGCCAGACGGGAGCGATCGCCACCGCCAATCGCCTGCACGAGGACACGGCGGTGCTTCGCCCGAGTCAGGCAGACCTCCACCGTATGCTCCACCGTGTCCTCCGGGCAATCCACACAATGGTGAAATCCGAGCGTCTCCTCCCGCCTTACCTGGAACTAGAACCTCCCGAAACAACCGTGTCTGGTGAGGACCTGCGTCAGGCGGAAGGTGAGGACGCCATGGCGCCTCTCTAGCCACTCCTCAAAGAGGGGACTTATACAAATACAAAATACAAAATATTTATTTATGCTTCAGATTTACAAAAAGGGTCATTTGTGTTTGGAGCCTCCTTTTAAGCAAATAATGCCTGTGTTAGGAGGTTCCGCTCTTCCATAATAAAGCATAGTTAACTAAAGAACATTTAACAGTGCTTCTTCTGCTTTAAAAGTAATTTAAAGTAAGTAATTTAATAATAAGTAAAAGCTTTTAAAAAGAATAGTGTGTGTATGTGTATTATGTGCAGTATGATGAATGTGGATGTGTGTGTGTGTGTGTGTAGGTGTGTGTATGTATGTTTGCGTGTGTATGTCTGTGTTTTATTGGTGCTATATTATATATTCCATGAGTGCCTCAGTTTCGTCGTATGTAAGTGATTTTATCCATTTTGTTACAGTTTTCCTACATTCGAAAATCGTTTACTTATCGCCGCAATCATGGCGTGCCCAGTGCTGGGTTGCGACAGTCGCACTCTCCATGCCGCCCTGAGATTTCGCCGGAGCTCTGTCTGCTGTGCCATGATTTCTCGCGGCAGCGGAGTTACGCCCCGGCGTTTCGCCTCCAGATCTCGTGGCGGTAATCCGGCAAGGAGCCTCGCTGCCACACCAGAGACCGTACGGTATGCCCGGACCAGCCGGGTGGCCATGACCCTTAGGAGCGCGTTCAACCGGCGGGCTGGCCGCCGCCTCAAGGAACGAGCCCACACCGGTGCCGTGAGGGGCCATGGACCGCACAACCTGGACCTTACACTAAGCATTCGCACTTGCAGCTAACCTAGACCAACGGGGCAGTACTAATGGAGAATATTAATGATAATAAAGAACAACTACCTCTTCCTTAACATTTTAAAAAGCATCTACTCACGTATTTCCATCAGCATACAGGAAAGCAGCAACAAAGATGGCTGCAGCTAAAATAAACCCATGTTGTGCTGAGATCTTTACGGTTATAGCCAGCATGTTAGCGCTCTCAGAATTGTTGTTAATGCCGACGAAACAACGGTACTGGCCGGGGAAGTTTCAACCTAAAGTATGTTTATTGCACCGCATAACATGAACGTATATTGCGAATAAGATTTTTAAAGTTCCGAACCTCGGGTCTCGGTTCTGTTTGCGTACTACTAAAGTTTGGTTATTTTTATTAAACGAGTTATTTGAAAATGTTGCGTCGGATAAAATTGAGGATTATTTTGTTCTGTTTGTAGCGGTTGTGGTTGGAGTTTATTGTGATGAATGTGGATTGTGAAAGCAAAAGTGTGGTAGGAATGTTAAATATTATCACTACCAACAAATATGTTGGCTTTATTTTGAGCCCTATTAGTATTCGTTGTTTCTTTTTAATTCATAATTAAACACAATAATGCAGTTAAAACAAAACAAAATACATTGCGAAAGATTGTTTTGGACTATGTAACAAATTAAAAGTTGTCCAGTGGGCAACATTTTCCTAGTTGTTTAGTTTGAGTAGAATCAAAAACTAGATGTATATATAATATTCCTAATTGAACACCAACAAGCGTCTCTAGTCAGCCAAAAAGTAAATCTTGATATTATTCAACAATCGATTGTACAATCAACTTCATAAACAACTCTTATTTTTTAATATCTCAGGAGGAAATCTGAAGTCCCTTGTGAATTGAAATATTTATTTTAGTGCCCCCTTACCTTCGTTTATGGCTGCCGTGAACACGTGAGCCACGGTATCTTTAACTAAACGTGTAGATGGTGAATAAGGTACTACTATTGGATAAGGAAAGTTTTTCTTGCAAAATATATACTATAATATTTCATGGAAAAACGTAGATGTGGCAATGAAGATATTTACAATAAGAAAAGAGTCACTTTTCGAAATGCAACTTAATTCGTATATTGCTTTAAACGATGTGGGGAACAACCTAATTATGTTATTAGTATTATATTACCTATAATGAAATTATTGTTACAGTGTCGGGCGCAGCAAATGAGTTGACGAGATGAAGCTTTGACTTATAATTTCTAATAACATCCACTCTTTTTCAAATGAAAAAAGTCTTGCATTTTTCAATACTTCATTAAATTTCACAGACAATGTTCATTAAAAATTAAATTAAATAGAAACATTTTATATAATACAATGCATACTATGTATTTCCTTAGCGTGGAATGAGGACGCAGCCGTTCCTAACTCCCAAACGTGATTTACGAAAAGAACGGCATTAGGAATGCACCCCAAACCCTCCGACTTCCAGAATTAGGAGACATTTGTAAGGGTGATTTACCACTAAATTTTACATAAGATAGTGCAATCAGGTGAGTGCATTAGTCACATAGACTTACTGAAGTTAGTGACTTCAAACACTTGGCGTGGTTCCGTTTGAGAAGGTTAAAGTTAGAAGTTTTTGAATGAATATTAGATTTGCAATCCTGGGTGCGCTGTTTAAAATTACTGTGACTTCAAAACTACCCAGAGATTTTGGTGAATCTGACTATATATTAAGGCGTAGATCGTAGAACTTCGTAGATATCAATTTCGGTAGTGTCACTTCATTACTTCTTACTTCAAATAATTTGTTTGTTCTTTTTGAGTTGGAGACTTTGTTATCATGGTTAAGCTGTTGGTAGGAAACTTACGAGTATTAAAATATTATGATAGCAAACACACATTTTCTGTATCTTCTTTATAATAAGAGATGACTCAACTTTTCATAAGCTATCTGTCTATCTTTTTTTTTTCTTTTTTGATGTTTCTGCTTCGTGGCAATCTGTTTCCCAACAATAAGCCACTTTTTTGTTTGACCTCTCAGTTTATGTTTTCCTCAAGAGCCATATTTGTATGAAAATTCTTTTCACACGAATCTCTTGATGTCAAGTGGTAAATCTTTCATGTAGACTCGGTATGTCACTTCCTATTTTTTTATTTTTTTTATCTGTCTATCTAGCTAATAATTTAGCCTGCAATGTGCCACTGTTGGACAAAGATGTCCCTCTACTTTTGCATAAAACTTTAAAATATTATTGCTTGACTATAAAATATCGTGACATCTATATTTGTATAAAATCGATCGCTATTGAACCCTTAGTGGGTTCAATAGCTAAGCTTAAATCAAGAGGCTCTTACATTTTAGGGGTTTTCTTCAAATTTTTCAAGGCGGCCTAAAATGTATAATGAAGAGACGATGAAATCAATTTGGAAGATCAAAGATCCTTTGTTGTAATTAATTTTATGTCTCGGTATCACTCGGATATTACTTTGACGCGTTTCTGTTTTTTAGCTTCCTTAATTAATATTGGTAGTCATTTTGTTTTAGGAAGGAAGTCATTGTCCCTTTTCTACATTAATTTGATAAGCGCTTTTATTTTAGACCAATATCCATTCATATTAAGATTTTTGGTATTTATGTTTGCACACTTCATAAGCTTTTTTGACGTGCTAACTGCGAGCCTAACTTTTACAGATATTAGTCATCCAAGAGATAGTTTTTGCGATTAGTTGGCTCGGCTAGAGTTGTTTTGTTGATAATCTGCATTATGTTTGCAAAGGGTGGAATGCACTATATGTGCGTACTCCTTTGTAGGCCACTTTTAGCTAAAGTAACTAAAAAATATCTCTTGAAATATATTTTTACGATAGAAAATATAAACTTTTGACAATTTTTTATCACGCAAAAAAAACCTACTTAACTTGCAAAGACTTTCAGACAAAAATGATTGCGAAATCTTGAACCTGTTTTGTCAAGAACAGGAGACAATAAACAAAAAATATTCGCCATTTACAAAAGACGTTTGAGGTCAAACGCGACCCACAAATCAGCGAGGACAGACTTATGGATTATAATTCATGGATAAGTGTCGCTTTAAGCTCTTTATTTTGCGGCCATTTTATTGGAAGTTCTGCCTTTTTAACTTTGCCAAGAACGGAAAAAAATATTATTAAATCAAAACTTTGTTATGAAACTGTAAAATGTAAGTGAATAGGTACTAACCAACATGGTGAAGGCCGCGGGAATATGCTGGATGCGAAAAGCTCAGGTCCGGTCGATGTGGTGACGTTTGGGGGAGGACTAAGGCTTTTTTCATTCACCACACTACTCAAAAGTATCAAGTTACAAACATTAATTACAAACATAACATTAAATGTTAACGTTTGTAATTTGTGGTTACATTTTATTATAAATGTTATTTAATAATGTGTATTCAAATAATTAGTTGTTTACGTAGTTGCTTTATATTCTACGTCTGTATTGGTTGTTCGTCTTTGTATTCTGTTTATTTTATTTTGTTATAAGTAGTACCCATAATTGAACCTGACATGGTTTCCGTACGTCCTTTTCGGGTAACCACTGAAAATCAGCGCTGTGCTGTGGGTCCCCCATAGCTCAGCATCATGCTGAGTGGAAGCCGTCTTGTCAAAGTCATGACGTACAGCTGTCAACTATTTCTGATTTGTGCTCGTGTTTTTTTCTTCTTAATTATTAGAGCTTTTTGTATTCACGTGTTTCTGTGACAAATAAACCGATTTCTTTTTCTTTCTTTCTATGTTGAGTAGCCAGAATGTCACAGCACTCGCTTTTCAATGGCGGTCCATACACGACGCAACTTACCTACGATGCCCTAAGTCCAGTAGTGGACGACTTTCGGCTGAATGATAAGATTACTACAATCAATAAACAAATATGTTTATTAAATACATAGATTATGAATTATGAATATTTAATCTATTTCAGTTAGTTGGTTACAAAGACACACAGTGGTTGAGACAAAAATACTTAAATAAAGTCTATTATTTTTTGCAGACTTTCGAAAGATACCCAATTAAAATTAGCTTCATATTATATTGAACGTAAACATCTTTTGAAAAATAATCTTAATTTCAGTCATTTTTCTTTTTACCTAGAACTCTAATAACATAAATTACAAGAATCCAGCGCTTTTTTTTGCTCCCCAAATAATAATCTTCTTATTTGTAGACTTAGTGACATAAATAAAAATTGCTTGCAAACATTTTCTATTATTTGCACGATTTAAGTAAGATGTATTGGTTTCATAAATATTGTTTCAGAGCTTAGTGTTTTGATTTGAAAGCCTACTATGTCCTGACCTTTGAACAACTGTGATACAAAGTCAATTGTTATAATACTTTTCTATCATTGGTCCCTGCTTTCGAGGTTAAAAATAATGTTAGGTACATTATTTTTAACCAATGTGTGATGACGAGAAGATCACGTAGGTACTTACGTTAATCGAAATTTGTGACATTTCTCCTGAAGAAATGTAGGTACGTAGTTTTCTTTACAATATTCCAAATTATAAAGTAAAATATAGGTACAAATACAAGTGGCCTCCGCCTTTAAATATAAACTCGCCATAATATTAAATTACCTAAAATCTATCAGCAATAAAATTGGAAATCTAGAAATTATTGATGTTGTTATACCGAATCTTTGTAGCAAAGTCAAGGACAGGGTTGTTTAATTAAAGGCTTTTTTTTCAAATTTTCCCGTCAGAATCCACCATCAGGAATGAAATACGGACTTGAAAGTACTTCCACGTATATACTTTGAAATAACATAAAATAATGCGTAGAAACGTAACAGATAGAATGCGTACTGTGCAAATCTCCGAGTTTGACTGATTAAATCAAGGGAGTAACTCATACAGGGCGACTTCTTCACTTTGCTGACGTTCAGGGTTGACAGCTGAAATTTAAATAAACTTTTTTACAAAAAAAGACAATCGACTTAAAAAAAACCACTACAAAGTGAAACATAACTTTCATTTCGAAAGTCTGTGGCAAAAAACGAAAGTACAAAACCAAGCTCACCGACTTCCGAAATGAAAGTTATTTTACAAAAAAATTGTAAAAAGGTTTTTATTTTTCACATTTTTAGTTGTGGTACCTACCCCTCACAAATTCGTATACCACTACTACCTACCTACCTACTTGCTACGTAAATAACAGTGACAGTAAGTTATCATAAGTTTCTAAAACGCGCCCTTGACGCGCGTTTTAGAAACGTGCGTCGACGGCGCGCTTTTATCCTACAGAGGTCTACAGGCTGCCGTCTTTCGCGTGCGCATCGCGTCTGTATTGCTACAAACGCGTGTCAACGGCGCGTTTAAAAAAACGTGGTGTGCACAGGCCATAACCTCATCAATAAACACTAATTGGAAAAAATACGTATTATTGAGGCTAACTGAAAAACTACTCAAAATTAATGAAATTAAGTTATATGGGACCACTCCTGAGGCATACCCTATCCAATTACAAAATAATTATCGATACACAATTGCTGGAGATGTCGCATAACAAACAGAATAAAAACAAATTTAGAACCTCTTCCTTTTGAAGTCGGTTAAAAACGAAGAATGGTCTTTTTTTAAAATAGTTTCTTAAATAATAGAGAGAATTGATTCAATGAAATCGATTGTCTAGAGAAATGCAGATATCTACGTAACTGCTGTAATTTAATGGTTATGTTTTTTTTTTTTTGAATACGTTGCCCCACACTAGGAATTTCTCATGTACCGTGGGTGCATTTACAAAAATTTAAACTCACATACACAAACAGCCAGACCCGGAACAACTACTTGCAGGTCATACAAATATTTGTTCCGTGCGAGAATCGAACCCGCGACACGTAACGCAGCAGTCAATCGCTTAACCACTGCGCCAAAGATGCCGTCAATTACATAAAACCAACTAATACTACTATTCAGATAAGCGATCTATAAACTGCCAGGGTTGTGGGAAAGTCCGAGATGGTTACCGTGGCCCCTGGCACAGGCAACTGAAGGAACACGGGTGGGTTTTAGTCAGTAAGAGTCTGACACGACCTCCCGCGCCGCCCAGAGCGGGAGAAGTTATTGGATGATATCCCAAACTAAAAAAAAAGTGATCTATAAAAAGATAGTCCCGAAGGACATACATATAGGCGGTACGTTTACTTTTATGGTAAATGTTGTGATGCGTGCTTCGTATTTAGATTTCCGGTATCCATCCCAAAATTGGTTTCGTTATGCCGAAAAGTTGAAGCCTTGGTTTGAATGTTATAGCATCCGAATAAGACGAAGAAGAATTCTGAAGTTAGATAGAATTCACAGCTTACTCAGAATTTCAAAGCATATAAGCCATTGTTGCACTCAATTACGATTGCAGCTTATAAGTCATAAACAATAAATTGTGTCTGAAATTACACAGAATAAATTAAATTACATATGTGAATAAAAAATAAACACTCTAAATATTAAAACAATGCAACATAATAAACAACATTTACAGGAATTTCGTTATAGATCTTCTACAGCATAAAGACACTTATTCAACAGGATTTTTTTTTAGTTGCTTTTTCTATGCTAGTCTATGGGCAACATAATAAATAATATAACCGATTGATATCTGGGACTGGGCCTCACAATATTTAAATTATGCTGTACCTTGTAACGCACAATGTCTTGTCTACGTGTGCCCTCTCTAATCTGTCGTGTAGTCCACCACTAGGTTTTTCTTCAGACATTGTAAATACCAGCCAGTAAAAAAAAATAAGAACCTGACAATAATTTTATTGAAAATAAAACTGTTCTTTTCACAACTTACGGGCAGACCAGACGACCAGACTAAGTTGTAAGAACTTTAACTACGTAGGAATAAAGTTCGAAATACAAAAACGGGCTCGTAGATTTGGCTAAAACATATTATGTACGATCTAGTTTTGAAATCAGAAGGAAAGTGATCTAGGTAGTTGCAAAAAAAAACAAAGATCAGTTACACGCACGACCCTGGTAGCCCTAACATCTAAAAGTAATTACATTTGCCTACGTATTTAAGCACGCTCCAGGAAAACGTGCAAACGTCTCCTCTAATTTTGTACCCACTCCTCAGGGAGGACTATTTAAATAACCTAAAATTGGATTCCGAATCAACCGGGGACTCACTGAATAAATTCATTGGCTGAATATTAATTTGTTGATCTTTGTAACGTAACGTCGTATTGATCAGATTGGCGTGTTGGTTTCGGATAAAATACTTTTTTTTAGCTTTCTTTTTTGAGGAATTCTTATATTCATCTTCTTAGCGTGTCGACGGCAATCGAAATGGACACGGCCCAGAATTTGGCTATGTGCTTGGCGCCATCACTAGCGTCCATCAGTTCCTGTAACGTGCAGCTGACAGGACACGCAGGACACGATATTAAGTGTCCCATCGTTTGTGGAACAGCACTACATTTTCACTTCAAGACGGAGTCGTCTATGAATCTGCACCTGAACAGGTTTTCCTTGCTTCGGCCAATCTGGGTTCGGAGTCTGTTTATAGACTTACAGGTTATTGTTATATTTAAGTAGAGTTGTAAGTGTTGTAACTTCTTGAGAACGTTTGTGAATGGTATTGATTTAACGTAGGCAAATTCTAAGCTCAGACACTTTAAGAAATCTCTTTTTAAATCCCCTGTAGCTTCCGCTGTAATTGGTCACCTAACCCCACAGTTCGACATGAGATTGACAACCGATTAAAGTTTGCACTCTTTCAGAAACAGTGGAAAATATTCAGTGTTATCTTTAGGTACACATTATAAACATGAGCCACAAGCACAAGAAAACTACGAAAACAAATACATACATTAACATAAATCCATTATACCTATCATTTCAGCATCACAAACTTCGCAAAGGCTCGTGACGTCACTCCATCTAGAAAATGCGTACGTGACGCGTCTCAACTGCACGGAGATAGCAAACTAGGTAATTACAAGGCAAGCAAAGCGCAAGAAACTCTGTGCATACAAACATGTACGAGTATAAAGCAGGCGTTTAGAATAAGTACTGCTTGAACTACAATATTAGTCTTTCGGAAATCATCATCTGTCTAGCCTTTTCTCAAGTATTTTTGGGGTCGGCTTCCAGTCTAACCGGATGCATCTGAATACCAATATTTTACGTGGAGCGACAGCCTTTCTGTCTTTCGGAAATGTGTGCTAATAAACAAAAGGTCCCTAATTTTGCTAGTTCATTTTAAAAATATGTCTTCCTGGTCGCAATTTCGACTGCTGAGAGCTTTTGAGCATAAGGCTCTGGATCCAGTCCCATAGTCGGGGTTGGGTTTCCAAATTAAATGGTGCCCAGTTAATGGAAATAGAAGCCTCCTCCTACATGGTAATTCAGCATAACATGCGGTCGGTACTAATTACGACCTCTTTTCGCATTCCTTGGAATACTATCTAATGACGTCACCCGCCAACTGTAGCTATTTCATCGTCTCAATTTCTAAACCATTGATAAGGTCTGTCTCACTATAAATCAGTGTCTAGCCATTGAACCTACAAAGACAGACGTCTAATTGTGTACTTGAACCAATTTAAATTATCAATTAAAGTTAGCACTGTGTTTTACAGCAAAAGCAATGTTGAAAGGCTATTTCTTACAAAGGCATTACAATAATGGCATATTATAATTACTACAATTAAAGGCATAATAGTACCCTTTAGTGGTCCCAAATTAAGCTTTTGAGCGTAATAACATCTTTTATAATGAAGCCTTTTCATAATTAACTGAATACTTAGTTTCCATTGAGACCTGTTGAATAATGAGTGAACGGCGTGGCAATAACACAAGATAGATGGGTAGATGCAGAAGTTCAGCTCCATACAAGAATCGAAAGTGCACGCATACATAGACACGCTTCACGAACAGCGAGTGCGAGCGCACTGACTGGCAATTTGTTTTACATTCATCATCAGCCTATAATGTTCCCACTGCTGGGACACAGGCCTCCTCTCGATGAGAGGGGGTGGGCCGTAATCCGTCACTCGGGCCCAGTGCGGGTTGGTAGATGTCACATGTCTTTCGAATTTTTGCTTCTAGGACATGCCGGTTTCCTCTCGATGTTTTCCTTCGCCGTTTTGAGAGCAGTGATGATGAAATATTTTACACGAAGTAAAGCGCCTGTCTGGGTTTGAACACACGACCTACAACTTGTAAGTCACGGCCGTTATCACTGGGTCACCACAGCTCTCGAGAGCAGTGTTTTACATTGATAAGCTGCAAAATACACATGCACCTACGTATGCATATAGCTTGCATGTCATTATGCAATAACAATTTATGACTACCTCTTTGGTCTTTTGGAGCTTGCAAGTGCTACTATTGAGCACGAGGTCCTGGTTTTTCCAGGTCTAGCAAAGTGTTATTGGGTTACTCCATGAGGAATTTCTCAGAAACAGCCCTGAGTCTAGATTTGTGCCCGGTTGATGGCAATATCCTCGCCCCCTATTACATGGGCCTTAAAAATAACTCGAAATTTGGGTGTTACTACAGGTACATCTCTGTCTAACTCTTCGGGTGTTACAGGTGTAAATGTTATGTAATTTTTGATTAATTAACGTCAAAATGGCATAAGTAAAAGCTACTTGCATACTTTTTTGCAAGTTACATGCATGATGAGTAGTCAGATAGGAAACGCCGACCCCATCTAGTTTAAAAAAAAATATGATTGACGTGTAAAAGTGTTTGTTCAAACCTACTTACAGAAATAAAATCATTTATCATTTATCATTTGATGTATTAAGTGCTTTATGTAGTCTAAGATCTTGGCTTGTGGCCAAGTAATAACAGCCGCACGGGTCGATCGATCAGGTTAAGCTACGCTTGCCGCGGTTGGTCCGTGGATGGGTGACCATCTTTACATACCAAGACCCCTCCGTGCCTCGGAAAGCACGTTAAGCCGTTGGTCCCGGCTGTCATTCGTGGATCCTTGACAGTCGTGACGGTTCGTCAGAAGCCCGAAAGTCAGACAACCAGTCTTATCAAGGGGTATGGTAATACCCAGTAACGGGGTTGTGGAGGTCAGATAGGCAGTCGCTCCATGTAAAATACTGGTACTCAGCTACATCCGATTAGACTGGAAGCCGATCCCAACATAGTTGGGAAAAGGCATTGGGTTGGGAAAGAAAGAAAGAAAATGCGTTTATTTGCGGTAAACATGACGCAAAAAATAACACAAACACAAAAAATAAGAAAAGGTTGGGGGAAACATGCGTCACATCCACGCAAAACGACTATCGCTCAGCATTATGTTGCGACCCTATGCAAGACAGAGCCCCAGCGCTGGTTTTCATCAACATCATCTGCCTATGGTGATGAGGATGTAGTTTAAAATCGCCGTAGGCACATCGTTTATGAGTGCGTGTGGTTTCGCTCATTCTATGGAGCCAGCCTTCTGTACCTGTCTGTTGTGTTATAATATAATATCGGAAGATTGTTTCGCGTGTTCTATCTGTGAGATTATTCACTCTGAATAATCCAATTTGTGATGAAATAAATTGTTTTATTAGGGAGAAAAGGAAGGTGGGAATTTTTTGTTCTTTAGATCTATTAATCGCTATTAACAGCTGTCTTATGAGTGGCCATTTCAGAGCGTTTATACCTTATGAGTGGCAACGTCGCAATTTAGTGTCATATTTCGTGGTTTTCAATTTTTATCATTTAATCGGAGCTATATTTTAAAAATCTGTTTAATTAACCTTTTGAAATTATGTGAAAACTGTGTAAAAGGTAAGAAATCGTTGCGTTTACAGTTCTATTTATATGCAAATAATACATTGGAAACTTGCAGGGCGTTATTTTCATTGCAAAATAGCTGTAAGCATTACGGTTACTTACTTTTTAAACACTTTCACGTAATTCTAAAAAGTTAATTAAACAGATATTTAAAATATAACTCCGATTATATGATAAAAATTGAAAACCACGAAATATGACACTAAATTGCGACGTTGCCACTCATAGGGTATTAACGCTCTTAATAGGGAATATGCATGTTATTTAAATTTGGTTCAAATATTTTTATTCCGAATCTTTAGTGGCCCGACATTTGAACCAACTCATTATTTTAGTAATTAATATCTTTTTAATTACTTAAAATTTATAAATAACAGTGCAAATTAAGCGAGGGAAATTCAAATTTGTAAAACGCAACACCATTGGTTAAAACAAAACGTGACGTCAAAATACTATGTCAAGTTTGTATTGCTTACATTTGTATGGCATTGCAGGCTTTTGGTTAGAAAATATTGTAATAACGTGTGTGTCGTGTATAATTTATTGTTTAAGTGTAATTCTTGTATACTATAATAATAATAATAAATAATAAAAATCTTTATTGTTACAAAAACCTTAGACATTGCTTAAAACTAGGATACATAACTTGGTTAAATAAAGGTCATACTTATAATTTAAACCCTGACTCCTAAACTAGGTGATCCTGTGACGTAGGAGTCAGTGTTCTGCTGTCACTGTGATACTAGAAACCTTTTATGTTGTGTTCCAACATTACAAAAGCAGTCACAAAGTAAGTATATATAAATTTAAAAAAAGTAAAAGTAACTATGTATAATTATCAAATTTAACTATGAAGGTACTAAGGATATTGAAAACGACTTCTTAAAAGTGTATATGTGTGTGTATGTTAGAGTAAGGATGTGTATGTTAGAATGAGGGATGTATGTGAGGGTGTGTAAGTAAGAGTGTGTTTAGTAGTATTTAGCGTTTGCGTGAGGGTGTGTTGAAATGTTTAAGATTATGTAGTATATATGTACTGCTGATAATTATGTTCCAAAATGAAGAGAAAAATTGCAAACACCAGTAAAAACAGGTTACAGGCCTACTGCTGGTGGTGCAATAGTTCCTCTGTTCGAGCGTAGTCTTGATCCTGCAGCCAACTTTGTACTTTGATCTTAACTTTGTGGTTGTTTAGCCCAGCTAATTGAATGGCTTTATGTATATTCCTATAAATTAATGTACTTAGAACGTAGAACTGGCGCCTAGCGAATGCAGTTTTGTGGCTTACTGTCGGGCATACATTTTTTGCTTTGCGCTTAGTAGGACCTGATGGGGGAGTATATTTATGCATTCTGAGAGTGGCTCGAAGGACAAAGAGCTGCCTCACAGTAAGTAATTTGCAGTCTGCATATAATTTAGTAGTAGGGAATCTGTATGGTCTTCCAAGCATAATCTTCAGGACAGCTCTCTGTGCTCGCTCCACTACAATAAACTTGGTTTTAGCGGCCCCGCCCCATACCGGGAGGCAGTAGGTGATAACGGACTGACAGAGTGCTAGATAAACCATTTTTAGGATATTAATGTCTGCGCAATGTCTCAGAGATTTAAAAATATACTCGAAGCAGTGTTATCTATTTGGTTGTACTATCTCAGTCCGTCATCAATCACTACATCCAGGTACTTCGTATGATTAACACGGGTAAGCGTCGCACATGAGCAAGAACTGAGATCAGAGCACGTGTGTGCCGTGATTAAAAATTCTGGTGGAGCTTTGTTCCTATAATTCATAAAGAAGGGAATGAAGTTTGTTTTGGCCACGTTTAGGGTGAGTAGGTTGAGTAGCAGCCAATTCATAACAGTCTTTAAGGACTGCTCTGCAATATTCTTTACCTCGCTCCAGGTATTACCATAGACCACAATCGCGGTGTCATCAGCATAAGTGAAGATTTGTGATTTATGTAAAGGCAGCGTGCATAAGTCATTAATGTAGATCTGGAAAAGCGTAGGTCCCAGCACGCTGCCTTGGGGGACTCCATATGTGACAGTTTCTTCGTCACTTAGGCATGAGTTGATTTTAACAGCCAATTTTCTATTTTTAAGGTAGTCCTTGAAGAGTTCAAGAGGCTTGCCGCGAATACCCATACCCTCCAGTTTGTAGAGAAGGTTGGGAACAGAGACTGTGTCGAACGCCTTTTTTAGATCCAGGAACATACTGACGCATTTTTGTTGCTCATCTAGTTTTTTTGATACAAACTGAGTGAGTTCGATAACTGCATCTTCGGTAGAAATTCCTTTTTTAAATCCATACTGGTTGGATGCTATAATTTTGTATCTGTTAAGATAATTTACTAGTCTACCGTTAATTAATTTTTCCATAACTTTAGAGAGAGCCGAGAGTACTGATATGGGTCTATAATTGTTGACACAGTCTCTGGCCCCGTTCTTATGTATCGGGTGAACTATGGCCCTCTTGAAAGGTTCTGGGAACACTCCTTTTGTAATAGAAATGTTAATAATGTGTGTGATTAGAGGGACAAGGGTGTTCCGACAAACCTTCAACAGGGTAGAGGGTATTCCATCCCAGCCAGTCGCACTATCCTGCCTAAGGTTCATGATGGTGGACTCCACCTCTGATTCGTCCACTTCAAGAATTACAAATGAGTTATTAGAGGTTTTTTGTGTGACGGGCTGTTGTGAAGTTGCAGGAATTTTAGAGGCTAGCTCAGCTCCAATTGTGGCAAAGAAATGACATGCATTGTTAACGGCCGCTTTCGGATCAGATTTGGTATTCAGCAGTTCTGTAGGTGGTGCACATATCTTTTTTGTATTTGTGATGTCTTTTATTTTATTCCAAAGTGCTTTGGGATTGTGTTTTGCTTTATTTAGTTCGTGCTTGTCATGTAATGTTTTAAGTTTTCTAAGAAGGCCATTGCAATAGTTACGGTACCTTTTATAAGTAATTTGTAGGATTAGATTACCAGGACGTGATTTCCGTGCCTTTTTGTGAAGTCTATCGCGGTGGCGAATACACCTCAATAGACCAGGGGTGATCCACGGTTTTAGGTTTCTGTTTATTTTAGGAACTTGGATTATTTTTGTGTGCACATTAATGATATTTTGAATTGTACTTATTAGAGCAGTGGAGGCAACGTTCGGGTCATCTGTACTTATGACTTGGGAGAAATCCTGGTGTTCAATATCTGCTTTGACACTTGGGTAGTCTATCTTAGGAATCTTGTATGCCGGGACTATTTGTTTTTCCGGTTTTGTGTCATCGATTTTTACAAGTAGCGGAAGGTGGTCGGTGATGTGAGAATCTAAGATAAGTACAGTTGTAGTTTTATTAGTTTTTAACATAACGTGGTCAATACAGGTGTTTATTCGTGTTGGAAAAAAATGTGCAGGTAATAGGCCATGAGTAGCGTTGAGGGTTAAATAGTTAGCTGAGCGTTCGTCTATATTGGAGGGTCTGATATCTATATTGGCGTCACCAATAAGACATATATTTTTGTATTTGTTAAGGGAAGTAAATACGTTATCCAGACTATGTAGGAAGGGCTCAAATCCTTGCTTTGTATTGTATGAGGGAGATCGGTAGATGGCAATTATTGCTAACTCGTTATTAACTTGGCAGGTGCACAACTTGGCAGTTGCAATAACTTGGCAGTTGTACAACTGCCATTTATGAAATCAGGTTCATCAATTGTGTATTGTATTTGATTTTTAATATATAAAACTACACCATCGTTCTGGTTTTTTGATTGCTTTGTGTAGTGAGAATTATGCCTTCGCGACTACAATGTCATCTAAGTCAGTGATAATGTTTTCAACTAGATTAGCCATTTGTAGAATAAGTAATACCCAATGTTGTTGAATACAGTAATAATTAAAAATAAAATAGGCGCATACTTACGAACAGGTGAGCTTTTAACAATTTCAGGGTTATGTGCAAAGGTGTGTGTAAGTGTTATGTTTATGGTATGATAAGAAGGAATTTGTGTGTGTGTGGGTTGGAGATATGTTAGTGTGTGTCGTTTAGTACCGTGAGTGTTTATAAATTTCCTTAGTAAGAACATTATATAGAAAGATACATCATGCAGTATAAAAAGAGGAATATTGTGCTTGTTACAAGATATGAATTGAAAATATAAGTTAACTAGTATTACCGATACGAGTGGTAGTCATTTGTTTTCTTGCAGCTCCTGTAGAGTAGTTTCGGATTTAATAAGTATTTGTTTATGTCCTAGCTGTTTGCGTAGGAAGATGTTGCCGTTAGTAGACCAACAAAACTTATAGTCATACTGTTTTGCGAACTGCCTTGCCAAATAAAAGAGTTTCTTTGCAGATAGACTCAGGTGCTCGTCTACAAATACGGGTTGTATTGGTCCTGGAAGTCCCACCAGTTGTGAATTAAGCTTGCTGTCTTTATTTGGATTTTTATTATTAAATCCACGTACACAGGAGATCAGTTCAGTCTTGACTTGCACACTCGTAAACTCCGCAACGATCGCTTTGTTGGCCGAGTTGCCTGGAACACGGTATATATCTCGGATTATATATGGAGGTATTGGAAAATCGACCGTGTTTCCGATAGACTATACTAGTGAGATTAGTAATCATTTAAGCAATCATTAAAGCTGCAAGGTAATGATTCTATACTAACACATTACGAATGTTATTTTAGCCATAAATACAATCCTAAATATATTGAGGAGTAAACATAAACTATAATTTTTGATTCACAACAATGTAAACAAGTTATTGCCATCGATCACTAATAAAGAACTTTATTATTGATCGATGGTCATTGCAGATACTTCATCTCTCTGGATAATCGTAAACCATTCCTTACGTATTTTTGCACCTATCGGGGCTGGAAAAAAACTTTATCAGGTGCACTTTTGATAGTGTTTGTGCATTCAGGCACAATGCAATACTTATAAATTAGCTTTTGAGCTTTTTTCATGGTGAAATAAGTAAGAACGAGAACACCAGTAGTAAACAATGGACTGGACTGTCACTGGATATAGTATTTGACGTCATCAACAGAGCGCGCGGAAATGGCGGCGTTTAAACAGCTCGAAATTATTCTCTATTTTAAATATTTTGTATAACTTAGGTAATTACAGCATTTTTTGACAGTATTTTTTTTTTACTATGTTATAACGGTGTAAATAATGAATTAAAAATATAAAATAAATACATGCATAAACCCTATTATGGTGATAAATTGTCCTGGCCATTTTATACTTTGTTGAGTACCAGTAGGCCAATTCTCGTACTTAAAAAACGTTCAAATTCAAGTCGCAATCTCATCTCAGCGACAATCAATGTCATAAACCTGTCAAAAATGTATGTAAATTGATTGTTATTTTGACAGATTGAGACTGATATTAGAATGCGAACGGTCTTAAAAAATACGGGAATTGCCCCTCTGGTACTTGTTGACAGGCCTACACTGTCCACGTATAACTAATAACTTTAAAAATGTGCATAACATCGCGCCTGTAATATGCGAAGAGTTATTTCGAGAGGAACACTTCTACAACAGGAATATATTAACTATTGGTACTACATAGGTACACATAAGTATGTATTAGCAATAGTTAATCAACTGTGAAATGAACACACATTTTCCAGGCCCTGCAGTCTCGACATAGTTAGCAATCGTTTTCGGTTGCTAAGTCCTAACAATCCAGATGTAACGATATTTGGTAGTCTCCACACTAAAATTTATCGGTTGTTACCGGTATTTTAGGTAGGTACCGGTAGGTACAGCTCGCGCGATAAGAGTTTGGCTTTGACCGTTATTGCGCAGAAATCAGAAATTGGGTATCAACGGGCAATTAGCGGTGTGTAGGCGCACGCGGTGCTCTGATTGGCGCTCCAGTCGTTCCCTGCCTCTCGCATCGATACGACGTACCGCGCACTCCTGTTGTACAATCAAAAGTTCAAAAATCCGAAGTTCAAAGCCAAACTCTTATCGCGCGAGCTGTAACAACCGATAAATTTAAGTGTGGAGACTACCAAATATCGTTACATCTGGATTGTTAGGACTTAGCAACCGAAAACGATTGCTAACTATGTCGAGACTGCAGGGCCAGTATAAACATTTCTGTATTTCAATTCTTACTCACATACAAACCTAGCATTAGCAATATTTAACCAACTATTTAATTAGGTACTCAACATAATATACATTTAGATTTCTTGAAGACAACCTTTTGATTTCGAAGCTCGAATAGAACTCACATATAAAACTAGGCGATGCTCCAAACATCATATTATTTTCATTCCGTTTCGTTCTAAAACCAGTACTTTTTCGGTAACTGTCAAATGAGATACCTACTTTTAATCTTCATGACTACACTTGACTACACTGATACAAAAATCATTTGAGGCATAAATCACTTATTTTACATTTAGTATTTAAAATCACTACAAATCTTATTAATATTTGGAAATCATGACACGTGTAAGAATACATAATTAATTAGTTGTATACAAACTAACAAAAACACAACCACCATTCCAAACAAATAAAAAACTTCATTTCTATTGTTTCCGACCAACAATGTTTTAAAACTAATTCCAGAAATTACTGTCACCTAATTCCCTTTAGCGAATCCAAAGAATTCCGTCCTAGGAATAAATCCCGAGAGCTTTCAACCCATACATAACTTAGCAAGGTTCCTTTGTGAGTTCCAAATCTATAAAATATGGCATGTATAACAAATGACCGAAGTTTGGGAACGAAACCTCGACTCTTTTGTTGGCATTAAATTCTACTAATTTAGGGTAAATCGACGGTCGCTTGGCAATAGAAACTCATCGAGTGTGAATTATGGCAAAAGGTATAACCCTACCAATATAAATATGTTGAAATTTTTCTCTGGTTTATGGTTTTGGTCACAAGTACCTAAAGTAGATACGAGATGTCTACCAATCGAAATAAACCCATTCGCATCATGGGTACCATCCAACCTACTCTCTATACCTATTTATGTTAATATGTTTCGAAAAAGGTCTGTATTTAACCTTCAACAGTTTTCTTTCAGTGCTAATGAAGATGCACTGCCATCTCTTGTTTGAAGTCTTTAGCTATGGCCTCATGGAAAGAAAACTTTTTAATTTTTATATGATACCTAATGCTTTCCGATGATTGGAAGGAAATTGCTCTCTGCCATAAGGAAAACACGACATAGGTAAATTACATGCTCCTAGCACTTTGTCTACTGGTTTTTTATTATTATTATTTATTTATTTCAGACATGTCCATAGATTATATAAAAAAATCAATCAAATAAAAACAAATTACATTAAAATAAACAGCAATAAATAAAATTACACACACATATAATACACACACATATAATAAACACATATAATTACATTTATATGTGGTAACCCTACTTAATCGGCTAATACTCGGTATGTCACTCAATCGATTATTCGTTCATTATGACACTCACTGTCATTATCTATAGGAGACAATTGACAGCCGGCCTTCTTGTTCGAGACGCGAGCAGTGATCACGTCTACGGCGCCAGCGTAACAATTTGGTGTAATTTAAACCCTAGCGAGTCTAGAGGACGTATTATTATGATGATATCTGAGTGTTTTTACAAATATTGTGGAAAAGGAAATATATTTGTTTTAGTTTAGTTCGTGTTTAAATAATGTGTTCAGTTTTTTATTGCTAATCCTCTTTATTTCTGAGCTGCAGCTTACATATTGCTTGTGGCTAACGACGCGTGCACTGCAGTAGAGCATGCTTCATCAACTATGAAGATAATCTCACTACACAATCCCGTTTAGCACCATCACTATAATATAGTCTATGGGATATCTTGCTTATTGGTACATTTTTACTAGTGACCCATGCGTGCTTCGCATGGGCGCAATTTATTAATGTGAGGACATGTCAAAACATCGAGATTTCGGTGCTATATCTAAGTTGAATATTAATATATTATGCACATAAACCGTCCGGAATAATCGGAAAACCGCGTCAAAATCCATTGAGTAGTTTTGTAGTTCTGAACTGTCATCCAGACAGACACGAAAAGCGACTTTAATTCATAATATGTACCGTATGTATAGTCTGTTATCAGTGAGTGTGTGTGTGTGTGTATTTATTTTTATGTATATAGATATCTTAAGAAGTATGAAGCTATGAATTATAAAGCTTTTAAGCTTCATCATTTGCTCCAGTTAAAATGTGATTGTATAGTCGACTTTGTAATTGCTTTATCACTTTTGACAACAATTCGCGCTAAATTAAACTTTACTTAGGTTTAAACTATCTTTGACAAAGACAAATAGACTTTGTCTTTTTATGACGTGCAAGTGACTTTCAACTTTAGGGTGCTACAGCAATCGAGGTCGCTTAGAAATAATAGGAAGTTTAAAAAAAAAAAAACTTATAAATATAATATGATTTTTGCCACATTATGTTGCCAAGTATCAATATCATACGAGTACTTGTATCTTTTTGAGTCACTAAAATCATTTAGGTACTTATAAATCTCTATTAGGACTGTTCTGGATAAAATGCATGACTCATTTATAGGAAAAGAAACCTCGCCTCCCATAATTTAACCTAACCATTCAAAAACACAAACCGACCGTGACCCTAAAATGATTTTTCATAACGGTCACTTGCCAACCCTAAGTAGCAGCAATAAATTTTATAAGCGATCAAATACGGACCTTTTTGAGCCACCAACCGTCTTAGGGATGTCCCAAGCAAATATCAAACGGGCGAACAAATATCGACCTGAATAGGACCATCCGAGCATTTAATGAACAAATGTTTTCACCATCTTACAAACAATGCTTAGGAAAACGTCGTCGGTCATTTTTTTTTGTCATAAAAATGAAGCGAAGCATGCCTTAGGGGTACTTTTTATTGTGGGTCTCACAAACCGGGGACAGGCATAGTATGACTGCTCGTTTTACAGCTAGGCCTTTGATCTCTGTGGTGTGCTGCAGAAAGGGAGCCGTGGCAATTTTTATTTGGTGAAGTATTTTAACACAAGTTTGTTTGAGAGAACTTAAGATAAATAAAGGATAAAGTTATGCTTGTTAGTTTTGACAATATTGTGCCTAAACTAAATCTAAATATCTGCTTCAGCCAAGTAGCGAATTAAACAGCAGCCTCTCTTTTAATTTTCAATAAAAAATGTACTCGCAAAAGTAAAATGGGCCAATTTAGTAGGTATTCATTTTCAAATAATCAACAAATACGCCCTTCACTTAAGCACACCTTTTTGCGGTCGAATTAAAGGACTTATCGCGTACAAGTTCCCGGGTCACAGCAGTGCTACCCTCATCTTTCGTGGCGCCCATTATATTTAAAGAAGCGAAAGTTCGAAGCGGACGCGGCCACGCGTAAACATTAACTTGAAAGGTTTATTGATGTTGGTGACCGCAGTTTGGTTTTACAACCAAAAAAATACTCCCCTTTATAGAATTTGCGAGTTTCTAGCCGGATTATTTTGATAAGACTTCCAGATGCGCTGTTTGGGGTATTATTTTATATTGAAAATGGTTAGCCAGTTCAGAGGGTAAAAGCAAAAGGTCGTATAATACCACTATCTACCTAACTACATATAATCACAGACCTAATTCTGGCCCCAGCTTTGGCAAACAAAAACTGTAACTGAATAAATTCTATAAAATATAGACTCAATATCCCAGACTTTTTGATAGGACGTTTGCGAAGTTAATACTTCAAGTACTAAAACTCGAATTAACTTCGGTTATTTGGCAGCGGAACCAGTTACAACGCCCAACAGTGACTGTCTGGCAATATTGGTGAACTCTCAAAATGGCGCCGAATACTCTGGTCGACTTTAAGCGAAGCTTCTTTAAAGACGGTTCTCATAAACAGTGTTAGGAAAACGGAGTTCGAGACCTCCCACATTGTTTGGGAAACAATATTTCTAGACCTTTTCGAGATGCCTCGAACAGAGAACAAGCGTTCTTAATTTTTATCAGGCTGTAAGTATAGAGAAGAAGTCATTAGGAAAGTCCATTTCAAGAAGCCTCTTTACGCACGAGTAGGTAGATGCTAAATTCTATTACCGTCCACATCGCCAACATCATCCATATTATTTTCACGTTTATGAGTGGTACCCATTTCGTTTCTCTGAAACGTTTGACTTATCGACTCATAGGCGACAGCAACTTCAGTACAACTTTAGTCACGTACACACGTGTCATGGAGCTTTTCAAATAATAATCAATACGTCACATCAAAGCCATCGCGTTTTTCAATAAAGCATGGATCATTTACTCGTAATATTCCCTCAGCATCATTCACATCATTGCTTCCAAAACATTAATCATGCAAATTATAACTTTGGGCGTCATAAGAGCCTGTTTCCTTCGAGACAACCTCACATTTACATTCATTGCATGCCGTTAGTCGTGTTCCCGTGTGACTCTCAATTTGCATGCATAGCCATCGTCTGCAGCATGAGAATCTGAATACAACAAGTGTATTAATATTGTATTTTTTAATCAAAAATGTGCACGGCTTCCGTGGAATTTTAAACTTTTGTTGGTTTTGACTTGGGGTATTCCTAGAATGGTTTGATGTCTTCCCCTTCCGTGTGTTGATTTCTGAGTCAACATATTTTTGTTTTAATAAAATATGATGACTTTATACCTGTGCCTAACACTTCGCAGAATACAGGCGTGATGTGTGTGTCATTCAAGGAAATCTTGGTGTATAAAATATATTTTTTTTTTACTCATAAAACTAACCCTATGTATTCTCAACATTGAAGTCTCATATCCATTTTTCCATACTTGGGGGAATGTATAAATTTTTGTAGCTTAGTAATAACAGCCACACGAGTCGATCGATCAGGTTAAGCTACGTTTGCCGCGGTTGGTCTCTGGATGGCTGATCATCTTTACATACCAAGACCCCTCCGTGCCTCGGAAAGCACGCTAAGCCGTTGGTCCCGGCTGCATTCGTGGATTTTTGAAAGCCGGTACGGGTCGTCAGAAGCCTGAAAGTCTGACTACCAGTCTTACCAAGGGGTATCGTATTACCCAGTAACTGGGTTGTGGAGGTCAGATAGGCAGTCGCTCCATGTAAAATACAGGTATTATAAATAATAATATATAAATAGTTAAATATAAATAATTATAAATAGCAGGTATTCAGCTGCATCCGGTTAGACTGTAAGCTGCCCGCTACATAGTTTGAAAAGGTTGGGCTGATGATGATCCACGTTTCCATACAAAACACAACATGGAATCCATATATAATATAACATATTAATTAAACCAACCATTTTCGTAAAAAGAGGAAAAATAAAACCTTTTACAGCCTGAAATTTTCACGACACGTGAATTTTGCAGAGGGGAGAAAAGCATACGGCCCTAATTCGGTCCGGAAGAGCTGCCTTCATTTACAAGCATTGTGTTCCCCGGATTATATCCCCCATTCCCCCCATTCACAATAGCCGATCCCTCTTCGTAATGAGTGGAATTATGACTTTTTTTTTCGTTCGAATCATTCTTGAGCCGTGTTTTAGAAACTTTTGAGCCGTAGTTTCATGTTGATTGGGAGATTAAGGTTTGTGAGTTTGGGGACGAAGTAATGAGACGCGTAAAGACTTAAGTAGAATTAGATTGGAAGTGGATGTTTGCCTTTAAAATATTTGAGGAAAAACATACACAAGTAGATTTTAATTAATTGCAGCTAAACAGTTTCAATTATGTTTTGACAACAAAAAATACACGACGATCTCCAAAAATACTGATAATAGGTATGTTTAGTTTATTGAACTACCAAGGATGCAAATCCATTATGTTCAGTCAAATTATCATATTATTATATACAGGGTTACTTGTGATTCGACGTATATCCGTCAGGAGCTGTTAGGGGGGCCAAAATGCAAAAAGGCAAATTGCCCCATATGTACGGCTGAAATTCAATAGTTCTCGAGATATTTTAATTTAAGGGTTTTATTAAGGGTTTTTGATATTTACTCAAAATTTGACATTTAGTTCCAAATAAAAAGAAAACTACAAATTGAATGGGTACCATTAAAATGATATCGTAGCTGGCACTTCAATTAAGCTCTGAGCATAATTGAAAGTACTTAAGTCAACAAAATAATTAAAATGATGAGCGATTTAAGAATAATATCTTACCAATATTTTAATTTTACGCTCCAAAAATGTTGTCTCGTTAAAAAAATACTATGACATTAATCGTACAAATAACTAAAACCACTTTTTTTTTCAACATAGCTCCTGACGGATATACGTCGAATTACAAGTAACCGTGTATATAAATATATAGGCAGCACTCGTTCATTTACATAAACATTTTGAACTGTCTTAAAGTTATAAAAAAACACAAATAACACAAAAATTAAATCTATTAGAACCAAATAAAAACTCATCAAAAACACCCCATTTTAATCGTAACCGAGAGATTGAAAGATGTCCACTAAGTTTGTAAGAACTTTGTCATTTCTTTCATGCAAAATTACGTTTGAGGAGAGTGGGGTTACGAGTGGGGAATTTTTAGGGTCGAGATCACATTGAGCGAAGCGAATATTAAAAAAGTTTTCGACGTCAAACTTGGATTGTCTTTTTCAAAGGTTGTTTACTTCTTAAGGCTTTATTTACTTAGTTTTTCTTTGGAAACTTTGGTTTCGGCCTAGTTTAGGCCGTTATTGTATTTGTGTTTACATAGTCGCGTCCGGATAAAGGAGTTAAAGTGACTTCTTCTTTTGTGAGGAGGTCCACAATATTGATAGTGTTTTGACTTTTATTTGTATTACATTCTCTGAGTCAGTCAAGAATGTAGGTTTTGGTAGCTGTTACGAAAGTTGTGAGCGATGTCTTTTTACTGTTCTATTATTGGATGGGAAAGGTACTCACGTGAAGAATTCTTCAACAGCTCTGTTGCTTGGTTCTTAATTTATGACTTCCCACACCAAGTCAATTTTTATTTAATCACCACGCAGCAACGGTATTCACATGTTTGAGAGAGTTTTGATGGGACTGCCTCGCCTGGTCGACGTGTCCACTAGCGGTAGATCGGTTGCGGAGAGGAGTTTAAGTGAAGGTGAATGGAATGAGTAATAGGAACAAGTAAAGAATGGCCTTCGAATGAGTGATTTATGTGTGTTGCAATGTGTAAAATGGGTTCATTGTTTTAAAAGAAAATGCGTAATAAATTAAATAGAAGAAATGGCGCAGACAATTATCATTGTTAGCGTGATTCAAAAGTTTAGGTCAAATACCTTTTTTTCATTAAATGTTTATGTAGCGAATTCTACCTTAAAATATTTTTTTCAAAGAGACTTTGCAAATAACGTCCTTTAGAAAAAAAGAAAGAAACTGCGTTTATTTGCAGTAAACATGACGCAAAAAATAACACAAACACAAAAAAATAAGAAAAGTTTGGGGGAAACATGCGTCGCGTCACATCCACGCAAAACGGCTATCGCTCAGCATTATGCTGCGACCCTACGCAAGACAGAGCCCTAGCGTTGGTTTTCAGCGACAGCCGGCGCTGACGTAGTGACGTCGTCCTTTAGAAAAACCTAAGCTACGAGTAGTCGCCCAGTATTTTACTAGATTTTGTATTTTGCATCATTGTTTTAGCATTAGCGTCTGTCTAAAACGACTTAATAATTGTGTTAAAAATATAAATTTTTACATAGGTACATAGGTAGGAACTAAATAACTCCATCTGCTGCGATTCTTACATGCCTACTTCATATCCATTTTAATTCCACAAAAATAAAAGTATTTTACTAAGTCCTTATGCATGTGGGTGGGTATGCTGAAAGAGATTTCATTAGAAATAAGCATCACCTTTGTACCTATTTAATTTTTGTTCTTTTCTTCTTGTCCGTTTATATATGGGTGTACATAAATGGTTAAATAAATATATAAATAATAACGACCAAAATAAACTGTATTATAAAAGTAATTAACTTCTCCACATTGAATTTAATTGCCATCTTAAGCTTGCGAGCAAAGTCCAGACTTGTTTTATTCGACTTTAAAATTCAATTCAAAATCTCAAACTTAAGTTCTTAAGCTTTTAGACTTAAGTCAGTTATAACATATTTATTACGTTTTAGGTCCCTTTTCACTTTTAACCTCATGATAAGAAGATTGTGGCTAATTGTGGTAGAAAGGACGAGCAGAATTATTTGGATTTCATGGATTTTGTCTATAGACTTTTCTATTACAAACTTTTTACTTTGTTCAGAACTGATGGAAGTCAGTTACCCAGTAACTAAGCTGTAGAGGTCAGATAGTTAGCGACTCCTTTGACTGGGAGCCGGCCCCTATTTTTTTTTTTGCGTGTGGTAAGTCATCAAATTTCTTCTCCCGCTCTGGGCGGAGCGAGAGGGCGTGTCAGACTCTTGCTGACTAAAATCCACCCGTGTTCCTTCAGTTGCCTATCAGTTGCCAGGGCCACGGTAACCCTTTCGGACTTTCCCGCAACCTTGGCAGGCATCGGCCCTAGCGGTCCCCGTCATTGGTGTTGACATCTCTTTGAGGCGCGCGTGGAATGCAACGCGCCATCGACCCCGGGCCTAGTCCTTATCGGCCCCAACATACACAGTTGAAAAAAGGCTAGGGAGACGATATTAATGATGTCAGACAATCTAAAACATAAGGTTTGAAATCTAAATAATCATTCACTATTCCTAAAAGGAAACCTTTGATGAACCTAGTTTAACTTAAATTTAAATCAAACTCATTTTCGTTCTAGGAAGTTGTTTCACACTTTAGTAACAAAGTTTTTGTAATTTTTTTTTAGCCTGTTTTTGTCATTAAGGGGACTAACCTAAACACAAGTGTTATAATGCCTAAAAGTATATGATCCACTGCAGTAAACAAAATTAGAAAAATATATGATATTCTTCAGGATATATGCTAGTTAGATAGTGTGTTGAAAACATAATAAACTAATTTGGTACGATAGAAAAAAGTCACGAAGACACCTCTGAAAATTTCTTTTAGCGGTTATAAACCATACTGATAAACTGTCAATAATTCTGTTTTTTTATTAGATTATTCTTCATGCAACTTATTAAACGTGATAGTGTTTTCATTTTTTAATCCAATAATATATTTTTGTAAATAGAGAATTGCTTCATATTTTGCAATAAATTACCAGCTTTTTGTCATCGCGCTTCTCTTTCTTTTCTATGCAGTCTGACAGTGACCGCGTTTTAGCTGTTATCATCCCCTTAAGCCATATATTGGAATACGACAGGTTAGGTTTTCTAAGACTTTTTCCTTCTTAAAGCTACATCATTTTCTATCCCTTTTTTATATTTAACCAAAGGCTTCTAATGCTGATTCAATAGCCAATGATCACCCATTTACAATCAGAAGCTCTTGTTTCAAAACTGCTGGTACACTGGCGAGGCTTTTTTGTGTGTCCCCAAGGAATTAACTGTAATTAAGTTGGCCTTTATGTTAATTTTGGAACTACTGTTTACTCTGTGGTCTTTGTTAATAAAAGTTGTGGTTACAGTACGGAGTTGTGTTTTGTTTTTGAGATAATTTTGTGACAGTAGGCATGCTACATGTATGAACTTTGAAGTTAAACACAACCTTTACCGATTTGACCTCCTAAATTTTAATTTAAATACGCTGTTATATAAACATCTAGCGACAAAAATATATTGAAATAATATGACACCGAAAAAGATACTTATTTTAATATACTGTAAAATAAAAATCTAAAAATACGGCCACTAAAAAGATAAGTTATACTTACTCTTTTTAATATAAGAGCAAAAAAATCGGATTTGTCAGCTTGCTGGTTCGTTGAAGTGGACAAGCCCGAGGGGAGTGAATATTTTTAGGGTTCTTAGTACGATCGATAATAGGGCCGTTATATTTTTTACATAGCCAAAGTAGTTCGGGAAATCTAGTCGTTTTGGTTTCCACGCACACAACCAACACTATTTATTTAATAGTCAGTTCCAACGTAAGCAGGTTTAGAAAGATCAATATTTGTAAGTATTTCGAACCAATTGCAACTGGTTCTGGCTCATAATTCAACCAATTTGAACATAAATATAAGGCCACTACTGACAAATAAGCAAGAAATTCTTGTACTCGTTCCATCACTTACTAAAATGCATAACAAAAATATTAACAGCTAATATTAACCTATGTAGATAATTCATTTATCTACTTCAACAAAAAACTGACGCTGTTCGATAAAAAGGAACCATTAATATCACATACCTACCTACATATTTATAATAGCTATGTACATTGTACAAGCTTTCACCAAAATATACGCGGACTGTTAATTACTCTGAAAACCTGAAAGAGGAGACTGGAAATCCACTCCACGCAATTTGAATTGAAATTGGCAAACGCTGCGCCAAAGTACGAATACCGCACCACGGATTTGGCGGAACTGGAAATGGATACCTATAAAAACCTGTAGGTCATGAGTCATTAAATTTTATTACGGTGATGATAAACAAATTAGTAAAAAAAAACATTACATTCACATGCAAAAATTCATTACGCGTTTAAAATGTATCAATTATTCGATAGGACATAATTATAAGCCAATAAATCCAGTAACAATAATTAAATTATCACCAACATTGCATTAAAATTTAAAATTCATTATCCAGTATTAAAAATATATTACGTGTGAACACAATTACCTTTGATCGCAAATTAAGCTTGATCCTATTTCAGGATCGAATACAAAGATAGTTTAACTTGTAAAACTAATAAAAAAATAATGTAACTAATAAAAAAAATCTATCACCGCACAAGTGTGCTCTGTACAAGTGTAAATTTGTTTCCCTGAAGTATTAAATAAATAAATATCGTTTCAAGTAGTCGTATCGAAGAAATAAAACTCAGTCGAACTTTACCTACATATCAACTAAAATAAGAACAGATAAAACTAACATCGCAGTAAAACTTTTGTAGAATACACATGGGGCCAGGTTTCATGTAAAGTTATCGCAAGAGCAACCCTAACTATTGATTACGTCGATTATACACTTTTTACTAGCACGCGTTTAAAGGTCGTCCAATTCCATTCCTCCTACATCCGAATTCCCCCGATGTGATCGACGTCCACAAATTAGCCACGACATCCACCGCTGCGAGACCGGTGATTTTTCACGCCCAACTTTTAAAAGGTTTCGTGTAGCTAAGCATTTATCATCGGGCTATGTGTTTCTGTCTAAATCAGATGTATTAAATGTTTCAAATGGCGGTTGAGAAGTTGAAATGCCGTGCTTTATATGAGTTTTTTTGGCTTGTTAGTAAAGTCAGGGGACTTAGTTTTTAAGCAAATTAAATACGAACCTAAATTGTTAGTATATACAAATAAATACTGTAATTTTTTGAGAGATGTAATGGAATGGCTATAAAACGGCTAATTGACGAAGCGCGTCAATTTGCTTAGCAATTGGTTTCAAAGGATGGTCAAATCTTGCTGACTGAGATTTTAATTTAAACCTTGCGGTTGTTTTACGACTAAGCACTTCTAAAAACAAATCGTTCTATATGAATAGACTGTTTCGTCGTACACGCAAGATGATGCATGGTCAGTCTGAACAGTCGCAGATTGCCCTGCCCTACTGAGAGACGCATCAGAGGAATGACTGACGACAATGATGGTGAATCACTGACGTGACACTTCACGTCAGTCTTTCACCATCATCATCAGCCTACAGCAGTCCACTGCTGGACATAGGCCTCTATAATTGCACGCCATTCAATTCGATTATCTGCAACTCTGATCCAGCTGCCTGAGGGCGTCCTACCATACGTTTTCCGATTCGTAGCCTCCACTCAAATGGAGTGTCTCCAGTGTCCGTCTGTCCCAACAGTCGTCGGTTCTACGGCTGTCGGTGCTATATCAGTATTTAATTAAATGCTATATCCAGTATTTTAATATCCACATGCCACGTATTAAATGTTGTAAGTAATCTAGAGTATAAATCTCCCCGTATAAGTAACATTTAGGTAATTAATGATTACAACAATATTCGTAAGGATTCAGGATTCTGTGAATACCTAGGATTGCTGCTATAAATATAACACGACGGGTTGTTCCACAATTCTTGGGCTCGTGGCTAAATAATCGAAGGTTAAGCTACGCTTGCTGCGGTCGGTTCGTGGATGGTTGACCATTCATTACTCCGTGCCTCGGAAAGCACGTTAAGCCGTTGGTCCCGGCTGTCAATCATAGATCTTTTACAGTCAAACTCAAAGCATTTATTTCAAATAATCCAATTACAGACACTTTTGAATTGTCAAGGGGTTGGTCAGTCAGAAAGATGAAACTAGTTGCCCATTCCAAAGCCTATTAGGTACCTTTGGAGAAGAATGGGCAAGAAACTCCATGGACACTCTTTTAAGTCAAAATATTATTACAAAAAAGTGGTTACATCATTCATGTTGAAATTATACATGTGAGTGAGAACGATGTAGAAGACGAGCACGTTAAAAGCGTCCGTAATAAAAAAAAGATAGAAAACAATTCAGGAATAAATTGTTAAGAGATGACCAGTGCCCACTGACGGCGCCGGTTCACGAACATGACGTATGGTCGTTACGGGTGGTCAGAGCCAAAAAGTCTGGCAACCACTCTTACCAAGACTTATCGTAGTCGCTCTGTGTAAAATACTGGTATTCAGCTGCTCCCGATTAGACTGGAAACTGACCTCAACATAGTTGGGAAAGGCTATGTAGACCGATTGATTTGCTTGGTTACCACAATTCGGTCGTCAGTCGTTTCACAGTTAGGTATCAGCCGACCGCGTGACAGTAAATATAGGGTTTCAGTCTCATTTTTATTGCCACGAACTGCATCAGACTGCATAAAAAGTGATCTTGTTCAGAACTCTTTAGTTGCAGTCGAGTTTTTTTATTCTATTTAGCTCCGGTATTGCATTATAGTGATCTTTATTCTCGTTGCTAATAGGTTGCGGTCAGAGGCAATACAACTGTGAAAAGATTGTAGTTGTATTTGATGAAGAGGCATGTAAGGAATATATATATATATAAATGACAAATGATTTTATTTCTGCAAGTACGTTTTAAAAAACACTTTTACACGTCAACAATATATTTTTTTAAACTAGATGAGACTGGCGTTTCCTATCTTATTATTATTATTACTCTCAGAAGAAAGGCCAAAACAAACCTAGATTTCAGTCTCTTTTGATGTCCAGACAAAATCTTGGTCAGATCATGTGAAGACTATGTAGATCGGTATCTAAGATGGTATTTTGAGGAAAGTACCGCACAGTTTGAGTGGACCTGTCCAGTCAATGCATGCAATTGTCAGTAATTGACGGCGCATTGCTAGCGCCATTTGTTGAGAGATAGTTTCTCTGTCTACGCTTCAGAACGAGATTTGACAACTGTCGGAGCGTCGAGGCGATGGTCAGCGCCGCCATGTTGAACGTCAGTTGTGTCTTGAGTATATAATTATGTTCTGTGTTTTTTTCGCAATGTCAATGGCGAGCGCACGACGTCTCTGACGAATCGCTTTTGTTCCAAGTAATCAGTAGGCCAATTCTCGTACTTAAAAAACGTTCAAATTCAAGTCGCAATCTCATCTCAGCGACAATCAATGTCAAAAACCTGTCAAAAATGTATGTAAATTGATTGTAACTTTGACAGATTGAGACTGATATTAGAATGCGAACGGTCTTAAAAATACGGGAATTGCCCCTCTTGCCCCTATATGTTTAAAAAATAATTGAAACCGATTGATTAAGTAATTTCTTAATTACTAGTGAATAGATTTGAGTGAGATTCTGTAAGGAAGATATTTTGTACGATTAAATAAATAACTTACGATTAGATAACTTTTGATTGGGACTTGAGTGATTCTTTGTTGGTTCCTACCCACATTACCGCTTATTGAAGACATGGCCGATTCTGATGAAGACGGGCACCTGCCCATAAATAGTTTAACAAAAGTTGAACTGAAATAATTAAATATTATAATGACCATAATGCCCTGGAAGTTAGGCAGGCCTTTGGTGTGGGATGCAACATGTGTCGACACCCTTGCGCCATTCCATCTTCCTAGTACGGTGGGCTGTGCTGTGGCGGCTGCTGCAGGAAAACCTCAAATGGCGAAAATATTCCAATCTTATTGGGTGTTATTTATGTTCGAGCCGTTTGGGATAGAAATACTAGGGCCATGGGGTCCGAATACCCACTTGGTTTTTCGAGACATCGCCAAGCGGTTGGTCGACTCTTCATGTGACCAGATGGTTGGCCTATTTTTTGGCCAAAGAATTAGCATCGCCATACAACGTGGCAATGCTGCCAGCCTTTTGGGCACATTTCCTGTTGACAGCGATGTGGACGATTTTTTGATGCCCTGTGATTGTTTTCCTTCTTTTATAAATACATGTACATATTAATATTATTTTAAGTCTGTTAGCGTATATATTATGAAATATTATAATTTATTGTATACTTGCTACAAGTAAGGCTTCCATTAGTAAAACGATCTAGTTCTTACCATGAGGCCTACCTACAGGCACTTCAATATTTTAGGTGATAGATTTCAGACCTAACATAAAAAACGGTTCTTTCCTCTCGATTCAAGTCCAAAAATAAAACACCAACCCACTAAAGCGAACTACAGAAATGAAAAGCGAAAGTACATAGCAATTTCCACTTGTACCTTGGAACATAAAGGGCGAACTTTCCATCAGTCACCGCTTGTTGAGAGACATGAATAAACACAGGCCTCGGGGATTCAAGCGACCTCTATGCCCTGGAATAGATAGGTACAGAAGGCAAGCTCCATGCAAATAGGCTCACGCACACATATGTAGACGTGTACGTACGAAGATGTCAAACGAATGCCAGTCGCGCTTGCAAGTAAGGGATTATTCCACTTGGCTAGTCGTCCTCCAGCATGAATTTCGGCCATGGCGGCGTTGACGCGTGACATATAGTGCACGAGTCTGTGCGCAGACACTCTCTCTTCCTTCATGCACATAGTCCGATGGGACGGCAATCTGACACGAGCGGAGAGAGATCAGTTGAAAAAACGACAAAATTCAGACAGCTGAGTTCTGTCAACAATGAAAATTTAAAAAAAAAATCCAGCAACAGAAATTAAAAAAAATATATTCATATCTCCAAAGCAATCAAAAATCGCGGAACATTCATGGGTTATTTTAGGATACCACTAGTATGAGGATTTTATTTTTTTATGACGTCACTATTTAGGACTACTCTGAATATGCGTGCGCCTGTTTTGACTTCTTGTATGGAGCCGACCTTCTGCAGGTACTTATTTATTTTGTGGCGCAAGCGACCCTGATTTTCTTTTATAGCCTTTCATACTTCGGTTGTAGCCTTACAAGTTATGAAGAGGAAAATTTTCACGTCATTTTGGACTGAATGTACCCTGAATTAGGGCTTTTTGTTCTTGGTTTGGTCGTTTCATTGACTGTGGTTTTAAATGTTGCGTGTAGAAATCACTCATGGCGGGTAAAATGCTTCATTTTTAGTGTTTCAGTCTATGAACCTTTTATTCTGTGTAATCAAGTGCGATGAGGCTTATGTATTTAAACATTTAAACGCAAAGCACTCGTACGGTACTTATTCATTTGAAACTTTTCAGACTTCTTTAAAGTGTTGACAATAACAATTTTTGTACAGAGTTTGAAAGGCTGCGGGTTCGGCTGTCGGGGAATCTTACGACATAATGTTTTGTGACCTTACGAGATTCGAGACCTTTTGAGATTACGTCAAATTCAGTTGTTGCAATTAATGCCATAAGCCCCATTTACGTGTTGCAAGTTTCTTGCCTGTGGCGTACAGTAGAATTATAGCAACACGACTAGCATCGTCTAAACGATGTTTAAACAGTACTGTTACAGTACAGTTTATACTGTTTTTTTCCACTTAAGGTAGGTACACCACAAGCAACTAAATCACATGCATAATTTGCTGGGACACAGGCCTCCTCTCGGCGAGAGGGAGTGGACTGTAATCCACCACGCGGCCCCAGTGCGGGTTGGTAGATGTCTTCGATTTTTTTTGTTCTAGGACATGCCAGTTTCCTCACGATGTTTTTCTTCATCGTTTTGAGAGCAATGGTGATGAAATAATTTACACAAAGTAAATCGCCTCTCTAGGTTCGGACCTACGACCTGCAACTCGTAAGTCGGGGCCGCTACCACTGGGCCACCGCTGCTCACTAAATCCTATGGCACCGTGTAAATCAGGCTTTACTTTTTAACAACATGCTTTCATACATTTATTTTACGATTCATTTCAACGGGAGAACACAGGATTTCAGAACCGATGTTGCAATTTGTGTTCCTTCGTAAACGTGGCCCACGGTCGGACATTAGGAATTGGTCGAAAGTTACACGTAGTTAGCGGCATGTCCGTCCAAAACGGGTGGGCGGGGGCTTCTATTTCTTGCGAGCCCCTCAGCCGCTAGTCGCTGTAAGTTGGAAAATAGTAGCGAATGGAATCGGAATATTTTAGATACAATTTTTTGACTTCTTTATTTATTTAACCATTTATGTACACACTTATATAAACAGACAAGAAGAAAAAAAAACAGAAAAATAGGTACAAAGGTGATGCTTATTTCTAATGAAATCTCTTCCAGCATACCTGCGATAGGATAGTAGATTTAGAGATGCGAGACAGCGTGTGTAAGAGTAAAAGAGAAAATAAAATACCTACATAAAATCAAAAACAATTCACTTAATAAAATAAAACAAATATTATGAGAATATACATACATACAAACATACATACATACTTCTAAAATAAATAACACTGAAATATTAATATATACACAACTATGACGAAGTGGAAAGATAGTGTTCTTTCACTCTTCTTTTAAAAACTGCAACAGTTTATTACAATATCTCAATCCAATTATAGAGTAAACCTCTGGTCACACTGAATATACATAAAATACCGCACAGGACGCGGGACACGACTTCGCGCGTCTATTGTTTTAATTAATATGAACTTACGCGACTATTCGAGCCAGTTTCATCACCTCCATACAAGTTAGTTGACACAATCGGCGCAAGCGAGTTTCGTATCGCATCCCGCGCAGGACAATGACAATCCATGTATTAGGTTTTCAATCAGTCTACCTTTGAGAGGGACATCGCAGATTAAAGATTGCCTTCTGTTCGAAAATGACAGTTTCTGATTACGAGATTAGAAGCAAATCGATGAAACTAAACAGTCGGATTTATCGTGTATGCACAGTTGCACACGGTCAGACCAATCTGATGCAGATTCGTTGGTGACAGATTGATTATTCCATAAGGCCCGCTATCTCTCATAACTTGTAAATAAGCAACGCAGAGCACAACGGAAGTGAAGCGCCGAGCCGCGGAAATTGGCCGACTTGGCGAATTAAACCGATACACGGCTACCAGCTATTTGCAATTACCCACCTTTGTTGGAACAACCCAGGAAATCTGATGATGAAGTTATTTTAAGCCGATTATATTGTTCTGTTCTGATGGTGGAGCAATCACTAAGTTTGAAACAGCTCCTATGTATCTTACGGCGGGCGATGGTAAAAGATGAACAAAGTAGGTATGCAAGCAACGTGTTCCGATAGAATTTACTGAATGCAATGCCTACTTGGTAGATCTTTTCGATAATTACTAATAACTTTGTTTAATTTTGATGAGGGATGTGTGGTGTTACGTGAATGGTTAGAATAGGAAATTTTACTAATTTGTTAAAATTATTAAATCCATTCGCATTCTATCCTTAAGAGCGTTTATACCTTATGAGTGGCAACGTCGCAATTTAGTGTCATATTTCGTGGTTTTCAATTTTTATCATTTAATCGGAGCTATATTTTAAAAATCTGTTTAATTAACTTTTTAGTTAGTTTATTTTCTTCTTTTTAGAGCATTTAAATTAAAGCTTGATTTAAAAAAGTATGTTTTCGCTGGACGTTCCTTTTATTAATTTTTCCTATTCGTCCCAGCAAACCCCGTTCATTGATACCCGTTCAATGGGGGTGCATAAATAATTACGAGTCCGAAATCTTTGGAAGTCCGCCATATTGGATTTAGAATGACGTCACGTAGCTAACTACGCTTTGTCATTTTAGATGACAAAGCAGGTATGCAAATTTTCAGCTCAATCGGTTGGGGATAACTGTTTAAAAATGTAGTTGCAAGATTTGACTTAAACAAACTAATACATACATACATACAAACATTGCAAGATAAAATAAAAGCTTGCAATAAAAATACAACGTTTGCACAAAATTACGAGTATCACACCGAACCAACAAAACGAAAGTCGTGAATGTGTCAAAAATTATTTAATTCCCAACAAAAAAAAACTGCACTCTTTTAAAAGTATTATTTTATTTGGTGGCATCTTTAGATAGTCATATTCTTTTTTTTTTTAATTTACTGTGTCGCACATGAAGTCGGCAACAAGAAGCATGCCACGTCTCTAAATTATGACCCAGATGCTGACCCGTCCTAGCATTTAGGATAAATTGTAGACATGACATAATTTATCATGTCTTGTCACAAACGTCTTGAGTACACCGTGCTCGCCCCACTGATCGGACACGTTTTTTTTTTATTAAAGCAATATGGATAGTTCCATATTACTTTAACTTACTTTGTTGTTGTCTAAACATCACTTTATATTGAATCTTGGGTCGGTTTTGAGATGTGAACCCGCTTGATGAATTCGTTCTGGATTGTGGTTACAAGCTTCGAAGTGAACTTTGCAAATTAACACTGAAAACACGATATCACATTGGTAAAACCCTATCACATTGATTTTGTTGGGTATTTCCGAAACGAGGACAAGTCACTCGAACTTTCACGTAAAGTATAAATTACAGACAAACTGTGTCTTTGATATTGTTTTCTAAGGTCCCAAACCTACGATTTAATTGAAATTTATGTGAAACAAACAAAATCAAAGAATTCATATTGCACATATTGAACTTATTTCTTAAATTACGGAAATTCATTCTGAAACTTATTGCAATCGTGAACATACGAGTATATTTATGAATCAGTCTATTGCTTAATCTCATTTGCACGTCTCACACAAACTTGAGCGACACATGAATTAAAAGATAACCATTCTGAATTTTCAATCCGAAACCCCTTGGGGGCTGAGTCAGGGGTGATAGATACATGAGAGGGCTCAGCCGTCGGGTATGACGCGTCTATCTGATACATAACAATGAGAGCCTCTCTGTTCAAGACTTGACTTCGTTTTACGATGTTTGATTGACTAAAACGGCGCTGGTTACGTTTTAGCTGGTTGTTTCTATTGTTCAGGATCACCTACATAATTATTATTGTGTAACACAAATTATGCACGGTATTGTCTTATGTGAAGAAATAAAACGATGAAAGTATAGGATATAGTGGTAAGTATATTAAGTATATAGGTACCTGTGTCTGCTTTTAGGGTTCCGTACGTCTGAATGAAAAAAAACATAACTCTTATAAGATCACTCGTTTGTCTGTCTGTCTGTCCGTCTGTCACAGCAAATTTTCTAAGAATCTACTTGACTGATTAGGTTGATAGGTATGAATTTGTGTGACCTAAATACAAACCTGAAATGTAAATTAATTAATATTAAGTATTGGGGGAAAATTAGCCATTCATGGGCCAAACCTCACATTTAGCAGGCAAATTAGAAAAAAAAAATTGTCGAACTGTTCCGTGTGATATACATATAAAATAAAAGGGAATACGAGGATCTCAAACGTGTTTTTATAGTTTGAAAATAAACATTTTAAGTTATTATAGAAAATTGATGAAAATTGACCCTTCCCCCTCATATTGTTGAGCCTAAAATTTGAGAATACATACCGAGAGTAAACACCGATTAAAGGAACCGATAACAGATTAATGGAAAACCTATAAGAAGTCCTAAAATAAAAGGTTAATCACTCGAAATTGTACGTACAAACTTAAATTTGATGTTGGAACTAATGGGTGAACACGTTGTTCATCTACAATGTTAAGTTGGTTCTTGGTATAAATTCGTTCCTTGTGCGTGGTCCAACACGCGCTTGGCCGGTTTTTATTTACTCGATAAACAATATTAAAGTTCAACAACAGTTATTATAAAAGGGAAGACCACGGAGAGTCCAAAGATATGTCAAATATTTATATGTAACATCTCCTGTATTCCAAAAGCTTAGTTAGAGGCATACAAAGTGTAGTAACTCAGATATCGTTAGATATGTTTTTGTTGGAGTTCTTAATAGTTTCACTTATTTTTGAAAGACCTTGTTTAACACAAACTTTCTACGCTTCAGATCAAAACAATGAATATTTTGCTTGTCTCCAAGCACCATTTTAGCGCTCCGTAATAAAACCTGTAGTTAAACTTATCGCTCTCTGCCGTAATTTGAAAATGGCTCAATTGAAGCAATTGATCAGTTTAGCGATACAATCGGCGATTCTAATGATATCGAAAGTTCTCGTGAGCCGACTCGAAGATCTTAATGAGCTGACTCGAAAATCTTAGTGAGCCGACTTGAAAATCTTAGTGATCCAAACCTTTTCTTAGTGATCCTACAAAGCCTTGGCGAACTCGATTGATAGCTGGATATTTGTCTCTCGATTATAACTATAAATTAAAAGGCAGTTTTTTTTCCAAGGATTATAAGCGACAGCCGACGTATTGAATTGCCTTTGTATTGATTTTAAAATATCGTAATGGATTGGTTTGGAGTTCTTAGTTCGCTCTTAGAAATGCGCGGTAATTTAGTGAAGGTTGATGATTTTTATTATTAAAAAAGTATACTAAATATACACAGTACAGTATAGAGACTAAAATAAATTGGCAAAATCAAAAGTCATTTATTCAAACTAGTCTGAGAATCAGCCCTTTTTGAACGTCAAAATTACTTAAGACAGTCCCGCAGAAACGCCCGCCTTTCACCACTTCCTCGTGCTTTAGTTGGGAAGAAAAAGTGGCGCAATAAACTCCCCAGCAGCACAGTTGTCTGTTCAGTTTTAAGATCTGGATTCTATACAATAGTAAGTAATTATTAACATTACGAAACACATTCTTTTTTCCATAATTATGTCAGCTAGCACACGCCAATATACCAACAAAAACATTGAAACTATACTCAAGCAGAAATATATAATAAAAACGTAAGCAGAACTTAATACCTAAATAAAAGCCTCCAGGCATAAAGGGCGTGCCCCCTCTAGGTAAGCGAAATCATTCACTATGGTAATTCTGTAGGCTACAAACTTTTACAAACTTCGATCAATAGTTGAGATTTTATTTAAATACAACAACACAATATTAATAATACTTATGTCATTTTATACAGGGTCAAATTAAATTAACTAGCAAACTAATTATAAGTAAAGTCATAGGTACTCTGTTTTGTTTAATGATAAAAAAAAACGAGTTGATATTCATACCCGTCCTTTCTGTGAATTTTTAGCCTGATAATTTAATATGACCCAGTATTTTCACATAGTCATTTAGTCATTCGAGAACTTGTATCCACTGACTGCGATATTTCAAGGTAAAACATAGTAAGATTTTTAAGTAGCCAGCATTGTTCACGGAGTCTCATAGTTAGCCGAAACCTGGCACTGTTCCACATGCCGCTGCCTACTTCGCTTTTTTTTCCCAGTTCTGGCAATTTACAGGTGCCAGCTATACCTATAGTTAGGCATAGAACATATAAGTATATAAATAAAGCCTGATCTGAGCTGGTTTTTTAAAAACGAAGTCGCAGCAATCATTTTATTTCAGAACAATATATTCATCACTACAAATATAATTTAATGGGAATAATGCTTAATCATAACTTTCGTTACTACATACGAATTCCAAGATTAAAGACGAAAATAGTAAAAAGTAAATCCGATGCTACAAAATGTCAAAACATTGAGTAGACATTACTTCATGTTACTAATCTAAAAATAATACCTACAGCATATTATAAAAGACCAAGACCTTAATATTAAAAAAAACATTATCGACATAATATATTATATTTTTTTAAATAATAAGATCTTTTTCAACAAATGGTTAAAATAGCTTCTTGTTATGACACATCTTATTTATGGTGAATCCTCAGCTGTAGACGCCAAATTCAAATTGTCTTTGGTTTTTTCCAAATTGCAGCTCTGTTTTACGTTGTAATTGATGTTGATCAAAATGCGAATCGCGACTGATATATTTACTATATAATAAATCATCAATTTCATATCAATCGTCAAACTTTAGAAAGTTGTTCCACCTCCTAAGGAATTTTTCAGAATAGTTCATATTAAAATTCTTACTTGGAACAAATTTCCAAAGTTTAGGACATTTTTAGGGCGTTAAAATTTACAGGAATCAATTTTTGTTGCATATTATATCAGATTAGATGGATACAAATAAAGTTGATAAACTTTACGCTAAATAACTAGTAAGTACTTTAAGTCTATTCTGTAAACATCAAACCGTGAGCACTTGGGTGAAGTAAACTTGAAGAAAGCTGTCAATAATGCCAAATCCTAGCATCCGGTGGAACGACAGCTCACTTCACCAAATTTTTCACGGTGTGATTTTTACATAATTTTAGGTCTTTACCTATGAAGTTGCCGTTTAGTATACAGAAAGTTAAAGTCATTTTTATATAAACATGTCGTATATTATAAAAGTTGAGCGAGAATAGTCTCTCAATTGATTACTGTAGTACTAAGGTGAGGAGGGTAAACGCCTGGACGCGCTCGGTAGAGGAGGCGGCACGTGGGCAGAATCGTATGAAGGGAAAAAACCACAGGACTAGTCAGTCTTATGAGGGCAACGAACGGATGGAGACTTCCAAAACTCCTACGCGAAACTCTCAGTTTGACCGAACGTTATTAGTATGGTACTGTCTTAATTATTATGAAAATGAAATACTAACTGACTTGCTGTATCATCGTGTTTTATTGTAAAACTGCACTATAGATTCCGTACCACCGAATCGAGTTGATGACGGCTCAATCTCAGCCGCTCAAGCTAACGCCGTCAAATATTTTTTTTTATTTCTAGCAATCAAAATATGCACCTATGCTATCTGTTAGAATGGAAACTCCAGAATCTTTTAAAAAAAAAAAATATTAGACTTCCTAATTATTTTATAGTATAATTGGGGGAAAACTCGGTATACGTCCCAACTGGTTGAATGCCAAACCCGAACTGGCTAGAAGCCTGTGAGCAAAGAATGTTCTAGACAAGCTTATTAACAGAAAAATAGGTACAAAGGTGATGCTTATTTCTAATGAAATCTCTAAGTGAGTGAAGCACGAAGGAAATATATTAAATTAATTTATTTTAAGATACAAATAAAAAAAGGAACTCATAGTTAAATAGGCACTTGTGTCAAGATCAAGTTACTGTATTATTGTAGTTTATTTATACAGCTAAATCTCGCGACAAGCTTTTTTTTATATCATATAAATTGTTTAGTGTAATCAATTGACTGGTTTGATTTACGTTTTTTTTTTTACTTTAACTTTAAAGTAAATCAAACCAGTCAATTGATTACACTAAACAATTTATATGATATAAAAAAAAAGCTTGTCGCGAGATTTAGCTGTATAAATAAACTACAAGATGATGATGATGATGCACTCGACGATGGCAGGTTTTTATTTCCTTGGAAGGTGGGTAGGCCTTTAGTATGGGACGCAACGTGTGTCGATACACTTGTGCCATCCCATCTTCCTGGCTCGGCGTGCTGTGCTGGCGCTGCTGCGGGGCTGCGGAAAACCTCAAGCGGCGAAAGTATAATAACCTTATCGGTAATTATATTTTCGAGCCGTTTGGGGTTGAAACCCTCGGGCCGTGGGGTCCGAGTGCTCACAGTTTGTTCAACGAAATCTCCAAACGGCTTGTTGACACTTCCCGTGACCCAAAGGCTGGCCTATACCTTGGCCAGAGGCTTAGCATTGCCATACAACGTGGCAATGCCGCCAGTCTCTTGGGTCCCACCACCAGTCACCAGTCGACAGCAATGCGGAGGAATTTTTCGACGCCATATTTTGATTTGTTTAGTTTTAGATAATAATTTAGGTTATTATATTTAAATTTTAATACTTTGATAGTTTATTTAGTATTAGAAGTTTTTGAGAATATTAATTTAGATTGTATAATGTAATAAATTGATGGGTTGATTTAATGTAAAGTTTTTGAGGTTGAATAATGGAAGGAAAAAAGCAATAAGTTCACAACTTTGTATATCCTACCTATCGAGAAGTTTTTGCGGTATAAACAACGAGATTAACGATTTAGATGTCTTCTCAATTTACTTGTAAAATCATTTACATACATTTTATTGCCATTTGGTGCAGTAATTGGCAGGAAATAGTACATTACTGCAGCGGCCAGCAAAAGAGGCAAAGCAATGCCTAGTTGTGGCCAAGGCTTGTATAGTCTTCTCAAATAATGCGCGGAAATTAAAATACAAAAATTACTTTTCAAAATCAATGACCAACAACGACCAACAATAATTTTTCCCACGTTAAAGTGTTAATTGTTTTTTTTTTCAATACAGCTTTCTTTCGCAAGCCAGTTCGAAATTTAAATAAAACCTTTGATAAGTTACCTCCTTGCTTGCCATGTTTCGGAGTAAAAGTTTCAAAGTAAAAGTTTTCGTTCCATTTTTAAATTATACGGTAGATATGAGTTTACTATGTAATTTATTTGGCCGCTAATCCAAGACAGATATGGATTTTCATACAACTTTTGGCGGCCGCTGCTCGCATGTATTTGGCCAGTACAGCATTTTAGATTTATCTCGAAGAAGGTTGTCAAAAGAATGCTCAAATTTCCAAGCATGTTTGAGAAAATATTATTTTCAAATCTTATCACCACGTCCGAACGAACGTGATAATTTTTTCATAATCATCTGTCAAAATGTAAAATTTTTGACAAGTCACATGACGACAAATTATCACACGCCGCCGCGATAGCATTTAAGACAAAACGGTTTTATCGCCCAAACTGTGATAAAATGTGTGACTCAAGCCATGTCGCAGTACGCCGCGTGCCCGCCACGCAATGGCCGTCCATCAGGCACGAAGTTGCATGCACACATACACTTGTTTAAAATAGAGAGAGAGAGAGAGAGAGAGAGTTGCATGGAGGGGGCATAACGCTTTTACCTTACCAAGCCGCGATATGCGCGACTTCGTTCCAAAAAATCAAATAATCCACTCTTTTGCAACATTTATAAACAAGCTTTTTAACAACTACAAGTCACTAGATAGGTAATACAATATTGCATCATCATTTTTCATAATAATGCTCGGGTGCTTGACCTTAGCAGGAAAAATATAGCCCTTATATTGCGACAGAACATAATATGAAACTTGTCGACTCTATTCATCCGTTGGGATGCTGCGTTCCGCTTTGTGCTCGCTTAGATAGTCCATTTCTGGATATTATTATCTATTTTATTTTATATGGTACTTTGGAGAGTTCTGTTTTTATGTGTGCTTAATAATCTTAAAAAAAATGGGATTAAATTTTAAAACAAAATCTTAGCATTTCTTTTTGCAGCTGTGAAATGTTGGTGGCGCCTTACGATGCCTTGGTTTTGTGTGGTAGACCAGAAAAATAATGTTCAAAGTAACATCTAGGTTTCGATAGGTATTATAATGTTTTTGTGTTAAACAGCAACCGAGTGAAGCCATGTAAGCTCCTGAAAAAAAAACAGCCTGAAACTTCATTGACAGGCTTTGAATTAACCACCCAAGCTTTTAATTGAAAAGTCCTACCTTACGCGCTTAAAAGAAGATTAAACCAACTAAAATACTTATTCAAAGACAATCAATTACCTCTGAGACCTTACGAGTAAGTAAAGTTCAACAGAGAACTCGCCAAGTTAGTTCAGAAGTTGGTAGCGGAACAAACCACACCGGTCCGTTGCACCCACGTAAAATATTGACTGGAAACAAGATTCAGGACTACGGCCTGTCTAGTGATCCATGATTGTGTTACTAACGATATTGAGTTTATATGGAAACTATTGGTTGAATTAGGCTCTGTTGCACTGTTTGTTTTTGAAAAATGAAACGAAGAATGATGAAGGAAGGAAGGAAAATAAAAATAAAGCTCTATTTATATCAAACTAGCTTTTACTCGCGGCTTCGCCTGCGTGGATGCCGTAAAGTATCTCCCGGGAACGTACTAACGAGATAAAAGTATCTTATGTCCTAAGCTACCTAGACATCGCTACCCGTGTGCCAAATTTCATCGAAATCCGTTCAGCCGTTAATGCGTGAAAAGGTAACTGACAGACACGAGTTACTTTCGCATTTATAATTGAACTATGAATGGAACTTTGTTTGAAACGAACGCCTTACCTATCGGAGTACCCAAAAACTAAAAATGTCGAACGCCACATGCGAGGATTCTCTTATAATACCTTTTGCTTCGACTACGTTCGTCTACACATACTCGCGCGCCGTTTCCGAGTACTAACTGCAGCAGGCAGATGGTGATGATGACGGTTGCCTTTTGCTTCGACTACGTTCGTCTCCACATGCTCCCGCGCCGGTTGCGAGTACTAACTACAGCAGGCAGATGGTGATGATGATGGTTGCCTTTTGCTTCGACTACGTTCGTCTCCACATGCTCGCGCGCCGGTTGCGAGGACCTACTAACTGCAGCAGGCAGATGGTGATGATGATGGTTGCCTTTTGTTTCGACTACGTTCGTCTCCACATGCTCGCGCGCCGGTTGCGAGTACTAACTGCAGCAGGCAGATGGTGATGATGATGGTTGCCTTTTGCTTCGACTACGTTCGTCTCCACATGCTCGCGCGCCGGTTGCGAGTACTAACTGCAGCAGGCAGATGGTGATGATGATGGTTGCCTTTTGCTTCGACTACGTTCGTCTCCACATGCTCGCGCGCCGGTTGCGAGTACTAACTACAGCAGGCAGATGGTGCTGATGATGGTTGCCTTTTGCTTCGACTACGTTCGTCTCCACATGCTCGCGCGCCGGTTGCGAGTACTAACTGCAGCAGGCAGATGGTGATGATGATGGTTGCCTTTTGCTTCGACTACGTTCGTCTCCACATGCTCGCGCACCGGTTGCGAGTACTAACTGCAGCAGGCAGATGGTGATGATGATGGTTGCCTTTTGCTTCGACTACGTTCGTCTCCACATGCTCGCGCGCCGGTTGCGAGTACTAACTGCAGCAGGCAGATGGTGATGATGATGGTTGCCTTTTGCTTCGACTACGTCCGTCTCCACATGCTCGCGCGCCGGTTGCGAGTACTAACTACAGCAGGCAGATGGTGATGATGATGGTTGCCTTTTGCTTCGACTACGTTCGTCTCCACATGCTCGCGCGCCGGTTGCGAGTACTAACTGCAGCAGGCAGATGGTGATGATGATGGTTGCCTTTTGCTTCGACTACGTCCGTCTCCACATGCTCGCGCGCCGGTTGCGAGTACTAACTACAGTAGGCAGATGGTAATGATGATGGTTGCCTTTTGCGTCGACTACGTTCGTCTCCACATGCTCGCGCGCCGGTTGCGAGTACTAACTGCAGTAGGCAGATGGTAATGATGATGGTTGCCTTTTCCTACTATGTTGGGGTCGGCTTCCAGTCAACTGGATGCAGCTAAATACCAGCATACAGTAGTAGTAGGCAGTAGTAGTATTTTACATGGAGCGACTGCCTATCTGACCTCCACAACCCAGTTACTGGGTTATACGATACCCCTTGGTAAGACCGGTTGTCAGACTTTCGGGCTTCTGACGACCCGTAACGACTGTCTAATAGCTACGATTGACAGCCGGAACCAACGGTTTAACGTGTTTTTCGAGGCCCGGAGGGGTTTGGTATGTAAAGATGGTCACCCATCCACGGACCAACCGCGGCAAACGTAGCTTAACCTGATCGATCGACCCGTGCAGCTGTTATTACTAAGCCACAAACCCCACTACTAACTCACTAACGTACTAACTTGACTATAATTTGGAAATTTATATTTTTTTGGCGGTAAGTTTGAAAATTAATAAAAAAATACAAAACATGATTTGATTAAATTATTATTATCTGCTTCTACCTCAATACGTAATAATCAATCACAAAATGACAATTATCTTTAATATTTTTTAAATGAGAACACACGATTCTTATAATTTTGAGAAGGTTGACTTTTTTTTTTTGGGTCGGATATCCTCAAGTAACATCTCCCGCTCTTAGCGGGAGGTCGTGTCAGACACTTACTGACTAAAACCCACCCGTGGTCCTTCAGTTGCCTGTGTCAGGGGATGGTAACCTTTTCAGACTTTCCCGCAACCCTGGCAGAGGTTATTTGACTTAAATGGTCGATTTCTGAAAAAAAAAAGGATATACTTTATCAACAGAACATAACAAAAATATGTACAACTTTTCAGATATCCAACGAGATACAATAAGATACCAGAGGGGCAATATAATTCTCGTACTTAAAAAACGTTCAAATTCAAGTCGCAATCTCATCTCAGCGACAATCACTGTCAAAAACTTGTCAAAATGTATGTAAATTAATTGTATTTTTGACAGATTGATACTGAGATCAGACTGTGAACGTTCTTAAAATTACGGGAATTGCCCCTCAGATATCTTCAAAAAAATATAAAATGTCAAATCGCTGGAAAATGGTTGACAGTTGCATAGGGGTCATAAGGGGTCATTGGTTGCAAATGACTCCTTACATCCCCTTAATGAATTGCCGTCGTATTACAAATAACCCTTTATATGTAACACCCACACTTTGCCCGATTTGGGAACAGAACCCAGGGTCTCCCCTATCTTTTGCAGAGTATTTAAAAAGTATCCAAACAAACAGTCATAATACTAATGTCTACCAACCTTCATCCCTTTTTAATCCTCTGGCCCTCCACTGTTCTTCAAACCCAAAACTTACTTCGGTGTTTTTTTTATTCTCAATCTTTTAAACAACCTCTACAATTACTGTAAGGGCTGGTTTACACAGACCTTCTCCCATTACGTTTGGTGTTAATACTTGCCTTTATCCATCTCGTTCGAAGACGTCCATTTTATATTTTTTCTTGTAGAGAACTTTTCTAGTTATCGCGAAGCTTGTGCAAATTACATAGAAAGAAAATTTTCTCCGTTGAATTTGTACAACAAGTCTGGAAAATAAAGTTGGCAATCCAGTTGAATCTGATGAGATGGGTGAATGTATACCTATAGTTATTGTGTGTATAGTACTTTCTATGGAACCTTAAAGGAAATGTGATTGTTTTGTTTTTTTTCTTTCTGAAGACTTAAATTACAAGGCATACAATACTATAGGCAAAGACGGATATTTTGTTGTTCGTGTATCTACTCGTAGATATGTATATCTATCTATACAAATAAGTAAAATTGAAGTGTCCCTTCTAATTTCAGAATAACAGATTTTTAATAAATGTTTATGAAAGTTTAAACGGTACCTACTTATAACAAAAAAACTTAATTTTTTATTTTTTTGTCTGTCGGTCTATTTGTATGTTCCGGCTAATCTCCGAAACGGCTAAACCGATTTTGACAGGATTTTCACTGGCAGATAGCTGATGTTATAAAGAGTAACATAGGCTTTTTGTCTATGTATCATGTTCCCATGGGATAATTTTTCCGAAATCCACGTGGGCGAAGCCTTGGGCAGTGGTACATAAACTCCAGATTTTCTCTGTAATTTACATAACGCCTGTCGTCCCGAAGGGATAGACAGCGGTGTAACATAGTCTGTGTAATTTATTTTCTCTAAATCGTATTCACAGGACGCCTTATTCTTTTGCTAGCGTTGGTCCATCGCCACTTTATCCATATTAGCTCTAAACTCTACAATTACATTAACAAGAGCATTAATATCTACCCTTTAACAAGGAATTTACTGAGGAAAATATTAACAGAATGGCTAAAATCTATGTCCTATGATGCTACTGAACAACTCGTGGTAACATAAGTCTAACAAAAACTTACACACACACACCCACACACACACAAACACACACACCTACACCCACACATATACCACTTCAAATTTTTGTAATTTCTAAACTTAATGTAAATAATTTCCCATGGTAGTCTGGAACAAAATGTTCTTCATTGTTTATTGAGTTGGGCTTTGATAGCTGCGCCACAGTTTTATACTTTTATAGCTATCATCGCTTCTTTTGTAATATGTGTATACCTAAATTGTTCCAAAATAAACGTTTTTATTTATTATAAATAAGATTTGAAGCAAAATAAAACACACACAAATAGATATTTGCAAACATACAAGAGCATTTTTTTTCTATTTCTATCAAATCCAAGAAAGGTCCATGTTACAAGTTTATATAATAATAATAATATAATAATAATAATATAGCCCGCATTATTCACAAAGTTATTCCAAATCGATATTTGGTTCGCTTTTAACTTCTCCCTCAATATGACCACTTTATTTGTTTTGCGGTTGCAATGTTTGACAGAGTCAACCACTCGTGAACCACTACCTTGTGACTGTATTCAGTCTTTGTTTACTGTTTTACCAATTTAAGTTACTTTGTACATAAACTCACGCCTTCCTCCTATTGGGGTAGGCAGTAACTACAGAATGCCACCAGCTACTACCCTTACATACTTCTTACTACTTACATACCACGCACGCCGCGCCGATTGCGAGCTGCTGAAGTCGTAATGGGAGATGGCTTATGCTGTTTTCTACGAGTTTCCATTGTCAGGGATCAGGTTGTCAGGCAAGACGCTTGTGTACGCGAAAGTGACACGCACCAGTAAGATGGAAAATTTTCATTTACAGGCTTAATGTCGTACATGAATTAACATACTAAGTTTTAGTTACACGCAGTAGTTAGTACGCACGGCTACAGATCAAGCTTTACATTTCCAGTATAAGCTGATCTCGCATTGTATACGGTTTCCTTACAATGAGAGGTCAAAGTAAACTGGAAATGTATAGCTTGTTGTGTAGCCGTGCGTACAAACTTTTTTTTTCTGAAAGGTTTAAGAGCTTACTCACAAGTACTGCGCACCTGGTCTTTAACAAGAACATCACCGATAATTAAGTTAGTTATAGTCACATGCTTAATATGATGTCTTTTCAGGGCATCCCCTCCCGGCGCTGTCAGGCGTCTCCCGGTGCTCTGCAATCACCCGAACTTGTAAAACATTTATTTATTTAACACTTTAAGCACACAAATGTACAGAGGCAGCCTTTATTGCAAACTGACAATTGCGTGCACTGACTGGACAGGTCCACTTAATTTGTGTGGTTCTTTCCTCAAAGGCCCATTTCAGACACCAATCTACATAGCCTTCACATGATCTGACCAAGATTTTGTCTGGACTTTAAAAGAGACTAAATAAATAAATAAAATAAAAAAAATATTCAAGTATAAAGTACAGCAAAAATATGATTTACAGACTGTGACCTCTGAGTTTGTTTCGGCCTTTCTTCTCAAAGTAGTCAGATAGGAAACGCCGACCTCATCTAGTTTTTAAATACGATTGACGTGTAAAAGTGTTTGTACAAACCTACTTACAGAAATAAAAGCATTTTGCACTTTGGGTGATGCAGAGACAAACAGTGGTAGGTGCAATTTATAATGATAATTTAGGAATAAATATTTTTAAATATAAATACATGCAAAAACTTATTAAGACTATTAATATAATATGTATACCCAATTATATAAATATAAGCACAAATAAATGCACATAAATAAACGAATATACTTACTAAAAACAAATAGGACACACAATGAGAAAACATTACCGCTGTGACGATACTGCCAGCTTCTTGCCAATGTGCTTGCGAATTTTAGTTTCAAAGGATAATCGGTTGGATGCCATCCTGAACATTTGATCATGTTGTATAATTGACTTCTAACTCATCATCCTCCTGTCCTTTTCCTAATTTATTCGGATTCACGGCGCATCATGACTTAGATCTCTATTAGCCATTACCTCAATAGTCACCTCTTTTTCAAGCATAATCATCTTTACCACATTCCATTCATCGTTTCTTTGGTCATTCATTATATTCATACTCTTATTAATATCCAAATCTTTTAAATTGACTTCCAACTTGGTAGATATTAAAATGTTTGTAATTATTTACCAAACTAAATTCAATAGTAGGAAGACAATTTTAAAGAGTAAAAAAAATGTTCTTCCTTATTTCGTTGTTGAAACCTTTTCTCTCGTTTTATACAACCTTCGATTTTATTACCTTTTTACTTTTCGCTAAAAGTCACGTCTCGACGTTTTTCAACTAGAAACATGGTAGGAATATTTCAGATTCTCCTACAGCTTCATTCGAGACACCTTTAGAGTACCTACCTAAATCAACACAATGGTCTGGGACGACACTTTCAAGGCGCCGGCAAATTTCGGAATTGCTTTTGCGTGAAGTAATTTATCTGAAGAGACAAAGTAAGACAAAGATACCTGTTGAATATTACTTTGAACGTTCCGAATGAAGGTTTCTGGATTTTGCACTAAGTTACTTTCGTTGGAAACGTGCTGGGTTTAGGCCTTTTAAAGAACCTAATTACCAATAAGTTTTTTTTATTTCAGAATAATAATTCCAAATGGGATGTTATGTCGTGATAGCCTTTGGTTAAGGCCTCGCCTCTCATGCAGGAGGTTGTGGGTTCACATCCGTACCAGAACCAATGTGACTTTTTCAATTCATATAACGGGTGTAAAAAGACACATAACGAAGCCGAGAGTCACTTGTACTCCTCGTCGCTGTAATTTTTTTTGTACCGGACCATACCTGGGAACCTTCTGGTTACGAAGACTTTGAAGGTCAAAATTCCAAAACCTTGTTCCGTTGCAAGCCCCCATAAGCTCAATGATTTTCGTGCGTTACGTTGTGCAATACCGTAAACGGCGATTTTTCACACAAAATTAGAAGTCGTTTCCCAGAAATAATTTTTGCTCAATGTCACTTAGTCTGATGTACAGAATGCGTAGTTGACGACTATATGATGGGTTTTTTAACACCCCGTTCACAACACACCTAGGTTTATAATTATTATGGACATCACTTAAATCGGTGAAGTAAAATATCATGGGGAAACCTGGACTTATAATGAATATAAGCCTGAAATTTTCAATCCACCTTGAGCAAGAGGTGTTATCAATATTCATAGCTTGTCTGTATCAACCAATTATTCTTCCACTGCAAACGCAAGAGGCGTCTGCCTTTGCAGTGGAAGAATAAAAGAAAACAGTAACTGGCTGGTTATACTAAGTTATGTATGGTGGTATCGAAAATGCTCTTATTATTTCGAGTAGTCGAACTCAGACAGACTCTTTACTTTGTGTAAACTATTTCATTATCACTGCTTTCAAAAACGGTGAAGGAAAACATCGTAAGAAAACCAGCACGTCCTAGAACCAACAGTTCGAAAACATGAGACATCTACCAACCCGCACTGGGCCCGCGTGGTGAATTACGGCCCACTCCCTCTCACAGAGAGGAGGCCTGTGTCCCATTTTGATGCTTTCGAGTAGTCGTAGTCGTAGGCGAGAAGCCCTACCAGGCCCGGGTCGATGGTGCGTTGTGTTCCACGCGCGCCTCAAAGAGATGTCAGCATCAATGATGGTGTCCGCTAGGGCCGATTGCTGCCAGGGTTGCGGGAAAGTCCGAGAGGGATACCGTGGCCCCTGGCACAGGCAACTGAAGGAACACGGGTGAGTTTTAGTTAGTAAGAGTCTGACACGCCCTCCCGCTCTGGGCAGAAGTTATTTGATGATTTCTCTCACTAAAAAAAAAAAAAAGCCGAGAAGCCCTGTTAGATGGACCAATAACTACTTTATATGGATCAAAGGGTGCTATTGAAAGAAAAAACCTTATGTTTGTACTGCGGTCACTCATACCTTTCTATTATTGGATAGGTAACAAATCTTAATTTTGTTACTCCCAACCATTAGCCAAATTAAAAAGTTGGTTCATGAATCTTGAACAAAAATCCTTAGAATGCTGAAGTTTAATCCAATCAAGTAAAATTAAATGAAGTTAAAATTGTTTTCTCGTCAGAACAGCAAGTAGTCAGAAGCGGACGTTAACAGAATTATTGAAGTTTTGGCAACAAATTAATATTTACAACTGGCCTTAAAATTGGCCGTAAAGAGCCTGTTTATATTTTATTCATAAATACGAGTTTGCTTGGCTCTGTGGAGGCAAATGGCCATATTATAATTTCCCGGTTTACACGCCCTTCCAGCTTGTTTTTTTGAAAAATTGAACGATGACTTTTGTTTTTCATGCAGGTTTATCGCTGTATTGTGCTGAATTACATGGTTTATTTCATTTATTTATTACTAATTAATACCTTAACTCTGGTGTCGTATAGTTGTTTAAATCCTTATCTATAAAAATCAATGCCACTTTTCGTTGTAATTTTATAACTCAAGAACGGATGGACCGATTTTGCTAATTATTTTTTTAGAATATTCCTTGAAGTTAAGTATTCGAGAATGGTCCATATGGAGAGAAAAAAAAATTGGCGGTACGAAGTTCGCGGGGTCAGCTAGTAACATATAAAAATAAACCCATAGACCACCCGCGTATCTACACTATCCCGCGTATATACAATACAATACCCAAAAGTTACGAAAAGCATAGGTTACGAAATTTTTATATTTATAAATATAATAATTTATATTATATATTATTATATAATATATAATATATTTATACATTACGAAAGCTTTTTGGGAATAAGATATGCTTTATTTATTTTATTTCATTTATGGGAAAACAAACAGTAGTATATTAAAAATAAAGGGTAATAACTTAACATTTAACTTAACAAACATACTACCTACTACATATTTCACAGATTACAACTTACATATTAACAAACTGATGGCAAACGTAACTGTAGTCAGGGCAAAATCAATAACATGCACAAAAGAAACTAAAAAATCAAAATAGAACTCTTGTTTGTGTATTGCATTATATTAGGTCCTATAATAATAACAATAATTTGCTTCAGCTTACGGAATCTACTGCTGACTCCTCAGAATTTAAACTATATTATTTTTAAAAGTTACGGTTAAGAAATAGTATGTCGATTTCACTAAATTGCTCATTATGTGTCGACGAAGCGATGTAACAGTGGCTTTTGAAGATAGCCGATATTGTCAAACAGTCAAAGGACAAAATAAAGGTGCAGGTTATAATGATGTATGGTATGAAGATAGCCATAAAAACGATAATAAAATTGGTGATGGAAAACATAATAAAGACAACGATTATAATAGTATAACTAGTGTAGTAGATAATAAAGCTAAACACAAAACAGTATGATCAGCAGCAAGTTTTGGTTGGGAAACAGGCCCGGGAGGCTACAAGTCAATCTCGCGTCGGATTATATGCAATGCGGATACGTGACGTCAGATCACTAGATACGCCTGAGTGTCAACGGATGTACGGTCGACATGATACTCGTAGCGTTTGGTTCAATGTCTCTTTGAGTGGAGGCTTGTGTTTTGGATATGTGTGAGTTTCGTTTTTGTATGTCCTCTTCTTCTCTATGTCTCTTAGCACAATCAAAAGTCATTTATTCAAACTAGGCTGAGAATCAGCACTTTTTGAACGTCAAAATTACATAAGATAGTCCCCCAAAACGGCCGCCTTTCACCACTTCCTAGTGAGGAAGTGGCCCAACAAACTTTCCAGCAGACAGCTTTTTTTTTTTGATATCGGGCAGTCATCAAATAACTTCTCCCGCTCTAGGCGGAGCGGGAGGGCGTGTCGGACTCTTGCTGAATAAAACCCACCCGTGTTTCTTCAGTTGCCTGTGCTAGGGGCCACGGAAACCCTTTCGGACTTTGTCGCAACCCTGGCAGGCAGCGGCCCTAGCAGACCCCGTCATTGGTGCTGATATATCTATAAGGTACGCGTGGTACACCACGCGCCATCGATCCAAGCCTGGTGCTTATCGGACGGCGAGCTACCCATTGCTCGCCGTCCGCAAGCCCGCACCTACGGTGGCCGGGAATCGACCTGGGATTCCCGACGCCCAGGGCGTCTTTTTGCTTCTCCCTCACGCGTTCCGCCTCCTCCTACGCGAGCATTACTGCTTCTCAGAAGGTGGCGATGGCTTCCCAAGCCCTCTCGCTCCGTACCATGGCCTGGACCAGAGCCGGACGCGAGAGATCGCCACCGCCAATCTCCTGCACGAGGACACGGCAGTGCTCCGCACAAGCCGGGCAGACCTCCACCGTATGCTCCACCGTGTCCTCCAGGCGATCCACACAATGGTGACACCCGGGCGTTTCCTCCCGCCTTATCCGGAACAGGAACCTTCCGAAGCAACCGTGTCCGGTGAGGACCTGCGTCAAGCGGAAGGTGAGGATGCCGTGGCGCCTCTCTAGCCACTCCTCAAAGAGGGAAATTATCACCGCAATTGTGGCGTGCCCAGCGCTAAGTTGCTACAATCGCACTCTCTATGCCGCCCGGAGCTCTGTCCGCTGTGCCGTGTTTTCTCGCGGCAGTGGAGTTACGCCCCGGCGTTTCGCCTCCTCGCGCCACTCCCATATGTGCGCGAGGACTTTTGCCTCCAGATCACATGGCGGTAATCCAGAAAGGAGGCTCGCTGCCTCACCGGAGACCGTACGGTATCCCCGGACCAGCCGGGTGGCCAGGACCCTTTGCGGCACGTTCAACCGGCGGGCTGGCCGCCACCTCAAGGAACGCGCCCACCCCAGCAGCACAGCTGCCTGTTCAGTCAGAAGAACTAAATTCTATACAGTGGTACTCGTAAGTAATTAACATAACGAAACACAAAACATTAAATTAAATTATTTGCCATAATGCTAGCAAACTTTAGGGGTTGCGTGTAAATTAATCCAGGCATAACAAGCGTGCTTGGGAAGCCGTCACCTACTTTTGCGAAGCAGTAATGTTCGCGAAGGAGAAGGCGGAACGCGTAAGGGAGAGGCAAAATTCGCGCCCTTACGCCCCTAGCCGCCGCAGGAGACGCCCTAGGCGTCGGGAATCGCAAGCTGATTCCTGGCTACCGTAGGCGCGGGCTTGCGAACGGCGAGCAATGGGCAGCTCGCCGTTCGATAAGGACCAGGACCGTGTCGATGGCGCGTTGCGTTCCACGCGCGCCTCAAAGAGATGTCAGCACCAATGACGGGGTTTGCTAGGACCGATGCCTGCTAGGGTTGCGGAAAAGTCCGAGAGGGATACCGTGGCCCCTGGCACAGGTAACTGAAGGAACACGGGTGGGTTTTAGTCAGTAAGAGTCTGACACGCCCTCCTGCTCTGCCCAGAGCGGGAGAAGTTATTTGATGATTTCCCAACCTAAAAAAAAAAAAAAAAAAGGACCTTCGAAGTAAAATAAAGAAACAGTTATTTACTAATACAATGAGTGGTCATCTCAGTAGCCACGCCCTTTCTAGACATATTATCTTTCATACAGTCCATCCATCGTTTATTTGATCGTTCACTACTGTAGCCTTCCAAATTCATACTCAAAACTTTCCTCCTGACATTTTCTTTGTTGTTATTATTCTAATCGTAGCAAATGATCACCAAAATGGAACAACATAGGGGAAAAACCTACCAGCTCATTGCCTATCCAATTGATATCTTTTGTAATGATATTGTGTTCTATATTTTATGTAGCAGCATCACCGTGAAAGTAATAATCACAATGTAGCTTCCTATCTAAAACAAACTTACAGCTGAGAGAATCCGACGTATCTTGTGGGGATGATCCGTTTACTTTTTCTTACACAACCAGCATTTCCTTGAACGCAGGGAGGAAATGAGTAGAAGAAAAACTCTGCGCATCACCGGGGTAATGATGTGAAATATCAGTAGTTTACGCACCAGCTCCAGTCGTCAAGGTATGCGGCGGATTTGTTCACGTGTCACTGTCTATAGGTTCATGGGTAAATAATGTTTATTTATGTATGTATAATCTTCATGTGGGGTGACGGTTCTGTAAACAAATATTATGTTATCACGCTTTGCATTACGGTGAGTCACCCCCAGTTGAAGACAAATGATTTCACAGCGTCATTTTAACTGTTTGCGGTATTATGTTTTTAACCAAATAGCTATTTATTTACTTTTGGTTTTCTTATAAAACTTATATTTGAAAGAGCCTTTTAAGTAAAGCGTCGTCTTTATGTGAAAATAATTTTTCTCTTCCATTGTCTTTTTTTTTTCTTATAGCCATCTCATTTTGTTAACAGAACCTAAACGGTTTTTCGACTTAAAACTTTAAGCAAGTCAGTTGCCCACTAGGAAATTCGATCTTGCTCGTAAAAGACAAACAACGCAGGTCCCAAAGTTTCAAAGTCGTCACCTCCGCGAAAGTTTTTCACTAAAGTTTACGTGTTTACTTGGCAAAGTGGGCCGTTTTGGAGTCAGGAGCCACGGATGCTCTTTACAGTCCTCCCTGACTGCTTTCCGATATTTTGCTCGATTTACAGAATGGTAAACCGAAACTTTGGAGAGTTTTCTTCGTTATAATATTAGGCTGAATATTTTACGGGGCATATTTTTTTTCGGGAAGTATTTCTGCGTGGAACGTAGAAAATATTTTCTGCGCTTTAAATTCGCGTCTTGAACTTTGAAAACGTATGCCTTAGTAAATAAACAAGGTGATAAACGAATTCAAAACACGGATTATTAACTGCATGAATATTAAACTTATCTTTCAAAGCACAGTCATTGAAATTCAACCAAATTAATCATACTTTTGTTCTCCTGATCACTTGTCTACCTCTCCATACATTTGAATTAAATAAATACGTATTATTCCTTTGTCATGGATCCCTTGTAATTGAGAGGGGCCGATAACGCTAAATAAACCAGATAGTGTCTATTTAGGCGGCCTGACGATTGTAAATTAATTTATGTACCTGATGAAATTAAAGCCCTTACCGCTTGTGTTTCGAACTAAGGATAATACTTAGACAATATGAGGTGGAGTGATAAGATCGGCTGAAGGTAGCAGCTGGAAGTTGTATTTATTAATAATTTGCATAATAATGACGTTTATTAAATGCAAGTTTAGTAGGATAATTATGTTAACAGTTTACTTATTTAGTAGAATAATTATGTTACCAGTTTACTTATTTACTAGGATAATTATGTTAACAGTTTACTTATTTAGTAGAATAATTAAATAAATAAATAAATAAATAAATATCGTCTGACATTGCACACACAGCACCATCTAGTTCCAAATAATAATTATGTTACCAGTTTACTTATTTTGTAGAATAATTATGTTACCAGTTTACTTATTTAGTAGAATAATTAAGTTACCAGTTTACTTATTTACTAGGATAATTATGTTAACACTTTACTTATTTAGAGAGGGTGGCAAGAACCTCGACGCGAAACCTGTTACCATAGATTTAGTAAATGAATCTGAACCCCCTACCTGCCTTGAAATTTTTCTTTGGTTATAAAAAAAAATTGGTGTTCAGTACGTTTTGACCGCGTAGGTAACTTAACATAGCTTTTCTATGAAAAAGCAGTTTTTTTTTATAGCCGACGAAATATTTCTACTTTTAGGAGTCTAGGATCATGTGCTAAATGAAACATATCAAACTGTTACTTCATGGTAACAGTTTGATGTCCCTGCCACCCTGCATACCTATGCCTCTGTAAGCAGGTTTGTACAAAGACTTTACACGACAATATATATTTTTTAAACTAGATGAGTTCGGCGATTCAATCTGACTACTCTGAGAAGAAAGGCCGAATCAACCTCCGAGGTTTTTCTTTAAAAGTCCAGACATACTCGTGATCAGACCATGTGAAAACCATGTAGATTGTGTGGATGCACGCAGAACTTAAGGAGGACATTTGGGAAGGCCGCATAGATTACTCAAACTCCCAAACCATGATTAAAATTAAAGGAGAAGAAAATAAAAATACATTGACCCACATAGTCTTCACATTCACAATAATTAAAATAATATAATATTTCACAAAGTAAATATTCATGTCAATGTACAAAATTCATCAATGTCTGTGGGTATATAAAAATCGGGAAATAATCTTGGTCAGATCATTTGAGAACCATATAGATTAGTGTCTAAAATGGTCTTTTGAGGAAAGAACCATACAGATTAGAGTGGATCTGTCCAGTCATTGCATGCATTTTAGTTTTCTCGAAAGGGTTCTCTAAAGAGTATAGTGCGACCTCTTTGCGGCGCAATCAAGCGTGGCACAGGTGCAGATGATTTCTATAAGTACCTAACATAAATAACTATTTTATATGAGGTGGGCAATTAATTATATGATCACGACTAAAATTAAGATCAAAATCGTTTTTCTAAAAAGATAAGTGTTATTTAAAATTCAATCATTTTACCAAACGGTAAATAACACATAAAATTTAATAATGTCAATAAAATGCATTTTTAGGGCAACAAACTTCATCAAGTCTAATAAAATGCTGAGTAAATAAAAACAGATAATGAGTGAAACGCTTGTGTACAACAATGAAATAAATTAATAATACGTAAGTCAAATAAAACAAACAAACGCATATATTATACAAAACAACATATGTTTTGCTTACACTTGTCATATTATTTACAATAGTCACAATAGTAATACTTTCATTAAACCTATTTGTTACAGTACGACATTTAGGCGTGATTGCACTCCAATCACTAAAGCTACGGTTTTCGAGAAGAGGGGTGGCCGCCACATAGCGGCCTTTGTGACGACTGTCATGAACTTGATGGCACCGGGATTTGACTTAACGGTGTCAAAAAACGCGCTCTACGAAAACACACCATCTTACTCTGATACATAACGTTTCAGTGACCTCATTTGCCAGAAAATTGTGGATGATATATGGCGGTCACCGCTATTCGGTGACGGCATTCGTCGGTAACTTGTCGACAATATGTGGTAACCACCACTCTTCTAGGAAATTTAAGCACGTTTAGCCCTAAACGAATTTAAAACATCGTTCTATTTCTGTCATTTGTCTGAAGTTAATAGAGACATAATGATGTTTTAAGACGTCTAGCGCTGGTACCGCTGACCCGGAACATAAAGGGCCAAGGAAGGAAGGGCGGGGGGGGTTTTAGTCAGTAAGAGTCTGACACTCCCTTCCGCTCCACCCAGAGCGGGAGGAGGCATTCGATGATTTCCCACCCTCAAAAAAAAAAAAAAAGACGTCTAGCGCTAAACGTTTAGATTGATTTGTGGGTGCCAGGCTTAGTAAATAAGTTCTTTGAAACAATAAAACCATATTTATATAATACAATAATTAATTATGTCAGATATCGACCTACTTCTGCTCATATGATTTCATGGACTAAGGGCCTTTTAGAAGTTACAAGGATTTCACTTACTTGAGAGTTTCTTTTAAATCATGAGTACAGTATTATAGAAACTATGACTTACAAACTTAGTAGTTATTGTTTTTCTTTTTAAGAAATCATTTAATTCGATAACATTTCTTTTCGTTTGCAAATAGCATTAACGAACACAAAGCTTAAACTTTTTAATCCACACGCAAAATAAATAATAAGCGTGGTCACTCGTGGTCCTAAATGAGGAATGTGAACCCCATGCCGCAACAAATCAACGTGCAGTAGGGCAAGTATATTTTACTGTAGCAATGTTTGGTAAGAAATGTGATTTATAGTTCAGTTTTTAAAATACCAAGCGAATTCGCATTCTTTGCCGCTTTAAGTAGGTCACTTATGATATTTTTGAACTCCCGCTAAAATAATATTGTCCTCTTACCGTTGAGTGTTCATACTCGTGTGTGGTACTCGTTCGTAGTAAAATGTGATCCTCCCAACGACTGGTAGCATAATGCTTACCAGTTGATATTGATTGCTTTTAACACGGACGATCAATAAAAAAGATTTATATATTTAGATAAACTATCAAAAAAGCTTAGCTCCGCAGCATACGCTGTTAGAAAAATTCGTAATTTAACTGACATAGAAACAGCTAGTTTAGTGTACTTTAGATATTTTCATAGTGTAATGTCGTATGGTATTCTGTTGTGTGGAAATGCCGTCGACATTCAGACTATCTTTGTTTTGCAGAAAAGAGCTGTTAGATCAATTTATAAATTAAGCCCGAGACACACTCTCAGAGAGAAATTTAAGGAGATTAATGTAATGACTGTGCCTTCACAGTATATTTTTGAAAATCATTTATATGCCCATAAAAATATATACTTGTTTAAAAAATACAGTGATATCCATAATATAAATACTAGGGACAAACACAACTTCGTTGTACCTACAACAAGGCTCAATAAAATAGGTGACTCGTTCAGATGTCAATATATACCTACGCTTTTGTAATAAACTTCCAAGACACGTTCAAGATCTGAGCCTTAATAAATTCAAATCATTCATTAAACGTAAGTTGTGCCAGAAAGTCTTTTATACCGTTAAAGATTATATTGAGAAGAAAAAGGCTTGGGATTGAGTTGCTCCAATTTTCTGCATACTGAATGTTGTTTTTTTTTGTGTTCTTTTATTTCTGTTACATACACTGACAATTGATAATTATTATAACACAACGACTTGAATACTTACAAGTAATGGATTGGGCTTCTGAAGGTAAGTATTCATTCTTGCCTTGAGAGGTACAATTTGTTATTTTAATTATTGTGAATGTGAGGACTATAAAGTCATTGTTTCAGTTTTAATCATGATCTGGCAGTTTAAGCAGTTTATGCGGCCTACCCAAATGTCTTTTCTTTGGTATTGTTTGTCTAATCGTTGAGCTCCTGAATTTCTGAGTTGAATTGATTGATTGCTTGATAGTGTATCGGGTAAGTACCTAATTGGTAAAAGCCGCAGGTGTAGAAAAATCAAACAAACTCATGAAATTTGGTTATTAAAAAAAAACAAAATAAAAAAATCTACGGGGCCAAGGTCAAATCATTTGAGCTGGGTAGATAGCAGACGACCCCACCTATCTGCCATTTTCGTATGTTCTACGTTCTGCCGAACCCCCTGTATACAGGGTGGCAGGGAAACGCTTCCGAAAACGAAGACAGGTGATAGGGCTAGTGATTCTCGATACGATACCACAAAAAAAACAGTTTTTTTTACACATTTTTTACTCATTTTTTTTAGCTTTTTCGTACACTATGCTGTGAGAACAGTTAAATGAAACCATTATTTGCGATTAAACAATTTTTTTTTCTTTACAACTTTATCAAGCAATGTATTCGTAAATAAATATCAGCTGACAATCGCGCATAACCCCGAGTTCAAAGTGCGCGAGCGCTTGCCGACAGCAGCGCAGCCAACGACCCCTTTGTTCACGCGATTGATGTGCGTCAAAGTTGAAGCAAATATCTTTTCAGTTCACTATTACCTTCTGGGATATCTACTTTCGGATTCCATTCATGCAAGGTTCGTAATGATTTTCCCCTTGAACAGTGTTAAAATTTTGATCCGAATGTTCGCAAATTATGCTCACAAATCAGAAAAATCCAGATGTTTATGCTTTACCTTGAGATCCATGTCGAATAGAGATAATAAGATACCTACTGTGATTGGGAAAGAGCACTTTCGTTAATTCGTTCAATAAAATGTTGCACAGTAACAAAATTGAAATGTTTACCCACCTACATCATGGTCAGATTATCTCTAGATCTGGGGTCGACGACTTCATATCGGCAAACTTAACAATAACTATCCAAAATCAAAACAATAATAATACAAAAATTAGCAAAACAACGAGACGCGTATAAGCAACGAAGAGGCTTACCGTAATGAGGCGACGAGTCACGCGACGAGGCTAACATGGGGAGGTGAAGGGGGAAGCCAGATGGACCATTCCAGCGAGGTACAGAGATAATTGTGACCTTCGGTCGAATTCTGATAATCAAGGTAAATGTTTACAAAAGTCATTGGTATTTGGCCGAGATTTGAACCCGGGTCACTTCACTTGACAGAGAGAAGCTTCGACGACTATTGCGCGGCGCAGCGGCGACCTAGACATCCTTTGTAAAGCGCCGCCAAAATAAAGAATAATAAACATTACAGAGGCTCCAAATGTTTTAATGGGCCGTGTCGTGCACTTAATAACAGTTTTGTATGTAAGTCGTTAATAGATAGTGAATGAAATAAAGTAAAAAATCGCCGACTTTACCTGTGAATTAAATTCCTCGCCCACGCTCGCTTTTGATTTAGTAAGGGCGAACGTTTCGGTCTGCCCGATTGAATTTAACTTTAAGCATATTAACCCCATAACAGTAATAAAAGCTTTTAAGCAAATCAAGATCAAATTGACAGAAGATCTTAGGGGAATGTCCATTAAAGTCTGTACATCCATAATTGACACTATAGCGCCTTACTTAGCCTTCATATTTAATTTGTGTGTGGATCAAGGAGTCTTCCCGGATTTAATGAAATACAGTAAGGTAATACCACTTTCCAAATCCGGGGACAGCAAAGACACCAATAATTATAGACCCGTATCCGTGTTGCCAGTTTTCAGCAAGGTATTTAAAAAGGTAATGCTTAATCAAATGCTCATTCATTTTAACACAAATAAAATCTTACACAATCAACAGTATGGTTTCACCAAGGGACGTTGTACGACTGACGCCGGGGTCACCTTATTAAAACACATATTTACGGCGTGGGAAGAGGCCCAAGACGCCATAGGAATCTTTTGTGACCTCTCCAAGGCATTTGATTGCGTCGATCACGAAACCTTGCTCTTGAAACTTGAGCATTATGGACTTGGAATACTTGCGCTCAGTCTAGTAAAATCTTATTTAAAGGATAGGCAGCAGCAAGTTCAAATAAATGTTGTCAATTCACTTAGTTTAAAAGTAGAAATGGGAGTTCCACAAGGCTCGATATTGGGTCCTTTCCTCTTTTTAGTGTATATTAATGATCTACTCCATTTATTAAAAAATCAACCACAAATGGTGTTATTTGCTGACGATACTTCTTTAATTTTTAAGGTAGAAAGAAGTGCTACAAATTTTGACGACGTTAATAACGCCCTAATGCAGGTCCATAATTGGTTCACTGCTAATAATTTAGTATTAAATGGGAATAAAACTAAGTGTATACGATTTTCTTTACCTAATGTCAAAAGTAGTGATTGTGAGATAGTATTGAATCAAGAGAAACTAGAATTCGTCGATAAAACTGTTTTCCTGGGGATCACGCTCGACTCGAGGCTTCAATGGGGTTCTCATTTAACATCTCTGGCGGGACGGCTAAGTTCAGCAGCATATGCTGTCAGAAAAATCCGTCAATTTACCGATGTAGATACCGCGAGGTTAGTCTATTTTAGTTACTTTCATAGTATCATGTCTTACGGTATTTTACTTTGGGGACGGGCTGCAGACGTCGATTCTATTTTTATTTTGCAGAAAAGAGCCATCAGAGCCATATATAATCTCCGCAGGCGCGATTATCTAAGGGAACTGTTTAAGGTTATTAAGATCTTGACGGTACCTTGTCAATATATCTATGAAAACATCATGTACGTAAGAAAAAATGTACATCTTTTTACTAAAAGAGGTGATAGACATAATTATAGTACCAGAAATAGGGACCTATTAGTTCAACCAGGTTTCAGACTGGCTAAAGTGGACTCATCTTTCATGGGGTACTGTTTAAAATGTTACAATAAAATACCTCCCCACATACTTCAACTGAATGAGACGAAATTCAAAGTTTGTATAAAACGCACACTATGCAGCCAGGCATATTATAAGTTGGGGGATTATATCGCTGATAAAAATGCCTGGCTCAATGCTGGTCCTGCTCCACAACCACAACTAATTGATTAACATTTGAAAATACTGTTGGAGCTGCTGAAGATTGTAAGACTACCTTTGCTTTGTATAAACTCAATCTCCTTTGTATTGTATAATTGCATAGGACAAGTGTGAGTACTATGTACTATCGAGCTACCATTTACCGGGTAATGTCTTTCATTGACTTGAATGTGTCCTGGCGGCTGATAGATGTCATGCTCACTCAAATGTCTCGCTGACGGTGGCGCGTGTGTTGGATCATTTAGCTCCCTTCAAAATGGTTGAGCTGAATGGTGCTGATCCATGCGTCATGTTCGTGAACGGGCGCGGTCAGTTGGGACTGGTCATCTCTTAGCCACCACGGCTTATTTTTAATTATTTTATTATGGATTGTTTTGTTTGAATTTATATTTGCTGTACACTGGACACTCAATGTGTACGTCTTATTTACATCGTTCTCACATATAATTATACCTATATACAAGATTAATGATGTAACTAATATTTATGCAACAATATAATTTAAAAGAGTGTCCATGGAGTTTCTTGCCCGTTCTTCTCCATAGGTACCTACTACGCTTTGGAATGGGCAACTAGCTTCATATTTCTGACTGACCGACCACTTGACAATTCAAAAGTCCCTGTAAATGGTTTAATTGAAATAAAATGCTTTGAGTTTGAGTTTGAATGACTAAAAAAATTTCATCACGTGCACCGTTTCAAGCAAATAGCGCGCTTGAATCAATTAAATTTGAACTTTATGTCAATGTAATTACGGGTCACACGACGCGCACTCGTTTATTGCTATAACTGTATCCTTCATTAAGTAGGTATGTAATACCAATCAATTGAAAGTGGATAATTTAATTAATTGAATCTAAAAAACCCGTTAAAACTAATTTAAAAGTTAGAAAATAATAATAATAATAATAAAATGAATTTATTTCTCATCACAAATGTGAAAAATTAACAGGCAGTACTTAATCTAAGAAATAGGCTTAACATTTGTGAGAGACTGGTGCCCGAAAAAGGCATAAAATACCTGTGTTACGGGTCACCAGGCCCCCCATGCCTTACATAGGTTATGTACATATCAATTTAGATTAATTAACAATAAAGACAGAGTATGTGATGAATATTACTTAAAAACTAGGTACATTTAAATATAAAGAAAAATATAATGAAATAAACTTATATCTATACTGGACAGAAGATACATAATGTGATTTAAGTGTTAATGTGTATGTGTGTTAGAGAATGTGTGTATGCGTGTGTGTGTGTGTTAGAGAGGGTGTTTATGTCTGTGTGAGTGTGTATGTGTGTGTTTGTGCGAGATAGTGTATGCTTGTGAGGAAGATAGAAATTTAGCGGATAGGAATCAGAAGACTCTCAGTTGACTGGTAATCTAGGGTTTTAAGCCATTTACATACGGCTAGTTTACAAGCTGATCTACGCATTGGGTATATTGAGAGGGCAGTGTTGATTTTATTATACAGATATCCTCCAAGAAAACAGTAAAACCTTTGCGAAAGAATGGTGCGAAAGAAATTAGTAGGACAGACCTTACCTTTCCTTCGTTTATTTTTGTTGAGATTAGTGTCATATTTTATTTCTTTATGTTTTTTGTGTATCATAGCGAATATGAAGGTCTGCCTCACTGTTAGGATATCCCATCGTTTATATAACTCAGCAGTTGGATAACGAAAAGGGAGGCCGGCTCCAACTTTGAGAACGGCTCTCTGAGCTCTTTCAACTTCCAGAAGGTGTACTTTTCCTGCTCCTCCCCAGGAGGTTATGCAGTAGTTGACTATCGACTGGCAGAGTGCTGAGTACACTGTTTTGGTAGTCTTAAGATCCGCCACGTGTCTGAGTGTCTTAAAAATGTATATCAGCTTACGAATCCTAGTTACGAGAATGTCAATGTGAGCCTTAAAAGTGAGTGTCTGATCAATATACACTCCAAGATATCTAATAACATCCGTTCTTTCTAGGGGTGTACATAGGCACGAAGAAGGGGCTAAGATGGAACAACTGTGAGCAAAAATATTGAGAGTTGTGGGTGGCAAAAGATTTCTCCTAGGTGCAAAAGCCATATATTTGGTTTTTGGTACATTTAGTGTTAAAACATTGAATTTAAGCCATTGGCAAACCTCATTGAAGTCATTTTGGGCACTTTGGAAAACCTCATCCCAACTTTTTCCACTAAAGAATAGTGCAGTGTCATCCGCAAAAGATATCAATTTTCCTTGTTTAAGTTGGAGTTGGCACAAGTCATTAATATACACAAGGAAAAGGCTTGGACCCAGGACACTGCCCTGCGGCACGCCATAGTGCACAGAAAGTTCGTCACTAGTCCAGCTGTCAATTTTCACTCGTTGCTTCCTATTACTTAAGTAATCTTTGAGCAGTTGTAATGGAAGACCTCTGACACCGATTTTTTCGAGTTTAAGTAATAACACTGGAATAGGGACCGTGTCAAAGGCCTTTGCTAAGTCAAGGAACACCGTTACACACTTCCTACTACTGTCAACATTAGTCACAATATGGTTAGTGAGTTCGTGAACAGCGTCATCAGTTGACCTGCCAGAACGAAAGCCAAATTGAAGCGGTGAGAGAAGGGACTTCGACTCAAGGAAGTTCATGAGCCGTTTATTGATCAGTCGTTCTAAAACTTTGGACAAGGTGGGAAGGATCGAAATTGGTCTGTAGTTGTTAATGCAGTCTTTGTCTCCACCCTTATGAATAGGTTTAACAAGCGCTATCTTCAATGCTATTGGAAAGGTACCAGTGGTAAAGGCCAGGTTGCAGATGTGAGTGAGTGGAAGTGTAAGCTGTTTAACGTAGCGCTTTAAAATTTTACCCGATATCTGATCTACTCCAACAGCTGCATCCTCTTTTAAGTTCATTACTATGAGTTCCACCTCATTTTCATCAGCTGGAAGCAAGACAAGAGAGCTTGGTGATACAGGAATATTAGTTCGGCAATAACTCGATAGATCGGTGTTACCAATAACTTCTTCCGCCAGACTTTGTCCAACACCCGTAAAATATTTGTTAGCGTCATTGACACTGCTTTTAGGATCATTCGTTTTAATTAGAGCTGATGAATGGTCTATCTTTTTTTTAGTACTACATATATCTTTTATCACATCCCAGAGCTTTTTACTGTTATTTTTTGACTTTTCAATTTCCTGTTTCTCATATATTCTCTTCTGCTTCTTTAGGAGAGCGTTGCAAAAGTTTCTGTATCTTTTGTATGTTATGTTAAGTGTTTCATCATTAGGATTCCTTTTATACTTTTTGTGCAGATTGTCTCTATTACGCACACATCGTAATAGACCAGTAGTAATCCACGGTTTGTTTATTCTTTTCCTATTAGGCACTTTGACTACATTTGAGTTAACCTGAATGGCCTTATCTAATAGGGAAATAAGTTGATCGGTAGCTGCATTAGCATCGCTGCAGTCAAGTATCGGTTCAAAGTTAGTATCATTTATTGTGTTATCTAATCCGGTATAATTGATACGCCTCATTGTTAAAGAGGGTACGTAGAGTTTTGTGAGAAGGTTAATAGCAATGCCAACACTTTCGTGATCAGTGACTGAGGATTCGACAGTAAAGCAGGTGGCTTCCAATTTAGTTTTAATCATAATATGATCCAGACATGTAAAGCCATGCGTGGGTATGGTATGCGCGGGAAGTATACCATGACTAGCCAAGACGTTGAGGTATTCGAAGGAACGCTTATCATTAGTTTTAGGAGCGATGTCAATATTTATGTCTCCACACATGATAATATTTTTATAGTTGGATAATTTTCTTAGCAGCTCGTCCAATGAATAACAGAACCCAATTGTGTTACGCTGACCTGGCGGGCGGTAAATTCCGATTATACATGTATCAGAGCTGAGTCTTAACATAATACAATTAGCATCGATGATGGAAGGTTCCTCAGTTATAATTTTATAATTGTTTTTATGGTAGATGACAACACCTTCATTTTGAGTTTTATGGTAAGTCGTAGAGGTACAAGTATAACCATTCAGCTCAGGTATGAATTGTGTAGACTTAAGCCAGCACTCCGTTAAAATAATTATATCCCAATCAACGTCCGAGCGAGCCAATAATGTATTAAAACTGGGCATGTTACATTTTATGCTCCTTATATTTTGTGTCAGAATTTTTAGTTTATTGTTTGGCATTGGTATCATGGATTTGATATCTTCAACTTCGCAGGTCATAGAATTGGCCACCACTAAGGAATCGAGACTGTGATGAATAGATTCAAGACTAACGTTATCGAATTTTAAAATAAATTGTCTTTAATGCTGACTTATGGGATATGCAATGCACAAAAGATACATAGCACTTTGTACAAGAGATCAAAGTGAATCGGTAATGGTGATTGTAAATGGTGTTATAATATGTAAGTGTAGATGAAACAGTTGTGATTGAAAATTGTACAGTTTTGGTGAGTCTATGTCCAGAATTAAAATTGAAAATAAGAATTATCATGCATACACGTACAAGTACTCTTCTAGAGCGTAAATCCGTGAGTATAGTTTTGTATTCTTTGTTTATTACAAGGGAATTGTAATTATACATCAAAAGAGCTATCATGACTGCAGCCGAGATACAAGATAGATGTGTATATTTACCATGTGAAATTATAAATATGCGAATAATAAAAATTGAGTTAAGAATAACTTTAGAGAACATAATTAATAAGTGTCTATTATGAATCATGCACAGTAAACTTATAAGTACCAGAGACACTAGCAACAAAAAATAGTTTATATTTAGTCACATAATAATTTTAAGTATTTCAGCTTCTTCTTGAATTCGAATAGGGGCCTGGCCCTCCTCCTTCTTAACGTAAACCTTGCCGTAGGACGTCCACGTAGCTGCGAGTTTTTTGTTTTTGACATATCCCCTTGTCATGTAGTACAAACGTTGCGCTTTAGTAGTTAAGGACTCGGAGATAAAGATGGGCTTGGCTGGTCCCACTATTTTTAGACATGTCGTATTTAGTTGAGGTTCCTTTGCTTCGCGCTTGGCTTTATTATACTTTATTATATAAAATGAAAACAGCTTGTAATAAAGCATAAGTACAATTTCATATCAATTAAAATTAATGGGGATAAAGGAGTGTACGGTGCGTTATTGTCTTGATTTAAATGCCATTAAAGGTAATAGCGGCTTACCTGCAAATGCTACAACTAATAATGAAGGCGGTCCGCTTCCTAGAAGTCGTACTCGTGATACACCTACTGTATAACACCAAACTGTATTGAGAATGAACTATCTAATTAGTTTGCTAAGAAACTGAACAAAATTTTTATTAATCAAATATGTTTTTCTAAACCTACCTGGTTTAAAAATAATGACATTATTAAAATAAAAATGGTCAACAAAATAAAGACCATAACCGCCAATATCATAATACGTGACCAAAAATAACAGGTAAAAAGCGCAGACGTGGCTTACCCTTGCCAATAATAACTTAAAGCACAACATAAGCATAATTAAAATACAGTAATTTAGTATGAACTATATTATTTTAAAATAATAGTATATACAATGCGGTACATTCTATAAAGCTTTTTTGCCTCCTGTAAAATTTGATGAATGTTGTATTCGCTGCTTTGGATGCCGAGCGACACATTGTTTATCAATAGAACGTGGGAAATGATGTCTATACGTTTATTTATTTCAAATAACCAGTAAACATGTAATTAATTCGCATGACACAATTTCACCAAAACCATCATGCCACGAGCTTGAGCAGACCCACAAAGCCCTCCGGTATGGGGAACACAATCCAAGCTACTGGTGGTCAGGGCGCCTGAGAAAGAAGCCCCCTAACGATAACGATACGGGCCGTGTCCAGAAGTACCGCTTTCTGGATCAAGCCCTTGATCCAGCTGCCAAACCAGACCGTCCTCAGGTGTTGGTTAAGGCTCTTGGCTATTAGCCAAGTTACGACCATCGGCACAATGACTGCTGTATCCACATCCCACATGTCGACAACCTCGCGAGCCAGGTCGAGATACTTAATTTTCTACAGTTAGAAAATTAAAATTCTCGTCATGCGGTATCGCTCTATCGAACTATTTACTAATTTTTGCTTTTTGTTTCACGAAATAATATATTATATTTGTATATTATTTTATAACACAAAATAGTGGTAAGATTCAAATAGCTATATTAAAATACTCACTGCAACCAGCACTAAAAACAATGTCACAGTATGCGCCCCTATTCTCTACTTCAATACACAAGGGAATAATCTGACAAATTGTTAATCTACCTATTTATAATATATGTTAAACAAATTAACGTCATACAGAATATGTCTTTATTCTATTGATCATTTCTTGACAAGTGAAGTTTCATTGAAAACGTTTTATCAATGAAATGCTGACAAAAGGTAAGGAAGGTAACATATAGGTAAGGAATGCGCACCCCGTACCACAATAAAGCAACGTGCATTAGGGCAAGTTTTTTTTACTGTAGCAATGTTTGGTAATTTGAATGTGATTATTAGTTAAGTTTTTAAAATACCAAGTGAATTCGTATTATTTACCTCTCTAATTATGTTATTTATAATATTTTTGAACTCCCGCATAAATAATTGTCCTCTTACCGTTGAGTGTTCGCACTCGTGGTAGAAAAATGTGATCCTTCCTTCGACAGGTCAGATTATGTACATGCTGCTTTTAACAGGGACGATCATTAAAAAAAGTTTTATAATTAGTTCACAACGAGTTTACATGAAGTTTAGTTAATTTTAACGACTATTATATATATACTCATAGACCGAACAAAGTATTTAAGCCAAGTCTGGGCACAAACAAGAGTAGCGAAATTGTAGTTGAAGTGATAGTGGAAGTAGACGGCTGTGTCGTAGCTGTAGTTGAAGTGAAAGTGGATGGCTCTGTCTTAGTTGAAGTGGGTGTAAAAGTAGACGGCACTGTTGTAGTTGCAGCGGAAGAAGAGGGCTTTGTCGTAGTTACGGCGGAAGTAGATGGCTCTGTCGTGGTTGAAGTGGAAGTAGATGGCTGTGTTGTTGTTGTAGTGGAAGTAGACGGTTTTGTCGTAGTTACGGCGGAAGTAGATGGTTCTGTCGTTGTTGTGATTGAAGTAGAAGTAGATGGCCTTGTCGTAGTTGAAATAGAAGTGGAAGTAGATGGCTTTGTTGTTGTTGTAGTGGAAGTGGAAGGCACTGTCGCAGTTGTTTGAGTTGCTATGAGAATGGCTGGTTTCATTAGAGTTGTTGTGGTTGTTGATTGTTCAGTACACGTCGATAGTTTTCCGGTTTTTGCTGTTGTTTGAGATGTTGTGCTCGGAGAAAAAAATAGGCCCACTGGCACTAAAAAAAAAACTGACTATATAATAAACCTTTAACAGCAGCCCGGAGTCTGGAATTGTTCCCGGTTGATGGCAATAGGCTCGTTCTTAAATATAACTGGTGAAATGTGGTGTTTGCTTTAGGTACATTTCTGCCTGTCCCCTCGGGAAATACAGGCGTGATGTTAATTATGTAATGTGTTTGTAATACGCGTCGTGTATTATATTTGTAATACGGGTCGTGTTATGTTGCTTATTCCTACTTTTTTTTTTTTTATTGAGAATGGGAAATCATCAAATGACCCCTCCCGCTCTGGGTGGAGCGGAAGGGAGTGTCAGACTCTTACTGACTAAAACCCACCCGTGTTCCTTCCTTGGCCCTTTATGTTCCGGGTCAGCGGTACCCCTTTCGGATGATCCCGCTTTCCCGGCAGGCTTGGGCCCTAGTGGGCCCCCTCTTCGATGCTGACATCTCTTTGAGGCGCGCGTGGAACACGTACGCGCCGTCCAGCACGGGCCTGTTCCTGATCGGACGGTGAGCTACCCATTACTCACCGCCTGCAGACCCGCGCCTACGGTGGCCGGGAGTCGTCACGCGGCTCCCGACGCCCGGAGCGTCCACCGCGGCGGCTTGGACGGGAGACTCTCTCCCTCTCCCGTCCCGCCACCTCCTTCGCTAGCATGACTGCTTCGCAGAAGGAGGCGACTACCTCCCACTCCCCCTCGCCCCGGACCATGGCTTGGACCAGGGCCGGGCGTGAGAGGTCGCCGCCGCTGCCGATCGCCTCTACGAGGACACGGCGGTGCTCCGCCCATGCAGGGCAGGCCCCCACCGTATGCTCCACCGTGTCCTCGGGGCGATCATCGCCGTGGTGACCCCTGGGCGTTTTCTCCCGCCTGATGATGTGCAGGAACCTCCCGAAACATCCGTGTCCGGTGAGGACCTGCATCAGGCGGTAGGTGAGGACGCCGTGACGCCTCTCTAGCCACTCCTCAAAGAGGGGTCTTACCGCCGCTATCGTGGCGTGCCCTTGCTTATTCCTACTTTGAGTGGTATTAAAAGTACTCATACTAAGAGAGACCATTTCCTGATAATTGGTGTATTCTCTCGTAAAGACAATTTTGTGAATGTTTTTTTTTCAAATAAAAATTGTTCATTCTATAACACCATATTGCAATATAAAAATACTAACCCTTTATTAAGTCCATCACTAAACCTGTATCAACAGAAAAATATTAAGTATAATTTCATATCACTTACTTATTAAAATACATTATTTTATAATGATAATATTTGTAATGTTAATGTTGATGAAAAATACATACCTATGATTGGAACTGCATGTGTGACGTAACATGTCTAAAACAAACAATAACATAGAATTAGAGTTTCTTTATTATTTTTATTTATTTATTAAAACTTTATGCACAATTTAAAAAAAACTGTACAAAGGCGGACTTAATGCCCGAGGCATTTTTGCTAGTCTCCTTGACATATATCAAACTAGGTTCTATATATTTGGACTTGGCTGAGGCCTTGTAGTTAAGTACCTGGTACTTGTTGACAGGCTTACACTGTCCTGCTATACCTAATAACAGTCTAATTTGAAAACATTGTAATAGCCAATTATTTTTAAAACAGTATGTTATAATTGAAACCGAGCGCCTAGCTTCTGATGTTTCATGAGTGTGAGCGCCCATGTAGATTTTTGTGAAATAAAATAATGAATTTGAATTTACTTATTTTTGCTTTTGCTTTTCTTTCACGAATTAAAAGGACTTTTGGGTAAGCTTTCTTTACCCAAAAAATCACGTCGATCCATTGCTGAAAGAAGGACAAACCAGCAAACACGTTTTTGTATTTACAACTTTTATATTATTTATATACTCATTTACGAGATACTCGATTAACATTTAATTTTAATAAGTTTTTTTTTTTAAATTACTTTAAGAGAAAAACATTTAAAATATAAAAAGTAGAAGCCTACCAGTATCGGGAACAGGAACCAAGCTATTTATTGGTGGTCAGAACGCCTGAAAAAGGAGCCTCCTACACGACGTTTCCAGAAGTACGACTTTCTGGAACAAGCCCTTGATCCAGCCGCTTAACCAGAGACTCCTCAGATGATGGTCGAGGCTCTTGGCTATTGTGCCATTGGCCGATGCCTATCGGCTCAATGCCTGTTGTATCCACATGCCACATGCCACATGACGACAACATTGCGAGCCAGGTCATGATATTGTATACATAAATACCTTCTTATCTTTTTCAGCTTTTACGAGGTTCTCGTCATGTGGGACCGCTTTATCAAACTAAGTTCTATATTTAATAGTTTTTTTTTTCACGAATTGTTTTGTTTTTTACATGATTTTATTTATAACAAACACGGTGGAGACGACAATCCAACCATAAATTAAACTTCGTATATTAAGATATACGAACGACGATATAAGACGTTCCCAATCTGCTTACAAAAAATCTGTCAAATATATTTAATAGTTAAGTCACTATAGCTAGTCAAAGATCAGCAAAACTCATAGTCACCCCTTCACTATTATTTAGTTTGTTAGAAAAAATCACTTTTTTTATTTCGATGAGTTTTTATTCGATAGTTTCGAAATACGCATTAGTATTACCAGGGTTTTCATTTACTGTCTTATGGTAGTCGCCACATTGTACGTATATTATTAGTAAGATTCAAATACAAGTTATATTAAAATACTCACTGCAAGCAGTAATAAAAACAATGTCACAGTATTCGCCCCCATTATCTAATTCAATACATAAGGGAATAATCGGACAAATTGTTAACATACCTATTTATGATAAACATTAAACAAATTAACGTCATACAGATGTCTTTCTTCTATTGATAATTTCTTGACAAGTGATGTAAATAAACATTTTACAATGAAATGCTGACAAAAGACTTTTGTTTTGATGCAGATATTATGGCAGTTACTCGTACCATAAAAAAAAAATACTGAGGTAGGTATTTGCAGTAATAAATAAGTTAAATTATTTGAAAAAAATGTTGACTTGGTTGTGTGCTTTAATAAATCAACTTTGAAGGCAGTGTGGCCCTTTTAAATGTCTTCTTTTTTATATGGGTTAAGCTGACAGCTGAAGCTGGCTAAGAGCAGTGGTGACCCAGTGATAACGGCCTGGCCCTGCAGTCTCGACATAGTTAGCAATCGTTTTCGGTTGCTAAGTCCTAACCATCCAGATGTAACGATATTTGGTGGTCTCCACACTCTAATTTATCGGTTGTTTCTGGTATTTTAGGTAGGTACCGGTAGGTAACAACCGATAAATTTGAGTGTCGAGACTACCAAACATTTACATCAACATTTACATCTAGATTGTTAGGACTTAGCAACCGAAAACGATTGCTAACTATGTCGAGACTGCAAGGCCTGGCTTACGAGTTGTAGGTTTTGGGTTCGCACCCAGGCAGGTGCTTTACTTTGTGTAAATCATTTCATCACCACTGCTTTCAAAATGGTGAAGGAAAACATCGTCCTAGAACTAAACATTCGAAGACATGTGACATCTACTAACGCGCACTAGGCCTGCGTGGTGTATTACTGCCCACTCCCTCTCACAGAGAGGAGGCCTGTGTCCCAGCAGTGGAAACGGTATAGGCTGATTATGCTAAGCAGACATTTGAGCATTATTTTCCTTTTAGTGTAGCAACTACAAGGCAAGCTTGAGTGCTCAAGATTATTAGTTCAGCGACAACTCAAGACTTTCAGTGTTTGTCCACCGCCACCATCAAAGGGACGTCAACGAGAAACGAGATTGATTTGACCAAACGTGGCGTCCCGTTGACGGTCTTGCGGTGGACACGCGGCCATAGTAAATGTATATATCGCGACTTCGGATTGTCTTCTAATCACAAGTAAGGACGGAGCGCGTTTTATTTCAACTGGCAATGCATTCCACAAACAAGCGGCCTGGACAGTAAACGTTTTGTCGAGGAAAGCTGTGGAATGCATAGCCATTTGAAGCTTCAAGTTATCTGATGACCTTAAAAATTTCGTGTGGGAACTTAGTTATTTATTTTATTTTTCAGAAGGCTTACGGACCAACAACATTAAAAGAACAATTATATATAACTAAATTACTAATTCCATGCCCCCACAGATAATTACAAAATGATTATACTCCCTCATAGTTTAAGTTACATCTTATCTGTATACCAACATTACAATCGAATAAATGATTTATCCTCTATTCTACATAATTATTCCCTCGAAGTTAGATCTTAAGTCAATTTGTTCAAATTTTAAGCCAATCCGGACAGTAAGCGGTTCAAGTGCAGGCAAGTCCTCTTGTACAAAAAATGGCTTTGCTAAAAGCTTCCGTAGTGTGCTTGTATTGGTGCAGAAAAGGTCAATGCCTTATCCACAACAAATTTCGTTAAAACTGCGACTGACTCTAATAAAGTATGAATTACGTCTTTATTTTGTGTTTGCATAAGGCACATTTAGAAGTGCTCGCTATCACAGCCCCATCTGATTTAATTTTGAAACAAGTTCAGGACAGTCAATTGAACCATTTGCGATGTTAAACAAGTAACATACTCGTACATCATTAATATGACGTCTACGGTCAAGCGGCAGAAAATGGTACCTTCTACATCGGTGATTGTAATCAACAGATACTTGTTTCGCCCTCTAATCTAGGTACTTAAGAAATTTTCTCTGAATGCCCTAAATACGAGATAATATGTAGATCCATAACTGAGGGTGCCAGACTTGTGATGCATACAAACAACATATTCATTGATAGTTTCACGTTGTTTTATCTATTTACACTTGAAATTACTATCAATGAATAAATAAGTTTGCGCAAATAGTTTCGTCATGTAAACCCAGCTTTTGTATGTGTATAATATGTGTATTACTCAACCAAACAAATTGCTTTAAACTAGTTTTAAGGAATTCCTTAAATATGCATTCTTGCTTCCTTGTTATGATGAGCAATACTGGCAGCCGGCCGTCATAATGTTCGTCTTAGAATTAAATTGTAAAATTAATGTTCCTCGCGTATAATTATCTAAAAACGTGTCTAATTTCAATAGATTTAGTTATACAGGGTGTTCGGCAGAACGTTGAGCATACGAAAATGGCAGATAGGTGGGGGGGGGGGGGGGGTCGTTTGCTATCTACCCAGCTCAAATGATTTGACCTAGGCCCCGTAGATTTTTTATTTTGTTTTTTTTAATAACCGATTTTTATGAGTTTGTTTGATTTTTCTACACGTGGGGCAATCAGGTGGGGCAATCAGTTACTTGGAGGAAAAACTGAGGGCTATGTTGAAAGAATTGGAGTCCAGTAAAAACCAGTGCAATCAGCTGCTACAGAAAAGGGAATACAGTGAGGTGGAAATACAGATTCCAGCAATGTAGTGACACCCACGAACTGGCATTTTTACCATTCAAAGTGCATTTGTAAGAAAAAGTGCTATTCGCGGTGGATCTTTAGTTCTTGTTTCAAACAAATTGAAACGTAAACAATGTTCTGATTTAGTTAATTTTTCTATCGAGCGCACTATGGAGTTGTCTTGTGTTGAACTCGAGCGATACGTTATAATTTACGTTTATCGACCCCCTCTGGGGATTTTATTCGTTTAGAATCGGTAATGGAGGATTCACTCAATAAGTTAAAATCAAGACGTAATAAAGTATAATTTTATGTGGTGATTTTAATATTAATATTTTAGATGTTACTCCATCAAGTAATACACGTCTCACTCTGGGCTTGCGGACGGCGAGCAATGGGTAGCTCGCCGTCCGATAAGGACCAGGCCCGGATCGACGGCGCGATGTGTTCCACTTGCACCTCTAAGAGATGTCAGGTATATTGTCAGATATATTGGGATAGTATCAAATATCTGCTTGTAACGATTCAAACGCTACAATAAAAAAAAAAATAGTATGGGGAGCCCCTAATTTTTACCTTTTTTTTTATTTTAAGATTTTTCCTACGCTTACACACAATTACCGAGCTGGATTCCAAATTTCATCCTTCTAGGTCATCTGGAAGTAGGTTAGATTTAGGTACTATATGTCAGTCAGTCAGTCAGTGCTAAAATTTGTGACTTTTTGACCTTCATATCTTTATAACCGTTTGAGCTAGCTTCATGAAATTTTGGGCTTCTAGATGTCCTTATGGATATAATTAAAATTTCAACTTAAATATAAAAAATCAGTTTAAACTACTCTCATTACAAAGGTTCTCCAAAACGGTAAGAGACCCTGTCCGCTACAGTCTTCAGTATTCCGTTGCAGCTGCCACGCATTCTGCGGATCAGGGATACCGTTTTCTTACGGATGACGGCATGAAAGCCATCAGTGCGATAAAGCACAAACATCCCCGATGCACTAAAGAAATGAGGGAGCCCCAACATCACAACAAAAGTTCTGATTTAAAAGATTGATGACCAGACATATCAATTAGAAAAGTAGGTTGTAACCGTAGAAGTCATGCTGCAGAACCCCTTTTCCAGACCAAAAATATATGTAGGAGGGTAGCAACCACAGAAATATTATATCTATGGTAGCAACCCTACAAGAATAACAACTCGATAAGAGTGACAACCCTATAAGAGAGTAACAACCCTACAATAGTGACAACCCTGTAACAATTAAGTAGAATAACCTATATAACTTAACCTATTAAACTACATAAACTTAGTAAACGACATCAAAGTGCAGCAGATATACAATACATTCCAATGTCGACCTTCAACTTAGACGTTATAAGTGCGAACTCCAGGTGCGTCCACTAGATCTGCGAGTAATCTAAGAACAAACGACTTAAGACTATAGCCTGATGATATTCATATCAGAGGTTAAATCTGTATACATCTGCAATAATACAACATGTTTGCGTCTAATAAAATTATCCCGCGCGTTAAACTGTTGAGGTCCATGGACATAATGCATTATTGTTCATCCCCCATAGCCAATAGCGTGGTAATATATAGGCAATTCGATAATCACACTTTTGAAAAATATTTATATAAAATGTATGCAGTAGTTATGGCGACCATCCGGAACCTACCATCCAGTCAAACAGGCAAACGGACAAACATTCTAAAAACTATATTTTCACCATCAGTCTTGTTTCCACACCTCGTAGCAAGTACAGTTTTATCCCCCTTACTATTTTATTAAATGGTTTAGGTATAGATTGTTTTTCTATTCATTTCAATATTAAGTGTAAAATAAAAGACTAGGTCATATATATATTGTTTTATTTACTACAAATATTCATAGTATTGCAATATAAATTGTAGTTAAGTATTATCTTATTATGACATATTCAATATATATCAGCATAGATTTATATCTGTTTCAAGACTCCGGGGTGCTACTACTCTGCCAGGGTTGTGGGGAACTTCGAATGGGTTACCGTGGCCCATGGCACAAGCAACTGAAGGAACACGGGTGGGTTTTAGTCAGTAAGAGTCTGACACGCCCTCCCGCTCCGCCCAGAGCGGGAGAAGTTATTTGATGATTTCCCACCCTCAAAAAAAAAGGTTGCTACTACTGAAAAATTCCAGATGGGAAACCCAATAACACTTTGCGCGACCCGAGAATCGAACCCAGGACCTCATGCTCAGCAGTACCGCTTGCCTCAACTATACCAATGAGGCAGTACGTAAATGATGAATACAATTATAGTTTCAAGAGAGTCGCTCCCGGGAGAACTGCTTGCACCCGCAACACCGCATGTTGATTGCTGCCACGCCGGTCGGTCTAGATTATCAACCATTGAATAATGTTGTTACAACTATAGTTACTGTCGCTAATGAGACTCAATTACTTTTTCTATTGTAACTGAACTTAATCAGCTCGTTCGACAGATGAGGGGTTAGACCACATTATCAACGTTTCAAATAAACCATGCAAGACATCACAAACACGGTTTAAAAAAAATAACACAACATGCCTTATGTTTGTATCAATCGTATATACGTAGCCATATGACTAAAACTATTGTAGTGCTCATAATCAAAAATAAAACGAGTGATATCGCGGAGAAAATAATACTAGGTAGAGGCCTATTTATCTGACAATGGTGATCACGAAAGTGCTTGATAGACTGCTTAACAGACAGAATAAAATAAAATAAATAACTTCACGCCTGTTATCCCTTGTGGATCCCCTATCCGTACACCTTGGGTTAGCCGGGCAGAGGTGTAAAAGTAAGAAAAAATAATATTTTATTTGAAACACGCACAGGCAATGCAAGCAGTAAAAAAATAAAGGAGCATATATTATAACAAAAAAAAATACTTTAAAAACAATAATAAACAAGAAAATAAAAACCTGTACGAGGCTTAAAGGCTCCTATCTCAGTTTAATGCTGCAATATTTAAAAAATAAATACCACAGCGCTCATATTCTAATAGGGCCCGCTGTGATGCCACGGACACACCTAGGGACATCTGTAAATCCCACATAAAAAAATTATAATAAGAAAATAAAGTATTAAAAGAATTGTTTTCAATAAATAAAACCATAACTACGAGTATGTACAGAAACGCCTTGTCTACAGGTTTATTATAAGTAACAATCTATTTATTCATCTATCTATCTGTCTTCTTCTTATGTGCAGTCCCGGCCTACGGGTACCAGTTTTACCAAGGTTTGTTACTTGCAAATGCTAGCAGAATTCTGGTACCTGCTTTGGAGACAATGGTTCGTTTTACTCAAACATTTTAAGGATATTGTGACCCCCTGAACAGCTTTTTGTGACCATATTGTGATCATCTTTAATAGCAGTGGGTTTACGGTACAGCAGGCTGATTTTGCATCACTGTAAAAATCACAGTGAACTTTATAGGGATTACAATATGGTTGCTGCTGCCAGAAGAAAAATAATTGTGAAAGGTCTGTACGTGAATAATAAGGTAAAGATAAAAATAAACAAACGAATAGCAACCCAATACATTTTAATAATCAATGAAAATCACGATTATAAAGAAAACATAAACTTCTCAATATATTGTCCATATTAATATAATTATACAATATTTATAATTAATTTCTTATGAATATTTTGTCATACCGCAGCCAAATTGCGTAACACTTTTACAATCACAGTCCCTTTCAATAACATCACAGAGATTTAAACATAAAATCTAAATATATGAAAACATCAGCATAAATAATAATATTAACAACTATGTAGACATAAAATGTATCCCAAAACCCAATAATAATAACAATAATACCCCATTTACACGAGGCTAGTTTCTTGCTTGTGACATACAATAAAATTTAAGCAACAAAGATTTGCAACGTCTGAACAATGTTTAGACAGTACAACTTTTATCGTGTTAATCAATCAGGCTTACATTGGTGCCGATTCTGTTGTACACCGAACTAAACTAACTAAACTATCACTAAAATTCCTTACTTTTGGCTATGAGAATCTTAACGCTATTCTGCAAAATATAATCTCTAAATTTAAAAATAATTTTGACACATCTAAAATCAAATTTGACAATTATTGCGACTCCACGTGGTACTTGATTGCCGTACCACGTGATCTTTTTTTAGAGCCGTAGGCGCGCATTATGCGCGGCCTCGACTTGTTTTGTATGGAATTTTTTACTTTTTGTATGTAAAATATAAAAAAATATTACCAACACGTAGAGTTTTATAGGTTTACGGGTTACAAAGGGGGTCGAAATTTTCATTATTTTTGCGATACGACACACCGTTTTCGAGATATAAGCAAAAGAAAAGAAAAAAAGATACAGTACCGTTTTTGCATCTGAAGTCGAGGTGTTGGTGTGAATTTTAGTTCATGACAACTAATTTTATTCCACACCTTTTTAATCGCGATTAAAAATAGTCAGATTTAGTTAAGACAATCAAAATTTTAGGTGAAAAACGTAAAATTCAGAATAGCAAAATTGCCATTTTCACTAAATTATAATCTCAGTGCCATCTTAGTGCTGTCAAACTAAAATATAGTTAAGTTGTGTCACTTTAGCCAATTTCAGAATGGGAAATCGTCGTTTGACAGGAATAAACAAAATTTTAGTGATTTTTAGTCTAGTTTAGAGAATTTTGTGACAAGAGAATCGGCACCATTGTGTTATTGCAGAGATTAATAATTGTCACATGGTTTTGGCGTTTTTGCGGTGATTGACATACAAACTGTTGTTTTAGTTGTTGAGGAGCTTCCCGTGCACTAACAATGTCTTTTTGTAGTGCTGCTACATTTGTGTGTGGTAGGTTTTGTTGGACACTGTTTCGTTGTAGTGGTGCTACATTTGTGTGTTGTGGGATTACATTTGTGTGTGGTAGTTACTGTTGGACACGGTTTCGTTGTAGTGGTGTGACATTTGTGTGTCGTAGTTACTGTTTGACACGGTTTCGTTGTTGTGGTGTGACATTTGTGTGTGGTAGTTACTGTTGGACACGGTTTCGTTGTAGTTGTGTGACATTTGTGTGTAGTAGTTACTGTTTGACACGGTTTCGTTGTAGTTGTGTGACATTTATGTGTGGTAGTTACTGTTTGACACGGTTTCGTTGTAGTTGTGTGACATTTATGTGTGGTAGTTACTGTTTGACACGGTTTCGTTGTAGTGGTGCGACATTTGTGTGTAGTAGTTACTGTTGGACACGGTTTTGTTGTAGTGGTGTGACATTTGTGTGTGGTAGTTACTGTTTGACACGGTTTTGTTGTAGTGGTGTGACATTTGTGTGTAGTAGTTACTGTTTGACATGGTTTCGTTGTAGTGGTGTGACATTTGTGTGTGGTAGTTACTGTTTGACACGGTTTCGTTGTAGTTGTGTGACATTTATGTGTCGTAGTTACTGTTTTACACGGTTTCGTTGTAGTTGTGTGACATTTGTGTGTAATAGTTACTGTTTGACACGGTTTCGTTGTAGTTGTGTGACATTTATGTGTGGTAGTTACTGTTTGACACGGTTTCGTTGTAGTGGTGCGACATTTGTGTGTAGTAGTTACTGTTTGACACGGTTTCGTTGTAGTGGTGTGACATTTGTGTGTGGTAGTTACTGTTTGACACGGTTTCGTTGTAGTTGTGTGACATTTATGTGTGGTAGTTACTGTTTGACACGGTTTCGTTGTAGTGGTGTGACATTTGTGTGTGGTAGTTACTGTTTGACACGGTTTCGTTGTAGTGGTGTGACATTTATGTGTGGTAGTTACTGTTTGACACGGTTTCGTTGTAGTTGTGTGACATTTATGTGTGGTAGTTACTGTTTGACACGGTTTCGTTGTAGTGGTGCGACATTTGTGTGTAGTAGTTACTGTTTGACACGGTTTCGTTGTAGTGGTGTGACATTTGTGTGTGGTAGTTACTGTTTGACACGGTTTTGTTGTAGTGGTGCGACATTTGTGTGTAGTAGTTACTGTTTGACACGGTTTCGTTGTAGTGGTGTGACATTTGTGTGTAGTAGTTACTGTTTGACACGGTTTCGTTGTAGTGGTGTGACATTTGTGTGTGGTAGTTACTGTTTGACACGGTTTCGTTGTAGTTGTGTGACATTTATGTGTGGTAGTTACTGTTTGACACGGTTTAGTTGTAGTTGTGTGACATTTATGTGTGGTAGTTACTGTTTGACACGGTTTCGTTGTAGTGGTGCAACATTTGTGTGTAGTAGTTACTGTTTGACACGGTTTCGTTGTAGTGGTGTGACATTTGTGTGTAGTAGTTACTGTTTGACACGGTTTCGTTGTAGTGGTGTGACATTTGTGTGTGGTAGTTACTGTTTGACACGGTTTCGTTGTAGTGGTGCGACATTTGTGTGTAGTAGTTACTGTTTGACACGGTTTCGTTGTAGTGGTGTGACATTTGTGTGTGGTAGTTACTGTTTGACACGGTTTCGTTGTAGTGGTGCGACATTTGTGTGTGGTGGTTACTGTTGGACACGGTTTTGTTGTAGTGGTGTGACATTTGTGTGTTGTAGTTACTGTTTTACACGGTTTCGTTGTAGTGGTGTGACATTTGTGTGTAGTAGTTACTGTTTGACACGGTTTCGTTGTAGTGGTGTGACATTTGTGTGTGGTAGTTACTGTTTGACACGGTTTCGTTGTAGTGGTGCGACATTTGTGTGTAGTAGTTACTGTTTGACACGGTTTCGTTGTAGTGGTGTGACATTTGTGTGTGGTAGTTACTGTTTGACACGGTTTCGTTGTAGTGGTGCGACATTTGTGTGTGGTGGTTACTGTTGGACACGGTTTTGTTGTAGTGGTGTGACATTTGTGTGTTGTAGTTACTGTTTTACACGGTTTCGTAGTAGTGGTGTGACATTTGTGTGTGGTAGTTACTGTTTGACACGGTTTCGTTGAAGTGGTGTGACATTTGTGTGTGGTAGTTACTGTTTGACACGGTTTCGTTGTAGTGGTGTGACATTTGTGTGTGGTAGTTACTGTTTGACACGGTTTTGTTGTAGTGGTGCGACATTTGTGTGTAGCAGTTACTGTTTGACACGGTTTCGTTGTAGTGGTGTGACATTTGTGTGTAGTAGTTACTGTTTGACACGGTTTCGTTGTAGTTGTGTGACATTTATGTGTGGTAGTTACTGTTTGACACGGTTTCGTTGTAGTTGTGTGACATTTATGTGTGGTAGTTACTGTTTGACACGGTTTCGTTGTAGTGGTGCGACATTTGTGTGTAGTAGTTACTGTTTGACACGGTTTCGTTGTAGTGGTGTGACATTTGTGTGTCGTTGTTACTGTTTTACACGGTTTCGTTGTAGTGGTGTGACATTTGTGTGTGGTAGTTACTGTTTGACATGGTTTCGTTGTAGTTGTGTGACATTTGTGTGTGGTGGTTACTGTTTGACACGGTTTCGTTGTAGTGGTGCGACATTTGTGTGTAGTAGTTACTGTTTGACACGGTTTCGTTGTAGTGGTGTGACATTTGTGTGTGGTGGTTACTGTTGGACACGGTTTTGTTGTAGTGGTGTGACATTTGTGTGTAGTAGTTACTGTTTGACACGGTTTCGTTGTTGTGGTGTGACATTTGTGTGTAGTAGTTACTGTTTGACACGGTTTCGTTGTAGTTGTGTGACATTTATGTGTGGTAGTTACTGTTTGACACGGTTTCGTTGTAGTGGTGCGACATTTGTGTGTAGTGGTTACTGTTTGACACGGTTTCGTTGTAGTGGTGTGACATTTGTGTGTGGTAGTTACTGTTTGACACGGTTTCGTTGTAGTGGTGTGACATTTGTGTGTGGTAGTTACTGTTTGACACGGTTTCGTTGTAGTTGTGTGACATTTATGTGTGGTAGTTACTGTTTGACACGGTTTCGTTGTAGTGGTGCGACATTTGTGTGTAGTGGTTACTGTTTGACACGGTTTCGTTGTAGTGGTGTGACATTTGTGTGTGGTAGTTACTGTTTGACACGGTTTCGTTGTAGTTGTGTGACATTTGTGTGTAGTAGTTACTGTTTGACACGGTTTCGTTGTAGTGGTGTGACATTTGTGTGTGGTAGTTACTGTTTGACACGGTTTCGTTGTAGTGGTGCGACATTTGTGTGTGGTGGTTACTGTTGGACACGGTTTTGTTGTAGTGGTGTGACATTTGTGTGTCGTTGTTACTGTTTGACACGGTTTCGTTGTAGTTGTGTGACATTTATGTGTGGTAGTTACTGTTTGACACGGTTTCGTTGTAGTTGTGTGACATTTATGTGTGGTAGTTACTGTTTGACACGGTTTCGTTGTAGTGGTGCGACATTTGTGTGTGGTGGTTACTGTTGGACACGGTTTTGTTGTAGTGGTGTGACATTTGTGTGTAGTAGTTACTGTTTTACACGGTTTCGTTGTAGTGGTGTGACATTTGTGTGTAGTAGTTACTGTTTGACACGGTTTCGTTGTAGTTGGGTGACATTTATGTGTGGTAGTTACTGTTTGACACGGTTTCGTTGTAGTGGTGCGACATTTGTGTGTAGTGGTTACTGTTTGACACGGTTTCGTTGTAGTGGTGTGACATTTGTGTGTGGTAGTTACTGTTTGACACGGTTTCGTTGTAGTTGTGTGACATTTATGTGTGGTAGTTACTGTTTGACACGGTTTCGTTGTAGTGGTGCGACATTTGTGTGTAGTGGTTACTGTTTGACACGGTTTCGTTGTAGTGGTGTGACATTTGTGTGTGGTAGTTACTGTTTGACACGGTTTCGTTGTAGTTGTGTGACATTTGTGTGTAATAGTTACTGTTTGACACGGTTTCGTTGTAGTTGTGTGACATTTATGTGTGGTAGTTACTGTTTGACACGGTTTCGTTGTAGTGGTGCGACATTTGTGTGTGGTGGTTACTGTTGGACACGGTTTTGTTGTAGTGGTGTGACATTTGTGTGTGGTGGTTACTGTTTGACACGGTTTCGTTGTAGTGGTGCGACATTTGTGTGTAGTAGTTACTGTTTGACACGGTTTCGTTGTAGTGGTGTGACATTTGTGTGTGGTAGTTACTGTTGGACACGGTTTTGTTGTAGTGGTGTGACATTTGTGTGTCGTAGTTACTGTTTGACACGGTTTCGTTGTAGTGGTGTGACATTTGTGTGTGGTAGTTACTGTTTGACACGGTTTCGTTGTAGTGGTGCGACATTTGTGTGTCGTAGTTACGGTTTTACACGGTTTCGTTGTAGTGGTGCGACATTTGTGTGTGGTAGTTACTGTTTTACATGGTTTTGTTGTAGTGGTGTGACATTTGTGTGTTTTGGTGTGGCATTTGTGTGTGGTGGTTACTGTTTGACACGGTTTCGTTGTTGTGGTGTGACATTTGTGTGTAGTAGTTACTGTTTTACACGGTTTCGTTGTAGTGGTGCGACATTTGTGTGTAGTAGTTACTGTTTTACACGGTTTCGTCGTAGTGGTGCGACATTTGTGTGTAGTAGTTACTGTTTTACATGGTTTTGTTGTAGTGGTGTGACATTTGTGTGTTTTAGTGTGGCATTTGTGTGTGGTGGTTACTGTTTGACACGGTTTCGTTGTTGTGGTGTGACATTTGTGTGTTTTGGTGTGGCATTTGTGTGTGGTGGTTACTGTTTGACACGGTTTCGTTGTAGTGGTATGACATTTGTGTGTTTTGGTGTGGCATTTGTGTGTAGTGGTTACTGTTTGACACGGTTTCGTTGTAGTGGTGTGACATTTGTGTGTGGTAGTTACTGTTTGACACGGTTTCGTTGTAGTGGTGCGACATTTATGTGTAGTAGTTACGGTTTTACACGGTTTCGTTGTAGTGGTGCGACATTTGTGTGTAGTAGTTACTGTTTTACATGGTTTTGTTGTAGTGGTGTGACATTTGTGTGTTTTGGTGTGGCATTTGTGTGTGGTGGTTACTGTTTGACACGGTTTCGTTGTTGTGGTGTGACATTTGTGTGTAGTAGTTACTGTTTTACACGGTTTCGTTGTAGTGGTGCGACATTTGTGTGTAGTAGTTACTGTTTTACACGGTTTAGTTGTAGTGGTGCGACATTTGTGTGTAGTAGTTACTGTTTTACATGGTTTTGTTGTAGTGGTGTGACATTTGTGTGTTTTGGTGTGGCATTTGTGTGTGGTGGTTACTGTTTGACACGGTTTCGTTGTTGTGGTGTGACATTTGTGTGTTTTGGTGTGGCATTTGTGTGTGGTGGTTACTGTTTGACACGGTTTCGTTGTAGTGGTGTGACATTTGTGTGTTTTGGTGTGGCATTTGTGTGTGGTGGTTACTGTTTGACACGGTTTCGTTGTTGTGGTGTGACATTTGTGTGTAGTGGTTACTGTTTGACACGGTTTCGTTGTAGTGGTGTGACATTTGTGTGTGGTACTTACTGTTTGACACGGTTTCGTTGTAGTGGTGTGACATTTGTGTGTAGTAGTTACTGTTTTACACGGTTTCGTTGTAGTGGTGTGACATTTGTGTGTAGTAGTTACTGTTTTACACGGTTTCGTTGTAGTGGTGTGACATTTGTGTGTAGTAGTTACTGTTTTACACGGTTTCGTTGTAGTGGTGTGACATTTGTGTGTAGTAGTTACTGTTTTACACGGTTTCGTTGTAGTGGTGTGACATTTGTGTGTAGTAGTTACTGTTTGACACGGTTTCGTTGTAGTGGTGTAACATTTGTGTGTTTTGGTGTGGCATTTGTGTGTTGTGGTGGGACATTTGTGTGTTGTGGTGTTACACTTGTGTGTTGTGGTATGACATTTGTGTGTTGTGGTGTTACACTTGTGTGTTGTGGTATGACATTTGTGTGTGGTAGTTACTGTTTGACACGGTTTCGTTGTAGTGGTGCGACATTTGTGTGTAGTAGTTACTGTTTTACATGGTTTCGTTGTAGTGGTGCGACATTTGTGTGTAGTAGTTACTGTTTGACACGGTTTCGTTGTAGTGGTGTGACATTTGTGTGTGGTGGTTACTGTTTGACACGGTTTCGTTGTAGTGGTGTGACATTTGTGTGTAGTAGTTACTGTTTGACACGGTTTCGTTGTAGTGGTGTGACATTTGTGTGTGGTGGTTACTGTTTGACACGGTTTCGTTGTAGTGGTGTGACATTTGTGTGTAGTAGTTACTGTTTGACACGGTTTCGTTGTAGTGGTGTGACATTTGTGTGTGGTGGTTACTGTTTGACACGGTTTCGTTGTAGTGGTGCGACATTTGTGTGTGGTGGTTACTGTTTTACACGGTTTCGCTGTAGTGGTCGTACACTTACACGGTTTCGTTGTGTTTGGTGGAGGTTTCGTACACTTACACGGATTACAGTGACACGAGGGTGGTTTTGTTGAGCATGGTCTCGTTGTTGTAGTTGTTGTGTTCGTACACCTACAACGTCTTGTCGTATCTGTTGTGCATGGAGGGGTAGTTGTGGTTGATGTTCTTTCACATGGTATCGTTCTTCTTATACAAGCTATAATATAAAATTATTTATGTAAATCTAATTGTTTGTAGAAAAATAACAGATCTAGTTAAGTGGAATGGACTTAAGCTCGTTTATATTAACACTGGGAAACATGTAAATGAATGCCTTAATAGTATAGAAATAATAACAGAAAAGAATAGAAAATAGACTTAATAGAAAAGGGTGCTTGTATCTTGGTATTCATTTAAGTGTCACCTAGTGTTGATGAGAATAATTTTAATAATTTATATGTATATATTCCTTTTTGTACACCACAAAACAAAAAAAATACGAACTCTACTTAATGTACAATGGGCCGCCTTGTCGCTTTCTGCGATCTCTTCCCGGCAATCTTGGAATAATTTTCTTTATTTTGAGGGCGGACATGTCCATCGATGTAAACCACGGCGAAGGTGGTGTAACGATCTGATAAGGTTTGCAAGGTCAACATGACCAGAGATCGCACAAGATAGGTAGGTTTGGAAGGAAACAGGGGAGGCCTTTGTCCAGCAGTGGGAAACAGCATTGGAAAACAAGAAAAAAGAAACACCCACACTCCGACCCACGCAGCTCCACCCAAATTTCAGTTCCAACTGGAACTTCAAAATCGATTCGCCTTGCTTAAAACCTCAGGCACTTTTCAAGAGAAAGCTGACGTGGTAGTCAAAGCACTACCTGACGTGTCCTGTAGACTTTTCCCGTCGTAGCGAAACAGTAAGGTGCCCAAACTTTCCTCGGAGACTCTTGGACTTATGAAGGAAAGAGGAGAGTTGCCATCCACGCAGCCGTCTTCGTCAGATAAAAGAGCCTTAAAAAAATATAGTTGACGCAACGCGACCTTCGATGCTCCAACACGCGCGACATTAAGATCAGAACCGATGGTCGAAACTGTTCACTCAGCAATTAGGCCCCATCTGACGAAAGTAAGAACTGTGGGTGGCAGAATCGTGCCTTCAAAGTCCGAGATACTCGAAGAAGTCGAGGATTTGTACGGGTACTTATATTAAATGCGGATGGTAAAATCAGCGGGACATAATGAAGATTTCGAGAACAGCTATAGAACAACAAAGCACCTGGTAATAACGGAATAATGACAGCGCTCCTTAAAGCAGGCTCCAGTCCTGAGGGAGCCAGTCTTTTCAACTCCGTTTTCCAAGAGGGTACAACGCCCCAGGTGTGGATAAGAGCTGCGGTGGTGTTGTTCTTCAAAAAAGGTGACAAAACCTTCCTGAAGAATTATAGACCCAGTTCACTTCTGAGCGACGCATGGCAGCTGTACTCGAAGGTCGTCATGAACCATCTCCTAGGAGACTTGACGAATTCTAGAAACCAAAACACCCGATTTTCGATAAGTTTCAGTACCATAGATGACATTCATATTGTTCGGCAAATTGTAAAGAAGTCTGAAGAGCACAACCAATCGCTGTGTGGCATTTATAGACTATGAGAAAGCTTTCGACACCATCGAAATATGGGCAGTTCTGGGTTCTCTGCAACGATGTCGGATTCACTGGCACTACATCGAAGTGTTGAGTGTGTTGTGTTGTTGTTTGTATGACGCTGCCACTATGAGTGTCCAGATCCAGGAAAGGCAAACCAGCACCATCAAACTGCTCAGAACCCCCTGCCCCTGCTGACAGGGGTATGTGATATCCCCAAAACTGTTTACCGATTCGTAGGAGGACGTTTTTAAGACGCTGGACTGGACTGGACAGAGTATCAACGTGATTGGGTAGTACATTTCACACTTTCGCTTTGCCGATGACTTCGACATAATGGCAAAGATGCTGGAACAGTTAGACCAGATGTTGCACAGCCTAAATGGAGCCTCTCAGTGGGTTGGCTCATGCATGAAACGAAAGATATGTACATCTTGCACATCCTGCTGGTACAATCCACATCGAAGGGTCGCTTCTAGAACTTGTGAAGGAGTTCACATTTTGTAAGTTTTGTTTAATTTTTGTTTTTTAAATAATAATTGTTTTACTTAAATTATGCATGCTGATTCACATCGAGTAGGTGTCAATCAGAAATATTGTGTTGTAACTGTTTTAATGCATTTGTGATTGTACATCAGTTTTGTGAATTATAATAATAAAAAGAAAAAAAAAAGGAGTATATCTAGTTAGGAAAATCATCAAGCTCAGTAGAAATAACTTTGAGAAAGAAATTGACAGAAGGATCCAGTTGGGTTGGCAGTGTTTGGAAAACTTCCTCAAGTCTTCTCGTCGTCTATCTCGCAATGTTTGATGACTGAGGTCTTCAACCAGTATGTCCTGCCCTTTATGACATATGCAACTGACACAGCATATGCAGTGGACACTGACAGTCAGGCGGGTTCACAAATTCAAGGTCGCTCAGCGCGCTTTAGAGCAAGTTATGCTCGGAGTTTATTTGAAGGAGAAAAACAGAAATTAAGTAATACGGAACAGAATCAGAGTTACCGACATAGCTTGGACTACGTAAGCTAAAGTGCCAGCGGGCTGGCCATGTTCGTCGAAGGACCGATGGCTGGTGGAGTAGAATTCGTTTACTCCACCAGCCATCGGTCCTGAGTGGAGACCGCGTATCGGCAAGCGTAGTGTGGGACGCTCCCCAGCTAAACTGACGACCTTAAATAGGTGGCCGGGACAGACTGGATGCGGAAGGCGGAGGACAAAGTATTGTGGCGCAAGGCTGCGCCACAATACTTTAAAAGGCTTAGAAAGGCCTATGTTCGGCAATGTACCGCGATAGGCTGCTGAGTGGATTGCTTCACCCACAAGATCGTTCGGAAGTAGATTATTAATCAAATTTTAAGCTGACCCTTAAAAAAAAGTGGATCTTCCCAGTTATTATCTAGCGCACAGGACCCTGTCGATTCTCCAAATAGGTGTAATGCTTATTTAACTTCTCTAGGCAAATATCTTTCTGACGCGACTGTCCGAGACTCAAACATCCCTAGCGGGCAAATATAACCCGCCGTGAATCTCCACCACATTATTTCTTCTTCCACCCAACCGATGAAAATGAAATAGTAAAACTTAAAGTTCAACTTATTATAGTTCACAGCGCTGGCGGACTGAATGAAATTAGTGTTATACTAATTATACTACTTAAAAAAACACTGATATAACCACTCACTTACATTTTTAGCTTAAGTTTGGAAAACTGTATTTTGCCAGACTGCTGGAAGGTTGCCTGTGTCCGACTCATTCATAAAAGTGGTCTTATAGAACTACCGGAAACCTACCGTCCTGTCGCACTCTGGTGAATTCTATCAAAACTTCTCGAAAAAGTGACAAATAAGTGACTAGTCATATTTTTTTGAAGATAACTATCTGATATCTGAAAGACAGTTAGACCAACTCCATGGCTGCTAATATTGAAAAGGGCGAGCACGCCATGGCAGTTTTCCTTGACCTAGCCAAGGTGTTTGACCCAATATCGATAGATCTACTACTGTCCAAACTAGAGGGCGCAGATGACACGGCAATCATTTTCCATGCCAAAACTTGGGAAGAGGTGTATGTTCTTGCCGGAAATGATCTGTTGCCGAAATTTTATTTTGCACAATTTATTATTTCAGTTAATTTTTTTATTTTGTCTTAATAGTTCGCTACCCATAGTAAATTAAGTATTCTGTCCATTATTAAACATCCTGAAATTAAATTTAAGTTAAGGCAAACATGTCTCGAATTTTAATTTGAAATGACGCAACTCAGGCCCCCAAGATACAGGCGCTGCCTAGTTTGGGGACCGCTGTTCAAATAACTATGTTCAATTTTTTTTTTTCATTATAATTATTTTAAAATGTATTCTCAAACAATGGACTATTTAATTAATCTTATTGTTATTATTCTTATTAATGCATTAGATAAGTCTTATGAAACCAAAAAGCAAAAACCAAGAAAGTAAAGTTCTAAATAAATAAATAAATCTAAATAATAATAATAAATAAATCTAAACTAGTTTGTGTATAATATAATACACTGGCCTTCAAAACTTAGCACCGCACTTTTAAAATTGCAATAACTTACAAAGTACCTACACAAGATATATTTTCGAAATAAAAAGGATTACAAGAAGAACTTATACAAACCCATATTAAATAAAATAAAATAAAAAATACTGTAGCTGGCACTTCAATTCAAAGCTATGAAAATAATTCAAAGTATTATATAAACAAAATAATTAAAATAATGAGCGATTTAAGAATAATACTTAACAATATTTTGAATTTACGCTTCAAAAAATGTTGTCTCGTTAAAACAATTAAGTACCATGACATTAATCGTACAAATAACTAATAAAACTTCATTTTTTTTCATTTTAAGTATTTTATTTTTAATTATGTTCATAGCTTAATTGCAGCGCCAGCTACAATATTTTTTTTTCAGTATGCAGTTTTTTTTAACACGCTTTTATTAGCTTAGTATGTATCTATGGATCTATGTATCTATGTAATGGAATGTTTTAACTAGATTTTCATTCCCTTCAAAATTTCAAAAAGATTTGAAACTTCGCACTAGTGTGCGAAGTTTCAAATCTTTTTCTTATAAAGGCTATTTTTTTTTTTTACTAATTTAATTCTATGGATTTCTAAGTCTGCGAATAAATGATTATTATTATTATTATCACTGCCAGGATTCTCAGGATTAACGATGTTTCCATCCCTGATACCCGGTAGTGTCTTCATGCCAAGTGCACGTATACAAAAAACTTTTCGGAGAGGGAGCCTGAGACAACGGCTACCACATCCAAGGAAGGCAGCAGGCGCGCAAATTTCTCATTTCTTACATTAGTTACCGATTTTGAATAAAATATTGTGTACTGTAATTTCCCAACAAGTTATAAGGAAATATATTTCAATTGTAGCTAAATAAATTGTACAAAATCTTCACTTTAACGGTGAATTGTTGTAATAATAAATAAAAAAACAAACTGAGCCACGTTTAGAGATATGCATGGTTCGATCTTTGAGACAAGCATATCACTAGTTTGATTTTTTCGCCACAAAACCGACCATCGACAGTTGATAAGGCAGACATTTGAAATATCTGCCGTGGGCACGACGGGTATAACAACTAATAAACTTGATTTAACATCTAAGGAAATTAGTAATTGATTCAAAATTAAATAAAAAATAGCGATTTATAAATTAAATATGAATGAAGAATTTAAATTAAAAAAATATGTTATATTTAAAAAAGAAGAAAATTATAACTCATCTATAAAATAAATTAGATTAAATTATATTTACATGTGTATAGAATTGAGGTTATATCAATGACTGTACACAATGCTTACGGTCAACGATATAATATCAAAACTCACACACTCGAACACACATACACATACAACCGTATAAAATAGTAAGAGGCAGTAAGAAAGTGAAAGACAGGAAGGTCGCTTGGAGGGGGCATAACGCTTTTTCGTTACGTGACGATTTCTGCCAGATCAATCTACTATAAGCCGCATAACAGAACTTCGTTTAAAGAAAAGCCAAAAAAAACACGCTTTTGTAGATAGGTAACCGAACTAAAAAGTAGAAAATAATTTACAATAAGTTTAATTATTGAAAATTATTTTTTAGTTTCATATAAATAAACTATTATTTATTTAATTTGTAATGAAATTTTGGGCAAATATCGAAATACCCATAAAATTCAAATATCTAGAAAACTATTGAATTTCGGCCATACATATGGGGTGTTCAATTTGTTGCATTTTGGCCCCCCTATCAGCTCCTGACGGATATACGTCTAATTACAAGTAACCTTGTATGTGTGTACAGTCACGAGCATTAATATGTATACATTTAGCAACGTCTAAATGTGATTTTCTCCTACTGTATTGGTTGTAATTTTATAGTGTTATGAACATAGTATTTTGGGACCTATACTGTTCTGAAATAGTTGTTATTTCAAAGTTGCAATCAATATTCCGCGAGAAATTCGCTTTTAAATTTTGCTAAGTGTATACTTATTAGTGCTCGTGACTGTACATTAATGGTTAAATAAAATAAATAAATAAGGTCACACAGATCTAGTGGCCCTAGAAAACGGCACCCTGTCTGGGGAAAGATATGCTCAAGACTTCCTTAATGAGTATGCAGGGCCATATTTAGTAAATATGTGTGATGGATCGATACTGATGCAGGATAACGCCCGATGACGCGCCACTCGGGTCGTACAAGAGTACATTCAGGAGGTTGGTATCAACTTGATAGCTTGGCCATCAAGAAGTCCTGATCTCACCCTGATCGATCACGCTTGGGATAAGCTCGGGAGGCTGGTCAGAAGCCGCAGACCACCTCCTATTACCCTTAGGGCCCTAAAACGGGCCCTGGTGGAAGAAAGGGAGAATGTATGCCAAGCCGGCTCGAAGCTGTAATCAGAGCCCGAGGAGGCAATACCAGTTATTAAAATGTAAATAAGGCGTAAAACATACTTTTAAATGTTGTTGGAGTTTTTGCCCGTAAGTTAAAAAGACTATTTTTATCTTTTTTTAAGTTTTATTCGTTACTATTGATAATAAAATAATATAAAAATAATAATATATAAAATATAAACTATGATTTCAAAGGCAGTTGATGAAATTAGCTATAATTCCTTTTTTTTTATTTTCAAACTCAAACTTAAACCGTCTTATTACAAAACACGATCTAACTTTAGCCCCAACCTACACATTCGATTTAGTTTTTGTATTTGGAACTTTATGCCGACTTTAGTAAAGTTCTTAATACAAAATTGACAATCTAAGACCGGACTAAGTTGACAGTTTTGTAAAAGGAACTGTATTTCGATTTCAGTTATGTTCTTATTTCAAAAACAGGCTCGATGGTTTAAACCATGTCAAAAGAAAAACCTTGTTTTGTAATAAGGCCGCTATAGTTTAGGAAAAACTGCAATTTTAAAAGCGCGGTACTAATTTTGAAGGCCAGTGTATATAATTTGTATTATTTAATAATAAAATTATATATTACACTATGTACAAGTTAGACCTAAATAATACTTACGTTTTCCTGGAGGGCTGCGATTTTCGTGCCCTAAAACAATTATTTCATTATATAGTAAATAAACAAAAATAGTACTCTAATTGATAAATGATTTTATAACTGTGTGTTGGTTTGTACAAACACTTTTACTCATCAATAATATTTTAAAAACTATATGAGGAACTACTGAAATGATGACTACTAGAGAAGTCTGGAAGAAAAAGCCGACCAGAAATAAATGGGATAAGGACAAGAGAATGATGATGAGATCGGTGACTTCTCTGAGAAGAAACTCCAAAACAAAAGTGGCCACTCTCTTTTAAAGTCCAAAAATAATATTGGTCAGATCAAGTGCTAAATGAATTAAAATGTATTTGGTACATACCTGGAGCAGCTTGCGTAACGTAGCATGTCTGAAAAAAATATTTTACATTAGTGTCTTCAGTTAATCGATAAACTTGGTCCAAGGTTGACTTATGGTCATGGTCTATTTATCTTTAATTGTTCACTGATGGTATCTAAATATGTATGGGTATTTGTGAAGGAATGTGGGATATATATTATTCTACGTATAAATTATACAAATGATGATAACAATAGAGGAAGATCAGGGATACTGTTGATACATTCTGATAAAGATGATATAACTAGAAAAGGAGTTAATACTGTGTTAATAGCCGATATAGATGTATGGGAGAAGAAGACTATTTCGCTGACCCCGCTCAAATTACGAAAATCATTCATTCTTATGATATTAATAGTAGGTACATCAGGGTTGCGAGTGGCGCGAGGAGGCGAAACGCCGGGGCTTAGCTCCGCTGCCGCGAGAAATCACGGTACAGCGGACAGAGCTCCGGCGGGATCTCAGGGCGGCTTGGAGAGTGCGATTGTCGCAACCCAGCGCTGGGCACGCCACAATTGCGGCGACAAGTCCCCTCTTTGAGGAGTGGCTAGAGAGGCGCCACGGCGTCCTCACCTTCCGCTTGACGCAGGTCCTCACCGGACACGGTTGTTTCGCGAGGTTCCTGTTCCGGATAAGGCGGGAGGAAACGCCCGGGTGTCACCATTGTGTGGATCGCCCGGAGGACACGGTGGAGCATACGGTGGAGGTCTGCCCGGCTTGGGCGGAGCACCGCCGTGTCCTCGTGGAGGTGATTGGCGGTGGCGATCTCTAGCGTCCGGTCCTGGTCCAGGCCATGGTACGGAGCGAGAGGGCCGAGGAAGCCGTCACCTCCTTCTGCGAAGCAGTAATGTTCGCAAAGGAGGAGGCGGAACGCGTAAGGAAGAGGCAACATTCGCGCCCTCACGCCCCTAGCCGCCGCAGGCGACGCCCCGGGCGTCGGGAATCGCAGGCCGATTCCCGGCCACCGTAAGCGTGGGCTTGCGAACGGCGAGCAATGGGCAGCTCACCGTTCGATAAGGACCAGGCCCGGGTCGACGGCGCGTTGTGTTCCACGCGCGCCTCAAAGAGATGTCAACACCAATGACGGGGTTTGCTAGGACCGATGCCTGCTAGGGTTGCGGAAAAGTCCAAGAGGGTTACCGTGGCCCCTGGCACAGGCAACTGAAGAAACACGAGTGGGTTTTAGTCAGTAAGAGTCTGTCAAGCCCTCCTGCTCTGCCCAGAGCGGGAGAAGTTATTTGATGATTTCCCACCCTCAAAAAACAAAAAAAAGAGTTGCGACAGACCACACATAATATGACGGGTTAGTTTAGATATCGTGTTTAGAAATTGGCGGGTAGAGAGAGATAAATATCATAGACATTTCTATCAATTTCATAAAGTTTTCACTTCCCCTGATTCGTTAAACGACCAGAACGAAGCGAAAATTGGAGGCATTTGGCCAGGTTTGGACCATCTAAGCAGGCAGAAATCCATTGATTTCAGAGGGTGTTTACCAGACATTGTCCCATACACAAATACACGTATTTATTAGGTGCCCAGGCCCTGCAGTCTCGACATAGTTAGCAATCGTTTTCGGTTGCTAAGTCCTAACAATGCAGATGTAAATGTTGATGTAAATGTTTGGTAGTCTCGACACTCAAATTTATCGGTTGTTACCTACCGGTACCTACCTAAAATACCGGTAACAACCGATAAATTTGACTGTGGAGACTACCACATATCGTTACATCTGGATTGTTAGGACTTAGCAACCGAAAACGATTGCTAACTATGTCGAGACTGCAGGGCCAGTACTACCTACTATCTCTCTTAAACATTTGTTGTATCATTCGTACGAACGTTAAAACATTTATAAGACATGGTTGATTTTGCAAACATTATAATTATTTTTTGCATGGCGTATAAGTAACGAAATATTTATTTAACGTTATTTACTTACCGCACAAATAATTACAAGAACCAGTTTCAGGATTTCCACCCTCATATTGCCACTTCTCCAGGCAACCAGAGACGAACTAAATATTTTTTTTTAAACACTCTTTTATATGAAATCCTTATAATATGGTCTATATTGTTTATAATATTGTAACAGATGTTACACAATGATAGCTGGCTAATCGAAGTGTGGACAATTGAATGCAACTTACATGCATAAAAATCTTTATATTATTCAAATTAATTATTAAAACATAGTAATTATATTCGATGATAAATGTTTTTTTTTCTTCAAATATGTTATGGTTTTATGCAAATTACCTATTCATTCTTTTTAAATGAATTCATTGTTAAGTATCTATTGTTTTACGCATAAAAATCGTCATACTATTGATTATTAATTATTTTGTTTTTATTATTAACCCTAAACAGGAATCGTGGGTCAATTTAGACCCACAACTACAATAAAAGCCATTTAATTTGCAAACACGCACTTTTGTGCGCCAGCGTAATCTCATTACGTAGCAATGTGTGGTGGAATGTCCATCTTAACCAGTGTAGCTACAGAAAAGACTGGTCACCTCTTAGCCACCACGGCTTATTTTAATTATTTTATTATGGATTGTTTTGTTTGAATTTATATTAGCTGTACCTACACTAGACACTCAATGAGTAAGTCTTATTTACATCGTTCTCACATATAATTATACCTATATACAAGATTATTGATGTAACTAATATTTATGTAACAATATAATTTAAAAGAGTGCCCATGGAGTTTCTTGCCCATTCTTCTCCATAGGTACCTACTACGCTTTGGAATGGGCAACTAGCTTCATATTTCTGACTGACCGACCACTTGACAATTCAAAAGTGCCTGTAAATGGTTTAATTGAAATAAATGCTTTGAGTTTGAGTTTGAAAAATCCTCTGGTAAGACTAGTTGTCAGACTTTCGGGCTTCTGACAAAACGTTAAGGCCCGCAAAAATTATGGCGGGCCTCGCCGCCTCGCAACGCATTGCAAAAATTCTCCTGCATCTCTTTCATACATTTTGGATGAACCTTCGCACACAACACGCGAACCGCATCGCTCGTCAGGTATAAAAAAAGTATATAAAATATGTATTATTAGGTACCTATGTCGAAACTGTTAGTGCTCCCCGTCACTGGTCCCTAAAGGTTCATTAGAAAACCAGCGTCAGACGGCATCTGTCTTGCATTAATGCTGAAATTAACCTTTTTGGCGCAGGCGTGAGGCACACACTATTGTTGTTACCACATTATTTTCACTTTTCTATTTTATTTTGTTATTTGTATTTTGTGTTTCACGAACTGTGTCCAAATAAACGTTATTCTTTCTTTCTTTCTATATCGTTTTGCGTCTGCTGTTATGTGCGATGCAGCTTGCCTCAGTGTAGGTACATTGGAAGACGCAGCTGCGGTTGTTGTTCTACGATCTTATAATTATTGATGACGAGAACGCGATGTTACTTAACAACGTAAGTAATTTGTTAAGTATTTATTTTGATATTTCAATTTAAGTCATTCACTTTATTTTAATCATTTTACTTTTCTCTTCTCTTTCTTTAAATTGTTTAAGTCATTTTTCTTACCCGCATGGGGTTGTTGTTGTTATAAGATAAGCGTTAATAAGTTTAGGGCTCGCTGCAATAGCGAAGGTAAGAACTGTCATGAAGGAGCAACTGGAGATCCAGCATGGCACCCGTACTTTCCGGGTGACTTACCAGGCGCTGAGGGTGCATAATGATCTTCAGCCGCCGTAGGGAGTGGCTTGCAGGTGACAGATTTGGGGAGTCTGCCACCCGCAAGCCACAGCCGCACCTGCAGGTTAATTGCGTAACAAAGTAACAATTGCAATGCCTTTCATGTTCTTTCATCTTCTAGTAAATCATGAAAAAGGGTGTGATATTCAACGAACACCATTCTTCTCTTGCAACTTTCGTGACACCTACTTTCCTTTTCTTTTTTGCTTTTCCACTTATACAAACAGAAGATTAAATAAATACAGCTCTTCGTCGGAACTATACATTGCACTAGACTGGATTAACTAGATGCCAAGAGCTGACTGACATAACTATTGCGTTACGGATTATATGAGCACTGTTCGTAGGTACCCGCCGGACGATGCACTGTAGGTAGTCAGGTCAGCTCAATGCGCCCATAGGAGGCAAAGCGGCCACGCTTTATTTTTCGGTTACTTGAAATGATAGCGTGACTTGGCCTGGTTATGCGGACAAAATCCGCATAACCAACAAATTACACACTTCATTTGCACTTTTAGGGTGGCAACGTTGCCCTTACTCCCATGGCCGCTTTGGGCGGCCACTCGGGCAAAGCGCTTTTTTGACAAGTTTTAGTAATTTACAAACCATATAATTCCACATCACCAATTTTTTACCAATTCTCTGGCTATTAGTATAAAATTCTCTTCAAAAGTCTGTCCTTTATTAGGTTTTTTTTTAATTAAAGTTAAGATGGCCGCTTTGAGCTGTCCTCCCCCTACACTGCCCGGTTAGGCATGTACAATAATGTTAACTTATACTATTAATATTGATCGTTAGCACTTATTCATTATTTTGTCGTATATTTAATTTCTTGCTTATCTTATTACATTTAAATATTTCTTAAAATAAAAAGATTTATAATATGTACATTTTGAAATATAAAAAAAATTGAGGTCTGCCCGTGTCGGAAGCAGGGTCCAAGCTACCGGTGGTTAGGGCTGCAGAGACAGGAACCTCCTCACGATACGAGCTGCGTCGAGGAGTATAGCCTTCTGAATCAGGCCCTTGGTCCAACCGCCTAACGAGAGCCTCGAGAGATGTTAACCGAGGCTTTCGGCCATCAGGCCATTGGCCGTTACAACAATCGGCTTTTAGAGGTATGAAGAACAGGGCGTAAAGTTCACTCATACCTCCAAAGAAAAGGAAGGATCTTCCGACCAGACGGGTGTCGTGTTTGGTGGGCAACTGCCCGACGATTGATGTCGGGACGTTGTATATATGCTAGTTGCGTGGTAATAATTTCTGCTTGCGCGATGCAGGATTTTAGCATGACGTCAGTGTGATGCGTAGTTTGCATGTGGCGATGTAGATACCGCTACGGGCATGATGACAGCAGAGCTCGCCTCCACATGTCAACAACCGCGTGCGCTAAGTCGTCATATTTTATTTGATTCTCTTTCTCAGCTTTCACGAGAGTCTCGTCATGTGAAATGATAATAACGAAAATCATTGCGCAGCGCGGTAATCGATCTATCACCACTATATTATTTTTATTTTTTATTGAGAGGAACAGCAAACAGTTACATCATGAAAACTTAAAACTAGTATAACAATATTTGCATTTTGTTAATAATGTAACCCACAACACTGTCCATAGGTTATCATAATAATATTTAAAAAAAAACAATAATCGCTAGAGGTGAAGAAAAAAAATATAATTATATACAAAGTATAAAATTAAAAAATAAGAAAAATTATGACAAATAAAAAGTATACAATCAGGACGGATATGAAACAATAATTTTGATAACATCTTTATAATATATTATGCATTAATTCTCAAGAGTTTTGAAGATAAGGTTTTTGAATGTTCCTAATGGGCTATTGAAGATGTCAATATCTACAAAAGTTTTGTTGTACAAGTCAACCATGCGGTGGACAGGTGAACGCAGGCCGGAGTTGGTTCGGCAGGAGGATACTGCAAACAGTGTACCTGCGCGCACCTGACGCCTGTGGAAGGTCCTAGGTATTGCGTAGCAGATCATGGTTATTAAGGTTTATGCAGTTGAATTTATTTCTAACAATTTTGTATAGCGTGATAGCTTCAAGATATTTTCTGCGACAGTTTAATGATAAGATTTTGTACTTGCTGAGCAACTGGGAATAAGATAGATAAGATCTGTGGCACTTGTAGTGCATAGCGCGTATAAATTTGTATTGTACATTTTCTATGATTTCCGTGTATTTTTTATAAAAGTGGTTCCATATCGAAACAGCATACTCCAACTGAGATCGAACTAGGGCTTTATACAGGCATAAGTAAGATGTGGTTCTTTTAAAGTTAAGGGTGGACCGCATAATAAAACCGTACATCTGGTAAGCTTTGTTTACAATTTTATCAATATGCAGGTCTAAGCAGAGTTTCGAGTCAAATATAACACCCAGATCTCGAATAGAGTTCAATTTAGCGAGTGGTGTGTGACATAGGGTGCATGTAAAATTTATAACGTTCTTCTTTTTGGTAAAAGTGATGTAATTACACTTAGGCAAACTTAACTTGAGCTTATTACTGGTACAGTAGTCGGACAGTCGGTCCAGGTCTCGTTGGAAAAGAGCACAATCGTCAGCAGTTCTCACTGATTTGTACATCTTCAGATCGTCTGCATACAAAAGGAACTGAGTATGTTGAAAACATTTGCCTATATCATTGACGAATATGTCAAATAATAAAGGCCCAAGGATAGAACCCTGTGGAACACCAGATGATAGCTTGGTAATGTCCGACCTGTATCCGCTGATAACGACACTCTGGCAGCGGTTATTGATATACGATGCGAACCAACGCAATAAGTTTCCTCTGATTCCATTGAAGGCGATTTTATTAAGTAATAATTCGTGATCCACCCTGTCAAAGGCCTTGCAAAAATATGTGTACACAGTGTCCACTTGCTCATTAGCGTCAATGCTATCAAACAAGAAACTAGAGAAAGATAGAAGGTTTGTGGTAGTAGATCTATGTTTGACAAAGCCACGTTGTTCCTGTATAATGGCATGGTGCAACAATGGATATAATATATTTCGTTATGAACAAGTTTCTCAAAAACCTTTTACGAGGTGGAGAGAATAGAGATTGGACGGTAATTTTCAACGTTATTTTTGGAACCGCTCTTGTGTACAGGTGTGATATTGGCGTGTTTCCACCGGTTGGGAAACACGCCCTCGGTAATACACTTATTGTAAATTATACTTAACGGCTTATAAATGCAAGCTGCAGTGTTCCGAAGAAAAAGCGCTGGTATTCCATCGGGTCCAGGTAATTTAGAAGGATCCAATGACTTGAGTTCTTTCAAAACCTTTTCCTCGCTAAAGTGTAAGTCAGTGGTAATGTCTCAAGTTAAAGAAGTTTCTGTTGTCGGTTGCCATTGTGATAGTAGTGGAGAAGCAGGTTCATACACCGAGTAAAAGAAATCAGAGAACATTTACAAATTACCTCTGGTTTAATGGATTCTGTATTATTATAATGAACTTTTGCTGGGATCATTGGTTTGTCCTTTCGGTTTGATACATATGTCCAGAAGTGTAACATTCGTGCGTAAACTGTCTTCAACCGACTTTATATACGTAGTGAAGCATTTGTCACACAAATCTTTAAAGTTTGTTCTATTTAGGGTGAATGTTTCATAGTCTGATATATTATTGTACTTTTTCCTTGTTCCTTTTTTTTTTTACTTTTCTTTTTACTTTTTTTTTTTTCTGGTATCCATAACACAAGCCTTAAGTGCTTAACTTGGAACTAGATGGTGCTGTGTGCAATGTCAGACGATATTTATTAATTTATTTTCCACTTGAGCCAAATTTTTTGTTTTTTTTTAAACAAACTTATTAATGGACGCGAGAACCAAACTGGGAATGCGGAAGATTTATAATTAGTCAGAGGTGTGTGAGGCTAATGATCTCATCTAGCTTGTCATAAAATACAGATAAAGCGTCTTCAGAATTTTCATGAGCTAGGAGGTGAGGCCAATCCGTACCCTGTATCATTTTGTTAATTAAATCATAGTTAGCCTTGTGAAAATTGTATTTTTGTGTATATTGTTTTTTCAGGGGAGGGATTTTTACATTTATATTTGTATCACACACGAACGGAGGGTGGTATACGTCTACGGGTAGTAAAGAAGAGGACTCGAACTTTACGTTACAGGAACTATTAGATATTATAAGGTCAAGTGTTTTGTCTTTAACGTTAAGCAAGTTATTGTATTGCGAGGCGTTTAGGAGTGATATAAAGTTGTTTAGGTGGTTACAAGTCATGTTGGAACCCAAGCACAGAGAAGCACTTGGTGGTGAGTCCGGGGAAGATGACATGTCCCACGCCGTATCGGGAATATTATAATCCCCAAGTATATAAAAGTATTCGACACTAGGATTGGCTAAAACGTCGTAGAGTAATATCAGTATTATCAGGCTTATTGGCAAAAATAGTCCTGTCAGTAATGAAAGACCGATCCCAATACAACGTGACATGGTCATTTTCGAGAACTGGGTCGGGCACATACCTACTTGAAATACGGTACGTAAGGCTCCACAAGTTTATATAGGTTTAAAGAACTTTATTTCTCATAAGAACTAAAAAAAACAGTTCGCTTACAATGAGATACTTAAGTGATTATAACTATGTAGTACATTTACTTAGTTACCTCTAGGGTGCTGGAGACATTATATTAGTGATTATAACTAGTTGGTACCATTAATATTAGTTACTTCTAGGGTGTTTAGGGTGAGACATATTACTTTGTATTATTAATCGACAGATTCTAAGACACAGATTAAGGCAACACACCGCAACACTTAAAATAATAAACTAAAACTTTCAGTTCACCTCGGATGCTGCGAAGTATTGCCCCAATCTGCGTTTGAATGTGTTTATATTGTCACATTTTTTCAAATCTTCCGGTAAACTATTGAACAGCCGTGCCGTGCCGCGCCTTCAACCAACATCGTTTTTTTACCATAATTAGTCCGAGCGTGTGCTGGTTTTATCTGGATTTTGTTTTTATTCCTTACGTTATAAGTTATGTTTTTCATATGTAGTTGTATGTTTGATTGAACAGATTTGGTGATGATATTTCAAAGCAACCTTAAAAAATCATCTCCTACTATTGAAATGAACTAATTAACAAAGTCTAAGATATAGCTTGGGTCAACAAGGAAACCTGTAATCGAAGTCCAATGAGTACCAATTCGAATAAATAGTCGCAGAATAGTAAGAAACAGGGTGCAGTCACGCACGATACAAACGATTGATTGACTTTTTTCCATCACTTAATATTATTTTAGACCAAAAACAGCTGTTATTTCGCGGCCGTTAAGATTGCCACACATATGTCAGCTCAGCATAGAATCAGCACTGCCTCACATCATCGACACGCCGTCAGCCAGGCGCAGTATGAATGAAGTTTCATGGCAATGCCCGTTTTTTTTCCAGACGAAACGAGACGAGTAGCATAGCAATGTAACTGTCATGTTCTTGTAAAACTATTATCCGGTTTCCGAATTGAGAATTTGAAGCTGTCTTACTGTACTTTAGCATTACTTAAGGTGATGCCTTCAAAATGCCCGCGAACGTCAAACTTCTTTACGTTTTTTGCAAAGAAATTTAGAATTTTGCGAAAGGTTTATCACAAAAAAAAGCTAAATTTAATGCTAAAGTAAAGTTTGACGAGTATTCAGCTTCAAATACTCAATTCAGAAACCGAGTGTAAGTCGAATGTCGATTTGTTGATTTTTTTTTTGGTTACCAATGTCTTACCAATTATTTCATTGTCATCATCATCATCCCTTATCCCAATTTATTTGTGGTCGACGCAACATTAATTTATTATTTTATTCAGTTATCACAATCGCTGCTATCATTATCGGAAATTCCTAATGCGGTAGCGTAGTTCTAAATTAAACTATCTTAGATACGTATCTTAAATACATACAATATTGTCACATACATGTGTTTTTCTTCCATGCTTCTCATAATACATAAACGATCTGCGTTGTGATTTTATTTTACATATTATTTTCTTGTTTAAATAGTCTCTAAAATAAATAATATCACGAGGTGTGAAGTGAAAAGCTTTTAATATTTTCTTTAATTTTTTAATCGTAAAGGAAAGGTGATCTATAATTCTGTACAAATAATCAATTATTTACTAACTACAATATCTACCTATATATAAGCATACTACATCTGTATACGTATCTGTCTGTGTGATCGCTTTGTTCTTCCAAACTACGCAACGGGTTTTGATGCAGTTTTCAACATCATTTAGAGAATGAATTCCGGAAGGTATAGGTGTATAATACACTAATAATCAACATACATAATAATATAATAGTGTTTCGACGCCCTATTTTATTCATTTTCGCCATTTTCGCGCGCTCTGTCGATGTCGTGAAAATTGAAATAACACTATGTCCAGTGACAGTGCAGTCCATTGTTTACTGCAAGTGTTCTCGTTCTTAACTGAATTTAACAAGAAAATAGCTCAAAAGCTAATTTTGCAGTGTGCCTGAATGCAGAAACACTATCAGAAGTGCACTTGATTAAGTGTTATTCCAGTCCCGATAGGTGCAAAAATACGTAAGGAATGGTGTAAGGTAATCAAAAGAGATGAAATATCTGCACTTTCTATCGATCAATAATAAAGCTCTATATTAGTGATCGATGGCAATAACTTGTTTACATTGTTGTGAATTGTTGGTATTTAGTCGATTAATCTGTGCAAAAATAAATCATTCTTACTTTTTAATAATGGCAACACTGTCACTAAATGATTAATAAAACCAACAACTGCTGTCAGTTCCTCCCTTTCTATTTCATCTATTCGCCGTGCTAGGAGACAGACATAAAACCTTCCCTGTGTAACATAAATTAAAATATAAAGAACAGTATTTAAATTCAAAGTTTCTGTTTTTAATTCACACCCGTAACCTGATTTCCTATATGAATCAAAAATTATAGATTATGTTTACGCCTCATTAGATTTAGGATTGTATTTATGGCTAAAATAACGTAGGTAAATAATGTGTTATTATAGAATAATTATCTTGCAGCAAGCAAGTTAATATAATAGTAATTCTAAAATTTGGATTTGAAAGAAAATAAGACTACATTGTGCTTATACAAAACCAATTCAGTCATTGTCTTAAATTATTTCTAAACTCCCTGGTATACAAAAATTACACACAAACAATAAATGAATTCACAACACACACGGTATTACTATATTTTTTTTAATCAAAAGCCTGCAATGCCATACAAATAAAAGCAATACGAACTTGTTGACATAGAATTTGACGATACGTCATTATAAAAAATATTATAAATAAAATTGCAACTTAAGCGAGGGAAATTCAAATTTGTCAAAGTGACAGCAAATTTGAATTTCCCTCGCTTAAGTTGCAATTTTATTTAATCATTTAAAAAAATATATGAATTACTAAAACAATGATTTAATTCAAATGTCGGGCCAATAAAGATTCGGAATAAAAATAAATGAACCAAATTTAAATAACAAATGCATATTCTCTATTGATTACTTTGCTTATATGAATACTTTGGAAGACTTATTTATATCACGTGTATGTCGGACTGAAATTCTAGTACACAAAAATTTACATTACATCACGCCTGTATCCCCAAAGCGGACCTAGTCAGAGGTGAATTGGTACATCAATATTTCGTCAGTTATGTTTAAGTGTTATTGTTATCATCATAATTAATAATAATCAGCCTATAATGTTCCCACTGCTAAGACACAGGCCTCCTCTCTGTGAGAGGGAGTGGGCCGTAATCCACCACGCGGGCCCAGTGCAGGTTGGCAGATGTCACATGTCTTCGATTTTTTTGGTTCTAGGACATTCCGGTTACCTCACGGTGTTGTCCTTCACCGTTTTGAGAGCAGTGGTGATGAAATAAGTTACACAAAGTAAAGCGCCTGTCTGGGTTCTCACCTACGACTTACAGCTGGTAAGTCGCGGCCATTACTACTGGGCCATCACTGAACTTATTGCTTTCAAATGGGCAGAAATCCAGACTGAGCTACTACTCAGAAATAACTAATGGAAAAACCCAATAACATTCTGCTCGACCCGGATATGGAGCCCCGGACCCACTGCGTAGCCATTTCAATTCCGTTCTACGCAATAAATACCGTCAAATCAGTTTGAGGAAGGGAACAAACGTGTTAAGATGATGTCAACGCATTCGATGAATCAGAAACAATTACAATGCATAACAAACCGACGATTCAATCATCGATCAATCAATTATTACTGTTTAAGATCAGCAAGTAATTGCTAAGTCAAGTGAGTCATGCTTCGCTTTATTTTACGGCAAATTCATTTGTTATGGAAAAGTGCAACTTTTATTTATTTATTAAGTTAGACTTTATTGTACACAAGAAAATACTGACAAAAAAAATACATTTAATAAAATGGATGTAATAATATAATGATATATTTTATTACAAAAAAGTGTGGTACAGTCTGTTACAATAAATATTAGTTCACAGTTTACGGATAAATCCTAAAGAGAGTAACAATTGACAGAATTGAATCTGGCGTCTGGAATTAGGTATGGCGTGTGTATGTTCTGTGATGTATCTGTGGTGTGTTAGTCGTTTGTGATGTAGGTGTGGTGTTTGTGCGTGTAAACGAGAGGGAAAGAGGTTGAATTTAGATACGGAGTGTTAGAAAAATCACTGCGGTTGTGAAGTAAGCAGATATTCAGTGTCGTCGTAGTTTAAACTGGTTAGAAATTATCTGTTATCGGTTTTTAGACATTTCGTAAGAGTATTGATGTACAGGGATAGTTTTGTTTAATCTGTTATGTAAAAATGGCCTAAGATAGTAAAAGAAACGGTAAGTAAAAGCAAAGCTTGTGAAGGGTATTTTGCAAATTTCGTGCTTTCGCATAAGAGACGATTGAGTTAGTGTAAAAGGAGTTTGTGTGTGTTGTTGTAATAAAATGTTGAGGATGAATGATTGCCGAACCATAAAGACTTCGCATTTTTATATAGATCAAAGGATGGGTAGAGCATTGGTCGGAAAGTAGCCACCTTGAGAATGGCTTTCTGAGCCACTTCCGGGGTTTGGTGTAGTCTTCGCAGCTCCACCCCAACTACTAATACAATACAAGTTGACTGACTGACACATGGTAAGATACACGGTGCGTATAATAAAATATTGGCAATGTGTCAGAGTGTTTTAAAAATATATATGAGTTTACGAACACGAGCAGTAGGGTGGGTGATATGTGCCATGAAGTTAAGGTGTTTATCTAGGATGATACCGAGGTATTTAGTTGTGTAAGTAGATGAAATTGTTGTACAGTTTCAAGAGGCCGAATTGGTTTGACAGGTGTGAGCCTTTAGAGTAATGGGTATTACGGGTTGCGTAGTGGATTTTAGAGAGTATGTTATGAGTTTAGTTATATTAGTGTTCAGAGTGAGTGAGTGAGAGCTATGCAATCCATATATCAAATCAAATCCAGTTTGAGCAGTTGCTTGCAGTTTGGCCCAGGATTCATCAGAAAAGGTAATTACAGTATCGTCGGCAAAATACACAATGCTCTCAGAGCTCAGGTGCATGTTGCACAGGTCGTTTATGAACACTAGGAACAATGCAGGGCCCAAAACACTGCCTTGAGACACTCCATGCGAAATAGTCAGTTCGTCACTATAGCAGCCGTCAATTTGGACTATTTGCCTACGGTCTGAGAAATATGAGTTATAAAGCTGGAGTTGTATACCACGTACGCCTAGACATTCTAGTTTAGATAGAAGGCAGGGGAGAGGAACGGTATCAAATGCCTTTGCAACATCAAGGAACACTGAGGCATTTTTTGCGTTTATTAAGTTTATTAACTATTCCATTTATCAGTGCCAGGGCTACGCCAAAAGTTGATTTTTTCTTCATGAACCCAAATTGGTTTACTGACAATAAATTATTGCTTTCAAGTTATTTTGGTCAACCTGTTATTAATGAGTCGTTCTAAGAGCTTGGATAAGGCAGGTAGAACGGGGTGCACGTTGAAAAGCCTCCACGTGGCGCACCCTGGGCAACGCCGGGCTCAAGTGCCCACCAGGCTTTTGGGGGGTACTTGGGGCTGGCGGCGAATCTTCAACACACGGGGAAGGGTCACGGTTCCAATCACCGATCATCCTTGATGGTTGGTGAAGGGAACCGGGCTATATACGGATACGGCCACTCCCCCTCTGCTTACAGAGGAAGGTGAGTGGTCGTGGACGGGGGGAGGAGCGGTTTGACCGCCGTGGAGGGAGCGGGCTCGGTGTGCACTAACACTGCCGCCGGGCTGGCAAGAAGAAGTCTCTTCCTGCCACCGCTTTAATCTAGTAGCCCCGAAGACTGTCCAGGTCATGTCTCTGACTTTTGACGGGGGTCGAGGGTCTTGGCTTAACCGCCCGGACCGCGAGGAAGATCAACCTCTATAAAAAATTCCCAAAACCTCTAAGCGGCGGCGCACCGTGAGGGAGGTTGTAAGCTTGGCTGATGGGTAGCTTGATTCAGTCGCTAGTGCGAACCAAGTTTATTTGAGTCAATATACACACATCAAAAGTGTCTAGGGATCAAGCATTTTTATGCGGATTTCTTGAGATTAAGATGTGGCTTTGTAATAAATTTATGATTTTATAAATTTATATGGATCCTTTTTGGTGCATTTCATAATTTGAATCAGGAACTGTGAATCAAATTCGAGTAAAAGATGAAAATCAGCTGTCAATATTTTCCCTATAAAAACATACAACGCATTGAAGACATTATTAGTGCTACTGTTTCCCTACTACTGATTAAAACCAACGTTATTATGGAGCGGCGACGTCATTTAAGCAGGGAAGAAATGCTCAGAGCCGTGGGAATGATAGAAGCTGGTTCCCGGCAACGTACTGTGGCTTTAGCTCTGAATACAAGTCAGAGTGTTATCAGTCGACTTTGGACACGTTACCGAAGCACTGGTACCGTGGCTGAGCGCCATGGAGGACGGTATCGCTGCACCACACGGAGACAAGACCGATACATTCAAATCTTAACTCGAAGAGCTCCAACAATAACCGCCATGATGTTAGCCGTGAGGCTTCATCACTCTTCAGGGAACTTAATTAGCGACCAAACAGTCAGAAACCGCTTGCATGAAGTGAACCTTCATTCCCGAAGACCGCTACGGGTACCACCTATAGCAATGCACAATCGTAGGATTCGATATCAATGGGCTCTTGAACACAGAAATTGGGCAGAAGAACAATGGCGTTTCGTGTGCTTTTCTGATGAGTCTCGTTTTGGTATGAGACCGGATACAAGACGTATACGACACTGGAGAACCCCTGGACGCCAACAGCGATTAAAATCCTGCCAGGAAGTCCATCCTTATAGTGGTGGAACCATCATGATATGGGCGGGTATTTGGATCGGCGGAAGAACTGAGTTGATTTGGATCAGAGGCAACCTCAACGCTCAAATTTATGCTGAGACGATTGTATCAGACGTCATCGTTCCTCTACAAGTGCAAATCGGTCCCTTATTTCAGTTAATGCATGATAATGCACGACCGCACACCGCAAGAGTTGTAAGACAGACTCTCGCCGCAGCTAACATCAATGTCCTGCCCTGGCCTGCTCAGTCGCCAGACTTGAACCCGATTGAGCATGCATGGGATATGCTACAGAGAAGAGCTCTGCCGAATATGGAGGGTATCCAGTCGCAAGAAGACCTTTTTTTGTTGTTGCAACGAACATGGGCGGCCATTCCACAGCGTGATTTGGATGAACTCATTTTGAGTATGCCAAACCGATGTTCTTGTGTTGTTAGTGTTCGCGGTAGAAACACGGATTATTAATTGTTTAAGTTACCCAATAAAATTTTAAAGAAAAGTGTTATTTCAGTCTTTTTTTCGAACTTTTGTGTTAGTGGTTCAAATGTCAAAAATCCCTTTATTAGGAAAATGGCAAATTTCTTTATTAATGCAAAGGTGACTTGGTTTATCGTTACTGTGACAAACGAAAACACTTTATTTTATGAATCCTTAAAGAAAATTTTAATTAATATCAATCAGGAGAAAAGTTATTGCAAAAATATATGTTGATGATCCCTAGACACTTTTGATGTGTGTATAAAGTTCTTACTCGTGGGATCAAATATGGAAAAACAGCTCCGCAGTTCACTCGGAGCTTCCAGTCCTCCTGGAAGCCTCGATCGTGCAGGCCTGGGTGTCATCACCGGACAGGCCTGCCGATATTGACGATGAGGCGGAGTGGTTCCGGGAGGCCATGTCCGAAATTTGCGACGTGGCAATGCCCCGAGTCCGTCCAGGAAGCGCCCGACGTCAGGTGTACTGGTGGTCGCAGGAGCTGGAGACGCTACGCACGGCGTGCGTCGCAGTGCGACACCTATACTCCAGGCACCGTAGGCTCCGCATCCGCCCTCCGGATGCGGAAGCTACGGAGGCGGAGCTGTACGAGGGATACAGAGCGGCAAAGACCGCCCTCCAAGAGGCTGTCCAGCGGGCCAAATACACGGCCCGCGAGAAGTTGGTGGAGACTCTGAACGGAGATCCATGGGGGCGCCCTTACAAAATGGTGCGGAATAAACTCCGCACCTGGGCCCCCCCGCTGACGCAGAGTCTCCGCCCCCAGCTGGTGGAGGAGGTGGTGAGCGCTCTGTTCCCTTCACGGGGGGAGCATACTCCCCCGCCCATGGCTCCGCCGCTCGCGGTGCCTGAAGCGGACCACGCGGACGACGACGACACCCCTGAAGTGACCGGGGTAGATCTGAGAGTGGCGGTAGGTAGGCTGAAGGCCAAAAATACCGCCCCAGGACCCGACAGCCTGCCAGGGAAAGCCTGAATCCTGGCCTCGACGGCTCTTGGGCCTCGACTGGAGGCGCTCTTAAGCGCATGTATGGAGAGAGGCCAATTCCCACTCCGTTGGAAGACGGGGAAGCTGGTCCTCATTCAGAAGCCAGGGCGCCCTGCGGACTCTCCGTCCGCATACCGGCCCATTGTGCTGCTCGACGAGGTCGGCAAGCATGAAGTACTTAGGACTCGTGCTCGATAGCCGGTGGAACTTCGTGGAGCACTTCCGACGTTTGACCCCCAAACTGGAACGGACTGAGGCCGCCCTCAAGCGGCTTCTGCCCAACCTGAGGGGTCCAAACGCCTCCTGCCGGAGGCTTTACGCGGGGGTCGTGCGGTCCATGGCTACATATGGGGCCCCGGTGTGGGCGCGTTCACTGCGGCGGAGAGCCGCCCACTATCTGAACGCGCCCCAAAAGGTGGTAGCCGTAAGGCTGATCCGGGGCTACCGCACGATCTCGGGCGAGGCGGCAAGCCTCCTTGCCGGACTGCCGCCGTGGGATCTGGAAGCGATAGTCCTCGCGCGCCTGTATGAGTGGCGCGCGGAGGCACTACGCCGGGGGAAAACCCCGCTTTCGCGGCAAATCGCGGCGGAGCGGACGGACCTCCGGCGCGATCTCATGGCGGCATGGAAAGAGCGACTGTCGCAACCCAGCGCAGGGCACGCCACGATAGCGGCGGTAAGACCCCTCTTTGAGGAGTGGCTAGAGAGGCGTCACGGCGTCCTCACCTACCGCCTGACGCAGGTCCTCACCGGACACGGAAGCTTTGGGAGGTTCCTGCACATCATCAGGCGGGAGGAAACGCCGGGGTGTCCACTGCGATGATCGCCCCGAGGACACGGTGGAGCATACGGTGGGGGCCTGCCCTGCATGGGCGGAGCACCGCCGTGTCCTCGTAGAGGCGATCGGCAGCGGCGGCGACCTCTCACGCCCGGCCTTGGTTCAAGCCATGGTCCGGGGCGAGGGGGAGTGGGAGGCAGTCGCCTCCTTCTGCGAAGCAGTCATGCTATCGAAGGAGGTGGCGGGACGGGAGAGGGAGAGAGTCTGCCGTCCAAGCCGCCGCGGTGGACGCTCCGGGCGTCGGGAGCCGCGTGACGACTCCCGGCCACCGTAGGTGCGGGCCTGTGGGCGGTGAGTAATGGGTAGCTCACCGTCCGATCAGGATCAGGCCCGTGCCGGACGGCGCGTACGTGTTCCACGCGCGCCTCAAAGAGATGTCAGCATCGAAGAGGGGGCCCACTAGGGCCCAAGCCTGCCGGGAAAGCAGGATCATCCATAAGGGGTACCGCTGACCCGGAACATAAAGGGCCAAGGAAGGAACACGGGTGGGTTTTAGTCAGTAAGAGTCTGACACTCCCTTCCGCTCCACCTAGAGCGGGAGGGGTCATTTGATGATTTCCCATCCTCAAAAAAAAAAAAAGGCAGGTAGAACCGCAATAGGGCCATAATTAGTCAAAGTGGCGCGGTCCCCCTCTTTAAAATGGGATGTTTTCCTTTTTGAATTCTTCGTCTATAAACAACCGTTGCTAAACATGTAATTGGTTTATAGTTTTTAAGTTCCGCAGTACTAACCGATTTACGGAGCAGGTGGGTAACTCCTGCTCTATAAATCAGTTATTACTGCGGAACTTAAAAACTATAGACCAATTATATGTTTACCGATGGTCTATATAGGTAGTATAGGTACTCATTACATCCATTCTTAGAGCAAAAATTTCACTCCATATTAATTAATAGTAACTCAAATAGGTCTGTATCTCATAATGGATGTAAGAACGGGTCCCACGTTACTAAGAAGTTGCCCCTTATAGACATGGCAATAAGATGTATTCGTAGATTCCGGAATTTTGTCGACATGTTGGATAGATTATAAAACGGCCTATGACTCGGTGTCACAAGTGGCTCATTAGGGTGCTGGAGTTGTACAAAACAGACGCACCTCTAAACACCTTTTTGTAAGGGGCAGTGGAAGACGGTCTTTTTCTATCCAGGATGTCGACAGATCCGGGGGATCGTACAGCGATCAGGATTGAGAGGGGAATATTTCAGAGCGATGGTTTGAGTCCGCTTTAGTTTTGCATTGAATCCTCTAAGCACACTATTGCTGGAGGATTCAGGTCTAGGCTATCGGTTGAGAAGAGGTGATCGGGTGATGTCTCCAGTAGGTCAGGTGGTGTGGTCGCCAGGGTTGCGAGAAAGTTCGAAAGGGTTACCATGGTCCTTGGCACAGGCAACTGAATGAACACGGGTGGGTTTAAGTTAGTAAGAGTCTGACATGCCCTCCCGCTCCGCCCAGAACGGGAGAAGTTATTTGATGATTTCCCACCCTCAAAAAAAAAGAGTAGGTGGGTAGCTTCTGTCGTAAAGAACAGTGGTAGTGACCCAGTCTCTATAGATGATCGGAATTGCGAGGCTAAGCAGGCGTGTGACCTTTGCAGCCATTTAATCTAGAAATTGACTGACCGGTTGGTGCAGTTGGTAGCGACCCTGCCGTCTGAGCCGCTGGTCCCGGGTTCGATCCCCGGACAGGTCAAACATTTGTGTGCATGAACATGTCTGTTTGACCTGTGTCTGGGTGTGTATATGTATATAAGTATGTATATCAGTCATCAGGTTACCGTACAGGTTCTACCTAGTTCGGGACCTGAAGACTTTGTGTGGATGTTGTCTCATATATTATATTATTATTATTAAATAGTGCAGTCCGTCCGATCCTGATAATTTCCAGTTAGGCAACGGACGAACTGCACGGGCCACATCCACAGGACGAATGGTAAAAGCCTCCATGTCTGGTATTGAATCACACGCCTGCTCAACAACACGTATCCAATCGCCTTCAGTGTGACTATCGGGCACCGACCAAATGTTTCGCCAAAAAGCACTCATGGCCTCATCATCCGATGGACATGCGTCCGTCACACCTTGAGTGGAAATGAGCTGCTCAAATGCATATCTGTATCACCTTTCATCGCTCTGGAATATGTGGTTCTGAGTGTACCGATCCACTTTTCACCTATTCTGACGCGTACGGTTTGCCCATGCGTAAACTTTCTGCTTCAGAAAGTCCATGCGCTTTGTGACACGGGACACATATTCTCCAAGTTTTGCCCAAGGGTGACGCTTAAGCGTTATTAATTACAGTGTATAAAATATTGAGCATTGCATTGACGTACATCTACTCTCATAATTATCGTAAAGTACAAAGTCAAACTCAAAGCATTTATTTTAAATAAACCATTTAAAAACACTTTTCACTGTCAAGGGGTCGGTTAGTCAGAAAGATGAAGCTACTCGTAGTTACCAATTACAAAGCGTAGTACGTTTCTATGGACAAAAACGGGCATGACACATGCCCATGCTAAGTGGAAGCCTTCTTGTCACAGTCATGACGTGCAGCTGTCGACGATTTCTGTTTTGTGCTCGTGATTAGAGAGCTCTTTGTTATTTTTACTTTTTTCTTAATTATTAGAGCTAATTATCTTTTTGTATGCACGTGTTTCTGTGACAAATAAATCTATTTTTCTTTCTTTCTTTCTTTCATGAAACTCCACAGACATTCTTTTAAATTAAATATTGTTACAAAATATTGGTTTCATCATTCATGTGAAAATTATACACGTGAGAACGATGAATAAAGTCGTGCACGTTAAAAGCATCCGTAATAAAAAGATAAAAACAAAAAACAATTCAATTATATAAAAAAATCTAATTATCAAAGTGAGCCACCTAAGAAATTACCAATTCTGACGGCACCAGTCCACAAACATGACGTCTGGATCAGCACCATTTAGCTCAACCATTTTAATGGGAACTTAATGATCCAACATACACGCCACGATCGGCGACATGTGAGTGAACATGGCAAACTCTCATCCGCCAGGGCACATTCAAGTCAATGAAAGACGTTCCCAATATATGGTGGCTTTACAGTAGGTAAATAGTGTGCTATTTATGAGATCAGAAATACCTTATGACAAACTTTATCCACAAGCTACTCTAATATATTTTTTTCAGCTTCAAAACTGCTATTGTTAAAATATTTGAACAACAATGTTATATTAACGAAATATTTTTTTTAAGGCATAATCCTAATTCTTTTTTGACACATGTTGTTGCCTTTTGAGTAGTGCTTGTGGAAATTAGTGGTGGGCACATACATGTTGGTGTCGGAGATGGCGTCGGTGTAGTTGGTGGTGATTTTGTTCCACATGGTGTCGGAGATGGCGTCAGTGTAGTAGGTGGTGATTTAGTTTCGCATGGTTTCGAAGATGGCGTCGGTGTAGTTGGTCGTGATTTTGTTCCACATGGTTTCGGAGATGGCGTCGGTGTAGTAGGTCGTGATTTTGTTCCACATGGTTTCGGAGATGGCGTCGGTGTAGTTGGTGGTGATTTTGTTCCGCATGGTTTCGGAGATGGCGTCGGTGTAGTTGGTGGTGATTTTGTTCCACATGGTGTCGGAGATGCCGTCGGTGTAGTAGGTGGTGATTTAGTTCCGCATGGTTTCGGAGATGGCGTCGGTGTAGTAGGTGGTGATTTTGTTCCACATGGTTTCGGAGATGGCGTCGGTGTAGTAGGTGGTGATTTTGTTCCGCATGGTTTCGGAGATGGCGTCGGTGTAGTAGGTGGTGATTTAGTGCCGCATGGTTTCGGAGATGGCGTCGGTGTAGTTGGTGGTGATTTTGTTCCACATGGTGTCGGAGATGGCGTCGGTGTAGTTGGTGGTGATTTAGTTCCGCATGGTGTCGGAGATGTCGTCGGTGTAGATGGTGGTGATTTTGTTCCACATGGTGTCGGAGATGGCGTCGGTGTAGTTGGTGGTGATTTTGTTCCACATGGTTTCGGAGATGGCGTCGGTGTAGTTGGTGGTGATTTTGTTCCACATGGTGTCGGAGATGCCGTCGGTGTAGTAGGTGGTGATTTAGTTCCGCATGGTTTCGGAGATGGCGTCGGTGTAGTAGGTGGTGATTTTGTTCCACATGGTTTCGGAGATGGCGTCGGTGTAGTAGGTGGTGATTTTGTTCCACATGGTTTCGGAGATGGCGTCGGTGTAGTTGGTGGTGATTTTGTTCCGCATGGTTTCGGAGATGGCGTCGGTGTAGTTGGTGGTGATTTTGTTCCACATGGTGTCGGAGATGGCGTCGGTGTAGTTGGTGGTGATTTAGTTCCGCATGGTGTCGGAGATGGCGTCGGTGTAGTAGGTGGTGGTTTAGTTCCGCATGGTTTCGGAGATGGCGTCGGTGTAGTAGGTGGTGATTTTGTTCCACATGGTTTCGGAGATGGCGTCGGTGTAGTAGGTGGTGATTTAGTTCCGCATGGTGTCGGAGATGGCGTCGGTGTAGTAGGTGGTGATTTAGTTCCGCATGGTGTCGGAGATGGCGTCGGTGTAGTAGGTGGTGATTTAGTTCCGCATGGTGTCGGAGATGGCGTCGGTGTAGTAGGTGGTGATTTAGTTCCGCATGGTGTCGGAGATGGCGTCGGTGTAGTTGGTGGTGATTTTGTTCCACATGGTTTCGGAGATGGCGTCGGTGTAGTAGGTGGTGATTTAGTTCCGCATGGTTTCGGAGATGCCGTCGGTGTAGTAGGTGGTGATTTAGTTCCGCATGGTGTCGGAGATGGTGTCAGTGTAGTAGGTGGTGATTTTGTTCCACATGGTTTCGGAGATGGCGTCGGTGTAGTTGGTGGTGATTTAGTGCCGCATGGTGTCGGAGATGGCGTCGGTGTAGTTGGTGGTGATTTAGTTCCGCATGGTGTCGGAGATGGTGTCAGTGTAGTAGGTGGTGATTTTGTTCCACATGGTTTCGGAGATGGCGTCGGTGTAGTAGGTGGTGATTTTGTTCCACATGGTTTCGGAGATGGCGTCGGTGTAGTAGGTGGTGATTTAGTTCCGCATGGTGTCGGAGATGGTGTCAGTGTAGTAGGTGGTGATTTTGTTCCACATGGTTTCGGAGATGGCGTCGGTGTAGTAGGTGGTGATTTAGTTCCGCATGGTGTCGGAGATGGCGTCGGTGTAGTAGGTGGTGATTTAGTTCCGCATGGTGTCGGAGATGGTGTCAGTGTAGTAGGTGGTGATTTTGTTCCACATGGTGTCGGAGATGGCGTCGGTGTAGTAGGTGGTGATTTTGTTCCACATGGTGTCGGAGATGGCGTCGGTGTAGTTGGTAGTGATTTTGTTCCACATGGTTTCGGAGATGGTGTCGGTGTAGTAGGTGGTGATTTAGTGCCGCATGGTGTGGGAGATGGCGTCGGTGTAGTTGGTGGTGATTTTGTTCCACATGGTGTCGGAGATGGCGTCGGTGTAGTAGGTGGTGATTTAGTTCCGCATGGTTTCGGAGATGGCGTCGGTGTAGTTGGTGGTGATTTTGTTCCACATGGTGTTGGAGATGGCGTCGGTGTAGTAGGTGGTGATTTAGTTCCGCATGGTGTCGGAGATGGTGTCAGTGTAGTAGGTGGTGATTTTGTTCCACATGGTTTCGGAGATGGCGTCGGTGTAGTTGGTGGTGATTTAGTGCCGCATGGTGTCGGAGATGGCGTCGGTGTAGTTGGTGGTGATTTTGTTCCGCATGGTGTCGGAGATGGCGTCGGTGTAGTAGGTGGTGATTTTGTTCCACATGGTTTCGGAGATGGCGTCGGTGTAGTTGGTGGTGATTTAGTGCCGCATGGTGTCGGAGATGGCGTCGGTGTAGTAGGTGGTGATTTAGTTCCGCATGGTGTCGGAGATGGCGTCGGTGTAGTTGGTGGTGATTTTGTTCCACATGGTTTCGGAGATGGTGTCGGTGTAGTAGGTGGTGATTTAGTGCCGCATGGTGTGGGAGATGGCGTCGGTGTAGTTGGTGGTGATTTTGTTCCACATGGTGTCGGAGATGGCGTCGGTGTAGTAGGTGGTGATTTAGTTCCGCATGGTTTCGGAGATGGCGTCGGTGTAGTTGGTGGTGATTTTGTTCCACATGGTGTTGGAGATGGCGTCGGTGTAGTAGGTGGTGATTTAGTTCCGCATGGTGTCGGAGATGGTGTCAGTGTAGTAGGTGGTGATTTTGTTCCACATGGTTTCGGAGATGGCGTCGGTGTAGTTGGTGGTGATTTAGTGCCGCATGGTGTCGGAGATGGCGTCGGTGTAGTAGGTGGTGATTTAGTTCCGCATGGTGTCGGAGATGGTGTCAGTGTAGTAGGTGGTGATTTTGTTCCACATGGTTTCGGAGATGGCGTCGGTGTAGTAGGTGGTGATTTAGTGCCGCATGGTGTGGGAGATGGCGTCGGTGTAGTTGGTGGTGATTTTGTTCCACATGGTGTCGGAGATGGCGTCGGTGTAGTAGGTGGTGATTTAGTTCCGCATGGTTTCGGAGATGGCGTCGGTGTAGTTGGTGGTGATTTTGTTCCACATGGTGTTGGAGATGGCGTCGGTGTAGTAGGTGGTGATTTAGTTCCGCATGGTGTCGGAGATGGTGTCAGTGTAGTAGGTGGTGATTTTGTTCCACATGGTTTCGGAGATGGCGTCGGTGTAGTTGGTGGTGATTTAGTGCCGCATGGTGTCGGAGATGGCGTCGGTGTAGTTGGTGGTGATTTAGTTCCGCATGGTGTCGGAGATGGTGTCAGTGTAGTAGGTGGTGATTTTGTTCCACATGGTTTCGGAGATGGCGTCGGTGTAGTAGGTGGTGATTTAGTTCCGCATGGTGTCGGAGATGGTGTCGGTGTAGTAGGTGGTGATTTAGTTCCGCATGGTGTCGGAGATGGTGTCGGTGTAGTAGGTGGTGATTTTGTTCCACATGGTTTCGGAGATGGCGTCGGTGTAGTAGGTGGTGATTTAGTTCCGCATGGTGTCGGAGATGGCGTCGGTGTAGTTGGTGGTGATTTTGTTCCACATGGTGTCGGAGATGGCGTCGGTGCAGTAGGTGGTGATTTTGTTCCACATGGTTTCGGAGATGGCGTCGGTGTAGTTGGTGGTGATTTTGTTCCGCATGGTGTCGGAGATGGCGTCGGTGTAGTAGGTGGTGATTTTGTTCCACATGGTTTCGGAGATGGCGTCGGTGTAGTTGGTGGTGATTTAGTGCCGCATGGTGTCGGAGATGGCGTCGGTGTAGTAGGTGGTGATTTAGTTCCGCATGGTGTCGGAGATGGCGTCGGTGTAGTTGGTGGTGATTTTGTTCCACATGGTTTCGGAGATGGTGTCGGTGTAGTAGGTGGTGATTTAGTTCCGCATGGTGTCGGAGATGGCGTCGGTGTAGTTGGTGGTGATTTTGTTCCACATGGTGTCGGAGATGGCGTCGGTGTAGTTGGTGGTGATTTTGTTCCACATGGTGTCGGAGATGGCGTCGGTGCAGTAGGTGGTGATTTTGTTCCACATGGTTTCGGAGATGGCGTCGGTGTAGTTGGTGGTGATTTTGTTCCGCATGGTGTCGGAGATGGCGTCGGTGTAGTAGGTGGTGATTTTGTTCCACATGGTTTCGGAGATGGCGTCGGTGTAGTTGGTGGTGATTTAGTTCCGCATGGTGTCGGAGATGGTGTCAGTGTAGTAGGTGGTGATTTTGTTCCACATGGTTTCGGAGATGGCGTCGGTGTAGTAGGTGGTGATTTAGTGCCGCATGGTGTCGGAGATGGCGTCGGTGTAGTTGGTGGTGATTTTGTTCCACATGGTGTCGGAGATGCCGTCGGTGTAGTAGGTGGTGATTGTTTAGATGTGGATGGTTTAAGAGTGCTAGTTGTGGTCGATGGTGTGTATCCACATTTTGGAAGTTTTATTATGCAACCTGGAAAAATATGTAATGATGATTAAAAAAAAATTACATTTTCACCCAGCCTCAATTATTTTATTAAATTATGGTTATTTCATTAGTATTCACGTCACGGTTTTACGTTTAGTTACAATATTTCAAAATGACAATTAAATCTAAATACAGTATACACTGGCTCTAATGCATTCGACGTTGATGAAATTCCTATTTTAAAAAAATAACTTGGATTTATATATTTATATTAGAATTTTATTTAGTACGAATATCTTATTTTAGCGAGTACGAATTATTACGTATTTTTGAAATGTCGATGTATAATTTATTTTTTTATAAACGTAAATTTCTGTTTTAGGTATTCATTTTAGTATTTAAACAGATTTACTTGTAAGGGGGGTCATAATGCAACAAATTGAACTATATCTACAATTAAGTATATCCACGTTACATCCACGATATCAAAAAACCTTCCAAAAAACTCCAATTAATGAGTGACATTAAGCTCGCCTATACAAATTGCAATACGTATCAAGTACTCAATGACTATCGCTATATTAATGCCACCAAATCTCGCACTCAGATTCATGTACCTCAACGCTTGAAGTATTCGTAAAAGAGGAAAACTTGACGAACTTAAATGCGTTTTAAGATCATAACCGAAAACAGCACACGTCATTTTTGTAACAGAAACCTGGATTCGCTCGGAGGCCCAAGCTTTGGAACTACAAAAAGACAATTACACTCACTATTATAATTATAGAACCGACTCTAGAGAGGGAAGAGTTTCAGCATATGTACACAATGATCTGAGACATAGCTTGTCAGAGTCCAAGTACTCAGGGGGAAGCAACTACCTATCGATAAATCTCGAACAACAATTGTTCTTTTTCTTTATTGTAGCTGCGAATCTTGATTGATGATTCGCAGCTACAATAAAGAAAAAGAACAATTGTTATCGGAGATTTCAACGACAATGCAAAACAATAGCCAAGGAAGCTGGACACATACTGCTAAACAAAATAAGCAAAAAATATTGTACGAGAAACTCCGACACAAAAAAGGCTATCATCGATCATATTAGCACCAACCTAAAAGACAATTACTTTCATGTGGTAATAATTGAATCCTCTGTGTCTGCTCATAACCAGATGTACATAGAACTCAAAAAAAACAAAACTCCTCCAAAAATAATAACTCAATATGAAGCAATAAACTGCACAAAGATATATAACCTTTTTGAAAAAGCTAACTTCAATAATCCTAACAACGATTACCTGGTGTTCGAAAATAAAATGAAATTATATATAGAAGAAAGCAAAACTATGAAGACCAAGACTCTCAACCCTCCACAAAAACATTGGATTAATAAGGGCATTATCGCTGAAATCAATCCGAAGGACATACTGTGGACATAACTTAAAAATAACCCTAGTAACGACACAGTGAAAACAGAATTCACTAAGAAAAGAGACTATGTAGCTAAATTTATAGAAAGAACAAAAAATTCGTACTACTTGAATGAATTCAACAAATTTATTAAAAAACCCAAGAAAATGTGGGCCTAATAATTACCTCCAAAATTATTAGTAAACTACTTATACATTACGGAGCCAAATGATATTTGCCTAATATTTAACGAATATTTTGCTACAATTGAACCACTCTTAGCAAACGAAATATCACATTCATTTCATAACGATTATGCCCGTGCATTACCAAATACTTACCCAAAACGCTGAAAAACTCTCCAGTTTCAGTCCATGTTCTACTAATGAAATAAGAACCATTATAACTAACCTCGATCCAAATTGCAGCTCGGGCCTAGACGGAATAAAAACCAAAGTAATTAATTAAAACCATTAAAAGTTTAATCGTATCGTAAAACGCTCAAAGCAAGTATCTGAATAAACTACTGGATAACTACTTACTATGGATACTTCTGCTATTTTTAGTGTTTCAGGAAAGATCCCGATCTTTCCTGAAACACTAAAAATAGCAGAAGTAACTCCAATCCATAAATCAGGTCCTACCACAGATCCAGGAAATTATCGACCCATCTCAGTGTTGCCTGTGTTGTCAAAAATACTAGAAAAAATTATTCACAACCGACTAGAAAAAATATCTTAGTTCTATTAACTTCATCACCGACCGAAAATATGGATTTAGACCAAAAAGTAAAACTACCACAGCTACTATTGATCTCATCACTAAAATTAAACAAAACATAGACAGAAAAAAATTTGCCCTGGACATTTTTATTAATCTAAAAAGACGTTTGACACGGTTAGCCACAATCTACTCCAAAAAAAAATGAAATCAATTAATATCACTGAAAAAGCTTTAAAAAAGTTCGAGTCTTACTTAAAATCGTTCGCAAGTGGTCAAACTTGGTAATCACCAAAGTGATGCATTACGTATCACATGTGGCGTTCCACATGGATCTATCTTAGGTCCTTTACTCTTCTTAATATATAATAATAATAAAAACGAAATGAAACTACATGGTCACCTTACCTTATATGCTGACGACACTTGTTTATTTTACTTTGGATTTTCCATCCATCACATTATCTCACATGCTCAAGAATATTTAAATACTTTATTCGCATGGTTTCAGTTCAATCTCCTAACAATTAATATCTCTAAAACATGTTATATAATATTTAACACTAAAAATAAATTAATTACCCCTTAAAACCTTCTAACAATTAATGATGTTCCGTATCTACTGAACTTGATCGAAATTCGGGGCAGTGCTGCAAAAACAAAACTGTCAGAACTCCAAGTTACCCAAAATAAACTCATAAAGATACTATTCGGCTATCCATATCTAACAGCAACCAGTAAAATTTATCAAGACACAAAAATAATGAATATAAAGCAACTATACATTTACAACACATGTATTTTCATCAGAAATCTTCTCAACAAAGGCGTTTACTTAAACTTAACCCTAACCCAATATATACAAGTTAGTCAACGCAGCACACGGCAAGCCAGATTGCTGGTTTTACCCAAAAACATTATCTAACTATGGCAAAAAAAATGCTAACTTTTGAAGGAGCACAAATAAATTACCGTCCTTTATAAGAAATCTAAACTCTTTCAATGCATTCAAAACTCAACTTAGCCAGCACATAATTGCGTATCGATCACTTCTGGAGAAATTAATGCATTGGATGGATCACTATTAACTTGTAATACTGATGACGAACCTTTTGTAATCTATTTAAGTATGTTTAGTATTGTTCTCAAGTAAGTGACATAAGTCTTTATTAGAAATAAAGTTTCTATAAACCGAAAACGAATTACAAGTAAACCTGTATACACACAATAAAATAGATACATACTCGCCGTATGACATGTAAATATCGAATTTAAAAGTACTGCTTCTTTCTTCTTTTTCTGCTTGCAATAATAATTATAATAGTTTGGAAGATTCCAACATAATGTGAATTATTTTATGAATAAACCAAATGAATCAAAATTAAATGAAATAAAAGCAATGCTTATTATAAAAACAATATGTTTGATGTAACATATCTGCAATAAAAAGTAAAGGATGATTCAAACCTGCTGCTCCAGCTACATTTCAAGTTTGTTTGTCCATATTTTACCTTCATTCGCGACAGAACAATACAGCTGGAAGGAGGCTTTTGCCCTACAGTGAATTCAAGCTGTTGACGTTGATGATGATTATAAAATTTATGGCAGAACATTTAACCCCTGATTTATCTGAAAACATATTCAATTTGCTCTTTGACTTGACTTTGCTAAGTAAAGTTGGTATGACATATGAATATTACCCTTATTATAATACTTTTAATGTCCATATTCGTATAAACGAATGTGAGCTAGCGTTTCATTCAATTATGAATATTAATGTTTTACCTAACTAACTTAGAAAAGTAAATTCAAAGTGCGATCTGGAAATCTTAGCCAATAGTCTCCGATCCTACGGTATCCCACGCACTTTTGTAACACCCTATAACCTGTATACACAATTTAATTTGATTTTGCTGAGGATATTATATAATTTGGTTAGTGTATTTGGTAGGTAGTTAGTTATATTCTCAGAACCCACCACATAGCTGTGGTAGAGTAATAATCTCAGACGCAGCACTTTTGCCCTTATCAGCCAGACGTGGCGGATGTGGTGTCGCCAGTGACCACCAGCTTAGTTGTAAGACCTAAGCATAATATAATTAGAATAAGATAGAATAAGTAGTCTTACATCTAACTCTGTAAGCGCGGGTCGTTTATGTTAATAAACTCTTAGTTAAACGAGTCCTAAGGTTTTATTTTTAACCATCGCTTTGCTCCCGAAATCTAACTAGGTATGTCGTACCGTCGGACCGTAGGTCGCTATTGGGGCAGGTATCATATTGACCGCGGAATGGCGGGACAGGCTCTCACGCCCTACCGCCGGCCTCGTCATCATCGAGGCGGCCCGGCCGGTGCTCGAGCACTGGCTCGGGAGGAGGCACGGCTCCCTGTCGTTTCGGGTGACGCAGGTGCTATCGGGGCATGGTTGCTTCGGGAAGTACCTGTGCCGCATAAACAGGGAGCCGGACGCCCGGTGTCACCACTGCGTCGACTGTCGGGAGGACACGGCGCGGCATACGCTGGCATAGTGTGCCGCTTGGGAGGAGCCGCGCCGTGTCCTCATCTCAGAAGTAGGCAGAGACTTGTCGCTGCCGGCCGTAATCGAGTCGATGGTCGGCAGCGACGAGTCCTGGGACGCGGTGGTTTCCTTCTGCGAAACAGTTGTCTCGCAGAAGGAGGCTGCGGAAAGGGAGAGGGAGATGTCGTCCACTCACCCGGCCCGCAAAAGGCGCACCAGGCGTCGGCGGCGGGCGGACAACGCCCTCTTCCAGCCCCACTAAATGGGTCCAGGGGCGACGGACACGGGGACGTCCGTCGCCCACGCATCAGGACCCAAGGTGGCGCCGCGTAGTGATCCACGCACGTCCCTCTTAGACGTCGCGGGGGGAGTCAAACACTTCCCCCCCCCCCCCCCCGCGACCCTCGGCATAAGTGTGAGATGGAACACCGGGGTGGTTTTTAGTCAGTAAGAGTCTGAGGTATCACATAGACTGCATAGATACTAGGTAACTACCAGACAAATAACATGGAACAGAATTTAATTGAAACGCTCTGCCTGACTTGTTAACTGCTACTTATTCGAAGGTGATATAATGTAATCATAATCATTTATCAATTTGCGAATATGGGTACAAAAGAAAAGGTCTTATACAAACAATAGTGTCCATTAGCCATATCCTACCATAAGGCATGCAAATTCACAAATACACAGGTATCTATGAGACTAGAATTTAATAATAGCGGAACAGATAATCGATAACGCCTAATAGGTAGTCAAGAATGTTGAAAACAATTTTTTTTTACTTACCGAACATATGAAAATACTTATATTTACTATTATAGCCCTCATTGTGTTACTTTACCAAGCCGCAGAAGTGAACTTAACTTATTAAAAAAAAACTACCCTTTTATATTAGATTCTAACAACGTCATTCATATTGTTTTCTTTATTATTTAAACAGATGCAAACAAAATGAGGCCTGGTTACAAAATAAAAACGGAAAAGAGCGAGTCAGACTTACACACCGAGGGTTTCGTACCTTGGTTGGAAAAATAACTTTTCCATTTTTAAGGTAACATTTTCATTAAAAGCGACCGCATAAATAAGCCTGATTGTAAAAGGGTTTTTTTCTGATTTCTGTACTGAAAAACTGTGTTAGTAAGAGACATCGTTTTATTTTTCCTGTCATATTTACATTAACTGAAATTATTTTAGATTTTTTGCTTCGTAAACTACACACGTACAGAGTAGTTACTCATACAATCATAGATTCTACAACCACAGCTACTTCACCCAGGGAGATCAGCACCTTTATGGTGCGATTTTGCCATTTTTTAGCATTTTGGTACGGAACACTAAACATTGAAGAATTAACTGCAATTTCTATTAAAACGAAGAGTATTTGCGTCATAACGGTTTTATTATGATATACATACGGCAAACAATATTTATTTTTGAAATGCAATATCACCTTCACACCTTCGTATGCAGTTCGTTTGTAGTATTTTTTTTATTAGTTATTATTTATTTACATATGTTTTCGTTGTCTGACGAGTCACGCTCTGCATCTTCTTTGTGACGACTGTAAATTGGTATATCGAAGGTTTGTTGTGATGACTCAATCAATCAACTACTATTCTAGTTTTCCATTACTCGACATGCATAATCTTCCCACTGCTGGGACATAGGTCTCCTCTCGGTGAAAGGGAAAGGGCCATAATCCACCACGCGGGTCCAGTGCGGGTTACTAGATATTGTCGAATTTTTGTCTCTTGGACATCTCCGGTTTCTTCACGATGTTTTCCTGCACCGTTTTGAGAGCAGTGGTGATGAAATAATTTACACAAAGTAAAGCACCTGTCTGGAAACAGGTACACAATTTAGCTAATTATTTAACTATAATACGTTTCTCACAACTAATATTTACAAAACTATAATTTTTCAGTGCTTAATGTTCTTCAACGTTCAATAAATCTTCTCTTCTCTTTATTTTTGGGCACTTTGAAATTAATTAATTACTTTGTTAACAATCTCAACATCCAATAATCTATCTCCACGCATAACATTTTCATAATCAGCCTATAATGTTCCCACTGCTGGGACACAGGCCTCCTCTCGGTGAGAGAAAATGGGCCGTAATCCACCAAGCGGGCACAGTACGGGTTGGTAGATGTCACATGTCTTCGAATTTTTGGTTCTAGGACATGCCGGTTTCCTTACGATGTTTTCCTTCACCGTTTTGAGAGCATTGATAATAAAATAATTTTACACAAACTAAATCACCTGTCTGGGTTCGAAATTACGACCTACAACTCGTAAGTCGCGGGACATGCATTGGCGACAAAATAAATTGGTACACAATTAAGTTAGTTATTTAACTATCACACGTTTCTCACTGCTAATATTTATAAACCTTTCCTATTTCACTGCCTAATGTTCCTAAACGTTGACTAAAACTTCACTTCTCTTTATTTTTGGGCCATTTGAAATGAAAAAAACACATTGTCAACAATCTCAACATCCAATAATTTATCTTCAAACTCAAACCATTTATTTCAAATAAACCAATTACAGGCACTTTTGAATTGTCAAGGGGTCGGTCAGTCAGAAAGATGAAGCTAGTTGCCCATTCCAAAGCGTAGTAGGTACCTATGGAGAAGAACGGGCAAGAAACTCCATGGACACTCTTTTAAATCAAAATATTGTTACAAAAAAGTGGTTACATCATTCATGTTGTAATTATACATGTGAGAACGATGTAGAAAGACGTGCACGTTAAAAGCGTTCGTAATAAAAAGATAAAAACAATTATGGAATTAAAATAAGCCGTGGCAGCTAAGAAATGACCAGTGCCTTCTGACGGCGCTCGTTCTTGAACTTGACGTATGGATCAGCACCATTCAGCTCAACCATTTTGAAGGGAACTCAATGATCCAATACACACGCCACCACCAGCGACACATTTGAGTGAGCATGACATACTCTCAGCCGCCAGGGCACATTCAAGCCAATGAAAGACGAACCCAGTAAGCTTTATAGTGGGTACATAGTGCTCACACATGTGCTATGCAATTATACAATACTAAGAGATTGAATTTATACAATGCAAATATAGGTTGTACAATCTTCATCAGCTCCAACATTATTTTCGAATGCTAATTAATTAGTTTACGCGCCCTTGTGGAGCAGGACCAGCCCTGAGTCAAGCATTTTTGACAGCGATATAATCCCCCAACTTATAATATGCTTGGCTGTATAGTGTGCGTTTTATACAAAAAAGTCTACATGAGGCCCATGGAGGGCCCATAAACAGAGTCCATGAAACTGTTTGACTTGCCATACTTCCTTGCGATTGTTAGTATCAAGTACTGCAGGTTTGCGCCAGTTCTCTTTCTCAAAGGAGAGCGGACTGAGACCGTTGTCCACTGCGACCACATCTCAGTGCATCTGCACGTCAGTTTGAAGGCAATATTCCATGAGACTGCCAATCTCGCGGTTGTGGAGGGTTTTAGCATTTAAGAAACGTCGACCCCCACACTTCTGCGGTATGTACTGACTCATCACTGATAACCATGGGTGATGCATCCGATATTTCGTCAGCAATGTACGGACTTCCTATCCAGAGCGTCAAGTTCCGTCTGAGTCCATTTGAGTATGCCGAAAAAATACATCAAAGTCAGCATGACCAACCTTTGAAGGCTTTTGCGGAACCTTGTTTCCACCTTAAACACTTTATTCAGGCGGCCAAAGAAGCGCTCCCTCAACTGTTGTTTCACGACGGCAGTATTAGTTGAGGGGAGGGATCTAAGGTGTATGAAATCCGAGAGTTGGGTTCCCACGGATTCTATAATCCCCTCTCGCTTTACATGCATGACTGAACATTTTCCACAACAAATTCCATCGTGATGGCGCTACTGTAATTGAATTGAAATTGTTGAGGGCAAAGGGTTTCAAGTCACTCGTGTAAAGGAGGTGCGATATCACCTGACAACCTCTTCTCAACCAAGAGCCTAGACCTGAATCCTGTAGCAATGTGCTTAGAGGATTCAATGCAAATCTAAAGCGGACTCAAACTATCGCCCTGAAATATTCCCCTCTCAATCCTGATCGCTCTACGATCCCCCGGATCTGTCGATATCCTGGATAGAAAAAGACCGACCTCCACTGCCCCTTTCAAGAAGAAGGTGTGTAGAGCTGCGTGTATTTTGTACAACTCCAGCACTCTAATCAGCCACGTATGTGGCAACAAGTTGTAGGCCTTCTTATAATCTATCCAACATGTCGACAAATCCTTCTGGAATCTACGAACCTGTTGGCATATGGCCATGTCTATAAGGAGCAACTTCTTAGTAACGCGGGACCCATTCTTACATCCATTATGAGTTATAGACATATTTTTTTTAAATATAGGTATATTATATTTATTTATACAGAAATAAAAAAAATATATGTACTAGAACCATGAACTAAAATATATTATTAAAAGGAGTCCCTTTAGGCAAGGTTCCGAAGATACTGGCAGCGTTTTCCCTTTGAATAGGTAGACTAATTCTTTGTCCGAGGTAGCTGCCAACTCTTCGGTGTCCTGTGATGTCGACTAACCTTTTTGCTATTTCCTTAAAAATCCTTATAGCGCTAGGACCCCATGGACCAAGGGTCTCGACACCGAATGGGACAAAATCATATTCGGAGCCTAGACAACTGTATTTGCATGCTTTAGCTTTTTCAGCCGCTTCACAAGCCGCACCAGCTCTGTTGTTGATTCCATGTTGATGGAAAGGGGTCAGCGTGTCTGAACACCTTTTGTTTTTTTTTTCCGGAAAATCCTCATGGATGTCCGCCGCCCTGGGGCGGACGGCGGGGTCTGTCAGACTCTTACTGACTAAAAACCACCCCGGTGTTCCATCTCACACCTACGCCGGGGGTCGCGGGAACATACGATCCTTCCGCAACCCCCGACTGGTGCCGGCCCGCTGCTGCGGGCCTCTTCGTGTGTCTGAACACCTGGCCCATCTTCCATGGAATCAAACTCATACCGTCCAGTCTCTTGCCATCGTCTCTTGCGATACCAGTCGGCTTAAGTAGACTTGGCACGTTGACGGTGGCAAGGGACCGGCGTATGATATCGTTAAGTGCGGCATGTCTCGAGAAGCGGCCTGCGCTTTTTTGGCATGGCAGTCCGTGATGTCATATCTTGTCGACCTCACTGCCTCATGGAAATTTATCAGGAGTGCAGACCGGAACCCCAAGCTGAAGACAGGTTGTGATTCGGAGCGTATCAGGCTAAAGAAATGTTCCTGTATTTGACGAATGTGCTGCTCCCATGTTCTGGAATATGCACCTTTCAACGCTCTGGAACTTGTGGTTGTGAGTGTACTTTTCACCTTTACCGACGGATACGGTTTTCCCGTGCATAAACTTTCTGCTTCAGGAAGTTCATGCGCTTTGTGACACGGGATACATATTCTCGAGGACTAATACACAAAGCGGATCACTATTGGGCATGCTTTGCCCAAGGGTGATGCTTATGCGTTATTTATTTGCATTGACGTACATCTACTCGCATAATTACCGGAAAGGACAAAGTCAAACTCAAAGCATTTATGTTATTTACAGGCACTTTTTAACTGTCAGACAGAAAGATGAACAATTCTAATAGAATTAGTTTCAGTTTCATAAAAGTATTTTTTATTGTTAAAATATTTGAACAACAATGTTTTGATAAAGAACGATCCATTTTTTTTAGGCTTATTCCTACTTCTTTTTTGACACAGTTTTACAGCATGATTCTCTGCTTACATACAGATTTTGGTGTGGTTGGCTTTAGAGTGGTGCTTGTTGAAATGTGTGGTAGGCACGTACATGTTGATGCCGCATGGTGTCGGAGATGGCGTCGGCGTAGTTGGTGGTGATTCTGTGCCATATGGTGTCGGAGTAGTTGGTGGTGATTCTGTGCCGCATGGTGTCGGAGATGACGTCGGCATAGTTGGTGGTGATTCTGTGCCACATGGTGTAGGAGATGGCGTCGGTGTAGTTGGTGGTGAATCTGTGCCGCATGGTTTCGGAGATGGTGTCGGTGCAGTTGGTGGTAAATCTGTGCCGCATGGTTTCGGAGATGGTGTCGGTGTAGTTGGTGGTAAATCTGTGCCGCATAGTTTCGGAGATGGTGTCGGTGTAGTTGGTGGTAAATCTGTGCCGCATAGTTTCGGAGATGGTGTCGGTGTAGTTGGTGGTAAATCTGTGCCGCATGGTTTCGGAGATGGTGTCGGTGTAATTGGTGGTGAATCTGTGCCACATGGTGTCGGAGTAGTTGGTGGTGATTCTGTGCCGCATGGTGTCGGAGATGACGTCGGCATAGTTGGTGGTGATTCTGTGCCACATGGTGTAGGAGATGGCGTCGGTGTAGTTGGTGGTGAATCTGTGCCGCATGGTGTCGGTGTAGTTGGTGGTAAATCTGTGCCGCATGGTGTCGGTGTAGTTGGTGGTAAATCTGTGCCGCATGGTTTCGGAGATGGTGTCGGTGTAGTTGGTGGTGAATATGTGCCGCATGGTTTTGGAGATGGTGTCGGTGTAGTTGGTTGTGCATCTGTGCCGCATGATGTCGGAGATGGCGTCGGTGTAGTTGGTGGTGAATCGGTGGTGCATGGTGTCGGAGATGGTGTCGGTGTAGTTGGTGGTGAATCTGTGCCGCATGGTGTCGGAGATGGTGTCGGTGTAGTTGGTGGTGAATCTGTGCCACATGGTGTCGGTGTAGTTGGTGGTGAATCTGTGCCGCATGGTGTCGGAGATGGTGTCGGTGTAGTTGATGGTGAATCTGTGCCGCATGGTGTCGGAGATGGTGTCGGTGTAGTTGGTGGTGAATCTGTGCCGCATGGTGTCGGAGATGGCGTCGGTGTAGTTGGTGGTGATTCTGTGCCGCATGGTGTAGGAGATGGCGTCGGTGTGGTTGGTGGTGAATCTGTGCCGCATGGTGTAGGAGATGGCGTCGGTGTGGTTGGTGGTGAATCTATGCCGCATGGCGTCGGTGTAGTTGGTGGTGAATCGGTGCTGCATGGTGTCGGAGATGGTGTCGGTGTAGTTGGTGGTGAATCTGTGCCGCATGGTGTCGGAGATGGTGTCGGTGTAGTTGGTGGTGAATCTGTGCCGCATGGTGTCGGAGATGGTGTCGGTGTAGTTGATGGTGAATCTGTGCCGCATGGTGTCGGAGATGGTGTCGGTGTAGTTGGTAGTGAATCTGTGCCGCATGGTGTCGGAAATGGCGTCGGTTTAGTTGGTGGTGATTCTGTGCCGCATGGTGTAGGAGATGGCGTCGGTGTGGTTGGTGGTGAATCTGTGCCGCATGGTGTAGGAGATGGCGTCGGTGTGGTTGGTGGTGAATCTATGCCGCATGGTGTCGGTGTAGTTGGTGGTGAATCTGTGCCGCATGGTGTCGGAGAGGGTGTCGGTATAGTTGTTGGTGAATCTGTGCCGCATGGTGTCGGAGATGGTGTCGGTGTAGTTGGTGGTGATTCTGTGCCGCATGGTGTCGGAGATGCCGTCGATGTAGTTGGTGGTGAATCTGTGCCGCATGGTGTAGGAGATGGCGTCGGTGTGGTTGGTGGTGAATCTATGCCGCATGGTGTCGGTGTAGTTGGTGGTGAATCTGTGCCGCATGGTGTCGGAGAGGGTGTCGGTATAGTTGTTGGTGAATCTGTGCCGCATGGTGTCGGAGATGGTGTCGGTGTAGTTGGTGGTGATTCTGTGCCGCATGGTGTCGGAGATGCCGTCGGTGTAGTTGGTGGTGATTCTGTGCCGCATGGTGTCGGAGATGGTATCAGTGTATGTGTTGGTGTTTTACTGCAGCAAGAAGGACACCTTCTCCTCTTAGGTGATATTTTACACTCCCATTTTGATGTTATTGGTTTTAATGTCGTTTTCGTAGTAGTTGTCGTAGTTGTAGTAGTAGTGGTTTCAGTAGATGATGAAGATTCGCACCCACATTTAGATGTGGATTGTTTAGGAGTGCTAGTTGTGGTCGATGGGTATCCACATTTTGGAGGTATTTTTATGAAGCCTGGAAAATAGGATTTTTTTTTTTAAATATCGTTTACATTCTATAGGGAAATCCTAGCATCAATTATTTTGTTAAATTATGTTTATTTCATTAGAACCAACCAGATTGACTCGATCATTGCCTACGCTGAACCTAGTGTTACAGTTTTAGTTTTTGTTACAATATTTGAAAGTGACAGTTAAATCTAAATACATTATCACACTCGCTCTAATGCATTTACCGTTGATGAAATTCCTGTTTAAAATCACTTGATTTTATATATTTATATTAGAGTATTATTAAGTACGAATATCTTATAAAGATAAAGATAGAAAAAGATATAAAAGATAATTTATTTGTCAAACATGCGTTTACATAAACTGACTCATCAGACATGCAAGGTATTGAATGAATAGATGTTGTGAGCGTCCATGTTTTGCCAATAACGGCGTACAAATTTTGTAGTTATAAAACATTACATTTGAAAGCATTTTACATAAAGTCATTTAAATTTCACTACCAAATACGAAACAAATAAATAATAATTGATGTCAAGATAATTATTATAGTAAGTTTAAGTATATTATAGTCAAAATAAATTATAATAATTATTATGCAGTCAAATAGAATCATTCAAAAGTCAATTGATTTAAAATTCTCATTATTCAATTGTTATTCTTAACTATGTATATTAGAAGTCGAGTGTTATTTCATCGATTACTAATCATTTTTGAAATGTAGATATTTAATCTAACGTTCCTTTTATTATACGTAAATTTCTCATTTATTTATTTTAGTATTTATATACACACAGTAAAATAGATACAGAGTCGTATACGACATTTAAGTATCGAGTTTAAGAGTACTGCTTTGTTCTTCTTTTTTCTGCATGCAATAATTATAATAGTTTCTAATGTTCAAACACAATGTGAATTATTTTATGAATTAATAAATTAACCAAAATTAAATGAAATAAAAGCAATGTTTATTATAATAAAATATTTCGTAGGTACATACCGTATTTTGGAGCAGCTTGTGTGACGTAACATATCTGCAATAAAAAGTAACGGAGTTTTCAAACATCCAAGCTGCTGACTCCAGCTACATTTCAAGTTTGTTTGTCCATATTTTACCTTCATTCGTGACAGGACAATACAGCTGGAAGGAGGCTTTTGCCCTACAGTGAATTCAAGCTGTTGACGTTGATGATGATTATAAAATTTATGACAGAACATTTAACCCCTGATTTATCTGAAAACCTATTCAGTTTGAACTTTGACTTGACTTTGCTAAGTAAAGTTAGCATTACATATGAATATTACCTATAATAATAAATAATACGTCCATATTCGTATAAACGAATGTAAGCTAGCGTTTCATTCAATTATGAATATTAATGTGTTATAAATAAGGTTTAAATACGACACACACTAACATAGAAAAGTAAATTCAAAGTGCGATTAGTAAATCTTGGCCTATAGTCTCGGATCCTACTGTATCCCACGCACTTTTGTAACACGCTATAACCTGTATACACAATTGAATTTATTTGAATATTAAATGGTTGAGCTGAATGGTGCTGATCCATACGTCATGTTCGTGAACGGGCGCCGTCAGTAGGCACTGGTCATTTCTTAGCTGCCACGGCTTATTTTAATTCCATATTTGTTTTTATCTTTTTATTACGGACGCTTTTAACGTGCACGTCTTTCTACATCGTTCTCACATGTATAATTACAACATGAATGATGTAACCACTCTATTGTAACAATATTTTGATTTAAAAGAGTGTCCATGGAGTTTCTTGCCCGTTCTTCTCCATAGGTACCTACTACGCTTTGGAATGGGCAACTAGCTTCATCTTTCTGACTGACCGACCCCTTGACAATTCAAAAGTGCCTGTAATTTGTTTATTTGAAATAAATGCTTTGAGTTTGAGTTTGATTTGATTTGGCTGAATAAGTTGTTTATTTTGTTTAGTGCATTTGGTGCCGTAGGTCGCTATTGGGTATGAGTCACGTTGACTGGATAGATACTAGGACAAAAAAAATGGAACAGAATTGAATTGAAAGCGTCTGCCTGACACGTTAACTGTTACTTATTCGAAGGTGCTATAATATCCGAACAGACAATCGATAACACATAGTAGGTAGTCAAGGATGTTGGAACAACTTTATTTTTTTACTTACCGAACATATGAGAATAGTTAGAGTTAATATATTAGCCCTCATTTTGTTACTTCACCAAGCTGCTGAAGTGAACTGACTTATTTCTAAAAACTACGTTTTTATATATGACTCTAATAACGTCATTCATATTGTTGTCTTTAAAATTATAGAAACAGATGCAAACAAATGGCCTGGTTACAGAAAAAAAACGGAAAAGAGCTTGTTATGCACACACCGAGGGTTTCGTACCTTGGTAGGAAAAATATTTTTTCCATTTTCAAGGTTACATTTTCATTGTATGCGACCGCATAAATAAGCCTTCTTGTAAAAGGGTTTTTTTCTGATTTCTGTACTGAAAAAACTGTGCTAGTAAGAGACATCGTTTTATAATTTCTGTCATATATACATTAACTGAAATTATTTTAGATTTTTTGCTTTGTAAACTTCACACGTACAGAGTACTTACCCATAAAACCATAGATTCTACAACCACAGCTGCTACACTCAGCGAGATCATCACCTTTTTGGTGCGATTTCGCCTGGTAATTTTTTTTTTGCATTTTAGTACGGAACACTAAACATTGAAGAATTAATGCAACAGTATATGCGTTATAACGGTTTTATTATGATATACTAAGGACACAATATTAATTTTTGAAATGCAATATCACCTTTACACCTTCGTATGCAGTTCGTTTATAGTATTTTTTTATTCGTTTTTATTTATTTACATATTTGTTCGTTTTTTGACGAGTCCGGTTATGCATCTTCTTTGGGACGACTGTAAATTGGAATATCGAAGGTTTTTTGTGATGACTCAATCAATCAACTCTGGTTTTCCATTGCTCGACATGCATAATCAGCCTATAATGTTCCCACAGGCCTCCTCTGGGTGAGAGGAAATGCGCCGTAATCCGCCAAGCGGGCCCAGTACGGGTTGGTAGATGTGAGAGCAGTGATGATGAAATAATTTTACATAAAGTAAATCATCTGTCTGGGTTCGAACCTACGACCTACAACTCGTAAGTCGTGGGACAGGCATTGGCGACAAAATAAATAGGTACACAATTAAGTTAGTTATTTAACTATCACACGTTTCTCACTGCTAATATTTATAAACCTTTCCTATTTCACTGCCTAATGTTCCTCAACGTTGACTAAAACTTCACTTCTCTTTATTTTTGGGCCATTTGAAATGAAAAAATTACATTGTCAAAAATCTCAACATCCAATAATTTATCTCCGTCCTTATTATTATTTATTATAACTTCTACAAAACCTTTACTACTAACCGACTAGCAGCCAACGAGCAGCTAATCACTTCCCCTCTTAAAAAAGGACCGGTATCAAGTTCAGGTATCCAGTTCCGTCGCACTTTACCACTAGTTAAGACGTTCCTGTATCATTTTACGTGAACAAACTTCCCTTCCGACTTTATGGAGGGGAAGTGCAATTATTTACCAAGATTGCACGCCGCACAACGTTTAGGGTTTCACAGGGGCGATCCAAGAATTTGTTTATTAAGCACTTGTTAGATATTCATGTGGATGTGGAGTCATGGTTATAAATTGATCGTGGAGCGTGGAATTTGCAAGTAGGTAATTGGACAGATGTATTTTGTATTCGTTTTTTTTATTTTTTATTATAAGTTTTCGTCTTTTGTTTTTGTGTTGCTCAACCCCGTGTTTACACCAAGGTATAATACATGTATTTTTTTAGTTTCGTTTACAATTTACATCTAAAACAAGTAGTAAGAACTAGCTGTTTACTCAATTTGTGTAAATCTGGTCAAAATGGTAAACGCAATAGTTAATAATACATGTCTGAAACAACGTCAATACAATGATGTATGATACGTGTTTTGATATTACTATTACATTGTATATTTAATGGGTTATAAGAGCTGCTGGTTAAAAATTATTGTTCCTCTAACGTTTGTAATCGTATGGCAAGTTACAGACTGTAAGGTAGTCGCTTTTACCGTTTTCTAACTTATTTATTTACCGCCAAAACGAACCAAGCGGAGCGGAGCGCAAGGGCACTACCAAAATTTTCTCGAAGCGCTTCGTCGTTTTTTTAACCCTCATAACTTGGGTTTGGATTATACCAGATAAACAAAATTCTCGGAATAATTATGTTGTCAATAACGGACTTATTAAACATGTAACGTTTTGTTGCATAGCTCTTATTTCGTCACTGACTCTCTGATGATCATCAAAATTCTTAGGGTACTTCCTAGAAAGCTAGAATTTCGTATGTAAGCTAGTATTAGTACACAAAACTAAATAATACTAAAACTTGGTACTTTCATCCCCCAACCCCTTAAACTAGGGGATGGAACTTTGTATGAGACCTCCGCAAATGTTTACGCTAGAGATCTGAGAATTGATAATAGGGACTCATTGTTATAAATACAAAAAAAAACATTGTCTTATGACAATATTTGAATTTTTATTTTTACTTGCTTCTGCAACTTTCAAAAAGAAGTGAAATCCCACCAAAAACATTTTCATGTAAAATGTTGCAAAGACGAGACCATTTATGACTGGCACTGTCAAAAAGCTATCAGATCTCATGTAAAGCCAAGCTTCTAACTCTACACGCCCTATTGGGCATTACATTCACATGGGCGTAAGGTGATTTTTTTTTGTAGTCACGAAACGGCCAAGTCACATATTTTGAGTAAGGTGTAGAGTTTGTGAAGTTAGGCCTTGTAGATACGACCCACAAAAAAAAAAAAAGGCCTTGTAGAGTTAGAAGCTTGGTTCTACATGAGATCTAATAGCTTTTTGACAGTGCGAGTCGTATGGTCTCTCGTCTTGGCAACATTTTACATGAAAATGTTTTTGGTGGGATTTATTTATACAGCAATTACGCCAACAGAGCAAAAAATTACTTCATGTGCTGGTTTCCATTCATCCTGTGCGTGGTAGACATCGAACGGGCGGCGATGGATCACGCACGCTCACGCAGCGACAATACACTTCTCCATAGTTCTTTATCTCCATCCATATTGCGCACATTCTACGAATTCTTCGCATTTTCATTTTCATTCATTCTACGTTTCTTTACGATTTATTTGAGAATCAATGAATTTTCAAAATAAATACATAAAATTGAAATAATACGGAACATTTTGATGTGTAGTCCAGTCTGTCTTTATTATAGCAGAATAATGAAATAATTGATTATTTTCGTGTGCCTAACGTTGTGGTAACTAATCTTGATCGGGCTTAAGAGCGTTTATACCTTATGAGTGGCAACGTCGCAATTGAGTGTCACATTTCGTGGTTATCAATTTTTATCATTTAATCGGAGCTATATTTTAAAAATCTGTTTAATTAACTTTTTAGAATTATGTGAAAACTGTGTAAAAGGTAAGAAATCGTTGCGTTTACAGTTCTATTTATATGCAAATAATACTTTGGAAACTTGCAGGGCGTTATTTTCATTGTAAAATAACTTTAAGCATTACGGTTACTTACTTTTTTAAACATTTTCACGTAATTCTAAAAAGTTAATTAAACAGATTTTTATAATATAGCTCCGATTAAATGATAAAAATTGAAAACCACGAAATATGACACTAAATTGCGACGTTGCCACTCATAAGGTATAAGCGCTCTTAATATGAACATATTATGAATAATCCTATTGAACATAACGTAACATAACAACACGCGTGTATTCTCTGAACGGTTAGGCAGAGGTGTTCCTATAGTACACCCACATTCCGCCGGTGATGTTAATCCTCAGTGAAATCATAGTTATGAAGTTCATTACCGCGATGTACGTTACTGCGAAAGTTTAGGTACTATCGCGACGCTCGTTGTTGCGAAAGTATACCATCTACTGCTGTTGAATAATTTGGGTTAGGTTAGGTTAGAACAGTGACCATTAACTCGCGAAGATGAGCGATCTAAGCGAGCGTGCCGCAGCAGCGGCCGCTGGGTGCCAGATCCCCTCTATTGCTGGTGAATCATTTGGGTGAACTTTCGCAACAACGAACGTCGCTATAGTAAACTTTCGCAGTAACGTACATCGCGTAATGAACTTCGGAACGTTGATTTACACTCGTTAATTCAATTGAAATGTTGGCAATTTTTTGTAACAGAAAAACTGCTTTGGTATGTAGTCCCAGTCTTTTAACAACAAACTAAATACTGCCCACGTCTACTCTTCAATATCACATACTTCAAACGCATGGAATTTATATTAGAAGAGCCTCAGATTCAAGCACCACCGCGGCACCGGTAGCTGAAGGAAACCATAACCCGGTTTTATGGGTACACCAAACATTCCAGTTCCGAGATTTATTGACTGCCTCCATGTGGCGTCGCCCGGTCCATTTTATTTGAATTCGAGATATTTTGGGGTTTTCGTTTGTCGAGTTAGGAAAGAGGATGCAGGCCGTAAAATCCTTTACGTTAAAAATGCTTTGTGATCTCTGGTAGGTATACTACCGCCTGTACCTATCGTGGGTTCCAAATACGGGTATATTTGTCAGATGAATTGGAATGACGGCACGCATGGCGCAGTGTTACCCTTTAGCATAGAACCAGTGTGAACAATCGTTGGTGAACCAATAAAATAAATAAAATTAGCAGTGTTACCATGTTATGATTCTAAAATAATGAAGGATGGTTTAGGGACGAGTCTAACTTGTGCAACGTACAATGTAGCTTGTAAGGTATTGTGTATACTTTTGTTATGTAATATGTGGGTATGCGCTAATATGAATAAACCAGTCAGCTATCCACCTCCGTGTTTAATTGATGTCCCATTTGGCGACGAGAAATTCGAATTCTAATTAAGGAGACCATTGTTTTTTCTTAATCTGCTTAACGATTACTTATGCATTACAGGATCGTTAGGCTATTCAGATTAGCAAGTGTTGTGTTATACTAACAATTTAGCACATGTTGTACATTGTAGGGCCTTTGCTATTTAATTTGAGAAGACACATGTATTATCAGCATCATATTACTTATCAGTTGAAAGATGAAAGAATTCTGAGGGCTTACATGCGAAAGTGCAACTGTCACTAACAGGCGGGTTTGATACTTTAGATCATCAGCCATAATATCAGCAGTTAAAAAATCAACACCGTAAGACCAACGATTCAAAATCTCAACACTTCAGAATGTCAGCAACTTGGTAAATCAACAGTTCACCAGACCAAAGTTTAAAATCTCAACTTGGAAAGTATTAGGAAAATACTAATTAATGTTAAGTATACACGTTTTACAATAAGTAAACATTATTTGACGAGGGGTGCTTACCTTTTATTTACTTTTTGCTCAGTCAGGTATAGGTAGGTACATACTTGAGTAATTACACAATATATTAAAATAAGTAAATAAATAACAATTGTAAATAAAAATCCTATTTAGTTATCTATAAATATATTGAAAAAAAAAATGTTTGTAAACTTCTTAAATAATTGATAATTACTAAATCAGTCATACAAACTGCGAAAACAATTTATAATAAAGCGTTTCAAATCATTCTTTTATAATTTAAAACATTACGTACGTAAGTCAGCTACAAAAAATAACAAAAAATATTGGTAATTTTCATACCCAATTAAATATTAATTTGTAATTTATTTTAATTTATATGTTATATAAATAACTAATTTTTTTTAAAAATGTTATTGTGTCCATTTCATCCTTCTTCGATATAACCTTTTGTAAAGCTTCTTCAAAATTTTTTTTTTTTTTTACGTGGCGGTGTGCGTGGCACCTCTGCAAGGATCCTTTCTAGATAAAGCATTGTTGAGTTTTGCTCTTTTATCAATTCCTTCAGAGTTTTCGACAAATTCCATTTTTTATTGCTCAATAATGTGTTCCACCTTCTGTGCCAAGCTTCAATTGAGTTCTGCGATCGAGGCATATCTTGGCACAAATTTTCATGGATTGACCATAGACTTGGGGCAAACAATGGTTCAGTTTTTTTTATAATAACAGTCGTTGAATTTTTGTTTTTTTTAGTTATTTGACCATGTACGTAATATCGCCGAAACCAATGTACCAATTCATGGGCTTTATCTGGAATTAAACTTACCGCCATCAGTCTATCAAATGCTTGAGGAATTTCTTCTGAGGGCAGAAAAGCCAAAGCAAATAAATATCTTATTTTCAGTGCTAAGCCAGAATCATTACCATAATCTGCAGCTAATCCAAGTTTTTGTATTTTTTTCCACACGTTTTGAGTAAAATGAAAAAAGCAACATTTATGGATACTCGATGAAAAAACACGTTTGCAGGCATTTATTGCAGCATTTTCAAAGTCGGTTAACACATATAGCGGATTTAGTAACAGTTCGAAAGTATCACCACATTTTTTCACTTCTCGAAAAAATATTTCATAGCATAATTCAGTTTTAGACGGCAGAAAAGCATAAACCATTGGCAGTAATCGCCGTGTTGACTCATCGTTTCCCACTAAAGCGTGTATTGTGTACATTTGTAGGAACGGATGAGGAGTACACCTAAATGTACCATCCATAATCCAGTACAGAGCGCAATCAAGGAATTGCAAGTTTTGTTCTGTTGTAAAAATCAAAATACGTCCAACACCATCAATTTCTTCATTAAAAAACAAAAATTGTTTGTCATCATCAACTTTACATGCCCAATCGGGTAATTCGTTTAAAAGTAATGTAGATGTTGAATTTTGTCTTCTGACTCTGTTAATCACTTGACGCAGTGCATTTTTATTAGGTAAATACGGCGCACTGGTGCTGGGAACACCCTCTAAAGAAGATTGTATTATCTGCACCGGACAGTCCATAGAAGTTTCAGCAGTCGATTTTATTGTATTGATTACCTTCAAATTTTCTACTCGGCTTGGGTCAGGCATATGGTTGTGCTGTATTTTACAAATATCTGCTGTTATAAATATACCATTGTCGGTACTTACAGTTTTAACAAGTCCAGAACAATGCATTTCCTTGGTTTGCGTACATTTCCAGTAGGTTATATCTTTGCGTACATTGTTTTTCATATATAAATAACCATCAATATGCAATAAGTCACGGTTTTTCTGCGATTTCACAAATTTTGCAGCACGTAATATTTTATAGAACGATTATAACCGTAATGCGTAACATGTAATATAGTTGTCATTCAAATATACTTTTACCCTCATTTTCAAAATAATACAAAATGCTCACGCGTTACTACCTGCCTACAAAAAAATAAAATAGCGCTGTAACTACCCACAACTAGTATGACCTACTCACTTTTTGCAATATTATAATTAGTTTTTATCTCCTATTGCTTCAGCTCAATATGATTCATGAATAATTATTATTTCCTGTAGATTGGTTCAAAACTATGCACAAGTATTTTAATATCGAAACTATAATAGATAATAATGTTTTAAATGATAAAAGAACGTGATTTGAATCGCTTTATTATAAATTGTTTTCGCAGTTTGTATGACTGATTTAGTAATTATCAATTATTTAAGAAGTTTACAAACATTTTTTTTTTCAATATATTTATAGATAACTAAATAGGATTTTTATTTACAATTGTTATTTATTTACTTATTTTAATATATTGTGTAATTACTCAAGTATGTACCTACCTATACCTGACTGAGCAAAAAGTAAATAAAAGGTAAGCACCCCTCGTCAAATAATGTTTACTTATTGTAAAACGTGTATACTTAACATTAATTAGTATTTTCCTAATACTTTCCAAGTTGAGATTTTAAACTTTGGTCTGGTGAACTGTTGATTTACCAAGTTGCTGACATTCTGAAGTGTTGAGATTTTGAATCGTTGGTCTTACGGTGTTGATTTTTTAACTGCTGATATTATGGCTGATGATCTAAAGTATCAAACCCCTAACAGGCAAACTCCGCATCCACAAAGAAGTTGTACAATTTTTTTTGATTAAATTTACTTTTAAATTACTTAATTATCTAAAAGTGTAAATAATGACAATAACGATATAATATAACAATGTAAGGTACTAATTATATGTAAACACACACATCTATTTAGAAGGAAAAAAAAAATATTATTAAGTATATTTAAGAAATTTGACTTTCTATTTACCCAAACTTTCAAAGTGCACATCGATTTGATCATTGCAGATATTTACGACCTTGCATAACTTTGCATAGGGGGAATTGGCGCCTAGAACCGTTCTTCTCTGCGGTGGACAAAATGGTAGTTTTATCTTGCGTCGGTACGAGCTCCACAAGTTTATCTCGTGTCGTGGTAAAATATACTGATTGCTTGAATAGGATATTTTGTCGTTTGTATTTATAGAAGGTATGAGGAACAGGGTGTAAAGTTCACTCATACCTCCATAGAAAAGGGAGGATCCTCCGACCAAACGGCTGTCGTGTCTGGTGGGCAACTGCCCAAGGTATGTCGGGAAGTTGTATATATGCTAGTCGCTCGGTAAACTCTGCTTGCGCAATGCAGGATTTGCGTGACGTCAGTATGACGTGCAGCTCGCATGTGGCGAAGTTGAAACCGCCTACATATTCAAGAAGATTACTGTTGCAGTATGTTTGTTTACATTTTGTCCGGGCCTTAAAACTGCAACCAATAAAAGTGGACTTACTTAGTGTTTAGATATAATAATACCTACCAGCCTATTTTTTTTATATGTGTCATACTGTAGGGCAAATGCCTCTTCTTATACACAGTTTCACACTGTGAGATTTAATCCCAACATACTAAAATTTTAGCAATGAAGCATTCTTTCTTTCATATTTTTTTTAAAACGTTGCCCGCACTAGCAATTTCTTCTATATTGTGGGTGCGTTTACAAACATTTAAGCTCATATACACAAACAGCCAGACCCGGAACAACTACTTGTAGGTCATACAAATATTGGTTCCGTGCGGAAATCGAACACGCAGCGCAGCAGTCAATCGCCTAACTTGATCTGAATAAATACTGCATAGCATTTTTTTTTAAACAACCGTATAATAAAGATATGAGAACAATTATTATTATGCTGGTACGGAATCCTTAGTGAGCGAGACTATGCAGATATTAATGATTTTAAAATTTGGTTAATACTCGTTTTCCTAATACCTATTTGCTTTACTTGTCTTCACCATTACAGATGCAGTTATTCCTGAAGTTACTAGTCGCAAGAACAGAAGTCCGAAGAAGAAAAATAAGTAGTCTAAACAAAGCAGATTGTTTTAATCGAACAAAAAGTCTATCAGCAAATTATGCCGTGTATTTTAAAATATTGTTTAAACAATTTAAATTCAGCTTAAACAGTACTCACTCAGTACAGCCGTGAGACACACACTATTGTTGTTAAAACATTATTTTCACTTTTTATTTTGTTATTTGTATTCCGTGTTTCACGAACTGTGTCCAAATAAACGCTATTCTTTCTTTCTTTACTCAACCATTTTTGTATTACTCGGTTGCCAACTACTAGTTTTGAAACTAAATAAAAGTAAAATTTATGATACCAAATTCATTTTGTCATAGTGAGTTAAGTTGCTAAATCACTGCTGATTAAAATGAAAACCTCACAATCAATGTTTGCAGATTCCTATAGCGATTTTTCTTCTATGGAAGATGATGATGTTCAATATGTACAGTCCGTTCACAGTTATTTTACCTCCGACGGTTATTTTACCTAAAATAGAATTGATTCTAGTCGCCCCTTCCAAAAGATAGTTTCGTATAGAGAAGAATGGGCAAGAAACTCCACCGTTAATATTTTAAAATTTATATGTGAAGTCGATGCACCTATAATAAAAATTACCCTACCACAATAGGTAAAAAGAATTTAAAACATGTAGCAATGACAAATAAGTTAATTACGTGATAGATACATGGTGTTCACATATTTACAAGCATTGTAAAAGTATACGATTTCCCAAATTATCTAAACAAGTAATATGTCAGTTTGTGAGTTAAAATAATCACAGTCATAAATCATGTCATAAAAATAATAAACTATACAATTAAAGTAGCAACAAGTTTGATTTTGTCTGAACTCTAGATTGTCCTATGGAGCTGGACCAGCATGTTTCCAAGCATTCTTATCTTGGATATAATCTTCTATTTTGTAATATGCTTGTTTACACAGTGAACTTTTTATATGAGTTTTAAATTTTCATGCATATGACAAGGTATTTTGTTGTAGCATTTAACACAGTACCCCATAAAAAAGCTAATCTGAAAAATGCTTGATCTATTTTATCTTTATTTCTAGTATTAAAATTATGTCTATCATAAGATGCCTAAAAGTCACTTGCAAACAAAGTAAAACATTCTCTAGTGTCTTTAATTAAGTAGGTAGAACTATGGGATGCAAACAAAACCATAAAATGTTTACAATAACCGCTATAATTGTATACTTCTCTCATAGGCGAACACTTTAACAAATAGCTTGTCTTTATACTTAGCTACATCATGGCCATCAGCAAAATGCTTCCATCAAGCGAAATAACTTATTTCCCCTACTTACAAGCGTAGTACAAATATTTGAAGATTAGAGAAACATGGGAAGTATGTCGTGTGAGGGGCCGCGGTCACCGTCGCCGAAGCAATGTGCTTTGATGAGGAAAGTATGCCCGACGGATGCCGGGAGGACGACGAACTGTGGTGGTATTTGCGAAGTATGCGATATTTATCAAAACAGGAGATATTCTTGGGTTTATCTACCACTAGCTGTTGCCAGCAACTTCATCTGCGATCCAGGATATAAGTAGCCTATGTCTTATCCAGGTCATGGTTCACCCATGTGCCAAATTTATCCAAATCCTTTGAGCCGTTTCAGCGTCAAAGCGTTACAAACAAACATACAACAAACATCAACATCACATCTTTTCTCTTTATAATTTTAGTTTAGAGTAGCGACAAGCTCTGCTTCGCTCGGTCTTTACGACTTGACCAAAAAATCATATTTCTTCAAACATCTACAACTCAACTTTAACTTTTGTTCAACTAGCTTCATCTTTCTGACTGACCGACCCCTTGACAATTCAAAAGTGCGTGTAATTGGTTTATTTGAAATAAATGCTTTGAGTTTGAGTTTTGAGTTTGACTAAGTTGCCTAAGATGCCTGTTATTTGGATGTCACCGAGGAGCTTTTAAATAAACTTGAGCGTTTGCAGAATATATGTATTCGTTTTTTTTTCAACCTTAAAAACTATGATCACGTTTCCAACTTTCGCAAGATACTCAAGTGGCTCCCCATTCGACTTCACAGGAACTCTCGGATATTGTGTCTGCTATTCAACCTCCTTCACAACCCTAAAACGCCATCCTATCTGCGGGAGCGTTTTTCCTACGCCCGACCTTCAGATGCGCCGTGCAGGTCGCATCTTAGAAACCTCCTTAAGTCCCCTCCCCACTCCACCGACTTTTACTCCTACTCCTTCACTGTGCACGCGGTGCGGTTGTGGAATTCACTTCCGCCTGACATTAGGGACTGCCAAACTGTTGCAGTTTTTAAAAGAAGAGTGAAAGAACACTATCTTTACACTTCGTCATAGTTGCGTATATATTATATTCTAGTGTTATTTATTTTAGAAGTATGTATGTATGTATGTATGTATGTATATTCTCATATTATTTGTTTTATTTTATTAAGTGAATTGTTTTTGATTTTATGTATTTTATTTTCTCTTTTACTCTTACACACGCTGTCTACATCTCTAAATCTACTATCCTATCGCAGGTATGCTGGAAGAGATTTCATTAGAAATAAGCATCACCTTTGTACCTATTTTTCTGTTATTTTCTTCTTGTCTGTTTATATAAGTGTGTACATAAATGGTTAAATAAATAAATAAGTTGTTCAAATTATAGTATTCTGCACATAAACCTTTCGGAATAAATTCTCTAAATAATGGCGGAAACCACCTCAAAATCCTTTGGGTATTTTAGAAGAACAACGCGGTGGTTAGGGTCACTCAGACAGACACGAAAAGCGAATAAATTTTTAATATGACTGTTTATATTAGGCAACCCGAAGTCTGGATATGTACGTAATTGATAGCAATGGACTCGCCACCTATTACTTACCTACGTACGAGTGCCTTACCGTCAAATGTAGCTGTGCTTACATTTGTGCCAACCCTCCCAATACAGGCGAGTCGGGCAGAGCAACTTCCAACGTAAAACGCTCCATCACTATCAAACGTAAAAGTTTGGCGAGTTTAGAATTAAGTAACAGGGTCTGTATTTATTAACATTCAAATAAAAAAATACGAAAGGTAAAGTGTCATGCAAAATGTCTTGTGATTTTATGTGTGACCTTGACCTTTTTTTTTGAGGGTGGGAAATCATCAAATAACTGCTCCCGCTCTGGACAGAGCAGGAGGGCGTGTCAGACTCTTACTGACTAAAACCCACCCGTGTTTCTTCAGTTGCCTGTGCCAGGGGCCACGGTATCCCTCTCGGACTTCCCCGCAACCCTAGCAGGCATCGGCCCTAGCGGACCCCGTCATTGGTGCTGACATCTCTTTGAGGCGCGCGTGGAACACAACGCGCCGTCGACCCGGGCCTGGTCCTTGTCAAACGGCGAGCTGCCCATTCGCAAGCCCACGCCTACGGTGGCCGGGAATTGGCCTGCGATTCCCGACGCCAAGGGCGTCTCCTGCGGCGGCTAAGGGCGTGAGGGCGCGAATATTGCCTCTCCCTCACGCGTTCCGCCTCCTCCTTCGCGAATATTACTGCTTCGCAATGTGACCTTGACCTGCCCTGTGCATCTCATGAACTGCAAACGATTATGCTGGGCCCCTGACGATATCGAGTGCTCACAAAACTATCTACTACCGCAATAATAAGCCCCCGCAGGAATATTCTGGAATGCCTCTCTTATGTCGGCGTTATTTGAAATAACATCCGCGATTAACCATCAACACATAAGTTAACTGGCCGGTTTAAATAAACGGCTCATTGCGACGATTAGGCGAAATATGCGCCGCGAATTGTTGCGACTTTTTGCTTGTTGACGCCAATTAGTACATGTGACGAAGAACGGGGAATTATTTTTTAATGTCTCATTCAAGAAATATGTAGGAGCCAATTGGTTATTATTTTCTAGTTTTATTTAATGAGCGTGTGTTTATTTTTGTATTCGATAACAGGTGTTTTGTTGCTTTGTAGTTTATGTTATTAAGTTTATTTCCATACTAAAGAAACGTAGTCCAGCGTTATTTACGCCACAAAAAATTGGTAATTGTAATTACGTTGCATTCGATTTCCTACAATAATGTGGTTCGCGACGAATCGCACCGAATCGCGCTGCTCCTAACGCAAAATGAGTTTATTTTTGGGATTTTTGTTAAAACAGTATACAGTCACTTATAAAAGTGGTTATAATGTATTGATGTAGGTATGTCTGCTTAGTCATAAACACCCCTTTTTTTCTTTTTTTTTTTGAGGATGGGAAATCATCAAATGACTCCTCCCGTTCTGGGTGGAGCGGAAGGGAGTGTCAGACTCTTACTGACTAAAATCCACCCGTGTTCCTTCCTTGGCCCTTTATGTTCCGGGTCAGCGGTACCCCTGTTCCGGGTCAGCGGTACCCCGTCATAAACACCCCTTAAGGTTTCAACACGGTCACTATCACAAGATAGCGCGTTCATATTCGATACAAATCGAGTAAGTTCAACATAAAATCGATTTCAAACTATTCGATCATCGAGTTTCCACAGAGTTTAATACCGTGGACCTAGTTTTCTAACTGGTTAAACGAAATTTTTCATTAGTAGAGGAACTTATTACTGAACTAAATCTAGGGTTGCTCCAGTTTTGTTGGTTCGGTAGTTAGCTCGGACTCTACGGAAAACTGTATTGGCTACCTCCATTTCTATGGTTTTTAATGAAGGAGTCTGGCAGTAAAGAAAATTCGAACGATTTTAAAACTGGAAACGAAAATTCGAACGTTTTTAAAATTGGAAACACTTACCAACTCGTTTCATAAATAATGCTAACTTAATTTTAAGAGTTTATTCATATCTATGGCTGATACTAGTTGAGCTAGTCGCAAAAAAATAAACCAGAATGCTTTAAGACAGAAACACCGCAGTGACACAGTAATACCAGCTGATTAATATTGTTTTATGTTATTTAATAATATTTATTCAAATAATTGGTTGTATAAGTAGTCGCTGTGTATTCTAAGTGCTTACTGTTTATTTTATTTTGTTATACTACCAATCATTTAACCTGCCTTGGTTTCCGTACGTCCTTTTCGGGTAACCACTGAAAGTCAGCACTGTGCGGTGGGTCCCCCATATCCATATCCGCGCTGCACAGCATCACGCTGAGTGGAAACCTTCTTGTCACAGTCATGATGTGCAGCTGTCGACAATTTCTGTTTGTGCTCGTGATTAGAAATCTATTTTTCTTTTTTCTTAATTATTAAACCTAATTACTTATCTGTTTTTCTATTACCATCAAATAAACCTATTTTCCTTTCTTTCTAGGATAGATCTATTTTCGTTTCCGTTATCGTTCGAATTCAAGTTGCGTTTACGTCGCACATTCGTGCTAAGGCCTCGGATTCATAGAAACGTTGCTGCAATGACAAACAAAAGTAACTAGACCATTGAGTAATCTTCGATTGAATCCGATTCTGGGGTCTACTTTCTGGGTCCGTCAACGAAGATACGGGCCCGTACGAAAGTAGTTAGTCCGTCGAAATAAGTGTTTTTTTTTTTGGATATACTATAAACGTCGTGATTAGGGACATCTGTCAAATTGTGTTGTCATTAATTCTTAGTTCGGGCCTCGAACTTATCATATCTCCGTAAGTGACACGGAGTACGAAATGCCCGTAACTTCGGCCGGACCTACGGATTTCGCGCTCAGGGAGTAGACCCCCAGCTACCTCGAATGCGGACTTTACCAAACGATAAGGCCACATTGTCTTGCATTTAATGTATGTACTCGTATATTATAATATGTATTTTAGATCCTACTTTTAATGTATGTGGGATGGCTCTCTAATAATAATAAACACCTCACTAATCGGATTTTATTCTGCCCGCGGCTTCATCCGCATGGACGTCGGAAAAAATCCGACGGGAACATGGTGCCGAGATTAAAAGTACCCTATGTGTTAATCCAGGTTATAAACTATCTGAGTACCAAATGCCATTCAGCCGTTTTTGAGCCAATCTGGAACATATGTAAATCCTGACAAACAAAGAAATGGACAAAAATTATTCGTTACTATTTTATTAGATATGTACGGGGGGGGGGGGGGGGGGTCACACTGAAAGTTTTTAGAATAGGAAAAAAATTATTAAAAAAAAGATGAATAGTTTATTTAAATTTCGAATAAGGAACTCTTTGGGAATCTGTAGACGTGTAATGTATTCATTATTTCATTTGTTTTTACAAATTGGCGGCAATTTAAAAAGCGTATGTCCATTTTCGTTTAAATTTTCGTACAATGATTTATTACGATTTTCGTTGCGGTCTTACTCAACAACCATGTTACGATAGACTTTGATTAGGATTTCGTGACACAGCCCCATCCCGTGCCACTATTTACAACTGGTTTAATGAGTTTAAACGTGGTCGAAGCAAACTCACTGATGATTCGCGAGAAGGATGTCCTTCTACGGCGACTACTGAAAATAGCGGTAGTGTTGTGCGGCTAATGATAGAAGCTGATAGAAGGGTGACATATCAACAGATTTGAGCAGCTTTAGGCATTTTTAGGAATCAAGTATAAAAAGTCTAAAAGAAAGAAAGAAAATGCGTTTATTTGCGGTAAACATGACGCAAAAAATAACACAAAAAATATGAAAAGGTTGGGGGAAACATGCGTCACATCCACGGAAAACGGCTATCGCTCAGCATTATGCCGCGACCCTATGCAAGACTGAGCCCCAGCGCTGGTTTTCAGCGACCTGGTTTTTTTTTCTTAAGTAAATATTTAGGCTTCAGAAAGCTTTGCACTAAAAGGATACCTCTTAATTTGACGGAAGATCAAAAACTCCGTCGTTTGGATTGGTGCCGCTCAATGCTTGAAAAGTATGACGGAGGTGACTCGAATGATGTATATGACATCGTCACAGGTGATGAAAGCTGGATATATTGTTATGAACCCGAAACCAAAAGACAATGTGCGCAATGGATGATTCCATTCGAAGATTTGCTGAGAAAATTAAAGAAGTCAAGGGAAAAAGATGATTGCCTCATTCTTTGGACGGCAGGGTCATTTCGCAACAATTGTCCTAGAAGATAATAATATTCTTACTGCAGATTGGTATGTCAGTCATTGTTTACCAGTTGTCTTCAGCTCAGTTGTGGTCAGCTTCCAAGAAGCAGGATCCTCATCCACTTCAACAACGCTCCAGCTCACTCCGCCAGACGGACTATCGAATATTTGTCTATCGAAAGTGTGGAGTTAGTAAGTCATCCTCCTTACAGTCCTGACCTGGCACCTTATGACTTTTATTTATTTCCAAAAATAAAAGATAAGCTTAGAGGAATTCGTTTTATGAACCCTGAAGATAAAGGCGTGGAAGAAATTCCTAAAGAAGATTGGGCCCACTGGTCCATGGTTCCATCGCATGCGACGGTGCTTAGAAAGGAACGGAGACTACTTCGAATAGCAATAAAAATATTAACAGGCTTCTACATCATTCTGTTTTTTTTATTTTCTAAAAACTTTCAGTGTGACCCACGTGCAGATAGATTCTTTATTGTACACAAAACATATATTTTAAACAGTGATTACAGAGTCTATGTTCAAAAGCGAGCTTAGCTCAAAGTTGAGTTTCGGATATTATTATCTTAAGTAAAAAAGCTTTTTTACAATAAAGTCAGTTGTTTTTTTTATGTAAAAAAGTTATATTTTTCACTTTTTTGTTGTGGTACCTACCCCACACAAATTTATATACCACAACTTCCTATACAGAGTTGATACGACTGAGGGGAATTAAATTACACTACGTATACTATACGTGTTTAATTCTATTATTAATTCGATACGGTATAAAAATAAAAAGCACCAAAAACAAACTAAATAGCTTGCAAATCAAAGTAAAACGCAACCACCCTTTGTAATGAAAGTGCAAGTGTGTGTGTATTTATTGCTTCCTCGTTTGTATTGCCATCTTTTTAGCTGAAATATTTGGTTGTACTTGTGACTTGCGTCAGACATAATCAGCTGTTAGGAAAGATACATCGTGTTCAAAGTGGGCAAAAACTTAAAAATCATTTGCGACTAAACTACTGCTCCTATTTACTTGATTTTTGGTACAGAGCTTGAAAATGGTACCTAGTAAAGGCAGCTTAAAGGAAAGCCCCTCTGTCGTATCAACTGTGTATAACAGTGACAGGAAGTTATTATAACATCATCTAAGTGGAAAAAAATACGTGTTATTGAAGTTAACTGAAAAACTACCCAAGCAAAATAAATAAAAATGTATATGATACCACCTCTGAGGCATATCCTATCCAATAAAAAGTAGTTTTCGAAATCGATCCACAATTGCCGGAGATATCACGTAACATATATTAAAAAAAATAAACACAAATAATTGAGAACCTGCTCCTTTTTGAAGACGGTTAAAATACATAGCCACAGCCACCCCTAGCGGTATCCGTTGGTATTGAAGCTGTTGCGGCAGCTAATTAAGTTAATCCCTAACTATTATTAACTACCTACTCTAACTATTATTACTTACTTATATTTCTGAGTTGAAACGGTATGCGGCAGGACGCGCCACTGTTGGTTCAAGGAACATTTTATTAGCTTCTTGGAAAAGAGATGTTTTATAAGGTGTGTGCTAGCTGACATATTATGGCAAATAAATTGATAATGTTTTGTGTTGATTGTGTTTTATTCATGTTTTTTTTTTACTTAGCATACTATTGCATAGAATCAAGTTTTTCTGGGGAGTTTATTGTGCCGCTTCTTCCCAGCTAAAGTACTAGGAAGTGGTGAAGGGCGGACGTTTTGGGGATTGTCTTATGTTTTTTTGACGTTCGAAAAGTGCTGAGTCGTATAAGTTTAATCACAGAAGGGGTAGTAGGTTCATTATTTTTAAAAGTGTATGTAGGATACACCTATAAAAGACTGGAAGCCGACCCCAACAAAGTCGGGAAAAGGCTAGACAGACAATGATGGTGATGATGTAGGTACACCTATACTGCCGTCCTTTAACTAGAAAGCCCTCCAATAGAAACCCTCAAAATTAAATGGTCAATTTTCACTTTTAAATAGAGAGGGACTGAGTTCAAAATTCTCTATCTTTCTGTCTAAGAAACATTATTACAATATAAATAGTTCCGAAGATCTGTTATGTAACATATTTTTATTGATTCCATCACTTGAAAGCGTTTAACTCTCACTTCTTCGCTTAATGTACGTTAAAATACCTTAACTGCACGGTTTGATGATAATTTTCTAGCTTTTTACTTAACTACAAGATTATCTAATTATTCTTGATTATAGAGACGCAAAACGAACGGAACTACACACATCAAAAGTGTCTAGGGATCAACATATATTTTTGCAATAACTTTTCTCCTGATTTATATTAATTAAAATTTTCTTTAACGATTCATAAAATAAAGTGTTTTCGTTTGTCACAGTAACGATAAACCAAGTCACCTTTGCATTAATAAAGAAATTTGCCATTTTCCTAATAAAGGGATTTTTGACATTTGAACCACTAACACAAAAGTTCGAAAAAAAGACTGAAATAACAGTTTTCTTTAAAATTTTATTGGGTAACTTAAACAATTTAATAATCCGTGTTTCTACCGCGAACACTAACAACACAAGAACATCGGTTTGGCATACTCAAAATGAGTTCATCCAAATCACGCTGTGGAATGGCCGCCCATGTTCGTTGCAACAACAAAAAAAGGTCTTCTTGCGACTGGATACCCTCCATATTCGGCAGAGCTCTTCTCTGTAGCATATCCCATGCATGCTCAATCGGGTTCAAGTCTGGCGACTGAGCAGGCCAGGGCAGGACATTGATGTTAGCTGCGGCGAGAGTCTGTCTTACAACTCTTGCGGTGTGCGGTCGTGCATTATCATGCATTAACTGAAATAAGGGACCGATTTGCACTTGTAGAGGAACGATGACGTCTGATACAATCGTCTCAGCATAAATTTGAGCGTTGAGGTTGCCTCTGATCCAAATCAACTCAGTTCTTCCGCCGATCCAAATACCCGCCCATTCCATGATGGTTCCACCACTATAAGGATGGACTTCCTGGCAGGATTTTAATCGCTGTTGGCGTCCAGGGGTTCTCCAGTGTCGTATACGTCTTGTATCCGGTCTCATACCAAAACGAGACTCATCAGAAAAGCACACGAAACGCCATTGTTCTTCTGCCCAATTTCTGTGTTCAAGAGCCCATTGATATCGAATCCTACGATTGTGCATTGCTATAGGTGGTACCCGTAGCGGTCTTCGGGAATGAAGGTTCACTTCATGCAAGCGGTTTCTGACTGTTTGGTCGCTAATTAAGTTCCCTGAAGAGTGATGAAGCCTCACGGCTAACATCATGGCGGTTATTGTTGGAGCTCTTCGAGTTAAGATTTGAATGTATCGGTCTTGTCTCCGTGTGGTGCAGCGATACCGTCCTCCATGGCGCTCAGCCACGGTACCAGTGCTTCGGTAACGTGTCCAAAGTCGACTGATAACACTCTGACTTGTATTCAGAGCTAAAGCCACAGTACGTTGCCGGGAACCAGCTTCTATCATTCCCACGGCTCTGAGCATTTCTTCCCTGCTTAAATGACGTCGCCGCTCCATAATAACGTTGGTTTTAATCAGTAGTAGGGAAACAGTAGCACTAATAATGTCTTCAATGCGTTGTATGTTTTTATAGGGAAAATATTGACAGCGGATTTTCATCTTTTACTCGAATTTGATTCACAGTTCCTGATTCAAATTATGAAATGCACCAAAAAGGATCCATATAAATTTATAAAATCATAAATTTATTACAAAGCCACATCTTAATCTCAAGAAATCCGCATAAAAATGCTTGATCCCTAGACACTTTTGATGTGTGTATTTTGAAATTTCCTCGGAAACACGTTTTTGCGTGCACTGACTGGACAGGTTCACTCAAAAGACCATTTCAGACACAAATCTACATGGTCCTCAAAGATTATTATAATATTATTCTAATTATTGTGAATGTGAGAACTATGTCAGTCATTGGTTTTTTTTTTATATATTTATTTTTGTATTTTTCTCAGCGTAATCATGATCTGGCAGTTTGAGTAATTTATGCGGCCTACTCAAAATGTCCTTTCTTTGGTATTGTTCGTCGAATCGTTGAGCTCCTTGAGTCTAAGTTGAGCTGCACGATTACTGACAATTGCGTGCACTGACTGGACAGGTCCACTCAATCTGTGTGGTTCTTTCCTCAAAAGACCATTGCAGACACCGATCTACATAGCCTTCACATGATCTGACCAAGATTTTGTCTGGACTTTAAAAGAGACTGTCACCTCTGAGTTTGTTTCGGCCTTTCTTCTCAGAGTAGTCAGATAGGAAACGCCGACCTCATCTAGTTTAAAAAAAATATATAATTGACGTGTAAAAGTGTTTGTTCAAACCTACTTACAGAAATAAAATAATTTATCATTTCATTTGGCCTTAACGGCCATCTTGTTGAAGGACGGCAGTATAGGTAGGTAGATATTTTTTTTTGTTTTTGAAGCATGTACCATATTTGCGTAACAAACGTCAATTACAATCTGAAAGATTTTTAAAGATATTGCTAATCCATGTCTTTATATGTTTGAAAAATTTGTTTGCTCAACAACGCAAAAAACTCAATGAATGTTTTTGAACTGTCAAAACGAAAACCATTGCTACTGTTTGTGTACTACGCGATACTCAATACTCAATATCTTTATTGCTTTACCATAATGTGTACTTAGGTGGTAACTATATAATTTAGATCATATAGCCCGCTGATCCAATCTCGGAGTATTTTTTCTAAATTGTGCTCATGGATTACTCTCTAGTTCTCATAGATTCAGTGTTTGCGTCCTATCTCAAAAACTCTACTTAGTTTATAAAAACACAGTACCTTATTACAGTATTTTTATCTCAAGAAGCGACACGTGCTTTACTTATGGTAACCAAGTGTACAAACACGCTGTGAATGTGTGCGTTAAGACGAGTAGCGTCAGCGCATAAACACACACACGCCCATAATTGCGACTTTGTGTATCGGACGGTACCGAGAGATCCTGAGCTTACACACATATAATTATATTCACAGCGTGTTCGTATACTTGTTAACCACAAATAAAGCACGCGTGGCTTCGTAAGATAAAAATACTAAAGGTATTTTATATTTTTAAAAATTGAAGCCGACAGACTGCAGACTTCTTCAAACTGTTGATTCGAAGAACACAATCTTTGTAACGCGATATTTGGAGGGGGATTTCTTTTATGCGGGCCACTTAAAGGGTTCGGTTTCCTTGCGATTTTTATTTTTATTTTTGCAGAAACTTGTTATACGTGTTTGTAATAAGCTTCTGGGATATCACTCCCAGTAGCTATTAAATTGAGATAGTTAAATAGTATTTATTTACCTCAAACTCAAAGCATTTATTTCAAATAAACCGACGGCACGGTTGGCGCAGTGGTTAAGCGATTGACTGCTGCGTTACGTGTCGCGGGTCCGATCCCCGCACGGACCTGCAAGTAGTTGTTCCGAGTCTGGCTGTTTGTGTATGTGAGTTTAAATGTTTGTAAACGCACCCACGATACAGGAGAAATTCCTAGTGTGCGGTAACGTTTAAAAAAAAAAAAAAAAAATATTACAGACACTTTTGAATTGTCAAGGTATAACTAGCTTTTGCCCGCGGCATCACCCACGTGGATGTCTGAAAATATCCCACGGGATTGTACTACCGGAATCAAAAGTACTTTATTTGTTAAAAGTTCGTCATTACTATTTTATTATACGAGTATGTGTGTTACAAGCGACCCGCCATTTTTTTTGCAGCTTTTCTCGCTCTGGGTAGTGCGGGAGGGCGTGTCAGACTCTTACTGACTAAAACCCACCCGTGTTCCTTCAGTTGCCTGTGCCAGGGGCCACGGTAACCATTTCGGACTTTCCCGCAACCCCGGCAGGCATCAGCCCTAGCGGACCCCGTCATTGTTGCTGACATCTCTATGAGGCGCGCGTGGAACACAACGCGCTGTCGACCCGGGCCTGGTCCTTATCGGACGGCGAGCTAAGCGACCCGCCCCTGCGTTGAATATTAGTATTTTATTTACATAAACCTTCTGGAACTAATTTTCTAAATGATGCTGAAAACCGCATTGAGGTCCGTTGCGTAGTTTATTTTATTTTTATTTAAGATTTGCTCTAGTCTAGGTCAGTGGTGACAAAGACAGAGTCGACGGTGGAGTGAGCTTACCCAGAAGAAGCCTGTTCACTCTCACTTTGAAGAGTTTAGGGTTGTATGCGTTTGGAAACACAGACGCAGAGAGTTCCACTCCTTTGCTGTGCGCATAACATAAGACATTTGGAAACGTTTAGTGCGAATTGGTAGAATAGCAACAAGGTAAGGATGGCAACATGCAGTGCGTCTAGATGACAGATAGAAGAAGGGGGCCGGTGGAATGAGGAAAAGGTTTAGAAGGACAACGCGGTCACACAAACAGACACGAAAAGTGACTTACATAAACACTTTCACGTAATTCTAAAAAGTTAATAAAACAGATTTTTAAATTATAGCTCTGATTAAATGATACAAATTGGAAACCACGAAATATGACACTAAATTGCGACGTTGCCACTCATAAGGTATAAGCGCTCTTAATTCGCTCGCTCAACCTCAGCTAACGTGGCATTAACTCGTGAACCATCCCTTGTGAAAGGAAGTAATAAACGCATTTAAAGTTGGAGTCAGATTATTATTCATCAAACCCTGGCTCGAAACATCCTATGTTCAAAGTCTGTTGAAAACGATAATATCGAAATTAAAATCCTAGTCATGCCGCCATGTTGAGCGGGGGGGTATTTTCGTAATTTTATTGTATAATTTACTTTTTTTTTCTTTTTTTTTTCTAAAGTAAAGGGCTTTGTCGCACATGCGATTATGCCGCCCTGGTTGGTTTAACAAAATCATAGATACTAATTACTATTTAACCTAGCCTTAGCATAGCTAGTTTGTAAAGTACTCTGGCTGCATCGGAAAGTGGCACAGCCAGAACACTATTACAGTAACCTATTTCTCTAATCCTGCAATCTAAACTATTTCTAAATTCCTCGTTGCGGACACAATCGGTTAATATGTGATAAACATCATCAACAGAGTTAATACAAAACTCACAATTATTCGTTGCTGATTTTGCCATTAGGTATAAGAACTTATTACACGGAATGTGTCCGGAACGAAGTCTTAGTGCGATAACGGTATCACTTCTGTTCAACAGCTGATTATCTATCCACGGTGAGTTCAATGGATGCGGTTGGATCGTTTTGTACCAGATTACTTTTTCTTGTGATCTTTTATTGAAGTACTCCTTCCAAAGCGAATAACAATCCCGCTTGATCTTAGGTATAATGTTGGTAAAGTAAGGAAAAAAATTAACAGGAATTCCATCACATATGGCCTGCTTAGCTAGTACATCAACAATCTCGTTGCCTCTTAATCCGATATGTGATGGAATACATTGAAGAACTATGTGTTTTCCATCAGATTGTAGCTTCAAAATAATTTTCGAGTCGTGTAGGCTATCGGTGTTCCTCGAAATGTCGAGGTACACCGAGCCAAGTGTTGGAGCGAACTTCTGGAGTCTGTGAAAATGACAATATTGTTCTTATGTATTGATTCTACATACGACAGAGCTTCTGCAATCGCAATCAGTTCTGCTTCCATTATACACACACTGGCATTAATTTGAAATTTCATTGAGTTTCCTTCAGACTCATAAAAGGCGGCTAAATAATAATATTAAAATATTGCTTGTAATTTAGTTTTCACTTATGTTGATTCTGTATAGTTTCAGCTATACACACGTATTTTTTATTTTGCTATAGCTGCAGTAGTTTACGCGATAATAAGCTTTAAGTTGGAAATGGTACGGAGCGCTCGCGCGGAGAAATGCCGATCGTGCGGCCGGACATTTCGCGGGGGTGCAGCGGCGCACAGTGGATCGACTCCATACAAAGTTTCGGACATAGGATTTTTAAATTACACTTTTCCGATTTTTGAAAAACTAGTGATGCCAAACTGTTCTCCTATATGATACAAGACCAAATCATTTTTATACATTTTTCGATTAAACTTCAATTCGAGAAGATATTTGACTTTAAGTGATTTCAATGTATGAAAATGTATATTCAAGTTAATGTATCTTCTGATTTTCTCACATTTTCTCCTTTTGACTCATATAGCAGATTTGTAGAGGTGTTTAGCTAAATTTTTCCCAAACACACTTGTGCCCCCCCGGGCCCCCCTTAGAAAATATTAAATGATTTTAAAATAAAATGTATTTTGATCAATTAATTAATCTACAGCAGTAAATACTGAGTAAAATTTAAATTTAAGAAAATATTACTTAAGATTAAATTAATTTTATCAAATAATAACTCAAATTTAAATATAAATTAGGAAAATATATGAAAAACTATTAGCAAAAAATCCAGTTTTAAGTTTAAATGGAAACAGGAACAACTTAAGTTTGGCTATTCCTTGCCTGACTTACAAAAGTTTCCTAGCTACAAAATTTTAGATCTACTGTTTTCTTTGCAATTGGTGTGTAATGATGCTTTGACATTATATTATTGTTTTTCTATTAATAAATGATTCTATAATGACAAAAAACAAAACAAGAAGCAGCTCGGTGTTTGGAAGTTTGTGGAGTGACACTCCCGTGCCTCTGAAAGGAGGTCAATCCGTTGGTCCTGCGCCTGATCTCTCTGCGATCTTGGTCGGATTGCGGTCCTATCGAACTAAGAGTGAAGGAAGAGAGAATGTTCCTGTGTATGTACACACTTTTACACTATAATATCTCTTGTAGCGTACCGACATAATAAAATAGCGCAGCGGCGCACGCCCGCAGAGTGGTCACTTGTTTCCTGGGGCCCGAACGAAGCGGACGTGTGACCTTTGCTGTTGTACAGTGAATTAGTGTATAACTTACCTTCTCGAGTACTTCCTATAGCGCGGTGAACACCACATTGGTGACCCTGCCAGGATGACGTTAAATTACTCATTCAGAAAAATAGGAAGTAATCAAAATGTTAATACTTGTGCTCAGAATGCTATCATAGCCTAGTTAGAAATAAAGATAAAGTAAACACGCGTTTTCACGCATATTAGTAACTTGCAGCATATACAAAGCAAAAGAATGTAACTCCTACCTGCGTCTGTTTTCGAACGCATACAACCCTAATCTCTTCAAAGTGAGAGTGAACGCTTCTTCTGGGTAAGCTCACTCCACCGTCGAGTCTGTCTCTGTCACCACTGACCTAGACTAGAGTCAAGAGCAAACCCACCTTAAATAAAAAAAATAAAAAAAAGATGAGATCGCGATCGCGGCTTATTGTTATTGACGTTTTATTTGCTCATTTCTGTTGAACTCAAAGGCCGAGATAATATGACTGTATATTTGTAAACATATGACGGTATATAAAACAAAGCAAGCAATAAAAATAATACCTCATAAGATCACATGTTTTGATAGCTTAATTAACAATGAGCGTAGTCGGTAATGTAGTTTGGAGAGATAAACTATTATACTCGTATTATAATAATTGGTATTTACGAGTTAGCAGTAACTCGCTGCTGTGTTTATTTTGTAAAGGAGTAATTTATAAGAAGTAAACAGTACTCAATGAAATTTATGTTGCGGCTACACTTATATTTTAGGGGGTTTTGGTTTCCGCACTTAGTCCTTCTGGTGGACCATTGTGCGTTTGCGGCTACACTTTTAATAAGTTTAATGGTTGCTACCGTACTTAGAATTTACGAATTCTTTTGTGCTTCGGAGGTACGAAGGGATCTCGATATGTAATGGATGGTCACCCATCCACGAACCGACCGCGGCAAGCGTAGCTTAGCTTTCAATCGACCCGGTTGGCTGTAATTATTTAGCCACGATCCCCTCATCTTAGACATAGAAGCATAATCAAGAAACCGTTCCGTACTGAAACACTTACACAAAATACCCAACAAAGATCACGGCCTAGTCATAGATGTCTTAGACTAGCCCTCACAGTTGCACCATGCTAACATTATCTAACCGCAACACAGTGACACTACAATGGATAAAAGGACACAGTGGATCACTGGGTAATGACGCAGCTGACGAACTGGCTAGAAGAGCATCCAGCACGTCAGTCTGCGGACCTGAACCTGTCGTGCCCATCCCCTTCAATCAGATACGCAGGTGGCTAAAAGAGTCCACCCATATACAAGCAGAGAGCTGGTGAACCTCGACACCAGACTGCAGGCAGTCCAGGCAGGCGTTTGTTACGAATGGATAGGAACGCTCTGCACCTGGTGAGGGGGACCATCACGGGACATTGTTCACTAAACAGACTCTTCCACACAATAGGCATAACGGACAGTCCTCTATGCATGGCTTGCATGGAGGCTGAGGAAACCGTTGCGCATGTGCTCTTGGAGTGCACAGGCGTTACCCAAATTAGGACAGAAACATTAGGGGCACCCAGAACTTACACAGATGTTCTCAACAGACTAGGTGACCTAGTCAACTTCTGGAGAGAGGTAGGCTAGTTGGAATAACCACCAACAACCGCCATGGTCCATGCGCAATGGTCCACCAAAGTTAGTACATAAGTCCGGAAACCAAAACCCCCTAACATAGAACATAGAACGCACCATGCTAACCTGATTAAAACTATTTGGGTAGTCATGAAGCTTAAATTGTGTCAAAAATAATACTCTTACTTACCGAACCTAAACGTAATATAAAATTCCGCGGCGCCGCAACCCTGTGTCTGTACAAAGGAGGAGTCCTCGACCGTATTGATAATAATGCATTCAAGTAATAATTAATTAAATAATTTCTGATCCATTATTATTATTATCTGCAAACGCATGCGTATTTAAGTAATTTTTAAGGTTCCGTACAAAGGGTGCCAACGGGAACCACACGTAAGCTGCTAAGGCTTCGCTTTTCATCCGTCCGTCTATCACAGGACTGTAACTTTTGAACCGTGACAGGTAGACACTTGAAAATTTTCACAGTGTTTAATACTGTGGCCGTTAGAACAACAATATATAAAAATAAAATTAAGTTAAAAATTAAAAGGGGATCCCAAATCATACAAGAAACGTGTTATTTTTCTAAAGTATTTTAAAAATATATGTAGTGTTAAATATTTTATGGTGGTACGGATCCCTACGTCTGCGAGTTCGATTAGCACTTGGCCGCTTTTTTAAAATATTTTTTTCTGAAAACGATCTTGTCGTCTGACAAGAGCGTCAACAATAGCCTATATGATACTAATAGTATCTATTAAATACCACAACAGGGACAAAGTTTTAGAAATTTTCAAAATACTACCTACTGCAAAATATATATTCGGATCCAACAGCACGAGATCAACACTGAATGGATAAATATCTGTCCCGATCTCGAAAATATCCATTTTTATGAAGTGGACGTAGTTAAACGAAAAGGATCCCATCCACAACATGGTCAAAAATGAGTTAAGGGCACCAAACTGATGCTAAATATCAATACTATCGGCCAGTTAAAAATATCCAAGCAAAACTACTGTCTATCACTTTTTATCAACCTCAGAACCCAAATGTAGGGCACGTTAAAAAGACCATGCGCTATGGAAACTGTAATTTAACGAAAAGGATCCAACCGTATAAATTTACATATCCTACCTCGGAAAATACAATACTACGCTTGACTATACTATTAACAATAAAAAAGTTTTATTAATCCACACACAACATCATACTTTCAATTCATTTTAAAATGAATACAAATAAGAAATATCTTCCAAACTTCAAACGTCATCATCTCTAACGTGACTCTGTGTGGATTGGATCGTTTTCGTGTAACCATGTCCGTTAAAAATGTCTTAAATACTATTTACATATTACGATAAAAGTCCAGGCGACGACGGCGGCGTAGCAACGGAATCCCTTAAACTCGATTCTTCCACACTTCTCCCTCATATCTCCAACATGTTTAACACTATCTTATAGACCGGAAAAGTGCCAGAAAATATGACCTACTCAAACGTCACCCTACTTCACAAGAAGGGGGATAAAAGCGATGTAAATCATTACAGGCTAATTAGCATAGTGTCACATCTATACTAAAGACATACGTTTATTAAAGTTATGCATAACCACATCGACGGAAAACTAGATGCCCAACAGCCACCCAAAAAGGCTGGCATCAGCCCAAGTTTCTCAACTACCGACCACCTTCAAGCTTTAAATCAAATTATGGAAAAAGACATAGACTTCAGCAGCAATGCTGAGCAGCAAGCAGCAAGAATGCAGATCAGTGGTGGCCCAGTGGTAACGGCCGCGACTTACGAATCGGAGGTCGTAAGTTCGTACCCAGACAGGCGCTTTACTTTGTGTAAATTATTTCATAACCACTGCTCTCAAAACGGTGAAGGAAAACATCGTGAGGAAACCGGCATGTCCTAGAAAATTAAATTAGAAGACAAGTAACATCTACCATTCCGCACTAGCCCCGCGTGGTGAATTATGGCCCATTCCCTCTCACTGAGAGGAGGTCTGTGTCCCAGCAGTGGGAACACTGTAGCCTGATTATGCTGACATAGAATTCAGAAAACCTTTGTATTTAGCCTTCGTAGACTATACAAAGGCATTTGACAGCGTGTAACGCCGAGTGTTTTCATATTTTCCTTTTTACAAAAACAACAGCTAAAAAAAAATTACGTAGACGTCGTAAAGATAATAACAACTGCACAGCAAACAATGAAACTTTTAAAATAAATAAAGGCGTTAAACAGGGCGACCCGCTTTCTCCAAAAATCTTACCAGAACTTTTGAAGAAATATTTAACAGCTTCGCAGACTTTTATAGTCCAGTAAAGGCATAACAGTCAGTTGTTAAAATACACCAACCTTTGTTTCGCTGATGATATATCTATTTCGCATTGTTAGCGACGCGCTCGATAGAAAGTAATTATGTAGCATTACTGTTTAAGTTAAGAGGCGGGACACGCTGACATGCTTGTCACACTGTGGACCCCCGCCAGTCAGCCACCGAACGCCAATCAATGCGCACGACATTTTCTCATTTTTGTACACGCGACCATCTTGCTGTTGGTTCGACACGCAATAAACGTGTTTTCAAAGTTCGCCTGTGTTTCCGTTGCGTCAAGCCCAATAGTTCCCGCAACACCACCCCTAACACGCATCTTATTTGCACCGACTGCTGCAAAATTAGAACATAATATGCTCCAAGGTCTGGGCATTGAAAACCCTGAGGTTGAACTAATGAGGAATCGGTCAAAGACTAAAATCATGTCCATTAACACAAAATGTTGGGTTGAGGTAGATGGGCAAGAAATCCACTATGTCGATATATTTACTTGGGCCAGTTAGTATCCTTCGAACACATGCACGATAAAGAAATCGTTCGCCGTATAGAAAACGCCTGGAAGACCTAAGACCTACTGGTCCATAAAGGCGCTGATGAAGGGTGACTTACCTTTATCCTTGAAGCGCCAACTCATCGACATGTGCATCCTGCCCATCCTAACCCACGGTGCTTAAACTTGGTCCCTGAATGACTCTCAAGTCCAAATTCAAAGTATGCCAAAAGGCGATGGAGCGTAGTGGTTATACCACGATACACACCAAAACAGGAATCATCGATACGGGCAATAAGTCTACTAGACTGAAGTTGGATTGGTCGGGCCATGTCTACAGGATGCATCGGGACAGGTGGACCAGCGCCGTCACGCAGTGGGTGCCAGCAAGACGAGCATTTTCGCCGAGGGAGGGCTAACTGGAAATGCTGGCGGGACGACTTAGATGCGTTAACGGAATGTTAAAAAGCTATGAGGGAGACTTTTGCCCAGCATCAGTGGGACAATATTTATAGATTAAATAAAAATAATAAAACATGTATTTTTAGCTCAAAACACACTGAAAGAAGGCCCACTTGCACCATAAACCACTTATGGAGCTTGCTCCATAAGTGGTTTATGGTGCAAGTGGGCCTTCATGCCTTCATCTTAGTATCAGTACATCGTTTAATATAACTTTCCGGTTGTCATTCGTAGATCTTTGACAGTCGTTACAGGTCGTCAGAAGCCTGAAAGTCTGACAACCAGTCTTACCAAAGGGTACCCAGTTACTGAGTCGTGGAGATCAGATAGGCAGTCGTTCCATGTTAAATGCTGATATTCAGCTGCATCCGGTTAGACTGGAAGCCAACCCCAACATATTTGGGAAAAGGCTAGACAGATTGATTGCTTATTTCTTTTCTTTTCCAAAAAGTCCTTAATTCCTTATAAAGTGGTGAAGGACGCCATTTCAAAGTGAAAATGTCACTCTGGCAGTTATATGTGACCCGTTTTATCGAAACCATAGCGACTCCATCTATCGATCTATCGAGCTCAAAGACAACTGTGTCATCAGCGGGAGATTTGAAAAGCATTTTTTTTTACTAGATTGTATTATGTTCCCTTCTTCTTGCCTAGGATAGGCAGATGATGATATAACTATATACGTGCCAAGAGCAGTATTCTAGGCATCAAATTAACAGATCATATTCGCAACACCACACTGCGCTCCAAAACTCAGATTTCCGACGTTCGTCAAAAAGCCGCAAGGTTGAAGTGGACTGGGTTGACAAAATAGCCACTATGCGGAGCCCTAACAGAGCCAGTAAGCGTCACGGTAGATCCCGTTAAGACAACCAGTGTTCCACATAAGCACTGAATCGTAAGACCTGGTTGTCATGGAGAGAGGCTCTTGCCCAGTAGTGGGATGATACATTACTAACAGTGAATTAGGTAATGTGAATTGTCTTTAGTAAAGAAAGAAAGAAAGAAAGAAAAAGTGTTTATTGTGACTCGTACAGGAAGTGCACAAACTAAATTATAAAATAAAAAACCAAACTATAAAACAACAAAAATAATAAAATATAATAATAAATACACAACACACAATTAAAATACATAATACATAATTATTTCTTATCTCATGTATTTTATTGTGTGTACATAAATAATAAAATAAATAAATAAATAAATAAAAAGTACAAACAAACGAAAAAGGAAACAGAAATTCCTTTACGAGGCCAAAAGGCAGCCGTTCATTCCCTTCTCTGCCTTTCTTTTTCAGCTCCATTACGGAATCTGGTTACCAACAAACTTTAACACAAATATATCGTATTATCAAAGCAAAGATGATTAAATAGGTAATATCTTGCAGCACGTAAGGTGCTCTCCCCTATACCCCTCAAACATGTTGTTATCATCTAAAGACATCACAACAATAGCGGGTGGCTAGTGGGGGAGTTTATATTAGCAGATATTACCCTACGGGTTTTCTATATCAAAAGGGTTGTTTTATCTTCGGTTACAAAGAGGAGTTACTTCGGGTATTGTAAAGCAAGTTGTATGACTTGTATGGAAATTTATTTAGGTACGTGATTACGAGGAAGATTAAAAAATAAATAAACATTTACTATTTTATACATAAATAAACATTAATGCACACAGTGGAATTGTTTCGTAATGTAAAAAAGTTGTGATTGAATATTTGAGAAATCCTTTACCATTCATCTTTAATAGTTTGTCTACAATTAAAATACATAACAAACAGGCCATGGGATTAGTCACCTTATTCACAGTATAAAACTCAAAAATTGCATTAGCTAACTTATTACACTGACCTTAAGATCTGAGTTGAGCTGCACGATTACTGACACATGCGTAAACTAACTGGACAGGTCCACTCAATCTGTGTGGTTTTTCCTCAAAAGACCATTTCAGATACCAATCTACATGATCTTACCAAGTTTATGTCTGGACTCTAAAAGAGACTCTGAGTTTGTTTCGGCCTTTCTTCTCCGAGTAGTCAGATAGGAAATGCTGACCTCATCTAGTTTTTAAAATATCATTGACGTCTAAAAGTGTTTTCATTACTCATACTCGGAAAGTAGGTCTGAAGTTGCCTGAGGAGTGAGTTGAAAGTAATACTTTCCAGCCCTAGGGATAATCGTTTTCAACTGACAGCTGTCAAATTATTAAAAAAAAACCTAATCTAAACAGCCACTCAACTACAGCGCAATATAAAATTTAAATAACATAAAGTTAGGTATCAATTAAAGAATATTATTTTCAATGACTATTAAAATTTACTTTCAACTATTTCTTTAAAATAACATAGATTTATGCAAAATATTTACTATTTTTTCAATGATGGAAACGAAAAATAATGGCTGAATAGCAGCTAGTAGCCGGCCAAAGAAAAAAAAAATAGGCGGGAAAGCGGCAATCCGGTCTTCATTTGTTTTTTCGAATTGTAGAGTACCATAGTGCAGAGGTTTACTTCAGTATAGCAGAAATTTGTATTAACACAATGAGTTCACCTCATTCGGATATGGATTTAACGCCTGACGCTAATTTTTTCTTTAGCTAATTCATGTTTTAATTTTTTCTTTCCTTGTATTCGTAATGAAAAGCACAGTGTTTACCTCGAGTTAAATACTTATTTATCTCGGGACTAAGTAAATTACTTTCACCCCTAGGGTAACAATGTAAATACCCCAGGAAATAATGGTAAATAGAACAGCAGATCCACCATTCTAAATAACCTAGCAATCAATAGAACCAAATACTCCAACTTCAAACAACACAAAAGGTAGTTTTTTTTCTACTTCTCTAATTTTCCAATTTCAATGGGGAATACTGAAAACACCCACGTACGTTTATTTGAACAGCTGATTCTTGCAATCAACACGAACGTAAGTCAATGTAACTAAAACAATTTATGTTTGTAATTAATATCATACTTTACAATACGTTCAAATATTATTATGAAGTAAACAATACGTAGGTACAAACTTTTTAGATAAAATAAGTGAATTAATAAAACATGGAGTTCACAGACATTGTTGGTGAACACATGCTATTTATTGTTACAACAATATGTCTTAGCATTGAATGTACATTAGAAAAATAAATGAACGCTATAAAAGTATGTTTTATAGTGGATCGGCTTCAATATGACGATGGAAAGTAACCAAACATACACGAAAGAAAATTAAATAAATAAAAACATATCCCTGTCTTTGCTGCCGCGCAGTCAGGTAAAAAATAAAAAACGCAGACTTCATATTGTTGAGGTAGGAGTCCCCAGCAGTGCCTACTCTCTAAGTCCGTCAACGAGGATACGGGCCCGTCCGAAAGTAGTTCGATACTTAAAAGTGAACCCCACTCCTGATGAATTAACTTTTCCGGACGGGCAAAGACACATTGTGAGCAAGGACAATGGTGCCAATTCACCGAATTCATGGTACACCGAACTAAACTATCACTAAAATTCCTTACTTTTGGCTATGAGAATCTTAAAGGCAAATTAAATTTTATTCTGCAAATTAAAATCTCTAAATTTAATAAGAATTTTTACACACCTTAAATCTAATTTGGCAATTGCGACTCCACGTGGTACTTGTTTGCCATACCACGTGCTTATTTTTTAGAGCCGGATATGAAAAATTATTACCTACATGTTGAGTTCTAGGGGTTTACTGGTGTTATAGAGGGGGTCAAAATTTTCATTATTTTTGCGATAGGACACACTGTTTTCGAGATATACTCGTATGCAGAAAAGAACAAAAATATACAGTACGGTTTTTGCATCGGAAGTCGAGGTGTTGCATGTTGGTGTGAATTTTAGTTCATGACAACTAATTTTATTCCACAACTTTTTAATCGTGATTAAAAATAGTCAGATTTAGTTAGACAATCAACATTTTAGGCGAAAAACGTCAAATTCAGAATAGCAAAATTGCCATTTTCACTAAATTATTATCTCAGTGCCATCTTAGTGCTGTCAAACTAAAATATAGTTAAGTTGTGTCACTTTAGTCAATTTCAGAATAGGAAATCGTCGTTTGACAGGAACAAACTAAATGTTGGCGATTTTTTGTCTAGTTTAGAGAATTTTGTGACAAGAGAAGAATAAACCATTAATTGTCTAAACGTTTTGTCATAAATTTTTACTTCGGGCCCCGGACTAATATTATGTCCGTAAGTGATACGGAGTAGAAAACATCCGTAACTTCGGCCGAAACGACGGACTTCGTGCTCACGGAGTAGGCCCCCTGGAGCGAAAGACGGTTGGGATGCGTATGATCTTTATTGCCAAAATTAACATATAATATGTTAATTTTGGCAATAAAGATCAAAGTACAAAAAATGTTCACAGTATTGTTAGCGGCTAGCTACATGAATATCACAATAAAATAAACCAAATCATATGTTGGTAAGTCGAAAATGCTCGCAATTCTCACTGACATATGAAAGCTTGCGCCGTGCCTGAGCCTACAGAGCCCCCTGACCCTTGCTCGACGAAGTGCCAGCCCGCGCCGTAGCTGAGCCTGTAGCTTTATATTCCCCTGAAAATAATAATTATCCAGACATACTCCAGCCTGTCCCATCTCGCTGTCCTCCCGCCAAGGACGCCCTAAAACGAGGTTCGTACCCCAGAGAAGGTGCCCTTAGCGTGCAGTCGCTAAGAAATTTGCCCCTGGTTTTGAGTTCGCGCACTCTCGAAAACTATGAAAACACCAATGATGATAAATTTGAAAATTTTCGCAGCACCCATCGTTGGTTTTCATTTTGACCTCACTATTGCTATCAGCGACCTCGAAAACCATGAAAATGACACCCATGTCGATAAATTATAGTTACAAAATGTCGTATGTCGTGTGTCGTAAATTAATTAATAAATGACTTGATTTGATTTGATTTATTTTGCTGTGTGTAGGTACATAAATAAGAAAATAATATGTGAAAAAAATATGTGTACCTATCTATTTTAGTGTATTGTATAGATACTTATTATTTGCACCAACAACAGCCCCATTTTATGTCCAGGAAAATCTCTGTCCATTCCAAGGTTACCTGGAAGAGATCGCAGAAAGCTATAAGGCCGCCCATTGTATATTAAGTATTGTTAAATTTTATTTTAATTGTTGTTTTATGTGGTGTACAATAAAGAATATATAAATAAATAAATAAAATAAAAAAGGTGCAATTTAACAAACTACGACGATCACTATTGACTCCTAATTGAACTGTTTACTTCCAGTCTATCTGTAACTTGAACGTAACTGGCGAATTCTGAGTGTACTATATATACTTTGCTCAACCCTTTGAAAGAATACAGGCGTGATGTTAAGGCTAGATAAGGATTAATTTACCTTTTTGTTTTTATTTTTTTCTCTTCTTATTCTTTGTTTCAGGATCTAAATTACATGTAACAATTTAGATACTAGTGGTTGATATAAATTAGGGTAGTTTTCTTTTAATTTTTTTTCTCTATCGTATACAACTTTCGTTTTGCATGCTGAGTTTACCTATAAGTGATTGTACACTATTGTTTATCTGTTATTGCTTGTTTTTTGTGCCCATAACTGGTGTAAACAATCGTTGGTAGACCAATAAATAAATAAAAATAAATAAATGTTATGATGAAGTCTCATTTCCACAACTTTTGCTTGTGGTTTCCGAGGTATGGAGGTATCTCGATCTATAAAGATGGCCACCGGTCAAGGACCGACTGCAGCAAGAGTAGCCTAACCTGATAGATCCAACCGTTCGGCTGTTATTTACTTAGCCACGAAGCACTTGCTATAAACATAACGCGCTTAAATTCAAAAGACAATTATTATTTAATATTCATCCACCTAGACTGCGATGGAAAAGTCTTTTCCAAGCTCATATTATTATCCCTTCAAATGGTCTGTGCACACAGAGCAATATTATTTCTAACCTCCAATCTTCAAATACACCTTCACTCAGCACTCATGTTTGTTCACACAAAGGGAATGAAAGGAAAATATTAATAAAACCTCTATATATCAAATAAACGGACAGACGGGGAAAGGGGAATCAACATTAAGTATAACAAACATCAAACAAAAATGTTTTGGTATTACGAGGTATTACGACGCGGTTTGGTATGGGGATGCACTGAGTATCTACGTGAGTACTTATATTTTATTTTATTTTGATAATCCAAGTGAGAGCTACAGAACACCAAAAAACTCATATAAAAAGTTCACTTTGTAAACAAGCATATTACAAATTAGAGGATTATATCCAAAATAAGAATGCTTGGAAACATGCTGGTCCAGCTCCAAAGGACAAACTAGAGTCTAGACAAAATCAAACTTGTTGCTAGTTTAATTGTATAGTTTATTATTTTTATGACATTGATTTACGTTCTGTGATTATTTTAACTCACACACTGACATATTACTTGTTTAAATGGAAAATCGTATACTTTTACAATGTGTGTAACTATGTGAGCACCATGTACCTATCAGATAATTAATTTATTTGTCATTGCTACACTGTCCAATTATTTTTACCTATTGTGGTAGGGTAATTTTATTATAGGTGCATCGTCTTCACATATAAAATTATATAATTAATGTATACAAAATATTGTAACACATTTCTTCTCCATACAAAACTACCTTTTGAAGGGGGTGACTAGAATCAATTTAATTTTAATGTAAATGTTGACATACAAAAGTGCCTCAAGTGCCTATTTGAAATAAATGCTTTGACTTTGACTTCGCCACGCGTCACTATGGTCTGTTCCGAAAGTATCTAATGAAGATTTAAACAAATGGTTCAGAAAACATACCTGTGGATGCCAATGCGTAGCACCACTTACAAATTATTGAATGCATATCAAATATTTGAATAGTTAAACCCGAAATCGTAAATTCTTAATGACCTAAAAGAAGTCTTTCATTTAAAAATTGACATTAATTAATATTTAAATCTCAATTTTCGTTGATGGTTTTTCAATTATAATTTGATAATGTTATTCAAACAATATTTTATGGAAATAGTGTTGAGATATACAGTTGAAACCTTCTAAATACAGATGAATGTGTTATAAATTCCTTTAGTAAGTGATTGCGTAATAATTTAAACTGATCAGGGTTTGTTTACACTTTTATCAGGCACTTTTGGAACAGACTATAGTAATACTTGAACTTCGAAAACCGCCATCACTGCTATGAAATAAGGGCGTTGTCAATGTCAAATCGATACAATGAACGTGCGGTAGACCACATTTTCGGTGTTAAATATCGTTCATTTTAGTAGTTTGTGAAGTCATGTTATATAATATTTAATACATAATATTGAACATGCAATTAAAGATGTTGATGTTTTTTTTTTAAATAAAATGTTGTGATATGAAAGGGACGATCAATATTATATTCCTACACAAGCAAGCTCAGTGTGTTACTACCTTTCTAAATTTTCGAGGAACGCATCTCTTTCGTTTGTGAGGAAAAGAAATTAGATGGATATTCCAGCCGCATCTCAGTCAGGTAAGCAATGCTAACCAAGTACTAATTCAGCATATTGTGACAAAGAAATAAATTGTGCTTGTCTTTGGTTTTCATTCAATTTAAGTTATTGTTGTCGAAAAATTAGAAAAGTTGTAGGAATGGAGAATTAAAAATAAAACCAATCAATAATTCATACTGCGAGATGGATATCTAAATACCTACGATAAAAATAATCATATGTCATAAACATTTTCCATGAATTCCCCAAATCCGCGGATTTTGAAAAACTTGCTGTTTGATGAACGCTTATTAATTATAATGCCAACATTTTTAAAAGCAAACGAATAGAAAATATTCATCCCAGCGTAACTACCAAAATTAACCTGCAGCCACATACAAAATACATACTCAATTAAAAACACACATTACGCGGACAAAGTATACAGCAGCTATGTACGAAAATGGTCATAACGCGAAACGAGCGCTTGTTATTAAAAATTCCATCATACGGAATTGCCTGCAGCACAGTTTGACGTGGCCAAGGTCATACAAAGGGGTTGCTGAGCTATTCAGAAAGTGTATTGAGCTGAACGTGGGAGTTGATGAAAGCGCTGTTTGGTGAAAGTGCATGTTTTATGAATGTTCATGATTTACCGTGTCTGGAGGGGTATGTGCATAGATATCCAGTATGTGGCTATCGAAAGACACGTACTGATAAATTGTTTATTCGTCTTAGGTCGATCTTTAGTCCAGTTTTTGTGTAGTTTCTTCTACCCTTTAGAGAAGGAACAAATGACTCAATAGAGTTGAGTCATTTGTTTGAACCTAATTAGTGCCTTAGTCACATCTCAAAAGCACAAACTTCACTTCTTCACGATCTGTGTTATGTCTAGCCTTGCTTCAGTTTACCCTTTCTTATTTTGTCTTTAATTTTACTAGACTTATTACTATTTTACTTTACGAATTCTTAACTGATAAAATGGTCTTTTATTAAAACAGGGTGTACGAGACATCGACGTGCAAACTGAAAACAAAATCGAAGAACTGTCACAGCTCAATAACCATCCAATGTTGACCCCTAGTTACCGAGACTTAATTTGTTGCTAATGACCTCTAGTATAACCCCTTTCAAGGAATATGTCGAATTTCCCTGTCACTCTGTACCTACACAAGACCCAAGACTTTGTAGGCAATCTAGCATAGGTACTCGTATTGGCTTAAAGTTCGAATTTAGACATCTGCGAGTCTTTGTCTAAATATAAGAAATGTTTAACAGATTTAATTTAGCTTAAGTATCTCCTAATGTTTTGATTTATTTTCTTTTATTTAATGTCCTTTTAAAATTTATTAACTTTTATCCAAATTTAACTAGTTTTGATATTTGAAATCTTTTAGCTTAGTTGTTAACATTATCGTGCATGGTGTGGGCTCCTATAAGTAAAGAATTACACCTACTTAATGCCGGATATTGCCCTCTGTATAATGTGTAATGTATTGTGTGTATCTTTCGTTGGAGATTCTAAATAAATAAGAGACATATACACGGTGACATTTGAATCACAGTTTTGCTAGAACAAACGTTGTTCAGACCATGGTCTACAACCATTCTATAGCATCCAATAGAAAAAAAACGTCATTGGTTTTCGAAAAAAACACAAAAGCGGCAATGTTAAAAATGTCGGGATTATCGTTACGCCCTACAACACATACACTGCGGCTGCGACGCGCGACGCTCGCGTCTTTAATGCAATATCGTTACCGTGATGAGTACTTTGATGTTACGGTTAATGTTTCAAACATTATTACACGTTTGACTAATTTGAGAACTCCTAGATTAGTTTTTTTTAATAACATATTTGATGCTGTAGAATAGTAGTAGACCATGGTCTGAACAACGTTTGTTCTAGCAAAACTGTGATTCAAATGTCACCGTGTATACTCACCTATTCTGAGTTTCGATGTGAATTTGAAGGTCTAAAGATAACCTCTGTGACTAAGTACTTATATGCATGATTTAGCTGTCTGGCGCGCCCATCTAGGGTCATGTCATGACCTTGTATTGTAAGACCCATTCTTTTAAATAGCACAAATGTTTGAAAATTGTCCTAATGCATTTTTGACATTGAATAACGGGGTCCGTAGACCTAAATGGTAGGCTATGAGGACAATTTGCAATTATTCTTTAACATGGTTTAATATGTCAACCAGCGCAACTATTGTGTGTGGCTGACACTGAAACTGTCTGGTTTAAAAACTACTGTAACAACACATCCCATTTTAAATCGTTCAAATTACTTACTATGCCAGCTATGTACGCACGGCTACAGATCAAGCTATAACTTTCCAGTACAAGCTGATCTCGCATTGTATAGGATTTACTTACAATGAGAGGTCAGTGTAAACTGGAAATGTATAGCTTGATGTGTAGCCGTGTGTACATCTACGAGACTAATTTGTTTGTTAAAATTAATTTACACCTTTTCTAAAATCATCCGATGTAAAAAAGACTCCAATGCGTTCTCAATACATAAATCAATTGCTCGACGTAAAATGCAGAACCGCTTTGATGAAAAAGAGTATTTTTGGAATTGCTTCGAAAATTTATAATAAAATACCTGATAGTATAAAAAATATGCCCCTATCAAAGTTTAAGAAAGCTCTCACCTCGCTATTGATTGAAAAATGTTAACTGTTCCAGATTTTATATATGATAATTTTTTTTATATTTTTTAGTTTATTTTTGTCTTGTTTTATTTAGTTTTTTAGTTTTTAATTACATTTTACTTAATATTTGTACGCCTTCACGGCAAAAAATAGCGCCCAAATCATGTTAACCTAAACCTCAAAAGACCATTGCAGACACCGATCTACATAGCCTTCACATGATCTGACCAAGATTTTGTCTGGACTTTAAAAGAGACTGTGACCTCTGAGTTTGTTTCGGCCTTTCTTCTCAGAGTAGTCAGATAGGAAACGCCGACCTCATCTAGTTTAAAAAAAAATATATGATTGGCATGTAAAAGTGTTTGTTCAAACCTACTTACAGAAATAAAATCATTTATCATTTATCACCTTTATGTAAATACCTATGTTTTATAAATAAATATTCTGATTCTGATTCTAAAAATTGTAGTTGAGGACCTACAGTTTCTAAAAGTTGCGAGTTGTTGTTGTTTTCTAACCTCTACGGTAACAGCACAGTAAAAGCACATGTTCAAAGTAACTACTCCATTTATTTATTTCACGAAGAACCATCCAATAGAAATTGTAAATATTGAAATAACATCAATCTCTTTCAATCCTTTGAAGAGTTTGATGAATGAAAGATGAATAATTAATTCCAAAATCCTGTTAAATTTTTCTTAAACTTAAGAAATGAGACCCGTTCGTTAGTCAAAGTTGTATATAAAGTTAACGTTTCAAATCCTATTACCCTTTGTTAGAGGCTAAAACTTTATAGACTAAGACTATTGAAGTCGGGTTAATTGGGATTTGATTATACAGCTTCAAAAAATTGGTAGCAAGTTTTAAGCCTAGCTCCTAGAAGTCTAGGTTTACACAAAGATTGAGGTCACATGTAGCCCTTTTGATTAATTCAATAACTCTTCAATAAAAAAACCCATTGGTGTTTTATGGGATAAAGGTTTTCAGTTGGTAAGTATTCTTAGCAACAACACAAAAAATAAATTCCGAAGGAAATGCAGGAAGGAACCATCCGCCATTAATTTTGCAATTTGATCATAACACTTATACAGGGTCATTGGTAAAACACCATCAACCTCTTAGGGGGTCATTGTACTCACCATTATGAACAACTTTTACTATGGGACCAAATATGAAATCGCGAAAAAAACATCTGCCGGTCCCTACATTTTGACGAGTTCTGCAAACTTAAATGTAGGGAACAGCTGAGTTTATTGGTAAATTATTATCATATTTGGTCCCATAGTAAAAGTTGTTTATAATGATGAGTACAATGACGCCTTAAGAAGTTGATGGTGTTTTACCAATAACCCTATACTCAATACTCAACTTTTATTGCATTCCATATGTTACAGAGATGGTAATAACAAATTAAAGATACAATATGGACCCTGTCGGGCACGCAAAAATTTAGGAGAGAGGAAGAGGGCTGCTTAGCAATTTAATCAAATCAATATTATTATAAATATTATAAATTATTAGGTGTGTTAGGTGTCGGTATATAATTTTATATGTATACATTATTATGTTGGTGTAGGTACATTTTATTTATTTTTATTTTTTAGGTATTGCATAACAATAGGTCATTATCATTTCATAATAAAAGTAATTTTAGAAGTATTTGTTATAATATGTATGTATTAATTAAATTATGTATTTAAATAGATTAATTATAAGTATATTATTTTAAATTAATTTTGTATTTAAATTATATATTTTATTTATGTAGATACATTATTTATGTATTTATTTTTTCATATTTATACAAGAATTTCTGTGTTCCATATTATATTATTTTTTTACTAGTTTGTTTTTGATAGAGTAATTTCATTTTGCAATCGTTTTATCATCTAGAAATTCCTTTACTGTGTAATATGCCTTGGATTCCAGAAATCGCTTCAATTTATTTATAAATAAGTGTGTTTTGCTTATTTCTCTAATTTCATTTGGCAGTTTATTATCGATTTTAATGGACATAATTAAGGGGCTGGTTGAGTGCATTTTGATTCGGGATTGAGGTTTCTTTACTTTGTTTTTGTTATGTCTAAAAGTGTATCTTTTTTGTGTCTCTTCGCAACTGGTGTAGTAATTTTGATGTGTTTTGACAAATTTACATAATTCTAAAATATATAAACAAGGAAGTGTGAGTATTTTATGTTTTTGGAAGTGTGGTTTACAGCTGTCTGTTTGTTCTATGTTTGTTATTATTCTGATTAACTTTTTTTGTAAGATAAGTATGGTTTGTGAGTCTGTACTGTTACCTCACAGCATGACCCCATAGCTGAGCCATGCTTGTGCATATGCATAGTAAGTAACAAGTGCAGTTTGGAGGTTAGTAGTTTTTTTTAATTTCGCGTAAGGCGTATGAGAATTTTGATAGTTTGGCTCTTATTTTCTGTATGTGGGATTTCCAATTTATGTGGGTATCTATAGATAAACCAAGTAGAGTAAATTCGTTGACTTGTTCTATTTTAGTGTTATTAAACATGAAATTTAGTTTTAATGGGGACTTTTGATGGAGATGAAATGTTATTAATTTAGTTTTTGTAAAGTTAATTTCAAGATTATGATTGTCCATCCAGTTTACAGCCGTCGAAAGAAGAGAGTTTAATTTGGCGTTTATATTGTCATTAGTTTGGCATGAGGTAAGCAAGGAGATATCGTCTGCGAAGAGAACACAAGGTCCGTTTATAGTTTTAGGAAGGTCGTTTATATATATTAGGAACAAAAGGCAACCTACTACACTACCTTGGGGAATTGACGCATTTACTGGTTTACTGTCGGATCTCATTTTAGTTATTTCGTTTGTGTTATGATCGAAATATTCAATTTCTACCAATTGTATCCTAATATTATATCCTGTATATATTATACTATCGTATAGTAGGTATGTGCAAAAAGCACTGTCACAGTATCTTTTTTTTTCATATTACTCATCGAAATCTTGGATTATTAAGGAGGCCTACTTGCCCGCGTTTGCACCCATAAAGTTGAGCTACACGATTACTACAATTTCGTGCACTGAGTGGTCAGGTCCACTCAATCTGTGTAGTTCTTTCCTCAAAAGACCATTGCAGACACCGATCTACGTAGCCTTCACATGATCTGACCAAGATTCTGTCTGGACTTTAAAAGAGACTGTGACCTCTGAGTTTGTTTCGGCCTTTCTTCTCAGAGTAGTCAGATAGGAAACGCCAACCTCATCTAGTTTAAAAAAATAAAAGTGTTTGTTCAAACCTACTTACAGAAATAAAATCATTTATCATAAACAAGTGGTGATACTAAACTTGTTTTCGACAAGTCTTTTAAAAGACTTATCAAAAACAAGTCATGTATCATACATGTTTTGATGTTGCTTCAGACATGTACAGTCACGAGCACTAATAAGTATACACTTAGCAAAATGTAATAGCGATTTTCTCGTAGAATATTGATTTCAACTTTGAAATAAGACCTATTTCATAACAGTTTAGGTTCCAAAATATTATGTTCGTAGCAACATAAAATTACAATCAATACAGTGGGAGAAAAGCACATTAAGAAGTTGTTAAGTGTATACATATTAGTGCTCGTGGCTGTACTGTCACCTATTTTGTTCACCTTTTGCCTACAACTTGTTTTATGTGTAAACGATAAACGAAACTGTAGACGCAACATGTAGAATGTACACGCTTTAGACCTTGGTGAACAACACAACAACTAAACACAAGAACTAAATTTTTTTATGCAATAATAATTATCCGTTTCAGACACCAATCTACATGGTCTTCACATGATCTGACCAAGATTATGTCTGGACTTTAAAAGAGACTGCGACCTCTGAGTTTGTTTCGGCCTTTCTTCTCAGAGTAGTCAGTTATGAAACGCCGACCTCATCCAGTTTTTAAAATATGATTGACGTGTTACACGTCAATCATATTTTATATTTTTTATTTTATTTTTTATTATATTTTTTTTTTTTTTTAAGGTTTGTTACAAACACTTTTAAAGTGTTTGTAACAAACCTACTAAAATAAAATCATTTATCATTTATCACATGACTTTGATGACGAGGATAATATAGGACAATCCCTTGTGTACCTTCGGACTATGAGATGAGATGACCCGGCAGAGAATGACGTCACATTTTATTAATGGAACGTGACCAATATTGAGAGGGACACGTTTACGGCCGACCGCGTGGCGAATCGATACGATTATGAGAACCGTCTTCCCGAGTAATTTCTAAATTTTTCTGTCTGTAATAATAGAATAGAAAGAAAAAAATTATTTCAGACCGGAGTCCATAGGGTTAGTAACAATTTTACTTAACTTCTAGTGTTAGTAGGTAATAGATATACACTTCAAAATTCAGCGTGGAGCTGCATACACTTCCTCATCATCGGGCAATCCCACCGATAAAAACCGAATACAGGCCCTGCAGTCTCGACATAGTTAGCAATAGTTTTCGGTTGCTAAGTCCTAACAATCCAGATGTAAATGTTGATATAAAATATGTTTGATAGTCTCGACACTCAAATTTATCGGTTGTTACCTACCGGTACCTACCTAAAATACCAGTAACAACCGATAAATTTGAGTGTGGAGACCACCAAATATCGTTACATCTGGATTGTTAGGACTTAGCAACCGAAAACGATTGCTAACTATGTCGAGACTGCAGGCCCTGGCGGTAAATAGTCTTGTCAACCATGGACTTAATGAGGTAATGAGGCGTTATGTTGTCTGCGCTAAAGATGGTGGTCTTCTTTTACTAAATGTTCCATATACACGGTGTCAGGGACATTGACGCACAAAGTGTAACCATGATTCATTCAGCACATGGTTCTAGACCCCCCATTTTTCTTTTTTTTTCTAACCCAGAAAATGTTTGTCGGTTACCAAAAAAAAAAATTGCTCTATCAAGTGTTTAAACCTACGCAGTCAAAACGTATGGAACAGCAATTTTTTTTAAATTACCGACGAAAAATTTAAAAGCTGGGGGGTTCAATATCATGTGCCGAGTCTATGGTAACAAGTTGCGTGTCAATATCCCTGCCATCCTCTATAGTGTATATTATATGTATGTATGAGTAACAATAGTACATTACTGCAGCGGCCAGCAAAAGAGGCATTTATTTTATGGACGAACCGCCTCGGCACACATACGTAAGTCCATCAATGCCTAGTTTTGGCCAAGGCTTGTATAGTACTTTTCTCAAATAATGCGCGGAAATTAAAACACAATTACTTTTCAAAATCAATAACGAACAACAATAATTTTTCCCGCGATAAAGTGTTCATTTGGTTTTTTCTCAATCAACAGATTTCTATTTGCAAGCCAGTTCGAAATTTAAATAAAACCGTTGATAAGTTACCCCCTTGGTTGCCACGTTCCGGAGTAAAAGATCATTCCATTTTTAAATTACACGATAGATATGAGTTACTCTGTAATTTATTTGGCGGCAAAACCACGACAGATATGGCATTTAATACAACGTTTGCCGGCCGGCCGCTGCTTGCATGTATTTGGCCAGTACAGCAATTTCGATTTATCTCAAATAAGGTTGTCAAAATAATGCTCAAATTTCCAAGCATGTTTGAGAAAATGACAATAATTTGTAGTAAATATGATAATAATATTATGTTATTAGCAGACCAATTAAAAAACAAAAAGAACTTCTTTAGTCTAGTTGTGGTTAAGTATCGATAAAACCACGTAAATTATTCGCATTACGGGTAGGTACTGAAATTGACTGAAATACAAGTATCCAGCAAGAAACTCTCATCTTCGTAAACATTATAAACTATGAAAGTAGTTCCCATCAATACGCCGAGTCTTAGCGGGGGGAAGCACGCGCGGCAGTATACATCGAGGCACCGATAACGTTACCTGCAGCGGCTGCAGCGCTTCGCTACAAATTGCCTGGACACGGTAACATGTAGCTATTGAAATGTATTGCAGAGTAAGGCGATAACAGAGGTCGTTTTGAGGTTCACTTCGCATGCTTAATAGAATACTGACCTAATAGAGCTTGAGTCAAAGTTAAGATTTCTGCTGTTTTTTTATGGACAAAAATCAAAAACCATTGATTAATCAATGATCAATGGTCAATGGTCAATGGTGGTTGATCAAATGTTTTTTTGGAAAAGTAGGATTATTTGTATTTAACTGTTAATTGCATATTTATTATATTGACTAATAAGCCGAGTAGACCTCGAAAACCAAACATTGAACGGCGATTTCCCAGAAATCTACTTTTTGAGTTGAGCCAATATTCTATTAAGCGTGCGACATTACAAACAACAGATAGGTTAAGAATACGTGTACCCAAGTACACCCACATTTCGTCAGTTATGCATAAGTCCCGTGTAATAGAGGGGGCTGAGGTATTCATCGTCATCATCATTGGTAACCGTGTTCCACCCACCATTGAGTAAAGGCCTCTTCCACTCTCTCTCTCTTCTCTCTTCTTTCTTCTTCTTCTTTCTTTTTTCATTAACCGGTCACAAATTCAGACTCTAGGCTGCTACTGAGAAATTCCTGCAGGAAAACGACCTGAATTTCGAATTTCACGTTCAGCAGTCGCATTTGCAACCACTAGACCACCGAATCATCTGAATCTACTAAAACAATAGCAAAATATCTACACCTCTATACTTTTAGCATTCTCTGTACGGTGTCGTGTTTGTAGGTACTATGTAAGTCAATTTGTTGTAGTAGCAACGCGGCCATCGTTGTAATCCAGTTCAAACGAGATCGATCTAGTTAGGTGTTAGCTTGTTTACCGGATTAGACCGCCTTGAACCGCCTCGAATCACCTCAAACTGGCTAACACCGGTGCCCAGGTATAAAGAAAGACCTCAAAAAAGTGGGCCACTGGGTACGTCTTTACAGTTTTCTAACAATGTTCTCTTGAAGAAGTTTATTATTTATGTAAATATAATATAAACAAAAATAAAATTATTTATATAATATAAACTTTTCGCACACAAAAAGGTACAAAGGCGGACTTAATGCCTTAAGCATTTTCTACCAGTCAACCAAGGGTGGTGAAGATTAGAGTACAGGTACTTAGGTTGAGAGGAACAATGATAAAAAATCGGCCAAGTGCATGTCGGACCACGCACAATAAAGGGTTCCGTAGTTGGGATGAATTTATCCCAAGAACCAACTTAACATTGTAGTTGAAAAACATATTCTCCGATACGTTCCAACTGCAAATGTAAGTTGGTTGACTATAACTTGTTAACTAGTAAAGCCTACTTAGCTGTGATAGTTTTCTTTTTCACTTCGTTATATATGTATCGTGATTTTTTTCACATATCTAAATCAACCATTTAGCTGGCAGGGGGCGGGGGACACTTGACTCTAACATAAGTTTGCACTTTAAAGCTTAACGTTTCACAAACGGAGCCATTAATCAAAAAATGGTGTTAAAAAACCCGCAAAATTTTTAAAATACCTATCCAACGATACCTCACACCATGGGGTAGACAAAAAAAATCCCTACTTTACGTGGACAGGAGGTAACCAAAAAATCATTTTTTTTTCGATATTTTATTTTACCACTTTGTCGGGTCTTTGCGTGACTAATAATATGTATATCATCCATGCCATATTACAGCTTTCTAGTACTTAGAGTCTGAGCTAAGCTGCGGACAGACAGACGGATTTTTGACGGAGTTGACTACGGAACCCTAAAAATAAAATATATCATGATGAATTATTCATAAAATAGGTACACAAGTACATAAATAAGTTATAAGCTTATAATACACATACAACATTTACTATAATATATACTTGTAATATAAATACCTAAACAAAGTCAAGGGTGAGAGGTGTTGAGATGACTCTACGCTATTTGTTCTTAGTTTCTGTACAAGTTCGGTTAGAAATTATATTATTATTTGTTCTGGCAAGTTTTTGAAGTATTTACTGTTGTATTGTTCTTAGTTTCGAATTGTTTAATGAGTTTCTGAGTTCTTCATTATAAGAGTTACCTATTGATAACTTATAAATGCTATTGCTAACATTAATTAATATTGGCACGTGTATAATATTCTATGTACTGCTGCGCTGCGTGTCGCGGGTTCGATTCCCGCACGGAACAAATATTTGTATGACCTACAAGTAGTTGTTCTGGGACTGGTTGTTTGTGTATGTGACTTTAAATGTTTGTAAACGCACCCACAATACAGGAGAAATTCCTAGTGTGGGGCAACGTTAAAAAAAAAAGGCAGCTGGTATAATTGGAAAATTCGGGAGAAATCGAAACTGTTTTTTTTTTCTGTTGATTGAAATTTTGGACAGGACAACGTCTTTCGGGTCAGCTAGTATTGGATAAATGTTATTATAAAGAATGATTTCACAATCTCTTGCAGGTCGCTCATAAGTCGGATGCTCTTGTCATCCGCTTCCTTCAATTCATCGGTATATGTATAGTGTTTTTCTTTTTATTTTTTCTCTCATTTAACACGCGTTCGTTATCATACTCAGATGTCACTTCGTGGACAATAGTGTGGGTTATACGTTTTCTCGACTGTAATATAACTACTTTTTGTAAATGCTGTAATGTTTAACTGTTTTTTGTCCCAAATAAATAAAATAAAATAAAAATTATTGTACCTATATTGTACCTTATGCTAAGTAATTTTCGTTCATTTGGCAGCAACATTTTTCAGAAAATATACGTCTTTAGAATAGAATAGAATAAATACTCTTTATTATGTACACGAAAAAATTACAGATATAAATGTAGAAATTTTACATAGGGTATATAGGTATACGACGTGACGACACGTTTGGTGTAGTGGCTACAGTGGCTAAGTGTAGTCAGCGAAACCAAATGGTCCTGGGTTCGAATCCCGGTAGGGGCAAATGTTTGTATGATGAATGTGGACATTTGTACCCGAGTCATGGATGTATATTTATAATATATACTTATGTATTTACGAAAAAAAAAATGTATTTAAGTAGTGTATCAACCATCTGGTATCCATAACACAAGCCTTAATTAAGTGCTTAACTTGGAACTAGATGGTGCTGTGTGCAATGTCAGACGATATTTATTTATTTTATATGTATATAGGTCTTTTAACTATTATTTTCCACATCTCACTGTCTGTTATTTACTTCTACACAAGAACTATGAACCCAAATCTCTAGGACCATAAGTTTTAATAAACCACCGTTATCTCCAAAGCATATTTATAGCTATCACATAATAGCTTCAAGGACATAAAACTCAAAATCGCTTGGCACGTTTCCAACCAAATACGTATGTATAATAACGAAAATCCACTTTCAGTTATGTTTTATACCACTCGGTAACACTCCATAACGTTTGGACTCGATCGTTACAATCTTATCATTTGCACCTCTTCAAATAAACCTTTTAGAAAAATGTTCTTTCTAGCTTCATAATAAGGAGCATGATAAAGTTTACGTGGTTTTTATCGATTGTAGGTGTAAGATGGTGGAAGGTACAGCAAATTTCTTCCTCAGGCTTCCAAGGTGACTGTTGACTGGCCCTTATGTTCGAACGTATTTTTCTTACTATTTAAGTAAAACGCATTTTATTTTGATTTTAAATAAGTAAGTGTTGTTTTGTTTTTCCTCGCTGGATTGGAGATTGTATCGATGGGTACAGCATGTCGATTCTGTAAAGGCGTGAAGTGAACACTTAGGTGAAGTGAACGTGGATTGAGCTGTCAGTGTCATCCCACTGATGCTAGTGATTGATCAAGCATTACATTTACATTCATGATCGAGATTTTATTTTTAAAAAATATGCTAATTCTTTTGTTCATTTTATATTATTTCAAGGCTAGTATTTAAGTGGCAAAAAAATACTATTAACGGGTTTTTTTTTTAAAACAGCAAAACAGAAATTCTTTCAGAAACTTAAATAACTTATTTTTTTGTTCTAAACTAGTTTCTGACTGAATTTCTGTGTTGCTGTTTTATTTAAAAAAAATACTCTAAATAATAGTATTTAATCTTTTAAATACTAGCCTTGAAATAATATAAAATGATCAACAGAACTAACATAAAAAAATATAATTAAAATCTCGATTATGATTGTAAATGTAATGCTTGGTCAATCCCTAGCATCAGTGGGGACTATACACTGACAGCTCACTCCACGCTCACTTCACCTAAGTTTTCACGGTGAGATGGTTACAGAATCGCAATGATATTCCTCTTTCATTTACAGATATCTTGTCTTGATGTTTTGTCTTGTCTTGCTGTGTGAACGCTTATGCAATGGAGACTCTACATTCATGTGATCATCATTCTCCTGTTCTTAACCCAAACAATGTGGGGCAGCGCAAGATGCCTTCTTCGTTATACTTCTCTATTGGTCGTCATCTCGGTAGTCACTACATTCAAGTGATACCTATTAAAATTTACCTAAAATTATCTAGAAGAAAAAGCGACATTACGGTTCGTAATAGAATAGAATAATTTATTTCAGATAATTAAAATCCATATCTTGTTAGTTTAAATTAGCAACAATATTAGCTTACAATAAAGTTGATAAATTCTCTAAAATACACTTTCTAATAGAGCTCTGCAATTATTGTTTCTTAACAGGGCGAAATCTTCTTGTCATACAAACAATTATTGCGTCATGAAAACCACGCTTGCTCACCGTATGAATTTCGGACCATTTATTTATAATTTTATATTTAGTACAGCGACTAACTCATTATTACTAAATGAATCTAATCTCATCACTCGGTGTTCTCACAGAACCGCAAACCAATCATTATCTTCATTCAATTTTTAACAAATTGCCGAAGACATGGAAAGAGCTTCCGCTTTCATTATTTAAAAAGAGACTCCGAAGCTTTTTAGCGGCGAAAGCTTATTAAAATATTAAGGAGTTCCTAATTGAAAAGATTTTTTTAAGCTAGTGCATAATTCTGTATAATTAATAATTCAGTATTTTAAAATTGAATTTAATGTGTAATAATTTTATAATTGTATTTAGTTTTAAGTTGTTATTTTTTAAATCTTTTGCATGCCTACGTGGTAAAATATGGCTGTACTTTTATATGTTTTTTGTCATCGTTTGAGGTTACCCATATTTGCAAAATAAAGTTATCTTTATCTTTTATCCATTCACCAGCAAACAAGTACGACAGGGTTGGTCGTCCTCAACAATCCAAGTCCTCCTCAATCCTCCAAAAGCGCGTTAAGCATCGTCAATAAAAACGCACAAAAATATCGCACATTGGTAGATATTTACCAGATCCGAATCCGCAACCACGAGCTCAAGAAAAGGGTATCGAAACTTTGGACGATTACAACACACATGCAGCTGCTATCAAAACAGCCGATGAACTCAATGCGAATCGATCACGAACAAAAACTCAACAAGTGATCAATAAAAAAATAATCTAGAGAAGTGTTTGTTCACCCCTCGGTTTGAACCGCTCGTCCATAGTATTGATGCATCGGGAACTCTATGGTTATGTTTGTGCGTGCCTCTGTTTTTTGAATGGAAATATTTTTTTATGTTTAAATGGATGTAGCTGGATTTTGTATGGATATTTGTATAAAAAACTAAACTTCGAAACTTAAAATCTGGTATATTAGTGAAAAAGGACTTGGTACTAAGTATAAACTGTGGTGTTAAGGTAAAAGGGGATAAATCATAAATATTGAAAAACGAGTTAATTCGATACTAAACATTAAAATCTATTAAGGTAAAAAGGAGATAAGTCAGTATTTGTGTTACAATTTCGTACAACTCAAATTGCAAATCGAGTCTAGTCAGGAAACAGCAAAATAGAAAAAAAGAAAATAAATTTATTTGACACAGGTTAAAGCACACCGAGTTCCACAACTCCCTTGCGGAGTTGAAAGTCGTCGTCGTCGGGTACCGTTTCCTCCCCGTGCACGTCCTCGGGGTCTTCAATGCCAAGAATGTGGCATGGGTTTCCCGATATACGGACACATGGGGCAGAGTGGCGGAGGACTGGGCTCTGGAGAAAGGCCTGTTTGTCCTAAACCGGTCTTCTGTCCCCACGTGTGTGCGGATGCGAGGTGAATCGGTGTTGACATCTCGTTCGCCAGCCCCGCTCTGTCACCGCGTGTCCTTGACTGGCGCGTTATAGAGGGGGTGGAGACCTATTCCGACCACCGATACATTCAGTTTGACGTCTCCTGAGTGCAGGCCCTGAGTGGTCCGCGGTGGGCGCTGAAGCAACTAGACCGGGAGCTCCTCCTGGAAGCCTTGATCGTGCAGGCCTGGGTGTCATCATCGGACAGGCCGGCTTACATCAACGTCAAGGCGGAGTGGTTCCCGGAGGCCATGTCCGAAATATGTGACGTAGCAATGCCCCGGGCCCAGCCCGGACACGCCCAGCGCCAGGTGTGCTGGTGGTCGCTGGAGCTGACGACTCTGCGCAGTGCGTGCGTCGCTGCGCGACGCCAGTACACCAGACACCGGCGGCTCCGTATTTGCCCTCCGGATACGGAAGCCATTCAGGCGAAGTTGTACGAGGGGTACAGAGCGGCGAAGACCGCCCTCCAAGCGGAGATCCTGCGGGCCCGGGGACTGGCCCGCGAGGAGTTGCTGGAGACTCTGAACAGGGACCCGTGGGGACGCCCCTACAAATTGGTGCGAGAGAAGGTCCGTCCATGGGCTGACGCTGACGCAGAGTCTCCAGCCCCAGCTCGTGGAGGACGTGGTGAGCACTCGGTTACCTTCTAGAGGGGAACATATCTCCCCGCCCATGGCTCCACCTACTGCGGTGCTCAATGCGGACCACACCGCCGACGACGACGATGCTCCGAAGGTAACCGAGGTACAGCTGCGAGTGGCGGTACGTAGGCTGAGTGCCAAAAACACCGCCCCAGGACCCAACGGCTTACCTGGGAAAGCCTGGGTCCTGATCTCGGAGGCTCTCAGGCCTCGAATAAGGGGACTCCTAAGCGCATGAGAGGGTCCAGTTCCCACTTCGTTGGAAGACGGGGAAACTGGTCCTCATCAAGAACCCGGGGCGCCCAGCGGACTCTCCGTCCGCTTACCGGCCCATCGTGCTGCTCAACGAGGTGGGCAAGCTCTTTGAAAGTGTCATTGCAGACCACCTCGTCAGGCGACTGGTGCGGGTGGGGCCGGATTTGGCGGAAAGCCAGTTTGGCTTCCGTAGGGGCGCTCTACGGTGGACGCCATCATGTGCGTGCGGGCCCTCACGACGGAGGATGCTGTGGCCCGGGGTGAGGTCGTCTTGGCGGTGTCTCTAGACATCGTCAATGCCTTCAATACCCTGTCCTGGAGTTGCATCAGGGAGGCACTCCAGTATCACCAGATGCCGACCTACCTCTGTCGTGTCGTGGAGGCCTATTTGATGGACAGGGCCGTCATCTACCTCGGTCACCAGGGAGAATGGAACCAGCAAGAGATGTCGTGCAGTGTCCCACAGGGATCGGTCCTGGGGCCGCATCTGTGGGACATCGGCTACGACTGGGTGCTGCGCGCCGACCTCCCTAGTGGCGCGCGGCGTCAGCGTGGATTGCTACGCTGACGACACGATGGTCCTGGCGCAAACGAGGTCGCACCAAACGGCGGCTGAACTAGTAACACGCGGGGTTGCGACAATCGTCGAGAGGATCCGGCAATTGGGACTCAAGGTGGCCCTGCACAAGTCCGAGGCCATGTGTTTTCATGGTCCTCGGAACGCGCCACCGTCGTGTTCCCAAATAACGGTAGGAGGGGTTCACATCGGCGTCAAGTCGACGATGACGTACCTGGAACTCGTCCTCGAATGCAGGTGGAACTTCGTGGAGCATTTCCGACGTTTGGCTCCTAGACTGGAAAGGGCCAGGGCTGCCTTAAAGCGGCTCCTTCCCAATCTAGGGGGTCAAAACGCCTCCTGCCGGAGGCACTACGCGGGGGTCTTGCGGTAAATGGCCCTTTACGGGGCACCGGTATGAACGCATTCCTTGAGGTGGCGGCCAGCCTGCCGGTTGAACGCCCCTCAAAGAGTCATGGCCACCCGGCTGGTCCGGGGTACAGCACGGTTTCCGGTGAGGCGGCGAGCTTCCTTGCCAGATTACCGCCATGGGATCAGGAGGCAAAAGTCCTCGCGCACATATGGGAGTGGCGCGAGGAGGCGAAAGGCCGGAGCGTAACTCCGCTGCCGCGAGAAATCACGGCACAGCGGACAGAGCTCCAGCAAAATCTCAGGGCGGCATGGAGAGTGCGATTGTCGCAACCCAGCGCTGGGCACGCCACAATTACGGCGATAAGTTCCCTCTTTGAGAGAGGCGCTACGGCGTCCTCACCTTCCGCCTGACGCAGGTCCTCACCGCCACGGTTGTTTCGGGAGGTTCCTGTTCCAGATAAGGCGGGAGGAAACGCCCGGGTGTCACCATTGTATGGATCACCCGGAGGACATGGTGGAGCATATGGTGGAGGTCTGCCCAGCTTGGGCGGAGCACCGCCGTGTCCTCATGCAGGCGATTGGCGGTGGCGATCTCTCGCGTCCGGCCCTGGTCCAGGCCATGGTACGGAGCGAGAGGGCATGGGAAGCCGTCACCTCCTTCTGCAAAGCAGTAATGCTCGCGAAGGAGGAGGCGGAACGCGTGAAGGAGATGCAAAATTCGCGCCCTCACGCGCCTAGCCGCCGCAAAAGCCGCCCTGGGCGTCGGGAAAACCCCAAGCCGATCCCCGGTCACCGTAGGCGCGGGCTTGCGGACCGCGAGCAATGGGCAGCTCACCATCCGATAAGGACACGCGCCTCAAAGAGATGTCAGCAACAATAACGAGATCCGCTAAGGCCGATGCCTGCCGAGGTTGCGGGAAAGTCCGAAAGGGTTATCGTGGCCCCTGGCACAGGCAACTGAAGGAACAGAGTGGGAGAAGTTATTTGATCATATCGCACCCTCAAAAAAAAAGAAGGATAAAGCACACAATATTACACAAAAACAGACAAACAGAAAGTACTTAAAATAGTGTTGTTTGCCTCACGGCTGCGGCAAATAGGCCCAGTTCAGCATAAATGCCAGACAACTAGTGCCTGACGCTGGTTTTCAACTGGACCATATGTTACTAGGACGTCTTACGGATGTAAATATTATAAGATAATAAAGAGTTAAGTTTACTCATCTCATTATTGCGTTTATGACTTATCCCCTTTTACCATAACACCACAGAATTAATAAATGAAGGATTTTCGAGCTCTTTCGTTAGCCTAGTGGTCACAAGCGCAACTCATGAGGTCCTTGGTTCGATTCCCTGGTTAAGGAAAGGGGTGCCTATTGGGTTTTTCTAGTAGGAATTCCTCAGTGCCCTCTGTTACATGGGACCTAAACTAAGTAATTGGCAAAATGTGGGTGTACTATAATTAGTTAGGCACACCTCTGCCTAACCTTTCGGGACACAGGCGTGAGGTGATGTTATGTGATTTAATTCATTTAGTGCTTTGCAGTCAAACCGCCGCCCGTTGCTCAATCATTCTGGGAGCCGCATAACCAAATCAAATCATTTAATTCAGATAAAAATATCCATATGTAAATTTTACAAGTCTCATTACAAAATAAAATAAAATAAAACCACAAATAAAATAAAATAAAATCGCAAACTTATAAAATTAAAATCGTAACCAAAATTAAATTCAAAATTAGCTCTTAATTGACACAAAATTAAAATCAAAACCAGTGTTTTACATGTTAGCAAATAAATAAAATCGTCATACCTCTTCGTCTTCGTCATAGTTGCGTATATATTAATAGTCTAGTGTTATTTATTTTAGAAGTGTGTTTGTATGTATGTATGTATATTCTCATATTATTTGTTTTATTTTATTAAGTGAATTGTTTTTGATTTTTTGTATTTTATTTTCTCTTTTACTCTTACACACGCTGTCTACATCTCTAAATCTACTATCCTATCGCAGGTATGCTGGAAGAGATTTCATTAGAAATAAGCATCACCTTTGTACCTATTTTTCTGTTATGTTCTTCTTGTCTGTTTATACATATATCCCGTTTCTTTGCGACTCCCACACGAAATTTCTAAGGTCATCAGATAACTTGAAGCTTAAAATGCCTATGCATTCCACAACTTTCCTCGACAAATCCTTTACTGTCCAGGCCGCTCGTTTGTGGAATGCATTGCCAGTTGAAATTAAACGCGCGCCGTCATTGCTTGCGTTTAAAAGACTCGTGAAGGAACATTACTTGTCGTTGTGATCGTGTTCTCATAAATGTAATTATCTATAGTCTTCATTTATTTTCGTTGCTTATAAATTTAGTATGTACGTATTTATGTATATATTATTTAGGATATGTATATAAGTGTATCTATTATTTAGGATATGTATATATGTGTATCTATTTTAGTGTATTGTATACATACTTTTTATTTGCACCAACAACAGCCCCATTTTATGTCCAGGAAAATCTCTGTCCATTCCAAGGTTGCCTGGAAGAGATCGCAGAAAGCGATAAGGCCGCCCATTGTATATTAAGTAGTGTTCAGTTTAATTTTTCTTGTTATGTTTTTTGTGGTGTACAATAAAGAATATATAAATAAATAAAAAAAATATAAGTGTGTACATAAATGGTTAAATAAATAAATAAAATCAAAATAAAATGAATACACATATTTTTTATAATATTAATTTAATGTTATAACATAACATTAAGTACATTAGCTATAACAAATTCGGTCAGAACTGTACTACTATTACTCTTAAGTTACAACCATTTTCTATTAATCCTGTTAGGAGGGGCTAACACTGTAACAACCTTCTATATTTATTTAGAAGCGGCCATTTGAAGAGGCGCCTAAAACAAGAGTATAATGGTAGTTACAGTAAGAACTCGATTACTCGATCGTCACAACACGGGGTCGATACAGAAGGATTATATACGCCAAATCCGTCTTTGGAGACCGACATAGATATGGCCATCACGACTTCGTAGGGCCTCGCCTCTTATGCAGGAGGTTGTGAGTCCAAATCCGGGCAAGTACCAACATGACTTTTTTAATTCATAATAATACCTACTTTTGACATAGATTTTGACATTTTACTTAATATTTTGACATTGTATATTTATTTGCTGACTTTTATCTTATATGAATTGACTCTTGAATTAAACATTTCACATCAATTATAATTAGGCTTTTATATGTATATTGTTTCTGCATGAGATAATTTTATTTAATATTTGTGATGTTCAACACAATAAATAAAAAAATAAAATAAAATTCGTTTAATTCAGACCTTGAAATGTCCATATTTTGTTAGTATTACATTATCTTAAAACTATGTTAGTCACGAGGAGATCCATTACCTAATGTATTTAGTTAACATGATTCATGAGATTAAAATTATATTTTAAATAAAATAATATTCTCTAAATATCAAATAACAGAAACTAAACTTATGTATTACTTACTTTAATCTAAGAAACCGCTACCAGTTGGCAACGTACCCAAAATGCTGGCAGCATTGCCACGCTGGATGGCAATGCTTAATCTTTGTGCAAAATACAGGCCAGCATTTTGGTCACGTGTAGCTTCGATCAGGCGTGCCGAAAGATCTTTGAAAATTTTATGTGCTCCCGGTCCCCACGGACCCAGCGTCTCAACCCCAAATGGCTCAAATATGTATCCACTATCAAGGGAACTATATTTGTGCCTTTTGAGGTTCTCCGCTGATTCGGCCGCCGCACCAGTCCTATTTTGTGTTCTAGGAAGATGTGACGGCGCAAGAGTGTCCACACAAGTAGCGTCCCACACTAAAGGCCGCCCCATCTTCCACGGAATAAGGGTCATTCCGTCAGGTCTTTTACCATCGTCACGCGAGAGACCACGTGGTTCTAAAATAGCCGCATAGTTCGCGGTGGTAAAAGCCCGACGGATGATATCATTAAGGCTAGCGTGGCGGGGAATTCGTCCAGCACTGCTTGTACAAGACAAGCCGTGGTGACCGAGGCGGTCGACAGCAGTGCCACACTGGCAGCGGTGAGGAGCACAAAATAAAATAATTAAAAATGAAATTGAAATACATTATTAAAAAGGACTAAAATGAAAATTAAATGAAAATACATTATTAATATAAATGATTAAATTAAAATACAAAAGCATCAGGTGACATGCAGCCTGATGAGCCTTCCCACAGCTGCCGAATTTGGTCTGTCTGCAATCATCCTTAGGATTCCGTTGCCGCTCCCTCGAATTCGTCGAATTAATGAGGCTGACTTTTTGCGCATTATAGCGTAAAAGTCATCCACCCTCGCGTCGGCAAACATGCCCGAGGCACTGCAAAATCGAGGTAGTCGCACCAGAATCCTAAAGGCGTTGTTATACTGTACTCTGAGAGCATTGTAGGCGCGCTGCGTGTAGTTGGTCCATAGGGCGCTGGTGTAAAAGCTTTGGCAATAGGCTCTGAACAAAGTTATTTTTACCTGTGCGGTACACCTCGCAAACCTATGTACCAACATGTTAGCGCGCACCGACAATGCTCTCCGCTCTCTCTCAATGTCTGCGTCATCATGCAGGGTGTAAATTGTTTGGTGTAAATTGGGTGTAAATTGTTTATAAACAATGTAAATTGTTTATGAATAATAAAAAATGAATGTATGAATGTACTTTCTGAGTTTATCTTGAACATTATTAATATCGGTGAAGGAAAAACATTTTTTATTTTATTTAAGATGGTTTTGCTCTTGCCTTTAGTCTAGTTCAGTGGTGACAGAGACAGAGTCGACGGTGGAGTGAGCTTACCCAGAAGAAGCCTGTTCACTCTCACTCACACACACATACATCACACACACATCGTGAGGAACCCTGGACTTTAAGTTAATATAAGTCTGAAATCGCCAGCCCGACTTGAGCAAGCGTGGTGATCAAAGCTCGTGCCTTCTCTGTATGAGATGAGGCCTTTGACCAGCAGTGAGAAAATCATCATCATCATCATCATTTCAGCCAAAAGACGTCCACTGCTCCATTCACCACCGCCACTTCGACCGGTTCTGTGCTTCTCGCATCCAGCGTATTCCTGTGAGACAAAAATAGGCTGGTATTATTTTTATATTTTAATGGCGGGAACTATGAAATTTGGCCAGTGGGACAAACTATTGGGAGAAATTTCTCTAAAATCCTTTTTTTTTGTTCCTGTTATTATTATTTAGCTGGATGAAGACATAATTAAACCAAATGAACTTCATTCGTCGACCAAACCGAATTGCTGATATCCAAATTGAAAAGGTAAAAATGTGACGTCAGCAATGTCACGTCAGCCATGGGTATTTCTGGGGGTAGAAATAAGAAGAAAAATGCTTTTAGCCTTCGGTCATCAATTTACAAACGTATTGCTTAAAATATGCTAAAACGAAGAAATAAAGAAAAATTGGTTTAATTGTCACTGAAACACGTGGAATAAAAAACAAAATAGATATACAGGGTGTTTGGCGCATGGACCGACACAATTTTTCCAGGGATTTTGGAGGTCATCAGCTAGGTTCTACCCATAGACCCTTTGTCTCAATTTTTTTTTATTAACGAATTTAGAAGTTGTAAAATTTCATACATTAAATAAATAATTAAACTTTGGAAGCTTGTAAGGAATTTTCTTGAAACCAGTTGTATCACTGCCACTACACCCACAAACAAACAACTTATTTCGAATTAAAGGAAAAATTTCGGGGTATTTTTTCATTAAAAAAAATCATATGTAAGTAACCAACAGTTACATTTGGGACAAAGGGTGTATGGGTAGAACCTAGCTAATGACCTCCCAAATCCCTGGAAAAATTGTGTTGGTCCATGCGCCAAACACCCTGTATAATAACGAGCACGACAGAATATTCCGACCAAGGAACGATGTGAAAAGTGGCGATTACGTTTAAGTTAAAATTATTGTCACACACAACTCATCAGAAAGCAAATTTTATTCAGCAACGGATATTTAAGATTTTAATTATTTATTTATTATTTTTTCTATATTGGAACTACTGCCCATACTTCTTTCCTATGACGCGGTAATAGCTTTTCTTTACGACTATCGTAAAGTTCTCTGCGCGAATATTTTGTCTGAGAACAATAATATATATGAAATACGAAGCGAATGTTGTAGTAACTCAGTAAGTGTTGATAAACTCCCCCATTGTAGGTAATGTCATAAAAATAGTCATAACCATTGTTAATTTTCATGATGAACTGACTCGTATAGGAGATTTTCTTTTGTTCAGATACTAGTGTTGAAGTGTTCTTGTGATGTAGTTTAGTTTTATGTTCAGTAATGTCTTTCAAGTAGAAAGAAAAGGAAATCTGGAGGCTTTCTCTTGTAGGCCACACAAATATTTGTTAACGACCTAAACTTCACTTTTTTCACTTTTAAATTCCATACAGAAACCATTGCTTAGCCACTGCGCAAACCGTATCAATAAATTATAAATATAAAGGAAATCAAAGAAAAAATTGCGTTCACAAATTCATAACGAAGTAAACAGTGCCACGTTCCTAACTTGATCAAAACAAATCGAGTCAGCGAAAATTGGACCGATACTTTCGAATTATAATCAGAGCCACCTCAATCAACTTCAACGTCGAAATATAATTTACGTCGAATAAAAAAATGGCAAGAGAGAGTCGCGAACGAAAATATTTTGCCCAGAGCACCAATTTATTTGACAAGTGTACATTAGGACAGTCTGTTTAGGGTAGCGATGTTTAGATCACTTTAAAAAAAAAACAATATTACGTCATATGGCACACACGCACTACCTATTTACTTTCTAAAGGTCGACATAATCAGACAGTCCGAAAAATGGCCGCCCTTCACCACATCCTAGTATTTATGCTGGGGAGAGCGCAACAAACCCCCACCCAACATTACTTTTTATTAGCATTAAACTTCATGTCCATTCAAATGTCATCGTCAACCCCAATATACTGACTATACAGCATTTCTCAGAGAGGTGTGGTCAGGGTGTGTACAGACCATCAAATTGAACAACTTTCTCCGTGAGACCAACATCGTAGTTTATTTATTTATTAAGGTACACCAACAGCTTCTGTATACAAAATATCAAAATCAAAAGTCATTTATTCAAATTAGGCTGAGAATCAGCACTTTTTGAACGTCAAAATCACATAAGACAGTCCCCCCAAAACGCCCAACCTTCACCACTTCCACAAAACACAGCAGACAGTAGTCGAGGGCTTACACCGTTGCCAATAAGAGGTGAACTATATTTATATAACAATATTTTGAGAATATTGTTATATACAGTGACATCCTAAGGTAAAAACGAAATGCATAAGAATTTAGTGGTAACAACTATATAAACAGAAATATAAAAACACATAAGTTATAAGATTGCAGAGGTTGCAAGAAATAACTACATACTAAAACAATAAAATTAATCTTTAAATTGTGTGAGTTGCGTGCTTTGGGACCTCAAAATTTGAGTCTTAAAGTATGTTACTGAGTCATGATATATGTCAACATCTGGAGAGGATTCTATATATGAATTTATCTAAAGTAACCGGGAAAATATAATCTGTCTGAATAAAAGGGGTCAATTAGGTATTTAAGTTTTGTATGGGACAGTTAATATTCTTTTTGCGATAATGATGTTGGTCCCGTGGACAAAGTAGTTCAGTTTGATGGTCTGTATCCCACCCTTAAATATTAAAACACCTTTCTGATACGTGCTGTATACTGACAAAATCTTCCGGTAGAAGTGTCGATATCGTGTCAAATCCAAGTGAAAAAAGTAAACAACTTTCCACCTTGAGAAAACCATACAATCACAACATATAAATAAATGTATCTTGATGCCATTAATCCAATTGTACCTTTTTGAGAGAAATAAATAAAGAAAATAAAAAAATATCTACTACACATGTCCCGGTTTTCATAACAAGGGTGTGTCTAAGTTGTCACGTGTCAGAGCTGTTCTGCTGGACATGAGATATACAATGCAGATAGTGGTTGGAGTTTGCATAACGTGGTTATTTTTTAATGGTATTGGCATATTCACGATTTCCTTAGTTTTACTCCTAACACAAGCATTTCCTTGCTTAAAAAGAGACTCCAAACCATATAATGTAAACAATATATGTTAATTGAAATGTGAATTGTTGTTTTTCCAAACTCAAGACCTCACAGTGAGATCAAGTAATAGAACAGTATATTATACTATAACTGTTACAGCTGTTGGTTCTCCTATTTATAAATAAATAAATAAACAATTTTTATGCATAATTAATCTGTTAATGTATTGTATGTATTTTAGGAATGACATTGAAATAATTTAATTACTTTTATTATTAAATGAATAATGAATCTGTATTAATATGACTTTAAGAAGGCCACTCCATTAATTTAATATTTTTAAATACTTTAATCTAATTTTATATATTTCAATGTCAATCTTGATTTTGATAAACCATGTTTGGTAAATTTTGCATGCCTTACGGTTGAATCACTTGAGACATGTACCTATACTCAATCACCACTGTAACAGTGTTTTCTGCAAATATAAATAATTTGATTTGATTTGAAAAAAAAAATTGTTCTTTCTAAAGGGGTAGACTAGGAAGTGGTGAAGGGCGGGCGTTTTGAGGGGATTGTCTTATGTAATTTTGACGTTCAAAAATGGCTGATTCTCAGCCTAGTTTGAATAAATGACTTTTGAGTTTTTATTTTTATCTTGATTTCATAACGCCAACACGCCATTTGCGATCTCGCTCACATGTCAAATATACAGACGTAAAGTCAAGGGAATTCATCGTTTAGCAAAATTGACCACCAACTTTAAACCGTACATTCAAAACACAACTATAATTCTTGAATACTTGCGTAGTTTTCCCGGATTTTTCTAGTTTTCTACTCCGCTATAGCTTTAGGCTTATGTTTTAATTTTTTTCTACATTTATACTGACTGACCGGTTGGCGCAGTTGGTAGCGACCCTGCCTTCTGAGCCGCTGGTTCCGGGTTCGATCCCCAGACAAGTCAAACATTTGTGTGCATTAACATGTCTGTTTGACCTGTGTCTGGGTGTGTATATGTATATAAGTATGTATATCAGTAATCAGGTTACCGTAGTACAGGCTCTGCCTAGTTCGGGACCTGAAGACCTTGTGTGGATGTTGTCCCATATTATTATTATTTTCTTTATTTCATTAACATACATATAAATTACATTTTTAAATATTTTTATAAATAAAAAGATACCAAAAACATTTAAAAATATAAAAAATAGTAGCCGACCGGTATCGGGAACAGGGTCCAAGCTACCGGCGGTCAGGGCTCCAGAGAGAGAAACTTCCTAAAAATGCGGGCCGTGTCCAGAAGTACCGCTTTCTGAATCAAGCCCTTGATCCAGCTGCCTAACGAGAGCCTCCTTAGGTGTTGGTCGAGGCTCTTGGGTATTAGCCCATTGGCTGTCACGACTATCGGCACAATGACCGCTGAGCCCACATCCCAAATGTCGACAACCTCGTGAGCCAAGTCAAGATACTTGATTTGTTTATCTTTCTCGGCTTTCACGAGGTTCTCATCATGCGGGATGGTTATGTCAACAATCATTGCGCGTCGCTCCAATCGATCCACCACCACTATATCAGGCTTATTGGCAACAATAGTCCTGTCAGTGATGATGGATCGATCCCAGTACAATGTGATATTACCATTTTTGAGAACTGGGTCGGGCACATACCTGTAGTAGGGTACCTCCGATTCCACAAGGTTGTATTTCAGAGCAAGCTGCTGATGGATTATCCTGGCTACAAGGTTGTGTCTATGCAAGTACTCTCCGTTAGCTAGACGAGAACACCCGGAGATGATATGCCTGATTGATTCTCCCGGCCGGTGGCATGCCCGACAGATGTCAACCGTGCCGTCTTTCACAATAAATCTCCGGTAATTGTTCGTCATCATAACTTCGTCCATAATTGCACAGACAAAACCTTCGGTTTCTCCAAAGAGGTCACCGAAACGCAGCCAGGCAACGGACGCTAGTAGATCTACATCCGGTCCATGTAGGGCCCGGAAAAAGCGTCCGTGGAGCTCCTTACTCTGCCATACCTCCATGCGATCATTAGTGTCAAGCACTACAGGTTTGCGCCAGTTCTCTTTAGCCAAGGAGAGCGGGGTGAGGCCCTTGTCCACCGTGACTACATCTCGATGCATACCCACGTCGGTTTCTAGGAAATATTCCCTGAGACTGCATATCTCGCGATTGTGGAGGGTCTTAGCGTTTAAAAAGCCTCGACCTCCACACTTTCGCGGGATATACAGCCTCATTACCGATGATCGTGGGTGATGCATTCGATTTGCAGTCAGCAGCGTACGGACCCTCCTATCCAGGGCGTCGAGTTCGGTCTGAGTCCATTTGAGTATGCCGAAAGAGTACATCAAAACTGGCATGACCCAACCGTTGAAGGCGCGCACCTTGTTTCCGCCTGATAGAAGACTATTAAGTACTTTTTTCAGGCGGCCAAAGAAGCGTTCCCTCAACGACTGCTTCATGTCAGTAACATTGATGCCTAACGTTTCCGACATACCCAAATACTTATAGGTTTCGGATGCGGAGAGGGCTCTAAGGTTTGTGGAATCCGAGAGTTGGGTTCCCACGGATTCAACAATCTCCCCTCGCTTTACATGCATGACCGCACATTTGTCCACACCAAATTCCATCCTGATGGCGCTACTGAAAGTTTGAGTTACTTTCAGTAGCTCCATCAGTTGCAAATTGTTGGGGGCAAAGAGTTTTAGGTCATCCATGTAGAGGAGGTGCGATATAACCTGACCACCTCTCCTCAACCGATAGCCTAGACCTGAATCCTCCAGCAATGTGCTTAGAGGATTCAAGGCTAAGCAGAACCAAAGCGGACTCAAACTATCGCCCTGAAATATGCCTCGCTCGATCCTTATCGGTTCGCTATTCCCATGAATATTTCGACATCCTGGATAGTGAAGGACCGTCCTCCATTGCCGCATACATGACATTAGGAAGGTGCGAAGAATTGTATCTACTTTATACAACTCTAACATCCTCTTATTATTATTATTATTATATATAGCATGAATATAATTTAATGTAAAATAGGCCCAAAGAGAAACTGTATTATAATTTACATTTTAATAATAACCCGTAAAGTAATCTGAGACAGGCAGCTACTTAAGGCTCCCGCAGACAGGCGCGACGCGACTCTTGTAGAACAATGTCCATGTAGTTTTCATAGAAATTGTCCTACTAGAGTCGGGGCACGCCTGTTTTCAGGAGCCTTTACTCACATTTACATAATTCCGAGAAATGCGAAGCGCTGAAAAAATAGTACTTGGCGCTGTTGTTAGGGAAAACAACATTGTTTTATAAATGCCTAAAGTTGATTATCTTCGAAATCAGGTCAGGCCCTGCAGTCTCGACATAGTTAGCAATCGTTTTCGGTTGCTAAGTCCTAACAATCCAGATGTAACGATATTTGGTGGTCTCCACACTCAAATTTATCGGTTGTTACCTACTGGTATTTTAGGTAGGTACCGGTAGGTAACAACCGATAAATTTGAGTGTCGAGCTACCAAACATTTACATCAACATTTACATCTGGATTGTTAGGACTTAGCAACCGAAAACGATTGCTAACTATGTCGAGACTGCAGGGCCAGGTATATGACCAGATGTATGACCGTATACGAAATAAAAGGAAGGAGTATGTAAGGATCGCAGCAGGTGGCATTATGTAGTTTCTTCCTATCCCATGTGAAGAAGACGTGAGTTTATGAATGTCAAAAGTTGTCTTAAAATATTTTCAAACCTTACATTCTTCAAACACACAAAGTATCATAAAAGCAACAATTTCATTCTTCACATAAAACATCTCATCTCCGTTCACCTACGCTACGACGGAACACTAAAAAAATCACACTGTAAAATATCAGACGATTCTATATTCTTTAAAAATCGTCGTCTCCCGCCAGGGTTAACTTAATTTGCGCCTCTGATCCAATTTCCGTCTGGAACGCTACCCCCTGATTATTGGAAAGATATACATCACCATCTTTCTTTCACTAGACGTCGGTCTGACAGTGAAAATGCCTGCTAAAATATTTTTCACTTGGCAAAATGTATTATTCGAATTGAGAAGGATTAGTACGTGGAAGTTTTTGATTGGTTCGTTTGGAGTGGTGGCTTTCTGGGACTGCTTTTTTTTTTAAATCAATTAGTTTTTTTTATTGTGATACATATGTACAATGGTTAGTCAAGTTTATAGTTTAAAGTCTGCTATGTGCAGCCAATTAAAGGCATATAAAAATAATGCATTACACTATTACACAAGAATTTTACAATATTACACATATTAGTTAGCCTATGTGGGACAATATAGGCTACCTGCAGGGTTAAGAAGGATTTGTCACACTGGATGCGTTCAGCGGTCTGCGGTCAGGTCACGTCACAGACTGTGTTCACTTTGACCTGACCGCAGACGCAGAACGCATCCAGTGTGACAAATCCTTAAAGGTCTCTAACATACTTTTCCAATTTTCTTTGTGTTCGGTCTACTCGGGCCAATCTGTCGGGAACGAGTCCAAATCTTCGTGCCAGCGTTTCTTGGTTACCTGAGTAATATTAAGATGGTAATAATTCCCCTTTCGTTACCTGGTCGTGACGGGTAGAGAGATAAAGTCGACTCAACAAAAACAAAAAACAAAAACACAAAACAACAAAAAAAACAACAACAAACACAAAAACCAAACAAAACAAAAACTGCAGCGCAAAACAAAACATAACTAAACAAAACCAAACATAACAACAAAACGTCCTATTTATCTACAGTCAGAATCAGAATCATATATATGCCAAAAATTTTGGGCAAATATATGATTCTGATTCTGACTCAGATGAAAAGTTTTTATTGGAACTGGATAGGTTTTTAGTTCCGTGAAGGCTGTGGTAGCAGACACTTCCTCCGCCATAATAAGTCAATTTGTGTGAAAACTTTTATTTACATACTACTTATATAGTGGTGGTCTTCTCATTAATTCGTCTTTAGTTAAAGTTACTAACAATTGTCTTTTTAGTTGTCCGATACAAATTTATTTTATTTATTTATTCATACGAGTACTTCAGTAAAACCCTGAACAAGAAAATCTAAAGCATTCTGAAAACAAAGCTAAAGAAATGCAAACAGAAAAAGCACTAGCAATTTTGTTTACACAGTTAATAGGTTTACGACTTACTTTTACATGATAGGTTACAAAATATTTTCCATAGATAATATAAACATTTATATTTCGGCTGTTATTGTTTCCCAAAAAAAAATACTTTAACGGGGAGAATTTTATTTCCCGCATCGACTTTTTGAAGGGTTCCGTGATCAATGGTGCGTAAACATTTGTTTGAAAGGCTCGGGAAACGGTACGGTTTTTATGAAAATTTATAGTCAGTTTCCCCCCACGTAAATTGAGTAAAAGTTTATGTAAACAAGTGTTTGTGTATTACAATGTTAGGAGTTACTTGCGTGCAATTTGTTTGACAAGAAAGATGGGTAACAAGTCTGTCAGTCGGCGTTGGGTTATTTTGAAGTTGATTTTTATAGTGATATGTTGTGTAGTGGTTTGGTTAATTGATCTCTCTTTTGTTTCAGATTCAGAGTATTTTTCCCATCTTGCTAGTAAAGTTTGGTTTCGAAAACGGAGTGCCGTGAAGTCATCAAGTAACGATAACTTTAATAATTGCGTTTAATTCTAAAGAAATAATCAGAATATAGCTTCGATTATACATCTCTGGTTTTGCATAGTTTACATCTTCAAAAAGTCTACACCTTCATCAGGGTTTAGTGTTGCCCGGAGAAAAACGATCACAAACTATATTTACGTAGCTAAGTATCTAGCTGCGATAAATTGCGCTAGCCAATAGAGGGCGTCAGATTACCATGGTGCCGTACGATTTATTACACAAAGCAACCTGTACTTTATGGCAAGCACCACGGGGTGTTTACACCCTATGTATACCTACTTAGAAGTTTATCTTTATAGATTACAATATTGGATTTTAATAAATATTTATTTAGATTGGGAAAAAACGAATACACTAAAAACCAGTTTGTCGAAGGCTAATCAGAACAAAAATAACCTGAAAGATCAGAATCAGAAGTCAAAGTCAAAGTTTTTTATTTGTAAAACATAGGTGAGTGTAAAAACAGGTGTTTTAAATAAAATATGTATAGGTACCTACACTATGTTTTGCCGTTGACGGCGTACAAATATCAATAAAGCAGGTATCTAAAATGACTCTTATGTAACAGAAAATAAAATACTTTCTTTTCTTACTTTTCTTTTAGAATTAAACATGCAAACTGTTGCAGTTTTTAAAAGAAGAGTGAAAGAACACTATCTTTCCACTTCGTCATAGTTGCGTAGTGTTATTTATTTTAGAAGTATGTATATATGTTTGTATGTGAGTAAGTATATTCTCGTATTATTTGTTATATTTTATTAAGTGAATTGTTTTTGATGATATGTATTTTATTTTCTCTTTTACTCTTACACACGCTGTCTAAATCTCTAAATGTACTATCCAATCGCAGGTATGCTGGAAGAGATTTCATTAGAAAAAAGCATCACCTTTGTACCTATTTTTCTGTTATTTTCTTCTTGTCTGTTTATATATTGTGTGTACATAAATGGTTAAAGAAATTAAAATTAATTAACACAATATTTCCATGCAAAACCTAAAGCAAAGTTAACAGAATAAACACAGAATCCCGGTGTTACATAGGCAAGGCAATAGTTTATATTACGCGATTATACAAGACCAGAAATAATTACTGACACCGTAGATTATTGAGATTTTATTTGTAAGTATTCACGAAAAAAATGAATTTCACTTCAAAGTCACCCCGTAGTTTGAGGGCTTCCCAGAAATGAACGACATACTATTCAGTACAATGCGGTGTGTTAAAAACTTTCTCCTCTCTCCGTCGCTTGCTCACTCCATGTTTAACTTTTCGGCTTACACTCTCTGCTCAATGATTTACACGAATTGGGGTTCCAACTTTCGTAACTTTTTTCAGCTATTACAAAATATTGAAGTGAGGAAACAACATTGTCAGTGGGTTCGTCCATTGTTGCTCGTGAACACAATTAGTTACTCTGAAGGAAATGCTGCCGAATTTTTTATTTCTTTTTATAGTATTTCTCACAGTAAGTCGATGAAACTTTACGCAATTAAAATCTAGCCCATTAAATAATATGTAATTTAAGTATAACTTAAACGCTAAGGAACTATAAATAAAGTCGTAAGCCGTAAGTAAAGCCAGGGAAATTAATTGTTAAGTAAATGACTACCAACTTTAATTGTCCGTACCTACATTCAAATCACAAGTGTCATTCTTTGACAGTTGCATGAAACGGTAAACGCGGCAAATTGTTTGTAGAAAAAATCCTAACTGTACAACGTTTGGCAAATGATATGTCTGCCCAAATCCCTGCGAAAATCGTCGCCCTATAGTCGACATGGCCCAAGGGCATCCTACATTTTATTTGCCAATTCGCGGTCTAACCGACCAGTCATCGATTCTACGGCTAGTATCCGTGGTCCATTGCCACCACAGCGTACTTCTTCCTGTTTTCTATCGACATCGGAAGACAAAATAGTTCAAGTATATGCCTAGTTGCCTACGCACGTCCTAGCTAAATCGAAGAAATCAGGCTATGATATTCTCATCACGTTTACAATAATGGGACATTTCAGCACCAAATATATAGGTACCTACTTAAGAGAGCATCTGAGCGACACAATCAGAGCAATAAAAACTATACGCAAAGCTCAGTCACGCCTTTGGAGAATCCAAACCGAATATCATCTATCCGTAACGCCCTGAGGAAATTAAAGATTCTATCCGTAGCTAGAACTTAATTCCTCAGTAATAGTAAGCCAGGAAATTGCAAATTAAAAGGAAGGAACTGCTCTTCCAAATCCATCCCTAAATTTCCCGGGTTAAAGTTGGATTTTGTTTGTATGGTAATGGTGAGGATACAAAGAAAAAGCTTGATTTCCCAATGAAGGGTCTAGATAGGTTCAATTAATTAAGGATGCCTCATTGATGGCTTTATCGAGAGGTTATTATTCAGACGTCCTCGTGGCACTTTGGAAAACATAAAAGAAGCGGTTGCGTGTATTGGACGAATGAAACAGGTTTTTATTAGCTTTGATGTAGAACATTCAGCGATTTTTCACTGCAATATTGATGTACCGTCATCACCCCGCTTACAGTGTAAGAGTTAAAGGATTCTGATAATCCTGCCGGGAAAGCGGGATCATCCGAAAGGGGTACCGCTGACCCGGAACATAAAGAGCCAAGGAAGGAACACGGGTGGGTTTTAGTCAGTAAGAGCCTGATACTCCCTTCCGCTACACCCAGAGCGGGAGGGGTCATTTGATGATTTCCCATCCTCAAAAAAAAAAAAAACAAAAAAAAGGATTCTGATAATTATAATTACGTCGCATTTTAATTCTGGGAAATTCTAATTCTATTTTGCAAGAAAAGTCCATGTATTGTGGGGTAGAGAAAATCAGGGTATTTTTTTAGAAACAATATATTAAATAGTTAGTTGTATTATAAAGGGGGGCAGGGACAACGACGCGCAAGAATTCAGCATATGAGTCTAGACCCCCCAGCGTAGAAGTTTTTTGTCGGTTGTCAAACAAAAATATCTGCTGTTTCATAGAAAAGACGGCACGGCACGGTTGGCGCAGTGGTTAAGCGATTGACTGCTGCGTTACGTGTCGCGGGTTTGATCCCCGCACGGAACAAATATGTGTATGACCTGCAAGTAGTTGTTCCGGGTCTGGCTGTTTGTGTATGTGAGTTTAAATGTGTGTAAACGCACCCACGATACAGGAGAAATTCCTAGTGTGGGGCAATGTTTAAAAAAAAAAAAGTGCAATACAATACCTACGCGGTCAAAATGTAAGGAACAGAAGTATATTTTTTTAATAACCGACGACAAATAACAATACAGAGGGTTTCAGAATTATGTACTAAATCCATGATAACGGTTTGCGTGCAGTGAGAGCAGTAGCCGCGACTTACGAGCTGTAGGTTGTTGGTTCGTACCCTCACAGGCGCTTTACGTTGTGTAAATTATTTCATCATCACTGCTCTCAAAAACGGTGAAGGAAAGCATCGTAAGAAAACCGGCATGTTCTAGAACCAACAATTAGAAGACGTGAGCCATCTACCAACCCGCACTGGCCCCGCGTGGTGGATTACGGCTCACTCCCTCTCACAGAGAGGAGGCCTGTGTCCACCGTGGGAACATTGTAGGCTGATGATGATGATGATGAACAGCTAGCCCCTCGATGTCCCTGCCACCATGTATATTGTGTATAATAATTTAAATGTATAGAAATACAAAAGTAAGCTATTAAAAATATCTAAAAAATATCGTTGGTTGGGAGGACCATATTCAGCCAGACGAGTTTAATGCTTACTGTAAAAAATATCTAATCAAAATAGAGAGCGTCCAGTGAAAAAAACAAATTAATCTTATACATAGCTATGGCTCTCATCTTGCCACGTGAGCTTATGTGTGCATACCCCTTTTGTATGCCCAGATACAAAGTGACGGAAAAGCGTTTCTTCTGGGGGAAGAAACAGTTTCCATTTAAACACTCTTGGCGTTACAGTTATCAGGAATAATCAACCCATGAATAAGGCACCATTTTGTATGTCAAACACTGCCCCTTTTGCCGTCATCAGCTTCATAATTCAGCCGAATAACCTCTATCAGTGGACATAGGACTCATACAAGCATTTCCACAACAACACATTCTGTGCTTCCCGCCTGCAGTCGATTCACAACCTTCACCAAGTCATCGTCTCACCCTTTGCTAAGTTAAGTACCTACAAACCTATCTTGGAACCAGTTTTTTCAGACTAGGGCTGTTCCTTACAGCAGTGGCCCAGTGGCTGCAGCACAGTGGCCCATATTCCATTTACAGACTGATGCAATAAACCGCAGCATAATCTACAATCCTATTTATTACATACAGGATATAGTTAGTTCCTGCAACTTTAAGAGCTCGTTATTGCATTTGGGCATACATTTAGCATGGTATAACTCACGTCTCCCATGTTTGGTCATAAACCTAACCAGTTGACGGCGATGATGGCCCTATGGGGAGTTCCAAACTCATGTGCTTTAGTAAGGACATAACATAGTTTGTGGGCCGTAGAGTTTAAGAAAATGCGGTCATAGAAGTTTGAATGGCGTCCAACTTGGGACTTGCCCTCAAGATCTCAGAAAGTAAGGAAGTTTTTGAGAGTATCGTTGCTAGTTAGTATTAAAGTACAAATATAAACATCTAGCAAAAACAAGACAACATCTACTTAATTATAAAATGTTTTTTTTTTTAATTACATACACACATAAACTCACGCCACTTTTCCCATGGGGGTAAGCAGAATGATGTACCCACATGCTACGATTCTTAAATACTCCTTTTACTCCGTTTTTAATTAAAAGAAAATTAATTAATTAATTTTACTCTCGATAACTTTCCTATATTACCACATTTTCCAGGGATCTAAAAGAGAAGCAATAACATTATAAAGCACATCACAAAGGAAAAAATCCACTTTTCCCAACTATACACTTCAACAGATTATGCAAACTGTTATGCTGGGTTCTGCGTACATTTTCTCAAAGTTAATTAAATTTTTCGACTCTAACGCTGGCCACTTCGGCCATATCGACCAGCTGTGGTCGATTGTTGTAATTCTAGTACTAACATTACTCTGTTCACAGTTGATTGTTCAACGAGAGATTCAAAAATAGAACTTTAATATTCTTTTCATCCCACCATCTCGGAAAGAGTATTTTTAATCTTCAATATCTGAGTGGAAAAGCCGTTTTTATTCTCTAGAGGATAAAGTAAATTGAATTTAGAACATCGTGTGCACTAAGTTTGTGAATTAAAAAAAACATTAAACCTATTTACTGCTACCTCTATGGTGCCGAATATATCATACAACTTTTTTTTAATTTGTTAAAAACTCAGACTCGGAACCTTCTTGGTGTTCTTTTTTCAATTTGCTTTGTACGCGGTTCTTTACGCGGCATTTTTTCACGTCATTGTTAAACCTTATATTAAAAACAAGAAACTTGAAAACAAGTGAAAAAACTAAAATGAGTGATTCTAGCGACGAGGAAGTTTGCTTGACGCCAACAGAATTGACTGAAACTGTTAATAATGCGCAAATGAGCTTTCTCCCTCAACAATCACGCGAGAAGTATTTAAAACAGTACGATATGTTCAACACGTGGCGACTAGCAAAAGGAGCCAAAACTTTCTCAGAAAACGTTTTGCTGGCATATTTTATAGAATTATCCGAGAACAAGAAAGCAAGCACTCTATGGAGTACGTATTCGATGCTAAAAGCAACAATAAAGATGAAAAAAGACAAACATATCGATACCTATCCTAAATTAGTGGCATTTTTAAAAAGAGCCTCATCTGGTCATCAATCAAAAAAATCGAAGGTTTTCACAGTATCTGATATTGAAAAGTTTCTTAACGAAGCACCCGATTCCGTATATTTGGCGGCAAAAGTAAGTCAGTTGCACATTCAGTATCTACTTAAGTATATTAATCTCAATTAAATAGTATACTTAGTAGATGTTGATAGGCATAATTATGCGTTCATATCAATTTTATTCATTTATCTACTACAATACTCTTTACGTTACAGGTTGTTCTTATTATTGGAATAAACGGAGCATGTCGAACTAATGAACTAACACAACTTAATGTCAAAAACATTGAGAAACATTCAGATGACTTACTATTAATTAATTTACCTAATACAAAGACAAAAAGAGACCGCAACTTCGTCATTCGCAAGGAATACGTAACGATTGTTGAGAAATATCAAGCCTTACGCCCGCCTAACACTCCAATCAATCGATTTTTTCTACAGTATCGCAATGGAAAGTGTGTTAGACAGCCTATGGGTACTAATAAAATTGGCAGTATCCCACGAGAAATAGCAACATTTCTTGAACTTCCAGAACCCCTGTTGTACACGGGTCATTGTTTCCGACGAACTTCAGCCACACTTTTGGCTGATTCCGGAGCTGATCTCCTGTCCCTTAAGCGCCACGGAGGCTGGAAGTCCAATGCATTTGTAGAGGGATACATAGAGGATTCCATCCAAAATAAGTCTAAAATATGTGAAGGCATCGTAGGAGCCATTACACTGAAAGAGCCTCAATCGGATCCTTGGACTGGCCCTTCTACATCAAAAATAAGCCGTTATGAAACACCTAACCATCTCCCTCTCTCTCCAACATTCACGCCAAGGGAATCCGATGAATCGGTACAACTATTAAGTATGACAGATAGTTTACCGAAAAACAGTACACAAGTGACTAACACCAATATTACAGTACCAAACAAAAATATTACACTCAATTTAAATAACTGTAGCAACGTTACTTTAAAATTTTCTTAATTATACCTTAGTATTATTTTGTTATAATTTAAAGATTATTCTGTAATACTTACCTGTCATAATGTAGTAATTAATACCTAAACTGAAATAAAAGTGTACCTATCTTGTGATTGTAAACGTTTTTTTTTTGCATTTAGTCATTTCCTCGCTGAGGTGGAAAGAAAAGTTACGTGTTGCACTCGAGTGCAAAGATTTTTCACCTCGTGCTCTTTTGATTCCCTCGCTAACGCTCAGGATTCTAATTTTGAATCACTCGCTGCGCTCGTGATTCAATTTTAGAATCCTTCGCTTGCTCGGTCATCAAAATTGAACACGCGGTTAAAAAGCAACTTTGCACTCTTGTATAACAAATAACTATTATACCATTCCCCCTCTAAAAAGCTTATTTTATTCACTGAAAACAGTAAATAAAAAGCACTTTTACTCACTGTTATATCGCTACACAAGTTGACCATCCTAATAATAATAACAAGAAAATTACTCTTAATTTTAGTAATTGTTCCAATTTTAATGTGCATTTTAATTAATTTAAGCTTCCTTTTTCTTTATTAAATGTTTATTTTCGCCTAAATCTTTCTTTTTCTCGTAGTCATGGTATAAAGTATAGTATGCAACTCTTGAATAAAACGGATATATATCGAGGGCCATGAATCACTCGCGTCGCTCAGGATTCTAATTCTTGAATCACTCGCTACGCTCGTGATTCATCTGTGGCCCTCGCTTTAAATCCGTCCTTTATTCACTAATTGCATAATATACTATTGATTATTTCTTTTAGATTTGAAAAGACGTTCATGCAACAGGGTGACTTTGAAATGAGGTAAATGTGTACAGTAGGCCGCTATCAGTGGTAAGAAAACTAGTATAAGTTAGCCTCATATTGTGTTGATACTCGTTACTACGCTAGGCCAGCTCAAGGTTAAAGTGTTACCGCGAACGTACGGTCAACTGTACATTAAAATAGCCTCCACGAGTAACGTTACCTAAATGTTAGTCCGACTCAGGTGGACCGGGTCTGACTGTCCAGGCTAAAGGTTTAGTTTCCTATGAAAGCGGGTCCGTCATAATTACCGTTCGCCGCTTTCTTAGGGCCGGTTTTTTGATCCGTTGTTAACTCAACCATTAGTTAAAAATAGTAACTAAAAGATAAATTTTGGCAAAATGTGTTGCTTTGATAAACACATTTTGCCAAAATTTAATCATAGTTGCATTTAAAATTAGTAACTATGATAAAATTTTAGCAAAATGTGTTGATCAAAGCAACATATTTTGCCAAAATTTGACCATTAACTCCACCATTATTTAAAATTAGTAACTATGTAAATTTTTGCCAAAATGTGTTTATCAAAGCAACACATTTTGCCAAAATTTGACCATTAACTCCACCATTATTTAAAATTAGTAACTATGTTAATTTTTGCCAAAATGTGTTTATCAAAGCAACACATTTTGCCAAAATTTGACCATTAACTCCACCATTATTTAAAATTAGTAACTATGATAAAATTTTAGCAAAATGTGTTGATCAAAGCAACACATTTTGCCAAAATTTGACCATTAACTCCACCATTATTTAAAATTAGTAACTATGTTAATTTTGGCAAAATGTGTTTATCAAAGCAACACATTTTGCCAAAATTTTACCATTAACTCCACCATTATTTAAAATTAGTAACTATGTTAATTTTTGCCAAAATGTGTTTATCAAAGCAACACATTTTGCCAAAATTTGACCACTAACTTCCACCATTATTAAAAAATTAGTAACTATGTTAATTTTTGCCAAAATGTGTTTATCAAAGCAACACATTTTGCCAAAAAATTACCATTAACTCCACCATTATTTAAAATTAGTAAATATGTTAATTTTTGCCAAAATGTGTTTATCAAAGCAACACATTTTGCCAAAATTTTACCATTAACTTCACCATTATTTAAAATTAGTAACTATGTAAATTTTTGGCAAAATGTGTTTATCAAAGCAACACATTTTGCCAAAATTTAACTTTTAGTTACTATTTTCAACTAATGGTTCAGTTAACTACGGATCAAAAAACCCGGCCCTTAGGAAACCTAAGCTTATCTGCCGAATATTTTAACAACGGCAAGAGATGTAAATGTGATGAAATGAATAAATGTGATGTGTATGTGTGTATGTAGATATGTGTAGCTCGTGCAAAACGAGAGAAGAATTTCAGCCCAAATAATTTCACTTAAAATATCCCAAAATTATCCATACAACAACGTGCCTCTATAAAACCCAGCACGCACGATTTCACCGAGCACGTTACTTGGTTACACCACATAATAAAGGGCTCATAAAATCTCCGAGTGTTGAACAATGTTATCAATGTAAAGTATCATGTAACGGGCGCCATCCAAAATTTTCGTGCTGTCGGTACTGGCTGTGGTACACTGAACGCGACTTTTTTACATGACTTAATTAAATTGAAAAAAACATAGATTTGGTAATTCGAGTTAAGCGCAATCAGTTTGAATCTATGTGTGTTTCTACGTCACAATAATATTGTATGTTTAAATAAGTTTTTTCAGACAGTTTCATCGAAATGGTAAGACAAGGATATCCTGAAGAGTAGTCAATACATAGTTTTTAATCTGTTACATTTTATCCCTACTCAGAGGAGTAGATATTGGTTGTAAATCATGTTCTTTTATTAAATTAAATTTATTTATTTCAGACCAATTATTTGTCCTTATTGGTTAGTGACAAAGGTCTTAAAACTATGTTAGTCAATACTAAAATCAAAATCAAATCAAATCATCCTTCATAAAATCACTCAAGTCAAAAACAATATGTTAAAAATCATGTAATAAAATCATAGTGTCACCTAGTCACATGAAGCCGAATGAATCTCCCCAGCACTGCAGCCTCTGGCCTCTCAGAGATCATCCTTAGAAAAATTGTACTTAGAAAAGTATTCTCACGACCACGGTCGTCCAGATAAACTATATCTACCGGTCGATCATTATTTTCAGCTAGGTATCACTTTTCGCAAAGGGATATTAAAGAGAAAATAAATACGTATTTTTTTAAACATTTTATCTTTTATTTGACCTTTTTGTAACCGGGTCAATTGCCTCAAGAAATACAGGAGGGATTAGAAGTATTACCAATAGCAGTTAAAGAATAGCAAAGTGAATGTAAACTTGCAATTGTTTTTGTTTACCTCGTCCGATGAACAATTCATCTCATAACAAAGTGGTTTTTATTGTACTCATCATCTGCCTAGCGTTATCTAACCTCCACGACCCAGTTACTCAATAATACGATATCCCTTAGTAAGACTGGTTGTCAGACTTTCGGGCTTCTGACGACCCGTAACGGCTGTCAAAGATCCACGAATGACAGCTGGGATCAACGGCTCAACGTGCTTTCTGAGGCACGGAAGCATCTTGGTATGTAAAGATGGTCACCCATCCACGGCCCAACCACGGCAAGCGTAAGTTTAACCTGGTCGATTGACCCTTGTGGCATAATTTCCGGCTTAACTCTAACGTAGCCTATAATATTCTTGTTCTTGTATTTTTGTTTTACTATAGGTACACCTTTGCCGAACTCTTCGAGGATAGCTGGCGTGATGTTATGTAGAACAAGGTCTTGTTTCTGACCTAAAAATGTACTTTTTGTTCAGTACTCAAATAGTGATTGACACATATTGGAAAGGTTAAAGAACACTGGAACGACGCTTTGTAGGTTAGAATAGAAGTTATAATAGAATGATTAACTTAGTCGTACTTATAGATAGATTTTGTGTGGGGGCTTGTGGCTTAGTAATACGCTGGTCTTACGATCAGGTTAAGCTACGGTTGGTCCGTGGATGGGTGACCATCTTTACATACCAAGACCCCTCAGTCGCTCCATGTAAAATACTGGTATTCAGCTGCATCCGGTAAGACTGGAAGCCGACTATAACTTAGTTGGGACAAGGCTAGGCAGATGATGACTCAAATACTGATTAGTGACGATTTCTGAATCTCTTTCCAGAAACTTTCATTAGAAACTGTTTAAATAAAAACAAATAAACAGCATTTTTTTACAATGATTATAATAGGAAAATAAAACAAAGTTTTACGACTACCACAAAACCCACGCATTATTTCCCTAACAACCCTCCATTGTGTCGCTACCCTAGAACTTCCAACACGAACTTTAGGGGGCGGTTAACGTTACACTTAATTGTTCGTAAAACAAAAGTTTCCGATGCGATAACGTGGAGGGGCACACAAATAACTTACAACTGGTCTAGTGGCGATAATGCTGAATTTTGCCTGTCGAACACACTTATTGGGGACTTTAAGGAGTAAAGTTTGTGAAGCGATATTTTATTCTTTCCGTTTGGTGAGTTCATCGTTAGTCATGAGTGCTACTGCTGATATCGATTCCCAGGTCGACCAAAGTTCCTGTTCCGGATAAGGCGGGAGGAAACGCCTGGTTGTCACCATTGTGTGGATCGCCCGAAGGACACGGTGGAGCATACGGTGGAGGCCTGCCCTGCTTGGGCGGAGCACCGCCGTGTCCTCGTGGAGGCGATTGGCGGTGGCGATCTCTCGCGTCCGGCCCTGGTCCAGGCCATGGTACGGAGCGAGAGGGTTTGGGAAGCCGACACCTCCTTCTGCGAAGCAGTAATACTCGCGACGGAGGAGGCGGAACGCGTGAGGGAGAGGCAAAATTCGCGCCCTCACGCCCCTGGCCGCTGCAGGAGACGCCCTGGGCATCAGGAATCCCAAGCCGATTCCCGGCCACCGTAGGCGCGGGCTTGCGGACGGCGAGCAAGGGGCAGCTCGCCGTCCGAAAGGGTTACCGTGGCCCCTGGCACAGGCAACTAAAGGAACACGGGTGGGTTTTAGTCAGTAAGAGTCTGATACGCCCTCCCGCTCCGCCCAGAGCGGGAGAAGTTATTTGATGACTTCGCACCCTCAAAAAAAAAAATGTCGACCAAAGTGTTATTGGGTTTTTCCATCTCGGGTTTGTGCCCGGTTGATGGCAATAGGCACGCCCCCTATTACACGAGACTTATAACCGATGACATGTGTGTACTATAGGTACACCTCTGCTTAACCCTTCAGATTACAGACTCGGCGTTATGATATGTTATATATTTGGTGAGTTTCTGTGCAAGTGTTACGCTAGACCGGTGTATCAAAGCCAATAATCAAATACTGGAAAGTTATCCATTCTTTGTGTTTAACTGATTAAATGATTACCTTACGTGTATAGAAAACCACGAAAGAAAACATTTATAATATATCTAAGTCAGTGTTCTGCATACCAGACACAATTTCAGAACGTGGCTCAGTCAAAGTCAAATCATTTATTTCAAGTAGGCACATAAAACGCACTTTTGAACGTCAACATTTACATTAAAATAGAATTCATTCTAGTTGGCCTTTCCAAAAGGAAGTGTCGTATTGAGAAGGATGAGCAAGAAACTCCACCGTTACTCTTTTAAAATGTTTTACAATATTTTTTATACAATCATTATATAATTATATGTGAAGACCTATATATGAGACAATATGAGACAACATTCACACAAGATCTTCAGGTCCCGAACTAGGCAGAGCCTGTACTACGGTAACCTGATGACTGATATACCTACATACTTATATACATATACACACCCAGACACAGGTCAAACAGACATGTTCATGCACACAAATGTTTGACTTGTCCGGGGATCGAACCCGGGACCAGCGGCTCAGAAGGCAGGGTCGCTACCAACTGCGCCAACCAGTCAGTCAAGAATGAAATATGCAAATTCACCTATGCACCTAGAATAAAATTATTATACAACAATAAGTAAAAAGAATTAAAAATAAAGCAATGACAGGTAATTTCATTATGTGATAGATACATCGGTGCTCTCATATTCGCAATTATTGTACAAGTAGATGATTTTCCTAAAATTAAAACAAGTAATAATTTAGTGTGTGAGTTAAAGTAATCACAGAATGTAAAATCAATGTCTTAGACATTATAAATTATACAATTAAATCAGAAACCAGTTTGATTTTGTCTAGACTCTAGACTATCCTATGGAGAAGGACCAGCATGTTTCCAAGCATTCTTATCTAGAATATAATCCTCTAACTTGTAATAAATGCTTGTTTACAAAGTGTACTTTTAATTGAATTCCGGGATATGTGTTGGAACTGATGTACTAGGCCTAACCCCCCTTAGGTTCCTGGGTTTTTCTAAAAGTAAAATAAATAAAACTTTGTCTAAAAATACTAATACCTACTAGGCTTTTCTATTGGCAAATCATTTTACATTCTTCAGTAGGTACTTATTACTTGTGCAATATTTTCCTAGAAAAGTGTAATAAATATATGTGTAGCGGTTTGTTTTATCCGAAAGCAATAATACACAAACAATGAAGCTTAGCGGCGGTAGTTTACGACGTCATATATCCTCGTCGCGAGTGTCCCGCTATCAACTGATGGGTAGGCGTGAAGTGTAAGCGATAAGCGATTTTGTAGTAGCCTTAGCGAAGCAAAAGTCGCAATCGTTTTGATCGGCGAATTCGAACGCGTCCGAAAGCGCGTTCGGGTTTCGCCGAACAAATGATGGCGACGATCGCTTATATTAGAACATCGCCTAACCCGGCGTTTAACCGTAAGCGATCGTTGCGTGAGTACGCAATGTGATCGTTTGTATGGATATTCATATAAAAGCGTACGACATTCGCGTGCTCGCGCGGTGGTCGCTTTCGGTTAGCACGCAGCCGAACGCAGGGCGTCCGAGACGGCCTTCCGGTTTCAATGAACAAATGCATGCGACGATAGCTTATATTATGACAACGTCTAAAGCAAAGATAGGTTATAGAGACTTGTTATTTCACAGCAAAAACTTGCTGCGAAATAAAGGAAATATCTAAATAAAGAAAATAAAAGGGTAGTGGTGTGGCCACTACTTACTACTCAATACTCAATCATTTATTGCATTCCACAATATGCTTAGGTGGTAAGTAAACATTTATTGTATCAACCGTGGACCCTGTCGGGCACAGCAAAAGATTTTTTTGAAGGAAGAGGACTTATTTATACAAGCAAACTAACTTATCGTAAGTAAAAAATTATTAAGTGTAATCTAAAATTGTATTATTAATTTTAATTATATGTCTGTTCTATGGATTTGTCAATTAAATATTAATTTATGCTATACCAATCTGTATTATGTAATATTTTTTTAGTACTACTTTTTAAAACAGATATTCGGTTTCAGTTGTCCAAACAAATAATATATATTTTTTGTCTACTAGATAATAAATCATCTATCTACATACTTGTTCATAATTAACTTGGTAGGTATTTTTAGAGCCTGGATTTATTCTTACATTGAAAACAGCAGAACGGAGACTCCGTATTGCTTAGTTGTTTAGTTTCAGATGGGTACTGAAAGTCAATATATTTCGGCAGTGTAGAGCAGAGGTGGCCCAATGGTAAAGGCCACGACTTACGAGTTGTAGGTAATGTAGGTCGTAGGTTCGAACCCAGACAGGCGATTTATTTTGTGTAAATTATTTTATCAGCACTGCTCTCAAAACGGTGAAGGAAAACATCGTGAGGAAACCGGCATGTCCTAGAACCAAAAAAATCGAAGACGTGACATCTACCAACTTGTACCAGGCCTGCGTGGTGGATTACGGCCCACTCCATCTCATCGAAAGAAGTCATGTGTCCCAACATTGTAGGCTGATTATGCTATATCATTTTATAGCTCGCTCTATCTTATGGCTTGCACCAAAAAAATAAATGTGAAAAACAATTTAATGTGTTTTACAACTATCCTCCCCAGTTGTAACATGATTTTTCATTACTACCGAATACCTTCCCCCGTGTCATAACTTTATGAGACTCGATCATAGCCTCCCACAGCATTTTATGTTATTTTTTATGGTTTTTTGTTGAAGATTTACTACTTTAATATTTGTTTGGTAATATTTTGTTTATGTCATCATCAATATGTTTTAATTCATTCTGTTTATGGATGGCAGAATATAAATATAATGAGCGAAAAAAAGAAATCAATAATGCGCGTTGCGTGTTCAATACAACAACGCGTTTAAGGTGTTGCTGGGGCTACCACGATTCTGCAGTGCATCAACGATGTTCGCCGAGGCGCACACTGATGGCTTTCATGCCCTAATAAGGAAGCAATGTGCGTCGCTGCTGAGTCGTGTTATGTCCATCAGCAACAGCTTATAAAGCGTGTTCGCGGGCAGGTGGGACTCTCCACTGCCGCGCCACTGGACGCGCTTGCAAACTGCCTTGTGAGCAGTGGGCATTTCCTCCTCGTCAAATTTAATGTGTTGCTTCTTCTGTGTTGTCACTGCTATTTTATTGTTTGTATTGATTGTTTGTATCTTTTTGTGTGTTGTGTATTTTTGAGATTTTGTGAGTTTTTGTTAGTATGTATATTTACTGTACTTATGTTTCGTTCTTCTTTTTTGTAAGTGTACCTATGGACAGAAAGTCTGAAATAAACGTTTATTTATTATTTATTAATAATTTCGAATACACACAGACCAAACTTGTAGTGTTTTTTTTTTGGGAATGGCATCTCGCAGTTGGCCTTGAGAGGCCGTGACTGCTTAACCGGTCTTTCCTATGGTGCCTTTGCGCTAACTCAAAGCCTCCAGCCAGGGGCGACCAAACTTATAATGGCGGTCACTCTAAACACATAACATATAACTTTCACGCCTGCACGCCCAGAAGGGTTAGACAGAGGCGTACCTATAGTACACCCACATTTCGCCTGTTATGTCCAAGTCCCATGTAATAGAGGGCCAGCCTATTGCCATCACAGCTCGCCGTCTGATAAGGACCAGGCTCGGGTCGACGGCGCGTTGTGTATTCCACGCGCGCCTCAAAGAGATGTCAGCACCAATGACGGGGTCCGCTAGGGCCGATGCCTGCTAGGGTTGTGGGGAAGTCCGAGAGGGATACCGTGGCCCCTGGCACAGGCAACTGAAGGAACACGGGTGGGTTTTAGTCAATAAGAGTCTGACACGCCTTCCTGCTCTGCCCAGAGCGGGAGAAGGTATTTGATGATTTCCCACCCTCAAAAAAAAAAACAAAAAAAAAGCCTATTGCCACCAACCGGGCACAAATCCAGGCTCCTTACTGCTACTGAGAAATTCTATAATGTAAAAACCGAATAACACATTCGGATTCCTCAGGAATCGAACCGACATCACGCTCAGCAACAGCACTTGTGACCAGTAAACCAACGAGCCAGGACACCTAGTCACCTTATCAATAAATAATTCAAAACTAGAACATGTTACTCGTTGGTAGAAAATATGTTGTTCTGGCAACCCTAAAAAGCTCAGCTCAGCAGCAGCACTTGTGACCACAAAACCTACGAGCCAGGACATCTAGTCACGTTACCAATAAATAATTCAAAACTAGAACATGTTACTTGTTGGTAGAAAATATGTGGTTCTGGCAACCATAAAAAGCTCAGCTCAGCAGCAGCACTTGTGACCACTAAACCAACGAACCAGGACATCTAGTCACCTTATCAATAAATAATTCAAAACTAGAACATGTTACTCGTTGGTAGAAAGTATGTTGTTCTGGCAACCCTAAAAAGCTCAGCTCAGCAGCAGCACTTGTGACCACAAAACCAATGAGCCAGGACATCTAGTTACCTTACCAATAAATCATTCAAAACTAGAACATGTTACTCGTTGGTAGAAAATATGTGGTTCTGGCAACCATAAAAAGCTCAGCTCAGCAGCAGCACTTGTGACCACAAAACCAACGAGCCAGGACATCTAGTCACCTTATCAATAAATAATTCAAAACTAGAACATGTTACTCGTTGGTAAAAAATATGTTGTTCTGGCAACCCTAATAAGCTCAGCTCAGCAGCAGCACTTGTGACCACAAAACCAACGAGCCAGGACATCTAGTTACCTTACCAATAAATAATTCAAAACTAAAAGATGTTACTCGTTGGTAGAAAATATGTTGTTGTTCTGGCAACCCTAAAAAAACATGAACCGCTTACGAAAACAATATAAATTAATATCGAACCATTAAATAGTTGCTCCTACAGGGTTTCCAGTAATTACCAAAGTTTTGCTTGGAAAATATTTTCATAAAACAATTTCTTTTCATTGAACGCTTTATACAAAGCTGTTCGGAGTTTCCCGTCCAACGGACGACTCATGCTGTAATTAAGTTTGAGGTTTGTGAGTAGTAATTGTTCTTGCAATTAATAGTTGAGTAATATATGAAGAAAAGCAGGTTAATTAGTTGTTTGAATGGTGTTGTTAAGCCTTCGATAAAGAAATGTTGTGGTGAATAAAAATGAGTCTGAATTTTCTTTTTCTTTCTTTCGGACTGCCGAACATATGGGTCAGTTAGCCCATTAGCCCCACGGCAAAGGACCCATATTCTGTAGAGGACATTTACGGGCTAACGAGTTTTAGTGGGACTACATTTTATATTATTCGGGCTGTAAGCAAATTGGCTCCTTGTAACCCTTTTCTTTTCTTTTTTCCCGTTTTCACTGTGAATCTCGAGGCTTTCGTGCATCGTTCAGCTTCGGGAGAAGTGTTCGCACGAAGAAGACCGATTTAATTGTGTATTCATTTCCTTCTTTGCTGGTTGTATTTAACTGTTGAGCTACGGTTTACTAAAAGAGGGGTGGCCGTCATATAATAACGTTAGTAGTCAAACATTATTTGACATTAAGGTGTCAAAAAACCGGCCAAGTGCGAGGTGCGAGTCTGACTCGCACACGAAGGATTCCGTACCACCGTACAATATTTAACACTACATATTTATCATAAATAGCTTTCTTGTATGGGGGGGCCCTTAAATTGTTAACTTCATTTTAATTTTATTATTTATTGTTATAACGGCAATAGAAGTACACACCCTGTGAAAATGTAAATGTATCTAGCTATTACGGTTCATGAGATAGGTACAGCCCGCTGACAGACAGACGGATGGACAGCGGAGCCTTACTAATAGGGTTCCGCGGGCACTCTTTGGGTACTGAACCCAAAACACGCTCAGTATTTGGACAGCCGTTATTGTTGACCGTGCACCGCTTTCTTAGGAAGCCAAAGCTCATCATCAATCTTCAATTTAGTGTCTTTACTTGCTAGCTAGAGTCAAACTACAAGCGTATTCAACCGTTAAACTTGACACACCTTTGAGCTTCCGTCTCATATTCCCAATCTCTTGCCTCCCTGGAGGCCTACCTTGCCTCACAAGGTCACAGTACACATTGCCAATATTTTGGTGTTTCTACTCAGAGTAGTCGTATAGGAAAGGAAACGCCGACACCGTCTAGTTTCTAAAATATTATTGACGTGTAAATGGTTTTTTTGGTAATTTGGTACTTACAGAAATAAACATCATTTATCATTAATGTACAGTCAAACAAGGGACTTGTATACAGGCAAAATATTAATCTTTGACTTTGAATATTTGACATTGACTGAAAGCTTCAATCTATTTTTTTTATTGTTTGTGTTATATCTTTTAAGGCTTATAGCATAAAAAATATGGTTTATTCCGTAACCTTAATAGAAAAAAAAACACATTAGTGATTGGAGCCTCCTTGTAAGCAAAAAATGCCTGTATTAGGAGACTCCGCTCTTTCACAGCAAGATACTTCTGAGATCTGAGAGAGCAAGATCTTTCATACAAAATAAAATAAATGTGTGTGTGTGGGTGTGTGTGTGTGTGTATGTAAATGCCTAAGTGTAATTTAAATAAATAAGTCATAATATTAACAATATCCAGGTGAATGTGTATATGTAAATGGAAAGCAAACTTAAATAGCAAAAATGGCAATGGCATACTTAAAAAGTACTCTATACATCTATAAAAATAAATAAAATTGAATTGTCTGTAAATAATGTCAAAATAGGAGCGTTCTACTAAATGCATATGAAAGCAATTTTTAACATTTTTGTCTGTTTGTTCCAGCTAATCACCGAAATGTTTGTACTTATTTTGACAGGACTCTCACTTGCATAAAGCTGTATAAGGAGTAACATAGGCTACTTTTTGTCCGGTTAGCACGTTCCCGTTGGATAATTTCCGACATCAACGCGGGCGAAGCCGCGGGCAGCAGCTAGTTCAAAATAATTGAATGCTCATCACACTCGCAGCATTGTTTATAAGTGAAGTAGTAATCTATTTTTCTTTCTTTACTATCTTTTCTTTTTCTTCCTAGTACACCAAATAGCTTGTTCAACTGTACCTTTATTATAGTTTCACCAAAACTAAGGCAAACTTAGTGGTACCTATTATACAGTTCTGTTGAAGTTACGTGTAGTGTTAAACTAGGTATAGGGATTAGCTTTGTCGTTCTCAAGGGGAATAAGGCATTAGGTTTGGGTATCGACAAGGCCTCGTATTAGGCTAAAGTAATGGAAGTAAGTTAGTCGAACGTCTTGACCCGCTACCGTCTTGGTGGTTACTTCTTGTTTTTCTTCTTCGTATCGCTGGCACGAGGGTACTTCAAATATGTTGACCCAAGATGTCGCCAGTTCCATGGTGTCGGTGAGGTCACTTTATTAATTTTTTTTTTTTAAACATTGCCCCCACACTAGGAATTTCTTCTGTATCGTGGGTGCGTTTACAAACATTTAAACGCACATACACAAACAGCCACACCCGGAACAACTACTTGCAGGTCATACAAATATGTGTTCCGTGCGGGGATCGAACCCGCGACACGTAACGCAGACGTCAATCGCTTAACCACCGCGCCAACCGTGGTTGCATGTTTTAGGTAGCATAGGAGGTGCAGCATGGTTTGCGAAACAGCTCCACATGTTCTGGCTACTAGAAATAGAGAGCTCCTAGTGCAAAAATTTGTCGAATGTAGCACCGTTTCGGTATCTGCCTGGTATCTCTACCGGCTTAAGGGGCAAATTCTGGAGAAATTCGTAACTGCCACGTTTTTAATTTCATTAACCTGATCGCTAAGTAGTCGGTTATTGTCATCGCTAAGTACAAGTATATACCTCTCGTATTATTAGTAACTAGATGAACCCCAGTGCTATTGACGTCATTATCAATTTGCCTGTTTACAAACAAAACCAAGACCATCCTTACTGACCCAATTTCCCATTTCCTCTATTTTTAGACCCCCAAAAAGTTTTCAACTCTCGCCAATCCCCTCTAAAAATATAAGCAACCTTTACATATTTACGCGCCTAAAATTAGCTAGGGGCGACAAACAAAGGACCCCTAAACAAAAAATAGGTAAGCACCTATCCACCTACCCACTTCAAACTTGAAAGTCGCTCTTTGAATCGCAAATGACGAACTGGCACAAGACGGTTTAATTTGACGGAAACAACTCTTAATTAAATGGAAAATAATTTGGGTGCTCCGACATTCAGCTCTGATTGGATTTCACTGCATAGCTTATGACATATTTGAATTTCAAAATTTATTTGATGAAATTTTTGAATGATATCAATAGGCGGTGATTACGATTTGAGCTGCTAGCTAGCTATACAATATTTGGACTCTAAACTAATTAGTAGTATTGGGTTCGAATTTTTAGTTTTTATTGAAGGGTTTTAATTGCATTATTTGTATGACATTGATTTACATTCTGTGATTACTTTAACTCACACCCTGACAAATTACTTGTTTACATAATTTAGAAAATCGTATACTTTTACAATGTTTGTAAATATGTGAGCACCAATGTATCTGTCACATAATTAACTTATTGGTCATTGCTACATTTTTTATTATTTTTATTTATTGTAGTATGGAAGTTTTATTATAGGTGCATCGTCTTCACATATAACTTTATAATTAAAGCATACAAAATATTGATTTATGTTTCTTGCCCATTCTTCTCCATAGAATCAGTTCTATTATGTAAATATTGACGTTCAAAAGTGCCTTTTATGCCTACTTAAAATAAATACTTTGACTTTGATTATTTCACTATAATGTAGCGATGTTGGAGTGAATATCACAAATAAATTTGACCGTTTGAAAAAAAAATGCGATATCGCATTTAACGACACTGGTCATAGTAGTGACATTGCAAAGTATATTTTGACTGGACGTGGTAACTTTTCTGAGTTGGATGATATAAGAATGACTATCGTGTCCATATATTATTGTCAGAATGGTTTTAATATAAGCCCTGAGGACAAAGTCTGTAATAAATTCAAATGAGCGAAATGTCTGCGAAGCGCTGATAGCATGAAGTTGTCTGGTTCCGTTAGTCTCCAGGCTTATACAGTTGCACTGTGACGTAAAACTTTGACGGCAATATTAACAATATTAAACAATAATTAAATTTATTGCCGGATTAGCAGATTCGAGATTGCTACAATTTTGTCGAGCTACGTGTAACAAAATCTATGGAACAGCAGATTTTTTTAGTGAATGGATTTCATTAAAATTTTGTATACCTATCGTCTAATTAAACCATGTAGTATACGTGGTATTATTTAATGTGATAAGGTACGCCTCACTTTGTATATATACGAGTTTAAAAAATTATTAATAATATATTATTAATTACTAAACATATATAAATACTGTCTATAAGTTAATATAGGACACCCCGCCTTCCCTGCTATTGCCGAATACAGGATTATATAATTTATTCGATTACCTATTTTATCTATCTAGCTCTGAGTGGTTGGCCCGCATTCAGTAATGGTTTGACGAGCCGATACGATGATGACACAGTATTAATATTCAGAACCATTATTTTTATCCCCACGATTCTTTGTTTCGCATAAACAAAAGATTAATTATTCCTGCGTGGAAAATTTCTCCAATATATTTGATACGAATATTTTTTTAACAAAAACAACAAAATACTTTGATTGGCACGTACACAACGGGGTCGGGTTTGTTTTAATATTCAAGTTATTAAGGAAAGTTTATTTTTTCATTATTTTAATCGAGTTTGTGTATTTTTTTTTATTTAAGTACGTACTGACGTTCAGAATTTCGGCGCAATTGTAATTTAATCTATAAATGTGTCTACGGACGATAATAGCTTATTATAAACACATAAGCTAGTTTAGTGCTAAATATTAAAAGTAGACATTAGGCTTGACCAAAAACTAAATTTTAAACCTGGTAAAAAAGAGATGAATGAGTAAACTCAAAAAAAAATACTATTTAGAAAAGTCATCTACAAGAGCTGAAAAGTACACGATAAAAAACCAAAATGTCTAAATTCAAGACCTCTTGTTAATGAAATTCTGAACTAATATTTCAAGTTAACTAATTTACACAAAAAATGAAAGAGTTAATCATCGTATACTTGTTCTAGAGATAAAAGAAAACTTAGAAGAAATCTCGGTAGACATGCAAGATTTAACGGTACGTACCTCCGTTTTGGGTTAAATTAAGAAAAGTTGAACTTTTGGTAGGGTCACCATGAATTGTTTTTTTTAGCTTTTGAAATCATAAAATAACTTCTCCCGCTCTGGGTGGAGCGGGAGGCCGTGTCAGACTCTTACTGACTAAAACCCACCCGTGTTCCTTCAGTTGCCTGTGCCAGGGGCTACGGTAACCCTTTCGGACTTTCCCGCAACCCCAGCAGGCATCGGCCCTAGGGGACTCCGTCATTGTTGCTGACATCTCTTTGAGGCGCGCGTGCAACACAACGCGCCGTCGACCCGGGCCTGGTCCTTATCAGACGGCAAGCTAGCCATTGCTCGCCGTCCGCAAGCCCGCGTCTACGGTGGCCTGGGAATCGGCCTGGGATTCCCAACGCCCAGGCCTTCTCCTGCGGCGGCTAGGGGCGTGAAGGCGCGAATTTTGCGTCTCCCTCACGCATTCCGCCGCCTCCTTTTCGAGTATTACTGCTTCGTAGAAGGAGGTGACGGCTTCCCATGCCCTCTCACTCCGTCCCATGGCCTGGACCAGGGCCGGACGCGAGAGATCGCCACCGCCAATCGCCTGCACGAGGACACGGCGGTGCTCTGCCTAAGCCGGGCAAACCTCCACCGTATGCTTCACCGTATCCTCCGGGCGATCCACACAATGGTGACACCCAGGCGTTTCCCCCCGCCTTATTCGGAACAGGAACCTCCCGAGGCAAGGATCACCATGACCTGAGGCTGATTTAGATGAAACATAACTCAAACTCAAAGCATTTATTTCAATTAAACAGACACTTTTGAATTGACAGAGTCGGTCAATTACTCAGAAAGTTGAAGCTAGTTGCCCATTTGAAAACGCAGATCTCTATGGAGAAGAACGCGTAAGAAACTCCAAAGACACTCTTTTACATCAAGATATCACAAAATCCTGTTTACGAGTACATTGTTCTTGTTGCTTCTATGTGTGAGACAATGTAAACAAAAACTGATGAAGAAACAATTCAAAATAAAAGATTGACTTGAAAATAAGCCGTGGCAGTTAAGAGATGACCAGTCTCAACCGACGGAATAAATTATAATAAGAAAACTTTTGGTCCCGATGGTGAGTGTTGTTGTTAACAAAGTTATCTTGAGATTTGGAGAGCTTTGAATGAAATAGAAATCCATATTTATTATGCTTGATTGTAATATCGGACGGAAAAATTACAAGGAAATAAAACTTTCTCAACCGGTTTCGCGTCAATTTTTATGAATACAACATTATTAACATAAAAATATTTATAGTATACACAAACACATGCTTTCAGTGACGATTTCACTCACATGTCAGTATACGAAGCAACCTGTTTTCGTCTGAGTTTCATAAACAATCAGGCGGCATTAATGCCATACAGTCTATGAGAAATAAACAAACTACTAATACTGTGTTAAACATTAATAAGGGCAATATTTGTATGTATCGCGTTCAAGATAAACGCACATTACTAAATAAACCATTCAAACTTCACCCAAGAAAAAATAAAATTAATTATAAAACAAACATTCTCATTTATTTTCCTTATTTCCCTAAAATCCTGGCAACCCTACACCGCTGTACACCTTGCGGGCTCGCCTAGAATTTAATTAGGAATTTTTCGCGTTGATTAAACAGTGAAGGCCTCTTAATAAACAAGCAGCTGCATGATTGGCGGGTTTCCCTGTTTTATGGTACAACTTAATCCCCTTGCCTTAACAAACGATTCTATCTGGTTGTATGGTGCTCTAAATTATTTGGGAGACAATTTTTTCATTTATATTGGATGAAATAATGCACGTTACATTTTCACTTGCACTTTACCTTTCGCAATTTATTTCATTACAGCTTTTCTTAAATGGAGAAGGGAACATCGTCCGAAAACCGGCTTGTCCCAGAACCAAACATTCAGACAGATATTGTGCCACCTACTCACACTAATAACACTTAATCCATTTTGTTTCTGCAGATAAGTGTGTCTGGTTGTGTGGTGCTTAAAATAAGTTGGATGGTTGTTTTTTTTTAAAGGCTTGTTGTACGGATTTTTTCGATGATGCAATTTCGATACCGTCACCTACAGGTCAAAGTTTGTGCGATTAAGGGCTTCAGAGCCTAAGTTTAAACTGTGTCAATTTGAGTAGGCTACTACCGAGAGGCTGTTTGAAATAATATTTAAACGACATTTATATTTAGGCAACTCTGTATTTTTCTCTCAGGTGCCATCACGGGTACCTACTGCAGCGTGACCTGTTTTTTTTTTTTTTGAGGTTGGAAATCTTCAAATAACTTCTCCTACTCTAGGCGGAGCGAGAGGGCGTGTCAGACTCTTACTGACTAAAACCCACCCGTGTTCCTTCAGTTGTCTGTGCCAGGGGCCACGGTAACCCTCTCGGACTTTCCGGCAACCCTGGCAGACTGCAGCGTGACATCTGCGGTAACAACATTCTTTTCTATTTAATATGTCGGGTCATCAATCTTTTTAATGAAAATTTTTCAAACGTTGACGTTGATTTGCAAAACAATTGATGGATATAGAAAATGTTGTGGAAAAATATAAATCATGAGCAGTAGATTTCCATAATACATATTTCAGTTTTATTCAATACTAATGGAGCTCTAGTACTAACTCTAATACCGTATCGAACTGATTTTTTTTTTTTACAGTCAACCATAGTAATTGCCACTCTAGTAATGCACGATATTTCTTCGAATTTGAAAATAGAATATTAATAATAAAAACATTTATTTCAGAAAAATCCACATTTCAACACACACATAAAAAAAAACTAATTCACATAAAAATAAAACAAAATAAAATAAAATCTGTGAATGACACAGATACAAACATTAGGACCGGGAGGAACGGTCCACTGCTCACGGTGCAGTATGCAAACGTACCCAGTGGCGCAGCAGTGGAGAGTCCCAGTTCCCACCTGTCCATGAACACGCTTATTATACTGTTACTAGTGGACCTAACACGACTCAGCAGCGAAGCACACTGCTTCCTTATATGAGCACGAAACCCATCAGTGTGCGCTTCTGCGAACATAGTCGAATAGAATAGTTCTTTATTTGCACAGAAAGTAGGTTCAAGTTACAGATGTTAAGTTTAAAATTATCCTTATACTAACTACCGTAAGTAAGGCATGCAAACAGTTTAAGCTATAGTAATAAAGACTCATTCAATATATATTATTAACACATTCCATCAAATCAATACAAGTTTACCATGTCATGATGAAATTCAGTAAATAATTTGAAATAGGCATTACCATACATATTTTTTTTTTTAGGTTTAAGACATATTTATTTCTCAAAAAGAATACAATTCACTTAATAAGAGAAATACAAGGTGATCTTAAAACTAAATATAAGAATTACTTTTGAAGAAGGTAGGTACTCGTAAATAAATAAGTTATATAATAGACAAACAGTTTTACAGTGTTGTGGGTAAAAGGAAAAAGTGAGTGTAAATTTTACATATCAATTCATATAATGTCAATTTTAATAAAATGGGATAATAAATTCGTACGTTTCCTCATCTGCTCTCTCAGCGGAAATCTTACCCTTTTCTGGTATAATACCCTATTTTATTTGTCGTAGGTGTAGAACCAGTTGAAAACGACTGCTTCTAGCCTTTTTCCGGGTACCAGACTATTTACCAGGCTTGCGGATCTATGGTGTCGCTTCCCCAGCCGCATAGTATCCTAAAATTCGAGATCGGCAAGCACTCTTTGATCCACGACACGTGATTGTCGTACCGTCTGCTGTACTTCGAGATTTGCTGTTCTTCGAGACCGCCATCCACCGGGATCCAGGAAACTATCACCTTTATCCATTATGCCGCGGAGGCCAGCGGTCTGCCAGCATCCAGGAAACTACCACTTTTATCTATTACGTTAATGTTTATATTTTAATGATAGTCTACCATGAACCATGACTGTTTTTATCGGGATAACTTAGGCCTCGTTTACGGAGACGCGGGGCGTCGCGCGTCGAGTGCGGCGTGGCGTCTCGCGTCTCTCTCGGTCTCATACAGCGTGGTCGAGAGCGAGAGAGACGCGAGACGTCACGCCGCACGCGACGCGCGACGTCTCGCGTCTCCGTAAACGAGGCCTTAGGTCATTTTTATGAGCTAACATTCATTAAAAAGTTTACGTATTTTCGTGGTCAGTAGTCTAAAAATCGATTGCAATCGATTCCCTAGTTCGTAAACCAGCGTAAAAAAGGTACTACACAATATACCTCGAGTATTATCGTATTATTTTTTACATATTGGGCCAATTTACCTATTCCGCGACTGTTTCTAATATTTTATAATAACAACACTTACGAGTATTATGGTGATTTTTTTTTGTTAAACTACATAATTATGGGTATTAAAGGTAGTTAACATACACATTCCCAGCTTTACTCTGCGACAAGTTTTATTCGAATGCGTTGCACTTTATCGACATACCTTATTTCTTTTTTTTTCGTTTTCTCTTCACCATTTTTACATCGGTCTAGGGACCGATGTAAAAATGGCCAAGACTTAGCCGCCCTTCCTGTCCCATGAGTGTTGTTTCCTACACATTCAATATCTATCCGCATAAAAGTTGTTTTTGTATCAACATTAATGGTTCTGTTACTGAAAACGGGAAACACGTGGTTCAAAAAGTATTTTCACACATAGGTACCTAAAGATATTTTTTCATGGTAAAAAGATGTGCAAGCCAGTTTGTTTTCGTCTCAGTAAAGAATTGGGTTGAATTATTACATGAAAACACCCTCACCCCTCTAAAATAATTAATACAATTTTGCAAAGCGGGTCATTAAAAAACGCTACTGGAGCTGTTAATTGGTTGCATTTCTGGCCAAATCGAGACGATGAAAACATTACCCTACTTTTGGGTTTCGTTGCAGTCGGGTAAATAGGACACGTAATTCATCAATACGTATGCAGTACATTCTTTTAGAAAAGCCTCGAAAAATGTTCTTTTGAACCGATTATCTTTCGATAGAAGATATGAAAGTTATCTACCTTAATATTTTAGGTGAGGATAACGCTATACTGATTATTGTGTCCGTCTGTCCGTTCGCTTTACTTGTCCTGGCTTTGTCTATACAAATACAACTGAAATGAAACCAAAAAAACTCGAGAGATGTCGTGGGACGCTCGGTTGGAAGAAAGTTCATTTCGCTGTATATTATGTATTAAATAACAGGCAGAATTAAATATTTTGACAACGTTTGAGTAACTAAATAAAAAAAAAACACACACGCTATAGCGAAAGTATCGTGTTTTTCCCAGGTGGTTCCATTTAAATTTTATCGAAATCGGCTGAGCGGTTTTAAAAAAATCAACATTAAATTATTTTTAAATAAAAAAAGCCGCCATAAAGACGATCGTTTTTGAATTGGTGTGGCGTAGGTACCATATCTAAAAAGTGAAAAGTAAAAAACTTTTTTACAAAAAAAAAAAACTACAACGTGTAAAATTAACTTTAATTTCGGATGTATGTCGGTGGAAAAAACTAAAATACAGATCCAAAGACACCGACTTCCGAAATTAAGGATATTTTTCACTTTGTAGCGTTTTTTTTTTCTTGTAAAGCGGTGGTTTTTATAGTAAAAAAGTTTTTTTGGGTCTAGCTCTCATTCGCTAAGTGTTCAGAGTATAGGTAACGTGCGATAAGGACCTTCGTTTCAAAATCTGACTCCTGAAACAAGTGAATCCTTACACAGACTTCAATTTTGCCTTCCACACTTCTAATTAACAAACACATTTCTGTTACCTCTGCTTTACAACGACACCCTTTTTTAATAAAAGTCATAAAACATGGAACTGCTCTCACACAACAAGAATCAAAAGACAAATGAAAATAAAAACCTTTGTGATCATACAAATGCTATTTTCAGTTTCATTTATTTTACAAGTATCTTTTTATGATATTACTGAGCTTTATAGAAAATGTTATTTTATGTCAGCGAAAATATTAGGTAGAATTCGCGAGTTTTGCTGCTGAAAATAAGCCTTTATTCTTGAATAGAAACCGACAGTTATTGGTTTAATTTTCCCGTATGCCGTACCTAAACAAAAATCAAATATTAAATGATATATTATTTTATTTCTGTAAGTAGGTTTGTACAAACACTTTACACGTCAATCATATTTTATAAACTAGATGAGGTCGGCGTTTCCTATCTGACTACTCTGAGTAGAAAGGCCGAAAGAAGCTCATGGGTCACAGTCTCTTTTTTAGGTCCAGACATAATCTTGGTCAGACCATGAGAAGAACACAATACATGTTCTTCACATGTTATACAGTAAAAATAGAACATTTCAGAAAGAAGTGTATCGTTGGTGTCTGTATGAATGTAAAAATCATTGTATCACAAACACCTGGGAAGCTACGGTATTCTTGAGAGTCATAGGATATTATGTTTTATGTTAAAACGAGAAACTTCACGCGATCGGAGTCGAGTGCAGAAGCTTGTAAACTATATCGCACTCGTGATACATTCAAGACTATGATACCACAACACCACACAACATTTCACAACATTTCAACATGAATGATGTAACCACTTTTTTGTAACAACATATTGATTTAAAAGAGTGTCCATGGAGTTTCTTGCCCGTTCTTCTCCATAGGTACCTACTACGCTTTGGAATGGGCAACCAGCTTCATCTTTCTGACTGACCGACCCGTTGACAATTCAAAAGTGCCTGTAATTGGTTTATTTCAAATAAATGCTTTGAGTTAGAGTTTTGAGTTTTTGACAAGAAAACCTAGTTTCTATCCGATACTCGCGAAAATGAAATGTTTTTGCCACAGTCTTCCCGTCAAACACAATTATGAAACGAAAACGTCAACTGTCCCGTTTACGATTCCATTTTACGGTTTTAATCTAGGCACCAAATACCATTGAGTTACGATTTATTTTACGCATGAAAGCGAAGGACGAACGATTAATTGTGTAAAATGTCTTTTACGATTCGCTGTAAAATACGTCTGCGTGAATAGGACGCCCGCGTCCGTATTACGTTATCTTAACGTTAGTTTTTAGATTTTGTAAATTATTTTATATTGGGGCCTGTCTTTTGATAAAGAGAATAGTGATAGGGCTCGATTTGTGTATGATTTATGTACTTAGTGTTATGTTCTTTTTTTTTGTTCCAGTGTATTTTGAACTTTATTCTGTTAATAGGGCAGACCACGGAGCAGAAACAGACTGATTGATGAAAAAACTTTTTACGAAAAGAAAAACCGCCTTCCAAAAAACACTACAAAGTGAAAAATAACTCAATTTCGGAGGTCGGTGGCAAATACGAAATTACTAAACCAAAGACACCGACTCCCGAAATTAAAGTTTTTATTTTTCACTTGTTAGTCTATTGTACCTACCCCACACAAATTCGTATACCACTACTTGCTATGTAATAACAGTGACAGGGAGTTATTGTAACATCATCAATATACAATAAGTGAAAAAAATACGTATTATTGAAGCTAACTGAAAAACTACCCAAGCAAAGTTAATATATCGGACCATTCATGAGGTCTCTATCCATTAGAAAAATATTTTTTGAAATCGATCCACAATTGCCGGAGATTACGCGTAACAAACACACAGACGAATTGAGAAACTCCTCCTTTCTGAAGTCGATTAAAAATAGCTCTCACCGCTAATAGACGAAGAGGTTCATCAATGCACCACCGAGCAGATGATGAGAAACTCGTTTAAGGAAAAGGAAAGGTTATGATTTTTATTAAAGGTACACACGGCTACACATCAAGCTATAGAGTTCCAGTTTACACTGACCTCTCATTGCAATGAAAACCTATACAATGCGAGATCAGCTTATACTGGAATTTATAGCTTGATCTGTAGCCGTGCGTACCCAGCAGCTATCTGTACGTAATCACTAAATATGTGCGCTACTAGTTATTACGCTTATAATTCTTCATTTGCACACCACATAACGCGAAGCGATTGAGGTAGTGCTTTACTCCCGACTCGTCACGGTCAAGCAATTTTGTGATCTTCAAATGCCTCTATCACAACTTTAATGCACTTATACAATATTATAAGAAGATGTACATCTAGAAAACACTTAAATTAAAGCATGTTATACTTTTTTTAAATAATGTTAAGTTGCTACTTTGAAAAAAAAAACGTTTCGAAAAAAAATTTACGTGGACGTCCTTTTTTTTTTGAGCGTGGGAAATCATCAAGAATCTTCTCCCGCTCTGTCCGTGTTCCTTCAGTTGCCTGTGCCAGGAGCCACGGTATCCCTATCGGACTTTCCCGCAACCCTGGCAGGCATCGGTCCTAGCGGACCCCATCATTGATGCTGACATCTCTTTGAGGCACGCGTGGAACACAACGCGCCATCGACCCAAGCCTGGTCCTTATCGAACGGCGAGCTGCCCATTGCTCGCCGTTCGCAAGCCCACGCCTACGGATGCCGGGAATCAGCTTGCGATTCCCAACGCCCAGGGCGTCTCCTGCGGCGGCTAGGGCCGTGACGGCGCGAATTTTGCCTCTCCCTCACGCGTTCCGCCTCCTCCTTCGCGAGCATTACTGCTTCGCAGAAGGAGGTGACGGCTTCCCAAGCCCTCTCGCTCCGTACCATGGCCTGGACCAGGGCTGGACGCGAGAGATCGCCACCGCCAATCGCCTGCACGAGGACACGGCGGTGCTCCGCCCAAGCCGGGCAGACCTCCACCGTATGCTCCACTGTGTCTTCTGGGCGATCCACACAATAGTGACACCCGGGCGTTTCCTCCCGCCTTATCCGGAACAGGAACCTCCCGAAACAACCGTGTCCGGATTTTGTATGTACCAACGATAACTCCCGAAAAAATTGATATATCGAGACCGGGCTTCTTTTCTTAGTTCCATAATTCGGTGAACTGGTGCCTTATTTCATATCAGTAGCCTAGTTTACGTAGTTTTGTTTTAATGATTTTTATTAAAATTCGCTATCATACACGTACAAATATATAAGAACTTTTCTTGCATACATGTTTTTTTATTTCTTTTATTATTTTAAATATTTTTTTTTTTTTTTTATAATAATAATAATAATAATTTTTTATTCATAAGTTCACATAATAAATTACATAAAAGTTACATGATTACAAGTTTACAAATTAATATTAAGAAGAAAAAATTAAACTATGCCTAAAATTAATCTGGTGTATAACTTATACCTATAAATTGGTTAAAGGCCTAATGAATACGATGGCGACCTGCCTGATGTAGGTTTATTCAAACCTGTGTTTCAGGCCATCGCTTAACAACGCTGAGTGCTTTAGTGGACTATTATGTCACTGTACATAGAGCTAGTGTTGATACCTAATAACTATATTTTTAAATAAAAATGTATTTAACTTAAGTAAACTTATTGCATTACTTCTAGCAATTTTTCTGTGTCTGAGTAATTAAATGTCGCTAAGTATTCACTCAACATTTCACTACATTTTTTATAATTTACACTATAAATATGTAGAGACTTATTAATTTTATTATATAAGAACGGACCTAAAATACACAATTTTTTTTTATAAAAGTATGTCTAGTTTGCGGCATTATGCAAACTAAGTCTTTTCTTCTCTTATCTATAGGTATTGGCGTATACGGAAGTTTGCTATGCTGGTGTAGTACTATATTCATTATAAATAGTTGACGCACGGTTAAAACCTTACATGCCGCGTAAAGCTCGTGTGTCGGAAATCTAAATGGGCGAAAGGTGGCTACCTTAAGGGTAGCTCTCTGCGCACGTTCTAATGGCAGTAGGATTGATTTAGCAGCCCCACCCCATGAAGTTATACAATAAGTGAGAATGGATTGACACAAAGCTAAATAGACCTGTTTAATTAATTTGTAGTCCGATATATATCGTAAATTCTTAAAAATGTATATTAATTTACGCATACGAGTGCATAACAAATCAATGTGTTTACGGAAATTCAGATTTGTGTCAATCGTTACACCAAGATATTTCATATGATCGGTTTTTACTAAAGTAGGACAATTACATGCAATGTCAGCATACGTGCCGCACTTATGCGCATAAATGTTTATGTTAGTAGTAGGCAGGTTAGTATTTCTCATAGTAAATAAAATGTGTTTGGTTTTCTCTGCATTTAGTGTTAGGAGATTTTCATATAGCCAATTAGACACTATATTAAAACCGTTCTGGGCCTGTTTATACACCTCATCTCGAGATTTGTCTGAAAACAATAGAGCTGTGTCATCTGCATAAGACATTATGACACCATTATGGAGTGTTAACCTGCACAGGTCATTTATATATACTAGGAATAAAGTAGGACCCAAAATACTACCTTGTGGTATTCCGTAATTACTATTTTGAAGCTCAGAACTGACGTACTGACCAATTTTGACACATTGTTCGCGATCACTAAGAGCTCAACCGTCGCTAATGAGACACAATTACTTTTCTATTGTTACCGAACTTAATCAGTTCGATTGACAGACCAGGGATGAAATATTTTATTATTTTATTAAAATAAATGAGCGTTACGAGGCGTGCGCTTTTGGATTTTCCAAACTTTCTTCTATTTGGTAAGTCCGTACACGTGTTTCATGTGAATCATTTCCAATTATAGCACATTGCTCTCAATTTAACGCTTCGTTAAATAGTATGCTAGGAAAGCACGATAACCAATTCCTACAGGACGTCTGCGTGTTAGATTGTTACACAATCAAGACATAAACATTATCACCAGCTGTGAAATGGCGCTCTGAAACTTAAGCCATGTGCAGCTGTAACTAGCAAGTTTTGTGTTGCCATTGCAGATATACGTACCAGCCCTAAGGGTATGAGACAAATATACGTGAACGGGTAACCCTAACGTAGGGAGGTACTGTAGGACTAGCACACAAGTGTGGAGTAAACGTAGCCTTTATTAGAACGATTTTTGAATCGTAAGTACAACTATAGTACCTAAAGCATTATGTATGACCCATAGATGAATTAACTCTTCAAAATAAATACATAATAGGTACGTAACAAGTTTTTCCAAACGTTACGTTTCCTTCGTACTTTTATGATAAACCCTTTGTAGTGCGGTCAACACTTTTTTTTTTTTTTTTTGTTTCCGGGGTGGAAAATCCTCATGCCGCCCTGGGGCGGGCGGCAGGGTCTGTCAGACTCTTACTGACTAAAAATTCAACCCGGTGTTCCATCTCACACCTACGCTGGGGGTCGCGGGAACGTACAATCCTTCCGCAACCCCGGACTGGTGCCGGGCCGTGCGGTGCGGGCCTCTTCGGGTCTGGGGGGGAGTAAGGTGTTTGACTCCCCCCGCGACGTCTAAGAGGGGCGCGCGTGGAACACTACGCGCCGCCACCTCGGGTCCTGATGTGTGGGGGGCGACGGACGTCCCCGAGTCCGTCGCCCCTGGACCCATTTAGGGGGGCTGGAAGAGGGCGTTGTCCGCCCTCCGCCGACGCCCGGTGCGCCTTCTGCGGGCCGGGTGAGTGGATGAGATTTCCCTCTCCCTTTCCGCAGCCTCCTTCTGCGAGACGACTGTTACACAGAAGGAGACCACCGCGTCCCAGGACTCGGCGCTGCCGACCATCGACTCGACTACGGCCGGCAGCGACAAGTCAATGCCTTCTTAGTGTGGTCAACCCTAGCTTAGAAGCATTTGAAGTGTAACTCGTCTTTAGGAAAGTTATGTAAGATGTAAAAAGTAATTTTAGTAATGGACTGCTTCGTAAGTCTAGTGGTCGCAGGCGTAGGCTGAGCATGAGGTGGTGTGGTGGTGGCCGATCAATGGGTAGCTCGCCGTCCGATTAGGGCCAGGCCCGGGTCGACGCGACGGCGCGTTCTGATCCGCGAGCGCCTCAAAGAAATGTCAGCATCAATGACAGGGTCCGCTAGGGCCGATGCCTGCCAGGGCTGCGGGAAAGTCCGAGAGGGTTACCGCGGCCCCTGGCACAGGCAACTGAAGGAACACGGGTGGGTTTTAGTCAGTAAGAGTCTGACACGCCCTCCCGCTCCGCCCAGATCGGGAGAAGTTATTTGATGATTTTCAACCCTCAAAAAAAAAAAAAGGCTGAGCATGAGGTCCTGGTTTCGATTCCCAGGTCGGGCAAGTGTTTTTGGGTGTTTATATCTCCAATTTCTCAGTAGCGACCTGGAGTCAGGATTTGTGCCCGGTTGATGACAATAGACTCGCCCCCTATTACGTGGGACAACTACTCAAAGTCAAAGTCAAAGCATTTATTTCAAATAGGCACATATAAGGCACTTTTGAACGTCAACATTTACATTTAAATAGAATTGATTCTAGTCGCCCCTTCCAAAAGGTAGTTTCGTATGGAGAAGAATGGGCGAGAAACTCCACCGTTACTCTTTTAAAATGTGTTACAATATTTTGTATACATTAATTATATAATTATATGTGAAGACGATGCGATGCACCTATAATAAAAATTACCCTACCAAAATAGGTAAAAAGAATTTAATAAACGTAGCAATGATAAATAAGTTAATTAAGTGATAGATACATGGTGTTCACATATTTACAAACATTGTAAAAGTATTATGATACTTGCAGGTCATACGAATATTTGTTCCGTGCGGGGATCGAACCCGCGACCAGTGACGCAGCAGTCAATCAATCGCTTAACCACTGCGCCAACCGTGCCGTCAAACATAACGTACTTGAACATAACGTGATTGTGTTTTTCATTTCTTTTTGGTGTTCCTGCATGTTACTAATATAGTTTGTAAGTAAGATGTAATACTAACACCCTACGGGCCTTGATAATTGAACAATAAAATATTTTTATTTTTATTTATTTTATTTTTATATGGTGAAATGTGGGTGTACTATAGGTATAACTCTGCCCAACCCTTCTGGAAAACCAGACGTGGTGTTATGTTATATGTGTAAAAAGTATTGTATGAAAATAATTTAAAGTACCTAATGTTTAAACAACATAAACAGCCTATAATATTCCCACTGCTGGGACACAGGCCTCCTCTTGGTGAGAGGGAGTGGGCCTGAATCCACCACACGAGCCCAGTGCGGGTTGGTGGATGTCACATGTCTTAGAATCTTTAGTTCTTGGACATGCCGGTTTCCTCACGATGTTTTCCTTCGCCGTTTAGAGAGCAGTGGTGATGAAATAAATTACACAAAGTAATGTGCCTGCCTGGGTTCGAACACACGACCTACAACACGTAAGTTGGGACTGTTACCACTAGGCCACCACTGCTCAGAGTAATGTATGAAAATAATAATTTAAGTAGTGGTTTCGTTACCGTTGGTTTATGATCTCAAGAGCAACTGCTTGGGGTTTAAATGGATTTTTCAATTAGGAATGTCTCAATAAGAGAAGGAGCTGGATTTATGGCCGATTCGTCCCCGGTTTATGGCAACGGGAATTCTTATTGAAAAAATGAAATAACATTTTGCTTGACCTGGGGCTCGAACTCATGACAGGGACGTTCAGCTGTCTATGGCCACTTGACCAAAAAAAACAAATGTTCATAATTAGATTTTTTATAAACACTTGTAAACGAGAACAGTAGGTACTAAATCCTAATTAACATTTAACACAAAATTAGCATCTGAAATGTAACAAATGATGAGAATTGAATTCAAATCATTAATGTTCATAATCAAATGGATACCTACTAATTAGTGTGAATCCATTAATAACGTGTAAACAGACTACCACCAGGAATAATTTCAACAATTCTACTGTTCGATTTTAGATTGATAAAGATTCACGAGTAAAATGGCGTTTAATACATGTCATGTTAGTTTAAATACTTTAAATTATGTATTGTTGTGGGTATTAATTTATAGATTAGACGCATTTATATCTTTTTATGTAATCATGTAATCAAAACACAATCAACACATCATCAACGAACAAGAACGTTACCCAATGCAAAACTTTGCTGTGATATACATACTTAATCAACATCAAGAATTTTACTCCAAACGTGAAGACATTCAGTCACGCTATTTACTTAGACACCGATCTAGGCTAACCATAAAAATGCACTCTAAAAGTCCCTACGTAATGTCCATCAAAGTACTCGTATATAAACAAACTACCCGCATCAATAAAAAAAAGTAGAAAAAATTCACATATTTAAAAAAAAAGACAATTTTTAATTAATAAAAGCTACTATTCGCTTAATGAATATCTAAATGGATGACTTATAAAGTCATCGTTTTAGTACCTAGACGAACATTTAAAAACAATACATCTCTCTTAAAAATACCTATTTACTTATATTTTATACTGTTAATTTTTCTTAGAAAGTACCTACCTACTATTTTATAATTATAAATTAAAAGTGCTTCCTCTCTCCTAACTCACTTATTTTGCTGTGCCCGACAGGGTTCATGTGATCTAATATTAAGTTTACCACCTAAGTTTACATGAGGAATGCAATAAAGTATTGAGTATTGAGTAATTTAAGTTGTGGGTATACTTACATAATTTCACTCCGCACATAACACTTTGTCACAACACCAATCTATCTCGTCCGCTCGAAGTCCGTATGTCACTGCAGGGATCCAGCAGAATATCAGCGTCAGGTACATTTGCCTGACACATGCTGAGCTGGACTCCCATTTGGTGCAACCTTGAGACGCACACCGCACTGTGCATATTCGCCATATATAAAATACAAAGTCTACAAATATTCGCTATTTTGATTTGTAGTAGTGTGTCATAGTGTCAATTAATTTCTATAATGATGTTTGATTTTCAATTTTTTTGTATGTCGGCAACTTGTTTTTATATTCATGTCATCTGTTATAATTTAATTGTGTGTTGTGCTATGTCTTTTGTGTGCACTGAATAAAAGGTTCATCTATATAACTATCTATCTAGATGTAAAGAGCTCGGACGCTGAGGTTTAAGGCAAAAAGATTATACGTAACATCTCGCCTGTATACCTGAAGGCTTGGGCAGAGGTGTACCCATAGTGACACCCATTTGACGCCAGTTCATTTTAAGTCTTAAGTCCTATGTAATAGAGGGCGGTATATTGTCATCACCGGGCACTAATTGATACTAAGTACGGGCTTACTGGGTAAATTCCTAATGGAACAACCCACACGTTGCCTGACCTGAGAATCAAGCCCAGGACTTTAAGTCTGCAGTCGCGCTTGTGATCACTAAAATAACGAGGTGGTCAAAGTCAGAAAGAAAATATTGATGTATAAACATTGATTGTTTACCAACATGCTAAAACAATAAAAAATAAACCTATTATGGTGGATCCTCAGTGGTAGCCCGCCAAATTAAAATTTTCTTTGGTCTTTTGCTAATTGCAGCTCTGTTTTACGTCGTATATTGATCAGAATGCGATTCGCGACTGAAGGAATGGTATATTTACTGAATAATAATCATTAGTTTCATATCAATCGTCAAACATTGGAAATATGTTCCACCTAAGAATTTTCATATGAAATATTCAGTTTTTTTTTAGCAAGAACAAATTTCTAAAGGTTGACGATTGATATGAAACTAAAGGTTATTATTCAGTAAATATATAATATTAATAATAATATAGAACGTTAATTTTCTCTACACAACGTATGTACATCAGTTAATATTCGACAATAGTGCACAAACAAGAAGCTAACTTTGTGAGAGACTGGTGCCTGAGGTAGGTTTATATAATTATAAACCTATATTACAGGACACCAGGGTGCTCCCATTGCATATAATTCCTACAGCGCGACTGTAGGAATTATATGCAATGGGAGCACCCCATTAATCGCATTTTGATCAACATATGACGTAAAACAGAGCTGCAATATGAAAAAAAAAAACAAAGAAATTTTGAATTTGGCGGGCTACAACCGAAGATTCACGTTATAAATATCATACAAATTACCACCTAATGACGTTACTAAAGCCACAAGAACATTTTGATATTAAAGAAAAAAATAAGACAGTCCTGCGGACAAACCCTGTAATATTATTTTCAAAAAAAAAACCTATTCTAATCATCCTTTCATCTATTCGACGCACGGTTAAAAGCAAAAGAGGTTCGTCCATTAGAATAGCCTTCAGAGGTTTTTCTTCACGGTAGAGTGGGGCAAAGATACCCTACAGTAGAGCCTAACGCTTCGGTTGGTCGGATGGCCCTAATCGCGTCACACATGGTTAATTATGCATATCCTTTTAAGCTGCGGTACAAGATAAAAGCTGAGCGAGGGGGAGGATTTTGTTAAATGATAATAAATTGGTGTTTTGTTTGATTTCAGCTGAGACTGGTTTATTTCGATATTTTTCTCTTATGGTATTGTTACGAGCTGGGGTTCGGGATAAATAAATTTATACCAATTTACACGAAAAACACACTATAATTAAAAATCACAATTACAGTAATCAGAAACTTTTAACACAATCACTTGTAGTTCACTATTAGTCCACTTTTACTGTTATTAGCTGTTCTTCACTGTATCGCATTCTAAGCTGAACTGTGCTACAACGCTGTCAACCCCTTATTTATATGACGAGTGTAAGTTACTAGAATGTTCTAGCATAATACCAGAACATTCTAGTACTTACGGGAACGGTCCAGTGTAGTTCGGCTATTCGATAACAGATGGCGTTAGCGTCTAACGTGTAGTTCTTCTATTCGCTAACAGATGGCGTTAGGATCTACGTGACACTGCCCCCTCCTAAGACATGCTCGTCCCGAGCATCATTATTCCCGTAATATCGTGCCAATCGATCGACATGAACAATTTTAGGAGTAGTTCGCGTATTCCTTTGAATTCGGTAGGTGACATCGTTGATCTTGGTCACGATTCTGTACGGTCCGTCCCATTTTGCCTGTAGCTTAGGGGACTTCCCTTTGCTGCGGGCTGGGTTATGCAACCATACTAGCGAACCTTCGTCGAAACCACTATTGTTCATCTTCCGGTCATAACGAGTTTTCATTTTCTCGGACATCTGTTGGCCTGATTGTCTGACATGCTCATATACGTCATTCATCTTGTTGCGCAGGTCATTCGCATAATCTGTTAAACTGCGTGGAGTATCAGGGGGGATGCCGGTAATTAAATCTGCTGGTAGCCTTAACTCCCTTCCGAAGTTCGCGAAGGCTGGTGTCACAGTCGTACTCTCGTGAACTGCACTTCGGTATGACAGGAGAAACGGTTGTATGTGCTTGTCCCAATCCTTTTGTCTGCTTGCTACAACTTTTGCCAGATATTTTTCCAACGTCTGATTAAATCTTTCCACCATTCCATCAGATTGTGGGTGGTATGAAGTAGTTCTGGTTTTGTGGGTACCCATCACCCGACATGTTTCCTGAAACACTTGAGACTCGAAATTTCGTCCTTGATCGCTGTGGATTTCTAAAGGTACCCCAAACCGACAGAAGACTTCGTGGACTAATTTATCAGCAACTGTCGTAGCTTCTTGATTAGGAATGGCGAAGACTTCCGGCCACTTAGTGAAGTAATCCATGACAACCATGAAATATTTGTTTCCACTTTCACTTTCAGGGAAAGGGCCAGCGACGTCTAGTGCTATCCGTTCCCAGGGGGCTCCTACGTTGTACACTTTCAATGCACCCCTGCTGCGTGTGTGAGGTCCTTTTACCGCAGCACAACTAGTGCATTTGCGACACCAATCCTCAATATCCTCTCGACAATGGATCCAGTAGAACCGGTCTCTGATCTTCAATAGAGTCCTTTTTACTCCCATATGACCTCCTGAACATCCATTGTGGTAGAGCTGTAGAACCTCTGGTACCTTTGCTTTAGGTACGATCATTTGCAGGTGGCAGCTGTCCCCTCGAGCATTTTCCCATTTGCGGCACAAGACACCGTCCTGGATTACCAAGCTCTCCCACTGTGCCCAATAACTCTTTGTGGTTGTACTCATCGTTGCAACATCACACCATTTCGGTTTAGGAGCATTAGCTTCAATCCACTCGAGAATTGGCTTGATATCTGTATCGCTTCGCTGAGCATGCTGTAGAGTTTTCTTCCATTCGTCGCTAAGGTCCGTTCTTACCATCCTGACAGGTACCGCTTCCTTAGCTTCTTGTCTGATACAATGCTTGCAGTCTTCAGGACAAGGCCTTCTTGATAAAGCGTCCGCGTTACCGTGGGATTTCCCACTGCGATGTTCAATTGCGAAGTCGAATTCTTGTAGCAATTCAATCCATCTCGCTACTTGTCCTTCTGGATTCTTAAACTGCAACAACCACTTCAATGCAGCATGGTCAGTTCGCAGGTGGAATTTACGTCCCAACAAGTACTTGCTGAAATGCTGTAATGTCTTCACTACAGCAAGTAGCTCGCGCCTCGTGACGCAATAATTTCTCTCTGGTTTTGATAAAGATTTGCTGAAATAAGCTATCACAACTTCATGATCTCCTTTCTGTTGGGATAACACACCGCCAATTCCAGTATTACTAGCGTCCGTGTCAACTATGAATTCATTTTCTGAGTCAGGGTAGCCCAAAATTGGGGTATTGCACAAACGTTTCTTTAAGTCCTGGAAAGCCATGTCACAGCTCTCATCCCAACAGAACTGTCTCTTCTCTTCAGTAAGCTTGTGTAGAGGTTTGGCAATATCAGCAAAATTCTTGACAAACCGTCGATAGTACGAGCACAAACCCAGAAATGCTCTGACTTGCGTCTTGTCTTTCGGAACTGGCCAATTCTTGACGGCGACGATTTTCTCTGGATCAGTTTGTACTCCCTCTTCCGAGACCACGTGTCCCAAAAAGCTTACTTGCTTCTTGAAGAATGAGCACTTTTTCGGACTTAACTTAAGATTGGCTCCTCGGATTTTTGACAGTACACGTTCCAAGTTTCGGAGGTGGTCTTCGAATGTGCGGCCTACGATGACGATGTCATCTAAATAGACAAGGCAGGCGTCTCCAATTAATCCGGTGAGTACTAGCTCCATAAGCCTTTCGAAAGTTGCAGGAGCATTGCACAATCCAAATGGCATGACGTTAAATTGCCATAGTCCCTTTCCCGTAGAGAATGCGGTTTTTTCCTTGTCCTTAGGATCTATCTCCACTTGCCAGTAGCCACTTTTTAGGTCTAACGTGGTAAACCACTTCATTCCTGACAGCGTGTCCAATGTGTCGTCGATCCTGGGTAGTGGATAGCTGTCTTTCTTTGTAACGTCATTCAGTCGACGATAGTCCACACAAAACCGCATGCTGCCATCCTTCTTTTTCACCAGGACCACAGGAGAACACCATGGACTAGATGAAGGCTCTATAACTCCATCCTTTACCATGTCTTCAATCATCTTATCCATTTCCTTTTCTCTTGCCACTGGTATTCTTCTTGGTCGCTGACGAATTGGTAACTCGTTTCCCGTATTAATTCTGTGCTGAACCAATCCAGTCTTCCCTATGTCAGCATCATTTGCAGAGAAAATGTCGGCGTACTGAAGTATCATCTTCTTAGCCTTCTCCATTTCTCCATCCGATAAATCTTTGCGACAGTCTTCCAAAAGATTTGACATGTCAAATCTTGCACTTTGGACATTATTCCGAGAAGGCTGATGTTGGCATTTACGCAACCAAGCCACTTCTTCACAGGTACCCATCAACGTACCCTTCTTGATTACTTGTTCCCTTTCACTTGGGTTCAGTATGCGTACGGCTGCAACGTTGATTGCCCTAACCAAGGTCCGCGCCATCTTCCATGGAAGGTTTTCGTCCAATCTTTCAATGAGAATACATCGATTTTTCTGTCCAGAATTATGTGGAAGAATAACTGGAACTATTGTTTCCGACCGGGGAGGAAGAACAATCCTCTTCAGACAGTACACTTCGCCCGATGGTGCACCTTCCATGAACACTTCTTCTGAACCACATTTCAAGACTCCTTGATTCACGTCGATCTCACAACAGTGCTGTCGCATGAAGTCCAAACCTAGGATGCAGTCATCTACTATGTCAGCCATGATGACCTTATGCCGGTAAATTGTGTTACCCAGTTTTAACTCTACCTCTTTCTCTCCTCGGACGGGTATGTGCTGACCGGTAGCTGTTACTAAATTTACGCGGTCATGCTTACCGAAGAAGTCCCCAAGAAAATGATTCGCTAGTTGGGAACTGACAACCGTGCGAGAAGCTCCAGTATCCAATGTCAGCTTACATGGTCTTCCATTCACTTCACCTTTGATGATAAGGCTGTTCCCATCATGGGCTTGTGAGATCGAAATCCTTGGGGCTCTTTTAACACCAGCCAGCACCCGCCCCGCAGTCCTGGCGTTTACTCGTTTCCCTGCTGCTGGGCGGTGACATCAGCCGCCCTTCTTTCCTGGGTGTGATCTTCGCGGACAGTGCTTCGCTTCGGGCAACTCGACTTGAGGTGGCCCTTTTCTCCACAAGTGTAGCATCTAGGGCTGTACCTAGTGCGGTCACGTCCTGGTAACTCCGCAACCTCCCTGATGCGGTGGGCTCGATGATCGTGCCTTACTGCCTCCACCTCCAATGCATGGGCCAAGGCGTCCTTCAGCGTCTCATGGTGCCCAAGTCTAACAGCAGCTCTAACTTCCAGGTCCCGTATACCATCGATGAATGCTTGAACCAGAATCCCTTCGATGGGTGCAGGCGCAGACTGGTACGCCTTTCGAACCAGCTTTTCAATTTCCAGGGCCCACTGCTGCAGGTTTTCACCACTGCGTTGCACACGATCTTTTAACTGGGCTCGAAATACGTGTTCCAAGTGTGCGTCACCGTATCTGGCTTCTAACGCCTCAAGCAGCTGCTCGTAAGTCACATTCTTACCGAGAGCTTCCAATATGGTTAAGGCCTGGTCGCGAAGGCCCAAAGTAAGTGCGGTCATGGCCTGCCCTTTTGTCCACCCATTTGCTTCCTTGACAGCTTCAAACTGGATTTTGTATGCCGACCACGAAGATGTTCCATCGAAGGGTGGCACTTTAAACCCGCGCACCGAAGGTGCAGCAACTACAGAAGTCGCAGTCCCGTCTCCAGCTTTCAGGTTCCCCAACGCTTTTCTCATGTCAGCGATCTGGATTTCGGCCTCGGAGATACGATTTTCGTGCAGCTGAACCTTCTCCTTCACGGCTGTGATGTCCTTGCCAAACGTCGCGCGTAAATCTTTAATGAGGAGGATTTGCTCTTCTTGTCGGCGGGCCTGTTCCTCTTGTCGGCGGGCCTGTTCCTCTTTGTCACGCTGAAGCTGTTCCTCCAGCCGGCGGGCCTGTTCCTCCTGTCGGCGTGCCTGTTCCTCCTGTCGGCGTGCCTGTTCCTCCTGTCGGCGTGCCTGTTCCTCCTGTCGGCGGGCCTGTTCCTGCAGCATCACCATCAGAGCGGAAAGATCCATTGCTGGTGATGCTGTAGGAACTCCAGATGGTACTTCGGAGATTGGCTCCGTCGTCGGCTGATTACCACCAGGTGTCTGTATCGGAGAACCTTCAAACCGCCTCTGGTCCACCTCCTGCTGGCGCTGACTCCGGGTACGGATACCCTCCGTGTCGTCCTTCGGAAAAACTGGCATAATTTATCCCTTACTTCTGACACCAAATGTTACGAGCTGGGGTTCGGGATAAATAAATTTATACCAATTTACACGAAAAACACACTATAATTAAAAATCACAATTACAGTAATCAGAAACTTTTAACACAATCACTTGTAGTTCACTATTAGTCCACTTTTACTGTTATTAGCTGTTCTTCACTGTATCGCATTCTAAGCTGAACTGTGCTACAACGCTGTCAACCCCTTATTTATATGACGAGTGTAAGTTACTAGAATGTTCTAGCATAATACCAGAACATTCTAGTACTTACGGGAACGGTCCAGTGTAGTTCGGCTATTCGATAACAGATGGCGTTAGCGTCTAACGTGTAGTTCTTCTATTCGCTAACAGATGGCGTTAGGATCTACGTGACAGTATGTTTATTTCACCACCATTGCACTGGATATGCTCGAACCAAAAAATCGAAGACGACAGTATAGTGGATTACGGCCCACTCCTTCTCCAAGAGAGGAGGCCTGAGTCCCAGCAATGGAAGCATTACAGGCTGCCGTGTGGCGATTTACAGCTGGACAGGCCTTTCCCAAGTTGCAGCTGAGTACCCGGCTCCGACGAATAAGGAAAAAGTAAAATATTCAATGCAAGCGATCAGAACTTTTATACCTAAGTACCTTGAAAACTCAAGTGAACCTGCGATAACTGAGTAAATTACTGCAGACTGGCTTTCAGGTGCTGAGAGATCTCTAATTATGAATTTTCTCTTCAATTTCGATCCAACGGGATAGTTGCGTAAAACACTAACAGTAGGAATGGCTTTCATTTTGACAGTTCAGCAACATTCATTACATTATTTGCGTTGTCGAACAGACAAATTTTTCGGAGACATGAAGCAATGGATTAGCAATAATCTTCAAAATGGTCTAGATTGTGATTGAAAGTGTGTTACGCAATTAGGGTGCTATACTGTCTCCCAGGGTTGCGGGAAAGTCCGAAAGGGTTACCGTAGCCCCTGGCACAGGCAACTGAAGGAACATGGGTGGGTTTTAGTCAGTAAGAGTCTGACACACCCTCCCACTTCGCCCAGAGCGGGATAAGTTATTTGAGGAATTCCCACCCAAAAAAAAATCCGTTACCACCACGACGATGAGAAAATATAAAAGGATATATTACTTCGCTCACTGTTTACTTCTTGTACCACACAACAAACCGGTACGTAGAGATTATCAAGGGCCACCCATGTGGAATCAGGAAATTAATTATGAGAAAAACGTCGAATAGATTTTCAGAAAGGGTTGGTTTTCAGTATTTATAGGAGCTTCAAATTCCGGTAAATAGTTTATACAGAGAGGTAGTTTGGAGGCTTGTTATTAGGGCTCACTAATGTGAGAAAGGTATGTATTTCTGTTTTTTTTTTATGTTGTGTGGGTAAACTATTTAATTTAGTTATGATAAATGACAAATGATTTTCGACTGACCGGTTGGTGCAGTTGGTAGCGACCCTGCCTTCTGAGCCGCTGGTCCCGGGTTCGATCCCCGGACAAGTCAAACATTTGTGTGCATGAACATGTCTGTTTGACCTGTGTCTGGGTGTGTATATGTATTTAAGTATGTATATTAGTCATCAGGTTACCGTAGTACAGTTTCTACCTTACGAGGCGGCTTGCGTCCTGGCCGGATCCCCGCCCTGGGACCTAGAGGCGATAGTACTCGCGTCATTATATCGATGGCGCGAGGAAGAGCGGGCACGGGGCTCGAGGCCGGTGCAGCGGCAGATCGCGCTGCGCCGAGAGGAGCTCCGTCAGGTCTTGGTGGCGGAATGGCGGCTAAGTCTTCTGCGCCCTACCGCCGGCCTCACTACCGTCGAGGCGATCCGGCCAGTACTCGACGACTGGCTCGGGAGAAGGCACGGCGCCCTGTCGTTTAGGGTGATGCAGGTGCTGTCGGGGCACGGCTGCTTCGGTAAGTACCTGTGCCGCATAGACAGGGAGCCGGACGCTCGGTGCCACCATTGCGTCCATTGCGGGGAGGACACGGCGCAACACACGCTCGCCGAGTGTGTAGCTTGGGAGGAGCAGCGCCGTGTCCTCACAAATGAAGTAGGATACGATCTGTCGCTGCCGGCCGTAGTGCGGAGGATGGTCGGTAGCGCAGAGTCGTGGGACGCGGTGGTGTCCTTCTGCGAGGACGTGATGTCGCAGAAGGAAACTGCGGAACGGGAGAGGGAGATCCATCACATAGCCGTCAACTACGCATTCTGTACATCGAACTAAGTAACATTGCACAAAAGTAATTGCCGGTAAAGGACCTTTAATTTTAGTGTAAAAAATCGTTGTTTACAGTGCGTAGTGCGCAACGTAACGCGCGCAAAACATTGTACTTATGGGTGCATGCAACGATGAAGGGCTCGTGGGGGTATTTAAAGTTGTGTAACACTAAAACTTGTTTTCCAAAAAAAAAACATCAGTAATAGAACATATTTTTGACCTTAAATATCTCCGTAACCAAGGTTCCCAGGTATTATATGGTCCAGTAGAAAACAAAATGATCACAATGACGGGAAGTACAAGTGACTCTCGGCTTCGTCAAGTGTCTTTTTACACCCGCTATAATACAAACTGTTCTGTGACGTTGACAGTAGCGATCACCCGGCTATGTGTCGGGATGCTGTTTTGTTTGGCGCAACAAAGCTGACATGTCCAATGTATTACGTGCCGTCAGACAAACCTTGTTCGGGCGATAATACATGCGAGCACAAACAGTAGACAGATTACCTATGTACGTTTGTTTGTTAGTACGTACATACATAAATAGCATTACGCCTGCATTCCTCGAAGGAGTGGGCATAAGTGTATAAAACATTAATGATAATACCTACACCACTTTTGGTAAGTTATATTTGGGTTCCATATAGGTAATCGGAATGAGCCTATTGCCATCAACCGGGTACAATTACAGACTCCAGGCTGCTTGCTACTAAATTCGCGCCCTCACGCGCCTAGCCGCCGCAGGAGACGCCCTGGGCGTCGGGAATCGCAGGCCGATTCCCGGCCACCATAGGCGTGGGCTTGCGAACAGCGAGCAATGGGCAGCTCGCCGTTCGATAAGGAAAGTCCGAGAGGGATACCGTGGCCCCTGGCACAGGCAACTGAAGGAACACGGGTGGGTTTTAGTCAGTAAGAGTCTGACAAGCCCTCCTGCTCTGCCCAGAGCTGGATAAGTTATTTGATGATTTCCTACCCACAAAAAAAAAAGGCTGCTTGCTACTGTGAATAACTCGATCACACTGTCTGACCTGTGGATAATGTTAACTCACAGATTTAACTCAGGAGCTCCTGTTCAGAAGTCGCGCTTAAGAGCACTAGAACCAACGTAGTAATCAAAGCGCAGCTGTGATATAGTATTTTTATTTCACGAAGCGACGCTCGCTTTACTTGTGGTCACCAAGTATACAAACACTTGGTAACCACAAGTGAATGTGTCTGTAAGCGCAGTAGCTATCGGTACAGTCGGTACCGTCTGAGACAATGGCGAAGTTGGAAGTGTATGTGTGCGTGTGTGTGTTATGTGCTGACGCTACTCGTCTTCACGCACACATTCACAACGTGTCTGTACACTTGCTTACCAGAAGTAAAGCGCGTGTCGCTGCGTGAGATAAAAATACTGTAGCTAATTTCTAATTCACTGGCCAACACTTTCAAAAGTTCCAATTAGAATTTATCTACCTTCTGTTACCGCGTGACCTCTCTCGTTCATTAAGGTGCTTAATTTTCCGGAATGAAAAGTGTAGTCGAATAAGTAATTGCTTTGCCACTTTTGACATCAGTTTCCAGTAAACTGAAACTTCGCTAAGGTTGAAACTTAATAAACGTCACGTAGACAAATAGCTAACCTTAGGATGGTAAAGCATCCTGCCAGGGTTGCGGGAAAGTCCGAGAGGGATACCGTGGCCCAGGGCACAGGCAACTGAAGGAACACGGGTGGGTTTTAGTCAGTAAGAGTCTGACACGCCCTTCCGCTCTGCCCAGAGCGGGAGAAGTTATTTGATGATTTCCCACTCTCAAAAAAAAAAGGTTGGTAAAGCATGCGGGAAAGTCCGAGAGGTTTACCGTGGCCCCTGGCACAGGCAACTGAAGGAACACGGGTGGGTTTTAGTCAGTAAGAGTCTGACACACCCTCCCGCTCCGCCCAGAGCGGGAGAAGTTACTTGATGACTACCCACGCTAAAAAAAATGGATGGTAAAGCAATTACCGATTTCTCAGTTTTATTACCTCAAAGTGTAATTTTTGCATTCGTTTTTGTTTAGTTAGTGAGTATCGATAGGATGCACACAAAAACCCATCTTAAACACTTTAATCTATATTCAAGTTTAAATAAAAATACATCGCTTTATCAAAAGCAATGAATATGACCAGAACACGTTCAGGATCTACATAGAAGCTCTATGCAGCATAGTACAGCACTGTCAACGCAGCTAAACAAAGCTGCTAACACACATGAGCAGCTAAGCTGACGTGTTCATGTATTACGTGACGTCACTGTTCACATAACATAACAAGTTATAGCTGGAGCTGTTTAGAATAGCATAGAAATTCATGTGTAAAAGTGACTTAGTACAAATAGTTGTTTGGGTTTAAGAGACTAAGGAATTACTGCACAAATGAAAAACACTAATAATTTAAGTAACATTAATTCTAGTTTCCGCATGCATTCGATTCTAGATATTATTGATTGAAATCAATAAATAAAATTACTTATTGGGTTTTTTACGAGACAACTTAATTTAAAAAAAGATACACACCATACCAAAACCACTTTTACCAAAATAGAATTCCGCAGCTCAAATGGGTAAATATCAACAAACGTTTCCCTTAGGAGCAGTTTCATTAATGAAACCAATTCCATTTAAACAGGAGCCACTGAAAGCAGTCCAAATGGCTGAACAATAAAAATCTTGCAACTTAAACCTGACATTCCAATTTTGAATTCCGAAATCCTAAAAGAGGACGGTAAAAAAATAAAACCTCTGTACTTAAAATTCTTTGTAATCTCGCAGGAAGTAATTGATTTTCCGAAATCAAATTCCGAAGCTTGGTTTCGATAGCATTCGACAGGTGAATTCGAACAAAGAACGGACTTAATTTCACAATACCCTCGAGCTAATCTAGATTTCGATCAGCACAATAGGGCTTCCAAGCTGTTGAAATTGAGATGGAACGGAGTTTTAGCTTTGTTTAGCAAGTCAAAGGGTAAGTAAGGAAGCTTTGTTTTTAATTAATGTGAAGTGACAAAGCATATATTATTATTGTGTAGATTGCCCCTTGAATTGCAACTAACAAAAGATTAAATTGTTTTGTCAATAATTCAAGCTGAATGGCGGCAGTAAGAAGTAAATTAAAGCAACAGTAAGCTCAAAAGCAGACGCAGCTGATTAAAATGATAAAATAATAAATGTGAAATTATGAATGAAAATTAAAATTATCCCTAGATCACAGTCTTTCTCTAGCAACTCATATCTCAATATATTATGTCATTTGTATGATAAGTGATTCTCAAAGTGGATGAAAAATACCTGCAAGGTTAAGTTAATTACATTTCGTAGAAAATATTCTTCAATTTTCGTCGATATAGCCCCAAAAGTAATACTGAAAAAAATCCTTTGAGATTATGATTGAAAGTAAAAGTAAATAATTATGTTGTTTATTGTATGGTTTGAAAGTAGCGCCTGTGACAGAAAAAGTGAAAGGGAATCGACTGTCTTGGTATGGACATGTGATGAGGAGGGATGACACTCATGTGACTAAGAGAGTGATGGGTATGAATGTTGATGGAGGGAGAGGAAGAGGACGGCCAAAGAAAAGATGGATGGATTGTGTGAGAAATGAAATGAGTGAAAAGGGAGTAGATGATGCCTTGACGTCTAACAGGGGAGAATGGAAGAAGAAAACGTGTTGCGCCGACCCCAAGTAAAATGGGATAAGGGCAGCAAGATGATGATGAGATGATGATGAATGTATGGTATCAAAGACATTGAATACCTCGTTAGTCTAGTGGGCGTAAGCGCTGCTAATGAACATGAGGTCATGTGTTTGATTTCCGGGCAGGGCAACGTTTTATTGGGAATTTCTCAGTAACAGTCCGGAGCCTGGATTTGTGCCCGCTTGACCTATTACATGGGACCTAAACATAATTGGACAAATTTGAATGTGCTATAGTTACACCTCTGCCTAACTCTTCAAGCAATGTAGGCGTGATGTTATGTCAGGCCTCCGTCACTCCATGTACTTGCGCGCTATAATTACCTACCGCTCGAGCGAGCGCTCTCGGACCGCTTGCGGTCCAAATTCGGTTCCCTGCGATTGCTGTAGGATCGCGCGGTGCGAAGCAATCACAACTGTACGCTTGAGCATTTAGGCACATTTTAGCATGCAGTGGTTGTTGAGGCGACGGAGTAGGCTATTATCTCAATAGGTATTGGAAATTTTCTACTGAGTGAAGTATCTGTTACGTAGTAACTATTTAGCAATCTGTGGTTATGTTATGTATCCATCCACCCATGTTCAGGCTTTCCTGTCTTGTCTGCTATAGTATAGTTAAAATCTCGCTGCAGACTCGCTCATAAATCATTCGAGTGTTTCGCTCTCTTTCCCACTCACGGGCCTTATGGGCAGGCCACGCCCACACGTAGTCTTGTGTATTACTGCAGTCGATGAGTGATATCGATAGTTTTATATATTTATAAATGGGTGATAGAAATAAATACACATTTTTTTTTATTTTATTACCAAATTTACTACAAAGCATATTAAATTATAAACAAAAGAGCGTATATAAGGTGCTATAAAAATATCTGCCACGTATAGTATTGTGTTTATAGATTACAATAGTGAAGAAATTTCGTACCCCGGAACAGTTAATTCAATTTGAGAAAATAAAGTAGTTAAAATAACATTGACTCTACTCTGCATAATGTGGTTCACAAATTACGCGCGATGGGTCGCTTCGTCAATGAAAACAACTGCTATCTCTTTCCATCTGTTCTTTGAATGAAAACTGATATCAGCTGACTAGTTCGTCACTACCTAATCTACTAGGTACGCAATAATACGCCAAGTGTTTTAAAAGTGCAATTACTTACCAGCTACCGCATTCTTCCAAAAAACTGACGTAACTATGATGATAAACTTCCCATCACACTTAAAACAGGCTTTGGACTGTCAAGTTAGTGTAAGAATCGCAATTTTTTTCTTATTATTTTTAAACAATAGGTTGTTGTTGTTGTTGTGGTCCTAAGGCACCCCGCTGGTGCTGAGGGCCCCAACAATAGGTACTTAGATTAATATCAAATAACGATAAATTACAGTAACTTGGCGTGTTTAAAAGTTAATCATCTTATTTACAACAATTGCACTGTATTTACAGTTATTTACACACTCCCTACCTACTTATCTACAAAACTGTTGCACAAATCCGCCTTCGCGTTGCACATAAATGTAGGCACGCTTACGTACATGTCTCTTCACTTTATCTAATGTGTCCGTTTCACTTTTAACTTGCCTAAATGCGCGTTTGATGCGCCTTTTTAGTTCTTCCACACTTCTAATGTCATGTCCGGTTTGGCCGTACACAAGGTCCTTTACACGACCCCACAAAAAAAAGTCTAGAGGGGTTAAACCCGTGAGCGAGGAGGCCACGGCACTGGCCCTCCTCGGCCTATCCACCTTTCACCGCCGTACCACACACCGTTTAAAAAGTCCCGTACGGTGATGGCGACTGGCGACTGGCGCTTGCGACGAACGGGGTAGTGCGGGTGAGCGTGGGGGCGCGCGGGGGCCGACTGGCGAGCGGGCGGTCGCGTCGCACAGAGTACTTTTTTTAGGTAGGAAGTCGCGTCGGCTGGCGCTTGCGACGAACGGGGTAGTGCGGGTGGGGGTAGGGGCGCGCGGGGCCGATCAGAATGGCAACAGTTTATGCATGTCGTCGCCGGCGTTTTTGAATGAATTCGGTGCGGTGCGGCAACAGCTTATAAGTCTACGGGATGGTTTTATGCTAAAAAATCAATTCAATTTTATACGTAATTATTTTTGTATGAAAAAAAATGTGACAAATAATCAATAATTTATCTTTACTTTTGTAATCTATAAACACAATACTGTCTCCCATTGCAGCCGTGGCAGATATTTTTATAGCACCTTATATATAAAACTAAAAATAGAAAATTAAAATTCTTCGTCTGAGTCATCATCGATAATGGCCTTAAGCGCGCAACTAGTTAGATTTATGACCAAGTCTGCAGCGAGATTTTAAGTATACTATAGTCAATATTATTAATTCTACTTTATTTTAACAAGATAACCTTTTAAAGGTATTGTCACGGGTATTGTCATGATTTCCAAATATTAATAAGATTTGTAGTGATTTTAAATACTAAATATAAAAAAGTATTTGATTATCCTCGAATGATTTTTGTATCAGTGCCAGTGTAGTCATGAAGTTTAAAAGTATCCCATTTGACAGTTACCGAAAAAGTACTGGTTTTTTAACGAAACGGAATAGAAATATGATGTTTGGAGCATCGCCTAGTTTCTAAGTTAGTTCTCTTCAAGCTTCGAAATCAAAAGGTTGTCTTCAAGAAGTCTGATTCAAGAAATCTGATTTCAGTATTGATATTATATTGAGTATAATATTGCTATATACCAAGTTTGTATGTGTGCAAGAATTGAAACACAGAAATGTTAATACTGGAAAATAAATGTAGGCACGCTTACGTACATGTCTCTTCACTTTATCTAATGTGTCCGTTTCACTTTTAACTTGCCTAAATGCGCGTTTGATGCGCCTTTTTAGTTCTTCCACACTTCTAATGTCATGTCCGGTTTGGCCGTACACAAGGTCCTTTACACGACCCCACAAAAAAAAGTCTAGAGGGGTTAAACCCGTGAGCGAGGAGGCCACGGCACTGGCCCTCCTCGGCCTATCCACCTTTCACCGCCGTACCACACACCGTTTAAAAAGTCCCGTACGGTGATGGCGACTGGCGACTGGCGCTTGCGACGAACGGGGTAGTGCGGGTGAGCGTGGGGGCGCGCGGGGGCCGACTGGCGAGCGGGCGGTCGCGTCGCACAGAGTACTTTTTTTAGGTAGGAAGTCGCGTCGGCTGGCGCTTGCGACGAACGGGGTAGTGCGGGTGGGGGTAGGGGCGCGCGGGGCCGATCAGAATGGCAACAGTTTATGCATGTCGTCGCCGGCGTTTTTGAATGAATTCGGTGCGGTGCGGCAACAGCTTATAAGTCTACGGGATGGTTTTATGCTAAAAAATCAATTCAATTTTATACGTAATTATTTTTGTATGAAAAAAAATGTGACAAATAATCAATAATTTATCTTTACTTTTGTAATCTATAAACACAATACTGTCTCCCATTGCAGCCGTGGCAGATATTTTTATAGCACCTTATATATAAAACTAAAAATAGAAAATTAAAATTCTTCGTCTGAGTCATCATCGATAATGGCCTTAAGCGCGCAACTAGTTAGATTTATGACCAAGTCTGCAGCGAGATTTTAAGTATACTATAGTCAATATTATTAATTCTACTTTATTTTAACAAGATAACCTTTTAAAGGTATTGTCACGGGTATTGTCATGATTTCCAAATATTAATAAGATTTGTAGTGATTTTAAATACTAAATATAAAAAAGTATTTGATTATCCTCGAATGATTTTTGTATCAGTGCCAGTGTAGTCATGAAGTTTAAAAGTATCCCATTTGACAGTTACCGAAAAAGTACTGGTTTTTTAACGAAACGGAATAGAAATATGATGTTTGGAGCATCGCCTAGTTTCTAAGTTAGTTCTCTTCAAGCTTCGAAATCAAAAGGTTGTCTTCAAGAAGTCTGATTCAAGAAATCTGATTTCAGTATTGATATTATATTGAGTATAATATTGCTATATACCAAGTTTGTATGTGTGCAAGAATTGAAACACAGAAATGTTAATACTGGAAAAGGTGTGTTCATTTCGGTATCGTGATCAGATTTATATTGGACACTTAGTTCTTTTGTAAAATAAATTCATAGAAGTTTTATGATTGCGCGTGATTTCGTTTGCAATCCAGGATGAAAAGTAGTCTATGTCCTTCTCCAAGTGGTGGTTGCAATGCTTGTTAAAGGCTGCTAAGTCATAAGTACTAACATAACATAACACCAACATTGTCAACACATCAAGCTATTCAAAACCAGTTTACGCTGGTCTCGCATCGTACGGAAATCCTGTACAATGTGAGATCAGCTTATACTGGAAGGTATAGCTTGATGTGTAGCCGTGTGTACACTTAGTTCCCAATAAACGTTTTGACTTTGACTTTGGTCTACCCATGTGGCAAATTTCAGCCGTTTTAGTGAGAAAACGTAACAAACAAACAAACTTACTTTATATGATAAATGATTTTATTTCTGTGAGTAGGTTTGTTTAAACAATTTTACACGTCAATCGTACTACGAGTATTTCAACTAGATGAGGTCCGGCGTCTCCTATCTGACTATTCTGCTCACTCCCACACTACCCGCTACGCGTCCTATTTTCGCATTTGTAATATTAGTTATGATATCTATATTAGTCTGGGAATTTGAATAGTATGGTAGTTACTTTTAGTGCCCGAATATCATAAAATTCAAAGAGATGTCAGCATCGTAGAGGGGGCCCACTAGGGCCCAAGCCTGCCGGGAAAGCGGGATCATCCGAAAGGGGTACCGCTGGCCCGGAACATAAAGAGCCAAGGAAGGAACACGGGTGGGTTTTAGTCAGTAAGAGTCTGACACTCCCTTCCGCTCCACCCAGAGCGGGAGGGGTCATTTGATGATTTCCCATAAGGTTTCATGTCACCAAACTTTTATACCTAGAAGAAGTCTTACTCCAGAATTAATTATAAATTTATGACAGTTTTCCATACCGTCAGACGTCAATTTTATTACACGCATAGAGGATATCAGACTTTGGTAAAATCAACCCTAAGAAAGATGGAATACGTTCTGTTATCAACTAGAAAAGAAAACTGTGTGACCAACTAACTGACTATCTAGATATCAGATGGCTATCAAATCCTGGGTTTTAGACCCAGATTTATTTACGATGTATTTCATTATATATTTCAACATAAAATACAAAGACTTGTAACTTAAAATACCCCTAACTAGTCAATCAGTCGATCCAATCAGTTCCTGCCCGTATTAATGTTAGCCATCAGTCTTCGAATCTGATTAGATCAGAGCGATGCAGCCAAACGACCCACTTGAGGCTAAAACGTCGTAACTTACACCAAAACCTCTTACAAATACAACCTTTTCAAACTGAACACAGAAGTTCCGAACGAGAAAACACTCAGTGAGAAAAGGTTCTAAAGTTCTTTAGCTCAGGGAGTAGTTAGAACCTTTTCGAATTAAAGCGAGAAACTTATTAATGATCCTAGCACAACTCCTTGGCAACTCGTTACTGGAGCAATAAATAACGTAGCAACTGCTTTTAGAAGTTTCGCCTCTTTCAATCTTTTGATCACTATTAGTGTTCGTATTCTCATATAGATTGTTTATTCGTGATGTTATTATTATTTTTAGTTTAGGAGAGCTTGTGGCCAAATAATAACAGCCGCACGGGTCGATCGATCAGGTAAAGCTACGCTTGCCGCGGTTGGTGCGCGGATGGGTGACCATCTTTACATACCAAGAACCCTCTGTGCCACGGAAAGCACGTTAAACCGTTCGCCCCGGCTGCAATTCGTGGATGTTTGACAGTCATTACGGGTTGTCAGAGGCCCGTAAATATAACAACCAGTCTTGCCAGGGGTATCGTATTACCCAGTAACTGGGCTGTGGAGGTCAGTCAGGCAAGGTAAAATACTAGTATTCAGCTGCATCCGGTTAGGCTGGAAGCCGACCCCATAGTTGGGAAAAAGATAGGCAAATGAGGCAGATGATGATTATTCTTTTTAGTTTAGGTTATCAATGTTATTCAGTGGCGGTAGTTAGGTATCTGTTGATGGAGTATGGAACCGGCAAGAGAAGTCGTGCGGTGTCCCACAGGGATCGGTCCTGGGGCCGCATCTGTGGGACATCGGATACGACTGGGTGCTGCGCGCCGACCTCCCTAGCGGCGTCCGCGTCAGCGTGGTTTGTTACGCTGACGACACGCTGGTCCTGGCGCAGGGGAGGTCGCACCAGGCGGCGGCCGAACTAGCGACACGCGGGGTTGCGACAATCGTCGAGAGGATCCGGCAATTGGGACTCGAGGTGGCCCTGCACAAGTCCGAGGCCATGTGTTTTCATGGTCCTCGGAACACGCCACCGTCGGGTTCCCAAATAACGGTAGGAGGGGTTCACATCGGCGTCGAGTCGACGATGAAGTACCTGGGACTCGTCCTCGACAGCCGGTGGAACTTCGTGGAGCATTTCCGACGTTTGGCTCCCAGACTGGAAAGGGCCGGGGCTGCCTTAAAGCGGCTCCTGCCCAATCTAGGGGGCCAAACGCCTCCTGCCGGAGGCTCTACGCGGGGGTCGTGCGGTCCATGGCCCTTTACGGGGCACCGGTGTGGGCGCGTTCCTTGACGCGGCGGCCAGCCCGCTGGTTGAACTCGCCCCAAAGGGTCATGGCCACCCGGCTGGTCCGGGGATACCGTACGGTCTCCGGTGAGGCGGCGAGCCTCCTTGCCGGATTACCGGCATGGGATCTGGAGGCAAAAGTCCTCGCGCACATTTGGGAGTGGCGCGAGGAGGCGAAACGCCGGGGCGTAGCTCCGCTGCCGCGAGAAATCACGGTACAGCGGACAGAGCTCCGGCGGGATCTCAGGGCGGCATGGAGAGTGCGATTGTCGCAACCCAGCGCTGGGCACGCCACAATTGCGGCGATAAGTCCCCTCTTTGAGGAGTGGCTAGAGAGGCGCCACGGCGTCCTCACCTTCCGCCTGACGCAGGTCCTCACCGGACACGGTTGTTTCGGGAGGTTCCTGTTCCGGATAAGGCGGGAGGAAACGCCCGGGTGTCACCATTGTGTGGATCGCCCAGAGGACACGGTGGAGCATACGATGGAGGTCTCCCGGCTTAGGCGGAGCACCGCCGTGTCCTCGTGGAGGCGATTGGCGGTGGCGATCTCTCGCGTCCGGCCTTGGTTCAGGCCATGGTACGGAGCGAGAGGGCTTGGGAAGCCGTCACCTCCTTCTGCGAAGCAGTAATGTTCGCGAAGGAGGAGGCGGAATGCGTGAGGGAGAGGCAAAATTTGCGCCCTCACGCCCCTAGCCGCCGCAGGAGACGCCCTGGGCGTCGGGAATCGCAGGCCGCTTCCCGGCCACCGTAGGCGTGGGCTTGTGAACGGCGAGCAATGGGCAGCTCGCCGTTCGATAAGGACCAGGCCCGGGTCGACGGCGCGTTGTGTTCCACGCGCGCCTCAAAGAGATGTCAGCACCAATGACGGGGTTTGCTAGGACCGATGCCTGCTAGGGTTGCGGAAAAGTCCGAGAGGGATACCGTAGCCCCTGGCACAGGTAACTGAAGGAACACGGGTGGGTTTTAGTCAGTAAGAGTCTGACACGCCCTCCTGCTCTGCCCAGAGCGGGAGAAGTAATTTGATGACTTCCCACCACAAAAAAAAAAAAAAACAGTTATCTCTTGATGTTTTTGGTTACTGTACAGAAGTTTCGTTCGAGTTTATAAAAGAGTTTGATACCTTTTTTGTGCTCCGCCCAAGCCGGGCAGACCTGCACTGTATGCTCCACCGTGTCCTTAGGCGCCAATGTCTCTCAAAATGTCTGCTGACGTTGTCGTTACATTTTATTTTAAACCAATAGCCATATTATTCGGCTTCGACGATGGAGCAGCCCTACCTAGACAAGACCAGTGGGGATGCAGCCGACGAACTGAGAAGACGTCGATTGCAATAAATCGCGATAGATGAATGAGCTTGCTTTATTAGTAATTAATCAATAATTTGACACTACTGTAGTTAAGTATAAATTAATTTGTTTTGTATTTTAATGAATTGTAAAATAAATTAAGTTATCCATCAATAAATTGAATAATTCATCACATTTTATCTTTACTTTATAACTCCAAAGATGTTCCTCTAAGGCGCTGCGCTGCCGCTGCAGCGCTGCCTAAACGTAGGACACCGTAAAACGCTCAGTTTTTTATCGCATAGTTAGTCGTATAACAAACCAGATTGATTTTGTGTATTGCCAAAAGCTCAACGAAAAGACTTATTAAAAAAGCAGATACCTACAGACTAATTGAGAACATCCTCGAAGACTTGAAGTCGGTTAAAAATATTGCATAAAAATAAAATAGTATCATTATAAAAGAATCATAAAACAGAGCTCAAAATATTTTTTTCGTCGCTTATTCTTCAATATTTTGTAAACTAACATATTTTATGTAATGATAGTAAAGAGAATTCAATCAATTAAAGAAATACCAAAAGAAAAAAAACCACTAAGCCGTGCATTAATTCAGTTTTAACTAAAACTGCATAATTGGGTGGTTATTTCAGTCAACTAACATCAAACGCATCTCTGTTTTGGAACTTATCGGTTGCCGCGACGCGCTATTGTCAATTGTCTAAAAATTTGCTCCTTACCACGACTTAATGGGTTTAATAACTTATACCACTCAAGTTAAAAATAAAAAATACAGCTTATACCTCAAAATACAAGAATTTTAAAGCCTATCGCTTCAAGCGCATTATCACTTCCAATTCAAAAAATTACCCATAAAACACTAAAATGAGCATTAAAAAACTATAACCCTTAAATGCACAAGCACCCCTCAACCCTTGAATGCAGGCGCATTTCAACCTGAACATTTCCATAAAATGATGGTGTTAAAATAAAAACACGGGTAATGCATTAGATTAATGGTGTTTTAATGTCCGTAAATAAAGTGACGTCATGGTAAGTCCCATGGGTGGCGTCTGTTGCCGCTTAAGGTGGTTTCTTCCCCTAGTGTATAACGTTCTATGATTGATTAGGTTCATTACGTGTCCGCATGTAATGCATGCGTAATCTGATTAGGGGGACTTTAATTTTTGTACATGAAAACTGATACGCCTCGTGTGCGGATTTTATTTATTTATTTAAGGACAACCAAGAAAGCATACACCAAAGATACATGTTAAAATACCCATATCATTTTGATATTTTATAGTGTAGCTTTAATTAAAGGCTTCCACGGCATGCATTACAAATAGGATTAGGAAAGTAGTTTAAGTAGTAATTTAAGTAGTTACATACTGTATATGTACATAACGACACGGTTGGCGCAGTGGTTAAGCGATTGACTGCTGCGTTACGTGTCGCGGGTTCGATCCCCGCACGGAACAAACATTTGTATGACCTGCAAGTAGTTGTTCCGGCAATAGCGGGTAGCGGCGGGTAGTCTCCGGTGAGGCGGCGAGCCCCCTTGCCGGATTACCGCCATGGGATCTGGAGGCAAAAGTCCTCGCGCACATTTGGGAGTGGCGCGAGGAGGCGAAACGCCGGGGCGTAGCTCCGCTGCCGCGAGAAATCACGGTACAGTGGACAGAGCTCCGGCGGGATCTCAGGGCGGCATGGAGAGTGCGATTGTCGCAACCCAGCGCTGGGCACGCCACAATTTGCGGCGATAAGTTCCCTCTTTGAGGAGTGGCTAGAGAGGCGCCACGGCGTCCTCACCTTCCGCCTGACGCAGGTCCTCACCGGACACGGTTGTTTCGGGAGGTTCCTGTTCCGGATAAAGCGGGAGGAAACGCCCGGGTGTCACCATTGTGTGGATCGCCCGGAGGACACGGTGGAGCATATGGTGGAGGTCGGCCCGGCTTGGGCTGAGCACCGCCGTGTCCTCGTGGAGGCGATTGGCAGTGGCGATCTCTCGCGTCCGGCCCTGGTCCAGGCCATGGTACGGAGCGAGAGGAAGCCGTCACCTCCTTTTGCGAAGCAGTAATGTTCGCGAAGGAGGAGGCGGAACGCGTGAGGGAGAGGCAAAATTCGCGCCTTCACGCCCCTAGCCGCCGCAGGAGACGCCCTGGGCGTCGGGAATCACGGGCCGATTCCCGGCCACCGTAGGCGTGGGCTTGCGAACGGCGAGCAATGGGCAGCTCGCCATTCGATAAGGACCAGGCCCGGGTCGACGGCGCGTTGTGTTCCACGCGCGCCTCAAAGAGATGTCAGCACCAATGACGGGGTCCGCTAGGGCCGATGCCTGCTAGGGTTGGGGGAAAGCCCGAGAGGGATACCGTGGCCCCTGGCACAGGCAACTGAAGGAACACGGGTGGGTTTTAGTCAGTAAGAGTCTGACACGCCCTCCCGCTCTGCCCAGAGCGGGAGAAGTTATTATGATGATACCCCATCCTCAAAAAAAAAATGTACACCATGTTTAAACAAATAAAATTTACTTACTTACCTTCTTATCATACCATTCAGACCTTTACGTCATTTCAGCTATGAACAGAAAAATTGCACGTAAGAGACATTATTTGCCGAAAATAAACACAGATTCTGTCTCTGGAAGAAAAGTTTCCAAAGAAAACTTCTCGTATACTTAACCATCACCCAATTCCACGAAAACTTTTGTCAAAAAACATTCATTATAAGTATAGGTATGATAACAATTTGAGAAGCTGACTGCTACATTAAGCGTGTTAACAAAAGACGCATTTACGAGTCGCAAAGTGAAAAGTCGTGTAGCGTCGGAAAGCGGGCGCATGTTGGGTTCACCATTTTCGTGGCCCCAGGGATTTTTATGGCCACACACTGTGATGTCTTTTTTTGTCGGAAATTATGAAGGACGTGACTGAGGTGCTTTTTTGTGAATATAAAGGTCATAGGTCTAGGGGTCTATGGTTATTTATGCACTCCGGAAAGGTTAATTCCTCTGGGGATTTGAAGCTGAGTCAAATAACCATTTTCATCATTCATAAACAAATTATTGAACGAACTATCTACCAAAAATAACTCGAATCCCGTATATTTTTATTCACCTGAAATTGTAGATTTTAACAGCCTTTTAAAAACTGTAATAAAATACTTTGGCACAAAATAGGTGCTATAAGCACAAAAACTCTTTGTGATCCTACAATTTCGTCAGAGCAGAAACTGCAAGTAAAACGATCAAACACTATCCCTCTGTAGTCCAAAAGAGCGTTATTATTGACTCTTTTGAAAGCATTGAACCGAGCTATTTATCACCTACAGAGAAACTTCAAAGCTTACTTTATAGTCGCCTGCATTGTAACTCCGAACACACATGACACTGTGTCTCCATGTGTGATACATTACACAGATTTTGTTCAGAAAAAGGACACAGTAACACGTAATTGGAAGAGAGCTGTGTTTTGAGAACCACGTTTTCCAATAAATTGCGGCGTGTCATAAAGGCGTCGTCACGTATACTCATTGCGAAGGTTAAGCAGGGTATACAAATGTTGTAGGACAGTCGCTAAATTTGTATTTTTATATTAATTCTATAAAAAATTATGTGATAAGTTTTAAGACGTAACAAAGCAACAAATTGCAAGTAAAAAAGATCCAACCCATGCTGGAATAGATATTAACGGCTTTCACCAAAGAGACCTGAATCCCAGCAGTGGGGACAAAATAAGCTGAAAATAAAGTTAAGCAAAAGTAGTACCTACCGACATCGAAATTACTGGAAATCTTTAATAAACTGATGATGAAATTCCCAGTGGGATAAGACTTCTTTTTATTAGTAAAGAACCAGCAATTTCTGAGCCATCAATCAGTTCCTAACTAACTCTGCTTTAATTGTTTGTCCCAGGAGTACGGCTTGATTGCTCCGGGTAGGCATCCATAAATCAGGCAACGCCGAACCGTTTCATGCGATTCAGAACAGTAGAACTTGAGGAGTGTTAGGTGTAAAATTTAAATTTAGTGAAGAGAATCTTTATAGAAAACTGAAAGATTTTTTGCATACCTCACAATCAGAATTTGTAAATTTAGGTAGAGTTTCAGTAGTGTACGAGATGTAACAATATTAGGTTGTTCCTCTAGCTAACATGATTTAATTAAGATATATTTATCAATACAAGCACATTTCTTTGATTTCAGTTGTATTTAAATAGTATCGAAACTCAACAATTTAAAATATCTTCTATATCCACATGCGAAACACCAGTTTTAGCTTTAGTTTTTTCTCTAAATCCCGACAACTCATATTCCAGCGACACGGCTACATGCAGGACCCTCGGTACGACAAATAAGTGTTGGAAATTGGCTCGTGCGCCGACCGTTCGTTCAAATTTACGACTTAATATAAAGTAGGTTTTCCGGGGGAAATTCCGTGTCGTTTACGTGTCGTATCGGTATGTGTAATAACGGGTCCGTTCGCTGTATGCGCGTAATTATATATTTTTTTCGCTAGTTTGTATGCGTGTACCTACGCTAAATTGTTTGTTGCAGTTATGTGGCGGCTATTTTTCTTTGGAGTGGCGGCCATTTTGAATCGCGGCGGCTTGAAACGTTTGTTGCTATTGTTTTAGGATTAGTTTGTGGGTAAAGAAAGTATCTTGAATTTAACTCGACTTAACAGTGTAGTAATAAGCACACTCGGCGTTATTGTGTTCCATTTGTGTCTTCATTCATTTGATATTTCACTGTGAGAGAATCGGTATCATTTTAACGAATAGTACTTTTGCTTACGCATTTTATAAGTGAAATGATTAGGTACGATAATTAAATTGGCATGCTACCGTACCTACTTTTAAAATTAAATGGATTAATAACCTCTCACAGGTCTAGTGAAAGAGACTTTTGTTTGATACGCTCTTACAGTAAATCCTCATCATTATTAGTGAAAGTCATAACTTAAGTATTATATTTCTCGTCTCTTCTTTTCTTCCTAATGCTGGCTAAATACAGTTTTAGCTTATAACTAACGCGCACTAGTTAGGCTATCGATTTCTTTTCCCAGTTGACCTTAGTTTCCTTCCATAGCGAGTGGCATATCGAGAGCAGCGCTCAGTGCCTAGACTTATAACGATCTGACCCATTTTAATGTTTGTCCGTGACATTTATTTAAATAGCTTGTTTGGAATGTAGGTATTTAAAATGAAAATAAAGTTTAAACCACTGCAGACGTGATGGGTTGAGATATTTAAACACGATAATATAAAAAAATAAAAATATCTAATGTTTTAGTGGGTCAACGACCACTGGTAGTTTTCGTTGAAGTCGGAGTTGAGAAATTCTGTTTTCTTTTGTTTTATCGTGTTTGGAAACCGAAACCCATCACGTCGATGAAGTTTACAAAAAAAGAAAACAGATTTGAAACTGATATTTCAAGTGACTACACAAACTGCGGTCGCTGACCCCACCAAAAAAAAATACCTTTTTTTTTTCTTTTCTTATGTTAAGATATCGATAACCATCACGTCTCCGGAGTTTCACTAGCTAATTTGATTCGACCCTGTATAATCTAATTATTTTAGGTTGTAATTGAGCAAGTTAGAACCCGGGCGAAGGTTCAAGATTTCACTTAACCAAAAACCTAAATTGGTAGTAGTTACTAATTAGTATTGTTCAATAAGCTGCAGGTATTTTCAAAATCACTCTGTGGAAGTGTCGGCAACTTCGTAAGGAAAAGCTAGTCCTGCATAAACTCTACAAATAAATGGGGATTTCTAATTTATCGGCGCGCCTCGGAATGCTGTCGGGCAAAGAAGAAAATCTTACAAAGCGATGAATACCTATGTAGAATAAATACCTCGAAAGTAATTTCAGAAAACATTTAAAATAAATTTTTATAATTTTGCTTTCTGTTTATTTAGAAAAGATTTTAAGTTCCAAATGGTACGTATCAATCAATTAATCAACTCAGCCTATCGCAGTCTACTGCTGGACATAGGCCACTCCCATGACGCGCCACCACACCATATCCCTTCCTTCCGCAACCAGTCTGTCGCAGCCACCTTTTTGAGGTCGTTGAGCTATCTAGATGGGCGCGGGCCCCCGCTACCACACTACATTTGCCGATACGTGGTCTCCACTCTAGGATTCGTCTCGTCGTCGCTCCACCAGCCAGCGGTCCGTCGGCAAACATGGCGAGCCTACTGCCAGTTACCAACATAGCTTGCAGAGTGAGCCAGCTGAAGAGCTTGCTCACTCTGCAAGCTAGCAGTGGCCCAGTGGAAATGGCTGCAACTTACGAGTTGTAGGTCGTAGGTTCGAACCCAGACAGGCGCTTTACTTTGTGTAAATTATTTCATCACCACTGCTCTCAAAACTCACCACTCCCTCTTACCGAGAGGAGGCCCGTGTCCCAGCAGTGGGAACGTTATAGGCTGGTTATGCCGACTGGCAGTGTCCACTTTTCGGCACCGTATATTAATACGAGCAGGAGGCCCTGGTTGAAGACCTTAGTCTTCAAACATTGCGGTGACGAGAAAACTTGATGAAGTTTTCCAAACGCTGCCCAACCCAACTGGATACTTCTGTCGGCTTCTTTTTTGTGTCTACCGAGCTGGATGACTTGTCCTAGGTAGATATTCTCCTTGCGAAACAGTCGTCTCGCAAAAGGATGCTGCGGAAAGGGAGAGGGAGATCTTGTCCACTCACCCGGCCCGCAGAAGGAACACCGGGCGTCGGCGGAGAGCGGTCAAGGCCCTCTTCCAGCCCCCCTAAATGGATCCAGGGGCGACGAACTCGGGGAAGTCCGTCGCCCGCTGCGGACAAGCGGAGGAAGGAGGGGCCCGCTAAACAGGGGCCAATTACCGCGGCGGCAGCGTCAATCCGGAGGGACCCAGACAGCCCATGAAATCGGCGCTCACTTCCCGAGCGGCTGCGCCACCGGCGGCCCCACCCGAGCCTACCACGGAGGCCTGGACGACGGTCGTCAAGAATAAAATTTATGAAGAACTGTTGAAGAATTTGTAAAGTCGTCGCCAAAACGGAACCTTTCAGCCCCATCGGCCATCTGTTCTGCGAGCAATGTAGGGCAGATTGCTACTGCCAATTCTTCGGGCTATGTCGATTACCTTGGTTCTCCTGCGGATCTCTTCATTTCTGATTCGATCACGTAGGGAAACTCCAAGCATATATGTAAAAAAATCTATGACTCGAAAAATCGGCGGATGGCTCAATTCACGTGGACTGTTTACTGCTTGCTTAAAACTAGGAAGCTTTAATTATTTTGTAATTTAGTGAATTGTCAAGCATAATTGAAACATCGTAGCACACAAACCTAACAAAAGTAAAATTAAATAACAGCAAGAAGGAACTGTAACAGGACCCAGATCCTTTATTTTATCAAAACAAAACACATTTCTGTTGGCATGCCCGACGCCCGAGCCTGCGCGTCTTAATTAATTACATTTAGTTGTCAACCGTTGAGTTGTCTTCGGTGGTGTGTCCTCATAAATTTAGTTTTTGTCACAGACTGTAGAATGATTAGATACGGGTAAGCACTGTTTTAAATACTTATTGGTATTCAGGTACATCTGGTTATACTGGAAGTCTACCCCAACATAGTTGGGAAAACCCTAGGCAGATGATGGCTGTAGAGGGTTTAGTGCTCATATATATACAAGCGGCACGCGTCGCGACACGTCTACGGTTTCCGCCGATGATTGTCGACGGCTGCAGTTGCCTCTGCCGTTAGCAACGTGCCGCTCGTGTATTTGAATACGTACTCATATTCACGAGGGGCGATGCGTCTTCGGCTGTCGCCGATGATTGTCGACAGCTGCTGTTGCGTTAGCAACATGCCGCTCGTGTATTTGAATACGTACTCATATTCACGAGGGGCGATGCGTCTTCGGCTGTCGCCGATGTTTGTCGACAGCTGCTGTTGCCTCTGCCGTTAGCAACGTGCCGCTCGTGTATTTGAATACGTACTCATATTCACAAGCGGCGATGCGTCTTCGGCTGTCGCCGATGATTGTCGACGGCTGCTGTTGCCCCTGCCGTTAGCAACGTATCGCTCGTGTAGTTGAGCACGTACTCATATTCACGAGCGGCGACGCGTCACCGGCTGCCGCCGATGATTGTCGACCGCTGCAGTTGCCTCTGCCGTTAGCAACGTGCCGTTCGTGTATTGTAGCACCTTCTGATTTCGATGTGAACCAACTAATCATAATGCAGGCTATTGGCGTCTTTTTCTGCAAATTAAACAAGAAAGAGACAGAAGTAAATTAGACATTAACTTAAAACAAAACATTCTTAAATTTAAATGTTGTTTACTAGCTGCGCCCCGCGGTATCACCCGCATATGTCTCGATTCCGTGAGAATATCGAGATAAAAAGTATTATTTATTTATACAGAGTTGATGTGACAGAGGGGCATTAAATTACACTACGTAGACTATACGTGTTTAGTATTAATTCGATACGGTATAAAAATAAAAAGCACCAAACATGAGTTTTTTTTTCAAACAAACTAAATAGCTTACAAATCAGAGTAAAACGCAACCACCCTTTGTAAATAAATTTAACTGACCTTAGGTACCTAGGTAACAAAGCGCCAACGTTGCGAGCGCGCCGAAGCGCGGTGAGTGTTACCTCGTGTCAAAGCGGGCGGCCGGCGGCGGCGGGGGCGCGGGCGGTGGCTTAGACCTACGCTCGCGCTGGCTTTTATTTATTTATTTTTATTTTATTTATTTATTTATTTATTTGTACACATAGGTATAATGTAGTGGTACACGATGTTATGAAAATAGAAAAATATTGAGTCACTATGTGCTGCCTTGCAAGGCGTACAAATATTACTACACAGTTGGTAATAGGTATACAGGTAATAATAGCCTATATAATTTTATATAATGCTAAGTAACCATCTTAAATCTTTAGTAATAAAATTAACATAAACAAAATAATAACAAATTAAGGTAACAAAAATTATTAATTAAACTTAATAACTAAAGTAAGTAGGTAATAAATAAATCTGAGAAACTTATTACAGATTTTATTTTTCATCTAAATATTCATTTATAGTGTAATATGCTTTCTGTATCAGAAACCTATGGAGGGAATTTTTGAAAGTATTTAAGTCTTTTGAAGCTGTTATCGATTTGGGTAGTTTGTTAAATATTTTTGGAGCTATTCCTAGGAAACTTTTTGAGAATAAGGCGGTTTGATGGGTTTTTGACTTAAGCGCACCTGGATGGCGTTTAGTGGATAGGGTTTCAAATAGGTAATGGTTATTTTTGATAAACGTGGCAATTTCATAAATATATAGGGACGGAAGTGTTAATAATTTTAAATTAATAAAATAAGGTTTGCAACTGTCAATGTTTTGGATCATGCATACTGCACGAAGACACTTTTTTTGGGCTTTAAATGCCAATTCCCTATCCGTAGAATTACCCCAGAATATTACACCGTACCGTAGAGTGGTGGAGACGTATGCGTGCTATGCGGTAAGAACGGTGCTGCGATTGGCGACCTTGCTTAAATTGTGTAAAACATAGCAATATTGATTTAATTTTTTTATTATATGATCAATGTGTGTTTTCCATGTCATGTGCTGATCTAACCAAAGCCCTAGAAATTTTGTGTTGTCTATTTTAGCAATCTTATTATCTTCATACTTAATTTTTGTAATAATAGAGTTTGTTCGTTGGTTAAAATTCATGATGTGGGTTTTTCCAAAATTAATTTTTAGGTTGTTATCGGTTAGCCATTGAATAATTAGGCTTAAACTATTATTTATTTCATGTTCATAACTTTCCAAGTTTTTTCCTATAAATATTGTAGTACAATCATCGGCAAATAGAGTCATGGGGTGTTCTATGGTTTTGGGAATATCGCTTATATAACATAGGAATAACAAAGGACCAAGTACACTCCCCTGTGGTACGCCGTAATTTATTAATATTTGTTTCGATAAGTAGGTTTGTTCTATTTTAGTTCTGTGACATATTTTCGCTATTTTAGTTATTTGTTTTCTGCTAGGTACGACTCAATTAATTCTAAGACATTGCCCCTAATTCCGAGTTTACTTAATTTTATGAGAAGGGTTTTGTGATCCACAAAATCGAACGCCTTCGTCATGTCCATGAATAACGCTGTAACTAGGACTTTTTTGTCCATATTTGAAATAATTTCATTTATTAATTCAAATAACTATATAACCTAACCAAACAAAAATATAAAATATAATAACCTAAACTAACTAAAACTATTAACAAATTAAAATATGGCGTCGAAAAATTCCTCTGCATCGCTGTCGACTGGTAAAGTACCCAAGAGACTGGCGGCATTGCCACGTTGTATGGCAATGCTAAGCCTCTGGCCAAGGTAAAGGCCAGCCCTTGGATCCCGGGAAGTGTCAACAAGCCGTTTGGAGATTTCGTTGAACAAACCGTGAGCACTCGGACCCCACGGCCCGAGGGTTTCAACCCCAAACGGCTCGAAAATATAATTGCCGATAAGGTTATTATACTTTCGCCGTTTGAGGTTTTCCGCAGCCGCAGCAGCAGCGCCTGCACAGCACGCCGAGTCAGGAAGATGGGATGGCGCAAGAGTATCGACACAAGTTGCGTCCCACACTAAAGGCCTACCCACCTTCCAAGGAAATAAAGACATGCCGTCCGGTCTCTTGCCATCGTCGCGTGCCAAGCCATTAGGTTCTAATACAGCTGGAACGCCGACGGTGACAAGAGCTCGTCGGATGATGTCATTTATGTTCGCGTGCCGAGCTAAGCGGCCCGCACTTCGGCTGCAAGACAGGCCATGGTGTCCAAGGCTGTTGACAACTTCGCCACAGATAAATTAATTAATTAATTCATAGATAGCCATATTAATATTTTTATGCTTTCTAAAACCGTACTGTTCCTTAGTTAGGATATTGTTTTTTTCTAAGAATGAATAAATGTTATAAATAACTTTTTCGATGATTTTGGAAAACACTGGGACGAGTGCAATAGGTCTATAATTTTTCATATTTATCGGATCACCCTTTTTATGAAGAGGTTTGATGATAGATAGTTTTAAGTCTTTAGGGAATTTACCGTTATCTATACAAAGGTTTACTATATAACTAAGAACTGGTGATATTTCGGTAACCACGTTTTTTATTGCATGTGTAACAATATCATCATAGCCGGAACTATTTGTATTTTTTAGAGCAATAATAATTTTATGTATGTCATGTGGAATAGTGGGTGCTAAGAACACGGAGTTAGGGTTTGAATCGATTAATGTCGATTTATAATCAGTGTTGTGATTATGATTATTTATAGGTTGAACTTGATCAATGAAATAGTTATTAAATAATACGGTTTTGAAGTATGCACAACTACAAAAACACTAAATTTATAAATTCTCGATGTGTCCTCCATTCACATTAATGCAAAAATTATACCAACGGAGAATATTGAAATTTATTTTTCTAATTAAATCATTGTCCGTTGCTAAGCACTTTAAATGAAATGAAATGCTAAAATAATCCAATTCTTTAGTTCAACCATTGTATTTATTATAATTTACCTCTGAGGCATACACTTCACCCTTAATGTACCCCCACAAAGGAGTGAGGTCTTAAACTTATTTAGTGTCCTATCACAATCACAAAACAAAATCACAATTGTCAGCGCGGAGCTTGACAAAACAAAAGTGCAGGAGGTTCCGTACATATCATACGTTCCAAAAGGCTAGCATCGGCGCACTTAACGATCGCAAGGATCTAGGATGCAATAGCAACACACTGACCTATTTCTATTTATTTTACGTGTGTTTGCTATGATGTCACTCTCGTAATGAAAGTGCAAGTGTGTGTGTATTTACACGCACGTATGCACGTTTTGTGCACGAAAATATTTGGTTGTACTTGTGACTTGCGTCAGAGCGGCAACAACGCATCGTAGGTTATACTCAGATTTATCGTTTTAAGGTGCATGACCTATGCGTATAGACATAATCAGCTGTTAGGAAAGATACATCGTGTTCAAACGGGGCAAAAACTTAAAAAATCATTTGCGACTATTTACTGCTCCTATTTAATTGATTTTTGGTACAGAGCATGAAAATGGTACCTACTTAGTATAGGCAGTTTAAAGGAAAGCCCCTCTGTCGTATCAACTCTGTATATTCTTTATTGTATACCACAAAATACATAACAAAAAATAAATTGAACACTACAAAATATACAATGGGCGGACTTATCGCTTTCTACGATCTCTTCCAGGCAACCTTGGCAAGTACAGTGATTTGTCTGGACATAAAACGGGGCTGTCGTTGGTGCAAATAAAAAGTATCTATACAATACACTAAAATAGATACGCAGATATATACTTATCCTAAATAATAGATACATAAATAACTAGTATCTAGTATCTTATGTTCTAACCCAGGCCATGTTCTACCCATATGCCAAATTTCATCCGAATCCGTTTAGCCGTTATAGCATGAAAGCGTAACAAATAAACAAACAAACTTACTTTCGCTTTTATAGTATTAATTAGCATAACGTTTTTATTTGTCCAGACTGTAACGCTAGCCAGAGATACTTAGGCAATTTTTAAAAAATTTCCGCTATTCAATTTTTAAAACTCCCTTTGTCACTATCAAACTCGCATTTTAAACGTACATTTTCCTGTTATAAATCCTACACTCGACAAAGACAAGTGCTATAAAAAGCCTCCATTAAATTCTCTTTGCGTTCAAAGCATGTCTAACAATACTTAGCTCTGTCGAAGCAAAACGTAAATTATAAGGCTACAGCGTCGCATTAAAGCGTCGCACAAATTCATGAAAATAGGTTTATTTGTTTAAGAAAACCTGAGTTTACAAATTATTCTGTGCCGAATACAAAAATGTTCCTCTAGTCTCAGTAGTTCAGTTGTTTTGTTCGTGGCCGTACTACTAAGACTATATTTGTCTCATTAGTTCGGTTATGACGTCAAACTGAACTGTTGAAACTTCGATGTAAAACAAAACTTTTATTCTAAACAAGTTTTTATTAAAGTATCTTAGCAAGATTGTTTCTGCTTATTGATGTTCTTAGTCTAAATTCGCAAAAAAGGACCTAAAAAAATGTATGTTTTTTATGAAGAAAATGTACTACCTACCTACTTATGTTTTAAAAGAAGAAAAAATGCTATGTTTTTTATTATGAAAATGTACCTACTTATATTATATAAGATTTTTTTTACAAAGAAAATATGGTTCAGTATTCTCCGGTCAGTATTTTTATGAAAGTGCCGAATAATTAATAACTACCAAATGATTTCAGAGAATATGTTTGATTCTTTTAATTATAATAAAAGCATTTTAAATAATAATTATTTTAAAAAAAAGATACCAGTATCCCGGTTAGGGATGTAAACATATTATGTTTACATCCCTAACCGGGATACTGGTATCTTTTTTAGTATCAACAGTTCGGTGTGACGTCACAACCGAACTAATGAGAGACAATTTTGTCTCAGTAGTCCGGTCCCCAACAAAATAACCGAACTACTGAGACTAGAGGAAAGTGTTATAGGTACTTTCACTTGTAGCGGTATCTACATCGCCAGTGGCGATGTAGATACCGCTACAAGTGAAAGTAGTAAGTACGTCAGTGTGAAGCGCAGTTCGCATGTGGCGATTCGCCACATGCGAACTGCGCTTCACACTGACGTCACGCAAAATCCTGCATCGCACAAGCAGAATTTACCGCGCAACTAGCATTTATACAACGTCCCGACATCAATCGTCGGGCAGTTGCAGTTGCGTCGGAGGATCCTCCCTTTACCTAGAGGTATGTGCGAACTTTACACCTTGTTCCTCATACTTCTTTACACTTATTGTGCAATACAATACATTATTTTGATAGATTGCAATGTTTTCAAACACATTGAAGTCTGGGTATGTTAGCATTAAACTTATAGCATGTCTTCTTCGTTGTAGATCAGCCTTGAAGGTGTTAAAAATTTTCCAATTAAACATAATTATTCATGTAATATGCTTTATTTTTATTTTCATACCTACATCTGTTTATTTTACAAAAGCGTATGCAAATTTTGAGAACGGCTTCATTTTCGGGACTTGATTGAAGGGACGATGTTTTTTTTTTTTCTTGTTGTATAAATTTACATTTATGCGTCACGACAATTTAAACTCATTGTAAATGTTACATATCTTTTTGTTTTCTTTTAATCTTTTCAATAGCAGCATGATGTATCGCGATCTGCTTTTCGTGAAATTCTATTTGATCTTTCATTTGACCCCTTAGATTCTCAATGAGTTCTCTCTCTTTTTTGTAGAAGTATTGAGCTTCTTTGGCAGTTCCCAATTTTTTTAAAGCACCGCCGGCATCTTGGATCGACCCTGCTCCTCTACCGCCAGATCCGGCGCAATGACCTGCAAGATTAATATTAGTATTTTTATTAACCATGAAATTATATCTAGCTTTCTTAATACCTACCTATATACCTATGCCTGCCTATGTACCTATACCTATGCCTGATATGGAATAAAACCATTAAAACTATGTTTTTCACAATTGAATCTCGCCATAGCCTAAACAGCATTGTCCTTACTATACCATCGTTGATAAAGATTCGCGATGACATGCAAAGGAAGAAGAGCTCTAGATTAGATACTACAGTCATAGACAGCATGTCTAGGTCTAGGTAGAAGGTCTACCTTGCCTCTATACCTAAAGCAATGCGTTAGGAGTAGCTCACATCCCAATACGAGCAAATTCGTGGCGTGGTACGTAGTGGCACCGTGCCACGGCGCTTCAGCATGCAACACTGTAGATTTGCGGAAATCTAGTTGGGCATGGCTGGTTCTACTTGGACCTTGGTCGAGCTTTGTTGGGGCCTTGGTTCGTACAATCATGCGTAATGCATCGTTCAGACAGGAGAGGACAGCGGACAGGGGAGGGTTTGTCGTTTGCAAATTTATGTTTTGGCTTCCAACAACACGCTTCGCTTGCTTGATTGCTTGGCTTGGTTTTGTAGACGCAAACCTACCTTGCCTCCTCCTTCAGAGGCGGCAGGGTGGCGTGGTCTTGAGGGAGAGCGCAAAAGTCGTGTAGATCCTCAAGGCAAGTCTGGTGATGTTCCTTCTCGAGGTTGCCGCCCTGTTATTGGTCTAATTCCATATGAATTAGACGTAACAGAAATCACTGGACGATTTATCTCAGGGGTGGCGAGGTCATGCCCCTGGGTGTCCACCATCGAACAAGAGCAGATGATGGACAGCAATGACCTCCCGCGTGTTTGTGCCGTGCGCGGGGACCCGTACGGAGGGATGAAGGAATCCTGGTGATTGAGTGGAGCAGGTTGCACACAACACATCACTTTGGCTCGGATTTCCTCTTACACGGGAGATCGTGGGGTAGCTACCCACGACCAATCGGCTGAGGCATCCCATAAGCGGGATGTCAAGCGAGGGTCGGCTTAGTGGGGGGGGGCAGCCGGCGTGGCGTGGGGTCTTGGGATGAGTTGCGGCATAGTCTCGTGTCGTATACAGTTCCGTGATCTTCCGTCGCGTGCGGGCTCGTCAACTTCCTACTAGGTTGATCCTATACCGAAGGAGTAGCTCTGGCGTACGCTCGTTGAACGGGCGACGTCCCCGACTGAGGGCTCCGTGGCGGGTGGAGAGCTCCAACGGTGAAGCATAAACGTCCAAACATATGGATAAAGAGACTCACAAAACAAACGAACCACAAGCTGCGTCCCGCTCGTCGGATGCGCTTACACAAACAAACGCACCAAGGGCCGCGTCTTCAGATGCGCCTTCCATATCCAAAACAAGGGTTGCGTCTCAAGATGCACCTAAGCAGCAACTGCCAAAGAGTGCATCCACAGATGCACCCTACAAAACAAAAAAACGCCCGGCTGCGTCCAAGGATGCGACGAGGAAGGCACCCGTAAGGGATGCGCCACAACAGGCTGCGTCCCGAGCGACCCCAACCTCGTCTGCGTCCATGGATGCGCCTTCTAACACGAACCTGACCGAAAGGCCAAGGACAGCACTCGCTCATGGCGACTCGAGGAGTACTGCAAATGTGGATGCGCCCAAAACACGGGCTGCGTCAACGGCTGCGGACCCTGAGAGGGACCTGACGAGTCTGGCTAAAGCCCCACTGGCAGGAGCATCGAACGCCAAAAAAGGGCACACAGTGTCCAAGAAAAACACGTCCCTCAAAGCGGTGTCGACAACGGCAGAGATGCCAAAAGACGAGGCTGCCGCCGGCGCTAAGCGCAAGCGCAGCGCGAGGCCAAGAGGACGCAAAAACCCAACAAAACCAAACACAGAACCACCGGCCAGGGCGCAGAAGCGTTTGCGTCCCGAAGATACCGCCACACCAACTGGGGTAGGCAAGAAGAGCAAGCCTGCTCGCTCCCGTATGGTGGACGGAACTTTGGTGAGCTACGCTGAAGCGGCCGCGTCTTTCAGGAGCAATGAGCTATGCGTTGCCGTCATGACCGAGCCTTTCTTGGAAATGACACAGGAGCAAGCGGAGGGGATCCGTCAGACGATTGAGAACCAGCTCCGGGCTCTGCTAAAGGCTCCTTTTTTTTTATTTTTTTTTTTTTTTTTTTTTTTTTTTTTTTTTTTTTTTTTTGTCGCTGAGAAATGCTTTATGCATCCCCGCTCGTGGGGGACGAGACGGGGTATGTGGGACTCCTGTCAAAATCCGCACTCGACAGTATACCCACTAAAACTCAGCGGTGTTCCCGCGACGCCGTGATGGGAGGGCTATGGGAAATTGGCTCAGCCTCTGCTTCCACAGCCCTCCCGGCGTATGCCCGCCTAGTTGGCGGTCCCCGCATGCCCCCCATTTAACTGGGGGGCTACGGGAATGGCCGGGAACACCTGGCCATTCCCGTCCGACACTGGTGGAGGCCTGTGCAATACAGGCAAGGGTGCCCCCGCACCCGTTGCCTGCTGGTCTCCACCTGGGAGGAGTCGGAGATGACCGTCATACTGACGTCTTCTCCGACCCCTCCTCCGTCTTCGGAGCGCCGCCGCGTGAGGGTCGTCCTCCCGCGCGCGCTCCGCCGCCTCCTTCTGGGACATGACGTGTTCGCAGAAGGAGGCCACTGCCGCCCAGGACCTCTCATCGCCCAGCATGGCGTTCACCAAACCGGGGAGTGAGAGGTCCGGTCCAATCACCGCAGTGAGACTGCGGCGCGGCTCCGACCACGACGGGCACACCGCGAGGGTGTGCTGCGCTTCGTCCTCCGCCGCGCCACAGTCGTGGCACGACGGTGTCTCCTCCCGTCCGATTCGGTGCAGGTACGATCCGAAACAACCGTGTCCGGACAGCACCTGCACCAGACGAAACGAGAGAAACCCGTGCGACCGATCGAGCCAGTCTCGCAGGACCGGCCCGATCGCGTCGAGGGTTCGGCGGCCGAAGGCTGCGGTGGCGAGGTCCCTCGTCCAATGGACGACAATGGCGTCCCTCGCCTCCCGCCGGACGGCCTCCCGCTCTTCCGGGGCGGGGCGTTCTCCTCTCGCCCTGCGCCCCGCCGTCCATTCGTATACTCTGGCGAGCACCCACGCCTCGAGTTCCCAAGGAGGGGTGCCAGCCAGAGCACACGCTGCCGCGAAACCCACCGTGCGGTAGGCCCGCGACACCCGCTGGGCTATGGCCCTTTGGGGGGCCCGCAAGGCGGCGGCGTTCTCCCGCCTTTGGAGGGAGTCCTCCCAGATAGGGGCCCCGTAAAGGGCCATGCTCCTCAAGATGCCGGCGTAGAGTTGCCGGCATCGCGCACTGGGCCCCCCCAAATTGGGGAGCAGCCACGAGAGGGCGCCCGCAGTCTTCAGCAGGCGCGTCGACAGCCCGCTAAAATGCGGGCCGAAACGCCACCTGCTGTCGAGTACAAGGCCCAGATATTTCATCTGGGCCTTCACCTCGATTCGGACGCCCTCCACAAATATGTGGGCGTCTGGTGGTTGGCGCTGCCGAGGCCCGTGGAAGAACACAGCCTCGGTCTTGTGCAGCGCCACCGTCAATCCTAGGCGGCGGATCCTCCCTGCGACCAAGGATCCGCCCGCCGAGGCCAAGTTGGCCGCCTCCCTGAAACTCTCCCCCCGGGCGGTGAGGAGAGTGTCATCCGCGTAGCAGACGACACTCGTACCTTGGAGGAGAGTTCCCCGCAAGAGCCAGTCGTAGCCGACGTTCCAGAGGAGAGGTCCCAGGACTGACCCCTGTGGAACGCCGGCCTCGACTGCGTACCGCCGGACTTGGCCAGCCCTGTTCACGAGGACGATCGCCCGATCCTCCAGGTAGCTGGCCAGTAGACGCCGCATATATCGAGGCACCCCGTGGAATCGGAGTGCCTCTAGGATGGTGCTGTGGGGAACAGAGTTGAAGGCGTTGGCTATGTCGAATGACACCGCCAACAATCCGTCCCCCACCTCCACCGCCTCCTTCACCTGCCTCTTGAGGCAGGCCAGCGCGTCCACCGTCGAACGCTCAGCCCGAAAACCGAACTGAGCGTCCGACAAGTCCGGCCCGATACGCCGCATATGGCCCTTTAGGCGGGCAGCGATTATCCCCTCGAACATTTTTCCGACCTCATCGAGCAGAACGATGGGCCGGTATGCCGAGGGGGAGTCTGCAGGACGGCCCTCCTTGCGGAGGAGGCACAACTGCCCCTCCTTCCACGGTTTCGGGAACCTTCCAGACGCAAGGCATGCGCTGAAGAGGTCCCGAAACCGCTCCTCCATTTGGGTGGCGGCAATTGCCACCACCCTCGCCGGGACACCGTCGGGGCCCGGAGCCGTCTTCTTGGCGCGGATATGCACAATCGCTGCGCCAAGTTCCGACTCCGTGACAGGAGAGGGAGCCTCCTCTTCCTCCTCATCCTCCAGCGGGGCTCCACACATCACTGGCGGGGTGAAGTTGTCCCTGCACGGAAACAGGGACTGAACCACCCCATCCAGAAATGTGGGCTCCAGGGTCTCGACAACCGGGGGACCAAAGGGGCGCAATTTGTTGCGTGCCGCCTTATACGGTCTCCCGTATGGGTCGTTGTCGAGACCCTCCAGCAGCTCGGCTCTCGCCGAGTCTTTAGCGGCGGCGATGGCCCGATCGAGGCCCATTTTTGCCTCCACGTACACCTCGTAGAGGCGGTCCTCGTCGGGCCGGTTGCGTCGACGCCGCCGCCGACTCCGCGTGTAGGCCCTCTTGGCCGCCACGCAGGCGGTTCTGAGCCCCGCCAGTTCCTCCGACCACCAATAGACGGCGCGGCGGGGAGCCGGGCGGCGAGACCGGGGCATGCTGGAGTTGCATACCTCGGTCAGAGACTCCCTCAGCTGGCCCGCCGCGGTGTCCACATCCAGGCCGGCGGTAGGCGGCGACAGCCAGTCCTGGATGAACGCCGCCTCCGCCGCTGCCTCCCTGTCCAGGCGGGTGAAAGCCCACCGCGGGAACGGTGATCGCCCCGAGAGGGGCTGCACCGTTCCGGGGCCACTGGCGGAGATGTCGAACCGCACATAGCGGTGGTCCGACATAGTCTCCACCAAATCCACCCGCCAGTTCAGCACGCGCGCGGCCAACGCAGGGGTGGCAAAGGTGACATCCACTATCGAGCCACCCTGCCGCCGCACGCATGTCTGGACGTTCCCTCTGTTAAGGAGGGAGAGCCCAGAGGAGGCCGCCCACATCTCCACTGCCCGCCCGCGAGGGTCGGTGGCCCGGTTGCCCCAGGTCACCGACTTGGCATTCAGGTCTCCCAATACGGAGACCTGACGCGGCGCCGCCCTTCCGACCACGGCGGCCAGGACTCCGAGATAGTTCTCGAAGTCCTGAAGAGGGCGGTTTGGGGAGAAATAGACGCCCACGAGGGCTACCTCTCCCCACGCGGCGGCCACGTATCCCGGTCCCCTCTCTAATAGCGAGAGGGGAGGGGAGTCTGTGGAGGACCGCGCCGCTAGTGCCACCAAGCCGTCGTCGTCACCCAGCCAACTGCTGGGGATCGAGTAGGGCTCGGCGACCACCGCTACGTTCACCGACCACTCAGCCACGGCCTGCACCAGCAGGTCCTGGGCCGCTCTGCAGTGGTTGGTGTTCGCCTGGAGGATGCGATGATTGGAAACCATTATTCCGACATCGCACCCCCCTCCTCAGCTACCGCCGCTGGAGCTGGAGTTACAGCGGCGGCGACAGCGGCGGTGGCGGCGACAGGGCGAACCTGCGCCGGCACTATGCCCTTCCTCGTGGGCGGCTGGCAATTCCTGCCCCCCATCTTGTGCCCCGCGGGGCGACCACTGGCAGCACACGCCGGGCAGTGTGGCGTGGCGGCACCGCAAGTGGCACTCCTGTGTCCCTCCTGTCCGCACCGGAAGCAAGACTCTCCCCAGTCGAACTTGGAGGGACACGTAGATCGGGTGTGGCCCGGCGCGAAGCACTTGAAGCAGCGCGCAGGCTTGTCCTCAAGCAGCCGGACCACAGCCGAGCTGAAGCCCACGAGCAGGCGTCCCTTGGTCGCCTTAAGTGCGGCCGCCGCCGCGGCGACTGGGCACTCGACGCGGATGGCGCCCATGCCACGGCGGCCGGGCCTGATGGCTCCCCCCCTTACCGCACTAGCGCTGCAGCCTCCCGCGGTGGCAACGGCCGCCACCACATCCTCTTTAGTGACCGAATCGTCCATATCGATCACCTCCAAGGATGCGGTCTTGACTGGTCTGGCAACCGTCGCCACATCCGCGATGACCTCCTGCAACTTTGTTGCAAAGAGGTCCGCGTTTACGCCGCGCTGATCGCCCCCGAACTCAAAAATTCGGGCTCCGGCCTGGGTGCGGCGGCACGTGATGTTTCCAATCCCCAGCCGGGAGGGATCCGCGTTAGCACGAGCCCGTCTTAGGACGGACTCGTACGTTTCGCCCCGCTCCGCGGCCTCCGGGGTGATGGTCACCACGACCGCTGCAGTTTTGGGAGGAACCAACTTCCTCCCGCCCGCCGGAGCCTTCTGGGCTGCCGAAGCAGTCGCAGCGGGCTTGGGCTTTCTGGCCTTTCCCCCCTTGCCCACTTCCGTCCACGCCCGGTTGGACGGGGTGGTGGAGGGAAGCATGGCGTCATCCCGCTGCGTGTTCTGGTGGGCTGCCGGAGTGGCAGACGCTCCCTCCGCGCTTGTGGTGGGGGTTTGAGGAGCCACAGTGCTCCTCTTGCCCGTCCCCTTGCCCTTCCCCTTGCCCTTGGGGGGCTTCGAGGCCTGGGGCTGCACACCCGATGGCGGGTCTCCCACAGGCTGTGCAGGTACAGGTACCGGCTCCGTCGGTGGCGGACTCTTATCCGCCGCTAGCGGCGGGCGGAGCCGCTTTTCCGGCAAGAGCCGGTCCTCTATCCCTGCGAAGCAGGCTCTTGTGAAGGCCCTCTCCTCCATGACAACCTTTCGGAATATTTCCTCAAGGTTGCAATTGGAGGAGGTGGAGCCTCCTACCACCTGTCCAGGGGCTGGTTGCGCAGGCCGAGCCGTGACCTCAGCCAGCTTCTGGTGCAGCTGACTGACCTCGGACTGCAGGCGATCCACCTTCGCCTGCAGCTGCCGCGTCTCGTCCGTGGCCGTCCGCTGCACCAGCTCGGTGATGATGCCGTGCATGCTCACGGCCCGGCATTTGAGGGCCTTCTGAAAGGTCCCCTTCAGGTTGGAGGACTTGGAGGCGACCTCCAGTACCTCCTCCTTGTCCTGGAGCGCCATACGCTCCAGCTCCGCCAGGGAGTGGTCGGCGTACAGCACAATGGATGTGCCGTATCCAGCCCTCGACCTGGCGGCCCGCGCCTGCTGCTCCCTGGCAGCGACCTTCTCCTCGAGGTCCAGCTGGAGCTGATCCCTCCTCGCCAGGCCTAACTGACGCTCGGCGTCCAACAGGCCCACGTCGTGGGTGGGGGTCGAAGCCGAAGTCGAAGCCTTTTTTGACTTTGGCTTCCTCTTCGACTTTCCCACCGACTCCGAGGAGCCCCCGGACCCGACCCTCAGGTAGGTCCGCTTCCGCTGAAGGCGGTCGTTTTCGGCCGCCGACGTGTCCATGGTGGACTCGTCGGAGTCCGAAAACCCCGCCCGCAGACTGGATAAGCTGGCCGCGGATGGTGCGCGGCCTGCTTCAGCGTGGCCCTTAGAAGGGCCGGTGGATGGGCCCTGGGAAGGGCCACTGCGTTGGCCCTGAGAAGGGCCGTTTGAATCGCCCTGAGAAGGGCGACTCGGGTTAAAACAAAAGCGCCCGGAGGCGTCTCGCATGGGTTTCTTCGACATTGTCACAGACGACCGCATTTATGTCTGTGAGTCACAGCGCACTTTAGCCGCCGGTCTGCCACTCCGTTACGGTGGTCAGACACGGCGTTGCCCGGGGGATACTACGTGGAAGTATGCGCTGTGGGGGATCCCCCCTGCTAAAGGCTCCTGAACCAACCGACACAACTGATACCAACGACAGCACCGCGATCCATTTTAGAGGTCGGGCCCACTTCGCTGAAGGAGTCCTTAAGACATGGTGTGAGGACGACTTCACACTGGCCTGGCTGAAAAGGGTCATACACAACTTATCGTCCCCGTTACCGGGGACCGAGTTAACCGTTCGACCTCAAGCCGACATACCGAAGAAGGCAATGTGTATGTTGTTTGTTCCCGAGAACAGCGAGAACACAACGGAGCTGCTCAGGATGCTGGCGAGGCAGAACCAGAACCTAAAAATTAACACCTGGACTCTGACACATGAAAGGGCTAGACAGGAGCCCCCGGGTACCTGTCTCTTCTTTCGTGTGCCGGAGACCATGGTCAAAACCATTAAAGATCAGCAACGGCGAGTATACTACCTCATGGGTAGTATATACATCCGCTTCCTGGACGAGGGCGGTGCCAGGGAGGATGCCGCCGCGCCAACATCACGTACAACCTCGGTTGCGCCCCAGGGGGAGTCTGTTCCGCCGCTTCCTGAGCGTTCCCCGTCGCCTCCCGCGGCGGGGACTGTTGGGGAGGCGGTGGATCTGGCGACTTCCATGGCAGCAATGGAGGTTGTTTCAACAGCAGGTTCAACCAGGGATCCACCCTCGTCCGGTCTGACTTCGGATGAGGATTGCTTTCCGCCGGGGGAGAGTAGTGAGGGCGAGGACAGCAGCCTCTGCTCCTCTCCTCTGCGGGACTAGGATCCTACAGACTAACCTCCAGCACAGCCAATCTGCGTCGGCTACCTTGCGCAGAGAGCTGGAGAACCAACAAGGAAGAACCATCGCCCTCATCCAAGAGCCGTGGATCAGGGGTGGCAGAATATGCGGTCTTGGCAACATCGGGGGCAAGTTGCTACTAGACACCTCCGCAAGTAACCCGCGTACCTGCATTTTTGTCCCAAAACATGTACCTAACCTTTTAATCAACGAATTCTGTTCGAGGGACTTGACAGCAGTCAGGCTTTTCAGAACCGAACAGGAACTCCCGGACATTGTACTAGCCTCGGCATACCTGCCAGGCGACGAGGAGGTGCCTCTGCCAGAGCTCGCCTCACTGGTTGAGTACTGTGAAAAGGAGAAACTGGAACTAATCATCGCGACAGACTCCAATGCGCATCACACGCTCTGGGGTAATGTCAAAACCAACAACCGAGGTGAGGTAATGCTTGATTTTATTCTTAGTAATAACCTTCTTTTACTAAATAAGGGCTCCGAGCCTACCTTCATAAACGCGAGATCGCAAACAATAATAGACTTAACTGTAGCAACCTTAGGTATATCCAACTCCATACAGGACTGGCATGTGTCCACTGAGATATCATGCTCAGACCACAGATGGATCCGCTATACCATTAACTTCAACCTAACTAAACCACAGCCAAGAAGGGTTCCGCGCAACACAGACCGAGCCAAGTTTACTAAACTGGTTAGGGCTGAACTAAGCAGATTACATGCCCTTCCGGCTGAGATACCAATAACCAACATAGACGAACATGTAAACCACATCACATCCATCCTTCTATCTAGCTATGAACAGTCGTGTCCCCTCACGGTACCCAGACAGGGAGCTCGCCATTCCTGGTGGAGTCCAGAACTGGAAAGACACCGACACAGGTTGAGAAGACTGTTCAACAGAGCTAGGAACACACGGTTACCAGTAGATTGGGACCGCTATACAACAGCTCGTAAAACCTATAAAAAACTGATACGCCTCAGAGGAAAGAATAGCTGGAGGCGTTTCTGCACTAACATCGAAAGTAACAATCAGGCAACAAGGGTCAAAACTTGTCTAGCTCAAGAGACAGACCACTCAATAGGATGCCTGAAAAAAACAGATAACACCTACACAACAAACGACGCTGAGACAAGCGAATTACTCCTAACCACCCACTTCCCAGGATGCCAGATTGCCACCCAGCAAAGCTGGGAACCACATACGGAGAGGGCCACGAGCAGCCTAGATTGGGAAATGGCGTTGGAAGTAATCGACAAAGACAAAATAACGTGGGCAATCAACACCTTCCTACCTTTCAAGGCAGCAGGACTGGACGGTATTTTCCCGGCTCTGCTCAGGTGGAGCCAAGATGTACTGGCTGACTACCTGGTTAAGGTTTTTCGTGCCAGCCTGGCCCACCGCTATATCCCCTTGAAATGGCGGGAAGTAAAAATAATCTTTATACCGAAACCAGGTAGGGGCGACTACACCCAGCCCAAATCCTTTAGACCTATAAGCCTCTCCTCGTTCTTCTTGAAGACCCTGGAGAGGCTGGGGGATAGGAGGATCAGAACCCAAATTTCGGTACAGAGACCTCTACATCCAAATCAACACGCCTACTGTGCAGGCAAATCAACTGAATCAGCACTCCACAGCGTAGTCTCACGCATTGGAAATGCTCTTAAAGCCAAAAACCCAACCCTAGGCGCCTTCATTGATATAGAAGGTGCTTTCGACAAAACAAACTTCGTCAGCATCGAGCAGGCACTTGCCAGACACGGTGTTGCGCGAACACTCATAGAATGGATCAATAACATGTTAAAATACCGTGCCATTCAGTTTACCGTGAACACCACCACGCGAGGTATCGTGAGTAGAGGCTGCCCACAGGGTGGGGTGCTGTCACCACTGCTGTGGAATTTAGTCGTAAATGAGCTCATTGCAGAGCTCAACGCCAGCAGTCTGTACTCGGTGGGATACGCGGATGATATAGCAATTCTGATCTCGGGGAAATTTGAAGGCATCTCATGTGATCTCATGAGAAGGGCTTTCAAAATAATCGAGAGCTGGTGCACGAGGCACGAACTATCGGTTAACCCCTCGAAGACAGAACTAATAATGTTTACCAACAAGAGAACTCTTGGACCCCATAGGCTTCCAAAACTCTTCAACACTGAACTAACACTTAAAGACGAAGTCAAGTACTTGGGGGTGATCCTTGATAGCAAACTTCTCTGGAACAAGCACCTTGACTACAAACTTAACAAAAGCACAATTGCACTCTACCAATGCAAAAGAATGTTAGGGAAAACATGGGGGCTTTCTCCGAAGATAACTCTGTGGTTATACAAAGCGGTAATCAGGCCAATGTTGGCTTATGCCGCTCTGGTTTGGTGGACAAGGACTGAACGCTCGACCACCATTACCAGACTACAACGTTTCCAACGACTGGCCTGTACGGCTACCACTGGCTGCATGAGAACCACCCCAACTGCAGCCATGGAGATAGCCCTTACACTAACTCCCCTTGACCTGTACATACAGCAGGAGGCGGCGCTAGCTGCCATCAGGCTAATGCATCTGGGCATATGGGACAAAAACCATACCAGCCCACACGCTAATATCCTGGACCGGGCGATTGAGTACCAACCGCTCATCGCTGCCCCGTGTGATAGAACACCAAACCAACCCATGTTCAACAAAAACTATATTATACAAACAGTTCAGGAGGAAAGGGATCAGTCAGGAGCCCATGAAGTGCGCATCTACACAGACGGCTCAAAAACACAAAACGGTTCAGGTGCTGGCGTACACTCCCTTGACCTCAACATTAACCTTCACATACCAATAGGCACACACAGTTCGATATTTCAATGTGAATGTGTTGCCTTAACACAAGCCGCAACAGCAGTAAAGCGCTTAGGCATCCGGAACTACGGCATTAAATTCCTATCCGACAGCCTATCTGTGATCAAAGCTTTAGAAAACAAACAAACTAACAATAAACTAATTTTTGAGTGCCATTTAGCTCTGGAGAGTTTATCGACGTTTAATCGCATTACCCTCCAGTGGATCAAAGGGCATAGTGGATCCTTAGGCAATGATGCCGCTGATGAACTTGCAAAGAGAGGCTCTGATATGGAAGTGCTAGGCCCGTACCCACTTCTCCCTCTGCCTTTCTCACAATTTCGTGCGTGGATTCGTCAAAGATCGACCGAACTCCATAACAACAGATGGTCACGGGCAACAGACTGTAGACAGTCCAAATTGGCTTTACCAATTGTAGACCCGCGGTTAACCAAAAAACTTCTCAACCTGAGTAGAAATAACCTCAGAATAATTATAGGAACAATTACGGGCCATAACCCCCTTAACAAACATCTTTTTAACATAGGCGCCACAGATAGCCCCCTTTGCAGGGGCTGCCTTGACGCCGAGGAATCAGCCGCCCACGTCATCCTGGAGTGCGAGGCTGTGGCTTCTCAACGGGAAGAAATCCTCGGAACAGTGAGGTCGCTCCGCGAAGCCTGTGAAGCCCCCAGGAGGCTTCTGTGCTTTTGGGCGGAGCTAGGCTGGCTGTGTTAGCCAGTATCCCCACGCACAACGGACCAAATGAGAGTCTAAGTGCGGAAAAGGGAGTCCCCATCATCATCATCATCATCATCATCGTTCAGACAGAGGTGGTGGCGGTGGCGGACAGACGTGTGTAATGTACACAGTTGTAATGTACACAACTGTAATATAGGTACACAGTGTAATGTAGACAGCTGTAATGTAAATAATTATAATATTAAGAGACAACATCCACAGAAGGTCTTCAGGTCCCGAACTAGGTAGAGCCTGTACTACGGTAACCTGATGACTGATATACATACTTATACATATACACACCCAGATACAGGTCAAACAGACATGTTCATGCACACAAATGTTTGACTTGTCCGGGGATCGAACCCGAGACCAGCGGCTCAGAAGGCAGGGTCGCTACCAACTGCACCAACCGGGCAGTCAAATCAGTTGTAATGTAAATAGTTGTAATGCACACAGTTGTAATGATATTGGCATTGCGATTCCACAAATCCCTTTGTGTCTCGTAAAGCTTGTTTCACAGGGTGCCTGACATCACAAGTTGCACTGAAAACGAAAATAAAAGAAACAAGAAGAAAAGAAAGAAAGTGAAAGCTTTAAATAGTAATATAATTTATATATTATATTGGTATTGTTTTAGACCCACCATACCACCAGGGGTATGGCCAGTGGTATGGTGCGTCCGCAATGTAACAGATATAACAATATTGTATTTGTATGAGGCTACGGTATGAGGGCAAAAACAAAAACTATAAGCACGTTAAAATTTCACAGAATATTTATTTCCTGAACCTATTTATTTGTAATTATTGAGGAAAAAATCAAAAAGTATAGTCCAGATTTCATTTCGTAATCTTTTTTTGCTTTTGTTTGAGTTTTTCTATAACAGCCTGGTGTATAGCGATCTGTTCTTCGTGAAATGATATTTGGTCTTTCATTTCATCCTTTAGATCCTGAAGAAGTTCTTTTTCTTTTTTATGGAAGAATTGAGCTTCTTTAGCAGTTCCCATAGACTTGAAAGCATCGCCAGATGAGCCTGTACCAGAGTGGCCGCCACCTACAAAAGTAAACCCAAAATGCAAAAAATAAATAAAAAAAATAAAAAAAACTGACTTTTATAGGCCGATCACTTGCTAGGGCCCTTGGTCACTTCTTTTGTAATAGTCATGGATTGTGGTGGAACTATCGGGTGACTCGCTTCCCTACCCTAATACCATGGAATCTAGAACATCGATATTCGTGGAAGCTTCTTACGACAGCTTCATTAGTCTAGTGGTAGCAAGCGCTACTACTGAGCACGAGGTTCGTTGGCGTTCGTTGGGTTGGTTGCCCAGGTCGGGCAAATTGTTATTGGGTTTTCTATTAGACATTCTCAGAAGCCGCACGAAGTCTGCATTTGTCCCCGGTTGATGGCAATAGACTCGCCCCTATTACATTTGGCTTTATTATAACTGGCGAAATTGGGTATACTATGGTTTACTTCTGCCTACCCTTTTGAGGAAAACAGGTGTAATGCCATGTTATGTTATTACGACCTCGGGCCCGAAGTCTGCCTGTCAACCCTACGTTAGCTAAAAGATCCTCGGACACTGTGCATGTGACATGAACAAGTTCAGGCAGCTATGTCAATGATTGTGCAGGTCGCCGCATCATGTTGCCCGCACTTTCACATACTCGAGTCCCTTAAACAATGTAGGGACGAGCAACCTAAAGACTGGTTCACTTACATGCGCGTACGATGTTAAAATTGAATTTCGGAGAAACTAAAAAAGTCTTCATTGGATAGAATACGGAAGCCGAAGCACTTAGTCGAGACATTAAAATGGTTATGTACCAATTGGAAATTGAACTCTTTAATTTATTGTTTTTTTTTTTAGATTTACAACAAAGCTAAACACCAATCATCGAAAATCAAAAATATCAAATAATCAATAATAATCAAAATATCAACGAATTATTTTCTCGCATTATTTAAACATATTGTTTGGACTGTTCATCTGACAGCTTTTGTCAAATGTCAAAATGTTTTTTTTATTATTACCAAAAAGGGTTGCTCTTGAGCTCTTGCTTTTTTATTTAAATAGGTTTAGTTCACAGAGTATCGTTTAGTTAAAACTTGGTCTGTGATCCAGTTCCATAGAAGGTTTGTTGCCCACTGAATACTCATTTGTCGCAAATGCTGAACTGTCGATCCCTGTGGTCGATCCTCACAGAAGAGTGCAATAGGGGATCACGATGGTGCTTCGGTGGCCGCAGCTGAGGCGGTATTGTCAAAACTTTCCGAACAAACCAAACATGTCTTCGTTTACTCGCACTACTATTCAAATGACATAACTATAGAAGCTGACGGCTCGAATGGCGTCCGTGACAGAAGTTGCGTTGCCGGTTCTAGACGCTGCCGAAGCGGCGATTATGTGCTCAGAAGAAATAGGTGAAGAATACCAATCAGTCAGTCGGCAGGTCGCCACATCAGTTAACGGGCTAATTTACCTAACTGTCAATGCAGCGTACCTTTACCAATTCCACCTACCAATTCGATACAATGGTGGTGATGTAAGATTTGGGCGATTGCGAGTACAGTATGTTTATCTCACAAAGCGAGACACGCTTTACTTGTGGTAACCAAGTGTGTGACCTGACCAAGATTTTGTCTGGACTTTAAAAGAGACTGTGACCTCTGAGTTTGTTTCGGCCTTTCTTCTCAGAGTAGTCAGATAGGAAACGCCGACCCCATCTAGTTTAAAAAAAAATATGATTGACGTGTAAAAGTGTTTGTTCAAACCTACTTACAGAAATAAAATCATTTATCATTTATCATTTATCATTTACAAACACGCTGTGAATGTGTGCGTGAAGATATATAGCGTCAGCACATACAACTCTTCACAAACGCACAAACTTCCAACTTCACCCGTATTCACGGCGCGGTGCTGAGAGCTTCTGCGCTAACACAGACATTCACAGCGTGTTTGTAAACTTCACCACAAGTAAAGCGCGCGTCGTTTTAATAATAATAATAAAATACTTTATTTCAGACCATGGTGTCCATTTTGTTAATAACAATGTTCTTAACTGTCTTTTCTGTTCTTTTTTGTCTTTTCTTGTTGTCGTTGTGTTGTTCATGTTTGTTTATTTATTTTTATTTATTTAACCATTTATGTACACACTTATATAAACAGACAAGAAGAAAATAACAGAAAAATAGGTACAAAGGTGATGCTTATTTCTAATGAAATCTCTTCCAGCATACCTGCGATAGGATAGTAGATTTAGAGATGTAGACAGCGTGTGTAAGAGTAAAAGAGAAAATAAAATACATAAAATCAAAAACAATTCACTTAATAAAATAAAACAAATATTAAGAGAATATACATACAGGTAGCCACGATATTCGTCAAATTCGTCTTTCGACATTCATACATACTTCTAAAATAAATAACACTAGAATATTAATATATACGCAACTATGACGAAGTGGACAGATAGTGTTCTTTCACTCTTCTTTTAAAAACTGCAACAGTTTGGCAGTCCCTAATGTCAGGCGGGAGTGAATTCCACAACCGCACCGCGTGCACAGTGAAGGAGTAGGAGTAAAAGTCGGTGGAGTGGGGAGGGGACTTAAGGAGGTTTCTAAGATGCGACCTGCACGGCGCATCTGAAGTTCGGGCGTAGGAAAAACGCTCCCGCAGATAGGATGGCGTTTTATGTTGGCGTTTGTTGTTGCTTTGTGAGATAAAACGAGTCTATTGCTAAGACAAAAAACAGTATTTACAGACCAAACCCAAGAAGATTTCTGACCTAGAAAAAATCTTCTGTTCAATAATTTTATTCGATTAGTGGGTACATAAATGTATCGAACAGCTGCTTTTTTCCGCGAATTCTGAGCTTTTCTCATTAAAGTTTAAGAGGTCTATCACAATTTTTCTTGTATTTGAGTGTTTGAAGAGTCACACACTCAAATACAAGAAAAAATGTGATATTTATTTAGAACACTCCCGAGAGAAATAATCAAACTTTCCCTGGCATATGTTTTGGTTTTATTTTGTGGCCCTATCTAAACCATAATCACACATCAAAACTCCCAGTGTATATGTGTGATTATGGTTTAGATATAGCCCTCTTAAATTTTAAAAGTTTTTCATATTTATAAGTAATAAAAATGATTTTTGTTTAGAGTGAACAAAACTAAATTTGTATAGCATTTCAACAAAACAATACATTCCTGTAATAATAAAACTGTTAGTAATTGTTGATAGTGTTATATTAAATGAATAACAAATTGTTCTAATGCACATTATGGTCTCTCATTTAAACAAATCTCTTCAGCTTAGTAAGGTATAGGTAGGTACTACTCGGCATCTTTCTAATAAGCAAGAACGCGTGTCGAACGAATCATTACAAGAATATTAAGTGTTCTTTTATCGCATATGAAATCAACATAATAGCTACTGGTCAAGCGACACTTATTATAAACTGCAAACTTCTTCAATGAATCCTACCGAGCTATTTCTGTAACCATCTCACCGTGATAACTTAGGTGAAGTGAGCTTGAAGTAAGTTGTCGATAGTGTCAATCCCTAGCATCAGGTGAAGTGATAGCTCACTTCACCTGATGCTAGGGATTGACACTATCAGTTATCACGGTGAGATTGTTACAGAATCGACCGGCTGTAATTAATTTAAGCGGTCATGGTGGAGCCGAAACGTGTTGAAATCGCCCCATCATATTGGTTGAAATCCACATCGCGTCTCTCATCTCGTCTCTGATTGATCGATTCCTGCACGTCTGCGCTCGTCTCCGTTTTAGTGTAAACGCACCCTAATTACCATAACGACCTAAAATCACAAATAATTTTTATTTATTTTGTTTCTCAATTTCAGATTGGTCCCGTTTTAATTTTTCTATAATAGACTGATGATCCTTGATCGCATCTTCATGATATTCTAATTCCTCGGTATATCTTTCCTTCAATTTCTCAAGAGTTTGTAGATTTTGTTTGTGGAAGTATTGTTCTTCTTTGGCAGTGCCCATACGTTTGAAAGCACCGCCGGCTTGTTTAATTGAGCCGCCTCCACCACCGTTACCTATGACAAACAATGGTTACAAAGCATACAAAATTAACACGAACAGGAATTAAAATAAATCCAGACCGAAACTTCCAGTACTAAATCTTTAAGCGTGAAAGAAACGTATCTTGCGAAGTCTGATGCTCGTTTTCGCAGACGGAATGGTATATGGCATTGTCTCATTACTCCACCAGCACAATGTCATTATATTCAGTCCCAATATTCCACAGCTGTGGCCAGACCAGCATCTTACTGAATTACAACATTCCTCAGAGCACGTTTGCTCTTGCGAATCTCCACTCAAACCGGCCAATACAGGCAAGAAATAGGTGGGAGCCCTGTTCTTCGTCAGTGTTCGCTCTGGCCGGTAAATAATGGCAAGCTAGACATGAGGAACAAGACGTCTCCCGGGAGATCGTATCCATGGCGTCGCTACTGCCCAACAGCTAGCCACAGACTGCTCTGCGGGTTTATTATCATTATTATTTAACTTTGCTAGTAGGTAAACACTGATCATCCACCTCTATATTTAAGGCATATGCCTCGCAAAACACGTTTAGATTCACAACTTCTACTCTGTATCAATAGGCAAGCATAAGATGGGGGGACTTACTTGGTGAATATCCACGTACAAAGCATAAAATGACATTCTGAGAAACCGGGAATTTCATGATTTTATTATGTAACAAAGAAAATATATTTTTGTTATACTCTTTAATAATGTTAAAATAAATATTTTATTTGACGTTAATTACATTATAAATGTATTAGACTTTTACAAATATGTTTTTAGATCATGTTTTGAAATTTTGTTCCTGTATAGCATTATAAGTCAATGCTGTTAGTTACTATTACTTTGTTTTGGAGCCACAGACTAAGCAGCTCGAACCATAGATATTATTTATTATTGATGTTATTTAAAATAGTTAATATTATAAGTAGTTCTATCTATCGCATTAGGTTCCAAAACCTGTAATGATAGTATAAGAGTTCTAAATAAATAAATACACTAAAATACTAGCTCAGACACAGACTGAGTTCTGCTCATTGACCTATAACGTAGACAGATAGTTTTCTCTGTCTACGACCTATAATGTTTTTCGTGTTTTTCCTAGCTCAATGGTTCTGCTCGAGCAGCTGATTGTTTATTTATCTGTCAGTGTCAAAAACGTGAAGCTCTTCATAAGCTCTTCATTTGTGGTTGAGCGAGGGCTGGCCTCGGCTTCGTTGACTTTACGCAGAGGGCGATGGCCGTCAGAGTCATCAGGGGGTATCGCACGATCTCTTGCGAGGCGGCTTGCGTACTGGCCGGATCCCCGCCCTGGGACCTCGAGGCGAAAGTACTCGCGTCATTGTATCGGTGACGCGAGGAAGCGAGGGCGCGGGGCGAGGGACCGATGCAGCGGCACATGGAGCTGCGTCGGTCTCAGCTTCGCGAGGTCCTGGTGGCGGAATGGTGGGACAGGCTTCTCGGCCTACCCGCCTCGTCACCATCGAGGCGGTCCGGCCGGTGCTCGAGCGCTGGCTCGGGAGGAGACACGGCTCCCTGTCGATTCGGGCGACGCAGGTGCTCTCGGGGCATGGTTGCTTCGGGAAGTACCTGTGTCGCATAAACAGGGAGCCGGACGCCCGGTGTCACCACTGCGTCGACTGCCGGGAGGACACGGCGCGGCATACGCTGGCAGAGTGTGCCGCTTGGGAGGAGCCGCGCCGTGCCCTCATCTCAGAAGTAGGCAGTGACTTGTTGCTGCCGGCCGTAATCGAGTCGATGGTCGGCAGCAACGAGTCCTGGGACGCGGTGGTTTCCTTCTGCGAGACAGTCGTCTCGCAGAAGGAGGCTGCGGAAAGGGAGAGGGAGATCTCGTCCACTCACCCGGCCCGCAAAAGGCGCACCGGGCGTCGGCGGAGGGCGGACAACGCCCTCTTCCAGCCCCCCTAAATGGGTCCAGGGGCGACGGACTCGGGGACGTCCGTCGCCCCCCACACACCAGGACCCGAGATGGCGGCGCGTAGTGTTCCACGCGCGCCCCTCTAAGACGTCGCGGGGGGAGACAAACACCTCACTCCCCCCCCAGGCCCGAAGAGGCCCGCAGTGGCGGGCCGGCACCAGTCAGGGGTTGCGGATGGATCGTACGTTCCCGCGACCCCCGGCGTAGGTGTGAGATGGAACACCGGAGTGGTTTTTAGTCAGTAAGAGTCTGAAAGACCCCGCCGCCCGCCCCAAGGCGGCGGACATCCATGAGGATTTTCCACCCCGGAAACAACAAAAAAAAAAAAAAGGCTTCCTTGGCCTTGGATTTCTTGTTGGTGGGTCTCGTAGACAGATAAATAGTTGGCCTTAAAGGCATCAACTATGTAAATTTTTTTTAAAGAGTAACCGTGGAGTTTCTTGCCGGCTCTTCTCCATAGGAAACGACAATTTGGAACCGTGCACCTAGCTTCTGACGTTTCATAAGTGCCCATGTAGGTTTGTGTGAAATTAAATAATTTGATTTGATTTGCTTTGAATGCTGGACCTACATTTTATCCTGCGGAGTATTATGAGTGTCGTGTCCCTTCATGATACCAACAATGGTGTCATCATCATTGAGCGCTTTTATACTTTACCGTCAGCAAAGAGATTAAAAATTTAATGTCTTTGACCGTCAGACAGCCCATTGAGCACAGCGCGATTATCGTGTACAATACATTTATGGAAAGACCTTTGTTATTGTGAAGCTGCATACTCATACTGTTCGTCGACGTCATGAGTTTAACAAACGTCATGCCGTTAGAGATCCTATCAAAGATCTATGTTAGAGACACTGTTTCAGATCGCCTTACCGCAAATGACGGCACGGTTGTCTGCATGTCGCGGGTTCGATTTACGCTACATGCGTAAATCGAACAACTACTTTTAGGTCATACAATATTTGTTACAACAAATATTGTATGACCTAAAAGTAGTTGTTCCGGGTCTGGCTGTTAGTGTATGTGAGTTTAAATGTTTATAAACGCACTTACAATACAGGAGAAATTCCTAGTAAAGGGCAACGTTTTTAAAAAAAAGAAGAAGAAAGAAATGCCCGTGGGCTGCGTGCCGCACTCCCTACACCGTACCACACCGTCACATGACCGTGTGATGAACGCATTAGAAATGACATACAAATGTGTGTTGGCTAGTGACGGAACGGTCTAGTGGACGGCCATTTTGACAACGTTTTATAATTATTAATTCATGTAAATAATATGTTCACGTGAGCACATAATAATCGTAACTGAATGCCCACCTTCACACGGTGCTACACATTACGTTATGTTGCTCTAGAATGTTGGAATTCGGGGGTTGCGGAAGGATCGTTCGTTCCCGCGACCCCCAGCGTAGGTGTGAGATGGAACACAGGGGTGGTTGTTATTCAGTAAGAGTCTGACAGACCCCACCGCCCGCCCCAGGGCGGCGGACATCCATGACGATTTTCCACACCGGAAACAAAAAAAAAAAAAAAAAATGATCGTTGGAATGTATCGGCATTTTTGTACAGCACTAGCTTCTGTCCGCTGTTTCGCCAACGTTGTGTTGGATACTATACCACGGGGACATACTACCGGGATTAAGAGTAAACTATGTCCTAACCTATGTCATGTAGGTACCAAATTTCATTGAAATCCATTCAGCCTTTAACGAGCAAACGAGTAACCGACATGAAAAGTATCTTTCGCATTTCTATTATAAAAGTTCAATTTAAAATAAAATAAAAAACCCCTGAGACAAACAAAAACCTCGTAAAACGGCAGAACGGTTTTCTATATATTTTTTTAGCTAAGAACGCTCTCGTGCAGGTCAGCTTTCAAACAAAAAAAAAAACAATATCGGGTCATTCGTTTGGGAGCTACGATGCCGCAGACAGATACACAAACACCTCTCTTGTTCCGTCAGGGGTTAATTATAAGTAGCTGGTACCCGGCGGTGGCGCGTTGCTGCCGCAGAAGAACTAATTGTGGAAATATTAATTGTACTATGCCTATAACCTTCGCACAAGTGCAAGTAATAACTTGACAAAGTTTGATCGCAATCAGATTAACGGTATGGCAGCGCATACAATACGAACAAACAAACATTGATTTTTATATTAGCAGACATGAAAAGTATGGATTTTTTTATCGTTTGAATAGTGGGATGTTGACGTACAAGCCCAAAATTTACGCGCCGATACTGTTGTGATCGTAGTATCTTCTGGTTATTATAGCATCATTAACGCGTAATACACATGCCTGTAACTGGCACAAAACTAAGCAAGTAGCCTGCATGCCATTATGACATTCACCAATCAGAAGTTGTTATGGCTCAATGGCATGCAAGCTACTCGCATACTTTTGTGCACGTTACAAGCATGTGTATGACATTCACCAATCAGAAGTTGTTATGGCTCAATGGCATGCAAGCTACTCGCATACTTTTGTGCACGTTACAAGCATGTGTATGACATTCACCAATCAGAAGTTGTTATGGCTCAATGGCATGCAAGCTACTCGCATACTTTTGTGCACGTTACAAGCATGTGTATGACATTCACCAATCAGAAGTTGTTATGGCTCAATGGCGTGCAAACTACTCGTATATGTTTTTGCAAGTTACAGGCATGTGTATGACATTCACCAATCAGAAGTTGTTATGGCTTAATGGCATGCAAGCTACTGGCATACTTTTGTGCAAGTTACAGGCATGTGTATGACATTCACCAATCCGAAGTTGTTATGGCTCAATGGCGTGCAAACTACTCGTATATGTTTTTGCAAGTTATAGGCATGTGTATTTCAGGCTTTACAAGAAGGCAAGGTTTTAAGTTACAATAATACACATCATGGGAAAGATGAAACCACGTTTAATCAAAAATGCTTCTCACAAAATTTTAACCAATCTCTTTTGAGTTTTTTAATTCGCTTCATAGCAACTTGGTTGACTCTCGCAACCTTCTTAAAGTATTTAACCTGGTCACCGTAATAACGTGTTAGGAATTCGCCTGCGTCCTTACCGGAGTCTTCTGTTCTCGTAAATTTTTTTGCGGCAATCGGCATGCCGGGGTTGCCCTCTGACACAGGCAACGCTGCAACTAAAAAGAAGTTGGAATCAATCGGCTTTCGAAAGTTAAATTAAGTCTTCAGTCAGTAAATCTGCCGTTATTATCTCATGTGAGCGTTATTAGTCTGAAGCCGTACAGAGAGGAGGTTCGCTTGGTGCCGTTAAATAGCATAGGTACATATTCCAAGTGTTAAGCCACTAGGTGCTGACACACTTGCGTCATTAAAAGCCTGCTTGTGAGCATGCTTGTAACCATTCTTAAAACAAACAGACACATGCTACTAATTAGTAAATCATTGTTCAATAATATTTCGTGCTAGTAATGAGTATGCGAGTCAGTACCTTCAAGGTACAACTCCGAAGGCGACCGCAGACCGCAAACCGCAGCGGCAAAGCCGCCGAACCGTACAAATAGACCGCAACGACACTACGTTTCCAAGTAACTCAATAAAAACGATTCCGTAGATGGCGACATTGTGGTTTGCGGTCGGCAGTCGCCTTTGAAATTGTACCTTAAAGCCAAGCGCACACTACATCCGCAACGGGGCGCAGCGCAACGCATTTTCATACAAAAAAGTTCGGTGCGGCCCGCCTGTACGTGTCTCGTTGGGTGGAAAATGTACGAAAGAGATGAACACCCCACCGCTATTAGCGCTAGCTTTGATACTTACCATGTGGTGCAACGCATGCCATGGTCTCAATAACGTTCTCTTTGGAATCAACTGGCTTCTTTCCAGATTCAACCGGAGGACGGCCGGAGGATGTGAAGGCCACATCGGAGCCAGTGGACCAGTTCGGCCCTGTGGTGTTAATCATTTTCACAAATTGCACGCCCTTTATTACCCATAGATTTCTCTTAGGAAGCAAATTCATTATGACTTAAATTAAACCGAAAATATGTTAAGTAGTTTAAACTACGATTATTGTAAAATTGAATTTTCTAAAAAGCTCAGAACATTTTCAAAGACAACCGGATTTTTTTAGAATGTCAATTTTACGTCAATTGACTTTAAAAACACTTGTTTATGATTGGAACCATTACTGTACTCCTTGTTGCATGCGCTATCTAAAAAAAGTACTCTGTGATGGCCACGAAGTGACCGCATCAGTCACTGACCTCTATTAAAATACTAGAGGTCAGTGGCATCAGTGCACGTTTAGGCATTTCAGAATATTGTTACAGGTTTGAATACAACGCTACAAGGTTGTGTTGGCGCGTGGCCATAATCGAAACTAACGCTGTCATCTTTTTTTGTCAACATAATTTCTGTGACACGATTTCATAAATGTTTACAAACAACGCCCCCCTGCCAATGTCATTCAGGCGCCAAAGTATACTAGTAGCACCGTAGTATTGAGCTAGGAAAATTGTAAGTCAATGCACCGCGCGTAGACAGAGAAACGAGTAGCACCATTGTGAGTAGCACTATGATGATAATTATGATGTTGGTATCACAGAACATAGGTAATACCCATTAATACCCCTATAGGAGTTTGGTGTACCGCCGTTGGGCTCGCGGGCTGTAGATCGATCACTGTGTCAGTGAGATCGTTAGAATAATAGTTATTATCCTTAGAATAATAGTTATTATTCTAAGGTGAGATCGATAGATCTGTGAGATTAGGTTGCGTTTGCCGACGTTTTCTTATATCGAGAAAGAGAAAGAGTGATTACGAGTGCGGTAAGAGAGTGCATCTGTGTCTGAGCACAAACTTTTGCACTTTAATAATATATCCTGAGTAGTTGTCTAATCTCTGTTGCAATTGGCCGCCGTGACCGTCACTCTAGAGATCATTAAATTATTATTATAATCATCATCTGCCTAGCATTTTCCAAAGTACGAGGGTCGGCTTCAGTCGTAACTGGATGTAGCTGAATACCATTAGTTTACAGAATAGAGCGACTCCAAAATCTGTCCTCTAAATCCCAGTAGCATTTTCCAAAGTACGAGGGTCGGCTTCAATCGTAACCGGATGTAGGTGAATACCATTAGTTTACAGAATAGAGCGACTCCAAAATCTGACCTCTAAATCCCAGTTACTGGGTAACACGATACCCCTTCGTAGAACTGGTTATCACACTTTCGAGATTCTGACTACCCGGCGTACCTAACAACCGATAAAGATTCTAGATCCGGGCCCCAAGGCAAAGACCATATAGGTATACTCTAATCGAGCCCCAATGGCTTAACATCCTTTCAGAGACACGCGAATAGATGGTCACCTACCCATCCACGGACTGACCTCGGCAAGCAAAGCTTAACCTTCGATCAACCGGTCAACTCGTGCGACTTATTATATAGCCAAGAGCGCATTCGCATTTTTTTTTTGTCTTAGGCCCTTGTCTCACCGGCAACGATTAACGAGTAACGAGTAGAGCTAGAACTAGAAACGAGTTAGCGAGACGCGGGGAGCGAGTGCGTAGTTCCGATATTTGTGTAGCTCGGCTATAAGCGAGTGTGCGAGTGAAGCGGGCGATTACACGCATCACTCGCTCGCGGCAGTCAAGCGTACAGTCAGTCTTGCAGAGTTGTGAGTTCTAATCGCTTGGCGAGTATCGCCGAGCGAGTGTTATCTTTCATAGCTCTTGTCGCTCAGCGACAAACTAGTGAAGTGAGTGCTCGCCGGCAGTGTGAACAGTCAGCGATCAACTGTTTGTATATGCATCTCTTTTGTTCACACGGAAAGTATATCTATTGTACGTTTCTTGAGCGAGAAAATAGCCGATAATTAGTCGTTTTCTCGTCGTTGGTGGGACAACTGCCTTAGGTGTTTATTTTGGCATACTTGGAATTATTCAGTTTGTCCACCCCAAAAAAATCCAACCCGAGGTGGATACGGGGAAACGTATTTTTTTTCCGCGTATCAGGTGGGTGGATTTTTTAGGTGGTTAAACGGAATAATCGCTTAGTTGTGTTGTGTGTTTTTGTTTGACTGTACTGTAAATCAATTGAAGGCAAGGCTACATCAAAACAATACACTTCATGGTAGATTTGCAATCACAGTTTATTCAATCAAGCATTTTAGTCCAATTTTTTTTAATTTTTTTAATTCGCTTCATGGCAGATTTGTTGTAATTTGCCATAGTCTTATAGTATACTATCTGATCGTCGAAATAACTTTTTAATTGTTCGACTATGTCCTTATTAACAACAGCTCTTGGGTTACTGCGAGCCTTTTTCTCATGCATCATGTAAAGTGGGTCATTTGCTGGCACTTCCGAAGTTGGTGGGTCATCTGCAACATAAAAAAAGGTTAGGCATGACGCTTACTTGTTCAAGGCGGGAAGATTCGGCACGATTAGGCACAGCCGGGCGGGAAATATATATGTTCGATTTAATCTTTGGATTTTATATAATCAAGCCAACCGAAGAAGTCCAGCACCCTATAACACAGTATCTGAAGGCTTTCTCAAGTTGAAGTCAACAAAGCTTCCGTTTTGGCCGTGATATCTCATCTCTACCTACATACCTAATTAAATATTTTTATTCGATTCCCATTGTCCTCACGGGTAGGCACATTGGCGTTGAGGACAACGGGTTTACATTGTACTAATTGTATGCTACTAAAGTAACATCTGACCTGGATGAGACTCGCACATACCAGGGAAGCATGGCACAGAAGGGGGCCTCTGGCAGTGGGCGGAAGAAGGTTGCCAATGATGATAATGAAAGTAACATTAATCGAAATTAGCATGCTTTTTTGCTATTATAAATCATGAATATTCCAGGCTTTTTACTTACTAATAGGGGGCGAAAAGCTTTTTGGGGATTCAGTAGGCTCATCAACCTTGCTGAAGTCACATTTTTTTTTTAATTCAATTGGCTTCTGTTCAAAGGTTCCACCTGTATAAATGGGTCCGCTAGACCCAGAGCTGCTCATTCTCATCACTTGCACAGTCTTTGATACCCATAGATTTGCCTTAGGAATCAAATTCATTTTTTTACTTTTAAAATAACCTAACAAATAATTTATGAAGTGCACATATAGTTCATAGATCACAAATTTTGTAAAGAATCTCCTAAAAATATATAAAATATTATCAAAATTTCATTGCATCGAAGAAATGATGAATTTGAATTTACGAATTTCTGACTGAATGACAACCGGTATTTTTTTTCAATAATTGATTTTATTCTTAGTTCAAAAATTTTATAATCTCTAGAAATATTAGAGTCCTCTTTGGTTCAAGAAGTATTTATATTGCTTAACATTTTTCGCGTTTTTTTTTTTCCAAACTTTCGTTCATAAATATTTTTTTTATAAACATGTTACTGCATAACAATCAGTTCGGTTTTGCAAGGCTCGTTCGATCTGATTGTTGAACTTTTAGAACATGTGTATAATGCATGGGAGGACAAATGCGAAGCTTTGGGCATATTTTAAGATTTTTCCAAGATATTCAATTGTGTTCTTTAGGAAAGATTTATCAGGAAACTGCACCACTACGGAATCCAGAACGCCTCTCTGGATCTTCTTACTTCTTACGTGAGTGATAGGATTCAGAGAGTTGATGTTAACGGGAAAAGATCACCCGGATCTGTAGTAAGAATGGGGGTCCCCCAAGGCTCACTTCTTGGTCCATTTTTATTTCTTATTTAAATAAATGACTAGCCTTATCTCATAAAGGATAAACATGATGTAGTGTTGTTTGCAGGCGACACTTCACTTTTATTTAAACTCAAACGTCAGTAGCTGATTACTGACAATGTAAATAGCGCCCTCGCAAAAATAGTTAACTGTTTTAATTTTAGTAACCCACTTCTTAACGAGAAAAAAATAAATGCATTAAGTTTACAATACAATGGTTACAGTGTTGGACAAGTAAATACAAGTATTCTCATAAAGGGTGAAGAGTTGAAACCCGAAAATACTACGAAAGTATTTTTAGGCATAACTTTGGATGCCAAGCTTCAGTGGGCCCCCCATGTAGACTAATTGTCAAGAAAGCTTAGCTCAGCAGCATACGCCGTTAGAAAAACTCGTGATTTAACTGATTTAGAGACAGCCCATTTAGTATACTTTAATTATTTTCATAGTGTAATGTCGTACGGTATTCTGTTCTGGAATGCCGCTGACATTCAGACAATTTTCGTTTTACAAAAAAGGGCAATTCGTTCAATTTATACATTAAGTCCCAGAGACAAATTTAAAGACATTAATATAATGACTGTGCCTTCTCAGTATATTTTTGAAAATCTTTTGTATGCACTTAAACCTATTAATCTGTTTAAAAAATACAGTTATATCCATAATATAAATACTATGAACAAACACTTTGTTGTTCCTACAACCAGGCTCAAGAAAATAGGTGGCTCGTTTAGATGCCAATGTATAAGCTTTTATAATAAACTTCCTAGCCACATTCAAGAACTATGCCTTAATGAAGTCAAATCTTTTGAAAAGCGGAAACTATGCCAGAGAACCTAATATACTGCCAAAGACTATATTGTGGACAAAAAGGCTTGGGATTTGGCTGCTCCAATACCAATAGATTTATACTGTGAATGTTGATTTTTGATTTTATTTTGCTAACTATTTTACTTTTATTCTTCTCTATAAGTAGGTATATTTACCTTTTTTTGTTTACTGAATAAAGTATTATATTGTTTTAATTATTGTGAATATGAGGACTACAGTGGGTCATTGTTCCAGTTTTCATCATGGTCTGGCAGTTTGAGTAGTTTATGCGGCCTACACAAATGTCCTATCTTTGGTGTTGTTCATGGAATCGTTGAGCTCCTTGAGTTCTGAATTGAGCTGCACGGTTACTGACAAATGCGTGCACTTACTGGACAGGTCCACTCAATCTGTGTGGTTCTTTCCTCAAAAGACTATATCAGACACCGATTTACATAGCCTTCACACGATCTGACCAAGATTTTGTCTGGACTCTAAAAGAGACTGGGACCTCTGAGTTTGTTTCGGTTTCGGCCTTTTTTCTCAGAGTAGGCAGATAGGAAACGCCGACCTCATCTAGTTTAAAAATATGATTGACGTGTAAAAGCATAGACATTAAATTATTAATCAATTTAATCTCTTTGGTTTATACAAACCTATTACATAAAATCATTTATAATTTACGCGATCTTAAGCCCAACGAACAATCATTCGCGAAATTAATAGTTTCGTGAGTACGTGACGCTGACTCCAAAAACGGAAATAACTTTTGTAGCTGTGCTTGCGAACGAATGTTCGTTGCGTAACAAACGCTCGCATAACGACTATTTGCAAAACGTAGATAATATAATACTGGAAAAGCCTAACGAACACTTACAACTCACACACACTACACTTACACTCTGTAAAAGTACAAGAACAAAAAATGTTCTAGCACGTTCATAAAACTACACACATCAAAAGTGTCTAGGGATCAAGCATTTTTATGCGGATTTCTTGAGATTAAGATGTGGCTTTGTAATAAATTTATGATTTTATAAATTTATATGGATCCTTTTTGGTGCATTTCATAATTTGAATCAGGAACTGTGAATCAAATTCGAGTAAAAGATGAAAATCAGCTGTCAATATTCTCCCTATAAAAACATACAACGCATTGAAGACATTATTAGTGCTACTGTTTCCCTACTACTGATTAAAACCAACGTTATTATGGAGCGGCGACGTCATTTAAGCAGGGAAGAAATGCTCAGAGCCGTGGGAATGATAGAAGCTGGTTCCCGGCAACGTACTGTGGCTTTAGCTCTGAATACAAGTCAGAGTGTTATCAGTCGACTTTGGACACGTTACCGAAGCACTGGTACCGTGGCTGAGCGCCATGGAGGACGGTATCGCTGCACCACACGGAGACAAGACCGATACATTCAAATCTTAACTCGAAGAGCTCCAACAATAACCGCCATGATGTTAGCCGTGAGGCTTCATCACTCTTCAGGGAACTTAATTAGCGACCAAACAGTCAGAAACCGCTTGCATGAAGTGAACCTTCATTCCCGAAGACCGCTACGGGTACCACCTATAGCAATGCACAATCGTAGGATTCGATATCAATGGGCTCTTGAACACAGAAATTGGGCAGAAGAACAATGGCGTTTCGTGTGCTTTTCTGATGAGTCTCGTTTTGGTATGAGACCGGATACAAGACGTATACGACACTGGAGAACCCCTGGACGCCAACAGCGATTAAAATCCTGCCAGGAAGTCCATCCTTATAGTAGTGGAACCATCATGGTATGGGCGGGTATTTGGATCGGCGGAAGAACTGAGTTGATTTGGATCAGAGGCAACCTCAACGCTCAAATTTATGCTGAGACGATTGTATCAGACGTCATCGTTCCTCTACAAGTGCAAATCGGTCCCTTATTTCAGTTAATGCATGATAATGCACGACCGCACACCGCAAGAGTTGTAAGACAGACTCTCGCCGCAGCTAACATCAATGTCCTGCCCTGGCCTGCTCAGTCGCCAGACTTGAACCCGATTGAGCATGCATGGGATATGCTACAGAGAAGAACTCTGCCGAATATGGAGGGTATCCAGTCGCAAGAAGACCTTTTTTTGTTGTTGCAACGAACATGGGCGGCCATTCCACAGCGTGATTTGGATGAACTCATTTTGAGTATGCCAAACCGATGTTCTTGTGTTGTTAGTGTTCGCGGTAGAAACACGGATTATTAATTGTTTAAGTTACCCAATAAAATTTTAAAGAAAACTGTTATTTCAGTCTTTTTTTCGAACTTTTGTGTTAGTGGTTCAAATGTCAAAAATCCCTTTATTAGGAAAATGGCAAATTTCTTTATTAATGCAAAGGTGACTTGGTTTATCCTTACTGTGACAAACGAAAACACTTTATTTTATGAATCCTTAAAGAAAATTTTAATTAATATCAATCAGGAGAAAAGTTATTGCAAAAATATATGTTGATCCCTAGACACTTTTGATGTGTGTACTTTAAAATCGATTCTAACGCACTTCGTAAATCCTTTTCAAGGCACGCGGAGCTGATAATGCGTGGCTGTGCTGTTAGATCCTGTAATTAAACTTAAAACACCGAGGGGTGTTTTCGTCGGAGGTTAAAAAGCGTTGAGATACGTCAAACTTACGTAAATACGGAATAACCTCCCATGTTTAAATATTTTTTTTATTATATTTAGCCATGTCTGTATTGAAATTCAAAATCCTAACCTCATAATACATTTTGATTTTTCATTCGATTCAACCATGATTCAACATAAAACATGGCATGACTGAATCGAATATCTTTGACACATTTATTTTGTGACGTCATCGAATCTCGCTAAACCTCGTTTTTATGTTCATAAAGTTCAAAATATTTTTGTTTTGCATTATGAAAATATACGTCTAACAAATCAACCAAAACATGCATTTGATATGCGATTGTCTTTTAGTAAAAATACTAACGAGACTACCGAAGGGTTGAGGTCATGTTTGAAGCCAAAAGTCACATGTGGAAAATTTCTTAATACGAATTAAATACCTAGTATTTTTTTTATGTTCAATGTTTTATATTTCTATTATTAGAATGGAAATATTTGGTTATATAATTTGAAAATATATTTATTCTTTTGTTTTAACTGAACCATTTTATTATTGAGATTAGGTTTTACTAATGTTGTTACTTTTATTTAATTGTAGTTATATTCAAACAAAAATTAACTATTTTAAGCATAAGCTGTTTTATTTCATGGATTCAAAATTTCATGAAGTCATTTCGAATGACTAAAATCGATATCGATAAAAAAAAAACATCGATGGTACGGACTTCTCTTTCCAGGCGAGCCACTTTTGTTTTTTTAGCTTCTACAAGCCTGTCACTTTTGGGCGGGGACGCTGTTTGCGTCCCTACCATTGACTTATATTTTTCCTAGCTCAATAGTCCCTGCCAAAAGTGACAGACATTTTTGTATAATCAGCTGGTCCCTACATTTTGACGAGTTCTGCAAACATAAATGTAGGGAGCAGCAGATTTTTTTCCGCGATTTCATATTTGGTCCCATAGTAAAAGTTGTTCATAATGATGTGTACAATGACCCCTTGAGAGGTTGATGGTGTTTCACCAATAACCCTGATACCTAACAATTCTATTTTATGACTATTGCTGAGTTTTTGTGACTTTTTTGGAGCATGTCGTATATAAATATTAAGATCATGTCATCTATTATTTTCTCAAAATTACATTTTTATTGTAATTATCTTATATGTCACACTCTAAGGCCTCGTTTACGGAGACGCGGAGTGTCGCGCGTCGCGTGCGGCGTGGCGTCTCGCGTCTCTCTCGCTCTCGACCACGCTGTATGAGAGCGAGAGAGACACAAGACGTAACGCCGCACGCGACGCACGACACTCCGCGTCTCCGTAAACGAGGCTTAAGTGCATCCATAACCAAAAGAACGTTGTAAACATGAACAAGATAACATTTTATTTATCAATTCTATTATATGGCTATTGCTGTGTTTCTCTGGTTTTTTTGTTGCATGTCGTATACAGGATTATTGGTAAAACACCATCAACCTCTTAAGGGATAAATGATAAATGATTGTATTTCTGTAAGTAGGTTTGTACAAACACTTTTACACGTCAATCATATTTTAAAAACTAGATGAAGTCGGCGTTTCCTATCTGACTACTCTGAGAAGAAAGGCCGAAACAAACTCAGAAGTCACAGTCTCTTTTAAAGTCCAGACATAATCTTGGTCAGATCATGTGAAGACCATGTAGATTGGTGTCTGAAACGGTCTTTTGAGGAAAAACCATACCTACAGATTGAGCGGACCTGTCCAGTCAGTGCACGCATTTGTCAGTAATCTTGGTAAGGGGTCATTGTACTCATCATTATGAACAACTTTTACTATGGGACCAAATATGAAATCGCGGGAAAAAAATCTGCTGCTCCCTACATTTATTTATTTATTTATATATTCTTTATTGTACACCACAAAAAACATAACAACAAAAATTAAACTGAACACTACATAATATACAATGGGCGGCCTTATCGCTTTCTGCGATCTCTTCCAGGCAACCTTGGAATGGACAGAGATTTTCCTGGACATAAAATGGGGCTGTTGTTGGTGCAAATAATAAGTATGTATACAATACACTAAAATAGATACACATATATACATATCCTAAATAATAGATACACTTATATACATATCCTAAATAATATATACATAAATACGTACATACAAAATTTATAAGCAACGAAAATAAATGAAGACTATAGATAATTACAATTATGAGAACACGATCACAACGACAAGTAATGTTCCTTCACGAGTCTTTTAAACACAAGCAATGACGGCGCGCGTTTAATTTCAACTGGCAATGCATTCCACAAACGAGCGGCCTGGACAGTAAAGGATTTGTCGAGGAAAGTTGTGGAATGCATAGGCATTTTAAGCTTCAAGTTATCTGATGACCTTAGAAATTTCGTGTGGGAGTCGCAAAGAAACTGGAAACGTTTCTTAAGATAGAGAGGGATGGAAGGGGAGAAGAGCACATTAAACAAAAGAGAAAGGATATGAGCGTTCCGGCGAAGGCGAATTGGTAACCACTTGAGCTTCACACGAAATTCGGAAACATGGTCATATTTGCGCAAACCGAATATGAATCTTATACATAAATTTTGAAGCCGCTCAAGTTTATCGAGTAGGTCTTGGGTAAGGTCAAGATAGCTGACATCAGCATAGTCAAGGATGGGTAGAAGAAGCGATTGTGCAAGCGCAATCTTGGTGGCAGTCGGTAAAAAATTACGCAATCTTTTCAAAGATGCAGCGGATGCAAAAAGCTTGCGGCTAACTTCCTGTAGCTGGGCAGTCCAAGAAAAGTTCTTATCAATGAATATCCCCAAGTTTTTAACTTTCTCACTAAATGGAACAACTGAGTTGTCAAAAGAAACTTGGGGAAGTGTCGTCCAGTCGATCCTTGAGACCGTCCTAGAACTGCCCACCACCACAACCTGCGTCTTTATGGGGTTCACCATAAGTCCATATCTCTTGCTCCAGTCGCATATTCGGGCCAGATCACGATTAATCGTCAAGATAGCCTCAGATAGATTTCCAAGAGGAGCTTGCGAGTAAATTTGCAAATCATCTGCATAAAGATGGTAGAAAGAAATTAGCTCGTCGGAAATTGAGTTAATAAAAACTGCAAAAAGTAAAGGGGATAGAACGCCACCCTGAGGTACACCGGCAGAAGTATTGCTCCAGGAAGACAAGGTCTCTCCAATGCATATACGTTGCCGACGACCGAACAGGTAACTACGAAACCAGTCAATTACCGATGGAGATATGTTAAGAGAGCATAGAATGCCAAGTAAAACATCAAAATCAACAGTATTAAAAGCATTACTGAAATCTAGCAAAGCTAAGACCGTTAGATTACCGTTTTCCATGGCAGACCTTATATCATCCGTAATGTTCAGAAGCGCTGTAGTTGTGCTATGACCAGTACGGAAGCCAGACTGGAAGGGGTTTAGGAGATTATTTTTAGACAGGTATGTGCTTACTTGATTATGAATTAACCGTTCAAGGACTTTGGAAAGGAATGGTAAGACAGATATTGGACGGTATTCGGAAAAGGATGTGGGATTAGACTTTTTAGGTAAAGGTATTATTTGTGCATCTTTCCATGAGCATGGAAAGACACCACTAAATGCAGAAAAGTTGAGAATGTGACAAATGACAGGAAGAATAACATCCAGCACAGGGACCAGCATATTACGGCTGATACAGTCACTTCCTACTGCATTTCAAGTAATCGATAGTATGCTCTTCTTAACATCACACGCGGAGAACTGACCAAAAGCAAATGGAGAATAACTGGGAGTCGGAAGAGAAGAAAGATAATTCAGTGTATTCAATTTTATTGTCCTATCAAAATTGGACGAAGCACTAAAATGATTATTCATTGCATCAATGTCTATGTCTTTTGGGATTGTCTCTTGTCGGGTTTTACCGACCCCCAATGATCTAAGAAATTTCCACACTTTGGATGCGTCCCCATTTTGGACAGATGTATGAATGTGGTGGCGATTAGCATTCCTACACACCTTATTGCAGTGATTACGGATTGAGAGGTATCTTTCCCTGTTAGCGTCATTAGCCTTACGCTTAAATTTAGACTTTGCCGTAACTTTTTTGTGCATGATCGTTTATGTTATGTTTATTGTTTATGTTTGCAGAACTCGTCAAAATGTAGGGACCAGCTGATTTTTTTTCCGCGATTTAATATTTGGTCCCATAGTAAAAGTTGTTCTTAATGATGAGTACAATGACCCCTTAAGAGGTTGATGGTGTTTTACCAATAACCCTGTATAAAAATGTATTTTGTTCATGTTTACAACGTTCTTGTGGTCATGGGAACAGCATTAACTTGAACACATGATTTTTTTTTAATCGGTTTATTCGTTTTAAAACATTTTATTTTACATTTTTAAATATTTCTTTAAAAAACCTTTTAAAACACTAGCTGTTGCACGCGACTTCGTCTGCGTGTATTTTGATCTTAATAATTTTATTTATAATACAAATATCCAGAATGACAAGTAGCGTATGTCCTTCTCCAGGTCCCAGGCAACCTGTCTGTCCAACATAACGAACGGTTCAGTGGTTTAAGCCGGTTCAGTGGTTTAATACCGACCAAGTGCGAGTCGGCACACGAAGGGGTCCGTTCCACCGTACAATATTTAACACTACGTTTTTTTTAACGTTTCTTTATTTATTTTTAACTTTATTTTATTTTTATTATTTGTTGTTATAACGGCAATAGAAATACACACTCTGTGAAAAATTCACCTGTCTACCTATTACGGTTAATGAGATACAGTCCGCTGACAGACAGAGGGACGGACAGCAGAGCCTCAGTAATAGGGTTCCGTTGGCACCCTTTTGGTACGGAACCCTAAATAGGTAACAGACAGACAGACAGACAAAGTTACTTTCGTACTTATGTTAAAGTAGGTATGGATAAAAAAAAAAAAAAAAAAAAGTTCCACCAATGTTTAGGATGAATCTAAATATTTGAATAATATGAACATTGCAAACTAATGTGTTTGCAATGTTCAAGAATCACCAGTCGGTATTTCTCAAAAACCTCCCAACATTTATATTTCTTTAACATTGTCGTACGATAAAAATAACGGACCACAAACAACCTTCTATATCTAATACACAGCACAGTTGAATGTGGTCGATTGCCGCTCATATAAGCGAAAATCTACAATTTCTATTCACACACGATCGTCGACCGTCTGCGAGATATCTGTTGGAATAAAATGCTCTTTGGATTGCGACACATATGGGCTTCATTCTATACTTCGTTTTTATATTCTTTGTTGTGTTATGTAGGGAATAATGAATGGGTTTATGTCGCGAGAAAACACGGATTTTTTGTTGATAAAAATTATAAGGAAATAATTTTGATTGTAACATACCACGTCATGACTATTTGGTTTCCTTTATTTAATTTGGACATTGCCACTATTAAAAAGAGATTCAGTCTCATTTACACCGATATAAAAACAAAACCTAATAACTTAGGAATCGAAAAGGATCTAAAAACCTTTTGACAAACTCAAAGGGCCTATTTCACCAATTAAATTCCCGATAAGTTGCTTGGCAAATAATTTCATACAAACTGTGTTCTATTTTTGAATTGGTTCGGTGAGTAGTGCCTATTCGGGTATCGTGAAATAGGTAGTAAATGTCACAACGAACTTAACACTTTTTTTGTTAGCACGAACTCCCTCAACACTTTATAAACGAGAAAAACAAAACAAAAGCGCCCTACAGCGCAACAAAAAACTAAAACAGCGCTTTGTAAATCAGTAAGGTTGACGTGAATTACTATATAGCCAAGTGTGAATTTATGGGCCAAGTGCCTTTCCGTGCAGTAATTCAATACAAGGGGTAGCGTGAACTTAGTAACGAAGTGTGCACCCTGCTTTATGTTAGCTATATTGAAAATGCGCAGAGGTTTTGACTTTATGAAGGTATTTTTATGACGGCACGCTAGCCTTTTTCCATGGAAGTAAAAAAACAAGAAACTTTGGCGCATGAATGACATTGACAGGGGGGCGTTGTTGGTAAACATTTGTGGACGTCACTGACCTCTATTTTTAATAGAGGTCAGTGGTGGACGTAGACCATTGAGATAGGAAAATAAATCAATGACGTAGACAGAGAAAATTTCTAATTTGTGAAATGGTGACTGTCATTGTGTACTGACAAAACAAGATGGCGGTGTTAGTTCCAATTTTGGCCGCGCGCCAAAATAACCTTGTAGCGTTGTACTTCTTCTTTCTTTATTAAGTAGTCTTTGGCCATTTCGTTTGACCAATTTAGCCTATAATGTTACTCCAGTTTGCTAGTCCAAAGCTACGAATATCTTTGCCCTACCTAGTTATGTTATATTATATGTACAACTAGACAGGCTTGTTCCAGATTTGTCACGTAATCTTGTAACCTTGAACATTTAGAACTGAATCTAAAAAAACATATCTTCGTCTCCATTTTCTCTGATTGAAATCACCAGAAGAAAAAAAACATCCAGCCCAAATAATCCCAAAATAAAACGTTGTTCATTATGACGGCTAAGTGTGCATCCGGATAGCATTAACTTAACTTAAGTCAAGGAAAACAAATGTCAGTGGCGTGGCGTAAGTTTTAATTGCCTTGGAGGACGCAGACAGGCCTTAATTAAAATATTACTTTGGAGACAAAGAGGAATGCCGAAAAGATTAGCGGTTTGTTCAGGGGAACTCGGCGTACGGACGAGGAATTCGACCGTTGTGCGCTTTGGAGTTATGTTTTGTTTAATTAGCTGCTCTTTTGACAGCTGAACGAATGGAAATTACTTACCGGATTGCTCACGCTTACTTTGGAGCGCGCCGCCGCCGTATGCATTATGTTAAAGTTATAGGTGGTAGATTTAAGCAAATGCATTTTCTTATTAAAAACGAAACGTCCTTAAGGGTCAAGAAAGAGATGCTTTATTAGTAACTGGAAAGACACTTATAACAAATAAAGAGTTAATAAGTCCAAACCCATCCTCCTTGAACCCAACCAGCCTTATTATATAAGAAGATTTATTTTTAGATCGAGTTTTAAGCTATCGAGCTATTTTTGAAATTGCCAACTTTATTAAGACAACGTTAAAGTTCTTAATACAAAAACTGATTGTATACCCCAGTCTAAATTGTCAGTTTTGTACTAAGAATTTTATTTCAGTCGGAATAAGGTTCAAAATACAATAACTGGCAGAAAGGTCTATGCTTAGACCAAGTTAGAACTCGTTTTGTGATGAGACGGAATGAAATGAAGTTCTGTCTCTGAAGCCTAACCATCACGGTAGCTTCAGCCGTTTCTCAAACCAGTGAAACCAATGTTTTTATTTTTTTGTATTCGGGATCACCAACGAAGGATACACATTAGACACGGCACGGTTGGCGCAGTGGTTAAGCGATTGACTGCTCCGCTGCGTGTCGCGGGTTCGTCAGTAGGCACTGGTCATTTCTTAGGTGCCACGGCTTTTTTTAATTCCATAATTGTTTTTATCTTTTTATTACGGACGCTTTTAATGTGCACGTCTTTCTACATCGTTCTCACATGTATAATTAAAACATGAATGATGTAACCACTTTTTTGTAACAATATTTTGATTTAAAAGAGTGTCCATGGAGTTTCTTGCCCGTTCTTCTCCATAGGTACCTACCGCTTTGGAATGGGCAACTAGCTTCATCTTTCTGACTGACCGACCCCTTGACAATTCAAAAGTGCCTGTAATTGGTTTATTTGAAATAAATGCTTTGAGTTTGAGTTTGAATTCCCGCACGGAACAAATATTTGTATGACCTACATGTAGTTGTTCCGGGTCTGGCTGATTGTGTATGTGACTTTTAATGTTTGTAAACGCACCCACAATACAGGAAAAATTCTTAGTGTGGGGCAACGTTACCATAAAAAAAAACAATATATAATAAAATATGTAGGTTCTTTTACGTATAACTAGGAGTAAACACGGTACAAAAAAAATTGAGAAAATTATGATGAATGATGAAATAAATTATAAGATGACAGAAATAAAAATTGCATGTCAAGATTGAGCAGTCACATTACAATGGCGTAAATAGGGTAAAACTAAAAATGGAGAAAATAAATGATGAAATTTGAGGGAAAAAAATAACATACCAAGATTGAGCATTCGTATTACAATTGTTTAATTTTTAACGTAATTTTTTTAAATAGTTTAATATATAAATATGATTTCATGTTTGAGTTCTATTAGGTAAAACTTGCAATAACTACCTATTAAGTATTAAATAGGTATTTCTAAGCCGAATAAAAAGTACTAACACAGTAACAAGAACGGGAGTACCAATCCAAGCTGTCAGACCAGGAAAAATGTTTGCACAGAAACAACTTTACGCAATTCTCGGCTTCACTTGTAACGTGTTTTCATTTTATCTTTCTCACCGCATTGCGCTAGTATTGACATATTTTATTAAATATCCGGATATTTCAGCTACCTTCAGGCCTGGCCTATATTTCCGAATAGCTGTAGAGCGGGAAGCACGGTTACAAATCCTGTAGAGCTTCTAACTCAATATCTACAGGTCAGAAAAAAATGATTAGACGGTGTAAGGCTGGAGGCACGAGGAACAGGGTGTAAAGTTTACTCATACCTCCATAGAAAAGGGAGGATCCTCCGACCAGACGGATGTCGTGTCTGGTGGGCAACTGCCCGACGATTGATGTCGGGAAGTTGTATATAAGCTAGTCGCGCGGTAAACTCTGCTTGCGCGATGCAGGATTTCCGTGACGTCAGTATGACGCGCAGCTCGCGTGTGGCGATGTAGATACCGCTACATGTGATTACACTATCGCGCTAACAAAGCGTTAATTTTGGCCAGCGGGGAAATTGCATCACACTAACTGTGGCAATGCCTTTAATTTTGAAATTTCAACGATATTCTTTGCGTTATTCACGTAGCTAAGCAGACGATTTTTTAAACAATATGAAACTATGTTTACTAGCGGCCTTAATGTCAACAGTATAGGTTAAGATAATAAATTGTGCACAAATAAATAAATAACAACAAAATAGATTAGCAATTTCCTTCCAAATCTTTCAGATTGTGATTGATTTGTTACGCAATCAAGGTGCAGGACTGAAAATGAAGGGAATTGTAGCAAACGAATCAATAATTGGACATCATGATGTGAAGAGGGTATTTGCAATGAAGATATATTGAAACGTAATTCGTGGTAGTGGAAAGCGAAAAGGTAGTCGATGAAATTACTCACTGTTGTATTTATTAAGTAGATGGTTTGTAGTACTTGGCTTACAGAACAACAATTACAGATGACCTTCTACATAAGTAATACAAATCTTAAATGCTAATTCATTGACAGACAACGCACAGACTAAACCGTCACCATAATTATAATAAAATGATTCACCATAATTATAAGAAGATTATTCATTTAAACATTCTTTATTTAAATAATGCTTTAAGCACACAAATGTACAGAGGCGGACTTAATGCCATATCTATTTTCTACCAGTCAACCTTTGGGTGACGCAGAGACAAACAGTGGTAAGTGCAATTCACAATGAAAATTTGAGCATTATTTTGACCACCTTCTTTGAGATAAATCGAAATTGCTGTACTGGCCAAATACATGCGAGCAGCGGCCGGCCAAAGTTGTATGAAAATCCATATCTGTCGTGGTTTAGCGGCCAAATAAATTACAAAGTAAACTCATATAATTAGATCGTGTAATTTAAAAATGGAACGATGTTTTAGTCCGAAACATGGAAACCAAGGAGGTAACTTATCAAAGGTTTTATTAAAATTTCGAACTGGCTTGCAAATAGAAAGCTTTTTATTGAAAAAAAAAACAAATGAACAACGCGGGAAAATATATTGTTGTTCGTCGTTGATTTTGAAAAGTAATCGTATTTTCATTTCCGCGCAATATTTGAGAAAAGTACTATACAAGGCATTGATAGACTTACGTATGTGTGCCTCGGTTTCACCTCAGCCCACATTTACACGTTCGTCCATCAATGCCTTGCCAATTATAGTACTTACATTACTGGCCGCTGCAGTAATCTAAGTACTATAATTACGTTTGCATTTTTTATTTTTGTGTGTTGGCACCTTGTTTTTATATTCATGTAATTTGTTATAATTTAATTGTGCTTTTGTGTGTTGTGCTACGTCTTTTGTGTGCACTGAATGGTTGATATATCTATCTAGAAGCATGCAATTTTGCACAAGAGTTCCTGATATAACGAAGGTGAGCATTTACGAAGAATTTTGGAAAATTCGTTAGTAGTTCGTAAGTTTTTATGGAAATTCGTCATTTTTGCCGGTGGGTAATCCTATCGGGCACACGAGTTAGCTTTAGAAACTCGTACAAGCTTAAACAAATCCACAGTCAAGAAATTAATGTTGTTAAGGAGCTGAATAATAGTTTAGAAGCAGTAGCAGGAAAAGAAGAACCCACCATAAAATCTAGTTAGTTTATTCTCACCATTAAACATTTGCATTTCACATTTCGCAGTTCGCAATTTTTGGGTGGGAAATCATCAAATAACTTCTCCCGCTCTGGGCAGAGCAGGAGGGCGTGTCAGACTCTTAGTGACTAAAACCCACTCGTGTTCCTTCAGTTGCCTGTGCCATGGGCTACGGTAACCCCTTTGGACTTTCCCACAACCCTGGCAGTCATCGGCCCTAGCGGACCCCGTCATTGGTGATGACGTCTCATTGAGACGCGCGTGGAACATAACGCGGCGACTTATTTCCACCATAAAATCTAGTTCGTTTATTCTCACCAATAAACATCTGCATTTCGCAGTTTGCAATTCAGTACTTATTCCCACCCTGACAACCGAATTGTCTCATTCAGGAAACTGCACTAAACTTTATAGGTACTTATGAGAACTAGTTTCGAATGAAGTCGTAATTTTATACCCCAAGTTAGCCTCATCTTAATCGAAAACGACCGAACACTAACGAAATTATGCGAGCTTTAAATTATGGGGATTTTGAACATACACATATGACTGGACTGATGTATATCAATAAGTAATAAAAGTGGAACAAGTTCTTAGAATCATTTGGTACATAAATTATGTACATTTGGAAAGCCATAAGTTATATTTTCTGCAGTTGCTGCCTACTCCCATTGAAAAGGCGTGAGTTTATGGCATTCGAAATTCTAAAACAATTACTTACCTACCTACTAAAACGATTTTTCTAAAATTCTAAACCAGAGCATTTATAGTATGTACCGTCACCGTACGTTGAAAACCTTTTTATGTATTTTTGTGTTTTTTATGTATTTGTTGGGTAAAAACCTACTACTGCATATTTAGAACAAACGTGCACAGCTCTAAGAAGCTTCTAATATCATCTGTTGATGTTAATGATGTCTGGAGCCACCATGACCGCCATGGCCATTTTTAATCCCTGGCGGAAAAAGAGAGGTGTTATAAGTTTAACGAGTGTATCTGTCTGTGGCATCGTAGCTCCTAAACGGCTGAACCGATTTTGTTTTTTTGTTTTGTTTGCAAGGCGACTTCATCGAGACTGTTTATTATTTAATTTTAAATTTAATTGTTCTTGTTCCTTCAGACAGTTTTTACATTCTCCTGTAAAATAACATTCATTGAAATCACGAGGTGTTCACTGCACGACGATGGCATGTTGTTTTACATGTGAAGAACTCACAAAACGAACACTAAAATACCGTCACTCGGAAAATGCCAAACATTTTTCCTTGTTGGCGCACCAATAAATGATTTTCCATATAAAATCACATATGCTTACCATCGTATAAATACATAGCACATATATTAGATCCCGTAACACACCCAATTTACCGGTTATCCGAGCGAACGGTCCCTAAAAAGATCGTAATGACAGAATAAGGCTGAGGTCATAAAGTAATATGGTTTGCGAAAAAACATTTTTCTTGTTAGCGAAATTAGATGTATTATGGGTATTGGGTTTGATTTTGATATGCCTTCATATTTGGTAGAAAAATTGAATTCAAAAGGCACGGAATCTTTTCTTTTGGTGTTGCTTGTGGGAGACCAAAGACCAGCAGTAGACATCTTTTGACTGAATGGTGATGATAGTGCTTAGTGCATTTGCGATGCACTTAGGCTGTCACCGATACATAGTACATAGTCAGGGGGTAAATATGATGCATCACAAAGCACAGTCACTATACCGGCAGCGTCTAGAGACGACAATACAAATCAAATTTGAGGGGCCGAAAGTAAAAGAAAGAAAGAAAAATAGATTTATTTGTCACAGAAAAACGTGCATACAAAAAGATAATTAGCTCTAATAATTAAGAAAAAAGTAAAAATAACAAAGAGATCTGTAATCACGAGCACAAAACAGAAATCGTCGACAGCTGCACGTCATGACTGTGACAAGAAGGCTTCCACTTAGCAGGATGCTGTGCTATGGGGGACCCACAGCACAGCGCTGATTTTCAGTGGTTCAATTTCTGTCACGGACCTCCTTCAAAACCATCGTCATTAGTGTCGTAGTGCGAGTAAGCGGTTCATCATTAGTATTGTAGTGCGAGCAAACGCCTTTAACAGTGGCCACCGAGGCGTCTCCGTCTCTCACTTCGAGCTTTAGAAAGAGACTGCCGCACAGGTATGAGTGACAGACTTTCGTGTCATATTTACAGCTGGGTACTTCTTCCTCTTCCACGTATCAGTGGCTTCAAACTATATGATATTTTGACCAGAATTTAGTCACGTCGACAGCGCAAAGGAGTTTCATAGTGCAGGTGTTACTGCTCAGAGAGCAAGAGGTGAGACATCGTTTAAGGTGAATAGAATACCTTATTTAGCATATAAATATGTGAACATATCCTAGAACTGAAAATTTGGAGACATGTGACATCTGCCAACCCACACTGGGCCCGCGTGGGGTATTACGGACCACTCCCTCTCACCCAGAGGGGGCCTGTGTCCTAGCAGTGGGAACATTATAGGCTGATTATGTATGATTGTGAACATATAAGGTCTGAAATAGAAATGGTTTCACATATTTTGTTTACTTTTTTTAGAAAAATAACTAAAATTTTTTTTTTTACGAATCACTTAAAATTACTAGGTAGTTACTTATTAAGACCGAAAAAATCTGAAAAATACTATATATTTAAATTATATTACTAGTAAAAAGAAAGGACGAAAATACGTTTATTTGCGGTAAACATGACGCAGAGAACGAACACATACACAAAAAAGAACAAGTTGGGGGAAAATATGCGTCACATCCGCGCAAAACGGCCGTCGCTCAGCATAATGCTACGACCCTATGCAAGACAGAGCCCCAGCGCTGGTTTTCACCGACAGCCGACGTTGACATGATGTCGTCAACCGGTGTAGCAGACGCTAAGATAAAATAACAGAATAATAAATAAAATAAATAGCCTAGTTCTAAGTAAGTGTTTATATAAACAATATTTATAAAATGGTAAAATTCCGAGCAACAACTCACGCTCCTCCGGCCTTTTAATAATCTGTGTGCGCAGCTGTCATAAAACGGTTTGACCATATTTGAAACTTTGCTCCACAATCGCGTTGTGGCTCATTAACATTATTATTGTGCTCAATATTGGCTCGTTGTTGTGGAGGACCCCTCTGACTAAGTAATGTCTACAGCAGCCCAGCTGGATACTATAATTGTTGTTCATCGAGCAAGGTCAACGTTCGACATTGGAACTTCATCGGGCCATCCCTGTGATATAACGCCCTAGCCGTCCGTTAAGACTCCCACGGGAAGTAATATACAGCCGGGACTACACGACACACTCATGTTTGTGTTTATTACACCTAATCTTAATTATAAACTCATACATGGGTACGGAAAATACGTATTTTGATAATGGCTGCAAACGGGACCGCGAAATTGACTTCCATAAGCATAGTGAGAATTGAATTATATAACTTTTTTTTTTGGAACCAGCACAAAAACCAGTACTTAAAAGAGTGCTTGATTATTATAGAGTAAAAATAGGATGGTTTTAAAATAAGCTGGGACAAGGTTTTTTTTAAATTTAAGATGGGTTTGCTCTTGACTCTAGTTTAGGTCAGTGGTGACAGAGACAGAGTCGACGGTGGAGTGAGCTTACCCAGAAGAAGCCTGTTCACTCTCACATTGAAGAGATGAGGGTTGTATGCGTTCGGAAACACGGACGCAGGTAGAGAGTTCCATTCTTTTGCTGTGCACATTACAAAAGACATTTAGAAACGCTTTGTGTTTTTTTGTGTGCGTTTTGGTGGAATAACAACTAGGTAAGGATAGTAACTTGCAGTGCGTCTAGATGACCGATGGAAGAAGGGGGCCGGTGGAATAAGGTTGTGGAGTTCTTAGGCACACTCATCGAAGTACAATCTGTAGAAGACCGACAAGCAGGCAACCTTGCGGCTATGAGCCAAGCTGTGTTACCCAAACTGTCAGGCAACGTCGTGTCCAACTAATCCCTTCAGTTTTACTACTTACTACGAACCGAGTCATGGTGCAGGAAAATATCGGATGTTTAAGTTCCTCTACCAACTCCTTCGGGATACTTGCGTGATGGTATGATATGTTTTATTGACTTAGAGTTACTGTCTATGACACCAAATTCATAATATTATTTTCCTTAAAAACTACAAAGCAATAATCTCAACATAAAGGCATATTTACTACAGCTCGCGCATACTAAGCCCACGTTCGCACGGACGTAAACATATCGCGGTGGGATTTTATCGCGCACTGGATTTTCAACTCTCGTTGTTGAGCCGTGCGTTGAGAATTTAACAGAGTACATCCCAGGGTGTCGAAAAAGACACTTAGTTTTTTAACGCTCTGCTTAGCATCGAGAGTTGAAAATCCAACATCATATCAGTGTGCGATAAAATCCTGCCGCGATATTTTTACGTGGGCTTAGTCTGCGCGCTAGTTTGACCTCCAAGACTATATCCCTACCAGCACTTTCAATCACTTTCGGCATAATGATAGCGATTATTTACTTTGGAAAACACGGAACACAGCACACTCTCTTGACACCTGATATAAACGACGAGATGGCGGCAAACGATAATTTCCGATTTCGGCCGCGCGTAGTCTTATTTTCGCGCACTATAATACCCAAATCTGTGTAGCGTAGTGTTGCCGCGGGTTTACCAGCCAAAACACGTCGAATATGTTTTATGTTTCTGGCAACACTGCGTAAATCTAATCTCTTGGAAATTATACGCGCGCTGGACGTATGATCCTTGTTGTTAGTAGAGTGTACGCTTTATCGTATACATATCGTCGTTTATCGTTGTTGGTCCATCTAGCTGGGGGGCGTCCCACATTACGCTTGACGATACGCGGTCTCCACTGCAGGACTCGTCTGTTCCACCGGCCATCGGTCCATCGACAAACATGGCCAGCCCACTGCCACTTCAGCTTGCTTACTCTGCAAGCTATGTCGGTAACTCCAGTTCTATTCCCGACAATTTAATTTCTGATTTTATCTTTCAAAGAAACTCTGCCCGCTCCATAGCGCGCTAAGCGACATTTAATTGTGGACCAGCCAGACTGTCAGTTTCCACGTTTCGGCACCGTATGTCATAACGGGCAGGATGCACTGGTTAAAGACCTTAGTCTTCAAACATTGCGGGATAGGTGACGAGAAGACTTGACGAAGTTACCTAAACGCTGTCCAACCCAACTGGATCCTCGTAGCAGCTCAGCGGCAATGCGATATTCGTTTTGAATTTAACAACAACACAACAAGAAAATAATTTAACAACAAATTATGATCACGCCTGTATTACCCGAATGGTTAGCTAGAGGTGATCTATAGTATACCCAGTCATGAACGAACGACGAACGAACAAACGAATACAAACTCCGTTACGAAAATAACTATTTCAAAATACAAACAATAACATAGCCATAATATACAGCAATATTCCCCATAAGTGTCTAGCGGTCTAGCCAGCTAAAAATCCCAATTTGGCGAGCGCCCAGCCGAAATACAACCATATACAGGGTGTACTCGAACCGAAGCAAGCTTATACAGGATCATTTATAGCTGATTTTATACCTAACCAAATAAAAAGGAATTCTATTAGGAACCTCATTACAAATATTGAATGATTTTTGGTATTTCTATGTGAGGCATAACTTTCCAAAGTCCTGTTTGATTTCAGCCCACAGTTTAAGTACCTTACGCCAAATGAAATAGTTTTTTTTTTTTCATATGAGACAACATCCACAGGTCCCGAACTAGGCAGATCCTGTACTACGGTAACCTGATGACTGATATACATATACACACCCAGACACGGGTCAAACAGACATGTTCATGCACACAAATGTTTGACTTGTCCGGGGATCGAACCCGGGACCAGCGGCTCAGAAGGCAGGGTCGCTACCAACTGCGCCAACCGTTCAGTCAAAGTTGAAGTAATAGTATCGAAAAAACAGTTATGAAAAGAAGACTCAGAAAATAGTCTAAGTAATGCGAAGAGCCTCAGTAGCATTTTTTTAGGATATAACTGAACTTTACTTTGGTGGTACCAAACTTAAGTTCAGTAATTACTTCGGCGGGCAAAAATAAGAACACAATTTAGAGAATCACTTTACGTGGTTCCAGACAGTCATTTTATGCAATACCTATTCATAGTATGTATTGTGTTAATTAAATTAAATTAATTAAAGCTTCCTAAGCAGAAACCACTTCACGTCAACTTGGCTTCAAATATACAACCTGTAGCATATTTTATGTCTGACAATGCTTGTAAAACTAATCCCTAAGGCCCGTTGTACACGGCACGGTTTCTTTACGGTACGGCGCGGCGCGGCGCGCTACCCGCGCCGTAGAACAATCGTGTGAGCTTGTATATCACACAACAAACCACCGAACCCGCAAAAATGTTTGCATACAATGGGCCTATTGGCCACTTGTTTTTTGTTGTACAAAACTACGGTTTATTCGCCGTGTGTAGGCACGGTATGGATCACTATGGAAGCTTGTTGACAGACACGTTTTTTCTGCGGCGCAGTTTAATACGCCGTACCGTAAAGTAACCGTGTCGTGTACAATGAGCCTTATAGGTAGTACCTTCACACTACCTTCGTTGCAAACTATGTACAGATAATGTGTCTACGTAGTAAATAGTGTCTACGTAGGGAAATACCTGTAAATATGTAGGTATGTAATGCCTTCAACGTTACCTGGCGGAATTAACTAAGTTACAATTAATGCCAAGTCACTGTTTAAGTCTAAGGGTTTACTAAGCAATATGTAGATACGGCTTTAAATAGACCTAGTTCTATTGTATATCGAATATGACTTATGACGTGTGCAGATGATGAGACAGTGTGCGCTGATGAAACTTAAATATCGTCACTTATTGAAAGATGTAAATCAATAGACGTTATGTTACTATGAATTAAGTAGAAAAATCATATTTAAAAATCTAGATGAGGTCGGCGTTTCCTATCTGACTACTCTGAGAAGAAAGGCCGAAACAAACTTAGAGGTCACAGTCTCTTTTAAAGTCCAGACATAATCTTGGTCAGATCATTGTGAAGTCCATGTAGATTGGCATCTGAAATTTTATTTTGAGGAAAATCCACACAGATTGGGTGGACCTGTCCAGTCAGTGCGCGCCTTTGTTAGTAATCGTGCAGCTCAACTCAGAAATTAAGGGGCTCAACGATTCGATGAAGAACACCAAATAAAGGACATTTGGGTAGGCCGCATAAATTACTCAAACTGCCAGACCATGTCTAAACCTCACTTAGAAGAAAAAACAAACAATAGTCTTCACATTCACAATAACATGTTTGTAATAAAGTGTTTTTACAAACCTACAAAGAAATAAAATAATTTATAATTTATCATTAAGGATACCTACATTTGTTTACAATACCAGTTTAGACGGAACGTGTATCTTTTGGTGATCCTAGGAAAGGAACCCTACCCGTTGCCCCACACTAGGAATGTCTCCTGTCTTGTAGCATTATTTGGAGCAATGAGTTAATAAACAAATCATATCCTAGATCATTAATAGAATTGGATTTACTCAGAAGTAGCCCGGATTTGTGCCCGCTTGGCAATAGGCTTACCATCTATTTAAATATAACGAAATGTAGGTGTACCTACTTTACTCCCCTGCCTAACTCCTTTGTAAGGACGAAGGTATTGGGAGAGAAATGATACCACTGGCTGCTCGAATAATACTCTCTATATTTTAGGATTACACATGATTATAAAGGATTGATGAGTACACACACCTAAGTAGGTAAAACATAGGACATACACTACACCTCCCAAGGCGGTGTAAAAATAAAATAAAATTACAATTTTGTTTTATTTTATTACACCTACCTAATTATATCACTTAAAATACTATTTGTCTTAATGTAATACAAAACTGATACTGTGTAACTGCAAAATAACCCAATTACTAATTGTGGTACAATTTAGTTCTATTTTTGTGAGTGGTATCTACTTTTCCATACTTTAATATTTTGACATTTGGTGACGCATCAGAAATAATTCTGAATGAACCAGTATAAACATTATCTAATTTATTACACATATTATTTTTAACTAAAACTAAGTCATTAGGATGATAAGTTGTTGAATTTACATTTTTATCACTACGTTCTTTTTGTTCTAATTTACTTTTGAGTAGGTTGTCTCGTGCCTCTTTCAACGACTTTTGTAGTCTAAATTTTTAATTTTTTACTCAAATGGATAATAATCGTAATTATAGAGTGGACCAACATTCATATTCGTTAAATTGCTAGGTAAACAGGAATAGGTATACGAACAACTACTTGTAGGTCATACAAATATTTGTTCCGTACGGAAATCGAACCCGCGACACGAAGCGCAGCCGTCATCGCTTAACCACTGCGCCAACCGTGCCGTCAATCAGCGTTCAGTATTGCAAAATACTTTATTTTTATTTTTAAATACCTATATTAATAGTTACTGAAATCGATTCAGTAGTCAATTATGAGCAAACTACTTTCGGGGCTTGCGTTTATTCTGTTACACCTTGTACTCGTATAATTAAATCTTGTGCAACACTACAAGCTTCTGAACCCATCGGCTAGGCTGTGCGTTGTCTGTCAATGAATTTAAGATTTTCATTCATTAGATGATAGGTACCGTCTGCGCCATTTCTTCCATTTAATTAATTACGCATTTTCTTTTAAAAACAATGAATGGGTTCATTGTTTTTAAAAGAAAATGCGTTTTTACACATTGTAACACTGAACATTAATCACTCATTCGAAGGCCATTCCTTCCTTGTTCCTAGAACTCATTCATTTACCTTCACTCAAACTCCTCTCCGCAACCGATCTACCGCTAGTGGACACGTCGACGAGGCGGTCCCATCAAAACTCAAAATCCACAATCACCAAATCTCAAACATGTGCAAATAAGTGAATATCGGTGTTGTGTGGTGATTAAATACTAATTGACTTTGTGTGGGAAGTCACAAATTAAGAACCAAGCACCCGAGCTGTCGAAGAATTTATCCACGTGAGTACCTATCCCATCCAGGTACCAAAAACAATACACCCTTAATCAACAGCCAATTAACACACATACCTCCATCATTCTCCTGTCCATCATTACATTAAAACAGTATCAATATCCAGTAACAATTACCAAACAGGATGTGCACAAACAGCCGCGGGGAACAGGGTGGGTCGGACTCGACCCGCACAAATTAGGTGCCTGCGGGCGCGGCGATATCGACTGACAGGCCCGAACGTTGGTCGTACCATTTTATGTTCGAATGTGTACCTGTGTGTGTGTGTGGTGTAATTCTTATATGGTAGATAGATATTTGTTTTTAATCACAACTTTTATTGCAGGCTATTAAGGCAATTTTCATCGCCGCAAGGTCTGCTTGTCGGTCTTCTACAGATTGTACTTCGGTGAGTGTGCCCATGAACTCCACGACCTTATCCCATCGGCCCACTTCTTCCACCGGTCATTTAGACGCACTGCAAGTTACCATCCTTACCTAGTTGCTATTCCACCTATTCGCACTAAGCATTTCCAAATGTATTTTGTAATCCGCACAGCAAAAGAATGGAACGCTCTGTGTTTCCGAACGCATACAACCCTAATCTCTTCAAAGTGAGAGTGAACAGGCTTCTTCTGGGTAAGCTCACTCCACCGTCGACTCTGTCTCTGTCACCACTGACCTAGACTAGAGTCAAGAGAAAACCCATCTTAAAAATAATAAAAAAACGAATGCCGTAAGACTGGGGTATCCTATGAGGGCGAAGTCTTCTCCATAACGTCCTTAACGATAGCGTTTCATAAGAGACTGTGACTTAACTAACTACCTGTAAATCGAAAATAATTAAAAAAACAACAATGGACTATTCTTCTTAATCGTGGATGAAACATGGTCTTATTCCTCTTGATAACACAATAATAGTTTAAGATTTACTCCCTGATCTCCCCTCAAATGCCAAAAAATGCTAACTACCTATGTGTCCCCAGTGCACTATTTACTAAGACACTTTTTAAATATCCGCATGCTTAAATACTTCAACTTATTAACCGATCCCCGAGCTCCGACACTATAAATCTCCAACAATATTGCTCCATTCCTAAGCTCCTAAACCGTAACTCGAAACACTAAACAGCCTCCGATGCACTTCGATATTGCATCGCAAAGGTTCCCGTACTATAAACTAGCAGACACATTCGGCCACAATTGGCAGAAGAAGCAGACGGGTATGTTTGGAAACGCGCCAGACCGTCAGAACGTCAGACCAGAACGGCACAGTACTTTAGTACTAATTGCATGCTGTTTGTACGTTAATTTAATTTGACTGGAATTTTTAGATCATTTGTTGAGTTTCTATGAAGATTAAAATACATCTTGTCGTTTGTGTGAAATGCAAAGACACTTAAAATAGCGATGGTTATAATTGTAACTTTTCTTTTAAAAATGGTAGACAATAAATATCGCTTTTAAACAAAACGAACCTATCGTAGGTACACACAGCAGCAGGTCAAGTTACCACAAACTGTAAAATTTTCTCATTCGATTTTGAACTTATCGTTCAACATTTTAAGGTTTAAAATCATTTGACAGTTTCATATAACCTGATGTGCTGGCGACTGTACCTACTACAAAACTACATACAGTGCACATATAAAAATAAATTCGAACAAAGAAAAGATAAAGTAAAATCAAAACCAATAGACACCTATTATAATGTAAATAACGAAAATACATTATACACAAATACATTAAATACATACATAATATGTACCTATATAAAAAAGAAGGAAAAAAATATAGGGCATCAAAAAATTCGTCCGCATCGCTGTGAACAGGAAAAGTGCCTACCACGTTGTATGGCGATGATACTTTGGCCAATACATACAAAAAAGAAATATATATAATAGATAGAAAGAAAATAAATTTATTTGACCCAGGTTAAAGCTTACAATATTACACAAAAACAGACAAACAGAAAGTACTTAAAATAGTATCGTGTGCCTCACGGCTGCGCCAAATAGGCCCAGTGCAGCAAAAAATGCCAGACAACTAGTGCCTGACGCTGGTTTTCAACTGGACCTTATGTTACGAGGACGTCTTAATGTAGGTAATGTATAATAAATACATTTAATATTGTACTCAAACAGCAATATATTTATAAGAGTTTCTCTAAGCCATTACATTATACAGCACGTCTACTGAAGTCTCGGGAAATTGTTTGCTTACTTCAAGCACTTATTTCTTATAAAGATATTGATAAGGCCTTATTTACATCATTTTATCAAGTAACCGCACGAGCGTAGGTACTCCACGAAGTGAAACGTAATCATAATATCTGTAGGAAATTATGGTATTTTTATTGTAAGTCCATGTTTTCTCCCTATTTTTATTTGATTAGGTATGTATTGACACAGCAGTGGTGACCCAGTGGTACTGGCCGTGGGTCCGAACCCAAGCAGGCAATTCACTTTATCTAATTTATTTCAACACCACTGCTCTCAAAACGACGAAGGCAAACATCGTAAAGAAACCAGCATGACTTAGAACCAAAAATTCGAAGACATGTAACATCCACCAACCCCCCGGGGCCCGCGTGGTTTTCCGGCCCATTTAGAGGAATTCAAATAGATGAGTTTTGTGTCCCAGCAGTGGGAACGTTATAGGCTGATTCAGGTATTTAGATTTATTTATTTGGTTACTTATGGTGGTAGCAATTCTCCGGACGAGTTTCTTCAAGGCCTTTATTACAACAAAATAAAATTGCAATTACAGACTACAATGACACTCGACACGACTCCTAGTGATACGACACGCTTCAAAGTCAAAGCATTTATTTCAAATAGGCACATAAAAGGCACTTTTGAATGTCACCATTTAAGTACATTAAAATAGAATTGATTTTAGTCGCCCCTTCCAAAGGGTAGTTCATTTGGAGTTTCGTACCTTCATTAAGTACCAATGCATACCGCGAACACGTGTTATTATGGATTGAGGAGCCGTCTCTTAATTAAATGCAGATACTAGCAATATACCCTATCTGAATAGGTACTAGAGCTGCGGTTGTTGTTTGTTTTTCAAATATCGCAGCATCATGCTGAGATAGGAGCCTTTTTGACCTCGCACAGGTCTTCTCTTTATTTTTGTTGTTTTCACTATTTTGTTAGTTTTAATCTTAGATAAACTTAAAAGTATGAATGTTCTTTTTTTAATTGTTTGTATTTCTTGTGCGTGTCCCAAGTTAAATATGTCTCTTTCTTTCTTTTCCTTCAATATTTAGTAGTTGTAGGCCCGATCCCGGAATTCGTAGTAAAACCCATAAAAAGTCACAAAAGGTTTAAGGTGGCTGCTCCATTCAGACATCTGAATTGCAGACCCATCTTGAAACTACTAAATCGTACCAACATTTCAAAAATATGCATCAATTAGTTTTCGAGTTCTAATGTGGCTCCTCAATTCAGACGCCTGTAACTTTTTAAGGGTTGTATAGTAGATACAATGTCCATTTCTATTTATTGACACATTGATAGGTAGGTACTTGCCAGGTTTTCAATACGCATCCAGTAATCGAAAAGCGGTCTCCCTAAGTTTACCTTTCCAAAGCTTTATTATAAACCCCTCTTACACTCAAGATCCCAATATCCTCTATTTATCTTCAAAAGTCAGAGCAATGTGCGCATGTGAAGCAATGCATCGAAGTTGCTCCAATTTATTGAACTTAGTTGGCAACTTAATGCCACAGCCCAGTCATAAAGTACGCTAAGAACACAAGTTGCATCGTAGATTCGTGGTCAAACATCCAACTAGTGAGAAACTTAGATCCGCTTATTTTGCTCAATAGTAGGAGTTTGATGAGAATGTTTTTCATGAAAATATCTTATTGATTTAATGGAAGATCGCAGTTTCAGTACTATACTGTAAAGTTCAATTCGAAGCTCACTCCACCACACCAAACTCACTTGTTTTGCAAATTAAGTTATTTTTTTCGTTTTTTAAATGTTACCCCACACTAGGAATTTCTCCTGTATTGTGGGTGCGTTTACAAACATTTAAACTCACATATACAATTAGCCAGACTCGGAAGAACTACTTATACAAATATTTGTTCCGTGCGGGAATCGAACCCGACACACAGCGCAGCAGTCAATCGCTTAACCACTTCGCCAACCGTGCCGTTAAATGTAAATAATTTATATGATTGTGAAATGATGAGCAACAAGGGCCAGTGTCCTCCCGGGAGAGGGCACTGGCTCTTGGCACACAGGTTAAACACCTAGCACCGTTAAATAAGATCGCCACTGGGCCCCTAGCACGACCGTAAGGAATAAACATAAAACAAATACGAAAGATATTAAAAATTAAAATGCCTACTCGTTTCGCACTTAATATTTACTTCATTTTAAGACTTTATCTATCTATGGGTGAAAAAAGAAGGCCAGTTCCCGTACTTAAAAATGTTCAAAATCAAGTTGCAATCACATCTCAGCGACAATCAAATTAATGTTAGAAATGTAGGTAAACGCTACACAATTTTTGACAGCATGAGACTGAGATTAGAATGGGAACGTTCTTAAAAATACGGGAATTGCCCCTCGTTTGTCGCAAAATTTTAAACCAAAATGCTAGGTATATGATATTATTTGTATTTTCGATAACTAAAATTGTTTCGATTTACGTTACGTTTACGTCATACGTTCATGCTAGGGCTTCGGGTTCGGGTTCATTCTAGCTAGCGTAATATCTACCCTACAAATAAGCAACGTTGCTTGGCGAGATTAATATAGTTTTGTAAGTATTCAATTCAATTTATTCATGCACCCCTACTTAAAGTGCAATTTATTGATGAAATTGAGTGTTAAAAACAAATTTTCCAGTTGATGCGTGCAATCATTATTTACTAAGTTTGTTTAAGGTTGCTATTTTTACTCGATATTTTATATAACTAGATACAGTAAGCTGCAGTTACAGTATCTGCTACTACTAACTGGCTGCTGTTGAGCAATTCCTAACGGAAAAACTCAGTTTTACAACAACAAATACAAACTGCATCACTATTGAACTAACTACGTCTTTCATACCTCCCCTACACGATCCTTTACAACTCTATCAAAACTGTCATGTACCCTCCATGTTACGTGTTACATAAAGCGACAATGCTGGACAATGTCGCCACTACCACCGACGCGACGTACGAGTAAATTGTCCATGAAACATCAATGCGACTGCGATCGATGCGAGGATACAGAGTAGTGTGAGTTCAGAGGCGGCGAATGAATGAGAAGTGCCTGATACAGCGAGTCAAACTCAAACTCAAAGCATTTATTTCAATTAAACCATTTACAGGCACTTTTGAATTGTCAACGGGTCTGTCAGTCAGAAAAATTAAGCTAGTTGCCCATTCCAAAGCGTAGTAGGTACGTATGGAGAAGAACTAGGTGATATAAGGCATAGAATTTTGTATAGAGTAACGACCTCTTACTCAAAAACCAAATACATAGTAAATATTTATTTGGTTTTTGTAATAATGATCGTGTGGTATGTGTTATTAAAAACTATGTGCAGATTTTGTAAGTACACCCTCGATTTAGAGAAAATCATAAATTTAAACAGGAGCAAACCGGGCATTTATTTAAAAGGAACGATAATTAAGGATTCCATAAAACTTACTTTTCTATTTCACTACTCTGTATCATACCTATCTCGCCATAGAATAGTACATACTTGCCAAATACTGCTACATTACTGCTCCGTCAAAGCCATCAAGAACCCTTTCATGTCCCATTCAACTTGTCAAAGCCGTCACAATGAGCTCAAACATACGACTAAATAATACGCGAAGCATCAATGCACTCAAAATCGATTCGATATGCCGACACAGAGTAGTGCATGCACAAATGCAACGAATAAATGATACAACAATCCAAGATGAATGTGATATTGTGAATGCAATATAAATCTAGCTCATGAATAGAAGATTGTGAATGAGTCGTCTTTAGGAGGAGCTCTATTTAAATTTTCTATTTTGTGTAGGTATGGAACAATGAAAAGAATGAAAGAACGACGATGAATTATAAATGTCGCGTAATTAGTGCTGAAAATGGGGTACAAATAGGTCTTAAGTGCAGCTTTTACACAAAACAAACTGTTACTTGTCGTTTTAAATACAGAAGTAGGTACTGCTATTAACATAACTCCATCTTTTTTTTTTTAAACGTTCCCCCACTCCAGGAATTTCTCTTGTATTGTGGGTGCGTTTACAAACATTTAAACTCACATACACAAACAGCCAGACCCGGAATAACAACTTGTAGGTTATACAAATATTTGTTCCGTGCGGGAATTGAACCCGCGACACGCAACGCAGCAGTCAATCGCTTAACCACTGCGCCAACCGTGCCGTCAAATATATTTTGGTTGTACCCCTCAAATAAGGTATGTACATAACTACACCCTAAATCCTACCAGACACCGATAAAATATAAAATCTCATCCAACACATAACCTCAACTACATGTCATCATCTGTCTAGCCTTTTGCCAACTACATATTTTTGGGGTCAGCTTACCTAGTAACCCAGTCACTAGCAATACGATACCCTTTGGTAAGACTAGTTGTCAAACTTTCGGGCTTCTGACGACCCGTAACGACTGTCAAAGATCTACGAATGACAGCTGTGACCAACGGCTTAACGTGCTTTTCGAGACACGTAGGGGTCTCGGTATGGTAAGATGGACACCTATCCACGGAACGACCGCGGCAAGCGTAGCTTAACCAGATCGACCCGTACGGATGTTATAACTTAGCCACGAGCCCCTACATAAACACAACTACGTGTACTGATAACAATTGTACCCAAAAGACGCAATACACAAAAAAAAACCCCCAGAATATTTTCGACAAAAATATTTTAAATCGTATTACATTCTATCATAAAATATGTAAATATTAAAAGCACCCAAATAATCTCAACGTTGTGTTGATCCCTTAAAGCAGTACAGTAAAGTAAAATATTTTACTAGACACGTCTTATATAGAAAGGTTTTTGGATCAAATATTCAAAAGGGGGATTTTCATGGCGAAAAAAGTTCAAATATTTACTCCGATTGAGTTAAAAAGGTTTCTGTTTACGTTAAACATGTTCTTTTTGGAAATTAATGTGCAAAGAGGACTTTTTAATGAGATAAAGTTTATTAGGGCGTTTTTGTAAATCCATTTAATTAAAACCTTAGAATCTTTCAAATAGCTTCCAATTTTCGCAAATAGGAGGGCTAAAAGCAATAAATAAACAAGACGTTCTAAAATCCAATTAGGTCTCAATCTAAAATCTCAACTAAAATCGTAGGATTTGATTTCGTAATCGTATAATTAGTCAAGCATACAATAACGAACACATTGACATCAAAATACATAGTTCGTTTCTAAATATTTCAAAGTTTAGTCAACTTATTATTCCTTATTTATATTAACATAAACAATGCAAATAAATTCGTCCTAATTATTAGCTGTCTTTCAAAATTGTTCACAGCAACACAAGAAAAAATAATCTGACCCAAAATCCGGTAAATTCCCATATTTATGAATTCAACCACTCGCTGTGCACTCAACACTTCTATACACCCCACTACTTCCACCCTAGAGTCCGTTATCTTAAGAATGTCACCCCGAAAAATCTGTCTCTGATTTACTGACAAACTCTCTTTTGAGAATACCATAAAACAGTCCCATGTCACCGACAGGCGACGAAATCGACTGGTAACGCTTTACAAATATTTGGATAGACTACTGGTCCAGGCATTTCTATAGATTTATGAAGCGCTTTATTGACGCTGAGTGGTGATAAACATCTTTGATGGTCTGCGTTCCTTGTAGATGCAGTTAGTGGGGCTGTACAGTGTACAGTTGTTATTTTTGTTGCTAAGAGGTAAAGCTATTTTTTGAGAGTTATGAATGAGGATGTAAAGATGAGATAGAATTAACATTTAGCATTTTAGGATTACCTTAAGTATATACAGGTGAAATTAAAAACTTGCGCCAACTCGAAATAAAAGGTTCAGTAACTGTTACATAATAATTATATATTGTCATTTTCCAAACCTAATTCTTGAAAAAAATTGTCTAATTATCGTCTTAGATAGTGCAAACTAAGTAATTGCCTTCAAGTACACACGAACTATCGTCGCGGCGTCGTTCCAGAAACAAAAACAACTAGAAAATTAAAATATCAATTTAGCGCGTGCCCAAAGAGCAATCCATTCATCGCAGAGTACACGACATGAAGCAAGTTGGCAACGAGTTGAGCTAGCGGTCACTTACCAAATTTTGACCGTTCTTAGGAAAAAAAGGGCGCGCGACGAGGTTGCTAAATCGTTTGCCTACACACACGTATGTGCTCTTCCATTCTATCGGCCGAATGATATGCTCTACATTTTCTTTATAACACATTGAATTATATATTTTAATTTGGCGCACTTATTCAACTTCATCCTGTACTAGCTGACCCGGCGAACTTCGTACCGCCTTTTTTTTTTTACGGTGGGAAATCCTCATGGACTACCTCCGCCTGGGGAAAAGGCGGAGGGGCGTGCCGCCTAACAGTCGATTCTTTGGTTTTTTTAATACTTTTTTTTTGACTAATGTTACCATCGTATAAATATTGACATTCATATTTATACGACACTAACATCACTCAATTGTTTTGCCTTCCCGGAACATCTCCACTAACACTTAAACTTTATGGTATGGTATTGACTTTTAAGTATGATTACTAATCAGTGTGTGGGAGTTTAGAAAAGTTTTGTTTTTAGACCTTTTCAGGATTTTTTCTCTCTGTAAGAACCATCCTCGTACTTCAAGGAATATTCTAAAAAAAGAATTAGCAAAATCGGTTCAGCTGCTCTTGAAATTTGCGTTTAGCAACATATTCAGCGATTCATTTTTATATAATAGATAGTCGAGAAAATAATTATTATGAAGAAGAATAACTAGTCGACAATGTTGAAAACGGTAGACAAAGTCTGTAATCGTAACCTGAGTACTCAGACAAACGTAAGCAAGACCGAATCATCGAACAAATATTTTAAAATATTCTGTGTTTATTTCAAAATAAAACAAATATCATCCAGCAGAACTGTTCAAATTCCGCTGCAAAACTACATATTCCGGGAAAGCTGAAACTAACGTACAAGTGCAGCCCGTTTATATTCCCACAGCCGATATATGGATAGATTTAGACGATTTATTCGAGTTCTATTGACGTAAACGAATTGTGATTACATACTCATATCGCTGACGAATAAATAAGGCTAGGACATAACAGACAGCAGCCGATTAGATCAACCCGACGCGGGCACGTACTATATTGGATAAACGTCAAACCTGACGTATGGCTTGCGTACACTGCTGCGTCTTCCGATACGTTACGTCTGGGATAAGTTAGCGGGCAGATTCTAATCGATTCAATCGGTATCGGGTTTTGAATCGATGATAATTTTGTTTTATTTTATTTCGGTTTTAATATTACTTAAGTCTCCTACCATTTGGTGCTGTAATGAGATGATAATGAAGTGATTTTGTTAAAAATATTGGCTTTTGCGTTAACAGTTACTTATTTCTTTTTTAGGCTCAGAACCCCAATAACGATTTCTCTTCAGTGCTCAAACAATAACTAAGTAGCTATGTAATATAGCGACTTCATTTGAAAAGCGAAGTTTTTACGACCTCATTTCCCAACGAAACAGTAGCCCTAGCCTAGAAGTAAAAAAAAATATTAAACTCCATTCATAGAACAATGATTCCAATTTGAAAATGTTTTCAAATAGACTTGCGTTCTATTTGAATTTATGGTACAAAACCAATATCAACTGATTTTCACAGAACGACGTTCTAACTGGACTGTTATAACTGTTTTAGGTTGTAACAACGCAATTATGAATGTTCCATTGTTATTAGATTCAGTTGCTATTTCGAAAACATGTGGAAATCTGGTTCAGTCAGAATCAGTGCGCGTAAATTTTGTTCTACACTGTGACATTAATTTATGGAGCGTAAAATGTTTAACAGAGCAAAAAAATATGTTCTAATTATTCATATGAATTCTAAAACATTGTGCACAAATTTACGTCAGGGATATTGATTTTACTTTCGTTAAAACTCTAAGGACTCACTGGGTAACTTCTAATTAAAAAATACATAGAAAACAACTTCATTTGGAGAAAACTGTTTACGTAAACCGGAATAAGTGGTTAGTAAAGTTGGACAACGAAGGTATTGAGTAATTTATGCGGCCTACTCAAATGTCCTTTCTTTGGTATTGTTCGTCGAATCGTTGAGCTCCTTAAGTCTAAATTGAGCTGCACGATTGCTGAAAATTGCGTGCACTGACTGGACAGGTCCACTCAATCTGTGTGGTTTTTTCCTCAAAAGACCATTTCAGACACCGATCTACATAGCCTTCACATGATCTGACCAAGATTTTGTCTGGACTTTAAAAGAGACTGTAACCTCTGAGTTTGTTTCGGCCTTTCTTCTCAGAGTAGTCAGGTAGGAAACACCGACCTCATCTAGTTTCAAAAATACGATTGACGTGTACAAATTTTTGTTCAAACCTAATTACAGAAATTAAATCATTTATCATTTATTGAGTTATTCTGCCGTAAATATATTTGCGCTAGACCTAAATTGATACCTGAAACCGTTTTCTCTTAGCACTAGTCGAGTTAATATAACTGGCGAAATGTAGGTGTACTACAGGTACACCTCTGCCTAATCCTTCAGGGAAAATAGGCGTGAGGCTATGTTATGTGTTGTACCCAGATCATGTAAGTAAATGTAGGCAACAAATGCCCGTTTACTGCATCACGTTCGAACAAACGGGCATCACTTGCCCACGTTTAGAGCAAATAGGCATTTACTCGAAAATACGTTACTATCTCCTCTAACCTAAGCCACACCAGTTCCCATCAGTACAGTGACAATTAGATAACGTTATTATGTCGGTCATGTAACACATTAGCCACTCTCGATTCCCCATTGGCCACGACAATTACTATTCGAAACGTAAACAGAATCGACTAATGGAAACACTAATCGAGTTGTTTATTGTCAGCTGCGTTTGTGTTTTGTTTTCTATGCTTTTAGTGGCGTTGTAGGATGTTTTGCTGCTTTATTGTCCGTGCAATAAATGCGGCAGTAATGTAGAGGCTTTGATATGTTAAATTTACTAAATGAATGCGCAAAAATTTAAATGATGCTGATGAAGTTTGAGTAAAAAAATCGAATGTATTCAGAGGTAAATATGGAGCAGACTTTATTAAAAAAATACGGTTTTTTTAAGGGTTTGCACAAGAAATTAAATCGTGACGGACGTGAATATTACTACGATACCAAATTACCAATAAAACAATGCTTACATTGGGAAATCACTATTCACAAATGCTTTTAATTCAAAGTGAAAACCAAATCATTACTTTCAAAAAACTATATCCCAAAATTAAACTCCATCGAGCAATCCCAAACAGTCAACATTTAAACTAAAACCTAATGCTTAGAATAAAAACATTAGCAACCAGATTGAATTTGGATCTAATCAACGTTACAAGCAAGTATCTCTCAACCGCTCCGTTTACGTATACTATCCTAACTGGATCCGATTAACATCGTATACTTCGTCCGTCTGTCCGGCATTATAGCCGGGCTTGTCCCTTTTTTCAATTGGCCAAAGCTGGACGGTTCTATCCAATGTGAAAAGCGACTAAATCGTGTAAACTAGGAAAAGGTTTCTGATGTAACGTTCGGGATAAAAAGGCAGACAGTCAAAGCTGTGTTTTGTGAAGGTGGGTTTGGCTGTAATGTGTGAATAAGGATTTTGTATTATCAGATCGGAAGATATATTTGGATGACTATTAACACCACAATTTCACACAAAAAAAGCATATTTATTGTTTACCTAAAAAGTGTTAGTATACGAAAAACCAAGGCGGCCAGAAAATTATAAGGGAAAATAAAGCATTCAAAACTAAACACCGAAAAGCGTGACACAATAATAATGATGATACTGCCTGCGCGTGAGACTGTGTGCTACGGCGTAGGTCGCATTTTGCTACGACAAAGCACGCACTTTGCTACGGCGTAGCGGACACTGCTACGATCGTGCGGTCTTCACGCCACGAACCTTATAGGAAACTTTCTTTGTGTGTGATAAATTCAAGCGTAATTATTGGAACGAAGTTCTTTAACGCGGCTTGCGGTAGGAATAAACTGGTAGAAATCGTCATGTAACTCTCTGTCTCTTTCAGTTAAATGCAGCGTTACTTGTAATTTGACGTATATCCACTAGGGGCTGATAGGGAAGCCAAAATGCAACAAATTGAACACCCCATATGTATGGCCGAAAGTCAATAGTTTCCGAGATATTTGAATTTTAAGAGTTTTTCGTTATTTACCCAAAATTTGACATGTAATTCCACATTCTTAAAAAAAACTACATATTGAATGAAATATATAGGTAAATTCCATTAAACAATGATATTGTAGAACTTCAATTTTAAAATTCAATTCAACAAAATATGTAATTAAAATTCAAAGAGAAATCACCAAACCGATCTCACTTTTGCTTCAAAGAAAAAAATACCTAACTAAATTCACTTTGTCCGAGTATAATCCCTCATAGTTGCAGACAATGGTATTAAAAATATTGAATGTCATCTACAGAGAATTAAATTGAGAACAAAAAAAACATATCTTCTCCACCGCTAGGAAAGTAATTTACTTTACTGAAAGCATTCTACTGTCAGCGAAATAGGTCAGTATTTCACGTTCTTTGTATTGCCGTACTAACTTAAAAACTCGGGTTTTAATTTGTGTAAAATATTACGGTACAACTATACTGGATTTTTGTGGTGCTGGAAAAATGTTTGCTTATTTTGCGCTCCGTTGGTGACTGAATGCGGAAAGGTGGCAAGCTGGTTAAATAAATCGCTGATTTGCAAATAGGGTGACGTAACTAAAAAATCTGCATTTTTTAGTTAAGTATACATGTGAACGCAGCAAATTTTGTTATTTTTGCTATTTGCTATAAAAACGAAATTACACTAAAGCTTGAAAATGAGGGAGCTAGAAGGATGTGACTTCAATATGCTTCGTCGCACTCTTACTTCTATTTTTACTCTTTTAAATCATCATACATTCATACATCATTTGACGGCACGGTTGGCGCAGTGGTTAAGCGATTGACTGCTGCGTTACGTGTCGCGGTTTCGATCCCCGCACGGAACAAATATTTGTATGACCTGCAAGTAGTTGTTCCGGGTCTGGCCGTTTGTGTATGTGAGTTTATAAATGTTTGCTAACGCACCCACAATACAGGAGAAATTCCTATTGTGGAGCTACGTTTAAAAAAAAAACAAAAAAATTGCTCTTTTTGAAGTATGTCAAGCTTTTCGCAAATGAACGAAATGTTGTGGTGAAAAAAGTGTTATTGCAACATCTGTGAATGGCATAAATACTTTCTTACTTGACTAATTAAACGGATACCTATAAGGGAATAAAAATGAAACTTTGAATGATACAAAAAAGCAAACAAACAATCTAATGAATGCTTTCAGTTGAAAGCGTTCTGTTCTACGATTTAAAACTGGCTACATTATAAAACAGATAAGTGTTCTCATGATTGGTCGAAATGTGGGTGAACAGACGTGGTTTTCAGTTAGTAATGCGGTTTTTAATCTCAAACACAATCTACGCTAAATCCAATAAATAAACTAACTTTATAATTAAACAGTGCCTCTCAAATTCAATTTAAACAACAATACATTTCTATTCCAATAAATCTTAGAGGATTAACCCAAAATTAAAATTTCAAGTAAACTTATTTAAAGCGAATTCAATTATAATAGCAATAACTTTAAAAGAAAGCTTACTGACACTCAAACGGTATAATTTAAAATTTAAAAACTACTAAGAAACGATTCTAGCCTTTAAAAAAAATAACCGCAGTGTTTTCGTTCTCACAAATCCGATTTAATTATCCTTTTTCTCATTAATTACAGGGCAGATTGTGCTCGTCTTACTGCCACTGGAAGGATCAATACAGAAGATCGACTCCGTTCAAACCGTGATAAAAAACGAATGAAAGGCGATGAGAAAAACAAAAGAACAATCTGTGTGAGTTCTTTCAGCTAAAATTCAATAGGTAATTCAAATTATAGTGAACATTCAGTCGTTACAAAAGGAGCAACAGTGCCTTAAAGGTTAGGCATAGCAACATAAATATTATTGACGTTAATTTTATAAATTTTAAATCGAGAGAGAATACTGATAGGCAGGTATATGCATTCATATGCCCAGGTACGCCCGGGCGATTATTGATCGCGCACTGGATCTTCAACGCACTGCTTAGCACCGAGAGTTGAAAATCCAGCAGTGTATATTTTTTGACGCACTGGGATTCACTCTATTGGATTCTCAATACTCAACTCAACACCGAGAGTTGAAAATCCAGTGCGCGATAAAAAATCAACGCGTTAATTCTTATTCACGCGTTACGCTTATTCTTCTGTCGAGTTCAAGTACTAGCGTATAATGATTAAGACGTAATTAAAACGCCTTATATGACTATATCCTATAGTGACCCTTAAAGTAATGTAAGTTAGGTCTCAACTAGTATTAAAGCTAACCTTCTATACTCACCTACTTTACATTGGTTCGTAAGTATTAGAAATGTAAAACAGACGGTGAAATGAGTTTTTGGCGCCGCAAAATCCATCTGCTCCTTCAAAGCATTAATTAGCTTCAGTGGCAATCTTAGCCTCTATTTGTTAACTGAGAATTGCTATTGACTTCTATTTACTCCGTTGTATAGTGCTCTGAACTTCAATTATTCAAGGGCTCTTAATTTCCAGAGCACTCAATAGGAGTTCTCTCGAACAGCGCGTTTTGTTTTACCCCCGAAAGTCGGTTAGATTTGACTTTAGTTTTATTGTCTACATAAATATAGGTATTTAGGTAGACACTAAGGAGGGGGACGGGGATGGGCGTGTGTATTTAGGAAATAAGCAGTTTTTTTTATATCCAAAATGCCGATGCAGATAAAGGGTTCCTCCCAATTGTGAGCATTCGTTTGCAAGGGTCCATGTGGTTGTGAAGTGCCAGCAAATCATTTGTTTGCATTCAAAATAGAGCCCTACAAGGATCTTTAGGCGCCTGAGACATTGACAGAAGCTCGTTGTACGTAAGCATTTGTGTTTTTTTTCTTATAATATTTATGAAATTGTCACGGATATTTTATTGAAAAAACAAGATGGCGGTGTTAGTTCCAATTCTGGCCACGGGCCCAAAACATTCTTGTACCGTTGTATAGTGAGTGACTTAAACGGGCTGCGCTCGTTCTAACACAAATTCATGCTTGGAAACAATCACTCATGAATGAACGCATGCGATGTGACGTATCCTAGCCTAGAAGTAACACAATAGCTATAAGCCTATCTCAATAGAACCTAGGACTAAAGGCGTAGGTGCTTCAATGATTGTATAACGAGCACGATGCATGGATGCATTCGAGAGACCCATTTCAATTCGATTGCGATGTCTGTCTCTTGGGTTTGTAGACACACGTGTAACGAGATTGGTGACCGTTATTAGAAGTTTTACAGTTGTAACAATAAAATTATTTAATTATTACATACAACGTAAGGAATAGAAACAAAATCCAGTTAAAACCAGCGTACGCTCGCACTAACTTTGGTAAAAAATCGATTTTGGTTGAAGGAGGCTGTTTGCCGGAAGATATAAAAAAATGTGACAATGTCAACATTCAAACGTAGATTAAGGCAATACATCGCAACCTTCGAAATTACATAAAACAGAATACGCCAATACAATGTCTCCAACACCCTAGAGGTAACTAATGCTAATAGTACTACTTATAATCAATTAAATATCTCATTATAAGCGAACTGTTATTTAAGTTCTTATAAGAAATAAAGTTCTTTAAACCCTAATTATGGGACTTTGGTAGAGGCCCAAAATATTGACCGACATTTAAATTTATACTTCAAGTTTACGCAAGACCAAACGTTGGAACACAACAGTTTTTATGCAAAACATACTGGTGCCAACGACTTCGTCTGCGTGTATTTTATATTTCATCATCTTTAATATAAATATATCCCAAATGAACAGAAGCCAATGTCCTTTTCCAGGTCCGAGGATCTGTCAAATTCCATAACGATCGGTTCAGTGATTTAGACGTGACAAAGAAGACGGCTATTCTCGGTTTGTTTATATTAAGGAAATGTTGAACTTCAGTAATGAACAACCACCTTCAGTGTTGATCCGATCTTTTTAAATAATTCAAACAAGAATAATGACCACGTTCACCAACTGTGTCGCCCGTGTGTCCCCGCTTATGACCACTGCATCGAATAAACTTCAGTATCGAGTTTAAAGTTCTCGGACGCATTTAACTAAATTAAACACTCGGGAACGTTCCTCTCTTATTGTTCCTTTTTATTTGAACTACGAATTACTCTCATATTTTATGAGGAACTTTTGGTGATGTTATTTTAACAGATTTTTGGAAATGTTTTTTCTAGCAGACCGCAAAAACTTAATACTTTCTTTCCACTGTGTTTTAAGCCTGGAATACACAAGCTTTTAAAACGCATGCTAGATAGTAGTCAACCGCACATCAGTGGGAACACTTGCACTACGAAAATCGGCCTTAAGATCGTTTATACCTTATGAGTGGCAACGTCGCAATTTAGTGTCATATTTCGTGGTTTTAAATTTTTATCATTTAGTCGGAGCTATATTTTAAAAATCTGTTTAACTTTTTAGAATGATGTGAAAACTGTGTAAAAGGTAAGAAATCGTTGCGTTTACAGTTCTATTTATATGCAAATAATACATTGGACACTTGCAGGGCGTTATTTTCATTGTAAAATAACTGTAAGCATTACGGTTACTTACTTTTTAAACACTTTCACGTATTTCTAAAAAAATAATTAAACAGATTTTTTAAATATAGCTCCGATAAAATGATAAAAATTGAAAACCACGAAATATGACACTAAATTGCGACGTTGCCACTCATAAGGTATAAACGCTCTTAATGCTACGATATAAAGGCGCTGTCAATGTCAAATTCTTACGGTTTTTTAATGTCTTACGGACTTCCTCTCCCAGGCGGGTTAGGCCGCAAACGTTTTATAAAGTTAACGGAGAATAACAAGCATGATTCCCAGAAGTGAGTATTATTATACGTTTTTAAACAGCCTAAATTGTTATTAAGAAAGTGCCTAAATCCTGAGAGCTTTCTCCTTTTATTAATTAAGAGGTTTTAACGAAGGAAACTCAATATAAGATGGTCGGTCTACAACTATATTTTTCTTAGTTCGATGATCTTTTTTAACCTTTTTTTCTTAAATCATTTTTTGTATGTACTTATCGTTTTAAAAAAGTTACCAAAAATCAAATGAACTCTCAATACTGATCTCTAAAGCAATGGTCACTTTATCAGCACTAGGCAAAATCAACGAAGCGTAGCAAAACTACAAAAAAAAAATCGTAGTCGTGTAGTTAAGTCTGCAGCGCATAGCGTAGTCTAAAATTTGTAGCGCAACGTTACATTCTCTTGCGTTGCAATTCTTTACTGAATTAATCATTATCATAGAATGCATTACGTAGTCAATCCTATGATCCAGTTGCAACTTCACAAAGTTAGCTTAGTTAACAAAACAATTCGGCTGTTTTTGTTCGAGATTGTCAATTTGCTTACGTTAATTCCTGAATTGTTTTTTTTTTTGTTTTATTATGGACGCTGTTAACGTGCATGTCTTTCTACATCGTTCTCACCTGTATAATTTCAACATGAATGATGTAACCACTTTTTTGTAACAATGTTTTGATTTAAAAGAGTGTCCGTGGAGTTTCTTGCCCTTTCTTCTCCATAGGTACCTACTACGCTTTAAAATGGGCAACTAGCTTCATCTTTCTGACTGACCAACCCTTTGACAATTCATAAGTGCCTGAAAATGGTTTATTTGAAATAAATGCTTTGAGTTTGAGTTTGAATTACAAACTGCGTAATTAGAAAATTACGCAGTTTGTAATTCAAACTCAAACTACCTCAGCCTACTCTCAATGTCTGCTGCCAGTCACATAACAACATTGTTGATAGGGGAAACTTTGCCTTTTGTTAATCTATCAGTAATTGGAGAGCATCAAAACCAATACTTAAAAAGCAAGCGATTGTACTCGAACAATACTCGCTCGCAACCCGTACTTTGAATCAAAAACCTTCATACAATTACAGCAAGGAATTTTGAGCCCTATTGTGTACGAAATACAGATGTGTGTGTAAAATGAATGTCAACAATGGGGATTCCTAACATGTCGAGGCATTGTCATATTGTGCCCGTCACTGGCCTCTTGATATTAAAAATTCCAACCATTACCCGACTTTATATATTATGTTAGTATTAAAACTGTAAGTATATATTATGTTTACGTTGTAATGTTATTGAACATTCTGGGAGAACTATTCGAGTTAGTGTTGCTATTAAGAAATTCTGTGAGAAGGGTCTGTTAAGGATTTAAGCAAGGGTTTATTGTGTACATGTACGATTTGTTCTTGGATTTGTATGACATCACGTAGGTACTATTTTATGAGTGGACGTTAAAGTAGTATTAGGCAGAAATCTGAAGCCACTCTCAGGCCACACCTATGTAATCATCAACATCACTAACTTTGAACAAAAAGTAAAATATACAAAGTTTAACAAAAATCGTACATAACTAATTATATTTTCTCAAATATGCTTGGAAACTTGAGCATTATTTTGACACCCTTCTTCAAGATAAATCGAAATTGCTGTACTGACCAAATACATGCAAGCAGCGGCCGGCAAAAGTTGTATGAAAATCCATATCTGTCGTGGTTTAGCGGCCAAATAAATTACATAGTAAACTCAGTTCTATCGCGTAATTTAAAAATGGAACGATATTTAACTCCAAAACATGGCAACCAAGGAGGTAACTTATCAAAGGTTTTATTTAAATTTCGAATTGGCTTGCAAATAGAAAGCTGTTTATTGAGAAAAAAAAAACAAATGAACACTCTAACGCGGGAAAAAATTTTGTTGTTCGCGGTTGTCCATCATTGATTTTGAAAAGTAATTGTGTTTTAATTTCCGCGCACAACTAGGCATTGATGGACTTACGTATGTGTACCTCGGCTTCGCCTTGTCCCACATTTACACGTTCGTCCATCAATGCCTATTTTGCTGGCCGCTGCAGTAATGTACTATTCTATGTATTTAAGTATGTAAATCAGTCCGTCCGTACAGGCACTGCCCAGTTCGGGACCTGAAGACCTTGTGTGGATGTTGTCTCATATTATTATTATCCTCCATCCATCATTTTACAACTCCACAAATCTAACTACTGCAATACTTCAGCATTTTGGACATCACTGAATAATATCGGAAATCTTCATCAAAATACGAAAGCTTTCTCAAGCGATTTCAAAAGACTGGCACAGACGGACACTAATTTAAAAACTCTACAAAAGAAAAAAGAACTTTGAAAATAAAATAAAAGTCTAAACAGACGAGAATGACGGCTAACAATCGCAACAAGTCGTATGAAAGTAATCTGCGAAAAAGATTTCGCAAACTTAGCAGCTGCGAAAGTTTCGGACGCTTGACAGTCGAAATGTTGTTCAGCAAAAGAATTAGATGTCTGTTTATTTTTATTTTTTAGAAAGTTTCGACTGTTTTTAAAGTAGCATAAGTATCCATTTTCCTTTTGGACTTCCTTGAATTGAAATAAAAGCCAGAAGTGGTCAAAATATAGAGTTAGACTAAAACAAATGTATTTTTTTTAAACAAGCTTTTATTACTTACTAGTTAATTAAAAAGAACTGTAAAGTAGAAAATAATGGTACATAAATAATAATTCTTTAGTTCTTTGGAATTAACAACATCAAAACCTTGTTTAATTTTTTTTTTCTTTATTTATTTTTTACATGGTAATATTTATGATGTTAAATAACTAGTTTAGTCATTTCTATCTAATAATTACTTTTTTCGTTCAGTATTATCAAAACTTATTTAAAAATCATCCAGGACCAGAGTCCCTGTCGAGACAAATCAAACGAGCCCAAACTCGATGGGGTTGCGTCGTTTTATTACAAAGTTCCCATAGCCGCCTCCCAGGGTGCCACCTTCTGGCTCCATTATTAGAACCGGGATATCATCCAGGACCAGAGTCCCTGTCATGACAAATCAAACGAACCCAAACTCGATGGAGTTGCGTCGTTTTATTACAGAGTTCCCATAGCCGCCTCCCAGGGTGCCACCTTCTGGCTCCATTATCAGAACCGGGATCTCATCCAGGACCAGAGTCCCTGTCAAGACGAATCAAACGAGCCCAAACTCGATGGGGTTACGTCGTTTTATTACAAAGTTCCCATAGCCGCCTCCCAGGGTGCCACCTTCTGGCTCCATTATCAGAACCGGGATATCATCCAGGTCCAGAGTCCCTGTCAAGACAAATCAAACAAGCCCAAACTCGATGGAGTTGCGTCGTTTTATTACAGAGTTCCCATGGCCACATTCCGGCTCCATCATCAGATCAGCTCCATGTCATAATAATATTGCATTGTCAACCGATTTAAGTACTTAAATATGCAAAATTTCAGCTCAATCGGAAACCGGTAAGTGGGTCAAATTTGACTTTCAAGATTTCATCACAGACATCGAGACAGATGAAACTAAATAAAAGCTTGTAAAAATAACATCACCATCATTATTCTGCCCTTACCTCAATTTATTTGGGGTCGGCGCAACATGTCTTCGAGCAAAAAATAGCATAGGTACACATAATTTTTTGCCAAACAAACAACGACAGAAAACACCCTTTAGTTAAAATAATCAATAAATACTAGGTACAATCGATTAATAATCTTGCCACCAATAAAAACTTGCAAGAATAAACTTGAATGAAAACTGGTACGACCACAACCGTAGCTTTTTACATGCTTTTTATCAGTTCCTAATAAAAACAAAAGAGCAATACCGTTCTTCACCACGAAAGTATGTTTAGTATGCACCGATAAAGTCTGGCCGCGGAAAAGCGGTTGAAAAGCAGTTTAATATTAAATCCCGCGATCGTCGATATAAAATAGTCGACTACATAAAATAACCCGCGGTACGGTCGGGAAAATATAAATAACGACCGCCACTGACCCCGGTTCAGACGGGGAACATTTACACCGTACGCTTATTATGGGGGAATACTTTTGAGTCGACCAAATTTTTATTTTATCTCGGTCTAATTTAAAATCACTAAATACATTTATAGCGATGAATTGAATTTAAAACATCGTTCTATTTGTTTCCATCGTTGGTAGATTGACATAATTAAAACGATGTTTAGCGTTAAATGCATTATTGACGAAATAGAGTGATGTTTAATTTATGTATAGCGTTAATCATATTTATGGGGCTTACAACAGCTAAAGCGCGGTCACTTGCGGACTGCATACAAAAGAAAGAGAAGCGCGATGACACAAAACTGGTAATTTATTGCAAAATATGAAGCAATTCTCTATTTACAAAAAATCTATTGAATGGACTAAAAAATTAAAATACTATCACGTTACTACGTTGCTTGAACGACAATCTGAAAAAAAAACAGAATTATTGCATTTATATTAGTATGGTTGTTAATCGTTAAAAGAATTTTGTAGAGGTATCCTCGTGAGTTTTTTCTGTCATACCAAATTAATTGTATTATGTTTTCAACACACTATCTAACTAGCATATATCCTGAAGAATATCATATATTTTTCTGATTTTGTTTACTGCGCTGGATCATATACTTTCAGGCATTATAAAACTTTCGTTTGGGTCATGTAGTCCCCTGATAGTGGTTATACAAGTGGACCTTAGCTGTCGTGCAATAGAGCCTTCAACAAAGAATGGAATTCTTTGTGCAGTGCTAATCGTGAGTATACAAAGTTCAATCAAAATAGATATTGCACTTAAACTGGAACAATGAACCATACATGACAGATGGATCACAATATATTAACTATCAGCAGGAAGACTGTACCATCACTGTGTGTTGATTAATGAAAACCTCTAACATCGGGCTAAAATAAATATCTAAAGGAAAAACAAGGAAGACGCGAACGGAAGACATCATTAGAGACGGACATTACCGGCTGTTAATGAAGCTTTATTTACAAACACAATGTTATTGTTTAAGGAAATAAATATTTATCTTTTGCCATGCAATTTTCTTTGTGTTTTTATTTTTAGAGATGGTTTAGAGAAATATTGAATTGTGTGTGTGAAAATTAACTGCTAACTTTGAAGGCCTGTGTATTTTTGTAGTGCACTGTAGTCAGACATATTTAAAAAAAAACTTATTTATGGGAAACGGAGTACATTCGCAATATTCAGTATGTTTTAATAATAAAACTGAGAAATTAAGATGAGACTCTTAGTTTCCAGTTCCTATATTTTTTTTTGTTACTGATGAAACCTACTTAAACTGTAAAGTTTGTTGTAACAACAGCTAACACTATAGAAAGTGATGAGCGTTTCGGAGGCTGTCTATTGTATCTTATCACGTTCAAAAATGTGGATTCACCGCCTAATTTGTATCTTTTCTATTTGCTTTATATAAAAACCCCGCTCGCCGAACCTCAACGGTGTAACTAAGTCCTAACCCGATCACATAGCCCACGTACAGCCGCTTTACATTCCGCAGTACATACCCTAACTTTCAGTTTTACTGATGCAAACCGTCCTCATTCAACCAGGATATGAAATACTTATCTATTGAGTGCAGTACATTCAATAGAGTGCTCTTTTAGGGGACTCCACAATACGACTCGATGAAAAAATGTTTTTGACTTTTTTCTTTCCTGTATGTCATCTCTGTTAGGGTACGAATGGTACTAGTTTTGTAATGCGTCCAGTACATGTATGGGGGAGTTTGTTTTGTTCACTAGATGTAAAGGGAACGGTCGTGTAGGTATCCACAAGGGCCATGTTTGTTTATTATTTTGATGAAATGTGAGTGGAACTATTTGAAAATGGAAAAGGGTCTGGTTTTTATTATGTTCCAGTATTTGTTTTTTTTTTTTTTTAACTTTTTCATTTTTGAGATGTTTCCGGCACAGAAAAGTACCCAGATATTTAATTATCTGAAAACGTAGATAACTAATAAATATAAATGTTTTTTTTTTATTTTACAATTCTGTTCCTTATCGCCAAATTGAGCCGGGTAAAAAAAATTGCAGTGTCATCGAACTGTGTATTCAGTTGAACGAAATAGTTATGTCTAAAGTAATAACTTCATACAGGAAAATACATTCTATATGAGATGCGAAATAACTTTGTATTTGTCCCATGGGTCCCCCACACAAGTAGTATTGTGACTCTTCGGGAAGAGAATATTGTGGAGACTTATACCAGCACCCCAATTGCGTAACACACAATCAATTGAATCTGAATCATTTTGAAGGATATTGCTAATCCATTGCTTCATATGTTCGAAAAATTTGTCTGCTCAACAACGTAAATAACGCAATGAATGTTGTTCATCTGTCAAAATGACAGCCATTTCTACTCTTAGTGGTTACGAAATATCCCCGCGGGTCCCTATAGGAGAAAGAAATCATATGCGTTTCGTGTCCTGTGGCTGGATTGTGGAGGTCACATTGGCAGTCGTTCCATGTAAAATACTGGTTATCAGCTGTATCCCGTTAGACTGAAAGCCGGCTCAAGGATAATTCAGGAAAGGCTAGGCAGACGATGTGTGTGTAGTTGGGTGTTGGTTGGTTGTGTGTTGTTGGACGTTTCCTATCAAGAACTTGTCAGTGTCTCAGCAGCAGCACAGAGACTAGATTTTTGTCTGATTAATGGAAATAGGAGCGCCACCAATAACACGGGATTAACATACTTAGCTTGTGACATGTGGGTTTAAAGAAAGTAATATATTTTATTTGGGACACGCAAAGGAAAAACAAACAATAAAAAATAAAGAGAAGACCTGTGCGAGGCCAAAAAGGCGCCTGACTCAGCATGATGCTGCGATATTTAAAAAACAAACTAATACCGCAGCGCTGGTATTCTGATAGGGCCCGTTATGATGCCACGGACACACCTACGGACATAAAATAAATCCCACTAGAGGACATAATTTTTTATAAAAATACTAATAAATAAAAGGTAAAAATACTAATAAATAAATAAAAGGTTTAGAGGTTGCGCGCGTAAAAGACAATGCCAGGAATAGGCTCGAATCATCTAGCGTCCGACAGACTTTCTACAATAATGATAATTCATAACAGAAAACAGTAAGAATTATACCATATTTTTAAAATCTGTAGAAGTAAACCGTTGAAAAGTCATTTTAAATAATTATTCAATTGACCAATACATTTCATAGCTACAATTTCAATTAGAAATGTTGCCAATACCAAGTAAAATAATATCGATACAAAGTTGCACTTGCAAATCGATTACAATATTATAAGTGTGAAGATGTGAATTTATTACTAACATAAGTCATAACTCGTACTTGTTATAATATTATAATCGAGTTTAGATATATTTTTTTAATAGACATATCTTATTTTATAATAATGTATATAATAAATTACCTAGTTAAAAGTAATTTATTTTAATTATCGATTCCGTTTAGAATAGTTTATTCCTAATAATGTTATTATAGTGCTGGCAGCACTTCGCTCGCTTTATCCATGGTCATGAATAAAGATTTAAAAAAAAAAAAATGTATTGAAGTGACCGAATTAAAAACACTAGATTTTTGGCAAATCGCAAAAAAAACGTTTTGCATTTAGAACTTCGGCTGTTTATTTGGACGTAAATGTTACAAAATGTTAGATGCATAGATAGCTTAAATTAACTTTTTACGAGTTACTTAGAGTATGCCACAGACGGCGTTGAATTAAGAGCGTTTATACCTTATGAGTGGCAACGTCGCAATTTAGTGTCATATTTCGTGGTTCTCAATTTTTATCATTTAATCGGAGCTATATTTTAAAAATCTGTTTAATTAACTTTTTAGAATTATGTGAAAACTGTGTAAAAGTTAAGAAATCGTTGCGTTTACAGTTCTATTTATATGCAAATAATACATTGGAAACTTGCAGGGCGTTATTTTCATTGTAAAATAACTGTAAGCATTACGGTTACTTACTTTTTAAACACTTTCACGTAGGTAATTCTAAAAAGTTAATTAAACAGATTTTTTAAATATAGCTCCGATTAAATGATAAAAATTTAAAACCACGAAATATGACACTAAATTGCGACGTTGCCACTCATAAGGTATAAAAGCTCTTAAAGATGACAGTGTGTCTAAATCATCTAGGACTGATTTTGATTTCAACTTGCTGTATCAATAAAAAATACAATTACTTGTATTTTTTATTGTTAAAACGTTTTATTATTATTATTATTTTATTTTACTTCTCCCGCGTGTTATCATCACGAGTGACGATGTGTTCCCGTGTTTTTTTTGAGTTTTGTGTCGTATATTGCCGTGTTCCGGACTCCGATTTTTCTACCACTTACGACGCCGGCGCCGAGGCACTACTGAACCTGTATTACTTGCTGACCCGGGTCGCCCAACCGACCATCTGAACCTACCTACTAAATTGTTAAAATGTATACATGTGGTTTTTTTTTCATACAATCTAAAATAATGTAGGTATGTTATATTTTTACTATAAAAACGTATCTCTATGTGAAGATAATGTGCCAAAAGTCATTAATTTAAGTCATTATTTATTAGTTTATGTCATGTTATCGTTCAAATGAGAAGTATTAAGTGCTCAACTTTAAAGAACTATAACTTTTTTGGTGTACTTCTAATAGAAAACTAATTATACTATCAAATTCTGTAATTATTTTCCTTTTTTATGATATATAGCTCATCTTTGTCGGTTCTGGCCGAGTCTTGTAGGAAACCTTGGCATTCCCCTTTGCATGCCTTATGGTAGGATATGGCTAATGCACACTATTGTTTGTATAAGACCTTTTCTTTTGTACCCATAATCGCAAATTAATAAATTATTATGATTATAAAGTTAAAGTCACTTTTCGTGTCTCTTTGTGTGACCGCGTTTTTCTTCTCAAACTCTAAAACTCAAAGCATTTATTTCAATTAAACCATTTACAGGCACTTTTGAATTGTGAAATGGTCGGTCAGTCAGAAATATGAAGCTAGTTTCCCATTCCAAAACGTAGTAGGTACCACTAAATTACGCAACGGATTTTGATGTGGTTTTCAGCGTCATTCAGAGATTTATTTCGGATTATTATTAAATGTATATATATTTAAGAAATCTCGATGTTTTGTCAAGCTGGGTCTCTAGTTAAATAAGAAAGCAAACGTCCAAGAAAACTGTATTTTCTTAGAAGCTAAAAGGATACAAAAATACCCTTAGTTCCTACACAGATTTCAGTATGTTTAAACATAGCCTTCTTCTTACTAAATAAAGTAAAAAGCCGATATTCTTTTCACAAAGACTACGTTAGGACCTCTTTAATATTATTGTGTTTTATTTTACTCGGAATTCTCTCTAGAAATAAATTGTATGAGGCACGTAGGTACTAATTGCAATAAGACGATTTAAGAATAGAAGTGTTTTTATTGAGAAAGAAATGTTCTTATCTGAAGCTGATTAATTAATGTATTTGACCGTTTGCCTATGAAGTTGTTATATGTTTTTTTTTAATTGAGATAATCTAATAGCTTTTACTAAGCTTATTATTATTACAGATTATACAAAAATTACTTTTTCGTGTACTGGTCTGCTTAGGACCAAAAGACGAAAGTGGCTTGCTGAGTCTCGGGTCAAATCCAAGGGCAGTTTTTGGTTTTGCCATTACAAAATTCTTAGAGGCAGCCTAAGTTATGCTTCTTTCAATGATTGCGTCATATTATTTACCTATCTCCCAAGTAGGTATTTATTTAACTTTATCGAAATGTTAGCCCAGTTTTGCCCTTGTAGTCAGTGACCGACCTCGTTTAATCAATTTATCCTCCTTAAGGGAAGTTTCGTGAGCGAAATCACGAAATAATCAAAAAGTTTTAACTTCGTTTTAATTTTCTTGCGAACGCCTCCTGCCTTTGTGTGCTGGCAAAAATTGTAACTGAATTTGGACTCGAGCCTTAAAGTTGTCAGTTGGGAAAAAAAATACAAAGGCAAATTAAAAATATAAATCTTGTTGGAAAATAAGATTGTTATGACTACGTACTCGAATTCTCAAGTTACCTTAACGAAATAAAATGTATTATTATAAGTTTTCTTGTTACGGGTCGTCAGAAGCCCGAAAGTCTATCAACCAGTCTTACCAAGGGGTATCGTATTACCCAGTTACTTACTGGGTTGTGTAGGTCAGATAAGCAGTTGCTTCATGTAAGATACTGGTATTCAGCTGCATCCGGTTAGACTGGAAGCCGACCCCAACATAGCCGACCCAAACAAGCTTTCCCAAATGGCTAGACAGATGATGATAAGTTTTTGTGTTAACCCAAAATTTGATTACCTTTGCTAGACCACAAAATAGGGGTAAATTCCCGAATTTTGCCTTTAGCTAATCTATCTGTTGATCTATCCCTAATACGCGATATACAAGATTTGCATAACTCCCAGTTTGTAATGTGTTCGAGTTTTTAAATTAGCACGCAGATAACCTTTTTCTTTTTTTTTTGTTTCCGAGGTTGAAAATCCTCATGGATGTCCGCCGCCCTGGAGCGGGCGGCGGGGTCTGTCAGACTCTTAGTGACTAAAACCACCCCGGTGTTCCATCTCACACCTACACCGTGTGCCGTGGGAACGTACGATCCTTCCGCAACCCCGCCGCCGGCCGGCCCGCCCCGCAGCCCCGCCGGCCGGCGGCCCGCCGCTGCGGGCCTCCTCGGGCCTGGGTTGGACTCCCCCGCGACATCTAAGACGGGCGCGCGTGGAACACTACGCGCCGCCACCTCGGGTCCTGATGTGTGGGGGGCGACGGACGTCACCGAATCCGTCGCCCCTGGACCCTTTTAGGGGGGCTGGAAGAGGGCGTTGTCCGCCCTCCGCCGACGCCCGGTGAGCCTGCTGCAGGCCGGGTCAGTGGACGAGATCTCCCTCTTCCTTTCCGCAGCCTCCTTCTGCGGCACGACTGTTTTGCAAAAGGAAACCACCGCGCCCCAGGAGTCTTCGCTGCCGACCATCGACTCAACTACGGTCGGCAGCGACAAGTCACTGCCTACTTCTGACGCTGTAGATAACCTAAGCCAATCCACGCTCAAGTCAGAATGAAATGGAAGAATGTAAGACCAAGAATTACCACAAAGGAAAAGCCATTCTTTATACAAAAACGACTTAAACGCCACCCATAACATTTAACAACAGCGCAAATGTCTTTAATATTCCCGTCTTTCTTTTTTTAATTGGAAGGTTACATTCCAAAAGTAGGAGGCGTCTTAACAAAGATGAAAGTGCGAGTTTTCGAAAGTGAATTTTTAATAACGCCCTTAAAGCCGAGGCGCGCCTTTAGTGGTTAATTTTCCTTTTAAACGTTTAGAAAAAGAATGTACTAAGAACATCTTATTTAAGGCTGCATTTTTAAGGGTGTATGTTTGTAGTGTCACCATGAAAACTGAATTGGTTGCTCTTGCGTGGTTTATTCAGAATTAAAATTAAATATTCCTAATTATTTAATAAAATAAAATTACAATATCCCAACCTAGAATAAAATTAAATATTCCAAATTATTTAATAAAATTAAATTACAATAACCTAACCTAACTAAAACTTTGTATTAACAAACTGAAATTATTATTATTTATTTATATTTAAAAGCCTCCAAGAGAGACGATGAAAATGATTGTACAAGAAACGTGTTCAACCCAAAATAGGTACCTACTGTTTATTAATGAAAACACTGGTAATCTCACAATCACAAAAACTTAAACGTGGTAACGTGGTGGTGGTTTAGCGTAGTTTAAACTTTAATGTGGCAGAGCATATTCTGTATAGCCCCGCAAAAAACATGTTTACGGGCGATGTTTAAACTTGAGAAGACCGATTGCTGCGTGCCGTATTTTAAAAGTTACAAGATATTAACTTTACCGTGCTTGTACATTTAGAAGTGGCTATGTTTGTTAAGTCAAATCCGCATTACTATAAGCGTCTAGCCGACATATTCCCACGCAATAGACGTGACAATGGTCAACTTTGTCTCCAATCCGCTAAGACGACCCTAATGCGCAAAAGTGTATACTGTACGGCTCCAGTCATTTATAACAATGTACCTAAAAGTTGGAGAGAACTACCTCAATCTATGTTTAAAAATAAACTTTGTACTTTTTTGACCGCCAGAGTATATTATAGCGTTACTGAGTTCCCTAATGAAAAGGAATATTTGTCTTGACATAAGTCATTAATTATATTCATTTGGAGCTACTTATATAATAATGTTGATTTACTCTATAATTTTAATAACCCATTAATAATTAAATATGACAACTTTTAATATTTTGTATTTTTTTTTAATTGTATAAATTTATTATTTTGCACGACACGTAGTGACAAACATGTTTGCACTTAATTAACTTTAGCATCTTGTATACACTTTCTATGTATGTACACACACATGTTTATGCAAACAAAAATCTTATTTTATCTCAAGTTTCAAATTTAAATGGGTTTAAAAAGGAACTCAAAGAGTTGCTATTTACAAAATGTTATTATAATTTGACTAACCGGTTGGCGCAGTTGGTTGCGACCCTGCCTTCAGAGCCGCTGGTCCCGGATTCGATCCCCGGACAAGTCAAACATTTGTGTGCATGAACATGTCTGTTTGACCTGTGTCTAGGTGTGTATATGTATATCAGTAATCAGGTTACCGTAGTACAGGCTTTAGCTAGTTCGGGACCTGAAGACCTTGTGTGGATGTTGTCTCATATGTTATATTATTATTATATAGGGTGTTTGGCGCATGGACCGACACAATATTTCCAGGGATTTGGGAGATCATTAGCTAGGTTCTACCCATACACCCTTTGTCCCAAACGTCACGGTTCACGTGGTGGTCACGGTGGTCACGGAAAAAAACACTTTTTTTTTTTTTTTTCCTAACTATGGCATCTCGTAGTAGACCTAGAGAGGTCGTTACTACTTAACCGGACTATCCTGTGGTTGCCTTAAGTGAAACTCAAAGCCTCCAGCCAGGGGCGTATTATTACATACTAAGCGACTATCACCTAAGGGCACCCCCTGTGGGGTACGAACCTCGGCTTAGGGCGTCGCTGGGGGGGGGACAGCAAGGTGGGACAGGCTGGATCAGATTTTTCTTATTATTAAGCTTGATGAGGTCGGCGTTTTCTAATTGACTACGCTCTGAGAAGAAACGCCGAAATAAACTCAGAGGTCACAGTCGGGGGGGTTTATATTTACGGGCTCAGCTACGGCGCGGGCTGGCGCTTCGTCGGGCAAGGGTCGGGGGGGACGATTAAGTCGGGGGGTTCGCGAGGTACCTCGGCGGGTGAAAAAAACACCCAAAATATTTCCTTTTATTCGAAATAGTAAGTTTATTGTTTGTGGGTGTAGTGGCAGTGATACAACTGGTTTCAAGAAAATTCCTTACAAGCTTCCAAAGTTTAATTTTGTATGAAATTTGACAACTTCTAAATTCGTTAAAAAAAATTGGGACAAAGGGTGTATGGGTAGAACCTAGCTAATGACCCCCCAAATCCCTGGAAACATTGTGTCGGTCCATGCGCCAAACACCATGTATATTTATACGACTTTTTGAATGATACTTTGACATCCTAATTTAATTGTAATCTTTTATACTTTGAAATCTCTCTTTGATAGTTTAATATTTATATATAATTAGGTATATGTATTATATGTATTTATAGAATAAATAAGTTTATACATGTCTATATATTTAAAATTATTTAATCCTAAAATATCATTATAAATTGCACCTACCACTTTACCACCTATCATTATAAACTACTGCAAAGGTTGACTGGTAGAAAATGCCTATGGCATTAAGTCCGCCTCTGTACATTTGTGTGCTTAAAGTGTTTAATAAATAAATAAATTCGTAATTGTTTATTCAATAGTATCAATATTAACCTGATATGCCACCCACCACCACCATACCCTACCACCATTTCCATTTTATTAGTTAAAAAGAAAAGAAGAAAGTTAAAGAAGAAGAAGAGAGGAGATTGAAGTTCTCTAAAATATTGCTTTTAGCGGTAAGACCGCCCATTGTGTCTCCCCTTCTAAAATTTCTACATTTACCTATATCTGTTATTTCTATGGTGTATATAACAAAGAGTATACTATATAAACCTATCTACCACTCACAAGCCCACCCTATAAACGAGAGCCTAACCAAACCAAGGTAGTCTCATTAATTCAAAATTGCATTGTCACATTATTCATTACAGTGCAAAGAATACGAAATATTCGTCTAAGCCTCTTATTTGTTGTTTCTATAAAATGTATGACGGGGGACACGATTTTAATGAAAATACTCAAGCACTGGCCCTCTAATCTCCCTTTGTGTAGGGATATTAAAAAGTAGGTTTTTCTTTTTGAACTGCGTATATTGTCTGCCGCTACTTAACATTTAAGAATTCTCTTTAGCACGATTAAAATATGTCCCTCGGGTCGGTTTAGAGAGATAATAGGCTTGTTTGGAATTAATTGAATTACTGTACGTGGCATGTTTCCTTACTAATATACAATTTTAGGGGGTTGATGGAAGTTATGTTTACAAATAGGGGTTGTATTTTTTTTATTGCTATTTTTCGTTTCAAAGCGATAAAAATATTTATTTAATCTCAACATCCCAATTTCACATGTTGCCGTTTTCAGTCATAAAAATATCATCGTAAAAATTGCTTATTTAAATTGAACCTTTTTTGTGCTGGCAACATTTTATAACTTCACAACAAAATTCTATTTTCAATGCAATTTTTCTTCACGTAATATCTTCTTTTACAAAGAAAAAAGTCCTGAAACTGAGACCATACGAGATTTGAATTTGGAAAACACACTTTATACGAAAGTCTATTACTGGAGGTAACTTCAAAGCGGGCGGTCGTATATTAATATTTCATCTGGCAACATTGCCGGCGAGGTTAACAACTTACTGAATTCTGCAATCTAATCGTCTATTCTCCGGTATTAAAATTTTGCTTTTTATTTAGGTGAGGCCGTTGGTTTTAAATTAGCTGTATTTTTAAGTCTTCGTATTTAGAAGCAGTTAGTTTTCTGCCGTTGGGCTGATAGGCCTCTAGCTGAATCTACATAGAATCAAGTATACATAATCCTTTTCGGGAGGCCGTCTTTAATAATAATATAATAATATGAGACAACATCCACACAAGGTCTTCAGGTCCCGAACTAGGTAGAACCTGTACTACGGTAACCTGATGACTGATAAACATACTTATATACATATACACACAGACATAGCACTTTAGTATGTACATGCTCTGTATCTCCGAATGTCTAAGTCTACATATAATATAAATTGTATACAAAAAGTATACCTAGTACTGTACTTAGAGGTTTTAACCTGGATGGCTTTCTCAACCAACCTCAACGAATATTTTAGAAATTAGTATAGCGTAGGTATAATTGGAGATAAACGGTATTTTATATTTAGAAGAATAGAAAATATTGGACGGTCAGCTAGGATAGCTGATCAGTGCTCAGACTAGCAGATCGTGGCTAAATAATAACAGCTGCACGAGTCGATCGAAAGTTAACCTACGCTTGCCGCGGTCGGTTCGTGGATGGGTGACCAGCCGTTACATACCGAGACCCCCCTCTGTGCCTCGGAAAGCACGTTAAGCCATTGGTTCCGGCTGTCATGTGTAGATCTTTGACAGTCAAACTCAAAGCATTTACTTCAAATAAACCAATTTAAGGTCCAAATTACTTACCAGCAATTAAGCTCAACGGATGCCCACTTAAAAGAGTTTACATGTTTAAATATCTTGGACATTTATTAACCTCTGACCTGAAAGATGATGCAGACATCGAAAGGGAACGTAGGGTGCTGTCTGTTCGTGCGAATATGATCGCTCGCAGATTTGCTCGGTGCTCGAGGGACGTCAAAATAGCCCTGTTTAGGGCAGTCTGTACGTCCTTTTATACTGGCAGTCTGTGGTTGGATTACACGCAAAAACAGTACAGAGCCCTACGTGTCCAGTATAACAACGCGTTCAGGGTGCTCTTGAGGCTGCCTCGCTTCTGTAGCGCGTCGGGGATGTTTGCCGAAGCTCGTGTGGATTGTTTCCACACAATCATGCGCAAACGGTGCACATCCCTGGTGCGTAGGATGCGGGGCAGCCGCAACAGTATCCTGAGTGCGTTTTCTGAACGTTTTGACTGTCAGTACGTGAACCACTGCTGTATGGTTCACGTACAGACTAATGTTACAATTTTATTTTAAATCGTGAATCCAATTTATTTAATTTTGTAATATTTATTTTGTGATTTTTGTGCCTACTAACATAGTTTATAAGTTTCAATTGTTACTAACCATACTATGGATCATTGTTTTCTGACAAATAAATTATTATTATTATTATTATTAAGGCACTATTGTATTGTCAAGAGGTCGGTCAGTCAGAAAGATGAAGCTGCTAGTTGCCCATTCCAAAGCGGTAGGTGAATGGAGAAGAACGGGCAAGAAACTCCATGGACATTAAATCAATATATTGTTACAAAAAAAGTAGTTTCATCATTCATGTTGAAATGATACATGTGGGAAGGATGGTGAAAGACATGCACGTTAAAAGCGTCCGTGATAAAAAATGATAAAAACAGTTCAGGAATTAAAATAAGCCAAGAAAATTAAATCAATAATCAGCTAAGAAATGACCAGTGCCTACTGACGGCGCCCGTTCACGAACATGACGTATGGATCAGCACCATTCAGCTCAACCATTTTGAAGGGAACTTAATGATCCGATACACACGCCACCACCAGCGACACATTTGAGTAAGTACGTTACGGGTAGTCAGAACCACAAAAAGTTTGACAACCAGTCTGGCTAATGGGTATTGTTTTACCGAGTAACTGGGTTGTGCAGGTCAGATAAGTCGCTCCATGTAAAATGCTGGTATTCAGCTCCATCCGGTTAGACTGGAAGCTGACCCCAACATAGTTGGGAATAGGATAAGCAGATAGTAGTCAGCTCGTACAGCTAACAGCCTCTTTCTGGATGTAGAATAAGTAGTTTTACCTCAAATTCTTTAAGTCGAGTGAAAACTCATATAGGGTTAGTAACATTGTCCTTGTGAGGTACGCATCGCTACATCATCCTCAAGCCACGCATCGCACAAAAATGTAGACCGCCCGCGCTGCGAACACGTTATATTTACGTTATAGTGCTATCTCGCTCGCGCGCGCATCTGTCTCGTTTCTTTTAGGTACTTACAGAGTCTTGTAGGCGCGTGCTTATTGGACGATCGCGCGACGCCTTCATGGTAGCACTGGTACTACTTCAGCCCCTGAGATTTTGCACTTAAGATCGTTGTGTGTACGGAAAAATATCCCTGGCTGGAGGCTTTGAGTTAGCTCGAAGGCACCACAGGATTGACTGGTTAAGCAGTCACGGCCTCTCAAGGCCAACTGCGAGATGCCATACACACAAAAAAAATATATATATATATACGTTCTTATTTCTACACTACTACTCTTGTTTAATTTCATCATTACCTACCAAGCTGCTACATCCTTAACAACATAATATAATACAAATACAAAATGCCAAAAAAACCACCTCGAACACGTTGCTGATAGAATACGAAAATTGGGATGGATATTTAAATCATTTAGATACGTGGTCCCTGTAAGTATAGCCAAAAATGTGGGCGATATGAGAAATCTTCTAAATGAAATGTACACAGCCCTTGCACAATCTGTGATAGTCTACTGTATACCTGTATGGGTTGGGGCAGCGAAATCAAAATTGTTATACGTAGAACGAGCTCAAATAGGTCTGATAACAATAATGTATTTTAAGATACGGAGATTTCCTACTGAAAGTCTATATGAGATCAGTGGCCTGCTGTCTGTTAGGAAATTATATATCTGTGCCTCGATTCTAAAAAAGCATAAGACACTTACATAAGATAAAAACGTAATATGAAAAAGAAGAAAGAATATTATTGCGGAAGTCCCATAATATGAAACCAATTTTGCTGATACACAATATAATAATCTATCAGCACGGTTATATAATAAAATAAACAAAGACATATACATTTAAACTGGACATCTTCATGAAGGTAAAAAAAATGCTAATAGAATGGTTTAAATCACGCACTTAAGCAGATATTGAATTATTGTTAATAAGTGGAAATTAGTTATACTGGCACCACCACACCAACACGCACATCTTCCCTCATACACACATCCACACCAACCTGACACCTCTCAAACCTCACACACCCCACACACATCACACCAACTCGATACACCCCACACACCTCACACACTCCCCACACCCAACTCACCCATATTAATCTATACATTCTGTTCAATTCACATGCGAGCGAGCGTGTTTGAATTTATGATAATTATACTTTATGCAAGCTGTACAAACAGCCAAAACTATGGAAGAGCGGATTCTCCTAACAAAGGCGTCATCATGCTTAAAAGGAGGCTCCAATCATAAACTAACGTAAACTAGTTGGTACAGTAATAAACATTTTGTATTTGTAATAATCTATCTATCCAAAGTTTTATTTAAAATACACCTTTTACTCCGAATAGCAAAAAACGCTAAGCTATTGCAGTACCTACCTTCCACATCGTTTAGGTAACCTGGAGTCTCGCTGGCTGTAACCTCGATCTCCTACCTCCATAATGGACGTCTGTTCAAGACATCCCCCGGCATTATTTTAATCCGATAGAACCAACAACGTGAAACCAACCCTTGAAATAACAATTACCTTTTTCGTATGTATGGTTAAAGATAGATAGCCAAAATCAGACAATATTTGATTATAATAAATGGCTAAACAGCGTGGCGCTTTATTGGCGACATTATTTTAACACACATAAACGGTTTCGCGTTTTAGTTTCATGAACATATTTTAATTTCAATAAACGTTATAATTTATTGATTTATTTTCAATTTTCTAAAATAGCATCCTGGAGCCACCTGTACTTAAAGAACTAAGCGCAGAGGTTATTTGCCGCGTTAACCGATCATAACATCGCATGAATTAAATTAAAACGTATAACGTACAAAGAGTAGGCGAGTTAAAGGAAAGGGAGAGCCCTATGTCCGGCGAGTGGCGCAGGGGGTAGTTTTCAATTTACATTTTTTTTTTTATTGATTACTGGCCACTAGCCCTACCCGTGTGTCAAATTAATGTCGCCATTGTAGCGCCACGTTGTATACTAGGGTAATTTCTACATGAACTTGTTTCAATAAATCCTTACATGTTGGGTATTTTCACGTAATGTAATTATACTACAATCCCACATGGATATTGTTGTTAACGGTTTTAATGTGTTATTTTCGGACTTTCCCGACTAGATAATAACATGAACTTTAGAGTTGAAATAAGCAATAAGCAAAGCAGACATGTTCAACCAGCTTATAGTCAGCGCGTTATCAACTGAGTCGTGAGGGCATAAATGTCAATAGAGATAGGAATGTGCAGCGCGCCGGGACCGTTATCGGTAAACGGCTACCTGCTCACGTGGTGTCGATGAGTCACTAAAAATCTGTACACTTGTATGAACTAGATACGATAATAAACGGTACTTATCGATATACTTATTTTATTGTTACGGCCTTTACTAAGCGGCTCCATAAGGCTCGTAAGTACAAGCGAGATAGACATAGGGAAATGATTTATGGCCCGACAATTCAGTTCATAACGCACTTACGTACATTACGCTTCGTAACGTATAACTGTGTCCAATCTAAAATAATTTATAAAACGTTAGGTACAGCTTCTTTAAAAGTACTAAAAAATTTTAACAGGGAATGTAAAAGACTTTAAATTAAGTCAAAAGATTTCCTAACGAGCGGTGTAAGTGATAAAATTCTCTACTTACGTCTTAAAGAAGATTAACGACAGCCTAAGTCATTAAGACTTTATAATTATCTCTAAAAGCGTACGTAAAAGATTATCTCGCTGAAAATTTGAATTTTTGTGCTTTTTTAATAGTTATTATCTTCTAGTACATAATCTTTTTAATAAACTTGTATATACCTAAGCCTCGTGAAAACCTAACTATTAAGGGGGATGCGCCGGGGTACCCCCGCGAAATTCGAATTTTCTTACGTTATTTGCAATTAAATAAATAAATAAATTCTTTATTGCCATAAAAACCGGTTACAGATTCATTTGAGACCCTGGCTCCAGAGCTAGGTTAGAGTACCTGTATTTCAGGAGCAATTCAATTAATTAAGCTACGTTTGCCACGATTGGTCCGTGGATGACCATCTTTACATACCAAGACCCCTCCGTGCCTCGGAAAGCACGTTAAGCCGTTGGTCCCGGCTGTCATTCGTGGATCTTTGATAGTAGTTACGGGTCGTCAGAAGCCCGAAAGTCTGACAACCAGTCTTACCAAGGGGTATCATATTACCCTGTAGCATTTTTTTTTATCAAACGTTGCCCCCACACTAGGAATTTCTCCTGTATCGTGGGTGCGTTTACAAACATTTAAACTCACATACACAAACAGCCGGACCCGGAACAACTACTTTGGTAATTGGGTTGTTGAGGTCAGATAGGCGGTCGCTCCATCTAAAATACTAGTATTCAGCTGCATCCGGTTAGACTGGAAGCCAACCCCAATTTAGTTGGGAAATGGCTTTGCAGAAGATGATAATAATACCTAGCACTTTCTCTTTGGGAGAAATTGGAAATATCTGCTAATTCCAATGACAGTGGGTACGTACTGCAGATAATAAAAATACATAGGTACAAGGTAAACAAATTCCCCAAAACGTGTTCGGTATTTAAATTAAAAAAATACCTACCTTACCTTATTACAGCAATATTAAATTACAACATATTTGAACCTTAATAAAGATTAAAACTACAGCAAAGGTCCTCTGACAAATACCCGTGTTTGAATTGAGAATTTGAGGTCGAGATCTTGTCAAACTCTACGTTAGCAATACTTTATGTGATTCCTTCAAAATTGCCCGCGAAATTCAAAATGTCATACGTTTTTTGCATAGACATTTTGAATTTAGCGATCTTCTACCTTAAGTAATGCTAAAGTAGATTTGGACGTAAGCATTTAACTTCAAATTCTTAATTAAAAAATCAGCTATCATCCACGAAATCACCAAGCTAGATAAAAAATAAAACAAAAATAGAACCAAATAGAAACAGCACAAGGATTTTGTTTTTGTGTCTTGAATCTAAAAACGCAGGCAATAGATAAAACATACGTTTTGTCAAATACTAGTGGAATTACTTGAGGAAATTAGAACGCTAAATTGGGTATTATCTTGACAAAGCAGTGAGTCTAATAGGGATAAAGGAAAGTCAAATGAAGAATAGTGTAGAGAAGGCGTTGTCACGATTGACTTAAAAAGGACATACGAGTACCTACTATAACATGACACATAACCAGTGATCGGAGTAGGTAGATTGATTTTTGGTACTTGTATCATAAATGCACACAGAAAGAATAACATGGATAAGCCATTTTCCCGAAAAGTAATTCCGGTATTTCCGGATTCAATTAAATATTGTTAATGTTGGTAGTGATATTATTCCTACTCAATTCAAAATTTAAAGGAAGGTATCAAAACTAAATTAATTCATTATTTATCTGTTGAATAATAAAAACAATCGAATTCCGATCGAAGCTTTAATTTTTATTTTTTTTTATTTTTAGCCTTTTATGGCTAGAACTTTTATAGATAGACATAAATTGTTGCACTTAAATTTAAATATTTTCATAGTGGTCATGGTAATTTGCATTAAGGGTAGAATAAATGACGGGGCCCCATAGAGGGCCAATGCCTGCTGGGGTCGTGAGACTGTTCTAAGGATGCACCACGACTCTGAAACGTAAAGGGCATACGAAGGAACAGGTTGATCTTAGTCAGATTTTAGGACCAAAAAAAAAGGGGTAGAATAAAGAAAAAAGATAAAAATCAACATTGTTTATTGTTAAATATGTACATTTATTCACATTTTTAATCTTCATCGATTACAATGTCAAGTAACGTTTTCACAACACAGTAACAAACAAAGATGCGCACTCTACGAACCGAAGTAAACGAGTGAGCTACCTGGCATGTCGTCGGCGGGCGTACGCATTGTTCTGATAACCGGTTATTGTACCACCCATGATCCTTTGTTCTGATTGGTCGTTGGGTTTTGTCAAATCGTGACTGTGTGCCGTTAAAAAAAATATGAAGAATAATAAAGAATAATATTGCTCATTTTATTACAATTCCTACCTTTTTTTTGAGGATGGCAAATCATCAAATGACTCCTTCCACTCTGGCAGAATAAAATTCCTACATAAGTTCCGGTTTTTTTTTAATAATCCACCAATTCCGGAGGAATGTCCATATTAATATATACGTTTCGGATCAATGACCCCATTTCAATCTACCTACTCCGATCATTGCACAAGCACATAACAGCTTGTATCGATAGAGTGAGCAGAGGTACCGCACATCCACACTTTGCGGATGAGCCTAATGCCAAAGTGGACACAAATCCAAAACCCGGGCTTCTACTGAGAATTTTTCAAGAAAAGGGCCATATAACCTAACCCGCAGATTGAACCAAGGATCCTTAGCTCAAACACCTCACTCCCCCCCAGACCCGAAGTGGCCCGCAGTGGCGCGCCGGCACCAGTCGGGGGTTGCGGAAGGATCGTACGTTCCCGCGACCCCCGGCGTAGGTGTGAGATGGAACACCGGGGTTGTTTTTAGTCAGTAAGAGTCTGACAGACTCCGCCGTCCGCCCCAGGGCGGCGGACATCCATGAGGAATTTCCACCCGGGAAACAAAAAAAAAAAAAAAACAAAAAGGATCCATAGCTCAAAAGTCGCTTATGTAACGACCACCACGAGGTAGTCCATTATAATTTCATACCTACCTATCACAAGTCAATGTGTACCGTTACTGCTCAGTTTCTTTTTAATAAAGCCACAAAGATGCGGCGCAATAAGGTTACCTTCCACACACTCGTACATACGCGTATAATCCGTATAGCTGGGCGCCCTTACAAGGAGCCTCCCTCGACAAATATCAAACTGCGTTACCACTACCATTGCATCAATGAGAAAATATGAATTCAATTATCTTTCTAGTGTTTAAGAATATTTTGTATAAAAAAAAAACTACCGACTTCCAAAAAAAAACACTTTAATTTAGGAAGTCGGTGTCTTGGTTTTTGTATTATCTTATAGGGGAAAAATGAATCACTTTGTTGCTATGGTACCTACCCCAAACATGCAATGTAAATAACAGTGACAGGAAGTTATTACAAAATCATCAATCACGTCATTCATTAGTTTCAATAATACGTATATTTTCCACTAAGCGTATGTCGATGATGTTATAATAACTTCCTGTCACTGTTATTTACTTAGCAAGTGAAGATATACGAATTGGTGTGGTGTAGGTACCACAACTAAAAATTTAAAAATACAAAGTTTATTACAAGAAAAAACACTACAACGGGAGAAAATATTATTGTAGCGGTATCTACATCGCCACATGCGTACCACGCCTCACACTGACGTCACGCAAAATCCTGCATCGCGCAAGCAGAGTTTACCGCGCAACTAGCATACTATATACAAGGACCAGCCATCAATCGTCGGGCAGTTGCCCACCAGACACGACACCCGTCTGGTCGGAGGATCCTCCCTTTTCTATAGAGGTATGAGTGAACTTTACACCCTGTTCCTCGTACCCTATGTACTGGTGACCCCGAACAAGGACAATGACGCAGCCTTCGAGCAGCTAGTTCAGCGTGACGTCATCACCATTGCATAGTTTTTGCCACCGACTTCCGAAATTAAAGTAATTTTTCACTTTGTACTGTTTTTTCGGAAGTCGCTTGTTTTTTTTTTCTCACGCGATACAGACTGAAAACTATATAATATGGATTCTTAAAATAATAATATCAAATGATTTAAGGAAACGTGAACATGACGTGACAGAAAAAAATCGTCACGGTCTTGGACGTATTATGACTTTATTCTGTAACAAGCTGCTGCCCGCGGCTTCGCCCGCGTATATGGCCCGCGTGAAGGGTGGGCGTTTTGGGGGGACTGTCTTATGTGATTTTGACGTTCAAAAAGTGCTGATTCTCAGCCTAATTTGAATAAATGACTTTTGATTTTGATATGTTGGAAATTATCTCACGGGAACGTGCTGCCGCAACAAAAAATAACCTATGTTACTCCTTATAACATCAGCTATCTGCCAGTGAAAATGTCGTCAAAATCGATTGAGCCGTTTCGGAGATTAGCCGGAACAAGCAGACAGACAGATAGCCAAAAAATATTTAAAAAAATATTTTGTTATATGTACCGTATGTACCCTACTTTCATGTGCATTTAGTAAAAAGGTTCAAAATGGTTGAGCTGAATGGTGCTGATCCATGCGTCATGTTCGTGAACGGGCGCTGGCAGTTGGGACTGGTCATCTCTTAGCCGCCACGGCTTATTTTAATTATTTTATTTATGGATTGTTTTCTTTAAATTTCTATTTGCTGTACTCTGGACACTCAACGTGTACGTCTTAAAACACATCGTTCTCACATATAATTATACCTATATTCAAGATTAATGATTTAACTAATATTTATGTAACAATATAATTTAAAAGTGTGTCCATGGAGTTTCTTGCCCGTTCTTCTCCATAGGTACCTACTACGCTTTGGAATGGGCAACTAGCTTCATATTTCTGACCGACCGACCACTTGACAATTCAAAAGTGCCTGTAAATGGTTTAATTGAAATAAATGCTTTGAGTTTGAGGTGTTATTATGACATTACAAACAGACACATCAATTTTATTTATTTGTATATGTATCAGAAGTAATGTTTTTCAATTTTATAGTATGTACCTACCTACTGTGTTTTTACTTCGTGATGCCACAAAGGCAAAAAAAAACGCAAACAAATTTTCATAATAATCTTCTTCCAACAAATAGTAGGGGCAACGTCAAAAGCAGAAGAGGCCTAATTGTGCGTCTAAAAAAGTGTACATGCGGTCGGACAAACACACGTACATACATACATATATTATGCGGCGACGTCTAAACTCCTTTTGATGTACCGCGGGCAACGACCCCTGTTTATTTCGTACAAGGCTTTCGTACATAATATAGGCTGACTGGTTAAACTAGGGACATTATATTAAAGAAGCGTTTTCAGCGCCTCTTCGCTTCTTTTTTTCAAGTAGGTATGTACAAATTGCACCTTAATCATAAGTCTTTTCCTATGAAGTTGTCGTTTTACAATGCTCGTCATTTGAAAGGTAATTTATGTATAGCTGGCAATAAATTCTAAATTCAAATGAATTTTATTAAAAAAATAAGGAATTCTATTTTCGGATTCAGTCGTTTGTTTATTGATTAGTGTTTTGTTTTCACTACATTTGTATCTTTTTCATCAATATGGGCACGATAAAAAATAAAAATACGAGTCATTATGGAATATGACTCAATACTCAATACCTTTATTGCTTTACCATAATGTGTACTTAGGTGGTAACTATATAATTTAGATCATTAGGGACCCTGTAGAACACTGCAAAAGGGTAGGAGAGAAGAAGTCCTGTTTTAGGAGATAATAAAGTTATTACGACCTGTCAATAGTGCCAATCCCTAGAATCAGTATGTCGATTCTGTAAAAATCTCACCGTGAAACTTGGGTGAAGTGAGCGTGGAGTGAGCTGTCAGTGTCACCGTAACCCATCACGAATAATTTAAACATTTTCCCATCCGCCATCTTGGATTTTAACTTAAAGGTGTTAAAACAAGATATTGTAAAATACCAAATATAAAGAGCTGCAATAATATAAAAAAAACCTAATTTGCTATTTTATTTAAAAAAAACCTAAATAGCAATGAAAAATGAAAATGAAAAAGCATTTATTTGGTGGGAAATACAAATTTTTCCTTTTTTTTACTATTGCCAAACTGCAAAATATTTTGTTGGCAGATGTACCTCCCATATACAGTCTTATATATAATACTTTTCATCACATATAAAAATACATTTACCACTAAACAATACCTAAAGCTAAACACACATTTTACAGCAGCACAAAGGCTGACTAATAACATAACGCTCATAATATTTTAAACTGCGTAATAGCAATCCTAATCGCATCGGCCGCGGCGAAGCCGCAGACATAAGCTAGTATGACACCACTTCAATCTATACTTCTTCACCAATGAGGCTTTGAAAAAGGTATTAAAAAGAAACTTCCACATTGTATTCTTAAAAGACCCTTCTACTTTCTAAATCGAGTGGTCCATAATAGTTAATACAAGTCTTCTAATGGATATTATATTCCTTTGAGGTCTTATGTGTACCGTCTTGATTTTAAACTCATCCTTACAATAATGTTCTAAAGCCAGTAACAACACCACCTTTTGATGGACCGGCAACAGCTTACATTCTAAGAATAATTCTTCGTAACCACTGCTTTTACATCGTTATTTTTTTGTGTTTTTATCAACTAATACTTTCATAAATCTGATTAGCAAATTTTTTATTTTATCTAAATATGTTTTAAATGTATTACCATAGCATGCCAGTCCATATGACAGTAGCGAGTTTACCAGCGCGTAGTAGACCGTGTACAAAGTGGCCCGCTTCAGTACAGAACTAAGATGGTGGAACTTTACAAGCACTAACCTGAGCTTGTCAAGACACTAAAATGGTAATGTTAAGACACTTAAGTACTTAGCTTTGAAAGAATATAAAACGATCAAAATTTTTATTAAAATCTCGATTATGATTCTAAGTGTAATGCGTGGTAAATCCCTAGCATCAGTGGGATGGACACTGACAGCTCACTCAACGCTCGCTTCACCTAAGTTTTCACGGAGAGATTTTTACAGAATAGACAGGATAATCATACCTTATCAAAAGTAACTCCCATTAATGTAAGCCCGGTGCAGTCGTTTGCGTAAGTGTGCACTTTGAGAATCTTATAACAATCTTTTCAATAAAGTTTATGTGTCTAAAATCAAAATCAAAAGTCATTTATTCAAATTAGGCTGAGAATCAGCACTTTTTGAACGTCAAAATCACATAAGACAGTCCCCCCAAAACGCCCACCCTTCACCACTTCCTAGTGCTTTAGCTGGGAAGAAGAAGTGGCGGAACAAACTCCTCAGCAGCACTGCTATCTGTTCAGTTAGAAGAACTGGATTCTATACATATAGTAATAAGTAATTAACATTACGAAACACATAAATATTAAAATTATTTGCCATATGTCAGCTAGCACACGCCAATATTTAAAACTATACTCAAGCAGAAATAAATAATAAAAACAAAAACGCAAACAGAACTTAATACATAATAAAAAAGCCTCCTGGCATAAAGGGCGTGCCCGCTTACATATGCAATGCTGCATTATGTTTATATTATGTATATAGCTGTAACTTGTAGCCACAAATGATAAACTAGGACCTTCGAAGTAAAATAAAGAAATATTAATTTCTAATAACAATAACAAAACCATAGTCAGCAAGCTGACCTGTCACCACAAGCAGCACCCGTTCACGAGCATAACGCAAAGATCAGCCATTACCCCCCTCGCCATATTTGAGGGAAGGAGGCAACCCGACCCCCGACGCTACCGCAAGCATTGACATCTTCGGGAGCCGCGTGACGACTCCCGGCCACCGTAGGCGCGGGCCTGCGGGCGGTGAGTAATGGGTAGCTCACCGTCTGATCAGGACCAGGCCCGTGCTGGAAGGCGCGTACGTGTTCCACGCGCGCCTCAAAGAGATGTCAGCATCGAAGAGGGGGCCCACTAGGGCCCAAGCCTGCCGGGAAAGCGGGATCATCCAAAGGGGGTACCGCTGACCCGGAACATAAAGGGCCAAGGAAGGAACACGGGTGGGTTTTAGTCAGTAAGAGTCTGACACTCCCTTCCGCTCCACGCAGAGCGGGAGGGGTCATTTGATGATTTCCCATCCTCAAAAAAAAAAAAAAAAAGCATTGACATCTAAGGGAGCATGACGAACTTGCTGCCGGTTGCTCAAAAGAATAATATGATGAACTGTCGAGGTCGCTAGCTAACCATATATTGCAATACAACTCATTAAAAAACATTGAAATGAGTATGTAGATTATGTCAATAATAAATAAAAATTAAATTAAACTAAAATGACTAATGTAGTCAAATAAAATAAACAATTATATGAACTCGTATAACTTGTCAGTAGGTAAGTTAAGCTAATTTTGGAGAAAGAACATAAACATTGTCTTGAGTTAATCACAGCGACCAACTATTTTTATCGTTTAAGTAATCGTTGATTGAATAGTATGCCTTTGAACAAAGGTTGGATTTTACTTTAGCTTTAAACGCATTAAAAGGCAATTCTAACAAAGAAGAGGGAAGCTTGTTATAAAAGTTTATACCAAGCCCAACAAATGAGTTATGGACCTTATGAAGCCGGTGAAAGGGAGCACGTAGTTTCTCCTTGTTTCTAGTGTTAATATTGTGAATATCACTGTTTTTTGTGTATAAGTGTATATTTTGCCTAAATATAAGATGTTGGCGAAGATGAATTGTGAGGCCACCGTAAGAATACCAATCTCTTTAAAAAATCTCTCAGAGTAACTCTAGCACCTAGCTGGTAAATTGCTCGTACAGCTCGTTTTTGAAGAACAAATATATTTTGAATATCAGCGGCTTTGCCCCACAGCAGAATGCCGTAGGACATGACGCTATGAAAATAACTGAAATAGACTAGCCGAGCTGTATCAACGTCAGTGTATTGTCTTACATTCCTGACGGCATAGGCGGCTGAACTGAGCCTTCCCGCTAGGCATAATATATGTGATCCCCACTGAAGCTTGGCATCAACTGTTATGCCCAGAAATACTGCCGAGTCTACAGTTTCAAGTACCTCTTTATCTAAGACGATGTTGGGTCCTAGATTTCTAACATTCGTTAAGGCGAACTTTACACATTTCGTTTTCTTGGCATTGAGAACTAGGTTATTTGTGGTAAACCAATCTGTAACCATTGATAGTGCACTGTTTACGTCGTCAAAATTTTGTCTATTCCTGTCTACTTTAAAGATAAGAGAGGTATCATTAGCAAATAGTACAACGTCACAGATGCCCTTTAAATAGAATGGTAAGTCATTTATATACACCAAGAATAAAAATGGGCCCAGTATAGAGCCTTGAGGTACACCTAACTGAACTGGTAGCCCGGAAGATTTCACACCATTATCATCTACACATTGGTGCCTATTATGTAAATATGAATTTAATACGTTAAGAGCTTCGTTTTGAATACCGTAATGAATTAGTTTACGCAAAAGCGTGTCATGGTGCACGCAATCAAAGGCTTTGGAGAGATCACAGAAAACTCCAATAGCATTTTGCGAGCTCTCCCATGCGCTAAATATGTGTTTCAGCAGAGCAACACCCGCATTTGTAGTCGAACGACCTTTTGTAAAGCCATATTGTTCATCATGAAGGAGGCTATTTAAATTAAAATGTCTTAGCAACTGCTTGAGTATTAATTTTTCAAATATTTTACTAAATGCAGGTAAGATAGAAATAGGCCTAAAATTGCCAGCGTTATTTTTATTACCCGATTTAAATAATGGTATGACTTTACTACTCTTCATGAGGTCAGGAAAAGTTCCTAAATCAACACATTCATTAAAAGTAACAGCTAGATAGGGGGCTACGATGTCGATTATATTAATTACAAGTTTAATTGAGATGCCCCCGTAATCACCAGTGTTTTTTGACTTGAGTGTGTTAAAAACACTAATTACATCACGAGGTGTTACATGTTCGAAGCTAAATAAGCGACTACATTTAGGTACACTATTATGCAAAAGGTTTTCAGCTTCAGATGGGGACGAATTTAAGGAGCGAGTCGTAGTTATAGGTATGTTGGCAAAAAACTCATTAAATGCTTCAGCTACGTCAGCTGCTTTATTAACTTATTTGTTGTCGACCATAATCTCTAATTGTTTATCTTGTTTAACCGACTTACCCGTTTAATTGTTAATAATCTTTGTTAATTGTCTTTCTTATTTACTTCATTGCAGAATAAAATATAGTTTCCTAGAATAAGTCCCTCGTTCAACCAGTCATAGGTTCTGTATATGTATGCATTTTGCTGTATTTAATGGATGTCTGTGACATTGGGTGCAATTGTGCGGATGGAATGGGTTGGACAAAGGAGTTCAAAGGACGATGCAGGTAATTTAGTACGTGGAAGTTTTGTAGAAACGACATTCCTTTCCATATTGATAGTTCCGTTGATGTGAACGTTCCAGTAGCGTTTGATATTTCACAGTAGCTTGATCTAGAGATTTATTTGAACATTTTTATAGATAAGTAGGTACTTATTTTAGCGAAATGTTGGTGTACTATAAGGTCACCTCTGACTATCCCTCCGGGGGACACAGGCGTGTATACGTTATGTATGCTATCGGGTCTTTTTGTAAATATTTTTAAGATCTTTCTTCAAACCAAATCAAATCAAATTATTTATTTTTGTAGAAAACAATGTTACAATGGTGTTATTGAGTATAGTTACATGTCTCAAGTGATTCGACCGTAAGGCATGCATAATTTATCTATCATGGTTTATCAAAATCAAGATTGTTCAATTTATATAAAATTATATAAAAGTGTTTAAAAATATTAAACTAATGGAGTGTGTTCTTAGTCATATTAATACAGATTAATTATTCATTTAATAATAATAGTAATTAAATTATTTCAATGTCATTCCTGGCTTAGGTACATTATTATTATCACCTGTTTAAATATATATGTTAATTAATCTAATTGGTGTTACCGTTTTAATTAACAATAAATAATAATAATATCACTACCATCGGCATTCAGCGTATATGATTAAACCAAGCGAGTTTCAATACCTACGAAAATATGTGTAAAAATTAAACGCATTGTCAAATATTAATTGAAAAGTAAGCTACACAAAGGAAACGCCAGTATTAAAAATAAAACCACAAAAACAAAAGCAAATCGTCCCATTTGTGAGCAATACGACTCATAACACCCACTTTACGACATCAGAATAAAACAAAGCAAAAATATCAAATCCGCAAATACATGGCTTTACCGGGGCAGGTAGGGGCGAAGCGTATGATAACAATTTCGAATTTCAAACACCCCGAAACTGAAGGCTCAAGTTCTCATGCCTTCGTAAGTAGGCTTTCGTGACGTGTGGCCCAACTGTATTGAAAAAATATACTACGAATATATAGCATGTATCAGAAAGGTGTGGGCATATATTGAAGGGTGTGGCACAGACCATCAAACTGAACCACTTTATCCATGGGATGAACATCGTAATCGCGAAAAAAATATCAAATGCCCAATACAAAACTTTAATAGGTTAACCTACTCGACCCAAAAAAAAGGGTCGGCTGATTATTTTTTCGCGATTACGATGTTGGTCGCATAAATGATAAATGATTTTATTTCTATAAGTAGGTTTGAACAAACACTTTTACACGTCAATCATATTTTTTTTTAACTAGATGGGGTCGGCGTTTCCTATCTGACTACTCTGAGAAGAAAGGCCGAAACAAACTCAGAGGTCACAGTCTCTTTTAAAGTCCAGACAAAATCTTGGTCAGGTCATGTGAAAGCTATGTAGATCGGTGTCTGCAATGGTCTTTTGAGGAAAGAACCACACAGATTGAGTGGACCTGTCCAGTCAGTGCACGCAATTGTCAGTAATCGTGCAGCTCAACTAGACTCAAGGAGCTCAACGATTCGACGAACAATACCAAAGAAAGGACATTTGAGTAGGCCGCATAAATTACTCAAACTGCCAGATCATGATTACGTTGAGAAAAATACAAAAATAAATATAAATAAATCAATGACCGACATAGTTCTCACATTCACAATAATTAGAATAATATTATAATAATCTTTGAGGACCATGTAGATTTGTGTCTGAAATGGTCATAGAGAAAGTTGTTCAGTTTAATGGTCTGTACCACACCCTTAAATTTGTCCATACCTTTCTGATACACCCTGTATATCGGGAATCATTTCGATGTATCGAGCTATCAACTTTTACGATTTTATTTGCAAAAGCCCGTGTAATTTCCTATTATCGTGCTTGAAATCTTTTCCAGCGCTTTTATGTTCGTTTCGTATGTCAAATCGTAAAATTTTAAATGAGAGTTTTGACGGGTGACTTTGTATGATACAGATATCAGAATGAGCTCTATACCTAAAACATGTCACGATGACAAAACACGATATGGTAATTACAACCGAAACATTCTGAGTTCAACTTGAACTTGAAGTAATTATGATTTAATAAGCAATTTTATAATGTAATTTTGATAAATATAGTCGCAGTTCGTGCACCATCTCTTCTTACCAATCTACCACCATCTCTTGCTTAACATGATGGAACATTTATCTATTTAATATCTTGCATGCAATGTATGTACACCATGTTTATACAAATAAATAAACTTACATACTTGAAAACACGAACCATACCAATTTAAAGCTTAAAATTAACATCTTTTGAAAGGCATCATAATAATTTGGAAAAGAATATTTTCATCGAATACTTTCAATTGCGAGGTAAACACGTGAGATCAATAGATTACTAACATTTTTAATTTTAATATTAAAGTCCAACGTATTAAAATAAACACGGCACGCGGCGTAATCGTCGTAAGAAAACCGGTTTTGCAAACGGTTGACCCTTAAGATTCAGTATTCTGATTCTACCCTAGTAAAACTCAGATCTTGTAAATAAAAGGTGTCATATCTTTAGGTGTAATATATATTACTTTTAGGAATCAACAGAGAGATAAAATTACTGGATGTACCATGCTGACTGTATAATTTTCTTAATCTGCTGTCACTAGGTTCCTATTTATATCCCTGCAAAGATCCCAATTACAAGATATTTTCAAAAATTATATGTTGTTAAAAGCATCCTTTGTTTTTGGGTGTTAAATCATCAAATAACTTCTCCCGCTCTGGGCGGAGCTGAGGGGGTGTCAGACTCTTACTGACTTAAACCCACCCATGTTCCTTCAGTTGCCTGTTGGTGCTGACATATCTTTGAGGCGCGCGTGGAACACAACGCGTCGTCGACCCGGGCCAGCCGGTCGATTCTGTAACAATCTCACCGTGAAGTGAACACTTAGGTGAAGTGAGCTGCCAGTGTCATCCCACTGATGCTCCCTAGCCATGCCACTTAAATACTAGCTTTGAAATTATATAAAATGATCAACAGAAATAACATTAAAAATATAATCAAAAGCTCGATTATGATTGTAAATGTAATGCTTGGTCAATCCCTAGCATCAGTGGGACTACACTGACAGCTCACTCCACGCTCACTTCACCTAAGTTTTCACGGGGAGATGGTTACAGAATCGCAATGCTGGTCCTTATCGGACGGCGAGCTGTTGTTAAAAGCACCCAAGTTTCATATTCGTGCTTTCACCGTTATATATCTATAAGTGCCTATAAACATTACTCACACTTTGTAGACTAATAATGAAATCTTTCTTTTTTGGTATATACTCATCACTTTCCCGTATTTCTCTCATTGCTCCTTCCTTCCCGGAAACACAACTTATTGCTACGGTCTTATCCTGCCATTGTCATTTACACGATTCACATCAAACATTTATCTATATAAGTCAAGTTCTGAGAATAAATTTTGAATGTTTTCCATTCTAGAACTGTCAACGTCAATTTTATTCCACGGATAAAAATATTTTATTTTGGTAAAATCAACCCTTAGTAAATTAACAGGAAAAAACATCATAATTACTATTTGTAGTCGGTTATTTCCTTGCATAATGCTATTTAACGGATGACTCTATTTTAGTCATTCTAAATAAATTACGTTAATTAAATATCATCTAGAATAAAATAGAATACTCTATAATATGTACAACATACAAATTACAGATATAAATGTAGAAATTGTACATAGGGTGACACAATGGGCGGTCTTATCGCTAAAAGAGATCCTTTACAGACCACCTTTGGATGGATTAAAGGGAGAAGGAGAGACAATACTGCAGGTAGTTAGGTACTGGTGTACCATTTACATATACAATAAATACATACATACATAAAACATATACTTATCTACATATACAAGGTGTAACAGAATAAACGCTAGTCCTGAAATTAGTTTGCTCATAATCGACTACTGAATCCATTTCAGTAACTATTAGTATAGGTATTTTTTTCAAAAATTATTTATTTAGCAATACTGACCGTCGACTGAGCCAAAGAAAATTAAATCTTATTGCAAGACAATAAGACTCAATTTTAAATGCATAAAGTAATGCTAGGGTCGACACGATTTTCTTAATAATAATAGTTAGCTTTAAAAAAAATGTTTTGGTCATTGTATATTGCTTTTAACTCAATACTCTAATCGGGGTGTATGAGGTCTTGCGTTAATTATGTTACACGTTGTATAATAATATATACAATAATAAACATAAAACAGGAGCAAGGAGACTATATGTAATGGTGATGATATAAATCAAGAAGAAGAAAAAACTATATACAAAGTGACGGATAACTAGATCTATAAGAAAAAACACAAGGTCCTACTTCATTACGGCTCCTTGGGTATATTAAGGGGTGAATAGGTTCATGTACAAGAACTAACTTCTACTTCTTCATCAACTTTTCCGCTAACTAATTAAACTTAATAGAGTGTTTTTTTATTGTTACTTATCATGATCATGTTTATTTACCACCACATCTCGAAATGTCAGTGAAGTCTCTAACTTTTCAAACAATAATCAAAACACAATTTAAACATCCAAACACTACAAACTCATCCACAGCGGAACAAATTAAAATTTTCCGGCCGACCAAATTATAAAGAGAACAACCCAAGTTAAAGACAAAGTAGAAACGGTCCCTATTCCCCTACACCTTTATCTGGCAGATATAGGCGTCTCCCCTGTTTCAGGGGATTCAGTTAAGCCGCCTTAAGCAGAGGTAGGTACGGCCAATCTAGTAAGATCTACCGTATCCCCCGACGATACGGAACGATGCTAAATTCTGAATGTTTAAGTGTACTGGTAGATTTGGAAAGCAGGTATTTTGGAAATTGAAGTAGTTGAAGATTCCATAATTCTCAAAGAATATTCGGAATAATGTCATTTACAGAGAAATAGGTATATTGATTTGGGAATATATATAGGATGACTTGTAATTTGGCGTTTTCCTGTCAGGACGTCATAGTGCGATGTGACCCATTTGTAACAATTAAGCACCCTATAAAGCCTAGGCAAAAATTCGTGGGATTTGAGAAAACACAATTTTTATGTATTCTAGAAAATTTCCCAGAATTTGTCACAAAATTTTTTTTTTCTCTGAACTTTCCAATTGAATGCACTTCGTTGATATTCCATTGAGTATCTGATACTTTAACAAGCCTAATTTAATACTAATACATAAAACAGTTAAAAGTTGAAGGAAGAAGTTACTATTTTCAAAAATCATCATGAATTTTCGCCTGGACTTTATGGCGTGCTTAAATGTTGCAAGTGGGTCACACTATCACGTCCTAGACTTATTACGTCAAATTACAAGTCACCCTGAATAAAAATCAAAAATCAAAAGCAAAAGTCATTTATTGAAACTAGGCTGAGAATCAGCACTTTTTGAACGCCTAATATATATTCCATATTGGCATAGAATGGAAAACTCGTTTAATGAATCCGTCACTTCTTGTGGCTTACCATGCTAGGACTTGGTAATATATTTCTGGTCCTTCTAAATTTAAAATGCTTTAGGCAAGTTCATGACCATTTTCCATTTTCGAACTTGAGCCGTGTCACCACCACATAACTCGACCTTTTGAGAAAAATGTAGGTACTTTTGACTTAAATGGTCTCGAATTACTTTATTGTTATTTTCTTAGTTATCAGGCTAAACTGCTCTCACAGAGAGGAGGCCTATGTCTCAGCAGTGGGACGTTATAGGCTGATTATGTTATGTTGTAGACCAGGACACAGTAAACTAGTTTTTATTTTCTGAGAATATTAAAAATTTTCGTCACTCGTTTACAGACCAAAGCACTAATGATTTACTGTTATCCGAGAATAATAGTTTCTGTAAGAAGACCGAGATTATTTGGATGGAGATGTAACCCCCGCTGTTTTCATCCCCTGTAGGACACAAATACCGTATACAGGGTGCACAAAGATGAAACATTAAAAAATATATATTTGAAAGCTAAAATAAAATAATGATTCATAGGTATATTATGTGTAACACTATAAAAATATTATATCGATTTAAAATTGAGTATTGTCACAAATACAATTCAATATTACTGACTTAAAAAGTAGATCACTTTATTGTTTCATGTTGCAGTGTGGAATTAAAAGGATTTCTGAACCGAAAGTGATCTAGACTCTAGTCGACGCATAAGAAGATAGCTGTGTATGATCAAATTTGCTAAAATTACGGACATGTTAGAAGTAAGAAAACTTAAACTTCCAAAAACATCATTGCATCGTGAAAAATTCAACAATTGTAATTTAATCGTCTCTGAAAACTCTCTCTGAATTCCGACGAATTCCGACAATTACCAGGATACCAACCCTAAAAACAAACAAATTATTTTATCTTTTATTGCATTATCCACCCTGTTTACAAATACCTACATTAACTAATTGTTTGTCAGTGCCAAACGCATAATATTTTGCTTGGATCAAAGGCACATCAGGTGGTTCCCAAATAGGGGAGTTTATTATTATTATATTTATGTTATTTCCCCTCTCCACTCAAAAGGCAATCGATGTTATTCAAGCGTTATTTATTTTTCAATTTGTATCTCTGAAGCTTACTGATGCGGATTAATATTTGAACAGTTCATAGGTAATGCTTGTAATTATAAAACTTAAAGTGGGTTTGGATGTTATTGGAAAGGAGCAAATTTTGAAGGTAACAGCTAGCAGGTTGAGAGGGTAGGCAGGTGTTAGAGAAAGAAAGTTATTAATGTCACAAATAATTTTTATAACATCGTGTACCACTACATTATACCTATGTGTACAAATAAATAAATTTGAATTTGAAATATAGCTTGTGAAAAAAAAATTGCTAAGATAGCACTTTAGTACCTAAATGCTTTCTTATCTGAAATGAATGACAGTTTAAAATTAGATACATAAGTAAAATCAAGATATTTTTTTTTTTTGCGTTAACAGCTTCATCAAATTATGTTTATCATTTACCTAATTACTTATATTTGCTTAACATGGGTTACGCAATCTCAGTGTTTGGCATTGGGCAGTCGCGAGTATAACTCTGAAAAATAAACTCATTAAAAATCAAACCTTGTTCCGAATACACTCACTTCGCCGTCAAATCATAAAACATTTATAAGCAAGTTTGTATGCATGTATGTATGTAAATGCTAAGCCGGGCCAAGTTTCGTGTGGCTTGCAACTTGTACACGTGTTGTGTCAGACACCGTATTGCATACTAAGGATTGTTTCGAATCTAATGCGCTCGCTTTTATACAGGGTTACTTGTAATTTGACGTATATCCGTCAGGAGCTGATAGGTGGGCCAAAATGTAACACATTAAACCCCCATAATGATTGGACAATTTTTTTTATTTAACGAGACAACATTATACGAAGCATCTAATGAAAGTATGGGTAAGATTCTTAAATACTCATTACTCAATTCTCTATTGAATTCCATAAGTAATACATAGATGGTATAACACAGTTAAAGCTCAATATGGACCCTGTCGGACACAGCAAAATTAAGAGAGAGGAATCGCTCATCGTTTTAACAATTTTGTTGACTTAAGTACTTTTAATTATGTCCATAGCTTAATTGAAGTGCCAGCTGCAATATAATTTTTAATGGTGCCTATTCAATATGTAGTTTTCTTTTTATTTGGAATTTTAAAATTCAAATATCTCGAAAACTATTGAATTTCGGCCATACATAGGGGGCTCAATTTGTTGCAATTTGGACCCCCTATCCGCTCTTGATAGGGGGGCGAAATTACAAGTAACCCTGTATTTCGTGAGAGTGGAAGAGTTAGGTTATCGATATTTCCTGTTGTTACTGCATCAGTAGTAGTCTTGATAGCACAGAATAACACGTAACATAACACATAATATCACGCCCGTAATTCTCGAAGGGTTAGGCAGAAGTGTACAGATAATACAGAACAGTACAAAATCCTAATAATATTATAAATGCAAAAGTAAGTTTGTTACCTTTTCACACCTAAACCACTGAACCGATCATTATGAAATTTTGGATATATGTTTTCAGGGGTACAGAAAAGGACAAAGGGTACCTTTCATCCAGAAAAAAAGTAATGTTCCCGAGGGAAAGAACAATAACTTTCGACGGTCTCAATTTGTTTTAGGACGCTAGATGGCGGTACGTGTCTTTCAAATCATGATTGAATTATAATATTAAAAAATTTTGTAGTGTCTTGAGAGTATTTTTTTTTTCAATATGAGCAAAACATTTTGTGAGGCTAGAGTGAAATCCAACACCGTTTGACCGAACACGACGAACACAATTAAATTTGGCACTTAGGTAAGTATTGTATATCATTTTGTATTCTTAATGGAGAAGGATATAAAGCCGAAGCCGCGGACAAAAGCTATCAGTACAATATTTATGGAATTAGGTAACCATATTAGAATTTGCGGAACATTAAACCTTGAAAGGCAAGGGATGCATGCTTTCTCACTCACAAAAAATACACTAATGGTCACTTCCCTAAACGCTCATTGATTTCACTGAAGCATTGTTCCTTAATTACAGTGAAGAAGATTGCAATATTTCAAATAAATGTATCAAGATTTTTTATCCACTTTAATCTCGGCTAAAAAACAACCACTGACGGACCAGCATTGCCAGTTTGCATTGAAATATCTAACCGTAGCCGAAATTACTTCGTGTGTTCGTATCCTTATCCAAACACCGTATCATAATAATGACATGATTAATATGATCTCATTCACATCATCGCGCCGAGAGAGTTTCAAGTTCATACATAAATTAGACTGAACAGTGTGCAGCTAGCGAGCTGTGGGAGCCGTGTCATAGAACACGAGTTATATAAACCTGTTTAGATAGACACTTAGGTAACATATAAACGACTCATGGTGATTATTACAAATAAATAAATATGACTAACATTGTAGTAATTAGGGTCATGTAGTAGGAGAACTTAAATATGCCTATATTATAATTAAAAATCAAAATCAAATTTATTTAATTAAAAAAAGAGGTACAGTCTGTTATACAATAGGATGACAACTTAGGAATAGTTTACATCTGAGATGAGTAGGTAACAATACAATTTTACGATCTGATGTCCTAGCTAGGTTACCTACTAGCCTGTATTAATGACAATCAGATTAATTAGATTAATTCTTATTATTATAATTATAAGAAAAGACCATTTCAGACACCGATCTACATAGCCTTCACATGATCTGACCAAGATTTTGTCTGGACTTTAAAAGAGACTGTGACCTCTGAGTTTGTTTCGGCCTTCCTTTAGTCAGATAGGAAATGCCGAACTCATCTAGTTTTTAAAATACGATTGACGTGTAAAAGTGTTTGTTCAAACTTATACTTACAGAAATAAAATCATTTTCATACCACTTGCTCAAAAAAGTGACATTCTATGCCACAAAAAGCGAACATAACAATAGTCATTTTTAATCTGTTAAAAACAGGGAAAGAAAATTGTACTGAATTTCATTCATCCTCTAGGGGGAGAATGTGATTTAAATTTGGAATACTTACCGAAATTTATACTGAACTACATCTGTGTTTACACCATTGAGTTTGTAATAAAGCATTATACATCTTTTTGAAAAAGGAATACGCATTTATTATGCAGTTATGATTATTAAATAAAATTACGAAAACCGACGAGGCCGTATGAGCTTGATGCCTTTGCTTTTCCGACAAAAAAATATTAGTCTAGGAATTTGCCGCGTTTTTGTTTTCTTCAAATACATAAACGTTAAGTTTATTTTAATTTATTTTTATAAATAAGTTAATGTTTTAAAAATACGTTGAATTGTCATTATTTTTAATAAATGCTTATATCATATTATTATTGTGTTAATTTTTTCGCAAATGGTACGAAAAGTAGAGTATTTTCCTCGGCGATAATGCTGTCTTAGTCTTGGGTGAACTTAAATCCCTCGCTACACTCAGGACTCGTCTTAAATCCCTCGCTTCGCTCGTGATTTAATTTTTTAACACCCTCGCTACGCTCGGGAGTAAACCTCGAGTCCTTCATTACGCTCGCGATTTAAATCGTCACCCGCGACAGAAGACACTGCTTTATCCCCTTGGATAATAATCTACTATTATCATTAAAATTGAATGCCTAGTGTGTCTAAAGTGATGAAAATCTTCATTGTGCGAATTGTAATCTGTAATATAATAATGGACAAGGGAAATATTAATAATTAATTGGATAATGTAAATGATTGAATATACGAAATTTGTCTATAATATATTTAATGTAAAATTTAAAAGTCGTTGGTTCAATAATTATAATTGTAACTAAAATATTTGCACGCCATGAGATATGGCAGACATGTCGTGAGCCACTCTAATTTAAGATCTTGCATGCATGTATTATTTTAATTCTGTATGACATACACATGTCTGCTTAGTCTTAAGTAAGTACGGGAGAAATGAAGTCCAAAATGACACATTGTAAATTTTTTGGTGCCTAAATACAAGCTGTTAGTGGTTGCAAGCGCGACTGCTGAGCACGGGGTCCGGGTTTGATCCCCAAGTCGGACAATGTTATTGATTTTTTCCATATGAAGTTTTTCAGTCACATTTATTCGTGCTTATATTTATTATATAATTAGGTATATATATTATATTTATAGTCTTAATAGGTTAATGCATACCTTTTTATTTAAAAATATTTATTCCATACTCATTATAAATTGTACCTACCACTGTTTGTCTCTGCATCACCCAAAGGTTGACTGGTAGAAAATGCCTATGGCTTTAATTCCGCTCCGTACATGTGTGTGCTTAAAGTATTAAATAAATAAATAAATCTATATTGTGCCCAGTCTGTGGCAATACGCTCGACCCCTTTCAACGGTACTTGTGAGCGCACTTATAAACATTTTCAGCCTTATCCCTAGGGGACTACAGTCGTGTATTACATAAAACAGCATTTAAATAACTTCTAAAACACACTGCTCAACGACCAAACAGTATTTAAATAGCTTCTAAAACACAAGGCTTAAAGATCAAACAGTATTTAAATTACTTCTAAAACACACAGCTCAAAGACCAAACAGCATTTAAATAACTTCTAAAACACACAGCTAAAAGTTCAAACAGGATATATATAACTTCTAAAATATATAGCTCAAAGTTCAAATAGTGTTTAAATAACTTCTAAAACATACAGGTCAAAGTTCAAACAGTAGGTATTTAAATAACTTCTAAAACACACAGCTCAAAGTTCAAACAGTATTTAAATAACTTCTAAAACACACTGCTCAAAGTTCAAACAGTATTTAAATAACTTCTAAAACACACTGCTCATAGATTAAACAGTATTAAAATAAAACCGAGTGCTGTGCATGTCTGTAATTGACGTAAACACTAGTCCATGTCTCTGTTTTCTGTAAATATGTATGTTTGTGTTGTTGATAATAAATAAATAAAGTCTAAACAGTATTTAAATAATTTCTAAAACACAGGTCAAAGACTAAATAGCATTTAATATCCATTGAGCAGTGTGTTTTAAAAGTTAAAACACACTGCTTAAAGACCAAACAGCATTAAATATCCCACTCCTCTTCCAAGACACGAGCATCCTACATTATACCTACGCCACACAACACACGGAACGTACCTATTCTCAGAGACAGCGATACATAATCCTTCCTCATTTGCAGACCACTGCAGCTTAAGTAAGACCTGTGTCTTAGTTACTGGTGACAATCTAGAGTACCTACGTACTATTCCAGTATAGCATTGTATGCCATCAAATTGCTAGCAAGGAATTGGAGGCCTTTGCTGTTTCTGTGGGTGTGGGAGAAGATACTGTTTTAGGGACTGTTTATCGGCTTCCTTATGGATGTTCATTGTTTAAGTGATAGGCAAATTAGTTTTTCTTCGTAATTTTATCATCTACAAAATAACAGATTAGCGAGGCAATACTTAAGGCCGTTTGAGCTGACTGCATAAGTCCACGTTCGCACGGATGTAAAAATATAGCAGCGGGATTTTTTCGCGATCACTGGATCTTCAACGCATTGCTTAGCGCCGAGAGTTTAAAATCCAACTGTGTGTTTCTTCGACGCGCTGGGATACACTCTGTTAGATTCTCAGTGCTCTGTTCAACACCAAGGGTTGAAAATGTAGGACGCGATAAAATCCCGTCGCGATATTTATACGTGAAAATTTTTACTTTACTATTAGCTTGGTGCGTAGCATATTAGATTACTGTAGTGTGGAGTGGCGGCCGCACTATGCTACTCACAGTTTGCGTCTAGAACGTGTTCAAAAACGCTTTTTTGGCATTTAGCTTTTTCTGTCGGTAAAGCTAAAAAAACGCCTTCATACAAAGACAGATTAAACTTTTTCAACATGCACACCTTAGAAGAGCGTAGATGTTTGCCTGTATAATCTTTAAAGGAAATATTGACTCACCGCCGGTGCTCGCGCTTATAAACTTTCGTGCTCCTTCAAGAATTCCACGTAAACCTATAACTCCACCTCGTCCTCCACAGAGAAGAACGGTGTTAGGATCTAACTCTCTATTCGCTAGGTTGTGTATGTTTTGAATAGTTGCAGCGATCTAATCGATTTCCATTTTGATTCTCTGACTAAGCTGAAATCTTGAGTGGTTTATCTGATGTGTTATAAAGTATTCATTTGTCCGTACTTAATTTAAGCAATCATATTAATTACAAAACTGAGTCTTTATTTATACATATGCTACATATTTTTTCTTTTGTTTTAAGTTGGCTGTAAACTGTACCTAAGCTTACAATTAACATAATTTAATTTTGTATATGTGGTATTTACCTTTAAGTAATAGTTACACTGTTCAAAGTTTTTAAATACATGTTATTTTTTGTCAAGATATTAGTGTAAGCAATTGTTGATGAACCAAATAAATAAATACGTCCATGCGAACTTGGTCTAAGGAGTGCATTGTCTACGTAAATGTCGTTACTCATAAGTAGGTACTTAACAGCTTTATAATGCACAGGCATGAATGTCAAGTTCAGGAATGACAGTGCCCATGCGTTAAAATTATACATGAGAATTGAAAAGAGTCTGACAACAACAACAGGTACCTACAACAGGTATGAGTGACAGAAATGACGCTCTACAAAGCTTGAAACTTTACGCATACTATTATTATTTAATAGTATCATAGTCAGCCTATAATGTACCCACTGCTGGGACACAGGCCTCCTCTCTGTGAGAGGGAGTGGGCCGTAATCCATCACGCGGGCCCAGTGCGGGGTGGTAGATGTCACATATCTTTGAATTTTTGGTTCTAGGACATGCCGGTTTCCTCACGATGTTTTCCTTCACCGTTTTGAGAGCAGTGGTGATGAAATAATTTACACAAAGTAAAGCGCCTGTCTGGGTTCGAACCTACCACCTACAACTCGTAAGTCGCGGTCGTTACCAGTAGGCCACCGCTGCTCAATTTTATTTAATAGTAGGAGAGGTAACGTTTGTGAGTTTATATGTAGGTATCTACGGAACAGCTGATCCAATTCCAAAAATTCTTTCACTAATGGGAAGCTCCAGTATTGCCGAGTGTCAAGCCTATTTTTAGGTTAAAACAAGAAATTTCACGACGAAGAAGTAGCAGGCAAAAGCTAGAGTGCCATAATTAAAACATTGTTAAGAGCGCCAGTATAAAAATGGTTAAAAGCGCCAGTATAAAAAAATTGTTAAAAGTGCCAGATAAAAAAAAAGTTAATAGCGCCAATATAAAAAAATATGATTAAAAACGCCAGTATTTAAAAAAAAAGCACCCGTGAGTATAATAAAATGGTTAAAAGAGCCAGTTTAAGAAAAAATACAAAAATAAAACAAGAGCCGAGCGGCTTAATTAATAAAAGAGTATGTTCTCAGTTCTCCTCAACCTCGTATTAATTACAAATGAAAACCAAGCATCACTAGTTGGGAGTAGCATACACACTTACACTAAGCATGCATATTTATTACGCCCGCATTTGCAAATAGCCAGACAGCTTTAAAACGCAGCGATGTATCGCATTTCAACGCTTTACATTGTTCTTGCTGCTTGAGAGTACGAATTATATATCGTTATACTCGTATCGTTTTAGCTGTTCTTCAACGAGTTCTTCTCGAGTCTTGCGTTTCAGTGCAGAACTACAGACCACGGCCCGGGCCAGTATTGCTTTATTTTATAACGTCGAATATCGTCTGAGCATCGCTAATGGTCAATAGTGAACAGCTATTAGAAGGCCAAATCCCGTAATTAAAAACGTTCAAAATCTAGTCGCAATCTCATCTCAGCGACAATCAATGTCAAAAACTTGTCAAATATGTGGGGACATTCGAGATATTTTTGACATATTGAGACTGAGATTAGACTGCAAACGTTCTTAAAATTACGAGAGTGACCCCTTCTGAGCCGTGACTGACCGTGTTATTTCTTAGCAGCCAACAATTTGTATGGTACAGTACATTGATACGGTGGATTTAACTGTTCACGTAATATCAGCGAACTATCAACAACTTGACTGCAACATCATGAAAGGATACTCTCTTCACTCCAGTCTTCACACCTCTCCACTGGCTCTTTCCACCGTTCACTAGTCGTTCAGTGCTGTGGTCTATGCACCTTTTCATATTCATACTCTAAGTCCTCAACCATGAAAACGGCAGGATACTCCGACGTTACCTGATGCCAACTATATGGCCTTTGTTTCCAGCATATATTCCACTTTACATGTTTAGTTTAGCAACTTTCAGTGTAAATTCCTCGCAATGACACAGATTAAATGTTTTCCGAATAAAGTTTTGGCGTACTGCAGATTTCGCGAGTCAATCCGAGAGGGTTAACTTTGCTAGTGTGCTGAGGGATTCAAAGTTTTTGCTATTGTTCGTTTTGCTCTCATTAAAGAGAATGTTTTTTTTTTTTGCTGTTCGTATGTGACGAGACACACATTTACTCTGCCGAACTTTTTAAACGTTTGTTAGGAATATACTTTTTACTTTTCACTTTTTAGGTCTTATTCTACACGTGCAGCCTGTGGGCCGACTATACTCAAAAGTCTTACAGTGCCCTCCGCGTCCAACTTAATAATGCATTCAGGGTGCTGATGGGGCTGCGGCGATTCTGTAGTGCATCAGGGATGTTTGCTGAACATCGAGTAGACTGCTTTTACGCTACGATGCGTAAAAGATGCGCATCCCTGGTGCGTAGAGTACGTGGCAGCGCCAACAGCATCCTTAGCATGATCGCTAGTCGGCTGGACTGTTGTTACATCTATCATTGCTGCGCAATTTCTCATGGAATGCCGCAGTAATGATTGTTGAGTTTTAGTTGTAAGTTTTGTGGTGGGTAGTTTTAAGTACGAGTATTACTAACACTAGTCTTTAAGAACATTGTTACTAACAAAATGGACACCATGGTCTGAAATAAAAGTATTATTATTATTATTATTACTTTTCAAAATAGTCCTCCAGACTGAATTTGAGCGATGGCGGCCAATCTCAACGAAGACTAGCCTTCGGCGCGGGAGACATTGTAGTGCACAAGTGTATGCACACACACAGGTGCACTCTCTCTTCCCTCACTCTCATAGTCCGATGGGACGGCAACCCGACATGACCGGAGAGAGATGAGGCGCAGGACCAACGGCTTAACGTGCTTTCAGTTATCATACTGTATAAGTAGGTATACACATGATCCTTGGGGTTGTATATAAAGTGGCCTAAATGATTATCCAGTCAAAGTCAAAAGTCAGAGCATTTATTTCTAATAGGCACGTAAAAGGCACTTTTGAACGTCAACATTTACATTAAAATAGAATTGATTCTAGTCGCCCTTTCCAAAAGGCAGTTTCGTATGGAGAAGAATGGGCAAGAAACGCCACCGTTACTCTTTTAAAATGTGTTACAATATTTTGTATACATTAATTATATAATTATATGTGAAGACCTATGCACCTATAACAAAATTACCCTACCACAATAGGTAAAAAGAATTTAAAAAATGTAGCAATGACAAATAAGTTAATTTTGTAATAGATACTTGGTGCTCACATATTTACAAACATTGTAAAAGTATACGATTTTCCAAATTATTTAAACAAGTAATATGTCAGTGTGTGAGTTAGTCTCCCTCGATACCAATATTTGTCTAAATCGAGATTTAACATTCAAACAAACAGAAATCCACTTTAATAATATAAATTTTGGACACCACAGTTTTTTTAAGTGATATTTTACAGACCAAACTTCTAAACGATGCTTTATGTTGAAATGTTTTTATTCCCCAAATAAATACAAACTTTATTCCTTTATTTATTCCCCAAATAAATACAAACGTATTTAATTACAAGCCAATCAATAAAACGGTTTATCAAAACAGTGTTTCATCCTTTAATTCTATGCAATCCGAATGGCACTGGTCCGCAATGAGAGCAATTAAATAAATGTGCTCCGAGCTAGTTACATTGAACGGAGCGTGCTGAGCCGACCAAATAGCCTATAAAACTCATGACCCGTTTAGATTTAAGCGAGTGGACGGGATAGTTACTGGAACGTATGGTTCAATTGCCGCACAATGATTTATGTGTTTGGTACTTCGATTACTGATTGTGTGAGTTTGTGCTTTAGTAGAGAATGTTGTCTGCATTCTGAAATTAACTGCAAGAGCCTTTACATGATATAAAATAAAATAGTTTTGAATTTGCTTGAGGCCAAGGTAATGTTATTTACAAGCAGACGTGAGTCTTAATTTGCAAAGAAAATATAATTTACGTATGTTTACTAACGTTGACCTAGCTACCCTAAACAAACACCACATGCACCTAGGTACTCTATATGTCTTAATCATAAGTAGAAAGCTAGTAGGTCATCATAATCACCGAATTAAGACAGCGAGTAACTAACATTTATTGATTCATAAAGGTACACCAACAGCTTCTGTATACAAAATATCAAATAACAGTAGATAATAGTTGAGGGCTTATACAGTTGCCAATAATAGGTGAACCAACATTCTCAAACACAGTGATAAACTAAGGTAAAAACGAAATGCATAAAAATTCAAATTAACATACTGCAAACATTAATTTGCAGTGTCACTGCCCCACATCCTTTTGATATACGTAAATCCGTAGCTACCCACAGTATGAAAGGAGGCTCAACTATTTCCCACAGAAAAAACCCGTCTAGAAACTGGCCTATAGAAAAAGTAAATGTAAACACAGCACAAGTTATTTAAGAACGCAAGCAATAAAATTACTAAACGTAATTGCTTCGGAGTTTTTATCTGTGTTTATGTTGCACTAATCTAGAAAATTGTAATCGGATGCTCAAGTAGAAACGGATCGTAATCCTCTCGAGAACTATTTACTTTCTTACTTAAGAGGACTTGTTCGATCGAGAGCTGACGACCAACTGAAGCTTTATTGCAATTTGGACTTTGTGTAACTTATGTTAGTCAAATTGGGAGTTGATGAATAAGTTTATCTATTTTATCTATATATTTCGTTCCGGAATATTTTGAGCTGTTAATAGACTGTACACTAATCAGTGATTGATGGTTGAGTGATGTTTTGTGTCCTAATGGGTTGAATATAATGTCGAATTTCTATAGAGGTACGAGGAACAGGGTGTTAAGTTCACTCATACCTCCATAGAAAAGGGAGGATCCTCCAACCAGACGGGTGTCGTGTCTGGTGGGCAACTGCCCGACGATTGATGTCGGGGCGTTGTATATATGCTAGTCGCGCAGTAAACTCTGCTTGCGCGATGCAGGATTTTGCGTGACGTCAGTGTGATGCGTAGTTCGCATATGGCGATATAGATACTGCTACATATCAACTAGTTGAAAAAAAAATTACCCGTCATTTCTAAATACGTGCATTACCACGATCAGCGGTTTGTCGATTCAACGGCTACCCTAAACTGCACAAAGTTACAATGTCTCAATTTTATATTCATCAATGAGCACAAATCAGCGATGCTCTTTGTTGGCCAATGAGGTTGGACTGCTTCGAACACACCTTTTCAAAAAGATATCAAATACTACACTAAAGACGTGTCGATTAATTATTAAAATGCCAATATGTCGACTCATCTAAGTTAAATATTGATTAGCACTAGTTCATTACTACTGTCTTAGTGAATGCACAACTGTATGCAGAGCCAACTTTTCAGACGTTCAGCACTTAGAAAAGACTTTCTTATCTAACTGTGTACAACGAACTACATTCTTATCGCAAAAACATCTTTTCTCAAACTTGCTTGGAAATTTGAGCATTATTTTGACAACCTTCTTCGAGATAAATTGAAATTGCTGTACTGGCCAAACACACGCAAGCAGCGGCCGGCAAAAGTTGTATGAAAATCCATATCTGTCGTGGTTTAGTTAGCGGCCAAATAAATTACATAGTAAATATATATCGTGTAATTTAAAAATGAAACGATCTTTTACTCCGAATCATGGCAACCAAGGAGGTAACAAATCAAAGGTTTTATTAAAATTTCGAACTGGCTTACAAATAGAAAGCTGTTTATAAAAAAAAAACAAATGAACACTATAACGCGGGAAAAATTATCGTTGTTGTACCTATCTATATAGCGAACTGCTCTTCAAAAAACGAAAGATACAATGAATTAAGTATATTTCCTTTTTTCAGTCTTTTCAAAGTATTATGACATTTTAATTCTAAACTAATTACAAATAATACCCTCTGAGAACACTGTAGTTCATATTAATTACATTTTTAAGTTAGGTGCGGTCTTCGGTCCTGCATACAAAGGTGTAATAATTAAAAAGCTTGCTGTCTCTTTCGTGTGAACCGTTTTAGTGGTGTTAGATAAAGACGGAGAAACGTAGTTAGAATGTTCATATATCTTCGTGTAGGGAGACAATTTTCTGTAATGGTTTGGTTAGTAAGTCTAGCTTGCAGACGTGATTAAATATGAATTAGCTTGTTTCATTCATTTGGCTAGGTAGTCTGATTCAGTGCCACTTACCTAGAGGTTTAATGAGCTCGTGGACACCATTTTCATTGGCATATGATCATCTATCTAGCCGTTTACCAATTATGTTGGGGTCGACTTCCAGTCTATCCGGATGCAGCTGAATACGAGTATGTTACATGTCAAAGTCAAATCATTTATTTCAATTAGACACATAAAAGGCACTTTTGATCGTCAAAATTTACAAAACGATAGTATTGATTCTAGTTGCCCCTTCCAAAATATAATATTTTCGTATGGAGAACAATGGGCAAGAAACTCCACCGTTATCTACTGTTTTAAAATTGTTTCCAATATTTTGCACACATTAATGATATAATTATATAGTTACCTATGTGAAGACGATGCATCTAGAATAAAATTACTATACCACAATAAGTAAAAATAATTAAATATAAAACACGCAGGTGCTTTAATTATGTGATAGATACATGGTGGTATTTACAAATATAGTTAAAGTAGATGATTTAAAAAAAAAACTAACACGTAATAATTTTCATTTTGTGTGTGAGCTAAAGTAATTACAGAATCTAAAATCAATGTCACAAATTATAAATTATACGTTTAAATTAGCAACCAGTTTGGTTTTGTCTAGACATGGAGTGACTTTGGCATGTATACGATAAAAATACATGAATGGAGAAAACCAGCCCCAAAATTTCCATATCATATTCAAATATTTCACCGATGCCAGCAAAATATGTCACAAATAGACGGAGAATAGCTTACATTGACATTCAAAATAAAAATAAATATCTGTGATGTGTTGTGTCCCTTGCGATGAGAAAATATTCCAAATGGAAGTCACGGGAATAAATAAATATGTCGAAACGTCGTATACATATTTCGGGCAGAGTCAAAATAGTGTACATAAAGTTAGTAAAGCCCGTCCATACAAATCTTCTTAGCGTGTCGATGGCCATTAAAAATGGGCACGGCCCAGAATTCGGCTATATTTTGGCGACATCACTAGCGTTCATCAGTTCCTGTAACGTGCAGCTGACAGGACACGCAGGACACGATATTAAGTGTCCCATCGTTGTGGAACAGCACCACATTTTCACTTCAACACGGAGTCGTCTATGAATCTCCACCTGAACAGGTTTTCCTTGCTTCGGCCAACCTGGGTCCGGAGTCTGTTTAAAGACTTCCAGATTACCTAAGGCAACTATATCTAGGTGGGAGACCTTAAGCTGGTGGAACGAATGGTTTGGGTAAGGAAGCGCTTTCTCGCCACATTCAGCCTTTTAGGCAATCCATACAAATGAAAATATTATTTACGTTTATCTTTCTAAAGGCTAAGAAAAGATACATTACGAATATATGAAACTGGAATGGAGCGTTACTGCTGAGCAGGAGGTCCTAGATTCGACTCCCGAGTCAGACAAATTATTATTGGGTTTTTCCATCTGGAATTTCTCAGTAATAGATCAGGGTCAGGATTTTGTGCCCGGTTGATGACAATAAGCTCACCCCCTATTAAATAGGTCTTAAACATAACTGGCGAGATGTGGGTGTACTATAGGGACACCTCTCTTTTTTTTTTTTGTTTCTGGGGTGGAAAATTTTCATGGATGTCCGCCGCCCTGGGGCGGGCGGCGGGGTCTGTCAGACTCTTACTGACTAAAAACCACCCCAGTCTTCCATCTCACACCTACGCCGGGGGTCGCGGGAACGTACGATCCTTCCGCAACCCCCAACTGGTGCCGGCCCGCCACTGCGGGCTTCTTCGAGTCTGGGGGGGGGGAGTGAGGTGTTTGACTCCCCCCGCGACGTCTAAGAGGGGCGCGCGTGGAACACTACGCGCCGCCACCTCGGGACTATAGGTACACCTCAGCCCAACCTTTCTGGAAAATACGGGTGTGATGTTGAAGAAAAAAAAAATGAGAAGATTTGTTGGTTGGTGATATGGCTAGAGAGGGAATTACTCCCGAGATGACGACTAATAGAAAAGTATTGAACAAAAGCACATGTTGCGCCGACCGCGAATAAATTGGGATAAGGACAGGAATGAAGATGAAGTTTCAAACCCTGTATAATCGTGTGATATTGAACAAGATATATCTGTGGCGAAAGATTACCTATCACCATTTAGTCATCATAAGTTTCATTAATCAATAATAAGCTACGCAAGTTTCAAGACCCCTCCGTGCCGCGGAAAGCACGTTAAGCCGTTGGTCCCGGCTGTCATTCGTGGATCTTTGACAGTCGTTGCGGGTCGTCAAAACACCGAAAGTCTGACAACCAGTCTTACCAAGGGGTATCGTATTACCCGGTAACTGGGTCATGGAGGTCAGATAGGCAGTCGCTCCATGTGAAATACTGGTATTCAGCTGCATCCGGTTAGACTGGAAGCTGACCCCAAAATAGTTGTAAAAAGGCAAGGCAGATGAAGTTTCAATAATCATCATTCTTGGCAAAGTGATGATAAAGGCTCCTACAAACAGGCGCGACACGCGACGGGAATCACACGCGTCACAAAGGCACCGCTCGTCGCGCGACAGGCGGTCCCTTTATTTCGCGTGCGATTCACGTCGCTTGTCGCGCCTGTTTGTAGTCACCTTAAAGTGGAAATCCTTATCAATATTGACGAAGGTTATTATAAGTATTTCCTTTATGATTTGTTTTATAATCGTCTCAAAAGATCCTTTACAATTGAAGACACGTCGTAGACATTGTAGCATCTGGCTTAGTCCTGCAAACTGGGTACTTTTACAACTCTTTTATTTGCCGCCGACATGAAAAAATATGAAGAAAATGTCTTTCGAAGCAAAGGAAAATGTATTACGGTTTGATGCCATAACACACACCCTCAGTATTGGTACTTACATATCTGTCTCTACTTACGGGGGAGGCACTAGGTTGTCCGCGAAATTAAAATTTTCTTAGGTTTTTTTGCAATTTGTAGTTCATTGTCAGGTTGTATGTTGAACAAATTGACAATTACATAAAATATCAATCAATAGGATTATTGTATGAACTTAGATGGTTGTACTGATGATTTTAATGATTATAATTCTGTAAATACATACGTGTTACGGTCGCGAATCATATTTATTTCAACGTATAACCCGACACTGACCTGCTAATTGGAAAAAACGTAAGAAAATTCGAGTTTCGCGGGCAACCTGGCGCTACCCTCTTAATAGAATGCTTATCCAAACCACGCCGTCATCGTATGGAAAAATATTCTACGGTGTGCAAAAAAGGGAATAGAATGTAAGTCATCATTATGATAATGTATTCATAGCTTTCGGAAGCAATCCAAATTTATCCGTTTCGTGGGACATCGCGAAATTAAAGCCCTATCTGCGGCCCGAAGTGCTCGATTTATGGCGCACCCGAGTGCCGATGTGTGATATCTTAATTATTTTACAATCCCTGTAATCTGGGACTATTGTAATTTGAATCGGTACAGGATTTTAGTTGTGGGGTGTAGTTACGAGTTTCCTAGTTCGGTTGTAGAAATGTACCCACATATGGGGTGTGGTGGGAATTAGGATTGTAATATGCTAAATAGCCCGCAGCGTTGAATTGGTGGCAGGATATATATAAAGGTGTTTGGTAATCGTCTAGCCGCAATTACCTATAGTTCTATTGGTTTAATTGCCAGATCGCGGATTTCTTGCAATTTCTACTGTGCATATGGCATATTTTTATTATTATGCTTATTTTTAGGTCGAAGAATTGACATTGCCATTCCACGTGGCAAATCCACCAGTCTTTAGGGCACGTTTCCTATTGACAGTGACGTGGACGATTTTTTTGATGCTCTATGATTCCTCCCCCCACCCCCCATTTTTATACAGGTACTTATTTTTATGATTATTTTAAGACTATTAGATAAATTACACTGTAAAATATAAGATTAAATATCATGAATAATAAATACGTTTTTCTACAGACTATGTTCCCCGAAACCCGGAACACACTTCACTCAAAAACAAACAACTGCCCCCTCCCCAATAAATCAATAAAGCTTCGTTCACACACCCAACATCATCTGCTACTGAAATATTTCCCATTAAATATAATTTCCCGACCATTAATAAGTTCCTGGTCGAATATCAACAGGGCAACAATAGAACGGGCACACAATGGACGAATGTTCGCGTGATTTATCTCGAGTTATTGCTGAAGATACGAGCGCGACCATGAGTTACGATGCTTGTCTCGTAGTCGACGCCATGTGTTGGGGGCGTTAAGATGCTGCATCGAAGTCAAAGGATACAAAGAAAAAAAAATAAGTTTTTTTTCTTTGTGTCAAGAAGGTGTCAATCAAGTATAATATAAAGGAGGAAAGTTCTGATTTCAACTTTATTTATAAAGAAACAATAGCCAAAAAGACAACATTATATATGTTGTTCTGCATAATATGTATTTTCAACAATAACAAAACCCTCTGTAAAAAATTATTATAGCGATAACTTTGGATTGCTAGGTAAATTGATCATAAATGACGTTTAATAAATTGAACGTATTTAATTAAAATACTGTTTACTTAGATCACATTAATATTAAAAGTTTCAATAGTAATTACTCAATAATTTTATATACAGTTTAAATCATAAGCATTTTCGAAAACATAAAACTTATTATAGGCCAATCAAAACTTTCGCTTCAATGAGTTTACGGTCTTTGTTCATATCACTATATTTATTTATGAATATGGAAAGCCATCACTTTTAATAATAGCTATAAAAAAGTTGGAGCATTTTTAATTATCTTCTCTCGTTATTTTTTTATATACACTTAACTCAAAATTTCACAATGGATACCTAAGTGAAAAACTTTTTATTTCACATAAACCGCTTATGCTTACTGCAGGCAAATGGTAAGCATTAGATTCAACTGCACATCACGTAGATGATTTTTTCGATCAAGTCTTCGTATTTTTTAAAATTATTATTAGGGTTCTGTCTTGAGTCCTTATAATTTCGTCATGAGCTTCCGTCCGTCCGTCCGTCTATCCGTCAGTCCGTCCGTCCGTCCGGATGTTAGTCCGTCCGAAGACTATTTGCACCGACTATTTTATTCTGTGCACCGAAACAATGGTGTAGTGAAATTACTATAAAAACAATAAGCTCCCCATACATGTAACTGAGGAATTAAAAAATAATCAATGCAGGAATAGCGTGTCAGGTATTGCTGGATCCCATTATTTAAGACAACAGTTTTTGAGATAAGGGATATTTTCGGTTACAACCGTAGTAATAATTTTGTTTTTCATAGTTCTTTAGAGAACTTAAGTTTGTATTTCATAGTATAAATACAAACTTAAGTTTGGAGTCTCTGGAATTAATACTGTGCATGCGTAAATGTTCATCCCAACTACGGAACCAACCCTTCACTGTGTGTGCGACACGTACTTCAATCTGTTGTTTTTGTTTTTTGTTTTTAGGGACATCAATGTAAATTGTATCACTGATAATGATTATAATTCACTGACGTACGCATCCGTTCTACGCTATTTTCGAACTCACCTATAATTTCTCGCCATCTAATTAATATTTTAGTTATTGTTTATAGTATATTAACAAAAAAAAACGTTTTCAATTCTAGGAATAACGGTTGGCGCAGTGGTTGAGCGATGACTGCTGCGTTACGTGTCGCGGGTTCGATCTCCGCCCGCAACAAATATTTGTATGACCTGCAAGTAGTTGTTCCGGGACTGGCTGTTTGTGTATATGAGTTTAAATGTTTGTAAACGCACCCACGATACAGGAGAAATTCCTAGTGTGGGGCAACGTTTTTTAAAAAAGAAGATGAAACAAGAAAGAATAATTTCCTAACTAAATTTATTGCTTACACTACAGTGTAAAAAAGCCTTCAAAAATAAAACCAAAGCGCCATTTTACAACCCCGTGGGTGCACGGCACGTGTGTGCAGTCTTTATTAGTGCCACCGACAAATAAGCGAGTTTCAACCTTACTATGTTAACCAATCTCATTTCAAAATGCGTCGGCTTTCTCTTTAACGAAACGTGGAAATGCTTTCCAACTAAGTAGACTTCGCTCGGGTGTAACATTCTGTCTTTTAAATTACATGGTTTTGCTGTTTAGGGGGTTTGAGATTTGCGTGGCAATCCGCAATGTGAGGAACGCGAAGCGTTCATGTGGTTTATGAGCTAGAGTTTTGGTTCCCTAAGAAAGCGGTGAACGGTCACACAATATCGGCTGCGCAATTACTAAACGTTTTTTGCATAGCTCGTTCCATAGCTCGCTGAGCGACCTTGAATTTATGGACCAGCCGTACCGCAAATGTCCACGTTTCGGCTCCTTAGGTCATAACGGGCAGGACGCACTGATTGAAGGCTCCATCCATATATTTTACACATAAAACTCCCGGAATGAATTCTCGAAATGATGGTGAAAACCGCACCAAAATCCGTTGCATAGTTTAGAAAAACAACGCGACGACACAGACAGACACGAACCGCGCCTGTAATTTACAATATATTATCTAAGTTTGCAGAACCAACAGAGGCACAATTATTAGAATCGCTATGGATTATTTGTTAATTTAGAATAACGCCATCTATTACCGTTAAAAAAACGCGTTGCGTTGCGTTTGTGTGTCGTTTTGAGCGTTTGTCGGAAACGTCAAGCAGTATGCTTGGGTGAGGTCTGTTCCGTGGGTGAGGTCATTGACTTGTTTTTCCTAGCTCAATGGGTGAGCCAAAGAGTATAGTAATATGGGGTGAGCTCAATGACTTTTAGTCATTGGGTGAGCTCGATACAGGGCTTGGCAGCTGTCAGTTGTCATTCTTTGACATTTGACCATTTGACGTATTTGACGTGACAGGCGACGGAGGGGAACTTGTCCTGATGGTTAGACACAAACGCGAGAGGTCGTGCTGCCAGCCTATAACAAAATTACCGCGTTTCCGTATCTTAATCCATTTCCACCGGCCTGATTACTTGAGATTTTGTTAATTTGTTAACGGTAGTGAGTAACTCTTGTAGACGGTGTTGATAAATGATAAATGATAAATGATAAATGATTTTATTTCTGTAAGTAGGTTTGTTACAAACACTTTTACACGTCAATCATATTTTTAAAACTAGATGAGGTCGGCGTTTCATAACTGACTACTCTGAGAAGAAAGGCCGAAACAAACTCAGAGGTCACAGTCTCTTTTAAAGTCCAGACATAATCTTGGTCAGATCATGTGAAGACCATGTAGATTTGTGTCTGAAACGGTCTTTTGAGGAAAAACCATACAGATTGAGCGGACCTGTCCAGTCAGTGCACGCATTTGTCAGTAATCTTGCCGCTCAACTGAGAACTTAAGGAGCACAACGATTCGACGAACAATACCAAAGAAAGGACATTTGAGTAGGCCGCATAAATTACTCAAGCTGCCAGATCGTGAAACTAACTAAGAAATAAAATAAAAAAAAGTAATAATCCACATAATCTTCACATTCACAATAATTTAAATAATATAATACTTTACAAAGTAATTACTCATGTCATTGTATGTATAAAATTCATGAATGTCAATGTGTATATAAATATTCGAACATAATCTTTGAGGACCATGTAGATTAGTATCTGAAATGGTCTTCTGAGGAAAGAACCACGCAGATTAAGAGGACCTGTCCAGTCAGTGCACGCATTTGTCAGTAACCGTGCAGCTCAACTCAGAACTTTAGGAGCTCAACGATTCGACGAACAATACCAAAGAAAGGACATTTGGGTAGGCCGCATGAACTACTTAAACTGCCAGATCATGATTAAAACTGAAACAATGACCCACATAGTCCTCAAATTCACAATATTATTAAAACAATAAATTGTACTTCTCAAGGTAAGTATTCAAGTCGTTCTGTTATAATAATTATCAATTTATCAGTGTATGTAACAGAAATAAAAGAAAACATTCAGTATGCAGAAAATTGGAACAACTCAATCCCAAGCCTTTTTGTCCTCAATATAATCCTTAACGGTATAAAAGCCTTTCTGGCACAACTTACGTTTAATGAATGATTTGAATTTATTAAGGCTTAGATCTTGAACGTGGCTTGGAAGTTTATTATAAAAGCGTATACATTGACATCTGAACGAGCCACCTATTTTCTTGAGCCTTGTTGTAGGTACAACGAAGCTGTGTTTGTTCCTAGTATTTATATTATGGATATCACTGTATTTTTTAAACAAGTTTATATTTTTATGGGCATATAAAAGATTTTCAAAAATATACTGTGAAGGCACAGTCATTACATTAATTTCCTTAAATTTCTCTCTGAGAGTGTGTCTCGGGCTTAACTTATAAATTGATCGAACAGCTCTTTTCTGCAAAACAAAGATAGTCTGAATGTCGGCGGCATTTCCCCACAACAGAATACCATACGACATTACACTATGAAAATAGCTAAAGTACACTAAACGGGCTGTCTCTATGTCAGTTAAATTACGAATTTTTCTAACAGCGTATGCTGCGGAGCTAAGCTTTTTTGATAATTTATCTATGTGTGGGCCCCACTGAAGCTTAGCATCCAAAGTTAAGCCCAAGAATACTGTGCTATCTTCAGGATTCAATTCTCTGCCCTTTATCAATACATTAGTTAACACCTGTCTAACGTGAGGCAGCGTAAACTTAATGCATTTGGTTTTTTTTTCATTAAGTAGTAAATTATTAACATTGAACCAGTGAACTACTTTTGAGATCGCGCTATTTACATCGTCAGTAACCAGCTGCTGACGTTTAAGTTTAAACAAAAGTGAAGTATCGTCCGCAAACAACACTATATCATGATTATCCTTTATGAGGTAAGGCAAGTCATTAATATAAATAAGAAACAAAAAAGGACCGAGAATTGAGCCCTGTGGGACTCCCATTGTTACTATAGATCCGGGAGATCTTTTACCATTAACGTCAACGCTCTGAACCCTATTATTCAAGTATGAAGTAAGAAGATCCAGAGCGGTGTTCCGGATCCCGTAGTGGCGGAGTTTCCTGATTAGCGTTTCATGAAGAACGCAATCGAACGCCTTGGACAAATCACAAAAAATGCCCAAGGCATCGCATTTATCTTCCCATGCATTATAAATATGTCCTAAAAGTTCAACACCGGCATCAGTAGTTGAACGACCCCTTGTAAAACCGAACTGTTTACTATGTAATAATTTATGTTTATTAAAAAATCTTTGCAATTGGGCTAAAATTAATTTCTCAAAAATTTTACTAAAGGTAGGTAGTACTGAAATAGGTCTATAATTTGTGGGGTCTGTAGTACTACCTGATTTAAACAAAGGTATTATTTTACTATTTTTCATGAGGTCAGGAAACTCTCCACAGTCGATACAATTGTTAAAAATAAGAGCTAAAGTAGGTGCTACAATGTCAATAATAGACTTAGCAACTTCTACAGAATTACCCCACAGATCTGCAGTCTTTTTTACGTTTAAAGTGTGAAAGGTTTTAATTATATCTCTACAAGTAATATGTTCAAAATGAAATTCCGAATCGCAAACATTAACATTTTCTTTAAGCAAATACTCAGCAACAGAAGGTGATGAGTTTAGTGATTTAGTAGTTGAAACGGGAATATCTGAAAAGAAATTTTCAAAGGCCGCGGCGACTTGTGAGTCAGATTTTATTATGTTGTCTTTAATGGACAGGCTGTAGTCAGTATTTCGGTTACTAGACCTTCCCGTTTCACTATTAACAATATTCCAAGTGGTTTTAATTACATTACTACTGTTTTTAATCTTCGAACTCAAATAACGGGACTTGGCCATACAACAAACTTTTTTAAATAATTTTGAATAATTTCTAACATATAAATTAAATTCAGCAGTGTTTAAAACGGTCCTTTCATTGTACAGTTCATAAAGCCGTGTTCTACTTTTATGAATACCAATGGTAGCCCAATCACTGAAAGATGCGTTGCTATTAACCGAGATAGTCTTGGGAACAAAGGTGGAATTAAATTGTTTACAGTATATATTAAAAAAATCATCATATAGATGATTAGGATCAAAATTAATAGATAAAACTGGTAATTTATTAATGAGTTTAACTTTAAAAGCTTCCAAGCGACTTGCAGTTTTGGGGTTGACAGTGATATCCTTTTTAGCCACTTTCTTGATTAGGTTTTGGATAGTAATCCTTTGCCCGCAATGATCAGAATCTAGTAAATTTATTATTTCTTTGTGGCTTGGTATAACATCTGTATAAATATTATCTAGGCATGTTGCACTAGTAGGGGTTATTCTAGTGGGCTCCAAAAATAGGTTTACAAGATTGTAGGACTGAAACAGACTTAATATTTTACTACAAGAACCCGAGTTTTCTAATAAATTAACATTAAAATCACCGCAAGTGATAATGGACTTGCTCGAGTTACAAATCTTGTTTAACACTTCATCCATTACCTTTTCAAAGCAGTCATACAATCCTGAAGGGGGTCTGTACACACTTAATACAATAAACTGCTCCAATTCTATACAGGCTATTTCTATTGTCCGCTCAACAGATAGGCTCACAATATCCTTACGTTCTTTAAATTTAAGCTGGTTGCTTACTAAAATTAAGGAGCCACCATGTATAGCATTTACTCTGCTGAACGAACTACCAACCTGGTGATTATTAAAATTGAACAAGAACTGGTGGATTTTAAGCCAATGTTCTGTTATACAAAGAATATCTATACTATTACAGTTCATAAATAATTCTACTTCTAAATCTTTGTTCATAAATCCTTGAATGTTTTGATGCACCAGGTTGATACTATTTACTGATTTCAAGCTTTTACTTGAATTATTCTTACAACTCTGTACATTATTGCTAGAGGTTGCCTCTATTGTCTTATTTTTTAATTTAAATGATTAGCAATGTCAATGTGTACCAAATTATTGGCTGAATTATTTGATATGTTAGTATAGCTTTGCTCAATAGAAGCAATTTGTTTAGCCAAATTCTTGGCTGTAATAGAAAAGTAATATGATAGCGACACAGCTATCTGTCTTTTACAATATTTTGACAAATAGTACCTATCCACAAAATATCTATCTTTAGTCAAATATAAATGATTACCAACATAATTGTTAGTGTCAATAAGATGGAATAAATTGTTATTATTTGTCAAATTATGCAATGTCATATTAATTTCATACCTAAACTTGTTTTCTTCCTGTGGCAAACTTTGGTTATATGGGAATGTGAACATAACAATTTTTCTTAACTTCAGGTTGCATAATGAAGTATAATATTGGAGTAATTCTCCTTTGTTCACATTACCTCTATTACCAATAAATATTAATAATGTAGTATCCTGGTTAAAATTGCATTTCATAATTTTATTCATTATGTCCAATAAAGAACAACCAGGCATACAGTGGTTCATAATTGAGTGTCCCGGATATGTATTTGTCAACAAGTGGCCTAAATCCTTCCCAATTTCATCACAAAAAAGTACAATTTCTTTATTTACACTCTGTTTAGGGAGACAGAATGGCAAACTGGCACAAGACTGCGGTATGGCGGTATCACATATTGTCAATGAATGTTCCGGTGTGGGTTCAATAGGTGGTGGTTGACAATGATCACATTTATTTGTTTGTGAGCTTACCAGCTCATTCATTGCCAATACATATTCCCTCATTTGGTTTTCAGAGGCTGTATATTTGATGGTCATAGAAGTAAGTTTCTCCTGTAGCTGGTCAAGCTCATACCGCAAGTCTTCTGTGTCAATTTGGTATTTCCTAGTACTCTTTTCTAGGTTAAATGAATACATATCTAATTGTTTCAGTAGATGTAACCTCTCTCTATTTAGTTTTACATTTTTGATGAAGAACTTTTGTTTTTTGACCATTTTCTTAGTTTTAACTATGTATTTATTAATTTTTATGTATTTTTTAAGTTTATTTTTACTTGTAACTACCCTCACTGATTTACTTAATTTTGAATCATCACCTGTTAAATCTATTGTGTAAGAGGGGTTTATTGCAGAAACCATTGATGGGACAATAGGCACCAATTCATTGAATAGACTTTGATTCAACGAGGCAGTGATGTTTAGATTTGTAGTCTCTAGTTGTTCAATCTGACTTTGAGCCTCATGCAGCTGCTGTTGTAGAAAATATTTGTGGCTAAGAGTTTGTTCATACTCATTGCTACACTGGCTGAACCCGTCCACAACAACTTGGAGCCTGTCCCGGGCTGCTATGGCATCAGTGTGTTGAATATGTAACTGAGCCATTTCTGTTTTCAACTTGCTATTCTTTTCAAGAATACCAAGGAACTCTATTTCATTTTCATCTCTTTCCCTAATCAGTTGGGCACAGTGCTCCTTAGACGCCTTTAATTCGCTCAAAGCCTGCGTGAGTTTGGACTCTTCAAGGCGAGCCCGCGCGCTACGAGTCATAATCATGATTAGGTAAAGAGAAAAAGAAGATATTGGAAAAAGACTAGTGGATTGAGTAAGAGATGATTAGTTAAACAGAAAATGAAATTTAGATCGTATAGAAAGAAGTTCTGTCACCAACTAATCAAGGTTATGTTTACGTTTTTAAGGTCATTGGCCTATACTTGTAGCCGTACTAAAAAGTGATCTAATTAATTGTAGGCAAAAAATTAGAACTTAAACAATCTACTACAAAGTAAAATATATAGTATTGTACCTGCTAAGAGATGAAAATGCAATATTCGCTTGAGCCGGTAACTGTCAACGGATCACAATGAAATTTTTACACATAATTTGCACATAATGCGTAAATTTAACACATAAAACACTTAATTACGCTATAAACTAGTTAATAAATTGGAAATAGGCCTTATTTAAGAAGGAAATCTATTATTTAAAATTAAAATTAAAAGGACAAATTCAGATCAGCTGTTAGCTTTAGTGTTGCCACAGGCTACTTGACGTTGAGACTGTTATTTCGTTCCTGCACCATGTCGTACTCTGACTCCGGTGGTGAAATACCCCAAATGGGTGAACTACCCTCGTTATATACATATATATAGAAATTAGGTATAGACTAGAAATAAATACCTTAGCTACTAAAGTCGAAATTGTGCAAAAAATCCTGTGAAAATGAACTTCAAAAGAATACGTAATCCATTCTCCAGTGAATGTACCTGTATTGGAGAATTAATTAGGTTTTTCTATTAAATTACCGAAGAGACTTGCAAATTGCAATCGACTGGAAAATTATTATCTACGAGGTATTTAAACCACTATCGCTCATAGGATAAAGGCGAATATATCGCGAGTTACCTTAGTACCTACTCAATCATGAAGAATTATGATGTGCATCGTGCGGGTTCAGTCCATTGTTTATGCACTAAATGAAGTTTTCGGTTAATTCGCACATAAACCTCACGTTATGGCTTATTATGGTTTGTTTGCCTGCTATAATAACATTCCGCGAATATGCCGGAAATGTTCAAATACAGAGGAAAAAACATTGTATGTAAATAGACTTTACAAAGATGGTAAAGTAGAAAAGGTGCGGGAAAGCGAAGAAGTTCGTCAAGACTGGAGGGATGCGGTGATCTGCAAGCTGTACAAAGGGAAGGGAGATATCTCCGATTGCTGCTCTTACCGTGGCTTACTTATCACTTCTCTCAGTACTGGTAAAATTCTTGCGCACATTGTCAACAGCCGCCTTAGCAAACTTGCTGAAAACACCTGCCTGAGAGTCAATGTGGCTTTCTGGTACTGGTACTCTCTCATATGAGGTATCGATGCCATATGGGTCGTAAGGCAACTCCAGGGGAAAAGCTTAGAAGGCCTCTCTACATGTGCTTTGTCGATCTAGAAAAAGCATTTGATAGAGTTCCCTGTGAGGCCCTGTGGCTTGTTTTCCATAAGTATGATTACCCAAAGATGTTCATCCTCATACGCTAATTTCATGTAGCCATGAAACCATCTCAGACACCAATCTACATGGTCCTCAAAGATTATGTCCGAACTATTATATACACATTGACATTGATGAATTTTATACATACAATGACATGAGTATTTACTTTGTAAAGTATTATATTATTTTAATTATTGTGAATGTGAATTTTATGTGGTTCATTACTTTATTTTTTTTCTTTGTTAGTATCACGATCTGGCAGCTTGAGTAATTTATGCGGCCTACCCAAATGTCCTTTCTTCGGTATTGTTCGTCGAAACGTTGTGCTCCTTAAGTTCTGAGTTGAGCGGCACGATTGCTGACAAATGCGTGCACTGACTGGACAAGTCCGCTCAATCTGTATGGTTTTTCCTCAAAATACCGTTTCAGACACCAATCTACACGGTCTTCACATGATCTGACCAAGATTATGTCTGGACTTTAAAAGAGACTGTGACCTCTGAGTTGGTTTCGGCCTATCTTCTCAGAGTAGTCAGATAGGAAACGCCGACCTCATCTAGTTTTTAAAATACGGTTGACGTGAAAAAGTGTTTGTACAAACCTACTTATAGAAATAAAATCATTTATCATGAAAGCGCAGGTTCAACACGAAAACGAACGGTCTCATGAAATCCAAATTCCAAGTGGAGTATAGCAAGGTTGTATCATGGCACCCACACTCTTTGCCATTTACTTCGTAGTTGTTATGAGGGACGCCCGGCAGTACCGTATAATGATCAAATTAAACTGAATGTCCGGATTTACAAAGGCGTCCTCGATATAGCAAGGATCAGAGCAAATTCCAAATTACAAAAAATCTCCATTCTGGAGATACTATACGCTGACGATGTGTGCCTCATGTCTGACAGCACGGCGCATCTCTAAAGCTATGTTGCCGCATTACATCGATCCTGTCAACTATTTGGTCTAGTTCCAATATGCAAGTCGTCAAACAACCACCACGATGCTGCGAAGCAGATAAAGTCACACTGATAATAGACGGGAAACCACTAGAGGAGAAAATCCAGTTTAAAGATCTGGGAAGTAATATTAAGCATGATGATACCCTAGCTTCGGAGATACCATCACGCATTGCAAATGCCGGTCAAACTTTGGACAGCTGAATGATCGTGTATGGAAATCCCATGACCTGAAGGTATGGACAAAGGTAAGTGTTTACAGAGCATTAATCTTACCTGTCATTCTTTATGGCGTAGAAACATGGTGCCTCTACAAACCAGACATAAGGAAACTTGACACAATTCACCTCAGGTGTTTGAGATCGATCTTAAAAATTTTATGATAGGGTCGCGATCCTATTACGGAGCTCCTGCACCGTTCTAACATGCATGTATAGCATGGACGCTTTATTTATGCAGCGTCAACTCAGGTGGTGTGGATACATACGTCCTTCGCATGGAGGACCACCGTTTACCCTAAGCGATCTTCTACCTGAGATGGCGGAAGGTAAACAAACGGAAGCATGGCGGTTAACATCTCCGCTATAAGGATGTGTTCAAGAAGCATTTTAGCGCTTGCTTTGTTGGATCAGTAGATCCAACAGGGTGGTAGAAAGTGATGGATCAATAGCGCGAGCGCTAAGATGCCTCTTGACCACATGACCCACCGTGCACCGAAGGCGCGGGCTAGTGGACGGCGTGCAATGGGTAGTTCGCCGTCCGGTAAGGACCAGGCCCGGGTCGACTGCGCGTTGTGTTCCTCACGCACCTCAAAGAGATGTCAGCAACAATGACGGGGTCCGCCAGGGCCGATGTCTGCCAGGGTTGCGGGAAAGTCCGAAAGGGTTACCGTGGCCCCTGGCACAGGCAACTGAAGGAACACGGGCGAGTTTAGTCAGTAAGAGTCTGACACGCCCTCCCGCTCCGGCCAGAGCAAGAGAAGTTATTTGATGATTTACCAATAACAAAAACCAAAAAAAGTGGTTGGTAGAAAGTCGCTGCACATAGGGAGTCTTGGCCATACAGTCCACAAAAATATAAAAACTTGTAAAAAAAATCGCCTTGATACACTTACCGAGAAACGCGAAATACGTAAAGAGAGACCTAAGCCCTCATATACCTTTAACTCTGCCGGCCAACTCTATTGCATTAGTTGTGACCGGGAATTTAGAACGAAATTTGGTCTGGCGAGTCGCGGTATAACGCGGTAACATCAATAATCTCTTGGCTTGATAATAATAATCTCAGAATAAATCTTGGGAAAACACAAATAATGCACTTTGGCCATAAAAAAACTAGTTCTAAAATGGAGGTCCAATACCAGAATAACAAAATTCACTATGTAGATAGTGCAAAATTTCTAGGTTTGATAATTGACAGGCAGCTCAAATGGAAGGATCACATTGAAGCGCTATGTAAAAAATTAGTAGTTCATCCTATGCCATATAAACTTGCCCCAACAGTTAACACAGATGCACTATTTACAGCTTATCATGGTCTTGTAGCATCTGTACTAAGATATGGTAATGTATTCCGGGGTAACTCTACAAATAGAGAAATCGCTTTTAGAGCACAAAAGCGATCCATCAGAGCCAAGTTCAGACTACAAATAACGGACAGTTATGAACCATCTTTCAAAAATTACAAATTTTTAACACTACCGTCTTTGTATATTTATGAAACTGCCTTATTTGTTAAGCTGAATTCACACCTGTTTCCCAACTTATCAGATACAGTTAAACGTAACAGGCGGAATGATATGTTACGCGGACGTGAAGCCAAAACAGCATTAATGTGGAAGAGCATATTCTGTATAGCCCCGCAAGTTTTTAATAAAATCCCAAAGCAAATCAAACAGTTAAATTTAAATTGGTTTAAAAAGGAACCAATGAGTTACTATGTACAAAATGTTGTTATAATTTTAACGAATTTTTGAATGATACTCTGATCTCTCTTTGATGGTTTGACATTGAATAATACTTTGACATTAACGTAGATAATATTTTTAACGGACATAATTATCTCATATTGTAATTTAGATTCGTAATTATTTATTATATAGTATCAACACTAACCTAATATTTTTATTTTTGTATTGTAATAATTTGATTTGTGTAACTGATATTTACGCGCCCCACGTGGCAGAATGTGATGAGACCATCTATTAATTTAAGACCATGTATTGTACCATATTCGGACAAATAAATGAATTTGAAATATATAAATATAATAATATTGTTGGAAATTCAGAAAGAGAAGTTTATTTCAAAGTTTATTTTGATGTATTGAACTTTGTTTGAGGCGTGTAGTTTTGATACGTTAAAATAAAACAAGATTTTCACTTCAATAATTGTTATGAAAATAATGGGTTCGATCACTAAAAGTTCACACATTTTTCTCGGTTTTACTAATGCAGTAAATAGATGACTGAAATTATAATCAAGTCCTTACAGCAACGCCAATGTGGATTGATGACAAATAAGAAAGGATATTAAACAATATTAACATTACACCTCTTCTAACTTTTGAAGCTTCATCAGACTCATCTTGGAGAACATTAAAAGCAGCTTCTCAAAAATGCTTTGTAATGACAATGGCACCTAATTACATCATAAAACTTTACCCTTGTAAAGAATCAGCAAAACCACTTTACCCTCCAACTGATTAAAACTCATCCCAGCATATACACAAACAAGAATTACTCACATCAGTAGTAAAACAAGAACGCAGTAATACCCATCTATTATGGGTATTACCGCGTACGCGTAATTTCATTTACAAACGCGCCAACCTCGTTAGTGACGTTTGTCATCGCCCATCGGCCATTTTGTTAATGCATTCCTCAAGGAGGGAACGTAGGATCCTTTTGTTTGTAAAATGACAGCTATTCAAGGAATCTAGGGTTGTTATACGACGATGGGACAGGAATTTAGCCAAGTTTTGTGTTTAGTTTTGTTATTTGTGCTGTGTTTTTGGATAATGTTTTGAGCTTAACTCGTTCGGGTAAGAATTTGTGAAATTATAAGAACGAGGTGTTATTAAAAGGCTGATAAGACCTATCTTTGTCGAAGGAAAATAAATGTTTATTTATTACTAGCTAATGCTAAATGCGTTGCAATGCCTTTTTTTCAAACCACTCTGTATTAGAGCGAGCAAAACATAACAAACAAAACTAATCAGTTAAGCCGTTTTTTAGTTTTAGCGAGACTAAAAAACAGCAATTGATTTTTATATATTATAAAAAAAGAAGAAAGAAGATAATTCGATTTCTTTCTCGCTCTCATTAAAAACATTATTAACCTTTCACTATGTATTATTTCTTAGAACAACCAGAACATTTAAAACGTAAAAGAGGTCACGTGTGTTTCCCGGTTTCACGATCCAACGACTCTTTTATAGTTTTCTATTTGGAGAAACATCTCTTTCTGTTTTACACCAATTTGTTGATATTATGAACAACCAAAACCAAAATTTATATTATGCTCCAAATCCGTAGTATCCGTAGGATTAAAATTCTACCCAATAAAATAAACTGTATCAATCTGTGTCCAGCAATGGGCAGCTCGCCGTCCGATAAGGACCAGAACCGGGTCGACGGCGCGTTGTGTTCCACGCGCGCCTCAAAGAGATGTCAGCACCAAATGACGGGGTCCGCTAGGGCCGATGCTTGCCAGGGTGGTGAGAAAGTCTGAAAGGGTTACCATGGCCCCTGGCACAGGCAACTGAAGGAACACGGGTGGGTTTTATTCAGTAAGAGTCTGACAGGCCCTCCCGCTCCCGCTTATTTGATGATTTCCCAACCGCAAAAAAACGGATTAAAATCCTACCCAATAAAATAAACTGTATCTATTATGTAACGTAGTGTGCAGTCACATGACACTAATAATTGCAATTCTTGGTAGTGCAATGCTTGCGTTGTAAAATTCTGGCTGGGATTGTGTCGCGTAATGTGTTCTGTTAGCGTACATGACATGTGGCCTGTACGTTGTTAATGTTTGGGATTCTTTTAAAACTGTAGAGTTTATTTTTTATGTGAACTTTCTTGAGTTAACAATATTATGTACATTGTTTTACTAATGTTGACGGTTTTATTGTTGAACTCATGTTTTAAAAATGTTTTTAGTTTTATATTTCGTGTTTATTTCGGGTTTTCTCCACTAGTTTCGAAGTCTTACGGCGGTTCCGGCTTTACGGGGGTTTGTTCGTATTCATTAATACTTAAAACTATCACGCCTTTACTTGCTTTAAATACAGGCAGAGATCTGTTGTTAGAACTCAAATGTATTTGTATTTATTTATTTCTCAGTATATGGTACATTGCGATCTTACATTAAACATTGTTTCACATACACTACCATTGCTGGTGAAGAAATATTAAATGACAAGCTAGGTACATGAATATTAGAACTAGGTACAATATAAGAATATTAAACAAATTTTGTACTAAGTTTATGAATTTATAATTATTAATAGACTGGTTAAGACTCATCAAAAATGCAAATTTATAATGTCAAAATATGAAGAGTTAAATCAAAAATATAAATCATAATGTCAAAATAAAAAATACAATGTCCAAGAATCCATAATAATGTCAAAGTACTAATGTCATTATTAAGATCTTATTTACAATATCAAAAAGTATAATTCAAAAATTCATTGACGGAATAAAAACGCTCAACATAAAACATTTTTCAGTTCTATAGGAAGCGAAAGCATTGTCATTTACCGGACCCGTTTTTAAACCCAGAATTATTAACATTATTCACTAACAGATACAAAAACAAAAATACCTATGACGAAACAAAAAACATGACATGTTTCTATCAACTTTTTGATAATAAATACCTGCAGGTAATTCAACAAAAATCTCTTAAAATAATCCGTCCAGCGAGCTACGCGGGTTACGAATTGTTTTCCGTAGCTTGTTCTCGTAGCAAAGCTCAAAGCTCTACGGCAGCTACTGCCGCCGTAGCAAATTCAATGTCCTCTCCTGTTTCCTTTATGCGTAGAAAGCATTTCGTGAGTTCAAATTCTTTCGTTCTCAGAGTTCTAAATTTTTAAAGTACCATTTTCTAGGATTAGGAAATCTTTGCTTATTTCGTGATGAAAAAGTAAATGTAAGATTAAATGATGCATTGTTAGTATGCAAGCAGTTACTTAATCGGTTTGAGAAAACTAAGTAAGTACTTTTTTTTTTGATAGCATACTACCTAGGTAATTGCTGGATAGGCTAGTTGTCTACCAAACCGCAGTGGACCCGCGAGGTAGATTACAGTCCACTCCCTCTCGAAGAAAAGAGGCCTGTTTCCCAGCAGTGGGAACACTGTAGGCTGATGTTGTAAGTTATGTATTTATATTTCTACAACCATCCAAATTTATAGCTATTATTTTACAAAAAAAAAACGTTTGTTCCTATTTTTTCCTTTCTTGATAATTTCAAATATCTTTCACCCGCTATCTCTTAGCTACAGGGCACACCTCTATAACTTTCTATCCGCACACAAAAATACACACATACTCAAAACAAAATAACATCTAAACGCCAGCAAATTCCATCGACACACATCGCACTTACACGCGGCAAACGAACCGGACTTAATCTGGGCACTAACTGTACAGCCGCCCGCCGTGATGCCGTACTCTGCTAAGAGATACGCAGATTACACACAAACCGGATTAGGGCCGTGCGTACCGATACGTACCGGTTATTGGAATATTGGAACGGTGGGAACGTTTAAGTGTAGGCTGTGGCCAATTTTGATGCTATCATGCACGGAGGATTATTTTGAGAGAGAACTGTTGGTGTTTGCTATTAACACGATTGGCTGAAACATCCCAGCGCTGAGTTGCTAGATTCGTTTTCTCCTCTACCGATCGTTATTTCTCCTGACCAAGGTTTATTTTGTTTGTATGCATATATAGGCATGGTGTTTGTAGGCACCCTAAGGTTGACTGGTAGAAAATGCCTCAGGCATTAAGTCCGCCTTTGTACAGACGCCAGCACATCAAGCTACTACAATCTGTCAAATTTCTTTAATAGATTTTCAACTTTATCGATAAAGCATTAAGGTTCAAGGTTGATTGGGAAAATTTGACAGTTTCGGGTAGCTTGACCTGCTGGCGTCTGTACAGTATTTTTTTTACTTGTGCATAAAGTTTTGATAAATAAATAAATAGTAATTGAAGTGTGCACTGCAACATAACATATTAAGTATCACACACAGAAGTGTACGTCTACCTATAGAACAAAAACATTTCGCGTGTTTAATAGGGGGCGAGCCTATTGTCATCAACCGGGAACAGATCCATACTCCGGGCGGGTACAGACAAATTTCTGATAGAAAAAGCAATAACACTTTGCCTGACCTGGAATTTGGACCCAGGAGTAGCGCTTGCAGCCACTAGACCAATGAGGCAGTCTCACTTCAAAATAGGAATATTTAGAGTGACGATAATAAGGACAGTTAATCAAATCACTTAACATGAGTTCGACAGTCTGTTAACTAATTTAATTTCAGAAACTGGGTAGGTGTAACTGGTGGTGGGTAGGTGTTCTGCGGGTTCAATACAATAGCGCATTCAGTATGCTGCTGCGGCTTCCTCCGTTTTGCAGCGCGTCCGCCATGTTCATGGAGGCACGCACAGATGGTTTCGCGGCGATCTTACGTAAGAGAGCGGCGTCACTGCTGCACAGAGTGCGCGTGAGTAGCGACAGCATCCTGGGTGTGATAGCGGACAGGTAGGACTGTCCGTTCTTCAAAAAATGTATGCGTTTATGTGTGAACTAACTTAGCTTTAACCTTTTTTTGACTAACAAAATGGATCTTGTTGTCTGAAATGTAAATAAATAATAATAAGTCTTGGCTTAATTAATTAAACGCGAATGCGTGGCTCCTATTCTGTTGATGGAATCAACGCCTGAAAAAAGATGGGAGTCATTTTGTCAGGGATCTCACACCGCGAAAAGCTTGATAAAAGAACATTAGCTCTATACTGCGTTTAGTGTAGTAGTACCTATACAATATTGGAAACCCTACAATAGGAGTAAGAACTATAGGTATCTATGTATCGGACGGTGGCAAACAATGGCCAAGCGAACTGAGAGCTGCACGCAACGCCTCGTACGGTACAATTAACTTTTCCCTATACTAGGAATTTCTCCTGTATCGTGGGTGCGTTTACAAACATTTAAACTCACATACACAAACAAACAGCCAGACCCGAAACAACTACTTGTAGGTCATACAAATATTTCTTCCTTGCGGGGATCGAACCCGCGACACGTACCTCAGCAGTCAATCGCTTAACCACTGCGCCAACCGTGCCGTCAATATTCACTGGAATTCTGTCTTCGAAGGTTGTTTTATTTTGTAAGTGCAGTACACATGGGTGTAAATATGGCACATCGACCTTTAGAAAGAGACTGACACACAGAAGGAGGTAAGTGAAAGAGACGACAGTCATTTTTTTTTAATTGAAATCTTTTTTGCCGCACTGAGCGATTTTTGGTAGGGGCAAAACTAATGGGTTCGCGTCACCGACATCCTAATGTGACGTGTTGCGCCAGCCTCGCGACGCGCTGTGGCCTGTATTCATTTTGGGGTTTTCACTTCTGTCGACAGTCCCCATGACTCCCAATGTTTTTAACACTAATTCTATTGTGACGTACGCAGAAATACTCACGCAAATATTTGAGTTTGCCTTTTTTTTTAATTCAAAATCTGTAAACAATAACAAACATAATGTCTGCCAATTTGCATAACAGTTTGTCGGCCTGATTAACTTATTTCCATCTTCATACCTAGGTACCTACTAAGTTTTACGCTACATCTTCTTTGGCAGTGAAGAGAAACCCGACTGAAAGAAACACCTATTTCCTCCCAAATAAAACAACTTCTCACACGTTTTGTATTGCAAAAATAAACCTAATCTTGCTTTTACATACCTACAGCTAGGTATTACTTCTGACAACATGCCAAGCTTACCATTGAATTCAATTAAACCCTACCTTTTGCATCATGAATATAAACAACTAAATACTGTAACTTTTAATTAACAGCGCAACGGAGACAAGAGCCGGAGTCTGCACCAAACATTAACGATATTGCGTGCCGGCAGACGCATAAAGAACAATGAAAAGGGGATTTTCTTTATTACACGGGCCAGCCCTGCCCGTACCGTCCATATTTAGTGGACGGCGGGTAGAAGTAGTTGGAGCTATGTTAGGGCTGCTACCGCTTGCGAATATTAAAAGTGTTAGGTCATAAAACGTTACTATAGTGCGTCAGGAATGTTTGCAGAAGCACGTACTGACGGTTTCAGTACCATTCTTCGTAAGAAGACTGCTTCTATGATGCGCAGAGTGCGTGGGAGCGGCAATGGCATTCTGAAGGTCATTAGTGATAAGCCGTGCTGCACCATTATGGCGCATTGGGTACGTGTACATGTACCTACATATACCCGTTGCGAGTGCAGCAGATATTTATTTATTTATATACTATGGATGACTTACAGCTAAAACAAACGGAATAAAAAAAAAATTGCATGTGAGACTGACAGCCAATTACAAGTTACCGCTTCTAAAAACAGATTATAAAAAGAAAAGAGTGTGAACAACACAACACAGCTACCAAAAAAGAAAGAGAAAAAAAAACAGTATAACATTCAAGCTTAAACTAAATTCACATTTCACATTCAATACATAATTATATGAATTCAATATATACAATACATTCAATTCAATATATATATCGATGGTCTAGAAGACAAACATGCTAATTACAGACCTACCAATTTTTCAGGAGGACTGTTTTTAATGATTCATAACTTCTAGATACTATAAAATGACATCACTTACTATGAATGTACAAATACAGTTTAGACAGAAAGAGACGGAATTATGTCATTTGGATAAGTGCGATCGGTAGAGCATGCTCATTTAATACATTTGGCATTAAAATGTAATTTTATCAAAATTTTGTAGTTAGCACATTTGTCTTCTAGGCCATCGATATATGAATTAAATATTTTTTTTATCGTTTTACTAACATAGCTTATAAGTAGTGTGTATTACTAACATCATATGGATCAAGGTCTGAAATAAAGTAATTTAATGTAATTAATTTAATAAAATGCTGGCCATGATGAAATATGCAGTGTATTTTTTTGTGTAAAATGGAAGGGTTGTTTTCTTCTTGAATAAAGAAACTGACTTTATTTCCTGGCTGCTCTGTTTTTGGAATAAAACAGGAACTTATCAAAATCAAGTCAACAACGAAAAAAAAAGAATCTGCGCACAAATTAATGTCTATTGCTGATATTGCTAGACAAAGGCTTCTTACTAGACAATGCAATGGAAGGTCGTATAGCATTGATTACCGGCCCTGGCTTTGATAGAGCACTTGCATAATTACACCTCTTGGCAATGGCTAATTGTGATCACATAGAAGCTATTCTGTTGCTCATTATCTTTGCAATACTGCTAGTCCCATTTCGTAGCTATGCTTGCTATATTGTGCGTTTTTTTTTTGGCAGAATCGAAAATCCAGGCTCTTAGAACCCCAGTCTCTCATTTTATTCAAAATAGGCTCGTTAGTTTCTATAGAAACAAGGGCGGAGAGGCTGCTGCCCGCACGCCTCCTAGAGTAGAGATTCAAATAAAATTTAAGTAAAAAGTTTTTTTTAAACAAGTATATTACAAATTAGAGGATTATATCCAAGATAAGAATTCTTGGAACCATGCTGGTCCAGCTCCATAGGACAATCTAGGGTCTAGACAAAATTTAACTTGTTGCTACTTTAATTGTATTGTTCAGATAGGCCGGAGTCTGCAGTGCTGGGGAGGCTTATTCGGCTTCACGTGACATAATTAATATATGTAATGTTATTTTTGTTGTATTTTTATGTGGTGTTTTATTGTCTATTTGAATTTTTATAATGTGAATTAATACTAGTATACTAACATAGTTTTTAAGACCTCTGTTACTAACACTATATGGACAATTTTGTAAATTATGTCTGAAATAAATGAATTTATTATTATTACTTTTATGACATTGATTTACATTCTGTGATTACTTCAACTCACACCCTGACAAATTACTTGTTTACATAATTTGGGAAATCGTATACTTTTACAATGTTTGTAAATATGTGAACACCATGCATCTATCACTTAATTAACTTATTTATCATTGCTACGTTTATTAAATTCTTTTTACCTATTGTGGTAGGGTAATTTTTATTATAGGTGCATCGTCTTCACATATAATTATATAATTAATGTATACAAAATATTGTAACACATTTTAAAAGAGTAACGGTGGAGTTTCTTGCCCATTCTTCTTAATACGAAAATACCTTTTGGAAGGGGCGACTAGAATTAATTCTATTTAAATGTAAATGTTGACGTTCAAAAGTGCCTTATAAGTGCCTATTTGAAATAAATGCTTTGACTTTGACTTTGAATAAAAAGTACGAAATAAAACGAACGTGAACAAACTTTAATATTTTCTTAAAAGCTTGAGGCTTATCTTAAAGTGTAGAAGAACGTTCACGCCTCAAACTTTTCAGAAAATAATAAACTTGTTTTTATAAAAGGTTTTTACTTACATATTAATAACCTTCACTTGAAAGGTATCTACTTGTAAAGACAAACCCAACGAACCCAAACACGCCTTTGCACAAATCGTGGTGTGAAGCCAACCGAGTTGCACTATCCAAATCGTACCAAACTTTAGAACGGGCTGTCATAATTACGGTTTAAGACATTTATTTCGCTCAAACAGAATGCGTTTGAATGCGTTTACAAAAATTCGTGCCTGTGCTGTCGACCGCAGAGAAGATCTCTCGTGTGTGAATATATAATTTTGTGTCTGAGCTGTTGACCGCTGAGGAGATTCCTCATCTTGGACCTATCCTGGGGGCAGCAGTCAGGTCGTGGTGGACTTTAGAACGGAATATAATAATGAAATGCGTATCAATTTCGTGTCCGTACTGCTGACCGTTGAGGAGTTCCCTCGTCTGGAGCCAAACCTGGGTGCACCCGCCAGGTCATGGTGTAATTTCAAACGGACTATCATCATTATATGCGCATATAAAATTTCGTGTATGTGATCGTTGGCCGTTTAGGTGTTCCTTCGTCTGGAGTAAAATTACGTTTCAAATGGCCAGTATTGTAAAACAGCAACTTCATAGGTAAAGACCTATTAATATTATGGTTCCATTCACTAGAGTCATGGTCCATTAATATTGTTCTAATAAGCCTAGTTAAATAAAAAAACTTGTAAAAAGGGTCTTGCTCGACCACTTTATTATTAAAATCTTCTAATTTTCAAAAAATAAACTCTTCCATCACGGCCAGACCATTTCTGAGGCAATTTCGTTCCAAATTCTTTTACAGGCTTTTTTATTCTATTTTTACTACTTATACTACTTTTCTATTTTTATTACTTACTTTACAAGTTTTATTTATTGTACAGTCAAGAGCAACTTTACACATTGAACTTAGTACCGTTCCAATTACAATATAGCGTAGAGGTAAGACTCGCATTACATACAAGTCTCAAGCTTTATGACTGTGTTCTTGGCTGTACCTACAATTCGTTCCATTCCATATATGCCCCCCCCCCCCCCCCCCCCCCATCCCGTCAGCTTGCGACACGCCCTTGAATAGAAATAAGTACTTTAACATTAAAAAATATTGTAGGCTACCAATTCAAAAATCATTTCTTTGAATCCATTTAGAATCATAATGAGTTGTATATTTGAAACAACATTACAATTTTAATCACAATAAATATACCTATATCAATTATTAATTATATAATATAAATAAAAGAAATAAAAAACTAAATTAAAATCATATAATAAAATAAAAATGATTAATAAATAATACGCCTACCTCTGAGTCATTTCTTTGATTGTCATTACCTACTAACTATATAACAATGGTTAATGTACTGACAATCAAACCTGTTCGCAAATACTACATAGATTTGTATATTATTCTATCTAAACCGTTATATGAACATTAGGTATGTAATCTCATTACCTACCTTGTAATAATTATGTTAATCACATAATATTAGATACCTTCATAAACGTTTCACTATTTACCTAATCTAGGTACGACTTTAGTCCGCTTTTGGGTAAAAATTGTTAGCTTTGCGTGGGCTTACTAACACAACGGAACTAAGAATACCTACTTAGATTTCTTTCTTAATTTAATGGCTTATTTTTCAAGCATTTTAATTTCGTTTGATATTTTTGGATGAAATCGTGTAAAGGAGAAAGAGGTGGGTAATAGTTGTCAGCGGGCAATGGTGGTCACGTACATAACATCCAAACGAAAGAGTGTAGACAAATGGTTCATCGGAGTCCGATGTCAGCCTAAATCAGATATGCGATGGCGACAAAGGTAATGATTACGAAGATGACTATGATTCTAGCAATATCTGCTTATTAAGTAGAGAATTAGGCTGCAACAACGAGTTGTCGTACATATGCACTTCTTGTTGGTTAATGGCGCACGAAGATTGTACTGGGTGGGATTCGCCACGAGGTTACGTGAGTTACAACTGTTGACTTGTATTGCCCACTTAGTGAACATAATTTCCCGCATATGCGGAACAACAAACTGCCGACAAACTGTTATGCAGTTTGGCAGACTTTATGTTTGTTATTGTTTACAGAAAAAAAATAAAAATGGTGGTCAAAGCTGTTTTTTAAGTACCTATTATAAGTTCCTAAACTTTTATATCAAAGATAATGAACCTATTTGAGACTGTTAGTTTGTTCATTAAATTACCTTAGGAGTTGATTTTAATAAAGTTCTATGTTTATTCCAATTATTGCTTAAGTGACCCCCATTACCCTTTTCTTTCCTACACATATCTACACCTAGGCAGCCCAGGATAGTTGTTGAGTTTTAAATATTTTTAATTTTGATGGGAATGATAAGGAGTTAAACTGTTATTTTATTTAGATTGGGACATCATAAATTATTTTTTATTATCATTATTTGAAATTATATTATTAGGTAGCTACGACGTTTGTTATAGGTATTAATGTAGATGGTGTACAACTTATTAGGTATTATTATTTTATTTATTTGCGTAGGTATTTTTGTAAAACATTCAGACACAATGTAAATTGTTATTGAATAACTGAAATGAATCGCAAACTTTTATTCTTATTTTATTTGAAATTCCACAATAATCTAGGTCAATGACATCCTTCAAGTTTTAAATCTATGACGGGCACACCCTGGGTGGTCAACGCTACAACCTTCTCTCCGGATCAATGCAATATCTGTTCTGAACTAAGCCACTCTCGGAATTTATGACAAAAACACCACTCAGTTTTCCTTAGTCAGTCGCTTTTAAACCAACACACGTCAACTACGTCAAGCTTTATTAAGCACGCTAATGAAATTATGACTCTGCGGTTCCACATACGAACTTCCCTAACAACAATACGGTCCTGTCCTCCCCTAACCCGCTGACTAAGCAAAAATTAAACTAACCGAGCAAGTAACCGTTGAATATAGACGCAGATTTAAACGGTGCCACAAGACAGATAAACACAGAAGGTCAACGCCATACACAGGCAAAAATACACGCACACTGAGGCCGAGTCCTAACTGAAAGCGATTGTCGCGGGAGCACGGGATCGTCATGCTAGTTTAGATGAATAATAATTGCGCGATCAATCAAGTCGCGTATGCACGTCATTATTCAGTTAAACGAATTGCGTATTCGCGTGATAGTCGCTTTCAATTAGGCCGGGTTAGCGTCAACGTACCCACAGCGAGTCAAACTTAAACTCCGATTAAACAATTTACAGGCCCTTTTTTTCGCGGAGTCGGTCAGTCAAAAAGATGAAGCTATTTGCCCATCCCAAAGCGTAATGGGTTCCTATGGAGAAGAACGGGCAAGAAACTCCATGGAGACTCTTTTAAATCAAGTGAATGAGAAGGGTAGAGAAGAGTGCAAGTAGTAGGAGATCGCCGTACGTACAAGTTATGATGTCAGCAATGGGCCGGCCTTATTAGACGTAGAAACGATGACGGCAGACGTGTTATTGAGTAGAGACAGGGAATCTGGAAACGTAACGTCCGCGTCGTAACTAAATTAAGGAAGTATGTACACACAGCAGCGGGTCAAGTTACCACAAACTGTCAAATTTTCACATTCGATTTTGAACTTAACTGTCAACATTTTAAGGTTTAATCTCTTGGAGACATTTGACAGTTTCGTACCTCGTTACCTGATGTCCTGGCGACTGTATATGGCTTCTTCACAAATAGTAAAAACTGTTTTCTATAAGGACCTACATTAATGCAAATCTAATAATCTTCTATTTTTATTCTAAGGTAGAAGGTGGCTAGGTGAAGCGGTGATTTACGCAGGGTGGAAGCTGGCAAGAGTAGCCGAAGATCAAGTTAAGTGGCTTGCGATTTATATCCAACAGTGGCCTACTATAGGCTGATCAAATGATGATGTATTTACGTTGGCACCAACTGTTGTCGCTTTTGAACCCGTGGTAAGTACCTCTTTTGCAGTTAGGTAATATTTACAGTACTTAAGCGTCTATGCGTGTGTGCGTCATTTTTCGATTCTTGTTCGCAGCAGACCGTCTGTACCTCTCTATTTTGTGCCGTTCTGCTCACTCGTCTGGCAAAGGTATGTCCCTGGATTAGTGGGTTAGCTTAGCGAAATATACTAGTTTAAAAGCGTTTCGTAACTTGCTTTTAACTATGCAGTAAGGGATTATGTTACTATGCGAGTTTTGGAAGGTTAAGACGAATAATGGGACTAGGAGGAAAATAGCCGACTAGGATAAAGGTACCAGCGGTTTTGCATGTAAATATTCTAACCAGGAGACGATTTTTGTGAAGTGCCGTGACAGTACCTACGACCTTATTCAGCCTAAGTTCACCGCCTAGAGCAATGCGACTTGCGCAGCGACATGCGACACGCGCGCGCTTGTCTCCTGCTTCCGTGCGCCGCTCCGCAAGGCTTGTCGCGGTGGCTCGTGCCATGTTCTAAACAACTTCTTTCATTTGTTTTCTCCGCAGTCGCTGGAGCGTGTAGGTCGTGGCGTGGTTAGGTATAGGTTGTAGACTGAACACTGTCAAATATAACACCCCGTTGTTCCCAGGACGCTGGTTCGATGAACAGTACCACGGTTTTTAGAGGAAAGTGTCACTTTCATCCTTTATGACCTGATTAATATTTCCACGAATAGTCCCACATTAGAAATTCTCGTTTATCGGTTGCGTGTTCTCTGAAACAAGGCTTACATACACAAAACACCCAGAACCTGAACAATTCCACCTAACCGTTGGTATTACGCATGTGTTAATTACACTAGTTCAAACTAAACACTGTGCTAACTAACACACTGTCCCAAAACCAACTAATTATGCCGTGACGTCATCATACACTAAACATAAGCACCCTAGCACAGAATAGATAGGTGCAGAAGGTCAGCTCCTTACAATAAGCGAAAATACGGTTTTTTACGACGCATTGGATGTTCAACTCTCGGTATTAGACCGAGCATTGAGAATCCAACAGAGTACATCACAGCGCGTCAAAAAAAAACACGCAGTTGTGACTGTTGGATTTTCAACTCTCAGCGCTAAGCAGTGCGTTGAAAAAGGAGTGCGCGAAAAAAAATCGCACATACAGCAATTTCATTCTATGTCAAACGAATGCCAGTACCAAATTGGTTTACCTAGTGTCCGGATTTGTCCGGGTTTTTTTTTTTTTTTTTTTAGGGTGGGAAATCGTCAAATAACTTCTCCCGCTCTAGGCAGAGCAGGAGGGCGTGTCAGACTATTACTGACTAAAACCCACCCGTGTCCCTTCAGTTGCCTGTGCCAAGGGCCACGGTATCCCTCTCGGACTCTCCCGCAACCCTAGCAGGCATCGGCCCTAGCGGACCCCGTCATTGGTGCTGACATCTCTTTGAGGCGCACGTGGAATACAACGCGCCGTCGACCCGGGCCTGGTCCCTATCGAACGGCGAGCTGCCCATTGCTCGCCGTTCGCAAGCCCACGCCTACCGTGGCCGGGAATCGGCCTGCGATTCCCGACGCCCAGGGCGTCTCCTGCGGCGGGTAGGGGCGTGAGGGCGCGAATTTTGCCTCTCTCTAACGCGTTCCGCCTCCTCCTTCTCGAACATTACTGCTTCGCAGAAGGAGGTGACGGCTTCCCAAGCCCTCTCGCTCCGTACCATGGCCTGGACCAAGGCCGGATGCGAGAGATCGCCACCGCCAATCGCCTCCACGAGGACACGGCGGTGCTCCGCCCAAGCCGGGCAGACCTCCACCGTATGCTCCACCGTGTCCTCCGGGCGATCCACACAATGGTGACACCCGGGATGTCTTACTGGCCTACCGTCCGACTTTTTATATTTCGAAATGGTAACCCAAGTGCACGCGCTGTACACACGCGTGTATGAGGGTATGTACCTCATACCGAGTGAGACGGACTTACTCTGTTGTTCTCTGGGTGAATTCACAAGGAATGCTATGTTTGTAATTAGTTATAGGTATTGGTTATAAGTAACAATTAAGTATTAGTTAAGGCGCATTTACCGCATTGGTTAGCTGTAATGGTAGATGTATGTTGTTAAATAAATAAATAAATGTTTTCGCTCGTTGAAACGAGGCGGCCTTCTGTACATACTTATCTCATCTGTGACCGTAGTGCGGGGACATCAAAGTGCCATCATTTATATATTAGTGCCGTGCTCCGGTAATTAAGAGCTACTAATGAGAATACGAACAGCCGTGTCATGTTGACTATTAATTATGATTAACTTATACAACGTTATGACAGCCTGGTGTCTTGGGTTAGGCAAGCATGTAAAACTTTCGTCATATTTATTAAGTTTTTCTTCATGTGAGTAACGTACCTATGAAAGTTTTAGATAGAGCCCCAAATCTGATAAGTTAGATAAGATTTTCTTAGAGAGTTGGGTTCCTTATCAAAGTTAGGGCTGAGTCACTCTGAAAGATTTACCTTTAGATTCTTTCGTCAGAGGCATAACTTGCCATGTTGGTACCTACCTAACGTCTGATACCGAAGACATTAAGAACTGCGCTGTCAGTTGGCACTGGTCATCTCTTAGCTGCCACGGCTTATTTTATTTCCTAAATTGTTTTAATAATTTTTATCTTTTCTATTTATTTATTTATTTATAACTTTCCGCACAAAAGGTACAAAGGCGGACTTAATGCCTTAGGCATTCTCTACCAGTCAACCAAGGGTGGTGAAGAGATTAGATGGCAGGTGCTTTAATTGAAAGGAAAGGAAAGCATTGATTTTAAGCGATGTTTGTGTGTGTTCTATTGCGGGTGCTCTTAACGTGGACGTCTTTCTACATAGTTCTCACATGTATAATTTCAACATGAATGATGTAAGTATTTTGGTTAAAAAGAAGGTCTGTGGAGTTTCTTGCTTGTTCTTCTACCTACCCACCTACCACGCCTACCTACTACGCTTTGGAATGGGCAACTAGCTTCATATTTCTGACTGACCGACCACTTGACAATACAAAAGTGTCTGTATATGGTTTAATTGAAATAAATGCTTTGAGTTAGACTCAATTGAATATTGAAGCACCACAACCTGATAAGCATGGACCAGATCCACAATATTCAGATACCTAGATCTTCTGAGAAATTCCTAATGGAAAACCCCCAACACCTAATTTTTTTTTTAACGTAATTTAACGTAACATGTTAATTGGGTAACACACTTTCGATCACAATCCAAGGATTTTGGAAGAAGGAAATTCATCCATTGCTTCATTGTTTGAAAAATTCGTCTGTTCAACATCATCAACATCGTTATCCTTATCCCAATTTATTTGTGTTCGGCGCAACATGTGTTTTTGTTCCGTAATTCTCTATTAGTCTTCATCTCGGTAGTCACCCCCTTCCTAGCCACATCATCTTCCACAGTCCATCCATCGTTTCTTTGGTCTTCCCCTACTCATAAAGCCATCCACATTCATACTCAAAAACGCAACTCAAAGACGCTTTGAAATGTTGCCATAAAGCGTAAAACGTTTATTGAGGATGATATTCTCGTAGCATGTCTATTTCCTTTTACATTTCTGTATAGTATATTCTATAGCATTTAAATTTAATTATATTATTTTTATTTAAGTGCAACGTTCGTAAGTACGCTGTACTGGTACAGCGTCCTAACTATTGTTTGCCTCACCGGACGACGTCACTACGTCAGCGCCGGCTGTCGCTGAAAACCAGCGCTGGAGCTCTGTCTTGCATAGGGTCGCGGCATAATGCTGAGCGATAGCTGTTTTGCGTGGATGTGACGCATGTTTCCCCCAACCTTTTCATATTTTCAGTGTTTGTGTTATTTTTTGCGTCATGTTTACCGCAAATAAACGCATTTTCTTTCTTTCTTTCTTTCTTCTTTCAAAACTTTCCTCACGACATTTTCCTCATTCCTACGCATCTCCTCATGACAACCGATTTCCACACTACTTTTCAGTGACCGGTGCCACTTTCAAACTTCTTCTTATACGCATTTTTTATTCTATCCATTCGCGTAACACCAAACATCCTTCATAGCATTCCTGCTCAACAATGTACCTAAATAACGCAATGAACGTGAATTAACTGTCATAGTGAAAGCCATTGCCATCGAGCGCCACTGTACTATATGTGTTGTGCAATTACTCCGCAGCACCTGGCAGCACCCCATGCTTTGCTGTCACACTTGCGACCACTAGGCCATAGACATTCAACAAGAAGGAACACCGTACCTACGTCACTCGTCGTCAATCGTCTGGAGTCTAAGTTGAGCTGCACGATTACTGACAATTGCGTGCACTGACTGGACAGGTCCACTCAATCTGTGTGGTTCTTTCCTCAAAAGACCATTGCAGACACCGATCTACATAGCTTTCACATGATCTGACCAAGATTTTGTCTGGACTTTAAAAGAGACTGTGACCTCTGAGTTTGTTTCGGCCTTTCTTCTCAGAGTAGTCAGATAGGAAACGCCGACCTCATCTAGTTAAAAAAAAAATATGATTGACTTGTAAAAGTGTTTGTTCAAACCTACTTACAGAAATAAAATTATTTATCATTTATTTATCACTGATATTAGTCAAATTAAAGCCCTCTTCTTCTCTCCTACTTTGCTGTGCCTGACTGGGTCCACAACGATCATGTCCTTGTTTCCTACTACATAAGTTCATATTGTATAATGCAATAAATATGTATAATTATTGAGGATTGAGTACGACCAAAAAACAAAACATAACATACAAAACCCCCATTTTTATCTAAACAAACATCAATCTTATGTTCGTAAACGGGCAGCAGACTATGCAAATTTAAATTGAATCATCAGCGAACGGATTTGTTCGCTTAATCCCTTTAAAGGTCCGCTGGTCCAACATTCGTAGTAATTCGTACATTCCGTTGTATTATCTGTTGAGGGGATCATCTTCGGACTAACGCCTCCCGGTTTGAATACAAATCGTGTGTAACTAGCTTAGCCAACTGTAGTGGAAGAAATTAGACTAGCTCAGGTTTAGTATCGTTCGTAATAGGATTTGTCTGGGCCGAGTTTGAATGGGACGTTTTGAGATTAGGACCAAGTGTCTAGCTAGTTTTTTTTTTTTTTGATGTAGGTAAGCCTACCAAGTAGGCGTATGAAAAATGGATTAGTATGGACAAACTAAAATCCTTACCAGGTAGGTAGGTACCTAATACCTACTATCGCTAGCTACCAATAAAGGGTAGAAGCATTATCGGCTTATAACGTCCCCACTGCTGGAACACAGGCCTTCTCTTTGTGAGGGCCATATCCACCACGCGGACCCAGTGTAGATTGGCGGATGTCTCATGTTTTCGATTTGTTTGTTCTAGGACATGCGTTACGTCACGATGTTTTCCTCACAGTTTAGAGAGCAGTGGTTATGAAATTAAATACACAAAGTTAAATGCCTGTCTTTGTTCGAACTCACGACCTACAACACGTAAGTCCGAGTCAATACCACTGGGCCATCATTGCTCTAGTCGGTGCCGACACCACTGGGCCACTACTGCTCTAGTCGGGGCTAATACCACTGGGCCACCATTGCTCTAGTCGGGGCCGATACCACTGGACCACCACTGCTCTAGTCGGGGCGATACCATGGGTCACCACTACTCTAGTCGGTGCCGACACCACTGGGCCACCACTGCTCTAGTGGGGTCCGATACCACGGGTCACCACTGCTCTAGTCAGGGCCGATACCACTGGGCCACCACTGCTCAAGTCGGGGCTGATACCACGTGTCACCACTGCTCTAGTCGGGGCCGATACCACTGGGCCACCACTGCTCTAGTCGGGGCCGATACCACGTGTCACCACTGCTCTAGTCGGGGCCGATACCACTGGGCCACCACTGCTCTAGTCGGGGCCGATACCACGTCTCACCACTGCTCTAGTCGGGGCCGATACCACTGGGCCACCACTGCTCTAGTCGGGGCCGATACCACGTGTCACCACTGCTCTAGTCGGGGCCGATACCACTGGGCCACCACTGCTCTAGTCGGGGCCGATACCACGTGTCACCACTGCTCTAGTCGGGGCCGATACCACGTCTCACCACTGCTCTAGTCGGGGCCGATACCACTGGGCCACCACTGCTCTAGTGGGGTCCGATACCACGGTTCACCACTGCTCTAGTTGGGGCCGATACCACTGGACACCACTGGGTTCACTTCCTGCCACATCACCAGGCTGGGCTCACGTCGACCTACATAAAAAAAAATCTAACAATGTTATTTTATGTTTGTCTGAAATAGAGCTCGTGAATCCTTTACCACTTCTCCATTTATCACTGTTTTGATTTTTCCGTTAAGAACTCTGTAAGTTGACCTTTAATGAAGGGCAGTTAAAACGCCTCATAAACTGTAGTCAAATAACCACTTAATGTAAAAACTACTTAAGCGTAACAAAAACATCGATTCCAAACTTAATAATTCAACCGTATAACGTAGTAGACCGTTCAAAAACTCCAGTTCAGGGCGACAAACCCTTCATTACCATTTAAAGTGGTGCAAACGCTCGGAATGCGATAAGAGATTATGCAAATTCAGATCAAATTGTTACTGCCTCAGATTTGTTCGACTAATCCTAGGTGCTTGTTGGGGACGCCGGGACGGCTGTATCTACGAATGTGTTTTTAGGTTTTTAATGGTAAATTCCCTTGTTGTTTTTTTGTAATGAGACCACGGGAGATTTGGCAAAAGCAGCCCAGTAGGTAAGTAGGTAGGAAAGGCTAAGCAGATGAGGTTGATGGTGGGTTTGTTTTTTGTTTTTAAACATGATTATTATCAACAGTCAGACTCCCAATTTAGACACTGACCACCGTCCGGCGGCCAGATGGGCGGACGATTGTCGTCTGCCCATCTATATAATAATAATGTCTATAGATAGTGGACTTGAATGCACCTCGAATGGACGCAGTTCTGCCAGTGAGGTGTTATGATTCTAAAAATAATCTACCCGTCTAAAACCTACTTACTAGTGGCTATGCATGGGCTACCGTAAACTCTCTATCGTTCAGATCTATCGCTATATCTTTTTTACCGATGGTAGGTACCTTCTTTGAGTTTTTTTGCAAAAAAGTTGGTATTTTTTCTCTTATTGCAGTTACTAACCCACCCCATAATTTCCATCAATTTAATTAAAGCTTTTTAAAATTGGAAGTTTCAAAGCGCAGACAAATTGCAAAAAAGGATTTAAATCGGGTACAAAAAGTGTAGACGAAACATTTTCAATGCACCCCTCTAAACGAGTAGCAACTCTTTAATATGCATTGAATTTGACGTTCGTTATTTTTTGATTATGCATTTATTTATTCCGTACTTGCGGGCGAAGAGATTTCGATCTCCAGGGAACCAATTAAAAGTATATTTACCCTAGGAGTAAAACAAAAACAAAAAATTTGTAATATAAAATATATTTTTTTGATTAAAATATCTACATAATTTTGCAAAACAGTATCATTGTTAACAAGGACAGCAAGATTACCTACATATTTTTATATTTTGGTTATAACATTTTTTTTCAGATCTCGAATAGATGTTAACTATTCATCAGATTAAAAACTTTACTAACAATCTCTTTAAGTAAAATACTCCGTGTTTACTTATTTTTATAGTTTAACTGCCAGTGTCTTATAATAACATTAGATTTAAATCCAACAAAAAACAGCAACATTGATTCCTAATTCAAAACTTTAAGCAGTGCGTTTTCCATTACATTAGTCAAATTGTAACACTTAATTTTGAAAAAGGTACGTTTCCTTTTTCAAACAGTTATATTCCTGGTCTAGTTATCTTTATCTTCGCCAGGGGCGCCAACGAGGAACCAACGGGAACGCGCGCGAACGGCGACACTTCTCACTAGTCTCTTCTTGTCGTCAAGAGATGGCGCTAAATCTAATAGAATGTCTTGCTTGTATGGAAGTAAAATCGAAGTTCGGAAAGTATTTGCTATGTCGTAAAGGCACTCCAGGCTTTTTATTCTGACGTCCTGGAAGGAACGAAATAAGAATTAGTATAGGTATACCGGAATAAATATCTCGAAGCTATTTGAAACACACACATTAGCTAATTAGCTGCTAGTGTGTCTTAAAAATATAATAACTGCCATTTTATTTTTATTTAAGCGAATAGTCTTAAAAAATAATAGGTAGTACAGGTATTAGTGTAGTAGTTTGTAGTAAAGTTCGCAGAAGTCGAGCGACCAATCCGAAAAAAATTAAAACCGAACTTTAGTGCCCCAAGAATAAGTTTCAAAATAGAATGACCATCTTTTCACATATTTCAAAATTAACTGTTTAGCGTGCTGTATCGATATATGTTAAGCTCTAAATTACCAACTACGGGCCAATGAAAGCCGTATGCCCATGAGCCACTTCTGCAACTAATACCTAGACCAAAGCCATATAGACTCTCAAACCATAGATAAGTCGCCGGGAAACAAGGAGGCTCATTGCTTTTTTACTTTATTTATATTGCAGAAAAAAACGTATACTATAAAGACTTACCATAGACTTCATATATTTAGTCAAACTAATCAATCTAGGTAGTATTGTCTGTAAGCTGTCTGACACAGTGTTTGGGCTCGATTGTAGGAACTGGCATAACACTACGAGGGAAACTTGCAGCATGTCCTTATTTTCGTATTCTAGGGAATCTATTACTATTGGAGTTACCTGAAATAAAAGAGTTAATCAATATTTTTTAGTTTCCATAACCAACTGTCCTAAAATATTACATCTCGATTCACGTATAGAATCCAGTTCTTCTAACTGAACAGACAGCAGTGCTGCTGGGGAGTTTGTTGCGGCACTTCTTCTTCCCAGCTAAAGCACTAGGAAGTGGTGAAGGGCGGACGTTTTGAGGGGACTGTCTTATGTAATTTTGACGTTCAAAAAGTGCTGATTCTCAGCCTAGTTTGAATAAATGACTTTCGATTTTTTGACGCCCAATGGCGAATGCAGAGATGTCTATTGAACCCATTTCTAGCCTAAGAGAGCAAGCTTATTACCATTCACAGGCCACGAATCACTGCTTCAAGCTGGTACTGAGAATTTTCTAATGGGAGAAGTTTTATAGATGGATAGAATATCCATCCATAAAGGTCCATAATAATAATATGCTTTACTCAAGTACAAAACCAATAATATTCAAGAAACAACGGCGGTTCTATTGCTATTTCAAACGAACCCAGAAGTTAGGACCACCTACGTCTTTGAGGAGTGGCTACAGAGGCGCCACGGCGTCCTCACCTTCCGCCTGACGCAGGTCCTCACCGGACACGGTTGTTTCGGGAGGTTCCTGTTCCGGATAAGGCGGGAGGAAACGCCCGGGTGTCACCATTGTGTGGATCGCCCAAAGGACACGGTGGAGCATACGGTGGAGGTCTGCCCGGCTTGGGCGGATCACCGCCGTGTCCTCGTGGAGGCGATTGGCGGTGGCGATCTCTCGCGTCCGGCCTTGGTCCAGGCCATGGTACGGAGCGAGAGGGCTTGGGAAGCCGTCACCTCCTTCTGCGAAGCAGTAATGTTCGCGAAGGAGGAGGCGGAACGCGTGAGGGAGAGGCAAAATTTGCGCCCTCACGCCCCTAGCCGCCGCAGGAGACGCCCTGGGCGTCGAGAATCGCAGGCCGATTCTCGGCCACCGTAGGCGCGGGCTTGCGAACGGCGAGCAATGCGCAGCTCGCCGTTCGATAAGGACCAGGCCCGGGTCGGCGGCGCGTTGTGTTCCACGCGCGCCTCAAAGATAATATGTCAGCACCAATGACGGGGTTTGCTAGGACCGATGCCTGCTAGGGTTGCGGAAAAGTCCAAGAGGGTTACCGTGGCCCCTGGAACAGGCAACTGAAGGAGCACGGGTGGGTTTTAGTCAGTAAGAGTCTGACACGCCCTCCTGCTCTGCCCAGAGCGGGAGAAGCTATTTGATGATATCCCACCCACAAAAAAAAAAAAAAGGACCACCTACGTGTGGCCCTAGAGACACAAGATGTCTTAACAGCTAATCGAAAAACAAACAAAAACCTACCTTAATAGCCTCATTTTTAAGTACAGTTTTCGGTGCCTTTTCCAGCACATATGCCCAACTAAGTAAATAACACTCCTTAGTAGCAGGAGTCAAGGTTAGCTTAAATTTTTCAGAAGATAAAGCAGAGAATGTTTCAAACATTCTCTGTTTGTATAGAAAGCTTATCCTACAATGTTGTTTGGGGTTCAAGTATTCTGGGTTCTGTGACATTATTAGTTTGATCGCTTCGGCACCGTCTTTGCAGTATTGGTCTGTTGACAGGATTCCTATGATCTGGAAAATTATTAAAATATTTGTTATATTTATTTTTTGTATACCTGAATCAGAATCTTAGATAATTAATTTACGTTGATTGCCACTTACTAGTTCCTCAACCGTTATTTAATTATTTTTGTTGCATAGGAATTTGAACTATGTCCATGTAATGTTAAGTGCTTATATGCCTTGGAATTGAAATTGAGCTAGGATTCTGAATTTCATATAAAGTTTTTACTGTTCTAGCTTCCGGACAAAAGCCAGACAAAAGCTTTGAGGGTCAGGAAAAACGATTAAAAAATATTGAGCCGTCGCGGGACGCCTGGCAGATGTGAAACATCGAAAACCATTAATGGTTAAATAGAAAATAAATATGGGATAGCCAAAAACCAAATAAATAAATAATTTTTCAGGTTTTTTTTTTTAAATATTGCCCCACACTGGAAATGTCTCATGTATCGTGGGTGCGTTTACAAACACAACAACTATCTGCAGGTCATACAAATATTTGTTCCGTGCGGGAATCGAACCCGCGACACGCAGCGCAGCAGTCAATCGCTCATCAGCAGTGTTCTTTATTTAAAATATAGCGTGGCGACGCGTCGCCACGGCATGCGTCGCCACGCCAGCAATCGGTTTTACGTTCGGCTATAGATGTTTCACATCAAAAAGAGAAAGGAGCACTCTTTCAAGATAGCAAGTTGCTTACCTTCTGCAACCAAAACAAGAACAGGTCACTGCCTCTCATAAGCAGCGCCTTAGTGATCCACCCGTACAATCGTATCAACCTCGGACACAACTTTTCGTCCTCCCTATTACACGCCGACAGCCGATTCTTCAACAGCTCATATAGTAACTCAAACTTCTGTCCATGTTCCGCTTTGTTCAACAAATGTGCTATCAACACACAACCCTTAGACCTCACCACCTCGCAATTACTGCCCAAAGCCACTTTCAACGCAACCGTCATGATTTCCTCGAACTTAGAATTGTACACACTCGAGTGCAATGGAGTATACAAACATTCTATCACAGAAAAGTAAATGTCGTCTTGCGCATATTTTTCCAGAGCCTTAGGCGTGTGCTTCGACAATATGTTCTGTTGCTTCTCAGGAGGCAAACACCCTACCGTATTCGATATTAGAGCAAATCCGTGAGCCAAGCCGTCTGGGTTACTCGCAGATATCTCTCTGTACAACCAAGCCAAAACAGGGTCTATAAGACCGTGGTCGCTTTCGATTTGTGTAAGTTTTTCATTACTAAATACACTAGTCATAGATATCGAGGCACTCAGCGCCTCCACCACATGCGGAGCTTCTAGATCGTTATCAGATATTATTTTCAACATCTCTTCTATTATTACTTTGGTGAAGTCTTCTATACTTGCCAAGTTTGTCAGCAAGTTCAAACGTTTCTGAACGGCTATTTTGTCTTGCGTCATGTTATCTAAGCTACATTTTCCTTTGACAACTATATTCATGATCAGTTCTGGATACTTTCTCGCGATCATGTTTATAGTTTCGACACTGGTACTGAGCAAATCAGGATCTACTGCGTGTTGGATATTGTAAATGAGGACCTCGACGAAAGGCAGCACCAGATCTTCGCCCAAACAATCCTGCACTCTAATCAGAGTTCTGAATCCAGCCATTTGGAACTCCTTGGACGAACGGCTGACAGCTTCTAGACATACTTGTGGCACATTTAAAACCTGAACCCTTACTTCGTTAATCAAGTCTCGATTTTTGGCGCATTCGTACAAATCTCCTATGAAGTCTAAACTAGCTATTTGCAATTTCGGCGCTGATTTCAACTCGTAATAAGCTATTGTGGCAGGAACCATGGCTTTTGTGATAGCCTCACAAGATTGGTTGGAAGCATTTGAGGTAGTCAGGAGTACTTTCGTGGCTTTGACGAACTGTGCAACTGTGGTTGCTTCGGCAATAGAAGTTTGCCCAGAAATGAGTATTCCTTTTACAAAATTCTCGAATGCTTGATCTGTGTTGGCAGTAGTCGCCATTTTTCCAACCAAGGCAGCTAATGCCTCGTGAGCTGCTAATTTAAGTTCGTCATCAGTTTTGTTGGACATTTCCCTGTTGAGTGAGGACCACAGGGCTCTCAGGAAAGGGCTATAAGTCTGTGCTTTGAATGTTTTGCAGCTTTCAATCTGAAATGATACATGTATAGATTGTAGTGAGATGATTAGCAAGGACAGTAGTACACACGGCTACACATCAAGCTATACATTTCCAGTTTACACTGACCTCTCATTGTAAGAAAATCCTATACAATGCTAGATCAGCTTATACTGGAAATTTATAGCTTGATCTGTAGCCGTGCGTACAAGCTACTAATTATGACAATGGGAAATGTGTACTTTTATTTTATTAAATTATATAATATAAATAAAGAACTGAAGAACTTCTTGTTTTTAAAAGAAGAGTGAAAGAACACTATATTTCCACTTCGTCATAGTTGCGTATATGTATTAATATTCTAGTGTTATTTATTTTAGAAGTATGTATGTATGTATATTCTCATATTATTTGTTTTATTTTATTAAGTGAATTGTTTTTGATTTTATGTATTTTATTTTCTCTTTTACTCTTACACACGCTGTCTACATCTCTAAATCTACTATCCTATCGCAGGTATGCTGGAAGAGATTTCATTAGAAATAAGCATCACCTTTGTACCAATTTTTCTATTATTTTCTTCTTGTCTGTTTATGTAAGTGTGTACATAAATGGTTAAATAAATAAATAATAATAATAATAAATTGGAACAACAAAGAGCTACATTATGCAATTTTACAAACAAAAATAACTTAAATAACAATGTAGCCTACAGCGCTGTTCACAGATTACCATAAATAAATAAAACTTTAAAGTCACTAGGAGGTGAACTGTTCATGCCAGACAGTTACTTTTTATAAAAACAATAATAAAAATAAAAAAAATAAAAACAATAACAAACAATTAGTCTAAGAGCTCAAGTGTCTCATACAAAGGCCACGAACGAAACCTTTTCAAAGAGTTAATATGTAAGTGTTAATATGTCTATGTGTTCGCAAGTTTCATTGTAGGTTGCTGCCATTCGCCGAACTGGTGAACGTGGAGCAGTGTTAGATCGGCAGGTATAAATTATCAATTACATCAATCCATTAGCTAATCTATATATACTTGGGAGCAAATAAATCGAGCTACTTCCTTTTTTCCCGTAGGTATAATGGTTATTATTTCTGGTATTATGGAATGTCAATTCGAAAATCAATTCGAAACATATATCGCCTAAGAGTTTATATAATAACTAGTGTCCGACCGAAGCTTCGGCTTCGGCTTCGGCTTCGGCCACCTTCGGCCAAAAAAGCACCTTCGGCAGAATCTTCGGCTTCGGCCAAAAATTTGCCGAAGGTTTGGCCGAAGCCGAAGGTTTGCTAGTTGTTAAAATTTGAAATTTACTGAACGATGCTAGAGCGAGACGGAGAGTATGCAGAGCAGCAGAGTTTCGCCGCGCCGCCGCACCGGACCAAACGAATCGCAGTTAGTAAACTAAACGAGTCAAAACAAGTTTGAGAGCGCGTCTTAAAATTCTAATAAGTGTTTTGTTTTTAAATATTTCTTATTTGTTTTACATTGTTTAACATTGTATATTTGAAACTTTTATTTTACACAATATTTTATTACCTACTTGTATATGTTGGTCACTCGGCTCGTTATTGGGCTAAATCTATAAAGCTCTCACAATATGTATCTAGTATATTCTGAGATCAAAGTAACTATCGTATTTCTCAAGGTCAATGACACCTTCGGCTTCGGCTTCGGCTTCGGCCGAAGGTTTTGGTGAATACCGATTAATCGGCTTCGGCTTCGGCTTCGGCCAGAATTGCACCTTCGGTCGGACACTAATAATAACCTTTACAACGAGGGTAAATTATTGAATTAACGACACGGTTGGCGCAGTGGTTAAGTGATTGACTGCTGCGCAGCGTGTCGCGGGTTCGATTCCCGCACGGAACAAGTATTTGTATGACCTGCAAGTAGTTGTTCCGGGTCTGGCTGTTTGTGTATGTGAGTTTAAATGTTTGTAAATGCACCCACGATACAGGAGAAATTCTTAGTGTGGGGCAATGTTTTTTAAAAAAGAAAGAAAGAATGATAATTGAGAGCATAAATTTTAATTGTCATATCCCTAACTTAAGAAATGCTAAGTGTCCCTTACAAACGTTCATCTCCTATATCACCTTCTTTTCGGGTTATTTTTGAGACAAGAAGTAGCCTATGTCCTTCCCCAGGATGCCATATATCTCCTTGCCAAATTTTATCGAAATCTGTTAAGTGGTTTAGGCTTGAAAAGGTACCATACAGACAGCGGTGGCAGAGATGCATCAATTGCATGGATAAGTACATATTTTGATTGATAGAAATAAAAAATATTTAATTAAATGATTTAACTTTCTGTATACTAAACGGCAATTGCATAGGTAAAGACCTAATATTAGTGTGGATTTTCCACAAAATCAAAATAGCATAGTCGTATAAAAGAACTTACCAACAATTTCAACGAATCAATTTTCGCCAATCTCAAATTCGAATCCAGTTTCTCTATCAAAAGAATCATACATGAATCTCCGAACTCTGGAATGGCACAGAGGCAAGGGCATAGGGCATTTGCGAGATTTTCTCTTGTCACAGCTGCAGGATCATCTTTCGATGGGTAGAAGTCAATTGGGAAGTAGCAGGATATTACATCGAACATTTCGTCAACCAAATGCCCAAGTGGTACTGTCCTTAAAAAGTTAGTTAGGAAAGCAAAGAGGAATACTAGATTCCGTGGGTCTCGTTCACCGTCCATTGCTGATATTACTCCATATACAAAGTCTGAACCAAGATTTTTCATGACTGAAACAACAGGAAGTATGTTTTATTAAAAAGTTTAAAAGGTGATTTTTTTCCACATAAACAAGTAATAATTATAACATATTAATATGGCTATCCTAAAAATACCTTGCACCTAATAATGTAATAATCATCACAACAGCTGCTTATAAAAAGTAGAAATTGATTCAGTGGTGTTGATTTGGTCGGATTCTGCCTATCCCCATGGGACGCAGTCATGAGTTTATGAGTTGTGTGTATGTAATTCAAGATAAAATCATAAAATCGAATGTTACAGCATGTATAAAATAGTAAACATGTGTAAGCCAAGAATTATTATCTTTTTATTCGCTCACATACTATGTGATTTCATAAACACACTGAGATAACCTGCTTACGATTGATAAGGGAGACTTCACAAACTAATCACGTTTAGTTCTAAGTTGTAAATCACATAAAACATGTTTTTTATCATATCTCTGACAAAGTTGAGCGGCTCGTGGCTAACTTATAAAATCCGCATGGGTCGATCGTTCAGGTTAAGCTACGCTTGCCGCGGTTGGTCCGTGGATGGGTGACCATCTTTACATACCAAGACCCCTCCGTGCCTCTGAAAGCATGTGAAGCCGTTGGTCCTGGCTGTAGTTTGTAGATCTTTGTACAGTCATAATGGGTCATCAGAAGCCCGAATGTCTGACAACCAGTTTTACCAAGGGTATTGTGTTACCCATTAACTGGGTTGTGGAGATCAGATAGGCAGTTGCTCCATGTAAAATACTGTTATTCAGCTGCATCCGGTCTGGAAGCTGGCCCCAACATAGTTGGAAAAGGGATAGGCAGATGATAACGATCTCTGATGAATACGATAATCCCTGAACAGGTTATTAAAACATTTCAACAAAATAATAAACAACGCAAAATTTAATTAGCATCAAATACTCACATTCTAAATCCTTGTTACACAGTTTCTGCATTATTAGGTAAATGTTATACCTGTCTTGTCTCATCTGTGACTGACACGCCACTTCTCGGAACAGTGTGGTCAGAAAATCGGTACAGTTTTGAATTTTATATTCAACCATATCAATCAAGATGGAGTACCCTTCTATGACGGGCGGTACAACACGGTGATGGTCTTTCAACCTGTCTATATAGAATTTAGATATGAATTTCACTTGCATATCGTTCAGATAAGCTCTTGGGAGTTCTTCCAATATTTTTGTATAGAAACGCATTCCTTTCTCTCTGTGTTCAGGTACGGTACTTGTTAGGACACCTGCCATGTTTTCTACAAGGTCTGATATGTCAAGGTGTCCTGATACAATATCTGAAATTAAAATAAAGAATTTAAAAATATTTTATTTGCTTGTTTCATAATGGTTTAAAATATTATTTTACTTTGTTGTAAACTAAGAGACATTGAAAACAAGAAGCTGAAATCTGGTATTAGATAAAAGTTTACGAAAATCTATCAAGAACCTAGTTTGCAGTGAGTACATAAAAAGTATAAATATTTATGTAGCAATTAGGTTAATGAATTTAGAATGATCCAGATAGCCACAATCTTTGTCTAGATAATTATATTCTTTTGGACCAACATACTACATAAACAAGTACTTAAGCTTTGGAACTATTAAATACTCAGTCAAGTTAAGTTATGGAAAATTGGAAATACTCAAGAAAATGGCAATATTGAGCAAGCCCACAAACAGATCCACTTGTACTAAGTTATTGGCACAAATTCACGAACTTACCGGTTATAATACTGTGTGTCTCAGTAAATATATCGCTATGGAGCATTATATGCTCTGCCAACTCAGGCCTATACCACACAGAGGTCATCTTGATGAATAAATGTTTCTACAAATTTATTGAACTGCAACAATTTATTTATGATTAAAAATTATTCATATTCTCATTAAAGCGTGCTTTGATTGCAGTCCTGAATTGTATCGTTGTATAATAACTTAAATTTTGGTCTAGTTACACAAAACTTTATTGTTTTAGTATTTTTAGGTTGTTTTTCGTGTTTTTAAATTGTTTCAACATAGACGCAAGTATTTACTCATGCAGTCTTAAATGTCAACAAATCAAAGATAGCCAGATTGAAATAATTTTTTTTGCTTTACTTCGCTTCAGTAATTTTTTGTTTTTTTATAAATAAATGTAAACGTAAACTTTGTTCATAAACGTAAGCATGTTATTTTTGATATCGCTGTCATTTGGATTGTAAAATCGCAAGTTAGCAACTTTTAACTTTATCTAGCAAATCATTGATAAAATCACTACGTATAAAGAATCAAATAAGTCTTGAATGGTGTCACTGTCAACTTTGAAGGTTATGTTATTATTTTCATTTCTTGTCAGATGATGATGTTATGTCGTTTCAGCGCGACTGATGAAAAGTGGTGCAATAAAATTCTTAGCGCGCTCGAATAATTCTCAAAATTGTGAACTTGTAAATTGTCGCTGATTTTAAATTGTATGTTAAATCATAAGTGAAAGATGTCTCATAAAACATTGATAGACTTCGTGGTCAAATACCACACACCACGTTTGTTGAATAGCGTTGTGTGTTTCCCGAGTAACGGAAACTCATATTTTGGCCGAAGGTTAATGGTCCCAGTGCCTGTTTCTACTTCAACACCAAAGATCCAATCGCCCAGAAACTTCAGTACATCAACTCCAAGAATTAACGAAGTTCAGCTTACTCAGAAACCGAAACAAACTGAAGGAAAATTTCAACTGATGTTCACATGCAAGAAGTGCAACACGAGAAATGCGAAATTCATTTCAAAATTAGCGTACTACAAAGGCGTTGTTATTGTTATTTGTGATGGCTGTGAGAACAAACATTTAATTGCTGACAACCTCAACTGGTTCACAGATATGGATGGAAAGAAAAATATCGAAGATATCATGGCAGAAAAGGGAGAAACTGTTCAGAAAGTAATGTCCTCAGACCTGGAATTCATTGCTATGGAAATGGCAAAGAGTATTGGAAGAGAGAATGAAGAAAAACTGTTGATAAAAGACTAAGGGTGATAGGACAGTACCATATTATTATCATTGTATAGTTTAGTACTTAAATTCATCCTAGCTATTTATTTTAAATTCCTAAAGAATATCTCGAAGAAAAATTCAATTAGGGCTGCACAAATTAACCAACTACCCCTGTCTATATATATTTCCAGTTGACATGTTTTCCCATATTTTTATCAAATATAATATTTTGTATTTTTATTTGATTTTTATTATATCAGCAAGTTCCATAACATAATCAGTCTATAATGTTCCCACTGCTGGGACACAGGCCTCCTCTCAAGGAGGGTGTGGGCCGTAATCCACCATGTGTGCTCAGTGCACGTTGGTGGATGTCTTCGGTTTTTTGGTTAGTGGACACAGTGTCTTCACAATGTTTCCCTTCACCATTTTGAGAGCAGTGGCGATGAAATAAATTACATAAGACATGCACTTTACGTGCCTGCTTGGGATCAAACCCACAACCTAAAACTCGGTAAGTCACGGCCATTACCACTGGGCCACCACTGCTCTCCAAGTTCCATAGTTTTTAATATAAGTGTTATGTCCATTAAAACACGAGATTTTGGTAAATCAGTTTATTGCGCTGAGTAGCATAGCACAGTACAAATGATTGTATTAAATAACAACCTACCCTCGACTTAGCGAATATTTTTAATAAAAGAATAATTCACAAGTATTGAAGGTACCTACGTTATTCCATATATGACATATCTTCCCCCCAAGTATGTAAAACATAATAATAATATGAAAATAAATATAAACTATAAAACATACTACAAAATTGAAGTTACTTATTTTAACCCTTCACCACATACAACTAAACTTAAAGATATCAATTAATCCTAATTTTTATAACTATGCCATTGGCAATCTGAAAAAGTAATAAGTTCCAAAATATTTATTTTTATTAATTACATCATAAAGTTATATTTTGGAGCTGGCCTAGTATAGGGAGTTTCTCCATGGATAGCAAGTTTATTCCTAATTTTACCGCCTGAAAAACTAGGTTCTGACTCCAATGGAATACCTAACATTTCAGCCCATTTGTCAGAACTGGGTATTTCTATAATTTGCTCACTTTCCTGTATATCAGATTGATCCTGATCCATTTCCTGATAGGGTCTTTCCCCATAACTTTGTTCTAGCATGTCCCTTTCCTCAGTCTGGCCTAATTCCTCATTAGCAATCTGTCTTTCGGAATTTAGTACATTATTTTGTCTGACTAACTGGTCTACATGTCTACTAACTACCATTCCATCTCTAGTCTTAACTCGGTAACTGGCTGGACCGTCTTTGGTTACTACAGTACCTGGTAACCAACGGGGTCCACTGCTAAAATTCCTGTACATAACCTTCTGCCCTACGTCTGTCTGTCTGTTCTTCTTTTGACTATTTCTTACAATTTGATTTTCCCTCCTTTTATGTTTCTGATCATGTGGATTAATAGTGTCTAGCAATGTGCGGATCCGTCTGTTAGACAAAAGCTCTGCTGGACTTTTGTTAGTAGCCGCACATGGAGTTGCCCTTAGTCCTAAGAGCATTTTTGGAATTTTAACATCCCAGAACATACCGTCCATTTTACGAAGTTTATCTTTAACTGTCTGTACCATACGTTCTGCCAAACCGTTGGTGGATGGATGAAAAGGTGCAGAAGTAATGTGTTTAATCTTGTTAGCTTCTAGGAATGTCTTCATCTCAGAAGAAACAAAAGGTGTACTGTTATCCGATACTAATGTCTCACACAGTCCATGGATAGAAAAGATCATTCTCAAGTGCTTAATGACGGTGGCTGAAGTCATATTATTGACAATGAACACTTCTGGCCATTTCGAATATGCGTCAACTAAAATCAAAAAAGTTTTGTTTTGGAACGGTCCAGCCAAATCCATATTTAACCTAGACCAAGGCTTCTCCGGCATCACCCACTCATAACTAGTTTTTGGTGGCATACGCCGGTTTTCAGAACATTTATTGCAGGTCTGCACCAAAGTCTCAATGTTCTCATTTAACTTTGGCCACCAAACATAACTTCTGGCGAGTGATTTAGTTTGAACGATACCACTGTGCGTTTTGTGAAGAGCATGCAGCACTGCTTCACGAAGCGGCGGAGGTACTACTACGCGGCAGCCTAGGAGGACGCAGTCCTCATGCAACGACAACTCAGCCCGATGCAGCCAGTATGGACGTAGCTGATCATCTGATATTTTGGCTGGCCAACCGCATAGAATGTGATGACTAACTCGATTAAGAACGTTGTCCTGTTTTGTAGCGTGTGCTATTTTGTCCACATCAATCGGAAAGTCATCAGGGGCCTCTGCCATCAACAATATGTCACAGAGCTGTGGTTCAGCTTGTTCAGGAACAGGCTGTGGCCAACGACTCAGTCCATCAGCATGACCTATCTGTGTCCCTGGTTTGTGTATAATTTCGTAACTATAGGATGTATAGTTATTATACTCTTTGCTATAGGAGGTTAATATTAAAGCGATTCGTGTCAAACGTGGTGATAAAACATGAGGTATGGGCTTTTTGGGATCAAAAATTCCTAACAATGGTTTATGGTCCGTAACTATCGTAAAAGACCTACCCATTAAGTACCTAATTCTGGAATTTACTTATTCCAAACATTATAGCAGCCGCTTCTTTATCCAGTTGCGAGTAACGACGCTCGTGCGAATGCAATGTCCTAGAACCCATGGCAATAGGACGCTCATGTCCGTCCTCCATGATGTGGGACAAGACAGCTCCCGCTCCGTACTCTGAACTGTCGCAGGTGAGGACCAGCGGCTTGTTCAAGTCATAGTGTAGGTACAAGTGTGAGATCAGAAGATAGTAAATGCTTAGCAGTATTGAAACTGGCCTGCTCTCGGTCAGTCCACACCCACTTCTGCGATTTGTCGAGCAATCTATGTAGAGGCTCTAATATCGTGGCCTTATGGGGTACGAACCTCTCATAAAAGTTATACAACCCAAGAAATGCTTGTAGTTGTTGCACATTTTTAGGTTCTGGATTATTGAGTATGGACTCAACCTTACTCGGTGCCGGGTGAATCCCGTCAGCATCGATAACAAAACCCAAAAATTCCACTCGCTCCTTCGCGAGCTTACATTTGTGTCCGTTATGCTAGCGTACACCAGAACTGCAACGAGTTAGTTTCTATGCCAAAAAACTCTGTGTAAATACTGCCTAATTACTGTAAAAATAAAAAAAAATCTTCCTCTTTAGTTTAGGAAATAAACACCATTTTCACTATGTACGCTAGCGTCACGATCAAGCTAGCGTACACATGGCCGTACTCGAAAACGGCTAATTGTAAAGCAACAGATTTGGACACAAAAATACTGTTCTAATACTTCTCCCGCTATGCAAAATTTCATAACGATTGCTCTTGTAGGAACAGAGATATTGAACAAGACTTTTCAATGACATTCGGAGCTGGCGTCATGGCAGCGTACACATAGTAAATGATAAATGATAAATGATAAATGATAAATGATTTTATTTCTGTAAGTAGGTTTTTACAAACACTTTTACACGTCAATCATATTTTTTTTTAAACTAGATGAGGTCGGCGTTTCCTATCTGACTACTCTGAGAAGAAAGGCCGAAACAAACTCAGAGGTCACAGTCTCTTTTAAAGTCCAGACAGAATCTTGGTCAGATCATGTGAAGGCTATGTAGATCGGTGTCTGAAATGGTCTTTTGAGGAGTAGTTCTTATAGAAAGGGAACTTTTCTTGTAATGAATGCTATATATATAAATAGTGCGTGAAATTCTGCCTCTATTAGTGTAAATACTTTATGCGAATTCGCAGGGGAATAAGCAAAAAAACCTATGTTAAGTTCTAGGAACAAATATACTGACGTACTGTCGCGAACAAAATGAATTATTTGTGAAATTAAAAACAGAAATATAGCATTATTTTCTAATACACGTTAGCATGATGTGTTTTGACATAAATAAAATTAAAATGATTACATACTGTAACACCGCATTGCAAGTACGACATTGCACGGTGTTCGAAAACAGTGGCCCCTCAAGGAAACGACAGGGGCAGGCGCGCGCGCCGGAATTCACCCGCGCAACTACCCCTCCAAGAGCACTCGGCCGCCCGCTACGACAAGGGCAATACGTGCCGCGCGTGAGCACGTCCGTGATAATAATATTATCATCCCCGTAGAATGATAATACTAAAACCGTGTTGTGTATGTGTACCAAATAGTTGTGTAATTAATAATATTATATCAGTACGAAGACAATCATCACAGTCATTACATTACCTATTTATGTGCTTGACTGTAAAAAATTGGTTTGTGTGAAATGGAAAATTTTCTAATTCTAATGTGAAATAGACAATACGTTGTTCGCGCGTGCACAACTTATGGCAGCTCTCATGGTCTTTAAAAAGATGAGAACAATATCATTGCCGTTCACGGATTTAGTCGGACCCTGATGTGTTTAGAATTGTGGCAGTCAATTTATTAGGTAAGTTTACAAATTATTATTTTATGAATTACTAGCTGATGCCACGGCTTCGCCCGCGTGAAATTTTGATCCTGTTCCCGCGTCCCTTGGGACACGTTTCCCGGGATAAAAAGTAGCCTATGTGTTATTCCAGGTTCTATTCTACCCCTGTACCAAATTCCAGCCAGCCGTTAGAGCGTGATTGTGTAACAAACTACTAAACATCTTCACAAACTTTCACATTTATAATATTACTAAGATGTTGTCATTTTGATATCCTAACTTTGGTCATTTTAACTTTTTATCTTGAGTTTGTTCAAATTAAAATGAAATAATTTCATATAATTATCTTCTCTTTTTGTAGCAGGTTTAAATAATTAGTAGCCACGTATGTAGCCGGTACGCGCGGGCACTATTTATACATTCATGTTCATCCCCCTCCCCCCGGTCGTAAACCACATAGTTCACCGTCCCCAATCCTCGTCCCAGACCCTGAAGTTGCATAAAATCTACTAATTCTATTTAAAAATAGTAAATCTAAATACAATTTTATTTTACTTATTTCAGGTCGAAGCCAACAACTGCAGCGATAACCCACGACCATGACGTTATCGTAAACTGGACAGTACCTTGAGTCATCACGACACGTGCCTCCGATAAATTGATACTGGATTGAACTGAATTATGGATACTAACTCAAAAAGGGGTCCAAAACCGAAGGTGCCATTAGAGATACAAAAAGATGTTTATTTACAATTCAAAGATGACTTTTGTAATGGCATAATACCACCTATTTCGCATACTGTCTATAATAGTGTTCAATCTGCTTTAAAAAACAAAATGACAAAAAAGGGTATTCAAATGAGTATAAAAACTAATTATGTTTTTTTCTTTGGACATGTCATGAGCAAAAAAACACTCCCTTTTGTCACTGAACCTATGAGCTGTTCTTCTTCTGGCACAAATTATGACACGGACAATCCAGAACAGGACCGTTCTTGGAATTCTTTGACTGATAACAGTCCTAATAGTATAATACACATTTTATGCGTAGATAAAATAACTTGGGAAGAAATCAAACCAAAATATTATCACTATCGTCGTAATAGTAAAACGGATTGTAAACAACAAAAGAGACTTAAGCTCCAAATAAATAGGTGGACCAATGTCATACAAGGACAACTGTGGAATGCACTAAAATTAAGCTGTACATGGTGTTTTAAAGGAAATTATGCCAAGAGTGATTTTGAAGTTACTTGTAAGGGGTATTGTAAACAATGGTGCCGATTCTGTTGTACACCGAACTAAACTAACTAAACTATCGCTAAAATTCCTTACTTTTGGCTATGAGAATCTTAACGCTATTCTGCAAAATAAAATCTCTAAATTTAAAAATAATTTTGACACATCTAAAATCAAATTTGACAATTATTGCGACTCCACGTGGTACTTGTTTGCCGTACCACGTGATCTTTTTTTAGAGCCGTAGGCGCGCATTATGTGCGGCCTCGACTTGTTTTGTATGGAATTTTTTACTTTTTGTATGGAAAATATAAAAAAATATTACCAACATGTTGAGTTTTATAGGTTTACGGGTTGCAAAGGGGGTCGAAATTTTCATTATTTTTGCGATAGGACACACCGTTTTCGAGATATAAGCAAAAGAAAAGAAAAAAACGATACAGTACCGTTTTTCCATCTGAAGTCGAGGTGTTGGTGTGAATTTTAGTTCATGACAACTAATTTTAGTCCACACCTTTTTAATCGCGATTAAAAATAGTCAGATTTAGTTAAGACAATCAAAATTTTTGGTGAAAAACGTAAAATTCAGAATAGCAAAATTGCCATTTTCACTAAATTATAATCTCAGTGCCATCTTAGTGCTGTCAAACTAAAATTTAGTTAAGTTGTGTCACTTTAGTCAATTTCAGAATGGGAAATCGTCGTTTGACAGGAATAAACTAAATTTTGGTGATTTTTAGTCTAGTTTAGAGAATTTTGTGACAAGAGAATCGGCACCATTGTCATGCAAATATCACAGTCACATCACAACTTAAAACTGAAAATTTAATTGAATTAAAATGTTTAATAACCAATTGGCACAATGATTACAAACATTCCGTTACTATAAAAAATCATATTAGGGCACGTACACGGCATATTCTTTCTCAAAATTTGCAAAATAGATCACCTATATCGGTCAGAAATGAACTAGCTTTTAAACTGATGCAAAAAAATGATGAAGAACCTCCAGTCCTACCAAAATTAGAGACATTACGTCAAATAAAACACCAAAGTAGGAAATCGTTACATTTTCACGAAAACCTTATTTTATCGCTTACGTGTATGGCTTTTACTCCACCGTATGATAAATGTGTGAGAGCTGTATCAGCACTCCCTTTTTATGTTTATTATTGGACAGATGACCAAATAAACTATTATCAAAATTGTCAAAAAACTTGTAACTTTATAAGAGTCTCTATAGATGCTACTGGATCCCTATTTTGTAAAAAAATAAGACCAATTGTTAACGAACACACGGAAATTGCAGAAAAATGTCAAGGCCCTATATTTTTGTACACTATTATGACCGATACTACGGTGAAAAGCAGTGTGCCATTAGGGCAGTTTATTTCTGAAAGACATACAATGGCTAGTATTTCGCAATGGCTAAATACTTGGCTTTCAGGCAGGAAACCTCCTAACGAAGTTGTTACTGATGACTCAGCCGCCCTAATTGGAGCTGTTGTTAAAGCATTTTGTGGTTACAACTCCACAAATGAATATTTGGACAGTTGTTTTAAATTATTAGAAAATAAATCAGATAAAGTCCCCATTTGCCACGTTAGACTGGATACATCTCATTTTTTTAAGACGCTCTATAATCTCACTGTTTTCAAACATGTAGACACGAGAATTATCCATTTTTATGTACAATGCTTTAAACAAATAAAAAATTCTATATCTTACATTCAGATTAAACAAATTATTCAGGATATTATTATTGTGTCCAAACATAAATATCGCGGAAGTATAAATGGACAACAAACACGATGCGAAAGTTCACTACAAAAATTACGAAATATAATTACAGCAGATAAAGAAACGAGTTACCTAGAATACGAGAAAAATGCAGATTATCCAAATTTTGAAAGTAATAATATTTTCGAGGACACTGACATAGATTTAGATACGACATTAATAAAGTTTATTGAAGACGTTGATGCTAAGGAAGATTTATTTATCACATTAAGCGGCGATGACGTAACCGAATTTGAAAACATATTCTATTTTCCACTTCTGAAAGGTACTTTAATCAGACTGTTACGCAAATTACCTATGTGGGGTAATATCATGTGTCCTTTTTTTCAGTCAGATGTTTGTAATAATTCAAGCTCTAACATAGAAAGTTATTTTAGAGATATCAAAAAGCTATTTTTCAATTTTAATTTTGGTAAACTGCGTATTGACGAATTTATCATAAAACATTATACTCTAATAACAGGAGCGTTAAGACTGGGTTCAAGCGATTTAAATAACTTAAAAGCTGAAGAGGAAATGGATGTAAATTCGCGTAATGAAGACGACATGTTTTACGACAACTCTATTTTTAAAGATAACCCCAAATATATTGAAGATTGGCGAGGCCTTGTCAGTAAGCAATATAAAAAAGTGCGTACTACTCGTGTAACATTACACGTTCTACGAAATGGTAATATTAGCACGTCTGGAAACTCTAACATTTTCACCAACACATGTGCATTTGACTCAGTAGTACAAAGTTTAGGTATAGCTTACTTAGACTATCCACGTTTTAAGAAATATATTTCTGACAAAGAAAATATTCTTACAAAATTGATTCAAAATCTAATTATATCAAAACCAAAATCTAAGCAACAATATACCACTAAAGGCATATACGATTCAAGGGCTAATATTTTAATGGATATATTTGAAAACGAAACAGCAGCGTCAGCAGATAATATTATAAATTGTGTTTGTAACGTGACACGAATAATAGACAATATAGCAAAATATGACTTATACAGTGCAGGACGTAGCTTAAAATGCACAAACATAGATTGTGATGTTAATAAGGATAACGTTCGAAAATGTAGTTGGATACCTTTGAACACAAATACCATTGAATCAGAAGGTTTGAAGGCCTTAAGTAAAGCAGCTTTGATTACAGATTCGTATAGAAAATGCAAAATTTCGGCTTGTGTTGGTTACAATAAATACGAATATGATTTATCTAATTTAATTTTTTTCGAATTTAACGATGAAACTGCGGTTAACATAAACGACTTCCCGAAAACGATTGAATTAAATGGGAAATGCTTTCAAATTGTTGCCATTGTTGACTACATTAATAATGGCAGTAATAGCATAGGACATTATAGAACACGGTGTTTCCGTAGACGTACAAAAACTTGGCAGTGTTACGACGATATGTTACCAACACAACGTAAAAGTAAGTCTCCCCCCCTTGTTGTTCCCCACTGTGCTATTTATATCAAGCTGTGATGATTGTTTATTTAAGTAGAGATGAATCTCTATTATTATATACAAATTTCTGTAATGTAAATTTTTAAATTATAACTATTTTGTATACAAGTTTTAAAACACTATTGTAAATAAAAATTAGTTTTGTAAGTCTAACTTAAACTGTGATTTGTCAGTAACAATGTGATTATACTGTGATTTAATATAGTAATTATTTGTACAAATGAATGATTTCATGCAGCAGTTATTATTAGTAAATATTCTCTAAGACTGATTATTGTAACGGTTCCTAATGTGATTATACTGTGATTTTTAATATAGATACTTATTAATGATTGTACAATTTTTATTATTTGTAAATATTCTCTAAGACTGATAAATATGGTTAAATCGTAACCTGTTATGTTGTATTACATTATAAACACAAACAAAAACTAGTACTAAAAAGAAGTAAATTGTCATTATTGTACCAAATCAGTAATAATATGATTATACTGTGTTAAAAAATAATTGTTTTTGGCATAATAAATGTTATTTGAATTTTTCCAATTATTTAATTTTCACTCAGAACTATATCTACAATGAAGTGTACATACTCCTAGTTCAGTACTTCATCACGTTTCAGTTTTAGTTCTCTATTAAAAAAAACTTGACAAAGCACCTTTGAGCATATCTGTACCTGTACTATGAACAGAAATTAACAGGGTTTTTTACTTATTCCCCTGCGAATTCGCATAAAGTATTTACACTAATAGAGGCAGAATTTCACGCACTATTTATATATATAGCATTCATTACAAGAAAAGTTCCCTTTCTATAAGAACTACTATGTGTACGCTGCCATGACGCCAGCTCCGAATGTCATTGAAAAGTCTTGTTCAATATCTCTGTTCCTACAAGAGCAATCGTTATGAAATTTTGCATAGCGGGAGAAGTATTAGAACAGTATTTTTGTGTCCAAATCTGTTGCTTTACAATTAGCCGTTTTCGAGTACGGCCATGTGTACGCTAGCTTGATCGTGACGCTAGCGTACATAGTGAAAATGGTGTTTATTTCCTAAACTAAAGAGGAAGATTTTTTTTTATTTTTACAGTAATTAGGCAGTATTTACACAGAGTTTTTTGGCATAGAAACTAACTCGTTGCAGTTCTGGTGTACGCTAGCATAACGGACACCTTACATTTGTCCTTATTGAGACGTAAACCTGCCTTCTCAATACGTCCTAATACTGCATCAAGACGCTGCGTCATCTCTGCCATGGTGCGACCGCTGACGATGACGTCATCAATCAGCACGGCGACACCAGGCACGCCTGCCAGCAACGCTGTCATCAGCCGTTGAAAGATGCCTGGGCACGCTTTCACGCCGAATGCTAACCTATGTACGGTGTAAAGACCTTTACATGTGTTTAGTGTTAAAAGGCGTGACGTGTCTTCTGTAACGACCACTTGTGTGTATGCGCGATCAAGGTCTAATGTCGTATAAAATTTTCCTCCAGATATAATTGCGAAAATTTCACTAGCTGGAGGCATCGGGTACGTATCGGTTTCCGTAGCCTGATTTACCGTACTACGATAATCGCCGCACAGACGGACCGCACCGTTCTTTTTTATTATTGGGACTACCGGAGTGGCCCATTCTGAATATGATACGGGTTGCAAAACATTTTCACCTACCAATCGATCTATCTCTTGTTCAACCCTAGCTTTAATAGCGAACGGTACCGGTCTAGCTTTCAAAAACTTAGGCGTTGCATTCGGTTTCAAATGAATCGCGACGGGGTCTCCCCGGTAAGTACCGAGTTCGTCCTTGAAGACCTCCCCATACTTGGTTAATAATGCATTCGTTGCTGACAAGTCAATATCTAAAATTTTATTAAATTTTATAGAAATTTCGAGGGGCTCAAACCAATCACGTCCCAATAAGTTTGGCCCTGAACCTCTAGCCACTATTACGTATAATTCAGTTTTAATGTCCTTATACACGACCGAGACCGTTGCTTGTCCAATCACCGAAACCTGTGAGTTGTTCCAAGTGCGCAGCCGAGTGTGCATGGGACGCGGCGCGGCGGCGGCGCGCGGTTGTAGGCGCGCCCACGTGCGCTCGTTGACCAGTGAGAAAGCGGCGCCCGAGTCCACTTCCATGTCCACAGGCACGTCGTTCAGCAACACGCGTAGCTTGTAGGCAGGAACGCGCGTGTTCGCGCCCTCCACTTTGTAAATCCCGTTCAGCTGCGCGTCAGACTGCACCTCTTCAGCGTGGTTTACTTTTCCAGAGGTAGGTACTTTTCTTTTTAGCTGTGCATATTTTCTCGATATGACCCTTTTTCTTGCAAAAATGACAAACTGTATTGATAAAACGGCATTCACCACCGTGACGATCACCACATCTGTAGCAAAGACGAATGTTTGATTTTGTTTTTAACGCGTTGATATCCATCGGCTCAGGCGGGGGCGGCGCGGCGGCGGTATCGGCGTGTGCCAGCGTGGCCGCGCGCTCGGGCTGCTGCATCATGCGCGCGTCTCTCCCCGCGGTCTCGGCAGACACCATGGCGTCAACGACGTCCTTGTACTCGAGATTGTCTTTTTTCAACAGCTCGTACTGCAGTTTACGATCGCTCATGCCACACACCAATCTGTCCCGCAACATGCGTTCCAGATTTGGAAAATTACAGTTGGTACTGATTTTTCTTAACTGAGCGATATATTCCGTCGCTGTCTCGTCCTTTGTTTGATCACGATGGTAAAATTTGTATGACACTGATATTTCATTTGGTTTTGGACTATAATGTTTGGTCAACACATCTATAACTTCCGGATAAGTCACTTCACTTGAATTTTTTGGAGTGATTAATGCAAGAACAGTATCGAAAGTCTGAGCACCACAAATCGTAAAAAAGTTAGCTTTTTTGACCGAATCGAGGACGATTCCACTAGCTTCAAAGCAATAATTGAGTCGAGTTACGTAACTGTCCCAATTGTCTGTTTTCACATTGAACTCATGAAATTTCACTAATTTACGCTCCATTGTTCACAATTTACACTCGTCGCCACTGTTATGTCCATTAAAACACGAGATTTTGGTAAATCAGTTTATTGCGCTGAGTAGCATAGCACAGTACAAATGATTGTATTAAATAACAACCTACCCTCGACTTAGCGAATATTTTTAATAAAAGAATAATTCACAAGTATTGAAGGTACCTACGTTATTCCATATATGACAATAAGCAAACCCATTAATTGACTAAACAGTACTGTGTAGCTAGTTTTGAATTGTCTGTGCAATAACCATGGTATATGATGCAATATTCCTTAATATGAGTAGTGAAGCACAAAGTTGTGAAAATTAATAAAATAATTAAATAGAAGATTATAATGATTTATTCTCAATCCATATTACAAGAGATTACAAATCAAAAAATATGGCCAACCTAAAAAATACAAAATCGAAACAGATTCTTATCCATAGTAAAGCTGCATTCATATCATTTCACTTTACTTATTAACTAGATTTTCACATAATTTAGACGAGTCTCTCCCTGTAAAACCAGAAATTTGACAAATATAAAAGATTGAATGAGAACTCTTTCTACAGTCTGGCTTTCGAGAGAATCCATTCCTGGGGCTGTACTATGACGTGTTAACACCATCATGATTCCGTTGCGAAAGAGATAGTGCTATCAGTCATGTATAGCTCCGTCTCTCTTTCACGCTGAAACAATGATGGAATTAACACGTCATAGTACGGGGTTTCAAATTAAATCTTTATTATTTCCTAGAATTGTCACACTGACAGGTGTCAGGAACGCATTCTCTCGACACGAGTCGGACTGTAGAAATAAACCAGGTAACCATGTGGTGGAGCAAGTCTTCGACATTTTCTACCACAAGTCCAGAAAAAAGAAATTATTAATGCTGCTCTACTTCCTTACAAATAGGTATTTGTTACACTACTGCACACTTAATACTTTATTACCATTTCAGCAAAGCTAGATAAAAAAATATTTTTAATTGGCACCAGTTGGTAAACATTTCTGAAAATACTCTATAAAAATAAGGCACAATATAATCACATTATGTAATACATTTTATAATCTCTTATAATTAATATACTAGGTATTATTTGTGCGATAATTACATAATACGAAATTAATGTACAAAGTTATCTTAAAACTATAAAAAGAATGTAATAAGGAATGCAGTAATTCTCATTTGGAGTTTTGTCTTACAGAGAATGGATGTGTCCTTCAATAATTTTAAATATGGAACCCTAAAAATAGGTATTTAAACTTTTATTATACTGCAATGATCTCATGTCATCACCGGGTAGACATACTTAATAATTATAATATCTTCTGTTTACATGGACAGCAGACAGCAAATACATGCATATACACCATATACTAAGTGTAGGACAAATCTATTCCTGTCTTAACAGATTTTGACAACTTTAGTGATAAATAGTACATCTTGCCAAAAAGCCTTCACTATACTCTAATATAAAAAGTAATTGAGTAAACAATCACTGACAAAATTTCAGTCTTAAAAATTATATTCCTCTCATGATATAAAGTGTTATACTCTTTTTGGACGGCTTACAATAGCATAGTCTGTCCCATTACACATGTTATGAGAGATATCCTCCAAACCAACTTGGTTCTGTAGAGCTTGGACTTGAGCAGCAGTGGGTACTTGAGGCCCTGGGGTGTTGGGCTTTCTTATCATACCATACCCCAAGTGGGAGTCATCTGCTAATCTTGCTGTCTGCATTACATTTTCAACCTCATCATAATCATTCCAAGTGTCTTTATTCTTTGGCTCACCAAGAGCCAATGTCGTAGGACGCGCTTCAATCTTTTTGTAACGGGAAGATTTATTCAATTTGCTTGTTGACCCAAAATAAGCCAACCTATCATAATTTTCATCTTCTGGATCAACTACTGGACTTGGCAGCAGAATAATTCTTGAAGATTCTGGACCAGTAGTATTTAAATTATCCTGAGATCGAGAAATGAGTTTGATACAGTTTGGATTGTCTCCCAAATTAGGTGTAAATTCGGTGTGCTCAGGTTCATCTATCCCTAATGTTTTCCATGCGTCAGATCTTACTTCAACTTTATCATATGGCACTGTCTGGTTAGGAGGACTATGTTCCCTTTTCACTTGGTCAATTGGTTCATAGTTATCAAGTTTCTTAAACCTTGCAAAGTCTGAGGTCTCCTCAGATGAAATCGGAATGTCTTTACTTTTGAGTAGGTTGATGATTTTACGAGGGGGCTTCAGTGGCTTGGGTTTCAGTGCTGGTTTTGGCATCAGTAAAGGTGCAGTGTCTCTTTCTGAGCATGAACTGAGTTGGCTAGAAACAGAAGCAGTCTTAAACGACAGTGAACTCAAGTTCAAATCATCGGGCCTTGCAGCAACTAGGGGACTTCTAGACCCAGGGAATAAATTGACACTTGACTGAATATTAAATTCACTGTGCTCAGGACTGTTCAAATTGTCATTTCCAATCATTTGCTTCATTGTTTTCATTTTTAAGGACAAGCACTTGAAAATTTCTGATTGGTTTGGGTGTTCCAAATGGAAGATACCTTCACCAGTATCACATTTGCGGCCAGCTTCAAATGTAAATTTACCCTGTCTGTAACCATAACGTCTTATGAACCTGTAAGGCCAAGTGGCATATACTTTATCATCATTTTGAGCTCTTAATTCTATGGCAGTAGATGTGAGCAAAAGGATATATCGGATTGGTTCAAAACCACATCTTATTGAGGCTTCGGAGGGGCACATTTTGACTGAGAATACACCCTCTCCAGATGAACAATACAAATCATTGTCTTCGTCACAGCTGAATGGATTTGAGTCTTTATCTTTGAAAGCCACTGATTGTAGGGCTGTCACCCATTCTAAGGTTTCCGCCTCTGACTGTGTGCTCAGCTGTTGAGTGTGTGATTTTGTAAGTATTGTAATAGTGTTTGGACTAGAATGTGTTATTTTTATACAATTTTCGAGTGTAATAATTTTAGGTATAGCACCAGTAGTGACGTCATCTTTGTTGTCAAATATTTCAAGACGCTCTATTCCTCGTTTGCTGGCAGTGAACAGGATACAGTGTTTCTGTTGCCAATTTTTCTGTGAATAAGAAATAGATGATATTATTATTAAATACTCATAAATATTTATAATAATATTCATTTTCTTTATCGGCATGAAAATGTGTACAGTGAAGCCCTGAGAGTTGTTACAGGAGTCAGTGTCAACTACCAATCAGTAGGTTCTGGATGTTGTAGAATAATTATACAGGGTGTCTCGTAAATAATGGATCAAACGTAACGGGTAGGTAGCTTACCTCATTTCCAACAATTTTTTTTTTTCGATTTGAAAAAAAAAATCAATTGTACATTTTTTTTCTAAGGCAAATAAAATTATATTTGAAAAAGAAATTATTAACAATAAGCTATTCAGAAGTTTTTGACAAAAATCATACCTAAAAATGTTATTAGTTGCAGCGACAGCATTAAAAACACTGAATGCTGTTAGAGAAAATGGTAAAATTCGAAAAAATAAATATCTTGGTTACCTTACCAATTTTTTTTAACTGTTCAAATTAGTTGTTTGAAATGAGGTAAGCTACCTACCCATTACGTTTGATCCATTATTTACGGGACACCCTGTATGTATAGATTGATTGACATTTTAAATATAGATCTTACATACCTACTATATGTAATAATTTTCCTGCAAATATGGTTTTGAGTAGGTGGATTAATATTAATTAATAGTAGGTGTAAAGCTTTGAGTTAAATTTTTTGGTATGGTATGTAATGCGAAGGAATGAAGAAGATGATTTTTTTAAACTAAAATTACAGTTAAATTAATAAATGATATGAGGAATGTTATGGTTGATAGCTAAAGAAGTGGGGGAAAAAATTGGATTATGTGATATGGCTAGAAAGGGGGACTCTTGAGATAAAGTTTAGCAGTTTTATGAAAGAAGACACACTGCACCAACCCCAAATAAATAGGGTTAAGGTCTGGAGGATGATGATAATGTCTGATGTCTAATTAAAAGTATATTGGCCAGAAGTTCATTTTGCAATAACAAAAAGACAAGTTTTGGTCATAAATTTTGCAGTAAGCACTGGTTTCCTGCAACTGGGCACAAATGAATTTAATTCAAATAATAGATACGCACAATAAACAAGTTAGTGATGATAATATTATGATTAGGTAGGTAGGTAGGTAGGTAAAGTACCTACACAAATTTTAAATTATCCTATTACTTCACAACTATTATTTTCATTTGAAATAAAATTTACAAATGAATCATTCTAACGAGTTTTGCTACCAACTATATCAATCAATGAAAAAGTTACCGAAATGGCAATCAACAACAAGGCAACTACCTTTCCATTGAGTCACTACTTGATTACAATAATGCTATAACCACGCAGATTACGTGTTGGTGCATGAATCACATGCACTAAAACTTTCGTAATGTAACTAAGGTTGTAATGTTTGATTTATACCTTTTTAGGGAATTTACTAAACATATTCCCTCCGGCAGGCGGAAATAATAAACAACCGGATTTGATCTCGTCGTCTTGTTCCATTTTCCGCGTTTGATTTTTCTAAATGTAAAAACGCCTCTTGAATTCGAGTAACACTAAAAAACATAGCACAAACAATACTTCGTTGTTGGTTTCACGCTTAAAGTTAATTCATGGGTGCAATAAAATAGTTCGTATGAAATGAAAATGTGAATACACGATTGCTTCAACTTCAATGACAGAAAAAGAGTGGATTAAGGATGGGCAAGTCGTGTCATGGATACACTGGAAACCACAGATTAGAAAGCATTTTAGACGATTAATATTCGGTTCTTCGATTTGGTATTATTTTGATAAAGTACGTCCAACAGTGCATGGTGAGAATTTGACATTGATAGCGCCTTTATGTCGGAGTAGTAAAAGTGATTTTCGTAGTTCAATTGTTACCAATGATGGCATAATTGACTAATATAATATTATGTATGTACGACAACCATAACAAAAGCCACTCCAAGTGGTGAAAGGATTAGTATTAATAATAGTCACTGCGTCACCGAGTGCTAGGTGTCCAGGGTGCGCCGGACGTTTGGGGATTGGTACTATATTGTAGTCTGTGGGGATTGGGTACCAATTTCTAACGTCATTCGTCTATATTACTATACTCTTTGCGTCATTCGGGGAGGTTCCTTTCTTGCACTTACAATAAAGTTAAGACACTTGTTATTTTAAAAAGAAATACTGAAAATATCTAAAAATAGCCATAAGTGATTTAATAAAGTAAGATAATTATACTGTAAATGTAATTTTAAACAAAAGTAATGAGAAAAAAATAGAAAAAAAAAAGAACTTTGAGGAAACGAATCGATACGTGAGCTTCTGAAAAATATACTATTTATAATATATTTTTAATAAACGCTATTCTTTTTGACCACATGTGATTTGCCAGTCTATTCACTATTGAGACTGTTCTGGATCTTCACTCTACCGATCGGTATTCACAATCGGACAACAAATAAAAGTATTGATTTATTTATTTTCGTACAAAATGAGTATAATTATAAGGATCGTAGCAGGTGGCGTTTTGTAGTTTCTGCACCACCATGCCACCATGGGAAGAAGGCGCAAGTTTATGGTTGCGTTCCGAGTTGCACTGTAATCGATTTGAGCGCGCTTACACGCGTACCGAATTAGCGTGAGCGCGATAACGATGTCCCGTGAATCGTCATAGATGACGTCATGACACGCGCCATCTTGCGATAACGCCGACCATGCCCTAAATTAATATCACCGTGAGCGCTGTCAAAAATGATGGTAAACTAAAGCGGCATTTTCGAAATTATGCTGTAAAATCCATCCAGAATACCAGAAATGAGCTAAAAACTCATGCGCATTATGTTTCATTATTGTTGCATCTATGTTATTTGTAATTCTTGGTAACAATTATGAGTGTAATTGTAGTTTTATTAATTATTTTTAACATAGCCAATAATATCGACACACATACATATAAATAATGTGAACCCCATGGGTATGTTTTAAAGTGATACAATAATGCGAACTGTAAGAACTGCCTTTTCACCTGTGACAAACAATAAATAAATGATTATTGTGCAGCGTGTGTGCTGTATTTCAGGATGGTGTGAATAGAAACTATTTACTGACTTGATAATGGAGATTTATTTTAAACTTTGATGTTAGATTTATAATCAGAGAGAGAGTTACGGTCGACTGCGGGCGCGTTGGGAAGTCGCTGCGTCCCCGTAAGAGGGCGCGGCTAGCGGTTCCGGGGCTTCGCCCCCCGGCCGCGGATGCAGTACGGCGGCCCGTAAATACGGGCCTCTCATTAGGTCCGCTACAGTATGGCTTGTTAGCCGCGGTCGGGCGCGTGTTTGTTACACGCGCCCGTGTGAGTGGTTGCTATGTGTTTTTCTGTAGGCGCGCCACGGCGCTGTTTCACAGCGCCGCTATCTTCACGACACCTCGGCGGTCTGTCCCCGCCAGGTGAGACCCCCAGTTACCTGGGGGAGGCCCGGCGGGGGACGACCAGCGACGAAGGTGCCGACTCGACGCTCCTACAGAGTAGGGTGTGTGGCTCCCGTCCGTCCCGCTTCCAGAGCTAGCCGGTCACGGTCCGGGCTAAGAAGCCGTCGTGTGCGTGTGAGCGGTATTGTACTGTGTAACACCGCTCAGTGTCTACGTGAATCGCCGCCCGCGCCGCGCATTCACGTGTGTGTTTAGGCGCCTGTATAGAGGTGGGTGTCTGTATTTCGTTTACGTAACGTGCCTATATTAACCTAGCACACGCTACGCAACGGATGTATGTGGTGTTGTGGAGTTCAGTTGTTTCGAGTAAGCCGCGTGTAACCTGGATGCGGCTTACTCGGGAGTCAGTCCGGTGGGATGGGGTCGTCGTCCGCTACCAGGTCGCGGGGTAGGGGTCTCGCGTCAGGGGGGCGCGCATGCCAGGGCGCTATCTGCTTGACATGGGGCCAAGCAGATGCGTCGGCACGCGCGAACATTCCTTTCGCGAGGCGCCGCACAAACTCATCCAGGCCCTCAATCCCGAGGTCCCGCTGGATGACATCGTTCCTCACGAAGCGAGGGGCGTCTACTATTGTCCGCAACGCTTTGTTATGTTGCGTGCGGAGCAGCTTCAAGTTGGACTCGCTCGTGAGGGCGAACCAAGCGGGGGCGGCGTACGTCAAGATTGGGCGCACGTACTGTTTGTACACGCACAACTTGACGCGCGCCGGGAGGCGGGACGAGAGCACTGGTTTAAGGAGGTTGCGGGCGACCCTACCCTGTGCGGCGACCTTGCGGACGTGCAGCCCCATCGTGAGCCGACGGTCGATGGTGACTGCGGGCGCGCATTTTTTTTTTTTTTTTGTGTATGGCATCTCGCAGTTGGCCTTGAGAGGCCGTGACTGCTTAACCGGTCAATCCTGTGGTGCCTTCGAGCTAACTCAAAGCCTCCAGCCAGGGGCATAATATTAATTATAAACTAAGCGACCATCACCTAAGGGCACCCCCTGTGGGGTACGGACCTCGGCTTAGGGCGTCGCTGGGGAAGGACAGCAAGTTGGGGACAGGCTGGATCAAAGTGGGTTCATTATTATTAAGGGGTATAACTACTGGCTCAGCTACGCCACCAGCTGGCTCTGTGGATCCGATCAAGGGAGGGGAAGAGGAATCTATCGGGGAGGAACGCGGACGCGGACGCGGATGCGAAGCACCTCGGCGGCGAGGTCGGAACTTCGTTTTGTGTCTGTGTTTGTATACTGTACTGGTGGCCCTACTGCTTTCCTGGAGGAGGGAGGTGGGGTCGTCGGGGTCGGTCAGTGCGTGCCTTGGACGGCGGATTCTACTGATTCTAGAGGGGACATAACTGGCGGCCTTCGCAACCAGAGGGTTGCGATGGCTGCCAGCGGTATCGAAGAAACGCTTGCATGCGCGTTTCATGAATTGTTGAATGGTGGGGATTTTCAAATCTACATGTAAGTTTATGTTACGAACGAACCAGGGGGAACCCGTGATTTTACGTAGAAAACGGTTCTGTAGGGTCTGCATCCTGTGGATGTGCCGGGGGTGGGCCTGTGCGAAAACAGCACAGGCGTATGTCATAATAGGTCGGATGCATGCCGTATAAATGCGCAGTTTGCACCTGAGTGACAATTTACTGCTTGCATTTAGGACGGAATGTAGTCTACTCAGAGCAAAGGCGGCTCGCGAACGAACCACCTTTATGTGCTCTGCGAAGGAGAGACGTCTGTCCAAAGTCACACCCAGATATTTGGCATGCTTCTCCCAAGGGATCGGCTTGCCAAACATCTTGATCGGGCGGGGGCGGGCGCGCATTGCCGGGGCACCCTTTTATAGGCACTGATTCGCGAGATGCGCGAACCGCCGTTTTTTCTAGATCTTGTGCCCACCGACCAATGGCAACGCATGAAGCGACGGAGCGGCGTTTTCAGGTTTTGACGTGTCCGCGAACCTGTTGTCGCAAGAACGCGGCTCCGCCGCTGTCGGCCTATCACAGCGTTGTTTACCTTCACGACTCGACGGAGCGGCGTAAACAGGTTTGGACTTGTCGCCCGGCACGCGGCTCCGTCGTTTTACATAACAATAAAACACCTTATATGCTAAAAAATCTTAAACTAAACATAGAATGTCTTAAATCTAACTTATATAATGCTATAAAGTCTTATCCTAAACAGTGGCGGCGGTGCCGCTAGATTATACCTATGTCGCTGTCGTGCACAATTATGAACATGGTATTTTACTTCGGGGTAAATCTTTGCCGGGAGCATGTAAATACGCTAATATAAGTACTTCGATGTCCGTTTCATCCCTGGGCGAATTGTCGTTCTCAAACTCAAAATCTGAGTTATCCGAGTAGATAGAGTAAAGACGATAAGTAACTTGTTTTGATTATCGTTGAGTACGTAGTGGAGTTTTTACTTTCCTAAGCTATCCTTTGTCAATCTGACTGACTCCAATCCTAATCTTGGTGCTCTGGGCCCATTACCTAAAGGCGATAAGTACCTAACTTGTTTTGATTATCGTTGAGTACGTAGTGGAATAAAAGCAGCACCATTAATCAAGTCAGATAATTTATTTTTCATTATTACAAACTATTACACGCCATTACTACATTGCAGCTTCACCGGAAGAGGGAGTTGTCACTTGATCTATCATATACTAAATATACATAAACTACAATTTCCAATATAGAGTAATCCAACAAAATAGAAGTGCCAATGCGTTAAACTTTAATTTGCAGAAGAATAATCGGTCTTATTTGTGCAAGGTTTGAGGTTGACGTTGAGCGACCACTGTGAGCGCGTTCACGAGCGTTCCGAATTGATGACAGTTCTAAACTGTCATAATCATGATAATATCTAATACGGAACGCAAAATATCGATGTGATTGCTGTGAGCGCTCATGTTCTAATTCGGAATGCAGCCTAAGTGTGTATCTTTGTTACTATTTTCGTAATTTCTGTGCTCTCAACCCAACCCTATTTATGTCCGCCCGGCAGCTGTCAGTGTCACATGAATGTCCGAACTCTGTCATTTGGCTATCCATCCATGAGAAGTTGTTTTGTTTCCGAAAAGAAATTCAAATAATTTTTAATTGTGAAGCCAAAATTTGTAAAATAATCTAACGCAATGTCTGGCAATATGAACCCTTTAGCTGGCACGGCCCATTTACTCGATGAATTAGACAGTACGTGTCATAAAATTTGGTTTTTGTCTTCATAAAATTCATGTATTTATTTTTATCAAAACAATTCTTGTTTTACAAAGAGAAACTTATGGTGCTGCTGCGTGATGGAAGGACATTGATCGGGTACCTTCGCTGCGTCGATCAATTTGCCAACTTAGTTCTGCACAAGACGATAGAAAGGATTCATGTCGGCCGAGAGTACGGAGACATTCCAAGAGGTATATTTATCGTTAGAGGAGAAAATGTTGTTCTTCTTGGTGAAATAGTAAGTTGGGATATTATTTATAATAAAAATAAATACTAATCTCTCTGTATATCAAATCTCCAGTTAGGGTCAGTGGGTCGTCTTAGGGCCTTGACATGCTCTCTTGTGCATCAATTTCTTTTTCCTGCATATTTATGCAAAAATATTTATAGAAAAATATTGCGAAACCTTTCCTAACATACATAGTCAAAAACATAAAACAATCTTTAGTACATTATCACTGATGTCTTAGACTTTATCTTCAGCCGCTTCCTCATAACTAAAGGATGTGACTATAATGGGCTATTCTTGGATTTCTTTAATCAAAGTCTTGGACTTACACAAACTTAGAGCAAAAGTACCTACCCCTAGATTCTTGGTTGTAAAATTAACATTAAATTAATTACCTCAAATTTTTAACTGATTATTATCTTATGAATTTTCAGGACAAGGACAAAGAAGATAATTTGCCACTGACAGAAGTGTCTGTAGATGACATTCTTGATGCTCAAAGGAGAGAACAAGATGCTAAGATTGAGCAACAAAAGTTACTTTCAAAGGCTTTGAAAGAGAGAGGACTCAACTTATTAGCTGAAATGGGACATGATGATATGTTTTAAATGTCTCCAGCTTTTATCTCTATTCTCTAAGACTGTGATTATGTAATAAACTCTATCTATCATTCGTATTTTGTATAATTCATGAGTAGGTATCTAGCCATTTGAAGACCTAGACATATTGCCTTTTCCAGAAAATTCGAAATCCTTTGAATTTATTTGTTGCATGAGATTCGGTAGTCAGCATCATACCAATTTATTAATCAATTATATCAAGTGGCCACGGAGTTTAGAAACTCCGTGAGTGGGACACTTACATTTGGCTCAGTACCTGAATATTACACACATCAAGTGTCTAGGGAAGAAGGTAATTTAAATATATGTTTTATTACCTTATTGAAATTATTTTTTTTTTCGTATGTGTAGGTCGAGAGAATACCTACTCTGCTTTTGCAAAGACTTCGCAATTTTTACGTTAGTTAATCCTGATATTAAAATGTCATGAAAGATATAAATAAAAGTTTATGATGGTTTTTATTGCATAAAGGTGCTCCCTGACTGACAAGCATTCGCCTGTAATGTAACATTAGATTCGATTTTGAGCATTAAGTTGATTACACAATGTCAGACGAAGCGGTCGTTGTGCTGAGCGCGGCAATATTAAAATTATTATTCGACATTTTTATTTACAAAAAAAAAAAATAGAAGAAACAATATTGGTGCCATGAACTAGGTATTTCAAAACCAAAGCAATGCTCGAATCTGTAACATTACAGATTGCGTACTGTAATGCTCGGTTCTCCTCCCTCACTGATGTAATGCTTGAATCTGAACTGTTACATTACAGGCGAATGCTCCCGGTGAGGGAGCGCCTTAAAATTATCAATTAGTAATCCGTATTTCAAAATCGCACCGATTTGGCATACTCAATACGAGTGTATGATATTAGCTCAGACATGTGTTTGCAACGACTTGGGCAGTATGTGGGTCAGTGGGGCGAAGTAGTAGGAGTAGCAGTATACGCTGGGCACTAAGAGCAGCAAATTTTTTATTTTTTTAATCTAGTTAGTTAAGTACCACAAGCTTTACTGCAGAATCGGGTTAAACTTGACCATAGAAACCATTTAGGTTCTGTTCTGAGAAGCATGGCCCTACGACACACGTAGGCGTAGTCGACGGAGCCCCGGTACCTACCTACTTATAATAATAATATTGTTTGTTTTTTAACCGCAGGGCAGCATGTGGCGAGCTGTTGGGCAGTAGCGACCCCACGGACCCTACCTCCCGGGAGAAGTCTTGTTTATCATCTCTGGCTTGACTTTATTGGCTGGCTGGAGTGAACAATGACGAGGAACAGAGCTCCCACCTCTTTCTTGCCTTTATTGGCTGGCTTGAGTGGAGGTTCGCAAGAGCAAACGTGCTCGGAGGAAGGTAGTATTCCAGTAAGGTGCTGATAGGGATCTTGACCGTACTTCCGGGATTGTTCTAATAGCCGTGGAATACCTACCTCTCCACTCCTCAAGCACCTCAGGAAGTGTTGCCTCCTTGTTGCTACGTCACTATGTGCTAGCGACCGTTTTCGGGGGCCCATTATTGAGTGTGCAAGTCACCCCCTGCCATTTTATCCGTGTATTACACAACATTGATCAGGCAGGGGACATAGTCCTTCCATAGTCCTAGGTAATCAATCCACTATAGCCACCCAAACCCACAGCCCAATATGTTTTGTTCCTATATTTTGCAATAGTCCTGCACCAACCGGGGGTTGTCCTTGGGTACATTTGCATAGTGCATACAGGGATAATCGTCGGTTGGTGCCTCAACACTTAAAATTGTGTAAGGGCCTCTGCAAGTTGGCTTCGGCCCCTCGTACGCCTTCCAAAGGTCCGGGACCCCAGGGTCCCGAGAAATGTCAAGCCATAAAAATAATAATGTTTTATTTAAAAAAGGGGCACATTTACAATAAACACAATTAAAATATAATAACAACAACAAACAGAAAAAAAAACAATAATATAGCACAGTAGGTAGCTTATTCTCCTGAACTCATTTCTGCCATATGCCATTCTGAGTGGAATTAATATGATCAATACAAAAGAACGTTAATAGGGAGTAACGTCATTTGAGTCGAGAACAATTGATCAGAGCCCTGGGAATGTTGGAAGATGGTTTTCGGCAACGTGCTGTAGTGGCATCTCTCTGGGCAGTACCTACTTACACTTAGTCGACACACACACTTAGTCGTTCTGCCACAGTGATGCGGTAACGCAGAGCAACATAGAGGACGAGCTCGCATCACCACACGCAGACAAGATCGTTACATACAAATTACTGCTCGACGAAAACGCACAACGACCGAGATGATGTTGGTTACGAGGCTTCATACCTCTACAGGGATGTTAATAAGCGATCAAACCATAAGAAATCGCTTGCACGAAGTCAATCTCCGTTCCCCAAGGCTGCTACGTGTACCGCCAATTGAGCCCCGCAATCGCAGAGCCCGTTTACAATGGGCTCGTGAACACAGAAATTGGGCAGAAGTAGAGTGGCGTTTTGTGTTTTTCTGACGAATCTCGCTTTGGTATGAGGCCAGAAACTAGACGTACCTACACGGTTTTAGAGGACCCCTGGACACCAAGAATGTTTAAAATCATGCCAAGAAGTCCATGCTTCTACAGTGTTGGAACACATAGTTCGAGTGTAGCCTCAGGGGCGCAGGACTTGTCGAGAGGATCCGGCAATTGGGACTCGAGGTGGCCTTGCACAAGTCCGAGGCCATGTGTTTTCATGGTCCTCGGAACGCGCCACCGTCGGGTTCCCAAATAACGGTAGGAGGGGTTCACATCGGCGTCGAGTCGACGATGAAGTACCTGGGACTGGTCCTCGACAGCCGGTGGAACTTTGTAGAGCATTTCCGACGTTTGGCTCCCAGACTGGAAAGGGGCGGGGCTGCCTTGAAGCGGCTCCTGCCCAATCTAGGGGGCCAAACGCCTCCTGCCGGAGGCTCTACGCAGGGGTCGTGCGGTCCATGGCCCTTTACGGGGCACCGGTGTGGGCGCATTCCTTGAGGTGGCGGCCAGCCCGCTGGTTGAACGCGCCCCAAAGGGTCATGGCCACCCGGCTGGTCCGGGGATACCGTGCGGTCTCCGGTGAGGCAGCGAGCCTCCTTGCCGGATTACCGCCATGAGATCTGGAGGCAAAAGTCCTCGCGCACATTTGGGAGTGGCGCGAGGAGGTGAAACGCCGGAGCGTAGCTCCGCTGCCGCGAGAAATCACGGTACAGCGGACAGAGCTCCGGCGGGATCTCAGGGCGGCATGGAGAATGTGATTGTCGCAACCCAGCGCTGGGCACGCCACAATTGCGGCGATAAGTCCCCTCTTTGACGAGTGGCTAGAGAGGCGCCACGGCGTCCTCACCTTTTGACTGACGCAGGTCCTCACCGGACACGGTTGTTTCGGGAGGTTCCTGTTCCGGATAAGGCGGGAGGAAACGCCCGGGTGTCACCATTGTGTGCATCGCCCGGAGGACACGGTGGAGCATACTAATACTAGTAATTATCTTTTTTTTTCTCGGTAAAATACCAATTTTATAGGAGCTTCTGAAAAGCATTGTCCTACGGTACAGCGTTTCTATATATAATTCCTCTAAATAATAGGCCTTCGAATATTTTTATTTATTAACCAAGCAAAATAATATTCAAGCAAAAAAAAATTGTTTTGCATATCGTTGGTTTCTCGGTTATATCGTAAAGCACTAAATACAGGCTGGCCGGAACATTGACGTCCAAAAATAAAAATTCGGTCCCTCGTATCGTGGGGTATTCGAATCACCCCCATGTATGTTCCGCGACTTTTCATAGTTTTCGAGTTATGAATTTTTTTCTGAATGTTTGAAAATTTTCGACCTGACCAACCTAAAAAAATTCAAAAAAAAAAGTAGAGGGTTTTATCGAGTTTCTTTTTTTGCAACTGAATTTTCATAAGTAGTACTTTTATGCATAAAATAATCAGCTTCGTAACTGTGGTGAAAGTTATGAAAATGTTGATCTAAAGTGAAAAATTTACGTTCGGTAAATTATGACTTAAATTTTCAACTTCAAATTAAAAATCTAAACAGGTGACTTCATGGTTCTCAAGTAGGCTTCAAGAATGCGCCAGACTCTCAGCTTTCATAATCATTAAAAAACGTAGGACTTAATAGGGCTAACTTTGGCCTTAATCGGCCTTCAAAGACTGCGAAGTGGAAAATTCTTAAAATTAGCTATCTGATTAATAAATTTTTTTTTTCCATTTTCTCGCTCCTAAGGTTATTTAGTTTGCTAACCAAAAATGACTGCAGGAAAGCTAAGATTTAAACACGGAGATTTTTTTAAATGTTAGTTTAATGAATTTTGCGCGATCCGTTCTCGTGGACTATGGGTTGTAAACGAGGGTGCAACTCTTTTACCTGCAATAACAATGGACCGAGAGGAAAAGAGACCGAATTATTGCTATCTCTCTCACGCAAGGCGCGCAACCGAAGCCAACGCAAAACAAGTACCTCAGTCGTACTCACATTGTGTTTACTGCTATACGCGTGTCGCCATTTTGTCTTTACCACACTCGCTTTGCCCACGGACTCCGCTGCCTACTTGTTTGACTACTTTGCTCGTTTATTGGACTGTGTTTTGCATTCTGATTTGGACTTTTTTTACGTGGAAGTGTAAAAAATGAGTTACACGTTAAGTGAATATGCAGAGCATTATTTTTATGGAGTTGCACAAGGAAACGGCCATGAAGCAGCGCGACTGTATCGCGAACAACTTCAACGTCGTGGTGGGCCGCAACCTGAGCGATATCCCGACCATCGTGTTTTTATTAACACGCACAACACTTTGATGGCAGGCCGCATTCCTGGTCGACGCGGCAGTCATGAAGGAATCCCTAGAGCTAACCCGGATCGCAGAGAAATGGTGCTGGAAGAAGTTCAGCGAAATCCGTCTACGAGTACGAGAAGTATGGCTCGTGCTCTGAACATCCCAAGGACTTCTATCCAAGACATTCTTCACGATGAAGAATACCACGCGTTCCACATCCGACGAGTCCAAGCTTTACTGCCTACAGATCACCAATTGCGCGTTGATTTTTGCCAAACCATGTTACGAAAAGAGCAAGAGGATCCTGGATTTTTCAATAAAGTTTTATGGTCAGATGAGTCACGATTTGAGCGATCCGGAATATTCAATATTCATAATTACCACACGTGGGCGAATGAAAATCCACTCGAAGTGAGAGCTTCGACATTTCAACATCGCTTCAGCGTTAACTTGTGGTCTGGTATTCTCAATGGCGAACTAATTGGTCCGTTTGAACTGCCGTCCAGACTTGATGGAGAAACATACAAAAACTTTTTGGAAAATGAACTTCCATTGTTGCTGGCAGATGTGAATCTCGAACTCAGACGAACCATGGTGTTGCAAAATGACGGCGCCCCGTGTCACTATGCAACCCAGGTCCGAAATTACTTAGATGAAACATACCCCAACAGATGGATCGGACGCAGCGGACCAATTAGGTGGCCTCCACGCTCACCTGATCTCAACCCCATCGATTTCTTTATTTGGGGCTATTACAAGGAAATAGCATACGCCCGAGACTGTTCAAGTGAACAAGAGCTGAGGCAGTTGATTGCAGAAGCTGAACGTGTTGTGAGAGAGAACAGAGACGCTTTTAGACGATTGCCAGACAATTTCTTACGTAGGTGTAGAATGTGTATTGCTGCTGGTGGTGGCCACTTTGAAAACCTTTTCTAAATGTTAAAAATAAATTAAGTACTTTTTTCACATTATCATCTGTGTTTTATTCAAAACCACTTTTTACGTAAAACTTTTCTTACCCAACTCTGAAACTATTTGTTGGTTAGTTTTCAGTATTCTTATCATTAATTAACCTTAGGAACGAGAAAATAGCCAAAAAAAAAATAATTACTCAGATGGGTAATTTTAAGAATTTTTCCACCTCGCTGTCTTTGAAGGCCGATTTTAAACAAAGTAGCCCTATTAAGTACTTCATTTTTTTTATGATTATGAAAACTGAGAGTCTGGCGCATTCTTGAAGCCTACTTAGGAATTATGAAGTCACCTGTTAAGATTTTTAATTTAAAGTTGAAAATTTGAGTCATAATTTACCGAACGTAAATTTTTCACTTTAGATCAACATTTTCATAACTTTCATCACAGTTACGAAGCTGATTATTTTATGCATAAAAGTACTACTTATGAAAATTCAGTTGCAAAAAAAGAAACTCGATAAAACCCTCTACTTTTTTTTTTAGAATTTTTTTAGGTTGGTCAGGTCGAAAATTTTCAAACATTCAGAAAAAAATTCATAACTCGAAAACTATGAAAAGTCGCGGAACATACATGGGGGTGATTCGAATACCCCACGATACGAGGGACCGAAATTTTATTTTTGGACGTCAATGTTCCGGCCACCCTGTATAAGGCCAAAAGCGTCTTGGTGTTTTTTGTCTACGACCACAGTCGTTTGTCGTAAAATTATAGTCGAAGGTATCCTTTTAGAACGGATGCAGAGCGATCGAAGCGAGCTCGGGACTTGGAGCACCCCAATTCGGACAGGGTAGGTTCGAAGGAACAAAGCGAGCGAGCGAACAAAGACCCCGCCATCCCCTTCTTGGTTATTTTTTTTAAAGCATTCATAGCCTGACCGATTAAATTTCAGAAGAACTCGGCAAAGGGAGCCAGGCCCTGGGAGTCTTCCTTGATTTAGCCAAGGCCTTCGACACGGTCTGTTTCTGTTCTTCTAAACAAATTAGAGACTTTATAGGAATAAGGGGAACGCCTCTGAAACTATCTGTTGACTACATACCTAGATGACCGATACCAATGTGTTAGAATAGATAAAATCACGAGCGATGAGCAGAAAAGTACTGGTTTTGGTGTTCCTCAGGGAAGTATTCTGGGCCCTACGCTATTCCTGATTTTTATTAACGGCTTGTGTACTCTTAATATTAAAGACGGCAAAATTTTATCATATGCCGACGACACGGCGAAAACATAATGCAATAGCACTTGTCTCAAAGGAGTGAGATGGATTAGCTGAAATTTTGCATATGAAAAATAACTAATACAATAAAATTTTGTGTTTAAACATTATTAATTATATCGAGTATTTTTTTGTTAATAAATAAATAAATAAAATAAAATCCATTTATTTCTGGTCCTCCCAAATTAAAATTACAGATTTACGACACACGAGATAAATACATATCACAATTTACCATTAAAAAAAAATAGTAAAAATAAAATAATAAAAATACAATGTCAACAAATGAACTACAATGTCGAGGAAATCAAATCAAAGTCAATGTCACATAAAAATTAACCGAAAATTAAATTAATAATATATAATACAAATACAAATAAGGGCACATTTTGGATAAAATATAATAACATAAATTAATAAAAACTCAGCAATAATGTCAACTCGGTCGCTAACATGCTAATATGCCTACTGCAGCACTTCCGAATATAAGGGCAGTCCAAACCTCCAGCGATAATCGCCAGGACAGCATTGGAGCTTGCCCGCACCCTGCGCGCCAAGGACGCGCACCGCTTGCGCATTGTGGTGTGAAAATAGTCGGTGCGCGCTTCCGCAAACATGCCCGAGGCACTGCAGAAGCGGGGCAGCCCCAATATCGCCCTGAACGCGTTGTTGTAATGGACGCGGAGGGCACTGTAGCTGGCCTGTGTATAGGTAGCTAGCCCACAGGCTGCACGTGTACAAAGATGTGCGGTATGCTTTAAAAAGTGTGATCTTAACTTGATCAGAACAGCGTGCAAACCTGCGTGCCAACATATTAGCTCTTTTTGACAATGCCCTCCGCTCCCGCTCGATGTCAGCATGATCCCTGAGGTCAGCCGTGACAAAATGCCCCAGGTATTTAAAATGTTCCACCCAGTCTAGGGGAACGCCATTGATATAAACTGGTGGTATACTTTGTGGGCATTTTGCACTACTCGTCTCAAAGACCATGCCTTGACTTTTGGCCACATTATATTTAACGCCGTGTCCACTCGCGTACTCCTCACAGATTTGCATTAGCTTCCTCAAGCCACAAACCAAAGCGCTCAGCAGCACCATGTCGACAGCATAACTAAGGTTATTGACGCAAACATCATCAACATGGCAGCCGACATGGGCACTGCTGATCGCGACGATTAGTGCGTCCATATAGCGGTTGAACAGGGTTAGGGAAGTCAATCCGCCCTGCCTAATATTTTAAAGGTGAAGAGTAAAGTTCGCGAGCACATTCGTAAGAAGCTGGCATTATCATCACAGCGGAAATGTTTTCTCATTGTTTATCCTATTTGTTTTTAACATACTCGTGTATTTATGTACATTTATTTGTGCTTATATTTATATATAATTAGGTATATATAGACTAAATCGGTCTTATTACAAAACAAGGTTTTTCTTTTGACATGGTTTAAACCATCGAACCTGTTTTTGAAATAAGAACCTAACAGAAATCGAAATACAGTTCCTATTACAAAACTGACAACTTAGTCTGGTCTTAGATTGTCTATTTTGTATTAAGAACTTTATTAAAGTCGGCACAAAGTTCCAAATACAAAAACTAAATCGAAGATTTAGGCTCGGGCTAAAGTTAGATCGTGTTTTGTAATAAGACGGAATAAGTTTATACGTGTCTATATATTTAAAATTATCCTAAAATATCATTATAAACTGCACCTGCCACTGTTTGTCTCTGCATCACCCAAAGGTTGACTGCACTGACCTCTATTAAAATACGCTGGACTGGCTATCGCTATCAATTTCACGTGCCTATTTGAAAATCGCCATTTTGGCGCTGACGGCAGCAGTGTGGGGGAATGGAACTAATACTAGTGATGTATAACAAAAGGTTTGTTATCGATAAAAACTTTTCTGATATCGACCACAATGATAGAAATATTACCAACGCTATTGTTACAGATTTCCTATAAATTAAATTGGTTTAGGTAATTATTAACATGTAACATTCGTGTTGTCTTTTATACGTAATATGTTTTTAAAAACGTGAAATACGTTTTATAACTTATGTTAAGATTTACTAAAATTGTAGATAATTTAAAACAATATAGGCATATATTTTGTTAAATGTTACTAAAACACAGATAAAAAGACATGTCTGCACTAGTTGAGTACCTAACTAAACTAATGAACTATAGATAGTCGTAATAAGCAGATATTTTACGTAGAGAACATAACTTGAAATAGCAGTATCTAGTACTGTTTATGGACTGTAATAATAAGTATCACATGTCCGGATGACCCCTTCCTTCCTTGTTCTCCTTAATCGGATAACAGTTCACTATAGGATCAATAAATAATAAAATTCTGTAAAATAGTAAATTACTAAGATAGAAATAGTAATTAATAAGATAATCCCTTCCTATAAAGAGTGCACAATGAGATATTATTACTAGTCAGATACCGCATGTTGCCATGTGATAAGAGACACAATAACTTTCAATTAGGTCTGTAATTACGGTAATTAACTTGTAACAACTTAATTACCGCAGGGGAGGGGGACAGGGAAATAAAAAAAGCATTCTCAAATCACATATTTTATTAAATTAAAAATTACTGTCGAGCCATTTTTTCAACGTAGTCCGTGACTGATGTTTTAAGAAACAGGCTTCCGTGAAGTGTTTAGAACACAGATAATGATACATTGTCGGAGTCCAGTTGACAACCTTCATATTTTTTAATCAAAGTTTGAGAGTGTAATCGGAGGGGAACCTGTAATTAAAGGAAACATTATAGTAGGTATGGGTAAAAAATTATAAATTATACAACATGTAACTTAATTAACGCACATCCTGAAAATAGTTTGTTCAGAATCGTTTACTGAATCGATTTATATAATTTTTAATATAGGTAATTTTTTATCCCAAAAATAATTAAAACTACGGATATTATTGTCATATTAACCCTGTACAATCAAAACAAATTGAAATGGACCGTAAGTCAAAGTAATAAGACTTTTAAAATCGCAGTTTTATTTGTATTCATAAAAATTCCATCATTCAATACAAAATAAAGAAAAATAAACCTTATTCCAAGAACGTTAACAAATGCATTGTAAACTTAGCGATTTGACCGCACGCACACACTAACAGGAACTGGACAAAGGACACCGATAAACCGGAGCCGGAACCGGAACCGGAGCAAATACAATTGCTCCGTGGATAAAACACCTACTTACTTTCGTTCCCTTTCAAGTTTAGTCAACTTTCAACATTAGTCACGCGCGGGCAATATTAGTGGAAAGAAGTTACGTAGTTAGTGTTATCAAATAATTCTTTCGCGCGCAATGTCTTTCCAATACACTAATGTTCAGTATACCGAAATGGTGAGGACTTTGGCAACGTGTGGTGATAATGTGGCTCTAGCTTGCCGAACATTTAACCAAAGGTATGGTACAAGAGTGGACCGCAGGACAATGTTAGCTGCTACTCAGCGGCTTCGCGACCACGGAACGTTCCGTCCAAACACAGCCATCGATAGGGGAGCCAACGTGCGTACACGTACTCGTCTTCGAAACGAAATCCTGGACTATTTCGATGAGAATCCCCATGCCAGTACCCGAGAAGCAGCGCCACACTTTGAATGTAGTCATATGCATGTGTGGAGAACACTTTGTGGTGATAAAGAACATCCATTCCACCTCAGAAGATGCCAGGAGTTGACTCCAAACGATTACGTACCACGTTTGCAGTTCAGCCGCTGGTTATTAGAAAATTGGCAGCGGAACATAATTTGGACCGACGAAAGTACATTCACACGCGTGGGGATGTACAATCAACATAACACACATTTGTGGATGCACGAAAATCCTCACGCATGCAGAGTGGATTCCTTCCAACACCGTTTCTCAGTTAACGTCTGGGCCGGTGTCATTGGTACACACATACTGGGGCCAGTCTTCTTACAAAGATTAACAGGAGACGCATATTTACTGTTTTTACGAGAAATTCTACCTACGCTGCTAGAAGACATTCCTCTTCATAATTTACAAGAGGTATTCTACCAACACGATGGTGCCCCTGCCCATTTCACTAGAAGTGTTCGGCAGCACCTTGATGAAGAGTTTGGAGAGCGCTGGATCGGTCGCGGCGGCCCTATCCAGTGGCCCCCCAGATCAGCTGATTTGACGCCTCTTGACTTTTTTTTTTTGTGGGGACGAATTAAATCGTTAGTTTATTTTAGTGATACAACAAGTGCCGAGGACCTAAAAAATAGGATAGTGAACGCTTTTGAAATAGTGAGAAATGACACTGAAGTGCTTTCTAAATTAAAACATCAATTAAGAAAACGGGCATTAAAATGTATTGAACAAGGTGGTGGACATTTTGAAAGTGTGTTAAAAAGACAACGTCGTATGAGTGTTTAGGCCATCAGTATGTAAGTTATTTGATTTTTTAAATTACTTTAAATATTTTGATTCAGTCTTTTAAACATGCCGTCTCTGAATAATGTTGTCGTACCGCCTCTTATTTTCAGCAGTTCATTGCCGATTGGCATTGTATCATATTCAATAAACGAAATTATTCAGAGTCGACAGTCCAAAGCCTGAAAAGTGTGATGGAAAGACGCAATCATAATGTTTACTAGACATAGACCGTAAATAAACAATTCTTTTCTCGGACGTCGTCGGTTAATGTTTCATAATATTTCTTTAACGTAAACAATCGTGTATCAAATTGTCGGCTTTTTCCGTAGTTTCGTTGTGTTGTGTCGAGCGGCGCGGTAACTGCTTGTGCGACTGTGTGCGCTGCGTGCGTAGTAGTATGACCATAAATTTCTCCCAGAATTGGTATAACTAATTTAATAAATAACAATGCATATACATGTTAAATTAAAAATTAAGTGTATATATTATGATTATAACATAATATTCTAATTGGGGTGTTTGAGGGTGTGCGTTAATTACGTTACATGTTGTATACATATATCTATAATTATAGAGAATTATGAATCATAAGTGTTAAATTTTATTATTTGTTATTGACTAATAATAATAATAAACCTTGAAGTGTTTTGCTATTATTAGAGATCATTATAATGTGCGTATCATTATTTTAACAATGATGAGCATGAGTTTTGTTTTACATCATAATATTACGAAAGTATCGATATGAATTTTGACATCCCTAACAAAAGTTATTGGTTATAAAAATGTTCGTAAAATCCCGTAAACTCGAATAGTTTACGTTTATTATTGTAAGAATACACTGTTTTAAGCGGTTTTCTAATAAGTATTTATGTTTTAGATTCACTTACTTGTGAAAACTGACACCACTACCCTTTTCGTATCGTGTTTTACAATATACGCACGATTTCATGTTGGACGAAGAATACAAGCTATGATACAATCACTGTCACTATTATAACACTTTAATTTATATCACAATCACAGTAAACACTTTAGAAAACTTTTTATTCCGCAGAGACTTTGGCAGAGACACTTAGCGTAAAATCAACATTTGCAATCTTATTAGTTCTCAGAACTCTCACGTCTGTCACTGGGGGCGCTTTGAATCGGCACAGCAAATACTGTCATTTTGTACCTATGTGATAGCCAGTCCAGCGTATTTTAATAGAGGTCAGTGGTTGACTGGTAGAAAATGCCTATGGCATTAAGTTCGCCTCTGTACATTTGTGTGCATAGTGTTAAATAAATAAATAAGAGTTTGTTTGGTTTTTCAATTTCATCTATTGCTTTTATTTTGTTTTGCTTAATTTTTTTATTAAAATGGCATTATTGTATGAAATAAATGTGTTTTTATTATGGACATTAGCCAGAACCCGAAAAGCGAAAGTTAGTAATATAATGTATAGGTACCTATTAATAGTTTCTTCTCCGAAAGGCGCTTTCTGTGAACCACGGTATCTGGAAACAGTGGTTTCTATGAACAAAGTTTACGACAAGAAGTGCTATCTATGAACAGAGATCTCTGTCAACAGTACCTACTTCCTATGGACCGAGATATCTACAAACAATGCTTTCTATCAAGAAAGTTTTCGGCGAAACGTTCTGTCTAGGAATAGAGATTTCTATCAGCTTTGCTTTCTGTATGTAGTCGTATGTACATACAAGCGTGTTTCTGTCTTAGGTTCCACGCTCAATACGACTTCACTCAAGATTTTCATCTTTTCTATTCTATTTTTAATAAATGGCAAGCAAAGCCGATGTCGACTATTCTGCCAATGTCTAAAGTGAGCTAGAAAAACAAGTGTGCATAAAAAAAGGGAAAAAAAAGTGAAAATTAGTTTAAAACAAATAAAATGATTTGGTTGATCCAGTTGATACAATAGAGAGCTTGCTGGATTAGTACGGGACTGAAACAAACAAAAAATAGAAATAAATAAATATTATAATTTTTTAAAACATAAAATACACGCATACCACACCAACACATACAGAAAAATTCATAATTTTATATTATTGTGACGGATGAAGGTCATCAGCGCCACATACAGATCTGGAGAGGAGTATGTTAGTAAAGAAGGAAAATTAGTCGGAAGAGGGATCTTAAATTTTGGGAGGCGTCTATATAAATCTAAAGGTGGGACGTTGTTCGAGCATTCAAAGAAGATGTGGTCCAGAGTGCCCTCCTCCAACCCACACTCACAGAGAGAGGAGTCTCGAACACGAATCTTTCGCAAAAAAACTGGAGTGCAACAGAAACCCAAGCGAATTCTACAAAGGGTAGAAATAATTGTTTTAGAAGCTTTTTTGTAGCCACAGAACCAAGGTTTTGATTTTATTATTGGTTGTACTGAGTAGTAAAACCTGCCCTTTTTCCTTCCAGTGATATTCCAGTGTTCCTGCCATGAGGACTGGAGCTTAGCCTTTGGAAGGCTCAGTAAGTCATACCCCTGATGAATTTTGTAGGTGAGATCAGCTGTTGCTGAAGAGCAAGCATCTTTGGCCAAAGCATCAACACACTCATTGCCCTTAATGCCACAATGACTAGGTATCCAAACTAACTGAACTTCCTTTTGACTACTAGCACAAGCTAATAAAGATTTTTTAATTTTTAAAACAAGTGAACTGTGCATTTTACTTTTGAGAGGGTTTTGTACTAAGGCTTGCAGGCAGCTAAGAGAGTCAGTGAAAATAACGGCTTTGTTAATATTGTGATGTGACTCTATGAAAAGACAAGCTTCCAATAAAGCCACACACTCGCCCGTGAACACAGAAGACTCCTCAGGGCATTTGTACTGTAAAATAATTCTGGAGCTTTGGTAATAAACCGCAGCGCCAATGTTACTGAGATCATTAAATTTTGAAGCATCTGTAAAAAACCTTTGAAACCCGGACCACCGTTCTTCCACCACCGCATTGAAGGCCGAGTTCGCTGAAGGAGACTTTTTGGAAATACCGATGTCAAAGATAATTTTTGGTGTGAAACATACAACTTCATAGGGAAAGTTAAAAAGAGGTAATCGTGGGTTCTGTTCTATTGGACATGCTAAATTATGAATTTGTCGAAAAGCTTTCAAGATTAGGGGAATTTCTTTGTTTTTCCAGAAATTTGAGCTTCTACATAAGGTATCTAACTCATTCAATCTTACTAAAAGGGGATGGGAAGATCTAGATATTAACTTAGCCAGAGAACGGGAGGCCAGATACTGCCGTCTTAAGGCCAGGGGAGGTTCAGCACACTCAACCTGCAATGCGTTAATGGGAGAAGACTTCATACAACCAGAGATGATCCGAAGACATTTCGACTGAATACTATCCAGCCCTGCCAAAGCACCCTTGTTGCATGGAACTAAATGAAACGTACCATAGTCTAAAACACTACGAATTAAGGCGTTATAGACCAATTTCATAGTGTAAGGATGGGCACCCCACCAGACACCCGTGAGGGCCTTTAAAATCGAAATCACTTTTTCACATTTTTTAATTAATAAATTGATATGATGTTTACCATTTAATTTTGAGTCAAGGAAAACGCCTAAAAATTTAACCTTATTATCTAACGGAATATTAGAACCCGAAATGTCCACTGTTATGCGTGGGATCAATCTTTTACGAGAGAAAATTACTGCCGAACTTTTTGGTGCCGATAAAGACAAACCATGACTTAAAAGCCACTGGTTCAGAGAGTCCAGAGAGAGGCATAGGGATGACGCAGCGTCCATGATGGAGGAATCTGTCACATACAAGACTAAGTCGTCTGCATATTGGAGGATGTGACAGTTACTGTTTAGGCAGGAGCCAATGTCCATTGTATACAGGTTATAAAGAAGGGGGCTCAGCACGAAGCCTTGCGGGAGTCCCTTCCACGTCTGTCTTTCATCGAAATCCTCTCCCTGGACCCTCAGAACCAAAGAGCGAGACAAGAGAAGAGCACAGATGCATTCGATCATCTTAACCGGGAGACTCAGCTGGTGCATTTTCTGCCTGAGTACGGGAAGAAGAACGTTGTCGTATGCAGAGGAGATGTCTAGGAAGGCTGCTACGACGGACTCGTTTTTGGAAAACGCTAAGCGAATATCCGTAACTAAAACGCCAACACTATCCATAGTACCGAGCCCCTTCCTGAAACCAAATTGGTAATTCGGCAGCAAATCTCTCGCTTCGACTATCCATTCAAGTCGATTTTTAATGAGGTGTTCCAATAGTTTGGACAAGACTGAGGATAAAGCAATTGGTCTAAGGCCGTTCGGATCATCTACATGTTTGCCTGGCTTTAATAGTGGAATAATAATTTGTACTTTCCACTGATCCGGAACCCAACCATTACTGTAGCAAAAATTAATGATGTCAAGAAAGTAGAGTTTAGCCTTGTCTCCAGAATGAACAATAAAAGAATATGGCACACCGTCAATACCGGGGGCTGAGTCCCGAACATGTCTCAGTACCACATTCAATTCCCTCAAAGTAAATGGCACATCAAACGGATCCTCTGAAACACTTTGTAGGGACACATTACTGGAACATTCGGAAGAGAGAGGAACATATGGTGGAGCAATTTTGTCAAAGAAAAGGTCAGCTGTTTCCCTAGTGATCGGTGACGAGACTGCTGGAGAGCACCCACGTTTAAACCTGTTGATGTTTTTCCATACTAACGAGACTGGAGTAGAGGGAGATAAGGACGTACAGAACTTAACCCAACCCGCACGTTTTTTCTTGCGAAGGTGACGCTTGGATCTGGCATTTATCCGCAAATATGTCATTAGGTTTTCGGTGCTCATATCAGCATTGTAACACCGCTCTGCCTCATTTCTATCCCTGACTGCCGAAGTGCATTCTGGGTCCCACCATGGGGGAGAAGGTATTTTGCCACGGGCACTGTTTTTCAGCGGAAAGCAGGAATCCGCACTGGAGGTAATGGCCGTGACAAATCCCTCGTAACAACTTTTGACATGGCAGTGACCAGAAGGATTTAATAAACTTGAATTTAAATTTGGAAGAGCATCAATTTTGTCCTCCAATAACGAAACAAATTTTGTCCAATCTGGCTTGGACAGGTTATATTTCAAAAGTGGAGGGGAAGTTTTCTCTAAATAAGTCTTATTAACCAAAGATATGACAATAGGGTAATGGTCACTACCATGTGACAAGGTCGTACAATCCCAATGGGTTGAAGATGCCAACTCAACTGAACAAAAAGTCAAATCCACGCAGCTTTTTTGTTGACCAGGAGGGGATCTGCGAGTTGGGCAACCGTTATTAAGGATACATAGATCCAGATCGTCCAAGATCTCAACCAAAGCTACCCCAAAGGCATCACAGCGTTCGGACCCCCATCTGTAATGGTGGCAGTTAAAATCACCCATAACCAAAATTGGTCCATGAACATTGGAAAAAATGTTTTATAAAATAGCAAAAAAATTGTGATGAGGATGAGCAATGTATACCGAAAACACTGTAATGCCTTCCACCCCTCCTGCTACAATACTCATGTCACCTGTGAGCGAAGGCAAAGGGAAGGGCAAAAGAGGGACCCGATTGTTAACAAGGAGAGCCGATCCTCCATAGCCATCAGATCTGTCACATCTGAGAATGTTAAAGTGTGGCATACGAAAGCTAAGACTTGGGGTGAGCCAAGTCTCAGCTATGGAACAAGCCAGTGGCTTGAAAAGAAATATGAGGTCGTGCTTTTTATGCCACAAGCTCCTCACATTCCACTGTAGGAATACTTGGCGAGACGCCATTTTTAATTTGTAGAAGTAGAGTAATAAGTTGATCGGCAACGTTGGACGGTGATTGGGAACTAGTAGTAGAAGAAGAAATAATAGTTGGTAAGAGTTTAATAAGTAGTTCAATAATAGAACCGGTAGTATTAGAAGGAGCATTGTTGTAGTTAAGAGCGCAGCCATTAGGCTGTGAAGGTAGGGGAGAACTAACTAACTGTTGATGAGCAACTTTGTCATAAGACGGGGAAAGAGGGGCATGGGTCTTGGGTTTAAGTGTCACAGTTTTCTGGTAGGACTGAGTAATTGGGGTTTTGGCTATGTTGGCATAATTGCGGGAAGAAGTTGGGATAATCTTACTGGCCTCTGCATAGGGAATAGATTTCTCGGCCATGACAGTCTTAATAGCTTTCTGTCTACCATACTCGGGGCATGACCTGCTGTTAGCAAAGTGATTACCCGAACAAAGCACACAGAATGCCTCGCCCTCAGAAATGTTGCAACCATCACCGGGGTGATCGTGGCCACACTTACTGCAGCGGGGTTTTGACCTACATAGATTCGCCACATGACCAAATCTGCAACACTTGCGGCATTGAATTGTCGGGTATATGTACTGCTCAACAGGGAGAGATGTGTAACAACAGTAAATCCTCTTTGGTAAAACTTGTCCATCAAATGTTAGAACACATGTCTCAGTGGATTTCCACTCATTAACACCGTCTCTTTGGGTTTTTCTGTTTATACGACGGACTTTCAGTATTTGGCCGCACCCTGAAGGCACAGTCAAATAAGTTAAAGCTTCTTCTTCCGTAATATCTGTGGGAATACCGGTAACAACACCCATCCTTGTGATATTAAATGTAGGGATTGATGTAGTATAACTATATTTAGACAACAAACCGTTACACAAGAAAGAGTTAGCGTCCTGGGGGGAAGCAAACTCCACCGACACACGGTTTCTACCGACTCTGTTAACACCACCACAAACAATGTTCGCAATGTTGTTATTCATGAGGAATTTACCAAAATTAACAGGATGTAGAGTGGTGCCATCATTTGGTTGATTCTCAATACGAGAAACGTGGACAATATAGGGAGCCTTATCCATTACGGAATACTTGGTACGACCAATTTGGCTTTTTGGTTGCTTGCTTGGAGGGGTAGGTGTTAAGATTTCTTCCGTACCAGGACGTTTGCGTGAATTTTGTTGGGGTTGTGTTACATCCATTTCTGTTACTCTACAAACAACATCCGCGAATTGGGATAGTGGATTCGGGGAGAAAGGAGTGAAAGGAGTTGAAGGATCTGGAATATCTGGGGGATCAGGATCAGGGGGTTTATGCTTATCCATGTTGAATAAGACGACTTAAAACAAGACAAACACAATACAAACCTGTTTACGGGCACAAGAACGACACAACTAAACAATAAAAAGTCACAAAAGTATCAACAATCACACAAAACTAGATAAAAATTCTAGACACACGTGATAACCCAGAACACCGTGGCGAGAATCCTATAAAAAAAAAAATCTTTTCATCTTTTGACCGAAATTAAAAAACTAGGTAAGACCTACTTATTCGCTTTTCAAATGACAAAATTAACCATGTTACAAAAAATATAATAAAATAAAAATAGATTTTTAGTAACTAGCAAAAACGCTCTTGATCCCTAGACACTTTTGATGTTTGTGTGTTTCGAAAAGACTCAAGACATTTTTGTCGGCTGTGTGGCCTGTCGAATGTCAAAAAAACGTGCGTTCCGAACATCGAATCGAGTATGCCTACCTAACTGTCAAATATCATTATAATTAAAATAATTAAATATCGAAGCATATAGTCTAGTTTGGTTTGAACTTTAAGTAAATGCTACACTATTGTAAAGATTTACATTTTTATTGGTAAGATAGGTACTTACATTTTACTCTTGAAACTAGCTAAAGTTTGCAACATCGGATTTAATTCAGTTTCCGAACGAATTCAATTTTCCGTTGTGGTAGAATGACATTTGAAAACAATGTAAATTGTGATAATGTGATTATTTCTGCAATAATTTATTATAAATCTGAACAGAATGTTTATTTATTTTGCAAAATAATATGGTACAACTGTTCTCTGTTAAATTTTGGAGGAAATATGTGTTCAAGTCGGGGTTTATTTTAGTTGTTTCTTATTATTTCTACGTTCACAGTGTTGATTGAAAAAAATATGACTTCGGCGGATATAACATTGATTGAAAGATTACGAAAGGAGAATTTAGAACAGTTTTTTACTCTAGTGCGAATGCATCTATCTTTTGTAGTAGATATTAATTCAGACGAGTGAGTATAAAAGTTCAAAAGTCCGTTATAACCTTTTTGTTAAGTGTTGTTTTGTTTACGAAATTATGAATTGTTTTCAGTGTTGATTGTTCAACTGATAAACCAAAGCAGTTCCGTTGGAACTTCCACAAGAAAACAAAGAGTTCCAGTTCGAATTCTAGTCAAAATAATGCTAACATTACAAAGAATAATCTTGAAGTGAACTCTATCACTGAAGATGGAATTCTGAGGGTGAATGAGCTGATAGATTTTCTATCTAAGCCCGACAGTAAGTTATCTAAAGTTGTTATCGTAATATTAGGTATTCAAACGGCAACTAAATAAACAGTGTCCTTAACTCAATCCTTGTAGCCACAGTCCCTGGACTTTATAAACATATTATTTTGATTCCATTTTTACTATCAGTTTCCCTCTTTAATTAAAGCGAATTATAAAAAAAAACTAAAAAAAAGTTTTGTGTTGTACTTCCTATTAAGTATCATCATCTGCCTAGCCCATTTCCAACTATGTTGGGGTCGGCTTCCAGTCTAACCCGATGCATCTGTATACCAGTATCTTACATGGAGCGACTGCCTATCTGACCTCCACAACCCAGTCACTGGGTAACACAATACCTCTTTGTAAGACTGGTTGTCAGACTTTTGGGTTTGTGATAACCTGTAACAACTGTCAACAATCCACGAATGACAGCTAGGACCAACGGCTTAACACACTTTCTGAGGCACAAAAGGGCCTTGGAATGTAAATTTGGTCACCCATCCACAGTCCAACCGCGGCAAGCATAGCTTAACCTAATCAATCAACCCCTGCGGCTGTTATTACTTAGCTACAAGCCTGCTACTAGTCTCTGCATGTGACTTTTCCATACCATTAGTTGAAACAGTAGCACACAATTAAGAGAAATGATAACTAAAAGCTGCAAACATTGAAAGAGATCTTCATAAATCATCAAATGACCACAGTCCTTAACAAAATTTCTAAAAAACATTTACAGATGTTACACAAGAAGGCATATTCCGTCGCACAGGCTCGTTGAGCCGGCAGCAAGAGTTAAAGAACCTACTCCTCTCTGGATCAAACCTTGGACTTGATGAAGGAAGGTTTTCAGTCCATGACTGTGCTTCAGTCCTGAAGGGTTTCCTGGCTGAGTTACCACAGCCTTTATTGATGGAACAGTATTATCAGACTTACTGTACTTTGGCTGGTAAGTTTGTGATAGTCTTTGTGCCCCTTTTAAGAAGTAATTTTATCAATATTGTTATTTGTATCAGTAATGAAACATAATAATTTCGTTGCCGCTGTGGAGAGTTGAAATGATATTGCCTCAACTTCTTGAATAACAATTTTTATATTGTTTAAATGAAATCGCAATACAATGGTGGACACATGCGGTTGCTACATTAAGATCGACGTGTGTGCGCAAACGCTGATTCTGGACGAATGTCGGGTGGACGCGGCGCCGCCACAGGCGGCCGCTTCGCCCCCGCACGCCTGTCTCGCTCCAGATGCGTTCATGGTTAGCACATTTAGGCGCGTTCAGCTACAAACACTAAAGGATGGTTTGATTTGTTCTGAAAATGCTAAAAGTTCAGTATAGTGCTGGGAAACAGGCCTCTCTCTGTAAGAGGAAGTGGACCATAAACCACCAGGTGGGCACAGTGCAGGTTCTAATGGTGTATGCTTTTATTGTTTCAATCATCCCTTATTAAGCATTTACTAAATAGTTTACCTAGTTCATGACTTGTCTTGAAGTTTCAACTGATGTTTCAAAGACCTGACATCTAACTCTGACATTTTCAGCACAATACCCACCAAACGTAGATTCATCTGAGGTAAAGCTCCTAACTGCGTTACAACTGTTACTTCTACTGCTAACATCATCACATAGAAGTTTTCTACAGAGGTTATTACGGTTGTTGCGTCTGACGGCTGACAATGAGGCTTCAAACAGAATGTCTCCAGATACGCTGGCCACTATGTTCACACCTCACCTGCTTTGTCCGAGAAAGGTTAGTTTAATGTTGTACAAAAACAAGAGCTTCAAGAGTAAAAAGACAAAGAAACCATAATTCACTAATCTTAATTTCCTAACTAATAATATAAATGCGAAAGTGAGTTTGTTGGTTGGTTACGCTTTCATGCTAAAACGGCTGAACAGATTTGAATGAAATTTGGCACACAGAGAGAGCATTACCTAGGCAAGGTTATAGGCTATTTTCCATCCTGGATCGCAGACGAAGTTGTGGGGAACAGCTAGCATTTTAATAAGATCCTTGTAGCGTGTCTTAATATTTATTGAAAAATACATTAACACACGCTTTACAGTAATAGTGGCCACTGGTTTCTGAAAGGCTATAAATTGATTATGACTTACTCACTAAACATTTTGGATAACTAATTACAACATCTAACTTGTGATTTGACAGCAGATGTCATACTTGTTACGGTCGCGAATCATATTTTGTTCAACATACAACCTGACACTGACCTACTAATTGCATGAAACATAGAACATTTTAATTTCGCGGGCTACCCTCACCCTTGTCCGTTAAGGTACCTGGAGCTGATTGCTGGATGCATATTTTTTAATTTTTACTTGATTGCCTCCAAATTAAACTTGTTTAAGTTTAATATATTGTGCTTTTATTTAACATAATTTAAAGTAATATAATTTTATTAGGTACCTACTTTTATTGCATAAAACTTGCTAAATTATAACTTCACCCGAAGAAGCCGCTACAAGATTATGCCAATTAAGAATGTATTGTTATTATGTTAATATTCCATGTTATAAATTACAGTTGTCGCCCGAAACATTCCACGCGGACGCTATAGCCCTATCCCCTGTCATCAGCTTCATGATTCGTCAGTCATCGCGCCTGTTCGACGCGCCGACACAACTCGCTACCGACGCGACCGCCTACTTCACTGTGAGAGAGAAACGCAAGGCTATGTCGCCTCTAGTCGATCTGGATGAGAGTATTACTGATAAGTGAGTGTTATTTCTATTAATATTTAGAATATGTTTTATATGGACTCTCTCCGGTCGTGTCAGATTGGCGTCACATCAGACTATGAGAGTGAGGGAAGGGTGTGAGAGTGCACATGCTTGTGCATTATAATATCTCCCACGATGATGGTTGGTCTCCTTTGAGACTGGCAGCCATGGCCAAAATTCAGTCTGGACGACTATTATTATAATTGCCGAAGGGCCTGCAAGTAACGTAACGTTACATTGCGCGAGCATTCTGAGTATTCTCTGAAGAGATCGGCAAAGGAGTATCCACGTTTCGCCAGTTATGTGTAAATTCCATAGAGGGCGAGCCAATTGCCTTGAACTGGGCACGAATAAGAAGTTTCTGAAAAACAGAACTCTTTAACACTTCACAACTTTTTTTTTTGGTGGTAACTTTTCCCACTCTGGGCGGAGCGGGAGGGCGTGTCAAACTCTTACTGAATAAAACCCACCCGTGTTCCTTCAGTTGCCTGTGCCAGGGGCCACGGTAACCCTTTCGGACTTTTCCGCAACCCTGGCAGGCATCGGCCCTAGCGGACCCCGTCCATGGTGCTGACATCTCTTTGAGGCGCGCGTGGAACACAACGCGCCGTCGACCCGGGCCTGGTCCTTATCGGACGGCGAGCTGCCCATTGCTCACCATCCGCAAGCCCGCGCCTACGGTGGCCGGGAATCGGCCTGGGATCCCGACGCCCAGGGCGTCTGCGGCGACTAGGGGCGTGAGGGCGCGAATTTTGCCTCGGCCTCACGCGTTCCGCCTCCTCCTTCACGAGCATTAATACTGCTTCGCAGAAGAAGGTGACGGCATACCATGCCCTCTCGCTCCGTACCATGGCCTGGACCAGGGCCTCCTCAAGAATTGGACTATAAAATGCAAAAAGAAAATATTCAAATCCGACCGATAGTTCCAGAGATTAGCGCGTTCAAACAAACAAACTCTTTAGTATAGACAGGTGTTTGGAAGCTGGGTACAAAGCCTTAATTAACGGGGTGATAGTTGACACTATTTAGAGCATTTTTAGCCATGTCTTAGACGAAGTGTTTGTATTATTATTTCTAACTGCTATTTTTTGTCATCTTTTTTTAAAAACCTGATTTCTGACTTAATAATTGCTAACGGTTAAAGTTGGTAAGTATGTAATATTTTATGTAACGTAAGTCGTAAAATACTTAAAAATAAAATTTGAAAAGACTGCGTTTATGTAATTAAAAAAAAATTGCCTCAATCGTTCATAACCTAAAAAAACATGGTGACAATTTTGTCACCCCTTTAAGATTTGCACCCAGCTTCCAAACCTGTACCTGTAACCTGTATATAGATAATTTTTTGGCTGTGGTGTTAAACAAATTACCATTCACATTCACAGAACAGCAGCAAACACAGTTTACACATTCGTGGACCGTCACCGAACGCGCGCAGAGAATGAGTCCAACCCCACCGACACAGCGCTCGCGCAACTGTACGCACACATACAAGCCCTGCCCGACTCTCAGCACAAGAGACGGCTCATCAAACATTTTAACAGGCAGAATGGTTATGGTAAGGAGTTTACTTGATTGTAGCAGTTATTTCGTTCATCCACCCTTTGGGGTGGATGAACGAAATCACGCTATGTCGGACAAGATCGAAAGGGCTGTATTTAACAGGCAATTGTATGACGATAAATATACCCAAGGCGTCCATAGATTATGTAAACGGTGGTGGGACGAGCTAAACAAAATAATAAATTGTGGTCTACCTTTACACTGGACTAATATTGCTGGAAGTCTAGGTTGCCGGTCTTTGCCCTGCTTTGTGATGATGCATGGTGACAGTAACAATAAATACCCATTATATCTTAGTTCGTTAAGGAAATCAACTTAAAGGAGTCTGTCCACTACACCGTACAATACTACTACAAGACCGCCCAAGTAGCACAGAACTGCATTATAAATTTTCACATAAGGCCCACAGCGTTAATCTAAGCATTTATACCGACTTATTTGAGTTCACCCAGGCAGCAACAGCTGTTAAGTAAAAAACGAGGCTCGCTATAACGCTTTCTGCTGTACAGTAAATATATTAAGCACCACAAACACGCCACAGATGTCACTGTTATTCAGCGTTTAGTAGTGCAGTACCCTATCAGCTGCAAGGGCGCATGGTTGTGAACACAAATAATGCAGTTTTCTGAATAAAAAACCAAGCGTGTACTATAAAACCGTTGCATTTTAAGAGAGAACATATGAACTGCTATAACGTAAGCAGTTACTTTGTGAAGTTATTTAACAAAGATTTAATGCTATATACTGCCTAAAGATAAACTTTTACCCTATTAGTCAGGTGTTACTATACATTTGAATAACAGCATTTATTTAGGCCAAGACTTAGAACTTACAGTGGACTTTTATGCAGTTACATTACAGCAAACCTGTCAGCCATTCTGTCATGGGCTGAATAATTTAACTTTCGTAGGCATTTAATCTGCTTATTGAATTATATGTAACCATGAAATGAATATTTCTACACCAGGCCATTGTCAAAACATAACAGTGAAGCAAGTTTTAGAAAATTCAGGCTCCGTATTCAGAAGTAATGGTAGTGTGGAAAGGCATGGATTAAATTACGACCACGGGTTAGCAAGAACGCATCTAGATTTAGATGGAACAGCGGGTTTATCATTCGAATCTAATATTAGTAATGGCCAAGAGTCAGTAAGTGCGCATCGAATATTTGACGAGACGGGTTCCGTATGTAATATTTATGATGACGAACGAGATTAATCGTCCCAACGATTCAGACAGTTCAGACACGAGTGATTGTGATAAAAGACAGGAATTTCAGTCAAAAATAAAGAAATGGGCCGTATCAAAAAATATTGCACAAACAGCCGTGAACGACCTAGCAAAAATAATAAATGATTTTGAACCAAATACAGTACCCAATGACGCCAGAACCATTTTAGGGACACCAAGAATCACCACCTCAAAAACAATTAATGGAGGTGATTACTGGCACAACGGTACTCCTCGGGTTCCTTTAAAAAAAATATTACTTTATTGGGATGAAGCTCCAGAAAATATTACATTAAATATAAACTTCGACGGTTTGCCAATTTTTAAAAGTTCCAAGAATGAGTTTTGGCCCATACTGTGCAACATTTTCGAAAATCCTTGCATCAGGCCTTTTGTGATTGGCATTTATTTTGGCCAAGGAAAACCGAAAAGTGTAACTGAGTACTTGGAAGATTTTATTAATGAAATGAAACCATTACTTGAAGACGGTATTTATGTTCAGAGTTGTGGAAGGAAATATACAATAAAGATAAGATTTTTTTCAATTTTTTTTCTGATTTTCTATTATTAGTTTAGTTTATTTAAAATAAGAGTTTGATTAGATATCTAGATATCATAATGTCAGAATTTTCCGAGCTAATTATTTGAACTGTCTCCTGTTGCTCCACTACTTGTATGGTCTCTTGCTGCACTGGTTCAAAATTTTTCATTGAAATTTCATACGCGCCAGGCTGTGAATATGTCTGTAATAAAAATATAACGATCATTTATACATGTTAGAACAATGAAAAGGTGCAAACGTAGAAATAATAGGTAAAGCTTTAGTGTGACTTAGGGCCAACTCATACCGAGATGCGACTAGGTGCGCTGTTTTTAAAATAACATTACCATATAAAATTTTATTAAGTGCTGATTTTTCCAAAGCCAGATAATTTTATCCAAAGAATATTTTTGAATTTTTGACAGTTCTTCCATACAAATTCTGTCAGACGTCAAGTTTATTCCACGAATAAAAATTATAAATGTCGATTGAAAAATCAGCTCTTACTACACAAAAAAGCACACATTTCGAAAACATAATTTTCTTCATTTTTTTTTTTTTTTTTTCTCTTCTTGTTCTCACGCACTATTGTCTACGTTTCTTTTTTACTTCTCCTTTCGCAGGTCTGCTGGAAGAAATTTCTTAAGAAATAAGCAGTACCTTTGTACTCAATTTATAATTATGTCTTATCTCTTGTACTTTATTGTGTGTACATAAATAATAAATAAAATAATTCGAATACGTCCCGCGTACTGGCGTATTTCGCGAAACTGTGCTGCTCAAAACAACTGGCCTCTTCAAGCATCGTCGCGTTCTGTTTCTTGTTTGAGCATAAAACAAGATAAGTATTTTATGAACTAGAGCCTGTAAACAACTACATACCTACAGATTCAAAAGTTGCACGTCGTGAACTTGCATCTTTAACTTAACTGCTTACAAACAAAGCCTACAAAAGAACAAATGGGTAGGTATCTATTCCAAATCTAAGATAAAATAAAATAAAAAACATACAAAATTTTCTGCCATTGCTTCAAAGTTATCCTCGTTTCTCTTCGTTTTGGCAGGTTTTAGGTGCTACCGGAAAACTCATATATACGTTTTCCTGATTATCAGTATCCGTGTTTTGTTCCATATAAGTTAGTTCACTGTTGGCATCTTCATAGGTCCGAATGTTGTTTCTTTTTAAAGTACATTTTAGGGTATCCCACCCTGGTCCAGGTCTTGAATTCTCATCTTTTAATCATTTCATGGGGTATTTAGTACTTCTCGGTGGCCACCGTAGAAGTCCCTTAGTTTCCCACTGTGCAGGAACTACTGACAGAGTGGCAACACCTCCCTCTATAGTCTGAACGATTTTGTAAGGCATGTTCTGTAAAAAAAACAACAAAATCATACTTAGGTATTATTAAAGAAACGAAAGATAAAAGTAGCAGGATCATAAAATAATTATTATTATTCAAACTACCTATCCATTTTTTGTGGAAAATGATGCCACAAAAAATTATAACATATCTATACCTAAACTTAACGCAACATAATTATTTAAACACAAAAACCTATAAACCTACCAAAATAGCACCATAAATTATTAACTTTTAACACTTTAATTCGCGACTCTAAACTAACGTCAATCTACCATAGAAAGCCAAAACGCTTTGACTTGTAACGACCGGCCCAGTTGCGATTTGGCGATAAACTGATGACGATGATCTAAGTAAACAAACATCACACGCCCCGCCGCCGCCACCCGCGCCCCTCGCCCTCGCGCTCGGCTGGCGGTAAGGCGGGTGAAGAATGGCGTTGCATGCATCACGTTGCAGATTAAACAAAATGTTTCATAAAAAATACGGTTCAAAACGCATTAAATTCTGTGTGCCAGTCGCAAATGTCGCATTTCAGATATTACAGATCACGAAATAAAAACATCAAGTGATCATAATTATTAGGCTAGAGGTAAGAATGTATCTATATTTGGTCCATAGAAATATAAAAAAAAAACAGATTTGGTCGCGAACTGAATAGGTAATTAAATAGTTCATGTATTGGTGCCGATTCTCTTGTCACAAAATTCTCTAAACTAGACTAAAAATCACCAAAATTTAGTTTAATCCTGTCAAACGACGATTTCCCATTCTGAAATTGACTAAAGTGACACAACTTAACCAAATTTTAGTTTGACAGCACTAAGATGGCACTGAGATTATAATTTAGTGAAAATGGCAATTTTGCTATTCTGAATTTTACGTTTTTCACCAAAAATTTTGATTGTCGTAACTAAATCTGCCTGTTTTTAATCGCGATTAAAAAGGTGTGGAATAAAATTAGTTGTCATGAACTAAAATTCACACCAACACCTCGACTTCAGATGCAAAAACAGTACTGTATCTTTTTTTCTTTTCTTTTGCTTATATCTCGAAAACGGTGTGTCCTATCGCAAAAATAATGAAAATTTCGACCCCCTTTATAAGACCCCGGAACATCTAAATACCAACGTGTTGGTAAAAAAAAAATTTTTTTTTGATATTTTCCACACAGAAAGTGAAAAATTCCATACAAAACATGTCGAGGCTGCAAAATAATGCGCGACTCTGGCTCTAAAAAAAAATCACGTGGTACGGCAAACAAGTATCACGTGGAGTCGCAATTGCCAAATTTGATTTTAGATGTGTCATAATTATTTTTAAATTTAGAGATTTTATTTTGCAGAATAGCGTTAAGATTCTCATAACCAAAAGTAAGGAATTTTAGTGATAGTTTAGTTAGTTTACTTCGGTGTACGACAGAATCGGCACCAATATCTATTTAATTAAATTATATTAATAGCTATTTAAATTATAATTTTAATTAAGTAGTAGTCGTCGAGTAATTACTAAAAAGGGAATAAAATGGTTTTAGCAGAAACACAGCGGGACCCTAAAAGCTTGGATGCATATAGGTGGTTATCTGGTTAACTGGCGCAAAATGTGAACCATTACTACTCGTCATATCGATCCATGGCTGATTTGTTTCTCACAAGTGCTTAACTATTTGACTATTTGCTGAATTATAGGCCACATGAGAACACCCGTACAGACCTTAGCATTAAATTAAGATTAGAACTGTTCACTTGCCATCCACCATTTTCAATGCGTGACTGTGGCTTTGTAAAATTTTATATCTTCTTGTTTTGGTTTATTTTAGAAGACATTGATTGGAATTGATTTGGTTTACAAATTATTTGCACGTAACCAGCTTTTTATCATATATCATTTCTTTGTAAAAACCATATCATTTATTTAGTTTACTGCCCATTTAAATAAAGTTTTTTTTTTGTATTTAGTGGTATTATGAGAGCGCGTGAAAATTTTGAACTAAATATGTATGGCATTTCACAGTAAAGTTAACTCCCCAATAAGATTTCAAATATATTAGGAAAGTTTTACTTACCTTAAATTATATTCACAAATGGCACTTGAGCTTGAACACACCACTTACACTTCATGTTTAAAAAAAAAAAAAAAAAAAAAAAAAAAAAATATATATATATATTAAAGAAAAATAAATAATAATGTTATTGCATTCCACAATTTCGCTCAGAGTGTACTTTCAACTGTGTAAAAGCAAATAAAATGTACACATTCGTCTTTCGTGCTGTATTACAGGTAACACGTGCTTTGTTAACAAGGCAATTTTCAGCTCTTGGGGTGATTGTAACACACATATGCTAATTTAATGTTGATATAATTCAATTATTTGATAATGGGAATTCTTATTCAGCTATGTGCTGAATTATTTGTGCCCAAATTAGAATTATATCAGCAGAGGATGCGCTGCCTACACTGTTATACAGCAACTTTATGCAGCCAATGTTTCCACGGTGCACTGTGAAAATGCTGTTATAAAGCACTTTTGTGCTACTTGGGCGTGCTATAAACGTATCAGGGGGTCTACTCTCGTAAGTCCGTCAACGAAGACGCGGGGCTGTCCGAAAGTAGTTGAACCGTCGAAACAAGTGTCAAATTCAATTTTTCCGACGGGAACTTACATATCGGGAGTAAGGGCAACTGTCAAATCGTCTTGTCATTCATTCTTGGTTCGGGCCCCGAACTTATCATAAGTCCATAAGTGATATGAAGTATTTCGTGGTGGGCACGGGAAAAAACATGACACGGACTACTATGCCCATCATCATCAGCCTACAGCAGTCCACTGCTGGACATAGGCCTCTCCAATTGCTCGCCATTTAGCTCGTTTCTCGACAAATCTCATCCAGCTGCTACCAGCCACCCTGTCGATGTGACTGTCGCTCCACCTAGCCTGAGGGCGTCCTACCTTACGTTTGCCGATTCGCGGTCACCACTCAAGAACACGTCTACCCCAAGGGTCATCGGTTCTACGGCTAATATGGCCGGCCCATTGCCACTTCAGCTTGCTTATTCTGTGAGCTATGTCGACAACTTTGGTTCTCTGCCGGATCACCTCATTCCGGATTCTATCCCTCAGAGAGACTCCAGCTAGCATAGCTAGTTCCATAGCTCGCTGAGCGACCTTGAATTTATGGACCAGCCGTACCGTGAGTGTCCACGTTTCGGCTCCGTAGGTCATAACAGGCAGGAGCCTGCCGAAACGTGGACGCTCACGCACTGATCGAATACTTTAGTCTTTAGGCTCTGCGGAATACGCGACGAGAAGACTCGACGAAGCTTCTTAAACGCTGCCCAACCCAGCCGAATTCTTCTTCAGTTGTTCTTAGCAAATTGCAGAGTTTGCCCGAGGTGAACGTATTCACGAACAACCTTAACCGCACCGCCATTGACGGCAATCTACTATGCTCACTAGAACGTATCAACAGAGTGTCATACTGGTGCTCAACGCTTTTAGTGACCGTACCATTCCGTTGTTCCATTCCATTGTTCCGCCACTTCTTCTTCCCAGCTAAAGCACTAGGAAGTGGTGAAGGGTGGGCGTTTTGGGGGGACTGTCTTATGTGATTTTGACGTTCAAAAAGTGCTGATTCTCAGCCTAATTTGAATAAATGACTTTTGATTTTGATTTTGATTCGCGTGTCGTACCCGTGCATAACGGCTTTAGTGACCGTAGCATCCGCGTGTCATACCCGTACGTTTCCCGTTCTCTCGTTTGTAGTAGTTCACTTGTTTTCGCGTAAGGCAGACGCGTCAGGAAAAGCGAGAGAATATTTTTATTGAGAAATTTATTTCGTATAACTAAAGAAATTTTTCCGTTTATCTCAGTCGTGTCAGTATGTTGTTTCGGTCATTACACGTGGTTATAGCGCGTACGTACGGAGCGTATCGGCGCGGTCAAAATATTCTCGCCGACAATTATTGTTGACGCTCCATGCATGGCACGGGACGGTGTTGGTCGGTGACGGAACAATCTAGTGGGCATAGTCTCATACTTTTCAATACAAAGAATATTTCAAAGTCAAAGTCAAAGCATTTATTTCAAATAGGCACATAAAAGGCACTTTTGAACGTCAACATTTACATTTAAATAGAATTGATTCTAGTCGCCCGGTAGTATTGTTTTGCCTGACACGTTACTAATGCGGTCCTGGTATGATACGGTGGTATGGGCATACTCGTTAAATAATATGATTAAAATGATATCAAACTAAACGCGCTTTGTGTTACGAAACATCTATACAAGTAAATACAATTGAAGTATCACTTGCAATGTCAAACTAACAGATTTTTACTAAATGTATATACGGTACTTAATTTTTTTTTTTTGAATTTTCGTCTTTCTCTGTATGTTTGTTTCGGCTAATCTCCGAAATGGACGGACTGGCTGACTTTCACAGGCGGATAGCTGATATTAAAAAGAGTAACTTAGGCTACTTTTATTTTAGAAAAAAGTTTTGGTAAAAAGACCATTATTGTTTTCCGATATATCGTGACCTCCCAACTCGAACAACGTATAAATATTACAAAAAAAAAAAACTCATAGGTGGCGTCACAGGTATCGAGCGAAACTTTTGAACCAGTAATCGCGAAGATTGAATGATTTTTACACCTTAATAAATTCAACATATCTTAATTATATAAAAAAAAAACATTCTTCTCTACATAAAATAAGGGTATATTTTATTAGTTTAATAAATGCAATAAAATTTATACTAACTCCATATAACTCATAACTTTCAAGCTTGCAACGTATTGCTGGGCACTGTTACTAGATGGCGCCATCACGGATCGCGAAAGTTCTAAGGAACCACAGGCTCCAAGCGTTTCGTTTTTGTATATTCTTGTGTGATGTGTAATATTGTCTCAAAAATACTACTTCTATATTAAAAACAAAAAAAGCCCTGAGCGTCGCGCGTCTATTTGTTGCCCGGGAAGTCAATGCCATCTGGTGATATCTCTATATATTACTAAAACCATGGTAGGCTGACAGCGTCATAGCCGTGGTAGCTCAGATACTGCATCTATTGGTGTAACTACTGGACTAAAATAGCCTACAGAATTGCCTACATTAGGATGGCATGCTTTTGCTCTATGAGATTGGGTATCTGTACTTGAATTCTTTGATATGTAGTTAGATGATTTGATTCAATCGCCTTTCAGGAACTCCAATACAAATCCAAAGAACTGGTAAAGCGGCCGGCTCTAGAAGTTTCGGCGATTCCATCAAAAGACATATTTTCAACAAGGGATTACTGAACAAGACACCAAAGAAAGGTTCTAGATCTAATATTAATGTTATAGATGAGGTAAGTTCCGTGTTATTACGATTTCTTATTAACAATGTTCATGCTGTTTTATAATAATCTTTTCAAATATAATGGTCTTTTGAATTAAGCTCGAAATACACCAAACAATTTAAAGAAAATTGACATTACAATTTATTAAAGACTAACTTCTACCCGCGACTTCGTACGCGTAAAATTTCTTGTTCCCCGACCCAACGCGTCGCATCGCATCGTCTGCTCGCGCTATTATCCGTTTTCACTTAGCGTTCTTTCTGACTTTTTTTCTTTTTGCTCGGCTCCTAAGGGCCCTAGCGTGATGTTTAATAGCCTTCCTCAAAAACTGGGCTATAAGATGCAAAAAGATTTTTTTTAAATCCGACCTGTAGTTCCATAGATTACCCCCTACATACAAACTTACAAACAAATACATTTTACCTCTTTATAATATGAGTATAGATTTTAGGTGTATGGCGAGCTTAACTTTCCCTTTAAAATAACAAATAACACCTTTTCAACACTAAAATGTTTTGCTCCCCACAATAGGGGCGTTTACACACTGCTGAACAGTCGCGCATACGTCTAACGTATTCAGAGTGATCACCAGTGTGATAACTCCTTACACCACTTAATGACGAGAACATATTTTCCAAACCGTTTGTGGTACAGCCCGATTCAAACTTTATGGCGGCTCGGTACATGAGGCGAGTCGCTGCGCAGTAACAAATTCACGTGTCAGCGGGGGTGGGGGGTGAGGTACTGCGCAGCGCGTAGCGCACTTCAGAGCAGTCATTTAAGTAGTATGAATCGGGTCGCACTTTCCCATAAATTCTTTGATGTGTTCTCGTCATCAAACGCATGTAAATGCATACTTATAAGTCTTGTAACTAACGTCTTGTTCGTGCATTGTGTTGTGATGTCTAATTTCTTTTTCTCTCTGTGTGCTATCCTCTCCCTAACTTTCTCGTCATGCTTAACGCTTACAGAAAACCGGAAAAGGAAAACTAAGGTTTACCGACGACAATAAAGTTGATGTGTCACATAAAAACATCGTGCTCAAGAACTTGGCACACAAAATAGCAAGCTCAGAATCTTTAGACGATGATTACGATTCGGATGCAAGCAACGAAAGCACATTATCCGAAGGCGCGTTGAATAGATCCCGAAAATTGAGCCCGAAATTCGTGTCAGAACCTAATTTGAGCGCTTTAGATACGAACGACGAAACGCCGAAGAAAAAACGTGGGAACAGACTCTTTCGTTCGAAAATTGTGACCACGCAAGCATTTAATAAAAAGTACCAGAAGCGAAATGGCGTTATTCGGGGTACGCCGACTTGCGTATCATGTTTTGATGACCAAGATACGGCCTCCGAAAATGAACTTTCGTATCACGAAATCAGTGGTGATAGAAGTCCTATACGTGATACGCCAAAGAAGATTGCGCTACAGAATGATGCCAAACACTATCTGACAAGTACACCGGGCATTTCCGATGCGGTTTTGTTTGATGAAGACTTTACTACGCCTTGTACGATAAATTTTCGAAGAGCCTCAATGTCTCCCATTACAAAGTCGACGCAAAAGTTGTCCAAAGCCATGCAGGTTGGTTCTCTGTGCATGAACTGCATGTTTCATCTAATATGTTCTCTTGTGTCTCATGTTTGTGCTTTTACATGTGTTAAGTCTCAAACTGAAAGCATTTATTTCAATTAACTTTGAATTGTCAAGTGGTTGGTCGGTCAGAAATATGAAGCTAGTTGCCCATCCCAAAGCGTAGTAGGTACCTATGGAGAAGAACCATAGTAGCCTATTGAAAATTATATGCAAATGTTAGAGCTACTTTATAACTTAATTTGGTTGATAATTCTAAGTCGTTAAGTTAGATGGCAGCGAAAAACTATTTTTGTGATAAAATATGAAATCTGAAGATAGTGACCGCTTCTCTATTTAAGTCATTGAAATGCCTACATTTTTTTTATCGATGTCACTAACTTACCTCTCACTTTCCTGCAACATGTGGGAGTGAGTCCGTGAAATGCGACGGAAGTGTGTAACAGGAAGCCGGGGAAGCGCGCGCTATTTGATTTGACAAATGATCGCGCTCGGTGGTACAGTTGGCCGTCAGTTGGTACTAACCCATTTTCCGAGAGGTTGGTACTGTCAGCCAACAGTTGCGTGTGTGTGACGAGAAAGGGAACGCATCAGCTGTGCGCCTAACCTCTTGACATACTGTTAATGTTTTGCTTGTTACCAAGGTGAGACGTCAGATGTTACACAATCATATTATGTGACTACTGCAAGGCTCGCTCGTTTTTTTGTATTCATATAGGTGCACCAACAGTAGATAGATTTAACATTTATTTATTTATTTTCGTGATATCGTTTAGCGGAAGTCGTTTGCGAGGTGATAAACTCGTCCTAAGTTAGTGATCAAGTTTGACCAATCAAATAAGTTGACATAGACTCAAATTATTGAGGTAGAAGTGTTTTCACGCTCATTACTAAATTAACCTTAAATTAATTAAACAACTTTAATTTACAGGAATCAATAATGACTCCCCGTTCCCGAAAACCGTTAATAATAACATCGGAACAGCGAGACATGGCAGATACAACAGTACAAAAAGACGAGACGATCAAATCTGAAGTAATGTACCAATCTATGTCACCGAAAAATGACAGTGATTTCGTGTCTTCAGACGACGAGAATGACGTCACTAGGTCCACATTCTCGTGCGAAAGGTAACATACTGTACATAGTTGTTACTAACAAACGAAGAAATTATTACTAACAAGATTTATATGAAAGTATTTTAATAGAATGTATACAAAAGACTTGAGTCTACTGCGGTCGCAAGTTATCAGCATCCTTGCTTGTAAACATGGTTCTAAAATGGGCTAACTTGATCTTCGAAACATTCCCAAGCTTCAGTTTTGAATTAAATTTCAAAAATGGCTTTGGTTAAAAATTCCTTGAGTAATTTCAAACCAAGAACCGAGTAAAACAAGATTTAAATTAAGGTAAATTGGCAAACATGACATCAGTATTATTATTTTAAGTCTTGATTTGTTTGTTGGTGTCCATACCTCTACGTCTCCTTTCAGATCAAGTCATTCAGCTAGCGCATCTCTGCCGAGAACAAAACCATTCGATGCTCGATCGATTAATTCAATCGGCGATGTCAGTCCTCTAAGGCCAGAAAACACTCGTTTCGTAATAAGCCATAAAAGACCGACCTTAGTCGACGATTTGAACACAACATTATGCGGGAGCGACGATGGCCTACCAAAGTTTACGATAACACACGACACGAATGAACAAAAAACCAAAACATTATCAGAACCGTTCAGAGAATATCTCCTAAGCAGATCGGTGTTAACAGCGACACCAATCGATTTATCGTTATTAAATAAATCGAATGATACCGATGATAAAATAAGCGATTCACTACTCTATTGCTTAGATGGAAACGTCCCTTCAGATTTGACTTTATCGATCGGTAATTTGGCAGTCGATAAAGAATCGAGTTTGAGGTCGCCGTTGACGAATATTAGTGTGAATATCGATAAAAGTCCTAATAGAAAGCGTTTGGCCAATGCCATTGCTTGTTTAGAAGAATCAACTTCTGGAACGAAAAAGGCGATGATGGAAAAAGAAAATTTTAAAGAAAAAGTTTTCGAAATACGTGAGACTGAACTTTAGTGGTTGTTAAACTTTATGTTGATTAAACATGGCTAGTTTTCGTCGAATAGTAAGTACAAAAAAGTAAAAAAAATATAGATAATGCAAATCACGAGCGCGCGACATTTGACTCTTACGTCATTGTATTATGGTATAAAATGGAATGATTGACGCGCGTTCGTGAAATACCTTTAGTTGGTTTAGATCCAATAACAATTTTTTTTATTTTTATACCGCGAATTCGAAGATAGATTATTAAACTTTTTATACAGTGCCTTAAGAAACGTCCCAAATTCTGGGTCCACCAGAATGTCCATAAGAGCCTGGCGTTGTTACATAATGTATGAGATTATTCCTATTTAGATATAATAAATAATAAGATCTCCGAATTATGAAAATATTGTATAGTATTTTCGACTTAGTAGACATTGGACTTACTCGGGAATTGATCTGTAGTCGTTTATGGACTTATTCGCGATATGCCTTATTCTGAAAATGCCTTATTCGTGATATAACCTATTTTACTTTGGACTCATTCGCAGAAAGACTTATTCTTAAAAATACCTATTCTCGATATTCTTCAATTTTTTTCGAAGTGTTCGTTAATTAAACTATGAATCTAGGTACTTTGTTAATTAAAGCAGTTATTCAGAGTATTTCAGAATGGTAAAATTATTCATATTTAAATGAAGCTTTAAGTATATTAGTGGTATATTTTTTTTCTGATCATGAGGTGATATGAGATATGAGGTGATCATATTATTAATAATATGAATTATTAGGTATTATAGAATGCGTAAATTCAGACCTGCTTAAAGTAAATTTTACATTAAAAGTTGCAAATAAGTAATTTCTTTAGAGCATTGCCCCATGTGTGTTTCTAATTTGGTCAATATTTTTTATCAATTATGATATCTTTATTTCTTATATTTCGCCGTTGATTTCAATAAAACTTTTTCATCACATCAAAATGCTTTGACTCTCCTCCAACTTTGTGTATAAAGTGCAATAAGTTTGGTTGTTTTGGAATCCCAACTTTAAGCAATCGGCCGTAGTTAACTCAACCATTAGTTAAAAATAGTAACTTATGCTTAAATTTTGCTTCAAACCTTTTTTTTGTTTCCGTGGTGGAAAATCCTCATGGATGTCAGCCGCCCTGGGGCTGGCGGCGGGGTCTATCAGACTCTTATTGACTAAAAACCACCCCGGTGTTCCATCTCACACCTTCGCCGGGGGTCGCGGGAACCTACGTCCCTTCCGCAACAACACATTTTACCTAATCTAACCTTTCTGTATTTAAATATTTTTTCCGCGCTTTGTATAAACTGACTTTTTTCAAGTGAAAGGTAGGATTAGTTGCACTGTCGCTAGGCAAATCATTGAAATGCTTTACAAAAATTTCATTGTTTTTTTCCTTTTTTTAGTTTATTCATTTCTACAATAACAGCGTTTTTTCACTATCTTTACAACTTTTAAAATTTAAACTTTTAAAAATGTACAATAGTGTTGACATCCTCTAAGAACTTTCCTCCTAGTTGCGTCCGTTGTAAGTGGTGCAGTACACTCGTTCATTTTTACACATCTCCAAATACACTTACATTCTTCTCCGTAACTTTATTATTGGTAACCATTGTACAGTAATGTTTCATTGCCTTTTTGATTTGTAGTAATAATAATATCTGGGTCTTCCATTTTTTCCTCTTAGCACAACAACAGCAAATTTTTTATTTATAGTAAGGTGACACAAAAACAAAACAAAATACCCTCAAATTGCTTGCATCACTTTACTTGACTGTTTATGTTATTCTTCGTAAAAAACTTCAAGGAAAAAAAAGGGAATAATAATTGTAATACAAATAACATCGTGTAACATTTTTTTTTGTTTGTATTCTATCCTATCAAAACATTACAATAGTAATTAAATTATGTTATGGTATTATAACGACATCTGTGCTGAAGTCGCTGAACTACCACCATACATCATTCAAAATAACCAACACAGCAATCAACCGTGAGGAAGCAAGTTTCATTAGCTCGACGCAAGATGTCGCCAGGTGTCGAGATCTAAAACCGCGGGACTTCTAATTAAAATGTAATTAAAAGTCTAAAGTTTACTCTTTAATATATTATTTAATATCGTTTAAGTGATAAGATAACCGCGTTTTGATGATTACCAATTGTTTGGTGTTGACGTTAAAGCAGGCAGGTATTTAAAAAAATGAGTCCTTCCAAGATTATGTCATTTACACGATTAAGGTATTAGTTGCAGAATGAGGTACTAAGAGAACAATTCCTTTGAAGAATAAGCCATTCGAGAACAGGTCCTTTTTAACGCCGTAAGCTAGAATCTTTTATTATTCGAAAAGCCGTATTCCATTTTACGAATAGGTCCTCTACTAAACCGTATTTTCGTACTTTTATTATGTTTACTTGAACCTTATTCGGTTGACATAAATTAGATTTTTGCTTGAAAACAGATAATGAAAAATGTTAAACATATTAATTATTTCACTTTTTAGGGACATTTGAATTGATTATTTTATTGTTTTAACCTAACTGTTTTAGTTATGAGTACGTTTATAAATACAGAATATTTGAGTACATTAAGCACGTTTCTTTATTTATCCCTTAACGTCATATTATGGCACTTAGGCAAAGATTTCAACATTTTTTAATTTTTTTTTCAGGGTGGGAAATCATCAATTAACTTCTCCCGCTCTGGGCGGAGCGGGAGGGCATGTCAGACTCTGACTAAAACCCACCCGTGTTCCTTCAGTTGCCTGTGCCAGGGGCCACGGTAACCCTTTCGGACCTTTCCCGCAACTCTAGCAGGCATCGGCCCTAGCGGACCCCGTCATTGGTGCTGACATCTCTGAGGCGCGCGTGGAACACAACGCGCCGTCGACCCGGGCCTGGTCCTTATCGGACGGCCAGCTATACATTGCTTACCGTCCGCAAGCCCGCGCCTACGGTGGACGGGAATCGGCTTGGGATTCCCGACGCCCAGGGCGTCTCCTCCGGTGGCTAGGAGCGTGAGGGCGCGAATTTTGCCTCTCCCTCACATGTTCCGCCTCCTCCTTCGCGAACATTACTGTTTCGCAGAAGGAGGTGACGGCTTCCCATGCCCTCTCGCAAGTACCATGGCCTGGACCAGGGCCGGACGCGAGAGATCGCCACCGCCAATCGCCTCCACGAGGACACGGCGGTGCTCCGCCCAAGCAGGGCAGACTATCGTATGCTCCACCATGTCCTCCGGGCGCTCCACACAATGGTGACACTCGGGCGTTTCCTCCCGCCTTATCCGGAACAGGAACCTCCCGAAACAACCCGTGTCTGGTGAGGACCTGCATCAGGCGGAAGGTGAAGACGCCGTGGCGCCTCTCTAGCCACTCCTCAAAGAGGGGACTTATCGCCGCAATTGTGGCGTGCCCAGCGCTGGGTTACGACAGTCGCACTCTTCATGCCGCCCTGATTTCAACCTGTGCCCGAAACTCCAGTCTTATTGATCAGAGACCATTGAGAATGAGATTAAGGGTGCACATCTGGCGAGGAGCGGTTTTCAGTAGCTAACAAATAAATAAGCTTCCATTAGTCCGAGAGAGCATTAATACAGACAGAAGTACAGTCGCGAGCACACCAGGTTATACGAAACTGTCCAATTTCTCCAAATGATTTTAAACCTTAAAATGTTGAAGGTTAAGTTCTAAATCGAATGAGAAAATTTTAAAGTTTGTGGTAACTACCTGCTGCTGTGTACATGGATCAGTATTTATTCTCGACTTGTTTTAGGACACGTAGTGTAGATATTTGTTTGGCAGGGGAACCGAGCTCCACTGCTTCGCCAGGTCTGCGCTGGCCCTAAGATTCAAAAATTCAAAGGGGGGAGTGGGGGAGGGTTAACAATAAAATGCTACCGTCTAGGTTTCATTAATCTTCCACAAATAATACAACCTCTTACAATGTTGAAAAACGTTTATTACAATATACTCCATTTCCACATTCTAGTTATTTCAGTGAACAGTGTCTTAGATAAAATAAATGATGACTAATCCTATAATCATTAAGAAGGTCATGCAGCAGTAGAATTGACAGCATATCCGGTAGCAGAAGTTTGAAAATCTTTCGCTGACAGGTCTCTTCTGGCTGTAACAAGAAAATTAATGCTTGTAGATGTAATAGTATAGCACAGTCAGTGAACCCTCTTCCTTCTTTGTAAGTGGGGTCAGGTAATGCAGAGCAGTAATCGTACCTATAGTTTTATGACAGCTGCGCGCACAGATTATCAAAGGTGCGTGAGTCGGTGCCCGGAATGATACGATTTTACAACTTAGAACTAGGTATTGTGTATTTATTATTTTACTTCCTATTGTGTTATTTTATCTTAGACGACATCATGTCAACGCCGGCTGTCGCTGAAAACCAGCGCTGGGGCTCTGTCTCGCATAGGGTCGTAGCATTATGCTGAGCGACGGCCGTTTTGCGTGGATTTAACGCATATTTTCCCCCAACTTGTTCCTCTTGTGTATGTTTTTGTTCTCTGCGTCATGTTTACCGCAAATGTACTGGACAGACCGAATATTGTAAAACATTCCGGAAAGAGTACCAAAACCCTCACCTACAACACACACACACACACACACACACACACACACACACACACACACACACACACCCACACACACACACACACCCACACACACACACACACACACACACACACACACACACACACATACACACACACACACACACACACACACACACTAGGTATAACATTAGGTACTTAGAATTAACTAATTAAGTATTCTGTCCATTTTCGAACATCCTAAAATTAAATTTAAGTTAACGCAAACATGTCTCAATTAAAATTTAAGATAACGCCCCTCAGCAGGCCCCTAAGATACAGACGCTGCCTAGTTTGGGGGCCACTGTTCAAATACCATGTTAAATATTCTAGTCACAGTCAGCTTATATGTAATATTATTATTAATGAAATTTATTTTGTAACAATGGACCAATCAATTATTCCTATTCTCAGTAAACTAAGGACTATCTTTCCCATTCTTCGCCACACGAAACTACCAACTAGAATCAAAACAATTTTTATTGTAAATTTTGTCGTTGTAAGTGCCTTATGTGCTTAATTGAAATAAATGATTTGACTTTTATTGATGTTGTAAAAACGCTATTGGATCTATAGAGGCATGAGGAACAGGGTGTAAAAAATTCACTCATCTGCCATAGCAAAGGGAGAATCCCGCGACCAGCTGGGTGTCGTGTTTATGTTGGCCACTGCCCGACGAGTGATGCTAGTTGCGCGGTAAACTCTGCTTGCGCGATGCAGGATTTTGTGTGAAGTCAGTATGACGTAGTTCGCATTTGGCGATGCAGATGCCGCCGCAGATCCATAAGTCTCTAGGCTTTGTCATAACATCGTCGTGTCTATGGCACGACAATGTATAACATTTTGTTGGCCCAAAACTTCGCCACTTCCCCGTCCTATTGGAAAACATCATTCGTTTGGGGCCATAGCAGATATGTTACTTTTAGTATGGGGCTTAATGCTGCATCGCGTTTTGCCGACTCAGCGTTTGCTTGCGATATCTGATCAAAATCTTAATTTTAGCTGATGCAACGCGTTTTAGTAACTCGCAGTGTTTAAGCGCGTAATTAGAATAATTGATCATCGACCCGTGTTCCGCAGTTGCCGAGGCCTAAATCGCTGCGACTGGCATCCGAATATCCGATTAGCGATTTAGTCATTAAATCGCTAATAGTCGATGCTTGAAGTCTGCTATAGGCTTAGATGCGTCCACATTTGCGACAGCTCAACGGACCAGACACCATTACCGTGACATTATAATATAATATTAACGTCTCCTAAGTGACAGAAATGGATAGATAAACTTACGCCGTGCGTACGGTCGTCAGTGTTGTATGGATCACTATGGAAGCTAGACGTTTTTTCTACGGCGCAGCTAATACACCATACCGTAAAAAACCGTGGCGAGTACAAAGGGCCTTATGATTCGCCGAGTTCCAAGTTGAAACGCTTCGTGTAGTGGAAAACGATTGATGATTTTTTTTAACAGTCTCCTGGACTGTTATAGAATTACGGCAAATATAAATTATAATACAACTATGCAGTTTTACTTACTCTACCTCAATCCATTCTCCAAGGGATCTTCCAGGGTATTTTTTACAGTCGTTCAATGTACAGTTCGGCATTGTATTTCTTCGACAGGTTTTCACCGAACATTGCGGCATAGCGAATTGGGACAGTCCATCCGTCAAAACATGGGAAACAATACTAACGCCGGTTTCTGGAACGAAAATCAACAGTAAAATTAGCTAACGAAATTGTCGAGCGCGTGTCAACTACTGTGATTTGTTGACTGACTATCAACAGCCAATCTGATCACTTGACTTTGCACGACTTGCGTTTTATTTTGACACGTTGGCTTTCGTTCCAGAATCCGGCCAGTCTATTCTTGTAAAAATCTCACCGTCAAAACTTAGATGAAGTGATGAACTGAGCTACAAATCCCATCGCCAGTTTAGGTACTTCAAGCACACTTCACCTAAGTTTTCACGGTCAGTTTTTTACCCTTTTCACCGCCAGCGTACACAGAACGCGATGCCTCGCCTAGCGCCAAGCTATACATCTATAACGAAATGTATAGTAAAAAGTAGTGATGAGGCTAGCGTCATATCGATGAATGAGAATTATACACATTAAGTTATGTTTTATTTATAATTTTACGGATATAAATAAAAACTGATTAAATATTTCCATATTTGTTTTATTTCACAGTATCCTTAATGAGAAAAAACAATATAAATTATAAGAATCAAAGAAACAAATACGTAACTCAATTAGAGCCATAAGAAATGAGGTACATCTCTAATTGTTTCAAGACGTCATTCTTTGACTTCATTTCAAGTCCTTGGCGCTCAGAACACGTTAAATTCGATTCTGATTAGGGATGTGGTCTATGGTTTTTTTTCTATGTTTGTCTACTCCCGTGTTTTTTAACTACCTAACTACTTCTGTCAACATTTTTTTACCGTAGGTATCTAAGCGGCAGAACTTTTCATTGTATTTATTGTGTATTTCGCCGTGTTTTTCGAAATGGAACGTAAGTATGGATTTCCTACTTATTGCCACCATAATTTTCATGCATACTTTAGCCAGGCCCCGAACATTGGTCGATGACGCGCCAGGTTTATTTTGTAGACGCAAAATGAAGAAATATAGGTAGGGTCGTTTCGCCGGTTTCGCGACCACCTTCAGTAGGCGACCATTTGACGTACTAAGTTTCTTTAAAACAAGATAATAGTATTTGTAGAGGTAACATAAATAAATAAAAAACCTAACGTGCTTTATAAATAATTATGAAATAAGATTTTCTAGAAAGAAAAGTAGTTTAATTTGTACATTATACGTACATTATAATTTTGAAAGAACATGGCGCAGCCATTCGGAATGGCCGTGAATGGCCCATTCCTCGAGGCGGTAGTAGCTACATATGTGTTGGTAATAATAATAAAAGTAATAATACACAAGTTACACTAAAAAAACCATTCCGGTAGAAATACCTATTTTACAAGGAGTTTTAAGTCCCCAGCGGGCGAGAAATATTCATTCTTCAAGCAACGCTTATAAACCGTATAGCAATAAAAGCCTGGCCTGGCGCGATCAGGCAAGTGAGAAAGCGAGCCGTATGACCACAGCATAATACCTACACACACACACCATGTGATGATGTGTGTAGGTACAAGCACAAGATATCTGAGCCATTACTTTTAATTTTTCATTCAGAATTGAATCTTACAAATATGTACCTACAATGTAATCATTTGAATAAACGTTATTATTATTATCAAGTTGGACATACCTCAGAATCATCGTCTTCTGGTGCAACATTCTCCACAAAAGACTCCGAGTCCGATTCCACACCTTGTAGAATGCTTAAAAGCTCATCGGTATCCATTTCTTCGTTCATGTCAATAACTTACATATTTCTTTACCTATGTAGTTAACAAATATTGCTGCAGACTGCACTGCACTATGACAAAGTGGCCTTGACAGCCATACGTTTATGACGTCACAGAACGTCTTCCATATTAGTCCGTGGCGCCCGGGGTACTGACAACCATAGACTTATCGCTGACAACCAATTATTTTGTAGAGATGGGAATATAATTATCGATAAGGATTGCCAACAACTATATAATTCCGGTTCGGCACATATCCGACGGTCGAAATTCATCTAGTTTCCCTTTGTTATAAAGTAGTTATCTAAGTTCATATTTTACTGACCTCAAATTGTTTTCGATAATAATATTTCTAAATATTTCAACGGGTGAAATCAAACAGTTTTAACTTTCGCGTCACATCACTGGCCGACTACATATAAAGTCCTTGGCGTTCTGGGGATATTAAAAATGTTCGCAGTTTTTGTTTTTGCCAATTTTAAGACAATTAAGGGCTTCTTTTGTGTGGGAAAATAAAAAAACAGGGTATTAGACAGTGCTTTTAAATAATAAAATGAAAAAAGGCCTGTTAAATACAGTAAATTTATTTTTATAACATATGTAGAATGAAGAGCTTCTAATGAAGTCGTGGCGCTGGTGGCACGAAAATCTGGAACTTCTATTGATGTCCGTGGCGGTGAAAAGGTTACAGAATAGACCGGCCCAGTGTCCGTAAAAACTATACCTTCATTTCGCGGACGTTTTTGAGTCGTTGAGTGAATGCATACGTAACGTTTTTTTTTACGTGTACCTAGTCATCAATTTTATCATGGAGTATCTACCTATAGTGTCTGTTGAAATGTCATGTCACAAAACTGGACGCAGCTTTAGCGGCTTAATGGAGAGAGCCAAGAATAAGAAATATATACAGTTTCGACTGATCGAAATCTCTGTATATCTTACCGTAGGAGGAGGAGTTTCTGAGCAAGCTGGCTTCTTTGCCTGCAGCATTCGTGCTACGCTTATCATCATACCTGAGCCTTTTGTCCAGGGAATTTTCCGAATACATTTCTATATCTATATCAAAATAATAATTATGTAGGTATGGATCCCTAAGCACCTATAGAATTGAAGTTGCCTTATTGTTGCTCCGGTTAAAGTAATCTACCTGCCAGCCGTAAGAAACGTGATGTCGGCTGAGCGTGGTTTTCTTAGGTCGCTGTCGGGTACTTGCGACATACCTACTTAAAAGTTTAATATGTCCGTTTGCACTAACACTAAGCGAGACCTAAATAAAGTGCGCTGTTGGATTTTCAGTTTACAACGCTTAGCCGAGCGTTGGAAAACCATCACAGCACTTTTAATTACGCAATAATCTAGGTGTCGTCTAGTTTTACTGAAAACGGGAAATAAAGTGTGAACGGATTTAAAACTAGAAAGACAGCGACGGTGATACAGTATTGGAAGTCTGAGTTGAAATATGAAATCAATGAAAGGCACTGAGCGAAGTGGGTCGGGGAAAACTATGTCCAGCAGTGGACGTCTTTCAACTAATATGATAATGACGAAATCAAAGGCACCACCTCCCGAAACTGTTTCACAGAACTTAATGAATTCTCTTTGAATTCGGTCTTTACTTTCCATTTGTATTCTTATCGACGCTGCTGTTTTTCCTTACTATCTACGAGAATAGCTGGCCATAATGCCTATAGATGGTCAAACAGACTGTCTTACAAACTCACTTCGTATCTTTTTGACACTATAATTTATAAAAAATCAAATATATTTGAACCAACTACTTAGGGCTAAATAAGTATCCAAACTTACTATTTTTTTGCATGGTCACCAGAGACTTCGGCTTTACAACACAGCTTTGCTTCGGTGGCCTTTATATTCTGTTTTTTTTCTTTCTTCTTTTTTGGTTTATTCAGAGTGGTTTCTTGTCCGCAAACTTTGTTTTGGCATTCATAATAAACAAGTGAGGATGCATTCGGTGTTGCTGCAAGTTGCTGTTCCGCGTGTCGAATTTCTTTCTCTCTTAGCACCAACTGTTCTAAGAATTCTGTTTCTCTTTCCCGCCGCGCTTGCTCTTTCTGCAACTCATCTAGCTTCTTTCGTTCTAGCCTAGTTATTTTTCTAAGATCACTCGTTGCTTTTCGTCTTTTATACCATCTGCAGATGCTTGCTGCTCCTTGGCTTGCAGACTCTGTAGGTGCTGGTTTGCGGCAGTAACTCCACGTTCTTATCTTTTGAAGCGACTGGGTTGGCGGGATTTCTTCCTTGATCGTGGTCTTTTTTCGATAAGGCTGAAGAACTGTACTGTGGGTTTTGTCTTTGTATGTCGTGATCTTTATTGGTACGGGTAAGGCTCGAAATCCCTCGACGTAAACAAGGGGTCTGGGAACAAATTTAACAATAAACCATTCAGTTTGTGATGCGAAATTGGTAATAAACAGCGTAACTAAACATAGCTTAATTTTTAATGAAAAATATGCGATCGGATGAGTTTTCTTAAACATCAAGATTTTCGAACCCTGGAGAATAGGTACGTGCGAAAGGCCGTCAGCTCTACTTAGTTGTGATAGGTTGGTATTTGCGAATACTGTCAGTCGTTTCGGAAATTCATCAATTTTATTTAAAAATAATGATAACCAGATTTATGCTTAGGATACCCAGTTGGGTAAATTTGCTGGGGAATCTACCCCGATACTTAAATGCAGGTCAGTTACTTCTTAATACGGTGGTATACTTTCAAGTAGACTGGAAGCTGTTTCCGAATTTGTTGGAGAAAAGCAAGGCTGATGGATAAGTGACTGTCGTGATTTGCTAGTCAAGCCATATAACAAGAAGAACGGTTAATGCGAAACTGTGACCGAGTTGATAACAAAACGAGAGATTTTTCGTTATCAACGTAGGTAGGTAGAGATCGTTTACTTCACAACTGCACGCCCGTTCAATAAAATTTATTTAAAAAACATTTAAAAAGTGTATGCCACAAGCAGTGGAGGGGCGTGTAGTTTTAAAGTAAACGATATCTACCTACTGCAGTACCTAACCAGTTTGTGTGAGGCTGATGAAGTGATGAGGATACTATTATTATTATTTATAATATGGTCCCTTGCAACCGTTCTATCTTCCCATGAGAAGTTAAGGCGCCAAAAAAATGGACAATTGTTCACAGGCCAAGTAAAAACTGAGTGAAAAACGTGACGACAGTGTGTATGTGTGACTGAGTGTGTAATTAAATTGTGTAGAGAAATTACTTCACTCGGACGGGTTTCTTCGTCTTGCACGCTGGACATATCTTCCCGGTACGACATGAGCAAGGTTTGCCTTTTGTGGCATCTATGATCTTACCGAGCATTTGGATTCACCACATTCCAAACTATTTGGTTACTACCACAGAGTACTTTTTTTAGGTTACTACTTTGGTTGGCTGGCTACACGGTTCCTGTTTAGTTTGTGGGTTTGTAAAATTTGGTTGGAATGTCAAGTTTGACAGTGTGAAGTATTTTTTCTTTTCTTATTTTGTGCAATAAACTTCTTAGTAAAATAGATGGTAGGAAGGTGGGGAGAAAAACTAGCCAAGGGTGAGTCGGACTCGCACACGAATGGTTCCGTACCACCGTACAATATTTTACACTACATATTAAAAAAAAACACGTTTCTTGTATGCGTCACCTTAAAGTGAAAACCTTGGGAATGCATTTTTGCTCAAATTTGTTTTATTGCGTTTCTAGGAAGAAAATCTCGCAACGCACTCGCAATTTAAGAATAATGAACGGTTCTGGATATCAAAATTTCCATATTAATTAATAAAATAACATTAAAGACACCGTACAAATATTTTACAGTACGCAGTTTTTCTTCCTCCCGAAAAGTTACTTCTTTTACACTTACGAGGTTTCCGCTCTTAAGGCGTCGTATGGTAAAAATTAAAGAGGGACCCTTTCATTTTTAACATTTATAATTTTTATTATTTGTTGCTTGTTAAATGACCCTTTCTCTCCCCACGCCGGTTCAAACACATGCCATGCCACGAATTATGTATTTTAAAATTGACTTTTATACCTTTCTGGAAAGCTTACAGGATAAGCAAGTTGTTTTAGTTATTTGTACGATTAATGTCATAGAAATTTTTGTGACGAGACAACATTTTTGAAGCGTAAAATGAAAATATCGGTAAGATATTATTCTTATATCGCTCATTATTTTCATTATTTTGTTAAATTAAGTAGTTTTGATTATGTCCATAGCTTAATTGAAGTGCCAGCTACAACATCATTTTTAATGGTACCCATTCAAATATGTAGTTTTTATTTTATTTGGAATCAAATGTCAAATTTTGGGTAAATATCGAAAAACCCTTAAAATTCTAATATCTCGAAAACTATTGAATTTCGGCCATACATATGGGGGTTCAATTTGTTGCATTTTTACCCCCTTCTCAGCCCCTGCCGGATATACGTCGAATTACCAGTAACCCTGTATATGCGACACGCGCGGTCAAAGGGTTAAAACGATGGTCTTAATCAGTCCTTATGTGTAGCGATGGCAAAGTAAGTAGGTTCTACCTGCCTGTGTCGTTCTTAATTATTACTTCCGAAGTTCTTCATCTTAAACCCTATCGATGCTGTCAGTGGTATATTAGGTCTGTTAATAACTCATAGTTCGGCAGATAGCCAAAGCTGGTTTAGGCACTAGCAAATGTATGAATAAATTATTAGGTGCTTGCTTCACCGCCGTCTGAGATGGCTGTATAATTCCTTATACAAGATGTAGCCAAGTTAGACAGACTAAGACCTTGACGAAACAGTGTTTGTAAATTTGAGCTGAGCTTTGGATAGCTTTTCTATGAAACTAGCTTTTGCCCGTGGCTTCGCTCGCGTGGAGGTCGGAAATTATCCCACGGGATCGTCAAACCAAACGTCAAACCTTTAGTTTTATGACAGCTAGGCGCACAGATTATTATAAGCTGGCGGCGCGTGAGTCGTTGCCCGTAATGTTATATTTTATAAATATTATGTTCATATAAACATTTCGAACTAGGTACCTACCTATTGTGTATTTATTTTATTTCTTATTTTGTTATTTTTATCTTATCGTATGCTGCACCGGTTGACGTCATCACGTCAGCACCGGCTGTCGCTGAAAACCAGCGCTGGGGCTCTGTCTCGCAGGTGTTCGTAGTATTCTGCTGGGTGATGGCCGTTTTGCGACGCATATTGTCCCCCAAACTTATTATTTCCGAGAAGAGCGGTCTCTGCCACATAAGGGCCAGAGTGACGGCCGTCATGAAAATGGCAACTGGGTTTGACATAACGGTATCAGAAAACGCTCTCTAGTTAAACATACCAACATATTTCCCTATACAACGTTTCAGTGACGTCATTCGACGGTAAATAATTGCGAATGCTATGTGGCAGCCACGGTTCTTCTAGAATACCGTAGCTTTAGACTAGATGACTGTTCACTTGACCAATTACATTTCCGGTCACCTTTATAATCTAGATTGTGAACTTTTGGCGCGTGGCCACAATCGGAACTAGGGCCGCCATCTTGTTTTTGCAATACAATTCTGTGACAATTGTTGTAATGTTTTTAATCTACTAAAACTGCGACCCGTTTGATTTCTAACCTAACGGGTCCTAACAAGTCAATGTGAAGAACGGAACTGTAATGCAAAAGGCGATTTTATTTGCGAAGCCAGTGTAACTCCGAACATTCTACCGTACCTACCCATTCATATAGGAAGGTTTTTGGATGCGACTGTCAATTATTATTTCCCTTTGTAAATGTCAAACGCTGCCGAGTAGCTACCATAGAACATCCAGTTCGGTAGACTCGAACATATTTCAATTAACGAATACTCATTCTTTTAAATCCAGTGATATGTGAAGTACCTAAAGTAAATAATAATAGCAGTAATATAGCTTATAGGTACTTTAAATAAAATGGGTGATCCTTGTAAAATCTACTTTATATTAGGCATGCACACATTATTATTAAATATATGAATTTATGATTGATGGGGTTTCACGCTCGACTCAAGGCTGCAATGCCTCATTTAACATCTCTTGCAGGACGGCTATGTTCAGCAGCATATGCTGTAAGAAAAGTCGGTCAATTTACTAATGCAGGTACCGCGAGGCTAGTCTATTTCAGTCACTTTCAGGTGCGTTGTGTCCAGAATGAAGAAGTGTATTGTTATTCTACAAAATTAATAAAATAACATCCTGACTTGGGACGTTACGCTGCCATTGTGACCTTACTAAGAGAATGCAAGAGCGGCTAAGCGAGCTAGAAAATTAGAGCATCGTGACTGGGATACGTCAAGTGTACATTCGTGAGCGAGCGAAGCGACCTGCCTTTAATACAGTGTATTTGGGATAGGCGCAGCATATCTTTTTCTTCCAAAAGTCACCCTCTTTCTAGCCATTTATCATCTTTCACACAAGCCATCTATCGTTTCGTTAGTCTTCCTCTACTCTTATAACTCACTGTCAACGTAAATACTCCTACTCAAAGATACCAGATCTAATGTCCCTATTCGAAGTGTCGTGACCCTATTAGTGAATTCGTTGTGTAGTAGATATTTGGTTGGAAGCTGGTAGGAATGCTCGCTCACTGTAGTTACTTGTGTAGGTATTATATCGAATTGGTGCATCTCTTAGTTGATAGTATTCGAATATTATGTTAGTAAACAGGAGTGTTGAGGTACATTCAGCAGCAAAAGTCGATTAACACTTTAGTTTTTAAATCGGAATTCTAGAGTTCAATATATTCTATTAAAACATGAAACGAATTGAAAAAATGAAATGAAATCGTTTATTTTCCAGATATTAGACATCCAACTTACAATAAATACATATAATAACACATAGATTAACGTAATAAACACAAAGAGTAAAACGTATAAAAAAACGTTTTTTTAAACTCAAAACTCAACTCAAACTCAAAGCATTTATTTCAATTAAACCATTTACAGGCACTTTTGAATTGTCAAGTGGTCGATCAGTCAGAAATATGAAGCTAGTTGTTTTATAAAAGAAACTTACTTACCGACTTCCAAGAAAACACTTTGAGTGATTGATGTCGGGACGTTGTATAATTTATGCTAGTTGTGCGGTAAACTCTGCTTGCGCGATGCAGGATTTTGTGTGACGTCAGTGTGATACGAAGTTTGCATGACATGTGGCGATGTAGATACCGGTACAGATACGTATTATTAAAGCTAGCTCAAAACTACCGAAGCGAAGTTAATAACATTAGTATGCGACCACCACGCAAGCTTTATGCTACCAAATGAATTTACAAAATCGGTCCACGATTGATGAAAATAACGATAAACATGGATTGAAATTTTTTTAGTAAGTACAGACGAATTGAGAAACTATTCCTTTTTTGAAGTTGGTTAAAAAGTGACAGTTTTAATGGAGTTTTGTTGCCGACCGTACCTACCTAATATTAGCCTACTTTGATAGTGAATCGAACCGGATTCAACAGCAAAACTTTAATTTGACTGAGATGTAGAGCCAGAAGTTCTAATCTAAATCTTATTAAAAACAAACTTAAAACAAAAATAATCTGTTCTTATTTCAAACCACCATACTTATTACCATACTGTCATTATATAATGTCAAAATCAAAATCAAAAGTCATTTATTCAAATTAGGCTGAGAATCAGCACTTTTTGAACGTCAAAATCACATAAGACAGTCCCCCCAAAACGCCCACCCTTCACCACTTCCTAGTGCTTTAGCTGGGAAGAAGAAGTGGCGGAACAAACTCCCCAGCAGCACTGCTGTCTGTTCAGTTAGAAGAACTGGATTCTATACATATAGTAATAAATAAATTAACATTACGAAACACAAAAATATTAAAATTATTTGCCATAATATGTCAGCTAGCACACGCCAATATTTAAAACTATACTCAAGCATAAATAAATAATAAAAACAAAAACGCAAACAGAACTTTATGCAATGCTGCATTATGTTTTTTTATATGTATATAGCTGTAACTAGTAGCCACAAATGATAAACTAGGACCTTCGAAGTAAAATAAAGAAACATTAATTTCTAATAACAATAACAAAACCATAGTCAGCAAGCTGACCTGTCACCACAAGCAGCACCCGTTCACGAGCATAACGCAAAGATCAGCCATTACCCCCCTCGCCATATTTGAGGGAAGGAGGCAACCCGACCCCCGACGCTACCGCAAGCATTGACATCTAAGGGAGCATGACGAACTTGCTGCCGGTTGCTCAAAAGAATAATATGATGAACTGTCGAGGTCGACGAAATGTCACCTGTTACTACTATAAATCTAACGAAGCTAATTACTTACGTAGTGAAGTGGACATTGAACGCATGCGCCCGCGCACGCGCACGTGCATACAGATAACTGGACAGAGTAGCTAACTGCAGTTAGGGCATTAGGTTCTGTCACTTAAAAGAGTCATTAGCATCATTACCATTGTCAGCCTTGTACCACCTACTGCTGAGTATAGGCCTCCTTCCGTTTGTGCCTAAAATAGGCAGGTACCTATAGGTAATCTGAAAAGTTTAATTCAGTCCCATAAGAGTCACTGTTGCCGTATGCTTTTAATCCTTATCTATAAAAATCAATGCCACTTTTCGTTGTAATTTTATAACTCAAGAACGGATGGACCGATATTGCTAATTCTTTTTTTAGAATATTCCTTGAAGTACGAGGATGGTTCATACGGAGAGAAAAATAAAAAAAGTTAGGCGGTACGAAGTTCGGGGGGTCAGCTAGTAAAACTATAAATTCAGTATTTTTTGTGCAATTTTCCAAAACAATGAAATTTTCCAATTAATTGTGTGGATGTCATTTCTTTTAACGCAAATAAAAATTTGGAAACAAAACCCTTGTGGCGCGACGCGACTCTGGTAGTCTGGTGGAATAATTTCTATGAAAACTTCATGGAAATCGTTCAAGCGGAGTCGCGTCGCTCCTATCTGTGGGTGCTCTAATTATATCTCTATTCTTCTTTCATTCTTCGTTTCTTTAAAAAACGTTGCCGTTTTTAAAAAAATGTTTTTTTCGTTTTTTTACACTAGGAAAATCTACAGTATCGTGGGTGCGTTTACAAACATTTAAACTCACATAAACAAACAGTCAGACCCAAAACAACTACTTGCAGGTCATACAAATATTTATTCCGTGCGGGGATCGAACCCGCGACACGTAACGCAGCAGTCAATCGCTTAACCACTGCGCCAACCGTGCCGTATATTATCTATTAAAGAGATACCTAATTATTTAGCTACATTCAAGTAGGTACATAGTAAACCATGACGTTAACATCCCATTTGTCCATGGTCTAAGGTCAAAGGTTAAAATAAAACTGATAATTTTATACTAACCCAAAATAAGTATTGTCATGATTATAGTACGGGTCAAAGTTGACGTATATTAATTATGTAATATTTTAGATTACAATAGTATATAAATATTACTTAGTAACTTGTACCCTTGTTTTTGTTTGCTAACGAACTTTTTATCGAATGTTATCGTTTTATTATGTGGCCAGTTATTTTTTACCTACGTGATTAGATATCTTTTGCCATAGGTACTTTTCTGCCAGCAATAACACCGTTCATACCTCTTACGTAATATTAATCAAACGAATACAAATCGCTCGCTTAGTATTAAAGTGACCGACATCAAAATCAGTCTTAAATGAGTTAGATACACTGTCATCTTTAATTCAACACCATCAGTGACATACTCTAAGTAACTCTTAAAAAGTTCTAATTGCAAAATGTGTTTAGCGATTTGCCAAAAAACTAGTTTTTTTAATTCGGTCACTTTAATAATAAGCGAGCTAAATAATGATACTCAAAATGCTGAGATTAATCTTCGTAGACACATGGAAGGTATTGCAACCAGGGCCTGCAGTCTCGACATAGTTAGCAATCGTTTTCGGTTGCTAAGTCCTAACAATCCAGATGTAACGATATTTGGTGGTCTCCACACTCAAATTTATCGGTTGTTACTGGTATTTTAGGTAGGTACCGGTAGGTAACAACCGATAAAATTGAGTGTCGAGACTACCAAACATTTACATCAACATTTACATCCTGGATTGTTAGGACTTAGCAACCGAAAACTATTGCTAACTATGTCGAGACTGCAGGGCCAGGATTAGTTTCGTAACTTTTAGGCTGAAACCACGTAATAAAATCAGTCGCATTTTAATATTTGTGCGGAAAGTTCCACAATTGCAAACATTTGATATTCAATTGTTCCGAAGTACCCACAGCAAATTAATGTTAGTTGCTATCTAATTTAAAACAATTTATTGCTGCCTCTAGTTTCAACTACTCTATGTTGTTGTCTAATAAATAAAACTGCGTTTATGCATCGTGCACCGCCGTGACATAAACTGTCAATTGACGCAATTCCTCTATTTACTTGTTGCATGATTGGTACTCGTTTATTTACTGTATATATATATATACATGGGCTTGTATTTGTCAAGTATACTTGATATTCCAGTCTTTCAACTATCAGGAAGTTGTTGAGATGTAAATAATAAATTGTCTAGCTATGTATTTAGTTCCTTCTTAGATAAGTGATAATTGGTTCATAGGGTAGATACTTACCTAAATGAAAATCATGAGAGAAAATAGTTGTAACCTATCTGATTTTTCTTGATTCTGGAGTTTTTTCTGAGTCTTGTATAAGCGGATTCTAGGGTAACCAGATGCAGAAGACTGCTCATAGGTATGTTTCCTGAAGTAATGATAAATAAATGATAAATGATAAATGATTTTATTTCTGTAAGTAGGTTTGAACAAACACTTTTACACGTCAATCATATTTTTTTTTTAAACTAGATGGGGTCGGCGTTTCCTATCTGACTACTCTGAGAAGAAAGGCCGAAACAAACTCAGAGGTCACAGTCTCTTTTAAAGTCCAGACAAAATCTTGGTCAGGTCATGTGAAAGCTATGTAGATCGGTGTCTGCAATGGTCTTTTGAGGAAAGAACCACACAGATTGAGTGGACCTGTCCAGTCAGTGCACGCAATTGTCAGTAATCGTGCAGCTCAACTTAGACTCAAGGAGCTCAACGATTCGACGAACAATACCAAAGAAAGGACATTTGAGTAGGCCGCATAAATTACTCAAACTGCCAGATCATGATTACGTTGAGAAAAATACAAAAATAAATATAAATAAATCAATGACCGACATAGTTCTCACATTCACAATAATTAGAATAATATTATAATAATCTTTGAGGACCATGTAGATTTGTGTCTGAAATGGTCTTTTGAGGAAAGAACCACACAGATTGAGTGGACCTGTCCAGTCAGTGCACGCATTTGTCAGTAACCGTGCAGCTCAACTCAGAACATAAGGAGCTCAACGATTCGACGAACAATACCAAAGAAAGGACATTTGGGTAGGCCGCATCAGCTACTCAAACTGCCAGAACATGATTAAAACTGCAACAAAAACACACATAGTCCTCACATTCACAATAATTTAAAATAATATAATACTATAAATAGTAAATATTAGTGTCATTGTATAAGTAAATAAGTATAGATACTTATAGCAAAGATTATAAGTAGAAATAGTTAGCGAAATAAAATAAATTAACATTGCCTGTGCTTTATTGGAGCAACTCAATCCCAAGCCTTTTTGTCCTCAATATAGTCTTTGACAGTATAATAGGCATTCTGGCATAATTTCCTTTTTATAAAAGATTTGAATTTATTAAGGCTTAGTGCTTGAATGTGGCTAGGAAGTTTATTATAAAAACGTATACATTGGCATCTAAACGAGCCACCTATTTTCTTGAGCCTGGTAGTAGGAACAACAAATTTGTGCTTGTTCCTAGTATTTAAATTATGGATATCACTGTACTTTTTAAACAGATTAATATTTTTATGTGCATACAAAAGATTTTCATAAATATACTGAGAAGGCACAGTCATTATATTAATCCCTTTAAATTTGTCTCTGAGGGAGTGTCTGGGACTTAATTTATAAATTGAACGAATTGCCCTTTTTTGTAAAACAAAAATCGTCTGAATATCGGCGGCATTTCCCCACAACAGAATACCGTACGACATTACACTATGAAAATAACTAAAGTATACTAAACGGGCTGTCTCTAAATCAGTTAAACCACGAATTTTCCTAACGGCGTATGCTGCAGAGCTAAGCTTCTTTGACAATTTATCTATATGGGGGCCCCATTGAAGCTTGGCATCCAAAGTTATGCCTAAGAATACTGTGGTATTTTCGGGTTTCAACTCTTCACCCTTTATGAGAATACTTGTTTCTACTTGTCTAACATGAGGTATCGTAAACTTAATACATTTCGTTTTTTTCTCGTTAAGAAGAAGGTTATTAACATTAAACCAGTTAACTACTTTTGCGAGGGCACTATTTACATTGTCAGTAACCAGCTGCTGACGTTTGAGTTTAAATAAAAGTGAAGTGTCGTCTGCAAACAGCACTATATCATGTTCATCCTTTATGAGGTAAGGCAAGTCATTTATATAAATAAGAAATAAAAATGGACCTAGAATTGAGCCTTGAGGGACCCCCATTCTTACTACCGATCCGGGAGATCTTTTCCCGTTAACATCAACTCTCTGAATCCTATCACTTAAATAAGAAGTAAGAAGATCCAGAGAGGCGTTCCGGATTCCGTAGTGGTGCAGTTTCCTGATTAATGTTGCATGAAGAACACAATCGAATGCCTTGGACAAATCGCAAAAGATGCCCAACGCATCGCATTTGTCCTCCCATGCATTATATACATGCCCTAGAAGTTCAACTCCGGCATCAGTAGTTGAACGACCCCTTGTAAAACCGAACTGTTTGTTATGCAGTAATTTATGTACATTAAAAAATCTTTGCATTTGATTTAAAATAAGTTTTTCAAAAATTTTACTAAATGTAGGTAGCACTGAAATAGGTCTATAATTAGTAGGGTCTGATGTACTACCCGATTTAAACAACGGTATAATTTTACTGTTTTTCATAAGATCAGGAAACTCACCACGGTCAATACAATTATTAAAAATAACAGCTAAAGTAGGGGCTACAATATTTATAATTGACTTAGCAACGTCCACAGAATTACCCCATAAATCTGCAGTCTTTTTGACATTTAACGTGTGAAAGGTTTTAATTATATCTTTAAAAGTGACATATTCGAAATGAAATTCAGAATCACAAACTGGAATGTTTTCTTTAAGTAAAGACTCTGCAGCAGTGGGTGAAGAGTTTAGAGATTTAGTAGTCGATACGGGAATCTCTGCAAAGAAATTTTCAAAGGCCGCGGCGACTTGAGAATCAGATTTAATTATATTGTCATCAATAGCAAGGCTGTAGTCACTACATCGGTTGCATGACCTTCCCGTTTCGCTATTAATGATACTCCATGTCATTTTTATTACATTACTACTATTTTTAATTTTTGAACTCAAATAACGTGATTTGGCCATACTACAAACTTTTTTAAATAATTTAGAATAATTCTTAACATATAAATTAAATTCAGCAGTGTTTTTACAAGTTCGTTCATCATACAATTCATAAAGTCGTTTTCTACTTGTATGTATACCAATGGTGGCCCAGTCACTAAAGGAAGCGTTACTATTAACCGAGAACGTCTTTGGAATGAACGTGGTATTGAATAGTGTGCAATACATATTAAAAAAATCATTATAATGTTGATTAGGGTCATCATTAGTCACCAAAAATGGTAATTTACTTAAAAGTTTAGATTTAAATGTATCCAAGCGATAAGTCGTTTTCGGGTTAACAGTGATATCTTTTTTAGTAACTTTTTTGTTTATATTTGAAATAGTTATTAATTGTCCGCAATGATCTGAGTCTATTAAATTAATAATTTCTTTGTGAGTTGGTATAACATCTGTATAAATGTTATCTAGGCATGTGGCACTAGTGGGAGTTATTCTAGTTGGCTCCAGAAATTGGTTAGCAAGATTGTATGACTGAAACAGACTTATAATTTTAATACTTAAACCAGAATTTTCTAACAAATTAACATTAAAATCACCACAAATGATGATAGACTTATTTGAATTACAGATTTTGTGCAACACTTCATCCATAACCTTTTCAAAACAATCATACAATCCTGAAGGAGGTCTGTACACACTTAATATAATGAGCTGCTCCAATTCTACACAGGCTATTTCAATTGTCCGCTCAACAGAGAGGCTCACAATATCCTTGCGGTCTTTAAATTTAAGCTGGTTATTTACCAGAATTAATGAGCCACCATGTACAGCATGTACTCTGTTGAACGAACTACCAACCTGGTGATGACTAAAATTGAACATGAACTGATGGCTTTTAAGCCAATGTTCTGTTATACAAAGAATATCTATATTGCTACAATTCAGGAATAACTCTACTTCTAAATCTTTGTTCAAAAACCCTTGAATGTTTTGATGCACCAGGTTGATACTATTTATTTTTTTTACACTTTCATATGCTTTATTCTTTGCCTTAGTTACATTTTTGCAAGAGGCTAACTCCTTTGTCCTGATTTCTAATTTAAATGATGACCATTGTCATTAATTTTGACCAAATTATTGGCAGAATAATTTAAAAAGTCATTGCATTGCTCAAAAGAAGCAAGTTGTTTAGCCAAATTTTTGGCTGAAATAGAAAAATAATATGATAGCGACACAGCTATCTGTCTTTTGTGATAGTTAGAAAGATAGTACATAACAATATTGTATCTATCTTTTGTCAAATACAAATTATTACTAACATAATTGTTAGTGTCAACTAAATGGAATAAATTATCATTATATGTCAAATTGTGCAATGTCATGTTAATGTCAAATCTTAAATTATTTTCTTCCTGTGGCAAACTGTTACTATAAGGGAATGTAAACAACACAATTTTCCTTAAACTAAGGTTGCACAATGTTCTATGATATTGGAGCAATTCTCCTTTGTTCACATTTCCCCTATTTCCCATAAAAATCAACAATGATTGACGTTCATCTTCGGGTTCGCGACAAAACTAGTATTGAGCTCTAAATTGTTCCGTAGTAAGTAGGTACAGAGCAGCCGGTGTTTTCTGTAAACTTAGGTGAAAAGAGCTTGAAGTGAGCTGTCATACCGCCTGATGCTAGGAATTGACTTTATTGACAGGTCACTTCAGGTAAGTTTTCCCGCTGAGAAACTTTTCGCCAAAACCACCTTTATAATAGGTAGTGGACACATGAAATAGCACCAAAAGTAGAAGAAAATGAATACTTACATGTATGTAGTTATAGAATTAGACGATAGATAGCTCTCTTCAGATGTGTAACGTTAGGTGCCCAAGTTCGTTACGAATCAAGGTCTTTAGTTAGTTGTATATACAGGGGGTTTTTTTTGTGAAGACATCTTGTAATAATAAAATTACAATACTTTCCAGTTATTTCGAGTACAACTGCGTGTCGTAATTTTATTGACTTGATTTATAAGCATACCTACTTCCTCAATTGTTGCTAATGAGACACGATTTACTTTTTCTATTGTTAGGTACCGAACTTAATCAGCTCGATCGACAGATGAGGGGATAAGAGCTGTGGTAAATTGTAGCTGGACACCATTTTTTATGTCTATGACAGTCGATATATAATAACACATTAATGTTATTAAAAAAAAAGAAGGTAAGTACATACGTTACAAGAATGGGTTTTTGATTTCCGCATAATTTATCAACCAATAGCGTGGTTACCGTAGCCACCTACCTAGTCTGCCAGGGTTGCGGGAAAGTCCGAAAGGGTTACCGTGGCCCCTGGCACAGGCAACTGAAGGAACACAGGTGAGTTTTAGTCAGTATGAGTCTGATACGCCCTCCCACTTCGCCCAGAGCGGGAGAAATTATTTGATAATTTGCCATCCTCAAACAAAAAAAAAAACCCACCTACCTACTGGGCCTAAGTTAATTAAAACAAGTAGGTACACAGGTAAGTACCTAAGTACCTAAAAGTAAACTATCCACTCGAAAAAAAGAAGATCAACAAATCTCTAAAGGAATAATTCCAGTTTTTATTTGCTGTTTCACTTACCTACAGACCTAACGTAACATTCTTTATCACACAAATTAACAATTAAAAAATAATGCGCAAAATAAATGTTTTATTAACAAATCCCTGCTACCCTGTATTGTATAATCAAATACATTATCACTGGCGTCATGAACACAATAATAATTTCATTGTATATCTCGCGCGAACCTCGTTCAGTACGCAACACGTAGCTATCGCACCCAATATGTATTAGATAGTACCTACACTATTAATAGTAAAATAATAGTTAATTTAATAATTATTAATAGTAAAAGTGATAATAATGTGTTATAAGTCGTTGTTGCGCGGCGTGAGTGCCGCGAAAGTTCTAGGCTTTCAAAGGAGATGCTTTTCTGTACATGGAGTTTCTTTGAGTGTAAGTACCTATCTAATAAGTTAGAGATTAAAATCGCTTTCCGTGTTTGTTTGTCTATGTGATCGTTCTATTCTTATAAACTGCGCAATGGATATTGATGCGGTTTTCACCATCATTTAGATTATTTATTCCAGAAGGTTTATTGTGTTATTAAACTTACATATAATACAGTAATTTCAATGTTTTGTCGAATCGTAAAAACAGTGCGAAGCGGCGGCGTGTCGCTAGTTGAGCATATTTAATTAAATTAATAAGGAATTAATTTTCTCCCGGAAAATCGGATAATTTTCCCTAAAGTCGGAAAGTTCGGGCAAATAATTAATTAAAAAGTGCGGACGGCAGGCCATAAAGTACCTACCTAAATATACTAAGTTTCTAGCTATCCTAAGTTTAGACAGATGGTTACCGGAAGCGCGACCCACCAGCAAGACATTTAGTAGCCTATCGAGCACTAAAGGACCTATACCTATCTGTGACCTAGAATTATTACCTAACTAATTCTAACACGGTTCCTGAGCGGAGGCTATCCTTCACTCCTAATTCTAATTCATAGAATACCTAATAATAATGGATTGATCGTAAAAACATTAGCTTCTTGTCTAGACAATTGTTTAAGACTCCGAATGAACTGAAAATGAAATTAAAATTTTATAGAACATCAAGATCCACTTCCAATTAAAAGTTTTAATTAAGTACCTAACTCATTTCAGAAACTTAGCAAAAAACTTAGTAGAGATAACTGTTTTTCTTTATGATGTTTATCAAACAAAGGCTATGACTGATTTACATCGTGTGATTAAAGGCATACCAGTTGAAGAATCAATATAAGTTGCACTGTCTAAACAGTCTGGTTTGGACGATGCAAGTCATTTGTTGCTTCAATTTTATTGTATGGCACAGGAATAGCTCGAAGAGACTGGATTAGTGACAGTATAGTTAGAAGACTTGCTGAAACAAACCTGAAGCCCAGCAAGTGGCCCCAAACTCGTGAGGGCATCGAGTAGCAAGACTGCGCTACGCCCAAACACCACTTTATAGTGAAGAAGAATGGGCAAGAGTTTTGTTCCCTGATGAGTCTCAATTCTCACTATTCACTTCCGATGGAAGGCGAAGAGTGTACAGGCGACCTGGTGAGCGATACACTCAAGCCTGCTTCACAGAATGAGTCCGATACGAGGAGGCTCTGTACACGTATGGGCTGGCATCTCTTCATCAGAAGGTCGCATAGAACTAGTGGCCAAAGAAAATGGCACCCTGACTGGGGAAAATATGCTCAAGAGATCCTTAATGAGTGTGTAGGGCCATATTTAGTAAATACGAGTGATGGATCGATAATGATACAGGATAACGCCTGGCCTAAAACCGCTCGGGTCGTACAAGAGTATATTCAGGAGGAGGAGGAGATTCAGATATCAACTTGATAGTTTGGTCATCAAGAAGTCCTGATCTTAACCCGATCAAGGACGCCTGGGATGAGCTCGGGAGGCTGGTCAGAAGCCGCAGACCACCTCCTATCACCCTCGGGGCCCTAAAGCAGGCCCTGATGGAAGAATGGTAGAATATTCCCCAACATCGCTTCCGAAACCACGTCTTTAGTATGCCAAACCGGCTCGAAGCTGTAATCAGAGCCCAAGGAGGCAATACCAGTTATTACAATCTAAATAAGGTGTAAACTATAAAAAAAAGAAAAAAAAGCAAAAGAAAGTAAAAGCTGTTTGAGTTTGCCAGTAAATCAAAAATGTAAATTTTTTGGGTTTTATAATTTATTAAATTAAACACGTCAGTAATGTATGATACACTTTAATTTCAAAGAAAGTTGATAAAATTGGCTATAAAACGTTTTTTGTTTACAAACTCTGATTTCTATAGTTTATGAAACATTGCAATTTTAAAAGTGTGGTAGTAAGTTTTGAAGGCCAGTGTAGTTTAAGGTCCTTGAAAAGTACTCTTATGTCGAAAGTACTGACAAATGAAAACTAGGGGCGAAAAAGCTGGTCATGTGTAACCCTATTTAGATGGAAAGTACCCAACAGGTACCGGAAACTTGGACAGTAAATAATACACTTCGTGCTATTCAACGTTTAAGAGCAGTCTACGCTGTAGCTGCGGTTTGGCGCACCTTGCATTATTGACATAAACTTTCGCAAGACAAGTTTCTGTCGGGAACTGTATACTGAAACCGAATTACTGCTGGTCTACCGGTGAAGACCGAGTTTAGTTTACCTGCATTTAAAACTTACCCGGTTTCCGAATTGAGAATTAGTTAAAACGTACTTCTTCCTCTTAGCGTTTAGATGGCAATGTAAATAAAGTCAGCCCAGTATGGCTACGAGTTTAGCACCTTCAGTACCTAGCGTCCACCAGTTCAGGAGTCCCATGACACGCTGGACACAATATTAAGTGCCCATTGTTTGTGGGCCAGCACCACATTAGCTTTGGTACTTAAGGTGAGACCTTAAATGAATTAAAATTTTATTTCCAGAAAACGTAAGAAATTTTGAATTTCGCGGACTACATTGATGGAATCAGCTTAAGTACCTAGTTAATGCTAAAGTAGAGTTTGAGAAGTTCTCAATTACAAATGTTCAGTTCCGAAACCAGAGGGTTAATTCCATAAGACACATACGATAGCAATCGACTGCAATGCCTTTAATTTTGACAGTACAGGCCCGTTCATTGCGTTATTTACGATGTTGAGCAGAGGAATGTTTCAAACCTGTGAAGCTATGGATCAGGATTTTTCTTCAAAACCCTCGTATTACGATTGGAAGTGTGTCACACAGTTAGGGTGCGGATGTTAAGCTACAATTAATAAGTAGGCGTCATATGTAATTAGCAGTCCAAGGTCCGAAGTGGAGGTTTACGAATTGATATGATATGAAAATAATAATTGATAAAATAACGTATTCATAAGAACTTAAGTATAATGTTTTATAATTAATACTCTTTATGATATACTTACCTTCTTATCTGATGTTTACCTAAGTATATTATTACATACAATTTTATTAGGTACTTTAAATACATATTGATAATATGCCAATGAATTTTGTAGCTAGGTCTCGTCTCTTATCTTCAATTTTTATTGCCAAGCTTTTGGTACGAAGGTTCCTATGATATAAACAATGATAATGTTAATATTACATAGGTACCTATAGCAATCCGGAATATGTGCTCGGTAAATGGCAATGGTTCGCCTTCTATTAGATAGCACTTAATCACAACTGGCGAAATGTTGGTCTACTATATATCGGTAACATAAGTGATTTTTATACGTTATAACACCTAATAGACATTAGTATCCATTACCCTCGAAAATAAATCGTATCAGACTAGATATTAAAAATTACCCATTTCTCAATAGTGTTCGTGATTGCACTCCTAAAATAATAGTGTCAACATTCAGTTGACGATACATTTTTATTCGAAGTTGACGTGTGTCCTTGTCTCCGGAGCAAAAATACTTGAATGTATTACGCGCTCAACGGCACACAACGTTAAAAGCCTTCGTAAAATACTAAGGGAAGTCGAAATCACTTACAGGTATTAGAGTTGAGAATCCTACCGGTTTATTTTGTAAAAATCTTATCGTAAAAACTAAGGTGAAGTGAGCTTCGAGTGAGCTGTCACATTCCACCTAATGCTAGGGATTGACAGTTCGTGGGATTAAAAATGGAAAGTGGGATTAAAAATGGAAAAAATCAATAATCAAAAATCAAAATATAAATTAAAATGACGAAGAGGAGAGGAGTGATGCGGGGTCGGAGTCCGACGCCGCATCTGGCGCGGAGGGCTCATGTCAGGGCTCGGGGCGCGAAGTGGCGGGGGCTGCTGATAGGAACCGAAGGTTCTACCAGAAGCGCCCCAGATCGGGGGAGGGCCAGGGGTCATCCTCCGAAGAGTGGACCTCGGGGCCCAAAAAAATCCACTCCAGCCGGCGGGGTGGAGCCCGGGAGAAGGGTTTGGGCAGAGGGATCGCCACCCAGGAGACTAATGAGCTGCGCTCTGTCAGCCCAGCCGAGCCGGCTCAGCAAACTGGGAGACTCGCTTTGGAAGGGAACCAGCCTGGAAGGACCAGCTGCAAGGCGGGTCTCTCAGAGTCCTCGAGTGGCGAGCCGGACGCCGCTGGCGGCTTCAACTCGGATCGAGCGGCCAGGTTAGCGGAGATCGTGGTCGCCGCAATAAAGGATGTGGCCTTGAAGAGGAATAAATCCTCTAAAGACAAGGCCATAGCCGCGGCCACGGCCTCCATTATGGCGGCAGCGGAGGCCATTCAACCTGGGTCTCCGTCAGACGCAATGTCTGAAATGCGGGCGGAGGTAGCCCGCTTGACAGCCGCCATGGAGCTTCTCCGGAAGGAGAATGAGGAGCTCCGAGCAGACCTGGCCGGGCTTCGAGCAGCCGGCCCCAGGGAGGTGCCGCAGGCGGGGGCGCAGCAGCATGGGCAGGGACGGCCCGTGCCTGCGCAAGACCAGGTTCTGACCCTGGTGCGGCAGGAGCTGGCTGCCTTCCAGAGCCGGTTTTCCGCCCTGGAGGCCATTGTCCTGCGCCCCCCACTAGCGGCGAGCCAGCCGGCCGCGGGCCGGCAGAAGGCGGTGTCATTTGCCACCGTCGCAGCTGCCGCGGCCAAACCTGGCTCGTCGGGTCAGAGGAAGGCCCCCCCCGTGCCGAAACTCGCGGGGCCGCCCATGCCCAGGGCGGGCGGGATGGCTACACAGACGGCGAGGGCACCGGCCCGGGCTGCAAGACGGACGCCCCCACCTCCTCCTCCTTTATCTCCTCCGGCTGGTGCTGGATGGCAAGTAGCCGGGGAGAAGAGGAAGGCCAGGCAGGCGGCAAGGGCGGCCAAAAGGAAGGAGAGGCAGCAGCAGCGCAAAGAGCGAAGCGTCGCGGCTAGGCTCCGTGCCCCGAAGTCCGCAGCTGTAGTGATTACACTACAGCCGGAAGCGGTGAAGAAGGGCGTGTCCTACCGTGACGTGCTAGCCAAGGTGGGACAGGCGGTGAGCCTAGAGGAGATCAGCGCCACCGAAGGCATCCGGGTAAGGCTCACGGCGACTGGGGCCCGGATGCTGGAGATCCCCGGTGCGGCCAGCGGCCCGGCCGCCGACGCTCTGGCCGAAAGGCTTAGGGCGTCCTTAAATGCGGACGAGGCCCGAGTGTCCAGGCCCAACAAATGCGCTGACTTGCGCATCCTGGGCCTGGACGACTCTGTGACGGAGGGAGATGTGATGGCCACCGTCGTTAGGACTGGGGGGTGCTCTGCCGAGCAGGTGAGGGCAGGCACCATCCGTCCTGACTTCAAGGGGATGCGAGCCGTTACGGTAAGCTGCCCCGTGTCGGCGGCCAAAAAAATAGTCGAGGGCCGAAGGCTACTGGTGGGCTGGGTTTCCGCGCAGGTGAAACTGCTGGAACCCAGACCTCTGAGGTGCTTCCGCTGCCAGGTGGGCAACCACGTGGGAGCTCAATGCACCTCGGAGGTGGACCGCAGCCACCATTGCTTCCGCTGTGGTCAGCCCGGTCACAAGGCCGGCTCTTGCAATGCCGCGCCGCACTGCACCGTATGTGCGGCAGCTGGCAAGCCGACCGATCACCGGATGGGGAGCAAGGCCTGCGCTCCACCCGCCACAGCCAGGGGCAGGGGCAAGCCCTCCGCCACCGCCGTCACTGCCGCAGCCGCCGACACTGCCGCCGCCGCTGCCGCCTTGACCGCCGTCGTCGCCGCCGTCACCACCGCGGCGGGGCCCTCACAGAGGGCTCGGGAGGAGGCTGATATGGAGTGCCAATAACGGCCCCATTACGCCTCCTCCAGGCGAACATCAACCACTGCGCCTCCGCTCAGGATCTGTTGCTCCAGAGCATGGCGCAGTGGTCGATTAACATCGCCGTGGTCGCTGAGCCGTACTTTGTCCCGCCCAGGGATGACTGGGTGGAGGACCTGAGCGGCTCAGTGACCCTAATTTCGTCGGCCGCCGCCGGTACTCCGTCCCTCGAGTCTGTCACGAGGGGACGGGGTTGCGTGGCAGCACGGTTCGGGGAGATCGTAGTGGTTGGGGTATACTTCTCCCCGAACCGAACTCTTGCCGAGTTCCACAACTCCCTTGCGGAGTTGAAAGTCGTCGTCGTCGGGTTCCGTTCCCTCCCCGTGCTCGTCCTCGGGGATTTCAATGCCAAGAATGTGGCTTGGGGTTCCCGGTATACGGACACACGGGGCAGGATGGTGGAGGACTGGGCTCTGGAGACAGGCCTGGTCGTCCTAAATCGGGGTTCTGTCCCCACGTGTGTGCGGATGCGGGGTGAATCGGTGGTGGACATCTCGTTCGCCAGCCCCGCTCTGTCACCGCGTGTCCTTGACTGGCGCGTCATAGACGGGGTGGAGACCTATTCCGACCACCGGTACATCCGGTTTGACGTCTCCGCCCAGACCTCGAGCGCGCTGGTCCGACAGGCCCCGAGTGGTCCGCGGTGGGCGCTGAAACAGCTGGACCGGGAGCTCCTCCTGGAAGCCTCGATCGTGCAGGCCTGGGTGTCATCACCGGACAGGCCTGCTGACATCAACGTCGAGGCGGAGTGGTTCCGGGAGGCCATGTCCGAAATATGTGACGTGGCAATGCCCCGGGCCCAGCCCGGACGCGCTCAGCGCCAGGTGTGCTGGTGGTCGCCAGAGTTGACGACTTTACGCAGGGCGTGTGTCGCTGCGCGACGCCGGTACACCAGGCACCGCAGGCTCCGTATTCGCCCTCCGGATACGGAAGCCATTCAGGCGGAGCTGTACGAGGGGTACAGAGCGGCGAAGACCGCCCTCCAAGCGGAGATCCTGCGGGCCAAGGGACTGGCCCGCGAGGAGTCGCTGGAGACTCTGAACAGGGACCCGTGGGGACGCCCCTACAAATTGGTGCGTGAGAAGCTCCGCCCATGGGCTCCCCCGCTGACGCAGAGTCTCCGGCCCCAGCTCGTGGAGGACGTGGTGAGCACTCTGTTCCCTTCTAGAGGGGACCATATCTCCCCGCCCATGGCTCCGCCTACTGCGGTGCTGAATGCGGACCACACCGACGACGACGACGACGATGCTCCGGAGGTGACCGAGGTAGAGCTGCGAGTGGCGGTACGTAGGCTGAGTGCTAAAAATACCGCCCCAGGACCCGACGGCTTACCTGGGAAAGCCTGGGTCCTGGCCTCGGAGGCTCTCGGGCCTCGACTAAGGGGGCTCCTAAGCGCATGCATGGAGAGGGGCCAGTTCCCACTTCGTTGGAAGACGGGGAAACTGGTCCTCATCAAGAAGCCGGGGCGCCCAGCGGACTCTCCGTCCGCTTACCGGCCCATCGTGCTGCTCGACGAGGTGGGCAAGCTCTTTGAGAGAGTCATTGCAGACCGCCTCGTCGGGCGGCTGGTGCGGGTGGGGCCGGATTTCGCGGAGAGCCAGTTTGGCTTCCGCAGGGGGCGCTCTACGGTGGACGCCATCATGCGCGTGCGGGCCCTCACGACGGGGGATGCTGTGGCCCGGGGTGGGGTCGTCTTGGCGGTGTCTCTGGACATCGCCAATGCCTTCAATACCCTGCCCTGGAGTTGCATCAGGGAGGCACTCCGGTATCACCGGATGCCGACCTACCTCTGTCGTGTGGTCGAGGCCTATTTGACGGACAGGGCCGTCATCTACCCCGGTCACCATGGAGTATGGAACCGGCAAGAGATGTCGTGCGGTGTCCCACAGGGATCGGTCCTGGGGCCGCATCTGTGGGATATCGGCTACGACTGGGTGCTGCGCGCCGACCTCCCCAGTGGCGTCAGCGTGGTTTGTTACGCTGACGACACGCTGGTCCTGGCGCAGGGGAGGTCGCACCAGGCGGCGGCCGAACTAGCGACACGCGGGGTTGCGACAATCGTCGAGAGGATCCGGCAATTGGGACTCGAGGTGGCCCTGCACAAGTCCGAGGCCATGTGTTTTCATGGTCCTCGGAACACGCCACCGTCGGGTTCCCAAATAACGGTAGGAGGGGTTCACATCGGCGTCGAGTCGACGATGAAGTACCTGGGACTCGTCCTCGACAGCCGGTGGAACTTCGTGGAGCATTTCCGACGTTTGGCTCCCAGACTGGAAAGGGCCGGGGCTGCCTTAAAGCGGCTCCTGCCCAATCTAGGGGGGCCAAACGCCTCCTGCCGGAGGCTCTACGCGGGGGTCGTGCGGTCCATGGCCCTTTACGGGGCACCGGTGTGGGCGCGTTCCTTGAGGCGGCGGCCAGCCCGCTGGTTGAACGCGCCCCAAAGGGTCATGGCCACCCGGCTGGTCCGGGGATACCGTACGGTCTCCGGTGAGGCGGCGAGCCTCCTTGCCGGATTACCGCCATGGGATCTGGAGGCAAAAGTCCTCGCGCACGTTTGGGAGTGGCCGTAGCTCCGCTGCCGCGAGAAATCACGGTACAGCGGACAGAGCTCCGGCGGGATCTCAGGGCGGCATGGAGAGTGCGATTGTCGCAACCCAGCGCTGGGCACGCCACAATTGCGGCGATAAGTCCCCTCTTTGAGGAGTGGCTTGAGAGGCGCCACGGCGTCCTCACCTTCCGCCTGACGCAGGTCCTCACCGGACACGGTTGTTTCGGGAGGTTCCTGTTCCGGATAAGGCGGGAGGAAACGCCCGGGTGTCACCATTGTGTGGATCGCCCGGAGGACACGGTGGAGCATACGGTGGAGGTCTGCCCGGCTTGAGCGGAGGACCGCCGTGTCCTCGTGGAGGCGATTGGCGGTGGCGATCTCTCGCGTCCGGCCTTGGTCCAGGCCATGGTACGGAGCGAGAGGGCTTGGGAAGCCGTCACCTCCTTCTGCGAAGCAGTAATGTTCGCGAAGGAGGAGGCGGAACGCGTGAGGGAGAGGCAAAGTTTGCGCCCTCACGCCCCTAGCCGCCGCAGGAGACGCCCTGGGCGTCGGGAATCGCAGGCCGATTCCCGGCCACCGTAGGCGCGGGCTTGCGAACGGCGAGCAATGGGCAGCTCGCCGTTCGATAAGGACCAGGCCCGGGTCGACGGCGCGTTGTGTTCCACGCGCGCCTCAAAGAGATGTCAGCACCAATGACGGGGTTTGCTAGGACCGATGCCTGCTAGGGTTGCGGAAAAGTCCAAGAGGGTTACCGTGGCCCCTGGCACTGGCAACTGAAGGAACACGGGTGGGTTTTAGTCAGTAAGAGTCTGACACGCCCTCCTGCTCTGCCCAGAGCGGGAGAAGTTATTTGATGATTTCCCACCCACAAAAAAAAAAAAAAAAAAAAAAAAAAAAGGGATTGACACTTCACTTCAAGCTCACTTCACCTAATTTTTCTAGTTTTCATGGTGAGGTTTTACAGAATAGATCGGAGATAATAATTTTCTTACCTTCTTTTTGTTTAAAATTCAGAGTTCATAATGGCTCGTAAATGGTCGTATTCGGTAGAAACAATTCACCTGCATCATCAGCTATCAGCGTAGGATATAATCACTAATTTTAAAAGAAGCAGACGTGAAGTTATGTTATGTAATAAGTTCCAGCTGTATTAGAACCTAATAGCTTGGCACGCGACGATGGCAAGAGACCGGACTCCGGTGTCTTTATTTCCTTGGAAGGTGGGTAGGCCTTTAGTCTGGGACGTAACGTGTGTCGATACTCTTGCGCCATCCCATCTTCCTGACTCGGCGTGCTGTGCTGGCGCTGCTGCTGCGACTGCGGAAAACCTCAAGCAGCGAAAGTATTAACCTTATCGGTAATTATATTTTCGAGTCGTTTGGGGTTGAAACCCGCCGGCCGTGGGCTCCGAGTGCTCACGGTTTGTTCAATGAAATCTCCAAACGGCGTGTTGACATTTCCCGTGACCCAAGGGCTGGCCTTTACCTTGGCCAGAGGCTTGGCATTGCCATACAATGTGGCAATTTAATGCTGCCAGTCTCTTGGGTACATTACCAGTCGACAGCGATGCGGAGGAATTTTTCGACGCCATTATTTTAATTTGTCATTAGTTTTAGTTCGTTTAGGTTAATAGATTTTAATAGTTTATTTAGTTTATGATAACTTTGTAAATATATTCTAATACATAAGTACTAAGTATGTCCAAAGAATTGACCTCATATTTTTTTCTCGGGTAAACTTCGGGTAACAACCTAATGCCTACTCGTATTTTACCGCTGCAGCAATAGCGGTGTAGGTAAGTGATTTTAGGTCTTGAAAAACCGCTTGTAAGGGTATCTACCCACGAATTAAAAGCAACCAAATACGACACGTTTTTTTGTGACCAGATGCGCCCCGCGGTTTTACCCGCATAAGTCGCGATCCCGTTGGAATATCGAGTTAAAAAGTATACTATGTCCTAATCCAGTCATGGTCTACCCATGCGCCAAATTTCATCCTAATCCGGTCAGCCGTTTTAGCGTGAATACGTAACAAATAAATGTAAAACGTTTAAAACGTAAAATCTCTTCTCTTTACAATATTAGTTTAGATTAATTAGATCATGTCTATGTCCATTGACGATGAAATTCCATGCAACATTCCTCAGATTCAATGAAACACTACCTATCTACATAATATTATCAAGCATTGTCGAATATAATAATCCCTACTAGTTGATAATGCGATGGCAGTACAAATACTAGGATTATTGCAGCACAAATGATACTGATAACGAATGTAAATATTGGAACCAATTTCACAATGAGTTCATAGTACCTACTCATGTACACTTATCATTTTAAATTAGGTAAGCAAAGGGCAAAGTTGTATACAACTCTTAAAAAGTTTGTATCAGTGTCGGTGGTGCAGTGGTGGCCCACTAGTAACGGCCGCGACTTACGAGTTGTAGGTCGTTGGTTCGATCCCAGACAGGCGCTTTACTTTGTGTAAACTACTTCATCACCACTGCTCTCTAAACGGTTAAGGAAAACATCGTGAGGAAACCGACATGTCCTAGAACCAAAAATTTGAAGACGTGACATCTATCAACCCTCACTGGGCCCGCGTGGTGGATTACGGCCACTCCCTCTCACCGAGAGGACGCTTATGTAGCAGCAGTGGGAACATTATAGGCTGATAACTATGCTATGATAATTAAATCAAAAAGGTATTCTCAAATCTGGTATCGTAATCTCCCAATGGCCCATTTATGTCGTAGAATGAAAACCTTTCAGAACAAGGTTCTAGATTTTTAAATTTATTATTGTTTTCACGTAAATTGTTCGGTTCTAGAGCTATAGGAGGCCTGCGTCCCACACGTGAGAAGGTTATAGACTGATGATGATCCGTATCGGTACAAAAACTTATCGATTCTAGTGCCCGTTTTTCAATGAGCCCCATTGACAGGCAAGTGGGTCTCGTTGCAATGATAGTATTCATAAACTTGACTTGTATTTATACCTATATCATTTAAGCAATGGAGTAGGAGCAGTCGTCCTGTTATAGCTTTAGTTCTCTACCACATTTGATAACGATTCCCAATAAATTTAAACTTCACTAAAGTTGAAAATATCTAACTGTCACATTGACAAATATACCTTGTTGTTATGTGACATTTAACCTTACGGTTATAGAACAATTATGAGGTTGACTACACCTACGCCATAGGAGTGGTATATTGTGTTAGTCTTAATTATTTAGACAAACCAACGCAATATGTTATTATTTTCCTAAGACGTTTGTGAAAACAAATAGTTAGTAGATCTTATTAAGCTTCGTGTTTTACTTGTGTTGTGAACAAGTTTGAATGACTACACATACAGACGACGTACGATACAATTGACGTGTAAAAGTGTCTTAAAAGATCTACTTACAGAAATAAACATTTAATTTCATAACATTTCTATTCATAAACATTTCATTTCATAAACATTACATTACATTACATTTCATAAACATTACATTACATTTCATAAACATTTCAATTCCTTTAATTTCATAAACATTACATTACATAAACATTTCATTTTATTTCATAAACATTACATTACATAAACATTTCGTTTTATTTCATAAACATTACATTACATTACATAAACATTTCATTTCATTTCGTAAACATTACATTTCATTTCACACATTCTTAACACGTTGGCGGACAGTAAACGCCCATAGACGTAATAACAATAAAACTTCTATTGTGTCTCGTTCAGTGTCCTTCAAGGGGTTAAACTCAAGCCTTCTTCCCATGGAGGTAGACAGAAACTACAGAATGCCAACTGCTGCGATCCTTATATTCTGTTTGCTTCGTTTGCGTTCATAGGTACCTATTTCTGGTCAAACACGCACGCCGGTTGCTAGTACTACGCACCTGACCTTTCTGAAGAACAAAAGGCTCCCGCAGACAGGCGCGACGAGACTCTTGTAGGACAATTTCCATGATGTTTTCATAGAACTTCTTCTACTAGAGTCGCGTCGCGCCTGTTTGCGGGAGCCTAAACACATTACCAATATTTTCCTATAATAATTATGCAAACAAAAATATTATGCCTAAATGACACTCAATTATTAATTGTGTTTGCATATACTTCTAGTTTTCCCCATGATCACGGCGGGACGACGTGACAATGCATTCGTCGCCAACACCTACGTACCTCCAACGTGTAATTTATATTAATGATATAAAATATATATTACACACGCAATACCTACATTAACAAACCGCAAGACTTCAGTGCCAGGCTCATTTATTAAACACTAACAAAACAACAACGACGCTTGCAATAACTCCAATTAAAAAACCGATACTTTGTAATATAGCAATAAAAAAACGGACACTTAAAAACCGATACTTTGAGATCAAAAGTTCAGTTTTCTTTAATGCAAGTACTGAGAGCAATAGTAAAAACTATTATCTTGAGTTAATCTGTTGTTTGTTTAACTTACAATAAGTGCTCATTATTATCAACCATACACATGATAAAATGTCCCAGTTCATTTCTGCATAACGTTTTAACTGGCTGAGTGGGATGGTATTGTGTCGTTTTATATAAATACTTCGTAAATTATTATTTAGTAGCTAATAATATAAGTGTACTGTCAAAATGTTGCAATTATGCGGCAGTGTGATAAGGAAAGTGAATGGAAGGAGGTTTTACACTGTTATCGGTTGGGATAGAACAACGGCCGTCCAACAGAAAGCATTGGAGGTGAGTGTATCACAGTTTTCATTTTATTCCTCTCAACTAGTAGATATTATAGATTCAGGTTTATAAAACGTAACAACTCAGGATTGAATATATTCGGTACAAGAGGTACATATTGCATGTTCTAGTCGTTACGGGTAGTGAGAGATCCGAAAGTCTGACACCCAGTCTTACTAAGGGGTATCGTATTTGCCAGTTACTGGATTGTGGAGGTAAGATAGGCTGTCGCTCCATATAGAATAGGTACTGGTATTCAGCTGCTTCCGATTAGACTAGAAGCTGACCCCAACATGTTGAGAAAAGGCTAGACAGCTGGTAGGGTAGGTACCTATTTCCCATTGTTCTTTTGCATAAAATAAAACAATATTGGTAATCTCCTATGACGTAATCGTGGCGCACATTTTCAGGAATGATCCAATACCAAAACAAAATATTATCTAATAATATTAAGACTACAAATTTTTCAATTTGAATGGAATTTATGTAGCTTAGGTACAATTAATTGAACTCTCTATGGATATTTACGAATACACAATGTCATTTTATCTTCAAATTTGTTGTAAATAAGACCACGTTCAGATAAATAGACAGGCATAAATATTGATAGTTCATCAATATTTACGCCTGTTTATTAAGCTAAAAAAAGATTACACAACTTAATCCATAGTTCGTCTAACTTAACTACGTTACTTTACTATTGCCCAGCAATTTGTCATGTCAGACGGAAGAACAGCTTTATGTAAAATATTAATATTTAGTAACATCTGCCCGTTGCCATCTGCTACCAATTAGGAAAAGGTTTACTTATCTCTTAATAAAACTAGCCCAGTTAATAAAATAACTAGATATTATGTCATTTAATTACCTTGAAAATAGTTAATATTATAAGAATTGAAATGTGGTGCTGTCCCACAAACAATGGGGCACTTAATATCGTGTCCAGCGTGTCCTGTAGGGTAATTGCGTAATTGCTAACAGTAGGAATGGCTTTCATTTTGACAGTTGAACAACATTCATTGCGTTATTTACGTTGTTGAATAAACAAATTTTACGAACATATGTAGCAATGGATTAGCGATATCCTTCAAAATTATTCAAATTGTGATTGATGGTCTGTTACGCAAGGCGAAATTCTAGGCGGACTCTGTTTAGATTGCCATCCACACGCTAAGAAGAAGATGATTACCATTACCACATTTTTAAATAAGCTACTATAAGTCAAAAATAAACTATTTAACACCCACCCCTGCTTCATACCTAAAACTTTTTATCAAGAAACATATTGCTTGGCTTCAGGTTAAATTTTCTTAGAGGTAGCGCCGCGCCGCTGTGCCAGCTTGTTCGTTCGTCCATTTTTATTACTTGGCACTGAAGCTGTGAAGAAAATGTTGACATTTCCTAGTCAGAGTTAAGTGACTGGATGCTTTGTTACTTTAAAGAATGGGTTATTTATATGATCTGAGGTTATTTAAGTTAGTTGCCTAGTTTTCTTATTGATCATAGTCTCTCGCAATTAATGGACTATAAGCAGACAGCAGAAAGCATGTATACATTCTTTTGACAGTTATTTTACTGACAGCAATCCACCAGCAACTTTATTGTAACGAAAATAAAGATCACTTTGATTTTGACACTGATGTAAAATCATCATAAAATAAAGAACTGTGCAAGGAATGGAGCTACCATGGATAATAAATACGTCTCTATTTACATTTTACACATCCAGTATTCTAATCATCATTTATGTGTTGTTTTGCTCTTTGACCTTTGACGTGGTCTATTTTGGGTTAATTCCTAGTGAATAATGAACTTTAACAAGAAGTATTTTGACAACTAAAATATGTTTATCTGTTTGTTTATTATATAATTAAGTGTCCTTGTCATTATCATTTGTCCCGGATGAAGAAATGTTTGTTAATTGTTCTAAAAAAAAATTGTTTTTACATTGAAACAATGATCTAAAATTATGTATATTTTTATAATGTACAGTACCACCTAAGTTCACATTGTGGAATGCAAATAAATATATTGAGTATTGAGTATTGAATTTGTTATTTGGAGACAGACTTGAAATCAATGGTTTAATCACTGTTTAATTGAAGTATATAATTTTTGGGTGAATGATTTATGTAATCGCTCTTTCTAGCTTAATTGTAGTACCTACTTATTTTATTGAAAGAATTTATATTACTTACTAGATATTTATAAAATGTTTGTTGATATTGTGTTCATTCATAGCATAGATTTAGTCAATTATTAAATGGTTAATACCTACTTTTTGTAAAATGGCAATAATGTGGGCAACACCTCGGGAAGATATGTTCTGGATATGCTGGATCGAGCGGCATTGATTTTGATATAGGATCATTGGAAAATAGAAGTGTTTTATGGTATTGGTTTTATTTTAAAACAACCGAGACTTACTTAGGAACTTAATGACAACCATTAATTGCAGTAGGCACTTAGCACTGTCCGTTCGTCTTTTTCGGCCCTTTTATTGGCATGAGGCAAGCATATTGCCACTCGTGAATGGAATTGTAATGTACCTTAGTAGACTAGACTACTACTACTGCTACTTGAGTAGTCAAAACCTTGACACTTAAAGAAGTAAGCTGGAACTTTAAAACATAATTAATTCTTCCCCTTCAAAACACTGGCAAACTAGTTTAGTAGATGGTTATAAGATGATATTGACTTGCTTATGTATAGACTGATGAGGTGTTAAATACGTCATACATTATAACAACTTGTACTGTTTATCTTTATTTATTCACGAGTTCTGCGCTTAGTACCTACTGGCATAACAAAGGTAAGCTTGTAATCGGTGAAGGATAAAACGCCTAGATATAGGAAGTTATTTACTAGTACATTACATTTACATTATACCCCATTTACTTATATAAATCGTGTACTTACTCAAGTGTCTCGCTGACGGTGACGCGCGTGTTGGATCATTTCTGAATGGTACTGTCGGTCGATTCTGTAACAATCTCACCGTGTCAACTTAGGTGAAGTGATCCACCTGATGCTCGGGATTGATACTATCGACAATTCACTTCAAGCTCACTTCACCTAAGTTATCACGGTGATATTGTTACAGAATAGCTCGGCTGATCCATGCGTCATGTTCGTGAACGGGCGCCGTCAGTTGGGACTGGTCATCTCCTAGCTGCCACGGCTTATTTTAAACATTTTATTTTTGATTGGCTTATAAATTTCTATTTGCTGTACTCTGGACACTTTGAACGTGTACATCTTATTTTACACAGTTCTCACATATAAATTCAACATTAATGATGTAGCTAATATTTATGTAACAATATCATTTAAAAAAAATGTCCATGGAGTTTCTTGCCCATTTCTCTCCATATGTAACTACTTTTTTTTTTTTTTGTGGGTGGGAAATCATCAAATAACTTCTCTCGCTCTGGGCGGAGCGGGAGGGCGTGTCAGACTCTTACTGACTAAAATCCACCCGTGTTCCTTCAGTGGCCTGTGCCAGGGGCCACGGTATCCCTCTCGGAGTTTCCCGCAACCCTAGCAGGCATCGGCCCTAGCGGACCCCGTCATTGGTGCTGACATCTCTTTGAGGCGCGCGTGGAACACAACGCGCCGTCGACCCGGGCCTGGTCCTTACCGAACGGCGAGCTGCCCATTGCTCGCCGTTCGCAAGCCCACGCCTACGGTGGCCGGGAATCGGTCTTCGATTCCCGACGCCCAGGGCGTCTCCTGCGGCGGCTAGGGGCGTGAGGGCGCGAATTTTGCCTCTCCCTCACGCGTCCGCCTCCTCCTTCGCGAACATTACTGCTTCGCAGAAGGAGGTGACAAAGTCAAAGTCAAAGCATTTATTTCAAATAGGCACATAAAAGGCACTTTTGAACGTCAACATTTACATTTAAATAGAATTGATTCTAGTCGCCCCTTCCAAAAGGTAGTTTCCCAAAGTTCCCAAGCCCTCTCGCTCCGTACCATGGCCTGGACCAGGGCCGGACGCGAGAGATCGCCACCGCCAATCGCCTTCACGAGGACACGGCGGTGCTCCGCCCAAGCCGAGCAGACCTCCACCGTATGCTCCACCGTGTCCTCCGGGCGATCCACACAATGGTGACACCCGGGCGTTTCCTCCCGCCTTTTCCGGAACAGGAACCTCCCGAAACAACCGTGTCCGGTGAGGACCTGCGTCAGGCGGAAGGTGAGGACGCCATGGCGCCTCTCTAGCCACTCCTCAAAGAGGGGACTTATCGTCGCAATTGTGGCGTGCCCAGCGCTGGGTTGCGAGTCCATAGGTAACTGCTACGCTTTGAAATGGGCAACTAGCTTCATATTTCTGACTGACCGACCACTTGACAATTCAAAAATGCCTGTAAATGGAATAATTAAAATAAATGCTTTGAGTTTGAATTTGAAATGAGAATAGAGAACCAGAGTAGTCGACATAGCCTATTATTTTTTTTTTGATTGTGGGAAATCATCAAATAACTTCTCCCGCTCTGGGCGGAGCGGGAGGGCGTGTCAGACTCTTACTGACTAAAACCCATCGGTGTTCCATCAGTTGCCTGTGCCAGGGGCCACGGTAACCCTTTCGGACTTTCCCGCAACCCTGGCAGGCATCAGCCCTAGCGGACCCGGTCATTGGTGCTGACATCTCTTTGAGGCACGCGTGGAACACAACGCGCCGTCGACCCGGGCCTGGTCTTTATCGTACGGCGAGCTGCCCATTGCTCGCCGTCCGCAAGCCCGCGCCTACGGTGGCCGGGAATCGGCCTGAGATTCCCGACGCCCAGGGCGTCTCCTGCGGCGACTAGGGGCGTGAGGGCGCGAATTTTGCTTCTCCCTCACGCGTTCCGCCTCCTCCTTCGCGAACATTACTGCTTCGCAGAAGGAGGTGACGGCTTCCCAAGCACTCTCGCTCCGTACCATGGCCTGGACCAGGGCCGGACGCGAGAGATCGCCACCGCCAATCGCCTGCATGAGGACACGGCGGTGCTCCGCCCAAGCCGGGCAGACCTCCACCATATGCTCCACCGTGTCATCCGGAGTCGACATAGCCTTACATTAGCAAGCTGAAGTAGCAATAGACTGGCCATGTAGGCAGGGTAGAATTGGATCGTAAAGTTTCACCGTGAAAACAATTAAAGCAGATAACCTTGAAATGGTAGTCAGGAATTTAACTCTGAATAAGAATCTACTGCTATTTATTCTAACTGATAACAGTAATAAGGCCTACAATGACAACGTTATTATTATCTCTATTTGTTTAAGTAATGTATGAAATGTACCTATAACTAGGTACATTATGTACGTTTCAGTCAACAGATCTTTTATTCATAGAGCTACTTTACGGAAAGCACCCGTGAGTTCCAATGCGGGTTCCTTTACACACGCAAAGCTATTCCCAACAATTCGATACGTTTCCGTGCCGAATCGAACATCAATCAATTTGATCGAAGGAGTCCTCTAAACGCTGTTTACAAATCCGAAACCGGAAAGTTTTGACAGTTTAAAATAAATAAACGACGGCTATGCTTCCGACAGCTGTTCGACTAGGCAAATCAGGCTCCCGAAAATGTGTCATTTTCGAGTCGGAAGCCTGTCGAATGATTATGCATAGCAATGCGGGGCAGCCAATATTTTTGTTTGGCCAAACTTTGTACCATGATCTATTCTAAGATATCACTAGTTTAAGCCGTGCGTCCAATAAATTGAAACCGGCAAAGTTCTATCAAACTATTATTCAACGTGCACTTCAATTGTTTTTAATTGCTTATCAAGGTACACTCAAGGAAAATCATCTGTTTGTTATTGACTACAATTATTAATTGATGATGAGTTGCCAATGGCGACAGTTTATTTATATTTCGTTTTGTGACGTAGTGTCTCGATTGTATCAGTGTAAAGTTCAATGTTGTGAGATTTATTGATTTTTGGAAAATTTAGAAAAAAATCAAAATTATTTATACAGGGTTACTTTCAATTCGACGTATTTCCGTCAGGAACTAGTAGAGGGGGCAAAATGCAACAAATTGAGCTCCCCATATGTCCTATGGCCGTATTTTCGAGATATTTGAGTTTAAGGATTTTGTTATATTTACCCAAAATTTTACATTTAATTCCAAATAAAAAAAACTACATATTGAACGGGTAGTACAAGTATACATTGAATGTATACATTGAATGGCTTATATAAAAGTAATATCAATTCTAAACTTAAATAATGCTATCGAAGTAACTTTTATGTATTTAGATACCCTTTTACTAGATTTGTTTTTTTTTGTATTAGTAAGTACATTAAGGAAAATAATTCCAGACACTATCTCGCTTGGTTATCAACCATATTTTGCAAAAACATGTTGTGATGTGTCATGTTTTGCATATTTATTTGCAAAATTCAAATGAGGTAACAATTCTTATTAATAAATACTTACCACCATTACTAAACCTACGCGGTTAAAGCGGCTCCGTAATTAAATCTGCAGTAATTATCTACGAGTACAACCATCGTCACCAACTGCATACTAAATACATACTAACTCCATTCAGTAAACTATCTTGACAACCAAACCAAACTGCATTAGTTGAATACAAATGCAAAATTCAGGAGAAAAACAATTCACAGTTGTAATACAAACTGAGATTTGCAGTTGAAATGTTTGGACACCTTAGTTTAGAGTTGCTTGACTAAGTTTAGAGTTTAGAGTTGCACCACTCAAAACTTCTGAAATCTCAGGACAAGTTGCAGTCGCTTCGTTGGTTTAGTTTGAGAGTTTCAATTCGCTAGTCAAAAGTTATAGATACTTAAATGACATTACAATCCGCTTAGCTACTGAAGCTTGAAGGGATTGCAGTTCAGCCTATTGGGGCATTGGGAGAAGCCATTATTCAGCGCTGCATTGCGTCCGTTGATACCTGAAGATATTGTACCGCAAAACATTTCCAGTCAAATAGCTCTAGAATCGAACAATTTACGTGAAACAATATTAAATTTAAAAATCTAGAACCTTGTTCTGAAAGGTTTTTATTCTACGACATAAATGGGCCATTGGATGATTACGACACCAGATTTGGGAATACCTTTTTGATTCAATTATCATAGCACAGTTATAAGCCTATAATTATTCCACTGCTGGGACACAGACGTAGGCGTCCTCTAGATGAAAGGGAGTGGGCCGTAATCCACCACGCCGCGCCGGCGCCGGCCCTCATGGGACATGCCGGTTTCCTCACGATGATTTCCTTCACCGTTTTGAGAGCAGTGGTGATGAAATAATTTACAAAAAGTAAAGCAACTATCTGGGTTCGAAACTAGGACCTACAAATCGTAAGTCTCGGCTGCTATCACAGGGCCACCACGGCTCTTGATTTAATTAAAACGCTACAATTCAAAAGAAAGTTCATTTATTTGAGTACCTATTCATCATGGAATGATTTTCTGCCTTGAAGATGGGCATAAAATATTATAGGTAATAGGACAACTGCAACACCAGGTCTTTAAATTAGGTACCAATTGATGAATTGTGCAATGCACACTTGTAGCTACCTACTAGGTAACAGTAGACTCTTTATATCCGATTAATTCATTAATAAATATCGACGGTAGGTAAGTACGCATCAGACGTATTCTGCGGTCATAATACTAGGTTCATCCATTTGTATCAATTACAAGCCTGCCAGCACTGATGACAGTAAATGCTGGCTATTTAAATACAGGTGTTATATTACTAAACACAAATGACGGATATAATGTTAAATGGAAAATTAAGTATAGTACGATTCCTTGTTATCCTTGAAAAATTGTATCTATTTGAGATATCTACTGAGAAAGTATGTACATATATTCTTCTTTATGATCATACCAGTAGACTTCTTTTTCTTGATTTCTCCCTTGTCGTTCCCCTTAAGGGGACTACAAGAACTAAACGCAAGTTTTATAACGCTTAAAAGTATATGATCCACTGCAGTAAACAAAACCAAAAAAAATATATGATATTCTTCAGGATATATGCTAGTTAGATAGTGTGTTGAAAACATAATACAACTAATTTGGTACGATAGAAAAAAGTCACGAAGATACCTCAAAAAATTTATTTTAACGATTAAAAACCATACTAATACACTCACAGGCACAATTAACCGCCCACCCTTATCGTTCGTCACTCTGTTTGTTTACGTTAACTATGGCTTATCCATTGTTTTAATTTTTTGTCAAGTGGGTACTTTAGCAATAAATTAAACACTTATACCCTTATTTCGTTTCCTAAATTTATGTCACCGACGGGTTTTTGGAATTTAGTCGTTGTTTAACATTGTTGCCGTTGCGTTACCGTGTTAACAATTCCTGTTATTTTCTGCCATAGTGTGTGAATATTGTTTAATTTGAGTTTTTAGTGTTTGCTAATTGTTTGTGACTGTAAAAAATGCCACTCGATGCGACTGGTGCCGCTAGGGCAGTGGCTTTAGCTGACGCTGGGTACAGCCAACGTCGCATCGCTCGTACACTCGGTGTACCTCGAACCACGGTACGGGATGCCATCAGACGATTTCGGGAGACAGGCTCATACACCCGCAGGCCAGGTCAAGGCCGCCATCGATGCACTTCAACGCGAGATGACCGCTTCGTTGTCAGCAATGTGTTGAGAAATCGCTTTTGCACCGCTACTGAAGCTCGTACGCGACTTTTTGAGGTGAGAAATGTCAGTGTTAGTGAACGAACCATAAGAAGAAGACTGGCAGAAAGGAATCTGAGGGCGTTTCGTCCAGCTCGCGCCCCACAACTGCTCCCACAACACCGTAGAGCTAGACTTGCTTTTGCACGAGAATATGCTGACTGGACTATGGAGGAATGGAAGGACGTACTGTTCTCAGATGAGAGCAGAATAGCCTTAAGAGGTCCAGATGGACGTCAGCGTGTCTACAGGCGCCAAAATGAAAGGTTCGCTCCATGCGCTATTACAGAAACAGTGGGTTACCAGGGAGGGTCCATAATGGTTTGGGGAGGTATTTCTTACGAGGCTCGTACCGATCTTGTTGTGTTCGATAGAGGCAGTGTGAACGCTCAAAGATACATGGAGGAAGTTATCGAAGACCATGTCATCCCTTTCGCACCATTCATTGGTGAGAACTTTAGATTAATGCATGACAATGCACGTTGCCATACCGCAAGATCTGTCACCGAGTACCTTAATGAGGTCGGGATTCAAGTTTTACCATGGCCGGCACGCAGTCCCGACCTTAACCCTATTGAGCACATTTGGGACAACCTCAAAAGACGTGTCCGAGCAAGAGTACCAGCCCCTACGACCTTACGAGAGCTCAAGACAGCTGTGGTAGAGGAGTGGCACAATATCCCCCAATCAGATATCCAAGATATCATGGATGGATTGCCAAATCGGCTCCAAGAAGTCATTAGAGCCCGAGGCGGCAACATCCATTATTAATTTTATTTTTTTTGTTTTGTTCGACAACTTTTTTCGAAATTAAAATGTTCTAAATTTTCATCAAAAATTTTCACAAAATCAATTTTTAGTATAAATGCTTCAATAAACGACTTTTTTTCAAGGCTTTTGTTTTTTTTTTACCTTTAAAGGTAGCTTTCAACGTACCTCCCATCAAAAGTGGTCTAAATTTGACGATTTCTGCAGATTGAAAGAAATACAAGGTGGGCGGTTAATTGTGCCTGTGAGTGTATATACATGCAATCATTGTGTTTTTTTTTCAGATTGTTCACTAGCAACATATTAACGTGATAGTGTTTTAATTTCCAATCAAATAGTCCAATCAATCGATTTTTTGTAAATTATAGAGAATTGCTTTATAGTTTGCAATAAATTACCAGCTTTGTGTCATCGCGCTTCTCTTTCTTATCTATGCAGTCCGACAGTGACGGCGCTTTAGCTATTGTCAGCCCCTTAGGAGAACGCCCATTCTAACGGTTTTCTAGTTCTCAATTCGCCTAAATGTACTTTGCGCTTCTTTCTACCCTCCTACACATAAAACCGCTTCTATCGGCCCTCGATAAACGGGATATGTAAAATTTTGATCTCTTCTGAGGTGTCCCATCTACATAAACAAACGTTCAAACTATTGGTAGACTTATAGGATAATAGAAAACAATCTGACGAACCAAATTCTTTGCAAATATGAATATCGTTAGTATGACGTAGGCTGAATTTCGTGTAAAGCTTCCAATTTGGGATTATGTATACTGCTTGAAACTATTGTTACGATATCAGGCCAAATTCGACATTGGCATACCAGTTATTCAGGGGGGCTAACACGACCCCTGTGATAGTGTGATAGTGATATTTTTGCTCACAAACTGTGATAAAAATGTGTGACTGAAACCTATCACAGTAGGCCGTGCTCGCCCCGCAGTAGTGTCCATATTGAATACTAAACGATATTGAATTTTTAATCACAAAAGCATTTACTTGATGCCGGTAGCGAATTCCTTCTTTTTTGTCCTGTTGTCAACAACTTTAAATTGCTTATATTGTAAAAGGGCTATAAAGCCATAAATATTGATTCGCAAGAAATGAGGAAGCGGCGTTAATTGTAATTTAAAAGGAACGAGTAAGCTTTTGCACTTTTAATTGCATCATAGATGAAATAAAAATATTATTGGTTAATATAATTATTATTAATTTATTACCATACTGCCTCGTGAAATAGGTACACACGGCTACAGATCAAGCTTTGCATTTCCAGTTTACATTGACCTCTCATTGTAAGGAAATCCTATACAATGCGAGATCAGCTTATATTTTAAAGGTATAGCTTGAGCTGTAGCCGTGTGTACTTAATTAGAAAAAAACATGCGAACGGGCTCACACAGTTTTATTTACCTATATTCTGCAGAATATAAAGGCTCTTGAAAACCACATTAACTATTTATACCAACAACATTATAATTATAACTAAACAAAATAAAAGCTTTTTTTATTTTGTTTAGTTATAATTCATGCATCTTCATTCTTCATCATCATCTTTTATTTCATGCATCGAAAACATTTTTACATGACATACTTACATCGATATTCTAGAACTTTGAAAGTATTGTTCAAATTGAGTAAATATTATAATCAATAATATAATAAAAAAAAAATAGTTAGAATACAAGTGGATAAAAAATAAATAACACAAATTGAATGGAATTTACATCAAATACTGCGATTAATTCGTTGAAATAATTTTAAAATAGATATTATATTATATAGCGTAATTAAAAATTAAATAACAAAACATTTTACAATTAGAAATTATTAAAAATCTATTAAAATGGCATGTGTTAGATTCAGAGAAAGGAATATTATTAAAATAAGATTCAAACAAGTATATGGCAAGTATTTATTGTGATAAACCATTTTAATCAAGTAAAACTTCATTAACATCGATACCAGAACTTTCTAGTCGAAGAAGGTAAATCATAATGTATCAATCTAACAACTAGACTACAAATAAATAATTATATCAGAATAATGGTTAATATTACTATTTAGATTTACTATTATTTAAAGTTCATCATTACTCATTAATATCCTTTGTTTATTAACTTCACATAACATTTCAAAGAAAAGCACAACATAACTATACTATATTCATAGTTATACATTTAATTATCTACTTCTTACTAATAATAATAATATATGGAACAGGAAAAGTACTTAACTGGCGATCCGCTCGGTTCGACGCGACGCGCGACGGCTCGACTCAGAATGCCGCACAAGTTTTTTTTTTTTTGTATGGCATCTCGCTATTGGCGTTGAGAGGCCGTGACTGCTTAACCGGTCAATCCTGTGGTGCCTTTGAGCTAACTCAAAGCCTCCAGCCAGGGGTCCGCACAAGGCGTTGGGCTCTCACTTTTATAATAAAAAAGAAAGATTAAAAGATATAACACATGCATGAATCTCTGAAGGCCTGCAGAGATGACCATTGGTCTGGGTCGGTGGCTTTTACATCCAATTTTTTCCTGCGACTCGTGTGATGTCGTCTGCCCATCTAATATTAGCAACATTAACTAATATTTATATTATTAAAATATGTTCGAAACTTTAAATTTTAAAAACACCGTTCTTTTTGCAAACGTTCCGATTTGTTGTCAAAGTATGAGTAAACAATACAAATTAGAGTATGCAACATAAGGTACATATTTCCTTCCGGTCCAGCCGTCGCCTGTCAGTGCGACAATTCTAGTAACTAATAAAGTTCAAATTCGCAAAACAAGTATTCGTTTGTATGAAACTGACAGGTGTCAAGAAAACATTATCTCGACGGCTGGACTGTAAATCAGGGACAGCGTACGAGTAAACAAAAAAGTTTAGATTATTTCCCTTGGTCGTAACTCTTAAACAAATCACAAGCCCTCCCCTTTCCACTGGTCCTCTGGTCCTAAAACGCTGTGGTCACTTCCATTGAAGTTTAATTAATTATTTAAAAGGGTTTTTACTTTTTAAGTACGGACACATTTTGAGAGAAACCAATTATTTTGGAACGCTTTCAAATTAATTATTAATAATTACTTATGTAATTCTATGTATTCAGGAGTTTTGAGGTGTGGCTGTTTCAGAAAGACCAATGTTTTGATTTCCCGTTTTATTTTAAGGGAATTCGTTTTGTAATTATGCTGTCTTATACTACCTCTGTAAAATGGTTTTGTTTAGTACAAAACCATTTTACGTAGTAAGTAGAGGGTTAGTAGCCTTAACAAATAATTTATTGCATGACAGTATTTCCATTAGCCCAAGACAGATTAGAAAGAAAACCTAAACAAAATAATCATTATCGTTCCATAACATACTTGGTTTGTAAATATGACTCGAAAAGGTGTTAAGGTAGGTTGAACTTCTGATAAGTTTATATAAGTAGCTAAGCATAAACAGGATATAATATTGCCCGTTTATGAACTCAGGCAGTGCACAGATCAGTGTCAAAACTGTCTAAAGACTAGACTAGAAGAGACTATGGTCACTCTCAAAGTCACAAAGAAAACAAAAAAAAGATATGACAATGTGCGCACTTGCAACAAAATTCAGAAAAACTGGTCGAAAACTTCAGTGAACGATAAAACAGACTTTCCAACACCTACACAGAAATATATACGACAATTTTTTCGGTTATACGAAACGTGTTGGTGTATCAAACGTGATACTATGCATCGTAATAAACTTCTCATTGTGAGTTAGGACTGTTTCTGAATTGTGAACACGCTGTCTATTTGTGTTGAGAGGTGAGGAATTTATTTCATCGCCCCTAAGGCACTTGTCCACGGCCGACGAGGAAGTGACTAGCTATCAACGATTTTATCGCTCATCGTACAAACGCTTGCAGGTCCTATGTAAGTAAAAGAGATAGTGGATCGCTGTATGTTCGAACCGCTGGCGAGTACTCGTTTGTCACAGCGACTAAGCTATCGAAGAGAGTAGGTACTCGCTCCGGGATGCTCGCTTGGTAGGCAGAACACTCGCTGAGAGTCTCTCGCATGGTACATACACATACCAGCGAGTTATCGCTCGTCGCCGCCGCGCACTCAGCACAGTTCACACACACACACACAGTGTACACAGCGCAGTTGGTATCGCCGCCGCGCCCGGTGGGACGTGTGCCTAAACGAGTTGATCTTGAAGAGGTATTTCGTAAAGGGATCCTTTCTTATATGTACTACATATCAATATGTAGATCTTGAAGTACACGTATTTGTGTATATGAGAAGTTTTGAACGAAGACTGTACGTTATATATTATAAGTAGCATTAAAAAGTTAATTAAAGACTTGACTAGATAGTATGAAAATGGTTGAAATTTTGTGAATTAGTTGAGAAAAACTAACATTAAAATTTATTGGTCGTTAGGTTAGGTTAGATTATTCTCATTGAAATAATAAAAAGGTGAAAAAAAAGGAATAATGTTTGTGCCCCCAATATTTTATTCTTCTGCAAAAAAAGACTTTAAAAGTTTTAGAAGTTAAATTTTAAGTTTATTTCTGCCTAGGGAGTAATAAATAAATATCATATTGCAGCCGTAAATATGACAGCTTAACTTTTTAGAACCTAAACCTGAAATATATCTTAGGTCAAATTTTCAGGGCTGTCCCCTGTTTCTAAAGCCTATTAAGGGCCTTTTTCACCACTCCATAATCTCCGCATCCTTATTGCGTCATTGCGTTACACTTTCAATCAAAATCCAAAAGATTTTTAAGGAAATTGTACTTGAAAATTCGTCTGCTCAGCGAATTATATAACGCAATTAATGTTCTTGAACAGTCAAAATGAATGGCTTTGCCATTGTACGTGTGTTATGAAATTATCCCGCGCCGGTAAACTGGTTTGTCATGATAATTTCATTCAAATTCTGCTACATTTTTTTTTTTAGAAATTAATGTATATTTTGGTTAAAATTCCCATACGAGAAAGTTAAGTAGGCGTTTTCGTTTTACGAAGTGCTATTTATAATTTTGACAGTGACATAATGCTAGGCAGTATCAAATTTAAAAGGGCTGCCACAGACATACAACAGTCGTATAACCAACCAAACTGTTTAGAATAAAATACTCTTTATTAGGTACACCAAAACGTTACAGATATAAAATATGTAGAAATTTTACATCGGGTGACACAATGGGTGGTCTCATCGCTAAATGCGATCTTTTACAGACAACCTTTGGATGGATTAAAGGGAGAAGGAGAGACAATACTGCAGGCTGCAGATAGTCAGTGGTGTGCCCATTAACATCAATAAATACATACATATATAACATTGTAGGTACTTATCTACATATATACAATAATAAACACGAAACAAGAACAAGGAAACCATATGTAATGATGATGTTTAAGGAGAGAGAAAGTGAAGTGGACAAAGTTAAGTGGCTGTTGAGATTGGTCTTTCTTTAGTGACAACTCTTCTCCAACCCTATTGTTAGTTTAGTCAGGGATACCTACCCACAGATATACGGTACAATAGTCTGCATGTTAGTGGGAACAAAACCAATATAAGCAGGCCTCTTATTCCTTAGAAACTCCTTACTACGCTAGGCCAATTAAAGGTCAAAAGGTTATCACTGAAGTGCAACCTACTGTACAATTATTTCAGTCAGTGTAACAAAAAAGTAGCTGGACTGCAGCTTAGGCGATTTGTATAAGACAAAGGCATATGGATTTCTTCGTTACCAGGATGGTCGGACATAATGAGTTACTGAAATAATAGTTAAAACACTAAGCACAGAAGTCTATTAATGCCCCAAAGTTCACTAATTACAAAAATATGCCTTGATTAGGCAGATGCAATCAGATTACTCAAGATTAAGTCGTCTCAGCGCCCACGTCTGACATTAATGTTTTCAAACTTCAACAATATCAAATATCATCCGACAAGTGACAGCCGTCAATTCCATGTTGTCACTTCCTATAATTCGACCTCACCCAAGTGCACTACTTGATGTTTCCGTTTAGTAATCATTTAGATGCCGTTATAATAATCTAAATAAGGATGGCGGATCATTGCTGACGCTGCGACATATAAACATTTTATCCAGAAAGGCTGCGTTCGTTGCCGATTGAAAAATTGAGTTAAAGTTGTGAGTGCATTCTCTTAATATGTAAAAATTCAAGTTTTGATTGCGAATAAGAATAAAAACTGGAAGTTGGTGATCATGCGACTGTCTGTAGGAGCCCTTAATCAACTATAGATGCCTATCCATGAATTTAAAAGTACCAAGTAGTATTCCCAGTGGGCATTATTATTTTCTTAATCTTTGTGGAAGTCACTCAAGAAAATTGCTAAAAATGGTGGGAGTGAACTTTATGAAAAGTGGTTCTCAGAATTCGTGCGAAATTTTCTAGAATATCTTTAGCCCATAGGTGCTTTATGAAATTGAATTTGGTTTTGAGGTATCAAATGGAAATATATTTTTGGCTTAAGTTTAGGAAAGAGGTAGGCGTACCTTTCTAGATGTTACGGATAAAATATTGTCTTAATGTGGGAGTCGTAAATGGCGAGCAATAGTATTTCTTTAGGTTCATAATAACATATTTTGACGTCATTTGGTCCTTCTTATGCAAACGTGAATGTGAAATGACTATAACTTCATACCTTTATTAGTAATTGCACTTTTATTTTAATGCATATTAATCATACTTAGTTACGGACCTCCTAGCAACTTTTCAATATTACTGTCACGGTATAACTATGTTATCTAAAAAAAATTTGTGATTTTTCTCATTTTCGAGGAGTATTAGTACGAGTATGATCAACCGCACGTCAGTGACAACATTGAGCTACGAAAATCGCCCTTAATGCTACCAAATAGGGCGGTGTCAATGTCAGATTATTTTAATGGATGTGTGGTGCTTGTATTGCTGCTAGCGCAATACACTTATGCTTCTTAATAACACTCCAAGGCTGGCTCTCCTATTAAACGCTATAGGTGACATCTGGCGTTAGCGTAAACCCTATAGATTCTTTTTGAAACTGCAGTGAGCGTTTCATGGAGCCCGCATTAGTACATTTTCATAAGCTTAAAATAAGCTTAATCTTCAAATAGTGTGCCTTTTGTTTTCTTTTTTTCACAATTTTTCTTTTGTTGTTTTAAATATCGAACGACGTACGTAGGTAATGACTTTTATAATGGAGGAACACTGACTCCCAAGTCACAGGTATAAACCTAGTTTGGGAGTCACCTATGTTTGAGATACCACTTCTGTATTTTGTAAATGTAATGTTTGTAACAATGTTGTCAGTTTTTTTAAAATAAAGAGAAATTATTGCGGCCCACTTGTAACACGCTGTAGCATACCAATGACATTAAATAGGGACTAACTCTTAACCCACAATTTTATTGATGTGGAGTTGGGATATTCACAGACATCTAACAAGCTAACCAATATGATAACATTTTACCGATATAATACTTACATTTTTCCTTGTTTTACAGGGCCTGAACGTGGACAAGCGTAACTTGGCGAGTGCTGAACGAAAACAAAGGACATTCACAGACAGATCCCAGCTGAAGTACGCAAGAAGACTAGTCGTCAAGCTTGGCAGTGCTGTCATCACCAGAGAGGATGGCAATGGCTTGGCTTTGGGAAGACTCGCGTCTATTGTTGAACAGGTATATATAGAACACCTATTAATACCTATTGGGGGTTCACGCAGGGTTACCAGAAGGCCTAGACAAGTGACATTCTATGAGCGAAAACGATGATGGGCAAGTCAAAAATGTATAACTAGCAAAAAGTTTGTGTCGATCTTGTTAAAAGTCGTTGTAGTTTCTGTATGTGAAACATTTTGAAAGCGATTGTCACTTGTCTTGGTCATTAGGTATGGATAAAATGTGTGCAGTCCACACGTGATAGAAGTGAAATCTTCAAAAGTATTGCATCTCTTTCTCATGCACGTTAAATCCTATAGATGTATATGTTTGTCTCTGTTTAATGTCACGTTTTCGTTTTATTGAGTTTTAAATCACAATTATGATTTGAAACTCAATAAAACGAAAACGTGACATTATCACACATATTAAAGACGGGGCTATAGATGTTTTCACTTCAAAAAATTGGTTGATAAACTTCAAAATAGGAACGGAATTCAAATAAACAAGTCACACGTGAACATGGAATTAGTATGTACATACTTTAAAGTACAACTTGAACTATTAATACTGGCTCTTATTGCTACGAAATAAAGATGCTGTAAAAGCATAGAGATATACATAATTGTCAAAGTTAACTTGTTACCATGGACCTTAGACTAAGGAATTTCCTTAGTCTGAGCCATGGACGTGCGATTGACTTTGAGAGTACCTACACGATTTTAACTTTGACTCGCAGTTTGGCAGACATAAGAGCGTTTATACTTTATGAGTGGCAACGTCACAATTTAGTGTCATATTTCGTGGTTTTAAATTTTTATCATTTAATCGGAGCTACATTTCCAAAATATATGTATTTAAGTAACTTTTTAGAATTTCGTGATCGGTATAGTCAAACTCGAAATTGACTTACCACATTCCCAGTAAGTTTCAACTTCACTAAGGTTGAAACTATCTAACTGTCACGTAGACTAATAGACCTTATCCTTTTATGACGTGCAAGTGATATGCAACTTTAGGGGGATAAAGCAATTACGATGTCGACTATTACACACACGGTGATTAAAACTGTGGAAACAATTTTATTCTCCAACCTTTCCATCGTTCATATTGTTTTAAAACCTACTTATTTCAATTAAAATAGTTAAGAGCAAAATATTATTGGCGTGGTCGTTTTGGAGATTAATTATTTGGTTTTCATTTACCTGCATATTTTGTGATCAAATAATGTTCGCACTGAAATTAACTCTCATTCGCTGCTTTTAATGTTGTTTTGACAGCGTTTTCACATTATCGAAACTCTTCACTCATGTATTAATTAATTGTTCGTGTTCCAATTATTTGAATCAAAGCTTTTGCTCATTCGTGCGCGAATTTTCAACCAGAAGTATTCATATAAATCAAGAACTTAATTTTATAGCAGGAATGTAAAACAGACTTTTAGAATAATGCTAAAGGACCATAAATACTGACTTCATAAGTACTTCGTGTTACTTTTGTTGTAACTTGTGATAAATTCTCTTGAAACCAGTTTAAAGGTTAGACCGCCATATTTCATTTTATGGTTTGTCACTTTAAAACTTTTGTTGCTTTTGATTTCAAAATTGGAAGTTTATATGGACTCCAAATAGAACTGGCTGTTTGATTTTAAAAAAATATTTACGTTGTAGGTCTAAAGGACGTGTTTCGTTCAATTTACACTGCTATAAGCAAGCTAGCATGCTTTATATTACCTTTGATAACGAGACCTTTCAAAATCGTGTATCGCGTAGTTTTTAATTCGTTTGATCTTTGGTTAGGTTGCACATTTAAACAAGCAAGAGAAAACTGATCTTGCCTTTCTAAATCTACGCTTTATATTCGCAGGTAGCAGAATGCCACCACGAGGGTCGAGAATGCATCATGGTGACAAGCGGAGCGGTAGCGTTTGGACGACAGAAGCTGACACAGGAGCTACTTATGTCCCTCTCTATGAGAGAGACTTTGTCTCCCAGCGACCATACACGAGAGGTTAGTGACACGATATTGATAATAAATAGACTTATTGCAGTTGAATTAATATTGATAATGACATACATGCATGCGTGTTCCTATCTGAAAAACGATTGTATGGACAATACGCTGCATTCATAAGAATAGTCAGTAAAATAAATTTAGCAATGGTTTTTATGATAACTTCGATGAATATTTTTCATCAATTTGTATTCCAAATGATTGAGTAAGGCCCTAAATATACTAGGTGGAGACAATAATTCGACAGTAAATTGAACTGCATATAATCGTTTGTATATGTATAATAATAATAATACTACACACGTCCGTACACTACTGACCGCAAATCGGATGCATCACCCACGTTCTTCGGTGATGAGACTGTACATCCCGCGGAAGTGCGGGGGTCGAGGCTTTTTAAATGCGAAGACCCTCCACAACCGCGAGGTCTGCAGTCTCAGGGAATATTTTTTTAAAGCTGAAATGGGTATGCACCGTGATGTGGTCGCAGTAGACAAGGGACTCACCCCGCTCTCCATGGCTAAAGAGAACTGGCTGTAGTACTTACTACCGATGACCGCAGGAAGGTATGGCAAAGCAAGGAGCTTCACGGGCGCTTCTACCGGGCTCTTCATCAACCCGGTGTAGACTTCTTAGCGTCCGTATCCTGGCTACGTTTTGGTAACCTTTTCGGGGAAACTAAAGGTATCGTCTGTGCAATTATGGACGAAGTTATCTTGACGAATAACTACCGGAGACATATTATGAAAGACGGGACGGTTGACGTGTGTCGGGCATGCCACCGTCCAGGTGAATCCATCAGACATATTATCTCTGGTTGTTCTCGTCTGGCTAACGGCGAGTACTTGCACAGGCATAACCAAGTAGCCAGGATTATTCACCAGCAACTTGCTTTAAAATATAAACTTGTGGATACCGAGGTACCGTATTACAAGTATGCGCCCGACCCAGTTCTCGAAAATGACCAAGTCACGTTGTACTGGGAACGGTCTATCATTACTGACAGGACTATTGTCGCCAATAAGCCTGATATAGTGGTGATAGATCGATTAGCGCGCCGCACAATGATTATCGATGTTACCATTCCACATGACGAGAGCCTCGTGAAAGCTGAGAAAGAGAAACAAATTAAATATCTCGACTTAGCACACGAGGTTGTTGACATGTGGAATGTGAGCTCGGCTGTCATTGTGCCGATTGTCCTATCGGCCAATGGCCTGATGGCCGAAAGCCTCGATCAACATCTTTCGAGGCTCTCGTTAGGCGGTTGGATCAAGGGCCTGATTCAGAAGGCAGTACTCCTTGATACGGCTCGTATCGTGAGAAGGTTCCTGTCTCTGGAGCCCTAACCACCGGTAGCTTGGACCCTGCTCCTGATACCGGCGGACCACCATTTTTATACTTTTAAATGTTTTTTATAAAAATATTTAAAAATGTATTTATATGTATGAAAATAAATGAACGGAATAATAATACATTTATTTATTCAGATAGGTACCTTTGATCCATACATGAGACATACAACTAGTACAAAATAGTAAGCAGGGACTTGGTCCGCTGCCGCGCTGCACTAACATCTATGTCAGGGGACAATCGTGCCTAGCAGCAATGGCACTCAAGATGCTGTGGCGACTTCCACGCAACCGGCTAATGAATGACGCGGTCTTTTTGCGCCATAAAGCTGCAAAGCCATCTGTGTGTGCATCAGCAAACATTGCTGATGCGCTACAGAAACGTGGAAGCCGCAACAGCGCGCTGAACGCATTATTAAATTGGACCCGCAGAGCATTGTACGCTCGTTGCGTGTAGATCACCCACAGACTCCCCGTGTACAGTGAGGTGCAATGCCGTTTCCAGTCTGCATACGTAAATTCAGTTTAGTCACTATAGCTAGTTAAAAAAACCCAACCAATACCCATGGTCGGCCCATCACTACTATTTAGTTTGTTAGAAAAAAAAAAACACTTTTTTTATTTCAATGTTAGGATTTCAAAATATAAAAATAATAAGGTTTATTGTAGAAACTTGTACAACTTTTACAGTAAATCTTACATAGGGACCTCCTTTTAAGTAAAAGATATACCTGTGCTAGGATTTATTTGTTTTTTTTTTATAGTTCCTATCCTAGGCATTTGTATGGCCAGTGTTTACATTTATTGTCGTATTATCGTCTCCATTATAGATAGTATGTAGTAGGTATTAGTAGTAGGTATATAGTAGGTACGATAAACAATCTTTTTTTTTTTTTGAGGATGGGAAATCATCAAATGACCCCTCCCGCTCTGGATGGAGCGGAAGGGAGTGTCAGACTCTTACTGACTAAAACCCACCCGTGTTCCTTCCTTGGCCCTTTATGTTCCGGGTCAGCGGTACCCCTTTCGGATGATCCCGCTTTCCCGGCAGGCTTGGGCCCTAGTGGGCCCCCTCTTTGATGCGCTTTTTTTTTTTTTTTTGTTAACGATATACAATCTTAAAAATCAAGAAATGCGTGAACACCGAAAGCAGAATAGTTAATCGTGCCAGTCTTTGATCTACCGGTTTCTAGGTAAATGTAACGAGTTTTCCATTCGCCTCAAAATGACTGAAAACCAATCAGTTGCTCGCTTTCTGATCTTTAGCGTCGAACAGTTCATTATGACTGTTCCAATTTGAAATAGCTTTAGTCAGAAGCTACTGCATTTTAGGACTTTATTATCCGTTTGACTTTGAAAGAAAATAAAGAAAATACGTTTGTTTGCGGTAAAACATGAGGCGAAGAAGATGGGGGAAATATGCGTCACATCCAACACGTTTACCTACGGGCTACGTCGCCACTTCGTTGTCAACACTTCTCTATTCATAGTCATACATCACAAAATAGAGGACATTATTTCATTACAATAGCAAACCGTTTAATACGATATTAGAAGTACGGAAATTCAGTCCAGCACATATGTAACACAAGCGTTTAATGTTATGTTACATTATGCTTTGTTATGGTATACAACGTGTAACATAATTAACGCAAGACCTCATACACCCCAATTAGAGTATTGAGTTAAACATGCTGGTCCAGCTCCACAGGACAATCTAGGGTCTTGACAAAATTAAAACTTGTTGCTACTTAATTGTATGGTTTGTTATTTTTATGACATTGGTTTACATTCTGTGACTACTTTAACTCACACACTGACATATTAATTGGTTACATAATTTGGGAAATCGTATACTTTTGCAATGTTTGTAAATATGTGAACACCATGTATCTATCATTTAATTAACTTATTTATCATTGCTACGTTTATTAAATTCTTTTTACCAATTTTGGTAGGGTAATTTTTATTATAGGTGCATCGTCTTCACATATAATTATATAATTAATGTATACAAAGTATTGTAACACATTTTAAAAGAGTAACGATGGAGTTTCTTGCCCTATTCTTCTCCATACGACCTTTTGGAAGGGGCGACTAGAATCAATTCTATTAAAATGTAAATGTTGACGTTCAAAAGTGCCTTTTATGTGCCTATTTGAAATACATGCTTTGACTTTGACTTTGAAGCATTATACAATGACCAAGAATTTTTTTTAAAACCTAACTATTAATAATAACAAAATCGTGTTGACTCTAGCATTACTTTATGAATTTAAAATTGAGTCTTTTGGCCTTGAAATAAGATTTAATTTCCTTTCCCTCAATCGGCGAACAGTATTGCAAAAAATATTTTTGATAAAAAACCTATAAAATTATTAGTTACTGAAGTCGACTCAGTAGTCAATTATGAGCAAAGTACTTTCAGGACTTGCGTTTATTCTGTTATTCTGTTGTCTTAGATAGTTGTGTGGTCTTCACTATGAATACAGCACCTGATCTCTTCCCATTTTAACAGTGTTGCCAACCTTACCAAACTAAAAAGCAGCAGCTCAACCATTAAAAAAACTGCAGAAAACAGTAAATAGTAATTTTAAAACAGTCTTTCTACTGTCTAGCATAAGATATAGAATAAAAAACGTTTGAAAATCCAAAAATGTATGTCATTCGTATAAAAAAAAAGATATAAAAGATCATGAATGAATGAAAAAAATATGTACTTACAGAATTTTTTACTGAAAATTATATTAAATTTTACTATGTTTTTCTATTTAATTACTTTTATTGAATAATTTTTGACATTTCCATTAAATAATGGAATGGATTTAATAATCTCGAAAGTTTAGCAGTTAAAAATTCAAAAGAGTATATTTTTATTTGATTTAGGTATCTAAGTATTTTTTTATTTAGTAAGAAGATTTTTAATAAATTACATTTTTAGTTTGTCACAAAAAAAAAATTTTTTGATAAGATAAATTATTGTCGTAGTACGGTCTAATACCAGCGTCAAACTTGCCCCAACATACCACAGTGAAAAGGCACTAAAGCCTACAACAGATGGTCTACTCTATTGACAAAAGACGATGACAGCAAAACAGATACATTCACACGCAATGTGATAGTATTTTAGTACTGTTTACGGCTTGTTTCGGGATAAACCAACCTATTCGAAGCAAAACTGATGATTTTCGTCTTGTGCCAAATCTCTTCGGGAAATCCCGAAACAACAATTCTCACAAAATAATATAAAATGTGATGGTTTTTTAGGCAGTTGAAAGTTCATTTGCCTGTTATATAATTATAATATATTATTATATAAAATCTTTTTATTCTATTATTCAGGATGCCGGCAGTATCTTAGACCCTCGAGCAGCCGCAGCCGTGGGGCAGTCGGAGCTGATGTCCATGTACGATGCTATGTTCTCACAGTACAACGTCAAGATTGCTCAGGTGAGTTTATTAAATAGAAATTAAGGTAAAGGATAGCCTCACTAGAACACACGTGCTTAAACAAGTGCAAAGGAGACAACTAATGACAAGGAATGAGATGAAATGTAGCCAATGAGAGGCCGTGCTTGCTTGAATCACGTAGTGCTTGTCTGTTATCGGTCATATTGTAGGTACTTATGGATGAATTTGTGAGGATATGAAAAGTAATTGTAAACTGAAAATGCAACTGTTGCATGGTGATGCCTATTAAGCGAGTTTGGCTTAGCTTAACTATAAAACTTAACTTGTAAACATACGAGACAAATCCTGGAAGACGTAACAATACATGTAACATACTGTATAGTTACACCGCACACCTATTATATTTGCATAGTGCATACAGACGTTGTGCTCGTGTAACTTCGGGTGCACACGTATGCAAAGGCTGTTCTAAACCGGGCTAGAACTTTTCATGCGCCCACGTCGCATGCAGTAATACAAAGGATCTGCACGTGGTTCTATGTAGTTTGTTCGTACTTCGCTGTTGAAAACGAGCTTTACATAATTATGTATACACAGCAGCACGTCAAGTTACCACAGACTGTCAACTTTTCTGATTCGATTTTATTTATTTCTTAGAATATTGTTGTTACAAAGGTGTTACTTAAAATATGACGTCCATGCTATTCTACTGTTTCCAGCGCACAAATATTTCAGAGAATTAAAATGTTCAATTTTAATATAATATATCAAAATTAGTTGTTGAAACCGTACAATGTCAAGGATAATATAATGTCAATAATTATTAAATAAAACGTAAATAATTATTCAATACAATGTCATATTAAATTCTATTCAATAATTAGGGATATAAAGGCAAGTCGTCGTCTAATTTAAATTTTGAATCAAATATTTCATTTATAAACGCATTTGTTGAGTAGTAGGTACAGTCACGAGCAATAATATATATACATTGTCACATTTTCTAAAATATCTTAACTTCTACCATTCAAAAAATATGTGTACGATATTTTCATCTAAATTACCTAACCATCAAACTGTGTCAAAACTGGGTATACATTGGTTTCACAGTAATGTAAACGAAACAAAATCAATAAAAGTTTACACTTCCAATGTCATTTTTAACTATCCATGACAATTTCTTTAGCATATATACACGTAATACAAACTGTATACGTGTTATAGGAATTGTCATGTATACATTAAAATGATATTGAAAGTGTATACCTACTTTATCCTGTTTTTTTTTATTTATTTAAACTTCATGCACAAGAGTGGTACATAGGTGGACTTAATGCCACAAGGCATTCTCAGGGCATTTTTTTGTATTTGGGGTTTTTGTTAAGTTTATTACAGTAATAATTACAGTTTTATAAATAAACAGGGGTTGGTTACTGCAATAAAACAAGGGCTTACGAAATCAGTGTTGTAATTCGTTACCAAACGTAATGATTAATACCCAAAATATAAATAAAATATTAAATATAATAGCGTAGTTATAATCATTTATTTTAAATCACAATTTAATCACAAGTAAGTCACTATCGCTACACATAACTATTGTTCATTTTAAATACGAGGTATCGGTACTTCCCGTCGGGACTGCGGGTCCCGTCGGGGCTGCGGGTTGTTCGAAAGAGATACCGCGGCCTCGGCACAAGGGCTAAGAAGGAACATGGGTGGTTTTTAGTCAGTAGAAGTCTGACACTCTCACACACAATGGTTATTCGATGATTTTCAACCCGCGAAAAAAAAAAGAAAATGTATCGGTACTTAAATTAATTAAAATCTTGTGTAGCCACCTTCAGCGTTTATAACATCTTGCAACCTTTCCTGCATTGACGAAACCATATTGTTACATACGTTATTGCCTCTAAAACTATCCCATATCTCATGGACGTGTCTGACCAAGGCTTCTCTGGTTCTAGCTTGGTTGCTGTCCCACTCTTGGACCATCAGCCCCCACAAATTCTCAATAGGATTGAGGTCTGGGCTTTTAGGCGGCCAGGGCAACGAATTCACGCAATTTCGGTTACGACTAAACCAGGCCTGAGTGTATCGAGAATTATGGACCCCTGAATTGTCCTGCACAAAATCAATAGGCGTCAGCTCGGGAAAGTATACCTCCAGACTAGGCAGTAAAACTTCGTCTAAAATACTGGTATATTGCTCGCTATTCATTCGTCCACTGATCTCTACCAATTCACCGGGTCCACTGGCTGCCATCCAGCCCCAAACGCCCAAGCTTATCCGGCCACTTCTTCTTGATGGCAGTATATTTTTATCCAAATAACGAGTGTTATTAGGCCGGCATAAAGACAAACGTCCATCAGCAGAAGAAACAAACACTTTTTCATCAGAAAAGATGGCTCTGCTGAAATCGTAGTTCAGATATTCTCGAGCAAATTGTAGTCGCTGTTGTTTATGGCGTGCAGTTAAAAGCGGTTTTCGCGCCGGAATCCTGTGACGTATGCCAGCTGTGCGTAGCCGACGTCGAATCGTTGAAGATGATACGCGATGTGATGACGATATGTCCTGAATTCGCACAAATCCATCACTAATCACACTATTCACGATCTGCCTGTCCTGCGCCGCGGAAGTTTTTCGTGGACGACCACTACTTTTAAAACTAACAACGTCACCGTTATCTTCCCACCGCTTGAGCCACAAATACACGGTTTTTCTCTGAAAAAAAGAAAGCATCTTAGTAAACTGTTACTTATTAATTTAATAAAGAATCCTAAAAACTATACATAGCTTATATTGAAATAATAATGAATTCAAATTTAAAGTGATATTACATTAATTTGAACTTTTTGTTAATTAAAAAGCCTATAAAATAAAAATAAAACAACAAAAAATTGCAAACTCACCGTAATTCCCAATTCATTTGCAATGTCTGTTATTGAAAGTCCCTGTTCTTTAAGAACAACGATTTTGTGTTTGTCATATGTAGAAATACGATATGGCACGTTGTTACTATTCATTTTATAGCGATATCAATAATAATCACAATAACACAGGAAATATTCATCTAGCTGTACTGTACGACAACAAAAAACAACCGTAATGCGCGCTTATCCCTTCTGTTTGATTTGCAATGTTGCCGTAGGAATCTAATAGCACAATAGTTTTAGGACGGTACACGGAAATAAAAACAGTCGACGGGCGAGTCGATGCCACTCGATAATTGGCTACTTTTACCTTACTATGACACGATATGTAGGTATAAGGCAAATTAATGATAAAACATCGAAAAATAAATAATCCAATAAGATCCTATAACTATTCATGTACACTGATTTTGTCAATTAGGTAAAATCACAATTTGGGTTCATTTAGAACCCAAATTGAGACTTATTTCCGAGCTCAAGCTGCTCGAAACTGCTGCTTTGTAATTGTTTACATAATTTCGAAACTGTACTGTAAACATGTTTTTGAAATTTCCTTGGGTTCATCATTACGGAACTAAAAGTTAATATTATTTTTTGGAAATCTATTGTTTGCGAAAATTTGACAAAAATGTGTAGTTAATTTTGACACAATTTAACGTTTACATAATTTTTGGACACAGTTAGCATACTTATTTTTTGCGATTTAATGTTGCTACATGAATTAGAATTTTAAGGGCGTTTCTATGTTATTGCTCATGACTGTACACATGCAATAGGAAGTTAAATCCTTTCTTTTTAAATGTCATGAAGTTAACATATTTAAAAACATTAGGTGTTTTATTATAAACACGGATTGCCATACAGTGAACTTAACCTTCAACATTTTAAGGTTTAAAATAATTTGGAGAAATTTGACAGTATCGTTTCACACTTAGGTTTCACATGATCTGCTGGCGACTGTACAATAGAGAGGTGGGTTTTCGTATGAAGTTTTGAACTACTTGTAATTTTCCAGTTGGTTCTGTTTTGAATTTTAGTTTAGAACAACGTTTTATGAAAGTTTGAGTTTCGTTACACCTAGAATACCTATACATAACATGCTTATGTTTTCCTAAATCCGTAATGAATATTTTAAATACGAATGTAACTCGGTCTGTAAACTTTTGCACACACTTTTTCTGATGAAATTTAGCACACAGGTAGACTATGGCCTGGGTTGGGAAGGACATAGGATATGAAACCACTGAACGGATGAACGGATTTCGATAAAATTTGGCACACAAGTAGACCATCAGCTGGGTCCTGTACTACGTTCCCGTGGGATAATTTCTGGCCATCCGCGGGCAAAAAGTAGTAATTAGGTAACACTGACCAATAACCCTTCAAGTAGAAAAAAGAAAAGAAGTACACACTCAGCGACAAAGAAGAAAAAAGTTAATACTATATTAAGTTTATCTTTTCATTCTGATCCTAATCATCTATTTATGATGCTTTTTTTATATACTTGTTCGGGACCGCTCAGTAGCTGGTTTATTAACACGAAGTTTTTGACGGGGGTTAAAAACGGGCGGCGAGGAAGTTTTTACTGGGGCTGAGACTGTACACCGATGGACTGGAACGGACTTATTTTGCGGGAATGGATGCCCTGGTTTTCTTGCATGCTCTTGATAATAAAAACACTTTTTACTATTTCTTTCTTCGTATTTATTTTTCTTGTTCTTCGTAGTACTGCTGGATTTGGAGTGCCTGACCACGGAAAATGCACCCTTTTTATAGTTGATTTCTGTAGTGCCTGACTAATCAGACCCCTTTATGGTCGTTTTAATGCCCCGCCCCTTGACCAATCAGGGCGCAGGTGACTTTTGTATGGGGAACTTAATTAGCGTGTTTTCCGTGGTAGGACACCCCTTACAATATTTTCTTAAGTATCTAACCCTAGATATAGTTTGTCTTTATTATTTACATAAGAATCAGCCTCGAAAACCTTAATTAACACCTTAAAATAATTAAAATACAGAAACGGTCTTCGTTGAGGTAAAGTTCCTTAGTACTTAAGCTTAAATATTTGAACATGGTACAAGTGGCGCCTCTAGCGGCTGGAATGTACAACATATTTTCGACTATCTTATGAGAGAAATATCGCAACGAAAGACAACTTAATTAATATAGTTAGACATGAAACACTGTTATTTAAATACATAATGAATGACTGAAGTTATGGTCGTTACACCTAATACATAAGGAGATAATTATTTACTGTTGGTACTTCAGAGCGAGTATACCTTATGGTGTCGTGCACATTCTCCCGCCGTCGCGAGGCCGCGACTCTGTTGGCAGCACGACGATCTTCCTGGTGGGGCGGCGTAGAACGTGACCGCTGCTGGTGGTGACGTCCACTACTCTTACTTCTCCGTCGGCTCCCGGGTATAGTTGGCTGATGCGTCCTCGTGGCCAAACGTTGCGTGGCAGGTTACTGTCGCAGATGATGACTAGGTCACCCACTTTGGGTTGGGTACCTATTCCACTGGGCTCCCGCCGGTGTTGTAGTAGCGGTAAGTACTCCTTGACCCATCTTCTCCAGAATACATCTGCTAACACCTGGGCTCGCTTCCATTGCTGGCGAGCTGTCATGTCTTTTTCTTCGAAGTGACCAGGTACCGGAACATGGGGATTCGGCCCGATGAGTATGTGGTTCGGTGTCAGAGCTTCTGGTTCTAGGGGGTCGACAGAGACGTGGATCAAGGGGCGTGAGTTTACTGTGTTTTCGACCTCGATCAGTAATGTCATTAGTGTCTCGTCGCTCGGGTATCTCTCGTTCAATGTGACGCGTAATGCTTCTTTTACCGACCGTACCATTCTTTCCCAGGTTCCCCCCATAAATGGTGCTGAGGGTGGGATGTACCTCCATTTGATATGGTGGCACGTAGTCTCGTGGTGCATGGCTTCGAGTGCGGCCTCGCCGAGTTCCTTTTCAGCTGCCTTGAAGCAGGTAGCGTTATCGCTCCATACTTCTTTGGGACATCCTCTTCTGGCCATGAACCTTCTTAAGGCTGATATTGCTGAGTCGGCGCTCAGCGAATGGGCAACTTCTATGTGGATCGCCCTGGAGGTCATGCATGTGAAAAGTGCGCCGTACCTTTTCTCTCTATGACGTGCGACCGTGACCTCAATTGGCCCGAAATAGTCGAGTCCGGTAAAGGTGAAAGGCCGCGCGTGATGTGCCAGGCGCGCCACTGGTAGGTCGCCCGTGAGGGGGATTGCTGGCTTCGCTTTTCTTATGCGACACGGTAGGCAACTTTTCACTATGTTTCTTACTGCTGGGCGTATTTTTAAGATCCATAGTCGTTGTCTTAATTCATTTACGACCATTTCTACACCGCCGTGGTGTAGCTTTTCATGTACATAGGCTATGTACAGGCGTGTGTAGGCGTGTTTACCTTCCAATATTGGGGGATTGGAGGCGTCTTCTTGTATGTCTCTGGCTGCGGTCACTCTTCCCTTTAGGCGCACAATACCCTCTTCATCGATGTACTCACTGAACCTTTGTTGCTAGGCGAGTTACCTTTTATTATGCGGTCAATCTCATCTGTGAAGCTCTCTTTCTGGCTTGCTTTTATCCATAGACGTTCCGCTTTTACTAGACACGAGGCGGGTATCTCATGGTAGCGATTAGTGCGGCGGGATGAGTTTCTTGTCGAGTGAGCTGGGGGTGGCGCTTTTTTCTTAATTCGCCAGTCGGGGTCGTTGTCTTTTGTTTTTGTGCGTTTTCGGGTAGCTGCGACTGTACTGACGTGGGGTCGGCAGAGTTCTATGAACTGTAGCGCTCTCGCTGTTACCCTTATAAGTCGAGTCCACTTTGAGAATTTTTCTATGCGCGGGAGGGGACTTTGACTGTGGTCGCTCTCCAGCTGTTGAAGGTTGCACTTTTCTTTTTCTTCTCCTGTGTCGTAGATCACCGCTTTTTCTTCTTTTGGCCATTGTGACTCCGGGTTTTTCAGGAATGCAGGCCCTTGAAACCATCTGTGAGTAGCAGTGAAGTCGTCTGGTGTATCTCTCGTCGCGTCGTCCGCTACGTTGTCCTTTGAAGAGAGCCACCGCCATTCGTTTTTCTTAGTGGTTTCTTCTATTTCAGCGAGGCGATGAGCCACGAATGACTTGTAGGTGCGTGGCTCTGACCGTATCCACGCTAGTACTGTGCGTAAATCACTCCGGTAAGTCTGGCTCGCTGTCTCGTACTCGTGCTCTCTTCTTACTGTCTTTGCGAGGCGTGCACCCAGCAAGGCGGCCTGTAGTTCGAGCCTGGGCATGGATACAGGTTTCAATGGCGTCACACGGCTCTTGGCAGCCGCTAGGGCTACGTGCACACTGCCGTCGGCTCGTTCTGTTCTCCAGTATATTGCCGCGGCGTACGCTTGTTCGCTAGCGTCTACAAAGGTGTGCAGTTGTCGTGATACACTGGGTTCTGTGTCGTAGCAACGCGGTATTCTCAGCTGTTTGATTATGCTGAGTGACGTCATCCATTTCTTCCACCTGTCTTCTAATTCCGTTGGTATTGTGTCGTCCCAATCGGTTTTATAGCTCCAGGTGTCTTGGAATATTCTCTTGGCTGGGGTGGTGATTGGTGATATTAACCCCAGTGGGTCGAAGAGTGCCATTATGATGCTCAGGGCTTCTCGCTTTGTGGGAGAGCGATTGTTTTCTTTTACTTCTGCTGGTATCTTCATCGTGTTTGTGTTGAACCCGATGTGATCTTCTTTCACGTACCAGAGTAGTCCGAGTGTCTTTTCTGTTTCTGTGCCACCTAGACTTACTGTAATTGATTTGTCTTGTTCTGGTGGGTTGAACTCTTGGATAGTTCTTATGTCGTTTGATATCCACCCATCCAGTATGAACCCTGCTTTCTTGTGGATGAGATCGACTGCCCTCGTGGTTTCCTGTGCTACCATAATAGTGGGGAAGCTTTGCAGATAGTCATCCATGTAGTGGTTCTTGTGTATCGCTGCTGCTGCTTCTGGATAGATGCTTGCAAACTCGCTCGCGTTTTTATTCTTGATATATAGAGCGGTGCATGGTGATGAAGTGGATCCAAATATGACTGATGTCATGCGATACTCTTCCGGTTTGCCCTCCCGCCGTTTGCCTCTCCACAGGAATCTTAGGGCGTCTCTGTCTTCTTGTCTGATTTTCACCTGCATGAACATTTCTTTTATGTCTCCGCCCACAGCGTATGCGTGTTGTCTGAATCGCATAACTACTCCAGGGAGAGACTGTAGCAGGTCTGGTCCCGAATGCAGCATGTCGTTTAAACACATGCCGGTGGCTTTTGCTGATGCGTCATGAACCAGCCGAGGCGGTTTGTGTGGCTTCGCTGGGTTGATGACCGGGAAGTGAGGCAGGTACCAGGTCTTTCCCTTTGGCGCGGGGATGGGTGCTTGTTCTGCATAACCGGATTTAAATAGGTTGTCCATTCGTTCTTCATATTTTGATTTCAGATCTTTATCCTTATCTAATTTCTTTTCTAGTGAACGCAGGCGTCGCTCGGCTTCGTTGTAGTTGTTTGGTATCTGGAAGTCCTTTTCTTTCCATAGCAGGCCGGTTTCGAATCTACCGTCAGGCAGTCTCTTACTGGTTTCTTCTAATATCTGTATGGCTTTTTGTTCAGGATCTTCTTTTGGTTTCTTTGGTTCGATGCACAAGGATTCGAGTTTAAAATAATCCTTGATGGTTTCTTCCATTGTTGGTTCATTTTCTTTTTCTGTGAGTTTTCCACAGAACGCTACGGTAGCTGTGAGTGAGCTATGGCAGCCATGAAGAACCCAGCCGAGTTGTGTGAGGGAGGCAACTGGCTGGTTACGACGTCCTGTGCGTAGCTTCCTTGACACTATGAGGTGCCAGTTATCTTGACCAATCAACAATTTAGGCGAGGCGCGTTCGTATGTGATCTGATCTTTGATGTCGATCAGGTGTTTGCAGTCTTCTAGGTGACGGTCGTACACTGTTTCTGGTGTGAAGTTCAATCTTTCCACAGTACGCGCGGCTTTTATTTTGTATTCTTCCTCAGCGTATTTTCCTCTTATGCTGAGGTTAATGACCTTGCTGCTGTCATGCTTCTTTTTGTTGTCGATTCCTTGGATCCACATCGTGTTTGTGGGTCCGTCGGCTCCGATGACTTCAGCTATCGATGCGTCCACCAGCGTGACTGTGCTTCCTTCATCTAGTAGTGCATATGTTTCAATGCTGGTGTGCGGTCCCTTTAGTATGACGGGAGCGATCTTCAGGTATGCACGTCGACGGTCACATGGTCTTATTGTTGATGTGACTTCTACTGCTGACGCTGCTGTCTCCTTTTCGGTTGCGTCGCTTGTGGTATCTTGACTCTTCTCATGATGCAGCAGCTTATGATGTTTCATGGGACATCCATGTTTCCCACACGGTGGAGCTTTGCATTGGAGTCGGCGATGTTTGCTTCGGAGACAGCGGTAGCATATGTTGTTTTTCTTTGCTACTTCCCATCTTGAATTTGTATCGAGAGCGGCGAACTGCTGGCAGTCGGGTAGTTTATGGTTTTGTTTGCACTGCGGGCAGCGGTCGTCTGATGTTGTTCTTTTCTCTGTAGCGAAGGTGCTTTCTGTTCTTCTGTTCTTTCGCTCTCTTCCCATGGAGTCGTCGTAGGTTAACTCTGGTAGCGCGTAGGCACCACATTTGTCTGCTTCTTCATTTAAAAACATGGAGATCTTCTTTAATTCAGGTGTATCTTCTTTCTTTCTCGCGGCGTAGTCGTACCACTTACTTTTCAGTATAGGAGTGAGCTTCTCAGTTATTATTCGTGCCATCTCAGGACTGTGTAGGTATTGTGTCTTCTTTAGTGCTTCGACGGTACCCACTATGTTTGTCACTCGTCCGGCGAAGATGCATAATTCTCTGGGGTTGTCTGTGACCCGGTTCAGTGACTTGATCTTCTCCATTTCGACGTGGATGAGTGCTTCTGGTCTTCCGAACCTTCTTTGCAGGGCGTCTATGACGACTTCTGGGTCTGGTTGGCTTACTATTAGACAGCCGACCGCTTCCTTTGCAGTTCCGCGTAGGCTTCGACGTATACGCGCCAAGTTTTCTGTTCCTGTGAAGTACTTCAATGTTTCTTCATAAGTTGCCTTGAAACCGAGCCAGTCTGCACAGTTTCCATTAAATAGCGGTAGCTCTTGAATGTACTTCGGTGGTTCCCTTGTGCTTCGTACCGCTTGAGAGAGAGCGGCGGCGAGGGTTTTCACGTCTATTAGTGGTTGACGTGTATCTTCTTGTCTTGGTGTCACTTCAACGGGGTCTTCTTGCTTCTTCTTGGCCTCTTGCGATGGTTGTGGTTGACTGGCTTCAGGTTCTTTTAACCATGTGCTTATACGGACTGAAGCTAGGTCATCTTCCAACTCTTCTTCATCTTCAGAGGTGTCTTCTTCTGCCTGAAGACGCTGGACCCGTGCTTGCTGTAACTCCATTTCGGCTTTTGTTTGCTCAAGCTTTAATTCAGCCAGTCTTTCTTTTGCCTTCAAATCCGCTAGTTGTTTCTTACGAGAAGCTGTGGAGCAGCGTGACCGGGCGTTCGTAGGTTTCAACGTGCGCTGCGATATTTTGTCCTTTGGTTTACGGGACGCGGCGCTCGTGTCTATTGTTTCAGTCGTAGTAGTGGTTTCCTTCGTGGCGGTCGAACCACTAGTTCCGCTGCTGGTACCCGACGTGTCGGTAGCGGTGTATGGTGTGCCACTGGTCGAGGGGTTCCCTGGCGTGGCCTCTTCTATGGCCGTAGGTGTCTTCAGCTCTTCTTGCCGGCGCTTCGTTCGTTCCCCGTCTTGACTTCGTGTTAGAACCATTTTTCTTGATGCTGGCTGACGATCCGGCTGCGAAGGACCAATAATGTTCGGGACCGCTCAGTAGCTGGTTTATTAACACGAAGTTTTTGACGGGGGTTAAAAACGGGCGGCGAGGAAGTTTTTACTGGGGCTGAGACTGTACACCGATGGACTGGAACGGACTTATTTTGCGGGAATGGATGCCCTGGTTTTCTTGCATGCTCTTGATAATAAAAACACTTTTTACTATTTCTTTCTTCGTATTTATTTTTCTTGTTCTTCGTAGTACTGCTGGATTTGGAGGGCCTGACCACGGAAAATGCACCCTTTTTATAGTTGATTTCTGTAGTGCCTGACTAATCAGACCCCTTTATGGTCGTTTTAATGCCCCGCCCCTTGACCAATCAGGGCGCAGGTGACTTTTGTATGGGGAACTTAATTAGCGTGTTTTCCGTGGTAGGACACCCCTTACAATATTTTCTTAAGTATCTAACCCTAGATATAGTTTGTCTTTATTATTTACATAAGAATCAGCCTCGAAAACCTTAATTAACACCTTAAAATAATTAAAATACAGAAACGGTCTTCGTTGAGGTAAAGTTCCTTAGTACTTAAGCTTAAATATTTGAACATGGTACAAGTGGCGCCTCTAGCGGCTGGAATGTACAACATATTATCGACTATCTTATGAGAGAAATATCGCAACGAAAGACAACTTAATTAATATAGTTAGACATGAAACACTGTTATTTAAATACATAATGAATGACTGAAGTTATGGTCGTTACACCTAATACATAAGGAGATAATTATTTACTGTTGGTACTTCAGAGCGAGTATACCTTATGGTGTCGTGCACAATACTATACTGTGAACAATTTAATTCCACCCTTTTTCCCAAGACTATCTTGGTTAATAGCAACGCATCTTTCAGTGATTGGGCTACCATTGGTATTCATAAAAGTAGAACACGGCTTTATGAACTGTAAAATGAAAGAACCGTTGTAAACACTGCTGAATTTAATTTATATGTTAGAAATTATTCAAAATTATTTTAAATAGTTGGTTGTATGGCCAAGTCCCGTTATTTGAGATCGAAGATTAAAAACAGTAGTAATGTAATTAAAACGACTTGGAATATTGTTAATAGTGAAACGGGAAGGTCTAGTAACCGAAATACTGACTACAGCCTGTCCAATAATGACAACGTAATACAACCTGACTCACAAGTCGCCGCGGCCTTTGAAAAGTTCTTTTCAGATATTCTCGTTTCAACTACTAAATCACTAAACTCATCACCTTCTGTTGCTGAGTCTTTGCTCAAAGAAAATGTTAATGTTTGCGATTCGGAATTTCATTTTGAATATACATATTACTTGTAGCGACATACTAAATTAAAACGTTTCACACTTTAAACGTAAAAAAGACTGCAGATCTGTGGGGTAATTCTGTAGAAGTTGCTAAGTCTATTATTGACATTGTAGCACCTACTTTAGCTCTTATTTTTAACAATTGCGTGGAGAGTTTCCTGACCTTTTGAAAAATAGTAAAATAATACCTTTAAATCAGGTCGTACTACAGACCCCACAAATTATAGACCTATTTCAGTACTACCTACCTTTAGTAAAATTTTTGAGAAATTAATTTTAGAACAATTGCAAAGATTTTTTAATAAACATAAATTATTACATAGTAAACAGTTCGGTTTTACAAGGGGTCGTTAAACTACTGATGCTGCTGTTGAACTTTTAGGACATATCTATAATGGATGGGAAGATAAATGCGGTGCCTTGGGCATCTTTTGTGATTTGTCAAAGGCGTTCGATTGCGTTCTTCATGCAACGCTAATCAGGAAACTACGCCACTACGGGATCCGGAACACCGGTCTAGATCTTCTTACTTCATAATTAAATAATAGGGTTCAGAGCGTTGACGTTAATGGTAAAAGATCTCCCGAATCTATAGTAACAATGGGAGTCCCACAGGGCTCAATTATTGGTCCTTTTTTGTTCCTTATTTATATTAATGACTTGCCCTACCTCATAAATGACAATCATGATATAGTGTTGTTTGCGGACGACACTTCACTTTTGTTTAAACTTAAACGTCAGCAGCTGGTTACTGACGATGTAAATAAAAACAAATGTATTAAGTTTACGCTACCTCACGTTAGACAGGTGTTAACTAATGTATTGATAAAGGGCAGAGAATTGAATCCTGAAGATAGCACAGTATTCTTGGGCTTAACTTTGGATGATAAGCTTCAGTGGGGCCCACACATAGATAAATTATCAAAAAAGCTTAGCTCCGCAGCATACGCTGTTAGAAAAATTCGTAATTTGACTGACATAGAGACAGCCCGTTTAGTGTACTTTAGCTATTTTCAAAGTGTAATGTCGTACGGTATTCTGTTGTGGGGAAATGCCGCCGACATTCAGACTATCTTGGTTTTGCAGAAAAGAGCTGTTCGATTATTTATGAATTAAGCCCGAGACACACTCTCAGAGAGAAATTTAAGGAGATTAATGTAATGACTGTGCCTTCACAGTATATTTTTGAAAATCTTTTATATGCCCATAAAAATATAAAATTGTTTAAAAAATACAGTGATATCCATAATATAAATACTAGGAACAAACACAAATTTGTTGTACCTACAACAAGGCAAGAAAATAGGTGGCTCGTTCAGATGTCAATGTATACGCTTTTATAATAAACTTCCAAGCCACGTTCAAGATCTAAGCCTTAATAAATTCAAATCATTCATTAAACGTAAGTTGTGCCAGAAAGGCTTTTATACCGTTAAAGATTATATTGAGGACAAAAAAACTTGGGATTGAGTTGCTCCAATTTTCTGCACAGGTACTGAAGTGGTTTTTTTTGTGTTTTTTTTTTCTTCTGTTACATACATTGATGATTATTATAACACAACGACTTGAATACTTACCTTGAGAAGTATAATTTATTATTTTTATTATTGTGAATGTGGGTCATTGTTTCAGTTTTAATCATGATCTGGCAGTTTAAGTAGTTGTAGTGTTATCAGGTCGCTAGGTTGGTAGAGTTGAAAAGAAACGTCTGATTGGTTTCATGGTCCGGTTTAATGTGTCTTAAAATAACTTACAATTTAATACAAAACAGTATTGCTAAGGAAGCACTTTAAATAAGGCTGTCTACATACATGCTTAGTATTTGCTTACACACTACATCATCCCCGTTATTTGAAAAAAAAAATGAACATAAGAAACATTTTTTTTTTTTTTTTTTTTTTTTTCAACCCACTTAAAATTAACTTAACTATGGTTCCGTATACAATTTTGTTCTATTCTTATGAACTATGATATTTTTTCCATTAATATTTATTTTAACATTAGGGTTAAGGTCTTCTATTACAATATATGGGCCGGTGTACAAAGTATCCAATTTATTTCCTATCTCATTTTTCAACAACAGTGCATCACCTGATTTGTATATAATAGGATTTATTGACTTATCGTAATTTATTTTTCTACGTTCTTTACTTAAAATTAAATTATTTCTTGCATCTCTTTGTGCTTTTTGTAATCTGTATTTAAATTCCAAAACATAATTTTCAAAGTTATACAGTGGTTCTACAATATTACATAGATTATTAGGCAATCTACACACTTGTCCAAACACCAACTCGTAAGGTGTATATTTAGTCTCTGTATGTACAGTAGTGTTATATGAAAAACACCAATACTGTAACCATGAACTCCAATTTGAGGAATGATTATCTGTTTGGATTCGCAAATAGCTACCTAATACTTTATGTGAAATTTCTAATGACCCGATACTTTGATGGTGGTAAGCAGTCGCAATTGTTTGTTTTATATTTAAAATTTTGCATAATTCTGACATTAATTTAGAAATAAATTCAGTACCTCTATCACTTGCTATTTCATTTGGAATTCCATATCGTAAAATAAAGTTTTCTGCGAATACTTTAGCAACCTCTGTTGTAGTTTTAGTTTTTAAAGGGTATGCTTCAACATATTTGCTGAGCTCGCACTGTAATGTTAGAATGTAACTGTAGCCTAAATCATCTTTATCTAATGGACCTACAATATCTAAGTAAATTTTCTCAAAGGATGAAGATGCTGTAGATGTAATTGTTAATGGTTGCTTATGGATTTTAGTATATTTTTGTTTTTGACACTTGCCGCATTTTTGTACATAGCACCTAACGTCTTTTTCTATTGAAGGCCAATAATAATATTTTTTAATTTTACTTATCATTCTCCTAATTCCTACATGACCACTACTAGGTAATAAGTGAAAGTCATTCATTATTACTTTCTTTTCGTCATCATCATTGATTCTTTGGACGTCCTTTACAACACATATTCGAGGTAAATCACTCGATTTATTTTTAGCAATATATTTAGCTATACTTTCGATGAGTTCTCTATTTTTTCGCGTTTTCATAATTATTATTTCTTCTACATTTTTTTCTTTGCAAAATATTGACATCTCTTCCAATAAATCGTCTCGCGAGTTTACTGATAAAGAAGATGAACTTGCAAACAAATTATTTTTACTTTTACAATAAACGAAAGTCCTATTTTTTGAGAAAGATAACGAATCGTTATTATTCAATGATTTAAGTAATCTGCGCAGATTTCTTTCCGGTAAAATAATTAATTCCACATCCATATCACATTTTTTAAGTACTTCAGCGACTTTAGGTTGATCAGACCTGTTGTTGTAATTCGAAGTCTCAGTACTCGTTGTCAAATCAGTTATTTGCTGAGCTTTTCTGAATTGTGCTCTAGTCATTACATTTACCAAATTGTTATTCATTTGTTTCAACTCGTCTGAAGTTAAAATAACTCTAGAAAGCGCATCAGCAACTACATTTTCCTTTCCTCTTACGTATTCTACCTTAAAGTCGTATTCCTCTAGTAATAGGCGAAATTTTGTTAAACGACTAGATGGATTTGACATGTTAAAAAGATAAAGCAAAGGTCTATGGTCGGTTCTAATTACAAATTTCTTTCCATATAGATATAGCCTAAAATACTTTATTGACCAAACTATTGCCAGAAGTTCCTTTTCTATTGTTGCATAATTTAGCTCTGCTTTATTTAAACCTCTACTAGCGTATGCAACAGGTTTTCCGTTAGAATTACTTAACACACTGCCAATAGCAAAACCAGAACTATCTGTTTGTAAAATAAACTCATTTTCTGTTGTAAAATTTGGATAATCTAAGACAGGTGGATTAGAAAGTAACTGTTTAAGAGTTTCAAAGGCATTCTGACATTCTGTTGTCCATTCAAATTGAACCTTCTTTCTACATAACTTGTTTAGTGGTAAAACAATAGCTGCAAAGTTGCGAATAAATTTCCTATAATAATTACTAAATGCAACAAAACGCTTGACGTCATCGGCACATGTCGGTGTCGGATAACTTTCAATTACTCGGATCTTTTCAGGGTCAGGCAAAATACCTGAGGATGATATTACATGCCCTAAGTAAAGAATTTGTCGCTTTAAAAATTCACATTTAGAAGGATTTAACTTTAATTTTACTTTTCGTAATCTTTCAAAAACTGACATGAGATTTTTATTATGTTCTGCTAAATTTCGACCAAATATAATTAAATCATCCAAATAAATAATACATTTTTCGTAATTCAGACCTGACATTGCAACTGTCATTAATCTACTAAATGCAGATGGGCTAATTTTTAATCCCATAGGTAATCTACACATTTGGAATTGGCCTTTATCAGTAGTGAATGCAGTATACTTCCTAGATTCTTTTGATAAATTACACTGATAATAACTACGACTTAAATCGCAATGGCTGAATTAAAAAGCACCCGATAAAGACTCTAAAATGTCTGTAATATTCGGGAGAGGAAATTTGTCATCCTGTACTCTCTCATTTAATTGTCTGTAGTCTATCACTACTCTCCATTGACGTTTACCGCTTCTATCTAACTTCTTAGGCACTAGCAACAAAGGGCTGGACCACTCACTGCTAGTTTTTTCTATAATACCATCTCGTAACATGTCATCTATCTGCCTATTAAGTTCCTCTTTCTGCGTGAACGGAATTCGGTATTGTTTTCTATACACAGGCGTAGCATTATCTTTCAAATGAATTGATTGCTCATAAACGTTAGTAACACTTAATTTATCACCTGGTAAATGAAATATGTCCGAATATTTGGCACAAATTTGCTCGATAGACAGCTCTTCCTCCTTATTTAAGTATGAACCTAGATTAAGTAACGAAAACAAATTTCGAATTCTCTCTATAGTTAATATAGAGAGAATCTGGCCTTTCAAAATTACAAAATTCGTAGTTTTCTAATGTATCAACCTCGATGTCATTCAAACGTAGACTCACTTCCTCGTCTGTGGTATTCAGTAGTCTCACAGGAATCTTTCCATTTTTTGGCCTAGCTACTATACTAGCCAAAAAAATACCTGGAATAATTTCCTTAGGATAAATTACACAATCATAATTAATACGTGTAGGTATATATTTAATAACCTCACATCGCGGTGCGATGGTTAAATTATAGTTATAACAATGTAAAGGTAATGTCACTTTACTGTCTCCCACTTTGAGAGATAAAGTATATGAGTCGTAATCTATAACACCGTAGTATAGTTTAATAAAATCTTGACCCAATATTCCTATTGACTTACATGGTAACTTCCTAAATATGTAAAACTTATGCTTAAAAATTATATTCTTGGATTCTAGAGTCAAGTAAACAAATCCTATAGGTTTTGTACTTCCTCCAATACCATGGATAGTTAAATCGCATTTATGCAACTCTAGTCTAGCTAAATTTAAAATTTCATAATCAATACATGATAAAGAGGCCCCTGTATCTACTAAAAATTCTAGCTGTAACTTATTTAAACTTAAATTTACCCAATTAATGCTATCACAAGCAAAAACTTGATTAGGAACGAAAAAATTGTCCCAAATTCTGATCCGAAGAAAGATCATTACGACTATTTTCCGATGTTGGTAAACCATGTAGTTCATTCGCAATAAAATGATTTAAATTTCTATTATTAGAACGGTTTGCGCAATAGCCGCGATTTCCGCGAACATTCCTGGCACCGTAACTTGACGCTCCACGGCGATGTACATAGGTGCCGCGGCTGTCTCGCCACGTGTTCCTTGGCGCAGCAGAATTTTGATGCGCAACATGTGGTTGCCTACCATTATGGTTACTACCTCGAAAATATCTCGATGTATATCGACTACGAAATCCACGAAATGCAAATTTGTTATTTCGAGTAGGCTGGCGATTATATGACATAACGGCCTGACGGTCCGATGATGAGCTAGTCTCATCTTCGGCTACTCTAATGGCATCCTTTAATGAGGTCAGATTTCGTGCAGAAATAATTGTCCCTATCTTTTGGCTCCTTAAACCTTCGGAAAAACATCTAATAGCGTTCCTTTCATTGAGAGGTCGCAACACTTCGTACGCTTTATCATTTCCATTAGCCTGGGTTATTGTTAAGTCTACAAACAACTTTTCTAACTCCTGGCCAAACTCTGTTACTGACTTTTCACCTTAATTGCCTAGCTTTTTGTAATCTAGACTGTAAAGCAGTATCTGACTTACGGGTAAGTAAATATTTACGCATATCTTCTAATAGCAACTCAACAGAAGTATAAGAAGTAGCTAACCGCATTTTTGCTCCACTTGTTAATCGACTCTTTAAAACAAAATTTATTAAAGTCGCCCTATCACCATCATCAAGCATTGAGTCATACAATTCAATCGCTGACATTAATTCACTGGTCACCTCCTCATCACCAGTCATTTTTGGCAATAGGCTTACAGCTGTCTTTAAATTAAACTTTTCACCTGATACTGACATTGTTGCTGATTTATTTTGACTTTGACCACTACTCGTACTAGATTCTACCTCAAATTTCAAAATTTTATCATAGCATTTGTTTATACATGAACACAGAAATAATAATTCTTTAGACACTTCTTTAGGCAAACTATTTAAAATAACTTTAAACGACACATATAAGTTCTTAGCTTCTAAAATGTTTTTTTCATAATTACTACCTACTCTCCTTGCAGGACCTAACTTAGAAATATAATCCGTACAATGTTTTAATTGCTTATAAATATCTGATAATTCTAATTCTATACTCATAATCCCATAATTAGATATTAGATTCCTCAATTTTACTCTAAAATTACACAAAACAAGTAGGTAAATTCACTCAATAAAACATATTATTTTATTTTATAAAAGATTTTGAGATGCGCGTGGGTATTGATCACAACTTACTTGTTGGTCTCGCTTACGCATTAGTTTCTGGATTCTCGCGCTCTCTGAAATCCCTGCGACGTCGATAGCTGACACGGGACAGGACTCGCTCCAAAGCATCACTCCTCAGCTGCTTCTGCATCCAGTTAGTGTGGCATCGCTTGTACAGGCAGAAGAATCCAATCAATACCGCCAACAGCATACAGGTGCATATTATGGACAGAAGAATGTTGTTCGTCTGAAGGTGTTCCGCCGTCGCTTTTGCGTGGTTGCTTCCAGCTGCAGACTGTGCAATAACCACTTGCTCCTTGCTTTGCGTAGATCCCATAGTCTTTCGAAGTCTTTAATTGCATATATCTCGAAGCTCGGTGCGACGTTCCAAAAATTGAAGATGGTTGAAGGCCGTTGCAGTATGGTAGAGTGGCACGAGGACTGGCAGGATTGCAGTGCGGTAATTACAGTGACATGAGGACTGGCAGAGTTGCAGTACGGTAATTACAGTGGCATGAGGACTGGCAGGATTGCAGTGCGGTAATTACAGTGACATGAGGACTGGCAGGGTCGCCATGTAGTGTTATCAGGTCGCTAGGTTGGTAGAGTTGAAAAGAAACGTCTGATTGGTTTCATGGTCCGGTTTAATGTGTCTTAAAATAACTTACAATTTAATACAAAACAGTATTGCTAAGGAAGCACTTTAAATAAGGCTGTCTACATACATGCTTAGTATTTGCTTACACACTACATAGTTTATGCCGCCTACCCAAATGTCCTCACTTTGGTATTGTTCGTCAAATCGTCGAGCTCCTTACGTTCTGAGTTGAGCTGCACGATTACTGACAAATGCGTGCACTGACTGGACAGGTCCGCTAAATCTGCGTGGTTTTTTCCTCAGAAGACCATTTCAGACACCAATCTGTACGGTCCTCAAAGATTATGTCCGAACTTTTATATACACATTGACATAAAAAAAAATATACATACAATGACATGAGTATTTACTTTGTAAAGTATTATATTATTTCAATTATTGTGAATGTGAGAATTATGTGTTTCATTCCTTTTTTTTATTAGTTATTTTTAATCACGTTCTGGCAGCTTGAGTAATTTATGCGGCCTACCCAAATGTCGTTTCTTTGGTATTGTTCGTCGAATCGTTGTGCTCCTTAAGTTATGAGGTGAGCTGCACGATTACTGACAAATGCGTGCACTGACTGGACAGGTGCGCTGAACCTGTATGGGTTTTCCTCAAAATACCGTTTCAGACACCAATCGATATGGTCTTCACATGATCTGACCAAGATTATGTCTGGACTTTAAAAGAGACTGTGACCTCTGAGTTTTTTTCGGCCTTTCTTCTCAGAGTAGTCAGATAGGAAACGCCGACCTCATCTAGTTTTTAAAATATGAGTGACGTGTTAAAGTGTTAGTACAAACCTACTTACAGAAATAAATTCATTTATCATTTATAATGCTTAAATTAAAAAAAAATACTTCACAAACATCATAGCTGACCTCCTCAAAAGATACACCTTTTCTTTGATCTCGAAAAAAATAAAGCTTTGCAAAATCCTTTTGTTGATTATAATAAATCCCTTTGTAGTTCTGATTGTCTAAAGGCTATTCTCAAGAAATCAAAAGCTGCAAAATTTAACCCCTCGAAGGTTAAAGCACTTATAAACTTCTAATATTCATTTTGCATGTACCTAAATATATAAGTATTCTTTTGTTCGTGTATTAAATTTTCCGAGAACCGAGTCTAATCTAAATACTGTCTCGAATACAGTTCCTAAAATTGGTTTAAAATTAACTCATAATAATGGCAGTTTTTATACTTAAGTGTCCAAAATATTATCAAGATGTGTTTTGTAAACTTTTAGATTTTATTAGAAAGTATGATTAAAATATTCTTGCCGATCTTTTGCAAAAACTGTGCTGGTGATGGGTTTCAATTTAATTTAAATGAATCTTAAGGTTATGTTTCGGAGTTTGATGGTTAATTTAGAAAACATGTTATTTTGGTATTTGGAATCTTAAGAATTTATTAATTACAACTTTGTAATAATAATTCACATCTGTCTATCGCGTCCAATTAATTTTAACTGAAATGTCTTATAAAGTCAAAATTAAATCATAAGAAAATGTTTGTCTTTCAAAGCCTTGTGTCAATCACAAATAAAAATTGACTTTGAAGTATTCAATGTCTATGCTCTTAAAAGTTTTAAGAATGCAAAGGGTTTGTATTCAAAGTGAAACGTATAAATAGGATTTCTTTATTAAATTATGTTTATTTATTTGATTTCTTTCAATTCAGTAAGCAGCTTAAGTAGATAGATACATATATTATTTAATTTGATGACTCAAGAGATTAAACGACTATGTACCTGTATCTTGAAATAAATATTTGGGTTCCTACCTATCTTTTTTATTTGATAGGTATTTAGCTACTAATGGGATTTGCTACCAAATAAAAATAAACTTAAAGAAACTAGTGTACCTAATAAGGTATTTTTTGGTTTAGTTTTTAGGGTAACCAAGTTTTAACCGATCACAGTTGACTTGTTTTGTTCATGGCTAAACTTGGCAAAGAGAAAAAATTGCGCGTGCAGCACCGTACACCTGATAGAAGTGATATTCCTTTAAACATTAAGAATAAGGCAGATTTAGTGTAAGGGCAGAGAGAGTTATATATTTCTTCTCTCTCATGTAACGAAATGTGTCTAAAAGTGACACTCCCGTGAAATTTCACTCTCAATTCTCGCCCAATTATCGAATCCAAAAAGTTTTACTTAAAAATATATATATTACTGGAAATATCGCTTTGTGACGTTTTTGAACGTTGGTTATATTTTCTTAAATATTATATATTATTTAGTTCAAGTAAAATCTTAATAGAAATCTATGTTTTAACTTTTTCACATTTAAAACAGAACATGGACCTGTTTTAACTCTACTCTAAAAAGTAACTAGAAGGAAAAATTTCCTTTTTGTTGCGTTACTTATGTTCATTATGACAGCGATGTCAAAGAACTAGACAATGTACAAAATTCACATCAGTTTAACGCAAGATTATGTTAAAACGCTTTATTTTTCGTAAAAGAAAAATGCATATTTTATTAAACTCAAGCGTCCCGTCTGTTCTATTGCGCTAGGGACGAATAAAAATAAACAATTAATTAATTCTGATACGCAAATGAGCACCGCTCATTATTATACAACTGGTGTCACGAATATTTTTAAATATTACCTTTTATTTAAATATATTTGTTGTTATTACTTTTTTAATTAATTTCCATTTTGCACAGCAAAAGAAAACGTCTAGTTTTCTCCTGGGATTCGGAAATATTAAGAATAAATGAATGGAAAGTAGCAAACGCTGTTTACTCAAAAACTCTTATTGTTATGACACCCAATTATAAGCATCCTGGATAAATAATAACAATAATACTTTGTTCATTGATCATAACAGCATTGGTACACATGGTAATTTATAGGGTTGACAAATTAGTGTAATAAAACTACAACTGAAATGGTGGTGAGGTGCTGTATTCCCAGCTAGGTTATAGAATAACCTGTATAAGGGAGTACAGTGCCAGTCACCATTGGGTATTATAATTAAATTGTACACAGTATATGGCTAAACACTAGTCTTCTACTACAATTTTATTATTATTGGTGACATAGTGTAACTAAAAGGAAAAAAATACATAATAAAAAATTAAAATAATTGCTAAAAGGTGAGTGTGAATGTGTGGATGTTAGTGCGCATGCGAGTGTATGTGTTTGTCTGTGGGCGTGCAAATAGTCCCGCTTGAAATCTTGCCAGCTGCTTTTATTTTTTTTTGCGAAGTCATCCTGTGAAGTTCGTGTTGATATGAGCAAAAAATATTCATAAAAATCTAGGATGGAAAATAACCAAAAAGAATTTATGAGAAATCATCATTATCGGGTATTAACAATAAGTTCAAACCATATTCTTACACAGATGCTGCAAAACCCAGGTAGCGATACAACCAAAAAGCGATTCCTCCTAAATAATTAACTTCTAGGCTCACACACACGAGAAGAACACACGAGAAGTTTTGACATAAACTTCACACTACCTACGTCAAAGTTAAATTATACCGACGCGTATAAACTTCAACGAACATAAATGTCCCAAATTAGAAAACTAACTGGGACTAAAGTGGAGTTTAGACAAAGGCTTGCTTGTCATTATAATTATTTCTATGATATAGTGGGTAGTATCACATATTTCCGGTGTACGATAATTAAGTGTCTCAAGTTGGTTTTGATGACATACCCCCTTATTTACAAATGTTGCTTAAAGTTAAGAGGCGTTTAAACGTCAAAAAATTTATGGTTAAGCAAAGAACAGAGTAATGATTGGTATTACATAACTTTATGCAACGTTTATGAATAAGGGGGTATAATATTCAGTTGTAACTTGGTGACTCTTGTTTAGAGCTCTGATGGTGTACAGTCACGAGCACTAATAAGTATACACTTAGCAAAATTTAAAAGCGTTTTCTCGTGGAATATTGATTGCAACTTTGAAATAAGACCTATTTCATAACAGTATAGGTTCCAAAATATTATGTTCATAGCAACATAAAATTACAATCAATACAGTAGGAGAAAATCACATTTAAAAGTTGCTAAGTGTATACATGTTAGTGCTCGTGACTGTACGTAAAGAGGTCAAACAGGTGACACCTCGCTAATCTAGCTGTTACATCATCATCATCAGCCTATAATGTTCCCACTGCTGGGACACAGGCCTCCTCTCGGTGAGAGGGAGTGGGCCGTAATCCACCACGCGGGCCCAGTGCGGGTTGGTAGAGGTCACATGCCTTTGAATTTGTGGTTCTAGGACATGTCGGTTTCCTCAGCTGTTAAATGTGGGACAGGAACTCAGTTGATTGCCCTAAAACATAATATCATAGGTTCTTTTCGAAAAACTTTTAACCTTCGGAAGAAAAGAGACATTTTTATTCAAAGACGAGACGAAGAGACGAAGAGAAAGACCATTGTATTCAAAAACTCCTTGAAAAAATGTTTGAAGTTTAACCAAACATAAACTATGTTTGTCTACCTTGTTTAAATACCCCGACAACAATAAAACAAAAATAACATGTCCTATATGAAACTCTTTCTTTTAGTGACGCCGAAGTCACGTAAAACACAAACGTCGCTTATAGCTTCCTGGATACGTGCATAAAAATAAACAGAAGACACACCTAGCAACGTTTCATTCGCATAAAGCCTTACTGGATTAGTTTAGTTCAAGCTGCAAACTCACAGCTAAGCCGTCGTCCACAACGTTACTCAAACGTAACGTGTTACAAACTCAGATCAGCAATGACAGGCCAAAATATTTCAGCACTAGTATTTCAATAATAATAATATGACACAACATCCACACAAGGTCGTCAGGTCCCGAACTAGGTAGAGCCTGTACTACGGTAACCTGATGACTGATATCATACTTATATACATATACATAGATACACCCGGACACAGGTCAAACAGACATGTTCATGCACACAAATGTTTGACTTGTCCGGGGATCGAACCCGCGACCAGCGGCTCTGAAGGCAGGGTCGCTACCAACTGCACCAACCGGTCAGTCAATCATGTTCCGTACATGACGTGACTCACTAACGCTAGTTTGTAACACTAGTGCTGTGACATTCTGGCTTGTCATTGGTGATTTGAGTTTGTAACTGGTTTTTTTTGGGTAGCGTTGTCCACGATGGGCCTTAGAGATCCAAAAATAATTATATTATTCCTATCCTCTTGTGAACGTAATGAAATATGGGTAAAAAAAATAGGTCACCGTGCATACTACCTTTAGTTTTTGTAAGTACCTAAAAACCGAATAGTGTTCATCTCCATTACTGTTGTACTATAGTAGTCCATTCAATTCGCAATTCTCCGTTAAATGAATTCCTTAATGCCATCCCAAATTCCAATAAAAAATAACACCAGCAACTTACCGTTGTTAATTCTAAAATCTGATCTCTGTTGGTACCAACATAATTGCTAACTACACCCGAATCTCTACGAAATCTAAATCCAATCCCACACGTCACTTTTGAAATATTACAGCCGTAAAACGATAAGGACTGTAACGGTACAGCGACTTAATTAACATTTTCAGAAGTCATTGGACTTCTGATAATTTGAATAGGAAAGTTTCGAAACGAGAAATTAGAAACATTAATACTGAAGTGAAATAAGATTTAGAATGTCGACACATTTTTTATTTTATTATGCAATTATCATGCCCTTATTTGTCAACCCTAATTATTTAGGGTTGGCACAGTATGTTTTCTTTTTTTTACATCTTATATAAGGTATCTCAGCAGTCACCCCTCTTTTAGCCATTGCTGAAATTCAGGAAATATTTCACTTTCAAACAATTCATCCTTCGTATCTTATACCCGTTCACATTCATACTACATTTGCAATGCTTTCTGAATTTGAGTATAAGCAACGTATCATGACGAAATCTAAAGAAAACTATCTTGTAAACATGTGTGAAATTGAACGTCGCTTTAAAAGGATTCGATATTATGTTGTTGTTCGATTGGTTTTGTCTCGAGCGGTTTTCTCTTCAGAGTAAAGCTGTAACGATCCACATTCCTGAAATGATAAAAGAAAATCCATTGTTCGTTTCAAGTGTCCCAATAACATCTATTTCAGTTAAAGTTCCCTCGTCGATCAATCCAAACCTTAATATTGTAATCATGAATTCAATTTGAATTACCTCTGAATATAAATTGGATGCGAAATTTTTGGCATCTTTCCGCCTTGTTATCTACGAGGTAATTTGTAAGGAAAAAATATCGGAGATGGTAACAACATGAACTTATTTGTTGATGTTTTTCACAGGTCCTTGTAACGAAACCGGATTTTTATAACGAGGAGACAAGAAAGAACTTATTTTGCACATTATCGGAACTGATTTCGCTTAATATAGTGCCCATTGTCAACACTAACGATGCCGTCAGCCCACCGATGTATATCCATGATGACACCGTGGTACCAGGAACTGGGAAAAGGGTACGCGATTTTGACCCTTCAAGCAAAGAAACTAAGGTACGACAAATTTCTCTTGTATTGAAATCCGAAAAATATTTATATATAAGAAAATAATTGTTATTTCTTAGAAAGTTACGACAAAAACTAGGGAATCATATTCAAGTTTTTTGTCAAATAGGAATACAAAATATTTTTGTCAATTTGTTTATCTATCGATCCATGACAGAAAAATACGTTATTTAGAATATTTCCAGGATAAAATCAAGTATCTCTTTTTCTTTTTTACTAGATATAGGGTTACAAAGTTGCACATACGAGTACATACCTGATGAAATACCAACTTAATCAAAACAGTTGCAAAATAAAAGATGTTTAAACGTCAAAAAATTTACGGCTAAGCGGACGTAAATCGTTACTAAATTTAAATAACGCTTATAAAAAAAGGGATATTCTACAGATATTTTCAGATTCATCATAAAATGGCTGACATTTTGCGACTTCTTCCACTCAATTTGCGATAACGACCCAGTCCGATATCCGTCGAGCAGCCGTCTGATATCTTAATAACAAATTGATTTCACCCATCCCCCAACTAGGACCCATAAATCCTTATATATTTTATGTTCTAAGAATCCTGCTGCACTTGCAAGAATTTTACTTCATCGTAAACCTTTTTATATCTAGGGTATAGGTATTAAGGACAATGACAGTCTGTCCGCTCTGCTGGCTGCTGAGGTCCAATCGGATTTACTGATTATGATGTCTGATGTCGATGGTATATACAACAAACCTCCGTGGGAAGATGGTGCAAAAATGATGCATACTTACACGTCAAAGGAGAAAGATCAAGTGCAATTTGGAAAAAAATCCAAGGTAAGATTTGAAAAAAGAACATTTTATTACCACACGATAAAAATAAAACGTCTAGTGTACGCGTAGAGAAATAGAAAGGATCAGAGAGTTAACCCCGAAAAAATAAAAGAAAGAGTTACGAATTTGAGAGGAGTTTACGGAGGTAGGAAAAACTTAAATATAGTCTAGCTTCGAATGGAATTTATTACCGAACCAATATATTCTTTTCTTTTGAGCTCATCCTAAAGTATGCAGAACGTTATCATTGATTTTATTAGACAAAGGCAAGATGTGAGTGTGGGTGGATCTGTTCTGTGGTGGGTGGCATTGTAAACCCACGCAAAAGCTATAGGAGAATAATAAAGATAACATTATATTTTTCAAGATGAAAGTTTGATTCTTTAATAAGTAACTGATTAAAATTCTGTGTGATATGGGTTCTGCTGTTCTAATCAATCAAATATTTTACAAACCAAAATTAAGAAAACATGCTTCGAAGATCTTTAACAAGACCTGTCATATATTTTTCGTTTCGGCATGATTAAATTGAACAAAGCTGCTTATAGAAAGAATAATACAAGTTATGTATGAAAAATTGAATCAAGCACAAATTAATACTATTTGCAAGTAATAACCGTTCCTGACTTTAGGTTGGCACTGGAGGAATGGATTCTAAAGTGAATGCTGCAACCTGGGCCATGGCTCGTGGAGTCAGTGTGGTGATCTGCAACGGTATGCAAGAAAAAGCCATCAAGACTATTATCAGTGGAAGAAAAGTCGGCACATTCTTCACGGATTATGTTACAACCCCGGCTAATGCTACATCTGTTGATGTATTGGCAGAAAATGGTACGTACTTGAACTATGTCCAGTGTTCAATAGTTAATACGAAGAACAATCACACAATTTTCTCATAATATTTTCTTAATTTGCAGCAAGAACTGGCAGCCGAGTCCTACAACGGCTTTCTCCATCAGAAAGAGCAACAGCTATTCACACGCTAGCAGATTTATTAATCAGCAAACAAGAAGAAATACTAGAAGCAAATTCAAAAGACTTAGAAGAAGCTACAAAGAGCGGCCTTGCTAAGCCTTTACTGAGCAGATTATCTTTAAGTTCTAGCAAATTGAAAACTTTAGCAATAGGCCTTAAGCAAATTGCTGATTCAAGTTACGAAAACGTTGGCAAAGTGTTAAGAAAAACAAAGCTGGCTGAAAATTTAGTTCTACAGCAAGTATCAGTTCCCATTGGGGTTCTTCTAGTCATATTTGAATCTAGGCCTGATTCGTTACCCCAAGTGGCCGCTTTAGCTATGGCATCAGCAAATGGTCTTCTTTTGAAGGGTGGAAAGGAAGCTGCTCATTCAAACAAAGCTCTCATGGGATTAGTTAAGGAATCTCTGAAAGGCGTTGGTGCTGATGACGCCATCTCCCTTGTATCTACAAGGGAAGAAATTAGCGATCTATTGTCTATGGAGAAGCACATAGACTTGATTATTCCTAGAGGTTCTTCTGAATTGGTAAGAAATATTCAGAAGCAGTCACAGCACATTCCTGTTCTTGGTCATGCTGAAGGTATTTGTCACGTGTACTTAGACAAAGATGCTGACCCAGTTAAGGCATTGAAGATTGTTCGTGATGCAAAGTGTGACTACCCAGCTGCTTGTAATGCTATGGAAACTTTACTGATTCACGAAGATCATTTTTCTAGTAGCTTGTTTGATGATCTTTGCAACATGTTGAAGAAGGAAGGTGTTAAAATCCATGCTGGCCCTAAACTCTCTAGTCAGTTGACGTTTGGTCCACCACCCGCGAGGAGTATGAAGTTTGAATACGGAGCTTTGGAGTGCTGCGTCGAAGTTGTCAGTGATATGCAAGAGGCTGTTGATCATATACATAAATTCGGAAGCTCGCATACGGATGTCATTATTACTGAGAATGGTGAGTTATATTGTACTTCTTATTCATAAGAATTCTGTCATTTCAGTCTATATACAAGAGATACTAGCGCGTAGCGTACTGTCGCGTAGCGTTGGAAGGCCTCCCGCAAGGTAGACTAATGACTTTGTGAAGGCCGCAGGAATGCAGGAAGCACAGAGCTGGTCGAAGTGGCGGTGCTTACGGGAGGCCTATTTCCAACAGTGGACGTCATGCGGATGAAATAATGTCGATGGCGATGACTAGAAATATGCAAAATTGAAACTTGGTCCGTTTTATTTTTGAACGATATTATGTATTAGCTACTTTCAAATTTTCCTCTTATAGCAATAATATGCTTTGATTGTGGCATGTGTAACTGTAGTATTATTTACATTAACAAACAGGGAAGTATCTACAATCATAATGATAATTATTACTTCAAGGCAAACATAGTTAATTGCATGTAACCGGTTTGTTGACGCGTGATATGTATATTATGTTTTTGGAAGTCATTGTTATCAGCAACAACTATATGGCTATAGATAAGTTTATCTGAGGCAGTTACTGTTGTTTTACGATCGTCTGCCGTCTGATAGATACTATTTGGACTTGAACTTGTAGTCAGGGCCAGGGATATAAAATTATTCCTATGACTGAAAGAGGGTTATGATTTTTTTATGGACAAAACTAGTTGGATGTCCATTCTGGCGAATAGTAAACAAGTGCTTGGAATACATTTTGATGAAGTAGCTTATTGTGTTGCTCCAAATAAAGTCTCAATCTCTTTTATTGTAAGACTATTTTATGAGATCTTAGAGATTTGAAAAAAGCCGTACGGGGTTCACCACTCTTACTTATCAAGTTTGAAAATAACCAAAGTAGAATTTGTCGTAATCGGTCATCGTAAACTTTGTAAGACATATTCAACTTTTGTTTTAAATAAATTATCCTGTATGTATACGGCCATGACTGTGACGGCATGTATACGAAGCCTATAAAATATATGCTTTACAAAGATTAAGAAATAACATAATTTAATTTGTTTTAAATTTCCATTACTTTCAGATGCCGCAGCGAAACGTTTCCTGAGTGCAGTGGACAGCGCGTGCGTGTTCCACAACGTGTCGTCGCGTTTCGCCGACGGCTTCCGTTTCGGCCTCGGCGCTGAAGTTGGTATCTCTACCGCCAGGATACACGCTAGAGGTGAGATAAAAGTTTTGTGTGGTGATCCCGTTTATTTGTTTACTGTTTACTAGTAGATTTTGTTGTAACACGTCCTCATGCCCTACTGTAATCTTTGTACGGCAGATAGTGTACAATAGTGTTCAATCGAAATCGAAATCACTTCGAAATGATGATGTCGAAATTACTTCATCAATTTTGACAAAATATCCCAAAAAAATTAAATTTCAATATGGTTGCGGTATCTAAAGATACCGCTACAGTTTCTGTGATGAAACGTCATTGTGATGCATAGTTCGCATGTGGCGATAAATCGCCAATGTGAACTATGCATCACAATGACGTCACAAAAAATCCTGCATCGCGCAAGCGGATTTTACCGCGCAACTAGCGTAAATACAACGCCCCAACATCAATCGCCGGGCACTTGCCCACTACAGTCAATACCCGTTTGGTCGGAGGATCCTTCCTTTACTATGGGTATGAGTGACCTTTACACCATGTTCCTCATACTTCTATAAAACTATCTTCTTTTAATGAGTTTTATCTATCAGTTAACAGTTGCACCGCACACGTTATAAAATCGCTTCATACATCGCTAATTACGAAGGTGACAGCCGGAAGACTCAACAAAAACAGAAAGTATTTTAATAAAGGTTTTAATTACGTAAAAGTTACAATATAAACTATTGCTCTTTCAGTTTCTAAGTCTAGATTCGGACGATGATGCTAGTACCGGAGTGTCGGAAATTAATTATCTATAATAGGTATTACAATTCTAAAGGATTGCTAAACGTGGATGTGGCATTAGTAGATTTGGAAGTAGGTGAACGTTCGGCGACACGGACGTGAATAGCTTATCATGGCGCTATTCAGGTGATTTGGTGTAGGCAGGGCACGTAACACGCATAATACTTTTCGTCTAATTGACCCGGGGTAGTTACGTAACACACTGACAGTAGCAATGACTTTAATTTTGACAGTTCAACAACATTCATTGCGTTAATTACGTTGTTGAGCAGACAAATTTGTCCAACATATGATGCAATGGATTAGCTATATCCACCAAAACTATTCAGATTGTGATTGATTATTTATTATTGATTGTTACGCAATTAAGGTGCTGCTTTATAAGCTTATGGTAAACCACCTGGCTGTTGAAAGGAAATGTAACATTAAAATCACGTAATAGATTGTGAATTCGAAGCCAAATGATTGGATTGGCTGTCGTTATTCCTATCAAAATCGAACACAGTAGTTACCACGAGTTACACTGTTTTTGAAGTGAAAACTTTATTAGCCACATTGTGGTTTGAAACTCGATGAAACGAAAAAGCGAGATTAAAAAGAGACAAACATATACATCTATAGAATTTACGTGCGAGAGAATGAGATAGAATACTTTTGAAGGTTTCTGTTGTAAACTGAAAACAGGTTTTTTTTAGTGACAACAGCATTCTGAAGATGATCGCTGCCAGACCGGACTGTCCCTTTCAGGGCCACTGGGTGGGGACAGTCATAGGAATGAATACTTAATAATTGTTAATCGTGTAAACTAACAATACTAACCTACACTAAGCACCATTGTTACTAACAACAAAATACTAACAAAAATATGGACTTAGTCTGAAATAAAGTTTTATTTATTTATTTATTTATGAGTAGCCTTTTAAAAACTGGCAGTATGGCAGTATGTTTTATTATTAACGTCAACTTGATTTGAGTGTAGTTCCCGCAGTGTCGGTTTATCTCATAAGATCATTATTTTGTGCTTTAACAGTGAGCAAAGTAGTTTATGAATACTGTCTTTAGTAATTTATAAAAATATGAGACATTTAATTAACAGAGTTTTGTCAAATTCTTAACAAAAAAATCAAGGCCAACTGAATAAAAGATCTGTTTGACTCTAATAATTCGATTAATAATAACTCTACTTATCAATTCTCAGGACCTGTGGGAGTAGAAGGCTTGCTGACCACCAAATGGATTCTAGAAGGCACCGACCACACCGCTGCTGAGTTCAACGAGGGCAAGAGGACCTGGCTCCATGAGACTCTTCCAACCAATTGACTACCTGAAACTGACCATGAGGACCCTACGAAATCACTTTGGACAAAAATCAAAGAGTTCTTTGTTAGAAAATAATACTTACATAGGTTACTATAGCTTTAAGTAACTAAATATTTTTGTATGCAAAAGAAAATGAAGTGTAAAATGATAAATAAACGATAAATGATTTTATTTCTGTAAGTAGGTTTCTACAAACACTTTTACACGTCAATCATATTTTAAAAACTAGATGAGGTCGGTGTAAGCCTGATAGCTAAAGTAGGTAAGGAAATGCATTGTAAAGTTTGAATTAATTTTAGACACTGTTAGTTTTAAAAACGAATCGATTTAATAAAATGTTTTGATAATTAAGTTAATGACTTCCTACCTATAAAGATACCGATCGGGCCTCTTTACAGCTCGGTCATCATCATCTGACTGCCTTGTCCAAACTTTGTTGGAGTCGTCTTCCAGTCTAACCGGATGCAGCTGAATACTATTATTTTACATGGAGCGACTGCCTACCCGACCTCCACAACCCAGTTACTGGGTAATACGATACCCCTTGGTAAGACTGACTGTCAGACTTTAGGGCTTCTGACGACCCGCAACGACTGTCAAAGATCCACGAATGGCAGCCTTTCCGAGGCACGGAGAGGTCTTGGTATGTAAAAATGGTCACCCATCCAAGGACCTACCGTGGCAAGCGGAGCTTAACCTGATCAATCGACCCGTGCGGCAGTTAATACTTAGCCACAAGCTTTACAGTTTTATATTGATCCATATTTATTTTTCCTTTACGTTTAGCATATCTATAACGTTCCTAATACTGGGTCACCACTGCTCTCTACTCTCATTCTCTCTTGTCTTTCGTCTAATAGCGATATTATATTATTTCCCCGAAGTGTTTCCAATTCATGGCTTCTGAATAACAATCCTATAATATAAGGTCTATTTATTCATACACGAAATCTCTTAGGGGGACATCACTCATCATTATGACCAACTTTTACTATGGGAACAACCCTATTTTTTTTATTTTTTTTTTTATTTTTTTTTTTTGTGTGGAACAACCCTAACATCGCGATAAAAAAATCAGCTGTTGAATATATTTTGATGAGTCATGCGAACATATTTGTAGGGAACAGCTGATTTTTTTTTTAGATTCAGTGTTCGTCCCATAGTGAAAGTTGTTTATAATGATAAGTACAGTGACCCCTTAAGAGATTTAGTGTATGAACAGATAATAATACTTCCTTATTTCACCAAAGAAGTTATCACATTACAATATCCGACGACTAAGAGCGTAAAAGGCTTATAACTAGGTCACAATAATTTTAATACTCTGACTCCTAAACCAGGTGTATGTGCCTGTGTCTTAGGAGTCAGTGATACTCCGTAAAACACAAAGCAACATTATACTAAATCAGGACGCTTCAACAACAAGTAAATTGTAAATAAGAAAACAGGATATAATTTATGAAAAGAAAACACAAAATGAAAAATCGTTTAACTGTGTGGTGAGGTGAGTAAATGTAGGGTTTCAGTGTGTGTGTAGTGAGTGAGTGTAGGATGTGTGTGTGTGTGTGAGTGTGTATGTAGTGAGTAGGTGTAGGGTGTGTGTAGTGAGAAAGATTGGGGTGTAGTCATTACACATCCGTTTATGGTTACGCACAACCTGTCACCATGGATTTAGTGCATGGTTCTGAACCGCCCTGCGTTGAAATTTGTTGCCGGTTATCTAAAAAAACATGCTCTCCCATACATTTTGACCACACATAGGTATTGCACTTTTTTATGAAACAGCAGTTTTTTTTCTTTTGATAACCGACGCCCTATTTCTATGCTAGGGGTCTAGAATCATCCGCCGCAGGAGACGCCCTGGGCGTCGGGAATCGCAGGCCGATTCCCGGCCACCGTAGGCGCGGGCTTGCGAACGGCGAGCAATGGGCAGCTCGCCGTTCGATAAGGATCAGGCCCGGGTCGACGGCGCGTTGTGTTCCACGCGCGCCTCAAAGAGATGTCAGCACCAATGACGGGGTTTGCTAGGACCGATGCCTGCTAGGGTTGCGGAAAAGTCCAAGAGGGTTACCGTGGCCCCTGGCACAGGCAACTGAAGGAACACGGGTGGGTTTTAGTCAGTAAGAGTCTGACACGCCCTCTTGCTCTGCCCAGAGCGGGAGAAGTTATTTGATGATTTCCCACCCACAAAAAAAAAAAAAAAAAAAGGGGTCTAGAATCATGTGCTGAATTTTTGGTTTCTGTTTGCGCGTCGATGCCCCTGCCACAGTTACTTTTAAACGCTTTTAAAATCTTTTTGATAATTGGACCGACAAAATGACACAGCAGTACATGTGTCATTTTGTCGGTCCAATTGTCAAGAAGATTGAAACATTTGCTTTGTTTAGAATTATCACCTCTATGCAGAAAAACCGCAGCGGCTCAATTTTGGAGATTACAGTGCGTATTTGAATGAATGTGAAGCCACAGACCACTTTAATGATAAAGGCGGTATTACCAATGCAATGTTATTGCTAGTGCGCCTGCGTTAGGCTGATTGCTTTGATAAAATATACTTACCTACTTTTACATAATATCTATACCTATCTTTTCATATTGGGTAGGTGTTATTGGGGTTTTCCATTAGGAATTACTTAATAACAGCTCGGAGTTTGGAAGTTAGCGGTTTGTACCCATGCCTCGGTAACGTGCTTTCCAAGGCATGGGGTATCAGCCTTTGGTCGTACGCCTGATCTCTCTCCGGTCGCGTAGGATTGCCGTCCCTTCTGACCATGAGAGTGTGGGAAGAGAGAGTGCATCTGTGTCTGCGCACACACTTGTGCATTATAATATCTCCCGCGCCGAAGGCTAGTCTCCGTTGAGATTGGCCGCCATGGCCGAAATACGGTATGAAAGACAATTTGTTACGCATGTTATAAATTAAAGTTGCTTTTCGTGTCTGTCTGTGTGACCACGCTGTTCTTCTCAACTGCGCAATATATTTTGATGCGGTTTTCACCATCATTTAGAGAATATACTGCAACAAGTGTACGTGTATAATACAATGATATTTAAGTTACGTATAGGAAAGAAATCTCTATGTTTTGTCAAGTCGTAAAAACCGTGCGAAGCAAGGGCGATATAGTAGGGAACCGTAAATTAGGTTTAATGAAACTTTATTCTCAATCAAAACATAACATGTCGCTTACTTGAGAACAATAACTATTACTTAATTAAATACTAATAATATTAGGTTCGACAACATCCGGCACAGACTAATTAAAACTACCCGAAACTCTACCCACCTATTACTGATCGTACGTAAGTAACTGAAACGCGCTGGTAAGTAGCCACAGTTTATTTTACAATACAAACAAAATACAAAAATCATGAAACATCAAGCAACAGGAAAAAAGGTCACAAGGGCCCAAACTGACAGTCATACTAGAATTTAGAATACGTTCCAATAAGGTGATATGCTGCAATGAGTTCGATTCGCAACACCACCCAAAGCATTAATTTTATCAAGTAATGTCCGGTTTGCAATTAGATAGGTACAGGCTAAGCTGAGTTTTGAATGCATTGAATGGATGTAGGTTTCTTACGCGTGGGGGTATCTTATTGTATAGCTGTGCTCCTTCAAATGTAAGCATTTTTTTTGCCATAGTTGGTGCTGGCTTTTGGTAGAACTAGTAAACTTGCTCGTCGTGTACTTCGTTAACTAACTTGTCTATGCTGGGTTAGTGTGATATTTGTGTGAATGTTTTGACGTGACAACGTCTTATAATTCGATGGAGCCGGCTGCACGCATGAAAATACATGACTCATGCGGCGTTACCTCGCTCTGAGGCGTTCCATTTAAGGCTTGAAGTGCAAGCGAGAGCGCGGAACGAGCGACAAAGAGGCACAATCGGTCTCCGCGTTCGGCAGCGTTCGACATCTGTCTCTCTCCTACTTGAGTGAGCGATGCGTCCGCGTGGACAGCTGCTATACAATAATACATTTACATGTTTTCGGCAAGTATGAAGTGCAGTGAAAAGTGAATGTGGTGTCAATTGTTTATAGCAACGATAATTGCGGCGATAAAGGTAAAAATTTACATAATTATTGTATTTATGCGTACAAATAAATGTAACTTGATCAATTCAATTGTGATTTCCATTTACCTCCTTCTCTATATCCATACAAAATATCAATCAAACAAATAAAATTAAAATTTTCTTTTGAAAAATGCAACCATTCCATCAGTATTTTCTTATGACGTTGTCACGTTCAACTATCGTCAGTAAACCGACTTTACAGACAACCAATTTTTTTTGTTAAGAACTTTTCTGACTTGACTGAAAGTTTAATTAGGTATAATAAATTAATATCGGTACTCTATCCTAATTGATTTCCTCCGGCTTCATTCTTTCAATTATGATACTGGAAGCCTGTTTAGTTTGCTTAAAATGAGGTGTCGATTAATTCGCCAAAATCTATTTCAGGTTTCTAATGAGGATGTGTTACTAATTGAATTGCTCTTGTGTTACAAAACCCATATAATAATACATAACATTTAATACAAAGGACTAATGCGGGTTCCCTTTGGCAGACAAACGAGACACAAGTTACAGAAAAAAGGAGGGTAACAAAGAATTTTCAAAGTCACAGACAGATTTTATTTCATTTTATATTCTTCGTAGCTCGACTACGTTTTCAGACAGTTTTGTACAATAGATGGTAGGAAAACAAAAAAGTTGCGTGGGAATTACACAATATTACACAATCGGTAGGGACCTATATATTACTGTTAGGCGCGACTTTTTAACTTTTGTATGGAGAATTGAGGAAATAATAGAAGAGAATGCCACTTTATTATGTACAATATAAAAAGTAATAAATAAAATAATTTCGTTGGGTGCCAAGAAATGTAGTCGCTCAATTCTGTAGTCTAGTTATCCAGTAGCGTTACTTTCTAAGCAATATTTATACAAAGACATCACGAGGACTTAGAATTAGAATTTTATTTATTTGTAAGAATGTAGTTTTACATAGTTTGGTGTTAATATTTTTTTACGTTCTATACAAAATATGGTGTACAAATTTGCAATGTCATTCTTAACTATTTAAGTACAACACAAAACATTTAAATATTTGCGATTTACAATATAAGTCCAATATGAATCATGATATTAGTATAATTAGGTAATCGTTAGTCAAAATTAAGCACATTTCGTTTTGGATTTTTACAATGTTCCATAAATTCGGCAACGTCATAAAAGCAATTATCCAATAACCAACTAGTCAGCTTTTTCTTGAACATGGGGATAGGAAGTTCCTTAAAAGAGTTAGGCAAATTGTTATACACCTGAATGGCATTAATATATACATTCTTCCTAAATAATTGCAATCTACATTGAGTTACATTTAATTCGTATTTAGACTTATTTCTAGCAGATGCCTTTTTACCGACATATAATTTCAAGTTGATGCTAAGTTTCACCCAAATTCAAATAATACTTTATATTTCAAATGGGTCCTTATGAAACAACAGAATTAGGTGCATGATTCCAATTACTTCTTTCCTATGAAGAAAATTCGGCAAGAAACTCTACTCTTACTCTTTTATTCGTTATTTAATCCTAATCCTAACCAATAATTAAAATGCGAAAGTAAATTTTTTTGTTTGTATATTTTTTACGCTTTCACGCCACAACGGCAGAACGGATTGGGATGTTTGGCACACAGATAAACCAAGACCTGGGTAAGGACATAGGCTACAGATCCCCTAATTATCAGGACTTTTCTTTAGTTGACCCAATAACGGAAGATGCCCTAGCGAAACTTGCATCCAGTAATAAAGCTGCAATTATTTGTGGTGATATTAATATTAATATTTTGGAAAACAATTCGAATAGTAGTAGATTATCAAGCCTTTTTAAATCGTTCAATTTATCTAATGTTTTTACAGAACTGATTAAGGCAACTCCAACTTCTGCCACTTGTATCGATAATCTCTTCTGCGATTGTGATTATTTAGAGAAAACCATGGTAAATTATCTGTCATCTGATCATAGTGGACAAACGGCAACTTTTAAGTTTAAAACACCTTTGCAAAAAGTGCAAATACAATTTAGACACATAACGACTGGCAAATTAAATAGATTCAATAATAGATATAAATAATAATAGATTCATAATATGGACGGAGTAAATAAATTGTATGAAAATTTCTTTTCGGCAGTGCACACTGAATTGAACAAAAACTTGGCCTAATTTTATCATAAGTAGGTTTTTACCTATGGAGTTGCTGTTTTACAATACTGGCCATTAAATCCTAAATAAATGGCAAATCTCCGGCCAGCCTTGGTTAATCGCTCGTCCCCGCTGCTCCTACACGAGAACGCTTGACCTCATACGGCACAACAGACGGTTTCTAAGCTACAAGAGCTAGGGTTGGAAGTTTTGCGTCATCCACCGTACTCACCAGACCTCGTGCCGACAGACTTCTACTTTTCCCATAATTCGAACATCTTCTTCGCAGGGAAAAAAATCAATACGCGAGAGGCAGTAAAAAATGCCTTTTAAGATTTTGTTGACTCCCGTACACCTGACTTCTTCAAGAAGGACATTGAAAAATTAACAGAGATGCATCGATAGAATGGGTGCATATTTTGATTGATAGAAATAAAAATTATTTGTATAAAAATGACTTTAACTTTCTGTATACTAAACGGCAATTTCATAGGTAAAGACCATATTTAGTGACTGAGCAACTAGAGGTATTAAGATAAGTAGGGAAAGACTGTTCGAGCTTATATAACACTGAAACTTTCAACAAGTCTGTTGCTACAAATTCCTTGAAAGGAGTTTTCCCGGATTTCATGAAATACAGTAAGGTTATACCACTTTTTTAAATCAGGGGACAACAAAGACACCAACAATTATAGACCAGTATCCATGTTGCCGGTATTCAGCTAGGTGTTCGAAAAGGTAATGTTCAATCAAATGCTTAATCATTAACACCAACAAAATCTTACACGGTCATCAATATGGTTTCACAATAGGACGTCGTATGTACGACTGGCGCCGGTGTTACTTTATTAAAACACACATTTACAGCGTGCGAGGAGGTCCAAGATGAATCTTTTGTGACCTCTCCAAGGCATTTGACCGCGTTAATCACGAAACCTTACTCTTAAAACTTGAGCATTACGGACTGCGTAAACTTGCGCTCAGTTTAGTGAAATCTTACTCAAATGATAGACAGCAAAAAGTTAAAATAAAGGATGTCAATTCACTTGGTTTAAAAGTAAAAATGGGTGTTCCACAAGGCTCGATATTAGGCTCTTTCCACTTTTTTGTATATATTTATTAACGATCTAACCCATTTTTTAAAAACCAACCACTACTGGTATTATTTGCTGAGGATACTTCCTTTTATTTTGAAGATAAATAGACGTGCATCAAATTTTGATGACGTAAATAATGCCCTACTGCAGGTATACAATTGGTTCACTGCTAACTATATAGTATTAAATGGAAAAACAACTAAATGCATAACATTTGCTTTACCGAATGTTAAAATAAGTGATTGTGAGATAGTATTGAATAAAGAGAAACTAGAATTCGTCGATAAAACTGTTTTCCCGGGGATCACGCTCGACTCAAGGCTTCAATGGGGTCCTCATTTGACATCTCTTGCAGGGCGGCTAAGTTCAGCCGCATAGGCTGTAAGAAAAATCCGTCAATTTACTAATGTAGATACCGCGAGGCTTATATATTACAGTCACTTTTATAGTATCATGTCTTACGGTATTTTACTATGGAGACGGGCTGTAGATATCGAGCCTATTTTCATTCTGCAGACAAGAGCCATCAGAGTAATATATGGTCTTCGCAGGCACGATTCTCTAAGGGAACTGTTTAACGATATTAACATCAGTACCTTGTTGATATATCTATGAAAACATCATGGAAAAATAAAACAGCAGTCCATCCCATTTAGCCTTCTAAAATTATGACCTGTTCTAAAGCAGTTAGCAGTAGTATTTCTTAAGCGAAAACGTGGTATCCCTTTCAGCCTTTTAGTAACACAATCACTGAAAAAATAATACGCACCCTTATTTCTGATTGTAAGTCAGACATGTTAGTGATTCGTATGTATCCAGATGTAGACCGAATCGTTTCGTATCCAACGAAACTTTATCCCTTGCTAACGGAAATCTACGCGATTGAAAGGTTTAAGCAAGCTACATGCCAAAAGCGGAGCGAAGGCAGTCGAGAGATGTAAGTGATCAAGAACTTTTTGTTGTAAGTCTTTCTGAGCACGAAATGATATTATCTGGGTATGGTGATGCGGATTGGGTGACCATAACTACCTACTGGCAAATATACCGGCCTGACTTATGGGCTCCTTATCTTGCCAACTAGGCAAGGTAAGGATCTGATAAAAGATAAATGGAAAGAAAAAATACGCGTCGACTTGAGACTTGAGAACCACCTCTTTTTTTCGTCGGTTAATAAAATAGCATAGTTGTTTGATAGCTTGTGGCTTTTTTGTTGTGACTGCCTCGTTGGTCGGGCGGTCGCAACTTTGATATATAAGTATATATATATATATATACAACTGTATATCTATATAAGTATGTATATCAGTCATTTTTTTTTTTTTTTTTTGAGGATGGGAAATCATCAAATGACCCCTCCCGCTCTGGGTGGAGCGGAAGGGAGTGTCAGACTCTTACTGACTAAAACCCACCCGTGTTCCTTCCTTGGCCCTTTATGTTCCGGGTCAGCGGTACCCCTTATGGATGATCCCGCTTTCCCGGCAGGCTTGGGCCCTAGTGGGCCCCCTCTTCGATGCTGACATCTCTTTGAGGCGCGCGTGATGTATATCAGTCATCAGGTTACCGTAGTACAGGCTCTGCCTAGTTCGGGACCTGAAGACCTTGTGTGGATGTTGTCCCATATATTATTATTATTATTATATTTGAGTATAGGTATTGAACAGGGGGCTTGTATATGATCATCAGGGCAGTTAGTGTTATTGGGTTTTTCAGTAACAGCCCGCTGTCTCGTTTCATTTTCGTTTGGATGTTCGCCTCATATAAGATACATGACTGGCGTAATGTACTATTTCCTAAACGACTCTGCCTCATCCTTTGAGTAATATTACAAGTGCGATGTTAAGTCACATAGTTTTTAGATTCTCACTATTTTGTCTTCAATTAAAGAAAATTATATTGAATTTTTTTACGTAGGTATGTGAAACCGTTGTTTGTCGCTCGCTATAGCTTTGCATTTCTGTGTGGCGCATACTCTCATGTTACAAACCAATGTACGTACTAGAGTTCCACATTCGATGGATTGAAGTAAGTTTCCCCAGTAGCCTCGATACACAAACAATTCTTTTTATATTATTGTAGCCTCGATACACAAACAATTCTTTTTATATTATTCTAACTTGCCTGATGAAAATGCGAGCCTATCTGTAGACAGCTATCAATTTTTGTTTAGGACTGAAAGACATATTGTTGTTCTATTTATTTTGTGTGTGATCTGTCAGAGTAAGTGCCAGTTTTTCGGGATTTGTTGGATAAAAGAAATTATTTGGAAACTATTCAATTTTATACCTACATTTGAAAGAAAGAATGACAATTGGTATATTAGCCACATACACACGCGCTTAAAAAAAGATAATTAGCTCGAGTAGGTAATCAGAAAAACAGAAACAGAAATAGTTGGCAGCTGCACGTCGTGACTGTGCCAAGGTGGCTTCCACTCAGCATGATGCTGTGCTATGGGGGACCCACAGCACAGCGCTGATTTTCAGTGGTCACCCGAATAAGACGTACGGAAACAAAGTCAGGTTTAATAATTTGTACATATATAGGTAACAAAGTAAAATGGATTTGATTATTTTGTCCAAACGCTGAATGTCAAATGAGACGGTTAAATCGACGCCCGCATAAAATACGCGAATAATTGCATGCCTGAATCCAAGGCGAATTTCAATTAAACTGAAGATCAATTCCTTTCGTTGCCTGAACAATTTAAGTCATCTGAAATTTATGCGAGGTCGTCAGAGGTTAAGTACAAATACGAAACGGTGCGATTATCTAATTTATTTATTATTTATAACTTTTCGCACAAAAGGTACAAAGGCGGACTTAATGCCTTAGGCATTCTCTACCAGTCAACCAAGGGTGGTGAAGAGATTAGATGGCAGGTGCTTTAATTGAAAGGAAACGAAAGGATTGATTTTGAGCGATGTTTAACAAAAATAAAAAAATAAACTATTAAAACAACGTACACAAATACATAAATAAGTCCTATACACATACATACTATTTATTATACTATATACTTACATAAATATATATATATATATATATACAAATTCAAGGAAGAGAGATGTTGAGATAACTCTACTCTATTTGTTTCGAAAATAACTCTGCAATTTCCGCTTAAATGCATACCGACTGGTAGCCGTCCTGATATCAAGAGGAAGCGAATTCCAAAGAAGAATGGACTGAATATGAAAGGAAGAATGAACAAAGTCAGAAGTATGAAAAGGACAGAGTAGAAGAAGATTGTTAGAAGAACGCAGATTCTTAGCGTGAGAAAAACATAGGTATTGGAAGTGAGCCACGAGATAAGAAGGAGGAGTAAGAGAGTTGAGAAGGGAGAAAAGCGTGGTCAAAGCACGCAAACTTCTTCTTTGGCGAATGGACATCCATTTGAGCTAAGACCTATAGCTCGACACATGGTCATATTTTCTGAGGTTGAATATGAACCGGATACCATAGTTAAGCAATCTGTCGAGCTTATCCAGCAAAACCGCATTCAAGTCAAAGTAACACACGTCACCATAGTCGATCACAGGGAAAATCAAAGTCTGCACAAGCATGGTTTTCGTCTTAGCGGGCAAAAAATTCCTCAGACGATACAGGGATCGCAGAGTACCGTTGACCCTTTGATTAACACTAGTGACCTGGCGTTGCCAGCTGAGTGTAGAGTCAAGATGCAAACCGAGATCTTTCACAGTAGGGGTAATGGGTATGACGGTACCATTGAAAATAAGAGGAAGAAGAGAGCTAAGCGTCACCCTACCTATCATGCGTGAGCTTCCAATTACAATGGCCTGACACTTCGAGGGGTTTACAGACACCCCGAAACTATCAGACCACTTTTTGATAGCATCTAAGTCTTGGTTTACATCTGCTATAGCGTCTGACAAATCTTCAACCTGCTCTTGCGCTTCTTTGTGCTTAAATAAAGTTAGAATTAACTATTTCCACGGCACATGCTCAAATATTGGGTTTAACGTATCTACGTATTCATTGTACGTATTCGTGCGGTATGTGCTGCAGTTTTGCTCCTCGGGATTCAAATACTGCCCATTGTCGTCAAGAACGCAAGCAAAACGCTTCGATTGACTCATAAAGACAATGATAATTTTATAATAACTCCTAGGACTATTAAGATAGTCTATTTCACGGTTTCTTGAAATATTAACTATCATAACCTCTTTAGACAGATATAATTATCTGTTCTTTCATACAAACAGAACAGCCCGAGAGAATTCAATGAGAGAACGTTAATATAATGGACTATACAATAGCCTTTTCACTTAGGCCGTGCCCAATTCCTATTTCAATCCCCAAGGGTTTCAACGAAGGAATAATTTTGTTGACGCTGAATAAAACGGAGTGTTAACAATTTTGTGCATAAGAAATGACGAAAATATTATTTATTTTATTATTTATGTACACACAGTAAAACAGACATAAACGACATAACAGGATTGAGTACAAAGATACTGCTTATTTCTTAAGAAATTTCTTCCAGCAGACCCGCGAAAGGAGATAGGAAAAGGAAATGTAGACAATAGTGTGTGAAAACAAGAAGAGAAGAATTAAGTTTTGTGACATCATAAACTAGACAGACCAGGACAGGTCCGCTCAATCTGTATGGTTTTTCCTCAAAAGACCGTTTCAGACACCAATCTACATGGTCTTCACATGATCTGACCAAGATTATGTCTGGACTTTAAAACAGACTGTGACCTCTGAGTTTGTTTCGGTCTTTCTTCTCAGAGTAGTCAGATAGGAAACGCCGCCGCCGACCTCATCTAGTTTTTAAAATATGATTGACGTGTAAAAGTGTTTTTAACAAACCTACTTACAGAAATAAAATCATTTATCATTTAGAATATTAAATACACCTACATAATATAAATATATATATATATATATATATGATGCAAAAAAAATGACATATGCCTACTTAAATAAATACATATTGCTAAAATAAATAAACATTATTATAAATAAAAATATATAAATTCTCACAGTTAAGAGGAAAGGTGTTATATGTTATGTCATACAAAAAACTCTTTTAATCGATACTTGAATTGAGAAATATAATTTTTTAAATCTCGAATGCTAGGCGGAAGTGAGTTCCGCAATCTTACAGCATGAACAGAGAAGGAATAACAATTATAGCTTGATTTATGAGGATGGGATTTAAGGAGGGTTCTAAGGTGTGATCTACACGGTGCGTCGCTAGTGCGAGCGTAAGAAAATCGCTCACGCAGGTAGGAAGTACTTATAAGACGGGTTGTGTATGATGTTGAAGAGGGGCCATAAAATCCGAGTGTTTCTGCGAAGTCGGACTGGGAGGCACTTGAGTTCCTTGCGAAGGTGAGAAACATGGTCACACTTTCGTAGACCGAAAACAAAGCGAATTTATATTATTGTTATTTCCAGAAAATTATGTAGTTTAGTGTAGTTTTAAGTAACTCTGGATCTTGAGACTGAAGGTGTCTGCAGGTATAACATAAGGGCTACAGACATGAATTCTCAATGAACACCCGCTGTTGGCGATAAGCCCGCGAGGCTGAAATCGGACTGAGCGGGTCACACTTAGAGGATCAGTGCCATCAGTGTCGTTACGCAGTGGGTGCCTAAAGACGGACGTCATCACCGAGCCAGGCCTAAGAAACGCTGGCGCGACGACTTTGTTTTGGTCTTGACTGATTGAACGGAAAAGCCAGTGAAACAACCATGGAAAAGTATGGAGCCAAGACAAACCTTTGTCCAATAGTGGCACAGCGGAAAAAGAAAGTTTTAAGTTACATAATAGGGATCAATAATTGGTCTATGTTTTAAAATGAATAAGCGTTCAGTCCATGAGTCACAAAGACATGCACCAAATAATTTCACTTGTACCACAGAACTAACTATCTTGTGGTCTACATTCATAATCACTTACACCAATCTAAAAGGGTGTTCTTTATCCACGAATTTTGGAGTAAAACCTTGAATAGTCATTAGCTGATTCCTTAATTATTTATAGTGAATTCCGCTGTTGTTAAGTAATAAAGAAAATGCCAGTTTCCCATTATATTCGCCCAAAGAATTAATAACCGAGATCCAGAAATACTTAAATGTGTAAGTAGCTGTAATAATTTCCGGACTAAATAAAGTTACAGAAATACTTATTGTTCACTGTTTTGTGTTTACAACAACAGTATTCGAGCTAAATACTATGCTATCCAGAATACCAGCAAAATAATGAGGATTTAACTTTTAAAATTACATCTATTTATTTTATGTCATAAGGGAAAACAAACCGTAGTATATTAAAAATAAACGGTAATAACTTTAACATTTAACTTAAAAAATATAATACCTACTATATTTTCCACAGATTACAACTTACATATTCAGTCAGCATCATTATCACCGCAGCCCCACTTCACCCCCTCACGGCCCTAGCTCCACAGGAGACGCCATTGGCGTCGGGAATCGCAAGCTGATTCCCGGCCACCATAGGCGCGGGCTTGCGAACGGCGAGCAATGGGCAGCTCGCCGTTCGATAAGGACCAGGCCCGGGTCGACGGCGTGTTGTGTTCCACGCGCGACAACGCCCTTCCGCTCTGCCCAGAGCGGGAGAAGTTAATTGATGATGTCCCACACTAAAAAAAAAAAGCCCCGCTTCACCCACTACCGCATAGGCCTCTCGTTTCTTGTGCCGATCACCACGCTCCTGTGCCAGCCACATTCAGAGGTGCATCGCCATCGTGACAATTCTTCGATGCTGAAACTGAACCACTGACCGGTTTCATCAACTTTAACCATTTAGTTTCCATGTGGCCCTCTTACTTAATTACTTTGGAGGGCCACCGGTGCGTGACTGGCAGATTCATGCTTGATTGTCGTCCGTAAAATACGTTTTTACGGTTTTTCTACTTAAAATAAGACTGAAAGCTATTCTAATGGCCTGGATTATAATAACGACCGGCGAGTGCTCTTAATGATTATCTATATATTATTTACGCAGTGCGAGGCAGGTTAAGTAAAGGATGCCTGCCATAGATGGTTCGACACATCGGTCTGACCCGATCCGTGCATGGACAGGAAAAGATCAGATTGTTAGTATACTCTATCTCGAAGCCGTGCCCTACCTACCTACTACTTACACTTTGGAATGGGCCACTTTTTTTTTGTTTTTTTTTTGTTTCCGGGGTGGAAAATCCTCATGGATGTCTGCCGCCCTGGGGCGGGCGGCTTTGTCTGTCAGACTCTTACTGACTAAAAACCACCCCGGTGTTCCATTTCACACCTACGTCGCGCCGGGGGTCGCGAAAACGTACGATCCTTCCGCAACCCCCGACCGGTGACGGGGGGGGGGGGGGAGTAAGGTGTTTGACTCCCCCCGCGACGTCTAAGAGGGGCGCGCGTGGAACACTACGCGTCGCCGCCTCGGGTCCTGATGTGGATGTGTCCTCCTGTGTGATGTGTCCTCGGGACCCAATTAGGCTGGGCTGGAAGAGGGCGTTGTCCGCCCTCCGCCGACGCCCGGTGCGCCTTCTGCGGGCCGGGTGAGTGGATGAGATCTCCCTCTCCCTTTCCGTAACCTCCTTCTGCGAGACGACTGTTTCGCAGAAGGAGACCACCGCGTCCCAGGACTCGGCACTGCCGACCATCGACTCGACTACGGCCGGCAGCGGCAAGTCACTGCCTACTTCTGAGATGAGGACACAGCGCGGCTCCTCCCAAGCAGCACACTCTGCCAGCGTATGCCGCGCCGTGTCCTCCCGGCAGTCGACGCAGTGGTGACCGGGCGTCCGGCTACTTGTTTATGCGACACAGGTACTTCCCGAAGCAACCATGTCCCGAGAGCACCTGCGTCGCCCGAAACGACAGGGAGCCGTGCCTCCTCTCGAGCCAGTGCTCGAGCACCGCCGGACCGCCTCGATGGTGACGAGGTAGGGCGTGAAAGCCTGTCCCGCCATTCCGCCACCAGGACCTCGCGAAGCTGAGACCGACGCAGCTCCATGTGTCGCTGCATCGGTCCCTCGTCCCGCGCCCTCGCTTCCTCGCGCCACCGATACAATGACGCGAGTACTTTCGCCTCGAGGTCCCAGGGCAGGGATCCGGCCAGTACGCAAGCCGCCTCGTAGGAGATCGTGCGATACCCCCTGATGACTCTGACGGCCATCGCCCTCTGCGGCTTTCGCAAAACAGCGATGCTGCCGGCCGTCAGGTCAGACGCCCACACCGGGGCCCCATACAGGGCCATGGATACTATCTTTACCTCTCTGACTGACCGGCTCCTTGCCAGTTCAAAAGTGTCTGTAAATGTTTTAATTGAAATAAAAACTTTGAGTTTAATTTTGTCAGCCACATATTCGGACTTTAATGAAATACCGAAAGCGGATCTGATGGTAGAACGGATTATATGTTATCTCTAAAGCTGCGCTTACACGGACAACATTTTTTGCAACTTTTGCCGGATATAATTTGCCGGAAGTTGTGGAGCACATTTAATTGCTGGCGTGAGCGCAGCTTTATAATCATCCATTTCCACTTTTTACACGCAGCGCGGGTTATGTTAGACCGATGTTTATACACGTTTGTATCCGTTTTCAATCAGTCCCTTACCAAAATAAAACTTCGCACTCCCATGGACCCACCTATCCTTTTCAAACATTTGTAGACATTGCAAAGTAATGTGTGGTCAGCTTAGGTTTATATCGGGATTTCTGTTTCCGTTTTTAGATCGTATTTTATTACCTATTGTTGGGAATATATTTATAGCGGAAGGGTAAGTAATGGTGGTTGGCGCGTGTTAGGATGTATGGTTTTGTTTATCTGTTGCGTCAGAGGGCTTTTATAAACGAATTTTCGCCGTGGATGTTTTAGTTGGATAGTTGCCAAGAAAATGACAGTTTTTATGGTTGGTTACAGCTCCAACGATAAATAAAATAATATTTTCATACGTGGCTGAAAAATAATTGAATATTTTTTCTACGTGAATACATCTGTATTTACGTAGAAAACTGGTTGTCAACAAGCGCTGGTTGTCAGTGCCGAGGCGCGCTGGCATATAGACTTACTGTGTATTTATGTATAACGCTGCTAAGCGTTATACATGAATACACCGTAAGTCTATTTTCAATGCGATACCTTATAATATTTTCAAAAACATAAATAAATAGCTTTTACCCATGGCTTCGCTCGCGTGAAAGTCACGGGAACGTACTACTGGGATTAAAAGTATTCCATGACTTAATCCAGATTATGAACTATCTGTATGCCAAATTTCATCAAAATCCGTTCAGGCATTTAAACGGTAAAGCGTAACAAACAAACAAACTCACTTTCGCATTTATAATATTATAGTATAGTTAAAATCTCGCTGCAGACTTGGTCATAAATCATAATAGGAGTAGGGATGTGCACTAGTTGCGCGCGCTCAAGGCCATTATCGATGATGACTCAGACGAAGAATTTTAATTTTCTATTTTTAGTTTTATATATATACGTTCTTTTGTTTATATATTTAATATGCTTTGTAGTAAATTTGGTAATAAAATAAAAAAACATGTGTATTTATTTCTATCACCCATTTATAAATATATAAAACTATCGATATCACTCATCGACTGCAGTAATACACAGGACTGCGCGTGGGCGTGGCCTGCCCGTGAGTGGGAAAGAGAGCGAAACACTCGAATGATTTATGACCGAGTCTGCAGCGAGATTTTAACTATACTTATAGTTAGGATTCGTTTCATATAGTTTTTTTTGAGTAGCAATAATGTACAGACAACAATAAAAGTTCATAAAATCTTCCAGTACTGGTACACGAACCAAACTAATAATAAAAGGTGGTCCAACACTCTCTCTGAATCATATGAATTGGAGTGCGGTGTGAGACAGGGGGGTTGACGTTTCCCGGGCTCTTCAACCGATATGTTAATGACCTCATAGTCGAGCTCAGCGGCATACGTGTCGGTTGTCGGGTTGGTAGTGTTAATTGTTAGAAGTAAAAATTACGCTGTTTAAGGCATACTGTCAGACGTTTTGCACCTGCAGCCTGTGGGTCAGGTATACGCAGAGAGCCTACAGCGCCCTCCGCGTTCAGTACAATAATGCTTTTCGAGTGTTGCTGGGGCTTCCACGGTTCTGTAGTGCGTCGGGCATGTTTGCCGAAGCAGGCATTGATAGTTTTGAAGCTATCATGCGCAAATGAACGGCATCCCTAATGCGTAGGATACGGGGAAGCTCCAATAGCATCCTGAAGGTTATTGTGGAGAGGCCAGACTGCCCTTTTCTGATGCACTGGTCCAGTAGACATAGCTGCGGGCCTGGTGCTGAAGAAAGATATTTAAATTGATATTTGTTTCAGAAGTTAAGTTATGGTCATGTTTAGTTTAATTTTAATTTGATTTTGACATAATTTTGATTTAATTTTAATTTGAATTTCATTTTGATTTGATATTGATTTATTTTTGTTTTGTTTGTAATTTATTTGATTTTTTTACTTAATTCTAATGACTTTCATTTTAATTTTGATTATAATTCTGATAGTTTATTATAGGTTTAGGTTTAAAGAAACTTTATTCTCAATAAAAACAATTACATGTCACTTACTTGAGAACAATAACTAACACATATAAAAAAAAACAAATTTAGGCTCGACAACATCCATGAACAGAAATACTAATTAAACTTAAAATTAAAACTAAAACCTGTCCCATCCAAAGCATTCATTTTTCAAATAATATTTGATTTGCAATCAGGTAATGGCTCAGCTGGGTTTTGAATGCATTAAATGAGTGCAGGTTCCTTATGCGTGATGGTATTTTGTTGTATAGCTGTGCTCCCTCAAATGTAAGCATTTTTTTACCATAGTTGGTCCTAGTTTTTGGTAAAACCAATAAACTTGCTCGCCGAGTGCTTCGTTGACTAACTTGTTTGTGTTGGGTAAGTGTGATATTTGAGTGGATGGTTTTGTTTAGAACTTTTCTGATAAAGATGCATGTGTTATATATATATAGTTGTATTATTGTAATTTAAATTTTATAATATATTTTTAATTAATTTAGATTTGATATTGATTGTAATTTAATCTCTGGTTTGATTGTAATAATAATTTGTTTTTAATGTAAAGCTACTAACATATTTTTCTAAGTTTTTTATACTAATACAATATGGATGTTTTTTATTTTATCCGAAATAAATAAATTGAATTGAATTGAATTTTAACATTATCAGCTATGCGGACGATACTGTGCTGCTGGGTCGGATTGCAGGATCTGTTGCAGAGACGTTGAAAGTATGCGAGGACTATGTTGCTGCACATAGGCTCGTGTATAATGTTAAAAAAAAATGTTAGTACTGGTCTTTAAGGCCGCCGATAAATGCACAGACTATGCACCTAATATTACCCTAAATGGCTTAAAACATCATCATCATCAGCCTACAATGTTCCCGCTGTTGGGACACAGGCCTCCTCTCTGTGAGAGGAAGTGGGCCGTAATCCACCACGCGGGCCCAGTGCTTAAAACATAAAAAGAGTGATACATTTAAATATCTGGGGTACCTACATACTCACTGACAACCTTAAAGATAATGTAGATATTGAGAGGGAGCGTAGAACATTGGTGGTCCGAGGTAGTAAGTAAACTTGGTAAGTAGATTCTTCCGCTGTACCGACCAGCTCAAGATAACACCATTCAAGGCGTATCATCAGCGTCTGTACAGTCACCAAAAAGTAGCTTGACGTCTTGCGTGTCCAATATAATAATATTTTCAGAATGCTCTTGAGACTGCCCCGTTTCTGTAGTGCATCGGAAATGTTTGCACAGAATCGAAATTACGACTTACAAGCGATCATTTCAAAAAAAAAATTGCATCATAATCCAGTAGCAACAGCATTCAAAAAACAGTGACAGAGAGTTTCTACTCTCCCTTTTTGAGGCATTTTGTGGAGAGAATGGCCAAGTGAGAAACTTGAACTTTACTTGGTGATCTTCTTTGCGAAATGAAATGAAGAAATATGCTACTTACTAACACTAGCTATAAGGTATTACTAACATTATGGATCATTGTTGTCCTAATAAAGAAATTATGATTTGATAAAAGCAACAAATCAACTCTGCCTAGATCTCCTTTTACGATTAATGTATCAAGGATTTTCGAAATTCCATCCCTAGGACACGGTGGTTCAAAGTTTCTTGGAAACAAAGTCGCGGCGGGTACCTAGTTTAACTAGTAAAGTAGACCCTTTTTTTTTTTTTTTTTTACGGGGGGAAATCCTCATGGACTACCTCCGCCTGGGGAAAAGGCGGAGGGGCGTGCCGGACTCTTACCGGCTAAAACCACCCCGGTGTCTCCTCGCACGTGCGCGCGGGGCTGCGGGAATCCAAATTCTTCCTCAGCCCCACACTAGTGCTGGCCCGGTCTGTCCGGGCCTCGTCTCCTGCACGGGGTAGTAAGGTGTTTAACTACCCCGTGCATCGTCTCATAGGCGCGCGCCGACACCCGCGCGCGCCTTCGCCTCGGGTCCATCAAATAGGGGGCGAGGAATTCCCCAAGTCCCACGCCCCTGGACCCATTCATGGGGGCCGGAAAAGGGCGTTGTCCGCCCTTCTCCTGCGCCCGGTGCGCCTTCTGCGGCCGGGGAAGGGAGTCGAGATCTCCCTCTCCCGTTCCGCAGTTTCCTTCTGCGACATCACGTCCTCGCAGAAGGAAACCACCGCGTCCCACGACTCTGCGCTACCAACCATCCTCCGCACTACAGTCAGCAGCGACAGATCGCCTCCTACTTCATTTGTGAGGACATAGCGCTGCTCCTCCCAAGCTACACACTCGGCGAGCGTGTGTTGCGCCGTGTCCTCCCCGCAATGGACGCAATGGTGGCACCGAGCGTCCGGCTCCCTGTTTATGCGGCACAGGTACTTGCCGAAGCAGCCGTGCCCCGACAGCACCTGCGTCACCCTAAACGACAGGGAGCCGTGCCTTCTCCCGAGCCAGTCGTCGAGTACTGGCCGGATCGCCTCGACGGTAGCGAGGCCGGCGGTAGGGCGCAGAAGCCTTTGCCGCCATTCCGCCACCAAGACCCGACGGAGCTCCTCTCGGCGCAGCGCGATCTGCCGCTGCACCGGCCTCGAGCCCCGTGCCCGCTCTTCCTCGCGCCATCGATATAATGACGCGAGTACTTTCGCCTCTAGGTCCCAGGGCGGAGATCCGGCCAGGACACAAGCCGCCTCGTAGGAAATCGTGCGGTACCCGCGGGCGACTCTGACGGCCATCGCCCTCTGCGGTTTGCGCAGAATGGCGAGAGTGCCGGCCGTCATGTCCATCGCCCACACAGGGGCCCCATACAGGGCCATGGACCGCACGATTCCCACGTACAACCGCCTACAGGCGGCGCTCGGGCCCCCCAAGTTAGGAAGCAACGTTGAAAGCGCACCCGCTGCACCCATCAGCTTCGGCGCCAGCCGCCGGAAGTGGGGCCCGAATTCCCATCGGCTGTCGAGCACCAATCCCAGATACTTCATGGTGGACTCGACAGCTATCCGGGCCCCGCTGACCACGATGTGTGATCCCGGCGCCGGCGCACGTCGGGGGCCATGAAACACCATGGCCTCCGACTTGTTTAGGGCCACCTCCAGGCCCAGGCGCCGGATGCGGTTCACCACCTGTGACACCGCAGCCGTGGCTATCAACGTCGCTTCCCTGTACGAACTCCCCCGGGCAGCGACAAGCGTGTCGTCCGCATAACACGTCAAGTCGGCGCCCGACGGGAGCTCGCCTCTCAGCACCCAGTCGTAGCCGATGTTCCACAGGAGCGGTCCCAAGACCGATCCCTGTGGAACACCGCACGACATGAGGTGCCGACCGGCACCGTCACGTCCCCGATAGGTGACGCATCTATCCTCCAGATAAGCCCCTACCGTACGGCGGAGGTAGGGAGGCACGCGATGGTATTTCAGAGCCTCCCGAATACAACTCCAGGGTAGGGTGTTGAATGCGTTGGAGATGTCTAAAGACACCGCCAGCACCACCCCACCCTGGGACACCGTCTCCTTCGCCAGGGCCCTCACGCGCATGATGGCGTCTATGGTGGAGCGCCCCCGACGAAAACCGAATTGGTGGTCGTCCAGGTCCGGCCCCTCCCTGCACAAGTGGCTGACGAGGCGATCTGCGACAATGCGCTCAAAAAGTTTGCCCGCCTCGTCGAGCAGCACTATGGGCCGATACGCGGACGGGGAGTCCGCGGGGCGCCCCTCCTTCCTGAGCAGGACCAGCCTCCCCTCCTTCCACACACTGGGAAGCTGACCCTGCTCGATACATGCCGTGAAAAGCCCCCTCAGCTGGGGCTCTAGCTCCTTCAGAGCCAGGACGAGAGCTCGACCAGGAACTCCGTCGGGTCCGGGCGCTGTGTTCTTAGCCCGGAGTCGCGACACGGCCGCTCTCGTCTCTGCTTGCGTCACCTCGGGGACATCGGTGCTCTCCTCTTCCGGAGAGTCTGTGGCTGAGGGCGAAGCCATCGCCGGTGGAACGTGTCCCACTCGCTCAGGGAAGAGGGCCGATACCACCGCCTCTAGCAACTGGGGTTCCATACTTTGCGTCAGTGGAGGCGCCCAGGGACGCAACTTGCCCCGTACCCAACGGTAGGGGCGCCCCCACGGATCCCGATCTAAGGACCCCAGCAGCTCCTCCCTGGCACGCGACTTAGAGTCGCCGATGGCCAGCCACAGAGTTTCCTTAGACGCGCGGTACACCTCATACAGCGCGTCTTCCTCGACGGAATCCCGTCGATGTCGTCTCCGGTATCGGGTGTACTGGCGGCGAGCCGCAACGCACGCAACGCGCAGCCGCGCGATCTCGTCCGTCCACCAGTACACCTGGCGCCTTGCGGACTGTTGGCGGACACGGGGCATGGACGCGTTGCAAATCTGCGTCATCGCCCCGCGAAACCACAGCGCCACCGATTCGACGTCGACGGGGCCGTCCGTCGTCGACTCCCAAATCCAGGACTGGACTAAGGCAGCTTCCTCGAGTAGTTCCTTGTCGATGCGCTTAAGCGCCCAACGCGGGCCGTCGTTAATCGGGGTTGTTGGGTGGCGGCCGCTCGCGGTCTGGGCAGAGACGTCGAACCGGATATACCGATGGTCCGACAGCGTCTCCACCCCCACGGCGACACGCCAGTCGCGGACTCGGCTGGCGACAGAGGGGCTAGCGAGCGAGACGTCCACTATCGACCCGCCCCGCTGCCGCACGCACGTGTATTCCGAACCCCGATTCAGGACGACCAGACCAGTCGTCACCGCCGACTCTTCTAGCATCTCGCCCCGAGGGTCAGTGACCGGAGATCCCCACGCCGATGACTTGGCGTTGAGATCCCCGAGCACCAGAACGGGACGAGGGTGATAGCGGCCTACGACGGCGCCCAACTCGACAAGGAAACCCTCAAAGTCGGCGAGACTCTTGTTGGGGGAGAAATACGCCCCCACAATGACGATGCCGCCTGAGACCGCAGCAACCCAGCCGCGGCCTCGAGACGGGTCGATCAGAGTCTCGCCAATAATGGCCACCAAACCGTCAGCGCACCCCAGCCAGTTGTCACGGGCGGGGATGAAGTACGGTTCGGCGACCACAGCCACGTGGATCGACCACTCTGCCATGCTCTGGAGTAAAAGATCCTGAGCTCTGGCACAGTGGTTGATGTTGCCCTGTAGGAAATGGAATTGTGCCATTATTGACATTCCATTCCCTCGGCAACGGTCCTGGGCCGGGAGTCGACCATGGAGCTACTAGCCTGCGGGGGCGGTGAGGTTTCCCCGGCAGGTTTAGAGCTCCTCTTCTTCTTCTTGGCCTTGCCGGTAGGCGCGCCACAGGCCCTTCCGCCCACTTTGTGTCCCGCTGGCTTCCCTGCAGCCGAACATAAGCTGCAGTTGAGCGCCGCGGAACACTGGGCCGCCTTGTGGCCGGGCTGACCGCAGCGATAACAGAGTTCACTACGGTCAACCTCAGCGGTGCACTTTGCCCGGACGTGGCCCTTCTCCAGGCACCGGAAGCACCGCAAAGCCCGGGGCTGCAGGAGTTTCACCCTCCCTGCAACCCAGCCAACCAGCAATCTGCCGCTTAAGGCGATCTTGTTCGCCGACGCCACAGGGCACCGAACCCAGACCACGCCGAGTCCGGTGGCGTCGGTGCGTATATCGCCGGCCCGCACCTTGTCCGACTGACACTCTTCGCTTTAGGCAACGGCTGCCACCACCTCTTCAGAGGTCAGGGAGTCGTCCAGACCAGCAATCCGCACCTCTGCGGTTTTCATTGGCCTGGAGACCCGGACGTCCTCAGGGCTGAGGACCTCCCTCATCTTGGCGGCCAGAGCGTCCGCCTTTCCGGCACTGCCACTCGCAGCACCAGCCACCTCGAGAGCCGCGCACCCGTGGCAGCCTGCCTGAGGGTGACGGACTGAAGACCAAGATCTGATAATTTGATCTTGGCCTTGGCCTCGGCAATGACCGACTGGTACGTTACTCCGCGCTCGGCAGCTCCGGGCTGTAGCGTGAGCGTCACAGCTTCGGAACGCGGAGCACGCATCGCCGGTCCTTTGCGACCGCCTTTGGCAGTCCGCCGCTCAGGCTGCGCAACCGCCTTTGCGGTTTGGCCGGGGGCGCGCGCTGTTGCTGAGGCCGCCTTGGCGGCTTTGCGGGCCTTCTTGCGGCCCACGACTGTCGCCCAGGTCTCACCCTTAGACCCGACAGTCGTGGGCTGATCGCTCGATGGGGCTTCCTCCACGGGCTTTTTCACACCCTCCGCGGGCTTCCCCTTCCGAGGCGCAGGTCTCGGCAGCTCCTCAGTCCTCCGCCGTGTATCGGCCGCTAGGGGCGGACGGAGGATTTCCGCAGGGAGGCGCCGAGAAATCGCCTCCATACGAGCATTGACCATGCTCCCGCATTGAAGCATGCAGAGCCGGACAATGCGCTCGACTCGTCGTCGGTGTGAGCGCTTGCCGGTCTCAATGCGGGAGCCGGGGCCACTACCGATGCGGCATCAGTGGACGTGCGTCGCTGCTGCTGCTCGCTCAGTGCAGCGACTTGTCGCCGGAGGTCCTCCAAATCATTTCGGAGACGGTTGTTTTCCTCCTGCAACTTCGCGACCTCGTCTGAGGCCGTCCTGTTGAGGAGGATGCCAACCGCCTCCTTAATGTCCGCGGCAGCTTCCTTCAGACCGCGGGTGAACGTGCCCTTCAGGCTGCCGGATTTGGTGGCAACCTTCAGGACTAAGTCCACCCCGTCCAAGGCAAGCTGACTTAGGGCCACCGCAGATGGTTCCCCCCCTTCCGCCGCTAGAGCAGCGCGTCGCTCGCGTGCGCGTCGGGCCATTTCCGACACTTCGTCGGCCGCGACGGCTTTGCGCTGCTCTCTTCTGGTGGCGTTGAGCTCCGCCTTTGAGCTCCCTAGTGAGGCACAACTCTCGCCACCAGGGTCCTCGGTAGTGACCCCCATGTCACTCTCTGCTTCGCTGGCCGCCGGAGTATTGGGGCGCACGAACCTACCCTGTGCGTTCCTCCGCGGCCGTGAAGCACTCACCCCTCTCGAAGCCTGCTGACCTCTCCTCGTGGTCGGCAACTTCGGGGCCAGCGGGCCTTCCTCTTCTGAGGACAGACCTCCCACCTGAGCAGGGTCGCGTGGACGTTTCCTAACGGAAGACGGTCCGCGCGGCCCTCCGTCAATATTTTTAACAAGACTGCTTCCAGTAATATTATCAGCAACAGGGGCCTGGTCGCCTACCCCTGCGCGTCCGTCGGTAACCAATTTATCACTCGCAGGCCCGGGTACCTGCGAGCGCCGGGCGTCAGCCGGGGCGCATGACAAATCTCTTTCTGTTTCTGACATTTCCATTTTACGAAATGGGTGGTACGCACATCACTTCCCCAAGGCAATGCGGCCGCTCTTTTTGGGAGAGTATTTGATCCTCCCATGGCCCGCGGATGCCTCCGGTGCAGGATATACCGCCCGCTGCTCGGTATCTACAAACTATTGCTACTAACCTAATATATATATATATATATATATTTTTCCCCTAAAGTAACCTATAACTAACTTAACCTACCCACCATCCGGCACCGTGGCTCAAACACCTCGCCACGGATGCTCCAAGACCGCAGGTTGAGGAGCAACCCACGGTCTTCACCACCTCGGTCACTGCGACGTACACGCCGCGGAGACCCCTAGACCACGGACTGTAAAACGGCCTGCGGTCTACCCCATCTTGCTCCCTAATCGTGCACTCTGCAGCTGCAGAGCGCTGTTAGAGAGCCCTCGGGAGCGACTCCTCCGCTCCGGCAGAAATTCGCCACGGACAACAATCTCCTCTTTCCCACCCCTCACGAGGAGATTGTTGCCCGCACCCAGGGTGCACCGGCCCAGCGCCTGCTCGTCCTCAAGAAAACAAAAGGACCAGCAGCCACTGAGCACTCGGGGAGGTTTTCTGCCAGGCACCCCAGTAAAGTAGACCCTGAGTTAAGCCTAGCGATGTTAAAACTTTGAATTACGCTTTTAAGACCGAATACGTGATACCAAAGAGTATTTATTGGCTGTAAACTCGGCAGTAACATGTGCCGACTGTAGGAAGCATTGTTAAAAGTCTGTCTAGTTCATTATAGGTACGACTAACTTTATCGTAGTTTGTTCTATAACATTCGAGGATTGTACAGAGCTACACATATATTGGGATGTGATAGATTTATTTATTAACCGACTTTTATTAACAGTTAACACACAAACAAGTTAAGATATGGTCAATGATATGAATTTACTGAGTGCAGTGAAACTCTGGTGAACTTGTAGCGGTATCTACATCGCCACATGTGAACTACGCATCACACTGACGTCACGCAAAATCCTGCATCACGCAAGCAGAGTTTACCGCGCAACTAGAATATACAGGGTATCCGGTTAATGGATAACCTTAAACTGGGTCATGGTATTACTAATGGCCATTCAGAAAAAAAAAATACAAGTAGTACTAATTAGATGTGATTTTAAAAAAAATGTAATCGGTGTTTTTTGTTACCTTTTTTTTTTTTTTTTTTTTTTTTTTTTTTTTTTTTTTTAAACGTTGCCCCACACTAGGAACCTACCACCTACCCCCCCTATCTCCTACCTACCTTATTTTACATTATTATTGTACACCACGACCACAAATTAAATAATTTTAGCGGTTTTTTATTGTTATGGTACAAAAAACATGCTTCAGCTTAGTTAACGTAAACACGTTAGCTAAGCTGATAGATAAGCAATAAATTGTATGACTAGTACTGATTTTTTTTTAAACATCTTGTTTGTTCTGGGGAAAAATTTGTGAAAAATATTAATTTTGACAAAGTTTAAGGATCCGTAGCTTAAAAAAAAAGTATGTAAACACAAGTGACCGATTATTTTAAAATATTGTGCGCTTAAAGCCATTTTGATGGTATTATTCAATATTGTATCTAATATAAATTGTGAATTATTGCTATTTGTGTAGAAAAGGTGTGAATTTTGGTATAACAACAAAATTTGCAATATTGGAATATTTACTTACATTAACTGTACTTACCTGTAGGCCAATTCTCGTACTTAAAAAACGTTCAAATTCAAGTCGCAATCTCATCTCAGCGACAATCAACGTCAAATACCTGTCAAAAATGTATGTAAATTGATTGTAATTTTGACAGATTGAGACTGAGATTAGAATGCGAATGGTCTTATAAATACGGGAATTGCCCCTCTGATCATTGGAGTTTCAATAAAAAACAATATTTGACATTGATGACAGTGTACACGTTATAAATTACAATAAATGTTCAAATTGTTTGCCACCCACTCTGATACAGGCTCTACATCTACGAATAAATGATCTCCTGAGCGAGCAGTCGCGTGTAGCGTCGTTCACTTATTTTTGGTGCGGCTGCCCGGACATGGCTACGTAAATCTTTCAAGGAACAGATCGGCTTTGCGTAAACTTCTTCCTTAAGACAGTCCCAGTAAAAAAAATCTGGTGGACTTAGATCAGGTGAACGTGAGGGCCACACGATTGGCCCCAGTCGGCCAATCCATCTGTTTGGGTATGTGCTATTTAAATATGCACGAACAGATACAGCATAATGCGCAGGACAGCCGTTGCAACCAATAATATTCTCTCTCCTGCTCGGGCACCTCTTGCAATAAGTTTGGAAGATAATTTTGAAGGAATTCTTAATAACTTTGGCCAGTTAGGTTACCCGGTAATAAGCCCAGTTTATAATTCCAGTCCAATAATTTATTTATAATTGGTACTGTGACCTGTCTTCACGCATAGCACGAGGGTTTTCTAGTAGCCAGCTATGGAGATTGTGTAAATTCATGTAGCCATCTCTTTTAAGTGTTGATTCATCTCTCCATAGAATTTTATTAAAAAAAAGTGTCGGTCTTCTTCCATCTTCTCGAGCATTTTTCGGCAGAAACGCAATATTGCTTTGTAATACTAGTCATACTATTTATTGCTTATCTATCAGTTCAGTTAACCTATATTACTATAACCATAAAAAACCGATAAAATTCTTTAATTTGTGGTCGTGGTGTACAAAAACGTAAAATAAGGTGACAAAAAACACCGATTATTATTTAAAAAAAAAAATTCTTGGTACTACTTGTTTTTTTTTGTATATTTTTCTGAATGACCATGACCCATGACCACCACAAGGCCCATTTTAAGGTTATCCATTAATTACCGGACACCCTGTATACTCTCACCTGTCTGGTCGGAGGATCCTCCCTTTTCTATGGAGGTATGAGTGAACTTTACACCCTGTTCCCCGTACCTCTATAAACTCACTACTTAAATTAAGTATAATTAGATGTTTCCAAAGCCGATCATGTGGACTAAAAACTGGCAAAATTAATTATGATTAGTAAACAGCTAGACAGGCAAAAAGACGTTACGTTATATAGTAATAACATAAGAATATTCTTGTTATTCCACCAAAGCAAATCACAAACAACAACAGGTTAACCAAACTCCTGAAATAATGCAGAAAAACTATAAATTTCTTAATCCTAGGCTCCTAGGCTCTATCCAAGCACTTACAGCGACCAATAACAGCCACAGAGCTAGAAACCAAGTTTTTATCTTATAAAAACTTTGTTCCTCAGATAATAGAGAGAATAGAAGTTAGCGCGGATGTGGAAAGTTAAACTCTTCCAGTAATTGAATAAGTCTTGGACGCACGTCCCAGTGTTGGATGAAATGAGACATTTTATTGCTTGAAATGTTAACTGAAATCAATTATTGACTAATATAACTGTCTTCGTGTCGATATTACGAATATTTTAAACTTAAATGCCTAAAAGTTTGACCTAATCATCAAAATTAATGTCAGCGGTGACCCCGTTTCTCGTTTCTGTTATGATTACGGAGCCGAAATGTGGACACTCACGGTACGCCTGGTCCATAAGTTCAAGGTCGCTCAGCGAGCTATGGAACGAGCTATGCTTGGAGTCTCTCTTAGGGAAAGAATCCGGAATGAGGTGATCCGGCAGAGAACCAAAGTTGTCGACATAGCTCACAGATTAAGCAAGCTGAAGTGGCAATGGGCCGGCCATATTAGCCGTAGAACCGATGACCGTTGGGGTAGACGTGTTCTTGAGTAGAGACCGCGAATCGGCAAACGTAAGGTAGGACGCCCTCAGGCTAGGTGGAGCGACGATCTTCACAGGGTGGCTGGTAGCAGCTGGATGAAAGTTGCCGAGAATCGAGGTAAATGGCGTGCAATTGGAAAGGCCTATGTCCAGCAGTGGACTGCTGTAGGCTGATGATGATGATAATGACTGCTAACCTAACGCAACATACTTATTGCGGTACTTGTTTTACTTTAGTAAACGATAAATTAGTTTGTATACTATTGTTGGGTGCCTTACGAATAAAAATACATGTATTATAGATATATAACTGTATAGATATACTTAATCAACATACATACGGGATCAACAGGATTCTACTATCACCAATTTCAAGTCTCCCCGCTCAGTTCCCTCAGAAACCTTGCCTCAAGCGAAGTCAGTAAGAACTTCCACATTTACTTAACAGAATAAACTATTCCTTGATAAGACCATTGCGTATGTTCAGTGTTTGCTTTACTAAAATTGCTTTCTGTACATGAATTTGTTCTTCCATTTCCATAGTAAATTACAGGAATTAACCACGTTTATACAATCATTAGTTATTTCAAGGTTGTCAAAAGTTTGTTCTGTTGTACTTAATGCGTGTTTCTAGATTCATATTTGATTACGTTTACGAACAATAGGCGGTTTATGTTAGCCCATTAAAAGTTACATTTGAATACAGTACAATTTGGAGATAATAATGTGAGTGAAGTTATTAGGGTTCCTTAAAATAAAAATGCTTAGAATAAAGAGTACGGTTTATGATTATCATTTGTTCATTTTTTTGACTTGTGAAATTAATTGTTAAGCTAATTGACTACCAACTTAAATTGTCCGGTTATTTAGGTTGGGTTTAGAAACGTCCCGCCTTGCTAGGAAGAAAGTGAGAATATTTGGCGATTCTAGAGGGTCTTCTGAACCCTCCACAGTATAATTTTTTTTTTGCCGGAGGCTCTTATTTTATTTAGGTTAATAATGTAAATATTTACGTTGAAAACCCAAAAAACAGTTGTTAAAGTAATGGGTTAGGTTAGAGTCGCCCCTCGAGGGACCGATGCAGCGACACATAGAGCTGCGTCGGTCTCAGCTTCGCGAGGTCCTGATGGCGGAATGGCGGGACAGGCTTTCACGCCCTACCACCGCCTCGCCACCATCGAGGCGGTCCGGCCGGTGCTCGAGCGCTGGCTCGGGAGGAGGCACGGCTCCCTGTTGTTTCGGGTGACGCAGGTGCTCTCGGGGCATGGCTGCTTCGGGAAGTACTTGTGTCGCATAAACAGGGAGCCGGACGCCCGGTGTCACCACTGCGTCGACTGCTGGGAGGACACGACGCGGCATACGCTGGCAGAGTGTGCCGCTTGGGAGGAGCCGCGCCGTGCCCTCATCTCAGAAGTAGGCAGTGACTTGTCGCTGCCGGCCGTAGTGGAGTCGATGGTCGGCAGCGACGAGTCGTGGGACGCGGTGGTTTCCTCAGCGGAGGCTGCGGAAAGGGAGAGGGAGATCTCGTCCACTCACCCGGCCCGCAGAAGGCGCACCGGGCGTCGGCGGAGGGCGGACAACGCCCTCTTCCAGCCCCCCTAAATGGGTCCAGGGGCGACGGACTCGGGGACGTCTGTCGCCCCCCACACACCAGGAACCGAGGTGGCGGCGCGTAGTGTTCCACGCGCGCCCCTCTTAGACGTCGCGGGGGGAGTCAAACACCTCACTCCCCCCCAGACCCGAAGAGGCCCGCAGTGGCGGGCCGGCACCAGTCGGGGGTTGCGGAAGGATCGTACGTTCCCGCGACCCCCGGCGTAGGTGTGAGATGGAACACCGGGGTGGTTTTTAGTCAGTAAGAGTCTGACAGACCCCGCCGCCCGCCCCAGGGCGGCGGACATCCATGAGGATCTTCCAAGCCGGAAACAAAAAAAAAAAAATGGTTAGAACTGTGACCGACCGCGTGCGAGCCGAGCTAGCGCTACTTCCTAGTTAGGTTTTTTACCGACTAATTCCGATTTGTTAACCGCGCCCTCACGTAACTTCAGACTGAACTTCAGTTCAGTTATTTTACTGGTTATACTCAAGTAGTGTAATAAATGAATGGCCAGAATGAAGACGATGGAATGGGTAGTTAGGTAAATAGTTCGGCAGTTCGTAAACATTTACGTTCCTAACATTGCAAAAAAAAGATTGTGGGGGGTTCAGATAGTCTCATATTCTTTCTAGCGAGGTTGCACGTGTATAGACTGTAACAGGTGTAATATTCAATGACAACGCTTAGCAGATTTCTCATTACATTTTTAATTTTTACCTGACCAGAAGATTGAAGCCGAATATTGACGTCGTCCCTTATCGTTCCGTTCGAAGCTACCCACGGCCAAGATGATACCGATATTAACAATATCAAGAAAAAATATGGGAGCAATATTGAAACCAAAACGTAACATAAACAATAACTTTATCGACACAAAGCGGCAGAATTTAAAATGTTGGAACAAAATTTCAGCCTAGGAAAGGCAGGCAAATAGATTCTCTGCGTCGAACTCCAATTAAGTAGCAGGTGGTCCAACCACCGACCAAACGTGAGTTCCAAATACGGTACCCCAATGTTCTGTACCACTATGACCAAAAGTAAAACCTCAGACAAAATTAAATTGAGAAACTTTCGCACTATGCGAAAATATAATATTATTTTACCTTCCTTAGTAAGTAATGTTTGTTGCCAATAATAAAATTTGGGACCAAATGAGTTGGAAATTGCAGTTGTTTAAAAGTGACTGGTTATTATTGGTTGTGGTTTGTCTATTGTGTGCAGGGAGTGGGCCAATCCAACTCTAACAGCATCCGGAACATGATAGCAAGTACGATCGTCTGTAATTTATAATGGGAATCGTAAATTTGACTTTGACTGCGTCTCTCATGAGATTCATCAAGCATTGATTGTCAGTTCGTGGGACACTTAACGACCCCAGACGTAATAACAATAAAACTTCTATTGCACAGGGTGGCAACTGGTATACATTTTAATTTCTTGCTATTCAGCGCCATCTATCTACCAGAACATAAATTAAAAATTAACACTGCTGCCAGCGTATAACCATTAAGCAATTGGTAGTATATTTTAGTAGAAGCGTAAGCGTATAATATTTGATTTTGATCTATTCTGAGTTAGTTATTTATTTTTCGTATATATTTTGCATTTTTGAAATTTCTCCAATAATAGTATTGGTTTAATATTTTGTGCATATTGTTAAAAAAAGAAACTATTAGTAGAATTTACAAATATGAAATATCTTTACAGGCCACAGGGTGATATTGAAGTTAGAGACAATTCATTTAAAAAATTGCGATTTTGAGTGTAATTTACGTCGAGTTACTTTCGCTACTCCGTATTTACTAATAATATTGGAAGATAAACGTTCCCATCGTGTCTCTACTTTCTAAATCACATCGAGTTGAGTGTTCCTCCATGATTTAATCGAACAGAATTACAGGTTTGACCATACTATTTAAGTGTTTGTGTTTATACAACAATGTTTTGTTTTACCTAATAAATATGAACATCCAAAATTGGAATTTGTTTTAATATCCTCGAAACAAGAAGGTTAGTGTAATATCGAATTAGATTTAGGTACTGAGTAGAATAATGTAGATTGGTTGAAAATTCTGCTGTGGTAAAACTGAACCAAACATTTCAAATCTAGATTCCTCTAGTTTAGATATTTTTTTATAAGTTTAGTTTTACTACAACAGAATTTTCAACCTTTCTGTATACTACTGAAATCATTCTGTATTCTGTCTACTTGGTACAATAAAGCTATATTATTATCTATAACGTACTATGTAGGTATATTGATGGATGAATAGTGTATATCCTGGTAACTAGATGGCGCTGCCTAAGGAATGCATAAGTTGCCAGGCTATCTTTAGTATAATATATAGTAGTTTATGTTATGTCCTAGTTTATCATTAGTGACTACAAGTTACAGCTACATATATAAATATATGCTCATATATAAGCTACATATGTAAGCGGGCACGCCCTTTATGCATGGAGGCTTTTTATTATGTATTAAGTTCTGTTTACGTTTTTATTATTAATTTCTGCTTGAGTATAGTTTACAATATTGGCGTGTGGTAGCTGACATATGGCAAATAATTCTAATGTTTTTGTGTTTCGTAATGTTAATTACTTATTACTGTATAGAATCCAGTTCTTCTAACTGAACAGACAGCAGTGCTGCTGGGGAGTTGGTTTCACCACTTCTTCTTCCTAGCTAAAGCACTAGGAAGTGGTGAAGGGCGGGCGTTTTGGGGGGACTGTCTTATGCGATTTAACGTTTAAAAAATCCTAATTCTCAGCCTAGTTTGAATAAATGACTTTTGATTTTGATATGTTCTATTGTGTCCTTCAACTGATTAAAAATAAAATTAAACAATGTTTTACTTCTATCATACACTTAGGAGCAAATAAATCGAGCCACTTTATCGTGTATTGGTTTTATTTTTAGTATTTTGGTAAGTATCAATCCGAAACATATACCGCCTAAAAGTTTATTTATTAACCTTTATAAGGAGAGTATTTAACTGTCAACTTTTCATTTAAAATAAAAATTTAAAGGGTAGACTAACTTATCGCATTTAATTTGCTTATAACATTTTGATTGTACTCCATTAAGAAAAGGTTGATTAGGGGTTTTGTTTTATTATTATTTATTTATTTAATTCTGTTTTTAATAGTTTTTTTTTCAGGACTGTTTTAACCCTACAATTTTCTATCAAAATTACCGTTTTTCTTTCAGAGCCACAATAAGGTTATCAATTAATAATTTACCTGCATTGTAAAGGTTATAAAATAACCTCTTAGGCGATATTATTATGTTTCGAATTGATACGGTCAAACTAAAATCACTCTAAGACATAAAAATAGATTAAACTTACCTACATCCCGATTAAAAATGCATTCCTCAAGTAGGTACATAATATATGTCATGTCGATAAAAATATATAATAAATTACCAGAAGAAGTAAGAAATATAAATAAATACAACATCTTTATTAATAAATTAAAATTATTTCTTATAAACAAAAGCTACTATAACGTGAACGAATACTTGAATGAAAGATTATAATTAATAAACTTAGATATATTATTTATCAAGAAGATTATTTAATTAACCACAAGAAATAGCTACCTGCTTACCAAATAATAGAATTGTATACTTGTTGATTGTATGTTATGTTTTGTGAATTATATATAATTATTTTAGTTTTCACAATTAATTTAATTTTAATTTTTGGCTGTGTACGACTGACATTTTTTTTTTAACAGTTTATAATAATAATAACAACTATATTGAATTTTTTTCATTCTAGTTTTGTTTTATTTTTTGCAAATGTATCTAATAATTTGGTTTCATGTATATTTTATTTTATTTTTAAATTTTAGCTTGTAAGAATTAGATTTTGCTGTGCTCTGACAGGGTCTGCAAAGGCTCTTAGCTCTAAGCCTTTTGTTAACACCATGTTTTACCTTGCGGAACGCAAATAAATGAATATGAATAATACCAAGATTAATAACCAGTATACGTGAAAAAAGTAAGTGGCTCGATTTATTTGCTCCCAAGTGTAGATTTATATATTAAATACCTAAAAAAATATGACAAATTGGTAAGCATTTTTAACTTTTCTAATTATTGGGTTTCAGTCAATTAAGTCGATGTAACAATCAATTCGTACCGGAGTCACAATTACCAAAAAGATTTGTGTCTAAGTTATAGAAACTTCGTCTTCATCATGCCTTCTTTTTGTAAAGAAAAAACATTTTATAATTGAATTATAATCTTTTTGCTTTTCTAAAGCTTAAGTAATTGTATTTACTTAGCTACGAGTCAGTTTTTACTGAGGTTACTTAGCGCAAGTTAAAAATATGACTATGTTTTTATTGGAACTGCGCATAAATACAAAAGTTAATCATAAAGTTAGGAAAGTGGAGATTTTTATTAGTGTAAAAATATCACTGCTCGGTCGACTTTTGATAAAAGAGTGGGCACGGTCTAACAGTTTTATTAAATAGATTGTTGTTAAGAATATGTCTTAAAAGATGTTGGAAGTTGTAAACTATAACTAGTTTTGTAACAAACAGAAAGTTCGCAACTTTTAACTAGCTGTCCCAAAAGCGCAATTAGATGAGCGACTCCATTTTAAATAACATTAAACATATACCCTAACTAAAGGAACAGGTAGATTAAAGGCGATCGTATTTATTAGGCAAGTAATTTGTAATTCTATATTGGAGAAAGTACCTACCTATTGAAATTTTCTAAAATTCAATGAATTTCCTAGAATCTATTAGACTTCCACGTGAATAGAATTCAGAATCCTGTTTAAACTAAAGCTAGTCTGTTTGTTTTATTAAAGTAAGTAATAAAGTTGTCAGATGGTTGGTGGCCTCTGCTACCTCAACTCGTAGGTCACGTTCGAGAAAGACGTGGTCTACGTGTTATTGCATTGCGAGTCACCTAGTGACTAAGTTAGGAAGACTTATATGCCTGGGAGTGTTACTGCCTGTTTCTAACCGACTTCAAAAGGAGGAGGTTATCAATTCGTCGGATTTTTTTTTTTTGATGTGTGTTCACCGATTACTCGAATACGCCTGAACCGATTTCGAAAATTATTTCTTTGTTTCAAACGGCATACCTCCCAGGTGGTCCCAGTGGCCCCCCATTAAGAAAAACTTTATCAAAATCGGCAGGACGGTTTAAAAAAAAATAACAGTAAATTATATTTAAATAAAAATAAAAACCGCCTACAAACGCACGTGGACGTGTAAGACGATCGTTTTCGAATTGGTGTAGGGTAGGTACCATAACTAAAAAGTGAAAAATATAAAACTTTTTTACAAAAAACAAACAACCGACTTCCATAAAAAAAACACAATAATGTGAAAAATAACTTGAATTTTGGAAATCGGTGGCAAAAACTAAAATACAGATCCAAAGACACCGACTTCCGAAATTAAAGTTATTTTTTTATTTATTGTGATTTTTTTTGGAAGTCTTTTGTTTTTTTTGTAAAAATGTTTTTTATACAGAGTTGATACGACAAAGGGGCTTTCCTTTAAACTGCCTATACTAGGTACCATTTTCAAGCTCTGTACCAAAAATAAATTAAATAGGAGCAGTAGTTTAGTCGCAAATATTTTTTTAAGTTTTTGCACCGTTTGAACACGTTTTTTGTGCTTTTTATTTTTATACCGTATCGAATTAATACTAAACACGTATAGTATACGTAGTGTAATTTAATGCCCCTCTGTCATATACATTCTGTATGATGCACCCTCTTTGGATGCCCCCAACTAGATCGAACGACGACCTAAAAAAGGTGGCTGGGACGGACTGGATGCGGATTGCGGAGGAAAAGATGTTGTGGCGCAGCCTGGGAGAGGCCTGTGTACAGCAATGGACTGCGATATGCTGAGTTGATTGATATGCCTGGCCAAAAAAAGGTGTATTTTATATGGGTACATTTTTTACAATAACTGTTCTATAAACATTAGGGAGCATACCGTAGTGTATGCAGCATATACTACGTCACCGCGTAAAGTAGACGCAGCGCGCTTCCACTGTATCGGTATCGGTATCGTTGTGTAAAACTATGACAATAAACAATAATAAAATTAAATAGGTGTAAATATGATTTGTTGTTTTTATTTATAATTAATTTTCCATGATATATACATATATAGTTTTGTGTAAGATAAATGTTAATGATCGCCACATACCCATTTAAATATTTTTATGACTCATTTTTATTTAGTTTACTGCTCAGTTTTTACTGCCAAACTTGTTAATAAACATATATTTTTTAGCATTTAATTTACCAAAACTACAATAAACAACTGCCGCTTCCAATCCGTACCCATTTTATATTATTTATGTAGTCACATTATTATTTCTATAAAGTCTTACTTTTTACGTAGAGAAGGGCGCGGGCGCTGTCAGCTCCTCCAGCTGACCTTCTCTTCTTTTGTCCATACCTAATTCCACATATGAAATAGTGTTTATATTTAAAACATGCCATTATCTTATGAGACTTTCGTGGAGGTCGGTTGGCAAAACCAGACCATATCTCTATAGTACTTACAACAATTTACTTGTAGTCAGAAATCGGAAGACAACAAAGCTGTTTCACGGCAGAATAAGTTATGATAGTACATCTCCTGAAAAGCTTTTTCACAAGAGAGCTTCTTGTTACTTATTACTGAAAAGGATTCCTGTGACCTGCTTCACGACTGTCTAGTAAGAAATGTCAAAGAAAAACATTATTGTCACAGGCAGAGAGAGTTTCTGAGAAATTCTAAGTGCACCTCTATACTCTAATTCCTACCAAATGTCATCTTCAGTAGTTTCCTATCTATATCTGTGCCTACATAATTATTATAACATTAAAGTCGCTTTTCGTGTGACCGCGTAAAGTACGCAACGGATTTTGATGCGGTTTTCACCATCATTTAAAGAATCTATTCCAGAAGATTTACGTATATAAACTGTTTAATACAATATTCAACTTACATCAAACATCAACATACTTATTATCACATCAACGTAGGTAATTAAAGAAATCTCGATGTTTTCTCAAGTCCTTAAAACCGTGCGAAACAGAGGCGGGATGCTATTAATATTATAGACTGTAAACATTGCTGCATTTTCAACTTCCTCATAAATTTTCCCTAGGTACCTGTAACAAAGAGATATTAACATGTTAAATTCAATTGAGTTATTGAATCGCACCGGTTTATTAAACTCCAAGGACCCCATATTAAAAAGGTGCCTACAATATTTATATCACGTTTGCGAAAACAATCGCGCCTTTATTAATAATTACGTTAAGCGTTGTTTACAGTGGGACGGAAAATAAAATTTTATTTCCCAATTTAAAATGTTATAACGATATCTACGTTTTTGCTGATTTTTGAGTTCAATTCGTGCGGGAGTGTGGAGCGTATTTTCATGGAATTATTTATTGGGAACGGAAATTCATTTATTTCTATTAGTTGTTCTTTTGAATGTCTTTGCCGTCTGATTTTAAAACGACTTCTAACCTTCTAGCCAGTTATTGTATTTCGAACTTTATTCCGACTATCGTAGCGTTCTTATACAAAGTTGTCAACTTAGGCTCGTGTTTAACGTCAGTTTTTGTAATTAGAATTTTGTCCAAATACAGTTCTAGATTCTAAAATGGCTTGATGCTTAAACCTGGTTCTAAACACAAACTTTGTTTTGTAATAAGGCCGTGGAAGTAATGTAGCCTTCGAAAAAAAATGCAGAGAACGCTTCAGGTCTTAAAAATACGTCCTGTCCTGTTCCCGTAGCTAGCCAAAGCGGTGCAATTGGAAGTGTCCGTCAGTCGCGCGACCAGCATGGCCGTCTGTCACCGTTTGATACGGGCTTTACAAAATTGTTACGCCTCGAGGCAAAAAATAAAAAGCATCCTCTGCCGTCATACGGATGTCTCTTGTTTCGAGTTCGTATGTAAATGGTTTCGAATGGGAACAGAATTCACGATAATATAATAAATGTTAAATAATTCAATTCTATTAATGTCTGATAATGAATCAACTTACCATTTCATAATTCAAAGCTGGTTTGATGATGATCTTATAATTGAAAGAAGTCGATTAATCGATAATGTTATTCATATTCGGGCATGCACGTCATTATGGAATGAAATACAGGAATGAGTATTTAGAAGTCGAAAATTCAAGCACATCATACTTTTTGTAGGTACATACATTATCTCTTTCTTAGGGCCGGTTTTTTTGGTAGTTAACTCAGCCATTAGTTAAAAATTTAACCATAGCTACTATTTTTACCTAATGGTTGAGTTAATGGTTAAATTTTGGCAAAATGTGTTGATATTTTTGATTAATGCTTGAGTTATCTACGGACCAAAAAACTGGCCCTTAATGTAGCTTGTCACTCAAAACACATCATATTCTACATTACCCACTAACACAAAACCTTTTCAATCTGTCTAACTGCCATTCTTACAAGAACAATACACCTAGAGGCGTCCTAATATCCCGAGTGTAACGTTGAATGAATACTAATAACACGAGTTGAAGTAATTGTGTCCTAGACATTGTAACATGATGGAGAGCTTCCATTTGGAGCCAACGAACATTAGTAAGTAATGTTTGGATGTAATGGAGATTTCTTTGTCTTTGTTGGGCTTTTCAGGAGGAGCTTGATTATTTTTCTTAACGTTGGTAGTAAGTAGGTAGCTAGCAGCCACTTCCAGGTTGAAGCAAATTTTATTTGGGTAAAGTGCTCAAGGCGATTAATCAATTGTTCTGAACCTATCCAATCGGCCGTTTTTAACCATTTATGCAGGGTGATTTGTTGAGATGAGTCAATATGGAAAAATTTTAAACTACGTAGGTACCTACCTACCTATTGGAGGTTCTAAGGAAGTATATCGTCGATTTTAAAGTTACGAAAAACTAGTTTTTTTTTTGTACCATTATGTACTTAATGACAATGACGGGCTCCGCTAGGGCCGATGCCTGCCAGGGTTGCGGGAAAGGGAGAAGTTATTTGATGACTACCAATCCTCAAAAAAAAAGTACGTCATAAATTAGCCTAAATCGTAGTGACTTCATAGCTAAGCACAGAGTAGGGGTAGAAGAACTTATACAACGTTGAAGGTGGATGCGCTAAGGAATAACCGAATATTTCAAGTCATATTTATCGCCCACGTACAAAGCTAGTCCAAAGAAACTATACTAATATCTACAAAATGTGAACCACTCAGCGCTTTACACTTTAAAACAATATTTTACACTGTAAGCCCTCCCTAAGAATAACTTCACGTAACTACTGTAGACCTGAAGTCTTGAAGCAGTCGTTACAAAGTTCTACGAACAACGAATGCACTTTCGTGCAGAATAAATGCCGAGTCTTAGTATTTTTCATTCTCGTTCAGTTCGGGTCGTTACATTAACTGACTGAACTTGAGTTGGATTTTCTCACGTTTGCGAGTTAACGGCTCTCAAGTTAACACGGTAGTATAGTTTTGTTACGTTAGGGAGACGTTTCGAAATTCGGATGATGTTTGGATTTGACTTTTCTTGACTTTTGTAATTGGTTTTAGAAATGTCAGGATGTAATGGTGCCGATTCTGTTGTACACCGAACTAAACTAACTAAACTATCACTAAAATTCCTTACTTTTGGCTATGAGAATCTTAACGCTATTCTGCAAAATAAAATCTCTAAATTTAAAAATAATTTTGACACATCTAAAATCAAATTTGACAATTATTGCGACTCCACGTGGTACTTGTTTGCCGTACCACGTGATCTTTTTTTAGAGCCGTAGGCGCGCATTATGTGCGGCCTCGACTTGTTTTGTATGGAATTTTTTACTTTTTGTATGGAAAATATAAAAAAATATTACCAACACGTTGAGTTTTATAGGTTTACGGATTACAAAGGGGGTCGAAATTTTCATTATTTTTGCGATAGGACACACCGTTTTCGAGATATAAGCAAAAGAAAAGAAAAAAAGATACAGTACTGTTTTTGCATCTGAAGTCGACGTGTTGGTGTGAATTTTAGTTCATGACAACTAATTTTATTCCACACCTTTTTAATCGCGATTAAAAATAGTCAGATTTAGTTAAGACAATCAAATTTTTTGGTGAAAAACGTAAAATTCAGAATAGCAAAATTGCCATTTTCACTAAATTATAATCTCAGTGCCATCTTAGTGCTGTCAAACTAAAATTTAGTTAAGTTGTGTCACTTTAGTCAATTTCAGAATGGGAAATCGTCGTTTGACAGGAATAAACTAAATTTTGGTGATTTTTAGTCTAGTTTAGAGAATTTTGTGACAAGAGAATCGGCACCAATGTTTGTTGTGTTCACTTCTCTGTTTTATAATAATAAAGTAAAACTTTGTTAAAAAAAATATAACGACAAAAATAAGTCTTGAACATCTTCAGGCCTTTGTAACTTCAGCAAAGACGAGGAATATACAGAACTCTGTGTTACAGCCTCATTACCAATAGCCTCAATTCTTATTTTGAATTTTATTTCGTAATGGCTGGAAACAACAAACGGCTCATTAAAAAAGTTTGCTTTTATTTTTGTGTCAAAAATTCTTTGTTCTCTTATTTTGTAACTTTAATAGGTTGGGCTTTTCACATTTCTTTTGTTTGTTCCCAGATTTTTTCGTAACTGAATTTTGGTAGCGTAGATCTAAATTATGATTTGGGATTCGAATTTTTTAACTATTGCCCTAAAGCAACGTTACCTCGCAATTTTAAGTAGCAAAATTTCTACTTATTTCGTAGCTGTAGCTTTTTAAAATTACGTTTTAAGATGATTTTATGACACCCATTTTAAAAAGCTTAAATGCAATTATACTATGTTAAGTTGGATCATATGTACACAAGTTGTCAAAAAGACGTTAAAATGTATTTCCTTTTACGACAAATAAATGCTACAAGACCGACTTGAAAAGAACGTTCGAGTATAAGATACCAAACATATTAATTTTTCCAGCCAGTGTTGAACCGCAGTACGTTCTATTTAATACATCTCGTACCAAAAATAATAAAAACTGAATCTCCCGTAAGACAAAAAACAACAGAAAACAATCACAAGACAAGAATCGTTTTAGAATAACGTTTTATCTCAAAATATAAAACGTATTAAAATTTTAACGCGAGCTTTCATAGTTACTCACTGAATGTGCCTTTTTATATTTTTTTACGTGAAGGAAAGGAACACAGGGAAGTAAAATGTGTGGACATATAACGGGTGTAAAAAGACACTTAACGAAGCCGAGAGTCACTTGTACTCTCCGTAATTGTAATTTTTTTTGTACTGGACCATTCCAGGGAACCGTCTGGTTACGGAAATATTGGAGGTCAAAATTCCAACTTTTACTGACGTTTCTGTACGAAAATAAGTTTTTATTTTTATAACACAACTTTAAACAAAATCAAAGTCAAAAGTTTCCCAGCAATTGTTTTAGTGCTAAGTTACCAAGTTCAGAATGCGAAGTTGACGGCTATGTGATGGTCTTTTAACACCCTGTATGAAGACGCTTTTAAATTTCCGTTTACGATAACACCTATTGCCATACATTTATATGGATGTGGACGTGGACGTCCACCATAATAATTATCATCACGTTAGACATTATAAAGGCACACAAAAAACTGTATAAAAAGAAACGTCGGGGAAACAGCATATTTTAATGCAAGCTTTCATAGTTACTCACTGAATGCCATAATAATATTTCATTGTAGCGTGGTTCGCATTTTTCTTTACTCGAGCATGAAATATGTGGAGGAACGAAAATACTGACAATTGAATTAAATATTTAGTTTGTGGCGCAAGGTTTTTGTTGAGAAATAGAACATGGCATAATTTATAAAGTAGGTGTATATTCGGATATCTATGGTGTATATAAATATAAAAGTGTATATAAAGTACGTGTTAAGTTTACATGGTCATCTTAATTTACCTGAAATAAGTTTAAACAGGAGCAAGAAGAAAAAAAACATGGATTTTTGACGCGCATGAATAAGTTCAATGACAGATGAGCTTGGACGCGTTCCAGTCTACGTAAGAAAGGTTTAATTTTTTAACTTAGCATCAAATATACGTGGTGAAGGGCGACACGATGCGTCTACTACAAGTCAAGAATTATAGGACGTCTTGGACCAACACCTTCACACAATAAGCATCGAACTTCACTTGGAAAGTTCGTTTGACTTCTATTTAAATCCTTATAAAAAATAATATAATGCGAATATTATAATGTATTATTTTACATATATGTATTGCATTATTTATTTATTACTGTTAAATGCCCGTGACTTCACAGCGGGCCCTATCAGAGTACCAGCGTTGCGGCATTTATTTTTATTTTTTAAATGTCGCAGCATCATGTTGAGATAGGAGCCTTTTGGCCTCGTATAGGAATTTCTGTTTCCTTTTTCTTTTGTTACTTTTTGTTTTACATACTTTTTTGTTACATAGTTTGGTTTTTTATTTTATAATTTAGTTTGTGCACTTCCTGTACGAGTCACAATAAACACTTTTTCTTTCTTTCTTAAATTTCCCGAAATTTCTACGTAGGTACCTATAGTACACCCACATTTCGCCAGGTAATAGGGGGCGAGCCTATTGCCTGCCTATTACTTGGCACACATCCAGGCTCTGGGCTGCTACTGAGAAGGTGAAAGGAAGGTGAAGGGGGTGAGGGGAAGGTGGTGGAAGGTAGGGGAGAAGTGTACCAACAGTTACTATTACTGCTGTTGGTACACTTCTGCCCTACCCTTCGGGCCAAACATGCGTGATGTTATATGGTTTCAAGTACCTACCTACGAATTTAACAATATTAAACGGTCCCTTCAAATTATGTTTACAAAAATCCTTACGTTTAGAAACAGGTTTATTCAAAAGCAATACTAAGGTTGTGATGGCACTTGGCACCTGTGTCGATATGTTAATGTAATTACCAAATGGATCGGTGTGGCTGCTAATACAGACACCGAAGTATACTATTAGTTTGGCATTGCAAAATATTGTTGCGGCATTTTGATTAAAAACTCCATTGCATTGGGGAGCTTTTGTAAGGCACTCAAGATTTCCTCTAGGTTTTAAATTGATATTTTCAGTGCGAAACATAACTTTAATTTTATTTTTGTTTAAATGTTTGAATCGAAACGGAATTTTTACACAATATGGACTAAGAAGAGTATTTTATATAAATATGCAAGCTAATATATAAATCTATTTTAAACGGCCTAAAATAACACGATCTTTTCTAAATATTTCGTTTAGTTATAGACATAATATATTCATTCTGATGAAGAACAGCAAGGCACTCGACCTATAAAATCGGTGTTTAAATCGTAATATCAATAGTTTCATACATCCTTGTTAGGAGCAGCACTTAGAATTAAACGGCAGCATAAATATATTTATGTGACACCCGGATTTGCGTCCTGGAATGCAAGGCTTCCTGGGTTATACCTCTGTATTTAATATTGTTGATGCTAAACTTTACCTTTCTTTAGTAACACTATAGAAACTAGAAGGGAGCTCAGTAAAAGGAGAATCGCGACTAGAAGAGTCCAAATGGTCAGCATCATTTCTGGCCGAAGAATTTATATATTCGTCATAATCAACAGCATCTGTCATCATTTTAGTATTCGGCTCAGTTCATTAGCTTTGTGTACGTTTGAGTGCATGTCCACACGGGAAGTGCAGGATTTCAATCCATCAGATTGAATCGCGACTGTAGCCCACTGCCTGACCCAATCAGATTTAATGTCATGCCTCGTTGATAACACTGTACAAATTATCATATAACAACACCAAAACATCGTGTTCTTTTGTTTTGTTTTGAGTCCATTACGCATTTACTTCGTGCTCCATGCAGCGTCAACCGTTATCAACACACCTCGTATGATAAAATTACCATAACATTATGCTGTTCAAGCGATCCCTTGGGATACAATTTCTAAATATTCTATTTCCCTACCCCATAGTTACTTTTATCGTATTGCTTACTGTGTGCGGAAAGGGCTTGTTCACAGTAATTTTTGTTTTACTGCAGGTTTCGGTTGCATGGCCCGGGCGAAAAATAGTCATAGTCTTAGTCATTTTATTATCCTATAGTATAGTAGTAGTATTAAGTTCTTATCCTAAAGTAGCAGTCGGATTTATATTTTTGTTTAATAGTTATCTATTGATTGTGTACCTACTTCTCTATCTTTTGGTTCAAGCATCTGTTACAATTATTCAAACTCAACCGTTATTTACCTATTAGGCTGGTTTGTATATGCTATGTCATTTATCTGGGTGTTGTGCAAAACAGTATTGTGGTTTTGCATTTTATTTATTCCTCTTTTGTTTTCACCGCTTTCCAAAACTGAATAAAAGTCGTTTTTATTTAAGTAACAGTTTTTTTAAATCCGTGATTTTATTATATTTCCTTTTAGCTTTTCTGGTATTGATATTTTTAATTAGTTTAATCTTACGCTGAATTTACGGGCTTCGACTGGGCTCCTGTTTTAGTTTTATACAACCTTCTGTAAACTAATTAATTTAGCCAAATTCTTATCTGCATCTTTTCTGTAATACCTATGCTTGAGGTTCTAAAATTACGAATGAACATTGATTCAGCATAATATAAATTTAAATTATCTCTGTACAAATACCCTAGACATGTGCCGACATAAATCTTCTCAGCAGTGAAGTGACATTACGAAATCTAGTAGAATAACTTTATGCAAATAGACGTATGTGAGGGTATGATAAAGGATTTAATATCTTAATATAAAATAATAGTTATGATGGTCTGTACCTATGTTGAGGAGCTTTAATATATAAATAATTTTCAAAGTGTTATTAGGTTTAACAGTTTAAGCTGTTTCATTACTTTTAGCGGTCTTGGTGTGATGATATAAAAATTATGCGGTGTAATTGTTACGATAATTAAGATAAGTAAGATCACAGAATTTATACTTTCTGTGTATCTTATCATTAGACAGCCTAAACACTGTCCAGTTACAAATAATTGTCATAATTTGGTGTGTTTTAAATTTTAGATGTAAGTTGCTTACAGCACTCAAAAACTACTTTACTGTCTATCATAATGGTGACGCTAATGATCTCCTTATAATAAAGCAAGCAACTTTATCTCAAAGACAGCTGCGGTATGAATTACATCAAACTTTTCCACTTACCAAACCTTTTAGAGTAAAACTGTGGTAATATTTCAACGAGCATGAAGCCGCAGTCAACACTAGTTTCATAATAAACTTTGATATCAATTTAGTTTTGCAAATTAGCATACAAATTAGCCTAAATTTAACACTAAGCTGTGTCAAGCCTTATCTCAGGTTCCAAACTTAGAGCCAATAATTGTTGAAACTTAGTAAATGAGATGTAAATGAATACTATATCTTAGGCTGTGTCTAAATTAAGCCTTTGAAGTAATATTTAATGTTTGTCTTATGTATTTAGGTTGTTAATAGTGGCGAGAGAATTGTTGAGCGCGCTATTTGGTTATATTCAAGTTATCCTTTGTAAGATGAATTGTGAGTGAGTTTCAGGTAAGAAATCTTACCTGTAAATTACAGGTTACTGGCAAGAACTATTTAATGATTCAGGTTGTCACATTCTTTTTCTTTTTAGTAGCAGTGAAGTCTGTTCCAGTAATGTTAGGAGTCTTGAAAGCTATAAAAACCTGTTCTAAAATAAAAATAATATAATTATAACACAGAAATTAGGAAACCTTGAAGCGAATATTTCCATCCGAAATATTTGAAACAGTCTCCGACGCGCGACGTTTACCGAAAAAGGACATTTTAAACTATTTTATGATTCTCCTTTGAAGGGCTGTGAAATATTTTGTCGCAAAAATATCGAACCTCTTTGTTACATGTGAACCATATAACTCAGTAAATGACTTTGATAAAATATGGCATGATATGTTAGATTTATTGCGCCTATAAAATTATAATGTGCTGTCTACAGCATACTCAACGCAATGGGCGTGAAATTGAAATTTGAAATAGTCTGCGTTTAGTTTTAGGGCACTTATTTTTCGACTTCGATTAAATTTTGCTGAAAGTGGTGGTTGCTCTCATAACCGTAAACCTTGCGGCAAAAAATTATAAATATGACAATGACTAAGTATAATTTATTGTTGTACTCTTGATTTATATTTTAGTTACTATTTTATTATATGTATACAGGGTGTCCCTGGAAGTATGCATCAAATCGAAAAGGGGCGTGTGCAAGGTCAGTTCCAAAGTTGTTAACCCTGAGAATGTCGGTGCAATTTGTAAAGGTTCATAAGTTATGACCAATTTATGTTATTTCGGTCAATTCGAATAGTGCTCAAAGAAAAATCATTAAAAAAACTATCAGGGCTATATTTTTTTTTTCTGGACGTTGTAGAAGAGCTGGCCTTTCATGTGGTAATACTTTTACGCAGCTAGAAAACAAATGCTCAATAAGAAAAACATTTACTGCAAAGGCAAACGCTCTGGCAAAAATTTTACTCAATTTACGAGCGATTTTCACATTGAAACTTTTTTTCGTAAAAGTTACAATATCGAAAGTAAACCACGTATAAAAAAAAACTTGCCCAAGTCATACAGCTTCTTTGGAGGTATGAATCTCTGGGATATTCTTATCAGTTTAAAAGTTAGGCAATTTTGTTAACAAGGAGGTCGTATTTTTACAATTTTATAAGTTTCAATTTTCATTTGTTTTAGCTTAATTAAAGATTTAATTTTAATCCCTAGGCATTGATAGTCTATCTGAACACTAACTGTCATGTGGTTTAGGATTAAATAAAATATTTTCGGTAAACTTTTTGTGATCCCATGAGTCATGTTATTTGCCCTAGCTAGGAGCGGGAACGGGTCAAAACAACACAAAAAATGGCGCCGGCGCACGGTTGCACTCCGGTAGAATTTTTTGTAAGTCGCTACCAGCTTGTGACTGCGCACGTACTTAATTCAGTATTAAGTTACGTTATTTGGATTATGTTACTTGGACTTCATTTTTGCCTGTGATTTGACACTGATTGGACACTGTTTGACCTGAGTATCGCTTAGTACATCAGCCATGAATATGTAGATATGCGTTTCATTAACGGGTTATGTGATGGAAATGCACGCCAAGCTGCAAGAGTGTATCGACAGCGATATCCTAATCGGGACCGGATTACCGAGTATCCCATCGTGTTCACTCCGCTTAGGCAGAAGGTAGAAACCCAGCTAGGGAAGATACACCGAGCATTCCAGACCTTGGAGTCGAAGATGAGGTGCTTCAAATGCTACATGAGAATCCAATGACAAACTTGTCATTGGATCCCCATGTAGCATTTGAAGCACTAATACAAGCACATAACAAAACATTATTTTTCTACTATTTATTAATTCCAAATAAATTAATGAATGAATTATACTTAAAAATATAGCCAGTAGAGTAAATAAATCCAAAATAATTATGATGTTCAACCATTCATACTTCTTTTTAGACCTAATTTATTATGGTGGACAACAAACATTTTTTTCCAAATGGACAATAAATATGCAATTGACTCGTCTTGTATTCGTCGCTTGTCAAGAATGTCAGGGATTCTGAGATCTGTGGTACATCGTACTGTGAAACGACATAGAGTTCATCCCTATCACGTTCAACGTGTGCAAGGCCTTTTACCCAGTGATCATGACCCGAGAAGCTTTTTGTAAGGAAATGTTACGTCGCCATCGTGAAGATCCTCAATGTTTTTACAAAATTTTATGGAGCGATGAAACAAGTTTCCGAAGGGTGGAGATTTTTAACATGCATAATCTGCATTTTTATGCGTTCGTCAACCCACGCACTGTGCGAAGTGACAGCTTGCAGCATCAGTTCGGAGTAAGCATGTGAACTGGGATAGCGGGACAGCTAATAGGTCCTCATGAGTTACCTGCTAGACTCGATGGCCCCTTATACTTGAGATTTCTTCAGAATGTCCTAAATGGTTTACTTGAGGAAGCATCATTTAAAACCCGTTGAGACATGTGGTTTCAGCAAGACGGGGTTCTTCCACATTACGCAAGAGTCGTAAGAGACCACCTAGACATAACTTTCTCTAGTCATTAGATTGGAAGAGGGGAAATATTGACGACACGGTTGGCGCAGTGGTTAAGCAATTGACTGCTGCGTTACGTGTCGCGGGTTCGATCCCCGCACGGAACAAATATTTGTATGACCTGCAAGTAGTTGTTCCGGGTCTGGCCGTTTGTGTATGTGAGTTTAAATGTTTGTAGACGCACCCACGATACAGGAGAAATTCCTAGTGTGGGGAAACGTTTTAAAAAACAAAAAAAAAATTGATGACCAGCACGTTCCCCAAAAAGCCCATACTTAAAGCCTTCTTAAAGATTTCTTTCTATGGGGTTATTACAAAGAGATGAAAAACGAGACAGAGCGGTACCGAGGAACAACTTTGTAGGGAAATCACTGTTGCAACCTCATACATAAAAATAATTCCCGTGCATTTAGACCAGAGGTCCCCAAACTTTTTTGTCTCATAGACTCTGGTTGTTGTACTCTGTGCATAGACCATTTGCCATGTTTTTCGGTTTTGGGTAGACAATGCCATATTAGCTGAGCAGAGGGTTAGCTTATATTGCATTTTTAAAAATTCATCAACTTAAAATGTGTTATGACTGATATTTATCTGTAGTGAGATGTCGAAGAAAAAAAACAATAAAAACCCACATACATTTTTATACATTTATTGATAAATCCGAAATTAAAAAAACCCAAAATAAAATGAATTACCTATGTATTACATAAAATAAATAAGTAAAAATAATCGCATTTGAGTGGGAGGGTTGAACCTGGTGCTTTGATAATACATTTTCAATATTTGGCTTCAATTTAGTGAGGTTTAATCTTAAATCTCCTCGGTTAATGATGTCTAGTTTATTTTTACGTAGTTTATATTACGTTCGGCGATGCCAGTTGTGTTTCAGAGTAAGGGGAAGGAATTTTGAACACCTACTATAATTTCAATTTAATACACTAGCATTATTATTCAGTTTGTTGTTTTATTTTATTTTGCCACGAAGATAGAACATTGTAAAAATACGAACTACTTGTTAATAAAATTCTCTAACTTTTAAAATAGTATTTTTTTGCCAGACCGAAGCCATTAAATGTTATTTCTTATTGAACACATGTTTTATACCTGCGTAAATGTATGACCACGAGGAAGGTCCACTCTTCAACGTCCTACAATAAATTAAATTGATAGCCCTGATAGATAGTTTATGATTTTTTTCTTTGAGCACTAAGAGAAGTTATTAAAAAAACTAAAATTGGACCGACATTCTCGGAACTAAAAAAAAATGGAAATGACCTATTCGATTTGATTCATACTTCCAAGGTCACCCTGTATGTAGTAAATTAGCAAAATAGTTATAATGATCGTGTTATTGTGTTTTAAAAATAAAAAAATAGAGCTGAAAAACTTTCCTATAAACAGAACTTTATCACCGAATATCATACTAAAACAATCGGCTTATAAAAATGTCGTCGACACATCAAGCTGCAAAAACATCAAACCTCCAATAAAATCCCAAGTACAAACAAGACGGAAATTGCCTGTAAAATCAAACAACGCGGCAAAACACCATTCAAATCTCAATATCTCCGACCAAAGCAATCTTTTTACGCGTATTCTTTAAAAACACCTACAAAAGACGACTACATTAATTTGTGCGCGGATTATGGCTTGCTTACGAATATTCTCGCAAAAGGTCCCATAATGCTTCCCTGGGGGACCCCGGGAATGTTTTGGGAGATCATACAAGACTACGTGATACAATAACGGTGGAATACCGCTACGGTTTAAACAGTGTTGTCTGTTTTGCAGGTGTGATAGTATTGAAAGGGACAATGGTAATATTCTGTGACTAAAGATATGAGGAATTCGTGTGTAAGCGTATTGAATGGACTAGTTAGTGCAATTGTAATTTAAAAAGTGTAATTTCTTAGTAGCTTACGACTTTGATGCCCGGTTTCTGAAGTTCCCAGATAAATTCTCATTAGCTATTGGTTCAATAAAGTTATGCTTAAGATAAACGTCGGTTAGCTGTCACTGCGTTTCTGGATACGCAACAAACCATTCAATAACTATGAAACCGATAACTAGTTTTTTAGTTGGCGCTAGATGGATCTGTATAACAGTTTTATTAATAATTATATTTTTCGAGGGTGAATAAGTGGCTTAATTTACTATTAGAAAGTCGCCGACTTGCTATTATTTCTTTAATAAATAAATATTTCCTGTTTGTTCTACAATTAGCAAAATCAACGAATACCAGTGTTTATTTATTAAATTTTTTAATTATTGTTTTTTTTTCTTAAAATTTTGTTTATAAAAACAGGAGTTAATTAATTTACTTTTGAAGTAATTACTTAAATAAGTGCAATAAGATTTATGACAAACAAGACGTCAATCATTACAATATCGACCCTCAAAATAAAAAAAAACAAACATTGTGTTCAACAGCTTAACAGTGAAACAATCGACCAATATTTAAAAAAAAATGGGTGGGTCGATATTTTTGTTAACCAGTATAGTTGTCAAACCGATAAACGGCAAACATTGGTCAGATAAGTTAACTTAAGTTTAAACGAGAGTTTATCCTACATTACGATGTTCGGAAACGCATTTCACAAGTTAACGAACCAATAGCGCTATTGGATAGATAAACCACCGTTAAAAGTGCCTCAGAAACCGGGCATAGTCACGCTTTTGTCCAAAGATGTTATGGTTTTTTTTTAACTATTCACTTAAAGCTTTTTTTTTATAAACGTGTAATAATCAGTGATCGGAATAGGTAGGGCTAATATACCTAAAGTTCAAAGAACAGAGACAAAAAAAGTGGAGACTTCCTCACGATTTTTTTTTTCGGTTTATTTGTTCCTATTTTCGGGACATCACTTATGTACATTTAATATTAATGTTATTAATAGAGTAAACTAATTGAAATAATTTTCCTTTTTATCCGGCTTCAATTACAAGGAGAACGTTCTCAAAAAACCAGTAGATACGTTTTCTATTGTTATTAATTCAGGTTAAGAACTGGCTCCGCCTCATGTTTTCGTTTCCCAGAATAGTCAAAACTTGCTCTCTCTTTCTATCTTTTGGGTGTCACTGGTAAACAATGACAAAAAGGTTGAGGGGTACAGGCGTAGACAGAGAATGCTATGTCTACGGGTACAGGGGTGGTTCGCATTCCAAGCGTCGTCGTGCGCGCATCACTCACTCCTGTAGTTCCTCAAGTTGTGTATGCATATTTGACTCGTGAATTGTTTCTTTTTTGACCTGTACTTGTTTTATCGTTTATTGGATCCGCGCTTACTTACATCGTTCAAACGAAGATTGGAAGATTACCTTTTTTTTAACAATAAAAATCGTTCCTACTCTTTTTTTTAAACAGAAACAGGAATTGAATTAAATAGTTGCTTTACTTTATAAATTTTTGTTGTACTTAAGTAATGTTCCGAAACCCAGGACATGAGTCCCGAAAAATAATATAATAATATAAATAAATATGAGACAACATCCACACAAGGTCTTCAGGTCCAGAACTAGGTAGAACCTGTACTACGGTAACCTGATGACTGATATACTTAATTATATACATATAAACACCCAGACACAGGTCAAACATACATGTTCATGCGCACAAATGTTTGACTTGTCTGGGGATCGAACCCGGGACCAGCGGCTCAGAAGGCAGGGTCGCTACTCAAACTCAAACTCAAACTCAAAGCATTTATTTCAAATAAACCAATTACAGGCACTTTTGAATTGTCAAGGGGTCGGTCAGTCAGAAAGATGAAGCTAGTTGCCCATTCCAAAGCGTAGTAGGTACCTATGGAGAAGAACGGGCAAGAAACTCCATGGACACTCTTTTAAATCAAAATATTGTTACAATAGAGTGGTTACATCATTCATGCTGTAATTATACATGTGAGAACGATGTAGAAAGACGTGCACGTTAAAAGCGTCCGTAATAAAAAGATAAAAACAATTATGGAATTAAAATAAGCCGTGGCAGCTACGGACGGCGCCCGTTCACGAACATGACGTATGGATCAGCACCATTCAGCTCAACCATTTTGAAGGGAACTCAATGATCCAATACACACGCCACCACCAGCGACACATTTGAGTGAGCATGACATACTCTCAGCCGCCAGGGCACATTCAAGTCAATGAAAGACGAACCCAGTAAGCTTTATAGTGGGTACATAGTGCTCACACATGTGCTATGCAATTATACAATACTATGAGATTGAATTTATACAATGCAAAGATAGGTTGTACAATCTTCATCAGCTCCAACACTATTTTCGAATGCTAATTAATTAGTTTACGCGCCCTTGTGGAGCAGGACCAGCCCTGAGCCAAGCATTTTTGTCAGCGATATAATCCCCCAACTTATAATATGCTTGGCTGAATAGTGTGCGTTTTATACAGGATTTAAATTTCGTTTCATTCAGTTGGAGTATGTGGGGAGGTATTTTATTGTAACATTTTAAACAGTACCCCATGAAGGATGAGTCTACTTTAGCCAGTCTGAAACCTGGTTGAACTAATTGGTCCCTATTTCTAGTCCTATAATTGTGTCTTTCACCTCTTTTACTGAAAAGATTTAGATTTTTCCTTACGTACATGATGTTTTCATAAATATATTGACAAGGTACCGTCATGATGTTAATGTCTTTAAACAGTTCCCTTAGAGAATCGCGCCTGCGGAGGCTGTATATTGCTCTGATAGCTCTTTTCTGCAGAATAAAAATAGACTCAATATCGGCAGCCCGTCCCCATAATAAAATACCGTAAGACATGATACTATGAAAATAGCTGAAATAGACTAGCCTCGCGGTATCTACATTAGTAAATTGACGGATTTTTCTTACAGCATATGCTGCTGAACTTAGCCGTCCTGCAAGAGATGTTAAATGAGGACCCCATTGCAGCCTTGAGTCTAGCGTTATTCCCAGGAAAACAGTTTCATCGACAAATTCTAGTTTCTCGTTATTCAATACTATGTCACAATCACTACTTTTAACATTCGGTAAAGCAAATCTTATGCATTTAGTTTTTTTCCCATTTAATACTAAATTATTAGCAGTGAACCAATTAAGTACCTGCAGTAGGGCATTATTTACGTCGTCAAGATTTGATGCACCTCTATTTATCTTAAAGATTAAAGAAGTATCGTCAGCAAATAATACCATTTGTGGTTGGTTTTTAAATAAATGGGGTAGATCATTAATATATACTAAAAAGAGGAAGGGACCTAATATCGATCCTTGTGGAACACCCATTTGTACTTTTAAATGAAGTGAATTGATACCATTTATTTGCACTTTTTGTTGTCTATCATTTAAATAAGAATGTACTAAACTAAGCGCGAGTTTACCTAGTCCGTAATGCTCAAGTTTTAAGAGCAAGGTTTCGTGATCAACGCAGTCAAATGCCTTGGAGAGGTCACAAAAGATCCCTATGGCATCTTGGGCCTCCCACGCTGTAAATATGTGTTTTAATAAAGTGACACCGGCGTCAGTCGTACAACGTCCTTTGGTGAAACCATATTGCTGATCGTGTAAGATTTTGTTGGTGTTAAAATGATTAAGCATTTGATTGAGCATTACCTTTTCGAACACCTTGCTGAATACTGGCAACACAGATACTGGTCTATAATTGTTGGTGTCTTTGCTGTCCCCAGATTTAAAAAGTGGTATAACCTTACTGTATTTCATTAAATCCGGGAAGACTCCTTGATCTACACACAAATTAAATATTAAAGCTAAGTATGGTGCTATAGTCTCGATTATTGCTGTACAAACTTTGATAGACATTCCCCATAGATCTTCGGTCAATTAGATTTTTATTTGCCGAAAAGCTTTTATAACTATCATAGGGTTTATATGTTTAAATTGAAATTCAACCGGGCAGCCTAAAACGTTCGCTCTTAATAAATCAATCGAGACATCAGGTGAGGAATTTAAAGCTTCCGTCGTTTTAACTGGTATATTAGTAAAGAAATTTACAAATTCTTGAGCGACTTCTAAGTTAGAGCTTATGGCACCACGTGAAGTCTCCAATGTATAATCTGTGCTACGTATTTTTTTCCTACTAGTTTCGTTATTTATAACTTTCCAAACCGTTTTTATTTTATTTTCTGCTGATTTACCAACTGCACCAACCGGTCAGTCAGTAAATATTTTGTCGTAAGGCGTATCCACTTTGTATCTGTTCTGTTTCGAACTTTAGGTATTTTAGCTCTACCTATTCCGATCACTGGTAATAATGTAACCTAGAAAGCGGCACGGTAGACTCCATAGAAGATGGCCGAATGAGCTGTACAAAACAAACGACCAGTGGTCCACACTAGCCCTGGATCACAAGCACTGGACGTCATAGGGAAGAAGCCTTTGCCCAGCAACAGATACAAGGATGATACAGGCTAACCGGAACAGTCATGAAGCGTGCAAAGAAAACACAGACAGCTAATTTGTACGTTTATAAATACACACATTTGACTGAATTGTTTGTAAACAAAGTAAATGAAGGAATCTAATATCCCTTTTAACATTTCTCGAAACATTTATTTCAACTTATATCTTGTTACTAAGTAAAGGTAAACACAACAACCTTTGAAATCTAAATACTTCTTTAGCAACTTTAACAGGCGGTTTTCACAGAACTTATATTTGAAAAGGGTTTATTTGATCTAAAGTTTATTTTGAAGATGATAACTTTCATAAACGACCTCTTTAAAGGTGTTTTCATGTATTTAGCTTTAAAAAGTTATACATTTAAAAGGAGAATGGGCACCGAACTACGAGTTACTGCCCTGAAGCCCAATAGCCTTAAGATATACTTCAATGGAAAGAGATTTTCAAGTAGCACCTTTGCTACTAACACTACTTTTGCCAATTGTTAGTCAGTTTGGAGTTAACGGCCTGAATAGGTAAAAACTTAAGCGCCGTAGTTAAGGGATTATTGGCGCCCAATAGCCATAAAATACACACAATAAAAATAACTTTTCAAGGAGAACTTTTGCTACAAACACGACTTTTGCCAATTGTTAGTCAGTTTGGGGTTAATAACTTAAATAGGCGACAGCTTGGGCACCGTAGAAAAGGAATTATTGGCGTCCAATAGCCACAATTGATTATATCAATGGATAGTGCTTATATTGTGTGTAAAGTTGAATATATTAATAACTACTTATTAATAACTAATATTAATATTATTATCGGTAACTTGATATGTTCTGGGACCAGGGCCAAGATATTTAGATGTATTGCTTTACGACAAGTCTTTTGTTCAGGGGCTTGAAATGCTTCGGATATATTTTTTTTATAAAGGTATTTTTCATAGGTTTTTAAATATTTAATTTAGTTTTGCTGTCATTTCAGAGTTTTATATTAGGTATGTTATGCAATGCATTTGATAGGTATTTTTTTAATTTATTTTTTATTTGCAATTTAAAGCAAACTAATACCAGACATGTCATTTTCCACAAAAAAAAAAAGATTTTTTTATAACTTATTTATTAAATAATACTGGCAACAGCATTTATAATTTCAACAAAATCACCAGAAATGACACGAATGAAAACATCAACATGAAAAATTCAAATATATTTTTCAACCCAATAAACATAAATTCTGGTGTAAAAGCATTAAAATTTTAAACTTCCATATGATACCTCGTTAAAAATTTACACCTGATAAAATAATCTCGGTCGACCGAGGTTGAAGTGGCAAAGTTATATGAAGTCCTTACTGGACCAACTTGTTTAATTAATAGTCTCCTGGCGTTAACTGAAACAGCTTCCCTTTTGTTTACAGCGGCTGTTGAATTGTGGGTGATATCAAAATATTTTACTCTGAATGCACATTATTTTGCCCTGCAGATTTTATAACTGACCGCTTAACACTCTCACCGCCAAGTAATCCGTCGGCCGGCCCTCCTAAATTTCCGCTGTGACCCCACAAATTCATTTATTTTTATAGAGCTTGGCTTGCTAGATAATTATTTAACGACGTGTCTCGTCGGCCGCCCACATGGCATGCTGAAAAACTTACACAAAATCTAGCGTAGCGTCGTGTAAAATACATTGCATGGCCCTCACGCCGCCCACACGGCCTACTGTTCTAGAAAAGCCTTTAAAAAATTAAAATGACTTTATTCACAGAAATATTTTTTTTTACAAGATATATTTTGTATTACCTCTGCTAAACTGCAAAGCAGTTTGTTGGCAGACGTAGCTTGTTTTTGTTGTACTACCTTTATTAACATATTTTTATTATTTTTTATAATGACACTTTTTCACATAAAGGTTAATTAATATCTATTCCTTCATTTCTTCAACTTAAAAAACAGACATACAATTATTTTTTTAACGTATTTTCCACAATGATGCTTTGACAAAAAGTATGGCGGTGAGAGTGAAATGTGTATGGCGGTTCTCACTCTCGTGTTAAAAGCAAAATCATTTGAAAAGCAATGACTTAGAACGATTCTATGAAATATTATTTATGGAAATGGCCTGGCATTAATTGTTCTACAACTTACAAATTAATTAGGTGCCTACAGATAATATGTCATATAGAGCAATGGTGACCCAGTGGTAACGGCCGCGACTTACGAGTTGTAGGTCGTAGGTTTGAACCCAGACAGACGCTTTACTTAGTGTAAATTCAAAAACGGTGAAGGTAAACATCGTAAGGAAACCGGCATGTCCTAGAACTAACAATTCGACGACATGAGACTTTAACAACCCGCATTGGGCCCGCGTGGTGGATTACGGCCCACTCCCTCTCACAGAGAGGAGGCCTGTGTCCCAGCAGTGGGGACATTGTATACTGATGATTATGATGACGAATATCACGCCTGTGTACTCCTAAGTGTTACGTAAAGGTGTACCTATAGCACACCCTAGTTTAACCAGTTATGTTTACAAATATGCATGTTTAACAATGCTTACTTAATTAACCAAAAACCAGACCACTAAAACCAGTAACTATAATCAAATCCAAAGTCGGAGCATTTATTTCAAATAGGCAATTAAAAGGCGATTTTGAACGTCAATATTTACATTAAAATAGAATTGATTCTAGTCACCCCTTCCAAAAAGTAGGTTCGTATGGAGAAGAATAGGCAAGCAACTCCACCGTCACAAAATGTATTACAATATTTTATATATTTCATTAAATAATTATATTTAAAGACGATGCACCGAGACTAAAATGACTAAATGATATACACAATAGGTAAAAAGATAATGACAAATAAGTTAATTATGTGATAGATACACTGCTTACATATTTACAAACATTGCAAACGTATTTTTATATACGATTCACCATTTTTTTTTTAACAAATCAAATTATGTATGTGAGTTTAGAGTAATCCTAATCACAGAATGTAAATCAATGTCATAAAAATAATAAAGTATAGAGTTAAATTTGCAATCAGTTTGATTTTGTGTAGTCAACACAGAATTACTGCAAGAAACTTCTCTAGAAATATAAATGGCTTGAAAATGTTCTTTCCTTCATATTTCTCTGTCTTCGACTTATTGCGAGCATTCTACAATTCAAACGAGAACACTGTCAGGTCGTTTATACTTTGTATCTTATTCTCAAAAGTTATCTGCATTTATTTTAACTTCATTCTCGAATATTCCATCTGAGTTGTTCTTTATAATAATAATAATAATATATTTATTTATTCAGACAACTACAAAGATCCATTACAATTACATTTATATTGTTAGTATGAACTTAAAAACTATGTTAGTACCTAATAACTAAAAGAGACTTAGTCCTCTGGGTGAGGCTCCACACCAGTGGGCTGTCCAACTTATTGGCTATTACCTCCAGGATGCTGTTACTGCTCCCACGCAATCTACTTAGCAGTGATGTTGTCTTTTTGCGCCAGGTGGCATCAAAGCCGTCTGTATGTGACTCAGCAAACATTGTTGACGCACTGCAGAAGCGTGGCAGCCGTAACAGCGCCCTGTAGGCATTGTTAAACTGGAAAATCCTCGTTCTCAAACGTTTCATGTTCTGTGTTTCTTGCACAATCTATAAATATAATAAAATCGTAGCGAAGTCAAAAATGTACATTGTTTATTTTTAAAGTAACTTTTGGAAGGTCTGGGAACGATTCTAAAGTCAAATTTTTTTTTCATTCTAGTCTCGTTGTCTGAATGTATGTTCCAGCATCTCGCAAAAACTACCGGAAAGATTTTGTTAAAATATTGCATATACTATATTTCCTGTAAGTCAGGTCAGTCTGTAGGATAGATATTATCACGCTATTTGCTATGGGGGATAAAAAATATCGAAATTTATACGTAGTCTTCTATAGTTTACCGCTAAATGTAAAAAGACATGCCAAAAGGTTAGAATAGATTTACAGTTTTAAACTTTAAAATTTTTATCTTTCTGCAAACCTTTAAGGAGCTAAGCAGTCAATGATGACATAGTACAGAGCGGCATACACCGACGCACCAACTGATACCATGGATTCAGTACATGATATTGAACCTTCTGAAAAAAATTCAACGCATAGGCGTTTAAATTTTTCGTTAGTTTTTTTTTTAATGGGCCTTTCCATACATTTTGACCGCGTAGATATTGCAACAACTAAGCTATAACCTAACTAAACTAAGTACACTAGCTATATAGACACCTATTTCTCTAGCGACTACAGTCGCTAAAGTGCTTGATGGTCTGCTTGATACACAGCTAAATTAACGTCTCGTGCTGCACGACAGTCAGTTTGGGTTTCGGCCAGGACTTTTCTTCAGAAAGTGCATTTCTGTGTCTCAAGCAGGCCGTCAGGTACTACACAAAAAGAAGAACATCTGTTTTCGCTTGCTTCCTCGATCTGTCTAGGGCTTTTGATGTTTCCTACGATATATCATGGAAGAAACTTGAAGCTATATGCATGCCTAATATATAATAAGCTCGTTATAAGTATCTTCAAGCATTGGTATGGAAACCAGGTTAACAATGTTCGGTGGGCAGGTTTGCTGTCGTAGCCATATCAAACGAAGTGCGGGATGAGACAGGGGGGGTTGACTTGGGGTGCATGTTGAAGAGCCTCCTCGTGGCGCACCCTGGGCAACGTCAGCTCCAATTGCCCACCACGTCTTGGTGGACAATTGGGGCTGACGGCTAATCTTCAACAAACGGGGAAAGGTCATGGTTCCAATCACCGATCATGCTTTGATGGTCGGTGAAGGGAACCGGGGTACAGACGGTCAATACGTCCACTCCTCCTCTGCTTACAGAGGTAGTTAAGTGGGCGTAGACTGGGAAGGACCGCCGCTGCGGTGCAGGCGCACCAAAGCGGCGCGTGTTTCTCTCATCGAGGAGAGAACTTTCGGCGGGTTCGCTGAGCCGGTTCGGCTGGAGAGCGAACGGAGGCATGCCTAATGCCGCCGCCGGGGGCTTGGCTTAATTGCCTGGCCCAGAGGAAGGCTACCTCTAAGATAAAAAACCACCCAATCCTAAGCTTTGAAGCGCGGTGAGAGGATGCATGGCTGGAGGGAGTCCAGTCGTTAGCGCTTCCCCTGTAGAGCACCTGCCGCACTCTGCAGTATGTAGGCTTACCGGGCATCTAGGCTCTGCCCGGTGGACATTTAGGACCTATATATACTCGCGGGATATATTATGGAAATACAAAAAGAACAAAAATCTAAATCGCCGATCGTATTGGTCGAGCAGATGGGTATGGGTGCGGTGTCAGACTCTGACACCACATCTGAGAAGAGGAGTGTGGCGAGTGTACGCTCAAAGCACTCGTCGCAACCTGCGTCGCAAGAAAAGGAGCTCCGGGTTAGCCTGGAGCGCCTGTGCGACGCAGTGGTACAACCGCTTGCCGTCGCTGACGGTAACAAGAACCGAGGAGGCTCATGTCCTGAGAGGGATGTGGACTCGCCCGGGTGCTTCACCAAATTTTGGAGGAAGCGCCCGCTAAGCAGGGACCCGGCGTCGATGGGCCTCTCCTCTAGTGAGGAGAACCTGCCGGCCGCCAAGGAAGGGCGAGGTCGCACGATGGCAGGCGGAGCCCCCGCTCGGCTGCCGAGCCGCGACCGAGCGGGTCGATTCGTGCCGTTCTCACGGCCCGCTATACCAGCTCCCGTTGAGCGTCCGGCAGAGAGTGCGGAGAGTGACCCCGGGCTCGCGGTAGTGGACCTGAGCGAGGGCTCCTTGCTGGGGTCCAACAAGGCGGAGGCGAACGCCGCCAAGCGGGCGCAAAGGAAAGCTGTCGCGGCTGACGAAGTCAGCGAGTTGGCCCGACAGGCCCGAGAGCGGCGGTCCACTCGGATGGCTGCCGGGGGCAGCGTATCGGCGGTGGCGCTCAGCCGCCAAGTTATGGACGGCGTGGATGTCGTCCTGAAGGTTGCCACAAAATCGGGCAACCTGAAGGGCACGTTCACGCGCGCCCTGAAAGAGGCGGCTGAAGACATCAGGGACGCGGTTGGGGTCCTCCTTACTCGTACGAGCACGGAGGAGACGGCGAAGTTATGGGAGGAGAACGGCCGTCTCCGATCTGAGCTGGAGGACCTCAAACGGCAGTTCGCCGCCCAGAGGACAGCTCCCCCGGCCGCCAGCACCATGCCTGTCACGGCCCCAGCGGCGCCAGCAGCGTCGTCCGCCTCTGCACTTGGCGATGCGGAGGTCGAAAGGATCGCACGCATCTGCATGATGCAGTGCGGAAGTATGGTGGGTGCCCGGTTGGAGGCCATAGAGGCAAGGCTCCTCCCAGAAGAAACCCTTCGCCCACCGCTCGCTGCGGACAGGCGAAGAAAGGAGGCGGCCTAAAGGCCCGCCGAGGGGCCCCGAAAGCCCGTGGAGTGCACGTCCGCGCCCACTTCCCGGACGGCCGCGCCACGGGCAACCGCACCCCCGCCGACCACACCCTCGGTGACCGCACCCGGGTCCACCAAGGAGACCTGGACGACGGTCGTCAAGAAGGGCCGCCGCAAAGGGAAGACGGCGCCGCCGGTACCCGCTAGAGCACCGGCACCGAAGAAGGCCCAAGGATCGCCTAAGGTCAGAGCCCCACGCTCCGCGGCTGTAGTAATTACGCTGCAGCCCGGAGCCGTCGAAAGGGGCATATCATATAAGGCGGTCCTAACGGAGGCGAGGGCCAAAGTCGCGTTCCCTGACCTTGGCATACCGTCCGGCCTCAGAATGAGGCCGGCGATTACGGGGGCGCGACTGCTGGAGGTGTCGGGTGTCTCTAGCGGTGAAAAGGCGGACATCTTGGCCGCCAAGCTGCGAGAGGTCCTCAACCCGGAGGACGTCCGGGTGTCCAGGCCGATGAAGACCGCTGAACTGCGTGTCGATGGCCTGGATGACTCGACGACCGCGGCTGAGGTCGTGGCGGCTGTCGCCCGAGTCGGCGGATGTCCGCCCGATGACGTGCGGTCTGGCGAGATTCGCGTCGACGCTTCCGGGCTCGGCACGATCTGGGTGCGGTGCCCGGTGGCGGCGGCGAACAAAGTCGCCGACGCTGGGCGTCTGTTGGTGGGGTGGGTGGCAGCGAGGGTGAAGCGGCTGCAACCCAGGGCCTTGCGGTGCTACCGTTGCTTCGACATTGGGCATGTCAGAGCACGGTGCACCGCTGAAATAGACCGCAGCGAGCCGTGCTATCGCTGCGGTGAGGCCGGCCACAAGGCGGCCCAGTGCTCCGCGGCGCCAAACTGCAGCCTCTGTACAGCTGCGGGGAGGCCCGCTGGGCACAGAGTGGGTGGAAAGGCTTGTGGCACGCCCGCCAACAAGAAGAAGAAGAGAGGGGCTGCTAAGGCTGCCGGGGGCTCTTTACCCCCCCCTCAGCCTGGCTGCCCTTCGGCCGACTCCCGGCCTAGGAATGGTGCGGAGGGAATGGATTGCGCATAATTGCGCTCTACCATTTCCTCCAAGGCAATATCAACCACTGTGCCAGAGCTCAGGATCTCTTGCTCCAGAGCATGGCAGAGTGGTCGATTCACGTGGCTGTTGTCGCCGAACCGTACTTTGTCCCCCCCAGGGATAACTGGGTGGGAGACCTGGACGGTTTGGTGGCCATCATTGGCGGGGCTCTTGTCAACCCGTCCCGAGGTCACGGCTGGGTAGCCGCCCTCGTGGACGGCATTGGTATGGTTGGGGCGTATTTTTCGCCCAACAAGAGCCTCGCCGACTTCGAGAGGTTCCTTGTCGAGTTGGGTGCCGTCGTGGGCCGACTCCACCCTCGCCCTGTGCTGTTGCTGGGGGATCTCAACGCCAAGTCTGTGGCGTGGGGATCTCCTGTGACCGATGCTAGGGGCGAGGTGCTGGAGGAGTGGGTGGTCACGACTGGCTTGACCGTCCTAAATCGGGGCTCGGTCCACACGTGCGTGCGGCAGCGGGGCGGCTCTATAGTGGACGTCTCGTTCGCTAGCCCCGCTGTCGCGAGCCGTGTCCGTGATTGGCGTGTCGCCGTGGAGGTGGAGACGTTGTCGGATCACCGATACATCCGTTTCGACGTCTCCGCCCAGACCAGCGGCGGCCGCAGTTCGATGGCCCCGCGAATGGACGGTCCGCGCTGGGCGCGTAAGCGCATTGATAGGGAGCTTCTCGAGGAGGCCGCTATTGTCCAGGCCTGGTTCCGGGAGTCGGCAACGAGCGGACCCGTCGACGTCGAGCAGGAGGCGCTGTGGTTCCGCGGGGCGATGACGCAAATCTGCGACGCGTCCATGCCCCGGGTCCACGCACAGTCAGCAAGGCGCCAGGTGTACTGGTGGACCGCCGAGATTGCGCAGCTGCGCGTCGCGTGCGTGGCGGTTAGACGCCAGTACACCCGATACCGGAGGAGACGTCGTCGGGTCCCTGACGAAGAAGCCGCGCTGTATGAGGTGTACCGCGCGGCGAAGGAGGCTCTGTGGCTGGCCATCGGCGAGGCGAAAACGCGAGCCAGGGAGGAGATGTTGGAGAGTCTAGACGGGGATCCGTGGAGACGCCCTTATCGCGTGGTCCGAGGGAAACTTCGAGCCGCGGCGCCCCCACTTACGGAGAGTCTCCAACCCGAGCTGCTGGAGGAAGCAATTGCAGCCCTCTTCCCGGCGAGAGCGGAGCACAGTCCGCCGCCGATGGCTGTGCCCACAGCCGCAGAGCCTACAGGAGAGAACGCCATCAGCGTCCCGGAGGTGACACAGGCAGAGATGGGGGCAGCCGTGATGCGGCTCCGGGCCAAGAACGTGGCCCCGGGGCCCGACGGGATCCACGGCTGCGTGTTAGCCCTCGCTCTGAAGGAGCTTGAGCCCCAACTGAGAGGACTCTACACAGCGTGTCTTGAGCGGGGCCAGTTTCCCACTTTGTGGAAATCTGGTCGTCTGGTCCTGCTCAGGAAGGCGGGGCGCCCTGCCGACTCGCCGTCCGCGTACCGGCCCATAGTGCTGCTAGACGAGGTGGGCAAGCTGTTTGAGCGTATTATCGCAGCCCGCCTCGTCGGCCACTTGTGCAGAGAGGGGACAAGGACGACAGCCAGTTTGGTTTTCGGCATGGGCGCTCCACCATCCACGCTGTGTCGCGGGTGAGAGTCCTGGCGGAGGAAGCGGTGTCCCGGGGCGGGGTGATGTTGGCGGTATCCTTGGACATCTCCAACGCCTTCAACACCCTGCCCTGGAGTTGTACTCGGGAGGCACTGCGCTATCATCGGGTGCCTCCCTACCTCCGCCACATCGTTGGGGCTTATCTGTCGGAGAGGAGTGTCACCTACGTGGGACGTGATGGCGGAAACCAGCGCCGCATGTCGTGCGGTGTTCCGCAGGGTTCGGTCCTAGGGCCGCTCCTGTGGAGCATCGGGTACGACTGGGTGCTGAGGGGCGAGCTCCAACCGGGCGTAGACCTGACGTGTTATGCAGATGACACGCTGGTCACTGCCCGGGGGAGCTCGCACAGGGAGGCAGCGTTGCTGGCGACGGCTGCGGTGTCACAGGTGGTGGGCCGCATACGTTGCCTAGGCCTGGAGGTGGCCCTCAGCAAGTCGGAGGCCATGGTGTTTCATGGCCCCCGGCGGGCGCCGCCGCCCGGCTCACACATCGTGGTCGGGGGGGGCTCGGATCGCTGTCGAGTCCACCATGAAGTATTTAGGATTGGTGCTCGACAGCCGGTGGAACTTTGAGCCCCACTTCCGACGGCTGGCGCCCAAGTTGCTGGGCGCGGCTGGCGCGCTTGCGACGCTGCTTCCCAATCTGGGGGGCCCGAGCGCCGTCTGTAGGCGGCTCTACGTGGGGGTCGTGCGATCCATGGCCCTGTATGGGGCCCCGGTGTGGGCCTCTGACCTGACGGCCGGCAGCATCGCTGTTTTGCGAAAGCCGCAGAGGGCGATGGCCGTCAGAGTCATCAGGGGGTATCGCACGATCTCCTACGAGGCGGCTTGCGTACTGGCCGGATCCCCGCCCTGGGACCTCGAGGCGAAAGTACTCGCGTCATTGTATCGGTGGCGCGAGGAAGCGAGGGCGCGGGGCGAGGGACCGATGCAGCGACACATAGAGCTGCGTCGTTCTCAGCTTCGCGAGGTCCTGGTGGCGGAATGGCGGGACAGGCTTTCACGCCCTACCGCCGGCCTTGTCACCATCGAGGCGGTCCGGCCGGTGCTCGAGCGCTGGCTCGGGAGGAGGCACGGCTCCCTGTCGTTTCGGGTGACGCAGGTGCTCTCGGGGCATGGTTGCTTCGGGAAGTACCTGTGTCGCATAAACAGGGAGCCGGACGCCCGGTGTCACCACTGCGTCGACTGCCGGGAGGACACGGCGCGGCATACGCTGGCAGAGTGTGCCGCTTGGGAGGAGCCGCGCCGTGCCCTCATCTCAGAAGTAGGCAGTGACTTGTCGCTGCCGGCCGTAGTCGAGTCGATGGTCGGCAGCGACGAGTCCTGGGACGCGGTGGTTTCCTTCTGTGAGACAGTCGTCTCGCAGAAGGAGGCTGCGGAAAGGGAGAGGGAGATCTCGTCCTCTCACCCGGCCCGCAGAAGGCGCACCGGGCGTCGGCGGAGGGCGGACAACGCCCTCTTCCAGCCCCCCTAAATGGGTCCAGGGGCGACGGACTCGGGGACGTCCGTCGCCCCCCACATACCAGGACCCGAGGTGGCGGCGCGTAGTGTTCCACGCGCGCCCCTGTTAGACGTCGCGGGGGGAGTCAAACACCTCACTCCCCCCCCAGACCCGAAGAGGCCCGCAGTGGCGGGCCGGCACCAGTCGGGGGTTGTGGAAGGATCGTATGTTCCCGCGACCCCCGGCGTAGGTGTGAGATGGAACACCGGGGTGGTTTTTAGTCAGTAAGAGTCTGACAGACCCCGTCGCCCGCCCCAGGGCGGCGGACATCCATGAGGATTTTCCACCCCGGAAACAAAAAAAAAAAAAAAAAAAGGGGGGTTGACTTAACCTGCCCTTTTAAATTTTTATATTAATGCACTGATTGAGGCGCTTAGCAGTCATCATGTCGGTTGTCATATTGACGGTGTCTGTGGCAATAATTTAAGTCACGCGGACGAGATGGTGATGCAAAACACGGTAGGTATTTTAGTCGGCGCTATTAGGCCACTATTGGCCACATGTGTACGTTAAGCAATTGAACATGGGTTATTGTATGTATATCGTTCAGAAAAGTCGGTACATTGGTTTTGAGGCGCGGAACAAATACCATTTTGAGCGCGTGGAATAATTTAAATACCTAGGTCATTTAGTCACGACAGACCTTAAAGACATTGCTAACATTGAAATGGAACGGAGGGCTCTTTCCATGTGTGCGAATATGGTAGCTCACAGGTTTGCATGTTGTACTGCGGAACGTAAAGGTGACGATCTTTAGAGCATTTTGTACCTGCACATGCAGCTTGTTGGAGAAATATTCGCAGGCATAGTATGGAGCCCTTCGTGTCTAATTTAATAACGTGTTCAGAAAACTGATGGGGTTTGCAGCGGCGCGTGTAAAAAAAGAAAGAAGAAGAAAAAAATAAAACGTTTATTTGCGGTAAACATGACGCAGAGAACGAACGCATACACAACAAAGAACAAGTTGGGGGAAAATATGCGTCACATCCACACAAAACGGCCATCGGGGCAGACGGCAGATGGTAGATTGTTTTTAGCATCAATGGTGACTCGAGTCATGGCCATCCCTAACAGGTTTCTGAAAATGATTGCTGTCAGAGTGGACCGATGAGTCTTCGCTCGAATTAAAGATTATGAATTTGAATGGCACTTTTCTATAAAACAGCAGATTTTTTTTTTGATAACTGACGAAAAGTTTATATTGTAGTGGTTCTAGAGTCATGTGATGAATCCATGATAACAGTTTCTGCGTCGATGTAACGACGGCTATTTTAGTCAACTTTCAACTAAGCAAATAGCTTAAAATTTCGACAACTGCCTTGCAAACCTATGATCGATTACACACACCCGTCTGGTCGGAGGATCCTCCCTTTTCCTATGGAGGTATGAGTGAACTTTACACCCTGTTCCTCGTGCCTCCATACATCCACCTCCGCAACATCGGGCAATCCCACCGATCTGCGAACACACTGAGAATACTGTTGGTGCTGCCACGAACACACAGGTGTTACTAAATTAAATTAATACTTAAGGCAGCGGGTGTCGACCTCAGGACGAGCTGCTTCTCACACGGACGACTGTACGTCTCTTGCTGCCGCGTCACCAGTCCTGACTCTCTTCACATTTTGGCTGCTGAGACTAAAACTACAAACGTAGCTTATAGGAAAGTTTTATAAAAATGCGGATATTATTTTAGTATATTGTAGTGTCTTACGACTTCCACGCGAGCGAAGTTTCGGGCGGAAGCTAGTTTATAGTAAAATTCCTTTGTAGAGTTACAATGACACATGTTAGTCTTTTCAATTATAGAGAAAGCAATTTTAAAAGGAAATGCTGTTTATACTACACCTGCTTGGAGAGTACCTTGATACTTTATCAAATTTACGGTAGAAAGTACGTCATTGTATATCGAACAAATATGCGGGGAGAAAACGCATCTGAGCGGGAGAGAAAAGTGTATGAAAATCCATTTCTTACGTGGTTTTTCTTTTTTAATTTTGGGTAAGACTATGCGCCGGTAACCTAAATATCAAAAGCCAAAAAGTTTTTACAGTGAGTTTTTATCTCCAAGTTCGCAAAATGACACTGGCCACTAGCTGTGTGTTGGATGGTGTCGGGCTGGCAGTGCGACCCTGCGGCGGCGGCAGGATAAACAATTTGAAAAAAGAACATGTGAAAATTGCAGACGCCATTGGCGCCATTTTCAATTTGTGTGTTGTTTGAAGATTTAGTTTTTTATTTTCCTCGTAGGTGTAGTATAAAGCACTATGTATCACTCGAGAGAAAGTGCGATTCCCGATCTCGGGTGTTTTAAAGCCCTCGCCACTTTCTCCTCTCGGTGAACAATGTACTATTGTCACGCTCTTTAGGTACCAGTAAATAATATTCGATGAAGTCAACTTATGCTTCTTTGAACTGAAATAAAAGTGCCGTACCAGAGGGGCAATTCCCGTATGTTTAAGAACGTTCGCATTCTAATCTCAGTCTTAAAACCTACATTTTTGACATTTGACTGTCGCTGAGATGAGATTGCGACTTGATTTTGAACATTTTGAAATACGGGAATTGATTTGAGACGATTTTTTTTTAAACTTTGGCCTACACTTGGTTTTTCTCCTGTATTGTGGGTGCGTTTACAAACATTTAAACTCACATACACAAATAGCCAGACCCGAAACAACTACTTGTAGATCATACAAATATTTATTCCGTGCGGGAATCGAACCCGCGACACGCAGCGCAGCAGTCAATCGCTTAACCACTGCGCCAACCGTGCTGTCAATTTATTATAATTCTCACGGGCTTTATTTTTCCCTTTTAATTTTGATGTTCACGAACTGTTGCCGAATAAAAAGTTTTTGTTTTCTTTCATTCTTTCTTTATAACTTTGAGGTCTGTTATGTAAATCTACACATTCATATAGGTAGGCGATTTTAAAATGGGTTTTAATTTAAGTGGACTGTATTTAGAGGATGGCGGTTTCGCCTAAAAATAACTTGATGCTGAACAGGCGATCAATTGTGAGGTATAATAAGGAGCACGTCTCACCTTACAATGTCTTCCCTCGCGACCCGTGTTCAGGACGATAAGCACTTGATCCCAGGAGTCTCTCGTGCATCACTTCACTGAATCACACCCGCGGGCGGTTTATCGTTCATCACAGTTTTAGCGAAAGCAGTTGGAGCGGATTAAGCGATTGGAGCGGCTTGCGCGCAGCAGTCAGCACTGCCATACGGCGCAACAACCTTCAGCGGACTTCTTTCACGCCTCGCCAATCCAAAGGTTCTAGACGTGCCTTTGTAGGAGGGGGAAAGGAATATGATCGCCTGTTCTGACAATGACGTCAAAAGAACTGTCCATTGGAGATATTAATTAATTATTAAAAACCTCAAGAGATGGCGTCACCATTTCCCCCCGGCTTTAAAGGGTTGCCTTTAGAAGGAAACAAAATAAAATAAGCCATGTTAGGTATACCACCGCATAACCTATCCATAAGCTAAGACAGCGTTATGATATTAAATTAATCTAAATTAACTTTAGCGGAACACTTATAACGAAAGCTATTAACTAAATACCTAAACTAAGAGAGGGATCCAACTTTAGGCTAGATCTCACTGAGTCGGTAGCGGACAGAGACGCACTACAGGGCGCATGTAGCTACCCTTCGCGGTTTTTACAGTAACAACGCGGGTTGTACCGTCTTTAGATGTGTGCAATTTCTCTATGAGGGCTAAGGGCCATGAAAGCGGCGGAGAATTATCATTAATGACAATGACTAACGTACCCTCCTGTATAGGGGATGCGGGACTATTCCACTTGGACCTAGTCTGAAGCTGGTGTAGATATTCAGAACGCCAGCGCCGCCAGAACGACTGCACGAGCTTATCAAGCAGAGTATGTCTCTGAAGCAAGCTAGAAGAGTCTGCTTCAGGAGCGGGAAGTGACGACAATGGCGCTGTGTTCAAGAAATGAGCAGGGGTTAACGCGGATGATTCTGCAGGATCACTACTCAGTGCTGTGAGCGGACGCGAGTTAACCAGTGCCTCGACTTGAGCGAGCACAGTTAGAAGCTCTTCGTAGGAGAGGATCTGTTGGCCTATGACCTTGAAGAGATGCGTTTTAATTACCTTGACCATGCTTTCCCAACATCCACCGAAATGTGGAGAAGCGGGTGGAATAAACTTCCAATCTATGTGATTCATGGAAAGTTCTTCCTGAAGACGGGTACGATATTCTCTGTTGAGAAACTTGTAGAGATCGCGTAAATAAGAATTTGCACCTACGAAACAAGTACCATTGTCCGTGTACAAACATTGTATAGGGCCGCGTCGCGAAAGAAATCGTTTTAGGGCTGCCAGAAACGACACTGTGCTTAGATCCGTCGCAACTTCAATATGTGTAGCGCGCGTCGTCAAGCATGTGACTATGCATAGCCAAGCTTTACGGCTTTTAACGCCTCGACCACGCACTGGCGTATACTGCAGCGGTCCTGCGTAATCACAACCGGTATGTGTGAACGCTTTATCTACCTGCTTGACGCGATGGCTAGGAAGGTCAGCCATGAGAGGAAAGACCGGGCGAGGACGGAATTTAAAACAGACGTTACATTTATATATTCTGTGGCGAATTATTCGCCGTGCAGCCAAAACCCAATATTTATGCCTGAGTAAGGACATAAGCAACTCTGGACCGGCATGGAGATGCTTCTTGTGATAGAAATCAACAAGAAGGTCAACGACATGGTCGTGACGCGGTAAGACGCAAGGATGCTTATAGTTGTAAGGTTCGTCCGAATTAGAAAGACGACCGCCAACGCGTATGATGCCGTGCTCATCGAGAAACGGCTTGAGCTTAAGGAGCGCGGGAGAACAAGGTACATTATTTATTAAATTTTTAATGTCGTTACTAAAATAAACAGCCTGGACAACTCGCAACAATTTATACTCTGCAAATTCAAGGTCAGAGCTTGAAACAGCAGACCCAATAGGAAGTTGCCCAAGAAACCTACAGACATAAACGATGGCGCGTAGTAACTTAGACCACGACGACATGCGCAGCGCGAGTGCATAGATCGGAGATTCTGCGACTTCAACGACCACGGGATGAGAAACAGACTTCCGTTCGGGTACATCCTCGGCTTCTGCACTGTGGTCACAAGGTTGTATGGGCCACTCTGACGGATCATGGGAAATCCAAGAAGGCCCACGATACCACAAAGGATGTTGCAGAAGTTTGAATGGAGTAACCCCACGAGATAGGCAATCAGCAGGATTCTCAATACCCGCGACGTGACGGAAACAAGTAGCGGGAATCAGCTCTATTATTTTAGTAACGCGATTGGCGACAAAAGTCTGCCAGCGGTGCGGAGAGGAATAAATCCAAGCGAGCGCTACCTTGGAGTCAGAAAATGCGTATATTTTATTGATGGGGTAGTGAGGCGAAACTGTGTCTTGAACCTTGCAGAGCAACTGAGACAGCAGAAGGGCCGCGCACAACTCCAGTCTCGCAACCGAAATGGTTTTGACAGGCGAGACCTTGGACTTGGCACAAACTAACTGCACCGAGTAGTTAGGACCAATGCGGACTTGCAAATATACGACTCCGCCGTAAGCGCGTTCGCTGGCGTCAGCAAATCCTATTAGATTGACAGTACATCCGTCGACCAACCCAAGATGACGTGGTATAACAATTTGATTGAGCGCGGAAAGCTCAATACAAAATTGTTTCCAAGCGGCTACCATATGGTCGGGAGGTGCGTCATCCCACTCACACTTTGATAGCCAAAGCTCTTTGATTAAGAGCTTGGCGTACAAAATTGTGGGAGCCACAAAACCCAGTATGTCCCATAGTCGAGCCACTGTGGACAGCATAGTGCGCTTGGTGCACTTTTCATCAGGTGGTGCGACGTCAAATCGAAAACTATCACAGGATTTATCCCAGCGTAAACCGAGAACCTTGTGCGGTACAGACCTCTCAAACTCAATGTCTGGAGAAGCCTTATGAGAATCAGGTAGGTGTTCGAGAACCTCTTTACAGTTGCTTGTCCATTTGACAAGATCAAACTGGCCTCGCTTGAAGAGCTGAACAAGCTCTTCACAAAGCGAAGTTGCTTGCGAAGCGGATGTGACACTACAAGCGATGTCATCCATATATAAAGCGGAGGTGGCCACAGCTGCCGCAGCGGGAAAGTTGTCGCCTTCATCAGCGATCAACTTGCGGACAACACGTAACGCGTGATATGGACTGGACTTGAGTCCAAAACAAACACGATTAAATTGATATACGGTTAAAGGTTCAGTGTTGTCAAAACGATAGAAAATCCTTTGAAATCTACGGTCAGATTCACGAATGCCGATATTGAGAAACATTTGGCGGCAATCAGCTGACAGGGCGACTTGAAAAAGACGAAACTTTATTAAAATGCTAAATAAATCACCCTGTAGATTAGGGCCGGCATGCAAAATGTCGTTAATCGACTGACCCGATGTAGTCTTACAACTAGCATCTAAAACCACGCGAAGTTTAGTGGAGGTCTTGTCTTCGCGAACTACGCCGTGATGCGGAATATAATACGAGGGAAGAGAATTATCTTCGTTGTTAACAACCGGACTCAAAAAACCTTTATTTATATAATCACGCATGACGTCATTATAGGCGCCGCGTAACTTGAGCGATTGGTCGAGTTTACGTTCTAAACAATAGAATCGTCTAAGTGCGGCAGCGTATGAGTCACCTAGCGAATACGGGTCACCACAAAAGGGTAACGCCACAACGTATCTGCCACTGTCATCACGAACAGTGGTGGCGCGGAAGTGTTCTTCACACTCGAGTTCCTTATGGCTCTGCGAGGGCGGTGCGGAAATCTCCTCAAGCTCCCAAAATCGCTTGAGAAGAGAATCAATATTATTTTCTTGAAGAACAGCACAACAAGACATAGTATATTCAGAAGTATGTGACGTAGGTACGGTACCCATAATCACATATCCCAATACAGTCTCAATAGCGGGAGGTATATTATGTTGTTTACTGCGTACCACATTATGTAAAAATATATGGGGTAATATTGAGGCCCCTAACAGGGCATCGATGTTTCCCGGCTGAGCAAAGTCAGAATCTGCCAGCGGTAACGTTTCGAGATGCGTGAGTCGAGATACGTCCACTTGCGCGTTCGGCAACGTGTCCGTAATACGTTCTACGATAAGTGAGGAAATATTAAAATTAACGTCATTATTAAAACGGGAATGTATTTTAATGTCTACGGAACCCTTGCAAGATTTTTCCGACCCACCGATCCCTTTAATTATTAATTTAGTATTCTTAAAGTTATTCCACAGTCCGAGGCGTTTGAAGCAATCAGAAGTAATGAAATTACTTTGTGACGCACTATCCAGTAAACAACGAATTGTATGTGGTCGGTTATTGACATCGTAAACAATAACTTGCGCAGTTGCCAACAAAACCGTAGTGGACGCCACACATTGCTGCTTGATATCGCGCTGAACATGACAAACGCCCGAGCGCTGAGCGCGCGCACATAGAATGGACGTTGTACACAGCGATATTTCTGACTGGGAGGCTTGCGGAGCGGCTATAATACCGGCATTCGGAACCGATCGCGATGATGGCTGGTCAAGTTTACGTGACTCTTCTGACACCGGTGATTTTTTGTCAAAGTGTAGTAATGTGTGATGGTTCTGCTTGCATAATCGACATTTAGAATTACTAGAACAATTACTTGTTTTATGTTTTAAGCTTAAACAATTAACGCAAGCTTTGTTTTCTTTCACACATTTAAAACGCGCAGTCGGGTCTAAATTATTAAACGCGGGACATTTAAAATAATGGTCGTGCTCAATATTATTGCACAGACACTTATTCGAATTATTATTATTAGACTCTGAACATGCTACGTAAGATTGCGGGTTAGGTACGGGATTTTTCTTGCTATATCGCGATTTATTCGACCTCTGTTTATCATTGTTGTCATTTGACGAGCTATATGTACTAGGCTGCGTATTATGACATATTCGGCACTGATCTTTGACGAAGGAAAAAAAACTATCTAATGTAGGTATTTTATTATTACGTTCCGTCATTTCGAAGGTACGTACCGTTTCTAGGTCGAACTTTTTTAAAGCAAGCTGTAATAATATAAAGTCGGAAAGATCTTTTAATTTTAAGTTTTTAAGGGCGTTAACGGCGGTGATAAAGTTATCTATGAACAGCTGATAACTCGAAACAGAGGCGGGGCCGGTCAATTTAAGATTCAAAGCCTGATCAAAGTAGGTAGACGCTAGGATACGAGTATCTTGATACCTATCAAGGAGTGACTGGAATATTATCTGATAATTCTCAGCACTGGGAGTTACACCTGCAAATACGGATTGCGCTTTCGGTGACAGTTTACCTATTAAATAGTACAACCTGTCTGCATCTGTCAGAGAGCCATTATCGTGCACTGTTGACTTAAAGCTAGCATAGAACAATGGCCAGTTCCGTATATCACCATCAAACGACATAAGTTCAATTGGAGGTAGACGGGGCGATCGGACTGGCGACGCCTGCTCGGTTATATTACGTATACCCTCCAGTTTCGATTGTACGCGTTTGATGATGCAATAAAGATCCTCAAATGAAGTGTACGCCTGGTAATTCGGCTGCGATTCGGGATCAACAGAGAGTAACTTTGCGTTATAAGTGTCCAACAAATGATGAAAGTCTGTTCGAATATTATCTACTGTCACACAATAACTAAGAAACGATTCTGTTTTAGTTTCGGAAGTATGGGCAGTTTTTGAGCGCTCGTATATGCTCTGAATGCGTTCAAATAAAACATTACGTTTAGCTTCCAAGATTGACAGTTCCCTTTCTTTCGACATGTTTATGTTGGTATAAGTATATACGACCTATCCTAACTATGATTATCTACAGTTCCTATTATATTTGCTAGGTGAAAAAAGATATCTAAATGTAAGGTAGGTAGTAATTATGCGGCGGTTATTTCCTAGCTTGGCGAGAACTTTAATAAAAGTGGCGGTATTACTAAAAGTTGCTTGAAATATGGAATTTACAAGACAACTATGATAGTTTTATTATATTAATAATGTATGTAGGTAGCTACTTGCGTATATTACCTACTGGATGCGGGAATGACCACGTAATGGGTATATTATATTCTAGGGGTATAGCTAGGAGCTTTAACCACCTAGGTAGGTACTTCTAGAAGACACCTACGCGTTATAAGGGAGAATATGGATTATAAAGCGTTGAATCCGGCTCGCTCGGACCAAACTATATGTTATGTAAATCTACACATTCATATAGGTAGGCGATTTTAAAATGGGTTTTAATTTAAGTGGACTGTATTTAGAGGATGGCGGTTTCGCCTAAAAATAACTTGATGCTGAACAGGCGATCAATTGTGAGGTATAATAAGGAGCACGTCTCACCTTACAATGTCTTCCCTCGCGACCCGTGTTCAGGACGATAAGCACTTGATCCCAGGAGTCTCTCGTGCATCACTTCACTGAATCACACCCGCGGGCGGTTTATCGTTCATCACAGTTTTAGCGAAAGCAGTTGGAGCGGATTAAGCGATTGGAGCGGCTTGCGCGCAGCAGTCAGCACTGCCATACGGCGCAACAACCTTCAGCGGACTTCTTTCACGCCTCGCCAATCCAAAGGTTCTAGACGTGCCTTTGTAGGAGGGGGAAAGGAATATGATCGCCTGTTCTGACAATGACGTCAAAAGAACTGTCCATTGGAGATATTAATTAATTATTAAAAACCTCAAGAGATGGCGTCACCAAGGTCTATATTAAAAAAAAATGTTTTCTTGTCAGGCAATGATAATGCTCAACTTACAAAGGAGGATGGCGAATTTGGATCCACATTATTTATAAATTAACTAAGTGTCATTCACTTGCAAGTTCATATTTACTGTAATTAACAGTTTCTAAGAGGATTATAAAAAATATATTGAGTCACAGTTAAACGTTAGAAGAGATTTTTATTTACTTAAAAATAAGTCATCATGCAGTTATTAAACGCACCGTGTTTTGTATTACATTCCAACCTACTCAATGGATTACGTTCTTACACTTGTACACGTTTACGCTTGTCCATTTTTTTTAAATAAACAAAACTTGTAAAACATGAATAAAAATATACAAAAGTTAATATAATTTTTTATACAAAAATGTACAATATTTTAGTTAATACGATTATTTGTGATAACGTAGAATGGAATGTTATGCTGTCAATAAGAGTTGGCTGCATAGATATTAGATTCGTTTTAGGTTATAATCTTTTATCTTGCATATCTTTTTTCTCCCGGCCTCTACGACTTGCTGCCCATTTGCTTTTGTGCTACTTTTATATAGTTCTACAATTAGTTTTAAGTTTCCATACTGTAAGATACTCCTAAAAGTGGGTCCCATTGTATGGTGGGCTGCATCGATTGGGTACCCGAGTTGTATTAAAATTAACTTTGAAGGGGGGTACCCGCATCGTGACGCTGACTGTACATTCAACCTCGCCATCCTCCTCTAAAGCGAGAGAAGAAGCTATAGCCATTTTCAGATCGAACAATCCAACCATATTGCCATCACGTCTAAAACCTCATAATCAGGGGCCGCACTAACAACAGTGCCACCATTATTACAAAAAAAAAAATACACGAACATGGCTTCAGTGTGTTAGTACGATAAATTTTATTATAACCCCAAAAGCTATTTCAAGCATGCGATTATAAGGTTTTTAATAATATTTCAGCAGCGAGTCAGCTGCTGCAAATTATATTCCGTGTTCGGATTTAAAACGTATTTTTAATGCGAACCGTGTTTGAGGCTCTCGCCATTCATCGCCGCCAACCCTAACTACGATCCTTGGGACAATGGATAAGTAAATAAGAAGGTTATATCTTAATTCAAGTTCATTGAACTTTATTATTGTTGTACAATGTTGTTGTACGTACTTAGCTTTTGCCAGAGCAAAAATTCTCCTAGGATACGAGTAACAGACAACAACAGGACCATGTTCTGGATAAACATTGCTATATTCGGACCCCCAAATGATTATCCAGAAAATAGTTGATCTAGCGAATGCCAATGTTCACAACATCCCAATGGCTGTTGTGAACATTGGCATTCGCTAGATCAACTATTTCAACAAACATCTTGACACTTTGATCAACATCTTTTTTACAAACATCTTCCGATAGGTGGTAATATGGCTTTAGGTATTATATTTTTCTCAAAAACGCTTGGAAATTTGAGCATTATTTTGACAACCTTCTTCGAGACTGAAATTGCTGTACTGGCCAAATATATGCGAGCAGCAGCCGGCAAAAGTTGTATGAAAATCTATATCTGTCGTGGTTTAGTTAGCGGCCAAATACATTACATAGTAAACTCATATCTATCCCGTAATTTAAAAATGGAACGATATTGTACTCCTAAACATGGTAACCAAGGAGGTAACTTGTCAAAGGTTTTATTTAAATTTCGAACTGGCTTGCAAATACAAAGCTGTTTATTGAAAATAAAAAAAATTAACACTATAACGCGGGAAAAATGTTTGTTGTTCGTCATTGATTTTGAAAAGTAATTGTTAGGGTGTGTGCCCCTGTGATTCCCTGGTACTGCCTCAATAATACTTCTTACTTTTGTTGGACAATGAATTTATTATAAAGAATATCAATTTCTTCTGGTAACGTTTTTTTTGTTCGTTCTAATGACCGAATGGGGAGTCCCCACAGACACGAAGTTCGTTCGCGAGCCGCTCCGTCGCCGGCGCACGGTGATTGGTCGTCTCCCCGCCGCTGCTGCAGGTCATTTTACGACGCGACGATCGTCCGCCGCTTCCAGCCGCTAGATAGCGTTGCACGTCAAACATGCCGGCCGCCTTGGAAGAACCATCTTCTTCCAACTGCTACACGGAGATATGATTCAGTTGGTGTCTTCAGGAAGAGGGCATATTTTTGTGCATGCCCGTTTGATAATGCCTGATGCAGTGCGAATTTCGGCTACACGTGATATTCCATCTTTCCCTGTGAACAGTCGAACTATTCTTCCCATTCTCCACTTAAGCGGCGGGAGATTATCTTCCTTTATTAGTACAAGACTGTTGGAGGCGATGTCGTCTTTGTTGGCCACCCACTTGGTGCGACGTTGTAGCTCCGACACGTATTCCTTCGACCAGCGCTCCCAGAAATGTTGCCGTAACTGCTCCAGTCGCTTGTAGCGATCCAAACGTGTTGTTGTCACCTTGTTGAGGTCTTCGCAGGCAGGTGCAGTCAACGGCCGGCCAATGAGGAAATGACCTGGTGTAAGTGGGAGGTAGTCGTTGGGATCAGTGGACAGAGGAGACATGGGTCGGGAGTTCAGGACAGCTTCGATTTGTGTTAATACAGTGCTGAACTCCTCAAACGATAATTTAGCATCGCCTACGACACGCCTTAAATGGTATTTGCACGACTTAACGCCCGCTTCCCACAAACCACCAAAATGAGGAGCGTAAGGCGGGATGAAATAAAATTTAATATTATGGCTACTAGCAAAGGTTAGAACGTCTTTAGTGTCCTGAAATATAGCTGAAAGCTCTCTTTCAGCGCCAACAAAATTCTTGCCGTTATCTGAAAATATCTGATAAGGTTTACCGCGGCGCGATATGAACCGCTTGAGTGCCAATAAATAGTCCTGTGTAGACAACGAACTGACCAACTCCAAATGCACGGCTCGGGTAGTGAAGCACACAAATAAACAAATGTATGCCTTAATTAAACGTGAACCTCTGCCTTTACGGTTTAAAATAAATATAGGTCCGGCATAATCCACACCACACTTCATAAAAGGATAAGTGGGTTCTAAACGTTCTGACGGCAGGTTACCCATAAGTGGGGTGAGCGTCTTCCCCTTAATACGTGTGCAAGTGACGCACCGATGTACTACTTGCTTGGCTAAATTTCGTGCTCCTAGCACCCACCAGGTGTCACGCATACTGGACACGAGAAGTTGAGGTCCAGCATGGAGTAACCTTTTATGCTCGTAGGTACACAAAAGTCGTGAGAAATGATGTTTGTGACATAATACAATGGGATGCTTTTTGTCATAACTAAACTGTGAATTGTACAATCTGCCGCCTACCCGAATTATTTTATTTGTATCTAAAAACACATTTAACCCTGATATTTTATTAAAACGCTTATCAGCCTTTTCTTTAACAGGTAATTTATTTAAAAGGTTACGATATTCATCATAAAACGATTGTTGCTGAACTAAACGTATTAATATTTGTAATGAGTTGTTTATTTCATCGACTGTCAATAAACCGATTGAGCGTGGCTGCCCGCTGCGTGATACGCGCGCGTTATGCACAAAACGCAAAACATATGCACCGGTTCGTTGAAGACGATTAAAGCATGAAAACCTATCAAAATTAATAACAACATTCGAGTCTGTACTTAATAAATTTATCGTTTGCGGTTTTACATCCGGTAATTGTAGATCAGATTCTAAATTTGTACAAGTTGACCAACTTGAAGTTGGTTCGCAAAGAAAACTCGGCCCGTGCCACCAAAGACAAATATTATCTTCTTTCAACGAATCAAAATAAACTCCTCGAGATAATAAATCAGCCGGGTTTTCCTTATCCTTAACGTGACGCCATATAGTATTACTAGTTAATTCATTTATCTGTACAACCCTATTTTGTACAAACGTTTTTAATTGATGCGGAGCCATCCTAAGCCAGCCTTGAACAATTGTGGAGTCAGTCCAGAAATATATCTTATCAAAAGTTAACCGAAGAGAATCTATTATCTTCCTATATAAGTGTGCTCCAACTAACGCACCACACAGTTCAAGGCGTGGAATGCTAATAGTTTTAAGAGGTGCCACTTTGCCTTTGGCACATAATAATCGAACAGCTATCGCAGAGTTATCTGTGTTATATGAACGTATATAAGCGCACGCGCCGTACGCGACCTGCGATGCATCGGTAAATATGTGAAGTTCCATATGCTGCATGTTTACTATAACACAACGAGGAACCTTTATTTCAGGTAAGTACCTAACGCTATTCATAAATTGTTGCCACTCAGTAGCGATGTTGCCGGGAACCTTGTCGTCCCAGTCAAGTTTACTTAGCCATAATTGCTGTAATAATATCTTAGCAGTAGTAATCGCGGGTGCTACTAAACCAAGAGGATCGTAGATTTGTGAAATAACGGACATAATTAACCGTTTTGTAATAACATTATTATTTTGTGATTCTAAATTAGAAGTAAAATACAGCTTATCACTTTTGTTAGACCAACCTATACCTAATGTTTTAGATTGGCAGTGCTCTCCTATACTTAAGTCCCGACAAGCTTCAGGTGTAACATCGTGATTAAACGTCCACTTTCGTAAAGGAAAACAACCGCTCTGTAACATTTTCGATGTTTTATTACAAATATCTAGTAAAACATTTAACTCGTCATGGCCCGTTATCAAATCGTCGACGTAAAAATCGTCATTGATGACCCGCGCGATGACGTCATCGTCACATTCCTGAGCCAGCTGTTTTAAACAGCGAATGCTCAGGTAAGGTGCAGACGTAGTGCCATACGTAACTGTATTTAACCTATAAACTTGAAGTGGCTTATCATTATTTGTTCGCCATAGAATGAGCTGTAAATTACGTTGATCATCTTGAATGAGAACCTGCCTGTACATTTTTTCTACATCTGCGCACGCAACGTATTGATATTGTCTAAAGCGCAGCAGTATTGAGAATATATTATTTTGAATTGCAGGGCCTACGCACTGAAGGTCATTCAATGATTTATTACTCGTGGTGATCGCACTCGCGTCAAAGACGACGCGCAGCTTAGTTGTTATGCTATTTTGGCGGTAAATACCATGATGAGGCATAATATAACATGGTTTAGGTAACGTTTGTATGCCTGATAGCAAAGTCATATGACCTAATTTTTCATATTCATCTAAAAAATCACAATACATTGTTTTATATTGAGGTAAACGATCCAACTTTCTTTCTAGTGCATAAAAACGTTTCTCTGCAGAAGTATAAGAATCTCCTAAAACGTCGGGAGAACACTTAAACGGTATTCGGACTTGAAATCTGCCATCGTTATCACGTGTTGTTGTCTCAATAAATAAATTCTCACATAAGTTTTCCTCTTCCGACAACATACGCGGGACATTAATTTCTTCAATTTCCCAAAACTTACGTAATTGGGTGTCCAATGAGTCAACCTGAGTAAAATTGCACTGAACTGTATAATTATTGTTTGATTTCTGTACCCGTTTGTTAATAACTGGACCGGATATAATCCAACCTAAGCTAGTACCTTGTAGGCAAGGTCCGGACTCGAGTCTTATAGTTTTATTTTCGTTTATTAATGACCAAAACATATCCGCGCCTATTAAAATGTCAATTTTAGACGGCATATTGAACGACGGATCAGCGAGTTGAACGTGATTAGGTATACGTATAGTATTACAATTAATTTTTACAGACGGTAAATAAGAAGTAATGCTAGGTAAGACGAGACAACGTAAATCAGTTTTATATTTATATAGCTTTGAACGCATCTTGATATTACATGTATGACTTGACTGTGTGTGTGCTTCACCCACACCACAGACACGTATGGTGGACTGTATAATAGGAATATTTAAACGTTTGCATAAAGTTTCAGTAATGAACGAATTTTGACTGCCATTGTCGAGAAGCGCACGCACTGTGTGATAATTGTTATCTTTGTCGGCTACTTCAATTAACGCTGTAGACAATAAAACAGGCGGCAACACTTTCGCATTAGCAGTGAACGCACCGCACCCCGAGTCAATAATATTACAATCAGCTGTTTGGCTAACGCAATGCGAAACAGATGACTGCGGCAACGTATTATTATTAATAGTCGGTCTTGGCGCTGTATTTATACTAACGTCGTTATCAGTGTGCAATAACGTATTGTGTTTCTGTCGACACAACTTACACGGGCCGAAAACACAATCCTTAATCGTATGACCATCTGTTCGTATACAATTGTAACAAAGATTTTTTGATTTAACTATGTTCGACCTATCGTTTACGGACATATTTAGAAAATTTGCACAAGAGTACAAAGAATGGTTCCCATTACATAATGGGCATGTAACATTAAAGCTATGTTTATTCTGACCTCCTGAGGAACCTTTGCCCTTTTTCGTATTTACAACGTAACTATGCATATTTTGTGCATTGGGATTTCTTTTATCGTTCGACGACTTTGAACCATTTTTATGGTATTGAAATTGTGAATTATTATTCTTGCTGCTGCTTGAGGTTATCATGTCTAACATGTCTGCCCTATTCCTTAGAAACGTAAGCAAATCGTCTAACTTTAAACTAGCAGAATCTTTACGTGCATCCGACATTAACGTGCCTTTATAGTTTTCCCATTCTCGCTCTGTAGCCGAATCAAGTTTTGTTACTATTAAATAAACTATTAATGTGTCCCACGAGTCAGTGGGTTCCTTCAAAGAATTTAGTGCCCGTAAATTACGTAAAACGGTGTCAATTAATTTTCGGATTTGCTCTGAAGACTCTTTGTTAATTGATGACGCTGTAAACAATGACTTAACGTGGTTGTGTATCAATAATCGATTATTATGGAACCTATTTTCAAGTAACTCCCACGCGTGACCATAATTATAGGCAGTAAATTCCAACGCACTAATTACAGATAACGCAGTTCCACTGAGTGCCGACTTTAGATAGTGAAATTTCTGTATGGAGTCCAAATCTTGGCGATCATGGATCATAGTCACATAAGAATTTTTAAACTCTAACCACTTATCATAAGCACCGTCAAAGGCAGGTAGTTGTATTTGAGGCAATTTAACGTTTATAGACTTACCCGCCGTGCACGTAACATTGTTCAACTCACTTTGTTCTACATCGTTAATCATGCATTTAGCACTTGATTTAATTAAATAATATTGACACTCAAACGTTTCTCTATATTCTAATTGCACTAATAATTCTTCTTCATCTACATTATTTTCGATTTTGGATTGAACACTATTAAAGTCAGAAAAGAACAAGGATGCCGCTTGTATTCGCAATTGAACTTGTGTTTTCGTCACGGAATCCAAACACGAACTGTCTAATTTATTTATAAAATTAACCAATAGTGTTAATCTGCCTTTGATAACACCTCTTTGTTTCTTAAGATCGGCAATATTAACTTCTGAACTATCGGATTTACACTCATCGTCACTCATTTTGGCGGTTTAGGAACGCAAAGGTACTTACAGTTGTGCAAACACGGAAGGTCAGGCGCGGCAGAACTCGCGAAGTTACGATACTCACTATCACGAGACCGCTGCTCGAACTTCTAGAACGTACAGAACGATATCAACACAACTCGAACGGGGTAAGAAGGAAGGAAGGGCGAAGGATAACCTGACCGTTGCTGGCTGATGCTCCTTGAACGCAGGTGTGGAACGCTTGCTCCGCCTTTTCTTCTTCTATGAGCAGTATGAACGCTAGGGTTTCCACTTCGGAACTGATTCTCTCGAATCTTGTCGAAGGTCCGGTTCGAAGGTCCATATGTTAGGGTGTGTGCCCCTGTGATTCCCTGGTACTGCCTCAATAATACTTCTTACTTTTGTTGGACAATGAATTTATTATAAAGAATATCAATTTCTTCTGGTAACGTTTTTTTTGTTCGTTCTAATGACCGAGTGGGGAGTCCCCACAGACACGAAGTTCGTTCGCGAGCCGCTCCGTCGCCGGCGCACGGTGATTGGTCGTCTCCCCGCCGCTGCTGCAGGTCATTTTACGACGCGACGATCGTCCGCCGCTTCCAGCCGCTAGATAGCGTTGCACGTCAAACAGTAATTGTATTTTAATTTCCGCGCATTATTTGAGAAACTACTACACCAGCCTTGGCCTCAACTAGGCATTCGATGGACTTACGTTCGTCCATCAATGCCTCTTTTGCTGGCCGCTGCAGTAATGTACTAATAGCAACACTATTGTTTACAGAAAATCTATGATGCAACCCTAATATAGTTTTGTAAGTCTTCCTGAAACTTTATCGCTTTGTTTCATAGCAGTATATTTGTGACACTTTCAGACTGTTCGAATTCAAACTTCTGTCCAGTTTTCCATTCTAACAGCTTTAAAAATTGCACACATTTATAATTATTTTTATCTGGACGGGTTCCTAATGGATTGGCTAGATATATTCACAGGGGATTTGCGGTACGTTACCCACCTAAGATACCAAGTAATAGGCATTTATCTTTCTGTTACCGCTTTTTGCTACTAAGTTAATTTTAAATGTTGACTGCTGACGGCACAAGAAGGGAAACTTTAAAAGGCTAATTAGACTTTTTAGAACAACTGAAACTTGCTAATTCTTGTAGTAAACTTGGAATTGCTTGCGCTATCCTAATTGTACTGCTACGCTCAGCTGTAAGAACATTGTGAAAGCAAAAGTCTGGTGTACTTAAAGAGTTCTTGATTTCCTCTATCTCTTCATTCATTTTGGCACATCAGCTCGTAACTGTTTACTTTTTAACGCCTTGAATATTTAGTGCCTTACTACGCTTTTTAAATTGGTGATCGAAGCAAGCTACAGATCATCAAACCTTTGGTCAGGATGGCAACTGGCAATACCATCACGAAGATCAAGTTGATTGGTTGATAACTCTCGAATACCCGGCTAAGTACTGTAGAGGTTTTAACCAGAATGCTTTCTTATCCAACCTCGGTGGTTCCGAATTTTTGAAAAGTTAATGGCATGTTTTGGACTCTTTCATATTTAGAAAATAAAATATTCAAGAGTAAGCTCAGTTGGCTGACAGGCGGTGTATTTTTTTTTTAAACGTTGCCCCACTAGGAATTTCTCCTGTATCGTGGGTGCGATTACAAACATTTAAACTCACATACACAAATAGCCAGACCCGGAACAACTACTTGCAGGTCATACAAATATTTGTTCCGTGCGGGGATCGAACCCGCGACACGTAACGTAAGTACCTAAATAATTATAGAAGGGAATGTCTACTAATATTCCTTCTTTTCCCTGTTACAATATAAAGTAGAATGTGTAGTGTCGTGTTTTCAATATCAAAACTAGTAGCTAGTAGATAATCCCTGAGGCATGTCATATGCTGAGATGCGCGTGTTAACCCGAGATACAATGCAATCTCGAGCTCTTTCACCTCTCATAACATGAAGCTTTCTGAAGAATATACAGTGAAAGTGAAGGACTTGCAAAGTGGCGGACAATGATAGACAAAGAAATTCTGAGAGTTAAAGATGAGCTTGGATAACCATAGTAGGTACTCGGTACGAGTGTAAGCGCTTCTATTTGAAGACGTGTTCCTATATTTACCGTGTTCCTATATTAAACACGTGCGTTATTCAATACCAAATATTGAATAACGCACGTGTAGAATCATGTTATAAATAAACGTGAATTGAATAAAATTGTCATCATAAATTGGTTTAGGAGAAGTTGTTTATAGCAATAGGGTGGCGTTGTAAGCGAGCCAACCGTTCGATTTGGTTAATTTGGAAATAAAAAAAGACAAAAAAATTGGTTAGAACCTTCCATACTTTCCATGTTAGATTAAAGAGGGCGTACTTTAAGGGAGTATAGTACCTACTGCTCACACCCCATCTAAAACTCCTTTCATATTGAATTGTTTTGATGTTTCACTATTTTCATTTGTTGTTTTTGAGTCAGACCGAATAAAAAATGAAGATAGCGCTGTCAACAGTGACATGTACACTTAGTGAGGTGTAGTTTGGTTGTAAATATGTGCGTGTGAGCGTGTATGCACAGAGCAAGGTGTAGTTTTGCATGCTTTACTGTATTGTTCGCAGCGCTATGTCTTGATTTTTTATTTGGTCTGAGAGGTTTAGAGACTTTTTATTATTATTAACTTGTGACAGGGTAGCATTATTTGTTGACAAAAAAAAACACTGAAAATATTAGCTATTGAGATCTACTCCTGTGTCTAATAAATAATCCTATCTTCAATAAGTAGATAATGGTTAAAATGCAGAGCCAAGATTTTCAGTCGCCAAAATTCAGCCATCTCTCTCACAATGTTTGTTTGCAATGTGCCAAGTTTCTGTACCTAATGTTACAAATTTGTTAGGTACGGTATTCACTATTGGCTTATAAATATTAAAGAGGTCTTTTTTCCTTGGATTTATTGGTTTGTTGGTGAAATATAAGGTAGTTTATTGTAACACGTGAATATATTACTAGGTTTTATTGCTAAAAGACAATAATTTATTGAGTTCTGGGTTGTTTTTATTTATACAACGTGGCGCTACAATGGTGACTTTAATTTAATACACGGGTAGGGCTAGTGCCCATTAACCATATAAATATTGATAGGTTAAAATAATACGTAAACTGAAAAAAAAAATTTTTCAAACAAACTAAATAATAAAAAAGTCATTAAAATTGGGATCACCCTTGCAAAAATTCATTCATGAAATTACTTACCTAGCTCGCTTACGTTAACTCGGAGCGGCAATGTGTCGGTTCGCGGGCTGGCAACCGCGCATCGCGTCTTGTACCTACTCGTGATCGGTCCGATTCTTTGACGGCATATTATCAAAGAAACCGAGCGGCGCAAGTGGTACAAACACTTATCACATCACCCTCTCTTGTTACTATTAGTAATAACTGTCATCACTAATCACTGCCATCACGATCATAAGTTTACACAAGCACTAATAGCACAAATAAATGCGTCCGTATCGCAAGAGGTGTAAACGTACCTACTAGATAAGAAAACGAAAACCAATCAAAGTGTCTTTATCGCAGTACCATGATCTAATTACTATCCTAATTACACAAAAAGAAATAAATAAAACAATAGCTAAGAGTCTTTTTCGCGACGTAATTATGCGCACTAGTGTAAATAAGTGCGTCAAGGACACGGGTTCGACTAGCACTAGAAAAGCAAAAAAAGAATTCGTGTTCGGTGCGGCGGGTGGGTGGAAGGGAGAGCGCGCGTCGCCTGCGCTGCTCGCCAACAAAGGAAATTTCCTTAAATTCGCCTACTCTATGCATTTGTTTCATCCTAATAGTATTGCTTATTCGTTTTAATTTCATTGATGCGAAGTTATGATCCGTGACCGAGGGAAATGACCGCTGCGCGACAGTTCTTTAAGTACAGGTTGCTCTAAGATGCTATTTCCTAAATTCTTTAATAAATCTGTAAATAATAACGTATAATGGAAATAAAAAATTGTCATGAAACGAAAATGTGAAAACGTATATGTGTGTTAAATTAAGGTCACCATTGCAGCGCCACGCTGTATATTAAAACTGTATGCTCAAGAAAAAAAATACTGTACAAAGGCGGACTTAATGAAAATATACAGGGTGTCCAAGAACCTGGCGTCCAACTGGATTCCCACGATGCCCCAAGTTCTAACAGTACTCAGAAAAATATTTTAAAAAATCCACCCCATGTACTTACAGAATTATACTGATTTCAAAAAAAAAGGGGAAATGAGCACCCTGTGACATACTTTTGAATGCTGTGACTGCTAATGCTGATAATTTCGATATTTCTTGGAGGTTTTGTAATCTAGGGTATTGCTGTGTCTAAATAGAATGTAAAAATAAAGTACTTATTGTACCATTTTAAAATAAAATATTATTTTAACTAAAGGTGATATGGAAAACTATTGAATTTCGCAACTTTGACCGACTGTAGTGTAAAAAAAATGTACCAAAATAGTATGGCAAGTGACGTCAAATTTTGACGCGTTTATTCCTCTTTTTAAAAAGGTATAATACTTACACATTAATTTGAAAAAAAAAATTTTGATAATATTTTTACTCAACAACCCAATTTTTACGAAGTGCCTACCTACTAACGGTAACTGTCGGACCCTTTCTTATCTTAGAAACTGTTATGTTACTACTATTATTTACTTCGGTTCCAAGAGTGAGCAAGAAGGAAATACACACAGGTAGATGGGTTCCCAGTAGAATAAAAGCAAAGAATGTTAGTTTAAAGATATTTTATTACAATAAATGTTCAAAATGTTGACCACCCGCGGCAATACAAGCTCTCACTCTCCTTAAAAAGGACCGCTTTATGTTTCGCGAGTAACTTTTTTGACGTATCACCTGCACTGCTTGTGTTATCTTCTCACGAAGGTCAGCGATGTCATTAATGGGCTTCGCATAAACGAGCTCCATCATAGTTCCCCAGAAAAAAAAATCCAGCGGATTTAAGTCAGGTGAGCGGGCTGGCCACGGGATTGTTCCTGATCGCCCAATCCACCTGTTCGGGTATTGCTCGTCCAAAAACTCTCTAACGGATACGCGAAAATGTGCTGGACAGCCGTCGTGTTGGAACCACATATCTGGTGGGGTCTCTTCTAGTAAGTTTAGCAAATCATTTTGAAGAAAATTTAAATATGATTCGCCAGTCAAATTCTCGGGCATCTCAAATGGACCAATAATATTCCCACAGAGAATACCGGTCCACATGTTCACTTTGAACCGGTACTGGGATCTATCTTCTCGCATCAAGTGCGGATTTTCCACATGCCACTCGTGCAAGTTGTGTAGGTTCATGTAGCCATCCTTCTTAAATGTTGATTCATCTGACCACAAAATTTTGTCGATAAAGTTTTCGTCTTCTCGATGTTTTTGCAGGATTGTTTCACAAAACGCGACTCGGCTCGGATAGTCTCGAGGTAAAAGACTTTGCACTCGCTGTACGTGGTACGGATGATATTCTTCTTTTTGGAGAATACTGTGTGCTGTGCTCTTCGGTATCCCCGTATCAGCTTCTATTCCTCGCACAGAGATGCTTGGATTTGCCGACACCGCCTCTAAAACTTCATCGCGTATGAAGTCATTTACGGGTCGTCCTTCACCAGCTACTTGATTGGGGAAACGCCCGTCACATAGTGATCTGTGCACATTAATGAAAACTCGATGGTCGGGATATCGCGTAGCCCTCGGATACCTTTCTCTGTAAAGTCTCGCTGCAGCTCGTCCATTACCTCTACATTCTCCATAAATGTAGTGCATATTTGCGTATTCTTGCGGAGTGTAGGTCGCCATGGTAGCACACACAAAACACAAACTGTCCAAACACAGGCAAAGGTCGTCGTAAAGAGTTCGTTTCAAAGTCCAGAGCACAAAGAGTAATCGAGTCCAATAAACAAAGCTTTAAATCGTAGTACGTGATCAATGGTAACAATAAGAGAGAGGTGCGTAGTAACGGCAGGAGGCAGTGACGCGTACTGACCGTACTGTTATCCTAAATAGCACGATCCCAGATAGCGTCACTATCTATCTCACTCGCACCTCTAACCTTTTTCTCCCTCACTCTTACCTGAATAATGGGGTACCATAAAGAAGAACCAGCAAATCGCAAAGATAGTTTCTGTCTTGCTCCCTCCTGTTGTAATAACGAATCACTATGGTGAGATGCATGCACATACCGTCCCTTACGGTCTAACCTGTTTTTTGAGAGGCCTGTTGTTATTTTTATGAGCATACAATAGTAATTCTTTAGAGGTTAGATTCAATTCGTCGTAAATTTTTCTTTCTAAGAATTCTGTAAGACATCGTAAAAATTGGGTTGTTGAGTAAAAATATTATCAAAAATTTTTTTTTTTCAAATTAATGTGTAAGTATTATACCTTTTTAAAAAGAGGAATAAACGCGTCAAAATTTGACGTCACTTGCCATACTATTTTGGTACATTTTTTTTACACTACAGTCGGTCAAAGTTGCGAAATTCAATAGTTTTCCATATCACCTTTAGTTAAAATAATATTTTATTTTAAAATGGTACAATAAGTACATTATTTTTACATTCTATTTAGACACAGCAATACCCTAGATTACAAAACCTCCAAGAAATATCGAAATTATCAGCATTAGCAGTCACAGCATTCAAAAGTATGTCACAGGGTGCTCATTTCCCCTTTTTTTTTTTTAATCAGTATAATTCTGTAAGTACATGGGGTGGATTTTTTAAAATATTTTTCTGAGTACTGTTAGAACTTGGGGCATCGTGGGAATCCAGTTGGACGCCAGGTTCTTGGACACCCTGTATACCTACAGAGTTGATATGACAGAGGGGCATTAAATTACACTACGTATACTATACGTGTTTTGTATTAATTCGATACGGTATAAAAATAAAAAGCACCAATAATTAGTTTTTTTTGTTTCAAACAAACTAAATAGCTTACGAATCAGAGTAAAACGCAACCACCCTTTCGTAGTCCAAGTACGCACGGGCGAATTTTTTACGCGAAGACTTTTTGGCGCGCACTTGATTTTTAACTCTCGGTGTTGAACCGAGCATTCAGAATCCAACAGAGAACATCCAGTGTGCCATGAAAATCGCCGCGTTATAAGATCTCCCGTGGGTACGGATTACTATCTAACAATTGACCTGCACTAACTATGTATTACATTTTATGACGGTTGAGAAATGTTTTAGTTGTGTGTTACACCCATAAAGCCGCTGCAGACTCCGTTTTAGCCAACACTATTGAAGCAGGCAACAATTTTAATTAACAAAAGTTATTTGTACAGGATTAAGCTTATAAACTTATGGGCACTAGAATTGCCAAAGTTAATGGGACATAAAATTAAAGTGCATAATTATCCTTCTTAGTATGTTCTAAGTTTCGAGCCGTAAAGTTATTTGCGTTAAATATCAACGAAGGGTTTAGTACTACTTGACCTAGAAGTAATTATGTTGTTTTGTAGTATTTAAATATTACAGAACTTATAAATATTTTGTATCAACAGTAAAAGTTCTCGAATGGGCAATAAAGGTATAATTATTCGAGACTGTTTTACGCCAGTAATTTGGTTGAATTCTTACTAATTTATACGTTTCTTAATTGCGTAGATTTTGTGTATTCGTTGAATTAATTTGTTTCTAAATTAATAACTACAAATTATAACATAATATTATTACGTTTCGTGTTCTCTATTAAGGTTTATGTTAGTTTAGTACGAGTATAACGACTGAATGGCAGGAGGCAAATTAATGGAATAGTGGAGTAAAAATACATGGAACAGGAACATTAATCTTATCATCAGCTGGCATCTTTTATCGGCTGTTGTTGCCATAAAAAAACCTACATACTATTGCCATTCCATTCTATTTGAAAATTGTAACATTGTGATGGCAACATTTCGCATAGATACGTGATTGTCAAGACAAGGCGAAGTTTTTCAGATTTTGCGGACTGCTATCAACAACCAACTGTGATAAGTATGATAATGATAACCAATCCGTCTGTCGAACAATGCAGATTTTCCCTTTGATATTTTATTTATTTATTTATTATTATTTATATATTCTTTATTGTACAGCACAAAAAACATAACAACAAAAAAAAAAAAACAAAAACAAACAAAACAATTTTTATTTTAAAACGTTGCCCACACTAGCAATTTCTCCTGTATTGTGGGTGCGTTTACAAACATTTAAACTCACATACACAATCAGCTAGACCCGGAACAACTACTTGTAGTGACCTACAAATATTTGTTCCGTGCGGGAATCGAACCCGCGACACGCAGCGCAGCAGTCAATCCCTTAAGCACTGCGCAAACCGTGCCGTAGCCGTCATTTACCTACGTTTAACAATAAACAATGACGCTGAACTTCTGGATGGACTTAATGTCCATCATTTCACATAATTTACGCAGCACCAAGGAAGAATATTTTCGTTAGAAAATTAATCTTATGAAGAATTTTACCAATGACTACCGCCCACGCAACTTCGTACTAGCGCAGTACATTGAAAAACTTTCAATGCAAAGTAAAAAACCCGATAGCAAGTCTTCACATGATCTGACCAAGATTATGTCTGGACTTTAACAGAGACTGTGACCTCTGAGTTTGTTTCGGCCTTTTTTCTCAGAGTAGTCAGATAGGAAACGCCGACCTCATCTAGTTTTTAAAATATGATTGAAGTGTGTACCTACTATTAATTTCTGTGCTAGTGCTGTGCACTTCTGTAAGTGACGAATTCACAATTCCTAAAACTGTATGTGTTTTTAGTTTATGTATGTCCTAGTGAGTAGTCGTTGAAGTGCCATATAAATCAATAAATAAATAAGTGTAAAAGTGTTTGTACAAACCTACTTACAGAAATAAAAGAATTTTTCATCTAGCAAAGTTCCAACGATAAACTAAGTTTGTCACTTTGAATAAAACTTTCTTCACGGATGTCATACCCTAAGCATCGACCTGTTCTAAATATAGTCAAAGAGCCAAGAAGCCAAGATGGATCGCATCCCATACAGACGGTGGGACACTACTGAAGTACCGGGGCGGGAATTTGTTTTTAACTTATCTTTTATTTAAATTTATTTATTAACAAACAAATTTACACTGTGTTTGAAATCATTCTGTATAGTAATAATAATAATTTTGCAACATAACTCTTATCATGATCACAACTAAGGACATGATTTAAATGCAATACAATTATTCAAAGTCAAGACTTCTTAAAGATAGGATTTTTGTATATACTTACTGGGTGACTTGTAATTTGATGTATTCAGGACTATTCCAGGAGGTGAAAGTGTGACCCACAAGCAAAAATTCATGGGATTCGCGAAGACCCAATTTTTATGTATTTAGGAAAATTTCTAAGTATCACACTGGAAGGAATACGTCAAATTACAAGTCACCCAGTATGTTACGTGATATCTCCGACAATTTAGTGGATCTATTTCGAAAACTCTTAATTTAGTGGATAGGGTACCTAGGGAGCAGTGGTGGCCCAGTGGTAACGGCCTTGACTTACGAGTTGTAGGTCGTAGGTTCGAGCCCAGACAGGTGCTTTACTTTGTGTAAATTATTTAATCACCACTGCTCTCAAAACTGTGAAGGAAAAGATCGTGAGGAAACTGGCATGTCCTAGAACCAAAAATTCGAAGAAATGTGACATCTACCAACCCAGACCGGGTCCGCGTGGTGGATTACGGCCCACTCCCTCTCACCGAGAGGAGGCCTGTGTCCCAGCAGAAGGAACGTTATAGGCTGATTATGCGAGGGTATACCTAATTTTTATTAACTTTTCTTAGGTGGTTTTTCAGTTAGCTTAAAAAAATACGTATTTTTTCCACTCAGTGTGTGTTGATGATGTCATAATAACTTCCTGTCACTGTTATTTACATAGCAAGCAGAGTTAAACGAAATTGTAGGTAGGTACCACAAATAAAAAGTAAAAAATAAAAACGTTTATAGAAAAAAAAAAACGAATCCAAAATACACTACAGAGTGATAAATAACTTTAATTTCGGAAGTCGGTGGGAAAAAATGAAAATACAAAAACAAAGACTTCCGAAATTCAAGTAATTTTTCACTTTGTAGTGTTTTTTTTTTAAAAGTAAGTGTAGGTTTATCAATAGTCTTTCAAAAGTGTTGTAGGTTGGTAATTCAAAACTCAGCTTTATCCTTTGCAACTTATTCAAAGTCATTCATTTAAATAACCGTTTTATACGTCGTGAGGTGAGGACTATAGACTTTTTTATTACCTAGCTTCATTTTCAACGGTTTTACCCAGATAAAAATATTAAACAGTACAATGTTAAAATATAATTTCACCAAACTTTTATACCTGGAATAAGTTTCATCCTGAGAATAAATTTTGAATTTTACAGTTTTTCAATAGTAGAACTGTCAACAGTCAATTTTATTCCACGATTAAAATATATCTGACTTTGGTCTAATCAGGGCTTACTAGTAAATCCTAATCCTTTGAAGTAAACCTTCCAGTAAACCTAAGTTGTAAGTAGGTCACATTTACTTCACATCTCATCACATTTTGCATAGAAATCCAGCCGGAATAGTTCCAAACTTCCAGTCCCGACTCCACGTCACACCAGTGTGACGACCAGTATTTTTTTCCTCGTCGTCACACCGCTAGTTTTACTATATCTTTTTTTTTATCACAACAGTAGTGTTGTGTTTGTAATAGATAAATCACCCATCTAGCTATCCCATCCAACGCATATTGGTCGACTCAAGTACTATTTTACTTACTAATTTTGATTATACTAAAATTAATCGCACTAAAGAACGATTAATGTAGTGGTTTTTTAGGATATTGGATGTTTCAACTATGTATAAAATACTTAATGGACAACTCGGCTATAGTTTACTGTGTATTCTAGTCGTTTTTGGCACTCGCTGGCCACTGCCGCGGCACGCTCGCTTCGGTCGCTCGGCTCGTGCGTAGGGGATCGCTGTAATAACCTTGTTTTTTGTTTTGTTTCCGGGGTGGAAAATCCTCATGGATGCTGCCCTGGGGCGGGCGGCGGGGTCTATCAGACTCTTACTGACAAAAAACCACCCCGGTGTTCCATCTCACACCTACGCCGGGGGTCGCGGGAACGTACGATCCTTCCGCAACCCCCGACTGGTGCCGCCCGCCGCTACGGGCGTCCTCGGGATGGTACCTTGCCTAGGTCAACTCTTGGTGAACTAATGGTGGATGGAGGTCTAAGAGGAGCGTGCGTGGAACACTACGCGCCACCACCTCGGGTCCTGATGTGTGGGGGGCAACGGAGGTCCCCCGGCTGTCGAGCACCAATCCCAGGTACTTCATGGTAGACTCGAGAGCGATCTGAGCCCCCCCGACCACGAAGTGTGAGCCGGGCGGCGGCGCAAGCTGGGGGCCAAGAAACACTATGGCCTCTGACTTGCTGAGGGCCACCTCCAGTCGCTGTTCTAACCGAACCTGGTTAGGTTCGGTTAGGACGGTTATTTTTTTTTCTATCATAATATCTTTCTTATTCTTTCTATCTTTCTATCTTTACTCACAAAAAGGTCTTTTTGCGAGTAAAGATATTATGATAGAAAAAAAATAATCAGATGGGAACAAACAGTCCGAAAAGTGATACAAGTATTTTAAAAGATACTTAGTTATCTCACTATTATTTATAAAAGGTGTTGTAAAACCAACGGTGTGACAAAGAGGAAAAAAAATACTCGTCGTTACACTGGTGTGACAACCTGTGTGACGTGGAGTCGGTCGCTCAAACTTCAGGCTGCTGAGAATTCCCTAATAAAAAGTTCGCTTGCAACTGTTAAAGTTGTTATAAGGTAGTGGAAATGAGGAAACTACATGTTCTATTTCTATGTACCTAGTATGTTCATGTAGCTCTGCCAGAGTATAATTTCCCCAACCTGTATTTCAAAACCAGTCCATATCTCATAATCAGTGATCGGAATAGGTAGGTTCAAAGAACAGAGACAAAAAAAAGTGGAGACTTCCTTACGACAATATATTTTTTTTCGGTATATTTGTTTTGAGTTTCGGTTTAATTTAATATTAATGTTATTAATACAGTAAACTAATTGAATTCATTTTCTTTTTAAAATGTCTTTTATTTCAATAAAAGTCGGACATATTTTTTTTTTAAACAGAAACAGGAAATGAATTTGATAGTTGTATTACTTTATTAATTTTGGTTGAACTTAAGTAATGTTCCGAAACCCGGGACATTAGACAGCAATTTTTCTTCGTCGTAAGGCATCTCCTCTTTGTCTCTGTTCTTTTTCGAACTTTACGTATTTTAGCTCTACCTATTCCGACCACTGCTCATAATATATCAATGTAAAACACACACTTCTAACTACTAGTAGGTACTATAAACGTCGGTATAATTTAGCACTAATTTCGTTTAGTCTGAATTCAATTAACACAATGTATGACAATGTGTAACTACAAACAGCATAATACATTATGTTCTTAGTAAAATTTGGAGCAAAGCAAAAGCACAAGGACTTAGACATGAGAAAGAAACTTTATGTTGACGTTTACTTCATGGATCTAGTGGTTGTAAGTGCGATTGTTCTAGTGTTCACAAGCGCAACGGGTCCTGTGTCCAACCCAACATACTCTGGCTTGGGAACAAATCCCAAGCCAGAGTATGTTGGGTTTGAACAAAAGGGATTTCTCAATAGCTGCCCGGAGTCTGAAATTCTAGCCGATTTAAAAGGCAATAAAGCTCGCTCTATAACAATAAGGAACCTAAACATAATCGGCGAAATGGGGGTGTACTATTTCCACTTTTGCTTAAAACTCTTTGAGGAAGAAACACGTGATCTTATGTTATGTTCTGTTGACGATACATACCCATCGCAGTTAACTTTTTTTAAAGTTAATATTATCTAATATTTCGGTAAACCTTTCTTGGAGGCTCCAACTTAGATAATCAATTATATCTTTGTAAGAATAGGGTTCACGTATATTTAGAACAGGTACATTTACATTAGACCGTAACGTTTTTGACGCATTTCATCAATTTTCATCCAACACCAACAACATTGGGAAGTCCTAGTACCCAATTACGGTGTAATTTGCTCGTCAATCGATTTTCGACTAATTGGTAGCACGTGCAATAATCGTTGCATAATAGTTCAATGATTGGATTTGGAATTTGCTGGGAATCTGAGTACCTATTGGCTGCTGCAACGATGTTTCTAACATGCTCAATAAAGTAATTAATCCGTAATTATCTAATAATTAATTTATTATTAGGATTCTGTTAACCTTCTTCATAATTATCACCATCGATTAGTCTATAGCTGTTCAAAAGACACGCCATATTTTTTTTTGGTCCTGCCTTTATCATAATTCCTCAACTCCAATGAAAAATGTGATGCCTATATTTCAGGAATCTCACAGACACACAGCGATGTATTTTTAATAGTACTTGATGAATTCCCTCCGGATTCCACTGGCAAACTTTTTAAATATATATTCATGACTTCATCGCGGTGCATCGATATTCTTATAGCTATCGCGCATCCGTTACGGCGAAGGCGTGTAGCTCACCTTATATCATTCATCTCCCTATAGTAAAGTTGGCTTACAAAGAGTGCATTTTGAATTCCTGTTTAGCAAATAGCAATGCTTCTAGGAATTGTAGCAGGATATTGAAGAAACAGCTTTTATTTTCCACGGACGTGCTTGTTCGGGAGAATTCATACCTTATGGTTAAGTCTTTGTTCCAGTTTTGAATATTTGCTGTTGCGATGGGCGTTGCATTCTAAATTCATTTGGCACTTGGGATCTGCAACTGACGCTCTTTGTAGTCTTAAAACGTTGCAAAAAAAAATAGGTGTGCTGCTTTCTTATACATATCTACCATTATTATTATTTGATTAATAATAAAACTCGGTACACAATCACACAATTTTTTATTTTTTATATTTTTTTTATTTATTTACGTACACACGCTACCATTACAGTGTCCCAATTCGGTAGTGCAGTTAAATTACAATTCATGCAATAATTTATAACCTAATATTAATATACATTAGTTGATCTAAGAACATCGTGCATTCCAAATGAATGTTTAATTAAAAACCACAGGTCTTTTAGATTAGCTACAAACTCCAATTTACTTAATCCTTTTAAACTTGCGGCACTCTCATTAGTCTCTGACTCCACATTTACTTCAATCGAACTCCCTGCAACGTCCAACACTTTGACAGGTCATCTAACGTCCTAACTTTATTTTAATCCAAACTCTGACCACTTTGGAACTCAGATCGCTCGCTAGGAATTTTCAAACTGTTACCTTCAGCTTCAGCATAATTAAGTACTTTAGCGTTTGCGAGTACGGATTGACGTTAAGCTTTTGCGAGTCGCTCATAGGTTACTTTTCTGATGCTTGTGTAAATTGTATGGTCGGAGGGTAGTTATGTGGGTTTTTTGAGGGGCTTGTGGCTAAGTAATAACAGCCGTACGGGTCTATCGATCAGGTTAAGCTACGCATGCCAAGGTTGGTCCGTGGATGGGTGACCATCTTTACATACCAAAAACCCTCCATGCTTCAGAAAGCACGTTAAGCCGTTGGTCCCGGCTGTCATTCGTGGATCTTTGACAGTCGTTACGGGTCGTCAAATCTGAAGCCCGAAAGTCTGACAACCAGTCTTACCAAGGGGAATCGTATTACCTAGTAATTGGGTTGTGGACGTCAGATAGGCAGTCGCTCCATGCTGGTTTGACTGGAAGCCGACCTCAACATAGTTGGGAAGAGGCTAGGCAGATGGATGGATGTGGGTTTTTGTATGAACGTTGTAAATCCAATATTGTACAGAGTCTTTTGGTTGTTTGTGTTTTGAAATCAAATCAAATCAATCAAATCATTTATTTCCTTGCAAACATGGGTATAGTATACATAGGTGTTTTTTATAATAAAGTTATCCATATTTTACCGTCACATGGGCATGCAAAGGTTTCAATACCAAATTAAAAATTAACAATAAAAGTGTCAGATCATTGGAATTACAATATAAATATTATTAAAAATGTCAGCGTGATAATAAATTAAATTAAATAGGTCAATGAGAGGATCCCGATAATTATGTCAATCAGAATAACAGTATGTCAATCAGTTAGTGAATCATCATTAAGAAAATCGTCAATCGAGTAATATGTTTTCATAATTAAAATTCGTTAACCGCCCTTTTAAATTTTAATATCGTCATATTTTTTATAATGCTATGTAGTTTATTATATATGAGTGGTGCAATACCAAAAAAACTTTTTTTCATTAGTGCGGTTTTACATTTTACTTGACATAATTGATTGCTGTATTGAGTTCGTATTGGATTTTTCCTGATCTCTGATAGTTTTATGCATCACGTATGTAAGTTATATGTATATTTGCAGTAGGTGCAGCATTGTACAAGTTCATAAGTCTTCGTGCATCGCTACTCCTATGACCAATTCAGCTTTAATGAACAAAACTTATAAATGATTGCATTCGTTATGGCGTTGTAACAGTGAACAAGCTTTTAAATCCACCAATTGACAATCCATGTTTCATATGAATTTGCAAATGAAGCGTAAAGAAGTTATGCTGTAATTACTATGAATGGATTGTCCTCACATTCTTTTTATAAAGGTTTTCATCGCAGCTTTCAAGGAGCCTTTTTTAATAACAATTTAAGCCACGTCCGGTCCGGCTAATGGAATTTGGTGGTCCGTAAAATTTTCCCATTATTCACATACGCGGAAAGTGTAGTCAGTGGAAAAATGTCTACCTTCGGGCGGAATTTCCTCTTAGGAATTTCCGCAGAGTTAATAGTTCCGGAAACTGTCTACTACTCTTAAGGTTTTTATAGAAACCGTTACAATAAGTAGGATATTAAGTAGTGTCCCGTTCAAGGAAAAAAAATACTCCTACTTCCTGTGGTTCCTTTAGCAACAAACTCAAACTCAAAGCATTTATTTTCAATAAATCAATTACAGGCACTTTTGAATTGTCAACGGGTCGTTCAGTAAGAAAGATGAAGCTAGTTGCCCATTCCAAAGCGTAGTAGGTACGTCTATGGAGAAGATCGGATAAGAAACTCCATGGACACTCTTTTATATCAAAATATTGTTACATGAAAGTGGTTACATCATTCATGTTGAAATTGTACGTGTGAGAACGATGTAAAAAAAGGTGCACGTTAAAAACGTCCGTAATAAAAAATATAAAACAATTCAGGAATTTAAATAAGCCGTGGCAGCTAAGAAATTACCCGTGCCTACTGACGGCGCCGTTCACGAACATGATGTATGGATCAGCACCATTCAGCTCAACCATTTTGAAGTGAACTTAATGATCCAATACACACACCACCACCAGCGACACATTTCAGTGAGTATGACATACCTACTCTCAGTCGCCAGGGCACATTCAAGTCAATGAAAGACGAACAACAGTAAACTTTATAGTAGGTACATAGTGCTCACACATGTGCTATGCAATTATACAATACTAAGAGATTGAAATACAAGTATACAGGGTGGAAACTTTCAGCGGCGCAGTAAGGGGAAGTACTTTATCCGTTGCAGCTACACGAAAATGGTCTTAGGAGACTATCTATAATTTTTTTTATGGAATTTTGATCTCCATTCACATATTTTCAAAAAAAATTACAGTTAGCAAGAAAATTGCCATTTCACACAAAATAATTTTTTGATGCCAATCGATCCTGTTTCTAATACTGATCAAAAACTTCTATTGGATCAACCATCGTTGGAGTACTCAAAAAGTCACAAATTGCAAAAAACTTTTCCCGTACATTTTGTATGAAAATTTTACGCAAAAGCTTTTTTAGTGACGGTTGAAATCTTTTTGTTGACTGAATAAAAAGATAAGTTTAAAAACAATTCAAATTTCAAACTCGTTATTATTAAATAAAAAACACTCTTGACAGTTTGTTGCGTCAGAAAAGCTCTGAGTGTGTTGTGAATTTTACATTAAGTGCATAATTGGACAGCTAATGACCTCCAATTTAGAACGTTTAGACTTGCTAGAGTAAATAATTAAATACATCGGTTGCGTTAGAATGGTATAGGATCAAATATCCAAATGGTCATGTGCCAACCAGAAAGGTTATTACAAATCTTTTAAGAGCTCATGCACAAGGTGGCTCTTGCAAGAAAAATTCTGTACGCCACCCTTTTATACCAGATGAAAATTTGATCATTTCTGTTCTTACACTTGTCGAACCTTATCCCGAAATATCATCAAGAGCAGTCGCTGAAGAAGTAGGTGGCTCACATCGTTTTGTACTAAAGATATGGAAGAAGTATGGTTATAAATGTTACCGACAGGGGCGACTAGTTCAAGCCTTACATTCAGGGGATGCCGCTCGAAGACTTACTTTTTGCAGGTGGTTAAGAGGAAAAATAGCAGAGATTACCATTTTCTGAATTTCATATTATGGTCTGATGAAACAAATTTTTCTAATAAATACAACCGGCGCAATCACGATTATTGGTGTAGAGAAAATCCTCTCAGGTTTCGCGAAACACATAATCAAGTGCGATTTTCTTTTAATTGTTAAAGGATTTTAATTGTTAGGATAACCGTGTGATTAATCAATTCCAGTTTTTCCCCATTCAATATGATGTCACATTCGCTACTTCTAACATTTGGTAATTTAAATTAAATGCATTTGTTTTTTTTCCATTTAGTACCAAATTATTTGCCGTAAACCAATCTTGGACCTGAAAAATAGAGCTATTCACGTCGCCGTCGCCAAGATTTTGTGACCGTCGGTCTATCTTAAAGATTAATGATGTGTCATGTGCAAATAACACCATCTTCGGTAGATTTTGAAATAATTGGGGTAAATCATTAATATAAACTAAAAAGAGGAATAGGACCTTATCTCGAACCTTGAGGAACGCCCATTGCCATTTCAGACCCTAATGAGTTTATGCCGTTTTCTTGAACTGTAACCTTTCTATCTTTCAGGTATGATCTTAGTAAATCAAGAGCTCTATTTCTAATCCCATAGTGCTCTAGTTTCAGCAGAAGTGTCTGATGGTTTACACAATCGAATGCCTTAGAGAGGTCGCAAAAGATTCCAATGGCACCTTGTGCTTCTTCCCAGGCGTTTAAAATGTTCTTTATTAGGGTGACACCAGCGTCAGTGGTACAACGCCCTTTGGTGAAACCGTACTGGTGTTCATGAAAGATGGATGAAGATGCAACAACGATGTAGGAATGATAGCGAAAATATGAAGGAGATACTTGTTCGGATGATCTATTCTACTAGAAGGTTCATTGCACGAGTTTGCGGTTACTGCATCATAATTATAACATACTATACATTATAAAAATTATAACAAACAACGTGTCTTAATATTATTCACAAGAACTTCAATTTGTTAACATTAGGTGTCTTCACGAAACTTAAAGACTGTTTTAATATTCTATTTTTTATTGCGAATGGGCCTCTTGACCTCAACCACGCCTGATTGAAAGTGATAGACGAGGTCTACTTCAACTTCTCTTTTGAGTCTTCTGCGAAATAACGCTACTTCGCTGACTGGTCTGAATCCAATCATAAATAGACCAAATAATTCGTAAGTTCAAGATTCCATGAGCAGTGTTTCCTAGTGGTAACGGCCCCGACTTACGAGTTGTAGGTCGTAAGTTCGAACCCAGGCGGGTGCTTTACTTTAGGTGATATATTTCATTACCACTGCTCTCAAAATGGTGAAGGAAAACATCGTGAGGAAACCGGCATATCCTAGAACTGAAAATGACATGGAAAAGACATGTGACATGTAGCAATCCGCACTGGGCCCGCCTGGTGGAATACAGGCCCCTTTTCAAAGAAAAGAGAGAGAGGCCTGAGTCACAGCAGTGGGAACGTTATAGGCTGATTATGCCAAGATTCCAGGGCAGACACATCATAAAATTTTGCCTGAAAATACCTGTTCACCATAATAATCAAAGAAAAGTAATCAAAGTTATTGTGTACTATAATTACTTTCTATATAGATACAATTCGATTCAAGTCAGAATATTGTCAACAGCCTTAAAATTTCGTGACCTAATTCCCGAGCACCCATTTGAAGTTTCCATTTAACAACTCCACCTGCCGATTTCAAACAAGGCATCTTATTTGCAAATTCTCAAGACGGAATAATTAGCTTTCCAGCAATTTAATTAAACAATTTGAACCTGCGATGATAATAAAGACTTATTACTGTGTGGAGTTAACTTCAGAGTGGAGGATGTAACTTCAGAAATTCTATTAAGCCATGAAAGGTGTTTGTCATTTTGGGAACGTTGGTTTGTTGATTTGGCTTGTCATGTGGTTCTTTGTTGTGTTACCCTTTTCCCATTGAAATGAAATGGAATTATACTTTTTTTTTTTTATTTGTTTGCTCTTGACTTTAGTCTAGGTCAGTGGTGACAGAGACCAAGTCGAGGGCGGAGTGAGCTTACCCAAAAGAAGCCTGTTCACTCTCACTTTGGAGAGATTAGGGTTGTATGCGTTCCGAAACACAGACGCAGGTAGAGATATTTATTTTTGTACAATTTTTTCGTCAACCTTTTAAAATAGATGGCTTCAGAATTTCCTACCTGACTGATTCATGAGAAGAAATGCCGGAATAAACTCTGAGGCCGGTCTCTTCGCATTAAGATAAGAGAAATAAGAGTAATAACAATAAGAGTGGCTGAATATATAACTACATACGTAGGTATAACAGAGCGGTTGTAGAAGTGGACAACAACTTAAAAAAAATGTCTTTTGACATCATATATCCTAAGAGTGCGTGGCGAAAAGTGTGAGGACGAAACTTATGACAGTGGCAAGTCAGTAGAACCTTTGCAATTTTTGGAGTAGCATTATTAAAGAGATTTTCACACATGGAGGTACCGTGTAAATAAGACGTGGAGGGCGTACATATATCGTTTTTAGTTTGTAAATTACCTATCTATCACGGACTTAAAAAATGTCATACCATTTCTAAATCGAAAAAATAGGTAAGCCAATCCCAGCTGTGGGACACAACGTAAGAGCTTGAAAATAAGATCTCTTAATTATGAAACATAAATCAAAAAGTCTTCGTAAAGAATTTTCAATATAAGTAACTTTTTCTACGTCGCTGTTTAACCAATTTTCAATTCCACGCACCGGTGACCTCTTTCATTTTCTTAATTGAAACGAAGTCAGCTGAAGTTTCAAAGGTTTCAGATGAAAATGATACTAAGATCAATGAACATGATTGCGTTTCTATTAGAATTCTTGTTTTACGTAACGGAATGAAATTAAACATTTTTAAGGAGAAGTGAGACAGGTTGGAAATGAATAAAAAGAAATTATCTGATTGGAAGCTAAGGAGAGTAATATAAAATGCTCGAAAAGTAAATAATATTTATTTCTAGGGATCAGTACGAAATAGGTAGGTAATTGTTGTTTAATTCAATATACGTTTTACACCTAAAGTATTATATACCTATTATTATCCTCTGTTTATTGTTTTACAAAGCTATGCTTGATGGTCGTAGTACCTATTACCAACCTGAATTTAAAAAAAAAATATATTCATTAACTTTTTGTCGACCCAAACTTTGTTATACCAAAACTAACAGAGCACAAATTCCATTATTATGAAATAATGGAATCTGTTAAGCTTTTATTATAAAAGTTAATCATGTTTGGAGGGTAGTCGCAAATTATTAGTACAGTTTACGAATTAAGATGGCACTTCAAACTTGATTATTTGAAGTACCTACAATTTATTTGTTTTTGGTTATTATTTGATCCTACCAGTTCATAAATAATGTTTTCAATTTTAAGGGTTCCCTACTCATTGGGTGTCAACGGGACCTATTGGGTACTTACTAAGTCTCCGCTGTCCGTTCGTCCGTCCGCCCGTCCGTCTGTCTGTAAACGGGCTGTATCTCACGAACCGAAATAGGTAGGCAATATACAGCCTATGCAGGCGCGATTCTCTAAGGAAACTGTTTAAAGACATTAACATTATGACGGTACCTTGTCAATATATTTATGAAAACATCATGTACGTAAGGAAAAATTTAAATCTTTTCAGTAAAAGAGGTGAAAGACACAACTATAGGACTAGAAATAGGGACCAATTAGTTCAACAACCATATATTTGAAATAAATGCTTTGAGTTTGAGTTTGACAGTTGAAATGGTCACAATGTATTTCTATTGCCGCTATAACAACAAATAATAAAAATAAAATAAAGTTAAAAACTAAAAGAGGTACAAGAAACGTGTTTTTTTCTGCGTTTTTGCCTTGCCGAACCCTTTGTGTGCGAGTCCGTTTCGCACTTAGCCAGTTTTTATTAATAGGTACCAATTTTTTTTTTACCTTAGTTGCTCGTTGAGACTAGCATAAAAGAGTCGAGATTGGTAGAAGCAAAGAGAGACTTATGTACTGTACAGCAGTGGGTGAAATCAGGTCAAGACGAGTTTTGTATTTTTTTATTTTAATGACAATGTTTTAAACACAATTTTTTACTTCGTTTATTTAGAAAGTCACTCGATTTCTTCCTAAAAGCTACATCGAATTACATAAATAAAAAAACCCGGCCCATTTACTTCTAAAACAATTGTTTGACATAATTCAATTTACCCGAACAGAGATATGGGACAGGAAATGAAATATCTATGGAGGCTCATGAGCCATAAAAAAGGAATTCGTCGTTTAGGAATTAGGGTTCTGTAGCGAAACAAGAAACTTTTCTGATTATTTTTATTTTGTGGCGGCGCGGCGTCTACAACACCACATGCGAACTACGCGTCATCCTGACGTCACGTAAAATCCTGCATCGCGCAAGCAGAGTTTACCGCGCAAGTCGCAACTAGCATATACACGACGTCCCGACATCAATCCATCAGACACGACACCTGTCTGGTCAGAGGATCTTCCCTTTTCTATGGAGATAGAGCGAACTTTACACTCTGTTTCTCATACCTCTCAATTCATGCACCTACTTTAGCGTGTCGTCATCATCATCAGAGCCTTCCAAAGGGTATCCTGACTACCAGCATGCAATGGACGCTCTTTCCTGGTCATCATCCTCAGCCTCATAAGTAACCTTGGCACAGCACACTGTACTTTCAGCCGGTCAACAAAAAGAGTTCCGAACTCCTCTCCTGGTCGACGACAGCAGTCAGCCTCAACCCGGCGCTGTACCACATACGATACACTGGGGAATTCTCGCAGACAGTTCTATTTCACCGCGAACTATGCGAATTCCGGTTCTGACTCACTGGACCCCCAACTGGCCCTGGCAAGCATCGCAAGATATAAGACTCAGCCCACTATCGACCTCCGGTTTCCGGAGGAGGCCTGTGTGCCAGCAGTGGGAACCTTATATTCTGATTAGGCTAAATATTAGGAGTCTAAATGGCCAGTTCTCGTAGTTTTTTAAATTCAAGCTGCAATCTCATCTCAGCGACAATATATATCAAAAACTTGTCATAACTGTATGTAAATTAGAGGCTTTTTGACTCAGATTAGAATGCGAACGGTCTTAAAAATACGGGAATTGGCCTTCTGATATCAACAAGGTCAATCAACCGAAGTGAAGTTGACACGGTTTGAGGACGGAATGCATTCAACGATTTTAATTGGTTCCAAAAACCGGGACCGAAAATAGATTATTATTTATTATTATCTGACTACCTACGGAACTTCTCGTTATTTATGGTTCAACATGCCTTGACAGGTTTTATCTAAACACGTTTTGCTTTCGATCCCTTGTTTGTATTGTAAAGGGATCCTTTTAATCGGAATATCTTTAATTCATACATATTTGTGTTCGTTGTACTTTGTTTGCCCAAGTAATGGAGTCTTTTGTTCTCTTTATTTATTATACTTACATGCGATCGTTTTTGATTAAATTCATTCATTTTAAAAGGGAATACGGAAAAAGTAAAATGTTGTGAGAAAAAAAAAACTTTTTTGGTTGTAAATTGTTTTAAAAGCCTCCACATTAAATTGGCGATGAATTATAAATTTTAGGGCAAAAATAATTCTCGTGTTTTGAGGCGGGCACATGGTCGCGGCGCACACTGCGCAAAATCTTATGCATTTCATAGACATAACATAACATATCGTGTGATGTTGCCGTTACGTGTGTTTGCTTCTAAGCTTATATATTTTGCGTACTACGGAGACCTTGAATAAAGCATATTTCCAAGACGTTTAAAATCCCCAAGGGCATGATCGATGTACTGCTTGGAAAATTAATTGTTAAGTAAATTGACAGCCTACGTCAATTTGCCGAGGTTTTGAGTTTTGAGAATTGTCAAAGAGTGCTAATAGTTGGTAGTCGATTTGCATAACAATTTTTTCCTTTATCTTTAACTACCTCGTAAAATTCCTGATTATCGTTTCTACATTCGCGTTATTGAATATTTAAACTTAATACCTCTATACTCTATATTAGAGGTAGATTAAAGCAACATTATTACAAATATTTTAATACGTTTCGATACATGGTAGTGTGTGCTTTAATTATTTCCTTAAGGATGATAAATGCATCTTATAAAACGAACGCAGTTGTTCACAACGCCTTGCACTTAGCAAAGACGCCCGACTCAAATTAATACCTAACTACACTCACAGGCACAATTAACCGCCCACCTTGTATTTCTTTCAATCTGCAGAAATCGTCAAATTTAGACCACTTTTGATGGGAGGTACGTTGAAAGCTACCTTTAAAGGTAAAAAAAAAACAAAAGCCTTGAAAAAAAGTCGTTTATTGAAGCATTTATACTAAAAATTGATTTTGTGAAAATTTTTGATGAAAATTTAGAAAATTTTAATTTCGAAAAAAGTTGTCGAACAAAACAAAAAAAATAAAATTAATAATGGGTGTTGCCGCCTCGGGCTCTAATGACTTCTTGGAGCCGGTTTGGCAATCCATCCATGATATCTTGGATATCTGATTGGGGGATATTGTGCCACTCCTCTACCACAGCTGTCTTGAGCTCTCGTAAGGTCGTAGGGGCTGGTACTCTTGCTCGGACACGTCTTTTGAGGTTGTCCCAAATGTGCTCAATAGGGTTAAGGTCGGGACTGCGTGCCGGCCATGGTAAAACTTGAATCCCGACCTCATTAAGGTACTCGGTGACAGATCTTGCGGTATGGCAACGTGCATTGTCATGCATTAATCTAAAGTTCTCACCAATGAATGGTGCGAAAGGGATGACATGGTCTTCGATAACTTCCTCCATGTATCTTTGAGCGTTCACACTGCCTCTATCGAACACAACAAGATCGGTACGAGCCTCGTAAGAAATACCTCCCCAAACCATTATGGACCCTCCCTGGTAACCCACTGTTTCTGTAATAGCGCATGGAGCGAACCTTTCATTTTGGCGCCTGTAGACACGCTGACGTCCATCTGGACCTCTTAAGGCTATTCTGCTCTCATCTGAGAACAGTACGTCCTTCCATTCCTCCATAGTCCAGTCAGCATATTCTCGTGCAAAAGCAAGTCTAGCTCTACGGTGTTGTGGGAGCAGTTGTGGGACGCGAGCTGGACGATACGCCCTCAGATTCCTTTCTGCCAGTCTTCTTCTTATGGTTCGTTCACTAACACTGACATTTCTCACCTCAAAAAGTCGCGTACGAGCTTCAGTAGCGGTGCAAAAGCGATTTCTCAACACATTGCTGACAACGAAGCGGTCATCTCGCGTTGAAGTGCATCGATGGCGGCCTTGACCTGGCCTGCGGGTGTATGAGCCTGACTCCCGAAATCGTCTGATGGCATCCCGTACCGTGGTTCGAGGTACACCGAGTGTACGAGCGATGCGACGTTGGCTGTACCCAGCGTCAGCTAAAGCCACTGCCCTAGCGGCACCAGTCGCATCGAGTGGCATTTTTTACAGTCACAAACAATTAGCAAACACTAAAAACTCAAATTAAACAATATTCACACACTATGGCAGAAAATAACAGGAATTGTTAACACGGTAACGCAACGGCAACAATGTTAAACAACGACTAAATTCCAAAAACCCGTCGGTGACACAAATTTAGGAAACGAAATAAGGGTATAAGTGTTTAATTTATTGCTAAAGTACCCACTTGACAAAAAATTAAAACAATGGATAAGCCATAGTTAACGTAAACAAACAGAGTGACGAACGATAAGGGTGGGCGGTTAATTGTGCCTGTGAGTGTATAAAGCGTGCTATAACTGTTTTCGGGCAGCTCATTTTGCTAACCCATGCAAAAAACCGGGATGCAAGATACGTTAGTGCTGACCTAACACTTTGATTCATTCGTCGGAGAATAAAGGCCGACGGTGAATTCTTCTTGCAGTAAAGACAATGAAACACATGGTAGCTGGTCCTCGCTACATGGTAGATTGTGCTCTATTGTTTTATCAAAAGATGGTACATGCATCTTATAAAACGAACGTAGTTGTTCACAACTCCTCGCACTCAGCAAAGACGCCGAACTCAAATTAATATCTAACTACAAAGTGTGCTATAACTGTTTTTGGGCAGGTCATTTTGCTAACCGATGCAGAAAACCGGGATGCAAGATACGTTAGCGCCGATATACTTAACAGTTAGATTCATTCGTCGGAAAGGCCTAAGATGAATTCTTGCAGTAATGACAACGACTCACATGGTAGCTCGTCCTATTACATCGCTACATTTTACTTTGTGCTCTAATTATATCTCAAAGGATGATAAATGCATCTTATAAAACAAACGTAGTTGTTCACAACTACTTGCACTTAGCAAAGACGCCCGACTTAAATTAATACCTAATGCAAGAGGCCGGACGGCTTGTTTTTATTTCCTTGGAAGGTGGGTAGGCCTTTAGTGTGGGACACAACGTGTGTCAATACTCTTGCGCCATCCCATCTTCCTGACTCGGCGTGCTGTGCTGGCGCTGCTGCTGCGGCTGCGGAAAACCACAAGCGGCGAAAGTATAATAACCTTATCGGTAATTATATTTTCGAGCCGTTTGGGGTTGAAACCCTCGGGCCGTGGGGTCCGAGTGCTCACGTTTTGTTCAACGAAATCTCCAAACGGCTTGTTGACACTTCCCGCGACCCAAGGGCTGTCCTTTATACGGATACGGAGGAATTTTTCGACGCCATATTTTAATATTTTTAGTTAGTTTAGGCTATTATATTTTAATTTTAATAATTATAAATGAATTTAATGTTATGAATATACATGTAATTCAATAAAATAGTCACAGTGACCTTACGGAAATGCCTAATTATAAAGTGTGCTATAACTAGTTTCGGGCAGGTTATTTCGCTAACCGATGCAGAAAATCGGGATGCGAGGTACGTTAGGGGCAATTTATCAGTTTGATTAATTCGTCGGAGAATATAGGTATACGGTTAATTAGTAGCTAGTACTTAATTTCCGTCATAAATGCATTGAATTTTTGCGACTAAAATAGTAAACACAATACTTCTATGCTTCGACTGATGAAGAGTTTATTCAGCTGGCTGAACACCTGTAATTCCAGATGGCAACACTTATAATTATACGGAAATTCAGTTTAATTTATACGAAAACGTTTAGTAACGTTAATTGTGTTTCGTTTAAGTGCCTTTGCAAGCTCCAAAAGAGGTAAAATATGATGCCGAAATTAACTTTTGCTAACTTCGTTTATCGCTTTTGCAAAAGATATAGGTAGGTATGATAAGATCATCAACCGAAGGTTGACTAGTAGAAAATGCCTCAGGCATTAAGTCCACCTTTGAACAGTTTTTTACTTGTGCATAAAGGTTTAATATCTAAATAAATTAAATTTATAAAAGGTTATAGTCGCTTAAATAAGTTGGCAGAACGTAGATTTAAGACATGGACGAACAAAGAAAGTCATTCGGAACTCCGCTAAGACAAGCTAGGGTTGGAAGTTTTGCGTCAGCCACCGTACTCATCAGACCTTGCGCCGACAGACTTCTACTTTTTCCAAAATTTGGACAACTTCTTGGCAGGGAAAAAATCCAATACCCGAGAGGCAGAGCAAAATGCCTTTGAAGAGTTTGTTGTACACCTGACTTCTTTAAGAAGGGCATTGAAAAATTACCACTGCGCTGGCAGAGACCCATCGATAGCATGCGTGTATATTTTGATTGATAGAAATAAAACATATTTATATAAAACTGACTTAAACCTTCTGTATACTAAACGGCAATTTCATATTTAACTGAAGTCGCGCCACGTTATCTGAAAATCATAAATTTTAACGAATCTGGTGGGTAGTGTGCGTTTTCTAGTAAGCAGAATTCCTTCGGTTTTTGTGGAATTTAATTTCGGTTTCCAGATCTTGAAAAATTGGCTGAGTAGTTCCGGTAAATATTGTAGCCGTCCAGTGACTATGTCAACGTCTTTTTCCATCGTGAATGTTGCTGTGCCATCAGCATAGATAGCACGTTGTGTGTGAGTCTCTCAATCAAATAAATTAAGACGTGTTTTACGGGGACCTTGATTGAAGCAAATTTCGAAGACCTGTTAACTCTCTAGGAAAGGGATAACCCGCATCGCACATTTCAGGACGTGCGAAAATAGTTTCTTGGTAATACTCCATTTTATGCATTCGTGTCAATAACCTCGATAACGGAATTATACCAAAGGGATGGCCTGTGACATAGGTGACGTTTTAGACAATGCTGATCAAGAAAATTAAAAACTAATCTAAATGCTTGATGCTCGATTTCCCAAAATTACACAAAGGTTAGCAAATACTGTGTTTAATAAAAATTCTCTGAATGTGTTTTATTTGTTCGAACTAATGTATAGCAAAAAGCCGAACAAACACTAAATTAAGAATATCACATGGATCAGTCTTTTTATAAAACCAAAAGAAAATATATAACTTTACACAATTATCATTAATACAAAACAATAAGACGATAGAGTCTCTTATATATTGTATTTTAAGGATTCCGTACCTCAAAAGCAAAAAAAAGGAACCCTAGGATCTCTTCGTTGTCCGTCCGTCTGTCCGTGTAAGACCCTTTTTCTCAGGAACGCGTGGAGATATCCAGTTGAAATTAATATCAAATACGTAAGTCTACAGTCCCTTGCAACTTAAAAAAAAATCAAGGTTCTTAGACAACGCAATAAAAAAAATACGGCCATCTAAGTGACATATTTTGAAACTCACAAATAAATCAATACCTATAGGGTACTTCCCGTTCACCTAGAATCATGAAATTTGGCAAGAAACAAGGTCTCACAACACAAATAAAGGGAAATATCCCAAAATCGTTAATATATAGTTTTACCACCAAAAAATCATTTTTTTGCGATTGAAAATTAACATTTGCAGTTGGAGAATGGTCCGTGATGTATATCGATGTATGGGAGAACATTTTTTTAACAACAAAGTTATGTTCGTTCTTGGGATAAATTCATCCCATCTATGGAACCCTACATTGTGCGTAATCCGACACGGACTTGGGCGGTTTTTTTTTGTATAATATCAATCTTAACGATATCGAAATACTATCGAAAAACACGTTTCCAAATGGGATGACTGTCTTCAAGACATCGTTATTCAAATTCGCCAATATTCAGTACCGGTATCTGAATTCCGTCATCGATATAATTAATTGAATTCAATTGCTCCGGCTTCACTTCTCAATTGAATATTGTCTCAAGAGCTCTTGGGAGTTTTTAGAGCGCTATGCAGCAGAATCCAAATTATTTTGTTCGGTTTTTTGTCTAACTTGCGTTAGTTTGAGTTGCTACAGCTGGAATAGAAATTGTTACTGTTTTTTTTGCTTGTTATAATTTACAGCGGCTACTTTCGTAGTAGGTACCATAGAGGTATGAGGTACGGGCTGGAAAGTTCTTCATCATCCATAGAAAAGGGAGCATCTTCCGACCAGATGGGTGTTGTGTCTGCTGGGCTAACAGCTCGAGGGCCCGGACCCATCGCGATGTTGTAGGTATATTAAGCTAGTCACGCGAATAATATTCCTTGCGCGGTGAAGGTTTTGTGTGACGTCAGCGGGACGAGCACGGCCTACTGTCATAGGCTTGAGTGACGCATTTTTGCTCCAAAAATGCCTATCACAGTAGGCTGTGCTCGCCCCGCTGGTGTCAAAAAGATGCGTCGTTTGTATGTGGCATTGTATATGCATGTCACAGTAGCATAATACAATTTAATCTGTTTACTTTGGTTTGAAATATTTTTTTTGTAGCGTCTATAAAAAAAAATCTGCTGTTCCCTACATTTATGTTTGCAGAACTCGTCAAAATGTAGGGACCAGCTGATTTTTTTTCGCGGTTTCATATTTGGTGCCATAGTAAAAGTTGTTCATATTGATGAATACAATGACCCCTTAAGAGGTTGATGGTGTTTTACCAATAACCCTGTATACTCTGAATTTTAATTTGCTAGACTAAAATGACAGCTGCGCTCGACCTTCTCTTGTCAACATGACAGTTATGCGGTACCAAGTTTATTCCAATGTGGCCAGCCTTTTAATTGACCGCAGCATGTTTAGTATGTTTGGTAACATTGTGGTTGCACAATGCGGTTTCCCGATCTTTTAGCGACCACAGTGGTTTGGGCAACCACATATTACTGGGAATAAAAATGAGTTTTAGGAACATTTTTACGGTAAGTAGGTACGGCTCGCCACACTGTGGGGATTGCTAACTAGCATTCTCTATCTATAGTAATTTTATTTCGCATGAAACCTGTTATTAAACCGCAATCAACAATTTTGTTCAGAACGCCTTTTTCATAAAGACATCTCTTACAAAACTTCATCTTTTCCAGCGATTCCGTGCTAACACTGCAATTGTACAAACTCAGTAACGAGGTTTTAACAGCTCAGCTATTATCGCGTAAAGAGCGAGACCATTTCAGTAAGCGTATCTAGTTATTTGTTAACTGAGGAAATGCAGGGATTTCGGCTGCCGGAGATTTCCTCTCATCATTTGCGATGTTTTTGCTTTTTTATGGGGGCTAGGTTTTCATTAGATGGGAAATGTGTACTAAAGTATAACCCGACCGAAAAGAAAGGAAATAAAATGTAAATAAAAAGCTTTTTAAAAACGAGCTTTTAATCTATCTAAAAGTACTAAATAAAACTTACGTTAACATAGAACTTTAATATTTTCTTAAAAGCTTGAGGCTTATCTTAAAGTGTAGGAGGAACGTTCAGGCTACTACTAGCTTTAAACAAAAAAAACTATGTTAACATAAGTGTTCTAAGTAGGTACTTTTGAGTTCATTAAAAGCTTATTTATGCTCGAAAATAGCGAATATGCTGGCTCGCAGGTTTGCCGATCAAGTTAAGATCACCCTTTTACAAGTGCAGCCTGTAGGCTCGCTACACACAAGCATCCTACAGCAGGGCCATCCGCATCCAGTATAACAACCTGTTTAGGGCGGTGTTGAGGATGCCCCGGTTCTGCTGCCCTCGGGCATGTTTGCGGAAGCGCGCACCGATTGTTTTCACGCCACCATGCGCAAGCGGTACGCGTCCTTAGTGCGCAGGGTGCGGGCCAGTTCCAATACTGTCCTGGTAATGATCGCTGAGCGATTTGACTGCCCCTACATACGACAATGCAGATATGCATAGCCAGGGTACTTAATCTTATTAACACTGACTTATGTATGTACGAGTATAATGACTAAATGTTTGTATTGTATTGTTTGAATAAGCAATTTTTTTATTTAATTTTAATTTCCTTAATCCTCTTATCTTCTTTCCCTTAATCTTAACCCTTATATTTTGACATTTTATTTTAATTTCAATTCCGTAACCCTTTATATTTGTACCCACTCATTCTTTTATTTTTGCTTATAGAATAGAATAGAATAGAATACTCTTTATTAGGCACACCATAAAAATTACAGATATAAATGTATTTTTTTTACATAGGATGACACAATGGGTATTTAATATTTAGTTTTAATTTCAATTCTGTGACCTTTATAATTTGTACCGACTCATTCGTTTATTTTAATCGCATATAATGATCTATTCTGTTTCAGTATTGTGAAATTTAATTTAATTTTATATCATAAGGGTTTTGTCTGAATTCAATGATACTATTTTTTTGAATTTGTTAAAATATCTGTTCTATCACCTTTACTTGAAAGGTACTTGTAAAGACAAATCCAACGAACCCAAACACGCCTTTACACAAGTCATGGTTTGAAGCAAACCAAGTTGCACAGACATCCTTCTAAATGACTGAATTGGGACAACTTTCTGGAATCTGGGCTTTTTTCCGGCTGTCAAAAAGGTGACTCCCATGGGCCAGTTATTTTTAGTTTACCCATTCACCCAATTATTTGACAACTGAATTCCAAATTTTACGTTTGGTATCTTGATGATGGAATCTTGCGAGATCTTCTCCTACAATAAAAAAAAAATCACTTGATTCCATTGGCCTTGATCTCAACCTTTTGAAATGTGTACTATACTTAGCGGACAGTATTGACAGACATCTGAGACTTCCAAAATTTTACGTATTAGCTCTAGAAATCAAAATTACCGAAAAAAGCTCTCCTCGTCTCCTTGGGTCTCTCCAATCTTTGAGAATTTTTTCCCGTTTTTTTTGAGGAAAAAATACAAAATTCCAAAGACTTTTCGGAAAGATTGTTACAAATTAACATGTATTCGGCCAGAACCTTAATCCGTTAATGCTGTTTCGGCCCTAAATTGACGCTTCAAAAAATGCGCGGAAAAAATGTTATTAAAGTTAATATTTTTGAAATCTAACCTTATACCGACGTCATACATTTCTTTTATCCTTATAAAATGTCTCAGTTAATGAAACATCATTCACTTTACAATCTAGCAATCTAGCCTATTCGCCAATAAGTAATTTAATTAAATATAACTGATTAAATATAACTGAAACTGTCATACATGAACGAGATGGGTTACAAAAGTTTATCGTTGGAATAGTCCCTGAGGTAACTATATTTTATTTTTTTATTTTTACAATTTTAAGAAAGCTTACAGACTAACAATTGCTAATTACAAGCTTCCACATATAAATAACAATGTTAAAAAAAAAGATGATCAAAGAAAATAAAAATTAATGGAAAATGGGTAGGTATGCCGCGATAAATCACAAACATTCACTTTATTCACTCATTGAAAATATTCCTTACTCAAGATTTTCCTGATTCTTAACGCACTCGTGCAAAATAAATCAATTTCTAAATTCGATGGCAGGTTGTTGAATAGTATTGCACTGCGTATACAAAAAGCGTTACCTACGCCTATAATTTGTCTTTGTAAACGGTACTTGTAATAATGGTCGTAATCTTAGGTTATTTTGATTGTTGCGAAGAAAAATTTTGCTTAGTAAATCGGGACAATCGATTAATCCATTAGCAATGTTGACAAGAAAACAAATATCATTAATATTACGCCTTAATTCTAACGGTAAAAAATGATACCGCTTACACCGCTGTGCATAGTCGTCTGAAAACTGCTGCGCCTTGAAATCTAGGTATCTCATAAATTTCCTCTGAACTAATTCAATACGAGATTTATACGTCTCATACTGGGGGTTCCATACTTGAGAAGCATACTCAAGGGTACTGCGCACGTAAGAACAGTAAAGTACCTTTACTGGTTTTAGAGAACGAAATTCAGAACCAGTTCGTTTTATGAATCCCATAGCTTTGGGGGCTTTCTTTATGATGGATTCTATATGTTCGTCAAAAATTAGTCTACTGTCGTGAATCACGCCAAGATCTCTAACACTATGCAGTCTATAGTAGTGAGCATCTAATTTATACGCAGAATCAATTAAACGTCTTTGCCGTGTAAACGGTACATAAAAACATTTAGACACATTATAGACACATTAAGCTGCAGGTATTATTATACCTGCAATATACCTACCATAAACCTGTCCAGATCGGACTGGAGTTGCTCGGCGTCGGTTAATGTTCGCACCAATTTAAGGATCTTCATATCATCTGCGTACAAAAGGATGTGTGAGTTTCTATATATTTGTTATATAGTTTCTATATATTCTATATATTTTTATATCTAGGAGGTATCTTTGGACTGGAGGTATTTCTATAAAGGGTGGCAGGGACATTGACGCGCAACCTGTTACCATGGATTCAGTACATGATCCTGAACCCCAATGCGTTGAAATTATACGTCTGTTGTTTAAAATAATATTTACTATTCCATTTTGACAGCGTAGTTATTGCACTTTTGTAAACGATTACATGTAGCGGAGATGAGGATGTTGAGATGGATGTGTGGAGTGACAAGAATGGATAAAGTAAGGAATGAGTATATAAGAGGAAGTTTGAAAGTAGCGCCTGTGACAGAAAAAGTGAAAGGGAATCGACTGTCTTGGTATGGACATGTGATGAGGAGGGATGACACTCATGTGACTAAGAGAGTGATGGGTATGAATGTTGATGGAGGGAGAGGAAGAAGACGGCCAAAGAAAAGATGGATGGATTGTGTGAGAAATGATATGAGTGAAAAGGGAGTAGATGATGCCTTGACGTCTAACAGGGGAGAATGGAAGAAGAAAACGTGTTGCGCCGACCCCAAGTAAAATGGGATAAGGGCAGGAAGATGATGAGTTATTGCACTTTTGTATGCAACAGCTGTTTATAAATTTTTTTCTTCATTTCTACGCTAGAAGGTCTAGAATCATGTGCTGAATCACGCTGAATTCATGGATACAGTTTGCGCGTCGATTTACCTGACACCCTGTATTGAGGAGCACCTATTTCTGTATTTGGACTAACGTAACTAAATTAGATTAGCTGCAGATTACTTCCTACATAAATATACTCCTGTTTGCTGTTGGGTTTGGTGAAAATAAGTACCCAAGATGAAAATAAATGATAACTAGCTTTATTCAGAAGTCTGTACATACAAGCCTTTAATATTTATCCCACTAGCATGGAGCATGAGTATTGATCATCACATCACGCTTGCTCAAGGCGGGTTGGCGATATCAGACTTATATTAATTATTATAAGTCTAGGTCTCCTCACTATGCTTTCCTTCACCCATGTCAGTGAAAGCCAAGAGAAAGTCAGAACACACATTAAAGTAGCCATTGCAGATAAGATAAATTATTGGAACTGTTGTTCTGGTGTTGTATTAAGTTTTTTTTGTAGTTAATTAACCGAATCGAAAATAAATTTGTGTGCAGTCTTCTTAATTAACCGAAACGAAGATAAATTTGTGTGCAGTCTTCTTAAGCTGTCTTACGTTTCATTATTTTCTTCACCCATGTCAGTGATGTCCAAAGTAAAATCTGAAAGTAAATAAAATACATAAAACGCCAGAACACACATTAAAGTAGCCATCGCAGATAAGATAAATGATTGGTAAACTGTTGTTCTGGTGTTGTGTTAAATTAATTAATCGAAACGAAGATAAATTTGTGTGCAGTCTTCTTAAGCTGTGTTACGTTTCATTCTTTTCTTCACCCATGTCAGTGATGTCCAAAGTAAAATCTGAAAGTAACTATAAGACATAAAACGTTAGAACACACATTAAAGTAGCCATCGCAGATAAGATAAATGATTGGCAAACTGCTGTTCTGGTGTTGTGTTAAGTTAATTAACCGAAACGAAAATACATTTGTGTGCAGTCTTCTTAATTAACCGAAACGAAAATAAATTTGTGTGCAGTCTTCATAAGCTGTGTTACATTTCATTCTTTTAATCATAATAAAATACAACGTAAGGAAGGACTTAAGAAAGAAAGAGGTAACAGTGTCTGTAACCATACCTATGTTTAACAAAATAAATGATTGATTGATTGTCTTTTTATGCATTTTTATCAAGAGGAGTATATTATCTGTATAGACAAGTCTTTGATGTTCTATTTTCAAAGGCAATGTACACGTTTAAAGATATACTGATGCGGATTCCTTCCGGAACGATATAAGACGGAAATGTACCGTCGTTTACTGATAGGAATATTAAGACTTTCTTTTAGTTAAAAAATTTAGAAGAAAAACGTCCAGTCTAGAATGTGATACCTACAAAGTGTACAACTACTGTGAAATAATTAGGTTTTCTTTTAGTCTTTTAGCCAGCCTAGAAATCACGCAACGCAACTTTGAAAACACCATTCTACTCCATTTCACAAGCTATTCAAATTATGTTAAAGTCAAAGCATTTATTTCAAATAGGCACATAAAAGGCACTTTTGAATGTCAACATTTACATTTAAATAGAATTGATTCTAGTCGCCCCTTCCAAAAGGTAGTTTCGTATGCAGAAGAATGGGCAAGAAACTCCATCGTTACTCTTTTAAAATGTGTTACAATATTTTGTATACATTCATTATATAATTATATGTGAAGACGATGCACCTATAATAAAAATTACACTACTACAATAGGTAAAAAGAATTTAATAAACGTAGCAATGATAAATAAGTTAATTAAGTGATAGATACATGGTGTTCACATATTTACAAACATTGTTAAAGTATACGATTTCCCAAATTATGTAAACAAGTAATATGTCAGTATGTGAGTTATAGTAATCACAGAATGTAAATCAATGCCATAAAAAGAACTAACTTAAACAATTAATGTAGCAACAAGTTTAATTTTGTCTAGACACTAGATTGTCCTATGGAGCTGGACCAACATGTTTCCAAGCATTCTAATCTTGGATATAATCCTCTAATTTGTAATATGCTTGTTTACACAGTGAACTGTTTATATAAATTTTCTTTCATTAAATTGCAATATATGACAAGGTATTTTGTTGTAGCATTTAACACAGTACCCCATAAAAGATGTATGTACTTTAGCTAATCTGAAAAATGATTGATCTATTTTATCTTTATTTCTTGTATTAAATTTATGTCTATCACTTATTTTATTAAAAAGATGTAGATTTTTTCTTACGTACATAATATTTTCATAAATGAATTGACAAGGTACCGTCATAATATTAATCCTTTTAAATAGTTCCCTGAGAGATTCGCGGTGACGTAGATTATAAATGGCTCTGACAGCTCTCTTTTGCAAAATAAAGATGGATTCAATGTCAGCAGCCCGACCCCACAGTAAAATGCCATACGACATAATGCTGTGGAAGCAGCTAAAATAGACCAAACGCGCGGTTTCTACATCTGTTAACTGTCTTATCTTTCTAACAGCATAAGCGGCCGAGCTTAGCCGCCCCGCAAGAGATGTTCTATGAGGTCCCCATTGTAATTTCTCGTCTAGCGTGGTTCCCAGGAAAACCGTGTGATTAATAAATTCCAGTTTCTCTCCATTCAACATGATGTCACACTCGCTAATTCTGACATTCGGTAAATTAAATTGAATGCATTTGCCTTTTTTACCATTTAGTACCAAATTATTTACCGTAAACCAATCATGGAACTGAAGAATAGAGCTATTCACGTCGTCAAGATTTTGTGACCGTCGGTCTATCTTAAATATCAATGATGTGTCATCTGCAAATAACACCATCTTCGGTTGATTTTGAAGCAAGTAGATTATGTAGAAAATATTTCAACAAATGGCAATTTTTATTGCGCACGGAGTGTTTCCGATGCAAATAAACTGTTCACACCCTTGAAACGTAGCAGAGAACCAATAAAAATGTTACTTAAGTCGCTGCGCCGAGGTCCGGGCTTTTAGAAGTGGAACAATTTACCTGCACGGTTTAAGTGATGACAGAATTACTTTTAAAGCGCAGTGCACTTTTGGGTAGGTCGCGCCGCACCTTCGTAAATTTTGTTTAAACCATCGCACACTACAGGCGCTCCGCACTGGCTTTTTTTTAATTGAAAGGGGTGGTTTTTGCCTGTTGCGGCTGTAATCGGTGCCAGCCTTTACAATTCTGTTGAGCCAGTGTCCCTCATGTTGTTATGATTGCACTACAGACGACCACTAATAAGCCAGCGATAACGAAATAGGCGTAGCCACCCACTGGGCTTAAATAATTTAGCAACGTAATTTTGCGTCCCATCGTCATGAGAAGATTAAAAAGACTTTTAAAATAAATTATTTATGTGGCTGTAGTAATTGTCCAATGACGTTCGCATTATAATAAAAGAGACCATTACCTCTGAGTTTGTTTCGGCATTTCTTCTCAGGGATTAGTCAGCTAGGAAATGCCGGCGCCATCTAGTTTAAAATATTGACGTGAAAAGTGTCTTAAAAGATCTACATATAGAAATAAACGTTTCATTTCATTTAATTTCATTTCCATCTCAGTTCCCAATCAGTCAAAAAACCAATACAGAAATTTCCTAAATTTTAAGTTTTTTGAGTTGATATTGATTGTCGCTGAGATAAGATTACGACTTGAATATTAATGTTTTTAAGCTCGACATTATTAGCCTCCTGCCACAAAAAATCGCTACCTCTCATGCCATTTCCCACGCCCAGCCGTCACGGTAAGCAACAATGAAATCCAACATATGCGCCCCCTTTGCCAATTTCCGCTTCAACACTACGGAATCCGTTGCACGCCATATTTCAGATATATGCCACTCCATTTTCTACTGTAATGCAGTTTTGTCGCAAATATATTCAATTTTTCGCCTGAGTTGCTAATATTGTTTTCGCCTGTGTTGCTTGCTAAATATTATTTATTTTAAAAGTTTTTACGTTTTTCTGGGCTTTTTACTGGGCGTTACCAAGTGTTTATGAATGACTTCGTTTCATCTTTGGGGAAGTTATGAATGTCAAAATTCGTCGAAAGGTTCGATTCGGGAATATTTCCTGTTTTCAAAACGAATTTAGGTTAAATTAGTAAGAGTTAAGTACCACAAAAACATAAAAGAACAAAAATAACACAACACAGGTATAGGCAGAGTGGTATATAAACCCATATTTCGCCAGTTACCATAAGCTTAACTCTCACGTAATAGAGGTCCTACTGGAAAAAAATAAAAAATACAATATATATTTTTAAATAGACTTTCCTTTATTAACTGTGCACCAAGTGAATGTTTCCGGCGGTAAAAGAAAAGACCATTAGAAACGTGAATAAGTGAATTAAGAGTTATTGCACCCATTATGGTCCTTATGGGAAATGGGCCGTTATAGCACTTAAGGTGCACTTAGAACATAAAGGGCTAAGATTGATGAAGTTGGGGAAGATAATCTAGTGAAAAACGGATACACCGTACAGATAATATGTTTCCTAACCACCTGAAATGTGGTGGTAGGTAAAGACAGGGAAATTAATTTAAAAAAAGAATTGAATATACAACTGTCATCCTTTGACGGTTCTATGAAACGGCTATAACATTTCCCGGACTGTACCATTTGGGAGAGGTCACAGTGTCTGCAATCGACTGCAATAATGCTGACGGGATTTTGATGATAAATCACGAGGAGAATGCTAATGTATGAGAAACAAAAAAAAAGCTTTAAAGTGATAGGAACTTAAGTTATTCTTCATAAAATAAAATTCAAAAAAACTTCATGCGTTTATTCCGCTCGTCTTATATACATGTTCCAAACTTATTTCTTTCGAAATATTCTTTCTTCTTGGGATTCTTATTATTCTATTTCCTTAAAAAAGGAAACAGTCACCACATCGTATATTTTCTCTGTGATGGCGGTAAACGAATTCCTAGTGCAGGTAATAACGTCTCAAGAAATGCAAAGTGGGCAATTTTGTTTCTTTATAGAAAATTGCTTGGCACACTGTAACCTCTCTAAGTCGCCACTGGCTCTATTTAAAAAGAAAATGATACTATTCTATTTTCGAACATTAAAAAATACTTTGTGGATGTCTGTGTAGCCGAGAAAGAATTTTTTGACACGCGGCCAAAATTTTAACTATTCCATCTTGTTTTTTAATACATATTTTCACATAGCCATTTCACAAATTTTTGCCAACAGCGCCCCCATGTCAAAGTCATTCGAGCGCTAAAAGATGCAATACATTAGCACCGTATGTAACATTGCTATTTTGTTTTTTATTGGTTTCCCAGCACTTACCTCTTTAGTCAATGAGTCCTACATTTTTAACGAGTTTTTAACTTAGGCAGAAACGTTTAGAGTATATTCAAACTCAAAGCATTTATTTCAAATAAACCAATTACAGGCACTTTTGAATTGTCAAGGGGTCGGTCAGTCAGAAAGATGAAGCTAGTTGCCCATTCCAAAGCGTAGTAGGTACCTATGGAGAAGAACGGGTAAGAAACTCCATGGACATTTTTTTAAATCAAAATATTGTTACAAAAAAGTGGTTACATCATTCATAATGTAATTATACATGTAAGAACGATGTAGAAAGACGTGCACGTTAAAAGCGTCCGTAATAAAAAGATAAAGACAAATATGGAATTAAAATAAGCCGTGGCAGTTAAGAAATGACCAGTGCCTACTGACGGCGCTCGTTCACGAACATGACGTATGGATCAGCACCATTCAGGTCAACCATTTTGAAGGGAACTCAATGATCCAATACATACGCCACCACCAGCGACACATTTGAGTGAGTATGACATACTCTCAGCCGCCAGGGCACATTAAAGTCAGTGAAAGACGAACCCAGTAGGCTTCATAGTAGGTACATAGTGCTCACACATGTGCTATGCAATTATACAATACTAAGATATTCATGCAAAGATAGTTTGTACAATCTTCATCAGATCCAACAATATTTTCGAATGCTAATCAATTAGTTTAGAAAGAAAGAAAGAAAAATGGATTTATTTTTCATAGAAACACGTGCATACAAAAAGATAATTAGCTCTAATAATTAAGAAAAAAGTAAAAATAACAAAGAGATCTTTAGTCACGAGCACAAAACAGAAATCGTCGACAGCTGCACGTCATGACTGTGACAAGAAGGCTTCCGCCCTTGTGGAGCAGGACCAGCGCTGAGCCAAACATTTTTGTCAGTAATGTAATCCCCCAACTTATAATATGCTTGGCTGTATAGTGTGGATACTTGGTACTTGTGTCTTTGGATACTTTTTATTATATTTTGGAGTATATGGGGAGGTATTTTATTGTAACATTTTCAACAGTACCCCATGAACGATCAGTCTACTTTAGTCAGTCTGAAACCTAGTTGAACTAATTGGTCCTTATTTCTACTCCTATAGTTGTGTCTTTCATCTTTTTTACTGAAAAGATTTAAAATTTTCCTTACGTACATGATGTTTTCGTAGATATACTGACCAGGTACCATCATGATGTTAATGTCTTTAAACAGGTCCCTTACATAATCGCGCTTGCGTAGGCCATATATTGCTCTGATGGCTCTTTTCTGCAGAATAAATATATACTTAATATCAGCAGCCCGTCCCCATAATTAAATACCGTAAGACATGATATTATGAAAATAACTGAAATATACTAGTCTCGCGGTATCTACATTAGTGAATTGACGGATTTTTCTTACAGTATATGCTACTGAGTTAGGCATCCTGCAAGAGATGTTAAATGAGGACCCCATTGCAGCCTTGAGTCGAGCGTGATCCCCAGGAAAACAGTTTTGTTGACGAATTCTAGTTTCTCTTTATTCAATACTATGTCACAATCACTACTTTTAACATTCGGTACCTAAAGCAAATCTTATGCATTTTGTTTTTTTTCCCATTTAATACTAAATTATTAGAAATATAACACCGAAGAAGCCTTATAAACACTTCCCCCGCCTGTAAAAGTTAGAAGAACTGAAATGTTCTAGTACATTCATAAAATTGATGTATCTACTTTCAAATCGATTCCAACGCACTTCGTAAATCGTTTTCAAGGCGCGCAGAGCTCCGTGAAAATGCCTGGCTAAGCTGTTAGATCGTATAAAAAGCGTTCAAATACACCAAACTTACTTAAAGACTGAATACTCTTCCTTAAGTAAATATTTTTTATATTATTTAGTCATGTTTTCATTGGAAATAAATGATAACCTCTTAATACATTCTGATTTTTCATTTTATTCAATTATGATTCAAAATAAAACGTCATGGCATGAATTTACTTTACTTTACTTTACTTTCGACGCTTTTGCTTTTGTACCGTCGCCGTCGCCGAGTCTCGCTACATCCGTTTTATATTCATAAAGATCAAAATATTTTTCTTTTGCATTGAGTAAATATAATTACGTCAAATCAGTAAAATTGACATGCACTTGATATGCGATTACTCTTTTAGTAAAAATGTTAACGGGACTACCGAAGGGTTGAGGTCATGTTTGAAACCAAAATTGACATGTCGATCATTTCATAATACGAATTAAGCAGTCATTTTTTATGTTCAATAATATGTATTTTTTTTAGTCTTCAATGTTTCTTATTTCCATTATTAGAATGAAAATATTTGGTTTTATAATTGAATATACAGGGTTATTGGTAATACGTCGGCCGTCGTATACTAAATAACCCTGTATATATTTTTTGTTTTAACCTAACCTATTGTAACACACTTTTATTAGCTTGGTATGTATCTATGTAACGGATTTTTTTCAAAATTAAGATTTGAGCTCAGTACTGACAAATTTTCAATGTATCAAAAAAAATATTAGATGGGGAGATTTTGGGTTCAAACAAATCTTAATTTGGAACTTTCGAATAAATTCTAAGTAAGTTCTGCAATTCGTAGATAAACCATATTTTTTTAGGGTGTTAGGTTAGACTATGCTTATTAGTTATCACAAAAAAACTGAACCAGAAATGTTCAACAGAACGAGAAAAACATTGAAAACTGATGTTAGGTGAAAATTATGAAAAAAATCATTAAAAAAAATCTATCTCGAAAACTACGAAAAATCGTAGAACATACATGGGGGTGATTCGAATACTCCTCATCATAAAGTATCTAAATTTTACGTTTGAACGTCAACTCCCCGGCCACCCTGTATAAGCAATCATTTAAGAAAATGGCTCTGGATATTTTGTGTAGCGACTATTTTAAGTTAAATAAAGTTTTCTTTTTCTTTTTTATGTCTTTAGAACTTCTAACCTTCAGTTAAAACGTGGATAATGGCGTGGGTTACGTGCTTGTTAAATCTTAGTTTAAGTATTTTTCTGTATTTTGTAGCATGTAACTGTTTTTGTCCCTAATAAATAAATAAACCTGAAACAGTCTAGACTGATAGGACTTTGTAATTAAGAAGATGGTTGATTACTAATACAACACAGTGATGTAATTTTGGAAAATCATTAAGAAAACCAACAAAACGTTGTACTAATAAGGATTTCGGTAATAACATATACCAAACCAATACCAAGTCATCAATACCAGTGTTTCTCGGCTTAAACATTTGTTGGTGGAAAGCTTTTTTACGGAAAAGTAATTGTTTACGTCTAAATTATTTTTAGTTTGTATTTGTCGTTCGTATACTATTTTTTTTCCTAATTTATGTAAAAGGTAATTTGTACCGATATTTGTATTTTTTTCTCGTTTTTAATTTTAATTTTAGTGTTTATCTGTGGAAACTTGTAAATGGCCTTCAGTTGCATATTGTTTATGTACACTGTATATTATAGCTGTAAGTTTCCCGAATAAAATAAAATAAAGTTAAATTCATAAATGCCACAAATATAATGGCTACTGTTCTTAAAGAAACAGAATTAGCTATTTTTAGCGGCCGTTGCAGAAAGCCGTTGAAGATTCGATGTTTCTGACCATATCCATGCTGATGACGTTGACTACAAAAATCGTATTCCTACATATAAAGTTATACGTACCTAAATAAATGTGAGAGTTTGGATATTTGCTATATATGTGTACTCTAACGGCTGAACGGTTTTAGATTTTTGGCACACAGGTATACATAATTATGGTAGTAGGTAGGTACCTACGTTCCTGTGGGAAAAGATGTTCTTACCAAATTACCAAGGAATATCAATTACCAAATACCTAATATGTATTATTACCTAAAATATTTCGACTATCAATGCCCACACAAATGAAAATCTGATGTCATTGTCCTGTTTAGTTCCGGGAACGCTCACGTGGCGCTACTACAATTCTCATTCATTAATTATTTCATCAATGGCGGCTTTCTAAAAAGTTGTGGCTGTATCCTTTTGCTCGATGAACGGAGTAGGGCTTTTTTTTTGTGGGTGGGAAATCATCAAATAACTTCTCCCGCTCTGGGCAGAGCAGGAGGGCGTGTCAGACTCTTACTGACTAAAACCCACCCGTGTTCCTTCAGTTGCCTGTGCCAGGGGCCACGGTTACCCTCTTGGACTTTTCCGCAACCCTAGCAGGCATCGGTCCTAGCAAACCCCGTCATTGGTGTTGACATCTCTTTGAGGCGCGCGTGGAACACAACGCGCCATCGACCCGGGCCTGGTCCTTATCGAACGGCGAGCTGCTCATTACTCGCCGTTCGCAAGCCCGCGCCTACGGTGGCCGGGAATCGGCCTGCGATTCCCGATTCCCGGAGTAGGGCTGGGTTTAACATCTTATTTTTTATCATTATGTTATTGCATTATGTTATTTTCTTTGCACTACACCCACTATCAGCTCAGTTACGAAATCTTACCTACAACATATTGAGTTGAATCAACAACTAATTTGCGCGGAGTCGTCTGGTTCACCTACTATTCTTGTTAACCGCGTAATTAGCCTGTCATACTAATTGGCGTGAATATTTCGTTTCTTTAGCTGGTTCGAGCGACGATCAACTAAGTTGTAGATAGGGTATTTAATCATTTAAGAATAAGAATAATATATTTGCAGAAAATATAGGTGTTACCAGTTGTAAAAGTTGGTGGTTAATGTAGAGTCCATATTTTGCCTGTTTACGGCATGCAAATTAGTTTTACATGATATGTTATTACATTAGGTAACTACATAGGTAGGGTACTTATTTTAATAATATATACAAAATATACACCTATGTTCTAATATAATTTTTAAATCAAGATACATTTAAGTTACAATAATATATAAAAAACACAACAAAACTTAAAACAACATGTTGTCTTTAGATAACATAAATTCTTTATTAGTTAAACTGAATAAACGCATGCCACAAAACTATAGGAAACTTAGAACATTTTTTTTTCTTTATGTTGCAGAAATTCTTGTAAACTATAAAAACAATTTTCTATCAACCATCTAAGCAGTTTAATTTTAAAATATTTAAATAGCAGTTCCCTTAAGGTCTTTGGTAATTTGTTAAATATTGTAATGCACATAATTGATATTTATATATTTATTTTCTATATTTTTTTCACTTAAAGTTGTATTACAAAAAGGAACTAAAATCTTTGTTGCATCTCTTGGTCTCTGTTTGGTGTAATTGTCACCTTTGAATCTAAAGAATTCAATTTGAATTTGTTTCTTTTTATCTTGAATCGGCACGGGCTTAATATATTTTGAGCTCAGAGTAGCCCATGATGCCATAATACAAATATTGGACAGTAAGATTAAGATCAGAAAACTTAGAAGTTGAATAACATTTTAGTACTTAACTAGTGTATAATATTGCTGTGATGTATTTGGTACCAATTTGTATCCTGCTTCATGAGACAAAAAAAACACATAATTAAGTACTATCCATCTTGTTCGGGAATGCTTCGCACTTTGGGTATGGGCGAAATATTGAACAATTTATTTGTAATAAATCGAATGGGGAATTCATCAAAATACGATTTACCTGTTAAATTACGAAGGTATAGGTACCGCAGACTTTAACCATAAAAGATAACTAAAATAATGTTGAAATTATTGCTAAATGATTCATGATCTACCTATGAATAGTCACCTCTTTTCTTTATCCTTATTTTGTTGATTATGCCACAAACAATAACCACCGAAAAACCCTAAAATGCGTACATTTCAATGACTGTATAGTTTCATGCGTAAATATAGTGATTTTCACGTCAGCACACGACAATGTTGATATTGACGTGATTATTAGTCACGCTTTTAGGTAAATAAAAGTGATACAAATACATTCCATTCGTCTTACTTTATTTGATTTGTTGAAACGCTCGTCATTTGTCATGATTTTCATTTGTCGAAATCTCTTGAGATTCTGTCTAGACTGAATAGGAGCGAAAAGAGATCTTTGATAGTATCGAAATACGTTTTTGGAATTTTAAGGCGTCTCAAAGGTCGCCAAGGGTGGTTACTATTTGTATTGATTATTAGCTTCTGTAAAACATATACTTCCACTCAATAGTGTAGGTGTCTATCAGTGGAATAATTTTTGTAAACAAATCAGAACTACATGAGATTACCTGTTACAAACCATTAAACCAAATACAAACAATCAATTTCACCTCTTTATGATATTGATTTCTGTAAATTGATTCAAAAAATCACTTTATAATATTAGTTTAGATAAACTTTCTTAGAAACAGTGATCGTGCTTATAATTTTGTCATCTTGCGTGTCACTCTCAGCAAAAAAACTGGTTAAAGTACTAAGTACATTCAATAAAAAATTTCATAAAATTTATATTATCTTCTTAAAATCTAGTTTTCGTGAGGTTGTCTTCTTTAATTCCTGACTTCCAAAAGTACATGTAGAACGTAGGTGACGTATTGAAACAAATTATAAAATTTCACGTGACTTTAGAATAGGAATTTTAAAAAGAACATAGGCAGTTATGGGGACCGCCGACAGAAGTAAAAAGTAAAAATATGCTAATGTGCTTACACTGCTGACCAAGCGCAACCCGTCATACTCTTATGTAACTACAAATCTACATAAAGGTCAAGGTCAATTAACCCGTAATTAAAAACGTTCAAAATCTAGTCGCAATCTCATCTCAGCGACAATCAATGTCAAATATACAAAGTGTTACAGAATAAACGCAAGTCCCGAATGTAGTTTGCTCATAATTGACTACTGAATCCATTTCAGTGACTATTTATTTTCAAAAATTATTTATTTTGCAATACTGTCCGCCGATTGAGCCAAAGTAAATTAAATCCTATTTCAAGGCAATAAAACTCAATTTTAAATGCATAAAGTAATGCTAAGGTCAACTCAATTTTCTTAATAATAATAGTTAGCTTTAAAAAAAAACTGTATAATTTTTTATTTAATCAATCACGAGATTTTTCTGCTCTTTAAAAATAATCTCGGGATTTGAGGCTTTATTGTTGAGTGGACTTTATTGTTTCGCTGTATGAAATCAGTGTAAGTACATAAATAACTCTACCTAATTCCGACCTCTGCTTATAACGCATGTTTGATCGCAACATTCGCCACGAAGATGATCTCACGAAAGATTTGTGACTCATACATCAAACAATGCAGCGTAGTAAACTCTCTAGTATGAAGTAGTGAGATTATTAGTAAAGTTTATTTATCTTATTAAACTTTCCTAGTACTACTTCTCACAATATAATGCTATCATAACAACACAGTACTCGGTTTATTTTACAACGTGTGTTAATAGATAGTGATAATAGTTTTAATGATAGATATACACGTGTCTTGTTCTAGAAATTCTCGTGATGTGTGCAGTATTGACACATGGTCTGCATTGCTGTGTCAGTGTTCTTATATACAAAAACAATGTTTCTTGAAAATCAGTGTCTAATGCGAACTGGCAATGGCATCTGAAACAGGTAACATTTTCCAAAATGATTAACGTTGACAATTTTGTGTAGAAGCTCATGAAAATTAAAATTAGTAAAAAAAATTAAAATTAAAAACTTTAAAATTCCTATTCTAAAGTCACTTTTTTTAAAGATTTTAATCTGTCCCGGTTCTGCCTGTCTGTCTGTAATCAAATCTTGTAAGTAAAATTAGACCCACTTCCCGGTTTCCGATTCAGCTGAATATTTTAATTGTATAATCACTTTTTCGTTTATTAATTTGACACTGGTGCCGATTCTGTTGTACACCGAACTAAACTAACTAAACTATCACTAAAATTCCTTACTTTTGGCTATGAGAATCTTAACGCTATTCTGCAAAATAAAATCTCTAAATTTTAAAATTATTTTGACACACCTAAAATCAAATTTGGCAATTGCGACTCTACGTGGTACTTGTTTGCCGTACCACGTGATTTTTTTTTTAGAACCGGAGTCCCCCATTATTTGCAGCCTCGACATGTTTTGTATGGAATTTTTCACTTTTTTTTTTACCAACGCGTTGGATTTTAAAGGTTTCGTGGTTTTATAGAGGGGGTCGAAATTTTCATTATTTTTGCGATAGGACACACCGTTTTCGAGATATAAGCAAAAGAAAAGATACAGTACTGTTATTGCATCTGAATTCGAGGTGTTGGTGTGAATTTTAGTTCTTGACAACTAATTTTATACCACCCCTTTTTAATCACGATTAAAAATAGGCGGATTTAGTTAGACAATCAAAATTTTTGGTCAAAAACGTAAAATTCAGAATAACAAAATTGCCATTTTCACTAAATTATAATCTCAGTGCCATCTTAGTGCTGTGAAACTAAAATTTAGTTAAGTTGTGTCACTTTAGTCATTTTCAGAATGGGAAATCGTCGTTTGACAGGAATAAACTAAATTTTGGTGATTTTTAGTCTAGTTTAGAGAATTTTGTGACAAGAGAATCGGCACCACTGAACTTTTTCAGTCAGATTAAGCCCCAAAAATGTTACCTGAAAGTCCTCCGAACAAAACCTGCTGTTAAAAAACTTTATCTTTAAAAAGCCGACTCCTTTTATTCCTATGTCTCAAATCCAGCTTAGTCTGTACAAAGTGTAAACTTGACACGAGCCGACAAAGTAAAGCGATTACGTGGCGCCCTCTGCGGGATAATTAGGTGTGTTTAATATTTCTTGAGTTTTGATGTGACGTCAACGAATGTAATTATATCTTTGGAGCATATATTCAAAAGGTAGCACAGTTTTGCAGTTTTCGTTTCGCCGCGTGTTTATTTCTTTGTAAGAAATAACAGTTAAATATGTCTGGAAAATTTTGAAAGTTTGATGAATGGATTTTGTGGAAGGTGGCATCGCTTGTTATATAGTGAACACTTATGAGATTGGCTGATTGAGACACCCGAATCTTTATTTTTACAAGTCCGTTAAATAAGACGTGCTGCGCTGACCCCAAATATTTTAGGATTTTGGTAGTAGGGTGAAGATAATATGGTTAAAATTGGAAGACTTAAAAAGCGACTTAGAGATGGTCCAGATGGTCTCGGTACTCAGCTTCTTTCTCTTTCATTCACTAAGCGCTCCAGCTAATTAACTATCTGCGGTAAACTAGTTGTAGTAAATAAACACTGCAAAGTTTATCTTAATTTATTCCTTTGTTCTTTAATCCTAGTTTGTTGGTTTGTTACGCTTTCACGCCAAAACAGCTGAACGGATTTGGATGAAATTTGGCACACAGATAGTCCATGACCTGGGCATAGGCTACTTTTCATCCTGGATCGCAGATGACGTGGCGGGCAACTGCTAGTAGTAAATACATCTGGCTACCTGTAGATCCAGGTTTGAAATAACAAAGGGAAACAATTCTACGCTTTTTTGTTGCTCGTTTAGGATAGTGACAGAATAAAATGACTCTTGGCGTAATTGCATGATTGGGGATGTACGCACTATGTGTCTTTACACCCGTTATATGTTTACCAGTTTACCTACAGTTTTGTTTGCACACATTATTTGATACGTCATCATTAAAAGTCGGGAGTTTATCGAACTTACCAATCATGCTTAAATATTATCTGTGTGGCTGTGGAGTAAGGTCATTTTGATTGTAAACGTTTAAGGATAAATTGATAAATTGAGAGCTTTGATTAGACGCTTTTTTCCTTGTAGGTATTTAATGCGGCAGTTTAGGACTTGTGATTTGTGAACTGAGGAAGGTTGATTTTATGAATGGTGATGAATCATCACAATCAGCAATCATCACTGATGATTTCAAAATCCTGTTGATCCCGTATTTAATTTGATATATCACTACACTGGCTCACTATCACACAAAACCTTCAGTGCAGGGCCAGTTCAACCTTTTCCCGCCATTTGTAGTGACTGACAGATGGCATTAGTGACAGCAGCTACCTCACTATGAGACAATGTTTACATATCTATTAAATAGCTACTCTGTAATGATTATCATCGTTGAATGAGGTATGCGCGTTCAACTGTTTATCAACACTTTGTAGAGTCATTTTTATTTTAATGTTTTCTGTTTTCACCAGAAACTCAAATGTAACGATCGATTTGATTTAAATAATGAATTAATAACCAGTCGTGTTTGAGTTATTAATTAATTATTTATTATTTATTTTATTTATTTATTAAGTATTTATTTTTAATTATTTTTTTGTTTTATAAACTTTTAAAAAACAAAAAAAAAACAGGTTTTTGTAGATAATCGAACTCAAAAAAAAAACTACTGTTCGAAATTCTGTTTCATAGATACATACCAAGCTAATAAAAGCGTGTTAATAAATGAATGATCTCTTGTTTTGTTTCAATACTAATATGTTTGAATCAATCATGGCGTTCTGTTGTTTCCCCGGAATAAAAAAGCGTGAGTACGTATGTGTTATAGATTGAGTATATCAATCTAACACCACTGGGTACTCCAGATTTCTTTTGTTTTGCAACCTGGAAGGCTTTTTCATAGGCAAATGCAATATGATGGAAAAACTGGGTCCATATTGGCTCAACTAAAGTTCTTTACCCGAAATTGTTCTTCCTAACGATTTGTAATCCGAATGATCACTCTTCCTAAAATTTTTCATCCTAAAGTTTTCATTCATACTATTTGTAGTGCTACCGGCGATGTTCATAACACTCATGTTTCCGAAAATTGTAATTAATAATATCATTAATGTAAATATATTTAAACACCTACTGTTTTTTATCATAACGCTTTTATCCCTAAACATAATTACCATAATATTTTCACTCATACTCAGAAAGAAACATTTACCAAGTGTTATAAAAAATATATGTGGGTAGAAGATGATATTTATAGTTTTAGGTTTTTTTTTCTGTGCATGGTTGATGGTGGGCTAGGTCGACGGAGCCCCGCTTCGCGGGGCTCCTACTTCTGTGTGGTTTATAAAAAAATAACCACGAAGGGGATGGCGGGGTCTATTCGCTCGCTTCGCTCGCTCACACGACCCCGCCATCCCCTTCTAACCTAACCTGTCCGAGTCGGGGTGCCCTAAAGTCCCAATTGCATCCAATTTCTCTTGATATAAACAACCGTTACATACCCGATGTCGATGGCAAATTATGTTATGGCATATCATAATTATGGCATGTGATAATTAGGGCTTACAATGATTAATGTATATAATACTGATTATTATGAATAAAAAGAAATCTAAACAAAAAAGATATGACTTTGAATAATAGTATAAAAGATGGTTATGTTGAGAAAATATAGGGAAACAAATAAAAGTTTATTAGATGTTTATTGCTACTGACATTATGAAGTTGAATGTTTCGGAATTATGAACATTAGAGACAGAGTAGTTAGGAATTGTGATTGTTAGGATGAAAAATGTTAGGAAGAACATTTTCGGATTTCCAATTATCGGAGTTGAAAATTTAGGTGAACTTTGGCGCACCCGTATTGGAGCATGAGGCCAGAACCTCATGTTCCATGTTCGATTCCCAGGTCAGGGTAATTGTAATTGGGTTTCTCCATCAGGAATTTCTCAGTAGCAGCCCAGAGTCTGGATTCATGGCCGGTTGACGGCAATAGACCCACCTCCTATTACATGGGACTTGTACATAATTGGCGAAATATGGGTGTATGTACTATCAATAAAGTTGACGCATGACCACCTTTTTCTTTACAGCGACTAGACCCAACCTCCGCCATAACCAATTTGACCAACCAATCAAGGAAGGAAGTACCAAATATTTTTGGTCCAGACAAAAGGTTAACACATATTTCTTTTAATAAAAAAAAAACAATTATTATTTTATCAATTTAATACAAAATTGTGGGCGGGGGACTCTGCATGGTCACTTCGTGCAAACGAAAAAAAATTTTAAGTGATCATGCGTCGACTTTGTTGATGGTACCTACTATAAAATATACATCTGCTTAACCGTTATGGGATTACATGCGTGATGTGATGTTACGTGAAGTACATTGATATTATGTTTTGTATGATGTTATTTCACCCAGAACATGTTTTTAAACAAATAATATTATGTTAACATAATGTTTATCTACCACGTTGTAAGCCGATTATATTGGTTCGTACCGGTCTCAAACAAAACAAAGATTACGCTCACGCACTATCCAGATAGTACGTGGAGATACCAGGGGACCAATAGTCCAATATTCAAGAGCCCGATAACAACATCCGAACCTATGTAGATACTTTGTTGTACTTTATGTATTTTTTTAATAAAAATAGTCCTCCGGACAAAATTTCGGTCATGGCGGCCAATCTCAGCGGAGTGTAGCCATCGACTCAGGAGAAATTGTAATGCACAAGGGTATGCGCTCAGACACAGGTGCATGCGGTGCGTGCGGTTGGCGTTGAGTATGGTGATTAGATAATTTATTACTAGATTCCATAGAAGACGGGACAGCACCGCATCCTTTTTATTTTTTTAGGGTGGGAATTCATCAAATATCTTCTCCTGCTCTGGGTAGAGCGGGAAGGCGTGTCAGACTCTTACTGACTAAAACCCACCCGTATTCCTTCAGTTGCCTGTGCCAGGGGCCACGGTAATCCTTTTGGACTTACCCACAACCTTGGCAGAAAGCACCCCACCCTGACGGCAGCCTCCGGCAAAATTTTTTTTTTTTTTAGGTCTTTGCCCCACGCTATTAATTTCTCCTGTATTGTGGGTGCGTTTATAAACATTTAATCTCACACACACAAACAGCCAGATCATGGCCCACTGCTGCTCATCCTCACGGCGAACTACTCGTTTGCCTAACATGTAATCCAGTCCGTTAGTACCTGTTCTACTCTGTATCTGGAACGGGCGCCGCTGATGCTGGAGAAGTTCGTTTCGTTGAAGGCTCTTTCGATGTCTATGATAGTGTCCAGGCTGGTGCCTTTCTGATGAATCGCTTCCTCTATCTGATTGACTACTAGATGAATAGCGGATTCGGTAGACTTACCCGAGCTGTATGCGTGTTGATTACCGTGTAGCTGTATAGTTTTCAGAGCGCCGCCGCCATCCCTCAGCTCCCTGTCACACATCCACTCCAGAATCTTTAGTAGAAAGAAGGTCAGGCTGATGGGTCGATGGGATTTCGCGTTTGTGTAGCTTACCTAGCTTAGGAATTCATATAACTATCACTTCCCTCAATCCTTTAGGATCGTAACTAAAGGCCAGGCACACTCTCATTAAAGGCACCAGTCTTATTGCGACAGGGCTTACACTCCACTGTGTTAGGTTAGCCTACCAGCTTAGTGGACCTTAGTGGACCAGCTGCCTTAATAAGATTGAGACTCCGAATGGCCCACTGGAGTTTCTCCAACGTGATCACCCTGTGTGCATAAAGCCAATCATTGTTTGATGGTGTTTGTATTATATCTTGCCAGTCGATGCACGATGTCTTACACACGCACTCAAGCTTAAGTGGAAATGGGCAAGCTATGTTGCAAGACTGCAAGACAATCGATGGGTCAAAAAGGACTGCTTGGATAGGACCAGTTGGCAAACGTAAACGAGGAAGACCACACACTCGCTGGGAGATCACGATGCATGGACGTCGCATACGGCAGAGAAAGCTGGCATTCTCTGGAAGTGGCATTTCAACTCAGGGGCTCCTAAAAAAAATATCGATGAACACTGTATAAAAGAGAACATTTTATTTTATAAAGTGCCTGCTTGAGTTCTAACCCACGGCCTACACCTCGTAAGTCGCACAGTTGCACACTAAATTTTAATACCGACCAACAAAATCACGCAAGCAATGATTATTGTCCTCCAGAAAATATTGAACACACTCTGTGAACTTTATACGACACTCATTGTCTATCATTTATACCTAATAGGATTATAACAATGATATTATAAGTAATCATTGGATTATAAGTTTTAAATTATCAATGTACGATAAGAACATAAATTAAATGCTATCTTTATTGCATTTTCCATTCATCATATAACCGAGTGGTACGAAGTACAAAGTGTTCGGTTCCAAATTCTGGTATAGTCGATGTGAATCACGAGCTCGTCATGTGCCATAAATGTACTAGTTTAATGTCAATGCCATAAGGGTTGAATTGCAATGATTGACGCGCGCTCGTGCAATGCAAAAAATACGTGACGTTTCCCTTCTTTATTGTCCGTTATCATTTTAGTCTGAAGAGCCAAACAGTCTATCTTTGAGGATGACGAGGCTTTATCAAAGATTTATTGTAGTAATGATTACCTACTTATGTACATCACGACTTTCACTAAAGGGTGATTAACATTTTCATTGGTTTAGTGTTTTAACGTCTATACGTGACACTTCCCAATGAAAAACTGTCACTTTTGGACTGACTTTTGTACAGGGACACAAAACTTGCTACTTGAACTGAACTTGCTACTTAACTAATGCAAATGTACCTTAATCAGCAATAACCAAGCGGCCAGTGGATGAATGTCAGTGGAGTAGAATAAAAAAAATATTACATATGCTAAAGTACCTACAATTATTATATTTTTTTCTTTTTTCTTCTTTTTTCTATTCTCATCTTTTCGAACTTCCAAGAGCGACGCGAAGTCTGACAATCAGTCTTGCCAAAGGATATCGCGTTACCCAGTAACTGGGTTGTGGACTTCAGGTAGTCGCTCCATGTAAATTACTGGTATTCAGCTGCATCTGGTTAGACTGAAAGCCAACCCCAACATAGGTGAGAAATGGCTAGGTAGATTAATTTGACTACTAATTATATCCGAATAGGTATTAAACAGCAATAAAAAAATTAACTCCAAATCTAAGCAGACGATGTTGTAGTTTCTTCCTCTTTTTAAATTCATCTTCAAAGTACGATACAATAATATAGGTAAGTAATAATGCCTTGCCTCCCGCCCGCCATTTAATCTCGACAATGTCAAGAGCGGTCGGTGCCACAGCATCGAGTATTTCTAGGTCAAGTACTCTACATAACGTGAACAACGATACCCGTTCTTTGAGCTAACTCACAAAGGCTTTTGGTATTCTGTAGAATTTGTGGTATATTTGGCTACTCTGAGTATGTAGGTGTGAAGGTCTAATTTTGTGTAACTTTTGTGCAGCTAAGCTTTCTAAAGCCGGACATGTTCTACATGCTAGAAGACAACAGCAATATAAACTGACTGACTAAAGTAACTGGCCGGTTGGTGCAGTTTTGTAGCGACCCTGCCTTCTGAGCCGCTGGTCCCGGGTTCGATCCCCGGACAAGTCAAACATTTGTGTGCATGAACATGTCTGTTTGACCTGTGTCTGGATGTGTATATATACATAAGTATGTATATCAGTCATCAGGTTACCGTAGTACAGGCTTTACCTAGTTCGGGACCTGAAGACCATGATGTTGTCTCATACTATATTATTATTAAAAATATATATATATCTTGAATATAACTTACAGTTTATACAAAATTCAAAAGCGTTTTATCGTTAACTAAACATTACATAGAAATAAATACAGACTAAAATTATTTAAATAATTCTTACGGCTAAAAAGCCTATTTAGATTTATTGAATTGAAAATAGTCACGCGCGGTATTTTTTTCACTTTATAATAACAAATTCCAGGGAAAAAAAAAACTTGAGAAAAGGAAGCTAAATAGTTAAACTATATCATATATTTTTACTTTGTTGCACATCCGTCGGTCCTTTACCTGTACTTTATAAGAGTTTGAAAACAGGCAATCGAGGTACTCGCCGCGGTGCAAACAGTCAGCGATCAACTATTTATATTATCTCTTTTAATTACACAGAACCTACAAACTTTTGTACGTTTCTTGAGCGAGAAAATTGTTGATAGTATAGTTAGTCCCTTTCTCGTCAGTGGTGGGACAGGGGAATCAGTTTAACTAGCTGCTATAGTTAGTTTAAACACAAGTTACCAAATTAGTTACTTCGAGAACTCACAGTCAACTATGCTGACAACGGTTTTTCTTTTTCTTTATTGGATGTGTTTTTTGTGTGTGTTTCATTGAAAGGTACGTAATGTAGTAGATAGATCCTTATGAAAGATTACCAGTATTACACGCTACTGATGAGGTCTTGGATTTGATCCCCGGGTCGGGCAAAGTGTTGTAGGGTGGAGTTTCTTGCCGGCTCTTCCCCATAGGAAACGTAAAATTGGAACCGTGCATCTAGCTTCTGACGTTTCATAAGTACCCACATAGGACCAAGTGGAACCATGTGGATGGACTATAGAGAGAAGGAGATACAATACTGAAGGTAGTCAGTGGTGTACCATTTACATACATAAGTATATACATACATAAGATATATACATATTTATCTACATATTAAGGTTAAGCGATTGACTGCTGCGCTGCGTGTCGCACGTTCTATTCCCGCACGGAACAAATATTTGTATGACCTGCAAGAGGTTGTTCCGGGTCTGGCTGTTTGCGTATGTGAGTTTAAACGTTTGTAAACGCACCCACGATACAGGATAAATTCCTAGTGTGGGATAACGCTTTATAAAAAAATATATATAATTATGTACATATACTTATAATAATAAACATGAAACAAGAGCAAAGAAACCATTATGTAATGATGATGTTTAAGGAGAGGAAGTATCTATTAACCAGAATTTTAAAAAAGGTAAAGATTGAGCTTGCCTTATCAACACGGGCCAAGCGTTCCATAACCGTACTGCTTGAACTATAAAGACTTGTCATAAAAACTGGTGGATTGCATCGGCATCTCTAGTCTTAAGTTTTACGATGACGTCAGATATCTATTATGTGTGTCATGGAGGAACTTGAAACGTTCAATTTGATTTGGTTACAATTTCCATCAGGATTTTCTCAGCAGCTGCCTGGAGTCTAGTTTTGTGCCCGTTTGATGGCAATAGGCTTATTCATGCCCTATTGCATGAGACTTAAAATAACTGGCCTGTCCCTCCAGGGCATACGAGCGTGATGTTATGTAATTACCAGAATTTTGAATGTAATGGACTTTGAAATGGATTCTTATAAAAACTAATTTACGTCTTAAAAGCACCCTAAGTGTACACTTTATTTTGTTTTGTAAAATGGGGGATTGCAGATTTTATATGGCCTGGTTTACCAAAAAAAAAACATACCATTTTATGCTTTACTCTTTGAGCATTTCGATATTTAAATTTTAGTTAGTGTATTTAATATGTGTTAGTAAGCATAAGTACGCATGCACGGTTGAAGCTCCTGTGCAATGGTTTTACACGTTGAAGCTCCTGTGCAATTAATTCAGCAAAATACTTGTTTCTTGGATCCATTGGTTCAACTAAACCGTCACTATGCAACGCATACTCCGAACATTTCCCTCCATACTTCTCTGCGGTCGAACTTTTCGTTTCCGAATCCGATTTATTAATTTGTTTTTCAATTTCTTCTGTATCATCTTCAAATAATGTGGGACTGTCAAGACGTCCAGACGGGTTTTTTTCTCATAAAAAAGGATTGATTGAAGATAATCCTACGAATATACTTCCGGATCTATCAAGATATCGGGGCTATCAGGACTCACAACTTCTTATTGAAGTGGTAAGCAGTTAATTTTGGGATGGTTCTCATACTCACCCAGACGAGGTTTTTTTTAAAGTAAGGATTGATTGATCCATTGTAGTCAAATAAACACAAAAGTGTTCAAATAAACTTGAATTTTAAATCACGAATATTTTAAAAACATCGGAGCACGGATATAACAGACGGCGACTGGATTGCGGCTATGTAATGCTTATTAACCATACATAAGTACATAGTAAGTTTGGCAACGCCGCATTTACCTGTTACACTTATTAACACTTTAAACACTTTTATATCTGTTACAGATATATTACTGTTACACTTTTGTAAGTGTTTTGGGTTAACACATTTTATAAGTGTTACTTATTTGATTCTGTTATCAATTCAAAATGTAACACTTATAATTCTGTAACCTTTATGAAGGTGTTTTTAAGTCCCTGCATGGAACCCACATAAATCGATAGATCACGTGATATTTTTTTTTTAACTTGCCTACTTTTTGTTGCATAGATGTTTGAAATATCACTTTGAATGTTTAAAATACTCATTTTAATCTGTTCTGCCCCAACGACTGTCAGTCAGGCAGTGACACCAGGCTTTTTAAAGAATTTATTTGTAAAGGAATGTTTATAGCATTATATAATTTTATACAGCAGGCTTTTAACTAGCCATAACCGAAGAATGCCTACCACAATAATATTTTTTTAGCTTTAATATCATTACTGAAAAAAAAGATCACGTGATCAACTTTGTATCTCGGAAACGTGACACTTTACGGGATTTGGTATTTTATGTTTTATATAAAATTTGCGTTGATGTAAGCTATCGATTTATGTAGGTATAATACTAGGCAACAATATTGAAAAAAAAAAAACAAAATGGCGGATAGTAGGTATGCCACGAACCTTTTAAGCTCTTTAGTAGGAATATAAAAATATTTATTTAAACCAATAAATATCCATACATTCTTATTATTACGGTTATTAAAAGTCTCTCTTATGCTTTCATTTCTCAGTGAAATAACTCCACAAACAAAATTGAAATAATATAATATAATAATATATTAACAAACGTAAAAGACATGTTAGATACTTCATAACGAACCAAATAAATATGTCTGAAAAAGTTGATATCTTTCAAGAATATTATTTATTTTACTAACGAGACATCAAACGTACAATTCGTGCCTTTTGAATGTCTGAAAAGTAAACTGAGTTATTTTTATTATTGCTTCTAAACTCGAGGACAAAGAATACGGGCTAACTATTTAGTAATCTGTGATACGGATCAGTACGCAAAACTAAAACTATTCTTAAAATAATAAAGCTAGCGGCATGAAAGAAACTATGTTGTAGATAATTTACCAGTTAATAAAACAACACTAAATGTTGGAAACATTATCAGTTTAATTGTCGAAATTACAAAAAAAAAAACAATAATTGTCAAAATTACAAAAACAAATAAACAAAAATATCAATAATTTTTACGTGGAAAAAATAATGTTTGGTACCTAACATACAACACAAAAAACAAAATTAATACTTTCTATTGCCTCCACGAGCTCTTATTACAGCTGCCAGACGATTGGGCATGCTAGTTTCTTTTGCGATGTGCGGGTTATTGGGCCATTCTTCCACTAACGCATGTTTCAGGCCTCAAATGTAGCTGGGGAGGGGTTTCGATATTTCTTACACACCTCCCAAGCTCATCACAAGCGTGTTCAATTGGATTCTGGCGATCTATTCTGTAACAATCTCACCGTGAAAACTTAGCTGAAGTGAGTTTTCATTACACGTGATACTAGGGATAGACACTGTTGAGAGCTCACTCCACGCTCACTTCACTCAAGTTTTCACGGTGAAATGGTTTCAGAATAGCACTGCAGGTCCGGGCTTCTTGTGGGGCAGTCCATGCGATTGATGTCAAAGTCCTGAAAATTATCATTTACGATTTGAGCTGTATGTGGCCTGGTATTGTCATGCATGAATATTGAATGTTCACCCACATTAATTAAATATGGGCCGATATGCTCATTAAGAATTTCTCCCAAATATCTTGAACTAGTAAGCATACCATTTTTAATATCATCACATACTCCGTCCGACTCTCTAAAGAGATTCCAGTCCTACCCATAACTGATCCACCGCTAAACGGCACTTATTCCTCAAAACAAGCGGGAATAAAACGTTCCCCTGGCCGTTGGTAGACTCTTCACCGCCTATTATGTGCATCCGGCATAAATCTGGATTCGTCAGAAAACATTACTACCCGATGTTCCCTTTCAAGTTTTGGACCATTTGCTGGTGTCTATGTGGGGGGTCAAATTAGCTTCAAGGAGCTGTCGCCTTACAGTCTGTTCGCTTATGTCATCTCTACGGGTCTCTCGAAGTTGATTTGTTGCTTCAACTGCCGCGAGGTGCCGATTTTGGAGCATGGTCGTAACAATAAATCGATCCTCTCGAGCCGTAGGACATTTCGGTCTGCCGGTTCCTGGTCTTCGTATGTATTGCCCGTTTTCTCGGAAACGTTGGACGACTCGTTGCACTGTATAACTTAACACGCCTATTGTTCTTGCTGTACTTCTCTGACTTCTGCCTTCTTCTAACATAGTGACGATCCGTTTACATTCTTCTGGTGTTAGCGACATGATAGTAATTCAATATTGATGGCGAAGGACGAGAATGACCCGCCTTTTATTATTTTGATTTGACAGTTTGAAAACAAAAGTGAGAAAACAAACAAAAGTAAAACAACCGCAAATAGAATTTATTTCCAAATTTGAGCTTTTTAATTTTTTTATTTCGTAGATAACTTAAGGTATTATTTAATACGATATTAAAATTCTCTGTAATGTAAACTTAATTTCATGCATGTACCATTATTAATTTGCAAGTTAGTTTGGGATTTTCCTCATGAACCCGTACTATTTGACCAGTGGTAACGGCCGTGACTTACGAGTTGTAGGTCGTAGGTTCGAACCCAGACAGGCGCTTTACTTTGTGTACATGTTTTCATCACCACTGCTCTCAAAAACGGTGAAGGAAAACATCGAGAGGAAATCAGCATGTCCTAGAACCAAAAATTGGAAAGACATGTGACATCTACCAACCCGCACTGGGCCCGCGTGGTGGATTACCACTACCTCTCACCGAGAGGAGGCCTGTGTCCCAGCAGATTGGTACAAGTATGTATTTGGCATACTAATGTGTACAAATGATTAGGTGCCTATTTTTATAATTTAATTTAAATTGAGTATGAATTTGAACAGACAACTTTGTGATTATGTACTAAATACGTACTCTGTTATACCACTAATCTTGTTTTCTTACTTTTCATTATTCTGGTCAACCAATCGGCACTCAGAAACACGAGTAGGAAATACCTACGCCGAACTATTCGTCTAAAAATAATAATATTCCATTCACGCAAGTCGGTACCTACTTTACGAACACTCATCAGTCCATAATTATTATTAAGTCACGTGTATCCTGACTTGGATGGAAAACGTGAACGTGCACGCACACAGATGTATGCACGGCATGCACCACCCATACACTGACAGTAGCACGCGAGCCACGCGTGGGGAGCTCGCTATCCAGACTAGTACTTACTTCTGTATCTATATCTATACACTAAATTTATTATCATATAGAAGATTGGAGAGTTGGGTACATCATCAAGTCCAAACGTTTCAAAATATACTTATATGCAAATTATAGATCTTATATCCGTAGTTATTTTCCAAGCTAAAATGTTTTAATAGTTGTTGAGAGTAATTAATAAAACATGATTTTATGGTGCAGCCCCGTTACGGAAACAAAAGCACTAAAGCAAAACAAAACGCATGAAATAGAGCCAATCAAACGTATTACGTTAGCGTTACCTTACAATAAACCCAAATCGATGATGATGAGTAAATCACTTATAGTAGGACTCCGAACCGTGGGTTGTTGTTCACATGTCATGGGTGAAGTGTGGTATTTAGCTTACGCTCGACACGAAGGAACAACGCCCCTACGATATTTCTTGACAATGTATTGTTAACATTAGAATAAAAAGTTATACAGTAAGAATAAAAACTATGGTTTTATTTTTTACCTATTATATTTTAAATTGTTCATTATCTTTTATTCTGTTGACGACCATCTTGTAGATGGATCATGGACCATCTTGTATGCGGATTTGAATCCCGCAAAAGGTACGTTATTACTATTATAACTGACGTCATAGCTATTGGATGGCCTAAAATAATGTAAAATCTTCTATCTGTAATTGCCGTTTTCTTAACTCAACTTAGAACTACTTTCAAATCTTACTAGACAGAAATCTTTCTATAGTTATTAAAGTACAATCAGACACAAGTGAAAACTTTATCTGTGTGAAATGTATGATTTATAAGGGTCTGCCTTGAGTTACATAAGTAGGTAGGTACCAAGCATTATTTTTGGTGGTCCATTTTGAGGTTATGTATAAATACCATTACATATTTTGTTATACTCTATTGTAGCATTCAAATCCTATTCATTCTATGAAACGGTAAGCCTTTAAGTGATACTGAAAATACATGGGTTCCTGACAATCTCCTTTAAGTCACTGTTAGTGTCTGTCTTTATTACTGTGTTGTTCTTCTAAACTCCGCAGCGGTTTTCATCATCATTTAGGGAATTTATACCCGAACGATCTCTCACCGAGAGGAGGCCTGTGTCCCAGCAGTCGGAACATTATAGGCTGATGATGATGATGATGATACCAGAACGCTTATGTGCATAAAACATTAATATTCAACTTGCATATAATTAAGAAATCTCAGTGTTTTGTCAAATCGTAAAACCGTGCGAAGCAGGGGCGGGTTGCTAGTGAAGGAATAAAACAGAACGGTTAGCTCACTGTGATGGACAAGGAAATCTTTATTGTTTAAATGGTCTTTATTAGCAGAATCACGGAATATAACGATTCGAGGAAAATTTTGAGGCTGTTTGTTATCAAGTTCTGTTTATGTCCACTTTTGTGTGTTTTCATGAATAAGAATAATTTATTTGCAGAAAATATAGGTGTTACCAGTTGTAAAATTTGGTGGTTAATATACAGTCCATATTTTGCCTGTTTAGGGCATGCAAATTAGTTTTACATGAAAAGGAACATCATAGGTAGGTTACTTATTTTAATAAGATATACAAAATATACCTACACCTTTGTTCTAATATAATTTTTAATCAAGATAAATTATAAATATAATAAAAAATAATTATAAAAAACATAACAAAACTTAAAACCTTAAAATAAAATGTGGTCTTTAGATAACACAAATTCTTTTTTAGTTAAACTGAATAAACACATGCCACAAAACTATAGGAAACTTAGAATTTTTTTTTTCTTTATGTTGCAGAAATTCTTGTAAGCTATAAAAACAATTTTCTATCAACCATCTACGCAGTTTAAATTATTGAAATGGCAGTTCCCTTAAGGCCTTTGGTAATTTGTTAAATATTGTAATGCACATAGAATAAACATTTTTTTTACTTAAAGTTGTATTACAAAAAGGAACTCAAATCTTTGTTGCATCTCTTGGTCTCTGTTTGGTGTAATTCTCACCTTTGAATCTAAAGAATTCATTATGTTTCCTCACAAACACCGATACCTCAAACAAATACATGCTTCATGTCAAGGTCAATAGTTTCAGTTTTTTGAATAGAGGCCAACAAGATTCAAGTGGACCGACACCGCATATAGCTCTTACACATTTCTTTTGTACAATAAATGTCTTATCATTGTCTGTTGAATTGCCCCATATTATTAGTCCGTATCTTAATAGTGATTCAACATACCCACTATATGCTATGCGGGCGGTTTTTTCGTCTGACACAATACGAAGTTTCCTTAATGCATACACAAATCTATTTAGTTTACTGCATACATACGTTGTTAATGTGGAGTTTCCAATTAGAAAATTTGTCTAGAGTTATACCTAAGAATTTAATACTTTCTGTGTCTTTTGTTTTTGTCTTTTATTTTAATGTCAATATTGTCGGAGAGTTTGCTTTTGTATGTATGAAATTTAATGAATTTTGTTTTAGATATATTTACACATAGGTTATTAGATTCAAGCCATTTTATTACGGATTGTATAGCTTCGTGTATTTTATTTTCATGGGTTGAATTGTTAGTGTTATTAGGCACTATAACGGAAATATCATCAGTGAATAGGACACTATCATAATTTATTGAATCTGGTAAGTAATTTATATACAGTAAGCATAGCAAGGGGCCTAACACGCTCCCTTATGGTACGCCATATTTATTTAGTCTAGAGGAGGATCTGTTAAAAATAAAATAACCTTTATTTCGGACCAGTAACATCCATAGTGGGTTAGTAAGCAGAAATTTTATGACTATGTTAGTGAAACTTAATGTTAGGTTACTTTGCGACAAGATTACTCTGAGAGATACATCTCTTAATAATGCTATGCATTATCGAAGAGTCGCATCTCCCAGCTATGGTTTTCAGGGTGGAGTTGGGGCTCGCTCGCACTCTCCAGAGCAATGAGGCAGATTTCTGTCTAACAATGGCATGGAAGCCATCAACGTGAATCAGCGCGAACATAGCAAATGCACTGCAGAATCGGGGCAATCCCAACAGCATCCTGATACCATTATTATATTGCACTCGTAGACACTCGTAAACAGTGGATTCAAGATCTACATTCAAATTAGTAACTTCAACACATTGCTGTCGGCCTGTTAAAAAAACTTTTTATCCGTTTCACATTTGTTTATTAAGATGGTATGATCCACAAAATCAAATGCCTCACTCATATCAAAAAACACTACTACAACCGGAATTTTATCGTCTAGATATTCTGTGATCTTTTGATTAGGGTAAATACTGCTAAAGATGTCGACTTATTATGCTGAAAACCGTTTTGTTCCGGTTTTAGAATACTATGCTTATCTAAGAAACTTATTACTCGGTTGTAGAATAGCTTTTCAAAGATTTTGGATAACACAGGAACAAGTGTAATAGGGCGATAGTTATTTGGCTCTTTTCGATCACCTTTTTTGAATAAAGGCTTAACTATAGAATACTTCAAATTCTCTGGAAATATTCCTTGTGACAATGAATTTTCTATAATATGGATAAGAACAGGAGCTATGACATGAGCACTTACCTTAATAATCCGTGTGGAGATGGAATCATAACTTACAGCGTTGGTGTCATTTAATGATTTTATTGTATTAATGATTTCTTGCACTGTGGTCGGTCTGAGAAAAATCGAATTATCATTTATCTGATTTTGAGTCTTTCGTTATTTAATTGGATCATTTGAGTTCTGAACATTAGCAATATCGATGAAGAATTTATTAAGTGTTGATGCTATTTGAGTAGGTTCTTGAATAAGCTCCCCGTTATGTTGTAGTGATGTTATACTATTTAATGTCCTAATACTATCATTTTTATCTGTTATTATGTTCCAAGTAGCTTTGCCTTTGATAATCGCTTGGTTCATCAACTTTTTATTAATATTTTGGCTTAGCATTTGCATTGATTCGGGTGAATTTTAGCAGAATGTGGGTGAAATCACGGACAGTTAGTTCATTGCTGTTCAGCTTTCACTCAGTATTTTGTTTACATAGCAAGACAATACATTATAAATATTTAAGAATTATTAAAGTGTAAAAGAAAAAAATAATAAATAATCTTTTGTGTCCAGGAGTCTTTCGAATGTAAAATATAATTGACAAAGTGTAATTTACAGCCTGAATTGAAATTCCTTGCCAATTCATTCTTAGCCCATTAACTTACAATTTATCTTATTACATAACTCTTCTGAGTAGAACTAACATTATAATATTAGATAAGTACATAGTTACCTTTAGTCACGAGCATTAAAAAAAAAATATGTCTTACACTTACGCAATATTCAAAAACCACTTTCTCCTAAAGTATTGATAGATATTTTATGGTGTTACGAACATAGATGAATCGAAGCCATACTATTTTGAAATAGGTCTTTTCTCAAAGTTGCAATTTTTATTTCATGAGAAAAATGCAAATTTATTTATGCTCGTGCTACGTGCGGCGGATGTTTTGATTTAAATATCAAAACATCCGCACGTGTATCTATGTTGATAAATTAGGTTGGGAGAAAATATGTGGAGCTAATAAATAATTTTGGGAGTTTGTTACGCCACTTCTTCTTCCCAGCTAAAGCACTAGGAAGTGGTGAAGGGCGGGCGTTTTGGGGGGACTGTCTTATGTAATTTTGAGGTTCAAAAAGTGCTGATTCTCAATTTAGTTTCAATAAATGACTTTTGATTTTGATTTTATGCTTCAAATTCTACCATAAAAACGCTTGCTTCTCCAAAGGTGTAGTCAGAGATGTATATATATATATATATACACCCACGTTTTGCCAGTTATATTCAAGGCCCACGAACTTAATAGCGGACGAGCCTATTGCCACTAAAACTTCGGTTTCCTAGAAGATCGGTGGCCGCCACATAACGACTGCAGTGACGGCTTTCATGAAAATTATGACGCCGGGGTTTGACTTTAACGGTATTAAAAAACGCACTCTAGGAACACACGAACTTACTTCCATAAATAACGTTTCAGTGACGTCATTTGCCAACGCTATTTGGCGGCCAGCGCTCTTCTAGGAAACCGTAGCTCAGACTCCGGGCTGAAAACGCAAAAACCCAACATTATTTTGCTTGACCCCGGAGATCGGATAGCGTATTTATTTAGCAAAACACACAATGATATCAACAAAAAAATCAATATCAGTGCCCCTTCACCCGAATGTAACTGGTTTGATACGAGTAGTGAACCCAAATGGAATAAAACAATCTCGGTGCATGAACTCATAAAAAAATATTTTGCTTTGATTTAATTACTGTGCGATGACTTCACAGTTTATGTACCTACAAATAAGTAATCTAAGCTTCCTTACATTACTAGATATAGGTCTAAAGGCTCCCGCAGACAGGCGTGACGCAACTCTAGTAGACAAATTTTCATAAAGTTTTCATAGACATTGTTCTATTAGAGTCACATCGCGCCTGTCTGCGAGCCTTACTTTCTCACTACTTGTATCCGCTCTCACAGGGAGGTGGCTAGTGTCCCAGCAGCAGTGGGAACGTTAAAGGCTGATTATGCTCGCGTCTACAAAGATCTTTATCAAACTTTTGATAAGGACATGAAGGGTGAAATGCAGATGTGTTGCCCCATCACACGATTGTTTCAACATTATGACGGCAGTTTCAAACATCTGGCGACAAAGACGACTTCTCTTTTCTATATTGTTGCTTTTTTACGTCGTAGGTCCTTTTTTGGGATTTAATTTAGTGGAGCTAAGTTGATTAAAGAACATAATTATTATCCTAATTTAAAAAAAAAGTTTCGTTCATTTAAACGATCGATTTTACTAACTCCTCGATGAACATGAAGATACAAGAATGATTGTCTTTTTCATTTCAAAGAGTTCATCGTGTCTTAGTGTAAGTACATTATGAATTCACATGTACCTACAGAATTTCAACATTGATCCAGTGGGGTAGTGGCATAACACACTTACAGTAGCAATGGCACTAAAAGTGCACCTTACCAACATCAGAGAGTTGCACTCCAATCTCGATCCGGTCCATCACCACCTTGAGACCGAGAAGCCGCACCTGTTTTTCTTAACGGAGACGAAGTTAGCAACCCCGTCGGACGTGGCATACCTCAACTACCCGTGTTACTCTCTTGAACACAAGTTCAGGAAGCTAGCTGGGGTCTGTGTGTACGTCCGCGATGACATTTGTTGTCGTCGTCTCCGTTGCTTTGAGAGATCGGGTTTTTCTGCCATATGGCTACTTGTGGATACGGGTGTGGAGAAATCTCTCTACATCGGCGTCTACCGATCGCACAGCAGTGACATGGAGGCAACAGTGCTCTTCAATTTTCTTCGTGAAGTCTACTGACGTAGCCCAGCAACGGTATCCAACAGTGAAGCTCATTTTTCTGGGGGACTTCAACGCCCATCATAATGAGTGGTTGGTCCCGTACCAGAAGACTGATCATGCCGGATTGGAGGCGCGCAAGTTTGCTTTAACGCTAAATCCAACCCAAATGGTGAATGTGGCAACGCGGGTACCGGATGTTGACGGCCATACACCCAATTGCTTGGACCTTCTGCTGGCAACTGATCCGGACAGTCATTCAGTTTCGGTCTCATCCATATCAACCTGCTCTCCTCCAGATGAGAGCTCCAGAGGCACGAGGCGAGTATGGCGTTACGAGTCATCTGACTGGGATGAGATGCGGCACTTTTTTGCGTCTTATCCTTGGCGGCAGGTGTGCTTCTCCTCGGGTGACCCCTCGTGCTGTGCTGACGTGGTTGCGGACGTGATTCGGCAGTGGATGGAGTATTTTATTCCATTCTCCGACATTCCGCTCGGTCACAAATCCCGGCCTTGGTATAATGCAGAATGCGCCCACGCTGAGGTCCGAAAAGAGTCTGCTTACCAAGCCTGGGTCAAGGCTCGCGACCGTAAAAATAGAGCACGATAAAGCGAACCCTAGGTTCGCGTGAAGAAAAGAGCCTTTTATTCAGCCGCCAAGCTCTGCAAGCGGGTTTTACGTGGGGCACGTTTTTACCATGTCGGACGTATTGGGGCCAAACTAGCATCACACCCTCCGGGTAGTAAACAGTTCTGGTCCCTGTCTAAGTGGCTGAAACGAATTTCTGTCGTCCCACTTTACCTCCAATGGTGAAACCTGATGGGTCGCTGGCTCACTCTGCAAGTGAGAAAGCAAATTTATTTGCATCTCTCTTTGCAAGAAATTCACGTCTGGGCGCAGTTCACATTAAAGGGGTGCGAAGAGTATTCAGTCTAGACATGAACAAGGCCAGTGGGCCTAACGGCATTCCAGCGAGAGTGTTGAGGCAGTGTGCGCCTGAATTGTCTCCTGTATTGACACGCTTGTTCCGCCTCTCTCTTGATAAAAGAACGGTGCCGAAATCCTAGAAGCTGGCAAATGTGCAACCGGTGCCTGAAAAGGGCGACCGTGCAGACCCTGCCCTTTACCATCCATTTAAGTTTGGCGAGTTGGAAATTTGTAAAAAATAAAGGATTTTGGATGCGATTAAATAATAAAAAATAAAGTCGCCATTACCTGCATTCTATGTAAGGTTATGGAAAGGGTACTGAACAGTAAGTTGCTGACCTACCTTGAAAACAATGGTCTCCTCAGTGACCGTCAATATGGCTTTCGCCGGGGACGGTCAATTGGCGATCTTCTTGTGTATGTCACGCACTGCTAGGGCGAGGCCATCGAGAAACACGGCGAAGCACTTGCTGTATCGCTTGATATCTCCAAGGCCTTCGACAGGGCCTGGCACGCTGGTCTTCTCAGCAAGCTTCCTGCTTATGGCATCCCAGCTGATTTTTGTAGCTGAATATCAGACTTCCTTAGTGAACGGTCGATCAGAGTAGTCGTTGACGGTTGCTCCTCTGACGTTATGGCTATTGATGCCAGAGTTCCTCAGGGGTCTGTTCTCTCTGCAACTATTTTCCTGCTGCACATCAATGACCTACTTCAGTCTGGTATTGTTGGATACGCAGATGACAGTACCGTTTCAGAGGGATATCTGTCCAACGCAAAAACCAGCGTGGCCGAGGTTCGTTCCTTGAGAGAGGCCATGGTAGAGCGTACTGATTTGACCTTAAGCCGTGTCTCCCAGTGGGGTGATGACAATCTGGTCTCTTTTAACTCTACCAAAACACAGACGTGTCTTTTTACCGCTAAATGGAGTCGTTTCCACCGAACTCCTTCTTTTCGGGCTACATCTGTTCCTGTAACTGATCGGCTCGAGCTCCTAGGCATGGAGTTGACATCAGGTCTCAACTTCGGTGCCATCATCGAGTACAAAGCCCAAACAGCGGCTAAGAAACTGGGCATTCTAAATAGAGTGAAGCGATACTTTACGCCTGGACAGCTTTTGACCCTTTACAAAGCGCAAGTCCGATCTTGCATGGAGTATTGCAGCCACATTTGGGATGGCTCAGCAAAGTACCGACTTGCCACGCTTGACTCTGTGGAACGCAGAGCTAAGAGGCTCATTGGCGACGTAAAACTGGTGGATGCCAAGCTTTACAGCTTAGCTCATCGCAGCAGGGTCGCCTACTTGTCGGTCTTCTACAGATTGTACTTCGGAGAGTGTGCCTAAGAACTCCACGACCTAATTCCACCAGCCAAATTCATCCATCGGTCATCTAGACGCACTGCAAGTTACCATCCTTACCTAGTTGCTATTCCACCAATTTGCACTAAGCGTTTCCAAATGTCTTTTGTTATGCGCACAGCAAAAGAGTGGAACTCTCTACCTGCGTCTGTGTTTCCGAACGCATACAACCCTAATCTCTTCAAAGTAAGAGTGAACAGGTTTCTTCTGGGTAAGCTCACTCCATCGTCGACTCGGTCTCTGTCACCAGTGATCTAGACTATAGTCAAGAGCAAGCCCATTTAAATAAAAATAAAAACCTTCAAAATTATTCAGACTGTGATCGATATTATACTGCGCAATTAGGGTACAGGCCTCAGCCTTTGAGGATCAATAAGTAAGTAGTTCGTGTATTAATCTTGTGGTCTCCTGAAAGACACACATGTAGTATTCATACAATGTTGCTCACATTAGTATATTATTTAACCACAAAGCCAACATTTGACTTAAAGCCTGACATAAGTCTGGTCAGGCCCTTGTTTATTAAAACCGACGAACTAGTTTCAAACTTACGACTATATTCGGGCAATAGCAAACATTGGTCAAAACTACCTGGGCCAGTAACAGACTTCAGCTAACTTAGATATCTACAGCGCAAAATAACTTCCAATCTTTGTTCATCTTTGATATCGTATGGAAGACGAACGAGAATTTTGAACGCTGTTCAAAATGTTTTATGTATGACCTTACAAAGTTTCAAAATTCTTCTGAATAGTCTCAAAGATAACGCGCTACAATTTGTAAAAGTACATCTATTCAAAATAGAACCACATCTTCCTTATCTCAAACAATAAGAAGGAACAGTTTAACAACAATACTTTACAAAAAGAAAGGAGAAAAGGTCTTCCAGTAGTTTTAATTTGTCTTACGGACTAAACTGAGTTAAGAAACAATGCCTCGTAACTTTGCTGAGATCTCTAGCTGAAGATTAGTTGTAGCTGGTTACCCTAAACCCGGCTCCCGAAAACATTTTAACGTTATTTTACCTTTGCTAGCAATTTTGGCAAAAGTAATAACCCTAATTTTATATTTTCTGACTCCAAATCTCCGTAACATCAACTCAACTCCATATTTTCGGCAGAAAACAAAACAATATTGTTTAATGCTGATGTCCAAAAACCTTTATATCTGAAACAATAACAGCAAAAGGCTGAGCTGTTTAATACAACATTTTCGGAGTTACGTTTTATCGCGAGCGCGCAGCCCTAGGCCGGTATCAGGCGGATAAAACTGGATATAACCGGATAGTTGCAGATTCATTGTCATTAATCATTGGTCGTATCGCCGCGAGACTGTTGTGATTTTGACGGCGATGTTGTTGACATGATTTGGTGGTTTGTTATAGTAAATAGCACAGAGATTGTTCTTTGAGAAAAATCTGTTAAAAAAATAGAGTAGCCAAAGATTTTATTGCCGTGGTAGGGTCATCCCTACAATGTCAGACTGTATATATTCAATTGCTGACTATGAGCCTCCTAAAAGGTAACTAATTTGGTACTATATAAAGGTTAATTTTCTTTTAGAAAAATCTGTTAAAACTTAGGGTTGCCAAAGAATTTAATAAATAAATACTATTTATTTATTTTCTCATCACAAATGTTGCAGGTAGGTACAGAAAGTGCTTATCTAGTATATAAGTAGAATATAAAAAACATTTGTGAGAGACTGGGAGCCCGAAGAAGGTATTGAAAACCTATGTTACGGGTAATTACCCGTAACACAGGACCACTAAATTTAGTGGTGAGGTAGAGCCATCACTATTATTTCAGACTTTATATTAAGTCAATTGCTAACCAAAAGCCTCCTAAAAGTAACTAATTTGGATTTGCATGGCACGGCTCAGCGCAGAGGGTTGAGAACCCAACACACTATAGAAAATATACAGGGTACATACTGTGAAGTTTACACAAAAAAACTGTTTTAATGTGTAAACTTCATAGACGTAATGGTTATTGATATACACGGTGACATTTGAATCACAGTTTTGCTAGAACAAACGTTGTTCAGACCATGATCTACAACCATTCTATAGCATCCAATAGAAAAAAAAACGACATTGGTTTTCTAAAAAAAAACACAAAAAAGGCAATGTTAAAAAGGTCGGCATTATCGTTACGCCCTACAACACAGACATTGCACTGCGACGCGCTGCGCTCGCGTCTTGAATGAAATATCGCTACCGTGATGAGTACTATGAAGTTACGTTCAATGTTAAAAACATTATTACACGTTTGAGTAACATAAGACTAATTTGAGAACTCCTAGATTAGACTGTTTTAATAACATATTTGATGCTGTAGAATGGTAGTAGACCATTGTCTAAACAACGTTTGTTCTAGCAAAACTGTGATTCAAATGTCACCGTGTATAAACAGAATAAAACCAGATTTCATAGAACGCATACTTTATTTAACTACACTAACAGCGATCGTTGACCACAAAAAAACCAATATGGTATTTTAAATCCGATAACGATTTGACTTTTGGATTACCCGTAGATAACAATGAGAGCATGTGAAACAACGTGACAATGTTAATATACAGATAATAAGTATACCGACAGACACACATGATAAACTGTAGAACGTGGATAATCTCTTCGAGCCTGACTTAGGGTTTCTCCCTTGCATTTCCGACGTTTGGCTCCCAGACTGGAAAGGGCCGGGGCTGCCTTAAAGCGGCTCCTGCTCAATCTAGGGGGGCCAAACGCCTCCTTCCGGAGGCTCTACGCGGGGGTCGTGCGTCCATGGCCCTTTACGGGGCACCGGTGTGGGCGCGTTCCTTGAGGCGGCGGCCAGCCCGCTGGTTGAACGCGCCCCAAAGGGTCATGGCAACCCGGCTGGTCCGGGGATACCGTACGGTCTCCGGTGAGGCGGCGAGCCTCCTTGCCGGATTACCGCCATGGGATCTGGAGGCAAAAGTCCTCGCGCACGTTTGGGAGTGGCGCAAGGAGGCGAAACGCCGGGGCGTAGCTCCGCTGCCGCGAGAAATCACGGTACAGCGGACAGAGCTCCGGCAGGATCTCAGGGCGGCATAGAGAGTGCGATTGTCGCAACCCAGCGCTGGGCACGCCACAATTGCGGCGATAAGTCCCCTCTTTGAGGAGTGGCTAGAGAGGCGCCACGGCGTCCTCACCTTCCGCCTGACGCAGGTCCTCACCGGACACGGTTGATTCGGGAGGTTCCTGTTCCGGATAAGGCGGGAGGAAACGCCCGGGTGTCACCATTGTGTGGATCGCCCGGAGGACACGGTGGAGCATACGGTGGAGGTCTGCCCGGCTTGGGCGGAGCACCGCCGTGTCCTCGTGGAGGCGATTGGCGGTGGCGATCTCTCGCGTCCGGCCTTGGTCGAGGCCATGGTACGGAGCGAGAGGGCTTGGGAAGCCGTCACCTCCTTCTGCGAAGCAGTAATGTTCGCGAAGGAGGAGGCGGAACGCGTGAGGGAGAGGCACAATTTGCGCCCTCACGCCCCTAGCCGCCGCAGGAGACGCCCTGGGCGTCGGGAATCGCAGGCCGATTCCCGGCCACCGTAGGCGCGGGCTTGCGAACGGCGAGCAATAGGCAGCTCGCCGTTCGATAAGGACCAGGCCCGGGTCGACGGCGCGTTGTGTTCCACGCGCGCCTCAAAGAAATGTCAGCACCAATGACGGGGTTTGCTAGGACCGATGCCTGCTAGGGTTGCGGAAAAGTCCAAAAGGGTTACCGTGGCCCCTGGCACAGGCAACTGAAGGAACACGGGTGGGTTTTAGTCAGTAAGAGTCTGACACGCCCTCCTGCTCTGCCCAGAGCGGGAGTAGTTATTTGATGATTTCCCACCCACAAAAAAAAAAAAAAAAAGGTTTTCTCCCTTGTGAAACGTGCCGTTCTCTGATGCTATACAGATAAAATAGACAGGAAGGTAGTGTATAGGACAGTAATACAGGGTGGCCCAAAAGTCGTGGATCAAACGCAACTAGGGGTTAGGTGGGGTCATCAGCTGCAAAAAGTTGTTCTACGGGAGGTCCTTAAGGTCAACCCCTGCAGAGTATAATTTATTTTGAGTTTTTATGAGAAAATTGACTTTTTTTAACTAATTCTTATTGAAATTCGAAAAAATCTACATCCTGTATCTTTTTTATAATTTTCACTAGATTGGTACTGATGAGTACTTGCCTTAGACATGCTATTTATGGTTGTTTATTGGGTGTGTTGAAGATAATATTAAGATTTACGAATTTTTTTTTCTCAAATCATAACTTTTCATTTACTTTGGACCCCACTGTGAAAAAAAAATACTCTACCGAAAAGTGACCCTGTCTTACAAGTTTTGGCGCATTTAATAGGGATTCCGAAAAGGTATTACACATGGCCATGAGTGGCTCTAATATCTTTCTAGGACGAAAAAACAAGACAACGATTGTGAAATAATTGTTTTATTAAGCAAAACATTTTACAATAAATGCTCAAAATTCCTTCCTCTGACCATAATACATAATCTGCACCGTCTAATAAAATTCCTCCGTAACTTACGGAATGCACCTCTGTTGTTAGTAACTTGTAACCTAGCAAATTCGAGCTTTTGTCGTAGTTCTTGTTCGCTATTGTTCTCTCCTTGGTAAACTATTTCTTTAAAATAGCCCCAAAGAAAAAAATCTAATGTATTTAAATGGGGCGACCGGGGTGGTCACGCAATATGTCCGCCTCGACCAATCCACCGGTTGGGGAAGCGTTCGTTCAAATGATCTCTAACTGCTCGAGCGTAGTGAGGCGGGGCGCCATCATGTTGCAGCCACATTTCTGCTATTCTTTCTTCTGGAACTTCAGCTTCGTTAAGGATATGGTTTAAATTATTTTGCAAAAAATTTAAATACTGAGCACCATTCAGCCTTGCTGGCATTTCATGCAGCACCAACTGCTGGCCAATTATACCAGCCCACATGTTAATACCAAACAGATGCTGGAATCTATCATTTCTTATGATATGGGGGTTTACTCTGGAGTAAAAATGTAGATTGTGGATATTGAATACTCCCATTCTTCTAAAAGTTGACTCATCCGTCCATAAAACCTTGTTGAAGAACTGCGGATCCTCTCTGTGGTATCTTAGCATCTCTCTGCAAAACCGCACTCTGGGTTCATAGTCACTGGGCAGCAAAGCTTGCACCCTTTGCACGTGGTAGGCGTGTAATTTGTTTCTGTTAATGACACGTTGCACCGTCGATCTTGGAATCCCGAGATTACGGGATATTTGGCGTTGACTTATACTAGGATCCAATCTTAATTCTCTCAGCACTTGATCTTCATTTTCAAATTGCCCCACTGGTCTGCCTGCTCTCGGAGCATGCTGACCGGGTAAGACTCCCTCCATGTACGAATTATGTACGCGCATAAAGACTCTGTAGACCGGAAAACGATCACGGTTAGGGTAGCGTTGACGATATTCCCTGGCAGCAGCCCGGGCATTACCGTCGCAAAAGCCATACAGGTAATGCATTTCTGCATACTCCCGTTGGGTGTATTCTCTCCTCGCAGCAGCCATCTGTCCACTTTTGTAGCCAATCCGTCCGATTCCGAATCTAATCCGATTCACACAGCACTGGTCACAGGTAGGCAATCTATCACAAGTCCGAAAAACAAAGCGTAGGTCAAAGGAAAGAAACTGATCACAAGTCGTCGTAAAACCGAGAAAAAGAACACGTACGTACTCATAGGCAGGAAGCGAGTCACTAAAGAACACTAAACATTCTAAAGAAACATGCTCACGCGCATCCCCCGACCCCGCCTCGGCCGGCCCGGCCTTTTGTTTCCTAGAAAAGATATCGGTACCTGAAATGACGGGCACACCGGCCTTTTATTGACAAAGGATTAAATGGTTAGTGTAAAAGAGAGGTAGAGAGTCTTTGTCATTAATTGTATTAGTTCCAGTTTATTTTTAAATAAGCCTAACCGAGTTTTATGGTTGGATTAACTTTGGCCTTGCTACGAATAATCGTCCTTGAAAGATATTAGAGCCACTCATGGCCATGTGTAATACGAGGTGCATTCAATAAGTACCTAGCCTCATCGCCAGAGGGCGCTGTAGTTTCAAAAGAGTTTTACCACAGTGTAGCACATTCTTTTTTAATTCTTTTTTCAAATTTTCATTCCAATCCCTTCATTTGTTTTAATTTGACAACTTATGGATGCGAACGTGTCGATCGGTTTTACAAAAATGGAAAAAGGGCAATATCGTTCGGTGAATCGATTCCTATTTTTGGAAGGGAAAACGCGCATCGAAATCAAAGAGCGCTTGGATGCTGTGTACGGTGACTCTTCTCCATCGATGGCCACCGTCAAGAATTGGTTCAACGAGTTTGCACGTGGCCGTTCGTCGGTTTTTGATGAACCACGTCCAGGTGCACCGAAAACAGCTGCTACGGAGGAAAACATTAAAAAAATCCATGATCTCGTATTGGCAGATCGCCGATTGAAGGTTCGGGAGCTAGCTGAGACTGTAGGCATTTCAGAAGGAACAGTGCATCATATTCTTCACGAGGAACTCGGCATGAGAAAGCTGTCGGCGCGATGGGTGCCGCGTTTACTCACACCGGAAAACAAGCGCAACCGTGAGACCACATCGGAGACGTGTTTGGCGCTGTTTAAGCGGAATCCAGCGGAGTTTTTGCGTCGTTTTGTGACCGTCGATGAAACCTGGATCCACTGGTACACACCAGAGACCAAGGAGCAATCAAAACAATGGATCCAGACCGGGGAACGTGCTCCAAAGAAGGCGAAAACTGTAAAATCGGCCGGAAAGGTTATGGCCACCGTTTTCTGGGATTTACAAGGTGTGATCTACATCGATTACCTCGTGAAGGGTAAAACAATTACAGGGCTTTACTATGCCGATTTATTGGGCCGATTCGACGCCGAATTAAAGAAAAAACGACCCCATCTGGCGAAGAAAAAAGTGCTGTTTCACTACGACAACGCACCGGTTCACACGTCTGCCGTTGCCATGGCCAAATTGGTCGAATTACGCTACGAATTGCTGCCCCATCCACCGTATTCTCCAGATTTGGCCCCTTGTGACTTCTTTCTGTTTCCTAATCTGAAAAAATCACTCGCCGGGAATAGATATGGATCAAATGAGGAGGTCATCGCCGCCACGGAGGCCTATTTTGCAGAGTTTGACAAAAACTATTTTTCGGACGGGTTAAAAAAGTTGGAGCATCGCTGGGCTAAGTGTATCGAACTAAAAGGAGACTATGTTGAAAAATAAATTGCCACTTTTCCAAAATTTTTGTTTACTTTTTGTAGGCTAAGTATTTATTGAATGACCCTCGTACCTTGTCGGAATCCCTATTAAATGCGCCAAAACTTGTAACACAGGGTCACTTTTCGGTAGAGTATTTTTTTTTCACAGTGGGGTCCAAAGTAAATGAAAAGTTATGATTTGAGAAAAAAAAATTCGTAAAACTTAATATTATCTTCAACACACCCAATAAACAACCATAAATAGCATGTCTAAGGCAAGTACTCATCAGTACCAATCTAGCGAAAATTATAAAAAAGATACAGGGTGTAGATTTTTTCGAATTTCAATAAGAATTAGTTAAAAAAAGTCAATTTTCTCATAAAAACTCAAAATAAATTATACTCTGCAGGGGTTGACCTTAAGGACCTCCCGTAGAACAACTTTTTTCAGCTGATGACCCCACCTAACCCCTAGTTGCGTTTGATCCACGACTTTTGGGCCACCCTGTATACAAAAGTTGAGGTTATACAATTGTAAAATTAGTATGTTACAGGTTAACCAGCCTGGTTCCTTTTTTTGGGGGGTGGGAAATCATCAAATAACTTCTCCCGCTCTGGGTGGAGCGGGAGGGCGTGTCAGACTCTTACTGACTAAAACCCACCCGTGTTCTTTCAGTTGCCCATGCCAGGGGCCACGGTAACAATTTCGGAATTTCCCGCAACTATCGGCCCTAGTAGACCCCGTTATTGTTGCTGACATCTCTTTGAGGCGCGCGTGGAACACAACGCGCCATCGACCCGGGCCTGTCCCTTATCGGACTGCGAGCTCACCATCCTCAAGCTCGCGCCTACAGTGGCTGGGAATCGGTTTGGGATTCGCGGCGCCCAGGGCGTCTCCTGCGGCGGCTAAGGTTATTAAGCCTAACAGCCTAATGAACTGTCTCCCGTTGTATATGAAAATGAGGAATAAGGAGGTAAAAAGGAAAAAAGGCAAGGTTGACTGATGCAGACATGATGATGATGACATGACACTGATCAAATAGAAAATAAATCCTCCATTATATCAGAAGGTGAACGAACCGACACTTTATTTATATAATTACAACACCAACAAGATTGTACTAGCTAGAGAGAAAAGTCAGGTACAAGAAACAGGTTAAATGACGTAACAAACAATGCTTTTTTTATATCTCGAGTATACATTTTTTTTTTGTAAATAGTTTTTTTTTTCTTTTAGTAATGTGAGGAAATACGAAAATGAACAACAGTATCTGTGCCAAAGAAATAGTAACAGTGATGTTTTCAATTTGGCTTGGTAAATAGAAAAAGGCTTATTTTAAATAAAAGAAATGGAATGAAAGAAAGAAAGAAAAACATTTTATTCGGGACACGCACAGGAAATACAAACAATCAAAAAAGAACATTAAATCTAACAAAATCACGAAAACCATAAAAGAAGATTCATGTTTTTTTTTTTTTAAGTTTAGTGGCATAGTTTTGGTGCTTTTTTTTCAACCCTGTAAGGGTTGCGACCTTCAAAATGAGACTAATACGGGATGGGATTCAGTATGCGACTGAGAAGCGGCTTTTTTTTTCTATATCGACAAAGCTACAATAAACTAGTTATTAGACCAGGCGAGGCTTAAAGGTTATTATTAATTCACCAGTTTACAACTAAACCAAACATACATACATAAATGTACCTATTTATTCGTTGCAGAATATGGTATATTATCTTGTCATTTGATATCAAAATACAACAAAATAATGATTCGTTTCTTGCACATTTGATTGAAAGTTATCTAGATTAATAAAAAAAAAATAGTAGATTGTTATACAAGGAGCTAAAATGACCCATTATATACGAGGTAGTTTTACTCCCGAGCTTTTTTTTTTTTTAAAAACGTTGCCCCACACTAGGAAGTTCTCCTGTATCGTGGGTGCGTTTACAAACATTTAAACTCACATACACAAACGGCCAGACCCGGAACAACTACTTGCAGGTCATACAAATATTTGTTCCGTGCGGGGATCGAACCCGCGACATGTTACGCAGCAGTCAATCGCTTAATCGCTTTAGCGAGGGAGTAAATAGAAACCGAGTTTTAATGGGTTTTTAGCGCCGTGTGTTACACTCTACTTTTCACTACGATTGTGAGAAAATAAAACAATCCAATACAATATGAAATATGTAGTTTATTTTATTAAAAAATAAATGTACAATTTGTACAATTCTGGATATTTAACGAGATTTTTTTTCCCGGTAACTTAATTTCAGTCCTCTGTGAAGATTAATGTTGAGTTGTTCTTTTCCTTTCTCTTCTATTTGCAAATTAGGGTCTCCATTCTCACTAGATGATGACATTTTCACTATTGTAAAATTAATTACGGTCACTACCAATTCAATTTGCAATTAGAGAAAAATTATAAAGATTTCGCGCTAATGTCTTTTTTTTGTTTTTTTCTTCTGCAGGCGCAACGCATTGCATGCATTCTACCAAAGAGATCGCCGATTTTAGTTCCATTTTCAAAAATAAAATGAAGTTCTTTTTTTATGAAACAGTAATAAGTCGAGTCTATATTCATGATTATTCTACTTATGACTAAAGACTTTTTCGTTTTTGTAGGCTCATTGAAATTTGACACACAAAAATTAAAAAAAAAATACTTTTGCCCCTAGACACTGACCTCTATTAAAAATAGAGGTCAGTGCCCCTAGAGGAAGAATTGCTATTTTTTCTTCGCTCTGGTACGCCACAATGACGGTCTTTTTGAGCAAGAGGAGTGAAAACAAATTTACCTACAGCAAGAACAACAGCATTTGCACTGCAAGAAGTAGGCAAAGATTTTTCATTAGGAATTCAGGTCAATGGACTGCAGCAGCATAATGAGACATCCGATGTGGATTAGATCTGGGGAAACAGATAAGAACGGAATTTAATTCTACAGAATTCGTGCTATCATTGGCACAAATATTTGTTGCGCTCACATAATGTGTAATTGCGTTTTTGGCTTCGGAGAATTAGTTCATGGGATTCCAGGCTTTGTTTAAGAGAGATGTATTTTATGTTCAATAAGCAAAATAAATGAATTAATTAATTAAAGGCTGTTATTACAAGTTTTTTTTTTAAGTTCGATGTTGATTATTTAACTACACATTTTGATAACCTACAAGATAGCTTTTATTTTTTTGTTTATGTTGGGAAAACATCAAATAACTTCTCCCGCTCTGGGCGGAGCGGGAGGGCGTGTCAGACTCTTAGTGACTAAAGCCCACCCGTGTGCCTTCAGTTGCCTGTGCCAGGGGCCACGGTAAACCTTTCGGACTTTCCCGCAACCTTGGCAGGCATCAGCCCTAGCGGACCCCGTCATTTGGTGCTGACATCTCTTTGAGGCGCGCGTGGAACTCAACCCGCCGTCGACCTGGGCCTGGTTCTTGGCGAGCTACCCATTGCTTGCCGTCCGCAAGCCCGCGCCTACGGTGGATGGAAATCGGCTTGGGGTTCCCGACCCCAGGGCGTCTCCTGCGGCGGCTAGGGGCATGAGGGCGCGAGAATTGAGCTGCACGATTACTGGCAATTGTGTGGTTCTTTCCTCAAAGACCATTTCCGACACCGACCTACATAGCCTTCACATGTTCTGACCAAGATTTTGTCTGGACTTTAAAAGAGACTGTGACCTCTGAGTTCGTTTCGGCTTTTCTTCTCAGAGTAGTCAGATACGACGCCGGCCCCACGTAGTTTAAAAAATATATCATTGACGTGTAATAGTACAAACCTACTTACAGAAATAAATCATTTATCAAAATGTGTAATTTCAACACTATTACAAGCAGTATCTTTCAAGTAAATTAATAATTATAACATAAGATAAAATCACGACTGTAATTCGCGAAGGGTAAGGGATAGGTGGATCTACAGTTTACCAAAACACCGAATTTAATTACTTATTAGAAAAAAAAATACTTTCAAATGAAATTACTATTAAATATATTTAATGAAAATAAAAATAAACAATTAAAATTTTATTTGAAAAAAATACCTTCAAATTAAATTACTATTAAAGGGGACGGGCGAAAGCTCTTAGAAAGCTGGGCCTGACGTTACAGTAACAATTACTGCATTATTTTATTTAGCTAATAATATCATTCCAAAAAAACTAAAATGTTTAAGACTGCTCCATGGTAGAAAAAAAATATAGGGTGTTATTGGTTTGTACAAAAACACCGTTGTTGCTTCAAGTTATTCTTACACCGAGCTCTCTCGTTATGTACTTTAAGATAAGAATGATCAGACTTTATTTTAGACTAGAATTTACCAGATTTTCTTGTAGGACTTTAATACATTGAGGATTCAGACGCGCCGTCCAACTAGATTCTAGAGGTTTGAGATAATTGTAAAGAAGGAGAGGGATTATGAATTAAAAACACTTTCTATTTTATTGATTTATTCGTATTATTCTTATCTATTCATCACCCACTTTATCATAAACTATTAAAATATCGTCTAAAAACTGTGCAGGTGGTATTAAATTCTGTTGATGTTGGGTACAATAATTATTATGGACATTACGTGACAACAGCAACCCACTGTTCTTTTCCCTACCAAGCAATTACAATATTATTGTATTATGCTTATGCTTAATTATATTGCTCAATGCGTTAGGTAAGCCTGTTATTAACATAAAAAAGAACTATCTTCAGTACGTAAAGACTTTGTGGCTTCGTGTACCTACTTTATCTAACAGAACTTTCAGGTCCAGCAAAATGCTAACTTGTAATGAAATAAACCACTTATTACTTCAGTTGCAACCCATTGCTGTATAACTGAAAGAATGCCTTCGTCTTCTATATGATGTAATCCTATAGAAGGATTACGCCGCCAAGTAGGTAGTTATGCCGCAGTTAATACAATGATGACGTTGATCAATCATTATAATTTACTTTGAAATTCGGTAGTGAAGCTGAGGTAAATCAAGTAGGCAAGTTATCTAAGTCCGTTGTAAGAAATGCGTGGGTCGTTCGTCAAAGTAATAATAACAGAAACGACAACACAACAGAAAATATACACTACCGCAAGCTTGGAGCCAAACGAACGTAGCGTATGATTTGTTTGACGGTTGACGTGACATTGACGTGATTTCCACTTTGTTGCCTGTATAATAAAATATGGTGATCAATTGTGAAATCGATTTCAGCCGATTATATCGATTCAATTCAACCAATTTATTTTTACGTCTTTTTTAGAAACGTTGATAAGTGTCACTTGGTAACCATTATGTAAAAAATTAGTTAAAAAAAAAAAACTTATATAAAGAAGAAAACATTGAATAATTTTACATTGTTTTTAAAATATTATTTATGAATTCAATAAATCAACTAACTTATATCACCTGGCAACATTATTTAAAAGTGGAAGTCAATATTATTTTAATTAAATATATAATTTCTTATGCCATGACAAAACTGCTTCACATTTCATGATTAACTACAAAAAAAAAAGAAACAAAGATTGATAAATATTTAATTTGTGTCACGTTATGCCCAGTTTCGCCCGTCTTCTTTATTTATTTAATTTATCTATTAATTTTATTGCTCTTAAATTACTAATTGTTTTATAAAGCAAACCTCCCAGAGACTACACAATTTATCTCATGTCCCTACAACTTATTTCAAGACCCAACTATCTGTCTCTGGAGAATTCCTCCGTAGAATTACAACAAGAAGCCGATGACCGGACGTCCAGCAATCAATTCTAAAGTAAGTTTTACACTAAAATTGATTACACACGATTTCTTCAATGTTTGCAGACGAACAAATAACGGTCACAAATCTTTTTTCTCTCTACGGAGTAAAATATGTTTAGCTGCAGGAACTTTGTGCATCGGACATGAATGCAACTATTTCAAGGATAGTTCAAGGTGAAGTTTATAAGAAGGTCGGGAAAAAGGATTAAGTTTTAATGCAGAGAAAATCTTCGAAATTCCAATAAAATACACTTATGAATTTACCTGTACCATGAACGCTCCGGCAGATAGGCGTGATGAGACGGTGCGATGTGATTCTGGTAGAACAATTTCCATGACGTTTTCATAGAAATTGTTCTACCAGAGTCGCGTGGAGTTGTCGCGTCGCGCCTGTCAAACTCAAACGCAAAGCATTTCTTTCAATTAAACCATTTACAGACACTTTTGAATTGTCAAGTGGTCGGTCAGTCAGAAATATGAAGCTAGTTGCCCATTCCAAAGCGTACTAGGTACCTATGGAAAAGAACGGGCAAGAAACTCCATGGACACTCTTTTAAATTATATTGTTACATACATATTAGTTACATCATTAATGTTGAATATAATATAATTATATGTGAGAACGATGTAAATAAGACGTTCACGATGAGTGTCCAGAGTACAGCAAATGGAAATTTAAACTGACGCCGCCCGTTCACAAACATGACGCATGGATCAGCACCATTCAGCTCAACCATTTTGAAGGGAGCTAAATGATCCAATACACGCGCCACCGTCAGCGAGACATTTGAGTAAGCATGACATCTGTCAGCCGCCAGGGCACATTCAAGTCATGAAAGATATTACCCGGTAAATGGTAGCTCGATAGTACATAGTAATCACACTTGTGCTATGCGATTATATAATACAATGGATATTGAGTTAATACAATGCTAAGGTAGTCTTGTAAGCTGCTAAGTGGCTAAGGTACTATGACGGCACGGTTAGCGCAGTGGTTAAGCGATTGACTGCTGCGCTGCCTGTCGCGGGTTCGATGACGCACGGAACACAAATGTTTGTATGACCTACAAGTAGTTGTTCCGAGTCTGGCTGTTTGTGTATGTGAGTTTAAATTTTTGTAAACGCATCCACAATACAGGAGAAATTCCTAGTGTGGGGCAATGTTTAAAAAAAAAGTCTTAAAACCTTCAGCAGGTTCTTTTGTCTGCTCCCGAGCCTGGATTTTGATTTTGGATTCGTCCATCGTACTACCGCTACTAATTGTAATGAATAAATAGGTTAGTGTTACACAGATCTATGACGGCAGTAGCGAAGTCGCAAACAGTGCCAGTTAACCTGTCACGTCGCTCGATGTCCAGCTGGTGAGATGCCCGCTTTTCACACGGGCACGCTTTTTTAAAGGCGAACGGGGGCTAAGGATACACTATGGCAAGATCCACAAAACACATAGTGTACCATTGTGCCCCCCAGATACATCCCCAATATCATCACCTCCAGACCAAACCTTGTGAGAAACGCCAGCAAAATTATAAAATTCAACCCCGGTTTTAAAGAGAGTTCGCGTGACGATCTACACACTAAGTTTATATGTATACATACACTAAGTTTGTCGCGATGTCTCCGTCTTGCGACCCAGGAGAACTCACAAAGTGCCTAGGAGCAATTACTTACCTTCCCTTATAGGATTCCACATGACCAGAAAAAATTGGCAACTAAAAAAACCTTAACAAACCAAATTAAAGACAATAATTGTAACAATTCGTCCCTAATTTTCGATCCAAAACTACCTGCATTCAACAACCAATCACAAAAAGGCATAAGTTCATAATGTGGAATCCAAATTAAGTGAAGGTGATGTAGCGGCATCTACAACGCTACATGTAAACTACGCGTCACACTGACGTCACGAAACATCCTGCATCGCGTAAGCAGAGTTTACTGCGCAACTATCATCTAAACAACGTCCCGTTTTAGATAGAAATTGTAGATTCAGATTTTGATAATGGTAGTGAATAAACCAAAATGATTAAAGAGTATTGTTTTTTTTTACTCCGATAGCTTCATATAACCTTAAGTCGTATTTTTATTCAAAAGAAGTAAACAGATTATTCGTAATGTCGAGGCATGTCTCTTTGATTTGGATCATAATAGGTAGCATGATTTTGCATCTCGAAACTTCAGTTTACTTCGTCTCATTCAAAATACGACTTTACATACAAGACGCGCTAGCCATTTTAATACTATGAAATAGTACATACTGGAATTTATAGCAATATAATTATCACAAACTTAGTGGTAGGTTTATTTTGATAAGAAGTCGCCTAAGTAGGCTAGGAGCTGCTATTACCGCAGTATTGATTTATTCCCATTTTTGAACCTGTCCACATCCTGTCAAGTAGTACTGTACAAATAATACTGTCTTTCAACAAAAACAAATAATTCTAAAGTATCAAATTAGGTTATTCCAGGTATGTCATACTAATTTTAGGGTTGCTATGCTGATATTTTTTAAATTTGCCGCGCTTTTTCAGGCTCTACTTTCGTTTGCCAGACTGTAGTATTGTATACTGTTTTGCAACGGGCTGCTGCCTGAAACGCACACGTTCAAGCGCACATTTTGCGTATAAATATTAGTTAATGGACAAGTTTATTGACTCGAACTAACAGGCTAATCACTACGTCTAATAAATTATTATTATCAATGTGTGTATAATTTGTATTACAATTAATGTGTTTGTTTCAGGGCTCGGAAATCGGTTGAAATTCTTAACTGGTTACGGTCATTGACTCCAAAACCGAAATCGATTTAGGTTAAAGGTTGCACTTTACCGGTATTAACCGGATTATGCAGAACACCGGTTTTTCTTGAATTTTGGTTTTGAAAGTGAAAATTAACTGGTTAAAACAAAGTTTGACAGGGCCCCCGGCCGGGCGGCCCCCGCTACCCTCGCTCGGTCTGGACGTTACGATATCATTTAGTTACAAAATAGGCGCAACTAAGCAAGTCGAAACATGAACCTACCCGCACAATTTAAGTTATCCGGTTGTATTTGACGTCCTCGGAAAAATATTTTTTTCTTCATAATATTTTCTAGGGTAATTTCACTATAACTTGTTGGAAGTTTAAAAAAACTAGACGAAAAAATATTACGGTTAATTTGGGTGTAAAAACCGTTTGTGCATATGTAACCGGTAACCGGTAACATTTGGTTTACATAAAAACAGTTTGTTTACACACTTGTTTAACCGGTAAATGAAGGAACGATATATTTACCGGTATTTAATCGAAATTAACCGCTCTTTTTAAACCGGTTCCAAGCCCTAGTTTGTTTAGGTATATATACTCATTAATTTAAAATGTTTTTCTAACGGTGGTTTCTTCCATTACATCAGAATTGTTATCTTTTAGGTTTAATAGATTTGTGCTGATTAATTTAGTAGTAATATTTACATCTGGCATCATTTTACAGCCTTTGGAAAAAATCACCTAGGTACATACCTATTTCGTGGTTGTGGTGGTGATAATTTTAATGACAACAATACAACATTAAATTAAACTGCGTATTTCTAATGCCGTGTCCTGATATATAATTATGTCCGTAACATAATTTAACGCAAGACCTCATACACCCCAACTGGAGTATTGGGTTAAAAGCATTATACAATGATTAAAACCATTTTTTTTTAAAGCCAACTATTATTATTAAGAAAATCGTGTGGACCCTAAGCATTACTTTATGCATTTAAAATTGAGTCTTAATACCTTGCAATAAGATTACATTTTCTTTGGCTCAATTGGCGGTCGGTATTGAATAAAAAAAAATTGGAAAAAAAACCTATACCTACCTATTAATAGTTACTGAAATGGATTCAGTAGTCAAATAAAAGCAAAATACTTTCAGGAATTGCGTTTATTCTGTTACACCTTGTATATCCAATAGTCACTGATTGGCAGAACCCATAGTCGGCCCATCACTACTATTTACTTTGTTTAAAAAAAAACACGTTTTAATGTCGATGCTAGGATTTATTTGATAGTTCCAAAATACTCTTATAAGTTAGTATTACCATTGTTTTCATTTATTGGTGCCGATTCTCTTGTCACAAAATTCTCTAAACTAGACTAAAAATCACCAAAATTTCGTTTATTCCCGTCAAACGACGATTTCCCATTCTGAAATTGACTAAAGTGACACAACGTAACTAAATTTTAGTTTGACAGCACTAAGATGGCACTGAGATCATAATGTAGTGAACATGGAAAATTTGCTATTCTGAATTTTACGTTTTTCACCAAAACTATTTACCAAACCGATTGTCTAACTAAAATCTGCCTATTTTTAATCGCGATTAAAAAGGTGTGGAATAAAATTAGTTGTCATTAACTAAAATTCACACCAACACGACTTCAGATGCAAATACCTGTATCTTTTTTTCTTTTCTTTTGCTTATATCTCGAAAACGGTGTGTCCTATCGCAAAAATAATGAAAATTTTGACCCCCTTATAAAACTGCCAAACCTCTAAAATCTAACGTGTTGGTAATAATTTTTCATGTTTTCCATACAAAAAGTGAAAAATTCCATACAAAACTTGTCGAGGCTGCTAATAATGCGCGACACCGGCTCTAAAAAAAAAATCACGTGGTACGGCAAACAAGTACCACGTGGAGTCGCAATTGCCAAATTTGATTTTAGGTGTATCAAAAATATTTTTAAATTTGAAGATTTTATTTTGCAGAATAGCGTTAAGATTCTCGTAGCCAAAAGTAAGTAATTTTAGTGATAGTTTAGTTCGGTGTACAACAGAGTCGGCACCATTGTCGTATCGTTGGGTCCACATTGTCTAGGAGAATTTCCACAACAAAATCAATACCTAAGCATAACTATCTTCATATCTGATAAAACTATATATTTAAGTGGATATATAGGTATATATACTATATGATATTCGAACTTTTCATTACCTACTGTACCTAACTACTAGTAAATTAGTGAAGTCATTATAGCATAAAGTGATCATAAATATTGCTAAATACAATTTGATAGCGGCAATAATGTTATCTTAATTACAAGTACCTAATTACTATGAACACGTTATAATTCAAAACTTTGCCTAGACTTGGGTATATATATTTTGTCTGTTGTTAGGATAATGTAAACGTTAGGTACCGTAGATAAAAACCAACATACCTACTAGTGGTATCACGATACCTATACCACTTTGTTTTTGTTTTACCAAAAGTTTAGAAGGAGTAATTGTACCGTTTCATCATTTGTCAGAATTACGTCTGTACTTACGTATAACTTCAACTATGGATGAACCATGAATTCGCTCAAAAAGAAACCAGATTTTAGAAGTTAAATATGGAACTGCAGATTTTTTTGTCATGTGTCGCGAAAATGATAAGTTTTGCTGCGAATTTCGTTTGCAAATAACGATAAGTACGTTATTTGCACCTCACCCGGCGATGCAATTAGAGCCTGTAACTGTCTCACAAGCTCATCATTTGGAATTGCTAGCTCAAATATTCATATCATAGCCTTGAAAAGACTAGATCAACCTCAAAATGTACCAATTTGTATGCAACAGTTACTTTTGCGATACTTGAAACGGTGATGGGCGTGAGATTTAACTGGTATTAGTTTTTTGATAACTTTTTCCAGAATCGCGCAGCTATTGTATATAAGTATTGCAATCAAATAGCTTTATTTTACAATATTGAAATATATATATATGTAAGTTAAAAGTCTTAAACCAAAATGAATAATATGTATAAAATAAAAAAGGGCAAAAGGGCATCATAAAATTCGTCCACATCGCTGTCAACAGGAAAAGTGCCCAAAAGACTGGCAGCATTGCCATGTTGTATGGCGATGCTGATTCTTTGGCCAAAAAATAGGCCAGCCCTCTGGTCACGTGAAGAGTCGACCAACCGCTTGGCGATGTATTGCATATCATATAGACAAGTAAAAATCACGATCACATCCGTTTCTCTTTCAATATCACCGGTTATTACATCAGTCATCATTTTTATCACTAAAATTCTCTCATTGATAAGCAGACAGTATATAAACGTACATGCTATCAATTACGTAGGTATGTAGGTACCTAACTGTGTTGTTTAAAAAATAAATAAGGTGATTTTTTGTTGTGATTGTGATTGTTTGTTTAATTCATATTTATTGCATCGTCATTACGAGCGTATTTGTGTGACTAGTTTTATAGGTAAATAATACAATATTTAATACGTAATCGTAAAACCTGTTATCGTAATGGAGGCTATGACAGTAATCTGCCAGTCTGTTCTATAAAAATCTTCAAGCTCACTGTGATTTCACTTCACCTAAGTTTTCACGATGAGACGTTTACAGAATAGATCAGCTGAATCAAATCAAACTATTTTATTTCACATAAACACATGGGCACTTATGAAACGTTAGAAGCTAGGTGCACGGTTCCAATTGGTCGTTTTCTATGGAGAAGAGCCCGCAAGTAACTCGACGGTTACTCTATTAAAAATGCTTTTACAATGTTTTCATATTTTACGTGTTAATAGGTATGGGAGGACAGTGTAGGCTTGTCAACAGGTACCTGGTACTTAACCAGATAGAAAATGGTCTAGTTTACAAGTGAGGTCTTCAGCGTTCTCACATTCAAGATACAAAGAATCTATATATAGGATAAATAAAATAAAAGCCTATTTAAACCAAATTACATGGTTGCAATTACAGCTATAATAAATCTGGATTATGTCCAATTATGGATTATGTAAAAAAAAAACAGCGTAATTTGGGAGCACTTAATAGTGATGCCATTAATGAGGTACCAGGTAAGCCACATGTGCAGAAGCAATTATTGCCAAACTTCCTTGTCATCAACGTCAACGAAAAGGAAGTAAGCTCCTTATGGAAGGGTTCGTCTAGAGATGACCACTTTCACCTCCATACTTATTTTTCCACGACGCAAATTAGATGTCTTTAGTTCTCGTTGCTATGGAAACACGATGCGTAGCGGACGGTTTATTGCTCGCAGTTTGTGTGGTAGGTATAACTCTAGTAATGATCTACAGATTGCTGTTACTAAAATATATACGAACCATTTGACGCGATATAATACGAATAACTAAAGTACCTACATGCGAGTATCTTCTCCTAATTGCTAACAACACAAGCCAGATTGATATACCTATCTGTTTGGGCAATCGAACCCTAATTGCCTATTAACATGTTTTACTTATAATATTATGGGATAATAAACAACTACAACATATATAATATGTCGTAGGATAATTTGATACTTCGAATCTTCGCGAAAATCCTAGGGGTTTTGCGAAAACGCGGATAATTAGACATAGGCGAAAAATTATCAAATCTTACTGGACAAAGTCAGGATCTAACATAACCTAACCTAAATGATACAACAACAATAGAAGGGTATCTGGCGCTTGGCGGCCGCTGCCGCGGCACGCTCGCTTCGCTCGCTCGCCTTCGCGCGCTAATGGTCACTGTTCTAACATAACCTAACCTAAATTCTAATTATCCGCGTTTTCGCAAAACCCCTAGGATTTCCGCGAAGATTCGAAGTATCAAATTATCCTACGACATATACATAAGGTTGACAAAACTAAGTAGTAATGTTGCAGTCCACTCCATTATCCGCAGATAAGACATATTTAAAGACCGGTGGTTGCCACTGGACGAGCATTACCAAAACTAACAAATATTTTGAAATAAATAAATAAGTTACTATAAAGCTAGCTATAGCTACAAAACCAAATCAGATCACAAACAATTTCATTTACTTAAATTATGTAATAATAATAATAAGATTACAATTAAGATAAATAATAGTGTTAATAGATATTTAAATATATTAATCATTGCAACGGGTTTATCATCCCAAGTGTGTAAGTATCAAATACAATAACGTGCCAGTAATTACAATATGCACGTTTTAACGTAGCACGTATCGCGACACGTGCCTTCAAGCGTGTGTTGCATTTATTGACACTGTTAAGTGTTTCTAATCAGCCACCATAGTTCAGTATTGGTCATGACGTCACAATGTTGGTACTCCGAGCCCTTAAGCTGATATCAGACGCTTCACTAGCTAGAGTGAATGTTTATTTTTGTTTAATTTCACGTGCGTGACCCGACTCCAACAAATTTATGTAGAAATGGACGTTCGTCTGCTCATTTCATTTTATAATAATTAAATGGCAACATAATTAACGCAAGTCCTCATACACCCCAATTAGAGCATTGAGTTAAAAGCATAATACAATGACCAAAACAACTTTTATTTAAAGCTAACTATACACGATTTTCTTAATAATAATTAAGAAAATAGTGTTGACCCTGTCATTACTTTATGCATTTAAAATTGAGTCTTATTGCCTTGCACTAAGATTTAATTTTCTTTGGCTCAATCGGCGGTCAGTATTGTAAAATACATAATTAAAAAAAAATATACCTGTATTAATAGTTACTGAAAAGGATTCAGTAGTCAATTTTATTATGAGCAAATTACTTTCAGGAGTTGCGTTTATTCTGTTACCTACACCTTGTATAGATAATAAAATTAATGAATATTACCTTATCCAGGGAGGAAACTGAGGAATACTTTTGTATGGACTAAACGCTGCCTTTATTTCCTCAAAAAAATCCACGTACACAATCGACGTAGAGGAAATAAATCAACCAATCGTTGCGAGTCGTGATGTTAATGCAGTCAGTGTGCTTTTGTTTTTACCATTATTCATCGTACCAAATGAAGTTCTACACCATGATCTGAAAATACCGACAGTCAAAGAGAAAATAAAAAGCTATATCAAGTCTTAGAAAGAAAGAATAACTCGCCACCCAAATAACCTAGAAAAAGGAATACGCAGGGTAATACACGATATTCCACAGGATTTCATCAGACAAACTTAGCTGGATGCATTTTAGGTACTAGGATGTGTCTTAAGACGCAACCAAGCAAGATATCTAACACGTCATAAGATAAATGTCCTTAATACATTGTGACAGATAGTAAGCAAAAGGAGAAAAAAAATATTGTTGATTTAAACGTAAATTACGAATCTAATCTAACTGGCCTGTATTGTTCCAGTACAGGGTAAAGCCTCACCTCCCTTTTCAGTACATTCACTAGTCACTATTCATTGTGTTTTGCTCGTCAGGCCAGTCTTTTTGAAGGAGTCAAGCTAGTCCTGCAGTATTTGCCTGGGTCTGCCGCAATGTCGTCTTGCGTTTAATGGGAGCCACTCGGTGGTTCCTTTAGCTAATTTCTCATCTCATATGAGGCAGACATATTCCGCTCCGTCCCACTTAAGGGGGATACTATAAGGTAGCCCGCAAAAATTCAAATTTTCTTACGTTTTTTGCCTTTTGCAGGTCTGTGTCAGGTTGTAATAAATAAATACTTGTTACAGTGCAGCCGCGAATCATATTTACATCGACATACAATCTCACCTGCAAATTGCAAAAAAAGTAGGGAAATTAGAATTTCGCGGGATACTCTGACGCTTTCGCCTTAAGCTTAGCGGCTTTCTGGGTCACGTCCGTGATCTTGGTTTTCTAATGATTAATTTTATACTCTAGAATCTTCCATAAAGCTGAACTAATCAGTTACTCGATTTGCGACGCAAATATATAAGTATCGATTTGTAATTGAATACGGAAATAAATAAACAATGCCTACGTAGGTACGTATTTATTGTGTTGTGATAAGAATATGGTAAGCAGCGGGCGACGGAAAAACTCCACATATCGTTACAAAATATTATCGCAATAGGTATAAATTCTCTAGAGAGATTGCTAGGTAGGTACGGTCGATGGGTTCACATCGGCGTCGAGTCGACGATGAAGGACCTGGGACCAGGGACCGAAAACCTTTATAAATTACGGTACAGGTATCGAAGAATTTTGGTTACTTCTACGACTAAGGTTACCGCTATCTGGGTAACCAAGCAGGATAAATATGTTACCTCTATTTATGTCACCGTTTTAATACCGGTTACCTAAAAATTACCTTGATTACGAGAAAGAAACAGAATATCGCAATGCCGACAATTTGTTGGCATTAAAAAATACTTTTTAAACATTATCAGTCAAATCGTCATGCTGTGCTGTTTACGTTTATTTTGTTTGCCATTTTGCGGAATATTTGAGTAAAAGTAAAAAAAAAAGGAAGTGAGTAAAGGTAAGATAATATTACATTGTAAATTGGTAGAATGCCATTTGATTATCTTGTAGCGGTATCTACATCGCCACATGCGAGGTGCGCGTCATACTGACGTCACGCAAATCCTCCACCGCGCAAGCAGAGTTTACCGCGCGACTAACATAATATATATACCCGACAACAATCGTCGGGCAGTTGCCCACCAGACACGACACCCGTCTGGTCGGAGGATCCTCCCTTTTCTATGGAGGTATGATTGAACTTTACACCCTGTTCCTGATGCCCCTATTATCTTTTTCTCTCATCATAGAAATCAATTCGGTAATTTTGGTTTTGCTTAATTTACGGAGAAACGTACGCGCCCGTTTTTCTAATAGTGGGCTGCAATTTTTCGTAAACAAAGCTCGTAAACTATTCTTGCTGGCAATTTTTTTGAGAGCGCAAGAAGAGCGTAGATACCGGGCTCTGATACAAAGAGCGTCTCTGGTTGCCAGTTTGGTGGGGTTTCAAGGTATGCTGTGAACGGGCCCAGCTTGTTCCACGAGCATTTCCATCTATCCGGAACAACGCTATAAGCCTTTTTGACTTTCTCATAGCCCAAGAGCAATGCAAACTGTATCAGTTTACAGTAAATATTGTTGTCCTTGGTGATGTATGCCCAACAATTTTTCTTTACTCATGTGGTTGGCCAGCGGAAAATTGAAACGTTGCAAAGACATGACGCTCTCTTATACTACCTACTAGGTGCAAGGACAGTGGTCAAAAAACGCCAACTAAAAAGGTATATAAACAAGACATCGTAACAAAATAACATCGGTTTCTGTTTTCGTATTACCAGAGTCACACGTAATCGGTATGATTTATATATTAATTATAGGTACACCTACACACGGCTACACATCAAGCTATACAAAACCAGTTTACGCTGGTCTCGCATCGTACGGAAATCCTATAGAATGTGAGATCAGCTTATACTGGAAACGTATAGCTTGATGTGTAGCCGTGTGTACATGATTAGTAATTACGCGTGACTCCAGATTTACGAAAAATTTTGTGTGTCTTGTTTACATCTTTTTAGTTGTCGTAGATGGGTTTTAACTTTAACTTTATTTTTTTATAAACATGTAAGTACATATTATTAGGTCCATATGATTCCACATATGAAATTGGCGTTTTGTATGGAAAAAGCAAAACGATTTAAAAAAAATGAAATTATTTTAACTAACCAATCAATGTATGTATCATTGTTATCTATGCACTTATTGTATCGGTAGCTCATTGAATCCTTTGCTGAAAAAATTGTGGGAGCGAGAATCAAAAAAACTTTGAAGGTGGTTTTGACGCATATCTGACGGACAGAGCCGTCATCTACCCCGGTCGCGACGGGGAGTGGAACCGGCAAGAGATGTCGTGCGGTGTCCTACGGGGATCGGTTCTAGGGCCGCTCCTGTGGGACATCGGTTACGACTGGGTGCTGCGGGCTGACCACCCTGATGGCGTCAGCGTGGTGTGCTACGCTGACGACACGCTGGTCCTGGCGCAGGGAGGTCGCATCAGGCGGCGGCCGACGCGATGAGACGCGGGGTTGCGATAGTCGTGGAGAGGATCCGGCAGTTGGGTCTCGAGGTGGCTTTGCACAAATCCGAGGCCATGTCTTTCCATGGGCCCCGGAACAGGCCACCATCGGGATCCCAACTAACGGTAGGAGGGGTTCACATCGGCGTCGAGTCCACGATGAAGTACTTAGGACTCGAGCTCGATAGCTGGTGGAACTTCGTGGAGCACTTCCGACGTTTGGCCCCCAAACTGGAACGGACTGGGGCCGCCCTCGAGCGGCTCCTGCCCAACCTGAGGGGTCCAAACGCCTCCTGCCGGAGGCTTTACGCGGGGGTCGTGCGGTCCATGGCTACGTATGGGGCCCCGGTGTGGGCGCGTTCACTGCGGCGGAGAGCCGCCCACTATCTGAACGCGCCCCAAAAGGTGGTAGCCGTAAGGCTGATCCGGGGCTACCGCACGATCTCGGGCGAGGCGGCAAGCCTCCTTGCCGGACTGCCGCCGTGGGATCTGGAGGCGATAGTCCTCGCGCGCCTGTATGAGTGGCACGCGGAGGCACTACGCCGGGGGGAAACCCCGCTTCCGCGGCAAATCGCGGCGGAGCGGACGGACCTGCGGCGCGATCTCATGGCGGCATGGAAAGAGCGACTGTCGCAACCCAGCGCAGGGCACGCCACGATAGCGGCGGTAAGACCCCTCTTTGAGGAGTGGCTAGAGAGACGTCACGGCGTCCTCACCTACCGCCTGACGCAGGTCCCTCACCGGACACGGATGTTTCGGGAGGTTCCTGCACATCATCAGGCGGGAGGAAACGCCCGGGTGTCACCACTGCGATGATCGCCCCGAGGAAACGGTGGAGCATACGGTTGGGGCCTGCCCTGCATGGGCGGAGCACCGCCGTGTCCTCGTAGAGGCGATCGGCAGCGGCGGCGACCTCTCACGCCCGGCCCTGGTTCAAGCCATGGTCCGGGGCGAGGGGGAGTGGGAGGCAGTCGCCTCCTTCTGCGAAGCAGTCATGCTAGCGAAGGAGGTGGCAGGACGGGAGAGGGAGAGAGTCTCCCGTCCAAGCCGCCGCGGTGGACGCTCCAGGCGTCGGGAGCCGCGTGACGACTCCCGGCCACCGTAGGCGCGGGCCTGCGGGCGGTGAGTAATGGGTAGCTCACCGTCCGATCAGGACCAGGCCCGTGCTGGACGGCGCGTACGTGTTCCACGCGCGCCTCAAAGAGATGTCAGCATCGAAGAGGGGGCCCGGCCCACTAGGGCCCAAGCCTGCCGGGAAAGCGGGATCATCCAAAAGGGGTACCGCTGACCCGGAACATAAAGGGCCAAGGAAGGAACACGGGTGGGTTTTAGTCAGTAAGAGTCTGACACTCCCTTCCGCTCCACCCAGAGCGGGAGGGGTCATTTGATGATTTCCCATCCTCAAAAAAAAAAAAAGGTGGTTTTGACAGCCTCATCTTATATTGATTTATTTCCTTGCAAGAAGTTGTCCAAATTCCGGAAAAAGTGGTAATCTGTTGGAGCAAGGTCCGGGGAGTACGGTGGGTGTCGGAGACGTTCCAATCGCAGCTCCTCTAATTTAGCGACCGTCTGTTGTGCAGTGTGTGGTCTAGCGTTGTCCTGAAGCAGCAGTGGGCTAAAGCAATTGACCAGTCCCGGTTGTTTAACGGCTAGCTTTTCCATCAGGGTTTGCAATTGTTGACAATACAGATCTGCTGTAATTTTCTGGCCAGATCTTAGGAAGCTGTAGTGGATGACACCGGCACTGGTCCACCAGACACTTTTCTGAGTCAACCTTTTTCTGAGTCACCTGTGACCTTTTTCTGAGTCAACTTTCGCTTGGGGCAATATTTTGCCGGTGCTCCTGGGTTCAACCATTGTGATGAGCGTTTCCGAGTATCGTACAGAATCCATTTTTCATCACAAGTAACGATACCGACGATTCTAAATCCCCTCGTTATTGTGACGTTTGAGTAATGTAACGCAGCACTCGACTCGTGTTTGCTGGTTTGCTTCACTCAATTCATGCGGTACCCATTTTTCGAGCTATTTCACGTTTCCAATTTATTTCAAGTGAATTAAAATGGTTTCATCACTCACACCGAGCCCTGCTGCTAACTCTGACGTGGTTTGCGATGGATCCGCTTCCACTATCACTTTGAACTCTTCTTTATCAACTAGGGTCTCCGGCCGTCCACGGGGTTTGCTCTGTGGGTCCACATTTCTAGAACGAAAAGTTGGAACCAAAAACGTACCGTGTTTTCTTTTACAGTAGCTTGCCCACACACAGTTAGCTTAAATATTATGTATTTTTTTCTTTTATATAATTTTTCAGGACATTGTATAATCATATCGGAGAGTGACGTAAGCAGTGAGGAAAATGAGTCATCCATCTGCTGATGAATTAAAGAATACCGAAACTTCAATTGTGCAGATTGTGCTACAGCCACTGCCACCGGCATCTACTACGTTAGATCCAGATGCATCTAGAACAAAAATTAGATTCAAATGCTCTGCTCCAGATTTATCTGTTAATATGTCATCAAAAGAAATTATGGATAAGGGAATCCTGCCAAACTTCGTACAAAGTATGGAAGATTACAAGATTCAATGTTATTCTTTTTTAATCTTAATGGCAAAACCATTGTGTAAATCAGACGACAAAATACGGTATGAATGTATCTATCCATAAAATAGTTCACATAATCATGGATAGCACTCAGGTACAACAAGTTCAAGCTCAATACCAAATATAGTACATATATTTTAAGACGCATTGTATGTCATAAACTCATAACATGTTTATTATACTTATTATGCTTAGGGCCAAAAATTCAATCGCTAGTCGATTTTATGATGCCGCGTGGTGTCACAGTAACGTTGACGTAAAGTGATAGATACAGCACCAGACTTAACGGCTTAAAATTGACTTAAAATTGAGTAGCGTTTTAATATTTGGGCATTAGGTGTAAGAGCTTGATAAAACTAAAATTCAAAATTAAATACCTATAATTTCTGTAACAAGTTTAATTTTCTTCCAAATTTTGAGATCAACGTGAATAGTTTGACAAAATTGAAATACAAGGAAACTCTTTGACACACACACAGGCGATGTGCGCCCTTCTAATGCCGACGGCACGTGTTAGATAGAGGTAATTTTAATTCCGGTAACCGGTATTAATACTGGTTGTATTCAATTTATGAATTAAGGTAACCTTTAATAATACCTGTAAAAAATATAAATGTTGTAACCGAAAAATACCCCTATTTATGATACCGGTTTCGGTCCCTGCCTGGGACTCGTCTTCGACAGCCGGTGGAAATTCGTGGAGCATTTCCGAAAAACGGCTTCCAGACTGGAAAAAGCCGGGGCTGCCTTGAAGCTGCTCCTGCCCAATCTAGGGGGTCCAAACGCCACCTGCCGGAGGCTCTAAGCGAGGGTAGTGCAGTCCATGGCCCTTTACGGGGCACCGGTGTGGGCGCATTCCTTGAGGCGGCGGCTAGCCCACCGGTTGAACGCGTCCCAAAGGGTCATGGCCACCCGGCTGGTCCGGGGATAGCGTGTCGTCTCTGGTGAGATCTTCGATGATTTCTCAACCTCATAAAAAATAAAAATAAAGGGTGGCTGCCGTCGTCGCCACACGTACCTGTCCGGAAAGCACAGACTCACCTACCCTAAAATAACTGCATTATGCACCTTCCTTCTGAGTAGCTTAAATATATATGGAGTGAGTGCAAGATCGCTCCTAACTCTTAGCTCGTTGTATCCTACGATGCCTAAAATAAATAAGGTTGGATACATTAACGGGTAAAAGGGATGTACTCAACATTGAGGAAGATATTATTGAGATGAGAACCTCTATCGTTATGAATGGTTTCAAATAATGTGTTATTGCTCTCGTTCAGATAATGCTTGCCCAGAGCGGGAGAAATTATTTGAAGACTTCCCATTATCAAAAAAAAAGGTAGGTACGGCCAGCAATAAAAGTCGATTAACACTGCAACTTCTACACATTCTACAAATTTGCACAAAATTATTCTTTACATTTTATTTCAGCGTTTCTTATATGTAATAGCTGTCTTTTATTAACTAGTTACATTCTTTATTAATAAATTTAAAACAGTAGCACACAATGTATTTAGGTTATAAAATAACGAAATTGTCAGCTGAGTGCTATCTTCTGAGATACAGGCCTCGCCTAGTAGTTCAGAAGACAGAGTCAATACCCTAAGTAAACCTCTCTTCACCACCACTATTTGCTGCTCGATTATTATATAATGTCTATGATAATAGTATATTACGTATTAAGTACTTTTACCATGTAATCTTTGTTGCTATGCTGATGCTGGTGAGAAATAAAGTATTTTATTTTATTATTATTTGTTCAATGTTCTTTCAATTTTACTGCTGTTCCGATTTTAATTTAATATTTAGCTCAATAATTATACATTTGGCTATTTTTACAAAACCAACTGGGACCTCAACGTTATTTTATGTATGCTAGCAGATAAAATGGCAATCGGAGGCAATGCCTTTCATTTTAATGTTCTGGTTCAGCCACGTTCATTGCGTTACGTATGTCGCTGAGCAGAAAAAAATTTCAAACCTATGAAGCTATTTTTATTCCCTTTCAAAACTTTCCTATTGTGATGGAAGTGTATTACATAATTATTATCGTCGTACAGGTCGTGTTTTGTTATAATGCATCAACACATTGTTCAAACAATTATTATTGCCTGTGTTTTTAATAATATATACAATAGCTGGTTTCATAATACCACTCCAGCGGTCTAAGTAAAACAATAAACATCAAATAGAAAATGACTATCTGAAGAAGTCCTTTAAGTATATAATAAATAAACATTATTCTAACAGAATGAATGAAAGCACTTCTATATTAATCCTTGACCTTTTCAGATAGCACTATCTTCACGAACTAAATCACTATAACAAATCACTGAGAATTAAAAGATAATAACGCATTAACGAGATTAGATTTATGGCAAAGGTCAAAATGGAGATCGAATAATACACGGTGATTTTTAATTCACTGTTAACCTTTCGGGGCGTGAAAGTACTCATGATTATGCGCAACTTTTACTATGAGACCAACTCTGAAATGTCGAAAAAAATATCAGCTGTTTCATACAAAAACTCAATATTTACCCGATGACAATGTATGAAACAGATGTATTTTTTTTGCTATGTCGTAGTAGGTCTCATAGTGAGAGTTCTTCATAATCATGAGTTATTTCACCTCCTTCAAGGTTAACAGTGAATTAAAAATCACCGTGTATAGTTTTCTAGACTAACGTTTCATGACTTTTTTTGTGTGGAACTCCTCATACTCTTCATCTGGGAATAGGGAGAATTCGACATAACAGCCCACACTGCTAAGACTCAGGCCCCTACTCTGTAGGAGAGAGAGTACGTGTACTCGTAAAGGCTCCGTACGACGACGTGTCGCATTGCAACTCTGTTTTCATAAAAATTGTTTTACGGATATTTATCGCAGAATCGCGTCGGGAGCCTTAAAGTGAGGATTGTCCCGTGTTTATTTTATTGTCCTTAGGCATACCACTTTCCTCATGGTGTTTTCCTTCACCGTGTTTAGAGAAGTGGTTATTTATTAAATTGCACAAAGAAAATGAATGCTTGGGTTTGATCCCACTCGTAAACTAAGGCTGTTTATAACGTACCACTGAGCCACTATACTGCCCTTAGGCAAATTGCGTTGATAGAGAATATTGTTGTAGAGAAATCGATCTAAAGAAGAATAATATTGTGATGGTATCAATTCGGCTATTGGTTGTTTGAAATAAACAAAGGAAGCTAACCTGACACCAAATTAAACAAGAATTATGTTCTTGTTTAATTTGGTGTCAGGTTATCCTAAATCCTAAATATCAACATTGTCTCTGATACAATTTCAATGATAACAAGAAACAAAACACTTTCTAATTGCAATTTAACACCGAGCAGCTAGAACGATTTCATACAAAATACTGGATGAAAAATGATGGCTAACTTTCTTCTCAGGGTGACGGCTTAACCGCTGAAGTAAATGGTATAAATATAGCTGGAACCGTGAAGGAGGTATTGGAATTATGTTATACATAGAATATAGGATTTTTTTAAAATTCCCAAAGGATGAAACGGTTGAAATGCGGTATTGTAACTTTGTATGAGACAGTCTAAAATCGTGGGCAAAGCCCAAGTAAAACACAAAACACGATCAAAAATTGGTCTGTCTATTGGTTAATAGACAAAAGAGCATAATAGACAATGTTAGCACTAAAATTAATAAATTTGTTTATGCATTAAAACAAGTAAAAATTTAACTAATATAAAAACTGCTGCAATGTCATACCACGCGTACGTCGAATCGTTGTTACGTTATGGACTAATAATGTGGGGTAACAGCACTGACTTCCAAAGAGCATTCAAAGCTCAAAAAAAGTGCATGAGAGCAATTTGTGGACTTAAGCCCGACGACTCATGTCGACCAATATTTAAAAAACTTGGTTTGTTACCGTTACCGTCGCTTTACATTTATAAAATATGTGTGTTTGTTATGAAAAATAAGCAACTATTTAAGACTGCAAATGATGTCAATCCTCGGAACCGACGAGATCCTTAGAAACTAGTGTTAAATGATTTGCCTAGACTGCCTAAATACAATAGTAACTGCTTGGCAATGTGTGTACGCATTTATAATAAAATACCAAGGCATTTCAAAGCTATAAATACAAAATTATTTAAAATTAAATTTCATAAGTGGATACTCGAGTGTAGTTTTTATAGTTTAAAAGAATTTATAGATAAAAAAATGTTGATGTTAAAAAAAAAAACGATTGTTGTTGCCATAACCTGTGTTTAAAATTTTGCATGCTATGTTTTATCTTAGCTAAACATGCTTGTGCCTCAATTTGTATATTTAACACCCTTGTATACCATGTTTTACGCAAATAAATATTCTATTCTAAAAAAAAAATAACCTGTCTACTTACGAATGGATGAAGTTGAGTCAGTAAAAACTATTTTTTATTAAAAAAAAACAACCGACTTCCAAAAAAAACACTACAAAGTGAAAAATTACTTTAATTTCGGAAGTCGGTGTCTGATTTTATATTTTCGGTTTTTGTCACCGAGTTTTTATTTTTCAGTTCTTAGTTGTGATACCTACCCCACAAAAAATCGTATACCACTGCTTGCTATTTAATTTTGTATAAATCAAGCTTGAATACTATGTGCTACGACTAGCTTCCAGTCGCGAAAAAATATGCTATTAACTATGTTAGAAAATGTGGGTACCCCCCTCCCCCCCTCCCCTCCCCTGATATATACTGAATACATCTACGTAACCCTTTCGAGTGTGCAGGCGTGATGTTATGTTGTGTGATTGCGTAAACAATGCGTATTTATGCGATAGCAGCAATCACGGTTGATTTGCTGTCATTTTTTGAAGAGTTCAGAGGGGTAATTCCCGTAATTTTAAGCACGTTCACAGTCTGATGTCAGTCTCAATTTGTCAAAAATACAATCAATTTCCATACATTTTTGACAAGTTTTTGACATTGATTGTCGCTGTGATGAGATTGCGACTTGAATTTGAACGTTTTTTAAGTACGAGAATTGCACCTCTGTTGTCTGTCTTTGAAAATCATCATCAGATCTAAATTAAATTTAAATGGAACCATTTCGGAATAAACCTTTTTCGAACAAAATTTATGCAATTCTGGCTATAGATATATGACGGAGTTATGCCCGGACATACATAAAAAAAAAACATCCGAATTAATAACCTCCTCCTTTATGAAGTCGGTTAAAAAGAAATCAATTTTCTTTTTGACTGTTCATTGTTGCGTATAAAAATACCCATGTTAAGGCTAGAGAACTTTAGCGGTTGATACAAAAACGTAAATTAATATAAGATGAACTAAAAGTCGAATACAATGCTCTCACTCTATGTTTTTCTGTAATCATTTTCTAGCCTGGAAGTAACTTCAATTTCTAGAATCGTTACCTTTTAAAACGGAGTTCGAACTGCTTAGCTATCACTTGAAAGTAACGTAATCTAGTTAAAGGAAATTTAGGGAGATTAAATTTAACTTTTCTGGGTTAAATTAGCGATTTCGGTATTAAAAAGACCACATCACGAATTTAGTGATGGATGATTTAGTGGTGGATCGTTGCGTTTTAAATAACTTATGAAAGTTTGTTAGATTATTTCCTTTTCCGAAATTGTATCTTTGTTTTGAGCTTGTGTTATTCATCGAGCATGGCAGACACAATGCAGACATATGCGAATTGGTGTCTTCAGGATGGATGTCGGTTTAACTGGGAGTCTACATTCTTTTGGAAAATCTCTCTCCTTCTGCCTCTAATGAAAAGGAAATGCGCAGTTAATGGGCCAATATTTTCTACCGTAACCGTTTATTTTTATTCTGTTTTAATGGCATAGTCTTCTTCTTTGTATCAGGTGTTAGTTTTTCCAGAGTAGACACTTCGTAAAAAGTTAAATTAATGACATGGTGAAGGTCCCGAGCACCTGATGGATGTAGAAAGCACAGGACCGGCCGAGGTTACGATGTTAGTAGAAGGCATTATGTCCAGTAGTGTGATTCTTCTTTCGGCTGCACGATGTCAAGGATGATACATGTCTTCTCAAAATGACCTTCACTTGACATTGTACGTACAAACCAGTAGGCAAAACTCAGCTGATAATATTGACTCAGACATTATACCCCCGTTATTTTCCTTTCATTAATAAATAGATAGGTACCTACGTAAAAATATGACTCCGGGTTTAACGTCACTTGTAAATAGCGTGATCGAACATGAAATCATCAGGGAAATATAATTAGATAATTTCGAGTATACATAATTACGTAGGTACGAGTACATATAGACTATTTGGTAAAAGACAACATAATTAGGTATTGTTTAGAGTGTCTCATGTTATATTTTAGTTTTGGGAAACTCTTAGGTCATTCGGCAGTCTCTGAAGTATTACGTCATGGTACCTTGCCTTTATTTATTTATTTTGTGTGGAAAATCCACGGAGTAAATGGAAAATCCTTATGGGGGCCCTGGGGCGGGCGTCGGGATCTGTCAGACTCTTACTGGCTAAAAACCACCCCAGTGTTCCATCTCACTTCTACGCCGGGGGTCGCGGGAACGTGCGATCCTTCCGCAACCCCCTACTGGTGCCGGCCCGCCGCTACGGGCGTCCTCGGGATGGTACCTTGCCTAGGTCAACTCTTGGTGAACTAATGGTGGATGATGTTAAATATTGTTCTTCCTTAAAAAAATTACAACCGGGCAGAACCAAGACATTAAAATAATAAAAAAAAAAAATATCGTCTGACATTGCACACAGCACCATCTAGTTCCAAGTTAAGCACTTATTAAGGCTTGTGTTATGGATACCAGATGGTTGATACACTACTTAAATACATTTTTTTTTCGTAAATACATACATATTATAAATATACATCCATGACTTGGGTACAAATGTTCATATTCATCATACAAACATTTGCCCCTACCGGGATTCGAACCCAGGACCATTTGGTTTCGCTGACTACACTTAGCCACTGTAGCCACTACACCAAACGTGTCGTCGTAATTAACAAAATATTAAACAGCGGTATTTAATATCCTATTTAAGATTTGCCTAATATAAAGAAAAGTTGGATGCCATGGTGCACTTAAAATGACCCTGAAAACAGAAATACATTTTTATCGATCATTTATTTTAATAGCAAATAACTAATCCTAAAAGATGACTTGCTAATTCCTGCCATGTCGAAAGAGATACCGTAGAGGAAGTTTTCTATCCTTTTTATGAGGGCGGCATCCAGTAAGATGGGATTGGATAGAAATTCCCATGGTAACAAAAAAAAAAAGAGATAGACGACTTTTGTGAAGGAAAACATTCGAGGTTTTCCTTTCTCACTCAAAATGTTTTTGAGGCAACACCCAATGCCAACATTAGAGGTTAGAATGGTCTGAACAAGTGGTAGTGCTTAACTGTACCCTGGGTAGTCAGCTAAGTCAGGCTACTTTCAAGGCATGACAGGCTTTGTTGAGCATATAAACATTTATTTACAACTATTTATGTAAGCAATTAGTACAAGCGTAAATACCGAGAACCGGTCCAACACGAATATTGTCAAGTACCAGTATGTGTAGAATTAGGTTGAAAATAATATTGCCTTAACAGAAATTGAGTATAAATGACTTTTTTTCGCTTACGATTTTCGCAATGGTCTTTTCGACTTTTCATGAAATCTGCACTAGGATTGATTTCACGGAATTGCCTTTAATAATGCCAGCCTATTACCGTGCTACTGCAGGCCAAAAGCCTCTTTTCATAAAGATTTGCCTTTGATATGTCTTATTTTCTTGGGCTATGAGCTATTTTCTTAAAGTTCGTGCAGTGTCAATTTTGCTAAGTATAGGCGTAATAGTTTTGTTATTGTTTTTTTGTACACGTCATTATAGTAAATATTATGAAGGTGTGTTTATTTGCATCGGCATGCAATTGATAGTCAGGTGCTGCTGTTTATCTCACCAGTGACGTATTAGGCACGAAAATATGTTGGTTTTACCTGTTTACACCTGACCACATTGTGCAGATAAATAGGTACTCTATTATCAATAATATCAATGGTTAGTTAACGTTAATACCTTATCAACTTATATAGTAGGCTACTAGACTAGCATATACGATAGAGTTGGTCAGTTAGCCAGGAAGATATCGTTTCATTATTGATAGTGATATTATACAAGTTACCGCATTGACTCTTCTTTTCAAAATCAAAATCAAAAGTCATTTATTCAAATTAGGCTGAGAATCAGCACTTTTTGAACGTCAAAATCACATAAAACAGTCCCCCCAAAACGCCCACCCTTCACCACTTCCTAGTGTTTTAGCTGGGAAGAAGAAGTGGCGGAACAAACTCCCCAGCAGCACTGCTGTCTGTTCAGTTAGAAGAACTGGATTCTATACATGTAGTAATAAGTAATTAACATTACGAAACACAAAAATATTAAAATTATTTGCCATATGTCAGCTAGCACACGCATTGGCGTGTGCTAGCTGACATATGGCAAATAATTTTAAAACTATACTCAAGCAGAAATAAATAATAAAAACAAAAACGCAAACATAACTTAATACATAATAAAAAGCCTCCTGGCATAAAGGGCGTGCCCGCTTACATATGCAATGCTGCATTATGTTTATATGTATATAGCTGTAACTTGTAGCCACAAATGATAAACTAGGACCTTCGAAGTAAAATAAAGAAACATTAATTTCTAATAACAATAACAAAACCATAGTCAGCAAGCTGACGTGTCACCACAAGCAGCACCCGTTCACGAGCATAACGCAAAGATCAGCTATTACCCCCCTCACCATATTTGAGGGAAGAAGAAGAAGAAGAATTTCAGAATAATAATGTGTAGAAATTTCCAGTTATTTCTATTTAGTGCTAGCACTTCCCCTGTTTCCATCAACTTGCCTTCCACGTACTTAGTGTCTAGAGAAAAATATATTAAACTAGCTTCTCCCCCGCTACTTCGTCCGCGTGTATTTTCTTGTTATCTTGCATCGCCTGCCCGCGGTTTCACTTAGCGTTGTTTCTGCCTTTTTATCTCTTTGCTCGGCTCCTATCGGTCATAGCGTGATGTTAAAAAACCTATAGCCTTCCTCAAGAATTAGGCTATCAAATGCAAGAAGAATTTTTGAAATCCGGCCGTTAGTTCCAGAGATTGCCTCCTACAACTCACAAACTTTACCTCTTTATATTATTATTATAAAAATATCTACTTCGTTAAGAGTAATAGTATTTATTGCATATTGATCGATTGCTTCCAGCAATAAGATCGCCGTTTGCACCATTCTAATGTTTGTAATGTATCGATGTTCTTCCTTTCAGTTTCGGTACAATAAAGAATATAATCATATGTACATAACCATGTATAATTTCAGATAGTATTCCGGTAAAAGCTCCTACTATTTAATTAACTGATCGTTTCTTCTTCTGCCTACAACATAATCAGCCTATAATGCTCCCATTGCTGGGACACAGGCCTCCTCTCTGTAAGAGTGTGGGCGGTGCGTGGCAGTGCGGGCTGGTGGATGTCACATGTTTTCGAATTTTTGGTTCTAGGACATGTCGGTTTTCTCACGATGTTTCCCTTCACCGTTTTGAGAGGAGTGGTGATGAAATTAAATACATAAAGTAAAGTGCCTGCCTGGGTTCGAACTCACGACCGACAACTCGTAAATCGGGGCCGATACCATTGGGCCACCACTGCTCGCTATACTTCATATAAATATTATATTCTATAGCAATTTGCTCCGCCGCCGTGGTCTCTTAATTATTCTAATCAAACACGTGGACAATAGGTACTATAGTAGCTCGGTACATTTGTTTCCTGACTTCCGACCGCGCATAGTTGAAGTCAATAAAAGTTAATTGAGTGTTACAAGTCAATGGACTACGCAGTACATATACTGTTACAAAACGTGCTTCAGCAACCTTTGTCCTACAACGTTGCAGTGTATGACGTCACGGGTTTCTACACGTGCCTTTCTGTTCTATCGTTAGTAAAACCTTATTCACTTTGCGCTTCATTAGGCTGATCACAGATACACGTGCATAAATTTACATGCTAGTGTACGCTATGTATAATTTAAAACTTTGTAGATATTATCTCTCTAGCAACAGAACATATCTGGCTGAGATGGTTGCCAAAAGACTATTAAGCAAAGGAGCTCTGAAATTCAGATACTGCGAAAATGGCAGGTAATCCAGCCGTTGCTTAGTTGCAGAAATTGATAAATGTTACAAACCCCCCCTAGATCTTCGCTTTTTGAAGAATTGCAGCATACCGAAGGGTTTTGAAGGAAATTGCTTCTTATGATTGTATAGTTCGTCGGCTTGACAACGTAAATGACGGCATGAATCTTGTTGAATTGTCGAAATGAAAAGCATTGCCATTGCAATTGTTTTACGCAGTTCCCGGCTGATCAAGCTCCTGATACCCTGCTCCAGTATCTGCTTAATACATTGATCCAACCTAAAGTTGTTGCTGTGTGCTTGACCAAAATAACAAAAACCAAATAACTTATTGAAAAATGTAACATTTAAAACAAAACAAATAGGTACTTCGCTTTCTTAAAGTCTGGTCAAGTACCTGAATCGTTTACTGAAGTAAATTATTGATCCGACCTTAAATGGTAATAATATGTCGGCAATCGATTAAGGGGATGTAGGGGAGGCCATATCTATCGCCAAAAAATATAAAGTGTAATTATAGTTATACAACGTGTTGTTTTGCATCCTCGTCAAATTTCAGGAGGCTGTTATGAAAGACATAAATAATCAAATAAAATTACGATCCTGCTCAATAATTAATACATACTTGTTTTTTTAAGTATTTAAGTTTGACAGTATTTCAGAATACTCCACATTCAAAGAACAAAATCGCCCCATTGCGTATGCGGTAGGCAGTGTCGTACGACTATGTCGCTGTGCATGCGTTACAGTTACAGCGCAGTTACAGGGCGGTATCACACGGGCCCTACACATGCCGATTTCCGAAAAATACAAAAAATAAAAATAAATACCTACTTATTATTGATTCGTGTCGAGAATCATTAGCATAGTTACCTCCTCGAATTTGACGAGGATGCAAAACAACACCGTGTATAAAACTATTTTTATAATGTCGGAATTATTTCCATAGAAATAAATAATCTCTCACAGTTAGGTGCCATAGAAAAATGTTCTCCTGATGATAGTCAATTTTATTTCGTACATTTTTTTTACATTCAAAATCAGATGGCACTTGGAGATTTTTTTCGAAATCTCAAAAATCTTACTAAGTATGTTACTACATACTATTTTAAACTGGAAGATTGAATTACAGCAACCAAGCTTATGACCCCAGGAATGCATATTATTTAATACCTATAAGAAAAACTGATAGAAGATTTCTCTGTTTTCTGTTTCAAGATATTTTATACGAGTATTCATGCCTACCATTTGGGCTTAGCACAGCACCATATGTATTCACAAAGATCACGAAGCCAGTGGTCAGTCACCTGAGGTCATAAGGGTTGCTTTCTGTCATATATATCTAGATGATATTCTGTGCCTTAGCGATTCATACGCAAAATGTTTAGATAATATGTCTATTATTCGAAATGTGTTAAAAAGACTAGGATTTTTATTAATAATGAAAAAGTGCCCTAGAACCCTGACAGTCCTGCCAGTATTTAGGATTTATCTTAGAATCGGTCCAGTTTGTCATATCGCTTCCTCAGAAAAAGATAGAATTTATACTTAAGTCTAAACTAATAATTTTAAGTCTAAAAGGAAATGCAAAATAATAGTTTGCCCAGTCACTAGATGTTCTTGTTGCTGCAGCATGCCCAGTTGTAGAATATGGTTGGCTTTACATCAAGGTAATGGAAAACCACAAAACAGCAGCCTTAAAAAACAACAATGAAAAGTACAAGGCGCTGCTACCTTTTTTTTCTTGTTTTTGTGGGGAAACCTTCAAAAGGCGCCCGGCCTCCGGGGTAAGAGGTCGGGGAGTGAGGGGTTCTTACCTCACTAAAACCACCCCTGTGGCACTGTCGGCACATGGAGGGGGTCCCGGTTCCTCTTAAAAGACCAACTCCAGAACCCCCCGTGTGCAACGTCTGTCAGGCACGTTCCTGGGGAGACGGTTAGGGGTGTCCCCTGAGCCTCGCAGTGCACGGTAGCACGTGACCACTGTGCTACCGTCTTCCCTAGGGTCTAAGTCCCGCTTGCCTTGAGTAGCAAGCGCCGAGGCGGTTGCCTCCCCGACGCCTTCTTCTCCAAGCAGGATCAGCCCTCTTCCGATCCCGCTCGGCGGCCTCCTTCTTGACCATCACGGTTTCACAGAAGGAGGCTACTTCCGTCCAATTCTCTGTCTCCGCCAGCATAGCCCTCACTACAGCCAGCAGAGACAGGTCTCGCCCGATCCTGGCTACACGGACCCGCCGCTCAGAGGCCCACGCTGGGCACTCCTCGAGCGGCGGGTCCTGGTTGCCAGGAGCGGGCGGTTCCAGGATCGGCGGTGTGTTGTGTGGAGACCAGGTCGTCTCCACAATGGTGGCAATTTGCCGTGGCAAGGCGCTGCTACGTATCACAAAAGGGATTCAGTCAGAACTAGATTGGTGGTTGTCTCACATTTCAACAAACCACAGTAGAATAAAACAATTTGACTTTGTCCTTGAAATATTCTCTGATGCTTCTCAAACTGGCTGGGGACTGGTATGTAAAGAGAACAAAAGTCATGGGCACTGGACAGCTAATGATAAAAAGTTTCATATTTACCTTGAACTATTTGCGGAGTTTATAGGGCTCAAAACATTTGCAAGCAAACTCAGATACTGTGAGGTTTTAATTAGAATTGATAATACAATGGCCATAGCCTACATCAGCAAGATGGGTGGTATTCGTTTTCGTCATCTAAATTACTTAGCTAGACAGTTGTGGCAATGGTGCGAGGAACGACAAATATGGGTTTATTTATTCATCTTACATTAGTTCCAAAGATAACACTATTGTAGATCTAGAATCTAGACGTCCTAACACAGAAATTGAATGGAAGTTGTGTGATATAGCCTACAAGACAATTGTTGTTAAACTAAGTCAACCCCAGATTGACCTCTTTGCAAACAGGTCCAATACTAAATGTCAGAATTAGATATCATGGCTCCCGGATTCAGATGCATTCACTGTCAAATGGTATGGTATTTTTTTTTTTATGCATTCCCTCCATTTGCAATAGTAAGCAAGATGTTACCGAAAATAAAAAGGGAAAAAGCGACAGGCATTGTTGTAGTTCTATGGTCGTTCTCAAAACCATGGTTTCCCTTGTTTGACTCCATGGTTATTATATCAGAGAAAATAATACTGGAACCTCGCCATGACTTACTGTTGTCTCCTTTCTGGGATCCACAGCCATTGCGCAGCCGAACTATTCTGTAAAAATCTCATCGTGAAAACTTAGGTGAAGTGAGCTTGAAGTGAGTTGTCAATAGCGGCTGGAGTCACACTGATTGCCGCTGTATTATCAGGGACGCATTCATGAGAAGAGGTATTCCGATCACTTCAATTGATATAGTGCTAGCTTCCTTGTCTATCTAAACAAGAAAGCAATATGTGTCTGCTCTAAATCAGTGGATTCCGTTCTGTCAGAACCAAAATATTGACACCCTCCTAAGCTCAGTTCCAATGGTAATATAATTTCTCACCACTAAGTTTAATGAAGGATTGTCATATAGCTCACTTAATATATTACCATTATGTGAGCAATTTCTTTCGTTTTAAGCCCCCATATTGGCACAGATGACAGTGTGGCACATCGACACACATTGACATGGCACACACCTACATCGATGACACGGTTGGCGCAGAGGTTAAGTGATTGACTGCTGCGCTGCGTGTCGCGGGTTCGATTCCCGCACGGAACAAATATTTGTATGATCTACAAGTAGTGGTTCCGGGTCTGGCTGTTTGTGTATGTGAGTTTAAATGCTTGTAAACGCACCCACAATACAGGAGAAATTTCTAGTGTCGCGCAACGTTTTTAAGAAACAAAAAAAAAAATTAAAAAAAATTAAAGTGTCAAGGTTTTTAAGGGGCATATTTAAATTAAGACCAATGAGCCCCAAATATAAAATAGTTTGGGACTGCAGTATTGTTTTGGAATATCTATCTAATTGATTTCCTAATAAAACCCTTGGTTAAGAATTATTAACCAAAAAAACTGTAACCATATTAGCTCTTGAAACCACCCACAGAATTCAAGCTTTGTTACTCATTTGTATAGATAACATTTCTTATAATAATAATAATAAATAATAATAAAAATTTATTCAATTATAAAGTACAGCAAAAATATGATTTACATTAATTACAATCAAGAAAAGTTAAATTCTAACTGTAATGTAGACCTGCCTGATCTTGGTTTATGAAAAACCTGTGTTTCAGGCCATAATGAGAATAATATCAACATACAAATTCCTGATATAATTAAAACTTCTGCGTAGATCTCAACCCAACTTGATACTAGACCATCTTGAAAAGAGAATGTATCTATCTGTCCTGCCACAACCCTTTTGTTCTATCTAGATTTTACTAAGATTATAAGACAAGATTGTAAATCATTAATTATAACTATAAGAAAACCTTTTCATGCCACCTCTACTGCAGCCATTAATAGATAGATAAAAAAAAAAAAAGTAGTAGTGTAATAGATAGATCTAAATTAACAACACACAGCACAACACATGCCTCTGCCTCAGGCCTCTGAAGGAGGTATCAACATTGAAGACATTCCACGCGCGCCTCAAAGAGATGTCAGCACCAATGACGGGGCTTGCTAGGACCGATGCCTGCTAGGGTTGCGGAAAAGTCCAAGAGGGTTACCGTGGCCCCTGGCACAGGCAACTGAAGGAACACGGGTGGGTTTTAGTCAGTAAGAGTCTGACACGCCCTCCTGCTCTGCCCAGAGCGGGAGAAGTTATTTGATGATTTCCTACCCACAAAAAAAAAAAGAAAGGCCTCTGAAGGAGGTATCAACATTGAAGTCATAAGAATAGCTTCTGGTCGGACCACAAACTCCTCAACCCTTGCTGGCTTCCCTACGAGACCGAATTAGAATTAATCAATTAACCTAATTAACTAATATTGTAGACGTTAGTGATCCTAATGCTTTTGTACAAGCCACGTGCTCCATAGATGTTGTTGATAAAACTTGTGACATTTTTATGTCAATGTTAACTGTCTGATTCTAAGTAATTATGTGCCACATAAGATTATTAGACACTAGTTGATTCAAGACTGAGTAAGAATTTTAGAAACTAATACTAACTAGAGAATCATATATTTAAGTTGGGTAACTATTTACCTTAATGGAAGACTGATTCTTAAATATAAATACATGTATAATTAGTAAGTAAAAAATATAGTACCTATAACATGTTGAGTTAACATGTTCAATGATGAATTATTGCTGAATCTATTACCAACACAACTTCATTCACTGAACATCTACAAAGTACGAAATGAGGACGAGATTACAATGCATAATTATATAGATCAAACTAACTTACCTAGTGACGTCTGATCCTTAATTATGTGGAGTAATCTTGTCCTCATTGTATCCCAGCCCTTCCCTGCTAATCAATCTACTTAATATGTCGTATTGCATTGCCTTATCCAAACCCCTTATAGAAGTTGTGTTGTGCTTTAAGCACCATCCATGCCGGGACTATACGATGCCCGTATCGGTCATCCTGTTCTTAAGCTTTGAAAGAATGACTTGACAGAAGTCAGGTGAGCGCGCCAGCGACTGGACCACAGATAACACTATCTTTTTATTATGATATAGGCTTATCTTTAAATAATGTGATTAACAAGCTGTGCACGAGTGCAAACTACAAAGTACAAAATGAGGACTAGATTACTTCACATTATTAAGATTGGAGCTCACTAGGTAAGTTAGTCCGATCTATATAAATATTATTTTAATGTACTATCAAATATTAGCCAACATCTCCTTTAGAGGGTCTTTTATAAAACAAGCATAGGTACTATATACTACCACTTCGCAAGTACCTACCAAGTGTTAAGCCCTTTATCATTTGCATTTTTAGCAAGCTGCGCCAAAGGCAAACAAACCTAAATCGGAGGAAGACTAAACAAATAATAAACGTTATCACTAATATTAATTGTGTTGTACTACGTCTATGATAATATTCTGCGGTGTAATATCTAAGACCTTTGGCATATGATTTATTGCATCATACTTATCAGTTATCACACCACTAGGTAATTCACCCCACAAAAAATCAAACTCAAACTCACTGAAATCATTTAGTAGTCAGAAACATGCAGTTAGTGTTGTCCTCGAATATTGATCAATAGGAGGCGTAACAGTAGTTACGATTAGCCAGAAGTGCAAAAGTCTGACAATTGGTCTTACCAAAGGGTATCGTGTTACCCATTCACTGGGTGGTAGAGGTCAGATAGGTAGTTGCTCCACGTAATATACTGGTATTCAGATCCGATTAGACTGGAAGCGGACCTCAACATCACCATATTATTCACTTCTTATTCTCACACACTATTATTGTCTACATTTCTTTTTCATGTCTCCTTTCGCAGGTCTGCTCGAAGAAATTTCTTAAGAAATAAGCAGTACCTTTGTACTCAATACTTTTATGTCGTATCTGTATCTATTTTACTGTGTGTACACACAGCAGCATGTCAAGTCCACAAACTGTCAATTTTACTGATTCGATTTTAAACTTAATATTCAACATTTTAACGTTTAAAATCATTTGGAGAATGTTGACAGTTTCGTATAACCTGATGTACCTTAATAACTGACTGACTGTAGCTTAATAATAAATAGTTGGGAAACTGCTAGGCAGATTGATAGGGAGCTTTAAAATATAGCTTTTTTTTCGTTTTAAAATAATGTGCATTATAGAAAATTGTTTAGTCAGTGATTGATCTATTTAATTGATCACAATTATAATGATCAAAACGAAGGAAGAAGGAACACGTTTTCCGTGAAATTCTTTTGCAGTCTGAGGACGTCGTGATGTTGGAAAATAATTATTTTGCATAGACTTAAATATTTATAAACTAATCATCTACGTTCAGCGTAGAACAATCTTATTTTCATGGATAGGTATATCTCAAGTCATAGTTAAAATACAGGGTGGCAGGGACATCGACGCGCATCTTGTTAAAATGCAAATTTTTCGAGGAATTTTCTATGCAACATCAGAGGGGCAATTCCCATGTTATGTCTCAGTCTCAATCTGTAAATTTTTTGTATAGCGTTTACCTATATTTTTGACATTTGACTGTCGCTGAGATGAGATTGCAACTTGATTTTGAACGTTTTTTATTACGGGCATTGGCCTTCTGATTTCATTTTGATTACAGACGAATCATTTTTACGCTTGGGGGTCTGGAATCATATTGTGCTGAATTCATGGTTACAGTTTGTGCGTTGCTATCCATGCCCCCCTTTATTGCCGGTCAGCAAGATGGCAGCAGGGCAGACAGCCTGCGGCAGACGAACATTTGGAAAGAAAGAAAGAAAAATAGCTTTTTTTTTGTCACAGAAACACGTGCATACAAAAAAGATAATTAGCTCTAATAATTAAGAAAAAAATAAAAAATAATATGAGACAACATCCACACAAGGTCTTCAGGTCCCGAACTAGGCAGAGCCTGTACTACGGAAACCTGATGACTGATATACATACATATGTATGTATGTATATCATAAAAAAATATATATATATATATGTATATACACACCCAGGCACAGGTCAAACAGACATGTTCATGCACACAAATGTTTGACTTGTCCGGGGATCGAACCCGGGACCAGCGGCTCAGAAGGCAGGGTCGCTCCGGAAAATAATTACAAAATTAGGTCACATACTACATGTACGCAGTGGCATGTAAGCGTATCCAATGTCCCAGTATGGGGCTGTCCCACCTGTCCGCTATAAGCTTCAGAATGCTGTTGGGGCTGACGTGAATCCGCTGCATGATGGATGCGCAGCGTTTACGCATGAGTGCAGGAAACCCATCTATTCCCGCCTCTGCAAACATGCCCGAAGCACTGCAGTACCGCGGCAACCCCATCAGCACCCTGAATGCATTATTGTACTGTACGCGCAGAGCGTTGTATGTCCTCTGCGTGTAGTTAACCCACAGACTGCATGTATACAACGACTGACAGTACGCTGTAAATAGTGTAGCCTTAACCGCAGTCGTGCATTTCGCAAATCTGCGAGCCAACATATTGCAGCGGACAGCCAACGCCCTGCGCTCACGCTCAATGTCCAGGTTGTCTTTTAGGTCTTCAGAGACCCAGTGGCCCAGATACTTAAACTTAGTGACCTGTTTTAAAGGACTTCCACAAAGTTTCAGATGTGGCAAAATGGGGAAGATTTTAGTACCGGCCTTAAAAACTAGTACCTCACTTTTCTTAACATTGTATCTGAGCCCATGGGCCTCCGCGTACGTTTCACATAACGTAAGCAGACTCAACATTCAACTCAACATTGCGTTGTAGAGACATACTATATATTTTTAAATTGTTGGACCGTGTCGTTGGTCTAGTGGACACAAGCGCTAACTCCCAAGTCCCAGAGATTTCTAGGTCGGGCAAAGCATTATTGGCGTTTTCCATCACGAACTACTCAGTAGCAGCTCGGTGTCTCAATTTGTGCCCGGTTGATGGCAACAGGCTCGCCATCTATTACGTGAGACTTAAATATAACTGGCGGAATATGGATGTAATAATATAGTTACAACTCTGCCCTACCCTTCAAGGATTACAGGCGTGATGTTATGAATATCAAACAGATAAATTCAATAATAATAATACATAACTATGAATAAAGATATTTCTTTTAATAAGTAAAATAACAAAATAAATATAAAACGATACCTACCTAATAATTAAACTATATTAATAACAATAAAAAATAAAATTAAGCGAGTAAAGAAATAAGCAATATTAAATATAATTAAATAAATGATAAATAAATAGGTAGTTATACCTGCATATAAAATATTAATAGAATAAGTGAATGAATGGAAATATAAATACATAGGTAATATAGGATATAAAATAATTCTAACTTAAGAACAAAGAAAATGAATAAAGCGCTCTACCTCTCTCTACTTATTTAAAAATTTGCTGTGCCCGACAGGGTCCATAATTGTTTCTATTATTTTTCTTTTATCTACCACCTGTAATTTGTACATTATGGATTGCAATAAACAATTTGAGATTTGATTTGAGATTTATGTGTTATTTCAATTTTTATAATGAACACATCTGAATATTATTTACATCATCATCACCTGCCCGGCCTTTTCTCAACTATGTTTGGGTCGGCTTCCAGTCTAACCAGATGCAGCTGAATACAAGTATTTTACATGGAGCGACTGCCTATCTGACCTCCACAACCCAGTTACTAGGTAATACAATAATCTTTGTTAAGACTGGTTGTCAGACTTTCGGGCTTCTGACGACCCGTAACGACTGTCAAACATACACGAATGATAGCCGGGACCAATGGCTTAAAGTGCTTTCCGAGGCACGGAGGGGTCTCGGTATCTTAAGATGGTCACCCATCCACGGAACGACCGCGACAAGCGTAGCTTTAGCATGCCGCTGTTATTACTTAGCCACAAGCCCCTCATAATCATTATTAATTCAACATATCGCATAGTGACTGCAGCATCGTTAGACATAACAAATACTACATCACCAACAAATCTGCTCATATTAATTACAAAACAAACAAAGTATTCTCTTAATTAACGCTTATCTTAATAAATCTCGCTCTACGCAAGCATACCATATAACATGAATTGTTTGTTTTTTTTATTATGGGTTGTAAACTGTTACAGTTTCTTCATAAAATTAATCTGTAAACATTTCGGCGGTCACTGGATCATACAAGAATTTTTTATCTCTGCGAATTAAAACCTTTTCGTTACTAGTGTCTACTTCTTAGCAAGTCGATGGCAATCTAAATGTAGTTGGTCCAGAATTCGGCTGCGTGTTTGGTTGTAACGCGCACGACACGATACTAAGTGTCCCATCGTGTGTGGTACAGCACCACATTTACCCCCCAGGGCGAAGTAATCTATAAATATCTATCTGAACAGGTCTTCCTTGCTTCGGTCAACCTGGGTCTGGAGTCTGTTTAAAGACGAATAAAGACAATGTTTGTAAATATGTAAATACCATGTATCTGTCACATGATTGACTTATTTGTCATTGCTAAAAGAAAGAAAGAAAAGAAAGAAAATGCGTTTATTTGCGGTAAACATGACGCAAAAAATAACACAAACTCAAAAAATATGAAAAGGTAGGGCGAAACATGCGTCACATCCACACAAAACGGCTATCGCTCAGCATTATGCCGCGACCCTATGCAAGACAGAGCCCCAGCGCTGGTTTTCAGCTACATTTTTTAATTCCTTTTACCTATTGTGGTAGGGTCATTTTGTTATAGGTGCATAGGTCTTCTTCACATATAATTAATGTATACAAAATATTCTAACACATTTTAAAAGAGTAACGGTGGAGTTTCTTGCCCATTCTTCTTAATACGAAAATACCTTTTGGAAGGGGCGAATAGAATCAATTCGTTCAAAAGTGCCTTTCATGTGCCTATTTCAATTAAATGCTTTGACTTTGACTTCCAGGTTAGCCAAGGCAACTCGTGTCCAGCTGGGAGATTTTCAGCAGGTGGAATTAATGGTATTGGTAAGATAGCACTGTCTCACCACAGCTTCAGTTCTTTACTAGTGAGATAGACTAACGATATTATAACTGAATTATAAAAGAGCCTGAGAATGACAGAAATACTGTATTATTTTGACGTTCTTTGGTCTAAACTCTGGTGTGATCGCAAACGAAAAATAATACTGATCGGGATCGATGGCCGGGACGGACAATGTTATTGACTTTAGGAATTTCTTAGAAGTAATCTCGCGGCGAGGTTGCAGTACTTTTTAACTATTTTAAACCTCTGAAAATTTAGCCAAAAGTAAATGTTGCGCAAAGAAAATATTTTAGGAAAATTATTTAACATGCGGTCAAGCGCTGTGTAATAATTCGCTCGATAGAAAAAAAAAAAACATTAAGAAGACACTGAATCGCTATTTAAAACGTGAACCTGGAAGAGATTCCATCATGAAACCATTTGTAAAAGTAATATCATTTGATATAACTTTTAAAAACAATAAGCCTTATCTTTTGATAAGGCTTATTGTTTTTAGGGAATGTTGAGAACCCATTCTATGATATCGTTATTATTTTTAAAATATTTATACAAAATCTAGCAGTTTAAGCGCTCGACCCGACTGGCCAGTGCCCGCCGAGACGCACTTGCAAGACACAACAACAAGTGGGCCCTAAAGGCCACGGTATCATATCCTTTTACAAGCAGATTTGCTCTGGCTATCTGCTAAGAAAATATTTTAATATTTTACCCACGTTAGAACACAAATATGAAAAAGGGTGACGGGTATGTGACCTAGACATTTGGGCAGTAATTATTATAAAATGTACCTATAGTTAGATAGCATTATCTACAATTTCTATTCCTAGCCGCGAAATTATCACCGTTTATTCCGCAGTATTGATATTCAATTCTGGTATCAATATAATATTCTCAAATGCTAATAGGTAATTTATTGTAGCAATTGCTCCTGGTTATGAGAGTAATAAACTAAGCTATTTTTAAACATGCCCAGTTCAAGGTCCACGTCTGATTTCTGATTGTAAACAAACATTGAATGATTGAAAATTCCTAATCAAACTATCAATCAATGAAATGTTAATTGAACGAGGTACGTACTTACATAGCTGTATACACACAGCATTAATGAACAGTTACAAGAAATCATAATATTTCAAGTAAATTAGTTAATGTCAAAGTAAATATTTATTGTAATTTCTGCAGTACTAATAATCATTAAGTTAATTGTTTCTTATTTGTCAAGCATACACGAAAAACAAACAAAAACTGATAAAATACAACCTGTCTTAAATTATATGCAATAAAATATAGTCTGTACCGAAACTGTGACTCAGATATCAATTAGATAACGAAATTGGTGTACATTGAAGAGTTTGTCACGTTATTTTTTAAGAATGCTGTAAGGTAAGCCGGCACTGGATGCATCGCATCTGTATGCCACGGATCATTTACACAGATGACTGGATCTATAGTTCTATGTAGTTACAGCTAATCTACGAGTATGTACCACGGCACGCGTTTGCGAAGTACAAAGTTTACACACACTCACACACACACACACGAGTGTGTCACCGACACACAGTATTACGTCGGCAACGTCGCTGTGTACCTTTATCAGTCAGACGCCTTGCACGTGCCTCCCGGTATATAAGGAAACGATGCGCCCCCAAACATCATACCACAACCAGTTCTCGACTGCTCAACACGTATTCAGAGCTGCTTAAGTAATTCTACATAACGTGGAATAACCAGCGTCTAAGCTGTGCTGTATACTCTGTTTATTGGACATATTCTGCTTCGACAATGGACAAAAGACAACTCATCGGCAGCGCCACGAGGTACATCGCCGGCAGGAATGCTGTGCAGACGGTCTACTGGAGGAAGTCAGCGGAGAACAGCAAGGGACTCGTCAGGACAACGAGGATGACATTCTTCGGTAAAAACGAGGGCCCAAACAAAGTTGACAGTGCGGAGATGTTCGCAAAAGTACGCGAAAGGTACAATTAGTGGAAGAATACACCCCCCGCGTATTATGACTGTGATAGATCTTAGCATAATTTTATATGTAAGTTTATGTTTTAAGTACCAGTGATTGTTGTGGTTTGGTAGGCTGGACGAGTGTTGAGTGGAATCACCGTAATGTACAAATACATTTATTTTTCTAACTATCTAATTCTTTCTTTTCCTTCCCAAAGTTTTTTGAGATCATTTATCACTAAAAGGTCTTAGGCAATCGTTAGTTTCTTGTGACACAAAACCTAATGTCTTCACTTACAGGGCTCTTGAATAGGGCTTTATCAAGCTTTCAATTCAAACCTTTTCTACAAAAAGTTGTTTCGATTCAGTTAGTTCAAAAGACAATAGTCCAGACAGTCTATTATTCATTATCATTATAAAAGATCAATGACTTAGAATAGTATAGTCACCAAAGAAACACCGTACTTCGTGGTCATAAAACGTAGCAAGTTATCAAGGGTAATTAATTAACTAAGACAATACGAACAAAACTCAAATCTCAAGCTCCGAATAATAAACCTAGATAGGTACCTATTAAATAACTTTTTACATCAGTATTTTTACATAACAACAAACAGCACATTATAATACAACAGGACACTAGTTTCTATAAAACTCAATCATTGTTTTCTCTACACTACTATTATGATTAAGACGGTCAAGGTAACAGTTGACTAGCGATAGTTCTACGAGCATTGCCCTGTCATTCAGTGGAAGTCAAGGATTATTTACATTAGTCTGTTGAACTGACAACGGACATTAGCAAAAAGATGCAGCTAGAACCATGGTCTACATAATTATATTATACAATATGTAACATAATTAACGCAAGACCTCATACACCCCAATTAGAGTATTGAGTTAAAAGCTTAATACAATGACCAAAACAATTTTTTTTGAAGCTAACATTTTTTATTAAGAAAATTGTCTTGATTATAGCGTTACTTAATGCATTTAAAATTGAGTGTTATTGCTTTGAAATAAGATTTAATATTCTTAGGCTCAATCGGCGGTCAGTATTGTAAAATACATAATTTTTGAAAAAATTAGTTATATTAATAGTTAATGAAATCAGTTCAGTAGTCAATTATGAACAAACTACTGTCAGGACATGCGCTTATTCGGTTACACCTTGTCTTGTTGTCTTGTCTTGTCTTGTCTGCAGTACTTCGGGCATGTTTGCAGAGGCGGGAATAGATGGGTTTCCTGCACTCATGCGTAAACGCTGCGCATCCATCATGCAGCGGATTCGCGTCAGCCCCAACAGCATTCTGAAGCTTATAGCGGACAGGTGGGACAGCCCCATACTGGGACATTGGATACGCCTACATGCCACTGCGTACATGTAGTGTGTGACCTAATTTTGTAATTATTTTCCGGTAGATTTAAGTCCTAACATTAGTTTATAAGTTGTTTGTATACTAACCAAAATGGACTAAGTGGTCTGAAATAAAATTATTTATTATTATTATTATTAAACACCTAAAACAAAAACTATGGTAGATCGATGAACATAATCTTGCTGTCATGCCCCACCGGATCGGTTTGAACGGTCGATGTTGGCGTCGATAGACCAGAATATTTTTGCACCAAAATGCAAAGAGCGAGCGAGCCACTGACGGAGAAATGCTGAAGATGACCACCGGGGACCAGCAATTTTACATAGGTATACTTCGAGGAGTAAAATAACAAGGGTTCTCGTACGGGCACTGAAAAGGGTTTAGTAATTATTCAAGCTGTGATCTGGATTTAAGATCAATAGCCAACATTAGAAAACAGCACAACAAATGTCGATATCTTTTAGTCATTCATGGTACCTATATGTAGATATCTACATGAATAACAAGCGGCTACAAATAAGGCAGAGGTGTGCCTCTAGTACGCCCACGTATAAAAGGAGTTGTAAAGGTACCACTCTGCTTAACCCTTCTGGAAAATAGGCTATAGACGTCCACTGCAAGAGAACGGCCTACGCAACCGGTCGAAGTGGCGATGATTGCGCCACTTCGACCGGTTGCGTGCTTCTTGCATCCAGCGGATTCCTGCGGCCTTCACCAGGTTCTCGGTTCATCTTGTTCTCTTTCATTAGCCTTCCAACGCTACGTCTTCCAGTACGCGGTCGCCACTCCAGGGGGCCTACTCTCTAAGTCCGTGAACCAAGATACGGACCAGTCCGAGAGTAATTCGATACTTCTGAGTGAACCCTACTCCCGATTAACTTACTTTTTCGGACTGGCAAAACATAATCGGGATTAAGGCCAACTGTCAAATCGTGTTGTCATTGATTATTAGTTCGGGCACCAAACTAATATTATGTCCGTCGGTGAAACGGACTAGGAAACGCCCGTAACTTCGGCCGAAACTATGGATTTCGAGCTAAGGGAGTAGACCTCCTGAACCTTTCAGCCGCATCGGCCATCTGTTCTGCTAGCAATGTGCCCTGGCCACTATCACTTAAAGTTTGGCAATTCTTTGGGCTATGTCGGTTACCTTGGTTCTCCTACAAATATCTTCATTTCTGATTCGATCACGTAGGGAAACTCCAAGCATAGCCCTCTTTATTGCCTTATAGGTGACTTTCAGCCTTCTAATAAGGCCCATTGTGAGCGACCACGTTTTAGTGCCATAGGTCATCACTGGCATCACGCACTGGTCAAAGACTTTCGTCTTGATATACTCTGGCATGTCACATGGTATGGGTAAATAAATGTAGGGATGTAAGATACACTTACTTATAATTACCACCATAACAAATTGTAGTGATATTCCTAGATCTATTTCAATGAATGATTTACTGTTACATAAAACATTAATTAATTAATGAATAATTTATTATACATATTTTAATTACATTTTTATATTTCGTTTCACCCTGCTGCCCAAAGATCTAAATCTTGCGATTTAGATAATTGGGCAGCTCCACCCGTACGTTAGAGATCACCAAAGATCTTTATTAAGTCTCTCAAAGGTCATAGCAAATTATTCCCAAAATGTTCAGCAGTGGACGACGACAGGGTTAACGTTGGCTACGATAGCTCATCCTTTCTCTTTCTATGCGTGTCGTTAAAAGTCGTGTCGTCCTCTCCTCTAAACCCCTCCTCTACACACCAATGTTGGTATAGGGTGGCGCTTTTAATACTTACTTGTTCTCCTGTAAATCCCTTTTTTCTAACGTAAATATTATGCGTATTTAGTGATTTGTGGGGTAAGAGAACCTTTTTTGTTTTGACATTAGGATGTCATCAAATAATTTCTCCTGCTCTTGGCGGAGCGGGAGGGCGTGTCAGACTCCTACTGACTAAAACCCACCCGTGTTCCTTGTTCCTTCAGTTGCCTGTGCCAGGGGCCATGGTAACCCTTTCGGACTTTCCCGCAACCCTGGCAGGCATCGGCCCTAGCGGACCCCGTCATTGTTGCTGCATCTCTTTGAGGCACGCGTGGAACACAACGCACCGTCGTCCTGGGCCTAGTCCTAATCTGACCCGTTGCTGGCCGTTCGCAAGCCTGTGCCTACGGTGGCCGGGAATCGGCCTGGGATTCCCGACGCCCTGGGCGTCTCCTGCCCGCGACTAGGGGCGTGAGGGCGCGAATTTTGTATCTCCCTCACGCGTTCCGCCTTCTCCTTCGCGAGCATTACTGCTTCGCAGAAGGAGGTGATGCTTCCCATGCCCTCTCGCTCCGTACCATTGCCTAGACCAAAGCCGGACGCGAGAGATCACCACCGCCAATCGCCTGCACGTACAGTGGGCAGAAAATCGACTCTCATAGACATGTAACACTTTTTTGCCAAACGCCAACTTTTATGACTTGAAAATGTTGTGGGAGACTAAATAAGTGCCTAAATAAATCAACATTATGGAATAGCATTGCAAACAACGCAAGTTACAGATTTTTTTCATTATAAATTACTATGGAGCTGGCATGAAAAAGTCTTATAATATTTCCGCCATCGTTCCATTGGCCCTAATTCCCTTGCAGGTGATTAAACTTGAATTATGGATCTCGACCTTTTTTAAAAATCGATTTCGATTTAATAGTTTCGACAAATATTTTTTATTAAATGTTTAACTTAATGACACTTAAAATCTACACGGACTACTTAAACGATGAATCCGAGCACTACTTTGTATAAAGCCACATGATCATAAAAAAATTAGTTTCAAAGACCTAATTATGTAACGAACTTAATTATCGTCATTATTGTATGAGTTTAAGTAATATTGTTATTCATATTGTCCTATGAGTTAGCTAATGAGGGTAGTGAGTTAATGGGTTTAATGATCACACGAATTAACATCGTTGCAATAATAAATAAGAGAACTCAAAATAAAAGCAATTCATTTCGCTTTACGCATTGAAAGTACAAACAGTTATAACATCACATCACCGTTAACATGGAAAGCATCGTAACAAATCTGGTTATGTTCGTTATTATAAAAGGTTCAGCCAAACAAAACGATTATCAGTTTTTATTTGAGACAGTGTTATTATTATTTATTTTATAAATTTAAGAAGGCTTACAGACTAATTACAAGTAAATTGGTAACAACAACATTTATCATCGAGTTGCTAATAACGAGCCTCCAAAGATATATAGCATATCGATTACATAAAGCTGAACAATTAAAGTACATAAGTAAGTAGGTTAACTAAGTTATATTTATTTGATTACGTTGCTAATATGAGTTTAAGAACCACTAGCCGGTGCATGATTTGGCTAAGAGCATCCTTGCTGTGCTTATCTTAGTGCATAATAAGTCAACATCATGCTCAGAAGATACATCATTGAAGCTCCGAGAGCCTCTTACAAGAAAAGCATTACGCCTATAATTAGTAGTAGCAGAAGGCACACCTAGAAGCGGCCTTTTACGTAATCCAATAGGGTTGGTTCGAAATGCTAACTTTGCTAATAGTTCAGGGCAGTCAATCGAGCTATTCGCTATTTTAATCAAATAACACACATCATTAATGAGTCGCCTACGATCCAATGGCAGAAAATGGTACCTCTTGCAACGGTGCCTGTAATCTATGGATACTTGGTGTGCCTTATAATCAAGATATCTCAAAAACTTTTTCTGGATACCCTCAATGCGTGAATTGTAGATCCCATATTGAGGGTTCCAGACCTGTGACGCATACTCCAAGTGGCTGCGCACGAACGAACAATACAAAACCTTGATGGGCTTCAGAGAACGGAAACAGGCTGAGGCTCTGATCACAAATCCCAGTGCTTTTGAGGCCCTGCCCACGATACTGTCAATGTGTTGATCAAATAGTAATTTGCTATCCTGTATAATACCTAAATCCATAGTGCTGTCAACTTTGTCCAGGGTTAAACGGTTGAGACTATAGATTGAATTTACTATAGACTTCTGGCACGTGAAGGTCATTTGAAAACATTTAGAGACGTTCAGTCGTAGCTAACTATGTTTACAATATTCTTCAAACCTGTTAAGATCAGCTTGCAACTGGAGAGTATCAGAGATATCACGTATAATCTTATGAACCTTCATGTCATCAGCGTATAGCAACACGTAAGAGTGCCTGAAGCAGTTTACAACATCAGCAATAAACATAGTGAAAAGCAAGGTCCCCAAAACTGAACCCTGTGGTACACCCGAGGGGATCGAGGTCCAACCGGAAGTGTAACCTTGGAGAACCACAGCCTGACTCCGATTCTCAATGTAAGACGAAAACCATCTATATAGGTCGCCATCTATACCAGCTTTGAGCAACTTCTCCAGCAGTAGACGATGGTCAATCTCGATTGAGATGTAGCTTATATGAGGAAGATTATGTGCCATTTAAAGAATTTTGCCGGAAATTTATGGGAGCAGTAGAGAAGCGTTGGCATTCTGCAAGCCGAAAAATGTAGTTATTCCGAAAGTAATATGGAAACTGGCTTGAGAAAAATGTCGATTGGCCTAGCTGCATCAAAGAAAATGTTCAGGAAGCTTCGACATCTGTCGCTCATGAGGAAGAAGAGCCATCAACATCATCAATTAGTACTATGACCAAAAGGAAACTCCACAGAAAACCTTTTGAAGAGTTGGGAACGAAGCAAAAGAAGAGATGGAGTGGTGAACATTTGAACAGTGACTGCAGTGAACTTGTTTATGCAGCTTGTACCAAGTTGAAGGAAGATGGAAGAGATAATATTGCTTCCGTGATTGAATACATAATGAAAAATCCAGAAACAGTTAATAGATTCCAAGGCTTGATCATAAAACCGGCTGGCAAGGAAAACTTTACACCCCTAAAGTCGCTTGGATTAATGCTATCTCTTAAATTATCAAAATGGTAATATATAAGTTTGAGAGAATCAGCAATTCGAGAAGGTAATAGAGACTTATATTCATCCTTCTACAGAGTGCAAAAAGCAAAAAAAGACTGTTAGCCACATGAACCTGAAAATTCTATCGTGGTTACAGATAGCGCAGCCAGGGTTTCTCTGCAGGCTCTCTTGGACTTAACAGTAAATAGATTATTTAAATCTTTACCAGAAGATTTAAAAGCGAAAAGAACTGATTTTAAGCTCTAAATGGGGTTTTGATGGAGCATCTAGCCAGAGTAAATACAAACAAAAATTGGATTCTATTCAAGATGACTCCAGTATTTTTATGACATCATGCATTGGTGCCATTAAAACTGATATGTGAAGAAAATACAGTTTGGCAAAACCCGAAACCTTGCTCTGCATTGTTTTGTCGTCCGGTGCAGTTTACTTTTATTAAAAGAAGTGAAGCAGTTGTGAAGGCAGAAGAACAGAAAATGAAGAATGAAATATCTCCTGTCTGACCAACTAAGTGCAACAGCAATACAATTAGCCACAAGCCCTTGATGACGATAATCGATGCTTAGATAATATGCACATACCTTTCAGCAGCTAGATCAAACACGTCTTGCTACTAATTCCTAGCGAAACCGTTTGAGCTAAACAATTTGGAAGCAGTGTCAAAACTTGCAACATCGGCTGACATGATGGAGTTTGGGATTTCTTCACCTCATGCGCGTATTATTATGATGGAATGCCTTTTACACATATCCTACAGATTGGACATTACAAAGTGGGCTGTTAAAGGAAAAGCTGACCAAGATGTAAAGGAAGCAAGGAAGAAATGAATTCAAGATCGCTTCAAAACAGAACTCGGTCTGCTAATTGACTTGGTGAAGCAGGGTCATGGAACTAGCAACGATGGCAACACGGCCAGAAGATTCTTTGGATTTCCAGAAAAAACCGCTGCTAGCACAGGATTAGATGAAGAACTAATCCGAAGATTTGCTGTAATTTTACAAACAGTAACGTCAGGATAACATGTAAACATTGAAAAATTCAAAGACTATGCGTACAAGACGCATACGTGAAACTATATAACTGGTACTTTATGTCTGCAACAGTCCACAAGGTTCTTCTTCATGGAGCTGATATAATTGCTTCCAACGCAATAATCCCAATTGGGAGTCTTTCGGAAGAGGCATCGGAAGCCCGGAACAAGGATTTTAGAAGATTCAGGGAACACCACTCCCGTAAGAAGAGTAGAGTGAGTTCTAATGAGGATATTTTTAATTTCCTTCTTCTTTCGTCAGATCCACTTGTTTCATAAACAAGACCCATTTCGGACGCAAAAAAAAAAGAAAACTTTCTTTGAGGAAACGCTGACTCTGTTAAAACTTAAAGAACCTGAATTCGAGTTTAGGTATGTTACAGTTAGACTCCGACTCTGAGTTAGATTCAGATGACAGGGATTCAGAATAGGTTTAGTTAGTTCTTTTTTTCCTTTTCTGTTAATATTTATGTATTAGGTTTATCTTTCGTCGTAAGTCAGAAACTTTCGGGTGATGCGACAGGTGTTGAGAATGGTGGCTTTTTGGAGCATGTAAAGTGTGTGAGAAGGCATGTGTAGAGTGAGTGTTAAGACTTTGTGTGAGAGCCGAGCGATCCACACAATGAACCCAGGCGTTTCCTCCTGCCTTATCCGGAACAGGAACCCCCCGAAGCAACCGTGTCCGGTGAGGAACTGCGTTAGGCGGAAGGTGAGGACGCCGTGGCGCCTCTCCAGTCACTCCTCAAAGAGGGGACTTATCGCTGCAATTGTGACGTGCCCAGTGCTGGGTTGCAACAGTCGCACTCACAATGCCGCAATGCGATCCCGCCGGAGCTTTGTCCGCTGTGCCATGATTTTTCGCAGCAGCGGAGTTACGCCTCCTCGCGCCGCGCTAGTGGGCCTACTGGGTACCAAACTATCGACCTCTAGCGTGCCTGTCCATCCACGTCATAACCTTTGTACAATTCATTTCCACATACTACATAAGAAAAGACTACCTCTCAATACGTTTTTATTCAAGACCAATAGATAATTAATTCAATCGATTCCTACTGACGTTGTTGAAGTACAGACCCCCTATAGAGGTGCAACGATAACCTATGCCCTAAGGATACTATACCGCGTCGTAATTACCTCCTGTCAACTAAGAAACAGAGCTACCCTTTAATGAATATCGTAAGATATAATGATGCATCAATTTAGTAGATAACCTAAAAATATAACATAAATAATGCCTGCATTCCGCGGAGGCACACCCACATTTCACCATTCATATTTACGTCTCATGTGACGAGCCTATCGTCATTAATCAGGCATAATCCTGACACCACAATAACAGATAGAAACTTGGGCAAGAATGATAAGTAGGTAGTCTATGGCCAAATAGAGATTTGTATTGTACATAATATATGATATAGTTTTTTTTTATATATCCGATGTGAAAATACTCTTAACGGAGCCGAGAGTCACTTGTGCTTCCCGACATTATGGTCATTATTTGTACTGTAAATATACATGTAATATAATTAGGTATGTATGTTTATAGGTATGGCCTATCTTTTTTTTTTTTTAATGTGGCAAATCATCAAATAACTTATGGTATGGTACGGTCTACATGGGAATTACGGAGATATTGAAGGTCGTAGTTTTGACGTTTTTATTACGGAAATAAGTTTTATATGTTAAAACTTTAAATACTCCCACGATCTCTGTACCGTTGCATACACCCATAAGCACAAGGCACGCAAAACTACAGTAAACAGCGAATTTTCTCACTAAAAATAAAAGTCGTTTCCAAGGCAATTATTTTTGTAAAAGTTACTTAGTTGGATGCTGTATGGAACGCGTAGATGATGGATTTGTGATGTGTCTTTTTACACCCCGTATATAAAATTTCATTAACAATAATAATTACTTATCTCAGATTCGCTGAATAACATTTTATTAATGAGATATTTTGAGGACATTATTTATTAACCTCTGTGGCCTGAGGCGTTGGCATGCACACTTTATTAATTTCCTAATTACGTTAAAGTAATAAATAAATTTTATTTGTCTGTTTTTTATTTATGAAATAATATTCAGTTTTATATTATACAATATTGAAGTACGTCACTTTTATTATTTAATTGGTTGAGGATTGTGATGCAATAGTTGCGGTCACTGCCACACAATTTGGAAGAACACCGTTTGATTGTGATTAGTAGAGTCTAGCAGACCCTCCCGCCTGCCTTAAGGTGGTACATCCGTAATAATAATAATTACTAAACAAAAAAGGGCACGCACGGCTACAGATCAAGCTAATAATAAATTTCCAGTATAAGCTAATCTCGCATCGTATAGGATCTCCTTACAATGAGAGGTCAGTGTAAACTGGAAATTATAGCTTGATGTGTAGCCGTGTGTACATGTCAACCGGTGTAAGTAAAATAAATATTTTATCTATCACTAATAATTGTTATTTTCGAATCCAGACTTTGACTTTGACTCAGACCCCCTACATCCTAATTGTAGCGTACCGACACGCGACAAAGCGTTTAATTTTTTTACTTAGCTTCAAATATACGTGGTGAAAGGCGACACGATGCGTCTACTACAAGTCAAGAATTATAGGACGTCTTGGACCAACACCTTCACACAATAAACATCGAACTTCACTTAGTAAGTTCGTTTGATTTCTAATAATAAACTAACGCAGCGGCGCACGCCCCCAGAGTGGTTTCTTGCTTGCTGGCACCCGAACTCTGCGGACATCCTTCTGCTGTTGACAGTGAATTATTGTTTAATTTACCTACTCGACTACTGCCTATAACGTGGTTTACACCACACTAATCAACATCCCCTAATTATAAAAGTCAACAAATATAATGTCATGCCCATTATTTGTGTTTGTCTAATTTATCTATCTATACCTACTATTATTAAAGCTGAAGAATGTGTTTGTTTGTTTGAACGCGTTAATCTGCCACTGGAGCTGCCAGTCGGAATGGAAAAATTATTTGATAACCCAATTCTAGAGAAAGATTGAAAGCTTTTCAACATCACGCTACGACGCATAGGAGCCGAGCAAATTAAATGAGACGGGCCGTCGAAACCGCGGGCACGGACACCCAAGCTAGTTGTGATAATATCAACAAGATTAACGAAAGTGGGTTACAAAATAGTTAGCATTAATATAATACTCGGATATCTATGGTAGAGGTACCTACTGTTCATAAGCCCTTTTATTTCTAACCTATTTTTTGCGAGACTTTGGATGACCATTTTTTAAGGGAGGTTTCAGAACAGTGTTGATTTAAAACGCCGTATCTTGACAGATTAATCTGAGTCCCAAAGGTACCTAAACATACCAAATCATTCGGTTCTATTAACTTATTTGTGATTCAAAAGCATCAGTAAAACAAGTTCTAAGATGGCTCGACAGTAATAATCTCTGTGCGAATTTAAGTAAAACAAACTACATCCATTTACAAACTTTACCTAATTCTAAACCATAATCATATTGGTATAGTCGCTTGTCAAGGGCAATAAAGTAATGAAGTTAAATAATGTAACACGAATATGTTTCTTCGTTACTCAGGTATGGTCTTCTACTTTGGGGTAACTCTACGAACATAAATGAAGCCTTTTTGGTACAGAAACAAAAGGCATACAATCTGCGGTATAAGCCCATTAATATCCTGCAGACCTCTGTTTAAAAAATGAAAACTTATAACCTTTAGCAGGACTGTATCTAATGCAAGCTAGTGTTTTTGTGAAAGAACATTCTAAATTTTTTATGGCATGCGACATAAATTCAAATTATACCCGTAGACACCCAACAACGTTAATAATCCCACACACCAAAGTACAAATTATGCCATAAAAATTGTTTTATCACAGCAGTTAACATTTTTAACAATATCCCAATGGAAATTAGGCAACTCCCTCTGAAATATTTATAATCTAAATTACATAAATGGCTCATATACTTTTTGTAGTGTTAAAAAATTTTTTGATAAAAAATAAGTGATAAATAGTATTACTGATATATAAATAGACACTGCTTAGATTTAAAACTGTTTACAGACATAACAGAAATGTTACAGCTAAAATTTTGTAGTAGCTGGTATAATTACTGTTTAACACTACACTGGTGGGTAATTTTTTTTTAAACTTTGCCCCACACTAGGTTTTTTTTCTGTATTGTGGGTGCGTTTACAAACATTTAATAAACTCACATACGCAAACATTGTATGACCTATAAGTAGTTGTTCCTTGTCTGGCACCCGGAACAACTACTTATAGGTCATACAAATATTGATTCCGTGCAGGAATCGAACCCACGACACGCAGCGCAGCCGTCAATCGCTTAACCACTGCGCCAACCGTGCCGTCAAATTGATGCTAGGTTCATAATCGTAACCAGTTTTCTTCAAAATATTTGTAATCTAGTCCATGGCGAGACATGTAGATCATAACCCTATTATTAAGACTATTATTTTACCCTGTTTTAATGCAAATTAATTGTATAATATTAAATATTATATTATCAAATTGACTTACAAGAATGTTGGTACTTTATTTGATATTTCTGATAAGTAGAGAATTCGTACCGACCTATATTTTTTAAAATCAAACTGTTTGCAATCGTGATCGTGATGTTCGCAAATCGCAACTGACAGAAAATTATCCCTTTTTTGAAAATATAGCAAATAATTCATATTACATATTAATAACAGTACCAAAACAAAAACAAGTCATTAATATTTGTTCTGTATCATGGACTAATGAAAACTTATCTTTCATTAGCAAATATACTACGTGGGACAATGAACTCGACGCAATAACAGATATTATCTATCTACGTATTTAGAAAAACACCCGAATCGAAAACTCTGTTGCTATCTCTCTCTGTAACTCTGTTGTCTGGACTTTAAAAGAGACTGTGACCTCTAAGTTTGTTTCAGCCTTTCTTCTCAGAGTAGTCAGATAGGAAATTCCGACCTCATCTAGTTTTTAAAATACGATTGACGTGTAAAAGTGTTTGTTCAAACCTGCTTACAGAAATAAAATCATTTATCGTTTATCAGTACATATGTACTGATTAAACCTATCAATTCATTTCTGGACATAGGCCTCCATTATCCTCTCCGTTATCCGCTGCCCTCATCCAGTGGATTCCTGCAATAAACCAGGTAGTCAGGCCACCTTATGAGATCCACGGTATGACTATTTTATGGTGAAGTATCGTGATCAAGGAATTAAATTTGTTTCGGGTTCCAAACCTGACAAGATCTAATGTGACTTTCTTAATTTAATGATTTAGACACAAATGACTTACGGCAAAAGAAAACTTCTTCCGCCGAAAATCTGAACAAAATGCTATGCGTGCACTACGCAAATTTTAATCCTTGCGATTTTTTTACTGCCAAATTAAATCGCAAACGAAAATGCGCGGACTCTAGTATATTGGTATTGTTCACAGATTTACGATTATTATTCGCAACAGTCAAAATTCGTAGTGCGCGTGAAAAAAACGAATATGTACACACAAAATGAAGGATCTAAATCAGGCCTAAAACGTACACTTTGCTCATTAAAACAGATAAAACATCATTATCAACATTAAAACATAGAAAATATAGGAGTATTGGCATAATCATCAGCCTACCAAAATGTAGCCGAGAAAATTTAACGATATTTTAATGTTTTGTTGTTAAAAAAAAGATAAGACGAACCCTCTAACTTTAATGATCTTTTCGCTTTAGTATACCTATTGCTTTACGGTGGAGGTCTGCCCGGCTTGGGCGGAGCACCGCCGTGTCCTCGTGGAGGCGATTGGCGGTGGCGATCTCTCGCGTCCGACCTTGGTCCAGGCCATGGTACGGTACGGAGCGAGAGGGCTTGGGAAGCCGTCACCTCCTTCTGCGAAGCAGTAATGTTCGCGAAGGAGGAGGCGGAACGCGTGAGGGAGAGGCAAAATTGGCGCCCTCACGCCCCTAGCCGCCGCAGGAGACGCCCTGGGCGTCGGGAATCGCAGGCCGATTCCCGGCCACCGCAGGCGTGGGCTTGCGAACGGCGAGCAATGGGCAGCTCGCCAATCGATAAGGACCGGGTCGACGGCGCGTTGTGTTCCACGCGCGCCTCAAAGAGATGTCAGCACCAATGACGGGGTTTGCTAGGACCGATGCCTGCTAGGGTTGCGGAAAAGTCCAAGAGGGATACCATGCCCCCTGGCACAGGTAACTGAAGGAACACGGGTGGGTTTTAGTCAGTAAGAGTCTGACACGCCCTCCTGCTCTGCCCAGAGCGGGAGAAGTTATATGATGATTTCCCACCCTCCAAAAAAAAAAAAAAAAAAGTATACCTATTGCTTGCCTTTCTCAATTATAAATTTTCAAGACATCAGATCTTTTGACCCTTTAAAAGAGACCTTAGGTTAGATTTAGCCTGCCAACAATGCTATGAAAATCTACTTCAATAGGGTATAAATATGCATGTATTTATTTTATATTTTTATTCATTGTTTACACCGTTATAACATAGTAAAAAATGTAAATACTGTAATGTTTAAAAATAAAATAAAATAGAGAATAATTTCGAGCTGTTTAAACGCCGCCATTTTCGTGCGCTCTGTTGATGACGTCAAATACTATGTCCAGTGACAGTCCAGTCCATTGTTTACTACAGGTGTTCTCGTTCTTAACTAATTTCACCATGAAAAAAGCTCAAAAGCTAATTTATAAGTAGGTATTGCATTGTGCCTGAACGCAGAAACACTATCAGAAGTCCACCCGATAAAGTGTTTTTCCAGTCCCGATAGGTGCAAAAATACGTAAGGAATGGTGTACGGTTATCCAAAAAGATGAAGTATCTGCAATAACCATCGATCAATAATAAAGTTCTTTATTAGTGATCGATTGCAATAACTTGTTTACATTGTTGTGAATCAAAAATTATAGGTTATGTTTACTCCTCAATATATTTAGGATTGTATTTATGGTTAAAATACCGTTCATAATGTGTTCTTATAAAATAATTACCTTACAGCTTTCACTCGTTTTACTTCAGCGCACGTAAAATTTTAATTTGAAAGAAAATAAGACGATATCATGATTATTCTCGGCAGATTATCCGGTTGCACTTTTACAAAACCACAAAATTAATTCATTGTCTTAAATGATTTCTAATCTCACTATATAGTATACAAAATTTACTGCATAGTAAATTACAACATTATAGCCTGCAATGCCATACAAATGTAAGCAATACGAACTTGTTGACATCGTATTTTGACGTCACGTTTTGTTTTAACCAATGGTGTTGCGTTTTACGAATTTGAATTTCCCTCGCTTTTTTTGCACTTTTATTTATTAATTTTAGATAATTAAAAATATATTAGTTACTAAAATAATGAGTTGGTTCAAATGTCGGGCCAATAAAGATTCGGAATAAAAATATTTAAACCAAATTTAAATAACATGTATTTTCCATACTATTCTACCATACAGACCTGGATGAGACTTTTGCACACACGTGGGACCCAAGAAACAGAGGAGGCCTATACTTACCAGTGGGTGGAACCAGGCTGGCTGCCGACGATGGTAATAATGATGATATTTCAGCTTCGACTGAATATACACGCATTTATAGTTCATGCTGTGGTGGCCAATAAGTAATTGGTAACGAGCCTGGCTCGGGTGCGCCTGACAAAGATGCATTATTGAATTGCATGCATACATGTTTATATTTCATTTTTAAATGATTCCTAATACTTTACTTTCATTTGGTCGATTTTTTTTCTTTTTAGTCTGTGTTCTAGTTCAGTTAGAAACCTACTTCTTTTTGTTCAATTGGTTTAGAAGATACCTAGATAATATTTTTTTCTTTACTCATATGTTGGTTACATATGCAACTTTAACTTTGTATACCAGTAATAATGGCATAGCGTGTTGGCCATCATTTAAAACTCAACACCTTACCTTACAAACAAATAATTATTATAATATTTATATAGACAGAATTGAGGGAATTCAAAAGCGGTTCCTACGTTTCTTGCAGTATAAAACTAGGAAATATACTGCCAATTATATAGCGTGATGTAAGAGGTTTCACATCTTACCACTGAATGTGCGCAGACGCATTGCAGATGTGACGTAGTTATTTAAAATCGCAAATGGTATTATAGATTGTCCTGAGCTGTTAAGCTGCTTAGGATTAGTAACACACTGCAAATTCTTTCGCAAACCTAGCCTGTTACATGTACCTCATTCCAAGTCCACGTACAGGCAGAATTCGTTTCTGATCCGTGCGAGCAGAAGTTTTAATAAACTGTCTGGTGAACATGATTTGGATATATTCAATACCAGTGTTTCTCGGCTTAAACATTTGTTGGTGGAAAGCTTTTTTACGGAAAAGTAATTGTTTACGTTTAAATTATTTTTAGTTTGTATAAGTCGTTCGTATACTATTTTTTCCTAATTTATGTAAAAGGTATTTTGTACCGACATTTGTATTTTTTTCTCGTTTTTAATTTTAATTTTGGTGTTTATCTGTGGAAACTTGTAAATGGCCTTCAGTTGCATATTGTTTAAGTACACTGTATATTATAGCTGTAAGTTTCCCGAATAAAATAAAATAAAAATACCTAAATAAACCCCCAATTTGCAATGTACCCATACTAATCAATTCTGTATTTAAACGTAGTTAGGTAGGTATATTTACAGCATGTATCAGAAACGTGTGGTCATATTTAAAGGCGTGGTAAAGACCGTCAAACTACTCAACTTTCTCCATGTGACCCACATTGTAATCGCGAAAAAATAATTAGCCGTTCCATACATTTGGGTCGAGTACGTATAGAAAGAAATGTTGTATGGGACAGTTGTTTAGTTTCATCATTCTGATACATGCCATATAAGTAAACCAAAATTCCACTGTGATATTCTGTATAATATAAAATAAAGGAATAATTTATAAGCACATATTGTATTAATATGAGATGCCAATTCACCACAATTGACACTCTATTAACTCCACATGTTTACCGCATTTACTTTTGTTTTTTGCAAACAATATAGAATAAACGTGATATTAAAATAGGAAGCTTTGCTTGTGTGTTCACAAGTTTGTCTCTGGTAATACAAAACAATGAAATGGAGGTGGGCAGGGAGGACACTTGGCAAGATGCAGTGATGGCAGGGGCAGCAGAGCCCTTACGGAATGATTGCCGACAAACAGTAGAAGTAGCATTGGCAGACCAATAGCCAGACGGTGGACGACCTATAGAAGATTGCAGGGGAGACACGCATGAGACTCACACAGACCAGGGAAGCATGGTACAAAAAGGAGTAGTCCAATATGCAGCAGTGGGCGGAACAAGGCTGCCAATGTTGGTGCTGATGAATACAAACAAAACAGTGGTCTTAATCCATAAACAACACTAAACTTAGACGGTGTCATCTGTCGTCGAGGTGTCAATCTGCAATAATTTACTTTTAAGTTGAGTGTTTACTTTCTAATAGCTATGTATTTATTAGATCTCCAAAAGGGGCTACACAATTACATGCAGGTTTACAAAAACAGGGAAAAGTACTAGTGTGCGCTACCAATTAATTATGATACAATTATAATCAATAAGTTTGACGAAAACACTAAAATAAATCAAAATACACTACTCGAAAATTATATTAGGTCTACATATGAAATTGCCGATTAGTTTACGGAGCGTTATAGTCATTTTTATACAAATATTTCTTATTTCTATCAATCAAAATATGCACCCATGCTATCGATGCATCTCTGCGCAATGGTCATTTTGAAATGCCCTTCTTGAAGAAGTCAGGTGTACGGGAGCCAACAAACTCTTCAAAGGCGTTCTGTACTGCCTCTCGGGTATTTAATTTTTTCCCTGCCAAGAAGTTGTCCAAACTTTGAAAAAAGTGTTAGTCTGTCGGCGCAAGGTCTGGTTAGTACGGTGGATGACGCAAAACTGCCAACTCTAGCTCTTGTAGCTTAGAGACCGTCTGTTGTGCCGTATGAGGTCGTTGTCGTGTAGGAGCAGCGGGGACGAGCGATTAACCTTGGCCGGAGATTTGCGAGCTTTTCCATCATTGTGCCCAGTTCCTCACAGTACACATCCGCAGTAAAGCTAGTGCCATTTAGTTACAAGCTGTGATATATTATACCGGCAATAGACCACCAGACAGTGAACATTACTTTTTTAGGGGTAAGTTTTCGTTTAGGGCATTGCCTAGGCGCTGAACCAGGGTCTTACCAACATGATGACCGCTTACGATTATCAAAAATAATCCACTTTTTATCGCATGTGACATTGCGGTTCAAAATCGGTCGGAGTCGTTTCTGTCTGGTAAGCAACGCAAGGCATACCTCAACGCATTCGTCGCGCTGGCGATCGTTCCGTTCGTGCGGCACCCTCTTATCAAGTTTTTTACCTTGCCAATTTGATGCAAATGGACCAATATTGTTTTCATGCTAACGTTGAAAGCTGCTGCTAACTCAGCCGTAGATTGAGTATCGTCAGCTTCCACTATCACATTTAATTCGTAATTTTTGAGTTTAGTTTTTGGGCGATCACGGGGTTCATTTTGTAAATCAAAATTTCCATGTCGGAAGCGTTCAAACCAATAAAGAGTCGTGCGTTCGTTTTAGTGTTCACTCCGTGCATTGCTACCGCGACGGAACTCGTATTCCATAATTATTCGTAATTTTATCGTGTCCATATTGATGAAAAAGATACAAATGCAGTGACACCGCACGACATCTCTTGCCGGTTCCACACTCCCTGGTGACCGGGGTAGATGACGGCCCTGTCCGTCAGTCAGTTTAATTTATCCCTTGGTAAGTAAACATGGGTAGACAAAGTACCTACTCGTAGTTAGATAAAGTTTCTTCGTCTTAATGATAATATACCTCCTGTGAGACATCTTCGTGAAAATGTTATGTGGAGTACATGTGTGACGTCGTGGGAAAGTGGAGAAATTAGTATCTCCTTGCCCTTTGATGTCACAGGAGTTACTAATCTTAGTATACTTAAATAGTGTATATAATATAGGCTAGGGACAGTATTTGCAAAACTGCGGACTGTAAGGGAGTCCATTTTTCATCATTCATGGGTTTGAATAGATTAGTTTGTTCTTAGCCCGAAATTATAACTATGATTACGTAGCCTTGAATAAACTCAAAAAAATAAACTCATCACTCAAAGCATTTAGTTCAAATAAACTTATTAGAGACACTGTTGAGTTGTCAAGGAGTCGGTCAGTCATAAAGATGATGCTAGTTGTAAATTCCAAAACTTAGTAGATTCGTACGGAGAAAAACGGGATACTCTGGTTAATCGAAATATTGTTACAAAATAATGGTCACATCATTCATGTTGAAATTATAGATATTATGTGGAACGATGTCGAAAAGCGTGCACAATGATTATGTTATTAAGTAACAGTTGCGTCAAACTAGATACTTGACGCGATTCATGACCCCGGAAGTCCCATTTCCGGTGCGTAAATTACACCTGCTTTTTCATTTTCTAACAAACACTGTCTGGATTAAATTAAAACAATTCCACTGAAAAATATAGCAATCACTTGAAGCAGTCAAGTCCCCCAGTTCGCGCATTACAGTTTGATCTCAGCCGTCAAAATGCCAAATTGTGTTCCTGCAAAGAGGATTCATCAACTTTGAAGGCATTTCCTACAATTCTGATATATGTGGGCCGTTCCGTTGTATTTTCGTTTTATGTGGGCCATGAGATTATTGTGAAGCCGGGATTCAGTGGTGGATTCAAAGCAATCCGTCAATGAAATGATCATTGAAGTGTATTGAGATTTTTCGCCTCTTGCTAATGTAAGCTCGGATTGTATTTTTTTATTCTTTTGTTTTTGTCAGTGAGAGATTTTGTTGCATGAAAGTTTTAGGCCGAGTATATAAACGTTACTTAGCTCGTAGGCTCTTTGACTAAGGATATTCCTTTTACTGTCGCACAGCTGTCAAACTACAAGTGCAAAATAGAGACGGGAACATATCTATGTCAAAGACTGAGCTTAGTAAAGTGTACAGACCTCGGTCTTAGAGTAGGTTATAATGCCATATTATTCTTCTGCTAAACCTTAACAAAGTTCAAAAGCGTGTGTGAGTAAGATGTTCTGGAAACAAAATACATAACACTAAGAATACAAGTTGGGACACAATCCCCACCATATCCAAATGATTGTCTACTGTATCATAAGTTCAAATTAAGCTCATATTCAAATGATTGTTAACTATATGCATGATTAAACCAAAGCATGAATAGAAAATGCTTTACAAAGTATAGCCGGCAATAATTCGAATAGAATTTGTCGAAAATTGCAATTCACAAACACACAGAACACTAGATATTGATAACATTAAATTAACATTGCCAGCATTTCAATAGGCCGGAGATTGTGTGAAATACACTTCCGGACTCCTAAATCGAGCCACCATACATTTCCATGTAAGGTATAAAGGCCTAAATGAAAACAATTATGAGTCAATAAAAAAGTTTTGATGCAGTTTTGAAGCTGACGTGACATGCTGACCATCATTCTCTTGTAATCACTGTTCGGAATTTGGATTCACGACCATATAAACAAAAACATGCAGGGGGGCTCGATTTTAGAGTCTGGGGTTGTATAGGTATAATGTGTTTGGGAATCAAATGTACAGGTGTTGATTAAGCCGGCAGTTATTGTGATAATAACCGGTGATGCGGCACATCAGTGCGTTATTAAATTTTGTAAGCAATTGTGTTTGGTAGCTCGACCGGAAATCACTGAATGTTTGGGATTCTTTGTGTTATGTTTGGCTGAGTATTATAATATCTATACCTCATCTGGTCTTTAAAATATGATTGACGTGTAAAAGTATTTGTACAGACCTACTTACAGAAATAAAATCATTTTTTTTTTTTAGAATCACAAACTAATGCCAAGGAAATTCATTGTTTATCAAATTTACAAAATACGCCCATTTTCCGAACCCATTTACACCCACTGTCCCCACAGTGGGCGTAAATCGGGGCCATTTCTTTAACATTATAACCCACATTTTAATTTATTTGAACTATCTTTTGTAAGCAGGTGAATTTGTAGTGCTAAAGAATGTGGCTTTGTAAAACAAATTATAGTTTTGTGATTTATTCGATTTATTGGGCGAAATAAGTGATTTTATTCAAATTCAAATTCAAGAATATATATTTGCCAGAGAATACATTTTTCATCAAGGAAAGATCTTAAAGCCTAAAAGTTATTTTATTCTGCCTGCAAGCAAGCGTACAAATTACATTACATAAAGTAACCATTATAATTTAATGAAAAATATTAATATATGCAATTATCCGTCCAATTACTCATAAACAATAACTAATTCATCACTTAACAACTATGTCTATGTACTATAAATTCCCTAAGGCTATAGAAGCAACTATTCTGTAGCCACTCTGTCAATTTGATTTTAAAAACATTACCCTGCAATAATTTTAATTCATTTGGTATGTTATTATAAACGAATAAACACATTTTTCTTGTAAATATCTTTATGACTAGATGGATGATATAATAAGTTGCGATACTTAGCCTTTTTTGTCGTGGCACACCTTCACTATGTTGCCTAAAATAATGCTTGTGTTTCTTGGTAAAGATGCAGATGTCTCGTATGAGGGCAGTGGATGAATTTTACACTATATAGAGAGAGGTTTACAGCTGTCTAAAATGCCTTGCCTTGCCATGCCTTGTTTTACCCGGATGCAACGTTTCTGGAGCTTGAAAACTCTGTCGGTATCGGTCCAATTACCCCACATGATAAGTCCATAGCTTAGGACAGACGACACATAGCCATGGTAAGCTGAAAGAGCAGTATCTACAGAAACATTTTGTCGTAGCTTTTTTAATGCAAACACAAACCTATAAAATTTCTGACAGATATGTTCCAAATGGCTTTTCCAGTTGAGATTTTTGTCGTTTGATTTATTTCATCCCCTTGTACTTTTTCATTGTTTATAGCTAATATCTAAAGGCAATTGTTTAGTATTATACCAGTTAAATTCTATTAATTTGGACTTGCTAACATTTATATTTAAGTCGTTATTTGCCATCCAATTAGCACAACTCCATGTACTTATTACACCTTGCATGAGTTTTTTTATAATTGTATGTACACAAATGTTTGAGCAAATAAAGTTATCTGAATCTGAATTAGTTATATCTGACAGGGTCTCTTCGGTAACTGATTTGTAATTGATTTTTATCCTGACATTTTATAATAACTGTCGTATCATCTGCAAAAAGAATACATTCCTGCCGAGTGGCCTCCGGGAGATCATTTATGTAAAGTAAGAAAAAAAAAGGACCGAGAATGCTACCCTGAGGCACACCACACTTATTTATTATTGCTACTGATTCAAATTTCTCTTTAGAATATATTCTGTCACGTTTCTTTACAACTTTGGATATCTCTGTATATTGCTTCCTATTTCTTAAATATATATCCATTTATAGGCTTTGCCCCTTACACCGTAGAAGTCTAATTTGTTTAATAGCTTAGAGTGATTAACAAAATCAAAGGCCTTACTCATATCTAGAAATAATATATTCAGTTCACTGAACAAACAGGTGTTTGACCAAGTAAATCATATTATTTTATTTACAATGTTATCTATCCTTTTTTTGTATTTTGTGATATACCAGATATATTTGAAGTGTTTGAGTCCAGGACCAACGATGAATGTGATAGCAGCTATGGTGAACCGTTACACAAATACAGGAGAGTTGAAATCCAGGAACCTCGTCCACAATAAATGTGACAGTTCCAATGTTGGCATGTCCTCAATGGTGAATAATGTTTTGAAATAAAGGGAAAACGTTGTAAATGAGTTGAAAGACCAAACGACAGTCAACTTTTTTGAAAAAATCAATTGATGTGGAGGTGTTTGACATGATCGTTACAAATGCGAAGTTATATGCCGCACAACACAACAACCACGACTTCCAAAGAACAGTTGATGATTATAGAATTATTTCTTGGCATTCCGCTCTTGACTGGACATCACTCACCTCCACGAGAACGATTGTACTGGTCTCTAAACGAGGACTGCAATATTACCATTGTTTCAAAGACAATGTCAAAAAACAGATTCTTGGAGATAAAGAAATTCTTGCACTATTGCAACAATGACGCTGCTGCCACATCCACCAGATGTTCGAAGTACGACTACTTGCTGTTTTGCTGATCAAGAAATTCCTTCAGTGGGGTGTAGTCCACGAGCATCTATTGGCAGATGGATCAATGGTGAAATATTTTGGACGTCACCCAGCCAAGCAGTTCAAAATTGGCAATAAATGGTGGTGGGTTTTGTTTACCTACATGCTGGATTTGGCTTTAGCCAACGTTTGGTGTTTCCATGTCCTGACCGCAGATGAAAAACCAGACCAGCTCCAGTTTCGCTGAAGTATCGCCCGATTTTATTTAGTGTAGTGTGGGCACTGAAAGACCCGATGAAAGGCATTGTAAACCTGCTTTAGTGGTGCCAAGTCTGAGTCTAAATGGCGTTAGGATGCTTTCCTCAGAAACTGCCAAGCCAGCTACGATGCTACGAATGCCACATGAAAGCACGTTGACAATGTAAAAATTGCATCAAAACATTGTGCATCGAAAAAGGAAGTTATTAAAAATACCATACATAAGCCCATTGGCCCCATTTGAGGGCGGCGTTTTTGAATACCTAAGAAAATTATTTATTTTTTATTTTTCTTTTTAAAATGACTTATTAGCTCTCCAATAGTTACGTCAATAAAGTTCAAAATTTTGCTACTAGTTTGTATTTGAATCCAAATGGGTTAAAGCCATTTCATACAACTGTCAGGTTGCGCCATCTTGAATTTTAATTTTGACTCCATTTTTTTTATCAGCGCAGCGTCCCGAAAACTATGAAAATAACACACATGTCAACAAAAAGAAACTGAAAAGAATAATATTAAACACATAAATAAAAAAAACACAAGAAATAGCAGGTCAACGCAAACGTTACAATAATATGTCGTATATATTTATATTATTATGTGTACGTAAATAAGAAAATAAATAAAAATAAAAATGGTGCAATAAAAAAAAACTACAACGATTACTATTCACGCCAAATTGGACTGCTTACATCCAGTGAGTCTGTAACTAGAAGATAACTGATAACTGTGGGTATACTAGAACCCCTGCCCAACCCTTTGAAAGAACAAAGGCGAGAAGTTATGAAGAAATCTCATTTCCGCAACTTTTTCCCGCAAGTGGCCCTTCGCGCACAAGTCTAACAATTCTAAAAATATGCTTGTCTCACATTTCCTTCATTGAATTATGTTATTTATGTTAAGCCGCACTAATGAAAAAAAGTTTTTTTGGTATTGCACCACGCTAAAGAGTACCAAACATTATAAAAAAATATTTCTACATACAAATTTAAAAGGGCGCTTAACGAATTATTAATTATGAAACCTTATTACACGATTGACGATTTTCTTAATGATGATTCACTAACTGAATGACATACTGTTATTCTGATTGACATAATTTTTGCGATCCTCTTTTTGACTTATTTTATTTAATATATTAACACGCTGACATTTTTAATAATATTTATATTGTAATTCCAATGATCTGTCATTTATTGTTAATTTTTAATTTGGAATTGAAACCTTTGCATGCCCATGTCACGGTAAAATATGGAGAACTTTATTCTAAAAAACACCTATGTATAACTATACCCATGTTTGCAACAAAATAAATGATTTGATTTGATTTGGTTCATGGAAAATCAGGACATAATGTATAACTAACCTAACTATATTTTTTAGAGCTTATGGTAAGTAAATGTCACACAGGCGCCAAGACAAAAGAACCAAAAACCACCTGTTTGCTTGGAAGGATGATAAAATACTAAAATCTTTTTTGTTACGAAACCAAAGCAATATGACACCTCGTTTATACAAAATTCTGTTTCCATGCAAACCATACACCGCCATTTTACTAGCAAAAAGTCTGGTAACGTTCCCAACGTTACCAGACTTTGTGCTAGTAAAATGGCGGTAAAACATTAAAAAGAAAATCTGAATAAAACATTTCTTCCGTCGTCGGTACGAAATTATTATTTTGTTTTTCAGTAAAAAAATTATTAAGTATTCCAAAGTTGTGTAACTGGGACATGTAACCACTAGCCACAAATAAAATATACCTACAATCAGTTTGCGCAATATGATTGAATCAGCCCTTGCATTCAAACGATTAATTATTTATATAGATGATGATATTTTCACGCAATAACATTGACGGCACGTAAGATTAAACTTTTTCGCTTGAGCAAGATCCGCACAATACTTATCCTACATAGGGAAATAAAAATATGTTGCAGTAAAAATTAAATTCGCTCAAATTTTTGTTCAATCTTTGCGTAATCTTTAATATCAACCCAAAACGGTCAAAAACATTGCGCAATTCGTAGTATTGTGGCAAATAATTGATCATTTAGGGCCCACCTAATAAAAGTATCTACAATAGTAACATCCTACGTAAACATAGAATTATAAAAAAAATCGTCGAAGAGAAGTGTTGAAACTGAACTTCATGCTAATGGAGCACTTCGAATTTTTCGTGAAAATTGTTAGATTTGGTTTTGGAAAGAGATTTCTGTTTTTCTTTTCCATTGCAAGTGCAACGTACACTAAATTTTAACATGGTTTTATTAGAATCGAGTTTTAAGGATTCAAATTTATATTCGGAACTCTTTTCTGACCACATGTTTAGGTGCACGGTCATGTGAATATACTTATCGTAATAGTTACTATTTGAATGGCAACCATCTCAAAATCAAAATCAAAAGTCATTTATTCAAATTAGGCTGAGAATCAGCACTTTTTGAACGTCAAAATCACATAATTACATAACCGTGTTTGTTATTCTCCATCGGCAAAAATAACGAACTTCCATACAAACTTTCAATCCCTGTTTTATCCATTTAGGGGCTTCATTTTCAAAAATCACTTTCGTTACATAGGGAATCTTTGTGCAAAATCACTTTCGTTACATAAGGAACCCTTGTGCAAAATTTAATGTTTCTAGACTCAGGGGCTTACGCTGTGCGCTGTTTGTCATTGAATGAATTACGGTTTTTAGAATAAATCTAGCAACTGGTTGAGCTCCAAATATCTACAATTTCTCTACGGGGCCACGATCTTATTTTGCCCGATGATGGTGCCCTCTGTTTTAAACAAAACTTTAATGTCTTTGCATTTTTAGCCTTTTAGGGGTGTGTGCAAACCAAAATGAGCACGTACATAACACACTACTTGTGTTTTCATAAAATTAGGTGAAATAATATCGAAAACTTTATTTATTGGTAGGGTCACTGTTAAATGATATAGGGAATAAATTACGTCAGATTATTACTTTTCATAGACCAAATTAAAAGTTAACAATATGTTGTTATATACGTAAATTACGTTCTAACAAACCTACGTAACTTACACAAATATTATTGTTTCAGCATTGTGCGTAATGTTTTTGTTCTTATCTACCAAATATTGCGTATTAACAAGGTATATTTTTGACTTATCTATATGTATTACGTCGACTATCAATGATTACAAACATTGTTGAACCTTGTTGACTGGCCAAAATCGACTTATCAATTTAGAAGTTGGTATCTAAACCATACGTCATCCAGCTTTTGAGTACCAATTTATGTATCCGTATCTACTTATTTCTTGTTTTTTTTATTCTCATTTTTCCTATTGAAGGCTAATTTAATAGGTACTTTACGTATTCACTCTTATCCCAATTTCAAATCAAAATATAAGAACACTATTAACAAAAATCCGTACAATAAGTACAATTCAAAGGCCACGAGAGTAGCGTAATGGGAAAAGCGTAAGAAATACTATTCCGTAAAAGCGATTTGAATAACTAAAATTTTCGAAGGCAGATATTTTATTTCATTGTCCAAAAGTGAATATATGTATAATTTTTTTGACGGCGAACGATTTCGTATGCTGTAGAACAGAAGCAATTATTTTACCAGACCGTGAAGAACATGGAAATAGAAATGCAAAACAGAGTTTTTTGCATTTTCTTTCGCAGGAAATAACGAGCAAAAGAAAAGAAAAACAGAGTATATAGTTAAAACAGTATAAATAGAAATTCATTTCGTCAATCCATTAAAAGAGAAAATTGGAGTTTGCATTGTATTTCTCAGATGATTAAACCTACATTTACATTGAGTTTCAACTATTATGTAAATGAATAGGCGGAGCGTTATCCGGGAACATTCAACATTGCAAGCATCGAAGCCGGGATCTAGTTGGAATTTCAATGAGCTTTAGGTTTGAAAGATTGTTTGCGACGCCCCTTATTTAAGTCAGTTTAAGTATTTAAAGAACCGTAAAGGTCAAGTATGGGTCTAAAATTAGAAGCTTCATTTGCATTAAATGGAACGGTTTAATTAAAAATCCGTTGATAGACTTTGTACAGTATTTAGTTGGCCAATGAGCCTGCTTAACTGAGCCTTACATTGCTTAAAGTATTTAAGGGTCTTACCAAAGTTTTCTGTAGTCGTGACTACTTGTAAGCCATATTGCCCAAGTTGAGCGCCAACACGTCGCGCGTCGGCTCCAATAAAATGTTTACTTGAGCAAACCACTTGAGACTTCGGCATAACTTAGGATGCACTTTTAAATATAACACCAGATGGCGTTAATCGCTATGCTCATATCCGAAGTCTTGTAACTTTGCCATATGTTCAATTTTGTTTCTAATTACTTTGTCAGTTGGAACCGAAATAAATTATACATCCAATGATAGTTCAGGCATTTTACTAATGATATTAAAATAGATAAGCTTGTGTCATACAAATACTTAAATGTACCACGTAATAGAAGATAAAAAACACATTGACATACATTGGACATAATTATAACACAATTGGAAAACTCAACATTAGAGTCAAAGTCATATCATATCCGTAATAAAATTGGACGTATTTCATCAGAAAGGACTCAATCTACACAAAGTCACTTTTGAGTTAGGTATGGGTGTTTGAAGTTTTAGCTGTAATTTCTCGAATAATTAATTTCTGTAATTTTAACACGAAGTATTTTTTTTATTAATTTTGTCACTTAATGGAAAAGAACATACTCATAGAAATTAATCATAAATTAAACATACACAGAAACAATTCAAGCGGACATAATTCTTTCGTTCATTGTTTCGTTCGTTTAGTTAATCGTTTGTTTCGTTCATATTTCGTTCGTTCGTTCGTTTTGTTTCGTTCAAATACATTCTGTGTGCTCTTCATACTGTGGGTCGAGTCGAGAAAAACTAGTTTCCATGTACATTTTAAAATAGGGTTTTCACTACATGATAGATTCGACCCTCAGGAGTACGATGGCATACTTAACTAAATTTTGGGCATTGTGTGGATTAAGTCCTTTCTGTTTAACTACGTCCTCGAACGGTGAGGCAGAGGTGTGCCTATGGTACACACACATTTCGCCAGATATCTTCAAGTCTTATGTAATAAGGGGCGAGTCTATTGTCATCAACTGGGCATAAATCCAGGTTCTGGACTGCTACTTATTGAGGCCTATGTCTGGTAGTAGACTGCTGTAGGCTGATGATGAGTTATTGAGGAATAAAAGAAAATCTATGAGTTATTGAGGAATTTCTGAAGCAAAAATCCGGTAACACATTGCCCGATTAATTAAACATCGGTGAATGTTTGTACATCCTGACTTAATATTATAAAAGCGAAAGTACCTAAGTTTGTTTGTTACCTTTTCACGCCCAAACCACTGAACCGATCATCCTGACATTTTGCATATACGTTGTCAGGTGTACAGAAGCGGATATGTACCTTTCATCCCGAAAAAAAATCAAAAACGTTTTTATAACAATAGATGGCACCACAATGTAGTGTATAGTGTAGTGAGATAGGTTAAGAGTATTATTTTTTAAATGTAAGTACCGGTTTTTCATCGTCCTACCTATAATATTAAAGATGCGAAAGTAAGTTTGTTTGCTTAATACCTTTTCACGGCCTAAACCGCTGAACCGACCATCATGACGTTTTCCAAATACGTTGCCAGGGATACAGAAAAAAACACCCACCTTTCATCCAGAAAAAAAGTACTGTTCTGAGCCCATGAGTGCAACGAACTACAAACAGAGTACAACCCGAATTGATTGTCACATTCTAAATTACGGGAGCGAAGCCGCAGGCAAAAGCAAATTAATCATAATTGAACTGGTAGCCTCTAAGTGCCAACCCGAAACCAGCTACTAAATCAACATCAACATTCCCACAGTTGCAATTATTATCATAACAAACTAAGACGGTTGCACATCAACCGCCATCTATTTTGATATAACAGTCGGCGCGCCGCAAAGCAAACATTTCGATTGCAGTTTAAACTTTGTAACTTGTAACAGAGTATAACAAGTTTCCTTCGGATTTCGTATTTGGATAAGGATTCATAAGTGAGTGTCTATTAACATATGTAAACATAAACGCACGCCTGTCTACCCCGAAGGCTTAGGCAGAGATGTACCAACTGTAGTATTAGTAATACTACATGTTACTTATTTAACATGCATCCTTATTTCTAACAAACCATTTTGCTGGTGGAAGCTAATTACCTGACGGAGTCTTTCTAGCAGTAGAAAGTGATTTTTTTCTGAGGCGATTTACCAGATTTAAGGTCAGAGGTATCATCAGCTTGACACAGCTATTCAAAGGGTCGTGAGAGACACGCGCTACGTCACGGAGCTTCCGGGAGAAGATTTGGCGGAAAATTTTATGTTTTTTTTAATTAAAAAAAAAAAAACCTTAGTTTCCATTTAGCCTTAAACTTAGTTTCTATTCTAATAGATTACAGAAGGTTCGATACCTTTTTTGTTTAAAAAAAGCTGCCTAATTTCAGTTAGAGTAAAATTATGGTTGCAACCACAGTTACAAACTCCTTTCTTATCCAATTAATTCTAGATTTATCTTAAGGTACGAAATCCTGCAGTATTTTCATTCTTAATACTTGATAAACCTACCGAAGCCCGTTGGGTAATGTGACGAAATTCCTATTTTGTATTTTCTATTTTTTATATATATTTTTTGTTTTTATATTCGGTCTTTTGAGAAGATAAAATTATACGTATTTAGTGGCTGAAGAAACAGTGTGTTTTCCTTTCGTTTACGCTACACTCCCTATAGTACCTCATTTAGCCAGTTATGTTTGAGACTCATATAATAGGGGGGGGGGGGGGGGGGGGGCTTCAACCGGACACAAATCCAAACTCCCGGCTGCTACTGAGATATTTCAGATGGAAAAACCCAAAAACACTGCCCGATCCGGAAATCGAACCCAGGACGTCATGCTTAACAGTAGCGGTTGCAAAGTCAAAGTAAAAGTCAAAGCATTTATTTCAAATAAAAAATTATTAAATTATTCTTATAAATAAAACATTTTAGACATAAAAAAAAATAACTTTAATACCAACTGTAGAAATTACACGACAATTAAAATAATGAAAATAACAAGTAATAAAATTAGACACGAAATGGGCAGAGTAACAGTGTTGACGAGTCTACGACAGCCGGCAAAAAAAAAGTATACATTAATTATATAATTTTATGTGAAGACGATGCGCAGCTATAATAAAAAAATTACCCTACCACAATAGGTAAAAAGAATTTAATAAACGTAGCAATGATAAATAAGTTAATTAAGTGATAGATACATGGTGTTCACATATTGCGATCACTGGACCAAGGAGGCAGTCAGTAAAGACAGTCGGTACAAGTTTATGGAAATAGCAGTTAATCGTAAAAGTGATAGAGTAGACTCTAGCTGTATGTAAATGTACAGCGACCCTTGTTTTGGTGCTACTAGCATGTACGAGGTCTACTATTTTGGTCCACTCCCAATTAGAATGTAAATTGACAGAATTAATTTCACGATTCAACCCTATTTATGTGATGTGTGGATTACTTGTTTTAATTTTGCATTGTTTAAAATAATAGCTTTGAGAGCTTCATTGTCTACTTTTCATCGATGATATTGGTACCAATATTGATTGCATACTTATTAAAAATGATTTATCGATGCAGTTTATGGTGCTAACGTGTTAGTCCATTATCAATTTTTTCTCTATTTGCTACAACATTTCCCATTGTATTGCTTTATTTTTGTTCTGAATCATTGGAATTGTAGGACTCATCAATTTGTATGTCGTTTTTATATCTTACCTGTCACTGTTGTAATATTAATAACCTCTGGGTTTTAAATTGGATGTAAAAAGACGCTTAGCGAAGCCGAAAGTCACTTGTTTTCCCCGACATTGTGATCATTTTGGGAGCATTCTGGTTCCAACCACAATACATTTTTGACGTTTTTAAGGAAAAAGTTGTAAATGTTATAACTTAACTTTAAATACCCCCATGGTACCCGTAACGGTGCCTGCACCTATACGAGTAAGCACTACCTTTTGTACTGTTAACAACGAATTCAACTCAACAAAAATAAAAGTCTTTTCGCACCAATTATTTTTGCTGAGAGTTACTTAGTTTGATGTACAGAATGCGTAGATGACGGCTTCGTAATGAATATTTTTTCTACCCTGTATTGTATCCCTTGTGTTCTCACTGTTATAAATGCAATAGAGGCTCTAATTTTGTTCAAAATTCAATTTGCCTAAGTTAACTAAACTTTCATCTTGCTAAACTTTACTCAAGTATGTTCTCGTCGATCTCAAGTTTTCTATTGATAGTAACTCCGTTAACGTAATGCTGTCAAAATTTTGTTAATATGTATTTAGTTCTTGTATGTTGGCAAAATTAATAATGACACTTCCAATGTTTACATAGTTGCCAATTTTGTTATTAAAATCGTTGTTCGGTAATTTAGTTGTATTATTAGTTTTCATCACTGCGTTTTCATTAGTGGTATTTAACTGTTATCCAAACAACGTCTGACATAATTCCAGTAGAAATTGAATTTAGGTTGTAGCGGTAACTACATCGCCACATGCGAGCTGCACGTCATACTGACGTCACGCAAATCCTGCATGGTGCAAGCAGAGTTTACCCCGCGACTAGCATAATACTATACAACTTCCCGACATCAATCGTCGGGCAGTTGCCCACCAGACACGACACCTGTGTGGTCGAAGGATCCTCCCTTTTCTATGGAGGTATGAGTGAACCTTACACCCTGTTCCTCGTATCTCTATAAGGTTACTTACAATGTTTTGTTGCCTTTTGGTACTATTATCAGTTTTAGTTGTACAAACAAACATCTTATTTTAAATGGCAGTACCACGGTCTGGCCTTCATTCCACCTTTGTTGAAGCTAGATTATCGGAGTACTCAAGATTTTATTAGGCTAAAATATTTCTGAAGGCAACTAGCCCTTTGTAACACTTACATCACAAACTGAATAAAATAACGATAGAAATATATTTGTCTGTAACCATAAAATTGGCGCTATGGTGTCACATTACCGTTCATGCTCCGGAAACCCAAAAGATAAAATCCGCAAAAATATCGGGAGACGCATAAATATAATCTCATCGTTTCATTAAAACGTGAACAGGTTTGTTCAAAACAATTTTTTAAAAGCATTCTCCTAAATTAAAATGTATGGGCGAGCAGGAAAGGAAACGGGGGAGATTGGAAAGCGTTCCAGTTTACATAATTTAATGGGATTCAAGTGTTTGTCGCGGGCTCCAGGGTGGGATTATTCGAAGAGGTCAAGGGATAGAAGAATAGGTAGGAAATGGTTCAAGAATGATCAGTAACCGAGTGTTTTTTTAGTGTATCTACGAATAACAATACTTATACGAACAATGGATATTTCTGTCACATGGATGAATTTCTTGGATCCAAATTCGACATTTCGACTTCTTGAATAATGATGGGCAGAGAATAATGTAAATAATTGGTTGTTGCTTGTTCGATCCTTGTCTAGTTTAAGGTAGTTTTAAGCTCCATTAATTTTTGTGCTTCTACCCTCACTTCTGGTGAGGTGACGGCGATGAGCAGCCATCTTTGTGCTGCGGGCAGTCGACGTTCGTCTACCAAAAGAGAAGCAGGATCGCGTTGCCGTGCACGCCGATGTGCCATTTACCACATTGTAAACCCTGACTTTTCAACTACTATTGTGATATAGTGCCTTCTGATCGTATCAGAACAATCCTAGACAATAATTTGTGTGTGCCTACAATTCGGATCCCGAAAGACTTTCTAGAAGCCCATAGTGACGTCACATCCAACCACGCGGCAGCGAGCGGCATCAGCAGCTTGATCCAAGCCAGGACAAGGGTGAAGCAAAAGGTTAGTGGAGTCAAATTGCCTGTTCTAGTCAAGGATCTGAATCTCAGCCAGTTTACACCGAAATTATATTTTTTTTAGGTATCTTTAAAACCTTCAATATTTCTCATACAGTCCACTACTCAAAGCTAAAGGCCCACGTGCCACATTGCTGTTTAATATAATGTTGTAATGGTGTATGGGCATGTGATGAGGAAGAATGAAGACAATGCCGAGACGAAAGTTTTGGGTATGAACGTGGTTATGACAAGACCAATGAAGCGATGGATGGGCTGTGTGAAAGATGATATGGCTAGAAGGGGGATGGCTACTGAGATGAAGACTAATAGAGCAGCCATACTTCTCTATTAGTCGTCATCAGAAGAAGAAGAAGACATGCCCCGACCCAAAATAAATCAGGATAGGGGCAAGAGAAGGACGAGGTGATATAGATACTTTTTCTACTCTTTAAATTCAAAAGCAAAATAAAACTATACTTTCTTGAACGACTGTCCTTACGTACAAAGATCATGAGCTAACGTTGGAATTCATCAATATTCGCTAGTTCATTGTATTATTCATTTAGTTTTCGATCGCCAGGTGTAACAAAAAAAAAAAAGGTGTACCTATCTCGTAATTGCTTTGGATACTTCACCGGGAACTCTTGCTTGACCTTTGCTTGGAACTTGACATTCATGGAAGTAATTTAACGGTGAGTAAGTCGATGCAATGTTGGCAAACTGAGGTTGTTAGTTCAATTTGATTATTTAACCTTTTAAGCACTTGGCTAAATATCAATTGCCGTGCCCCTAGCGCGCGGCTACAAAGCGAAAATATTTTTTTTTTTCGTTTTATTTGTTCCACGCAGTTATTAGGACGAAAATAGAACGAAAAAATCATGCATGTTTTCTGTCGCCGAAATACGACACGAGCGGTAGGGGCACGGAAATGTGTGTCGCATGAATGCGACACAAGCGGTCAAAAGGTTAATTTTAGGGATACTGAAAGTATTGCTGCAGTGGATTTGTTTTTATGCCAGGAAGTTTATCAGGAAGCATATTATCACTAATCATCGTAACTATTTTGCCACCAAGATTTTTTTTGCTTTGTCAAAGTTTCTTGAGTTCTCTTTTTTGCTGACACATTTGGCAGCGAATCAGCCAATCGCTGGGTGTTTCAGTTTTGCATAGCCCCCATATTTCTGCATTTTTTGGGGGCTCACAATAGGCTGATTATATTGACAATTGACTGTAGATAATTTAGTATGTTGCTGTATATGTGTTGTAGTGGCTTGCATTTAAAGTGTTTCAATTAAGTCAACTGGACCATCAAAAGATTTACGAAAATATTTGAGAGGAGACATCGACCTTTGCTTTAGAAAGCTCAACCTGATTGGATACAAGCTTTCAAACAACTCAGTCAATCCACTGTTGAGCATACGAAACAAGCTTTGTTCCAGACATTTTGCTACATAATTCCATTTTGTCTGGTAACATTTAGTTGCTTGTCAGTTTCGGTAACATTGTTTGTTGTACAGACGCCAGCAGGTCAAGCTACCCGAAACTGTCAAATTTTCCCAATCAACCTTGAACCTTAATGCTTTAGCGATAAAGTTGAAAATCTATTAAAGAAATTTGACAGATTGTAGTAGCTTGATGTGCTGGCGTCTGTACCTACAGACTGGAGAAAAACATTTTGTCATACTGACTGCCACAATGTTAGCAAGTGACGAGATTTTGGGCTATCTACATAGTTCTTTTAAATGTTTTATTTATTTATTCATCTACTTACATTTACCATTAGAGGATAACCCAATGCGATAAATGCGCATATCCTAACTTATTCGTTACTAACATCTACGTACAACAAATTAAAAACAATGCATTTCTTGTGAATTTACTCAGAGAACAACAGAATAAGTCCGTCTTACTCGCTTTGAGGTTGAGCGTGCGGAGTGCACGCGTCATGCCGCCTCCCTAAAAAGGTTGGTCCGAGCGCGCAGCTCGACTAGCAAGTGATGTTCAAATACGCTATAAACCACAGATTTAGAGTAGGCTTAAATCTATGCTTTAAACTATTGACGCGTGTTAGACTACAAAGTATATTTTCCTAGCGCGTTGCTTTAAACGCTATCATTATAGCATTTGTTGTTACAAAAACTCAGCCGCAAACAAAACGTGGAGACGTTATCATTTTATATCGCAACACGCTAAACGGGTGCAGTGCAGTAAGGCGCAGTGAATGTTATCTCCCAACAACGCACACGAAATAATATACCGTTTATGAAGCGATGTGAATTTAATATCTTATGAACCCCAAATTTCCAAGCGCATTAGTGTCTCTTACAAATTGATTAAATGTTTTTTTTTTTAAGTTTTGTAATACAATTATTATTTATTAAAGACGTTGTTAAAGTAGTTGTTTCAAGTTCATTGATTGTATGATTTGGAAGTACAACATTCAACTATTTACCTACATGACTGTAAAAATTACTTTTCTGATTTTGTTAAACGTGAGAAATGTTATGTTATATGTACAATACAAGTTAAAAAAAAAAACTAAATTATAAAACGATTAAAAAAACGAGATCGTGATTCGCGAACGCCGTGTCGCCCGAGTTCGCCCGATGCGCTGTGATGCTATCTCGTTCTGACCCAGCTGTGCGCGTTTAGACGATGTTTGGTTGAGGCGTTATATTATAGCGCGAAGTCAAAGCCGACATTACAAACACTATACGCTTTGTACACATAATATCTTGTTATGTTTTGGCGCTATACGTTTTATTAATCACCACTCTAGGGTGGCTGCCGTACTAGCGACACGCGAAGTTGCGACAATCGTCGAGAGTATCCGGCAATTGGGACTCGAGGTCGCCCTGCACAAGTCTGAGGTCATGTGTTTTCACGGTCCTCGGAACGCGCCACGGTTCCCAAGTAACGGAAGGAAGGGTTCATATCGGCGTCAAGTCGATGAAGAAGTACCTGGGACTCGTCCTCGACAGCTGGTGGAACTTCGTGGAGCATTTCCGACGTTTGGCTCCCAGACTGAAAGAGGAGGTGGTAAAGGGTGGCTTCCATCGTCGCCTGTCCGGAACGCACAGACTCACCTACCCTAAAATAACTGCATTATGTACTCAACATTGAGGAAGATATTATCGAGATGAGAACCTCTATCGTTATGAATGGTTTCAAATAATGTGTTATTGCTCGCGTTCAGATAATGCTTGCCGACTGATATGCAACAGTGCACGTCAATCGGCTGAAATGATAATGATTATTAATGCTTTGATAATAAAAACCAAATATTTGCTTAGCCAAGAACCACAACACACTACGAAAGACTTTGGGCTCCTAAATAAATACTCATTGTTTACCTTTTCAACCTAAACAATCACCTTTTGAAACTTTGTTAGGAAACATTTCTTGGCTAACCCTTATCGCGGGTACTATTCATCTCTTTATTTTGTTTTGGCTCGTGTTCGTAAACCTAGGGTTTCTTTTGAGGCGGGAAGTATTTATTTTTGGTTCAGAGCTTTTTATTTATTTTGTCACATAGAGTACATTTTATTATTATTATTAATTAATCGTTTTAGTATCGATAATTAATAAGCAATTGAGCAAAATAAAATGAAGATAATTTAGAAATGTTTCTTCACAACAAACTTGGTCCGTTTACTGTTACAAACAACTAAATAAGATATTGATCAAAGCCTTTCTACAATAAAGTTTGGTATCTGTTGGACATGCACCCTTTTTTTGTTTTTGAGGGTGGGAAATCATCAAATAACTTCTCCTGCTCTAGGCAGAGCGAGAGGGCGTGTCAGACTCTTACTGACTAAAACCCACCCGTGTTCCTACAGTTGCCTGTGCCAGGGGCCACGGTATCCCTCTCGGACTTTCCCGCAACCCTGGCAGGTGGACATGCACCCTAACAGTAATATTAAATCGACTGTACTTAAAGACGCATCTAAACTATACACAATAACGACCACATAAACTTACGAAGCAATATTCAATTCCACTTATGGAACCCGCCAAACAACAGTGTTCTTGGGTTCTGAAGTGTAAACTTAATACACACGTGTTCCCAGCTTTGAGAAAACTTTATAATTCCAAGTCACGTCGCAGATTCACGCCCCGATTGTTGTTGGTTGGAACTTCTCGAATTTATCTCACAGCAATAATACATGGCGGCAATTATAGCAACGGTTTATGGAGATACTATAGGCGAGTTTGGCGTAATTTCTGTTTTTCCGCGTACATAAATTATTTATTTTATTGACTTATTCGAGAAAATTTGCTTCGTCAAGTAAGGCCAACGAGACGAGATATAGAACGTAAAGAATCTTTCAGGGGTTCATAACATTTTTATTTCAAGAAATATTTTTTCGTTGTGAATTGATATCTTTCAATCAAAGGTTGTATAAAGATGCTAGGCTGTGATTCTTTATTTAAAATCAAGAACTACTCAATTAAAGTTCGTATCCCTTCGAACGCAATCTAAACAGGAATGAACCGGACGGACCAAATTTTGATAACTGCTGACCGCTTTTCTGTACCACGTATCACACAACGACAGCCATCGCCGACCAACTCACGTCATTATTGCGTGCGAGAGTTATGGATAGAGATAATAATCGCTCGCTATCGTAATGTGACTCAGTAAAGGTCAGGTTGTTTACATTCTTTATCTCGTCTCGTTGGACTTACTTTAATGTGATATTGAGGACAGTGGATGGTGATAAGGGTAACGTTTCTTTATCTTACTCTAAGTGTTTGCTAGCTAGGCCGAAAATAAATGTTAAACGAACTAATTGTACTCGGTCAATTAGAATAACATTGCTGTATTAAGCTACCCGCTACTATTTACTGTGTTATATCAACAAGGGAAATATCCCCTGTTGGTATAACACAATAAATAGTACAACATACGTGAACACCTGAGGGGTAATTCCCGTAATTTTAAGCACGTTCACAGTCTGATCTCAGTCTCAATCTGTCAAAAATACAGTCAATTTCCATACATTTTTGACAAGTTTTTCACATTGATTGTCGCTGAGATGAGATTGCGACTTGTATTTGAACGTTTTTTAAGTACGAGAATTGCCCCTCTGGGGGTAATTCCCGTAATTTTAAGCACGTTCACAGTCTGATCTCAGTCTCAATCTGTCAAAAAAACAGTAAATTTCCATAAATTTTTGACAAGTTTTTGACATTCATTGTCGCTGAGATGAGATTGCGACTTGAATTTGAACGTTTTTTAAGTACGAGAATTGCCCCTCTGCCTTTTGCCCATGGGAGTTGCCAGGCACTATAGCACGCCACTTGCTTCGATCATTTTAGACTAGGATTTGCTTCGTATACGTGCATGTACTGGCAGGGCTTGGAACCGGTACCATAAGTACAGGTTCTGTTCCAGTACTTAGCAGTTCTTGCCATTTCGGTACCCGGGTCCGGGTACCTGTACTCCATCGAACAAGTACCGGTACCAAATTCAGGTAACCGCGGGGCGTACCACAAATCTCATAATTGTACGAAGACCCTCGTGTGGTTGGCAACCTTGGAGTAATTTTTCTAATGCCTAATAAATAAACTTTTACTTACTATATCTGTTTGTTCACTCTAACTTACGGAAATCTTTGTTTGGTAACAGTTTTAGTAGCGGTAGGGTACCGGTACCATTGCGTCCATTGCGGGGAGGACACGGCGCAACACACGCTCGCCGAGTGTGTAGTTTGGGAGGAGAAGCGCCGTGTCCTCACAAATGAGGTAGGAGGCGATCTGTCGCTACCGGCCGTAGTGCGGAGGATGGTCGGTAGCGCAGAGTCGTGGGACGCGGTGGTGTCCTTCTGCGAGGACGTGATGTCGCAGAAGGAAACTGCGGAACGGGAGAGGGAGATCTCGACTCCCTTCCCCGGCCGCAGAAGGCGCACCGGGCGCAGGAGAAGGGCGGACAACTTCCTTTTCCGGCCCCCATGAATGGGTCCAGGGGCGTGAGACTTGGGGAAGTCCGCGCCCCCTATTTGATGGACCCGAGGCGAAGGCGCGCGCGGGTGTCGGCGTGCGCCTCTGATGTGATGCACGGGGTAGTTAAAGACCTCACTACCCCGTGCAGGAGACGAGGCCCGGACAGACCGGGCCAGCACTAGTGTGGGGCTGCGGAAGAATTTCGATTCCCGCGGCCCCGCGCGCACGTGCGAGGAGACACCGGGGTGGTTTTAGCCGGTAAGAGTCCGGCACGCCCCTCCGCCTTTTTCCCAGGCGGAGGTAGTCCATGAGGATTTCCCCCCGTAAAAAAAAAAAAAAAAGGGTACCGGTACTGATTAAAAATACCAATAGTACAGGTACAACTCTGGTACCGGTATAACACCAACACCAATGGTACCGGTTTCCAAAAATGCCGGTATTTTTAGCTCTGTATACTGGTCATACACGGTGGCTTGGTTACGAGTACTACTACGTCCTGACCTTTCTAAAGAACATCACCGTTTACTTCAAATTCTACTTAATTCAACCATTAGTGAAATTGTTAATGTGTGTCATATTTTTTAAGAAAACAAAATAATGTACTGTACATAGGTACATACTTCAACTGTCGATTACTTAAAAATCGGTTACTTAAAATCGATTTTTCTACTTTTGTATTGCTTTGGCGGCAACCGATTTTTGTAAGCGAGAGATCAGATGCTAAAGAGTTCTCTAAGTAACAAAAGCTTCTATAACCAAGGCTTTTATCACCAAACAGTGATATAGTAGGCCTATAATGGTAACCATTGTGACTGCTTGTACTATAAAGCCTTTTAACAGAGGGTTTTGGTTCTTTTAGATTAAAGAGCATTTAAGTTCTATAATTTAGCTCTTAGAACGCTTACAGGACCATACAAAAGAATCTTTAAAGTGTTGCACTGTAATAGATATGAAAAAAGTGATTATGGTACTATTTAGTACTATAGACGACCTTACTAACACTTTTATGTATCTATTTTGCACTAATATTGCGTAAAAATAACTTTTACAGTAGGTAGTGTATTGTAGCAGTATCGAAAACACTATTACAGGATCAATCTGCCCTATAAAAGTACCTTGCACCACCATTACGTAACCTTTTAGCTTTTTAAAAGCTCCCTCAACATCGCTATGGGGCTAGATCTGTAAAAGTCATAAAAACTCTTCTAATAGTACAAAATAATACCATAGCGACTCCTGGTGCAGTTGCTAAATAACTTAAATTCTAAATAGCTCTGTAAGTAAGTTTGTGTTACTGCTTTTTTTTTTTTTTTTTGAGGGTGTAAAATCATCAAATAATCTCTCCCGCTCTGGGCAGAGCAGGAGGGCGTGTCAGACTCTTACTGACTAAAACCCACCCGTGTTCCTTCAGTTACCTGTGCCAGGGGCCACGGTATCCCTCTCGGACTTTTCCGCAACCCTAGCAGGCATCGGTCCTAGCAAACCCCGTCATTGGTGCTGACATCTCTTTGAGGCGCGCGTGGAACACAACGCGCCGTTGACCCGGGCCAGGTCCTTATCGAACGGTGAGCTGCCCATTGCTCGCCGTTAGCAAGCCCACGCCTACGGTGGCCGGGAATCGGCCTGCGATTCCCGACGCCCAGGGCGTCTCCTGCGGCGGCTAGGGGCGTGAGGGCGCATATTTTGCCTCTCCCTCACGTGTTGCGCCTCCTCTTTCGCGAACATTACTGCTTCGCACAAGGAGGTGACGGCTTCCCAAGCCCTCTCGCTCCGTACCATGGCCTGGACCAAGGCCGGACGCGAGAGATTGCCACCGCCAATCGCCTCCACGAGGACACGGCGGTGCTCCGCCCAAGCCGGGCAGACTTCCACCGTATGCTCCACCGTGTCCTGTGTTACTGCTACAAGACTAAATCGTGACAAGCATTGAAATTAATAATTAATACACTAAATAGACCTATACTAGCTTTTCAGTATCAATTCTCACTATACATTATTTTATATTTGGACAACGAACCCTGATTCGTTTTCGGTAAAAACATGGCTGCTGTTTTCTGCCATGATAGCACATTAGCAGCACGGCTGGAGCCAATGTGTACTATAGCAGCCATATCCAGGACAAGTATTTATTTTAATTATTTAAATTTAATTAAAACACGAAAAATATGAGGGCGGATTGTCAAATTTTAAATCAGCATAATGCTTTTATCGATACAATTATTTTCGCAAGTGGAAGTTATGGCAGAGTTAAGGCCCATGAATGTTTTGTAGTATGTCCTTTTTATTACCTACATGTTCCGTTAAGCGGCAAGGGCCAATGACATAAAGCATAACTTGCCGATATATTGTTATTTTTTGGGGAACACGAACAAAATGGCGAACAAATGCGATAAAAAAGATCACTGGAATCGTTTACGGTGCAAAATAGCACTATAAACATCTTTTGGTTACTTTTATAGTGCCAATTTGTGACAGCAGTGTTTTAATAATAAAAAATTGTTTCTCGTCACTATTACATTGCAACTATAGAGCTGATTTATCACCGTGAAAGCCTTTATGTACTGTTTATAGAATAAATCAGTGATAAAACTAGGGCCTTTTTGGGGTTCTATATACGTTTACAACACCATTATAGTACGGTGGGCTGCATCAATTGGGTACCCCAGTTGTATTAAAATTAACTTTGAAGGGGGTACCCACATCGTGACGCTGACTGTACTAACCATGAACACTAATTAGCACGTTCTAAAACGTTCTCAGGACTTTTATAGTACCAAATTTTGTTACTTGACATTTGTTTTTTTTTTCAATAAACAGCTTTCTACTTGCAAGCCAGTTCGAAATTTAAATAAAACCTTTGGTAAGTTACCTCCTTGATTAGGTGCCTAAAATAATCATGGATAAAGATGCTCATAGAAAGTAAAGATACCACAGCTGTCTGTTCCTAATACAAATTCGTCAGACATTTAATTTGTCGCCACCGCCAATTGTTCGAAACAAGTGCACCGACTGAACACAACACGGTTTCGTAGAAACGAATTCTCTTGTTAAATTGGTCATACAATGGAAATTGCCGACACTTTTTATTATTAACGTCTTGCGCTTCAATAAAATCATTTGACTCCAATAAAATGTTAATAATTACTTCTATGTTGTACCAGCAAAAACAGTTGAATGGAAAGTTCAAAGGTCAGGTGACAGTCCAAAATATTTTAAATATGTGCTTCGGGGTGTCGTTGACCTGTTCCTTTGTGTATCAGAGGGCTAAAGCTACGATTTCCTAGACGAGGGTTGCGGAAAAGTCCAAGAGGGTTACCGTGGCCCCTGGCACAGGCAACTGAAGGAACACGGGTGGGTTTTAGTCAGTAAGAGTCTGACACGCCCTCCTGCTCTGCCCAGAGCGGGAGAAGTTATTTGATGATTTCCCACCCACAAAAAAAAAAAAAAAAAGCGGTGGTCGCCACATAACGGCTGCAGTGTCGTCCGTCATGAAAATGATAGCAGCGGGGTTTGAATTTACGGTGTCAAAAACGCTCTCTCAGAAAACACACCAACTTACTTTCATAAATAACGTTTCAGTGACGACATTCGCTGCGTCTCTGAGTGTGGAAATTGTGACTACATTGTTGTATTGAGTTCCCATCTGTAAAAACATGTGTAAGTGGTAAATAAAGAAATACCTAAATTGCGGAGGCTGTGTGGCGGCCACCGGTTTTCTGGAAAACCGTAGTTTTAGCTGAACGTAACGAAAATTCGAACGATTTTCAAATAAATGAAAGTATTCGTTTGGCATATAATATTTATTTTGGTCGAAGACTTGATTCATATATCTATATGTATGGGTGATACTATGTAATTGTGCTTTCAAACCAAAATGCTAAAGGATAGTTTTTAAAGATAATATTTTCGAATCAAAAATCGATCGAATTTACGTCACGTTTACTGCGCGCGTTCGGGCTGGGCCCGCAGTAGACCAAGCGTTTAATAAACCTTTCCATGTAAGTCACAAAATAAACTTTTTAACCACAAGTATGGCGTAGTTTTGAAAAATATATATAATAAATATATAAAAAAATACATTTAAAGCACATCACAGTACCTACACCGCTGAATTTAAAAGAACGCCTTCTAGAAAATATCGACTAACGAAAATGTCGCTGGCATGACAGTTTTCAAATGTTGTTGGCCCAAAACTTCGCCACGTCCACGGTGTCGTCGGTGGCAGCGCAAAGAACATTTTGGTTGCATGTTTTGGGACACACAAGGCAGGATAGGAGGTAGACAACAGTTTGCGACAAAGCTCCACGTCCACACCCTGTCGCCATTCCGTCGAGATAGCCCCACTTTACCAGGTTGGAGTTAGATCTTTGACAAGATGTAACTCATGTGGTTCAGGGACTTCCAAGTAGGCCACGGGAGGTTACACCCTGCAGGGAGATGCTCCTTGGTAGTAGATAGTATCCTACCACAGCGACCAAAGAGGATTTAACAATACAATGTTATCACAGAGTAAAATGATTTCGCATGGTTTTAAGAATCAAGCCTTGTTTCCTTAGTATTTGTTGTTTTCGATTCTGAGTTCTTTTTAGCGTCCTTTTTGTTTTTCCAATTTTTGTATTAGTACTCGTAGGTTGTTGCTTTTTAAATTATTTTTCGATTTTTCTTTGCCAACTTATGGTTATTTAATCGACGTGACATTGTTTAAAACTGTAGGTGTATTTTTTTTGTCTTTAAAGGTATTTCATATTTATAAAAGTAATAGACGATACTCGTACATACCTATGTTGAGCCAGTGTATATTGTTTGAAAATTTGTTTTCTATTGATCCCTACGCAGATTGAAAAAAGATATTTAAATAAAACGAAATGCTGTTTGTTAGTAAGCGCATCACTTGAGAACGGCTGAACTGATTTGGCTATTTACTGTTCTAAAATGTTCCTAATACCCCGAATTAGTTTCTTATGGGGAAAAAAATGGAAATGTTTCACGGAAAAATTTCAAAGAGAACAACTAAATGTCGTTTTTTATAGTATTTTTGTATGAACTATTGAAATTTGGTCTGAACAACGTCAGTCGGGTTAGCTAGTAAATATATAAAAATATAGAAATTCCTCACCTACTTGACAACCCCTTTCGGCAATACTAAAGTTTTTGCAATAATAACAATGCAAAATGAAAGAAAGAAAGAAAATGATTTCATTTGGGACACGCACAGGAAATACAAACAGTAAGAAAAATAAAAAAGGAGCAACAACAACACAACAAAATTAATTATTTTTTTTTCAAAATTAAATAATAAATAACACTAACAAAATTAACATTAAAAACAACAACAAACAAGAAAAAAAATTAAAGATAGTTTTGTTTATTTTGTGTGGCCAAAAAGGCTCCTATCTCAGCATGATGCTGCCATATTTAAAAAACAAACACCGCGGCGCTGGTATTCTGATAGATGATTGTCGAGAATGTTCCGCCGCGCCGGGTGACCGCGGGCGGGAGCTGCGGTGACGGAGGGGGCGCTCGACCTGCGGGCGCGCACTGGCCGGCTCGGCACTGCGTCATCGTCCACGCTACTGAGCGACCGCACACCTATATCCTTCTCGCCAATTCAAGTCTTGTTTATCGTTTGTTTTCCGTCTTAATTTATTGTAATACAGTCCACTATTTATGAAGCAAGTTCCCGTGTTTTAGTCCTCATACCACCAGGAGGATATTACCCCCATTCTTCTTTATGATAATGCGTGACTGAGGTAAATTGTATGCTAAATATTTTTTTTTTATACTTTGCCCCACACTTGTAATTTCTCCTGTATTGTGGGTGCGTTTACAAACATTTAAACTCACATATACAAACAGCTATTACAGTTATTTCCGTCCACATGCATGGCCTCTATTATCACAAACAAGAACAACAATATTTCTACCCAGAAGAGGACCAGTTACGAGTGGTCCGGATTTCCTCTTTACTCTGCCATTTTATCTTGAGCTCTACCATTATCCTAAGCTACTATTTCTTCGTACTATTTTTAGTTGCTGAGAGAGGGAATGAGGTCTTTCTATACTGGTCCTTTTACATGTAATGCATTGTCCGTAGTTCGTATCAAGATTTTGTTCTTGCGATATAAAAATGTGAGTTTCGGGATTTTTATGTGCAGTGATCATGTACGCTAATTTAATGCTTATTGCGTTGTGTTTTTGTTTCAGTTCCCGCACATGTCACGATGTTAGTGTCCTTGTGTGTCATTGCGATTCTGTAACCATCTCACCGTGAAAACTTAGGTGAAGTGAGCGTGGAGTGAGCTGCCAGTGTAGTCCCACTGATGCTAGGGATTGACCAAGCATTACATTTACAATCATAATCGAGATTTTAACTTAATTTTTTAATGTTATTTCTGGTGATCATTTTATACACGGTGACATTTGAATCACAGTTTTGCTAGAACAAACGTTGTTTAGACCATGGTCTACTACCATTCTACAGCATCAAATATGTTATTAAAACAATCCAATCTAGGAGTTCTCAAATTAGTCTTATGTTGCTCAAACGTGTAATAATGTTTGAAAAATTAACCGTAACATCAAAGTACTCATCGCGGTAGCGATATTGCATTCAAGACGCGAGCGCCGCGCTTCGCAGCCGCAGTGTCTGTGATGTAGGGCGTAACGACAATCCCGTCATTTTTAACATTGCCTTTTTTGTGTTTTTTTAGAAAACCAATGACGTTTTTTTTTCTGTTGGATGCTATAGAATGGTTGTAGACCATGGTCTGAACAACGTTTGTTCTGGCAAAACTGTGATTCAAATGTCACCGTGTATAATTTCAAAGCTAGTATTTAAGTGTCTAAATATTATTATTTAGAGTTTTATTTTTATAAAACCGCAACACAGAAAGTCAATTTTGTTTATTTTTAAATGAAAATCAAATATGATTGTAAGCCAACTATGATGTTCATTTTGACCTCACTTTCGGCTTTAGCAACCTCGAAAACCATGAAAACGACAACGATAGTCATATTAAACAATAGGTCCCCAATAACAAACAATGTCCATGCGCATTTTCTTTAGTAGCTAGTTTAGGAAAAAAGAAAAAGAACTTATTTGAGTTTCTTACTGAATTTCTGTTTTGCTGTTATAATTAAAAAACCCATAAACAGTAATGTTTAGCCACTTAAATACTAGCTTTGAAATAATATAAAACGATCAACACAACTAACATTTAAAAAATATAATTAAAATCTCGATTATGATTGTAAATGTAATGCTTGGTCAATTCCTAGCATCAGTGGGATGACACTGGCAGCTCACTCCACGCTCACTTCACCTAAGTGTTCACTGCACGGTGAGATTTTTACAGAATCGACCGGCTGTTCCAAAGTTCCAAGGACGGACTATTGTCCGTCCTTGGAACTTTGGATGGATGCCCTAAGGAAATAAAAGAATCCAGATATAAAAAAAATATAAATAATATGAAAAACGTCACGAGAAGCCATTTCAGCTAAACCCACTTTAGGTTTTAGCTCTCAGTAGAATGTTTTTTTTGTGGTTCAAGAACATTTTCATTTTAAATGTTTCATAAGAAATAATTTGCGCCACAAAGGATCAAGCCTTGGAAAAGAGTAATGCGTGTTTTACCTCCACAGTGGAATAATTGATTTTAATTTTAATTTAATACACGCGCTGCGGTTTTGGAATTCACTTCCGCCTGACATTAGGGACTGTCAAACTGTTGCAGGTTTTAAAAGAAGAGTGAACACTATCTTTCCACTTCGTCATAGTTGCGTATATATACAACGTGTTGTTTTGCATCCTCGTCAAATTTCAGGAGGCTGTTATGAAAGACATAAATAATCAAATAAAATTACGATCCTGCTCAATAATTAATACATACTTGTTTTTTTATGTATTTAAGTTTGACAGTATTTCAGAATACTCCACTTTCAAAGAACAAAATCGCCCCGTTGCGTATGCGGTAGGCAGTGTCGTACGACTATGTTGCTGTGTGCATGCGTTACAGTTACAGCGCAGTTACAGGGCGGTATCACACGGGCCCTACACATGCCAATTTCCGAAAAATACAAAAAATTAAAATAAATACCTACTTATTTTATTATTGATTCGTGTCGAGAATCCTTAGCATAGTTACCTCCTCGAATTTGACGAGGATGCAAAACAACACCTTGTATAATATTCTAGTGTTATTAATTTTAGAAGTATGTATGTTTGTTTGTATGTATGTATATTCTGAGGTTTAAGATCATTTATTCTCATAAGAATTACACTATTCACTTACATGAGAATATTATAACTAAACACTTAAAAATAACAAATGTTGGGGGTATTACAAAAAATTAGACATCGATTATATAAATGTTTTGATTGAGGGTAGATTACAAATCATTGTGGACAAACTGTTCGTTCGATACATGTAAACAAGTATCCGTGTAACACAGATCAACGGTAACTGGATGTGGCTCGACACTATTGTAGGGAATGTGAATTTTTTACTATAAATTGTTTAAGTAGCTTCTTAAAAGTGGTTTTGGATTTAGATTCTTTGAGATCTCTCGGTACCTTATTAAATATTTTAGATCCTTCGTACACGATAGTTTTTCTTCCGTAGTTTGTGCGGGTTGGGTGTAGTTGTAAAAAATTCTATATTATTATATTATTTGTTTTATTTTATTAAGTAAATTGTTTTTCATTTTATGTATTTTATTTTCTCTTTTACTCTTACACATGCCGTCTACATCTCTAAATCTACTGTCCTATCGCAGGTATGGTGGAAGAGATTTCATTAGAAATGAGCATCACCTTTGTACCTATTTTTCTGATCTTTTCTGTCTGTTTATACAGTGTGTACATAAATGGTTAAATAAATAAATAATTAATACATTTGAAGTAAAGAGAAGGCTTTCGATTCTTATTAAAGATTTATGCATTTTTAATCAACTATGATTCGTTTATTCGTTTTATAAGAAGCAGCAGAACTAGAAACCTGATTGAAATTAATTTTCTTGATTGAATTAACAATTAAATCTACTAAGAATGCTTGGCTTTAATAAAGATTTTAGAAAGAAAGAAAGAAAAAGGGTTTATTGCGACTCGTACAGGAAGTGCACAAACTAAATTATAAAATAAAAAACCAAACTATTTAAAAACAAAAAGTAACAAAAGAAAAAAGAAGGAATTCTACTTAACCTAATGGCCGCCCCGGTCGGATTAATACGACAAATGTTTTCGTGTCCGTGTCGCCTCAGTCGTATATATACGACAGAGAACCTATGTTGGTTTCATGTTATTTATTTCACTGCACGACCCCATTTCAAAATCAAAATAAAAAAAAAGTGCTGACACTTTTTGAACGTCAAAATCACATAAGACAGTCCCCCCAAAACGCCCGCCCTTCACCACTTCCTAGTGCTTTAGCTGGGAAGAAGAAGTGACTGAACAAACTCCCCTGCAGCATTGCTGTCTGTTCAGATTCTATACAGTAATAAGTTAATCACTTACGTTACTTACATACTACTACTTACATTACGAAACACAAAAACATTAAAATTATTTGCTATAATTTGTCAGCTAGCACACGCCAATATTGAAAACTATACTCAAGCAGAAATAGATAATAAAAACGTAAACAGAACTTAATACATAATAAAAAATAAAACGCCTCCAGAAATAAAAGGCGTGCCCGCTTACATATTATGCAATGCTGCATGTTTATATATATAGCTGTAACTTGTAGCCACAAATGATAAACTAGGACCTTCGAAGTAAAATAAAGAAACAGTTAATTACTAATAACAATAACAAAACCATAGTCAGCAAGATGATTTGTCATAGGTATTTATTAGTTGATTTATGAGCTGGGCGCTGGGGGCACGGCAATTGATATAAAACCAAGCAATCAAAAGGTTAACAGGTTATCCAGTTTTTACAATCCATTTGAGTCTTATACAACTATAATTTATAATGTGACTGCCTTTGTATTAAAAAGGGGAAATATCAAACCGCTCCTTTAAAGACTTATTGACCTTCTAATGATGGACACTATTTTAAATTAAGGAACCTCTAAATATTTTTTGCGGTTCCGATGATGCACACTTTTTCTTACTAGTTGAGCCTCTTTTTAACTTTCTGGCCATTTCTCACAGTCTGTCTCAGTAACTAAGCTAGGATACTCCGGCCAAACGGGTGTTGGTTTGAACTAAGAGCAACCACTCGCGAGCCGAAATGGTCGCAGTAAATAATCTAGGGCACTCTGAACAAATGTGTTAGGTTAGGTTAGAATAGTGACCAACCGGTTAATTCAAGTTGGTCGCAATTACTTGGCGATCTAGTATTTTTAGGACCCTGTTTTTTTTGAGGGTGAAAAATCATCAGAGCGGGAGGGCGTGTCAGACTCTTACTGACTAAAGCCCAACCGTGTTCCTTCAGTTGCCTGTGCCAGGGGCCACGGTATCCTTCTCGGACTTTCCCGCAGCCCTGGCAGTACGTGGACGTTTTTAGGACCCTAAAATAAGAATTATTTGAGGTTCACAAAAAGAGACGCAATCATTATATTAGATAAAATTTTGTTCAATAATGTTTTTAGGAGCGCGAAATTATCAATAAAAGCACACTTTTTTAAATTCATTTTATGTTACATAATATAAAAGCATTCAGTGTGATACTAGAAAATATCCTTACAGCGAAACAGTAATTTAATTTACATCATGTTTAATGACAATTACATTGAGTGAACAACATGTTTTGCAACGCGTTTGTAGCTTCAAAATGTAGTTAAATGTACAGGAAGGTATTTTGATGTATTTTATTATAACCTGGGGAATGGCGGAGCATCCTAACACAAGAAAACTATTTGCTTAAAAGGATTCTTCTCCCCATTGTAAGTTTATTAAGTTATTTAAGATGTTGCAATAAACATTTTTTTAATTTTTTTTTAATAAACATTTCATAAAACCAAATTTATATATGTCATTCTTAAAAATCACGTTTTTTAATAACCTTTGATGTAACGCTTTTCATGTTTTCCTAATTTAACTAATAAAGCTTTCCAGTATTGTTATCAAACAGACGATGATGAAAAGTGACATGGTGGCTAGTGGTTCCAGCCAATAGAAACCACAAACTTCTAATATTGCCTTATAGGCTATTTTCTCTATTTCACTTCCTGCTAAAGAAAACACATGACTTACACTAAACGAGCATCGACAGCGGTGCCTATCCACGCCATAAGTTTGTTCAACTCTAATCTCTCCTAATGGCACTAGTTTCTATATTTATAGCATATTTTTATTGTTCCCCATGAGTTTCAATGCCGAAGACAATATAATAAAATTACGAAGAGATATCTTTATTTCTACGAGCTTCAGACATTAGCAGAGAACAGAAGGGTTATCTTTTGGAAACCTATGATGTAACTTTTTGCCGCCGTGAGTGTAAGCGATTTACGTTTGTGATTTACACTTTTCTGATAATCTGAAAATGATTGATAAAAAAGACAGAAGCAAGTGTGGCGAAAGACAGTGTGTGAGGGTGTCAGTTGGTGTCAGTAAGGTCTCCTATGTGGGTTCTGCTAAGGCTGGGCGTAGGTGCAGTGTAGAAATAACACGGAGGCACAATACTTGAAGTTTATTCGGCAATTCACAGCAAACAAAAGGACCAAAATACGGTTACAATCTATGTTGCCAACTTAAAAAAAAATACTTTTCGATACGTCGATATGATTTAAAATTAGACAAGAATGTAAGCAGCAATAAAATCAATAACTAATTAATAATTAACCAAAAATTAACCTGGAATCAATCCGAGGAAACAAAGTCTGTACAGCAGTTAAATATTCATTGGAGGTGACGTCATTGCTTCCGCTGAGACGTAGTCTCCCGGTAGGCTCCCTGCGTTTGTAACACAAGTACTCAACAAGGAAACAAGTAAGAACTGTTACGAGTACTGTTACTTTTTAATAACTGACATTAGCCTTTGCAAAACAATGTACCACTTAAGAGAAGAGATAACATAAATACGAAATAAACATTTTCGACACATGAAAAGAAAATTTAATTCGCAGTCCCAATTAAAGAGCACTCACACAGTAAATATTTAGACCAAATTTCGAACGTGGAAAAATCCGAGTGTTTTTCAACTTTTTTAATGACACCTTATCGGGTCCAAGCTTTAAATGGACTGGGTCCATTAAGGGCTTAAGATTTAAGTTCCAAATTTCATTTATATGCGGGATCACACCAACATATTTGTTCAAGTAAGTGGTGTCATATAATGTCCTCAGTAAATGTTGTGAAAAGATACTTTGCGAATCCAAACCCTTTTGTAAAAATGGAGGAAATGTGAAACGTATCCCATTTGAATTTTATTATGTGAAAGCTGTTGTTATTATATGGCCCAAAACCTAGAACTGAATTGTAGAGGGTCAAAAGCATTATAGTAAGATTCTTGGGCCATATTATACGCTGAATTAAACTCTAGACCTTTTAGACAAAATAACAATCTTCGTACAAAATATTTTTATGGAAACTTCAACTAGTCTCATGAATTTTGAATGATTGTCTGGGATACTAACTAAACGGGGAAAATATCATATAAGATCGAAAATTATAAGGAATTGGGCCTCGATCTGGAATCAAGAGCCAGAGAGTAGGATAATGAGAGACTAAGAGGCGTGAAAACATTTCGGAGGAAAATCTCGAGGGAAGTGTTAGTACTTAATTTTTTTTTTTTTTGTGGGATGAAAGAATATTCGATTTCGGTGATTTGCATACCTACCTCCATCACATTGTCATGTTAAATTTTAATAACGATGCAACCTTTCTATAATTCTAAAATTCATACTCATCGTACTTTAATATTGTAACTCTTCCGGTATGTTTGTCTGTCTGACCTAGGATTCTTTTCACACATACATTTAACACAGGATACTTTTTATCCCGTGTATGTTCCCTTGGGATACTTTCAGACTACCACACGGGCGAAGCCACGGCTAAAAGCTCGGAAAGTTATAAAAACAAATAATCTTTTCGAAAACAGAATCCTTGTTGAGTCACATAATTTTTTACATGGCTTTCACACGAGGAACAAATCAACTAATTTCATCGCAGTGTCCCATCTTGTTTTTCCTCAAAAGTCCCATTGGATGGGAACTTTTACAAATAGGTCCCTTGGTGGTGATTTACGGAAGGCACGCTTGTCATGCCGTTTGAGTAGTAGGTACACGGGATTACGATGCTTGCGATAAAATGTGTCAAACTAATGCACGTAGGTGTAAAATCACTTTAAATTGGTACACACATCACTGATTATTTCATACTGTGTAGTAGGTTCTACATAACAGCATTACCTCACGCCTGAAAACCCCGAAGATTGATAGAAGATCGATAGAGAGGTGTACCTATAATTCTGACATATAATTATACCTATATTCAACATTAATGATATTTGTGTAACAATATAACTTAAAAGACTGTCCATGGAGTTTCTGGCCCGTTCTTCTCCATAGGTACCTACCCGCTAATGACCCGCGGGAAGCACTCGTTCCCAATAGCAAACTACCGTCAATGCCCCCTGGGTACCTGGGTGCCCGGCCTGTTATCAGCTTTAATTAAAATAATTGAATACTTAGAAAAACCCATTGTTTACACTAGAGCGGCGATGACGTAATTTCGCACGTGCATCAACTGTAAAAAACCGCCGCGCCACGGTATCTAAAGCAGCTACTACGCTTTGGAATGGGCAACTAGCTTCATATTTCCGACTGACCGACCACTTGACAATGCAAAAGTGCCTGTAAATGGTTTAATTGAAATAAATGCTTTGAGCATAAGTTTGAGTAACACCCACACTTTAACAGCTACGTTTGAGTCCCATGTAATAGGTGGCGAGCCTATTGGCATCAACCGGGCACCAATCCGTGCTCTGGGCTGCTAGTTACTGAGAGATTTCTGATGGAAAATCAAGTAACACTTTGCCCGACCTGGGAATCGGACCCAGGACCACATGCTCAGCAGTAGTGCTTGTGTCCACTGGACCAACGAGGCAGTGCTAGACCAGACTAAGTACCTACTCTGTAATTCCAAATAGTCTGATAAACTGGTGAGAATTCCAAGCTTCACAGCACAGGCTCATCGCCGCAAGTTTGCCTGCTTGTCGGTCTTCTACAGATTGTACTTCGGCGAGTGTGCCCAAGAACTCCACGAGCTTATTCCACCGGCTCCCTTTCCATCGGTCATCAGGACAGAACAGAGAGTGTACAGGCTTCTTCTGTATAAGCTCACTCCACCGTCGACTCTATCTCTGTCACCACTGACCTAGACTAGAGTCAAGGGCAAACCCATCTTAAAAAAAAAGTGTGTGTACAATAATCTTGTTACTTTATAGTTTGTGAATGCTTATTGAAACTGATTTAGTTTTCGTATTCAATGCCATAGAGTTGAATTTTGCAATTTAGCGAATTTACATCAAATGAAATACCTACTCATTAAGTGCGAGTAAGTCGCGTCAGGTAAATTGTGTTTATCGGGTCTTGCCGGTACTAATGAGTTTTCTTATGTACTCCTCTTAGTCTATTTACATACATGACGTAATCAAAGTGAATTGAGATGTAAGGTACACATAGAATGATTGAATGCCTAAAGTTTGGGGAAGACACCCATTTGTCACGTATAATAAATGCCCAATAACTCAAAATTTTTGTTTATTTCAAACTTACAGCGCGCAGTGAATAAACAGTTATTTGGTCTATACAGCATGTCTCACAAAAAAGTGGTCATATTTAAGGGTGTAGTAAAAATAATCAGCCGTCCCATACAATCATTTCAATACATATTCGACGCTGATAATGTTTTCGCTATTACGATGTTGGTCCCATGAAGAAAGTTGTTCAAACTCAAACTCAAAGCATTTATTTCAAATAGACCATTTACAGGCACTTTTGAATTGTCAAGTTCAGTTTGATGGTCTCTTAAATATGACCACACTTTTCTGATACATGCTGTACCTATAGAACATCTAAAAAAATAATGAATCTATCTGCGTCTTTTTATCGCATCAAAGAAACGAAAGACAATACTTTTATGTTGTGGAATAAATAATAATAGACTGACGCACACTGCTAGAGGCATGACTACTAACTTGAGAAGACCAACAAGGTGAATGAGAAGCTGCTGAATGCACTAACAGTAACAATGGGTTTAATTTTGACAGTTCAACAATATTCATTGCGTTATTTACGTTGTTGTACAGTCAACATTTTCGAACATAAAGGAGCAATGGATTAGCAATATCCTTCAAAATTATTCAGATTGTGATTCAGACTGTGTTACATAATTATGGCGCTGTTTGTAAATTCAAAATTAAACATAGCAGAGGCAATTTTCTTCAATATTCTCTTTACAAGAGCATGAAATAACCGGAGCTGAATACATATTTTAACAACTACTCAAAAATCAAAAGTCATTTATTCAAATTAGGCTGAGAATCAGCACTTTTTGAACGTCAAAATCACATAAGTCAGTCCCCCCAAAACGCCCACCCTTCACCACTTCCTAGTGCTTTAGCTGGGAAGAAGAAGTGGCGGAACAAACTCCCCAGCAGCACTGCTGTCTGTTCAGTTAGTAGAACTGGATTCTATATATTATATTAGGTAAATAACATTACGAAACACAAAAATATTAAAATTATTTGCCATATTATGTCAGCTAGCACACGCCAATATTTAAAACTATACTCAAGCAGAAATAAATAATAAAAACAAAAACGCAAACAGAACTTAATACATAATAAAAAGCCTCCTGGCATAAAGGGCGTGCCCGCTTACATATGCAATGCTGCATTATGTTTATATGTATATAGCTGTAACTTGTAGCCACAAATGATAAACTAGGACCTTTGAAGTAAAATAAAGAAACATTAATTACTAAGAACAATAACAAAACCATATATATATACTCAAGTTTTCAATACAATTATAAATGCATTATTTTATTGTGTTTATTTACAAAATTGCTGAATGCGAAACTTCGTTCGGTAATTGGTAAGTAGATATTATAATATTGTATTAAATATTTTTTTAAATTAAATGAAGTAGTTTTCCATTCGTAATCTATAGTGCATGAACCGCAGATTCTGTCAAAATCAAAATCAAAAGTCATTTATTCAAATTAGGCTGAGAATCAGCACTTTTTGAACGTCAAAATCACATAAGACAGTCCCCCCAAAACGCCCACCCTTCACATGGTCATGTCGACAATAGTCTAGAATCTTGATTTCGGCAGTCTAGAGTCTACTAGAGTTAACGGTTGGTAAGCACACAGTTTCAAAGATTGATTAAGTCGAGTGTTAGAATTTCTCAGTGGCTGTCCAGAGTCTGGATTTGTGCCCAGTTGATGGCAATAGACTCGCCCCCTATTACATGGCACTTAAACATATCAGGCGAAATGTGTGTGTCCTATAGGAACACCTCTGGCCATCCCTTCGGGGTAACAAGGCATGATGTTATGTTATTTATGTCGAGTGCTACTTAATTTTAGGTTCTTAGTAAAGTGTACCTTTTTTTTATAAATAGTATCTCGCAGGTCAACCTAGGAGGTTGTCGGCTGCTTAACCGGGCTTGCCTGTGGTTGCCTTAATAAATTAAGGCCTCCCGCCAGGGCTTAAAAAACTTATAAACTAGGCGACTTTACGCTAAGGGCACCCCTTGTGGGGTACGAACCTCAGTTTAGGGCGTCGCCGGGGGTGGGGGCGGAGACAGGCTGGATCAGAATTATTATTAGGGGACCAATTTAAAACTACAGGCTCAGCGGCGGCGGCGGTGCGGTCTGGCTCGAGCAAGGGACGTGGATTGGAGCATCGTCGCAGCAGGCCTCGGTGGCGAAGACGGATGGACGGCGGTCTGTTTCTGTGTTTTCTGAGAGTACTGGTGGTCTTTCTACTCTCCTGGAGGAGAGTAGTGGCGTTGCGTCGTCGGGATAATTAAGTGTAGCGGGCGGCCGCTTTTCTCAGTGGATTGGTGTGTTTTCAGCCACGGTCAAGGAAATGATTTGCAAGGCGTTTCATTAACTGCTGGATGATGGGCATTCTAAGGCCAAGGTGAAGGTTCATATTACGGACATAGAAGAGGGCTCCCGTAACCTTTCTGAGGAAACGGTTCTGGTGGGTCTGCGTCTTAGGAAAATGGCGTGGCTTTGCGTATGCAAATACGACGCAGGCATAGGTCATGATGGGATGGATGACTGCGGTGTAGATGCGCAATTTGTACTTTAGCTGCGGGTGGTTAATATGAAGTGAAGCTTACCGAGAGCGAAACAGGCCAGCGAACGAGCCATCTTGATGCGCTCAAGGATTACATCTAGGCATTTAGCTCGCTTCTTCCAAGGGATCGGCTTGCCATACATAGTGATCGGGCTAGAGGTAAAGTGTACCAAATAGGTAGTTCTTAACATAGGTAGTTTTATAATACCTATGTGCAATTTCGGTACATTGAGAAAATAAGAGTGTGGATAATGTGCCTAGTTTTGCTAAAACAATCTTAGTTAAACTCTTGGCACAGTAAGTATTGTCTTTAATATCAACCCTAGAAAATAATCCCTGTCATTATTTTTAATAATTTGTTGCCCCAATCGCTTAGAGATAACTCTGTTATTTAATTCTGATGTCTTTAGTGAAAAAAAAATATTGTTGAAAATTAGTTCTTCCATTCGATCGTTAAGGTTTTTGGGAAATAGGAATTCTTCTTCTAATGGCTAGGTCTAATCCCAGACTAACGTCAGTGACTGTGGACCGCTACATACCAGAAAATATACAAACTTACTGTCAAATAAACGGCCTCGTTTTTAACGCATCTCTAAAAACTTCTCCTCCACTTATTATCATGTACTTAGTAACACCGCGCTCTTGTTTATGTACGCAGCGTTAATAACACTTGAAAAATATTAATTTTCCTATATTGTTAAACTTCGCGATTTTCGTTTATGAACTTTTGTGTCCAAATTAAAAATGAGTGAGCATTACTTTCCCTCTTTTTACCACAAAACATGACAAGGGAAAAAGTTTGAGATGAATTATTATTAGGGTGAATTTCCAAAGAACGAAGAAGGCCCGCTTTGAGGAAAACACGCAAATAATGTTGGAAATGGCTGAATATTTGCATTGAAATATTGGTGATAATAAAATGCCAATTTAATTGAGTCGGAAATATTGTTAATGAGGACTGGAGTCAGCCATGATGCTAATAGATTAATTATGAGCTGCATGTTGCACTGATATAAATAATATATATAAAAATAATATATAGCCTTTTTACTCGACTACCTACGGCAAAACCAGAGTCACACATAATAACTAGTCCAGTAGGTAATTAAGGTATAAACCATATACATAACATGTGACACCGGGTATACGAAAACCATGCCAGGGTTGCGGGAAAGTCCGAAAGGGTTACCGTGGCACCTGGCACAGGCAGCTGAAGGAACACGGGCGGGTTTTAGCCAGTAAGAGTCTGACACGCCCTCCCGCTCCGCTCAGAGCGGGAGAAGTTATTTGATTATTTCCCATCCTAGAAAAAAAAAGGTTGTTCACGATGTTTTCCTTCACCGATGTCAGTAATGTCCAAAATAAACTTAGAAAGTATATAAATTAATTAAAAAAGTCACACTGGTAGTTGCCCAGATTTTAACCCAAAACCTCGTGCATGAGTGGTTAACCACTGGGCCATCACACTAAAAACTTGAAACCTCATCTTTGAAAAATTATTCCAAGATTTACGTAACGAGATTTACATAAAGGAATTATTGGCACTTATATCTTATTTAGTATCGCATTTAAGAATATATATTATTCAATCGCGATTCGCGTTGACTTTCACGTTTAAAATAAAGAAAACTTTACATTTAAAACCTTTGACATTAGAAGAAGGGCTATCCTGATTGAAATCGTAATTAAATTAGATAAGAGACCTTTCTCCAATTTGAAATAAACAAAAATTTAAATTAACTCCATTATAAAGTTTCTTAAAGTTTTCAATTTGAATATTTAAGAACTTAGGTAACTTCTGAGTCTGTAGCGTAATCAAAGTTATTATAATGCCTGTGTGGAGTCAGTTAGGTATTTTATTAACGGACTTCAATAAAGAGGAGGTTCTCAATTATTTGCTACGATACGAAAGGGTACCATTATATAACTCATTCAACTACTGAATGAGTTATTTTCTCTCTATTTCGGTCAAAGATTAGAGATGGAGCTAACCTTTTTGTTTTCATACATCTTCTTCTAACAGTATTCCCTAAAACGTCTGTTGACGACTTTGGGACACATTTTTGACTAAGATCATTTCGGTAAATGACCACTGAACTATGCAAACTTAAGGGGCACAACAATACACCTAAAATTTTGCTGCCGTTATACTACCTACTATAATAATTACATCGTAGTTAAAGGTATGCAAACGTGGTGAGTTCACAATACAATTAAAATAATTACTCCAAACTATAGGCGGCCGCAAAGGCTGAAAACATTATGGTGAAACCAATTTGCGTAAAGAGACATATTCGACAATATCGAAAGCTTATCTGATACGTCGCAACACGGTAATTTATCGAACGACTCGGCTGAATATGTAATTTCACAATTTTCGGGCACATTTTTAAATGAACGTAGGTGTATATTGAAAATATTTCAGTTCTGCTAAAACTCTCTACCTACCCATATATATACATATGTATACCTACTCATGTTAATCTATTTTTAAAAGGAGGGGGTAATCGATTCTTCGGTATTTTTGTATAAGTATTGTGTTATAATAATTATACTTAACGGAAGAGTCACGAGTACGGGATGTCATTTGACAACGAAACGCAAGCTTGAAGTTGGCGCGCTTCGACAGAGTCTAGCCTGACGTTCGTGCGAGTCAGCGACAGCGCTACAGTGGCGTGGCGCAGCTCTCTGGACCATCGGTCATTGTTTGGACAACAAGTGCTTAGAATCTGTCCAAAGTTTCGTTTAAAAAAAATTGTAAAGTTCAAATATAACCTAAAAATCAATAATCATCTTCAGAGTTTTTCTTCTCGCCCGCAACACACATCTACGCCCAGTAATAATGTTCAACGGTGAAGAATCAAGTTCAAAAAAACAATATCACACAACCTAAGAAATAAAAATAAACTACAACGAAGACAAGCTGGTACTAACTATGGTAAAAAAACCATATTGTTCAAAGGAGCAAAGCTGTTTATTGACCTGCCAAATGACGTAAAGGACTGTAACAACATTAACTCATTCAAAAGAAAACTAAAAAATCACATTACTAAAATATAGACATACCGCATACCTATCAATGAATGCTAGCAACTTCTTACTTATCTAATATTTATTTGTATAACTGAGGCATAATGTATTTCACTTAGATTTAAGCATTTACTTTGTATCTCATTGTAAGTGAACCTATATATTGTTCTTATGAGAATAAATTCTTTAAACCTAATCGGCCTCCAACTGTTTCATAATAATATGAGAATAAATTCTTAAAACCTAATCGGCCTCCTGTCCCGACATAAAATATATAATTATGTTGCCTAATATAATTTTGTTCTTGATCTGGTAAGGAATTTTGGGAATAAAGACTCTTTAATCCTACTCAAAGGACTGGCCTGTAATACAGAGGACTGACGTGTCTGGAAAAGGAAGAGGTAGGTGTTTGCCCAATAATGGGATATTACAGATAATCCAGATAATCAAATATTTTGATCCTTCGAGAACATCGTGGTAGCTTTAGCTAGTGAGCATTTGGCTGCTAAGTTTTAAAGAGTAGGCGTTTGTAACAATCGAATGATCTATAAATCTAGATACAGTAAATATAACCAAACTATAAAGATTTTATTTCTTCCAATTAAATCTTTAAATAGAGTCAGGGTTAATAATTGTTAAATAAATTGACACTTTTCTTTAAGCCGTGTTATACCCATTTCATACAACTGTCAAAGTGTTACAGTGGTGATTTGAATATACAGACAACTAAAAGTTGGTTGTAAATTTGCTTAACTTAGCTTCCATGACTTTAGTAAACCACCTTGTTGAAGTCTGACTGTTTGAATACTTTGACTGACTGGTTGGTGCAGTTGGTAGCAACCCTGCCTTCTGAGCCGCTGTCCCGGGTTCGATCCCCAGACGAGTTAAACATTTGTGTGCATGACCATGTCTGTTTGACCTGTGTACACACCCAGGTGTATGTATATCAGTCATCAGGTTACCGTAGTTCAGGTTCTACCTAGTTCGGGACCTGAAGACCTTGTGTGAATGTTAAAAAAAAAAACTTTATGTATACAGGGTAGGAATGAACATCGATGCGCAAACTGCAACCATGAATTCAGCACATGATGCTAGCCCTCCATATCGTAGAAATTTTAAGACAGTTATCAAAAAAAAAAAAACTGCTGTTACATAGAAAAGTGCAATACCTACGCGGTCAAAATGTATGGCAGAGCAAATTTAGTTTTCATCATCATCATCATTTATTTATTTGTTGGATAAGTACAATCCAATATTGTTAGTAAGGACATCAAACAACTTACCAACTATTGTTAGCACATATACCTCTGTCAATTAATAAATTCAAAAAACATGTCAGAGACGATAATAATGATAATAATTCATCATGTTCATTCACAATACACTACTTCTGGGCACGGTTAGAAGGCAACACTATCGTCCTCGTCCAGTGCTTCCATAAAAGGCCATCAGTCCTTTCCGATACGGTCATCGGTATCATCGGTATTTTAATAACCGACGAAAAATGTCAACACCGGGTGGTTCAGAATCTTATCTGAATCCATGGTTACAGTTTGTGCGTCGCTGTCTCTGTCACCCTGTATAATGTAATCCACGATGGGCCCGATCCATTACGTTTAGATTAAATTCTTCTTTCGAAGGGCCTTCTACGTGTTGGACCTTAGTACTACACAAGCCTTCGTAAAAATGGGGCATACTTGGCCCAGAATGTGCTGCCTGACCGTTAGCGGCGTTTACTAATAAATAGGTACAAATTATAGCGTTATAAAGGGTGTTTTTGACAGCCCTCCACAAAAACACAGGATTGATTCAGCTCCTTATTCTGAATCATATCCCACTGGCAATTTTTTCAGAAAAAAAAAAGTATGCCGTAACGTAACGTAATAAAAGACGCGGCCCAGGTGCGCCGGGGAGCGCGCGGGGGGCGGGGGCAGCCTTGCTCAAGCTCGCTGCGCTGCCGTCCGCTACGTGCGTTTTGCCACGGTAACGATACATTGCGTGTGAGGTAAGTGATCACGATGTCCCCCCATAAAACAAATCTGGTTTTTTGGATTCCCTTAATGTTCCTGAAAGAATTTCACGTACCGGTCATCTTGCGGAGGGCTGTCAAAAACACCCTGTATACACTCGAAAAGGTCACAGAGTCATGAGACTTCGCGTTCATACAGGCCGAATGACGCTAACCAACACCCCAACTTGCTATCACTATTCAAAGCATTTTGAATGAAATTCCTAATCCATCAATTTATAGAGGTACGAGGAACAGTGTGTAAAGTTCGCTCATACCTTCATAGAAAAGGGAGGATCCTCCGACCAGACGGGTGTCGTGTCTGGTGGGTAACTGCACGATGATTGATGTCGGGAATTTGTATAGATGCTAGTCGCGCGGTAAACTCTGCTTGCGCGATTCAGGATTTGCGTGACGTCAGTATGACGCGCAGCTCGCATGTGGCGATGTAGATACCGCTAAAAATTCATAAATATGTTTCAAAAATGCGTATGCTCAACACCGTATATAGCTTTCAATGCTTTTGAATTTTCAAAATAAATGGCTTTGCCACTGTAATTCTGTTACGCAATTACCCCGCAGTATCTTGTGGTACCGAACTGCTGGGGAGTTTGTTCCGCCACTTCTTCTTCCCAGCTAAAGCACTAGGAAGTGGTGAAGGGTGGGCGTTTTGGGGGGACTGTCTTATGTGATTTTGACGTTCAAAAAGTGCTGATTCTCAGCCTAGTTTGAATAAATGACTTGATTTTGATTGATTTTAACTAACTAATCCAAGAAACTTAATCTAGATCAACTAGTGCAAAATGTGTTGGAAAGGTGATGATTAAGATGAACTTAAAATGTTTTATCAACGCATGTGGAGGTGAAATTTCACGGGCTTGATCAGGCAAACCGGTAAAATTCTGCCAAGGAACGGGTTTTAGCTACGAGATATTATGTCCTTTTCTTATATATTTTTAAAGCGTCCTCTTTCATGTTCTGGTTACCCATCTCATTCAGTTTCATAGCTTGCTGCTTAAAGCTATAACATTTATATATATTTATTGTGCGTCTACTGCATCACAGTTTTCTTGGTAGAATAACTGAAACCAAGGTTTTTCTGTAAATTTTTACTGCAGTTGCAATAATTATGACTATGAGCGCCAAATAAATTAAAAAATTCACAGTGGACTCGAATTCGTGCTTTTTAAGCATTGTATTGAACCCAAGTTATTTTATTTTTTGATTTTCTTTAATTGATTGTCTAATAGGTACACTACTTACTCTATACTCAGCTTTACTTTTCTACAAACTACCCATAAGTATGTACTCAACTTTAAAAATAAATCATAGTCTGTGCTCCAAATTTAAAAGATTCAGTGCGTGACATACAGCATTTATTATTCACAGACAACTGAAATAGAGCACAATTTTATTCTATTAACTTCTCAAATAGCAGTCGCATTTCGCAAAAAAAATATTAAGTACGCGCTGTCTTTTGAGTGCTTTTACTTCGTAAATATTATCATCAAAGTATGCATATTTTAGCAAGATTGTGATCTTGAGAGTTCGCAATTATATTTTTATTTGCGTTACTAATTGAATAATATATATTGAAATAAACTATGTTGATTTAATGCACTCTTTTAATTCTCTCTATAAGTGTCTAGGCGGAGTTCATAAAGATTACAATAGAAAAGATTACTCTTTATTATATGTAGCAGAACCAACACAGGCACAATTATTAGAATCGCTATGGATTATAGTTAATTTAGATTAACGCCATGTATTATCGTTTGTTAGAAACGTCAAGCAGTATAATGCTTGGGTGAGGCCGTAGACAGAGAAACTAATAGACGCAGTGACGATTCCTTTCTCGCTTACACAAGAAAGAGAGCGAAAATTACGCTATGAATGTTTTAGACAGAGATACAACTATCAATTTTTTTGTCTCTTACCGTGTAACCTGTTTTTTCAAGGTCCGCAACTCAAATTGCGAAACATACTTTGACACTTCGTGCCGTCATTGTGTTTGGTGTTAAAATTTTGCTTATTTTTATGATAAAAAACGATTTTAATCTAGTGAGAAGACAGAGAAATTATCCGTATTTCACATCGACGATTATACAATGGTGCGTTGTCGTGTTATTTCATGTAAAAGCGATAGTGAGAAGAAAATTGCCGGTGTGTCTTTTCACGCGTAAGTACGACGGTTTTGTACCTAATTATAGTTTCTTAAATGATGATTATTTATGCCATAGCATGACGGAACGATATGTCTCATTAAAACTGAAGATAATAGGATTTTGTCGAGTTTTTAACATTCATAACCAATAAATTATATCATGTAAGCGTTGCCAGCGTCAGCTCAAAAATGCCCCGAGTCACGATAAAAAATATTGGCTCTACAATGTAATAAAAACAAAAAATATTGGATCAAATAATAGCATAGTATATGTGTATAATTATATATATATGTATATACATCAATAATGTGTTTTTTTTCAAATTGTTTGGAGTGTTTAGTTTCTAAGTGTTAGTGTTTTTTTTAGTTACCTCATAAAGGATAAACATGATATAGTGCTGTTTGCAGACGACACTTCACTTTTATTTAAACTCAAACGTCAGCAGCTGGTTACTGACAATGTAAATAGTGCCCTCGCAAAAGTAGTTAACTGGTTTAATGTTAATAACCTTCTTCTTAACGAGAAAAAAACGAAATGTATTAAGTTTACGATACCTCATGTTAGACAAGTAGAAACAAGTATTCTCATAAAGAGTGAAGTGTTGAAACCCGAAAATACCACAGTATTCTTAGGCATAACTTTGGATGCCAAGCTTCAATGGGGCCCCCATATAGATAAATTGTCAAAGAAGCTTAGCTCTGCAGCATACGCCGTTAGGAAAATTCGTGGTTTAACTGATTTAGAGACAGCCCGTTTAGTATACCTACTTTAGTTATTTTCATAGTGTAATGTCGTACGGTATTCTGTTGTGGGGATATGCCGCCGATATTCAGACGATTTTTGTTTTACAAAAAAGGGCAATTCGTTCAATTTATAAATTAAGTCCCAGACACTCCCTGAGAGACAAATTTAAAGGGATTAATATAATGACTGTGCCTTCTCAGTATATTTATGAAAATCTTTTGTATGCACATAAAATTATTAATCTGTTTAAAAAGTACAGTGATATCCATAATTTAAATACTAGGAACAAACACAAATTTGTTGTTCCTACTACAAGGCTCAAGAAAATAGGTGGCCCGTTTAGATGCCAATGTATACGTTTTTATAATAAACTTCCTAGCCACATTAAAGCACTAAGCCTTAATAAATTCAAATCTTTTATAAAAAGGAAACTATGCCAGAATGCCTATTATACTGTCAAAGACTATATGTATTGAGGACAAAAAGGCTTGGGATTGAGTTGCTCCAATAAAGCACAGGCAATGTTAATTTATTTTATTTCGCTAACTATTTTTACTTTTAATCTTTGCTATAAGTATGTATACTTATTTTCATATACAATGACACTAATATTTACTGTACAAAGTATTATATTATTTTAAATTATTGTGAATGTGAGGACTATGTGTGTTTTTGTTCCAGTTTTAATCATGTTCTGGCAGTTTGAGTAGCTGATGCGGCCTACCAAAATGTCCTTTCTTTGGTATTGTTCGTCGAATCGTTGAGCTCCTTAAGTTCTGAGTTGAGCTGCACGGTTACTGACAAATGCGTGCACTGACTGGACAGGTCCACTCAATATGTGTGGTTCTTTCCTCAAAAGACCATTGCAGACACCGATCTACATAGCCTTCACATGATCTGACCAAGATTTTGTCTGGACTTTAAAAGAGACTGTGACCTCTGAGTTTGTTTCGGCCTTTCTTCTCAGAGTAGTCACATAGGAAACGCCGACCTCATCTAGTTTAAAATAAAATATGATTGACGTGTAAAAGTGTTTGTTCAAACCTACTTACAGAAATAAAATCATTTATCATTTAAGTAGTATAATAAATCTTAATTAAAAAACTCGTTTCGTTTCAATTAAATCCTGAAAATAATTTACCCTACTTCATCTAATAACACTCCAAAAACAGGGGAATGCAGTTACTATGGCAACATTATACGCACACATTGACATATTATCTCTGTCTCGACTGCGGTTACAGGGTCCCTTCGTCTATTAGTTTCTCTGTCTACGGGTGAGGCCAATACAGGGCTTGGCAACTGTCAGTTGTCATTCTTTGACATTGGACGTATTTGACGTGACAGGCGACGGTGGGGGACTGGACTTGATGGTTAGACAAACGCGAGAGGTTGTGCTGCCAGCCTGTGTTGAACTTATAACGTTTCCGTATTTAAATCCATTTCCATCGGCTTGATTACTTGAGATTTTGTTAATTTGTTAACGGGAGTGAATAAATAGACGGTTGTAATCAGTGTTGAGACTGTTATTTCGTACCTGCATCATGTCGAACTCGGACTCCGATAATGAAATAACCCAAATGGGCGATCTACCCTCGTTGTATACCATACAAATTACAGATATAAATGTAGACATTTTACATAGGGTGACATAATCATAGTCTGTAAAAGGTTGCTTTAGCGATAAGACCGCCCGTCTTATCGCTAAAGCAACCTTTTACAGACCACCTTTGGATGGATTAAAGGGAGAAGGAGAGAAAATACTGCATGTATTCAGTGGTGTACCATGTAAGTACATATACAACAAATACTTATACATACAACAATAGCAAGAACAAGAAAACTATATGTAATGATGATGTTTAAGGACAGAAGAAGTGATTTTTAACCAGAATTGAAAAAATATTTTGGCCTTTTGGGTTAAACTGATCCATTAACAAAAATAATGTAAGCTACAGTATTTGGGTTCTGACTTGTGCATTTTATGTTTCCCTATCTAAATATTTAGAGCACAAGCACAAATACACGTATGCATGTTGTAAATACGAATATTGAAACAACAAAACCGCTGAATGTCAAATTCCTAAACTAAAGTGAATTGATGAAACCCAATATTCCGTCACATAGCTCCTTGTTTGCTTGCACTTGCTGAAGCAATTTTTTCTTTCGATATCAACAGCATAATTCCTTCTGTATCCAGAAGAAGTTTTTGTCCCTTTTCTCGACTCCTGTGGGCTACCTGCTGTTTTATTTTTATAATGAATGAGTTCCGGAATACGAAAACAAAGTCAAAGCATTTTTCAAATAGGTACATAAATTGATTGTTCAACAATATCCTGAAGTCATGTTTCTTGATCAGTGCAGGTGTATTGTATATTAACTACATTAATTATCGCTATAGGTGGTGTTAACACGCCCATTATTATTGTCCTAATCCAATTTACAATGTAGATACACCGCTTACAGCTTGATAGTTTCGAGATCGTGATAATGTTCTAATTAAGACCAAACTGATGAACCTAGAGATATCCCTAAAGACTTACAGTATTGTAAGTATAATTGTACTTTCGAATAATATTGACTAGCAAATTGAAACGAAAGAAGATAACAAGTGAAAATACCTATTGTATGTACAGTATATCACACGTCTGTGGTGACGCTTTGACTTTAAGCTGACCTAGCGTAGTACGGAGTATGAATAGAATGCGAGACCAGCATAAACAGGTTTATTTACAACTGACGTGCAGCCTACTGTCTTGTTTGATAACATTAACTTATATGATCTTAAACGCATGACTCGAAGTAAGCTATCTGATCTTCAGAACGTATAATAATGAATCAATACGACCTCTCACCAAAGCAAACCTTTCATTTTCAACCGTCGCGTCGTTAAGTCAAAAAGCTTCAATACAAAAATATCCACGGTACAAAGCTAATATCCCGAAATTTCTCACAGAAAGGGCTTTGTTGTTCGTGTATTGATTTTGTAGCTCCCTATTATTCTCTGTCAAACTCCTATTGTATATTTATTTAGATAGATCACAAGGAGCTCTGCCGTCTTTTCTTAGATTTACAATTGTAAGCTATTTTTATATTAATTTCTTTCAGTGGGACTTTAGTGCTGTATCTGTAATGTTGTTTGGACTTGTTTACTTAATAAGTCGATGTTTTTGTTTTTTGTTTTTCACGTTAGTTACTTTTGAGGAAATAAAGGTCAGGCGGAAAGTTGTCGAGAAATAAGCCAGTAGCTGGTTTTACTGAAAATAAATAGACGTTTTTACTTTGAGATTGCTTAGTATCGGTTTTCATTTGTAAAAATGAAAATAGGTAAAACCAATATATGAGTTTATATTGTATGTAATACACATAAATATATATAAATTCACGCCTTCTTCACATGGGGTAGGCAGAAACTACAGAAAGCCACCTGCTACGATCCTTAAAGCTAAAAAGTAAAAAATAAAAATCTTTTTTACAAAAAAAAAAAACAAACGATTTAAAAAAATAACACTTTAAAGCGAAAAATAACTTTAATTTCGGAACTCGGTGGCCAAAACTAAAATACAGATCCAAAGACACCGACTTCCGTAATTAAAGTTGTTTTTCATTTTGTAGTGTTTTATTATTTTGGAAGTCGGTTGTCAGTGTAGGGCTTATAGAATGGAAGTTTAGTTACGAACGACTATTCTAGCCGCAAGCGGCAAACGTCTATAATGTCTATCGGAACTTTGTGATAAATGGTCTCGACACTCGTCTGCTGCGTTGTGTTGAGCTTCGTATAAAAAGTAATAATAATATGCAGGGTGGCAGGGACACGAACGTGCAAACTGAAACCATAAATTCAGCAGGTGATGATAGACCCCCTTTTTTTTTTTTTTTTTTTTGTGGGTGGGAAATCATCAAATAACTTCTCCCGCTCTGGGCAGAGCAGGAGGGCGTGTCAGACTCTTACTGACTAAAACCCACCCGTGTTCCTTCAGTTGCCTGTGCCAGGGGCCACGGTAACCCTCTTGGACTTTTCCGCAACCCTAGCAGGCATCGGTCCTAGCAAACCCCGTCATTGGTGCTGACATCTCTTTGAGGCGCGCGTGGAACACAACGCGCCGTCGACCCGGGCCTGGTCCTTATCGAACGGCGAGCTGCCCATTGCTCGCCGTTCGCAAGCCCGCGCCTACGGTGGCCGGGAATCGGCCTGCGATTCCCGACGCCCAGGGCGTCTCCTGCGGCGGCTAGGGGCGTGAGGGCGCAAACTTTGCCTCTCCCTCACGCGTTCCGCCTCCTCCTTCGCGAACATTACTGCTTCGCAGAAGGAGGTGACGGCTTCCCAAGCCCTCTCGCTCCGTACCATGGCCTGGACCAAGGCCGGACGCGAGAGATCGCCACCGCCAATCGCCTCCACGAGGACACGGCGGTGCTCCGCCCAAGCCGGGCAGACCTCCACCGTATGCTCCACCGTGTCCTCCGGGCGATCCACACAATGGTGACACCCGGGCGTTTCCTCCCGCCTTATTCGGAACAGGAACCTCCCGAAACAACCGTGTCCGGTGAGGACCTGCGTCAGGCGGAAGGTGAGGACGCCGTGGCGCCTCTCTAGCCACTCCTCAAAGAGGGGACTTATCGCCGCAATTGTGGCGTGCCCAGCGCTGGGTTGCGATAATCGCACTCTCCATGCCGCCCTGAGATCCCGCCGGAGCTCTGTCCGCTGTACCGTGATTTCTCGCGGCAGCGGAGCTACGCCCCGGCGTTTCGCCTCCTCGCGCCACTCCCAAACGTGCGCGAGGACTTTTGCCTCCAGATCCCATGGCGGTAATCCGGCAAGGAGGCTCGCCGCCTCACCGGATGATAGACCCCCTAGCGTGAAAGTTTTTCGTTAGTAATAAAAAAAAGTCTGCTGTTTCATGGAAAAGTGCAATACCTACTCGGTCAAAATGTGTAAGCATAATCAGCCTGCAATGTCCTCACTGCTGGGACACAGGCCTCCTCTCGGTGAGAGGGGGGAGCCGTAGTCCACCACGCGGGCCCAGTGCGGGTTGGTAGATGTCACATGTCTTAGAATTTTTTGGTTCTAGGACATCTTTTTTTCTTTTCATATAAGACACAACATCCACACAAGGTCTTCAGGTCCCGAACTAGGTAGAGCCTGTACTAAGGCAACCTGATGACTGATATACATACTTATATACATATAGACACCCAGACACAGGTCAAACAGACATGTTGACATGACATGCACACAAATGTTTGACTTGTCCGGGGATCGCCTCAGAATGTTTCCTAATGAATGGCGGTTTCCTCACGATGTTTTCCTTCGAAAAATGTGTTAAAAGTAATGTGTGTGTGTAATAATGTCTATAAAAAATATCTATAGTTATTCAATTACAAATTATTTTAATAACTTTCCTGTAAGTAAATCGTCGAATGTCGTGATGGCTTTGAGATTAATGTTTCGCCTCTCTTGCAGAAGGTCGTGGGTTCATGTGACTTTTAAATTCTTAAGTAGATACTTTCTGGGTTTATCTTATAAAATGAGACTAGTTAAAGGTGTTAACGCTGTTATCAAACAAAGACCAACCAAAACTAAGTAGTTAATTAGTAACAACTTTTTGCCTCGTAAAAGGCTAGTAACGAGGTGCTGAATATAAAACAAATATCTTGATAAAAGGTTTTTCTCAGTAGGTATCGTTTAGTGGGTATTAGGTTTAGTCTCATATTTTCGTAAGACCTGATAATAGTAACTATCCCAATAGTTATAAGAACAACTAATAATTCAATCACATCATCACCATTTGCTTGAAGCAGTCCAATTTGAGAGTACCTGCGTCACCCGAAACGACAGGGAACAGTGCCTCCTCCCGAGTCAGTGATCGAGCACCGGCCGGATTTCCTCGATGGTGACGAGGCCAGCGGTAGGGCGTGAGAGCCTGTCCCGCCATCCCGCCACCAGGACCTCGCGAAGCTACGACCGACGCTGTTTCATAATGTCGCTGCATCGGTCGCTCGCCCCGCACCCTCCATTCCTCGCGCTTCCGATACAGTGACGCGAGCACTTTCACCTCCAGGTTCCAGGGTGGGGATCCAGTGAGTGCACTAGCCGCCTCGTAGGAAGTCGAGCGGTACTCTGATGGCTCTGACGGCCATCGTTCTCTGCGGCTGTCGCAGAACACAGATGCTATCGGCCGTCACGTCAGCCGCCCAGATCGGGGCTTCACAAAGGGCCATCGACTGCACGATCCCCACGTAGAACCGCCTACAAGCGGCGCTCGGGCCCCCCAGATTAGGAAGCAGCGTTGTCAGTGCCCCAGCCGCACCCAACAACTTGGGCGCCAGCCGCCGGAAGTGGGGGCCGAAACCCCACCGGCTGTCGAGCACCAATCCTAGGTACTTCATGGTACGCTTGACAGCGATTCAAACCCCCCCGATCACTGTGTGTGATCCGAACGGTGGCGCCCGCCGGGGACCATCAAATACCATGGCCTCCGACTTGTTTAGGGCCACCTCCAGGAAAGTGTGGAACCCTTTGCCAGCATCTGTGTTCCCTTCCACATATAACGTGTCAGGCTTCAAAGCAAGAGTGAACAGGCATCTTCTGGGCACGCTCGCTCTATCGTTAACCTCATCCATCGCCAATTCGCAATAAAAAAAGGTTGCCACAGAGTAGGTACTTTGTAAGACAATAGTTAGAGGCAAGCATAACTTTCGTACGCAACGATCAAAACCGTATGATAACAAGAGCTCCAAGTTAAATGAGAAATAATGCTGCCAAATCTGCCCTAACCGCGGACTATAGAGTCCTAAGTGAGACCAATTAGAGGGAATTGGTTTCACTTACTACTTTAATTAACGTATGCGTAATGAAGGACTTAATCACATTAAACTAAGTAAAGTTTCGGACAGTTTCCCTGATCCGTATAGAAACAGGTGAATCAGGGAGTTCCGGGGAATTGTACAGAATATCCGACAACTTTTGTTTTCAGGGGCTGTAATGTAAACATATACAGAGGTATGTGGTCCTCTTGGGCTTAGACATACCCACAGAATGTCCCTAAATACGGATTATAGCAAACATAATAGACACAACATTTGGTTTTATAATCTTCTTAAATTCATAATATTTTGATACTTAGACACCTTTACACAGTCTCTTTAGTGTTTTGTTTCGTGTGTTCTTTTTACCGAAAGGAACTATTTCAAATGTCAGCCTGGACAATATACACCACACTATTATTATAATAGATACAAAAGGATACAAAACTATGCAACTTGGATAATATGAAACCAATAAGTAGAAAAAGACTTTAAAAACTGAAACTCACTATAATTAGACATAGACACGCAATGAAATAGTTCACTAATTGGAAAACTGTGAAAGATTTGCAAACAATTAATGTACTTATTATATTATATTTAAAAGTTTTAACAACATTTTCAACAGGCTATTCGCGACTTTTACTGAAACTAAAAGCTTTAGGTATTTGAAAGTACGTAATCTAAATAGGTAGGCACAAAATTATTTAGTTTGTTCGGAAACACATTGCATGTTTGAAAAGTAGCTTTTACGTAATGTAATAATTAGAAAAACTGTACCTAGAATTGAACAATAATATAAAAGCAGTTGAAGTGATAATAGGTATACCTACAGTTCTAATTTCAGACCACAAATATTAGTCACATCCTCTTGTTTACAAACCTAAGGAAGGATTTCCAATCCGCTCAGTCGTCGTAGTAAACAGCTTTGTACGAGTAAGGAATGTACCAACCATTGTGTCACACACAACCTACATATGTACTTATACCCACAGCTTGAGCGTCGGGCCCACAATCAGCCGGTAACAATCCCACGTCAAACAAAACAGTGATACTGTGGTATTTACTAACCCTTCTCAGGTGGGAGCCATGAAAACAGGGTGCCACAGGGTGGCCCGCGAAATTCAAATTGTCTTACTTTCAATTCTATTATACACGACACGACACATATTTGACGACACGTTTGGTGTAGTGGCTACAGTGGCTAAGTGTAGTCAGCGAAACCAAATGGTCCTGGGTTCGAATCCCGGTAGGGGCAAATGTTTGTATTGTAGGCTATACATACATATAACACACATACTTATATAAATATTAAACACATACTTACATACAAGTTATTACACACAACATAAACACATGTAACTTATAGTAATATGTATAATAACTACTCTTAATTAAATACTCACAACCGTGTGTACACGGCCTAAAACATTCATGAGTCTGTACACCGCCTTACTGCCTACCTACCGCTCGACCGCGCGCCACGGTTAGCGGAGCCCTGCGCCCGCGCTGTGCCGCACGCCGTCGATACCTACGAGCTACGCGTGGAACAAACAAGCCACGATCGGATCGCCGCGCCGCCGCCCGCGCCTCCCGCGCACGGCCGCGTCCCTCGGACGCCCTCAGCAGTCCGCTACAAACCTCTACGGCGAATGCATGCCATTTCTATAATTCGCGCCGCGCATTATTGTTTTAGTTTATGTTATTATATTTGGCGTTAATAAACGTTTAAATCTAATACTCAAGTAGTGTTTAATTAATAGGTTTTCCTTAACCTACCTAACACACTACAGTGGTGACCCCGAACAGTAAACACGTGCTAGTGCTACCTGGAACTTTAGTGCGGTGCGGAGTGTGTGGACTCAAAAGTGAGCAAAACCTTAACTTTTTACAACAAAATGAGTGATTCCGAACAGGTCATGGAAGATACGAAGCGGTCTGGATCACCAACATCACATGACGTGTTTCGGGTCGGCGTGCGAGTCCCTCCATTTTGGCCCGAGAAGCCCGCGATTTGGTTCGCCCAAATAGAAGGCCAGTTCGCGATATCTAATATTACGGCAGACACAACAAAGTTTTACTACGTCGTCAGTCATCTCGACCCGCGATATTCAACAGAGGTCGAAGATATCATCGTGAATCCACCAGCGACAGATAAATACGGCAAATTGAAGACAGAACTTATAAAGCGGCTCTCAGAATCCCGCGAGAAGAAAGTTCACCAACTGCTGACACACGAAGAGCTGGGTGATAGGAAACCATCGCAGTTTCTCAGACACCTGCAGCACCTCGCCGGTCCTAAAGTGCCTGAAGAATTTTTAAGGACAATATGGTCGAGCCGGCTGCCTAATAACATACAGCCCATAATCGCGTCTCAGGTATCCACACGCCTCGATGAATTAGCCGATCTCGCCGACAGAATTCACGACGTCGTGCCGAAAGGTCATCAAGTGGCTTCGACATCAGCAAATGTGGTGAGTGACATGGAAACTTTGTCGAAACAAATGATGGAACTTACAAAACAAATGCAATTACTAACTCAAAAAGTGGACCATATTTCCCGCGCAGGCCGATCAACAAGGCGTGACGACCGATCAAAATCCCGCCAGAGTCGATCTCATTCACGAAATAAATATCCAACATGTTGGTACCACTTTAAATTTGGTTCAAAGGCCACCAAATGTATTCAGCCTTGCGATTTTAAGTCGGAAAACTGCAAAAGCAGTCAGTAATGGCGGCTGACGACTGCTCTACCTGTAAAGGCCGCCTATTTATCTCAGATAAACGTACCGGCATACAGTTTCTTGTAGACACAGGTTCAGACGTGTGCGCCTACCCTAAATCGTTATTACGTAATCAGCTGCGCTATCATAATAAATGCAACTACGAACTTGTCGCTGCAAATGGTACTCCGATACCTACATACGGTACATACCAACTTAATCTCAACCTTGGATTACGTCGTGAGTTTACTTGGAAGTTCATTATAGCAGAAGTTTCAAAACCTATAATAGGCGTCGATTTTTTAAGTTTTTATAATTTATTAGTCGACTGCAGACGACAACAGTTAATCGACTCGATTACGAATCTGACCGTCGGCGCACCTTCGTCTCACGAAATAACAAACGAACTGCTGTCCTTGAAAACATTTACTGGTAATACAACATATCTCAACCTATTACGATGTTATCCAGAGATAACCAGACCAGCTGGTTCAAATAGTGTACCAATACATAACACAAAGCATCATATTAGGACAACATCCGGTCCTCCAGTAACATCACGACCGCGTCGTTTGGCACCAGATCGCCTACAGATCGCGAAGAAAGAATTTGAGGAAATGTTACAAAATGGCACAGCTCGTCGTTCAGAAAGTCCATGGTCATCTCCACTACACCTGGTACCTAAAAAAGACGACGGCTGGAGGCCATGCGGCGATTATAGATCTTTAAATGCGCGAACAATACCTGACCGGTACCCAGTCAGGCACATCCACGACTTCGCATACCAGCTGTCAGGATCCACCATCTTTTCAAAAATTGACCTCGTAAAAGCATTTAACCAAATACCAGTATTCGAAGACGATATTAAAAAGACAGCAATCACAACACCATTCGGACTTTTTGAATTCACCGCAATGACATTCGGTTTAAGAAATGCTGCGCAGACCTTCCAAAGGTTCCTCGACGAAATTCTGCAAGGATTCGAATTTACGTTTGGGTTCTTAGATGATATCCTCGTGTTCTCAAAAGGGGAGACAGAGCACATTGGACACCTACAAAAACTTTTTGAACAATTAAAAAAGTATGGCGTGGTAATCAACACCAATAAGTGCGTATTAGGTGTTAACGAAATTACATTCTTGGGTTACCATGTATCTGCAGCTGGAATACGACCCCTGCCTGAAAAAGTAAAGGCGATTCAAGAATACCCCATCCCTAAAAATGCTAAGGAGTTACGACGATTTTTAGGGATGATAAATTTCTACAGAAAATTTCTTCCTGGCGCCGCTCAAATACAAGGCCCGCTCAATCAAGCTTTAAGTGGTCCAAAAATTAAAGGAAACACGCCCATCACTATAACACCTGAAATTCAAGAAGCTTTCGACGCATGCAAAAATAACTTGTTAGAAGCCACTCTCATCTCGCATCCTGATACACAAGCTGAGTTAGCAATCTTTACCGACGCTTCAGACGTGGCCATCGGAGCTGTCTTACAACAAAGAAGAACCAATGACAGCTGGCAACCGCTAGGATTCTTTTCCCGCAAGTTATCTCCTGCTCAGTCAAGATATAGCACGTATGACCGTGAATTGCTCGCCATTTACGAAGGAATAAAATACTTTAGGTATATGGTCGAAGCGAGAACATTTCAAGTGTTCACCGATCATAAACCCATCACATTCGCCTTCACTACAAAAAGAGACAATTGCTCACCTCGTCAACACCGCTATCTCGACTACATCTCTCAATTTACAACCAATATCAAACATATCTCAGGAAATCACAACGTAGTCGCCGATGCATTTTCACGACTGGAAAGTATCGACACTACCATCGACTACAAAGCACTTCAAAATGAACAGGAAAATGACCGTGAGTTACAGAGTTTGCTAAATAGCAACACAGCGAGAGTTAGAGAGTTAAAGTTAGAGAGAATAAAAGCTATGGACGGATACATATACTGTGACCAGTCTACTTCTCGTCCTAGGCCATTCATAACATCAACTTTTCGAAAAGCAATCTTCAACAACCTACACAATCTCAGTCATCCAAGCCCCAATGCAATAGCTAAACTTGTATCAGAACGATTTGTGTGGCCTAAGATTCGTCGAGACTGCAGAAAATGGGCTCAACAATGCACTGATTGCCAACGCAACAAAGTTACCCGCCATACCCAATCTCCTATTTCATCTTTCCCTGTTCCTTCCAATCGTTTTTCTCACGTCCACCTTGACATAATAGGCCCTATGCCACCTTCTTCTAATTTCAGGTACTGTCTTACAGCTATAGATAGGTATACTCGATGGCCAGAAGCCTACCCTCTAGCAGACATCACAGCAGAGACCTGCGCTAGCACTTTCATTTCTGGCTGGGTCGCGCGCTTCGGGTGTCCGGAGAAGATTACAACTGACAGAGGGAAACAATTCGACTCTCAACTGTTCCAGTGCATCTCGTCAATTATAGGCGCCTACCATTGTCCTACGACAGCTTACCACCCACAATGCAACGGTCTGGTGGAAAGAATGCACAGACAGCTCAAGGCCGCCATAATGTGCCATAACAACACGCAATGGTCGGAGGTACTTCCTCTTGTACTCCTAGGAATGAGGAGCGCCTGGAAGGATGATCTCCAAACTTCTACAGCTGAGTTGGTGTACGGCGAGCCTCTTCGATTACCTGGTGAGTTCTTGAAACCATCAAATACCCATGACATCATAGATGAAGCAGATTTCGCAGCACGATTACGAAGACATATATCGAAACTGTCACCTGCATCAACATCCACCCATGGTGAGAAAATGTTTTACGTACCTAAAGAACTTAGTACAGCCAGCTATGTCTTCCTGCGAAAAGGACCGTTAAAAAAGTCATTGGAATCACCTTACTCTGGTCCGCACAAAGTCGTAGAAAGAGGAGCAAAGACATTTACAATAGACGTCCAAGGAAAACACATAACCGTTACCATTGATAGGCTTAAACCAGCGTACATGGCTAACAACAACGATGGCTCGTCTCCGAAAACACCACCACCTTTACCACAAGCTCCACCACGACCACCATCTTCGCAAGCACCATCATCACCGGAAATAAAAACAAGAAGCGGAAGAACAGTAAGATTTCCGCGTCACTATCGCCCGTGAACCGGTCTCAGCGGGGGAGTGATGTAGGCTATACATACATATAACACACATACTTATATAAATATTAAACACATACTTACATACAAGTTATTACACACAACATAAACACATGTAACTTATAGTAATATGTATAATAACTACTCTTAATTAAATACTCACAACCGTGTGTACACGGCCTAAAACATTCATGAGTCTGTACACCGCCTTACTGCCTACCTACCGCTCGACCGCGCGCCACGGTTAGCGGAGCCCTGCGCCCGCGCTGTGCCGCACGCCGTCGATACCTACGAGCTACGCGTGGAACAAACAAGCCACGATCGGATCGCCGCGCCGCCGCCCGCGCCTCCCGCGCACGGCCGCGTCCCTCGGACGCCCTCAGCAGTCCGCTACAAACCTCTACGGCGAATGCATGCCATTTCTATAATTCGCGCCGCGCATTATTGTTTTAGTTTATGTTATTATATTTGGCGTTAATAAACGTTTAAATCTAATACTCAAGTAGTGTTTAATTAATAGGTTTTCCTTAACCTACCTAACACACTACAGTATGATGAATATGGACATTTGTACCCGAGTCATGGATGTATATTTATAATATATATGTGTTTACGAAAAACAAATTTATTTAAGTAGTGTATCAACCATCTAGTATCCATAACACAGGCCTTAAGTGTTAAGTGCTTAACTTGGAACTAGATGGTGCTGTGTGCAATGTCAGACGATATTTATTTATTTATTATATTTTTCCAATTTTATTGGGTTGTATAATGATCAGAGTACGACGACCGTAACAAATATGTATTATACATGATTTACTGCACTATAATCATTAGAATCAGCAATACAATGAATACAATCCTATATGTTAGAATTAGCCTCAAACGATGTACATAAAACATAATCAGCTTATATTGTCCCCACTGCTGGGACACAAGCCTCCTTTTTGAGAGGTAGTAGGCCGTAAATCGACCACACGGGCCCAATGCGGGATGGTAGCTGTCACATGGTTTAGAATTTGTGAATTTCGCTAGCTACTTTAGTGGTTATCCCTTAACCACATTATCGTAATATTCTTATTATTAGTATTTAGTATCTCACCACTGCAGGGACGTAGGACGTAGCTTTGCGTCCCTCCTTCCTCCTTCCATCTTTTGTTAAGGCCTGTCTCTTATCGACTCACCCGCTCACAGGTACTGTACTTCCTAAATTATTTATCACGGGAGCAGTGGGCTTTGATTATACAGTCTTACCTCCTTACTAATAAACGTCGTATAGTGTCTGTATAGTTACACACCGATTTCTCTCTTTCAGTCATCAGTAATTTGACTTTCGAAAGAAGAAGACAAAGAGTTGTGTAACTATACAGACACTATACGACGTTTATTAGTAATTACTCTTAGGGTATTACTAATAAACTTAGGGTATTACTAATAAACGTCGTATAGTGTCTGTATAGTTACACAACTCTTTGTCTTCTTCTTTCGAAAGTCAAATTACTAATGACTGAAAGAGAGAAATCGGTGTGTAACTATACAGACACTATACGACGTTTATTAGTAAGGAAGCTAATGTTTAAAATTAAGACGCGGACCGACTACGATTTTAATCGCTATTACCGCACTCACACAACCGCATCTGCGCGTTTTACGGTAATTATGCACACACTCGCAAACGCTAACACGGGCGTTTGTGTGCTCAAGGAAAGTTGCATAGTATACGTAAGGAAATCAGATGTTTTCTGTTGAATATACTTACTTATGACGTGCGTTCTAAAATTCGATGTAATTACAGTGTCGGTTCATAATATGATACAATAAATAATTACACATAACAATTTAAAAAAAAAACATCACTACTGTTTATTTTTATTACAGTACATGATAAACAGGTCAAATATAAACATTCTGAATTTTACCCGACTGCTCTAGAAGGGGAATTATGCTTTTCGGGTGTAAGTCAGTATCAGGGATGGAAGGGTTAATTAAATGGGTAGTTATGCCATTTCAAACTAATGTTTGTGTTTTAGATAGGTATTTAGTGGGTGCGGTAAAAAATAGAAAACAAAACCAACATAAAGGCCCTCGGACCACTTAAAAATCACATAAACTCTAAATAAATGCAATAATATCACAGCTCCAAAGTGACAAATGCCATAATGTTTCTAATAAAATGCGGAGCCGGGACGGAAGCTAGAATTCTGAAAAATTTAGACGATAGAGGGATCATCCACGGGAATGGAAGCTGCTGCTGGCTGAATATTAGTTGGTATTTGCTAAAATTGGTAAAACAGTGCGTGAATTGAACTAAAGTTCTGTGGCGGACTACTAAGGCTACTCACTGCCTAATATTGAAGTGAAAATTCAGTCTCAGTGGAAATATGGGCAATAAAAATAAAATGTTGCGAAAGAGTTTTACAAGAAAAAGACGAAAAACTCGAAAAAATTATGGAATGTTTGGGTAAGTAGGATGATTACGGTATTGTATCATAACATTTGAAATTTGTATTTAGTTTAGTTTACTTACGAAACTGTATAAATCTATAGAAACGGCATTGACAATTTCTACAAACATTTTGCTAAATCCAAAAACAAATAGGTGCACTCTATTTTGATGTCTATAGAATGCATATTTGAATGCGCCTAGTGCAAACGTCTCTGGTCGAAGCAACCATCGAGGCGATAGCCATATTGCAATAGTAGGTATAAGTAACAAAAACAAACTTGCAGATAAATCAGAGTGCGTTCGTAATTATTATAATAATATAAATACTGCACACTAGTTATATATAAAGCATTTTGATTCTTTTGTAAGATTATTTTTATAATATTTATTGAGTCATTAGACCAGTGCCGATAATTTTTGAAAACGAAAAAAGTGACAGTAGGCTGAAACCCATTGGAAAAGAAAGAGAATATAACAAACCATCACCACCACCACCACCACCAGCATCACCTTTGTACCTATTTTTCTGTTTTTTTTCTTCTTGTCTGTTTATATAAGTGTGTACATAAATGGTTAAATAAATAAATAAAAATGAAAGGAAAAATAATTTACGGGCGATCCGAGGTCGGGAAGTGGGGGTTTAAGGGTAAAAAGCGGTTTATCTCGATTTCCGGCAAATTTGAATTTTTCACATAAACTGTTTGTTGTCAAATTTGAATTTTTCACATGAATTGAATTTTTCACATAAATTTTGAGGTTACTTGAAAAAAGTGTGAATACAAAAGTTGTAGATCTTTTTATTACCTACAACTTTGCTATTACACTTTTTTCCATATGACTTGTAGTTTTGCCGGAAATCGAGATAACCCCCACTTCCCGACCTCGGATCGCCCGTAAATTATTTTTCCTTTCATTTTTGTTATATTCTCTTTCTTTTCCAATGGGTTTCAGCCTACTGTGACTTTTTTCGTTTTCAAAAATTATCGGCACTGGTCTAATGACTCAATAAATATTATAAAAATAATCTTACAAAAGAATCAAAATGCTTTTTATATAACTAGTGCAATATTTATATTATTATAATAATTACGAACGCACTCTGATTTATCTGCAAGTTTGTTTTTGTTACTTATACCTACTATTGCAATATGGCTATCGCCTCGATGGTTGCTTCGACCAGAGACGTTTGCACTAGGCGCATTCAAATATGCATTCTATAGACATCAAAATAGAGTGCACCTATTTGTTTTTGGATTTAGCAAAATATTTGTAGAAATTGTCAATACCGTTTCTATAGATTTATACAGTTTCGTAAGTATACTAAACTAAATACAAATTTCAAATGTTATTATGATACAATACCGTAATCATCCTACTTACCCAAACATTCCATAATGTTTTCGAGTTTTTCGTCTTTTTCTTGTAAAACTCTTTCGCAACATTTTATTTTTATTGCCCATATTTCCACTGAGACTGAATTTTCACTTCAATATTAGGCAGTGAGTAGCCTTAGTAGTCCGCCACAGAACTTTAGTTCAATTCACACACTGTTTTCAGTCATAAATTACTTGAAAACTACAATCGAATTATGCACAGAGCGTCCGGTGCCAACCATCCAAGTCGAGCGCTGCCCGACGACTAAAGTATGACCGCGTAAGCTATTGTCACCACTATGGAGCGTCAATAAGATTGAAAATTGAAAATGATATTTGTGTTGAAATGTGACGTAAGCTGCGAATGGGCATTTATTTTACTGCTTTTCTTTAGATTATTTAAAATATAGACATAAAATTAAATAATGGTTTGGTTAAAGTTTTAAAAAAATGGAAAACCTACTAAATTCTTAAAAAAAAAACTGTTGTTATCGCTGGAAATACAGAGATCTTCGACGTCAAAGTTTATTTTTGTGCTACAACTTCCCAATTTTTTATTGGGAATATCAAACTATTATTTATTATTCTGTTCGGTTTAAATTCTTCTTTATACCCTTCTCTGTTCACTGTATTTTTCGCGTTACTTATTTTTATTACATTACGTCATACTCGACGTTCTAAGAAACCAATTTTTGGGAATATTGAGATAACACCCCGCCTTAATGTAATTTGATTTTTATGGAGTTCTATCAATGTTAAGATAAAGATGAGAATATGTAAGTTAAGATTAAAGGTTTATTTCAACAGCATGTCTATGGTAACCATTGGCGATTGACAGTGCAGTATCAGTAAGGTCACATTGGCGATCGACAGTGCAGTAGCAGTAAGGTCACATTGGCGATTGACAGTGCAGTAGCAGTAAGGTCACATTGGCGATTGACAGTGCAGTATCAGTAAGGTCACATTGGCGATTGACAGTGCAGTATCAGTAAGGTCACATTGGCGATTGACAGTGCAGTAGCAGTAAGGTCACATTGGCGATTGACAGTGCAGTAGCAGTAAGGTCACATTGGCGATTGACAGTGCAGTAGCAGTAAGGTCATATTGGCGATTGACAGTGCAGTAGCAGTAAGGTCACATTGGCGATTGAAAGTGCAGTAGCCGTAAGGTCACATTGGCGATTGACAGTGCAGTAGCAGTAAGGTCACATTGGCGATTGACAGTGCAGTAGCAGTAAGATCACTTTGGGCGATATTCGTTAGAAAAGAGTCGAAATCATTTCTCGTTTATCTTCTGAATCTGACTGTAGTTTCCTGCTATTTGGGTCCCACTATCTGGTAGCTATCGTCTTGTGACATGTAGTGGTTTTAAACGATTCAACGTACCAAAATGGATAACTTATGGCAGGTAGAAATTCATTGTGTGTATTGGATCATTGAGTTCCCTTCAAAATGGTTGAGCTGAATGGTGCTGATCCATATGTCATGTTCGTGAACGGGCGCCGTCAGTAGGCACTGGTCATTTCTTAGCTGCCACGGCTTATTTTAATTCCATAATTGTTTTTATCTTTTTATTACGGACGCTTTTAACGTGCACGTCTTTCTACATCGTTCTCACATGTATATTTATTTATTTATATATTCTTTATTGTACACCACAAAAAACATAACAACAAAAATTAAACTGAACACTACTTAATATACAATGGGCGGCCTTATCGCTTTCTGCGATCTCTTCCAGGCAACCTTGGATAATTACAACATGAATGATGTAACCACTCTATTGTAACAATATTTTGATTTAAAAGAGTGTCCATGGAGTTTCTTGCCCGTTCTTCTCCATAGGTACCTACTACGCTTTGGAATGGGCAACTAGCTTCATCTTTCTGACTGACCGACCCCTTGACAATTCAAAAGTGCCTGTAATTGGTTTATTTGAAATAAATGCTTTGAGTTTGAGTTTGAGAATTGTTCACAGCTAAAAACTGCAATGCATGACTCCAAATAAAGTATGATATGTATTGCTGCGATCTACAATGCTTCACCCCGCAAAAAAAGCTCACTTGTTTTCACAGCCTATAAAATGTATCGCCGCTTTCATAGCCACAGTTTCAGTACAATCAATATTTAAATAACAATCAATTCACTCAACTTTCCAACAGTCACTATTATTTACCACTAGTACTATAAACTTGTAATTAGAGGTGATGTCTTCAAAAGGCTAAAATTTCTAGCACGTTTCATATTCATCGGTGTGAATGCCTTTGTTTTTATCAATCATTCTCAGTTTATCGTGATAAATTTGTGAATACATTGGTTTTGTGGTTGTTTTTCTGTCATTGTAGTGGTTTTCTTTTGTCTTCTTCTTCTTGAGTCGATGGAAAATATTGTAAGTACCATATTATATTTATTACAATTTTAATATAAGTATAATTAATTTTTTATTTTTATTTATTTGTATAATGTATAATATATTTTTTTAATATATTGTATTATTATGTACTTACGATGAGTTGAGCCCAGTAGATGGCCACGCCAATGGCGGTCTCAGTGGTATTTTTTAGGTCCTCAAAAGTGCAGGTGTATGGGCACTCCAGCATATGGGACATGGTTTGGTAAGGAGAACTAAATCGTTATTATCAATAAATTTTGTTGAACATACATACCTTAACAATTAAAATAAAGTAAGTAAACACACAACACGACTGGAGAGCAGTGGTGGCCCAGTGGTAACAGCCGCGCCTTACGAATTGTAGGTCGTGGGTTCCGACCCAGACAGGCGCTTTACTTTGTGTAAATTATTTCATCACCACTGCTCTCGAAACGGTGAAATAAAACATCGTGAGGAAACAAACATTTTCTAAAATGTGAATTGTTGGTTAAAAAAATTCGAAGACTTAAATTACATCTACCAGCAGTGGGAACATTATAGACTGATTAGGACGATGAAGTAAACATTTGGAACTTTCATGAGAAGCAGGTAAAGTATAATAATTACATGCCCATTTAAGCAGTTTGGTGCTTATTCATCGTAATGACAAGTTTTACATAATTTTGGTCCTAGATTACGAAATAAGGAATTCATTCTCTTTTAAATCAAAACTTTCGATTTGATTAGATGTTCTAGAAATGACTTTTACGACCACGGAACAGAAAAAAGCAGTTTACGACTAACCTAGATATTACATTTTTATGACCGAAAAATATTTTTATGTGTTTTCTAACTCGCCCGTTGTAATAAATAAAATATTTTAGGGTTATTAAATAAAGTATAAAACCCAGAAACAGCTTATCTAGAATTAAACAGATGGAAGAAGAATGGATACTAAAAGTTTTATGGCTAAGTAGGTCCTTGGTTTTAGCATACTTGAAAGATACATAGAGCGGTCCTTCTATCTTTATGGACAGTTATTGTAAGTTCTGTTTGAGAGACTCAAAATTACGCTTTTATAAAGTCTTAAAAACAGTTACAGTGGAACATCAACTTCTAAATGTAGTGATTTTTATATCACTGTTAACCTTTCAGGGCGTGAAAGCACTCATGATTATGAGCAACTTTCACTACGAGACCAGCTTTGAAATGTCGAAAAAACGATCAGCTATTTCATACAAAAATACAATAAGTATTTACCCGATGAAAATGTATGAAACAGATGTATTTTTATTGCTACTTTGTAGTTGGTTCTTTAAAGAAAGTCGTTTATAATAATGAGTAATTTCACCTCCTAACTAAAAGGTTAACAGAAATTACTTTTTGTAATAACAATAAATTTATGTTTTGTCAAAGGCTTTATTTTAATCATTTGGAATGTTTTGAAAATGGTTGGTTTCGATTTATCAGTTGTAAATTGTTTAGTTTAAATGAGTCATAACTGTTTGATAGCCTGCTGTGTTTTTGTAACTCTGCTTTATTGTTTTGTGTTTTATTTGATGAGGGTTTAACAGATGATTTTACATATTTTGATTGGATATAATGGCTACATGATAAATCAGAATTGTGGTCAGTTAATTTTTTATTGGTCGTTACGTCTCTTAGACCTAAAAGTATGTTTTTTTTTGTTTTTATTTTTTAATGTGGGAAATCATAGGGCGGATCAGGAGGGCGCCCAGCGCTGGGCACGCCACAATTCCGGTGATAAGTCCCCTCTTTGAGGAGTGGCTAGAGAGGCGCCACGGCGTCCTCACCTTTCGCCTGACGCAGGTCCTCACCGGACACGGTTGTTTCGGGAGGTTTCTGTTCCGGATAAGGCCGGAGGAAACGCCCAGGTGTCACCATTGTGTGGATCGCCCGGAGGACACGGTGGAGCATACGTTGGAGGTCTACCCGGCTTGGGCGGAGCACCGCCGTATCCTCGTGCAGGCGATTGGCGGTGGCGATCTCTCGCGTCCGGCCCTGGTCCAGGCCATGGTACGGAGTGAGAGGGGTTGGGAAGCCGTCACCTCCTTCTGCGAAGCAGTAATGCTCGCGAAGGAGGAGGCGGAACGCGTGAGGGAGAGGCAAAATTCTCGCCCTCACGCCCCTAAGCGCCGTAGGAGACGCCCTGGGCGTCGGGAATCGCAAGCTGTTTCCCGGCCACCGCAGGCGCGGGCTTGCGAACGGCGAGCGATGGTCGGCTCGCCGTTCGATAGGGACTAGGCCCGGGTCGATGGCAGGTCGTGTTCCACGCGCGCCTCAAAGAGATGTCTGGCAGGCATCGGCCCTAGCGGACCCCGTCATTGGTGCTGACATGTCTTTGAGGCGCGCGTGGAACACAACGCGCCGTCGACCCGGCAATGGGTAGGGACCGAGCAATGGGTAGCTCGCTATCTGATAAGGACCAGGTCCTTATCAGATAGCGAGCTACCCATTGCTCGCTACCTAAAAGTATCTGAGGTTTCAACTTACATAATGGGCTATTGTATTAAATTATGTTAAAACTGTAGGTAGCAAGCCTACCCCCACAGAGCCTTCTAAAGTTAGGACCCGTGGGTATAAGTGAGTTATAATGGGACGCGAGGTAGTGGGATTTAGTTTTGACATAATGTATTCGAAGAGCGGAATTTTGAACGCTCTAAAGGAAATTAATAATAGGTTTAAGTAGGTAGGTAGTGAATTTATCAACTACCGATCATGTACTTTTGAACTTAGTCTTTTCTTAGATGTTTTTTTTTACTGGCTAAGCCTGATCGTTCCTGACTTTTGCATCTCGTGTTGTGACTTTTGCAATTAATACCTTATTCGGTAAAAATTAAAGTACATAAACCTTTTTATAAATCAAATCTGTACCGATAAACCGCAGATGAAGCAGATCTATATTCCTATATTTGTTACCGACCAAACCCGATTTCAGGCCAAACTAGTTTGTCCTAGGCATAACAGGTTTATCCTACTCGTGTCAGTATATACTCGTTTAGCCCAGGACAATCTAGTTTGATCTAAATATTGTAGGCATAACTAGTTTGGCGTAGGCTAAACTGATTGAATCGTTGCAAGTGATAAAATAAATAAATGCTAAACTAGGAAAATTTTGATATTAAAAAAAAGTATGTAAAAGGAAGTTAAATAATTAGTTTAAAGGTAAAGGTCTTTTTAGATAATCAATATTTTTTCCAACATAATATATATTATTATTTAGTTATAAAAACCGTATTGATTAGAAGTGACACAACACCTTGTACAAAAGTATAACATAAAAATAAGGTAATCAGTACTTAATAATAAAAATATTTTTTATAGTCAAACTAAAATTAAAAAGGAAATTATTTAAACATCTTAGTGCAACATATAAAAAAATTGATCTGTTATTTAATTTTACAAGGTGCACTATGGTGGCATTTTGTATTAAACAAAATATTTTTTTTTAGTTTGGCACCTATTTGTAGCACAGTTTTTGGTACAGGTGCATCTCATTGAGTGTTATTTATTTATCCTCATATTGGAACGCCATACAGCAATTACACCAACAGAGCAAAACATTAATAAAATTCATGTGCTGGTTTCCATCCATCCTATGCGCGGTGGACATCGAACGGGCGGCGATGGATCACGCACGCTCACGCAGCGTCAAGACACTTCTCCATAGTTCTAAAACTCCATCCATAATGCGCACATTCTTTGCAATTTATTTGAGAATCAATGAAATATCAAAATAAATTCATAAAATTGAAAAAAAGCTGAACATTTTGATGTGTCGTCATGTCTGACAGATGACGTTGACGCTCATAAAACCTTGTCCAGTCCCAACGTGTTTATTTAACGATTCAATCAGTTTAGCCAAGGCCAAACTAGTTAAGCTTACTGTATTTAGGCAAAACTAGATTGGCCTAGGCTAAACTAGTATATACTGATACGCGTAGGACAAACTGGTTTGGCCTAGGACAAACTATGTAGTTTGGCCTGAAATCGGGTTTGGCCGGTAACATATTCATACGTTTCAAAGGTAGCACAAAGTAAATCCTTGGAATCTGGGTACCACATAAACCTTCGATTCCCAGGTTTAATAAATAAATTGACAATCATTTGTTTTCCCTATTATGATGGATTAAAGGAAAACGTTTAGTTAATCAATTTGATGGGTTTGAGGGAAAACATCACATAAGATACAGTTGATTTATTTCTAAACTTATTTCCAAGTTAGTGTAACGTTGCAAAAATCTTTAAAGCAACTAGTAGCGACACCTTTGGTGGGTACTGAAGCTCGTACCATGATGGTTTTGGTGAAATTGCGTCATGCGAATTAATTACATGTTTATTATTTATTTGAAATAAATAAACATATAGACATAATTTCCACATTCTATTGATAAACAATGTCTGTTAAATTCGAAATGACTACTAGATGAGAATTCTATTTAGTCTGAGGAAGAGGATTATTGAAAGGACATCAAGAGATAATAAATAAATAAATAATAAATAAATATCGTCTGACATTGCACACAGCACCATCTAGTTCCAAGTTAAGCACTTAAGGCTTGTGTTATGGATACCAGATGGTTGATACACTACTTAATTTTTTTTTTTTCGTAAATACATACATATTATAAATATACATCCATGACTCGGGTACAAATGTCCATATTCATCATACAAACATTTGCCCCTACCGGGATTCGAACTCAGGACCATTTGGTTTCGCTGACTACACTTAGCCCCTGTAGCCACTACACCAAACGTGTCGTCAAAGAGATGGTCCTATCAAAATAGGTGAAAGGTTTTCCCTCAAAGGCGTGACAACGAGGAACACGTTTTGGGAGAGGGACCAGTTCTGGGATGACCAGACTGTATCCAAATAACCCGATGGGTTTCCTATGAGTCCAAATCAAACCTGAACCTTGTGAGTATTCAACCATTTTCTTTGATCACGTTATATAACCTGGGTCTCTGTGGTTGAGTTTTGACACGAGGATGTTGTTTCAGGTCTGGCTGATTATGCTAGTCTCTCTTTTTTAATAGCTCTAATATGAGAGTAAGACGTTAGGCCTGGCCCCGTAATCGGATAACTTGGAATTGATCCGGGTACGGGCAATTTTGAGGTTAGACCTTAAGGTGTGGCCGTCTGTTAGTGAAGAAAGCCTTACTGAACCGTTTAGTGGAAAATGAGGGCAGCTCTCTGCCCCAGGTAACAATAGCGTCACTGTCTATACCCGTAGGCCGCGTTTATGCATGTGAACACAGGCATTATCCTGTGTTTGACGCCAAGGGTCTTGATTCCGTCTTTTGAAAGGAATATACTGAGAGAACACAGAGTTTCAACTGAATTGTCACAATTTAACCTATGAGAGAGTTAGGCATTTTGTAAGAACTAGGTAGTAAGACCAGTTGTTATAAATTATTGTGTTGCGGGTTGCTATGCATAAGCTTTGTTCCCTATATGAGCACAACCATAATAGGTCGATACTTATTCGATTGAGCTAGAAGTTATAAAGCAGTTCATCTCAAAGACTTACTAAAACGACTCTGAGTTATAGTTTTCGTTATATTGCAGGTGTATACCCCGATACAACTAGGAACGGAGACCTAGTTTTGTCGGAGTGCATACCTAAGTGTGTGGGAAGGGTTTGGCTAGTGGCTCGCCACAATTGATGTTTTGTACCTTAATTTTCTGTGTATTACAATAAACTTTGTATTGAGTAAGAAGGTACTTGTTTGAATCTTTCCCGTACAGCTTATACCTTATAAATTTACTTTAGCACGGTGATAGGACGATAAATATTATACGATAGAGCTGGAAGTATATGTTATAGTTCATTATTTTTCCCCGGGTTACATTAGGTCATTATTATTGAAAATGGAGATGTTCGGTAAAGCCACAGAACCCCGTTAATCCTTGTGGCGAATTAACTTAGCCGATACTGTGCTCCTTAGAAGTTTGATTTAGTAGTTATAGAAATTATTATCAAACATCCAAAAGATAAGCCGTTTAGGGGGTACCTGATTAGGGTTTAATGGTTTCCTGAGAAATGTTACATACGAAATTAAAATTATAATTCACAACTTTAACACGTTTAATAATTTCAAAATGATTAAAAAAGAAACGCACAAAAAAAATGCTAACGATAAATGATTATATTTCTGTAAGCAGGCTTGTACAAACACTTTCACACGTCAATCATATTTTTTTTTAAACCTTACAAGGCCGGCGTTTCCTATCTGACTACTCTGAGAAGAAAGGCCGAAACAAAATAAGAGGTCACAGTCTCTTTTAAAGTCCAGATTGAATCTTGGTCAGATCATGTGAAGGATATGTACATCGGTGTCTGAAATGGTCTGTTGAGGAAAGAACCCCACAGATTGAGTGGACCTATCCAGTCAGTGCACGCAATTGTCAGCAATCGTGCAGCTCAACTCAGAACTTGAGGAGCTCAACGATACGACGAACAATACCAAAGAAAGGACATTTGATTAGGCTGCATAAATTACTCAAACTGCCAGATCAAGATTAAAAGAAATGACAAAAATACAAAAAAAGCAATGAACAAATTGAACAATAGTTTACAAAGTAAATACTCATGTCATAGTATATATAAAATTCATCAATCGCACTGGTTGAAGACCTTAGTCTTCAAACATTGCGGGATAAGTGAGAAGAAGACTTGACGAACTTTCCCAAATACTGCCCAACCCAATCGGATCCTTCTGTCCGCTTCTTTTTCAAAGTTGCGTCTACCGAGCTGGATGATTTCCCTAGGTAGACACACTGCTTCACAACTTCGAGAAGCGACCCTTCGATTTAGATTGGACTCTGCAAGACATGCGAATTGTACATGACTTTCGTCTTGTCCAAATTCATGGCCAACCCGCCGAGAGGCTCTATTCAGGCTGGTCAGCATCTGATCTAACTGTTCCAGCGTCTCTGCCATCATGACAATGTCATCGGCAAAGCGAAGATGTGAGATGTACTCGCCGTCCACGTCGATACCAAGTTCAGTCCAGCGCCTTGAAAACGTCCTCCAACGCATTGGTAAACAGTTTCGGGGATATCGCATCCCATGTCTCACTCCTCTGAGCAGTTGGATGGGGCTGATTTTCTGATCTGGTAACCATACACAGGAGTTGGTTGTACTCCTCGGTCTTCTGTACAATTTGCCGAACAGTATGAATGTTGTCTACGGTACTGAAGCCTTTTCGAAAACCGGCTTGTTCTGGTGGCTGGAACTCGTCGAGTCTCCTGGCGAGACGATTCCTGACGACTCTCGAGAACACTTTGTTTACATGGCTCAGAAACGAGTTGGGTCTATAGTTCTTCAGCAAGGTATTGTGATCTTTTTTGGAGAACATAACCACCTCACCTATGCTCTACGCCTCGGTCGTTGTACCCTTTTGGATGACGGAGTTATAGAGACGGACTTGCCGGCCTCGAACTCCAAGTATTCTATGCGGTTGGTACCATCAGCACGCAAGCCTAGTGAATATTCCAATGCCTGAATAAAAAACGGCCCAACGCAGCCTTTTTTAACTGGTATTACATCTACGACAAATAAAATAGGGTATTACACCAATGAAAAGGCTAAAACTTTCGCTGAGAAAACCAATAACAATAAGGGATACCAAATTCGAAGAATATCCTAAACAATTTGTGCAGAACTCAACAATATAACTTGGTTGACTGTAGATAACAGAACACAATAACTTGAATGGAATCAGGTAAAGTATAATCAATAACATTTACTTGGCTTTTTTTTTTTTTTTTTTTTTGAGGATGGGAAATCATCAAATGACTCCTCCCGCTCTGGGTGGAGCGGAAGGGAGTGTCAGACTCTTACTGACTAAAACCCACCCGTGTTCCTTCCTTGGCCCTTTATGTTCCGGGTCAGCGGTACCCCTTTTGGATGATCCCGCTTTCCCGGCAGGCTTGGGCCCTAGTGGGCCCCCTCTATGATGCTGACATCTCTTTGAGGCGCGCGTGGAACACGTACGCGCCGTCCAGCACGGGCCTGGTCCTGATCGGACGGTGAGCTACCCATTACTCACCGCCCGCAGGCCCGCGCCTACGGTGGCCGGGAGTCGTCACGCGGCTCCCGACGCCCGGAGCGTCCACCGCGGCGGCTTGGACGGGAGACTCTCTCCCTCTCCCGTCCCGCCACCTCCTTCGCTAGCATGACTGCTTCGCAGAAGGAGGCGACTGCCTCCCACTCCCCCTCGCCCCGGACCATGGCTTGAACCAAGGCCGGGCGTGAGAGATCGCCGCCGCTGCCGATCGCCTCTACGAGGACACGGCGGTGCTCCGCCCATGCAGGGCAGGCCCCCACCGTATGCTCCACCGTGTCCTCGGGGCGATCATCGCAGTGGTGACACCCGGGCGTTTCCTCCCGCCTGATGATGTGCAGGAACCTCCCGAAACTTCCGTGTCCGGTGAGGACCTGCGTCAGGCGGTAGGTGAGGACGCCGTGACGCCTCTCTAGCCACTCCTCAAAGAGGGGTCTTACCGCCGCTATCGTGGCGTGCCCTGCGCTGGGTTGCGACAGTCGCTCTTTCCATGCCGCCATGAGATCGCGCCGGAGGTCCGTCCGCTCCGCCGCGATTTGCCGCGGAAGCGGGGTTTCCCCCCGGCGTAGTGCCTCCGCGCGCCACTCATACAGGCGCGCGAGGACTATCGCCTCCAGATCCCACGGCGGCAGTCCGGCAAGGAGGCTTGCCGCCTCGCCCGAGATCGTGCGGTAGCCCCGGATCAGCCTTACGGCTACCACCTTTTGGGGCGCGTTCAGATAGTGGGCGGCTCTCCGCCGCAGTGAACGCGCCCACACCGGGGCCCCATATGTAGCCATGGACCGCACGACCCCCGCGTAAAGCCTCCGGCAGGAGGCGTTTGGACCCCTCAGGTTGGGCAGGAGCCGCTTGAGGGCGGCCCCAGTCCGTTCCAGTTTGGGGGCCAAACGTCGGAAGTGCTCCACGAAGTTCCACCGGCTATCGAGCACGAGTCCTAAGTATTTCATCGTGGACTCGACGCCGATGTGAACCCCTCCCGCCGTTAGTTGGGATCCCGATGGTGGCCTGTTCCGGGGCCCATGGAAAGACATGGCCTCGGACTTGTGCAAAGCCACCTCGAGACCCAACTGCCGGATCCTCTCCACGACTATCGCAACCCCGCGTGTCATCGCGTCGGCCGCCGCCTGATGCGACCTCCCCTGCGCCAGGACCAGCGTGTCGTCAGCGTAGCACATTTACTTGGCTCAATTTAAAATTAAAAGAAACATAAGAATTTTTTTTTTTTATATCTCGACTGGATGTAACTTATATTTTTCAGAAACTGAAATTATTTTCTTTGTTACGGCTCAGTAAAATTTAAAATATTAAGAACAAAAAATCTATGTCTGCTATACGAACTTAAAAAAATATGTTGGAATTACAGAGGTCACGGTGCACTGCCTAGGTAGTAGAAATAGGAAAATACTGAGCGTGATTTCAGTAAATGGTTCGAATAATTATGTTTTTCGTTTTACATCCCTCTTCATTTGCACGTAAAAGTCTAAAAAAAGAACCAACCTCCACAAAAGGTATCTTCATAAATATTTGACACAAACGACTTCATAAATTAACAATTCGACTCCACGTCTTCATTATCCGAGCGCGTATCAAAAGACAAACAGTGTTTTAACGAGAACAAGCGACGATAGAACAAAAGCTCCATAGAGCTGTCTCGTCAAAGGAAGAAGCTTCTATTCAACATACCTACGTAAAACAATAGGAACGGTGTGAGTGACTTTCAAATCGTTTGTAGGGCACGAGTATGCCTTGGTGGCCTTGGTTACCTAAATGCCTTGAGTTGGTACTGATTTTTGAATTGCTGTGGTCATTATTAGTGTCACAGAAGTGCTTTTCCGCAAGCATCGCCACATCGACTGCCAATTCTTGCAGCCTTCAAAGGGCTATATTGGTCCGCTTTGTCCAACGGTCAGTCCATCAAATAAAAAAATAAAAAAAAATAGTGGGAACTTAAAAAATGGGTTTATTTTTACGAATAAAAATTTTGGTCCTTCTACTTTTTAACAAATTGGTTCTTCTACCTTTTATAAAACTGAACAAATTTTTCGACACTAGATAATACAGAGCACACGAAGCACAAATTCAATACATGAAAGCTGTAGCTTACCACATTTGAAATCCAACATCCTGTTACCCGCTAATTGCGTTACATCGTCAAACAATGCATTCGATTGCAGAGTAAATACTAAATCAGTACCGTGTTGATGATTTGTGGCTGAAACATGCAAGAGTTGGGTATTTAGTGGATGATGTCGGTACTAGGTATTGTTTACTGTATTCACTTTAGTGGAGAATTCTATTTTATACGTTCGAGTAGGAATTTCTGCCTTAAGGTTAAGTCAATCATTCTTCCATACTAGCGTCGCGTGGAGTTTACTCCATTGTTTGGCAGTGTACATCAAAAATGATATCCCGCCATTAGCTAGCTCTGTACGGACAAATAATTTGGTTTGAGAGTTATGAGCGTCGAAACTTCCATAATTCAACGCATCTTTGGGTGTAAATAAATAATTCCCGGAGTACAAAAATGGCAAAATTGGTACCGTACAGGGATAGATGAAATAGGAATGAGGGATTGTGAAGTATAATATTATTATTTTACGAGTCATTATTGTGAATTTGAGGACTATGTGGGTCATTGTTTCAGTTGTAATCATGGTATGGCAGTTTAATTAGCTTATGCGGCCTACCCAAATATCCTTTCTTTGGTATTGTTCGTCGAATCGTTGAGTCCTTAAGTTCTAAGTTGAGCTGCATTACTGCACACATGCGTGCACTGACTGGACAAGTCCACTCAATCTGTGTGGTTTTTCCTCAAAAGACCATTTCAGACTCTAATCTATATGGTCTTCCCATGATCTGACCAAGATTATGTCTGGACTTTAACCTCCGAGTTGGTTTCGGTATTTCTTCTCAGAGTAGTCAGATAGGAAACGCCGACCTCCTCTAGTTTTTAAAATATGATTGACGTGTAAAAGGGTTTATGCAGACTTACTCCTACTTTGTTTTCTATTTATTTTTACTTTTTTGTATAATATAATTATGTTGTGTTGGGATCTACCTTTTATAGCAGAATTTTTTATGTCATAATATTATTTTGCATAAAAGCGAATAGCATAAACTTAATTTCTCTGAAAATCGTTTGGCACACACTCATATTTAAACATATATATATTCAAAACTCATAATTTTGTAAGTCAGAATTATCTTTAGGCATACAATTCATATCCTTAATATTTCAAAAGTAGAACCATCATATCGCAGAAAGTTCACAGTCAGAATCGTGTTTTGGCATACATTTCATATCCATAATATAATCTAACCTCACCTAAAATACACGCTTCCCTAACCAAGTAAAATATGTAGAATTCGATTCTGGTTCAGTTCAAACCTATTTTTTTTTTTTTACGGGGGAAATCCTCATGGACTACCTCCGCCTGGGGAAAAGGCGGAGGGGCGTGCCGGACTCTTACCGGCTAAAACCACCCCGGTGTCTCCTCGCACGTGCGCGCGGGGCCGCGGGAATCCAAATTCTTCCGCGGCCCCACACTAGTGCTGGCCCGGTCTGTCCGGGCCTCGTCTCCTGCACGGGGTAGTGAGGTGTTGTAACTACCCCGTGCATCGCCTCAGAGGCGCGCGTCGACACCCGCGCGCGCCTCCGCCTCGGGTCCATCAAATAGGGGGCGGGGACTTCCCCAAGTCCCACGCCCCTGGACCCATTCATGGGGGCCGGAAAAGGGCGTTGTCCGCCCTTCTCCTGCGCCCGGTGCGCCTTCTGCGGCCGGGGAAGGGAGTCGAGATCTCCCTCTCCCGTTCCGCAGTTTCCTTCTGCGACATCACGTCCTCGCAGAAGGACACCACCGCGTCCCACGACTCTGCACTACCGACCATCCTCCGCACTACGGTCGGCAGCGACAGATCGCCTCCTACTTCATTTGTGAGGACACGGCGCTGCTCCTCCCAAGCTACACACTCGGCGAGCGTGTGTTGCACCGTGTCCTCCCCGCAATGGACGCAATGGTGGCACCGAGCGTCCGGCTCCCTGCCCATGCGGCACAGGTACTTGCCGAAGCAGCCGTGCCCCGACAGCACCTGCGTCACCCTAAACGACAGGGAGCCGTGCCTTCTCCCGAGCCAGTCGTCGAGTACTGGCCGGATCGCCTCGACGGTAGCGAGGCCAGCGGTAGGGCGCAGAAGCTTTTGCCGCCATTCCGCCACCAAAACCTGACGGAGCTCCTCTCGGCGCAACGCGATCTGCCGCTGCACCGGCCTCGAGCCCCGTGCCCGCTTTTCCTCGCGCCATCGATATAATGACGCGAGTACTTTCGCCTCTAGGTCCCAGGGCGGAGATCCGGCCAGGACGCAAGCCGCCTCATAGGAAATCGTGCGGTACCCGCGGACGACTCTGACGGCCATCGCCCTCTGCGGTTTGCGCAGAATGGCGAGAGTGCCGGCCGTCATGTCCATCGCCCACACAGGGGCCCCAAACAGGGCCATGGACCGCACGATTCCCACGTACAACCGCCTACAGGCGGCGCTCGGGCCCCCCAAGTTAGGAAGCAACGTTGAAAGCGCGCCCGCTGCACCCATCAGCTTGGGCGCCAGCCGCCGAAAGTGGGGCCCGAATTCCCATCGGCTGTCGAGCACCAATCCCAGATACTTCATGGTGGACTCGACAGTTATCCGGGCCCCGCTGACCACGATGTGTGATCCCGGCGCCGGCGCACGTCGGGGGCCATGAAATACCATGGCCTCTGACTAGTTTAGGGCCACCTAAAGACCCAGGTGCCGGATGCAGTTCACCACCTGTGACACCGCAGCCGTGGCTATCAACGTCGCTTCCCTGTGCGAGCTCCCCCGGGCAGCGACAAGCGTGTCGTCCGCATAACACGTCAAGTCGGCGCCCGACGGAAGCTCGCCTCTCAGCACCCAGTCATAGCCGATGTTCCACAGGAGCGGTCCCAAGACCGATCCCTGTGGAACACCGCACAACATGAGGTGCCGACCGGCACCGTCACGTCGCCGATAGGTGACGCATCTATCCTCCAGATAAGCCCCTACCGTACGGCGGAGGTAGGGAGGCAAGTGATGGTATTTCAGAGCCTCCCGAATACAACTCCAGGGTAGGGTGTTGAATGCGTTGGAGATGTCTAAAGACACCGCCAGCACCACCCCACCCTGGGACACCGTCTCCTCCGCCAGGGCCCTCACGCGCATGATGGCGTCTATGGTGGAGCGCCCCCGACGAAAACCGAATTGGTTGTCGTCCACGTCCGGCCCCTCCCTGCACAAGTGGCTGACGAGGCGATCTGCGATAATGCGCTCAAAAAGTTTGCCCGCCTCGTCGAGCAGCACTATGGGCCGATACGCGGACGGCGAGTCCGCGGGGCTCCCCTCCTTCCTGAGCAGGACCAGCCTCCCCTCCTTCCACACACTGGGAAACTGACCCTGCTCGAGACATGCCGTGAAGAGCCCCCTCAGCTGGGGCTCCAGCTTCTTTAGAGCCAGGAAGAGAGCTCGACCAGGAACTCCGTCGGGTCCGGGCGCTGTGTTCTTAGCCCGGAGTCACGACACGGCCGCTCTCGTCTCTGCTTGCGTCACCTCGGGGACATCGGTGCTCTCCTCTTTTGGAGAGTCTGTGGCTGAGGGTGAAGCCATCGCCGGGGGAACGTGTCCCGCTCGCTCAGGGAAGAGGGCCGATACTACCGCCTCTAGCAACTGGGGTCGCATGCTTTGCACCAGTGTAGGCGCCCAGGGACGCAACTTGCCCCGTACCCAACGGTAGGGGCGCCCCCACGGATCCCGATCTAGGGACCCCAGCAGCTCTTCCCTGGCACGCGACTTAGAGGCGCCGATGGCCAGCCACAGAGTCTCCTTGGACGCGCGGTACACCTCATACAGAATCCCGTCGACGTCGTCTCCGGTATCGCGTGTACTAGCGGCGAGCCGCAACGCACTTAACGCGCAGCCGCGCGATCTCGTCCGTCCACCAGTACACTTGGCGTCTTGCGGACTGTTGGCGGACACGGGGAGTAGGGTATAATTGGGGGTTCTGCATCACTTGCTCTCGCGTGCGCTCGAACTGCGCGATGCAGAAGCCCCCCAATTATACCCTACTAGTGCAGGTCATCAAGTGCATATCATAATCAATCACAAAAAAGCTGTGAACATGCTCTGACCATGACACATCCTGATAGTGCCAGTCCATGAGTCCACTACCGCAGAAGTAACAAGCTGCTACATCACATAAAGTGGACAAGACTCGGAACCGGTTTAAAAACTACCGGTTGATACCGGTTTATTTCGGGTTTCCTCCGAACTTTTCTTAAGAACGCGAACGTTTTAAGAACCTTAGATTAACCTAAATAAACCGGTTTATTCAACGAGCGGCATGTCGGTAAACGCGTTGCAACTTGTGACTACTTGTAAGGATGCCACGCATAGCGGCGCGCTACGTAGATGTACTAACCGGTTTTTATTGCTCTAAACCGTTTAATCAAAATAAACCTTTTTGTAAATGCTCTTTCAAATACCGGCTAGAAAAAAAAAACATGCGATACATATATAATAACGGTTTGAAAATTTAACCGGTATCTGAGCCTTGATAGCGGACCCGCCTACCATCCCAACCTTGGATACGGATACATTTTATTTAGCTTATTTCATTAACAGCGATGGCATAAGTACATACAACTTCCTTTTTAGAATTTCATCTCAGGTATCCGCGACGGTGTGGCGCCATTGACCAAATTGGGATGGGAAGGAATTTGATTCCACGTGTAAGCCGCAATAAATCAATTTGAACTCTATGTACCGAGTACATAGAATTTATTTGATAGCAAGCTTTTCTTGTTTCTATAAGGAATAAAATTGAACTTTAATGACATGCTGCTAGTTCATATATAAGAGTGAAATTAATATAAAAATACATTTAATTTGAAACAATTCGTGAGAGCATTTCTGTAAGATAAATCTAAATAAAATGTCGGTGAGTATATTTTTCTTTTAAATATTTATAATCATTCTGTTATCGTAAAATATTATCTTATGTTTTTTTTTTGTTTCAGGACTCTGAAGATCTTTTTAATTTTATTGCAATTCCCCCAAAAGAGCCAATTGCAAGCGAGTCAGCTAAGCTCAATTTAAAAAGAAAAGGGGAAATCTCATCACCCCCGCAAAAGCGCAAGCGGATCCAAGCATACTCATATACCAAAACGAGGGCTCAAAATACATTTTCTACGCGGTCAAGGACGATCAAAATTGAAATTTATGAGGCTGACAATCACCCTGATAAACCTTGCGAGTGCAACGCAAATAAATGTGTGCAATATGTAATAGACAATATGACAAGTAGTGATATTTACTTAGATTTAGAAAATATAATTGGAAAAATTCACGAAAACATATAGATAAAAAAATATGTATGATTTCATAAACTTTTACAATTGTATGGAAAAGTATTTTTTTTAATGTTATTATCTGATTTTATAGGTTTGTAGCATAAGATTGTATCTGTATAATTATACTGTACCTACACATAGATAAGTAATAATATTATAAGCTTAATAATATATTATAAGTTCTTGCATTAAAATATAACTAAATCCAAAATATTCAATAATAAAATACTAAAAGTAATGGTTTCAAACGACTTACTTATTCTTATAAATGTTAAAAATATACATAGGTAATATTATGCGAACTTTGCAAAAATAATTAATATTTGTTTTAATATTGCTTTAATAAAATGCCTTGTTTGTTTGTATTACAAATAATTTGGTTTTATTCATAATCCTCTATTGCTGTCGGTTCGTTGTCCATAAATTTGTGAGGTCTCATTGAACTGGTTTAATAAATGTTTATTGTTGATAACCGGAGTTAGTTGGCCCCTCATTCCATTAAGGGCCTGGTAAATGCTGGTGACCTTGGCCATATAAATGCGTAACGAAAATATGAATATTTGAAAAAATCGCAGATAAAATTATGGATAATAAAATAGTCTGTTCATTCAAAAAATATCATGAATATATCTTAACTAGTTTGAAAGTAATATCACTTTTAATCCTTTGGGCAGACATTAATTCCGGAATTTATTTCATAAAGTATTTACTACAATACTAAAAAACACACAAATACATAGAATTTATGTTTATTTTAAACACATATTTTTTGCATAACTTACTTGCATTATTTGAAGGTGTAATAACAGAGTTAAATAGTCCCTAAAATCATATATCTGCGCCTTAACGATTTTCGTCTCGAATTGCTTGTTGCAGCGCTATTATGGATAAAATGATGAGTAAACATAATTCCTAATATGTATCATCCGGGAGTGTTCATACATGAGATTAGTAAGAGAAATTAGTATAAATAAAAGTATGCTTTGAGAGCATTTGTCATAGGGACCAAATTGCATGAGCAATATTTATCATATATATTTTTTACAGTAACTTCTTACATCGAATTTGCATAATGAACACGGCTTAACTTTAAAGGTGTATAAATGTAGGTCTCCCACGACTGTGCTATTACTTTTAACGTTACGCTTGAGAGCACATAGTTAATTGCTTTCGCATTTTGTCGTTATTGTGACAAAAACTACATTGTGATATTCTGTGCTAGAATCCTGCAGTAGCAAAGTATGTAAGTACCTATTAATATTTATATATATATAATTTTTTTAAAGTTACAATTTCACATCTGAGTTCTACATTCTCCACCGCCTAATTATTAGTACTTAACTTATCATCATATTAAGTAGTCTGAAAAAAAAGTAGTGTGTTATTTTATTTTATAAAAAGCATTGATGCAAGCCAAGCATTTTATTATTATTATTTGACTTACTTACATTGTTATCAGTTTATTATATTTTTAATTATTAGTGCTCGCCACTCATACACATTGGTCTACCGATCGCAAGCTCGGTTGCTGAGAGTAAGGTTCTGGCTTTGAACTCCAGATCGTATAGTTATTGGGTTTTGTTAGGAAATTTCCAGTAGCAGCCTGGAGTTTGGATTGTATCCGGTTTATGGCAATAGGCGAAATGTGGGTGTGTGGGTGTGCGCTATGTTATAATTAGTGGTTACAACCACCAAACAGAGGCTCTGGGGTCAATTTCTAGTGTTATAGATGAAGTTAGAATTTTTTTAGTAGCCTTTAGTTTGGAATCATGCCTAATCATTTAATCACGAGGGTTAAGTACACGCGTGCTTTATCCTTTAGTTACAAGTGTGACATTAGATTGATATTATTATAATTATTTTTCAGGGCTAACAATCCGTTTTGGTCGCATGAAGAGGACTTGGAGCAACCTTCGACAGCAGGTAACAGCGGTGGTTCTAAGAAGAAAGCTGTACCGGCGAAGCGGGCTAAAAAAATTCTGAAGAAAAAAGATCTGCCGGTGAAAAATCCATTTGCAGAGCAATCAGATTCCGACAGCGACGCGAAGTCTACTACCGCACCAGCTGTCAAACGAAAGAAAATTGCTGTGCTTCCTGACTCTGAGGTAAGTTTTTGCTATTCCTAGTTTAAAGTTGGTTAGCTTCAATTTCCAAAAATCTATCAATTAACTCAGCTTATCACAGTCCTGGACATAGGCCTCTCCCATAAAAGTACAATTAAATAAGAAATTGTCAGAAAGTCTTTGTTTATAATAAATAATTTTTACTTTGATATGTAAGAGTGGTGAATACACATTCTACATACACAGCCTTGAACTTGGGTGGTACTTAGACTCGACATGCGCTATTACACACTAGATGATACATTGTAATTTAATTATATTCCAGGATGAATTACCGCAACAGCCAATTCGAGCTGCGACTCTGAGAAGTGCATTCTCTCAGCGCGTAGCTTCGGGATACTCATACCAGTCTGACCCGGTGAAAACAGGACAATACTACTTCGAATTGCGAGTGTACAACACTCGTGAAGTTGAGCGATTACAATACAACGAGCGCTGGAAACAAGCACTCATAACTTTGAAGCTTGCTACTGACCAGAACACAGGTGTTTGGGCTGCATTAACTGGTCTAGTCAATGCTGGTCGGGATGAAATGAGGGAAATTCGCCCGGTACTGTATACTAATCCGCAATAAATTGTGTGTTGACTGCAACTTTTTTCGTACAGAATTATATAACTTTTTATATTTTAATATTAGGTATAATTTAATCACGTTTTTTCATAAGTTGGTTATCATTTAGTTTTATAAATTCAAAAGATAACTAGCAAATATGTTATCTCTTAATATTCGTTATTTGTCATAGGTACAGCTCTCATATTATTTTTTATCATTTGATTTAAAAATATAAGTCTTCTAATCTTATTAATTAATGTGTCTTGTCCTACAGCCATTTTACACAAGAGAAATGAAAACTGAATAAATTACAAATGAGATAATAAACTGATTAAAATTACACATGAGAAATTAAAGCAGAATAATTTTGTTTTAATCTTATTAACGTGTCTTGTCCGACAGGCATTTTACACAAGAGAAATGAAAACTGAATAAATTAGAAATGAGATAATAAACTGATTAAAATTACACATGAGAAATTAAAGCAGAATAATTTAGTTTTAATCTTATTAACGTGTCTTGTCCGACAGGCATTTTACACAAGAGAAATGAAAACTGAATAAATTACAAATGAGATAATAAATTGATGAAAATTACACATGAGAAAATAAGCAGAATAATTTTGTTTTAATCTTATTAACGTGTCTTGTCCGACAGGCATTTTACACAAGAGAAATGAAAACTGAATAAATTACAAATGAGATAATAAATTGATTAAAATTACACATGAGAAATTAAAGCAGAATAATTTTGTTTTAATCTTATTAACGTGTCTTGTCCGACAGGCATTTTACACAAGAGAAATGAAAACTGAATAAATAACAAATGATATAATAAACTGATTAAAATTACACATGAGAAATTAAAGCAGAATAAATTTGTTTAATTAATGAAAAATTAGAGTTTTGTTAAATAATATTTTTATTTAAAAATTGAATTGAATATATTTTAGAAATGTTTTTTTGTAAAGACTGTAATATTTATGTTTCAAAGTTGGCATCGCATAATAGAACGAATATTCATAAATCAAATCGCTTGGCGAGTTCTGAGTTTGACCATGTTCAAGTCATTGCTTCTGCATTTAAAAACAGGATTATAAGTTATAAAATAAATTCGATTGTTTTCACTATTACTCCTGAGACGTTTTTAAGGCAAATTACGAGAACTGTGTATGATATCATAGAAAATGCTATTAAAAAACATAAAGCAATCAAAGTAAATTTTGAATTGTTTGTTTCATACATTTTGCCCAAAAATAATGAAATATCTATGAAATCTTTTAACACAAAATTTAATATTTTAGTGCAGAGCACTGACATTGCTGATATTTACTTAAAATGTTCTGAAAAACTAATATCTAAATGTTCAGAGTTTGAACTTTCAGAATCAGGTTGGACGATTAATTTTATAAGTCATTTGGAAATAAATATAAATAAGTACAATCCTCTAAGAGCTGGAACTTACTTACAATTACCTGCAGTCATAAGAAATACAAAGTCATGTTTAAACATACATAACAATGATAATCACTGTTTTTTGTGGTGTATTGCAGCCCATATGTATCCGACTACACAGAATCCTAATCGTATAAAATCATATCCGCACTATACGACGCTCTTTAATATAAATAATTTAACATTTCCTCCGAGTTTTAACGACATTAAAATATTTGAAATAAATAATCAATTTATTAGCGTGAATGTTTATGGCCTTGAAGCTAATAATCAAGTAACTGGTCCTTTATATGTGACAAGTAAACGAAAGCTTATCCATGCTAACCTATTATACATTTATAAAAACGGAAAAGCGCATTTTTGTTTAATAAAAGACTTTAGCCGCCTTCTGCATCGTCAATTAACTAAACACAAGTCCAAAGTATTTTTATGCGATGAATGTTGTTTATATTACAACCATATAGATAAACTGATGAATCACGGGTGCGGTAAAAAACAAACGGTTTTACCTGAAGAAAATAGCAAATTACATTTTATGAATTTTCAAAGAACTCAAAAAATACCTATTGTGATATATGGCGATTTTGAAAGTTTACTTTGTGTATACTCAGACAAAAATAAATCTCTTTTTACTGAAAATGTTCAAGCTCATAAAGCATCCTCGTTTGCCTATTACATTTGCTGCAAATCTAACCCTGAACTGAATGATTTTGTTAGTTATAGAGGTCCAAATTGTGCGCAAAGATTTGTTGAAACAATAAAAAGTGATATAAAAAGGCTTTATAAAATTTTACTAGATGATAAGCCAATGTTACCACTTACCCCCGAGGAGTTAACTGTCCATAATGAAGCTACAACCTGTCATATATGTAAAACTGAGTTTGTTATGAATGATATAATAGTTAAAGACCATGACCATTTTACGGGTAAATATAGAGGTCCTGCCCATAATACTTGTAATTTAAATTTGAAAAAATGTCAGTTTATACCAATAATTTTTCATAATTTATCTGGTTACGATTGTCATTTATTTATTAAAGAATTATCTGGTATTCTTGGTAGAATTAATTTGATTCCAAAATCAAAAGAAAAATATATATCGTTTACAAAGTTCATACCGATTGATAAAACTAATACAGCACAGTTAAAATTTATAGATTCATTTAATTTTTTGAGTACTAGTTTAGATAAATTGGCTAACACTTTACATTCGAACGATTTTCATAACATGCGATTGTATTTTCCAAATGAGGAATTTTTTAAATTGGTTCGTAGAAAAGGTGTATACTGTTATGACTATATAGATACATGGGAAAAATATAATGAAACTCAACTACCTGAGCAATCAAAATTTTTTAACAAACTTACCGGAGAAAATATTTCTACAGATGATTATCAACATGCTGTAACAGTGTGGAACGCATTTAAAATAAAAAATTTGGGAGAGTATACGGATCTTTATTTGAAATGTGACGTTCTTTTACTATGTGACATTTTTGAAAAATTTCGAGACATGAGTTTAGTTTATTATAGTTTGGATCCATGTTTTTATGTTTCATCCCCATCCTTAAGTTGGGATGCTATGCTTTTATACACTAAAGTTGAACTTGATTTAATTTCGGATGTGGACATGTATCAAATGTTAGAAGAAGGAATTCGTGGAGGCCTCGCTCAATGCTCAATGAGATATGCTAAAGCTAATAATAAATATTTATCAACTTACAACAATGAAAAACCTAGCACCTATCTAATTTATCTAGACTGTGTTAATTTATATGGATTTGCTATGATGCAAAAACTGCCTATGCGAAATTTTAAATTTCTGAATGAAAATGAAATAATCGATTTCAATATCAAGAATGTATGTAAAATGAGTGATCAAGGGTACATTCTTGACGTAGACTTATGTTACCCAACCAACATTCATAATGCTCATTCAGACTTACCTTTTGCAGCTGAAAAGTTTTCCCCTTTACAAAATCAATGTAAAAAATTAATAGCAAATCTGTATAACAAACATCGCTTTGTAATCCATTATGTGCATTTACAAGAATGTTTGAAAAATGGTTTAATTTTACTTAAAATACATAGAATACTATCATTCCATCAAGATAACTTTTTAGAGCCATATATTTCTTTAAATACTTATCTAAGACAAAAGGCTAAATCAGATTTCGAAAGAGACTTTTTCAAAAAGCAAAACAACTCCATTTTTGGGAAAACGATTGAAAACAAACGTAAACAAGTTGATGTTCGACTTGTACAATTATGGAAAGATGCGTTAAATACAACTAACAGATTATGTGGGGCAGAAAAATATATAAGTGCTCCAAACTTTAAAGACTTAGCAATTTTCTCGGAAAATCTAGTTGCTATTCAGTTAAATAAGACAAAAGTTATTTTAGATCGTCCCATTTACATTGGTTTTTCTATTCTTGAGATTTCCAAAACACATTTATATAATTTTCATTATTCTGTTATGAAAAATATTTATAAAGATAATATAAAATTATGTTATACGGATACCGATAGTCTTCTTTACCATATAAAAACTGGTGATTTTTACGCTGATATGAAAAAAAATATTAAGTATTTTGATACAAACAATTTTGGGGAAAATAATAAGTATGGTATACCAAAAGCTAACGGGCAAATACCAGGTTATTTTAAAGATGAAATGGGAGGAGAAGTAATTTCAGAATTTGTTGGTTTACGTGCTAAGTTGTATTGTATAAATTCTGAGAAAAATACTATTAAAAAGCAAAAGGAGTTACAAAGCCAATAACAAAAAAACTGGACATTGAAAAATATAAAAGAGCTTTAAATTATAAAGAAAACCTAAGAGATGACATGTATGTTATACGATCGAAAAATCATCAGATTTTTACTCAAAAATTAAATAAGCTGATACTTAACAGAGATGATGATAAAAGACAACTGATAAAAAATAGTTTTGAGACTGTACCATGGGGGCACTATAGCACCATACTTTAATTAAGTTTTATAATTATGTTCTATTGTGTTAATGTAACAAAAAAAAAGATTATTTTTACAACGAATAAATACCTATGTTAAATTTTTGTTTGTTTGTTTTTAATTATAAATTACCCTATCCTAACTTTATTATGAACTGAAAGGTAAATAAAAGTAGATATGATATGTAATAATATATTTTTATTCAACTAAGTAATAGAACACAGAATTATATAAAATTGAACATTGTCTTAGAAATAAGATTCACAATTGATTAGCTACACTTATTTTTTTTACTATTTTACTAATCAAATATTCAGTTTCATCCATAATATAATCACAAGTGTCCCTGACTAGGTACTGAACACAAGTACTATCATTTTCACTGCCACTCGTTCCGATTAGATTGTTGCTACTTAGATCATTAATAGATATATTTATCACATGATGTGCTTTTCCTGGTTCATTCCGGATAACATAAGATGAAGAGGATGTAGCAAATGGTTTTGGTATCATATTTTTTAAAGAAAGCTGAGATTTTTTCCTTTTTTTAATATTCATATTTTTCTTTTCCTTCTTATTATTTTTTTCCGGTTCACGTTTCTGAGGCGCAGTTTCAACCGCATTGGATTTATTCATATCTTGTGAAAAATATAATGATTTAACAATATCACCATTATCTTCCACAAGATAAGGATTGTTCATTTTCTGTAAATATAAAGAATTACATTAAATTAACTATACCGAATGGATTAACCATAAGCATTTTTTTTAATTTCACAAAAATAATACATACCTCACAAAAAAAATACGGGCTTATTACCGGATCGCCATCATTGAGATTTGCAGAGTCCCCCTGTAAAAATAAATAAATAGTAAATAAAAGAAAAAATCAAATCAGCTATAAATACATACAATTACTTATAGTTAAATACTACATACCTCACGTAATCGGAATTGTTCGTGTTCTTCAGAAATCACGTTATCATTGCTCAAAATGTGGGGGCTATAGCATGGCGAAAGAGACATAATTCTGAAAAAATAAAATTGTATATAAAGTCAGAAGTACTTACCGAAATTATTTTTAATTTGGTTAATTTAATACTAAAACTTACCTTCACTATAAATAAAAATATTATTACAACTTGAAATAAGTAAGTGACTGCTTTTGCTAGCTGCAACAATTATATAAACTGTTTAATTACTCTGACGTGCTGATTGTCTCAACAGGTTGTTTAGAAACTATATTTGCGTTCCAATATATGCATTATACTTATATTTAAATATATATATATATATATATAGAAGGATAGTGGTTTTTGCAAGTAGTAGGCAAGATGAAGTTGATCAAACAACCCATATCCCTGAATGTGAAAAATATAAATTTTAATGACTCTAGTTGTCAGATCAGACACAGCGCTTTATTGCCTAATACAATTCGTTGCATAATATGTGGACCCTCAAACTGTGGTAAAACAAACGCTATGATCAGTTTACTGCTGCATGAAAATGGGCTTAAATTTAAAAATCTTTATCTTTACTCGAAAACTACTTTCCAACCAAAATATCGTTTTTTAAGTGAAGTATTAAGAAGAGTACCTCAGATAAAGTTCAATGAGTTCAATGACGACAAAGATGTTATAGCTCCATATGAAGCTTTAACGAATTCAGTTTTTATTTTTGATGATGTTGTGTGTGAAAAGCAAATAAACATTCGTAATTACTTCTCTATGGGAAGACATAAGCAAATTGACTGCTTTTACTTATCGCAAACCTACTCGAAAATTCCGAAACAGTTGCTACGTGATAATGCAAATTTTCTTATAATATTTAAACAAGATGATGTGAACTTAAAGCATATCTATGATGAACATGTGAATTCTGATCTACCGTGGAATCAGTTTAAAGACATTTGTAAAACTGTTTGGAGTAACCCTTATAATTTTCTACTTATTAACAAAGAGTCACCATTAAACAATGGAAGGTACAGACAGAATTTTGATATTTTTTTAAACTTTGAATGAAGGCTCATTCTTATAAATGAATTACATACATAAATGTTGTTAGTATTATTCCTTTCTTACCTGAATACAGTTGTTATTTATTGTAAGATGGAAAAAAATATTAAAATGGAATTAGTGAAGTCTGTCGACTCCATAAAGAATAAAATTAAACAAATGAAAAATCAGGAGCATTCAATGAACTTGTCACTTGATAAAATACTAAAACCTGTCACAGATCCTCTAAAAACTCTAGTTGATTCTAATAGATATGCAGAAAAATATAATAACATTGAAAATACAACTCTGAATAATTCTGAAGGAATGGAGTCCCATGAAAATAATACTAGCTCATCTTCAAAGATCAATGACTATTACGATCCAAAACCTAATTCTACACAATTCGTCGAACAAAATGCTAAAAAGGAATCGATAGATAATTTAGAAATGTCATTAGAGGGTGATGATATCTTTGGTATTTATGATGGTATTAGTATACCGTTTGGAATTAGAAGTGAAAATAAAACTTTATTAATGGGTAACTCAGCAGTATCTTTTTCTAAAATTGATAGTGTGAATAACGATAGTACCATTTTAATTAAAATCGGCGACAAGGCTTACAATTTAACGGCTGGTCTAAAAGAACTTTTACTCCGAAGAAAACCTGATTTAAAGTTAATATCGGGCGAAGATAAACTTGTCTATAAAGATATATTACATTATACAAATGCCCATAAAAGAGATTTTAATCCTAAAGGTCAAATAAGAGGTGACAAAGGCATAAAATATTGTAAAATAATCAAACCCCTATTTTCCGAATCGTCAAACCATGATAAACTTGCGCACGCTAAACTTGGAGGAAACTTACCAACGCTAAAAAAATACAAAAACAACACCGACTTGGTATATTGGGATGATCCTAACGAATTAGTCGAGAGATTGAAACTATTAGTAGCTTCAAGAGATGCTGGCAACACAAACCATGATAATGAAATTTTATCGATAGTTGAAGAACTGAAAGAAGCTGGGATAATTAAAGAATAAATAGTCATAATAATATGCTTTGCATTCAGTATTATACATAAATTCAAGACAGTTGTACTGAATTCTGAACATGAGCAAAGCCGACGTGGTAAACGAAATTCATAAAAATGCAAGAGTAAACTTTCCACGAAGACATGTTATTATGAAAGATATAGACGACCTGTGGCAAGCAGATTTAATTGATATGCAATCAATTTCAAAAGAAAATAAAAATTACCGATTTATTCTTGCTGTTATTGATACTTTTTCGAAATATGCTTGGGCCTTTCCTCTGAAAAGTAAAACCAAAGATGATGTATGTAACTGTTTCAAAATTTTCCTAGCTATAGGACGTGTTCCTAAAAATCTGCAAACGGATAATGGAGCAGAATTTTATAATAATAAATTCCAAAAGCTTATGAAATCTTATCAAATTAACCACTATTCAACCTTCTCAACAAAAAAGGCTTCGATAGTTGAACGATTTATCAGAACTTTGAAATCTAAACTTTATAAGGGATTTAGTTTAAAAGGCAACTATAATTGGGTAGCTAATACCCTTAATGACGTTATTTATAAATATAATCACACTTACCATCGGACAATTGATGAAATCCCCGCTAACGTGGATAACATTAATAAAAAACGAATATTAGAAAGATACTTAAGGTTGGTAAAAAATGATAGTACAAGAAGCAAAATTAAAGTAGGTGATTATGTGCGTATCAGTAAGTACAAAGGAACATTTGAAAAAGGATATACCCCCAACTGGTCATCGGAAATATTTAAAATTCGAAAAATACAAAATACAACTCCTATCACCTACTTAATTGAAGATACAATCAGAGGTCAACCTATTTTAGGAGCATTTTATGGGCAAGAGCTTCAAAAGACAAAACATCATAATGTATATCTAGTCGAGAAAGTTCTGAGAAGAAAAGGAAACAGGGTTTTAGTAAAATGGTTAGGTTTGTCTTCTACTGAAAACAGTTGGATTGATAAATCGAATATATTAATTTAAATAAAAATAACATAACAAATAACTCAACAACAAAGTCGATGATGAAGCGTGTAAGTATTTATTATAGTGCTCGATTCAGATTCATTAGTCTTATGATGTGTATTGGAGAGAGTAGTCTTCTCAATTGGCTTATAAACAATTTACCATTTGAATTACACTTACCAGGATACAATTATTGTGGGCCTGGTACAAAATTAATTAAAAGGCTTACACATGGAGATAAAGGCATTAATCAATTAGACGAATATTGCAAAGAACACGATATTGCTTATCACAAATCATCAAACTTAAAGGATCGTCACAAAGCTGACTTAATTTTGTTAAAAAGGGCAAAAGAGCGAGCAGTTGCTTCGGATGCGAGTGTATGCGAAAAAATCATGGCACGTTTAGTAAGCAAGGCAATGTCTACAAAAATTAAAACCGGCTCTGGCCTAAAAAAAAACCACAAAGAGTGTTCTCGGAAAGTTACATCGGGAAAAGGGTTAAAAAATAAATTTAAAAATGTTATTAATAAAACTAAAAGACATATGAAAAAATTAAAACCAAAATGCAAAAAAGTGGCAATAGAATTAGCTATGGCCGCAGCTAGAGAATTAGCTGATGATTCATCCATTAAACTTCCTAGGGTTATTCCTATACCAAAAACTGGCGGGGTATTACCTTTGATTCCTATTTTTGCTGGATTATCAGCGGCGGGAGCGTTAGCAGGCGGTGGAGCTGGTATTGCCAAAACCATAAATGAATTCAAGTTAGCTAAAAAGCTCTTGGCTGAATCGAAGAGACACAATGAAAAAATGGAAGCTCTTTGCATTGGAAAAGGATTACACCTTAAACCGCATAAAAATGGGCTTGGAATTTTTGTATCAAATAAAAAAAACTAAGATATCGGCTACCCAAACGAGCCTTAACTAACTTTGACATTTTGAAGTATGGAAATAATATTCCTTATTTTCGAGGTGTATTTATGAGAGATGAGCTCCCTAAACAATCTTTTAAAAAAGAGTGTGGAGTGGTTAATTTAGATAGTTCAAAAAATCCAGGTTCTCATTGGGTAGCCTATGCTAAAAATAATGATTATATTGAATATTTTGATAGTTATGGAAATCTTAAACCTCCAAAGGAATTTATAAAATACTTAGGTGCTAAAGTATGCTATAATTATGATAATATACAACGCGACCACCCTTATAATTGCGGACACCTATGTTTACATTTTTTAAATAATTTTTGGTGTAGTCAAGGAATAAAATAACAGGATCTTCTAAATGTATTCAGTCTGCAAGCATGTCTATAGCGGTAACCATCTCTGGAAATAAATCAGAATTGGATACGTTCTTTCAACCACCTTTGGATTTATCTGGTCAATATGAGTGTGGTTTGTTATACTTTTCAGTATTAAATTCAATACCAAATGCGCGTATTAATAACGACATTTTTCCTATGATCAGAATCGAATGTGATCTTGTACACGGTTCATATTCTAACGGGCTACCAACTCATATTATTCATGAATTTGTATCTAATACTGCTACAGGTCACCGAATCATAGAAATACCGCAAAACGTTATTTACTTTCCAGTGAACAAAAATACTATTACATCAATATCTATTAAGATAGTTGATCAATTTGGTTTCTGTATTAAATTTAGAGAAGAACATAAAAATATTGAACTACGCCTACATTTAAGAAAAACAAAATGATATTATATTATAAAAACCCTGTAGTTAACAAAAAGCGCCCTATTTCTTGTACAACCACTAAGGTGCAAAGACGTAAGAAAAAAGTTATAAAGTTAACAAAAGCAAATAAAGATTTTCTTAAATCCCTAGGTTTTAAAGTATGAATATACTACAGATTACTGAATTACCGCACTTCGATACTTCGATTGAAAGTTATGAAGTCCATTCGTACAATCCCTACAACAACAGCTTTAGAGAAAACGATGAAATCAGAATTCCCATACACCAGCAAGACATATATGTGTTACCGTCAGCCAGCTCAATTTACGTCGAAGGACAAGCTAAGTTCTTGGGTAAAGATGGTAATCCTATTAAGAAAACTATTACGTTCAGTAACAACCCTGTTATGTTTTTGTTTCAAGATATCAGATACGAAATAAATGGTATAGAAATAGATCGCATTAAAAATTCTGGAATAACATCGACAATAAAGTCATACGTTTCACTGAATGATGGAGAAAATAAAGTTGCTGCCTTGTGGGGTTGGAACATAGATGGATTTAAAAGCGATGGTAATTTTAGTGCTATTGTACCTCTTAATAAGATTTTAGGATTTGCAGAGGATTACAATAAAATTGTGATAAATTGTAAACATGAACTTATTCTGAATAGAAGTAACTCCAACTTAAACAGTCTTATAGTAACTGACGATGTTGCACATTTTCAAATAGATATACAAAAAGTGCAATGGCGGGTGCCGCATATAAAAGTATCAGATCGCGAACGACTGATACTTCTTAAACATTTAGAAAGAGACAAATCTATTCAGATAGCCTTTAGAAATTGGGATTTATACGAGTATCCTTTGCTTCCTAAAACTACAAAACATTGTTGGTCTGTTAAGACTGCTTCGCAATTAGAGAAACCTCGTTATGTCATTTTTTGCTTGCAAACCAATAGAAAAAATAATAAAATCAAAGACAGTTCTCTGTTCGATCACTGCGCGGTTACTAACTTAACTTTGTTTTTGAATTCACAATATTATCCTTACGAGCCTCTAAGCTTAAATTTTACCGAGAACAAATACAATATATTATATGAAATGTATGTGAAATTTCGTCAGTCGTATTACAACTGTCCTGCAGACCCGTTGCTTGACTTTATCGGTTTCAAGGAGAAGGCTCCTCTGTTTATCATAGACTGTTCAAGGCAAAACGATAGTTTGAAAACAGGTCCCGTAGATGTGCGATTGGAGATTGAATGTTCAGCACCAATACCAGATAACACAACTGGATATTGTTTAATTATTAACGATCGACTTGTGGAATATAAACCTTTGAGTAACATTGTGCGCAGGTTATCATGAATGCCATTGTAGATGTTCAAGGTTTTAAAACAGAAGCAAATGAATTCATAGTGAAAGAAATTGCAATATTGTGCGATAATAAAATACAGGTGCTTTTGATTAAACCACCTTTTCCATATCACGAATTGACAAAACAAGAAAGGAGGCAAGTAAATTGGATTGAGCGTAATAGAAAGATATATTGGAGTGAAGGATTTGTGACTTACTCAAATCATCAGAATTTGATTGTAGATATTTTAAGAGATAAAAGTGTTTACACCAAAGGTTTAGAAAAAGTGTTGTGGTTAAAAAATATTTCGAATAATAATAATATAAATAATTTAGAAGACAAAGGCTGCCCTAGTTTGTTAAATCTTTATGATCAATATTTATATTCTCAAGATTTGTATAATTGTATTTACCATGAAAAAGTATGTGCTTTAAAAAATGTTCTGTGTTTAAAAAAATGGTGTTATGAGAATAAATGTTTTAAATAAAATGTTTTATTTTTTTTGCTTCAAATCATTATGTCACTATAGTTACCATACTTACTCCCCCCTCCCCTCCTAGAACATCTAATGAATGTCTATATAATGCTAGCAACATAATACGATTTCATTATATTTTTATTAATATTTGTTTGAAGTACTTATTGCATGACGAAAATGTTAAAAGAAAACTACAATCCTCGTTATGACATGTATCATACGCAAAAAATGCGTTTACATTCATTTAATTATTATTGGGCAACAACTGACTCTCAGAAAAGGTTAGTGATGGAAATGGCTGACGCGGGATTATTTTATTGCGGTAATGGAATTAATGATAGAACTGTATGTTTCTCATGTGGAGGTGTTATTGAAGAATGGGAGATTTACGACGATCCTTGGATGCAACATGCTATAAACTTTCCTCATTGTTTTTATTTGACCGCTGTGAAAGGAAGGGATTATATCAATAAGTGCCAGAACCAGAAATATTAGCTACAATGCAAGATTCAATTAAATATACTTCTGAAGGCTTAATATTAGCCACAGTGCAAGATTCAGTGAAATTTACTTCTGAATGTAAAAAAGATGTAAAATATGATATTATGTACTTGATGACCTACATCAGACACCCACTCGGACCGGTAAAAATAATTGAAAATCCTGTATCAAGCGCTCCACTGTGAATAAAACACACAATACGAAAAAATTAAGTGAAATGAAGTATTATGAACTATATCGCAGATCTGTGAATAAAACACACAATACGAAAAAATGAAATGAAATTAAGTATTATGAACTATATCGCAGATCACGATAGGTATAATTGGGGCTTCTGCATCGCACAGCTCGAGCGCACGCGAGAGCAAGTGATGCAGAACCCCCAATTATACCCTACTACGGGGCATGGTCGCGTCGCAGATCTGCGTCATCGCCCCGCGAAACCACAGCGCCACCGCTTCGACGTCGACGGGGCCGTCCGTCGTCGACTCCCAAATCCAGGACTGGACTAAGGCAGCTTCCTCGAGTTCAAGTTCGAGTTCAGTTCAAATCTAACCTAACCTAATCTTTTATTGCGAGTATCAGCCGTGGCGGCGAGCGTTGAAACCACCTGCTCCTCAGCTCGCGGGCCGCTTCGCCACTCGCGGACCACCTACGCGGGTTTAAATTACACTCTAGGGGTAGGGCAGACCAGACTACGTGGAGTCGGTTTTGCAGCGATTCGTTTCTGTTACCAACTTTTGTAGCACAAATTATTGACTTTTTAAGACAATATTTAAATTTTAATAAGGTTAAAAATGCCTGCAGCATATTTTATAGAAATGGCATTATGCCTAATAAAATTATTCCAAACGAAATTCTGCCATCTTCACAGTATGCCAAGTGAAACTGTACCAAATAAAAGTTATGATAAACGAAATTATGCGGAATGTTAACTTTGCCAAAGGTAATTATGCCAAATAAAATTCTCACATCTTAAAAGTATGCCATTGTAAATTCGGACATATAAACATGCGGCCAAACAATAGTTATATTAAATAATTTTTATGCCTTAAAAATATTCGTTTAAAGAAGATTAAGCCAAGTGTGTTATGCCAAATAAATTTCGGAGCATCAAGAATCTGCCAGATAGAGGGACCTGTTGTGTTGTGTGCCTTTTAGTCTGTACTACATAAATACAGCTGAATACCAGTATCTTACATAGAGCATTGGCTCTATGTAAAATACTGGTCAGCACAGCAACAGGGTTGTGGAGGTCAGATAGGCAGTCACCTATCTGAGTCTCATAACCCAGTTGCTGGGTAATACCCCTTGGTAAGACTGATTGTTCGACTTTCGGGCGTCTGACGACCCGTAACGACTGTAAAAGACTGTCTTTTCTTACTTACAGGAATAAAATCAATTAAAAATGTATATATCAGTCTATTGGCGTAGCTCAGTGAATTAAACATTCAAATACGTTCTTTAAATACATAACATACATATTCGCCTGAAATCTCCGAAGGGATAGATAGAGTGGTGTACCTATCCAGTGTATATCATTTCGCCAGTTATCATTAGGTCCCATGTTTATCTATCTATTACTTTAGGCACACAAATGTACAGAGGCGGACTTAATGCCATAGGCATTTTCTAACAGTCAACTTTCGGGTGATGCAGAGATAAACAGTGGTAGGTGCAATTTATAATGAAAAATTAGAAATGAATATTTTTAAATATAAAAATACGCATAAACCTATTCAGACTACAAATATAATATATATTTAGATACCTAACTATACACAGTTATTGGTAAAACACCATAGCGAAAAAAAATCATTTGGTCCTACATTTTGACGAGTTCGGCAAACATAAAGGAGAACGGCAAGCTTGTATGAAGGTTTTGTACACCTAAAAAAACTCGTGTTTAGCCACTAAACATTTACATTTAATAGGTAAAAATATAACATAATTGAGGCTTTTATTCGTAGATTTTATAAAGTTGGGGTTCTTAACTTATATGCATTTTTAAGAAGTTAGGTTATGTTTTATTTTGTCTCCCACACTGTCGCCATCGGCGGGCCGGGTGCAATAATTATGATCATTAGATTAATATAAGAGTCTGTATTGACTTCATAGTGGTTTCGTAATTTCTAGAGTTAGGTAATTGACAGTTGAGTTTTTGGTTGAGTTGACCATAATAAACGTAACTTCTTTAAATGTTCACTTTAAATCTATAAATCTACTTTTCATTTAGAAGCCAAACTGTCAGGTGGCTAGCTTAGCGAATAGCGACTGAAATGTTCACCAAAATCTAAAAGTGGTTCAGCAGTTTATGCATGAAAATGTAAGACAGAATTACTCTCACAATTATAATATTATTATGGAACTTGGCTCAAGCCTGACTTCACTATTTGAGTAGGTAATGGGTTAGGATAGGTAATATAGGTACTCAGAATAAATTAAACAATAATTCTCATAATAATATCATATAATGAATTTATTTTATTCAGCAGGTCCGCCTACAATCTTATAATAACTTCATCTAGGAAGGGAGCTGGTCGCGTCATACCCTCATGGCGAGCATACCCTAGGTACCAGAGGATACTCATAACATGTGAGCAGCACCCTACAGTTCTAAGCCCCACAATGCAGTTGCAACAATAACTTGTTATTGCTTCCCGCCCATTCATATTTCTTTCTATTACGATAAAAACAAAGTACGACTTTCTTGATGAATGGCGAGATTTTATTTTTGCTCGAAGCAACATAGGATTTGTTCCCTCCAATCCAGGTATTTGGTCTCGACTCACTTCCAAGGTGTATATGCCATGAAATCTAAAGTGCTCACCTACATATGACCGTGCCTGTCTAATCTGATAGGTGCCACAAGCAAAAAGAATTAATTCGTCCATAGATAGTCTTGGGAATGCCATGGTTGTGCCATCAATAGGACTAAATATTGCACTGCGTCTGTTTAAGTTTAGTTCTGAAACTAAATCAGCGATCGTGTTTTGGAGGAACATACGTTCATTTATAATATTCACAAATGCCTCTGCATTGAGAGAGTCGGTGAATTGGGTGGCAAAGGCGTTAAGTAGCGCAGCAGCTATTTTAAAATCGTCCATTATATGTTTGCAGGCGCGATTAAAATATTCGTGACGGAACATTTTAAAGTCTCTTTTGAAACGGCCATTCACAGCTTCAACCACCCATCTGTTTATAGTCACACAGCGTGACCTGTTTGCTTCAAGAGTGGTCAACTGTGAATGACCGTCTTCTTTGGTTTCTGGCATATGGCCTATATAGCCTTTTTCGTGCAATGCATCCATGCAATCCCGAAACCCGCGATCTACGACGAAAATATCATTTTCATTAAAGAAATTATTAAAATCCGGGTCATCTAACAATTCGCGCATTATTGTCGCATCATTAGTAATGGCACTATATGGTCCTCGAACATCAATGATGTACCCATTACAACAGCACAAAATGAATGGTTTGACCAAATTCCTGTATTTATGGAGGGAATATGTATCCTTTTGGAATAAATAGTTCGAACTCTTCTGAGTGTATAAATATGTTGCATCTGCAATGGTAATAGCTGGTTTTTGCTGTGGTGGGACATTAGGGTCACAGAAAATACCATCAGCAACAATAGAATTTTTTGCTGCCACTTGCTCCCTTGTCATGTGGCCAAATCCTATATTTCGGGGCACATAGTCCCGTAATATTATATTTCTGGCCACAGACATCAATGTTTCCAAAGTTCTCCGGGGAACTTGAAAAATACAGGCTAACCTGTCTCCAGAGTCTCCTGTTCTTAATTTGCACAAAAGTGCTGTCAATGCAAAGCTACCCCGATGCATATTTTTAAGGTTGGGCGTTTCATCCAAAATCTGTTGGTGTTGCCTCTTCGTGAAACCAATAAAATAGAGGACTTGATGATCCGGGTAGTTTTGAATATTTTCATAATTCACATTATTTAAGCCTTCCATTAATATAAATACAATTTCTTCAATGTAGTCGGCTTTAAATGTATCCAGGCTATATTCTGCCGAGTACAAACTCTCATACTGCTCATTTTCTAAATGTTGTCTGCAGATACGTGCACCTCTTGGTATAAAATAATTAAAATGTAGCAATACACGGCGTCGAGTGTCTTCTGGTATAGAATGTCGCTCTAGCCCACTGCATTCTTGAAAAATGCAATGTCTTGGTGTTTCAGCTGCTCGTCTCAAATTAGGCAATGAAATAAATTGAGGTTGCTGAACAACATCATTCTCATTTGCATTTATTAGAGGATACTCTATTTCTTGTGCACGTCCCCAGCATGCACGACAGAGTTCATTTAAAGGTGGCATCTGTAAAAAAAAAATAGTCGGAATCTCAACAGGTATGTGATGAACTGATGACCTAAATACAAGTGCATGTAGTACTTAATGATATTTACTTTAAAATCCACGTAATGTTAACATAAAAAAAGATAAACATTAACACTTTACCTGCTCGTTTTCCATCAAGTGGGAAATCATTTCCATTATCCTCTGTTCTTCCGTGGCAGATGTTTGTCTCATAGTGGCAAGCAAAGTATTTCCACATAGAAAACAGGTTGCGTTTGGATCAGGTTCACTTTGCACAATTGGATTTGTAGACTGGTTGGCTGCCTGTGGTGGCACCGGTGGTACATCCCTAGTTCTTGATGCTCGAAGCCAACATGGTACACAAGCCTCATCATTTTGGGTAAGCTAAAATCAGATGAAATCATGATAATTCCTGGCAGTCTGAACATTTACAATACTACATGTAGTTAGTATGGTGGCATTAACTTCCTATTTAACCATACAGCAGGCCATTAAAAAAAATATTTTTATGAATAGAAAAGATAAAAACTATACGCTACCTGCTGTGGTTGGATCCATTGAGATATAACATTGGATATTCTTTGTTCTCCTTCATTTGCTCCATCAACTAAAATTCTTCGTCTATGAATCCTTAATATAGATCGTCCACATATAATACAGACATGTTGATGACCAACTTGTCTTCTGGGTATATTATCAGAGGATGTTGATCCGTGTGTTGCTATTTGCCAGCAAGAATGGCAAATATGGTCTGATGGTGTCAACTAGAAATAGACAATTAAAATAAGCTCAAGTTATTTATCTTATCCACAACATATTTCATGTGTAGGGATGTTGTTGAATTGACAGATTGTACTTTTGTTAAACATAATTATGCATTGACATTATAACTATTCAACCGATAGACAAGAACATTCATGGAAACTATTTGTCCACATACTGCTTATAGTTATAAATAATGTTCGCTGCATTGCTAAGGTAGCATTAAGTGTCTGACCAAACTATTCAAGCATACAGCGCTAGACTGCTTAAAGAGTCTAATTTAGATGTGACCAAAACATTCAACATGACAGTGCAGGCTGTGCAGGCAGTGCCTGTACGGCTGTGCAATTCTGTTTGACAAATTGAGTGTTTGGGACGCATCATCTAGTACATATACATCAATATAATTATTATATTAGTGTTCTTATTTTAACTGAACATTTGATATAATATGTAGTTACATTACAGTTTTATACACTGTGGCCTATAACCAATAAGAAGAGTAAGAAGTCGTTAAGTCACATATTCACAGTAGTGAAATATAATAATAGTATCTATACCTCTCTAGGATATGTCCATAGCCGAATAGTGTTCACCAGAACATCATTCTCATCTGTCAGAGCGTGCCGCCTGATGCGACTCAAACGAACTTTACAATTAATGCATTGAACATTCGGCATTGTTGTCACAAAATCATATAACACTTCACAAACAACTCTGCGCCTGAGCAACAAAAGTGTCCATAACACTAAGCGTCTTTGTCGCAACAATAATAAAAGCGTCCTTTCGCGAAACAATCACTTTCGTATACGGAGGAGCAGAGGGCTCAACTCGACGTAGATAAAAGTTATGGTAGCTAATGTTTCGAAGAGCAGAATGCACATGAAACAGTAAATCACGACCACACAATCAACAGCACGAACGCCATAGGTAAAACCGTTTTGACAAGATATCGTGACAATCTGTCATCTGTCAAAGTATTTTTTTTAAATATTGTATTCGTATATCGATTGATGTTGAGTGGCAATCGATTAAAGAAACAAAAATATGGTTTTTTATTATTTTACAAGAATCATTTAATTATGATACTCAAATAAAATCTTACATTCGTGCTGATTAATAATGATTTATTTATTCTTTTAGATTATAACAGTAAAAAGACGTTAGTTATTCGGTTGAAAGGTTTAACGATTTATTATTCGATTTAATCCATGCATTGCATCCATTCCAGCTGCGTTTTGTTGTCATTTTTTTTTCGTTTTGTTCTATGTTACATTAATTAAGGTTTTTTCACTATTCCCAACTTTTAAAAAAGTTTAGATTATTGAAAAATAAACCATTTTAGTTGTATACTAAATTGTTTAAATATGAACCCAAAACAAACATTTTAAGAGGTGTACATCAGCTGCCGTTCTCCTTTAGGGAACAGCAGATTTTTTTTCGCGATTTCATATTTGGTCCCATAGTGTAAGTTGTTCATAATGATGAGTACAATGACCCCTTAAGAGGTTGATGATGTTTTACCAATAACCCTGTATATGATGATGATGATGATGATGATGATGATGGGGCCTCCCTTTTCCGCACTTAGACTCTTATTTGGTCCGTTGTGCGTGGGGATACTGGCTAACACAGCAAGCCTAGCTCCGCCCAAAAGCACAGAAGCCTCCTGGGGGCTTCACAGGCTTCGCGGAGCGACCTCACTGTTCCGAGGATTTCTTCCCGTTGAGAAGCCACAGCCTCGCACTCCAGGATAACGTGGGCGGCTGATTCCTCGGCGTCAAGGAAAGGGGGCTATCGGTGGCGCCTATGTTAAAAAGATGTTTGTTAAGGGGGTTATGGCCCGTAATTGTTCCTATAACTATTCTGAGGTTATTTCTACTCAGGTTGAGAAGTTTTTTGGTTAACCGCGGGTCTACAATTGGTAAAGCCAATTTGGACTGTCTACAGTCTGTTGCCCGTGACCATCTGTTGTTATGGAGTTCGGTCGATCTTTGGCGAATCCACGCACGAAATTGTGAGAAAGGCAGAGGGAGAAGTGGGTACGGGCCTAGCACTTCCATATCAGAGCCTCTCTTCGCAAGTTCATCAGCGGCATCATTGCCTAAGGATCCACTATGCCCTTTGATCCACTGGAGGGTAATGCGATTAAACGTCGATAACCTCTCCAGAGCTAAATGGCACTCAAAAATTAGTTTATTGTTAGCTTGTTTGTTTTCTAAAGCTTTGAGCACAGATAGGTTGTCGGATAGGAATTTAATGCCGTAGTTCCGGATGCCTAAGCGCTTTACTGCTGTTACGGCTTGTGTTAAGGCAACACATTCACATTGAAATATCGAACTGTGTGTGCCTAGTGGTATGTGAAGGTTAATGTTGAGGTCAAGGGAGTAATAACCCTGTATATATATATATAAGCAAATATAAGTTTACAAAAATACACGAATATACTAAAAACAAATAAGACAAATAATTATAAAACATTACCGTTGTGATGATACTGCCAGCTTCTTGCGAATGTGCTCGCGAACTTTATGTAACTTTATGTATGTTGTGATGTTATAGGGGGCGAGCCTATTGCCATCAACAGGGCACTAATCTAGACCGCTACTGAGAAATTCCTGTGGGAAAAACCCAATAACACTTTGCTCGACCTGGGAATCGAACCCAGATCTTCACGCTCAGCAGCAGCGCTAGGAAGTTCTTTCTTTAACATTAATATTAATGTCAAATTAAAAACATTTCTTAGGAAAACAGTAGACAAAGCAATTAATACTAACTTAATAACTATCCTTGAAACCCCTCACCGCGAATTACTCCACGTTGATCATAAAACCAACTAGTCAGTTATTCTCAAAGCGCAAAGTAATAAAACTATGACGTCACCACCAGTCTGAGCCAAGCTTTGTTCCATCAGCGACGAAAATCACAAAGTTGTCTTACAAACTTGTTCAAATCTATTCAGAAACTTGCGGCTATAGATACGGAAAGTAGAAACATTTGTTAGTATAATTGCGGAGAAAAAACAAGTAGGATTAATGTATACAACGTGTCCCAAAATTCAACGATAAACGGGCTCGAAAAGAAAAAATAGAGAAAAAAGTCTATTTATTGTTAATTGCAATAAAAAAATTGAAATCCTTCGAAATTTGACACCCCTTACGATATTTTGAACTACCATGACCACAATTTTTTAAATATGTCTGTTTTTTTTTTGTATTGGCAACCTTAGTAGCACTGTTATCCAGCACAAGCCTTAAAACACCCAGAATGCCTGTAGTTTTAACACAAAAATAAATCAAAATATTTTTTTCCCAAAAAAAAATTAAACATTTGTTCTTTCAGTTCACTTTCACTCATCGTGGTGTAAAAAAAGTATCGACACTACTATGGCTAGTTTTTTTTTAAACAATCGCATCTTACCAAGATTGCAAAATGGTATAATCTAGGAAAACTATCCACTAAGAAAAATTAAAATTCTTGGAATTTGAATGGGATGTTGCTTAGTCAATAAAATTTAGAAGTTAGAGAGAGATAGATAGAGAGAGATTACACGTTAGAGAGAGATAGATAGATATGTAGATGTTCTTTGTTGAATAACAATAGGGCAGGTAGATAAATAAATAAATGATTGATTGATAGAGAACTTGCGGTTCTCAGCAAGTTAGTACGCTCAGCTCCTTTGTTTACTGTTACAATTGACTTGGCTCTCGTACCAACGACTTTTGCCATGGCTTTTTGGACTGGATTATCTGCAAACTGAACTACCTGGCATTATTTTCGACTGAGATCGTATGTTTTGTGAATTGACCTTTTAGTGTATTTTGAATATTTAGCGTTTATCATGCCGCTGCCATACACACCAATGGAATACGCTAATATGCACCTCATTTATGGAGAATGCCGATGCAATGCTAACGCTGCTAGCAGATTGTATCAAGAAAGGTACCCAAATGCTCAAAGATACCCGGATTATCGAGTATTTATTCATGTGCATCAAGCTTTTTCGGAAGGTCGTTTTTGGTGTGATAGGAAAAAACGCTGGAAAACCTAGATTGGAACGCGATGAAGAAGTTCTGAATTAAATAGAAAATGATTCAACAACCTCGGTACGCCCCAAAGATGCTAAGGGTGCTACGGGTATTCCAAAAACTTCTGCACATCGAATTTTAAAACGTCACAGGCTTCACCCATTTCACTACAGGAGGCGTGTGTAGACGTTATTTCCGCGGGAATATCCACTACGGGTCGCATTTTTCCGTGTGATGCTGCGAAATCATAGAGCAGTTCCCCAATTCTTAGAAAAAAATAAGTTAAAGTTCTATGGTTGGATGAACAACCTGCAAGAAAGATGGCTATTTAAATCTTCACAACCTACATAGCTGGAGCGACGAAAATCCGCACCTGATGAGACTAGACAATTCCCAATATCAATTCAATATTAACCTCTGGACGGACATAATAAATGGAAAAGTGATTAGGCCCTTGAGTTACAAGGAACCTTAGATGGCAATAGTTATTTGAACTTTTTACAAAATAACTGTTAGTGCTCCTAAGTGATTTACAAAACATGTGGTTTCAAATTGATGGTAGTGGACGGTATTGGTGGTAGTGACAGATGGCTGTCACAGTCAATTTGCTCCGAATCTACGGCAGATCTAGATGAAATTTGGTACACATATGGACTTCTGCGACACAAACACTGACGAATGGAATAGAATAGACTTGATAAAAATTACAGATATACTTTTAGAAATTTTACATAGGGTGACAAAATGGGCGGTCTTATAGCTAAAAGTGATCTTTTACCGACAACCTTTGGATTGATTAAAGGGAGAAACAGAGAAAATACTAATAGTAATATCAATAGCTGACTACCTGCAGTGTTGTCTCACCTTCTATGCTTCTTGTTGTTATTATTGTAGGTGTATGGATATACAAGGTGTAACAGAATAAACGCAAGTCCTGAAAGTAGTTTGCTCATAATTGACTACTGAATCAATTTCAGTAACTATTATATTAATATAGGTGTTTTTTTTAAATAATGTATTTTAGAATACTGACCGCCGATTGAGCCAACGATAATTAAATCTTACTGCAAGGCAATAAGACTCAATTTTGAATACATAAATTAATGCAAGGGTTAACACGATTTTCTTAATAATAAAAGTTAGCTTTAAAAAAATAACGTTTTGGTAATTGTATACAACAGTGTTGCGAGTCGCCTGGACTGTGTATACAACATGTAACGTAATTAACGCACACCCTCAAACACCCCAATTAGAATATTATGTTATAATCATAATATATACACTTAATTTTTAATTTAACATGTATATGCATTGTTATTTATTAAATTAGTTATACCAATTCTGGGAGAAATTTATGGTCATACTACTACGCACGCAGCGCACACAGTCGCACAAGCAGTTACCGCGCCGCTCGACACAACACAACGAAACTACGGAAAAAGCCGACAATTTGATACACGATTGTTTACGTTAAAGAAATATTATGAAACATTAACCGACGACGTCCGAGAAAAGAATTGTTTATTTACGGTCTATGTCTAGTAAACATTATGATTGCGTCTTTCCATCACACTTTTCAGACTTTGGACTGTCGACTCTGAATAATTTCGTTTATTGAATATGATACAATGCCAATCGGCAATGAACTGCTGAAAATAAGAGGCGGTACGACAACATTATTCAGAGACGGCATGTTTAAAAGATTGAATCAAAATATTTAAAGTAATTTAAAAAATCAAATAACTTACATACTGATGGCCTAAACACTCATACGACGTTGTCTTTTTAACACACTTTCAAAATGTCCACCACCTTGTTCAATACATTTTAATGCCCGTTTTCTTAATTGATGTTTTAATTTAGAAAGCACTTCAGTGTCATTTCTCACTATTTCAAAAGCGTTCACTATCCTATTTTTTAGGTCCTCGGCACTTGTTGTATCACCATACCTTTGGTTAAATGTTCTGCAAGCTAGAGCCACATTATCACCACACGTTGCCAAAGTCCTCACCATTTTGGTATACTGAACATTAGTGTATTGGAAAGACATTGCGCGCGAAAGAATTATTTGATAACACTAACTACGTAACTTCTTTCCACTAATATTGCCCGCGCGTGACTAATGTTGAAATTTGACTAAACTTGAAAGGGAACGAAAGTAAGTAGGTGGTTTATCCACGGAGCAATTGTATTTGCTCCGTGGGTTTATCGGTGTCCTTTGTCCAGTTCCTGTTAGTGTGTGCGTGCGGTCAAAATAATCGCTAAGTTTACAATGCATTTGTTAACGTTCTTGGAATAAGGTTTATTTTTCTTTATTTTGTATTGAATGATGGTTTTATGAATACCAATAAAACTGCGATTTTAAAAGTCTTATTACTTTGACTTACGGTCCATTTCAATTTGTTTTGATTGTACAGGGTTAATATGACAATAATATCCGTAGTTTTAATTATTTTTGGGATAAAAAATTACCTATATTAAAAATTATATAAATCGATTCAGTAAACGATTCTGAACAAACTATTTTCAGGATGTGCGTTAATTAAGTTACATGTTGTATATACATGGGTCGATGTTGTGCCGTCTCTCATGGGATGTCGCAACGGTGAACCACCGTTATTTCTTGTATTGTTTTCTTTGTGTTTGTTTAGTGTCTGTGCTTACTAACATAGTCGTAAGTTTTACTAACAACCGTATTGAGTCCTGGTTACTCTAATAAAGAAAATTCTATTCTATTCTATTGTATAATGCTTTTAACTCAATACTCTAATTGAGGTGTATGATGTCTTGCGTTAATTATGTATTGTTACACGTTGTATAAATGTAGATAAATATGTGCTAAAACACATATTTATATATACACCTGAGTAGGTGTATAATTATACTCGTATATCCTTGTATACACCTACAATAATAAACATGAAACAAGAGCATGGAAACTATGTATATATGTAATGTTGATGATGATTGAGAGAGGTACTGTTTTTTAACCAGAATTTTAAAAGTGGACAAAGAGTGAGCACGCCTTATCGACACTGGCAAGGCGTTCCATAACCGTACTGCTTGAACTGTAAAAGGCTTGCCATAAAACTAGTGGAATGCAAAGGCATCACTAGTCTTGAGTTTTCCGGTGACCTCAGATAATATTATGTGTGTCATAAGGGAACTTGAAACGTTCTTTAAGATAAGAGGGGTTGTAGGGTTGAACAAAATACTGTAGAGCTGAAATAAGATATGAGAATTCCGGCGCTGACGTATGAGAAGCCAAAACGTAACGGAACGTAAATAAGTAAATGAATTTAGAATTTTGCACTTTTGGTTATTTATCTATTTGGAATAAGCTCACCAACAGCACAGTCACTTATAATTCAAATTAACTAAAATATGTATAAAATTGGCATTTCAGTGACCATGCAAATAACAGTAGGCCAATTCTCGTACTTAAAAAACGTTCAAATTCAAGTCGCAATCTCATCTCAGCGACAATCAATGTCAAAAACCTGTCAAAAATGTATGTAAATTGATTGTAATTTTGACAGATTGAGACAGATTAGAATGCGAACGGTCTTAAAAATACGGTAATTGCCCCTCAGGTATGCATGACATTGAGATTATGACATAAAGTTAGAGACAAAAAGAAAAATAAATTGTGTCTATAAGACCTAAATCTAGAACACTACAAAAACAAACCAATTTGAGCTACATAGACATGCGCTGTTCGCACTGTTAATATAGGGAAAATATGATGATGATAATCAATATCAAACCATCAGGTTATGTGTATGTTGGTTTGATAAAAGATATGATGACTTTGGTAAAACCAGCCCTAAATCTAAGATTTTGAATTAAATACGGAATAATAGTTCTATACGTATATATTACAGTAAAACCTGTAGGTAAGAAGTCTGTGGTCTTAAAATAACATGGTAAAATATCTCAATAATGTGCTTACAAACTTACATTTTCTTAAGTGAGAACATGTTTTTCAACTACAATGTTAAGTTTGTTCTTCAGTCCGGAATTGAAACACAGGCTTGAGTGAACCCACGGGAAGCCGGGTACAGCTATAATACGGAACAGACGCGAGTCCACCTCGCACACGCCTGCGGGGCGAGCACGGCCTACTGTGATAGGCTTGAGTGACACATTTTGAGTCACAGTTTGGGAGCAAAAACCGTGATAAAATGCGTTACTCAAGCCTATCACAGAGGCCGGGCTCGCCCCGCTGGTTTTTTTGGATGAGAAAACACTGGAAGCAAATCCGTCAACTAAATTAATTAGGATAAATAATAAAAATCTCCTCTATCAGGCATACTGGAATATCGTCAGAAATTAACATTTCTTTAGTACCTATTTATAACTCTAACTAGGTAAGTATATGCATAGAAGTGCTGAATAACTTCTAAGTTACAAAAACATCCAGAAATACATACTTTCATAGAAACCACCTGACCGTTCCGGATAAACTAAATCGCTGGTAAAGTACCTAGGTTGTTTAGAAAGCGGTTTCAACTGAACTAAACTCAGGCGGACTTCGTCTCAAGCATGTGAGGTGATGGTCCCATAGAAGTCTTCTTAAACGTTTGGTTTCCTGATTTCCTAAACGGTGAACGATCTCACAATTACGGCTGTCTAAATTAAAGCGTTTTTTGACACCTGGTGAAAATTTGCAAATTTTCATGATCCAAAACTTTCCTTGGAAAACAACGTTTTAGAGGCGCGAGATCATATAGAAAATATGAAAATATCACAAATATTTTTTTCGAAGGAATATTCTTTTGATGCTCCCGTAGGAAATAATGAGTTACCTAATCAAGGTCACGCGGTGAAGCTCACCCACCACTCATAAAATATTCCCGCTTGTAGTAAATATGGTGTGTTAAATAGGTAGGTTGTGACATTGCAAAAATCAATAATTAAAGCAACTAGTAGCGACACCTTTCGTGGGTCTGCTCAAGCTCGTAGATGTTTATTAATATAATGTTTATTAATTATTTGAATTAAATCTGCTGAGCATATAAGGTCCTGGATTCGATTCCCGGGTCGAGCAAAGTGTTATTGGGGTTCTCCATCTGGAATTTCTCCGTAGCCGAACGTAATCTGGAGTTGTGCCCGGTTGGTGGTGATTGGCTCACCCCCTATTACATGGGTCTCAAAAATAGCTGGCTAAATGAGGGGGTAGGTACTATAGGTATGTACATCTCTGCCTAAGCCTTCGGGGTAGACAAGCGTGCGGTATTGTTTATGTTAATAGACACTAACTTCTAAATCCTTACCCAAATACGAAATCCGAAGGAAACTTGTTATATTCTGTTACAAGTTACAAAGCTTAAACTGTAATCGAAATGTTTGCTTTGAGGCGTGCTGACTGTTATATTAAAATAGTTGGCGGTTGATGTGCAACTGTCAGAGTTTGTTATGATATTAATTGTAATTGTGGGTATTTTGATGTTGGTTTAGTCGCTGGTTTTGGGTTGGCACTTGAAGGCTTTTTTTTTTGTGGGTGGATAATCATCAAATAACTTCTCCCGCTCTGGGCAGAGCAGGAGGGCGTGTCAGACTCTTACTGACTAAAACCCACCCGTGTTCCTTCAGTTGCTTGTGCCAGGGGCCACGGTAACCCTCTCGGACTTTTCCGCAACCCTAGCAGGCATCGGTCCTAGCAAACCCCGTCATTGGTGCTGACATCTCTTTGAGGCGCGCGTGGAACACAACGCGCCGTCGACCCGGGCCTGGTCCTTATCGAACGGCGAGCTGCCCATTGCTCGCCGTTCGCAAGCCCGCGCCTACGGTGGCCGGGAGTCGGCCTGCGATTCCCGACGCCCAGGGCGTCTCCTGCGGCGGCTAGGGGAGTGAGGGCGCAAATTTTGCCTCTCCCTCACGCGTTCCGCCTCCTCCTTCGTGAACATTACTGCTTCGCAGAAGGAGGTGACGGCTTCCCAAGCCCTCTCGCTCCGAACTCTCCGCTCCGAACTCCGAACACTCGGACCAAGGCCGGACGCGAGAGATCGCCACCGCCAATCGCCTCCACGAGGACACGGCAGTGCTCCACCCAAGCCGGGCAGACCTCCACCGTATGCTCCACCGTGTCCTCCGGGCGATCCACACAATGGTGACACCCGGGCGTTTCCTCCCGCCTTATCCGGAACAGGAACCTCCCGAAACAACCGTGTCCAGTGAGGACCTGCGTCAGGCGGAAGGTGAGGACGCCGTGGCGCCTCTCTAGCCACTCTTCAAAGAGGGGACTTATCGCCGCAATTGTGGCGTGCCCAGCGCTGGGTTGCGACAATCGCACTCTCCATGCCGCGCCGCCCTGAGATCCCGCCGGAGCTCTGTCCGCTGTACCGTGATTTCTCGCGGCAGCGGAGCTACGCCCCGGCGCGGCGGCGTGGCACTTGAAGGCTACCAGTGCAATTAGAAATAATGTACAAAATTCACTGATGTTTAATTATTATGGCCAACCGCTGCGTAATGCGGACAACCGTGAAGGAGAGCCCGCGTGACGGTCTGCTCCTAGAAAGTCATCAAAGAGCACCGGTATGTGGCGCGGGCCGTCTGTCGGATGTCCACCGATCGCAATAGATAGCCTAAAAGTAGCCTGGATTTTAATACAATAGCAGTAGTTGGTTTTTATTTTATTGATTGTGTGGTAAGCCCGAAGAAGTCAGCATATCTCTACTCTTACCTTGATAAGTGACTCTCTTTACTTCACAGGGATTGTGTTAAAATACCAATGTTATCTAAGAAACTAACACTGACTTAGTTTGTTGAGTAAAACAACTTCTTATTTTACTCACCAATTCGCACATAACACACTCCATAAAACTAAGTTACAAATGAGGCGTATGTGTACCTACATAATGAAATATTTCGCGGTAGTACCCTTAAACTTTTATCACTATATTTCTCCTAGAAAAATTACAGTAGTTAGTCTAGCCACAACCAAAGTAAGCGCAAGAGAAGATCTATTCTAAACAGGCATAGCGCGACCATTATTGTACGCACATCGAGTTTCAATAAAAGTTCGTTTTTCAGTCATTCATCGAGTGTAGGTACGTTTTGTAGGGTTGACTAATGTTTCACCAAAACACCATTGGAATTTTTAGTTTACAACCAACGATTTGTATACTATTTATTTCACAAACAACTTATTCCGCAAATGTGTTATTTTATAAACACTCGTTTTATAAACATTTATTTGGCAAATGCATCTCTTCATTTAATATAAAGTATCTTTTGGAAAAATCATGTTTATACTAAATATCATTTTATAATTTATATTTTAAACCAGTCATAAAGTGATTACAACGTTATTCTTCTGCATAATTTTGTTGAACTACAAATAATTCTACATAGTTGCAATTTCTATTTGGGTGTAATAACTGACAGGCAAGTAGGTACTGAAGTTCTTTACACCTACTAAAGTATTTTTTTCTATATAATTTAGTCATTTCTGGGGTTCCCTATCCATTTGCATAAAATTTTAAGACCTAATATAACTTGGCATACTTTTGTTTGTCCTAATAATATTTTCGCATAAATTATTTACGCATAACAGCTTACGCATAATTTTTTTACGCATAATTTCTCTAATCATAATAATTAAGCATAACATTCTAAAGCATAATTTTTTTAAGCATAACACTCTAAAGTATAACTTTATTAAGCATAACAATAATAATAAGGCGTAGTCGACGGAGCCCCGCTTCGCGGGGTCCCTATTTCTGTCTGCAGGGTTTAAAGGAACCTAACACGAAGGGGATGACTGGGGCTCGTTCGCTCGCTCCGATCGCTCACTTGAGCCCCCGTCATCCCTTCGAACCTAACCTGTCCGAGTCGGGGTGCCCCAATTCACGAGCTCGCTTCGCTCGCTCTTGCATCCTAAGCTCTCATTGCCTTTTTACTAAATCGAGATGTGTTAGACCTTGGGGCAAAAAAAATACATAGTTAAGTTACATAATGCAATGTATAATAAATCATTAACGTGGAAATCCAAAATAAATACGTAAAAATAACTCAAATTTGTTTCCGTTATTTCTACTAATTGTATGCCTAAATATTATTATGCTAATAATCATTGGGCCTAGTAACGTTATGCGAATTAAAATGCCAAAACAAATTAGCCTTCAAGATAATTATGCCAACGTAAACTGTATGCCAAAAAAAAAATATGGCAAAGTATTATTATGGCAAAACAAATTATGCCAAAATCGTTATGCCAAAGTATATTAGGAAAAAGAATATTATGCGAAAAGAAGGGATCCCCATTACTGGCACTCGCCGGCCGGTGCCGCGGCACCGCTCGCTTCGCTCGCTCGGCTCATACGCAGTGGGTCACGGTTTTAACCTAACCTAACCATTTAAAAAAAATAATTAACGTAATCTTTAATTTTTCGGAATTTGCGTAATAATAAGTCAATATTTAAAACGTTTTTGTTCCAAAAGTTGTTTTATGAGATAAAATGAAAAAATTGCTTGTAAAATTTTAAATTAATTTTTGGTTAACTGACAGGATACCGTGTTATAGATCTGAGGTGAGGTGGCGAGGTGTATTGTGTAAACCTACATTACATTAATTTTGTCAACGGGCCCATGTAATATGGCGCGAGCCTATTGGTGTAAATGTGGGGGCGTACACGGAATTAATCTATTAATCCAAGCAAATTCAGAGTTCATGCTTATATTGACGATTATTAGTTAAAAAAACAACAGTATTGAACCTATCCTATGTTACCGATATTGAATTTTGCTGCCACATCCTTGTCAAGACTTTTTTTCAAAACTTCCCTTCTGTACTGTTTTCTTGCACTATGTACTAAAATTGTAGGTACTACGGCGTACTCGTAGTTTGTGCCTGTGGAACCAAAAGTTGCGAACATTACAGAGAAAACCCACTCGTCCCCTTACTACGAGTATCCACCCTTTAACTTAGTTCCACATAACTTATACAAGTGCAAATAGGACTTTCTACAACTGATTATGTGTAGTTTCTGAAATTTAGGTTGCCTTATATAGGAGAGCAGTGGTGGCCCAGTGGTACCGCCCCGACTTACGAGTTGTAGTTCGTGGGTTTGAAGCCATGCAGGCGCTTTACTTTTTGTAAATAATTTCATCACCACTGCTCTCAAAACGGTGAAGGAAAATATCGTGAGGAAACAGGACCTAGAACCATAAATTCGAAGACATGTGACATCTACCAACCCGCAATGGACCCGCGTGGTAGATTACAGCCCACTCCCTCTCGAAGAGAGGAGGTTTGGGTCCCAGAAGTGAGAACATTTTAGGCTGATTATGATAATTATATAGGTATTGATTTACTGAATAATGTAGTTACATTTTACCCAAACTTTCAGTTATATTTTTAGTAAAAGTTTTTTAAATATTGAAATAAAAAAAAACACTCAAACCAACTCTTAAGACTATCGAATTAGTTATACTGTCGATCATATTAATTCGTCAATAATTGAACATCTAAATAAATCTATAATATGCATTGAAACTTATAATGATAGTGTAAATAGTTGTTTTTTTTTAACCTAATTATTCAACTAATTCGTCTTGTATCAGCACTATAGAAGCTCTTACTACGAAAAAATATTATCCAGTCTGCCAAATAATGATGGCGTACATTTAAGTATCACGACTCATGTTAATAATAAACTGGTAATTCTTAACTAAACAAATGATTAAGGTATAGAAATACATCATTATCACGCCTTAAAAATAACAAGTGTCAGGTAATCTTATAACCGGCGGGTGGGCAGCATGATTACATTTTTGCGAACTCCAAAAGGTCACGCTTCCGATTCTTAGCATTTTCCTTTGCATAATAATAGGGAAACACGCCATCTTGGAATCAATTTGAAGGGGCTTTCTTATTGCCAGCTTGTTGGCCTGGGGTTCTGAGAAAAGATCTTTTGGTTTTCAAATTCGAGTGGTTATCTTAGTAGATTTAGGATATGTAACATCTTAAAGCTAGAATGTGGTATCATACAACAACAGTTGCACTAGTTGTTCATTATGCTTTACTTGTCTATTAGTGGGGCTCAAACTGTTACTAGCTTGAATATTTCTAGTTTAATTATGTTAATTAATCATGGATAAAAATTTTTTTCCTCATGTCAACCGTTCTTTCGACAATAGCATACGTATAAAAAGAGAAGTCCTGACTCACTCGCTGAATGACTCATCAACCCCCAGACAGATAGACAGCTTAAATTTTGCAAAGAGGTTCCCTTTATGTTGTACACTAGGAATAAGATTTTTCGAAATTTCCACAGGATAGAGAGTATAATTACAGATAAGACAGAATTGTTTGTAGAACTTTAGCCACATCTAAAACAATTTGAAAGTTGCTATAATTATCATCTGGGTTGGAGCCTTTTAATGGCTTAACCCTACACGAACTTATCCGTCACGGCTACCTTTAAGGAAAAAACTCAAAGGCCAGGGGTAACAAATGATTACGGATAGTATCGTCTTCGCACTCCGATGGCGATTAGCAACTCACTCAGTTCATTTTGTTAATGTAATCGTTATGGTCTATCAGGGGCCCTTAACATTAACATGATGTATTTGGTAACAGAGTACCTAATGAGATTGTTACCTTATTTATTAGTTAAGTGAACTCGGAAGTGATGGTCGGTGATTTTTGTTGCGGTTTGGTCCAAATTATATCGAATATTACCCGTCAGTCGTCAGAGAAAGCGTGAACAGGGCATGCTCATTCCATCGTAGTCCTCATCCATCACTTTCCATCGAACGAGATCGAGATCTAGCTTGCCAATAAAACAATATAAAAAAACAAGATCATTTTTATGTGACTATTAACTTCTTTGAGGCAACTTCAAAACCCTCTCAACTCAATTTGAAGCCCGAAAGTCTGACAACCACTCTTACCAAGAAGACTGGTTGTCAGACTTTCGGGCTTCAAATTGAGTTTTTAATTCAAGGTTTTAGAAAATAAGTACCTACTGTAAGGGGGTACACTTACCATCTCAGTGCCCCTCGTCAACCCCACCTATTCGTGGTGCTCCCTGCTGAATAACAGACGCGGCTCTGACAACCGAAAATGGCGCTATAATCATCTCAAAATAAAACTTTGCAGCTAAATAGCGAAGACTAGTGACGGGCAGCAGCGTCACTACTGCAAGAAGTTGTGATCTGCGATCGCCAACCCGCATGCCCAGCGTGGCCAAAGGGCAAAACTGATTGGCTTATTTTGGCGGAGGTCATGGTAACGACAAGGGGTGCGAATTATCCCCGGGTTACGAATGGCAGCCAAACCCGACTGACCTTAGCGACGTATAACGGACGCACGTTACAGCTCGATGAACACCTAGTGCAGCTAGAAGAAGATCTCGGAAAGTAAGGTGGCACATTCTTGGTTGAGTGAAGTCCGAAAAGAGGAGAGGACACAATAACCTTTGAATCGGGCCACCTTTTATATTTTCGAGACGGAGACCAGCTATCACAAGGCGGAGCGGGTTCCTGGTAAACAAATCCCTTTGTGACAACATTGTGAAAGTCTCCAGTGTCTCGAACAGGCTAGCGTACCTCGTAGTAAAGCTAATCGTGAGGTATAGCCTCAAGGTTGTTCAGGTTTACGCACCGACCTCGGAACACTCAGATGACGAGGTGGAGGAAATATTCGAGGACATCTCCCAGGCCTTGCATTCCACAACTAAGGCCCACTACAACGTTCTCATGGAGGATTTTAACGCAAAAGTGGAAGTACGCCGGGTCTATTCTGACAGTTTACTTCATCCAAGTTTTCACGGTGAGGTTTTTACAGAATAGATTGGCAGGATCGCAGCGAATCGGTCCTACGGGATTGGCAGCAGAAATCACAGGGGGCAAATGCTTGTCAACTTCCTTGAGAAGGAGGGGCTTTACTTGATGAATTCCTTCTTTAAGAAACAGCACCAAAGGAAGTGGACGTGGCGGCGCTTTGGCCTACGGATGAACTTGGACAAAACTCAGATTATGTTCAACCAACACGTTACTCCAAGACCGAGTGCTGTCAATGGCGGTGCTCTCAAGGTTGTTCGATAATACGTTTACCTCTGCAGTTTGGTAACAGAAGAGTTCAGCTGGGTTGGGCAGCGTTTGGGAAGCTTCGTCGAGTCTTCTCGTCGCGTATTCCGCAGAACCTAAAGACTAAAGTCTTCAATCGGTGCGACCTGCCTGTAATGACTTATGGAGCCGAAACGTGGACACTTACGGTATACCTGGTCCATAAATTCAAAGCCGCTCAGCGAGCTATAAAACGAGCTATGCTTGGAATCTCTCTATGGGAAAGAATCCGGCATGAGGTGATTTGGCAGAGTACAAAAGTTGTCGACATAGCTCACACAATAAACAAGCTGAAATGGCAGTGGGCCGGCCATATTAGCTGTAGAACCGATGACCCTTGGGTGTTCTTGAATGGAGACCAGGAATCGGCAAACATAAGGTAGGACACCCTCAGGCTAGGTGGAGGAACGATCTTCGCAGGGTGGCTGGTAGCAGCTGGATGAGAGTTGCCGAGAATTGAGTTAAATGGCGTGCAATTGGAGAGGCCTATGTCCAACAGTGGACTGCTGTAGGCTGATGATGTACCTACTCTATTTATTTGTTCAATCCCAACTCGTGTTTCATTCATGACAACCATATAATCACCAAATGAATAAATAACTATCCTGCTGATGGAAGTTTTGTGTAAACACTAATTAAAAACATGTTGGAGTTTTGTGTGAATGCGATGTCAGCTGGTTCGGCAGTGTATAGTAATTAATATGGGCATGATATATAACACAACTTTGAATTAAGATATTATTAGTTCCTGGTATGAACTCTATTTTTTTTTTTAAACGTTCTCCACACTAGGAATTTCTCCTATATCGTGGGTGCGTTTACAAACATTTAAACTCACATACACAAACAGCCAGACCCGGAACAACTGCTTGCAGGTCATACAAATATTTTTTCCGTGCGGGGATCGAACCCGCGACACGTAACGCAGCAGTCAATCGCTTAACCACTGCGCCAACCGTGTCGTCAAATTCATCGTATTTCATCAGAGCTTTTGGTAAACAGTGGATATATGTAGTTGATTAATTTACGTAGGGTTAGGCATACCTAGATGTAACTTAGCATGTAGGTACATTTAGCCAGCTCCATATTTTAATAGGAGGCGAGCCTATTGCTTAATATCCGGGCTCAAATCCAGAATTCGGGCAGCATTAGAGACATTCCTGATGATTACAGACGAGATGTGATGACGAGAGTTATGTTAATTAATGTAAATAATAGGATATATGGTTTCGTCAGAGTTTTGCACTGCATTTATTCCTCGTTTATTTTATTAGTTTAATTTTAAGTTTATTAGTTTAGTGTAACATTGAATAAAACTAAACTTGAGCGGTTTGAAAAAAAGTGTTTAGTGTTTACCTATAGGTACATTTAAACCTTTTTTTTAAGACTGTTGATAGTTTTGCTGTGGGAATAGTAGATAGAATGTAGTTGAATATGTCAACCCGTGATGAAAATACTTACTTTGCTGAAAGGTTTATGCTTTTTCGGCGGTATAAACCTTAGTTATAATATGTTATAACCCATACCCAACACCCAACAAACCCTGTTAGAAAAAAAAAATACTGACATAGAGACCGCCCGTTTAGTACCTATACTTTAGCTAATTCCATAGTTTAATGTTGTAGGTACGGTATTCTGTTGTGGGGAAATGCCGCCGACATTCAAACTATCTTTGTTTTGCAGAAAAGAGCTGTTCGATCAATTTATAAATCTTTGTTGTGCCTCATGATAATGATATCCTTCACTAAACTGTCTATGAGATTATAACGAAATGGTGATAAAACAAACTATAAACTGTAAAAAAGTATTTCAACTGACATGACACTTGCGGGGCGAGCACGGCCTCTGTGATAGGCTTGAGTCACGCATTTTGTCACGGTTTTTGCTCCCAAACTGTGGCAGGCACACCAAGAACAACCAATGCCAGTTTTTACGCCTTTGGACTTGGTAAAGGACTTGCCACACCAATAGTTCACTATATTTGTAGTCAAGGGCAATCTGCTACCCGCTCGTATTTCATGTAAAACTAGATCTAAATTGTCGCGCAGTTCTGGGACAACATTCCTGACTCTTTCGGTGTTTTGTAGAAACAGTTCCAAGTCAACTAGGCCCTTTTGACCCCTGAATTGTAAGCAAGATAGCGACTTGAAATTAAAAAATGGCGCGTGCGCGGTCGGTAGTTGGAATCGGAACAGTAACTGAACAACTATGTTATGTTGAATGCGTTACTGTGTGTGTGTGTGTGTACTGAGGATCGTCGTCGGCGTCGACGTCACGCGTCGTCGTTCCGCGCGTTGTTGCCGTACTGTGCAATTATACCTAAAATTATACTAAAACTTTTTATATCAGTTACACATATTAACACTTATTAACACCTAAAAAAGGTTACAGTTTGATTTGGTAACATTATTGTATCTGTTACATTTAAACATGTTTTAAAAAACAGTTTTAAAAACACTTAATACGGTTACAGTTTGAGTCCTTGATTAAACGTAATTTATGCCAGAATACCTTTTATACTGTTAAACATTATATTGAGGACAAAAAGGCTTGGGATTGAATTGCTCCAATTTTTGCATACTGAATTGGTTGGTTTATTTTTTATTTTTTTACGTACAATCACATACGATAATTTTTATAAACACAATGACATGAATACTTACTTTGTGAAGTATTATATTATTTTAATTATTGTGAATGTGAGGATTTTGTGACAAGACGATGTGTAAAAGAGACATGACATATTATGACCTCTGAGTTTGTTTCGGCCTTTCTTCTCAGAGTAGTCCGATAGGAAACGCCGACCTCATCTAGCTTTTAAAATATGTTTGACGTGTAAAAGTGTTTGTACAAACCTACTTACAGAAAATAAAATCATTTATTATCATCATTTATAAATAAATAACGAAGTCAAACTAATTTCCGATTACAAGCCGAGTTAAATGCCGGAAATTCATTGTTTAATCTCGGTTCACTTCACTCACGATTAGATCATTGAGTGAGCATTCCAATATTACACAAAATAATTTCAAATTCAATATTTCATTATCTTTATTTCAGTAATGGACCTGTTGTCATTTTTCGAATGTGGTGGTGGCTACTACAATGAGGAAAAACTAATGACAGTGTAGATAACTGAGGGGTAATTCCCGTAATTTTAAGAACGTTCGTAGTCTGAGGGGCAATTCCCGTATTTTTAAGACCGTTCGCATTCTAATCTCAGTCTCAATCTGTCAAAATTACTATCAATTTACATACATTTTTGACAGGTTTTTGACATTGATTGTCGCCGAGATGAGATTGCGACTTGAATTTGAATGTTTTTTAAGTACGAGAATTGCCCCTCAGAGCATTGTTTTAAATAGAACCTTTTGTCCTGGATCATTGTTTTGAGACCGTCGTTGTTGTACTTTGAGTGCCATTTTGAACATTATTTTATTTTAGTTCCGTCAAAGTTCCTTTTTCTTTCCATCACTCTTTTTAGTTAAAATTGACTCTTTCACAAGAATCTAATTACTTATCCATTGTTAAACATGCACATATTTTTTATTGGCGTCTATATGTATTTCACTCTAAATCTTTTTAAAATTAATTAGTTCATGCAAGCACTTAGCAAAATGAGCCTTAAATAATTGGAAAGATAATGCTGCAGCTATTCGTATTTATTCAGGGGTTTCAATTAAATGCTCATTCAAATTAAATTTTGCCATTTCTTGACAGGATTAATAAAATATTAGCGGCGGATTTTGTGGATTTTGCAAATTATACATTTGTGTATGAATTAACGCAATTAGGATACAAATTATTTGAACATCTACACAAAATGGGCCGAAAAAGAAAGCGGGTCGGTTTTAAAAATGCGATAACTTTGATAATATTTGAGCAATCCTTTTAAAATAAAATCTGAATTAAAATATATTTCATTACGAATATAGGAAAAAGTAAAACCTTTTTGTTTCTTTTTTTGTGATTATAATAAAAACCATAAATAAATAATTTATGACAATTTTTAAAATTTTAACAACTTTGAAACGATTTGTTTTACTTCTGTTTCTGTTTATAAATATGGCATTTCTTTCGCAGAAATTCATTATACTTGTCAATTCAATTAAAAACATGCCAACAACCCCTGAACAGTGTACCAGAACTCTGATAATGCGCGAAGACGGGCGCAGTCAGCGTTACACAGAGAGAACTGTTGGTGTGTCGCTATCAACCGTTCAAAGAGTGCTCCAGCGATTTGAAGAGACTAGATCCAATATTCGCAGACCAGGAACAGGCCGTACAAGGGGCACGACAGTGCGGGAGGATCGATATAATGGTGTCAACAATGTTGGGAAATTTATTTCAAACGGCTGTATAAGTCAAAATCACCTTCTACGTGCTGGAAGCAGCAATCCGAGCTCGTGTAAAGTGAGGCGGTGTCATGCTGAAGCAAACTTGAAGCCATTTAGACTTGCAAATGGTCCAAAACTCTAAAGGCAGCAACGAAATTCAAGGCTGAATTACGCTAGACAACACATGAATTGGACTCTAGATGACTGGTCAAGAGTAATGTTTTCAGACGAGTCGAGGTCCATGCTATACACGTACGATGGTAGGCAAAGAGTCTACAGACGACCAGGAGCAGGGCTATAACCAAACCAGCGTTGAAGAGAAAGTCCCATACTGCGGAGGCTCCATACACGTTTGGTCCCCATACAGCTCGGATAGTGTTTGACTACCTTAACGATGTCGCTATCACACACATGGAGTGACCAGCACGTACCCCAGACTTGAACCCCATCGAGTATGCCAGAGACGAACTGGGACGACGTGTATGCCAGCGAAATTCCCCTCCAATCACGCTTTGTGAACTGAAAGAAGTACTGATAGAGGAATAGCAGAATATTCCTCAGCATCGATTTATAAATTTGGTGGAAAGCATGCCAAACCGTATAACAGCTCTATTAACAGCTTGTGGTGGCAATACAAAATACGAAAATGTGTAAAAAATGCTTTTTGATAACGTAGCACATTATTCGCAATCTTTTGAAAATGGTAAATTTTACTTAACTTTTATTGAAAATAAATTCCATAATCTTGTAACTTTATGACATTAATCTAAGCATTATAAAATTATATATAACACAATCTTTATTTCATGAAGCTAGCTCCAATATTTTGGAAGTTATTGAGGTTTTTGTTCCCGCTTCCCGCTCCCGTCCCGCTTCTTTTGCGGCCCAGGGTAAATCGTTAAAACATTGCAATTATTTACTTGGATGGGTTTGTTCAGAAGCGCCACAAGCACATCCCAAAAATGTTAACCATGTGCCTGGGCACTAAATTGTACCTACTTATCGTGATTGTGTTGAACTATTGTTAGCACTGTGGCATTTTCCGAATTTCCGAAATTTTCCGAAATACAGGCATTGCCTAGTTCAGTTGCAGTGGCTACATCCATGTAATTAGAAATTAATACTGCCAAACTATTTTTCTGTAACCTATTACTTTTTTTGTGAATAAAATATTATTATTATTATTATTTTCAACGTCTATGACCTTCGCTATTGATATCGATGACATCGCAGTCACACCGTACTTTAACGACAACCGTACACGCAATTTGATGTAATTTTTGCCTCGTTGTTTGTGGTTTGAATGTGGTAACTTTGCAACTACAAGTTTCAACTGCCTCTGCCTAAATCCGACGAAACGGTACGTTTCGATCCTGCATCTGCCTCAAAGAGCTCTAAAATACTATGCATTAATAACTGACAAAAACTGAAGTTGGTGTATATACGAGTATGTAGGTGTATATTTGGATCTTTTACTCTCATGCACACGAAAATATCGAAGCCCATAAACTCGAAAACAATACGGAAGTCGTTTTTACTCCCGCTTACGTAACATCCGTAATAAAATACTCAAAAATATAGGCCATGAAAGTGGGTTAGCGTAACACGAGATAATAATGGGGGCGTAGGCAAATAAAGTCATTATTATTGTCGCTGGCAACCCCTCAGATAACTTTGTTTGTATCACCACTAAAGAACTTACTCTTTGGTGTCGGTTACGAATTTCGTTCCAAGTTTGAAACTGATTTCTGAACGATGTAAAGTTAAGGGGGAGTTTTACCCATCCTAGCTCAATGGTTTTACCGCAAAGTTATGGAGTTTTATGACGGTTTGTGTTTTTATTTCAAAATAATAGTAGAAATAAAACACGTTTTGGCGGTTTTCTTTTCATTCAATATTGCAGCTTTATTTTCGGTTTATAGTTATTAAACGAGGATAATCTTTCAGATTTGGAAGTTGAGTCCTATTTACAACGAGCTAGGAAAATAAGGTCTGAAACTGACGTGCTTACAATTATCACGTTTGGCAACACAAATATGAATGAGCTAGCCATATTTGTGTTGTAAAATAAAACTGCAATATTGAATGAAAAGAAAACCGCCAAAACGTGTTTTATTTCTACCATTATTTTGAAATATAAACACAAACCGTCATAAAACTCCATAACTTTGCGGTAAAACCATTGAGCTAGGATGGGTAAAACTCCCCCTTAACTTTACATCGTTCAGAAATCAGTTTCAAACTTGGAACGAAATTCGTAACCATCTTAATCTGTCATAAAAAATCAATGACATTTGATATAACAAGTAAAATAACCTCTTTGTATTTACTTGTTTTTAGCGCTGCGCTTAGGTACAGTACAGGGAACATCTGGGACCTAACACCAAACACAACAAAAGCATTATTTTTACATCTTCATCCGCTTACGATTTATGAAGGCAGCGTATGAAAACCCACCAACACAACTTCGTAACACCAAGTATGTGGCAGCGTTATGCATGCATATTATTACGCTTAGAGCCAGTTCCGAATGAACACATAAACATAAGTTGATGCAAATACCTTTATACATATAGCGTCTGGCGTGTGACGTCAGGGCTTCAAGATGTCCGTGCAATGTTAGGGTTGATTCACGCTCGACTGTAGCGAAGCCGCGAAGACTGAGAGTCAGAATTCTGTTGTCAAACATGGAAGTTTGTAGCTAAATAATTAAATAACAGATCTAGTCTTAGTTGTGCGAAGAAATAACACGAACAAACTGTTCTAATATAATTAGTAATGTTGCTGAAAAATTTGTGGCACATGGCAATACATTAGCTTTTATTTCTTGTCAGGTATTAATTGTATAAGGCTAGCAGAAAGACATTTTGCCTCGAGAATGGACGGACAGCAACGTCTTTTGTTTTCCTTTTCTTTGAATATGTAGTAACACGACACACGACGGGTTATCTCTAGAAGATAGACATATACCATGGCGGGCTTTTTTGTAGATCTTTTTAAATTATACAATTTGATAGTACACCATTTTGATCTATCTGTTAAGGTGTTTGCAATGTAAGCGCACAAAAATATGTTGTTTACGACATCACATTACAATCTTTGAAATTCTCGGCTTTTATCTACTATAATAAGCATGTAAACATGAAAACATTCGTCTTAAGAGCGTTTATACCTTATGAGTGGCAACGTCGCAATTTAGTGTCATATTTCGTGGTTTTCAATTTTTACCATTTTATCGGAGCTATATTTTAAAAATCTGTTTAATTAACTTTTTAGAATTATGTGAAAACTGTGTAAAAGGTAAGAAATCGTTGCGTTTACAGTTCTATTTATATGCAAATAATACATTGGAAACTTGCAGGGCGTTATTTTTATTGTAAAATAACTGTAAGCATTACGGTTACTTACTTTTTAAACACTTTCACGTAATTCTAAAAAGTTAATTAAACAGATTTTTAAAATATAGCTCCGATAAAATGATAAAAATTTAAAACCACGAAATATGACACTAAACTGCGACGTTGCCACTCATAAGGTATAAACGCTCTTAAATCACTCTATCTATTAACCGCATTAAAATATGATGCGTCATTATAAAGACCTATGCATATTATACAAAAGAAACTACTGTTTCATACTATGTAAAGATTGCTACTAAATTTTAATTTTAATGGAACTATAACTATAGTTATTATAACTAAGTATGAACCTTAATGTTTGGATGTCACATTGTTATGACTAAGTATTATGGATCTGTATATTTTCTTAGACCACAATTGTACCAACACTTTTTTTTTTTTTTTTGAGGATGGGAAATCATCAAATGACCCCGCCCACTCTGGGTGGAGTGGAAGGGAGTGTCAGTTTCTTACTGACTAAAACCCACCCGTCTTCCTTCCTTGGCCCTTTATGTTCCGGGTCAGCGGTACCCCATATGGATGATCCCGCTTTCCCGGCAGGCTTGGGCCCTAGTGGGCCCCCTCTTCGATGCTGACATCTCTTTGAGGCGCGCGTGGAATACGTACGCGCCGTCCGGCACGGGCCTGATCCTGATCGGACGGTGAGCTACCCATTACTCACCGCCCGCAGGCCCGCGCCTACGGTGGCCGGGAGTCGTCACGCGGCTCCCGACGCCCGGAGCGTCCACCGCGGCGGCTTGGACGGGAGACTCTCTCCCTCTCCCGTCCCGCCACCTCCTTCGCTAGCATGACTGCTTCGCAGAAGGAGGCGACTGACTCCCACTCCCCCTCGCCCCGGACCATGTACCAACACTTATGGCAAATAAATTGTTTTAATTTGAGTGTGATCGTCAATCTAACACGCCAATGGCAATGTTTCCTTACGATCTTTAATTTTACCGGCGGAAATCTATCGTTAGATAACTTTCATTCGTTTGCCGCGCGTCTGCTCGCAGTTGCTACAGTCTAGTGGGCCCCAGTCTTTATTCTGTGACAGAATAGCATGCATGAAAAGATATTTCACTAGACTCGTAGAGATTATCTGACTGTGGGTATTATATTGCGCATAAGGATATATTCGCGATATCAAGCAGAGAAACAGTCGCATTTCCTTCTGGAACAACTTCTTGTTGTTTTGTGGATTTTCATACATTTACATTATTTTCTCGAACAAAGTTAGAACTTTAATATGTTAAGATAGAGTAAGTTTTGAGGATGAGATAATATTATAATATTCAAGTTATTCTACTAAGATATCATAACTACAAGTAACATCCTTATTCTAACATAATATTATATGATATTTATATATTATATATATATATATTATATTTTAAATTTAATTCCAACAATCGTATTATTTATATAAGTTATGTTTTTCTATGTTGTACTAATTCTATTCGTGACTCTGACTTACATTATTTTCTCATAACTTCCTGTTTTTGGAGCTCCAAAGGTCTCTATAAGGAAATGTTTGGCATGTCGGGTCACCCTCCACCCTCCAGTTTCCAAGGTTTTGGTATTTTTACTGGGTCCATCTCATTTCATCTTTCACATTCACACACCAACGCTTGTAGCACTGACACATAACTTTTGCATAATATTATTAGTAACACATTACATCATTGGCCATTTTGTAATTCCTTACATCATAGCGTTTCTTTGGTGTATGTATGTTGGGTGTACGTCAAATAAGACGCTTTGAAATGTTGCCATAAAGCGTAAAACGTTATTGAGGATGATATTCTCGTAGCATGTCTATTTCCTTTTACATGTCTGTTTAGTATATTCTATAACATTTATATTATTTTTATTTAAGTGCAACGTTCGTAAGTACGCTGTACTGGTACAGCGTCCTAACTATTGTTTGCCTCACCGGACGACGTCACTACGTCAGCGCCGGCTGTCGCTGAAAACCAGCGCTGGGGCTCTGTCTTGCATAGGGTCGCGGCATAATGCTGAGCGATAGCCGTTTTGCGTAGATGTGACGCATGTATCCCCCAACCTTTTCATATTTTCTGTGTTTGTGTTATTTTTTGCGTCATGTTTACCGCAAATAAACGCATTTTCTTTCTTTCTTTCTTTCATTATAAAACGCAGAGTCTGTCTGCCATTTGACCTCATAATAAAACCATATTGTTTGTACTTGGGAAACACTTTTCCTATCATTGTTTTTGTACTGGCTGATTTTAAATATATAGTTGCTTAAAATGTTCCTTAAACTTACATAATTGCCCGCTAATTTAGGAACAACTGTAATTAAATTACCTACACCTAATTAGTATCCTCGTTTTGTGAACTTGATCGATATTATGATGGCATACATTTTACCAATAGGTTCCAATGTTCCCATCTTTTTGACCAATGACGCAATTACTCCTTACACCACAAACAACGTTGAAGGAATACCAAATAAAGTACCATTCCGATTTTACGACGACGGTCCAAGCTGTATCCAATACTGCTGATTTTATAGCACCATAAAACAAAATGTCTTCTTATCGCAGCCAAAACGGATCCTTTATCTTTTTGTATTGCAATTTTGTGTTTCAGCAAATTCAGCACACAATTACCTTAACTATAAAAAAATAAGATAAAATAACCTAGAAATATGTAAATATAGTAAAACTGCCTTCAAAAATAACATTCTAATCACAGTGAAAAAGGTTTGGTAGTCGATAAAAAATTAAATTAATTAATATTACTTATTAACTTATAAATCATACTATTATTATAAATGTATAAACATTTTCATGCCTGTAACACTGAAATAGTAAAAGACTGTTATGTAGCCTGGAGAAGAACATAGAAAGAAAGAAAGAAAAGAAAGAAAAATAGATTTATTTGTCACAGAAACATAAGCAAATGTTCTCCCGTTTCGTTCCAAATTATCCGACAACCATGCGCATGAAGCCGTGGGCAAAAGCTAGTCCAAAATACAAGCAGATCCTAGTGTTAACATAAATTAAACAAAAAGCTATTAAAATGCTAAAATGATCTGAAGGGGTCTTTAGATAGATCATCCCTTTTGTATTATCCATTAAATCCATTTGGTAGTTATAAAATATGGATGTTACATTATTTACAAGCACTTAGGTTTAGTAAAAATACATTTTAAGCTGCACAATTAGAGGTCATTCTATCCCGCTCCTAAAAACCAGAGGGGTCGTAAATAAAGCGGGGTTCACATTATAAAATATAATGTTTAAATCAATTTAATTGATACTTTCGTAGTACTTGCAATAAAAATAAAATGGGCAACATACAGGTTTTATTTTAATTACATATTTACCTCAGCAAACTGAATTCAAATTGAGATCATACTTATTAGTTTTAAATCGGACACATTATAAAAGATAACTGATAACTTCAGTGTCGAATTAAAAGAAAATTATTATATTTTAGAAAAACCAATACCTACCTATGAATAAAGGCTCCAAAGTACACAGACGCGACGCGACATGAGACGCGATTCTGGTAGAACAATGTCCATCAATTTTTCTACTAGAGTCGCGTAACGCCGAAGCGTCGCGCCTGTCTGTGGGAGTCTTAATTCTATAGCTGCACACTGGGCTTGTTGCGTGAATTTACAAGTATAATATTCCTTTATCCTTAATCGCTTTTCGGAATTTTAAATGAAATCACGTAATATCAATTTATCAGAATAGTATCGTGACTGCCTCGTTCGTCTAGTGGTCTCAAGCGCTACAGAGCATGAGCATGCAAGAGCATGAGGGCGAAGTATTATCGTGTACCTACATGATTCTGACAATGGAATATTGAGGGCCATATATGAAGCTTATTATTTCTTTGTATATGGCTGTCAATATTCCTGCTAACAATCTTTAAATAGTTTTTTTTTTTTTGCGGATGGGAAATCATCTAATAACTCCTCCGCACTCCTGGCAGGCATCGGCCCTAGCGGACCCCGTCGTTGGTGCTGACATCTCTTTGAGGCGTGCGTGGAATACAACGCGCCGTCGACCCGGGCCTGGTCCTTATTGGACGGTGAGCTACCGATTGCTCGCCGTCCGCAAGCCCATGCTTACGGTGGACGGGAATCAGCTTGGGATTCCCGACGCCCAGGGCGTCTCCTGCGGCGGCTAGAGGCGTGAGGGCGCGAATTTTGCCTCTCCCTCACGCGTTCTACCTCCTCCTTCGCGAACATTACTGCTTCGCAGAAGGAGGTGACGGTGACGTACCATGGCCTGGACCAGGGCCGGACGCGAGAGATCGTCCCCACCAATCGCCTGCACGAGGACACGGCAGTGCTCCGCTCAAGCCGGGCAGACCTCCACCGTATGCACCACCGTGTCCTCCGGGCGATCCACACAATGGTGACAAACCACCTTATCTGTAACAGGAACCTCCCGAAGCTAGCGTGTCCGATGAGGACCTGCCTCAGGCGGACGGTGAGGACGTCATGGCGCCTCTCTAGCCACTGTTCAAAGAGGGGACTTATTGCCGCAATTATGGCGTGCCCAGCGCTGAGTTGCGACAATCGCACTCTCCGTGCAGCCCTGAGATCCCGCTGGAGCTCTGTCCGCTGTGCGATGACTTCTCAGGGCAGCGGAGTTACGCCCCGGCGTTTCGCCTCCTCGCGCCACTCCCATTATATGCGCGGGGACTTTTGCCTCCAGATCCCATGGCGGTAACCCGGCAAGGAGGCTCGCTGACTCACTGAAGACCGTACAGTATCCCCAGGGATACTGTACGGTCCTCAGTGAGGTGAGGTCATGGCCACCCGGCTGGTCCAGACCAGCCGGGTGGCCATGACCCTTTGGGAAGCGTTCAACCGGCTGGCTGGCCGCCGCCTCAAGAAATGCGCCCACACCGGTGCCCCGTAAAAGGCCATGGACCGCATGAACCCCGCGTAGAGCCTCCGGCAGGAGGCGTTTGTACCCCATAAATTGGACAGGAGCCGCTTCAAGGCAGCGCCGGCCCTTTCCAGCCTGGGAGCCGAACGTCAGAAATGCTCCACGAAGTTCCACCGGCTGTGGAGGACGAGTCCCAGGAAATTCATAGTCGACTCGACGCCGATGTGAACCCCTCTTACCTAATTACTTATACTGGATTTGCAATTTGAATGAATGTATGGAACTGTTTCCTTTAATTTGGGCATGTGCCAGAAATAGATGCTTTTTATTTTATTTATTTTTATTTATTATTATGGATTTTTCCGTCAGGGATTACTTAAAAGTAGCCCGGAGTCTGGGTATGTGCGCGGTTAGTGGCTATAGAGACTGATAGAGGCTGACAACAGCTAAAGCGCGGTCACTTTCGGACTGCATAGAAAAGAAAGAGAAGCGCGATGACACAAAGCTGGTAATTTATTGCAAAATATAAAGCAATTCTTTATTGTCAAAAAAAATAATGATTGCACTTAAAAATGAAAACACTATCACGTTAATATGTCGCTTGAAGAACAATCTGAAACAAAAAACCAAAATTATTGCATGTGTATTAGTATGGTTATTTACCGTTAAAAGAAATTTTTAGAGTTTATTTATTTATTAAAACTTTATGCACAAGTAAAAAAAAAAAATACTGTACAAAGGCGGACTTACTGCCTGAGTTATCTTCTTGACTTTTTTCTATCGCACCAAATTAGTTGTATTATGGTTTCAACACACTATCTAACTAGCATATATTCTGAAGAATATCATATATTTTTCTGATTTTGTTTAGTGCAGTGGATCATAATTATACTTTTAGGCAATAAAAAACTTGCGTTTTAGTCATGTAGTCCCCTTAAAAACACAACTGGCAAAAAGTGGGTGTCCTATAGGTACACTATGACTATAGGCTTGATGTTATGTATCGTTTAAATCAGAAAAACTGCTGTATCCCAGTTTCCATTTTAATTTTTCGGTATTTACGCAATTTACAGGAAAAACTGTAGTAATTCTTCAGTGACAGATCGGGGAGTCTGGATTTGTACACGGTTTATGACAATGCGCTCGCCCCCTTGGCGAAACGTGGGTGCAATACAATACACTTCTGTAAATCCCTTCAGGGAAAATGTAGGTATTTGTGGCTTGTGCCTACAACTCCACGTCTGAGCGCGTATTTTGTATAGCCTTTCAAAGAATACCTACAGATGTGTGACAACTCCCAGTATAACCATCAGTATACAATACGGGTATACAACAATAGCAGGCTCCGGAATTGTTTAGATCAACACCTCAAAATATCAATTCAACGTACTATAGCGGCTATCGCAGGCAACAGGTAACAGAAGCTGGTGGGATAAAGAAGCTTCCATTGGCTTTTCCATTAACTCCAATACCGCTGACCGGCGATATAGAGACACAGAACAGATAGGTACAGAAGGCTGGCTTCATACAACGGGCGAAAATAGGCACGCACATATGTGTGTAATGTATGTTCCAAAAGTATCTGATGAAGGTGTAAACAATAAAGTATCTGATGAAGGTGTAAACAATAAAGTATCTGATGAAGGTGTAAACCATAAAGTATCTGATGAAGGTGTAAACAATAAACTATCTGATGAAGGTGTAAACAATAAACTATCTGATGAAGGTGTAAACAAAAAACTCTCTGATGAAGGTGTAAACAATAAAGAGCGGCAATTCCCGTATTTTAGCAACATTCGTATTCTAATCTCAGTCTCAATCTGTCTAAGGTAACTCGAATTTCCCTATATTTTTGACATGCTTTGGATTGTGGCGGAGGTGAAATTGCTAGATTACTTACTAGATTTTTAACGTTTTTAATTACGGTAATTGGCCTACTGGTTAAATTCTTAAATTGACAGTGACATTATTTAGAAGGTATATCTCACCACTTTTCCTCTATTATTGTTTGAATTACATTGTAAAATTATGATTGAAAAAACCATTTACGAAAATTGAGGTTTTTCAAATTAACCTCAATTGTCAATTTATTGATAAACACCTTTAATGTGATCAGAATTAGCATTTCGGGTTTAAGTATTCGCTTGATGAAATTTTGAATTGATTTGTTTATTTATTTAATTAACCATTTATCTACACACTTATATAAACAGACAAGAAGAAAATAACAGAAAAATAGGTACAAAGGTGATGCTTATTTCTAATGAAATCTCTTCCAGCATACCTGCGATAGGATAGTAGATTTAGAGATGTAGACAGCGTGTGTAAGAGTAAAATAGAAAATAAAATACATAAAATTAAAATCAAAAACAATTCACTTAATAAAATAAAACAAATAATATGAGAATATACATACATACAAATATACATACATACTTCTAAAATTAATAACACTAGAATATTTTGAATCATCTTTGATCATTTGAATTTGTTCACTTATTTGATTAAATATGGTATTTTGATTCAATTTGTAAGCAACACTACAAATTGGCATCCACAGGAGCATTTTCTGTTCGGTACATTTGTTTACATTTTCATCACATACTTTTGGACCATACCAGACGTACACAGACTCATCCAAATGCTGCTCCCGAGTGCGCCTGGAATCGCCAAACGCACACGTGTGTCTATGTATGCGTGCCTTTTCGCTTGTTGTACGGAACTGGCTTTCTGTACCTATCTATGTTGTGGCAGGTTCGCAACACAATAGATGCGACCATCCACCGTCCGCTGCAATCTAGATAGAACAGTTCCGTTTTGCTTTAGATTTGTTGAACTGTAAAATAAATTAAGTCTAGACTTTTGTTGGTAGGTCGATCGAAAGAGAATTAAAATTCTGTATTTGTTTAGCATGTGCTTGGTAGCAGTTAATAAATGGACAGACGCGCAAACTGCAACCATGAATTCGTCACATGATTCTAGAACCGCTAGCACAGAAAGGTTTCGTCGGTTATCAAAAAAATAAAGTCTGCTGTTTCATAGAGTAGTACATTGTTCACCGAGAGGAGAAAGTGACCGATTACCGTCGAGGGTGTCGTTTGAAGCCCGAGCCGTAAGCGAGGGCTTTAAAACACCCGAGATCGGGAATACATAGCAACACATAGTGCTTTAAACTACACCTACGAGGAAAATAAAAAACTTTAAAAAATCTTCATCATCACTATCACTACTTATCATTTTGATAGTTTTATTTTACTTTCTACGAAAACTGAATCCTCAAACAACACACAAATTGAAAATGGCGCCAATGGCGTCTGAAATTTTCACATGTTCTTTTTTCAAATTGTTTATCCTGCCGCCGCAGGGTCGCACTGCCAGCCCGACACCATCCAACACACAGCTAGTGGCCAGTGTCATTTTGCGAACTTGGAGATAAAAACTCACTGTAAAAACTTTTTGGCTTTTGATATTTAGGTTACCGGCGCATAGTCTTACCCAAAATTAAGAAAGAAAAACCACGTAAGAAATGGATTTTTCGTACCACTTGCTCAAAAAAGTGACATTCTATGCCACAAAAAGCGAACATAACAATAGTCATTTTTAATCTGTTAAAAACAGGGAAAGAAAATTGTACTGAATTTCATTCATCCTCTAGGGGGAGAATGTGATTTAAATTTGGAATAATTACCGAAATTTATACTGAATTACACATCTGTGTTTACACCATTGAGTTTGTATATAAAGCATTATACGTCTTTTTGAAAAAGGAATACGCATTTATTATGCAGATAGGATTATTAAATAAAATTATGAAAACCGACGAGGCCGTATGAGCTTGATGCCTTTGCTTTTCCGACAAAAAAATATTAGTCTAAGAATTTGCCGCGTTTTTGTTTTCTTCAAATACATAAACGTTAAGTTTATTTTAATTTATTTTTATACATATGTTAATGTTCTAAAAATACAATTAATTGTCATTATTTTTAATAAATGCTTAGGTATCTCATATTATTATTGTGTTAATTTTTTCGCAAATGGTACGAAAAGTAGAGTATTTTCCTCGGTGATAAAGCTGTCTTAGTCTTGGGTGAACTTAAATCCCTCGCTACACTCAGGACTCGTCTTAAATCCCTCGCTTCGCTCGTGATTTAAGTTTTCAACACCCTCGCTACGCTCGGGAGTAAACCTCGAGTCCTTCATTAGCCCCGATTTAAATCTTCACCCGCGACAGAAGACACTGCTTTATCCCCTTGGTTAATAATCGTTTTCTCCCCGCATATTTGTTCGATATGCAATGACGTACTTTCTACCGTAAATTTGATAAAGTATCAAGGTACTTTCCAAGCAGGTGTAGTAATATAAAAGTGCAATACCTACCCGGTCAAAATGTATGGAACAGTTTTTTTTTTTATAACCTCTGTAGGTACCAGGCTTCGCATCGATGTATATGCATGAGTAGTGTTTGGGATTCGAGTACCTACCAATAAAACCTTAATAGTACCTTTTATTTTAAGACTCACGTTTATTTTTACTATTTTAAACTACCAACGATTTTGACTACGTGCTATATTCAATATCGTCCTCATACCGCATATTCGTTCACCCAGACTACTTCTTTCTCTCTCTCACTCAGTCCTTCACTTACATTCCATCTGCTTCCTTCTGCATTAATTGTGACAATGAAGGAATTGAATGGAATTGAAGATTTAACTTCGTAAAAACTACAACTTCAAAGGTGTAAATAAGATATCACAGACAGACAAATTAAATATACGGAGTCACACGTCATGAAATTAAGGCATAAATCGAACAGTTTACGTGTGACTCCGGATTTTTAATGTGACGTCACCACAATTGTGTGTGTGTTGCCTATAAACAGCGGACGATCAAGACGCTTCTAACGATGCATCATCTGTCAAATTGTGATAAGAAGTTTAGAAGCTATGAAAGAACAGATGAACATACTCCAACTGAATGAAACGAAATTTAAATATTGTATAAAACGCACACTATACAGCCAAGCTTATTATAAGTTGGGGGATTATATCGCTGACAATAATGCTTGGCTCAGGGCTGGTCCTGGTCCACAAGGGCGCGTAAACTAATTAATTAGCATTCGAAAATATTGTTGAAGCTGATGAAGATAGTACAATCGATCTTTGCATTGTATAAATTCAATCTCTTAGTATTGCATTGCATAATTGCATAGCACATGTGTGAGTACTATGTACCTACTATAAAGCTACCATTTACTGGATTCGTCTTTCATTGACTTGAATGTGTCCTGGCGGCTGAGAGTATGTCATGCTCACTCAAATGTGTCGCTGGTGGTGGTGTGTGTATTGTATCATTGAGTTCCCTTCCAAATGGTTGAGCTGAATGGTGCTAATCCATACGTCATGTTCGTGAACGGGCGCCGTCAGTAGGCACTGGTCATTTCTTAGCTGTCACGGCTTTTTGTTAATTCCATAATTGTTTTTATCTTTTTATTACGGACGCTTTTAACGTGCCCGTCTTTCTACATCGTTCTCACATGTATAATTTCAACATGAATGATGTAACCAATTTTTTGTAACAATATTTTGATTTAAAAGAGTGTCCATGGAGTTTCATGCCCATTCTTCTTCATAGGTACCTACTACGCTTAGGAATGGGCAACTAGCTTCATATTTCTGACTGACCGACCCCTTGACAATTCAAAAGTGCCTGTAATTGGTTTATTTTAATTCTCACATGTATAATTTCAACATGAATGATGTAACCAATTTTTTGTAACGATATTTTGATTTAAAAGCGTGTCCATGGAGTTTCATGCCCATTCTTCTTCATAGGTACCTACTACGCTTAGGAATGGGTAACTAGCTTCATATTTCTGACTGACCGACCCCTTGACAATTCAAAAGTGCCTGTAATTGGTTTATTTTAAATAAATGCTTTGAGTTTGAGTTTTCATACATACATACCCACAAGCGTACATACATACCGGACAAAATCATAACCCTCCTTTTTGCTTGGCCCTAGTCGGATAAAAATAAAATACAAGAAAAGTGCTTTTATTAAAATAAGTAATGTTAAATTATTGTACGGTAGTACGGAAACTTTCGTGTGCGAGGCTGACTCGCATTTGACCAGTTATTTGTCCTTTCTCGATATTCTTTTTTTTTTGTTTTAATCTATATTAGTCATATTCTGTGATTTTTAAAGACATAAAGAGATAAAACTGGTTGTTTGTAAGAGGCAATTTGTAGAACAACTGATCCGATTACATGATAGAAAGTTACACTATTGCCGACTGCCATAGAATGTTTCATCCACACAGAAGAAGTTGCGGGCAGAGGCTAGTTCATAATAACATAGATTTCCACCTTTAATTAATTATAGGTAAACACACATAACCCACAATCACTCAGAGGCACCTACTCATGTAGGTACATGCTTGTAATTCTGAACTTAGTGAATGGTTAATTAATTAACTGCGTAATTACTCGATGTATTTGCTAATATCAAGAGCAATGTACATGTTAAACAACGCTGGGGTAGTCATTACAATGATAAGCAGTTTTTCTACATTATTGGTTCATCAATTTCCCTTGAATGTTGCTAATACAAACTGCATTTGTTTATGTTAAGATCTTTTATTGTATACCGTCAGAATGAGCTCCAAAATATTTTATTTATTTAGGATCTCCCACAACACAAAGGATAAGTACACAGTATATTAAATGTAAATCACAATAATACAAAACACACACACTCACACACTTATGCACAGTTAAACACCGCACGCAACATTATATTCACTTGAAAACTTGTGGATAAAAAAGTTGTATTAATAATAATATTAATAAAACATTTATTTCAGGCTACAAATGGCCCATAGACATATACCTTACAAACTAACATATATAACATACTTAAATATACCAAAACTTGTGTTAAAAATAGCTTAAAACTATGTTAGTAGCACTTCACTAACTTGTCCTTGAGCTATCCTGTGGTACTTGTCCGCGGAAGCGACGGAACACCACGCCCTGCGGCCAAAAGTCTTCTTCCATGACGACGGGCAGATAATAATTCGGTACGCGCACCACGAACGCTTTGAAGTTGACGTTGCGGTGCGACTCCAGTAACTGCACCCTCGGCATGTATCTCGTCTTCTGGCGCACGTACTCTACGATGTCTTCCGCCTTAGTAGAGTAGTGTAGGCGGGAGATGAACACCGGTTTTTTTTTTTTTTTTGAGGATGGGAAATCATCAAATGACTCCTCCCGCTCTGGGTGGAGCGGAAGGGAGTGTCAGACTCTTACTGACTAAAACCCACCCGTGTTCCTTCCTTGGCCCTTTATGTTCCGGGTCAGCGGTACCCCTTTTGGATGATCCCGCTTTCCCGGCAGGCTTGGGCCCTAGTGGGCCCCCTCTATGATGCTGACATCTCTTTGAGGCGCGCGTGGAACACGTACGCGCCGTCCAGCACGGGCCTGGTCCTGATCGGACGGTGAGCTACCCATTACTCACCGCCCGCAGGCCCGCGCCTACGAGATGTACACCGGTGTGTTCGGCTTAGCGGCGCGCAAGCTGACTTCGGGCACCATTGGAGCTTTGCCGCAGCGGTTACCTGCATAAGTCTCGATCCCGTGGGAATATCGGGATATAAATTATTTTCAGTCCTAATCCAAGGCATGGTCTACCCATGTACCAAATTTTATCAAAATAATTTTATAAACATACACACATACCAAAAAAAACAAATCTTATCTCTTTATAATATTACGGGTATTATCTACGGGTCCAGTATAATAACGCACTCAGGATACTGTTGGGGCTGCCATGGCGATGTAGTGCGTCAGAAATGTTTGCAGATAGGCATATAGATGGTTTTACGGCCATCATGCGAAAGAGAAGCGCTTCTCTGCTCGCTCGTCTTCGTGGCAGTACCAACAGTATCTTGAGTTTATTCGCAGATAGATGGGAGTCTCCAATGCTGCGACATTGGATGAAACTCCACACGGTTTAAAACTTGTACCTATGTCTACTAACACTAGTATTTAAGACCATTGTTACTAACACTATGGGCGTAGCCCGAAATAAATGATATAATAATAATAAATTACTTTAGATCAAACAAAAAAGAAAGGGGTTTCCCTACACTGCATCTAAATAGCTATAACAAGAAAGAAAGAAAAATATTTTATTTGGGACACGCACAGGAAATACAAACAATAAAAATTTAAAAAAAACATTAAATCTAACAAAATTATGAAAACAATAAAAAATAAAGAGAAGACCTGTGCGAGGCCAAAAAGGCTCCTATCTCAGCACGATGCTGCGATATTTGAAAAACAAACAAATACCGCAGCGCTGGTATTCTGATAGGGCCCGTTGTGATGGTCACGGTCACACCTACGGACATAAAATAAATCCCACTAGAGCACTAGAGGACATAATTTTATATAAAAAATACTAATAAATAAAATAAACAATAACATCTAATAAAAATTCAAAAGTAGTAAACAAAATAGAATCATGTTTTTTTTATTCAAACCGCGACTACATCCTGAGTCATGTGAAATCCTAAAAGCCGCTTCATTTGTGACCTAGTCATGGAGACCTGGGTGTCTAACGTGTGATGGATTGCTGGGAGGTTAGGAAGTAGTGGGATGGCATAAAACAGTTAATTAATTCGATTATCACACAATTTTAAATACATAAATATCAACAATTTGCATATCCAACCTATGCCAGCATTATCGACTGTTTCATCGCGCCCTCTGAATATTTTTTTAACTTTTTGTACCTCTAGATAGCTGATTAAATGGAGATGCCTTTCCCGTAATGTCTACGCTTAATGCCACAGTAAAAAAATGAGATAAATGGTGTCGAAGTTCATGTACGTAGATGATTTTTGAAAATGGATAATACACTTCTTCCTTTAACTTTTAACTGTTTGATGTTTTAGAAAATTTGGTTAAACTGAAAGGTTTGATAATTTTGTTAAGGGATTAGCAATAAAGACCATTCCATTTGAAAATACATCGTCGAAAATGGCCCCAGGACCAACAAACATCTGACGTACATAATAATAACTAAATATATTTTCGTATACTAATTGCGAATATCTGTATAAAACGGACATTCTGCGTTCCATAATGAACAAAATTAAAAGAGCTGTAACGATTTACGACATTGCATCAAAAAAGCTGCCATCTTTGACAATTAGATTTGACATGACAATAATTAGTGATGCCCAATCTTTCATTTTACACATCGACAGCGAGATTACTTGAGTTGCTTACCTACGTACTTTCCTGTTCAATCTTCTTCGCTCTAGGGTATGGCGCTTCTGTAGTGACTTGTGCGACGTTTTTATAGGTACCATACACCTTAGGTGTGAAAGAATTCAACAAAAAAACCTATTTTCATATCCTTATCCATGCATCCTAAGTAATTAATTATCTTTTTCTATTCAATTACTACACATAAGGGCATTTGTGCACTACCTCCTATTCGATTCAAATTCGTGTTTTTTTACGAACAGCATAAAAGCGGATCAGAAATTCACGAATGGGCGCTATGCACTCACTAGTCGATTCGTATTCTTGATTCGTTACGGAGAATTTTTCATCATCTGTTTTAAAAACACGAATATGAATCGAATACGGCAGTCCACGTATACCAATCCGAGATTCGAGTATTCACTAAAAACGCTTCATAGGCAGAGATCACGTTCATAATGTGTTCAGCATTTCGCTCTCACTCATATGTATTCGTTTCGTATTGGTGAAAAGCACGAATACGAATCGAATACGACTGAGTGCACAAAACGCCCAATATTAAGCACGATGGCTACTTAAAATAATAAAATATAAATGTTTATTGCATCATCGTAATTAACTTAATATAAAGTTACCACGGGGAGAATCATTTTAAGCAAATACATAGTTTGCTTGTGTTAGGATACTACTTTGATCCGTAAAATCTGACTCGATGTGAGAAATTCACGAATACAAAAACGAAAACGACGTAGTGCACGAACTACCATACAGTTATTATTATTATGGCTATTTCGAATTGAATTTTAACGAATCACGAATACGAACACAATACGAGGTAATGCACAAACGCCCTAAGTGAGATGCATTGTAATATTTGAAATAGAATAACACGCTGGGTACTGAACGGTATCGATTTTGTTAAAAATATATCGATACGGATCTAATGTATGGGCATCCCTAATCCTTATCATAACACGCTGGGTACTGAACGGTATCGATTTTGTTAAAAATATATCGATACGGATCTAATGTATGGGCATCCCTAATCCTTATCATGTCATGTCAAACAACTCAACTGTCAAGTTATTGCGCTCACATCACTCTCGCTCGCATTTCTTCGTGATTACATTGTGTAGTGTATTCAATTTGCTTTATTTAACACCAAACAAGATAGGTACCTAAGTACATAAGTACTAAAATGTTTAATTGAATCATACAGGCAATAGAAAGAAAATTAGTGACAGGCATTTACCAGCATGTATTTCTAAGTATTGAAAGGATTGTTTCTTACTAAATATAACCTCAAAATCTTCGTTTTCTTTTAAAATAAATGCTTTCTGCAAGTTGACCGTCATTAAACTTTGTCTTGATGGGCATATACTTGTAATTTAGAACACGCAACGCAATTTTCCTTCGCTGTTGGTTCTGGGGCGAACGTTGTATGGATGCAGAACAATCTCCTTTTAGAGAAAAGTTATATTTAGTGACGAATTCCGGGAAATTTTCAAAAATACATAATTATTGGGTTTTTTGAATCACATGAATTTTCGCTTTGGCTTTACGGGTTGTTTAATTATTACAAATGGGTCCTGGAAGGAATACGTCGAACTACCGTCACCCTGTAGATTGTTTTCCCTTGACTTACTACATCAAACTATCAAGATTTTACGTTAAGTTAATTTCGAAAAAAGACTCCCGTCAGAAAACCACCTAGTGATCAGTTTTGTAATTTAACACTAAATTACTTCGGGAAAACTGTAAGCTAAAGTTTGAAAACATGATACTCAGAGTAGAGTTTAAATCACACCGACTTCATATTATTTCGTGAAAAATTGAATATAAACAGAACGCAGTCTTCCGGGAGATTAAGTGATTAATACTTATATTTAGGATTACAAGGGAAAGAAAATGGTGGAAACGAAGAAAAAAGGCCCCTTGGCTTACAAGGTTTAATAAGTCAATATTAATTAATAAAAGGCCGTGTTTCATCGAAAAATTAGCTCCCGCATCATTTCTTATTTCGAATAGCAATGTTTATTCTTATTATTATTAATGTAGGATGCTTCTTTCGCAGAATCACGCGTCGCATATTTGCTGGGTAAATAATAATGAGATTGTTTGTCGCTTTGGGTGTTCCAAAGAAAAACACCTACCTATTGGCTTCTATAACTTCGTCAAACATTATTTTTATGACTTCGTCATATTACTGTCACAAATAAAACAATTATTTCTCATACCTACTTAGCCTTACCTACTATTATTAGTAAAAGAAAAATAGGTGTTAGATTTTCTATTGTTTTTATCTACTGCTACTAGTCTTAACGGTTAACTTAAGACAGGCGTCTTAAGTTAAGTATAAGTACTGTATCATCTTAAATAAGCTAGCAAAACTCCAGAGACGTGATGGGTCCGATATCCAAACACGATAAAACAAAAAAGTTAATTGATGTCTTTAGTGTTCTTTTAAGGAAATAATCTACCAGCAGAGGTCGTTGACCCCTGAAAAATCATCAATTTTTTCGTTTCACTAGCTAATTCAATTTGAATTTGTGTAATTTCCCTTAATGTTCTATCAAAAACACTAAAAGAAAATTTAAACAAAAAAAATGTGTGCACTTTATACGAGATTCTCTTCAAATTCATGTTTGGATTGCTTTATTAAAACTGGCTTTAGACATTCATATTGATCCAAGGATTTAATTTATATCTGAGGTTTTATCGCTAATCCATTCAAAGCTTAATATTTCATTTGCCTAAAGTTTAAAGCTCACGCTTATGTTATTAGTGGTTGATTTACAAATTAGCTTGTACCTACTAGAGGTCACTTTTTAAAATGTATAATCATGTGAAGTCAGGGAAATTATTTTTTTAGCGAATCGACTAACAAACTTAAATTGTCCGTATCTATGTTCAAATTCCTTGACAGTTGTGAAATTGCTATAACACGACAAATTTACATAGGGTATCAATTTGCTGAACAATTAATTTCCCTGAATGTATTTCTATCATGTTATTTAATTACGACAACACTGCGGATCAAGGACAACAGAAAGGAAAGTGGGTAAAAGTGACTAAAATGAATTCCTCACGAGGTGCATTGGCTAGACGCAGTGGATCTAGCGTGGTAATAAACGATATTTTTTTGTCTGTACTAGAAGAAGATTTTGCCTTGCCATTAACACTTTTTCTTTTCCTGCGGGGAAATTCTTATTCTGCAACCATCCCGTCTTGAACAAGCGTGATGATCAATGCTCGTACCTTCTCCGTATGAGAAAAAGTATTTGCCGTGCAGTGGGACAATATTAGACTGATATTTCTATTATTAACCATGAATCTAGGGGCCCAGTAAATCAAACACCATAATCAAACAGGCGATATTTTATCACTTGATTCAATTATTACTGTTTCTTTGAGCACCACGTTAGTTTGATTATACGTGAGTACTTTTGTAGGCATGTGTGTAGCTCCAGGCTGTTTGGTGTGACCTGGTTGTGATAGTTTTCCCGTGATGACGTCAGAAGTAGGGCAGCTCTGCCCGTGAGAAAAGAACAGGCGCGCCAGTGTCACGAGTACTAGGAAACTAATCCGTTTCAAATGAAAATGTTGTGGAGTTATTTGGAATATGTAGAAATATCCTCATCGTAGAAGCAATGTCTACGTTATGACTGGCTTAGTTTGATTGACGGCAAATCGTATTATTTTAGTATAGTATTTTTAGGCATAACTTTAGATGCCAAGTTCCATGGGGCCCACATATAGATACTCGTAAATGGTAAAAAAAGCTTAGCTCTGCGGCATACGCCGTTAGAAAAAATCGTGGTTTAACTGATATAAAGACGGCTCGTTAAGTATACTTTAGTTATTTTCATAGTGTAATATCGTACGGTATTCTGTTGTGGGGAAATGCCGCCGATATTCAGACGATTTTTGTTTTTACAAAAAAAGGCAATTCCTTCAATTTATAAATTAAGTCCCAGACACTCCCTCAGAAACAAATATAAAGAGATTAATATAACGACTGTGCCTGCTCAGTATATTTATGTAAATCTTTTGTATGCACATAAAAATATTAATCTGTTTAAAAAATACAGTTGCTCTACAACCAAGCTAAAGAAAATAGGTGGCTCGTTTAGATCAATGTATACGTTTTTATAATAAACTTTCTAGCCACATTCAAGAACTAAGCCTTAATAAATACAAACCTTTTATAAAGAGGAAACTATGCCAGAAAACCTATTATACTGTCAAAGACGTTACAGAGGACAAAAAAGCTTGGGATTGAGCTGCTCCAATTAAAAAATTACACAGGGAATGTTGATTTATTTTAATTTTATTTTGCAGCTATTGTACTTCTAATCTTTGCTATAAGTATCTATACCTTTTTACATATACAATGACATAAATATTAACTGTATAATGTATTATTTTATTTAATTATTGTGAATGTGAGGACTATGTGGGTCATTGTTCCAGTTTTAATCATTTTCTGGCAGTTTGAGTAGTTTATGCGGCCTACCCAAATTCCTTTCTTTGGTATTGTTTGGCGAATCGTTGAGCTCCATGTTCTGAGTTGAGCTGCACGGTTACTGACAAATGCGTGCACTGACTGGACCGGTCCACTCAATCTGTGTGGTTCTTTCCTCAAAAGTTCAAATGCAATTTTTTTTTTTATTTGCCCAACACTGGTGCCGATTCCCTTGTTCACAAACTAAACTAAATTTAAGTTCATTGCATCTTTTTCTTTCTATTTCATTAAGAAAAGGACAGAAGATAAATTTTAGTTTAGTCCTGTCAAATTAATCAGCGTACATACATACAAGTTTAGACGTGATTAAAAAGTTGACAACTAAAATTACATCAAATTACGTCAGGTGCTGACTACCAAATTGGGTACTCCCCCTACTGGGCATAGGTCCCCCCATACTACTAAGCTTATAAAAACCACAGTGAGCCTAGATATAAAATAAAAGTAGGTATTTCATAGTTTTTAATGATACAGCTAAGTTAATATAAAACCTTTACTTTCTACGGTGTTCCGATAATCAAAAACTAGCCGCATTCATAAATGGTGCAATAAAAGGTATTTAATCAGTTGGTACAGTTAAAATAATAAAGCTGACAAAATTTCAAACAGAAATGCTTTGTTCAAATATAATTTGCCAATTAAAACATAACAGCAAATCGGAGTGGTGATTGTTGCTGTTCGCTTAATTGGGTGGTCGAATTGATCAATTAAATTTAATTATCGGTTTCATTGCATGCAGTTTAGGATTTGCACTAAAATGTGGGGTTATTCTGTTTCAGATCAATTTTAGAGAGCTATTAGGGTGTGAAATAAAAGTAATATTTTAGAAATTCACTAGTTTCGAGATGAAAAAATGTTAATTCTGTATTTCAATGTCTTTTCAAATATATTCATGCTTTTTATTTTCTTAAAGCGTTACACTATCTGTGAAAGCTAAATATTGAGTGGCAAAGATTTTAAAATTGCAAAAGTGTTTGAATCAACTGAAAAATGCGGTGATGCACAAGAACACCACATGGGAAATTAAAAGAAACCAACCTTGGAAACTTGGAAACAGGTAAAACCTTTGTTTAAAAGAAAATGTAGTAGATACAACTTTCAAACACAATGAAGTAGAATAAAAAGGATTCTTGACCCGTCTAGTCGTCATTATATCAAAGAGACGTAAACTGTCAAGTACAGAGCTGAGCATAATAAAATCGTTGTGTTGTTTGTGAACTTTAAAGTACAAAGCACACTATATCACTTATATAGTTTCCATTAGCCCTTTGTGGCATGTGCAACAATGGATATTTGATTGTTTCTGTAATTACGGAATTTAACCCGTTAAATACGTCAAAAGTCCATTTCAGACACCAATCTGCATGGTCGGTCCTCATTGATTATGTCCGGATTTTTTATATACACATTGACATTAATGAATTTTATATATACTATGACAAGAGTATTTACTTTGTAAAGTATTATGCTATTATTTTAACTATTGTGAATATGAGAACTATGTTGGTCATTGCTTTTTTTTTTTTGTATTTTTCTCTTTTAGCGTAATCATGATCTGGCAGTTTGAGTAACTTATGCGGCCTACTCAAATGTCCTTTCTTTGGTATTGTTCGTCGAATCGTTGAGCTCCTTAAGTTCTGAGTTCAGTTGCACGATTGCTGACAATTGCGTGCACTGACTGGACATGTCCACTCAATCTGTGTAGTTCTTTCCTCAAACCATGATTTCAGACACCGATCTACATAGCCTTCACATGATCAGACCAAGATTTTGTCTGGACTTTAAAAGAGACTGTGACCTCTGAGTTTGTTTCGGCCTTTCTTCTCAGAGTAGTCAGATAGGAAATGCCGACCTCATCTAGTTTAAAAAAATATATGATTGACGTGTAAAAGTGTTTGTGCAAACCTACTTACAGAAATAAAATCATTCATCATTAAAATATAAAAAAGTAAGATTTATTTGGTCCCATCTGAAAACTAGCGCTGTTGTAATAGTAGTTTTGCAAAATACGACTAAAGGGCTTTTTTCGTACTTAGTTTTTCCGATAACTTTTTCGTTCACCCCATGAAATGTTTTATTCACTTTTATGGGCATAAAAAGACAGTACGACAGAATTCGGAATACCCCGCTGCGTTCCAAAACGGATAGAAATGTGCGTAGGCAAGAAGGCGGCCAGGCTCAAATGTGATTAGGCGGGTCGCATCCGCATGCACGATGACAGCTGGGCAAAAGCCTCCACACAATGGGTGCCTGAAGATGGACGACACCGCCGAGGCTGGCCCGGAAAAGGGAGGGATGACCTGACGCGCGTACCATGAAGGCCTGTTTGAGGTTGCGCGAGAAAAGAGCTTTTGAAAGGATTTGAGAACAGTATATCCTTAACAATTTTTTTTTTTAATTTGTGCATGTCATTTAGTTTAAACCGAAAAATATAGCAAGCAATTAATAAGCCAACTTTTTTTCGTGTTACTTGTAAACTATCATAATTAATGAGGCATATCCATATTATTTTATGCAGCCGTAATTTTGGGCGTTATTAGTAAAGTACTAGGAGTTTTCATTTTTATGGCGTCAGAAGTGCCTAATAGTGACCTGACCACCATTCTTACCAACGGGTATCGTATTACCAAGTAATTAGGTTGTGGAGGTCAGATACATGTGAAATACTGGTATTTAGCTGCATCTGGTTAGACTGGAAGCCGACCCCAAAATTGTTAGGAAAACGCTAGGCAGATGATGATGTAATAGAGGGCGAACAAAGTAATTAATTTGTATTAAAAAAAAAACAAAACCTATCTTCAAAAGAAAATGTGTACCTAACCTTTCAAGTTTTTGTTCTTGAAGGTACATTTCCATATTAAATGCCAGACTCTAATTAGCTAATGCGCTGATAAGAGTCATTAGCTGCAAAAGTTTCATAACTTTTTAAAAGAAAATATGCAAACGACGACTTTAAAACTAGTAAAAAGGTTTTACAACAAATCTTATTCGAGATTTTTAATTTCACTTTCATTTTGCATAATCCAGGAAAATTAATTGTTTTTCAAATAGACCGTAGACCTCAGAACACTTTAGTTATTGTTCTGAGCCGTAGACAGACTACGTCAATTTGCCGTGTTATAGCGGTTTCATGCAACTGTCAAAGAATGACAGTCGTTCTTTAAATACTACCACTTTACCCACTTGGTTAAAGTCCCTCAGTTACGATGAAACAGAAAATTTGCTTAAAGTCCCATCCTAGACTTACTACGTATGACTTGACAACACCTACACACTCATTCACATCCACATACACTCATACATCCACACCCACACATACACCCACACCCACACATACACCCACACCCACACATACACCCACATATACCCACCTCACACATACTCATGCACCCACACATACACCCAAATATACCCACCCCACACACACACATATACACCCACAAAACACACACACCCTCATATACACATTCACACACCCGATTCTCACACCCTCATTTACTTAATCCTCACAACAGTCAAACTTCACCCAGTTTTACGTATTTAAATATCACTTACCTGGAATGATGTACACCAAGAATCTGTTATCCACTTCCGGAGTCTGGAGAGGCTGGTAATCTGTCATACAGGTCTCCTAGTACAGAAACCAGTCTCCCACATAGATTATAATTCGCTTATGTACTCTTTGAATTATGTATATTATACCTTGAATATTTCTATGTGAGAGAGAAAATAAACTTTTTTTGTATTGTATTTTGTATTGTACTACTGATAAATTAAATGCCCGGTTCCTATATTTAACGGATCGTCATCCGTAAAAGTAACTGTCCGTTTTTCCCTTACCAACTACGAGTCGTTAATAGCGTTCCACAATTTATTTTCTGTACCTGTTACCTACGGATATCCGTTGGTCATAGATGTTGAACAAAATACCGACGAGCCCTCTTCACTCCCAGGTGTGCGTTTCGTTATACGCAGGATTGAACTTTATAATTGGATAAAGTTCAAGACGAAATAAGGATTTACATACCTACGAATTGTAATTATAGTTCTCATAACTTATGCTGTTTATTAGAACTATACTGTCACAGGTATCTTCGTGATAATTTTTTTCCTTACCAAACTTTATAAATGCATAAACAATACACAACAAGAACGGAACGTTCAGCGCGCGACGCGACATGACATTTGATTGACTTGACATTGGGTGCATTCCCAGCGTAGACAGATTTCTCTACGATCTACGATTCCCAGCAACCCATCGCTGAGCATCACACCAATCACGGGCCGCTATTATTCGCCATTTTGAATAATATAGAAAAATAGCGGCACGTGATTGGCTGAAATCAGTTTGTGCATTGAAATTGAAAGTAAGTAAACTGCTGATATTAGCATTGTACCCTCATAACAATAACTAAAGCATTGTACCTAATGCGTAAAATCTTAATGTCAACAATAGTTGATGCAGAAGAGATATCCCATGATTCCTAAAAAAAACAATACATAATTATTTAGGTTATGTTTACTAAGGTTGAATTTAGGGTTGTCAAAGCCTTCAAGATACTAACCTTGCTCCTTTTACTCTTATATGTGGATGGATTTCTATGAGTAACTGCTCAACTGATTCTTTATCTAGACGGAATCTAACTTGAAACTCATACGAATCAAGCGTCACCAAATAATTCACTCTTTCTCTGAATATTCTTTGACGCCTATTATCTTCTTCATCAATCTCGCTGGAGTTCGCTAAGATATCAAACACTTCTCTATCACTCTCTGATGAACTGGACATATTCAAAATTACTGTAGCAGTGAAACGAAAACTTTTAACCGACGGAAATTGAGGGGTAATCAAGTGACATTACGAATAGTAATCTGAACAGTCTACTGACGGATAAAAAATATATAGGAACGCTATAAACTGACATATCCATACAAAACGCTTACTGTCCGCTATCGGTAACCCTCCCATCCGTTAGTAACTAGCCGTCAGTAGGTTGCCTAATGAGTAGGAACGGGTTTAGCTTACGCCTCGTAGATTAAACTACCATTCGTAACCAAAACGGATCGTTTTTCAAATATAGGAATCGGGCATAAGTCGATCATCGATTTGCTTATCAATTACTGTCCCTCACCTTACGTATTATTATTTTATTTTTGACTGAGTCTTTAATAAAGCTACGTGACTGAACACAGTTTTTGTGAAAATGTGGGTGTATAACAAATAAGGTGACCTTAGACAAAATATCGTTTCAACTCTAAACATATCAAAAATTCATACAACTAGAATTGATATCTCGTACCTAGACTATAAAGGTCACCTCAAACTATAAATAGTAATCGACAACTAGACCTTCCCTCGCCTACATAACCCATTAAAATATTCTACCCTTCAAAACCGTTTATCTACATATAACCGAATTATTTACCTCCCCGAAAACAATATAAATTATTTTATATAAACCAATATTATAAAGAGGTAAATTGTGTTTGTTTGTATGTAAGGGGTAATCTCTGGAACCACCTACTAGTCGGTCGGATTAAAAAAAATCATTTTGCATTTGATAGCCCAGGCCCTGCAGTCTCGACATAGTTAGCAATCGTTTTCGGTTGCTAAGTCCTAACAATCCAGATGTAAATGTTGATGGTAAATGTTTGGTAGTCTCGACACTCAAATTTATCGGTTGTTACCTACCGGTACCTACCTAAAATACCAGTAACAACCGATAAATTTGAGTGTGGAGACCACCAAATATCATTACATCTGGATTGTTAGGACTTAGCAACCGAAAACGATTGCTAACTATGTCGAGACTGCAGGGCCAGTTCTCTAGGAAGGATTTCTTATCAACATCACGCTAGGACCCTTGAGGAGCCGCGCAAAAAGGAAAAAAGACCGAAAAAACGCTAAGCAACAACGAAGTGCGCGGGCAGGCAATGAAATGCGACGCGGTGGGTCTAGGGTACCAGAAATTTATGCAGACGAAGTCGCGGGTAGACGTTAGTAATTTATTATTCCTTTTATCATCCACCAACCCACACTAGGCCCGCGTGGTGGATTATGGCCCACTATAGAGAGGAGGCCTGTATCCCAGCAGTGGGAACATTATAGGTTGATAATGCTTTATGCTTTGCTTATTCTATTCCTTTTATAAATAAACTGATAACAAATGTTCACAAAATAATTTGTCCATTCTCGGCTTCGCGTGGACACGATGCTCGAAAAAAAAAACAAAAATTATGTTTTTATTTTAAAACGCTTATTTATTCTATACTTTTGTATCAACTTGCGCCCACGAAAAGTGTATTTAATAGGTATTTAAATGGTTTTATTCTTCAACATATTGATAGTACTCGATCTTCATTAATTCACAGTGATGTCAACAATTAATCGTCTACTTTAAAATAATGATTTACAAATCGATTCTAATTGTTATTTTTGAAGTTCAACTTCGTCCTCCACATTCATATAACATACAGTCTAGAGTTTACAGTAATTTTAAGTAAAGCTGTTATTTATAATCACTTACATTATTTCAAACATGATTTATCCATAACTGGAAAACAAAAGTATTTAAAAGTACCGAAGTTGGCCAATGAATCGATGTTTAGTCAATTATTCCTCGTTTTCATGTGGTACTTACCAACTGAAACAAGCACACTCGTATTATGGGGAACACGCAAGGAATGATGGCTCCTATACAATAGGAGTCTGCAGGGACGCAGCCAGCAACCTACTGTAAGGTTTTCCTTCGGTCGAAAATTGTAGCTTATTGCGGGGGGAAATTCAGGCATTTAAGAAGAAAAGTGTATTTTGTCTACTTATTACATGAAAATGAAAATAACAGTCAGGCACGAATTTCAACCGAACAGTATTGCTGCAACTACATAGTGGGCTGAAGAGCAGTGGGTTGCTGAGCTCATGTAACGACAATAATTTGGTTTTTAAGCTGGGCAAGGTACCAAGGTAATATACACGGTGACATTTGAATCACAGTTTTGCTAGAGCAAACGTTGTTCAGACCATGGTCTACATCCATCCTTACATCAATTTCCTCTCAGGGGTAGTCAAATTCGACTTCATTTAGCTTATTTTTTTAATATGACGTATAAAAGTGATTCCAATATCCTATTCACAGAATAAACACTTTCATTTAATTTCAGTTTGATTTGAGTGAAAGTTTTAGGATTTAGTGAAGCAAGTTTTAGTTGATGATTGAAATAGTTATTATTATACCTGTTTTCAACCGCCTACCCTTTTCCCAATTAAATTGGGATCGGCTTCCAGTTGAACTGATATTACAGCTAAATATAATTTTGTTACATAGAGCGACTGTTGTCGGACCTCCACAAGCCAATTATTGGGCAATTTCGTTATTGTAAGGCCCCATGTTCACGTTGCAAATTTCTGGTCTTTTTTTTTTGAAGGTGGGAATTCATCGAATAACATCTCTCACTCTGGGCGGAGCGGGAGGGCGTGTCAGACTCTTACTGACTAAAACCCATCCGTGTTCCTTCAGTTGCCTGTGCCAGCGGCCACGGTAACCCTTTCGGACTTTCCCATAACCCTGGCAGGCATCGGCCCTAGCGGACCCCATCATTGGTGCTGACATCTCTTTGAGGCACCCGTGGAACACAACGCGCCGTCGACCCCGGCCTGGTCCTTATCGGACGGCGAGCTGCTCGTTGCTCGCCGTCCGCAAGCCCACGCCTACGATGGCCGGGAATCGGCTTGTGTTTCCTGACGCCCAAGGCGTCAGGGCTGTCTGTGTTTCAATAAGATTGAAGCAACAACTTGCATTATCTAAGCAGTGTTTAGACAGGGCAACTTTTATTGTTTTCAACTATACATAATATTTAATGCCACTGCAGTACTACAGCATTGAGTAAATCACACTTCAGAGATCTACGAACAGTTCTGGTCCAGGCAGACTTTTCGTTAGACTTTCACAGATACACTGTAGTAAAATGACTAATGTTTTGATTACTGCGACATAAATAATTCATCTTAGCTTTTAGATACATCTTGGAACAACGAGCTATTATCTCCAATATAGGTCAGTAGAAAGGAGTTGTCAAGCTTCCATACCAAAGCAATAAATAATGTTTGCCAACTAGGAAAACATAACCAAACTGGACTAACAAAAAACAATTGAAATCTATCATCCGATGCTGGAACGAGTCATGTTTGTCCACTAGATTTATTTATCGACCAAAAGTTTTTGTAGGACCAACTGCAAATATTCCTGTGTTCAGCTTTGTGGTTGAATTAGCGGTCGTGGTTTCAAGGAATTAGATTAAAACTATGATTTATGTGGTAGGAGTGTTCTTAGTGGCTTTCGAGCTGATTATGTTGTGGCTCGGTTGGGTTTTCTGTGAAGATAATGAATTCCTACATCACCTGTGTGTGGAACAGTATTGACCAATTAGGATCTAGTTTTGACTTTTCAATAGTACCTATTACTTGGTATTCAGATACACCCCGTAAGACGCAGATGATGATGAAGATGACTTGGACTAAAACAACCATTTGAGACTGACCCCAAAAGCGATTTATTTCCGTTTTTTTTTACTAAGATTCTGATCGATTTGATTTTGTACAGATATAAAAATACCGAATAGACATGCTATATTATTTGAGCTCACTTTTTTCTAGAAAGATTGGGACATAACGCGCTGGTGGTTTGAAATTACCTACACTTAATTAAGATACAAAAAATCTACTTTGGTATTCCCAAAACACTGAAACTATATTCAATTAAAAAGTTTCCTTTTACATCGCAAAAATTATGAATAATTTATAGCCGTCTCAATTAGTCAACCGTGTAATTCAACTCAGAATTTATTGTCTCAGATTTTAGACACTCGAAAGCCACATCCAGGGAGAGTAGCTTGCGCGGGTAGGCGGGGGTGAACTAATTATCAAACATAATTATGAAACGTAACGCGGTCATAGTGTAGTGACATTATGACATACTAGGTTGTATAAAGCATAAAGAAGTAGGTTCCCGGTATAGACAAGTTGGTACCGGCCGGTGCGTGTGAAATTGTCTCATGCGCTCACACATACAGAAACCGGAGAAACTTGTAACCATTTCTTTCCACAGATCATCTTGCAGCGATCTGTACCGGAGTCGGGCCTCCTAATGCAAGTACCCTATGGCAGGGGCCTGCGCGACGGGGCTGAGGACCTACCTAGCAAACGACCGTCTATGGTTTTACCCTGTGGAAACAAGTCTATACTCTACTGCCACCTACAACCACTCGCGATAAACTATGACGACATAATCGCGCACGCCATCGCGACCGTGCCCTAGTTACCGCATATTCACTCTAGACGAGGCCTAATATCTAGACATTATAAGATTCTAAAGTTTCAACGGCTCGTGATCAATCTTTCTGTCATTTACACCAAAATAATCTCAAATATTTTGCTAAATTATTAAACAGCTAAGAAAATTTGACAGATAGGTCTCTTCCATTCCTCTCGTCTCCGGCCTTAAAGTTTGTGATGTCCTGTCCTAAAATTTTGACCGGCACGTAAATTTTTTATTGTGCACATAATTTGGTGTACCTACTAAAGTACGGAATTAGGTTGTGAATGTAAATTTTAATACGGTACTCTAACTTTAGATCCTAGTTTATGAGTTAATTCTGAAACGTGAAGTGTGATGTAACCCTATTTGTTTAAATTAATTCTAAAGAAGTGGTATTTGTAAATAGCAAGTTATTTTTTATGTTAGATATGATAACGAACGGTTGCTAGTCCTTTTGCCATAATCTGGTTGGAGTCAGATAAAGAACAATTTATCCAACGAATGACGGCAAGTCATCTACCATTTTATTTGCCGTCAACTTAAATTAAAATATATTCGTAAATGTAGGTTTCAATGCAATAAGATGTTATAATAAGATGTCAGTTCGCTACATTTTACTCGAGAACATACAAATAATGAAGAAAGAAAAGAAAGAAAATGCGTTTATTTGCGGTAAACATGACGCAAAAAATAACACAAACACAAAAAAATATGAAAAAGTTGGGGGAAACATGCGTCACATCCACGCAAAACGGCTATCGCTCAGCATTATGCTGCGATCCTATACAAGACAGAGGCCCCAGCGCTGGTTTTCAGCGACAGCCGGCATAATAATAAAGTTAGTGGTGTCTAAACAACTGACACACACTTCAAATGAAATAACTCAATTACTTAAATACTAACAAACAATTCCTTACGTACTAACACACAATTACCGTTGTGCTTCGTATTATAGAAATTATTGTGAATGAACCTACGAAAATAGGAGGAGATTCTCAAGCCAATACGTTTGTTTTTTTTTTTATATGTATGACCACTCATATCGTTTTGTTATGCCTAGTATTCGAAGTCTGCATATCTACAACGTGTAACCTCATACACCCCAATTGGGCGATTAACACACGACACCGCGCACCGCGGCGGTTGGCGGTGAATCGAAAGGAAAATCCATTTTCAAAAACGTACGGTCGGGCGGTGTACGTGTGTTAGGCATCAACGGATTGCATACATGCCAATGCGACGTAAGATCCACTTCACCGCCAACCGCGGCGGTGCGCGGTGCCGTGTGTTAATTAATCGCCGTAGAGTATTGAATTATAAGCATTACACAATGACCAAAACTATTATTTGTTAAAGCTAACTATTATTATTAAGAATATCGTGTTGACCCTCTTTTTTTTTTTTTGGTTTCGCGGGGAAACCTTCAAAAGGCACCTGACCTCAGGGGAGGGAGGTCGGGGAGTGTGGGATTTTTACCTCACTAAAACCACCCCGGTGATCACCATCAGCACATAGGGGCGGTCCCAGTTCCTCTTAAAATACCAATTCCGGAACCACCCCTGTGCAACGCCTGTAAGGCATCGTGTTGACCCTAGCATTACTTTATTCATTTAAAATGAAGTCTTATTGCCTAGAAATTAGATTTAATTTTTTTTGCCTCAATCGGCGGTCAGTATTGCAAAATACATAATTTTGTAAAAAAAATACCTATATTAATAGTTACTGAAATGGACTCAGTAGTCAATTATGAGCAAACTACTTTCAGGACTTGCGTTTATTCTGTTACACCTTGTATGGAAATATGTTTTTTTTTTAAACTTAGTAATACATTAATAATTGATAGATATAACTATCAGTCTCAAGTCACGTGATTTATTTCATGTTGATCAATCCGTCAACCATGACTTTGAGAGCCCATTACCAAAACGTGACAACTGTGACAAGCAAACAACTCGAATAGTAACTTTCATTTTTAAAGCACCACTCAAACATCTGAATAAAAAGTTTTATCATTAAAACATTGGACGACACTGAACACCTAACATCGGCCGTTTGTGTAAATGTCAAAAATTTTAATATTAAAAACTTGGTGACGGAGAATTGAGATGCCGACGATTAGTTTCCCGTCACGTAACCGTCGTCGGCCTAACAGAAAGTTATAATGAAGCTGAGAAGTCGCAGCTGACGATTTAATCCTATTTATAGTGATCAGTCATCGTGTTTGGAGACGTGGTTCTAGTGACAGAGGGGTCCGGTTACCCGGTACGGTAATGTGGCATGTTTGTTGTCTGATTTGTCTCGTATACATTATGGAGATGGATTCAGATTTCATAGCGAAAATTACTGTAAGTGGAACGTGACCTCTTCCTAGTACTGACGAATTATTTTGATATCAGCCGTGTACCCCATCGGCAAAAATGGCGAACTCCCGTACATATCATCCCCTAATTTACCGCTCGAAATCCTTCCTTAGTCGACACTTTTGTTATTTTATTAAGACATACATAATCAGCATAAAATATTTATTTATTTATTTATATATTCTTTATTGTACACCACAAAAAACATAACAACAAAAATTAAACTGAACACTACTTAATATACAATGGGCGGCCTTATCGCTTCACGCGCGCGCGCTTTCGCTTTATATTCCCACTGCTGGGACACAGGCTTGCAGTGCGAGTAGGTTGATGTTACATGTCTTTGAACTTTTGGTACTAGGACTTGCCGGTTTCCTCACGATGTTTTCCTTCACCGTTTTGAGAAAAGTGGTGATGAAATAATTTACTTAAAGTAAAGCGCCTGTCTGGGCCACCACTGCTCCAACCAACCCTGATACCGCACAAAAACCGCTACACTATACATTTATGTTCGCATAACTCGACAAAATGGGAAATAGCAGATTTTTTTAATATTTCGAAGTTAGTCCCATTGTAAGTTGTTCATTTTCATGAGTACTTGACTCCCTTAAACTCTCTGGCCTCCGGTCAGGTCGTTGGTCTACTTAATAAAAATCTTATATTATTTCATATATATTCTATTATTCACTGATAGACAGCAAAAAGCCTAAACCCCTGGGTCAAGAAGCATGCAATTTTGCACAACAGCTTTTATAATAGAGCAGTGGTGGCCCGGTAGTAACGGCCGCCGACTTACGAGCTGCAGATCGTAAGTTTGATCCCAGACAGGCGGTTACTTTGTATAAATTATTTCATCACCATTGCTCTCAAAACGGTGAAGGAAAACATCGTGAAGAAACCCGTATGTCCTAGAACTAAACATTCGAAGACATATGACATCTAACAACCCGCACTGGGCCCGCGTAGTGTACCTATTACGGCCCATTCCCTCTATACGAGTGGAGGCCTGCGTCCCAACAGTGGGAATATTATAGGCTGATCATGATAACCGCTATACTCTATAGCTGTATGATGCTTGTTTGAGTTCATAGCTATAGCTTTACCATTCCTTTCCTTCATTGAATGGATGAAGGAATGATTTTCTACTTTTCTTTTGGTTTTCTTTTCGGTTATATCTTTACCGGGCAAAAGGTAGCATAAGTCTAAATTAGTCTTTAGTAAGTTTTTCTCGGTTTTGAACTTCACGTGGGTAGTTATTGTTCATGAAACTTCAACGGTTTTCAAAATTACATCGAATATATAGCATGCATCATAAATCGCGGTTGAATGAGGCCGTACTTTAATCTAAATTATTGGTGAAATTTTATTATGAATAATACATGAAAATAATAGTTGTAGTAGGTCGTAAGCAGCTAAAAGTAATGAAATCTTACATTTAGATTCTTGAATTTTAATTTTAGTTGTAAGTTAATAATCTTGCAGTGCCCTAACAGAGTCCATAAATTTACTTTAGCTTTAAGCCTTATGTAAAATCTTATATACACATTATGATATACAAATAAATTAATATGAATATTTTAAGTGTAATGTAATGATCGCAAAATTGACATGATATCGACTGAGTATTACTAATCATGAACGTGCTAGTAGTCTATCTCCCTTCAAAATGGTTGAGCTGAATGGTGCTGATCCATGCGTCATGTTCGTGAACGGGCGCTGTCAGTTGGGACTGGTCATCTCTTAGCCGCCACGGCTTATTTAAATTATTTTATACTTATTATAATACTTCTGTTAAGTTTGTAAAAATACTTACCACTTTCAAACACAATACCTATTAATAACGAATACATTACTTTCAAAAGGGCGATTTCAATCTGATCCGATATTTTATGTCAGCACTTATTATATGGACATTAATCAATGAAAAAAAAAATGGCTGCATACGACAGAGAAAATATATAACTTTAATAAAAGAATTGAATCAAGTAGGTACATAAAAGAAAAATTATCGTCGCTCCCGCCTAAGTGTACTACGGCGTAGACAGCTCGTAGCGTCAGTTGATAGTCGGTCGCTACGGAGAACACCCGCTACGGCCCCGCCGACGAATATGCTACGCGAGAGTGCTACGAAAATATAGCTTTAGAACTTTGAACTAAGTTGGATAGAAGTGATTATGAAAGCAATATTTAAACAATAGTAATAAATCTGAGTGAGAAAAATAACTCTACAATAAAAAAACTTTATGATATCTAAACTTTTATTGTAAAACTAAGGAAATAATGTGGTGTATGTGAACTGATTAAAAGAATATTACACAATGAACACACTTCTAACAGAACCGAACATTAAATAGGTAAGTGGAAACTAAGAGTTATTTTATCTGTAAAGAACTCATTGGCAAAAATAACTTTAGGAGAAATAAAATAACATTGGATTTACTATTTCAACTGTTAAAAATAATACGAGTTTTATTAAAAAGGTTTCTAAATAGGTAAGTACACAAAGAAATAAAAGCAAAAAAAAAACTATATGGTATACTTCAATACTTCTTCGTTCTACATTAAAAAAAAACTCCGTCATATTTTTCATCACACCTTCCAAATCAGTTTACGAATAAAAATATCTTGTCGCGATGCCCTGCAATCCTAGGAATCATACAGTCACTGAACATTCCAGATTAAATTTTAGTTACCTACGTCAAACATCATAAGGAACGGTAAAATATTTGAAGGAAATTCTTGAATAATTTTGTGGTAAACTGACTGTGACCGAGGTAAAATCACGCCTGCGGTTAAGTTTGGCGGTATTTTAGGCGAAGGTGCTTTGAGGAAATTATTCTTTGACGGTTCATGGTTGAACTCCTTAAGATTCGAAGCGTGTACCTATATACTTGGCAGTATTATAATATTAAGTATTTATTATCATTTAATTTTTCGCTGTACTTTGAAAATAATACTTTTAAGATTCGTTTTAATTGTTTAGTTGGCGTTTTTGGGGTATGAATTAGTACTGGATAGGTAACAATTAGTACCTGTAGATTTTGCAGGAACTGCTTGTGTTGTATAATTTCTGTGTTAAGCTTTAAATTTTTTAATAGTTTTCATGTTTTGATAACAATCCAGTTTCGGGCTAAAGGTATTTATTGTACAAAAAAATACAAGATCGCTTATTAAGGAGAGGGAATTCTATTTGAAGGTCTTTTTGGTGATGCGTTAAAGGTCACAATGTTGGTCCTTTTGTACAGAGACATTTATTCACAGTTTAGTTATTTATGCGTGCGATATTAATTTGATGTTTAATAATATTAGAACGTATTAGAAGAATTACCTACGGGCTCAAGTATGGTTTTTATATGGTAGCGTAAAATTATGAATATAAAGTTACTGAACAAACTTGGCACATTCTCCAAATATTTAACCACCATGTATCTATCACTTAATTAACTTATTTATCATTTCTACGTTTATTTAATTATTTTTACCTATTGTGGTAGGGTAATTTTTATTATAAGTGCATCGTCTTCACATAATATAATTATATAATTAATGTATACAAAATATTGTAACACATTTTATAAGAGTAACGGTGGAGTTTCTTGCCCATTCTTCTCCATACGAAACTACCTTTTAGAAGGGGCGACTAGAATCAATTCTATTTAAATGTAAATGTTGACGTTCAAAAGTGCCTTTTATGTGCCTATTTGAAATAAAAGCTTTGACTTTGACTTTAAGTATTTTTTTTATTTAAGATGTGTTTGCTCTTGACTCTAGTCTAGGTCAGTGGTGACAGAGACATAGTCTACAACAGAAAAAAAATCTACTTAATTAAAATTTTAAATCTTGTAAAAGGAAACTTTTACACAATGGGACAACTAGATGAAAAAGTTTTTTTTTCTTATTCTAGTGTCTCTCTTACTGGCAAGGGGCCAAAGTATTACCGTGCAACGGCTAGTTAGTTCGTAGCATCATTATTTATTCAGGAAGATGTGCAGCAGCGTCTTCTTGTCTTCTCATATTAACACCCTGTGGGACTATTAACTCGCTTAAAGCTCCCCGAATAAATTAGTACCTTTATATCCGGAGATAACAAGGTTATGCAAAATTAATTGTGGTTTTCTGAAGGGTTAAGGTTAGTTTCGCGGTCACATTGGGTACATGAATCTTTAATTTGTGGAAGCTTTTAAATGGCAATTGTAAGCGCTAATTGTTCAAATTTACCTTAATGATTTAGACTGTAAGCTTTCTGAAGAATAAATAAATAAATGTGTGATTTTTAACTACATACTTTAACTTTGTTCTTTGGTGTATTTAATTGCTATGGCTACGTGCGCACCACCATTTCTTACAACGATGTTATTTTATATTTGTCGCGACCCATAAAATATTTCAGTTGTTTGAGCCAAACAGCCAACAATTACTTGAACGTATAAGGAATGGACTCATAAAACAAATCCACAAAAAAAATCTTTACAAGAAAGGTAAACGAAGCCAAATGAGCCAAGGTTTTACTGCCTAAACAAGTACACGTAAATTATGTAGCCGTCGATAAAAATGCCAGTCTCAGTTTATTAGGCTTCTATAAAGAAGTATTAGGGTCGTCACTCACTAACTGACGAACAAATTGCTGGTGTAAACGCCAAGGCCAGATTCTTCCTGTTTCTCACATTTTAGGTCGCACGCGGAAAATGAGCGTTTACGTTTTACAGGACCACGTAAAAGTTGGTGATAAGATATTTTTCTACATGTCTCTTTTATATTGTTGTTATACGTAAGTATAGTATTGGTGACGAGGTTTTAGCTGTTTTAAGCTGATTAATTACTTGCGTTTTATTAATATATCAATCAACTCAGCTTATCGTGGCCACGCCCACTCTAGTTATTCCTATTTTGAATTCGAAATTGCTAAATAGTGTTTACCAATTTGTATTGAAAAATTATCGGTCATATGAAAACTATTTAAGTTTCCGTCAAAAACATAAAGTACTTACACTCTTTTCATTACTGGTCAAACTCGAACCGATGTCAAATACAACGTCCAACAAATAGAGAACCGAAACCCATTTACAGTTCCACCTTCTTCATCTATAAAATCGAGTGAATAACCTGTTTTAGAAGGAATTGCCTGGAAAAGTCAAGTTAGTTGGGAAATCACTTCAGGACCTCGAGAATATTGCTCGCAAAAAGCGTTTCTAAAAAACCAATTTATAAACTTTTTTACTATATTCAATTGAATTTGGTTATATTTCGTAGAACTGCTTAGGAAAGTAGTTCAATTCTACTGGTTAGCCGAAAATTATTCATTTATAGGATTCAGTTGAATAGCTAAAGTTTACGAAATTATTCTTTTGAGTGCTGAAATTGCAATATTAATTTAGATTAATATTTGTGCAACGTTTCATTTAATATTGTTGTCCCAATAATACATTCTTGGTATGGAAATTATTTATTGCGATTAAAATGCAAAGTGTTTTATATAAAGTTGAATATGCGAGATATGATCCGACGCTTTATAAGAATTCCAAACATACAATTATATTTTATAGTACATCAAAAATACATAGTATATCAGAGATAGTATATCAGAAACACAATAATGGTTGTAGTATTTCATACTTATGACTTACGCATAAACTATTAATCAGTAACGAAACTTTTATATTCGTAAATAAATAGATAATTTTTCAATGTCACTCACATTTCTACAGTACTTGCCCATCGTGCGTAGATTTCCAAAAAACCTTTTCCGAAACAGAACTGCATAGAAAAAAATACGGAAAAGCTAAGTCAAACCTTCAAACGTTTCAGTTTAGAGTTGGGCTCAGTAGAGATAAAGGGAGAAAATAATAAATTGAATCATCTGTCCCACATTCATCCAAGCAATGGCAATTTTACTACTGATCCTTCTTTAAGTATAAGAGTAATTTATGTCACAAATGTAGTTACATAGACAGGGGATCAACACATAAACGCCAGCTCACCTTCCGATAAGGACCAGGCCCGGGTCGACGGCGTTGTGTTCCACGCGCGCCTCAAAGAGATGTCAGCACCAAATACGGGGTCCGCTAGGGCCGATGCCTGCTAGGGTTGCGGGAAAGTCCGAGAGTCTGGCACATGCAAATAAAGGAACACGGGTGGGTTTTAGTCAGTAAGAGTCCGCTCCGCCCAGAGCGGGAGAAGTTATGTGATGATTTCCCACACTAAAAAAAAAAAAAAAAATCTGGCTTAACAAAAAACCGCCGTTGTCAGGGATAGATCTAGATAGATGGAGAGACAAAACATTTATTCAGTGCACTCAAATGCACTCGGAGCAGTTGTATTATCAGGTATCACCAGCATATCGTCAGTTATCTGAAAACTCACGTTAAGATGACGAGTCACAAAGGGCATAAAGCCGGGATCAAACACAGAACCGGCTCAAGAGTATCATTTTCGACCACTTGATCAGCGAGGCAGTCACAATTAATTTGTATAATACCACCTATTTTTCAGAAAGGGTAACAGGTTCCTAGTTGTACTTTTTTACATCGTAATAATTTTTGTCACCTATAATAGGATACGAATAAAAATCCTATTAATAATGCTCAAACCGTATTAAGTATGGTTCTCGTTACTGTGTGGAGCTGTGTATAGCTCCCGTCAAAATGGTTGAGCTGAATGGTGCTGATCCATGCGTCTTCGTGAACGGGCGTCGTCAGTTGGTCCTCTCTTAGCTGCCAAAGCTTATTTTAATTATGGATTGTTTTGTTTAAATTTCTATTTGCTGTACTCTGGACACTCAACCTGTACGTCTTATTTACATCGTTCTTACATATATTCTATACACATTATTCTCACCTATATATTCAACATTAATAATGTAACTAATATTTATGTAACAATATAACTTAAAAGAGTGTCCATGGAGTTTCTTGCCCGTTCTTCTACAAAGGACCCTACTACGCTTTGGAATGGGCAACTAGCTTCATATTTCTGACTGACCGACCACTTGACAATTCAAAAGTGCCTGAAAATGGTTTTATTGAAAAAAATGCTTTGTGTTTGAGTTTTAGTTTATAGATAATATATAATGTTGATTAACAACAAGCAGTTCTGTAGATGTGCTGACTAATCTGGGCCTTAATATTTATGTCACGAGTCACATTCAAATGCATTAATTAGTAATAGAACCATTTCGATGTAAAACAAATGAAAATATTTTATAAGTTGTTATATTTTAAACTAGCTAGGTATATTGTTTTATGTAATGGTTAAAACCTAATTTATTGTTTACTTAGTAAGAAACGAGAAAAAAACAATTGTTTATTTTCAAATAATCATGACATACCAGTAGGTCAGAACACCAGAAAGCCTAAAAGCAATAAATTGACAAAAGAAAAGAAAACTAATTTGGTTTAACCCGCGTCTCTTAGGACCTGTGTCGTCACAACCAAAATAACATCTTTACATTTTTACGCAAACAAATACGGGACAACTTCACAGGCCGTCGCCCTACCCTATCTGGTGACGTCATCAACCCCTTCATATACATAGGAGGTTAAATTATTGGCGCTCAAAATTGGTAGGCCGATGCTATGGCAGTGACAAATGGAGGGGCAGAACGGGTTTAGTATAATGTATTGTGAACCTAATAATGATAGTAGGTACCTATAATTTGAAATGGTATTCGTTGAGAGTTCTACCGTTTTTGAAATGGTTGGGGACTTTTGTGAATTGTGGTAACTATTTAGGGGGTTGGCAGAGTTTATGGGAATCTTTTTTATCATACCTTTGTGAACCTATGATAAGGTAAACTTTGCATAGTAATTGCTAGGGCAATTTGATGCTGAATAACTGAAATCATATTTTGTTACCACCCTCAATTTATGTTGGGTCGGCGGTTTATATCTTTTCTATCTTATGCCACAGTCACAGAAACTACCCCCTTTTTTACTATTTACTAAATCATATCATATTTTCCAAATAACAAAATAGAAGTAGGTATGTTCTCTCGGTTAGTTCGGCATAAGTGTTTTCAGGAATCAGAGACATAATGTATGTATTTTGCCAAAAAGCATTTGAGTTGGTGTTATGTTTGTATTTTAACAACACCAGGCATATATTCAAATCAAATCAAACGTACTCGTAAATGTAAGTTTCAATGCACTAAGATGTTATAATAAAATGTCAGTTCTTTACATTTTTCTCGAGTGCATACAAATAATAATAAAGTTAGTGCTGTCGAAACAACAGACACACATTTAAAATTAATTAACTCAATTACAATTAGTATCGTTATTACCTCCACGAGGGCTGATTGACGCACATAGCCCCGCTTTCAGTTTTGCTGGGTTAGGTTAGCACACGTTTTTCTTGTCGTGAAAATCTACGGTTGTCAGTGTTGTATGGATCACTATGGAAGCTTGTTGACCGACACACTTTTTCTACGGCGCGGTTTATACGTCGTACCGTAAAAAAACCGTGCCGTGTATAAAGGGCCCAATTGTTTTACCATAACTCTTTCGCATCACTTGTAACGACACACAAGGAAGTGGAAAAGGCATTTAACTAATTAAATGCCTTTTCCACTTCCTTGTGTGTCGTTACCTTATAGCTTCCCCATTGTGAGACTAACACAAAACCTAGAAATTAATAATTGACTTCGTGACCTCAATTCCGTAGGGACCCGAAACGTTAAAAACTGTACAAAATGAAGATAAATCTTCGCGCCTTTCTATCTTTTTTCTTTTTATTCGAATAAATAAAGGATGGAGACAGCGCGTTTTGTTTAACCGACTTAGAGAATAAAGGGCTTTTTCCTCCCGCGTTCATGCACGTATTTTATAAGGGAAATGGTAGTACCTGCAGTGCGTTTTATTTACAATAAAACAACAAAAAACATGCCTTTACAAAATTAAACCTTTCAAATAATAATAATAATATGGGACAACATCCACACAAGGTCTTCAGGTCCCGAACTAGGCAGAGCCTGTACTACGGTAACCTGATGACTGATATACATACTTATATACATATACACACTCAGACACAGGTCAAACAATTAAAACAATTCAAATAATTCTGTAGTATCGGATGGTTCTGATAAAACAGTCGGTATAATCTTTATTTGCATGTCATGAAGCATGAGAAATGAAGCAACATACAAAACTTACACCACCGCAGAAATTAAATGACAACTAAATAATTAGGTCAACACGGTCTTAATAGTTTATAGCGGTATGAGGAACGGGGAGTAAAGTTCCCTCGTACCCATAGTAAAGGGAAGATCCTCTGACCAGAAGGGTGTCCTGTCTGGTGGGCAAATGCCCGACAATTGATGTCGGGACGTTGTATATAATGCTAGTTGCACGGTAGACTCTGCTTGCGCGATACAGGATTTTGCGTGACGTCAATGTGATGCGTAGTTCGCATATGGCGATTTAGATACCGCTACAAGTTTAACAGTCTTTAGTATCTATTGGTATCCCTCCATGATTTATATACCTAATATTACAGTAATATAGTTTAGTGTTAAAGCAAGACTTCTTTGCATAAACAGGATAAATCAGGCAAGCTGCTTCGAAGCGTGGAAACGATCAAAGTCAAACCGATAAGTTTGAAGCACTACAAACACTCCTATCTGATTAGACTAAGGCTTCGCTTCGATGCTTTTAAGCTCCAAATAAAAGTGTTCAAACAAAGCTTCAATTCTAAAGAGAACAAACAGAAACATAGTGTATTTATCACCAGTGATTTTATGCGATAGTATGTACTATTTTTGTTCATAATAATCGGCCTATAACGTTCCCACACAGGCCTCCTCTCGGTGAGAAGCAATGGGCCATAATCCACCATGCGGGCCCACTGCGGGTTGGGAGATGTCACATGTCTTCGAATTTTCGGTTCTATGACATGCCAGTTTCCTCACGATGTTTTCCTTCACCGTTTTGAGAGCAGTGGTGATAAAATAATTGAAACAAAGGAAAGCGCCTGTCTGGGTTCGAACCAACGACCTACAAATCATAAGTCGCGGCCGTTACCACTGGGCCACCGTTGCTCTCTTTTTTTGTTAGAACCATTAAATACTGCCGCGGGTAAAACAAATATTACGAGTTTTAAAATGGACCCATTTACTGAATAAAAAATAAAATATAACTTTTCAGTACATTTATTTATTACTTTAAGCATACAAATGTACAGAGGCGAACTTAATGGTGGACTTGTTAAACTTACATCGATGTATGTTTATCGTACCTAGCCTATACTTTTATTGTTTTGTTCGTCTCGTTCGTTTATTTTATATTTTTAGCGTACTGATGTACCCAGTCGTAGTCATTATCGTGAAGCCAGCATCACAACTTATTACTTCTCTATATATAACCTTTTGGTTGGCAAAAAAACATTGTTATCAATCCGATGAGCTCGTGTATAATTTAAAAACAGCTATTCTGTAACACTCTCACCGTGATAACTTAGGTGAAGTGAGCTTGAAGTGAGTTGTCGATAGTGTCAATCCCTAGCATCAGGTGGAATCTTCTTTATTATATCTACGGGTGGGATGATAGCTCTCTTCAATTAAGTTATCACGGTTTGATTGTTACAGAATCGACCGGCAGGTTACTAAAGATAATATTAATGGGAAGATAAGATTTATTATCTCGTATGTGGATTCAGTTTAATATACTGAAGCCTATTACGTGCCAAATTAACGTACAGTCAGCAACGAAGGTTGGCGGACACTTATTTTGACACATGAATTGACACAAAATTATTTTAGACAAAAATTATGAATTCTTCTTTCTCTTTAATTTTTGAAAATTTTATGTAGTCAGGAAGATAAATTGTTAAGCAAATTGGCTAACAACTTCAATGGTCTATTATCAACTTTATATTCAAAACACATTGTATTAAATAGCTGTACCACGACAAATTGACGTAGGGTGTCAATTTGCTTATTCGTTCATTTTCATGTAATGCATAATTTCAAGCGTTTTAAATGTCATTGAAACGCTACATTTTGTTACGATTTAACACTTTCGCTATCCTCAAATCAGACCTAATAGTAAGTCAGCCACAATTCACCATATTGAGTGATTTATCAGACGGGGAAAGGGCTAACCGAGTCCCTTAGCTGACTGTACCATCCCTCCACCACAAACTGACATAGCTTAATGACAGCGTAATTACTTTAAGATTGGATGTGCTACGGTGAGTGTCACACCGATGAGATTGTCACTTAGTAGTGATACATTGAAGTGTCGGAGTAGACCGCGAAGGAAATGGGGGGTGGCTTGTATAAGTTAAGGCGGTGAAAACCGAAATAGTTTTGATATCAGACCAGTGATAGAAATCATTTGATATTAAACCTCTGCAGACTTGGCTTAGCGTGCGCTTCGCTTGGCTTTGTTACCTACTGGTTACATCGAAGAAGTATTACTGGTTACATCAACATAACACCTTTTCTCACGTGCATACTTATCTGTTCTGTGACATAGCGATATTTAGACTGGATTTTGCGATAATTTTCAAATGCGGTAAAATGGAATAGAGTTTTAATACCTTTTCCAGTATCATCTCTACTCAAATTCAAAAGTACTTCACCTTTTTTTTTTTTTGAGGGTGGTTAATCATCACATAACTTTTCCCGCTCTGTGTGGAGCGGGAGAGCGTGTCAGACTCTTACTGACTAAAACCCACCCGTGTTCCTTTAGTTGCCTGTGCCACGGTAACCATTTCGGACTTTCCCGCAAAAAGTACTTCAACTACGGTAGTATTTACGCGGTGTAAGTTGTGTTTATTTATTTATTTGGGACAAACAAACAGTAACACATTATATCTGCGCAAATAATATAAACAAAGATATTATATAAATGTGAAACTCACATCGTTATCCACAGCATATGCAATTCATATACTTTACTAATGAACAATCTATGCGAGTAAGACTACAAGACTGTTCAAACAACTATAAGTACATCAGAATCCTTGAGTTTCCTTAACAAAGCAGAACGAAATCTATTTGTGTTATGTAATAAGCATTTTAATGTTTATTAAAAGTGTGTGATATTTTTCTTAACATAGCAACAAATATTCGTAATTACTGTTACCTAATTACAGTACGCCAGTGTAATCAGTATCTTTCTAGTATTAATATTAGGTCTTTACCTATGAAATTGCCGTTTAGTACCTATTGAGCCTTTTTTGGTCTCGCACAGGTCTTCTCTTTATTCTTTTTTTTATTGTTGTCATGATTTTGTTAGATTTAATGTTCTTTTTTTATTTTATTTTCTTTTATTATTATTTGTATTTCCTGTGCGTGTCCCAAATAAAATATTTTTCTTTCTTTCTTTCTATTCAGAAAGTTAAAGTCATTTTTATATAAATATTTTTTATTTTTATCAATCAAAATATGCAGCCATGCTATCGATGCATCTCTGCCAGCGCAGCGCAGTGGTCATTTTTCAATGCCCTGCTTGAAGAAGCCAGGTGTACGGGAGCCAACAAACTCTTCAAAGTCATTTTGTATTGCCTCTCGGGTATTGAATTTATTCCCTGCCAAGAAGTTGTCCAAATTTTGGAAAAAGTAAAAGGTGCAAGGTCTGGTGAGTACGGTGGATGACGCAAAACTTCCAACCCTAGCTCTTAGATAGATTGATAGATTTATTTATTTGCTTAAAATGTAGGTAATTAATATATTATTGTAACACCTAATTAGGTGTTACAATATATTTGAATTCTTATACATTCTGCCTCTTGCAACTTTTTTTATTAACTTGTACTACAAATTATTCTATTTACTTAAAGCTATTTTACTAATTACTAACTACTATTTTACTAACTATATTACTTAATATATGGACCTTAGACATTATAGTCTTATCATTAAAAAAATCTGATACAGAGTAATAGCATTTTTGAATTAGTAATTTTTTAAGGTACTTTCAAGATCTTCTTAAATCTGCCCTTTAATCATTTTTGGTACATGGTTAAAGGTTTTAAAAATATTTTTATTTTCTGATTTTTTTTACATGGTTTTCATAAGGAGAGCCATGCACTGAGGCCATGCACATAACACTCTTTCTCATATCTTTTTCTAGTATATAATTATATACTAGAAATAGCAATTTTATATATACCTACTCTATTAACTTTTGCTTGCCTGTATAGTTATGCAAAAGTTAATAGATTATGTATTTTTAAACAGGTATGCAGCTGTCGGTCACTTTGAGATTAATAATAACAATACATTTATTTATTCAGATAACTTTGGTCAATAAAATAATAATTAATTAATTAATTTAATTTTTTCAATTAACTTTAAAATAGATCTAATACAGCGTTTTGCGCCTTAAAAATATTTTCTCTCTCGCTACAGTTGCCCCAGAATATTATACCAAACCACAATACAGAAACCACTAGACTGTGGTATGTTATCAATACTGTCTGACAGTTAACTTTTTTTTGATAAACTATATAAAGCATAAACAGATGAACTTAGTTTTTTGCATACGTCATCTACTTGAATTTTCCATGTAAGTCGGCTATCAACTGAAACTCCTAGAAATTTTGCGGCCTTGACCTTAACTATTGTTTGTCCATTATGATTTATATCCATATTTGTGTCTAATATTATTGGATAGAAATGCATTACCTTTCTTTTCTCTTAATTTATAATTAAGTTATTTTTGTTAAGCCAATTAAAAAAAAAATATATCAAATCATACATACATACAGTAAAATAGTAAGGGGCCGATTATGCTGCCCTGTGGGACACCAAGTTTGATATTGCTTCTGGAAGAAACATACCTTACTTCTTTTTTTGTTTTTTGTTTGCGTCCTTTTAGGTAAGTTTTAATAAAATAAGCACATTTCCTCGTATACCGTATGTTTCAATTGTATTTAAAAGTATGCCATGATTTCTAAATAAATAGTAGTCTTGTAGCTAAGAGACCGTCTGTTGTGCCGTATAAGTTCAAGCGTTGTCGCGTTGTTACAGTACAGATACGCAGTAATGCTGGTGTCGTTTGGTAAGAAGCTGTGATGAAATATACCGGTACTAGACCACCAAGCAGTGACCATGACTTTTTTAGGAGTAACTTTTCGTTCGGGGCATTGTCTAGGCGTTGAACCATTGTCCAACCGGGATTATCAAAAAGAAATAATTTTTCATCGCAAGTGACAATGCGGTTCAAAGTCCCTTCGTTTCTGCATCTGTTAAGCAACGCAAGGCATACCTCAACGCGTTCGTCGCGCTGGCGAGCGTTCAGTTCGTGCAAAACCCACTTATCAACTTTTTTTACCTTGCCAATTTGAGGCAAATGGACCAATATTGTTTTGACGCTAACATTGAAAGCTGCTGCTAACTCAGCCGTAGATTAAGTATCGTCAGCTTACACTATCGCCTTTAATAATAATAATAATTTATTTATTTCAGACCATTGATCCATATAGTGTTAGTAAAATCTTAACCTATTGTTAGTACACATAAAGCTTAAATTAATTGGCGACATGTACGCCAGTACGCACATGCCTAGCTGCCTTTAGATCGTCATGTTGACTTTAGATTTCGGGTGACCACGGGGTTCATTTTTTAGATCAAATTTTAATGTCTATCTATCTATGTCGGAAGCGTTCAAATCAATAATGAGTCGTACATTCGTTTGGAGTGTTCACTTCGCACACGTAATTCATGTTGCGAGCCATTTATGCGGCATTGCTACCGCGACGGAACTCGTATTCCATAATTTCTCGTATTTTATCAAGTCCATATTTATGAAAAAGATACAAATGTAGTGAAAATAAAACACTAATCAATGAAGAAATGACTGAATTTGAGAATAGAATTCCATGTTTTTTTAGTTAAATTCATTTGAACTTAGAATTTATTGCAAGCCGTACATAAATTACATTTCAAATGGCCAGTGTTGTAAAACGGCAACTTCATAGGTAAAGACTTATTATTAAAACAGTCGCTTGAAGTTCCATTTAAAAAAAATACAAAAAATAGGGCCTACAATGGCTTAAAAAAGGCTCCTTAAAACAGACGCGACACGCGACACGCGACGCGAATCGCGCGAGATACAAAGGCACCACTCGTCGCCAATTAAAAATATTTATTCTTTTGCTAACCGTCTGATCCAATTTGACATCCGAAAACAAAATAGGTATTCGAACCGGTACCAATACTTATTGGAAATACACAATTCAATATTCTATCAAAGAAATATGATTAATTAATCGTTGACGAGCCACATTTTCGGGTGAGTGGAGTTCAAAGGATGCCCGTATTTTGTCGTTTGGTCTTTGTTTTGTAACAAATGATCAGGAAAATGTGTCCTCTCTCTGAATGTCTAGGTTAATGTATTGTTGACACAGCAATTAATTGATGTTTTGATGTTTCTGTCGCACGAAGTGTGCTGCCGTTTACTAATAAACAAGATAATCCACTTTATTTTTCTATCTTACTCTCAAATCAAGACCCAATACTGATTCGAAAAATCATCAATGCAAATAGCACCCTTAGTATTCCACATTGCACACCCACGGTTACAGTGGTAGTTGGAGAGGGACATGAACTAGAAATCTACAAGACTCGAAGTAAGTTCGATAAGTTAATGCTTCTTTTTCTTTCTTTAAAAGAAATTATTTAAGAACTTTTAAGAGATTTGTGGTAGATCTAAAGGTAATTTCATAGATAAGAGTATATACCTATCTATAGTTTGCCTATTGACATCTTCAAACCCTTGCATTTTCCCATGAAGCATTTCAGGGTCAGGGTCAGTTTCAGGGTCAACTATACGTGGAGGGCGTACAGCGCTTTGCGCGTCCAATATAATGAGGCGTTCAGGGTGTTGGTGGGTTTGCCGCGCTACTGTAGTGCTTCCAGCGTGTTCGCGGAGACGGCAATTGATGGTTTTTACGCAATAATGCGCAGGCAATGCGCCTCCATCATACACCGGGTACGCGCCAGCCCCAACAGCATCCTGAAAACCATAGCGACCAGGTGGTATAGCCCCATACTGGGAAATTGGATATGCCTACATGCCAGTGGGGCATAGGTAGGTACCTAATTAGATAGCTTTTCCGGGTAGCTATAAGTACTAACACTAGTTCTATGTTTTTTGTATACGAGTACTAACCAATCAATGGACTCTGTCTGAAATATAACATTTTTATGTTTGATTTTATTTATTTATTTCAATACTTACATCATGATTTATCGAGAACACTCGAAATTTTATAAAATCTAGCGTGACTTACATGTTTTCTTCCATACCTAACCAGAAAATCAATAAACTTGGTCAACTTGTTGCTCCGTTACTTGCACCTACAGTGCAGTGTATAGGCTACTTGACTTACAAATACCTGAATCTATTTACGTATGAATATCTTTGACGTGGTTTTTCGGTAACCAACGGGAATTAGTTCTTAAGAGAAGCTACTACCATAGTCATTTTGTTGTATTAAAATGGGAGGCCAGCGGTGATGCTTACACAGGGCAATTTATTGGCATGTGTTGGTACATTTTTAATGAAATATGCAAGAAAATTATTACTTATTGTTATTATATTTTTATGTTAACATATCTCGGGAACCTGGGGTCCCGGACCTTTGAAAGGCATACGAGGGGCCGAAACCAACTCGCAGATGGTCTTTAGACGCTTTTATTGGAATGAGGCACCAGCAGACTATCCCTGTACGCACTATGTTCATGTGCATCCAAGGACAACTCCTGGTTGGTGTTGGACTATTGCAGGATATGGAAACAAATATATTGGATTATGAGTTTCAGTGGCTAAAGTATTATTATTAAATCGTTTATTTATTTGTATACTTATTAAATAGATTTTTAAATATTTTTTAAAAATCATTAAAGAAAATCATTTAAAATATAATAAATAATAGGCCGCCGGTATCGGGAGCAGAGTCCAAGCTACCGGTGGTTAGGGCTCCAGAGACAGGAACCTCCTCACGATACGAGACGTATTGAGGAGTACTGCCTTCTGAACTAGGTTCTTGATCCAACTGCCCAATGAGAGCTTCGAGAGATATTGATCCAGGCATTCGGCCATCAGGCCTTTGGCCGATATTATTATTATATGTTTTTCTTTTAGTTACAAATCTTGGGACCATGGGTCCGGACCTTTAGACGGCGTAGGAGGGGCCGAAGACAACTCGCAGAGGCCCCTTAGACAATTTTAAGCGTTGAGGCACCAACTGACGATTATCCCTGTATGCACTATGCAAGTGCACCCAAGGACAACCCCTGGTTGGTGCAGGACTATTGGAGAAAATAGGAACAAAACATATTGGGCTATGGGTTTGGGTGGCTACAGTGGATTGGTTATCTAGAACTAAAGAAAGGACTATGTCCGATGCCTGCTCAATGTCATGTAATACACGGATACAATGTCAGCGGGTGACTGGCACATTCAATAATGGCCCCCGAATACGGAGGACACGGCAGTGCTCCGCCCAAGCAGGGCAGACCTCCACCGTATGCTCCACTGTGTCCTCCGGGCGGTCCACACAATGGTGACATCCGGGCGTTTCCTCCCGCCTTATCCAGAACAGGAACCTCCCGAAACAACCGTGCCCGGTTAGAGTGAACAGGCTTCTTCTGGGTAAGCTTACTCCATCGTCGACTCTGTCTCTGTCACGACTGATCTAGACTAGAGTTAAGAGCAAACACATTTTAAATAAAAAAGCAAAAAAAACTTGGTTAAAAACAAAAAAAGCATTAAAACCGGAGTGTATGCGGTATCGTAACAGTTATCTATTACTAAATCATCAAACATCGGTGATAATATTTTTATAACGGCATCATAAAATAATATTTTATAGAAGGTAAAAGAAGAATGAACTTGGATTATCGGTGTATTTTTGTTGTCATAAAACCTAATTACCAATCATGTAATAAAGACACAAATCATACAGACCGTAACTGCTAATCCTGTAATTAAGGCACACATCATACAGATTACGTGTGACTCCGACTACACAATAACCGAAACCGATGTTGTTTTGTTACGACGATGTCTTGTTTATACCTTTTTATTTGGAGTTTTTGTCGTAGCTTTTTAACTCTCTTTTTTATGTTATGATCATAATGTAATATTATACCTATAATTTGATAAACAGTCTACAAAATATTCTAGAAAGATTTTTAGTGTAATTAATTAAGGAATTATCAGTCGGTGGAGTTTGAGCGTCTTCTACTTAGCTTCAACCTAAAACCAGCAATAAATCAACGAACTCGAACGGAAAGTCAGACATGTATTGATAATTTTGCGCACAATTATAACAAACTGTGTAAATCAGAAGTCTTAGAGTTTGCCCTTTCAGACCACACAGCCCAGATTTTAAGATGCCTGGTAAATCAAATATGTACCATCGACAAATACGGTGCTATTAGACGCAATTACAATAAGGAAAATAACTCTAAATTTTAATATTGTATGAAAAAAATGTATTTCTCCGAAATATAATTGACGACACGTTTGGTGTAGTGGCTACAGTGGCTAAGTGTAGTCAGCGAAACCAAATGGTCCTGGGTTCGAATCCCGGTAGGGGCAAATGTTTGTATGATGAATATGGACATTTGTACCCGAGTCATGGATGTATATTTATAATATGTATGTATTTACGAAAAAAATGTATTTAAGTAGTGTATCAACCATCTGGTATCCATAACACAAGCCTTAAGTATTAAGTGCTTAACTTGGAACTAGATGGTGCTGTGTGCAATGTCAGACGATATTTATTTATTTATTATTTATAATTATGAAACTGATGACCGGAACATTGCATACAACAAATTTCATGAACTATTTTCTTTTTTCTACAACCTCTGTTTTCCTGAGACTATGATAACAATAAATGTAATAACAAAGCCAAGGTGGATATCTAAAGGTATTAAATCCTGTAGTAAGAAAATACGGCAACTTCTGTGGAGTTACAGATTAAAATCAAAACAATAAATAAAACTCGCTTTAAAAAGTACTCTAAGATTTTTAGAAAAAATATGACTGACACAGCGTTCCCAAAATAACTATAAAATCAAAACATGACACAATTAATTTAAAACCGCCTGGCAAATAATAAATGAAGGTAAAATAATGTGCCTAAAATCAATAATAATGACGAAATTACGGATGCGAAAGAAATTGCTAATCTATTGAATGACTATTTTATTAATAAAATACAACCCATCCAGTGCAGTTTCAAAACTACACGGCCCATCTTAAACAACAGAAACTCGATGTTTATGGCACCCTGTACACCACAACAGGTACAAAAATTTATTATGGACTTATAAAACACAAATAACGTTTATCAACCAAAGTAATAAAAGCTGTAGCATCTGAAATATGCGGCCATTTGTCTCATATCAGCTACAAGCTTCCATGTTCGTCCTGCGGAACAACATGGCGCTTCCAAAGACAGCTCGTTTGTCAAAATACGACTAGTATAAGAGTTATGAGGGAACTGATACATCATACTACACACTACTAAATACGAGTACATAACCTATTTAAATCATAACCTTCCTTTGGCTTTGCCGTATTCGGATAAAAAGAAGAATGAACTTCATACGGGGTATTCTTGTTAAATCATAAAAGAAGCAATAATTTTAATGCTAACAGTTCTTTGTGATTTACTATATTACTGCATTATACTGTTAAAAGGTTCTTGAACAATAAGTTATAAGAATAACGCCTAACTATGTATAATAACAAAAACGTTTCCTGGTAACAGGAGGTACCAACCATCTTAGCTAGCGTCCGCAGTAGGATCTAATCAGGTCACATTTCACTGAGAGATTCTGTACTATAATTTATTATAGTAAGAATACTACCGGAATGGCCCTAGAAAGTAGTGTGGCACTAATTACAACATTTTTATCTCGTTAGTGCCCCCTTTTTTTTGTGGGTTGGAAATCATCAAATAACTTCTCCCGCTCTGGGCAGAGCAGGAGGGCGCGTCAGACTCTTACTGACTAAAACCCACCCGTGTTCCTTCAGTTGCCTGTGCCAGGGGCCATGGTAACCCTCTTGGACTTTTCCGCAACCCTAGCAAGCATCGGTCCTAGCAAACCCCGTCATTGGTGCTGACATCTCTTTGAGGCGCGCGTGGAACACAACGCGCCGTCAAACCGGGCCTGGTCCTTATCGAACGGCGAGCAGCCCATTGCTCGCCGTTCGCAAGCCCACGCCTACGGTGGCCGGGAATCGGCCTGCGATTCCCGACGCCCAGGGCGTCTCCTGCGGCGGCTAGGGGCGTGAGGGCGCAAATTTTGCCTCTCCCTCACGCGTTCCGCCTCCTCCTTCGCGAACATTACTGCTTCGCAGAAGGAGGTGACGGCTTCCCAAGCCCTCTCTCGTTAGTGCCCCTATGACTTCGTTTTTGGCTCCTCCTGAGAAATTGGTTTTTGACGCTTATGTGGTTTTTACCTGATCTAGTTACGCAGTATTAAACTAACCGTGACCCTACCCAGAATCAGACAGCATCTGTCTAGCATTAATGCTGAAATAAACCTTTTTGGCGCAGCCGCGAGCCGTGAGGCACACACTATTGTTATTAAAACATTATTTTCACTTTTTTATTTTGTTAGTTGTATTTTGTGTTTCACGAACTGTGTCCAAATAAACGTTATTCTTTCTTTCTTTCTACGTCTCTAAACAACCATGAAATATTGATCCATTAAACAACCACCAATAAATAAGCTTAACTGGATCTTAACTTATTAGCTTCATAATTCCCCGACTAAGATTATTCCTGCCGTTATTTCGCAAATATTTCGTTCATATAAAATGGGGAAGCATCGATCGTCGGTCGTTGGGCTTCAAGGAAATTAGTCCTTAGACAAACGATGGTTCGTCCACACAATAAACTCTAAGCCTGTGGTACAAGTAATAAAAGTCAGGAGCGGAAGTAAATCGTAAAGCAAAATTAATAAATTGAAAACGTGTGTTGGGTGGCTAATATTCGATTCTTTTTGTTCATTTTTGTTTTTAGTTCTTTATCTTTCACCCGAAGTGAAACATCTGCACTAAATTTGAATGCAAAATGAAAAATGTATTCGTTAGAGATCTGATCCAACGATGTATTTCGACATTTGGCCATCTTATAGTTACTCGAGCTCTGAATGATCGAAAAATGTAATGAAATTCAAATGAGCCTTTATTCCTATGCAATCAAACTCAAACTCAAAGCATTTATTTCAATTAAACCATTTACAGGCACTTTTAAATTGTCAAGTGGTCGGTCAGTCAGAAATATGAAGCTAGTTGCCCATTCCAAAGCGTAGTAGGTACCTATGGAGAAGAACGGGCAAGAAACTCCACGGACACTTTTTAAATTATATTGTTACATAAATATTAGTTACATCATTAATGTTGAATATGGGTATAATTATATGAGAGAACGATGTAAATAAGACGTACACGTTGAGTGTCCAGTATACAGTAAATATAAATTTAAACAAAACAATCCATAATAAAATAATTAAAATAAGCCGTGGTGGCTAAGAGATGACCAGTCCCAACTGACAGCGCCCGTTCACGAACATGACGCATGAATCAGCACCATTCAGCTCAACCATTTTGAAGGGAGCTAAATGATCCAACACACGCGACACCTTCAGCGAGACATTTGAGTGAGCATGACATCTATCAGCCGCCAGGGCACATTCAAGTACTCGTTAGTACATAGTACTCACACGTGTCCTATGCAACTTTCCCGCAACTCTGGCAGGCATCGGCCCTAGAAACCCCGTCTTGGTGCTGACAGCTCTTTGAGATGCGCGTGGAAGAGAAAAAAAGACGGAAATCGCGCCCCCTGATGCAAGAATTCTTATCGGTTAGGAAACTCTCCTCGCATTGGAATGCAAAAATCCGAAACTACTTCTGAATATTACCAATTCTCACAGCGGGATTGCGAACAGCTGCAAACTTTGCCCTAAGTTCTGAAGCACTTAAACAATTTTTTTTCGTAATAGGTATATTGAGACCACTGTGAGTTAAGTTCTTAGGAACTAAGTCCTATAATTCTTAGGATACTTTCGGCGTTTTCTGAAAAGTTCTTGCACTAAAGGAAATTAATTACCTACTATGTTTTTCTTTCATATTCCTGGGAGTTCGGAAACTTCTATTATTTATTTCTATTATATTTTGTATTCAAACAATACCTCTTGGCCTGTTATGAAACTTAGTTTCAATGTAGGACTTAATATTATTAATTAACTTTGAGTACTTCTCATAAGAAGGAGGTTTTATCAACTTCTTGTTTGTCTTGCGAAGACTGGCTCACACAATAGAATATAATAGAATACTCTTTATTGTGTACACCATACAAATTACAGATATGAATGCTTACACAATGCTTTTCACCTTTCCTTGTAGGATCTGCTCTTACTTTATGAAATTACCTTAACCTTTTAAGCGCTTGGCTAAATATCAATTGACGTGCCGCTAGCGCGCGGCTACAAATCTATACAATAATATTTTTTTAGTTTTAGTTGTACCACGCAGTTAATAGGATGAAAATAGAACGAAAAAATCATGCATGTTTTCTGTCGCAGAAATACGACACGAGCGGTAGGGGCACGGAAGTATGTGTCGCATAAATGGAACACAAGCGGTCAAAACGTTAATATTAAGTCGGATACCGTTTATGTGTTGGGATGTGTCGTGGCAAGCTGGAACAGTGGGCCTAGCAAACGCGAATACGAGAAGTAAACGTAACGTAATTCGAGCGATTTTACTCGGTATATATATATAACATTTATTTAGTTTGATGTCTGTATCCATATTTATGGGTGATACCGCCAGGAATGTGCTTGTCGCATTTTAAACTAAAATGCTATGGGATAGTTGTTTCTCGATTTAAGGATCGATCGATTTTCCATTACGTTTACTTCGCACGTTCTTGCTAGACCTACTGATATCGTTTTGACGCAACCCAACATAACGCCATCATAATACATAGTATGAAACCAGCTTAACCCTACATAATGGTTATATAAAGTGCTATCTGAAGTTATCAATTGTATTCAATGATATATTATTTGCTTTATTGAGACCATTTCATTGAAGCGGGAATGTAATGAACGTGGGCCCATTAGGGGACCATTAGGAAGCTGAAGGCCGTTTCCGGCTGTCGCGGCCAAAGAACTCAGGGGATAATTGCCGATTTTTGGTAACTGGAGAAGTACTGTACAAGAAAACGAAGACCGTTGGTCTCGGTCACTTTTTACATTGAATAACTCTTTATACATTCCCTTTTCATTTGCTTTTCATAGATGAAGTCTTGCTGGGTCCGCAGCTTTGTTTATCTGGGACTCATTAGATTTAAAAAGTATACAATTAACTGAAACATAATCATTTTCTTTTGAAATACAAGGTTTTGTGAGATTAGATTCAGACAGATCCAAGACAAAACTCCAATAAAATTTAGGTACATGTAAAAGAAACACTCGATGCAACTTATGATTGCCAAGAGTCGAAAACTTGGCTAAAGAGGCGCCACAGCGTCCTCATCTTCCGCCTGATGCAGGTCCTCACCGAAAACGGGTGCTTCAGGAGGTTCCTGTTCCGGATAAGGCGGGAGGAAACACCCGGGTGTCACCATTGTGTGGATCACCCGGAGGACACGATGGAGCATACGGTGAAGGTCTGCCCGGCTTGGGCGGAGCACCACCGTGTTCTCGTGCAGGCGATTGTCGGTGGCGATCTCACGCGTCCGGCCCTGGTCCAGGCCATGATATGGAGCGAGAGGGCATGGGAAGCCGTCACCTCTTTCTGCGAAGCAGTAATGCTCGCGAAGGAGGAGGCGGATCGCGTGAGGGAGAGGCGAAATTCGAGCCCTCGCGCCCCTAGCTGCCGCAGGAGACGCCCTGGGCGTTGGGAATCCCATGCCGATTCCCGGCTATCGTAGGCGCGGGCTTGCGGACGGCGAGCAATGGGCAGCTTGCGGTCCGATAAGGACCAGGCTCAGGTCGACGGCTCATAGAGTTACCGTGGCCCCTGGCACAGGCAACTATAGGAACACGGGTGGGTTTTAGTCAGTTAGAGTTTGCCACGCCCTCCCGCTCCGCCCAGAGCGGGAGAAGTTATTTGATTATTTCCCACCCTCAAAAAAAAGGGTCGAAAACTGTTCACGGCCCAACCGTTATCTATTCAATTAATTAATGCGATCGTTTGATTAGCATTAGAACCCCAAATTCCATTTTCACTGAAATCTTTGAACTGGAAATCGAAAAGAATGAAATAAAAATAGGTTTATTTGTCACAGAAACACGTGCATACAAAAAAAAAAATGCTCTAAAAATTCAGAAAAATAAAAATAAAAAGATCTCTAATCACCAGCACAAAACAGAAGTAGTTGACAGCTGCATGTCATGACTGTGACAAGAAGGCTTCCACTCAGCAAGTGATGAATAAACCCTGGAACAATGAACATGTACTGTCTATCTGATCGATTCGACAACTACGCAATGAATAAATTAAATGCGAAATAGATCTCTGATTGGAAGCTAATCTAATACCCTTGTGAGTGGAAGCCATTCATTTTGCTCAATCCTTAATGAGCTCATTAAGTAAGGGATGTACAGGTAGTACGAGAATTAATTATCTTTCGTTTTTCACGGAATTTTAGAAGGTTTTAAAAGGATCTTTGGATCGAATTATATGTTCGCATGTAAACTCTCTGGTGAATGGTAATTCGTAGAATTTGTTAAAATATAACGAAATAATATTGAATGAATGGCAACCTTAAGGGGCTGACAACAGCTAAAGCGCGGTCACTGTCCGACTGCATAGAAAAGAAAGAGAACCGCGATGACACAAAGCTGGTAATTAATAGCAAAATATGAAGCAATTCTCTATTTACAAAAACTCTATTGATTGGACTAAAAAATTAAAACACTATCACGTTAATATATTGCTTGAAGAACAATCTGAAAAAAAAACAGAATTATAGATTAAATGATGATTATTATGGTTTTTAATCATTAAAATATTTTTTTTGAGGTATCTTCGTGACTTTTTTCTATCGTACCAAATTAGTTGTATTATGTTTTCAACACACTATCTAACTAGCAAATCCTGAATAATATCATATATTCATCTGATTTTGTTTACTGCAGTGGATCATATACTTTTAGGCACTATAAAACTTGCGTTTAGGTCATGTAGTCCCCTTAAGCTATTTTACAATCAGACTTTAATGTTCCCACGACGGGGATTCAGGCTTGCTCTCAGTGAGATTCCTTGGCTGTAATCAAGGCTGCCACTCATACCCAGAGCCGGTTGATCGAAGTCACAATAATAATATGTCTTAGATCGATATTATTTTTATTGAAGTCCGTACTAAGTCTAGTATTATTAATGGGCCTATTGGAAAGTCACTTCAAGCTAAATCAATTCTTATCGCAAAATTCTAAGTCACAAAATTGCACGTCAACTTATTGGCTTGTAGTCGTGACGTTTTTGCGGTTGCCTGTAAAATCCCAATGTAATTGGTTTATTTATATTATAGAGGTATGAGGAACAGGGTGTAACGTTCACTCATACCCATAGTAAAGGGAGGATTCTGCGACCAGATGGGTGTCGTGGCAGGTGGGTAACTGCCCGACGATTGATGTCGAGGCGTTGTATATAATATGCTAGTTGCGCGGTAAACTCTGCTTGCGCGATGCAGGATTTTGCGTAACGTCATTGTGACGCGTAGTTCAGATGTGGCGATGTAGATACCGTTACATTATCAAAAAATTACGTCCATCTTTAATTCCTTTCGTAATTCTAATAAAGAGATCGCGATTTAATAGACTTCACACCTTATCGTTACTAAGCCGTCTCCAATAATATTGACACGTAGCTAAATCTCAAAGTTTTTATACATTAAAAGCCAGACAAAATACGAGTGATTTGTGTATTGTTACTTTTAGTAACATTAATCTATCACAACTAAAACATCACCTGTATTTACCAAAGGGGCTTACATCACGCCTGTGTTTATCGAAAGGGTAAACAGAGGAGTAGTACACCCACATTTGGCCAGTTATGTTATATAGAACATGGAATAGGGGGCCAGCTTATTACCATTTACCATTACTACGTACATATACTTAGATATAAAAGATCAGCATAAGTGCGTTAACTTTTGCGAGCTACTTCCTGTACGGAGCTCGATGATCTACAGAACCCAAAATATTATTCCTCGAAAGACAAACATCCCTCTAGAGATTTATAATACCCACAATTTTTTTAAACAAATTTGTGAAAGCGAATTGATATTTATACCATTCCCCTTCAAAAAAGCTTATTTTATTCACTGAAAACAGTGAATAAAAAGCACTTTTACTCACTGTTATATCGCTACACAAGTTGACCATCCTAATAATAATAACAAGAATGTGATGTGGATACAGCAATCATTGTGCCGATAGTCGTGACGGCCAACGGCATAATAGCCAAGAGCCTCGATAAACACCTTAGGAGGCTCTCGTTAGATGGCTGGATCAAGGGCTTGATCCAGAAAGCGGTTCTTCTAGACACGGCGCGTATCGTGAGGAGGTTCCTCTCTCAGGAGCCCTGACCACTGGTAGCTTGGACCCTGTTCCCGATACCGGTGGGATACTATTTTTTATATTTTTAAATGTTTTTATAATTTTTTTATTCCAATATTTAAAAATATGATGAATATGTAGAAAAATTGAATAAAGGAAATAACAAGAAAATTACTCTTAATTTTAGTAATTGTTCCAATTTTAATGTGCATTTTAATTAATTTAAGCTTCCTTTTTCTTTATTAAATGTTTATTTTCGCTTAAATCTTTCTTTTTCTCGTAGTCATGGTATAAAGTATAGTATGCTACTCTTGAATAAAACGGATTTATATCGAGGGCCATGAATCACTCCCTACGGTCGTGATTCAGTCGTTAGAATCCTTCACTAGCTCGTGATTCATCTATGGCCCTCGCTTTAAATCCGTCCTTTATTCACTAATTGCATATACTATTTCATAATTGTAGACCGTTTTTTAATCATTTTTACATCTGATAATGATGTATGATGTATTTTAAATTAATACGTTGACGATAAAGCAGTAATTCAGGTTCTAGAGCTGTTTGTGTCTACTAAAATTTATGCATGTTCACTGAATAAGGCCACGTACGCACGGGCGTAGAAAACGCGTGCCGCGCTAGGAATGGACCAAATAGAGAAAGCGGTACATCTGTTCAAAGGGCCGTGATTTTTTCAAACTCAAACCATTTATTTCAATTAAACCATTTACAGGCACTTTTGAATTGTCAAGTGGTCGGTCAGTCAGAAATATGAAGCTAGTTGCCCATTCCAAAGCGTAGTAGGTACCTATGGAGAAGAACGGGCAAGAAACTCTATGGACACTCTTTTAAATTATATTGTGTCGTTTCTATCGTGCGGTGTTAGATTTTCAAGACTTAGCGGTGAGTGTTGAACGAATATTACATACGAAGTTCTGTACTAGTGTTCCCACGAACGCGAAAAAATCACGCGTGTCGGCTGGTAGAGTGCGAAAGTCGTGGCGCAAGGCGATGCCGAGCCGAAGAATGCGAATGGGAATAATCAAATTTATTTGAAGTTAGTTATCGGACGTCATTTGGACGATAGACGATAGCGTGGGTACGTAGTACGTGCGTACTGCTTTTACTGATTCGAATACGAAACAAGATAATAAAAAATAAGTTATAAAATCTTATTTTTTTTTACTTATCTTATTCTTATAAGTAAAAAAAACTAAGATTTTATAACTTATTTTTTGTATATCGGATATTTGCCCGTTGTTTTGTTTTAGAACACCTCCGCTGTTTTTAATAAATAAGTATGAAATCCTAAAATATGGTCTTATGTAGATATGAGTGGAGTTTGTTAAAGAAAGTAAGTAAACATTAAACGGGTTTAATTTGAGAAAATACAATATATAATAAACATAGGTACCTACTATTTAATTGTTTATTTTTTTTATTTTTGTTACTTTGGTGGTCCTCCTGGCACTGCAGTCTCGACATAGTTAGCAATCGTTTTCGGTTGCTAAGTCCTAACAATCCAGATGTAACGATATTTGGTGGTCTCCACACTCAAATTAATCGGTTGTTACTGGTATTTTAGGTAGGTACCGGTAGGTAACAACCAATAAATTTGAGTGTCGAGACTACCAAACATTTACATCAACATTTACATCTGGATTGTTAGGACTTAGCAACCGAAAACGATTGATAACTATGTCGAGACTGCAGGGCCTGGCCTCACAAATGGCTACTTACTTCTAATAACTTTGCAGAACGCATCGTACGTCCGCACTGCATGAAGAATCTATCCGAAGAGATTTTGTAACGATCGTTCGAACACTGTTGAAGGCGGGGAAAAATCGCGCTTACCGTTTTTATTCCGCCGCGATTTTATTACGTCTGTGGGAATGTGGGCTTACTTTTACTATGAAATTACCAAAATATGTATTAATTAAACCTTCGTTTTTAATTACATTCAACCCTTTTATTTTATACAAGTCGCTTACTCAAGCGTAATTTTATTCGTATTAAAGACCCTAAATTGCTATAATCTCCTTTAAACACAAGCGGAAAGGGACGATATGTTTATCAAAAGGAAGCAACTCATCCTTCTAACAGGCGCGTCCTTGCATCAACTGGACCTTTTTATTAGGCTTTTAAAACATGAAGAATAATTTTCAGTTTATTTTGTCGTAAAACTTCGCTCATATAAACTGACTGGCTTATTTCTTAATTTCCTTTTTATATTTTTATATGTTATGGTAATAAGTAGGTACTTGGTTACACCTACCGAGAGTGCTAAAACATTGCAAAATAAAAATAAAATAAACTAGGCATATAGTATTTAGTAGTTAGGTATACGCCTGCGGGGTAAAGTTAAATCTTTTTGGTAAAAAACCTAGAATAAATAGGTTCTACGTAACTGTGACCCTGTCCTTGAATTTAGATAAAATCTGTGTCGAATAGACTGAGAGCCGTAGGTGGGTTCAGTATAAATAATATTAGATCGGTATAATATCGTTATTTGTTGCTCTGATACGTATTTTCAGGTAAAATATACCTCAATTTGCCGGTCCCCTGGGCTTTAAAAAAAGATAGGATCAAGTTAGAGATCACCAGTTTTTTGTGGTTTAGGTACCAAGTCGTATAACAGTTTTGTTTTCCAAAAAAAACACGTGGCAGTCTTTGGGGACTGCCGATAGAAGCGAAAACTAAGTAACTTGTGAATTGTATCGTCGAGCTATTAGATTATTAGCGTGCGGTAACGATGACGCGAGTTTCACGGTTTTTTTTCACCCAAAAAAAATCATTTATACACAATATACATATAGCTCATGGAAAGCGTTCGTTGACGATGACGACGACTAAACAAGTTTTTACTTAAAAAAAAAAAAAACAACAAAATAATTATGTCATTTAACATTGAAAAAAAATACTTTGTTCTTTGTTTCGTCTTTTGTAAAAACTACATGACTGAAAAACCAAAAAAAAAAATATATTTGAAAATTGATTTGGAAAACCAAATCAATTTTCTTTTTCGAAACGCAGCGCTCGTCTTCATCAAACTTGATCAAAATAACACTAACTTACTGTTACCCGCGACTTTGTCTGCGATCCAGGATGAAAACCCAAATCAACCTATCTGTGATTAATAAAGATTAATTCTGTGGTTTTTTTTTTTTGAAGATGGGAAATCATCAAATGACCCCTCCCGCTCTGGGTGGAGCGGAAGGGAGTGTCAGACTCTTACTGACTAAAACCCACCCGTGTTCCTTACTTGGCCCTTTATGTTCCGGGTCAGCGGTACCCCTTTCGGATGATCCCTACCCTTTTCGGAGCGTCCACCGCGGCGGCTTGGACGGGAGACTCTCTCCCTCTCCCGTCCCGCCACCTCCTTCGCTAGCATGACTGCTTCGCAGAAGGAGGCGACTGCCTCCCACTCCCCCTCGCCCCGGACCATGGCTTGAACCAGGGCCGGGCGTGAGAGGTCGCCGCCGCTGCCGATCGCCTCTACGAGGACACGGCGGTGCTCCGCCCATACAGGGCAGGCCCCCACCGTATGCTCCACCATGTCCTCGGGGCGATCATTGCAGTGGTGACACCCGGGCGTTTCCTCCCGCCTGATGATGTGCAGGAACCTCCCGAAGTGGTTTAGGCGCAATAAGGTAACAGACAGAGTTCCTTTCGCATTTATATATGATTACGGCAAATGAGATCGATTCATCAAATAAAATGAGGCCAATCTCTTCAAATGACAAAACAGCTACCTGTTAAAAGGTAAAGAAAATTTCTGAAATCCCTTTTTCATACCAATTTATCTAGATTCCAATAAGCCGCAGACATTTCGAATACGCTGGATTTTCCAATGAGGTCTTATAGGTATTCGTTTCAATGACTTTGGGCTATATAGCCTAATCTGATGGGCGGCGATCTCTTTCAATCTCGGTACAATGGGAGGCAGTGAATCAATGCGACCTCATGGCTCAATTTTATGCTATCTCATTTATTTTCGTCTGAAAGGAAGAAATTGTGCTCTTGAATAAGTCTGGAAGTAGATCATTTATAAAGTACTATTCTTGTGAGTAGGAAATTATTACGTGAACGCTGAAGCTGCTTTTAATAACTTTACCGTTGCGTTGAAGTAAAATTGATTTTATATTGTTATAGCGAAAACGTGTTGCGCCGATCCCAAGTAGGAACAAAGATGATGATGGTCAAAAATGACGACACGGTTGGCGCAGTGGTTAAGCGATTGACTGCTGCGTTACGTGTCGCGGGTTCGATCCCCGCACGGAACAAATATTTGTATGACCTGCAAGTAGTGGTTCCGGGTCTGGCTGTTTGTGTATGTGAGTTTAAATGTTTGTAAACGCACCCACGATACAGGAGAAATTCCTAGTGTAGGGGCAACGATTAAAAAAAAAAAAATATTGTTTAATTATTTTTATGAATTAATGGTATTCTACTGACAATTCCTTTTTTTATAATCTTAATTCTTATTGGCGATATTACGGAACAATCTCAAATTATAATTTTTGAATAATTAATTATTTGTATTGTATTTTCATAATCAATTTTATACAGGGTGTCCAGCACGACATACTGCAGTGGGTGATAGCTTGGGTCAATACCTACCAAAACAACACAATATATGTGCAGCATAATCTTACGGATTTTTTTTTCACCACTGTAGGCGATAAGAAATGACGTCTTTGAAAATTTAAACAAAAAATTTTATTTTTTGAAAACATTCTATTTTTGATAGAAAAAAGACTTATCAGTGAGTAAATTAACTATTCAAGAATAAATTAATGTTAAAAAAAAGTACTAGAAAAGGAATTTTTCATTACGACATGCTTCAAAATCTGTTTCAAAATTACAAAATTTTCCGATATATCGAAAAATCTCTACTTTTTCGATATATCGGAAAATTTTATAAAACTGTAAATCCGTAAGATTTTGCTGAACATATAATGTGTTGTTTTGGTAGGTATTGACTTAAGCTAGCACCCCTGCAGTACGTCGTGCTATTTACTGGACACCCTGTATATCTGACTAATGCTAATCTAGTGGCACTTTTTACCTTTACTTTTTATCTTAATTTTGTTAACATGCGGACAATGTAGTGGGCTGCAATATGGTTAATACTACATATGAGCCTATATTATTGATATTCGTAATAATTTTATATTGTAGCTATTTATTGTCCCCTAATAAATAAAATACATTTTATACTGTAGCTATTCCCCTTAATAAATAAAATAAAAATTAATTTAAATATAAAAGTACGGCTTCATTATTCTCAGCATTATTTTGGTCCTTTGATACTTAGAACACTATCATATTTTAACATAATACTATCAAATGACCACAAATGAGGGTGTAATTTACTCATGACTGAAGGTCAAACCCAAATTCGGTTAAACCATTAACTTCATTAGACTAAAATTATACCGTCATCGTCGGCGCCATTATGCTCAATGGCAATAGGTACATACCTACTTTATATGAATTCTCGCTTCTTTAAACAATTTGCTACCTCCTTGGTCTAGTGGTCACAAGCACTATTGCTAAGCACGAGTCCTGGGTTCGATTCCCCGCGGGCTTGCGAACGGCGAGCAATGGGCAGCTCGCCGTTCGATAAGGACCAGGCCCGGGTCGACGGCGCGTTGTGTTCCACGCGCGCCTCAAAGAGATGTCAGCACCAATGACGGGGTCCGCTAGGGCCGATGCCTGCTAGGGTTGCGGGAAAGTCCGAGAGGGATACCGTGGCCCCTGGCACAGGCAACTGAAGGAACACGGGTAGGTTTTCGTTAATAAGAGTCTGACACGCCCTCCTGCTCTGCACAGAGCGGGAGAAGTTATTTGATGATTTCCCACCCACAAAAAAAAAAAAAAGTTCGACCACTGTTATTAGGTTTTTCTATCTAGAATTTCTAAGTATCAGCCCAGTCTGGATTTTGTGCCTGGTTGACGGCAATAGGTAGGCTCCTAATTAATAATAATAATAATAAATATCGTCCGACATTGCACACAGCACCATCTAGTTCCAAGTTAAGCACTTAAGGCTTGTGTTATGGATACCAGATGGTTGATACACTACTTAAATACATTTTTTTTACGTAAATACATACATAATTATTATTAATATACATCCACGACTCGGGTACAAATGTCCATATTCATCATACAAACATTTGCCCCTACCGGGATTCGAACCCAGGACCATTTGGTTTCGCTGACTACACTTAGCCACTGTAGCCACTACACCAAACGTGTCGTCATTTTTGGTGGGATTACCAATTACCTGGGATTCAAACATAACCGGCGAAGTGAGGGTATACTAAAGGTATACCTCTGCCCATCCCTTCGCGGAAAAAAGGCGTTGTTTTAGTAGGTACCTATGTTAAATTTTTTATTTTTATTTTTTTATTAAATAATTTAATTTAATTTAATTTTCTCTGGTTTTAAACTTGATTATTTCCTAAAGTGATAAGTCGTTCTCTCAATTGTGACTTCTCGCCTCTAATTTATGATAATTACCTGAAAGTGTCGTTGAATTTGGCTTTTTCAGTGGATTGAAATAGTTCTAGAACTTAAGGGAATACTTTAAGCGATGAGATAGGTTTGGTACGAAAGTTTTATTTTATACTAGCGTAGCCTGTATATTTAGGTTTCTTTAATGTCCGGATTAAAGTTATAAAGTATTTTTTCGGCTGGGAATGACAGGATACTTCATCTAAGGTCCTAGGTATGTAAGGGAACGAAGGTATAGGCACGATGGTAGCGTAGCCGTGAAAATGTATTAAAAACACATGTTTTTTTTTTTTTTCGATTAAAATATTTATAACCTTGTTGCTCGAAAGGGTGGTTCAAAACTATGCCAAGAGAGAAGGAGTTTCTCTAACTTTTATGTATGTTTGTATATTAGGGATGTTTCACGGTTAATTTTATGGATAACGTTTTGCCTGAAATTGAAAACTCGCTGAAGCAGACTTCTTGTCAAAACAAATTAAATAAAAAAATAAAATATTACGCACCTACCATTCCAGTATTTGCTACTTAAAGAACATCATAAATTCAAGTTATTTGCATAATACAAAGGTTATTTCCAAGTTGCATAAAACCTACTTGAGTTAGTAACCGAGAAAGTAACAGCAATCACAGCGGCACCCACGGAGGATCGTTTTAGTTTCACGGATGACGTCGCTTGTTCTTTGATTAAGAGTAGCAACAATTAATGAATCAGTCTCAAAGAAAACTGTGTCTTGAATTTAAAATTGGAATACAAATATACGCATGAAGAAATAAAAGTGACTTCTGAATTTAATCAATTAGTTATTTAAAGATGCATCCACATTTTTCAGATATTATTATTTTATTTATTTGTGTTGACAAAGAGCCTACTGCCCACTTGATAAAAACTTGTTGCGGCAACCTGCATTGTCAAAGAATATTAAATGCTAGCAAGAATATCTGATTTAAACCCAACCCTGTTTTTGCGAAATTAATCGGATTGGTTGTAACCTGTGTGTATTATTTCCGATCTTCTTAGCTTGATGCTAAAAATATCTATGGGTTTATAGAGGTACGAGGCGGTATCTGCTTGCGCGATGCAGCATTTGCGTGACGTCAGTATGACGCGCAACTCACATGTGGCGATGTAGATACCGCTACAGGTTCACGTTAAAAGTGAAATCGGTGGAGACCTAACTCACAATCATTCGCTTAGCTTATTTTTTGCAATAATAATACGCTTTTTGAATACCAAATCCCTATGGACTGACGGATTCAATTTCCATTAGTACAAAAGCCTGCAAAACTGTGTGTGGGAGTTGAATCATTCGATCAATCGGTTCGATATATTCCAATTATAAAATTGGTTGTCGCCCATGACAAATACTAGGCTCGGCACTATATGTTAATGCCTTTGCGTACACTCGATATTTGATTGGACTCGGTATTTTTACGGTACCCAGTGAGCGTCACAAATATCGGGACAAACAGGCGTTTCAAACGAAGTCAATTAAATAATTATTAGTTAGCTTTCGTTAGCTTATCAGAGAATCGAGATCACTCGGACGCCATTACCGTCTGCAAACTAGTGTTGTCCATTCATCATCCACTATCAACTAGTGATGTTGCTACTTACTAAACATAGGTACCTTCATACTACATCTTTCCCTTACAAATTATAATTTCATCATTGATCATCATTAACATCATCATTGATATAATGACAAAAGAGTTGTTTCATATTGAATACAGTCCCGATAACAGTTTTTCTGACAAGAATTATGTCCAATTCAGATAAAGATTTTTCAAATTATTTTGGACAGTGTGTTCGTCCTGGTATTATTGACACTGTTGGTAATAGGTATATGTCCCAATTTGTGAATCACATGAACCAAACAAGCAATTTAAAATAACGAGATCATATCACAAATTCAGATTAAAATATCGAGCTCATAAATATGTACACGATACGATCATATAAATTACCGTGTGTGGCCTTAAAATAAATACCTATAAAGTAAACATCACACGCGCGGGACGGAATGTGACACTTACATAATTTATGTCAAGGTTGGCTACTCGGTATTAAAAAGCTTTGAACAGAATTTTGCGGGTTTTTGGTCAATTAAAATGACCAGAAAATCATAAGCAGAAAAGTATCACTAGACACTACAACTACTGAAAGGTTTAAAAATCGAATGCTCATATCTCAATTCGAATCGATCAGAAGATCTTTCGTTAAATTGCAATAAAGCTGACGAAAACGACGAGTCCATCGAGATTTGTGAAATAATACACGAATACAATACGTATAGGTATTATTATTATAAACGGTGCATTTGTGCAAAAATTAAAATACTTTTCATAAATCTGTAGTTAATTCTAGATAATCGTTTCGCACTCAGCCCGCTTTTATCGTTGGGGCGTAAAACAAATTGGTACAGAGGGACTTGATCATAGTCTTCTCTTGATTTGCACGACTTCACCAAGGCTCAAATCAATCGCAACTCGGGCCGAAGGCCAATTCAGATATTTCGACGGAGTAGCTCCAGGCAATCCAATTTCTCTTATAAAAATATGCGGTGCTAATTCTTATTTTTGTAAGCCAAACAATAAGAGTACCTACGGTTAGTAGAATAATGGAAACCAATGTTTATGACTGGATCGTAATAACTTATTATGTAATAGTTATTAAATACGCACTAGATGTTTGTTTTAAATGTATAAACATACATGTAATGAAAAACCCGAAACCAAATCATTATTGCTACGATAAAAAAAAAACAAATAGAGCTTGCCAATAAAGTTAAGAGGGCTATCACAATTTTTCTTGTATTTGAGTGTTTGAAGAGTCGCACACTCATTTACAAGAAAAAAAAATATATTTATTTAGAGCACTCCCGAGAGAAATAATCAAAATTTCTCGTTTTCTTGTATTTGAGTGTGTGACTCTTCAAACACTCAAATACAAGAAAAATTGTGATAGCCCTCTTAAACACTTTTGTTTCTCAAAATACTTGCTTCGTTAAAAATACCTAATATCCAAAACAAACAATAAAACCTTTAATGTACCGATTAAAGACGTCATTAAACGATTAAGAAGGTATTTAGAGTCATAACCATGACGATTTATCGTGGAAGCAGCGATAAAGTCTCGTTTAGTGTATCGTCAAGGAAAATGCAGCTTTATGCGGTCGGCTGTCGCGATTGCCCCGATATGGCCCGATTTGTAACACGCTGACGACCCACCTATTAACCGACAGATGAGAGGAGAATTGCGTTTAACTCAACTTTGTCGCGTTACAGCTTGGCATTACATTTTCGTGAAAAATTCGAACCGATATTTGTTTTATCAAATTCGTTGAATTCACTATAATTCCGTATCCCAAGGAAGTTTAAAGTGAATTAGCAACACCTACTAGGTATTGTGCATTCATATTTGTTGATTTAATACGCGAATATTTAAAATCCTTGAAGGCGATGACTATTACATTTAGGATTTTGAAAATACTCGCAACTCAATTAGAATAAATTTGCTTGCCAAATAAGTTTATTGCGGCCGCCTCTCTGCGGATTATCGTTCTTCACTTTGTTCTTTACTTTTATGCTCTATTATGATTAGCCACTAGGTAAATACCTATAGCCTATTCCAGGAGTCCCTTAACTGTGCGTCGCGACGCTCCGAGGTGTCGCGGTGTTGTCCCAGGGGCGTCGCGGCGTTGTCCCAGGGGCGCGGGCGTCGCGAACCGGTATGCTCACGCCACCAGCACGCGACGTTATGCGAGTTAGCACAGCTTTGAAGATTCTTTTACCCTTTACAACGTAGTACTTGTGCGAAACCGGCTTTTCAGCAGTTGCACTAATTCAATCTAAATACAGATCACAAATTTATCAGATCAGAGCAGAGGGTTGCCATTTCAAAACTTCAGCCTCGATTTGAGAAGTTATGCTCAGAAAAGCAAGCTCCTCCGTCTCATTAATTGTACCTACTGATATTTCTAGCCTAGCAAATAATATTATTTAGTAAAGCAAATAAAAGTTAGGAAGATTCTGTATTCTTTGGAGTTTTCTATGTATAAAATAATCTAGTTACAGTTTAACTGGATTTTTTTAATGATGACTCTAGATTCTAGAGCTACAAGCAAGTATCTTCTCTTACAAGGTAGGCGCAAAAAAAGTAAAGGGAGTCACAGTATAAAAATATTGGGAACCCCTGGCCTATTCCATGGACAAAAAAAAGATTAACCAGTTAACAAGGTTGAAAACAAAAGACCGCCTAGATTACTTTAGTATAATTATTTGTGAATGCACTTTTCTTCCTGTACCTACTTGTCCATTTTATTGTTCTTTAAAAACCGTATAGAGACAATCGCGAAGTAGGTTTATGGGCTTATAAAACAAAGATCTTGTTAAATCTAGATTCGGCTTGGCCAGTATCCCATGTTAAGCATATTCGTCTTCATAAGGCTTCCTGCCAAGTTTTCCTTGCCAAAATCTAGATCTTAGTCAAAGAGCATAAAGGATTTGGATCCCTAAGTGGAAAGCCGGTCAAAGTACCGACTTATTGGACGGAAGCCTGTGGATGTGGAAACGAAATGATCTATTAGTTTTTCCAAGAAATTGCTTCGATTAAGCTGTTTTTTTGGATATTGGCTGTGGTGCCTTTCACGAGATTTTATTTTACTTGACTTCAAAGAAGGCGGTTTGTTTCCGATCAAATTTTCAACCAAGTTCAAAAAAGGAGAAGGTTCTCAATTCGAGTGTATGTATTTTTTTTTGTATGTTTGTTACGCGTTCATTCCGCCAATTATGAATTGATTTAGATGATTCTTTTTCTGTTTGGTAGGTCATACTTCAGAAGTGGTTCTACATAAATTTAATCGAAATCTTCAAGCGGTTTAAAAAAAATCAACAATAAATTAATTTAAATAAAAAAAAACCGCCTTCGAACGGACGTGGACGTGTAAGACAATCGTTTTCATTGTCTTACACGTTAACCATAACTAAAAAGTGATAAATAAAACTTTTTTCATTTTATAGTGTTTTTTTTTTTGGAAGTCGGTTGCTATTTTTTGTAAAAAAGTTTTTTTAATAATTTTTTTTTTGTTTCACACAGAGTCACGTAGGTAAATGTTCGGGCTCGTCATTTACGTGATTCCCTGTTATTGGAAGACCAAGCCCGAGAATTGATCCCGGTTGCGTTCATTTTTTAATCTAATAATTTTCTTATAATAATAATAATAGAAATAATTTATGCACCCGATACTAAAGAATTGTGTCATGAGAATAAGCTACCAGTCTGCTAATAACCGTTTAGGGAAACGTTTATTAGCAGACTAATTTATTATCACAGTAATTATACAAATTGCTTTTGATGAATTTTCAATTTGATGGTTTATTATAGGCTACTAATTTAACAGCAACGATATCATAATTATTGTAATAATGATGACAGTTTTCAGTAAACTGAATCTCTGTCTAGTTTATTTAGGTCCAGTTTTTTAATCGTCAAATAACGTATAAATGCAGAATAAACAATTATGGCGATTTGACATTATTATTTTCTTTGCAAAAGCTGTCAAACTGCAGTTATTAATCCTCATATTTTTTTTTGAACATTGAAAAAACGGCCTTAATGCTGAGTACAAATTAGTAAAACATAACATAAAATGTAAAGCTAAAAATCAAACTCAAAGCATTTATTTCAAATGAACAAATTACGGGCACTTTTGTGAATTGTCAAGTGGTCGGTCAGACAGAAAGATGAAATTTGTTGCCCATTCCAAAGCGTAGTAGGTACCTATAAATGTTTTATTATTATTATTTTAAATTATTAAGGCTCATTTATGTTACAATTTTCACAAATGTGTACCCGTATAAAGTATCTAGGTTGTTTTGTATCTCCTTAGAATTGAATTATTAATATTGTTATTTCCGTACGTATTTATTCTATGAGCGAACGTGATGTTTACGTAAACATACTGTTTGTTTGTATTGGACTCATGTAAGCAAAACTGAACTTATTAGAATGGCGATTTTTACTTACTCGTATGAAGTCACGGAAAACGTACATGGGTTTCTTATGTCCAATATTTCCGTGAGCTTCACGAAGAATTTTTTTTTTATTCTGCAAAAAAATGCTTCAGTATTATTAATCATTATTTTTACTTATTCTGTGAGTTATTTGCTATCCGATCATTTATCTTGTTTGTGCATTCTGTCCTGTGGAGTTAGATAGACAGACTTCTTATTTTTAGCTATAAGTGATATAAAATTATTATTCTTTTTCCGACAGTACAAAGCGAAGCGCAAACCAATTTATTTTTGTTCCTCTCCGAGATACTTATAATAGAGCTTACCCATGCCGTACAAACTAAACTCGCTAATAACTCAAGGTAAAAACCCGACCAAACTGCTGGAGTTCTTTGTTTATTTATGCAGTACAGTCAGCAACAGCGAAGATGAATTTCCGTCACACAATTCGCATATTCAAAGAGCTCATCTTGTGTTGTATGCTGTACAATGGTTAAGCTGAGGGAATGTTAGCTGTCTCTGCACGATAATGTTACGGAACATCACAAAACAGACAGGTACAGAAGGTTGGCTGCATGCAAGGAGCGAAAACGCAGGCACACATAGACAAACTTCACGTACAGTCACGACCACCATAAATACACAAAATACAGAAGCTTTTTTCTCAATAAATAATAATTACAACTTTAAGAAAATATGGTATTTCATAATATGTTTACAGGCCATTTCATTTTTGTAAATGTGTGTAGATATCTGACATATAACATCGGCTTGGATGAGTCTATGAATATTGTGTGTTATAATTGTGATTTAAGTAAATAAGTGTTCGCAACACCATAAAATATCTATCAATACTTTAGGATGAAATTGCTTTTGAACCTTGCGTAAGTGTACCTCAGCGAGTGCAAGCGCACTCGCGACGCGCCACGTGTATTGTACCGCGATCGCTGTTCGCACGACGACCCTTCTATGTGTGCGTGCAGCAGTTTTCGCTCGTTGTATGAAGCAGACCTTCTGTACCTACATTGGCTGTGGCTACATTGCCATGTAAATTGTATTTTACTAGTTTTTCGTTCCTGTAAATTGAGAAATTCTCGTTTATTGGACACGTTTGTTTTGTATGTGTGGTGTGTTTTGACGGCTAAAGTGGACACTTTGATCATTGTTTGATATGAATATTTAATGGTTCTACTTCGGGTTTATAATCACAGAAAATAAGTTTTTGAATGTGTTTTTACAACAGTTTATATATAGCAAGGTAATAAGAGACTCTAAGCTATGTATTGGGTTCAAGTAAAAAATAATGTTTTTTTGCGAAATTTGAAGTTAGTTTTGCTCTTTTAAACGACTCTCTAGAAAATATTCCCAACTTGCGTCAACTCAAACTGTTTGAGTTTGAGTTGACGCAAGTTGCAAAGCATTTATTTCAAATAAATTACAGGCACTTTTGAATTGTCAAGGGGTCAGTCAGTTAGAAAGATGAAGCTAGTTGCCCATTCCAAAGCGTAGTAGGTACCTATGGAGAAGAACGGGCAAGAAACTCCATGGACACTCTTTTAAATCAAAATATTGTTACAAAAAAGTGGTAACATCATTCATGTTGTAATTATACATGTGAGAACGATGTAGAAAGACGTGCACGTCAAAAGCGTCCGTAATAAAAAGATAAAAACAATTATGGAATTAAAATAAGCCGTGGCAGCTAAGAAATGACCAGTGTCTACTGACGGCGCCCGTTCACGAACATGACGTATGGATCAGCACCATTCAGCTCAACCATTACTTTTCCCTTTGGGGAAAAAACGTTAAATAAAACTAACGTTTAATATTACTAGCAAACGAATGGCGTAATATACTTTCAATTAAAATCCAAGGGCTTTGAAGGACATTCCAAATGGATGCCAAGCTTCAGAGCTTGGCTCATCGCCGCAAGGCTGCCTGCTTGTCGGTCTTCTACAGATTGTACCTTTAAGTACTAGTACTAATATTGTACAGATTAACTCCACGACCTTATTCCACCGGCCCCCTACTTCCATCAGTCATCTAGACGCACTGCAAGTTACCATCCTTACCTTGTTGCTATTCCACCAATTCGCACTAAGCGTTTCCAAATGTCTTTTAAATGCGCACAGCAAAAGAATGGAACTCTCAACCTGCGTCTGTGTTTCCGAACACATACAACCCTAATCTCTTCAAAGTGAGAGTGAACAGGCTTCTTCTGGGTAAGCTTACTCCACCGTCGACTCTGTCTCTGTCACCACTGACCTAGACTAGAGTCAAGAGCAAACCCATATTAAATAAATAAAAAACCATTGCTTCTTAGGTTTGAAAATTTCATACAACAATGGATAAACGCAATAAACCTGGTTCAACTGTCAAAATGAAAGGGATTGCGATCAATTGTCAATTTACGTCTGTTATGAAATTACTCCACTGATCTGAATTATGTTTCAAGTGTCCCATTGTCTTACGCCCGATTCCTCTTCTTCTGATTTCTACTTCGTACCTACGTTCTTCAAAATAAAAGACATTAAAGGAATACTTAAGAAATTTTCACATGTGCGGTGCCAAGACCTAAAAAAAAGTTCTTAAACCATTTTCCCGCCTCGCCATTTTCATAATGTGGGTGCCAAAGCTGCACTTTACCAAAACGTCTGCACCAAGACTTTTAAGAGAACCTATTATATCAAAATGCAGTCTTCGTAATATTTCAATGTACATGCGATCTGGTGGTTATCGATAGCTTGCCTTGCAAAACATTGGAAGGACGCCATAATGCTGTTGTTTAGGACCTCTTTGCTGCGAAGCTGTATTTATTTTGGTCGTACGAAATCTTAGAGGAATGGGTAATACAAGAGGATAGCTGGCAGCGTCAGCAAAAACAAACTGCTTATACTGGCTATAATAAAGACATTTTTCTTTGTAGTACGAGCATTTTAGGAATTATTGGCTTGAGCTAATACTTATGATTAATTGATGACATACACAATAAATCAGAGGGAGGTTTCGTGAGGAAACCGGCATGTCCTAGCCAAAAATTCGAAGACATGTGACATCTACCAACCCACTCTGGGCTCGCGTGGAGGATTACAGCCCACTGCCTCTCACGGAGAGCAGGTCTGTATCCCAGCCGTGGGGACGTTATAGGCTGATTATGTTATGTGTGTATACACAATAAATGAAGACTTGAAAATGGTTCCAGGAAGAAAAACCTGGACATGGTCGAAGTATTTCTACTATCTGTCCATACGTATTTTTTCGTTATGTTATTCGTTTAATAACTTGGTTATCAATTTAATAACTGCTGAAAAGTCGTACCCTTATTCACGTGCGGAATTCTAAAGATATGAAATAGCTTATTTTCGATAAAATGCTAATAAACTTTGCATTCTTGGTCGTAGCAAATATTTATTATTAACTGGTACCACCACATATGAGAAAACCTTTTTTTTTATATTAACATTTCACACATTCCCTGCTCTCCAGAAGAAATTCTGGTGAGAAAATTCAAATATTTATTAAAAACTCCTTCGTATGAAAGAGTGATTAGTTGATTCAGTATTATGAGATTGTGTACTGAAGCTGGAATATTGAGACTGTCTGCTAAAAGGAAAACTGTTGAAAGGGAATATCTGGTGTCAAACTAAAGATAAACAATATTGTCTGCGCCCGACTACCTGGGAGTTTAGTAGATTATCTTGTTGGAGTTTGAAAACTATTGCTGACAGAATATTGTAATGACTTTGTGATAGTTGTCGTGTCTTTGATCTTGACTGTCATCTTCACAAAATCCATCCATACTTCATGGTTATTTATTTATTTAACCATTTATGTACACACTTATATAAACAGACAAGAAGAAAATAACAGAAAAATAGGTACAAAGGTTATGCTTATTTCTAATGAAATCTCTTCCAGCATACCTGCGATAGGATAGTAGATTTAGAGATGTAGACAGCGTGTGTAAGAGTAAAAGAGAAAATAAAATACATAAAATCAAAAACAATTCACTTAATAAAATAAAACAAATAATATGAGAATATACATACATACATACAAACATACATACATACTTCTAAAATAAATACCTAACACTAGAATATTAATATATACGCAACTATGACGAAGTGGAAAGATAGTGTTCTTTCACTCTTCTATTAAAAACTGCAACAGTTTGGCAGTCCCTAATGTCAGGCGGAAGTGAATTCCACAACCGCACCGCGTGCACAGTGAAGGAGTAGGAGTAAAAGTCGGTGGAGTGGGGAGGGGACTTAAGGAGGTTTCTAAGATGCGACCTGCACGGTTACTAATATTACAAATGTGAAAGTAACTATCTGTCTGTTATCTTGCCACGCCTTAACAGCTGAACTGAACGGATTTGGATGAAATTTGGCACACGGATAGACCAAGGCCTGGGTTAGGACATAAGATATTTTATCCCGTTAGTAATTTCCCATGGGATAGTTTCTGACCTTCACGCGTTCACAGGCAACAGGTAGTATTTCAATAAAAAATGTCCTACGTGTCATTTTTATAGGAGTAAACAGAACATCTTAAAGTTTTATTTGTCACATTAGTTTGTAGTTGCAAGTTTTAGATATTATGTATGTAAGCTGGACCCATTGTCGATTTCTAAGGAACTATTTCTGCTTTGTAAATTTAATTAATTGCACCGTTAATAGGACAGGATTCAGGGTGATCCCAAATGTGAATTAAATCAAATATTCCTTCGCATAACACTAAGTTTAATTTTAAAGGTTTATATTATATAAATAAATAAATAAAATAACAGGTTTATAGCAGAAACTTGTACAACTTTTACTGTAAATCTTACATAGGCTCCTCTATAGTAAAATATATACCTGTGCTAGGAGACCACGATACGTAAGATTATAATATATCATTACATCACGTCTGTATTGCGAAGGGATTGGCGGGCTACGCTTAAAATATATAAATCTTCAATATTACCAACCAAAGACAAAATAAATTGGCATTTCAATTTTCGAAAATAAAAAGGTAATATTTCTAAGAAACGATGAAATATTACTCGACAGCACTAGGCTTCCTAAGACCTGATAGACGGCACAGCGCAAAGCCAGTAGGTACGTCCGTAAATTTAATATTATGAACACTCCGTCAATATTGAACGTTGGCCGGACTCCACGGGGTAGGTACAATGTTTAGCCAAGATACGGTTTTATCCTATCTAAGCCTGGTTTTAGTAGCAATATTCCCGCCAAAGCATTATGAATACCTTCGTAAAGGGGTCAAAGTGTTACTTTTAGAAGCGTTTTTAGTATCATCGTGTTTGTGGCTTGTAGCTAGATAAATAAATTTCTGCATTACTTAGGGAGAATTTGGAAGACGCTGGCATCTGATTTCCATGGTTTTTGTGAGTCAGCTTTTATGTTTTCATCGTTATACGATCCTTTGACCCAATTTATTTTATTCTTCAATAGGTTATTGTTGGGCTTAGGTTTTCAACTGAATTTCAGGAACCGATATCTTGAAGAAATGTTACAAACAATTAATTTGAGTTTAGAAATCGTACTTACGTAGCATCAAGAGACAAACCCGTGAGTCGTTTCCAAGAATCTACCAATTATTCAAATGTCCTCAAAAGCCTTTATCGCCGAACTTCAAAACAACATAATACAATTACACGTTCACACAAATCGTAATAGTAGCTTCAATTTCGTGCAACACTTGGAACTCAATAGACTAGTTCTAACCATCATGGAAGTAAACAGTCTGCGCCCGACGCCGCCGTTCGTTTTCAACGCTCTTTCCGTTCGGAGGGCCTATTCTTCCATCTTGTTTGTTCGTTTGAAAAGAATTGCAATTATCGACTGCGTTGACGTAAGCCTCTCTATAGAACGTCCGTTTATTATAGACGAGTGGTTTGTTTAGTAGAAATCTATACTATTTGTCCTATTGTGACAGTTGGGTTTGAGAATGAAAGTAATGAATCGAGAAATTGTCGTTGTCCAAGGGATGTATTATTGAATTGATTTTAACGGTAATTGAGTATGCTGAATTCAATTTGAGTTAGTGAGGGTCTGATGGTATGAGGGTCTTGAGGGTATTCAATTAACACAATAGATGACTGTGAATTTGTGTGGAAAAACGGTTTAATTCTTAGGATTTTTATTACAAAGTCATCTCTAAATAATTATCGAGCCCAGTATACTATCATTAGTTCACTGGTAGAAACTGCCACCTTACCATGATCCCTTGTTTACCTTAGCCTTTTTATGACACGAACGAAAATCAGAAATTGATCCTACGGGCAAAATATGCAGTGTCATACACGTAGGTAAAGAACTGAGAAGGGTATACAAATGGGGCTTATGGTCTGTGGGTCAGCACTTTCCAGCGATTTTCTCTCAGCTTCACCTTTCCCTCACCTCGCATTTCTTTTTTTAAGCATCATCATCGTCTTCCTTCGACTTTGATTGATTACTCTGCGTTTGCATGGAGAAACCCTGCGTTAGCATGTTTCATATGCCAACGATATATGATTCTGTAACATGTAAAATGCCTATGCATTCCACAACTTTTCTCGATAAATCCTTTACTGTCCAGGCCGCTTGTTTGTGGAATGCATTGCCAGGTGAAATAAAACGTGCGCCGTCATTGCTTGTAGTTAAAAGACTCGTGAAGGAACATTACTTGTTGTTGTGATCTTGTTCTCGTAATTGTAATTATATATAGTCTTTGTTTATTTTCGTTGCTTATAATATGTATTTAGTATGTACGTATTTATGTATCTATTATTTAGGATATATATATATCTGTGTATCTATTTTAGTGTATTGTATAGATACTTATTATTTGCACCAACGACAGCCCCATTTTATGTCCAGGCAAATCACTGTCCATTCCAAGGTTGCCTGGAAGAGATCGCGGAAAGCAATAAGGCCGCCCATTGTATATGAAGTAGTGTTAATATTTTTTTTTTGTCTAAGTATTTTGTGTTCCGTGAGGCGTTGCATGCATTTTACATGGCGCGTATCAATGTTTGTTGCACTACGTATTGAAAGAAAAGAAAGAAAGAAACATATTTTATTTGAGACATGCACAGGACATGCAAACAATAAAAAAGAACATTAAAACTTACAAAATCACGAAAACAATCAAAGAAGAACATTCATACTTTTACGTTTATCTAAGATTAAAACTATCAGAATAGTGAAGTCAATAAAAATAAAGAGAAGATTTGTTCGAGCCAAAAAAGGCTCATAATTCAGCATGATGCTGCGATATTAAAAAAAAAACAAACAAATACGGCAGCGCTGGTATTCTGATACACATACGGACATTAAATAAATCACATAGGTACTTAAGAGGACATATTTTTTTACTAAACAATAAAATATAATAAAAATACAAAAGTAAACGAAACCCGTATTTCTTACGATAATAATAATTGAATATTACGATCGACCCACAGTCGACGCACCCACATCGCTTGTCCATTGTACAGACAGACTATTGTCTATGGTCTATGACAAACGAAGGGACGCGAGACGACGACGAGGGACGAAGGAATTGAAGTTCTGGTTGACTTTTGAAAAAACAAACGTTTACATTTTTCAAGAATTAAATAATCCAGCGTAGGCTTTAATTAAATACTAATTTGAATGACAAATAAAAAAGCATTATAAAACTTTTAAGAGAATATAAATAAAAACTATTTGACACCAATGCTAACAAAAAACCACTTTATGATCACACTATTTTCCTAGTACCTGACTTATTTCCTAACGACCCAACTTATAACTTTATTAAGGTTTGCGTATTTTCTTTCTAAGTACAGTAGAAAATACGCTGACACTAACCATTAGACCGGATGTCAAACGACGCATTGTTAGTAATTGTGCTGAAAAAAGAAGTCAGCTTGCTTAAAAAATTATGTTTTCTAACGAAAATAGTACCTACCTGATGTTTGCTTTGTTGATAGTTCCTGTTCCAACGAGGTCATTACGAAAAAGACTGGGATAAATTTTTTTAACATTTTTTGTAACAATTTTTCTTTGTCAATTACCCTATGTTATCCCACTGCTGGGAAAAGGACTCCCCCGTATTTTGTAACAATAATATTTAAACATAAATTGAAGAGCTTTTGGGTTAGCATTCAACTGCAAATGCATAATGTGTAAAATCTTTTTTTTTTTATGAGACTCTTGCCGATGCTATTTTCTTGTTCACCATAATGTCTCGAAACTGCTGTGTCTCTTGAATAAAAAAAAAACACAAGTTTTGTGCCCGAATATCAGTTGCTTTGTGGCTTCGTCGTAGTTAACATTTTTCACACACTGTGACAGTCCCTAATCGTTAAAATTGTCACGAAATGGGGTCGGTGTGAATACGACTAGGCGTTCATTTGTTTATTTTATCATTCTTGCGCGCACGAATTCGTCATAATGTTACTTGAAATTATATAGTGGGCAGTCGTATCACTTTCCACGATCTTATAGGCAACAGTCGTTTGTTTGTGTGTTTATTCACTAATTCATGCTCCCTTTTTTGGTTGCGGTGTATTTTAAAAGTGGTTAGCGGGCCTTTAGGTATAACAGCAACCCGAGCTTATGCATAGATAATGTATTTACTGATTGTAAATAAAAGACTCGTCCTTAATTAGTGACGTCAGGTCTGACCATACTGATCAACTTGTATCGTCTGACTAAGATAAAAAGTTACACTTAGATAGTATCAAAATGTTTAATAATAATGTTATTAGCAATCTTTATACAGCTAGTTTTGATTCACAAGAGCTTAATATAAACTACGGTACACTATTTTCTACAGTATGCCAAGAATTCAATAAAGCATGTCCTGTAAAAAAAGTTACATTCTATACTAAAGCACAATTTAGTGAATGGGCCACTTATATAATTTGTATCACAAGAAATCATTAATTTCTGATCAAACCCTTCATGAATATGTAAGTAGTTATTCTAAGTTATTCAAAAGAGTCTGCGCTCAAGCTAAATCCTATTTAAAAAGTAACAAAATTAGTATTTCTAAGTATAAATTAAAAGCAGTGTGGCAGGTAATTAACAAAGAAACTGGAAACACAAACCTGCAGTACAGTTTACAATATGGGCGTGTGCTAGCTGACATATTATGGCAAATAGTTTTATTTAATGTTTCGTGTTTCGTAATGTTAATTACATACTACTGTATAGAATCCAGTTCTTCTGACTGAACAGACAGCTGTGCTGCTGGGGAGTTGGTTCCGCCACTTCTTCTTCCCGGCTAAAGCACTAGGAAGTGGTGAAGGGCGGGCGTTGCGGGCGTCCGCAACCCTAGCAGGCATCGGCCCTAGCGGACCCCGTCATTAGTGCTGACATCTCATTGAGGCGCGCGTGGAACACAACGCGCCGTCGACCCGGGCCTGGTCCTTATCGAACGGCGAGCTAATTGCCCCTGTCCTAACAGGCATATATAATCAATATTTAGACAACGGTACGTTTCCTGGTTTAATTAAACATAGTAAAGAAGTACCAATTTTCAAATCAGGAAGTAAAGTGATCCCTCTAATTTTAGACTGATATTTGTGCTACCAGCATTGAGTAAAATCTTTGAAAATATCATGCTAGACCAGATGTTGTCACATTTGAACATAAATAGGATTTTACATATTTGCCAGTTTGGTTTCAGTTTTGTTTTGCGGGAGTAAAACTCATCAGTCACATTTTGGAATCCTAGGAGAACTTCCAGGTTGCAATTGGCATTTTGTTTGACCTCTCAAAAGCGTTTGACTGCGTTCACCACAATACACTGATCTGTAAATTACACCACTACAGAATTCGTGGACAAGCTGCTGACCTTGTTCATTCCTATCTATCAATCAGGCAGCAAAAAGTAAACGTTAACGGGGTGACATCCTCGGCGTGCTTTGTTAAGATGGGCGTGGCTCAAGGTTCAATTAATCTGTGTTTCAATGTATTTTGTATGTTCGCAAAAACTTAGGACTTTCAAAATAAAAAGCGATATCCGTATTATAAATACACGTAGTAAAAATGAAATTGTGATACCCAAATTAAGATTAACAACAAGCAAGTTATTTCTTATAAACACCGCTTTTATAACAAGTTGCCAAAGTCGGTTACAGAACTTAGCGATGGGAAGTTCAAAACTCACATCAAACGTATCCTTATCAAAAAAGCATTTAATACGATTAAAGACTACGTTGAAAACAAGGAAAAATTCCTTGTGCACATGTGGCTTCCCTGGTACCTCATTAACGGCATCACTATGTAAATGTCTAATATGCTCCCAAATTACATACTTCTTAATCCAGATTTGTTGTAATGGCAATCATGTCATTTGGTTTCAACTTTTATTTTTTCATTTATCCTAATATAATATAGATTCTTTGTATTTTGTGACCAGGTACCTGTTGACAGGACTTTTTTTTTTTTTGAGGGTTGGAAATCATCAAATAACTTCTCCCGCTCTGGGCAGAGCGGGAGGGCGTGTCAGAGTCTTACTGACTAAAACCCACCCGTGTTCCTTCAGTTGCCTGTGCCAGGGGCCACGGTATCCCTCTCGGACTTTCCCGCAACCCTGGCAGGCATCGGCCCTAGCGGACCCCATCATTAATGCTGACATCTCTTTGAGGCGCGCGTGGAACACAACGCGCCGTCGACCCGGGCCGGGTCCTTTTCGAACGCCGAGCTGCCCATTGCTCGCCGCTCGCAAGCCCGCGCCTACGGTGGCCGGGAATCGGCCTGCGATTCCCGACGCCCAGGGCGTCTCCTGCGGCGGCTAGGGGCGTGAGGGCGCAAATTCCCTGTTGACAGGCCTACACTGTAAACATTCCTATAAACACAGTAATGTGAAAACATTGTAAAAGCCAATTATTTTTAAAAGAGTATCCGTGGATTTTCTTGCCGGCTCTTCTCCATAGGAAACGACTAATTGGAACCATGCACCTAGCTTCTGACGTTTCATAAGTGCCCATTTAGGTTTGTGTGAAATAAAATAGTTTGATTTTAATTTTGAGCTGGAACGCTAACGGTGACAAGAGCTCGTCGGACGATGTCATTAATGTTCGCGTGCCGCGCTAAGCAGCCCAAACATCGGCAAGACAGGCCATAGTGTCCGAGGCTGTTGAAAACTTGGCCACCGCGACAGCGATGAGGAGAACATCAAGGAGCTCCCAGTCGCAGGGAAGCAGCGAGGCGGAAAGCAGTGCATGAGGACAAGACCCGACTCCCACTAACCGCCAACCTTTCTATTTAGTTGGTTTATTTCATGATATTGACTTTCGTAACATTTATTTTATTTTTATGAGCCGTTTTCTCTTCTTATTACTGAGAAAGAAAGAAACAAAATACATATAAGGAGACAGTTAGCTAGACGACACGATCTATCGAATTTACCTGAGCGCCTGTGCAAGACTCCGTAAAACGAATGGTGCAAGCATTATGCGAGTTTAACGCTAGCGTGTAATTCTTCGATAACAACTCATGGTAGATGTATACGCCATTCTTACTATAATCTTGCCACGAAAGATAAGCTTACATCCCCAATACTCTACCCTCATTTAAAACCATAATGGATATGTAATGTTTTTATAACAGGCGCATCACATTTGCCTCAAAACACTGGGAAGCAAATGGGACGAATAACATTTTAAATTGAGGTCTTTCTCGTAGTACGTCCCGACTTTTTTATTTTATTCTACAGTGCTTAAGCAACAATTATAGCTTCGCATAGCACCTTCGGGCGGTTCCCAACTTAATATTTTTTTTATGTACAGTCATTATAACCGTCCCTCGGGAATATTATTAAAATGTTAATTAGGAGGGCTTTCTTCAAAATAATTATGAAAATTCACTTATGTTTGTATTATTTTCTGACTGAGCTCAGTTTTGTTGACGTTGATAATATAATATTTCGGCCTTACATTTAACCTAGCTTTAAAAATAAATATAATTGAGTAGAATTTAGGTTTAAATAAGAACTTACAAATTGTGATAATACGAACTATTATAGAGTAGAGAGTAGAGATAATTTCTGTTTTGCAAAATGATAAAACAGAAAATTAAATAAAACAATTACTCCCGTCTTTAAAAGAAACGTTCATAATTGCATATAAATGAAAACAGGATCAAAGAGTACGTCATCAAGAAAGGAGTTCAGGACAGTAAGGTAAATGTTTAAATGTAGAGCCAAATTGAATATTTAATTGCAAAGGGAAAACCGCAGGCGCCTTCGCCTCCTCTCTGAAAAACAAAATAGCGCTACTCACTGCGTTGGGTAGGTACAGCAACATCAGGCTCTTTGGTAATTCAAAGATATAAATCCATCAGAGGAGATTGATATCGAGCACTCATCCATTAAAAAAAAAGCTGCCTACAGGCAGACACCTGAAAACTGCAAATGACAATTTCCGCCCGATAAATGGCAGTAGATATAATTTCGAAAACTGATGCTTTATCGACCATAATGTTCTAATATTTAAACGTTTTAATTTGCAGACTTGCGAGCCAGTTATATAATCAAGTGAATTTGAGGTTAAATTAATGGTTTATTTAAGTAACGGTACAATTTTGATGAGAACTGTGACCCGTACCAATTTTTGCATAATTCAATATTTATGAAAACTGTGGTAAACGATAGACGGTATTGTGAAGTCTAGACTAAAATCATAGTTTATGCAAATTAATGTTCTGTCCTTAACCTTATAGAAAGGGTTCTTATGTTAATTTCAAGTTATTTGTATGCAAATACAAAAACAAAGAAAAAAAGTCTTTATTTTAGTGATTGGGCAGCGCAAAAAGGTCAATTTCAGCATTAATGCGATACAGACGCTGTCGGACGCTATTTTTCTAATGATTTTTTAGGGACAAGTGATGGGAAGTGACAAACAGTTTCAACATAGGTGCCTGATACATAATTTAATACTTATAGATAATAGTACATTATGAAACAAGTGTGTTATGTTGATCATTACACTTGAGACGGTATTATTCGCGCGAGTCGTAGCGAGCGCGATAAGGGAGCCGAGTGTGTAATGTAATGATCAATCCACAATTGCACACGGGTTTCATACGAAGTTTTTGTCAATTTGTATATAAAAGTTCGGACATAATCTTTGAGGACCATGTAGATTGATGTCTGAAATGGTCTTCTTAGGAAAGAACCACACAGATTAAGCGGACCTGTCAGCCAGTGCACGCATTTGTCAATAATCGTGCAGCTCAACTCATAATACAGTTTAGATATCAATATCATTTTTGATCTTAACAGTGGTTTTTAACATGGAATAGATACACCAAAGAGGGCTGGGCTTTTATTTATTTGCTAATTCATTGAAGTAAGCCAAAAATACGTTCTCCGAAAATGACTGTGCATTTTTGCTGTTTTTCCACTGTATGAATGTTTCGTAGGCCGCTAGGTATTTTTGTCTAGGTTTTGATGGCAACAGGCCATCTTTCGCGTTTCGTGGCTTGATTAGTATTTCCGGCAGAATCAAATCTGATCTTCTCCCTGTGAAATCTACATTTTTTTTTTGTAATTAAAGGCACTGGAAAAACCGCTAAACAGTCTGTGTAAAAAAAAATGTTTTGAATACGCAAATTAAGGTTAACATGTTGTGAAAAGTATAATATAATGTGATGAAATGATGATAACACGTCATGTAACCTAAAATTGTTTATTTATTCACAAAAAAAAAAAAAAGTTAAAAACACTAGTGTGGTAATGTAAATTAAAAAACACGAGTGTATAATAAGCTGAATTATGCAAAATATTTAATAATTTAATATGAGACAACATCCACACAAGGTCTTCAGGTCCCGAACTAGGCAGAGGCTGTACTACGGTAACCTGATGACTGATATACATATACACACCCAGACACAGGTCAAACAGACATGTTCATTTGTTCATGCACACAAATGTTTGACTTGTCTGGGGATCGAACCCGGGACCAGCGGCTCAGAAGGCAGGGTCGCTACCAACTACGCCAACCGGTCAGTCAATATAATATAATTCATTCATTCATTTAATTTTTAAAGAAAGCATACAGACTAATAACTATCATAAATATCGTGCATAAGTAGTGACATTTGCTAAAGCGAACAAAAATAAAGAAGAACTGTCCTAGCAAAATCTGAAGAATGAATAACTCTTTACCTTTGTGATAAATTCGTAATTTACTTGTGAATTTCGTCTCAAACTCTCCAGATTTGAAATCGTCCAATAAACAAACCAGCCAACTTTTACACATTTATTTTTCACATTCTTGTGCTCACATTCCAGTACCGTACGGTACTCTATAGTGTTATTACAAAATGATCACACACATCAAACAAGCGGCCTTTGCTATACACACTGATACAAAATTCATACAAGTATACCCATCCCTCAAAAAGGTCGCTAAGACATGTAAAGATTAATGGTGAAAAAACCACCTGTCTCTACAACTTATTTTTCTAGGCCAAGATTTTTGCCTCATAAAATCGGTCGCCATATTTTATACACGTGGAGAATCAGCTGATACAATAACTCATCATTACACGAACATCCTGGAAGTTCTGAGAGCTGGTGCGAGTAAACTAGACTTTCTAACTTCTAGATTTATAGTACAACGAGTTGGAGTAAGGACGGGTTTGCATTTTTTTTTTCACTACTCTTTTTAATAACCAAGTACATACGTAATTACTTTTTTAATGGAGGAACACTAACTCCCAAGTCATATATATACACCTAGTTTGGGGCCAGGGGACTTATGTTTAAGACATTACTTCTATAAGTTCTACACGTAATGTCTGTAACAATGTTGTCACTTTATTTTTTTCTAGCCTATGCTGTCCCACTGCTGGGCAAAAAAGGCCTCCTCAAGTCCTTTCAGGAACTTAAAAAAAATAATAATATAGGTTTGCTCTTGACTGTAGTCTAGGTCAGCGGTGACAGAGACAGAGTCGACGATGGAGTGAGCTTACCCAGAAGAAGCCTCTTCACTCTAACTTTGAAGAGATTAGGGTTGTATGCCTTCGGAAACACAGACGCAGGTAGAGAGTTCCACTCTTTTGCTGTGCGCATTACAAAAGATATTTAGAAACGCTTAGTGCGAATTGGTGGAATAGCAACTAAGTAAGGTTAGTAACTTGCAGGGCGTCTAGTTGACCGATGGAAAAAGGGAGCCGGTGGAATGAGGTCGTGGAGTTCTTAGGTACACTCTCCGAAGTACAATCTGTAGAAGACCGAGAAGCAGGCGACCTTGCGGCGATGAGCCAAGCTGTAAAGCTTGGCATCCACCAGTTTTACGTCGCCAATGAGCCTCTTAGCTCTGCGTTCCACCGAATCAAGCGCGGCAAGTTTGTTCTTTGCTGAGCCATCCCAAAGGTCGCTGCAATACTCCATGCAGGATCGGACTTGCGCTTTGTACCTCTTTTATTAATTAATTAATTTATGGATTTTGGAAGACTTACAGTTATATACAATGGTGATAAATAACAGTATGATAATCTGACAGCCAATTACAGGTCTTCAAGTCTAGAGCTTGTCTGGTATAAGAGCCAAAAATTTTGCCAAAATAAAACAAGAATAAATATAAAAAATTACAGGTAGATCATCACCTAAAATATGAAAACAAACTAATATAATTGCGACAGGTTATTTCGCATGAGAACCAAGATGTTAAAAATTAAATTTAAAAATAAAAAGAAACCCGCCAACTCGAACCAGCCCTCGCGGTACGCATCCAGGTCATCTCACCACCGCTTTCTGGGTCGACCTCGGTGACGCCGTCCATCATCACTCACTCATTGTGTGGAGACTTTTGCCCAGCGGTCATCGTGCATGCGGCTGATATAGTACATTACTGCCGCGGCCAGCAAAAGAGGCATTGATGGACGAACGTGTAAGTGTGGGCCGATGCGAAGCCGAGACCCACGTGCGTAAGTCCATCCATGCCTAGTTGTGGCCAAGGCTTGTATAATACTTTTCTCAAATAATGCGCGGAAATTAAAATACAATTACTATTCAAAATGAATGACGAACAAAATTTCCCGCGTTAAAGTGTTCATTTTTTTTTTCAATAAACAGCCAGTTCGAAATTTAAATAAAACCTTAGACATGTTACCTCCTTGGTTGCCACGTTTCGGAGTAAAAGATCGTACCATTTTTAAATTACACGATATATATGAGTTTACTATGTAATTTATTTGGCCGCTAAACCACGACAGATATGGATTTTCATACAACTTTTGCCGGCCGCTGCTCGCATGTATTTGGCCAGTACAGCAATTTCGATTTATCTTGAAGAAGGTTGTCAAAAAAAAGGTTCAAATTTCCAAGCATGTTTGAGAAAAAGAACATTATTTTATCTCTGAAGAATGTTACGACTCTAACTCTTCACGATTTTGGGCAGAGTTCTTCAAAATTAAATACTCTTTGGATTAGGTATTTTGTTGTAAACATTTCTTGAGAATTCGTGTTTGGTTTATCTGAGAGTTTCATGCAGTGTTTATTAAAGTTTATAAATTTATTTATTTCTCTGTTCCTCTGAAAGTTTCAAGCAGTGTTACTTTTATTTACTTATCTTACTCCTCGCAGTAAAGGTAAGTACCTACCTAGCAGCTAGACCTACTCTGATAGCAAGAATAAAATAGGTATTGGTTATTTTACATGATTTAATTTCAAATGAAATTGATATCATTATGAGTCAAAAGTACACACATCAGCAGGGTCAAGTTCAACACAAACCGTCAAATTATCTCATTCGATTTTAGTAACAATGTAAACTTATAAACTAGTGTTAGTAACATTTATTCAAAGCTGCGTGAGGCACGCCGAACCTGGGGAATGTGTATCTACTTGACTGCGTGCAGTCGTATCCACCGCCCCAAGATCGGAGAGTCCCAACCTATCAGCCAACGTTCTAAGAATGGTGTTGGGGCTGGCGCGAACACGGCGTAGCAGAGATGCGCATCTCTTGCGCATTATTGCCGAAAAACTTAACCTTCAACCTTTTAAGGTTTAAAATCATTTGGAGAAATTTGACAGTTTCGTATAACCTGATATGCTGGCAACTGTACCTACTTGTAGGCAATGTAAGGACACTAAACTGTAATGTCTATTTATCGTAACACACAAAAACAAATATTCTCGTGACAAAAACCACAACGAAAAACCCAGAGACAGGAAACAAAGATAAGTACATCGTTTAACTAAATTAAGGTTTAAATAACAATTTAGGCTAACATTATTATTTTAAGTCATATATTTGTAAGCCAGTTAGGAAACCGCGACAGGTTAATTCCGAAATTTCCTCATGCGATGAAGTGTTGAGATAGTGAAAATTCTATTATGTTTTATTGTTATGCCGTGACCATTTTAACTTGGTAGTTTATGATAGCTTTCCTAGCCAAGGACGATGTACACTTTCATTTTAGTTGAATACTAGACGTCGGAAATTATCACACAGGATCAGAAGGCCAATTCTGATACTTAAAAAACGTTCAAATTCAAGTCGCAGTGCCGCAAAAGTTCCAAGATGTCACAAAAAATATTCTCCTAAACCAAAAAAACTAAGTCTTATAACTTATCCGATTATTTAACAAACGGGAAATGAAATTACTATGAGTGTGTATTAAACCAAGCTAACTAATTATACATTAAAAAAAATCATAAAATATGGTTCCAAAAATTTTAGTATCACATTATCGTCTGCATACATTGAACCAACACGAACATATGTTTTTTTTTTCGTAAACGAGAACAAAGTTGACCGCCATGCGACTGGACTGCGATGATATTGCGACCGGAATATGAACAAACCGAATTTAAACGTTAGCAGAATACCATTTTTTGACCTATCCACAATGTCATCGCATTCCGGTCTCATGTTTTTCACTTTGCTTGTTAATTGGTAGAATTGACCTTCTGCTATTTGCCAGTGAAAGTCTCGTCAAAATCAGTCCAGCCGTTTCAGAGATTAGCCAGAACAACAGCAGTTTCTTTTAAAATTTGAATTTTGTTATAAGTATCTTTTATACTTTCGCATGCATTTAGTAAAAGCTGTTATTTTGAAATTAAAAACAGACACTTCAATTGTATTTATTTGTATGGATTTCGCAGCGTGTCAGGTTAAAATTGGGTGGATTCTAAAGTCACGCAAATGGGCTGTTAGTTTTATTATCTTTAGGTGTGTACCAATTATGTATATTTTTTGGTAGTTATGAATGCAAGAGATATTAAAGTGTTAGGCTTGTCACGGTATATATACGGAAAGGTAGGCAACCTTCTGTAATTTTGCCATGTCCATTCTGAGTCGAAGGGCGAAATAGGTGTACAATTAGGTAATGACATTTTTATTTGGACTATAAATGGAAGCCGTTTAATGAAACATGGGAAATCATTGGTTAATGTAGGGTTTTATAATTTAATTTTGAGCCGAATTTCGTTACAACACTCGTAAGTGATCATACAGCTTGTATTTCTACAAGCTGTAAGATTACTACCCGCTAATGACCCGCGGGAAGTTCTCGATCCCAATGGCAAACTACCGTCAATGCCCCCTGGGTACCCTGAGTGCCCGGCCTGTTATCAGCTTTAATTAAAACAATTGAATACTTAGAAAAACCCATTGTGTACACTAGAGCGGCGATGACGTACTTTCGCGCGTGCATCAACTGTAAAAAACCGCCGCGCCACGGGATCAAGAGCAGCTACAGGCATCAATAATGCTAACAAGCCTAAATGCAATAGTCCCCACGAATACAGTAATTAGTTGAACGAACAGTCGTCTTCCCGGCGCCGCCGCCGCCGTAGTAAAACTTGTGTTATATATAGCTTATGTAAGAAGCGTCACTGTGCTTATTACTTAGGGTTATCATTATCAGCTAATAAGCTTTATACTGGACACTTGTATTTTATTTACAACTTTCTCCAACCACGATAGTAAAGGTCAGCTTCAGTATAGGTTCCTTCACAGCTTCAAAATTATTTTGTTTGTGAGCCTTTTATTTTATAATAAAATAAAAGGATCACAAAGAAAATCACCCATTTGAAGAGTACTTTATGTATACGTTCATTTATTATTCATCTCGATTTTCTAACAGGAAAACTGGTTAAGAGCAACTTGGCTCGCACACCGCATCTCTTGTTCCTTAATGAATCCTGTAATTTCGTCGACCAGACTTGCTTTGACTCGCTAACCATTACGAACAAAGTGATGCTTTTACTGGCATCTAATCGGATTAAAAACCCATTAGTTCGTCGTTAAGTAAATTAGAATTGCAGAAATGTATTAAGTTCCTAGATGCTTAGCCTCTTAAGGTGCCTAGTTGCCTTATGTCTAAAATACTGACGTAGGTTGACAATGGGCACAATAGCAGGATAATTTGTGTGATCTCTGAACGATTTTAAAGCCACTAATATTGAAAGCGGTGAATTAACAAGCCATTATAGTAGTAGGTAATAATAATACCAGTGTATTATTATCTGATTGCAGAGCAAAGGCCTCTTCTCAAACAGAGAAGGCACGAGCGTTGATCACCATGCTTGCTCAAGACGGGTTGGTGATCTTCGACTTACATTCGTCTTCAACTTACTTCACCAGGCCCTGCAGTCTCGACATAGTTAGCAATCGTTTTCGGTTGCTAAGTCCTAACAATCCAGATGTAATGGTATTTGGTGGTTTCCACACTCAAATTTATCGGTTGTTACTGGTATTTTAGGTAGGTACCGGTAGGTAACAACCGATAAATTTGAGTGTCGAGATTACCAAACATTTACATCAACATTTACATCTGGATTGTTAGGACTTAGCAACCGAAAACGATTGCTAACTATGTCGAGACTGCAGAGCCTGCCCGGGCTATTACTTCGTTATCGCTTAGCGTTTTTTCTGACTTTTTTTCTTTTTGCTCCTCCTTTTTGGCTACTCAAGGTCATAGCCTGATGTTAAATAGTCTATAGGCTTCCTCAAGAATTGGGCTATTAAAAGCAAAAAAAGAAAAACTAATCCTACTAGTATTTCCAGAAATTACCCCCTACATACAAACAACAAACAAATTTTACCTCGTCATAATATATATATGTATATATATATAATTTTTCTGTGCGTGTGTATGTGACTGCACTCCTCCTAAACGGCTGGACCGATTTTGATGAAATTTTTTGTGTGTGTTCAAGTGGAGTTAGGAATGGTTTAAATTCACAATTGGTCAAAGTCAAAGTCAAAGCATTTATTTCAAATAGGCACATAAAAGGCACTTTTGAACGTCAACATTTACATTTAAATAGAATTGATTCTAGTCGCCCCTTCCAAAAGGTAGTTTCGTATGTAGAAGAATGGGCAAGAAACTCCATCGTTACTCTTTTAAAATGTGTTACAATACTTTGTATACATTAATTATATAATTATATGAGAAGACGATGCACCTATAATAAAAATTACCCTACCAAAATAGGTAAAAAGAATTTAATAAACGTAGCAATGATAAATAAGTTAATTAAGTGATAGATACATGGTGTTCACATATTTACAAACATTGTAAAAGTATACGATTTCCCATTGGACCCGGTAGGTGGCGCTGTGTTTGGGCAGGACAACGTCCACTCACCCGGCCCGCAGCAGGCGCACCGGGCGTCGGCGGATGGCTGACAAAACAGAAAACAGAGGTGGCGGCGCGTAGTGTTCCACGTGCGCCCCTCTTAGACGTCGCGGGGTAGTCAAATACCTCACTCCCCCCCAGACCCGAAGAGGCCCGCAGCGGCGGGCTGGCACCAGTCGGGGGTTGCGGAAGGATCGTACGTTCCCGCGACCCCCGGTGTATGTGTAAGATGGAACACCGGGGTGGTTTTTAGTCAGTAAGAGTCTGACAGACCCCGCCACCCGCCCGAGGGCGGCGGACATCCATGAGGATTTTCCACCCCGGCAACAAGACGTCAGTTGGGACCACAAGATATAAATATATACACGATTACTGACCATTTCGGCCTTTCTTCTCAGAGTAGTCAGATAGGAAACGCCGACCTCAACTAGTTTAAAAAAAATATGATTGACGTGTAAAAGTGTTTGTTCAAACGTACTTACAGAAATAAAATCATTTATCATTTATATTATAAAGTATAGACAAGTCCAGAATTCCTGACGATGTTTAAAAGCCATTATTGGACTTTAAATAAAATAAAATAGCAGAACTTTAGGAGCCAATGCCAATGGCTGACAATGGGAGGATAATCTGTCTGATCTCTGAACGATTTCAAAACCGCAAGCGTTGGGTACGCTTCATTCCCATAAACCGAGCAAAGCCAACATGAGCAAGCACTGAGCTTTGAAGACTTCTATGAGGTGAATTTATAATAAAATAAAGAATAAATAATTATAATAAAACTATAATAAAGTAACCGAAACAAAAGGGGGGCCAGAGCGAAAATGACATTGGAAAAAGTCCATCCTACAAAAGTAAATAATCAAGAGCTGAAGTTTACTAATTAACGTTGAATAAATACATACTCGCTAAAACCGATATCAGGCTTCACTTTGTGTTATTTTAGCCTTTCATTCGGCAACTTTCACTCAAAGTCAAATAACGGAACGCAAAATTAATCAAAATTGTAACATGAATTAATTAGTGAACCGTATCGTTCACTCTCCTACAGAATAATCGAAAAATTAAATGAAAGGAGCGTTTGGACCTAACAATTGTATAAATTCCTACGTGATTTTGTCGGTGTCGTGTGAAGCGTGAATGAAACCAAAATTAGCCATTTGTGAGTGAAGCGACTGAATTATGTGAGCAAAAAGCAAGGCTTTATTTTAATTCAATTACTTTTAATAAAAACATATTATGCTTAGGAATCCTACAAACTGAAAACACAAACATAGACTAACTACATATTTTTGTATCTTATTCCTAAAAATTTAATGGATTGTTTGTTCTAGATGTTAAATAAATTCTTGCTAACTTGCGGAAGCCTGCAATCAACCATGTGTGACTAGACACATTTGTTTACTGTCTCTGTAGGTGAAGTCAGAAAAATTATTTGCCAAGCAACTTAAATTGTTCGTATTTTTAATAACAACTTTAATTTTGTGACAGTTGTATGTAATGGCTATAACATGGCCAGTTGAGGAAGGGTGTTTATTTGCTTAACAGATTTTTTCCCTGACTGTACATCCGGGAAAAAGATTAATGGGTGATAAAAATGGTGGGCAATAAAACCATTTGTGACATAGCCGTGTATTGCGACATTCCTGCGTTTAGACTTGTGATGTACAGTCCACAAAAACGCCAATATAATTTTTGCTAGTAAAATTTGAATATTCATGGTTTGCATTAAAATAAGAATGATAAATGATAAATGACTTTATTTCTGTAAGTAGGTTTTTACAAACACTTTTACACGTCAAAATGTAAATTGTGTCAAAATGTCATTTTACACGTCAAATGACATAGGTAATACAATATATTGTACAACCAACCCACGGGGGACAAACCCAGTCTTTTTCCAGCTATAACAACAAACCAAACAAAATTACTTCTATTTTATGTTTCCTTATGAGGAAATAACTAAAATGTTATGTCATCATTACTTTCAATAGCCCCTCGCCCAAATCGCCGCATTTCAGTGAGATCCCCACTACTGAATTACTTATGACGGTGTTCTAATTTGCACTATTCTCAAGGACTGCTAACCGCTCCCCGGGTTGAGATAACGGAAACTGACCATATATTCCTGCCAAACAATGGATTCCTTTTATATTGTCGTTTTAACAACAACAGTTATGGCACAGATAAAATTATTTATGTTAGCGCTATTCACGATTATTTTTCAAGGAGATTTCGACTCTATCTTCGAAGCGTAAAGTTGGTTTTCTGTTAAATTGTCGGCGGAAAGCAATTTGATTACTTAACGCTGCCACTGACCGTGGTTGTGATGCCTTATTGGAATTTCACGAGGCGACAGAAATGCTATTTTAAAATTCTGTCTACGTGGAGGTATTTTGCATGTAATTTAATTCAGTGTGAGACTAAATTTGGGTTTAGATGAAATATTGAAATTAATTTTAATTACTCCGGGAATTCATCGCGATTGATCAACAATAATGATTAATACAGGAGATATGAATTCATTATGTTCATTGGTTACGAGTGTGTGGGGGCTTGTGGCTAAGTAATTAGGTAGGTACAGCCGCCTGATCTTCCTTCCTTGGTCCTTGGATGGGTGACTATCTTTACATACCAAGACCCCGCCGTGCCTCCGAAAGCACGTTAAGCCGTTGGTCCCGGCTGTCATTCGTGGATCTTTGACAGGCGTTACGGGTCATCAGAAGCCCGAAAGTCTGGCAACCAATCTTACCAAGGGGTATCGTTTTACCCAGTAACTGGGTTGTGAATGTCAGATAGGCAGTCGGTCCATGTAAAATACTGATATTCAGCTGCATCCAGTTAGACTGGAAGCCGACTCCAAAATAATTGGGAATAGGCTAGGCAGATAATACATTGGTTACGACTAAAAACAATTGACATTCAAGCAACACGTAGACAGTTGCGTTAAAAACGCTGCCGTTTTGTTAAGTTTTCTTAAACGTAATACGCAAGATTTTAGATCTATTAAAACTAAAATGGTCCTATACAATGACTTGGTACGTAAAGAAAGAAAGAAAGAAAGAAATCATTTATTTTGCGAAGAATGTGGGTATACATAATAAGATGTCGATATTTTAATAAATAATTGTTCCAACACACTCTACCTTACGGCATGCAAAAGTAAAAAAAACTTAAATCTATTCAAGCATAATAAAATAAAATAAAATAAAAAATTACATGTCTTTCGATCATAACAAAATTCACATAAATTACTAACACAAAAAAAAATAAAACAACAATCACTCACATACATTATTAATCTTAGATCGTATTGACTCCTTTAACTACATTACAATATATATAATTACATCAACCATTTTTCAGATTAGCTAAAGTACATACATCTTTTATGGGGTACTGTGTTAAATGCTACAACAAAATACCTTGTAATATATTGCAATTAAATGAAAGAAAATTTAAAACTCATATAAAAAGTTCACTGTCTAAACAAGCATATTACAAATTAGTGGATTATGTCCAAGATAAGAATGCTTGGAAACATGCTGGTCCAGCTCCACAGGATAATCTAGGGTCTAGACAAAATTAAAACTTGTTGCTACATTAATTGTATGGTTTGTTATTTTTATGACATTGATTTACAGTCTGTGACTACTTTAACTCACACACTGACATATTAATTGGTTACACAATTTGGGAAATCGTATACTTTTACAATGTTTGTAAATATGTGAACACTAACCGTCTTATTCCAAAACACGATCTAAATTTAGTACTAGGATTGTTACTAGGTTTAAACCATGACTAAATAAAACGTTATTATAAAATGAAGTTTATCACTAGTTTAAGAACTATTTATGGTACTAAATTTAAACCGCCGAGACCCCTAGTTTAACTATTGGACTAACTTCGGTACTAATTTATTTTGAGGTTAGCGTTGATTATTATTGTGTCTTTTTATTTACAAATCGTTAAAAATGGATATTAATATGATTGGCTTGATGGATTTGGAAGATGTGGTTATGCTGGAGACGTCTCGGCGATCTTACCGAAATCGACATCGTGTGAATCCTTTTGAATTGAGTGACGAAGATTTTAGGTATAGGTACAGGTTCACAAAACGTTTTGGAGAAAAAATTGTGGATGTTTTACGTGAGGATTTATCCCACGACCCTCGAGGATGCCCATTGAGTCCTGAAGTGCAAGTGGTTTGTGCACTGCGCAACTGGGCAACTGTTTTCGTGGACTTGTCTTCTATAATATGTGCTGATTGAGCAATAAGTTGACGTAATATGTCCTATAATAATAAGAAAATCGCGTTAGCAAGTTGAAATAAGATGAAACAAAGCATTGCTTACCTAATAAAAAGCCTGAAATATACCTAATAAGAAGCCTGAAAGTCTGACAACCGGTCTTACCAAGGGGTATCATTTTACTCAGTAAGTGGGTTGTAGAGGTCAGGTAGGTAGTCGCTACATGTAAAGTACTGGTATTTAGCTGCATCTGGTTAGACTGGAAGCCGACCCCAACGTAGTTGGAAAAAAGCCAGGCAGATTGATTGATGGGTTATGGGTAAGTTATAATAGATATACAGGGTGTGGCGTAAGTAGTGGTCCACCGTTCAGGATTCGATGAACCAGATAATTAACTATAACAATAAATTTTTTTAAGGGGCCGTGCACGAAATCGACTGATTTTGATCAATTTTGTGCATTATTTGTAGGAAAGGGAAACCTTGTTGAAACAAAATTATTTGTGATTCGAAAACTTGAGTTCTTTGTTTTGCATGTGGCTGAAAGGGATTTTTCAAATAAGTTAAGTATTCATGGAAAATCACTAATATTCGCAACATGTTTTCCAAAAAATGACACGAGACTGACGTTTGATATTTTATTTACTAGAAACTACGGTTGATTTTGAACATTAAAAATTATCATCAACATCATTATATGGTCTACTTGCATGTAGCTGTACCACTTTTTTCAACTTCGATACAAAATATAGCAGAAAAATAAAGTTGCAAAAACCCATTTTTCGAAACAAACCCTGGTAGTAATGTATTTTTTCCTATTATTGAGCAAGCCGTTTCAAGGAATTTAAAAATCACACATTGATCTTCAGCTAATCTTAAAATAAAATTTCATTTTATGATTATACAATATTTTCATTTAGTAAATCAAAGGCAAAAAAAAACTATATTTCCGGGAGCGCAAAAGTGATGAAACTGTTAACCGGTGCTGTGACTGACGAATGGTTTAGCGCCATGAAAACTGTACTTTGGTAGTCACACAGACATAATGTTTCAATTATTTATTATGCTTTGTCACAATTAGATAAGCAATTGACAAAATAAGGTTTTTTTGTGTGCACGGAGCCTTAACCATTTTAAGCTGTAAGTTTTTTTTTAAGAAAAATCGCTCTTGAACTTGATGGTGTGTTACAAATTAGGGTTAAAATTAGAGAAGAACCAACTTTTTCTTCAAAAGAGCTGAATTTACATAAAAAATCATAATTTATCATGATAGCTCTAGTATTCAGCAGTAATTAACAGAAATCAAAATGAAAAAAAAATGGTTTTTGTTGAAACTACAAACTTTGTAATAAAAGGTAGGAATTTCGTAAATAAAAGACAAAAAGGAAATGTTCTCAGAACCCTTGGGTAAAAATGGTTAAAAAGTTTAATTGTTATAGTTAATTATCTGGTTTATCGAATCCTGAACGGTGGACTACTACTTACGCCACACCTTGTATATAATATTATCGATTTAAGGGGCTGACAATAGCTAAAGCGCGGTCACTGTCGGACTGCATAGAAAAGAAAGAGAAGTGCGATGACACAAAGCTGGTAATTTATTGCAAAATATGAAGCAATTCTCTATTTACAAAATATCTATTGATTGGACTTAAAAATTAAAACACTATCACGTTAATATGTTGCTTGAAGAACAATCTGAAAAAAAAAACCAGAATGATTGCATGTGTTTTTAATCGTTAAAAGAGTATTTTATAGATATCTTTGTGACTTTTTCCTATCGTACCAAATTAGTTGTATTATGTTTTCAACACACTATCTAACTAGCATAATATATATTATACTGAATAATTTCATATATTATTCTGATTTTGTTTACTGCAGTGGATCATATACTTTTAGGCACTATAAAACTTGCGTTTAGGTCATGTAGTCCCCTTAAGCTGTTTTATAATCAGATTATAATGTTCCCACGACGGGGATTCAGCCTTGCTCTCAGTGAGATTCCTTGGCCGTAATCAAGGCTGCCACTCATACTCGGAGCCGGTTGATCGAAGTCACAATATTATTCTGATTTTGTTTACTGCAGTGGATCATAAACTTTTTTACAACAATTATTAAGGTCAGATCCAACTGTCATCCATCCGCGCGGATTTATTGCTTTTTAATTTCGTATATTCACCAATTTTCGCCACTCATTTCAATAAAATTCAAGGTATCCTAGTGTGCCATAGCTATCAAACTATTTTAATTTATACTGCACCCTCAAACGATCAATTTCAACTGAAAATCGACGATAAGAACAGTTGCAGACGAAATCAATAGCGGAAATATTTATAGCATGCATTTTTGATGCCTACCGCGAAGTATTAGTAGCCTCGGTCGCCTTCTGGCCTTAACTGTCAATCGATGCACATAACATCACGCCCAGTTTCCCCCACGGCTTGGGCAGAGACCTTTAGTATACCCACATTTCGCCAGTTATGTATAAGTCCCATTTAATAGGGGGCGAGCCTATTGCCATCAACCGGGCACAAATCCTAACTCCGATCTGCTACTGAGTTTAGTTTTTTTGCAAAGTTTTATTGTTTTTTTTTATTCCAATAACACTTTGTCTGGCCTGGGAATCGAACGCAGGGCTCAGGCCACTAGACCAACGAGGCAGTCAATCGATACTGCTTCAGTTTTATTGGATCGTGCAGCGGCAGGCCATATAATAAAATGAAAGGATAAGTGCCAATTTATACCACGTTGCCCAGGGATAGGTGTGTAAATTGTAACGTGTTTAAGGGTTTTTCAAGAATAGCGATCTGATTTAAAATATAGGTAGGTGTTGAATTGCAACAATTTCATGTTCTTTGTACATAACCTAACATAATCAGCTTATAATGTGCCCAAAGCTGGGACACAGGCCTCCTCTCGGTGAGAGGGAGTGGGCCGTAATCTACTACGCAGGCCCAGTGCGCGTTGGTTGATGTCACATGTCTTCGAATTTTTGGTTCTAAGACATGCCAATTTCGTCACGATGTTTTCCTTCACTGTTTTGAGAGCGGTGATGATGAAATAATTTACTCAATGTAAAGTGCCTGCCTGGGTTCGAACCCACGACCTACAACTCGTAAGTCGTGGCCGTTTCCACTGAGCCACCTAAGTCACTGCTCTCGTGTTTTTTGTATACAAACCAAGTTTTCCTTTTATAGAGCCTGGGTGAGACAGGCTTTTAAGCAATTGGACAAGAATCTTTTAAAACAAAGAAGAAAGCGACACTGAATCATCCAATTGTTTCCTCGTGCGTACATAGTAATTATCACGAAAGAAAATATTCATTGCTTTATGAAAAAACAATATTATATTTCATTATTATAATTCAATAGACTCCCGAACATTTAACCGCCACAACTTTAAACAATTGAAAGCCGTGTATTTCGGAAACCGGATCCTTTCCGCTCGCTTTTTTTGCTCGGAAGTGTTCGTGAAAATTCGCATTTTGTCGGCATTTAATTTCAAAAGTTTCAACTTGTGAAAAATAGGATTGAATTTAATCACCGGTTGTATTGTAGCGGTATCTACATCGCCACTTACGAGCTGTGCGTCATACTGACGTCGTGGAAATCCTGCATCGAGCAAACAGAGTTTACCGCGCGACTAGCATAATATACAACATCCCGACATCAATCGTTGGGCAGTTGCCCACCAGACACGACACCCGTCTGGTCGGAGGATCCTCCCTTTTCTATGGAGGTATGAGTGAACTTTACATCCTTTTCCTCGTGCCTCTATAGTATAAACCTCGTATTTTGATGGTTGTTTAATTTATTCCGAAAAGCCTTTTATTTGTCATTAATCTTCGAAGAAAGTATTGAAGTGCTTTTCTTAAACTATTTTTCCCGAGGGAAACTTTCCTATAATAAATTGGAATTTTACTCTGACATCTTTTATGGGTTCCGTACCCAAAGGGTGCGAAAGGAACCCCATTTCTAAGCCTCCGCTATCCATACATTTGTCTGCCAGCGGGCTGTATCTCATGAACCGTAATAGGTAAACAGTTGAAATTTTCACAGAACGTGTATTTGTATTGCCGATATAACAACAAATAATAAAAATAAAATAAAGTTAAAAAATAAAGGGCGTCCCCATACAAGGTAAACAGGTTTCTCTTTAAACACGTAGCCCTAAATATTGTACGGTGGTGCGGAACCCTTCGTGTGCGAATCCGCTGATTTTTTATATGATACTCATAAAAGTTTAAGAAACTCTTTATGTGGAGCTTTTGAAGGCTTTCAGTTTCGTTTTACTCAAATTTCTTCGGTAAAATAGGTCGAGTTTGGGAAAAATGGCTGAATAACAGTGTTCCTAATCTTCATTAATCTTGTTTTAATATTTTATTGCCCGTTAGATTTTCTTTATAGCGGTTTTTTTTTGTATAAAATACGCTCTCTTATATTTGTATCGAGTTGTAATCGAAATATTACCATGGCCGGTGTTCTATTCTCACATCACAGCTACCTCCGGCAGATTAAAAGTCTGACTCTACGAAGGTAAGTTATCCGGAATTAAAACATAGTGTGCAACCTCCACGGCGCCCGAAATTCTTTTATTTGTTTTACTTGTATTTTTCTTATAGGAGAACACACACTGGGCAAGTTCTCTTTACAATCTTGTCTAAAATTTAATCCTTTGGTCACAAAACACACTTTATATATTACATTTTACTCTTAAATCAGGTAAATTTAAGATAAAAAGTGACGTAGCGTGTGAAGTGTCCCACACTTTTGTTACACCTACCCTGCAATTAATATAATTAAAGCTGCTGTGAACGTTTCTTTCGATTCGACGCACACATCCGAAACAAAAACTCACTTGGTTTTCGCGTGAGTGTTCGAAGTTTAAAGTAATGCTTGGAATACTACCGGATCATTAACCCCATTCGCCTTCTCTGTGGTTTTAGCAAGGCTTCAGTCATTTGTTAGGCAGAACTGATGAAGTCTGCAAGAACTGAGTCGGTAGCACGACTTGAACTTATTAAGTTACTAATGAGCAATATTAAGTTATACTTACTTGTTCCGTGGTTCCAAGTTATAATTCTGCTGACTTTGGTTACGGCTCGTGGCACTGTATACACTTTATCATTTATTAACTTTTAATAAGAAATGTTGAATGAAAGATATCTTTTTTTATAGAAACACACACACATACTGTTAACAATGCATATGTATGTAATCTTTTTTGAATGTGTTTAGTTTTTACGGAAAAAGAAAAGTTCACTTTTGTGTTGAATAATGTGATATATTTTATAATTATTTTTTTATTTTTTATTTTTTTGAAAAACGTTGCCCCACACTAGGAATTTCTCCTGTATCGTGGGTGCGTTTACAAACATTTAAACTCACATACACAAGAAACAAAACATATATTCTATATTTCATATAGAAAGAAAGAAAGAAAAAGTGTTTATTGCGACTCGTACAGGAAGTGCACAAACTAAATTATAAAATAAAATACCAAACCATACAAAAACAAAAAGTAACAAAAGAAAAAGGAAACAGAAATTCCTATACGAGGCCAAAAGGCCCCTATCTCAGCATGATGCTGCGACATTTAAAAAAAAATAAATTAATGCCGCAACGCTGGTATTCTGATAGGGCCCGCTGTGAAGTCACGGGCATTTAACAGTAATAAATAAATAATGAAATACATATATGTAAAATAATAACAAATAAAACATTATACCAAACTTACTTATCCAACTTTAAATACGTAGATTTTTGGATTTATGTCAAACCCAAGCCGGCAACAAATCTTTTTCTGCACTGACTATAAAATATTAACCCTTCTAAAAATTACACCCGAACAAACAAATCAACAACTCTTTCTTATGATAATTTCCTTCCTTATATATTCAATCCCCCTAAGTCTCATATTTGGCTTCGAGTCATAATCCCCTTTACAAGCTTCTACAAATAAATGTTAATTCTTCCTAACTTTGACTGTTGACAAATTGATTCCCACAAAATCGGATAAAGTTAATCCCCTCAATTTATTTTCCCGGTTATTATTTTAATCCGGATATTCCGTGATGTACGTTAATGAGATGTCGATGTATGTTTTGCGATAAAATAATTAATTAATGATTTTATTTTAAGCGTAAATTGGTTTGTAATGTAAATATTTTCGGTGATACGGATTAAGTTATAATATTAATAAAACGTGATAATTAATTATTTAGTGAATTTTTGGTTTTTGCTGTACCACATTTAAAAATGGAAAAATGTTTTCGAATATGAAAAGATGTTTTAATTTAGTATTCTGGCAGCGTGACCAGGGGCCGTACTATGGCGTGTTAACACCATCATGATTCCGTTGCGAAAAAGAGATAGCGCTATCGGCCATGTATAGCTCCGTCTCTCTTTCACGCTGGAACAATGATAGAATTAACACGTCATAGTACGGCCCCAAGTCTCGATGGGAGCGCTAATGCTTTGGTCAAAGGCCAGCCAGTCACGTAGTGTCAACCAATCGACAGCTTTAAAAAAAGGTTCTTCATAAGTTTCGCCATTTTTATTCAATTTTATTCAATTTTTGGGGTTCACTACCTCCAGCAGCATCCCAACAAGATGATGCAAAAATATAAAAAGTATTATTTAATACTAGCTTTGCACACGGCTTCGCCCGCGTGGAGGTCGGAAAGTATCCCATGGGAATGTATTAGGACACTTACTAAGGAAATACGTTACTTTTGCGATACCTACTACCACGGTAAAAATTATCGTATGCTTTAATAAGTAATGGTCTATCTGTAAGCCAATAATTATGATAATAATCAGCCTGTATTGTCACATAACGCGACGCGTTGCGTTGTTTGCAAGGCAAAGGGCTCTCGCTTTCCTTTTTCCACTCAACTCGATCCTGAGCCAATATATTGTATTTTATTTTATTTTTACAATTTTAAGAAAGCTTACAGACTAATACACGCAAATGGTAACGAAATAGTAAAAAACTGACAATTGCTAATTACAAGCTTCCACATATAAATAACAATGTTAAAAAAAAGAAGATCAAAGAAAAGAAAAATTAATGGAAAATGGGTAGGTATATGGACCAATCTATCCTATAAGCGTCCCGACATCGACGCCTGGGTCATCCGCGAAGCCGTTGGGCGTTTTCCGGACCCATGCTGCGGGTGTCTTAGCCCACAATGCATTCGACATGCGGCAAATGTGTCCGAACCAGTCCCATTTGAGCCAAATTCCATACAAATCCGTTTAGCTATTGACGCATGAAAAGTTGATGACAGACAGCCAGAGTTAATGCAGCGTTTATAATATTAGTATGGAAGTATTGTGAATTAAGACTCACTTAGGTTTTCATGACTTCTAAATATTTGCAGTATTGAATGTTTATAGTAATAATGTTACTCTTATGACCCGATACACTAAGATTGTATAGTTTCGGAAGAGCTCAAAATACGCAGAAACATGTCTTACCCTCATTACTAAATTATGACAAACAATACGATATTCGTGGTTCACTACATTAACTTCATCCGAAAGCTAATAAAAACAAAAGTCGTGACTTGCGAATCTATTAATCAAAGAGAGAGCTACCATTTTGTCAGTCAGGCCAAGGAATGTTTAGTAAATGCCTAAAGTCCCGTCAACTGGGGAGAATTAAGTATGAATTAGGTTCAGTCTGTCGAGACGACACTCCATTAGTGGAACAACTAATAGAAATTATGCAAAATATCTCAGTTTTCACTTAAATTGGTTTATTTATTTCTGAAATATTGAAAGGGATTTACTGTTGAGCTGCCTGTTTAAATGCCTTTCGCTTTGACATGAAAGGACCTTTGGCCATCAGAAGGTGTCTTGACCTTTATAATTTAGCCAAAATATTCACAGACTTGATGCTGGTGACATCTCAAACCTCCACATAGCAATCAAGTTCGACCATATTTTGCTAACAAGTACCTAACTAATTATAGTATTAATCAGTGCATTTTATTTTGATTAACTATACAGTCTGGCGATGAGGTTAAATGATAAATTATTTTATTTCTGTAAGTAGAATTATACAAACTATTTTACACGTTAATCATATTTTTTAAACTAGAGGAAAGGCCAAAACAAAATCAGAGGTCACGGTCTCTTTTAAATTCCAGACATAATATTGATCATCATCAACATCATCACCACGTAGATTGGTGTTTGAAATGGTCTTTTGAGGAAAAAATCACACAGATTGAGTGGACCTGTCCAATCGTGCAGCTCAACTCTGAACACATTAAGCTCAACAATTCGCCGAACAGAACAATACCAAAGAAAGGACGTTTAGGTAGGCCGCATAAATTAATCAAACTGCCAGTTCATGATCAAAACTAACTGAGAAAAAAAAGGAAAAGTTATGACCCACATTCGCAATAATTAAAATAATTTATTACTTTACAAAGTAAATACTCATGTGATTGTATTTAAATTCATAAATGTCAATGTGTATATAAAAATCCGGACACAATATTTGAAGATCATGTAGATTAGTGTCTGAAATGTTATTTTGAGGAAAGAATAACACAGATTGAGTGGACCTTTTCAGTCAGTGCACGCTTTTGCCAGTAACCGTGTAGCTCAAATCAGAACTTAATGAGCTCAAGGAGCGCTGCACTATTTAAGGCTATCACATTAAGTAGAGCAGCGGCTAATAGCGTGCAAATCTTTTTGATATGAAATTGCATGAGTTTAGACATCACGCTATGACCCTTAAGAGCCGAGAAAAAAGAAAACAAGCCAGAAAGAACGCTAAGCGAAAACGAAGTGACACGATGCGACGAAATATTCTCAAATAAAAAAAAAACTCACGGCGCGCGTGTGCGATTAGGCGGCGATGCGTGAAATGCACTGAAGGATACCGCGGTGGCGAGGCGGTGCTGACTGACTCATCCTTACGAGCGTGGTGTCGTCTTAAGCGCCGCAAAACATAAATCGACAACACTCACCCCCCGTCCCATTTGGCACATAGAGATTTATGCCTTACGGTCTCCCTAAGAGAGGCGCGGCGCGACGGTGCGACGCGATTCTGCTAGAACGATTTCCATGAAGCTTTCATAGGTTTTGTTTTACTAGAGTCGCGTCTCGCCAGTCGTTTCTTGGAAGTGCATTTTTCGCTTTTTTTTTGCACCCTCGGCTCATTTTCTTTAATGTTCACGCATAGTAAAGAGTCCTAAGGAAGTTCATTTTTCGCTTGATCGTTTATGTTGAGTAATTCGGAATGGTAATGTTTGAACTATCTTCGCCGGTCACGGGTCGTTGATACCTTAGTAGGTATCAACGACCCGTGACCGGCGAAGATAGTTGAGCTCCTACTGAATACTAGTGTATTCAGTAGGAGCTCAACCGTCGCTAATGAGACACAATTACTTTTCTATTGTTACCGAACATAATCAGTTCGATGGCCAGAGTGATATCTCCATGCACGCCTCTTACCGCGAATCGGTTGAGGTAGCGCTTTACTCCCGACTCGTCAAGGTCAAGCAATTTTGTGGTGCCTTCAAATACCCCTATCGCAACTATATTGCACTTATTGAGTAGATGTACACCGAGAAAACACTTATATTAAACCATCTTATACTTTCTAAAAATCATATTATGTTATTAAATTGAAAAATTACGTTTCGAATTTTTTTACGTGGACGTCCTGATCAGCTCTCGAAAAAAATTATGTTTCGAGACTAGGCTTTTTAATTAGTTCCAGAATTCGGTGAACTGGTGCCGTATTTCATATCAGTGGCCTAGTTTACGTAGTTTTTGTTCATAATGAATTTTTATTAAAATTCACTATGATACACACGTTCAAAAATATACTTTTCTTGTAAACATGTTTTTTTTAATGTTACAAATAATTACACGATATATTATTTTATTAAAATAAATGAGCGTTAAGAGGCTTGCACTTTGGATTTTCCAAACTTTTGTTTAAATATATTAAAACAAAACAAAAAGGTACCGCGAGTAGTATGTTAGTTGTTATAATTTTATACCTACACGATGTAGCCATGGGTGCCCGTAGAACTTTAAATCTAGTGACTTTTTGGACATGTTATCCACTCAGATTTGTTATAGTTGTAATTAAAATCATTATTAATAAAAATACACGGTGACATTTGAATGACAGTTTTCCTAGAACAAACGTTGTTTAGACCATGGTCTACTACCATTCTACAGCATCAAATATGTTATTAAAACAATCTAATCTAGGAGTTCTCAAATTAGTCTTATATTGCTCAAACGTGTAATAATGTTTGAAACATTAACCTTAACATTAAAGTACTCATCACAGTTGCGATATTACATTCAAGACGCGAGCGCCGCGCGTCGCAGCCGCAGTGTCTGTGTTGTAGGGAGTAACGATCATCCCGAAATTTTTAACATTGCCTGTTTTATGTTTTTTTCGAAAACCAATGACGTTTTTTTTTTCTATTGGATGCTATAGAATGGTTTTAGACCATGGTCTGAACAACGTTTGTTCTAGAAAAACTGTGATTCAAATGTCACCGTGTATATAAAGCTTTATTTAACTTTTAAACAAACGACCAATTGGAACCGTGGACCTAGCTTTTGACGTTTCATAAGCCGTCATGTTTATGTGAAATAGATTTTTTTAAAATTTTATTGAAGTCCTCTTCGAAAGAAGGTAACCTAAGTATTTCAACTATCACACCAATTTATTCTGTTAGTAACTAACCGTTTACTCAAACATTAAAAGTGAAGAAATGGATTTAATTTTCGCAGCAGACAATATTGAAGCGTTTGTCAATGGCCAGACGTTGCTTCTCATTAGTTTGAGCGAAGAATGATTCCTCTTCCTTTAGCGAACCATTTGTTAGGCCAGATTCTAAAGAATGTTTAATGTTGATGCCAGCTGTGGGACCAATTAACATCGATGTCTCGTTATAGTAAGCTAAATAAAATGATTTGTATGTACCTTTTGTCCACCTCTTTAAATATTTATATTTGTTCAGTAGACCCGTTCACGAACAAAAATTACACATGCCTACGAAAAGGAGTCTTACATACATAAATAAACTCACGCCTTATCCCCATGGGGGTGGCAGAAACTACAAAACGCCACCTGCTACTATCCTCACATACCTACTTTTTTCTTCGTACACGTTCACACATCCTATACGGCCTGTACGGACGCGTTTCTTTTTGCTTTGTTTATCAAATGTTGTCCTCTGAATAAAACCACAGCGGCTGCATACGCAGATATGCACTCTGTATCGCTTGTCATGTTGGAATAGTGGACAATAGGCCGCACCAGGCCGACACACGCCGCGCCGTGGGAATGCTCGGCAGACATACTAACGCGAAGCACGGCCTATCACTGAACGCGCAGTAGCATCACGGCTCTAGAAGTTTGTAATAGAATGTATGGTTATTCAGCGATACAGCAGCAGCTTCTGGTTATTTCTAAACATCGAAAATGCTTCGTAAAAAAATAATCTAGGGGAACCATTATGTTGTCCAAATATGATCTACGATACTATTAAACTTGTAGAACTGCATTTGACAGTAAAACTTCACCAGTGTTTTAATATCGACGACACGGTTGGCGCAGTGGTTAAGCGATTGACTGCTGCGTTACGCGTTGCGGGTTCGATCCCCGCACGGAACAAATATTCGTATGACCTGCAAGTAGTTGTTCCGGGTCTGGCTGTTTATGTATGTGAGCTTATTAAATGTTTGTAAACGCACCCACGATACAGGAGAAATTCCTAGTGTGGGGGATGTGTGGTTTAAAAAAAAAATATCAGCATGTATAAGGTTTTGTTTGACACGCTGCAAAGAATTTTCCAATGGAAAACCCGATAACGTTTTGATACACTTAGGCCTCTGTAACCGCACTTGCGACCTTTAACCAACGGGGCTGTAAAAATCAAAAGTCATTTATTCGAATTAGGTTGACAATCAACACTCTTTAGACGCCAAGATCGTAATAACGCTCGCCCTTCACCACTTCCTATTGCTTTAGCTGGAAAAAAGAAGTGGCGCAACAAACTCCCTAGCAGCACAGAATCGGTTGAAGGACACTGAACGAAAAACAATATAAATTTTATTGTTATTACGCATAAGGGCATTTAGTGTCCCTCAAAGTGTTAAGTTAGAAGAACTTGATTCTATACAATAGTAGGTATTATACAAAGTAAGCAAAGTGTTGTGCAATTTCTATTGGCAAGAAATATAAACATTTGATGTGAGTAATTACAAAATAGCTATTTCGCGAACTTGGCAACGTTGAACATTTAGATGAAAAATAAAATCTGTAATAAGTTTCTCAGATTTATTTATTACCTGCTTACTTTAGTTATTAAGTTTAATTAATAATTTTTGTTACCTCAATTTGTTATTATTTTGTTTATGTTAATTTTATTACTAAAGATTTAAGATGGTTACTTAGCATTATATAAAAATATATAGGCTATTATTACCTGTATACCTATTACCAACTGTGTAGTAATATTTGTACGCCTTGCAAGACAGCACATAGTGACTCAATATTTTTCTATTTTTATAACATCGTATACCTATGTGTACAAATAAATAAATTTGAATTTGAATTTGAACAATAATAATTTCCACCACATTATGAGCCGTAATTCAACCATTTTAGACATGCTTTTAATTTTGAAAGATTTTTTTTTTAAACTGCTTATTCATATAAAACCTATGTGGTCAAATCGTATGGAACAGCGATTTTTTTTTATAACCTACGAAAAACCTTAATGCAGAATCTGCAGAACCCAGAACCATGTACTGAATCTATGGTTACAGTCGATGTCCTTGCCACCCGGTGTATACTTTTTTATCTCATTGTATTCTATTGTTTCTTTTATTGTACACCAAAAAATACACTACAAAACATATAATGGGCCGAACTATCGCTTTCTACGATCTCTTTCAGGCAACATTAAAATAGACGATGACTGTCTGGAAAACAGGGTTTTAATTTAGTGTTTTATTTAGTTCCTCTCTCTACTTATTTAAAAATTTGCTGTGCCCGACAGGGCCCATAATTGTTTCTATTATTTTTCTTTTATCTACCACCTGTAATTGTACATTATGGATTGCAATAAACGATTTGAGATTTGTTATTTTTATTTGGTTAGACTGGAAGTCGACCCGACGTTCCAATTTTAATTGTCTATGTTCCTTCTTTCAAAAGAAATAAAAGCAAAATTAAATAGCTATACAATATATAAAGCCCATATCCTTGAGAACGTGTACATATGCTGGTTTAATGCGTTGTTTTCATTCACATGTTGAATAATTCAATACTCAATTCACTATTGCATATCATAAATTATTATTATTCATCGTGAATACTGTTAGTGCATTTTGCGCATTGACCTTTGTGTTTATAATATTGTCACCATAACGTGTAATAACGTGATCGCGTTATTAATAGAATGTGATTTTGCGGGCTCGAAATAGGGCATTAATTTTGAGTGAACTGAATTTGTCATCATTATTACTGTCTGATGTCCTTTAAGCTGTGCTAAACCGCCTAATGCCCGTTTTGACTAATACTAGACAACAACTCAATATTATTACACGTTGGATTTTGTGCTGTCAGCGCTGAACCTAGCGATGAAAATCCATTTGATTGCTTTTATAAAGCTTGTGTTTTGTATATTTACGTGTTGCTTAGTGTAAGTTAAAACTGGCATAAATGTTTTATCATTGTGACATGGCTGCGTTTGCGTTACCGATATAATTTGATGTTTACTTATTTATTTTAATATAATTATACTAAAAATAGCACTTTCATTGGAAAGAAAAATGGGCCATCTTTTGAAATAGCTTGCTATCTTTTGAAATAGGGTAGTATGATATTTTTTTTCCAACATGGAGTGTCAAAGTTATCTGACAATAATTTTGTAAACCATAACTCGTCAAAACTTAATTTACTTTACTTAGTTAACAATGTTTATTACTTTGATTTGTGGTTGCGATTAATAGCACTGTTATTTAAGTTTACATTATTAAAAAAGTCACTGTGAAATTGTGAAATTTGTGATCACAGTACTTAAAAATGCGACCAAGGGTGTCAAACTTTCAACTTTTTCGAAAAATGTCTAGCATCGCTTGACTAAGTGCCATGATTTTTTTTTTCATAACTGTTATACCTTGGCGTCTCGCCCGGTACCAGGTTATCGTTGAGTTTCGGGACACCCTGTATATATATTTTATACTTAGGTGATGGCTGCCTTACTTCTTCGGCCATCTCAGGCCTTGTACGAGTATTATACAGGTTGTTAAGTTAAACAATTTGCATACTTTAATTAAGGGAGTGTAGTACTCATGAAAATGAACAACTTTTACTCTGGGACCAACCCTGCATAAGCATAATCAGCCTGTAATGTTCCCACTTCTGGGACACAGGCCTCCTCTCAGTGAGAGGGAGTGGGCCGTAATCCACCACGCGGGCCCAGTGCGGGTTGGTAGATGTCACGTGTCTTCGAATGTTTAGGTTCTAGGACATACCGGTTTCCTCACGATGTTTTCCTTCACCGTTTTGATAGCAATGGCGATGAAATAATTTACAGAAAGTAAAGCGCCTGTCTGGGTTCAACTTACGACCTGCAACTCGTAAGTCGCGGTCAACCAACCCTGATATCGCACAAAAACCGCTACACTATACATTTATGTTCGCATAATTCGACAAAATGGGCAACAGCAGATTTTTTTAATATTTCGGAGTTAGTCCCATTGTACGTTGTTCAATTTCATGAATACTTGACTCCCTTAAAGTAGGTCCCTCGTTAAACCTAACACCCTGTATAAGTTTTAATATACAAAGTATTCAAGTCGCTAGTACATAAAGGGATAGTAGTTGTTGTAGTCACTGATCCGCAGGGTAATCTAGTTAAACAACATCTGTATGAATAGGCTAACAAGAACTAGTTCCCCTAAGGACTGATGCGGTCAGACAACAGTAAGACCTGCGTTAAATATCTAGATATCATAAAATCTAGACTGAGATCTCAGAATTACATTATCATGACATAGGGTCTGCATCAGACCTTTGTCAAAGCTGAAGACAGCGGTTGTCAAGATCTTGTATGAACGAAAATGTAGTGATAAAATATCTTTATGTAAGTATATTTTGTTAAGTAATGAGTTTTATCTTTTCACCTTCTCGAGATTAAATTGTTGACGAAATAATTTCGTTTCTGGCACAAACTTATAATCCATTAAAGCGTAGGTACTGCTGCCGTTTTTTCGCAAACTGATAGTTCAAAAACCCCTCTCAGCTCGTTTTTACTAGCACTATTTTCAATATCTTTGACGTCTCCAACATCATCATCATTCTCCTGTCCGTATCCAAATTTATTTGGGGTCGGCGGAAAATGTCCTTTTGTTCCATACTTTTCTTCTTTTCGTCATTTTGGTATTCACCCCTTTCTAGCAATATGATCTTTCACACAGTCTATCGTTATCCTTTAGACGTCTCCATACCCGTACACAATAAAGTAAAGTTTCTTAGGCTTATTGAAGCTCTATTTAGATCGTGGGTAGTATATGAAGGAAAATACAAATACCTAAGTTTTATTTATTTATTTATTTATTCATAAACGTACACCAACAGCTTCTGTATACAAAATATCAAATAACAGTAGATAATAGTTGAGGGCTTATACAGTTGCCAATAATAGGTGAACCAACATTCTCAAATACAGTGATAGCCTAAGGTAAAAACGAAATGCATAAAAATACGTAAGTTATAAGATTGCAGAGGTTGTAAGAAATACCTACATATTATTACAATAAAATAAATCTTTAGGTTGTGTGAGTTGCGTGCTTAGGGACATCAAAATGTGGGTCTTAAAGTGTGTTATTGAGTCATGATGATGACTCAATAACACACTTTAAGACTCGTACCTACCTACTCACAAAATGTTGTACAAACATTCTAATTCATAACATAACACAAAATAACGCGAGCCTGACTCCCGGGAACAGACAGCTAATGACTTCATTAAAACAATTACACCGCTTTGCAATAGTCAGCGGTACAAATTGCCAAAGTTTCCAACATGAATTCACTGTAAGCCCTTGGAAACTAAACAACTTTAATCAAACTACTAATGAATAAAATTGAGGTGTCAAGAAAGAAAATTAGGTTTATTTTAGTTTATCAAAATATTTAGTATAATCAGGGTATTTTCGAAAGAAACGAATTGGATATAGTAGATGTGGTCATCGACGTAATGTATTTCCTACCCATCTACCTCGACCCTACACTTAGTGGTCATAGGTTTTGTTTTAGATCGATTCATCGCGAGTCCAACCGTGCTTGCCAAGCCTGCCGTGCTTAAGTCTTGAAGCATATTCTGTATTTCCAGAACTATGGGGGCAAAAAGAACTACCTATGTCGTCAGCAAATCGGAGGTTTGTCAACCTCCTGCTGCTCACTTCAATGCCCTTAATGGTCGTCCATTTATGACTGCCAGTGTTCTAAATATCTCCTCGAGAGTGCTTGTGAATAATTTCGGAGAGAGCGGGTCACCCTCCTTAACACCCTTTTGTATCTTAGACGATGATGGTCCCGTAGTATTCAGTTTGATGTCTACGGTAGTGTTGTGGAACGTATATTTCTTAGAAGGTCTATAATATAATTATTGCGGTTCCAGATATTGGTTTTAAGACTTAAATATTTCGAAGTGTTTCATACTTCCGAAGGCCTTCGTATAATCTACGAAGACTAAGTAGAGTGGTTTATTAATTCATCATATTTTTTTAGTAGTTGTTTATAGGTATGGTTATAGGGTCGATTGTTGAGAAGCTAGGGCAAAATCCGACTTGTTCTGGTAGCTGATTATTATCCAGTTTCCCTTATAGGCTATATTATGTATTAATTTAATAAAAGTTTTGTAAATGTGAGATGTTAAACTGGTTGGTCGGTAATTGCCGATGTCACGTTTGTCGCCTTTTTTACGCAGGAAGGTTATATGTGAACGGCACATTGTTTTTGGAACTTTTTCTGATTGTAAAATGGTGTTAAACAGGTTCGCAAGGTGGGGCAACAAAATGGTAGAGCCAATTTTGAGCACTTCACTTCACCACTTTGCCCAGGACTTCTATCATAGCGCATTGTAGTGAGTACTTTGTTCACTTCATGACCGTTTATTGGGGGAAAGGAATCAAAAGATTTTTTTTTTATTTTTAACTTGGTTGCAATTTCCATGGTTTTGTGCCGTCATTGTCTACTAAACAATGAATCCAACTTTTTCCTTTTGTAACCCCTTTTTTTAAAACTCTAAGGGATTTAAGGTTTTCCAAGGCTGGTTTTAACCAACTGCATAAAAACAAAATTAAAACTTCGATAAATAAAACTAAAAGAGCATGTTAGCGGTTCTATTTGCAGACAATAAGTAGATCTTCTGTAGTGCATAATCTATGGTTAGTAAATATTTATGTATATTTTTTCTACAGCTGAAGTAATTTAATTTATAGATAGGTACTAACTTTCCTATGAACAGAAATGGGCCTTTTTTTTTTTGTGGGTGGGAAATCATCAAATAACTTCTCCCGCTCTGGGCAGAGCAGGAAGGCGTGTCAGACTCTTACTGACTAAAACCCACCCGTGTTCCTACAGTTGCCTGTGCCAGGGGCCACGGTAACCCTCTTGGACTTTTCCGCAACCCTAGCAGGCATCGGTCCTAGCAAACCCCGTCATTGGTGCGTACATCTCTTTGAGGCGCGCGTGGAACACAACGCTCTGTCGACCCGGGCCTGGTCCTTATCGAACGGCGAGCTGCCCATTGCTCGCCGTTCGCAAGCCCGCGCCTACGGTGGCCGGGAATCGGCCTGCGATTCCCGACGCCCAGGGCGTCTCCTGCAGCGGCTAGGGGCGTGAGGGCGCAAATTTTGCCTCTCCCTCACGCGTTCCGCCTCCTCCTTCGCGAACATTACTGCTTCGCAGAAGGAGGTGACGGCTTCCCAAGCCCTCTCGCTCCGTACCGTGGCCTGGACCAAGGCCGGACTCGAGAGATCGCCACCGCCAATCGCCTCCACGAGGACACGGCGGTGCTCCGCCCAAGCCGGGCAGACCTCCACCGTATGCTCCACCGTGTCCTCCGGGCGATCCACACAATGGTGACACCCGGGCGTTTCCTCCCGCCTTATCCGGAATAGGAACCTCCCGAAACAACCGTGTCCGGTGAGGACCTGCGTCAGGCGGAAGGTGAGGACGCCGTGGCGCCTCTCTAGCCACTGCTCAAAGAGGGGACTTATCGCCGCAATTGTGGCGTGCCCAACAGAAATGGGCCTAAGAATGTAAAAAATGTTTCTATAAAGACATGTTTCGTGGTTGCATTAGATCTGCATTCTTTATTATTCCGTCTCTTGTTAGTATTGTCAGCATTGTAAGCATGGTGTGCTGTTTTAATACTAAGTGCATAATGAAAAGCTTGCGAACCTTCAGTACGGTGCAGGACTTATATAGCAGATCTGTGGGAAGGAAGAAGGGATGGAAGTATGCTACCATTAAAACTGCTCTCTGAGCTCTGCCAAGAGGAAGCATATTAGTTTTGGTGCGCCACCCCAAGAAGTGACACAGTATTGAATTAAAGATGAAGACAATGGGCCAAATAAACATGTGTGGTTAATTTGGAATCTGCAAAGTATCGCAATTTTTTTAAACATATGTCAGTTTGCGCACTATTATAAATAGACTTTCAGTGTTCTCTAAAAGGGTGAAACCGAGAACGAGAAACCTAAAATACCGATATGTTAAGTTTCTCGTTCTGAGGATAAAAGGATAATTACAGTAAATAGTTTCAGCTGCGTCCCCCTTAACACTATTGTCTCTAATTTATTTAGAAGAATAGAAACAGACACCGTTTCGAAGGCCTTGACTAAATCAAGGAAGACTCCCAAAGTCTGGTTTCCTTTGCCGAATTCTTTGAACTATACTCAGTCAGGCTGTGCACTGCATCGGCCGTCGATATTTTGGCTCTAAATCCAAATTGCTCAGTGGATAAAATGTTGGTAATTTATACATTTTTTTTTTCAATAACTGGTCGTTTTTTTCTCTAGTATTTTTGATATTCAGAGGAGTATGGATATTGGCCTTTATTTATTAACTAAGTCTTTGCTTCCAGATTTAATGATATGAACTGCTTTTTGAGACAACTAGGGAAAATGCCTTCGGAAAGACAGATTCCACATATATACGTTAAGGGAAGTACCAAAACACGCTTAAAGAGTTTAATGATCTTATTGCTTATATTAACCCCTCCAACCGTACAGTCATCTTTTAGCCCGGAAATTATTCGGGATTTTTCATCTTCATTAGTGTCCAGCATAGCAAAAGATTTAAGGTTACAGCTATTACTTGATTTTCTGAAAGGTCATAATGTTTCAAAATGTCTTTACCAACATTTACAACAAAAAGTAAGTACATTGTTAGCTGACAAGGGTGGTGAAGGATTGGTAAGCAGTAAACTCGAATTTGATTCACGCTATATAGATATATTGGTGACATTTATAATATGTTTCCAAAGTTGCTTGCTATTGTACCCTGTTCTATTTAAAAAAAAATATATCGTAATTATTTTTTAAATTCTTAAGAATTTAAATTATTTTTTTTTTTTTTTTAAGTTGCAGAAATTTATGAATCTTTAATAGTTGGTTGAATTAGTAGATTATCAGGGTATATCTTTGTTTTTTTGATGAAGTTATCTCTGGGTCTTATACACTGAATTAGTTCAGGAGTGATTCATGGTGCAATATATAAAATTTCTTATTTACTGTGGAAACTGTCGTGGCTACGTAAAATTGCTTGTTGTTCATGTTTTATTAAGTACTATAAAGCCAAATTAGCGTCAGCTGTATATTGTAAACTAGGCTAAAATCAAGGTTGCGTAAATTATATTCGAGTTTGTTTGTGTTTAATTTGCTCACAGTCTGGGGATGATTAAGCTTAGGCAGTGTTAACAATAATATAAAATACTGGTTTTGATCATCATTGTATATGATCGAGCCAGGAACCACTCCGATGAGTAAGCAATGTATGAGCAGGGAGAAAACCACGGTATGAGCAGATATTAAGGTAAGCTTGGGTGGGTCCCTGCATCGCAGTTTTCAGACTCAATATTTATATTAAAATCACCTATTAGAATATTATTGTTAAATGGGCTTAGTGCTTGAAAAACCTGGTTTAAGGAATTTTTAAAAGAACCTAAATTTCTAGCGGAAGAGAATCTGTACATAGCGATAATCGCAGGTTTCTTTGATCTACACCTGCTCTTATAGTCATTCACATTTACGCTCACAAGTTTCCTCACCATAATTATTTTCCTCATTCGTCCGCATCTCATGGCCTTATTGAAGGAAAACACACGGGGGTGCCATTAAATTGATGGAAGTTAAGGCCCTCCATCACCTGCTTCTATTTTTCGAGGTAATGTTTCCTGTAACTATAATGTGTAAATATTTGGCTATGATTTTCACATGATGGTCTAACTTATAGAGGTACGAGGAACAGGGTGTAAAGTTCACTCATACCTCCATAGAAAAGGGAGGATCCTCCGACCAGACGGGTTTCGTGTCTGATGGGCATCTGCCCAACGATTTATGTCGGGACGTTGTATCTATGCTAGTTGCGTGGTAAACTCTGTTTGCATGAAGCAGGATTTTCGTGACGTCATCGTCAGTGTGATGTGTAGTTCGCACGTGGCGATGTTGATACCGCTACAAAGTAAAGGACCACAATCATTGTCAACAAAATAAAAATAGAATTGTCTCCTAGGTAAATTGTGTAAGTGGGCCTGAGGTAATATTTTATCAGGACAATTCGCAAGCCTGATAATGCGTCCCAAACTTTGACCTCGAGGCTACGTATTTTCAATGTATGTCTCTAATAAATGGTTTATTTATTTATTATTTATTTATTTAACCATTTATGTACACACTTATATAAACAGACAAGAAGAAAAAAAAACAGAAAAATAGGTACAAAGGTGATGCTTATTTCTAATGAAATCTCTTCCAGCATACCTGCGATAGGATAGCAGATTTAGAGATGTAGACAGCGTGTGTAAGACTAAAATAGAAAATAAAATACATAAAATCAAAAACAATTCACTTAATAAAATAAAACGAATAGTATGAGAATATACATACATACATACTTCTAAAATAAATAACACTAGAATATTAATATATACGCAACTATGACGAAGTGGAAAGATAGTGTTCTTTCAATAACAATAATGTGTTTAATGATTTTAGTCTCATAATATTGTTTCTGTCCAGTTTAAAAATAATTTTGGATAAGTCTGGTTTTATAAAGTAAATCAAATTAAAAATGTCAGTAGGCTTTTACATTTTTCTTTTCGATTTTCTTGTAATATATATTTCAAGTTTTGACGGACAACATTTGAAAAAAAGCTTCACTCGCAAACTGTGAAAGACAAGTAGATAATTAAAATGGTATAAAAGTTTCAAAACACAAATCGAAAAAGTGTAATTGGTTCTTCAATTTCACATAATAGTTTGATGGATGAAGAACAGTGTACTCGAATGTATAACATCTTAATTCCATGCCCTTAAGGTTATTTCGACTCGGTCAACCATTACTAATATAGGTATTATAAATTATGATTAATGACTGATGTCTAGAGCTTAATTTTTTTATGAGTATCGTATGTCTTCCCTGGTGAAAAGCCTTTTATATTCACTAAGCTTATCAACAGCCCCGTTGGTGCAGTGGTCGCAAAGGGTGCGTCTCAAATCATATAAAGTTATTTGGTATATTTTCATTTCAATAACGTTCACACGAAATCCAACTCGGATAGGTTAAGTTAGAAGCCAGATCCCCTCTATTGTTGGGGAATCATTTGGGTTAGGTTAGGTTAGAACAGTGACTACCGGCCGTAGTCGAGTCTGCCGGCCGTAGTCGAGTCGATGGTCGGCAGCGCCGAGTCCAGGGACGCGGTGGTCTCCTTCTGCGAAACAGTCGTCTCGCAGAAGGAGGCTGCGGAAAGGGAGAGGGTGATTTCATCTACTCAACCGGCCCGCAGAAGGCGCACCGATGGTCTTTTGAGTGGTCGGTATATATACCTCTCAAAAGATAAAAAAAAATATGATAATGATGATATTGATGAATTTTTAACGATAATTTTTTTTTTATTTTAAAATGATATCAATCATTTATTATATTAACTAACCATTATATCAAATGAAATTATAGATTCAGTTGTTATATCTTGTAAATATTAGAGATTTTGTAATTATATCATATATTACTTACCCGCTCGCAAGCGTCAATGCTGCTTAGAGTTTTTAATTAGGAATTTTCTCAGTAGCAACTTGGTGTCTGTATTTGTGACCTTTATGTCACCGGGCTCGCCCACTATTACATGAGATGGGAGTTATAACGTTACTACAAGTAAAAGATGGGTTATCTAAAAACTAGACTTTCTTTTTTTCAAAATATCTAAACAATTCGTGTAGCCTTTATGTAGCAGAATCTAACTCATAACTTTCGTACATTGTATTAAAATTACTTCTAAACACTTTCTTTAAGGCCCCTGTAAGATCAATTAACAAACAAACAACCTACATACATATACATTATGAAAGTAAACATCAACTAATGTTAGACTATTGGTATTTAATTGGTTTAATTAAATAACAATAGTCTCACATTAAGTGACAGTAGTAATTAATCAAAGGGTCGAATCTATTAGGAGTGTAATGACTGAGCAGGGGAAAACAAATTGAATGCTGGACATCAATTTATAAAAAGGGTTGTACTATGATTGGTGTGCGTCATAATTTTGTATTTTGAAACTGTGTACCTATGCACGTACCTACTAGTGCAGCTGTACATGGATCTTTTGATGCCTGGTCACAATCGGAACTAACGCCATTTTCTTTTTCAATAAAATTGTGTGGTAGTTCCACATAAATGTTGTAGAGAGATGTTTACCAATAACGCCCCTTATCAATGCCATTCAGGACATAAAATATCCTTGTAGCACCATTTGTAAGGATGGCTGTCTGTGATGTATCTAATGTGAACCTACATCGTTCAGATCGTACGGCAAAAAGCTTGTTCAAATTTCTTTTACAGATCGAAAATGTTTAATACTTGACGGTCTCTAGCCTGCCACACAGAATTTTTTTTGCCGACTGCTAAATTCATTACAGCGGATGCAACCATCCAACCATGTTAGTTGTCGGTCGTTCTACTCTGTACGCAATCAAACAGACTGCTAGATGAATCAGATGGAATTGATTTGAAAGATATGAGAAAGCACCTTTTTTGGGATACGTTGCAAGTACCAGCAGGAGCATGTTAGCGCAATAGATGTCATACCTATAGGGGGCTATATTGGTGTCATTGTTTTTTTTTTAATAACGTACAAATTAGGTGTCGTGACTACCTCATCTGATGAACCTTCCAATACTTTAGATGTCATACCTATAGGGGGCTATATTGGTGTCCTTGTTTTTTTTTTAATAACGTACAAATTAGGTGTCGTGACTCCCTCATCTGATGAACCTTCCAATACTTTAGATGTCATACCTATAGGGGGCTATATTGGTGTCATTGTTTTTTATAAAGTACAAATTAGGTGTCGTGACTACCTCATCTGATGAACCTTCAAATAGGCGTCGTGACTTTCTCATCTAACGAACCTTCCAATTCTTTGGAATGTGGATAGGTAGGTTACAGGATTTGTATTACCAATGTAACAACATAATGATGAGCATTTAGCTGTCCTACGTCAGTTTGTTTTCATTTTACACGGTCAATATTAGGTCGTTCTGGAACCGAAAGCCATATACTCGATCATCGAACTCAAAACGACTGAGACTATTATTTTCAATAAGTTACAATAAAACAAAATCAAGAAAATTTAATTTATTGTTTTTTCGTGTAATAGTGAGAACTCGTAGTAACGCTTCCTTGCGATCAATGCATATGTGTGTAAAACGTATCGACGAAGTGCAACACTTGCGAACGGTACCCACCCATTGAAAAATTCATTCATCGATCAGACAGCATGATCCGTAAGCCACGCCCCCGGCCCCTTACAGTCTAGCCGACCGCCCGCGCGCCCCCGCCATTTCTAATTTCTTATTCCTTTCTAGTATTGTCTCGCGTTTCGTTGTATTAGGTCACGCACGCGCAACCTAATTACGCGCCAAAAATTGGAGTTTTGGGCTATGGTAGAGTTTTATGTGACATGGCGAACCATAACTTAGAAGAGGCCAGACGTTTGTATGCTCAGCCGGAACACCTGAACTCACTGCGCGCACGTGGACTGACTGACGCGCACTGACCCTCAAGTTCCCTTCATCTCCACCATCCTGGCTGTAACCCAGCGCCTCCTCGATCATGGACAGTTTCGAGCGCCCACACACGCGCAGGGCCGCGGTAGACTACCATATTCGGCGGAGTTGGTGGAAGACATACAGGAATACTTCGAACGCGACCCACGCGGCCACGTCGTAGTACCATATAATGGCGGCCAGGCGATTCAATGTAAGCCAATATTATGTATCTCTCTGGCACATTAACGCGGTCTGTTCTATCAGTTCAGTGCGTGCGTATTTAAACAGTGTGTTTGGTGAGCAGTAGATAGGTCGTGGTGGCCTTGTGGTTTGGCGCATGGAGCCCTGACTTAACACCACTGGATTTTTATGTGTGGTTCGAGATAAAAAGACTAGTTTCTTCCGATTACCGTACTACTCGAGATGACTTAAGAAGTGCGACAGTGGACGCTTTTAATATTGCGAAAAGTGAAGTGAATAAAAGAGTACCTACAAGTATGTAAGTATTTACCTACTTAGATACGAAACATGTACTCGTAGTCTCGTACTTACTTGTTACTGACGCGACGGTCCTAAGCCCGTAGAAATTATGAAGGAAAAATTAGAGTTATTTAACTGATAGGTATGTAGATAAACGCAATTTAAATCAAACAATGGTTATGAATACGGAATCAAACGATTTATTATTGTCGCGGGTACTTAGGTATCTACAGCAACAAAGTGCAAGGTGCAAGTAAGTAGGTACTGATGACCGCGACTGGTGACTGAACACCACAGTGAAAGGTGGACATCTTGTTCACTGTGTACCTACCTACATCAAAACAATATTTTTTGACCGTGGGAGGACAAGGAGGTTCCTCAATAATATCCTTGCTAGCAAATTTCTAGTATTAATGTACCTACCTACTGAAGAAAAAAAACTTTTTATTACATTAAAATTCCTGCTTGCCATTTGGACGTACCGCGACTATTTAAGCGGATATATACTCTAAACATATGGCTGTAGTACTATGTCTATTTTATCTATGCGTACGTTGAGGTACCTAGTTCACAGAGGTCGCCGATCGCCGTTAACATGCAATAGATAAAATAGGTACACAAATAAAAATACGAAAAGCGAATTCGGCCTTTATTTCTTAACCGTAAACGGTAACAAATCGAAATTTCACCAAACTAGGTACAAGTAACGTAGGTACGCAGTTTACTAAAATTATTCTGAGAAGCCACAGAATTGATGCACAACCGAATTCAGCGGTTAACTTTATAAAAATAAGGTCTTAATTCGGTACAATATTTTCACAGAAAAGGGCACCACCAACTTATAATGAACTCTATTTGACAGATAAAACGATTCATTTTTCTGTTTGAATTGCCTGCATTTGTGTTGCCGCCGCCAGTTACACCGCCGCCGCCGCCGCGCCGTTACATTGTAAGAATTGGTTTCGGCAGTATTATTTTTATTCATCATAATTTTATTATGGTAGGTAGCTGTATGCTTATTAAGTACCTATTAGCTCGATTGGTGGACACTTGATTCAAGGCCTTAAATAAAACTCACAAGCGTACTCGTCATGTCTAGTTGAGGTAATAGACCGTACGATTACTAGTGATTTCGTGATGCGAGAGTAGTGAATGAAATTTCAATTAATTTCTCTCGTTTACGAGGAGATGTGATAGTAATAAACACCGTGCCGTGCGTCCAATTAGGTTCCAATACAAACGAGAGATAACGGAGGTAAATGAACTTACACCAACCTAAATCGTACCTACCTGAAATAAAATACCTACTTGCAGCAACGTCCGTTGACCCACCACGAGCGCGCTATCGCACAGCTGTTCGTTTATGAATGAAATAGTGGAAGGGCTACTAAGATTTAACTCGAATGACAGAATAAAAGTGATAAATTTCTAACTTCTATATTAGATGTCTTAAAAAAATTATAACAATGCCAATAGTAACTATTAATCGTCTGGAGTTACTGTGTTTCGGCTCCAGAACGATGTAAAATTATTCGTGTATACAACCTAAGCCTCATGTACCACAAAGCATCACTGATTGCCACATGAAATTCAGTCCAATGTACGAATATCCATGCGAATAAGTCGTGAAAATCCCCTTGTCACCACTCTTACAAAGCAGGCTTCATTACATATATTTACCATCCCATTCTCCGATCAAATAAACTCATTATTCGTTCATTCATTCGTTCCGATCAATACCCGTGATGGGGCCCGTCTAAACCGCGCTTTCGAAATACGTTTCTATTATGTTGGTACCAACGCGTTGTAATTATACGTGTCAGTGCGTCAAGTTGCCTCCTATTGTGTAATAAAGGTTTATTCGGAAGGGGATTAACTGGATACTATGTTTTTTATATGTTCCGTGTTTGTTAAACAGATTACACTTTCGGTGGCAAGTAAGCTGGGCACTGTATTTTTCGTCACTCATGTCGAAATACGTGTACATACGTATTTTAAAATATTACTTCTTATTGCTAATTACTGTATTGAATATCGATGTAATTAACGGCACGGTTGGCGCAGTGGTTAAGCGATTGATTGCTGCGTTACGTGTCGCGGGTTCGATCCCCGCACGGAACAAATATTTGTATGACCTGCTAATAGTTGTTCCGGGTCTGGCTGTTTGTATATGTGACTTTAAATGTTTGTAAACGCACCCACGATACAGGAGAATTTCCTAGTGTGGGGCAAAGTTTAAAAAAAAAAAAAATTAACTACAAAAAAGATTACAATATTAAGAAAATATCTCCTTTTTTACCACAAAGCTGCGAGACCTACCTACTTATGTCTCCAATTAACCAATTAATCATTCGTAACACACGTTGACTTATGCAGTATTACGTTACAGTATCCTACTGAGCATCAATGTGATGCGGGATACATGAGACAAGGTAATTAATAGCATGTTAGATAAGGTCAGCTGCGGAAATTGGACGAGGGACATTTGAAGCTGTTCCTTCTTATCGAACTTCTTTTCGAAGCTGACCTTCGTTAATATTTCTAAACACTGAGACACTTCCCACTATCCTAAAAATAAAAGAATGTGTTAAATAACCCTAACTATTTTATTTTTTATTTTTGCAATCAATATTTGGCAATAAACCAATATCTAATACTTTTGTTGTCACACAGACATAATGTTTCAATTATTTCCAGCTTTCTCAAAATTAGATAAGAAATTGACAAAAGGGGGTTTTTTACGTCCACGGAGATCCCGTGCATTACTTGTACGTGTGCGTTGACCATATTATGTTATATAAGCCCTTATCCTACCAAATGTACAGACATTATGCTTAAGTGAATTTAATCCGTTAAATGTCACAAATAATCTTTTAGTTCTATTCAAAGTTCCTAACTTTGTTTATTAGTTTCAAAGCCGAGCGAAGTTTAGCGTAATCGAGTATATTTTGTATGATCTCCTTCGGGAATTAAACATACTTGTATGTATTCTTCTGAAGAATATTAAATACAAAGAATTGTTCATTCAGAAAATCTAAATAAATGGAATGAAATGTACCTACTCTTTCTTTTTAATATTGAAAGATAACAGAATTTCAGTTCAGAAGAATTAACCTCCTGGGTTCGTTCCCAAAATGTTCAGGTTATCCTTTCAGGAAGTTCAAAGTCAAAGTCAAAGTCAAAGTATCTTTATTGTTCCCAGTAATAGCCCGGAGTTTGGTATTGTTTCTGGTTAATAGCAACAGCCGAGCTATTCTGTAACAATCTCACCGTGTTAACTTAAGTGAAGTGAGCATAAATTGAGTTGTCGATCGTGTCAATCCCTAGCATCAGGTGGAATGATAGCTCACTGTACCTAAGTTATCACGGTGAGGTTGTTACAGAATCGACCGGCAGGCTTGTTTCTATTAAATAGGACTTAAGTCTTTCCCAGTTCCATGTCCCACATATGGGCCATGTGGATTCTTTAACTGTTCTTTGTGCTTCCCAATTGTGAAATTGTTAAACATTCTAGCAACATGTAGGGCGCTTTCGACCCTACTGGCGTGACGTATGATCTGTTATGTTATGGGTATACGAAATATATTAGAATGTATCTTAAATATAAGACTGTAATTACGTTAATTGCACTTGGAGAATTAAAAACAAAAATAATTTTACTTAATTTATTTTAAAAAGTTTGAAAAATTAAAAAGTGCCCGCCTCACGTAACGCTCATTTATTTTAATAAAATAATAATATTTATAATAAAAAAAACATGTAAGTATACAAGAAAAGTTCTTATATTTTTGTACGTGTGTATCATAGTGAATATTAATAAAACATCATTTTTATAAAAAGCTACGTAAACTAGGCTACTGATATGAATGAAATACGGCACCAGTTCACCGAATTCTGGAACTAATAAAAAAGCCCGGTCTTGATGTATCAATGTTTTCGGGAGTTATCGTTCGTGCATACAAAATCAGCGTACAGAGATCAGGGTGTCCACGTAAAAAAATTTGGAACCGTTTTTTTTTTTCAAAGTAGCAACATAAAATGATTTTTAGAAAGTATAATATGGTTTAATTTAAGTGCTTTCTCGACGTTCACCTACTCATATAAATGATAAATGACTTTGTTTCTATAAGTAGGTTTGAACGAACACTTTTACACATCAAACGTATTTTAAAAACTAGATGAGGTCGGCATTTCCTGTCTGACTACTCTGAGAAGAAAGGCCGAAATAAACTCAGAGGTTACAGTCTCTTTTAAAGTCCACACAAAATCTTGGTCAGATCATGTGAAGGCTATGTAGATCGGTGTCTGAAATGGTCTTTTGAGGAAAGAACCACACAGATTGAGTGGACCTGTCCAGTCAGTGCACGCAATTGTCAGCAATCGTGCAGCTCAACTTAGACTAATGCCGGTTGCAGACCAAGAGCTAAGCTAAGTTAGTTTAGCTTAGCTCGCGCAGCTGAGGTAAATTTTCATACTTGTGTGCAGACCGCAAACTATGAACACAAGTATGGAAAACTGCGTCAGCTATGCGAGCTAAGCTAAACTAACTTAGCTTAGCTCTTGGTCTGCAACCCGTATTAAGGAGCTCAACGATTCGACGAACAATACCAAAGAAAGGACATTTGAGTAGGCCGCATAAATTACTTAAACTGCCAGATCATGATTAAGATAACTGAGAAAAATACCAAAAAAAGCAATAACCCACATTTATTTATTTAAAACTCTTATACTATCATAGTTAGTATAGACATATTTCTCACATTCACAATAATTAGAATAATATTATAATAATCTTTGAGGACCATGTAGATGTGTGTCTGAAATGGTTTTTTAAGGAAAGAACCACACAGATTGAGTGGACCTGTCCAGTCAGCGCGCGCATTTGTCAGTAAGTATAAGTACAATATAGTTGTGATAGAGGCATTTGAAGGCATCACAAAATCGCTTGACCTTGACGAGTCGGGAGTAAGGCACTACCTCAACCGCTTCGCGTTATGAGGCGCGCAGTAAGACTATTACATTAAATTACGTACAAAATTAGCCTAAACGCCTATTCGAAGTATGAATATGGAATGGAATTTTACAGAGTTACAATAATTGGGTAAACGATTATCGAGGTCGAGGTCCGTGCGTCACAAGTGCTCAGCTCGCCGTTTCCGTGTTCGCTTTTGCAGCGTACGTTTTTCTATAATAAAAGTATTGAGTGGGCGATTCCCCTTATGCAGCTACGCGTAACATTGTTGTCTCAAAGTACTATTAGCTTGTTTATATGCCCATGAATGTATTATATGTTGCGTAAATTTCACTATGTACCCGAAAAATGGTGATATATATGAGACATTGCCCGTTTTTATTGTGTTACTTGTTGACAAATTTTTGTTAGATTTGCATTTTTATAGTTTATTGTGAGTTCATTTGTACAACATTTTTTTTTAAGCTTTTGTGTGCACACGTTTACATGAGAACTATTATCAGGATTATTCATTGAGCACGAAATTCGTATAAAGTTTTATTTTTTGACAACGATAAAAGCAGATGGTAAATTTTGCTATAGTAGTTCATCTGTTTTCTTCATTCTTCACTGTTTAAAATATAAAACAACCATTATGAAAAGTGTGACAATTAATAAAATAAAATTGTCATAAAACTTTAATATTTTAATTAAAATTACAAAACTGCAATTTCCTATCGCAGTTCATACTGTAACTGAACTTGATAAAGCCGTAGCTTTGTCAACTTTAGTTAATCAAGTTCAGTCGCTACGCCGTAGCGCCGTAGCGCCGTAGCACCGTGTACGAATGAGCTCATTACATATCCGGGCTGAGCGTGTAATGTCATGCATCCGGCGTAGCAGTGCGTAGCAAACATACGTTTTCCTAACAACGATTCTTGTTACGAGTTATCTAGCCACGATGTTATGCTCAACCTCCTCTGGAGAACATGTTGTGAGTACATTACATTTACACAAAATTTTGCTTATGTTTTAACAGAGTTCGTCGGTCCTGAATGTACCCAAGAAGCTAACATATTTTGTTTAGTAACAAGTTCGGATTCGACCTTTACGTGAAACAATGTAATCCGTTGACTTTTACGGATTAACTGAATACGATTTTTTTTTCGACTAAGATAGTACCTACACTTTAAGAACAACTTCGCCCCCGACACACCGCGTCGCATCCTATCGCCCACCCGCGTCATTACTTTATTTTCTGTTATTTTTTTTTCGTTTTGCTCGACTCCTCAAGGTCATAGCGTGATGTAAAATTGCCTATAACCTCCTTCCTCGAGAATTCGGTAATCACATGCAAAAATATTTTTTCAAATCGACTGGCAGTTTCAGAGATGAGCGCGTTCAAACAAACAAAAAAGCAAACCAACTCTTCAGTTTTTGTATATCTAGAAGCTTCGGAAATTAGCATGTTGAAACAGACAAAAAAAACCAAACATACTTTTCAGCTTTATTATTAGTATAGAGTTTAGATAGATATCATATGAACCGCAACTTAAAAAAAATAAATAACTAGAACTCAAAGCCCGAGTTGACATGAATAAGTATATTCCATGATGATAACACGAATGGTTAAAACGCAAAGCATTTCAAACACGTAATTAATGTGATTACTTAACCGACATTTCCGCGTTCAGCGTAAGCTAAAAATTGGATTGTGCGAAGTTTTCAGCAAATAGAAAACCGTAGACTCGTGTGAATTAATTTGTAATAGTAACTATACATTTGATCGTACGAGTACCTTACGTTTATTAAGGTTCGGTAGCATCGGCTTCCACTACCCCTAAATGACGTAGTAATAGGGATCAGGGAGTAATACTTTCACCAATAGGGAGTAATACTTTAAAAACTTGAATTTGAACGTTTTTTGGCATCGGTTATCGCTGATATATTATAAGATATCAGCGATAAACAATGCAAAATAATGTTAGTAAATTAGAGGTTCTTTTGACAGATTAGGAGAGATTAGAATGAGAAGTGAGGTTCTTAAAAAAGGATGTAGTCGGCTGCTTAACCGGGTTTGCCTGTGGTTGCCTTATTAATTTAAGGCTTCCAGCCAGGGCTTAAATAGCTTATAAACTAGGTGACTACACGCTAAAGGCACCCGGACGGACGGACTTCGGCTTAGAGCGTCGCTGGGGGCATGGGACGTGGATTGGGGCCTCGGCGGCGAGGAGGGAAGGACTGCAGTCTGTTTCTGTGTTTTCTGAGAGTACTGGTGGCCTTACTCGTCGTGTCGTCGGGAATAATTAAGACATGCCTCGGACGGTGAATCTTGCTTATACAGGAGGGGGTGTAGAGGGCGGCCGCTTTTATTAGGGGAATGGTGTGAAAAGAAGAAGAAAGAAGAAAAGAAAATGCGTTTATTTGCGGTAAACATGACGCAAAATATAACACAAACACAAAAAATAAGAAAAGGTCGGGGGAAACATGCGTCACGTCCACGCAAAACGGCTATCGCTCAGCTTGATGCTGCGACCCTATGCAAGACAGAGCGCCAACACTGGTTTTCAGTGACAGCCGGCGCGCGCTGACGTAGTGACGTCGTCCGGTGAGGCAAACAAAAGTTAGGACGCTGTACCAGTACAGCGTACCCACGAACGTTGCACTTAAATAAAAATATTTTTTTATTAAATTATATTCAAATGTTATATAATAGACTAAACAGAAATGTAAATGGAAATAGACATACATGCTACGAGAATATCATCAATCTCAATAAACGTTTTATGCTTTATGGCAACATTTCAAAGCGTCTCATGCGTACTTGCTTGCGTGCGTGCTTTACGCCACAGTCAAAGAAACGCTTTGCAAGGCGTTTCATGAACTGCTGGATGGTGGACCTTCTAAGGTCAAGGTGAAAGTTCACCTTACGGACATAGATGTGGGCTCCCGTAACCTTTCTGAGCTAACGGTTCTGGAGGTCTGCCTCTTATGAAGATGGCGTGGCTTCTCGTGTGCAAATACGACGCAGGCATAGTTCATAATGGGACGGATGACTGCTGCGTAGATGCGCAATCTGCACTTTAGTGACAATTTGCTGCGGGTGGTTAGTATGAAGTGAAGCCTACCGAGAGTGAAAGAGAAGCGCGAACAAGCCATCTTTATGTGCTCACTGAAAGTATTATTTATTATTTTATTTATTTAACCATTTATGTACACACTTATATAAACATACAAGAAGAAAATAACAGAAAAATAGATAATAGAGAATAGAAGTAAGGTGGTGGTCAAGGATTACACCTAGATATTTAGCTCGCTTCTTCAAAGGGATGGGCTTGCCATACATAGTGATCGGGCTAGGCCTCACCGATCACAGACGTTCTGATATTTAATCAATCAATCTGCCTAGTTTTTTCCAACTATGTTGGGGTCAGCTTTCAGTCTAACCAGATGCAGCTGAATACCAGTATTTTACATGGAGCAACTGCCTATCTGACCTCCACAACCCAGTTACTGGGTAATACGATACGCCCCCCTCCACCACCCCCGCCCTGATTGTCTGACTTTCGGGCTTCTGACGACCCGTAACGACTGTCAAAGATCCACGAATGACAGCCGGAATCAACAGCTTAAAACGTGCTTCCTGAAGCACGGAGGGGTATCGGTATGTAAAGATAGTCACCCATCCACGGATCAACCGCGGCAAGCGTAGCTTAACCTGATCGATCGATCCGTGAGGCTGTTATTACTTAGCCACAAGCCCTACGTATTGCCTGAAATACTCATTCGTTTGCAAATGTGGTTTTACGACTTTAGTGTCAAATTGACGATACTTACCATGTCTCATAATGTAGTAAAAGTGTCGAGTTGGCAACTCAAGGACTGTAATGAAGCTGAATTATCCCAAACATTCACAATTAATTTTGCGATCAATTCAAAGATATGTAACATCCACCACCCCGCACTGGGCCCGCGTGGTGGATTATGGCCCACTCCCTCTCACAGAGAGGAGACTTGTGTCCCAGCTGTGGGAACATTATAGACTGATTGTGTGATTAAAACCAATGTGACGCGACGCAGTGAAAACGAAAAACTGTTAAAATGACTGTCGACATTATGAAAATTCCTACAAAGATTAAGCACGCGTCGATTCAATTTAATTATAGATCACTGAGCTGGAGCGTGGCTCATGGTAGGTATAGGAGTGTTTTAAATGTGTGGATTTAATTAATCGAAAAGTGTGAGTTCATTAATCTTGTTAACGTATGACTAGATGGTGGGGAGTCCTCAATAAGTACACATAATAAAATTTTAAAGTGAGACCAGAATTAACTGAAATTTACTAGAATATTATGTACTTGGAGGGCGTTTTTGAGGCTGTTCTCATGGTGTCATTTGAGTCGAAAATGAATCAAAGAACTTTCTTCAAACGAACTTAGAATATCGTTTTTTTTTTTTTTATATTCAAAGCATATTTGACGGATGGGGTCGCCTATGTTCATTAGTGATATCAGATGGACTCACTGGGATGGCTGATGGCGATGATGACTGTAGGGAAAACTCTGTTAAAATCTTACTGTGAAAGCTTAGGAAAGTGAGCTTAAATTGAGCTGTCGCCAATAACAACTCACTTCCAGCTCACTTCAGCTAGTTATCACAATGAGATATGTACAGAAACGTGCGACTGATGTCGTAAAATGTCTTATCTCTGTTTCACCGCAAAAACTGCTGAATCAAGGCCACTCACACCAACACGCCATTCCACTACTTTTATAAGCATAAACCATTTATAAAATGAATAATCAACAAAGTAGGTAGGCTATAAAAGGAGCCACCTATCAATAAAACGCGGATTTCTCTTAAAATACAACATCAATAATGTTTTTTTTTCCATATCAGTAAGTTATTATTATGACCGTTTCCACCTAAAATTATCGTTTCATATTTCAGTTTACTTTACAGTTTTATATTTAATCATAATTCAATAGGTAATAGGGATGTGCTACTGAAAGGAAACGAGAATATTGTCGGTAGAAAATCGGTCATAAAACTTTCCCTTTTCAAGTTCTGCAAAAGAATCTGCTTTTAACGTTTTACGTCTTTAGAATTTTCTTAGCAAGAATATTCTTAGTCTTATTAAGATTTAATATCCTTTTAATTAAGATCCATTCGTTAGGTTTTACCTCTGCCATCGATGAATCGTTCATTTCGTTTTAAAATACTTTAATCTGGGCTAAGTCTGGATTTTGTTAGCATAATGCAAACACACCGTTGTTAAATTGTACAACCAGGGAAATTCTTTGTTTTTCAAATTTACACACTGTGTTAGTTCGCCTTGTTATAACAATTTCATACAACTGTCAAAGTATGACAACTGAGATTTGAATATACGGCCAATTTAAGTTGGTATCAAAGTCAATTTGATTAACAATAAATTTCCCTGAATTTACAGTCACTAGCACATCAATTGTAAAACTTGCACTACGAAAACGGCCCTTTCTGCTACGACATAAAGGCGCTGTTATTGTCAAATAGTTACCACTGATGTGCCGTTGACTGTACTGCTTTTGTGGTCATTTACAAGGAAGTTCAGTTTTGATATTAAAATAGATATTGGATATTGTGTTATAGGTAGTTTGTAAGTACTTAACAAAACATGATCTTTACCGATGGTTTTGTGGTAGTTCGCATAGGACTAGGATTATCACCCGTGTATCTTTAGTAGTAGACAATGATAGTCTGGTAATGAAAGTGCAAAATGGGTTTTCTTCGGGTTCATTATAAAGACCGAGGTTTATGGTCTGCATAATGAACATTTATCCGAAGAAAACCCATTTTTCACTTACACCCAGTTAAAACTCATTCATCATTAAAATACTCACGGGTGAAACCAGACTGCACGATTATGACAAGACTATTATTCTGACTAAGTTGGCTATTTAATATCAACCGTCTATGTATATGTATACTCAATTATTTGAACACTTACTAAGACACCTAGTTCTGTATGTTGACTTTGCACACCACATCCCTGGAGGACGTTAAGAGCCGTGACGTCATAGGCAGGTGTGGCCACGTCTTGCGGTTGTCGTGCACTGTTATTGACAAACTTCCCAGTTTGAGTAGTTCTGTAGGTAGTGCAAAGATGCGTGTGATTCATCCAATCACTAGAAAGTGATCGGATGAATCTGTCTTGAATTTGATATACACACATCAAAAGTGTCTAGGGATCAACATATATTTTTGCAATAACTTTTCTCCTGATTGATATTAATTAAAATTTTCTTTAAGGATTCATAAAATAAAGTGTTTTCGTTTGTCACAGTAACGATAAACCAAGTCACCTTTGCATTAATAAAGAAATTTGCCATTTTCCTAATAAAGGGATTTTTGACATTTGAACCACTAGCACAAAAGTTCGAAAAAAAGACTGAAATAACAGTTTTCTTTAAAATTTTATTGGGTAACTTAAACAATTAATAATCCGTGTTTCTACCGCGAACACTAACAACACAAGAACATCGGTTTGGCATACTCAAAATGAGTTCATCCAAATCACGCTGTGGAATGGCCGCCCATGTTCGTTGCAACAACAAAAAAAGGTCTTCTTGCGACTGGATACCCTCCATATTCGGCAGAGCTCTTCTCTGTAGCATATCCCATGCATGCTCAATCGGGTTCAAGTCTGGCGACTGAGCAGGCCAGGGCAGGACATTGATGTTAGCTGCGGCGAGAGTCTGTCTTACAACTCTTGCGGTGTGCGGTCGTGCATTATCATGCATTAACTGAAATAAGGGACCGATTTGCACTTGTAGAGGAACGATGACGTCTGATACAATCGTCTCAGCATAAATTTGAGCGTTGAGGTTGCCTCTGATCCAAATCAACTCAGTTCTTCCGCCGATCCAAATACCCGCCCATACCATGATGGTTCCACCACTATAAGGATGGACTTCCTGGCAGGATTTTAATCGCTGTTGGCGTCCAGGGGTTCTCCAGTGTCGTATACGTCTTGTATCCGGTCTCATACCAAAACGAGACTCATCAGAAAAGCACACGAAACGCCATTGTTCTTCTGCCCAATTTCTGTGTTCAAGAGCCCATTGATATCGAATCCTACGATTGTGCATTGCTATAGGTGGTACCCGTAGCGGTCTTCGGGAATGAAGGTTCACTTCATGCAAGCGGTTTCTGACTGTTTGGTCGCTAATTAAGTTCCCTGAAGAGTGATGAAGCCTCACGAGTTGTAAGACAGACTCTCGCCGCAGCTAACATCAATGTCCTGCCCTGGCCTGCTCAGTCGCCAGACTTGAACCCGATTGAGCATGCATGGGATATGCTACAGAGAAGAGCTCTGCCGAATATGGAGGGTATCCAGTCGCAAGAAGACCTTTTTTTGTTGTTGCAACGAACATGGGCGGCCATTCCACAGCGTGATTTGGATGAACTCATTTTGAGTATGCCAAACCGATGTTCTTGTGTTGTTAGTGTTCGCGGTAGAAACACGGATTATTAATTGTTTAAGTTACCCAATAAAATTTTAAAGAAAACTGTTATTTCAGTCTTTTTTTCGAACTTTTGTGTTAGTGGTTCAAATGTCAAAAATCCCTTTATTAGGAAAATGGCAAATTTCTTTATTAATGCAAAGGTGACTTGGTTTATCGTTACTGTGACAAACGAAAACACTTTATTTTATGAATCCTTAAAGAAAATTTTAATTAATATCAATCAGGAGAAAAGTTATTGCAAAAATATATGTTGATCCCTAGACACTTTTGATGTGTGTAGTTCTTTAATAACTTCTTTTTGTTTTTGAGGGTGGTAAGTCATCAAATAACTTCTCCCGCTGATACCTGGGGCCATACTATGACATGTTAACACCATCATGATTCCGTTGCGAAAAAGAGATAGTGCTATCGGTCATGTATAGCTCCGTCTCTCTTTCACGCTGGAACAATGATGAAATTAACACGTCATAGTACGGCCCCTGGACCGTATTTAATATGACTGACAATGCGACCTAGTTGTCAAAACTGACAAAATTTACACATTTTCACGACATGTAAAAAACACAAAACTATTAAAGATTGTGGGATTGTCGCTTATCACCTGTCGTGTGCCGACTGGATGAACTTAGGGGAGATTTTTAAATTTCATGTTAGTCCAATTTCCTAAATTACATAATTATTGTTTATAGCCGTTAATTTAAACTTCGTTGCGCAATGGTAGCACTAGATAAACTTTTAGAAAAACAACTCATAACATAACGGCAATAGAGATAAAAGATACATTTCAGTATTACATAATTAAGATACACATACGATAAAATAACCCTAAAATAACAAACAACTTGCAACGTACGCGCACCACACAAGTGCTCGCGAGAGTCGCAAGTGCTCCTGCTTGGAGTACTCATGACTTCGCAACGTCCCCCGATGCACGAGAGGGTTAACATTACGTTTTGTTCCAATGTTTTTGTAACGCCATACGGTAAGGCAATTACTTTCCAGAAATTCTAGTGAGGAAAAATGTGTTAAGACAAAGTCAGAATGTTCTGTTGTGATAAAAAAGAACATTAAACATTCTCAAGATATTTTTATCATTTTTTAGTGATCATCATGAAAAGGTTAAAATCAGGCTCCAAAAGTACCTGTGTTCAACTTAATAGTTCAGCCCTTTAATTTATGTATGTACCTACCGAGAACCATCAAATAGCATAAGCATAATCAGCCTATAATGCTCCCACTGCTGGGACACAGGCCTCCTCTTGTAGTGTTAGAGTGGGGGCTTAATTCACCACGCGGGTCCAGTGCGGTGCGAGTCGGTAGATGTCACATGTCTACGAATTTTTTGGAACCATCAAAATGTATTAACTAATCCAAAAGTCTATAAAATGACGATAAAGTGAGACTAAATTACTTCGTACACTTTTGTCGCACACACTTTTCCGCTATCTCGTTTACCATCCTGTCCCTTCCAATTATAATTATCCGGAATTCTTATTACCTAGAGATTCAACAACGATTCAATTTCAATAATATTACCCTTAGCATCGTATTTAAATTAGAATAAAACTTTAGTGTACGACTTTAATGAGAAGAGTAGAACAAAAACAAACTTTTGTAATTAAAATGGTTTTTCATATTTTCAGTAAGAACAAGACCAACACAGAGCTTGTTAATCATTTTATATAGCGATGTTTTGAATAAATATTTAATTAATTCTAACCTACAATCTGCTTTGAAAATAATCAGATTAGGCAGCCTCTCATTTCACTTTTTACGTTCAACGCCATGTCGGACAAAGCTGGGCGACACTTGATCTCATCCAGGGGCCATACAAAACTTGTAAAATGTCAAACAAAGGTTTTTGTTTGAATTGTGGCTACGATTAAATTGTTCATTTTAAACCACTGAGGCATTGGTTTAACTTTAGTAATCATAATATTTCTTGAAATATGCACCGAATAGGCATTGCCACACATTTTCTAACGTCGCTCTGAACGATTATCGTAATTTCTATCGCTAAAGCCACGCGGGTCATGATGCCGCCCGTTTCTGTATAGGAACCGAAATTCATAAAGCTTGCTTCGAGTGCTATATAAAAAAGTGAAGATCTTCTGTAGAGACAAAGTTAAAAAGTTAAAACCATTTGCAACGACTTGGTATGTATCTATGGATCTATGTTTATATTGTATCTATGTAACGGAATTTTCAAACTCAATTTTTTTCCCCTTTAAAACGTCGGATTGATTTTAAACTTCGCACACTTATCAAGCACTAATGACAATGCAATAATTTAAATAGTTTGTCCCATTATCCTTGCCAGGATCCTCAGGTGTAATGATTTTTTCATCCCTTATATCCGGTAGTGTCTTTGTGCCAAGTGCAATACAATAAACAATAAACAAACAATACAATAAACTACAACAATAAACTACAAATGATGTACAATAAACTGTTTCTGCCAGTTCAATCTACTGTAAAACGCGTAAAAGAACTTCGTTCCAAAAAAAAAACACGCTTGTGTAGTTGGCTGCACTATAAAACAGAACCAAATAATAGTTTAAAAAACTAAAAAAAGACGCTTTTGTAGATAACCGAATTAAAAAGTAGAAAAAAAATTTCAATAAGATTAAAATAAGAATAGAGTGAAAATGGGACGATACGATTGATATGGTGGTGTTGCTATCTTGGTGCATAGGTCAATTCAGTCTCATACTGTTTCGTTTAGTAGCAATAATGTGAGTATTAAAATAATGTGTGTTGAAATATTAAATTGCAAAGACTTAGAATATATTGTATCATGACTGTACTGTCCTTCGTCTGTTCAAACTCAACTTTCCGATTGGAATGATATTTTTGGTCACTTTTCTAGTAAAACTTTAATAGATGGAGACTTCAACGGTCATCACACTAATTGGTCGGTTAAATCGGACGTGAGAGGTACTCAAATAATGGATTCGGCTCTGGAAAATGACTTTATATCGCTTAACAACGGCATCGCAACTCGAGTTAAGTTGGTAAGTGGTAATTTGCAACAAACATCCCCGGATACATCGTTATCTCCTCTGATGTTGCAATAAAATGAATATGCAGGTGTTCAATCAGATCTGGGTAGTTATCACCTGATTATTAAAATGACAGCTAACTTATCTTGTAATGTACACATTGTTAAGAAACGTAATTTTAAAAAAGCAAATCTGAGTGTATATCGTCAAACGATTTCTGAACATGTAAAACTTTTAATGAAGAATCCTTAAATGGTAACGTGCAACAAATGTATGACTCCTTTATAGGCTATGTTGAAGATGCGGCTCGTAAACATATAGTCTATTATAAATTCAGTTTAAAGCCAAACTAAAAATGTAAACGTAAAAATTACTAGTCCCCTAAATTGTCTGAATTTTTTTTTTTAAACCTTGCCCCACACTAGGAATTTCTCCTGTATCGTGGGTGCGTTTACAAACATTTAAAACTCACATACACAAACAGCCAGACCCGGAACAACTACTTGCAGTTCATACAAATATTTGTTCCGTGCGGGGATCGAACCCGCGACACGTAACGCAGCAGTCAATTGCTTAACCACTGCGCCAACCATGCCAAGTAAAAATACTTGCACAGTGAAGGTTGGCCTTGTAAAATTTCCGTAAAAATACCACCCCTGATAATTTAAGTAAACTAGAAACAAGTCGTTTGATAACAAACATTAATTAAGAAAGCTAGGAACCATGTTTGGCAAACATTGTGTGAATCATAGATTAAGCTACGTCGTCACAGGAAATGTGGCGCCGTATGAAGTGGATGAAAGGTTTTAAACAACAAAGACGGTGCCCTCCCATTGACAAACAAGTTGGTCTTCTACGTTCTCTGACTCCAGACTATGTTCCTAATTTGATTCCAAGCTTTAAGTCTAGAAATGAAATTATAAAATCCGAATTTACACGGAATATTCAAATTATTCCCATACCCAAAACTACAAACAATGTTAACAGTGAGATTAAATTAAGGCCTATTTCGCTGATGTCGTGTGCATGTAAAATCTTTCATCTTATGATTTGTAAGCGGTTAGAATAGTTGTCAGAAAAAAACTAACTCATGTCTCCATACACGGTAGGATTTCGAAAGACACAATCATGTTTGGATCACTATCCAGACTAGTTTCTTCTTACATTTAAGTTGGATTTACGAAAAACATCCCTACAGTTGCATGCTTTTTGGACATTAAAAATGCAAACAATATTTCAATTGACTTTGTAACAAAAGTATTGGATGGAATTCAGGTTGGGTCTCAAGTTTGTATTTATCTTTGGTCGTTGTTGAACAAGAGGCAATTAAAAATTAAATCATTTAATAATGAAGGTTTTGAAACAAGGCTGACTAACTGAGAATTGGCACAAGGTGACCCGTTGTCGCCTTTATTATTTAATTTAGTCACGCATCAAATCTGTCGTCAAGTAAAAACCGTTATAGTACCGTAATATGCAGATGATTTTGTTATATGTATATTGATATAAGATGACTAGCAAATAAACAAATGTGAGCGATATTTACTAGATGCCTTAAACTATATAATCACATTACTGGGTCAGATTGGATTGGCTTTGTCCCCAACCAAATATAATTATTGTATATTTAGTAGGGGCCGAAGGCGAATATTGCCTTCATTAAAAGTGTATGGTCAGCGGCTAGCAGTGGCAGAATGTGTTAAATATTTAGGAGTTTGGTTGGATAGAAGTTTACACTGGCAGAAACATAATATCAATGAGTTTGTAAGTAAATGTGGAAAATACCATAATGTATTATAAATACTGGAAGGCTCTTCTTGGTACTTCACTCATACTAAACGTAGAATATATTATATCGCTAATTAAAAGTCGACTAGATTATGCCTGTTATGTACTTGTATCATTCTAGTGCTAAAACATAATATATACATACAAGAAAACTAGATAAATTACAAAACCAAACACTTAGAATAGTAGGAGGTTTCATATGAAGCATGTGATGGAAAGTGAACTGCGCATACCACAATTATTTTTGAGGAGAAAATATCTCGCATACAAGATAATTCTAAAATCATTGTCATGGTCTAATAATATAACTCTATACACAATTGCAGAATTGGACTCCCTAACTAACAGTAGCTATTAGGCAAATAAAAGAAAACCCCTACAGGATACTTCTTTTACAGAATTAGGACACTGCAAATTAAAAAATACTCGGATAGTCTTAAAATTCCAAGACAAAAAAAAAATATAATAAAAATAAAAATCGTGGATAGTTTTACACGATACGTCGTTGTGTCGGCAACTGGCAATCCTTCTTCTTTAGTTCGACTACGTATCAATTAGAACTTGCAGTGTCGCCTACATATTTTTAGATACAACTGGTTCTAGGTCCTCTTTTTTCGTAGGTAGGTACTTAGCTAGGTAGCTATAACATTACTATGATGAACGAAGAAACGGGATGGCTATGTAACTGTCATAATTATTTGGTCATCTAGATAAGCTTTTTATGACCTAGACCTACTCCGAAAACGACGACGAAGACTTAGTCCCCCAACACACATACCTAACAAAGCTCTCGTACATTGCAAACAAAGTAAAGAATTTATAATCTGTACGTTTTCATAAAGTACCCGAAAAAAGGCCCTTATAAGCAAATATGTAAAAGCCATTGTCGCGAAATCGCAACGTTGCGATTTTGTAAATATTACCTTTAAAGACGGTAGTTTCACATTCTTCTTGTACGGAAAGTAGGGTAGAAATAATTTATCGATATTCTGTCAAGGGAATGGTTTATTGAGTGCTTGAATAATACCTTCTTTCTCGGACTATTGTTTTGAATCAATAGGATACAGATTAAAAAAAAGGGAAAAAGAAATAAAGAGAATTTGTAAACCGTCTTCTACGAAGTCTTCGACGGTTAACCATATCACTGATAAACGAATCGGTAAATAAAGGCATTACCTATGTACCTACTTCTTATTATATAACACCTTAATCTAATATAAATTCATAAATACAGTTTGCATCCCTTCGATATCAACAAAATATATTTAAAACAGCAAAGATAGAACGACTATAATAGGAAACAGTACAATAGAAACGAGCTAAATAATTCTTCATGTAAGCGTTGACGACAGCTGCTTTGGACAGGCTAGGCGGGCCATCCCGCATCCAGCCGATCTGCTTATGAAGGTGTTATTGAAATCTGTTTATACCTTTGTGAAATATGAGTGAACTGGAGCAAAAGTAATCATAGAATTCCTAGTTCTCCTTGAGGTGTACTTATTCTAGGTTTCCGGTTTAATCGTTGTCAAATATCGTGATGACGTATTTTGGTTGTTGTTTTTGGTCAGCCGTTCACAAAAGGAGAGCAGTGGTGGTCCAGTGGTAACGACCGCGAATTACGAATTGTAGGTCGTAGGTTCGAACCCAGACAGGCGCTTTACTTTGTGTAAATTATTCCATCACCACTACTCTCAAAAATGGTGAAGGAACGGTGGTGGTAACATTGTGAGGAAACCGGCATGTCCTAGAACCAAAGACATGTGAAATCTACCAACCCGCACTGGGCCCGCGTGGTGGATTACGGCCCACTCCCTCTCACCGAGAGGAGGCCTGTGTCCCAGGAGTGGTAACATTATAGGCTAGTACTAGTTACTTGTTCTCAACAGCTAATTTCATACGAATTAAGCATAAGATACGAATATATTGTGATTAATTAAGAATGTGATGTTCAACGGACCGACGCAATTAGATTTTTAATAGATAGCAAAAATGTCTTCAGTGAATTTTACAGCAAAATTATAAAATAATCGAACAAATTATTTAATTTTAATTGCAAAGGTTTTTGTAATTATGTATTTTAAATTAGGTTTTTTGTTTTTAATTTTAATTCATGAAATAAATTCGCATTAAATCACTATTAAACTAGCCGACTGTATAAGATTAAGAACATTAGATAAGATTGAATCAACTCGGATCAGATTGTTACATACAAATAAACACTATTATCTAGTAGATAAAGTTGAATAATGCTTGGACTGAATTCATAAAAATACTAATATCCTATATCATTTACATACGCTATAGTTTTTAGTATGGTCCATTAGTACCTGCTCTGTACCTACCTATTAGAAAAGGCTTTTTCTCTGCAGATATTTATACAAGTTGGTTTAAAAGACAAGACGTTTTACTCGCTGACCACCACTTCACTTCCGTGTAAGTGCTTTAACCTTACCTAAGGGGTAACAAACCAGAATTTTAAAACTAAGCCATTTTGTGTTTGGCAGCAAAAGTGGTTTGGCACATATAGGTAAGCTTTAAGTGCATCGCTGGAATAGTTTTTCTCAATCATGATTTTTTCCCTAATGGTTCAAAAAGAATGCCTTAGGACTTTCCTTATGTATCTACCTATTGGCGTCTCTTCGTGAACTTTTCGGACTAACGTGCTCATTAAATTTATGTGTGCAGGTCAAAGTACTGAATAGGGAGGTGATATGAGTGACGCTTCAAAATTCTATTTTTTTTTACAATAGCTTAGCGAATCTCATTATATTAATCTAAAATCTGTGTATATGTTGCTGCAGTTAAACTGAAATGAAATCACACACAAACACGTCATACATTGAATTTTCCCTTTACCCTTAGACAAACTTTACGCTCTAAATGGCAAAATGTGATCAGCAAAAGACAATAATTGAACCAATTACATTCCCTTCGTTCATTTTCTTTAGAAAAATCTAGAATTCGATTAAATCCTCTATCGGAAAACGAATGCCATTCTAGAAAGAATACTGGTTTTTATTGCTATTGAAGGCAAGCTGACATTTCATTAGCTGAAACTTTATATTTTCAGTAACAGAGTCGAGGTCACATTGAAACATAATTTACATAATTGTATTTTGGTAATTCAACTACATTTATCATCGTTCTAAGCAGTAAATCTCTTTGCTATATCAAATTTATGCAAATTAAGCTTAAAATAAATCATTCTTGTTAGGTATTTATCTTTGTTCAGAGGTTCTTATTTTAATTTTAATAACAAAGATGCTAATTATTTTTAAACCTGTATCTGTACTAAGTTACTTTATTTATTTTTTTAAGAAAAATCTTGAGTTTGAATTAAATGAGAAATTACATTATTTTCAGCATTGGCAAGTCAAGGCAACAATTTAAACGGTCTACAAATCCCAGAACACATTGCTCGGATTTTTCTCTTAAAGTCTAGAAATATCATTGAATTTAGGGTCGCGGGTTACTTTACAAGCTATTTCTACCTATCGCACCACCTACTAAATCTACACCTATTTCGTTTGCCCCTGCCACGATTGCTATTATGTCAAGCCACGCTATGGTTTATTTTTTATAAAAAAATTACTGGAGTTAGGCCCTAGGGAAAACTAGGTTATTATCGAAATCAAATTGAACTTGAGATACGTTCTACATTATAACTTTAATTTTATATTGTGGACATTTCTAGACCTTTAAGTTTTAGAATTTGGCACTGATTTGTAATAGATGACTTATTTTCCGAATACATCAGGGAAAATATTGCCAACGTTATTATTTTCACTTACATATTTCTGGCAGCCATCCATATGATAGCACGATCTATCATACATTTATCTGATGAATGCTCCTTGAGATCGCATAACGTGATAGCACCTCCTACCGTTCCTGCCTCGTAAAGGATATATTACCATTCATACCTGACTGGCTCTGACATATATTCTCTATTGTTACAGATTTGCTTACGCATCAAAAAATGAACAAGTCACACAAATGGGATTTCCTAGTAAAGATTTCCAGCAGAAGGTAATTCATACGTTACACAACTTCGAACAAATATTTGTATGGCCTACAAGTAGTTGTTCCGGGTCTGGGTGTTTGTGTATGTGAGTTTAAATGTTTGTAAACGCACCTAAAATCGTTTATAAAAAAATAAAAATAAACTTGGTCGCCTTTACATGACCCGCTTCGATAGGGAAAAATCGCCGATACATTACCATTACCCATTAAAAAGGTTATTTATTGTTACAGAAAATTGGAGTATGAAAGGATGAATAAAGGAAACGCACCCGTATCGCACAAGAAGAATTATCGACGGATGCTGGCCATATGCTTTGAAAGAATTTCGCGACTCACAGTCGTTCCCTACAGTACAACGTGAAATGTAGTCGAGTAATACAGCTACTTCAAAATGGGGCAAGCAGCTACACACGTTGACGCAAACTACACATTAATAAATTACACTGATGAGGTCATCGAGGATGACAGAGACGCTTGCGTTGTCGCTGATGATCCTAAATATCCGAGTAGCTTCGGGATAACACTAGCGGTGCCTGAATGGGAGGCAATCTGTACAGCAATAGTCCTTACGCTGATAATAATCTCAACGATAGTTGGAAACATTTTGGTAATCTTAAGCGTGTTCACATACAAGCCGCTCCGTATCGTCCAGAACTTCTTCATAGTATCACTCGCCGTAGCGGATTTGACAGTAGCAATATTGGTGTTACCATTGAATGTGGCGTATTCCATTCTCGGGCAATGGGTATTTGGGATATATGTGTGCAAGATGTGGCTCACGTGCGATATAATGTGCTGCACTTCGTCCATTTTAAATTTATGTGCAATCGCATTAGACAGGTACTGGGCGATCACAGATCCTATAAATTACGCACAGAAGAGAACTTTAGAACGAGTGCTTCTAATGATTGGAGTAGTTTGGATTCTCTCGTTAGTTATAAGTTCTCCGCCATTGCTAGGCTGGAACGACTGGCCTGAAGTGTTCGAACCGGACACGCCTTGTCGCTTGACCTCCCAACCAGGCTTTGTCATCTTCTCTTCATCCGGATCCTTTTACATACCGCTAGTTATAATGACTGTAGTATATTTTGAAATATATTTGGCCACCAAGAAAAGACTTAGAGATCGTGCCAAGGCTACGAAAATCAGCACTATTTCTAGCGGTCAAAATAAATACACGAATAAGGAAGATCACCATGATCAAGATTCTCTAAGCTCTGAAGCAAATCACAACGAGCACCAAGGTGTCACTCGCTTGGTTTCAGATAATGAGAAGAAGAAACGAACTAGAAAATTGACGCCAAAAAAGAAACCAAAGCGACGATACTGGAGCAAAGATGACAAATCACAAAACAAATTGATCATACCGATTTTATCAAACGAGAATTCCGTTACCGATGCGGGTGATAATTTGGAGAACAGGAACACGTCATCAGAGAGTAACTCTAAAGAAACTCATGAAGATGATTTGATTGAAGTAAGTGAGACTGTCCCAGTCAAGACCAGTCATAAGCGGCCGAAACCTAACCAACAAAGCGCAGTTTACCAATTCATTGAAGAAAAGCAACGTATATCATTGACTCGTGAACGCCGCGCAGCTAGGACTCTTGGAATAATAATGGGTGTATTCGTGGTCTGTTGGTTGCCCTTCTTCGTAATTTACCTCGTCATCCCGTTCTGCGCGAGCTGCTGTCTGTCCAATAAGTTCATTAACTTTATAACTTGGCTTGGATACTGCAACTCTGCCCTCAACCCCCTTATATACACCATATTTAATATGGACTTCAGGAGAGCATTCAAAAAACTACTTTGTATGAAACCGTGATCGTGCCAAAGACAGTTTGTGTAGAGTTTTATGCTTATACTGAATGATGCTGATTTGCTCAATTGTTTTAACTCATTCGTATGTAGAGTACTTATTAGCAATGGTCGACTAAGGTAATGAAAATTCGAGTATATAAAAGTAAACGATTACGAATCTCAATGAACATTTCTTCTATAAGTACATAAATGTTACAATGATATTGCATAAATATTATAATATTATCTTTCAAATATTGTAGAGTAGTTTCATGTACATATTTAAAGGTTGGATAGTGCATAGCACTTTTAGATTTCTATATGTATGTGTGTAAATAATGTTTTGTGAATTGACCGAATTTGGACGAATCATTGATAACCAACGAAAACTTTCAAATATGTAATCTTAATATGTAAATACATATCTTGGTCCGTTTGTATATAAGTATTAAAGTATTTGTAAATTAAAATATCTGTAACAGTTCATACTTAAAAATATTAATTTATTTGGTAGAAATAAACTTAAGAGGTTCTTTCAGACATTAGATTATGATTGTTTTCACATTGTATATCCCTTTGAAATAATTTGAGCCCTTATTTAAAGGGGATATTAGACTTGCAAAACTTTTGATTTACTCCTGGATTGTAATAAAATTTGAATTTACTTTTGTGTTTTATTTCTTTTTCATGCCTCATAGTCATAAAGCAAACGAATAAACAGGAAATTTGAAGTAGCATACAAAGTAAAAATTTTTAAACCTAAATGTTGTAACAATTTATTGTATTAAAAGTTGGACGTGAAAACAATTTTCGAAACTTTGCCAAGTACTCGATAGTACGAGAAAGTTCGTAGGTAAGTACAATACATTACAGTAGGTACATTCGTTAGCAAAAATTGTCATGGACTTGACAACCCGTTTTGTAGTGCAGTTTTTTTTCAGTGCAGTGAGAGCAGGATATACCACAAAAGAGAGCAGCATAGCAGAGCATACCACAAAACTGTAAAATTATAATTTACAAATTTGTAAATCTTAGAAGTGCGTATACCACGAAACTCAACAAAACAAAATAATATAAATGATGACTAAAAAAAATATGTTTTAGTTATTTGTACGATTAATGTGATAGTAATTTTTTTTAACGAGACAACATTTTTTGAAGCGTAATATGAAAATATTGGTAAGTTAGTATTCTTAAATGACTCAACATTTTTATAATTTTGTTGACTTAAGTATTTACTGTTAATTATGTGCATAGCTTAATTGAAGTGCCAGCTACAATATCATTTTTAATGGTACCCATTCAATATGTAGTTTTTCATTTTATTTGGAATTAAATGTCAAGTTTTGGGTAAACAACCCTTGAAATTGAAATATCTCGAAAACTATTGAATTTCGGCTATACGTAATGGGGGTTTCAATTTGTTGCATGGTGGCCCCCCCATCAGCTCCTGACGGATAAACGTCGAATTACAAATAACCCTGTATAATTTAACAACTTTGTGGAATTGTAAATTTGTAAAGTTTTGTGGTATGGTCCAGGTATATTATTTTAATTGTAGTTGTAGACTTGATGTTGTTTCTGGGTTAATCTCGCAATCTTCCATCTAAAATAATATACAATCATGATTTTATTCGAAGATTTATGTGTCTGTCCTTGGCGTCATCTCGTGAGAAAGCCTCACTAGATTTCAATGAAATGTTTACATTTCTTGCTCTGCTATAAATATTCTACCTTCTCTTTTTAATTTTTTTATTACAAATTAAATGTTTTTTTAATAAAATTAAGTAAATCTTAATCCTATTGAACAAACCAACTACGCTCTTTGTAAAAATAAGGATATAAATAATAACGCTTTTTTACCAAATATTATTATAATCAAATAAAAAGTAAAAGGAACCAACATACTAAAGCACATAGCTAAACTACTGCTCTAAGCATGTATATAAATTTCTCATTAGCTCGTAACATTCAAATATTCATTCATTAATTATGACGTGTTTATTTTTCTCCTAGAACTTTCGTGAAATAATCAAATAAGTAATAAAAAGTTTTTCTCTCGTTTTTCCACTTTTTTTTTTTTGTTTGACAAGGAGTACATTAGATTTTGATGTTTCGTTTTCCGAAAAATGTGAACAATAAGCCTACTTTGAAAGATATTTGCGTAAGCTGAAATAAACAGTTTTGATTATTATATTATTTATTTTTGTACCTCAATACTTCTAAATACGTTGATCATAAATAAAGTAAATGTCTAAATAAAGTATGGGCGACTGCCCTAGCAACATATAAACTAAACATTGTACCCAGAAATATGTAATGGTCAATAGCTGAACATTTGTATTTCGTATGAAAGTTTCAGGAACTTTTCATATCGTTACAATGCTCAAAATAAAATCGTTGAATCTCCGACGTCAATAAAATTGGTATACATCTTCCATCAACAATAGCACTAGATTATGGACTAGGAACAAAAGCACACCGCTCTAGTGGACGCGTTTGCATATAACTTGATTACAAACCTTAACACTAGAACATAAAGTTTATTATCGTTTACAATATATTTACTAATTCGATTGAAAGTAAACGTATTTTAAAATAACAACATTAATATTTATGAAAAAATAAAACATAATTTCTAAGCAATAAAGCTGTTTATTTCAGCTTACGCAGATATCTTCAGAAGTAAGTTTATTGTCCACATTTTTCGTAAAACGAAACGTTAAAATCTTATGTTCTCCTTGTCAAACAAAAAACATGGAAACACAAGTTAAAAACTTTTAATTATTTGATTAGTTCACGAAAGATCTAGGAGAATAATACACACGTAATAATGAATGAATGAATGATCGAACGTTAAGAGCTAGTGAGAAATTTGTATACCTACATGCATAAGGCAGTCGCTCATAGTTTATTTAGCCATGTCCTTTAGTACAAATTTTCAGGCTATAAATAATAATAATATGAGACAACATCCACACACAAGGTCTTTAGGTCCCGAACTAGGCAGATCCTGTACTACGGTAACCTGATGACTGATATACATACTTATATACATATACACACCCAGACACAGGTCAAACCGACATGTTCATGCACACAATGTTTGACTTGTCCGGGGATCGAACCCGGGACCAGCGGCTCAGAAGGCAGGGTCGCTACCAACTACGCCAACCGGTCAGTATTAGCTATATATAATGACAAATTTCACATTATAAATTAGTATTTCATGTAAAATTCATTCGACATAATATTATGTGATCAATGTATGGATACTTTGATAAAGTACCGATAGTGTGTGCCTCGAAAAGATGTATATCTCCTGCATTGACAACAATTTTTATTCCATAATTTTGTATCAATGTGTAGCCACAAAATATATTACACATTGGGAACGTAATTGTAGCTTCATATTGGTACAGTATTATGGAAAAGAAATTGTAGACAATCAAATGAATTACCGATGTTTACATCTCTTTGAGGCTGACTGTACCTTACCTTATTAAGGCTCCCGCAGTCAGGCACGACGCAACAGCGCGACGCGACTCTTGTAGAACAATTTATTTGAAGTTTTCATAGATATTGTTCTAATAGAGTCGCGTCGCGCCTCGCGCGAGGCTCTTAACAAAAACAACAAAATGATAATGATTGCCAATTATACCTGTGTTTTTTTTTGGCTTTATGGGTATATAAAGTGATTAAACACTCAATTTAATGAAGCAATAGCAATTACATCACGAAACAATGGTGAATTGACATTGTCGTGATAGTACCTTCTGAACTCATGGGTACATTTGTTAACGTTTTTCTCAAAATTAGGTTATCAAAGTCGCACTAGGAGCAGATAAAAGATAATTGCTCAATATTACTAACTTTATAAGTTTAAATAAAATAAATAAAACAAGTTTCTTAACTTATTGCGCTAATTATCTAACTGTAGGGTAAAATAACAAACTTTTGAGTGCTAGAAGTTGTTTGTTTGTTCAAGAATTGTTCGATATCTGGGTAGAACTTTGTGCACTGTAATTTTCATTTTCAGTTTCGTCGTTATTTAGCTGACTGTGTTTTTAGGAAGGCTGGACCGTGTTTGGGATTCTACTACTTGATGGAGCATATTGCATTTCGCAGAAAAGGTAAAATATCCTTATATACCCGCCCATGTGTCGCATTGGTGAAATCTGCTGATGAGGCAACATGTCGCAACATCGAGATTCCTGTGCTAAATATAACTTAAATATGAATATACTATACGCATAGGTACACTTTAGGTTAATTGTGAAAATTGCTTCAAAATCCTTTGTGCAGTGTAAAGGAACTAAGCGGTCATACTGACAGACGAAAAGCGACTATGTTTTATAATATGTATATAGATTTGAACTGCTCTGCTGAGCCCTGCACATGACAACTCTATATTGATTCTCTCCTGCATTACATAATGGATTTGCTGTTCGATGCATTTTCCAATATCGTTGTTCGTTTGTTTTAAATGAATCAACAGCGTTCGAGATATTTCGATTTAAATCATCGAAATGTGTGTACTTAAAGTATGTTCCAAAAGTATAATTATGATGAAAATGTAAATAAATGGATTGCGGATACCAATTTGCAGTGCCACTTACAAATTGAGTGCTTTATTTTGATTTATTATACATAAACCCGAAATTATAATTAAAAGAGTTTTCGATGCGGCAATTGTGGTGAAAATAAACTCAATCTTCTTCGATTACTTTTCAATTACATACAATTACTGCATAGTGTTATTTAAACAATAGTTGTTGCAAAAAGTGGTGAGATGTAATTTAAACCTTATAAAATACAGATGAATGCGTTACTAATTCTCTTTAGTTAGTGATTGCGTAAGAATTTAGCCTAAACATGGTTTGTGTAGACTTTCATCAGAAACTTTTGGCACAGGTTTTACCTCTAACAGCGACTCCCTATCGAACCAGTCCTGACGCACTTTTGATCGCTGATATACGCCAGCAGGAATAAGGTGTTTGGGAAAGGAACACAATACCTAAATACTCGTTTCCTGTTTTCTGAGTTTAATTTTGATTCTTTAATTGGTAAAGATAAAAACTTAGTTAATAAGAAAATAATACTAAATAAATGAATTGATTTGAAGAAATGTTTTTCCTTTTAAAGTAAATAAAAAAAATTGATTTTCCGTTTAATTTTGATTATGGTTAGTGAGATTTATCATTTAATTTTTTTTAGAAGATTATAATTATTTTGGTCCCTATTAGTCATGTTGAGTCTAACTGATATTCGATTTAAAGGTAAGATTAAAGATAAAATTAGAGATTAAAGATTTAGTAAACTTGGATATGTTATTTTGTATATAATTCTACCAAAACTTAGGACATTCTCAGCATAGGGGCAACATGATCCCCTAGTAGCGATCATCTTGGACACCGAGGTGTACAAGATGATTGTTTGGTAGTGTTTAAAAAAGTGTGAATTATAATATTATTAGATCCCAAAGATTAACATTTTGAATATGACAACAGGTAGACAGATAAATTTAATATGAGAGAAAGAAAGAAAATGCGTTTATTTGCGGTAAACATAAAAATAACACAAACACAAAAAAATAAGAAAAGGTTAGGGGAAACATGCGTCACATCCACGCAAAACGGCTATCGCTCACCATTATGCTGCGACCCTATGCAAGACAAGATAAAATACACCAATATTTCTATTTGTCTCTTTCCAAAGGTCGATGTGCAATATTTATCGCCGGGTACTGTACGTCTGGTACATAGGTAATAAAGAAACTTGAGCTGTCATTTCGTCGAACAATGTGCCCGTATTTTTACAAAATCACACTGTGTTTGACATGAAACGCTGTTTACTTCCAACTTCAGAATCCTAACGCGACTGGATGACGATGTTTGCTCAATGTGGACTATCTTACAGAATGTCTGTTAGAATCTTTGAATAAATACTTCACATAGTTACTACTTTTTGCTGTTCGTAGATGACAGAATTACGGTGTTCAATAAAATATGTGAAATTGTTTATAGGTTCATTAAGTATTTCAGATATTGGGATACTTCTACAGAGAAAGATATTTTATTTTGCCAATATGGGTACAGTACCTACATGGTGGTTTAAGTAATGAATGGTAATTTCGGTAGATTCTTCTTCTTAGCACGTCAACGGCAAAAATAATACAAAAGGGACAAAACGATTTTTGAACTTGTTCGGCCCTAAATTCTGCAACGCAAATACCGTTTTTTTTTCTTTTTATTTTATTTGAAAGATAATAAATACAGGGGTGTTCGTTAATTCTAAACTCGCCAAACTTTTACGTTTAATGGCGAGAGGCGATCTTTTACATAACAATGCGCATATGCATATGTATATTGCATATGTTACGCGTTGTTTATGCAGTAGGTATGTACGTAAGGTGGTCCTTACGTACATACCTACTGCATAAACAAAGCGTAACATAACCAACGCTATACCCTACACACACCAATCAGAGTATTGAGTTAAAAGCATTATACAATGACCAAAAGAATTGTTTTTTTTTTTTTTTTAAGCTAACTATTCTTACTAAGAAAATCGTGTTGACCCTAGCATTACTTTATGCATTAAAAATTGAGTCTTATTAGTGCAGGTGACAAGGCAGGCGGTGCAAGATGGGAGGTGAGACATTGTCTGTGGAGAGACGCCGCATACGCACTGGACATCTGAGCCGTTCAGCAACCCCTACTTGTGGAGTTTGTACTTGCTGCGGCTTACTTGGGTACGAAGTCTATTAAGGGTACATTTTGGGTTTTCGAGCAGTGGTGGCCTAGGGGTAACGGCAGCGACTTGCCGAGTTGTAGGTCGTAGGTTCAAACCCATACAGGCGCTTTACTTAGTGTAATTTATTTCATCACCACTGCCCTCAAAACGGTGCAGAAAAATATCGAGAGGAAACCGACATATCCTTGAACCAAAGGCAAGAAAGACATGTGACATTCACCATACCACACTGGGCCCTCTCACAGCGAGGAGGCCGGTGTCCCAGCAGTCGGAACATTATAGGCTGATTATGTATGTTATGTTGCTTTTATAATTAAACTGCGCCGAACGCAAACAAAATATTTTTGTAAATTGGCAAGTCATTCTACCAAGTTGATTCCAGCACTATTTTCAGATTCAAAATAGTATTTTTGTGTGTAAGTATTTTCCTATTATAATAATTATGTTTATGTCGAAGAAATGAAAAGCATTAAAATATACACACACCAAGAAAGTTATTTCCATTTCAATCAACGAGAAAAAGGTAAGCTCGTTATTGTCGTTCCTATAATCCAACCTTTTGCTTTATGTTGGCAACATCTGTCAAAATTATTTATGATTCGCTACAGTACTGTTGATACGGTTTTTATTAAATTCCACCCTTTCTCTTTACGACACTAAATGGTACTGTTTTATGTGCACCTTTGATACAGAGCTTTTTGTACCAGGATTTTAGAAAGATTCTGAGAAATTAATTTTGTTTGTCTGTAAATTGTCAACAAACCTTGACGATCTAAAGAAAAAACCCCAAAGGCATTTTCATCACTTTCGATACAGACTAATCATGCCAGCGTTTTCTCGCACTACGACACAATTAATGACGTATAGATACTGAAGGCTTTGAAGGCGTGGCAGAAGTTGAGCGCTCAACGCACTTTCGATGCAAATAAATTTATTTTTACACGACGACAGTGATAATAAAGTAGTAGACACTACCGGTGATGGTTCCGTGCTCTGTGATTTTACCGATAGCTGAATGTTTTAACATTATGCTGTCGGTTTCATGTTGGAACGACTACCAAATTAAAGCTTCACGAGAATGGCAAGGCGCCTGTTCGCTTTTATTCGAATGGCATTCAAATTTACGAGCTGAAAACTCGACAAAAAATAAAAACATGAAATAAATATGAAACTGCTTGTAATAGTTAATTAGGTATTTAAATTTACACATCATAATATATTATGTCAAGTTGTAACGTATCGTGATGTCAAAGTCAAAGCATTTATTTCAAATAGGCACATAAGAGGCACTTTTGAACGTCAACATTTACATTTAAATAGAATTGATTCTAGTCGCCCCTTCCAAAAGGTAGTTTCGTATGGAGAAGAATGGGCAAGAAACTCCATCGTTACTCTTTTAAAATGTGTTACAATACTTTGTATACATTAATTATATAATTATATGTGAAGACGATAATCAATGATGAGAGAATGATGATCAATGAGAGATGTCAATTATAACTTACATCCTACATGCTCGAATGAATATTTTATTACTAGCTCCTGCTCGTGAGTTTGTCTGGGTGAAATAATAATAATATAATATGAGACAACATCCACAACAAATGTAGCCTATATCGTTCTCCAGGTCTACCTATGTAATATATGCTTTGAAATAATATAAAATAATCAATAGAATTTGGATAAAAACTATTATTAAAATCTCGATTATGATTGTACGAGTAAATGTAATGCTTGATCAATCCCTAGCATCAGTGGGGCGACACTGACAGCTCACTCCACGCTCACTTCACCTAAGTTACCACGGTGAGATGGTTACAGAATCGCACTGCTGCAATGGTAGTTTAGGTGAATCAATGTTTAATATAGGATCTCAATGTACCATAATACTTAGAAAGAAACTCAGAATACACGAATTAAATGGAACTAAAAAAGTATGATAGGTTGAACTTTGAAAACGAATGCGGAAGCTTCACATGGCATAGCTTATAAAGGTGCTAGTCCATTGAAGTGCAGCGAGGGACCACTGTGGAGCGGAGCTGCGGTGATGGCGCGACGAAACTGTGGGTGGAAGAGCGTCAAGGCGTTCGAAGCAACATTGCAGAAGCTAAAAAGAACTACCTTTAGCCCTCGGCCTCGGCCGCGTGGAGGTTCGAAATTATCCCACGGGAACGTTTTACAGGGATAAAAAGAAGACATCCTTACCCAGGGCAAGGTCTATCCGAGTGCCAAATTTCATCCAAATCCAGGCCTTAAGGTGTGAATAGGTATCAGTCAAACAGACGGACAGACGGAGCTATGTGCTTGTGCATTTATAATATTATTAATCTATATAGACTCAAACTCAAACTCAAAGCATTTATTTCAATTAAACCATTTACAGGCACTTTTGAATTGTCAAGTGGTCGGTCAGTTAGAAATATGAAGCTAGTTGCCCATTCCAAAGCGTAGTAGGTACCTATAGAGAAGAACGGGCAAGAAACTCCATGGACACTCTTTAAAATTATATTGTTACATAAATATTAGTTACATCATTAATGTTGAAAATAGGTATAATTATATGTGAGAACGATGTAAATAAGACGTACACGTTGAGTGTCCAGTGTACAGCAAATATAAATTTATGCAAAACAATCCATAATAAAATAATTAAAATAAGCTGTGGTGGCTAAGAGATGACCAGTCCCAACTGACAGCGCAGAGATGTTGGCGTCGCAAATTCACTCCACTGTGGACACATACCACAGTAAAATGTATGTGTATACATAGTTGGTAATCTGCAATAGCCATTTCCAGTGACTTGGAGCGAAGTGGAGACGTGCAATTTGAAAAATTCTAGTTTTTAATAGTTTCGATCTCCTCATTCCGCCTCTATATCTATAGACAGGTAGCCTAAGACTAGTGTTTTACCAACTCTGGTTCATTAAGCAAATGTTCGTTTCGACTGCAGCTGTGTCCTCAAACCGTGTTTATTTTCCCTCTCATTTGGCAGCAACGTACAAACAAAACCTTGTCTCATTCCTTAAGGAAGCCCGCGGCGTTAACGTCATACTTATATTTCCTTTGTATGAGATATTTTTGAAGTAAAAGAAAACTCGAGGACAAACAAACGATGAATAAGTAAGTAGATTGAAGAAGGAATGAAACCCATATATAAAGAGAAGTGGGACGAATAATAATTTATGCTGTTTTATTTTGAAACACTATGTTATTAAGATGATTTGAACCGAATGATTGTCTGTTTCCATCAGTGTCATAAAATACAGAGGTACCGCTGTGCAGCTGCGTTGTCGTGCTTGAAAGCTGTCATGCTTCAAACTAGAACATAGCTGCGCTACTCTGTACAAGAAATAGGTCCGGAGAAGTACTAACACTTTTAGTACTTCTCCGAAAAATTATATTCATAGAAAACATCATCTGCTTAGCATTTTTCCAACAATATTTAGGGTCGGATTCCAGTCTAACCGGATGCAGCTGAATACCAGTATTTTACGTGGAGCGACTGCATCTGACCTCAACGATCAGCAGCTGGGTAATATGGTAAGACTGGTTATCAGACTTTCGGGCTTCTGACGACCCGTCACGACTGTCAAAGATGCACGAATAACAGCTGGGACCAACAGCTTCACGTGCTTTCTGAGGCACGGAGGGGTCTCGGTATGTAAAGATGGTCACCAATCCACGGACCGACCGCGGCAATCGTAGCTTAACCTGATCGATCGACCCGTGCGGCTGTGATTACTTAGCCACAAGCCCATCATATTCATAGAGAGCATCTGCTAATAATAAAGCATAAACATACCCGATTCTTTTTTTGTATGCTATACAACAGTAGGTACATACAGATCAAAAAGTCTCTTATCCCTAGTTAGTATGCATACGGACTACTCTCGTATGTTCCCGGAATTTATTTCGGTGTTACCATAATGCCTGCAAAGAGAAACAGAAAACTTTATGCTAAAAGCGTTGTGAAGCTGCTAAAAGTGTTGAAGAAAGTTTAGTACGTTTGAGTTTACTGCACTGAATGCAAAACAAAATATTGGTCAGCTAAGCCACAGATTACTAAATAGTTACTTCGTAAGCTAAGCTAGGTCTGATAGGGCGCATTTTCGGCTACTTCCCATTTGGTAAACTTCCCATTTCGTAAACCTCAAACTGTACCTACTAAAAAGTTGCGTTTGGTAAACATTTCGTTACTTCATACATTTAATCCCATTTGGTAAACTTTGTTAGTATTGTTATTTTTGTACGGTACAGTCAGTGTCAAATTAGTATTAAATTAGAGATGTATATATTTTTAAATGCTTCAGTCTTGAGATAGTATCTCGACCATCAAAAAGAATGGCTGATCAAGAAGAAGTAAAAAAAACGTATTAAAGTCTGTAAAAATACCACGATGCTACTAAAAATACCACGTGCTTTTCCCGCAAAAGAAGCACCGAGCGGGTTCTCAGGTAGGGATTTATTGTCCTTACCATCGTTTTAAACAAAAGGTGTGAATGAGATAGACATAAGTAAGTATACGTAAATTATATCTATTACCGGGTTTAACTTATCAGTTCACTCGTTTTATGCATAGTGCAAGGTCGTTGCAATGTCGGGTGAGGGATCTTCTAGTGGTGCAGTGAATTTAAAAATTATTAATAGTACACGAGGCGGTGAAATTTTATTACGCGCTGGGCATCAATATTATAAACAGAAAAATAATAAGGACTCAAGTTGGTGGCGCTGTGTTAATAGAAAAGATGGATGTTCAGCAAGTGTAACTTTGAATTCAAATCGAAGCCATGTATTAAGAGAAAATGCTCACTGCAGTTCTTGTATTCCGAATTTTGAAAAAAATGAAGTGAAAGTAGCCATCGAAAAATGTAAACAAACTATATGTGAAGATCTGAAGCCGATTCCAGCTACATACAGGAAATGTACTAAAAAGCTGAAAGATAATGGTTATGAAATTATTAAAGAATTACCAAATTTTGACAAAGTTAAAAGCAGTTTGTATAGACACAGAAATAGACAACTAGGAATCACAAAATCTCAGCACTCTAACTCTACAGAAATCGTGATTCCTGACCGTTTTAAAGACAATTTATTGTTTGATGAGATTGACGGTGAAAATAGAATGATTGTGTTTGGTTCAAAGAGTGCAATTGCACATTTAAATGACGTCCGTCACTACTTTGCGGACGGAACGTTCAAATGTTGTGCAAAGCCGTTTCTTCAACTATACGTTGTACACGGAGACATAGGAAGTACAGAAACTGGGACAAATATTGTACCATTTTTTTATGCAGTGTTGACAAACAAAGAAGAAACTACATATGAAAGACTGTTTTACAAACTAAAATTTCATTTACCAGAGTGGACAGCCGATATTATTACCTTGGATTTCGAAAAAGCTCCAATAAATGCAATTAAAAAGACATTTCCAAACATAATTGTTAAGGGGTGTTTTGTTCACTTTGGCAGAGCGCTATTAAGAAAGGCAAAATCTCTTGGCTTATTACAACATGAAGAATCTCACTATCACGTCAAACTATGTATGGCTCTGGCAGCACATTTACCAAAAGAAGACATAAACGATGGATGGCTATACGTTATGAGTCAAAGGTAAATTAATTTTGCAGTATTGAAATGAACGCGTTTAGTTCTGGATATTTCTTCTACCGCCATTTTCTACAGCCATTTTTATGCGTTAGAAACTAGGTAATATATGGTTTTTCGTATCATAATCTTCAACGAATTAATTCTGTTACAGTTTTGAAGAAAAAGCTATAACTGAATTCAATGATTACTTTGTGGATCAGTGGTTGGAAAATGAAGATATGATGAATATTTGGTGCTGCTACGCACAAAGACACCGCACTACAAACCTCATGGAATCTTGGAATTGGAGTTTCAATAGTGAAATTGGAAAAAGGCCATCAATTCTTTTATTTTTCGAAACGATATCAGGCAATATTAAACATTATGAAAATCTTCTGAAAAGGTACATATTTTTGTTTCAATGACCTGTATTTTTAGGCGACACATATGATAAAAATTATACATTATTACTTTAATTAATCATAACAATTTTTTACAGCTTTTATAATAATGGAGAAAGTATATCAAAACGAAGAAAAAAATCTATCCAAAATGATATACGAATTAACAATATTCTCGGCGATTACAAAAGTGGAAAAATATCATTGGAAAATTGTTTGAACGAATTATCAAGAATTGCTTGTATCACTTTATAATTTATTTATTGATTTTTAACTTTGTAGTGTAGGTAGTAAATTTTTTATGTTAATATTCCAAATCTGTGATTATATTTTATAGTTGATTTTGTGTGTAATTTTTAATGTTAATGTACCAAATCTGTGATTATTATTTGTTTTTATATTTAAAAGTTGATTTTGCATGTATTTTTTATGTTATTGTACCAAATCTGTGATTATTATTGTTTTTATATTTTATAGTTGATTTAGTATGTATTTTTTTACGTTAACGTACCAAATCAGTGACTGTTTATTTTTATATTTTATAAGTAGTTGATTTCGTATGTATTTTTTTATGTTAATGTACATTAACATAAAAAGATAGTACCAAATCTGTGATTATTGTTTTTTTATATAAGTTGATTTCGCATCTAGATTGACTTATGTTATTAAAAAAATAAAACTTGTCATCGAAATAGTCAAATCGAACTGTGATTTTTCTTAAATTTTTTGAAAGTTATTTGTACACCCCACTTTTTATTTCTGTTTTTAAATATCAATATGTGTAAATGGCATACGTACACATAATCCGACTATTGTACCTGTGATTAAAAATATTTAACAAAATAAATGACAATGTTATCATTAGTTTCGTTTTTCTTTTTTTACTTGACTGTACCCATTTCATCTGAAAGTTTACCAAATGGGATATAACACAAAAAAATATTGAAATGTTTTCGAAATGGGACTAAATGTATGAAATGTATAATGTTTACCAAACGCAACTTTTTAGTAGGTACAGTTTGAGGTTTACGAAATGGGAAGTTTACCAAATGGGAAGTAGCCGCATTTTCGTTGAAACGTTTACTGGGTGGGTTTACTGAATACAAGACTATGAATTACATACATACATAGACTACTATATATACAAAAAAAAAAAAAACATTTATTTCTAACAGCGCAATAACAACCTTGAGAATAACAATTTATATGTATTGTAGAAAATAAAGAATACAAAACAAAAAAAAAAAAAAAAAATTATAAATAATAAAAGAGGTTAGGCAGAAGTTACAGAACGCCATCTGCTACAATCCCTTTGCTTCGTTTCGTTATTCCATACGAATTATAAATTTAAAAGTAATTCTGTCTGTATGTTACCTTTTCACGCCTAAACCACTGAACGGATTTCGATAAAACTTGGCAAGGAGATATATGACATCCTGGGGAAGGCCATATGCCTTTTTTGTTCTGGTAGCATTTTCCCGTTTGATAATTTCTGACACCGACGCGGGTGGAGCCGCGGGCAGAGGCTAGTTAATTATATTTGGTTAGTTATTAAATCTATTTGTTGTATTTAGACACTCTAGGTTTCATCTAGGTTCAACATATTCCCTCGTCTTCTCCTTTAGAGTTGGCAGTATGTACGATGAACCCGCACATTTCGTAACATTTATAAGTAGGTTAAGCTACATCAGCATTTCCATACGCGCGATCATTTAGTGAACTGGCTAAGTAAAATAAATCAGCGATTTTACCACACTCAACATGGGCGGTTTAATTCTTCCTTCCCGGGTTTTTATCATCACAAGTGTACAGAACAATCATCGTACGCTTGAACAAAGTGTATAGACTAGCGTCGTACATATTCTTTAATAAATATTGACTACCTACTAAACATTTATCAAAGAATATTAATAGCCTTGTATTCAGTTCCTCCGTTGTTCGTTTCCTATTGTGCAATAACAAAATATAACAATAATTTTTATTTAAGTTCTTTAAAAGCCTGCAGAATAAAAGACGGGTATCGCTAACCCTAATCTGTTTTCAACTACGATAAATTATGAGCTCATCTCTTCACACGATCCTAGCCGGCTACTATATTTCACTCCCCTGCCCCGTTGGTCCCGTGGTTGCAAGCGCGACTGCTGAGCACGGGGTCCTGGGTTCGATTCCCAGGCCGGGTAAAGTGTTATTAGGTTATCCATTAGGAATTTTTTTAGTAACAGCCCGGAGTTTGGAAGTTGGCGGTGTGATACCCCCGTGCCTCGGAAAGCACGTTAAGTCGTTGGTTCTACGCCTGATCTCTCTCGGGTCGTGTCGGATTGACGTCCCATCGGACTATGAGAGTGAGGGAAAAGAGAGTGCACCAGTGTCTGCGCACATACTTGTGCACTATAATATCTCTTGCGTCGAAGGCTAGTCTCCGTTAATTTTGGCCGCCATTGCCGAATTACGGTCTGGGGGACTACTATTATACTCCTACAACTAATAAGGAATAAAAACTACACTGCATCACACGCTACAACCACTACCTCCAAACTTTACTACGAATAAGACAACAAGAACAGGTAAACAGTACCCACTAAACAGTTGAATCACTCGCAAAAACAAGAACAAGTGACAGATCACATCATGTAGCGAAACACAAAACCTCAACAGCACTAATGGCGGAATGGTTCACATTAATTAGGGATGTCGGCTAGCAAGATAAAAAAAAAGAAACCATTGCATAAAACTGTTAAAGCACTTCACCGGGAGCATTCTCCTGTAATGTATAACAATTCAAATTCAAGCATTACATCAGTGTAGTTATTACATCAGTTTAGCTCCCTTCAAAATGGTTGAGCTGAACGGTGCTGATCCATGCGTCATGTTCGTGAACGGGCGCTGTCAGTTGGGACTGGTCATCTCTTAGCCACCACGGCTTATTTTAATTATTTTATTATGGATTGTTTTGTTTGAACTTATATTAGCTGTACACTGGACACTCAATGTGTACGTCTTATTTACATCGTTCTCACATATAATTATACATATATACAAGATTATTGATGTAACTAATATTTATGTAACAATATAATTTAAAAGAGTGTCCATGGAGTTTCTTGCCCGTTCTTCTCCGTAGGTAGGTACCTACTACGCTTTGGAATGGGCAACTAGCTTCATATTTCTGACTGACCGACCACTTGACAATTCAAAAGTGCCTGTAAATGGTTTAATTGAAATAAATGCTTTGAGTTTGAGTTGAGTTGAGTGAGTGAGGACAACCGAGCATAACAGTGCGCAACCTGTAATGATACAATTTGTTAAATTACAGTAGTGAGTGGGAGCACCCGTGACAATTTGTAACATAAATTATATAACATAATGTTCAAAACCGAATCTTGGATTGTTACATTACAGGTGAACGCTACCGGTGAGGGAGCACCTTTTAGGATAACGCACCCTGTTTTTAAGTAAGAAAGATGAAGCAAAGTTAATATTTTTATTCGGGGCTGTTTCTTTTAAAACAACTTTCGATGAAAATCTGGTAGTAATTTCGGTGAGAGGTGCTTTTATGGCTGTTCTTTGGGAGTTTGTTTGTTATGAATAATATTTTTTTTTCTGAATTTCTGGTCACTATCATTATATTATGGTGGGTACCGACTGTCAACGCAGTTTAAATAGATTTTTTCAAAATGCTGGGGGAATAAGAATACCACTTATCTTACGTTGGATGATAAAGTGTTCTCGCAGCTGTTCATAGATGAAACTGTAGTCCAAAATATTTATTGTTTACCGGTTCACTGAGAATAGTTGAACAGTGGTTAAAAGTGGCATTAAAATCTAATTTATTCATCCTGTAAATACATCCAAGGGTCTGAAATCACAAACACTTCTTTAGCTAGACAAATGTAACCTACTTAATTGTTTTATGCAGGCCGTTGTTTTGTACACCTGTATCCGTTAAGGAGTGGTTTACTCTACTCGTAATTCCAAACAACTATTCCAATGAAACCTAATTCCGTTTCGTGTAAAAATCATACAAGAACTTCAATGCGAAACCTTTTACGTTCAAACTTTTCAAGCGGGATTCAAAATAAATTGGTTTGGCAATCAAAGGGTCCAATAAAACCATGCTACTAACAGGAATAGTTGTTGATCAATGATAACATTTTCATTCGAACTGTCGTAATTGGCTATCGGTTCGTTTGTTGATAGGAAATGTTTCATGCTGATCCTTTGGCATCCGATAAAGCAATCAAAGTCCGTATTCAAATAACAGATTCCTAATGTTTTCTAATCAGGCAATGTTTTCATTTGGCCAAAATCAACGATAGAACTCGCCCTCTTTGCCTAGCTTTATCCGTTTTAGTTTTTGGGTCGGCTCTAGTGTTGAGAAGGGTTGGACTGAATAAAATTAGAAGGTTAATAACAAGATTACTTTAATAAATCAAATCTTGCAGCTTTAAAATAAACACCAGCTTATCAATAATACCTAAAATAAGTAAGCACTGTACTACACTATAATTTGCGTAATCAAATATCGAACATCAAATAATCTAGATCAAATTATGGTCCGTTTTGATCATATCAGCTGCTTTTTCTCCAATCATAAGAATGGAACCCACTGGATTGCCTTTAGTGATCGTTGGCATCACACTGGCATCAGCTATACGCAAGTGTGTTACGCCATTTACCCGTAATCGTCCGTCTACTACAGTACCCATGGGACATGTGCTGGTCATATGACTAAGTCCAGAAGATACACACATTACGTAACAACGCCAGTACTCCCGACTTCCTGCCCCAAATGAATTACAAGCAGGATCTGCATCTGACATGATCGCATCAACTTCTCTGTAATAAGTCGTATTCATCACTGGAATATAATCTAGTATGTAATCAACGAGGTCTTCAACATCTTCTTTGTTTGAGAAAAAGCCGTTATAAACAATAGGAGGATCCTCTGGATTAGTACTTTTCAACAACACCTTGCCTCTTGATTTAGGGGCAATGTTAAGAATTTCATTGAACGCCTGAAGTCTGTTTACTCCCTGTTTGTACATATTGTTGCAGATTTCGTCGCTGAATCTAAAAGCGAAAGTGCAGTAAAACAACATGATTTCTGCTGAACCTAAGTAAGTTATTACTTGGTAATCAGGATTGTTAGAAGATTTGTTAAGTGCAACAAAACCAGTGAAAGAAGATCCAGGCAATTCATAAGGACTAGGTTGTGGGAATGGCTCTGTTAATATATCTAAATTATGAATAAGGACTACGCAAACATGCTCTTGCAGATTTTCTCCTACAGGTAAGTTCGATATTACTTCAATGTTTTTACTCTTTAAATGCTCTTCGGGTCCCACTCCAGACAACATGAGGAGTTTGGGTGTGTTGAATGTTCCAGCAGATACAATTACTTCTTTTTTGGCTTTCAGACTCAGCTTTTTGCCATCTTCGGTAAGAATTTCTACACCAACAGCTCTTTTACTTTCATCGAAAATTATTTTAGTGACTAGAGTATTTTTCAAGACATGAAGGTTACGGCGATCTTTAACTGAAGACAAGAATGCGAAGGCTGAGCTCTGCCTGGATCTTCCAGATATAGTGACAGCCTGCGCAGCATAACCTAACGGATGGTGTTCGTTGAAATCTAAAACTATGTCATTTCCTAGTTCCCGGTATGCGTCTAAGAATTTATTGATTTCAGGGCGGTGGTCTCTTGTGATTCCTATATTGCCATCGGTTCCATAGTATTGCTTGTCAGATGTAGCGAGTAATTGTGGATCTTCTAGCCTTCCAGTCTTGAGGAAATATGGTAAAACATTTTGCCACTTCCACGATTCATCTTTGGTTATTTCGGCCCAGGAGTCGAAGTCACTGGGCTGCCCCTTATGATAGATCATATAATTAAGTGAGCTAGTTCCACCAAGCATTTTACCCAGAGTAAATTCGTAGTAGGACTGGAGGTGACAAGTGTCGTTGTAGCTGTCGTACTCTGCTGTGTAATTCCAGTCGTAGCGAGATCTTTTCATCAGGAGCGGTAAGCCGGGGAGCTAAATTAAAACATTAAAACTACTTTAGTCGTGTAATCAAACGTTTGTTATGTAATTGTAATTGAGGGCTTGAAACCAGATAAAGACCAAAACCAACGTAGCATTTATGCAAGTTTCTTTTCAAAAGTTGCTTACAAAAGGCATAATACAGGGTCAAATTAAATTTGCTAGCAAAACTCCGCAGACGTGATGGGTATCGATATCTAAACACGACAAAATAAAAAAAGTTGATGGTTTGTTTTTGGGTCAACGACCACTGGGGCCGTACTATGAGCTGTTAACGCCATCATGATTCCGTTGAGAAAAAGAGATAGTGCTATCGGTCATGTATAGCTCCGTCTCTCTTCCACGCTGGAACAATGATGGAATTAACACGTCATAGTACGGCCCCTGGTCTGTCGCGCTAATCAGTGCGACAGTGGTGGGTGGTGTTTTTACTTGAAGTATGAGTTGAAAAAATCTGTTATTTTTTTTTTGTTTTTGTCATGTTTAGATTTCGATACCCATCACGTCTGTGAAGTTTACACAAAGAAAACTGATCTTTCTAAACTGATATTTCAAGTGACTAGGTACACTGCTTGCAGTTGATGAAGCCAAAAAAAAACTCATCAAACTACACTTGGAAGCAAATAAATCGAGCCACTTCCTTTTTTCACGTATAATGGTTATTATTTTTGGTATTATGGAACGTATCAATTCAAAACATATATCGCCTAAGAGGTTATTTAATAACCTTTACAATGAGGGTAAATTATTGAATGATAACCTTATTGAATGATAAAGTATTGGCTCTTGGGAAAGAAAAACGCTAATTTTGATTGAACATTGTAGGGTTAAAATAGTCCAGAAAAAACATTTAAAAACAAAATTAAATAAATAAATAATAATAAAACAAAAGGAAAACAATCAAGGAGTACAATCAAAATGTTATAAGCAAATTGAATGCGATCATTTTAGTCTACCCTTTAAGCTTAAATTTAAAATGAAAAGTTTACAACAAACTGCCCTAATTATAAAGGGCAATTAATTTACTTTAAGGCGATATATTAAGTTTCGAATTGATATGTTCCATAATACCAGACATAATCACCATTATACGTGAAATAAGGAAGTGTCTTTTACGTCTAGGTTTCAGCCAAAATCTTGGCCGGCTGTTCAACGTCTGTCATATAAATGCTCAAAGCATTCCAAGCCACTACAATGAGTTGTATGAAACTTTCACGAACAACAACGTCCATGCCGTCCTGATTTCTGAAACTTGGCTAAAACCTGAACTTTTATCCACCTCCTACTCTCTCCCAGGGTTTGTTCTGTTGCGGAATGACCGAGTCGGTAGGAGAGGGGGTGGTGTAGCTATATATCTCCGTGCTGATCTTCCTTTTAAAGTTCTTTCTACTTCTTCCTGTAATGCTTCGGCGGAGTTTCTTTTTCTTGAGGTCTGTGTCAAGGGAGCTAAAACCGTTCTCGGCGTTGTGTATTGTCCCCCCTCACTTGATTACTTCACCGAATTCGAATCGGTCTTAGAATCTTTAGGTTCGGAGTATGCACATCACATAGTCATGGGGGATTTCAACACCAATCTCCTTGCCCACAACTCCCATCGATCCCGTAAACTTCTACACCTGGTCGAGTCAGCTAGTCTGCATGTGTTGCCTCTCCGACCAACTCATCATAACGCTGCCGGTGATGATACTTGGCTCGACTTGATCCTCACCTCAAATCCTTCCCTAGTCTCCTCACATGGTCAACTTGACGCTCCTGGTTTTTCCCATCACGACCTTATTTTCTTGTCTTATGTCCTTAAAGCCCCTAAACCCAAACCTACATTCCAGTACAGGCGTGCCTTTGCGAGGATGAATTGTGAAAAGCTTACACAAGATGCTTCTAATATTGACTGGACAGACCTGGAGGAAGCCGCTACTGTTGACGATAAAGTAGCGTGTTTCAACAATATTGTAGTTAAGCTGTACGACACCCACGCTCCTATCAGGAGAGTCAAGCTAAAGCGCCCACCTGCGCCATGGATGAATGTGGGAGTTCGGATGGCGATGCGACGAAGGGACCGCGCGTTTCGGAAGTTTAAAAAGGATCGGTCAGATGATAATTGGAGCCTCTTCAAAACTGCTCGCAATCGTTGTAATCAGATGATACGCAACGCTAAACGCCACCACATTCTTAGTAACATCACTTCTTCTTCTCCTGCTGATATCTGGAAATTCCTTGGAACTCTAGGTATCGGCAAGTCGCGAAATTCAGACCTTCCTAGCACATTTGGCTTGGACGATCTAAATCGTCACTTCTCTACTGTTCCCACCCTAGATAATCCAACCAAATGTCAAACTCTTGACTACCTTGCTGGTCTGACGCGACCCAATATTACCCCCTTCACCTTCAGCCCAGTCGACCCGGGAGAGATCAAAAAGATTATCCTATCCATCAAATCCAAAGCCGTTGGTTGTGATAACATCAGTCGACACATGATCGTGACAGTGGTTGATCAGCTCCTTCCTGCAATTTCCCATATAGTTAACTTCTCCCTTTTCTCCGGTGTTTTCCCTTCCCTGTGGCGGAAAGCCCATGTTCGACCACTACCAAAAATCCCTAATCCCACTCTTCTTAGTCACTTTCGTCCAATTTCCATCCTTCCCTTTTTATCCAAAGTACTCGAGGCCTGTGTACATAAACAATTCTCCAACTTCATTCACAAAAACTCTCTCATCAGTCCGCTCCAATCTGGGTTCAGACCCGGGCACAGTACCGTTTCTGCTCTCCTCAAAGTGACTGACGATATAAGGCGAGGAATGGAAGACACTAAAGTTACGGTTCTAGTGTTGATCGATTTTTCAAATGCTTTTAATACCGTCAGTCACGAAGTCCTTTTATCCATCCTCTCCTATCGCATGGTCTCTCCCGAGTGTTTGGATTGGTTTTCTTCCTATCTTCGGGGGCGTCAGCAATCAGTTCTTGCTGGTGACTCTAACTCCAGCTGGTGCGATCTGGAAACTGGCGTCCCTCAAGGCGGCATTTTATCTCCACTTTTGTTCTCTATCTTTATAGATCTCATAACTTCCCTGCTTCAGTGTGCGTATCATCTCTACGCTGATGATTTACAGCTTTACTGTCAGGCAGGTGTTGACAGCTTAACCCGTGCGGTCGAGGAGCTAAATCGGAATTTACGTGTTGTCAAAAACTGGTCTGATCGTTTTGGGGTGGCGGTTAACCCAAGCAAGTGTCAGGCTATCATTGTGGGGAGCCCCTATAGCTTGAGGAGGCTGCATGGTTTAACGGTGCCACCTGTTACTTTTGATGGCACAGTGATTCCGTTTAGCTCTGACGTCAAGGATCTGGGTTTGCATGTTGACACTTGCCTCGACTGGCGTAAGCAGGTCGCGATTGTGAGCAAGAAGGTCACTGGAACGTTGCGGTCGCTCTATCGGTTAAAAATATTCTCCCATCACACATTAAGGCAATGCTTGTACAGTCCCTAATCTTCCCCATAATTGACTATGGTGATGTGTGCTACTATGACCTGAATGCAGATCTCCTCAATAAACTTGACCGACTTCTTAATAGCTGCATTCGATTCGTTTTTAATCTCCGCAAGTACGATCATGTATCCGCACATCGATCGCTTTTAAAGTGGTTACCCATCCGGCAGCGCAGAGCGTTGAGAGCATTGACAACCTTGTTTGCTATCCTTCACAAACCCACTTCTCCTTCTTATCTGACCTCTCTCTGTCAATATTTATGCTCTGCACATAGCAAGAATCTTCGGTCTGAACATAATCGTCTTCTTCGTTGTCCTTCTCATCGCTCTGGTTTTATAAAGTCTTCTTTCTTTGTCCAGGCGATTTTCCTTTGGAATGCGCTCCCTCAGAATATCAGGACGGTAACCAATCAGTTCACATTTAAAGTGAAAGTTCGAGAACACATACGCAAGAAGTTGGCAGATTCGTCTCAGAATTAAGTTGTTGTTGGTTTTCTTGTTAACTCTCATAATGTTTTTAATTTTATTTTTTTTGTTGTATGTATGTATATATGTATTTATTCTTATTATTATTTTCTTTAGTTATAAATATTTTCTAAGTTATTTTTGCACCTACTAAGTATTGTCTCTGCATCACCCTAAGGTAGACTGGTAGAAAATGCCCAAGGCATTAAGTCCGCCTTTGTACAGTTTTTACTTGTGCATAAAGTTTTAATAAATAAATAAGGAAGTGGCTCGATTTATTTGCTCCCAAGTGTATTTTTTTTTATCTTGTTAAGGTATCGATAGCTATCACGTCTGCGGAGTTTTAATAGCTAAGTCAATTTGACGCTGTACATGTGGCCGTAAGACTGAATAAAAGGTAAAATTTGAAATAACTTACATCAGATTCAAAAGGCGGATCGCCACCAGCCTCGATAAGCAGTACGTTGATGTGCTCGATTTCCGACAGTCTGTTAGCAATAAGACTTCCCGCAGTCCCCGCACCAACCACGATAAAGTCAAAACTTTGGCCATCTGTAAACGATTAATAATATTAATAATAATTATGAGTTAAATTTAATAAAATATGTAAAAAAAAATGTTTCTAAAGGAAATAATTCAGAAGGAAAAATCTCGACCATTGTTTGTTAAAAAACCTGTCAATGTTCTCCAACATATTGAATTGTAGAGCTTAAATGACGGTAAAGGCGTATTTACAGACCCTTCTAATTGGATATAATGAGACCGCTAAAGTAAGGATGATTCAACACATACCATGCATATGGGCTTGATGTGGCCACAAGTACTTGGTGAGGTGCAACGCAGCCATTACCCTGAACGCCCCTTGCAGGACATGCACCGTCTTGAAAGTCGCCGCTGCATCCATGGCTCTACGACAAACATTTAAAATTAAAATACGAAAACAACAAATATCGACGTAAGTAATCTAAGGATTTGCATGATTCAGGCTGGAGTAATTTAGCTCGCCGTCCGATACGGACAAGGCCCGGGTCGACGGCGCGTTGTGTTCCACGCGCGCCTCAAAGAGATGTCAGCACCAATGAGGGGGTCCGCTAGGGCCGATGCCTTTTCTTTTTTTTTTGAGGATGGGTTATCATCAAATAATTTCTCCCGCTCTGAGCGGAGTGGGAGGGCGTGTCAGACTCTTACTGACTAAAACCCAATCGTGTTCCTTCAGTTGCCTGTGCCAGGGGCCACGGTAACCCTTTCGGACTTTCCCGCAACCCCGGCAGGCATCAGCCCTAGCGGACCCCGTCATTGTTGCTGACATCTCTTTGGGGCGCGCGTGGAACACAACGCGCCGTCGACCCGGGCCTGGTCCTTATCGGACGGCGAGCTGCCCACTGCTCGCCGTCCGCAAGCCTGCACCTACGTTGGCCGGGATTCGGCTTGTGATTCCCGCCGCACAGGGCGTCTCCTGCGGCGGCTAGGGGCGCGAGGACGCGAATTTTGCCTCTCGCTCACGCGTTCCGCCTCCTCCTTCGCGAGCATTACTGCTTCGCAGAAGGAGGTGACGGCTTCCCAAGTCCTCTTGCTCCGTACCATGGCCCGGATCAGGGCTGGACGCGAGAGATCGCCACTACCAATCGCCTCCACGAGGACATGGTGTTGCTCCGCCCAAGCAGGGCAGACTTCCACCGAAGGACACGGGGTCCTGGGTTCGATTCCCAGGTCGGGTGAAGTGTTTGTGGGTTTTTATCAGGGATGGCTTATTAGTAGCCTAGGGTCTTGATTTGTGCCTAGTTGATGGCAATAGGCTTGCTCCCTATTACACTATTACAACATAACTAGCGAATTGTAATTGAACTAATGTTACACCTCAGCCTAACACATTGAAGATTACAGGCGTGAAGTTATGTTAATTATGTTTTGTCATTTGGGATTACTAGCAATTGAGTGATATAGTCAGCGATACTTCGAGGCTTCAGTTGTTCGGGATAACGTTCTTAAGGGGGACGCGGCAGGTTGCCCGTCAAACTCGAATTTTCTTACGTTTTTTTGCAATTTGCAGGTCAGTGTCAGGTTGAGTGTTGAACAAAATATTGTTCCTGACTTTAACAAGTATGTGTTTTCGGAATTATAATCATTAAAACGTCCGTCTAAGTGCATAAAATCCTAATTTATTCATATTTTATGCAATTGACATTATTGTTGGCATTGACGCTCAGGTAAGAAAGAAGTAATACAATGTCGTTTCTTAACTGAACTCCTGTTGGGCTGTGTGAAATATTACTGAAAATTCCTTATGACCGGGCCGTGACTATCTGCTTACGTAGAATGAACTAAAATAAAAATAAAAAAATATTGTTCCTACATTCACCTGTTTCATTCATAATAAAAAAAAACAAGAATACTATTAAAGAAATAATAAATATGAGACAACATCCACACAAGGTCATAAGGTCCCGAACTAGGTAGAGCCTGTAGTACGGTAACCTGATATACATACTTATATACATATACACACCCAGACACAGGTCAAACAGACATATGTTCATGCACACAAATGCTTGACTTGTTCGGGGATCGAACCCGGGACCAGCGGCTCAGAAGGCAGGGTCGCTACCAACTGCACCAACCGGTCAGTCAATTATTATTTATTCTATTATTTCATACTTAAGGTAAACGTAAAACTTTTTAGTTAATCTGTTTAGTTAGCATATCTACCTATTTTTTTGCATAAAAACTAGTTTTGACGTATCACCTTGAGCATAGAAGCCTTGAATCAACAAAATAAGTCCGCTAGTGGCGTTTTCATAATATAAGTAATAAATACATAATTATATTAAGACTTTGTGTAGGTACGTAAAATCGTCATCTTCCATAATATATTTTAACTCAATTGCTTTATTTTTAAGAAACGTGTACAAATGCACCCATTTTTTACAGTGCGTATCGATTGTAGGCTGATTGTAGAAATGGACATTCAAAAAATTATGTGTATTAATGACACAACCCGCAGAAAAGTTTATTTTTTTTCAACATCTCTGTATGCTTACAATTTTGTTTCAGATGGTCGTTAGAATGTGATCAAAAGATTATATAAAAAAAAAAAAACAGTAGGTAGGTACTCATTGCTTACCAAAATTGAGGCACTTGCAGTAAGTTCTACCGTGATACCTACATTAATATAAATTAAGAGTACCGCAAGCTTTATTTTATAGCCATGCCCTCCACACTCATTCTAAATCACTGCTGGCAACTCGAGAAAATGAAGTGCAAAGAGATCCGGAGAAATTATTACAGTCTTGGCAAACGCAACTAAATTAATCAGAAAAAAAGACAGCGCGTCCACTTTCCATGCATCTTGAATATAAAAAAAACAACCTGTATGTTTGTTACAGAGGCACTTATAAACATTGAAATTGTCCTACACCACTCGCAACTGAATGGTCACTATGCACTGCGAAATAGAAATTCTAAGTGCAAGTATAAAGTAATTGAACTTGTATTTATGGCAGCAAAGAAAATAAATATTGGTATGAAACAAACGATTGCTTTATTTGCCGATCTGTTATTAGGGTGATGAAGACGCGAATCTTAATGGAAGTAGTTTTAACCCTACGCTAACCGCGCATTGGTCTTTCAGTTCATCTAGAATCTACCAATATTTCTTTGTTTGATAGCTTGAGTTGCGACGACCAATTTATTCCATTATATAATATATTATGTCATGTAATGAAATTTTTGTCAGGAAAATGGTATACGAAAAAATTCAACAGTCAATCAATGTAAGTAGGTACGTACCTACCTACTTTCTATAGGTACCGTAGTTTCGTATTGATTACCTTTTTTTTTAATAATTCTGATATTTATTTTTATGTTTATTTATTGTAATATTGTTCTGAGTCTTTTGATCTGAGAGACCGTGAGAAGTTAGATACAGATAAATACAATTTATTTGTTATAACACGCTTATAAATACAGATTAAGCATGCATGATGTTATAAGATGTGTTAGGTACGCACGACGACACATCTAGCCATACATTTCTAGTATAAGCAGACCTCTCACTGTTCGAAAAGCCTATACAATACGAGGTCAGCCAAAACCGGAATTGCATAACTTGATATTATTTCGTCGTGTGCGTACATGTTTTGTCTAGCGAGACGTATAAAATTAATTTTACAAGATAAAATAAAACATCTTCGGTTTGAGTAGGTACATAATACATAATTTAGATTTACTTTTTTTTTAAAGTAATGGATGCTTCCATAGGTGGAAGGAGCGAGGCCTATAATTGTAAAATTTGGTCCAAAGCTGAATGAGTGTGAAGGCCGAATGAATGTTAATTTTGAAAAGTCGTTCCGAGACATCATTGAAGCTTTTGATTTTCTCCTCAATAAGCGTTCGAAAGGATTCGTCAAAAATTGGGGACTCTTTAGGTTTTATTGTATGTAAAATCAAGTGTATAATGTAACCATCTAAATTTTCCTTTTCTGAATTAAAAGATTAGTCTCGTACCAAAGTATTATGTAAATTATAAGAGCATGGGTTATAAATCAACTTTTTTGAATGTAAGTTATTCATAAAAATTAAACAATTGAAATATTCAACATTATCATGTTTTTTTAGGTTTTGGTATAAAGATACATATATTTAACTTAGATAATTATTATCGCATTGTTTAGCAGCTTTGTGTGGATAATTTCATCACCACTGCTCTTAAAATGCTGAAGGAAAACATAGTGTTGAAACCGGCATGTCCTAGGACCAATAATTCGAAGGGTTCACTAAAGTTTTAACAAATCTCCATTGACAACTTTTCATTTTACAACCGACGACGTTTCGTATATTATTTATTTCGAAAACAACTTATTCCGCAAATGTTTTATTTTATAAACACTCGTTTAACAAACATTAATTTGGCAAACAATTCTTTAAACAAATGCATCAGATGATATTTAATAATTTATACATTTTTCATTTCTCATTTAGAAGCATTAGGATAAATCACGTTTCTACTAAATATCATTTCCTCATTGGTTTAAAGAAACCTTTTTTTTTTTATTTTTTTTTATTTTTTGTCGCTGAGAAATGCTTTATGCATCCCCGCTCGTGGGGGACGAGACGGGGTATGTGGGACTCCTGTCGAAATCCGCAACCGACAGTATACCCACTAAAACTCAGCGGTGTTCCCACAACGCCGTGATGGGAGAGCTATGGGAAATTGGCTCAGCCTCTGCTTCCACAGCCCTCCCGGCGCATGCCCGCCTAGTTGGCGGGCCCCGCATGCCCCCCATTTAACTGGGGGGCTACGGGAATGGCCGGGAACACCCGGCCTCTCCCGTCCGACACTGGTGGAGGCCCGTGCAATACAGGCAAAGGGCGCCCCCGCACCCACCGCCTGCTGGCCTCCACCCGGGAGGAGCCGGAGGTGACTACCAGACCGGCGTCTTCCTCGCCCCTCCCCTCTCCGGAGCGGCGCCACGCGAGAGAATCATCCCCCCGCGCGGGCGCCGCTGTCTCCCTCCGGGACACGACCGCCTATTCCGCAGCGGTGGCCGTGCCCAGTCTACGCCCACTCACCTCCCTCTGTAAGCAGAGGAGGAGTGGGCGTATCTGCCCTCTGTAGCCCGGTTCCCTTCACCGACCATCAAGCATGATCGGCGATTGGAACCGTGACCTTTCCCCGCTTGTTGAAGATTAGCCGCCAGCCACAATTGTCCCCCAAAACCGCACTGGGAGAAATTGGAGCCGACGTTGCCCAGGGTGCGCCACGAGGAGGCTCTTCAACATGCACCCCTGGTTTAAAGAAACCTAACCGAACCTAACTCCCCGTGACGTTGACCGTCTAGGGTCAGCGTGTCCGTCAGCAGGTGGACGGAGCCCCGCACAGCGGGGCTCCTATTTCTGTCTGCAGGGTTTAAAGGAACCTAACCAACCGAACCTCGGGGTGCCCCTGACGTCGACCGTCTAGAGTTAGCGTTTCCGTCAGCAAGTCGACGGAGCCCCGCTGGGCGGGGCTCTTATTTCTGTCTGCATGGTTTAAAGGAACCTACACTTGCAATTATGCTAATGAGAGTTTTTTTTTAATAACGTTATATAAAGTCAATTTGTGTAATGTCTTTATTCCAAACGTTGTTTATGAAATAAAATGAAAAAATTATGAATTGTTTGTCAATTATTACGTTATTAAATAAAAGTTTATCGGATAATTATTATTTTGCTAAGTAAAATATTTGGTAAACTTGTTGTTGTAGAATGATGAAATGACAAATAATGTTTTTGCCAATAGTTGCTTGTCAAGTAAAAAAAATTGAATTAATGTTTGGTGAACTGACTGGTCACCAATTCAAAGACATGTGACATCTACCAACCCGCATTGGGCCCGCGTGGTGGATTACGACCCACTCCCTTTCACTGAGAGGAGGCCAGTGATCCAGCAAGGGAACATTATAAACATAAGGTCTGATTATGCATTATACCTAATACTTGTAACACTTGTTTGCGTCATAGCCATGTTTTTTTTAAATTTATTTCTTTAATCTCCTTTTCGTCCTGCAAGCTGTCTTGTCGACACTACGCTGAATTTTATGTACTTAGAAAATCTGGCGCGCATGATACAGTATCTAATGAGATGCCCATATATTATGGCTTTTTTATATTTGGGTTAGAGAAGATCTTGAGGAGCACGTCTCTTAAGTCTTGTAAATGTGCTGTTTGGTTGTTCCTAAATTAAACTTCTTGCTAATTGGTTTGGATGGTTTTCTATTCTTTGTCAATAGGGTAGTAAAGAATCCTTTATTTCTTCCTTAACAGTCTTGATTTTTAGAGCATGGTGTAGGTGACTCTTTGTTATACACCATGGTGCTCCAGTTATCATACGTAGGGTTTTTGACTGGAAGCGTTATAAATGATCTTAATGTTGGATTTGGATGCAGTGCCCCATAGTTGCAAAGCATAAGTCCAGACTAGTTTGATTATATTACACTTGTATTGATTGATTTTGACTTTGATTTTCCAGTGTAACTTGGGATTTTCTTCTCATGAGCCAATATAGCTTTTTTAGTTGTAAGTCAATTGCCTTTCTTTTAGTATTAATATGTTTTTTCCAGGTAAGCCGTCTGTCTAAGTAGACTCCTAAGTATCGAACCTCATCTGCCTGGGGTATCTTTATTTGATTAAGTTCGAGGTGATTTGTACTACACACAACGGTTTGTCACAACGGGCCCTATCAGAATACCAGCGCTGCGGTATTTGTTTGTTTTTCAAATATCGCAGCATCATGCTGAGATAGGAGCCATTTTTGGCCTCGCACAGGTCTTCTCATTATTCTTTTTTTTTAATAGTTTTCATGATTTTGTTAGATTTATTGTTCATTTTTATTTTATTTTCTTTCATTATTATTATTTGTATTTCCTGTGCGTGTCCCAAATAAAATATCTTTCTTTCTTTCTTTTTTTGTACTGATTAAGTTTTATTTGCCTTTATACGCCAGTCTTTCAGCCAGTCCGAGATAACATTAAGGTTTCGTTGTAATCAATGGCAATGGCAAGAACCGCTGTATCATCAGCAAATGTTCCTGTCATTGTGTCTTGTCTATTTGGTAAGTCTGAAGTATATATAAGATAGAGCATCGGGCCCATTACACTGCCCTGCGGAATACCTGCTCTTATTTCACGTAGCTTTGTAGTAATGTCGCCATATTTAACATAAAAGTGTATGTCACTAAGATATGACTTGATGAGAAGATATAAATTAATGGGTAAGCCTTTGCGGATTTTGTACAAAAGTCTATCATGCCAAACACAGTCGAAGGCTTGCGAAATGTCTAAGAAGGCAGTGGAGCAAAGCAATTTACTTTCGAATGTGTATTTAATCTTTTCTACTAGTCTATGAAATTGCTCTATTGTACGTACCATGAGATTGTCTGAAACCAAACTGGTGATATGGGGATGATATGGGATTTTGGTTAGCTGGACATGATGTTTTCAGAGAGAGTTTTGCTTGGTTCATTCTGTCCTGTTGTTTTGTGTGCCATGTGGTCTTCACTTAGAGATTGGGCCCGAGGCCTATTCACGAAAAGGCCTTTATGGAATATTTGCTGTGTTAAGGTCTTATTTTGCTGTTCGGTTTGGTTAATTGGATTGTTTTTAAGTACATTATCATTCATGTTGTTCCCACGAGCAGGGTCGAGTTATAAGGTCGCTAGAAGGGTGACGCCCATTCCCCCTAGAAGGCAAATACAACGGTGTTTACCAGGTCCACCGAAGTTACCATGATTTTGAGCACAAAATATTTTATCGGGTAAGTAATTATGTTTTAAAATTAAAACATAACACTAGCTTGAGTGTGAAGCCTCATTTCTTAGTTGGAATTTATATTTTTGTGTGATTAAATAGCTGTTTCTAGTGTTCCGTACCTCAAAAGGATTAAGCAGAACCCATATAGGAACACTTCGTTGTCCGTTTCCCTATCTGTCAAAACCACTCATAACAAGAACTCGTGAAGGTATCAAGTTGAAATTAATATCATATACATAAGTCGATGGTCTCTTGTTCTAGTTTGAATATATTTAGGAAGGTACAGGAGGCTTACATTCGACAATATTTTGTGAGAACGAAAATTGCAGTCAGTGTGACCGATCCACGAGCTCAGAACGGTTAGATGATTATATTTGTACTTACAAAAATGTATGCGTGCATACCTAGTGTATGTAATGGAAAAATTAAAGAATTAAATCACTTTAGCTACTAACCCAACAAGTTTTACTATTGACTTATTGAGATAAACTGGTATTAATTAAATATTTTACCTCTTGTCTCTTTGTATTTTGCAAACGGCACTTTTGTGGGGTTCCATATCCAAAGAGTGTCAACGGGATCCTTATACTAAAGGCTCCGCTGTCTGTTCGTCTGTCTGTCATAGGGCTGTATCTTTTAAACCGTAATAGGTATACACTTGAAATTTATATAGTGTGTATTCTACTGTGGCCGTTAGACGAACCGTTGGCAGGTTTTTGACATCGATATCGTTTGTTAAGTCACCTAAACACACATGTCACAATAATTATTGAATAGTTGCGCTCCCTCATTCAATATTGTTTTCTTGCCGTAATTAGTCGGTGCACGTGTGTAGTCTTTAGTTGAAACTTGTTTTTACTTCTTGTGTTGTAATTAGGTGTTTTTTTACGTAGTTGTAGGTTTGATTGTACGGAATTCGTGATGAATTGTTTAATGAGAATGCAGGTGTAATATGGTAATATGTATGTAGTTGTGTGAGATTTAGAAGATTAGTCTTTTCATATAGGTTTTTTGTTGGTTATAGACAGGGATAATGAAATAGTACTTTGATAATTTTGTTTTGTAATCTTTGTAGTAGGTTTAGGTTAGATTTAGCGGCTGCTCCCCATAGCTCAGTTAGGTATTCCAGGTTTGATTTTACTTGATAGTTATATATTATAATTAGACGTACTTTTTCCGGAACACATTTTGTGATCTTTCGTAAAGCTCCTAAAAGTGATATTGATTTTGTTTTGACACAATCAATTTGCAGTTTCTAGGTTAGTTTATCATCTACCCACAGTCCGGGATACTTTTCGTGATAAGATCGTTTGACTAGTATAACTCCGTCGATCGTAAGTGATGTAACATCCGGTAACGGTTTGTTTTTCGCTGCGAAAATCATAAATGATGTTTTTGCAGTTCTAATAGTAAGCAAGTTATATTTTAGCCATTCATTATTTTATTTTGTTTATTAGGGAAAACAAACAATTACACATTAAGATATACAGAAAGATAGGATACAGAAATGATACAAATGTGAAGGACCTTTTGAGCATCAGTTATAATGTTTTGTACAGATTTAATTTTTACAGGCCCCTTAAGGGGCCGTGCACGAAATCGACTGATTTTGATCAATTTTGTGCATTATTTGTAGGAAAGGGAAACATTATTTAAACAAAATTATTTGTGATTCGAAAACTTGAGTTTTTTGTTTTGCATGTGGCTGAAAGGGATTTTTCAAATAAGTTAAGTATTCATAGAAAATCACTAATATTCGCAACAAGTTTTCCAAAAAATGACGCGAGACTGACGTTTGATCATTTTTTTACTAGAAACTACGTTTGATTTTGAACATTAAAAATTATCATCAACATCATTATATTGTCTACTTGCATGTTGCTGGACCACTTTTTCAACTTCGATACATAATATAGCAGAAAAATAATGTTGAAAAAACCTATTTTTCGATACAAACCCTGGTAGTAATGTATTTTTTCCTAATATTGAGCAAGCCGTTTCAAGAAATTTAAAAATCACACATTAATCTTCAGTAAAATAAAATTAAAATTTAATTTTATGATTATACAATATTATCATTTAGTAAATCAAAGTAAAAAAAAAACTATATTTTCGAGAGCGCAAAAGTGATGAAACTATTAACAGGTGCTGTGACTGACACGAATGGTTTAGCGCCATGAAAACTGTACTTTTGTAGTCACACAGACATAATGTATCAATTATTTCCAGCTTTGTCACAATTAGATAAGAAATTGACAAAAGAGGGTTTTTTATGTGCACGGAGCCTTAAAGTAAAAGAGGCAAGTGTCATCTGCGTATAGCGTTAGGTATCCTGTCAGCCCTATTTTATTAATGTTAATAAAAAATGTAATGTAATAGTACTGGTATTACCAGAAAGGATATAGTGGATGGTATCGCTGCCTTATTAAAGTTAGATATAGGAAAGCTAATGTTGTGTGCTATGCCTTACTCTGATACTTTATCAGATGATTAAAATAATAATATTTTTAAATTGAACAATACTATTCACATGCTGACATGTTGTCATAGTGAAAAATTATTGTTTTTTGACACTAACAAGTTTGTTAGTGGTTTTAAGTTGACTCAGAGAACTTTATCTCGGCCTTCGGAATGTAGACAAATGATCGCTATGTTGATAGCATATAATATTAATGAGGTTATAGCTAATATAACAAATTGTAGTATTAGTGACGAGTCTGTTTTGTCTAGTTAAACTAACAACATAGTGATAAATAGTCATCATGTAGTACGAAGGAGGATCCACCTACATATAATACCAACAACCTTGGAGGCCACTACCAGTCAGATAGGGTATTCTCTTCCTGATGGATCTCAAACGGGCATTCTAGACTCTTCAATTATAGTTGTGGAGTTAACTCTTTAAACTAGTGAGTAAGACAACAGAAGTTACCCCTTCAAATAACCACCCGGAAATGGCACGGCCGCCATCTTGAATTTCTGAAATGTCATAATTTTCCTGAAGAAACCAGAGGGGCAATTCCCGTATTTTTAAGAACGATCGCATTCTAATCTAAGTGTCAATCTGTCAAAAATTGTATAGCGCTTACCAAAAATTTTTGACCTTAGACTGTCGCTGAGATGAGAAGAAGCTGATGAGCTGAGAGATGAATTTGAACGTTTTTAATTACGGGAATTGGCCAGGATACAAGCTACCTGTCAGTAAAAAAACAGTGGCTGTACGTTGACTTATTATTAGAGAATAATAATACGGTATCTTCTGGCAATATTACTCGTGTTATGTTATGTCGGAGGGCAGACTCACAGACTTTGTGGCTGTAATTTTGTGAACTAAGCTTTTTACTGTAGTTGTCATCATTATTATTGTTGTTGCTAGTCATATTGGTAAGGTAGACGGTAGTAAATGCCCAAGGCATTAAGTCCGCCTTTGTACAGTTTTTACTTGTGCATAAAGTTTTAATAAATAAATATTGTGCGATTACGCTTTGGGTGATAATCAGGTCGAAACCTATAATGTGAACCTAGTGATATACTGTGATTGTTACCTGTTGTAGTTGCCTTGTGAATAAATAATAATAAAAAAACCAAAGGGAGAGCAACCTACTTTAAAACTATTTCATCAAAATATTCAAGGTTGCTCTTCCAAAATTACTGGAAATAGAATTGTTTTTAGAAAATACCAAATTTGATGTCATTTGTTTAACAGAACATTGGTTAAAAGATCATCAAGATATGTCAATGAATTATGAATATAGGTAATTGTGTAGTTAGCCAATTCAGCCGAAAACGTATGATACATGGTGGGTCATTAATATTATTTAAAAATTCTAATAAACCGAAAGAACGAAAAGTCATCATCGGACTGTCTGTTGAACACACCATTGAATTGTCCTGTGTTGATCTTGATAGGATATAGTTGATTGATGATATAGTTAATGTTATAGTTTGCGTAAACAGACCTCCAAGTTACCAGAATCTATCTGTGTTTGATTCTGTAATGGAAGGTGTGCTAAAGAAACTTAGTGCTAGTAGTAAGTCAATAATCGTATGTGGTGATTTCAATATTAATTTATTAGAAAATAACTCGAACACTGCTGGCTGGTCCAGGGATACCGTACGGTACTGGTACGGTACCGGTAAGGCGGCGAGCCTCCTTGCCGGATTACCGCCATGGAATGGAAACGGTTGTTTCGGGAGGTTCCTGTTCCGGATAAGGCGGGAGGAAATGCCCAGGTGTCACCATTGTGTGGATCGCCCGGAGGACACGGTGGAGTATACGGTGGAGGTCTGCCCGGCTTGGGCGGAGCACCGCCGTGTCCTCGGTCAGGCCATGGTACGGAGCGAGAGGGCTCATCTCCTTCTGCGAAGCAGTAAGGCTCGCAAAGGAGGAGGCGGAACGCGTGAGGGAGAGGCTAAATTTACGCCCTCACGGCCCTAGCCGCCGCAGGAGACGCCCTGGGCGTCGGGAATCGCAAGCTGATTCCCGGTCACCGTAGGCGCGGGCTTGCGAACGGCAGGTAGTGGGCATTTTGCCATTCGATAAGGACCAGGCCCGGGGTGATGGCGCGTTGCGTTCCACGCGCGCCTCAAAGAGATGTCAGCACCAATGACGGGGTCCGCTAGGGCCGATGCCTGCTAGGGTTGCGGGAAAGTCCGAGAGGGATACCGTAGCCCCTGGCACAAGCAACTGAAGGAACACGGGTGGGTTTTAGTCAGTAAGAGTCTGACACGCCCTCCCGCTCTGCCCAGAGCGGGAGAAGTTATTTGACGATTTCCCACCCTCAAAAAAAAAGGCTGTTATAAAAGCTTTTACAGATCTTAAAATTTAATCCACTGAAAATCTTTGGGGAATGTCTGTAAAAGTCTATAGATCTATCATAGAAACCATTGCGTCCTATTTAGCATTCATATTTAACACCAGTGTAGACCAAGGAGTCTTTCCGGATCTCATGAAACATAGTAAAGTAGTTCCTTTGTTCAAATCCAGCCTGTGTCAATTCTGCCAGTTCTCAGTTAGGTATTTGAAAAGTCGTTGCTCAATCGAATGTTACGTCACTTTAATAAAAATCCCATCTTTCATGAACACCAGTACGGTTTCACCAAAGGGCGTTGTACCACTGACACTGGTGTCACCCTAATAAATACAATTTTTAACGCCTTGGAAGAAGCACAAGATGCCATTAGAATCTTTTGCGACCTCGCTAATGCGTTCAATTGCGTAAATCATCAGAAACTTCTGCCAAAACTAAAGCATTATGGGATTAGAAATACAGCTCTTGATTTACTAAGATCATACCTGAGGGGCAATTGCCGTATTTTTAAGACCGTTCGCATTCTAATCTCAGTGTCAATCTGTCAAAATTACAATCAATTTACATACATTTTTGACAGGTTTTTGACATTGATTGTCGCTGAAATGAGATTGCGACTTGAATTTGAACGTTTTTTAAGTACGAGAATTGGCCTACTGATAGATAGAAAGGTTACAGTTCAAGTAAACGGCATAAACTCATTAGGGTCTGAACTGGCAATGGGTGTTCTTCGATATTGGGTCATTCCTCTTTTTAGTTTATATTAATGATTTATCCCAATTACTTCAAAATCAACCCAAGATGTTATTTGCAGATGACACATCACTAATCTTTAAGATAGACCGACGGTCACAAAATCATGACGACGTTAATAGCTCTATGATTCAAGATCCAAGATTGGTTTACGGTAAATAATTTGATACTTAAAAAAAACAAATTGCATCAAATTTAAATTACCAAATGTTAGAAGTAGCAAATGTGACATCATATTGAATGGGGGGGAATAGCTGGAATTTATCAATCACATGGTTTTTCTAGGAATCACGCTAGACGAGAAATTACAATGGGGACCTCACATAACATCTCTTGCGGGGCGGCTAAGCTCGGCCGCTTATGCTGTTAGAAAGATAAGACAGATGTAAAAACCGCGCGTTTGGTCTATTTTAGCTACTTCCACAGCATTATGTCGTATGGCATTTTACTGTGGGGTCGGGCTGCTGACATTGAATCCATATTTATTTTGCAAAAGAGAGCTGTCAGAGCCATTCATAATCTCTCAGGGAACTATTTAAAAAGATTAATATTATGAAGGTACCTTGCCAATTCATTTATGAAAATATTATGTGTGTTAGAAAAAATCTGCATCTTTTTAATAAAATAAGTGATAGACATAATTTTAATACTAGAAATAAAGATAAAATAGATCAACCATTTTTCAGATTAGCTAAAGTACATACATCTTTTATGGTGTACTGTGTTAAATGTTACAACAAAACACCTTTTCATATATTGCAATTAAATGAAAGAGAATTTTAAACTCATTTAAAAAGTTCATTTTGTAAACAAGCATATTATTACAAATTAGAGGACTATATCCAAGATAAGAATGATTGGAAACATGCTAGTCCAGCACCATAGGACAATCTAGGGTCTAGTCAAAATCATACTTGTTGCTACTTTAGTTGTATAGTTTATTATTTTTATGACATTGATTTACATTCTGTGATTACTATAACTCACACACTGACATATTACTTGTTTAAATAATTTGGAAAATCGTAAATCCTTTACAATTTTTGTAAATATGTGAGCACCATGTATCTGTCACATAAATAACTTATTTGTCTTTGCTATTTTTTTTTACCTATTGTGGTAGGGTAATTTTGTTATAGGTGCATAGGTCTTCACATACAATTATATAATTAATGTGTACAAAATATTGTAACACATTTTAAAAGAATAACGGTGGAGTTTCATGCCCTTTCTTCTCCACACAAAACTACATTTTGGAAGGGGCGACTAGAATCAATTCTATTTTAATGAAAATGTTGACGTTCAAAAGTGCCTTTTATGTGCCTATTTGAAATAAATGCCTTGACTTTGACATCATCACCATTTTTTTTTTTTGAGGATGGCAAATCATCAAGTGACCCCTCCCGCTCTGGGTGGAGCGGAAGGGAGTGTCAGACTCTTACTGATTAAAACCCACCCATGTTCCTTCCTTGGCCCTTTATGTTCCGGGTCAGCGGTACCCCTTTTGGATGATCCCGCTTTCCCGGCAGGCTTGGGCCCTAGTGGGCCCCCTCTTCGATGCTGACATCTCTTTGAGGCGCGCGTGGAACACGTACGCGCCGTCCAGCACGGGCCTGGTCCTGATCGGACGGTGAGCTACCCATTACTCACCGCCCGCAGGCCCGCGCCTACGGTGGCCGGGAGTCGTCACGCGGCTCCTGACGCCCGGAGCGTCCACCGCGGCGGCTTGGATGGGACACTCTCTCCCTCTCCCGTCCCGCCACCTCCTTCGCTAGCATGGCTGCTTCGCAGAAGGAGGCGACTGCCTCCCACTCCCCCTCGCCCCGGACCATGGCTTGAACCAGGGCCGGCCGTGAGAGTTCGCCGCCGCTGCCGATCACCTCTACGAGGACACAGCGGTGCTCCGCCCATGCAGGGCAGGCCCCCACCGTATGCTCCACCGTGTCTTCGGGGCGATCATCGCAGTGGTGACACCCAGGCGTTTCCTCCCGCCTGATGATGTGCAGGAACCTCCCGAAACATCCGTGTCCGGTGAGGACCTGCGTCAGGCGGTAGGTGAGGTCGCCGTGACGCCTCTCTAGCCACTCCTCAAAGAGGGGTCTTACCGCCGCTATCGTGGCGTGCCCTGCGCTGGGTTGCGACAGTCGCTCTTTCCATGCCGCCATGAGATCGCGCCGGAGGTCCGTCCGCTCCGCCGCGATTTGCCGCGGAAGCGGGGTTTCCCCCCGGCGTAGTGCCTCCGCGCGCCATTCATACAGGTGCGCGAGGACTATCGCCTCCAGATCCCACGACGGCAGTCCGGCAAGGAGACTTGCCGCCTCGCCCGAGATCGTGCGGTAGCCCCGGATAAGCCTTACGGCTACCACCTTTTGGGGCGCGTTCAGATAGTGGGCGGCTCTCCGCCGCAGTGAACGCGCCCACATCATCACCATTTGGTTAAGACTAAATTTTATGGAACGTGCCCTTATAGCAAGTCGGTTCAACCTCAAGACCCCAAACAGCCGGTCGATTCCGTAACGTTGTTCGATATGAGTCTCAAAACTGTTATTCCACCTGATGCTAGGGCTTGACACTATTGACAACTCACTTCAAGCTTACTTCACCTACGTTTTCACGGTGATATTGTTACAGGAAAGATCGGCTGATCATTTCTTTGAGACTCATATCAAACATAGTCCATTAATGAGATGTAATGTAAGTCTTCCACAACTCCAAACAATTAGGCGAGTTCGTTTTTTGCATCATGAACGCAATAACTGACGGCGAAGAAAAATATAGTGTAGAAACGAATTATTGTCTAAGTGATCAGTGTGATCACTGATGATCAGACACTGACACACCCGAACCAATACCAACCAAAGATAGTCTGCTATTGTTACGGCAAGCGTAGGTAGGTATTTTGATAATAAAATATAATGCTAAACAATGCGATGATATTATCTATGTTAAAACAAATTCACTTTATATTTTACAATTAGGTATCTTTTTACTAAAACCTAAAAAAAAACATGATAATTTATCGTAATAGCCAATTGTTAAAAGGGTCTAAACGAAAATTTATAATACGAGTATATTATAAAAAACAGCAAGTAAAGCAAAATATTGTCGAAATTATGGTAATTATAACTCATGAATATTTTATATTATATGATAGTATTCATTTTTACGGTTTTGTTAACCAGCGTTTCGGTCAATAAATATGAACGTACGAGTACCTAACAAAAGTTAGTTCGTTTGTATGGCGACTTTTAACTACAACTTCATAATATTAGGTATGAACTTTCTGAGGTTTTTTTTTTAAACATTTACACAGGGTCTTCACTCTTCAGGTCCCGAACTAGGTAAAACCTGTACTACGGTAACCTGATGACTGATATACACACCCAGACACGGGTCAAACAGACATGTTCCTGCACACAAATGTTTGACTTGTCCGGGGATCGAACCCGGGACCAGCGGCTCAGAAGGCAGGGTCGCTACCACTAGTCTTGCAGCCAATTACGGATTTACAATTTAATAACTATACAATACATGCAGCAGAAGCAAACATACAGAATTAAGTGAACTGCTAGCACCATTCTAAGCATTACTAAGTATAGTGTGGATGAGTGAAAAAAAAAATTGTGTATGAGTGCGCATGAGAAGTTGCAAATGGGTGTGTGTGAGTGATATCTGGTGATTGTTTACAATCAATCAATCTAAATTAATTTGAATTGAATAGAAGGTATTCATACCTTTTATTAAATTCAATTTAATTTAGATTTATTGGTCAGCTCGTCACATACTGACGTTATTTATTGTTTCCTGAATGTACCTTTTTTGGTATTGAATATATTAAGATGACAGAATCTTTTGTTAAAAATACTTAGCATCCTACCAATTACTGAATTTTGAGCGTAGTTTCTACCACTGCAGCGGTAGAAACTACGCTCAAAATTCAGTGCACTGTGTGGTACATCGAATAACTGCGTGTGCCTAGTCCGTCGAGGCGGAGCACTTAATCTTATAAACAAGTTATTTAAAACGGTACTGTTAATGTTCCCACTACAGATATTATAAAGAAATAGCATGTCCAGAATCGTACGTGTGTTCTCCAGTGGTAGTGTATTATGATGTTTGCATGACAGCAAATAATCTGTAGATCCGAACCCAATGCGATAGTTAATATACTTAACGAATTTAGATTGTGTTGATTACTTTTGCTGCATATAAACCAAGTAGTGCGGATTCCAGGTATTACTGCTATGTTCTAAAATACTGTGTATGTACATAAAAGAAACTACCTTGATACAATATATATCGGTAAATTATTTACATGTACGCATTATAAATCCTCTGTTATTGTATGCCTTGCCGACGACATATGACACATGCTCTGAACACAGAAGGACGACACCAAGATTCCTAATAACATTGCAACGCACAATATTGCCACCGCTGTAGTTAATGAGTTTTCGCTTCATAATAAAGGTTATAGTCTGGCATTTGCTTACGTTCACATTGATTCTATTGATAATATAAATTAGATAATCTATTTAAGTCGTTTTAGGATTTTAAGAAAATATCGATCCTCATATTTTATTACTTTCTTATACTGAATTAGGTGATAATTAAAATATCTTCATCACTGCAGAATATAAGCTTTTGGCCAGTTCAGTACTAAAATATTTGTATAGAACGACTAATATATTAATTCTTTACCAGGGCCATAATTATATTACATCATAATTTCACCAATTACTAAATAATAAAACCAGCTGGCCTCTTCTCAAACAGACAAGGCACGAGCATTAATCACCACGCCTGCTCAAGACTGGCTGGCAATTTTCGACTTCACCGAATTCAATAACGTCCAAGATAAAAAAAGAAAGTAGGTACATACAAATTAACAAAACATTGAATTTGTAAAATCAAAAATCAAAATACCTATTTCACATAAATCTACATGGGATGCAATGTAGTCGTTTCCTATGAAGAAGATCCGGCAAGAAACTCCGTGGTTACTCTTTTATAAATAACTAGCTGACCGCGCGAACTTCGTACCACCTAACATAATTTTTTTTCTATCCTTATGAAACATCCTCGTACTTCAAGGAATATTCTAAAAAAAGAATTATCAAAATCGGTCCATCCGTTCTTGAGTTACAAAATTACAACGAAAAGTGGCATTGATTTTTATAGATTTTCTGTTACGATCTTTTCAATTTACAAATGTTTATTATGATTATAATCCAACTTACATTTTCGTTACAGCCACGAGTTTTGAGTGACGACGTGCTTAGACCACTTATGAAACAGCAATAACAAAATCATTTAATACGTATACAATTTATACATACGGAAAACAAAAAGAACACACTGTGTGAGTAAAATGACCTTTACATTTTAGTATGATTTTATTACTCGTACAATACATTTTTTTCAGGGGACACTGGGCTTGCTTGACTCTGACTGAACAAAGAATGAAAACTGTGACGTCATAACCGTAACTTTTACGTGTAAAAAGATTTACAGAGCTATTCCAATTTGGAATTGCTATTCGAATTGAAAAAATAACTGACGAAGAATCGCTCAATCAGCTTTCCATTTAAAGTTACTTTTTTGTAAAAATAGCTCCAAATATTGGATATTGAAATAAAATATAGACTCTTTGTAATGTATAACACTTATTTTTAAAAGAGCGTCTTTATTTATTAATTATGGTACACCATCCACCACAATAGCGGCGGTAAGACCCCTCTTTGAGGAGTGGCTAGAGAGGCGTCACGGCGTCCTCACCTACCGCCTGACGCAGGTCCTCACCGGACACGGATGTTTCGGGAGGCTCCTGCACATCATCAGGCGGGAGGAAACGCCCGGGTGTCACCACTGCGATGATCGCCCCGAGGACACGGTGGAGCATACGGTGGGGGCCTGCCCTGCATTGGCGGAGCACCGCCGTGTTCTCGTAGAGGCGATCGGCAGCGGCGGCGACCTCTCACGCCCGGCCCTGGTTCAAGCCATGGTCCGGGGCGAGGGGGAGTGGGAGGCAGTCGCTTCCTTCTGCGAAGCAGTCAAACTAGCGAAGGAGGTGGCGGGACGGGAGAGGGAGAGAGTCTCCCGTCCAAGCCGCCGTGGTGGACGCTCCGGGCGTCGGGGTCCACGTGACGACTCCCGGCCACCGTAGACGCGGGCCTGCGGGCGGTTAGTAATGGGTAGCTCACCGTCCGATCAGGACCAGGCCCGTGCTGTACGGCGCGTACGTGTTCCACGCGCGCCTCAAAGAGATGTCAGAATCGAAGAGGGGGCCCAATAGGGCCCAAACCTGCCGGGAAAGCGGGATCATCCGAAAAGGGTACCGCTGACCCGGAACATAAAGAGTCTGACACTCCCTTCCGCTCCACCCAGAGCGGGAGGGGTCATTTGATGATTTCCCATCTTAAAAAAAAAAAAAAAAGGTATACCAACAGCTTCTGTGTATAGTATATCTTATGTACTATAGGTATCAATAGCCTCGGACTTACACAGGTATTATAGGTGATAACACAATAATAATAATAAAACTAAAAGGCTTTAGAATTTTGAAGTTATGGCAAAATACCTCTTAAACTTAAGATTAATACCAAAAAGGAAAATAAAATTAAAAGACGAACAATCTTGCAATTTTACCCACTTATGATCAATAATTTTATTTCTGTAAGTAGGTTTTTACAAACACTTTTACACGTCAATCATATTTTTTTTTAAACTAGATGAGGTCGGCGTTTCCTATCTGACTACTCTGAGAAGAAAGGCCGAAACAAACTCAGAGGTCACAGTCTCTTTTAAAGTCCAGACAGAATCTTGGTCAGATCATGTGAAGGCTATGTAGATCGGTTTCTGAAATGGTTTTTTGAGGAAAGAACCACACAGATTGAGTGGACCTGTCCAGTCAGTGCACGCAATTGTGCAGCTCAACTCAGAACTTAAGGAGCTCAACGATTCGACGAACAATACCAAAGAAAGGACATTTGAGTTGGCCGCACAAGTTACTCAAACTGCCAGAGACTTAAACCACACTTAACACACAGAACTTAAGCCAGAGACTCTTAAGACTAAGACATAAACAAAATAATTTTTAATTGAAATTAAAATGAGATCATAAAATAAAATATACAGAGGTGAAGAGTTTCCAAAATATACAAACATAACAAATTGTCAGATTGCGTTTTTCAGGATTTTGGCTTTAAAGACTTTTTTTTATATAAGTCGACATCTGGTACAAGTTTTTTAAAAGAATTCATCTCTCTACTGAGTCTATTTAGTGATGAATTTACCCCAACATATGTCTTAGATGCTTGAGTGTGGAATACATTAGTTATAGGATTTTGGGTATTTTGTAAGGGACGTTTAGTTCTATACGCTCAACTAGTTTGTCACAGTCAAATTTATTATTGGCCAATTTGTAGAGGAACGTTGGATCCTGGTTCAGTGGACGGTCGCGCAGAGATTCCATGTTGTAGCATTGAGCATGTTCTTGATATGGACACCTGGGAGATATTTTACCGAAGGTATACGCTAGGTGTTTCGTGAAGGCCCTCTGAATGCTTTCGACTCTTTGTGAGTGCACAGCATGGTCCGGGTTCCACATCACGCTCGAAAATTCAAAGTGGCTCCGAACTAAGGCATTATACACGGTGACATTTGAATCACAGTTTTGCTAGAACAAACGATGTTCAGACCATGGTATACAACCATTCTATAGCATCCAATAGAAAAAATAAAACGTCATTGGTTTTCGAAAAAAACACAAAAATGGCAATGTTAAAAAGTCGGGATTATCGTTACGCCCTACAACACAGACACTGCGGCCGCGACGCGCAGCGCTCGCGTCTTATTAAGTAGTTGAATGCCATATCGCTACATAAGACTAATTTGAGAACGTATAGATTAGTTTGTGTTAATAACATATTTGATGCTGTAGAATGGTAGTAGACCATGGTCTAAACAACGTTTGTTCTAGCAAAACTGTGATTCAAATGTCACCGTGTATAACACAATTTTAGTTTTAGCCAGTTTGAATCCTTTAGTGCTTCTTTTAAGGAATCCAAGTAACCGTGCTGATTTCGTGACGATACTATCAATATGACTTCTGAAGCTAAATTTGTCATCCATGATGACACTAAGGTCACGAACCTCACTTACAGACTCCAATAATGCTCCTTTTATACTGTATGAGACAGCACTGTATTGTTTTTTCCTACTAAATCGAATGTGGCTACATTTTTGTACGTTAAGTTTCGTACGGTTCAAGTGGCACCATTGCTCAATCCTATCTGAATCCTCTTGAATTAGAGTAAGTAATTAATTATTAAGTCTTTGATACTTAACTGTATCAAAACAAAAATAAGGAAAGTGTGGGTGTTCTGCTGTATTTCTGTGGCTGATTCTCACAATATAACAGTGCGTTATCACCACGTACTTACGTAAAATTGGTCTACTGGCCATTTCATCATTTTCTTTTTATTATGGGTTTGCTCTAGACTCTAGTCTAGGTCAGTGGTGACAGAGACAGAGTCGACGGTGTAGTGAGCTTACCCAGAAGAAGCCTGTTCACTCTCACTTTGAAGAGATTAGGGTTGTAAGCGTTCGGAAACACAGACGCAGCTAGAGAGTTCCATTCTTTTGCTGTGCGCTTTACAAAAGACATTTGGAAACGCTTGGTGCTTATTTTAGTGCAACAAGGTAAGAATGGTAACTTGCAGTGCGTCTAGATGACCGATGGAAGAAGGGGTCCGGTGGAAAAAGGTCGTGGAGTTCTTGGGCACACTCACCGAAGTACAGTCTGTAGAAGACCGACAAGCAACCTTGCGGCGATGAGCCAAGCTGTTAAACTTGGCATCCACCAGTTTTACGTCGCCAATGAGCCTCTTAGCTCTGCGTTCCACCGAGTCAAGCAAAAACGAAAGAAGAGATATCCTATTCAAAACGAAACATTTTCACGTCGAGGCCGTAATCAAAGAACCCGCACCTCCTTCCGAAACTTTTTGAAAATAAATTTTGCATAAATGCCTTTCCCACGATTTACATATTAGCAGAATAGGACAAAAAAAAATCACTTATGTTTATGAAAAAACTTTTTATGTTACAGTCAAGAAAAATCGTACCAAAATTATTACATGGATTCCGTTGTTGATTCCAAAGAAGTCACGATGTTTGTATGATATTAGTGACAAGTGGGCACGATATACAAGTGACCCTAGTTCCACGATCCATAATCCATAATTACATGTAACCTTAATATTCATGAAGTTTAAAAATAAAAGAGAAAACACAATTTCCCAGGAAAAAACGGTTTATTCGTATCATGAAATGAAATGTTTATTTCTGTAAATAGATCTGTTAAGACACATTTACACGTCATTATTTTGTTGCTCAATATTTTAAAACTAGATGGCGCTGGCATTTCCTAGCTGACTGATCCCTGAGAAGAAATGCCGAAACAAACCCAGAGGTCATGGTCTCTTTTATAGTCCAAACATTATATTATTAGGATTTTATGTGAGTCTAGCAATACAAACCGAATCTGGAAGGGCCTTTTAAAGAAAGAGACATTGCAGCTTTGAGTTGACCTGTCCTAACAGATGGCATGCATTCATCAGTCATCGTGTAGCTCAATCCTATTTTAGGGAGCTCAACGACTCGTGTTCCGATGCTACCAGATCTGCAGGACATTTGCATAGGCCCTATACAAAATACTCAAAACCGCCAGATACTTATAATGTCATGTATTCAATATAGCCTGCATGGTGCTCACATTTACTGTCAGTTTTCTCTTTAAATGTCATAAAAAATATCATAATTTATGTCACTCATAAATTAATAAAATCAAAACTGACAATACTAATATTATTCTAAAACACTAACGATAAAATTGTTTAATTGTTGCTTGGGGGTTTGGTACATTGAAGTAGCTAAATGAATCTATAACTATAGAGAAACCTTTTTGACAGAGTTTCTGTTTAATAAACTATTTAAATTTATTCAGGCTCTGTTCTTTAACTTGGGAGTTTTTTGTAAAACCGTATACTTTGGCACTTACATAAATTACAATTTTTTAGTCTAGTCATGGGCGCACTAAGTAAATCTTTGTTTCTAGTATGAATATCGCTGTGTTTAGAATAAATATTAATATTCTTTTTTACATAAATCAGGTTCTCATATACATATTGAGATGCGACTGTCATTATGTTTATTTCCTTTAATTATTTATCTCTCAGTGAATAAATACAGCCTAAATGTCGACTGCATTTCTTCACGGTAAAATGTCGTACAACATTACACTATGGAAATAACAAAAACATCTAATCATGATTTTTCTACTTCAGTCAAATAACGGATTTTATAGGCCACGTAGGCTGCAAGATAAATGTGCGCCTTAGTGTAGCTTCGCGTCTAAAGTAATTGTTCGCGCCAACACTACGCGACCAGAATTTCGCCTGCGCCGCGCTTCCCATCACTATAGAGACTAGCCTGCCCTCACGACCCGCAACGCGTCTGCGTCGAGCGAGCCACGCTCTCTGCCCTTTGCTCCGCTACCGCCAACGACTACACACGCGCCGATGCGCTCCCTACCGCGCGTCCACAAATTACTCGCGATACATAACTATTCTTAATTCCTAAACTAATAAATTGTATACAGAATTCTAAGCAATTAAACATATAATTGTTCAACTGACTGTTTTACTTCGAAAGAACTACTTGTGTAAATTGTGAAACCCACGCGCTTACAGTAATACCTAAGAATACAGTGGTGTCCACAAGATCCAATTCCACCCTATTTACTATTACAATAGTTTTCACCTGTTTAACGTTAGGTGTCGATATCTTGGGCACGCCACAATTGCGGCGATAAGTCCCCTCTTTGAGGAGTGGCTAGAGAGGCGCCACGGCGTCCTCACCTTCCGCCTGACGCAGGTCCTCACCGGACACGGTTGTTTCGGGAGGTTCCTGTTCCGGATAAGGCGGAAGGAAACGCCCGGGTGTCACCATTGTGTGGATCGCCCGGAGGACACGGTGGAGCATACGGTGGAGGTCTGCCCGGCTTGGGCGGAGCACCGCCGTGTCCTCGTGGAGGCGATTGGCGGTGGCGATCTCTCGCGTCCGGCCTTGGTCCAGGCCATGGTACGGAGCGAGAGGGCTTGGGAAGCCATCACCTCCTTCTGCGAAGCAGTAATGTTCGCGAAGGAGGAGGCGGAACGCGTGAGGGAGAGGCAAAGTTTGCGCCCTCACGCCCCTAGCCGCCGCAGGAGACGCCCTGGGCGTCGGGAATCGCAGGCCGATTCCCGGCCACCGTAGGCGCGGGCTTGCGAACGGCGAGCAATGGGCAGCTCGCCGTTCGATAAGGACCAGGCCCGGGTCGACGGCGCGTTGTGTTCCACGCGCGTCTCAAAGAGATGTCAGCACCAATGACGGGGTTTGCTAGGACCGATGCCTGCTAGGGTTGCGGAAAAGTCCAAGAGGGTTACCGTGGCCCCTGGCACAGGCAACTGAAGGAACACGGGTGGGTTTTAGTCAGTAAGAGTCTGACACGCCCTCCTGCTCTGCCCAGAGCGGGAGAAGTTATTTGATGATTTCCCACCCACAAAAAAAAAAAAAAAAAAAGGTGTCGATATCTAATAAATTTAGTATATTTCTCGTTTAAAAGTAAATTATTAACACTAAACCAATGCACTATTTTGGCGTGAGCATTATTTAGATCGTCAGTAACTATCTGTTGTCACTTAAGCTTAAATAAAAGTGATGTATCATCTGCAAATAACACTATTTCATGACTGTTGTTTATAAGACAAGATAAGTCATTAATATATACGAGAATTAAAAAAGGGCCAAGAATTGAGCCCTACGAAACTACCATAGTGACAATAGAACCCGGGTATCGCACGCCGTTAACGTCCACTCTTTGGATTCAAATAAGAAGACCCAAGGCAGTGCTTCTAACACCATAGTGATCCAATTTCCTGACCAATGTATCATGAGAAACACAATAAAAATAACTAGGGCATCATGCGACTTCTCTCAGGCCTCAAAAATATGTGTGAAAAGCTCAACACGAGCTTCGGTAGTCGAGCGACCCCTTGTGAAACCAAATTGTTTACCGGCTAATAATTTATGTTTATTTATTTATTTTTTTTAATCTGGCGGTGGGAAGCACAGAGATCGGTCTAAAGTTCGTGGGTTAATTCTGATGTGCTGCCCGATTTAAACAAAGGTATTATTTTACTACTCTTCATTAAGTCAGGAATCTCCCCACACTCGATACATTTATTAAAAATACTTGCCAATTCAAGCGCTAAAGTGTTGTTTATACATTTAGCAACCTCTACCTAAATTCCCCATAGGTCAGCAGTTTTTTAACTTTAATTGTATTGAAAGTTTTAATAATATCTCTAGCACTAACATAGTCGAAATTAAATACATGGTTACAAATATCAACATTTACTTTCATTATGGACTCGGCAACAATTTAAAGTTTTAGTGGTTGAGATGAATAAGAGGACAATAGGAAGCTTTGGCCCCACGCTCCACTCAATGTAAATAAATAACGCATAATTAGTAGGAGGTGTAATTAAGATAGTCTTACGAATAATGTCAATGTCGGAATGTCAAAGTTATCGGGAGTTTGCTATCATAAAGTTGATTTCAATGTTCACGTCAAGACATTTCTTGTCCCGTGATTTCTTTCGCGTGAAATTTCGGCCCCCGACCCACCGTGTCACATCCCATCGCCCGCCCGCGGTACTACTTCGTTTTCGCTTACCGTTCTTTAACAAGCAATAAAATAAACAAACTCTTCAGTTTTATTATCTTGTCCATGGCGAAAGGGTGCCGTTGTTATTAGTATATATATATATACTGTTAGAGTCTAGAAATGAGACAACTCACGAGGTTTCTAATCACTTATATTAATTACTTAGTTTGATCAACAATCAATAAGCGTGTATCCGTAACGATAGCTCAGTTGGGACTGCTGTCCGTGTCCTTCCCCTCGCGTAGCGCAGGGATGACTACGCCGTAGCACTGACGTCATGACGTAGCAGATGACGTCATAGCGTAGCACCACACAAGGTTCTGCCTGTGTGTCCAGTATTTCTTACAATACATATATATATTTTCGTTATTTCTACACACAGGCTCAGGCACTCATTTGGCTGGCAGTGCAGTTGCTGCCATGGTATAACGAACGTGCCAACTTTAGCGTACAAATTGTAGAAGATGAGCACAAAATAACCAACAAACCATTTCTAAAGGATAGTGCGGATCTTTTCGTTATGCTCGTGAACGGGTGCTGCTTGTGGTGACAGGTCAGCTTGCTGACTATGGTTTTGTTATTGTTATTAGAAATTAATGTTTCTTTATTTTACTTCGAAGGTCCTAGTTTATCATTTGTGGCTACTAGTTACAGCTATATACATATAAACATAATGCAGCATTGCATATGTAAGCGGGCACGCCCTCTATGTCAGGAGGCTTTTTATTATGTATTAAGTTCTGTTTGCGTTTTTGTTTTTATTATTTATTGCTTGAGTATAGTTTTAAATATTGACGTGTGCTAGCTGACATATGGCAAATAATTATAATATTTTTGTGTTTCGTAATGTTAATTTATTTATTACTATATGTATAGAATCCAGTTCTTCTAACTGAACAGACAGCAGTGCTGCTGGGGAGTTTGTTCCGCCACTTCTTCTTCCCAGCTAAAGCACTAGGAAGTGGTGAAGGGTGGGCGTTTTGGGGGGACTGTCTTATGTGATTTTGACGTTCAAAAAGTGCTGATTCTCAGCCTAATTTGAATAAATGACTTTTGATTTTGATTTTTTGAGTGATTGAATTAATAAACTGTTAGTACATCCTACTATCCTCCACCATCCCACCATCCTATCCATTGCGCCCATAAGTCACCTATCCCACTGCAGACGAGGAAGTGACTAGCTTTCGACTATTTTCTCGCAAGAGAAACTTACAAAAGATAGAGATCCCGTTTCTTGTGCGAGATAATATTCGATAGCTAGTCGTTTCCTCGTCAGCGTTAGGACAGGTGCCTAAGGAGCACGCATAAGTTTAGCAGCAGTTTCCGGATTCTACTTTGCCGACCATTTGGTGGCTCAGTTGGTAGTAACGGCAACCCACCGAGTTTTGAGTAGACGATTGTGTGTTTAAACCGAGACAGGTACGTGTTTTACTTAATGCAGTTTTTCATCACCACTACCTCTACTTAGGTACTCTTAAGTCCGATGAAGAAAAACATCTTAAGGAAATACTCATTTCTCACAACCCGCACTGGGCCCGCATGGTGTACCTATTACGACCGACTACCTATAACAGAAAGGAATCCTGAGTTCCAGCAGTGACGATATTGTATGCTGATTATTAAGGTATGTGTGCTCAAAACTCTTGATTAATAAATCATTACTGCTGTTGAATTTATTTTACTGAAAAAATCAGATTTCAATGTTTAAAACAAATAAATGCCAAAACGTAAAAAAAAATCTTATTATTCGTCGTATATAATTACTATAACTCATTACAATGGAGAAAAAATAGGTGAGAACAATTTAAATTAGTAGTTACAGTTTGGCTTAAACAAATTCAGGACCTGCTCAATTAATGTATTTTAGCTTAACTTTTTTTAGTAGACGGTAACTTATTACAAGAAACTTACATATTTTAATAATTGCATAATATTTGTTAACCATCATTCGTGGAGTGCCGTGTGGTGCTGGAATTAAAGAATAGCAGGGGGAGGGGGGGCCTCCCCCCTATTACTTCCCGCGGGTGTCGTAAAAGGTGACTAAGGGGCTTATTAGAGAATGGGCAGCAGCGTTTTCTATTCATTTTAAAACCATACTGCAATCGCCAACCCGCCTGTCAAGCGTAGCGATTATGGGAACGCCCCCGTCCCCCGTCCCCAAATGCCAAGCACAAATGGCTCCTAGTGCCGCGGCCCGCCTGCCCTTGGCTACGGTAAACGTCAAGGCCACGATGAGGCAAGGGGTGCTAAGAATTCCCGGAAGAGATCCGGCTACCACAATCGCCGAAAATTGGACCTGGCAATATGCAGCAAGCATACACTCCGGACCGATGAGAAAATCACCAAACTCGAGGACAAATTGAGCAAGTTATGATAGGGTAGAGGTATAGTAGGGTTATCTGAATTCCAAAGAGAGAGGGAGGACTCGATAATCCTCAAATCCGGAAACTTGCTCTATTTCCGCGACGGCGACCAGCAGTCCCAAGGTGATGTTGGTTTTACTGTCCATGTCCCTTGTGACATTGGCGAATATTAAGAGCGTGTCGACCAGGGTGGCGCACCTTATACTAAGAATATTCGTAAGGTATTCGCTGAAGGTCGGACAGGTTTAGGCCCCGACCTCGTCATACCCCGACGATGAGGTGGAGACCGTGTATGAGGATATTTCCAGACCTATGCATGGCTCTAAAACTCTATTTCACGGCTGTCAAGGCTTTCACGGCTTTCACGGCTTCAAATCGATACTGGGTAAACGAGATGATGGTGAGCTGCGAGTGGGGCAATTTGGAGTTGGACGTCGGGGTCACCTACTGGCTAGTTTTATCGAAAAGGAAGACCTCTTTATGATGAACTCCTTCTTTAGAAAACGTCAGGGTAAAAGTGGACCTGACAGAGCCCGGATGGTGCAACAAAAAATGAGATTGACTTCGTTATGTCAACTAAGTAGCAAGTAATGAATGATGTTTCTGTTATCAACGCGGTGCAAACTGGATGTGATGGCTGCATAGTAAGAGGCACATTGAACTTAAATATCAAGCTGATGACTGATTAAGTTTACGTAAATAAATTAAAAAAAACTTGATGCTAGTAAAAATTGAAAACTTTCATTTTAAGAAATCGGGATTGCGGTCTCACAAAATTCATTTTTCATCGATACTTCGCCATATTTCACAAATTTATTATTCAGTTCAAAAATGTTCCGAGCATTTTCCTATTTCTAATGCATTTTTCTGGGCCAGAAAAATGCTCGTAGACGCGGAAAATTATCTCGTACTTACTGCTAATAGTCGATTTGAGTTGCTTTTACTGGATAAATGAATACATAATTATACCGCTTGGAGTTGTGATTAAGCAAAATTAATAGCCCTGTAGTTAAGAGACAGAATACTAAATGGAATGTGTAATGATATGAAACATTTTATCTGATGTTTTTAGCTTTCAAATTACTCCAGCCGTTTATCAAAGGATTAGGGTCTGAAAAAGTAAAAGCATTACAGTTAATGTCTATTAATGGTTTTAACATTCTCACCGGCTGCTCCTGCTATTAAATAGATTTGAATAATTCCACAAAAAGAATGCTGTCTATTAAATATTATCGTTTCAGTTTAAAATGCTTATAATTTTAATTCAAGTATCCTTATAATAAACAACTTTTTCATAGGTATTGCTTGCAGGGACCGAAAACCTTTATAAATTACGGTACAGGTATCGAAGAATTTTGGTTACTTCTACGACTAGTGGTTACCGCTATCTGGGTAACCAAGCAGGATAAATATGTTACCTCTATTTATATTACCGTTTTAATACCGGTTACCTAAAAATGACCTTGATTACGAGAAAGAAACAGAATATCGCAATGCCGACAATTTGTTGGCATTAAAAAATACTTTTTAAACATTATCAGTCGAATCGTCGTGCTGTGCTGTTTACGTTTATTTTGTTCGCCATTTTGCGGAGTATTTGAGTAAAAGTAAAAAAAAAGGAAATGAGTAAAGGTAAGATAATATTACATTATTACATTGTAAATTGGTAGAATGCCATTTGATTATCTTGTAGCGGTATCTACATCGCCACATGCGAGGTGCGCGTCATACTGACGTCACGCAAATCCTCCATCGCGCAAGCAGAGTTTACCGCGCGACTAACATATATACCCGACAACAATCGTCGGGCAGTTGCCCACCAGACACGACACCCGTCTGGTCGGAGGATCCTCCCTTTTCTATGGAGTTCACACCCTGTTCCTGATGCCTCTATTATCTTTTTCTCTCATCATAGAAATCAATTCGGTAATTTTGGTTTGCTTAATTTGCGGAGAAACGTACGCGCCCGTTTTTCTAATAGTGGGCTGTAATTTTTCGTAAACAAAGCTCGTAAACTTTTTTGCTGGCAATTTTTTTGAGAGCGCAAGAAGAGCGTAGATACCGGGCTCTGATACAAAGAGCGTCTCTGGTTGCCAGTTTGGTGGGGTTTCAAGGTATGCTGTGAACGGGCCCAGCTTGTTCCACGAGCATTTCCATCTATCCGGAACAACGCTATAAGCCTTTTTGACTTTCTCATAGCCCAAGAGCAATGCAAACTGTATCAGTTTACAGTAAATATTGTTGTCCTGGGTGATGTATGCCCAACAATGTACTCATGTGGTTTGGCCAGCGGAAAATTGAAACGTTGCAAGACATGACGCTCTCTTATACTACCTACTAGGTGCAAGGACAGTTGTCAAAAAACGCCAACTAAAAAGGTATATAAACAAGACATCGTATACAAAATAACATCGGTTTCTGTTTTCGTATTACCAGAGTCACACGTAATCGGTATGATTTATATATTAATTATACATGATTAGTAATTACGCGTGACTCCAGATTTACGAAAAATTTTGTTATAACGGTGTCTTGTTTACATTTTTTTAGTTGTCGTAGATGGGTTTTAATTTTAACTTTATGTTTTTATATACATGTACATATTATTAGGTCCATTTATGATTCCACATATGAAATTGGCGTTTTGTATGGAACATGCAAAACGATTTAAAAAAAATGAAATCATTTTAACCAACCAATCAAACTATGTATCATTGTTATCTATGCACTTATTTTATCGGTAGCTCATTGAATCCTTTGCTGAAAAAATTATGGGAGCGAGATTCAATAAAAACTTTGAAGGTGGTTTTGACAGCCTCATCTTAATTGATTTATTTCCTTGCAAGAAGTTGTCCAAATTCCGGAAAAAGTGGTAATCTGTTGGAGCAAGGTCCGGGGAGTACGGTGGGTGTCGGAGACGTTCCAATCGCAGCTCCTCTAATTTAGCGACCGTCTGTTGTGCAGTGTGTGGTCTAGCATTGTCCTGAAGCAGCAGTGGGCTAAAGCAATTGACCAGTCCCGGTTGTTTAACGGCTAGATTTTCCATCAGGGTTTGCAATTGTTGACAATACAGATCTGCTGTAATCGTCTGGCCAGATCTTAGGAAGCTGTAGTGGATGACACCGGCACTGGTCCACCAGACACTTACCAGTACCTTTTTCTGAGTAAACTTTCGCGTTTTTTTTTTTGAGGATGGGAAATCATCAAATGACCCCTCCCGCTCTGGGTGGAGCTGAAGGGAGTGTCAGACTCTTACTGACTAAAACCCACCCGTGTTCCTTACTTGGCCCTTTATGTTCCGGGTCAGCGGTACCCCTTTCGGATGATCCCGCTTTCCCGGCAGGCTTGGGCCCTAGTGGGCCCCCTCTTCGATGCTGACATCTCTTTGAGGCGCGCGTGGAACACGTACGCGCCGACCGGCACGGGCCTGATCCTGATCGGACATGAGCTACCCATTACTCACCGCCCGCAGGCCCGCGCCTACGGTGGCCGGGAGTCGTCACGTGGCTCCCGACGCCTGGAGCGTCCACCGCGGCGGCTTGGACGGGAGACGGAGACTCTCTCCCTCTCCCGTCCCGCCACCTCCTTCGCTAACATGACTGCTTCGCAGAAGGAGGCGACTGCCTCCCACTCCCCCTCGCCCCGGACCATGGCTTGAACCAAGGCCGGGCGTGAGAGGTCGCCGCCGCTGCCGATCGCCTCTACGAGGACACGGCGGTGCTCCGCCCATGCAGGGCAGGCTCCCACCGTGTCCTCGGGGCGATCATCGCAGTGGTGACACCCAGGCGTTTCCTCCCGCCTTATGATGTGCAGGAACCTCCCGAAACATCCGTGTCCGGTGAGGACCTGCGTCAGGCGGTAGGTGAGGACGCCGTGACGCCTCTCTAGCCACTCCTCAAAGAGGGGTCTTACCGCCGCTATCGTGGCGTGCCCTGCGCTGGGAGTCAACTTTCGCTTGGGGCAATATTTGGCCGGTGCTCCTGGGTTCTACCATTGTGATGACCGTTTCCGAGTATCGTACAGGATCCATTTTTCATCACAAGTAACGATATCTACGATTCTAAATCCCCTCGTTATTGTGACGTTTGAGTAATGTAACGCAGCACTCGACTCGTGTTTGCTGGTTTGCTTCACTCAATGCATGCGGTACCCATTTTTCGAGCTTTTTCACGTTTCCAATTTATTTCAAGTGAATTAAAATTGTTTCATCACTCACACCGAACCCTGCCGCTAACTCTGACGTGGTTTGCGATGGATCCGCTTCCACTATCACTTTGAATTCTTCTTTATCAACTAGGGTCTCCGGCCGTCCACGGGGTTTGCTCTGTAGGTCCACATTTCTAGAACGAAAAGTTGGAACCAAAAACGTACCGTGTTTTCTTTTACGGTAGCTTGCCCATACACATCATTATTCCTTCGAGCTGTTTCTGCAGCGCTGGTGCCACGGTGGAACTCGTATTCGTAAATAACGCGATATTTAAGTATTCCATATTGTGAACAGAACGATGTCAAAGAAAAATCTAATGGCGCGAAAACAAATGAATCGCCAAATTGGAAACAAAAATACACAAGCCTAAATTTGAAATAAATTTGAATTTGGAATTCCCAACCAAATATATATATTTGAGATCAAAGTGGCCAGTTTGACAAAACGAGAATTTCATATGTAAGGACCTAATATTAATATTATTTTATGTCTGTCAGCTTAAATATTATGTATTTTTTTCTTTTATATAATTTTTCAGGACATTGTATAATCCTATCGGAGAGTGACGTAAGCAGTGAGGAAAATGAGTCTTGAGTCTGAGTGAGGACAAAGAATACCGAAACTTCAATTGTGCAGATTGTGCTACAGCCACTGCCACCGGCATCTAGGTACTATGTTAGATCCAGATGCATCTACAACAGAATTAGATTCAAATGCTCTGCTCCAGATTTATCTGTTGATATGTCATCAAAAGAAATTATTTTATTTTATTTTATTTATTTTAATTTTTGGAAAACTTACAGTTAGAAACTTTTACACGATTGAGAGTAACAAAATAAGGCCAATTAAAAGTTTTCACGGTTATAAGAGAACATATAAACAAAAAGTATTTGAGAAGGTAGACAGTTGAGTAAAGACAGTATCATATACGTTTCAAACAGCGCAAACTGTAAGCAGTTACTTTACGTGATCAAAAAAGAAATTACACATAGTCTTTTTTAATTTAGAGATACCAGTATTGAAAATGTCGATGTCGACGTCCCGCATTATACGTATGACTTGCTCTGATTAAGTATGAATTCCGTCTGTAATTCGTTCCTACCGTAGAAGTATGCAAAAGATAAGGATTGCGCAGAAAAGCAGAAGGAACCCGCAGTCTGATTTTGTTCAGCAATTCTGGAAGCCCGGTTTAACCGTTAGCAATTCTAAATAAAAACGCCAAATCCGCAATTTTTCTACGTTCAGAAAGAGGAAGTATATGAAATCTTTTACAGCGTAGGAGATAAGTGGGAGAGTAAGTTTTAGACCGGAATTGAATATACCTCAGAAATTTTCTTTGTATGCCTTCCAATCGATTGATGTATATGTTGTAATTAGGATTCCAAACTTGAGAGGCATACTCGAGGTGACTGCGAACAAAAGTACAGTAGAGAATTTTAATGGTTTTTTATGCCCCTGAACTCAGACGAGACTCTCAAAATGAACCCCAGTGATTTTGATGCTTTGTTAATGATTTTATCTATGTGCTGATCAAATAATAATTTTGAATCAAATACAACTCCCAAATCTTTGACTGTGTTAACTCTAGCTAGGGATCTGCCTAAAAGTTTATAGTCAAATGTGATAGGTACGGGCTTCCTAGTGAAGGAGCACACGTAACACTTTGAGACGTTTAAATCGAGCTTATTAATGTTGCAGTAGTACTGGAACCTATCTAGATCCTCCTGCAATGACAGAGCATCTGATAAAGAGGATATCTGTGACATAATTTTCATGTCATCCGCGTATAGAAGTATTCTAGAGTGAAGGAAGCAAGCTTCAATATCGTTAACGAATAAATTGAACAAGAGCGGCCCTAATAAAGATCCCTGAGGAACTCCAGATGGGATACGCATTGATCTTGATGAGTACCCATTCAGCACAACAGTCTGACACCTGTCCTCCACATACGACTTAAACCAACGGAAGAGATTACCCCTGATACCCATTGATAGAAGTTTACGCATGAGAACGACGTGATCAATTCTGTCGAAACATTTGGCGTAGTCTGTATATATGACATCTATTTGAGACCGATTAGACATAGCCTCTGATAGGAAGTCACTACAAAGAACGAGGTTTGTAGTTGTTGAACGACCACCCAAAAATCCATTATGGATAAGGGAATCCTGCCAAACTCAGTACAAAGTATGGAAGATTACAAGATTCATGAATGTTATTCTTTTTTAATCTTAAGAGCGTTTATACCTTATGAGTGACAACGTCGCAATTTAGTGTCATATTTCGTGGTTTTCAATTTTTATCATTTAATCGGAGCTATAATTTAAAAATCTGTCTAATTAACTTTTTAGAATTATGTGAAAACTGTGTAAAAGGTAAGAAATCGTTGCGTTTACAGTTCTATTTATATGCAAATAATACATTGGAAACTTGCAGGGCGTTTTTTTCATTGTAAAATAACTGTAAGCATTACGGTTACTCACTTTTTAAACACCTTCACGTAATTCTAAAAAGTTAATTAAACAGATTTTTAAAATATAGCTCCGATTAAATTATAAAAATTGAAAACCACGAAATATGACACTAAATTGCGACGTTGCCACTCATAAGGTATAAACGCTCTTAATGGCAAAACCATTGTGTAAATTAGACGACAAAATATGCTATGAATGTATCTATCCATAAAATAGTTGACATTATCATGGATAGCACTCAGGAACAACAAGTTCAAGCTCAATACCAAATATAGTACATATATTTTAAGACGCATTGTATGTCATAACATGTTTATTATACTTATTATGCTTAGGGCCAAAAATTCAATCGCTAGTCGATTTTATGATGCCGCGTGCTGTCACAGTAACGTTCACGTAAAGTATTAGATACAGCACGAGACTTAACGGCTTAAAATTGACTTAAAATTGAGTAGCGTTTTAATATTTGGGCATTAGGTGTAAGAGCTTGATAAAACTAAAATCCAAAATTAAATACCTATAATTTCTGTAACAAGTTTAATTTTCTTCCAAATTTTGAGATCAGCGTGAATAGTTTGACAAAATTGAAATACAAGGAAACTCTTTGACACACACACATGCGATGTGCGCCCTTTGACTAATGCCGACGGCACGTGTTAGATAGAGGTAATTTTAATTCCGGTAACCGGTATTAATACTGGTTGTATTCAATTTAAGAATTAAGGTAACCTTTAATAATACCTGTAAAAAATATAAATGTTGTAACCAAAAAATACCCCTATTGATGATACCGGTTTCGGTCCCTGATTGCTTGTATTATTACGATTTCGTAACGGCCTCCTAGCTCCTCAGACAGAACAGAAATCCCGGCTGCAGCATAAAGTCAGTAGTTTTCGCCAATAAAAGTAATCCAAAACAAGATAGATAAATAGATAGATTTATTAATTTGCATAAAATGTAGGTAATTCATACAATTAGGTGTTACAATATTTTTGAATCCTGATACATTCTGCCTCATGGCATGCAAATATTTTTATATTTATATTAACTAAAACTAGAAATTATTATATATACTTGAAGCTATTTAATTACTTAATATATGAACATTGGATAATAAATATCTTCTCGTAGTCTTATCTTTAAAAAATCTGATACAGAGTAATAGCATTTTTTTATTAGTAATTTTTTAAGGTGGTTTTTAAATCTTCTTAAAGGTTGCTCTTTAATCATGGTGCATGGCTATAAATAAAGGGAGCCATGCACATAACACTCTTTCTCAATAATGCAGTTTTATATCCACCTATGCATAACTTGACTTCGTATTGAGTTCTTAAAATTGTAGTCCTGGTTCTAGTGATTTTCAAAGCTGGGAATAAGTGATCATTTGTTTTAACAAAAATGGCTGTTTCTAGTATTTAAAGGCATGCAAAAGTTAGTAGATTATATTTTTTTAGAACAGGTATGCAGCTGTCGGTCACTTTGAGATTAAAAAAAATATCTAATAAAGCGTTTTTGCGCCTTAAAATATTTACTCTCTCGCTACAGTTGCCTCAGAATATTATACCTAACCTCAATACAGAAACAACAGCTAGACTGTGGTATGCTATCAATACTGTCTGAAAGTTAACTTTTTTTGATAAAATATATAAAGCATAAGCAGCTAAACTTAGTTGCATACGTCATCTGCTTGAATTTTCCATGTTAGTCGGCTATCAATTGAAATTCATAGAAATTTTGCGTCATTGACCTTATCTATTGTTTGTCCATTATGATTTTTATCCATATTTGTGTCTAATGTTCTTTGATGGAAATGCATTACTTTTGTTTTCTCTAAATTTATAATTAAGTTATTTTTGTTAAGCCAATTTATACATTTGTCAAGTGTACTAATGACATTATCTTCATAAGAATCTTCATTATGACATTTAATTATCAAAGTGCTGTCATCAGAAAAAAGGACCATTGGATTTGGTATTTGGCTTGGCAAATCATTTACATACAGTAAAAATAGTAAGGGGCCGATTATGCTGCCCTGTGGGACACCAAATTTGATATTTATTCTAGAAGAAACACACTTTACTTCTTTTTTTGTTTTTACACTGACTCTAGAAATTTTTGTAAATTGTTTTAGGTAAGTTTAAAAAAAAAAACTCAAAGCATTTATTTCAAATAAACCAATTACAGGCACTTTTGAATTGTCAAGGGGTCGGTCAGTCAGAAAGATGAAGCTAGTTGCCCATTCCAAAGCGTAGTAGGTACCTATGGAGAAGAACGGGCAAGAAACTCCATGGACACTCTTTTAAATCAAAATATTGTTACAAAAAAGAGGTTATATCATTCATGTTGTAATTATACATGTAAGAACGATATAGAAAGACGTGCACGTTAAAAGCGTCCGTAATAAAAAGATAAAAACAAATATGGAATTAAAATAAGCCGTGGCAGCTAAGAAATGACCAGTGCCTACTGACGGCGCCCGTTCACGAACATGACGTATGGATCAGCACCATTCAGGTCAACCATTTTGAAGGGAACTCAATGATCCAATACACACGCCACCACCAGCGACACATTTAAGTGAGCATGACATACTCTCAGCCGCCAGGGCACATTCAAGTCAATGAAAGACGAACCCAGTAAGCTTTATAGTGGGTACATAGTGCTCACACATGTGCTATGCAATTATACAATACTAAGAGATTGAATTTATACAATGCAAAGATAGGTTGTACAATCTTCATCAGCTCCAATATTATTTTCGAATGCTAATTAATTAGTTTACACGCCCTTGTGGAGCAGGACCAGCCCTGAGCCAAGCATTTTTGTCAGCGATATAATCCCCCAACTTATAATAGGCTTGGCTGTATAGTGTGCGTTTTATACAAGATTTAAATTTCGTTTCATTCAGTTGGAATAAGTGGGGAGGTATTTTATTGAAAATTTTAAACAGTACCCCATGAAGGATGAGTCTAATTTAGTCAGTCTGAAACCTGTTTGAACTAATTGGTCCCTATTTCTAGTCCTATAGTTGTGTCTTTCACCTTTTTTACTGAAAAGATTAAAATTTTTCCTTACGTACATGATGTTTTCATAAATATATTGACAAACTACCGCCAGGATGTTAATGTCTTTAAACAGTTCCCTTAGAGAATCGCGTCTGCGGAGGCTATATATTGCCCTGATAGCTGTTTTCTGCAGAATAAAAATAGACTCAATATCGGCAGCCCGTCCCCATAATAAAATACCGTAAGAGATGATACTATGAAAATAGCTGAAATAGACTAGCCTCGCGGTATCTACATTAGTAAATTGACGGATTTTCCTTACAGCATATGCTGCTGAACTTAGCCGTCCTGCAAGAGATGTCAAATGAGGACCCCATTGCAGCCTTGAGTCGAGCGTTATCCCCAGGAAAACGGTTTCATCGACAAATTCTAGTTTCTCGTAATTCATTATCATGCCACAATCACTACTTTTAACATTCGGTAAAGCAAATCTTATGCATTTCGTTTTTTCCCCCATTTAATACTTAATTATTAGCAGTGAACCAATTATTTACCTGCAGTAGGGCATTATTTACGCCGTCAAGATTTAATGCATGTCTATTTATCTTAAAGAATAAAGAAGTATCGTCAGCAAATAACACCATTTGTGGTTGATTTTTAAATAAATGGGGTAGATCATTAATATATACTAAAAAGAGGAAGGGACCCAATATCGATCCTTGTGGAACACCCATTTTTACTTTTAAATGAAGTGAATTGACACCATTTATTTGGACTTTTTGTTGTCTATCATTTAAATAAGATTGTACTTAACTAAGCGTGAGTTTACCTAGTCCGTAATGCTCAAGTTTTAAGAGCAAGGTTTCGTGATCAACGCAGTCAAATGCCTTGGAGAGATCACAAAAGATCCCTATGGCATCTTGGGCCTCCTCCCATGCTGTACATATGTGTTTTAATAAAGTGACACCGGCGTCAGTCGTACAATGTCCTTTGGTGAAACCATATTGCTGAACGTGTAAGATTTTGTTGGTGTTAAAATGATTAAGCATTTGATTGAGCATTACCTTTTCGAACACCTTGCTGAATACTGGCAACACAGATACTGGTCTATAATTGTTGGTGTCTTTGCTGTCCCCAGATGTAAAAAGTGGTATAAACTTACTGTATTTCATTAAATCCGGGAAGACTCCTTGATCTACATACAAATTAAATATTAAAGCTAAGTATGGTGCTATAGTCTTGATTATTGATGTACAAACTTTGATAGACATTCCCCACAGATCTTCGGTCAATTTGATTTTTATTTGCCGAAAAGCTTTTATACGAGTAACTATCATGGGGTTTATATGTTTAAATTGAAATTCAACCAGGCAGCCTAAGACGTTCGCTCTTAATAAATCAATTGAGACATCAGGTGAGGAATTTAAAGCTTCCGTCGTTTTAGCTGGTATATTAGTAAAGAAATTTACAAATTCTTGAGCGACTTCTAAGTTAGAGCTTATGGCACCACGTGAAGTCTCCAATGTATAATCTGTGCTTCGTATTTTTTTCCTACTAGTTTCGTTATTTATAACTTTCCAAACTGTTTTAATTTTATATTCTGCTGATTTAATATTGTTGCTAATGTACTGGGTTTTAGCTATCTTGCGGGTATTCCTAAAAAAATTTGAATATGTAGCAACATACTTGTTGAAAGTTTCAGTGTTAATGTAGGGCTTAAGGCCGTACAGATCGAAGAGTCTTTCCCTTCTTATCCTAATACCTCTAGTTGCCCAGTCACTAAAAATAAAATTAGGACAAATATTTTTTGTTTACTTTTTTTTTTTTTTTAATAAGATAAAGCACATTTGCTGGTATACCGTATGTTTCAATTTTATTTATAAGTATTTCATGATTTACATAGTCATAGTAGCTTTTGATAAATCAGTGAATAAGGCACGTATAGGTATTTTTTTTATCAATATTTGGCATTATGATATTCAAAAATTTGAAAACAGCCTTAATAATATTATTATTATTTTCTAAAACCCTTCTGTTCATTACACAAAATATTAAATTTTGTCAACAAGGCGTATATTGCATCAATCATCATGCAAGCACATGGTATTTTTACGAAATAAAGGAGCAGTGTGTAATGATCAATGCAAACGCGTTTCATACGAAGTTTTTCAACACACTTGCGTGGAAAAAAAACAGATTTGTATTGTTATTAGCTTTTAATGATTGAAACAATAATAATTAGTGAAAGTACAATTTTCAAAACGATACTGAACAGTTTTTGTTGGCATTTTTATAGTTTGTGTTATGGTAGGTATTGGTATATTTTCATTTTCTTGGGTAAATGTCGACGATGATGAAATATTTTCTCATGAGTTGGATGAATGTTGTAATTATAAGGTGGAACCTTGACACGCACATCGCACTTCGTATATTCGTTATTTTGATTAGTATTATGTCATACTGTCACTTAGTTTTTTTAATTATGTTTGAATATTTTATTTATTGTACGTTGGCATCTTGTTTTTATATTCATGTAATTTGTTATAATTTAACTGTGCTTTTGTGTAGTGCTATATATTTTGTGTGCACTGAATTAATTTAATGGTTTATCTATCTTTAAGGGCTCATTAGTAGGAACTGGAGGCACTAAATAACAAGTGTCACGAGAAGTGATTGTTGCGGCTCAGGGCAAAAATTCTTTGTCTGTGGCTCCAAATTAATTGCACGTGTTAGTTTAGCACTAATGTTTGCCTTAGTATTAATAGTATCTTTGACGTGGGATTCAGTGCGTCCCTGCTCCCGAATCAGCCTGCAGTGTAGCCAAAGTTCTCCTAAGACGGTGTCCAGCGTAGGAATCAGCCTCGGGCAAATCTAAATACTTTGCAGTTTCCCTTGGCATTGATCCAAATTTGTTGATATCAATGGGTTGAGCTGAACATTTGCCTTTTTGAAAGTTTTGGAAAAATGCGAACATTTATTTTGCAAATGTTGACCGGAGAGCTTGATATTTTTTTACTATTTGATAAAACGGGCCATGGATTGTCAAAGATCGTGAAATTTAATTTTTAGAATTGGTAATTTTTACGAGAAGCATACCACCGTGGGTTTCTACATCCTTTGCTGTAATATCATTTAGCTCTTGACGTCTACCAGTAACACTGAATTTTAACGCAACCTGGAAATAGATTAATTTATTAGTTGTAAGAACTTATGCTACAATAACGTAATTATAGAGATGATACATTTAGATTTATAAAGTTCAACTGACCTTTGTTGCTTTTTTGAGTTTCTTTTTAAAACTTTTAAACATCAGTTGGTGACGATACTTTAGGTTTCCGACTAATATATCCATCCGAGCGTCGAGAGTCTTAACAGTGCTTTTTAACATGGAATAGATATACCAAAGTGAGTGATATTTATTTGCCAGTTCATTGAAATAAGCCAAAAATACGTTCTCCGAAAATGACTGGGAATTTTTGCTGTTTTTCCATTTTATGAAAGTTTTGTAGGCCGCTAGGTATTTCTGTCTAGATTTTGATGGCAACACGCTATCACTCACGTTTCATGCGTCGATTAATATTTCTGGCGCGGTCAAATCAACGTATTACTGTTCTCCCCTACGTGAAGTCAACATTTTCGATTAAAATAACCACACAACGAAAATGTTAACAAATATTTATGGAAAATGGTGCACTGCTTTTGATTTCTCTGCGCGCCGCGCTAGCGATGCGCGCGCAGGTGTAAATGAAAGCACTGGCAAAACCGCTAAACAGCCTGTATGAAACATATAATGAACATAAAATATTTCTTGAATACGCAAATTAAGGTTGATTAATGTGTAGTGAAAAATATATAATTCGATGAAATAATGATAATTTTGATGATTGATTTATCACAAACATGTAACCTAAATTAGTTTATTTTTATTCACAAAATATTAACTGTTTGTAGACAAAAAAACTCTTGCGGAGATTGAAAGAAAAGGTAAAGTAAAAGACACGAGTGTATAATAAGCTGAATTATGAACCTAAATGCGTTGCCATAAGTCACTTTACAAGCAAGTGCGTTGAAAAAGTCCGCAACATATCAACAAGTAACTCAAACTCAAACTCAAACTCAAACTCAAACTCAAACTCAAACTCAAATTCTTTATGAAATAATAAAAATTTCTTATTCTCTCTCTTCTCTTCTCTTTCTCTTCTTTTTTTCTCTTCTCTTTCTTTTTCTTTCTTATTTCTTTTTTTCTTTTTTTTGATTTCTTTATGATTTTTTTTTTATTATTTAAGTAAAAGCAAATAATATATTGTAAAAACATCAATCAATCCATTCGCCTATCACAGTCCACTGCTGGACAGAGACCTCTAACAAGCTGCGCCACAACATCCTGCCTTACGCAACCAGTCTATCTCAGAAACCTTTTTAAGGTAATCAGTACATCTAGCAAAACACGTACGATAATAATATTAAGGTCACTGGTTTTAAGCACATATTATATCATAATAATCTAAAGTAAGGAACCTTTCTGTGTAGGTTCGTGTAGGTAATTCTCTCATAATTGAATTCTTTCTTTGTCTTGATGCACCATTTCCCTTACCTACTTCAACCAAATAAACCACAAACTTATAGTTATAAGTATGTGACCCATAAACAACACGTCGTCGCTAACAAACGGTCTCGAGCCATTAGCTAATACATTTTCCTTTATCTCCCCCTTACAAAGATAATATTATTCTTCGATAACACTATTGAACAGGGTATATTTTCTGTATTTTTTCCAATATGGACTCGTTGTTCTTACAAAGATGTTCACAATAATTATTATATTCGACATACCTACATATGTAAAGAGTATTCATAAAGTCATCTCCTATTGATCCTACCTCATATTCCCAATAGTTTAAACCTTTTTTAATGGTTGCCATCACTGTGTTTGTTTTACCTCAATAGATAAAGGTTGGTATTTTGGCATTAGAAATAAAACAATAGGCGATAATAGCGACCTCCTTCAAGTGTTAATCTTTTTATTTAAAGAAAGGCTAGAATTTATGTTTTTACGCATAGGCACTTAAGAGCGGGTATCAGAAACCTGTGGTCATATTAAGAGGCGTGGTACAGACCATCAAACTGAACAACTGACTCGATGGAACCAACATCGTTATCGCAAAACAATAATCAGCTGGCCCATAAAAAAAAAACTTAAATACTTACAGGATCCATATGTATTTTTAAATATGACCACACATTTCTGATACCCGCTGTATATTCCAATTCATCTCATCAATAGAGCGTTGATCTAGAAAATCATTTATTATAAAACATACATGGCTTACTTTAATCGTAAACATATAATCATTCAACAATCATAGCCGGTAAAAATACCCATAGATAAACGTGCATCCGAAAATTCTAAATTAAATGATGATCCTTCTTGATCATATCAGCTGCTTTTTCACCAATCATCAGAATAGGACCCACAGGATTACCTCGGGTAATGGTTGGCATCACACTGGCATCAGCTATACGCAGACCTGAGACGCCATTCACCCGCAATCGACCATCTACGACAGTACCCAAGGGACACGTACTGGTTACGTGACTGAGTCCAGAAGATACACACGTGATGTAACAACGCCAAAACTCCCGACTATCTTTCTCGAATTCATTACATGCAGGAATTGCATCTGCCATCACAGCATCAACTGATCTATAATAATCCGTATTCATCACCGGATTAAAATCTAATATGTAATCAATTAGAGCCTCTACGTCGGCTTTATCAGTTAAGAAGCCATTCTGTATCAGAGGAGGATCTTCTGGATTAGTACTTCTCAATAATACCTTACCTCTTGATTTGGGGGCAATGTTCACTATTTCGTTAAACGCTTGTAGTCTTTTCATTCCATGTTTGTATATATTATTACAGACTTCCTCGCTAAATCTAAAACCAAATGAGCAGTAGAAAAGCACAGTTTCTGCTGGAGCCACATAGGTTATCACTTGATAATCTGGATAAGTAGAAGATTTGTTAAGTGCGACAAAACCAGTGAATGATGATCCTGGCAACTCATACGGGCTCGGTTGTGGCAAAGGCTGAGTTAGTTTATCCAAATTGTGTACAATTAGTGCGCTAAAATGGTCCTGCAGATTTTCTCCCACAGGTAAGTCCGAAATTACTTTAATATTCTTACACTCCAAGTGCTCTGCCGGCCCGACACCTGACAGCATTAGCAATTTAGGAGTGTTAAAAACACCAGCAGAAACTATTACTTCTTTTGAAGCTTTAAAATTTAGAGTTTTACCATCTTGGGTAAGAACTTCTACTCCAATAGCCCTTTTACTATCGTCAAATACGATTTTAGTGACCAGTGTATTTTTCAAAATATGTAAATTTCGTCGGGTTTTGACCGAAGATAAGAATGCATAGGCTGAGCTCTGCCTGGATCTACCTGAAATAGTGACAGTCTGTGCAGCAAAACCTAAAGGATGACGTTCACTGAAATCCAAAACAATATCATTTCCCAGTTCTCGGTAGGAGTCTAAAAACTTCAGTATTTGTTCGCGTTGGTCTCTTGTTATTCCTATAAAGCCTTCGGTTCCATAGTATTGCTTCTCAACTGAGCGAAGTAGTTGTGGGTCTTCTAGCTTTTCGTACTTGAGAAAATATGGGAAAACATTTTCCCACTTCCAGGTATCGTCATTGGTTATTTTCGCCCATGAATTGAAATCATGAGGCTGTCCTTTGTGATAAACCATGTAATTTAAGGAGCTAGTTCCACCAAGCATTTTTCCCTGAGTAAATTCGTAGTAGCATTCAAGACGACAAGAATCTTTAAGTTCATTAAATTCTGCAGTGTAATTCCAGTCGTAACGAGATCTTTTCATCAAGAGGGGAAAACCGGGAAGCTGAAATCAAGAAAAAGTTGCTTAGTTAGTGCATCAAAAGATTTGTGTCGGAACTCTAACTTGGTAGGAAAAACGACCATATATGCATTTGAAAAAATAGGATATTTTTGAAAAGTGGGGGACACAATATTCCCCCAAAGGGACTCTAAAACTTATGCTGTGAAGCATAATAAACAGGCCCAGGAGGAGATGACGGGAAGAACAAGACTCTAATATTAAAGATTGGCCACAGACATTAATAGATAGGGAAAACGGAAGGAGGGAAGAGAAGATTTTGCCTTGCAGTGGGACACAAGGTTGATTGTCAAAATAATGCTGTGAAGCACACACAATAATGCAGCTATCGCCTTGAATCATATGACCCATCGAATAAGGAAGTAGTTAAATACAAAATTAAATACCCATTTACACGATGCAAGTTTTTGCCTATAGCTTATATTATAATAGTACATTGTAAAGAGAAAAGATGTGATTTTTTGTATGTTTCTATGTTTGTTTGCTATCCGCTAAAATGGCTGAACGGATTTGTATGAAAGTTGGCACATGGGTAGAACATGACCTGGATTAGAACATAAGATACTTTTTATCCCGATTTTTCTTTGGGATCGAGACGTATGCGGTGGAAACTGTGGGGTGCAGCTAGTATACAATAAAATTGAAGCAACAAATGACTTGCGTGCAATTTTTATTGTTGTTTCAACTTACGGTATGCCACAGGCAATTACATCGCACTGAGCAAATACATAAATAAAATACTTTTACTTACGTCAGACTCAAAAGGCGGATCGCCTCCAGCTTCGATGAGCAGTACGTTGACATGCTCGATTTCGGACAGTCTGTTGGCAATCACGCATCCTGCTGTTCCGGCACCGACCACGATGAAGTCGAAACTGGTGTCATCTGCATCAAATGTTTATAGGGGTTATTAACTTTAAAATGACACCTGAAAAGCTTCAGAAATAATAATAGTTATTATACACTTTTCACAGTTACTTTACCTCTGGCTAGTTTTTGTTGTAAATAATAACTACCTCACACCAATTCATATACCAATACAACACCCAAAACAATACCCAAGTCGCTATAGGCGCGCCTTTAATATTTGAAGAGTTTCCTCGTTTTCTCCAGGATCCCATCATCAGACCCTGACCTGATGACAATGGAACCACCTGGGAAATATAACCTTTCAAACAAACAAATAAAGAATTTTCCAAATCGGTCCAGCCGTCTACGAGTAATTGGGGAACAAAGGTACATAAAAAAATATTCTGACGATCTGAGAACCTCCTCCTGTTTTTGAAGTCGGCTAAAAAGGATCACTGTGATTTATCAGTGAATTTAAAATCAGAGGTAAAAAATAACTATGAAAGGATAGTAATAATCTTTTAAGTACAGAAATTCGTATTATGGAACATATGTCAACACACGTTACAACACGCTTGCATAAAAGTATTTTCACTCCCAGGTTATACACACATATAGTTATTGGGATACCAAAAGCCTGTACGAAGTTCTACTACCTAAATATAACATGACAGAACTTACCTCTAACAACGGCTTGAGGTGGCCACAGATAGTTCGTGAGGTGCAACGCAGCCATAATTTTGAATGCACCTTGCAAAACTTCCACTGTCTTAAAGGCTGTAGTGGCATTCATGGTTCTGTAATCAACAAAATACTAATTATTAAAAAAATGTTACTTTAGAATACCTGATTAACCATTATAAAGATTTTTCCTTTAAGTCCTCAGTTGTAGCCCACCAAATTCAACTGTTCTTTGTTTTTTTTTGCAAATTGCAGCCCAGGCCCTGCAGTCTCGACATAGTTAGCAATAGTTTTCGGTTGCTAAGTCCTAACAATCCAGATGTAAATGTTTGGTAGTCTCGACACTCAAATTTCTCGGTTGTTACCTACCGGTACCTACCTAAAATACCAGTAACAACCGATAAATTTGAGTGTGGAGACCACCAAATATCATTACATCTGGATTGTTAGGACTTAGCAACCGCAAACGATTGCTAACTATGTCGAGACTGCAGGGCCTGTGCTACGTCGTATGTTAATCAAAATGCGTCAAACTTTGGAAATTTGTTCCACCTTACAATATTTCATATGAACATTCTTAGGTGGAACAAGTTTTCAAAGTTTGACGATTGATATGAAATTAATGATTACTATTCAGTAAATACGATTGATATGAAATTAATGATTATTATTCAGTAAATAATATATCATTTCTACTGTCGCGATTCGCATTTTGATTAACATACGACGTAAAAAAGAGCTGCAATTTGCAAAAAAACCAAAGAAAAATTTAATTTGGGCTACCACTGAGGATTCGCCTTTAACACAAATTTATATCTAAAAATGGTTTTGAATAAAATTATAAAAATACCACAACATCGTGCATTTTATGTTTTAACTTTGTTATTAGACACGAATATCGCATAGTTTGATCACTTGTAAGCAATATAAATGCCAAACAAATTACTATTTACTCAGTATTACATATGTAAAATGAGTTACATTATAAAAAATAATTATTAAAAACTTACATTTAGCTCAATTCCAGTTTTGTAACAATGCTCCTCTCTCACCACTCAAAACACAATAGCTTATAATTAATCATTTTAATTTATATTTATACCACTATTGTATAGTTTCCAGTTCGAAACAATTCAAAAGATTTAACCCGGCGCCAATGATGTGAAAATAATAACGCAGACTATGACACCGGGTCATGCTGACCCGAAGTTTACAAGGATTTTTCAAAATGTTATGTAATGATAACAGCCTATTTTAATGATTCACGTATTACTTTGTCTTATTGTTTAATTGGTAAAATAACAAAAATGCCAATATTTTCATAAAATCAAGTTTTATTAACTTTTTTCAGAACACATGCAAAATTAACTTTGAAAAGACAACTTGAGTAATTATTTAAACGTTCTTATAGAAAACTTACTAAAATAACAAAACAAAAATCTTATTGACTAAAATAGAGATCGTACGTACTTAGGAACTTCAATGATACTTATAATCAGTCTTCAATTTCCTCATACGTAAACGATAAATGATTTTTCACACCACCTGCTCGAAAATGTCAAATTATATGTCAAGCAACCTTTACCCAAAGTGAGTCATTAGTGGCCGGGGGCACAGCCGGTCAATAATGTTGTACTGGATTTCATTATGACCCGCTGGTCAATAATGTGATTTGAATTTGGAATCTCACATGCTCAGCTAAATTGGCAGTATAGTACTAACAAACACCCTTTGTTGCCAGAAAGAGGAAAGCTATTCTCAAATAAATTCCACATCAACATCTATAAACGTACCAAATAAAAACTTAACTTTATCTTTGCACAAACTGGACTAATGTCTCAAATGTTACCATTAACTTCAATTAATATGTAAGTGCATATAACTAACTAGTTCTAAATATGTTATTCTTACCGTTTGTTTATTTAATAAATACTTTGTTTTTCGTACTAAGGCTATTATTTTCTCACAGTAGGTGTAAAAAGTAGAGTATCCTCCTCTGGGCTAAAGGTGTCTTTGCCTTGGGCTAGCTTGAATCTCGAGTGCATCGAAGGATTCGGGATTTAACTCCCGAGCGCAGCGAGGGAGTTAAGAATTTAACTCACGAGCGAAGCGAGGGAGTTAATACAAGAATCCTTCATTGCGCTCGAGATTCAATATGACGCCCGTGACATAAGACACAACTTTAGCCCCTCGGTGCATAATCTACTATTATTTCTGTAAGTAGGTTTGTACAAACACTTTTACACGTCAAACATTTTTTTTTAAACTGGATATGGCCGGCGTTTCCTATCTGACTACTCTGAGAAGAAAGGTCGAAACAAACTCATAGGTCTCAGCGTAGCCATGGAACTGGTACAATTTTTGCAGTATGTGATGTAATGATCAGGGCATGTGTATATCTGGTAAGCATTGCAAGTGTGGCTAGTTTTCTTATCCTTTTTTGGAGGTCACACCTGACATCTCCTTCAAGCTCCAGGAACCTTCCAGGGAGGTTCTTCAGAGAGTACCCCCGCGAAATCTGCGATTCTTTTGCGCAATTGTCGAGGCAAATTCACACGAGTTCTTCGTTCCTGCAATTGGTCCTGAATGAGGCTAAGCCACAAGTTCTTCAGAAAATTACGCCTTTTTATCCGTGTCTCATTGTTAGGCCGACGTACGATGTTTTGCGTTATTACGTTTGTGTTGCTCTCTTTTGGTACCGTCCCGCTACTTTGGCTGCATTCTGATACGTGATCTTCGCCTTCGTTGTCCGAAGAAGCTTCATACACTTAATTGTTGGAGTCCGATTCCTCTAAGACCTCTAATATTCTTTCAGAGAGGTTTGTGAAAAACATATTTTCCAAATAAAAATATTTCACGAAAACAGTACGCCATTCATGGCGTTGGGTCATATTTACCCGTTTTTGGTTCACGCACGTTATCTTGCGCAGGCGGCGTTGCTAGGAGTTCACTAGCGGTGCGGGTGGAAGGATACTGTATCTCCAGCTACTAGAACGTTCCAAACCACAAAGCAGGTAAAATACAAAATATGGCCGTTTCAAATCACCTCGTTATTTCAACACAAATCATACAAGTCATGAATGCAAAATCAAAGTTAGTTACAGGTTACAGGGTGCTAATTTATTAATCGTTTCCATTCAAAAAGAAAATGACCATCTTGCATCAGGTCTGCATAGCCTCAAACTCTGGGCTGAGCACGAATCTGTGCGGTAAAAGTAACGTAAATTTAAACGATTTTAAACTTGAAAATACCCATTTCACATAAATTATTTACTTAAGTTTAAGATTTCATTCGTATCTCTTGGTGTTACTTACTTATTGTTATTTGAATTTTCGTTACGTTACGTTTACATTTCGTTTACATTACGTGTACGTTACGTTTACATTACGTTTACATTACGTTTAAGTTACGTTTACGTTACAATTATGTTACGATTACGTTACGTTTACGTTATGTTTAAGTTACGCGTTCGTGCGAGGGCCTCTATGGTACTATCGAGTACTCGGACCAATTATTAGGTAGGATAATTGTTCCGAGATCTAGTATAACATCAGTGACACATTTATTTTAGACGTTGCCATTAAATCTTCAAATATGACAAGGTTTTATGAATGGTCAATGTTTCTCAATGTAGGAAAGGTACGCATTTTGACAATGAATTAATGTTTCACGGTTTTTATAGCAGTACATAATAACCGTGAAACATGAATTCATTGTCATTGTCAAGAGCCTGAACTTAGAATTTGTTTAATTCTAGGTTGAACAGTGGCTATTATAGAGGTTCGATGAACAGGGAGTAATTTTCACTCATACCTCCATAGAAAAGGGAGGATCCTCCGACCAGACGTGTGTCGTGCCTGGTGGGCAACTGCCCAACGATTGATGTCGGGACGTTGTATATGTATATGCTAGTTGCGTGGTAAACTTTGCTTGCGCGATGCAGGATTTTGCGTGACGTTAGTGTGACGCGTAGTTCGCATGTGGCGATGTAGATACCATTTAGGCGCTTTTGGTCCAATATAAAGTACACTCGAGAGCAATGAATCCGGGTCACTTAAAGAATCCTAAAAATCTCGGAAACTGAAAATGCTAGGTTAATGCAATAAATTGTATTTAATAGACAATGTAATACTCCTTAAATGAAGGTATTAAAACTTCTTAGTTATTGTAAAGTTATATCATAAAAAAATCAAATTTGAAAAAGGGCCACTTTCGAAGATGGAACTACGAAATTACAGCATTTGGTTTTGCTTTTGTTTGTAATCTGTCATTTATGTGGGTACATAAACCATGTTGATAGTGCTCTATATTCATTATTCAAGCTGAAATTATGTCGCTTACGCCTGAAGAATGCACCAGAATACTTACAATGCTGGAAACCGGCCGGAGTCAGCGCGATACAGCCAGGACTGTCGGTGTGTCGCTGTCAACAGTACAAAGAGTTCTCCGACGTTACGAAGAAACTGGTTCTAACCTACGCAGACCAGGAACGGGCAGAACCAGGTGTACCACAGCACGAGAAGACCGATACTTGGTGAACACCATGCTTCGAAATCGCTTTCTCACAGGAACTGAACTCACCAATCAGTTTCGACGCCTCGGAGGAAGTAACCCAAGTGCATGGACAGTAAGACGTCGGCTTGCTGAATCTAACTTAAAACCCCTTAGACCTGCAAACGGCCCTAAACTGGAGCGTGGGCATCGTATTTCAAGACTAAGATATGCCCAGAGCCACGTAAATTGGAGTATTGAAGATTGGTCAAAAGTTATGTTCTCCGACGAATCAAAATTTATGCTCTACAAGCACGATGGAAGACACAGAGTGTATCGAAGACCAGGGGAAAGATTCAAGCAAGCATGCATCGAAGAAAAAGTAGCCTACGGTGGTGGGTCTGTACTTGTGTGGGCCGGAATTTCTTCTGAAAGTCGCACAGAGCTGGTGATCATAGAAAACGGCTCTTTAACTAGCGTAAGATATGTGGAAGAAATCCTCAATGATCACGTTGGTCCATTTATGGTCAATTTAGGTGAGGATGCTATATTTATGCATGACAATGCCCGACCTCATACAGGTAGGATTGTGAATGACTACCTTCAAGAGATGAACATTACTCGTATGGAGTGGCCAGCGCGCAGCCCGGATATCAACCCGATCGAGCATGCTTGGGACGAGCTAGGCAGATGCGTAAAACAACGAAACCCTCCCCCAATCACGCTTCGTGAGCTCAAAATTGCTCTCACAGAGGAATGGGAGAATATTCCCCAAAATCGTATAAGGAACTTGGTGTACAGCATGCCAAACCGCGTAAACGCAGTAATGGAAGCACGAGGAGGCAATACGAAGTATTAAAATTCAAGAAAATCGTAATAAAGTTCAAAAATTTCATGTTTCCTATTTTTGTTTTAAGGAGAGATCAGCAGTTTTTTTCTTTATGTAATTTTGTGTTAGTAAAATGTATTTTTTTTTACTTTCATTTAAGGAGTATTACATTGTCTATTAAATACAATTTATTGCATTAACCTATCATTTTTAGTTTCCGAGATTTTTAACATTCTTTAAGTGACCCGGATTCATTGCTCTCGAGTGTAGTTGCGAAATTATTATTTTTATATATATTGTACTATATTTATTATTTTATTGATAATCATATTGCAATTAATCATAAAACAAGATATTATCTTATTTTATTAGCTCATTCCCAAAAGCAAAACATTAAATTCTCTTGTGTCAAAACGGACCCTGGCACTTGCTGGCCGCTGCCGCGGCACTGCTCGCTTCGCTCGCTCGGCTCATGCGTTGTGTGGTCACAGTTCTAACATAACATTTTTTTTTTTTTTTGTTTCCGGGGTGGAATATCCTCATGGATGTCCGCCACCCTGGGGCGGGCAGCGGGGTCTGTCAGACTCTTACTGACTAAAAACCACCCCGGTGTTCCATCTCACACCTACGCCGGGGGTCGCGGGAACGTACGATCCTTCCGCAACCCCCGACTGGTGCCGGCCCGCCACTGCGGGCCTCTTCGGGTCTGGGGGGGGGAGTGAGGTGTTTGACTCCCCCCGCGAGGTCTAAGAGGGGCGCGCGTGGAACACTACGCGCCGCCACCTCGGGTCCTGATGTATGGGGGGCGACGGACGTCCCCGAGTCCGTCGCCCCTGGACCCATTTAGGGGGGCTGGAAGAGGGCGTTGTCCGCCCTCCGCCGACGCCCGGTGCGCCTTCTGCGGGCCGGGTGAGTGGACGAGATCTCCCTCTCCCTTTCCGCAGCCTCCTTCTGCGAGACGACTGTCTCGCAGAAGGAAACCACCGCGTCCCAGGACTCGTCGCTGCCGACCATCGACTCGACTACGGCCAGCAGCGACAAGTCACTGCCTACTTCTGAGATGAGGGCACGGCGCGGCTCCTCCCAAGCGGCACACTCTGCCAGCGTATGCCGCGCCGTGCCCTCTCGGCAGTCGACGCAGTGGTGACACCGGGCGTCCGGCTCCCTGTTTATGCGACACAGGTACTTCCCGAAGCAACCATGCCCCGAGAGCACCTGCGTCGCCCGAAACGACAGGGAGCCGTGCCTCCTCCCGAGCCAGCGCTCGAGCACCGGCCGGACCGCCTCGATGGTGACGAGGCCGGCGGTAGGCCGAGAAAGCCTGTCCCGCCATTCCACCACCAGGACCTCGCGAAGCTGAGACCGACGCAGCTCCATGTGCCGCTGCATCGGTCCCTCGCCCCGCGCCCTCGCTTCCTCGCGCCACCGATACAATGACGCGAGTACTTTCGCCTCAAGGTCCCAGGGCGGGGATCCGGCCAGTACGCAAGCCGCCTCGTAAGAGATCGTGCGATACCCCCTGATGACTCTGACGGCCATCGCCCTCTGCGGCTTTCGCAAAACTACGATGCTGCCGGCCGTCAGGTCAGAGGCCCACACCGGGGCCCCATACAGGGCCATGGATCGCACGACCCCCACGTAGAGCCGCCTACAGACGGCGCTCGGGCCCCCCAGATTGGGAAGCAGCGTCGCGAGCGCGCCAGCCACGCCCAGCAACTTGGGCGCCAGCCGTCGGAAGTGGGGCTCGAAGTTCCACCGGCTGTCGAGCACCAATCCTAAATACTTCATGGTGGACTCGACAGCGATCCGAGCCCCCCCGACCACGATGTGTGAGCCGGGTGGCGGCGCCCGCCGGGGGCCATGAAAAACCATGGCCTCCGACTTGCTGAGGGCCACCTCCAACATAACATAACCTAACCCACCTGCGAATTGTATTTTTTTTTAATATCGGACCAATCGCGTCTAAACCGTAGATACCGCTACACAATAATAATTATAATTTTAAAACTGAACTGTAAACTTATAATTAGAGTAGAGTTGAAAAATATGTATGTTTTTCGTTCATATTGGTTAATACTGACCTGCCTGTTCCTCCTGTCTTGATTTCAAGAAACTTGACGAGTCTCCTCCCTTTGACTCTACTTTTTGCTGTTTTGCGCCAATATTTTCCAGCTCTTATGTACCTTTTTATCATCGTCAACCCATTTTGCCACCAGAGGACTTAGCACGAACGCAACGGAACACAAGTATTTACAACATTTTGGGTAAATTTTATATGCGAAACGAGTATTTTCAATTTAAAAATCGTTCTATTTTACGTTACGTTTACTCCTCGCGATCGTGCTAGGCCTACAGTATTCCCTACGCATTCTGAAAATTACGTTACCTAAATAGAAATGTATGTATTCCGAAAAGTATTGGCGTAATAAATACCATAGTTCCTAGACAAGCCAGCCAGCACTTAGGAAACCTTGTTAAGTTAGGAGTGCAATTAAGCCAGGTCTGCGGCGCTGACTATTTTAGAGCAAAGCGTCGGAATTAAACGGATAACTACGCTAGAATGCTGAAGGAAGATGATAAAGATATTTTACTGTTGCGGATAATTTTATGAATTCGAGTTGAAACAGTGCATATTACCTGCGACCAGTGGTGGCCCAGTAGAAATGGCCGCGGCATACAAATTGTTAGTTGTAGGTTAGAACCTAGGTAGGCACTTTACTTTCTGTAAATTATTACATCACCACTGCTCTCAAAACGGTGAAGGAAAGTATCCTGAGGAAACCGGCATATCTAAGACTATACGCATTGGTATCCGGATGAGCTTGGATAATACCAGGTTAAGTTTATAGAAGCATGACGAACAGGGGGTAAAGTTCACTCATGCCTCCAAAAAAAAGGGAGAATCCTCCAACCAGACGGGTGTTGTGTCTGGTGGGCAACTGCCCGACGATTGATGTCGGGACGTTGTTATATGCTAGTTGCGCGGTAAACTCTGCTTGCACGATGCAGGATTTTGCGTGACGTCAGTGTGATGCGTATTTCGCATGCGGCGATATAGATACCGCTACAAGTTCAACGAACACGTCACCCAGGGACCGATTGCTGTCAATAGCGGTGCTCTAGAGATTGCTCAAGAAAACGTTTACCTCGGGCAAACTCTGCAGTTTGGTAAAAACTAATTTGGGAGGGAGGCTAACAGGAGAATTCAGCTAGTTTGGATAGGGTTTGGGAAGCTTGTGTTAGAAAGTCCTGCCTGTTATGATTTATGAAGCTGAAACGTGGACGCTCACTGTACGCCTGGTCCATAAATTCAAGTTCGCTCAACGAGCTTTGGAACGTGCTATGCTTGGAGTCTCTTGAGGGATCGGATCCGTAAAGAAGTGATCCAGCTGAGAACTAAAGTCATCGACATAGCTTAAAGAATAAGCAAGCTGAAGTGGCAATTTTCCGGCCATATTAGCCGTAGAACCGATGACCGTTGGGGTCGACGTGCTCTTGAGTGGGGACCGCGAATTGGCAAACGTAAGGTAGGACACCCTCAGGCTAGGTGGAGCGACAATATCCGCAGGGTGGCTGGTAACAGGTTTTTTTTTTTTGACAACATGTCTTCAGGTCTCGAACTAGGTAGAACCTGTACTACGGTAACCTGATGATAAATGATAAATGATTTTATTTCTGTAAGTAGGTTTTTACAAACACTTTTACACGTCAATCATATTTTTTTTTTTAAACTAGATGAGGTCGGCGTTTCCTATCTGACTACTCTGAGAAGAAAGGCCGAAACAAACTCAGAGGTCACAGTCTCTTTTAAAGTCCAGACAGAATCTTGGTCAGATCATGTGAAGGCTATGTAGATCGGTGTCTGAAATGGTCTTTTGAGGAAAGAACCCCACAGATTGAGTGGACCTGTCCAGTCAGTGCACGCAATTGTCAGCAATCGTGCAGCTCAACTCAGAACTTAAGGAGCTCAACGATTCGACGAACAATACCAAAGAAAGGACATTTGAGTAGGCCGCACAAGTTACTCAAACTGCCAGATCATGATTACACTAAGAGTAAAAATACAAAATGAATGAATGATGTACATACGTATATACATATACACACCCAGAAACAGGCAGACATGTTCATGCACACAAATGTTTGACTTGTCCGGGAATCGAACCCGGAACCAGCGGCTCAGAAGGCAGAGTCGCTACCAACTGCACCAACCGGTCAGTCAGCTTTATGAGAGTTACGGAAAATCGAGTTGAATGGGGTGCATTAGGAGAGGCCTATGTCCAGCAGTGGACTGCTGTAGGCTGATGATGACGATGATGAGGTTATCACATTAAATGACACCTACATGAAGTTCATCCAACATACACAACACACTTTAGTCGCGGTACCTTTTTCGCTTTAATATTTAACTAATTTATGTTATTGCATAAATAAACACCAGACGAACACTAGTATGTCAACGACCCGTGGCCTGCGAAGATTTTTGAAACATTGCCATTCCGTATTACTCACTTTACGTAAAAAAAAACAAGCGGAAATATACTTATGGCCTTCTTATGGCTAACAGTTTATGGCATCATTTTCTATGTGCGAAATCAAGAGAAAAGGGAGTGTAAAATAATTCGAGCAAAAAACGTTCTTGCGCAAAATGGGACGGGGTGACGGGGCTGAGAGTTGTCAAGATTCGTAGGTTTTTTCTCCATCGGCGCGGCGCGGCGGCGGCGCTTGCTACGATGCGTGACGATGAGTCACCCAGACCAACGCCGCGCCGGTGTCCTTGAGGGTAGTCCATGAGTCGCCCAATAATAAATAATTGGCGTACGTGCCCTTTGTTTTTGTTGCAATTTTTTTTTGGAGTTTGTGGACCTTTAGTACGGTTCCCGTTTTGTTTGTGATAGGAGCCGTATATGAATACTGTAGGTATCACTAGTAGTAGCTTAGCGAAGTGGTGTGACGATTAGTGCGAAATTGGACGCTTTTACTGTTTGTTTCATCTTTTTCTTACAAAATCGAAATAAAATTTAAAAAAAAACGAATTGAACAGATAAGTGGTGATTATGAAACTTGAGCGATTGATTTGTATAAAGTTGGTTTTAAATTGTGCCATCGCCCGTACGTGCCTACTGCCCACATGAACAAGTACCTAGGTAGTCGCTACCGCGTGTGCGCCGTTGCTGTATTATCAAGGTAGTTTGTTTCGAGACAATTTATTATGTTTCTGTGCTATGCTCATCACTACTGCTCGGTATTAACATACAGCCGCAGGATTGACTTAGAGGGAAAATTTGAATAGGGTAGCAAAACATTTACATAATTATACGTAGAGTCCATACATACCCATAGTAGCCCTGGTAGATTTAGCCCATAATTCATTCGATACGCGGAAAACGTGTCCGGTACAGTCCCACTTTAGCTGGGCCGCTTTTTGCCTGACGTAGGCGATTTGCGGTTTTAATCACAGTAGGTGCTACGTACTATAAGTAATTATTTTAGTTGTGATAATATTGTTACTACCTGGAGGAGGTTTCCAATTTGGCTGTATTATTGTGGCATTGACATGTCTTGGGACCCTAGGGTCCCGGACCTTTGGAAGGCATACAAGGGGCCGAAGCCAATTCTCAGAGGCCCGTTAGATGCTTTCAATGAAATTAGACACCATTATTTTTATTTTTATGTTTTTTCCCTCAGAACTCCGTCATTTTTAAACCCATTTGAAAAGTTATACTTTTGTTCGAAAAGATATAAGTATAGTTAATCTTTATTTCTACACTAATGAAAAAACACAGTACAGGAATTATAATAAATGGAGTGGACTGGAGCCTAAACTAGGGCAGCCCTGTATTTCAGGACTCCAGGTCTTCCTTCCGCGGCAAGTAAGTTGGTACAATTTATAGCTGAATGATAAGTGCGTGTGTATGTGCGTGTGTGTAAGGGTGTGTGCGTGTGTGTAAGGGTGTGTGCGCGTGTGTGAGGATGTGTGTGTGTGTGTGTGTGTTGTGTTTGTGGGAGTATGGTTATGGATGAGTGAGATTTGGTCAAGTTCTGATGAGCGGTTTTTGAGTCAGCTTCAATAATACTTTTTTTTCTACTCAGTGTATGTTGATGATATCGTGGTCACTTCCTGTGACTGTCCTTTACATTGCAAGTGGTGGTAGATGACTCTGTTTTAGGTAGGTACAGTCGAGTTCACTAATATATTGGCAGTAACAATGTTTCAATATATTATAAGCGTTAAAATGATCTTATAGTTCTATACAAACCTAGACATCAATAAAATGTTATCATATAAACTGTTCCTAAGTATGTTACGGTAGTGCAGTCAAATATATCTGACTACTCTTTGGAACATAAATATCTAAATACTCTAGATTTAAATTTATTTGGTGCAACCTAGTATTCTTAAATATCTATACAGTTTTGAATATTTATCTAAATGGCCTTTACCATTAAATTTATTTTTGTTTGCCGGAGCAGAAGTACGAGTAAAGGCAATGTTGCCGGTCGTAATAGGACTAAACTAATCTGACAACGTTGAGACAGTTGTATTATTTGATTAATTAAGTTTTAGTAAATCTTTGGGTCAACGCATAGGGAAATCTTGGGGTCAACGCAGACTCTACCTACCTACCTTTTTGTTTAAAACATTACAGTCGGTTTAAATTATTTTTTTTTTAAGCACATTAATATCTTTATTTTATTTTATAATGCTTAAATTCTTATTTTGTTCTTCTCAAAACCTAACATTTAAAATAAGGTAGGGCAGTATCAGGCAAGGTTTAAGCAATGGTGCTGCCAGTTTTAGAATCTGGTATATCAACCATTGGCATCAATAACATCTTGCAAACGTTCACGCATTGATGCAATCATGTTTGAACAGGCGGCGCTACTTCTAAAGCCGTCCCAAATCTCGTGTATGTACTCGTAGGCCCTTAAATTGGTGACTGATCTAACTCGCGTCGAGTCCCAATTTTGATCCAATAAACCCCATACATTTTCTATGGGGTTTAGGTCAGGGCTTCATGGCGGGAGTTTAATTAAATGTAACCTTCCTTTTTGAGCTATCCTCACCTGGGCCCTTCTTGCATTGTGGTCATTGTGGACGGAACTTCCGTCCTGTAAAAATTCGATTCGATGGCCATCGCGATAAACAATTTTACCACGTAATCGACACCTGTCATACGACCTGTGACTTCGCATATTTCCATGGGACCAGCGGCATTCATCCACCCCCGTAAAACCGCATGAGATACGTCGTCTGTTAGGAAGAATGTATGTTAGGGAGAATGTTTTCTTCGTTGTATTTACGATAAAGAGATATACCCCCTTTTGTATCAGACACAAAAACTTTTTGATCAAAGAATTTATGACAACAATTCGAGACATGTCAAATTGTCAAGATTTTTCATAGAAAAATTGCATATAGACATTAATTTTGAACCTAACTTTGCGTTTAATAATATGAACAAGGGATAGCGCACAATTTTTAGAGTATTTGTCTGTAGCAATATTATTGATATAATCTAGTCACATATTGTTTACAATTCATTGTAAGGCAAAGCTGTTTAGAGTTTTATGAAACTCAACATTGCCTATATATATTTTTGATTCATGAACATGCTCCGATATTGAAGAACTCGACTGTACCACAACTAAATAAATGGAAAATAAAAACTTTTTAACAAAAAAAAAACTTGTTCCAATGGATACTTTACCATATACAACCAAATATTACAATGGAAGTCCAACAAAATTGTTAATTAACAACAAAATATAAGCATGATACCTATGATGTAAATGCTGTTGACGTCAATGCAGAACAATGGCGGTAATAATACATTAAAAAAATTAAAAACAAGTACGCTGTACCTATTATACACGGACGTACTGCAGCCGTTACTTCGCTCGCGTGGATTTTGTTATTTTCAACATACTCATACCTATTCATCCCAAATCAATTTAATTAGAGTTGACACAGCATGTTATCTGTCATCTCTTCCATACATCACTATTGGCCGTAACCTCCTTCCTCAGTAGTCACCTCCTGGTCATATTCTCATTTCTCATCATCGATATCTGTAAAGGGCATTGACTTATAATAGCTAGCTCAATGGTAAAGGGTCCCAGAAAAACGTAGACAGAGAATGAAAAATCTATTGCAATTGTCAAAGTTTACGTGAATGAAGATTTCAAAATGATAGACGAATGAAGTTCCAATTGAAGGAGTATCCTTTGCGCACGCCTTATTCAATTTCTGAGTTCTGCTAAGAAAGGCGCGTTAAGGCTCCCGCAGACAGGCGCGAAGTGACAGCACGACGAGACTTTGTAGAACCATTTCCATGAAGTTTTTATATAAATTGTTCTACTAAACTCACGTTGCGCCTGTTTGCAGGAGCCTTTACTCATAAACAATATGATTTCAAACGAAAATAAGATAAGGCATTACTCCCAATAACTCTTGCGGTTTCAACTAAGAAAAAGTAAAACATAGACATTTGGTATGAAGAATGGTCATAAACTGAGATGAGACAGAAAAAATTACGTGCGTCATGTATGCTGGCGCGGTCAATTTTAAAATAACTATTGTCATGTGCTGTCATCAAACACGGTGCGTCAATTGCCTTCAATATTTTTTTTTTCTCGTTTGCTGCCAAACTCGTAGTAATTATTGTCAATCGCTTCAATTTCATTTTGTAGACGATCATTTTGCACATCACTGTGTATCAATCACGTAAACATTGACAATTGCAATTGATGGTTTAGGATACCCTTCGAACTTCGTGGAACTTCGTGGAGCATTTCCGACGTTTGGCTCACAGACTGGAAAGGGTCGGGGCTGCCTTAAAGCGGCTCCTGCCCAATCTAGGGGGGCCAAACGCCTCCTGCCGGAGGCTCTACGCGGGGGTCGAGCGGTCCATGGCCCTTTACGGGGCACCGGTGTGGGCGCGTTCCTTGAGGCGGCGGCCAGCCCGCTGGTTGAACGCGCCCCAAAGGGTCATGGCCATCCGGCTGGTCCGGGGATACCGTACGGTCTCCGGTGAGGCGACGAGCCTCCTTGCCGGATTACCGCCATGGGATCTGGAGGCAAAAGTCCTCGCGCACGTTTGGGAGTGGCGCGAGGAGTCGAAACGCCGGGGCGTAGCTCCGCTGCCGCGAGAAATCACGGTACAGCGGACAGAGCTCCGGCGGGATCTCAGGGCGGCATGGAGAGTGCGATTGTTGCAACCCAGCGCTGGGCACGCCACGATTGCGGCGATAAGTCCCCTCTTTGAGGAGTGGCTAGAGAGGCGCCACGGCGTCCTCACCTTCCGCCTGACGCAGGTCCTCACCGGACACGGTTGTTTCGGGAGGTTCCTGTTCCGGATAAGGCGGGAGGAAACGCCCGGGTGTCACCATTGTGTGGATCGCCCGGAGGACACGGTGGAGCATACGGTGGAGGTCTGCCCAGCTTGGGCGGAGCACCGCCGTGTCCTCGTGGAGGCGATTGGCGGTGGCGATCTCTCGCGTCCGGCCTTGGTCCAGGCCATGGTACGGAGCGAGAGGGCTTGGGAAGCCGTCACCTCCTTCTGCGAAGCAGTAATGTTCGCGAAGGAGGAGGCGGAACGCGTGAGGGAGATGCAAAGTTTGCGCCCTCACGCCCCTAGCCGCCGCAGGAGACGCCCTGGGCGTCGGGAATCGCAGGCCGATTCCCGGCCACCGTAGGCGTGGGCCTGCGAACGGCGAGCAATGGGCAGCTCGCCGTTCGATAAGGACCAGGCCCGGGTCGACGGCGCGTTGTGTTCCACGCGCGCCTCAAAGAGATGTCAGCACCAATGACGGGGTTTGCTAGGACCGATGCCTGCTAGGGTTGCGGAAAAGTCCAAGAGGGTTACCGTGGCCCCTGGCACAGGCAACTGAAGGAACACGGGTGGGTTTTAGTCAGTAAGAGTCTGACACGCCCTCCTGCTCTGCCTAGAGCGGGAGAAGTTATTTGATGATTTCCCACCCACAAAAAAAAAAAAAAAAAAAAAAAGGATACCCTTCACAGAATCCATTTGAATGGATGACATGAGTATAAACGCATGTCCAATATCACCATAATTTAAAGTTTCTATGCACATTGTTCGTACTTAGAGCCTCTGAGGACGTTAATTACCGAAAAAAAGACGATCAACTTAGCACTGCTTCATTTCACCAACATACATTGTAACTTTAAAGCTTTGTAAATTGTCATGTAAGACTTTGAAACTGCGCAGAAAAGAGAAATACGTTTTTTAAGATAATAATAATACTTACCAGATTAATATAGGTAGTCCCACTGCAGGGCAACGGCCTCTTCTCATACAGAAAATACAGCATTGATCACCACGCTTGCTCAAGACGGGTCGACAATTTCAGACTTACATATAGTACATATATTTTTTTCTTTATTTTAATTTTTATAAAAATAAAAAATAATACGTTACCTATATATTATATAAAATTAACTATAAGTCCAAGTTTCCTCACAATGTTTTCCTTCACCAAAAGAAGAATATGAATTAATTTATTTCACTAATTTCAAAACGAAGGTTGAAGGAAGTTGGTTGGTACAACATTTACTTACATAGGTACTTATGTATATTTAGGATATTTATCTAATAACAATTACCTTGTCTCAGTTACAAAGTATAAATCTATGAAAACTTCATGGAAATGGTTCTACAAGAGTCGCGTCGCGCCTGTCTGTGCGGGCCTTTACAGATTTACCTACATGAAAAAAAAAACATCTTGCTTTATCATCTATCCTAGTCACTACAAGAATTATAGGTACATCTACCTACTTATCAATCTTAAAAATAAATAATGTAGGTATGTAATGCCAACATGAGGTTGCATTGTTGTTACAAAAAGTAAATTAATTGTAATCTGACTATTAAAGATAAAACGTCTGCTTACATTTACATAATTAATTGCTTGAGACAAAAAATAACTTGAATTAGGAACGTAACAAAAGCTTAGTTTCAATGTTAATAGACATTAAAACAATGCTTTGTTCCTTTTCCAGAAAACATTTTTAAAAATAAAGTGGAAATCACACGGCTGACACTCATTACAATGATTCTCTTTAATTAGTATGATTAACAAAATATCGAAGAACTAAAATAAAATATACATAATTCTCCTGTCCTTATCCCAATTTCGGCCGGCGCAACGTGTTTTTTTCTTCCATCATTTTCTATTAGTCCCCCCCCCCCTTCTTGCATATATACTAAAAAAAATAGAACCCACCTAGAAGGTAGGTACTAGAGTTTGGGATTGATAATAACAAAACATTTATTTCAGGCTACAATAGCCCATTATGTATACCTCACAAACTAACATACTTATATAAATAATAAAACAAAAGTTGTGTTTATATAGCTTAAAACTATGTTATTAGCACTATTTCACTAGCTTGTCCTTCTGCTGTCCTGTGGTACTTGTCCGCGGGGCTGACGGAACACCACGTCCTGTTGCCAAAAGTTTCTTCCGTGACGACGGGCAGACAACAATTCGGTGCTCGCACCAGGAATGCCTTGTAGCTGACGTTGCGGTGCGACTCCAGTAACTGCACCCTCGGCGGCGCCGGCAGCGTGTACTTTGTCTGGCGCACGTACTCCACGATGTTCTCTGTGTGTGTAAAACATCTAACGACATTAGAAGTCTCTTTTCACGGTTTTGGTTGGCTCTATAGAATCTGCTATTTTGGCTAATATTTGTGAGTAAAAAGAACGATGATCATTAAAATTGAATGTGAGATTATAAACACGAAAAATAAGGGGAAATCAAATCACACATCTAAATTAAGAGAAAGTCTTTTGCTTGCAAGTTTTGAACAAAACATTCATGTAGATTTATAATTATACTGACTAAAAAGAATCAAGAAAAAAATTTAATAGTTGAAATGGTGTCAAACTAAGACTGAGTACCTACTAAGACTTTTGTATTGAAATTGTATTTAATTGTATTCGTATTTTTTTTTTATAATTGGTCCGTGTTGGCTTTTAATTCAATAAATAATAAATAAATAAGCCCCGAAATTAAACGTCGAATCTCATCATGGTAGATTCCGAAAACTGAAATAGGAGCTCAGATTTAAGTTATAAGCCCGTTTCCATTTTCCGTAATGAGAACCGAAAGGTTTGAGCGAAAGTTTTGAACTTGTTCTCTTATTTCATTTTCAGAAAGATGATGCTACTTCGTTATTTCCTAAGCGGATTAAGACGGGCTGTGAATGCATTACAGAAACCGGTTTCAGAGAGTTATTTATGCAAAAGAGAGACTGAATTAAAACAAGGTTTTGAGGACTCAAACACAGAGATCTTAATGTAATATTAATTGAAGAAGTGTAAGTAGGAAGTGTAGCTATTCTTGTAGGTAGCTAAACTCTATTTATTATAGCATTAGAAATAAGAGGCTCGTAGAAGCAGGAGTGCAAAACATTTTATGTTAAAGTTAAATTAAACCCATTTTAATTGCAATATTTTTTTATTAACATTACTTTACTAAATAGATTTAAGACAGTAGTCTAAATAATAAATAATCAATGAAATAAGAGTTTCTTAAAATATGCTTTATTAAAAAAAAACATTTTTATCACACATTACAAACTTACAACAAAGCGAATGAATGAAACAATCGATCACATGATGATTTAAGTTTAATTATGAAATAAGTCATTGTTTTCAATATTTTATTTAAAATAACAACATACAATAGATAACACGATGGTGAAACTTCTTCGTCTTTATCACCTTATTTGGTCACTATCATCAGATGATGAAGATTAGGAAGTTTCACCGACGTTCATAATAAATTTTTCTACCACATCATCCAGTATGCCATCAAGTTGGCGAAACCTTTCCTCTTCTTTAATTGCATGAGCAACGCCAGGTTGTCATCGTTCTGGCGTAATATTATCCAGAGCTTGTGGGCACATACCTCTTCAATTGAGCTCATATTAGTTCTATAGGGTTGAGCTCGCAGTTGTAGGGTGGGAGGCACAATACTGGAAAACGATAACAAAACAATAACAACTATATCACGAAAATGAATGACATTATTGACAATCATAGAACATTATTTACATCAATTTCACCGACGTCATAAACCGGTATAATTAGAAACACCCAGCTGTCACAGCTTATAAAGAGATTAGGTAACATTTTAGATTTGGTGGAATTATAGTGCAACGAAAAACGTTCCTGGTATTGTTCACCCCTGCTTCTTTTAGGTTTTTAGGATTGACATTGTAATTTTAAGTTGGAATGGAATAATATATCTAAATAAAAGCCACTTAATTTCATAAGATACATGGTTAAACTCATTACATTATGTGTGAGAGCTGGTATATAACTAGATTTTAATAAATTTGGCGTTAATCGTAACTGTAACAAGTTTATTGTACTTTTGTTACAAAGTATGCATGAAAAATAACGTTTTTTAACTTCTATAATATATTGCTATTAAAAATGGAATAAAGGTAGCTGTGGTGGTGGGCTGATTATGTTTTTTTAGTGCTCTGAGATACCTACCTACCATTTAATTAGGTAGATAGGTGCCTACAGTGAGTAAACTTTACTCGTGTGTCACATTCCATTTACCAAATACTCGCCATAGACAACAATTATATTATTGTAAAACACAACAGGTAGCGCCATCTGTAGTTTCCAATAGTACCTAACTAATGTAGGATTGCAGTTTACTCTTTTGAGCAGAAGGTGTCGCTACGGCAAAGGTAGGTAAGACTGATAATATTTTTTTACTTTTCCTGAGTGCTGCGCTGAGATGTCTATACTAAAAATGGTGCTATTTTTCTTGTTGCAATTGATGCCTTTCTCATCGTTGTATTTTTAGCAAATTTCACTTTTTAACGCATTTAGCATTAACACAATGTTTTTTTGAGTAAAAGTTCTAACCTAGGTACCTATTTATTTTCACTCACATAATAAATATACGAAATTCGAATAAAACGAAAAGAACCGAACTATTAGAAGCAGCAACAGATTTCTATCGAAACCTTTGCAACAACGACGACGAAACCACATCATCATTAACATGTCTAAACCCATGGAAGACCAAGACGAGATCCCAGAAACAATGAAAAGTAAAATATTACATCACAATAAAAGTGGGAAAGATAGAATCTCGAACGAACTTTTGAAAGGCTCCTTAGATGTTTTACACGACATATTTAATGATATCCTCAGTCAAGAAAAAGCGCCAAAACAATGGATTACGTTAACAACGTTTATTACATTGCTCTATAAAAAGGGACGAATCGATGGCAATAACAACTATACAATATTTGTATAGCCAATAAGTCTCATGTCCAACCATTACAAAAAAAAAAACAAAACTATACTCGGTCGGATTACAAACAGTTTAGATGAAAACCAATTAAAATAACAGGTAGGATTCCGCAGCGGTTTCTCGACCATAGTTATAGTTTAACAATCAAACAAATCACTGAAAAGTACCTATAAAGAATATGGATTAACTTCCTACCTAGCGTTTATAGACTATCATAAAACATTTGACTCTCTAAAACACAAAAAGATTTGGGAAGCACTGGCTAGTCAACGAGTACCTACCTAGAAAATATATTCGGGTTATACGGTTGTTTTTGTTTACAAAAACATGACGCGAAAATTAAAACGGAAAGACTGAGAAAACTATTCCCCATGAAAAAACCCCCTGAAAAAGCGCCCTTATCACCTAAATTATTCTCATCAACGTCAACCTAGAATGGTCAACTTACGGCATAAGGGTAAATAATGCTGAATCAACTTCGATTTGCGGACGACCTTATAATAATTTCTGATAACCCGGATCAACTGCAAACTAAGCTCAGATAACGTGTAGAGGAAACCCAAAAAGAAAGCCTGCAGATGAATCTAACAAAAACTAAATTGAAGACGAATCGTTCGAAACTACCTACGGGTCAACAACGATCTAATCGAGTTTGTAGATGAATACACTTTTCTAGGACAGATAATATCTCCTACAAACGATGCGTCTAAAGAAGTACACAACAGGGTAAATGTAGCGTGGAAGCTATACTGGTCCCTAAAAGAAGTCACAAAAAACCAGTCAATACCACTGACGTTAAAAAACAAAGCATTTAACTCGTGTAGGTGTACTTCCTACCTTGACTTACGGTGGCCAAACATGGGCTTTAACTAAGCAAAACACTGAAAAATTACAAACACGTCCACACAACATGGAAAGACATTATGCTTAAAGTTAATAGAAAGGACCAATTAAGCTGTAAATAATATCAGGGGGAAAACTAAAATAGCGGACGTATCATACAAGATAAAAAAGCTGAAATGATAATGGGCGGTGTACCAAGTGTACTAGTGAAAGTTTATTCAAATGACCATGAACGTTAGGCACAATGACACTTCTTACATTTGTATATCGAACACAATTTATTGCGCTGAGAAAACGACTGGCCTTACCGCTAAACTATATGCGCGGAGAACATTTCATTTTGCACCGCTAGCGTTACTGCTACCAGTAGTCCCTTATCAGAGACATAAAGGAAAAATGGGGTAAATTTGTATCAATCAATCAATCAAATCAATCAAAATATTTATTTGCTAGAATATGGTACATAAGGTGTTACAGTCAGTTTGTTTCAGCAAATCCTGCCATAACATGACGTGCCAATGTATTCACAATCAGCGATGTTAATTATTAATCTAACTTACAAATTACAGATGCTATTAACTTGTCTTATAAATAGTCCTTAATGGTCCTTTTAAATACGAATAGTTTGAAAAGTGTCTTTTTAAACAATGTCAGCGATAGGTCTTGAAGAATATTTGGTAAATGATTGTAAATAATAATAGACATGCAGTATACATTTTTTTTAAATAATTTTAGTTTTATTGGTGGCAGCTGAAGCCTGTATTTATGCCGTGTTCGGCTATTTGGCCTGTCAGTGTTAGTATCAAATATATTATAGTTTCTCTATACAAAAATACATATTTCAAAAATATATAAACACGGCAAAGGTAGAATATTAAGTTTTTGAAATAGTGGCTTACAGCTGTCTAAAAACTGAGCTCCACAAATTGCTCAGATACATTTTTTTGAGCTTTAAAAACCCTGTCAAAATCTACTGAGTTATCCCATATTGCAATGCCGTATCTAAGTACGGATGCTACATAACCATGGTAAGCCAGCATTGCCGTATCACAGTTTACGGTTTGTCTAATTCTTTTCAAGACATAAATAAAACGATCTATTTTTCCAACAATTCTATCTGTGTGTTCTCCAATTGCAATTTTTATCTACCGTTATACCCAAGAATACACAACTATCAATTACAGTGGTCAAGTGAGAATCTTTATAATGAATGTCTAGCTTATTTATGTTTGAATTGTATGTCTGAAATTGTATTATGTTTGTTTCAGTCATATTTATTTTTAAGTTATTTTTTTTTAGCCAATCGATTGCATTATCCAGAGCTCGGACGATTTCTTTCTCTATAATTTTGTTATTGTCACTCTTAATCATTAGTGTAGTGTCATCAGCGAATAGTATGCAATCTTTACCTATCGCTTCTGGAATATCGTTAATGTAAACCAGAAAAGCAGTGGGGATACGGTACCTCCCTGTGGCGTGCCATAATTATTTTGTTTGTATTCCGACATAGAGGTTTTTTTTTTCATTTTGACAAGTTTTTGTTATTTCCACGCATTGTAATCTTTCAGAAAGATAACTCTTGATCCAGTCGTTGGCCTTACCCCGGATTCCATAATGCTCAAACTTTGAAAGTAGTGTTTTATGGCAAACAAAATCAAAGGCTTTTGTCATATCTAGAAACATGCAACTAATCTAGGATTTTTGATTTAAACTTTCAGTTATGTATTTTATTAGCGAAAAACATGCTAAAGCAGTGGAACTGCCCTTCCTAAAACCAAATTATTCTTCTTTAAGAATATCACATGCTGTTAAAAAGTTCTCTATTTTAACCTTTTAAGCGCGTGGCTAAATATCAATGACCGTGCCCCTAGCGCGCGGCTACAATTCGAAAAAAAAAATTTTTTTTCGTTTTAGTTGTACCACACTAATCTGTCGCAGAAATACGACACGCGCGATAGGGACACGAAAATATTTGTCGCATATATGCGACACGCGCGGTCAAAGGGTTAATGCACATCACTTTCTCAAAGATTTTGGATAGGATTGGGATTAAAGTTATGGCGCGATAATTGCTCCTGTCGGTTTTTTCACCTTTCTCAGTAGCCGAATGGTACCCAAAAGAAGGCAAAAGGAAGAGAGGACGCTCGATACGAAGGTGAGACTACGATCTAAAGGCGACAGTGACCCATGGCCGGGAACTATGGAAGAATATGGGGGGCCTATGCTGAATAATCTTCTGAAACCGATGTCTGAAGAATAAATGAATAATTTATCTTAATTGTTTCCTATTAACTAAATAAATATATGTGACTAGATTGTACGATTGTTAATAAAGACTATAAGTACTATTACTTTTACTAAAAAAACATACGACACATCTTTTTTAAATTCAAATTAAGTAGTTCATTATCGCAATTTCCCAAAACCTTTTTTGCCTGACTTCATAAGACATTTGATGTGGGCCTTTTCACACAAAAACCGAGTCCAAAAGAATTACAACAGTTACGATTTTGATTACAACCCATTAGTCAACAAAACAAAGACACCTAAAACAAGCTGTAAACACAAAAACCTTGTAATAAACCTATTATTACTTATTGTCTTACTTTTATTACACCACCCAGATGTGCCCATTGCCTTTTTCAGTACCTACTTCAGTTTTGTAAAAAGACCTACTTTAAAAACAGAACAGAGCAATTTCAACTTTAGACTGTAATATATAGACTTGAATTTCGCTTGTAGTAGTCTAGATTTGTTTGATGGATATAAATCATGTAATTAGGTTACATAACGTTACGTAATGGTATGGAATTCATAAACGTTGAAGAATTTTTTCAGTCTTTTAAAAACGCCTTGTATTTCGAAATGTTCTGTGTTCAGTATAATTGAAATAGTACAGCTTTCAGTCTCAAAGAACAATTATTTATTTTTGTTGATTATCTTGAATATAATTTCGGGCAATATCTCGTTCATCTAAAATTTAGTTTTGGAAAATACAAAGACAGTAATGGCCTGATTATATTGAGAGAACTTATAATGGTGAAAGAAAATCCAATTGCAAATAGTTTAAAGTTAAACCATAAGATCAAAATCATATAAGGGCTTACTTACATTGAACTATGTAAATCTTAAAAACAGATATTCTTAATTTTACCGCGAGTGCCTAAGTAGTATTCAGGTATGCGCGGCATACAGAAAAAAACTTGCAATAAAACGCTGAATCTGTTGTACTTATTATCATTAAATTGACCGTGTTACCAATATAATAGTGCAAATTGACAAGTATGTGTGTGTGTGTGTGTGCATGTGTGTGTTGTGTGTGCGTGTGCTTGTGTGTGTGTGTGTTGTGTGTTGTGTGTGTGTGTGTGTGTGCTTTCATTCAGCATTGTGCCTATAATTATTTGTCTACTACTTACCTACCTAGGAAAATGGAAGAATCGATCAGTAACCTTTTTTATTATCTATCAAGTTAGAATATTAAAGTCACAACTCGGGACAAGTTAAAATGTAGTAAGAGTTTGAAATATGTCGCAATCTCGAATCACGTCAACCAAAATATGCTACCGGCGACGTGGAATATCTGATATTGAAATATTTAACAAGACATTTTTAAAATAGGAATGTTTCGACGTAAGAGAATTGCAGTCAAAAGACACAACCTCTTTATTTATTTCTTCAAATTGACATTCGAATACGTTCTTTCAAGTTTTAAAAAGAATGTCAAAAAATATTTATTTTATGTTTACCTCTTTATTTTTATATTCATTTTATTGATTGTGCCCGTAAAAAAAAATGTTATTTATTACCCGGTTTCTATGTCTATACAAATAGCTTTCCTTACCAATCGTTGCCCCATTGATAGCCTATAAAATCACTCTATGAAAACGTATGTGAAGTGATTTCTGTTAGGTTATGAGTGTACATAAGTCAAGATTAAAACATTCTGGTTTACCAAATAGACTAGTGGAGTTTCTTGCAGGTTCTACCCCATAAAAAAGACCAATTGGAAACGTGCACCTACTCGTAGCTTCTGACATTTCATAAGCCTGGGCCATGTAGGTTTATATGAAATAAAATATTGTGATTTTGACTACAAGTAAATAATTGTAGGATATACACTACCAACAGTGATTGTAGTTTCATAGAGTACTTAGTGAAATCGTATACCAAACACTTAGCAAAGAGTTTGTTACAAAACAAGACACACTTTTTATTTGCTATCTAATGGTTTCGCCTGAAAAAACTTTAAACACAATCTTTAGACGTGTTACAACATGTGTGAGGAGTAGGCGCTACAATTATTTTTAGGATTCTCAGTAGAGTATAAGTTTATATTATTAAAGATATATAGTGTATTTTGGAAATGGAGGGCAGGACTAAATAAATTTGATCAACAGTGGGAAATTAGAGACTGGAACAGGTATAGAATATTTAAATCGTTATCTTTCGTCTAGACTTTTTAAATGGTAGGTACTTACCGCGAAAATTTTACTCGCGTCGTTGGTTAACCTTCATACAGTTGCTCTATCTTACGAAGGTGAGCAATAGTTATAGTTGTTATGTGTATAGACATAAATGCTCTTGTGTGCGTAGCTGCAGGTAGCGTTCGCAAGTTCATCGTTATTGAACAATATAATTTATGCAGACATAGTCGTGTTTCGTTTAGTGATGAAATAAAAATATTTTTTTGGTTCAATTTTTATTAACATAAATCACATACTTACTTACACACCCAACTAAGACGAACAGACTAGTTTTTCTATTGACCTTCGTCAGATAGAAAAACTGTACCCGCGGCACTCGATTTTCAACACACTGCTTAGCACCGACAGTTGAAAATCCAGCTCGCGATAAAAAATCGTAGCGATAAAATATCGCCCGGCTAACAGAGGACAAAAAGTATCCACTGTTGTGTTTTCTTCTGATTAAATCGAAGCCAAGTAATGTTCTGTGAAATAAATATGTATTAATATTAACAACTTTAATCAGATTAGGTATCTACATATTATTTCAATGTATACCCAAAGCAACTGGGAGATGCAAAGCAAAAAAGAGCAAATTTAAATGCCATGAGGCATGCAAATATTTAATAGATAAAGAAGGTATGTTGTAAATTACAGAAAAACAACAAATTAATAAAAAAAAATTGTTATTAATTAATTTTTAGGTTTTAGCGTTAAGAAGTATAGAAAAGGAATTAACAAAGAAAAATTTAAATTTGAATGTTACACACACACATTAAAATAGTACGTTAAGTAATTAACAAAGTAACATAAATAACAAACAAAAGACTACAATGCATTTCTGAAGTGGTACTGACATGATTTTTTGTTGACAAATTCGCCGACTGAATAAAAACTATGCGATAACAACATTTTTTTCAAAACTACATAGTATTTTTTATAAGGTAGTTCTGTTATCCAGATAGGTAATGAGTTATATATACGAGTAAGTGGCGCCATATACAAGCAACTGCGCCTAAATAGTTCTATCCTAGGTACAGGCATTTTCAAGAAATACTGTGTGACTTTTCGTTTGTTACAATTATTTTTAGTTTCAAAGAGTTTAGAACTAATTTTAATAAATTTTGCGATTTCGTAAATGTAAATGCAAGGAACGGTAACCAACTTGTGTGATTTTAAAAACACTGGTCTACATGATTCAGGCCAGTCCGTGCTAAAGATTGCACGAATGCATTTTTTGTGCTCTTATTAATCTAGATACTTCTGTGGAATTTCCCCAAACAATGATACCATACCGATTAATGGAACAATAGGCGTTTAACACCATCATCGCAGTTTGTTCAGAATTAGATGTCTCATCTTTAACTTTTTTCAAAGCATATACAAATCTATTTCGACAATATGTTCATCGAGCTATGTGAAGTGTACTTCGAGTGTAATCCCCAGAAATATTGTTTTTCGTACCACTTGCTCAAAAAAGTGACATTCTATGCCACAAAAAGCGAACACAACAATAGTCATTTTTAATCTGTTAAAAACAGGGAAAGAAAATTGTACTGAATTTCTTTCATCCTCTAGGGGGAAAATGTGATTTAAATTTGGAATACTTACCGAAATTTATACTGAACTACATCTGTGTTGACACCATTGAGTTTGTATATAAAGCATCATACATCTTTTTGAAAAAGGAATACGCATTTATTATGCAGTTATGATGATTATTAAATAAAATTATGAAAACCGACGAGGCCGTATGAGCTTGATGCCTTTGCTTTTCCGACAAAAAAAATATTAGTCTAGGAATTTGCCGCGTTTTTGTTTTCTTCAAATACATAAACGTTAAGTTTATTTTTATTTATTTTTATAAATAAGTTAATGTTCTAAAAATACGTTTAATTGTCATTATTTTTAATAAATGCTTATCTCATATTATTATTGTGTAAAATTTTTCGCAAATGGTACGAAAAGTAGAGTATTTTCCTTGGTGATAAAGCTGTCTTAGTCTTGGGTGAACCTAAATCCCTCGCTACACTCAGGACTCGTCTTAAATCCCTCGCTTCGCTCGTGATTTAAGTTTTTAACACCCTCGCTACGCTCGGGAGTAAACCTCGAGTCCTTCATTACGCTCGCGATTTAAATCGTCACCCGCGACAGAAGACACTGCTTTATCCCCTTGGTTAATAATCTACTATTATGCACTTTTTTCACTAATTGATTTCTATAAGATATTTTAAGTTGGAGGCATTTATTCTTATGCATTTTGAAATTTAATATTTTAGTTTTTTTCTATTTTAACCTTTAAAGCATTGTTATCTAACCATGACATGTGATGATGTTATTTAATGTGTTATTTATATCTGACTCGTAGGTTTCAACGTTAATACGATCTAGAATTACCGTCGTGCCATCAGCAAAAAGCATACAATCTTTTTCTACTGTTTGAGGAAGATCGTTAACATACACGAGGAATAACGGCGGCCCTAGAATGCTTCCCTGCGGTACACCAAAGTAATTATGTCGAGGTTGAGAAACGAAATTGATGATACTGTTCCCTTTTTGTTCAAGTTTTGTGAACCTCGTGATTTGATTTGACTTCTATTTTACAGATATGATTTGAACAATTCTAAGGCTGGAAATTGGAATTGCGCAAAAGGAAGAAGGTACAAAATTAAAAGATTTGACTCGACAAGGGAACTTGATAGTGGGGATAGGTTAATGTTTTCACAGTTATATAAATACCTACGTTTGCATGAACTATACCAGCGGCACTGTATGATGGTCTCTGCGACAGCTTACAAACTATAAAATAAAACTAGACGGCGCCACTTACTGCGCTGCCGTCTAGTTTTATAACAGTGAAGACAATGAGCTATTCCCTTTCCCTTTATCAAGTTCCCTTAGCGTTGTTACAAAGTTACTGGAATCACCGAAGAGGTCGGATAAGAGTGACACTGGCTGGTGACAGTTACTCTAGCAGAGCGTTGCATCGATGGTTGCGTGGCGGCTGTCTTCTGATTACAAAGATGATATCATGGGACCCGCTGTCCTACCACCACGTCTACGACGAACTGCTATATTCCGGCACAATCCTGATGATATTAAAGCTGCTGAACCACTAATACGATGACCACTTCTGCTAAAGTCTACCCTGCGCCGTTAAATACTTACTTATTACTTATGGGACGGTCCATGACAGAAGTTGTTTATAATGATGAGTACAATCACATCAAATCGGGTAACAGAACGCGTGTCTGAATCTGAAAATATATGTATCGCAAAATATAATATTTATATAATAGGTTCCTCGTTCATTTAAATAGCGGTCTCTTATTACCAGTATCTTCAAACGTGAAATATGAATGTAGATTGAGATATGTTTCCAATAGATATCTTAGTAGCTTTATCACTGAAGTTGTTCCATAAAACAAATAAATTGGAACTGTTTGTTGATTTATTGATTTAGAAACCAAGCCCACAACGTTTTTGTCCTTAGGTGAAATAAATTGGTTATTGGTTCTCAGAACACAATACATAAAACAAGAATAAGTTGCTGGAACAAAACTCATGATATACGACGTAGTCGATTTCACGGAAGAATTTCCGAATTCTGCTTAATTCTAAATTGAGTCTTTTACATAACATAACCTAACACCACACCTCGCCGTGTCTCGGAAAGCACGTTAAGCCGTTGGTTTCGGCCATCTTTCGTGGATCTTTGACAGTCGTGATGGGTCTTCAGAAGCCAGAAAGTCTGACAACCAGTCTTACCAAGGGGGTATCCTATTAGTTAGTTACTGGGCTGTGGAGGTCAGATAAGCGGTTGCTCCATGTAAAGTACTGGTATTCAGCTGCATTTGGTTAGCCTGGTAGCTGACCCCAACACGGTTGGAAAAGGCTAGGCAGATGATGAGCTTAACACCACGCCTGTATTTCCCAACGGGTAAGGAAAAGACGACCCCACATTAGGCCAGTTATGTTTAAAGTCCAATGTAATGATGTACCACAAAATTACCCAAAATTTACTGGATAGTCAACGTGTTAAGGCATAGACTCAGGATAGAGTTAAGATGAGCAAATTTTTACAATACCTTTAAAAGTTAACGTTGTTTACAAAAGGATGCCACATAAAGAAAACATCGGCCAGCGTATTCAAACTATGTAGTGGAAAAACTGACCGCGAATTCTGTAAAAAAAATATTGAAATCTAAACTTAGTCGCGTTTCGTGTCTGTCTGTGTGACCGCATTGTTTTTCTAAGCTACGCAAAGGTTCATTTAGAGAATTTATTATGGAAGGTTTATGTGCGTATTAGTTCCAATAATCATATTTTTTTTTAAACTCGATGTTTGGTTAAGTCGTAAAAACTGTACGAAGCAGGGGCGGGTTGTTAGTTATTAATAAAATCTTCTAAACTCCACAGAGTCCGGATACTGGCTAAACTGATTAATAAAGGTCTCCTCTATGAATTCATTGACACGAACTCCATTATCATTCTGTTTTCTAATTTTGTATTCCCCTCGAATATATTTTGAATAAACTACACGGTCTGGTTTAATTTAAAGTTGACTCCGTTTTCATTCAAGCCCTCACGGCTTGCGATACGTTTTCAGGAAAATAATAATCCATTTGTATCCGTCGGTGTTCTTCTATATAAGGTTATTTTAAATTGGCTACCTAATCTCCGCAGACGCGATGGGTATCGATATATATAATACACGATAAAATAAAAAATAAAAATAATTGTTTTTTTTTTTTGGAACAACGACCACAGCACTGGTAGTGTTGTTACTTGTGTTATCAGATGTGAAAAATTGTTTTCTTGTGTTTTATCGTGTTGAGATTTCGATACCTATCACGTCTGAAGTTTACCCAATAAAAACTGATTTTTAAAAGTGATATTTAAATGACAAATATCTGCGGTCGCCGAACCCATAAAAAAAACATATTTATTTTTATTTTTTTGTCTTATTTGAATATCGACACCCATCGCGTCTGCGAAGTTTAGCTAGCCAATTAAATATAACCCTGTGAAACATATAAACAACAGCAAAAAACAAAACACAAAGAAACAAAGGTACTACAAAACAACAAAACAAAACATAATTATTATAAATTAAAGTCACTTAGTAACGTGGCAACACTGCCAGCTATTTTGGCATTTTCCCCACTGACAGCGATGCGGACGAATTTTTTGATGCCTGATGAGCTCTTCCCTTTTTTTCCTTTATAATATGTGTAAGTACATATTATAATATATATATACAGAAATCTCGATGTTTTGTCAAGTAGTCAAAATCTTGTGAAACAGGGGCGGCTCGTTAGTATGGATGTAATAAAATCCGGGAGACGTTTATGTGAATATTATTATAATATGAATGAAGAAAACACAATATTCTTGTCTATGAAATTCATAACATTGAGCAGGTACAATTTAATCTATGGGCGTATGAGTAAACTTGAATATTTGACGTCACGTATTTTTTTAAATGGAATAATAAATAACGCATTGAATAGGCATTTATCTAAGCCGGTCGAATGGTTTCAAACATTATATTTTATTTTATTTTACTCTCACGTAATGCCTTTAAAACTTAACGACCCGTTTATGTCTTTGGTTGTCGCAAAAAATCCTTTATATAGTACATATAGTGCAACAGGTAGGAAAATTTAAACGTCTATTCCTGGTTTCTCAGATCTATAGCTAAACTCTCATTAGCTATAATAAGCAGCAGTTATAATGAGCAGTGGTGGCCTAGTGGGAGCAGTGGTGGGTGACCCAGTGGTAGCAGCCCCGACTTAAGGGTTGCATGTCGTAGGTTCGAACTCAGACAGGCGCTTTACTTTGTGTAAATTATTTCATCACCATTGCTCTCCAGGCCATGGTACGGAGCGAGAGGGCATGGGAAGCCGTCACCTCCTTCTGCGAAGCAGTAATGCTCGCGAAGGAGGAGGCGGAACGCATGAGGAGAGGCAAAACTCATGCCCTCACGCCCCTAGCCGCCGCAGGAGACGCCCTGGGCGTCGGGAAACCCAAGCCGATTCCCAGCCACCGTAAGCGCGGGCCTGCGGACGGCGTGCAATGGGTAGCTCGCAGTCCGATAAGGACCAGGCACGGATCTACGGCACGTTGTGTTCCACGCGCGCCTCAAAGAGATGTCAGCACTAATGACGGGGTCCGCCAGGGCCGATGCCTGCCAGGGTTGAAAGTCCGATAGGGTTACTGTGGCCCCTGGCACAGGCAACTGAAGGAACACCGGTGGGTTTTAGTCAGTAAGAGTCTGACACGCCGCCCTCCCGTGATGATTTCATATATGTAATGATGTAATGATTTCCCAAATACAAAAAAAAAAGGTTAGATTACGTATATTACGACATAATCAGGAAATTAAATCTCTAGTCAGCTTGACGAGTTCATAAAGGTGACTATAATATCGTTAATGCGATCGGTTAATAAATTAAAATGGTTGATTTACCACCCTCAAAAAAAAAAATGTGCAGGACCAACGGCTTAACATGTTTTCCGAGCCAGGGAGTATCAGACCACCAACTTTCAAACTCCGGGCTGTTAATGAGATATTCGTAATGGAAAAACCCAACAACACTGCCCAAACTGGGTATCGAACCCAGGACCCCACTCTCTGCAGTCGCGCTTGAGACTATGAGCCCAACTGGGTGGTTGGCAGATGTTTTATACCTAGTCTTGTTATCTACGAAAGAATAAGAAGACAATACACTATAAGTAATATAGTGCACTATATGTTGCTTGCGATTTCGTTAGCGTGTATTTTTGAAGTGAAATTTCTTAGGCAGCGATTCAATAATTAGACGAGAAACGAAAGTGAAATTTCAGAGATGCGTCACGTTTAGGCACATTTCTTTACATGAGAAAGAAGAAAGATATCTATCTCTATCTCTAACAGTAAATCTCTCTTATTCTTTACTTTTTAAGAAGTTTCACTTCTATCACGTGTACGGTGTTGCACGCGCCATTTTTATTTCATCATGTTTCAATACGAATATCCAGGACGAAAATTGGCATACGTCCTTCTCCAGGTTTCAGACTATCTATCCGTTTAGTCGTAGTAGACAGAGAGACCGAGTATCTTTTTTTTGTTAATTAGGATTATTATGAATACCTGTTATCTATCTTCTTGAAAAATGGGTATAATAAGCACCGTATAAAGTTGATTACACTAAGGGCGAATTTCACTAAACTTTTATACCTCAACCTTTTGACAGTTTTTCCCTACTAGAACTTTCAGACATTATAATCCACGGATAAAATATAGCTGACTTTGGTAAAATCAGCCCTAAGTAGAATTGCTTGAACTTTATCTTAAGGTAGATAAAGTTTTAAATTGCAGAATTAAAAAGTCACTTCCTCAGATAATAATATATATAATAATATGAGGTCACTTCTGTCATAATCTTCCATGCAATAAATGCGTGTTGTGGTTCAAAATATTTGCAGTTTAGTTTCAAATTTTCCTCTTTTCTCCTAAAACGGGTATGCACATAAGACTCAAAAGAATATAAATATTTATTAGGAAGCACAACATTTGATATTACCTACATTATCGTTATTCTGACTTTCGAATGGCATTTTTTAGAAACGTCATAATCGTTACTCAGTTGAAAACAAAAAATCTACCACTGAAATTTTGCCACCCCCAAAGCATCGGCACAGCGACAGTCCCATAGATATATTTAATATTTCTGTGGACAGTCCTATGCCTCCCGAAGGCAGCGAATTCTCGGAACCTGCAGCAGGTCATCGGTCCACCGGATGGAACTGCGAGCAATGTCCCGCCCAATCCCATCTAAGGTGATTTCTTAAATGTGAAGTGTTACGGGGTAATTTAAAATAAAAGCGAATTAAACAGTCGACTGCTTGTATTTCTGCCTACCTCGGCACTTCCTCAATTACAATCGAATTTTATAACAACTAAGGACGCGGGACAAATTATAACAAACAGAACATGAAATACACGAAACGGATTATATATCGAGAGGTCTAGCAAAATACTGGAGACAAGAATTCGGAGTAAAGCAAAGTGTGGTTCGCCCTTGAATGAAGGTTACACACTGGGGTCGTTGAACTTGTTTTTCAAAATCCCAAATTTTTGCCTATCATCATGTGTGTTTCATTTCAAGTACCAACACACATTTGGTTTACTTACATAAGCGAGCATAATTTAATTTATAGATGTGGAGTGTAAATAATTATTAGCATGGTTAATTAAGACTATAAATATTATGTGTGCTCTAAATAGTGGATATGTAAATTGTTGTGAGTGTCTGTTTGTTAATCATGGTTAGCTGTAATAGACAATGATGAATAGATGAATGTGGTTTATGACTAATGAGGTGACAGTGACAGTTGACATGTCGAACGTGAAAATATGTGAGAGGTTATGAAAATGTGCTTTTGTAATGTTTAATTGCGTAGTGTTTACAATTTTGATTTTAATACATTTATTTACAAAAGCTAACTGTGGTAACCACCACAAATGTATTTTTTTTCTTTTTTTTTTCTTTTTTCAATAATTTATATTATTTAAATTTAAACTGTGGCGCTGTTTTACCTTATAAGCAGGTACGTTGATCAGAATTAATTACGCGGAAATTATGATAGGCAATATAATTACTAAATTATAATCACTTAAAACATCAATATATTGATCACTCACAATGCCGATTTTTTGACAGATCCCCATAGACATAATTATATGAAATCATTGCAGATCCCCTTTGAGTTCGGCTATGCTACGAGACATGTACTTCACCTTGGTTGCAAATCTCCACATTTCTGACTCCAATCATGCCCTCTCCATTGCCGTTTCGGTGACCTTGAACAGAAATAAAAACATTAAATAATATATAATTTAAAAAATATTATATATTAGCTGTCATTCTAGTCGATGCTAGAGATTGATACTATGGACAGCTCAATTCGCTTAAGATATCACGTTGAGATTTTTACAGAACAAGTCGGCTAGTCTAATTTTGCCTACTTACTCGTACGTGTTTTATAGAAATGTTGTGCATGCAAGGGCGACGGTGTTAATGCGTCAATGTGTGGTGTTAAGGTAAAAGGGGATAAGTTATAAAAATTTAAAAACGAGTTATTTGCATAATTCGATACTAAACATTAAAATCTATTAAGGTAAAAAGGATCTGTCAGTATTTGTGTTACAATTTCGTACAACTCAAATTGCAAATCGAGTCTAGTCAGGAAACAGCAAAATACTAAAAGGGTTTAAAGAGTTATGTTTACTCATCTCATTATTGAGTTTATGACTTATCCCCTTTTACCGTAACACCACAGGCTTACCATTTTAAATAACGGGCCAAAATGGCACTCAGACTTTTAGAAATTAAGTCTAAACAGGACTAATAACTTTAAATCGAAATTCTTATAACCAGCTTGTTTTAATATCTTTACTCGACCGGTTATGAAATGACGTCAAGTTGGTATCATGTTCCTTTGTTTCAATATTTTTTGGCAAATGACCGATTAGTTATTGGGTTATAAAAACACAAGGCTTCCATTGTGCTGACCTTTTTGGTGATTGTGTAACACTATTTGTCGACCTATTCATATCAATATTATTAATGAAAACGTAACGTTGGCCGTCTGTCTGTTACCGTTTCAAGTCTAAACCACTGAACCAACCGTTACTAAAATTATCTGATAGGTAGCTTTGGACCTGGATAAGGGCATAGGCTAGTTTCATCCTTTTTTTCATTTGTATTAAAATAATAATAATGAATACACGCAGACGAAGTAGTCATTTATAATATTATGGGATTAATGAAACGAACTCTGTAAATATTGCATAACTTTGAAAGTAAGAACCAAAAATCATTTTCCTACGAGTTTTTACTAGCAGGAAATTCAATTCGTCTCAGTCAGTTTCACATCTTTTGAAGAAAAAAAATGCACTCAGAATTCCAACTTTTCCAGCATCAAATTCAGATTCAGAGCCCCGAGCTACCTAAATAGATTACAACATGTGCTCTAGCACTCGTCTAACGAATCAACACAAAGGCGTGCACGTTCTTAAGGGGAAGCGCCATAGAGGGGGCCCACTAGGGCCCAAGCCTGCCGGGAAAGCGGGATCATCCAAAAGGGGTACCGCTGACCCGGAACATAAAGGGCCAAGGAAGGAACACGGGTGGGTTTTAGTCAGTAAGAGTCTGACACTCCCTTCCGCTCCACCCAGAGCGGGAGGAGTCATTTGATGATTTCCCATCCTCAAAAAAAAAAAAAAAAAAAAAAAAAAAAAAAAAGGGGAAGCGCCAGACGTAAGAAAATTTTAATTTTGCGGGCTACGCAAACTTAAAATTTTCTTACGTTTTTTGCAATTTGCAGGTCGGTGACAGATTTTATGTTGAACAAAATAATTATCATTCGCGACCGTAACAAGTATGTGTTTACAGAATTATAATCATTAAAATCATCAATACAACCCTCTAAGTTCATATACTCCCATGGAATTACTTTTTCATGCAATAATCGCTAGCCTACCCTGGCGTTTCCCCCGTAAGTCAACATTCCTAGAAGATTCTCAAACTAACGCAAAGCTTTGAAGAGGATTGGCGCTACCCTGCGGGCTACCCTGGCGTTTCCCCCTTATGTCGACATTCCTAGAAGATGCTCAAAGTAACGCAAAGCTTTGAAGAGCATTGACACAGAGCATCGAAACAGTTCTGCCGGTCGATTCTGTAACAATCTTACCGTGTAAACTTAGGTGAAGTGAGCTATCATTCCACCTGATGCTAGGGATTAACACTATTGACAACTCACTTCATGCTCACTTCATCTAAGTTTTCACGGTGAGATTGTTACAGAATAGCTCGGCTGCATTTCAAATACTAGGTTTTTATTTTATCTAGCCTTTATTGACCCACTGCTGGGCAAAGTCCAAGTCCTTATATGAACTCTTTTCCCGCACCACTTTGAACTAGCCCTCGTGGTACGCGTCCACATCATCTCGCCACCTTTTTCCGAGCCGGCCTAGGTGGCGCCGTCCTCAGGCACCTATTGTGTGGAGACTTTTGCCCAGCGGTTCTCATGCATGCGGTTGATGTGACTCACCTAATCCCATTTGAGCCTGGCAGCCTTTTTGCCTACGTATATTATACCCGTTTTGGAACGCAGCGTGGTGTTCCGAATTTTGCCTGACTTTTTACACCCAGAATGCTGCGTTCCATCGCTCTTTGACAAACTCCAAGGCGGAACTTTTGCGAATCGGTAAGCGACCAGGAGGTCTACTCCCTAAGTACGAAGTCCATATTTTCGGCCGAAGTTACGGGCGATTACTACTACGTATTATAACGGACATAAAATGAGCTTGGGGCCCGAACTAAGAATGAATGACACTACCATTTGACATTCGTCATTGCTCCCGATGTGTTTTTGCCCATCCTTTATTAACCGGGAGTAGGGTTCACTCTAAAGTATCGAACTACTTTAGGACGGGTCCGTATGTTCGTTGACGCACTTCGGTTTAAAGAACTTTATTCTCATTAAGACAATCGTCACTTACATGAGAACATTAAATCTGATTAGACTTACGAGAGTAGGCCCCCAGGTGTGGGCACCGTAGGTTAGGACGGGATTTGTTATTGTGTTAAATCAACAATAATTGTAGTAGTTAGATACCTACCTAATACAAACTTATATTTGAAGCAACAATACAAGCCATTTGTTGCTTCAATTTTATTTTATGCAAAAGGCTAGAAATTTGCGTCGTGTATGGGGCTTATAATAGACTCCAAATGCGAAAAAAAATAACTCCTAGGCTAACCTAGAACCCAACGTCGTATTATGCCAGACCTCAGCTGATGATGTGTCATGATCAAAGTGACAAAAGCCAATGAACTGTCAAATCACTTAGCAACACAATAAAATACAAAGCGTTTCTATTGCTTTGCCCAGTATACACCTTTCAAAACGTGGAAAAATTGTAACTTTGCTACGATTTTAATAACCGTACCGTATTTCATTAATTGGGAACCAAGGTAGGTAGTCGCTCCATGTAAAATACTGGTATTCAGCTGCAACCGATGAGACTGGTAGCTAACCCCATCACAGTTGGGATAAGGCTAGGCAGATGATAATTAACAAGAAAAACAGTAGACTATAATATTTAAGCATATTTTTATAAAAGTTCCTAAACTTTAATCACACTAAACACATACTCAAGCAACTTATTGCGCTGAATTTATCCCCATTTAAGACCACTTAACACCATCGATTGTGTAGTCAGTCGCTCTTCGTCCTAAATCCACCAAATGTTGTGCTATTGTTAGTTAAGTTTAGCCTCTTAAAAGATTAGTGCAGGATGCTGAAGGAGTTGTTGGACAGACTAAGATGCATGGACGTATACAATGTGGATAGTATGGGACTGAGACTGTCACACATTTCCAGCTGGGAAACTTGTGCTAAGTTTAAGATGAATGTGCTGTTCCCACATGTGCTTGGGTTAGGTACTTGGTCTGCTAGTTATTTTCTGTTGCAACTTTGTGTTCACGAAATGGTTACTGAGTACAGTTTCAGAATTCGGTGTCATTATTTTTAACGCATAGGTACCCCTGTTTCAACTTCCAAAAGGCTGTATAACATTTGTATTGATTTTTTTTACGCATACCTCTGTTTCAACTTTCAAAAGGCTGTATTCTTTTTGGAAGCGGTTTTGAAAAGTTTTTTGTTCCGTTTGAACTAGCAAAAATGTGAACAGGAAAATATCAAAAATCAAACATATATATATAATATCTTGTACAAACTTAATCATTCGATGATGCCATCAAGACAAAGTATTAAAAAAAATACGAAGTCTACATGATAACCCCCACCTCCCTAGACAAAAAGTGAAGATCAACACATACCCCACTGGCTTTAGACACATATCTACCTTCATTTAAATTTAATTTAATGAACCAATAGTGGTGTACGGTATGACTATCGGAAACGCCCGTGAATCTCAACTTCTACACCACAGCCTTAGACCTAAAAGATACCCACTAGCCAAAATATATCTGATAAAAAATAGGCTGGTAGTTTCTTCCAACATCGTACCAGGCATCACATATATGCATAGATATATATTTATATTATATATGCACTCTATACCCAAATCTCTTGGCAATTTTGCCGGCTTAAACCAGAAATATGTTACGAGTATAAGTTACGGCAACTTATTCGCTCAGATTGTGTTCAAAAAGATAATATATATTCTGATAAGCAATAGCGCTTTTTGAATCAAATAACGAACAACCTCCCCACATCGCACTTATAACGGGTATCAACAGACATTTTGGAAAATATAATATGATAATAAAATTGTAATAACATCGAACTTTGATATGTAAATTCAATAAAATCTCAAGATCCGGTACACACGGCTACACATCAAGCTATACGAAACCAGTTTACGCTGGTCTCGCATCGTATGGATATCCTATACAATGTGAGATCAGTTTATACTGGAAATGTATAGCTTGATGTGTAGCCGTGTGTACCTACGCGAAACATGTTTTTGAATTGACAAAAATGTTGTACCTTTTTTCAACTCGATTGGACCGTTATCGTAGTCTACGGTGTTATTTAACAGCACAGGACCCATACTTCTCCTGGCCTGCAAAGTTGTCCATTGTCCATGTACAGCAACGCCATTATCAAAGTGGAAAGACAGTTTGATGAATTATTTTTACATAAATACCTTTCCACTTACGCAACATCCAAAAGTGATTTTCTCGTGAAATAACGATAACAGGGTTTCGACAAAACTATCTTCGTAACACCATAAAATCTATTTAATTATTTATATTATACTTTATTGAACACCAGAAAATAAGTAACAAAAAATACATTTGATACTGCGCGGCCTTATCGCTTTCTGCGATCTCTTCCAGGCAACCGTGTAATGGACAGTGATTGCGTGGACACAACAATGTGGTTGTCATTGGTGCAAAATGTATAGATACAATACACTCTATTAGATACATAGTTATACATAATATGTATATGCCATATAATAGATACTTAAACACATACTTAATATCAAAGAAACAAAAACAAATGACGACTACAGATTATTACAACAGCTACGAGAACAAGATCACAACAACAAGTAATCCTATATGAGAAAATCGTTTTGAATCTTCCGCAGAGGAAGGTATTTATTTTTATGGCTGTAAATGACCATGAGAGGTCAGATTCTGGCGCTATTCGTTCGGTTTTTTCACATGGTGGTGGTCAGAAACTACAAAATGGCCTGGCAAATGGCCTTTATTATTGTTAGTTCTTACATTCCTTTTGCTTCGTTAAACTTACCAGTACGAACAAAGGAAATATTAATCGGTATTCAATAGTAAAACAATTCAATACGGCTTCATAGAAACTCTTCTCAAAAAATTATATTTCATCGTTAACGCAAAATAGATATCGCGACGCCTAAAACAAGACAATGTTATTTTTCTTGATACTAACTGGACTGTCGTTGAAAAAATGGCAAAAGTGACCTCGTGTTATGAGTTACGACCTAATTTTGAGTAACCTTTTCAATATTGTTTAGAGCAGATAAATATTATTATTCTCAACAAAAGATGAACAGGATTTCATCAGTATTCTTTTGTAAAAATCGTTTAAAAATAACCAGTTAAACTGCATTTTTGGAGTCAGGTGATGTTAGATCCTGCTATCGGCAAAACCCGCCTTTGAGTATAATCAAACAATATGAAAAAATTGTGAACACTCCCCATAATCGATATCCAACGCCTATGGGCGTCAACATCCTAAAAAGGGCACAAACTTTTGGTATTTCAAAGGGGTTGGGTTATTTATTTTAACCGACACAAAAAAAAAGAGGATGTTTTATCATTAATCGACGACATCGCGGCAGGCCAAGGTGAAGATGGCGGGACGAGCCCTGCAGTGGGACAATATAGATTAGTTAAATTATCAATGCAACTGCATCTTCTATAAGAATTCTATCGATTTATAGGGAGCGTAATTTTAGCTAGTTTTTAGGGTTCCGTACTCAATTTAACATCAAAACTCGTCTCCCATTTGCACGATTTTATCCATCGTTACTGTCGTCATTGATAATCAATATTTGATACCTAGGCTTAAATTTAATTTGTTGATTTATTTATCTATAAACAAAAACTATCCACAGTTGCAAACAAGAAATACGATGTCGATCGTCTGTTCCTTACACATTTATCTTCTCGATTTAGTTCGACCACACGTGTCGATCGTCAAAAATCGAGCAATTCTATAGGCACCTTTAGGTACCTATTTGTATGAAATTCCAAACTTCAAAATATGTCAAGTGTAATCGCCCAATGGACTAAAGTCGTTAAAATTATCACTAGAACAAACCAATTTCTTAGGAACTTAATCAAGTAGAACTTTCCTTGGAACGGTGTTCACGCTTAGCCGGTTTTATGGTTCGTTTCGAACATAAACGTATTTTACGAAAGACACGTAAAACTTCTGAACATTTGTTATCACATAAAAATGGCCATTGAACATTTTTCGTAAAGGTTTTTTGACTTTACACGTTTTTTATTGGTTTTGATACTTATTCCACGAGCATAACAATTTTAGAAGAGATTTTTGTTCCTGTTAAGTCAAACTAATCATGATTATTAGGGCCCAATCACGCGTTAGGTTAGGTTAACCACACCACATCGTAGCAATTAAATGTGGGCAAGCTGTGGTTACATGTGAATAGTGTAGCTGCAGCTTCTTGCAATTGTATATTGTGGTAATTAAAACATTTAGAGGTGGTTGCGTTGTCGCTAGTACCTAGTTGCGATATGGTTACGTTGTAGAAAGAAAGAAAGAAAAAGTGTTTATTGCGACTCGTACAGGAAGTGCACAAACTAAATTATAAAATAAAAACCAAACTATATAAAAACAAAAAGTAACAAAAGAAAAAGGAAACAGAAATTCCTATACGAGGCCAAAAGGCCCCTATCTCAGCATGATGCTGCGACATTTAAAAAAATAAATAAATGCCGCAACGCTGGTATTCTGATAGGGCCCGCTGTGAAGTCACGGGCATTTAACAGTAATAGCTAGTGTGTGCAGACAGACAGATCATTGTGTTTGCGTTGTGGCTGCGACGTGGCTTTGATGAGGTCGGGATCGCCCAGGCCGTTGATTTTGATAGCCAAATGTGTCCGTTAATAAACTATTCATTTTACTACTTAATAGCGGCCGTCCACGTGTTCTTGTTGTTGTGTAGTTGCGGTTGTGGTACGTGTAATTGGACTCTTAATTAATAGCAATCAGCCACAGGTGCATCCGGCTTTAGTTCGACCTTACAACCTCTGTCCAGGCTTAGACTGAGTATGTGTTAGGTCTGTGTAGATAGGAGCTGAAAAGAGAACTCGGATTCTTTCTATACTATTTAATTTCTTCCCTTTACAATTTCTGTATTTACGATCTACGACAAGAATATAATACAATTCGCCTCGTTTGACCGCCGCGCACGCGCCATTATAACTTTATGTTCGAAGAGTGGGGAGCCGGCAGCGGCGCGCCCACACCCGTAGTGCTGGGTGTTAACATACTCCCTCCGTTGAAGTTGACTCCTTCAACTGTCCTGCATCAGACTCAAGCAAAGGGCACAGGCGGTTGATAGCTCGACGCACAGTGCCATTAGCTGTCCTCACATCAACCACTCTGGATACACCATCGTTAACCATGTGTAGCGTTTGGATATGTCCAATCCTCCATTTTAAGGGCGGCAGTTTACTTTCTTAGATAGTGGCCATGTCCCATGTCTCCAACGTGTAGTGAGACATCAGAGGGGCAATTCTCGTACTAAAAAACGTTCAAATTCAAGTCGCAATCTCATCTCAGCGACAATCAATGTCAAAAATGTATATAAATTGAATGTATTTTTGACAGATTGTGACTGAGATCAGACTGTGAACGTTCTTAAAATTACGGGAATTACCCCTCAGGTTTGCGCCTTTTGGTACGATGCTGAAGCTCACTTATGTACTCGTGTTGCCACCTCATCCAGAAATGCTGCCTCATTTGTTCCAATTGTTCGTATCTGTGGAGTCGATTGCAGTTAATGTTTGTCAATGACGGAGAGCTATCAGCGGTGCCGACGAGAAAATGCCCGAGAGTAAGGGATTAGAAATCATTAGGATGTGATGACTTGGGGAATAAAGGTCGGGAATTTAAGATAGCTCCTACTTGGCAAAATAAAGTAGAAAGTTTCTCATATGTCAAGTGCCGGTTCCCTAATATCCTTTTTAGATGGAACTTGGCTGATTTTACCTCTGTTTCATATAACCCTCCAAAATTTGGGCCACAAGGAGGTATAAAGGAGAATTTCATACCTTCATTAGAAAAAAATCCGTTATCTTATCTTTATTTATTAAGCTCATTACTAGCTCCTAAAAAGTATGTTGGATTATCACAACACAATAAACAAGGATTAGAACGCCGAGAAATAAATCTCCTAAGGGACAGTAAGAAGGCTTCGGTGCTTGGGTCACTCACAACTTCTAAGTGCAGTGCTTGGTCGTAAAAGACACAAATAAACATAGGTAACTTTTACTTATTTTACAACTGCGGCCTTTTCTATCAGTTATTTAATAAAGACCAGCCAAGTCAACCCCGGTAGTTTCGAAAGGCGTCCCTGGATTTAGACGCTGTTTGTGTAAGTTACTCATAATTGGCACTATAGATTTAAATTTAAATTGCTTACTTAATACACTCCTAGCCAACTTTCTAGCATTAACAATCCAGTATTTTTCCCTGACAGCTGATAACAATAGTTGAGGTCCAGCATGAGACAACTTATGGTGTTCATTCTCAAAGATAAGCCTTGATAATTGATGCCTAGAATCTAAAACTAATAGATGCTTTCTGTCATGCAAAAGAGGTGCATTACTAATGCGACCCCCTACACGTATTACTTTAAATTGTGTCCTAAAAGGGGACTAAGAAATACAATTTTAAATTTACTATATTATTATTAAATAATCTATTAAATTCATCACGAAATGTATCTAATTGCGAGAATTGAACCAGATACATCGAGCTATCATTTAACTCATCAGCCGATAAATAACTACAGGTAAGTCTATTTTCCACTACCTTTATTCTACAATTCTTAATAAATCTAAGCACGTAGGCCATTGTACGTTGTACCTTATTCAGTTTAGAATAACGTTCAAATTCAATTAACGAGTTGTTATTGTTTAAATTTTACTAAGGCGCCTATATGCTTAATTTCTGGTAACGTAATATTATTTAACGTATGATTATCTATCTTAGGCCAATAAGACTCTGCTAAGGATAAATAATGAGGACCACTCCACCATAAGGTTTGCACACTATCATTCATGTGATCTACTCCTCTAGAAATATAATTGGCTTGAGTATGTTTGTTTGGTACGTATCGCCATTCACAGTTCTTAGTTAAACAATTAATTTTATTTACTCGGTTTGACACAAATATCTTTAATGGTTTTGGCGTAGCGCGAGATGAGCGCAATCAACCGAGCACTACCATCGAGTCTGTCCAGTAAACATAACGAGTCACAGTACATCGCAACGAGTGAGTCACCTTATTCCCCAACTCGGCGGGCAACTGACAGTGAAGCCGTTTTGCTTTTTGACTACCACCGCCCGGTGTTGGTCAAATTATAAACATTACTATATTTAATCCGGACTGAGTTATCGATAGAAAGTGCCCTGCTATATATTTGTGTGAGAATGATTTGCTTTGCATTTTTTACGCTTTGGAATGGGCAACTAGCTACATCTTTCTGACTGACCGACTCCTTGACAATTCAAAAGTGCCTGTAATTGGTTTATTTGAAATAAATGCTTTGAGTTTCTGAGTTTGAGTTTCAACGGAAGCCACTAAACATAATATTGTGATTGTCCGTTTTCTTCGCGCCACATAGCTCGAGTTTAGGAATTGTTAAACTTTCTAATGGGGCGATCCTTGGTTTAGAACAAAGTAACTGTACATGAATTTCTCCGTTCGAATTCATAGAATGCACATAAGCACACGTTCCATATGCACACATAGACGCATCGGAATAGATATGAATTTCAATCGTCACTGCATCTTTACACATGACATGCCTCTAGGTACTTCAATTTAAGGTATTCAATTCAAATAAAGCCACATTTTTTCCACTTCATTATCTATCTACTTGATCATCCCATTGTAATTTACATAACCATAATTTCTGTAAGATGAATTCAGCCTTAACAAGAAATATGAGACCTAATGGGTCAAACATTTTAGCAATAGAAGATAAAATATTTCGTTTATTGATTTTATCATGCTCATCCACTTGTACTGAAAATTTGAACAAATCAGACTGAGGTGACCATGTTAAACCTAAGGTAGTAACTAGTAACTGTTTTAAATTCGGTAAGTTCTTGGACTTCATGTAATTTATTTTCTACAAAGAATTGATTAGCATTCGATCGGAATATTCGTAAATTAAAATAGCCTGAACTTAACTTATTAGTAATTAATCTGCCAATATGGTTTAGCTCGTCCTCAGTCTGATGTCCAGTTATTAAATCGACCATGAAAAAATCATGCTTTATTATCTCCCTTGATTCCGGATCTTCACACTCATTAGACCATTACAAGAGACAAAGATTACTTAGGTACGGCGCAGAAGCGGTTCCGTAGGTAATAGTTTTTAATTTTAAATAATTTGTTTGTTCAGGCTCGTTCTCCCGCCATGCTATTAGGTATTATGTATGCATGCTATTACGTAGGTGTGAGATGGAACACCGGGGTGGTTTTTAGTCAGTAAGAGTCTGACAGACAAGGGCGGCGGACATCCATGAGGATTTTCCACCCCGGAAACATCATCTTCCTGCCCTTATCCCATTTTACTTGGGGTCGGCGCAACACGTTTTTTTCTTCCATTCTCCCCTGTTAGACGTCAAGGCATCATCTACTCCCTTTTCACTCATATCATTTCTCACACAATCCATCCATCTTTTCTTTGGCCGTCCTCTTCCTCTCCCTCCATCAACATTCATACCCATCACTCTCTTAGTCACATGAGTGTCATCCCTCCTCATCACATGTCCGTACCAAGACAGTCGATTCCCTTTCACTTTTTCTGTCACAGGCGCTACTTTCAAACTTCCTCTTATATACTCATTCCTTACTTTATCCATTCTTGTCACTCCACACATCCATCTCAACATCCTCATCTCCGCTACATGTAATCGTTTTTCATCCATCTTCTTCACAGCCCAGCATTCCGATCCATACAATACGACAGGTCTAATCACAGATTTGTATATTTTCCCCTTTAACTTGAGGGGCATCTGTGGGTCACAAGTTGTTCCAGTGACCTGTCGCCATTTCATCCATCCTGAGTTGATCCGGTGTGTTATGTCCCGGTCTACATCGCCATCTCCTTGGACAAGCGACCCGAGGTACCGGAAGTCGGAACAGATTGGTATGGGCGTTCCAGCAAGAGTAACAGGCACAGGACTGGAGAGACCGCCAAAATCGCAGAACAAGTACTCTGTTTTGGTTCTGCTAAGTTTCAGGACAACATTCTCCAGTCTTTGCCACCACATCTCCAATCTGTTCTGGACCTCTAGACCGCTCTCGGCAATCAGCACAATGTCATCAGCAAACAGCATGCACCAGGGAGCCTCTTCCTGTATGTCCGACGTCAGAGCGTCCATTACCATCAGGAAGAGGTAAGGGCTGAGAGCCGACCCTTGGTGCAAGCCGACAGCCACATTGAAGCTGCCGGTAGTGCCCGCTGTAGACCGGACTTGGGTAGTGCATCGATTGTACATTGCACGGATCAACTTGACATACTTCCCTGGCACACTTTTCTCCTTTAGGGCCCACCACAGAACCTCACGGGGCACTCGGTCGTATGCCTTTTCGAGGTCAATGAACACCATGTGCAAGTTTTTGTGCGCACCTCTGTATTTCTCGCATAGCTGGCGGATAGCAAAGATGGCATCCGTCGTACCCCGGCCAGGCATAAAACCGAACTGGTTCTGTGAAATTTCGGTCTCTTCTCTCAGTCGCCTTTCAACAACTTTCTCCCAAACTTTCATGCTGTGTGACATTAGCTTTATTCCTCTATAATTATTGCACTCCAGCACATCACCTTTGTTTTTAAAAATGGGCACCAGCGAACTATTACACCATTCGTCAGGTATGGCTTCTTCCAGCAACAGCTTATTGAAGAATAACGCTAACCACGTCCAACCGGCCATCCGCAATATTTTCCATACTTCAACAGGTATTCCGTCCGGTCCTAATGCTTTACCATTCTTCATTCCGCTTACAGCAATCCTCACTTCATCCACACTGACTTCTCTTACTAATCCCTCATTTTCTGGTTTATTATCAAGCATACCACTCCAGTCATTCTCCTCATTCATCAGTCTTTCAAAGTAAACTTTCCACCTATTCTTAATTTTCTCATCTTCCGACAATATCATTCCAGCTTCGTCTTTTACGCATTTTACCTGGACCACATCCTTCGCCTTTCCCTCCCTAGCTCTAGCAAGCCGGTATAGATGTTTTTGGCCTGCCGAAGTTTCCAACATGTCATAAAGCTTTTCGTGAGCACTAGCTTTCGCTATAGCCACAGCTCTTTTGGCTTTTTTCTTGAGAGCATCATACTCACTCATTCTTTCAGCTCTCAGACTAGAACGCTCATTTCCAATGCTCTGCCATTCCTTAAATTTCTTCTTTTTCTCTCGCAGCACATTCTGAATCTCTGTCGACCACCACCACGTATCCCTATCTATCGTGCCCCTTCCTTTCGTCTCTCCCAAAATACCTTTTGCTGCACTCCTAATATACTGAGCCATTTCATTCCAACATTCATTTACGCTTCGGTCATTCATTTCACCCATCTCAATAATTTTATCTACCACTCGGTCTCTTAATTTCGTTAAACCACCCCGGAAACAAAAAAAAAAAAGGTTAGACATGCGACGAGTCCTGGGACGCGGTGGTTTCCTTCTGTGAGACAGTCGTCTCGCAGAAGGAGGCTGCGGAAAGGGAGAGGGACATCTCGTCCACTCACCCGGCCCGCAGAAGGCGCACCGGGCGTCGGCGGAGGGCGGACAACGCCCTCTTCCAGCCCCCCTAAATGGGTCCAGGGGCGACGGACTCGGGGACGTCCGTCACCCCCCACACACCAGGACCCGAGGTGGCGGCGCGTAGTGTTCTACGCGCGCCCCTATTAGACGTCGCGGGGGGAGTCAAACACCTCACTCCCCCCCCAGACCCGAAGTGGCCCGCAGTGGCGGGCCGGCACCAGTCGGGGGTTGCGGAAGGACCGTACGTTCCCGCGACCCCCGGCGTAGGTGTGAGATGGAACACCGGGGTGGTTTTTAGTCAGTAAGAGTCTGACAGACCCCGCCGTCCGCCCCTGGGCGACGGACATCCATGAGGATTTTCCACCCCGGAAAAAAAAAAAAAAAAGCTTAGACTGTGATAAACCGCGCGCGAACTGAGCGAACGCTACTTCCAAGTTGCTCACAGAAATGTTTTTACATATACAAAACTATCAGTAAATCGAACACAAGACCACCAGACCTGTCGGCGAAGTGTCCTGTCAGCGAAGACTCCCGTCGATGTAAAGTCTTGTCGGTGTTCAGTCTGTCGGCGTTTAGTCGTACACTCAATAAAACTAGTTGCCTCATGAATCACTTTTTACATTTGATTTACTTGGCCTCGCCGTTTCTAGTACATCTGCGCGATCGCGTTAATTTTAAAGAAATCATCGAGGGTAGTAACAGCTCCTAAAGAACTTTCGTGTACCTCCCACTTCCTACTCGTTACACTATCAAGTTTGATTACTGCTACATGGTTTGCTTGGTACTTTGTTTACTATCGTATCCCAATGTTCTACCGACTCTTCTATAATGTCTTCAAACCTCTTAAATTCTCAGTTACATTATTATCAATCATAAAACGCAAGGATTTATCAGACTCCTTACTTATACCCTCCATAATTAAATAATAATTTCCTGTGATTACTTATAAGAAGGCGTTTATTATTATATCTTGGACATAATAAGTCCCACACCAAACAATAGTTATCAGAACTGAAAGATAATGATTTAATGATCAAAGCGGCACTACCCTCCAATGACGATCGCAAATAATGAAACTTATTTATTGTCGCAATGGAATCATTGTTGATTGTTGAATTAATGCTTCGTATGTAAAGAAAGAAAGAAAGAAAATGCGTTTATTTGCGGTAAACATGACGCAAAAAATAACACAAACACAAAAAATATGAAAAGGTTGGGGGAAACATGCGTCACATCCACGCAAAACGGCTATCGCTCAGCATTACGCCGCGACCCTATGCAAGACGAGTCCCGTACGGTATATCGAATTACCCTTGAACGATATAACTGTCTACAGAAAGCATGGTTCACCGACGAACGGTAATACGAGAAAACTATTAGTCGATACCATTATTTAGCGACAGCACGTTTCGCCGAATAACGCTACATAGAATGAATGGTTGGCCGATACCAAGATTTGCCGATGTCATGGTTCGCCGGAACACGCTTGAACTAAATAATCCTTTCAAGATTTGAGATTATAGTTTAATAAAATAATATTTATTTGTGGCTCCGCTTCGCTCGCATTTGAATTGTCTCTCGTTTTCTGTCAGCCATGTCGCCGCTCGCGCTATCCTGCGCTCGTTCCTTTGTGTCAGCTAGGTTCTTGATACCCTGGGTGGCCCCTCGCTTACGCTCTGGGTTCATACAAATAGCTCGCAGGTGATGCATCAAGATCGATGCAAATTGCTATCGATAAAGGATTATTTAGTTCAAGCGTGTTCCGGCGAACCACGACATCGGCAAATTTTGGTATCGGCCAACCATTCATTCTATGTAGCGTTATTCGGCGAAACGTGCTGTCGCTAAATAATGGTATCGACTAATAGTTTTCTCGTATTACCGTTCGTCGGTGAACCATGCTTTTTGTAGGCAGTTATATCGTTCAAGGGTAATTCGACATAACGTACGGGACTGATGCAAGACAGAGCCCCAGCGCTGGTTTTCAGTGACAGCCGGCGCTGACGTAGGTGTCTCTGTACTCTAGCCATTGACTATAATTACCATCGAATGTTGGTAATTTGATTGTGGGTAGTTTTATTGAACTAGTAAATCCAGTCGCTCTTTCGAAACTATCGGATTGTCTTATAGTTGGACGGGCTAGGCTTTTCCTTTTAACGTTATATTCCTCTATTTTATCTAGAATATATTGACATTGAGAAATTAATGAATAAAATTGACCCTCGATCTCAGAACGAATCTTCATTTGTTCATCCGGGTTTTCCGATTCAATTTCAATCTCAGATTGCTAGTAATCAAAAGTTGAAAAACATGTTTCTAATTTTGATAATCTTAACCTTAACTCAGAAATTTGCTGATCCTTTAATTTCTCTAAAGTTGTAATATCATCTATATAATTAAAAAAAAACTACCTTTAAATAACTTCTCTTTTTTATTGGGTCTGCAACGTTTCTAGAGGTAAAAGACATTGTTAATACGACAAAGTAGTTTCTACGTTGTGCTATATTACGAATCAATAGTTACCAGGTTTCTTTATTTGCTACAGGATATCAGAAAATTTACCAATAATTTGCCAAGTAAGTAATCTGCACTTGGGACCAAAAAGTAGGTAGGTAGGAAAAATGGAACGGGCTCACCAATTTGTTCGGCGTTCAAATATTCATTCAAAACTCTCTTTATCTTGTGTTCTTCAATTCCCTTGTATCCTTGTCCTTCAAATTGATTTCCTTTATTGTTCCTAAATATCCCATATCCCTTTTTTTTTGTGGTTGGGAAATCAAAAAATAACTTCTCTCGCTCTGGGCGGAGCGGGAGGGTGTGTCAGACTCTTACTGACTAAAACCCATCCGTGTTCCTTCAGTTGCCTGTGCCAGGGGCCACGGTAACCCTTTCGGACTTTCCCGCAACCCTGGCAGATTATCCTGGTCACAGCACCAAAAAATGTCAAGGCTTAGACTGAGTATGTGTTAGGTCTGTGATAGGAGCTGAAAAGAGAACTCGGATTATTTCTATACTACATATATTTAATTTCTTCCCTTTACAATTTCTGTATTACGATCTACGACAAAAATATAAATACTATGGTCCCGCGGCAGGCAGCGTACACCACACCCGTAGGGCTGAGGGTAAACAACCTCTTTCTTGTCCGTCAGACCAAGCCTCTTGTCTCATTTTTAGAATGGCACAGTTGATTGTTTCCATCGAAATTTGCAGTCAAACTGCCTCCTTCCGTGCGCGACTTCGATTTGCCAAAGAAGACACTGCACCGTGTGAACTTATGACATGTACCAAATAAACATATTTTCTTTCTTTCTTTCTCTCACTGACTGCATCGAGTCGACAGTCTGATTATTGCGCCGTCTTTCACTGCAGCATGCCGAGTCAACTTCCACTGCGAAATCTGCGAATTGCGTCATTTTACTAGGCGTTTACACAGGTTTGTTGTCGCCCTCAGTGGTCTGGCGATATCGAGTTGTCCAACTGAGGCCCTAGGCTGGCACGAATGCGTGCCGTAAGCGTAAAGTAAATACGAACGATTTTTTTTATCGAAAATACTACTATTCTAGAACAAACTATCAAATTGTTTTTTGGGGCAAAAATTTAAACCAGTACCACCAAGTATTTTTTTGAGACAAGCTTATTGTGTTTAATAATTATTGAATAAGTAAACATTATTTGCGACACAAATATTTTTAAACGTTACTTTTACTCCATGCGTTCGTGCTAGGCTCACTATAAATTAGCCACTATTCAATTAGGGCTAGTCCAAATTTGTTTCGTATTTCTCTAAAAGTGAAATAAATAGAAGTTCAGTAACTTTTCACCTTATTAGTATTCAGTGCATGTCTTAAAAGACAAAGGTTAAGTAGGATATCGGTTGAACAAATAAATAAACAAAAGCCAAGAGTGGGAACTACGTGCTACGATTTTATCCAGATAAATTGAATGGGGCTGACTGTTTTCTTATTTTTAAATAAATCGTTACCTAGGAACTAGCCATTCAGCATTTCTCCTGTGCCGTAGTTGCGTTTATTCTTCAGACACGAATTTTATAGGCACAAACATCAAGATCAACTATATTATGTCGGATAAGCAAATGAATGTTATTCGTGCTGGTATCGAACCCGCAAACCGTTGCATAGAAGCCAATTTTACAGGCTCAGGCTGAAAAACTGGAATTATTTTAAGTTTTCGGTATTGTCCAGTCCAGTTCCAGAGCAATGATGGCTCAGTGGTAACAGCCTCGACTGACGCGTCATGGGTTCGAACCTAGGCAGGTAGTTTAATAATCAGTCTGTAATGTTACCACTGATAAGAAACAGGCCTCCTCTCTGTGAGAGGTAGTAGGCCGTAATACACCAAGCGGGCCCAGTGCGTGTTGGTGAATGTTCGAATTTTTGGTTTTAGGACATGCCGGTTTCCTCACAGGCAGGCAGGTAGTTTACTTTGTGTAATTTATTTAATCACGACTGCTTCCAAAATGGTGAATGACAACACCGTAAGGCACTGCGGGATACAGGCCTCCTCTCTGTGAGAGCGATCTCACAGAGAGGAGGCCTGTGTCCCAGCAGTGGGTACGTTATAGACTGATAATGCTATTGTCCAGTCATTAACTGTGTTGCGAAATCAAAATGGCGATAGAATGATTGATTATTGCTAGGCACTATATATTTTGTTCTCTAGCTTAGCTACATCAGATTGTAATGACTTTTGAGTTAAAATAAAGACTTAGACACAATAATAATATTGATTCTTGAAGCATGCTTACTATAAAGCTGTTGCTGCTTAATAGATATGAACGGTGAGATGGTTAGGCATTCTATTGTTAATAATGATTGTAAGTAACGAATGATTTTCCTATTATGGAAGTCTAAATTGTGACTGTATAAATGTAAATGAAATAGAAAATTTATTACCTACTATCAGATTTAGTTACGGGTGCGGCGAGATACTTGTAAGGTTCTCCCGGGCCCCCAACACGTAGCAGTTAAAATAACAGTGGGGTTTAGTCGGTACAAGGCCGACATAACTCTCCGTTCTCCCCAGCGCAGCTGCGGAGGGTATCCATGAGGAGTTCCCCACGGAGAAGAAAAGGTATACGTGACTGTCACGGGACACACAATCTGGACATCTGAATAAGTAGGTTTATTGAGAAGGAATATCGACGAAATTTATGTTTTGTAAATAGGATTAACCTTTTGTACGCCGGAACGTGAATCCACGCGAGACACAATGGCTTTTTTTTAATTTTGCCCGTAATTACGGCATTCAAACGTTTAAACATAGTTGGAATGGAAAGGAACTGTGAGTGTATAATGTCAGCAATTGTCAGTCAATGTTGTAAGCAAAGGTAAAATAAATATAAGTTTATGTAGTAGTTATTTAAGTATATGTAATTTTTATGATTTTTTATTATGTGTAGGTATATTTAGTATTCTATTTTAATACGTCACAAAACCAAATTCTTCTCTTCTTGTTCTCACACAGTGTTGTCTACATTTATTTTTCATTTCTCCTTTCGCAGGTCTGCTGGAAGAAATTCCTTAAGAGCGTTTATACCTTATGAGTGGCAACGTCGCAATTTATTGTCATATTAATTTCGTGGTTTTCAATTTTTATCATTTAATCGGAGCTATATTTTAAAAATCTGTTGAATTAACTTTTTAGATTTACGTGAAAGTGTTTAAAAAGTAAGTAACCGTAATGCTTACAGTTATTTTACAATGAAAATAACGCCCTGCAAGTTTCCAATGTATTATTTGCATATAAATAGAACTGTAAACGCAACGATTTCTTACCTTTTACACAGTTTTCACATAATTCTAAAAAGTTAATTAAACAGATTTTTAAAATATAGCTCCGATTAAATGATAAAAATTGAAAACCACGAAATATGACACTAAATTGCGACGTTGCCACTCATTAGGTATAAACGCTCTTAAGAAATAAGCATTACCTTTGTACTCAATACTAATATGTCGTATCTGTATCTGTTTTACTGTGTGTACTTATAATAAATAAATAAATAAGAAACAATTATTGCATATAGTTATTATATGACGACACGTTTGTTGTAGTGGCTACAGTGGCTAAGTGTAGTCAGCGAAACCAAATGGTCCTGAGTTCGAATCCCGGTAGGGGCAAATGTTTGTATGATGAATATGGACATTTGTACCCGAGTCATGGATGTATATTTTATAATATGTATGTATTTACGAAAAAAAAATGTATTTAAGTAGTGTATCAACCATCTGGTATCCATAACACAAGCCTTAATTAAGTGCTTAACTTGGAACTAGATGGTGCTGTGTGCAATGTCAGACGATATTTATTTATTTATATAACTGCTGCGGAAAATAACATAACATCACGACTATTTGTCCCGAAGGCTTAGGCAGAGGTGAACTGTGTACATCCACATTTTGACAGTTCCATGACATAGGGGGCGAGCCTGTAGCCATCAACCAGGCAGAAATACAGACTAAGGGCTGTCACTGAGAAGTTCCTACCTAATAGAAAAACCAAATAACAAAAAAAAAAATACTTTTACGTTGAATATGACAATTTCGTAAACGTTCACAAGCGGGTAAATATTATACAGGGTTATTTGATAATAGGTCGGCAATGCATTAAGGGGATGTAGGGGAGGTCATTTGCAACTAAACGACCCCTTATGACCCCTATGCAAATGTCAACCATTTCCGAGTAATTTGACTTTTTATATTTTTGGCGGTATATAACTTTAAATTAAAAAAAAAGCATAATGCATATATATTTTGTTTAATTATTATTTTCTGCTTCTACTTCAATACATAATAAACAACTATAAAATGACAATTATCTTTAATATTTTTTAAATCAGAGCATAAAATTTTCATAATTTTGAGCAGGTTATTTGACTCAAATGGTTGATTTGGTTGGTTGCACAAACTTGGATATACTTTATCGACAGAACATTCCATGTATATGTACAAGTTCTCAGCTATCTAACGAGATTCAATAAGATACCAGAGGGGTAATTCCCGTAATTTTAAGAACGTTCACAGTCTGATCTCAGTCTCAATCTGTCAAAAATACAATCAATTTACATACATTTTTGACAAGTTTTTGACATTAATTGTCGCTGAGATGAGATTGCGACTTGAATTTGAACGTTTTTTAAGTACGAGAATTGCCCCTCTGATATCTTCAAAAAAATATAAAATGTCAAATTACTGGAAAATTGTTGACATTTGCTTATGCAGCTCCATACCCCTATCATGACGGGTTATTTGGTTGCAAATGACCTCCCCTAAATCCCCTTAATGGATTGCCGACGTATTACAAATAACCTTGTATGTGTATAAGTCCAATGTATAAAAGTTTTTCGTTTAAATAAAACCACACGAATTATGCAAATAATATGTTTATATTTAAAACTAAAAATATCAGTCGTCATTGTTTAGTCCATGTTCATTTAAAATCTCATTATATACTTAGTCTAGGAAATTAACTATCTTACAAAATATCTTAAATACTATTTGTAACAACATTAATTCAGTAAAAACATAAACCCGTTATATAGGTATGTCACATAAAAATAGAAATATAAAACAATATATATTAATAATTAGTATTATTATTTGACGTTCCATGTTCTTGGTCCTACCACAGCCTGACTATAATTGTATGTTGCAATTTATATTATTTCAAATAAGACCATTAATATAATAAAAAAAATGTCCGTTGTGAAACACTAAAAGCTATATCAAAAAAAAATACTGAATAGTTATTTCTTTGTGATATATCCACTTTCATACTTATATTGTTTGTTTTGTCAAAACAAAATGCTGTCAGCATTCCTTGTAATAATTGCACTAAGTTCAACTTAGTCACAATTTAGCTAAGCTTGATGTCTTTGAGATGTCGTCCTTTGTTTGACAATAAAAAATGTACTCAGTAGCTATATGATATACCTTTAACAATAATCAATATGCCAATAAAGTTGGTATCATACAAATCATATAAAAATATAATTTTGTAGGTAGGTACCAACTAATTTTTTCGATACAAAATAATGATCTAATCGAACTACAAAATCACATAAAACAATTTATGACACCTAGCAATAACCCAATGCTTCATAATTACTAATTATAATATTTTGATCGGTTTGGCGATAAGTGTCGTCATGAGCCTGCACGCTCTATAGCTCCTAAAATCACTTTTATTTAATATAATATATTATGAACGAAAATAATACCCTTTAATAAGAAACGATAAGCTTGGTCATTATATTAATTGATTTTATGTCATACTTAAATGGGTTTTGATATTAAAACATGACATATGACTCGTGCCATTTTTATTATAGTGTTTATTTTAATTGAAGATAAAAAATAATTTGGTTTGATTACTTGGAATCATCAATCAAACGTAATAGCCATAAGTAATTACTTCATAAATGTTCTTGAGCTTGTTTACAAACATGGCAATGTGAGACAAGTCGCACGATGTTGAATATAGCATATTTTTGTAAAACAAGGTATAGTCGCCGGCACGTAACTTGGCAAGAGTTGTTAGATGCGTTTTGGCTTTCTTTATCCTTCTTCTAAACAGACATGTTTCAAAATAAAATATGGCAATGAACATAGAATAATGACAAACACTAAAAGTGTAATTTTTTTTGTTGCACTAAGTGAACATGCGCAAACATACTCCCAATACACCAAAACCTTGCCAAGTTACGTGCCGGCAACTATATGCTGCTTTCGGTCAACATGATTTTAGTCGGAAAAAATTTACGTACTACTCCAATAGATTAGATTAGCAGATGCATTTTCACAATAATCAATCAGAATTATTGGCTACAGTGTAAGAGTGACGTCACAAACAAACTATATTCACTCAAGCGTTAGTGTGCTACTCTCAAATCACGAAGCCCTGTTAACATTATAAAATCATCCAAAAAAATGTATACATTGACTTTAAAATTATAAGGTTCTGACAATATATTAAAAGCAAAGCAAAAAATATTGTATTTCAACAATTAAATCGAACAATCCGATTGTAAGAGAAACCTGTTTTTTGTTACTGCTATTGCGATACCTACTTACTCAAGTTATTTACAAGTGTAAACTGAAAACCTGTTATATTACCTTGTATTCACAAGATCGTATGTAATGTCATTTCACAGTAAAGTGTCAATACCCCCCACCAGTAAATGCTTCGCTGTCATAATATAAAAAAAAAACTCATGTATCAAATCGAAATCGTGGTAGCCCTACTCGACTCGTCCAAAATGGCCACACCCCTATAATATGTTTGTGGTTTGTGGACACATCAATAAATTATGTCCTTAGACACATCACAGCAAATATTCACGGTTTTTAGCTCAACCCTAACTCCGCATTTACGAGATTTGCATAATCAAGTAAATACCTTACTGATGTCACTGTTTTACAATCTAAAATATCTTAATAAATAACTTATATTAATATTAGTATAAATACTACACCATAGGTTATGGCACTATCGATATAATCTTCAAGTCTTCATTTATTTTTGTTTCACACAGCACTTTTTCACGCATACCACCAAACTTAATAAGAATTATGTCACTGGTAACTTCTAGGTTGTTTTAGTGTTCCTCTTTTCGATTTTAATCGTCCGGGAAAAAGAATCCCGTATCTACACGTGGTGGGGGTGGTGGTGGTGGTGTGGCTGCAGGTACTTCAATTTCGCCAAACCTTGGATTGATAAGGAGACTTATACTGTCTTCGTCCAAAACTTCGTTCGTTTCGGAAGCTTTTCGGGTGTCCGCGTTAGTGGGACCGGGAAAAACGATCGAGGTAGGGTCGTCAGAGTTCGAGTAGTACAACTCCCTCGGCTGCACCAAGTTGACTAGGCACACCAACACGATCACAAACTTTGTTCTGCACATTTTCGACACGACCTTGCTTAGCGACGCGGAGTAAATAAATGTCCAACAACAGGTTGTAAGCGTGTGTTTTAAACGTCGTCGTCGGGTTTTATGATTCGCACTTGAATGAAAACTGTGAGTAATTCTGCAATATATATAGTGGTTAGTATCCCTGCGAACTTTCCTGTTCGCAAATACTTTCGTTTACCAACAGCTTCTGTATACAAAATATCAAATAACAGTAGATAATAGTTGAGGGCTTATACAGTTGCCAATAACAGGTGAACCAACATTCTCAAATACAGTGATAGCCTAAGGTAATGACGAAATGCATAAAAATTTAGTGGTAGCAACTATACAAACAGAAATATAAAAAATACATAAGTTATAAGATTGCAGAGGTTGCAAGAAATACCTACATAATAATACAATAAAATCTATATTTAGATTGTGTGAGTTGCGAGCTTAGGGACGTCAAAATTTGGGTCTTAAAGTGTATTATTATATGTCAACATCTGGAGAGGATTTTATATAAGAATTCATCTCACGACTGAGCCTATTGAGAGGTGAGTGTACTCCTATATTTGTGTTGGATGCTTTAGTGTAGAATAAATGGGTAATGGATGGTATTTTAATGGTAAATTTTGTTTTGATTAATTTACTAAATTGAACGATAGGCATTCATAATATACAACTGCTGCAGAAAGGAATTCTAAGTTAATCATATTATATAATGTTTCAACAATTTACTTTTTCATAAATGTAGTAGTAGTTTTACTGTTCTTTTTTACTGTTGTATTTCCTTTGCGTGTCTCAAATGAAATAGGTTTCATTATTTCTTTCATTCATAAAAAAAATCTTCACCAAAATACAACCATAACAGATTTCAATAATCAATTATGGCTGCATATTAATAAAAACGCGAAGTTTTGACGTTTTTTTTTAAATATAAATAATTAAAAACGTCACACTTCGTCTTATTACATAATGTATGAAAGCAAACCAACCTATTACATAAACAGACATAAATATATTTAAATAATATTTTACTTTTACGGACAAGGACCATTATTGTCAAATTAAATTCTTCTTTATCAAAATAATGTACCTATATTACATTATCTGCAATTCTTATATGTAAATCTGCATTATTTTATCAAATTGCAGAATATTCGCATCTCGGTGAAGCCCCGCAAACCGGTGTATAGGTAGTACCATCCTAACGGTACCTATTCAATATTCAAGTACTTACAATAGTAACCGAGTTTTTAGAATTTGACTTGCATACTCACTTTTTGTTATTGATTTCATAATCGATTAACATTATTGATTCAACGATTGTATCGAGGATTCGCAATCACATAAAAAAGGGATGTATTTATGTACCTACAAATTCTTCTGTTGTCGATTTTTAAGAGTCATGACTAAGACATTTAGACTTCATAAAAACATGGTCCGGATCTTGTCTTCAGTTTTTGTAAGTAATTTGCAAGTGTAATTTTACGGATGTTATTATTATAACTTGAGTGTTTATTATTAAATTATAAGTGCAATAATATTATGCTTCTTGATCCTTGCAGGGACGTTTTTTGCATTTATGAGACCGACAGTAATTTGTCATTTTAAATCAATCAATCATCGATTATCTAACTTTCGATAAATGTGGTGCGACCCTCTCTAAAATATAGTCATAGATAGACATAAAGATATAAATTGATCATAAAAAAGATACATTTAAGACTGTTTGAGAGTGTGACAGTACGTCTGTAAACTCTGAAGGGTTGGGCAGAGCATTGTACACACATTTAATCTTCGATCATCAATAGTACTAGATTTCCTATGGGCGCATAAAAAACGGCCGGAAAAATAAGACCACAAATAATATTGTGATCTTATTTTGCAACATAGTTTTTTCAACCTTATTGCTTCTAACTATAATTTAATTTTCCATAAATATGTTTGTTCTTATTTTAAAAATACGTTTAATTTTCAATCAAAATAGTTATTTATATATTGCAAACGGTAATACATTTTAAATGCTTGAGTGTTAAGGTTTATAATCAAGCTACATGACATGCAATCGCGGCCACTTGAGCGATGTATTTTTATTCGTAATCCCTAATCTAGTGCTATTGTTGATGGAAGCATTTAATACCAAAAGAATAATATGAATAAAGGCAGACAAGTGCGACGCGATGGTGCGTAAAATAATCTCCATGAAGTTTTTATAGAACTGGTTCAACTAAAGTCGCGTCGCGCTGTCGCGTTGCACCACTCTGTAAAACCCTTAAGTCTGCCTGTAAGACAGTGTAATATTATATTTCAATGAGTTTCATAATATACCGATTAAGATAAAATATGACCAGGTACTGGACTTAGAAATGCATAGGTGATGAGTCACAGTATTAAAACCACAATATTATTTGATGTTTCAATTACAGGAGAATACCATATACCAATACCATGCGTCATGTTTACCGCAAAAAACGCATTTTCTTTCTTTCTTTCTTTTACCAGACTAATATTGATATTATAATGAAACAGGAAATTTTCCGGTTTGCATAACGTATCGATCACTGTAAATTGTATAACTAGGACAGGAGGTTCACTATTTTTAGTTCTAATATTCTTCAATTGTGAAGCGTGAAGTGAACCTTTGCTTCAGTCAAGTCCATGTACTCACCATAGGACTGTTCTCTTAAAAGTAGAGTCCTGAAGAACCGCCTGTTATATCCGGCTCGAAGATCCATGTTAAACTAACCTTTTTCCATGTAATTATTCAGAGTGTTAAGTATCAAAGATGAAAAGTAAAATTGACAAATCTTTGACATAAGCTCTTACTATTAGACTTCTATACTTTTTTATAATTTTACCCAAAATAACTTCTCTTCTCTCTTCTCTTCTCTCTTCAACTAATTGATGCTGGATTCTGTTTATCCTTGATTCTGTTTCTGAGATCGACATTTGAAATGGGAAGGCAAGTTCAATAGACACATTTCCTTTGTGCGCACATTTTAACAATGAAAATAATTTGTTCGGATGAGCGTTTATGTCTTTTATTCAAAATTTTGTATGTAGTGATAGAATGTTTTTTTTTATTTTTTATTGCGAAATGGGTCTGCTTTTGAACTCGTTCTTACCTATCTGATGAAAAGTGATGGATTTGGTCGAAGATGGAACGAGCGTGCCAAGAAGATGCCTGTCTACTCTTGCTTTGAAGGCTAACTGTTGGGTTATATGTGGAAGGGAACACATACGCTGGCAGAGAGTTCCACACGGTAGCAGTGCGCATTATAAATATAAGGAAAATAAGATATCAACGTTTGTTTAGTAACTCGTTGATCAAAGTCAGGACTGGGTTGGCTAGACTGCGCCTTATAATAATAAATAATAATAATAATATGAGACAACATCCACACAAGGTCTTCAGGTCCCGAACTAGGCAGAGCCTGTACTACGTTATTATCGTTCTAAAGTATTACTATCTATTAATATTCTATCGCTATAAACTAGCAGCGATAGTATGAAACATAACGATAACTTAAAAATTTGTTACATTTGTGACCTTGGCTGTAAAGCTATGGATTCCTAAAAGAAAGGTGGACGGTAAATTGCAGACGGTAAATGGATACTGTCTGCAATTTACCGGCGAATGATGTCTCTGAAACGTTATGGTGTGTTTACCTAGAGAGCGTTTTTTGACACCGCAAAGGCCAACCCCGCTGCCATCATTTCCATGGCAGCTGTCACAGCGGCCGTTATGTGGCGGCCACCGCGCTTCTAGGAATGTGTAGCTAAGGCGATTGCCGCTGTTTGACTTGTTATGTGTTGTCTTTCTGAAGTAAACATTTAGTTTTTGTCGCGTAGGCGTCCACCACAACCACAGTACTCAGGTACTTTCCGTCACCTAGATTTTGGTTGGTTTTGGTGATTTTGGTTCATTATAATGAATAATCCTTTTCTCCTTCCTTTGATAAAATCATCATACTTTTGAGAAAGAGGTTTTTCTTCATTTCAATTAGAATTTATGACGTAGTTTTGATTGGTGTGTTACCTACGAGTAGCTTAACAATTAGTCACAATTGAGTGCCACATCACATCCGCTACCAATTGACTCACTTAACGGTTTGATTGTTTATTGTGAGGAAAAGTTATTCTTTATTATGACTAATCTGCACCCTAATGGCGTAACAATAGAAATTGTTGCGCAATTGGGGTGCACAATCCTATCGATTTTGAAGAAAATTGCTAATCCATCCTTTATAATGTATAGGGTTACTTGTAATTCGACGTACATCCATAAAGAGCTGATAGGGGGGCCAAAATGCAACCAATTGAACCCCCCATATATATGGCCGTAATTCAATGATTTTCAAGATCTTTGAATTTTAAAGGTTTTTTTGATATTTACCCATTTGACATTTAATTCCAAATAAAAAAAAACTACAAATTGAATGGGTACCATTAAAAAAAATATTATAGCTGGCACTTCAAATAAGCTATGATCATAATTTAAAGAACTTTTTTTTTTTTTTTGAGGATGGGAAATCATCAAATGACCCCTCCCGCTTTGGGTGGAGCGGAAGGGAGTGTCAGACTCTTACTGACTAAAACCCACCCGTGTTCCTTCCTTGGCCCTTTATGTTCCGCGTCAACGGTACCCCTTTCGGATGATCCCACTTTCCCGGCAGGCTTGGGCCCTAGTGGGTACTTAAGTCAACAAAATAATTAACTTTTTATACATACCTACCTATTAGTTGAGTATTTTTGGACTCGCATGGCGTGATGTTGTGATTCATGTCAAACCCCTTGAAAAAATGTTTTAGCAATAATATAGCTAATCACGGTGATTTTATCAAGCTTATAACAACATTCGAGTGTGATACAACGTTATAAAAAGGGTCAGTGCCTCAAAAAAGGTTACGAAAAAAATACAAATTGTAAAAAACACCAATCCAAATCAAAGATGTAAGCAAAAATAAACAATCGTACATGTGTTTGTTATTGTTCAAATTAGTATCATACTTCATAACATAACGAAACGTCAAGCAATTTAAGGTTAACAATTTCCACGAAATTTTCATAGAAATGGTTCCACCAGAGTCGCATCGCGCCTTCACGTCGCACCTGTCTGCCTTTATTACCCTGAAGGGCAAGGCAGATGTGTAACCACAGTTGGTACAAAATTAGTATCATCGATCAGCAGACCCCTCATCATTGCAAGTAGTTATAAAAGAAAAATGAATCTTAGTTTTATGCCCCAATAATGACTACAGTTGGTAATCGGTCATACGAATACGACTTTAATCTCTTAGGTCGCTAACTTATCCGTTAAAAATATATTGGATTACCCTTGAAAAAGGGGACCAATAAATAAAAGCCCAAAACTGTATGTTTTGCAGGTCTGTTTTGGCACGTCTGATTTGGCACGTCTGTTTTGGCACGTCAGTTTTGGCACGTCAGTTTTTTCCGCTCAGAATGACGGTAACGATTCAACATTCATAAGGTAACATCACGCCTGTATTTCTCGAAGGGTCGGACAGATGTGCACCTGTAGTCCACATTTCGCCAGTTATGTTTGTCCCATGTAAAAGGGGGCTAAATGGGCTCGCCTATTGCCATCAACCGGGCACAAATCTGGACTCCGCGGGTTGCTACTCAGAAGTTCCTCAGAAGACCCAATAACACTTTACCCAACCTGGGTATCAAACTCGGGACCTCAGGCTTTGCAGTAGCGCTTGCGACTATAAGACCAACGAGGCAGTCAGTGATTCGAAATTCAAAAAAATAAAATAATATTTCATAGGTGGATAACTCGTAGACTGCAAACGAGATAGTTTTTCTATGTGGTTTATAAAGTCAGTACCAAATAAATCATGTTTATTTCCATGTCTAGAAAAATAAACAATTTGTCGAGATGTCTGCAAAATACAAAAAAAAAATAATAACTAGAGATCCCACTTGAATAAGGAAATGTCAGTGTAAAACGAATTCTATCTTTTTAGAATAAACTCGTAATGATGGTAACTAATTTAATGCTTTTGGCAGTTTTGCAGCAGAACAAAGTTCAAAATGGTGGTAAAATATTTTTTTTATTATATGATCATATGAATCAAATGCCACACACAGTTCGTCTTAAAGAATTTGTACTTATCTAGGCGACGTTGAACTCTTAATCTGGTTGACCTTGAGTGATTTACATAATTTTACTCTCAGTTTTTGTAACTGTACCTAAGTGTCTCGATTGATATTACTTTCCTAGACATATATATTTTTTATTTATACAGGGTTATTGGTAAAACACCATTTCTATGGGACCAAATAAGAAATCGCGAAAAATAAATCAGCTGTTCCCTACATTTATGTTTGCAGAACTCGTCAAAATGTAGGGACCAGCTGATTTTTTTTCGCGGTTTCATATTTGGACCCATCGTAAAAGTTATTCATTTTGATGAGTACAATGACCCCTTAAGAGGTTGATGGAACAATAACCCTGTATACTAATAATCAACTTAAATTCACAGTTTGCACCATACAGGCATGTTAGGTTTTTTCTGTTTCATTCTCTCAATGATGATTATATTGTGATCTACCAGGTAACCTGGTGAAATCCGGAATTGTGTCACCATCCAAACATGTACTTGTCCCTCGTGTTATAGCAATAAAAACATACGTTTACAAGGATATGTAATATAATAACAATTAGTCATGTGCGGACTGCATTAAATGTATTAATTACTATTTTATTAAGAAATCATGACAACGTTAATGACTAATTAGATAAACAATGTCAGAACAGGTCGGCCCGCCGCGCCGTCGCCGTGATCCGGAAATTAAAAGATCGTAGTACAGAATGTGACTTTTAATTAATATCTATGTTGGTACTTTCAAAGAAAGGTATATTTTTTGCCATGAATGGCAAGATTCCAAGACTGCTTGAAAATGCCAACTAAACGTGGTGATTATTGGTCGTGCCTTCTCTGTGCAACGTGCAAGTGCGACTCGCAATGAAGTTCAGGATGTCGATTATGTAAAAATGTGATCGTGAAGTGAACACTTAGGTGAAGTCAGCGTGGATTGAGCTGTCAGTGCCATCCCACTGATGCTAGGGATTGACCAAGCATTATTACATTTACAATCTCGTCAGAATCCCATCTCAGCGACAGAGAATGTCAAAAACCTGCCAAAAATGTAGGTAAATTGGAGTAATTATTGACGGATTGCGAATGCGACCGTTCTTAAAATTACGGGAATTGCTCCTAAAATCGCCTGTCATTTAAATTCATTCAATAGAATATACAAATAGTTATTTAATTATTGAAAACAATTTTATATCAACCAGACCAATGATATTGCAGTTCTGTCGTCTAAACATAAAACTTAGAAATAGGTAGGTAACATATTATTATTTGATATAGGATACTTGTTACCCTTTTCAATATACTTTTTGCGTATATACGTTCAATAAATTGTTATTTCATTAGTTTTTTTATAACTTGGAAACAGAAAACATAAAAAAGTCTTGACAAGGATCTTGAATTTCGTTTTTATTTTTCGAAAATATACAGGTGGTCCAAATAGAGACGTCAATAAAAAAAATAGATTCCTCATACCTAGGGGTATCCGAAAAAAACCCCATGTACGTTCCGCGATTTTTTATAGTTTAGGAGATACCTATGAATATGTTTTTTAGTTTTTAGGGAAATTCTTAAAAATTTATAGCTTTTTTTCGACAAGCTCTTTTTATGATATTTTTATGCGATGGGACTATCGTTATCTAATATTAGTGCAAGATACATTTTTTTATCGAAAGAAAGAAATTTAGCTTTTTCAATTTTAAAAATGTTAACAAATGAATGTTTCAGGTTCTACTAGTAACTATTAAAACATTTTTTTTTAATCACAGTCTTGACGTTTTGAGAATTAAAAGGTACCTATATTTTTTGTTTAAAACAATGTTTTGTAGACGGCTTAGATAGCGCAGAATGTAAGCATAAAGCAATAAGGACCAAGATTTTTTAAAGAAAAATAAGATCTATTTAAAATTATATCTTCCCGTATACTATAAATAATAAACTATGCTAAAATGTTTCACAGAAAAAGTGCTCTTGCGTAGTTTCAATTTATGCAAATAGCCCCCTTCATGTTCATTTTTGGAATAATGCCAAAATGACCACAGAATCTCTGCTGCCTGCACTCTGCATAGTTTATATGAAACTACCCTATTATGGCACTAACATTGCCTGCTTCCTATAAAGTTAGAAGTTACTAACGAGTGTTTGATTACTAAGATTAATTACCCACTTAGGTAAAATAATGTCAGTATTTTGTTTTCGGAAAAGAATTCCTGATTTTAGTTATTCATGGCATTTGTATTAGTCTTTTATAGTGTAAGTTTTTTGTAAAATACGACGGTGGTTTATGAATTAGTAGAACTTGATAAAAAATAGAGCATTAGACGACTCCGTTTTAAATATTTCAATCAGGTTATTTCTTCTCCTTTATAACACGCTTTTATTAGTTTCACCGGTATGTTTGTTTGTTTGCTGGTATGTATGTAACTGACTCGTTTGGGCTCGATTTTGGCCCACTTTAAGCGATCAGATTTACTTTATTTATCAAAACTTTATGCACAAGTAAAAAAAAAATAATGTACAAAGGCGGACTTAATGCCTGAGGCATTTTCTACCAGTCAACCTTAGGGTGATGCAGAGATATACCATGGCAGGTGCAACTTACGGGATAGATAGCTCGGAAATAACTTTAAAATACAAGAATATATACTAATATATAGATACATAGACACATACATATAAACAAAATAAACCTTGGTCAGGAGAAATAATGATCGGTAGAGGAGAAAACAAATCCAGCAACTTAGCACTGGGATGTTTCAGCCAACTTCTGACGGTTGATGTTCACGTGCCTTCACTTTAAAAAATTAACCGACTGTTTGCTGTCCTGATATTCAGAGGGAGCGCATTCCAAAGAAAAACCGCCTGGACAAAGAAAGAAGAATGAATGAAAGAATGAAGAATGAATGAACTTTAAACGTTGTAGACTTATCAACGACCGACGATCCTGGTTTAGGATCGCCAGGATTAGTGATTTTATTTTAATACAGGCCTAGTACCGACGAGAAATCTTTCAAATGTCTGCCTTATCTACTGTCGATGGTAAGTTCTGCGCCTACCATGGTTGTAACGGCTAACGGGGAATCAGTTTTCGATTCCGGAGAGGGAGCCTGGGAAACGGCTACCACATCCGAGGAAGGCAGCAGGCGCGCAAATTACCCACTCCCGGTACGAGGAGGTAGTGACTTTTTATCATATTTCTATACTAACTCTACGTTTACAAATAATTATTTATTATAAATTTACAACAATCAATAACGAACACCCCACGCTTTTTTACAATAAAATTAATTTTCTTTTCATCAATTTATTTTTATTTCAGAATTTTTGAAAATGATTGAAACATATTGAGTTAGTATACTTTTTATAACAGTTGAATAAAATATGAATTAAAAGTTCTTTTCTGATTTTTAGTTCGATTTACTATTAAAGCGTGTTTTTTTTAGTTTTTTAAACCTATTTTTTATTTATATATTTGTACATATTTTATTATGTGTTTATATATCTCGGGACCATGGGGTCGGGGGGTCCTTTGGAAAGCGTACGAGAGGCCGATGCCAACTATCAGAGGCCCATTAGACAATTTTAATGAAATGCAGCACCAATCGTCGATTATCCCTTATCCTTATGACGACACGTTTGGTGTAGTGGCTACAGTGGCTAAGTGTAGTCAGCGAAACCAAATGGTCCTGGGTTCGAATCCCGGTAGGGGCAAATGTTTGTATGATGAATATGGACATTTGTACCCGAGTCATGGATGTATATTTATAATATGTATGTATTTACAAAAAAAAAATGTATTTAAGTAGTGTATCAACCATCTGGTATCCATAACACAAGCCTTAAGTGCTTAACTTGGAACTAGATGGTGCTGTGTGCAATGTCAGACGATATTATATTATTATTATCCCTGTATGAACTGTGCCAGTGCACCCAATGATAACCCCCGGTCCGTGCAGGACTATCGCAGAATGTGGATAAAATTATATTGGAATATGGGATTGGGTGGCTAAAGTAGACTGGTTACCAACAACTATGGAAGGACTATGGCCCTTGCCTGATCAATAGTTTATATTACGCGGATAAATGGCAAGGAGTGACTTGCTCACTCCATAATGGGCCCCCGGGAACTATCGCTAGCAAATAGTGACGTAGCTACAAAGGGACAACATGTCCTGAGGTGCTTGAGGAGTGGAGAGGTATTCCACGGCTATCAGAACAATCCCAGAGCCCAGAAGTACTTAATTCCTCCGAGCACGTTTTCTCTTGCGAATCTCCACTCAAGCCGGCCAATGAAGGCATGAAAGAGATGGAAGCTCTGTTCCTCGTCAGTGTTCACTCCTGCCGGCCTATAAAGCCAAAGGTGAGGAACAAGACTTCTCCCGGGAGATCGGATCCGTGCGGTCGCTACTGCCCAACAGCTCGACACATGCTGCCCTGCTGGTTTGTGTAGCTCTCTTGGTCTGGCTCCTCAAAGTAAATCTACCGGCACAGGCCTAAAGTTCGGAGCGCGCAAGCCTCACCACGACGTCAACGCAGAGATACGGCAGTGGACATTATTATTATTATTTTAAGACTGTTATCTTTTAAATTACGTAAATATTTAAAACTCTTAATTATAATTAAAAAAAAAAAACTATTAATAAAACAGGTTATTTAAACGACTTACCTAAAATATTTTTCCTATCTAAACTAATATTATAAAGAGGTAAACTTTGTCGGTCTTATTACAAAACAAGGTTTTTCTTTTGACATGGTTTAAACCATCGAGCCTGTTTTTGAAATAAGAACCTAACTGAAATCGAAATACAGTTCCTTTTACAAAACTGTCAACTTAGTCCGGTCTTAGGTTGTCAATTTTGTATTAAGAACTTTACTAAAGTCGGCATAAAGTTCAGAATACAAAAACTAAATTGAATGTGTAGGTTGGGGCTAAAGTTAGATCGTGTTTTGTAATAAGACGGTACAAGTTTGTAAGTGGGGGGTAATTTTCGTATCTACGGATCCGATTCCGAAAATTATTTAACTAATGGGAAGCTACAGTATTACCGAGTGTCTTAGGATAACTATGGAATGGTTATAACACGGAAAATTGACGTAGGATTGATAGATATAGGTATCGCAGCGTCAACACAGATCCGCCGTCTTGTATATTTCTATATTGTAATCAGAGAGGTAAATCCCGCATTTTTAAGAACGTTCGCATTCTAATCTGTCTCAATCTGTCAAAACTTGTAGGTATAGCGTTTACCTACATTTTTGACATTTGGCTTTCGCTGAGATGACATTGCGAATCGTAGACAGAGAATGCTATAGACGCCTGCAAAGCGTGTCGCAGAAAGAGACAAAATAAAAATACGTCACACATTTAGGGTTACCGTGTGAGGAAAATTTACCCCACAATTTAAAATGTCTATAGAAAATTTATTTTTGTAATAATAAAAAGTAATCTTTAATAATAATTTAATCGTCGTGTCCGTTCAAAATACGTATTTGGGAACCTAGATATTCTGTAATACAATCGGAATAAAAACACCCTAGCTACAGATTCCTAGATACAGGAATGTTAGATTTACAAATTATTTTGGTACTTATTACGTTTGCATGAACTACGCATGCTCCCTCAACCCCTTAAGAGCAGGAGAGAGTGACTATGGATGATGATGATGTGATTCTAAATACCTACATTTTCTTAGATGATAGTAGTATCTGGTTTTGTGAGTAAATAAAACAACAAGTTTATTTTTAATTAGCTTTTATTGATTTTACACGTTATTGTCCTTAATTGTCCGTCAATAAGTATATTATAGTAATTTGTAAGTACAAATACTTGTACTTAGAAATTATTATAATATACTGTACTAACAAGAATGCTTAAATTATTTTCAATTTCCATATTCGTTTCTTCATGTAAACTGATGGAGGAAGATGATGGAATACAGGCCTTTGATTCCTAAAAAAATATATTATCTTTAAGACGTTAATACAAAATAGATGTACGAAGATGTCGTTTACGGAAAAAGATATTTTGAATTCTTGATCGATATTTTGAATCGCGTTCAGAGTTTAAGATAAGCCTGTCTCAGTCATTTATTGCACATAAAATGTACAAAATAATAGTTCGCAACAGATAATTGTAAATAACAGTTCTAAAAACACTGAACATATTATATAAAAAACATATAAAACCTGTCTCGAAACTTAATATGTTATTAACTGAATATTTAGCAGAATAGGTACTGTATTCGGTAATAGCAGTGTTAGTTTCCGTTATATTTAACTTTTTTTTTTCAAAATGTCTGCTGCTAATTATTGATGACGGTTTTGGTGTCCAATCTGTTCGTCCTGTAGCTACGATCCCATTCCGACGTAAATTATCATCTTCAGGAAAACTGCAACAAGCCATTAATCTTTCAGATATACAATTAACTAGCTGCGCCCCGCGCTTTTACCCGCATGTGTCTCGGTTCCGTGAGAATATTGCGATAAAAAGTATCCTATATCCTAACCCAAGTAATTTACCGATGTGTCAAATTTCATCCAAATCCGTTTAACCGTTTTAGCGGGAAAGCGGAACAAACAAACCAACAAATAAACTCAATTTCGTATTACATATTTCATACATATAATATTAGTTAGGATTAGGATACACACTACAGAATACATATTTCCCATAAAAGTGGGTAATAATTTATGGAAAATAGGCAACACCAAAATCCTTAGGTTAGAATTTAATAATGTTAATTTTGTGCTTTTTATCGATGAATTTACGTCTATGGTACATTATTCACAATGTATGAACACAGTAAAATGTTATTGATAGCCTAGTTACTGGTAAAAAGTGCTATACTTACGAATGAAAGGACAAGTCTGGCATTTTCGTTCCACCTATCACTTTTACACCTTAGATCGCTACACCGCACCATGTTTTTTTATTTAATGGTTGAAATATTAAGGCTAAATTGTTCACAACATAAAAATAACATAAATTACTAAACTTTAAGCACATAAAACTGAATTTTATAAGAAGACGATAACTATCTGTCAAACTTTGTTTAGCAAAGTACTATGCTAAAACCGTCAAAACAGTGGCTCGCCCCGTGAAACAAAAAATCTCATCGTTCTGTCTCATTTCTTCACACGACATCGGCGTAACTTGCTCTTTTTCTTGTGTGAATGCGACAAAACACATCAATTTGTCTATAGCATTCTCTGTCTACGTTGCGAATTGATTTTGAACGTTTTTAATTACGGAATTATTGGCCTTCTGATTGCATCTGCCAAATCAAGTTATATTTTTGTAATTAGTGAACTTTGTGGCATTAATAGACGTCTTTACTTAGTGTTTTGTATATTATTTCGGTTACTCATTATGTCCGACCATCCTGATAACGAAGAAATCCAAAGGCCTTCGTCAGATATATTTATGTTACAACAATAAATTTCACGCGGACAAAGTCGTCGGCAGAATCTAGTAATAAAAATATCAACTTCCACAACGGGTCATAGGTCGCTTCACAGACGGTCGTTGCTTCGTCATTATTAAAATAGCAATTGAAGTGGCCAGTCCAATGAACCGTGACGAAAGTGACAAGTAATAAACAGTTTTTATAATCCATCAATATTAAAATTCATTGACGTTTTTAAGAAAGTTTCCAACCATTGTTCAAGTCAGCTTAAAAACGTCAAAGGATTTGACACTTTCTATTAGAATTTTATCATGAAATTAATGACAAAAACGGTTCACCCTTGTTTGGTATAACAACTTTTGATGAAATGTTACTAATTTGAACAACGTTTAAGAAAATATTCAATTTGTATAATATCGATTAATATAATTTTCATTTAATCGCTGAAATGAATAATTATACGAAATGACTAAACTAAAATTAGCCGGAGCGATTTTCGACAAAACGTTGTTATAGGTACAAAACAAGGGTGAACCGACGTAAACGTAGGGCTCGTCTAATTTTGGTAATGGTAAAATATGGTCTAGATTACCTCTGAAACTGTCTGTCTATTATGAGTATTGTGGGTCTAATAAATTGGTATGGTCCCTTCTTCCTCCCTTGTTACCGCAAACCATTATCCTTTAATTCCCATGGGTACAGACTCATGGGAATCGGAAAGGTTTAGAGTAAGGTGGATAGGATATTGTGACCCTTATAAACTGAAATTGATTAAGACAATTATTGTCTTATCTTACACAATTTAAGATTTTTTATTATTTTTATTCGTTTCCATGTTTGTTACTCAGTAGGTACATCTTGGCTTAATTATTTCCACCTTTAACAAAAGATGAAATAGGAAAATGTGTAGTTTGTTATAACTTCGCATAAATGATATTCAGTAACGGTCATTACAGTGTCCTAAAAAAATGTGTATATTCCTCATCTAACTAGGTGAAACATAATAACTCACACGTTTTATAATATGATGACGTCCTTTAGAACCGTTACATTTATATCTGGCCTCAGACCATCTCGATGACGACAATCTTACAATATTCTGCGTAAGAAAACTGATTCATAACTCGAATAACTACGTATGTAATTTTAGCATACTCCCATTTCCCCTTGTTCCGTTAATGCACGTCAATCCGTCGATTTATGAGGACATTATCGTTAGCTGTTCGGAATGTCGCAATCGTCATTTAGATACGTCAGTCTGACGACAATGATTGAATTAAGGAACGCTTGATGTAGCAGGATTACTGAATTACCATACATTAATGAATTATCATACGTTGCTTAATTATTAGGCCTGTGTACCAGTTACTATGATAAAAATCTGTCAGCAAAATATGACCCAAGAAGGATTTCTGTGTCCAATTGTTTTGAAACCGGGCTTTAGGACTACATTTTTGTGCTCCGTTCCAATTGACGGAAACTACAGTCGAGTCGATATATCGTGGAATGCAATGCTTGTGACCATCATTATCATCATCCCAGCACGGAATCACCCACTGCTGAGTGGTTTCTGCCTCCTTTATTTCCTGCTTGTCTCCACGGTTATATGACTATGCTTTGAGGAGCTTCCTGCCTATCTACCACTTGAACGTTGCGTCAGCCCAGCGGGCTTTTGGCGGGCCCGTGTTTCTTTGAATATAGGGTTTGCACAATGATACATTCTGTCAGCGATAACGATGAACGTAAAAGTTAAAAGTGTATTGGATGGCCAGAAGCTACCGGCAAGCTTATATCAATTGTGATGAAAGTTTTGAAAAAATACGAAACGCTTTGAAAGCGATTGCCACTTGTCTATTAAGCCCTCTGATCTTGGCCACCATACAATCAAAACCCCTACTTCTTCATATATCTATCTCCTGCTCATACAAATATCTAGTAGTAAGTACCTACTAGTGACCATCATACTAATTCTTCGAACGGTTGCACCACACTTAACAAAGTAGGCACAATACTGTGCAACACACCTGTTTATATTGCATAATCTTTGAGGCTGTGGCCAAGGCTAATAACGTCTGGCTATCTCCATATATAATACATTATACATATTAGAGACCTATTATAAGATGTTTTAAAAGGTTGCACGTGTAGTCACTGCTGCAGATAAAAAGCAAGTTGTAAGTTTTTTACTTAAAAATGTTCGCATAATCTGATCTGTAAATGCGTAAGACCCTCATTTTCTATGACAACACAGTCATTCTTCCATCATCACTATCTTTCAAGGATTTATTTATTTTATTATTTATGTACACATAGTAAAACAGATACAGATACGACATATTAGTATTGAGTACATAGGTACTGCTTATTTCTTAAGAAATTTCTTCCAGCAAACCTGCAGTCCTTTTCTTGAAAAAATAATAAAAAACACATAGTATACTTAAATAAATACATAATGCAAAAATAAAAATATATATAAATTCTCACAGTTAAGAGGAAAGGTAATGCTCTTTTAATCGATATTTGAATTGAGAAATAGATTATAATTAGGTATTTACAAAATCATAATTAACTAATTATTTTGTGCGAAGATATTCTTACCTAACACCTACTTTCTACCAGCCAATCAATCGGCTTAGCCTTTTCCCAGTTATGCGACCAGATGCAGCTGAATACCAGTATTTTACATAGAGTGACTACCTATCTGACCTTCACAACCCAGTTAATGGGTAACACGATACCCCTTGGTTAGACTGGTTGTCACTGACTACTCGTAACGGCTGTCAAAGTTCTACGAATGACAGCTGCGACTAACGGCTTAGCGTGCTTTCCGAGGCACGGAAGGCTCTTGATAGTATGTAATGAATGAACAATCATCCACGAACCGACCGCGGCGAGCGTAGCTTAACTTTCGATCCACCTGTGCAACTGTTATTATTTAGCCTACTTTCTACCAGCACCGACCAAAAAACTTTAATGAATGACGTACCTACGTTCGAAATTCTAACTAGATCCTCGCCGCATACCACTGCACCTGACTTCACTCTGCGTCACCATAGTTTGCTGAACGCGTTCATAACTCTACGTCTAACCACAAAACAAATTAAAGATGACTAACTCGTCCAGAAAACGACGAAATCCGCCTGTTTGCCGACCCACCAGGGGGCCAAGTCTACTAAAATACATATTTTTGTTGGAATGGCTGATCATTGACAACGAAATTGTTGTTTTTTACAGTTTTGGTAATCTACTAATTGAAAGGCGTCATTAGGATGTTTCTATGGCGTGTCACTGACATACTTCTGGAAAAATTGTTCGTATAACTATACATTGTAGTATAAATATATACAAGGATCTTTTGGCGCATAACTATACATTGTAGTATAAATATATACAAGGATCTTTTGGCGCGTAGCCAAAATCGGAACTTATGTACACCGCCATCTTGTTTTTTCAAAACATTTAACAAAACAATAGCACAAATGTTTACCAACAGCGCCCACGCGTCGACGTCATTCGAGCGCCAAAAGATCCTTGTAGCCGTGTTTTTGGTAATCTCGTCCATAATGACACGGCAATAACTCCTATTATTTTGACATCTAACATGACCACTGACACGCTATTATTAAAATAGGAGATTACGAACTTTTAGTACATTGGTAAATGGCGGTTACTTGGTATGGTTGTCATAATACTAATCATTAAAAAATCAGACTTGGCCCCTGTTCAAACGACCCGCTGACCTTGGACGTTGTGAATAACTCTATTATTGAGGTCCAAGAGTGATTTATGGCAAATAATTTCGTACTAAATGAAAAAAAAAACAAATGCATTCGATTTAAATTACCTAATGTTAGAAGTAGTGAATGTGACATCTGTGTGTTGTGTCATGTGATATATGGAGAAAAACTAGAATTTAATAATAAGGCGGTTTTCCTAGGAATTAAGTTAGACGAGAAATTACAAAGGAGACCTAATTATAACATCTCTTGCGGGGCGGTTAAGCTCGGCCGCTTATGCTGTTAGAAAGATGAGACAGTTAACAGAAGTAGAAACCGCGCATTTGTCTAATTTAGCTACTTCCACAGCATTATGTCATAGTATGGTATTTTACCGTAGGGTCGGGCTGGTGACATTGAATCCATTTTTATTTTGCAAAAGAGAGCTGTCAGAGCCACTTACAATCTACGACGCCGCGAATCTCATAGACAACTATTTAAAAAGATTAACTTTATGATGGTACCGTGCCAATTAATTTATGAAAAAATGAATTATATATGTAAGAAAAAATCGACATATTTTTAATGAAATAAGTGATAGACATACTTTCAATACTAGAAATAAAGATACAATAGATCAACCAGTTTCCAGATTATTTAAAGTCCCTACATAATTATAATCTTTTATGTGGTCCTGTGTTAAATTTTACAACAAAACGCCTTATGACATTTATTATTATTGCAATTTAATGAAAGACAATTTAAAACTCATATTAAGAGTACACTTTGTGAACGAGATTACAAATAAAGAGGATTATATCCAAGAATGCTTGGAAACATGCTGCTCCTGCTCCATTAGGCAATCTAGAGTCTAGACTAAATCAAACTGGTTGCTAATTTAATTGTATAATATTGATGACATTGATTTTACATTATGTAATTAGTTGATTACTTTCACTCACACATTATATTAGGCTTGATATTTTTTTTAAGAAAATTATCTACTTTAACAATACATAATATGTTTGTAAATATGTGAGCACCATGGTATCTATCACATAATTAATTTACCTGTCATTGCTTTATTTTTAATTACGTCGTTTTTGCCGTATAGTAATTTTATATTTTTATTCTAGGTGTATCGTCTTCACATATATTTTATAACTAATTTATTATACAAAACATTGAAAAAAAAATTAAAAGAGTGGAGTTTCTTGCCCATTATGTATAAGTTCTGTTTACGTTTTTATTTTGTATTATTTATTTCTGCTTGAGTATAGTTTTCAATATTGGCATGTGCTAGCTGACATATGGCAAATAATTTAATTTAATGTTTTGTGTTTCGTAATGTTAATTACTTACTACTGTATAGAATCCAGTTCTTCTAACTGAACAGACAGCTGTGCTGCTGGGGAGTTTGTTGCGCCACTTCTTCTTCCCAACTAAAGCACTAGGAAGTGGTGAAGGGCGGACGTTTTGGGGGACTGTCTTATGTAATTTTGACGTTCAAAAAGTGCTGATTCTCGGCCTAGTTTGAATGAATGACTTTTGATTTTGATTTGATTGATTCTTATCCTTACGAAAATACCTTTTGGAAGGAGCAACTAGAATCGATACAATTTTTTTGTACATTTTGCCGTGCTAAAGTGCCGTGTGCCTATTTGAAATAAATGATATGACTTTGATTTTGAGTATGTAGGTACAACAATAAACAAAACAAAATACTAATTACGCAACTGGATAAGCAGATTTAAATGTCCTTAGACAAGAAGGTCGTAAAGACAGACTTCAAGAAGAATTATTTTATGCTAATGACAATTTACTTTTAATGTAGTGCTCCTTCAAGTTTTTGATTTCGTTTTAAGAATATAAAGACTTCAGAAGATTTTAAAAACGAAATATATTATTGATGTGAGTTTGATTAAATATTCTTTAACTTATGTAACTTTTGACGTCCAAAATAAATAACTTATAATAATGCCGTGAAAATAAGTAGCGTTGCTGCAATCTTCTTTCGAGCCACCGCTGCCGCGCTGTTTGAAAAAAAATTGTTAAATACGAAAAACAATCTTGTTTTTGATATGGAGGAAAAACATTATTTTTTTGTTTTGCTACATTTATAGCTTGCAACAATCTGAGACAAGCCAAACTAGACTCGAAAAAAGCTGGTTGAATGTTGATAAACCTAAAATGGCAGCCAAGAAACTAATCTTCAAGGCTGCACTCGAGCACGCAGCGGCAACTGGCCGTTCAAAAAGTGCTGATTCTCAGCCTAGTTTGAATAAATGACTTTCGATTTTGATTTTTGCCGACGTTAGTTGGAAAGCTTGGACATTACTTAGGCAAAAGAAGGGACAGATAGAAATAACGGGTTATTAAAAACAGAACTGCTCGCTATAACAATAAAGAATAAAGAAATGCAGAAAGATAAAAATATTTTACAAATTCTAACTAGTCAAAATTCCACTTGGCACCTACAAAACGAATATTTTTTAGTACCGGTTTAAAAAAAAAGTCGTCTGTGCAACCATAATCAGGTTTTTAAATTATTAAAATGTATGGATGATGCAGTAACGTGTTTGATATCATTGTGGAGCTTAAAAAGGTTACGATCCGCGGTGACACAAAAAGTGAAAAAATGTAATCGTGGAAGGTCATTGAAATCAAAAAAAATATTTTTGAATGATTTTAAAATAAAAACATCTTGCTGTTTCGACATAAAATGCTATTAACTTTAAAGTTTTGAACAATAAAAAAACTAAAAACTATTTAGTTTTGACATACTTAAATAAAATTGATACTTGAAGGTGACGTAATATTTTTTTTATAAATAAATAGCCTGTGTAGTCCCACGTGGTGGGATTAGTTCAGATTGGCTCAGGATCGTGTACGTGTTGAGTGGATAAAGGAAAGGGAGGCTTCTGCCCTATGCAGATTTTTTATTGCTTTTCAAATTTCCGAGAGTTCCCACGTTTTGACTCGTCAAAATAAATAAAATTTGGCTAGAAACATCGTAACTAGCGTAAGTCAACTCAAGAAAGAGTATTGGAATTGTCGTCTGTTGTACTAGTATGAATAATAAGCAGCCGATTATTGTCTCACTGCACTGCAAAGGCCTCTTCTCATACCGAGTAGGCACGAGCATTGATCACCACGCTTGCTCAAGACGGGCTGGCAGTTTATGTAGTTGTCTCCCAAATGATGTAAATAATCAATGTAACGATAAGCAAAAATTTAACAAACCCAGTACCTTGACATTTGCGCATCAAATAGTGCATTATATTTTAAAGATCATTCAATGGTGATCTTATGAGAATTCAAAAACAGATTTCATTTTAGATTTCATTCATCAGATTTCACACACAACTGATTTCCATTTTAATTTGAAATCCAAAATAATTCTAACTAAAAGCCAGAAGCAAATCATATGAGTCAATTTACGTGGGTTTGCATAACGTCGTTTAATTATTATGTATTAGAAAACATTGCGAAATGACGACACATTTTTTTGCATAAAATCAGGACCATAAACAAAACAGTGGGTTCAAGACACTGTTCAATTAATTTCAGATTTAGTTGTGACTGTTTTGTCTTGAAGCATCTCTAAAGATGAGGTCCATGAACTAAGAATATTTGATACACCAAAGGCGACGCTAACTGGGATGTTTCGCTGGAACCTTTAAATTTACGACAAATATGTAAGTGCAGTCACATCCAAAATATGTTCGTCACCATAAGGGCTATTTTTGTTTGCTTGTTGCACAATAGAATCTGCTTTACCGACATAGAATTTTAAATTGCGAAATGTGAATTCTGCAGAATGACATTCAGTAATCCTTTATAGACGTTAGACGAATTAAAAATGGGACACTGACAGACTCAATTTTTTTTTCATTATTTATTTATTTTTCATACAATGGCTAGGCTATGGCTAAAATGCGGTGCTCGTGGCTAACTAATAACAGCCGCACGGGTCGACCTTCAGGGTTAAGCAACGCTTGCCAAGATCGGTTCGTGGTGGGGTGACCATCTATGACATACCGTGCCTCCGTGTCCCAGAAAGTACGTTAAGCTGTTGACCTCGGCTGTCATTAGTAGATCTTTGACAGTCGTTACGGGTCGTCAGAAGCCCGATGGTCTGACCACCAGTCTTGCCAAGGGGTATCGTAGTACCCAGTAACTGGGTCGTGGAGAAGCAGTCGCTCCATGTAAAATACTGGTATTCAGCTGCATCCGGTTAAACTGGAAGCCGAGTCCAATATAGTTGGAAAAACACCAGGCAGCTGATGAAATTATTACCATATACACAATTACCATAGTGATCAGCTCTTCCTTCAGTTTCGCACTCAAAAATTCGTACCTATTGTAGCTCGTACAAGGGTTAAGCCTTACTAATAAACAAAAATAAATAAATCAAACAACAAAATCAAAGCAAATCGTCGTCGATTCGTGCATAAGCACACCTCCAGTGAGGTTGGGCTAGTGCAAGTTTCTAACTTAGCATATTCAGCTATCTGAACAAGCTAATTGAGCTGATTCTCATTGTGCCTCTCCAAGTATACACGTGCCACATGTCCATGCACACATTACGGTCCTTTACACATGACGCAACACGTTACACGTGAAGACTAAAAGAATACCTGTCGGTCGAAGGATCGACAGGTATTCAACACATGTGTCAAGTCTACTCATGTGTGAAGACAAATGAGTAGACTATAAGGATTCCTTTTACTCCGTGAAAGTAAAAAGGAAGGCTGATAATGACAAAAGAATTAGACAATACACACATACATACACACGCTCGAGAAACAAGGTAACCGTAATGAAACAGACAAATGAAGAATTCCAATAAATGGAGTAAAGACCTGACAATGAAGAGACTATTGTCTTCTATCAAGTCTTTTAGCTAAAAGAGAATTCGTGGAAACAACGCTTCTTCGATTGATTCTAATTATATTGTTCAATCGAAGGCTCAATTATCACTTAAGAGATTTCTAAATCGTTATAAAATGTTACCAATTGTAAAGACCGCTGAAGGTGTCTTTGAAGAGAATTTGGAGTGTTTGGATTTCTGGGAAAATATAATTTTATTAACATTAAAATGCTTTAATACAATTATTACACAACTAACTATTTATACTAGATATTAAATTAGATGACTGAGTAACTAACTATACAAATAAATACAAAAACAAAAAGACATTATGGCGTCGAAGAACTTCATAAAACATTTTTTCTTTGTAAAGAAAGTAAGTCCAGGACGTATAATTTGTTCAAGCAAGAGTTGAAGATGAAGATGAAGCTAGTTGCCCGTTCCAAAGTGCAGTACGTTCATATGGAGAAGAACAAAATTACGATCTACGATCTAGACAAACTTCTACACAAAATTCCAAGAAACGACAAGGAGATCAGAGGGGCAATTCCCGTATTTTTGAGAACGTTCGCATTCTAAACTCAGTCTCAATCTTTCAAAAATACAATAAATTTACATAAATGTTTGACACGTTTTTGACATTGATTGTCGCTGAGATGAGATTGCGACTTGAATTTGAACGTCTGTTAATTACAAGAATTGGCTTTCTGATCAAATTCACCTCTCACTAGAGCTAATTTTGATCAGAACACAAAAAAAATCGAGAGATATTTCACATACAAGATTTCTTAAAAAGTCTGCTAAATTCTTACCAAATTTTAATTGTTTCAGTTAAATCTAACATTATTCAAGTCTTGAGACTGTTCAATGATTAGAATTCGGTCGGATAATTTCCTTAATGTGGTTAGTGACAGCAAATGCGGGCTATGGGCTCGTTCGCATTGTTTGACTATCGTACATTCCATGTTTAAAGAGGTAAAGAACCGTACCTTTTCAAATGTAATACTGTTACAACATCGTTCTCAGAATTTTGATGACATCTCATAATATGGGCCATGCATGTCCCTCATGAGATTCATATTAGCTTTCTACATAATACTCTTTAGTAAATCATATAGAGGGTAGCTCGTTTACAGTTGTCTGAAACGATTTATTTGAAGCCTTTGGAAATCCGGAACGAATTATGTCGAACAAAATGTTTTCCTTAGAATTAAGTTATCTTTTATAATATAAATAATCGCTGAACATTTCTACATCTCTAAAGACCTTGTCGAGTGACTTCAAAAATTTAAGTAGGTACCGTTAGCAGGAAAGATTAACGTGTTCTTTGAGTCACTCGTTCCCCTAATATTATAATATCCTGTTGAGTAACCCTGGTCCTTCTGGTTTTATATCTTAATCCTAACACCAGTTATAGTCGTTTTGATTTATTTTATTTCATAGTTTTTGGAAAACTTACAGCTAGACACTTTTACACGATTGAGAGTAACAAAATAAGGCCAATTAAAAGTTTTCACGGTTATAAGAGAACATATAAACAAAAAGTATTTGAGAAGGTAGACAGTTGAGTAAAGACAGTATCTTATACGTTTCAAACAGCGCAAACTGTAAGCAATTACTTTATGTGATCAAAAAAGAAATTACACATAGTCTTTTTTAATTTAGAGATACCAGTATTGAAAATGTCGATGTCGACGTCCCGGCAGACCGCATTATACGTATGACTTGATTTTATGAGATTTATATAAAATACTGGAACTGGATTGTAAAACAACTTTTAAAATCCGACTTTCAGAAATAAAAAAATCATTTCTAAAGTCAATGAATGAATAAGCCAGCGTTATGACAAATTCATAAATAAATATAATTTACTCTTATTTTAATGACTAATCGCGCGTTATTTATCACCTCGGTTACCAAGTTCCGCATTCTGCGGTCGCTGTATATGTCCTAAAGTGTAAATGTTAGTCTATTCCTGGCAAGGCCTTTGAAATGTATGCGTTTAAAGGTGAAATGAATTGTAATACGGCCACTGGAGTGAATAATAAATAAAATAAAAATATTTTATTATCAGGCATCAAGGCCCATAGAGTGTTAGTACTACATTTTACTTAAAAACTATGTTAGTAACATGCAGGAACATTTAAAAGGTTACAATCACAATCACAATCATGGGAAGGTTTAACAAGCCTTGTTGCCAACATGTAGCTTGGTAAACCTCCCCATTGTAGGCCCATCCAGCCTCTCCGCAAACACCTTCAGAATGCTGTTGCTGCTTCCCCTCACCCGAGATATTACTGAGGCAACTTTCTTCCGCATTATTGAAAAGTAATCGTCAGTGTGCGCATCAGCGAACATACCTGACGCACTACAGTAAGGTGGAAGCCTCAACAGCGCCCTGAAGGCATTGTTGTATTGAATGCGCAGGGCATTGTCTGCTTTTAGGGTATGGTTAGCCCAAAGGCTGCTGGTGTAAAATGTTTGGCAGTAGGCCTTAAAAAGAGTTATTTTCACAGGAACTGAACAACTATGAAACCTTCTGCATACCATATTTCCCCTCACAGCCAGTGCCCTGCGCTCCCTTTCCATATCCAAATCGTCTTTTAATTCTTCATTAACAATGTGGCCTAAATATTTAAAGTGGGTAACTCTCTGTAAAAGCAAACCATTTAATTTTACAGGAGGAACAAAGGTTGGATTTTTATTCCTACCACGAAACACCAATAGCTCACTCTTTGTAGGATTATATTTTAGTCCATGCTGCTCGGCATATTGTTCACAAATTGAGAGCAACTTTCTAATTCCACTGATAGTCGGGCTCAGCAGCACCATGTCGTCTGCATAACTTAAGTTATTTACACATACTCCATCTATATGGCATCCAACATGAGTGCTGCTGAGCTCAACCAGCAGCTTATTCATATAAATATTAAAAAGCCTTGGGGAAGTTAGGCCTCCCTGCCTAACGCCACACTCGAGTTCATATGGGTCAGACAATGCATTAGACCATTTGACAAAGTTCCTCTGCTTGTCATACCAAAAAGATAATGTAGACACTAATGCAGTAGGAACGCCTGCCTCCAGCAGCTTCTCCCATAAGACACTATAAGAAACCAGGTCGAAGGCCTTAGAAAGGTCCAGGAAACAAGCATACACAGGTGTTTTCCTGTCAGTATAATATTTAACAGTATGCTTCAACGCAAGTATAGCACTTTCAGTAGATAGCCCTGCACGAAAACCAAACTGTGTATCGTGTAACTGGGTGTACCCATCGAGGTGTGAGTCAAGCATACTGTCAAATACTTTGGCTATCACAGTTGCCAGTGAAATAGGCCTGTAGTTACCTTTGTCTGCTATGTCTCCTGTCCGATTCTTCACAATAGGGACAACAATTGTATCCAGTAACTCCTGAGGTAAGTGAGAATGTCCCAAACACAAATTAAACAACATAGTCAACACTCTCGGCAGATGTATACCAGCATTCTGAAGGTGCTCGATGCTGAGCCCATCATGGCCAGGTGATTTACCCCTCTTCATGCCTTTAATCACAGATCTTAGTGCTTTGCATGAAAACTGAAGAGGTGATCCTGATCTACATGTCTCAGCATCGTGTACCCTCGGCGCAGACTTAAGAGATGAACTCACTTTAAAATGGTCTTTAAAACAATTGGCTATCTCATAGTTATCATTTTTACCATCCACGCTAACTGGTAGGCTTGGAGTATTCTGTAGCCTCTTAGTACCTTTCCAAAATGATGCAAAACGTTTTTCTGAATGGAGTGAAGCCAAAATATCCATTTCTATTCTTTCTTGGTTCTTAATGCACCATTTCAGTTTTGATTTAAAGATTTTACGACTTAATGTCATTTCATCAAAAATAGGACCACTACTGGGTTGACCATACCACACCCATAATTTAAATTTATGTCTAGCCTGTGTGTGAAATTCTTTTACATGTTTGTTCCACCCTTTTATACCCTTTTTTCTTATAATGCCTTTTGGGGCTCTGCTTGTACTAGCAGATTCACTTAATATAGACACAACCTGACTATACATTTTATCCAATAAAAATGTATGGTGGGTATTGTCACAAAATTTATCAGCACAAAATTCAAATTCTTTTGGAAAATCTAAGATTTTTAACTTATCATTACATAGCGAAGTGTATTGACTGACTTCCTCTGGTTTTCTTTCTCCCCAACACACACAATTAAACAATGATTTAGTTACATTTGTTTTTACTCTAATAACATTAATATCACACTCTATTTTTAAAGGAAAGTGATCGGACCAAAACGAATCGTAAATAACTTCAATGTTTGCAATTGTTTTTCTTGCCGACTGTGTAACAAGACAGTGGTCAAGCCAACGCTTACACCCGTGTGCGTCACTAATAAAAGTGTAAGTTTGCGGTAACATGCTTAAATAATCAATGTCCGCACATAATAATTCTTGCTCATTACAAAAACTAAGAAGTTCGTTACAAAATGACTCACCCGGGTGCGCGTTGAAATCTCCCAATACAAACACTGATTCAACATTACTATTTTGTATGATAGAATACATTTCACTGAGACATTCCGTAAAATGTGGTAAGTTATCACTGCAATCTGTTGGCATATACATATTAATAACCAGAAAATATCGATTATTTATCACTACATTTACTGCACAAATTCGGTTATTGTCACACTGCACTAGAGACACATTATCAACTGCACTTTTTCTCCACAATATGGCAAGACCTCCGTAAGGTCTACCTTTACAAATACCAGCTGAAGTGTCCACTGAAGACTTCGCGGTATAACTGAAGTCTTGATCTATATTTTCCAGAAAGCATAAATCATGTGGATATAGCCACGTTTCTTGTAATAAAACAATGTCAGCTGTTTTGCATAGTAAGCGTACACAGTTAACAGATCTCTTGATATTTTTACAATTGAAAGTTATAATGTTCAATTTCGACGTACTATCCATTAATTGTATTAGGTATTTATTCCATCTCTCTCAGAAATAATATTATTTCCGTCTGGTTTTCCACTCTTGAAGTGGATAAAGCGACGAAATGTGACGCCATCTGGCCACATCTGATCGTCTAAAAATGTTTCCAGCTTGCTTTTATTTACTAGTAGTTTATAAGCATTATACGGCTTTTCCCTCTTCATAGTGATTTTCTCAAGTGAAACTACCTGCTCCGTTTTCTTTTTGATATATTGGCAGATATCTTCCATTGCTGTCTCCTTGTTTACGTTGGAGATAAACAAAGGGACTTTCATTTCGGCGGCTTTAAATTTTTCTGACAAGTTTGTTGCCGCTTTGCCCGTTTTTCCAGTAAAACGATTTCTAGATCTACGATTTTGCACTGTTATCCATTCGTCAGTTGGTTTCACTTTCGGCCTCCACTCGCCATTTCTCACTATTTCCGCCATAGTGGGTTTCGTTGATTGTTTCACTTCTGTATGACAAACAGTTGACTCAATCTCCGTACACATTTGACACATTTCGCTTTCCAGCACCGTCGAATTAAATGGCGCGTGCGCAAGCTTATCTCCCTCGGTATAAGTGTGAGCGAGAGAGCGATACTTTGGTGAGGCAGCGCGCTCAGAACTAGAATGTTCCGTCAGCGCATTGTTGTCCGGCCTTAGACCCACCGGCCCGCTATCAAGCAAATACCCTCCTCTTTTATTTGTATTGATGTTACATTTTACCAATGACGCTGGCAGCCGGCTACATCCTAATTCCGTCTTAAGCTCATCCAATTGATGCAGTGTTGCATAATTGCTCTTCATCTCATTTATTTCAGCACGCACAATTAGCAGGTCTTTTAACAATTTGGTGACATCGACGTGGTCAAATGTTACGGGCGGTAATTTCTGCAAGTCACGCGCCACAAAGATCGGCATAAGATCAGGTTCGGTCACTTTAAAAACACATATGATATCCTCTAAGTCTCTCTGTGTTTTGCCTTCTTTACGCCTGGATATCTTCTTCTGGTTAGTCTTTAAAGAGCTAAACAGCAACTCTTTAGCACTCACTACATCTTCTTCTCGAAATGCAGATACACAGATCCTTATTAGGCTTTCATTGTCTATTACATCTATCTTGTTCTGGATAAATGATAATAGTTCACATATCACTATGTTACAGTTCACACATTTTAGCGTATTCACAGACATTTTCGCGGAGGTAGGTGGGTGATACAGCATGCCATTTATTTAGTTTTAAAACCTCATTCATCTATACTCATATTATAACAAGGTACAATTTGTGAGTTTGTATGTAGGGGGAATCTAAGAAACTACTGCTTGGATTCCGAAAATTATTTCACTAATGGGAAGCTACAAGTATTCTCGAGTGTCACAGGATATTATATTATGTTAAAACAAGAATGTTCACGCGGGTGTCGGTATTTTATGCCACTGATATCCCACAGATAACAAGGCTTTACCCATGACTTCCAGCTCTTGTGATTCAAGGCTAATGTTGACCACGGATCGTTTGTTTTGTCCAGCTCATCCCGCCGTCTTCTACGGAGTCTGCCGCATCGCTTCTTGGCTGTGTCAGGGCTTCACATAGTGCCTATTTTGGCCCACAGCTCAGGCATGCGGCAGTCGTAGCTAGCCCAGTCCCACTTCAGTTTAGCGTTTTTTTTTTGCAACGTCTGTGAACTGTCTTTCGAAGCACAGTCATATTTTCATATTAGGTTGGGGATAAAGTTCCTTCGTATTTTATATACAAACTCAAGACTAAGAGCTCGTGTGGCACCCAAATATCGATTTATTCTTCGTTCGTCCTGAAGTTTCGTCCCACATTCCAAAAAAATCTTAGTTTGCCCCATATCACATTTAAAGTTGTGCTTCGTCCCAAATAACGAGTACCTTAAAGGTACAGTTAACAAAAAAAAAATACATATTTGAAATTTTTGAAACAATAATTTAATAATAAAACAATTCTAAACATTAAGGCATAAATCAACTTTATTACCCGGTGTATCACAGTCAAGATCACAGATATGGTATAATAATCATCTTATCATTACTACAGTTTAAATACACAGAACAGTCAGATCTGTAATAAACGATATTTAAGACCTTATAATTTTAAAAACTGAAAAATTTACCGACCAACAATTAAATAAGAGTATCAAAACAAAGTTTTAAAATAACAATTCCGTTTCAAATTTTAAAAACACCATGCACCATCTAAAATTAAATCAACAATCAGTACTAAAGAAACGTTGTTTTTTTTTATTATAACACAATTATGGATAAAACAGGCATTTAAAAATCAACATTCATAAATAAAATTGGATCAACAGTACACCAAGAGATATATAAAACGTCTAACACAAATAGTTGATTGATGTTTAATATTTAACAATACGTAGCCCTTTTTTGCCGATTGTACAAAAAAGTAAATCTGGCACATACAAAAAAAAATTGGGCCGTAGAAGGAATATAATAATAGGACGAAGCGAGAATAAAATAATTAAAATAATATTTTGGGACGAAGGAAGCATATTGTTTTGGACGACCCAGGATTTTTTTATGTAGGACAAAACTCAGTGGGACAAACGAAGAATAAATCCAAATATCTCGCATTTTTGTACACCCAGACTTTTTCAAATGGGTCCAAACTGTTATGTGGTCAACCCCTAACACTTCACATATATCGTAACTTCTAATAAGCCAATCTTGCTCCAGTTTTTCAAAAATGGCATCGACTTTGTCCGTAACAGAGCGACCAGAGCTGAGATCTGTGATCAAGCATTTTTAGTCCGGGAATTTTGAATTCCCGGACTGAAAATACTTGAACCAACTTTATGCTACCCTTTTTTTTTTTTTTTTTTGAGGATGGGAAATCATCAAATGACCCCTCCCGCTCTGGGTGGAGCGGAAGGGAGTGTCAGACTCTTACTGACTAAAACCCACCCGTGTTCCTTCCTTGGCCCTTTATGTTCCGGGTCAGCGGTACCCCTTTTGGATGATCCCGCTTTCCCGGCAGGCTTGGGCCCTAGTGGGCCCCCTCTTCGATGCTGACATCTCTTTGAGGCGCGCGTGGAACACGTACGCGCCTTCCAGCACGGGCCTGGTCCTGATCAGACGGTGAGCTACCCATTACTCACCGCCCGCAGGCCCGCGCCTACGGTGGCCGGGAGTCGTCACGCGGCCCCCGACGCCCGGAGCGTCCACCGCGGCGGCTTGGACGGGAGACTCTCTCCCTCTCCCGTCCCGCCACCTCCTTAGCTAGCATGACTGCTTCGCAGAAGGAGGCGACTGCCTCCCACTCCCCCTCGCCCCGGACCATAGCTTGAACCAGGGCCGGGCGTGAGAGGTCGCCGCCGCTGCCGATCGCCTCTACGAGGACACGGCGGTGCTCCGCCCATGCAGGGCAGGCCCCCATCGTATGCTCCACCGTGTCCTCGGGGCGATCATCGCAGTGGTGACACCCGGGCGTTTCCTCCCGCCTGATGATGTGCAGGAACCTCCCGAAACATCCGTGTCCGGTGAGGACCTGCGTCAGGCGGTAGGTGAGGACGCCGTGACGCCTCTCTAGCCACTCCTCAAAGAGGGGTCTTACCGCCGCTATCGTGGCGTGCCCTGCGCTGGGTTGCGACAGTCGCTCCTTCCATGCCGCCATGAGATCGCGCCGGAGGTCCGTCCGCTCCGCCGCGATTTGCCGCGGAAGCGGGGTTTCCCCCCGGCGTAGTGCCTCCGCACGCCACTCATACAGGCGCGCGAGGACTATCGCCTCCAGATCCTACGGCGGCAGTCCGGCAAGGAGGCTTGCCGCCTCGCCCGAGATCGTGCGGTAGCCCCGGATCAGCCTTACGGCTACCACCTTTTGGGGCGCGTTCAGATAGTGGGCGGCTCTCCGCCGCAGTGAACGCGCCCACACCGGGGCCCCATATGTAGCCATGGACCGCACGACCCCCGCGTAAAGCCTCCGGCAGGAGGCGTTTGGACCCCTCAGGTTGGGCAGGAGCCGCTTGAGGGCGGCCCCAGTCCGTTCCAGTTTGGGGGCCAAACGTCGGAAGTGCAACTTTATGCTACCCTTACAGATACTGCGTTAAATGTATAAACGTCACATATTTTTTTCGCGGCCTGTGTCGCATTTTTTCCTTTTAGTAATAAAACTTCAAAATGTATCGTATTTCTTCGTTAGATGCACTCATTAGGACGTACGGAACCCTAGAATCATAAACCCAAATGCTCTTTATGTAAGCAATTACTGTTTTATTACCTATCCACGAAACTAACACAATCAACTGGGCGTCCATAAATTCATGAATCCATTAACAATTTAATAAACTCACACATTTTGGTGAATCAAAATAATATGCGGCATTTTGAACTGAAATACAAGGGTGCCAATAAATGAGATCTGTATAATACATTGTGTTAGTAATAAATAAAATACGAGTATTAAAACTGTCACAATGTGGTGTCTTATTTGTATTTAAAATTATAATTATGGACACCGTTATACTTACCATTCATTCACTTTTCTATTGTAATCGATTCACTGTAGTCGCTGCCGGCGGTAGTCGAGTCGATGGTCGGCAGCGACGAGTCCTGGGACGCGGTGGTTTCCTTCTGCGAGACAGTCGTCTCGCAGAAAGAGGCTGCGGAAAGGGAGAGGGAGATCTCGTCCACTCACCTGGCCCGCAGAAGGCGCACCGGGCGTCGGCGGAGGGCGGACAACGCCCTCTTCCAGCCCCCCTAAATGGATCCAGGGGCGACGGACTCGGGGACGTCCGTCGCCCCCCACACACCAGGACCCGAGGTGGCGGAGCGTAGTGACCCACGCGCGCCCCTCTTAGAGGTCGCGGGTGGAGTCAAACACCTCACTCTGCCCGCAAACCCGAAGAGGCCCGCAGTGGCGGGCCGGCACCAGTCGAGGGTTGCGGAAGGATCGTACGTTCCCGCGACCCCCGGCGTAGGTGTGAGATGGAACACCGGGGTGGCATTTTAGTCAGTAAGAGTCTGACAGGCCCATGAGGATTTTCCACCACGGAAACAAAAAAAGGAGTTTGTCGGCTACTTAACCGGGCTTACCTGTGGTTACCTTAATAAATTAAGGTCTCCAGCCAGGGCTTAAAAACTTATAAACTAGGCGACTACACGCTAAGGGTACCCCCTGTGGTGTACGGACCTCGGCTTAGGGCCGTCGTCGCTGGGGGACGGAAGCAAGGGACAGGCTGGATCGGAATTAAAGAAACAATCTCAGACTCAAAGTCCAGACTTTATCCCGATCAGATGATGTGATTATGATACCTTTTTGTAAGGTAAAGTACCATTTTTTTTAAATTGTAGACTGGCTGCTGCCCGTGGCTCCAACCACGTGGATGACGGAAATTATCCCAGGGGAACGTGCTGCCGGGGCAAAAGAGACAACTTAAGTTACTCCTTATAACATCAGCTAACTGCCAGTGAAAGGCTTCTCAAGATCGGTTCATCCTTTTCGGAGATTAGCCGGAACAAACAGACAGACAAAAATAAAAAAATTGTTTTAATAAGTACCGTATATACCTACTCTCATGTGCATTTACTACAAAGCTGTTATTTTGACATTACAAACAGACACGTCAATTATATTTATTTGTATAGATGACTATATTATACCCAATTGATAAATTAACATGAATGATAATTATTGTTTTGATTAGGACAATTAACTTGACGTCAACGATGCGTTCAATGATCTTCTGGGTCATAAAGGTAACGATCTGACATTTAGATAAACTAGAAGCAATTCGTATAGTAGAATTTAATGATAATCTAATCGACGGAGATATTTTTGGTTTGTCAAAAATAAAAATAACTTTTTTTTATTTTAGGTTTACTTATTTCAATAGGTTATCAATTTTATCGATCAACAAGCTTTTTATGGTAAGCATACTTTTAGGTACCATGATACATTCGGCCTATATAAAAATAATATGTATTGAACCAAACGTGGAGAAGAATAAACGAACGACGTTCACTGCTGGACATTGGCTCAAATGTCGCCACATCGACCATCTGCCCTACGAGCATTGTACCCGGCCCACTGGCACTTGAGTTCTGCAACGCTTTTCTCAAAACGGGAACGTAATACCTTTATTTTTCAACTAAAATAAAAAGTAAACTTATGCTACCACACTGTTAAAAAGTTTCGCTAGCTACGGAAGGTATTTCATAGAAATACATAGAAACCAGTAGAGTTGCTGTTGCTGCCTGCAGTCGGCTACGGACTTAAATACCTCAATATAACGCGATGAAAGACATCGGTAGGTCCAGGCCAAGCAATAAATAGGTAGGTATGTTGTTTAATCACCGCAAACAAACTTCGCGCCTATTCTCGTTTCAATTAAAGTTAACAAAGAAAATTTCTATAAATTTTCCCCTATTATCTGCGCTGCCATTTATCAGTATCCTTAATTATTTGGATTTAAAGAATTTAATCTCCGGACAGACAATTATAGCAAGACAAATGGTTTGTTTGCCAAAACCAATGAGATAACCACAATGCCACGGTGGTGCCCCTATACATAAATCATTAGATACAGTCCTTTATTGTACATTTTGTATTTTTTCATACGATTTGGCTATCGGGTTCGCTTATCTGATTTTCATATTTGTATTATTTATTAAAACTTTATGCACAAGTAAAAAATATCTGTACAAAGGCGGACTTAATGCCTGGGGCATTTTCTACCAGTCAACCTTAGGGTGATGCAGAGATATACCATGGCAGGTGCAACATACGGGATAGATAGCTCGGAAATGACTATAAAATACAAGAATAAATACTATAACAAAGATACATACATATAAACAAAATAAACCTTGGTTAGGAGAAATAACGATCGGTAGAGGAGAAAACGAATCCAGTAACTCAGCGCTGGGATGTTTCAGCCAACTATTACTTTATTACGGTTTGGCTTTTGGGTACACTTATCTGATTCTCATTCTTTGCGTTTTAGTTAAAAATAAACATACCTAATATTACGTAAGTACCTATGTAATATTATCATTTAATTGATTATATAGGTAGGCTGGAGGGACTCGTGGCTTAATAGACACACAGCCGCATGGATCGATCGTTAGGTTCGAATCGATATATCGATAATAGGTTGATCGAAGGTTAGGTTACGCACGCTTGCCGCGGTCGGTTCGTAGGTGGGTGACCACACATTATCGAGACGAAGGGTTTCGGTAGCTATATAACGAACCTAGAAAGCACGTTAAGCGTGCCCCTGGCTGGAGGCTTTGAGTCCGCTTAAAGCAGCCATAGGATAGTTTGGTTAAGCAGTGACGACCTCTCAAGGTCAACTGCGAGAGGCCAAACATAAAAAAAAAATTAAGCCGGCTGCGATTCGTAGATCTTTGACAGTCGTTACGTGTAGTCAGACAACCAGTCTTACCAAGTAATATCGTACTACTCAGAAACTGAGTTGTGGAGGTCAGATAATCATTGAATTGATTTGGTGACAATGCAACGGTCGAAAGTAGATCCATTGACTTATGTAAACTGTTCGTTAATAGTCTTATCTATAAACTTTTTAAGAAAATAATAATCGTAATATTTTCAATGACGAAAAGGAAACATTATTCAATTCTATTTGATTTCGCCATTAGTTGTTGCTTTGTTCGCTTGTTGACTAGATCTCACGATTCTATCTTCGCATTTTTTGCCTTTAATTCCATTGGTTTATATTCGTCTGTTTATGTTTTAGCCCAAACCATCTATTTCACTGTCTGGTAGACTGGCAGACTGTTAACTATGTCTACTTTTGTAGTTATCTTTGATACAACGTTTTGTTTGCTTTTCTCAAACTCAAACTCAAAGCATTTATTTCAATTAAACCATTTACAGGCACTTTTGAATTGTCAAGTGGTCGGTCAGTCAGAAATATGAAGCTAGTTGCCCATTCCATTGTGCTTTTATTCAAATTGTCTTTCAAGAGTTTTGATATTACCCAATTATTTTATGTTTACAGAATAATGTGAAGGCATGATGATATCTCATTATGCATGTGAGTTTACAACCCTTTCTTTGCTTTTGAGATCAAAGTTATTTTCTTCAATTCATATCAACTATGAGAATGGAAATAATAGAAAAGATATGCTGTATTTTGAAAAAGGTTTTGTATAGGTGATCAATGAAAGTTTAAAAATAATTTTAAACTTTCATTGATCATATTAGAATTGGCAAGATAGCCAGAGATTGCACAAGACAGAGAGGTTTGGAATTGCCCAGTAGTGGGACACAATTAGAACATTCAATATTATTTGCCCATTTTTACTATCCGGATAATTCGGATACTTCCAGAACGCTATCCGGATATATCCGGATACTACTGTAAAAAAAGTACAGAAACTGATATAAGTTGTCAATCGTCATTTTCATTACAAAAACTCTCCATTAATCGTGTTCTAGCATGTCATACCTAGGTTACTAACGAATCATAACATTTAAAAACGTTTTTAGAACAACAAATAATATCCAGATAATATATTCGACGGATACCCGGAACTTTCCCAATTAATGAAATGTTTTATTTAAGCATATTAGCAACGTTTTGATTGCGTTCATTTAAACTACATTTAAATTTGCTAACGAGGAACACAAATAATACAGAATAAAGGGAATACTCGTAGTAGAAGTGGTTGGCACATTTCGGTCCAAAGAAAAGTTTTCAGCAATAATGTTACAGGGGAACGTGTGTCGACGACATTTTGGCTTTGTTTCAAAATTAGAGAGCTGCATGTTACTTTTTCAGTCGCCGCAGTGCATGTTTCGATGGGTGAAGTTTTTGATTAAATTCTACAGTTTTTTTAATATCAGCTTTGTAAGCGTAGTAGAATAGTTTTGACACATTGCGTTAGTTCTTACATATGGAGTCCTTTTGGGTTGCGCGAAAGTCCGAAAGAGTTACCGTGGCACAGGCAACTGAAGGAACACGGGTGGGTTTTAGTCAGTAAGAGACTGACATGCCCTTCCGCTCCGCCTAGAGCGGGAGCAGTTATTTAATGATTTCCCAACCCAAAAGAATTGTAATTTTTCGTCGGTTATTAAAAGAAAAATCTGCTGTTTTCTACAAAAACGCAAAACCTACGCGGTCAAAATGTACGGTACAGCATTTTTGGTTAATTAAATGACGTAAAATTTCAACGCTGGGGGTTCCAAGTCGATGCCCTTGGCACCCTGTATATACACGGTGACATTTGAATCACAGTTTTTCTAGAACAAACGTGGTTCAGACCATGGTATACAAACATTCGATAGAAGAAAAAAAACGTCATTGGTTTTCGAAAAAAACACGAAAAAGGCAATGTTAAAAAGTCGGGATTATCATTACGCCCTACAACGCAGACACTGCGGCCGCGACGCGCGGCGCTCGCGTCTCATTAAGTAGTTGAATGCCATATCGCTACCGCGATGAGTACTTTGATGTTACGGTTAATGTTTCAAACATTTGAGCAGCATAAGACTAATTTGAGAACGTATAGATTAGTTTGTTTTAATAACATATTTGATGCTGTAGAATGGTAGTAGACCATGGTCTAAACAACGTTTGTTCTAGAAAAACTGTGATTCATATGTCACCGTCTTTAAATAAAAATAGTTATTTGACAAATGGTTTAATTAAAATTAATGCTTTAACTTTGATATAAAACAGACCTTTAATCAAAAGAGAGTAGGTACCTGCAAGATTCGCTGAAGGTAGGCTCATTAATTACATTATTTGACTGAAGCCTCGACTGTAATCCAGATCTACTCTGAACGAGAATGGACCTTTAAGACGGCTATTCTGTTTTATTTTGTTTTACCTACCGGATTATTAGCCGGTTGCGTGGAAGTCGCCACAGCATCTTGAGTGCCATTGCTGCTAGGCACGATTGTCCCCTGACATGGATTTTAGTGCAGCGGACCAAGTTCCTGCTTACTATTTTGTACTAGTTGTATGTCTCATGTATGGATCAAAGTTATCTGAATAAATAAATGTATTATTATTATTAATACACCTTTATACGGTTACCCTTCAAAGATTAGTACCTTCTTGGACTCTCTTTGATTTCGTAATGAGATAAAACTGGGTTGGGAACAAGTCTCAAAAGGTCTTTGGGATTTGTTGTTTCTTTTCATAATGGAATCCTAAGGCGGGAATGTAAAAGAATTAGCAATTTATATTTTAGAATATTTTTTCTTGTTTTGAATTTCAAGAAGGCTTTTTCTAGACAGTTTTTACTTAACCAACATTTTTTTTAATATGTTTCTTGTTCCAGTACTCCATAAAACAGTTATAGAGCAGTGGTGGCCCTGATTTACTTTGTTTAAATAATTTGACTGACCGGTTGGTGCAGTTGGTAGCGACCCTGCCTTCTGAGCCGCTGGTCCTGGGTTCGATCCCCAGATAAGTCAAACATTTGTGTGCATGAACATGTCTGTTTAACCTGTGTTTGGGTGTGTATATGTATATTAGCCATCAGGTTACCGTAGTACACGCTCTACCTAGTTGTTGACCTGAAGACCTTGTGTGGACGTTGTCTCATATTTATTTATTTAATTTCATCACCGCTGCTCTCAAAACGTTGAAGGAAAACATCGTGGGGAGATTGATATGTCCTTGAACCAAAATATTCGAAGACATGTGATATCTACCAACCCGCACTGGGCTCTGGGTAGATTTCAGCCCACTCCCTCTCGCAGAAGGGGGCCTATGTCCCAGCAGTGGGAACATTAAAGGCTTATTATGGTATGCTATGATTCCATAAAACCTTTTTATTATTTCATGAAGTTTTCTGAAAAATAATCCGTGCAGCCTTACCGTAGTTTTTCCCGGAAGGCAAAACCCAAGGCAGTCATTAATTTCTTTTACTATCAACTAAATGATTCAGGGACAATCAGGAACAACTGTGCGACGTACATTCGTGCTAAGCACCCATTATTTTTCGTGTGTAAGTGAATGCTAGGTGAGATTTTATTCTTGAAAATTCTTTTACCTATACGGTTAAAACGATTTACGAGGTGTGACCCGGGTAATAAATTGCCCACCCCATATTCTGTTTGCTTGGCTATCCGTAGGCTATTATGTGATTGGAGTCGCTACGTTTTGTTAAACAAAGTGGAGCAGTATTTATATGATATAATAATATGAATAGCCCGGCTGACGTGGCATTAGGCCAGCCACATTATCGCCAAACGTGGTCTTTAGCGGTGACCGAGATTCTGAAAACGGATTGAAGAACATTTGTAGGCTTTGCATAATGACGTTCTTGACTTGCAATAGGTAGTTGTATGAGAATGAGACAGGATTGATTGAGCTCAATGATGGTTGGGATGATAAAAATATGTTACCTCACCACTGACCCTCTTTTGTATCTTTTTGGAACATCTAAAGTTCGATTTTACCACTATTTCATCTGGCGTGAAGCGATGGTGGGTACTTCACAATCATCATGCACGTTCACAAGTACTTTAAACTACGAGGCAACTGTTTCGTCTGTTGCTTATAATATTATAATTATAACATCGAACAACCTTGGCGGTAATCGACAGGTTACTGCCATTCTCACGTTGAGTGGCAATTTTAAAAATAAGGAAACTTGAGTTTAATTATTATGACTTTTAACATTTTAATTAACCACTTTTTAATAGGTAGGTTTTAGGAAGGCAACCAAAATTCGGAATTAGAGACTAACCAAACAGCTTGGTAGCAAAAACACCATTTTCCTTAATTTCCTCCTTTTTTGTCTAAAAATAATGGTCAATTTTAACTTCTGGCTCAGTGATTTAATTCTGTTAATGTCGCAATTTCAACAGTTTAACTTTTTTTCATAATTATACCATTCAATCTATTGCGTAGCCTAAGCCAAAAGTAGGAAAAATATATCCCAGTAAAAAAAATAGAAAAAAAGCTGGATGAAGATAGAATAGAATAGAATTCTATTTTGCAAATATGGGTAAAGATCGTCTAATTTAAAATTGCCCGCCCCTCCACAAAAATTTCTATATAAACATTTGAACTGCGTATGCAACAAGCAGTGGCAGCCATTTTAAATTATACGATCTCTACTACTTATTAGTTGTTATGTTATATCAAAGCTCAGTCATATTTTACCATTCGGCATGCAAACATTTACATTATTTATGAAACATACACTTATATTTCGATTTTATTATTATTATTACAATTATCATTCAATAGATCAGTTAATAAATTATTATCATTTTCATTACAATTTATCAACAAATATATTTTCCTCTGTAAGAAACTCATTTGTGCTATAGTACCTACACTTTATCTGTCAAAAATGTACGTAGTCTACTTACTCCAAAACATCACTGTATTTAAATCTTAATAATAATATAATCTTATTTAATACTCGCGGTAATTGCGTAGAACACTTGCAATTGCATTTATTGTTGAGCAAACGAATCTTTCAAACATGTGTATAGAGGGTACGAGGAACAGGGTGTAAAGTTTACTCATACTTCCATAGAAAAGGGAGGATCCTCCGACCAGACGGGTGTCGTGTGTGGTGGGCAACTGCCCAACGATTGATGTCGGGAAGTTGTATATATGCTAGTCACGCGGTAAACTTTACTTGCGCGATGCAGGATTTGCGTGACGTCAGTATGACGCGCAGCTCGCATGTGGCGATGTAGATACCGCTATTATATATAAAGTGTATTAAAATCAAAATCAATCATCATGGTGGGCAGAACCATCGTGCATTAAAAGAGGCACACGTGAAGATTTTGTCCAAATTGCCTGTTTGGCACACTCGGGGTATTTACTTTTAACCTTGCTGACTGTACTACAGAATGGAGCGTTCTCATCACTCAAAATCAAAAGTATTTTTTTCAAACTAGGCTGAGAATCAGCACTTTTTGAACGTCAAAATTACATAAGACAGGCCCCCAAAACGCCCGCCCTTCACCACTTATTAGTGCTTTAGCTGGGAAGAAGAAGTGGCGCAACAAACTCCCCAGCAGCACAGCTGTCTGTTCAGTTAGAAGAACTGGATTCTATACAGTAGTAATTAACATTACGAAACACAAAACATTATATAACATTATTTGCTATTATGTCAGCTAGCACACGCCAATATTCAAAACAAATTAAAAATGAAAACGTAAACAGAACTTAATACGTAATAAAAACCTCCAGGCATAAAGGGCGTGCCCGCATACATATGCAATGCTGCATTTTGTTTATATATATTATGTAGCAATTGGGGTTCTAGCCAGACTACTGAGTGATTATAAAATCTCGTAGAATATTTTTACTCGCATCACCGATGAACTGATCCGTTTTGATTAATTGATTGATGATAAGCGCAGTTCTTTTCCACATATTATATAACAATAATATTTCCTTATATTTCTATTAAAACGTAATACTAATAGAATACGTAATAAACGTAGCCATTAGGTAGTAGGTAACTATATACTACTGACTGCTCAGAAGCGTTGTTTTTGTGTAATCCTTTATGTTATAGTCTCGTGCGGAAAATCAAGCTAAAATGTTTCTCGCGTTATACTAACACTGAGATCATAATACTATTATAAAAATAATGCACCTATTCTATAATGCTCATAATATTTTACTTATACATAACGCGTCTTAATGCAGGAATAAGGAAAAACATTAAATAGGTATTTATTATTTTCAAAGTTGATTTCGCACTCGACGGTCAAAACCTGCATCTAAACTGGTTGCATGAGTTAGATTTGAATTTCTCATTGGATTTATGCATATTTTTTCCAAAAGTATTTATTTATTTGCTTACTTAGACCATACACTGGTTCGTAGGCATGCATTTAAATTTCACGACACAGTATTAAGACATTTTCATTGCAAATTTTCTGAGTTATACATAATATAATATCGATTCTCATTATTGCAATTAATTACATCATTTTTATTAAACATTAATTTTCTATCTAATAGTATCACTCATTATTGTATAGGTATGTCATCAAAACTCTGATGTGTGATTATGGTTTAGATATGGCAACAAAATTAAAAAAAAATATGCCTGTGAAAGTTTGATTATTTCTCTCGGGAGTGCTCTAAACAAATATAATTTTTTTCTTGTATTTGAGTGTGTGACTCTTCAAACACTCAAATACAAGAAAAACTGTGATAGCCCTCTTCTAAGGAAAAAACTCAAAATCAAACCTTTTCTCTAAAAAAAATGTTAACAAAGTTAAAAACACTAAACTCGGGATTACAATAAAACTTCTATTGTCTCACCATATTTCCAGGATTAACGTCTTCCAAAGCGACTAACAACTTCCAAACAAAATTCAACCAAGCCAGCAATTACCGAAGGAACACGAAGTAATTAGGTACCTACTCAATGATGAACATCAATGTTGGTTGCGATTGCGACCAAGGTACTTTCATCCTCAAACGTTTTTTTTTTTTTACGGCAGGAAATCTTCATGTACTACCTCCGCCTGGGGAAAAGGCGGAGGGGCGTGCCGGATTCTTACCGGCTAAAACCATCCCGGTGTCTCCTCGCACGTGCGCGCGGGGCCGCGGGAATTCAAATTCTTCCGCAGCGCCACACTAGTGCTGGCCCGGTCTGTCCGGGCCTCGTCTCCTGCACGGGGTAGTGAGGTGTTTAACTACCCCGTGCATCGCCTCAGAGGCGCGCGCCGACACCCGCGCGCGCCTCCGCCTCGGGTCCATCAAATAGGGGACAGGGACTTCCCCAAGTCCCACGCCCCTGGACCCATTCATGGGGGCCGGAAAAGGGCGTTGTCCGCCCTTCTCCTGCGCCCGGTGCGCCTTCTGCGGCCGGGGAAGGGAGTCGAGATCTCCCTCTCCCGTTCCGTAGGGCCAATGCAAAACAGGGCCATGGACCGCACGATTCCCACGTACAACCGCCTACAGGCGGCGCTCGGGCCCCCCAAGTTAGGAAGCAACGTTGAAAGCGCGCCCGCTGCACCCATCAGCATGGGCGCCAGCCGCCGGAAGTGGGGCCCGAATTCCCATCGGCTGTCGAGCACCAATCCCAGATACTCCATGGTGGACTCGACAGCTATCCGGGCCCCGCTGACCACGATGTGTGATCCCGGCGCCGGTGCATGTCGGGGGCCATGAAACACCATGGCCATGGCATGACTTGTTTAGGGCCACCTCCAGGATCAGGCGCCAGATGCGGTTCACCACCTGTGACACCGCAGCCGTGGCTATCAACGTCGCTTCCCTGTGCGAGCTCCCCCGGGCAGCAACAAGCGTGTCCGCATAACACGTCAAATCGGCGCCCGACGGGAGCTCGCCTCTCAGCACCCAGTCGTAGCCAATGTTCCACAGGAGCGGTCCCAAGACCGATCCCTGTGGAACACCGCACGACATGAGGTGCCGACTGGCACCGTCACGTCCCTGATAGGTGACGCATCTATCCTCCAGATAAGCCCCTACCTTACGGCGGAGGTAGGGAGGCACGCGATGGTATTTCAGAGCCTCCCGAATACAACTCCAGGGTAGGGTGTTGAATGCGTTGGAGATGTCTAAAGACGCCACCAGCACCACCCCACCCTGGGACACCGTCTCCTCCGCCAGGGCCCTCACGCGCATGATGGCGTCTATGGTGGAGCGCCCCCGACGAAAACCGAATTGGTTGTCGTCCAGGTCCGGCCCCTCCCTGCACAAGTGGCTGACGAGGCGATCTGCGATCTACCGCAACTTTTAGGACGAAGGTAATTTAACTGGTTATGCCGAGATCTATAAACGTTACTTAGTACCTACGTACTTTGGCTAAGCGTTATTTCCTGTCAGTATCACACAAGTTGTTGGAGCAAGGTTGGATTACGGTGGGTGTCGGAGACGTTCCAATCGCAGCTCATCTAAATAAAACGCTATAACGGTATGTTATTGTTTGTAGATGCCCCGTCATGTTTCGTGAAGCAGCTGTCAAACTACGAGTGCAAGATAGATACATCATCATCTAGTTCTCGTTGGCGTCCAGGTGATGGCTGCGGTAGACAAACGCCGTAAGGGTGGGTGAATGGCGACGGGATTCCAAATATACCTACGTAATAATATGTGGTAGGTTGAGGCATCGCCAGTCGCTATTTTAAATTTAGTGTACCCGAAACTTTCGGTTAGTGTAAAATGTTAATTGCTCAGTGACAATTCCTCATTTACTGACAAATAATACAATGTATTTGCCACCTAATTGTAGGAGACACATTGCTAATCTTTTAGCATACCATACACACAGTGGCATCAATACCTGTAGTGTACCATCGACTACTGTTAGAAGTGGTAGTCACACTACTACTATACGTCTTGTTGTTTGAAGGTTTTTTTTTGTGTCGAATTAAGGTCAGGCTTTGGGAAAATACCTTAACCATACCATACCATACCATACCTTAGCCATAGTTTTATCAATAATACTTATTGTGACATAAGTTTTAAACAAATGATTAAAAGAATTGCAAACTCAAACCTAGTTAATTATTCTACAGTGGTTTTGCTATTAGGTTTTGCTGGTATTACCAGAAAGGATATAGAAGATGGTGTTGGCGCCTAATGAAAGTTGAATATAGGAAAGCTAATGTTATGTGCTTTAACTTACTTTGATACTATATCAGATGATGAAAATAATAATATTTATTAATTGAACAATACCATTCACACGCTGACATGTTGTCATAGTAACTTTATGTTTTTTAACACGGACAAGTTTGTTAGTGTTTTAAGTTAAATATGAGAACTTTGTCTTTTTTGTCTTGGGAATTTCGAGAAATATAATATTTATAAGGTTACGAGTATAGCAAATAAAACACATTGTTATATTTAGTGACGAGTCTGTGTTGTCTAGCTATACTAACAACAGAGTGATTAATTCTGAATTATCATGTTGTAAGAAGGAGGATCCACCTATAGTACCAACATCCTTAGAGGCCACTACCAGTCAGATGGAGTATTCTCTTTCTGACGAACCACATACGGGCATTCTAGACACTTCAGTTATAGTTGTGGAGGTCACTCCGGATAATTCTTTAAACTAGTAAAAAAAAATTAAAACAAGAGAAGTTATCCCTTCAAATAACCACTTATTATTAGAGAATAATAAAATGGTATCTTCTGGCAATATTACTCATAATAATAAAAAAACCAAAGGGGGAGCAACATACTTTAAAACTATTTCATCAAAATATCCTTGATTGTTCTTCCAAATTACTGGGAATATAATTGTTTTTAGAAAATACCAAGTTTGATGCCATTTGATTAACAGAACATTGGTTAAAAGATCATCAAGTAATGTCAATCAACTATGAAATTCATTGTGTAGTTAGCCAATTCAGCCGAAAACGTATGATACATTAAACATTATATTATATCGAAAGAACGAAAAGACATCATCGGACTGTCTGTTGAACACACCATAGAATTGTCCTGTGTTGAGCTTGATAGGCATGTTATAGTTTACGTATACACACCTCCAAGTTACCAGAATCTATCAGTTTGATTCTGTAATGGAAGATAGTAGAAAGTAAAACTTAGCGCTAGTAGTTACCGTAAATAATCGTATGTGGTGATTTCAATATAAATCTTATGAATCAATTCTATTTTAATGCAAATTTTGACTTTCAAAAGTGCCTTAGGTATATGTGCCTACTTGAAATAAATGCTTTAACTTTGAACTACATAATAGGTGCGACAACGGGTTCCGGCGGGATCTCATGGTGACATGGAGAGTGCGACTGTCGCAACCCAGTGCTGGCCACGCCACAATTGCGGCCATAAGGCCCCTCTTTGAGGAGTGGCTAGAGAGGCGTCACGGCGTCCTCACCTTCTACCTTACACAGGTCCTCACCGGACACAGTTGCTTCGGGAGGTTCCTATTCTGGATAAGACAGGAGGAAAAGCCCGGGTGTCACCATTGTGTGGATCGCCCGGAGGACACGGTGGAGCATACGGTAGAGGTCTGCCCGGCTTGGGCGAAGCACCGCCATGTCCTAGTGGAGGCGATTGGCGGTGGCGATCTCTCGCACCCGGCCCTGGTCTAGGCCATGGTATGGAGCGAGAGGGCATGGGAAGCCGTCACCTCCTTCTGCGAAGCAGTGATGTTATCGAAGAAGGAGGCGAAACGCGTGAGGGATAAGCATAATTCGCGCCCTCACGCCCCTAGTCGCCGCAGGAGACGCCCAGGGCATCGGGAATCTCAGGCCGATTCCCGGCCACCGTAGGTGACGCGTTGTGTTCCACGCGCGCCTGAAAGCGATGTCAGCAACATTGACAGAGTCCGCTAGGGCCGATGCTTGCCGGGGTTGCGAGAATGTCCGAAAGGATTACCGTGGCCCCTGTCTCAGGCAACTGAAGGAACACGGGTGGGTTTTAGTCAGTAATAGTCTAACATGCCCTCCCGCTCCGCCCCGAGCGAGAGAAGTTATTTGACGATTTCCAACAGTAAAAAAAAAGGTGCGACAACGGGTGAGCCGCATATATGTTGAATGTTGTACATGAAAATATGCAGGGTCAGTCCGGAAAAGAGCTAGATTTAAGTTTATTTATGGAGAACTATGATGTTTAGGTGCTAAGTTTGACTGAACACTGGTTGAAATAACACGGAGTAATTTTTATCAATGATGATGATTTTACCGTTCAAAGTGCATTTGTAAAAAAATCTGCTATTCGCGGTAGATCTTTAGTTCTTGTTTCAAACAAGTTGAAATGTAAACAACGTTTAGATTTAGGTCTTTCCATCGAGCGCACTATTGAGTTGTCTTGTATTGAACTCGAGCGATGTGTTATAATGAAGTCCGTAATGAAGGATTCACTCAATAGGTTAAAATCGAGTAATAAAAGTATTTTTTTATAAGTATAATTTTATGTGGTGCTTATAAAATTAATATTTTAGATGTTACTCCATTAAGTATTACTACACTTCTCAATCTGTGTAGGTATTTTAATTTAACTAACTTGTTTTTTGAATCTATGATCACGGCATCTTCGTCAACTTGTATTGATAGTATGTTTAGTGATTGCGAAGCCAAAAATAAATTATTGTTAAGTGACTTAACGTCTGACCACTGTGGATTATTAGCTAGCTTCCCTATGCCATTACAAAAATACCGCATAAAATAGAATGCAGGCCTTATACAGTTGAAAGTCCGAAAGGGTTACCGTGGACCTTGGCAGAGGCAACTGAAGGAACACGGGTGGGTTTTAGTCAGTAAGAGTCTGACACGGGGCTCCCGCTCCAACAGACTGGGAGAAGTTATTTGATGAGAAAATTATTTAAAAAGATTTGTGCTTTTGCTAAATCAAAATTTTTAAGCGATACATTTAAAAATTCCAGTAATAAAGTAAAAACCACTTGGAAAATTATTAACAATGAAACGGGTAAGTCGGTTAAACAGGAAAAACCATTAGAGATTATGATTACGACAACAAATTAGTTAATAAAGTAGCTGACGTAGCTGAAGCATTTAATGAGTTTTTTGCGACCATACCTATAACATCCCGATTAAAATGCACTCCTTTAGTCCACTGGTTATGTTGATAAAAATGTATAACAAACTACCCGAGGTACTTCCCTCCTATCTTTTTATCCTGTCGGTCCTAGAGGTGGGGTAACCGCGACCCAAAAAAAGTCCACCCCACCAAAAGAAAACAATGCAGAAGGCAAATAACTCTACCCAGGTGGGTCCCGGCCAGGCCAGGGAATCTCACACCGCTAAGGCGGTCGGCTCCCAACGTATTCATGGGGGCAACCGACTGCACCTCTTTACCGCCCTCTTCAGCGCGGCCGGTTGCTGACTCAGCGTCCACAACACATGCAGCGACTTACGCGCCAAAACACACTACGACGCCCACAACTTGCTCGCCTAAAAACCCAACGATGGCTGCGACTAACGCGCCTACACCCATTACGAGAGGTATGCCTCTCACTAGCCTCTGGCAACAGAGCATTGTGCGGAACAGCATCACCAATCCTGATAATGACCACGATCGACACGGACAGAGAAAGACGGGGAAGGATGACGGGCCTGGCAGCTCTACCACTTTCCCGGTTGATGGAGTACGACAGCTGAAGAAGCGCGGAAAAACCACAGCCCGGGAATATTAAGTAGGCAACCGAAAGCGCGAAGCCACTAGCCAGCGCGAAGTTCTATCGGACGCCGAAGAGGTAGTAGGCGACCAGCCACGAGTAAGCGAAGGGGAAACCCGGCGCGAAAAGGGGCTGGACGCGGAACCACGCGACCAGCTGCGAGTACGCGAAGGGGAAACCCAGCGTGCAAAGCAGCCGGACGCGGAAACACGCGACCAGCTGCAAGTACGCGAAGGGGTAACCCAGCGTAATAATCGGCCGGACGCGGAACCGAGTGAGCAGGGGCAAGAACGCAAAGGGAAACCCAGCGCGAAAAGCCTTCACACGCGTCAGAGTCTGCCGGAACTGCCAGTCAATCCCAGAACTCAGACAGAACCCACGATCAACCTCGACCCAGACATCACAAAGGCATGCGACTTAGAACCTCACACGCAGGCGCTGCTGGCAAACAACACCCTGCCAGGCACCTCCAAACCACAGCCTGGACCAAGCAGTACAGGACCGGCGAAGAGGGAGCGCCCTGACGACACGGCTTCGCCAAGCATCCAGGGAGACGCCAAACGTGTAAGGGTCCACTCCGCTCAGAAGGAGCAGAGAACCTACGCGCAGGTCACGAAGGACATACCTGCGTGGCTGGCCGTAGCAATCTGCTTCCCTCCCCCCCTAGAGACCTGACTAGGGAAGAAGATATACACCTAAAGACAAGCCTCAAAGATATGCTAATGGACACAGACTCGACGACACCACTCCCTTCCTTCCGCGGATACCTACGGGTAGCGGAAGGTACTGTGCAGATGTGGTGTGAAGACAACAATGCCCTGACTTGCCTGACCCACAACGTACCCCGGATTAGACTCGCAGATCCTGACCTTACACTAACGGTACTGAGACAATCCGACGTGCCCACCCGTGTCAGAGCCCCGCTTTTCGTCCCTCGTTACAATGGCGACGTAGGCAAAGTATTCTGATCCGTCAGAATATATGTACGACATCGCCAGGTGATCTGGTGATAAATGATAAATGATTTTATTTCTGTAAGTAGGTTTGTTACAAACACTTTTACACGTCAAAGTCGTGGTGGTGGTTTGTTGCGCCACTTCTTGTTCCCAGCTAAAACTCTAGCAAGTGGTGAAGTGCAGGAGTTTTGGGGGACTTTCTTATGTAGTTTAAAAGTGCTGATTCGCAGTCTAGTTTTAATATATTTTTTTTTAAAGTATCTTGTGCAATTATGAACGTGCTAAATTGACAACAAAATACGACCGATTTTAGCTAAACAAAAACGAAAAACTGTGTCGACCCACAGGCCTTCGGCTTAACGTTAAATCAGCATAGGGCAGCAAGATATCTAATTTACTGAATTTAAAGCAAAACTGCATATAAAACGGATATTAACGGATATTTTCGATTCGACATGATATGAAGACTTTTCACGCAACTAAGTGCAAACTTAGAAAACGCATATACGTAATATCATACTCACTAACAACTGCAAATTAACGAACCAGAAACCAAAAAAAATTGACTGAAAGCCAGCGAATGAATAGAAAGCAAAACGTGCCTGCATGACAGCACTCAAAACCATACTAGCAAAAATATTTGCAAAAAGCAAAGATTTCCCACATCGAACTGCTCAAAATAAAAACAAAAGCTTCCAGCGTCATCTGGAATGTTCTATCCCGTTAGGCTCTTCACACATGGTACTAATTAAATCAAATAATCTACTGGCTGGAATTGGTAATTAGGTACCTGCTTCGATAAATGAGTTGACTTTATTAAACGTAAAAAAAATAAGTCAAGCATATTATTAATAGACTAACTACTTACACTATTTACTTGCATTATGTTTCGGTGGGCACAAATACATGCAGCAGTGAGTGGAAGAAGGCTGTCAATTATGATGTAGACGATAATGATGATGATGATGTTTCGGTTAACTTATATGGCTAATAATTATGTCTAAATTCTGTTATTTTTTCTTGTAAATTATTGTAATACTGTAATTTGGTTAACTAGATCCTTTGTATTTCAATGGTGGTCTCCACAGTGCTAGTGGTTAGCAAAACTAACTTTTTCCAAGTGACGTGGCGTAATGGCGTAACGTTAACGCGCACTTGCAGTTACTGATAATTTTATTTATATCATTTTATTTGAAACATTTTATTGGTAGAATTTCAATTGTCGCACTATGTATATTATATTTTATTTTCAAGTGTATTATTTATTATCTGAGCTTAATGAAGTGCATAATGCGCTCTTTTTTAAGTAATGGAGGAACCTAAACTTAAGTTTCCAATTTACAAATAATTTATGATATTATCAAACACAATCATGGCAACCCCTTCCCCGAAGATATCTTGCCGACAAGTGACAAAAATAACTGCCAAGCATACAATGCACGAATTTTAGGAGCATCCTATAGTGATTCAATGTCTTTTGAGTAGTTCTATAACTTTACAATATTTAACACTACATACTGTTTAGACTTGGTACTAAACTAAATGAATAACTAACTAAGAAGGTGGGTAGGCCTCTGGTGTGGGACGTAACCTGTGTCGATACCCTTGCGACATCTCATGTTCCTAGCACGGTGGACACGGCTGTGCTGGTGCCGTTGCTGCGGCTGCTGAGATCCTCAAGCGGCGCAAATACTGTAAGTTTATGGGTAGCTAGTTTGTGGTCGGGTCATGGGGCCCGAATGCGCTTCTCCTTTTTAAGGAAATTTCTCGCCGAATGGTAGACTCTTCACGTGACCAGAGGGCTGGGTTGTTCTTGCCATTCAACTTGGCAATGCTGCCAATCTTCTAGTCACCTTTCCGGATGTCAGCGATGCAGACGAGTACTTCGACACCTAAGTGTTCTTTTGTTTTTGTATTTATTTGCATAGTATTTCTTGGGTAGCTACTCGTACATGTGAGAAGAGCCTTAATTCGGTTCCGATCCAGTTGGCGTTAGATTCCAAGCTAATGGCGTGGAAATTCTACACATTCGCACTTTGAATATTACTTAACACAAATCACACAACAGCTGATAGCGACATGTTCGCATTAGCTGAACCACTGATTGGGATATATTGTGTCAGCAATAGACTGGATTTCGTTTGAATTAGGAGATATATGAGGAGAATTTGCTGAAGTAATTATTCTGGTTTATGCTGTCAGCGATAGATGAATTAAGGTGGCTTAGAATCTATATATTGTGGGATTCAATGTAGATACCTACTTGGGTAGGTTATATAAATATATTGTATATAGGTTAGATTAGGTACAAACGACAAGCTTTCCTGCACACCGGGTCACCCTTTTGCCACGGCTATAGCTACCTATAGCTGCCTATAGCTGGAAGAAGAAAGTTTTAAGAGACTCTCTTAAAACTTTCTTCTTCCAACCAGAATAAATAATGAGAACTATACTTTAAAACTATTACCACGCCACGGCCACGGCTATAGCTACCTATAGCTGCCTATAGCTGGAAGAAGAAAGTTTTAAGAGACTCTCTTAAAACTTTCTTCTTCCAACCAGAATAAATAATGAGAACTATACTTTAAAACTATTACCACGCCACGGCCACGGCTATAGCTACCTATAGCTGCCTATAGCTGGAAGAAGAAAGTTTTAAGAGACTCTCTTAAAACTTTCTTCTTCCAACCAGAATAAATAATGAGAACTATACTTTAAAACTATTACCACGCCACGGCCACGGCTATAGCTACCTATAGCTGCCTATAGCTGGAAGAAGAAAGTTTTAAGAGACTCTCTTAAAACTTTCTTCTTCCAACCAGAATAAATAATGAGAACTATACTTTAAAACTATTACCACGCCACGGCCACGGCTATAGCTACCTATAGCTGCCTATAGCTGGAAGAAGAAAGTTTTAAGAGACTCTCTTAAAACTTTCTTCTTCCAACCAGAATAAATAATGAGAACTATACTTTAAAACTATTACCACGCCACGGCCACGGCTATAGCTACCTATAGCTGCCTATAGCTGGAAGAAGAAAGTTTTAAGAGACTCTCTTAAAACTTTCTTCTTCCAACCAGAATAAATAATGAGAACTATACTTTAAAACTATTACCACGCCACGGCCACGGCTATAGCTACCTATAGCTGCCTATAGCTGGAAGAAGAAAGTTTTAAGAGACTCTCTTAAAACTTTCTTCTTCCAACCAGAATAAATAATGAGAACTATACTTTAAAACTATTACCACGCCACGGCCACGGCTATAGCTACCTATAGCTGCCTATAGCTGGAAGAAGAAAGTTTTAAGAGACTCTCTTAAAACTTTCTTCTTCCAACCAGAATAAATAATGAGAACCATACTTTAAAACTATTTAGTAGTTAGGTATTTTAACTCGAAACTATCGCAAAGTTAAAAAAATATTTACTAAAACCCGACTATGACAAAAACGTCAACTAAAAAGATATATAAAAATTAAAGACATCACAGACTGAACAATTAAAAGTAACAACGGTTTTCGTCTAGCCAGATTCACAAGTCATGTAATAAAGGCATAAATTGCCCAGATTACGTGTGAGTCCAGTCCTCTTTTCGCGTTGCCGTAGTCGAGTAAAAATAGGAGAACACCCAAATTAAACACAGTCATGTTATTATCAATATAAAACCTCATTACATAATACAGGTAAAAAACTTTGTAACTTTAACACAACTAAGTAACTTAGTGAAAAATTTTTGTTGGGAAACGCATTTTTTTTATGAGAATGTTCGCTATTTTCGGTGGTGCGAAATGTAACGCACGCAAAACATTGTGTTTATGTGTGCATGCAACGGTACAGGGGTCATAGGAGTATTTAAAATTAAGTTATAACATTTAAAACCAGTTCTCATAAATATACGTAAAATAAAAATTCTAACTTTGGTCTGCAATATCTCCTTAACAAGAAGATGCCTAGGTATGGTATTCTTCTAATTTCTCCTGTATCGTGGGTGCGTTTACAAACATTTAAACTCACATACACAAACAGCCAGACCCGGAACAACTACTCGCAGGTCATTACAAATATTTGTTCCGTGCGGGAATTTAACCCGCGACACGCAGCGCAGCAGCAGTCAATCGCTTAACCACTGCGCCAACCATGTCATCAATTATTATAATAACAACGGGAAGAACATGTGACTCTCGGCTTGGCTAAACGTGTTTTCAACATTAAAACAACCAGTGTCATTGTAACCATAATATCATCCAAACAAATTTTATAATGTTGTACAAAATGTTTACCGCGCTACGGCAAAGCCAAAGGAAGGTTATGATTTTAACAGGCTTTGTATGTTCATCTACAATATTATCACAAATATTCCTCATAGCGAAAAATTACCATGCTCCAATAAATATTTGGGCAGTGATTTTGTTCGTGTAAATACTCATTGTTTTTTCTCGGAAATCTTTAAGTATTAAATAATTATGACTTACTTATATTTAGTTTTTTAATATTATTTTGTAGCAGGTTCTTTTTTTTTGTTTTTTTTTTTTTATGTAAAATGGCAGAAAAAAAGATTCGTGTCGTTTTCTAAATTCTTCTTCTTCTTCGTCGTATCGATGATTCCAGTAGAGGTACTCCCATAATTCGCTAGTCAGTTCCTTCTGTAACTGCCCTGTTATGCTTTACCAGTTTTCCTCAGTAACACTTCAAATTGGAGGAAAATCCGCAATTCATATTGCCACCGCATAAGATTATAGATTGTAATTGATTTAGTATGTATTAAGGTAATCCATAGAAAACTTATAGTTAAACAGCTAAGAGATCTGATGCAATCATTTCTGCAAGACCTGCATACATTTAGATAATTGGCTGCACATTTTCCGCTAATATTACCTCCGATATACCTGATTTACCTGGTCCCTTATGATCGTTTTTTAATCTTTTAATTTTGCGTTATTTTTCCTCAATAATATTTATCAACTCGTTTTCCTTGACGATAACACTTAGATGCTCAACGAACACACCATAGAGTTGCAGTGATAAATGTATTATTATATATGAATTTAATGATAAATGATTTTATTTCTGTAAGTAGGTTTGAACAAACACTTTTACACGTCAATCATATTTTTTTTTTTTAATTAATTATACATATTATGACATTAATTGATGCTTATGTAATAAATCAAGCTCTATAATTTTATTATAGAAATGTTGTTCTGAAAAAATATTGATAATATTCATCACAACAGACTTCCACGGTCTGTCGGCGATTTGGGTGGCATGGACCCCGTATATCGCCTGGCATAACCGACAAGTGTAATTCACAAAAACTGTGTTGGTAATTACAGTGTTATTTGGCAACAGAAGAAATGTATTTAATCTAGTTCTATTACTGTCCATTGTCAGTACACAGTTAACAAGTGAAGTCCGTTAGTCACAACTTTACGTCACGAATGAGGTCAATGGCTTCTATAACGTCCCACTTAGCATTACTTCACTCATATCAAATAATACAACTGACTCCTTCCCACTGAAGGTTAACCTATGTTGAAATAATAATAATTTGTATGAGATAAAAATCACACAAATATCTACAATAAAATATATCCGATACATAATAATCTTAACATAAATAGACGATATACTTATGGATGATATAATCATATAGACTTAAATAGACGATAGGGAGAAAAGCGTCAAAGATCTTCTGTACAAAGAGAGGATCTTCCAAATGGTTACAAGATACAGTTTTACAAAATAGGGATATCTCCGGTATCGTTTTAGCAGTCATTCATATTTTTTAAAGGCAAAGCACGTAAGAAAATTGTTTCCTTAAAGAAATTGCATTAAAATTTCTCCAAGTCTGACGTCAATGATTAAGTTTAACGTCATCAGTTACGCGGTACACTGGCGGGCGTCTCTGTCGTCAGTGACGCCCGCCAGTTCTACTCTATATAATTCTTTGGTTAACTCCTCATCATTTGCGTCATTAAAATGTAAATATGTGTAGATAAGATGGGTATGAGTTGATACATACCTACGTCATATAGGTAATACGGGCTGGTGTCCGCAACTCCACGTCAATGCGCGTATTTTGCGTACGGGAGAACCTACGTCATATAAAAATAAATAGATAATTTATAAATTGGTTTTAAAGTGTTAAGTATTTTTATGTTTTATTATAAATATTAATGATGAGATATTGTTGAGATGGACGAAACGAGAATGGAAGTTTGTAAATGGCGCCAGTGACAGAAAATTTGAAAGGAAATCGTTTGGCATGGTATGGGCATTTGTGATGCGGAGTGATAAGCATGTGACAAAAAAGAGTGATGAAAATAAATGTTGATGGATGGAGAGGGTCCTCCATCTCGTTTCTCGTTGACGTTCCGTTGACAGTGGCGGTGGACAAACGCTGTGAGATGGCAAAGCAATTACGAGGTCGACCATCCCTCATTATATTCTAAAGTACAAAAAACGTGCAAAACCTCACTTCGTAACAAAATACTAGAACAGGTTTTTCAAGTCTTCGTCTATTGTGTGTTGTTCAATAAAATAGTACCTACATGAAAAATACGAGGCGTCTCTGGAAAAATGCGACGTTCACTGAATAAAAAATCTAATAAAAATATATTCTGCGACTCCTGTTGGCGCTACCGCATCCGGTTTGACTACGGCCCACTGTCTCTCGTACAGACTAGTTTCAGGCCTAGATAAAATATTGACTTCTCAATTTTTACTCCTTTTTTGCATAAATTCTGTACCTATATTCAGCTCAATTCTCTTAGTCAAATATAACACGTAAACGAAATTGGATAAACTTGGGTCACTGTGGCACGGTTCCTAAATCTTGAATTATTTTATATTTTTGCAATTTCCGCGTCTTCTTCTCTGAATCAGGTACAGATTGTTAATTGTGACAGGATACTGGCTTTTCAGCATTTGACATGCGTTACAGAAAATGGAATTAAATGGCGTTACCCAAATTTTTTTCATTCCCTTTCCCGTCTCCGTGAGATTTTATTTTTTATTTTATTTAAATGATAAATGATTTTTTTTCTGTAAGTAGGTTTGTACAAACACTTTTACACGTCAAACATTTTTTTTTTAAACTAGATGAGGCCGGCGTTTCCTATCTGAATACTCTTAATGCCGAAACAAACTCAGAGGTCACTTGTCTTTTGTAAAGTCCAACAACAAAAGTTAAACATTTTGTGTCAAATGGCTCCTTTCGCAAGGCTCTAATACTTGGGGCCAATGTAATTCTTCATGCTATCTACTCTAGACCTGCCACGGTGTAGATTGGGTTCCAAAGTGTGTTTATTTTCACACGTACCTGCCGCCTTTGGCAAGCGGCTCCCTGATATTAAGCTGAGATGAGAGATGTATAGATAATTATTATTGGTTTAGAGATAATTTCCATGTGTACGTAGGAAACTCAAACTCAAAGCATTTATTTCAAATAAACTAATTACTGGCACTTTTGAATTGTCAAGGGGTCGGTCAGTCAGAAAGATGAAGCTAGTTGCTCATTCCAAAGGGTAGTAGGTACCTATGGAGAAGAACGGGCAAGAAACTCCATGGACACTCTTTTAAATCAAAATATTGTTACAAAAAAGTGGTTACATCATTCATGTAAAAATTATGTATGTGAGAACGATTTAGAAAGACGTGCAAGTTAAAAGCTTCCGTAATACAAAAATATAAAAAACAATTCAGAAATATAATAAGCAGGAATATGATATAATAAGCCGTGGCAGCTAAGAGATGACCAGTGCCCACTGACGACGCCCGTTCACGAACATGGCGTATGGATCAGCACCATTCAGCTCAACCATTTTGAAGGACTCTTATAAAGATTATCATATACTAATTCAAAATCAAAAGTCATTTATTCAAACTAGGCTGAGAATCAGCACTTTTTGAACGTCAAAATTACATATGATAGTCCACCCAAAACGCCCGCCCTTTACCACTTGCTAGTGCTTTAGAGTTCATTTGCAAAAACGAATTAATTTAAAATTCTCGACTAAGTCCATTACGTAAGTTCGCTAAAGAGTAAATTAATTAAACTTGAGGGAGATGTTTTCAGGTGTCCGACTATTAAATTATGCTACCTTTAAACGTAGAGCTACAGACTTAAAATAAAGAAAGACAAGTTTTTTAGACAAAAATTTAATTGTACCCTTAATAAAACAGCGAACGCTGTTTGTAATTAAAGATATTTTTTTTGAGAAACTCTGATTTAGCACCGGAGATTTTGTTCACTTGTACATATTAATTAAAATAATATGATCTTCTTTAAATCTTTACAAATTAATAAAATTAAAGAGTCTTTTTGTAGTGTCAAAATAACAGCTTTTTACCAAATGTATTTATGAAAGTATATATAGGTACTTTTAACATTTTTTTTAAAATTATGTTGGCTGTCAGTTTGACAGGACTTTCACTGGCCGCCGCCTCAAGAAACTCACCCACACCGGTGCGCCGCGTGAAACGCCCGGATGTCACCATTATGTGGATCGCCCGGAGGCTACGGTGGAGCATACGGTGGAGGTCTGCCCGACTTGGGTGAAGCACCGCCGTGTCCTCGTGGAAGCGATCGGCGCGGTGGCGATCTCTCGCGTCCGGCTCTGGTCCAGGCTATGGTACAAAGCGAGAGGGCATGGGAAGCCATCAGCTCTTTCTGCGAAGCAGTGATGCTGGCGAAGGAGGAGGCGGAACGCGTGAGGGAAAGGCAAAATTCGCGCCCTAACGCCCCTATAGTCGCCGCAGGAGATGTCCTGGGCGTCGGGAATCCCATGCCGATTCCTGGCCACCGTAGGCACAGGCTTGCGGATGGCGAGCAATGGGTAGCTCGCCGATCAATAAGGATAATGCCCGGGTCGACAGCGCGTTGTGTTCCACGCATGCCTCAAAGAGATGTCAGCACCAACGACGGGGTCCGCTACGGCCGATGCCTGCCAGGGTTGCGGGAAATTCCGAAAGGGTTACTGTGGTCCCTGGCACAGGCAACTGAAGGAACACGGGTGGGTTTAAGTCAGTAAGAGTCTGACACGCACTCCCGCTCCGCCCAGAGCTGGAGAAGTTATTTGACGATTTTCCAACCTAAATAAAAAAAGGACTTCATTGTCAGACAGCTGATGTTATAAAGAGTAACTTAGGCTAATTTTTATCCCGATAGCACTTTCCTGTAGGATAATGTCCAATACCAACGCGGGCGAAGCTGTGGGCACAAACTAGTTTAATTTAAATGTTGAGTTTTTATTGAAATGAGAAGATAAATAGAAGAAACGTTGGATTAAACTGTGTTACGTAATTCAAAAAGAGTTGCAAAATGATTCTGACGTAAGTAACATTTTTGTATTCATAAATTCAGCACCGAAAACCTAACCTTCCATTCGCAGCTTCCGCAACCAATTCAAGTGTGTATTTACAGTTACAAGTTTTTTGGTGACACCGTTTACTTTGTTCACAGCTTATGTTTCGGTCCTGCATTGAACCTACATTTTTGGAGTTATGACGAGAGATAACCGGTCCTTTTACCTCTTCATACTTATATGCTTTATTGTACAGTGTTCCAGATAAATTGCTTTACCGGCGCTAAAAGGTCCATAACGAGTATCTAGTTTTCAGCCAAGCTCACTATTAATATAGCCATATAGCTTACTATTATATACAAATTAGAGAATATGTCGGATTTGGCCCAGACATCAGAAGTAAAACTCAGGTATGGCAATACACAGATTTATTTAAATGAAACTATCAGTATCTTAAATATAGAGATAAAATAGAATTAATTAAATAACTAGTGAGGGCGGTTACATAAGGCAGTTTTTTTTTATTTTTATGTATGGCATCGCGCAGTTGGCCTTGAGAGGCCGTAACTGCTTAACCGGTCAATCCTGTGGTGCCTTCGAGCTAACTCAAAGCCTCCAGCGTACCGACTAAACCACGCAGCTCCTTATAAAGGCGATCGCTAGTGGTGGGGGAACGTCACAATATTTTACTGGATTGGATTTAAGTCCTTTAAGCCAAAGATCGATAGAGTGAATGACTTGTCTATGATGCGTCCGGTGCACGTTCCACTAGCGCCATCCAGTCGCTGTCTCTCGCAGCTGCTAAACAATATGGCTGACGTCAAAAATAATTGATGGTGTATTTCTAAATGCACTCATCAGAACGAAAACACCAAGTGGTGTTGTCTCATAACATGAAAAACCTTAATAATGACAAAAAGATAAAATTTCATTCTCCATGAAACATTCATCGTTAAACTTAAATCTTTCACAGAAGAGCAGTGTTGAGTTTCATAGAAGAGTTTACTTTGTGTAAATTATTTATTTAATCACAACTTACTGCTCTCAATACGGTGAAGCAAAATTTCATTTCTCTTTCCTATCGATTTTTTCTTTGTTTCAGTCGTTTGCACGGTATAACTAAGTTGGAAAATTGAAAATAAGTATTTTTTTATTAAATTAATAAGTCCGCCATTGCTGCAATGGTGTAGACATAAATGTAAAAAGGTTTTTGCATATTAACAACGGAAAGGAACTTACTCCTCAATGGCGTTTAAAGAATAGTAGCTTTTTCTCTATGCTTGACTCAGTTCAACTCTTACTTTTTGAGTCTGATATGGCCTCTAGATTTTCTCAGTGTGTATAATTGCTCGATGACTGTTGACGGCATATTGATGAAAATGTAGCTTTATTTGCCAAAGCTTAGCAATACAAGTCATGCTTACAACTTGTTGTTACCAGTATCTGAAAAGTTAAATAGCAGTAAATAAGTTGTACAATGACAACCGGTAATGACGACAAATTTAATACTAAGGACAATAACGAGTGGGCGCTTACCTGATGGCGGGCCTAGTTTCGCAATGCACAGGTAACTTGAATTTGAGGATCTAACCACCTAGCACGAGAATCAAGTCAAGTTATCATCTTTTATTATGTTTTTTTTTTTTTCTGAAAGCTTTACTGAACCTGTACTGTTTTCTGAAGTTATATTCATTGTAATGTTCACTCGCACTCGGTACACTTGATCACGAAAAATAGGGTTGTTGTTGTTTCAATTTAAACACCGTCTTAACCATGTCTTACCCTAAACAATGGCTAAACATCACATGGTTTTGTGGCATCACTTTAGCTAATCAACTGCTAAACATGTATCTAAGAAATGTCTATATTTTTTGTGGTAAGACTGTATGATTTTTGAGTGAACTTCCTTGTTTCATCATTCATCATGACTCACTTCAACTCCGTTCGGCTTTCAAATTGGCGATATTTGTGCAGAACAGGATGTTCTCAAATGAAGTCCTCTCCAAAACGAATCCCAAAACATTCTTATTTCTTTATACATATTATTCAAGGTTATACAAACCGAATATGTCACAACTAGAGCTTAGTTCCTTCCGTGAACTGTCACAGACAGATAGACGAACCACAATAAAGAAGCCGTCCTTTTCTCGACCTACAAACACAGCTGATGGACCTGAAAAAATAAATGGAAAACTTTTATGGTAGGTACTTGTAATATCGAATCCTGACAAAGTAATCTTACCGCTGTTGTAATTTTTTTTTCGATAAAAGACACTTAATACTATGTACCTATGTAATTATTTACTAAGGACTGAGAGCTTTTATAGCATGTCTCAAGACATAATATATCAGTAATTGTCAATTTTTCAAGTTACCAAACATGTGCGTGCATCTTACCGCAGAGGCAAATTGACGTAGAGGACCATCCCAAATTCTACCTGGGTAGCAAAGTGGCTCATTATTGTACCTGGCCGGTTTAAAAACACTATTCATTGTTATTTTAATGCGTCTACGTACATATAGGTACTCCATCTCCGTTGCATTGAAAAAATCTCGAAGTTTCCATGTACAAAAATATACCTATGTAATACCTAAATGGCGAAAAGAATAGAAAAACATTAAGGAAACTCAACAAACTACTAGATGGGTACATTATCCGCCAGAAATCCCAATACCGCTAGGTATCACGAAGGATAATTGACATTACCATATTAAGCTTTTCCAATTACTCTTACATAAACTTCAAGCCCTATTTTGCCTAAACAATGAACCTAACTACGGTAGGTTCCTACTAATTAAACAAGCTAGCCACAATGAAGCCTACTTTTCGCTTTGTTTACGCCTTAATCTTGTTTACTAAGTACAGTTCAGAAAAGTGAACAAAACATGTTTTGATTTAATAAAACTGACTTGCTTATTATTCATCGCTTGTTCTTGATGTAAAATGTTTAATGCCAGTGCTAATTAACACAACAAATTGTAGGGGAACAAAATAAATTGTTTCGGAGAGTCATAATTTTTTTAAATGTTTTACACGTCATCATCATCACCATCCACAGTCCTGCTTCACATACACCTGTCTTTTCTTGTGCTAATCCGAACGCTCCCGAACCAGCCTCATCCAGGTTCTACCCTCGCTAGCAACAATGTCGTCCGCCCACCTTGCCGCCGGACGACCGACACATCGTCTTCCAGTCCTTGGATGCCAATCGGTCACTGCTTCACTCCACTGTCATTACTGCGCCAGGTGTCCTGCCCAACTCTATTTGAGTTCAATAACTCGTTTTCCGATAGCGAAAAGCTTCGTAGGTCTTCGGATCTCGATGTTTGGAACTCAGTGTAATAGCCTTATGCCAAGCATGGGACGCTTCATAGCTTTCTATGCAACTTTAACCCTGCACACAGCCTACTGCGTGTACGTCCACGTCTCAGCACCGTACGTCATGGTGGGCAGAACCATCGTGCATTAAAAGAGGCACACGTGAAGATTTTGTCCAAGTTGCCTATTTGGCACACTCGGGGTATTTACTTTCAACCTTGCTGACTGTACTACAGAATGGAGCGTGAGAACGCTCCATTCTGTAGTCCATTCAATCAAAGTCAAAAGTCATTTATTCAAACTAGGCTGAGAACCAGCACTTTTTGAACGTCAAAATCACATAAGACAGTCCCCCCAAAACGCCCACCCTTCACCACTTCCCAGTGCTTTAGCTGGGAAGAAGAAGTGGCGGAACAAACTCCCCAGCAGCACTGCTGTCTGTTCAGTATCATAGTAACAAATCATCTTTTCATCTCATCTATTCATAGGCATGAACTGTGATTATTTGTTTTCAGTATCAAATCATATTTAAAGTAATAGCGTCTAGTTTTTTTAATGACAGTTGTATTTTCTTTTTTCTCTCAAAAAGGTAGATACAGTTTACGGTCATAAGTTACATCAAGATTCTAGCCTTGGTGAGAGCTGAAATTTATACTCAGTTTGTGACCTCAGATTATAATCCATTATGTTTTTTTAAATACTAAAAGAAATTCCGACTTAGCAAAGAAAAGTTCTATGTGCACTTAAGAACACTCAGCTCGGGCGTGCTGTGAACATGAGTTCCATTTTACCGTGTTCTAGGGAAACTCCTGTCCATCCTCCACCATCATAGTGGTCAATGACCTCATTAACAAGAGAGTTTGTAGTTTGCAAACATAATTATTATTATCTTAAATTGTATAATTATAACAATTTCAATTGTAAACCTTTAGTATATTTTGTTGTAATTGTGTTTGTGTCATCTAGGTACTTTCAGTGTTATTTAAGGATTTACTCAATTTTGTGTCGTACCTACCATTGATAAGAAATTTTATTCCCACACAGTGGACCTAACTATTGTAGCTAATAAAAAAATAAATTTACCACTTTATTATGTATCATAATTTATTACTATTTAAAAAATAATCGCTTAAAAAAATAACTTAAAATAAAATATAAAATTAAAACAGTTGCGGTATTTTTGACCTTAATGAAAAGAGATAACGAGAAAACTTAAGGTAGCTACATCGATGGTAAATATTTGTTACGCATTCGGTTTCAACTAAGGAATCGATTGCTTGGCAAGCATTGATTGTTTGGCAAGTGAACGTTTAAACAATAACTGTTTACCAACTAGTACTTTTACCAATTTTTATGTAGACTAATATTTCAGTTGGAATATCTCATTTTACGCATAATAAAATTTGCCAAATATTAATATTAACTATTCCATAAGTAACCATAAATTTTACCTGTTTCAGACAAATTCAAGCACATAAACTTACGAAGAAGTACGCAAATGACATCAAATTTTGGTCTTAAGATTGTTTGCTGTAATAAATCATTTGATTAAAGACCAAATGCCTAAATGACATTATCCTTGTAAATATTCTGCCAAGTAAAAATTATACCAAATGAAAATGTGCGTACTAAAATCATCCCAACATTGCATTGGTATAAAAAAAGGTTAATTGTTTGCCTAATTTGTTTGGGTAGTGAAATTTTGGCAAAATCTTTTCGGCAAAACGGCCGGCAGGATCTCAACTGTATGTTTGCCTTAGCGTATCATGTAGCGGTGGGCGCTGAAGCAGATGGACCGGGAGCTCCTCCTGGAAGCCTCGATCGTGCAGGCCTGGGTGTCATCACCGGACAGGCCTGCCGATATTGACAATGAGGCGGAGTGGTTCCGGGAGGCCATGTCCGAGATTTGCGACGTGGCAATGCCCCGAGTCCATCCAGGAAGCGCCCGACGTCAGGTGTACTGGTGGTCGCAGGAGCTGGAGACGCTACGCAAGGCGTGCGTCGCAGTGCGACACCTGTACTCCAGGCACCGTAGGCTCCGCATCCGCCCTCCGGATGCGGAAGCGACGGAGGCGGAGCTGTACGAGGGATACAGAGCGGCGAAGACTGCCCTCCAAGAGGCTGTCCAGCGGGCCAAATATACGGCCCGCGAGGAGTTGGTGGAGACTCTGAACGGAGATCCATGGGGGCGCCCTTACAAAATGGTGCGGAATGAACTCCGCACCTGGGCCCCCCCGCTGACGCAGAGTCTCCGCCCCCAGCTGGTGGAGGAGGTGGTGAGCGCTCTGTTCCCTTCACGGGGGGAGCATACTCCCCCGCCCATGGCTCCGCCGCTCGCGGTGGCTGAAGCGGACCACGCGGACGACGACGACACACCTGAAGTGACCGGGGTAGATCTGAGAGTGGCGGTAGATAGGCTGAAGGCCAAAAATACCGCCCCAGGACCCGACGGCCTGCCAGGGAAAGCCTGGGTCCTGGCCTCGACGGCTCTTGGGCCTCGACTAGAGGCGCTCTTAAGCGCATGTATGGAGAGAGGCCAGTTTCCACTCCGTTGGAAGACGGGGAAGCTGGTCCTCATTCGGAAGCCAGGGCGCCCTGCGGACTCTCCGTCCGCATACCGGCCCATTGTGCTGCTCGACGAGGTCGGCAAGCTCTTTGAGAGAGTAATTGCAGGCCGCCTCGTCGGGCACCTGGTGAGGACGGGGCCGGATCTTGCGGATAGTCAGTTCGGCTTCCGCAAGGGGCGCTCGACGGTGGACGCCATCATGCGCGTTAGAGCCCTCACGACGGGGGACGCGGTGTCTCGGGGCGGGGTTGTCGTGGCGGTGTCACTCGACATCGCCAACGCATTTAACACCCTGCCCTGGAGTTGCATTGGGGAGGCACTCCGGTATCACCGGGTGCCAACCTACCTCCGTCGAATAGTCGAGGCATATCTGACGGACAGAGCCGTCATCTACCCCGGTCGCGATGGGGAGTGGAACCGGCGAGAGATGTCGTGCGGTATCCCATAGGGATCGGTTCTAGGGCCGCTCCTGTGGGACATCGGTTACGACTGGGTGCTGCGGGCCGACCTCCCTGATGGCGTCAGCGTGGTGTGCTACGCTGACGACACGCTGGTCCAGGCGCAGGGGAGGTCGCATCAGGCGGCGGCCGACGCGATGACACGCGGGGTTGCGATGGTCGTGGAGAGGATCCGGCAGTTGGGTCTCGAGGTGGCTTTGCACAAGTCCGAGGCCATGTCTTTCCATGGGCCCCGGAACAGGCTACCATCGGGATCCCAACTAACGGCAGGAGGGGTTCATATCGGCGTCGAGTCCACGATGAAATACTTAGGACTCGTGCTCGATAGCCGGTGGAACTTCGTGGAGCACTTCCGATGTTTGGCCCCCAAACTGGAACGGACTGGGGCCGCCCTCAAGCGGCTCCTGCCCAACCTGAGGGGTCCAAACGCCTCCTGCCGGAGGCTTTACGCGGGGGTCGTGCGGTCCATGGCTACATATGGGGCCCCGGTGTGGGCGCGTTCACTGCGGCGGAGAGCCGCCCACTATCTGAACGCGCCCCAAAAGGTGGTAGCCGTAAGGCTGATCCGGGGCTACCGCACGATCTCGGGCGAGGCGGCAAGCCTCCTTGCCGGACTGCCGCCGTGGGATCTGGAGGCGATAGTCCTCGCGCGCCTGTATGAGTGGCGTGCGGAGGCACTACGCCGGGGGGAAACCCCGCTTCCGCGGCAAATCGCGGCGGAGCGGACGGACCTCCGGTGCGATCTCATGGCGGCATGGAAGGAGCGACTGTCGCAACCCAGCGCAGGGCACGCCACGATAGCGGCGGTAAGACCCCTCTTTCAGGAGTGGCTAGAGAGGCGTCACGGCGTCCTCACCTACCGCCTGACGCAGGTCCTCACCGGACACGGATGTTTCGGGAGGTTCCTGCAAATCATCAGGCGGGAGGAAACGCCCGGGTGTCACCACTGCGATGATCGCCCCGAGGACACGGTGGAGCATACGATGGGGGCCTGCCCTGCATGGGCGGAGCACCGCCGTGTCCTCGTAGAGGCGATCGGCAGCGGCGGCGACCGCTCACGCCCGGCCCTGGTTCAAGCCATGGTCCGGGGCGAGGGGGAGTGGGAGGCAGTCGCCTCCTTCTGCGAAGCAGTCATGCTAGCTAAGGAGGTGGCGGGACGGGAGAGGGAGAGAGTCTCCCGTCCAAGCCGCCGCGGTGGACGCTCCGGGCGTCGGGAGCCGCGTGACGACTCCCGGCCACCGTAGGCGCGGGCCTGCGGGCGGTGAGTAATGGGTAGCTCACCGTCTGATCAGGACCAGGCCCGTGCTGGAAGGCGCGTACGTGTTCCACGCGCGCCTCAAAGAGATGTCAGCATCGAAGAGGGGGCCCACTAGGGCCCAAGCCTGCCGGGAAAGCGGGATCATCCAAAAGGGGTACCGCTGACCCGGAACATAAAGGGCCAAGGAAGGAACACGGGTGGGTTTTAGTCAGTAAGAGTCTGACACTCCCTTCCGCTCCACCCAGAGCGGGAGGGGTCATTTGATGATTTCCCATCCTCAAAAAAAAAAAAAAAAAAAGCGTATCATGTACATTTTCTAACCGCGTCTCTTTAGTTTAGCATAACCAACCTGTATTGTTCCCACTGCTGGAACACAGGCCACCTCTCTATGAGAGGGAATGGGCCATAATCCACCACACGGTCCTAGTGCGGGTTGGTGGATGTCACACATCTCTTCGAATTTTCGGTTTCAAAGACATGCCGGATTACTCACAATGTTTTCCTTCACCTTTTTGAGAGCAGTGGTGATGAAATTAAATACACCAGGCAGGCACCTGCCTGGGTTCAAAATCAGGACCTCCAACTCGTAAGTCGGGGCCGATTCCACTGGTCCACCGCGTCCCTTTATGGAAGTATAATTAAACAATTAAGAGCAAAAGTAATCAAGCGGTGATAAATTTGCGCCTAGCCTTGCCGACCTCGTTGTGGTTTCGTATAAATAAATCATGAGAAAATGTTTTCATAATTATTTAACCATAATTACTCATTATGATTTAGCTATTATGCGCATGCTGCTCTTGGTACTTTTCTTGTTTTCAATTTATTATTCCTGACCTGCACTTTGCAATAATAATTAAAACTAAAAAGTAATTCACTTTTAATAAAATAAATTATTTCTTTTCTTATTTTTACTTATTTAAAACATGTTTGTATCGTATCCATTGACATCATTGACTTATAAGCTCAATGATTGACATACCTACTTAATATTGTAACATTTGATGTAATATTATGGCATTTTTCTATTTTGTGATTCAAATGATTTGACATTAATTTGTAAAATGGAAATATATGTTTGAATGTGTTCTGGTGTGTTCGAAGTTACTGTTCAGCTACTACTTTTTGGGCTTTTCCATGGGTTTTGTGATAAATAAAATAACAAGTTATCGTTGCAATGATCGTTAGCGAATGTAATTTTTTAATAAAAGTATACAGCAATCGAGGGAAAAGGAACGGGAACAAACGGGCCAATCACAACAAGCTATCACGTCACTTAGCTGTGCTGTGATTGGCTTACGATGACGCGACCTAATGCCGTTTGGATATTCATCCTAAACATGCCCGCGGCCTTGAAAGCTTCAGCTTACAATTGAGTTTTCTATTTACTCATCTTCGACCAGAGGGCAGATCTTCGTGTATGGCCGTCTCACGATGCCTGATGATGTCTGAATGTCTGCTACTCGTGAGATACCATCGTTGCCAGGTATCGTCTTCATGATCCGACCCAATTGCCATTTCAACGGTGGAAGGTTGATGTCTTTAATAATGACAAGCGTGTCAGGTTTTAGCTCTGCCATATTTTTCCTCCATTTGGTTCTAGTTTGTAGCTCCGAGATGTATTCCTTGGCCCAGCGCGACCAGAACTGCTGCCAGATCTGTTCCACTCTCTGGTAGCGAGTCAATCGATGAACAGGTAAGTCTCGCAGGTCATCTTCACAGACTGGTGCGGTTAGTGGTCGTCCGATCAAAAAGTGTCCAGGGCTAAGGGGAAGATAGTCTCGAGGATCCGAAGACAATGGAGTCATTGGTCGAGAGTTCAACATCGCTTCGATTTGACATAATACTGTAGTGAGTTCCTCGAAGGCTAAGTGAGCGTTGCCCATTACTCGGCGAAGATGGTACTTGCATGATTTGACCCCAGCTTCCCACAAGCCACCGAAATGCGGGGAATATGGGGGAATAAAAGAAAATTGAATTTGTTGACCCCTTGCGTAGTCAATAATGTCTTTCCTACATTTTAATAAAAACTGAGCAAAATCATTACTTAAGCCTACAAAATTGCGTCCATTGTCCGAAAATATTTCTGACGGCTTCCCGCGCCGTGAAATGAAACGCTTAAGCGCAAGTAAGTATGCATCAGAAGAGAGGTCACTAACTAATTCCAAGTGGACTGCGCGCGTCGTGAAACAGATAAACAGACAAATGTATGGTTTGATTACTTTCGCGCCTCTGCCCTTACGATTTTGTATGAACACCGGCCCTGCGTAGTCTACACCTGTGCGAATAAACGGAAAGCTAGCGGTTACCCGTTCTTTAGGCAGGTTGCCCATAAGTGGGCTTAATGTTTTACCTCGAATGCGCTTACAGATCACACATTGTTGAGTCACCTTCTTAGCTAGGTTTCTACCTGACAGTGGCCACCAATTTTCGCGCAAACGGTATAGTAACGCTTGAAGTCCGCAGTGCATAGATTGGTTGTGTTCGTGCCTAAACAATAAAAGTGTAAAATGATGTTCAGAAGACAAAAGAATCGGGTGTTTTTTACTATAATTAAAGTCAGGCGAATTCTTTATCCTACCTCCCACTCTAATTATATCTCCACTATCCAGAAACAAATTTAAACTCGCAAGGCTAACGCTTGACTTGACATATTTTCCATTCTTTAGTAAATTATACTCAACTGGAAATGATTCCATTTGTGATAATCGTGCAAGTTTACTAATGGCCTGTCTTAACTCAATAATAGTGATCGTACCTGTCAGCTGATTTGTTTTGTTACGCGCACAGCTGTTGTGAATGAAGCGCAGTACATAAGCAGCGACATGAGTCATGCGGTTAAAATGCGAAAACTTATTGAATGGAAAAAATGTTTCGACAGTAGTAGTTTTTGTTAATAATGAGTTTATAACATTTGCTTTGAGTTCAGGTAACTCTTCAGGCGAGATGTCATTAACATTCGGAATTAATTGCGAGTTTAAATTGCTATCAAAGTCAAGGCCGTGCATAAATTTAGGGCCTTCCCACCATAATGTGGATGAAGACAAGTCTTCAAGACTCACACCACGCGAAACAAGGTCAGCAGGGTTATCTATTCCACTTACATGTCGCCAAGAATACCCACTCGTAAGTTCGTTTATTTCAGCGACTCGGTTTTGCACAAAAGTTTTAAGCAAATTAGGTGCCATGCGCAGCCAACCTAACACGATAGTCGAGTCGGTCCAAAATGTGACGTCATCAAAGTTACGAGTAAGTGAACTGTTAATCCTGTCAAACAGCCTAGCACCCAGCAACGCACCGCAAAGTTCCAAACGCGGTATACTAACGGGTTTCAATGGAGCCACTTTACCCTTAGAAATAAGCAATTTCACTGTCACCTCACTAATACCTACACTACGCACATAAGCGCACGCGCCATATGCAGTTTGCGAAGCGTCTGTAAAAATGTGTAACTCAGTGCGAGTAGAATCACATTGAAAGACGTGTCGTGGAACTTTGATAGTGCGAAGATAAGAAAGATTTTCAACAAACCGATTCCATGTTCGCATGACATCAGTGGGAAGCGGATCATCCCAATCTAATTTTAATAACCAAAGTTTTTGCAATAATACCTTGCCGATGATTACAGAAGGGCTCAACAATCCCAATGGATCATATATCTGAGAAACAGTTGACAGAATTATGCGTTTAGTAACAGGATTGTTGCCGTTTTGAAATTGCGTATGGAAATTAAACTCGTCCGTGATGCTATACCAACCTATACCTAACGTTCTACATTGACTGTTATCACCTAAATTTAAGTCACGAAACATACTGTGATCAGGCTGTGACGTCGTTGGAGCTGATGCACCGTCAAGTTCGAAGTTAAAGGTCCATTTGCGGAGTAGAAAGCAGCCGGACTTAAGAATGTCTGATGTACGTTTGCAAATGTCGAGCAGTTTGACTTTGTCGTCATACGAGGTCAAAAGGTCATCTACGTAGAAATCGTCATTTATGACCCTTTTAACTTCGGGGTCCGTACACTCAGCTCCTAATTGCTTAAGACACCTAACACTAAGAAAGGGCGCCGACGCTGTACCGTATGTTACGGTGTTCAGCTGATAGAACTCAAGCTGTCTTGTCGGATCATCACGCCACATAATAAGTTGCAGGTCACGTTGAGAGGGATCAACAAGGACTTGACGGTACATCTTCTCGCAATCTGCAATTGCTGTGAATTTAAATTGTCTGAACCGTAGCAAAATGCCCAGCAAGTCTCCCTGAATAGGAGGTCCTACAAGCTGGATATCGTTGAAAGATTTGCCGTTACTAGTCGCAGCACTGGCGTCGAACACTACACGAAGCTTCGTAGTCGTGCTGTGCTCTCGAAAAACGCCGTGATGCGGCATAATATAGTAAGGACTCGTGTAAGAATCAACTCGAGTCATGTGACCCAAGTTGACATATTCGTGTATGAAATCAGTGTATAATTTCTTATAACTAATAGGTGCGCGTAATAACCCATTTTCTAAGGACAAAAAACGACGCTTTCCCTGGGGAAATGATTCACCCAAAGCATCGGGCGACTCTTTGAGAGGAACGTGAACACAAAATCGTCCATCTTTATTGCGCGTAGTGGTTGTGATGAAGGACTGTTCACAGGCCTGCTCTTCGTCTGTGTGTGTATTCCGAAGCTTGGGTAACTCCTCCAACTCCCAGAACTGACGTAGCTGATTGTCCATGGATTGAGTGAAGTTACATTGGACATGTCCATTAAGATGTGTATTATTAATAGGACCCGATATTATCCAACCTAACTTCGTATTCTGTAAGAACGGACCGTTCGGTAAACGCATCTTGCCATCGATAAGCAAGTCCCAAAATCGATCCGCGCCTATTAACACATCTATCTTTTGCGGCCCTAAAAATCGCGAATTTGCCAGCTGCAGGTGTTCAGGAATCCTAAACTGTGTGCTTTGTGCCTGCATAGGAGGCAATGTGGCCGTTATTTCAGATAGAACGAAACATTTAATGTGAATTGAGTAGGAATTAATACGTGATTTAATTTCTAGATCACATGTTTGTGTACAATGTGATACCGAATTACCTACTCCTCGTATTTCATGAGTGGACTGTATTAGCGGAATATCTAACAATTCGCAAAACGAACGTGTAACAAAGCAGCTCTGGCTACCGCTGTCGAGTAATACACATGCGACATGATAATTATTACGTTTATCAGGAATCTCAACTAACGCAGTAGATAAAAGAACCGGTTGCACATCTATGCATTGCGTATGGGTGTGTGTATCAGTGTGAACATTGCTAACTTGAATGAATTGCTTTCCGTTATTGGGATCCTGCACCGCGTCAGAGACGCGCGGTGGGGGCGCGCATGGTGTGATAGCCACTGCCGCCGCAGTCGTCGTACCTGTCGCGGTACAGCTAGATTGACTGGAATCATTAGGATGAATTAGTGAATTATGTTTCATATTACATTGTTTACAAGGTCCCCACAAGCAACCATCTAAAGTGTGTCCGGAGCGCAAGCAATTCTCACACAAGTTATTATCTTTAATGTTCTTTAATTTGCTTTGTAAATCCATATTAATGAATTGTGTGCAAGTGTAAATTGGGTGTTTACCTTTGCATACCACGCACAGTCTACGCGCTTTACGGCTCGCTGTTGACGGTGGGTTACTTGAAGAAACATTGCAGTGTGCTACATTACCTCTGACATTTTTTGTTTCTGTCTTATGGTGATCTTTTGTGTGTGATAATGCTAATGTTTCCAACAAATCAGCCTTACTTTTGAGGAAATTAATCAAACTGTCAACCTTCAATTTAGTTCTAGGAGAAGTGTTTGCCAACAATAAACCTCTATGTTGTTCCCACTCTCGTTCTGTGGATTTATCTAGCTTAGAAACAACTATATATATTATAAGCGTATCCCAGGTATCTGTTGGCTCATCAAGGCTTTTTAAAGCGCGTAAATTGTTAATAATTGTATCTATAAGTTTTCTAATTAGTGAAGGTGACTCTTTCAATGGCTGTATTGAGAACAATGCTTTTAGGTGACTATTCACTAGTAATCTATCATTATCGTACCTATTTAGGAGTAGTTCCCATGCCACAGAATAGTTAGCAGCAGAAATCTCTAGCGCATTTACAACTGATTCGGCGCTTCCTTTGAGCGAAGATTTTAGATAATGGAATTTTTGAATATTACTAATCTCAGTCGAATTGTGCACCAAAGATATAAATGTGTCCCTATATTCGAGCCAGTGTTCATACACGCCGTCGAACGTAGGCAACATGATGGTCGGTAATTTAACGGACACTGGCCTGTTTATATGCTGACACGGTTTGGAACAATCAGTGACCTCTTCACTGACGCTAATAATGGATTCAGCTCGGGCAATAGTGTTATAGTAGCCGTCTTCGAACTGTTGGCGCTGATCTAACTGATCATCTATATCACTATCGGAAACTAGTTCTTCAAGTTTTGACTGTATTTCATTAAATTCACTAAATAAAATCTCAGCACCCTTTACACGTAATTTTAAATCTATTTTTAACTCACTAGATATAGTTGATACAATGATAGTATTTAAATAATTAGCAAGTTTAGTTAACCTGCCCTTAACGATGCCACGTTTCCTAACCAAATCGCGCATGATTTGCTCAGTTTTTCCATCACTAATAGTTCTAGGGGACTTATCACGTGTTTTGCTAGGACCCTTCCCATCATCAGCCATTAACGGCATCCCGGTGGCTTGTAAAAAGTGGAGTACTCACGTGCACGCAAAGTGACTGCGTGTAAAACGGCTGGTGCTAGTAGTGACACGATCAGCCGGTGTGTCGCTCTGCGCAATGGGCAACCCTCACCAACACCCTCACTGGAATCAGATCATAAAACGGTATTACACTTATGAACTCAGCAGGTCTTGAAAACTGGAACTTAATAAACGCACCGTATGTCCGCTTGTTCTTCCAAATCTCCGATTGTCCTTTCACATCAGTAAGATTGAAGGCTCTTGCGTGAATATGCTGCTGAATCTCCGCTTCCAAGTGTAATTTCGCTCGTCTTTATGTGGCTGCGTGGTAGTAGCAGCGTAGCAGTCCAAAGGTCGCTTGACTCGACGATTTGGTTTTGATGCTTCAAATCCTCGAAATATGGCTCTGAAGGTCCAAATATGTTTGAATGTGTTCTGGTGTGTTCGAAGTTACTGTTCAGCTACTACTTTTTGGGCTTTTCCATGGGTTTTGTGATAAATAAAATAACAAGTTATCGTTGCAATGGTCGTTAGCGAATGTAATTTTTTAATAAAAGTATACAGTAATCGAGGGAAAAGGAACGGGAACAAACGGGCCAATCACAACAAGCTATCACGTCACTTAGCTGTGCTGTGATTGGCTTACGATGACGCGACCTAATGCCGTTTGGATATTCATCCCAAACATATAATAATATTCTAATTATTATTTAAAATGATATTGATTATGATTTGCATGCCCATGTGACGGTAGAACATGGAGAACTAACTTCTATGTACCAATTATTTACCCATGTTTGCAAAGAAATAAATGATTTGATTTGATTTACAAAATGGTCTAAGCTTATAAATGAGGAGAAGACTTAAGACAACAAAACAAAATAATATAATTATTAGTCAATGTTTAAGTCGATAAGGGTATTTTCTCTACTACCGAGATTTTAGCTAGAGCTTTTGTTCTTATATTGTTTTTGTATTTTTTTTGTAACGTGAATAAGTACTCTATTTTTTTTCTATTTTGTTGTGAATGCTGTGCACGTCTGTAATTGACGAAAACACTAGTTCATGTATCTGCTGTTCTCTGTTTTTTGTAAATGTTTGGGTTGTTGATGAGTCTTATTATTAAATAAATAAATAATGTAATTTTCTTTGATCAATCCAGTTTAATGTTATAATCTAAACTTCGTATTATCGATACATTTAACAGCATTAAAATAACATCGTTATGTAACGTGTTACATTACAATATAATTACACTTCAAACGTGTCACGAATTGTAACACAAAATTAATTTTCTCTTGTCTTAATAATAATAACGGGATCCTTTGATACTGAGGATTTACCTTGATTACTTGTTTCGATTTATATTACATACAGTTTTGAAATGTATTGAAATACCAACAATACTACACAATTTGGAGACATCAACGTCATAATAAATGGAAACACTGGCAATACTAATGCTGAGTATTTTGGAACTATCAAATAAATCCATTTTCTTTTTTTTAGGGTGGGAAATCATCAAATAACTTCTCCCGCTCTGGGCGGAGCGGGAGGGCGTGTCAGGCTCTTACTGAGTAAAACCCGCCCGTATTTCTTCAGTTGCCTATGCGTTACAAACCACGCGTTACAAACCACGCTGACTTACCGTGGCCCCTGCACGGTAAGTCAGCGTGGTTTGTAACGCTGACGACACGCTGGTCCTGGCGCAGGAGAGGTCGCGCCAGGCGGCGGCCGAACTAGCGACACGCGGGGTTGCGACAATCGTCGAGAGGATCCGGCAATTGGGACTCGAGGTGGCCCTGCACAAGTCCGAGGCCATGTGTTTTCATGGTCCTCGGAACGAGCCACCGTCGGGTTCCCAAATAACGGTAGGAGGGGTTCACATCGGCGTCGAGTCGACGATGAAGTACCTGGGACTCGTCCTCGACAGCCGGTGGAACTTCGTGGAGCATTTCCGACGTTTGGCTCCCAGACTGTAAAGGGCCGGAGCTGCCTTAAAGCGGCTCCTGCCCAATCTAGGGGGGCCAAACGCCTCCTGCCGGAGGCTCTACGCGGGGTTCGTGCGGTCCATGGCCCTTTACGGGGCACCGGTGTGGGCGCGTTCTTTGAGGCGGCGGCCAGCCCGCCGGTTGAACGCGCCCCAAAGGGTCATGGCCACCCGGCTGGTCCGGGGGTACCGTTCGGTCTCCGGTGAGGCGGCAAGCCTCCTTGCCGGATTACCGCCATGGGATCTGGAGGCAAAAGTCCTTGCGCACATTTGGGAGTGGCGCGAGGAGGCGAAACGCCGGGGCGTAGCTCCGCTGCCGCGAGAAATCACGGTACAGCGGACAGAGCCCCGGCGGGATCTCAGGGCGGCATGGAGAGTGCGACGGTCGCAACCCAGCGCTGGGCAAGCCACAATAGCGGTCTAAGAGCCAAACGTCGTAATCTGGGAGCCTAACGTCCAATCTATATAGTACCTACCTACAACCCTTTTGTATTCATTGGGCTCCTTTTTTTTCTTTTCTTCGCGCGATGTTTTTTCGACCAAAATAACTATAATATGTTTAAACCTTTTATTAATTACTAGCTAATTACAATACGTAAAATATTTCGACAAAACTAACGTTTAAAGTTTTTATGAACCCACTAGCGTGTAATATACCTACGAATAATAAAGATGATAGAATTTAGTTATTGTATACTTCCAAGCAAACATGTTTTTACATATTTCTCAAAACACAGTCGGACTGTATAATAATTAGGTATGTACGTCATCACGATAGTCGTGACGAAGACGACTTTAAGTGATCATCACTATGACGTATTAAAAATAAACTTTATGTAACTTAATTACTGCATTTACAAAAATACATAATAATTGATATGTCTTGGAAATCTCTAGTTTTTTATTTTAATCATCGCGTTTTTGTGACGTTGCGCGTCGTAATGACGTATTACTCATTCTTATACGTCAAAATGACATATTAAAACAATTTTTTTGGCGGTTCTTGCGTTTCATTCCTTTTCGGTAAACCTTTACCTCCTAATTTACGTAATACATGACGTATAAACGATACATTTGAGATGGAAATAATCTTATTCTTCCTTCCTCCGTTTGTAACGGTTTATGCAAAAAGGATAGCAACCTACGTCATTGTGGTGACGTCAGAATGATCGTTTTGATAAATTATTAACATTTTCTAAACTGCACCTTAAACGTCTTAGAATACAGTTGACTGACTTTAAGTGCATAATGGTAATTGCTATAAAGGGCAGGTATTCCTTTGTTCATATCGACAGTCGTTAGTCTTCGCCCTCAGACCATTGAGCCCTTTCTGTTTCTGTCGTAAAAGGACGAGCAGCATTTGACTATGGGTTTATTTAAGGATGTATCCTGGGTGTATTGATTTTAACGATATTTCATTGGGACCATGCCCGTACAAACCACCAAATTCAATTTCATAATAATTCTCAATAATTGGGATCAAAAGTTAGGTTAACCTAACTTTTGATCATAGTTTCACCGTATATTTAAATCCATATTTAACCAAGGTCAAAACCTTGGTTAAATATGGATTTGTATATCTTTGCCATGACGGGCTGGTTTGCACAATTTTTGTTGTTTATTCGGCTAATGATTAAATAACGGTCCTGCCTTACCAAGACCACCAAAACTGCTCCATAATGTCATTTAACACTACGCAAACAGGATTGAGGCAAGCGAGTAGAGTAATCAGCGTTTATGGTTTCAACTAAGGTAGGGGGTTTATACGTCTTACGTCTCAACCGCATTTGGAAGGAAAAGCCGAAACGATTTAAAGGCCGGACCTAGATGTACCTAATAGCTAACTAAATCTTGGCCAAGATCGGAAGAATCGTCGGGCAGTTGCCCACCAGACACGACACCCGCCTGGTGGCGGGATCCTCCCTTTTCTATGGAGGTGTGAGTGAACTTTACACCCTGTTCCTCATGCCTCTATAGGTTAACTTAATACACACCCACTGCAGAAGAACCGCGGCCTCTTCTCATATAGAGAAGGCACGAGCAATGGTCACCACGCTCAAGACGGGTTGGCGATTACTGACTTACCTATATTAATTATAAGTCCAGGTTTCCTCACGATGGTTTTCCTTCATTGATGTCAGTAATGTACAAGATAAACTCGAAAAGTTCATTTGAATTAAAAGAGTCACATTGGTACTTGCCCGGATTTGAACCCACAACCTCGCGCATGAGAGGCGAGGCCTTAACCGCTGGGCTATCACGTATGTTAAACTAAAAACGTGATAAAAACAACTGGAAGTGGAACCCAAGAGCGGTTCTCACATCATGGGTAGGTATAACAAATTCCTACAGTCCAGCCGTCGTCGTGAGAATGCGTTATTAACACCTGTCATACAAACGTAGACAGAGAAACTAACATACAAAGGAATACGTGTTTTTCGATATTGATATTTATTAGCTAGTAGAGTTGTCGCACTGACAGGTGACAGGATGCATTCTCTCGACGGCAATGGCCGGACTGTAAGTAATCTTAATCCAAGTGAAATTTGGTCGTTATTTCACTTCTCATATACAACGCCAATTTTTTTTCTTTGTGTAATTGAATGAAAATCAATATAAAATATGTTATAATATAATATAATATGTAATATCCTCTAAAATCTTATGGACCTTCTAATGATATACACCTTTTTAAATTAATGAAACTATAAAAACTTATTTTGCGCTTCTAATGAGGCATACTTTTTTTTATTAATTGAGCTTTTTTTTAACTTACTGGCCTTTTCTGACAGTTGATCGCAGTTACTTGGCTATTTACTGTTTTTAGGACCCCAAAATAGGAATAATTTGAGGTTCACAAATAGAGGCAAAATAATTATATTACAGTGTTCAATAATATGTTAGGAGCGGAAAATGAGAATTTTGGCACTTACATAGAATAAATATCGCAAAAAATTTTTTCGACAGTCATCAAAGAAATATAATATACAGGGTCAAATAAAATTTGTTAGCGAAACTCTTCAGACGTGAAGAGTATTGATATAGATAAATATGATAAAATAAAAAGATTTTATGTTTTTTTCAGGGGTCAACCAATGACCGCTGCTTCTATTGTTACTTGAAGTATGAGTTCAGAAAATATGTTTTATCGTGTTAAGCTATCGATACCTAATCACGTCTGTAAAGTTGACACAAAACAAAACAGACTTTTTAAATTGATATCTCAAGTGAATACACTAAAGTAATAACAGAGACATTGCAGATCTATGCGTGGCCATCCCAGAAAAAATGCTTGAATGATTTTTGTACTAGTAATTAGGTAGGTACACCCACATTCACCCTTCAAACTGGAACCAAATCAATGCTGCTTGGTGGCAGAAATGGGTATTAGTACTTCTGCTGATGTGCCCTTTCTTCTCTTGCTGTTAAACATTTCAAGTATCAAGTTTTTTTGTTGGTAGTACTTCCCCGGATGTGCCATTTCTTCTCTTGCTGTTAACCATTTCATGTATCAAGTTTTTTTGTTGGTAGTACTTCCCCGGATGAGCACTTTCTTCTCTTGCTGTTAACCATTTCAAGTATGAAATTTTTTAGTAGGTACTTCTTCGGATAAGCACTTTCCTTTCTGGCTGCAAATTTATTTTTGTGCCATATAATAGGTAGTTATTGTAAAATGGGACCTGTCAAACACTTAAGTACAGTACACACAGTGGAGAGTAATGACCCAACTTACTTGTCAGACTATAACCTCCGCTATTTATTTCCAACGAGATATGAAACGTGAGTGAAGAGGGTCGAGGAGGTACCGCTGATTGGTCCGGTTCCGCCTGGATGAAATACGTCATACAAAATGTTTCAGAACTGAATGTAATAACTATACAGTTAATTTAAGATGGGTAATATGACACCTATAAATACAGCCTCTTAGGTACAGCAAGCAATTATGAAGTCGCCTGATATGCTGATGACTGATAACAGACTGCGACGAAGTAGCTGCAAGTCCTATCTACTTTTAAAGTGGAAGAGTACTTAACCGAGTCGTTAATATTGTGATGATGAATCCATTCATATGAGGCTTTCTTGAGCGAATAAAATTGATTTGTATTTGTGCTCTCTTTTATACTTTGTTGTTGTAGTTGTTGTATACTTTTTATTGTATATGTTTATTTTTATATATTTCAGTTTCCGCTATAGATAAGACTCTAGCGATATTGGGCTTGACAGGTTTCTCGAAGAGGATTATTTAAGGAATATCTGTCATGATATGCTTATACATAAGTGTCCATTCTGTAAAAATCTCACCGTGAACTTGGTTGAAGTGAGCTTCAAGTGAGATGTCTTTCCACTAGCCGGGTGATTCTGTAAAAATCTCACCGTGAAGACTTGCGTGGAGTGAGCTATCATTGTCACTGATGCTAGGGATTGACCTACGTTTCATTTACAATCATAATCGAGATTTTAATAATATCTATTTTTTATCCAAATTCTATTGATCATTTTATGTATATTTACATCGTTCTCACATATAATTATACCTATATAGATGTAACTAATATTTATGTAACAATAATTATAATTTAAAAGAGTGTCTATGGAGTTTCATGCCCGTTCTTCTTCATAGTTACCTACTACGCTTTGGAATGGGCAACTAGCTTCATATTTCTGACTGACCGACCACTTGACTATTCAAAAGTGCCTGTAAATGGTTTAATTGAAATAAATGCTTTGAGTTTGAGTTTTTGTATTTCAAAGCTAGAATGTAGTTAAGTGTCTTAAATTACTATTTTGGGGGTTTTAAAATAAAATAGCAAAACAGAAATTCAGTTAGAAACTTAATGTTGGTTTTTATTTTATTTATAGTCCGTGCGTGACGCGCTCGCGCATGACGAATTAAAAAAAAAATGTCGAGTTTCTTAGTGAATTTCTATTTTGCTCTTTATTTTAAAATGCCTAAAATGACTATTTTAGGCATTTCGATTTCAGTCGAGACACTTGGATACTAGCTTTGAAACAATATAAAATAATCAATAGAATTTACATAAGAAATATTATTAAAATCTCGATTATGATTGTAATTGTAATGCTTGGTCAAACCCTAGCATAAGTGGGACGACACTGACAGCTCACTCCACCCTCACTTCACCTAAGTTTTCACGGTGAGATGGTTACAGAATCGCACCACTGATGCTAAAGATTGACACTATTGAAGTATTGACAGCTCACTTCACCTACGTTTTCACGGTGAGATTTTTACAGAAAAGGTCTGCTGTTCTATGTTACGAAGGCGGGTTAGTCTTAGTTGTTTGTGCAGATGCACCTGCACATTGTTTCTGTGTGCGTAAGCTCGAAAGCTCTCAGTATCGCCCGAGCTGCCGGTCGGGCACAGAACACTATTACTCCTAGCGGAGAAGAACGTCGACTTCAAACAAAAAAGATAAAACGGAAGTCGCTGCTGACGACATCTAGATTTAGCCCTTAAAAACTATCTTGCACCGCGAAAACAACAATATTAAGCTATTATGTTATAAGTATATACTTTTCAATCAGACAGATGACATCAACACACAAATTGAGTTGGGTAAATAAGGTTAAATTCTCACAAATTGAGATACGTAGGTATGGGGAATCGAAACAACTTATCCATAGATGAACTTCACGCCATCTTTAGCAAGCGAGCAGCCGCACTTAAAACATTTTCTTTTGTTTTCCATTGTCACAAAATACTTAGTCACTTTCTCACTACAGTCAATGTCTCGTTCAAAACAATTATTCGCTGGAACGGAGAAGCATTAGGTCGACCCGATATTGGTTAGATCAGGTGAAGATCTTCAAATCTAGATACAAATCCAAAAATACTACGAAATTAACGCAGAGACAACAAACAAAACAACCGGCGCTATTTTGATATTGTATTCTGTGCTATTTTACTCCGCTAGGAGTAATTAATAGTGTTCTGTGAATGTGATTTTTCCGACACCGACGCCATTGTCAACTTGGTGTTCTATATATTGAAATAAAAACCCTAATATAAAAAAATAATTTAATTCCATTTTATTGTTGGACCCATCGTATCGAATGTAAAACATGACGGTAAAACCGTCATCATGTATATCATTTTCAAATATTTTTATTATTATTCCAATAAAAATTAATTCATGAAGTATGGATAAAAAACTATTACGTGGAAGTAAGGATAGCTTTATGGCAACATTTTGATTTGTCAAATGACGATATTGCCGGAAGTTATGTGTTACCACACAAAATCATTTTTTATTGGCAAGTTGGAGGTTTTGCCCTTGTAGGTATTTCGTTCCTTCCATACAAAGTTGACAGGGGCTGCGGTCGAGCTACTAGTGCTAATTGTGTCGAGTCAAAATTTTGCTTCGCGTACCGTCAACATGCAAATTAAACGGAGAAAAGTTTTTCACAGTGAGGTAAGTAAATAATAATGTCTAAATAATTAATAGTAACATGTAATACGTGATTCTAATTGAGCATTGTTTGTTTTAGGGTCGTCAAATTCTATAGAGAGCAAATAGGGGTTCTTAAAAACTACGTTGCTTTAAGAAACGTTGAACAAAATATGACAAAATAGAAAAACTTATTAACAAATTTTTGAAAATACATATACCTAGCAAAACGATTGTGATTGGGATGTGCGAAGTGAAATTAAGAAGAAAGCTGAAAATATATAAATCTTTGATACCGACATTGAATTTATCATATTGTTAGATAACAGTGACGATGAAGCTGTCACGGAAGAGTCTAGATACGATTTCAATTTTGATAGTGATTTCATCACTAAACGAAACAAAAATCTAACTACCTACTTACCTATATTATTTTGTGCATTAACGATGAACTTACTAACGCTACATTCAGTTACGCACACAAGGGCGCATGTCTAGGCACGGACTAGTATAATACTAGTCCATGACACTAGACACGCGAGAAGGCGAAGGCGGGTGAGCATTAATATTGCTCACCCGCCTTCGTGAGCTATAACAACTGTATCTACCCGTTGTATAAGTTGTGCCCACATTGTATGATTAGTCACTATACAAACGGCGACGTCTGTAGGCCAATTCTCGTACTTATTAACGTTCAAATTCAAGTCGCAATCTCATTTCAGCGACAATCAATGTCAAAAACTTGTCAAAAATGTATGTAAATTGATTGTAATTTTGACAGATTGAGACTGAGATTAGAATGCGAACGGTCTTAAAAATACGGGAATTGCCCCTCGGTTTGCAAACGCTCGATGGTTGTGAAATGCCGTAGCCAAATTGATGATGCTTCTGATCGCATTTATTTCCACAGGGGTCATTTGTCAGCTTACAACGTTAAACCAATAAGAAGGCTGAAGTGGCAATAGGCTGGAATTGGCAAACGTATGATAGGACGCTTTCAGGTTAAATGACGCAACGCAGAGAATTGCTCTTCACAGTGGATGAGAGTAGCTTATAGTCTAGATAAACGGCGTGATTTTGAACATGCCCATGTCCAGGTATAGACTGATGATGATTATGAATAGAAAAAAGCGTAATCGACTATAGTTTATTCTATAATTACAGAAATCAAATAATCAACTCTCGATTAATATTGTGCATAGCTTGGGGTAAGTATATCATCTGTCATATCGATAATACTAAAATGAAAAAAGTATAATAGGGACCGTTTATTGACCTTTAGCTTTAAACAGACGATGATTATGATTAGAAAAAAGAGTAATCGACAATAGCTTATTCTTTATTTACAGGGATCAAATAATCAACTTTCGATTAATATTGTGCACCGCTTGGATTAAGTATATCATGTCATATCGATAATACTAAAAGCAACAAAGTTTAATAGGGACCGTTTATTGACCTTTCTTACCTTTATGAAACACGCCGAACACGCCACACAACGTTTCAGAGCTAATACTAGAAACTAGCCAAAACGCCCCGGGTGAATTCAAAACATGGACGTGAACTAAAATTAAAATGGAAGTTAAATAAAACTTTGTGTACGGTTGCTACTTTAGGGTTTTCCTAAACCTACGCAAAATACGTGTTTCGAATATTCATCGGGGACTCAATTTTGATCACACCTGTTTGCTTTTAAAATCGACTCTAGCGTATGTGTAGGCATACGTTATTTATAGTTAGTTTGGTGTGTGTTGTAAGTGGTTTTTGATACAGGTTGGCTAAAAGATTCAAAGCCGCTGCTTTAATTTACCTGATATAAATAAAAACAAGATCTAGTTTTTTAAAATGCATCCTATTCGTTGCCATTCTGCATGTTCAAATTAACCAGTAAAATTTTCGGTTATGGAGCTGCTGCTATTACTAACAATACAGCAATATCTGTGTTCTAATTACTTAAAGTCCTCATTGTGCCATATTATATGCCAATAAGGATTTTACGGTGGCGGTCTACGTCTCTCTGGCCCAATCGATCCTCATGTACTGTTTGACATGACAAAATCAAAGCATTTATATAGATAGATAGATAAACCATTTATTTGGGGCACACAAAAACAGCACAACACACAAAAATACAATCAGAAGATAAATATACTTAATAATTATAAAAAAAAACAAGGTGCCGATAACAAGAAGAAAAACATACATAGCGCAGTAAAAGTGACACTTTGACAAATAAAAAAAGGCACATAGAAAAAAGGCAAATAGGCACATAAAAGGCACGTTTGAACGTCAACATTTACATTAAAATAGAATTGATGCTAGTCGCCTTCCAAAAGGTAGTTTCGTATGTAGAAGAATGGGCAAGAAACTCCAGCGTTATTCTTTTAAAATGTGTTACAATATTTTGTATACATTAATTATATAAATTTATTAATTACATGTGAAGACGATGCACCTATAATACATTTACCCTACCACAATAGGTAAAAAGAATTAAAAATGTAGCAATGACAAATAAGTTAATCATGTGATAGAAACATGGTGCTCACATATTTACAAACATTGTAAATGTATACGATTTCCCAAATTATGTCAACAAGTAATATGTCAGTGTGTGAATTAAAGTAATCACAGAATGTAAATCAATGTCATACAAATAATAAACTATAATACAATTAATGTAGCAACATGTTTGATATTTTGTCTAGACCTTAGATTGTCATATGAAGCTGGACCTGCCTGTTTCCAAGCATTCTTATTTTGGATATAATACTCTAATCTGTAATAATTATGCTTGTTTACACAGTGAAATTTTTATATGAGTTTTAAATTTTATTTTATTTAATTGCAATTATATGACAAGGTATTTTTTTGTAGCATTGAACACCCCATAAAAGATATATGTACTGTAGCTAATCTGAAAAATGGTTGGGTGCTGGGGTGGGACCATGATAATCAAATTTTTAGACTAAAGAGGACTCAGAGATCTCTCCTTAAGGCCATGCTCTTTAAACCCTTCAGATTCCCTACCCATAGCCTTTACTTATCTTCTGACTTTCTGTCTGTTTGAAAAGTTTATATCCTCCAACTCATCCTAAGAAAACACAAATCCCTCCCGGACGATCACTCAAAGGCCAATAGACGAAGGAAATACGCAGTCGCTTCAACCGTCGTAGTAAGATCTGTTTTTGTTAAAAGACAGTATGTGCGGCACTCAACCCCACCCACACAACCTGATTAACTAAGACCTAAGAATATACACTCCGTAGCTGCGAAAAAAATTGTATCAAATTGTACGATGAAGTTGAGTCCGTGGTATCAACGATTCAATAACCAGACTATTATATAGGTAGTCATACCACGGAGTTTATGGTAGTAGAAGAGGCTACTTTAGACTTCTTCCGGTCCCAAGACAATGTCGCAGGGTCAACCATGAGACCTAAATTATTCACTCGCAATTTTCCACACCTTCACTAATCCTTACACACACGCGTACATACCTTATACTACAGTACACTACATTACAAGCGCGCCTTTTTGCCTTTTTGTATATTATTTAAATTAGTGTTCTCATATTATTAATACATGTTTTTCGATTAATTTATTTTTCTTTTGGATAATGATAAGTCTCCTGTCACAAGCTTATCCTTGCTTAAAAGGAGACTCTAAATCATATAATGTAACGCAAATTATGGTAATTGTATTATACATATTTTTTTTGTATTGCAATAACACCGAAATCCCTAAACATCTACCAATCGTTTTGCTACAGGCAGTCGAGAATCTTAAGTTGTAATAATTTTGAATTGATCTTGCAGCAGTCTTGGGCTGAACCTACTAGACAGTAAAAACTGTTCCAAATTAAGTTACGGACTTTCCCTAGTCACAGTTGATAAAGTAAAATAAAATACTGCAAAGACCATAAACAAACGACTTTACGTTCATCCAGTGACGTCACGCCAAGGTTAAGGAAGCGAGGGGAAATGAAAGGGAAGCAACGCAGTAAATAAAATCTCAGATAATTAGAATCACAATTATCAGATTTTCTTTACGTTTGCATTTTAGGAGCGCATAAAATTGTATTAGACAAAGTGTGGGCGGTGACAGGTAATGGACGGTCAATGTCTTGGGCATTCAAGGTGCCAACGGAATGTCCGGAATCCTCATTAAAACTTCGCAATGCCCGCCGCCTCAGTTCAGATTTTATTAACTTTTCTTGCGTTCTTTGTTTCTTGATATTCTAATTTAGATTGAAAATGTATTTGTCACGGCTCTTAAGGATTTGTTTCGTAATTTATTCGGGGGTGAAAGCGAATTGTAATTAAATTTTTATTTGTTGGAACATTTTTCTGGGCTGCTTCCAAGGTCTAATTTAATTAAAGAAACTATTTGAGTTCTCATTTATTCCGTTTTGTAGAAAAAAATATACATATAATATTTTCAGTAAAATAAATTAATATACGTAACTCCTGTTTTAACCTAATTAAACAGCGAAACTGCGAAAAAAATTAAGGGGCTCTATGAGAAATTCTTAAAACAGATTTCAGTTATACGAATCAACGCTTCGTTTCACGATGTAACCACAATTTTAATGGCCATTCACGTATCTCCACCGAAAACGAAACGCAAAATTATTAAGCGCGTAACTGGCTGTAACGTTTCGAGTATCATAAATTCAATCTGAATGATAAACGTTTCATTTTTCAGCCACAAGATAACTTCCCTTTTACTTATCTTTCATACGATTGAGCATGAAACGTAATACATCACCGATGACGGTACGAAAGATGGTAATAGATTTCTTGTATCTGTCTGGGAAATGGATGTCAACTAATAGTAATGTTTAAGGGGTGGGTATGTTTGATTGGTTCGATTTTGGCGATACAATCTCTGTTAGGTTCTGTAAATCTAACAAGGTATAAATGGTAAATGATTTTATTTCTGTCAGTAGTTTGTACAAACACTTTTACACGTCAATCATATTTTAAAAACTAGATGAGGTCGGCGTTTCCTATCGGGCTACTCTGAGAAGAGAGCCCGAAGCAAACTCAGAGGTCACAGTATCTTTTAAAGTCCAGACATAATCTTGGTCAGATCATGTGAAGGGGAATACCCAAATACTCCGAAATATTTTATTCCGAATTTCGATGTTCCGATTTTCAAAAGTCCGTATTTCATAATACCTAAGAATTATAATGTCTATTATTGAAAATCCCGAAATTTATTTTACCGAAAGTCGTAAATGCCATTTGTTAGTGTTCCGATTTTCATACGTTCGAAGAATCAAATGCTTGAAGGGTTCTCGGTCCGAAAAACGACATTCCGATTTTCAATACTCAACTGAATAAACTAAAAGTCAACATGTTGTGCTGCAAAACTTGGTGACATAAACGAATCACTGCAAAACCGACTTCACGCAGTTTTGTCTGCCCTACCCTAGAGTGTAATTTAAGCCCGCGTAGGCGCGGAGGGATGGGGCGGCCCGCGAGCTGAGGAGCAGGTGGTTTGAAGGCCCGCCGCTGCGGTGGTAAGCGTTAAAACCATCTGCGACCATAAGCTCGCGTGGGGCCGCCCCAACCCCGCAGCGCCGAAGGCCGTGACAGAAACAATGCTTGCTGCATGTTCATGCCTGCTTGCATGTTGCATGCCTGCTTGCATGTTGCATGCTTGCTTGCATGCTGCATGTCTGCTTGCACGCTGTATGCCTGCTTGCACGCTGCATGCCTGCTTGCACGCTGCATGCCTGCTTGCATGCTGCATGCTTGCTTGCATGCTGCATGCTTGCTTGCATGCTGCAAATCCCTCGTGTTATAATGAATCACTTCGGTTAGGTTAGGTTAGAACTGTGACTATTAAAGCGCGAAGGCGAGCAAGCTAAGCGAACGTGCCGCGGCAGCGGCCGCCGAGTGCCAGATCTCCTCTATTGTTGGTGAATCATTTAGGTTAGGTCAGGTAAGGATCATACGTTCCCGCGACCCCTGGCGTAGGTGTGCTATGGAACACCGGGGTGGTTTTTAGTCAGAAAAAAAAAAGTTAGAATTGTGACCAGAGAAACAAAATATTTTTATTCGAAACAAAATATTTTTATTCAAAAGTAAACAATCATACCAAAGTAAACAATCATAACATCATCAAACCAAAACACTTTAAAAAATGTACTTCATCCTATAGTTTTTTCTTTCAAATTATTTTATTTATATTTTCTTCTTTCGCTATATACTTTCTTCGTTTCGGTTTTGTTGGCTCACAGTTTGGCTGCTTTTCAGTTTTACAAGGCGTTTTTATTTCGGAATTGTATTAATTGGTATTTTAATAATCGGAATTCGTATTCTTGATGTTTAGAATTATCATTAAGTCGGACTTTTTGTTAATCGATCTATTGAATCTCGGCATTTTGAGAATAGTAATTATAAACGTTAGGAATAGTGAAATTTAGGAAATATAAAATAGGAGTAATGATATGTCGGACTTTTTATATTCGGAATTATGAAAATCGGTATTTTGAAATTCGTATTTGTGATTGACGGAATAAAGTTTTTCGTATTTATGTAGTGTACTGCATCTGAATACTATGTAGATTAGTGTCTGAAATGGTCTTTTGAGGAAAAACCACCCAGATTGAGTGGACCTGTCCAGTCAGAGCACGCAAGTGTCAGTAATCGTGCAGCTCAACTGAGAGCTTAATTAAGGAGCTCAACGATTCGACGAACAATACCAAAGAAAGGGCATTTGGGTAGTGCCATACACTATACAAAATAATCATAATGTGTTATTAAATCAGTCAATTTTACTCTTATAAATAGCATGGTTGAATCACTATATTTTGGACACATTTTCATTGATCGATAGGGATGATTGACGATTCCCCGTTTACGGATCCGGGGAATCGTTTTCATTAGTCGATATGACCCACATTTAGGGGTGCAGGACATTTCTGTAAAGTATGTTATAGGGCCCGTATTCAGGGAACCGTTTTAGTTGTCGATAGGGAACGATTTGGGTATACAGAGAATCTGCACCGCACGTTTGGCAGCTGCTTTAAAGGCTCATTTTCGTTGGGTGTAAGACTCCGTATGCTTTTTAACGATCGATGAATTTCATTGGATTCTCCGCAGACGGTTTACCGACCGCGTTATTGACTTATGACTTTCATTAATTATTACCCAATGCATAAAAGTTTCATTTTAGCCATTACCCGCTTGCTGTATATCGATCGACTAATGAAAATGAGCCATTAGGTACTGCTGCCAAGTTTAGTGAAAATCGCTTTTATTTTGTTTGATGAATATCAGTAGATCATATCGAATAAAAAGGTTGCCCAATCTACAAAACAAATTAGGTATGTAATCCAATAATAGTCAGTCTTAAATTTTTCGACATAATTTTTCGACCTCCACAATACGACTACAAAAATTTCTCAGTAATACGCTTATCGCCACATCACAATATTTTAAGTACATTCGATAGCACATCGGGGTAAACGAACCTGTCAAATTTCTCAAAATTATTTTAAACCTTAAATGTTATACGTTAAGTTCAAAATCGAATGAGAAAATTTGACATTTAGTGGTAACTTGACCTGCTGCTGTGTATACCTATTAAACCTATTCAAAGTCTAGTAACAGCCAGAAATGTTACAAAGTACTTAACTCCGGAACCTGACTTCCATTTCTATTTAACAATCTGACATGTAATCAAGGTCTTATTAAACACGCTCTAAGAATTTGATAAGAAAATTAACGTAGTCTTTGTATTAACCTTAAATTTATTTTAAAAAAATGGAATATATAGCTATAGTCTCTGAAAGTACCCCGTATGCCGTTTAAAATAAGTATGAAAACTAAAAAAAAATTGCGCTCTTTTCACAATACGCTGCATTAAAACAATGTACACCTTTCAAGAAATCTAAATTATTTAAATTTTGGTCACCGCCGCCAAGCTTCCCATTTCCTAATGATAATAGTTATTTATGCAACTGTTGTAAAAATAAGGGGTATTAAAACTCGAATGTGGGTTGATAATAGTATCACAAGAGTGTTTAAATACCTAATTCTGTACAGTTCCATACAAGACTTTATCTACACCCATGATATGAATCCTCTATAAAAGATTCTGAAACCATAGGGTTTTGTACAGTGTTGTAAGAACCCCATGTAAATTATGAGTTTTTATTTTTAATTAGTAGCTGTAGTAGTGAAACGCGCGTGCATGGGAATGTTCTTTTTTTGTTATTCATAAAGATACCACGAATTGAGTAGTGAGAATGTGGCTGTTTGATGAGTAAGGAAGGGATCGAGTTCGAGTTGCATTATGAAATTTATTACAAATCAAAATCAAAAGTCATTTATTCAAACTAGTCTGAGAATCAGCACTTTTTGAACGTCAAAATCACATAAGACAGTCCCCCCAAAACTCCCACCCTTCACCACTTCCTAGTGCCTTCAGCTGGGAAGAAGAAGTGGCGGAACAAACTCCCCAGCAGCACTGCTGTCTGTTCAGTTAGAAGAACTGGATTCTATACAGTAATAACTAATTAACATTACGAAACGCAAAAACATTACAATTATTTGCCTTAAGTTACAACATTATAACGTTTGTATTATAAAACGTTTGGATGATATATTGGTTACTATGACACTGGTTGTTTTAATGTTGGCAATAATCTAAATATTTCAGAATCTTATAGAGGATTTATAGCATATTAGATGTAGATAAAAGTCTTTAAGGGTTCAAAGACATGAGTTTTCCTTCAAACTAATTTTATTATAATACTTAAATGTATTTTAAAATACTTTAAGGTCCAATACAACTTACTATTTCAGTTACTTGTAAATCAATCAAATTGATCAACTTCAAAAAAACAAGTAGCAAATTAGTCGACACGAAAATCCCAAAATAATGATACAATCAACATGATACAATCCCAAATCTCAATAATACTACAGACAGGTTCCGATGGGCAGACCAATTAACGATTTCATTAGATCTACACTAATTCCATTAGTAATATTGTCCAGCATTTCGACAAACACGTACAAACGAAAGAAGAAATACACCTAACTTATTAGTACTTCAGATAAACTGAGCCTTATCACAGCCGAGACACTGAGGATAATGCGGCCATGTAGTTTGTGACGTAGGTGCTGGTTGCCTTTCATTCAACGCTGTGTAGTTCTCGACTATGAATAGGTCCCATTACTAAGATAAGTAGTAAGTAATTGTATACGAGAGTCCGGTTCATCTTGCCATCTGCCATCCGGCCTGCCTTATTTTGAAATCGTAAAAAACTTCTGGTATTTTTCCATCAAGATGAGCAGCAATGGTAATTTTTTTGAAAAGAACAACATACAGGATGTGGCGTAAATAATGGATAACCCTGAAACGGTCGATTGGCCAGATTATCATCTATTCTATCGTTTACCCCACTTATATCGCCTACATACGCGTACATTCTTTTTTCGGTATATGGGCCCAAAATTGCATAATTCCGTAGAAAAATGTCAAAATTTAAGAATAAGTATTTTTTGCAATGTTATCTTAAATTGTAATTGTAATAAAAAATCTTGATAAGGAGTGACATAAAAAAACAACACGAGAACAAGTCACCAAAAATGGCAGCTGATTTTGTAAGAGTAAGTGCGATTTTTATTTAAAATATCCAAAATATAAATAATTTGGTCATCCATGGGCTTAAGGCGACCATGGATGACATAAGTGGGGTAAATGATAGAAAATAATCTGGGCGATCGACAGTTTCAGGGTTATCCATTATTTACGCCACATTCTGTATATAAATTAAAAATTCCTTTGTCCAAAATGTCCTACGACTGACTCACAGCAAATTAATGATGATCGAAATTCATAGTAAGTACCTAAATTATTCTAGAATAACCGTACCTTATCTCAGTTTTAATAGGTACACATTGAAAAGTGAAACCCGTTTAGAAACGAAATTATTATTGTCTATCCGAATGTATTATTATTGAATTATTATTGTGATTTGTTATTGTGATTTATTGTGTTCGATCAACCCATTGTCATTGCAAAAATATATTAAATTCTACGTCCCACATATGTTATTCATAAATTCCATAGACCAAATTAACTGTCGGATAATTATGTCGGATCCATCTTCTAATGGACAAATTCATGTTACTAAAAAATTGGCCTAACTAGATATGACACAAAATAGAAGAGTACGCTTAGATGGTTTGGTCATGTTGAGAGGTTAAATGGAAGGCTACTAACAAAAGGTTAACTCTTTACGCCGGGAAACCAAAAAGAACCAAAAAATAGATAATTACAAACCCAAACCTAGATAACTATTATATTATGGTTTTGCTGTTATCTAATAGTACTAATATTACTAGAAACGACATAGTGGATGGTGTGAACACCTTAGTAAAGTTAAATATAGGAGAGCTGATATCGTGTGCTTTTTCATACTCTGATACTTTATCAGACATCGAAAATAATGTTATTTTAATTCCATTTTAATTTGAATAATACTATTCACAAGCTGACATAATGTCATATTGACAAATTATTGTATTTTAACACTAAAATTTTTGTTAGTGGTTTTAACTCAGAGCACTCTTTGTCTTGGGAATGTAGACATCTAATTGCTATGTTGATAGCATATAATATTAATAAAGTTATAGCTAATTATAAGAACTTTCAGTATTTGTGACGAGTCAGTGTTGCCTAATTATACTAACACCATACTAATTTATTATGAATCATCATGTTGTACGAAGGAGGATCCACCTAAAATACCAACATCCTTGGAGGCCACTACCCGTCAGATAGAGTATTCCCTTCCTTCTGAAACTCATGATAGGCATTCTAGACTCTTCAGTTGTAGTTGCGAAGTTGACTCCGGTTAATTGTATACATTAGTCAGTACAGAAGTTAACCCTTCAGTATAATAAAAAGGTATCTTCTGGCAATACAACTCATAATAATGAAAAAACCAAAGGCAGTGCAACATACGTTAAAATTATTTAATCAAAATGTCCAAGGTTGCGCTTCAAAATTACTGGAAATAGAACTGTTTTTAGAAAATACTATGTTTGATGTCATTTGTTTAACAGAACAATGGTTTAAAGATCATCAAGTAATGTCAATTTATGAATATTATTGTGTAGTTAGCCATTTCAGCCGAAAACACAGAGCTCCAAGTTACCAGAATTTATCTGTGTTTGGTTCTGTAATGGAAGAACTAAGTCAGTAATCATAATAATAAGTGGAAATTTTAATATTAATTTAATAGAAACTAACTCGAATACTGGCAGATTATTAAGTCTTTTTAGGTCATTTGATTTGTGAAATGTTTTTATTGAACCAACCCGAGTGACAACTTCATCTGCCACTTGTATAGATAATATTTTTTTGTAATTGTGATTACCTACACAAAGAAATTGTAAATAATTTGTCATCTGATCACAGTGGACAAACAATAACATTTTCTTCTCCATAGGTACCTACTACGCTTTGGAATGGGCAACTAGCTTCATCTTTCTGACTGACCGACCCCTTGACAATTCAAAAGTGCCTGTATTTGGTTTATTTGAAATTAATGCTTTAAGTTTGAGTTTTATGTCGTTCCTAAATGCCTGTACAAAAAATTGAAATGAGATTTAGGCCAATTACATGTAGAAATTTAGAGAAATTAAATAATTATTTGGCCAGTAAATTATTTGGCCAGAGTTTTAATACACACATAAAAAGTGCATAGGGATCAGGCACGTTTTTGCTGGATTATAAAAAATCTGGATCATTAAATATATTTTGTTGTAACTCTTATGGATACTTTTTAGTAAATTCCGTCATTTGAAAAGGGAAATACTTTTTGAATTTTGGAGATGAAAATCTTCTATCAAGTCGTATTCTTATATAACCCTGCAACGGGTTTGAGGCCAAATCAGTAAAATTTCTGCCATACTCCTGAGTGGAATCAATACAAAAGAACGTTATTATGGACAAAAGACGTCATTTGAGCCGAGAAGATGGTCGGAGCCGTGGGAATGTTACACCGTGGTAATGTTGTATTTACACAAAGTTTTTATTTAGTTTTTGGGCAACTCCAGGTGGGTATTCGCTGGGAAAAACTATTTGAACTTTATTGCCTAAAGTAACATAATTATAAATAAAACAAGGTTTCATCAGTATGTTGCAAAATATTCAAAAACTTTTAAAAGTTTGTACAAAGTAGAAAGCTCTCTATAATAGCAATAAAATAAAATCAGCTGATCATAAAATAAATACTACCTGGCAAATAATAAATAATGAAACAGGTATCGAATTTAATTTAGAGAGTGCACATGGCCCCATCAACTAAGAATTTTAGGAATAAAGTGAGCAGCATGTATTTATCACATTATTAATTTAGCTGTCATTGCAATAAATTTAATTATTATACCTATTGTGCTATAGTAATTTTATTCTAGGCGCATCGTCTTCGCTTATAAATATATTAGGTTTTGCCCGCGGATTCGTCCGCGTGGAGGTCGGAAATTATCCCACGGAAACGTACTGCCGGGATAAAAAGTATCCTATGTGTTAGTAGTAGTGTCCGGGTGATAAACTCACAAATTGTATTGCTTATATTTCAAAAAAAAACTCATAAATCACTACTAAAGTTTGTAATAATATAATTCAACCATGATTCGCAATACACTTAGCGCCATCTAGCGTCCTAAAGCAATGGTTACCGTCGAATGTTACTGTTCTTTCCCTCGAGAACAGTATTTTTTTTTCTAAATGAAAGGTAGCCTATGTACGTTTCTGTGCTTCTGAAAACGTATATCCAAAATTTCATGATGATTGGTTCAGTGGTTTAGGCGTGAAAAGGTAACTAAAAAACCAAACTTACTTTCGCATTTACAATTTTCGTTAAATTGTTTTCACAATACATTATTTGTATACATTGATTACCTTAATAATTAATGTATACAAAATATTGTAAAACATTTTAAAACAGTTTTTTTAACGGTGGAGTTTGTTGCCCAGTCTTCGCCATATGAAACTACCCTTTTGAGTGGGCAACTTGAATCAATTAAATTTTAATGTAAATTCGAAAGAGGTTTTATGTGCCTATTTGAAATAAATAGTTTGACTTCAACCTGTTTTCATTCGTTGTATGGAACTGACCTTCTGTGCCTAGCTCTGTTTTGCTAGATTTAAATAAGATTAGACCAACACCGAACTTAGACAGATGGCGTATTCACAGATGGTTAAACAAAGTGGGAACGATTTAGAGGAATCTATTTCGATTTAAATGAATTGTTTGAACTTTGAACGGTCGGGTTGGCAATCCAAGAGTCAGATTAAAAATTGCGAATATTAGATTGTTCTAAGTTTTATTGCCAGATTTTAATTATAGTTGATTGAAGATAAAATATTCCTACGCCTAAAGTGTGTTCGTTAATTACTCTATGAATTTATTAGTTCTACATGGGGACATAGTGCTTTTCAGTCGCACCAATAGAACCTCTTTTTATTTACTATTTTATAAAGAAATCTTAGGATGTGACAAGCACTTAAGTCCGTTAGCATGAAGAAAGTAGTCACAAAAAAAACACAAAAGAAAATTAATTAGGTGTAGAGAGAATAAAAATACGAAACATAACATTGTATGTAGGTTTCTTATTGACAAAGCCGTCTAGCCAAAACAGACCTAAGTACAGCAAACATTAAGATATTAATTCATTGTTAAGACTATCAAGTAACTAAAAGGAAACTTACTTCATACGAATTAGTTATCCAAATAAGATAACAGAAATAATATTTGCGAGGTTTTACGTAAAACAATATGAGTTACAATAACCTAGCTATGCTTATCTATTGTATGTTAGAGTAAACGAAAATAATCATAGAATTAAGGTAAAAACAAATGCAGGACTTATTATTTCTAAAATATAGGCTGATGGCTATGGAAGTTGACACACACCTGAAGAATCGACCTTAGATATAAATATGAAATACAACGTGAATGTTACTTTAACGGCACCCTTATTTTTCAAAGCGGTTTTCAGAAATACTCTGCTTGGCGGTATGTACCGCGGCAAGCGTAGCTTAACCTGATCGATCGACCCGCGCGGCCGTTATCACTTAGCCACAAGCCCCTCTAGTATTATATATTAATAATTAAGCTAATCACAATTTAAAATTATTGTTTCAAAAGCTGTGTTATCAAAACTTATTTAATTTTTAACCGACGAAAAAAAACGGAGGAGGAGGTTCTTAAGTCGACGCGTATATATATATATTTTTTTTTTTATGTATGACCACGCATAACTTTTTACAGGGTAGTTAGATTTTGATAATTCTTTTTTTATTGGAAAGGGTAGGCTCCGAAGTTGGTCCCATATAAATTTGGATAAAATATTCCAACCCTAAGTGAACGAAAACAGGGGATGATTGAGTGTTCACTCACTGATTGTAATGTTTGATCACGCATAATTTTTTACAGATTAGTCTGATTTTGATCATTCTTTTTTTTTATTGGATTTTACCTTGAAGTTTGTCCCATATAAATTTGGAAAAAAAAAATCCTATACTAAGGGTGGGAAAATAGGGGAGGGGGGGGGTAGGGGGGTAAAAATTTAAAAAAAATTTGGAGTCGGTGCCAAGCAATATAATATAAAATAGCAATATAAAATACTCTGGAATTACCAGTCAGTCGTTTCATTACTTAGCTTGGCACCGACTCCAAAAAATTTTTTAATTTTAGTATAGTTTAATCGTAGGTTAGATTAGGTTTATTAATATAGGTAGGATATAGTATTATTTTTAACTTTTTAGTGCTTTTATTGTTTTTAGTTTTTTCGGCGGTTAATTTTTTTTGTTAAAAAGTTTTTAAGTATTTAAATCACATTTTTTTTATCTGAAAATTATGCTGTCCTATATTTACAGTAAAATTGCCTCGACCATGGAAAGCACTTACTTGAAGTATTAAAAACTACAGCTTATTTCCGGAACTTTGCTTAACATGGATCCTGCCAAGTTTTAAAACTGTGAATAAAGTAACTATACAACGTAATATGAGAAGAAAACAGGCGTTTCTGGATAAACCAGTAACCAGTTTATCGTCCAAACTATTAGATAGCCAAACAAAACAGAATGCATCTTCTGTACATATTCTACATAGATTGAAGTCGCTTTTCGAGTTTGTTTGTGTGACCGCTTTGTTCCTCTAAACTACAAAACGGATTGATGCGGTTTTCTCCACCATTTAGAGAATGTATCCGGAAGGTTAATGTGTATAAAATTTGTATAAAAATTTACATATTTTTAATAAAAATGAACCGAAACAGGGGTCGCCAGTCAAAAAATACATTAGAAATAAAAACGGAAAAACATGACTACCTAAAGTAGCACACTCCCATGAGTTTGCTACTTTAGGTAGTCATTTTAGAACAAACCAACACTTTAATTTTAATTACGTAAATTCCACTACCTCTTTATTGTATTAGGCACACGTCTAATTTATTTATTTATTTCCTTTGGTAGACTTACAGCTAAACAAAACAGACTAAGAAATTGAAATTGTGGCTGACAGCCAATTAACTAACAAGTCTTCACATGTAATTATCAGAACAATAATGAAGAAATCTGTGAAGCACACAAAACTGCCAATAAAAACAATAAAACGCCAAGGCCAAAACTATGCACATTAATATAACATAAATACAACAATACAACAATATATGTGGTTAAACTAGGTTACTCAGGCTAACATAATCTGAGCAATGTCAAACATCAGGTGAAAAAGTTAAGGCTCAAGCACTTTCTGGCCACGGACACACCTGTTGTAAAAGAATCTAAGCCATGCAGCTCACACCTTCTTAATATTCTATGAAGATATATAAACTCTATTTACTTAACTTCCCTTATTATTTATTTAACCATTTATGTACACACTTAAATAACCAGACAAGAAGAAAAGAACAGAAAATAGGTACAAAGGTATTATCGAAAAGTAACTTTGTATTATGTCAGTATAAGCTTAAATCTTGGCGTACAAACCATGCCTCATTAAGCAAAAATTGAATAATTTCTGACTGAATACTCAATAACCTCGCGGTAATTTGATGTTATATCAAGTACCTATGCTATTGATTGCAATTCAAATAGGACAATTAGAGTAAACCTCGGCTGTTTGACTAATGCCGTAGAGAATAGAATTATTACACTAATTTACGTTCAAACTATTACATGAAGCGACAATAGTCTTATCCTGGATTAAATTGTTATCAACAGCATTAATCAACCCTTCATTACTAAGACTTAAACGTAATTAATAGTAATTCGCTGAGTAGTTGTTATTAGAATCCAGGCATATATCCTTGACGGATATACTGACAAGAATAGGTCTAGATTTTGGTTTCAATTAATTGAGTATACTATCATAGAGTTGTGAAGTCTGAATGAATGAAATGAGTCTCTTTATGAAGAAGCTCGTCTAGGGAAGTACTACTTAGCACTATTTCTGCTGGCAAGCAGCGTTTCTGTGTTACAGTCTGATTATTATAGGTACCATTAGTCTAATTACTCAGGAACAGTAATGCTTTTTAAATGCAGACGTCAATTTTCGAAAGACTCTTATAAAATTAATGTTACAGCCACATCTCGTAATAATGAAACAATGATGATAAAAAACCACCCACTTATATTTTACGCAACATTTCGTCTTTTTATCTCAATACAAAGTGCGTAAGACGGAAGTAAGGCAGACTTTGACAAAGTATTGTATTTCTTGAAGAGAAAGGTGATAACGTCCTATTCGTAAAGTTAATTTGTCCCTTTCTATCGCCTGCCTTCAATCTTTCTATTAAGAGTTAAACATAAACAAGAATTTGTGTTCCGTATACGCCTTGTTGACGTAAAGGTTAGACTGAATTGCAAATTATGACATCACGAGGTTGGTGAAGGGATAGAAAGAAGGGTACCTATGTATATTTTTTGAACAAGATCACAAAGTAAGAGCAAAATGCAATGAGATTTTTTCATAAATAAATACACAAGAATACGGTCTATGTGCAGTGAGAAATTATTATCTTTTATCCGATTGCCTCAGAAGGAAGGTAAAGTTTTCTTTTTCTTTTATTTCGTAACTTAGGTTAATAACTTTATTCCAATTCTATTAGAGTAAGTAAGTGCCTTACTGCCACAAACCGTACCGTTATCCTGTTTAAACTTTTCTACCAACTAAGGCTGTCCATATCCATATCTTCCATGTAATAGTAAAACTTATAGTAACTCAAACTACAAACAGCGTAAATGTTTTGCGTCAGTATTCAAAATCTGTTATATCTGTCTAACTTCTGAGTATTTGTATTGTGGTCCATCGTTGAAATGGGCATATCGTGACCTGCCTGGTCATTTCACGATACAGCGCCATTTCACGATTTGACCATCTAACATCCGCCATAATGTTCAGCGCTGAGCGATCGACGATTTGTCTAGCGATGCTTGGGGCATATTGACCAAGATAGGCGTAAGAAACATAACCCTGTCTTTTCTGCCGCGCAGTCGGGTAATAATTCCTATTTGACTTATTCATACACGAATAATTTCTATTTTAGGGGTCCTAAAAATACTAAATAGCCAAGTAATTGCAACCAACTTGGATGTAGCGCTCGGTCGGCTCACGCGCGGTCTTTGAGTTCTAATCTTTTTTTTTTTCCTTGGTGGAAAGTCCTCATGAATGTCCGCCACCCTGGGGCGGGCGGCAGGGTCTGTCAGACTCTTACTGACTAAAAACCACTCCCGTGTTCCATCTCACACCTTCGCTGGGGGTCGCGGGGACGTACAATCCTTCCGCAACCCCCGACTGGAGGCCGGCCCGCCACCGCGGGCCTCCTCGTGTCTGGGGGGAAGTGAAGTAGTTGACTCCCCCCGTGACGTCTAAGAGGGGTGCGCGTAGAACACTGCGCGCCGCCAGCTCAGCTCCTGATATGTGGGGGGCTGGAAGAGGGCGTTGTCCGCCCTCTGCCGACGCCCGGTGTGCTTGCCGCGGGCCGGGTAAGTGAATGAGATCTCCCTCTTTCCGCAGTCTCCTTCTGCGAAAAGATTGTTTCGCAGAAGGAAACCACTGCGTCCCAGGACTCTTCGCAGCCAAACATCGACTGGACTACGGCTGGCAGTGACTACTTCTGAGATGAGGACACGGCGCGGCTCCTTCCAAGCGGCACACTCTGCCAGCGTATGCCGAGCCGTTTCTTCCCGGCAGGCGACGCAGTGGTGACATCAGGAGCCCAGCTCCCTGTCTATGCGACACAGCTACTTCCAGAAGCAACCATGCCCCGAGAGCACCTGCGTCGCCCGAAACGACAGGGAGCCGTGCCTCCTCCCGAGCCAGCGCGCGAGCACCGGCCGGACCGCCTCGATGGTGACGAGGCCGGCGGTAGGTCGTGAAAGCCTGTCCCGCCATTCCGCCACCAGGACCTCGCGAAGCAGAGACCGACGCAGCTCCATGTGTCGCTGCATCAGTCCCTCGCCCCGTGCCCTCGCTTCCTCGCGCCAGCGATACAATGACACGAGTACTTTCGCATCGAGGTCCCAGGGCGGGGATCCGGCCAGTACGCATCCCGCCTCGTAGGAGATCGTGCGATACCTCCTGATGACTCTGACGGCCATTGCCCTCTGCGGCTTTCACAAAACAGCGATGCTGCCGGCCGTCAGGTCAGAGGCCCACACCGGGGCCCCATACAGGGCCATGGATCGCACGATCCCCATGTAGAGCCGCCTACAGGCCGCCGCCACCGCCACCGCCATTTCATAATGTGGCATCATGAAATGGCGGCGTATCGTGAACTGGCCTGGCATATTACGATATGGCCATTTCTGCGATCGAACCACGACATTTGCATCTCATCTTGTTTAACATGACGAGGTTACGTTTTGAATAGTTCATTTACGTATAACAACTACGTACGGTCTACATAGTTACGCAGCTGTTACGTTCGGTGAAATTATTCAGACGACTAGTTTCAATAAACACGATTTTGATTGAGTAAACGTGAATACATACAATCACCATAAATATATCTTCTTCTTTTTTTTCGTATCGGTAAAAACTTCTTCGCATAATTCATGTATAAATAGTAGCCGGTTGGCAAGATGGAAGCGAGGCTGACTGCGCAGGGTTAGCTGAGTATAGCTAACGTCTGAAGGCTATTCCAATACAGGCCATTGCAATTTCAGTTGAAATCATTCCTCGCCATCACTTCTACTTAGCAAAATTCTGCTACTTACGCGAACTTCGCTTACCGAGGCGGTCATAACGTCATTAAGTGCACAGGTGACAGGGTATGTAGCGCAAGATGGCCATCACAGCCTAACTATTTATTTTAAAATATATCTATCAAAAAACCCAAAATAGTCTGTTTCGTTTTAGATAAACCACTAACCACTAATTCTTTAACTAGGTACTAAAATGATACTAAAAGCATGTATCTATCTGCGAGTAAATCGAGAAAGACAAAACGTTTAGTAACTCTACGAGGCCTACCAATAGACTGGTGCTACCAAATCATTTTCATTCGTGATTTATAACCACCATTACTCCTAGTTCCTACTCTTGACGCTCCATTTAGCTAGCGACTTTGATTCTGGATCCTGAATGAGGACTTTATTTCCGGACATGTTCGATCACTTTCGAAACTTCTAATATATAGGATGGGTAGTTATTTCTTGTACCTAATAATGACATTATTTTAGCGAATAAGGGCAGTTTGTTTCACGTCCACTTAACACATGCACATACGTCAATAATGGCGCTAATTCTGCCGTACATTGTTTAAAATACGGTTAAACCCATAAAGTAGTTTCAGAGATATCGGACAAAAACCTGCGAAATGATGTCTCTTCCAAACGATTATAGATATAAAAATCTTTCTAAGAGACAAATGTCACTGGTTTATCAACGATTTTTTTTGGGGGTATGAAAACTGAAAACATCTTTCAGTCTTACAATAAAACAGATATTTGTAATTAAGCTTAGCATTTCTTCCCAGTTTAGTAATTAAATACTGCATAATAATAGGGCTAACCCTACTCTAACGGTATTATAACGTAGTAATTGCTTTAGAATTGTACTACTAAAAATTTTATTTAAAGTTATCAAAAAATACGTCATTACAATACGGCTAAGCTGCATAACTATGATATAATCAAGTAATGACTGTAAAATTAAGGTTTAGCCCCTTGGTTTATAAACAAGTTAAGGCACTTAGTGATCATTATAATCAAGTAATTGTGTAATAATATATTAAGCGGCGTCAAGTTAAACGGTATTGCTTACTTAAAACAAGGCTACTCATACTTCGCTCGCGGTTAGCCGTTTTATACATAAGCAATGACTTACAATTATTCGAGAAAAAAAAAGAAAACAAGCAAGCAAATTAAACAAATTATTTATTAATCATTTATTTCAAACAATTTTATTAAAACTTATGAGCAAGTGTTTTTTTAATATTCCTGTCCGTATCACTCTCTTCACTTGAATCGACGTAATTAGATGTAACCTCGTAGTCCTTGTCCTTAACCGAATCATCCGAATCAAAGTCACAGAAGATTGGAGACAGAGAATGTAAAGACGGCGGTATAGTTTCATCGCAGTACAGGAAACTGGAATCCGAAACTTTTGATGTACCAGGTTGAGGATTTGCATATAAATCGATGCCATTATTAGCTGAAGGACTAGAAGGATCACTTTCATTTAATGAATTTGGCATGCTTGTTAAGCCAATGATTTGTTCTTGAATACGTAATTTGGGTGGTTCGACAGGTACGACCTCTCTATTCACAATGCTCATCATGTTCTGAATTCTTTGTGGAACCCCGGAGCGTCTACAATAATGACAGACACAATTAGTTAAATACCTAATTTAAAAAAAAAAATAATTTAAAAAAAACTTATAGGTAGGTACTTTATTATTCTATATCCTCGTCGTCAACGCAATAATGCGTAAGAATAGGAAAGAAGGTAAAAAGCAAAAAAGCGCGCGAAAGCCCATGTCCGATAGGTATTCGTTTCAAACATACCGCCCCAACGCGCTGCACCTACTCATCGTTGACCCTGACTCGAGATGCGTGTGATTTCATAGCGGCTTCAGAACGATAAGAAAAAGGATTATTTCGTTCCAATCAAATATTTATAAGCTAAAGGTTATATACCTGTCACCTACCACTACGTAATTGAATGAATGTAATACTTATTTTAAGAAAATATTATAAATATCGATTATCTACATACTAATTACATAGGTTATTAAATTCACTGATGCATCTATTCTATTTAGTGAAATTATAAAAACCTTACCTTGAGTACGTATGACGCGACATGGTAAAACATTTATGGCGCGCCGCCGCTCCGCTCCACACACACACGAGCGCTCCCCGTCGTCGCTGGTAGCGAAATGGCCGAGGAAACCGGGAACGCGGGGGACCGCGGTTCAAAAATGTTTCTGGGTTTAACTAGATTTTAATCTAGCATATCTGTATAGTCGTATTTTAGTAAAGAATTTTACACTTTAATCCATCGATAAACTTTATTGAAAAAAGGCTAAATGCCTATAACTATAATGTAATGTATTATTCTATAGTAACTTTATTATAACATAGTTTTTGTTCTCAGACACACCTGTAAGTACTTGATTATAACACGGTTATGGTCGTATAGCTTAATTTAAGTGCAGCATTGTGTGATAACTGTATTATAATAAATTAATATGGCTTGGAACGATCCGTGATAATAACGTTACCATCCTTTTGCCGTGTTATAACATAAATTTGAGGAATAGCTGTTAAATAATAAAGTAAACTGTAAAAAATATGTTACTTAACGGTTCACACCCGCTCTATATCTCGGAAAGTAAAAGTCGTACAGTAATGGGACCCAGCACAAAAGATAGAGAATTTTTCAAAACGTAATGTGTGATTCAAAACTAAAAAATGGCAGTTTGAGGCTTAACCGTGTTTTAAGTAACGTACGGCAGAATTATCGTCAAACAAAAAAAACCGTTGTTTCACAAAATTATGGCCTTAACGTCCGTTAAAAATTAACGATTACATTAACCGGTGCCAAACCCACTGGTTAACGTTACTGAACAGTAAACCATTATGGAATCTCTTTTGTTGTCTTCGTCTTTATTCGACGATATTTCATCAGATCATGAAACAAAATGTGAAGAAATAAAATAATTATATCGCGTTCTCTGTAAAAAAATACCACGTGAAGTCCAAACATAACAAGACACAGGAGTATCGAAATCGAAAAGCTTAACAAATATTATCGTGCTTATCACATTAGGTACCTACTTAATTTGGTGTAAAGGTATCCATTTTTCAAGAGTTTTATCAAAGATTTAAAGCGGTGTGGTTTGATAATGTTTTGCTTGAGTTGTCAGTTTAACACTTCGCTTCAAAATTTTACGTTAACAGCGAAATGTTGCCATAACATAGAAATCTTTGTTTGTTTTTTTAACCATTTTTGCTTTATACTGGCAACTCTAATAACTTTGACAATCGGTTTTTCATGCAGTGAAATAACGCTTTGTATTTGACGAACGTTAAACATTGTAGGTACTCGTTATTATTTGACGTACTTACGTATGTTACTTTAACCAACTGTTTGAAACAACCGGCCCTTAGTCACCTTGTCTTGGAAATTGTCTTGAAGAATTAGTATTGGACTGTACCAAGTACCTAAGAAATTGGATTGTATATTATTATAAGATTATTATTATTATATTACTTCGTTTTCGCTTAGACTTCTTTCTGGCTCTCATTCTTTTTTCTCGGCTCCTAAGGGTCGTATCGTAATGTTAAATAGTTTATAACCATCATCAAGAATCGGGCTGTCAAATGCAAACAAGAACTTTTTAAATATTTTATTTGAATTTAGTTTGTATTTTTTTTATTTTTTTATTAACCATACTGTTTTGCCTTTAATTTGCTTTTAGTTTTGTTTTGTTTTCCTTTTTATAATTTTCGTGTATTGTATTGTGATTTATTTTAATGTGTTCATGTGTGTTTGTCAAACTGGTTGTACCTACCTAGATGTTAAGTGCATGATGTGGTCGCCTATAATTGGAAGCGCTCACTCTATTTGTCCCTCTTCATGTTAACATGCATGTAACTGTGTAGCCTCTGTTGGCGATCCAATAAAGTAATAAATAAATCCAACTGGCAGTTCCAGAGATTAGCGCGTTCAAACAATCAAACAAAATCGTCAGCTTTATTATTAGTATACAGGGTTATTGATAATATGTCAGCAATCCATTAAGGACCAACTAAATTACCCCTTATGACTCCTATACGAATGTCAACCAATTCCGAGTAATTTGACATTTTATATTTGTTGGCGGTAAAACTTTGAAAATTTATAAAAAAAATAATGCACGTTCTTTTTATTATCTGCTTTTATTATAGCTGCTTCTACTTCAACACTAATAATCAACCATAAAATGACAATTATCTTTAATATTTTTTTAATCAGAGCAAACAATTTTCATCGTTTTGAGCAGGTTATTTTACTAATATGGTTGATTTCTGCAAAAAACATGGTTAAACTTTACCGACAGAACATTCCAAAATATGTACAACTTCTCAGCTATCCAACGAGATACAACAAGATACCAGATAATTATCTTCAAAAATATATAAAATGTCAAATTACTGGGAAATGGTGACATATGCATAGGGCTCATAAGGGGTCATTTGGCTGCAAATGTCAAAGTCAAAGTTTATCATTTATTTCAAATAGGCACATAAAAGGCACTTTTGAACGTCAACATTTACATTAAAAAAGTATTGATTCTAGTCGCCCCTTCCAAAAGGTAGTTTCGTATGGAGAAGAATGGGCAAGAAACTCCACCGTTACTCTTTTAAAATGTGTTTCAATATTTTGTATACATTAATTATATAATTATATGTGAAGACTTATGCACCTATAACAAAATTACCCTACCACAATAGGTAAAAAGAATTTAAAAAATATAGCAATGACAAATAAGTTAATTTTGTGACAGATACATGCTGCTCACATATTTAGAAACATTGTACAAGTATACGATTTTCCAAATTATTTCAACAAGTAATAATATGTCAGTGTGTGAGTTAAAATAATCACAGAATGTAAATCAATGTCATAAAAATAATAAACTAAACAACTAAATTGGCAACAAATATGATTTTGTCTAGACCCTAGATTGTCCTATGGAGCTAGACCAACATGTTTCCAAGCATTCTTATTTTGGATATAATCCTCTAAATAATAATATGCTTGTTTACAAAGTGAACTCTGTTGAAAAAGAAAATGTTTGTTTAAAAATGACCTCCCCTACATCCTTTTAATGGATTGCCGACGTATTACAAATTACCCTGTATATAAAGGGTCTTTCAACAAGGACGGGTCGATGTTGAAATTAAATAAAACAAGCTGTATGTGAGATATTAAAGAATTTTTTTTTTATTTGAGAGGCGCATTTGTGCCATTATTTATGAAAAATGACATCGTTTAAATTTCTACCGCTGCTTCGAACGGTGGCACGGCTCCGAGAGGTCCCATTTTCAATTACTCTACTGCATAGATCCGGCTGAATCTGAGCGATGGCCTGCGTTATGTTGACTTTCAGGGCATCGGTTGATTGCGGATTATTGGCATAGACCTGCGACTTGAGAAAACCCCACAAGTAAAAGTCTAGCGGGGTCAAATCGCACGATCTTCGTGGCCAATTCACGTCACCTCTGCGAGAGATAACCCTACCCTCGAACCGTTCACGCAGAATATCCATTGTGTCGCTCGCTGTGTGGCACGTAGCGCCGTCTTGTTGGAACCACATATTGTCCACGTCCTTATCGTTCAATTCAGCCCAAAAGAAAATGTTAATCATTGATCTGTAGCGCTCGCCGTTGACAATAATGGCCTCGCCGTCATCGTTTTCGAAGAATTACGGACCAATGACGCCGCCGGACCAAAATCCGCACCAAACAGTAACTTTTTGTGGATGCATTACCATCTGGTAAACCTCATGTGGGTTGTGGTCGTCCCATATACGGCAATTTTGCTTATTAACAAAACCATTCATCCAAAAATGCGCCTCGTCGCTAAAGATGATTTTTCGCCCAAAATCGGGGTCCTCTTCCAAACGTTCTGTAGCCCAGTCAGCGAACAAACGGCGTTGTCTATGGTCATTCACTTTGAGCTCCTGGGTCAGTTGGATCTAGTTCGGGTGTAGGCCCAATTCCCGCCGCAAAATTCGCCATGTTGAAGTCTGCGAAAGGCCGAGTTCTTGTGCACGGCGAGAAATCAACTGCCTCGGAGTCTCCAGCACACTCTCACGGACAGCAGCGATGTTCTCGGCCGATCTGGCGTTCCTTTGACTTTAAGGTGTTAGTCGGTTGTTTACTGAACCAGTCGTCTCGAATTTGGTCACCAAAGGTTGGAGAGTCGACTTTGAAGGGCCACCGCGTCTGCCGTAAAATGGACGTAATGCGCGCAACGTTTGCACTAACGAACAAATAAAAAACAAATTTTGATAATAAAGTTTTATCATTTGAACGTGCTGCTCAATCGTGTAACTTGCGATGGTGATTTGGCATCAGTAACTGAAGAAATAACAACGCATTTGACAGATGCCACCAAAACAACATGGCCTCCACAAACTGTCAACATCGACCCGCCCTATTTGAAAGACCCTATAGATGATGGACGGTTGCTATCAAAGTGTTTAATGGTAAAGCTTTTTAACAAGGTATGATAAAACCAAATTCTTGGGACATATTGTTTGCAATAGTTACCTTCTGTTAGCAATACTCATCTCAGTTTTTTTTAAGTAGGCATTTTGTTATTACTTAAGTTTACCTACCCGGCCGCGGTAAACCTGCATCGTATTCCTGTATCGCATTATTGAATCAATATTCTTCGTGTTAAACTTGACAATCACACACCTTGAATCAAGTCTTACGATCACATTATTAACTTCTCCGTCGCACACATTAAGAGGGTACCTAATATCCCAGAACATTACAAAATCTTGTTTAAAGTTTTAAAGCGCTTTGCGTTGCTACATTAACCACAAACTCACATTACTCTGTAGATAGCCAGCGATTTATAAACTTAATGTTACGCGGCCTTGACCAAACATTGTAGACAAAGCTTCTCGAATACAGCGGCTTTAGCGCTAACCGCAGTATAAGCGTCTAGCAGAACTAATCTAGCACCAGTGTTAGTTCGTACATTAAGTACTGGGATGATTTATGACGTTATATTCATAAAACATTTAGCGTTATTAGTGTTATATGTTTAAGTGGAGTAAGGCTCTTTACAAAATCGTTTTGCTCTAAACTAGTTCGTGTTATACCCATTTTGTGGCTTAAACATTAGGAAGTGCTGAAGAGTAAGCATTTTCGCGTGTCTTTTGTAATTTTGACATTCAAAAACTGCTGATGTTAACCTAAGCCATGATCATATTATTGCTTTTTTTTATTGAAATGTTGTTACTTATTTGTTAGTCAAACCGCCCAACAGTTTATAAATACGTAAAAGCGGCAGGGAAATTCAGAAACCCGATGTCAAAAACCCAGAACATGATCCATAGCCAAACAATTCCCTAAGTGCAGAAAGCCTACGCAAAAATTAACTCCCGCAGTGAGACATTACTTAGTGAACTTGAGAACTTGCCTGACACCAGATGCCGTTTTCCCAAGCGCTGAGCCCTCAAACTTTGCTATGCACATTTAACTTGAAACGTAATCCTCACTTAATTTAATAAAACACATTATAATACCCGAAGAAATTCTCTGAACACAAATGAAAAAGTTGTTTTAAACTTTCGTATGTAAGTGCTTTGACGGAGTTGGTTTATCGATTCGAGTCATAAGTGGTTTAGTAACTGTTTTATTGGTTTCAATATTATAAAGGTGATCTGATTTCGCCATATACGGCAAGAATGTGGTGCTACTACAGTTTGACACCTAGTTGACTTAGGCTAAGAGAAATTTAGATTTCATGTTTTTGAGAGTTGGCGTAGTAGTTTTAGTAGGGACTCGTTTAAACGTAGACTAAAGTTTTTTAGGCAAAAAAAACTTCGTCACAGAAAAAACCACTGATAAAAAAAAAAAAAAAACACTAGAGAGTGAAAAATAGCTTTAATTGCGGAAATCGGTGTCTTTGGTTTTTGTTTTTTCGTTGTTAGCCACCGGCTTCCGAAATTAAAGTTATTTTTCACTTTTTAGTTGTGGTACCTACCCCAAACAAAGTCGTATACCACTACTTGCAATGTAAATAACAGTGACAGGAAGTTATTACAACATCTAAGTGGAACAAATGCGTATTATTGAAGCAGACTCAAATACCACTCGTCAGAACTTGATCAAATTTATATGTGACCAATCGGGACCAATATGACAAGATAGTCAAACAAACGAAGATTTTTTCAAATCGGTCTATTAATGACGGAGATCTGGGGTCACAAACATTTAAAAGAAAGAATACAGCAGAACCTCCTTCTTTTTTGAAGTCGGTTAACAATTTGTTAAACTAAATTCTAATCATCATTGAAACGCATAACATGATCCTCGTTCCAAACGGTAACGGAATGGAAACAAAAAAATTATCCGATAAGATTTCTAAAATATCGCAAACAAAGATCCAATGAACCAACAAAGGAAGATATATAAATAAAATATGAATGTGATTCCGCAGCGGAAAAAATGCGGAGTTTCAGAACCGAAGGTAATCAACGTGAATGGAGTCTGTAGGCTCATCAATATTTAGTGTACGACACAATCTAAACCATCGCACACCGGATGGTCATTGCGTCATCAGGAAAATGGGAGTCCATCCGTTCGATTTGAAATGACCGTGTGGCAAACAAAATATGGAGATGAACAGGAACACTCCGTCTTTGGGCTTAGAAAACTAATAAAACTTTATTGAAAGGGACAATGCCCAAAAAACAAATCATCGTCGATAACAAAACTTATACTTACGACAGTATGAACTTATGTAGTTATATAAGCTGCGCCCTGCGGTTTTACTCGCATAAGTCTTGATCCCGTAGGAATATCGTAATAAAAAGTATCCTATGCCCTAATCCAGGTCATATTCTACTCATGTACCAAATTTTATCCAAATCCGTTCAGCCGCTTTAGCATGAAAGGGTAACAAACAAGCATACAAAAAAAAACATATTTTTTATTTATATAAGTACTTAAGTTTGTACGTCTAATTACTGGCATTTTTATAGACAAATATTCAACTGAAAACAATAAATAAGTATTCTATTGTATTCTTCTCTATAACCACACATTGTGTCAGTATATCAAAACACTATCAAAACTTACCAAAACTCCTTATTATATTGAATTTTTATATTAGGCGTGATTCCGCTGAACTAAACTTGATGAACAAACACTTCTCAAAAAACTCACTGTACAATTGAAATGATAAATTTATATATATTATATTATATATTATTTTATCAATATAATTCTAACTAGTATATTTATGTATATTCCATATTTAGCAGTTATGTCAAACGCCATAAGGTTACGAAAGGAGACAAGGTTAAAAAAGGTTATATTAAGGTTAGAAAAGTTAATATGGTCGTTAAGCTTTCTTAAATTTTCTAATGTTACGAGCAATTTTCTTAGTTTTTTTCTTTCATAAGAACCTTCTCCTTACAATAATAAACTCAACAAAAAAGGAATTAGCGAAATTGCTCCAGCCGTTTTCGCGTAATGCCATGACCAAGGGAAATAGGGATTAATTTATAATATAATATATATATATATATATATACAACAAGCCATGCGCCCGATGGGAATTCCCATCGACCAAAATGACGAACTTATTCACTTTTCCGTACGATTTTTCAAATATTTTCTTTCATACCTTGTCCTGACAATTACAAATAAAACAAAAAAAAATACAAAATATGTGCAACCGCTTTGAAGTGATGCGCGGACAAACATTTTCGGCAATTGATTTTTATTTATATAGATACATGGTAGGTATCAAATGTGAAATTATTTTCTCATAAAATAATCGCCATAAGCGCCACAGCTTCGCACAAAGCGGCAATATTGCAAGCGTCGTTTATAGTTTCCTTTGGTGAAAAAGAAATACGTGGCACCATGCGATAATGTTGCAAATATTCCACCTTCCAAACAAGGTAACGAAAGTCAGTTAAGCACTGAGAGTGCCCCTACCACTTATTTCAACAAAACAGTAGCGAAAGCCTGACCTTAGAATCGCAGCAGCCCTCATTAATGCATATCGAGAACCCTACCAAGAAAGGTTGCCTCATGCATTGCAAAAAATAAAAACGTCGCTCGTCGTACGTTGGGAAGTGGTGCGCATGTAATCAGCATGTTATTATCTCGGCTATGCTAGGCATGCACTATGCAACAACCAGCTAGTTTTCTTGGTTCTTTCTTAGTTGTGCAGCGATGTATTTTTGTAATGAATATCTACCTAAGCTTTTTTACAAGTGTCTTTAATATATATTATAATATACTGCCAACTAACTTTATTTACACAAAGAAAGCAAAAAAATCATTACCTATTATAAAACATGAAAAAAGTACATAGTCAATCATGGGTATAGTTTTTAAAGAAAGTTATTTCAAATTCAAAATCTACAATGAGACTTTAATTAATATGGATATACCTTATGATGTTAACTTTAACCAAAACATAAACAAAGTATAATGTACTTCATTTATGAACACTGACAGAATCAAATTCATATGTGTACCCAAAATTGTCTCTTACAATTTTGGGTACATCCTGTTTTAGCCTACAGAGAAGATAAAGGTGAATTTCACGTGGTTTTTGAAGAAATAAGAAATTATCAAGCAAAATTTTTAGAATAACTTAGAATGTGTAGAATATCTTATGTTAAGTCTTTACAGTTTCATCAGTAGGTAATGCTTTACAGAACTGCGACCGTTGCTTTACTATTTAAAACTCGGCAGCAATGCGATTTACACGCGGTGCCGGCGCGGCGCCGGTGCAGTGGCGAAGCGGTGCATGCGTGATATGAATTTGTACACACAAACATGCGGTCCGGCGCCGCCGGTGCGGCTCCGGCGTCATGTACAGGAAGCCTTGAAACTTCAACTTAAAAAAAAGGTTCTCTCGGAGGCGATACATAAAATTGTATTAATACTAGACGAACTGCACTTTCTACTTGCGAAGTATATTCACAATATGACAAACTAAGAGCTGCTTTATTAATTACTTTCATAAGAGTATGTGAAGATGAGAGATAATGAGAGTTTCCTTAGAGTTTCTTCAAGAAGCTAGAAGTTATTTGCACAGGAAACTAGGACACCACCACCACCACTACCACTTTACATGATAATTAAAGTCATTTTGAAAGCTGAAAGTTAGTTCTGTAACAGCTATAGAATATTAAACTTTTGCTTCAACATTTTGCTTCCTTTGTGTTGTGATATTTTTTTGTTGAGTTTTCTGGGTATCAAAAACCATCGTGTTGGCATCGCAACATTTACTTTATGTTTTATCTGTCATTACCTACTGTCAATCTTACTAACGTCATTAATATATATAATATAATTAATAGTTTAACTAAACAAGTTCCCCAACATGATCCGGCTCGAAGGACTATGTCAGGGAACTTGTTAAGTTAAACCATTAATTCTAAATAAAAAATGCAGATTGAAATTCAAACACGTGTGCTTCATTTATTGCTTTCTAGTGCAGTGACATTAGTGACGTTAGTAAGATTGACAGTAGGTAATGACAGATAAAACATTATCAAAATGTTGTGTTGCCAACAGTTGTTTCTCTTTCTTACTTCTGAAATAATACAAAAACAGACCTAACTTAGCCCAAACTTGCTATAATTCACGAATTATTATAACATTTATAGGTAAGCGAAAACTGGGCTAATTTGATCCCATAGGTAAAGTTCTCAATAAAGGGACATTAAATATAATTAGGTAACATGTTATTACCTATTTAATATAAAAAAACATCGGTTAAATTATGCCGTGATGCAGTTAGCAGTTGTGGGCTTGTGGCTTAGTAATAACATTCGCACGGGTCGATCTCGCAGTTACGGTTGGTGCGTGGATGGTTGACCATCTTTACATATCAATTCTCTATCTTTTTTTTTTACATGTCTCAGATAGTACGTTAAGCCGTTGGTCCCAGCTGTCATTCGTGCATCTTTGTCAGCCATTTCGGGTCTTTAGAAGCCCGAAAGTCTGACAACCAGTCTTACCAAGGGATATCGTATTACCCATGAGACTATCAAAGGTCCTTCTGTAAAAGCGAGTAGTCTCTATCAGACTTAATTATTCTAAGAAACTTTAGGTCATCCGCATACATAAACATCTTGGAGTGCCGCAAACAGCTAGGAATGTCATTAATAAAGTAGATAAACAATATAGGCCCCAGATGCGAACCTTGCTTGCTAGAGGAGATTTTATATACATTAGAATGGAAACCGTTTACCACAACAAAGAAAGATCTATCTGCCAAATACGAAATCGCCTATTTAAGCAAGCTACCAGTGATACTATACACATGCAACTTATGAGATAGGACTTTATGGGAAACTTTATCAAAGCCTTTGCTAAAATCAGTGTAAATGGCATCTGCCTGGTAACCAGAATCAACAGCCCCAATTAAAATCTCTGTGAATGCAACTAGATTAGTGCTTGTGGATCGTGATCCAACAAATCCATGCTGATGATCGCTTATGAATAGCTTAAGATGGTTCTGGAAATGCGGGCAGAGTAGTGATTCGATTCGGTGATACGGGATAACGTAATTAAAAGTCTACTAAACTTTCTTGGTAACTGCTTTGAATCGGTATACTTGTCTGGTCCTAGGGTGGCAGAGACTTCGACGTGCAAACTGTTTCCATGGATTCACTGTATGATCCTGAACCTTCGTTCTGACCGTTGAAATTTTCGTCGATTTTTTTTTTCTTTTAAGCCAGCAGATTTTTGTTTGTTAAACGACGAAAATTTTCTATGCTAGCGGGTCTAGAATCATGTGCTTTATTCATGTTTACAGTTTGCATGTCGATGTATGCCACCCATGTATAGCTAATTTAATAGAAAAAAATAATCATGCTGCCTAGCTTTTTCAGCGTCAGGCACCAGTTGTCTGACATTTATGCTGAACTGGGTCTATTTGGTGCAGCCGTGAGGCAAACAATACAATTTTAAGTAATATACTTTCTGTTTGTCTGTCTTTGTGTGAATATTGTAAGCTTTAACCTGGGTCAAATAAATTTATTTTATTTCTTTCTTTCTTTAAGCGGATGCAGCTGAATACAAGTATTTAACGTGGACTGCTTATCTGACCTCTACCACCCAGTTACTGAGTAACACGATACCCCTTGGTAAGACCGTCAAAGATCTACGAAAGACACCCGGGGCCAACGGCTTAACGTGATTCCCAATGCACGGGTGTCGATATGTAATAGATGGTTACCCATCCACGAACCGATCGCAGCAAGCGTAGTTTAAACTTCGATCGATATGCGGTTGTAATCATTTAGCCACAAGCCTTCAAGCTATTTTTTTTTTATTTTTTTTTTTATTAATACTTTAATTTATTCACACAAAAAACAATTGAAACCTAAGTAATTGTTTTCATTAGTCGTAACACAAAATAAACAGCTATTGAAAGTTCAAATTCAAATGGCAGCAATTGAATTTAAATATGGCGAGACTGAAAAAGCCAGATCCAAGTGCACTTAGAGCAAATTATATTAGAAAGTCAAATAATACTAGTTTCTAAACTGAATCAGAATATAAAGGATGAAACTGACTTATGTGTATTTATAGTTATACCCCTTGATATCGGGCTGGACGAATCTGGGTCTGATCTGGGTGAAATTACCGCTTTTCATCTTCCCAATATTGATAAAAACATCACGTCTTTCTATATTGTAATTGATCACGTCATTCATCTACTTAAGCCCCAATCCGAATGAAAATATTTCATACATTATACTTAATGTATAGACTGACAGTTATGGTTAGGTTAACGTAGGAAAAAAATGTTTGATATAGGATACTTATTTTTTTTTTAAACGTTGCCCCACACTAGGAATTTCTCATGTATCGTCGGTGCGTTTACAAACATTAAACTCACATACACAACAAACAGCCAGACCCAGAACAACTACTTGCAGGTCATACAAATATTTGTTCCGTGCGGGGATCGAACCCACGACACGTAACGCAGCAGTCAATCGCTTAACCACTGCGCCGACCGTGCCGTTTTATTGTTATTGAATATTTCAAAGCATTTACAAAGCGGTTTCACACAGATTTCCGTCAATAAAGAACGATTTTCCGGAAATACAAAGTATTCTGAACGTTATTCCTAGACAGAGAAACCCATTATGTATAATACTATTTCTGGTTTTTCAAAGACCATTCACTTCAACCTGAAAATGTAAACAGCAATCAATAAGAATCAAGTTTTCGAGTTCGGCAAATATCGTCTGCTAACAAATACCGGACCCAATCCGCAGGAAGTACCTAGTAGCAATTGTTTTTTGATCTATTTCCAAACTTTCAAGTTGTCCCGCTATTTCAAGCTTCGCGTATTTTATACCAGGATTTGTTTTAAACTTTTGCAATTCCGTATTGTTTTGTCTGTTTGCTTCTGTTTTAAAATCTGATTTATTCGCTAAGAAGACAGCGTTTTTGCGTTACTTTTTGAATTCAGATTGTTTCAAGACTGCGAGGCGCCGCGTTTTAACGAAGGAAAATTGTTTTTATATTCTCTGCGGTTGGTTCAGCTCGAACGGTTGTTTTATTGACTTCTTCCATTATGATTGGTTTAGGTTGGATTGGAGTTTTATTTGCTCTGATTTGTTTGGTTTTCAGACTTTTATTTTATGCTGATGTGATAGATTTTTTTCTAATTTTCTAAAGAAATTACTTTAAAAAACTAAGAACAAAAACATCTGACTACAAAGCTGCAATTAGCGAAAGTTTTACAATTTTCTGCGAAATTCTTTGAGTTGTTTATAGTTTTTCTTATCTTTATTCACTAGACTTCGTAATTAGAAACATAATAATAAAACAGAATCTTTCCAGTTATTTGAGCTAAAGCGTGGACCATGAAATTATAAAATAACTTATCTCTATGTAATATACTTACAAACTAACAGACTTAAAATAATATTAATAATATATACATGTATATAAAAACAGAAAAAGAACCTAGAAGGCATAAAGAAAATCATTCGCATCGCTGTCAGCAGGAAGTGCCTAAAAGGCTGGCGACTTTGCCACGTTGTATGGCGATGCTGATTCTTTGGCCAGCCCTCTGGTCATGTGAAGATTCGACCAACCGCTTGGCGATGTCTCGAATAATCAAGTGGGCATTCGGACCCCATTGCCCTAGTGTTACACAAACAGCTTTAACATATAACTCCCAATAAGATTGGAATATTTCGCTGTTTGAGGTTTTCCGCATCTGCAGCAGCCGCCCCAGCACAGCCCACCATAATAAGAAGACGGGATGGCGCAAGGGTGTCGACACATGTTGCATCCCACATCAAAGGCCTGCCTAACGCCCAGGGCAGTATGGTAATTGCGTCTGGTCTCTTCCCATCGTCGCATGCCAAGCCGTTGGGTTCTAAAACAGCTGGCACCCTGGTGGTAACTAGAGCGCGACGGTTGATGTCATTAATGCTAGCATGCTGGGCTATCCGGCCTGCGCTCTAACTGCAAGATTTCGAGATCTCTGAGGCAGTCAACAGCTTCATCGCACTGGCATCGATGCGGAGCCCCGCAAATAGCGCCCAGACGTAGACAAGTAGCCAGCCGGAAATTGGTTTCACCCAGCATAGTGCATATGTTGGGTGGCTTTTGCACCTGAAGCCAGAGGCCCGACTCCCAATCTTCCACAGCCAGAAGGTGGGCACGCTCAGCAGAATCGGATGACGTATTAATAAGATTATTCCGTACCAACCTGAAGAGCGGCTCTTCCCACTGTCTCTGGAAAAATGGGTTCACGGGCTGATCTGTATCCGGGCAAGGCGCTGTCCAGGCATTCACTGCATCAGTCAAGCACGGCACTTCAGAGTCAACCAGGGAGAGGGCCACAATTTTCGCGGTCAACTTTTCAGTGCTGTAGACAAAGGACATGGAGCCGGTAAGCTAATACTGGTAATTTTACCGAAGCCACGCTCGGTCGTCCAAGGCCACATTTAAAATGGAAGTTAATCTACAAGTTAATCAAAACTCATTGAGCCATATCGCATATGGCGTGACGTGCTCAGAAAATACTTATTGCAAGTCAAGTTAAGAGCAGCCTTTTTTTTTATTCTTTTTTTATTTAGGAACTTTTGAACGCAGTTCATGCCAGAGCAGCCTTACAGCTTCATAAATGTCAAAAGCGCTATTTTAATGTTAAAAAAATTACAACTTAGAGAAAAGACGTATTTTTTTATTAAATAGTATGGTTTCTATAATACTAGGTTCACAACACCATTAAAAAATCGATCAAAACTTTCGAAGAATATTGCTTTTGAATCTTGCGTAAGTATAAGGTACATTAAATTTATGATCGTGACTTTACCTGCTTTGCATAGAACGTTGTAACTGTTTGCATGTTCGCACACCTATCTTATATTAACTTGATTCAGCTTAGATTGAAATACATGACGGAGTTACGGTGGCGCCATCTGTTACGTGAACTAAGAGCAAGATGATTCTTCACAAGTTTATTGTATTTAGTTGAATATTGTTGATGCTTTATATGATGGCATCGCATTCTATGCGCAAACTGAAACCATGAAATCGGTTCTTGTTTCTAGACACCCTATCGTAGATATTGTTGGTCGGTTATCCAAAAAAAATCACCTATTGCATTTTGCCTACGCGGTCAAAATGTAACATTTTTTTTCTAAGCCGACGGAAACTTTAATTTGGGGCTTCATAAAATGTCGGCGTCGGGAATCCTAAGCCGATTCGTGGCCACCGTAGGCGCGGGTTTGCGGAGGGCGACCTGGAATGGGTTGCTCGCCGTCTAATATGGTCCAGGCCCGGGTCGACGGCGTGTTTTGTTTCACGCTCACCTCAAAGAGATGTCAGCACCAAATAATGGGGTCCACTTAGGCCGATGCTTGCCAGGGTCGCGCGAAAGTCAAAAAGGGTTACCGTGGCCCCTGGCACAGGCAACTGAAAGAACAAGGGTGGGTTTTAGTCAGTAAGAGTCTGACACGCCCTCCCGCTCCGCCAAGAGCGGGAGAAGTAACTTGACGACTTCCCACCCTCCAAAAAAAAAATGGTAACACGCTGCGCGTCGATGTCCCTGCCACCCTGTACAACATCGGGGAAGCCAGGCGTGGTGATATGTTATGTTATCGCTAGATATCAGATATTCGGATGCATATTCACCCAAAGTTGAGATTTTGGCTAAATGGAATGCGCTTTTGTATCGAAAAAATCCCGCGTTTCCGGGATCGACAAATTTAGGTTGTATATATACTTACTTCCAAATGTTGGCTTATAAGGAATGAACTTTTGTTTTTATCGTAAAAATCCCGCGATTCCGGAATCGACAAGTTTTGTGTTTTATTTCTGACTACTTATAGATTCAGATGCATATCTACCTAATATTGTAAAGTAGGTAGGTAGATACCAAACTGTTATAGCAAACAACGTCAAGATACGATAACGGACTACATAAATATGTATTTAGAATAATGAATTTATGTACCTATGGAAACACCTAGGTATTTTTTTAATAACTAAATATTTTTTAGAAGTCGCTACCTTAATATACACCCGACTAGCTATGCATTCCTGGTGTTCCTGGCATCCCGGGTTGTCTTTTACAAAACAAATATTTATGAAGCCACTTCCATACTTTCAAAGCAAAATTAACTTTAGGTAATTATGCATCCGAATATCCGATCTCTGGTTAACACACTCACATAGTCATCTAAACTTATACGTGACTAAGGTACGCGCACAATTTCAAAGAAAATCTCAAGACAATTGTAACTAACAACAACAGTCATAAAGCAAAGATCATTGGATTAAAACAGCAATTTTCGGATAGAATTACAAGTACCTAAGTAATCAGTATGAACACGCTGTTCCAGAGATAACTTAAACCGTACGTTATACTAAAAGTTTTCATGATTTATGGTACTTAACGCGTTTGTGTATTTCGAGCGTGAAAATAGAGGTCCCTATTAAATGTTTTGAGACCAATTTTGTTCAAACGGTCAAAGTAAGTACTCACATTTTCAGATTATGTGTGATTGATTGAGAACGTTCTTTTTATCTTACTCCTGAATGTTTAACAGGTTAGCTAAAGATTGCCAGTCGGTTGCTGTAAGGCGTTTAATATTGAAATTAGACTCAAAGGACCAAAAACATTCGACGAAATAGATAAACATATATTAGCATACCTTCTATTTTTTTTTACATAATTATAGGTACTTACCTATCACAATTATAATTTAGTATCAAATCATATCTTTCTGCTTATAACCACAAAAGAAGTTAAGCCTACTGTTCATAATTACTAAGTCTTATAAAATATTTAACGCCTGCAAAAATACTGGGTATATTTAACAATCCGTCCTCATTTTGTTGCTCTAAGTAACTTTCCATGTATTTGTAAGTATAATAACCATAATGGAGTAGTGTAGCACTGGCCGAGCGTTTTAAGTGTAGAGGTATGTTTTCAAATGTATGAAGGCCGACTCTACGAACTAAGACTTCATAAGTCTGACAGCTTATTGATTAAAAGTTTCAAAGCTGAAATGCGTATCTAATGCACAATAGAAAGTCTATTCTTTACTTCATCAAAAAATCAAAAACTATTTTTTAACCAACAAAAACATAAAGGTCACAAGTTTCAAAAGCCAACTATTACTATAATTGAAGGTTTAGACAAATTCGATATTAGTTTCTCCTATAAAATATAATAACCTAAACTAACTAAAACTATTAACAAATTAAAATATGGCGTCGAAAAATTCCTCTGCATCGCTGTCGACTGGTAAAGTACCCAAGAGACTGGCGGCATTGCCACGTTGTATGGCAATGCTAAGCCTCTGGCCAAGGTAAAGGCCAGCCCTTGGATCCCGGGAAGTGTCAACAAGCCGTTTGGAGATTTCCTTGAACAAACCGTGAGCACTCGGACCCCACGGCCCGAGGGTTTCAACCCCAAACGGCTCGAAAATATAATTGCCGATAAGGTTATTATACTTTCGCCGTTTGAGGTTTTCCGCAGCCGCAGCAGCAGCGCCTGCACAGCACGCCGAGTCAGGAAGATGGGATGGCGCAAGAGTATCGACACAAGTTGCGTCCCACACTAAAGGCCTACCCACCTTCCAAGGAAATAAAGACATGCCGTCCGGTCTCTTGCCATCGTCGCGTGCCAAGCCATTAGGTTCTAATACAGCTGGAACGCCGACGGTGACAAGAGCTCGTCGGATGATGTCATTTATGTTCGCGTGCCGAGCTAAGCGGCCCGCACTTCGGCTGCAAGACAGGCCATGGTGTCCAAGGCTGTTGACAACTTCGCCACAGTGACAGCGATGGGGAGAACAAGAAGGAGCTCCTAGTCGTAGGCAAGCAGCGAGGCGGAAAGTAGTGTCGTCTAACAAAGTGCCTATGTTCGACGACGGTAGTGCATGAAGCCAAAGACCCGACTCCCACTTACCCACAGCAAGCAGGCGCGCACGCTCCGCAGTAGTAGCAGACGTGTTAAGTAAATTGTTCTGTACTACTCTGCAAAGCGGCTCATCCCACTTTCTCTGGGAAGATGGATTATCGGGTTGATCTGAATTCGGACAAGCGAGTCTCCAGGCATGCATAGCCTCGGTGAAGCATGGCACATCAAAATTAATCAGTGTGGGGGTTAGGATTTTCCTGATTAATTTTTCAGTGCCGTAGACCGAGGATATGAAAGCCGGTAAACTAACACTAGAAATTTTGCGGACGCCGAGGCCTCCCATACGAATGGGAAGAGTAGCTTGTGTCCAAGCTCGGTCGTCCATGGCCACATTTAAAATCGAAGTTAATGTATGTCGAATAATTTGGTCCATTTTTTCTAAAAGGTGAGTGTGCTTCCATAAATGGGAAGCGCGAAGGAAATATGTTAATTTAGGGCCGAAACAGCAATAACGGATTAGGGTTAAGGCCGAATGCATGTTAATTTGGAACAATCTTTCCGAAACGTCTTTGAAATTTTGTATTTTTTCTTCAATAAAAACTGGAAAGGAATTCTCGAAGACAGGAGACCCAAGAAGACGAAGAGAGCTTTTTTCAATAATTTTGATTTCTGGAGCTATTGCGTTAAACTTGGGGAGTGTCAGATGTCTGTCAGTACTGTCCGCCATATAAAGTTCACATTTCGAGTGGTTGAGATCAAGGCCAATGGAATGAAGTTCATTTTCTAAGAATTGTAGATCTTTTAAAACGGTTTCTACATCGCCTCCCAAAGTTCCATCGTCAAGATACCAAATGTTAAATTTGGAATTTAGCTGTCGAATAATTGGGTGAATGGCTAAACTAAAGATCACTGGTCCGAGGGGGTCACCTTGTTGACAGCCAACAGCAGATTCCAAAAGGTGGTCCCGATACATTAATTTAGAAGGATGTCTGTAGCATTGCCAAAGGAAACTATAGATTTGAGGTATTTCTTTTTTAGTTTCTGCCAGCAAGGTGTCCCTATAAACAGAATTGAAGGCATTCTTTATGTCAACCTTCAGGATGACCTCTCCTTTGCCAGAATTTAGGTAGGTCGACAAGGCGTGTACGGCAGCCTCACAGCCCCCTTTAGAGCCGTATCCTAGCTGCAGGGGCTGAAATTTTTTCGAAACAACCTCACCATAAAATTTACAGCAAATCTTGGCTGCCATACGACGGTAAGTAGTTCCCACAGCAATTGGACGAATGCCGCCATCCCTCTTACGCAGGGCGCATAGATTTGCCCCGTACAGAACGTCGATGACGGCTTCGTTCACCTTGCCGGAGAGCATAAGGTTAATCAGAGCCGTAAGCTCCTTCAAGAGCAATTCACCAGCAGCCCCGGCGCCTGAACAGATAAGGTCCTTAAGGTGCTGCGGACTCAGGCCGTCGAGGCCGCCAGCGGAGCCGGTCCGGAAGGAGGAAACGGCTGTGACCAACTCTTGACCTGTAATGGTGAGGGAGTGATTATCCGGATTAGGGGGGTCGGGGAAAGAAAGGCCATCCGCTGGGGCAGGGTGTTTGCTCTCCAGAGCTGTGATTGTTTCTGGAGAACACGGTGCTACCACATCATTACTAAAAAGAATCCTGGCTGCTCCGCTAATGTCACCTTCCCCTAACTTAGATTCGATCAGATGGGACATACCTCTTGAAGAGGTATATTTCTGTGTCGGTAATTTGGAATCTAAATTATGAGTCGAAATATTACAGTTTTCTTTAATTTGTGCAGTTAATGTCTTTTTGGTTGCCAAATTCTTTTGTACATGTAGAATTCTGTAAGGGAAGGTGAGCAGTTGTACCCAAGCACTTAGCGAGTTCTCCCGGGCGGCAAGACGAACGCAACCTGCTAGATGTTGTGCCACTAAAGGTCTAGCGCCGCGGGGAACTCGTTTCAAAACAGGAACAGAGTTTTTGAAATTTGAAAGTGTTTTCCAAAACGAGTCAAAAGTGGATGTAGCTGGTGTAGCAGGTGTAGCTATTGAGACAGGGTCTGAGGTGGGTGCATTGGGTGGTCTGTGCACTTTGCCAATATGCACATTCAGACCCCGCTTACCTTTAAAGAAACGTGTCTGGGTACACAGCGGACATCTCTCCAGTATGCTCAGCGATGTTGAAGGTTGACAAGCACTACCACTATCAACCACATCACTGCTGCCACTGAGCATTTATTTAATTTTATAAATTACGTAATAAGAATAATCATAAAAAACTAAATGAACAAAAAGAATCCTTGAAAAATGCACTGATAAGTCTATTTCACACCGTTTGACACATGACAAATTTTTGACCTGAGCGGCGCAATCGTACTGGCGCACAGTGGATTCATATTGAAAATTAGTGGACATGGGCAACAAAGTTCCAATATCGATTCGATATTTTTTTATGTGATTCTTCATGATATTCCAGACAACTTTTACTCTTGTAAAATTTCTTCTAAAGTTGATCGTTTGTCTGAAAAAAAATAAATTAGATTTTTTTGTATGGAGCGAATCACGTTTATTTTTTTTTCTTCAATTGTACGAATATGTTAGGTGTATGGCGTGAGTATATGATAGCTAGGGTCATTCTCTATCCACGAAAAAATATATCAGCGCCGGCCATCCGCGGCCGCGCGAGTAATCATTCGGTAAAAAAATAATATTTTCTATGAAATTTTTTGCCTTTTAAAATCAATTCAAAGTCATATTTTCTGTCTCACTTGGCTGTTTTCACCTTTTTAGTTAAATATATAGTTTTAATAGCACATAGGTACTCACAACTAGTAATTCTGGCAGAAGTTTAGTTATTATTGCATGTTATCGGTGGCACCTGCATTGTGATTGATGACTCATTTGTTTGTGCGCTCGTCTAAGCACATAACTAATGAGTCATCGAAAAATGCTCGTCTCTGATTGGCTGAATAATTTTCAGTCATGTTAATATGTTAACTACTTGAGTAATTAACACTGACTATAAATACAAAGACATTCATTAAGTCCCTCTAGTTTCGCTCTTGTCGCTTATTTGTGAACACAGTGAAATACTTTTATTTTTATATTTACTTTAGAACTATGGCTGGATTTTGTACCAACCTAGATCTTTTTGTGAAATTAAGAAGTGGTGGTGATCTGAAAAATTATATGTTTCTATATGAAAGTATAATTTCTGTTTTGAATACCACAGTTTCTGAAGAAGACAAAAACCTAATCAAGGAGTTCTGTCGGCTTTTTTGTGTAAGTCTAAATAAAAAGTGGATAGAGTCAAGTAGAAATCAAAAAACTTTTATGAATCGTGTAAATAATCGCAAGTGGTTGGAAAAAAACATCAACTGGCCTGTTTGTGACAGTGTTGACCTGAGAAGTGAGTTGGACTTTTCGGACGCAGCCTTATCTGAGCCAGTGGATATGAATTCCCATGTTCCTAATCTTGCAGTATGTACTACGGAAGCGGAAACATCTACAGAAAAGGAGCACAGAAAACCGTTCGAAGACTTAAGTAATAAGCAAAAAAAAAAGACGTTCTACTTCCATAGTAGAAGAAAATTCCGAGGAAGAGTTGCAGCACTGGTACTTAACAAAATTGAAAGACAACGGCAAAACGAATCTGGCAAAAGTGGTCGAATACCTTTCCAGTAATCCAGAAACGCTATCCGAAGTACACGAGCGACTATTCAAAAAGCAGAGCCTAAGTACTGTCTCTGAAGATAAGTGTTTAGCTCTTTATACATCACTTGCGCTCTCGAGATGGAAGTACTTAGCTCTTCGACAATTTCTGAAAGAAGAAAACTGTGCTGCCTTTCCATCTTATCCAAAGCTCGTTAATGCCAAGAAAAGATGTTATCCACCACAAGAGAGTATGGAGATTACCGAAAAAGGAGCTCAAATTAAATTGCAAGCGCTATTGGACCACACTGTGGAGAGGATTTTACTAGATGTGAATTCTGTTGATAGGTCTCAAAATGAAGAACTCAAGTTGACCTGGAAATTGGGGCTTGATGGTTCTTCGTCGCAGAGTAACTATAAACAGAAAACGTCAAACACAGCTACAGAGTTCGGTGATTCATCAGTAGTCATGATAAGCATCGTCCCTCTTCGGCTAGTGTCTGGCTCATCATCTGGGAATGAAAATATAGTTTGGGAGAACCCCACACCTTGCTCAACTCTGTACTGTCGACCAGTGAAGTTCACATTCACTTCGGAGACAGCTGATTTTATAAAGTCTGAAGAGTCGGAGATGAAAAAACAAATTGATGAACGAATATCTACACAGTGTGGAAATATTATTGTATCACATGAATTGCATATGACCATGATTGATGGAAAAGTGGCCAATATTATTGCTGAAGTACCATCATTTGCAACGTGCCCCATTTGCTTGGCAAAACCAAGCGAGATGAATAATTTAGACGCTTTGACTTCCAGACCACTTCGTGAAGATATTTACAAACAAGGAATTTCTTCACTGCATATGAAGATTCGGTGTATGGAATGTCTTCTCCATATATCTTATAATCTGGATTTTCAACGATGGACAGCTCGAGGCGAACATAAGGCTTTGAAACAAGCAAAAAAAAATACCACGCAACAAGAGTTTCGTGAGCGAACTGGAATGCTGATTGATTTAGTCAAACAGGTATGTATTTAGTTCTTTTTATGTTTTTTGTGTATTATATCTCTATGTGTCGTATATTACAGTCTTTTTTCCCCATTTCAGGGTTTTGGAACTACAAATGACGGGAATACTGCGAGGCGCTTTTTCCAAGATTACAAAACATCATCCAGAATAACAGGAATTGACGAAAATCTAATTTTCAGATTTTCCGTTATTCTACAAGCCATATCATCTGGCGAAACATTGACTGTGAAAAATTTAGAAGATACTGTAGAGAAACAGCTGATGTATACGTGCAACACTATTCGTGGTACTACATGCCAGTTAGTGTACATAAACTTCTCTGCACCGTGCAGACATCTGTAACCACTTTGGTGTTTTGCCAATCGGTAAGTAAAAAATAAATAGAGTTTGATGTATAATTTGACTCGATTGCTTTTTGAAATTAAAATGCATGTACTTATTTATTTTAGGTACCTTATCAGAAGAAGCTTCGGAAGCCCGTAATAAGGACTTCAGAAACGTCAGAGAGAGACACACTCGGAAAACGGACAGAATAACAACAATCGAAGACATCCTCCATGGACTTATAAGCTCTGATCCTCACATATCCTACATAAGGCCTAAAATAACGAAACAGGTTCATAGTGAGTTGTTGCCTGAAGCAATTCAGTTGTTACAGACTACCGAGCCTCCCTGTGACAGTGAGATTATGGAGGAAGAAGAATGCCTCATAGCAGAGTCCGAAAATTTGCCGGACCCACTTCTGGAATAAGAAATAAAGTGATCCGGTTATGGACTATTCCCACAAAAGCCCATCAGGGCTGGGAATATGACAAACAGCCCTTTTCAGGGCTACAATTATTTCACAATTTCCTTTCGATCATACGTACGATAACTTATACTATACTTTACATCCGCTTGATTATGTAGATAATGATTATCAACGTCTTGCCCGTAAAAATTCAAACTATTTCACGTATATTTGATAAAATTAGTATACCCAGAAACTTATTACATGTTTATTTTACAATAGATAACGTGCAGGTAGTAAAAAAAATAACAGCCAATCAGAGACGACCATTTTTCGATGACTCGTTAGTTATGCGCTTCTAGCCGAGCGCACAAACAAATGAGTCATCAATCACAATGCAGGTACCACCGATAACATGCAATAATAACTAAACTTCTGCCAGAATTACTAGTTGTGAGTACCTATGTGCTATTAAAACTACATATTTAACTAAAAAGGTGAAAACAGCCAAGTGAGACAGAAAATATGACTTTGAATTGATTTTAAAAGGCAAAAAATTTCATAGAAAATATTATTTTTTTACCGAATGATTACTCGCGCGGCCGCGGATGGCCGGCGCTGATATATTTTTTCGTGGATAGAGAATGACCCTAGCTATCATATACTCACGCCATACACCTAACATATTCGTACAATTGAAGAAAAAAAAATAAACGTGATTCGCTCCATACAAAAAAATCTAATTTATATTTTTTCAGACAAACGATCAACTTTAGAAGAAATTTCACAAGAGTAAAAGTTGTCTGGAATATCATGAAGAATCACACAAAAAAATATCGAATCGATATTGGAACTTTGTTGCCCATGTCCACTAATTTTCAATATAGATCCACTGTGTGGCGGCCTGGAGCGCCGCGCGCCGCGATGCATCTCGGCGCAGCTCTGGCAACCGTGATCCTTTCTTTGGTATTGTTCATATATAGTTGTAATATTGTCACTGCTAGCAATCTTCTCAAAAATCTGGCGAAGTAGATGCCGCCGCAGTATAAACTACCACTGGTAATTTAAAGATGTACAGATATATATTAAACGTGGTATTTACACAGACAGATTAATGTATAAAACAAATAATAATTATATCGTAAAAATAACGTTTTGACATCGTATGTGCCAACCAATTTCTCTTTAAAGCCAACTTGTTTTTTTTTTATTTCATTGTTCGATAAATCTTGACCACTCTGTGAACTTTATTTTTCTGAAAATGTTCACATCAAAGTTAAACTAATGCATAACAATGAAGTGAATACGGATAAGTATACCCTCACCGCATTACAATCAATTTAAACAAGCAAATCCCAGAAACACAAAAGGCCAAATCCATTCGCTGAATTTTTATGTCTGTTAAAGTAACCGCAAAATGAATCCCAATTACCGCGTACTAAAGCAACGAGCACAGGAGGTTTAGGAGGGGGGAGATGAGAGTATAACACTAAACGCCTTCTAAAAGGCAAGGCCGGAAGAACAGGAGAGGAATCAAATAAATGGGGCAGGCCTTTGTCGACAGATATCTTTAATTCGCGATGAAACAGTCACTGTCGATTTTCAGCCATTTCCATTATATCATATATTTGCTTAGCTTCATTTCCGAATCGCACGAAGATTTTAAGAGGATATAGGTGAGCGATATGTACGGAAAATTCGTTGAAATGTCGAAGGAAGGAATTAATATTTTGATAAATGATGAGGAAAAGAAAAATGGACATAAAATTTTCTTCGTAACGAAACCATTTGGCAAGAATAAAGAGTTAGTAGACAACTGCTTTATAAAATCCCTCATTAGGTACAGTTTCTATTGTGTACTGTTGTTGCAAGAATATGCTAGTCCGCTTGGCGAAGATAATTGAGTTAACTGCGAACGTGTTAAGCAATGTGCAATATTTTAAAGCAATAATTTATTTTACTAACATAATTTTGGTCTTTTGCGTCGAAAAATCCACAACTTAAAGGATTCAAACGGAGGAGCAAATTACCAACTTGAGTATAACTAACCACTTATATCGAAACTGCTGAACACAATAATTATTATCATAAACCACTTTTGAAGGAAAACTCAATCATAGTGACGTCTATGAATTCCTTAGCAATCACTATGACTAGGTACTCACGAAAAAATTAACTTAACGAATGAAAAGAAATTTTCTTTGACATAAACACACATAAAATTTCAGGTATTTGCCTCAATTCTCACACGCACTGAACCAGAAAGATAGATTGCACCCCAAAGACTTTTAATGTAAATGTACTCGAAATAAATTTGGCAAAAAACTCTCAAAGGATAAAAGTCTTTGGAGAAAAAACACGGCAGGATTAAGAGATACGGAAGGCTCTGCAATGATTTAATTCTCAAATCCTTTTGATTAAGTTTAAGCTGTGCCGGAATTAAACAAATTAAATATTAAAGTTCCTGTTTGGGAAATGGTTAGCTCAAATGTCATGAGGGCTGCTTAAGGTGATACGTAAAAAATAAATCATAGCTCGAGGGGCGGGCATAAAAAAGTGACAGAATCAATTACTTCCACATACGAAAAAAGAGAGCGCAACAATGCGCAATGGAACCAAAATAAAACAACGTAAGCGCCTAACCGAATAAAATGGTTTTAAAATAAATTAAAACACGTATCAAAAATGTTTACAGCCAGAGTTTTGAATTACCTAATACGCACATTTTAAATGCAATTTTGAAATGAAATTACTTAGGATTTTAGAATTACAGAAAAAAATATAAAAATGTAGAGGTAAATGATAAATGATTTTATTTCTGTAAGTAGCTTTGTACAAACACTTTTACACGTTAATCATATTTTAAAAACTAGATGAGGTCGGCGTTTCCTATCGGACTACTCTGAGAAGAGGGGCCGAAACAAACTCAGAGGTCACAGTCTCTTTTAAAGTCCAGACATAATCTTGGTCAGATCATGTGAAGACCATGTAGATTGGTGTCTGAAACGGTCTTTTGAGGAAAAACTATACAGATTGAGCGGACCTGTCCAGTCAGTGCACCCATTTGTCAGTAATCTTGCCGCTCAACTCAGAACTTAAGGAGCACAACGATTCGACGAACAATACCAAAGAAAGGACATTTGGGTAGGCCGCATAAATTACTCAAGCTGCCAGATCGTGAAACTAACTAAGAAATAATAAATAAATAAAAACCAATTAACCACATAATCTTCACATTCACAATAATTAAAATAATTTAATCCTTTACAAAGTAAATACTCATGTCATTGTATGTATAAAATTCATCAATGTCAATGTGTATATAAAAGTTCGGACATAATCTTTGAGGACCATGTAGATTGGAGTCTGAAATGGTCTTTTCGGAAATTAATTCGATCGAGGAAATTGAACCCAATTGCGTTTTCTTTCAGTCAGAGTACTAATGAAATAGTCAATACATATATCCAAAAATGTAATCCATTTATATTGTTATAGTGAAATAAATGGTTACGAAAAAGCCCCCAATATTTGTTTGGTATCAGGTTATACGAAACTCTCAAATTTCTCCAAATCTTTTTGAACCTTAAAATGTTGAAAGTAACTTCAAAATCAAATGAGAAACTTCGACAGTTTGTGGTAGCTTGACCTACTGCTGTGTGTACTTAGCTTGTTGCAGGTAGGACCAAATTTTAAAAATACGATAACCTATTTAAAGTCAAAAGAAAAGAGTAATAGAAAAAATATGTGGGTTATTAATTGAGTTAAGAAACAGAATTTGTTGCCACATTCAGCCTCCATGGCCATTATGTGTTGTTACAAACAGATCCACCAAAAGAAAAGTCTTCCCCACTATTTCAAGGATTATCAATGCATCTGACATTTTTTCGCATCCGTTAAGGCTCTTGAGCTAACACATGCGTTCTATTTTGCTGTTATTTACCCTCTATCGTTTACAATGTTACATTTGGCTCTGAAAGGTGGCGGAAGTCGTAAAATGTGTTGCAATTTATGAAAGCCGAGTTACCAATGAGTTATTGAATACGAATGAATCCATACGCAGGCAAAGAAAGTATGGGATGCGGGAAATTATTGCTTTTAGGTGTTATGTTTTGATTTGTTTTAGAAATTTTTTGCCTAGATTGGGTAAATAGAAAAACCACAATGACGGGAAAAATTACTGAGCAAAATATCACATAGCATCATAATAAAATTGGTCTTAATAGAGATATTTTTTATTTTTATATCCATGGTCTTACTGCCATTGTCCATGTTACTTGGGGTCAGGGCAACACGTTTTCTTCTTTAATTCTCCTCTATCAAACGTCCAATCACCAACCTACCAATCTTTTAAAATTGTATCAGCTTAGATAGAAGTTTTATTATAGGTGCATCGTCTTCACATATAATTATATAATTTTATTAATGTATACAATGTAACACATTTTAAAAGAGTAACCTTGGAGTTTCTTGCCCTTTCTTCTCCATACGAAACTACCTTTTGGAAGGGGCGATTAGAATCAATTCTATTTTAATGTACATGTTGACGTTCAAAAGTGCCTTTTAGGGTGCCTACTTGAAATAAATGCTTTGACTTTGATATGCCATTAAAAACTAGTTGTCAGCATGCTCATGAGCACTAGACCAAATTGCGTAAACAGTATCGGTATGCAAGTTAATACTGGAAATTTCTGGGGGAGTTCCAAGGAAAACAATACCATATAAGGATTAAAGGCCAACACGCAAAGCAAAAAAAAAAAAACAATTCCTGCCTCCCTGACACACGCGACTTGTAAATCATGTCGCGATGACATTAAGGGTATGACAAGAGAAACATTTACACTCGCTGAACGCACTTCGAATATCCGGAAACGCATTACGTCCGCAACACAAACGGATATATCGTAAAACACTCCAAATTATTGTGTTTGGTAGGAAGTGCGGATACGATACCTGCGGGGTAATTGCGTAGTAGGAGGGCTAATAGGGCTTTCATTTTGACAGTTCAAAAACATTCATTGCGTTATTTACGTTGTTAAGCAGACGAACTTTACGAATTTATGAAGCAATAGATGAGCAATATCCTTCAAAATTATTCAGTATGTGATTATTGGTGTGTTACGCAATCAGGGTGCTGGTCTTGTGGTGTTGTTATGTTTTTGTATGTATTTAATCGAACCTCAAATAATTGAATTGTGGTCAATAAAATATTATTGAACACAAAAAAAAATGCCCTAAAAATACATAATTACCGAGTAACTGCCACCAACTTGGATGTAAGTCCGTCGGGCGGTTGGTCACAGTTCTAACCTTTTTTTTGTCTCCGAGGTGGAAAATCCTTATGGATGTCCGCCGCCCTAAGGCAGGCGGCGGGGTCTGTCAGACTCTTACTGGCTAAAAACCACCCCGGTGTTCCATCTCACACCTTTGCCGGGGGTCGCGGCAACGTGCGATCTTTCCGCAATCCCTGACTGGACCGCCGCCCCTGCGGGCCTCCTCGGGTCTGGGAGGGGATTGAGGTATTTGACTGCCCCCACGACGTCTAAGAGGGGCGCACGTGGAACACTACGCGCCACCACCTCGGGTCCAGTCCGTCACCCCTGGAATCATTTAGGCGGGCTGGAAGAAGACGTTGTCCGCCCTCCGCCGACGCCGGGTGCGCCTGTTGCGGTTCGGGTGAGTGAACGAGATCTCCCTCTCCCTTTCCGCAGCCTCCTTCTGCAAAACAACTGTTTCGCAGAAGGAAACCACCGCGTTCCAGAACTCTTCTACCAGAACCATCGACTCGACTACGGCCGGCAGCGACAGGTCACTGCCTACTTCTGAGATGAGGGCACGGCGCGGCTCCTCCCAAGCGGCACACTCTGCCAGCGTATGCCGCACCGTGTCCTCCCGGCAGTCAACGCAGTGGTGACACCGGGCGTCCGGCTCCCTGTTTATGCGCCACAGGTACTTCCCGAAGCAACCATGCCCCGAGAGCACCTGCGTCGCCCGAAACGACCGGGAGCCGTACCTCCTCCCGAGCCAGCGCTCGAGCACCGGCCGGACCGCCTCGATGGTGACGAGGCCGGTGGTAGGGCGTGAGAGCCAGTCCCGTCATTCCACCACCAGGACCTCACGAAGCTGAGACCGACGCAGCTCTATGTGTTGCTGCATCGGTCCCTCGTCCGCGTCCTCGGGTCCCCGCGTCCTCGTTTCATCGCGCCAGCGATACAATGACGCGAGTACTTTCGCCTCGAGGCCCCAGGGCGGGGATCCGGCCAGTACGTAAGACGCCTCGTAGGAGATCGTACGATACCCACTGATGACTCTGCCAGCCATTGCTCTCTGTGGCTTTCGCAAAACTGCGATGCTGCCGGCCGTCAGGTTAGAGGCCCACACCGGGGTCCCATACAGGGCCATGGATCGCACGATCCCCACGTAGAGCTGCTCACAGGCGGCACTCGGGCCCCCTTGATTGGGAAGCAGTGTTGACACATTGAATTGGTGTGGTGGAAATTATACATGTGAGATCGATGCACAAAGTCGTGCACGATAGAAATGTCCGTAACAAAAAAAAACATGAATAATGTAGCCGCTTTTTTGTAGCAATATGTTGATTTAAAAGAGTGTTCCAAGGAGTTTCTTGCCTGTTCTTCTCCATAGGTACCTACTAAGCTTTGGAATGGGCAACTAGCTTCATCTTTCTGATTGACCGACCCCTTGATAATTCAAAAGTGCCTGTAATTGATTTTTTTTTAAATAAATGCTTTGAGTTTGAGCTATCTGTTATTTAAAACTTACATAGCCAACCTACCCAAGTTTTCACGGATATTAAATTCATGGTGACGAGAATGAAAACTGATCGGTAATGCCATTTTCCTGTTACCCTTAATAACGAATGAAGAAAAGTTTTATTACTTCTTAATATTCGAGCGGGCCATTTTTGTTTTAGGGATGATCTTTTGTGTAAAATAATGCTTAACACTGCCTTTTGTCCGAAGTCATTTTCTTTCTAATCAACATTTTTCCAAAAAGAAACAACGGACTTTGCAACTTTCTCGTTTGTGACAAGAATGACTCCATATCGGGGTAACATTAATTAAAAAGTCACCATCTCGACGACATTTTCTTTTCGCATAAATATTATTTTCCTTTAATTTCTTTCCCCCTTACTATTCATGCTATAGCTGCTAGTCATGCTTCGTTACAACAAAACACAATAGCAAAAAGTTTATTATAAAGAAACAATTTTGTGGCGAGAAAATCTTTGAGAGGTACTTAAGACCACATAGTAGCTGTCTTAAAATCTGTAATGTAGGTACGAAACGTTTCTAATACTATGAAGGCTATAGTTTTTCATAAAACCATTCCTGGTAAAGTAAGTACCTACCTAGTATAAGTTTGAATACCGTCTGGTGGAAATATGAAGTCGGTGTAGTTAGATGTCAACCAAATAAGAAAGTCGTGTAATATTCATGGAGTTTCTCGAACACTTTTTCTTTGTTATAAATTTCGCTTTTTTGTGGAATGCTAAAGGTTGAACGAGAAAGGCAAATTCTTCATTTATGTGAATTCCAGATGAAAAAATAAATGTATTATGGACCGAAGAGATGAAACATTGTCTCTGTTTGTATTTCATTTAGAGAATGATTAGGTTAACTTGTTTCATAGAATTTAGAAATGTAACAATTTACTTGCGCTTGGTATGACGCATATTTTTAAATTATTATTTGCAAATAACTTTCACGTTAAGCTAAGAAGTTTATGCTATGAATATTATTGGACATAATTTTACTCAGAATTAGATACTAACCAAAACATATTGATGTCATAAAAATACTCGTAATTACCAACAAAAGAAAGTGTAATTAAATCCCAAGTTCCGGCTTCCTTATAATTCATCCAAACATCACTTAAAAATTACCAAAGGGAGGATGACGATGTACAATTTAAAAGTAATTTGTCTTCGGAGAAAAACGTCAAAGTAAATAGCGAAGTTAAGGAAAATAGACATATTTTTTCTTTGCATTAATGAGTACATAAAATTAATTAAGAGAGGTATTGGAACGACAGCGTCTAAGCTTGATACAATCGGGGAGTGAGGAAGATTATGGGACACTAGCTTTTGCCCGTGGCTTCGCTCGTGTTGACGTCGGAAATTATCCCACAGGAACGTGCTACCAAGATAAAAAGTATCTTATGTGTTAAACTAGGTTATAAACTGTATGTGTGTCAGATTTCATCCAAATTCGTTCAGCCGGTTTTGCATGATCGAGTAACAAACATCTAAACATACAATCTTTCACATTTATAATTTACTTTGCAGTTTTAATGTCAAAGTCAAAGCATTTATTTCAAATAGGCACGTATAAAAGGCAGTTTTGAACGTCAAAATTTACATTAAAATATATAATGATATTATTATATTATAATATATTATAGTAGGATACAGTCTTGTCAAATCGCGATGCCTATGTGAATATGCAGTGGGTAGAAAATAATTACGTAGAAGTACGTTAGAAAATGGTCTAACCGTTTCTTTCATATTGGCTCAATATAGTCTACATAGTCAAAGGAAAAAGGTCCCAATACTGCCTTGTTCGTATGACATACAATAAGAGAAGAATGTCTTCTGACTTCTAGGTTCCGTATAATTGGTATAAATTGATTCGCGTTTTTCAAAACCAAGCAGGTACAAAATACCGTCTATTTCTGATTTGGAATCTCATTAAGTACAAATATGTTGCTAAGAGCTATTTAGGTTAAAACACAGCCTCATCAAGTGAAGCAAAACAATTAAAAACCGCCCTTATATTATAATATACAGCGGCCTTTAAAGCTTTTTATACAATTTGAATTGCTAAACGGCGTTCCTAAGGCCTTTATGAAAATTTGAGTTTTGTAAAAACTCCTCAGATATTACGGAATATCTTCATTATGGAAGATATTGCTTTCAAGAAAATCATATGAATATAATCAGTGTATCTTTTATATAAATTGTAGGAGGTAAGGCACTCAGTACAGTCAGTACTATTAGCAAAATTGTTTGGCATGCAGGAATGAAATGAAAGTCATAAAGTACAAAAATGTTTGTTTTCCAGGCAGTTACTCATCGAAGTGTTGTACAAAATAGTATTAGTTTTTTTTTTTTTTATCTTTATTGAATTAATTGAGGTTTTTATCCCAATGGATACGCCAGCCCCATCATGCCTTATACATACTACTTACTACGAAACAATGCTTTAAATTTAAATTAAAAGGAGAATCTTAATCGATATGGTACACCAACTCGCTAAATCTTTTCGCCACATCTGACTTCGGTTGTGCTAAAATTGATTGAATTAAACCTACTTGGGATATATTTAAATTAAACTCATTAGTATTAAATTTGTTTTATGATTTATTGAAAATTTTAAACAAAGCATACTCTTTTCAATTGAAAAGAGTAGGTATGCTTAGATGGTTTGGTCATGTTTGGAGGATGATTGAAAGGCGAAGGGAGTGGAAACGCCGGGATCCTGAACGCCCTAGGAGGATATATTATTATGGTGACCTTATTGGTGAAGGTATTCAGAAAGGTCAGGTGCGTAGTACTCGCAATAGGCGTGGCGGGCGTGTATGACGATATTATATGAACGTAAACTTAGCGTTATGTAGGTAAGGATCGCAGCAAGTGGCGTTCTTTCTCCCTACCCCAATAGGATGAGATTAACGACCAACCTTCAATTGTTTACTGTTTAAAGTTAATATTTTACTTAAATCTAAGGTTAGTGTAAACATTTCTTATAGGTCACCACCGCATGTTCCATAAACGTAATAATTGTGCCACAAGCACTGAACTATAAAATTAATAACTAAATATGGAAAACCAAAGAAACTAGTTTAAAATAAGGTGAGATAATTATTAAGAGCTTAAAAATATCATCAGAAATTTAATAAAATTAAATTGGCCTTAAACATAAAACATAGAGACACCGATAAATTATATTAAAAATAACACAAATAAAAGGATTTTTAGGTATGTAATACAAAACACATACTCTGACAAACGATATTATACATATTTGACTCAGAACATGAGTACTTACTTATTCGTTTTGTTGATTGGACTTAATGTTCATCATATTATTTTTTGTACGGTTCTTTTTATGAAATGTGAATTCATCTCGTTCGTGATAAAAAGGATGTTGAGGTTAGTCAATATCTCGTTGATATTGTACAAAAAAGGTTATGAGTAGAAAATAAATTGAATTTATTATAATCGTGGAACGTTAACGTTCCGTCTGTTAATGTACAAAGAGAAACCTTACGCGAAGAAAGTTCCTTGCGCGTTACTCGCACGCATACACACTCGTTTATAATAGAACGACACAGAGAGAGAGAGAAAGTTGCATGGAGGGGGCATCACGCTTTTTCCTTACGTGTCGATTTTTACCAGTCAACTCCTACCGCAAGCCGCGTTAAGGAACTTCGTTTCAATAACCTCCTCCTTTTTTGAAGTCGGCTAAGAAGGAATAACATGGGAATCTGTTTTCTTGTTATTTCTTAGATAGAACATTTTTATGACTGTGTCATTTAGGTATAAGAAATGTCGTGATGGCGACGTGGTTAAATATCTCGCCTCATATCGCCTCGCCGCCTCAAGGAACGCGCCCATACCGGTGCCCGTAAAGGGCCATGGACTGCACGACCCACGCGTAGAGCCTCCGGCAGGAGGCGTTTGGATCCCATTGTGAGGATACCTTTTTTTTCTTTTGAGTGTGGGAAATCATCAAATAACTTCTCCCGCTCTGGGCTGAGCGGGAGGGCGTGTCAGACTCTTACTGACTAAAACCCACCCGTGTTCCTTCTGTTGCCTGTGCCAGGGGCCACGGTAACCCTCTCGGACTTTCCCGCAACCCTGGCAGGCATCGGCCCTAGCGGACCCCGGCATTGGTGCTGACATCTCTTTGAGGCGCGCGTGGAATACAATGCGCCGTCGACCCGGACTCGGTCCTTATCGGACGGCGAGCTACCCATTGCTCGCCGTCCGATACCTGGACTTATAGTTATTGTAAGTCTGAAATCGCCAACCTGTCTCAAGCAAGCGTGGTGATCAATGCTCGTGTCATTTCTATATGAGATGAGGCTTTTTATCTCGGTAGTAGGTTCCCCTGAAATAATTTACGACATCTACATAGGCGAAGCCACTGGCAAAAGTTAGTTTCATATGAATCTGTCTGATTTGGTTAGTAATTGAGTGTCTTTTTAAGTAGAACAGGAGCCTTACGGAAAACTGGAAAACATATGTTCAATCAAGCCATATTTGCCGGTCTTCTGACTTCAAATCAAAATAAATCAAAATATATATTTGCTTGAATATGGTTATTCGAATACTATTACATATTCTTTGACATTATTATATTCTCAGAAACTAGTACGACGAAGTAATGTTATATAAATCACAAATTGAAACAAAACATACCTACATACAAAGTCGAGATAATACTCATTATAAATTGACATTACAAAGTCAAAGTTTATTTTAAAAAATCTTACTAATATTATCTTATATATAAAATTCTCGTGTCACAATGTTAGTAACCATACTCCTCCAAAACGGCTTGACCGATTTTTATCAAATTTTATATGCATATTCAGTAGGTCTGAGAATCGGCTATTATCTATTTTTCATACCCCTAAGTGATAAGGGTTGGAAATTATTTCTAGGGACTCTAGAAATTCTCTATAAATAATTTATATGGCAAAACATTGTTTGCCGGGTCAGCTAGTAAATTTATAAATGTGAAAGTTTGGATGTTTGGATCTTTGTTACTCAATCACGCAAAAACAGCTGAACGGATTTGGATGAAATTTGGCACACAGGTAGTTTATAACCTGGATTAATACAGGATAGTTTTATCCCGGTTGTTGATTCCTGTGGGGTAATTTCCGACATCTACACGTTACAAAGGTAATTTTTACCGCAGCAGCTAAAGGAGAGAGCGTAATGGTTTTCTGAATCCCAATTATCCCAAATAATTTACTCATATTAATTACTACAATATATTATTATTACTTTGGAGCTGTGGTGGCCCAGTGGTAACGGCCGCGACTTACGACTTGTAGGTCGTAGGTTTGAACCCAGACAGGCGCTTTACTTTGTGTAAATTATTTCATCACCACTGCTCTCAAAACGGTGAAGGAAAACATCGTGAGGAAACCGGCATGTCCTAGAACCAAAAAAACGAAGACGTATGACATCTACCAACCCGAACTGGGTCCGCGTGGTGGATTACGGCCCACTCCCTCTCGCCGAGAGGAGGCCTGTGTCCCAGCAGTGGGACCATTATAGGCAGATTATGTATATATTACTTTTAATCGACCGGTCCACTCAAACTGTGTGGCTCTTTCCTCAAAAGACCATTTTAGATACCGATCTACATAGCCTTCACATGATCTGATCAAGATTTTGTCTGCACTTTAAAAGAGACTGTGTGTGACCTCTAAGTTTGTTTCGGCCTTTGTTCTCAGAGTAGTCAGATAGGAAACGCCGGCCTCATCTAGTTTAAAAAAAAATGTGTTTGACGTGTAAAAGTGTTTGTACAAACCTAGTTACAGAAATAAAATCATTTAACATTTAATACATTTATCAAAACTTACAGCTATTATCATCAATTCATCATCATTCATAATAGCGTTTTTTTACAAATCGCAATTCAATTAATTAAAATCTAAAAACCATTTATCTCTTTCAGTTCAATAAAATTAAAATCAATTATCATTTCATCATGAGGTATTTGATATGCTCCGTTACTCTACAGCACAGATGCGCCGACACTTTTCATATTACAAAAAAGACTTATAAGAATACTAGTAAATATAGAAGACACCGACAGTTGCAAACCTCATTTCCAAGAACATAACATACTTACCCTCCCTTGCTTATACATTTTAGAAATATGTAAATTCGTACGAAATTACCAACACTTTTACACAACAAGAGAAAATAAACAGTCAAAATACACATTACGCCATAAAAATAGGTTAAACTTACCAAGCTCTAAGTTGAAAATGCACTCAACAAGTACACTAGTCATGTCAATTAAAATATACTTATAATAAATTACCAGAAATAATTAAAGAAGAACATAAATTTAATATTTTCATAAATAAATTAAAACAATTTCTATTACATAAATGCTATTATAATATAAATGAATACTTAAATGACAAATTTTAAATTACAGGTTTCAATAAAATAATTACAATTATTTATTATAGTATGTAGTCAAATAAAAGCCCTCTTCCTCTCTCCTACTTTTGCTGTGCCCGACAGGATCCACAATGATCATAATTCTGTAAAACCTACCACCTAAGTTCACATGTGGAAGCAATAAATATATTGAGTATTGAGTACCTAATACCTACTGTTCTTGTCGACATGCAAAATGCACACAATGTCTATTTTGCCTGCCACAACGCTAAGAACACCGTTGCGATTGCCGCGGGCATGACTTACCAATGATGCAGTTCTGTTTCTGAGGATAGCATGAAAGCCATCAATGCGAGTGTCGACAAACATGCCCCACGCGCTGGAGTGCTTTAGCAGCGGCATCATCATCCTAAAGTCATTGTCATTTCTGACATCCACATACATGTAAAATTTATATATTTATGTCTGTAATTTTTTGGTGTACGTACGGCTACAGATCAAGCTATACAAATCCAGTATAAGCTGATCTCGCATTGTATAGGATTTCCTTACAATGAGAGGTCAGTGTAAACTGGTATTGTATAGCTTGATGTGTAGCCGTGTGTACATAATAAAGAGTATTCTATTCTACTCCATCCACGCGGGTTAAGCCACGGACGAAGGCTAGTTAATCCATAAATAAAAATGGATTGTATTTTTATATACAATTTACACAAAAAAATATTTTTGGAATTTATATAAAACTTTCATTTTTTCCTTTAAAAATTGCACTCATTAGCATTTAGTACCAAACATTTCGGAGCACGAAACGTCAGTAAAAGGGCCAATAACTATAAATGGGTTCAATATTCGAAATATGAAACCAAAAATACGTATATACATAACATCACGCCTACATCACGCCCCAAGGGTTAGGCAGAGGTGTACCATAGTACAAGGAACAAGGAACGGGGTGTAAAGTTCACTCATACCTCCATAGAAAAGGGAGGGTCCTTCGACCAGACGGGTGTCGTGTATGGTGGGCAACTGTCCGACGATTGATGTAGGGACGTTGTATACCGGCTGACATTTTTAGCGTCTTGAAATCAATATAGTGTGTTGTGTAAGTAGAATAGAACCCATATACGGTAATATTTGCCTGGTACCATTGATTAAATAAAACTTCCGAATATCCTTAAAATCCACGAAAAAGAATACATCCTACGGCACTCGCGTAAAACTAATAATAGCCAATATAGGAAATAGTAAACGGCATAAGCTACGGTCGCGCATGAATGGAGCATGATGGAAGTGTGAGCGAGACGGTAGCATTAATTTTGATAGATACTCGTATCTCCAGGGAGCGCTGCGCACAGGATGATACCGCCTGATGCGAACGCACTCACACACACATTTGCACGTGTACCTAAATACATCACCTTGCTGTATGTAGTTGTAGTAGGTAAATAATATGATACGAGTGTCCGGGTCACAAAACCATAAACCAAATAAATCACGTCTCGTAAGATTGGTAAAACTTTTGATAGAAAAGTAAACAGACCTGTTGATTTTAAATTCTTAAAACAATAAATAATTTGGTGGACAGTTTCACTCTATGGTTCGACAGAATTCTCGCCAAATACATCATTATAATAAAGAATATCGTCAGAAGCGTTAAAAACTAAACAAACAAACTAGCAAACTAACAAACTAGTGTGTAAGATTTATGTAGTACTTAGATGTAGTATTTTAAATGAATCACCATCAGTCTGCCTCGTCTTTTGTGATTTCGATCATCCCTTCATACTTTTACGGGCTTAGGACGGTCTATTATGCTTTAGTTAGATAGAGGTCATGTCAAATTTTATCTTTTGCCGTAACAAAAGGATTCTATCACGTTTGTTAAATGCAACTCGAATACTACAACTTACTAGGCATGTTTAAACTTTGTAATCAACTTAGTTACAAATAATTACACTGATTAATATTTACAAAATTACACAAAATTATTATTATTTACAAAAAAAAGTACCTTTTCAGCGATACCGCAATAATTGTTCGAAGTATCCACAGTTTCTTTCTAAACACCAACTAGCACGTTTTTGCAAATTGTTTGTTAGACTTCTAATTGTGTTTCTGTCACATTTTAGATTATTAAAAGCGTCTATTATTCGCTGTTTTAACATTCATTTACACTGCGAGCTTTTTCCGTGTACACTAAGCGTTTTAGTTCGGCCCACAAATAAAAGTCTAATGGTGTTAGGTCTGGTGATCTCGCCGGCCAGTTCGCAGGTCCACCGCGACCTATCCGCTTCTCACGGAATTCACTGCAGTGCACTGCTTGCCTGGTGCTCCTCCTTCGGGTGTCGCTGGAAATATTCCAGGATGGCGTCTTCGACGTGTATGGACAAGGGTGGCCGGCCACTGCCTCTGGCATGACCGGAAAGCTGGAACTAGCCATGGTCGAGTAGCCGCTGATAGGTGCGGAGTATCAAGTCTGTGCTGGGGATCCGGGGAGCAGGGATATCGTTCCGTCGAAGTGACTGTAGGTGTTCCTCGTCGGCGTACATTCGCCTCGCACTATCTAAATTTTCACCAGACAGTAAATTATACCTCATTGTGGCAGCGTACTCTACGTTGGAGTATTCGTACGGCATTATGAAAACAATCACTGGGCGGCCGATTCACACGCGGAAACGTACAACACAGCGATCGACGTCACCACAGAACATTATATACCCTGACGGGAAAAATGTTCACTTCAGAAAGAAAATGAAACGTACTTCGACTCTACCGCCATCTCTGATCTGCCCCAGTGCAGCAATTACTGGACGAAAAATTTAACTAAATCATGTGATATAAAATATACTTCTAATAGACTAGAAACAATTCTGGCCCTTCCAATTTATTTTAGACAGGCCACAGAGTACTTTTAAAATATAAAGGCCCTTCCAAAGTAAACTGGAAATGACAGAATTGTTTCAAGCCCCCAATTTCTTCAAGATATGAGGAGGGTTAAAATAAACAAAGGTATTTTTTTATAGTTTTACCATAGCAAATAGTTACAAATCCATTTTACAACTTAGAAAAAATCGCATATTAACTTAGAATACTTGCAATTCTTCGAAATGTTTGTGCAAATATACAGGGTGTTCGGCGGAACGTTGAACATACGAAAATGGCAGGTAGGTGGAGTCGTCTGCTATCTACATAGTCAAAATTATTTGACCTAGGCCCCATTGATTTTTTTTTTAATAACCGAACTTCATGAGTTTGTTTGATTTTTCTACACGTGGGGCATTAACCAACCGGCCCATCGTGCTGCTCGACGAGGTGGGCAAGCTCTTTGAAAGTGTCATTGCAGACCGCCTCGTCGGGCGGCTGGTGCGGGTGGGGCCGGATTTGGCGGAGAGCCAGTTTGGCTTCCGCAGGGGGCGCTCTACGGTGGACGCCATCATGCGCGTGCGGGCCCTCACGACGGGGGATGCTGTGGCCCGGGGTGGTGTCGTCATGGCGGTGTCTTTAGACATCGCCAATGCCTTCAATACGCAGGGTATTGAAGTTGCATCAGGGAGGCACTCCGGTATCACCGGATGCCGACCTACCTCTGTCGTGTGGTCGAGGCCTATTTGACGGACAGGGCCGTCATCTACCCCGGGCTCTTGGAGGAGTGGCTAGAGAGGCGCCACGGCGTCCTCACCATCCGCCTGACGCAGGTCCACACCGGACACGGTTGTTTCGGGAGGCTCCTGTTCCGGATAAGGCGGGAGGAAACGCCCGGGTGTCACCATTGTGTGGATCGCCCGGAGGACACGGTGGAGCATACGGTGGAGGTCTGCCCGGCTTGGGCGGAGCACCGCCGTGTCCTCGTGGAGGCGATTGGCGGTGGCGATCTCTCGCGTCCGGCCTTGGTCCAGGCCATGGTACGGAGCGAGAGGGCTTGGGAAGCCGTCACCTCCTTCTGCGAAGCAGTAATGTTCGCGAAGGAGGAGGCGGAACGCGTGAGGGAGAGGCAAAATTGGCCCCCTTACGCCCCTAGCCGCCGCAGGAGACGCCCTGGGCGTCGGGAATCGCAGGCCGATTCCCGGCCACCGTAGGCGCGGGCTTGCGAACGGCAAGCAATGGGCAGCTCGCCGTTCGATAAGGACCAGGCCCGGGTCGACGGCGCGTTGTATTCCACGCGCGCCTCAAAGAGATGTCAGCACCAATGACGGGGTTTGCTAGGACCGATGCCTGCTAGGGTTGCGGAAAAGTCCAAGAGGGTTACCGTGGCCCCTGGCACAGGCAACTGAAGGAACACGGGTGGGTTTTAGTCAGTAAGAGTCTGACACGCCCTCCTGCTCTGCCCAGAGCGGGAGAAGTTATTTGATGATTTCCCACCCACAAAAAAAAGGGGCTTTAACCAATCAGGTACTTACCCAATACACTATCGATTTTTAATTTTTACCACGATTACACGATGAATAAATTTTGCATAACATTTCACAAAAAAATAAGAGATTTTTGTGCCATAGGCTTCTACTCCGTTCACCTATTATACCCTACTGTTTTCCAGACGGTAAAAAAAGTACATCGGTATAATAGGCTAGTTGCGCGGTAAACTCTACTTGCGCGATGCAGAATTTTTGCGTGACGTCAGTATGATGCGTAGTTTGCATGTGGCGATGTAGATACCACTACATTAAGATCCAGATCGAAAAACCCAAAAACACTTAAATGCGAATATGTAATCAAATATCACGTTCTTATTCACCGTTTAATCGACTATTACACCCACGCTAATAGTCGGTGACCAATACAGGGTGGCAGGGACATCGACGCAGAACTTGTTACCGTGAATTTAGTACATGATTCTAGGGTCCTACTCTCTAAGTACGTCAACGAAGATACGGGTCCGTCCGAAAGTAGTTCGGTACTTATAGTGAACCCTACTCCCGATTTATTAACTTTTACGGACGGGCAAAAACAAATCGGGAGTAAGGACAACTGTCTAAACGTTTTGTCGTTAATTTTTGTTCAGGCCCCGGACTAATGTTATGTCCTTAAGTAATACGAAGTAGGAAACGTCCGTAACTCCGGCCAAAATTACGGACTTCGTGCTAAGGGCGTGGGGGCCCCTGAACCCCCTGCATTGAAATTTATCGTCTGTTATTTATTAAAAATTAGCTCTACCATACATTTTCACCGCGTAAGTATTGCAATTTTTTATGAAACCACTGTTTTTTTTTGTGGATAAAATACAAAAAAAAACTACGCTTGATACGTCTAGAATCATGTGCTTAATTTATGATTTCAGTTTGCGCGTTGGTGTCCCTGCCACTCTGTATTGTAATACTGACGTTCAAGACCAATTTCAAATAAAAGTTTAAAATTTATCGTTGGTTATTTAATAGAAATTAGCTCTACCATACATTTTGACCGCGTAGGTATGGCAATTTTTAATGAAACCGCAGATTTTTTTTTGATAAATTAAAAAAAAAATACGGTAGATACGTCTAGAATCATGTGCTTAATTTATGATTTCAGTTTGCGCGTTGGTGTCCCTGCCACTCTGTATTGTAATACTGACGTTCAAGACCAATTTCAAATAAAAGTTTTAAATTTATCGTTGGTTATTTAATAGAAATTAGCTCTACCATACATTTTGACCGCGTAGGTATGGCAATTTTTAATGAAACCGCAGATTTTTTTTTGATAAATTAAAAAAAAAATACGGTAGATACGTCTAGAATCATGTGCTTAATTTATGATTTCAGTTTGCGCGTTGGTGTCCCTGCCACTCTGTATTGTAATACTGACGTTCAAGACCAATTTCAAATAAAAGTTTTAAATTTATCGTTGGTTATTTAATAGAAATTAGTTCTATCATACATTTTGACCGCGTAGGTATGGCAATTTTTAATGAAACCGCAGATTTTTTTTTGATAAATAAAAAAAAAAATACGGTAGATACGTCTAGAATCATGTGCTTAATTTATGATTTCAGTTTGCGCGTTGGTGTCCCTGCCACTCTGTATTATAATACTGACGTCCAAGACCTACTTTGGTAAAAATAAATTGTAGCTAGGTAAGTGAAAATTACACACAGGATGTGCGATGACTTTAGACATAATGATAGCATAAACCTACCACAACTCAGCTCTTCACAGCTGATTAACACCGAAGGAACAAGCTATAGGCTCGCCTCCTATAACATATGGGACTTAAACATACTGGCGAAATGTGGGGGTTACTATAGGTGTCCTCTGCCTAACCCTTTGGGAATACAGGCATGATGTTATAGAACAGGCTATTTTATAGAACAGTCTATTATAAAGAACATGCTATTTTATAGAACAGTCTATTATAAAGAACATGCTATTTTATAGAACAGTCTATTATAAAGAACAGGCTATTTTATAGAACAGGCTATTTTATAGAACTGTCTATTATAAAGAACAGGATATTTTATATAACAGGCTATTTTATAGAACAGTATATTATAAAGAACAGGCTATTTTATAGAACAGTCTAAAAACAGGCTATTTTATAGAACAGGCTATTTTATTAGAACACATTGTTTTATAGAACAATATATTTTATAGAACAAGCTATTTTATAGAACAGGCTATTTTGGAACTCCCACAAAACCGCAGCAACCAACATTTGACACAAACAAGACCAAGGGATACGATCTATATTAATCTTATGAATACGATTCTGACAACCGACTTCCATATTTAATTTCGAATGCGAAAACAGCAATCAAAATCAATGATCCTTTAAATTACGGGGGACGGTTTCGACATTTCCCCGTTTTGGTCCTTCCCTGCGTAATGGTAGAGAAAAGTACCTTAACACCGAGTTGGTAATTTTGGTAACGCTTTGAATAATAACACCAACCTAAGTAAATATGTATGGTTTGTTTTGCAAGCAAGTTTGTTTGTTTTTTTTTTGTATTAAGGAGGATTCATTGGATAATACAAAAAAAAGGTTTTCTACTTCGACGCCTTTTACTCCATAGTAATTATCAATAGTAATAAAAATAAACATGAAATCGAAAAGTTCGTCATTATTGATGTAGATTCGCGTACGTATTTTAGATATTTATTTATTTATTGTGAAACATGAGTACTTACAATAGACTCGCATGTTATTAAAATAACATTCGGGAACAGGATCTACATGTTTTGCCATTTAGGGTGAATTAAAAAATTGGTCAAGTTAACCATTTGAATTTATACAAAATAAAATTATAATGAAGAAACAATACTTTTACATACTATCGCGCAACCGTTAGAAAAACAATCACAAAAATAATAACTTTTAAACCTAAAAGGTGTTACAGTTTTGAGAACATAGCCCCCAATTATGCACCGTATTTGTGACCTAAAAATTATTTCCCTATTAGTGGAATTGCCCCAAAATATAACGCCGAAACTTTATATTGAGCCAACGATTCCGTGGTAAGCAGTGATAAGCGCAGTGGTACTTATGATGGGTTTTAGTTTGTCGGGTGCATAGGCAGAAGAACAGACGTTTCTGTTTAATTCTTCTGTGTGTAATTAAATCTAAAAGTTTGCTGTGTCTACTGTTTCTATTACTACTGGTAGGAATTGTTTTACTATGAAGGCAATACAATAATAAATTATTTATAACCCTACGTTAGCTTTAACTTAAATATCCAACACAAAAAGGATATAAAAACACTGTATTTTATTGAATCATATTTTTATTTCTCATCGGTGTATGAAAGGAAAAACGTTACATCGTAATATTGGCATAAAAGAGACGACTTGGGGAGTTAAATCAGTGCGTATTTTCTATTTTCTTCATACACATCGATTGGAAGCCAGAGAATATTGCCATAGCAACGGGCTAAGGGTTTATACGAGTATCTATACAGTTTTATATTTGGCGCCCAAACTGGCTTAGAGGAAATATGTTTCGCATTTTTATTATTTTTGCCCAAAATAATAAAACAAGGATGCTTTGAGCCATTAGGGGAGATAGCATCGATGACACTTGTCCTCGTCCTTAAGCTTAGGGAATTGGGTATCGAGGACCAGTTGGTTAGTCATTCGCTGTACCACCTGTTATTGCAATACATCTGAGGAGGGGCTCGTTGTACTATTTGTTATTGCAATACATCTGAGGAAGGGCTCGTTGTACTATTTGTTATTGCAATACATCTGAGGAGCGGCTCGTTGCTAAATGATAACAGCCACACGGGTTGTAGTTTAAGCTACGCCTGCCGAGGTCGAATCGTAGATGGATGCATGACCGTCAGTCAAATCCGTGCAGTCGTTACGGTTAGTCAGAAGCCCAAATTTCTGACAACCAGTCTTACCAAGGGGTATCGTGTTACCCGCCAGTTGGCGTGTGGAGGTCAGATAGGCAGTCACTCCGTCTAAAATACTGGTATTCAGCTGCATCCCGTTAGACTGGTAGCCGACCCTAGCATAGTTTGGAAAAAGCTAGACAGATTGATACATCTGAAGAGCAGCATCTCCGAGCGTATAACTCAAATGAACGAACATTTCATGAGGTGGTCCCAGTACAACTGTGGCATTAGCTCTAGCAATCAATCAAGTCAGCCTCCCGTAGACCACTGCTTCACAATATGCCTCCACAACTACGCCATAGCACCCTGTTATCTGCATTTTGCATCTAATCTGGTCTAGACACCTTTTTAAGGTCTTCGGTCTACCTAGCCGCAGTTTGGATTACGCCACGCTACGCTTGATTCACTGTCTCTACTCTAAGAGTCCTATGTTCCAACGACCACATCGGTCCATCGACTGACATGGCCGGTCTCCGCTGTCACTTCAACTTTCTAAATCTGTAAGTATGTTACAGTAACTATGTATAACACTTTACTAAGTATACAGGAAGAATATTGGCAGTTAAACTAATCGCCAATATTTCTCTTATGGGCTGGGAAATATGTCGCATACCTACATAGTTTTGTATTGCTGTTTATTATGATTGTAAGCGGATTAATAAACAACCAGTCTTCAATTCTACTAGGTACTCCAGCACCTGCTAAGCTAAGGCGTGAGTCAGTAACTCGAATTCATGTAGAGTTTAGAGTTACATGCATTCAGGTCGTATTGAAGCAGCAATTGCACCCACAATCTCAGTTCTTAGTAATAAATCCTGAATACTCATCAATTCAACGCTGAACTTATTTGTGAGGTACACCCATAAAGTTGGGTGTAATTTACGCTAGACCGTTATTGAGTTTCACCTAAGGTATTTGTTCCAGTAACTTTGATATGCTATTGTAGCGGTATTTCTATCGCCACATGCGAACTACGCATCACACTGACGTCACGCAAAATCCTGCATCGCGCAAGCAGAGTTTACCGCGCAACTAGCTTATATACAACGTCCCGACATCAATCGTCGGGCAGTTAGTTGCCCACCAGACACAACACCCGTCTGGTCAGAGGATCCTCCCTTTACTATGGGTATAAGTGAACTTTATACCCTGTTCCTCATACTTCTATACTATAATGGAACACTATGCAATAATCGCACTTCTGCGTTCTTGTATCGGTACGAACATAACTCATGACGTCGTAAAAATATTAGGTAGTCACTCAAGACAGCAAAATGGCCTAAATCAAACTCTTGAAGTAAAAAAGATAAGCATCGCTTGTGTAATTATTTCACCTAATCTTAGAACAACTTTGGTCATTCAGTGGGAATTCAAATAAAAGACATTTTATTCAATATAATTTCGTACCGACAAAAATTCGTCGAATGCAAAACCTTCCTCAATTCTTTTTTTGAAATTGTTTAAAAATTTACGCGCGATAAATATTATTCACATGAAACGGTGGACCGCAATCCTATAATCAAATAGGCAGAAGTCTGTATTCCCACTGGCAACTTTCCAAAATTGCAATACGTAGAAAACGGACTTGTAAATTACACCTATCGAGTGGGCCGTTGAACCGCTTTTTAATGGCACCCATTTGAAATTCACAGAAATTGTAACACCCCTAAGGAATTCGATACATGCGAAAATGCAATGATCCCCAAGCTTAATTTGGAGCTGCGGGAACTGCCATAGCACGCGTATAATTCCAATATCAGCCGATCTGTTGTGTAAAAATATCAACATGAAAACTTAGGTGAAGTGAGTTTGAAGTGAGCTGTCAATCCACCTGATGCCAGCTGATCTGGATTCAGTGTCAATAGCCAGATCGACACTGAGTCCTGACTTGGTGCGATCTTTTCCGTTATCTTGCGAAGTACAGATATAATTTTACAAAATGGATACTCGACCGCCAGCGTACCTAATTTATTCTCAAAAGTGCCGTTGTATATATTTAATTGTTGTTTAATTACTCTCTACCTGCGTCTGTGTTTCCGAACGCTTACAACCCTAATATCTTCAAAGTGAGAGTGAACAGGCTTCTTCTGGGTAAACTCACTCCATCGTCGACTCTGTCTCTGTCACCACTGACCTAGACTAGAGTCAAGAGCAAACCTGTCTTAATTTTTTGTTTTATTGTTTACGAAGGAGCTTTTTCGTTTTGCCGTACTGGTAGGTTTTATCATTCAAGTTTTCATATTTCTCTCATAAAAGTAATTCAAAATAAAACCACGCAAGCACCAAAGCTAACAATTAAATCGGTTTCAGCAACTTCTCTACGAAAACCATTTTCAAAGCACACATCCGGTAAACGCTTCAGGAGTACTCCTCCTATATACACCGAGCATAATTATACTGCAGTCAAACAAACAGGAAGTTATAATCGCTTTGCTTTTCAAGCGTCGAACTTAATAGGGTTCGGTACCCTTAGCTACGGTTTCCTAGAAGAGTGGTGGCTGCCACATCGGGCGAATGTCGTCACTGAAACGTTATTTATGAAAATAATTTGGTGTGTTTTCCTAGAGATCGTTTTTTGACACCGTAAAGTGAAACCTCTTTTCCTTATCAAATTTAAATGGACTCGATTTATACATCGGTCCCGCCTGGTGGTAAATGATGGCTGAGGACTACGAACGGGACGAACAGTTTCTTACACACTCTCTTGGCGCGGTTACAGATTCTATCAAAACAATATTTTATGTCGTTAACAACATAATAAATTTTTCAAAATGGTTTACTTGTTTCAAAAATTTTAACAAAATGTGCTGTGGTAAAATATAGAACACTATTTCGTTTGAGGCTAAGCAAGGTAACACGATCGTCCGGCGCCCAATATTGCCGGTAGCGCTAACTGTATCCAATCAGCCTCGTATAAAGTGTGGACAAAAATATTCACAGTATATTTTGAATCCAATCAACTTAGAACATTGTTCTTGTTCACCGAATTTGTATTCTTCGTTGTAATTGGATGGGAAAGGTACTCACTTGGATAAATTATTCGACAGCTCGGTTGCTTGGTTCTTAATTTGTGACTTTCCAAACCAAGTCAACTTTTTATGTAATCACCACACAACACCGGTATTCACTTATTTGCACATGTTTGAGAGATTTTTTATGTGACCGCCTGTTCGACGTGTCCACTCGCGGTAGATCGGTTGCGGAGCAGGAGTTTCGAGTGAAGGTGAATGGATGAGAATATAGGATCCCGGAAGGAATGGCCTTCGAATGAGTGATTTTTGTTGAGTGTTGCAATGTGCAAAATGGGTTCATTGTTCATAAATCATTAAATAGAAGAAATGGCGCAGACAGTAATCATAAATTACAGGGTCAGTGTTACAGTATAACAAGGACGGCCTATGTGCGAAGGCAAGGTTAACCCAGAATTGAGTATTCTGCCAGCAAACCTCGGTGCAACATCGAAAGCAATCGAGGAATATGGTTATTGGATCCCTGAATGTGAATGTACAATAATAAGAGATAAATAACCGAATTTTAATCACAAATTGAAAAAGCAAATGCTTAAAAAGCTAAATACAGAAACTGTTACTTACACTTCTAATAAAAAAAAAACGCATTGCCCTTTTAACTGTTTCTTCGGTTGGAGTGGAGCCTTAGTGGTGCAAGGACTGATTCATTTCTGTATTATTTCCTTAGTTCCTTTTCAGTAAATTAAAAAATATATTCGAAAAACTATTTCTCGGAAACAGTGCGTCGCAGGGCCACGCTTCTGAGAAATGTTTTGTATGATCTAGGTTAACCTAAAACTGCAATCAAATTGGTAGATTTCGAAAAAGAGAAACGAATATTTTTTTTTTTTTTGTTTTTGTAACGAATATTTTTGAATAATCTGTTATAACTGATAACTTTTTTTTGTATTCTTTGCTGCTCATAGTCACAGTCACCCTAAGCGTATACTCCAACTTCTGCAACTCCACTCCTAGGACGACCCACTGAACGTTTCTTCAAAACCTATGAATGATGTTTAATATATTCTCCTAATAGCCGAATTTACACTCTTTCACTTATATCACGGATTTTTTTAATTCAAATCTTTATTGCATATCTCATGTGTAAACAAGATCTTATAAATAATGATGAAGTTCACATGGACCCTGTCGGGCACAACAATTTTACATAATATGAAAAGTAGCATGCTTTTAAATCATGTACGTACCTACGTCATAATAAAAAAAATGGGTTATTCGGATATAATTTGAAAAATCAATAAAAATAAGAAATAAATAATAATGTCACAGATTAGAATAATATTAAAAATTAAATTAAAATAAGTAATAAAAATCAAATAAGTGTCTAAAATAGTATAGTCATCCCAATTTGATGTCATCATTAAAAAAATCATTCAATGTGTAATAGCATTTATCCACCTAGTTTTCTGAGCCGTTTAATAAATATTTTATCATTTTGTCCCATTTTTATGTCGTTAGGTATTTTATTATATATTTTAATTAATGTTACATGAGGACTTGTGCTGTGTAATTTTAGCCTAGATTGTGGTACTACGAGCGTGTTTTCAAATTGAGAACGCGGTGCATATCGGCGAGGTTGGTCTGTAACTTTAAGGTAGAAGTGTGGATATTTTCTAACGAATTTACAGATTTCTAAAATATAAATGGATGTCAAACATAGAATTTAAATAAATCCTAAAATTATAATATATATAATTTATACATTTCTGCCATCTCTGTAAAACAGCTCGCGTGAATTTTCGACAAAATCCTTTGAGAGTTACTCGATCTTCGGTAGAAAGGCAATACACAAAAAACGAAAAAAAAAATGTTCATGCAGCTTAAAACCGGTATTAAAATATTATATCGATATTAAATGCATTTTATAGTTATTTCGTCACGAAAACTTATCATGTTTCATAAAAAAGTTCGCGCAGTACTGAAATTTACTTAATTTTTTCCCTTTTGAATCTGAAAAAATCTCCTTCTGTAGACTGTTCGGATGCCAAGTAGTTGAGTTTAAGTGATGGTTAAAAATATATACACATACTTTCGATACTTTTATTTAGTTTCATTACATCAGTTATATCATCAAATATACATAACATGACCTATTAAAAAATATATGATTCTAAATTTTGAAATAAAACGTATAAACATGTTGTTCGCAGATTTTAGGTCTACTTCTGTAGACGCATAAAATACGGCAAAATTTGCAAACGATGAACGCATCGTTATAATTCTGTTTTTTGTGTTGGCTGCACTGTATTCACTGTCATTTGCTCGGTTGTGATTTTACGTAAAGTGCGTGTGAAGTGAAAAATCTCAATTTTATTTAATTACACAAGTTCTCTGTCAAGATCAGTGCTTCTTTCCTGTGCAAAGGATACCTGAGTATGTAGCCTTTATACATAAATAAAAATATCAAGATAGTATGTGCGTATGGGCGCGGTGTGCAAATATCACATTGCTTAAATTCTAACCTCATAATGTAACATGCCATCTTTGATTTATGAAAATGTGTCTCTCGTGTAGACATCTTTACTGTGGACTTAGTGTCTACAGAAGGGAGCTATGTCAGCAGAAGTGAATAAGTAATGAAAATTCACCGCTATTCAGACGACTCCGAAGCCTCTGAAGATTCACCACAGAAAAAACGGCCGACGAATTTCATGTGGGACGACTCTGACGAGGATAATATTTTTTAATATTCTGTTCCTTTATATGCCCACAGAAGCATAATGTCTGTTCTGTGGACAAATTTTGATTATTTTTTGTAAGTGATTGGTAAACATTTTTGATTACGCTTTTTTTAGGAGTTGAGGAGAACTCCATTTTAAGACTTTTTTCCATTTTTACTATTCTTGATCTTATTGATATGATTATATAAGGCCAATTTTTGTTCTCTTCAGTAGACAACACAGTCTCTTCTGTAGACATAAAAAAAAACTAAAAACGTGATTTATTCCTAAAATATTCAAGACTGATCTCTAGTGATATTTTTGTAAGAATATTAATATCTAACTTTAAATAAATATAACGTTTCATAAAAAATCGTGGAGTTTTATTAAAAATATTTTGTAACATTCACTTTTTGTGTATGACCCCTTGCGGGATACAACTGCACCAAACAATACTTCATGATTAAATGAAATACTCTCACTTTTTAGAAGAACAAAGTCTAAATTGGTAAATAAACTTTCCATTCTAAGATTTTATAGTCGCAGGGCAAAAATTTTGTGTTAGCAGTTACACCGTTGTGAACAATCTAAATTATAAAGCAAAATTTTTGCCCTTTTATTGCAAAACGTCGATAATTAGTTAACTACCCTCATTAGAGTTTTAAAAGATGTGCTATTGAAAATTTATAATCGTCCAAAACATTTCTTAGAACTCTTAGCACAACTAATCAACAAATTAGCTTACTTATCAGAAATCATTAACAATCATTTAATCACCTATTCAGACTTATTAAAAGACTAAACAATGTGTTATTTGGTATTTTGGATGTATGTAAAGTTTTAAGACTCATTTTGTATTGATAAATATCTAATTCAAACATAGTTGTCTAAGTGTGGATGTACTATAAAACCTCTGACTACTCCTTCGGGAATATAGGGGTGATGATATTTTATGTTAGGTACGTGTTGTTAAAAGTCTGTGTTCCTTAACCTAAAAATCAAAAGGAACAGTTTCATGTGTAAAAATAAATAAAAATATTTTGACGATTTAAAAAAAAAATTGCTGCGATAACCGTTATATGACATAATTTGTCAAAAAATCATAAATAATTAGTACTATAACCACCTGTAAGGATATTACGGTTTTCCTTGCTGTTTGCGAGATAATTAACTTTAGCTTCATACAAATTTTTCGTAAAAAAATTATAATTCCTTCGTTTTTGTGCAGAATTACCTCGGGTGTCATTTTTGAATATAGTTACAACTAATAGAAGCGATTTCCGGCAAAAAATCAGGCACTTGCAGATTGAAATCCCTAAGTCTATGAAAGCTGATTTTCAGCCCACCGTGCGACTGCTATTAATTACAAAAGTAACCTAATTAAAATGTTGGAAACGTCTTCTCCAATTGATTTATTGTTGCAACATTTCCTTACAAGTTCAATTAAAGAAAGAACTGGTACGTATGTGAAACAATGAATAATTTATATGTTGCAACAAAGTTTTATTTATCGGAATTTGAACTTTGTAAAGAAGAATGAGTACAAAAAAATATACTTATAAAAATTTGTCTGAAGTTTTAATAGCTAAGTAATGAGTTGAATTTTCACAAACAACTCCCTAAACAAACTTCCTAAACAAAGTAACTCTTTTGATCAATTACAAGTAATTAGCAGTCTCGTATTTTGTCTTTCTTTGTTTTGTTTACACAAATCATAAATTAATCATCCCTTTGTTCTATCCTAATTAAACCTTTTTGTCCTAATTAAAAAGCCATTAAAGCGATGTTAGCTTCATTCCACACGAAAACAACTCCTATTATGTCACATTTGTCCCCTTCAAAACGTGCAACATAATGCATCATCAGCTAACATTGTACCATTGAATAGCATTCCCCTTAATTAATCAAGTTCCCCACCTGAATATACTCTTAAGGCGACGTTGTTTAATTGATGCTTAGGGAGTACGTAGTCTCGTGTTATTCACTGCAGAAGTGGCGGTCTGGCGTGACCATAAAGTACTACAAGGTTGCAACGTAATTTTGAATATTACATTTCAGGCGTGTCAGTAAGACAGTTTAATACCTAATGTTAGTAAATTAATAATCAATTCCTTTGAGTATGTAATGTATTAAACCGTTGTTGTGGCATTTATGCCTGATTTCTAATGACTTTACAGAAAACCCAGGCTTAATTCCCACTGCCACGACAAAGCTTAATTAATTTACTTTTTCTTTCTTACTCAGGCTTATTCTTAGTCTTCATTGGACCTAAACATAATTTCAAAAACAACGTTTCAATATTATATATAAGAACAGCTTATGTACAAAGGCGAAAGAACCCAGAATGGGGTTCTCTAACATCAAACTCTATTTCTCTCTATAAGGTAACTGCTACAATTAACCTAGATCTAAAATCTGGTAAAAAGCAATTATAATATTTTCGTCATTCCCTCGTCGCTGAGGATCGTGACCGCATGAAGGCTATTTTAATGAGCCCCAGTTCCATTGCTGAAAATGACGGAAATCAGAATCATTACATTTAGCAGAGGGATCATCGATCACGGTACTAAAGATAGACTCTATTGTCTCGCTAACATAATCCTTCAATCGCCTAAGAGCTAAAGCGCGGTCACTGTCGCACTGCATAGAAAAGAAAGAGAAGCGCGATGACACAAAACTGGTAATTTATTGCAAAATATGAAGCAATTCTCTATTTACAAAAAATCTATTGATTGGACAAAAAAAATAAAACACTATCACGTTAATATGTTGCATGAAGAACAATCTGAAAAAAAAACAGAATGATTGCGTGTATCTTAGTATAGTTTTAATCGTTAAAAGAATTTTTTTGCGGTATCTCCGTGTTTTTTTTTTCTATCGTACCAAATTAGTTGTATTATGTTTTCAACACACTATCTAACTAGAATATATCCTGAAGAATATTTTAGAGACTTTAGGTAGGTATTAGTTAGTACAAATATTTTTCTGATTTTGTTTACTGCAGTGGATCATATTATACTTTTAGGCATTATAAAACTTGCGTTTAGGTCATGTCGTCCCCTTAAGAAGTGACCTATTATTTTCCGGGGCTTATAAAGGCTGTTGCTTAGTTATCTGAACTCGATATTCATTAGCCATTGATTGTGACAGTGAGCTAAACAGACGTTGTTCTACAAAAAGCTCAAATATTGCATGTCTGTTTACATCAGATACACTGGGCTGCAAGGAAAGCGGGTCGGTAACAAAAACCTCAAAAACATCCAAAATATTGGAGCTAGCTTTATGAAATAAAGACATTATATACAATAGTATAGTGCTTACAACAGTGTCATAAGAGTTCAAGAATAAGAAGTTTATTTTGAATAAAAGTAAGTTAGGTAAAAATTACCATTTTCACTAGATTTCGAAAAATTTGCCACAGTGTCAAATAAGCAATTTTTACACATTTTTGTGTTTTGTGTGGCCACCACAAGCTGTTAATACAGCTGTTATACGGTTTGGCATGCTTTTCACCAGATTTCTCAGCCGATGCTGAGGAATATACTCCCATTCCTCTATCAGTGTTTCTTTCAGTTCACGAAGCGTGATTGGAGGGGAATTTCGCTGGCGTACACGTCTCGTCCCAGTTCATCAGGCATGCTCGATGAGGTTCTAGTCTGGGCTGCGTGCTGGCCACTCCATGCGTGTGATAGCGACATCTTCAAAGTAGTTACCCTTTGACCGCTTGGTTTTATATCAATGTCCGTGCCCCAAGCGACCAGCTCATAAATCCACAAATAAATACCTACGACGAATGGGGTTGTGCAATGAAATAAATAACAAGAAACGAACATAGGTTCTCAGTCGTATATATACGACTGAGGCTATACGGGCACGAAAACAATTGTCGTATTAATCCGACCGGGACGGCCAATAGGTTAAACACTATCCAAGCTGTATGGGGACGACCGTTATCTTGCATAAAAATGGAGTTCTTGCCCATATTTACTGAAAATGGGCCAAAATACTCATTTAAGATTTCATTTAAGGTTTCAATCAAAGCTGTAAATTAAAAAAAAATCGCCTTTATTTATTATTATTGGTTTTTAAAAGAGACTGCAACCCCTGAGTTTGTTTCAGTCTTTATTCTCAGAGTAGTCAGTTAGGAAACACCGAACTCATCTAGTTTTAAAACATAATTTAATTTTGACTTGTAAAAGAGTTTTTTTTAACCAATTTATATAATTAAATCAGACAGTTTCTTCCAGAAATTTGCCTTTGCGACACAATTTATTACAGTTAGGTACGTACTTTGACGCTAAATGTAGATAATTCGCAAACTAACTGCTAACTAAATTAAGACTGAAAACGTAAATGCCTGAATGAATGATTCAAATAACTAATTCGACAGAACATTTCTAAGAAGTTGTCCGCCAATTAAGCAATTCAATCACAGACAAACCTATCACAAACTACCCAATCTATACAAGTACCAACTAGTCAACGGGAAGTTTCGCACAAGTATCGGTAGTTATCAATTTTCTACGTCCTCACCAGAGTTGACTGAGGCTTCGATTGATTGGCTCCCGCCTACCCTCGTCACTGCACTAACGTTGGCTCGTAATTAATTAATAAGAGCTTTGTTCTAGGCAAATAACTATTTTGTTGGTAGTTCGGTGGTCGTTACATTGTAGTATCTACTTTAGAAGGGGTTTCAGTAGACACAATGCAACGTTGAGTTGAACAATACTTTTAAAATACCACCTTGTAACTGTCCTTTTGTCTTGTAAAATAAAATATTATGAATTTCAATTTAAAGGAAATATCTCATACCACAAATTCATAATATTTTAACTGCAGAATTATTCGCCATGTTTACTCACCACCATTATTAATGACATTCATAATGTTATTAATAACTAGCTTATGCCCGTGGCTTCGCCTGCGTGGAGGTCGGAAATTATCCCACGGGAACGTACTACGCTTTAAATCGTCAATTTTGCCTAAACTTGACTGTCGGGGTGTACATGATACTACCAGCCCCTTTCAGCAGTTAAACCATGATTTTATGTTTATTGACATGTTCATACATGTCGACCTATAATAAACGATATGTAGATACCTACTGGGATTCGAGCCAAGAGATAGGTCGTTAAGTATCGGAAGCACGAAGGGGCTGACTTATGAACATTAATTTTCACTGTTTATTTCATTACAAATATAGGAAAAAGTAAAACCTTTTTATTTATTTTTGGTGATTGTATTAAAGTCAAGACATAGTCTTTGTCAGACCATATTATGAGGACCATGCAGGTTAATGTCTGAGATGATCTTTTGAGGAAAGAACCATAGTACAGATTTGAGCGAACTTGTCCACTGAGTGCACGCATTTGTCAGTTATCGAATAGTTCAACTCACAACTTAAGGAGTTATACGACTCGACGATCAATATCATCGTATTGAATTGTTTCAATACGATGATATAAAACGTTAACGTAAATGAACGTTTTTACAAAAAAAAAAACAACCGACTTAAAAAATCCACAAAAAAGTGAAAAATAACTTTATGTTCGGAAGTCGGTGTCTTTATTATTTATTTATTTAACACTTTAAGTACACAAATGTACAGAGGCGGACTTAATAATAACTTTGGTTTTGTATTTTCGTGTTTTGCCACCGACGTCTGAAGTTATTTTTCACTTTGTAGTGGTTTTTTTTTAAGTCCGTTGTTTTTTTTTGGATAAAAGTTTTTATTTTTCACTTTTTAGTTGTGGTACCAAACCTACACAAATTTATATTCCACTACTTCTTATGTGAATAACAGTTGCAGGAAGTTATTATAGCATCATCAATATACACTAAGTGGAATTAACAAAAATGCTTTAAAAATAAAAACTGCTGGGCCAAACCGAATTAAATTTTAATGGGACTAAATGGCAACCATTCCGCATCGAACAATATCAATATAAATAAACAAATAATCACGTAAATCGGATCAGAAATCTCGGCGTAAACTGTGTACATACATAAAAAAAAAATACCATCCGTATTGAGAACCTCCTCCTTTTTGAAGTCGGTTAAAAACCTACAAGGATTGCGGCAACCACAAAGGAATGAATTATTTAGATTAGTTTCGTCTTAATCCAAGCCAGAACGAATTTCCCGTAATTACCATCATACATATATACCTACCCGTAATTATCGTCATAACATAACTTACAAAAGCAAATGTTATTTGCTTATCATATTAATCGTAGGAAGTAATCATAATTCCTAGAAAATACTCAGTATAACGTACACTGCAGGTGTACGAACTGAATGTGGTTAGACTATATACATTCAACCACAGCAAAGGTACGCAAGTCTCCGTTTAACCATAATCCATTCGAATTGTAGCAGAAAACCAATAGACATTCAATAAGCTTAACCAATAGTCCAGCAAAAGCCGGTTCAATTGAAAATTTTATTGCGCAAGTTAATTTCCACGGGCTGACGCACAGTGTTTTTTACACCCTAAAAATTGGACATGCCCTTTTTATTCCAATAATAGATGCTGTAACATGTTTGGAATGCGAGAGTAGAACACCCAGAGTTCAAATAAACTTAGAACCAAAGTTAGAGTCATTTTGTTTTTTTTAGGTATTTTGATAAATCTAGAAATATCTTGTCTCAGGAAAACTTTTTCTTATTTCTGTTACAATATTAAATTAACGACGTATTTTAAGCATTTTTTGATTATATTTACAAGACTTTAACTCCGCAAGGGAGCCCAGAAATAGGTTTTTTTTAAATTTAAGAATTTATTTTTTGTATGATAAACCTTAACGAATACGGATTTTATTTCTAGCTCATTACATTAACTAAGATACAATAAAACCCCAAAAAAATAACCGTGTCGATATCCAGTAGGATCTCGGAGAAACATGCTTCTAAAGTTCTCATAGAATTTCTATGGTTTTAGGGTTGCCTCTCTGAGATGTAGGTAATTGAAAATAAACAGTGTAGGAATATTTTTAAAAAATCGGATTGCATAGGGGTTAATTTATTGATTGTTACGTTTTCTGCTATATATGGATCTACCTATTTATTATTTAACGACTTCAAAAAATGAGGAGGTTCTCAATTCGGAAGTTTATATAATTTTTGTTATGTGTTCGGTATTACCCGCGATTGCTTCAATCATACGTTTGTTTACATTTACACCCTTCCGTAAAATAACATTACGCCTGTACACTGTAAATGGGTATTAGCAGATGTGACAATAGTACAGCAAGGGTGCTTTATTATTGTTACATCTGCATTTTGTTTCATTTTAGCTGTGTCAATATCAACTGTCAACTGTAAATCGAAGATTAATTTATTTACGGCACTAAAAATTAAGAAATAATCAGATTTTTAACAAAAGAAGTAAAACCGTCTTGAAAAAACCCATAAAATAAAATATTATAGTTTAATTGAAGAAAAACTAGCACCGTTTTTAAACCTATACCTTATTATTCCTATTTAAAGTTTATTTTATGGGTTTTGAAGGCAGTTTTACTTTTTATTAAACGTTTTTTTTTCTATTATATAATTATTATTTGTACTTTAAGAGTTATATTTCTAGATCAATGCAATAGATATTGTCTGAGATACAGAAAGGTGTCAAAAAAGCAAGTGTAAGTATCTAATTCTTATACAGTATCGGAGAACCCAGAAGACTACGAATCATCAAATTCCACATCTTCAGATAACATTTCAAAATTATCTGGGAGGTTATTCTCTATAGTGCTTATATTTTCCTCAGGATCAGCCTCTTCTTCGCCCGTTGGAAATTCAAAAGGCTCTAACAATATAAGGGCTTGAGGTGGAAGAGGTTGACGCTTAAGGTTATTTAATCTTTTATTTAATCTTATATTTGATATGAAGGGGTCAGAGGATTCAAGTGCTCGATGAAAAAGATCTAACATTGTTTTTTCTCTATCTGATTTCCTTGTGTGGTGTTCACGGTCGTGCCTCCAAAATTTATTACGTGCTTCCCCAGCTTGCTCAGATAACAATCCTAAGGGTAGTGCAGAGTTTTTTATGATGTCTTTGCCGTGCACAAGTATTTTATGTAGAGTTACGGTCATTGGGTACCACGAATACTCTTCTACATATTTTTTGGCCAATAATTTACAAAATTCATCAAATTTATCTGCATTAACAGGTAATCCACTTGATAAGACTACTAGTATGACATGTAAGTCATCCAAAAGCCATTGTTGTAGTCCTAAAATTTCAGCAAATACTGTACGACACTTATTAGACAGGGCCATCCTAGCAGTATTTCCGTCATTAGACGTACCCGTATTAGGCTTAACCACATCTACGAGCAGCCCTAATTTAGTGCGGATTTCGTCCTGAATTTTTTTTTTATTCTCATTGACAAGCACGGCTTCCGGTGAACTTTTAGATACTCTCCATTTTTTTACAATAATTTTATAACCTAAATGTAACAAAAATTCCAAAACACGAATCCAGGCGTGCAACGGACTTATGCCATATCTTAAAAGGGTTTGATCGACAGGTTTTGAATGCACAAACTCTAAATTATTAAACTCTTTAGAGGTCGCTTTACAAAATGGGCACCGAAGTTGAGACATTGTATTGGTTATAATATTTAAGACTTTACCATCTATTATTGTCAAATATAGTTTAAACTCTGTAGATATAGTTTGACCACTTAAAGTTTTAGTATCAAATCTGTCTAATTGGTCAATTTGATTTTGTATTAATAGTTTTTCAGCAATTATTAAATCAGTCGTTTCTTTTTTATATTGAATATGAATAGGGCGACAATATCTATACGATTGTGGAGTAGAGTTACGCCACAGAACTTGCCCACAGGTTGTTTTGATCTGCAACGGTATAAAAGTAGTTGCAAAAAGGCAACTCTCGTCATGTTCATTTTGGGAAAAGTCCTGTTTATACAGTGATTGACCTGTACTACCGTCAAACCCCCATGATGCTTCAAATATACAATTTAATTTATTGGTATCTTTTCGATTACAGTAGTCAGTGAAAGTTGCGTCATAAGATTGAACTAGTCTTTGGAAAGAATGAGATACTAGGCTGGAAACTGGTATAATAGCTTCTGTATCAGATACATGGACTGGATGTAACGGGTAGCATTGTTTTTTGGCTTCGAGCACTTGACTGTATGGAGGGAAGGCGTTAAATCCACGAGCTTTTAAATCTTGTTGTAAAAATTTGTATGTCTCCACTGACAACTTTCTGTCAATATAAATAGCTAGTGCTTCATCTGCTGAATAAGGTGTCGGTTGGGTTCTAATTTTTGAAGCAATTTTTGTCGGTCTTGTTGGACTCTGTACACATGAATCCAAAATAAATTCTAGGTCTTTGGAAACGCTCTTTTTGAATTTTTTACCTCCTACTTCAACAGTGCTCGCAAAGACTGATATTACTTTCTTAGGGGACTCTTTTTCTAAATAATCATGCAAGCGTTTTCGAGCTCTGTGTTTCTGTCTTATGGAAAGATCATCATATCTATTCATCGGTACAGAATCAGGAATCAGTAATGAATCAGAAGAGGGGATGGAAAGGGAGACAGGATATGAATCAAGGATGTGACTGGGACCAGGTTCAGTTATAGGATAGTTCGAATTGGGAATTGATTGAGATGAAAGGTCTAAGTCAAGGACGACTAAAGGACTAGGTTCAGAAACAGGACATAAATCAAAACTTGGAATGTAATCTGGGACAGAACTGGGACGAGGTTCAAGAATAGGATCATCATATTGACTCATCGATACAGAACCGGGAATCAGAGATGAATCAGTAGAGGGGATGGAAACGGAGACAGGATATGAATCAAGGACGTGACTGGGACCAGGCTCAGGATCAGAATAGTTCGAATTGGGAATTGACTGAGATGAAAGGTCAAGGACGACTGAGGGACCAGGTTCAGAAACAGGACATAAATCAAAGCTTGGAATGTAATCTGGGACAGAACTGGGACTAGGTTCAAGAATACTAAGAAGAGGTTCGTTTACAAGACAAGACCACTGTTCAGAAAAATCTTCATTTAGCCACTTTTTGTGTTTTCTTTTAAAAATGTTATAATTATAACTACATTTTTTGTATAATGTTTCACATTTAGAGGTAAATTTAATGATTAAATTATGCAAGTCTTTATTGGTTTGGTGAGTTAAGGGTAATGACAAAGCTTCTAAAATAATTGAAACGCGTTCGCTTATATCTAAATCAGTGGGTCGGACCTTTTTTCCAAGTTTTTTAGCAGCGTCGACAAGTATTTGGTACGCTTTTAATTTGGTAAAATTAGTTGCTAAAGGTTCTCCTTGCGCATTTGCGGATACTCTCGGAGACTGAAGAGCACCGGCTGTGGCGGTATCCACAGCTTCATTTGCCACTCGCTGACCAACAAGAGGGTTGGCGCCCTCTTGCCCTCCTTGCATTAAGTCAGCCGGTCGGAGCCCGGACAGACGTCCCTCAACAGGTTGGGTCAACCCCTGTTGAGGCGAAGTGGTACCATGGGTCTTTAACGGCTCCATGGTGCCTCACCCCCGTTCCTCCAGAGATTATTTAACAGTAAAGGGTTTTAGTTGAAACCTAACGAGGGCGGACCCCTTCCCTTTACCAAATAATCTCCTTCATCGGATTAAAATCACTTTTATTGTGAACAGTTTGTAAAAGTTTTACGTGGTTATTATTTATATTGCAATTTATTATGATAAGGAACCTATACTTAAATACTTACAAATATTGTAAAATTAGAAGAACGTTAAGAAATTCAACAAATACCATGGCATTTGTTGAATTTCTAAGTCTTTCTTATGCATAGTATTAAAACTGAATGTAAATGAATTGCATTTGGTGAACTTAATTCTAAAGTCATAAAAGTAATTTTCTACTAGTCAAACTTTGATGATGCAAAGAAAAAGCTAAATTTAATCATTGACATTTTAGGTTAGTATTAAACCCATATTGCACGTACCTATTACAAGAATAGGTTATAAAAAACTTAAAAAAAAAATTTATTACTTCTATTTTATTTAACTTATATTAAAAGTGCAAAACGTTATTATTACGCATTACGATCACCTCTTCACAATTTGTATTTTTTTGGAAAATATTTTGTCATTTTGGATTTTTGTCAACCCTAGGTCGTCATTTTCAAAATCCGATAGCTTCGAGATCCTACTAGATATGGATTCGATATTTTGAATTTAATAAAATCCGTATTCGATAAGATATAAAATTTAAAAATAAATTACGAAATGAAGCTATAAATTTAATAACTCCCAGTTGAATGCAGTTAAAATTACAAGTATTATCTTAAAATAAAGACAAAATGGTGTTTTATAATACTAAACATAAATATATTAGAATTATTCAATAGTTTTTTTCATATTAATATTTTTGTGGTTTTTCTGGTTTCCATAGAAAAATAATAAATTCGACTATAACTTTTGTTCTAAATAAAATTTAACTTTGGGTGTTCTACTCTCGCATTCCAAACATGTTACAGCATCTATTATTGGAATAAAAAGGGCATGTCCGATTTTTAGGGTGTAAAAAACACTGTGTGACGTTTTGACAGTCTTAGTTGGTAAAACTTGCAGCATTTCAATGGGCTGTAGATTTCCACAAAGTGCAAATCTGCCGGGAATGTGAATTTTATATCTATACATAAATAGTAAATAAATAGTAAGTCGCTTTTCGTGACTGTCTGTGACCGCGTTATTCTTCTAAAATACACAACCGATTTTGATGCGGTTTTCACCATCATTTGGAGAACCTATTTTGAAATAGTTATAAATGTTAAAACATTAATAGTTACCTAACATATAATAAGGAAAACTCGATGTTTTGTTTAGTCGTAAAAACCTTGAGAAGCTGGGGCGGATTGCTAGTTGTGCTATGAACGTACTAATGACCACGCACTTTAAACGCCGTTGGCAGGTACGGCACGTGCTAGGAAGCGCTCATACATTATTCTAGAAACAACGCCATGATGGCCGTTCGCGTTATTATACCTTATCGTGCAAACGCCCAATAAAACATACAGCATAGTGTTTGTGGAATTTTTGGAGGTGTAGTATTTGTTTGCAGCAGCAGGGCTGTTATCAAGATTTACTTACAAGAAGCACAGGCTCACCATTACATCCATAGTCCAGGGAACGCTTCACCTTCAACATGCCGCCATTCGTGGTGTCTGACAGTTGATATTACTGACAGCCACCTGAGTTCTTTTCTGTCTAGGTAAAAGGTGTACTTCTAAGCTTAAATAAATAGAAACCCAAAAAGTAGCGTGTAACGTGACCCGAGCCTTCTTATCCTTATTAGGAGGAGTTATCAAATCATATCAAATGAAAAGTCATTCATTCAAACTAAGCTGAGAATCAGCACTTTTTGAACGTTAAAATTACATATATAAGGCAGTCCCCCAAAACGCGAGCCCTTCACCACTTCCTAGTGCTTTAGCTGGGAAGAACAAGTGGCGCAACACAGTCCCTAGCAGTACTGCTGTCTGTTCAGTTAGAAGAACTGGATTATATACAATAGTAAGTAATTAAAATTACGAAATACAAAAAAAAATTAAATTATTTGCCATATGTCAGCTAGCACACGCCAATATACTGTAAGGAATTAATGATGTAATAGTTCAACGCATGGCTTGGCAACGTCGCCAGTTAGCCGCATGCCTCGGACTAAGTAGGTCGCTGTACCGAATTGGTCAATAAATATCGTAACGTGTTTTGTGAAGTAAACCTGAGTTATCATTTATCTCCACCACCTGTAAGGCGTCGACTAACTCATACTGGTGACCCCGACGTGATTACAAATACAACCGATAACAAAAATATTGAAAACTACATTATACTCAAGCAGAAATAAATCATAAAAACGTAAACAGAACTTTAAATAAAAGCATCCAGGCATAAAGGGCGTGCTTACGTTTTCTAGTTTTATTTTATATAGGTAGTTTAATCTACATGATTGTGCACTAATGATATGCAGTGGCCATTAAAGTCCAGCAGATCTGACTCAACGTCGCTTCGCTATCAGGCCTGCACCGTGTGTGTTCTAGGGCTTAGGCTGTATCCGGCAGACGTGCGCAGCACAATCCCACTAAAGTTTAGCTGCTTTATGAGCAACGTCCGTGATTTACGAGTATGTTTTGGAACGCAGCGTGGTATTTCTATTTCCAGATTCCTACTCCTTATACCACATTTTACTGCTACACGTATTGTACGCTGGTAAACTATGAGTTGAAACAAGATAGTACAACTTTAGGCTAAAATTCACCTTCTTTTTCAAAATTTGAATAACACACATTCAGGAATCTTCTTTTTATTTGAGATTAAGGGGTTGACAAAAGCTAAAGCGTGGTCACTGTCGGACTGCATAGAAAAGAAAGAGAAGCGCGATCACACTAAGCTGGTAATTTATTGCAAAATATGAAGCAATTCTCTATGTACAAAAAATCTATTGATTGGACTAAAAAATTAAAACACCATCAATCATCATGTTATTATGTTTCTTGAAGAATAATCTGAAAAAAAAACCAGAATGATTGCAAGTATATTAGTATGGTTTTTAATCGTTAGAAGAAACTTTTAGAGGTATCTTCGTTTTTTTTTCTAACGTTCAAATTAGTTGCATTATGTTTTCAACACACTATCTAACTAGCATAATTATGTCCTGAAAAATATCATATATTTTTCTGATTTTGTTTACTGCAGTGGATCATATACTTTTGGGCATTATAAAACTTGCGTTTGGGTCATGTGCCCCCTTAAGACAGATTTGTTTCATCTTTACGAAATGCAGCGCAGAACTCTGCGATTACAACCTACTTTTCTATGTAATATGTCTGGTCATCAATCTTTTTAATCAGAATTTTTCCAATTTTGACGATGACAAACAAAAAATTTGATCGGTATAGAAATATTTCAGTTGCGGTAAAATAGAAATCGAGATTAGTCGATTTTCATTTTTTTTTTCAATGTGAATGGATTCCTAGTACGGACCTTAATTCTTTATCAATTATTCTGCAAATGTTTTAAAGTCAACCAAGTCACCACACAATGTGTGCACGACATTCTTCGAATCTGGTGTAGAACCAGTTAAAATGATTGCTTCTGGCCCTTTTCCGGATACCGGACTATTTACCAGGCTTGCGGTTTTATTGTGTCGTTTTTGCTAGCCGCGTAGAATCCCCGAAGTTCCGCATGCCCTTATGATCCACAACACATGATCGTCATATCACCTGTGATACCGTCGAAATCTGCTGTACTTCGAGGCCGCGGTTCGTCAGGGTCCAGGAAACTGCCTCCTTTATCTATTGTTCTGTGCTTCGAGACCGCGTTTCACCAGGGTCCAGGAAACTTCCACCACCACCATACCGCCATAAACTACCACCATACCTTAATGCTGGTCCATCTTTATGTTTTTATCGGTATAACTTCGATAATCTTTATGAGCTATTATGAATTTTAAAGACTGCGTAATTTATGGTAACGAGCCTAAAAACCAATTGCAATCGATCCCTAGTTCGTAAACCAGCGTAACAAAGATTTACCATCCAATATACTTTACGTTTTCTCGTACATTTTGGCCAATTTACCTGTTTCGCAACTGTTTTTATTATAATATTAAATTTTATCATCTGATACTTAATTTTGGATGCGATTTTTAATAATAATAAATTATACTTGCTTAAGTGGTGAATTTCCTTTTTTATTACAGAACATATTAAGCCCTTTTTCGGTCAGATAGGTTTTCATGACGTACATGATAGCATGATTGTGTACAGAGGATTAGACCTTCTTAAATCTAGAAATCCAGACAAACTCATCGTGTCAGTCGAGATCACTCGTTATGAGTCTATTTCAAGTGTGGCGGTCGTCGTGTCACTTAAGGTGCTCTTCCGAAGGCGCCCACAATTGCAAACTGCAAGCGTCGACGTCGCCCAATCGCAATAACAGGCCGCAGCGACTCGACATGTCAACGCCGCGTTGGCATGTCGAGTCGCTGCGGCCACAACTTCAACAGCAGCGGCACAACCGTTTCAGTTTCGCGAAAGTCATTTGTGTAACAAAACTTTGATCCAAAAAGAAAAAACCGACTTCCAAAAAAAAAACACTACAAAGTGAAAAATTACTTCAATTTCGGAAATCGGAGTCTTTGGTTTTATGTTTTCGTTTTCTGTCACCGAGCGACGTAATTTTTCATGTTGTATTTTTTTTTTAAGTACGTAGCATTGATAACAGTATCTTGCTGCCTTGTGATTTAATATAAACGTATATTTACATAATATTTAATATAATATTGCCATTCAACGTGGCAATTCTGCCAGTCTTCTGGGCACGTTTCCGGATGACAGCGATGCGGACGAATACTTCGACGCCTAAGTTTCCTTTTGTTTTTGTATTTATTTGTATAGTTAGTTATTTAGTACCTAGTGTAAATAGTGAACTTTATACCTACTTATATTCTATAACTTCATTAAATTTATCTATACTAATAATAAAGCTGAAGAATATACTAAACTAAAATAAAATAAACTTAAACCAATACAAACTAAAACAGGCTAACGTAAATAAGACGATTATCAAACAAAAACAAAAAAAGAGATAAAAATAAACATTGAAATTGAAATTAAAACTGTACCACTACTTGCTATTTAAATAGCAGTGACAGAAAGTTATTAAGTATAACATAATCAATTTGACACTAAGTGGAAGAAATACGTAGTATTGAAGCTAACTGAATGACTACCAAAGCAAAGTTAATAAAATTTATATGGGACCACTCCTGAGACAAAATATAATAATATTTATTATAATAATAATTATTATTAAAATTGATCCACAATGGCTGGAGATATCCAGTAAAACCATTTTTTTAAAATTACCAATTGAGAACCTCGTCTTTTTAGAAGTCGGTAAAAAATACGTCTTGTCGCCTTATTAGTGATAGCCTATTACGTCAGTACTGGTTTGCAGTCTGCTGCAAAGAGTACAGTATACGAGTATATAAGGTGCTATAAAAATATCTGCCACGGCTGCAATGGGAGACAGTATTGTGTTTATAGATTACAAAAGTAAAGATAAATTATTGATTATTTGTCACATTTTTTTTCATACAAAAATAATTACGTATAAAATTGAATTGATTTTTTAGCATAAAACCATCCCGTAGACTTATAAGCTGTTGCCGCACCGCACCGAATTCATTCAAAAACGCCGGCGATGACATGCATAAACTGTTGCCATTCTGATCGGCCCCGCGCGCCCCTACCCCCACCCGCACTACCCCGTTCGTCGCAAGCGCCAGCCGACGCGACCGGGCGGTCGCCAGTCGGCCCCCGCGCGCCCCCACGCTCACCCGCACTACCCCGTTCGTCGCACGCGCCGTCGCCAGTCGCCATCAGCGTACGGGACTTTTTAAACGGTGTGAGGTACGGCGGTGAAAGGTGGATAGGCCGAGGAGGGCCAGTGCCGTGGCCTCCTCGCTCACGGGTTTAACCCCTCTAGACTTTTTTTTGTGGGGTCGTGTAAAGGACCTTGTGTACGGCCAAACCGGACATGACATTAGAAGTGTGGAAGAACTAAAAAGGCGCATCAAACGCGCATTTAGGCAAGTTAAAAGTGAAACGGACACATTAGATAAAGTGAAGAGACATGTACGTAAGCGTGCCTTCATTTATGTGCAACGCGAAGGCGGACTTGTGCAACAGTTTTGTAGATAAGTAGGTAGGGAGTGTGTAAATAACTGTAAATACAGTGCAATTGTTGTAAATAAGATGATTAACTTTTAAACACGCCAAGTTACTGTAATTTATCGTTATTTGATATTAATCTAAGTACCTATTGTTGGGGCCCTCAGCACCAGCGGGGTGCCTTAGGACCACAACAACAACAACAACCTATTGTTTAAAAATAATAAGAAAAAAATTGCGATTCTTACACTAACTTGACAGTCCAAAGCCTGTTTTAAGTGTGATGGGAAGTTTATCATCATAGTTACGTCAGTTTTTTGGAAGAATGCGGTAGCTGGTAAGTAATTGCACTTTTAAAACACTTGGCGTATTATTGCGTACCTAGTAGATTAGGTAGTGACGAACTAGTCAGCTGATATCAGTTTTCATTCAAAGACCAGATGGAAAGAGATAGCAGTTGTTTTCATTGACGAAGCGACCCATCGCGCGTAATTTGTGAACCACATTATGCAGAGTAGAGTCAATGTTATTTTAACTACTTTATTTTCTCAAATTGAATTAACTGTTCCGGGGTACGAAATTTCTTCACTATTGTAATCTATAAACACAATACTACCTCCCATTAAAGCCGTGGCAGATATTTTTATAGCACCTTATATATGAGATAGAGAGCTAACTTCACGTTTTAGGTTATATCGCGCGACAGCAACGCCGCCCTGGTAGTTGTTCATCGAACTAGTCTCTCTATAGGTATATAGATAGCTATATACAGGGTGTCCAAGAACCTGGCGTCCAACTGGATTCCCACGATGCCCCAAGTTCTAACAGTACTCAGAAAAATATTTTAAAAAATCCACCCCATGTACTTACAGAATTATACTGATTTCAAAAAAAAAAGGGGAAATGAGCACCCTGTGACATACTTTTGAATGCTGTGACTGCTAATGCTGATAATTTCGATATTTCTTGGAGGTTTTGTAATCTAGGGTATTGCTGTGTCTAAATAGAATGTAAAAATAATGTACTTATTGTACCATTTTAAAATAAAATATTATTTTAACTAAAGGTGATATGGAAAACTATTGAATTTCGCCACTTTGACCGACTGTAGTGTAAAAAAAATGTACCAAAATAGTATGGCAAGTGACGTCAAATTTTGACGCGTTTATTCCTCTTTTTAAAAAGGTATAATACTTACACATTAATTTGAAAAAAAAAATTTTGATAATATTTTTACTCAACAACCCAATTTTTACGAAGTGCCTACCTACTAACGGTAACTGTCGGACCCTTTCTTATCTTAGAAACTGTTATGTTACTACTATTATTTACTTCGGTTCCAAGAGTGAGCAAGAAGGAAATACACACAGGTAGATGGGTTCCCAGTAGAATAAAAGCAAAGAATGTTAGTTTAAAGATATTTTATTACAATAAATGTTCAAAATGTTGACCACCCGCGGCAATACAAGCTCTCACTCTCCTTAAAAAGGACCGCTTTATGTTTCGCGAGTAACTTTTTTGACGTATCACCTGCACTGCTTGTGTTATCTTCTCACGAAGGTCAGCGATGTCATTAATGGGCTTCGCATAAACGAGCTCCTTCATAGTTCCCCAGAAAAAAAAATCCAGCGGATTTAAGTCAGGTGAGCGGGCTGGCCACGGGATTGTTCCTGATCGCCCAATCCACCTGTTCGGGTATTGCTCGTCCAAAAACTCTCTAACGGATACGCGAAAATGTGCTGGACAGCCGTCGTGTTGGAACCACATATCTGGTGGGGTCTCTTCTAGTAAGTTTGGCAAATCATTTTGAAGAAAATTTAAATATGATTCGCCAGTCAAATTCTCGGGCATCTCAAATGGACCAATAATATTCCCACAGAGAATACCGGTCCACATGTTCACTTTGAACCGGTACTGGGATCTATCTTCTCGCATCAAGTGCGGATTTTCCACATGCCACTCGTGCAAGTTGTGTAGGTTCATGTAGCCATCCTTCTTAAATGTTGATTCATCTGACCACAAAATTTTGTCGATAAAGTTTTCGTCTTCTCGATGTTTTTGCAGGATTGTTTCACAAAACGCGACTCGGCTCGGATAGTCTCGAGGTAAAAGACTTTGCACTCGCTGTACGTGGTACGGATGATATTCTTCTTTTTGGAGAATACTGTGTGCTGTGCTCTTCGGTATCCCCGTATCAGCTTCTATTCCTCGCACAGAGATGCTTGGATTTGCCGACACCGCCTCTAAAACTTCATCGCGTATGAAGTCATTTACGGGTCGTCCTTCACCAGCTACTTGATTGGGGAACCGCCCGTCACATAGTGATCTGTGCACATTAATGAAAACTCGATGGTCGGGATATCGCGTAGCCCTCGGATACCTTTCTCTGTAAAGTCTCGCTGCAGCTCGTCCATTACCTCTACATTCTCCATAAATGTAGTGCATATTTGCGTATTCTTGCGGAGTGTAGGTCGCCATGGTAGCACACACAAAACACAAACTGTCCAAACACAGGCAAAGGTCGTCGTAAAGAGTTCGTTTCAAAGTCCAGAGCACAAAGAGTAATCGAGTCCAATAAACAAAGCTTTAAATCGTAGTACGTGATCAATGGTAACAATAAGAGAGAGGTGCGTAGTAACGGCAGGAGGCAGTGACGCGTACTGACCGTACTGTTATCCTAAATAGCACGATCCCAGATAGCGTCACTATCTATCTCACTCGCACCTCTAACCTTTTTCTCCCTCACTCTTACCTGAATAATGGGGTACCATAAAGAAGAACCAGCAAATCGCAAAGATAGTTTCTGTCTTGCTCCCTCCTGTTGTAATAACGAATCACTATGGTGAGATGCATGCACATACCGTCCCTTACGGTCTAACCTGTTTTTTGAGAGGCCTGTTGTTATTTTTATGAGCATACAATAGTAATTCTTTAGAGGTTAGATTCAATTCGTCGTAAATTTTTCTTTCTAAGAATTCTGTAAGACATCGTAAAAATTGGGTTGTTGAGTAAAAATATTATCAAAATTTTTTTTTTCAAATTAATGTGTAAGTATTATACCTTTTTAAAAAGAGGAATAAACGCGTCAAAATTTGACGTCACTTGCCATACTATTTTGGTACATTTTTTTTACACTACAGTCGGTCAAAGTTGCGAAATTCAATAGTTTTCCATATCACCTTTAGTTAAAATAATATTTTATTTTAAAATGGTACAATAAGTACATTATTTTTACATTCTATTTAGACACAGCAATACCCTAGATTACAAAACCTCCAAGAAATATCGAAATTATCAGCATTAGCAGTCACAGCATTCAAAAGTATGTCACAGGGTGCTCATTTCCCCTTTTTTTTTTGAAATCAGTATAATTCTGTAAGTACATGGGGTGGATTTTTTAAAATATTTTTCTGAGTACTGTTAGAACTTGGGGCATCGTGGGAATCCAGTTGGACGCCAGGTTCTTGGACACCCTGTATAATAACATAATTTGGTATTTTCGTACTTGAATGGTTGAAATTAATGTTTATTGAAAATTCCGCTAAATTGAATAATCGTGAACTTCAATTACTACTTAGAGATGTCAACTAAGGTGTCTTGTCTTTGGTCTCTGGCACTGACACATCAGGCAATGGACAAAATTGTCGGCAATATGTATGCTTGAATATGAGGCTTTTGATAACGTTGGATGTGTATACTTGTCTTTTTTTTATTATTTTTTTTTATTTGTAATGTGCGTTTTGTTTGTGCAGAATAAACATTTCTTCTTCTTTCTTTCTAATTTAGCTGTTGTTTTACAGCAAAATTTTACACTTACAAATTACACAGAGTACATTCTATGAATACGAATGAGAAAATTATGTGTATCTGTAACGTGCCGACATTTTTCTCAGGGTGGTCAGCACACACAATTCACAAAAGCGACAGAAATTACAATTTATCATTTGAATGAGAAATTAAACGATTATTATTGTCTTAAAAATTGTTTTTACATATTTATTGTCTGTATAAATTACATATGTGTTCTATTTTTGAAATATAATATTTTTTATGTGCTGAGCAGTATAGTTCATAAATAATATTTTTTAAGGATGACAACCTCTTCATTTTGTTATAAAACTATCACAGCTAGATGGCATTACTTTCCATACTTTAACCCACGGAGCAAATACAAAGAGGAGACGGCCTAAGCAACTGTGCACTGTGATTCTCAACTAGGTCCTGACGTCATCATGTAGGCGTGGCCTTAGTCAGTGAATTGTTGGCGTTCGTCCTGTGCACAGCTCTGTAAACGTTCTGTTTTTACAGCATATTTGCGCTAGAAGACAAAAAGAATGAAGTGTGGTGTTTTATCTTGTAAAAACTACTCGGATAGACGTTCTGATGCTATGGATGGCATCACATTTCATTTGTCAGTAATTTTATGCGTAATTTATTAAAATAGTTCTTCATTCTGCATGTAGTGACATCTAGTGTGAGATAGTTACATAACTACAAAGTAAAATCAACAGGACGAGCGAATAGTTTTGCTATTGACCAGTAGATGTAAAATAAAGAAGTGGGCGGGATCTGATCACCCCTCACCCCGTAAAGTGTCACCCGTTGTTTCATACAGAAACCTTATTACAACATCTCCTCTTTGTATTTGCTCCGTGCTTTAACCCCTGTCACGAACCTTGTACTAAGTCGGCACAGCACGGTCTGCTGTAGACGGTAGACCACAACGTCAGGTGCAGAGTTACATAAAAACCAGTCGTATCGCTGCAGTCTGTCATTGCAATTGGACGACGTTGTCGCTTGCGGTTTGCAGTTGTGGACGCCTTCGGAAGAGCACCTTTTCGAGTTTTACCTGTCAACTACTTCCGGATCCTCACCTTCATTATGGACAACCTAAATCAGTAGGTACAGCTAAAAAGAACACTTACTTTTGGATAAAACTCGACCAAGTTTATTGCGTTACCACTTAAAACTAACGCTGAAAATTATTTGTTGGGATTATTAAAGATATTGTTATTAGCATATATTATTTTGAACGATATTATAATCCTAAAAATGCGATAATTATTAATTTATTAGTCACACTTTCTATAATTTTTTTGCAGTTCAAAGCCGACTTCCACTTTTTGAAGCCACCGGGCAAATTTTGCTACTCAACAATACGTAGGTACAGAAAATGAACGATGCGGGTATTCTCCGAACATAATGCCTCGGTCGCTTATGACAGCTAAGGGAAGTGATAGAGTGGTGTATTCCTACGCAACACAATGGGCCGTTAGCACAGTTCCGTTCATGCGTCCACCTAACAGCAACTGTGCGTAATATGATGCTAGGTAAGCGAGGGGTTTGAAAACAAGCTGAAGGCGTTTGTTTTTGCCTTACCTACATATCTCCCGGTTTCTGAATAGAGAATTTGAAGTTGAAAACTTGTCAAGCATTACTTAATATAAAAGCCCGTAATATAAAAAATATATATTATTTGCAAAAAAATAAAAATATAGTCCTTACTAGATAAAGTAGAGTTTGACAAGTTCTCAACTCTTAACTCTCAATTTAAAAACTGGGTGTACCTAACTCTACAGGGTGAAATTTAATTCATGAGCATTATTTTAAAGGGTCATTGTACTCATCATTATGAACAACTTTTACTATGGGACCAAACCTGAAATCACAAAAAAAAAACTGCTGTTCCCTACATTTATGTTTGCATAACCCTTCAAAATGTAGGCAACAGCTGATATTTTTTTTGTCTGGTTTCGAACCTACGACCTGAAACTCGTAAGTCGCGGTCGTTACCACGAGGTAACCACTGCTCTCATACAAATCAATACAACTTTTACTATGGGACCAAACCTGATATCACAAAAAAATATATCAGCTGTTCCCTACCTTTTGAAGGGTTATGCAAACATAAATGTAGGGAACAGCTGATTATTTTTTTTGTGATTTCATGTTTGGTCCCATATTAAAAGTTGTTCATAATGATGAGTACAATGACCCGTTAAAAGAATGCCCATGAATTCAATTTCACCCTGTTTATGTGCTACAGGTAATATTGCCGAGCAACAGATAATATTGCCCACCAGCGGGTAATACTGCAGGTTATGAGAGCAGCTGTGGCCTCTTGGTAACGACCGCGACTTACGAGTTGCACGTCGTAGGTTCAAACCCAGACAGGCGCTTTACTTTGTGTAGATTATTTCATCACCATTGCTCTCAAAACGGTGAAGGAAAACATCGTGAGGAAACCGGCAAGACCTTGAACCAACAAAAAAAATCGAAGACATGTGACATCTACCAACCCGCATTGGGCCCGCGTGGTGGATTACGGCCTACTCCCTCTCACAGAGAGTAGGCCTGTGTCCCAGCAGTGGGAACATTATAGGCTGATTATGTATGTATGTGGGTAATATTGCTACATGATTACTGAAAATATTCTAAATCTTGTAGAGATCTAATGTCAATGTCGTTTAATGTAAAAATAGGTTGCATTTACTGAAAAAAAACTAAAGTTATATATATATATTATAATCTATCGGAATATAATTAACAAAAAGAACTGAAGCATGTATGATTTCGTATTTGCGTTTCATTAAGTATTTATGCAAATAAAATGTTCCCTTTACATAATTAAGGGAAGTAACGCATGGACGCTTCTGGTGGAAAACATTATCACAAGGTCTGTTTGGCGAGAATACTCAATTTGCATGTTTTTTTTTTTTTAATTAAAAATTAGAATTATGCGGAAACGTAGGATTTAGGCATATTTAAAATGCGTAAATTTTTTTCTTATTTTTTCACCCTCTGGATGTAATGTATACATATATGTATGACTAGCGTATTTAGCTACCTACCTACTTTATTTTCTGTAAAATTTTATAGATTTCAGAAAGAAAGAAAGAATAAAAATATGTTTCACCCGGTAAGGTACACAATAAAAGCTTCGATACGCGACATAAACAAACTAAACGAAAAAAACCCAGCTGTCCGCTTACTTTAACCCTTCGAAAATACGAAAAATCGACTTCAAAACAATTTTTATTATGTATAAACATTACTCGAAGTACGTGATAAGCACACAAGAAAACTGCTCAGCTTTCAAGATTACAAGAATTTACGAGAAAAGATCACGGAATACGGATACTACTCAAAGTTACCCTTTTTTCCTTCGATCCCGTTTTACGGCTTTCGCGGACAGGTAGATACATAGTCCTATTCTTAATTTGAAGAGTGTTACAGTTCGACTCAGCACTTGAATTGAAGAAAATGATCACGTTCCGTTTACACACAACTTTTTGGGTTTCCGTTTATTTAGTATTAGAACCAGTTATTTAGTAGGTACGCTACCTTCTTGAATTATATTATACGAAAGTTCAACCTATATCCTGTATAATAATTATGTTTAGCGACTAAGTAGTACTTTTAATGGACAATGAACAACAAAGTTGCTTGAAAAATAAACGAAAGTAAATTTTATAAGAATAATTGTAACCAATCTACTTAGCTTTATAATGTTATCATTGAGAAGAACAAAATGTAAATGAAGAAACAGTTACAAAATGAATGCCTTTTTTTTTGAGGGTGGGAAATCATCAAATATCTTCTCCCGCTCTGGGCAGAGCGGGAGGGCGTGTCAGAGTCTTACTGACTAAAACCCAACCGTGTTCCTTCAGTTGCCTGTGCCAGGGGCCACGGTATCCCTCTCGGACTAGCCTAGGCTGTTGATTGTTGCTGTTGTTGTTGAATTAGCGAAAGTAAATTTTATAAGAATAATTGTAACCAACCTACTTAGCTTTATAATGTTATCTTTGAGAAGAACAAAATGTAAATAAAGAAACAGTTACAAAATGAATGCCTGAGGATACAAATTGGCTCACCATTGTGTGTCATACCGGCTTGGGCGGAGCACCGCCGTGTCCTCGTGGAGGCAGGCGATCGGCAGTGGCAATCTCTCGCGTCTAGCCCTGGTCGCGAAGGAGGAGGCGGAACGCGTAAGGGAAAGGCAAAATTCGCGCCGTCAAAGTCAAAGCATTTGTAGCGGTATCTACATCGCCACATGAGAACTACGAGGGGGCGTTTTTAAGTTCGCGGAATGGAGGGTGAGAAGTGAAAATAAAAATACTAAATTATTTTTCTTTTTCAATATTTTCACCTGTACCCTTATACATTTTTCAATAACCATAACATCATGCCTGTTATTTTTATGTAAGTACTTGAAGGTGGTTTTTTTTTGGATTTTCCGTCATGAGTGTCGTTTTCATGGTTTTCGGGGTCGCTGATACTGAAAATGTGGTCAAATTGAAAATCCAAGATGGCGCCGAAGAAAATTTTCGGCTTTTTCATCATGGGTGTCGTTTTCATGGTTTTGGGGTCGCTGATAACGAAAATGACGTCAAAATGAAAATCCAAGATGGCGCCGACGAACATTTTCGGTGTTTTCATCATGGGTATCGTTTTCTTGGTTTTTGGGGTCGCTGATAACGAAAATGTGGTCAAATTAAAAATCCAAGATGGCGCCGAGAAAAAAAATCGGTTTTTTCATCATGGGTGTGGTTTTCATGGTTCTTGGGGCCGTTGATTACGAAAATGACGTCAATATGAAAATCCAAGAAGGCGCCGAGGAAAACTTTCGGTTTTTTCATCTTGGGTGTTGTGTTGTTCCCCCCCATGTTCATAGTGTAGTAACGTAGTAGATAACTATTAGTTACGCTAATTACGTTAATTAAAAACGCTACGCACGACAACCTACCCTATTAGAGTTCACGCACACATTTGCACGTGTACTTGATGTGTATTTGATTAAGTAGTAGTAATAGATATTATAAATAATATTTTACGAGCGTTGTATGAAGTGTCCGATGTGTGATTATAGTTCAAGTGTAACGACTGACGTTCGGTTGACTGTGCGTATTACGTAGATTAATTACGTTTAGTCATTGATAGAAATGCATTTAATTTTTTTTTTCAGTCAAAATAATGTTTGTTGTTTGCGGTGTGGACAGGACAGGAATTCGCTGTGAAGACCACAAACATTACTGGAAAACAAAAATGGAATCCAAGTTATTGGAATTCTACGATAAATGTCTATTGCCTGAGATGATCGACCCAAGAAAAAGTCGGTCAATGACAATTAGAGATGTGCGATTTTAAAATTAAATACTTACTCTAAAGTTAGCTTGTTTTAATTTATTACAACAGTTCGATCCAAAAATAAAATCATAAAATACATCCTAAATAAATTAAAGTATCAAAATTATTCGTGCTAGCTGTTTAGCGCTCATGCACACAGAGAAACCATTGTACTATTGTAGTGTGCCGCAGCGCGTACGCTGTTCGATAGATCGTGTACATTTTGACTTGGGCTAAATCGAACCAACGCTCTTAACACAGTACCCCATAAAATATGTCTGTACTTTAGCTAATCTGAAAAATGGTTGATCTATTTTATCTTTATTTCTAGTATTAAAATTATGTCTAAGTATCACTTTTTTATTAAAAAAATGCAGATTTTTTTCTTACATACATAATATTTTCATAAATGAATTGGCAAGGTACCGTCATAATATGAATTCTTATAAATAGTTCCCTGAGAGATTCGCGATGACGTAGATTATAAATGGCTCTAACAGCTCTCTTTTGCAAAATAAAGATGGTTTCAATGTCAGCAGCCCGACCCCACAGTAAAATGCCATACGATATAATGCTGTGGAAGTAGCTAAAATAGACTAACCGCGCGGTTTCTACATCTGTTAACTGTCTTATCTTTCTAACAGCATACGCGGCCGAGCTTAGCCACCCCGCAAGAGATGTTATATGGAGTCCCTATTGTAATTTCTCGTCTAGCCTAATTCATAGGAAAACCGTGTGATTCATAAATTCCAGTTTTTCTCTATTCAACATGATGTCACATTCGCTACTTCTAAAATTTGGTAATTAAAATTTAATGCATTTTGTTTTTTTTCCCATTTAGTACCAAATTATTTACCGTAAACCAATCTTGGACCTGAAGAATAGAGCTATTCACGTCGTCAAGATTTTGTGACCGTCGGTCTATCTTAAATATCAATGATGTGTCATCTGAAAATAACACCACCTGCGGTTGATTTTGAAGTAATTGGGGTAAATCATTAATATAAACTAAAAAGAGGAATGGGCCCAATATCGAACCTTGAGGAACGCCTATTGCCATTTCAGACCCTAATGAGTTTATGCCATTTACTTGAACTGTAACCTTTCTATCTTTACCTCTCACGCCCCTAGTCGCCGCAGAAGACGCCCTGCGCATCGAGAATCCAAGCCGATTCCCGGCACCGCAGACGCGGGATTGTGGACGGCGAGCAATAGGTAGCTCGCCGTCCGATAAGGACCAGGCCCGGGTTGACGGCACGTTGTGTTTCACGCGCGTCTCAAAGAGATGTCAGCAACAATGATGGGGTCCGCTAGAGCCGATGCCTGCCAGGGTTGCGGGAAAGTCCGATAGGGTTACCGTGGCCCCTGGCACAGGCAACTGAAGGAACACGGGTGGGATTTAGTCAGTAAGAGTCTGTCACGCCCTCCCGCTCCGCCCAGAGCGGGAGAAGTTATTTGATGAATATAAACCTAAAAAAAAGGGTAGAAAGGAGAATGCCAAGGTTTCCTACAAGACTCGGCTAGAACCGACAAAGATGAAATATATATCATATAAAATGAAAATAATTATAGAATTTGATAGTCTAATTAGTTTTCTATAAGAAGTACACCAAAAAAAGTTATAGTTCTTTAAAGTTGACCACCTAATATTTGTCATTTTAACGATAACATGACATAAACTATTAAATAATGAATTAAATTAATAAAATTAATAACTGTTGGCACATTATCCTCACATGTAGATACGTTGTTATAGTAAAAATATAACATACCTACATTATTTTCAAATGTATGAAAAAGCCACATGTAGGTATACTTTTTATCATTATAATAGGCAGGTTCAGACGGTCGGTTGGGCGAGCCGTGTCAGCCAGTAATACAAGTTCAGGTTCAGTTTCAACAGCCAAGGTAGTCGCAAATGGTAGAAAAATCGGAGTCCAGAACACGACAATAAAGAACATAAAACTCGAAAAAAACACGGGAGCACTTCGTCCCTCGTGATAACACGCGGCAGAAGTAAAATAAAACTTTTTGACAGTGACAAATACAACTTACAAGTTAAAGTTTTACTTCAAGTATTGCCAACACTATAATAACATTATTAGGAATAAACTATTCTAACCGGAAACGATAATCAAATTAAAGTACTTTTAATTATCACATTATTATAAAATAGATGTATATTCAAAAATATAACTAAACGCTATTTATAATAATAAGAAGTACGAGTTACGACTTATGTAAGTAATAAATTCACTTTGCTTCATATTTATATGTGCAACTTCGTATCTATATTATTTTATTTTGGTATTGGCAACATTTCTAATTGAAACTGGCGCTATGAAGTGTACTGATCAATTAAATAACTATTTAAAATGACTTTTCAACGGTGTACTTCTACAGACTTTGTTTCTAATGTATAATTCTTACTGTTTTCAATTATAAATTATCATTATTATAGAAAGTATGTCGGACGCTACATGATTCCAGCCGATTCCTGGCATTGTCCTTTGTAAACATTATTAGTAAAACATCAAATCAAAGTATATTTTTGACTTCATTAGAGACCCAAGTTGATATAATAAACCAGATAACTTATTCTAAATCTAAGACGACCTTCTTCCCGACATCACAAGATCATACGATAAAACGCCTTTGTGACCCCTGAGCAACAAAATGACCAAACATAACCCACAACACACCAGATCTATCTTTCCAATACCTAAGAGCAATTTATTGTAAGGCAATACATCTTTGGTGCCCACTACGGGAGAAAGGTTCCCAAAAAGGGTAAAATTCTTGGTGTAACCCGACAAATTTATGTTTGTGATCCATATCTCCGAACCGTGTTTCACTTTCGAACACAAACGCACAAGTTAGAAATTTTTGCGACGGTAAACATAACTTTGCAGACCAATACGCTGAAGAATGCGAGTCGTTCGGTCAATGTTGCCATGTCGAATATTTTTCGGTACATTTTGCTGTAGGAGTAAAATATTTGGTAGTCCGGTCGCGAATATTTTATTTCAGTTAAAATAAAATGCCCTTTGATCACAGAGAGTGGGATGATTCCCGTAGATATAATATTTTGATTAACGAATTTTTCACTTTAAACTGGTTCATTCGTGAATTTAATTTTATCTGCAAAAAAATCTCGCTGTTCAAAAATTTTTCATCCACTGAAATTGAGCTGCATTTTTAGCCAACTTTAAAAAAGAAGGAGGTTCTCAATTCGGTTGTATTTTTTATATATTTTTTTTATATTTGTTACCTCAGAACTCCGTTACTTATAAACCGATTTGGAAAATTATTTTTTGTTTAAAAGAATATAATTATATACTTCCAGATTGGTTCTATATAAATTTGGTCAAGTTGTGATGAGTGGATTTTGAGTCAGCTTCAATAATACGTATTTTTTCCACTTAGTGTATGTTGATGATGTTATAATAACTTCCTGTCGCTGTTGTTTACATTTCAAGTAGTGGTATACTACTTTGTTTGGAGTTAGATACCACAACTAAAAAGTGAAAAATAAAAACCAAAAAAACACTACATATTATTGTTATTTTTCACCCTATAGTATTTTCTTTTTGGATGCCGGTGTTCTTTTTTTGAAAAAGATGTTTCATTAAAGCAACCACCATCATAATATTAACATCGTCGTAACATAGTTAAAGTAATACTAACAACATTATGGGTAATGTGTCTGAATAAAAGATTAATAACACGGACTGAGATTAGACAGTATAATAAAGCTAAAAAAGCGCTGCAAATTTCGAGATGATGTACATATTTACAACATTTGGTTTCACAGAAGGACGGTTCTGTGAAATTCATGTCATGTCGCCACTCTTGTTTCAAATCCGACGCGATTGACGTCCCGTTTGCCTTTGAAACTGGACGTCATCGCCAGTAACCGATGACAGAATCGTTTACAACACATAATGAATTTTTCAATTAACGTGAATTTTACTGTGGAACCCGTTAGCTAGACGTATGTACCTACTACACATTGCTTGAACAATGATTTCGGGTTTCGCAAATTAATCTTGCTCCTTTAGTGCTGATATAATTCCAATTATATTTTCTGGGGTAAGTGATTCTTACCAGGTATGAAATATAGACAGATTATTAAGCTTTAATTAGTTCAAAGATACCAGCATTACTTACAATCACATTAAGAACGATCTTATGATTACGATAGCAAACTCAATAGTGAAGCTGAAGAAATCCAAAAAAACTTCCAGGAAGAAATTGAATTGGTAGCTGCACAAACATTTGGTTTCAATATTTTTGTTCCGATGGAATTTTATTACGAGAATGATCAAAATTGGAGCGGCGCAGGGAGTAAGTAAACTTCATTGGAAACCTGAACTTGCTATCAGCTGTTTTCTATTTGAATTTTTTAGAAAACGGTGATTATGTATATTAACTTTTAATACGTCACGTTATTGGATCATGTGTTAAAGTATTTCAAAACAAAACTATGTGCATAATTTGGACCTTTTAGCATGAAAAGACTTCAGTTACAAAACTGGTCCTACGATCCGTGTACAATTTAGGGAGGTACTATTACTTGTTATCTAAAACTCTCTTTCATCTCAATGTGGCTATATAAACCCATCTGCTTAAGATAAGCTGTGTGATCTCAATATGAAAATATAGGGTTACTCGGTACTTCAATATCTAGATTAACATCTATTTAGTCAGTAAATAGCCAGCTATCACTATTTACTGTGATTTGATACTCACAGTCCTTTCAATAACTTGTAGTCTAAACTATAATATTTTGGACGCCGAACTATATTCATAAAATAAATAGAGAACCCTTAATCTGGTAGTGAAGTGGTTGGTGGAAGTTTCATAAAAATAAATTGTCAACAGCTTATCTTATATCATGAGACTTGTGTACATAAAAACTTTGTAAAATAAGTTCTATGTACTATGTACTAGTACATGTACTGGTACATGAATAAAAGCAATCCATACGGCAGTGCTGAGTATTACATAGAATAAGAAAACTAGTTAGAACTATAAATTAATTATTAAAACCATACAATGTCAAGGATAAGGAAAACGTTAACTACTATCAAATACAATGTCAAGGATAAAAACTAAAATATATTATTATTAAAAGGAGTCCCTTTAGGCAAGGTTCCGAAGATACTGGCAGCGTTCCCCCTTTGAATAGCTAGACTAATTCTTTAATATACAATAGTTAGAACTATTGTTCCACGTAATATTAATATCAATCATTGAAATCATTATAAACACACAGATCGAGATCGTAACTTGGGTTAATTCAGAAATTAACCTCTGAAGAAGAATGTAGAACCATTTAAGACGATTCCGGTCTGTTTAAGGTATAACCAAAATTATCTCAAGAGGTTTAAATATCAAGTAGACGTCTCGGTTACTCATCGTTTGAATTCTTAATATTACCTATTTCAAAGCCAATGATAAAGGTAAACGTTTGTATTCCTTCTTAGTATTATTTCAAAGCCAATGATGGAGGTAAACGTTTATATTCTTTCCTCAATAAAATCTTTACAAGGAACAAGTTACGTTAGGCGGAAGTGTTCCCGATTGAAAAATGGGCGACAAACTGAGATTGATAAGTGCGCCCTTTAGCCCTTCTGAGTACGGAGCCCTTATAAATTATGTGCGTAGTCCAGCTGCAACACGCAACGGAATTTGGTCCAAAATAGACTTTAATGACATGCTCTACATAGTCTTCACATGATCTGACCAAGATTTTGTCTGGACTTTAAAAGAGACTGTGACCTCTGAGCTTGTTTCGGCCTTTCTTAGAGTAGTCAGATAGGAAACGCTGACCACATCTAGATCTAAAAAATATGATTGACGTGTAAAGTGTTTGTACAAACCTAATTAGAGAAATAAATCATTTATTATTTATGACTTTGGTAAACAAATTTCGGAAGCTTTGGGACGTGTTTTTTTCCGGATATCTACATAATTATTTATATAAAAACTGATTTCTGTAGGTCCTTCAAACCTACGAAAATCTGGTACCCTAGCTGTTTCAATCATTATTCGAGGTAGTTCACTTGAATATTTAGGTATGTACCTTCCTGTCTACCTGCCGTTGCCAAGTCGACCGAATCTTTGAAATGAAATAGAATTTCAGCTGCTGTCGCTTTACGAAATTAATTGGAGCTAGTGAATAGATGAATTGGACTTTTGATCCACCACTTCTGAATAACAATTCAGGTTGACGAAAGAAAACAAATAAGTGGTACTTACTTCGTTTAAAAACGTTGTAAACTGAAAATCGATACAATGTCATATGATTTGATATTTTCGATGAAACCTGGCTACGTTCTGAGGAAATTTTATTTTATTCCTTTCGAATTTACTAAAACCTTAGACAGTAAGAATCAAACTCGATTGTTTTATAATCTTGTTTTTTGGAATATTTCTACACTGAAAATACGAAATTATGGTAATGAAATCAGTTGCTCGACCAATTATTCGGGACGCCTCCCGTTTTCCTTACTTTGGTAAACTAACGAGAATTTCTTTCACGATTTATAAGGTTCTACATCGTGGGCAGCTCATTAGATACTAACGTTTCGGCTTCCAGGATTCAAAAGGGCAATGCATATAAGTCCAGTAATGTGGTAGTTTTACCGGGAAATTTTTGAAAAATGGATATTTTATTTATTGGGACGTGCTCTTTACGAATTTTAACTTTGCCGCTCATGCCCCTATATTGGATAAATGACACAGAAAACACGTTTTTGACATTATCTCTTTTCCGACTCATTTTAAGACAAAAATAGTAAAGAAATAAATTAAACTAGAGAAAATTTCCTATGGTTTAAAGTACCGTTTTTTTTTTCTAGAATTAATAGTTAATCAAAACTCCCGGAAAACCCCCTATTCGAGCACCAAATGAATGCACTATGTGGGCTAAGCCAACCACAACGTGGGTCCTGGAAAACGTCCAACGGCAAAGCGGCCGACCCATGCGTACAAGGCGGGACGAGCTTGACGCCTATAGGCGGGAATGGTCCATGTTAGCACAGGATCCAGTTGAGTAGGTACGTCCGTCGCCCCCCACACATCAGGACCCGAGGTGGCAGTGCGTAGTGTTCCACGCGCGCCCCTCTTAGACGTCGCGGGGGGAGTCAAACACCTTACTCCCCCCCAGACCCGAGGAGGCCGCCAGTCGGGGGTTGCAGAAGGATCGTACGTTCCCGCGACCCCCGGTGTAGGTGTGAGATGGAACACCGGGGTGGTTTTTAGCCAGTAAGAGTCTGATAGACCCCGCCGCCCGCCCTAGGTCACGGAAACAAGAAATAAAGGTTCGAGTTGAGTGGAAAAAGGAAAGAAAGAATGAAAAATATTTTATTAGGGACACGCACAGGCAATACAAACAGAAAAATAATACAAAAAAAAAAGAACATTTAAAACAAACTAAGTTCGTTTGCCCTGCCCGGGCTGATTTATTTATTTACTAGCACTTCGCCCGCGATTTAGTCCGCGTAGATTAAGTATTTTCCTCCACTAAATTATACAAACCCTCCACCTCTTTTGAAAGCTAGTTTTCAATTGTCAAGATGATTGATCAATGGAAAAATATTTTTCATATAAAATGTATCCCCCTTTTGCATCCCGACAGTGGCTGAGTTTTGAAAAATCGTTATTTACGTTTCTTTTATTTGACCTAAGAGTCAAAGCAAACCCATCTTAAATAGAAAATAAAAAACTTATAGGTTATTTGTACCAATTCTTGAGTTAATCAAGTCTCACAATAAAATCCCCCTCTAACATTTACGAAAAACCCTGAAAATATGAAGTTATTCTAGAATAATTACCGAGTTTCGAATTAATCGGACCGCCCTTTCAAATTCTTAGGCTTAAAGCCTGCTATACATGTTGGCCGAGCGTAGACCAACACGAGCCTAAGCAAATCGACACAAGCCAAACGCTACTGTCTACATGTTTGGCAAGTTAAAGACCAACGCGAGCCTAGACCAATGGACGCAAGCTAATTTGAAAGATGCCCATACGTTGGCCTTGGTCAGTTTATATTGTGAATTGAAAGAATATGGACGACGACGTAGTAGCTATTTCAGCTGCTGCTATATATTTAATGAGTGCTTATAATTATTATGTCAGTGTGTACCGCACGAAGGTAGTGAAAAAGAAAAGACAAAAAAGAAGGTGGTGGATGTTGAGTATTCACAGAAATAGAACAAGGTAATGTACCTAGGTATATTCACCTTTTGTTTTGTCAACATTTTTTTGTTTCAATTTTGTTTATTTTAACTTTCTTTTGACAGAAATAGTATGGAAAATCAGCTATCTGAACTACTTCAAGAACCTGAATCAAATGAATTTCAAAATTTTGTTCGAATGTCTGATAGCGATTTCGAATATTTACTTCAGAAAATTTCTCCAGCCATCAGCAAACAAGATACCGATTTCAGAGAAAGCGTACCAGCTAAGATTCGACTTGCTGTGACACTAAGATATCTAGCAACTGGAGACAGTTACAGGAGTCTACATTACACCTTTAAAATATCTAGTCAACTAATATCTCGTATAATTCCTGAAGTTTGTCAAGCCCTCATTAATGTTTTAAAGGATACTGTTAAGGTAAATGAAACTTCACATATTATTATTTTTTTTATTACAAAGAAATACAAATATTATTATTCATGTAGGTAGGTACTTAAATCAATTTATGGAGTATTATCACTCATTGCTTTTAAAAATGCGTCATGTAAGATTGGATTGAATTTTGCTGACTTAATGACTTCGTCAGATAATATTTGGATTTCGTTATTTTTTTGTTGTTTTAATGTTGGTTGTTGTATCTGTTCGTGTTGTGGTGAGGACACAGGCACAGTAATGTTTTGTGTAATTATATTATTTTGCTCTGGTATTTGTAATATGGGATAGCTGTGAGATGAAAATGGCCGTTGTGGTATATGTACTGGTGAATCTGGAAGAACATAGAATGTTTGAGATGAAGAAGGGCGGTGCATATCAGCTGGTGATGTACAACCATCAGAACTCATTACACTAAAGGATGAGGAAGGACGTTGTTGGAGGCTATTTCTAATTCTTTTTGTCAACAATTCATCCAATTCAAACATGACATCCTGCTGCTCAATATCTGAGAAATATTTCTTCAATTTGGAGGCTACTAATTTTCCATAGAGATCACACATATCTTCCTTTTCAGCCGATTTGTTGGTCAATACGGTATTGATAGTTTTTAATGCGTGCTGCATTTGTTCACTTGCTTTTTGAAGCTCAGGAGGGTTAGAAGAACGACGCTTCGATGCAGTTTTATTCAAGGGAGGTGGCAAAGTAACATTTGAAGAGCTTGAATGCTGACCTTCTTCATCGTCGCCCAGTCTAGTGTGATTTTGCTCATCTGTTGAAGTACTTTGTTCAGTTGCTTGTGTCTGAAAAAAATAAAGTAATATAAATATTTTTGTTTTTCAGATTCCTACATCTCCAGAGGAATGGCTTACTGTCGCAAGAGGATTCAGGTTTCCGCATTGCATAGGGGCAATAGATGGGAAGCACATTAAAATACAATGCCCCCCTGAAACTGGTTCAGAATATTACAATTACAAAGGAGACTTTAGTATTGTTCTATTAGGTCTAGTTGACAGTAATTACTGTTTTTTATTTGCTGATGTGGGTGCTCAAGGCCGGATTAGTGATGGTGGTGTTTTAAAACAAAGTATATTATGGAAAAAAATTGTTGATAAAAGTATTAATTTCCCTCCACCTTGCCCACTACCAGACACGGATATAGAATTTCCATATGTTATATTGGGTGATGGTGCGTTTGCTCTTCATACGAATATTTTAAAACCATACCCTGGAAATAATGAGATAGGTACTCCTGAAAGAAATTTTAACCAAATACTGTCTAGCTCTCGCGTCATTGTTGAAAACACGTTCGGTATTATGGCGAGTGTATTTAGAGTATTCAAAAAACCAATAGCCCTAGAAGTTGAAAAAGCATCTATTGTAACAATGACGTGCGTGCTGTTGCACAACTTTCTGAGAACTAGCAGCACATCTCGGAATATCTATACTCCACAAGGAGCGCTGGATAAATATGAAAATGGCGAGTTAGTCCAACCTGGCTCTTGGAGACAAAGAGATTTTTATGGGTTATTTCCATTATAAGATGTACCCCGCAGAACTGCTAGAAATGCAATAGAAGGGAGATCAAATTTTGCGAATTATTTGTTTCAAAACAGGAATGGAAACCCTGCATACTTTGTTTAGACCATCACAAAAATAAAAACCCCAAAATAAAAAACGTAATTTAAAAAATGTTGAACCCGACTTCAACTCATCATCTGCCTAGCCTTTTCCCAACTAGGTATGTTGGGGTCGGCTTCCAGTCTAACCGGATGCAGCTGAATACCAGTATTTTACATGGAGCGACTGCCTATCTGACCTCCACAACCCAGTTACTGGGTAATACAATACCCCTTGGTAAGACTGGTTGTCAGACTTTCGGGCTTCTGACGACCCGTAACGACTGTCAAAGATCCACGAATGACAGCCGGGACCAACGGCTTAACGTGCTTTCCGAGGCACGGAGCAGTGGTGATGAAAATAATTTACACAAAGTAAAGCGCCTGTCGGGGTTCGAACCTACGACCTACAACTCGTAAGTCGCGGCCGTTACCACTGGGCCACCACTGCTCTCTGAACCCGACTTCAACTAAAAAGTAAGAAATAATATAATGAAAAGGGTTGAATACATAACCCTCCTTTTTTTGAAGTCGGGTTAAATAAGTTAAATGTGTCTAATGTGCCTATATATAATGTACTCTATCTAATTGTTATATTGCTAAGCACCTAGGTACATAATTATAAATAAATGATTCATTATTATTCGGGTATTTTTATTGTAATACCTACTTACTGTGGTATTTAATTTACTGGAACACTCGTATACATCTCCGAGAAATGATTCCATGATTGTATAAAATACCCAAATGGGTTTATATACATCTTCTTCACCACAACCAGAAGTCTTTGAAGCCTTCTTTTTCTTCAAATGTTGTCTAAACGTAGCCATTAATGCTTCCTTCTTTTTCTTAAGGCGGGGTGTTATCTCAATATTCCCAAAAATTGGTTTCTTAGAACGTCGAGTATGACGTAATGTAATAAAAATAAGTAACGCGAAAAATACAGTGAACAGAGAAGGGTATAAAGAAGAATTTAAACCGAACAGAATAATAAATAATAGTTTGATATTCCCAATAAAAAATTGGGAAGTTGTAGCACAAAAATAAACTTTGACGTCGAAGATCTCTGTATTTCCAGCGATAACAACAGTTTTTTTTTTAAGAATTTAGTAGGTTTTCCATTTTTTTAAAACTTTAACCAAACCATTATTTAATTTTATGTCTATATTTTAAATAATCTAAAGAAAAGCAGTAAAATAAATGCCCATTCGCAGCTTACGTCACATTTCAACACAAATATCATTTTCAATTTTCAATCTTATTGACGCTCCATAGTGGTGACAATAGCTTACGCGGTCATACTTTAGTCGTCGGGCAGCGCTCGACTTGGATGGTTGGCACCGGACGCTCTGTGCATAATTCGATTGTAGTTTTCAAGTAATTTATGACTGAAAACAGTGTGTGAATTGAACTAAAGTTCTGTGGCGGACTACTAAGGCTACTCACTGCCTAATATTGAAGTGAAAATTCAGTCTCAGTGGAAATATGGGCAATAAAAATAAAATGTTGCGAAAGAGTTTTACAAGAAAAATACGAAAAACTCGAAAAAATGATGGAATGTTTGGGTAAGTAGGATGATTACGGTATTGTATCATAATAACATTTGAAATTTGTATTTAGTTTAGTATACTTACGAAACTGTATAAATCTATAGAAACGGTATTGACAATTTCTACAAACATTTTGCTAAATCCAAAAACAAATAGGTGCACTCTATTTTGATGTCTATAGAATGCATATTTGAATGCGCCTAGTGCAAACGTCTCTGGTCGAAGCAACCATCGAGGCGATAGCCATATTGCAATAGTAGGTATAAGTAACAAAAACAAACTTGCAGATAAATCAGAGTGCGTTCGTAATTATTATAATAATATAAATATTGCACTAGTTATATAAAAAGCATTTTGATTCTTTTGTAAGATTATTTTTATAATATTTATTGAGTCATTAGACCAGTGCCGATAATTTTTGAAAACGAAAAAAGTCACAGTAGGCTGAAACCCATTGGAAAAGAAAGAGAATATAACAAAAATGAAAGGAAAAATAATTTACGGGCGATCCGAGGTCGGGAAGTGGGGGTTATCTCGATTTCCGGCAAAACTACCAGTCATATGGAAAAAAATGTAATAGCAAAGTTGTAGGTAATAAAAAGATCTACAACTTTTGTATTCACACTTTTTTCAAGTAACCTCAAAATTTATGTGAAAAATTCAATTCATGTGAAAAATTCAAATTTGACAACAAACAATTTATGTGAAAAATTCAAATTTGCCGGAAATCGAGATAAACCGCTTTTTACCCTTAAACCCCCACTTCCCGACCTCGGATCGCCCGTAAATTATTTTTCCTTTCATTTTTGTTATATTCTCTTTCTTTTCCAATGGGTTTCAGCCTACTGTGACTTTTTTCGTTTTCAAAAATTATCGGCACTGGTCTAATGACTCAATAAATATTATAAAAATAATCTTACAAAAGAATCAAAATGCTTTATATATAACTAGTGTGCAGTATTTATATTATTATAATAATTACGAACGCACTCTGATTTATCTGCAAGTTTGTTTTTGTTACTTATACCTACTATTGCAATATGGCTATCGCCTCGATGGTTGCTTCGACCAGAGACGTTTGCACTAGGCGCATTCAAATATGCATTCTATAGACATCAAAATAGAGTGCACCTATTTGTTTTTGGATTTAGCAAAATGTTTGTAGAAATTGTCAATGCCGTTTCTATAGATTTATACAGTTTCGTAAGTAAACTAAACTAAATACAAATTTCAAATGTTATGATACAATACCGTAATCATCCTACTTACCCAAACATTCCATCATTTTTTCGAGTTTTTCGTCTTTTTCTTGTAAAACTCTTTCGCAACATTTTATTTTTATTGCCCATATTTCCACTGAGACTGAATTTTCACTTCAATATTAGGCAGTGAGTAGCCTTAGTAGTCCGCCACAGAACTTTAGTTCAATTCACGCACTGTTTTACCAATTTTAGCAAATACCAACTAATATTCAGCCAGCAGCAGCTTCCATTCCCGTGGATGATCCCTCTATCGTCTAAATTTTTCAGAATTCTAGCTTCCGTCCCGGCTCCGCATTTTATTAGAAACATTATGGCATTTGTCACTTTGGAGCTGTGATATTATTGCATTTATTTAGAGTTTATGTGATTTTTAAGTGGTCCGAGGGCCTTTATGTTGGTTTTGTTTTCTATTTTTTTACCGCACCCACTAAGTACCTATCTAAAACACAAACATTAGTTTGAAATGGCATAACTACCCATTTAATTAACCCTTCCATCCCTGATACTGACTTACACCCGAAAAGCATAATTCCCCTTCTAGAGCAGTCGGGTAAAATTCGGAATGTTTATATTTGACCTGTTTATCATGTACTGTAATAAAAATAAACAGTAGTGATGTTTTTTTTTAAATTGTTATGTGTAATTATTTATTGTATCATATTATGAACCGACACTGTAATTACATCGAATTTTAGAACGCACGTCATAAGTAAGTATATTCAACAGAAAACATCTGATTTCCTTACGTATACTATGCAACTTTCCTTGAGCACACAAACGCCCGTGTTAGCGTTTGCGAGTGTGTGCATAATTACCGTAAAACGCGCAGATGCGGTTGTGTGAGTGCGGTAATAGCGATTAAAATCGTAGTCGGTCCGCGTCTTAAGCTCAGGAATAGGAATCTCCATTTCATTAGAGATCCTTACCCAAGCATCATGCACCTAAAATATAAATAAATTTAATACATTTAAAAGTACGAATAAAACAAACAATACGACAAGGAACATAACCTAAAGAGTATACGTTTTAGCGTCGTACATAGTTAGCTAATGAATAGGTAACTAGGTATGTATTTACCTTTTTCTTATCTTTGTGATGTATGTGTCTAGGATTCCAAATAACCGATTCATTCTGGTAAAACTCCAAAAATTTGAATATGTCGTCGTTTGTTGACAGCGACATTTTTTCGTGTTCATACGACGGACGCCAACCACATAATAATACACGGACAAACATGTGGACGCTATTGGCCGAGCGCAGGCGAGCGCCTTTGATTTGTGCACAAAAACCGACACCGATCCGAAGTGAGGCGAGTGGTCACAAGCGACGGCGAGCGTAGACAAGTGGCGCCAAATGAACCCTACACACGTTGGCGCTTGGCTTCACTCGGCCAGCTAGGCGAGCGACACCGAGCGATGACAAGGCAAGGCAAATAGGCTGTCTACATGTTGGCGTTGGCCGTCGCTCGGCACCGCTCGGCCAACATGTATAGCAGGCTTTACATACAAACTTAATCACACCAACTGAATTACTTTATTATTTTACTTATATTATTCGTGCCAAGTTTAAAGTAAATTAACTCAAGGAATAGGATTTATCATACAAACAAAATCCATATTTTCACTCCATAAAAAATAAACATTTCACGTTCTTAGCCCTAGTAGCTTCGACGGTTGATATGTCACTCAGTCAGCCACTTCTCCTTTTATACAAGATAGATAGATAGAAGATAATCACGCAAGGATTCTCTTTCTTGGATCTTCCTGTTTCGATGCTGCGTTTAAAACCGACCCGAAATTTCTGTAGGTCATACATATATACCAGCATAGCATTCCAAGGTTGCCTGGAAGAGATCGCAGAAAGCGATATGGCCGCCCATTGTATATTTTGTAATCTGTGATTTTTATGTATTTAGTGGTATACAATAAAGAATATATCAAATACATATTCCTTTGTTCAGTGCGGCGAAAACCAATGGCTTAACAAAGACGTCAATCAAGCTATCCATTACAATAGATATTAAACATTAAAACATCAACGACCATTAAATAGAATAGTCACATCGTTTGATCAATTCCACAGATAATATAGACACATATTAATCTTCGTATAATTATAACAGTTCAATCCAAACGTTTCAATTCCGTATTACCACGGGTATTACTAAGTATTAATTAATGTAGAAATTAAGGGGTTTACAAACTGTATTGTGAGGAGGACGTTTCTCTTGATAAGACCGAACAGTGCGTTGAACAAGCTGCATTGTTCTTGTAATTAGGCAATATTATCTTGTGCATAGAATCTAGGTATGTATGCAGTAACAATGTAAAACTTTGCGCACTCTAATTATTATAAATATGTTATAGGATACACTTGCTCATATAATTATTTGCGATGAAAAAATATTGCAGCTGTCGTCACCGTTTTAAAATCGCAGACTATCAGACCAATATTATTTTGCTCATATGAGACAAACAAAAGAAAATCGGAAGCGAAATGGAACCGTATTCTCATAATATTCTGTGTCTCATACATACTATTCACATACCTTTAAAAGTTTTAAGACTAAACAGTAGCTGATGCAACACATTTTTTATTTTTTCTCTCTCACTTTAAACACCGTCATTTCCATTATATGTGGAATAAGGTTGCGCATTCGAATCGTTCACCGTGGCTCAAGTAACACATAACCGCACGGTGCTAAACTGAGGATATAATCGCACCGCATTGCCTGTCTGTAGCCGCCTTTACTGCTTAAAGCTCTGATTAAATCCCACCATAATGTACACATAACCAAGCATGTGATCTTTGAAATGGTAATCTGGGGTTTATTATCGTATATGTATATTAGGTAAAATCACAGAGCACGGAGACGCCTCGGCAGTCGCTACTAGTGGGGGCATTCTGTTTCATACTGGCACTACAAAATAAATGACATTCAGAAACTGACCGCTTTGAAGGCGGACCGTGAAAGGAGTTTTGCGCTCATAGCACTTCCGATGCTACGAATTTCAAGAGTACTGCCGACTCTAGACGCTGCCGGTGGCGCGGCGATTCTGTGACCTGTTGGTAAAATATTAGAATAATATTAGGTATACACCTGTGCCTAAGCTCTCAGGAAATACAGTTTTGCTATGTTTGTATATAGGGACAGCGCTATGTAGGCAATAATCATGTATAGGTATACTTTGTGGTCTTCTCCATAGGTACCTACTACGCTTTGGAATGGGCAACTAGCTTCATTTCTGCCTGACCGACCACTTGACAATTCAAAAGTGCCTGTAAATGGTTTAATTAAAATAAATGCTTTGAGTTTGAGTTGAAACAGTTGTTAACGTCACGCTTGATAGATAGAGCATTGGTCTCACAGCTTTTTTTTTGTTATGGGTCAATGGGTAATAAAAATGCAGTGCCGATTTTTTTCTGCTGCTCGCGTATGTGATATTTGTTTTGTAAATTACCTCATTTTTATTTATTTAAGTTATCCTATGTAAAAAAATTATAAACAGATAGGTACATCTATCTCCAGAAATAAAAGGAGAATAGCAGAAATAGGTCGTTAAAGGTCGATCGTGACGCCGATTTTAAGTAATTATATCGTCTCCCACCGATCTCTTCGATTCTTTGAGACTAACGAAAGTCAGCAGGCTGGTTATAGCACTTAGGTACCGTATTTAAAAATAGAAGGCTTTTCATTTTCACTTTAATAATAAGAAAAGAAAATTTAAAAATTGCCAGCTTCAACTGTTGAGCATTCTAATATCACGCCCCTATTCCTCGCAGGAGAAAGCAGAGGTGTATTATAGTACTATGTAGCTACCACATAAGTCGCTATGGAGTTAAGAGTACATTGTCACTCAATCAATCACCCTAGCCTTTTCCAAACCATGTTGGGGTCGACTTCTAGTCTAACCAGAAGCTGCTAAATACCAGTATTTTAAATGAAGTGACTGCCTATCTGACCTCCATAACCCAGTTACTGGGTAACACGATACCCCTTGTTAAGATTAGTTGTCAGACTTGGGCTGCTGACTACCCGTAAAGAGCCGTTGGTCCCGGTTGTAATTCGTAGATCTCTGCCGATCTACAAATTACTGCTGAGACCAACGGCTCCGGGCCTGCGGGCGGTGAGTAATGGGTAGCTCACCGTCCGATCAGGACCAGGCCCGTGCTGGACGGCGCGTACGTGTTCCACGCGCGCCTCAAAGAGATGTCAGCATCATAGAGGGGGCCCACTAGGGCCCAAGCCTGCCGGGAAAGCGGGATCATCCGAAAGGGGTACCGCTGACCCGGAACATAAAGGGCCAAGGAAGGAACACGGGTGGGTTTTAGTCAGTAAGAGTCTGACACTCCCTTCCGCTCCACCCAGAGCGGGAGGAGTCATTTGATGATTTCCCATCCTCAAAAAAAAAAAAAAAAAAGACCAACGGCTTAACGTAACTTCCGAGGCACGAAGGAGCCGCGATATGTACTGGATGATCACCCATCCACGAACCGACCGCAGCAAGCGTTTCTTAACCTTTGATCGTTGATCGAACCGTGCGGCTGTCGTCATTTAGCCACAAGCCTCTAACTGGACACATTTTCACATTACATCCTAATAAAAACTACTTTTCACTTAAAACATCAGGTATATTTGTAGAACACAAATAAAAAGTAATGTTTGCAAAGGAAATTTCAAAGACAAACACAAGATGGTGGGTCTTGTACTGTGGAACGTCTCTCTTAAATTATTCATCTAAAGTAAACAACAATGTTACGAAACAGTTATGTCTTCCATTCTGAGAATAATGGGCATTTTCAAGAATATTTCTTTCGACGTAATACGTAAAGAGTTTTAGTGGCTTCACTCATAGTTGCATTTAACGGCGCAGGATAGCCTTAACCAGAACTGGTCATAGTATAAGTGGTTCAGTAGCTTCAATGTCATCAGGATTGTGCCGGAATCAGTTCATCGTGGACGCGTTACGACATCCTGCCGCTTCCATGACATCATCTCTGTCATCAGAAGACAGCCGCCATGCAAGAATCGATGTGACGTTCTGCTAGAGTGATTGTCACCAGAAAGTGTCACTCTTATCCGACCTTTTCGGTGATTCCAGTAACTTCGTAACAAAACGAGGCGGCGCCACTTGCAGTGCCGCCGCCGCCGCCGTCACATTAATGATGTAGGTAAGTGTTCATGCTTATATTAGTGTACTCAAAACACTTATCTATGGCTGTTCCCAATTTGCCTCATTTAGAACATTACTTATATCACGGTAGTGGAGTACGGTACAGATGCTTGTGTTCTGATTAATTTGTTCGATGGTCGATCAGCATATCTTCCTTTGTCACCATCTCAGCATTCATCCCTTGTAGCATAAGCTTGCCTCATCGTTCAAATAAATAATCTAAGCATTGTTTTTTGGTCTTAGTTTATTTTTATACTTTATTATTCAAATATTTATTAGACTCATCATCTCATCTGCTTAGCCTTTTGCCAACTATGATGAGGTCGGCTTCCAGTCTAACCGTATGCAGCTGAATATCATTATGCCAAACTATCGCTTAAATAAGTTTTTAACATAAAATCTCTATGCCAACATTGTAACAAAAAAGCGCTTTCAGTTAACACAAAGTCAGCTTCATACAACGGAAATTACTCGACACGTCGAATCGAATGGAGATAAAATACACTAGAAAATGTCTCCCACGTAGAAATGACGTCACAGATGTAGTTACAGTAAAATTCAGTCATATTTTAGATACAGTTTTGTTTTGATGTGCGTATTTTTTATTCGGAATCGAGAAATATAAATAAAAGCTATCGTGCTAATGGATAGTGCACACCTGCCGTAAAACCAATAAGTCTTGGAGCAGACGCGTGCATAAAATCTTTGTGAGAGATTATGGACCTCACGTTTTGCACGGTACTGACACTTCGTATAATTTTCTACAAGATTTTTGTCGCAGTGCTTACTTGTGCAAATTAAATCTAACCTCTTTAGTCAATTCTGTCCAATGTTTCCCCAAACAAGCTTTCCTGTATATTGGACGCGTTTACAGACAAAACATCACTGATCCTGCACTAAGACTGGTTTCAATCTGCATCTTCTTCTTCTTTAAAGACTTTTCAAAATTATTTATAACTAGTTTTTACTCGCGGCTTCGCCCGCGCCTATTTCGGAAAATATACCACGGGGACGTACTACCGCGACTAAAAGGATCCTATGTGTTAATCAAGGTTATAAACTATATGTGTGGAAAATTTCATCCGAATCTATTTAAAACATCTAAAAATATATTTTTTAAATTCGTAATTAGTTTATATTATAATGTAAGACAAAATGTAACAGTACACACACACACATATAAACGCACGCCTTTTTCCCATGGGGCAGGCAGACACTTCAGAACGCCACCTGCTACGATAAAAATAAGAAACAAAGCAAAGAGTAAGAAAAAGAGAAGAAGTAAGTATTTTGATGTTTCATCTTGTGATTACATTGTAGTGGTATCTTCACCGCCGCATGCGAACTACGCAGTACACTGACGTCACGCAAAATCCTGCATCGCACAAGCAGAGTTTTCCTCGCAACTAGCATATATAAAACGCCCCGACATCAAACGTCGGGCAGTTGCCCACCAGACACGACACCTGTCTGTTCGGAAGATCCTTCCTTTTCCATGGAGGTATGAGTGAACTTAACACCCTGTTCCTCGTACCTCTATAACATCATTGTCACAATCCCAATTTTCGTTGAGACCTACATTCACCGCAATTTCCGATTGGCAGAATGAATAAGTCGAACGCATTCAAACGTGTATTCAGCCGTGTTCACATAGACATGTTAATGCTGAAATAAGAACAATAGTACTTACTGTTCATTGTATGTTAGAACAATGGCTGTTCGCGCGCTTTTACGTGTATGTCTGTCGTTTATCCTTTCAAGGCTCAGCAAAGCTGCAGCTTGAAAATGCCTTTCATGTGTAAGCGCGTTACTCTCTGATATGTTATGTTTAAAGTATTGTTTTAACGCAGGATGTTATTGTCAATGAACCAGAATAAAATTCAAGTAAAATCCTTTTTTTAACGCTTTTAATGAACTTAAAGTATAAGAAAAAGTAAAAATCTTAAAGTGTAAGAAGGACGTTGACGCCTCAAGTTTTTAATAAAATATTAAATTTCTATGATAACGTAAGTTTTATTTAGTGCTTTTTAGTTAATTAAAAGCTTATTTAAAAGAAGATTTTTACTTAAATTTTATTTTCTATTTTTAGAATTAAAATTTGTTTAAATATCCGTTCTATCATATTCACTTGAAAGGTATTTTTAAGAGAAATCCAACGAACCCAAACACGCCATTATACAAATCATGGTGTGAAGCCAACTGAGTTGCATTATCCAAGTCATGCCATACTTTTGAACGGGCTATCATTTTTGAATAAGTATACACAATTTCGTGCCTGTGCTGTTGACCGTTGAGGGGTTCCCTCGTCTGCAACCAACCCTGGTGGCAGCAGCCAGATCATGGTGAACTTTCATCATCATCACCATCATCTTTAGAACTTTATAACGGATTATCATAATTATAAAAAAAAAAAACGTTTATTTTGGAACAATTAAATGTGTATATAAAAAGTCTTGTCTGTACTGCTGACGGTTGAGGAGTTCTCTCATCTGGAGCCAATCTTGGGTGCAGCAGACAGGTCGTGGCAGACTTTAGAACGGACTATCATAATTAAATGTGTATATAAAACTTATTGTCTGTACTGTCGACCGTTGAGGAGTTCCCTCGACTAGAGTCAATCCTGTGTGTAGCAGCCAGATCATGGAGGACTTTAGAACCGAGTATCATAATTAAATGCGTATATTAAATTTCGTGTGTGTACCGTTGACCGTTATAGAGATCCTTCATCTGGAGCCAATCCTGGGTATAGGATCAGGTTATTCATCATAAAAATGCATTGTCTTCGATACAAATTCAACATGTAAAATTTCAAGCGACACGACGACACGTTTGGTGTAGTGGCTACAGTGGCTAAGTGTAGTCAGCGAAACCAAATGGTCCTGGGTTCGCATCCCGGTAGGGGCAAATGTTTGTATGATGAAAATGGACATTTGTACCCGAGTCATGGATGTATATTTATAATATGTATGTATTTACGAAAAAAAATGTATTTAAGTAGTGTATCAACCATCTGGTATCCATAACACAAGCCTTAAGTGTTAAGTGCTTAACTTGGAACTAGATGGTGCTGTGTGCAATGTCAGACGATATTTATTATTATTATTATTTATTATTATTAATTTAATTCAGCTTGCAAGATTTGACCATTACATACTAACTAACTTGTGGCTAGGTAATAACAGCCGCACGAGTCGAGCCACAGATTACTAAATAGTTACTACGTAACAGATACTTCACTCAGTAGAAAATTTCCAATACCTATTGAGATAATAGCCTACTCCGTCGCCTCAGCAACCACTGCATGCTAAAATGTGCCTAAATGCTCAAGCGTACAGTTGTGATTGCTTCGCACCGCGTGATCCTACAGCAATCGCAGGGCTGCCTCTTCGATAAAATTAAATTAATATAGCTTTTAGTGTCTGTTATTGAGAACTGTGAATATGTTCTGATCTGACTACTTCTGTCTGACTATAGGTGGTACATAGTTTAAAATTGTATCGTTCATAAAATATTTTTTTTTATAAATTGGTGCTGAGTGCTGACTGTGCAATACGTCTAGATAAAAGATAATTATATAGGTCACTGTGTAGGTAAAATAAAAAACTTTAAAAGTTACATGTGTATCACAAAGCATCGTAGGTACGCGTACGAACGAACGGAACGATTATAAAATTGAGCAACGTGCGTGCGCTTCGCTTGTGAAAACCGCACTGAATTTGGACCGCAAACGGTCCGAGAGCGCTCGCTCGAGCGGTAGGTAATTATAGCGCGCAAGTACATGGAGTGACGGAGGCCTGGTTAAGCTACGCTTGCCGCGGTTGGTCTGTTGATGGGTGACAAACTGGACATGCCAAGTCCCTCCGTGCCTTCGAAACCACGTTAAGCCCACGTTAGTCCCAGCTGTCATTTGTGAACTTAGACAGTCATTACGGGGCGTTAAACGCCCGAAAGTCTGACAACCAGTCTTGACAATCGTATTACCCAATAACTGAGTTGTGGAGGTCAGTTAAGCAGTCACTCCGTGTAAAATAGTATTCAGCTGCATCCAACATTGCTACATTAATTGTGCGCGCACGGTAATACCTGCGGATTAATTTATTTTGATGTTATATATTAATATTTGTTCAAATAATTGGTTGTTTATGTACAGTTCGTTCGCGTTAAGAATGCAGTGAGTTATCAGTGCAACTGCAAGATAAAGGTGTATTCACAGTGGTGTTAATTTCAAACAAATTATATTATAAAAGATTGTGTCATTGTGAACATGACTTTGTAATTTGAAAAGATTTGATTGGTTAGAAGGCGGGGCTAGGCCGACGGACAATGATGAACTCACTGCTTCTAAGTGCTGTTTGTTTTATTTTATTTTGTTATAAGTAGTACCAATCATTGAACCTGACTTGGTTTCCGTACGTCCTTTTCGGGTAACCACTGAAAATCAGCGCTGTGCTGTGGGTCCCCCATAGCATAGCTTCTGAGTGGAAGCCTTCTTGTCATAGTCATGACGTGCAGCTGTCGACGATTTCTGTTTTGTGCTCGTGATTACAGATCTCTTTGTTATTTTTACTTCTTTTTTTCTTAATTATTAGAGCTAATTAGTTTCTTGTATGCACGTGTTTCTGTGACAAATAAATAAATTTTTCTTTCTTTCTTTCTATCCGGGTAGACTGGTAGCTAACCCCATCTATGTTAGGAAAAGGGTAAGCAGGTGATGATACTAACTAACAAGACAAGTTAAATAACAGCTTGTAAAAATATAGACGTTTTGAGTGTCGCTAAGACAAATGCAATTTATAAACCACATGTATCTTCTTAGCAACGCAATTGGATATCTCGCAAAAATTTATCTGAAACCATCTCCTCCCATCTGTTTCGGGGGACACAATGTCAATATTATTCGTGTCTCGTGTCGCCATGAAATTTAATTATGAGCTGATGCTCATAGCGTGATAAATTGTATCAGTTAGTCAGCAAGGTGTACGATAAGCTACTAAGTAGAAAGGATGACCAACGTGAGTGCGCCGCTATATTGCCACTCGTGGAGACTTTTTAATGCATCAATTCCAATTACTAAACACAACTCTAAACCCAGGTTTTAAGCCATTCACTCTTGAATAGACACAAATCTCTTAAAACAATATTTACAATGGTACACCAAGACCATACATACCAAATAACTCGAATCACCGTTTCAATCCGATATTGTCTAAACCCTGTTAACTTATTGGCTGTTCAGATTATGAGCCGAGTGTGAACGGGATTTTTATCAGATGGGTCTAACAAATTAGTTTATCTGATGTGTTACATTTAGGAAAAGTCACACATACCCGTGCATACCCTAATGCTTCGTAGTACTTGTCATCATTATTAATAAAATCACAAAGGACAATCCTTGGTAATAAATTACTTGAAAAGTAACTAACTACTAACTAACTAAGTACTTTTGTTAATGATCATGCATGATCAAACGCCGCTCATCAGGTCAACAAAATAAATTGTATTTGTTCCAAAGTTGTACACGACGTAACTAGATGGCGTTGGCGTCGAATTAGAACTCGCTATGGTTTCGTTACAACGATTTGGTTGGGGTTCAATGAATTTTAGTAAATATATTGTCAACTATAGATCAGTATACAGTTTGGTTGTTTTATTCAAATCCTCAACCCTACTAGTATACACATAAGGTCAAAATTTAAGTACTGAGCACCATTCCCGGTGTTCGGTATTTAACATTGGTCCATCGACCCGGATAAATATTCGGCTTTTTTGAGTTCGCCCGTGGTACTCTCAGTGGATCGCTGCGGCTAGAGTACACGGTTCCCCCGCATCGGCAGCGACAGCTTCGTCCAGTGTAGTGGACGGGGTCAGCAGCAGCGGCAGAAAAGTGACGTTATAGAGGGCGCCACTTGCATCTAGTTCAAACGTGAGGTGACCTACGTGTACGTCCCCCTCGTAGTTCAACGTGTCGTCATAGGAAAGACGTCACACCCAGTTCAACGTGACATCAGAAGACTGACATCACATCCGTAGTTCAACGTGTCGCCACCAGGGTGCGCCACATACTCCAAATCAACGTGTTGTGTGAGTGAAGTGAAAATTGTAAGTACATTTTACTAAACAAAGACAGTTAGTGACAAGCAATTTTAGACTTTATTTAGTCAGAGATTTTCACTTTGAATTTTTTTGAAGAATTTTGGACTTGTAGAATCATTTTAAGTAGATTTTAGACTTAGAAATTTTATGCTTAGTTATTATAGACTTGTAATTATTCGTGCATGTTAGTATAGAACTTAGAATAGTTTCGTAAAAAACGACGGAACGGGGAACCTACGCCCGATTTCCGCCAGATTATGGTTTCAAAACACTTGTAAAATGTTGAGCAACTAATTGAACTTAGTATTTTGGACATAAGGGACTTGTATTTTATTTCGAATTAGTTTTGCTTTTTAAGAGAACAAACATTGTTTTATACACTTGTTGAGTTGTTTACATTAGTTTTGTTTATGAATTTTTAATTTATTTGTTATACTTGCATGAAGTGTCAAACAGATTCGAAATTAACTTATACACTTTTTAACTTAGTTTTAATTTAATTGTTTCAAATATGGAGGGATTAATCAATCTATTAAGGGGGTCTCAAAGTGTTATTATTAAAGGATTAGCAAATTTTAAAAAGAGTCCTAAAGACAGATTAACTATCGAATATGTTGAAACCAAACAAGAATTATTAGAAAAGGACTGGGAGTCGTTTAAAAATACCAATACTAAGCTTTATCAGACCTTTAAATTAGATGATATTGATCAAAAGGTTGTTGATATTTATGACACAACTGAGGACACTTACATTACATATAAAAGTTTAATGAAAACAACGCTCAATAAAATTAGAGTTGTAAGTAAACCAGTCCCAGATGGGGATGGTTCTTCTAGGGCATTTAAGTCTGCCCATTCACTTGTCAAATTGCCCAAGATTGCTATTCCAATGTTTTCTGGCAAATATGAAGAATGGACGACATTTCATGATCTTTTTGTATCATTAGTTCATAAAAATGATTCGTTAGATAATGTGCAAAAGCTACACTATTTAAAAAGTCATTTAACTGGTGAAGCTGAGCAATTGATACGGAATACTCCAATAACTGATGCGAATTACAGTCAGTGCTGGGATCTGTTAGACAAACGGTACAGTAATAAAAGATATCTCGCAAACTGCATTTTGAAACGGTTATTTGGTATTAAACGTATGCAGGTTGAATCGGCGACTTCATTAAAGGAGCTTTCAGACACCACCAGTGACTGTTTAAATGCATTAACAAACTTAGGTATAAATGTGAGTACATGGGATGTTATAATCATACATATAGTGACATTTAAGATAGATCCTGAAACGCGTAAGCAATGGGAATTAAGTGTCAGTAGCAGCGATTCCAACAATGATTTTCCTACGGTTGATCAGTTAAAAGTATTTTTAGAGCAACGTTTTCGTGCGCTTGAGTGCATAGAACCAAAAAAGGGTTTAGGTCACCAGGTTAATAACAATTATACGCCTAAAACATTGTTAGCCACAGACTCCTCATCGCCAATGAAATGCGAATACTGCTCAGAGCGTCACAAGCTTTGTTTTTGTAAAAGGTTTGCCAAACAATCTATCGAAGATAGACGGGATTTCGTTGGAAAAAACAGAATTTGTTTCAACTGTTTAGGCAGTAACCATAATGTTTACAACTGCAAAAAAGATACTAGTTGCAGAGTTTGCCAGAAGCGTCACCATTCCTTGCTACATTTGGACAGTAAAGGCCAACACCCGGAAGCAAAGCCTGCTACGGATAGTGCTAGTCCTTCAACTAGTGCTACTCAGGTAGTCTCTTGTTTGTCTACAGGGAGGGTAGCAAAGCCCAGACAGGTTTTATTAGCCACTGCGCTAATAAATGCCTCGTCAAAGACGGGTGAATACCAAACAGTCCGAGCCTTGCTCGATCAAGGTTCACAGGCTTGTTTCATAACAGAGGCCACAGTGCAGTACCTTAGCCTGAAAAAGATCCCAATTCAAGGGTTTGTGTCGGGATTAGGAGATAACAGGTCAACCATGACAAAGTACATGGTACAGTTAACAATTAAATCTCGTGTCGACCCTAGCTTTAAGTTTAAATTTTATGCTTATGTTTTAAATAAGATCACCTCTTACCTACCTGAGCGAAGTCTTGACTCAGACACCTTCGACTGGTTAAGTGTTAAAAACCTATGTTTAGCAGACCCGGAGTTCAACACACCCAACAAAATCGATATTCTGTTGGGTGCTGATGTTTATAGCTGCATCATAAACGGAGGTTTACTTAAGAGTCCTTCTGGTACACTGATCGCACAGAGCACTACATTAGGGTGGGTTCTCTCGGGTGCTATTCGTCCTGGATACACGACTAGTGCAAATAGTAAATTAAAAAACGTAAGTGTAATGCATTGCAAGGTAGAGGATATTTTAAGAAAATTCTGGGAAATAGAAGAAATTTGCAATAATAAAAGGATATTTACACCAGAGGAGAAGAAATGCGAAGAGTTTTATAGTGAGACCACTAGGAGAGATAGCAATGGCAGATACATAGTTAGGTTACCTTTCCGAGACGAAGATCCTCCTTGCAAGTCGGGAAATTCACGTGGCATAGCTAAATTAAGGTTTAAAGCATTAGAGAAAAGATTAGCAAAAAACAAAGATTTAAAGGAAAAGTACACAGAAGTTATAAATGAATATTTACAGTTAGGACACATGAGATACGTGAAAAAGGATGATAGTAAAAAGGAAGAAGCAGTGTATTTGCCACACCACGCGGTCATTAGAACGACAAGACCACAACTAAAGTTCGTGTTGTTTTCAACGCCTCTGAAAAGAACAGCAAAGGTGTGTCACTTAATGATACGCTCATGGTTGGTCCGTCGCTGCAGGCAGATTTACGTCACACGGTTTTAAGATGGAGGATTCATCCCATAGGACTTGTGGCGGATATTATTAAAATGTACCGCCAAGTTAGGGTAGCAGATGAAGATGTCATGTTCCAAAGGATACTCTGGCGTGACAGTCCAGACAAAGAGATCCAAGATTACGAACTTGTGACCGTAACATTTGGAACAGCTTCAGCGCCGTATCAAGCAGTCAAAACCTTGGGTCAGATCGCAATCGATGAAGGCACAAACTATCCACTTGCTGCGGAGAAGGTTTTAAATTGCTTCTACATGGATGATCTAATGACAGGATGCAGTAGTGTAGAAGAAGGCATAGAAATATATAAGCAAATGATAGCATTGTTAGGAAAAGGTGGATTTATCTTACAAAAGTGGAACAGCAACAGTCAGGAAATACTGAAAAGAATAGATGAACTTGAAATAAGTAAAGTTAAAGAACAAACAGATCAAACTAGAACAACTGAAAATAAGGACAACACAATAAGACAAAGGGATATTTTACAAAATAATAAATTAGAGAAAAAAGAGTACAAAGATGAGAAAAGGTTAGAAATTAAATTAGATAGCACAATAAAATTTTGGGACTTACTTGGAACCGCAACGAAGATACCTTTCAATATTCGGTGAACCTTCCTCCGCTGACGACTGCACCTGCAACTAAAAGATCAATTATTTCAGACATAGCTCGATTGTTTGACCCACTAGGCTGGTTAGCTCCTAGTGTGGTTTTAGCAAAAACCTTCATTCAAAAATTATGGCTTGCAGGTGTTAGTTGGGATGAAGAACTAAGCACTCAATTAGTGAAAGAATGGGATGCTTACCGTGAAGAGTTGTCACAGTTGAGTAAAGTACGGATACCTCGTTGGCTTGGTACTAAATCCAACGATGATCTTGAGCTGCATGGCTTCAGTGACGCCTCTAAAACAGCATACTCAGCCGTTATTTACTTGCGGATAGTAGATGTCGTGGGCAAAATCCATATTTCGTTGTTGGTTGCAAAAACCAGAGTAGCTCCCGTCAAGCAAATTAGCATTCCTCGTTTAGAGCTGTGTGGAGCAGTTTTGCTCTCAAATCTTCTGACAGAAACAGCAGATGTCTTAAATATTTCGAGAGACAGAATTAAGGCTTGGACAGATTCTACCGTGGTGCTAGCTTGGCTCAACAGCCATCCAAGCAGATGGAAGACGTTTGTAGCCAATCGTACTTCTGAAATATTGACCAACATGAAGGCATCTCAATGGTTTCATGTAAAAACACAGGACAACCCAGCAGACTGCGCCTCTAGAGGTATATTACCAAGTGCACTCATAAACCATAATTTGTGGTTTTCCGGACCACCGTTTCTGACCGAGAAAACCATAGGATACAAAAGGCCAAATGAGATGAATACTGACTTGGAGGAAACAACAAAAGCCCATATTGTGATAGTTCCAGAGTGCTCCATGTTCGAACGTTATTCCTCGTTACAAAAATTAGTCAGAATTATTGCTTATTGCAGGCGATTTTTAAAAAATAACACATTTAAACAAATTTATTTACAGAAATTAGAATTAGAAGCAGCTTTAGAATGTTGTATAAGACAAACACAGAGAGAAATGTTTACAATTGAATATTTACAATTACAGGACAAAGGTTATTTACAATTAAAATCCAGTAAGCTAAACTCACTCTGTCCATATCTTGATGACAAGGGCATAATCAGAGTTCGAGGTAGACTTGAGAAGGCTCCGTTAAGTGAACAGTTAAAACACCCAAAAGTACTACCAAACTCTTGTCATCTGACAAACCTTATAGTGGCAGATGCTCACTTGAAAACTCTGCACGGAGGTCCTCAGTTGATGGTGAATTATTTGAGGACAGCCTACTGGGTCATAGGAGTCAGAAATTTGGTCAAACATCATGTGCGCAAATGTGTAACATGCGCTAAGCATCGTGCTAGCATCAAGAACCAGATGATGGGTTCTCTCCCATCTGTAAGGTGTTCTCCAGCGCGACCGTTTTTGCATAGCGGTGTTGACTATGCTGGCCCTATAAATATTAGGACAACGAAGGGTCGCGGACACCGTTCGTACAAGGGCTACATATGCTTGTTTGTGTGTATGTCCACCCGCGCTCTTCATTTAGAAGTCGTCAGTGACATGAGCACGCAAGCCTTTTTAGCTGCCTTCAGACGTTTCGTGTCTAGGCGAGGTCATTGTGCCAAAATATGGAGCGACAATGGCACAACATTTGTTGGTGCCTCCAGAGAATTGCACCAACTGTCATCTATTCAGGCATCAATAGCAGAACAAGTCGAGGCAACTGGTACTGAGTGGCACTTCATTCCTCCACATAGTCCTAATTTCGGCGGACTTTGGGAAGCAGGGGTGAAGTCTACAAAGTTTCACCTCAAGCGGGTCATTGGCGATGCTACCTTGACGTACGAGGAAATGAGCACACTCCTCAATCAAGTTGAAGCTTGTTTGAACTCGCGTCCAATGAGTGTCCTTAACATTACTGACCCTGGTGAACTGTTACCCTTAACTCCTGGACATTTCTTGATCGGAGAGCCGATAGTCAATGTACCAGATGCTAAATATGAGAGCACAAACGTAAGTTATTTGTCGCGGTGGCAATTTATTCAAAGGATGGTACACTCATTTTGGAAGCGCTGGTCCCAAGAATATTTGTCCAACCTTATGCACCGGTACAAATGGTCTTCAAAGGTTCCTGAGCCAAAACTTGGAGACATTGTTTTAATTAAAGAAGACGATTTGCCGCCAAGTCGTTGGCTGTTAGGTCGCGTAATAGAGAAGCATCCTGGTGATGATAATATCACCCGTGTAGTCACATTGCGCACTAAGACCTCGACTATTAAGAGGCCAACATCTAAACTTTGTATTTTACCGGTAACAAATGAATGAATTTATTATATTTTTACTTTAGATCAACTTTTACAAAACTTTATTTTTACAAAGATGTTTTACACGTGTTCAGCTTTACTTTACATTGTTTACATTTTACAGGGACTATATTATTGTCAAGATATTTTTTGATGCATTCCCACAAGGAAATACATATTTTCCCCAACAGTGTTTTTTAACTTTCTTTTTACAACTGTTGAATTTTTACACTTTGTCATTTTTTTTTCGGCAAATCTAACATAATGTTAGTAGTTTAAGTCGTTATTATGTAAGTTTTTATCTTGTTAAAATGTTTAAGAATTTAGATCAAAACTATGAGATCAAATTGTTGCCTACAAATTCGGACCTATAATGTAGTTCAAAAAGGACATTTCGTCAGTAATGTCCTTGGTGGGCGGTATGTTAATGATCATGCATGATCAAACGCCGCTCATCAGGTCAACAAAATAAATTGTATTTGTTCCAAAGTTGTACACGACGTAACTAGATGGCGTTGGCGTCGAATTAGAACTCGCTATGGTTTCGTTACAACGATTTGGTTGGGGTTCAATGAATTTTAGTAAATATATTGTCAACTATAGATCAGTATACAGTTTGGTTGTTTTATTCAAATCCTCAACCCTACTAGTATACACATAAGGTCAAAATTTAAGTACTGAGCACCATTCCCGGTGTTCGGTATTTAACAACTTTCATTATCATATTCAATAACTCGAATACGACACTGTACTGTAGTTGAAGGGCGGAATGTCCTAACACAAGCATTTATTTTGCTTAAAGGGTCATTCCTAAAAGTAAAAATGTAACTACTGTAAGCTATTGATTTTTTATTTTTTTATTTATTTAAAATGCTGCACGCTGCCCTCCTGATGTATTTCCTTCTTTATTATATTGTAAAAATGCCACAACATGGCCTTATCATTTCCCTAAAGCACTGTTCTAGTAGGTTTCCAGTTGGTTGTTTTTTCTCCCAGTCCCCAAAAAACTAACTACCCAGCAACAACTTTTTTAATATTTAACATAGATCCGTCCTCGTTGATTACGCTGTCAAAAGTTAAACAAGCTGTAAACAGCTATATTTACACGAGTTCACGACCTACGGGCTTCAGTCGGGTGACAGGAGGAAAAAGTCGTTGGCTTTGCTCAACTAATACCTTTAGCCTCCATCCCTTGAGTGCCTACTTATCAACTCTGTGGAATATTGTCCGAAAAGTGACTGAGTACCTTAGTTGTATTCCGTTTGCTTGTTATGTGTGTTTATCGAATTTACTTCTTTTATTTTTCTTGATAGTGATTCGGGAAATTTATCTTGTAACTACGATATTCTCGTAAGGTTTGTCATCCTCCTGTGCATTGTACGAGGAAAGAAAAGGGAGACAAAACGCTTAAATAAAGTCTCATTAGCGTGATGGCGATGCCACAATATCCAAGTTAAAGAATTAATTGAAACGGGACTCTACTACTATTGAGAATTTAAGTCTTGAAGTATTTTTAAAGTCTTTTTATAATGGCCACTTTCAGTAAAAATATACCTGCTATTTCAAGGACACGGTTCTGCTTAATTACCGAAATCCGAACGTTACTCTGTCACGTACCTAATTCAAATATTGTTCCGACCACACCAAATTCGTGTTATATTCCCTGTAACATGGCCTATCTTTGTGAACACTTAAATAGATCTATCACCGCAGTATCGCGTATTGGCTACAATAGCCCGTGTCAGATGATTGATCGAGCTGGACACAAAGCGCGATGGTCGGTTTAGAGAACTAGGTCGGCCACATATCTGGTAGGACACACTAGAGGTCAAAAGATTATGGCACGATTAGTATACATAGGAGGCATATTTCGAAGGATAGGTTCATAATTTTCCGATAGGGCAGGAATAGTAGATGTAGACACAGTGTGATGAAGAACAGAAAATTAAATACATAATATTAGGTTAAAGAAACTTAAAGTAATTTATTCAAAGTCCTTCTTGAGGAAGTCACGTGTACGGGAGCCAACAAACTCTTCAATGGTATTTTGTACTGCCTCTCGGGGATCGAGTTTTTCCCTCTCTAGAAGTTGTCCAAATTTTGGATAAAGTAGAATTCTGTCGGCGCAAGGTCTGGTGACTACGGTGGATGACGCAAAGCTTCCAACCCTACCTCTTGTAGTTTTGAGATCGTCTGTTGTGCCGTATGAGGTCGAGCGTTGTCGTTTAGGAGCAGCGGGGACGAGCGCCTGACCAAGGTTGACCGAAGATTTGCGAGCTCCTCACAGTACACATTCGCAGTAATGCTGGTGCTATTTGGTAAGCAGATGTGATGAATTATACCGGCACTAGACCTCTAAACAGTGACCATGAATTTTTTAGGGGAAAGTTTTCGTTTTGGGCATTGCCTAGGCGCTGAAACTGGGTCTAACCAACATGATGACCACGAACGATTGTCAAAAAGAATCCATTTTTCATCGCAAGTGACAATTCGGTTCAAAATCCCTTCGTTTTTGTGCCTGTTAAGCAACGCAAGGCATACCTCTACGCGTTCGTCGCGCTTGCGATCGTTTAGTTCGTGCGGCACCCACTTATCAAGTTTTTTTACCTTGCCAATCCGACGCAAATGAGCCGATATTGTTTTGATGCTAACGCTGAAAGCTGCTGCTAACTCAGCCGTAAATTGAGTATATCAATTTCTACTATCGCCTTTAATTCATTGTTATTGACATTAGTTTTCGGGCGAGCACGGGGTTCATTTTTTTTTATCAAAATTTCCATGTCGGATGCGTTCAAACCAGTAACAAATCGTGCGTTCATTTGTAGTGTTCACTCCGTACACGTAATTAATGTTGCAAGCCGTTTGTGCGGCAATGCTACCGCGACGGAGCTCGTATTCCATAATTACTCGTATTTTTATCGTGTCCATATTGATGAAAAAGATACAAATGTAGTGAAAACGAAACACTAATCAATAAACAAATGACTGAATTTGGAAATGGATTTCCATATTTTTTTATTAAAATTCATTTGAATTTAGAACATATTGCCAGATATACATAAATGACGTTTCAAATGAGCAGTTTTGTTAAACGGCAACTTCATAGGTAAATACCTATTACTCTACAGTAAACTAATTTCGGGCGCTCGCAGCTGTTACAGTAAGTAACTTTTCAATTTGATAACACTTTTCCTCTTCTTCCTGCCCTTGTCCCAAGTAACTTAGGGCTTTCATTGATTTTAATCCCTCATCCTATCCTTGCATCTTTTATTTGCACGTACGGAAGGGGAGCGAAAGACATATCTCTCCCTTTCCACACATCAACATTAAAATTCATCACTTTTTAGGCACGTCACAATAAACCCAGTTTACTTAAGCCCATTATACAATTGGACTGGAAAAAATCTTGGAAGGTCCAACCTCTCTCCGGCTCATCGTAGAACATTGACCTACTTAAATTTCACTACACAAGGTCCCGCTAGCAAAATGTCCGGATCCAATTTGTCTTACAATAAGTTCAGAAGATCGACCGGCGGCTGGTAGTCACTGAGTGATAGCAATTTGCGGTCGCTTTGAGAGGCTATTATGAATCCATAATAAGGCGCTCATCGATCTCCGATTTACAATTGACTAAACGTTCTTTTATTTACGGTTAAGTGAACTGGGGGTCTGTAATGCTCTAGCTATGTAAGGCTTTTGCAGTCTTGAGTGCAGACAGTCTTCCACAATCACTACAATACTGTTTTGTTTGGTAGGTAACTGTTCTATCTACAACAAATGAATTAGGTATGTAGTTCAACACCGGTGAAACCTTCACTTTTGTTAAAAAAGTATATCGACGATGAACTACCAATACCGTACCTCCTAACTACCTTTTTCGATTTTTGTTTGAATGCCAATCGACGTAAAATGCTATTTCGCGTGTACTGCCAAAGCTTCCTAACACAATATTTGACTATTTTTATCCTACTAAACACTAATAGAAATAACGATTAAATTATAAGACGCTAATTTTGCTGCGAATACCTCGTAACTTTAAGTAGAAATAACTTATTTTAATGGTGTTGAAATTTTCTAAAATTAGATGGAGGATATTGGTAGTTCATCGTCGATATGCGAAGAAATGGGTAGTGGTTTAGTAGACTACTACCCTTTTTGCACCTAACGTTTCGGGAAATACGGGCGTGATGTTATTATGTTATGTTATGGTTTAGACCAGAGGTCCTCAAACTTTTTTGTTTTATAGACAACTAGTTATGTTTTTCGGTTTTGGGTAGTCCCCTTACATTTTGCATTTTTGAAAATGTATCAACTTTAAATGAGACTGCTTTCTAACTGTAGTGGGGTCTAGAATTAAAAAACAACTTTAAATAATACGTTAAGTATTTAATGTCTTTGCGATTGTCTGAAAAAAGAATGGACAAGAGCTTCTACTACGCGTACGCGGGTCAAATGTCAAAAATGTAGGTAAACCAATGAACGCCTATACAACTTTTGACAGATTGAGACTGAGATTAGAATGCGAACGTTCTTAAAAATCCGAGAATTGCCCCCCTGGTATCATTATATACAAGGTGTAATAGAATAAACGCAAGTCCTAAAAGTAGTTTGCTCATAATTGATTGTTTGCTCATGATTGTTTGCTACCGAATCGATTTCTAGGTATTTTTCTCAAAAATATTGTATTTTGCAATACTGACCGCTGATTGAGCCAAAGAAAATTAAATCTTATTTCAACCCAATAAGGCTTAATTATAAATGCATTAAGTAATGCTACGGGTTAACACGACTTTCTTAATAATAATTTTACTTAAAAAAAAAATGTTTTGGTCGTTGTATTATGATTTTAACTCGATACTCTAATCGGGGTGTATGAGTTCTTGCTTCAATTATGTTACATATTGTATATGTCGTAGGATAATTTGATACTTCGAATCTTCGCGGAAATCCTAGGGGTTTTGCGAAAACGCGGATAATTAGAATTTAGGTTAGGTTATGTTAGAACAGTGACCATTAGCGCGCGAAGGCGAGCGAGCGAAGCGAGCGTGCCGCGGCAGCGGCCGCCAAGCGCCAGATACCCTTCTATTGTTGTTGTATCATTTAGGTTAGGTTATGTTAGATCCTGACTTTGTCCAGTAAGATTTGATAATTTTTCGCCTATGTCTAATTATCCGCGTTTTCGCAAAACCCCTAGGATTTTCGCGAAGATTCGAAGTATCAAATTATCCTACGACATATACAAGTTCTACAAGTTCAAAGTGTATTGCGACCACAAAGCGAATATCCTACAAACTTACACAATTTTATGAGATACAGTGTGGCAGAGGCGTCGACGCGGAACCTGTCACAATGGATTCAGTACATGATTCTGAGCCCCTGCGTTTTAATAACCGACGACAAATTTCAACGCTAGGCGGTTCAAAATCATGTACTGAAACCATGGTAACAGATTGCGCGTCAATGTCCCTGCCATGCTGTATACTAATTCGCTCATCATCTTCCTGCCCTTATCCCATTTTACTTGGGGTCGGCGCAACACGTTTTCTTCTTCCATTCTTCCCTGTTAGACGTCAAGGCATCATCTACTCCCTTTTCACTCATATCATTTCTCACACAATCCATCCATCTTTTCTTCGGCCGTCCTCTTCCTCTCCATCCATCAACATTCATACCCATCACTCTCTTAGTCACATGAGTGTTATCCCTCCTCATCACATGTCCATACCAAGACAGTCGATTCCCTTTCACTTTTTCTGTCACAGGCGCTACTTTCAAACTTCCTCTTATATACTCATTCCTTACTTTATCCATTCTTGTCACTCCACACATCCATCTCAACATCCTGTATACTAATTCGCTATTAATATTATAAAAATGCGAAAATAATTTGGTTTACAAAACCTACGACAGTACCTGCAGTAGTACTATCGTCGTCGGTTTGTTTGTTACGTTTTCAGGTAAAAACCAAGCAACAAATCATCTGTTTATTATGTGAGTTATTCCATTAATATTATTACATTAAAAACGTGTGAATAAAATGAAATGTTATGTTTTATTCTGTAAGTAGATCTTTTAAGACACTTTTACACGTCAATATTTTAAAACTAGATGGCGCCGACATTTCTTATGTGACTGATCCCTGAGAAGAAATGCCGAAACAAACTCAGAGGTCATGGTCTCTTTTAAAGTTCAAAGATTGTATTATTAGGATTTTATGTGAGTCTAACAATGCAGGGCAAAGTCTGGAAGGGCCTTTTGAAGAAAGAGCCATTGCAGCTTTGAGTTGACCTGTCCTAGCAGACGGCATACATGCATCAGTCATCGTGTAGAACAACCCTATTTTAGAGAGCTCAATCAAATTTGTGATGTCCCACTGCAGGGCAAACGCCTCCCTTTTCTCTTTCCACTTCTCTCTGTTTAAAGCAGCTAAGGACCAATTTTTGTTGAAGGAGTCCAGCTCATCCCGATAACTCCGTCTGGGCCTGCCGCGATGTCGCATGCCATTAAGAGATACCCATTGAGTCGTAAGTTTGACCTTTTGGTCGTCTGACATGCGACAGATGTGTCCAGCCCCATTCCATTTTAACGTGGCAGCTTTCCAAGTGACATCAGTTATCTCTGTGATGGAACAGATGTCGTGTTCCTAACCCATTCTGTTAATTTGATACCCAGAATACTCCATTTCATAGCCCTCTAATTCACGACCTGTGTATGACGTTTACATCTCACGGACCCCCAATTATTTTTTTTCACTTACATGGTTCCCTGTAGGTCGTCGTCCACCCCTGGGGATCGATAAAGGCCACTTCAGGTATCATTGGTTTAGACCGATATTTAGATATATTTAAGAATTAACCTTTGCATCTCTTTCTCACTTAATCAGATTTTATTATAAGAAAATGCCTGGACTTAAAAAGAGACATTGACTTCTGCTGAGTTTGTTTCTGCTTAGCGGTAGTTTCATCTTCTATGTGGCTGAGCTAGCGTAACGAACTTTTGAGATAAGTAAAACCCTACTAAGTTGAACTGTATCCCACTGTATGAAAATCTTCACACTACAGACAAATTTTCTCGCGGCGAGAATACTAATTACCCAGATTCATAATAGTTTTTTTTTTTCACTTGCAACACCATACTGGTTCATCTACCCAGTCCAAGTAACAAGGTGGCTTGGCGACTTTATTATCCCCACGAGACGCGAGCTACGAACTCAATATCTCGGGTAATAACATGTCTGTAGAAAATATATAAAAAATGGTTTGTATAAAGGCAATATTGAATCTTATTAAATGGAATCCTATGAACGTATGAAAAAGCTGAGATGGAATCTTCAATTTGGTTGTTATCATTTTTACAAGCTTTTATTTAACTTGCAATGTATTTATGTATGTAACTATGTTTGTTCGGGTGGAATCTTGCAACTCAATTCTGAAGCAGATATCTTCAACCGATTGAGCTGAAATTTTGTATACACGTTTAATTTGGATGACAATGCATGGTTAGCTGTGTGACGTCATTCTAAATCTAACATGGTGGAACGCCCAAGATGGCGGACTAGTTATTTTAGTGCACTTCTACTATATGGGTATCAAATGAAAGGGCTTGCTGAGAATACCTCGAAAAAATATAAAGTTCGTTGATTGAGAATAACATACTGAGAAACCTGTCCAGCGATAACAAAAAAGTAAAAAATAAATAAAAGTAAAAAAACTTTTTTTAAAACAAGGTTTTTTTTAAATGCGCTAAAAAGAATAAAATTAACTTTTCCATTTAAACTTTTACTATCCATTACTTATCCATAACGTCATTACACAAATTTATATGATATAAAAGATTGCCGCGAGATTTACCTTGAACTAATTTATTTTAATGTTTAAAGTTATTCTTTTTGTTTTTTTTTTTTAGGCCGCACGGTTGGCGCAGTGGTTAAGCTATTGAGTACTGCACAGGGTGTCGCGGGTTCTTGTTATTGGTTTATTCCCGCACGGAACAAATATTTGTATGATCTGCAAGTAGTTGTTCCGGGTCTGGTTGTTTGTGTATGTGAGTTTAAATGTTTGTAAACGCATCCACAATACAGGAAAAATTCCTAGTGTGGGGCAAAGATTAAAAAATAAAAAAAAACAAACTAAGTAAATACGAGTACTTAAATCTCGCGACAAGCTATTAAATCAAATAAATTGTGTATTAAATAACTGTCTGTTGAACAAACCATTGAATTGTCCTGTGTTGAGCTTGATAAGCATGCATTTGCATATTATACAGACCTCTAAGTTACCAGAATCTATCTGTGTCTGATTCTGTAATGGAACGTGCTAAAGAACCTCAGTAATTCAATAATCGTATGTGGTGAAATCAATATTAATTTATAAGAAAATAACTCGAATACTGTCAGATTATTAAGTCTTTTTGGGTCATTTGATTTGTAAAATATTTTTATTCAACCAACCCGAGTTACAGCTTCTTCTGCCACTTGTATAAATATTATTTTATGTAATTGTGTTTACTAACACAAACAAATTGTAAATAAGTTGCCGTCTGATCACAGTGGACAAACAATAACACTTTGCTACTACATGCCTTTACAAAAAATTCAAAAAAGTTTTAGGACAATTACATGTACAAATTTAGAAGAATTAAATAATTCTTTGGCCAATAAATTATGTGTTCAGGATTTAATAATATATGTGACTCAAATGAGTTCTACGCCGAGTTCTTTTCAATACTAAACACGAAATTTAATAACAATTTTCCACTAAAGACGTATATAATATACGAAGTTCTTTTTAGTGATTGGGCGACCAACATCCAACAGCTTCACAGGGCTCGACGATATAGAGCAAGCAGATAAACCTGAAATACAAGCACCAAAATCTATAAGACCCCGACCACTGTTTATTGACGGCGGCAAAAATATCCAACCTTTACAAAAATTGTTAGAAGAAGTTGCAAAAGGAGAGTATGAAATTAAAGTACTAAGAAGCGACAGAGTTAAAATACAATCGAAAACAGCAGAATCATACTCCACTATTTACAAAGAACTGAAAGCTAAAGACACAGAATTCTTCAGTTACCAGCCTAAACAAGATCGCAGCTTAGAGTGGTCCTTAAAAATTTACACGCATCGACAGATAAAGAAGAAATAAAAATAGCTATTGAGGAGCTTGGCCATAAAGTAACAAATGTCTGGAACATCCAAAACTCAAGAACAAAACAGGCGTTACCAATGTGGAACATAAAAGCAGGTGAAAACTTTTTGAACTGTATGGCCTAAAGCAACACAAGAATAATACAAGCTTTGAACAGTATGTTGTAAAATATTCACAAACTTTCAAAAGTGTGTGCAAAATAGCTAAAGCTCTTAATATTAACAATATAATCAAATCAGCTGATGATAAAATAAAAACTACCTGGCAAATAATAAATAATGAATCACGTAGGAAGAAATCAGCGTAATACGGAATTTAATTTAGAGACTGCACATGGCCTCATCAGCTCAGATGTTGAAATAGCTCAGGAATTTGAAAACTTTTTTGCTAATATTCTCCTTTCGCGCTTTCTGCTGTCTTACTTAGAACGAATGTAAGTTTAGTTTAGTTTAGTTTTCAGCTTACAAAAAAATCTTAAATTAAATCAACGGAAGATCTCTGGGAAAAGTCTGTAAAAGTATGTAGATCTATCATCGAAACCATTGCGCCCTATTTAGCATTCATATTTAACACCAATGTAGATCAAGGAGTCTTTCCAGATCTCATGAAACATAGTAAATAGTTCCTTTGTTCATATCCGGTGATAGTAAAGAACCCAACAATTATAGGCCTGTGTCATTTTTGCCGATTCTCAGTAGGGTGTTTGAAACCTTGATGCTCAATCAAATGTTACGTCACTTTAATACAAATTCCATGTTTCATGAACAACAGTACGGTTTCACCAAGGGGAGTTGTACCACTGACGCTGGTGTCACCTATGGCTGTCCTATATTTTACCCAACTGCGGGGAATTCCAAAGGAGTGTAATGTTTTCAAATCAAATCAAACGTTTATTTTCCAGAAATACATTGTTTTGGTAAAGGTCAGATCTTATAACCTAAGTGTCATTGTGTTCTGCCTGCAAGCAAGCGTGAATTTTTTTATTGAGTCTAATACATTTTTACTGTATTACTATTATTCTTATATAGGTACAATTACCATGCATTTAGTCAATATTTAATTTTTCAATTTCTATTGTTACTATTGTTATTGTACAAATTTTAAATTTTTATGTTCCATAAATTCCTTAATACTATAAAAACAACACTGTAGAAGCCATTCTGTAAATTTCGTCATGACCACATCTCATCAAATTTTGTCATGTCACGAACACATGACCCACCCATCGCTTACTACTCAACTTTATACTTATAAAGATCAACACTCAGTACTATATATACACTTTTAAAAAGCGCTTTTCCAGTTACCGGTGAGTTACGGGTAACGTTTTTATAAACGACCCCCACACGAATCAAACAGCCATTAAAGCGCTTTCGGTTAGCGCTCTTTTACCTACGAAACAATTTATTTGGAATATTTACTTTCACATCGACATAGCCGGTACAACTTTATTAAAATTTCATTCGTCCGCTACCAGCAATCTAAAAAACTAGACAAGTCCGATTCAAACTTGCGCGTAGAGGGTTCTGTACCACCACTTGAGTGACAAGAGCAGGAACAGTTTTAACATGAACAAAAAACATTTTTAACGAGTTTTCGAGGGACGCCTCCTGTGTTTTATTTTTATGATCATTTGCCAAGGTAACGGCATAGTTACATCACTCATTCTGTGAAAATTGCTACTTGCTAGCTATTGCCTACGGTTCTAAAGATACGGCCCTATGATAGACAAACAATGGCGCAGCATAAGTAACAGGGTCTGGCGGGAACACTTTGCGTTTACGCTTTAAGCTTCGGAAATATTCTGTTTGAATTTCGTTTCGCTTTTGAATTGTTTAACTATAAAATACTGGCTGAATATAACTGGCTTATTCCGGAAAATAATTAGGTTCTAAATTCAAAGTTTTGTTGAAGTTATGTTTCAGATTTTATTATGAAGTTGGTAATATGGATGGCTAAACGAATTTTGTGTTGTTTGTGAATTAGAAACCCGATTGTGGCTCATCTAATATTCACAATGGAATTATCAAAGCTCAATTTGCTGCATTAAGGATGCTTGTATGCGTTTAATAGAAAATCTAGCTGTTCGATTCATCGACTGCAGTTCAATTGCTGTCATGAATACCCCTTTTGTTGCCTTTTGAAGATTATCGGCATTTTAGCTAGTAATTAGGTGTACAGGTAGACAATAAACGTATAATCTGGAACCTGTGTGTATGGTAAAACCCGACTGCAACAAAATTTTCACGCCTTTTTCCCATGGGGTAAACAGAAACGTCGCCTACCACAATCCTTACATACACCTTTTGCTTCGTTTACGTTCATACATTGCTCACATACACCCACGCCGGTTGCGAGTTTCTGAAGAACATCACCAATAAGGTAACTAGATATCCAAATAATATTTCTTTATTTAACCATTTATGTATGTCGTAGGATAATTTGATACTTCGAATCTTCGCGAAAATCCTAGGGGTTTTGCGGAAACGCGGATAATTAGACATAGGCGAAAAATTTAGGTTAGGTTAGGTTAGAACAGTGACCATTAGCGCGCGAAGGCGAGCGAGCGAAGCGAGCGTGCCGCGGCAGCGGCCGCCAAGCGCCAGATACCCTTCTATTGTTGGTTAGGTTAGGTTAGGTCCTGACTTTGTCCAGTAAGATTTGATAATTTTTCGCCTATGTCTAATTATCCGCGTTTTCGCAAAACCCCTAGGATTTTCGCGAAGATTCGAAGTATCAAATTATCCTACGACATGTACACACACAGACAAGAAGAAAAGAACAGAAACATAGGTACAAAGGTGATGCTTATTTCTAATGAAATCTCTTCCAGCATACCTGCAATAGGATGGTAGACAAATAAAGTAAAAAATAAGTAATAATCAGTAGTATTAGTAAGTGGTAGTGAGTAGTAGTAATATACAGGGTTACTGGTAACCCGACGTATTCCTTGCAGGACGTCATAGTAGGGTTAAAATGCAACAAATTAAGCCATTTATTTTTACAATTTTTTTTGTTCACTAGTCAACATTTTGTATGAAGTAACAGTTAAAATCACAAAAAAATAAATGTTTGTTTAGTGATATTTGCCAAGGGTTCGGGCATTTTTGAAATTTTAATTATGAACAAAGATCTGCTACGGCTTCAACTATGATATTAGGTTAAATTTCAGCACAGTCGCGCTGTAAATCATTTTTAAATGGGCTCCAAATTATTTAATCTGGGATTTTTCATAAAAATACTGAAAATGTAACCAACTCAAAAACTACTGAACTTCGGTAGAACATTTGGTGGCTTAATTTGTTGCATTTTAGCCCTACTATGACGTCGTGCAAGGAATACGTCGAGTTACCAGTAACCCTGTATAGTAAGTATAAGTAATATTCTAAAGTATTATTATCTGATATTAATACACACCCTTCTTTCACACAGTCTTGAACAGTAACAAAACATATGAAAATCCAATAACGAAGTTTTGGTAAAAAAATAAAACAGAATAACATCACGTGCCTACTTGCCTCGCGAGCCAATGGCATTTGTTATGAGACTTCAAGTGCACTCCGCTTTAGTCGGAACTTTTTCAATAAACGTGTGGTTGAAACAATTTTCAGGCCAAACGAGGTACGATATGTACGTGCACACAGCAGCAGGTTAAGTTAACACAAAATTCTCATTCGATTTTGAACTTAACCGTCAACATTTCAAGGTATAAAATCATTTGGAGAAATTTGACAGTTTCGTATAACCTAATGTGCCGGCGGCGACTGTACATTATTGGAATAATATCATTTCGTTCCCGAAAAGTATTTTCTGTTGAGTTGATGTGTTGATGGTCTGTGCTACACACCCTTAGACTATGACCACACCTTTCTGATACATGCTGTAGACTGCAGAATAGAGGATTTACTAGTCGCACATTATTTTAACCTTTTGACTGCTTGTGTCGCATTTATGCGATACATATTTCCGCGCCCCTACCGCTCGTGTCGTATTTCTGCGACAGAAAACATGCATAATTTTTTCGTTCTATTTTCGTCCTAATAAATGCGTGGTACAACTAAAACGAAATATATTTTTTTTATATGTAGCTGCGCACTAGGTGCATGGCAATTGATATTTAGCCAAGCGCTTAAAAAGTTAATCAGGTCGTGTTCTTGAAACGCTATGATATATGAATCAAGTACAACATAAGTTAATGCTAGCGAGTTCAATGATTCCAATATTTGTGGCAATTGAAATTTAATTTCGATTTGGAAATAAATAAACTTACACTAAATAGATTACGAAGATTTCAAAAGAAGTAATATTAGAAGTTTAATTACACTTGCTATAATATGTTTGCATTTAAATATAAATCACAAACAGAAGTAACGAAGGACATATCTACAATGCGGAGACAATAATACGACAGTAAATGAAAATACTTGCATTACTTATGCATAAGGCTATTTTGAAACTATCAAATAAATTCTAACATTGAAATAAAATAGAGATTTTTCAAACTAACTAAATAGTAGTGATCACAACCAAATCCCTAGAGTAAATGGACTCGAGAGGCGGGTTCTGGGCGCTGAATGGGGCAATGCGCGCAAGCAAAGCACTCAGGCGGCAGGATTTTTCTGACTTGATTTACATTGGTCAATACAACCTACACTAATGTATACCTAAACCTTCCGGAAGAACCTACCTACTTGTGACAACCCCATCAACCCCATCTGTTTTTTGATACATCCGTACAGACAGACTGACAGACAAACGCGCCAGGGCGATTTAGTTTAATTAATATGTGGTGATTGTTAAATCCTGCCCAAACTAGATAACGAACGCACTGAGTAACCAAGGACATAAAAGGTATTGAAATAATAATAAAACAACAAAAACGCAATTTATATTATTCTGTGAATCTTACAAGAACATTATCTAAAAATGAAGCCGGAGCTGATAATTTGTTCTGGTATCTCGCCCACCCCAGATCACTTTCATGACATGCCAGCAATAGCCCAAAGTTCTGTTCGTACTATACAGCTGCAGTAATATGACAACATGTCGTCTAAAGGATTATTTGTCGATTGGTTTTCATATAAAATATACATGTAGCAGTTTCTTTGGCTAATAGGTATGCCTTGTTCTTATTCGGCCTCTAAAAAGTTGAGATCCTTCTCCCCCTAAATGAATTAATCTTTCAAGATCGGAGGAGTAGCGAGAGGTCAGTAGGTAGGCGAGTACACACAATAAGTCCAATAAACAAGCGTGGGACAATGAAAATCCAAAATAAATCAGCACAACGAACAAGCAAACGGCAGAGCGTTCAAACGACGCGGACGTCTGACATCTGGCGTTTGTTTTTTTCATAGAAATGGGACTGGACGTCAAGTGTAACAGAATCGATAAAATAATCGAAACGCTTGAAAGATAAAAATACGTTTATAAACTAAAACCCGACTACTGAAAAGGATGAAACAAGAAAGTACCTTCCGTGTCGCTGTACTAACATACCTATAAGCTATGGTAGCATGCGACCATGTGAAGATACTTTCTTGTTTCATCCTTTTCAGTAGATAGGATTTAGTTTTTAAACTTATTTTTTATTTTATTATTTTGGGGCTTATTTCAGTTATATGTATATTTATGAAATGTGCTAATTAAGCCGAAAAAACATGCACGTTGTGTATCAAATGAAAGGGTTATTTGATATATAACACGGCATATTTTTTTTTAAAGTAATTTCTTTATGTACGCTAGTGGGCGCTGTATTCAATTTATTGTGACGTCACATAGCCTATAAGCAGCGGACGATAAAGACGCTTCCAACGATACCTCAATTGCCCAATTATGACTAGGAGTTTAGAAGTTGAGGGAACAGATGAACATACATACATACCGGTCAAAATCATAACCCTCCTTTTTGCTTCGCCGTAGTCGGGTAAAAAATAGAATTAGCTTTTCTCGAGCACTATTCAGCTAACATTTTTCGTCACAAAATAGGTAGTAAGATTAAACGAAGCAGCACATTCCGAAGCTTTCAGTTATTATTATTTGATTTTTATTAGAAAAAAGTGGAATAGAGCAGAGTGGATTAACACTAAAAAACAACACCATTTTCCAAATCAAAACCCTGTGAAATCAAAAGCAACAACAAGCAAATAAACAGGACACCGAATTGAACGCCATACATTCCCGCCAAAAACTCTGATTGCCACTTCTTAGTTTCAGAAAATAAACCGTTTTGATACCTGTTATCAATAATCGATGTAAGTACAGTTACGTTTTGACATTCTGGAAAAGCAATATGGACCCCTCCCTAGCTTGCCGTACTGTATTATTTCCGCTTGAACTGTCATGTCAATCAAACAACGCAACTAAGATACTTTTTTTATGTTTACCAGTTCACGACAGTTCTAGGAAATCATTAAACGCTAAATTATTCATGAATGAATACTTAAATATCACGAGTTATTGTGGGATTACTATTCATGCTTGGGGCAGTCATTTAGCCATCTCCTTTAGTATACATGAAAATATATACGATTACTTCCGTAGGATGTACTCGTACAAAAGAAAGCAAAAAACTGAACGAAGTCCGAAAACGGGGATTTTCGAGCACCACGCATTTAGCACGAGTCTTTTGAAGCTGCATACTTGATTTTAGGCCATTGGTATCAACCCTAACAACGTCCCAAAAAAATATAACCCTGCAATTTTTTGCGACCTATGTACGATGTTTTAAATAACTGGCCCTAACCCAATTATGTATTTTATTAATTGGAATAAAGGCAATTGGAATATTTAATGCTCAAAACCGGCTATAAACTAGAAAATAATTACGAATGCAGACTTTAATCACATCAACTGTCTAAAAAGTTGATTAATAAATCCGCTTTTTAAATTAATCTTAATGGCGCCGACTTTCCCGTTGGGGTCGTGTTATGAGATTTTTTGGTCTTGTTCCAACATGCTTTGTTACTTTCTACTTAAATTAAAAGCCTAATAAGAATGAATTGAAATTTTCCAAGCGTCATGATTATGATGAAGGTGCAAAATGTAAATTGAAGTTTGAATGTCAGTTAATTATGAACTTCTTAATAAAAAAGGCATAGTGATTTAAAAATATTTTAGTCAAAACTGCGAGAAGTGTGGTGGTAACGTGAAGAAGAATTAATTAGTTTTGAACAAATATTTATTATAGTTGTAAGTAGAAAACTTAATAATGTACCTATTTATTTGAATAGTAAACTCAAACTCAAAGCATTTATTTCAATTAAACCATTTACAGGCACTTTTGAATTGTCAAGTGGTCGGTCAGTCACAAATATGAAGCTAGTTGCCCATTCCAAAGCGTAGTAGGTACCTATGGAGAAGAACGGGCAAGAAACTCCATGGACACTCTTTTAAATTATATTGTTACATAAATATTATGTACATCATTAATCTTGTATATAGGCATAATTATATGTGAGAACGATGTAAATAAGACGTACACATTGAGTGTCCAGTGTACAGCTAATATAAATTCAAACAAAACAATCCATAATAATAATAGTAAGTAATTTTACCAAGTTTACATAAATCCAATATTCTAAACCGAAGAGTTATTCCGTTTATTTAACTGAGAATATAAGCCCACTATTAACTACAAAATGTAAATGTTATTTTCCAATAACTGTTGACAGTCTCGTTTACATCAATTCAAATAAAACTTTGGATCTTGTCCAAAACTCAAGTTAAAATAAATGAACATTTAGCAATTTTTATTTTAGAACCCAGTAGTCTAATTACCTACCTATTTTATAAAGATTTTTCATTCAGAGCTTACAATATCTTATGATACTTTTAGTTTTCTTTTTGCTTAAAATTATTCTACAAATGTAAGTATGATGAAGGTCATGGTGTTTGAAAGAGAAGAGGATGACATCCTCTGACATCACACACCGACACATTGTGTCGGTGTGTGATTTGAAAATAGATGGTAATAGTGGCAAGTAAATAAATTTGTATACAGCGTGGCGCTTTAATAGCGACATTAATTTGACACAAGTATACGGTTTCACGTTTTCGTTTTATGAACATATTTTAATTTCAATAAACGTTATAATTTATTGATTTATTTACAATTTTCTAAAATAGCATCTTGGAGCAACCTGTACTTAAAGGCGAACTGAAGGAAATAGAGAGCCATATGTCCTGTGCGTGGCGCAGGCGGTAGTTTTCAATTTTCGAATTATATTATTTGAATATATTTTTTATGATTACTGGCCACTAGCCCTACCCGTGTGTTAAATTAATGTCGCCATTATAGAGCGCCACGTTGTATATGGGGAATCTGTTTACAAGAGATGGTAAGATTGATGTAGATCTGGAAGGAGAGAAAATGTGAGCAATAAAGTGGGTGGTCCAAAAAGGCTCAACTGGCTTCACAATGAAGTGCTGGTACCTACGCCTAGTTCTACGCCTAGTTTTTTTATTGATCTTGATAATAGTGAAAATATTAACAGCGTTAATTACTACGTTTGGTCACGTTGAGAAGATGAGTGAAAAGTGTGTTGGGTCGGCTTCCAGTCTAACTAAATGCAGCTACCAGCATTTTACATGGAGCGGCTATACCTATCTACACCTATCTGACGGTCAAATAAAAAGCGACTAACAGAAGACAAGGCAATGTAAGTGGAAACGCCGGCAGGGGACGTCCTAGAAGGACATATAGTTACCTTATTGGTGATATTTTTCAGAAATGCCAGGTGTGTAGTACTCTCAACCGGCATGCGAGTTTGACCAGCATTGCGATTCTGTAACCATCTCACCGTGAACACTTATGTGAAGTGAGCGTGGAGTGAGCTGCCAGTGTAGTCTCACTGATGCTAGGGATTGACCAAGCATTACATTTACAATCATAATCGAGTTTTTATATAAGCTAATTCTTTTGATCATTTTATATTATTTCAAAGCTAGTATTTAAGTGTCTGTGAGTTTTTAAAAAAAAAACAGCAACACAGAAATTCAGTCAGAAACTAGTTTAGGAAAAAAAAAGAACTTTTTTCAGTTTCTGACTGAATTTCTATTTTGGTGTTTTATTAAAAAAACCCGTACATAGTAATTTTTGCCACTTAAATACTAGCCTTGAAATAATATAAAATGATCAAAAGAATTAGCATAAATAAAAACTCGATTATGATTGTAAATGTAATGCTTGGTCAACCCCTAGCATCAGTGGGATGACACTGACAGCTCACTCCACGCTCACTTCACCTAAGTGTTCACTTCACGGTGAGATTTTTACAGAATCGATGTATGAACGTAAACGAAGCAAAAGGAGTGTATAACGATCATAGCAGATAGCGTTCTGTTGTTGCTACCTACCAAGAGAAGAAGAAGAAAAGGCGTGAGTTTATTTATGTAGGTACTCGTATGAGAATTATTAATTTTTCAAAGAAAACTAACAACAAAGTAAAACACTTTATTTCAAGAACTTGCGAGATAAATATTATCTAGGTATCTTCACTCGTCACAACTAGACAACAAAGCAGAATAATAAAACCTTTAACGTAGCAATAAAGAGGATATTTATCTACACTTGGGAGCAAACAAATCGAGCCACTTCCTTTTTTCACGTATAATCATATATTAATCAATTTATATCAAGATAATTTTCATGAAAAACAATATTATTTTAAATCATAACATCAAAATTGCAGGCTTTTGTACTGAACTAGCATTGTTGTGCTAGTATGGCCAAATTAATATTATGATGAATAAATGTTATGGAAAACGTCATTATCGAAAATGAAAAATATAGCATATTAATTTATGGATTAAATTAATTATGACACATGATAGATTATGACCAATGAATTTAGTGAAAATAATTTATGTAATTTCACGATAATGGCAACTGAAGCGTTATTTCTAATAAAATTATGGCAAAACAAGTATGGTATATAAAATTATTGCATTTTAAATATTAGTAAACCCTTAGGCAATATAAAATTATATGTTTTGAATTGATACGTTTCATAATGACAAAAATAATAACCATTAAACGTGAAAAAAGGAAGTGGCTCGATTTATTTGCTCCCAAGTGTTTAGAATAGGTAGTGAGAACACTGTACACAATATTATCTTATACAGGGTGGCAGGGACATCCATGCGCAACCTGTTACCATTTATGCAGTATATGATTCAGAAGCCCCCTGCGTTGAAATTATTCTTTTTTTTATAACCGTCGACAAATGGTTTCATGGTTACAGTTTGCTCGTCAATGGCCCGGCCCTGCCACCCTGTATACATATAACAACATTCTTTTATAAGGTCAAATGGTAATAAAGGAATCATCAAAAATACAGAGGCCACTTTTAGAACTACATTGTGTAGTCTGGTAACTTCTAATGTCGAACGATCACAAATAATAATAGGTTTCAAAATCAATTTCAGAGGTTTCTTGTTCAAGTAGATAGCCTACCTTTCATAGACAGAAAAATAACTCGCTTTGAATTTCACAAAAAAAGGGGTGTTTCGTTGATAATGTTATACAAACAACAAGAAACATACAAAATAATGAGCGCACAAAATAGTAAATTTTGGTACAAGTAGCGACAATATTGTTTTGCAGGTTTATAAACTACGTAACCCGCTCACTCGTACCACAACCACACCACATCGCAGCGGCAAAATGTGGGCAAGCAGTAGTTACACTGGTTACGTGTGAACAGTGTTACTGCAGCTTTTTGCAGCTGCACTGTGGTTGCGTTGTCGCTAGTAGTTGCCATGTGTTACTTTGTGGCTAGTGTTGGCAGACAGACAGATCGTGGCGTGCGATGTAGCCGGCCGCTGGTGGATGCGTTTTGGCTGCGACCGTGGCCGGTATCGCCCACACGGTTGATTTTGACGGCCGAATGTGGTCTGTGTGAATAAACTATTAATTTTCATACAAATTAGCGCCCGTCCACGTTTTGTCGCTGTGGTGTGGTTGTGGTACGTGTGATCGGGCCCTAAAACCGTGTTGTAACCATTTCATACAACTGATAAAGAAAGCTATTTGTATTTTGAACATGGAACCCATTTAGAATTATATAAATATTATCTTGGAAATTCAAATAAATAGCATAGTCCTCCAAAAATAATCAAACTCAAACTTAAACTCAAAGCATTTATTTCAATTAAACCAATTACAGGCACTTTTGAACTGTCAAAGAGTTGATCAGTTAGTCAGAAAATTGAAGCAATATATTACAAAATCCAGTGTACTTTATTCTTGTTACTTTAATATGTGAGAATAATGTAAAAAAAAATTAAAAAACGATTCAAAATATAAGATTAAAAATAAGGCCTGGCAGTAAGAGATGACCAGTCTTAACCAACGGCGGCCGTTCACGAACATGACGCGTGGATCAGCACCTCCGTTTTTTTTTTTTTTTTTTTCCGGGTTAGAAAATCCTCATAGATGTCCGCCGCCCTGGGGCGGGCGGCGGGGTCTGTCAGACTCTTACTGACTACAAACCACCCCGGTGTTCCATCTTACACCTACGCCGGGGGTCGCGGGAACGTACGATCCTTCCGCAACCCCCGACTAGTGCCGGCCCGCCACTGCGGGCCTCTTCGGGTCTGGGGGGGGAGTGAAGTGTTTGACTCCCCCCGCGACGTCTAAGACGGGCGCGCGTGGAACACTACGCGCCGCCACCTCGGGTCCTGGTGTGTGGGGGCCGACGGACGTATCAGCACCATCCAGCTCAACCCTTTTGTGGGGAACCTAATGATCCAACACACGTGCCACCATCAGTGAGACATCTAAGTGAGCATGACATACTCTCAACTGCCATGCCCTTTCAATCCAATATGGATCTTAATAACATAATAATCGGATCCATGTTACCTAATTCACAACAACAAAATTAAAAAAAATCTTCTAAATTATACGAAACTATAGTTTGTAATGTAATGTATGAAAATCATTAATATACACATATTGAAGTATTGAACAATTGAAACTTGACTAAATAAAAATTAACAATCATTAATATCGTTATGTCAGAAAAAAATAAAAATAGGGATGCATCTCTTCCAAACATTAAAAATTTAACTAGTGAACTGGCTGTGAAGCAGAACCAGCATTAAGCAAAGCATTTTTAACTACGATTTATCAACCAACTTATAATAATATGCTTGCCTAAATGTTATAGTGTGCGTAATGTATTATGTTTTCTCACTTCTTCTCCTTTTAGGTAGTTGAAGAATATCGAGGAGTATTTTACACATATAAAAGAAAAGTGTACTTTAGACAATCTGAAACGTGGTTAACCTAATTTTTCCTTTTTTTAATATAATTTCTAGTGTTAAAATTATGCCTGTCAATAAAGTATTGAAAATTTACAAAAACACCCGACTCAAACTAAAACCTCTAAAAAGTAAAATAAAAATAAATGTACTGGCCCTTTGAGTTTAATATAAGTTTTAGGTAATATTTTAAACAAAACATCGTCGCGTCGGGGGACGGCTAATGTTAATTAATAACATGGCGACCCGGTAACAAGTCGTCACGCGTCATGTCGATAGAAATGTCAAATTGAAATGAAATGTCGTTTGTTTTTTGACGGAATCTTATGAGAAATAATAAATAAACTATAATTTACATTAATGTAGGTAACCGCCACCATAGTCCGTTTCCCTGAAATCCATGAATGACCAGCCTAATCACTTAGCAAAGTACTCGTTATGTTTATTAGCTTTTACTTGAGATAGGAAAAACTTTCACTCTCGTTCGGTGATCCTTAATGAGTTTCGGGGCTGTATTGTACGGAGTAGGAAATGAAGTACGTGGTCAGCTTACCGTTAAAAGAACTGACCAAATTGTTGGTATGTTTGTTTGACTCAAACTGAACATTGGTAGTGTGGAAACTTGTAGAATGTTTGCTCACGCGTTATTTTGGGACAGAGAAAAATACTTGTTTGGAATCTTGAAGTTGTAAATTTTTCAGTAACAAGGATACGAAACAATAAAAGTGCCCCGTGAAGAATATAAATCTAATTAGTAAATGTCGGTAGGTAGAAAACCGTGAAAGTTTGATTGATACAGCGCATAGCAATTATATTTGCTTCCCTCACGGGATCTTAAGTAGGTAGGTGACTAGATAAAATTTTACTTATATTAGTTTTTACTATTGCGATGACTTGCGTGTCTAATTTAGGGAAGGGAAATCGTAAAAGTAATAATTAATACATTTTGCAAACACCTTTTTGTTCCACCAAAAATCTATGCAAATAATTCTATTCCAACACATTCCAATCATGCGAAAGCCTTTACGTTACTCTAAAGCGCTCTTAAATAACAAACTAAATATTTTAAATAAGCAATGTATTGTTAAAAAATAAAAATATCAACGCTTCCTTTTATTGTGCTCTCGAAGGCTCAGTCGATCTTTTTAGAAGCCTAACGGGCAATAAACAAGAGCTGAAAAAGTATTTTGACTCCAAAGTATCGTGTTACAAATTAAATTTAAAAAGTTGGAAAAGCTCTTGGCTCTTGGCTGAAAGAAACACGATAAGAAAATAAAAGGTTATAGATCACTAATAGCGAGGGAAAACCTTTTTTTTTTACTGTCTGGTTGTCGATGCAAGGTAGGAAAATAGATGGCCAAACATCCATTTTGACAACACTTAACGAAGCGTTACAGTTTGAAAGGAGTGTTAATTTGATTGGTTTTGATGATTGCACCTTTAGCAAAAGAAGAGCTCTGTAAACGTTTTATATATTCGCACTTAATATATTGTTTTTGCTTATCGAAACAGATATTGGCACACCAAAAACGCAATACCTCATGTCTATACCTTTCTTACATTCGAACTGACTTCCTCAATTAGGAGATCAAAGTAGTTCATGTTTTATGTAACTTTACTTTGAAGATCTGATGTTTAAGGGCCTCGTCTCTATTTCAAGCAAAGTGTCATAGTTAAGGCGAACCCAAAATAAATTGGGGGCTTTTTGTAACGATTTATTTCACTATTACAATTTATATGTATTAGATTTTTGACGTGACAACGTCTTATAACTCGATGGAGCCGGCTGCACGCACGAAAAAACATGACTCATGCGGCGTTACCTCGCTCTGAGGCGTTCCATTTTAGACTTGAAGTGCAAGCGAGAGCGCGGAACGAGCGACAAAGAGGCACAATCGGCCTCCGCGTTCGGCAGCGTTCGACATCTGTCTCTCTCCTACTTGAGTGAGCGATGCGTCCGCGTGGACAGCTGCTATACAATAATACATTTACATGTTTTCGTCAAGTATGAAGTGCAGTCAAAAGTGAATGTGGTGTCAATTGTTTATAGCAACGATTACGATTACGATACGATTTGTTTATAGCAATGATTTTTGCGGCGATAGAGGTAAAAATTGACATAATTGTATTTATGCGTACAAATAAATGTAACTTGATCAATTCAATAAGTTGTGATTTCCATTTACCTCCTTCTCTATATCCATACAAAATATCAATCAAACAAATAATATTAAAATTTTCTTTTGAAAAATGCAACCATCCCATCAGTATTTTCTTATGACGTTGTCACGTTCAACTATCGTCAGTAAACCGACTTTACAGACAACAGATTTTTTTAAATATGTATTGACTATTTGATTAATACTCTGACTGAAGGAAAACGCTATTGTGTTAAATTTCCTTGATAGAATTAAATTTCGAAAAGACCTCTACTTTTTTATATTTTTTTCTGTAATTCTAAAATCCTAAGTCTTTCATTGCAAAATTGCATTCAAAATGTGTGTATTAGGTAATTCAAAACTCTGGCTGCAAATATTTTTGATACATAGCTTAATTTATGTTTAAACCATTTTTATTCGGTTAGGCGCTTACGTTGTTTTATTTTGGTTCCCGTGCATTTTTGCGCTCTCTTTTTTCGCATGTGGAAGTAATTGACTCTGTCACTTTCATAAGCCCGCCCCTCGAGCTAAGATTAATTTTTTGTTGTAACTAAGGCACTACCAGTATTAAGTGGCTCATGACGTAATGCGTCATGTTTGTATGAAAGCTTTTTCTTGCTAAAAGCAAGTTCCATCATGTTACAACACCACGCAGGGCAATTATAATGTTTTATTTTTATGTGTATATTCTAAAAATTAACGATTTTCCGACTTAACTTGTGCTGTGAGACCTCGCTTCTTGCCTTTCATGATTCGAGTAGAACGGGAAGTACCATAGGTTTTTCTTTATTTGTGAGTATCAAAATATGTCGCTTATATAGCCGTATTATTCTATTGCGTTGATTTAGAAGGTTGACTTTTTTAGAGCTCCATGGGAATTTCAACTTTATACCTTCCTTGGCTTCCTGGCTTCCTGAGAAAAACGGTTTTGACAGACAGACAGATAGACGGACGGACGGACAACGAAGCGATTCTATGAGGGTTCCGATTTTTCCTTTTGAGGTACAGAACCCTAAAAACACTCAAACATCGTGGCCGGGAAATCATCAATGTCTGACTGACAGACAGACTGGCCCTCACAGTTACCACTTGTTAACCTGATTATAATATTTGGGTGGTGATAAAGCGTAAATGTGTGAAAAAATACACATACATGCAGAACTTAAACGTCACATAAAGTTGATATGGACGTCAGTTAACAGCGACGTCGCGGTTACAGACATTGGAGGAGTCTGGGCACCGTATTGATAAGCTCCGTCAGTTCGTCCGTCGTAATAGGTAGACACTTGAATTTTTCACAGAGTGTGTACTACTATGACAACAAATAATAATCATTTTTATATGCCTCTTTTCAATCAGTTATGGTATGGGGAGGTATTTTTATGGGGGCACGTACGGAACTCCGTGTCATTGATAAATAAATGATAAATGATTTTATTTCTGTAAGTAGGTTTGAACAAACACTTTTACACGTCAATCATATTTTTTTTAAACTAGATGCGTTTTCTATCTGACTACTCTGAGAAGAAAGGCCGAAACAAAGACAGAGGTCACCGTCTCTTTTAAAGTCCAGACAAAATCTTGGTCAGGTCATGTGAAAGCTATGTAGATCGGTGTCTGCAATGGTCTTTTGAGGAAAGAACCACACAGATTGAGTGGACCTGTCCAGTCAGTGCACGCAATTGTCAGTAATCGTGCAGCTCAACTTAGACTCAAGGAGCTCAACGATTCGACGAACAATACCAAAGAAAGGACATTTGAGTAGGCCGCATAAATTACTCAAACTGCCAGATCATGATTACGCTGAGAAAAATAAAAAATTAATTTAAATAAATCAATGACCGACATAGTTCTCACATTCACAATAATTAGAATAATATTATAATAATCTTTGAGGACCATGTAGATTTGTGTCTGAAATGGTCTTTTGAGGAAAGAACCACACAGATTGAGTGGACCTGTCCAGTCAGTGCACGCATTTGTCAGTACCCATTGAGAATGGATCACCAGCAGCGGCACGATATGTAACTTAGATTTTGGAAGAAATTGTGGTGCCATTTGCCCTTTTTTTAGGAGATAGATTTGTTTTTAATGAATCATAAAGCACGCCATTATACTGCGGCCGCAGTTGACGTATACCTTCGAGACGTTGAAATCAATGCTATGGGGTGGCCAGCGCGGTCGCCCGACTTAAGCCCCATAAAGCATGTATGGTGAAAGCAGTTCGTAGAGCTAGAGGTTGCAACACTTAGTACTGATTATAGCCCACGTTATAGCCATTCCTAAGCATGTTTGATTAAAACGAATCAAATGATAAGCACAAAAAGGTTTATTTCCTGTAAAAAAAAAATTTTTTGCTTAATTTGGTTAAGTTTTGTCATTTGAATGAAATTAACAATAAAGAAAAAAAAGTAAACAAAATCCAAATTAATAAACTTAATTGTCACAAATATCCATGATACTTTGTTTTATACAAACTATTAACATGCTCACAATCGGTATCAGAGTCACAATTGATGGAGGACGCCGTATTTGACCCGTTGCAACGGGTCAAATACGGCGTCCTGTTGTAACGAAACCGTAGCGAGATCTAATTCGATCCCAACGCCATCTGTCGCGCTCAAAGACAACTCTGTCAGATGACAGATGTGAAACCATTTTTTTAACCAGTTTTTTTATGTTCCATTATTTGTAATAGGTAGGTACTTAATTTTTTTATTTTATTTATTTAAACATTAAAAAAAAACTTTAATTCATGCAGAATTATAGTTAAACTTACATAAAACAACTTATACATAAATAATTAACAAAAACATTTTTTTTTAAAGATTTTTTTTTTCATTTCGTCTGCTTGCGTGTAATGGGTTTAGTTCTTCTGCTCTCATATAATCTACACAACGGGCTATGATGTGGTTTTCACCATCCTTTAATGATTCTTTTCTGGGGGGTTTATGTGTATAATACATTAATACTTACCACATATCACTAAAAATCCAAAGTTCTGACGTATCTTACCTAAGTAAGGTAAGCAAATCACACCTAGGTGAAACCGGGGCTGGTGGCTGGTTGACAATATTTTCATAAGGGGACGGTAATAGACGAAGTATAAAAACATATTTTTATTAAATTGAACTGCATAAAAACAATTTGTAAGTTATAATTGCGTTGCTAAGTGACGTAGATTAATTAAATTGCATACGGCATTAAATTCCTATCCGATAGCCTATCTGTGCTCAAAGCTTTAGAAAACAAACAAACTAACAATAAACTAATTTTTGAGTGCCATTTAGCTCTGGAGAGGTTATCGACGTTTAATCGCATTACCCTCCAATGGATCAAAGGGCATAGTGGATCCTTAGGCAATGATGCCGCTGACGAACTTGCGAAGAGAGGCTCTGATATGGAAGTGCTAGGTCCGTACCCACTTCTCCCTCTGCCTTTCTCACAATTTCGTGCGTGGATTCGCCAAAGATCGACCGAACTCCATAACAACAGATGGTCACGGGCAACAGACTGTAGACAGTCCAAATTGACTTTACCAATTGTAGACCCGCGGTTAACCAAAAAACTTCTCAACCTGAGTAGAAATAACCTCAGAATAATTATAGGAACAATTACGGGCCATAACCCCCTTAACAAACATCTTTTTAACATAGGCGCCACAGATAGCCCCCTTTGCAGGGGCTGCCTTGACGCCGAGGAATCAGCCGCCCACGTTATCCTGGAGTGCGAGGCTGTGGCTTCTCAACGGGAAGAAATCCTCGGAACAGTGAGGTCGCTCCGCGAAGCCTGTGAAGCCCCCAGGAGGCTTCTGTGCTTTTGGGCGGAGCTAGGCTGGCTGTGTTAGCCAGTATCCCCACGCACAACGGACCAAATGAGAGTCTTAAGTGCGGAAAAGGGAGTCCCCATCATCATCATCATCATAATTAAATTGCAGAGGCGGAAACCTGAATTTCGAATTTCAATTAAAGTTGCAGATAATGTTTTCGTTAACTTTGCCTGCTGTCAGTACTGCATTTAAACTCTGTGTTGCCAGTACCTACCACAAAGTCATAACAACATGATTTTGAACTTAAAAGTCTCGCAACTTTTGTTCACCGTTTATTTTTTCGTTTTGCTCGGCTCTTAAGGGCCCTAGCGTTATATATGTTAAATAACCTACTTCCTCAAGAATTGGGCTATCAAATGCAAAAATAATTTTTAATCCGACTGGAAGTTCCAGAGATAAGCGCGTTCAAACAAAAAAACAAACAAACTCTTCAGGTTTATTATTAGTATGGATTGATATATTTAAGATTTTAGTATACAACATAAATGTACGCGTTGTACAGTAAATTTTTAACAGAACATGATAAAACATATAACACGAGATATTGTCAAAATTTATGAAATAAGAACAATGTAAAAATAACAAACCACTCAATTGAAAAGTTCAACTTTTAATTATCTTTCAGCCAAAAAACGTGGCTTTAGAAGCCACTCTCTACATAAAGATAATATCCACCTTTTTCCATCTATACAGATACTCCAATACTCTCAAGACACTAGATAGACCCAATTATCTCGGCAGATTGATTGTACGTTCCGCCAAGCAACAGGATTAGATTAGCCAATGTCTTACTCTAGATAACTCTGTCGTGGCTGAATATCTGTGCTGCTAAACTTAGATGGTTCGATTTTCTGAATGTAATATATTTTCGGCTCAGCAATTGATTACGATATGATATTTTTTTTTGTCAATGAGGTTATATAATATTAGAGGTTAAAGTATGAAATTGCCGATTTGTACTGAAAATTTTAAATTCGTTTCAATTTCGAAAGTTTCCATCACGAAAGCGTTTAAGGGTTGGACCTCATCTGGCAGCACGGAATCGCATTTGTTCCGCCTGTGCTACCACGTGCTGCAGTATGCTGCCGCATGCAAACGCGCGCTGTCGCATTCCGCAGACAAAAAAGGCGATCGCACGCGTCAGCATGCTGCAGCATGGGTGGCATACTGCCGCGTTCTTTCATGATCAGTTTAGTTTCAAGCGCGAGATGGATAGGACCACGGAAGAGAGAGCAGTGATTCTAGCGTGTATTTTGTACATTGTGTACGTGTATCATTGTTATTTCCATCCGTACGGCATGAATGCACAGGCTGCACTGAGCTGACGAGCGGCCGCGTGCGCCATTGTACGATAGAGTGAGACAGCATGCGATAGCAAGTGATCGGCGGTGAAAGGATGCGTTAGCATGCTATCGCGCGCTTCAGCGTTCCGGAGTTCCCGGCCGACCATTGCATTTTGTCCGTGATGCCGATCGCCTCGAGGATTCCGCCGCGTGCTATCGCATTATGCTTTCTATCTCGGTCTAGCAAATGGCAGTTCTAAGCGACAGAAAGAGAAAGGGCGACGGAAAAAGGCGATTCCGTGCTGCCAGATGAGGTCCAACCCTAAACCATAATCGCACGGTGCGCTCATTAGCAGTCCTCTCTCCAAACGAAACATTGATATTGCGAGCTGTTTCTGCCGCGTTAGTTCTGCGTCGGAACACGTATTCAAAAATAACTAGAATTTCCGAAGTATCCATCTTTCTTGTCTAAGCTGAATAAAAAAAACAACTGAAAGTCGACAATCGAATGTTGCACATTTTTTAAAAGAAGAACTTCATAAGTACCATGTGAAAAAAGTTTCACTCGAAAATCTCAAACCATGAAGGTTCTATGTCAATTCGAAGTACCTAATACAATAAAACGGCAATTTCATACTTTAACCCCTATTACTAGAGGAGCAACGTCCTATTAACAATTTCGAAAAACCTAAACCACTTACGTGTTTAAAGTCGTAGATTTGAAACGAATACATAAAATGTCAATTATGTAAATCTGTCAAAAAATCTATGTTTGTCTCATTTCTTCTAACGTCAAACTAATTACGTTGGAATAAGACAAGACATTGCTATCGGAAAAACGGCCAGAGTTGCCAATGATCAAGATAATTTCCCTAGAATGAATGTAGGTATTAATTGAATCAATTACCATGAAAGGTATTCAGGAACTTTCCATGGATTAAACATTTAAAGAAATTGACAAGGATTAGGTACGTATTAGCCCAACTGTCGCTAATGAGACACAATTACCTTTCTATTGTGAATTTTCGAAGAATGAAAGGGAAGAAAGAAAATAACGTAAATATTATATTTCATAACTAATAGGACTGTATCAAATAACTATTGTTTCAAATGGAAAGATAAAAAGTATGACACTTAATAGAAATTACGAAGACAGTTCTAGTTTTCACTACCGAGTTAGACAAGTTTGTCGATCTGTGCCGCATAAAGGTACTTTAAAAAATCTTAAAGGTATTTTGGATTTATAAACTAACTTGTATTTGATCGTAACTAAACAATTCGATTTAATAATCGATTACTTATTTACTTTAATTGAATAATTAATAGAAATTACGAAGACAGTTCTAGTTTTCACTACCGAGTTAGACAAGTTGGTCGATCTGTGCCGCATAAAGGTACTTTAAAAATCTTAAAGGTATTTTGGATTTATAAACTAACTTGTATTTGATCGTAACTTAACAATTCGATTTAATAATCGATTACTTATTTACTTTAATTGAATAAAAACCTATTTTTTTTCGTAAAGCATCACTCTTTTTAACACAATGTGATCAAAAGCAATCTATAAATTTTCATTTAAAAATATAACCTCGCTTTACGTCTAAGATTAATTATTGGTAATAAAATTAATTTTGGTGACAGAAGTGGTGATATATTAAGCCAAAACCTTCGACATACACGTGAATGTGTTTCTTTTCCATTTAGTGAATGTTTGGGTACTCTACAGTATGTTTAAACCTAACAGACTACATATAATAATAATTTAGACTTACAGGAACATACATTGGTCATTCACTAAACTCCCAACAGTCTGGCAAAATCAAAATCGTTTTCACTGGTAATACTGATGCCAAAAACAATGTGTTTTAAATTTATTTTGTCTTGTAATGTTTTTTGTTGGATAATCTGAAGAAAATAGAGCAAACGTACTTGTAAATTGTAACACCACTTACTATACAGGAAGATTTTTTAGTCACCGTCCAAATTATGATATATTATTCTTTGGCGAAAATCATTGAATAAATGTTTTTTCTTTTAGTATCACTCAATACAAAAATATTAAGATATCACATCACAAAGTTATCTATAAAAAGTTTATGTTTCTGGACACTGCCGCGCAGTGCGTACGCGCTAGTTGAAGTTACGTGGGCCGGTCCGCCCCGCGCGCCGCCGCAATTCATTGTTAACACAATAATAAACAAAGTTGCAAATTTTCCCTTCATACTTTCACGGGCTTAGGACCGTCAATAAGCAAAAGGTTTGTGCTATGTTCATTAAGATTAGAATGTAATCCATTAATCAATTACAAATAAAGTAAAAATAAATTAGTTAAATAAGAACTTTATACCTTATTAAAACCGTGCCAAAACATTTTGCTATTAGGCGTATTTAAAAAAAAATTATCAACGTACAAATAATTAATAATTTTATCAAAATCATCTTAGAACAATCACATTAACAGTACTTTAATAAATGTTCAAAATGCATACCGTTTCTCTCTAAACAGAGTCTTGCACGTTTTTGCACATTATTTTTAATTTTGTTGAGCACTACAGTGTCACTTTTCAAATCAAATTCATAAGGTTTCGAAATGACCACCAATGTTCATTATGCTGATTATACAGCCCCACTCGAGTGAACAAGGCCTCGTTAGTCCACAAAATGTTAGCATCGGGGTGTATGATGATCAGCCACTCGTAGAAGGCTCGACGAGGAACGGCGCGCGGCGTCTGCGTCGTTCAAGGCCTGTGCCTTTTGAAAATGGTACGGGTGCAACCCAGCAGTATGGAGAAGTTTCCACACGGCATATTGACTTACGCCGAAGCGCCGCGCTGCATCTCGCGTACTCGATCTAGGGCTCCGTTCAAAGATATCGAAGATATCTCCTTCGATCTCTACTGCGAGTCTCGGCCTGCCACGTCCTTGAGCGTGTGGAGGAGCTATAAATTGGCCATGGTCTAATAGCCTCTGATTTGCGGCCAAAATCGTTTGGCGATTAGGTACTGAAGGATTTATTATCCCTTGATTGCGAAGGCGAGGAATACTTTCTGCTTCGTACAGTCTCTGGGCACCGTTCAAGCTTTCTCCACTAAGTATGTGGTGGCGCCTTACACCAAATACTTGGGCGGAAATATAAATTGTTTGCGTTTATCCCAGACGCAGGGAGCTGGTTTGATTGAATGTGGACTGTATTATTGCGGGGGTTGAAAAGGTACGTAGGTAGGTCTGACCTTGCAAATGCGACACGAATAAGGACGACGAACTTGTAAATTGGACAAAGGAATTTGGCAGGAAACATGCAGCACCACTGACCTGTAGATTCGCCGTCTTCAATATATATCCTCCGCGTCGGTCGGCAGAGGGTTCGAGTCCTTGGTGAATTCAGGGGCAGCGCACGAGGGAGGCGCACAGACGCCTTTCACCACATAAACACGCACTTTTCGTAGTGTCTTAGACAATAGTTCGTAAATACACTCGCGGCAATTCGCAACCGTAAGTTATTAATAAATTAATAAGGGAGCATGTTCTTAGTAACGCTACTCTCGTTCAAGTGGTCGAGAGTCTTCACACAGTCACCGTCGACGGTGACAAGGACAGCGATAGTCCAGGTGTGCATGTGGGAAAAGGATGGGACACGATAGGATAGAGCGACGCATTTTGCAAGTCATTTTTACTTCTACCCTACAATTAAAATCATGAACGAATACGAAATCCAACATCCTCCCAGCCTTGAAGAAACCCTTCAAAAAAGGTTAGAAAATCAAGAAAATTGCTATATTCAGCAACTTCAAGTAACGGGTATTTAGTAACTAGAGCGGATAAATATAATGAAATTTCTAAACTAAACTTAGCTAACGTAAGCTAATTAATACTTATTAGCGAAAATATGTAGGTATACGAGTATATAAATATATTGACTATTGAGTCGGAAGCGGGCATAACCGCACTACTGGTCGTTTATAAGTACCGGTCTTAGTTTTTACTTCCGCTACGCGAACAACACCATCCTTACCAGGGTATACATTGGTAACAATTCCTAATGGCCACTGTAAGGGTGGAGCGTTATCTACATTTAACAACACTACGGTACCGACTGTGATCGGGTTACACGGAGTATTCCATTTCTCGCGTTGTTGCAAATTATGTAAATATTCCGACTTAAATCGTTTCCAATATGATTGAACTATCGAATCCATTAAGGAGAAACGAGACAACAGATCTGTTCGTTCTTCGGATAAGTCGGCTGCGGGTAAACATTCTAGCGGGGAAGTAGATAGAAAATGCGCGGGAGTAAGTGCTAATGGCTCTGATGGGTCAGAGCTCAAAACATAAAGAGGACGGCTATTTAGCACTGCCTCAATTTGAATAAGAATGGTCGACATCTCCTCAAAGGTGAGAACTTGATTGCCGATTGTACGAAATAAAAGCGACTTGGTGCTCTTAACGTTCGCTTCCCATATCCCTCCGAAGTGACTTGCTGTAGGAGGGTTCATTCGCCACGTGATACGGTTCTTCGCGAGTTCATGACTAAAACTTTGATAGTAATCAGCGGTTTGTAAAAACTCATGAAGCTCATTAAAATATTTTTTAGAAGCGACAAAATTAGTCCCGTTATCGCTATATAAGAAATTACAAGGACCTCTTCGCGAAATGAATCGTTTAAATGCGTCGATAAACGAAGCAGAAGTTAAGTTAGATACCAATTCGATATGCACCGCTTTTGTTACGAGACAAATAAAAATACAAATATAAGCTTTTACATTTCGTACGCCCCGTTTGCGGTAAGGAGTAATATAAAGCGGCCCTGCGTAATCGACGCCCGTATGTAAGAACGCTTTGCATTGCTCTAATCTACATTTAGGCAAATCGGCCATAGGCGGAAACGTAGGCTTAGGATTAACTCGAAAACAATCATTGCATTTGTGTATGTATTGTCGAACCACACGCCTAGCGGAAATAATCCAATATTTGGATCTTAATATCGAAATTAATAACTGTGGCCCGGCGTGACAATTGTCGCGGTGATAAAATTCAATTAGTAATTTGACAATATGTCCTTTCCCGGGAAGTAAAATCGGATGTTTGGAAGAATAGTCTAGTGTCGAATTCGATAAACGACCTCCGACACGTATAAGTCCGTTACATAAAAATGGAAACAATTTCCGTAACTTGGCCGAACACGGTTGACCTTTAGAAATATTCTTAATGTCGTCGGAAAAGTATTTAGACTGGATCGCGCGAATTATTTCCAATTCAGCTGTATTTAAATCTTCGGCGGTGATTGTATCGTTTTGCGGCATTTTTTTTATAAAACGAAGCGAAAACACAGTACCTTCCAGCAGCTTTTCCCAAGTAGAACATTCTGAAGCTAATTTTAAAAGTGGGTTATCATTATCTGTGACTTTAGTCACGTGCGAAACGGTTTTTTCTTCCAGTAATGAAAGCCGGTTGGGTAAAAATCGCTGTATAGCCCAGTCTTGTCTAGGCAAGGAAAGCCACGATGGACCCTTAAACCATAGCTCATGTTGAATGAGCTGCGAAGGCGTAAGCCCACGAGATACACAGTCTGCGGGGTTATGTAAGCCAGCGATATGATATAAGTTTTCAGGTGAAATATTTTCCTGAATTTGAGAAATGCGGTTGGCAATATAAGTGTTGAATCTGTGTGGCGAAGCAACAGACCAACAGAGTGCTACTTCAGAGTCCGAGAAAGCATAAATATTTTCGATTTTATGTCGTTTAGATAAAGTGTCATAAACGGTTTTAAGAAGTCGCGACATTAAAAGTATTCCGTTTAATTCCAAGCGCGCGAGAGTGATTTTAGGTTTAGCGGATGCAACACGCGATTTGGAGCACACGAGTGAAATAATAGGCGATTGATCGCCATTTACGACGTGCAAATAAATCACACAGCCGTATGCGGATTCGCTCGCATCTGAAAATGCGACTAAGGAAACCATAGAACCGGTTTCTATACCTAGATGGCGTGGAAATGATAAATTAGATATGTGCGGTAATTCTAATAAGTATTGTTGCCATATTTTAACAATGCGAGAAGGGGGTATATCGTCCCAATCGAGATTTAAAAGCCAGAGTTCTTTAATGATTAATTTAGCGAAAAGAATTATAGGGCCGACGAGTCCTAAGACGTCGTACAACCGAGCGGTAGCGGATAAAATGGCGCGTTTAGTACAAACAGGTGGGGGACTTGATATTTCGAAAATAAAGGTATCCTGTGCGGGTAACCAACGCAAACCTAATATCTTAAATATATTTCCATGGTCGAAGGAAATGCATTCAGATTGACGGTGCGACTCGGGAATATGTTCGAGCAATTCCAGCGAGTTGGAAGTCCATTTAACTAAATCAAACCCGCCAGTTTTGAAGATCTGGATCAGATCGGTAGCTGTCTTGACTGCTTCCTCGAGAGAAGAAGTAGATGAAGCTACGTCATCCATATAAATGTCCCTCTCTAATACGGCTGCCGCAGTTGGCCAGTTATGCCGTTCATCGCTAGCGAGTTGACGTAGCGTGCGGAGCGCCAAAAATGGTGAAGACCGAAGCCCAAATGTGACTCGAGTAAACTCAAAAACCTCGAGCGGGTCGGTTTCTGAAAATCTATATAAGATTCGTTGATATTTGCGGTGCGGAGCATTCGTATAAATGCATAAATACATTTGTTTCACATCTGCACAAAAGGCAATGTAATGAACACGAACATTCAAAAGTATATGAAATATATCAGCCTGTAGATTGCAACCCGTATATAGGACATCATTTAGTGATAAGCCTGTATCGGTCTTGGCGCTGCCATCTAGCACAGGACGAACCTTGGTGGTCGCCTTGTCGTTGCGAACTACAGCATGGTGCGGTAGATAAAAGCCTGGAGCGGCTAATGCCTCAGGTGCGGTGCGGGACAGTATACCTTTATTTAGGTAATCACGAATAACATCGTCATATTTTAATTTTAAACTTGGATCCTTAGAAAATTTCTTTTCTAAAAGTAGAAAGCGTTTTTTAGCCGTAGTATAAGAATTGCCTAGATTATTTGGGTCTTCTTTAAAAGGAAGGTCAACTGAATAACTGCCGTCGGAGTTACGAACAGTGGTTGAATTATAAATATTTTCACACTGCTGATCGTCAGGACTTAAAAATGACTGCGAAGGTAATTCCTCGACTGCCCAAAATCTTTCGACAATCTGGTGTAGCGAGTCAGAAGTAAAAGCACACAATGTGCGGGTGGCGGGTTGCGGAGAAATAATAGGAGCGTCACCTAAAATTAGGTAACCTAAAGTCGTTTCAAGGGCAGAGGGCATACCATCATGTGAGCTTTTAATTTGACCAGAAAGTAAAATTTCACAATAAAGTTTAACACCTAAAAGTATATCTATAGTTCCCGGTTGCGAAAACTCGTCATCAGCGAGCGGTAAGTTACGAATAAGTTCAATAGACGCGGTATCAACACAGGTGTCCGGCAACTGTGACGTAATCTGTCCTACTACCATCGGCCTTATAGAATATTCGCACTTACTATCAAAGCGAGACGTGAATTTAACTGAAGTAACACCGAGAATTTTTTGTGAAGCTCCTCCAATTCCTTGAACTTCCGAATAGCGGGTTTGAGTATAAATAGGAAGCGATAGTCGCTTACAACAAGATGCGGAAATATAATCACCTTGAGAGCCAGGATCCACTAGACATCTCAAAAGGTGAGTGCGGTTTGAAGAATCAACAAACTTTACTTTTGCGGTCCCTAACAACGTTGTCGTTTGATAACGTGCTGCTCGATCGTACGAAACTGTACAGACCGATGCATTATTTACAATAGTTGTAGGGTCATTAGAAGCGGCGTGCGAATGAGTCATAGCGGACTCTGCATGACTGCTGGCCGGGGTAGGGCGCGGCGCGTCATGAGCGGTAGCGGGAATAGAATTAGCGGTGTTGGACACCACGGAGCCAACGTTACAATTTGTTTTATCATTTTGAGTTGGATTGAAATGTAATAAAGTGTGGTGTCGCTTTGAACAATGAGAACAAGTATGTTTTGAAGTACAAGAAAAAGTCTTGTGTTTTATACTTAAACAATTGTTACAGAAATTATTAAGTTTTATAAAATTATATCTTTCTCGCGGGGTTAATTTAATAAACGATGAACAAGAATATAAATGTTCATGTTGTTTATCATTGCATAAAGCGCATTTATCGCTTACACTTGGACCACACCCTATGTCTGTATTCACAAAAGACTTGGACGGTTTAGGGATGTGCTTAGTTTGACGCTGCTGTTTAGACTGGGAATGATTATTATCTATCGATTTACTAAGGTTCGTAGAACGAGACAAAACTTTACTTTGTTCCTTTATGAATTCAATTAAATTGTGGTAAGAAGGTATTTTATCTTTACGATAGGTAATTTCAAATAATTTAATTGTGTCTGCGTCTAACTTTTGCAGAGCCAAATGCAAGAAAATAAATTCGGTTAAATCATTAAGCTTTAATTGTTTAAGCGCTGCTACAGATGAATCAAAATTATTTATAAATGAATCTAGCCCATCAGAACTAGCCATGGAGAGCGGTTTAAACTGTAACAATTGGTTTAAATAAGCGGATGCGAGTGAGCGAGGATCGTCATACTTTTGCACGAGTGCCTCCCAAATAATAATATAATTTTCTGCGGTTGGAGCCAACCCTGCGCAAACGCACGACGCCTGCCCAGTTAATTTACCTACTAAGTAAAATACTTTTTCACAATTAGTGAGCGATGCGTTATCGTGTACCATGCTTTTAAATTGTTGATAAAACAATGGCCATTTCTTGACGTTACCGTCAAATGACATCAAATCAATGGGTGGAAGGCGAGAATTAGATTTTATTAATGAAGGTTGAGGTTCAGGTTCAGGACACTCGGTTTTGTTATTGAGTAAAACCTGTTTTATAAAACAAAACATTTCTTCAAACGATAACCAGGAATCATACTCGACCTCGGAATCGGGGTTCAACTGTAAATTTAATATATTATAGGAATCTAAAACTTGTTGATAATCATTACGCAATGTATCAATATTTGAAGCACTAGAACAAAACGACTTAAAATATTGTCGATCATTATTTGTTTTGTGTGCAAGGTCGAAAATATTTTCTACACGTTTGTAAATAACATCACGTTTGACTACGTATAATGACAACTGGTTCCTATTAGTACTCGTAGTGTCGAAGAACAGGTCCACATCACTACTCTTCCTCTTAGACTTAACCATTGTGAATAGCTGTAAATAGTATAGCGGCGATAAGTACGTAACACGAATATTTAAACAAAGTAGTTACAAGCGGTTGTTATCGTAAATACGATTAATTTTAGTAGCGAAAATAAAATTATTGCGGGTGAGTGAAAAATATCAAAAGGTATGCGAACGAGCGCTAACGAAGCGAGCCGAAGTTTACCGAACAATTACGAACAAGTTATCTAAAACACGATCTTAAAGGAAACGATATAAAATGGCGGACTACAAAAATGGAATGAATTTGGAAAGAAATAACTTTTACGTTGTGTTGTACTATGCAATGCGGGTGCGGAAATAAAAATAAATAGTTGTCGGTGCGGGAAAATACAAAGAATAAACGACAATCTATTTAATTACGTAGTACAGTGAATGTTTAGTTATAACTGACCATGCGGTTTGAATTTAGAATGCGGCTCGAAGTGACCAAAAATAATGGTGGCGCCTTACACCAAATACTTGGGCGGAAATATAAATTGTTTGCGTTTATCCCAGACGCAGGGAGCTGGTTTGATTGAATGTGGACTGTATTATTGCGGGGGTTGAAAAGGTACGTAGGTAGGTCTGACCTTGCAAATGCGACACGAATAAGGACGACGAACTTGTAAATTGGACAAAGGAATTTGGCAGGAAACATGCAGCACCACTGACCTGTAGATTCGCCGTCTTCAATATATATCCTCCGCGTCGGTCGGCAGAGGGTTCGAGTCCTTGGTGAATTCAGGGGCAGCGCACGAGGGAGGCGCACAGACGCCTTTCACCACATAAACACGCACTTTTCGTAGTGTCTTAGACAATAGTTCGTAAATACACTCGCGGCAATTCGCAACCGTAAGTTATTAATAAATTAATAAGGGAGCATGTTCTTAGTAACGCTACTCTCGTTCAAGTGGTCGAGAGTCTTCACACAGTCACCGTCGACGGTGACAAGGACAGCGATAGTCCAGGTGTGCATGTGGGAAAAGGATGGGACACGATAGGATAGAGCGACGCATTTTGCAAGTCATTTTTACTTCTACCCTACAATTAAAATCATGAACGAATACGAAATCCAACAGTATGTAAGATCGCACCATTTCGTAACACTCGCGGTAGGAATACATTGTAAACAAAGTCGCGATAGCGCGGGGCGCCGCCGCCGCGCCTGCGCGCGGCGGGATGCGCGGGAACACGGAAGTAAGCGCTTGCGTCACGGAAGGGTGCGCGGGGCCGACTAACGATAGATGTTCCGCGCAGGTGTAGCGGAGCGGGGGTAAGCGGGGTCCGCGCTGCCGTTTTCATTGAATGTTTGCATGGCAAGTGTAGTATTATTATCGTTTAACTTGTGACCACGCAGAGCGGATAAATCTTTCGAGAAAATGATTTAATATGAAAATTTTACGTATCGATTTTTTTTCAAAAAGGGAACTCCCTTTTCTAGGCAATTTTTTCTAGGCATTAGGTATCATTCACTAAGTAGTGAATGATACCTAATGCCTAGAAAAAATTTGGACGGTGACTAAAAAATCTTCCTGTATTATTCTTTTTAGACCGTGACATGCAAATTTAAACGGCACATTTCACCATTTTGATATTTTTTATCGCTAAGCAATCGTTCACTTGACGTCAAGCTGACAACAGACTGAAGTCGGATATGCTTGCGAACAAACGCGTCGGCACTGTACACTGCTGATCTAGTCCTATTAACATCATTTTTTTGAGCCATGTTTAATTTTGATACTTTTAATGAAAAGAGGGGTTGTCACCAAGTTTTAAGTTCTTCACTTATGTCCGATATAACAGTCTGTTCGTATGTGTTGTATTATCTTTATGATACCACGTTTAATTAGCTTAGTTTCTTAATATTTTCTGTATTTTATAAATAATGACATTATTTTTTGATATTTTTGACGTATCCATGTAATCAAATTGTTTCTGCAAATTGTTGCAAGATAAAATCTTATGCCAGTGTTATTAAGTTTCCCTATTGAGGCCAAGGTTGGTTATCAAATTTTATTATTACTGGCTGACAATCCAATATTGTTAATGACAGGCAGTCGATTAAAAAGTAGATTGTCAAATCTCGAAATGTTCTAAGAATCCAGTATAAAAGCTGTACAAATCCCTACAAATCCTAAATAAAGACAGTTGATAGTCTGGAGCCTTTTTTAATTTTTTTTGAGGATGGGATATGGGGATTTTTGATTTCTCTTAATCCTCAAAAAGTCGTCAAGCCTCAAAAAATCCTCAAGCCTCAAAAAGTACTCAAAGCTCAAGAAGTACTCAAGCCTCAAAAAGTACTCAAGCCTCAAAAAGTACTCAAGTCTCAAAAAGTACTCAAGCCTCAAAAAGTTCTCAAGCCTCAAAAAGTGCTCAAGCCTCAAAAAGTACTGAAGCCTCAAAAAGTATTCAAGGCTCAAGAAGTAATCAAGCCTCAAAAAGTACTCAAGCCTCAAAAAGTACTCAAGGGTCAAAAAGTACTCAAGTCTCAAAAAGTACTCAAGCCTCAAAAAGTTCTCAAGCCTCAAAAAGTGCTCAAGCCTCAAAAAGTACTGAAGCCTCAAAAAGTACTCAAGGGTCAAAAAGTACTGAAGCCTCAAAAAGTATTCAAGGCTCAAAAAGTACTCAAGCCTCAAAAAGTCCTCAAGCCTCAAAAAGTCCTCAAGCCTCAAAAAGTACTCAAGGCTCAAAAAGTCCTCAAGCCTCAATAAGTCCTCAAGTCTCAAAAAGTACTCAAGGGTCAAAAAGTCTTCAAGCCTCAAAAAGTCCTCAAACCTCAAACAGTCCTCAAACCTCAAAAAGTCCTCAAGCCTCAAAAAGTACTCAAGGGTCAAAAAGCCTTCAAGCCTCAAAAAGTCCTCAAACCTCAAACAGTCCTCAAACCTCAAAAAGTCCTCAAACCTCAAACAGTCTTCAAACCTCAAAAAGTCCTCAAGCCTCAAAAAGTACTCAAGGGTCAAAAAGTCTTCAAGTCTCAAAAAGTCCTCAAACCTCAAACAGTCCTCAAACCTCAAAAAGTCCTCAAGCCTCAAAAAGTCCTCAAACAGTCCACCATCCGCAGCACTGACTCCAAAATTGTTCTGCTGTACGACGTGAGGACGCCGCTTATCTTTCGGCCGCCGTCTCTGGATCCTTCGGATACTCACTACCGCTCTACTAATCGTTATTGTAAAATATTTAATTACGAGTACCTCTAACAATAAATAAAAACTGCTATCTAAGTAGGTAGGGAACCTGTACCTCCTTCTAGAACTCTTTAATTTACTGGTGACTAACGGCTCGCCCGGTCGGGCTTTCCATTACGTTACATATGCTAGCATAATCATTCTATAATGTTCTCACTGCTGGGACACAGGCCTCCTCTCGGTGAGAGGGAGTGGACCGTAATCCAACACCTGGGCCCAATGACGGGTCCCGGGATTTGGCGGATATGTCTTCGAATTTTTGGCTATAGGACATGCCGGTTTCCTTACGATGTTTTCCTTCACCGTTTTGAGCACAGTCTATGTTAACACCTTTGATTATATTTTTCGATTGCTATTCGATCTAATAGACGCTGCTTGACGTGTATTTTATAATTCGTTTCAATCATAGGACGAAAGCAGTGAAATTCCAGATCGAGGAACATACGAAAAAAAATCTTTTGTCATCGTCGATGACGTTCTATTCATCTAAGTTTCTTTATTATAGCGAATATAAAATGAATCCACATCCAATGCCAACTGGCGAAGTAAAGTGCAAATGAGGGTTCTTTCACTTCCAAACGCCAATGAATTAATTATTTAAGTATTCCTTGTCGAAATAAATTGCCAACGAGCAGCTCCATTCATTGACTCTGAATAAAATCTGATATACACCTCATTCTATTTTAGACTTTATTTCTATAGCATATGGGTCATAGATTTTGGCATTGTTTCATTCTTTGGGGACTTAAGTTCTGGTGATAAGAGATAATTAGGGACGGTTTATATGACATGATCCGCAAATTTTATGTCGTGGAAAATTGGGAGCTGTTTATCAAGTTGATTTGAGATCGGTGGGCAGTTGGTTAAAGTTCGAATTCGGAAGACATTCTATTAATAGCTAGTGAGTTATAAACTAACCCTTGCGTTCGGGAACCGGGGCAATGACATCTGTTAGTCGGGCAGGTAGAAATTGTGTTGGTGACTTATCCCTTTATAGGGCAGAAACTAAATTTGTACAGCGCCTGTAATCGCCCGACTATTTGTTTAGCGCCTGTAACCACTCGACTATTTGTCCAGCGCCTTTAACCACCCGACTATTTGTTCAGCGCCTGTAACCACCCGACTATTTTTTCAGCGCCTGTAACCACCCGACTATTTGTACAGCGCCTGTAACCGCCCGACTATTTGTTTAGCGCCTGTAACCACTCGACTATTTGTCCAGCGCCTTTAACCACCCGACTATTTGTTCAGCGCCTGTAACCACCCGACTATTTGTTCAGCGCCAGTAACCGCCCGACTATTTGTTCAGCGCCTGTAACCACTCGACTATTTGTCCAGCGCCTTTAACCACCCGACTATTTGTTCAGCGCCTGTAACCACCCGACTATTTGTTCAGCGCCTGTAACCACCCGACTATTTGTTCAGCGCCTGTAACCACCCGACTATTTGTTCAGCGCCAGTAACCGCCCGACTATTTGTTCAGCGCCTGTAACCACTCGACTATTTGTCCAGCGCCTTTAACCACCCGACTATTTGTTCAGCGCCTGTAACCACCCGACTATTTGTTCAGCGCCTGTAACCACCCGACTATTTGTTCAGCGCCAGTAACCGCCCGACTATTTGTTCAGCGCCAGTAACCGCCCGACTATTTGTTCAGCGCCTGTAACCACCCGACTATTTGTTCAGCGCCTGTAAGCACCCGACTATTTGTACAGCGCCTGTTACCGCCCAACTAGTGTAAGTTTAAGGTCGATCTTTATAATTGACTAGCTTCTGACCGCAACTTCATCGGCGTGAAATTTCTTGCTCCCCCGACTCACCCCGTTGCATGGCACCAGTGCCCGCGCTGTTACTTCGTTATCGCTTAGCGTACTTCTGACTTTTTTTTTCTTTTTGCTCGGGTCTAGCGCGATGTTAATAGCCTAATGCCTTTCTCAAGAATTGGGCTATTAAATGCAAAAATATTATTTCAAATCTAACCGTTAGTTATAGAGATTCCTCCTACATGCAAACAAACGAACGAATTTTACGTCTTTATAATATTATAATATAGTCATCATCCTCTGCCTAGCCTTTTCCCAACAATGTTGGGGTCGGCTTCCAGTCCAACCGGATGTAGCTGAATACCAGTAATTTACATGGAACGGCTGCCTAACTGACCTCCACAACCCAGTTACTGAATACGATACTCGTTGGTAAGACTGGTTGTCAGACTTTCGGGCTTCTGACGACCCGCAACGACTGGCAAAGATCCACGAATGACAGCTGGGACCAACGGCTTAACGTGTTTTCCAAAGATGGTCACCCACCCACGGACAAACCGCGGCAAGCATAGCTTAACCTGATCTATCGACCCATGCAGCTGTTATTACTAAGCCACAAGCCCCTCTATAGTATAGAAGATAAAATCGATCTTAAAGTAACTTTAGACTAGTCAACTACAAATTGCGTTTCTGCCTTCTAAAGTAGTGGCTTCCGAAGTACAATCTGTAGAAGACCGACAAGCAGGCAACCTTGCGGCGATGAGCCAAGCTGTGAAGCTTGGCTTCCACCAGTTTTACGTCGCCAATGAGCCTCTTAGATCTGCGTTCCACCGAGTCAAGCGAGGTAAGTTGGTACTTTGCTGAGCCATCCCAAAGGTGGCTGCAATATTCCATGCAGGATCGGACTTGCGCTTTGTAAAGGGTCAGAAGCTGTCCAGGCGTAAAGTATCGCTTCACTCTATTTAGGATGACCAGTTTCTTAGGCGCTGTTTGAGTTTTATACTCGATGGTGGCGCCGAAGTTGAAACCTGATGTCAACTCTATGCCTAGGAGGGATGTTACAGGAACAGATGTACCCCGAAAAGAAGGAGTTTCGTCAAAACGACTCCTTTTAGCGGTAAAAAGACACTGTTTTGGTGGCGTTAAAAGAGACTAGATTGTCATCACCCCACTGGGAGACAAGGGGGTGAAGCAATCAGTACGCTCTACAGGGCCTATCTCAATGAACGAACCTTTGCCCCGCTGGTTTTTGCGCTGGACAAGTATCTCTCTGAAACAGTACTGTCATCTGCGTATCCAACAATACAAGAATGAAGTAGATAATTGATGTGCAGCAGGAAAAGAGTTGCAGAGTGAACAGACCCCTGAGGAACTCCAGCATCAATAGGCATAAGGTCAGAGGAGCAACTGTCAACGACTACTCTGATCGACCGTTCACTAAGGAAGTCTGATATCCAGCTATAAAAATCAGCTGGGATGCCATAAGCAGGAAGCTTGCTGAGAAGACCAGCGTGCCAGACCCTGTCGAAGGCCTTCGAGATATCAAGCGATACAGCAAGTGCTTCACCGTGTTGCTCAACGGCCTCGCCCCAGCAGTACACAAGAAGATCGCCAGTTGATCGTCCCCGGCGAAAGCCATATTGACGGTCACTGAGGAGATCATTGTCTTCAAGGTAGGTCAGCAACTTACTGTTCAGTACCCTTTCCATAACCTTACACAGAATAAAGTTTATTTATTTTATTTAGGTTAGCCATTAAATTGTTTACACAATACATTCAAAATAATTTACTTAAAGATACGTTGTATAAGCGCAACAATTACTTACAGGCCAACACAGCATTTTATTTTATTCTATTCGAGAAACTTACAGCTATTTCATACAGAGTTCTGTTCACCATTTATGGTTTTACATAATATTACAAAGCCAAAAAGGATATTTACAATTAGAGATACTCAAATAATTATTGGTAATTCATGCGTAACAATATATAAACAAAAAAATTATTTCCAGTAATTAAGATAAAAAGATTGATAAAATTAACATTAATAAATTAAAAGATTAAAATAATAAATTTCAAATTAGAAAATCGAAATTAATATTCAGTAGCGAGAACATTTTATTTGGTTGTGAGAGTAGTGTTCAATAATGATGTTATACAATTTTCCTAGCTGCCATGATGTATATCAATAAGATCATTGCAACTTTTAAGATTATTACACATGCGTGAGATTAGTGAGTTAGCACCCAGAACCGTTCTGCGCAAGGGTGGGTATAGTGGTGTGATAGGATTTCGAGAATATCGGGCTGGGGCACGAAACTTTAGGAGACTTAGTAGTTTTGGGCAGCCAATTTTATTTCTAAGCAGATTTTTTTTTTTTAGCTTATACAGAAACCAGGCATCCATAACCTCTCTTCTAGTTGATAAAGAGTGCATTTTGAAATATTTGAGACGAGTATTATAGGAGAGCAGCTGATTACTTTTCCTCTAGAAAATGCGAGGTGCCACAGAAACCATTTTTAAACTCTTTCCGAAAGTAACTTATGTGTGGCGATTGAACGGTAATAGGCAGTGGTGCCGATTCCCTTGTTCACAAACTAAACTAAATTTAAGTTGAGTGCATCTTTTTCTTTCTATTTCATTAAGAAAAGGACAGAAGATAAATTTAAGTTTAGTCCTGTCAAATTAATCAGCGCCTGACACTACTCCATACAAGTTTAGACGTGATTAAAAAGTTGACTACTAAAGTTACATCAAATTACGTCAGGTGCTGACTAATTTAACAGGACTAAACTAATATTTATCTTCTGTCCTTTTCATAATGAAATAGAAAGAAAAAGATGCACTCAACTTAAATTTAGTTTAGTTTGTGAACAAGGGAATCGGCACCATTTGCATTGTCTGTACGGTCGCTCTTTTTGGGCACTGGTTGCACATTAATTGCAAGCTTCCAGGATTTTGGCACCGTTCTTTTAACAAGAGAGTGGCGGAACAAGCGCGTCAACACAGTAGACAATTCAGGCACACACTGCCTCAACACTCACGCTGGAATGCCGTCAGGCCCGCTGGCCTTGTTCGCGTCTAGACTGCACAATACTCTTCGGACCTCTTTAATTTGACGTCATCACGTCAACACCGGCCGTCGATGAAACCCAGTGTTGTGCTCTGTATTGCATAGGGTCACTGCATTATGCTGAGCGATGGCCGTTTTGCGTGGACGTGACGCATATATCCCCCCAACTTGTTTTTTTTTTGTGCTGTGTGTTTTTAGGATTTAGGATTCCGTACTCAAACGGTGCCAACGGTGCCTAGTGCCTATTACTAAGCCACCGTTGTCCGTCCGTCCGCCCATCCGTCTATCTATCAGCGAGCTGTATCTCATGAGCCGTAATAGGTAGACAGTTTATTTTTTTTCAGAGCGTATATTTCTATTGCCGCTATAACAAAAAAATATAACACTTTTTTATAAAAGAAAAAAAAAAGTTTTCAAGTGTCTTTTGTTATGCGCACAGCAAAAGAGTGGAATTCTCTACCTTGTGTTTCCGAACGCATACAACCATAATCTCTTCAAAGTGAGAGTGAACAGGCTACTTCTGGGTAAGCTCACTCCACCGTCGACTCTGTCTCTGTCACCACTGACCTAGAGTAGAGTCAAGAGCAAACCCATGTAAAAAAAAATAACAACCGACTTCCAAAAAAACACTACAAAGTGCAAAATTACTTTAATTTCGGAAGTCAGAGTCTTTGGTTTTGTATTTTCGTTTTTTGTCACCGACTTCCGAAATTAAAGTAATTTTTCACTCTGTAGTGTTTTTTGGAAGTCGGTTGTTTTTTTTTTTACAAAAGCGTATTATTTTTCACTTTTCCGTTGCGGTACCTACCCACAAAAATTCGTATACCACTACTTGCTTTGTAATTTTGTATAAATCAAGCTTGAATATTATGTGCTACCAACGTGTGCTACTAACTAACTTCCAGTCACGAAAAAATATGCTACTAACTTAGATAGAGAATTTGGGTGTTCCCTGATATACTGAAATCATCTGCGTAACCCTTTCGAGCGTACAGGCGTGATGTAATGTTGTCTGATTGCGTAAACAATGCATATTTATGCGATAGCAGCAACCTCGGTTGATTTACTGTAATTTTTTGAAGAGTTCCGTTTTCGTGCTGATGAGTTTCGGAGACAAACAACGGAACTCTTCGAGCTAGAACTCAAGATCTGTATGAATTTTAAATGGAACCATTTCGAAATAAACGTCTTTCGAACAAGAAAAGAATTATGCAATTCCGTCTATATATGACGGAGTTATGCCCGAACAACATACATAAATTAAAATAAAAAACTTCCGAATTGATAACCTATAACCTTGTTGAAGTCGGTTAAAAAATAAAATAAATTCGTGTGCGAGTTCGACTCGCACTTGGCCGCTTTTTTTTCTTTGCGTCATGTTTTACAGCAAATAAATGTTTTTTTTTCTTTCTTTTCTTCTTTTTTTATATCTACATAAGTGCTGAGATACTTACATTTTTTTTCCGCGTTGAAAGGTCATGTAATCTTCAGTCAATCCTTTGACAAAGCCATCTATTTGTTCCAGTGAAGTAATTGAACCGGGATGGAATGTTTTTATACACTTTCAGAACAGAAGCGATACCTGATTTGTTTTCAAAGACGCCAAGATTGGATTCAGATCGTGTGTGGCGTTTTTTAAGTATTCTAGTATTTATTTATTTATTTAATACTTCAAGCGCCGCAATGTGCAGAGCCGGAGTTAAAGCCATAGGCATTTTCTACCAGTCAACCTTGGGGTGATGCAGAGACAGACAGTGGCAGAAGCAGTTACAAAAACAATATTGAATAATTATTAATTATTTTTATAGGCAATCCGTCAGCATAATGTTTGCGTGGAGTTATTCAAGTCTCCTTCAAACAGGCGCGACACGCGAAGCGAATCGCACACGACAGAAAGGCACCTCTCGTCGTGCGACAGGTGGTGCCTTTGTGTCGCGTCGCGTATCGCGCCTGATTGTAGGAGCCTTAAGGTACCTAGGTATTATTAATATGTTGAAAGTTGAGGGAATTGTTATTCTTAACAGATTAGTAGCTTAGCTTAGTTAGATTAAAGTAAGTAGCTGTGGAGGACAACTTCCGAAGAAAAATATTAATGAAGGCTAGTACCAAAAGTACAAAAACCTGTACATAATAAATAGTATGTAGATCCTTTCGGTTTGTTACTCATGTTTGTGTTGATCACTCGTAATTTAAATAAATTTGTACTAATTACACATATTCTCTTGTTAATTGAAACTTTAATAAATAATGCAATTTCCGATTGGCAACAAATTGAGAACAACATTGATTTACTGATACGTAGTTAATTTATAAATTTATAGTGTTGGTTCTGAAATGAGGCAAAATGCCTATAAGCATAATTATATAATATAACTTATACCTGTATAGAGGTACGAGGAACAGGATGTAAATTCACTCATACCTCCATAGAAAAGGGAGGATCCTCCGAACAGACGGGTGTCGTGTCTGGTGGACAACTGCCCGATGATTGATGTCGGCTAGTCACGCGGTAAACTCTGCTTGTGCGATGCAGGATTTGTGTGACGTCAGTATGACGCGCAGCTCGTATGTAGATACCGCTACATTACTCCCCTCCGGAGACCGGAGGTCGAAAGTGGGTCGAATTCTTGTTGTGGTTGTTTTGCTGGTTGTTGATTGTTTTGTTGGTTGATTGTTGGTTGAGAATTGTTGACTGTTGTTGATCGTTGTTGCGAATCGAACTCATTGCAGCATATCACCTTTTTGGAACGTATTCTAAATTCTAGTATGACTGTCAGTTTGGGCCCTTGTCACCTTTTTTTCCTGTTGCTTGATGTTTCATGATTTTTGTATTTTGTTTGTATTGTAAAATAAACTGTGGCTACTTACCAGCGCGTTTCAGTTACTTACGGACGATCAGTAATATTTGGTCCTTCTCCCACGTGAAAAGGAGCCATGGTTTATAATACACGATCTAAAAATCGAAATAGTGAACCACCACCAGGAGTTTCGAACGGAGTCGCCGGCCCTAGCGGAAATGACAATGGACGCACAGCCCACCCGTCGGAGGCCCACCAAGCGCCGCCCGTCAATATTAATAGCAGCGTGCCCTCGACAGCTGATGAACCTAACTCAAAGTCTGTATACTTTCCCCACCTATTAGAGGCCCACCATGCACCGCATGTCCATGACGACAGCAGTGTGCCTTCAGGTAGCCATGACCCCACTCCACAACACCAACACGACACACCTAAGTCGGTCACCACACGATCGCTAGGGTCTACACGATCCTCGAGTACCATAAAAGCGAGAAAACTCGCCGCTGAAGCACTACATGCACGTCAGCTCTGCGACATCACAGCCCGACAAGCCGAGCTCGAACGTAAAGCGGCTGACCTACACCTTCAAGCTGAACTTGCCGCTATCAACGCAGAAAGCGTAAGAGGTAGCTTAAGTAGAGGCAGTGGTAGCGTAAGTAGAGGCAGTGTAAGAGGCAAATATCATAATCAGGATCGCGCTAGTGCGCGAACAGACAACATAAATCGTTGGCTTAACGATGTACAGCCAAACATCGTCCCAAAAACCACGACGGTAGGTAAAGTACCTCCCGCCGCAACAAATACAGCACGCCATCAAACATACACAACGGCATACAACGAAATGCTCGACGTTCCTTCTGGTTCAGGCCCAGGTCGATACTTAAACCCCGCTATATCGAATGCCACGCACCGTCAGACCTACGCACCTAATCAAAATCCAACTAACGTTTCTATAACTAAAATATCTAACAATTTCCAGCCACCCGACGGAGCTACCGTCAGCTGCGGACATAACGATCTTATTGGCATTCTTGAAACAATAACTAACAAGCCCAAGAAATCGGACATCAAACTGCCAGTATTTGACGGAAAATCTGCCACGAATTGGCTTGGTTTCAAGCGAATTTTTATCGATACACAGGCATCATTCACTGCAGTAGAAAACTTAGCCCGCATTAGTTCATCCTTACGTGGCGCCGCTCGTGAAGCCGTTTACATCCTACTGGTGTCAGCGATCGACCCGATGGAGGTTATAGACGCCCTCGAGATGCGTTTTGGTCGTCCCGAAAAAATGGTGATGCAGGAGATCACCGCTGTGCGAGCGTTACCTAAAGTTGGCGCAGAAGGTAAAGATTTGGTTATTTTTACTTGCTGTGTCAAAAACTGCATTGGCATAATGAGACTCTTGGACCAGTTCGACTATCTGCATTTTCCCGAAATTTTCAATTCATTAATGACCAAATTATCCCCAATCATTCGCGCAAAATGGTATGAGTTTGCGGCTAGTCATACTGGCGAACGCATGAGCAAGTTGGAAATGCTTTCTGACTTCCTATCTCGTCAAGTTGAACTACAATCGAAGTTTGGAATTCAGGATTTCCATACCTCGACGGCTTCAGTTCAGTTACCTACCGAGAGGGGCACGCATTCGGATCAAAGCCTACCCGACGAGAAATATTCCAATTCTGTTGTAAATAAAAATGTAAATAAATGTATTTTTTGCTCGAAATTGCATAATGTAAACAAAATATGTGACAAATTTTTGGCATTGTCAGTGAATGACAGATGGCAATTTCTTAAAAAGAATAAAGTCTGTCATAGATGTTTAGAAAATAGGTCACATAGGTTTAATCTTTGCAAAGTTAAATCTCCGTGCAGCGTTGGGGGCTGTACCTACAAACATCATAGCCTACTACATAACTTAGATAATGATCAGAACGTGCTAGCTCACGCCGATCTAGAGGACACCTTGGACTACGAATTTGAGACAGCGCCGAATCCACCTACTGATGTCGAAGACGAGAAACCTGAACCAGACAACTGCGATATCGAAGTATCGGCTCATGCTACCGCTATTCGCCCTTCGTCGAGCGTAAGTAGACCTAAATCTCGACCACTTCTTAAAGTTGTCTCAGTTCAAGTAACTGGTCCCCAGGGTACTGTGGAGACTCACGCACTTTTAGATGATGGCTGTACAACCACTTTCATAGACTCAGAAATTACAAAGCGTGTAGGTATCGAAGGACCGAGTAAACGAGTACGTATAGATTGTGTAGGAGGCTTGTCACGTGATTGCGATATTCAGTACGTTGATTTTATAATTAAAGGCCGTGACTGTACCGACTCTTACCATATTCATAATGCACGCTCCGTCAAAAATCTAGGTATAAATTATCGAGCTTCTGTAAATAGGGAAGATATTTGTAAATATTCGTATTTATCGGATTTAGGAGACATTTTGTGTTGTGATGAAGTACAACCTATGCTAATCATTGGTGTAGATAATTGGAAATTGACTGTAGCAGATTCTATTCGTGCCGGCAAGGATCACCAACCAGTTGCAGTTCACACTGCTCTTGGTTGGGTTTTATATGGCTTCGTATCAAGTAGAACATCGAAAGTTGACTTTCTTCATCATGCCAACATATCCGAAACACCAGACGATATTTTTTCTATTGAAACCGAAATCAAAGACTACTACAAATTAGACTCTATTGGCATAATAAAGAAAGACCACCGCGGCAATTCCGATACACATGCATTAAACATTTTACAAGAGACTGTACAAAGACTATCCGATGGTCATTTTGAAGCCGGTCTCCTCTGGCGGCCTGATATTAAAGATGTACCGAACAATTTGAAATTAGCCCTTTCTAGATTTTTATCTCTCGAAAAGAAAATGCAGTCAGATGTACTATATGCCAATATGTATAGACATTATATCAAAGCAATGTTAGATAAGAAATACGCTGAAGAATGCGCGGCCCCCCCAATTGGTATCACATGGTATCTCCCACATTTTGGCGTTACTCATGCTCATAAACCTGGTAAATTGAGAGTTGTATATGACGCAGCCGCGAAGTTTAAAGGAATCAGTCTTAATTCTCTTCTCTTGCCAGGTCCTGACTTATTACAGCCATTACTTGCGATCTTGATGAGGTTTAGGGAAAACGCTATAGCACTTACGGCGGACATATGCGAAATGTTCCCACAGGTTCGAATCCGCCCAGCAGATCGCGATGCGCAGCGCTTTCTGTGGCGCAATGACCCCGCGGACAAATTAAAGCTGTATCGTATGTCATCCATGATGTTTGGCGCGTGTTCGAGTCCGTGTACCGCCCTATATATAAAGAACCTTAACGCGACGGAATGCAAACTTAAGTATCCCGATGCTGCGCACGCAACCATACACGATGTGTACATGGATGACTATATTGGCTCACTAGAGAGTGTAGACCAAGCTGCGCAACTGGCCAGAGACATCGTACATCTCAACCACCAGGCGGGTTTTGAGATGCGCGATTGGGTCTCAAACGACCCAAGAGCTCTTTCTTTATTAGTACCTGAATCGATATCTCAGAAATTTAACGATGTAATGTTAGGTAACGATGACAACGTTTCTAGAGTGCTAGGTCTGAACTGGCAACCTAGGAAAGACATCATAGGTTTCAGTCTCAACTTGGATTCTAAATCGCCAGCTCAGCTTAGTAAACGTGACGCCTTGTCCCACTTAATGCGAATTTACGATCCTTTGGGTATTTTAGGCCCACTCGTTTCTAGAGGACGCGTCATGTTCCAATCAATTTGGCGAAAAGGTTTATCATGGGACGATGAACTCGATCAAGGAGACCAAAAACTTTGGAATGAATGGCTCCGAGATGTACAACTTGCTTCTCAGTTGTACCTGCCGCGATATTATGGTCTAAGATCATCCAATATCATTCACCGCGAACTTCATCTGTTTTGCGATGCCAGCGAGTTGGCATACGCTGCAGTGGCATACTGGCGATATATCTATACAGACGGAACAGTGAAGCTCGCTCTCATCGGTAGCAAAAGTAGAGTCACACCATTGAAACCCGCCTCCATCCCACGCCTCGAGTTGCAGGCGGCTTTAGTGGCCGCTCGGTTTGCATCATTCATTCACGACTCACATCAGCACAAACCAAGTAAGCGTATGTTTTGGTGCAACTCACTTAACGTCTTGAGTTGGTTACGTAGTGATGCGCGATCATTCAAACCATTCGTAGCACATCGAATCGGCGAGATTCTCGAAACCACAGATGTAAAGGAATGGAGATGGATTCCAACCGCGGAAAATGTGGCAGATGACGCGACACGCCATAAACGGGCAGTATTCAATCAAGAATCTCGCTGGATTACAGGTCCAAAATTTCTACTCGAATCAGAACAAGAATGGCCATCATCACCATACTTAAATACGGCCAGTAGTTTAGAAATAAAACCATCCGCTCAGAATCATTGTCATCACATTTCCTCACATCATTTCCCGATACCATTGACTGTTGACCCAGAAAGACTGAGCTCATGGGGAAGGTTATTGAGAGCTACAGCGAGAGCCCATAAATTTTTGCACCTATTGCAAAATAAAGCCAGTTCAAAAGAAATAACCGCTGAAGATCTACGCGTGGCTGAATCACATATTCTGAAGAAAAGTCAACTTGACTCCTTCGCAGATGAAATCATCTACCTCTCTGAGAAAAGGTCATTACACCGAAAAAGTCGTTTATTCAATCTGGCCCCCTACATAGATAATGAGAATTTACTGAGATTGGGCGGAAGAATCAACCGAATGCAAGATATTGGTGACGGAGTGAAAAGTCCTATAATTTTAGATTCCAAACACCCTGCTGTCCAACTTTTGATTGCCCACTATCACGTGAAGTCCGCCCACGCTAATTCCGAGACAGTAGTTAACGAAATGCGACAAACCTATTGGATCATCAATTTGCGAAGCGCAGTTCGAAAAGTCGCCCATAATTGTCAACTATGTCGGTTGAAGCGCGCTCGACCATTCACACCGTCTACTGGAGATCTCCCACCAGCCCGTCTAGCCCATCATCGTAGACCGTTCACTTTTGTTGGCTTGGACTACTTTGGCCCAGTTCAAGTCACAGTTGGGCGAAGGAAAGAGAAACGCTATGTAGCATTGTATACCTGCCTTGTTATACGAGCAGTTCATCTAGAAGTTGTACATAGTTTGTCAACTGACGCGGCCATCATGAGTTTGCGCCGTTTCATTGCGCGCCGTGGAACGCCGAGTGAAATATGGTCCGATAACGGAACAGCTTTTGTAGGTGCCAACAGGATTCTAAAAGAGCTGTATGGAGCGGAAATTAACCGTTTTGCAGCAGATGAGAAGGTTTCATGGAAATTCATTCCCCCTTCTGCCCCATTCATGGGTGGAGCGTGGGAGCGAATGGTAAGATCAATCAAAACAGCACTCAAGACCACCCTAAGAGAACGCTCCCCCTCAGATGAAGTTCTACAGACCTTTCTACTAGAATCAGAGAATTTAGTGAATACTTGTCCACTGACGCACGTTCCAGTTGATCCAGACTGTGAGGAAGCATTGACACCAATGCATTTTATACTGGGATCGTCCTCAGGAAGACCTATCCCAGCTACGTTGACGGATCGGGATATCATCGGACGAGACGGTTGGCGCAGAGCCGTAAGACTCACGGATCATTTCTGGTCTCGATGGATGCGTGAATATCTTCCGACTTTGGTGCCACGACGCGGCGGTGGATCATCCCCAAATATAAAAGAGGGTGACTTAGTTATTGTGGCAGATGGACAGTTACCCAGGGGATCTTGGCCGAGAGGTAGAGTTATTAAGATATACACAGGCCCAGACGGAGTGGCAAGAGTGGCGGACGTTCGAACAGGTGCTGGCCCTCTCAGGAGACCGCTTAAAAAGTTAGTGCCCCAGGAGCTCTAGGCTAGACTTAAAAAAAAATGTGGAGTATGTTGCGAATCGAACTCATTGCAGCATATCACCTTTTTGGAACGTATTCTAAATTCTAGTATGACTGTCAGTTTGGGCCCTTGTCACCTTTTTTTCCTGTTGCTTGATGTTTCATGATTTTTGTATTTTGTTTGTATTGTAAAATAAACTGTGGCTACTTACCAGCGCGTTTCAGTTACTTACGGACGATCAGTAATAATCGTTGTTGATGTTTTTCATCACGTCGGGGTCACCAATATAGAGGTACGAGGAATGGGGTGTAATACCGGCAATCGTGAACTGACCTTCAACCTGGGCGAACCAAATGGCGACAGCTTGACGCTGACTCTGCAGACGTCCTGCTTCTCTGCTGTTGCTCCTGCTCTGGTTTGCATGACGGTGGCTCTGACTGACTTGGTGTTCTTCCAATATAGAGGTACGAGGAACAGGGTGTAAAGTTCACTCATACCTCCATAGAAAAGGGAGGATCCTCCGGTCAGACAGGTGTCGTGTCTGGTGGGCAACTTGTCCGATGATTGATGTTGGGAAGTTGTATATATGCTAAACGCGCGGTAAACTCTACTTGCGCGATTTGTGTGACGTGATGTCAGTATGACGCGAGCATAAATATTAATAATAATAGGTATTTACTTTTGAACTAATCTTTTTATCAAGATTCAGCATAATCATAATATAATCAACCTATAACGTTCCCACTGCTGGGACACAGGCCTCCTCTCGGTGAGAGGGAGTGGGCCGTAAAACCGTAATCCACCGTGCGGGTTGGTGGATTTTACACGTTATAAAATTGTTGGTTCTAGGATAAATGCTGGTTTCCTCAAGATGTTTTCCTTCAGCGTTAAAAGCGTTTATACCTTATGCGTGGCAACGTCGCAATTTAGTGTCATATTTCGTGGTTTTCAATTTTTATCATTTAATCGGAGCCATATTTTAAAAATCTGTTTAATTAACTTTTTAGAATTATGTGAAAACTGTGTAAAAGGTAAGAAATCGCTGCGTTTACAGTTCTATTTATATGCAAATAATACATTGGAAACTTGCAGGGCGTTATTTTCATTGTAAAATAACTGTAAGCATTACGGTTACTTACTTTTTAAACACTTTCACGTAATTCTAAAAAGTTAATTTATAATTACGAATCGCATCATGCACTACAGAAGATAAGTCAAAATATTAATGTAGAAGATGATTTTTAACAGCACCTACATACACATAAATTTAAATTTCTTAACATCTATCATAAATTAACTGTATTTCAATTAAAATTCTATGATATATACATGTTCGAGGCATTCAATTCCCTCGTCTGATGGATGCACATAAATCCTGCAGTGATTGATGGGTCTGCCTTGACCATGACTCGCTTATTTCTCTAAAAACGTCTAACATCTTCTGCTGGTTGTCAATAAGGAGTCTTTCATTTTCCAACGCCTTTCTTCAATGACGACAAAACGTTCAGTCAGGCTTGCCATTTGTGACTGCCTTTGTGAAGGTGTCGTGCCGTTACCAAACGACGCCTACGAGGTTCTATGAACATAAAAAAGCAACAAATTACTAACTAATAAAGGTAAAAAAATATGAAGCCAATATGTCAATAGGTAGGTATGTATACAGGCCTCACGTCTCTTTCTCTCTAAAGGAAAAGGTATCACAATGAAGTAGTACATAATTATATGCTGTTGTTGAAAAAATTCCCAACAACTTGGTCCAAACCGATAATCGAAAGTGAGACCATTACTCATTATGTAGTCCTCACTAAAATAAATCAACAATTAAGTTAACCTTACAATGAAATAGCAATTGGGGCATTACTCCTATGAGGCACTGCGGGTGGTGATCTAGCCTCAAACTGTAATACAAAAAAGAAAAACTAGTAAATGTCCATTGTATGTATCATTCTTATCACAATACTTGTATTTAAAACGTCACCATTTGTTCTGTATTAGGCTGGCTTTCCATTGGCATATTGCCTCTATGCCAAGATGGGCCTGGTTGTACACTCTGCAAATATAATTAATTAATTCCTGTTTATTTTCTGTATGCTAAAAAGTTCAATCATTATTTATTCATTTGTTTATTTATATATTTTTTCTAATTAATTATCTATATAATATTTTAAGCTTAGTTTTACTGACCATCATAGTATTATGATACTTTATTGCAATTGACTTACTGGTATTGAAGGTGTGGCCGTGTGGATTGCTCAGTCTGGACACAGATAGTCTGGAGCATGCCTGCAGTAGTGTGTTCCACAGGAAGTAATTGATGATTCTACAAAATTAAATTTTAATATGGTAACTACACCGTTTACAGTTTAAATATTATATAATGTAATATAAATCCTGTTAGGAAACCCAAAACCTGAAATTTGCTTTCCGAGTCAGGTGTAGCGTTTGATATCTCGTGCATGCGATGTTCGAGCGTGCAGCGTGCCCTGTCGCAAGCCAACGTCTCTCTTCCATAAACTATTTACTTGCGCATGGGACGGGACTGCACTTCTTGGCATGCTAAAAATACACAATGATAGGCTGTTACAACAAAATAGAGGTAAACTTAATATCATAAAAAATGGTTATATTATAACTCGTGGATCACTTTATTACTGACAATATTAGGTATTATTTAACAGTGAAATTATTATACTCACATTTCAGTAGGTAGGTCATATTTATCCGTATAATCACAGAATTATGTTCAAAACAATCCCTGAATGTCCCTTTTTTTTTTCTTTTTTTTTTGTCGCTGAGAAATGCTTTATGCGTCCCCGCTCGTGGGGGACGAGACGAGGTATGTGGGACTCCTGTCGAAATCCGCAACCGACAGTATACCCACTAAAACTCAGCGGTGTTCCCACAACGCCGTGATGGGAGGGCTATGGGAAATCGGCTCAGCCTCTACTTCCACAGCCCTCCCGGCGCATGCCCGCCTAGTTGGCGGGCCCCGCATGCCCCCCATTTAAATGGGGGGCTACGGGAATGGCCGGGAACACCCGGCCACTCCCGTCCGACACTGGTGGAGGCCCATGCAATACAGGCAAAGGGCGCCCTCGCACCCACAGCCTGCTGGCCTCCACCCGGGAGGAGCCGGAGGTTACTACCAGACCGGCGTCTTCCTCGACCCCTCCCCTCTCCAGAGCGGCGCCACGCGAGAGAATCATCCCCCCGCGCGCGCGCCGCTGCCTCCCTCCGGGACACGACCGCCTATTCCGCAGCGGCGGCCGTGCCCAGTCTACGCCCACTCACCTCCCTCTGTAAGCAGAGGAGGAGTGGGCGTATCTGCCCTCTGTAGCCCGGTTCCCTTCACCGACCATCAAGCATGATCGGCGATTGGAACCGTGACCTTTCCCCGCTTGTTGAAGATTAGGCGCCAGCCCCAATTGTCCCCCAAAACCGCACTGGGAGAAATTGGAGCCGACGTTGCCCAGGGTGCGCCACGAGGAGGCTCTTCAACATGCACCCCATCCCTGAATGTCCCTGATACAACTAATGTAACTTCGTAAAAGCACCCAACATATAAAAACTTGAATATTCGTAACAAGTAGTTTTGTTTAAAAAAATAGCGTCGGTAATGAATCATCGTCAAGCACCTAAACGTTTTAAAACTTGATTAATATTGTTTAATCAAATGGTTTTGTTTACAAAAAAATCGGATCAGCTGTGACTTTCCAGTGTCAGTGATGCAGAGTTGCAGCCAGTCGCGTTGCTTTGTTACGAAATAGGCAAAGGAATCGTCATTGAGCCTTAAAATGTAATAATAAAAGTAAAATTAGGTCTTAGAATTATGAAATTCGTTTGTAGTTCGATTCCATTCCGTATATTACTTAAAGATAGACTTTTTAATATTATTTTAAACCCATAAAACTCTCAGTCGAGCTTTATCGTCTACGAGGTAAAGAAATTTGTTTCATGGCCTAATTCGTCTACGAAACAGCGACGAGAGGTTACAGCCTAGAGTTCGTCGACGACCATAACTGCGTTAGTGAATACCGTTTGAATCGGCGCTGCACGCTTGGTCGACCTGAAGACTGTCTCGACGACGAGCTCGTCGTCGAGTACAGCCAAGACATTGTCTCTTAGAGAATAGCATAGCTGTAAAGCCTATCACATAAAGTTAGCAATGAAATACTTCTGGTAGCTTATCACGGGTTAGATTCGTCAGTATTAAGGTTTGGTGTCATATTTTAGGGTAACTGCAATGAGGGAGAGGAGATTTTTAAATCTCAGAAACGGTTTATAAGATCTATGTCAAGTCTTAAATGCACAGACAGCTGTGAACCTGTGTTTCGGTATCTTAAGATACTGACATTTCTATGTTTGTACATATTGGAGGTGGCAATGTTTGTAAAAACTAAATTAAACTAATTTCCGTCACTCACTGATAGAATAAACACGTCCAGGCCCTTTGAGATCCCAATACAAAAACTTGTTGCACTTAGGTAATTTCAAAATAGTATTGTTGAGAAAAAATATGACAATGGGACCTGTTATTTATAGTAAAATAGCTCATAGTTTAAGGAATATTCCGTTCACATTTTTAAATCTAAAGTAACAGCAGTACCTACTTTCAAGAAAATTATAACTCAGTAAAAGACTTTTTAAATTATGTGACTATAGAGAAAATGACTATGACCTTGTACATATTATTTATAAGTCAATGATATTATTGCGAATTTATTAGCTAAATGACATGAAAGGAATTGTTAAAGTTTCTTAAAACTTTTTCTGTTCTGTTTTTTTTTTTCTTTCACTGTTAATTATATTTGTATTGTTGACATTTTGTTTTTTGTATAATAAAATTAATGTAGTGATTTGCACACCGTAAGGTAAAATGTAGCTGATATCATTTATCTATGTTATTTATCTTATACTGTACCTACATTTAAAGCAAATAAAATTCTGATTCTGATAAGTAAGTAAGTAAGTAACTAATTTATTATTATCGTCAACCATCAAACCATATCTCATTTCTAAAAGGTTAATATATTTTTATTAAATTCCTTCACGACGTTGCTTTCACCTTAAGCTAAATTTATTATTCCCATGCCTACCTTCCTCCCTGTGTCTAGTTTGCTGAGGAATTTATAATAAGTTTTCCAATCACGAGAGGCCCACGCAATCTCAACAAATATTCTGAAACTGAATACCAAACTGAAACTCGGCCCCAGTGTTTCAAGCCTGTTGCTCCATGTTATTGGATAAGAGCCCTATCATGTTTTAGTACCCAACAATATTTTACTTCCAAATTGAAGAAAGTTTTTGTAATAAATTGAACGTTCTGGGAAATGTTACAATTGCGGCCCTTCACGATAATATCGTAGGCTGTTTTAAAATTTTTTTGTGGGTTATTTTCTTAACCGCCTTTAGCGATTGGCAGGAAAATAAATGACCTATCCTACCTAGCTAATTTATTTTCCTGCCGATCACTGTTAATTTTGATCACTGTTGATAGTCGGTTGATTGATTGCTGATTGATTGTGGGTTAATTGTTGTTGTTGATTTAGGTATTGATTGTTGGTTGATTGTTGTTGTTGATGTTGTTCTTCTCGGGGTCACCAATATAGAGGTACGAGGAACAGGGTGTAAAGTTCACTCACACCTCCATAGAAAAGGGAGGATCCTCTGACCAGACGGGTGTCGTGTCTGGTGGGCAACTGTCCAACGATTAATGTCGGGTAGAATTTATGCTAGTCACGCGGTAAACTCTGCTTGCGCGATGCAGGATTTGCGGGACGTCAGTATGACGCGCAGTTCGCATGTGGCGATGTAGATACCGCTACACTCTAGTCTGCATTTCCCACATGGTGTTTTACGATGTACTGCATACACATATTCTTTTTTTAACCACGTTACGAGTACCTAACGTGACTTAACAATGCTTAGGTAAGAACTTGGTAAGAACATAGGCACACATTTTGTTTTTCTTTATAAAAATCGTTGCACGATGTTCTTGTATTGTAAATGTATTTATCTCGAATATTTCGACCTATCTGAAAGTCATTAAAATATTTATTTCATGCGGGACCCGAACCTGCCACACGAAGTTTTGCTGCCAATCTATCAGACATCGCATCGCAACCGTGCCATCAAAAATACAAAAAGTGGTTTTGTATTTCTTCTTTCGATAGTACTCGTACAACGATTTGTACAGAACTTGATAAACAACAGATTAACTTTCTATCACTCTGAAAAAAGACCGAATCTAAAATATTTTCCTACCCACAACATTTAACATTTGTTCAAGTGTTAAATTAACTTTTCGTACCACTTGCTCAAAAAAGTGACATTCTATGCCACAAAAAGCGAACATAACAATAGTCATTTTTAATCTGTTAAAAACAGGGAAAGAAAATTGTACTGAATTTCATTCATCCTCTAGGGGGAGAATGTGATTTAAATTTGGAATACTTACCGAAATTTATACTGAACTACATCTGTGTTTACACCATTGAGTTTGTATATAAAGCATTATACATATTTTTGAAAAAGGAATACGCATTTATTATGCAGTTATGATTATTAAATAAAATTACGAAAACCGACGAGGCCGTATGAGCTTGATGCCTTTGCTTTTCCGACAAAAAAATATTAGTATAGGAATTTGCCGCGTTTTTTTTTCTTCAAATACATAAACGTTAATTTTATTTTAATTTATTTTTATAAATAAGTTAATGTTCTAAAAATACGTTTAATTGTCATTATTTTTAATAAATGCTTATCTCATATTATTATTGTGTTAATTTTTTCGCAAATGGTACGAAAAGTAGAGTATTTTCCTCGGTGATAAAGCTGTCTTAGTCTTGGGTGAACTTAAATCCCTCGCTACACTCAGGACTCGTCTTAAATCCCTCGCTTCGCTCGTGGTTTAAGGTTTTAACACCCTCGCTACGCTCGGGAGTAAACCTCGAGTCCTTCAATACGCTCGCGATTTAAATCGTCACCCTCGACAGAAGACACTGTTTTATCCCCTTGGTTAATAATCTACTATTTCGTACCACTTGCTCAAAAAAGTGACATTCTATGCCACAAAAAGCGAACATAACAATAGTCATTTTTAATCTGTTAAAAACAGGGAAAGAAAATTGTACTGAATTTCAATCATCCTCTAGGGGGAGAATGTGATTTAAATTTGGAATACTTACCGAAATTTATACTGAACTACATCTGTGTTTACACCATTGAGTTTGTATATAAAGCATTATATATCTTTTTGAAAAAGGAATACGCATTTATTATGCAGTTATGATTAAATAAAATTACGAAAACCGACGAGGCCATATGAGCTTGATGCCTTTGCTTTTCCGACAAAAAAATATTTGTGTAGGAACATGCCGCGTTTTTGTTTTCTTCAAATACATAAATGTTAAGTTTATTTTAATTTATTTTTATAAATAAGTTAATGTTCTAAAAATACGTTTAATTGTCATTATTTTTAATAAATGCTTATCTCATATTATTATTGTGTTAATTTTTTCGCAAATGGTACGAAAAGTAGAGTATTTTCCTCGGTGATAAAGCTGTCTTAGTCTTGGGTGAACTTAAATCCCTCGCTACACTCAGGACTCGTCTTAAATCCCTCGCTTCGCTCGTGGTTTAAGGTTTTAACACCCTCGCTACGCTCGGGAGTAAACCTCGATTCCTTCAATACGCTCGCGATTTAAATCGTCACCCTCGACAGAAGACACTGTTTTATCCCCTTGGTTAATAATCTACTATTTCGTACCACTTGCTCAAAAAAGTGACATTCTATGCCACAAAAAGCGAACATAACAATAGTCATTTTTAATCTGTTAAAAACAGGGAAAGAAAATTGTACTGAATTTCAATCATCCTCTAGGGGGAGAATGTGATTTAAATTTGGAATACTTACCGAAATTTATACTGAACTACATCTGTGTTTACACCATTGAGTTTGTATATAAAGCATTATATATCTTTTTGAAAAAGGAATACGCATTTATTATGCAGTTATGATTAAATAAAATTACGAAAACCGACGAGGCCGTATGAGCTTGATGCCTTTGCTTTTCCGACAAAAAAATATTTGTGTAGGAACATGCCGCGTTTTTGTTTTCTTCAAATACATAAATGTTAAGTTTATTTTAATTTATTTTTATAAATAAGTTAATGTTCTAAAAATACGTTTAATTGTCATTATTTTTAATAAATGCTTATCTCATATTATTATTGTGTTAATTTTTTCGCAAATGGTACGAAAAGTAGAGTATTTTCCTCGGTGATAAAGCTGTCTTAGTCTTGGGTGAACTTAAATCCCTCGCTACACTCAGGACTCGTCTTAAATCCCTCGCTTCGCTCGTGGTTTAAGGTTTTAACACCCTCGCTACGCTCGGGAGTAAACCTCGAGTCCTTCATTACGCTCGCGATTTAAATCGTCACCCGAGACAGAAGACACTACTTTATCCCCTTGGTTAATAATCTACTACTAGCACATTTTCATTGACAGTTAACTTTTGAACTATCTCGATGTTCATTAGATCGAACCAATACTTCATTCAACGATTTCTTTATAAATTGGAATCACTTCGAAAAAGCAACAAAAAACAACTACAAAAAGTACATGTACGTCTACGTACAGATAACGGTTGCTAATTTCTTTTTTATTTAGCATGGCTGTAAAAAAGCCATTCGTCGGTAAATACCCTTTAATAAATATTCAGGGAAAAAGAAAAATTCTCATGATTGCCGAATGAATCCGCTGTTTGAAGTCTACCAAATGCTGGAGGCTTAATACAATTCAAACACAACATAGCGACATAAAACGAATATTTCTTGAAACGTTGTTTCGTGGGTAGGTATATTCTGCCAGAAATTTAGTAGAAGTAGAATGTTTTATTTTTTTATTAAATCGTTGCCCCACACTAGTTGTTGAAATGTTACTAATAAAACAGATACAAAGTGATTCTAGTGATGGGAATAATACTGTACTATGTACGTGTCTAGTCAACAAATACGGTAAAAATACAGTACGTAAATAGTTTTGTATCCAACGGTTTCAATGGTTTGGTTTTGGTTATTTTTACGGAGTGCAGTGGTCCCTGTGGTAACGGACCCGACTTACCTATGTAGGTATCTACGTGTCGTAAGTCGTGAGTTCGAACCCAGACAGACACTTTATTTTTGTAATTTACTTCATCACCACTGCTTTCAAAACGGTAAGTAAGAACATCGTAGGGAAACCGGTATGTCCTAGAACCAAAAATTCGAAGACATGTGACATCTACCAACGCGCACTGTGAACAATAGGAACATTATAGCCTAATTAGACACGGGTCATTTAAGTTATTTTACATTGGTCCATAATAACCTGTAACCTGCTTTAGCAATAATAAAGCGTTTCAGTCCCTTTTTAGTCCAAAGGTTAATAAAGTAGAATGGTGTAACTTTTCACTCGGGAAAATTATACTACGTTATTAAAGGAGGCTGTTGAGTTCTAGTAGGTATTGCCCCTGGGATATAGAATGAACTAAAACTTCAGAACTAACTGTGCGATGTAACTTTGCTGTAAAGACAGCTAGTTTTCGTTCTGACTTCCATGTAGGATGACATTGACTCTTAAGGGTATTTATTGAACAAACTAATTTCTAGATACAAAAATGCATTTTCGCCGGGGAAGATTTTACTCCAGGCTGCTACTGAAAAATTCCTAATAGATAACCACAATAACACTTTGCCCGGGCATTTTTTTTTATGTTTTGGTGGGAAATCATCAAATAATTTCTCCCGCTCTGGGTGGAGGGCAAGTCAAACTCTTACTGACAAAAACCCACCCGTTTTCCTTCAGTTGCCTGTGCCAGGGGCCACGGTAACCCTTAAGAACTTTCCCGCAACCATGGCAAGCATCGGCCCTAGCGGACCGCATTATTTGGTGCTGACATCTCTTTGAGGTACGCGGAAACAACGCGCCGGTGACGCGGGCCTGGTCCTTATCGGATGGCGAGCTTCCCATTGTTTGCCGTCCGCAAGCCCACGCTTACGGTGGCCAGGAATTGGCTTGGGATTCCCGATGCCCAGGGCATCTCCTGCGGCGACTAGGGGCGTGACGGCGCGAATTTTCTATTCTTTTCTCTTTTTTTAAAAAACTTTGCCCCACACTAGGAATTTCTCATGTATCGTGGGTGCGTTTACAAACATTTAAACTCACATACACAAACAGCCAGACCCGGAACAACTACTTGCAGGTCATACAAATATTTGTTCCGTGCGGGGATCAAACCCGCGACACGTAACGCAGCAGTCAATCGCTTAACCACTGCGCCAACCGTGTCGTCAATTTTGCCTCTCCCTCACGCGTTCCACCTCCTCCTTTGCGAGCATTACTGCTTCGCAGAAGGAGGTGACGGCTTCCCATGCCCTCTCCCTCCGTACCATGGCCTGGACCAGGGCCGGACGCGAGAGATCGCCACTGCCAATCGCCTCCACGAGGACACGGCGGCGTTCGCCCAAGCCGGGCAGACCTCCACTGAATGCTCCACCGTGTCCTCCAGGCGGTCCACACAATGGTGACACCTGGGCATTTCCTCCCTCCTTATCTGGAACAGGAACTTCCCGAAGCAACCATGTCAGGTGAGGACCTGCGTCAGGCAGAAGGTGAGGACACCGTGGTGACTCTCTAGCTACTCCTCACTTCGGGGACTTATCACTGTAATTGCGGCGTGCCCAGCACTGGGTTGCAACAGTCACACTCTCCAGGTCGCCATGAGATCCCGCCGGAGCTCTGTCGGCTGTGCCGTGATTTCTCGAAGCAGCGGAATTACGCCCCGGCGTTTCGCCTCCTCGCGCCACTCCATATATTGTGCGCGAGGACTTTCGCCTCCAGATCCCATCCGGCAAGGAGGCTTGCCGCCTCACCACCGGAGACCGTACGGTATCCCTGGACCAGCCGGATGGCCATACCACTTCTTACTTAAAACTTTTCTTACCCAACCTCTGAAGCTATTCATTGATTACTTTCCAGCATTCTCTGTCATAAATTTATTAACCTTAGGAATGATAAGCCAAACAAATATTTTTAAACAGATGGCTAATTTTAAGAATTTTCCACCTTGCTGTCTTTGAAGGCCGATTTTAGCCAAAGTAGCCCATTAAGTAATACTTTTTTTGTAATGACTATGAAAGCCGAGAGTCTAGCGCATTTTTTGAGGCCTACATATTATGAACCATGAAATTACCTATTAAAATTTTTGATTATAATTTGAAAATTTAAGTCGTAATTCACCGAACGTAAGTTTTTCACTTTAGATTATCATTTTTTCAACTTTCATCAAAGCTCCGAAGCTGATTATTTTACGCTTAAAATGCAAAATCATGAAAATTTAGTTACACAAAAAAATCTCGAGAAAAACTATAACTCCTTTTTTTTAAATTTTTCCATTTGATCAAGTCGAAAATTCTCCAAAAAAAATCATAACTCGAAAATTATGAAAAGTCGCGGAACATACATAGGGGTGATTCGGATACCCCACCACGATACGACGACGGACCAAATATTTTTTTTTGGACGTCAATGTCCGGCCACCCTGTACCTGATTAAATAAAAGTACAAATAAATATACATAAATACAAGAATATACTAAAACAAATAAGACAAAGAATGGGAAAACATTAACGTCGTGAAGATACTGTCAGCTTCTTAAGAATGTGATCGCGAAGTTTTACTTTATAGGATAATTAGTTGGTTGACATTCAGAATTTCTGATTTCTGATTTGTCCCTATTACGTGAGAGTTATACATATAAAAAACTTTTTTACAAAAAAAAAAAACAACCAACTTCCAAAAAAAAAAAAAAAACAAAATGTTGAAGGCGGTTTTTTTTTATTTAAAAATAATTTACTGTGGATTTTTTTATAACCACTCGACGATTTCGATATAATTTAAATGGGACCACCTGGAAAGTACATCCTTTGAAACAAATAAGAATTTTCCAAATCGGTTGAGGCGTCTTCGAGTAATCGGTGAACATACATAAAAAAAAAGATTTCGACGAATTGAGAACCTCCTTTTTTGAAGTCGGTTGAAATGGCGAATGGGTGTACTCTAGGGATACGTCCGCTTAAACTTTCGGAGAAACATACGTGTTTGTTATGTGTACCATTTTACAACTAACCTCGTAAAATAACCAGCAACATTGAAACAATAATCTAAAACCAGTAGGTAAGACAGAACTGTAACTATACACAAAGCACGACGGCCGATAAAACATTAACAAAAACCTTGAAATAAAATGGATACTCAGCTGAATAATACAGGCGTTGAATGGCAGACGAGAGAGAGATACGCCATTAGAATTGTGCCCTAGTTCCAACTAGATGCGTAGGTACTGGATGCATTCCTATTGTATTCAGAACAGAAAGTTTCATGGTAATAACTTCAACTTCTTCTGCTTGGCAACAAAGGTTTAATTGTATAATAATTATGCAACTTTGAGAACTGCTGTAGTTTACAAGTTAAGATGGACGTTGATTTGCATACAATTAGAAGTAATAAACTAAAGTTAAGTAAATAATTTTGCGGTCCGATGATTAAAATGTGGATGGAGAACACTTGCGCTACAAAAATTGCTCTTACAGTACTACGACATAAAGTCGCTGTCATTGTCAAATTGTTACCGCAAACGTGTGGTCGACTGTTTCTACTAAGCCAGCCAATATCAATGATTAATCAAAACAAAATACGGCTTTGAAAAAAGATTTTGCTACTGTATATACATACTTACTCACTTAGGCTAGAGTTAACAGAACACAGCGGAAAAAATACACGTTACAAACAAAAACACGCGAGTCTACTATACTAGATTGGAAGTTACAATAACGTCATTAAGAAGAAAAACGCGCCGACCCTAGTCAATCTACTCTGTGTATGTACCTACTTAATTATTATTGTGTGTACAATAAACAATATGAATAAAAGAGGAATGGTTTACTAACGTTTCACCAAAACACCATTGACAAATTTTCAGTTTACAACCAACGTTCCGTATACTATTTAGGAGTTAAAGTATGAAATTGCCGATTTGTACTGAAAAATTGAAATTCGTATTTAATTTTTAATTTAACACATTTATTTAATCAAAATAATTACCATTATTATCTATACATTGCTGCCATCTAATAGGAAGGCCATTTGTGCCTTTGCGATAGAACTCTCGTGATCTAGATTCGACAAACTGTGTGAAAGCATTTTGTACTGCCTCCTGAGAAGAAAACGTTTTATCACGTAGAAAATTGTCCAAATCACGAAAAAAATGGTAGTCCGTTGGAGCAAGATCTGGCGCATACGGAGGGTGACGAATGGTTTCTAATTGCAGTTCCTGTAGAGTTAAAAAAGTTTCTCGTGCTGTATGAGGTCTTGCGTTATCATGGAGCAATAATGGTGAAGATCGATTCATGAGTCGGGGCTGTTTCACTGCTAGTGAAACATTTTGCTATTATTGTTCGGAGTTCGGCACAGTAGATATCTGCCGTTATTGCATGACCAGATCGGAAAAAGCTATAGTGAATAACACCATGCTGAGACCACCAAACAGTTACCATTATCTTTTTATTGGTAAGCTTTGCTTTAGGACACTGTTGCGGCGTTTGACCTGGGGTCAGCCATTGCATTTTTCGCTTACGGTTATCGTAAAGAATCCACTTTTCATCACATGTCACAATTCGATCCAATATTGAAGGAATATTGGAGTGAAAGAAACGCGTGTTGAAACTTGTGTTGCCTTGTTGAGTGGATGCAGAAATGAAGGATTTGTGCATCGACTCAACAAGGCAACATGAAAGATTTCCGCATCGACTCAACAAGGCAACACAAGTTTCAACACGCGTTTCTTTCTGCAGATCAATCAAATCATGAGGCACCCATTTCTCATATTTTTTTATTTTATTGATTTTTTTTAAAATATTATAATAATATAATATGGGACAACATCCACACAAGGTCTTCAGGTCCCGAACTAGGCAGAGCCTGTAATACGGTAACCTGATGACTGATATACATACTTATATACATATACACACCCAGACACAGGTCAAACAGACATGTTCATGCACACAAATGTTTGACTTGTCCGGGCATCGAACCCGGAACCAGCAGCTCAGAAGGCAGGGTCGCTACCAACTGCGCCAACCGGTCAGTCCAGTCTTTGCGTCAGATTTGACGCAAAGGAGACAATATTGTTGGTAAGGTAACGTTAAACCATGCCGCTAATTCCTGAGTAGTTTGGCTCGGATCGGTTTCCACCATCTCTTTCAATTCATTGTTATTCACCTGTGTGGGCGGTCTTCCACGTGGTTCGTTCTTCAAATCAAAGTTTCCATCACGAAAGCGTTTAAACCAAAATCGCACGGTGCGTTCATTAGCAGTCCCCTCTCCAAACGCAACATTGATATTGCGAGCTGTTTGTGCCGCGTTAGTTCCGCGTCGGAACTCGTATTAAAAAATAACTTGAATTTTCGTAGTATCCATCTTTCTTGTCTAAGCTGAATAAAAAAAAACAACTGAAACTCGATAATCGAATGTTGCACATTTTTTAAAAGAAGAACTTTATAGGTACCGTGTGAAAAATGTTTCAATAAAAAATCTCAAACCATGAAGGTTCTATGTCAATTGGAAGTACCTAATACAATAAAACGGCAATTTCATACTTTAACCCCTAATATTTATTTCACAATCAACTTATTCTGCAAATATTTTATTTTAATAAACACTCGCTTTACAAACATTTATTTGGCAAATTCTTCTTTTTAGAAATGTTTCGGATGATATTTAATCATATAAACATTTTTCATTTAATATTAAGTATCTTGTGGAAAAATCACGTTTATATTAAATATCATTTTATAATACATTTTCTACACCAGTCACAACGTGATTACAACGGTATTGTTTTGCATAATTTTATTGAACTTCAAAAGTAATCCTACATGGTTGCAATTTCTATTTGGGTCAAATAATTTACAGGCAAGTACTGAAGTTATTAACACCTACTTAAGTATTTTTTTCTATAATATCTAATCTAGTCGTTTCTGGCACTCGCCGGATGCTGCCGCGGCACCGCTCGCTTCGCTCGCTCGGCTCGTGCGTGAGGGGTCACAGTTTTAACCTTACCTAACCAATTTTTTTTTATTAATCTTATCTTTCATTTTTAGGAATTTGCGTAATAATAAGTCAATATTATGTAAAACGTTTTTGTTCCAAACGTTGTTTTATGAGATAAAATGAAAAAAAAAAAGATTTTTTTGTAAAATAATACGTTATTAAAAAAAAGTTTATCGGATAATTATTTTCTTAAGTGAATTATTTGGCAAACTTGTTTTTGTATAATGATGAAATGACAAATCATGTTTCTGCCAATCGTTGCTTGTCAAGTAAAAATTTGTAAATTAATTTTTGATGAACTGACAGGATATCGAGGAATACATATAAAAGAGCTTACATACTTCTACGGTAAGCAAATAGGTATTTAATTTTTTTTATTTTCCTTTATTGGCCAACCAACAATTGTTTACACTGAACATATTAAAAGTAACTCTGGGTTAGTGTAACAATTTCTTACAGGTTAGCACCGCATGCCCCATAAAGATATTAGGTGTGCCACGAGCACTGTACTATAAAATAAAAATTAATATCTAATTATCTAGAATCTAAAATTAACAATTTTAAATTAACATTACGTAGTTACAGAAGAAAAAAAATATGCTGTTGCTAAAGATGACATCGAACACAATGTTGACTGCGAAATAAGCTTTTACTTAATACCCACGTTTATGAAAGTCTTTTGACGCTTCTAATTGGCCTACTAATTAATGTATATTTGCTTACTAAAGCCCGTTTACCACAAATCACTTATGCGTTAAGCGCTAAACATACTCAAAACGTAATTCTAAAATTAATATATGTTATTTCAATTAGGCACATAAAAGGCACTTCTAAACGTGACAAAAAAATAAAGTTGATTTTATCTGCCCCTTCCGAAAGGTAGTTTCTTATGGAGAATAAACTCCATAATAATGGACAAAAATTCCATTTTGTCTCTATCATTTTCAAACGATGGACAGAAACGGAGCAATATTTAAAATATATTTAGCGATAAACGTATTTATTGTGTTGAAATCAGACCTAAAAGATGTAAAATGATTTCGTTTTAATGAAGCTAGGAACGGAATTGAGCACTTAGTCTCTCCATATAAGATTCCCTTTAACGTGGACATATGTCGTTATCGAGATACGTACCGTAAGTTCAGTACTAAGGCTCAAGCTAGTAATGTATGTTAATGGATTACTTCGCTCAAAGAACACGGTTAGTCCTTGCCCTAATTTCTACAAAGGAGCTGTATTTCAATGTAGCTACGGAAGACAAGACACGGTACTAATGAAATGATGAATACACCAGAAAAGATAATATCTTTCTCAGTTGCAAATTAATTAAATCATCAAAATAAGTATAAAACTAGACGTTTTATTCTCATAACAGCAAAGGTTTTCCGAAACCCTCTAAGAAGCCTCTCAACTACAAAGACTGTTTACTTATTACAATTTTAAAGAGAGCCGAGACTCCGCTTTTTAGAGATAAAATACAGACAAAGAAAAGCCTTCTCTCCTACCATAAATATTAAAAACCTGCAAATGAACTCTTAAACGCGAAAGGGCTATTTTCAGAAAAAGCTAAACAATGTTTTGATAATTTAATACGATAAATGTGCCCATAAATAAATCGTTGATGTGGCTGACTATTCGTTTCCTCTTAGACACCTACTACCGCGAAAATATAGCGACGTCCACGCAACAAAGATTTATGCGCCTTTTAGCGAATATATGAAGCAATGTGTTGAATATGTCATGCACACACCATTGCTTTATTAATTTATTGTCACACTGGTGATTCAGTGTATCGCTAAGTTTTCAACACACAATGCTTTTTTGTTTGAACTACTTCAAAACTCGTTCGACTTTGTTATTAATAGTGTCCGAGAATGAGACACATTCGTTGTGACTTTTGGTGTGAATGTGGTGACCTAATTCCTGTTTATACGATATCAGTTCCCGTCACCCGCCTTCCTAACAGTTGCAATGTCTTGTTGGTTGCCTCTAGGTTTGGCAAAGTTTTTTATTTTTTATTGTGTTTTCTGATTGGGAATTTTTCAGTAGCTGCCCAGAGCGGATTTGCGCATAGTTGATGGAAACAGGCTCGTTTACATGAGACAGATTTAAACTTGTGTGGCAAAATTGTGGTGTATATTATACACCACTGCCGCCCTTTTAGAGAAAATTGGCGTGATGTATTCTGGTACCTCATCATTCAGTTCACAATCTTCTCAGCTGACAACGAATGCGCTGATAAGTTTGATTAAGTGCGATTGATTGTTTGATCGTGATTCTAATTTGGAGTTCTTCTGTAATGTAAATAAGGAGTCGGATTAGTATTTGCAAAGGGGTCGGCAGTTTGCTCGGACGCTCTGTACTAAAACAACGGAATTCCATGCCATAGAATAAAAAAACTTGCATGTTGCCTAATTTTGTAATGGCAAGTAGATAGAACTTACTAGACTGCAGTCTTATGATAAAACATTGAGCCATTTTTTTAATTCCGAACTATATTCCGAGAAAGTTAAACTACTTAAAGTGACGTTAAAACCAAGTCTTAGTTTAAAATTTTGTATTATAAACTTTACACTTGTCGAAATAAAGTTCAAAATACAATAGCTACCTCGAGAGTTTGGGCTTTGACTAAAGTAAGAACCAGTTGTGTAATGAGGCGGATGAGGTTTTGCAACTGTATTGCTTAATATCAGGTCTTATGGCCATTTCATCTTCTTTATCGGTGCACTCTTGACAGAGCGGTCGTGGTCATCACGTTGCAGTGAGATTTCGGACAGCCGTGATTTGCTTCACGTTGAGTAGCCATCCTTCTCTGTCAGCTGTACCATGTGTGCATTCGTATAATCGGTTGGTCCATCGCATGGACGACCTGCAGCGTACTCTCGTTACTTCGAGCTTTGCCTGCACTACAAGACGTTCTATGGAATCGTTTCCCCGTCGTTAAAGTCATTTAGGCATCTTTTTATAATCTTCTCAATATACACCAAGCGAATCACTCCGTCTAGCTTCCGTCCTGGTCATAGCCCCACCACAGGGCTCCTGAACATTACGGATGATATAAGGTCAGCCATGGAAAATGGTAATTTAACGTTCCTAGCTTTGCTAGATTTCAGTAATGCTTTTAATACTGTTGATTTTGATGTTTTGCTAGGCATTCTATGCTCTCTTAACATATGTATCTCCATCGGTCATTGACTGGTTTCGTAGTTACCTGTTCGGTCGCCGGCAACGTATATGCATTAGAGAGACCTTGTTTTCCTGGAGTAATACTTCTGCCGGTGTACCTCAGGGTGGCGTTCTATCTCCTTTACTTATCGCAGTTTTTATTAACTCAATCTCCGACGAACTCATTTCTTTCTAACATCTTTATTCGGATGATTTACAAATTTACTCGCGAGCTCCTCTTGGAAATCTATCTGATGCTATTTTAACGATTAATCGTAATCTGGCCCGAATATGCAACTAGAGCAAGAGATGTGGACTTATGGTGAACCCCATAAAGCCGCAGGTTGTGGTGGCAGGCAGTTCTAGGACGGTCTCAAGGATCGACTGGACGACACTTCTCCAAGTTTCTTTTGAGAACTCAGTGGTTCCCTTTCAGTGAAAAAGCTAAAAACTTGGGGATATGCATTTATAAGAACTTCTCTTTGACTGCCCAGTTACAAAAAGTTAGCCGCAAGCTTTTTGCATACGATGCATCTTTGAAAAGATTGCGTAATTTTCTACCGACTGCCACAAAGATTGCATTTGAACAATCACATCTACTACTCATCCTTGACTATGCTGATGTCAGCTATCGATAATCAGGCCAGTCAGGTAATCGATAAACTTGAGCGGCAAATTTATGTATAAGATTCATATTCGGTTTGCGCTAATATGGCCATGTTTCCGAATTTCGTGTGAAGCTCAAGTGGTTATCAATTCGCTTTCGCCGGAATGCTCATATCTTTTCTCTTTTGTATAATGTGCTCTTTTCCCCTTCCACCCCTCTCAGTCTCAAGAAACGTTTCTTTCTTTGTGACTCCCACACGAAATTTGTAAGGTTATCAGATAACTTGAAGCTTAAAATGGCTATGCATTCCACAACTTTCCTCGACAATTCCATTACTGTCCAGGCCGTTCGTTTGTGGAATGCAGTGACAGTTGAAATAAAACGCGCGCCGACGTTGCTTGTGTTTAAAAGAGTCGTGAAGGAACATTACTTGTCGTTGTGATCTTTTTCTCGTAATTGTAATTCTATAGTCTTCATTTATTTTCGTTGTTTATATAATATTTAGTATGTATGTATTTATGTATAAAATGTTTAGGATATGCACATATCTGTGTATCTATTTTAGTGTATTGTAATACTTATTATTTGCACCGACGACAGTCCCATTTTATGTCCAGGCAAATCACTGTCCATTCCAAGGTTGCCTGGAAGAGATCGCGATAGCGACAGAAAGCGATAAGGCCGCCCATTGTATATTTTGTAGTGTTCAATTTATTTTTTTGTAATGTATTTTGTGGCGTACAATAAAGAAGATAAAAACATAAAAATCGCCACAAACGTAATCGGTATATAGGTAATGTTCCCACTGCTGGGACTCGAACCTTCTCACTGAAAAGGGGAGTGGCTGTTATACACCACGCGGGCCCAGTACAGGTAGGTGGATGTCGCGTCTTATTTTTCTAGGACCGTATATTTATTTATTTATTAAATAAATATACTATTTATTTATATTACTTAATTATTAATTAATTAATAAAGGTACACCAATAGCTTCTGTATACAAAATATCAAATATCAGTAGCTAATAGTTTAGGTTTTCTCACGATGTTTTGCTTTAACGTTTTAGAGACTAGGTACTCTAAACCAAGAATGATGCTGATGAAGCAGGTTGCACAAAGTGTGAGCCTGTCTGAGTTGGTTACTGCTGTTTCACTACTGCTACATTCAATTTCGTTTATACCTCTCTAATCTCTAATATAATCTCATACATCAACATCGAGGTGATGTTAGATCCGATACCTACTAACGCATGTAAATTCGTTAGTCCCCACATACATATTCATCTAGCCGCTGAGGATCTTGTAAGTTCATCCCTGAGGTATTAATATTCTATAGTAGTGATAGTTTGTAACCCTGTTAAGAAGTTCCAGGGAAGATTTTGTTACTTTTAATCATAATTATGTCCGTCATTTATGTTCAATAATTAGGTTAGGTTACCTACAGTGTTTAGGTGCTGTGTAACTCTTAAGAGAGCGGAAAGTTTGAAAGATAGGCCTGGAAACTACTTATAACATTGATCAATATCATTTGATCAAGACGAAGAATTACGCCTGTTTTAACGAAGGTTAAGTTTCCCTTAATTTCTTTCCGACCGGTGATGTAGGTCACTATTCAGTAGTATGTTTGTGTCGTAATTAAAGACACATAGATATAGTAACTGAATAAGATGTGTTCTTGTAGTGGTTTGATTCGCAATTCTACGTTTAGTGAAAGTTACGTGTTGAAAGTCCCCATAGTATATATAATAAGGCACTATAATATAATAATAGTCACTACACTGCTACTATGCCTATCAAGTTTCTTAATAATCTCCGTTTTGAGCCTTGTTTAACGTTATAAGATAGAAAGAAAAGAAAGAAAAAACGATTTTATTTGTCACCGAAACACGTGCATTCAAAAAGATAAGATCACTCAAATATAAAACATAAAAACAAAACAGATTTATAGGTACTTACGAACACAAAACATAAATAGTCGGCAGCTGCACACCGTGACTGTGACAAGAAGGCTTTCACTCAGCATGATGCTGTGCTATGAGGGACCCACAGCGATTTTCAGTGGTCACCCGAAAACGACGTACGGAAACCAAGTCAGGCTTAGGGAATTTTACAGATTAGACAAAAATAGGTAACAAAGTAAAATAAAATAAACAGTTAGTAGGTACTTGTTTTTTTTTTTCATATTTAAGGAAGTCGCTACCAGGTTACTCATGCTGCTATCGGAAGCACTTCATCCACCGTTGCTTCCCAGGTAGAACATTTATCATCTCAATTGCGTTATGATAATAAACCAAACAAAGAGATTTTTATAGCCATTCCAATGTTTGTGTTCGTAAAACATTTTACCCTTACGTTGAATTTAGGCATTACCTTTTTTCGCAATCGGCAATTTTTTGTGACGTACTTGAATGTAAGACGTTGTGGGCCTAACAATTTTCAGGTAATATCCTTAAGTATGGTAGTAAAATACATACCGTAAAACGGGATGATATAGGATGCATGGGTGAATCGGAAAACTTTAAAATGGATTTTAACGTTGAAATAATATAGTTTGTAGTAGGAAGGGAAATAACAATACCTGTTAACGGTCACAATTGCTTTAGGCCACTAGATGGCGCTACGTGTCTTTCATATCATGAACGAATCACAGTATAAAAAGATACAGTAGGACGACGCCTTTGATCTCATGGTAAATGCCGACAACGTCTAGGCATTGTCGCGACAGCTAGGGTTGTCTCAAGTAAACAATATTAATTTATTTTTTTGAGATCAACATCGTAATCAATATTATTATACGAAAGCATTTATGAATGGTATGATATTGGTAACATCACGACCGTTATTTTCATTTTTAACTTTCATGCTATTAAACATATGATGAGACTTGTCTAGCAATTCTTCTTGAAAAGCAGAACCCGAAAAATTATATAGATTATTATAAAATATAATAAGAATATAACATTAAAATATAGTTAATCCTATAAATATAATATTATTTAACTAGAACACGAAAAAATTTAAAATGTTCGCAGCCGCCATCTTGCATTTTGATTTTGACTTCATATTCGATGTCAGCACCCTCGAAAAACTTGGAAACAACACCCATGATGAAAAATTTTAAAATTTTCGCAGCCGCCATCTTGCATTTTCGTTTTGACTGCACTATCGTTATCAGCAACCTCAAAAACCATGAAAATGACACCCGTGTCGAAAAGAAGAAAAAAACAAACAGTAAAGAAAAAAAAAACTTAAGAAATAAGCATACTGCATGCTTATTTCTTAAGTTTTTTTTTTCTTTGGACATCTTCGTCGGACGACTGTATGATGTACACTGTGATTGAATTATATAATTAGAAACTATAGCTGAGTTTTTCTTTTTTTTAAATAAGATTAAGTAAGTAATTTACTTTGTGAGTCCAGAGTGAACTCCAACACTGTTTGACCAAATACCAGGAAAGTTGGCACATAGGTAAGTAAGTATATATGTATTTTTAATGGAGAAGGATTTACATGATTTTTTCGAGCTACATGCGGGCGTAGCCGCGGGCAAAAGCTAGTTTACTAATAAAATTGTGATCTCGAGAAAAGTTAATCCGGTTTTTCGTTCAGTAAGTTGATAATCTCCGGTATTCTCGTCGCCCGTAGGAAAGCCTTATCTAGGAAATTTTTTGTCCGAGTTTCATAATGATTTCCAAACTCACGAGCATCCCAACTTTGAAGAACTAGTAGAAAAATGGGCTTTGTAAATTTTAGTTCATGACAACTAATTTTATTCCACGCCTTTTAAATCGCGATTAAAAATAGTCTCATTTAGTTTGACAATCAAAATTTTTGGTGAAAACGTCAAATTCAGAATAGCTTATTTGCTATTTTCACTAAATTGAATATCTAAATGACTTTAGTGCTGTCAAACTACTAACTATAATTAAGTTGTGTCACTTCGGTCAATTTCAGAATGGGAAACGTCGTTTGACAGGAATAAACAAAATTTTGGTGATTTTTAGTCTAGTTTGGAATGAGTTTGGAGAATTTTGTGACAAGAGAATCAGCACCATTTTTTATTTCATATTTATATTAACTTGTTACTAAAAGATGTACATTTATTTTTGTATGGGACTTTACATAACGACGACGTTAAGGAAAATAGCGAAAACTAAAAAAAAATACCTTATAATGCATAGCGTAATAGCGGTATCTCAAATAAAAGCCAAAACAATAATATTTTTTATTACTTAAACCTAGTACGCAAAATACGCGCATTGACGTGGACACCAGCCCGTATTACCTATTACCTACTTAAACCCTATCTGTAATAAATATAGACACAATATTATATGAATCAACCTTCGTAGATATAATTAACTCTCCTTTAAGGTGACGCGAAATCAATTTTCACATTTTCTCAATTTACTCGAAATGTGTAAAAATGAGTTACCGCTTATTGCTTTCTGAGGGCATCTTTGATTATAAGAAAAATAAATATCTATGGTTAGGTGACTGTTACAATCCCGTGTGTTTACCATCTACTGTTATGTTATTTTAGTGATAGTTGTTCGTTAGGAATAATCTGTGAGAAAGCATCAGTCAGTGTATCAGTGTTGTGCACTTAGGTAGTATATACAGGAATGCAGGCGTTCATTTATTCACTAAAAACGAAAAACTTCGCAAGCAATGGGAAATTACTCCTACAAGGTGCGGGTATCGACCTCAGGACAAGCTGCTTCTCACACGGACAACTGTACTTCACTTGTTACTGCTCACTAGTCCTGACTCTCTTCATATTTTGGCTGCTGAGACCCAAACTACAAACGTAATACAGGAAAGTTTTATAAAATGTGGCTGTTATTTTAGTGTATTGTGATGTCTTACGACATCCAAGCGAACAAAGTCGCTAGCAGAAGCTATTATGATATTAAAACTGGCTCTACCCTTTTCGGGATCAATAATTCAATTCATCTTGTTATCCCCTGATTTAAAAGTTTTATTAAGGTTTAAAGACAACGAACAAAACTCTTATCCTACATAATAGAATTAGGCTTAAACTAATTTTCCGTTTGCGAAACTGAATTAAACGAGAAATAAAACCTTTTCATTTCTAGAATAAATTTCGGTACGAATTGCGAACCCTTTCATATTCGGCAAAACGAAATCAATTTTCAGTAAATCGCTGAATCGAAAAACAAATTAAAGTGTGGCTTCATGTATTCGTAGATGGCTAATTCTACGGCTCTTTGCTGATATTAAAACGGGGTTTACATTATGAAAATAGTGTCGTGAAACAGTAGCTTCACTGTTCAGTTTAAGCCAAGCTAACTCATCATCAACGGCCTAGCCTTTTCTCAACTGGGTCAGCTTCCACTCTAATTGGATACAGTTGACTACCAGTATTTTCCATGGAGCGACTGCCTATCTGACCTCCACAACCCAGTTACTGGGTAATACGATACCCCTTGGTAAGACTGGTGGTCAGACTTTCGGGTTGCTGATGACCCGTAATGACTGTCAAAGATCCACGAATGACAGCCGGCACCAATGGCTTAACAAGCTTTCCAAGGCACGGAGGAGTCTTGGTATGTAAAGATGGTCACCCATTTCACGGACAACATAGCTTGACCTGATCGATCGACCCATGCGACTGTTATAACTAAGCCACAAACCCCACAGGGCTATAGAGCAGCTAACAAACACCCGGGTTTTAAAATGGTGATAAATTCAACTAACACGCTGTCATAATTATAGAGAAACTATAACAATTATTTCAGCCAACTAATATGAGCAGTTAACATGAGATATGACAGCGTGTTAGTTGAATTTTCCGCTTTTCAAAAACCGAGTGTTGGTTAACTATAGCCTAAAACAGGACAGTCAAGTTACTGTTTCACGACACTAGTTTCATAATGTAAATCCCCCTTTAGGCCCATCGTCTATGACACTACTCGAAAGTACCGTGCTACAAATTCAACACACCTATGAGTCTCACAGCACTGGTATTTCAATGGTGGTCTGTACACGACGTGAATTACTAACGCGTCATAAACAAGTTTTTATGTGGGTGCGTTGGCGTGTTCGGATCGCCATGTCATCGCCATCGCCATTGTACTGTAAAGATCAGGATATTCATTATTGATTTGAGTTTGTAACTCGTTACTTTTGGTAAGCGTCGTGTACGTAACAAAAGGGTATGTAGCTTTATTTGTTTGTTTTTCTACCAAAGCTATACATGCAGAAGTTGTGTCGGACCCTACAACCCTAACTTTCTTGGCATGCTTTGATCGCTTTATTTCTAGGCGTGGTACTCGTATGCCGTCTAAAGTGTATTGTGATAATGCAAAAACCTTTAAAGGAGCTGAAAACCAGTTAAAAGAATTATACAATGTACAGGCTTCCAGAGCTCATAAAGACTCTGTATATAGTTATTGTAAAGTTAAGTACATTAAATTTATGTTCATTTCTAGTTACTCCCCTGAGTTTGGTGATCTTTGGGAAGCCGGGGTAAAGAGCGTAAAGCACCATCTTAAACGTGTCCTCGGCACTATGTGCTTGACTTATGAAGAATTTAACACGGTGATAGTGCAGATAGAGGGTGTTTTGAACTCTAGATCTCTGCTTTCCAACCCCAATGAAGGTGGATATTTAACTCCAGGTCATTTTCTAATTGATACGGCTTTGTCTAGTTATCCTGAGATCGATTTATTGGAAATTCCAATAAATCGATTGAAAATTTGGAAAATTGTGTCTAAACTCAAGCAACATTTTTGGAAGGCATGGTCATCTCACTCAACTTCAGAGCCGTCCCAAGTAGAAGCATAGCTCTAATAACCTAAAGGTGGGTGATCTTGTTCTCGTTAAGGAAGTTAATGCCTCTCCTTTACAATGGCCTATGGCAATGATTGTTGTATCTTGTCTTGAAAGTAATTAATTTATAATATAACATCATTCCACTGGCAGAGGACATAACTTGGCAATGGATCTTAAATAAATGTTATTTCAGCTACTGTTACATTGTTGTCTGGCCCAGGAAACACTTTGTCAATCATTGCCATAGGCCTTTGTAAAGGAGAGGCATTAAAGCCACTGAAAGTATATAAGATAGAAGGTATACCTACTATGTATAAAACTGATTAACACTGTTGGAGTCACTCGGGTCTATGTTCAATAGTGTAATGTGATAAATAGCTAAGTCAGCCATCACTATGATCCAATGGGCCTTCATGGACTGTTCCGTTCAATCTAAAGAGTCATACTAAACACCTTTAACAAGCTATCTTATGTATTACCCATATCCAAGCAGTTGGACAGCAAAAACGTCTGTGATAAAGCTCTTCATATAAGGGCAAATATCTAAGTAAACACCTATGAATCTACTGCTAATATCTACCTACTTATCGTATCTACATATACTATATACATATACTTTGGTAATTTTGTCCAGGTCCATTTAGAACAGTAACTAGGTCAAGCAATAGCTTTTTCAAAGCGATTATTAAGTCGGCATTGCATATAAAGTTAGACCCCGACACTGAAATCCAGGAATGCATAGTTAGGTAATTACCATAATGGTTTGAAAATGGAAGACTCTCTGTGTGTGCAGAAAGAAAACTTATGACATTACTTTCGGGATAATTTTGACTTTAGTCAGCGGGATTGAGCGCGTTGAAGTATTTCACATTATTACTTTATCTCCTTTGATTCGGCACTAGCGCTTCAAAGAAGGTCGAAAACATTAAGCCACAATTTGCTGTGAGGCCACATTTCGTCTAAGCACTGTCTAATCATGGCCAACTACCGGTCGTAAAAATGTCGCAATGTGCGTAAAAAATTGTGAAAATATCCACCCTATTCACCAAGATTTCCGATGAAATATGTTTCTTTGGTTAAATTTTATAGCAAAAAGTGTTTTTTTGTAAAGCAAAACTATCACATACGTTACAATTGAATGAAATGAAATTATGAATTTTGATTGTTAACCAATATTGGCGACAGCCGCTAACTACACTGGGCCACAAAGAAAGCGGTTTATAAAAAATGCGGTAACTTTTAAAATATTTGATCAATTCTTTTAAAATAAAAACAAAATTAAAGTTGATTTTATTATAAATATAGGAAGAAGTAAAACCTTGATTTTCATTTTTAGTGATTGTATTAAAAACCATAAATAAAAAATGAAGACGTGTTTTAAAATTTTAACAACTTTGAAATCATTTGTTTTATTTATTTATTTATTAATACTTTAGGCACAAGTAAAAAAATACTGTACAAAGGCGGACTTAATGCCTGAGGCATTTTCTACCAGTCAACCTTAGGGTGATGTAGAGATATACCATGGCAGGTGCAACATACGGTTCATACGGTTTTACTTTGTTTCTGTTTATAAATATGACATCTCTTGTGCATTGATTCATTACATACTCTGATCAAATTTAATTAAAAACATGCCACTATCCTCTGAAGAGTGTTCCAGAAGTCTGACAATGCTTGAAGACAGGCGCAGTCAGCGTATTAACACTTCGTGGTGTCAATACAAAATACTAAAATGTGTAAAAATTGCATATTTGATACCATAGCACATTTTTCGAAATCTTTTGTTAATTGACATTTTTACATAACTTTATTTTATTCAAAATAAACTTCATTATCTTAAACTTTATGACATTGAATTAACCTTTAACTAAGATAACTATAAAATTGTCTATATTACAGTCTTTAGTTCATAAAGCTAGCTCCAATATTTTGGAAGTTATTGAGGTTTTTGTTACCTACCCGCTTTCTTTGCCGCCCAGTCTATTGGCATAGCGAAAACTGCGTCTCGTTCGAGCCTCTAATACTTCTTCTTTGTGAAAACACAATACCTTGTGCTGTAACAAATTTAGTTACAAGTAAGTTTAATCTAACTTTGTTGTTAAAGACGGAAACGAAAAAGTTTAAATCCGGAAAGAGATTGTTACTAAAAGGTTTGCAGTGTTTTCGTTTTTACGTGGTAGCCAAAGAAGAAACACGAAGAAAGTACAGATTAACGATTTTATTTTATTTTTAACGAATTTACGGTTTTTCAAATGCAATTTTAATGGCTCGACGATATCAGAATTGTAATTAAAGTTCGTTCGCTTCCACTATTACGTTTACCTTTCTCATTCACGCAACGAATCACCCACCAAATTCAGCCACTCTTATCACCTATCCGTTACAGTTCAATTTTGCGTAATGTTTTCTTGTTTGTAAATAATGTATGAGCCAAGATTGGCAGCGCGCAGACAATTCCCGGATTATCGCTGACAAGTTGACACAAGTGACGTTCTTGAAAGCGAACCCTCGTCATGCTGCCTTTGGTCTAAGACTAGACCTGAATGAAATTACAATCAGGCTCTGAACTCAATCTGGCTGCGACATGGTTTCTTTCTGAGGATTTCATGTCATACTGAGTTAGCAGCCTATTGTTAGGTTGAAGCAGTTACACCCCGTGAAAACGCGACTGACTCGATCGTTTATATGAATTATGACGTACAAACGCGACTCGATTGATCGCGCGAGTACGTCATCCTAACTAATAATTATTATAACTGCGAAATTAAGTTTCTTTGTTTGTTACGCTTTCCCGCTAAAACGGTTGAACGGATTTGTATGAAATTTGGCACACAGATTGACCATTACCTAGGTAAGGACATAGGCTACTTTTCATCCTGGATCGCAGATGAAGGCGCCAGCAACACCTAGTATTCATATGAACCACCGCGACGATCGTGTACTCACGCGAAAGTAGTTTTTAGTTCGGAAAAGGTCTAAGCTGGTGCTAATAAGTACCGGGCGCGTTGTGGTGAACCATAGGTTTGAACTGATGTGGTACACCAAAAAGCAATGGAACTTCATACAAAAGCTTCCACTATCTCTAATAGCCTAGTGGCAAATATCACACTTTAATGTACAATTAGGGAAATTTAGCTAATTGAAACATTTTGACAATTTGCCGTGGTTTCATTCATTGTGATTATGATTTGTGATACGAACAATTTAAGTTGGTAGTAAATATGCTTAAAGAGGAGAATGGACACCGAAGTACGGGTTTCTGCCATGCCCAATAGTCATAAGATACACAACAATACAAAGAGCTTTTCAAGGAGAACTATTGCTACTAACACGATTTTTGCCAATCGCTAGTCAATTCAGAGTTAATGACCTAAATATTTAATACTTGGGCACCTAATATTAGGAAATATTTAGGAATGTGCTTGGCGCCCAATAGCCCTATGCGATATACCAATGGATAGTGCTTTTAAAGATAAACATTTTGTTACTGAAACGAATTAGGAACGGACAGCAATCCGACAAGACATGGGGATCAGGAAAATTAAAATAAAATACAATTATTTACACTGCGTTAAAACTCGAGCACTTATCTTCTTCTTCTACATAAATAGAACAGCTTGCATGTTTGAAGTGACTTTATCGATTGAAACGTATGTTGCTGGCATCTGCGGGGTTTATGCTCAAACCCAACAAATCAATCATTTAACTTTTTTTTAAACACTTTAGTCCATTTTGTATTATGATGCGTGGTATACGCACAAGGGAAGACTAGTACTCTTTGCTACGTAGTGTAATATAGTTTTGGAATAAATTTTAACACTAAGTATAACACATATAATACATATAACTGAAATTAATTCCCATTGATATGTTATGTATTATTATGTTTCTGACGACCCGTAACGACTGTCATAGATCCACGAATGACAGCCGGGACCAACGGCTTAATGTGCTTTAAGAATGTCCATGGAGTTTCTTGTCCGTTCTTCTCCATAGGTACCTACTACGCTTTGGAATGGGCAACTAGCTTTATATTTCTGACTAGCCAACCACTTGACAATTCAAAAGTGCCTGTAACTGGTTTAACTAAAATAAATGCTTTGAGTTTGAGTTTTCCGAGGCATGGATAGGTCATTGTATGTAAAGATATTCACCCATCTACGGACCTACCGCGGCAAGCGTAGCTTAACTTGACCGATCGAACAGTGCGGCTGTTATTACTAAGCCACAAGCTAATTACAGTTTATATTAACAATAGATATGGAATATTAGTGTTATTGGTACCTAGGATCCTAAATTAACTAATGACCTGATTGTTTGGTTTGCACAAACATGCGGTGACAATGTCAGTAACATGCTGCGGTGAATAAACATGCATTATACTCACTCAATAACATAGAATTCTTAATATATGTATATACTAGCTGACCCGCCGAACTTCGTAGGTCACCTTAGAATTATTAAATGTTGTGTTTAATAATTAACTGAGTTATATTAAATTTTTTGTTACATTAAAGTAAAAAAAAAACACAATTATAATCAGAGACAAATGCCCGGAATAGCAGCTTCAGTTATCATAAATTTAACATTTTAATTTTGCGATTCTATAATTACTTCTAACCAATCTACGGTTGAGTCACAATTTTTTGATAACTCACTGTTTACTATTGTCCTATGTTTCAATTATTTAAATTTTCTTCTATTTCTTCCAAGTCTTCTTCTATGTTGGAAGTATTGGCGAGAATCCTTTCTTTAAATTCTTTTGATTTTAAGTTAGCCATTTCCTTCCTTTTTTTGCGTTCTATGTAATGTGTCATTTCCAAGCCACCACAATGATTAAAGTTTTGGGATATGATATTAATGGAGTCACATTCAATGCAGCTACTGTTGATGTTCCATGCCGAATTAAATCCTAGTGTAATTTTTTTATTACAATGCTCACAATTTTCGAAGCTCTTCTGGCATCCATTGCCCACAATTGTGGCAATGTTTTCCCATACCGCTTATCTGTTCCTGGAATAAATACACTTTTCTTATATAACAGTACCTAACTTATTATATTTTTTTATTATTTTATTTATTTATCATATTTTTAATAATTTTAATTTACGTGCCTGTCTTTTCCTCAATGTATTAGCCCGAAGGCGTTGGTTGTGATGTTCTTGTCGTTTATTTACACGTGTGCTTGTAATCTGGTCTCTTACACTTGCATTTTCCGCTAATCGTTCTTCTGCGGCTCTAATTAATCGCCGCGTGTAAACCGTTTTAGAAAAGACCATGCCAGGAATAGGCTCGAACCATCTAGTGTCCGACAGACTTTCTACAATAATGATAATTTTATTCATAACAGAAAACAGTAAGAATTATACCATATAAATAAAATCTGTAGACGTACACCGTCATTTTAAATAATTATTCAATTGATCAATACATTTCATAGCTACATTTTCAATTATACCAAAATCAAAAAATATAATAGGTAGATACAAAGTTGCACTTACAGATCGATTACAATATTATCAGTATGAAGATAGGTGAATCTATTACTAGCATAAGTCATAACTCATACTTCTTATAATCGCGTTTAGCTAAATTTTGAATAGACATATATTATAATATTTTATAGTAATGTAAAAATAAAAGTAATTTCATTTGATTATCGATACCGTTTAGAATAGTTTATTCCTAATAATGTTATTATAGTGCTGGCAACAAGTTAGGACTTCGGCTGTTTATTTGGACATACATTTTACAATATGTTAGGTGCATAGTTAACTTAAATTAACTTTTTACGAGTTACTTAGAGTACGTCACAGATGGCGTTGAATTAAAAATGACAGCGTATCTAAATCATCTAGGACTAAGGCCAATGCAAACTATTGGCATGATTTACTTTTTTTCTTTCGCCAGAAATGAAACCTAGGTTATATGTTAAAGGACAATACGAGAAATCAATAGCAAAAAGAACCAAGTCCATCAACCGTAACCGAACGAAGATACATAATGGAAGTATTGCTAGTATATTTTTGTCAGGCGTTGATCTATTTTTCTTATATCCATTTCTTATTCCACTATAGGATAGGTATTCTGGGTTACTTTTCATAAATTGTACGAATATTCCATAATTCTTACGAAAAAAGAAATGATACAACCATAAAATCCGAAACTATTTATTAAATAATTAGTACTTCTGGTTTTACAAAAACCTTTGTTTACCTTATCAATTATCATAGAACAATAATTATATCACTTGCACTGCCCACAAAGCAGACACAATAGTTAAACAATCACATGAATCATGTGTGGTTTATTGCACAGTGAAAGTGTTAAACTACTAAATTCTTATAGATAAACCTAATTAATCATCATCATTACTCGTCTCTCTTCCCCCATTCTGTCTTATTATGAAATCCAGAAATTGAGCTGGAGGACTTAAGTTTTGTTGATGTCTGCCCCACGCCATGAACCACAATACAGACATGACGTGGCTACAACAACCAAGTGTTCTCTTCCCAGAAATACAGGAACAGTAATGCCCTTTTATTGCTGCTACGCCATCATTAAGCCCTTCTATCAAAAGATAGACGAAGTATGTGCGCTGTCGTCTATGTCGCGATTGGATTCGGCTACGCAGCAGCCACGGATTGATGACGTCGATGTTAAACATTTCCAAAACCGAAATATCTAACCTATAATACATGGTCTATTAGACATTGTAGCCAGCACAAGTTACTTCACGTCACAACACAAACCAAGTCCCATAAACACAGCCAAGTCACAAGTTAAAACAGAAACGGTATCCAATGTATCAAAGCCAAGTTGTGAGGTAAAATCACTAACGGTAAGTACACAGAAACAACGCACACAATCCGAAGGCAGAAAGGTGAGTGAGCCAGCAGCAGCAGCAACAGAAAGAGGTCTGCAAGCTCGGGATAGAGAGGGACAACGATATGCTATTCTCTTCCATGCGCGTGGGCATTTCTAGGAACACGCGGCGTGTCTTGTTGACACCGCGCGCGCAATCTGTATGATGCGAAACTATTTACGCTTGATTTGAAGGCTCCAGTTGTAGTTATCGTGAAACAGAGCTCAGTAAGGACTGTATGTATTATCAGATACAAATGTGTTTTAGTAAAAATATAACATTAACAACCTACTTAATCCATAACCCGACAACTGAAACGAGTCACTTGGCCTCCGCCTGCCGCCGCCCCCTACCACGCCCGTCGACGTATGCAGAAGCGGGGGGATGCGGAATGACTCATTAGAGTTGCCGAGTAGTATTTAACAATGGGAAACTTAAAATATTACACACGGAGTATTTTTATTTAAGAAAATTAACACCTGATAAAAAAACCATAGCAATCTACTAAACACTCTCTAACTTGGTTCGGTTACGGTTGGTAGACCTAGTTCTTTTTGCTATTGATTTCTGATATAATCCTCTAACATATGGCCTAGGTTTCACTTTTGGCGAAAAGAAAAAAAAAAACATGCCAGCTATGTATGGCAAAAGTTGCATTGCCCTTTGATTTCGACTTGCTGTGTAAGTAATTGTATTTGTTATTGTTAAAAAGTTTTATTTTACTTCTCCCGCGTGATATCATCACGAGCGACGAAGTATTCCCGTGTTTTTTTTTAAATTTTGTATTTTTTATTGCCCTGTTCCGGATTCCGATATTTCTACCACTTACGACGCCAACGTACTAAATTTGTATTTCTTGCTGACCCGGCTCGCCCAGGGTATAAATGTTCTGTGGGCTCGCCCAACCGACCATCTGAACCTGCCTACTAAATTGTTAAAATGTATACATGTGGTTTTTTTTCATACATTCGAAAATAATGTAGGTATGTTATATGTTTACTATAAAAACGTATCGTATTGTATCCTAATTTGTACTTACATGTTTTTAAACTGTTTACAATCCATCACAATAACATCAACATTACAACAATACACAAATGATTCATTAAACGTTATTTGTCCTAGAAAGCCTTTTATACCGTTAAAGATTATATTGAAGACAAAAATGAAATTGAGCAACTCAATCCCAAGATTGAGTTGCTCCAATTTCCTGCATACTAAAATGTTGTTTTTTTGTGTTATTCTTTCTAGCAGGCAATAAAAAGTACCGCTGAAAATTATGTAATGTTCTCTTGTACAGCAAATCAAAATTGGTGACATGCCGACAGCAGTTCCACCTACCGGGTCCAATTGTGTTTTCAAACCATCCATTAATCCATTGAAATACACATACAAAATGACAACCAAATCGGTCCAGCCGTTTAGGATAAGTTAGGTGACAAACACACGTACAGAAGAATTATATTATATTAAGAAAGATACAAAATAGTATAGTAAATAAGTATGAAGAAAATAAATATGGCATAATCAAAAACAAAAACAAACCAAAAAAAAGTATCTCATGCCCGTCTCCTGGTTCTAAGCTACCTCCCCGCCAATTTTTTGCCAAATCGGTTCAGCCGTTCTTGAGTTATAAAAAGTGTAACTAACACGACTTAAAGATATCATAAATAAATAAAATAAAATAAAAATATAATAAGTTACTGTTATATAAGAAAAGTGTATTTATTCCAGAAACAAATAAGCGGTATGGGAAAACATTGCCACAATTGTGGGCAATGGATGCCAAGAACAGCTTCGCAAAAAAAAAATTGTGAGCAGTGCAATAAAAAAATTACACTAAGATTTAATCGGCAACGAACATCAACAGTATACATAACAGTATTGAATGTAACTCCATTAATATCATATCCCAAAACTTTAATCATTGTGGTGGCTTGGAATCGACACATTACATAGAACGCAAAAAAGGAAGGAAATGGCTATCTTAAAAACAAAAGAATAGAAAAAAAGAATGGATTCTCGCCAATACTTCCAACATAGAAGACTTGGAAGAAATAGAAGAATATTTAAATAATTTAGACATAGGACAATAGTAAACAGAGAGTTATCAAAAAATTATGATCAACCGTACATTGGTTAGAAGTAATTATAGAATCGCAAAATAAAAATGGTAAATTTATGATAACTGAGGCTGCTATTACGGACATTTGTCTCTCATTATTAATGTTTTTTTTTTACTTTAATGTAACAAATAATAATAATATTTTATTGACATAAAAGTATGTTACATTAATATATGGAAACCCTGAGTCCTGTGCTAGGTTGTAACCTGTGTTACAGGAATCAGTGTCTTCTCCCAGTTCCAGTTTTATATAGATTTTATGCAATAAAATTTCAACAATTTTAAATCATACAATATCTGCTTGAGGCGTATGTGTGAGGGTGGGTGTGTATCCATGGGTTTGTGTGTGTGGGCTTGAGTGAGTGAGCGTGGGTGTGTGTGTGTGTTTATCGGCATGTTTATAATGGGACCAGCCAATTGCATGGTTTATGTTATGATTTTTTCTGTCTGTATGTAATCCAGTGTTAGTAGCCAGGTGTTTATTTTCTTTTTAATTTATTTTTTTATTGAATGGGTTAATATGTAGGGTCTTGTTTATTTTATTATATTTATGCGTAGCAAGAAAAAGATGTTGCCGTCTAGCTGAGGTAGTCTTACATTTAACATATTTGCAAACGTTAGTGATTGTTCGTTTAACTTTGTAGCTGTTGTTTATCGGTGTTATTAGATGTTGCTTCAATGTGATATTGAGAATATCTAGCTGTCGAACTGTGAGCACTGTACAGTTTTGGTACAGCGATGTAGTCGGGAACCGATACGGTTTGAAGGTCATGACTTTGAGCAATAATCTTTGAGCTCTTTCAAGGTGGATCATAATTTTATTGTTTTACAGGCTCCCCCCCACACCGTGATACAGTAACCAATTATCGAAAAAAAATATCTGGGCTAGAGAAAAGTATAAAGTGCGAAGAAGGTTGAGATCAGCCACATGCCGGAGTTTCTTAAAGGCCCAAATAAGTTTCCTAACTCGAGAGGCAGTTAGTTCGACTTGGGGCCGCCAACTTAGTTTTTCTTCTCTTAATACACCTAAGTATTTTATATTTGTTTTTTGTGATATAGTAAGACATGGGCATAGGAACCTATTTTCAGGGAAATCGCAAGAGTGTACCTTAAGGGTTACTGCTATTGGTTTGGTTTTAGCGAACCTGAACTGCACATATGAAGTTTTGGCAATGTTAACGGTAAGTAGGTTTTCTTCCAACCAGTTACTGACTTTACAAAGTCCCAGCTCTGCCATGTGCTGCGCCTCCTCCCAAGTCTCTCCATGAAATATCAGCGAGGTGTCATCAGCGTAGCTAAAAATTCTACCCTTAATGAGTTGTTGCTCACACAGATCATTTACATATATCAGGAAGAGACTCGGGGAGAGGGCACTACCCTGCGGCACACCGTAGGTGACGCTGGCTTCGCTACTGACGTTTCCACCTATATTTACGCTGTGTGTCCGATCACTCAGAAACTCAGTAAATATACTGAGAGCTTCTCCCCTAATTCCTATGTGGTCTAGTTTGGTCACAAGAGTGGGAATAGAGATAGTGTCAAAGGCCTTCGCTAGGTCGAGAAAGACCCCTATGCATTTCTGTTTAGCATCGACCTTCTCAGCAACGTGATCAACGAGTTTACCAACTGCCTCTTCTGTGCTTTTCCCAGATCTAAATCCGAATTGACCATCAGATAAGATTTTGTTTTTTTTTTCTAAATAGCTAATGAGTCTAGTATTCAAAAGCTTTTCTAGTATTTTTGACAGCGCCGGTAAAACTGATATAGGGCTGTAGTTCTTAACTTCGTCACGATTCCCACCCTTGTGAACTGGCGTTAATATAACTCAGCTAATTACTAAACACAACATTTAATAATTCTAATGCGGTACGAATTTCGACGGGTCAGCTAGTCTACTAATAAATAGGTAATATTCTTAGTTCGAATTGATTGGTGATATTCTTAAAGAGCAGGGTGGTCCAGTGCTAACGGCCACGACTTACAGGTCATAGGTTTGAACCCAGATAGGCGCTTTACTTTGTTTTAATGATTTCATCACGATTGCTCTCAAAAAGGTGAACGAAAACATAGCGAGGAAACCGGCATGTCCTAGAACTAAAAATTGGAAGACCTGTGACATCTACCAACCCGCACAGAGCCCGCGTGGTAGATTACGGCCCACTCCATCTCACCAAGAGGAGGCTTGTGTCCCAGCAATGGGAACAGTATAGGTTAATTATGCTATTCTTAGAATTTATAGGAATTTATAAGTTGATTGCTATAAATAAGTAAATAAAATACTACATTGAAAGGCTTCGATGAATGAAATAGCTTAAGCGTAGCCTTATTAAGTACCAAATTGTTCTAGTACCTAATGCATACAAAATTGTTCAATGTTCATTCAGTTTCCAAAAGAAATAAAATAGAACTTTCATATTTTTCATTTACTATTTTCAGTGAGAGCGTTTATTCCTACATAATAAATTAATGAACGATTTCTATTATTTGAAGTCAGGTGCATTTATTTTCTTATTTGGAAAAGTTGCGAAACAATGGGTTTTTGTAGTAACTAGTCGAATTACTACTGAAACATTTTCTACTTAGAATTATGTTTTTCTACAGTCTAAAACGTGTATTCAAAATTCATTCTTGCAAAATACGCGATAAAAGAGAAACAACAGAACCAAAAATTAAAACAAAGACCACTCTCTGGAGGTGAAAATTTTAATAACAAATCATTTCCACGTCCACAAGGTTAAAATCTCATTTTTCCCAGAACGGTAGAGTATCATGTTCATTTAATGCAAATTTTCTACAAAGAATTCCTCCCGAGGTGGTGTATTTTTACGGCGTTCAGATAATGAGCCCGTCCATCAGGGGCATTCTTAGTTTTTTTTTTTGTGTTTTGATAAAAAACGAAAATGATTTAGTTGTCTGGCTATGTCGCAGGTGGCGTGAAGAATTTACGTACAGAGCGTTAAGTAGTCTGTTGAGTTATCTTTTAACTTGTTATGAGTGTCAAATACAAGGGATGCCTGGCAAATTATCGACTTATTACTGCTTTTCTTTTGACCTCAAAGAAATTATTAATGTGTACGATACTATCGGTGTGCGGTACTAAGCTATCTTCAAGCACGTTTTTTTATAATTATTATTCATTCTCGTTGTCAGCTTAAAAACATCAGCTATTAAAACCTTCGCATTACAATACACATATATTGAAAACGGGATGAATGGCACCATTTGCCTATCGCACCCCAAAAAGAATTAGACCTCATGTTAAAATTAAATACGGTTACGCGTCACTATGTAGTATATTGCTTTTACATACAAAATATACATACATAGATAACTGAAAGCCACTTTATATTCGGAGCAGCTATCGTGTGATCTTGGGGTCGGATCCCTTCTTCGTCAATTAAGGTCTCCTTGCCTATAAACTACACCCATTTTCCGAATATACCAGAGATATTTTGTAAAATTGAAGGAAACCATTTTGTTATAAACTTGGCTGTTTATAAAATATGGGTCGTGGGACGGTTGCTTGGCCGGTTTTCAGATGAAAAGTTTTGTGGGCAAAATTTACTTACCGTTTAGCATTTTTACTTAGATTTTGTGCCCCTTAAAAACAGGTGCTGGTTTTAATACGTAGGCACCCGCTTGTAAAATTATGCTTTTTCCAGATTCGGTCTGTAATTACGTCCTTCGTCTTATTTGTTAGTTTTAAATGCTCCTTTTTTACTGATTGTATTTCATGTGCGTGTCAAAAATAAGATATTTTTATTTTCTTTTTTTTCTTCTACAGGTGCTAAACACATGTCTGTTTGACCTGTGTCTGGGTGTGTATATGTGTATAAGTATGTATATCAGTCATCAGGTTACCGTAGTACAGGCTCTGCCTAGTTCGGGACCTGAAGACCTTGTGTGGATGTTGTCTCATATTATTATTTATTATTATTACTTGTCATTAAACAATTTTGTCCAAACTATGAATGTGAAATATTCATCCTCTCAGTTCTTACTCTGACGAATTAATTTAGGTTTATATTAAGTTCGATCTTCAAATTGTAATAAATTACCTTCCGTAAATAAAACAAAACACCGTTAATTAAACACCTACTATCGCTTAACTCTCCTATTTTAAATATATATCTTGTTTAATTACCCAGCGAATAAACTTAACTGGTTATAGTTACCTACATTCTAATTTTACCATATCCCCGGTTTCATATCCCCGGTCCACGACACTGACAAATTAATCAGGAAAATCCTAGCCTCCACACTGATTAAATTTAATTTGGCGTGCTTCACCGAGGCTATGCGAGGATATTTTGCGAGGCTTTCAACGCATTAACAAGACTACTGGGAATCAAGCGCATTCATACTACACCGTACAATCCACAAAGCAATGGAATGATTGAAAGGTGGCACCGCTGCATGAAATCTGCAATAATTGCACGTCTGAGCACGGGCTGTGCTCATCAACCTACAGTGTTGCTAGGACTGCGAGCCGCAACGCGAAGTGACAGTGGAGTCAGCGCTGCACAGCTTACCTACGGTCACGCTCTCACACTGCCAGGAAATGTTTTCGTGCCGTCGAAGCCAGATTCTATGGACTACAGTTATGTTGAAAGGCTACGATCAGCAATTAGCACTTTTTCAGCCAGGGGCTTAATATCATTTATAAACTAAGCGACCATCACCTAAGGACACCTCCTATGGGGTACGAACCTCGATTTAGGGCGTCGCTGGGGGAGGACAGCAAGTTTGGGACAGGATAATTCAAATTAGTTTCATTATTATTATCAGGGGAATCTAAAGCTACAGGTTCAGCTACGCCAACAGCTGGCACGGATCTGATCAAGGGACAGGGAGGAGAATTACTTTGGAAGGATCGCGGACCCGTAGGAATGTCGATTTGTGTCTGTGTCTGTTTACTGTACTAGTGGCCCTATTGTTCTCCTGGAGGAGAGTAATGGGGTCGTCGGGGTCGGTCAGTACGTGCCTCGGACGGCGGATTTTACTGATTCTAGAGGGGACATAGCTGGTGGCCTTCACAACCAGACGGTTGCGATGGCTGTCGGCGGTATCAAAGAAAGCTCGTTTCATAAATTTCTGAATAGTGGGATTTTTAAGGTCTAAGTGGAGGTTTTTATTACGAAAGAACCAAGGAAATCCCATTGCATTACGGAGGAAACGGTTATCTAGGCTCTGCATCCTATGGAGATGTCTGGGGTGTACCTGTGCGAAAACTGCACAGGCATATGTCATGATGAACAGAGCCAACTGCGTATGTTTACACTTGGGGATATCGCTGGTGAATAGGGTGAATATAAGGGGCTCAGGCACAGAGCCCTTAGGGACGCCTGCGCGGATAGGGTGGGGGAAGGATAGCGCCCCTTCAAGGCGATAGCGAAAGGTGCGGTTGGCCAACAAGTCTCATGGGATAAGCACGAGACGGTCTAGCCCACCGTGTTTGTAAAGCTTATATCTATATTACAATAAGCCGTTGTGCCAGACTTTGTCGAACGCTTTCGCTATGTCGAGAAAACAGCGTCCGTCATCAAGTCACGTTGGCATCCAACGTTTACGTGTTCGATGATACGGTGAACCTGATTACGTTGTACGCTCGAATGTTGGGTTCTAAAACCGAACTGTTCGTCGGGGATGAGGCCCTTTGTCTCGGCATAATCTCTGAAACGCTTATAAATAAGCCCCTCATAGATTTTGCCCAGAAAATTGAGCAGTCTGATGGGACGGTAGCTGGTGGGTTTGGTTTTGGGCTTGCCCGGCTTTGGAATGCGGATGTCAGTAGCCTTTTGTGGGGAATTCAACGACCCGTCACATGACGCTACCAGATCTGCAGAACATTTGCGTAGGCCGTATATAAAATACTCAAAACCGCCAGACAGCTATTAATCAAGTTGTATTCTATCTAGCCTGCTCACATTCACAGTCAGTTTTCTCTTTAATTATAAGTTATGTCACGTAAATCAATAATAATGACATTATTAATTCCAAAACACTTAATAGTACAAAATAGTTTGTTGCTTGGGGGTACACTGGAGTAGCTTAATTAATCCCAACCCTTTTTGTCATCCAAGTAATCTTTAACTTTATAGAAGCCTTTTCGACAGTGTTTTTGTTTAATATATGATTCAAATATTATTGAGGCTCAGTTTTTTAATATGGTTTGGGAATTTGTTGTAAAAACGTATACTTTGGCACTTAAACGATTTACAAATTGTTTGGAGCCTAGTCGCGGGCACAATTAGTTGGATAATTATTTTTAAATAATTCTAAATCTTTGTTTCTAGTATTTATGTTATGGATGTCGCTGTGTTCAGAATATAGATTAGTATTATTTTTACATAATTATATCAGGTTCCCATATGCATATTGAGATGCGACTGTCGTTATGTTTATTTCTATAGATTTATCCCTCAGTGAATGCCTACAGCTTAAGTTATAAATTGCTCGAATGGCTCGTTTCTGCAAAATATACAAAATATAGTCTGAATGTCGGCTGCATTTCCCCAATTCAAAGTGTATCTATAAGTAGGAACCAGTATTAAATGATTACGAAACAATTCACAAAAACGGTAAAAATGTAAGGACCAACATAGCCTAATAATATATATTATGGCACGTATCCTATACAGAACGAGCGACAGCAAAAGAATGGCTCTAAATAAAACAGAGACGTGGTAATAAAAGTCAGGTGAAGCTGAATTCCCCGGGCAATATTGCCGTGTTACAAGACTTGTTGGTACAGTTGAAAATTTAATAACCATCTTATGTCGGAGATTAGTTTACGAATGAAATAAAATAGATTTTTTGCTATAAACAAAGTGGGCTGTAATTTCTTCAGAATTTATTGTGATTTACTGCTTCATAATCTATGTTTTATTATTAGTCTTAAAGGCTCCTTAAAGCAGGCGCGACACGGGACGCGAATCGCCCGCGACTCTTACACAGACACGCGATGCCTTTGTGTCGAGTGCAATTCGGGTCGCGTGTCGCACCTGTTTAAAAGAACCTTTATACTGTTTTTTGTGGTGTTTTAGTAGGATACTATTGTTTGGCAGCTTTGCGTTCTTATAGGAATACTAGCTTTGCGTGGTGCTTGGCTCACGTGTCGGTGTATTCTATTGACATAAAAAATAGTATGGTCTATTTTTGGCATTGTTGGGTTTCGATATTATATTATCTATAATATAAATGGTATTGTACTAATTAAAAATAGTATTAAAATGAACTGCGAGTATGTTCATAAATAACAATTTATACCTTATCAATTAATTATATGAAAAATAATATTCTAACATAACTAAAACTACAATAGCTTTCGAAACTTAGTACTTACCAAACTTTTAAAATTGCAATTTTCCCTAGAATAAAGAAGTCAGATTTTCAGTCAAATGTCATCAAATATCTTTGAAATTATAGATTATCATTTGTAATGTTTTTAATTAAAAAAAAGATATATACGGAAAAATAGGCATTTTTGACATACCATTAACCGGGGTTACTTTGAATTGCGGGATGACTTTGATCAAAACTTCCATTTCGTATAAAATCGCGAATTGCGTTAAACGAAACGCAATTTGGTAATTTTTTTTTCGATGTTACCTGTTGGTAACATCGAAAAAAAAATTACCAAATTGCGTTGCTGAAGAACTGTCATATCCTTTTCTGAGGACACGCGGAGACTTTGTCAACGATTTTAATTAAAAAAGGTAAATATATCTCTATTAATAGCTTTACTAGATCAAAGTTACCCCATACGACAAAAACGTCAATATTTATTATTCCCGTTGGCAGATTTTGGTTTTTTAAATTGAATTGGCATTGTTATTGGAGTTACTTTTTAATCATCATCATCATCATCATCATTAATCACGCAATAAAATCGGGGGTATCAAAGTAACCCCATCCTTTTTTTTTTTTTTTGTGGGTGGGAAATCATCAAATAACTTCTCCCGCTCTGGGCAGAGCAGGAGGGCGTGTCAGACTCTTACTGACTAAAACCCACCCGTGTTCCTTCAGTTGCCTGTGCCAGGGGCCACGGTAACCCTCTTGGACTTTTCCGCAACCCTAGCAGGCATCGGTCCTAGCAAACCCCGTCATTGGTGCTGACATCTCTTTGAGGCGCGCGTGGAACACAACGCGCCGTCGACCCGGGCCTGGTCCTTATCAAACGGCGAGCTGCCCATTGCTCGCCGTTCGCAAGCCCGCGCCTTCGGTGGCCGGGAATCAGCCTGCGATTCCCGACGCCCAGGGCGTCTCCTGCGGCGGCTAGGGGCGTGAGGGCGCAAACTTTGCCTCTCCCTCACGCGTTCCGCCTCCTCCTTCGCGAACATTACTGCTTCGCAGAAGGAGGTGACGGCTTCCCAAGCCCTCTCGCTCCGTACCATGGCCTGGACCAAGGCCGGACGCGAGAGATCGCCACCGCCAATCGCCTCCACGAGGACACGGCGGTGCTCCGCCCAAGCCGGGCAGACCTCCACCGTATGCTCTACCGTGTCCTCCGGGCGATCCACACAATGGTGACACCCGGGCGTTTCCTCCCGCCTTATCCGGAACAGGAACCTCCCGAAACAACCGTGTCCGGTGAGGACCTGCGTCAGGCGGAAGGTGAGGACGCCGTGGCGCCTCTCTAGCCACTCCTCAAAGAGGGGACTTATCGCCGCAATTGTGGCGTGCCCAGCGCTGGGTTGCGACAATCGCACTCTCCATGCCGCCCTGAGATCCCGCCGGAGCGCTGTCCGCTGTACCGTGATTTCTCGCGGCAGCGGAGCTACGCCCCGGCGTTTCGCCTCCTCGCGCCACTCCAAAACGTGCGCGAAGACTTTTGCCTCCAGATCCCATGGCGGTAATCCGGCAAGGAGGCTCGCCGCCTCACCGGAGACCGTACGGTATCCCCGGACCAGCCGGATGGCCATGACCCTTTGGGGCGCGTTCAACCAGCGGGCTGGCCGCCGCCTCAAGGAACGCGCCCACACCGGTGCCCCGTAAAGGGCCATGGACCGCACGACCCCCGCGTAGAGCCTCCGGCAGGAGGCGTTTGGCCCCCCTAGATTGGGCAGGAGCCGCTTTAAGGCAGCCCCGGCCCTTTCCAGTCTGGGAGCCAAACGTCGGAAATGCTCCACGAAGTTCCACCGGCTGTCGAGGACGAGTCCCAGGTACTTTATCGTCGACTCGACGCCGATGTGAACCCCTCCTACCGTTATTTGGGAACCCGACGGTGGCGTGTTCCGAGGACCATGAAAACACATGGCCTCGGACTTGTGCAGGGCCACCTCGAGTCCCAATTGCCGGATCCTCTCGATGATTGTCGCAACCCCGCGTGTCGCTAGTTCGGCCGCCGCCTGGTGCGACCTTCCCTGCGCCAGGACTAGCATGTCGTCAGCGTAACAAACCACGCTGACGTCGCTGGGGAGGTCGGCGCGCAGCACCCAGTCGTAGCCGATATCCCACAGATGCGGCCCCAGGACCGATCCCTGTGGGACACCGCACGACATCTCTTGCCGGTTCCACACTCCCTGGTGACCGGGGTAGATGACGGCCCTGTCCGTCAAATAGGCCTCGACCACACGACAGAGGTAAGTCGGCATCCGGTGATACCGGAGTGCCTCCTTGATGCAACTCCAGGGCAGTATTGAAGGCATTGGCGATGTCTAGAGACACCGCCAAGACGACCCCACCCCGGGCCACAGCATCCCCTGTCGTGAGGGCCCGCACGCGCATGATGGCGTCCACCGTAGAGCGCCCCCTGCGGAAGCCAAACTGGCTCTCCGCCAAATCCGGCCCCACCCGCAGCAGCCGCCCGACGAGGCGGTCTGCAATGACTCTCTCAAAGAGCTTGCCCACCTCGTCGAGCAGCACGATGGGCCGGTAAGCGGACGGAGAGTCCGCTGGGCGTCCCGGCTTCTTGATGAGGACCAGTTTCCCCGTCTTCCAACGAAGTGGGAACTGGCCCCTCTCCATGCATGCGCTTAGGAGCCCCCTTAGTCGAGGCCCGAGAGCCTCCGAGGCCAGGACCCAGGCTTTCCCAGGTAAGCCGTCGGGTCCTGGGGCGGTATTTTGAGCACTCAGCCTACGTACCGCCACTCGCAGCTCTACCTCGGTCACCTCCGGAGCATCGTCGTCGTCGTCGGCGGTGTGGTCCGCATTCAGCACCGCAGTAGGCGGAGCCATGGGCGGGGAGATATGGTCCCCTCTAGAAGGGAACAGAGTGCTCACCACGTCCTCCACGAGCTGGGGCCGGAGACTCTGCGTCAGCGGGGGAGCCCATGGGCGGAGCTTCTCACGCACCAATTTGTAGGGGCGCCCCCACGGGTCCCTGTTCAGAGTCTCCAGCGACTCCTCGCGGGCCAGTCCCTTGGCCCGCAGGATCTCCGCTTGGAGGGCGGTCTTCGCCGCTCTGTACCCCTCGTACAGCTCCGCCTGAATGGGTTCCGTATCCGGAGGGCGAATACGGAGCCTGCGGTGCCTGGTGTACCGGCGTCGCGCAGCGACGCACGCACTGCGTAAAGTCGTCAACTCTGGTGACCACCAGCACACCTGGCGCTGAGCGCGTCCGGGCTGGGCCCGGGGCATTGCCACGTCGCATATTTCGGACATGGCCTCCCGGAACCACTCCGCCTCGACGTTGATGTCGGCAGGCCTGTCCGGTGATGACACCCAGGCCTGCACGATCGAGGCTTCCAGGAGGAGCTCCCGGTCTAGCTGCTTCAGCGCCCACCGCGGACCACTCGGGGCCTGTCGGACCAGCGCGCTCGAGGTCTGGGCGGAGACGTCAAACCGGATGTACCGGTGGTCGGAATAGGTCTCCACCCCCTCTATGACGCGCCAGTCAAGGACACGCGGTGACAGAGCGGGGCTGGCGAACGAGATGTCCACCACCGATTCACCCCGCATCCGCACACACGTGGGGACAGAACCCCGATTTAGGACGACCAGGCCTGTCTCCAGAGCCCAGTCCTCCACCATCCTGCCCCGTGTGTCCGTATACCGGGAACCCCAAGCCACATTCTTGGCATTGAAATCCCCGAGGACTAGCACGGGGAGGGAACGGGACCCGACGACGACGACTTTCAACTCCGCAAGGGAGTTGTGGAACTCGGCAAGAGTTCGGTTCGGGGAGAAGTATACCCCCACCACTACAATCTCCCCGAACCGTGCTGCCACGCAACCCCGTCCCCTCGTGACTGCCTCGAGGGACGGAGTACCGGCGGCGGCCGATGAAATTAGGGTCACTGAGCCGCTCAGGTCCTCCACCCATTCATCCCTGGGCGGGACAAAGTACGGCTCAGCGACCACGGCGATGTTAATCGACCACTGCGCCATGCTCTGGAGCAACAGATCCTGAGCAGAGGCGCAATGGTTGATGTTCGCCTGGAGGAGGCGTAATGGGGCCGTTATTGGCACTCCATGTCAGCCTCCTCCCGAGCCCTCTGTGAGGGCCCCGCCGCAGTGGTGACGGCGGCGACGACGACGGTCGAGGCGGCAGCGGCAACGGCAGTGGCGGCGGCTGCGGCACTGACGGCGGTGGCGGAGGGCTTGCCCCTGCCCCTGGCTCTGGCGGGTGGAGCGCAGGCCTTGCTCCCCATCCGGTGATCAGCTGGCTTGCCAGCTGCCGCACATACGGTGCAGTGCGGCGCGGCATTACAAGACCCGGCCTTGACCACAGCGGAAGCAGTGGTGGCTGCGGTCCACCTCCGAGGTGCATTTAGCTCCCACGTGGTTGCCCACCTGGCAGCGGAAGCACCTCAGAGGTCTGGGTTCCAGCAGTTTCACCTGCGCGGAAACCCAGCCCACCAGTAGCCTACGGCCCTCGGCTATTTTTTTGGCCGCCGACACAGGGCAGCTCACCGTAACGGCTCGCATCCCCTTGAAGTCAGGACCGATGGTGCCTGTCCTCACCTGCTCGGCAGAGCACCCTCCAGTCCTAACGACGGCGGCCACCACCTCTCCCTCCGTCACCGAGTCGTCCAGGCCCAAGATGCGCATGTCAGCGCACTTGGTGGGCCTGGACACTCGGGCCTCGTCCGCATTTAAGGACGCCCTAAGCCTTTCGGCCAGAGCGTCAGCGGCCGGGCCGCTAGCCGCACCGGGGATTTCAAGCATCCGGGCCCCAGTCGCCGTGAGCCTCACCCGGATGCCTTCGGTGGCGCCGATCTCCTCGAAGCTCACCGCCTTTCCCACCTTGGCTAGCACGTCGCGGTAGGACACGCCCTTCTTTTCCGCTTCCGGCTGTAGCGTAATCACTACAGCTGCGGATTTCGGGGCGCGGAGCCTAGCCGCGACGCTTCGCGCTTTTTGCCGCTGCCGCCTCTCCTTCCTTTTGGCCGCCCTTGCCGCCTTACCGGCCTTCCTCTTCTCCCCGGCTACTTGCCATTCGGCGCCGGCCGGAGGAGATATTGGAGGTGGGGGCGGCCGTCTTGCAGCCGGGGCCGTTGCCCTCGCCCTCTGTGTTGCCGTCCCGCCCTCCCTGGGCATGGGTATCCCCGCGGGTTTCAGCACGGGGGGGGCCTTCCTCTGCCCCGACGAGCCAGGTTTGGCCGCGGCAGCTGTGACGGCGGCAAATGAGACCGCCTTCTGCCGGCTCGCGGCCGGCTGGCTCGCCGCTAGTGGGGGGCGCAGGACAATGGCCTCCAGGGCGGAAAACCGGCTTTGGAAGGCAGCCAGCTCCTGCCGCACCAGGGTCAAAACCCGGTCTTCCGCAGGCATGGGCCGTCCCTGCCCATGCTGCGGCGCCCCCTCCTGCGGCACCTCTCTGAGGCCAGCTGCTCGGAGCCCGGCCAGGTCCGCTCGGAGCTCCCCGTTCTCCTTCCGGAGAAGCTCCATGGCGGCTGTCAAGCGGGCGACCTCCGCCCGCATTTCAGATATTCCATCTGACGGAGGCCCGGGTTGAATGGCCTCCGCTGCCGCCATAATGGAGGCCGTGGCCGCGGCTATGGCCTTGTCTTTTGAGGACTTAATCCTCTTCAAGGCCACATCCCTAATTGCGGCGACCACGACCTCCGCAAACCTGGCCGCTCGCTCCGAATTGGAGCCGCCGGCGGCATCCGGCTCGCCACCCGAGGACTCTGAGAGAGCCGCCTTGCGGCTGGTCTCTCCCGGCTGGTTCCCCTCCGAGGCGTGTCTCTCAGTTCGCTGGCTCGGCTCGGCTGGGCTGGCAGAGCGCAGCGCATTCGTCTCCTGGGTGGCGAGCCCTCTGCCCAAACCTTTCTCTCGGGCCCCACCCCGCCGGCTGGAGTGGATTTTTTTGGGCCCTGAGGTCCACTCTTCGGAGGACGACCCCTGGCCCTCCCCTGATCTGGGGCGCTTCTGGAAGAACCTTCGGTTCCTCGCAGCAGCCCCCTCCACTTCGTGCTCCGAGCTCTGGCATGAGCCCCTTGCGCCAGATGCGGCGTCGGACTCCGACCCCGCATCACTCCTCTCCTCTTCGTCGTTTTTATTCTTTTTTAATATATTTTTTTTAACCATACTATTCCCACGAGTAAATATACGGCAAAAATGTCCACCGGGCAGAGCCTAGATACCCGGTAAGCCTAAATACTGCAGAGTGCGGCAGGTGCTCTGCAGGGGAAGCGCTCACGACTGGACTCCCTCCAGCCATTCATCTTCTCACCGCGCTTCAAAGCTTAGGATTGGGTGGTTTTTTTTATCTTAGAGGTAGCCTTCCTCTGGGCCAGGCAATTAAGCCAAGCCCCCGGCGGCGGCATTAAACATGCCTCCGTTCGCTGTCCGGCCGACCCGACTCAACGAACCCGCCGAAAGTTCTCTCCTCGAGGACTACTCTTCAAGGAGAGAAACACGCGCCGCTTTGGTGCGCCTGCACCGCAGCGGCGGCCCTTCCCAGTCTACGCCCACTCAACTACCTCTGTAAGCAGAGGAGGAGTGGACGTATTGACCGTCCGTAGCCCGGTTCCCTTCACCGACCATCAAGCATGATCGGTGATTGGAACCATGACCTTTCCTCGTTTGTTAAAGATTAGCCGCCAGCCTCAATTGTCCACCAAAACCTGGTAGGCAATTGGAGCCGACGTTGCCCAGGGTGCGCCACGAGGAGGCTCTTCAACATGCACCCCAAGTAACCCCATCCTACGTTTAACTTTGATCAGCCAATTTTTATTTTTTTTCTCAGTTTCAAGCCATATTTTTTCACTTATCATTACAGGAATCGAAAGTAATAAAAAAACCGATTATTAGATATTTTTTGTATTTTTTTATACCCACTAATTTAAAAGATATGGACTTTCAAAGTTCAATATTGATCAAAGTAGCCCCGGTTTACGGTACTGGCAAATAAACTCGAACAACATTTATAAGTATGTTTTACGCCTTATTTACATTTTAATAACTGGTATTGCCTCCTCAGGCTCTGCTTACAGGTTCGTGCCAGTTTGGCACCCTGGAGACGAGGTATCGGAGATGATGTTGGGGAATATTCTGCCATTCTTCCATCGGGGCCTGTTTTAGGGCCCTGCAGGTGATAGGAGGTGATCTGCGGCTTCTGATCCGCCTCCTGAGCTCATCCCAAGCGTGTTCGATCGGGTTGAGATCAGAACTTCTTGATGGCCAAGCCATCAAGTTGATACCAACCTCCTGAATGTACTCTTGCGACCCGAGCGGTGTATGGCCGGGCTTTATCCTGCATCAGTATCGATCCATCACCCATATTTACTAAATATGGCTCTGCATACGCATAAGGATCTCTTGAGCATATCTTTTCCCAGTTATGATGCCATTATCTATGGTCACTAGCGCTATGCGACCTTCTGAAGAGATGCCAGCCCATACGTGTACAGAGCATTCACCGTATTGGACTCTTTCTGTGAAGCAGGCTTGAATTTATCACTCACCAGGTCGCCTGTACACTCTTCGCCTTCCATCGGAAGTGAACAGTGAGAATCAAGACTCATCAGTAAACTAAACTCTTGCCAATTCTTCTTCATTCCACTGTATGTGCTCACGGACGCACCGCAGTTTTGTTTCCAGATGTCCTTCCTCGAACTATGGGCCACTTGTCTTTGGGGCTTCAAGTTTGCTTCAGCAAGTCTTTATCTCACTTTACTGTAACTAATGTAGTCTTTTCGGGTCTGAAGAAGCAGTTGCTGGGCTTGACTGCACTCAAGTGGCGAATCCTCAACACTGTGGAGATAACAGAGCGGTTTTCTCGGGTACTAATGCTCCTCGGTCTGCCATTACAAGGTCTCCTCAGAAAGTTTCCAGTTTCTTCGTACCTTCGCTTCATCTGCCGGACCGTTCCTAATGTTGTACCCACCATCCTTGCAGTACGAAGCATACTGATGCCTAGTTCCAGAAAAGCCTCTTCTTGAGAAATAAATAAATGTGAAAATAAAAACAAAATCAAAATAGAAAAGAAATGTTTTGTTTCAAAAGTTTTTTTTTCAGCCATTCCATAAAAGAAGGTTATTGGCTATAAAGTTTTTATATAAAAAAATCTAATTATTTATGTAATCCTTTTTATTTCGAAAACATATCTTGTGTACTTTAAACGTTATTGCAACTTTAAAAAGCTGGTACTAAGTTTTGAAGGCCAGTCATAGATATCCGAGAGATATTCCTTTACTCTATATTTGTTCAAGTTTAAGTGTCGCCACTCTTTCCCCACTCCTGAAACTCACACAAAAACCCACGAAATAGATAAGGCACACATGATGCTTTCTTCCCACGCATACAAGAAAATATGCGTTACACTTTTGTGCTATCTTATTGCACATATGCTCAAAAGGGGCGGCACTAGAAAGTATTGATACAGTCACTGAACGCACACTCGCAACGCTAGCCTCAACTAGGGAAGAGCGGTTGGTATAAATATTTGATCGATAAAAATATCGATGAAAACCGACTGCCGAAAGAGAAGGGTTTTTTGGGCGTATTTTGTATCGTTATGTTTTTTCTGATTTTCGATGTGGAATATTATAAACACGAATAAAACCAAATCAAGTAAATATAATAAGTATTTGTTTGCAAATTACATTTAAGTAAATTAGTTTTCTCTTACTTTATTCATTAATAAGATACAATACAAAATAATCTATAAGTAGAGTACTGGCAAATTATTGATTAATTAACTAATAAAATGAGCTCATTTATCCGTCGCTATTTACTGCAATCGAAGTCTGCTCAGCTGACGTCTGCTCAAAAAATTTGTAAACAATCCAAAAAATTTGTTTAAGTGCCGAAGTATAGGTACGTTTTTACAACAAATTCCAAAACCATGTTAAAGAACTGAGCCTCAATAAATTTAAAACATTTATTGAACAGAAACTCTGTCGAAAAGGCTTCTATAACGTTAAAGATTACTCGGATGACAAAAAGGGTTGGGATTGATTAAGCTACTCCAGTGTACCCCCAAGCAACAAACCAGTTTGTACTATTAAGTGTTTTGGAATCAATAATATCATTATTATTGATTTACGGACATAACTTATAATTTTTTTGATAATATTTAAAGAGAAAAGGTGAATGTGAGTAGCATGCAGGCTAGATAGAATACATGACTAATAGCTGTCTGGCGGTTTTGAGTATTTTATATACGGCCTACGCAAATGTTCTGCAGATCTGGTAGCGTCGTGTGACGGGTCGATGAGCTCCCTCAAATAGGGTTGAGCTACACGATGATTGATGCATGCTTGCCGTCGGTTAGGACAGGTCAACTCAATGCGGTAATAGCTCTTTCTTCAAAAAGCCCTTCAACAATGCAAGGGCCATGACGGCCCTTGCATTGCTTGACTCACATAAAATCCTAATAATAAAATGTTTGGACTTTAAAAGAGACCATGACCTCTGTGTTTGCTTTGGCATTTCTTCTCAGGGGTCAGTCAGCTAGGAAATGCTGGCACCATCTAGTTTTAAAATATTTATCTGTAAAAGTGTCTTAAAATATCTACTTACAGAAATAAACATTTAATTTCTTTAATAAACGAAACAATATCATGAACGCTTAAAATAATATGTGAAAAATATCAGTAGGTACCTAATTGAGATAGGTCAGCTCCGCTCCCTCCATGTAATATACAAAATTATATCCTGGTATCATTTAATTTGATTCGTTCTCAGACTTTCTATACTACTCCATGTAAAATAAATAAATATGGTGTGTAAAATGAAAAACAACTATACAACAAACAGCATCGCTTACGCAGAAGCCATTTAAACCGGATTCAAAATTGTAACTTTACATTTACAGTACCTACAGTTACCAACACCAATATTTTGCCAGCAATTGGACACATGAAAAAACTGTCAGTTCAAAAAGTATGTTACATGAAATAATATTCGTCTATTTCGCTGCAGCAGATTGAACAAATTTCATTCATATTGTCCAAACTCCGAATCGATTTGCTCTCGCATTCGCATTTGATATCGAATGCTTTTGAAAGCTCACATTACCTACTTTTCTTTGATATTGTACCCTATGGTGTATTCTGTCACGTGGTTATTACGATGTTGACAAGATAAATAAAGTAACATCTCCGAGATACAACGGAAATGCACAATAAAATTAGTCTGGTCTTTTGCAAGACCGCGTGTTAGCATAATTTATAGGATCGACATTTTAAACTTATGAAGGACATTATTATTCTACATTAAACACGTGTTTTTTCATTGCTAGGTTTCGTATCATAGAAGGAGGTACTTGTTAAAAATTCCCATATATTAATCAAGTTTACGTCAATTATACTTTCACGTCGTAAATTATTTAGTTTCCAAAACGCCTTCATGACAGGCTGGCAACGACGATAACTTCACAAGATTTCTAGAACTATCTTTGAAAATATAACAGGAATATATTCAATAAGGTAAAGGTCAACAAGACTTTGCCTGACTGAGTTCCAACACAATATCAACAAGTAGTGCGCCTGTACATAAGTAAATTAGTTTAGTTTCTCTAGTTATTTATAATTTTGAACTCACTCTTCCGAAATTGTTTGCCGCTACTCGAGTCGATATTATCCAAACAAATGAAACTTGATCAGTATTTTTAGAAAATATATATTTTAGTATCCAGTCTAAAGCTTTTAAAGTGAAACTTAAAGGTTGTTATAGTCATAACAATAACTGACTTAGGGCGGATTTCCCCAATGAAATTGAAAGCGTTGTCTATATTCCATAACTTGTTTGGCACTGACAGCTCTCGAACATTGTTTAGAATTACTGATCACGTTCAGTTTTATTGGTAAAATCTGCACTTAATGACTTACTTTTTTAATTGAACTTTTCAGTGCTAATTTCACCAATGGTGGGCGTTCACGAGCTGTCAGTTTAATCTTTGTTGTAGAATATTGACGAGGTCAGCTCTTGAACGCGGTATAGATAGGTATTTCTGCAGCCAGGTAGCAAACGCAATTATATGAGACAACATCCACACAAGGTCTTCAGGTCCCGAACTAGGTACAGCATGTACTACGGTTACCTGATGACTACATATACACACCCAGACACAGGTTAAACAGACATGTACGTGAACACAAATGTTTGACTTGTCTGGGGATCGAACCCGGAACCAGCGGCTCAGAAGACAGGGTCGCTACCAACTGCACCAACCCGTCAGTCAAGATAGTAAGCCATAGATTTGCTGATTGCGCTCAGTTTCATTGGTGTAATTTGCCCTAAATCATTTTCCTATGATTCTTTATAAACATGGAATTAAACAATTCGCTTCAATATTTATCGCAATAACACAATCGGAGTCCCAAGTCACCTTCACTGCAATGATTCAATATGCAACAGAAACCGTGCCACCTGCTCGCAGTTCCACAACCTCGTATGTTTCAAGTCTATGACGCACCCCACTATAAATCAAGCATCCATTCGTATCACGGTATCACTAACTCAATTGCTCACCGGCACGTCATCACCGTATCTCGGGTCACTTTACACTTGCCATGATAAGTTAAACGATTTATGGGAACATCTCCGTCTTAGTGCGTCCTCGTGATAAGCTCTTACTTGTACGCTACCCAATGGATGTGATTCACTGGTTCGTTGTCGTAAGTAAATCAGTCAAAACGTGACGTGATTTTTGACGCGTGGGAGTGATAGTAAAATAATGAAGGTTAAAAGTTTGATTCACATTATTTATTGAGAAATGGACGTTCATTTTAAGAATGAATCATTATGGCCGTTCCCAATATTCTAACTACAGTTATAGATAGACAGCTATCTCCGATAGCTGGGAAGATTCTATCTATCTTTTGTTGTCGTCCCAATAACGAAAGTAGCTTGCATCTATCTACAGTTGGGAGTAGGTAGGCCCGGCTATCAATTTATGTTTGTTTTAATAATTATCTCATCAATCATCCATAAATATCAGAACTAAGTAATAAAGAAATAATAAAGTTGGGTTGTTGAGTCAATGGAAGAAGTAATTTATATTCTAATATCACAATTTAAATATTTGTAATAGGTATTCATATTTTTCTCAGAAAAAAAATCTTTGGGTTTTAATATCACAAGTTTTTATTATGATAAAATTAAACAAATTTGCTTAATATTAACCTACTCACTAAAATAATTATTAATTAAATCTTGTCGCACCTGAATATCATTATGAGAGATAGGGATGGTTTGCACCTCAAATGATATATTGTGGTTAGGTATATCTACCTCAGGCTCAACATCCTGTAAATTCCTTTGTCTGCAGATGTTATGCAGTACAGCGTGGCAATTATTACTGATTGGGTAGTTTCTAGGGAAAGCCGTATTTTCAAAGAGAGGACAGGAAATCTTTTTGTCCAAACCCCAAAACACCTTTCTATTAATTAATTCGTCCTGCCGTGGATTTCGAGACACCTATATAGTCGGCTACAGACACCAACATTGTGCCCAAGGCATAAAACCTTAGGGTTAGGAGCAGTTGGTGCAGGGGTGAAACTCCATGATTTCTGCAAAATGAAAGGAATTACTATTACACAGGGGCACAGTATGAATAATAAGTAGATAGTATTTAAAAATAGATATTCTTTCTATAAGCAACCAGCGAAAACATTATTTTATGTGCACTAACCTTTTTGAGGTTACTCTTAAAAATGGATATACACACATCAAAAGTGTCTAGGGATCAAGCATTTTTATGCGGATTTCTTGAGATTAAGATGTGGCTTTGTAATAAATTTATGATTTTATAAATTTATATGGATCCTTTTTGGTGCATTTCATAATTTGAATCAGGAACTGTGAATCAAATTCGAGTAAAAGATGAAAATCAGCTGTCAATATTTTCCCTATAAAAACATACAACGCATTGAAGACATTATTAGTGCTACTGTTTCCCTACTACTGATTAAAACCAACGTTATTATGGAGCGGCGACGTCATTTAAGCAGGGAAGAAATGCTCAGAGCCGTGGGAATGATAGAAGCTGGTTCCCGGCAACGTACTGTGGCTTTAGCTCTGAATACAAGTCAGAGTGTTATCAGTCGACTTTGGACACGTTACCGAAGCACTGGTACCGTGGCTGAGCGCCATGGAGGACGGTATCGCTGCACCACACGGAGACAAGACCGATACATTCAAATCTTAACTCGAAGAGCTCCAACAATAACCGCCATGATGTTAGCCGTGAGGCTTCATCACTCTTCAGGGAACTTAATTAGCGACCAAACAGTCAGAAACCGCTTGCATGAAGTGAACCTTCATTCCCGAAGACCGCTACGGGTACCACCTATAGCAATGCACAATCGTAGGATTCGATATCAATGGGCGCTTGAACACAGAAATTGGGCAGAAGAACAATGGCGTTTCGTGTGCTTTTCTGATGAGTCTCGTTTTGGTATGAGACCGGATACAAGACGTATACGACACTGGAGAACCCCTGGACGCCAACAGCGATTAAAATCCTGCCAGGAAGTCCATCCTTATAGTGGTGGAACCATCATGGTATGGGCGGGTATTTGGATCGGCGGAAGAACTGAGTTGATTTGGATCAGAGGCAACCTCAACGCTCAAATTTATGCTGAGACGATTGTATCAGACGTCATCGTTCCTCTACAAGTGCAAAACGGTCCCTTATTTCAGTTATTGCATGATAATGCACGACCGCACACCGCAAGAGTTGTAAGACAGACTCTCGCCGCAGCTAACATCAATGTCCTGCCCTGGCCTGCTCAGTCGCCAGACTTGAACCCGATTGAGCATGCATGGGATATGCTACAGAGAAGAGCTCTGCCGAATATGGAGGGTATCCAGTCGCAAGAAGACCTTTTTTTGTTGTTGCAACGAACATGGGCGGCCATTCCACAGCGTGATTTGGATGAACTCATTTTGAGTATGCCAAACCGATGTTCTTGTGTTGTTAGTGTTCGCGGTAGAAACACGGATTATTAATTGTTTAAGTTACCCAATAAAATTTTAAAGAAAACTGTTATTTCAGTCTTTTTTTCGAACTTTTGTGTTAGTGGTTCAAATGTCAAAAATCCCTTTATTAGGAAAATGGCAAATTTCTTTATTAATGCAAAGGTGACTTGGTTTATCGTTACTGTGACAAACGAAAACACTTTATTTTATGAATCCTTAAAGAAAATTTTAATTAATATCAATCAGGAGAAAAGTTATTGCAAAAATATATGTTGATCCCTAGACACTTTTGATGTGTGTATTTCAGACAGCAAATCATATACGGCGCTTTTGTTTAATCTAAATCTGTATATAAAATCATCACCTAGATAACTGTCCATGTAATTCACTCTATCTTTATATGATCAAATTCGGCCGCTAATTTGCATATCGTCGTCATTATCCCAGTCTGACAATTGGTCCAGTAATTCAAGATCACTTTCACTTGATTCCGACATATTTTAGATAGATAGATGAACACTTTATTGTACAGAAACGAAAAATACGTAATAAATACAATACCTAGCTGGTAGTCTTATCCCTCAAAATCGGAGGATAGCACGATCGATTACTAGAGATGGCAAAACTTACTGACCGACAGCTGTCAAAACGTTATTGAGACGCTCAAATTGACAAATTCATAGAGAAGTCTACCACTAGTAAGCAGTTAGTCCTCCGGACGATAGATAGCGGTCAGAGATAGGTTAGCCTATCGCTAGTAAGGTTATTGGGACGCTAAAACAAAAGATAGATAGCATTTTCTATCTCTAGTAGTGTCAAACCGAAGATAGATAGGATATTGGGAATGGCCGTTAGTGAGTCTATGGTAAGTAACGAAACAAAACTGGTTGACTCGTTGCCAATTTGCCAAGATCAACAATCACTTAAGCATGCAGACTATAAGTAGTATACACAGCTCCTTTTAGCGAAGCTTGGATCCAACAGTGACTTTAGAAAAGAGATTATTGCAAAGTTTGCGTTTATAAGCATTACTTTACCTCGTGGCAGATAGGTTGCATTAGCAGTGATAAATTGCCTGGTAAGCATTAACAGTGAGGAATGTCCCTATGACTATTAAATAAATGTGTCAGTCTCATGAGTGACATTAGCTAAAGAGGTTCAGAATACTCAGGGCATATCACACGACACTTCTTTGCTCTTTATGTGATGAAGGCCATCTTATAAGGTAACTTATGATTTCATATGAGTCTCTTGGAATGCCCATGTTCTAAAGTAATACAGTGCGAGTGTGGAAACCATACGACGTGAACCCGAAGTAAATTTTTACTTATATCTTAAATACACTTACATTACATACATAGGTACATACATTTTGACACGGTTGGCGCAGTGGTTAAGCAATTGACTGTTGCGTTACGTGTCGCGGATTCGATCCCCGCACGGAACAAATATTTGTATGATCTGCAAGTAGTTGTTCCGGGTCTGGGTGTTTGTGTATGTGAGTTTAAATGTTTGTAAACGCACCCACGATATAGGAGAAATTCCTAGTGTGGGGCAACGTTTAAAAAAAATATATTATTACGATTTCGAGCCACGAGTTTATTACCTTAATAACAAAAATGTAACTCATACTTCAAACTAGATAACCCCGGCGTAATTAAATGAATAAGTTTAAAACCTCAGTCTACATTAATTCGTTCGAAATACGAAGTTTCAAAATTTGAATTTATAAAAAGGTCGAACGGACATCGAGAAGAATTTCATAAAAAAGTGTAAAATATATTTAAAAACGTTACTAGACATTTAAATGAATTTATTCATTCTACTGGAGCCAATACTATCACAATGAAGACAAAGTTTCAGAAATAGTCTCACCTTTGCAGAGGCTATTTCAAAAGTTCAAGAAAGTCTAGACTCACAAATCATAAAACCTACTACGTGCCAAACAGGTAATAAATAAATGTTCCAGCAATATAATAATAATTCAAAGAGAGTATTCCCGTTACATTTTCCCTTAGCGGAATAAAAGAACAACAACAATATTGTGACAGATTGTTTATTATTGTTGAGACAGATAATATGAGAACTAACGTTCGACTGTTGTAAATGCAATGCTACATGAAAGAAACTTAACTGCTTATGACAACTCCAGTTCGGCACTATCCTACCAAATATCCATAATTCATGTCATCCATTCTACTGCCGAAATAATATGACGACATAGGGGGTAATACGACGGCACGGTTGGCCGAGTGGTTAAGCGATCGACTGCTGCGCTGCGTGTCGCGGGTTCGATTCCCGCACGGAACAAATATTTGTATGACCTACAAGTAGTTGGTCCGGGTCTGGCTGTTTGTGTATGTGACTTTAAATGTTTTTAAATGCACCCACAATACAGGAGAAATTCCTAGTGTGGGGCACTGTTTTATACAAAAAAAAATATAAACATTACCTAAAGTTAAGAGACGTTAAAACGTCAAAAAATGTATGGTTAAGCAGACGTTAATCATAACTAAACTTTAAGCAATGTTTATCACTAAATCCTCGTGTGCAAGTAAGCATTAAGGCTCGCTAACACTAGAAAAGTCTCACGACTGTCGAGAGACGAGAATGGCCATATGAGCCGCGCAGGTGCGATTCGTTAGACAAATTTTGCGCCCACAATATATGTCTAGCGACACTCCTCGTGTAAACGAGGCTTTAGAAAGTACATTCGTGTTCACTAAACACAATGGACAGGCTACGTGTCGCTAAACAAGTTTAGCAACGTTGCTAAACAGCGGAGAACTTTGTCAGTTGAAGTGCAACAAATCGAGTTCTACATTGTAGATAGACAAATTACGTTGCTGAACAATCGTTGACCATGTTTGTGCGCTAGGTACTTACATATTTAGTTGAACCTGTCTTGAATCTGTATAGTTTGAACAACAAAGGGTAGTTTATATCCTAAAATGAATTTATGAAGCCACGAGTAAAAACTAGTTTCATTAGTAAGCCCTTGACGTAAAGTAAAGTCTGCTTAACGTCCGCTGAAATCATTAATTAATTAATTAAAATAGTTTGATAATGTTACTCTCCTTTGAGATGTTCTTGATTGTGGTTTCAGTATTATTACTCAATTTATATTATACATTCGTTATGTGTTTGCTTTCCCTAGCCAAATATAATCCATCAAATTCGGGGACAGTAAAGGTACCAATATCTAATTATAGACCCGTATCCGTGTTGCCGGTTTTCATCAAGGTATTTGGAAAGGTATTGCTGAATCAAATGCTCAATCATTTTAACACCAATCAAATCTTACACGATCAACAGTATAATTTCACCAAGGGACGTTGTACGAACGATACCGATATCACCTTATTAAAACACATATTTACGGCGTGGGAAGAGGCCCAAGACGTCATAATTATGATTTTTTGTGACCTCTCCAAGGCATTTCGACGACGAACTACCAATAGCTCCTCACTACCTTATTTTCGATTTTTAATGCTAATCGGCGTAAAATACCATTTCGCGTGTACTGGCAAAATCTCGTAATACGATATTTGACTATTTACCCCATTAAACACCAATATAAATAAATTCTTAATTATGAGACGCTAATTTCGCTGCGAATGCTTTCTAACATAAGGAAGAAAAAACTACTATAGGTATAAATGTTGTAGTGTTGAAATTTTCTAAAAATAGATAGAAGATATTGGTAGTTCGTCGTCGATTTGATTACGTCGACCATTTTGTGGTGGACGTAATTATACGTACCTTACTCTTGAAACAAGCATTACGGACTTGAAAAATTTGTGCTCAGTCTACACTGAGCACAAATTTTTCAAGTCCGTAATGCTTGTTGTTGTTGCTTGTGTTGTGCTTATTGTTGTTGTGTTGTTGTAACTTGCGGTTATCTATCACTTAGATAAGATTTTACTACTAAAATCTTATCTAAGTGATAGATAACCGCAAGTTCAAATAAATAGTGTCAATTCACTCATTTTAAAAGTAAAGATGCTTGGCCATGACCACGAGGGAACCACGAGGCTTTTTAGTATATTTTAAGGATCTACCGCATGTGTTAAAAACCCAACATCAAATGGTGTTATTTGCTGACGATAATTCCTTAATTTTTTAAATTAATGGACGTGTATCACATCTTGACGACGTAAATAACGCTCTACTGTAGATCCAACGTTGGTTCACTGCTAATCATTTTGTATTAAATGGGAAAAAACTAAGTGCAAAAGATTTTCTTTACCAAGTGTCAAAAGTACTAATTGTGAGATAGTATTGAATAGACAAACAAGAATTCGTCGATAAAACTGTTGCCCTGTGTTCGCTCGACTCAAGGATTCAATGGGGTCCTCATTTAACATCCTTGCAGGACAACTGGCTTCAGCTATGTACATGATTCAGTACATGCTGTGAACGAAATTAGTCATTTTACTGATGTAGGTACCGCGAGGCTAGTCTATTTTAGTAAATTTCATAGTATCATGTCGTACGATATTTTACTATGGGGACGGGCTGCAGACATCGAGTCTATTTTTATTCTGCAAAAAAGAGCCATCAGAGCCATATATGGCCTCCGCAGGCGCGACTCTCTAAGGGAACTGTTTAAAGATACGGTAGCATGTCAATATATCTATGTAAACATCATGTACGTAAGGAAAAATTTTAATCTTTTTTTTAGTAATAGAGGTGAAAGACACCATTATATCAGTAGAAATAAGGCCTAAATAGTTCAACCAGGTTTCAGGCTGGCTAAAGTAGACTCATCTTTCATGGGGTACTACTGTTTAAGATGTTACAATTAATTACCTCCCCTTAAACTTCAACTGAATGAAACTAAATTTAAATGCCGCACACTATGCAGCCAAGCATATTATAAGTTGGGGGATTACATCGCTGATAGAAATGCTTGGCTCAACGCTGGTCCTGCTGCATAAGGGCGAATAAACTAATTGATTAGCATTTGTAAATACTGTTGCAGCGGCTGAAGATTAAAAAACCTATATTTGCATTTTATGAATTCAATGTTTTAATATTGTATAATTGCATAGCACGTGTGAGTACTATGTACATACTATAAAACTACCATTTACTGGGTACGTCTTTCATTGACTTGACTGTGCCCTGGAGGCTGAGAGTATGTCATGCTCACTCTAATGTCTCGCTAATGGTGGCCCATGTGTTGGATCATTTAGGTCCCTTCAAAGTGGTTGAGCTGAATGGTGCTAGCTAATCCATGCCTCATGTTCGTGAACGGGTGCCGTCAGTAGGGACTGGTCATCTCTTTTAGATACACTCAAATTCAGGCGAGACTCCACACATATAATTAATTATTATCTAATATTAGTAGATGAGATAGATAGTCCCGTCCTACGAGAGTCAATAAATTTTTATGTTCCTGATCAGTATATGCGTGGCGTTGTAAGACGGCAGCATAGACTCCTCTGCTACCCGCCTACATGGCGTGCTCCCCGAACCAACAACACACCCACTGCTAGAGCAATTAAGTTAATAAATGACTTTCTAAAGTATATTCCTGAGGCAGATCTATTTTTTGACTCTCGATCGACAATCACTAAACATGTGTATATTTACTTAAATATGAAGAAATAATTGTTTAGTTTCTAATTTTATCTGTAGGGTTGTTTTTTGTTTACAAATTTTATGTTACTCCGTTTTAATTTTTTAATTTTATTTATTTTTTAGTCTAAGAAGTTTTAATTAAAAGTATAATGTAATTTTGTAGAATTAGCACAGATATAAGCGATTTGGTGTAAACTGTTAGCTTATAATTTATAAATAAATGAATAAATAAATCTCTTAGCTGCCACGGCTTATTTTAATTCAATTTAATATATGAATTGTTTTTATCTTTGTATGAAGGACGCTATTAACGTTCTCACATGCATCATTTCAACATCAATGTAGCCAATACTTTGTAATCATATTTTGATTTAAAAGAGTTTCCGTGGAGTTTCTTGCCCGTTCTTCCTCATATCCACCTATTAGAATGAGCAACTAGCTTTACCTTTCCGACCGACCGACGCGGCAAAGTCTTGACAATTCAAAGTGCCTGTAATTGGTTTATTTGAAATAAATGCTTTGAGTATGAGTTTAATATTTTCTGTCGAGCAAAAAATATTGTTTCATCAAAAACAAAAAGGTGGGATGGTCACTGTCGTTTTCAAACTTTTGTTTTTTGTGTACGCATGAACTCCTCTGACTGAAGTACCGATACCCGATAGAGTTAAGAAATTGAACAATAAAACTAAATATTCATATACCTACATTCACTTTATAAAACTATTCGTGTCACAAACATTACCATCTAATTATTCTTTTAACCATTTTTCATGTCCTGCCTAAACTTCAATAGCCCATTCCAACATTTTTTATAGGTAAATCACTTACGCAACGACCTATAATACAATTTATTTCACGAGCTAACGATTAAGGTTAATTTCCGTTAAATCTTCCGAAATATAACGCTTTAACGTTTAAAGTAACGTTTAACTAATTGATTAACGGTGCCCAGCTATGTTCACGCCATTCGTCACAAATAACAAAAAAAAAAGGAATAACACTGTATTTGTATATTAAAATAATCTAGTCCATTGAAAATAGCAGTCTGTCTAAATCCGTGTCCGAAAAACATCGGTATTTTCGACCCGCTATTTTTTATAACAGCGTTTTACCCTCGGCTCTTCAACCACCTAGTATAATTTTCAAATAAAATACATTTCGTCGGGAGCACAATCGCGCGAACCGGCTGCGCATTGAAATGGTCTAGAACTGTAGATGAGAAATTATTCTCAGATTTTATACTCTGGGTTGAATAAACGCAGTAATAATATTGTTACTTGCTCGCTCACGGGTCCTTAAAAGGACCTCGTGACCAAATAATTATATAGCGGTGAGCTCGTTAACTCCAAATGTTCAAAACAATAGAATGGAATGGATTTTATATACACACGTCGCTTTACTATGGTCCCTGTGTTCATGTAAGTGAGTTTGTGTTATATTTTATTTTTCTTTTAAAAAAAACAAAACACCGCTAGATAGATGAATACCTAGAGAGTATGAGTTTAGGTATATAAAGAAAAACTTTTCACAAAAGTGAAGAAAATATAGGTACACATTATCGGAAAAAATGACTAGTAAAAGCACAGATATGAATGTAGCCCATAGCAAAATCAGAATTGTATTACCCAATTCACACAGTATTCAAACAAAGTTACTCCAGATTCTCAAAGTACAACCTTGATTCCACATTTAAAAACAATAAAACACCCTTATTACAAGGTTTGCAGGGTTTGCTGGGTTTGTTTTGTTTTTATTTTCATTATCTTAGCAGATGCCCCCTGTCCCTGCACATGGGGTTGAGGTCACAAAATAAAATTATCAAAGTTTGGTGGTTTGTACACCCGAAGTTTACGTAGGTCGGGTGTTCCGGATCATAGAAGTAACGGAGATGGGTCAACATAGGTTTTATTTTACAATTACAACTAACTATTTACAGTAGGTACTACATTAAGTGACAAAAACAAAAGGACGCTTAGGTGTCGAAGTACTAACAAGTCGACATAGTGTATTTAATCGATTTCATGGATGATTACAGGCTTATGATAAAGATGACGTAAACCCATAGCAAATAGTTGGTGGAGTGGACTATTCGAAAGCAACAGTCTCGATAGTGATAGGCTCTGGTAATTTTGTTTTATTTTTGTAGTTGTCTTTTAGGTATGTCAGAACGAGACGACGCTCTAAAAATCCACGCTGTGTCGTATTGACAACCGCGTTCTATACATGCCTTTACTAGAATATTCAAAGCTTTCTTTTCTTATTATTTATAATCTCCCTTGCTTCTTAATTCTGTGTTAATCCAGTTCCCCAGACTTCCGAATTACTTCGATACTTTGCCCCATTCAGTCACCCATGGTGCCGTGCCAGTACATATTTACGGTAACTGCTTTACGTTTATTGTGCCGATAAACTAAGGCCCGTAAGTGCGCGGATAGTTAGTGGCTTAAAGTTTTGGGCGACATGGACCGTAACATAATGCGGAAACTTCTCTGCTAATAGATTTCGCTTCCGTGTAGCTTTTATGGTATAAGAAAAAATATCCGATTTGAAACTTCTACGAGTGTTAGGTTACATAGGCAGTCGCTCCATGTAAAATGCTGGTATTCAGCTGCATCCGCTTAGACCAGTTTCAGTTAGGCTAGAGCAAAAGGCTAGGTAGATGACGACTTCTAGTGATGTTATATTTGCCTTAGGGTTCGATTTTCATCTACAAGTTAACTAGTTACATTATTCAACTATCTTGAGTGGTGCGTAGTAAATTCTACGTAAACTAAAATGTCCAGTAGGTACTAAACATAAAACCACTTGAACGGACCGCTATTAGCTCTAAGGGAATTGTGTCATAATCAACATACTTGACAGCCCGCCGTAAAACGTTAATCTTATCTAACATTTAGAATCTAGGGCTCAATCGTGTCTCTAAACATAACTTCATGATCACCTCTCATTAGTTTTCGTGTCATTCTTGGCTCTAGAACTGATCTTCTTTATTGACATGGATTGCCTCTTCAACTGCTCTAGAACCTGTCCCTCTCAAACATGGACGAACAAAAAAAGTCTGACGAGATTCCGCTAAGACAAAAGTGAGTCCCGTTTATGTGTGATTATTTTATTTGTGAGTGTTGCCGTTTGCGCGCGTAGTGGCCGACCGTCGACCGACTAATGTGTGCGTACAGCAAGCTGGCCGACTTGAGAGACACAGTTTTTGCTAGCGAGAATCTGTGTTACTTTTTTGTTTTTCCATGCTCTCAAACAATACTAATTGTTACGTGTGAACTAAAAATAAAACAAAGTTAAAAATTAAAAGGGCGCTCCTTATAAGAAACGTGTTTGAAAAATGTATTGTTAAATATAGTACGCTGATACGGAACCCTTCATGTGCAAGTCCGACTTGCACTTTAAATGAGAATTAGTATGTCATCTTGGATAGTATTCTGGCTGACTTTCGACTAATCCTTCTTTGTTGAGGAGAACAAAAAGAGCATCTTATAGGATTTTCTACCAAATAATTTAGTAGTAAGTTCCACCCCACACCTAGTATTCTTCAAGATATTCCTATGTATTTAAGGAAGAATTCAGGCACATTAAAACCCACTCCTTATAAATCGTATGATTCAGATTCAGATTCATTTTTTCCTTGTTAAACATTATAAGCTCTTATTGAGCACAAAGAGTAAACCATTTCCCGTAACATCAAACGAAGCATCTCATCTTTTACCTTATTATATTGTTTCAACGCTCTTTTCTACTTCGTATTACGCTGTGCATTCCGTTTCGACCACGAAGGTTTCAACAGCTGATGGAGCACCTATTAAAATGCTTTTTCACTTTTATCTATAGAATCTGCACTCGTTTGCTGCTAAAAATGCATTATCTTTCAGTTGCGGCGAAAAAGGTATTTTAAAACCAGTAAGCTGGATGGAGCTGTTGGTTTTACTTTCTCTATTAGGACCCCCCAGAGTTTTAAAACACGAACTGCTCGCCCTAGTTCCATTTTCAGTTTCATTATTAGGCTGGCTTTAAGTCTGATATGTGAGTTACGGTTGGCTGGCATTTTAAGGGGTCGCGTTGGAGCTCCGCAAACATTTTCACGTTTAGTCCCTGCTTCCCACAATTTTGGTCGCTGGTCCGAAAAAAATTAGCGTTCCGGGGAGTTAGTTTCTAAATACGATACGATAAAATGTGGACAGTACCAAACTATATATAATTCAGCTACTGTTTTTAATTGTGTTGTTTCGATAATCTATCGGGGTGCAACCAAGTAGAACGGTTTCTGAATATATGCAACAGGCCTATCAGGTAGGTACTTAAGTTATAAAATTAAATAAAGTTGAAAAGTGACATATAAAACGTGTCGTGTATCACTATCAACATTATGGTACTTATTATAAATAGCAATTTTGCTTCGGTCGCAAGTTAAGACACATATATGAGACACTTTTAAAATATAAATCACAAAGATATTATTAGTTATAACATAATTTAATAACAAAAACTATTTAAAAAAAAAAGCTTTTATTTTAATACAAAATATATTATTGTCACGAGAACCAAACACGTTACATGCCAAACTTCAGCCCGATAGCTTCAGTTGAATTGGGTGAAATATTGAATGCAATATTCCAGGACATAAATACAATCAAATAATACATTAAAATAGTACTTATGAATGCAATGGTGCCTTTTTAGTTTACATAGTTTTAGCGATAAATTTAAGTCACTGGTCAATTAGAGTCAAAACATTTTTAAATGCCATTAAGATTTCTGTACAGACTTACACTGTACACGTTTTGCTGACGCGGTGCCCCGCACCAAACATGCGTCATTTCGGCTATTATAAAACCACGCTCATTATATTTAATGGGTGAGTGCAATTACTGCAACGCGGTGACTAATATTAGAGAAAGGAATCGTCAACAGTTCGACTTGTATTTTATACGTAATAAATCTAGTGTGAACCAAGTGATCTTTTCTCTACGTACTTCATCTCAACAACAACTCTGCAAGTGTACGCACCGTACATTTTATGGTCCTTCGAGCCGGATGTTGGTGCTTTTGTGTCTCTTCACGGTAGCGGATCGGTTTAGCTGGTCTCCCAGAAGCGGGTCGCCCCAGTTAGATTGAGAAGTCGCATAATACCGTACACGAGGCGCAAGGGTGCTGAACTCCACTGACCATTTCAAATCAAGGAAGATAACGATTCCAAGACTTGAAACGGAGAAGACTACAAGCTACGCAGTAGGCTTCGTAACACATCGCATCGCTCTGCTGTCACCGTCAACGACGTGCCAGATCTATTGAGCCATCTTACAACGATAACAACAAGAAGCATCAACATGGACAAACTAGAGCTGCAGTCAACATGCTTCGAGAATATCAAAACATTGTGCGTGAACTATCGCAAGGACTCCTCAGCACGAAAAACTGTGGACTACCTAAACAAACGCTTGTCTTCACTTGAAAACCAGTGGCAAGATTTCGAAACCAGACATCAACAACTGCTGCTGGAACTAGAAGACAAAAATATAGCATATTTCAAGGATGACGTCTATAGAAAAACTAAAGAAATGTTCGCTTCAACCAAAGCAGACATTACTAACAAATTAGTGACGTCGGAAAAACAACATGTGAAGTTCGACCTAGGTGAGACTTCACAAGATGACAACAGCAACGAAGTACAATTCTTGCTTAACAAGCAAGAATGCAACTTTAACGCAATATGCCGTGTCATGTCCAAAATTGACATAGTCGCCATCTCTGAAAGATGGGAACTGGAAGATCACTTAACGACACTGAAATCGAAATGGGAACCCATCGATAAACTTCACTGGGAAATAGATTTCCAACTGAAAGGATCTAACGAGCGCTACTGCCAGATGTTCACGGACATCGAAAAGAAATACGATGAGCTGAAGCAGAAAATCAATGCCAAGATCTGGTCCACCGTCCACTATCAGAAATCTACACCTAAGATCGATATCCCAGAGTTTTCAGGAAACTACAGTCAGTGGATTTCATTCAAGGACCTGTTCCTGGAAGCAATACACCAAAATCCAATGATCAACCATGCGCAGAAAATGCAACACCTAAAGACCAAGTTGCGAGGAGAAGCCGAACGCTTAGTGCAGCATCTGACAATTAGCGCTGATAACTATATCTCATGCTGGAATATCTTAAATCAGCGCTACGATAATCGTCGCCTGCAGTTCACTTTATATATGAACAACAAGCTAAGCCTGCCGATCATACAACATGCAGATTCATCCAACTTGAAGAAGATGCATGACGTCATTACCGAATGCTTAAATGGCATCTCTAACATCGGAATCGATACATCGACCTGGGATCCGATCATTGTGCATATCATGTCACAATAACTAGACTCCGACACTTTGGGTGACTACATGAGGGAACTCCATGATCACCGAGAGCTACAAAAGCTGAACGACTTCCTGTATTTCCTCGAAACACAGTTCATGGTATATGAAACAATGAAGTCGGCAAAAAAGGCGAATACTACAACTTCAGAGAAATCATCCAACTGGAAACCATTCAACAAGCAAAACAACCAAATGAAGAAATACAACTATAACAAAACAAGCAACTATCACGCTTTACATGGAAAATGCCCATTCTGCAACGGAAGTCATGTATTGCGTCAATGTGACAAATTCCTTCAAATGGACTTCGGCAACCGAAATGACACAGTTTCGAAATTGCAGGTCTGCAAAAATTGTTTGTTCAGCCACGGAAACAACAATTGCAAATCAACGAAAACGTGCAAAGAATGCAACTTGAAACACCACACATTATTGCACAATTCGGACAAACAAACCATAACGTTATCAACTAGAAAAACTAACAATGAGCAACGCTCCTCATCATCAGCTCAACAACCAACATCAAACCATTTGTCTAAAGACAACATGGAAGTGTTACTAACTACGGTCCAGCTGAGAGTTAAATCCGTAGATGGAACATACGTAACACTGCGTGCGCTGCTCGATCAAGGCTCACAAGTGAACTTGATAACAGAAAACGCTGCACAAATACTACGTCTTCCTCGAATCGGGATCAACGCATCCGTATCGGGAATCGGCTCTGTCTCTAGAGGATGCAGAGGAAAACTAAAATTTACCTGTCAATCGATTCACTCCGATTATAGCTTTGAAACACAAGCACTTATCATGACGAAGCTAACAAATAACTTACCTACGAGAACGTTCGAGAAAGGAGACTGGACGCACCTAGGAAACGTGAAACTCGCGGATCCTGACTACAACGTTTCTTGGCAAATCGACCTGTTACTAGGAGCTGACGTATACTCAGAAATTATCCTCGACGGTGTACTGAAAAGCAATAACAGCTCTCCAGTTGCACAACACACGCAAATTGGATGGATTTTATGCGGGAAGATGAAACAAACCTTTAACTGCCACGCAACTTCAATTAACTTAGAAGATCTCACAAAATTTTGGGAGAATGAAGATATCCAAACCACTAAAGATATCCCCACTACGTAGATGACGTCATTAGCGGTCATAACAATCTCACAGAAGCGAAAAATCTCCAACAATCCTTGATACAACTTTTAAAAGGAGGGGGCATGAACTTACGAAAGTGGACAGGCAATCACCGAGTTATATTGGAAGGTTTACATGAAGATCAGATTTCAACTCAAAACATATTTGATTTTAAAGGTGAAGAATCAACTAAAACATTGGGACTTGGTTGGAATCCAAACAGCGACACTTTCCACTTCAACTGGCCTGTAGAAAACACAACACAGCTAACAAAGAGATCTCTACTCTCAGCTATATCAAAATTCTACGACCCACTGGGTTGGCTCTCCCCGGTGACGGTCAAGGCCAAACTAATATTCCAGAAACTCTGGATGAGTAAACTGAGCTGGGATGACGTAGTGCCCAGCAACATCGAATCGGAGTGGCTGAACCTAAAAACAGAACTGCCGTCGGTTAAGGAAATAACAATAAACAGATGGATTGGCGATACACAAAATGTGTCGAGCTATTAGGCTTCTGTGACGCAAGTGAAAAGGCGTACGCTTGTGTCGTTTATAGCAGAGTCTTCAACGAACATGAACAACCCATCGTAACTCTACTAGGTGCTCGAACTAAAGTGGCTCCACTGACACAGAAAACCACATTACCTAGACTGGAACTATGTGGCGCGCAACTACTTGCTGCCTTGATGGAGAAAACCAAGCAAATTCTCTGTGGATATAACGTATCTATACAGGCTTGGTCGGATTCTCAAGTTGTCCTCGCGTGGATCCAGGGAGAAACATCAAGATGGGAAACGTACGTAGCCAACAGAGTTGCAAAGATCAAAGGCGTCATCCCTGCAGCTCAGTGGCGTTATGTCAAATCAGAGCAGAATCCGGCAGACTGCGCATCAAGGGGGCTTTTGCCAAACAAATTGAAGAACTTCAATCTATGGTGGCAAGGCCCCGCATTTTTGACAAAACAAGATCCGTCGGAAGGCATAAATCATATTCAAGTCGAAAAACTTCACAAGAAAATATCGACCACAATATAATAACAAAACTATTAAACAAATGCAGTTCAATGACACAAGTAAACAGGGTCATCGCATGGATACAACGCTTCATAACAAATACGCGCAACAAGACGAAATCGGAAACTACGTACCTAACAACAAGCGAACTAAGTGCAGCGCGTAGAAGTATCATAATTGAAGTACAGCGATTGCAGTTCAATTCTGAATACAAACAACTTGTTCATAATCAAACAGTACCAACAAAGAGCGCAATTTACAAGCTGAATCCCTATATGAACAAAACAGGAATCATCTGTGTCGGAGGTCGTCTTAAGCACTCAAGCTTACCCGGAGAGATGAAGAATCCAATCATCATATCACATAAGGGACGACTCACACAACTTCTAATAGAACAAGCCCATTCAAACACGCTACATGGAGGGGCTCGGCTGACGTTAACTTACATCAGACAGCGTTACTGGGTCGTTGGCGGTAACCGAGCCGTCAAAATGCAACTTCGAAGATGCGTACGCTGTCATCGCTTCAACAAAACAGATAGCCACCAACTGATGGGTGACCTACCACAACAAAGGATCAATCCATGCCGACCTTTCACACACACAGGAGTTGACTTTACTGGTCATGTCGACGTCAAACACAACAAGGGCAGAGGCGTGAAAACTTCAAAGGGATACATAGCCATATTCATATGTATGGTAACGAAAGCCGTTCATATTGAACTCGTGTCAGACCTCAGCACAGAAACGTTTATTGCAGCTTTCCAAAGACTGTGCTCGAGGCGCGGAACTCCCAAGCACATGTACTCTGACTGTGGCACAAACTTCATCGGCGCCGCAAAGATACTTCGTCAAGAAATCGAAGCGTTCAAACAACTACTGAAACCAGATCTCTTCAACGAACTGGCCAAATTGGAGGTGGAATGGCATTTTAACGCTCCTGCCTGGCCTACTGCTGGCGGACTATGGGAGGCTGCCGTTAAGTCGATGAAGCACCATCTGCGACGAGTACTGGGGGACCAAAAACTTACATACGAAGAGTTCATTACGATCTTAACAAAAACAGAAGCCTGCTTGAACTCACGACCGCTGTGCTCGCTAACTGAAGATCCAGAAGAGTTTTACAACTGCCTTACTCCTGGACAATTCCTTACAGGAAGCCCAATATTGTCCATGCCGCTTTCGGATTACAATGACGTCAATAACATTGACTAACGCCGCAGGTGGAAGCTTACCGAGCACATGTTTCAACAACATTGGAAAAACTGGTCAAACGATTACCTCACAACACTACAAACACGTAGTAAATGGAACAAACCTACAAAAAACGTCAAAGAGGGCGATGTAGTACTGGTGAAAGATAACAATCTACCGCCGGGAAAGTGGGCCTTAGGTCGTATACTGGAGACTCATCCAGGACCTGATGGATATGTTCGAGTTACTACTCTCAAAACTCAAGCAGGAATCATAAAACGCCCAATAACAAAACTATCGCCATTACCATTGAACTCTGAAATTAAGGATGCCGAGAAAAACGAAACAGAAGAGAAGCCCCGACAGAGTTCGAAAAATGAACAGCGGAAGAGTTCAAAGAAACCAATTAACTCAACGATACTAATAACATTGTTATCATTGTTTACATTAGTAACGGGATCATATAGCGCCATTGACGGCACGCGCGCAGCGCCAGCGTCGACCGCTCAGATTACAAGCTTGGAACGCGAGCGGCCCATATACTATGACACCGTCGGCAAAATGCAAGTAGTGCACGACGAATGGATACTGATGATGTACTACAACCTAACAAACTATTGGGAAGGAACTCGTCGCACTCAAAATTACTTTGAAAATATCAAGAATTTATGCTATAAAACGCAACTGCAGCAATGCATATCGACTATGGAACAATTAAGTCATGAAATCGAACTTTTGAACTACTACAACACCATCCTGATAAATCCACACAAACACTTGAGCAACAGAAAGAAAAGAAGCTTAGTGGATGGAGTCGGTTATATAGCTAATAGTCTGTTTGGAATATTAGATCAACGATTTGCACAAAAATATCAAAACGATATACAATCTCTTCAGACTAACGAAAACTACCTACTGGAGTTAATCAAAAATCAAACAACTATTGTGGAGCTTGAGAATCAAGTACTGAAACAAAGTGAAGACAACATTCGGCGTCAATTCCACTCAATCGACAACTTCATCAATCAGACCAACATGAACATAGCTTCCATTGAAACGGAAATGGGAATACTTTCTGCCACTACCTACATCAATTCTGCTTCGTTAACAACGTACCTGTTGATCAACAGCTTGAGGACATTCCAGGAAATGCTGTTCAACACTCTAACTAACATCTACCAAGGACATGTAGACGTACATATGATCACTCTGGTTCGACTGATGCAAAAACTTACGGAAATATCCGGAAGCCTTCCGAAAACTTTATCGCTACCAGTTGAAAACTACAAGGAAAACATTAAGGATATTTACAAGCTTATAAACGTGAAAGCACGAGTTACTGAAAACTACTTTTTATTCGAAGCACATATCCCACTTGTATCCGACGAAGATTTCGTCATGTACAAAGCTATACCTTTACCAGTTGTCATAGCTGAGGACACCACATATGTGCGGCTATCAAACAACTACATCGCTGTCAACTTCAAGAAGAACGCTTACGTATCTTTATCAGAAGAAGACCTGAAACACTGCATGCAACAAAAATCGCAGAATTTCTTATGCAACAAAAACCTGCCGTCATTTGATCTGCACGGCAAAAGCGCTCCGTGTGAGGCAAAACTGCTATCACAGCAAAACACCAGACCGTGCGACGTCGAACGTGCGTCATGCAAGGACGTCTGGATAAAATTACAAACACTAAACAGCTGGCTGGCGATTTGCTGCGAAACATGTTCTTTACGAATCATATGCAGCAATGACGTCACATCACAAACCATCTCATCAGCGAGCATAGTGACATTGTCGCAAGGATGTGTACTGCAATCCGCCGACTTGACCATCACCGCTCAACGCCAATACAGCAGTCGTATGAAGATGGATTACGAGTTCACAGCTCCAACTTTCGATACATCTATTAACAAGATAGTAAACTTAACGTATCGCTACGCCCCAACCAGCTTTCAGTCAACGGCTACAAATCAAGAATTCGCGACAATTGAACAGAAAATTGCTACTCAAAGGAATAATGAAGCTTCACTGCCAACAATATCAAGTCATGACGTTCACCAATTTGCCGTCATTTATTCTTTGCTGGCGGTCGCAATCATAATTTTCCTGGTTGTGGTTGGGAGGAAACTTTGGCCTCACTACTTTACGAACAACGCCAATAACCAAACTTCTACTCAACCACCTCAAGGTATTGAACTTAAAATTATCCGGAAACCAGAACAACAGCAAGAAGCAGTCGCAGCGAAACCAACAAAGGACTTCATGCGGCTTGAACCTCAACCTGGGAGTAGGAATGTCGCTTTTCAATTTGATACTTGACCTACTTTGTTATTTGGCTTTTGAATTTGCTTTGATATTTGATTTTTTTTTTTTTTTTTTTTGATTTTTTTTTTTTTTTTTTTTTTTTTTACTTTATTACTTTGTAATGGCTTTTCCTTTCTCTTCTTGTTTCTTTCTCCTTTCGGGGTTGCCAAGATGTACAGTCTTACACTGTACACGTTTTGCTGACGCGGTTCCCCGCACCAAACATGCGTCATTTCGGCAATTATAAAACCACGCTCATTATATTTAATGGGTGAGTGCAATTACTGCAACGCGGTGACTAACATTAGAGAAAGGAATCGTCAACAGTTCGACTTGTATTTTATACGTAATAAATCTAGTGTGAACCAAGTGATCTTTTCTCTACGCACTTCATCTCAACAACAACTCTGCAAGTGTACGCACCGTACAATTTCCTTTTTTGTGTTTTTTTTTTCTTTGTCAATTGTCATTTTATTTTCACCATAATAGGCCAGCATAATTAAATTATAAATTATAAAACCTCCTTTGTAAAACTATTTCATTTCTATCTGAACACAGTGAAAACATTAGTAGGTACTTACTACAAACTAAAACTTGTTTACAGAGGCTCTATAAATGTTCTAAGTATACCTATTAACACATTATAGAGGTCTGCAATTAAGAATAAGGAAGTAATCTATTCTTAATTGCCAACCACGTGGACTACGTGAAAATTAAGCTCTCCAGCTATCAAATCTGAATTTTAGCAAACCGACTGAGGTTACAAACGTCCCCAGTATTCGAAAATGAAGACCATATCCGTTGGTATTTCGATATCTTCTCCGAATATAAACGTAAAATTAGCAACAAAATTCGATAAACAGTTTATTATTTTTCTTAATTTTTGAGCAACATATTTCTCTTAATATATGAATAGTTAAAAAGCAGTTTATAGAATTATTTTGTGTTCATTTTGATGGTATGTATAATGACAGTGTTAATGGACGTTTGTTGCTCAGCCCGAGTACTATGTATGGCAAGCCGGTTCCTTGGGAGAAGCAAGATAAATACCTAGGTGTGATCCTTGACCACCACCTTACCTTCAGTGAGCACATAAAGACGGCTCGTTTGCGCGCCTCTCTCGCTCTCGGTAGGTTTCACTTTATACTTACCGCAGTCATCCGTCTTATGCTTATGCCTGCGTCGTATTTCCACACGGTAAGCCACGCCATCTTCATAAGATTCAGACCCTCCAGAACCGTTTCCTCAGAAAGGTTACGGGATTGTATGTCCGAAATGTGAATCTTCACCTAGACCTCAGAATGCCCACCATCCAGCAGTTTATGAAATTTTTCACGTTTCTGTGACTGTGGCATAAAGCACACCAAACCCCTGATAAAAGCGGCCGCCCGCTACACTCCCCCCCCCGCATAAGTAAGATTCGCTGCCCGAGGCATACCTTAATTATCGTCGTCGTCGTGGTTCACACAGTATTCAAACAAAGTTACTCCAGATTCTGAAAGTACAACCTTGGTTCCACATTTTAAACCAAGAAAACACCGTTATTAATACACACACACACACACACACACTGACACGCGTAGAATGTTGAGTTTTGTCGACAAATCGTTATTAATTATTTATTGTGTTTTTATGAAATTGCATGAGTTCAGCTAAAATATTTTATTTTGTACTAGCTGTCCCGACAGACGTTGTCCTGTCATTCAATTCAAACTGGAATACCATACTAATAATTATTATTTCTATTGTTGTATATTTTGATATTGTAACATATTGTTTAATGTAATGCTTGTTGATGCACAACATTGTCAGTTTTGTTTCCTGGCGCGTAAATAAATAATGCTGATGGTTTTCCGATACGGGAACAGGCGACATTCAGTTGGTCATGTATAAAACATGGATTTTTAAGATTAATACCACAAACACTTAACGACTGCCCTTGCGATTTATTTATTGACATTGCAAATGCAAGCGGCACTGGAAATTGTAACCGCTTAAAGTCGAAGAGCATGTCGTTCGGAATCACAGGGATGCGTGGAACCAAAACGTCTTCGCCTTTAAACTTCCCTTATAAAATTGTGGCTTCGATGACGTTGTTCATTCATTTCTTCACCGCAAGCCAGGTGCCATTACAAAGACGTGACTGGTTTATGTTTCGTAACATTATGATTACTGATCCGATTTTTTGTTGCAGATTATGAGGTGGTAATCCGGGCAATTCCAGGGAATTTCAAAATTTCGTTGGATAGTTGACAACATCATCTTGGTTAGTAACGGAATCAACCGATTTGTATTTCATCAATTCGCCAGCTATCTTACTTACTTACATTGAATTTGATAATTCATTTCGATGACATCAACGTTTTTTGCAGCCAATAAAACACGTTCACTTAACCAAACATGATTTTTGTAATCTTCAACAATGTTTGGGAAAACCATCTCGATGAGTTCAGTCTTTGATTCAGTAAAGTGACAAAAATTTGCAGGGAATGAAATGTATCCAGACGATGTGTCAATAGGAATTTTGCCATTACCAATATCGACCAATTATTCGGAAAATACTTCACTAGATTCGTCATTTATTTTTTTATTTTGTTTAATTTGAGTGTCTTGACGTATTTCCATAAAATCGACGACTTCAAACATGCATTAAGTGTGTCGGATGGCGTTTATCGAGGCATTACTGGCAATGTTTGTCGAAAGAAAATCACCTGCCAATAGAATCATCGCTCTACCAAACCGGTTTTGGTTGTTGTGGTGCGGTCTAATGCCTACAAAGATTATTTGTGTGCCATCGTGCATTCATCCCAAACGATTAATCTGCTTTGCTGCAACACTTTGGCCATCGCAGAATTTCTCGAAAGGTTGCAAGTTGGAGTTTCATTAACTTGCATTGTTCAACGGCAATTTGAGTGCTGAATGAGCTGTTCGACCGCCTTCGAACAACGTTGCTGCAATACCTGATGATGCAAGCGCAAGTGCAATACCGTTTTGCGATCGAACCATTGCCCAAATCAATGATATCAAGAATGTTTTTCCAGTTCCACCGAGCGCATCTAAGAAAAAAAGTCCGCCAGTTCCATCGTTCAATACTTGCATGATTGTATCGTAGGCATATTTTTGTTGCTGATTTAGAAGGGGTACGTGTCTTTGAACGGTTTCTTGTAATGTTTCGCAATCGTATTGGGTTTCGCGTCTCAACTCTTGAAAATGCGTCGGGCATTGGGCGATTGGGCGTTGTCATTCCTAATTGTAATAATCCTTAGTTGTTAAGCATCAAGCACGTCATGTCCTCAATTAAAATTATGCTTCATTGTGAATTTCTTCGTTCATTTGCAAATCTGCATTCAATGTTCTAAGACGCATCTGATGCAATATATCTTCGGCATATGATCTTTAAATGTATTCCATATATCAATCGGTGTGGATGGGAAGCATGTGCACAAATTTATAGCAAACAATGTTCGCATTTGTTTAGCATTTGACGACATTACAGCATCACGTTGGCAGGCCTCTCTGTATGTGCCACACTATTCGCATCGGCGGAAAATATTTGTGGGTAACCTGGAACTGGCTGCCCTTGTTTCCGTTGTTGAAATTTCTTTGACGATTGGTTCCAGGTATAATATCATGGCATTTCAGAGTAAAGCAGCATTCTGGCAAAGTCGTCATTCTGGCACATTTCAAAGAAGTTGGTCAATGTTGTCGATGGCGGCCTGTCAACCCGTTGTAATACATTTTCCGTTGTAAAATACACTGTTTGACCATTTTCCAAACGTACGGCCAAGTGAACAACTGTGCGGTGTCTTTCATGTATTGCAAATGAAAAAATACACCACATCGCTTCGTTACTGCCGGCCCATTTGAAATTGATTGACTTCATAATTTTAATTTTTTGGCAGCACCTTCGAACACAGCCATGTCACCACCTTTGTTCACGTACCTAATAGCTTTCACGGACTGGCAAAATTCGACGTATATGTGTGGTTTTAAATGTATTTGAGAGTAACGGCGAAAACGGAACAACCCAACGATTATCAACTTCAATGTCCTGTTGATTCACTTTGACTATAATATTGTTTATCTTCCATTGTCATCTGGGGATCTGCGGTGATATAGTGGATAGCCATAACTTCCAGTAATTGTTTCTGCTACTAATAGGGAATATGCATGTTATTTAAATTTGGTTGAAATATTTTTATTCCGAATCTTTATTGGCCCGACATTTGAACCAACTCATTATTTTAGTAATTAATATATTTTTAATTACTTAAAATTAATAAATAAAAGAGCAAATTAAGCGAGGGAAATTCAAATTTGTAAAACGCAACACCATTGGTTATAACAAAACGTGACGTCAAAATACTATGTCAACAAGTTCGTATTGCTTACATTTGTATGACATTGCAGGCTTTTGATTAGAAAATATAGTAATAACGTGTGCGTTGTGAATTCGTTTATTGCTTAAGTGTAATCTTTGTATACTAGTGAGATTATAAATCATTTAAGACAATGACTGAAAGTCGTTTTGTAAAAGCACAACAGGATAATCTGCCGAGAATAGATCCATTCATGATGTGGTCTTATTTTCTTTCAAATTCAAATTTTACGTGCGCTGTCAGTAAAAGGAGTGAAAGCTGCAAGGTAATTATTCTATAATAACACATTATGTACGTTATTTTAGCCATAAATACAATCCTAAATATATTGAGGAGTAAACATAACCTATAATTTTTGATTCACAACAATGTAAACCAATTATTGCAATCGATCACTAATAGAGAACTTTATTATTGATCGATGGTTATTGCAGATACTTCATCTCTTTGGATAACCGTAAACCATTCCAAAGTACGTATTTTTGCACCTATCGGGACTGGAAAAACTCTATAAAGGTGCACTTCTGATAGTGTTTCTGCATTCAGACACAATGCATATAAATTAGCAATGACTTATAAATTAGCTTTTGAGCTTTTTTCATGGTAAAATAAGTAAGAACGAGACCACCTGTAGTAAACAGTGGACTGGACTGTCACTGGATATAGTATTTGACGTCATCAACAGAGCGCGCGAAAATGGCGGCGTTTAAACAGCTCGAAGTTATTCTCTATTTTAAATATTTTTTTAACTTAATTACAGCACTTTTTAACAGTATTCATATTTTTTACTGTCTTATAACAGTGTAAACAATGAATTAAAAATATAAAATATATACATGCATATACCCTATTGTCTTGGGTATCGTTTTGAACATTTCCCTTCAACCATACATGGAGAAATAGGATTTAATATTCCACAGGGACCATGAATCATATTTTTTTGTAATCACCTCATGTAACAGTGGATCTTCATCATTATCGGGAATTTCTGCGGATATTACATCATCGATTTCATTCGGTCTTATCCTCTCAACCAACCAAATGAGGATATAACATGTGGCAATCCGCACTTTTGTCACTCGACTGAATACATCCAACAACGCGTCTCGCCGAGCACGGAATGCTTGACTATATAGTCCATGAGTGATTTTAATTTTCTTTTGAACACCCTTGCAGTGTTGTGGCGATCAATGGGTGATAGGCCAGGTATTAATTCTTGTCGAATTTCTGTCCATTGTGGATTACACGTGACCGTGATAAACAAATCTGGTGTGCCATAATGACGTACACATCACAGCATCTTGGGCGTATTCATGCTTATGCCGAGGACTTCCGACTTATGATGCGGGGAGAATAGTTGTTCTACCAACATTTTGTGCATTTCCGTCAGCAATAATGGCATCCCGCAGATGAACGTATTCCTCGGAAAGGAGTTTTGCCTGGTTCAACCTGATATATGTCAATCTCTCTGTCTCAACTTTCACGTACATATCTATAGCATATTGGTGAAATAGACGCCGGCATTTTAAGATGTGGTTGTCCTCATTTTCCCGAACCATCAATCGGTATGAATAATAATTCATTGAACTAACTTTTTTGTTAGTTTCGGCGCCTGTAACAATTGTTTCGTGTTATTAAGATAAATTATCGTCGTGATTAAGGTAGGTAATGTAGATTGTTTATTTACTTGTAATTGGATGTATCATCTTTACTGAAAAATTATACCCATCTTCACGTTGCTAAAATAAGATAGAATATTGTAACGCATCATATGATCGATGTGTTTGATCGTTCCGCCGATGTAAAACAATATCTCGATTTTCTAAATTTTCACCCACGACGACAATAGCGACTTTATCAATTGTTAGCGCATAAACGTCTTGCGTGTTGTCCTACAGGCGTCTTATCGGCTTTGCCGACAATTTTGTGGTTATCAGATGGCATGCGACCTAATGCGGACTTAAATAATGCAACCAATTCGTTGTGTTGATGGAAAAATGTTTGCAGTTGTTCCACAATTGTTATTTTCACTGAATTATTGTGTGCACAACGCTAACGCTGATCGACTTGTCTTGCTGCATCGCCCATGAAATTAATTTGCCAAAATTTGTAGTCACTGTCCCGGTGTTGGCAATAAGGAACCTGTTTGATGATATATTTGACCCTGAATCTGCAACGGTAAATAGATGTAAATTATGTAAAAGTAAAATTGGTGGTAAAACTTTAATGATTCCTATTACATTTGCCTTGAAAGCGGGCATAAAATTATCTCGAATAATTTTTGTTGCACCAAATGAGGTCATTTTGAAAGCAATTATTGTATTGCTGGATATGAGTCAAAAAATGTTTAGAATCTGGCCCAGTTCCAGAAACCAACGAATGTAGTGGGTCTGGTGGCGTTTCCAATGGCATCAATTTGACCTGGCCGTTCGTTTTTGAACTTCAATGCCTTGCAATGTGAGCAAACAACGTTCATAGGTCCAATAGCAACGATTTGTTGTGAACTGTAATCGATTGCCACGTAATGAAGCTGCATTCAATAATGCAGCTTCATTTGAAATGGCCCATTTCCAGAAACCAACGAATGTAGTGGGTCTGGTGGCGCTTCCAATGGCATCAATTTGTCCCGGCCGCTGGCGCAACACAATCCAGGGGCTTAGTTTTTGAACTTCAATGCCTTGCAATGTGAACATACAACGTTCATAGGTCCAATAGCAACGATTTGTTGTGAACTGTAATCGATGGCCACGTTATAATTGAATGCAGCTCCATGTGGATCAAATGCAACATTTCTATGTTCTTGATATCGATTCCGTTCAACTTCATTTCGCGCTTCGCGTTGCTCATCAGTTTGACTTGCTCTTAAATATCTTTGACTCGCGGCATTGCCAGTTCTGCGACCTATGTTTGTACGTCTACTTCTTGGCATTTTTAGTATCAAAATTTTTACTGAAACTTATAAATGAACAAACTTAAAACTCCATAAATTTTCCCATTCAATTGACTGTGCAGTGTGCACTAAGAAATGAAAACCATAATCCATTAACAATATGTGCAAAATCAATGCAAAATGGTTTAATTTTACCTCGTCACAGATATTATTCCGACCAGGGAGCTGGGTAAGGGTTATAATTCGTTCTTAATGCCGACCATGGATTTTCATAATGAAGTCCTTGATTCCGACCTATACAACTAAATAACGCAAAGAGAATATAACGCTACGCTAGAATTATGCGATATTTTTTTATTTTTTTTTCCGTTATGGCTTCGCACGGTTTGTGCATTTAGCCAATGTCACGTTTACGAGAACAAAGGTAGGGAAACGAAAGAAAAAAGTAAAGAATATTTATGATCAATTAACGGGATTTAGGATTGGACGATTTATAGGATCAGTGTATTTTATAAAGGTGAATACTAATAGTGAATAATGAGCAAATTACAATGACGACAATTTACAACTTAATATTATTTAATGTGATGAATGAGACTATACATTTATAGACAGGGAAGCTATTTGTACAAAGTAAAGAAACTATTGAGGTAGGAAAAGGAATACGGAGAGACAAGAGGTTACAAAGAAAAGAAGAACGGTCATATAAGGGACAGGAAAAAAAAATGTGATTTATGTCGCCTACGTCTGTGCCACAGAAGCAAATGGGGTCGTTGATGATATGTAGTTTGGCAAGATGGGCTGGAGAACAAACATGACCCAGTCTCATTCGAATTAGAACTGAGGTCTCCATCTTGCCAAATTTTGCCCTGCCAAACCACGGTTTTTCCGGAACGTCGGGTTGTATACTTGAAAAGTAACGGCCCTTCAATTTACTTCCGATATCCCAAGCTACCTTCCAGGTGTCCCGAAGAAAAGTCTTTGGTAATGTCAGAAGGTCAATACTAAAGTTCGTATAAGGAACTAAGTCCCCACACTGCACCGCATCACCGGCAAGTGTATCAGCCACTTCATTGCCATGGATTCCAGCGTGGGCCGGAATCCACGCAAATTGCAGTGTATTACCCTCAGAGATGGTTCTGGACGCAAATTCTCTTATTAAATAAATGATAGGTAACTGCGATTTGTGTTCGAAAGGGGATTTATTGATGGCTAGAAGAGCACTTTGAGAATCAGTAAAAATTATGGTTTTTTTGAGCTTTGTAACACGAGTATATTCTATTGCTTTTAATATGCCAAAACATTCCCCCGTAAAAACTGAAGTCTCCGGAGGCAGTTTGATTTTTTGTACGATGTTGTATTGAGAATGGTAAGTACCTATCCCAACACAACCCGTCGGAGAACGCTTGGCAGCATCCGTAAATATATGGTGGTACTCTAAATGTTCAGCCAAAAAATGATTATAACTTGAATGGCAATCGGGATCAGATTTACTTGCACAGTATTTAATGATGGGGCTGAATTGTAAACTTTCATAACTACTGTTAAATAGGGGAAGTTTATTGGAACGGTGAATAGGAGAAGAGAGTGAAAGAAATTTTTTATAGCTTACAACTAAACAAGGAGCACGTTTATGGGACCAGTAATCTGAAGATTCAATCTGCAACACAAAAGAGTCCAGTTTAGGAATGAGAGGATGAGTTGAGAACTGAAGAATCCGGAACAAATATTTGTCAGATAAGAATTGTCTTCTAAGATATAAAGGAGCTTCCCCGCATTCAACTTGGAGTGCATTAATGGGACTAGACTTCATGGCACCCGAAATAATTCGTAATGCTTTAGACTGTATGCGATCCAATTTTTTAAAAGCCATAACACTACCAGGTTCTAGAACGAACAATCCATAATCCAGAACGCTTCTGATGATTGCGTTGTAAATAAGTTTCAATGAAAATGGATGTGCACCCCACCACACACCAGAGAGGCATCTAAGCATGTTTAGGTGATTTTCACATTTGTTAACAATATAATCACAATGAGGAACACTACTTAATTTACAGTCAAGTATTATACCTAGATATCTGAATTTATCTTTAACTGGAATAGGTATTCCCTTAAAAGAGACGTTTACTAATGGAATATTTCTCTTCCGGGTGAATAAAACAGCCGCACTTTTAGACGTGGATAAATCCAAGCCGTTTAGATGTAGCCATGACTCCAAAGTTGATAAAGCAGAATTGATAGCATAGCTAGCCTGTTCAACAGATTGGCTTGAAGAATATAATAAAAAATCGTCGGCATATTGAAGAACCTTAACATGGTTAGTTAAGGATGAGTCTAAATCAAAAGTGTAAATATTGTATAGAAGGGGACTGAGGACAGAACCCTGTGGAAGACCTCTCCACACAAGATGAGATACCTCATGATCTCCTATTAACATGTTAACAGACCGTTCAGTCAGGATATTAATAATGAAATTCGACAAATTCAATGGAACCTGTAAGGCTTTTAATTTATTTTGTAAAACTGATAATACAACGTTATCATAAGCTGCATTAATATCAAGGAAAACTGCAATGGTGGAATGGTTATTAGAGAAGGACAACCGAATATCGGCTGTTAAAATACTTAAACAGTCAGTGGTACTTTTACCTTTTCTAAAGCCATATTGTGATTCTGCCAAAAAACCTTTACTTTCAACATACCATTCTAGGCGATTTTTAATTAAATGTTCCGCTAATTTCATCAGAATTGAAGATAAAACTATGGGACGGTATGAGGAAGCATCAGATGGGATTTTATTTGGTTTAAGGAATGGCAATACCGTTTGACGTTTCCATTCAACAGGGATGTTTCCTGTAATTATGATAGAATTAATAAGCTCTAAATAGTAACCGAGGACGTCATCATTTACATTAGCAAAAAAGGAATACGGGATGCCATCAATGCCTGGTGCAGAATCCTTTGTATTATGAATTACACCCTTTAATTCAGTGAGAGTGAATGGAAGATCTAGCGTCGTATGAGTGTTTTTGTTATTGAATACGAGTGACAGGTTAAGGTTAATAGCCTCGGGCACCCAAGGTGGAGCTAATTTATCTAAAAATTCACTGGCTAAAGAATCAGGAATAGGAGAAGGGTTGTTATAAATGGACCTAAATCTACGAATATTGCGCCATACAATCGTAGGGTGAGTATTCGGTGTAATTGATGAGCAAAAGTTACGCCAAGATTCAAATTTTTTCTTCTTAAAAAGTTTACAAGTATCATTAATTAAGTTCGTTACGATTTCAAAATTAACATCAGACATATCACGGTTATAATTATATTCAGCCTCTTTACGTTTGTTAATATATTCTGTGCACTCAGAGTCCCACCATGGAGGCGAGGGAATTTTACTAATATTGTTATTTTTTACAGGAAAAACTTCATCTGCCGCTGCGATTAATATGAGTGCTAAAGCTTCAGCACAACTATTTTCATTGCCATCAGAAATGACAGGCAAGGAGCAAAGCTTACTGTCAACAATGTTTCTAAATTTGTCCCAGTCATTATTATTTCTATTTGGTAGTTTATGTTTTAAGCTTGATCTCCTTAATGGTGCATTTGGTTTGGAAAGAGGATAAGAGATCACTATTGGAAAATGGTCACTACCATAAGTAGAGGTTAGAGTATGCCAAGTTAATGAAGAGGCTAAGTTTGGGGAACAGATGGAAAGGTCGATTGCGCTTTGGTTTTGGGTGGGATTTGAACGACGTGTGGCAACTCCTGAGTTCAATATGCATAAGTTATGTGAGTCTATTATATCTAGTAATTCATCACCATAACAATTAGAAGTTGAACAACCCCATGATTGGTGATGGCAATTAAAGTCCCCCAATATTAAGAATGGCTTTGGAAGAAAAGAAAAGAGATTGTTCATCTCTTGAAGAACAGAAGAGGAAGGGTGAGGAATGTAAATAGAAACAAGACAAGTGTGATGCACTTTAATAGCTACAATTGAAATTTCCTCACTATGGGGAGGTAATGTAATGATAGAAAAAGGGATAGAATTCTTTATAAGTATAGCTACTCCACCATACCCATCAGATCTATCCCCTCTAATGGTTAAATAACCATTAATTTTAAAAATATTATTAGGTTTGAGCCAAGTCTCTGCTAAGGCAAAGGCAAATGGCTCATATTTGTTTAAAAGATAAATAACATCACTCTTTTTGTTTACTAGACTGCGGCAGTTCCACTGGATTATTTTGGATGTGTGGTCCATTATGAATGGATTGAGATACATTGAAAGATGGGGCAGCGTTGGACAGTGAAATGTTGAACTGAGAGAGAAGATTGTGTAATGCAGAAAGAAAATCGTTTATGGAAAAATTAGTGTCATTTTTATCATTATTAGGATTATTAGAAAAAGCACAACCATTTAGTGGTTGGGGAATGTCGAAATCTTTAATAATGGCATTGTGAGCCTCTTTATTATATCCTTGTACAGATTTGGGATGGGAGCGTGGTTTGAGGAAGACAGTCTTTTTATAGCTACTTGAAGCAGGCATTCTATTAGGTGAAGAGATTGATGGAGTTTGTGAAAAGTTTTTGGAAGGAGAAGATAAAAGTGTATCTGCATACGATTTAGTTACTGGGGGATATACTTTTGACGCTTCAGCATAAGATACTGAACTTTGTGCCATGTATGTTTTAATTAATTTTTGCCTAGAAAATTCAGGGCAAGACTTATTAGTAGCATAGTGAAAACCAGAGCAAAGGCAACAAGATGCACTTTCTTGTTCTCTTTCACAATTGTCCCCAGTGTGGCCTTGGCCACATTTATAACAACGAGGTTTGGACCTGCACTGAATTTTAGTGTGACCAAAACGACAACAATTAAAACACTGTACGGTAGGGAAAATATATAAATCTACAGGTAATGCATTATAGCACATAAAAATTCTTTTCGGTAGAATCTGCCCATCAAATGTAACAACTATGGATTGGGATGGTTTCCAAATGGATGTACCATCAACAATAGTTTTAAAATTGAGGCGTCTGACTTTTAAAATTTGCCCGCAACCAATTGGTACAGTTATATTATCAATAACTTCCTCCGGAGACCATTCCGCAGGAACGCCACGCACTAAACCCATTCTGGTAACATTAAAAGTAGGTATAAAAGCTTTGTAATTATATGTCTCTAGACTATTATGCGTAATAAAGGAATTTGCGTCCAGGAACTTTGAAAAAGATAAAGATATTTTATTTCGCCCGATTTTTTTGACGCTACCGTTAATAATATTTTGGAAGGCGTTGTGTTTTAAAAACTTTCCAAAAGTAATTGGGTGCAATGTCGTACCATCATCTGGTGAAATCATTTTTTTTTGTACATGAACGACATACGGTGCGTTGTCTGTTTTGTCGTACGTTTTTCGACCTATCGGAATGGGAACAACTGATGGAGCAGAAATTTTATCTGAAATTTCGTTAGAAACGATAATTTCGGAGCAATTAGGCACTGGTGTATTGCTTACTAATGTAGCTGTTGAGTCCGTGCAGTCACAACCCGAAGACACGGAACCGTGGTTTTTGCGAGTACGGCGACGCTTATTGCAGTGCTTGCAAACATGCATACGGCTTCTTTTTAGTTGACGAGCCGAAGACGACCCATCAGTATCCATGCCGGATTCGTTGGAAACTGTTACAAAATTGCCTGCCGGGGGAACGAAGTCCCCCGGGTCAGGCGGGTCGTTCATTTTTCGCACTAATTAATTAATGAGACTTACCTCTACCGAAGAAAATATACAAAACTAAACTAAAATTACATATAAAAGAAAATAGAACACTAAAAACTATACTACTGATCTTATATTACAGGATTTTAAAATTTAAAATTTAATTTCAAAAAGGACGCGTCCACCAAGTTTAGAGTTTCCCGCGCTTTTCCTATGCGATATTTGTAAACGATATTGACGGTGTGCGATCTGTCTCTTACTGTCAAACAACAGCTGACAGTTATTTCAAACGTGCTTAGCAAAGAGTATATAACGCTGGGGCTAAGGTTACATTAAAAAAGATTATAATAAAAATAGTCGTTAAGTTTTCTTAAATTTTGTAAGTTTCTGTGCAATTTTCTTTTTTTTTATGTCATAACCTTCTATGAAGTATTAGAAAACACTAAAAAAAAGATTAATGAATTCGGTAAAGCTGTTCTCAAGTTATAGCGTGACTAGGATAAATAGGGGTTCATTTTTATATAGATACCTAGATGAAACTACACATATCTAGTGAGTCCTTGGTTATTTGTTTCATAACCTACTAATTCGACAAGCGAATCATTTTTATTACCTCGCGGTAGGTGCGAAAAGTAGAGTATTCTCCTCGAGGATAAGGGTGTGTTCGTCTTGGGCGAGCTTGATTCCTCGCTACACTCAGTATTGTAGTCTTAACTCGCTCGCTTCACCCAGGAGTTAACTCAGAGCTCCCTCAATACGCCCGGGAGCCCTAGAATCCTTAGTTATGTTCGGGATTCAAAATAGCGCCTGTGACATATTACCCTCCTCCCACTCCACTCCTTTATCCCCTTGGTCAATAATCTACTATGATACTTCTAGTCATATTATTATAATTTGCCACTGAGTTTAATCTTAGCTCCTTCTGGCTTTAGTTGTAATGAACATACGTCTTGACAGCCAGCCGTAAAACGTTAATCCTATCCAACATTTTGAATCTAGAGCTCAATCGTTTCTCTAAACATAACTTCTTTATTACCTCTCATTCGTTTTCATGCTGTTTTCGTGGCTCTGGAACTGATTTTCTCCATTGACACGGATTTTCTCTTCAACTGCTCTAGAACCTGTCCCTCTCAAATAACACCTATGGTACGAACGACCCTACGTCGTTTAAAGGAATCGATTGTATATCTCTGTCAGTATCTTTGCCAATCTAGGTATGAATATCAATTGAAAAATGATTCACTTTGTAAATAATCGAGAGTATTATTCTCGATAATAACCTCGTTATTTCAGCATAAAAACATCAACTATAACAATTTTAATTGATACGAACACTATAAAAATAAATGACCAAGTATAGCTGGGGGTTAGTTAGTCTCGACTAACTAACCCAGCTACCGCTCGTCCAATGCAATTAAACGTCGCATAATTGAAATTTTAACAAACGAGTCGTTAAGCGTGGCCATCTTTACCTTAAGTTAACAAGCTTTGATGTCTTGGAGGCATCGGAGTGAGTTTATTACTTAACTGGCTATTACTGGACGAGAATTGGTTTCTTACTATTGGTTCTCGAATCCCGAATCTTGATCTAAATTTTATTAAATTACTAGCGAGCTGCCCCTACTTTGCACGCTTTTTACGACTTGACAAAACATCGAGTTTTCTTTGTTATATTATGTAAGTTTAATATTATATTTATTAGACTGACCGGTTGGTGCAGATGGTAGCGACCCGGCCTTCTGAACCGCTAGTCCCGGGTTCGATCCCCGGACAATTCAAAGATTTGTGTGCATGAACATGTCTGTTTTACCTCTGTCTAGGTGTGTATATGAACCTGGACCTTGTGTGGATGTTGTCTCATATTTAAAAAAATATTAGTGTAATAAATGCTTTAAAAGGTCGTAAAAGCCGCATCAAAATCCGATGCATAGCTTATAAGACCAACGCGCTTACACAGGCAGACTCGAAAAGCGACGTTAATTTTTAATTTTCGGCTCTCCTGTTTTAAGTCTTCTATTCTCTAGTAAATAAATACTTAGATAGTCTTACGCTGAATATGAGCATTTGAATGTCATCTCGGAAACTATTCTGGCTGACTTTCGACTAGTTGGTCTTTTAAAGAGAACAAAAAGAACATATTTTAGATTTCTACTTAATAATTGAGTAGAAAGTTCGATTACAGACAACCAATACTTTTCAAGATATCCGTATGTATTTGCTGAAGAATCCAGGTCCATTACAGTAACTGCTCCTTAAATTATCACATTTGTATGCAGAAAGAGTAATCCATTTCCCAAACATACAAAGCACTCATCATTAACCATTTTATATGCTTTCAAAACTCTTTTGTATTTCGTTTTACGCTGTTTCGAAAGTTGATGGAGCACCTATGAAGACTTTTTTTTTACTTTTATCCGTAGTCGGCACACTGAACTTGTGGTCAAAACGGTATTTTTGAACCATTAAGCTGGACGGAGCTGTTGGTTTCAGTTCCTCTTTTAGGACCCTTCAGAGTTTTAAAACACGAAATGCTCGCCATAGTTCCATTATTGGGCAGGCTTTAAGTCACGTATGTCCGTTACGGTTGACTGGCATTTTAAGGGGCCATGTTTGAGTTCTGCAAAAAAATTCACGTTTAATCCCTGCATCCAACAATTTTGGACGATGGTTGCTTCGATAAAATGTCGTTCCGGGGAATTAGTCTCGGAATCCGACACGTTTAATTCGGAAAAGTACCAAATGAATATGTAATTCAGCTTCTGTTTTTAATTCTGTTGTTTCTATAATATGTCGGGGTCCAACGAAGTAGAACCGTTTCTGATTTTATTCGACGGGCCTATCAGTAGGTACGTTCAAGGTACGAAAACGTTAAGCAATTTTCAAACACATTCCTCTCTCACTCAACAGGCGCATGTAACTTTTGGAACTGTCAATTTCATTCAAAATATAGTCAATACGTAGTTAGAAAATGATAGGTGCAAATGAACATGAACCTTAAAGTGGAGCTTACTAAGGTTTTTAATATCTTGTATGTATACTTTAATTTTAGGTGACAATTAACTCAAAAAGTGAGATAAAAACAATGGTTAGGCCATTGTCTTTGAAGAGAATAACTGACTTGCGTGACAATTAGGCAGAGCCATTAAAGATGTTACTGTGGATCGAGTTTGCCTACGATTGTCTAATTTAAAATGAACGCTCCTGCACTGCTTGTTGCATATACATTTCAAATGTCTGTACCTATATTTAGTGCAGGGGCGCGCAGATTATTAGAAGATCCCTACCAAATGGATAATTTTAGTCAGAGCTTGGACATGTAAACGACAGGTAGATCTGTAGCCATGAGCAAAGGGAATAGTCATTGGCCATGAGTATGCTCTTTAGGTCACGGCGCGGCGCCATCAGGAAACTACTGCTAAACAGAGCTAGATGGATACATCTGTATACCTACATAAGTAAGTCTAAGTAGTAGTTAGTTTAGTTAATAGACACTCACTGCAATACTATTATTTTTAAGTTATCTTGCTGCACCCTAACAGGGTCATGTACTCACTAGTTTTAAGCCTAGCGTGTAATTATATGTATGTGTGTTACTAAATAAACCCGATTTCGATGCGTATATTGTAAAATTGCACTGTACAACGCCTTTTTTTGTGCGTGGGAAATCATCAATTAGCTTCTTCCGCTCTGGGCAGATCGGGAGAGCATGTCAGACTCTTACTGACTTTAACTCACACGTGTTCCTTCAGTTGCTTGTGCCAGGGGCCACGGTATCCCTCTCGGACTTTCCCGCAACCTTGGCAGGCATCGGCCGGTGGCCGGGAATCAGCTTGCAATTCCCGACGCCCAGGGCGTCTCCTGCGGCGGCTAGGGGCGTGAGGGCGCGAATGTTAACTCTCCCTCATGCGTTCCGCCCCCTCCTTCGCGAGCATTACTGCTTCGCAGAAGGAGGTGACGGCTTCTCAAACCCTCTCGCTCCGTACCATGGCCTGGACCAGGGCCGGACGCGAGAGATCGCCACCGCCAATCTCCTGCACGAGGACACGGCAGTGCTCCGCCCAAGCCGGGCAGACCTCCACCGTATGCTCCACCGTGTCCTCCGGGCGATCCACACAATGGTGACACCCGGGCGTACTGTACAACACCTTGAGATTCTATTCTGTAAAGTTGTGCATCATCATCAACATCTGCTGACCTTTTTCCAACCATGCTGGGATCGCCTTGCAGTCTAACTGGATGTAGCTGAATACCAGTATGTTGTATATATAAATAAAAATCCAATGAATTATCTTTGGCGATTGACGAAGAAGGGACTTTGAAACTTTACAAGCGGTACGTTTGTGATGTTGCATCCTTTTACAATTATTTTCTTATGGGTCTGACAACAGCTAAAGCGCGGCCGCTGTCGGACAGCATAAAAAAAAAGAGAAGCGCGATGACACAAAACTGGTAATGTATTGCAAAATATGAAGCAATTCTCTATTTACAAAAAATCTATTGATTGGACTAAAAAATTAAAATACCATCACGTTAATATTTTGCTTGAAAACCATCTGAAAAAAGGAAACAGAATGATTGATTGTATATAAGTATGGTTTTTAATCGATAAAATAATGTTTTAGAGGTATCTTAATAACTTTTTATTATCGTACCAAATTAGTTGTAAGTAATATGTTTTCAACACACATAGCATATATCCTGAAAAATATCATATATTTTTCTGTGTTTATTTACTGCGGTGGATCATATACTTTTAGGCATTAATAAACTTGCGTTTAGGTCATGTAGTCCCCTACTCAAACCGTCAAGTATGCTGTCGCCCTACAGTGTGATTTTATGGATTTTACCACACTAACCATTAGTTATGGTACCTCTTGACTTTAAATAGTTTTAGTGATTTATGGCAATCACTGGTCAGTTAGTATCAAAACATTTTAGTGATATTAACTCAGAACAATATTATTGTTCTGAGGCTATTAACGCTATTAAGATTTTCATTTTTGTGTTTTGTTTTTCTTTGAAAATGGCTTTTGTCATTTTATTTCACATAACTAGGCCAGCATAATTCAATTTTTTTTTTTCTTTATTTAGGCAACCAACAGCGATACAAATAGTAGTTATGTTACAGAGTTTGTGTATTACAGTATTGTATGGCCAATAATAGGTTTCCCTGTATAACTAGGATTGTATAAAACATGCGAACGGACTACAGACTAATATTTAAATACAAAGGTTTAGTTTTAGGTAAATATATAACCTAAACTTAAGTTTAAATTTTAGAGAAAAAACAAAAAATGACTACTTAATATGAGGAGAGAAAAAGTGTATGATCAATAAGAGAATAGTTTGTTTAGCAATTGCCTTCGTTTATGATTATTAAACCTCAATTATTCAACCTCCATATATATCCTATACATAATCAATTATTAAACCTCCTATACATAATTATCATATATCCTATACATAATTAATTATTAACCCTCCTTTGTAAAAGGAATTTATTTCTATCTATCACAGTGAAAATATTAGTAGTAACAAACTACAAATTAAAACGTTCTAGTATACCCATTAATACAACATAGAGATCTGCGATTAAGAATAGGTAGGTATTCTACTCTTAATTGCCGACCCCTCTTAGATGAAGATCCTAGACCAAAACCCAGAGCGAGACAAAAATTAAGCTTTCCAGCTATCAAATCTAAATTTCAGGAAACCGACTGAGAATACAAATGTCGCCAGTATCCGAAAATGAAGACCATGCCATATTAATTGGCATTTCAAGACCTTCTCCCAATATAAAGGTACAATCAAGTAACAAAAGTTGATAAACCCTTTATTATTTTTCTATTTTTTTTGCAAAATATTTCTCTTAGCCAATATCTGAAAAGCTAAAAAGCAGTTTTTCTGATCTGTTTGTGTCAATTTTGATAACAATGTAATAGTGACAGTGTTAATGGACTTTTGTTGCACACCGTACCTTTGTCCAATCTAAAAACAATGTGAAATTAAATCAGATTTATACGAGAATTCACATCGTTTTGAAATTAGTATGAGGGATGCGATATTTCGAGCATTTACCCCTAAGCTAGTAAATGAACAATATCATCCTTGTTGTCTGGCCAAGAATAGATCAGCCTTTCTCTCGTCGTGCGTGCCCTAAGTGCCGAATAAGGGATTATGACAAAATGAAAACGTAAAGTCCTTACGGCAAAATCTGGGAGGCATAAAGGTCAAGCAAGGTTTACGAAGAAGTTGTTAATTTCGACGAATTGTAGCTTGTAAAATAAGGTCTGTATTCATTTTAAATAAGATGGAACGCAGAGAAGTGGTGGCCCAGTGGTAACGGCCGCAACTTACGAGTTGCAGGTCGTAGGTTCGAATCCAGACAGGCGTTTTACTTTGCGTAAATTATTTCATCACCATTGCTCTCAAAACGGTGAAGGAAAACATCGTGAGGAAACCGGCATGTCCTAGAACCAAGAAATTTGAAGACATAAATATGACATCTACCAACCCGAACCACTCCCTCTCACCGAGAGGAGGCCTGCGTTACAGCAGTGGGAACATTACAGGCCGATTATGCTAAGATGGAAAGCCGAGCAAGTCTGAGAAACCTGTACCTATATATTTAAAGCTAACTACTTGACCTTCCAATGTGTGCTGCATTGAACGATTTAAAAAAGAATTGACAAAATAATAACAGTTAACAGTTTATTGTGATCAACAAGCAGGAGGTAACTTATCTAAGCTATCTATGCAATGTATTTTCAGTCTTAAATTTATCTGTTTATAAGAGAACATTAAACTTAGTTTTTATCTGCTAGTTAAGTAAACTGAAACATAACCTGACGTAAATAAGTCCATAAATCTCGTACAACGTCGTTTTGCCGTCGTCGATTGACTGATTCTACCCAAAACAGCTACATTTCATAATTTATCACTCAATAAAACGTGTTTAAACATTTTTCTATTAGAAATTATAGAAACCTTTCGGTATCAATCCTTGAATGTTTAAGACTTAAAAATATATTCGCTCCAAACTCAACATTTCGGAATTTCATAGCTCTACTTTATTAAATGCTAATCCCAAATGACCTCATAAAATCTCCAGCATCTTCGCAAATGTATGAAAATTAAACATCGGGAATTCGTGCAAGGGTCTTTATTTGTGAGCGTTAATACCACCTGGGGGGACGTTGCCGTGGCGTCAGTATATCGTGCCGGAAACAATTTGTTCGTTCGCATAAAACACCTCATTTAAGTGACCTATTTTGTGCGAGAGTGCAGAGTCTTGTAGACTCACCAGAGACTCCCATTCGATTGCACTCACGATCGATTTATTGGCCACACCTCAGTTGGAATTTACTGGCAATACTCTCAACGCTGCGGTCATATAAAATTCAAAACGAACGTATATTCGCATTTGGAATGGCAAATATTAAAGTTGCGGGCGTTCTATTTTTATCTTCAGGTGTTATTCTGACGTATTTTACTTTAAATGTCGTACTGTTCTTAATATTTGAATAATCTGGTCCCGCGCAGCTTTTTATGAAAAGTAGAAGTCATAAAATACTCTTTCTATTATTTCCAAAGGGAAATGTTTCATTGGTTCCTTTAATTTCTTGTACGTTTCAATCCGGTTCGAGAGTATTTGTTGTGTATTTAGATTCAGTAAATTGCTTGCTACATTGAAATGTTGACTAACAAATCTTAAGCCATTCTTCTTAAACAATGTCTGAGAAATTCAATTTCCTTAAAAGCAATTGGAGCAAATACATCGAACATTCAAGTGTTAACCTAATCGGGTTCACAAAGGACGAACTTCGACATAAGATGTCTGACGTCGCTTGCCAGCACTTGCGACGTTCTTATCACATGTAACAGCAACCGCCGATACTAATACTCGAAGCTAAATCCTTAGAGTCTCGAATGTGATTTTCACAGTTGAGTGGTGACCCCGCATTTGTAGATAGAACGTGTATTTTAGTTCGCAGTTCAGTGGATTTGAGTCGGCGACAGTGTAATCATCGCAATGTGTTTCACTATATTTGTGTGACGTCATAATGTCGCATTAATATTTATCTAATTCGGTCCCCTTATCATGATTACCGAAGACCAACTTTCCCGACCAGTTTAAAACACGAAAAATATTTTGCTTACCTTGTGGAAAACTGTATGATTTCAAATATTAACGTTTTCTAGAAGCAGTTCGGAACTAAATTGAACCATTTGGGTTGTATTATAATTTTATGTAATTTTGAGTTCATAGGAATTTAGGTCACGCTCAAAATCTTTTAAAGAAATATCAAAATAGTGTTTACTTTTTGGCAAATTACGAGGCAATACATCGATCGAAATTATGCCAACATCCATGGGATGATGGGCTCAATCTTTCATAGCAAGTAACATAAAGGCAAAACGTGATTTATTATCTAATCGGTAACCTCCGCAGTCAGGCAACATTTTAGTGTATTTTTATTTACTAGTCGTGTTTGGTAAACAAAGATGGTGTTCAGGGGTTTCAATTTTGGGAACTATTTTAAAATGGTTTATTCGAAACAGCTTTTGTAATTTATACCTACCTGTGTTACTACTTTAAAAATGTCAAAATATGTTCAAACCTGGGGGCCTAGTCCCTAAGCACAAAGTCCGTAGTTTAGCCCGAAGTTACGGACTAAAAATAATGACAAAACGATTTGACAGTTGTCCTTACTCCCGATTTGTTTTTACCCGTCCGGAGAAACCACAGGGAAAAACTAATTGATCGGGAGCTGGGTTCGCTTTTAAATATCGAACTACTTTTGGACGGGCCCGCACCGTCGTTGACGGACTTAGAGAGTAGGCCCCGTAGGTAGGTCCCCTATTTTTTTTTTTTTTTTTGAGGTTGGGATGTCATCAAACAACTTCTCCCGCTCTGGGTGGAGCGAGAGGGCGTGTCGGAGAGAGAGAGTAGGCCCCCTGAGTCAGTGATTGTTGCGAAGAAGTTTGTTTACCAAATAGGACATGTCAGTTTACAACCAACACACTACTTGTGTACTGTGTTTAAACTGACTTGGCTTGTATCTAGAGTTATGGAGTAATCTGATCTAGCTTAGATGATTAATCGATTTTTCTAGACTTGGCTTCGGTATTGAGGTATAGGTAACATATGCTTAGGAACGAAGATAGATTTTCTTTCGAGTTTTCTAGCGATTGAATAACGAGATGTGTACATCATAACGTGTTATCTCATACCAAGCTTTCGTATTATAGGTACATATATATAGGTAGATAAAGGTTCATGATATAAATTCAAAATTATCAAAATAATCAAGTAACATAACTTTCATGTCGTAAATGATTAAGTTTTCCTAACGCCTACATGGCAGGCTGTTACAATTCCTATACGTTTATCGATGGCTTCACAACGACGATAACTTTACAACATTTCTAAAAGTATCTTCGAAAATATTTAATAACGTAAAGGTCAACAAGACTTTTTACCTGACTGAGTTCCAATACAATATCAACTAGTACGCCTGTACTTAATTAAATTAACTCCGTTTGTTAATTAAAATTTGAACTCGTTCTGAATGCTTAAATTGTTTGCCGCTACTCGAGTCGAATGAAAACTGATCACTACTTTTCTAAATGAATGCTAAAAAGAAAATATTTGAATTTTTATACGTTTGTTTTTTACGCTTTCAGGCTAAAAGTAAAATGGCCGAACGGATTTGGATGTAATTTGGCACATAAGTAGACCATGAACTGGTTAAGGATATAAGAACAAAAAAAAAACAAAAGTCATTTATTCAAACTAGGCTAAGAATCAGCACTTTTTGAACGTCAAAATCACATAAGACAGTCCCCCAAAACGCCCGCCCTTCACCACTTCCTAGTGCTTTAGCTGGGAAGAAGAAGTGGCGGAACAAACTCCCCAGCAGCACTGCTGTCTGTTCAGTTAAAAGAACTGGATTTTATACAGTAATAAGTAATTAACATTACGAAACACAAAAACATTAAAATTATTTGCCATATGTCAGCTAGCACACGCCAATATGGAAAACTATACTCAAGCAGAAACATATAATGAAAACGTAAACAGAACTTATTACATAATAAAAAGCCTCCAGACATAATGGACGTGCCCGCTTACATATGCATTGCTGCATTATGTTTATATATAATATATATAAAATAAGATACTTTTTATCCAGATATTTTTACGAAGTCAAGACTTATGCGGGAGAAACCGCGGGGTGCAAATAGTAAAAAATATATATTTTAGGATCCAGTCTAAAACCATATAAACCGTTACCATCTTATTACAAAATACGGTCTAACTTTAGCCCGAGCCTTAACCATCGAGTCAGTATTTGTATTTCGAACTTTATGCCGACTATAGTAAAGTTCTTAATACAAAATTGACGACATAAGACCGGACTAAGTTGTCGGTTTTGTAAAAGGAACTGTATTTCAATTTCTGTTAGATTCCAATTTCAAAAACGGGCTCGATGGTTTAAACCATGTCAAAAGAAAAACCTTGTTTTGTAATAAGGCCGTTAAAGTTAAGATTAAATTGTTTTACTCATGATATATTAAATTACTTTCTTTTCTTGACAAGCGTTTGAAGTGCGAATTTCAGCATTGAGCCTGAACGCGATCAGCACATCAGGGGGCCTGCACTCTAAGTCCATCAACGAAGAAACGGGCCCGTCCAAAATTCGTTCGATACTTCGGAACTAATCCCACACCCAATTAACTTTTTCGGACGGGCAATAAACATATCGGAAGTAAGAATAACTGTCAAGTGGTGTTGTTATTCATTTTTAGTTCGGATCTCGAAGTAATCTTGTGTCCGTAGGTGGTACGGAGTAGCAAACATCCGTAACTTCGGCCGAAACTACGGATTTCGAGCTTAAAGAGTAGACCCCCTGACCCGCGTTCAATAGCTCCAGCAGTGACAATCTTCCACAACATTGATGACACTGTCAGCTCTTGAACGTGGTATAGATGTGCTGATCGCGTTCAGTTTCCTTGGTGAAATTCGCCCTAAATCATTTTCCTAAGAAATCTTGCTAGCATGGATGGAAAATCCGCTCCAACACTCTTATTCTCACATTCACAGGTCAGCATCATCACAATCAGAGCTCCCTACACCACAATGATTAAATATGGGACGAAACCGTGCCACCTGCTCTTAGTTGCACAACGTCGTTTGTGCGAAGTTTACGACGCGACGACGCACCCCACTATAAATCAAGGATCCATTCGTATCACTAACTCAATTGCTCACCGGCACGTCTTCACCGTATCTCGGGTCACTTTACACTTGCCATGATAAGTTAAACGATTTATGGGAACATCTCCGTCTTAGTGCGTCCTCGTGATAAGCTCTTACTTGTACGCTACGCAATGGATGTGATTCACTGGTTCTTCGTCGTAAATCAGTCAAAACGTGACGTGATTTTTGTCGCCTGGAAGTGTAAGCGAAATAACTTTGGTTTAAATGATTTATGGACGTTATTTTTGGAATGGTTTAGAGCAATTTATGCAAATTCGGTTTATGATGGGATAATCACTGATAATGTACTGACCCAAATAAACTGTAGATACGTAAATACGACCTACTTATAGTCAGCCAAGCATGCTGACTATAAATAGGTACTACATAGAATTCCTTTTAGCGAAGCTTGGATCTATCAACAGTAACTTTAAAAAAGAGATTATTGCAAACTTGGCGTTCATATGCATTACTTTACCTCGTTGCAGACAGGTTGCATTAGCAGTGATAAATTGCCTGGCAAGCAATAACAGTGAGAAATTTTCCTATGTAGTTGAATATTAAAATGTGTGTCAATGTCTCATGAGTAACATTAGCTAAGGAGATTTAGAGAACAGTCAGCGCAAGCACAAAACTTCTTTGCTCTTTGTGTGATGAAGGCCATCTCCCCAACTATATGCTTTAATATTAATCTTTCGGAATGACCATGTTCTAAAGCAATGCATTGTGAGTGTGGAAACCATACGACATGAACCAGTTTGATGAATGATGAAATTTTTACTGAAATATTAAATTATAGCGATCACCCAGCATAGTGTCACCCAACATAGTGCCTAAACTGGGTGACACCACCTCCTGCTCGCTACTTGTCTGCGTCTGGTCGCTCCTTGCTGCATCTTGGCTTTACTGCCAGTGCTATGAAGCCGTTGACTGCCTCGGAATCCATGGCCTATCTTGCAGTAAGAGCGCAAGCCGGACAGCATGGCACTCCAGCATTAATGACATCATCTGTCGTGCTCTTGACAGGTGCCAGCTGGTGGTGTCAGCTGTTTTAGAGCCCAAAGGATTGGCACGTGACGATGGGAAGAGACCAGACGGAGTAACCATAATGCCTTGGAAGTTAGGTCGGCCTTAGGTGTGGGGTGCAACATCTGTTGACACCCTTGCGCGCCTTCCCATCTTCCTAGCACGGCGGGCTGTGTTAAGGTGGCTGCTGCAGGTGCGAAAAAACCATAAATGGCGAAAATATTCCAACCTTATTGGGAGTTATATGTTCGAGCCGTTTGGTGTTGAAATACAAGGGCCATGGTATCCGAGTGCACACTTGGTTTTTCGAGACATCGGTAAGCGGTTGGTCGACTCTTCGTGACCAGAGGGCTGGCCTATTTTTTGGCCAAACAATCAGCATTGCCATACAACGTGGCAACGCTGCCAGCCTTTGAGACATTTCAGGACAATTTTTTTGATGCTCTATGGTTTTTTCCCCTTTTCTTTATATTCATGTACATATTATTGGTAGGGGAGCCCAGAGGGTTTTTGAACAAGCTTACGTGTGTCACACTGAATGTTTTAGAAAATAAAAAACGGAATGATGTAGAAGCCTGTTAATATTTTAAATGCTTTTCGAAGTATTCTCCGTTCCTTTCTAAGCACCGTCGCATGCGGTGGAACCATTGACTGAAGCAGTGGGCCCTCTCTTCTTATGGGATTTCTTCCACGCCTTCTTCAAACGCAGCCTCGCACTCTTCAGGGTTTATAAAAGAACCCCTCTAAGTTTTCCTTTTATTTTTTTAAATTAAATAATATTCTCAGCACTGTAATGAGGATGACTTACTAACTCCACACTTTCTATAGAAAAATATTCGATAGACTGTCTGGCGGAGTGAGCTGGAGCGTTGTCGTGGTGGGGGAGGATCCTGCTTCTTGGGGGATGCTGTCTAACATTTTCCAAGACAACTGGTAAACAATGACTGACATACCAATCTGCAGTAACAGTCTTTTTATCTTCTAGGACAATTGTTGCGATCCGTCCGACCAAGGAATGAGGCAATCATCTTTTTCCCTTGACTTCTGCATTTCTTTACGTTTGTCGGCAAATGTTCGAATGGAAGCATCCATTGCGCAGAGTGACTGTTGGTTTTGGGTTCGTAAAAATATATCCAGCTTTTATCACCTGTGGTGATGTCATATACAGCATTCGAGTCACCTCAGTCATACTTTTCAAGCATTGAGCGGCACCAATCCAAACCACGGCGTTTCAGATCGTCCGTCAAATTATGAGTACAAAGGTTTCTGACGCCTAAATGTTCATGTAAGACTTTTTTTACTGGACTCATACCAATGCCTAAAGCTGCCCAAATGTGTTGATATGTTACCTTTCTATCAGCTGCTATCTTTAACCGCACAGCACTTACGTTATCTTCAGTAGTCACCGTAGAAGAACGTCCTACTCGCAAATCATTAGTGAGTTTATTTCGACCACGTTTAAACTCATTAAACCAGTTGTAAGCAGTGGCACGAGATGAGGCTTCGTCATGAAATGCTAATCGAAGTCTATCGTAACATTTTTGTTGATTAAGACCGCAACGAAAGTCATAATAAATCATTGAACGAATGTTCTCTAGTCATATTCATTTCGACGCACGACAGACACTTTTTAAATGGCCGCCAATTTGTTAAAACAAATGACATTTGTGTTGGGAATCGCATCCAACATACACGCAGCCGGCACGCGCAGGCGACGTGACCGACCTACGCGTCATCGCCATCGGCGAGTGAACGGAGGTGCGGCATGGGGAGCCGGCCGGGCGCCGGCGGACACTCGCTTCCTCGGAGACCACCGCGACGGACGACACTCGAAACGCCATAAAATTCTTTGTTTGATCGGGACAGTTGTCAAATTGTAAAGATAAACCGGCAATACAGCAAGCCTATAATTATATACAGTCCACTTTTATTTATCCCAAAACGAGCAAGTCGAACATTTGAATTCATTACACATCCACAGATTCCCAAAGAGTTCCAAATTCGAAATTTAAATAAATTTTTCATTTGCTGCTTTTCTTACTGGCCTATTCTAAGAACTTTCAGTGTGACCTACGTATCTGACTTTTCAAAGTCGTCAGATTAAGGGAAAGCCCATAATGTTTTAACCAGAGTTGCCTATCTCAGTCATTATTAATTATTATTAATCAGTTTAATTCAGATAAAATAATCCATACAATTATTACAAATTATAAACAGAGAAATAAATAAAATAAAATTATTACAAGTATAGGTAGGTACCTATTGTGTTAGTAAAATCTTATGCCCTATGTTAGTCAACACCCATCACAATATGCATCCATTTCTTCTGGATAGGGCAATCCGCACGAGATACAACCATCTGCAGGTTGCCACTGCCTCGCACGCGCTGCAACAAGGAGGCTACGTTCTTCCGTATAACCACATGAAAGCCGTCCGTTTGCGCCTCCGCAAACATTATGGTGAGGCCGCCGCATCAGCATCCTGAAGACGTTGTTGTATTGGACACGCAGAGCACTAGCAGCTTAGAGAGTAAAGGTTACCCACAGACTGCTCGAGTACGCCTTGAAAACAGTAATTTTTACTGCCCTCGAACAGCGAGCAAAAAACATTATGGGTTAGGCCGCACACGATCATATAAAAATCCACGGCACTGAAGATCACTTTTTTTATGGTCTATTTTCGAAATCTGGATCTTGGCCACGGGACTCCTAACTGAAACTTTCCAAATATATTTTCGGAGTTCTCTCATCATGCCGCACCTACTCATCTATCAACTTTTCGCCCTGCCCACAGGGCCCACAGAGCCCACAGCCCCCCTCCGGGACTACCATATTACTAATTTAAGTCACAAAAAGGTAACTCAGACTTTGAACTACATATATTCCTCGGCGTAATGAAATGAATGTATTTAATTAGTTTGAAACATAAACTCAGTTTACATTAATTCGTACGAAATGCAAAACTTTTGAATTTATAAAAAGGTCGAACGGGCGTCGAGAAGAAATTCATAAAAAGTGTAAAACAAACATTTAAAAACGTAACTTGAAAAATAAGTATTTGTGCAGCAAGAGAGCAAATTTGGTTTTTGCAGCGAGTGTTGATTTTGAATCCCGAGTAAAATATAAATATATAATTACTATAATTTCTCTAATGATTCTAGGGACGTGAGACCAAAGTTATTTGCATCTCGTGTCTCGTGTCTGTTTGCATCTCGTGCCATCTTGGGCTGAGGTGGAAAGTTGTGTGTGTGTGTACAAACAATACAAACAATATCAAAAAATTAAAAGTTAAAGGTTTTGCAAATTAAAATAATGTTTACATGTTCCTCGCGAATAACAAAGGACCTGTCAATGTTCGTCTTTGTATTCGGCAAGTTGAATAACAGTGATTTGTCCGAATGCTTTTCGATGGCATTTACAGTTCGATTTATCATAATCTTAATCTTTATTTTGCCAAAACAATAACAACCTTACAACAAATTTTACACTAGCCTACTTATTTTCTATGAATGTAAAAGATTGGTTGCTCAATTAGTAACTCAGTGCACAATAATAAATTCAGGTTGTTACGAAACCGATTCACCCTGGCTCCCGTTCTAGTTATAAATTTTATAACGGTGGGACAGTTTTCCTCGTTCTCAGTTTACAACATTATAATAAGCCAATTTAAAGAAAATAATTAGATAATCTCACTTTTCAAATAATACTCGTACAAAGCAAATCTGTGAGTAAAATGTATCACACATTACAAATTCAAAATGTTGTTTAGTTGATTTTTTACCTATAGTAAAATGTTTTGATGTTAAGTATGTTGTCAAATTGTTGTATTGTTTTCTTGTAATGTAACTATATATAACACAAAAAAAAACTGATTTAAAAAAAATTAAACAAAAAAAATATAAATCGGTAAAAATTAAAATAGGTAATGCTTTTTTTCCTCTCTTTTAACTTTAACGTGCCATATTTAGTTTTCTTGTATAAATGTCTGTGTATGTTTGTATTTGCGTGTGTGTGTGTATGTGCGTGTGTATGATCATCTCAAAATATTTTCCACTTCATAGTAATCTAGTTCTTTAAGAAATTCATCAATAGACTTTACATTTGCGACAGCTAAGATCTCTTATTTTTAGTTATTTGCTTATTTTTAACCGATTTCAAAAAAGGAGGAGGGTTCTCAATTCGACCGTATATACAGGGCATCCCACGGATATGCCACATGGAGGGAAAGTATTATATATATACCTCCTTACTAATAAACGTAGTATAGTGTCTGTATTATTATATATATATATATAAAGTATTATATATACACACACCGATTTCTCTTTTTCAGTCATCAGTAATTTGACTTTCGAAAGAAGAAGACAAAGAGTTGTGTAACTATACAGACACTATACGACGTTTATTAGTAATACCCATAGAATATTGTTTATGGAACATTTTACTGAAAGAACACATTATTTGAATTTAAAAAACAATTTAAACTGCATTCATAGATATTTAAATAATTACATGGTTGAACCGGAAATCGAACCCGTTACACGAGAAAAATAATGACCCTGTAGCTTTATCATGCCGATCGAAAGGCTTCATCATAAGGATTCCTTTTTGCTAAGATTGAAGTTTTACATAGGAATACCACTACCTACTAGGCAGGCTGATGCGTCAATTTGATACTGAATTTAAGTTGCGTAATCGCGTCATCACTAGCAATGTTCTTTCGTCGTGTGGCCTACTCAATAATTTGTCTGAATCTAGGTCAGACTACGGTATTCCTTCCAAGGTTTTAGCACGACTCAGAGCAACATACGCCTGTCTTTTAGCGAAATTTTTCTTACCTACATCTATAACAGGGTTTTCTAGTGTGTTAAACTGTAACTTGTGAACCGTGCCCAACTTAAAATCAAAGGTAACATTCAGCGCTCGACATCTCCGTATCCTTTTGTTGCCTGAAATGGTGCAACAGTAAGAGTAATCGGTAGGTACCTAACCATTTTCATCTTTAATTCTACTTCCAATCGTATCCTTTATCGGAATCGATTACTTGAAAATGCCTGAACCGATTTGGATAATTATTCTTTGTTTCAAAGGGTATATTTCCCATTTAAATTTTATCGAAATCGGTCGGGCGGTTTAAAAAAAATCAACAATAAATTATTTTTAAATAAAAAAAAACCGACTTCAAACGGACGTGAACGTGTCAGACGATCGTTTTCGAATTGGTGTGGGGTAGGTACTATACTAAAAAGCGAAAAATAAAGAACTTTTACAAAAAAAAACAGCCGACTTCCAAATAAAAAACACGTCAAAATGAAAAATTACTTTATTTTCGGAAGTCAGTGGCAAAAACTAAAATACCTAAGTACCGTACCGTATCCAAAGACACTGACTTCCGAAATTAAAGTTATTTTTCACTTTGAGGTGTTTTTTTTTGGAAGTCGGTTGTTTTTTTTTAAAAGTTTTATTAAATATGCTGGGGCCAAGATAATTTGGAAAGGTAAACCTAGTCTTACATTTGGGAGTATTGTAAACTATATCTAACCTTCGCCTTGTCCCGAAATCAGGTTTCATTTTGTGTTGAAGCCGGATGAATAGTTTCCGTACAGAAAGTATATAACTTTCTTTATTTAAGAGATCAGTAAGATAACTAGTAGTTTTTAAAACACATTACCTTAAGTAGCACACGTTAAGCTATTTCTACCGGCAACAAGGTAGTTTTTGATCGACCACCTCAGATAGTTAGACAGTAGCTTACCATAGACTGACAAAGTAAGGACTACACGGTACTGCGTAATTGTATTGAACAAGAATATCTGAGTATTTTAAAGATGTATGTTTTCGTATAAGTTCACTTAGTTTTTTGGCTTTTTTTGGCTTGTTCTATCCAGTTAAGGTACTGATCAACCAAAACACCGGGATATTTAGTAAACGTGGTATTGATACCGTAACAGTTACATATCAGTACGTTGTGACATTTATGTACTTTTATATCCATGGTGAAATTAAAAGAATGTGTGCATTTTAATGAATGAAAGCCATCATTCATTGAAATGCTGTCATTCTTTTCAAGAAAGCAATAAGTTTGGGATACGTTTCAATGTGCGCGTCATCTTTTGTCTTTATTGTGGCTTTCAACGTTGAGTAAATACTCAACATTGTAGACGGTTGCCTCGTTTGTGATAATTCTATGAAGTACGATAACAGTACAGTCTCCGTAAAAGTGTTTGCACTCTTTGTAGGTCTCCATTGCTTAAAAATGTCATAAGTTGTTAGATATTTTCGCAAGAGTTATCACTTATCCCGGAAGGAAATTTAATTCTGCTATTTAAGCTGCTTTTTTTTGTTTTTTATATGGCATCTCGCAGGTCAACCTAGGAGGTTGTCGGCTGCTTACCCGTGCTTGCCTTAATTAATTAAGGCCTCCAGCCAGAGCTTAAAAAACTTATAAACTAGGTGACTACACGCTAAGTGCACCCCCTGTAGGTTACGGACCTCAGCTTGGGGCCTCGCTGAGGGAGGGCAGCAAGGGACAGGCTGGATCGAAATTATTATTAGGGGACGAATTTAAAACTACAGGCTCAGCGGTGCGGGCTGGCTCGAGCAAGGGACGTGGATTGGGGCATCGCGGTGAGCCATGGCGGCGAGGAGGGAAGGGCGGGAGGGAAGGCGGTTTCTGTGTTTGCTGAGAGTACTGGTGGCCTTACTACTCTCCTGGAGGAGAGTAGTGGCGTCGTCAGAGATAATTAAGGTATGCCTCGGGCGGCGAATCTTACTTAAGCGGGAGGGAGTTTAGCGGGCGGCCGCTTATATCAGGGGATTGGTGTGCTTTATGCCACAATCAAAGCAACGCTTTGCTAAGCGTTTCGTGAAGTGCTGGATGGTGGGCATTTTAAGGTCAAGGAGAAGGTTCACATTACATGCTCCTTCAATTCGCCCGGTGTTAAATAGCAGACTTCGTCACTGGACTCGCTCACATTTAATATTTTATAATATCCAACGTGTATCGAACTTTGTAGCTAGCGTAACGGAAGAACTAAACAATAAAACTTTTAATCCCACTTTTTTTAAAGGAGCGTTCTGAAACTGCACGACCCGCGGTATTCTGTCACAATATTAAAGATTGTTAAAACTATAAATAATGATGTAAATACACGATAAACTTCATATTTATTTCATCTTAATTCTCTTCATTTGATTATAAAAAAAAATATTATTCGATTATTTAAAAACATATATAATAATTACATTTACAACCATACCAGATGGTTTGCAATTTTACGGTTTTATGTGCTACCAGGATGGAATTTGAAAATCGAACTTCGAATATACTTGTTTCTATCTCTCTTTATTTGTATCGAAGTGAAAGTGACAAAACAAAGTGAAGTTTAAATCTTTCGAATTTTATGAGTAGACCCAGCATGTTTTTGGCATTTAAAAAATAATAATTATAATGTTACCTTTTCTCACGCTCGCAACAAAATCGAATTTTGCTTACTGTCTTTAAACAGCAAAACCTGCTTGTTTGAGGTGCTGAGGTGAAAAATGAATGTATTAATTCTACTGAAGTCAAAACTTTTACAAAACCAATATTATCACTTCAGACGAATAAAATAACAATAACAATTGTAAAACATTGTTTATTATTGTTGAGACAGATATCATGAGAACCAACGTTCAACTATGCTGTAAATGCAATGCTACATGAATAAAAGAAACTTAACTGCTTGTTACAACTCTAGTTTGTCAGGATCCTATCAAATATCCATAATTCATGTCATCCATTACCCCTACTGCTGAAATAACATGACGACATAAGGATTAATTTATAAACGATGCTTACAGTTAAGAGACGTTCAAACTTCACAAAAAAAATATGGATAAGCAAAAATTCATCTTTATTTAACTTTAAGCAATATCTATCAATAAACCCTTATAGGTTTATCTAATGATTTTATACAAGTAAGGATTAAGGCGCATTTACACACTAGGAGAGTCTCTTGACTGTTGAGAGGCGAGAACGGCCGCGTAGGTGAGGTTCGACAGACAATTTATCGCACCTATATATTTAGAAATGCTGCTCGTGTAAACGATGCTTTAGAAAATACAGTCGTATTCACTAAACAACAATTGATAGGCAACGTGTGTCGCTAGACAAGTTTGGCAACGTTGCAAAACAGCGGAGTACTTTGTCTGTTAAAGCGCAACAAATCGAGTTCTACCTTGCTGTTAGACAAACTACGTTGCTGAACAATTGTTGATCGTTTTTGTGCATTAGGTACTTACATGTTTAGTTGAATCTGTGTGGTTTGAGGAACAAATGGTAGTTTATATCCTAGATGACTTTATGAAGCCACGAGTAAGAACCAGTTTCAGTAGTAAGCCTTTGACATAAAGTCTGCTTATCGTCCGCTGAAATCCTTGAGACAGTACAACGTTTGACAACGTGTTCCAGTTGTATTAGAACCTAATAGCTTGGCACGCGACGATGGCAAGAGACCGGACGGCATACCTATCTTTATTTCCTTGGAAGGTGGGTAGGCCTTTAGTGTGGAACGTAACGAGTGTCGATACTCTTGCGCCATCCCATGTTCTTGGCTCAGCGTGCTGTGCTGGCGATGCTGCCTCAGCTGCGGAAATCCTTAACCGGCGAAAATATAATAACCTTATCGGTAATAATATGTTCAAGGGTAGGAGTACTTACGGTTTGTTCAACGAAATCTCCAAACGGCTGGTTGACACTTCCCGTGACCCAATGGCTGGCTTTTACCTTGGCCAGAGGCTAAGCATTGTCATACAACGTGGCAGCCGCCAGTCTCTTGGGTGCATTAGGTACCAGTCGACAGCGATGCGGAGGATTTTTTTGACGCCATATCCTAATTTGTTAATAGTTTAAGTTAGTTTGGGTTATTATATTTTAATTTCAATAGTTTGTTAGTTTATTTAGTATGAGAAGTTTTTGTGAAAGTCAAAGTCAAAGCATTTATTTCAAATAGGCACATAAAAGGCACTTTTGGACGTCAACATTTACATTTAAATAGAATTGATTCTAGTCGCCCCTTCCAAAAGGTAGTTTCGTATGGAGAAGAATTTAATGGGCAATAAACTCCACCGTAACTCTTTTAAAATGTGTTACAATATTTTGTATACATTAATTATATAATTATATGTGAAGACGATGCACCTATAATAAAAATGACCCTACCACAATAGGTAAAAATAATTTAGTAAATGAAGCAATGATAAATAAGTTAATTAAGTGTGTTGGATATATTTAAATAAAATGTGACTTCGCTTGAATATTGATTATATTTGGTACAGAAATCGGTTACAATATAAATTAAAACTAGTAGGTACTAGGCGTGCGTTGCTGTCCGAATCTGTAGGCGCGAGTGCGCGGCGCGGCCGCCGACCCGATCAGCTGAGACCTCTCCTCCCGCGTCCCCCGCCGCTGCTCGTTCACGCGTATGATGCGTGAACATCCTCCGGCGCGTTGAGAGCCATAGCTTTCAAGAAGTAGACGGGGAAGGGGACCTGGATGCGGCCCGCTCCGCTTCGTTGTCATCTTTGGATTGTGAAGTTGGCAAAGGACATAGTCTGTTGATCGCCCTTCGTATAATGCCCTTTGAAGTAGTGACGTCAGCTACCCTGCTGACGCCGTCGGCCCCTGGATAGAGGCGAGACACGCGCCCCAGCCGCCATTGTAGTGGCGGTAAGTTGTCTTCCTTCAGTAGCACCACGTCACCGCAGGTGAGCCCTTGCTGTCCAGTGCGCCACTTGGTGCGCTGCTGCAGCTCAGAGATGTACTCCCGGCGCCATCTCTCCCAGAAGTGCTGCCTTATCTTCTCTAGGAGCTCGTATCTGTTGGGTCTAGTAGCAGTGATGGGCTTCGTTGGGACAGACATCAGTGGTCTCCCAATTAGAAAGTGGCCTGGAGTCAGAGGAGAAGGATCAGTACAATTGGACGAGAGAGGAGTCAGCGGGCGTGAATTTAGGATTGCTTCAATCTGTGTGAACAGCGTTGCTAGCTCCTCAAACGTCAAAGCAGCATTTCCTGCTACACGTTTCAGATGAAACTTAGCTGATTTAATTCCAGCCTCAAATATTCCACCGAAGTGGGGAGAATAAGCGGGGCTGAATACAAATTTGATACCTTCAGAAGAGGCATAATCACTGACAGACTGACGGCTGGATCGAAGCAGCCTACCTAATTCATTGTTAGCTCCTACGAAATTCCTACCGTTGTCGCAAAAGATCTCATGACATTTTCCCCTGCGTGATATGAATCGTCTTAGGCATAAAATAAAAGCTTGAGTACTCAGGTCACTTACAAGTTCCAAGTGAATTGCCTTGGTACTAAGGCATACAAATAAACATAGATAACATTTACTAATTCGGTTACCACGACCTTTACGGTTACTTATCATAAAAGGTCCAGCAAAGTCAACTCCGCACGAGTAGAAAGGGAAACAAGCATTAGTACGCGCTTCAGGTAAATGACCCATTATTGGTTGTAAGGTATTCGCTCGCAATCGAACGCACACAATACACTGTCTAACTACTTGCCGCGCTAGGCATCTCCCTCCAATGGGCCAGTACTTATCACGCACTGACGCTAACAGTAGCTGTTGACCTGCGTGAAACAAACGTATATGTTCACTTATCATTAGTATCTTAGTTAAATGATGTTTTGAATTCACTATTATAGGGTGTTTCTTATCGAAATTATAATTGGAGTTTTCTAAACGACCACCCACACGAACAATGTCATTGGAATCTATAAATGGAGTTAATTGTAATAATTTATTTTTTCGTGGTAATGTTTTTCCTTGTTTAAGTAACTCAATTTCGAAAGAAAATGATTGTAATTGACTAATTTTAATTAAAAACATAATTGAATTATTTATTTCGTCTGAGTTTATAGGGCCTGAGTACTTTTTTTTATTTTTATTACAGTTATTAACAAAACGTAGAACATATGCAAATATTCTACTTAACTTATTGAAATTGGAATGCTTATTAAAATCTATAAATGAAGTTTTGTCGGTAGAATTGTTTGCTGCAGATAATAATGAATGTACCTTCAACTCTGGTAATATTTTAGCTACGATTGAATTTTGTGGCCATTCTAAACGTTCTTTCTTTAGGAAAGAAGGACCTTCCCACCACAAGGAAGAAGATGATAGATCTTGGGGTTCAACTCCCCTTGAGGCCAAGTCAGCTGGGTTCATATTTGTGGGTACATGTCGGTGTTCAAAACCATTAGTTAACTCATTAATTTCATTAACCCTGTTGCAGACAAACATTTTTAGATTTCTCACATCTGTTTTTAACCATCCTAAAACCACTGTTGAATCAGTCCAAATGGTTTTACAATTTATATTAAATCGAAATGACTGAAGAATTTTATTAGATAATTTAGCCCCCAGCAAACAACCCAGTAATTCTAATTTTGGTATAGTCATAGGCTTTAAGGGCGCAACCCTTGCCTTTGCGCACAGAAGTCTTACAGTAACCTCATTTTTTTCGTTTATTGATCGTAAGTATACACATGCGGCATACGCTTTCTGTGACGCATCGACAAAGCAATGTAGTTGTATGGATATCGGGAAATCGCAAAGAACATTTCTACTAACTTTAATATTAGAAAGGAAGTGCAAACTAGTAATGAATTTTAACCATGTTTTTAATTGAGTTTGTGGTATAGGCTCCTCCCAGTTTAGCTTGATAACCCATAACTGTTGCAAAAAGATTTTAGCCTTAATAATGCATGCACAAATTAATCCTAAAGGATCAAATATTTTACAAATAGTAGCTATAACGACCTTTTTCGTAATAATTTCCGGTGGCGATTCGATCTTTGAGGGAAACCCAATAATATCTAGTTTTGGAGAATAATTCAAACCTAGCACACTGGATTCTTTTGTTAAATCTACCGGGTCGAGCATAGTTTCATCAACAGCAAATGCCTGTAAACAGTTAGTACGAATCTTTCTTAAAGGGAAGCATGCCGAATCTAGAATTTCCTTAATATTTTTGTAAATGTGCTGCAATTCACTTTCACTTTCCGCTCCCGTATTCAAATCATCTATATAAAAGTCACTTTTAATAATGATCGCGATAGTGTCGTCATTACATTCTTTAGCCAGTTGTAATAAACATCTGGTACTCAGGAATGGAGCGCTGGCCAATCCATATGTTACTGTATTTAATTGTAAAACTTTTAAATCATTATTATCATCGGGTTCCGTATGAGATGAATCCCTCCACAGAATTAACTGAAGGTGACGTTGAGAAGTATGCAAGGCCGTTTGTCGGTACATTTTCTCAATGTCTCCTAAGAGAACAAACCTATGCCCGCGGAAGCGTATCAAAATTGAGATTAAGTCGGACTGTACAACTGGACCTACAGCCTGTATGTCATTTAATGACTTACCAGAAGTAGTCTTGGCCGAGGCGTCGAATACCACCCTCAACTTTGTCGTTTCACTCTTCTCGCGAATTACGCAGTGATGTGGAAGGTAGTTGCCAAACTCTAGACCATTTACTTCACTCAAATGACCTAATTCTTTATATTCATCTATAAATTGAGTGTATGACTCCTTAAGTTTTGGATTTCTATTTAGTTTTAATTCTAAATTCAAAAAACGTTTCTTAGCCAGATAATACGAATCTCCGAGATTAGTTTCGGGTTCTTTTAGTGGCATACGTACACAAAACCGACCGTCAGGTAAGCGGCTCGTGTTTTCTATAAAGTCATTTTCGCAAAACTGTTCCTCTAATGAATATGTTTTTGTCTCTGCAGGTAGTTCTTCAATCTCCCAAAATTTCTTAAGGGAATTATCGAGATTCGAAAAATGATTGAAATAACAATAGACCTTAGACTTGGATTGACTGATACCGACTGGACCGGCTATCAACCACCCTAATTGTGATTCTTGTAAAGTAGGCTTATTAGACCCTAGCTTAATTTGATTTGTTCCAATAATATTCCAAAATATGTCAGCCCCCAACAGTATATCTATATTGGAAGGCTGGTAAAACTTTGGATCCGCGAGCTGTATACCGCATGGGATATCTAATTCTCGGACGTCTATTTCGACGCTAGGTAAAATACCTGTTATCGTTGGCACCAATAAACAGGAGACCCGAGTACTATAGGTACTTGAATGAGAATTTATTTTTACGATACACTTTCCTAAAATGTTAGTTTTAATATCATTAAGTCCACAAACCTTAAAGGTTTCACTAGAGGTTTTATTGAACCCTAATTTCTCCCTCAGAACATCTGTTAAAAATGACGATTGACTTCCAGTATCTAATAGTGCACGTGCCATTACCTTTCTATTGTTTGACTCGTTAACGATCTCCACCTGCGCCGTACACAACAACGTATGAGTCATCGTTGTAGCCGATAATGTAACCGGTGGACTATGTGCGCTTGCGCTTTGCTCTTCGGTCGTATTAGTGTCATTTCTATGTATCAAAGTGTTGTGTTTCCCTTTACATATCTGGCATGAACTTTTCAAACGACACTGATGACTATTATGCCCACTACGTAAGCATTTAGTGCATAGTTTTAACTTAGTTACTTCGCGAATCCTATCATCGTTGTTCATTTCCTTGAACTTCGAACATTTATAAACAAAATGATTTTGATTACAAATTACGCATTGATATTTATGATCCTTCCTTTCCGTATCCGAATCCGAAGCAGCTAAGAAAGATCTCACCGATTTATTACTTTGAGAGTTCGATTTATTATGTTCATGTTTATCATATCTGTTATAGTGGGTAGTTTCCAAGATGTCCGCTCGGTTGCGTAAAAATGAGAAAAAATTAATGAGTGTCGGTAAATCCGATAAACTATTTTTATATTCCTCCCATTTCATACTAGTGACGGGATCCAACCTTGCTGAGACTATAAATATTAATAAATCATCCCACTGTTCAGTAGGACGCCCCAAAGTGTGCAAAGAACTCAAGTTTTTAGATATGTGATCAATTAAATAGCGCAATGCTTTAAATGATTCCTTCACAATAGGATCGATACTTAATAACGACTTAAGGTGGTTATTTATTAAAATATTTTTGCTGTTATAACGGTCACATAAAATTTGCCAGGCATTTCTATAATTATCAGCGGTAAACTCAATTGATCTTATAACGACAGCGGCACTATTTTCCAAGCTTGATCTGAGATAGTGATACTTATTAATTAATGGAATCGAATCATTTTTATTAATAAGGGAATCGAAAGTATCCCTATACTCCAACCACTTTAAATAGTTCCCATCAAACTTCGGTAAATTTATTGTGGGTAATTTTATAGAATTCATGGAATGTGAACATTGGCTCGATATGCTTTCACCGTTCTCTGATCTTTTCTCTAAATTAGCAAATTCAATTAATTCTTTAGCTGTGGAAAGAAGAGAAAAAAATTGTGACTCAACAAATTCCCGCTCTGTTAACTGCTCATCCTCATTTGGTGAGAGTAATTCTAACTCCGATTGAATTTCGTTGAACTCTGATAACAATTCTTGAAATTTGTCAACCCGTAACGATAATTCTCTCACTTGAATACTAGTCAATTTATTCGCGCCTACCTGCGTTAAAACATTTACATAGTCTTTACATTTTGTTAATCTCCCCTTTATAATGCTACGCTTTTTATTAAGCTCCTTTACAGTTCCTTCCATAACTTACTAAAAGAAACAACAAAACTGAACAATGAATTAGGCAAGAAAATGAAACGATCAAACCAGTTACAACGGTTCCGTCGATCTTCGAACCAGCCGCCCTCCCGCAGTCGGCACTCAAGCGCTTGACGGCTCGTCAGCCACAAACCAAGCTCTGGGCCTAGCGAAAACAGCTAGCTGCGACGTAAGGCCTTAGCGCTTATCTGGAATTTTGCATAAATGAGTAACAGTTAACAACAAATCTTATGATAATCTTATGTGGGGGTATATGGGGAAAAAAAAAAAAAAATCGCTAACGGAAAAAATGACTAGGCAATATTATGATAAATGGATTTATGCTTTGAAATGCAATGGATAGCTAAATGACTATAGGCAATGCCACCAAATGCAGTAAGATATAGAAATACTTTATAAAATAATATAGTAGGTAGGAAATAGGCAAGCTCTCGCAATAGCCGAAGCGTATAATAGGAAAAATATAGATAGTACGTGTACACGAAATGCTATCTTATAACGCTATCGGAGCGGCAAGCTGCGCACAAGTTCGAAGAGGAAAAATAGTGGATAGGAATACAGGCCTACTTCCCTTGAGTACCCAGCCAGACGTCCAACACGGTCTTCAGCAAAGTTCTTCACTCCACCAGGGCAGAAGGCAGCATAAGCAGCAATCCCTTCCAATCTCTTCAGCGTATATTGAAGCTATGGTCGCCAAATGACCAGAATAACTTTCGATTTTGTTCACGGTCGCCAAATGTTGGATATATTTAAATAAAATGTGACTTCGCTTGAATATTGATTATATTTGGTACAGAAATCGGTTACAATATAAATTAAAACTAGTAGGTACTAGGCGTGCGTTGCTGTCCGAATCTGTAGGCGAGAGTGCGCGGCGCGGCCGCCGACCCGATCAGCTGAGACCTCTCCTCCCGCGTCCCCCGCCGCTGCTCGTTCACGCGTATGATGCGTGAACAAAGTGATAGATACATGGTGTTCACATATTTACAAACATTGTAAAAGTATACGATTTCCCAAATTATGTAAACAAGTAATAAGTCAGTGTGTGACTTAAAGTAATCACAGAATGTAAATCAAAGTCATAAAAATAATAAACTATATAATTAAAGTAGCAACAAGTTTAATTTTGTCTAGACCCTAGATGAATACATAAAGAGTACCCTTATTTCAATTTATATCACGAGTTAACTATTTGATTAACGGTGCCCAGCTATGTTCACGCCATTCGTCGCAAATAACGAAAAAAATCAAAACGTTCGAAGAATAAAAGGCAGCAACGAACAAGCGAATAACACTGTATTTTTATCTTAAACCTAGTCCATTGAAAATAACTGTCTAAATCCGTGTCCGAAACACATCGGTATTTTCGACCCGCTATTTTTTATAACCGTGTTTTACCCTCGGCTCTTCTACCACCTAGTATAATTTTCAAATAAAATACATTTCACCGGGAGCACAATCGCGTGAACCGGCTGCGCTTTAAGCATTGAAATGGTCTAGATAAAAAAATAATTCCCGGATTTTATACTCTGGGTTGAATAAACGCAGAAATAATATTGTTACTTGCTCGCTCACGGGTCCGTAAGGACCTCGTGGCCAAATAATTTATAGCGGTGAGCTCGTTAACTCTTAAAGTGTTCAAAATAGTAGAATGGAATGGCTTTTATACACACGTCGCTTTACTACGGTTCCTGTGCTCATTTATGTGAGTTTGCGTTTTATTATTTTTTCTTTATGAAAAACAAAACACCAGTTAAGATAGATGTATGAGTTGAGGTATAAAGAAAAACTTTGTTTGGATCGCCCGGAGGACACGGTGGAGCATACGGTGGAGGTCTGCCCAGCTTGGGCGGAGCACCGCCGTGTCCTCGTGCAGGCGATTGGCGGTGGCGATCTCTCGCGTCCGGCCCTGGTCCAGGCCATGGTACGGAGCGAGAGGGCTTGGGAAGCCATCGCCTCTTTCTGCGAAGCAGTAATGCTCGCGAAGGAGAAGGCAGAACGCGTGAGGGAGAGGCAAAGTTTGCGCCCTCACGCGCAATGGCACGAGCAATGGGCAGCTCGCCGTTCGATAAGGACCAGGCCCGGGTTGGTGACGTGTTGTGTTCCACGCGCGCCTCAAAGAGATGTCAGCATCAATGACGGGGTCTGCTAGGGCCGATGCCTGCCAGGGTTGCGGGAAAGTCCGAGAGGGAGACCGTGGCCCCTGGCACAGGCAACTGATGGAACACGGGTTGCTTTTAGTCAGTAAGTCTGACACGCCCTCACGCTCTGCCCAGAGTGGGAGAAGATATTTGATGATTTCCCACCCTGAAAAAAAAGGCTTACCAAATCTAGAATTGTAGGTACTACCCAATTTATACTCAATTCGAACAAAGTTATTCCAGATTATTAATTAAATAGTCTGTAATATTATTAGTTCACTAATGATTCTAAGAAAATAATCTTCTTTAGCTTTTTGAGACGTTTTTTTGTAATTAGTTTTGTATTGTAAATGACGTAGATGTATTTTTTTTAAAGACACAGTGAGATGGTTATTTTTAGTAGATTATAAATTTATCGAAGACTTATTATGACAAGTTAATTCTTGGCTACTGCGCTAAGTTGCGAGTACGGTAATTTCTTTTTTGAGACTACATCCAGGTGGTTTAAGAAAGTTCAGCAGACACTGAAGTCTTAACTAGCTCTTTACGACACCAGTAAACTATAAACTAGAATCTGCATAGAGCCAACACTTTGCAAACATGTTTAACCAGACAAGAATTTTATGAAAACTCCACAAAAGACAGTAAGGTATCTAGAATCCAAATTGACACTCGGCTACATTCTGCGATCTTTATTATCAATCGAAGAACACGCTTACTCGTTCAGGCTGGCCCTTCTCGTCATATTGGTCGTTAAATAAAATCGAGTGCAGCATATTTCAGTGTCAATCCGTATTAGAGCCTTCATGAACTGCGTATATCTCTGGATTCCGTATAGAGAGGTTGAAAGACGTTTTTGATGACTACATTCCGTTCTCGTTACCTCTAAGCTATGGGCACTTGAATGAAATGAAATTTCATAAGACCTTTTATTAGGAATTTCACATTTTGAACGTTTTGGAGACTGTTCGTGGCAGGAAATTGTATGTTTATATATAAAGGAACGACGTTCAATTGGATATTTTTGGAAAGTTTTCCTTGAATGTCGTCATGCAAAAGGGCCAAATATATCTCAAGTTTTACCTATTCATAAATTAACCGTTGATAGTTCAACTTAGATCCACCGCGGCACCGTAAGTAAGCACAGTACAACATATTGAGCTAAGAGGCAATTTACCCTTGTAGGTGCTACAGCCCATGTTCATATAATATTCCCGAAGCTAGAGCATTGGCCGCAACGTGACGTCATTAGTACTTAGGTACCTGTGAACTAATAACATCATAGTGCTGTCCCAATTTCTCCACTCAAGCGTGGTTGTTATGCCGATGCGCTGATCAGAGGGGTAATTCTCGTAATTTTAAGAACGTTCGCAATCTAATCTCAGTTTCAATATGTCAAAAATACCTCTAATTTCCCGACATATTTGACAAGTTATTGACATTGATTGTCGCTGAGATGAGATTGCGACTAGATTTTGAACGTTTTTAATTACGGGAATTGGCCTGCTGATCTATTGGGATCTCGGCTTCAGTAGGGATTGTTACGGGTGTAGTTAGATATGTAGGCACCTACAGCCATACACCAGGTGGTTTTACCTACTTCAAAATAATGCATTGTGGAAATGTTATGAATGCATTGTTGTACTGCACTTTCAAGTCACTGTATGCCCTCTGCAAATACTCAACACACAGACTGCACGTGTTAAAGGACTGACAGTATGCTTTAATTATATTTTATTACTTTTACTCCGTCAAAATACATTACGTTTAGCCATTCATCATCATCGCCATTATCTTGCCCTTATTATTATATTAACCGCTATGCCGAAAAATCAAGGCATATTCATTTTTCTTAAGTTAGTTGACTTAAGAAGATTTCAAATAAAACAATACCGTACTCAAAACAAACTCAATAGAATGCATATTGTGACCCTTTTGGTCCAACGCATCTAGGCCGCAATACTCATGAGTTCATGCCCCGAACAAATACTGATGGGCAGTACCGATGCCGTCGGCATTTGAATTCCTACGCCCAGTTGAATTTCCTCTGCCCCCGTTGCATTTCCGAAGCCGAAAACAATGCTATTATCGCTGGGTTGCCATGTTTGAACCATTAGAAACTATCTACACGGAAGTAGGTCGTTACAGTGCAGTTTCTACCTGATGCAACGTTCTGTTATAGTTTGTAGTGTCCTTTATAGAAATGTTTGTTGTATGAACTGGGATTGTTTGGGATTGTTAGATTTTATGTGTATTGTATTGGTGTAACAAAGCTGCACGTTGCGAACTAAATTGTCAACGATGTTTTGAAATCGCAAGATAGGTATGAATCACTTGCTTCGTGTACGTGCATATTGTTATTAATATTTTGGGTGGTTTGTAAGCAAGTTACTTCGGTCAACTTTAGGGTATGATGTTAAATTCAAGAATTGTGAAAACAACAAAAGTTTAAAGCATGCTCTGAAGATACGTGATAAATGCCGATGGTGAAACAGAATAGTTATTTAACGACAATAAACGAAGTAAATAATTTGTCGAGCGAAACGAAGAGTTTTACTAGTGACAACTTCTCCCCATCCAATGATTGAACTGAAAATAATGTTGCAGTAAATGTGAAGTGACATAATGATGGGAAATAAATTGAGGTTTTGTTTAAATAATAATGAATCCAGTAGTGCTTTCTGTAAAAATCACATTTGAAAATGTAGGTGAGCTGAAACATATGAGTGAGCTTGAAGTGAGCTCTCAATAGTGTCAAACCAATCAGGCGAAATAACAGCTCACCTTTTTTTTTATTTTTTGAGGATGGGAAATCATCAAATGACCCTTCCCGCTCTGGGTGGAGCGGAAGGGAGTGTCAGACTCTTACTGACTAAAACCTACCCGTGTTCCTTCCTTGGCCCTTTATGTTCCGGATCAGCGGTACCCCTTTTGGATGATCCCGCTTTCCCGGCAGGCTTGGGCCCTAGTGGGCCCCCTCTTCGATGCTGACATCACTTTGAGGCGCGCGTGGAACACGTACGCGCCGTCCAGCACGGGTCTGGACCTGATCGGACGGTGAGCTACCCATTACTCACCGCCCGCAGGCCCGCGCCTACGGTGGCCGGGAGGCGTCACGCGGCTCCCGACGCCCGGAGCGTCCACCGCGGCGGCTTGGACGGGAGACTCTCTCCCTCTCCCGTCCCGCCACCTCCTTCGCTAGCATGACTGCTTTGCAGAAGGAGGCGACTGCCTCCCACTCCCCCTCGCTCCGGACCATGCCTTGAACCAGGGCCGGGCGTGAGAGGTCGCCGCCGCTGCCGATCGCCTCTACGAGGACACGGCGGTGCTCCGCCCATGCAGGGCAGGCCCCCACCGTATGCTCCACCGTGTCCTCGGGGCGATCATCGCAGTGGTGACACCCGGGCGTTTCCTCCCGCCTGATGATGTGCAGGAACCTCCCGAAACATCCGTGTCCGGTGAGGACCTGCGTCAGGCGGTAGGTGAGGACGCCGTGACGCCTCTCTAGCCACTCCTCAAAGAGGGATCTTACCGCCGTTATCGTGGCGTGCCCTGCGCTGGGTTGCGACAGTCGCTCTTTCCATGCCGCCATGAGATCGCGCCGGAGGTCCGTCCGCTCCTCCGCGATTTGCCGCGGAAGCGGGGTTTCCCCCCGGCGTAGTGCCTCCGCGCGCCACTCATACAGGCGCGCGAGGACTATCGCCTCCAGATCCCACGGCGGCAGTCCAGCAAGGAGACTTGCCGCCTCGCCCGAGATCGTGCGGTAGCCCCGGATCAGCCTTACGGCTACCACCTTTTGGGGATAACAGCTCACCTTACCACATGTTTTCACGGGGAGCTTTTAACAGAATAGACCGGCAGATGACAGAAGTAATGTCACTTACTGACACATGGATTACTAGCAACTATACAACCGCTATACCAGAATTTGAGGCTTTTCCAAAAACGATTATACAGGGTGGAAACTTTCAGCGGGGCAGTAAGGGGAAGTACCTTATTCGTTGCAGCTACACGAAAATGGTCTTAGGAGACTATCCATATTTTTTTATGGAATTTTGATACCCATTCACATATTTAAAAAAAATTACAGTTAGCAAGAAAATAGCAATTTTATACAAAAGCATTATTTGATGCCAATCGATCCTGTTTCTAATACTGATCAAAAACTTCTATGGGATCAACCATCGTTGGAATACTCAAAAAGTCACAAATTGCAAAAAACTTTTCCCGTACATTTTGTATGAATATTTTTCGCAAAAGCTTTTTTAGTGACGGCTGAGATCTTTTTGTTGACTGCATAAAAAGATAAGTTAAAAAACAATTCAAATTTCGAACTCGTTATTATTAAATAAAAAACAATCTTGACAGTTTGTTGCGTCAGAAAAGCTCTGAGTGTGTTGTGATTCTTTTTTTGGTTTTTGTGGGGCAACCTGAAAACTGAGGTTTACAAAAAGCAATACGATAGTGTTCAAGAACTTAAAGACTCACTAACCACAATTTTGTATGTAATTCATACAAATAATTTGTCAGCAGCCACTAGGTCGGTACAGAAACGAATCAATTTATGTATTCGCCAAAATGGCGGTCACTTCGAGCACTTGATATCGTAGGGCATGAAACAGCAAGATTTTAATTAAGAATAACATCATCAAGTTATGTTATTAGTTAATAAAAAATGAAAATGAATACGCCTTCTTTTTGATACGTGTAAAATTCTACGTGATCATTTGTCTTTTATTTTATTTTTTGTATTTCAGTTACACAAATTCTTTACAAAATTAAAGGGAAAAGTTTTTTTGCAATTTGTGACTTTTTGAGTACTCCAACGATGGTTGGTCCTATAGAAGTTTTTGATCAGTATTAGAAACAGGATCGATTGGCATCAAAAAATGTTTTTGTGTAAAATGGCTTATTTTCTTGCTTATTGTAATTTATTTTTTTAATCTGTGAATGGGGATCAAAATTCCATAAAAAAATATGGATAGTCTCCTAAAACCATTTTCGCGTAGCTGCAACGGATAAGGTGCTTCCCCTTACTGTCCCGCTGAAAGTTTCCACCCTGTATAAGTATATCTACAATTTAGCTTATTAACCGGTTTAGTCTAACAATTAATTCCACAATGTGTGCCACGTGAAAATTGTAACGAAAGAGGTATAAAAAGCTGTAAATAACGACCCTAATCACAGGCAGTAACTGGACAGGCGCAAATTCATCCCCCAGATTAATGATGGATTAGCCAAGTTACCTTATACCCGTATCAAACCCATAGTTCCGTTAATTCCGAGAAATACGGACTTTTTGTGGCGGGAATTTGAAGCATGGTGTAGGGTGATTGTGTTTTCGTTAAGCTTGTATTTTGTGTACAAAGATAACACGCCTGTATGTAACAAAAGGTTTGGCAGAGGTTTGACTACAGCACACTCATATTCCGCCAGGTATGTTTACATAAGTCCAATGTAATAGGGCAGGCCTATCGCCATGAATATACAAGTAAGATTATAAATATTTTCGTTAGTATTGAAAACATTTGTGAAGGATACTTAAAAAACAAAAACCACTGCAGTGCATTCCTTTATTAGTACGTAGGCTATATGTTAACTTGTGGTAGCTAAAATAAAATGTAATCCGCGATATGAAATAAAAAATAGACTTCTGAAAGGTTTTTGCGAAACTGCGAATTGTGAATCCTGCAATCTTTTTACGTCATGTGAATATGCTGACTGCGTGACGTCACTATTTCAACGCTGGCAATCCTAAAATAGAATTCCATTTTTGAAGTCAATAGATAAAAAAATATTTATTTTGCTGGAGATGGAACTTGAAACCTTTGAAACAAATTCTCTTAAAGGATGAAGAGATGGCCAAAACAAGGACAGAATTTAAATAATTACGTTTTCTATTAAGCAACAGGGAAATTTACTAAACCCATTTCGTGAAAAATAATGGACTATATACACTTGAGACAGACAACAATAAAAAAGAACAATTAACACCGCTTTCAATTTCGTTTTTACTTTGTTCATATTTTCTCTTTCTAGGCACAAAATAAACTTGCTTACTTAGACATTTTATACCACAGAACAGATAATTATCTGTTCTGTGTTTTATACCAATAATGAACCTTTGGGAATTTAATTATTATGAGAAAGTTACTTTAACTTTCTCTTGGTGGGCCTAATTATCAATTTTAATAACATTAAAACCCTCCCCAGATTCTTATTCAGAGCACCGAGCAGAATTTTATTTGAAAAGGATTTTATGAAAATATCGTTGTTAAATTCTAGACCTATTTTTATTCAGAAACAATGTCGAGCTTTCTTTTTATAATCTGTTTAAGAAATAATGATCTAATTTAAAGTAAAATTGTGATATAAAACATTTTGATACATGAATAAGTGTACAAAATACTAATAAATAAACCATAACTACCAAATCTTCTTACTTTTCGAGTGGAAAATGAAATGCTGATGTTGTAGTGTAGGTAATTTATAAAACTTTTCTACATATTAAGATAGTTTCTATACGTTAAAAAACCATTTTAATAGAAAATATATCTTCCTTCCTAAGCATACGTTACCTAGACCTCAATATCGAAGAGAAGTGTAGAAAAATCAATCAATCGTCTAATCTAGATCAGATTACTCTATACAAGCCATGTTACCGTAAGTATATAGATATTTTTAGAAAGTTACGGTCTGTTTAAACTGACACATCCTATTTTATTAACAAACCCGGTACCTATAGAAATTACAAGTTTTGACAACAATCACTGACTTCAAATCAGGTATGAACATATTTTCATCTTAGTAAGAACAGATTGAATTATCTGAACGCCATATTAGTTTACGAAATACGACAAGTAAATAAAAATACACTATAATGTTGCCTGATTTCGGAGGCCACCGATTCGATACTAAATCACGTTCTATCATTATGCGACTTGCTAAGAAAGATCGATCTCTAAGCATGTATGTTGGCATATTTTTGATTGATGTATTGCCGATAATTTGCTGTAAAGTAACCACTAATTCGATATTTCTATTTAAGTTTTTAAACATGACTTTAATATCTATTCTTATGAACTCATCCTACTATTATATATTACTATATCCATCCATACTAATATTATAAATTCGATTGTCTGTCTATCTATCTGTCGGATTTCGACCAAATTTGGCAAGGAGATAGATGGGATTCTGCGGGGCTAGCACGGCCTCTGTGATAGGCTTGAGTCACGCATTTTATCACGATTTTTGCTCCCAAACTGTAATAAAAATGTGTCACTCGAGCCTTTCACTGTAGGCCGTGCTCGCCCCGCTGGGGAAGTATATCGGTTTCTTTTTGTCTCAAAAATAATCCTAAAATTAGGTGATATAGGGGATGAAAGTTTGAATAGGAAACTTAGCATCTCTTAAGTTAGGAATATGATAATTTAAATGTATTCTTCTGGGAAGAAATAAAAAATATTTGTTTCAGCGTTTTTGTAGAATCATACCCCAAGGGAGTAAAATAGGGGATGAATTAAAAATTCTGATGATTATTGAAATTTTTGTCTAGCTCTTTTTAATAGATTTGGGGAATTGGAAAGATAGTGAGAACTCGTATCTTGAAGTATTATTTATTTAAGTATTTATTTCACTTACATCGGGCTGGATGAGTGAGTCTGTAGCGGTACCTACATTGCCATTGCAAATAACGTATCACACTGACGTCACGCAAAATCCTGCATCGCGCAAGCAGAGTTTACCGACAACGCCCCGACATAGTCGGGCAGTTGCCCACCCGACACACCCGTCTGGCCGGAGGATCCTCCCTTTACTATGGGTATGAGTGAACTTTACACCCTGTTCCTCATACTTCTATAAGTTAACTGTAAAGTCTCTGGGAATTGTGCCAATGGGACCAAAACAGATATTCCGTTCGCGAAAAATATAAAACAACAATGATATCACACAAATATAGAGAAGCACATTGCGATGAAAATACCGTCACCGACTCAAATCTACTGAAGTGCGAAGCAAAACACACGTTCTATCTACAAATGCGGGGTCACCACTCAACTGTGAAAATCACATTCGAGACTCGAAGGATTTAGCTTCGAGTATTAGTAGGTATCGGCGGTTGCTGTTACATGTGATAAGAACGTCGCAAGTGCTGGCAAGCGACGTCAGACATCTTGTGTCGAAGTTCGTCCTTTGTGAACCCGATTAGTAAAACACTTGAATGTTCGATGTGTTTTCTCCAATTGCTTTTAAGGAAATTGATTTTCTCAGACATTGTTTAAGGAGAATGGCTTAAGATGTATCAGTCCACATTTGAATGTAGCAAGCAATTTACTGAATCTAAATACACAACAAATACTCTCGAACCGGATTGAAAAGGTGAAATGTTCAAGAAATTAAAGAAACAGTTCAAACGCAATGAAACATTTCCCGTAGGAAATAATAGAAAGATTATTTTATGACTTCTACTTTTCATAAAAAAGCTGCGCGGGACCAGATTATTCAAATGCTAAGAACAGAATAACCCCTGAAGATAAAAATAACCGTTATTTTCTGACATAGAACGTCCTCAACTTTTATATTTGCCATTCCAAATGCGAATATACGTTCGTTTTGAATTGTACATGACCGGAGCGTTGAGAGTATTGCTAGTAAATTTCAACTGAGGTATCGACAATAAATCGATCGTGAGTGCAAGCGAATGGGAGTCTCTGGTGAGTCTACAAGACTCTGCACTCTCGCACAAAATAGGTCACTTAAAATGAGCTGTTTTGTGCGAATGAACAAATTGTTTCGGGCAAGGTATAATCACGCCACGGCAACGTTCCCCCAGGGGGTATTAACGTTCACAAGTAAAGACCCTTGCACGAATTCCCGATGTTTAATTTTCATAGATTTACGAAGATGCTGGAAATTTTATGAGGTCATTTGTGGTTAGCATTTAATATATGTAGGTACGTATAAAATTCCGAAGTGTTAAGTTTGGAGCGAATATATTTTTAAGTCTTTGAATATTCAAGAATCGTTACCGGTTTCTAATTTTTTTATGGAAAATGTTCTTAGCACATTGTAGACAGTGATAACTGATAAAGCATAAAGTGATAAAAAATGTAACTATTAATATCTCGTATACATTTATAAATTCAAGTCAAGTGCAGTGCAGTGCAGGAGCGTGCAACTTTAAATAAGATTATCCTTACTAGAAAACTCATAACCCTATTTAATTCAGAGTAACTAAGTCCTTAACATGTGACCAAACTGCTCTGACTCTTCATAATACTACGACGTCTTCTAACTGAACAATCGTAGGCAAACTCGATCAACAGTGACACCATTAATGGCTCTCCCTAATTGTCACACAAGTCAGGTAACCTCTTGCAAGACAATAGCTTTACCATTGTTTTTATCTCACTCTTCGAGTTTATTTTAACCTACATATAACTAATTTAAAGTACAGTAGGAATTAAAAAGCTTAGTTAGTTCCACTTTTAGGATCATGTTCATTTGCACCTATCATTTTCCAATTACGTTTTGTCAATATGTTATATAAAAATGACAGTTCCAAAAGTTACATGTAGCTGTTGAGTGGAAAAGGAATGTGTTTGAATATTGCTTAACGTTTTCGTACCTTGAACGTACCTAACATGTGTATATCGACTAAATACACTCTGCTTGTGCATTAGTAAAGACTTTTCGACTTGGTGATGCGAGCTCGTCCTCCATGTCGCTCTGTCATGCTGCCAGTGATACGGTAACGTGTCCAAAGTAGACTTATAACACTCTGCGTAGTGCCCAGAGTGATTGCCATAGCACGTTGCCGAGAACCAGCTTCCAACATTCCCACAGCTCTGATCATTTCTTCTCGGCTCAAATGACGTCTTCTCTCCATAATAACATTATTTTGTATTGATTTCACTCAGAAGTATGGCAGAAATTTTACTGATTTGGCCTCAACCCTGTTGCAGTATTATAGGAATATGACGGGACAGAAAAATTTCAAACGACGAAATTTACTAAAAAGTATCATAGGACTTATTTTTAATAACTAGCATAAACGTGCTTGTTCCCTAGACACTTTATTATCGAAACAACAGAATTAAAAACAGTAGCGGAATAACATATTTATCTGGTACTGTTTACAATTTATCGTGTCGGATTTCGAGACTAACTCCCCGGAACGACATTTTATCGGACCGACGTCCAAAACTGTGGGAAGCAGGGATTAAACGTGAATCTTTTCGCAGAGCCCAACATGGCCCCTTAACATGCCAGTCAACCGTAACAGACATACGTGACTTAAATCCTGCCTAATAATGGAACTGAAAATAGAACAAGGGCGAGCAGTTCGTGTTTTAAAACTCTGAGGGGACCTAATAGAGGAACTGAAACCAACAGCTCCGTCCAGTTTAAAACTCCAAAAATACTTTTTTGACCAGAGTTTAAAGAAAATGCGTTTTGAGTAGCAAACGAGTGTATATTCTACGCATAAAAGTAAAAAACATTTTAATAGGTGCTCCATCAACTGTCGAAACTGAATGGACAGTGCAAAACGAAGTACAAAAGAGTTTGGAAATAATATAAAATGGTAAACGATGAGCTGCTTCGTATAATATTTGGGAAATGGATTAGGTACTCTTTCTGCGCTTTCTTTCATTATAAAAGTAGGATAATTCTAACGGAGTGGTTAATAAAATGGGCCTGGATTCTTCATCAAATACCTACAAACAAATATCTTGAAAAGTACTGGTTATGCTTTTGTAATCGAACTTTCTACTAAACTATTTTGTAGAAAACCTATAAGATGCTCTTTTTGTTCTCATCAACAATGACCGACTAGTCGAAAGTCAGCCAGAATACTATCCAAGATGCCATTCAAATGTTCATATTCAGCGTACAACTATTTTAGTATTTATTAATAAGGGAATGTAAGACTTAAAGATAGAAAAGCTGAACAAATAAAAAAGATATCAGCGGGAAGCCAATAACAAGTTCACGTGATAATCTATACATATTATAAATTAAAGTCACTTTTCTTGTCACCTTGTGTGTGACCGCGTTTTCCTTTTGAACTTCGCAACGGATTTCCATGCGGTTTTCACTACGATTAAGAGACTTTATTCCGCAAGGTTTATTAAACTTACATATATTATAGAAGTCTCGGTGTCTTGTTAAAACCGTGCAAAGCACGCTACTGCTACTATTTTAATAAAATTGAGATCAAGATTCGGGATTCGAGAACCAATAGTAAGGAACCAATTCTCGTCCAGTAATAGCCAGTTAAGTTATAAACTCATTCCGATGCCTCCGAAACATCAAAGCTTGTTAACTTAAGGTAAAGATGGCCGCGCTTAACGACTCGTTTGTTATAATTACAAGTATCTGACGCTTCATTGCACTGAACGGGTGGTAACTGAGTTCGTTAGTCTCGATACTTGATCATTAATTTTCATAGTGTTCGTATCAATTAAAATCGTACTGTTTTGGTCTTGTTGTGCTGAAATAATGGAGTTATTATTGAGAGTGATGTTCACGGTTATTTACAAAGTGAATAATTCTATAATCGATCAATCAATATCTTTATTGTGGATCATAGGTAGGTACATAATACAGGTCTTAAATAATAAAATTGAGATCAGCTAAGTCCCTTTGGGCATACAATAGTTACATAGAAATTAATAGTTAAATATAAAATAAAAAAACATAAAAATAAAAGGAACGATTTTGAGTAGGTACACATCAGTGGGCCACTGAACTCATCATGACTGAGGGGGGCTGTAATGGAGCAGTGATTTGTCTGATAGGTAGTATTTTATAGAGTAGTAGCATCTGTTTACTAACAAATCATGGAGATTCTTTTTTTTTTTCATTTCCGTAATTATTCTAATAGACCCCGGAATATTATTAAAGATGCGTGAAGCTATACAAAAGATACTTTCATGCATTAGATGAGTCTTGCTAGCTACTGTGCGCAATTTGTCTGTACGCCGTATACGCGTGTAGTATTTGTACAATGTACATGTCAATATTGTTTATGACAAATAGTGCGGCCTCAAATATATAGACACATGGCAGTGTTAGTACGTTCATCTTTAAAAAAATGTCTTGCAGGAGTCAGTTTCATACATGTTAAGTACAGCCCTGATGCAACGGTTTTGAGCAATGAAAGCACGCTCCTTGTCTGTACTGTTGCCCCAGAATATTACACCGTATCTGAGGATAGAGCTAACGTACCCGTGGTAAGCTGTTAGCAATGTAGTCATTTCATTTAAATAGACAACGAAGAATAAAGGACCCACACTACTCCCTTGAGGGACGCCGAATTTAGCAATTCCAGATTCAGAAGCATATATTTCTTCTGTTTTAGTAATGGGATTTAACCTTCTTACTTCTGGAAATTGCTCTCTGTTGTTAAAGGTATGATTCTATAACTTTGTACACATTACCTCTCACACCATTATGCATATGTAAGGTGCTGACGCACACATTATTGTAATAGTTCGACGCGGGGCTTGTCGACGCGGGCAGTTAGACTCACGCCTCGGACTAAGTAGGTCACTGTAGCGAATTGATTAATAAACGTCATAACGTGTCTTTGCGAAGTAACACTGTGTATCATTTATATCCACCACCTGTAGGGGACGTAGGGCTAACTCACACATACATCTTTCTTAAGAGGATCTTGTGGTCGACCCGGTCGAAAGCCTTCGACATGTCCATGTTAGTTATTACCTTTTGCAAAAAGTTATATATTGCCACATTTATTGATTTGTTTTTCCTGAAACCAGATTGACTGGACGTTAGAATGTTGTGTGTTTCAAAGAAAGTATAGAGACAATTAAACATGACCTTTTCAAAAAAAAAACCAAAGATAGTGTATCAATGCTATGGGCCTATAGTTGCTCATGTTAGTTTTGTCTACTTTTATAAATACTGGCTTTATAACAGATATTTTTAGTTTGTCTGGGAAGGTGCCTTCCTCTATGCATAAATTAATGATGAAGCTTAGTGGGTCAGATATAATATGAGCTACATCTTTAACAATATCTGTCATAATGCTATCATAGCCGGCACTGGTTTTACTTTTTAGAGCAATTATTATTTTATTAATGTCATCAGGGATAGTCGGTGTCATAAAAATTGAACTAGAATTATATGTCAGGATAATGGAAGATGTTTGGGGTACACTAGTTTTATTATAATTGATGTCAAGAAAAAAAATATTAAATGTCTTGAGGATTATTTATGATTTCGTCATTTGTAATTAATTGATTTACGCTTTCATTAGGATATTTAGATTTGATCTCATTTATTACTTTCCAAGTAGATTTGTTCTTATTTGTGGCTGATTTAATAAAGTAGTCGTTTTGAGATTTTTCTGTCAGTCCGATTATAGTTTTATACCTCTTTGCGTATGCTTTGAAAGCAGTTTTGGATGCCTGATTTGGATTATTCTTAGATTGCCACAATAATTGGCATTTACGTTTGCTGCATATTTTTAGTCCACGTGAGGTCCATTTCGGTCTAGGTTTGTTATGTATCCTGACTTTCTGTAGAGGAAAACAGAGATCGTACAACATAATGAAATTGTCATAGAAATTGTTGTAGGCATTATTCGCATCCCTACAACTATAAACATGGCTATTGGTTAGTTGTTTCAGATATTTTGACTGACCGGTTGGTGCAGTTGGTAGCGACCCTGCCTTCTGAGCCGCTGGTCCCGGGTTCGATCCCCGGACAAGTCAAACATTTGTGTGCATGAACATATCTGTTTGACCTGTGTCTGGGTGTTTAAATGTATATAAGTATGTATATCAGTCATCAGGTTACCGTAGTACAGGTTCTACCTAGTTCGGGACCTGAAGACCGTGTGTGGATGTTGTCTCATATTATTATTATTATTTTAAAAATATTGCGCTATTGTCTTGAGAGTAATCCTGTTTCAATACATACTAATATTTTATGGTGCAGGACTTTTTGACCGGAACCATTATGACTTGCGCTTTATGGTCTGATAGCGATAAGTCCTTGATAGTACCTTTGCAAGCTCTTATGTTAAGGGCTATGTTGTCTATGCACGTTTTACTAGCAAATATCGTTACTTTTTTTTGAATATTATTTTTTAATAAAACGTTGCCCCACACTAAGAATTTCTCCTGTATTGTGGGTGCGTTTACAAATATTAAACTCACATACATAGACAGCCAGACCCAGAACAACTACTTGCAGGTCATACAAATATTTGTTCCGTGCGGGAATCGAATTGCTTGCTTGAATTTTAGTTTCAATTATAGTTAAGAGTGTTATAAATTCACTGGAAAGTTTAGTATGCTTCAAAGTATCTATGTTGAAGTCTCCGCATATTACGATCTTTTTCTTGTTTGAACATAAGTTATGTAATATGTTATTTAACGTTGTGAAAAAGCTGTCGATAGAGCCAGCGGTGTTTTTTGGGGCATATAGATGCATAGAACCATTATTTGATGTTCCAATAGCTCGATTGCAGAGCACTCTATTATGTTGCTGATCGAAAGTTTTGTAATGTTATGAAGAATTCTATATTCCATTAAGTCAAAGTCAAAAGTCAAAGTCAAAGCATTTATTTCAAATAGGCACATAAATCGCACTTTTGAACGTCAACATTTACATTTAAATAGAATTGATTCTAGTCGCCCCTTCCAAAAGGTAGTTTCGTATGGAGAAGAATGGGCAAGAAACTCCACCGTTACTCTTTTAAAATGTGTTACAATATTTTGTATACATTAATTATATAATTATATGTGAAGACGATGCACCTACAATAAAAAAACCCTAACACAATAGGTAAAAACAATTTAATAAACGTCGCAATTATAAATAAGTTAATTAAGTGATAGATACATGGTGTTCACATATTTACAAACATTGTAAAAGTATACGATTTCCCAAATTATGTAAACAAGTAATATTATTTTTAATTAATATACAGGAGCCTCCGTGTCTGATAACTCTCATAAAATAATTCTGTATTCTTCAATTAGTATTCTTATCCAGATTGGCAGAGAGAATAACAGAGTTACACAGTCGATTCCTCTAAACGACGCAGGGTCGCAAGTAACAATACGTGTTGTTTGAGAGGGACAGGTTCTAGAGTAGTTGAAGTTGAAGAGGAAATTCGTGTCAATAAAGAACAGCAGCTCTAGAGCCACGAACAACACGAAAACTAATGAGAGGTAATCAAGACGTTATGTTTAGAGAAACGATTGAGCCCTAGATTAAAAGTGATGATAGATAAGATTAACGTTTTACGGCGAACTGTCAAGTATGTTGCTTATGACACAAACCCCTTGGAGCTAATAGCGGTCCTTCAAGAGGTCTTATGTTTAGTACAGGACATTTTAGTTATGTCGAATTTACTGCTGACCATTCAAAATAGTTAAATAATGTAAGGTACTAGTTAACTTTGAACTAAATCCTGAAGTAAATTGAATCCGATGGCAAATATTAATATGACTAGAAGTATCATCAGTAGTACAATATTGACCAAGGGGATAAAGCAGTGTCTTATTTCACGGGCGCTATATTGAATCCCGATCGTAACGAAGGATTCTAGGGTTTCCAGGCGTAACGAGGGAGCTCTGAGTTAACTCCTGGGCGAAGCGTGGGAATTAAGACTATAATCCTGAGTATCGCGAAGATTCGATCCCGCCCAAGGCGAACACACCTTTAACCCAGAGAGAAATAATGTACTTTTCGCACTTACAGTTTGGTGATAAAAACCAATTCGATTTTTGAATTCGGAAAAAAAATAAGAAATGTGTAGTTTCATAAAAATAAAACAATGTTTGCTCGAATCATGCAATTTCATAATAACACAATAAATTTAACGTAAATTTGACGCCCAAATTCAACATTTTAACGTATGTCAGTGTGTGTGTGGGTATGCGCTACAGCGACCCCAAACTGCTGTCACGGTGAAAAGCCTTTATTATCGTTACAGATAATGTATGAACAGCGGTTATGGGCGAGTCAAGTAAACACATTATTCAATGTTTATACAGGGTTATTGGTAATACGTGTAGGGTCATTTGCAACCAAATGAACCGTTATGACCCCTATGCAAATTACAAGCATTTTCGAGTAATTTGACATTTTATATTTTTATGCCGGTATACAACTTTGAAAATTTATTTAAAAAAAAAAGCAGGATTTTTTAAAATTATTATTATCTGCTTCTACTTCAATACATAATAATCAACCATTTTAATATGTTTTAAATCAGGCACACAATTTTCATCATTTCGAGCAGATTATATGACTAAAAGGTTGATTTCTGCAAAAAACATAGATATACCTTATCGACAGAACATTCCAAATGATAAATGATAAATGATAAATGATTTTATTTCTGTAAGTAGGTTTTTACAAACACTTTTACACGTCAATCATTTTTTTTTTTTAAACTAGATGAGGTCGGCGTTTCCTATCTGACTACTCTGAGAAGAAAGGCCGAAACAAACTCAGAGGTCACAGTCTCTTTTAAAGTCCAGACAGAATCTTGGTCAGATCATGTGAAGGCTATGTAGATCGGTGTCTGAAATGGTCTTTTGAGGAAAGAACCCCACAGATTGAGTGGACCTGTCCAGTCAGTGCACGCAATTGTCAGCAATCGTGCAGCTCAACTCAGAACTTAAGGAGCTCAACGATTCGACGAACAATACCAAAGAAAGGACATTTGAGTAGGCCGCACAAGTTACTCAAACTGCCAGATCATGATTACACTAAGAGTAAAAATACAAAAAAAAAGCAATGACCAACATAGTTCTCACATTCACAATAGTTAAAATAATAGCATAATACTTTACAAAGTAAATACTCTTGTCATAGTATATGTATATAAAATTCATTAATGTCAATGTGTATATAAAATCCGGACATAATCATTGAGGACCATGCAGATTGGTGTCTGAAATGGACTTTTGAGAAAAGAACCACACAGATTGAGTGGACCTGTCCAGACAGTGCACGCATTTGTCAGTAACCGTGCAGCTCGACTCAGAACTTAAGGAGCTCAACGATTCGACGAACAATACCAAAGAAAGGACATTTGGGTAGGCCACATAAACTACTCAAACTGCCAGAACATGATTAAAACTGGAATAATAACCCACATAGTCCTCACATTCACAACAATTAAAATAATATAATACTTTATACAGTAAATATTCATGTCATTGTATATGTAAAAAGTTATAGATACTTATAGCAAAGATTAAAAGTACAATAGTTAGCAAAAAAAACAATAAAATAAATCAACATTCCCTGTGTAAATTTATTGGAACAGCTCACTCCCAAGCCTTTTTGTCCTCAATAAAGTATTTGACAGTATAATAGGCTTTCTGGCATAGTTTCCTTTTTATAAAAGATTTGAATTTATTAAGGCTTAGTTCTTGAATGTGGCTAGGAAGTTTATTATAAAAATGTATACATTGACATCTAAACGAGCCACCTATTTTCTTGAGCCTGGTTGTAGGAACAACAAATTTGTGTTTGTTCCTAGTATTTATACTATGGATATCACTGTATTTTTTAAACAGATTAATATTTTTATGTGCATACAAAAGATTTTCATAAATATACTGAGAAGGCACAGTCATTATATTAATCTCTTTAAATTTTTCTCTGAGGGAGTGTCTGGGACTTAATTTATAAATTGAACGAATTGCCCTTTTTTGTAAAACAAAAATCGTCTGAATATCGGCGGCATTTCCCCACAGCAGAATACCGTACGACATTACACTATGAAAATAACTAAAGTATACTAAACGGGCTGTCTCTAAATCTGTTAAACCACGAATTTTTCTAACAGCGTATGCTGCAGAGCTAAGCTTTTTTGACATTTTATCTATATGGGGGCCCCATTGCAGCTTGGCGTCTAAAGTTATGCCTAAGAATACTGTGGTATTTTCGGGTTTCAACTCTTCCCCCTTTATGAGAACACTTGTTTCTACCTGTCTAACATGTGGTAACATAAACTTAATACATTTAGTTTTTTTCTCGTTAAGAAGAAGATTATTAACGTTAAACCAGTTAACTACTTTTGCGAGGGCGCTATTTACATTGTCAGTAACCAGCTGCTGACGTTTGAGTTTAAATAAAAGTGAAGTGTCGTCTGCAAACAGCACTATATCATGTTTATCCTTTATGAGGTAAGGCAAGTCATTTATATAAATAAGAAATAAAAATGGACCTAGAATTGAGCCTTGAGGGACCCCCATTCTTACTACCGATCCGGGAGATCTTTTCCCGTTAACATCAACTCTCTGAATCCTATCACTTAAATAAGAAGTAAGAAGATCCAGAGAGGCGTTCCGGATTCCGTAGTGGTGCAGTTTCCTGATTAATGTTTCATGAAGAACACAATCGAATGCCTTGGACAAATCGCAAAAGATGCCCAACGCATCGCATTTGTCCTCCCATGCATTATATACATGCCCTAGAAGTTCAACTCCGGCATCGGTAGTTGAACGACCCCTTGTAAAACCGAATTGTTTGTTATGCAGTAATTTATGTACGTTGAAAAATCTTTGCATTTGATTTAGAATAAGCTTTTCAAAAATTTTACTAAAGGTAGGTAGCACTGATATAGGTCTATAATTAGTAGGGTCTGATGTACTACCCGATTTAAACAACGGTATTATTTTACTGCTTTTCATAAGATCAGGAAACTCACCACGGTCAATACAATTATTAAAAATAACAGCTAAAGTTGGTGCTACAATGTTTATAATCGACCTAACAACGTCCACAGAATTACCCCATAGATCTGCGGTCTTTTTAACATTTAACGTGTGAAAGGTTTTAATTATATCTTTACACGTGACATATTGGAAATAAAATTCAGAATCACAAACTGGAACGTTTTCTTTAAGTAACGACTCTGAAGCAGTGGGTGAAGAGTTAAGAGATTTAGTAGTCGATACGGGAATCTCTGCAAAGAAATTTTCAAAGGCCGCGGCGACTTGAGAATCTGATTTAATTATATTGTCATCAATAGCTAGGCTGTAGTCACTACATCGGTTGCATGACCTTCCCGTTTCGCTATTAATGATACTCCATGTCATTTTAATTACATTACCACTATTTTTAATTTTTGAACTCAAATAACGTGACTTGGCTATACTACAAACTTTTTTAAATAATTTTGAATAATTCTTGACATATAAATTAAATTCAGCAGTGTTTATACATGCCCGTTCATCATACAATTCATAAAGTCTTTTCCTACTTGTATGTATACCAATGGTGGCCCAGTCACTGAAGGAAGCATTACTATTAACTGAGAACGTCTTTGGAATGAATGTGGTATTGAATTGTGTGCAATATATTTTAAAAAAATCATTATATTGTTGATTAGGGTCATCATTAGTCAACAGAAGTGGTAATTTATTTAAAAGTTTCTTCAAGTTTCAAAAATATGTACAACTTCTCAGCTATCCAACAAGATACAATAAGATAGCAGATAATATCTTCAAAAGAATATAAAACGTCAAGTTACTGGAAAATGGTTGACATTTGCATAGAGGTCATAAGGGGTCGTTTGGTTGCAAATGACCTCCCCTACATCTCCTTAATGGATTGCCGACGTATTACAAATAACCCTGTATAATTAATAAACATAATTTGTTAGTTCATAATCCACAATAATAATCTCTATTAGATTGCGTAGTTTTATTATATTGTTCGTCGACGGCAACTAAAACCTATGAAGTGAGAACTTTTTGGTCGAGCTGTAGGTACATTAATAGAAAAAAGTTTTTTTTTTGTGACATCATCCATACTATTTTCTCAGTTGAGGTTCCAAATTCAAATCACATTAATGATCAGCGGTTCATAATAAAATTCAGTACAATATTAATGCCCGAGCAGAGGCATTAAGTTTGCATGACATGTAATTTGACATTAGCGAGCAGAGGCGTAATTCTCGTAACTTTAAGAACTTTCGCAGTCTAATCTCAGTGTCAATATTTCAAAAATACCTGTAATATCCCTGCATATTTAAGAAGTTTTTGGCATTGATTGTCGCTGAGACGAGATTGCGACTAGATTTTGAACCTGGAATTGTGGTGTGTAATAGTAGATTACTGCAGCGGCCAGCAAAAGAGGCATTGATGGACGAACGTGTAAATACGTAGGTAAGTCCATCAATGTGCGTTATGCTCGTGAACGGGTGCTGCTTGTGGTGACAGGTCAGCTTGCTGACTATGGTTTTGTTATTGTTATTAGAAATTAATGTTTCTTTATTTTACTTCGAAGGTCCTAGTTTATCATTTGTGGCTACAAGTTACATATAAACATAATGTAGCATTGCATATGTAAGCGGGCACGCCCTTTATGCCAGGAGGCTTTTTATTATGTATTAAGTTCTGTTTGCGTTTTTGTTTTTATTATTTATTTCTGCTTGAGTATAGTTTTAAATATTGGCGTGTGCTAGCTGACATATGGCAAATAATTTTAATAGTTTTGTGTTTCGTAATGTTAATTACTTATTACTATATGTATAGAATCCAGTTCTTCTAACTGAACAGACAGCAGTGCTGCTGGGGAGTTTGTTCCGCCACTTCTTCTTCCCAGCTAAAGCACTAGGAAGTGGTGAAGGGTGGGCGTTTTGGGGGGACTGTCTTATGTGATTTTGACGTTCAAAAAGTGCTGATTCTCAGCCTAATTTGAATAAATGACTTTTGATTTTTGATTTGATTTGAATGCCTAGTTGTGGCCAAGGCTTATATAGTACTTTTCTCTAAAATACGCGGAAATTAAAATACAATTCCTTTTCAAAATCAATGACGAACAACGAACAACAATATTTTTTCCCGCTATTCCCGTGTTCATTTGTTTTTTTTTCAATGAACAGCTTTATATTTGCAAGCCAGTTCGAAATTTAAATAAAACCTTTGATAAGTTACCTCCTTGGTTGCCATGTTTCGGAGTAAAATATCGTTCCTTTTTTAAATTACACGATAGATATGAGTTTACTATGTAATTTATTTGGCCGCTAAAGCACGACAGGTATGGATTTTCATACAACTTTTGCCGGCCGCTACTCGCATGTATTTGGCCAGTACAGCAATTTCGATTTATCTCTAAGAAGGTTGTCAAAATAATGCTTTTCCATGCATGTTTGAGAAAAATATATTTTATCTAAAACGACGGTTGTCTACCATAGCTTGCTTTATCTCCAGTGATCATCAATAACTACAGAAAAATAGAAGAGGTTTCAAAACAGATGTATTTTTTTTCTTAAAGGTACCGTAAAAGCTACACGGAAGGCAAAGTTATTAGCAGAGATGTTTCCGCAATATCTTATGATCGCAGTTATGGTCGATGTCGCCCAAAATGTTTTGCCACTAAATATCCGTGCACTTACTGGATAAACACAGAACTAAGAAGCAAGGGAGATACGTATTACCCAATAACTGGGTTGTGAAGGTCAGATAGGCAGTCGCTCCATGTAAAATGCTGGTATTCAGCTGCATCCGTATAGACAGTTTTTTTTTTGTTTCCTTGTTTGAAAATCCTCATGGATGTCCACCGCCCTGGGGCGGGCAGCGGGGTCTGTCAGACTCTTACTAACTAAAAACCACCCCGGTGTTCCATCTCACACCTACGCCCGCGCCGGGGGTCGCGGGAACATACGATCCTTCCGCAACCCCAAACTCAAACTCAAAGCATTTATTTCAAATAAACCAATTACAGGCACTTTTGAATTGTCAAGGGGTCGGTCAGTCAGAAAGATGAAGCTAGTTGCCCATTCCATAGCGTAGTAGGTACCTATCCGTTTAGATCGAATCCGTCCCCGTTCCCCCGAATCCGATTAGACCGTAAGCCGACCCCAACATACTTGGGAAAATGCTACGCAGATGATGAACACTCTGTTGATCAATCTCCGTTATTTCCATAATCAGGAACCCCTAAACTACAAAAACTTCGGGTGTACAAGCCACCAATGTTTGGTACTTTTATTTTTTGATCTCAACCCCATGTGCAGGGTTTGTTTTGTTCTTGTTTCCATTATCTGCTAAACTTGCCACAACGCTGCTTTATTTGTTAAAATGCAGAACCAAGTTTGTTATTTAAGTAAAAGTCTGCGATAATACGAATAATTGTGAACCTTGTATGTAAATGTCTAGAATGTTATTTTCATTAATGATTAATTCCACAAAATCCAAACAAAGTCTTAAAACCAAACAAGTATTTTAGATTAGTTTTCGCGAAATACTTCGATTTACATACATAAAAAACGCTTAATGAGAGTTTAATAGATCTTCACAAGGTTTTTACTAGTTACACTAAGGTCAGCCCTTATAATAATACTAGCTTTTGCCCGCGGCTTCGCTCGCGTTAATTTAGAATCTGACAATCGATTCGGGTTGTACTCTGCTTGTTCTTTGGCCGTTGCAATCATGGGCTCAGAACAGTACTTCTTTTCTGGATGAAAGGTAGGTGTTTTTTCTGTTTCCAAATTATCATGATGATCGGTTCAGCGCGCAGCGGTTTAGGGCCTGAAAAGGTATCAAGCAAACAAACTTACTTTCCCATCTATAATGAAGTTAGGAGGATGAAAAACCGGTCTATCGAAACTCTAGACTCACGAAATGTATTAGGTACATAAATTTAAAAAAAAAACTCTTAACACAGTACACCACATACTACACGTGGCGTCATGTAGTACCATAAGAACGTTATTGTTGTTTTCCTTGGAAACAGTAGTTTTTTTTTTCGGGATAAAATGTACCCTATGTCCATTTTTGTACAAAAATGCAACGTATATGCAAAATTTCAGGATGATCGGTTCAGTGGTTTAGACGTGAAAAGGTAACAAACAAACTTACTTTCGCATTTATAATATTAAGTTAGGATTGTTGATGAACGTGAGTTTTCGACAGTTTCAATCACGATTTTTTTTAACGTGTGTTTGGAACTCAACTCACATCCATTAATTAGGTGATATAATGAACATAACCCTTTAGTTATTGTATTAAAACTTAACACTATATATTACAAACCCATAAATAAGTATTCATAAATTCGTAAACTCAGTATAAACGCAGTATACTTTAGACCACACAAAAAAATCCATTACAATTACAACTTATCACGAGATGTTGAGACATCACGAACAACCAATAAAGCTTAACATAACTGAAGTAACATCACATACAAGTCTCAGTTATCGTAAAGAGACGATAAAACTGCCATACACAGTAGTAAAGCGAAGTAATATGATGATCTTATAGAGATGAACGCGGCTTTGATTGTTGCTGTTGGAGTGTTGATGGAAATTAGGAATGGTTGCTGTACGCAATTCGGATGACTGTGTTTTTTATTATTTCGTGAGCGCATGTGTGTAACTACTTCAACTCAGAACTTAAGGAGCACAAACCAATACCAAGGAAAAGACATTACTTTACTATACAAACACTTTTACATTCAATCATATTTTAAAGACTAGATGAGGTCGGCGTTTCCTGTCTGACTACTCTGAGAAGAAAGGCCGAAACAAACTCAGAGGTCACAGTCTCTTTTAAGGTCCTGACAAAATCTGGGTCAGACCATGTGAAGACCATGTAGATTGGTGTCTGAAATGGTCTTCAGAGGAAAGAACCACGCAGATTAAGAGGACCTGTCCAGTCAGTACACGCATTTGTCAGTAACCGTGCAGCTCAACTCAGAACTTAAGGAGCTCAACGATTCGACGAATAATACCAAATAAAGGACATTTGGGTATGCCCCATAAACTACTTAAACTGCCAGATCATGATGAAAACTGAAACAATGACCCACATAGTCCTTACATTCACATTAATCAAAATAATAAATTATACTACTTAAGGTAAGTATTCAAGTCGTTGTGTTATAATAATCATCAATTTTCAGTGTATGTAACAGAAAAAAAAAACAACATTCAGTATGCAGAAAATTGGAGCAACTCAATCCCAAGCCTTTTTGTCCTCAATATAATCTTTAACGGTATAAAAGCCTTTCTGGCACAACTTACGTTTAATGAATGATTTAAATTTATTACGTTTAAGTTTAAACAAAAGTGAAGTGTCGTCCGCAAACAACACTATATCATGATTATCCTTTATGAGGTTAGGCAAGTCAATAATATAATTAAGAAACAAAAAAGGACTGAAAATTGAGCCCTGCGGGACTCCCATTGTTACTATAGTTCCGGGAGATCTATTACCATTAACGTCAACGCTCTGAACCCTATTATTCAAGTATGAAGTAAGAAGATCCAGAGTGGTGTTCCGGATCCCGCAATGGCGGAGTTTCCTGATTAGCGTTTCATGAAGAACGCAATCGAAGGCCTTGGACAAATCACAAAAGATGCCCAAAGCCTCGCATTTATCTTCCCATGCATTATAGATATGTCCTAAAAGTTCAACATTAGTAGTTGAACGACGCCTTGTAAAACCGAACTGTTTACTATGTAATAATTTATGTTTATTACAAAATCTTTGCGATTGGGCTAATAATCATTTCTCAAAATTTTTACTAAAGGTAGTACTAAAATAGGTCTATAATTTATGGGGTCTGTAGTACTACCTGATTTAAACAAAGGTATTAGTTAACTATTTTTCATAAGGTCAGGAAACTCTTCACATTCGATACAATTGTTAAAAATAAGAGCTAAAGTAGGTGCTACCATATCAATAATAGACTTACCAACTTCTACAGAATTATCCCACAGACCTGCAGTCTTTTTTACGTTTAAAGTGTGAAAGGTTTTAATTATATCTCTACAAGTAATATGTTCAAAATGAAATTCCGAATCGCAAACATTAACATTTTCTTTAAGCAAACACTCAGCAACAGAAGGTGATGAGTTTAGTGATTTAGTAGTTGAAACGGGAATATCTGAAAAGAAAATTTCAAAGGCCTCGGCGACTTGTGAGTCAGATTTTATTATGTTGTCATTAAGTCGTTTTAATTACATTACTACTGTTTTTAATCTTAGAACTCAAATAGCGGGACTTGGCCATACAAAAAAACTTTTTTAAATAATGTTGAATAATTTCTAACATATAAATTAAATTCAGCAATGTTTACAACGGTCCTTTCATTGTACAGTTCATAAAGCCGTGTTCTGCTTTTATGAATACCAATGGTAGCCCAATCACTGAAAGATGCGTTGCTATTATAATCCAGATAGTCTTGGGAACAAAGGAGGAATTAAATTGTTTACATTATATATAAAAAAAATCATCATATAGATGATTAGGATCAGAATGAATAGATAAAACTGGTAATTTATTAATGATAAACTCATTTAGTTTATTACTTATTTTCAGTTTAAAAGCGTCAAATCGACTTGCAGTTTTGGGGTCGACGGTGATATCCTTTTTAGCCACTTTGTTGATTTGGTTTTGGATAGTAATTCTTTGCCCGCAATGGTCAGAATCTAGTAAAGGGGAATGCCCATCGACCACACAAAAACATGCTTGAAATGAACAACAATGAAATATACGCCAAATTGCACTACAAATCGTAGGGAACGCAATACAATTTCGATAATTATCAAAAAGCTAGGTGGAAGCCAGTTCCAACCATTTTTCTAAAATATAGGTTAAGTCAAGGTCAAGTCATATAAATAGGCAAGAAAACTAGAGAATCTCAATACTTACAACTTGTGGTGTTATCCATGCCTGTATTAAACAACGTACTTCATCATTTTGCACTGTTATGATTGCAATATCAAGAGAGCAATTAAAAATAAAATAAAACAGGTTCAGGTCCGTCATCAAAAAGCAGAGTCGTTGTTTAGGTGGGTCCAAAAGTCCGTGTTGAAAAATGGGTAACGTGTGCAGAAGTAAAATCAATATCCTTAAAAAATGGCCACAGCTCTCGTTAATTATCCTAAAGAGCAATCTTTGTATAGCTCAAGTCGCAAAAGCAAAACCATGAATCGATCAAGTAAGTAATCAATCGAAAAACTGAAATGCAGTAATGTCAAACTGTCAGTAAGGCAAAGGACATATGATTGATACAGCCTACGATACGTTTTCCATTTTGAGAACAATTTGATTAAATAATATTGACACGCGTAATTAGACTATTTTAATTAGATTTACGGTAGAAATAGGTCGAATTATTTTAAATTCATGGCTACTATGCAATAACTCGTGGATTATACTCGTAAATAGTTCGTGGATTATTTGACGATTCCTTTTTGGCTGAACGTCGATTACTCATGTCAAATAAAAACTAACCTCCAACAAAAAAGTAAGAATGGATTAGACGGATATCAAGTTAAATATTTTAGTGATCGTGATATTTTCACCCTTTTTTTTTTTTTTTTTTTTGTGGGTGGGAAATCATCAAATAACTTCTCCCGCTCTGGGCAGAGCAGGAGGGCGTGTCAGACTCTTACTGACTAAAACCCACCCGTGTTCCTTCAGTTGCCTGTGCCAGGGGCCACGGTAACCCTCTTGGACTTTTCCGCAACCCTAGCAGGCATCGGTCCTAGCAAACCCCGTCATTGGTGCTGACATCTCTTTGAGGCGCGCGTGGAACACAACGCGCCGTCGACCCGGGCCTGGTCCTTATCGAACGGCGAGCTGCCCATTGCTCGCCGTTCGCAAGCCCGCGCCTACGGTGGCCGGGAATCGGCCTGCGATTCCCGACGCCCAGGGCGTCTCCTGCGGCGGCTAGGGGCGTGAGGGCGCAAACTTTGCCTCTCCCTCACGCGTTCCGCCTCCTCCTTCGCGAACATTACTGCTTCGCAGAAGGAGGTGACGGCTTCCCAAGCCCTCTCGCTCCGTACCATGGCCTGGACCAAGGCCGGACGCGAGAGATCGCCACCGCCAATCGCCTCCACGAGGACACGGCGGTGCTCCGCCCAAGCCGGGCAGACCTCCACCGTATGCTCCACCGTGTCCTCCGGGCGATCCACACAATGGTGACACCCGGGCGTTTCCTCCCGCCTTATCCGGAACAGGAACCTCCCGAAACAACCGTGTCCGGTTAGGACCTGCGTCAGGCGGAAGGTGAGGACGCCGTGGCGCCTCTCTAGCCACTCCTCAAAGAGGGGACTTATCGCCGCAATTGTGGCGTGCCCAGCGCTGGGTTGCGACAATCGCACTCTCCATGCCGCCCTGAGATCCCGCCGGAGCTCTGTCCGCTGTACCGTGATTTCTCGCGGCAGCGGAGCTACGCCCCGGCGTTTCGCCTCCTCGCGCCACTCCCAAACGTGCGCGAGGACTTTTGCCTCCAGATCCCATGGCGGTAATCCGGCAAGGAGGCTCGCCGCCTCACCGGAGACCGTACGGTATCCCCGGACCAGCCGGATGGCCATGACCCTTTGGGGCGCGTTCAACCAGCGGGCTGGCCGCCGCCTCAAGGAACGCGCCCACACCGGTGCCCCGTAAAGGGCCATGGACCGCACGACCCCCGCGTAGAGCCTCCGGCAGGAGGCGTTTGGCCCCCCTAGATTGGGCAGGAGCCGCTTTAAGGCAGCCCCGGCCCTTGATATTTTCACCCTAGGTTTACAAACTTGAGAATTATTTAATTATACATATTTTATTATAAATAGAATTAAGGACTATTAGTAGTTTCTGTCCATTTCAAGCATTTTTGGGCATTCCCCTTTATAATCTCTTTGTGGCTTGGTATAACATCTGTATAAATATTATCTAGGCATGTTGCATTATTAGGGATTATTCTAGTGGGCTCCAAAAATATGTTTGCAAGATTGTAAGACTGAAACAGACTTAATATTTTACTACAAGAACCTGAGTTTTCTAATAAATTAACATTAAAATCACCGCAAGTGATAATGGACTTGTTCGAGTTACAAATCTTGTTTAACACTTCATCCATTACATTTTCAAAGCAGTCATACAATCCTGAAGGGGGTCTTTACACACTTAATACAATAAACTGCTCCAACTCTATACAGGCTAATTCTATTGTCCGCTCAACAGATAGGCTCACAATATCCTTACGTTCTTTAAATTTATGCTGGTTGCTTACTAAAATTAAGGAGCCCCCATGTATAGCATTTACTCTGCTGAACGAACTACCAACCTGGTGATTATTAAAACTGAACAAGAACTGGTGGGTTTTAAGCCAATGTTCTGTTATACAAAGAATATCAATACTGTTAAAAATCATAAATAATTCTACTTTTAAAAATCTTTGTTCATAAATCCTTGAATGTTGATAGGAATTGTTTGAAAATTCCTTGATTTTTTTTCAATTTGTTCCATTGTTTTAACCTTGCACCAGGTTTGTACTATTTACTGATTTTAAACTTTTATTTGAATTATTTTTACAATTCTGTACATTATTGCTAGAGGTTGCCTTTATTGATAAATGATTTTATTTCTGTAAGTAGGTTTGTTACAAACACTTTTACACGTCAATCATATTTTTAAAACTAGATGAGGTCGGCGTTTCATAACTGGCTACTCTGAGAAGAAAGGCCGAAACAAACTCAGAGGTCACAGTCTCTTTTAAAGTCCAGACATAATCTTGGTCAGATCATGTGAAGACCATGTAGATTTGTGTCTGAAACGGTCTTTTGAGGAAAAACCATACAGATTGAGCGGACCTGTCCAGTCAGTGCACGCATTAGTCAGTATTGTCTTAGTTTCTAATTTAAATGATTATCAATGTCAATTTGTGATACCAAATTATTGGCTCAATTATTTGATATGTCATAGCTTTGCTCAATAGAAGCAATTTGTTTAGCTAAATTCTTGGCTGTAATACAAAAGTAATATGATAGCGACACAGCTATCTGTCTTTTACAATATTTTGACAAATAGTACCTATCCACAAAATATCTATCTTTAGTCAAATATAAATTATTACCAACATAATTTTTAGTATCAATTAGATGGAATAAATTGTTATTATCTGTCAAATTAAACAATGTCGTATTAATTTCATACCTAAAGTTGTTTTCTTCCTGTGGCAAACTTTGGATAAAGGGGAATGTGAACATTACAATTTTTCTTAACTTAAGGTTGCATAATGATCTATAATATTAGAGTAATTCTCCTTTGTTCACATTACGTCTATTACCAATAAACATTAATAATGTAGTATCCTGGTTAAAATTGCATTTCATAATTTTATTCGTTATGTCCAATAAAGAACAACCAGGCATACAGTAGTTCATAATTGAGTGTCCCGGACATTTATTTGTCATCAAGTGGCCTAGATCCTTTCCAATTTCATCACAAAAAAGTACAATTTCTATAATTACACTCTGTTTAGGGAGACAGAATGGCAAACTTTTTTCTAGGTTAAATGAATACATATCTAATTCTTTCATCTATCTATTAAGTTTTACATTCTTGATGAAGAACGTTTGTTTTTTGACCATACTATGTATTTGTTAATTTTTATGTATTTTTTAAGTTTATTTTTACTTATAACTACCCTCACTGATTTACTTAATTTTGAATCATTACCTGTTAAATCTATTGTGTAAGAGGGGATTATTGCAGAAACCATTGATGGCATAAGAGGCACCAATTCATTGAATAGGTTTTGATTCAACGAGGCAGTGATGTTAAGATTTGTAGTCTCTAGTTGTTCAATCTGACTTTGAGCCTCATGCAGCTGCTGTTGTAGAAAATATTTGTGGCTAAGAGTTTGTCCATACTCATTGCTACACTAGCTGAACGTGTCCACAACAACTTGGAGTCTGTCACTGGCTGCTATGGCATCAGTGTGTTGAACATAAATAACTGAGCCATTTTTGTTTTCAACTTGCTATTCTTTTCAAGGAGACCAAGGAACTCTATTTCATTTTCATCTCTTTCCCTAATCAGTTGGGCTCCGTGCTCCTTAGACGCCATTAATTCGCTCAAAGCCTGCGTGAGTTTGAGCTCTTCAAGGCGAGCCCGCGCGCTGCAAGTCATAATCATGATTAGGGAAAGAGAAAAAGAGGATATTGGAAAATACTAGTGAATTGAGTAAGAGATGATTAGTTGAATTGAAAATGAAATTAAGATCGTATAGAAAGAAGTTCTGTCACCAACTAATCAAGGTTATGTTTACGTTTTTAAGGTCATTGGCCTCTACTTGTAGCCGTAATAAAAGTGATCTAATTAATTGTAGACAAAATATTAGAACTTAAACTTAAACAATCTACTACTAAGTAAAAAATGCAACATTCGCTTGAGCCGGTAACTGTTAACGGATCACAATGAAATTTTTACACATAATGCATAAATTTACCACATAAAACACGTAACTACGCTATAGACTAGTTAATTAATTGGAAACAGGCCTTATTAAGAAGGAAATCTATTATTTAAAATTAAAAGGACTAATTCAGATCAGCTGTTAGCTGTAGTGTTGCCACAGGAGGAAAAAACATCACTGATAATCAAGAGAAAGTTACCCTTCTTTATCTTGCAGACATCCATAGAGTGAAAATTAAAGTTAATTTTGCTTTCGTAAAATGTGTCAATTTTTCAGGGTTTGGTAAGCTTCAGATAGCGTAGCATGCGTAGCTGCGTAGTCCGCGTAGCATGCGTAGGCGCATAGCCGACATAGCACGCGTAGCAACGTAGTCGTCGTAGCACACGTAGGTTCGTAGTCGTCGTAGCACGCGTAGCCTCGTAGTCGTCGTAGCACACATAGCCTCGTAGTCGGGTTAGACGAACAGCCTTGTAATAAGCGTAGCACGTGTAGTGGTGTAGAATGTATACCCATGCAGTCCGCATATACACGTAGTCAGCGTAGCACGTGTAGTCACACAAAAACAAACCAAAGACCAGTTGTCGGTGGAGCAAAATAAACCCTGCAAAATATGTGCATTACGAATCGAAAGTATGCCATCAATACGACGGTAAACGTTGAATTAAATGAGTATTTATTGCAGCGCTAGCTATTTATTCCAGTGGACGCATGAAGTTATAGCAAGCTATAGATCACTATCGTTTGAGTAATTTATGCGGCCTACTCAAATGTCCTTTCTTTAGTATTGTTCGTCCAATCATTGAACTCCTTAAATCTAAATTCAGTTGCACGATTGCTGACAATTGCGTGCACTGACTGGACATGTCCACTCAATTTGTGTGGTTCTTTCCTCAAAAGACCATTTCAGACACCGATCTACATAGACTTCCCATGATCTGACCAAGATTTTGTCCGGACTTTAAAAGAGACTGTGACCTCTGAGTTTGTTTCCGCCTTTCTTCTCAGAGTAGTCAGATAGGAAATTCCGACCTCATCTAGTTTTAAAAAAATACGATTGACGTGCAAAAGTGCTTGTTCAAACCTACTTACAGAAATAAAATCATTTATCAAACTTTGCTGATATTTTTAAATTCTCAACACAGACACGTTCAAAAACCATTCCCAATATAGTGAATCCTAAATAAATAAACGAAAATATCCTTCAAACATAAACACTCAACTGGATGATATTATACCCAACTCATAAGTTCGTATTACTATGTTATTGAAACTATTAATATCCGAACTCAAACGGATATCTAACATAATATAGATTTCAATTACGAACAAAATTGATGGTCCGTACGCGATCTTATGAGCGGGATATTACGGGACGAGAAATCTCTTATAGGTAACCTAAAATAATGGATTGGGGAAGTGCTTACATTGTGATATACCTACATTGTTATATGTTCCTTCTACGAGGTTGGTGTTTGGTGGATCTTCTACATATATGGTTCTTGTGGTGATGCTTCTAAAGAAGACAAAAGATAGATTCAATGAGTTCTTTTTATATTAATACTAGCTGACCCGGCAAACGTTGTTTTGCCATATAAATTATTTCTAGGGAATTTCTAGTGTCCCTAGAAATAATTTCCAACCCTTATCATTTAGGGGTATGAAAAATAGATAGTAGCCGATTCTCAGACCTACTGAATATGCATATAAAATTTGATAAAAATCGGTCAAGCCGTTTTGGAGGAGTATGGTAACTAACATTGTGACACGAGAATTTTATATATAAGACTATCGACCTGGATCCCTGCTTTGCATGGTTGCAACAATGTACCTACTGAAGTTGCAATATGTCAAAACTATTTGGATGAAATTTTCAAAATGGTGTTGAAAACCGCATCAAAATCCATTTTGTAGTTTAGAAGAAACGCAACTTTATTCTATACTATGTACTATTAGTGACCTGCCCCTGCTTCGCATGGTTTTTAAGACTTGAGATATCATTTAAGTTTAATAAGAAAATAATGCACATAAACTTTCCACAACAAATTCTCTAAACGACGGTGAAACCCGCTTCAAAATATATTGCACAGTTCAGAAGAACAACGCGGTCACAGACACAAATACGAAAAGCGACTTTAATCATTATGCACTAGCGGACAAAGACTCCGGGACAGTACGCAAAAAAAAAAAAATGCAATTACATTGTAGCGGTATCTACGTCGCCACATGCGATCTGCGCGTCATACTGGCGTCACGCAAATCCTGCATCTACGTAATATATATACTAGCATATACAACGTGTAACATAATTAACGCAAGACCTCATACGCCCCAATTATAGAGTATTGATTTAAAAGCATTATAAAAAAAAAAAACGTTCATTGGGTCTCAAACAGTTACATTTGCAGATGTGATTGAGACAGCCCCAGTAAGTAATTAATAATACTTGTGTCGGGGTTGTCTCAATCTTTCCCTTAGTTGATAGCTTATACACTAATAAGACTCTGTAACAATTAAAATGAATCTAATAAAACTAATTAGCTGTGTAATTTAGAAACAAAGAGAAAACAATGACATAAAAAGTAATTAGCAGCTCTGTGTATTGTGCAATTGTGAGTATGAGTTTGTGTGACTGTAGTAGTGTGTGATCGTGGGTTTGTTTGTTGTGTATGTATGTGTGTGTTTTATGTTTCTGTGTGTTTATGTATGAGTTTAGGTGTTAGCTGATAGTGCCAATAAGAATAGAAGTTAAAGATACAATTAGCTGATCACAATGTATAACATTATGGTAAAGAAGAGAAGTATTCATGTAAGTCTGACTAGAATATGCTATGTTTCTTCGTAATTTAGAGTTTTTAACCACTCGTATATAACTTTTTTGCATTGATGCGAGACCTCATGGTGGAACTTATGTTTAGCGTTAATTTTATTGTAAATGTAGGATGACTGGCATACATACTGACGCCTTGTAAAAACCGTTCGTACCGGTATAGAGGAAGCCACAATATATTTTCTCCTCCTAGCCTGTCTTTCTGAGCTAACTGGAACGTATTTATGTAAATATAGAATGATGTTTAAAAGGTATAGGTAGTTTCCTGACTGATAATAGACCACCAATTCTATATAGATCGAGTGTGGGATATATGGCTTAAAATAGATTACTTTTAAAAGTGACCTTTGGGCTCTTTCTAACTCTAGAAACTTAGTTTTGGCAGCCCCTCCCCAGACAGGTAAGTAGTATGTGATTACTGACTGCGTGAGTGCTATGTAAATGTTGTTGAGTGTCATTTGAAGCATCATATGTCGTAGATTTTTAAAAATCCACATAAATTTTCGAACACGCGACATATAAAACTCGACATGCGAGTGCCACGTCAGACACTCGTCGACTGTAACTCCCAAATATATTGCGAACGGTAATTGTTTAATGGGTTTGCAGTCGCAGCTCTGCCCTATGCTGTTTGGGAGGGGGGGCACATTGATTCACGGGGCACATTGGTACAGTATCTATATCTCAAAACCGATAAACGCTACACAGTCCGGCACATCACTAGAATGCTCAAGGACATTCACAAGAATGACAGTTGTAACACCGCTCGCCGCCAGTTTGCCGTTGGGCCTCAACGGTCACTAACGTGTTGGAAGTGGCGTGCGCCGCTGCCTACAAAAAAAATACGTGAAATGTAATTGTGTCTCAGGAGGATACTCTTAGTTGTTTTTGTTATTATTTGTTACTAAAGGTAAGTAAATATAGTTATTATTGTATTTTAAAATGTTTTTGATCGCAAGATTATTATATATTTGATAAAATTAATTGTTTGTGGAAAAAGTCCTTTGGGGCACTTTGATACGGTAATGAGCGAGGTACAATGATACGTATCAATCTGCCCCTCTAGTGTATTAAAGTGCCCCGTCAAAAATAATAGTTTATTTTATTGTTTTTTTTTTCTTTTTTTCAGAAAATGGTGCGCACGTACAAACCCAAAACTGATAGAAAAAATATCAATGAAGAAAACATTGAAGATGCAATACGTGAAGTATTGTCAAAGACTTTATCTATACGCAAAGCAGCCGACAAATATGGCATCAAAACTGCAACCCTACAACATCGCATAGAAAAAGCCAGAAAATCATTTGAAGCTACCAGAACATTATCTACAAATGAAGTATCCTCTTCATTACAAGCAGAATCTTCTTTATCACAAGCAGGTCCATCTTCACCACAAATAGCACCATCTATGGAGATGGCACAAATAGCATCATCTTCAGCACACACTACTACTGCAGCTTTATCATCACACACTGCTACAGCTACTTCATCAAACATCTATGGTTCCAAGTATACCGTTGCACAAGTTTTTTCAACCGAACAAGAAAAGGCATTGACTCAATATTTATTGAATTGCAGTAAAATGCACCACGGCCTTACATTGAAAAAGCTTCTGACTTTGGCATACGAATACGCAGAATTATCAAAGTGTAATTATCCAAAATCAATAAAAAATAATATAAATAATAAATATTCCTTAAGTAACTTAAGAGACTGATTATGGCTAATGTGCACTCTTAATAAAAAGTGTTTTGCGATCTCAATCAATAAAATTGTTTTATTTCTTAATTTTAAGTAATAATACAGTTTATATTGGGTTTTTAGTCAGTTTAAATTTGCATTTCATATAGATCTAAAATACGTATCAAACTGCCCCACCCCATGTATCAAAGTGCCCCACTGGTGGGGCAGAATGATACAAAAATGATTTTTTCTTAAAATCAGTTTATCTCTATACGTCGCCAGTTTTTGCGGTTTTTGCGTAGCCAAAATATAAGCTGACATATCAGCCAATGCACACATCAAAACAAATATTTAAACATAATGCTTTATGGTCCTCAGAAAAGATATTGAATTTTTGTGTATCAAAGTGCCCCCACTCCCCCTACACATATGGATACGAATATTTAAGTTAGTAGGTACATGCTTTAGACCTTGCACTTGGAGAGAAACAAATGAAATTTGTTTTAGCAATATTAAGAGTTAGCAAGTTGGCTTTGAGCCATCTATCTGTGACCACTAACCCTTGTTCGGCCTTACTACGTACCCCTTCCCAAGTTTCGCCAAAGTAGACAATAACCGTATCGTCCGCATATGAGATGATTTTCCCACCACTACACTGTTCTTAAGTTACAGAGCTCGTTAATATACACTCGAAACAGTGGCGGGTCGAGCACGGAGCCCTGCGGAACACCGAAAACAACATTTTCCTCACTAAATAAAAAATAAATTATACAATGACCAAAACATTTTTAAAGGTAACTATTATTATTAAGAAAATCGTGTTGACCCTAGTATTACTTTATGCATTTAAAATTGAGTCTTATTGCCTCGAAATATGATTTAATTTTCTTTGGCTCAATCGGCGGTTAGTATTGCAAAATACATATTTTTTTAAAGAAATGCCTATGTTAATAGTTACTGAAATGGATTCTGTAGTCAATTATGTGCAAACTACTTTCAGGACTTGCGTTTAAACTGTTACACCTTGTATACAACTTCCCGACAACAATCATGGGTACAGTTGCCCACCATACACGACACCCGTCTGGTCGGAGGATCCTCCCTTTTCTATGGAGGTATGAGTGAACTTTACACCCTTTTCCCCGTACTTCTATAACATAATAAGTGTTACACACATGAATTGGAGATCGCCTTTTAAGCAAGGAGATGCTTGTGTTATGTCACTCCGCTCTTCCACTTACCTGAGTGCTACCTCTGGACTGCCTGAGTGACATGTCAAAATTTTGTTCCGTATTTTAAAATTAGTTTTATTTAACTTTTAAGTGTAATTATGGTGTAATAATATATCTAAGTGTAAAATAACTACATAAATACTCAGGATTACTGTTTTCCTGCAAATTTACAAAGTATAACATAGTTTTTGGTTACCCACCGTTACCGGCAACCTATTACGAACAGCTGATGTTCGACCTGCGGACTTAAACGGGGAGTATTGTTACTTTTATTCTATAATAAGCAGACAATCGTCACTTAGACTCTTTAACACATTGGTATCACAATTTTTGGTAGATTTGGCACCCTTCACTGGACTTAAGTCACTGCTTACCTACATAAATCTTAACGAAACTTGTTATTGTGAAATATAAAAATAATGTAATTCTAATAGTGTTCTATTGTACATAACGACAAAAGCGTTGACTATCGTTGTTTTCAATTGCAATCTTTATGCAAAACTAGAATTAGAATAGAATTTAAATCTATGCATCCTACCCACATAAGCAAAATAAAATCATAAGACAATAGAATCAATGTAACTTTGTACTTGATCTAATCATATCAGTTGCATTTCAATTAGATTCAGCAGCCTTCCTCATTTACCTTTAAAGTAATACTAACTTCTGCTATTTTTCCTTTCATTGCTAGCTTTCCTTTTATGTTATATTTTTTGTTAGGCTCTCTAATTAGTTCTCACCGTTTACTTAATTCTATTTTCAGTACTTATTCCTGAAACCATGCCTGTGATGACCCGTAAGGCCGTAGCTCAGGAGTTGGAGCTTAAATTGAAAACGACCCTTCAAGACCTTAAGGCTTCAAACAGTAAATGTGAACAGCTGTTGCAGGAAATAGATGATAGTGAGAAGGAAGTCGAGAAGGTCGTTTACAAGAATACAAGCTTAAAGCAGGAGCTAGTAGACCTACACCAACAATACCTGGATGTTGTCGATGAACGGGACAAACTGCGGTTGGTCACGGATGGTTTCAATAACTGCAGTAACTTATATGAGGAGGCTTTGTGTAAGGTTAGGGACCTAGAGGAAGAATTGATTCATGCAAATGTACGAATTGCTAAGTTACAGCAGCAAAAAGAATGTACTCCAGCTAAGGAAACTAATAACTTATATAGTGAATTATTCAATACCAATTGCAACCCTAATTCCTTAATAACAATAGATCTTACTGAAGATTCTATATTGAAACAAAATAATAATAGTTATAAAGTAACTCAAAACAAAATTAAAAAATATGCTAAACTGAATAGAATAATAAATAAATGCAATAAATTCAGGAAACAACAAAAACACAGTTCCAATAATATTAAACTAAGGAAAGAACGTGTTTTTCTAATAAATAAATTAAAAAACTATGAAATTAAATTAGAGGATAGTAAAAACATTTATCAAATTGACACTCAACGTTTACAATCTGGAATAGAGGTACTTGAAGAGTCACTACATCTACTTTATATTAAGTATGTGAGCTCTCAAAACCAAATAAAGGAACACATTCTTGCTGCTAACCAGTTAGTGGAAATGTGTAATGATGAGACAGCCAGAGTGGACCCGGTGACTTTGAGCACCACTCAATATTCTTGTCAAGAGGAATCCAACCTTGAGGCTCTCCAACCTAAGGCAACGGAGGAGCCGTCCCAGTCAGGAAGTGATCAGGCATCTATTCCTAATCAAGATCCACCAGCTATTGAACAAGGTTCATTGCAAGTAGTTCAGACAGAAGTTAGCTCCATTATGTTTTCTGATAGTTTTGGAAAAGGGTTAGGAAAATTACTTAGCATCAATCTGAGTCATTCTTCTCAAAACTATTGCATGCCTCAGACTTCCTATAAAAAAATTATGTCTTCAATAACTAGGAACGAATTTGATCCAAATGCCATTATTACTGTATTTATAGGTAATAGTTTTAATGTTACAAAAGAAGATATCACTAATAGTGTCACCAAACTTTTGAAGTTAAATTGTAAGAAAGTAATTTTGTGTGCTTTTCCATACTTTGAGCACTTGTCAAATAGGCAAAACAACGAGATTCACATGTTAAATAATTACATGCATTTCCTAGTTAGTCACCATAGTGACAAGTTTATATTTTTTGACACCAACATTTTTGTTGATAAGCTAAGATCGACTAGGGATACTGTGTATCTGCCCATTAGTTTTAGACATCAAATAGCTAGGCTATTAGCTTTTAATATTAACCCAGACATAATTAGTATGTCGAAGTCGTCTTTATTTAGCACCACAATTAGTAATAGTACTAATGTTAAGGTGATTAGCTCAAATATTTTAAACTAGTTTGTAAGACAACAGAAGGTACCACTAACAGTGTAGTTATACAAAATAACAAAAAGGTATTTTCTAGCACTAAACCAGCTATCTGTAAAAAAGGGGCTAAGCAGAAATCCTTGAAATTATTTCATCAAAATATTCAAGGTTTTTCTTCGAAACAATTGGAAATTGTAGCGCGCACCGTTTCGGAACGTACCCATTTTGACCGCTAAGTTGGCAGTACGGTGAGTGCGCCGCAAAATAATACCAACCGAAAGGCGCGTCCTGCCGCCCGCGCCTCATATCCCCTCTGAGTCTCCCAAAAAAACACGACGCAAAAGACGCTCGCACCCCGGGCGCGAATATAAGTTAATTAGTACCTATTGATTGTATTGATGTATCTCCCTGTGTTTTATTGACATTATACTGTTTCAAATAAGTGTGCGGACATTTTTACTCCACGAACCCCTACAAGTGGCTGCCCAACGTGCCGCGAGTGGTAATAGTGCTCGTTCGAACTTAATAATTTTCGTTACTCGCGTGTGTTCGCCATTACCATGCCTCGGAAGAAGATCGTGGATCAGGCGGCAGCGCTCTCAGGCGATGAGGCCGAGATCGACGGCGACAATGAAAACGTTGCAAGTTTTTCATCAGGACAAGTGGCCGCCATGATGGCCGCCATGCAGCAATCCCAAACGGAAGCGTTCGAGCGCCTGTTGGAGAAAGTTGTTAGTCGCCAACCGCCATCCCCAGTTCCAAACTCTGCGTCTGCATCACCGGCCGTCGGCAGCGGCACCTTCACGCACTGCACCGCCCGCTTTGGCGGTGACGCCGACGAGTCCGTGGACGCCTTCATAGACGCCATCCAGAGCTACAAGGACTGCGCTAACGTTTCTGAGGAAAATGCCCTCAGGGGCCTCTCTATGGTGCTCACGAATAACGCCGCAATTTGGTACCAGGGAGTGAAGAAGGAGATCGATACATGGGGGGATTTCATCGAATTATTAATAAACACCTACGGTGATAAAAGACCGCCACACCGCATTTATATTGAATTGTTCGATCAAAGACAAGGTGATCAAAATACGGACGTGTTCGTCGCTAAATGCCGTGCATTGCTGTCAAAAATTCCCGCCAACGAAATATCCGATAAAGCGCAAGTCGATATGGTGTATGGCCTACTTGACGCACGGATACGAAAACACCTGAGGAGGGAGGACTTTACGAACTTCTCCGGTATGCTTCGCCTCGCCCGTTCCATCGATATTGAAGTTTCTGAAACGCGTACTCAGACGCACCCGCAGCCCGGCCCGCCATCCAGCGGCCGCTCCACAAAGTCGGCGAGCGCCGGCGCCGGCCCCGCCAACCGCAACGGCAGCACGGCGCGGGCGACCGCGCCGCAGCCGCGCCGCTCCACAGCGCCAGCGACGCCGAGCGCGGGCAGCGCAGCACCAGCAGCGTCGTCGAATACGGTTGATAACGCGTCGAATCAACATGCGAAACCTAGATGTGTTTATTGTAAACAATACGGACACGTGCGTGACGAGTGTACTAAATTAATTAATAAGAGCCGTGGTAATGATAAGTCTCTAAATTGTTATGGTTGCGGAGCGAAAGGAGTAATGAGGTCGCAATGTGCTAAATGTAACAATAACTTGTCCTTTTCATCTGTTACAATCGAAACTTATCCGTCAGAGTTGGTAAGTGAACACAAACCTATTAATCCTCCTACATTCTCAAATAACACTCCAAGTCATAATATTGCCCGTAGTCGTAGTAATAGTGTTTATCTAAATAAACAAAAACGCGATGCTTATACAAATAGTTATCGTAGATCGCCGTGTTTACAATCGCAACCATGCGAACGCATTAATAATAATAATTTCTGTTGCGATTGTCGAACTCGTATTAATTCATGTAAGTCAGATGAATGTTATTCGCGTTGTTGTGACTGTAATAAAGTAAATCTAGTACGTTCGAAGTTCCCGGTAATTGAACCGATCTCAGGTACTCTTGTAGACTCGCCTGATAGGGTAGATGTGCCTATTATCGATAATTATGATAGTGACTCACCTGTTAGGGTAAATGTACCAGTTATCACAGGCAGTCATAGTCACTCATGTGTTAGGGTAAACTCACCTGTTACCGTTAATTATGATAGGGACTCGCCTGATAGGGTAGATGTACCTATTATCGATAATTATGATAGTGACTCACATGATAGGGTGAATGTACCAGTTAACACAGGCAGTCATAGTCACTCATCTGTTAGGCTAAACTCACCTGTTATCGTCTCAGCTCGTGGATTGTGCTGCTCAAACATTGACCAGTTTGACACGACTTCAGTAGTTCCTACATTTTGCGCCGACACTACGGCGACTACTACTTGGGGTTGTGTTACTTCTACGGTCCCTCTCTCTGCGTCACATGTTCTACCAAAGACGACCGCACTTTCAAAGCAGCAGAGGCCAGTGCTCAGTATCCAGGTTCTGGGTTTACGGGGTATGGCCCTTATTGATACGGCTGCTAGGTGCTCCATAGCGGGACATACACTATTTAAAATATTTAAGGAAAAGGGACTTACCTTTGGATCCCAACAGGTTTCCGTGAAGCTGGCTGACGGTGTCGTCCGTTCACGCGAAGTCCTGGTGGCAACTGTTGACGTCAGCATCTCTGTGGGAAAAATTGTTCGAGTGGACTTCGTCATTTTTCCCGATGCTGACAGCAATGATACTCTTCTTGGTATCGACTTCCTCAACTCTTCAGGTATGGTTATTGATTTTTCTGCTTCTTCCTGGCACTTCTCTGGGTGCACGCAGACTTACCCGCTCGAGTATGAGGGTGAACCAACGTCACAGCCCAACCCAATCTCCTCCGTCTCTTCTATGTCGTTAAGGGCTGACGAAGGTTTGTTGCTTACCTGTGATCAACGCCAGCAGCTCACCGATTTACTTCAGCACCATGAAGATGCCTTCCGTCTAGGAGGAGAGGCTACTAGCTTCGCCGAGCATCATATTGATACGGAAGGTCATGCTCCTATAGCGGTGCCTCCTTACCGCCTCACGCCCGCGAAGAGGGCTGCAATGGAGGCGGAGATCAACAAGATGTTGAAGGATGGTGTTATTGAGGAGTGTGAGTCAGCATGGGCTGCACCCGCTCTCCTCGTCCCTAAGAAGGATGGCTCGACTAGGTTCTGCGTCGACTATCGTCGACTCAATGCAGTTACGAAAAGCGATACTTACCCTCTGCCGGTCATCGAGGACCTTCTTCACGCTACCAAGAGGGAAGGGTACATGAGTAGCATAGATCTCCGGTCAGGCTACTGGCAGGTGATTGTATCACCTGCAGACAGGGACAAGACAGCCTTCGTGTCGCCTTTTGGTACGTACCGTTTCATTCGTATGCCATTCGGTCTCAAGAACGCTCCCGCCACTTTCCAGAGGTTAATGGACCGATTTCGATCTGGAAGTGCCTTGAAGGACGTTACGTTATTGGTTTATTTAGATGATCTGCTGGTTCTGTCAGATGGGCCGTTCCAGAAACACCTGGAAGACCTGGACGCTGTGTTCAACCGCCTACGTGTTTTTGGGTTGCGTGCTAACAGGGACAAGTGCAACTTTGCCTGTAATCAAGTTAAGTACTTAGGCCATCTTATTACTCCTAACGGTATAATGCCCGATGAGTCCAAGGTGCATGCTATTCAGCAGATGAATGAGCCAACCAACCTCAAACACCTGAAATCCTTCCTACAAACCTGTTCGTGGTTTAGGAAGTTTGTGCCAGGGTTTTCCGAAATAGCTCAACCGCTCACCAAGCTCACTAAGAAAAATGAGCCATGGACTTGGACCGAAGACCAGCGGCGAGCCTTCAATGAGCTGAAGGAGAGGCTCATCACAGCACCAGTCCTCGTACAGGCAGACCACAGTAAACCTTTCATTATACATACAGATGCCAGTAATTATGCACTAGGTGCCGTTCTCCTGCAAGGTGAAGGTAACGACGCGCACCCCATCGAGTACTCTAGTCGTTTGCTGACTTCTGCTGAACGTAAGTACTCAACTACGGAGCGAGAAGCCCTCGCCGTAGTCTGGGCCGTAGAAAAGTATCGCCCATACATTGAGGGTCACCCAGTAGTTCTACGTAGTGACCATCAACCACTGAGGTGGTTATTGACCTTAAAGTCTCCCAGTGGCAGGTTGATGCGCTGGGCCCTTAAATTACAAGCTTTTGACATAAAGTACGAGTACACTCCTGGTAAGGTAAATGTCATTGCCGATGCACTTAGCCGACCTAACTGCAATGAGTCTTCACAAGAAAACTGTGGGGTCTGTTCAGTGATCATAGATGTACCACGCAAGAGTCCAGCTGATCTGCGATCTGCTCAGCTAGATGATCCTGAGGTGAGTAAGATCATCAATGATATAGAAAACACCACTGACCTTCTGTCTTCTACTCGTTGGTTAGAGCGCGGTTACCTTATGGACCAGGGTGTCCTCTATCGTCTCGCTCCAGACTCGGAATCCGAGGAGCCGCAGTTGGTAATTCCCGTATCCATGCTTAATGATGTTATGGATGAGTTCCATAACGCTCCTACCGCTGGTCACCAAGGTGTGGATCGTACAATTGATCGTATCAGACAGCGATACTACTTCACAGGTATGCGTAAATACGTTATGGACTATTTAAAGAATTGTGTCGACTGTCAAAGATATAAGTTCTCCAATCAAAAGCCCGCCGGTCTTTTGCAGACACCTATTCTACATCAAAGGGGTGAAGTACTGGCTGTCGATCTGTTCGGCCCTCTACCAGAGGCTGAAACAGGAGAAAAGTGGGTATTTCTTGTCGAGGATACTGCCACTCGATGGGTGGAGTTATACGCCCTCAAGGAGGCTACAGCTGAGGTATGTGCCAAAATAATGATTGAAGAGTATTTCCTTCGATACGGGTTTCCCAGGCGTGTCATTTCTGACAATGGAGTGCAGTTCATATCAGCAGTGATGCAACAATGCATGTTTCTTTTCGGTGTCAAGCAGAACCTGATACCACTCTATCATCCTGAGGCCAACCCGGCAGAAAGAAAGAACCGAGACCTGAAGATCCAACTGGCAATGCTGGTCAAGAATGAGCATCGCATTTGGCCCCAATTCTTATCACAGGTACGGTTCGCCCTCAACTCTGCTACTTGTTCGACCACAGGACTAACACCCGCATACATGACGTACGGCCGCGAAATGCGGACACCATTCGATGCACAGCACGATATGCGCGCAATCCTGGATAAGGAAACGTATGTACCTCAGGTTACGCCATACTTGTCAAAATTTATCGACTCTTTGAAGGAGATACGAGATCGGGTTGAAAGACGCCAAGACCTTCGAAAGGAGTATGCTGACGCTTCCCGACGCCAATCTCCAGTTTTCCAGGTTGGTGACCAAGTATTGCTAACCACTCATTCTCTAAGTAATGCCTCAAAAGGTTTAACTCGAAAGTTTATGCCTCAGAGAGATGGACCGTACACCGTCAGTAAGGCTATTAGCCCCACGACCTACGAGTTGGTCGATAGTCAGGGTCAGTTGTTAGGTCGTTTCCATGTTTCGGACCTTATGTCCCTAATTAGTAACCAGACTGACACTATAGAGCCGGTCCAGCCTCGCCGTCTACGAGGTCGGCCGCCTAAAGCCAAGAGGAAGGTGCGCTCTTAGTTTTATGCCAAATCACTCTCGGGCCGATGTCGTGACTTGGAGGAGGAGAATGTAGCGCGCACCGTTTCGGAACGTACCCATTTTGACCGCTAAGTTGGCAGTACGGTGAGTGCGCCGCAAAATAATACCAACCGAAAGGCGCGTCCTGCCGCCCGCGCCTCATATCCCCTCTGAGTCTCCCAAAAAAACACGACGCAAAAGACGCTCGCACCCCGGGCGCGAATTAATTAGTACCTATTGATTGTATTGATGTATCTCCCTGTGTTTTATTGACATTATACTGTTTCAAATAAGTGTGCGGACATTTTTACTCCACGAACCCCTACAAAATTGAATTGTTTTTGGAAAAAACAATGTTTGACATTGTTTGTATATCTGAGCATTGGTTAAAAGATTCTGAAATGTTAATTAATTATGAGAATTATAGTGTGGCCAGTTGTTTTACCCGAAAATCAATGCTGCGTGGTGGTTCACTAATCCTAATTAAAAGATGTATTAAATCTAAAACTCGTAAAGACATAGTTGAACTATCGGTTGAACATAGCATTGAACTGTCTTGTGTTGAGCTAGATAAGCATATTATAGTGTGCGTTTACAGACCCCCAAATTATCAAAACTACTCTATATTTGAGTCAGTAATGGAAGATGTTTTGGCAAAACTTGCAACTGGCAATATATCAGTAATTATCTGTGGTGACTTTAACATTAATATTTTAGAAAATAATTCAAATACCAGTAGATTATTAAATTTGTTTAAATCATTTAATTTGTCAAATGTGTTTGTAGAACCAACCCGAATAACTACAACTACAGCTACATGCATTGATAATGTATTTTGTAGCTGCGACTATTTAGATAAAGCCATCGTTAATTATCTCCCTTCCGATCACAGCGGTCAAACCGTAACTTTTGAGTCCAACATCATAATACAAAAACTGCAGATACAATCCAGACCAATAACATCTGTTAATTTAAATAATTTTAATAACAGTTTAATTTGTAAGTTGAGTAATCAGGACCTTACAATGAACAATGTTAACATTTTGTATAAAGAATTCTTTTCGGTAGTCCAAACAGAGTTCAATTATTCTTTTAAGAAGAGCACTAAAAGTATCTGCCCTAAGTTTTTATTTAGTGACTGGGCAACTAAGGGACTTAGGAAAAGTAGGGAAATACTTTTTGAGCTATATGGCCTTAAGCCTTATATTAACACGGAAACTTTTAATAAGTATGTTGCTACTTACTCTAAAATTTTTAAGAACACTTGTAAGGCAGCCAAAGCCTCGTACATTAGCAACAAGGTCAAATCAGCAGACAATAAAATAAAGACTGTTTGGAAAATTATCAATAATGAAACGAACAGGAACAAAAAGCATAATTCTGATTATACACTGGAGACGACACGTGGTCTCATTTGCGATAGCAAAGAAGTTGCTCAAGAATTTGTAAATTTCTTTACCAGTATCCCAATTAAAACTACTGACACTTTAAATTCCTCGCCCACGCTCGCTTTTGATTTAGTAAGGGCGAACGTTTCGGTCTGCCCGATTGAATTTAACTTTAAGCATATTAACCCCATAACAGTAATAAAAGCTTTTAAGCAAATCAAGATCAAATTGACTGAAGATCTTTGGGGAATGTCCATTAAAGTCTGTACATCCATAATTGACACTATAGCGCCTTACTTAGCCTTCATATTTAATTTGTGTGTGGATCAAGGAGTCTTCCCGGATTTAATGAAATACAGTAAGGTAATACCACTTTTCAAATCCGGGGACAGCAAAGACACCAATAATTATAGACCCGTATCCGTGTTGCCAGTTTTCAGCAAGGTATTTGAAAAGGTAATGCTTAATCAAATGCTCATTCATTTTAACACAAATAAAATCTTACACAATCAACAGTATGGTTTCACCAAGGGACGTTGTACGACTGACGCTGGGGTCACCTTATTAAAACACATATTTACGGCGTGGGAAGAGGCCCAGGACGCCATAGGAATCTTTTGTGACCTCTCCAAGGCATTTGATTGCGTCGATCACGAAACCTTGCTCTTGAAACTTGAGCATTATGGACTTGGAATACTTGCGCTCAGTCTAGTAAAATCTTATTTAAAGGATAGGCAGCAGCAAGTTCAAATAAATGGTGTCAATTCACTTAGTTTAAAAGTAGAAATGGGAGTTCCACAAGGCTCGATATTGGGTCCTTTCCTCTTTTTAGTGTATATTAATGATCTACTCCATTTATTAAAAAATCAACCACAAATGGTGTTATTTGCTGACGATACTTCTTTAATTTTTAAGGTAGAAAGAAGTGCTACAAATTTTGACGACGTTAATAACGCCCTAATGCAGGTCCAAAATTGGTTCACTGCTAATAATTTAGTATTAAATGGGAAAAAAACTAAGTGTATACGATTTTCTTTACCTAATGTCAAAAGTAGTGATTGTGAGATAGTATTGAATCAAGAGAAACTAGAATTCGTCGATAAAACTGTTTTCCTGGGGATCACGCTCGACTCGAGGCTTCAATGGGGTTCTCATTTAACATCTCTGGCGGGACGGCTAAGTTCAGCAGCATATGCTGTCAGAAAAATCCGTCAATTTACCGATGTAGATACCGCGAGGTTAGTCTATTTTAGTTACTTTCATAGTATCATGTCTTACGGTATTTTACTTTGGGGACGGGCTGCAGACGTCGATTCTATTTTTATTCTGCAGAAAAGAGCCATCAGAGCCATATATAATCTCCGCAGGCGCGATTCTCTAAGGGAACTGTTTAAGGTTATTAAGATCTTGACGGTACCTTGTCAATATATCTATGAAAACATCATGTACGTAAGAAAAAATGTACATCTTTTTACTAAAAGAGGTGATAGACATAATTATAGTACCAGAAATAGGGACCTATTAGTTCAACCAGGTTTCAGACTGGCTAAAGTGGACTCATCTTTCATGGGGTACTGTTTAAAATGTTACAATAAAATACCTCCTCACATACTTCAACTGAATGAGACGAAATTCAAAGTTTGTATAAAACGCACACTATGCAGCCAGGCATATTATAAGTTGGGGGATTATATCGCTGATAAAAATGCCTGGCTCAATGCTGGTCCTGCTCCACAACCACAACTAATTGATTAACATTTGAAAATACTGTTGGAGCTGCTGAAGATTGTAAGACTACCTTTGCTTTGTATAAACTCAATCTCCTTTGTATTATATAATTACATAGGACAAGTGTGAGTACTATGTACTATCGAGCTACCATTTACCGGGTAATGTCTTTCATTGACTTGAATGTGTCCTGGCGGCTGATAGATGTCATGCTCACTCAAATGTCTCGCTGACGGTGGCGCGTGTGTTGGATCATTTAGCTCCCTTCAAAATGGTTGAGCTGAATGGTGCTGATCCATGCGTCATGTTCGTGAACGGGCGCTGTCAGTTGGGACTGGTCATCTCTTAGCCACCACGGCTTATTTTTAATTATTTTATTATGGATTGTTTTGTTTGAATTTATATTTGCTGTACACTGGACACTCAATGTGTACGTCTTATTTACATCGTTCTCACATATAATTATACCTATATACAAGATTAATGATGTAACTAATATTTATGTAACAATATAATTTAAAAGAGTGTCCATGGAGTTTCTTGCCCGTTCTTCTCCATAGGTACCTACTACGCTTTGGAATGGGCAACTAGCTTCATATTTCTGACTGACCGACCACTTGACAATTCAAAAGTGCCTGTAAATGGTTTAATTGAAATAAATGCTTTGAGTTTGAGTTTGAGTTTTTACCGTTATAGCAGGTATGAAATTGAAAAACTAAAACAGAAAATCAAAATAAAATAAAACACAAAAATATAATTACAAAAAGGAACGCACATTTGTGATGCATGAGAGTGAAAAAAATTACTCTTTTAATAATAAAGCTAGCGGCATGAATGATATCTTATTGATAATTCACTAGTTAATAAAACAACACCAAATGCTGGAAACATTATTAGTTTATTTGTCAAAACGACATTTAAAAAAAAATATTCGTTGAAAATATAATGGTTATCAACGACGGTAATGGTAAAATGGTATAAACAAAATGAATACTTTGTATTGCCTCGACGGGCTCTTCTGACAGCTGCCAGGCGATTGTGCATGCTGTTTATTAAGTTTTTTATGCGATGTTGCGGGATATTTGGCCATTCTTCCACTAACACATGTATCAGGTCTCGAAGTGTAGCTGGGGTGGGGTTTCGATTCCCTACACACCTCCCAAGCTCGTCGCCAGCATGTTCAATTGGATTCAGGTCCTGGCTCCTTGCAAGCCAGTCCATGCGATTGTTGCCAACGTCCTGAAAAAAATAATTTACAATTTGAGCTGTAAGTATGTGGCCTGAGGTTGTCATGCATGAATATTGAACTTTCATCCATATTAATTAAATATGGGCCGACATGCTCATTAAAAATTTCTCCCACATATCGTACACTAGTTCGCATGCCATTTTCTATCAGCACTAACTTCGTGCGACTCTCTGAAGAGATTGCCGCCCAAACCATAATAGATCCACCGCCGAACGGCACTTCTTCTTTCAAAACGAGCTGGAACAAAACTCCCCCCTGGCCGTCGGCAGACTCTTTGCCACACATCATGTGCATACAGCATAAATCTGGATTCATCTGAAAACATTACTCTTGCCCATTCTTCGTCTCCCCACTGTGCTAGTTCGCGGGCGTAACGTAATCTTGCTACCCGATGTTCCCTTTCAGGTTTTGTCCATATGTGGGATCAAATTAGCTTCAAGGAGCCACTACCTTACAATCCGCTCGCTTACGTCGTCTCTTCGGTTCTCCTGAAGTTTATTTGTTAATTCAACTGCCGTGAGGTGCCGATTTCGGAGCATGGTCTTACAATAAATAACAATTTATTTGGGGCCGGCGCAGTATGACGCCTTCTTAGAATAAAATAGACATAATTAATACTTGTTCCAAACATTTATTTATAGCGTTTTCTCTGGCTGCTGCTATCAAAGTAGATCAGCCATTATCAGGGAAAAGGAAATGCGTCAAGATAATTTACGTATATAGGACGTTTCTAATACTTCCTACTCACATATAACTTACCGTATCATATCCAGAAACGATTTAGGATAATTTATGAGCAATAAATTATCAAAGTTTAACCCTTTCTAAGCATAATTCATAATTCAATATCTCTCCCACCGATGGGGTCTTCACGTGGCACATATAACTACGGGTTAGAGATAATTGTTTTTGTTCCAGGTTTGAGTGTCTGTGCGTCTGAGCAATGCCTTCAATGCACCTTGGATGCAGATATAATATATATATATATATATATATATATATATATATATATATATATATATATATATATATATATATATATATATATATCCTACCAGTTTCATGGAATCTTTGATAAATGATTTTAACTCTGTAAGTAGGTTTGTACAATCACTTTTACACGTCAATTATATTTTAAAAACTAAATGAGGTCGGCGTTTTCAATCTGACTAGGTACTCTGAGCAGAAAGGCCGACATAATCTTGGTCAGATCATATCAAGACCATGTAGATTGGTGTCTGAAACGGTCTTTTGAGGAAAAACCACACAGATTGAGTGGACCTGTCAGTGCACGCATTTGTCAGTAATCGTGCAGCTTCAACTAAGAACTTGAGGAGCACAACGATTCGACGAACAATACCAAAGAAAGCACATTACTTTACAGTATGACAATTACTTTTACACGTCAATCATATTTTTGAAAACTAGATGAGGCCGGCGTTTCCTAACTGACTACTCTGAGAAGAAAGGCCAAAACAAACTCAGAGGTCACAGTCTTTTTAAAGTCCAGACATAATCTTGCTCAGATCATATCAAGACCATGTAGATTGGGGTCTGAAATGGTGTTTTGAGGAAAGAACCGCACAGATTTCACTGGACTGGGCCAGTCAGTGCACACATTTGTCAGTAATCATGCAGCTCAACTAAGAACTTAAACAGCTCAACGATTCGACGAACAATACCTTTAAAAAGGTAGGAAAGTCATTGCAAGCCCGACTGCTCAACCCATCTCACGTTCAACAGTCCCTTTTTCGAATACAATAGTGAAATACTTACATAAGTAAATGGATATCCATTTTACAATATGCAATATCGCAGTCACAAGAACTATATCATATATGTCGTTATCACAACCTGTTGCCTGCCAAAGTTCGCCAACCCGCTAAGTTTCCACACATAACTAAGATCTGTTTTCATAGGTTTATGAATATTTGCTATTTATTTGATTATATTAATACAATCTTCATGAGGAAACTTCCTTTAGGAACGTGATTTCTGAACTTATACATATACATATTCGTCGAAACAGTCACAGTACAAGTTTGGTCTCCATTATGGTTTCATCGGCGCTGGAATCCTTTACGTATCCGCATATAGTCTGCTAACATAACTCGAGTATTTTATATCTGTAGTTGAGTTAATTTAAGAATAAATAAGAAAATATATTTTTTTTCCAATCGCCATTTGAATATACAGTCAGCCTAACATCGACAAGAATTAATTATCTACAATCTTTGTTCTATAATATTGTATCAATGTGTAACCACAAAACATAATATGTTTGGTTTTTTTGTTTGTTTGTACATACAGTATTATGGAACACAAATTGCAGACAATCGAATGAATTCTAGTCAGAGTATACATATTTTTGAGGCTGACTGTACCTGTATGTGAGTGATTCGCTCGATTGATTCACAGAGTGAGTAGTACAAGTAGTGGGCATACGGAAGAGTATGAACAATGAATACAAAGTGAATCCCAATATTTTGGAGCAACATTGTCGAGGACAGTCCCTTTGACGTTTAGAGCTTTTCCTTTGAAGCGGAAGGGACAACGTTTCCGGGAACCCTTTTGTTATTTTGTGTGTTGATATGTTTTGGAAAATATGTCAATGTTTTGAACCACTAAATAAATAAACAGGTTTGAGCACAATCTCTCGCTCACAGCGTTGGGTTAATTCCAAGTTTCACTTTGAACAAATTGCATTTAAACAAAAACAATACAATAATAAAGTTCTAAGCATATCTACACAAATAAATGATACATTATTTGATAATAAATAATTTAATCGATTTAAGAACATCCAACTTATAAACTTAATTATGCTACAAGCAAACCCTTGAATGGTCGAACGAATGTCCAATCAAAAGGTTTAACTTCAACGTTTATAAAATCCATCTTACATTTCCATGTTCTATTTCATTCCATTGTGATACGGTTAAATCAATAATAGAAAGTCAGTCGTTTCCCTATACTCTTGATTGAACAGAACACAATCTGAAAAGCAATTTCCTTTCCGATTTAGTTCCTTAAAACGAGGCACCCGGACTTTGCAGTGCTGAAGCAAACAAGTATTTGATTTATATACATAGAATCTAAATAGCAGCTCTATAGTAGAACACTACGTACATAGACATATAGCACGTGATCACGTACGAGAGGATGAGGGCGAAGTCAGTGAAGATTGGAGGGACAGGCTTTGTCGCATAACCAAGAATTAGAATCATTCTTGCTGCTGTAAACATTCTAAACAGACTTATACCGATGTCTGTAGCTGGTCGTGTCGTCACATATAGAGCCCCGACAATCCAGAACGGAGCTAGGTTCTTCAACTCCGTTAAATAGGCTCTTCGGACGATTTCGGGGTTTGGGAATAAACCTTTATTTACCCAAGTCATGGCTGCCATAGGACTTAGAGCTAATAACTTAACCACCAGAAGTGCCGAATGTACCATGTACGTTTGCGTCAGTGGATGGTCCAAGTTTATTGTGACCGCCATTTTTATAAACACTTATGTACTTTACTTTATTTATACCTTTATTTACCTTTTAGTTTTGACGTCTACGTGACAATTTCAGTTGAATTTTTTTAGAGCTGCCATTTAGAAGTCTTGATAGAAGTCATTTGGCTCTCCCGAGTGTAGAAATAAAAGTATATTTTGGCTAACATGAATGAGATATATGCGTATTCTCATTGTGTGGAGTCATAAACTTGAGACAATTTCATTAACTCAGCCATATATTGGCTTAACAGTGTATTATAAAAAGAGTATAAATGTTATACCTTGCAGAATGTAAACAAAACTGCAATATTTTAGGTATTTATACTCAAGCAAGTGTTACGTATTTATATATTCTTCAATAATACACGTTTCTGGTCTGATTTCCGTGAGACATACCACTTTGCTGTGCTCGTAAATACTAAAGTGTCCTACTCAAATAGAAACAGATATAGTTTCACATGACCCTTGCCTGTTTAATGTAAATAACATGTTTAATGCTCATAATTACGATACGCGCTTAGTTTTGGGTTTAATTAAGTCAACTACAACAAAATTACTGAAACATGTAGGTACGTGAAACCGTGGTAAACAATCATGAAATAAATATTTAGCGTGATTCCTGAACGTATATTATTATGCTTATGTTATTAAACCTTAGACCTAAATGCTCTAAGTATTAAACACAACCAAATGTTGGCTATATTCTGCTTAAAATTTGTACAGACATTATGACAACTTCAAACCACTGAAAAGTATAGACTCTTAATAAGTCTGTATGTGGTGAATAAGAAGCTCACCACACATACTTAGTAAAGAAAACAAATTCGATATTACCTATCAGATACTAAAGAAAAAAGAGTTTCAAGTAGGTACCTTACATAGGATCCATCATCAGATCAGCCGATGATATAAAATGATCGCATGCAATACCGTTGTTACAAGATTCAAACAAAGCGGCTGATGGAATTCAGTTGAAGTTGAACCTGGTACTGTCTAATTGCCAAAAGCGACCCGGTTATCACCCAAACCTTGTAAAATATAATCATTTCTATACTTAACACCCTATTATTTCAAACTTTTGCCTCAATCATTCCACATACAATAAGTACTTACAGTAGGCACTTATGAATAATTCATAAAATCCTCTCGCGTTAGCTCTAAAAAGGTTCGCCCCGATAAGTTAGTGAAAGGAGAGTCAACAAGCCAACTTTCAAGATTCTGAACCTGGAGCGAACGCACCCATCGGGAAATCTTGAAACTTTCCGATTTAAATATTGGTTTGCAAAGTTCGGATATGGTAAACCCAGATTACATCACGCATTTTCAGTAGAAGTAGACACTATAAAATGCAACGTAACTGCTTATCATAAAGAAATAAACATAAAACATATTCAATACAATTTGAGTGTTTGTATGGGTGCGGACAAGTCAATGGTGCGGACTCGTAGTCACACGGGATTGTAACACGAGTGTGACCAACAAGATATTTTTTCCTGTTTGTCACACTGATAATTTATCTACACGTATTATTAGCGCGGGAAAAAAATATCGATATAAAAATGTCTTCTGTATTATACTTGTGATAGTTTTGCAGTTCATAGGACTAAACATTTTTATTTTGTGCATCGAGTTTGTAATGAAGTCTAATTGAAATAAAATAAGCAGGGTCGATCAAATTAAACATTTTAGGCACTGATGTTAAAGCGGCAGTTATTTATATATAATTTATATATTGGTAACTTATAATTTACAAAATGCATGTTTATTAACAAGTTTGGCAGTAAAAACTGAGCAGTAAATGAAATAAATAATTGAGCTGTAAAATAACGGTACGGGCAGTTACACGTGGGCAGTTAACAAATCGGAATTTATCGGTAGGAAATCTAACTTGGAAAAGCGCTCACCGGCCGTTGCCATGGTTGTTCACAGTTCTAACCTTTTTTTATTGTTTCTGTGTTGGTAATTCTCATGGATGTCATGGGCATCCTCATGGGCGGAGTCTGTCAGACTCTTACAGACTAAAAACCACCCCGACGTTGCATCTCACACCTACGCCGGGTGTCGCGGGAACGTACGATCCTTCCGCAACACTCACTGGTGCCGGCCCGCCGTTGCGGGCCTCCTCGGGTCTGGGGGGGGAATAAGGTGTTTCACTCCCCCAAGACGTCTAAGAGAGGCGCGCGTGGAACACTACGCGCCGCCACCTCGGGTCCCCGAGTCCGTTGGCCCTGGACTCATTTAGGGGGCTGGAAGAGGGCGTTGTCGGCCCTTCGCCGACGCTCGATGCGTCTGCTGCTGCGATACGATGGTTTCGCCACCGCGTCCCAAGACTCGCTGCTGACCATCGTCTCGACTACGGCCGGCAGCGACAAGTCACCGCTTACTTCTAAGATGAGGGCATGGCGCGGCTCCTCCCAAGCGGCACACTCTGCCAGCGTATGCCACGCCGTGTCTTCCCGGCAGTCGACGCAGTGGTGACACCGGGCGTCCGGCTCCCAGTTTATGCGACACGACACAGGTACTTCCCGAAGCAACCATGAACCGAGAGCACCTGCGTCACCCGAAACGACAGGGAGTCGTGCCTCCTCCCGAGCCAGCGCTCGACCACCGGCCGGACCGCCTCGATGGTGACGAGGTTGGCGGTAGGGCGTGAGAGCCTCATACAGGGCCATGGATCGCACGATCCCCACGTAGAGCCGCCTACAGGCAGCGCCCAGCCGTCGGAAGTTGGGCTCGAAGACCCACCGGCTGTCGAACACCAATCCCAGGTACACCACCAATCCCAGGTACGGCACCAATCCCAGGTATGGCACCAATCCCAAGTACAGCACCAATCCCAGTTCTAACCTAAACTAATCCATGAAATAACCGACTAATTTCCTATTTATTATTGCTCATGTTTTACGGTCACACTAATTTACCAAGCGCCGAAAAATTACATTACTGCCTGTGAAGTTTTTCCTAATGTTTAAATAACAGTAAGTTGTAAAAATAAGTACCTACCCTTATTTTTATATCTTTACTTATCTCGAGACCATTGGGTTCGGACCTTTGGAAGGCATACGAGGAGGCTGAAGACAATCCGCAGAGGCTCCTTAGACTAATTTAAATTAAATGAGACAACATCGACGCTTATCACTGTATGCACTATGTATGTGCACCCAAGGATAACCCCGGTTATAGTGCAGAATTATTTCAGAACATGGAAACAAAAGATATTGGGCTATGGGTTTGGATGGCTATAGTGGTCTGGTTACCCGGAGCTGCAGATGGACTATGGCCCTTTTTTTTTGTTTGTGGGAAATATCAAATAACTTCTCCCGCTCTGGGCGGAGCGGGAGGGCGTGTCTGACTCTTACTGACTAAAACCCACCCGTGTTCCTTCAGTTGCCTGTGCCAAGGGCCACGGTAACCCTTTCGGACTTTCCCGCAACCCTGGCAGGCATCGGCTCTAGCGGACCCCGTCATTGTTGCTAACATCTCTTTGAGGCGCGCGTGGAACACAACGCGCCATCGACCCGGGCCTGGTCCCTACCTGACCAGTGTTACTAAACACGGATTTAATGGCACACTCAATAAGTGGATCCGCGAAAACCACCGCTAACCCATAATAACGCAGTGATTTATCCCGAGGTGCTTGAGGAGTGCAGATGTATTCCACGGTTACCAGGACAAACGCGGTGCAAGTACATCTTCTTTCAAGCACCTTTGGTAGCCAATTAAGACAAGAAAGAAGTGGGATCTTTTTTTCTCGTCAGTATTTACTCCAGTCTATCAAAAAAGGCAAGCTAGAGATGAGAAACAACTAATCCCGGGAGATTAACAGTTCTTATTAAGATAGAAAGAAACCAGCTCATCCCACCATCTCCGTCGGACCCTGCCGCGATGTCGTTTGCTATTAAGAGGGACCCATTGGGTCGTGAGTTTCGCCCATTGGCTGACCGATCTAATAAATAAATTTTAAATAATAAATTAAATCGGTTTTTATTTAAACAAACATTTGTTTCACTGCCCTAGTTGATAAGGACAAGTGGTACATGGTGTAAAAATATTAGCAGTGTGACTAACAGGAAAAAAAAGTCCTGTCACTGCAGGGCTTGTTAACGTTACCAACTAACAAAATAATAACCGTTACGTAACGTTAATTCAAATGTGATACCTAATTAACGTTACAAAAATATAACGTTAATTGATAACATTACCAGTAATTTAACGTTAATTAACATTAACGTAAAATACGATAATAACGTTAATTTTACCGTTAATTTAGCTACAACCCGGTAACATTCACGGTTGTGTGTGTTGTTTGTAACCATACTGACTCGTTCGGGGCGAGCGCGGCGTGGTGAAGGTGGAGCGGGAGGGGCATCGTATTCCAGTGACGTACAGTACAGAGATATTGTGAATTTGTGACCGCGTGTTGCCGTTCCGCGTAGGTAAACATTTTTGTGTGCTCGCGCAACTTGCTTAGCATTGGATCAGTTTAGAGAATGTTTAGAATACTTTAGAACTTTAGATGCACTGTTGCCGCTCCGCCGCCGGTAGCGCCGTTGCGCCGCCGGCCGCCGCGCCTCAGTCGTGTGTAATAAGTTTATAAGTTTTTTATAATAAGTTTTTATTTATTTTCTCTCACAATGGTTTTGTAGCACTTAACAGTTTTTAACAAATTATATAAATTCACATTGTGAGAGCTGGTGCCTGAAGTAGGTTTTAGAAAAACCTGTATTACAGGTCACCAGACCCCACTTAGTGGCATCATACAAATAAATAGGCAGGTAACATGTATTTCTACTAAACAATTAAAACAAAATATAAATATAAAAAAAGAAAGAAATTAACTAACACAACAAAAGCAGTCAAAGGGTGTGTGGTGAATGTGTTAGTAAATGGTGGTGAATGTGTACTTGAATGGTGGTTAGTGTGTAGGTGAATGTGAATGGTGGTGAATGTGTAGGTAATTATTTGAATACAAGTTTTATTTAATTGAGTGGAGCAGTTTCTCTGTGTCCTCATAGGAAAGAGCTTTCAAGAAGTCAGTTACTTTTTGCTTACAACTGGGTTTGTCTAGTAAATAAATATTTTGATCCTTGTTAATAACATTATACAGATAATCCCCTAGGTAACAGAAAAAATTGTGGGATTGCCGTAACCGCAAAAATTTTGTATTGCATACAGTACCTTTCCGTCGTTTATTTTTCAATAGATCCGAGTCATAAACTAGCTGCGAGTGCTTTTTGAGGACCATTTGCAGAACGAAAGTTTGTCTTATAGACAGTACATCCCACTTTTTGTATAAGTCGACTGTAGGAAATCGGAAGGGAAGACCCGCAGCAACCTTAAGTATAGCACGTTGAGCTCTTTCCGCCTCTATCAAGTGCGTTTTAGCAGCACCTCCCCAGGAGATGATGCAGTAGTCAATAAGCGACTGACATAAGGCATAGTATACCATCTTGATGGTACGAAGGTCGGCTACATGTTTTAGACTCTTAAATATGTAAATGAGTTTGCGTACTCTCGTTACCAGGATGTCTATATGAGGTTTGAAGCTGCGGAATTGGTCTAATGTAACTCCAAGGTATTTAATGTTATGTGTCCTTTGAAGGGGAGGACAAACGCAATACTGGGAGGTTGACCAACACGTGTGAGCCGTTATAGACAGTGAAAGTGGGGGCAGCACATTAGATCGATGTGCAAATGCCACGTATTTAGTTTTTGTGATATTAAGAGTCAGCACATTATTCCGTAACCAAGCAACAACCGCGTTAAGCCCCTCCTGAGCATCACCAAAGACCCCTTCCCAGCTATCACCACTAAAGAATAGAGCAGTGTCATCGGCGAATGTAAAAAATTGACCATTACTCAGGTGAAGCTGGCACAGGGCGTTGATGTAGATCAAAAAGAGGGTTGGTCCGAGTATACTGCACTGAGGCACTCCAAAAGTCACTGGCTCTTTGTTACTCACCATACCATCAATTCTAACTTGCTGTTTCCAGTTAGATAGGTAGTCCTGGAATAATTGTAGGGGAAGACCTCGTACTCCCATGATTTCCATTTTGTGCAATAAGTGTGGGACAGAAACTGTGTCGAAGGCTTTTGCCAAGTCCAGAAACACCGTCAGACAATTTCTCTTTTTATCCAAGTTCGTTATGACCGAGCTAACCAATTCATGTACCGCGTCATTGGTAGACTTACCGCGCCGGAACCCAAACTGGGAAGAAGAAAGGAGGTTGTTAACCTCGAGGAACTTAGTCAGCCGGTCATTCATTAGGCGTTCCAGAACTTTTGAGAGCGTTGGAAGAATAGAGATGGGTCTAAAGTTGTTGACACAGTTCCTGTCACCACCTTTGTGTATGGGTTTAAAAAAATGTAATGCCTACAGTGAGTTGGTTTGTGCGAGACGCTTACAAGATGGGACGTAAAAAACAAAATAATGTCTACAGATATTTTGAACTGAACGAAAATAAAACAGCTAATTGTTTGGTACCAGAGTGTGGAAAAACACTAAAGGTTACATGTCCCTTTATTATGATCTATCTTACCGTAATAATGTAAGTAATTACCGAAGGTAAAAAACCCAAGGTATTTAGCATGTTTTTGTTAGTCAATGATGTTTTTTGAAGCTATCTTGATCTGAAAATACCTAGACAATTGACACTGTGTCTTTTGGGAACCAAAGCTTAATCTAGGCACCAAATTAATACTATTTTCAGCATTCTCGAGCTTTTTTGGCTATCCGCTTGTACGCAAATCGGCCCCGCTCCAACTATTCAGTACAACGAAAGAGTAACCGCGTAATCCCTTTAAATTTAATTTAATTTTACCGTTCGAACGGATAACTTCTGCTGTCGCACTTTTCTAATAACGTTCAGTATATAGACATAAGTTACTGAACGTTTTTCTTCTGGCACTCGATCCAGTTCAAAAGCAACCAGTCTTGCAAACGCCGCATTTCGTGGGTCGCTAGGTCCTGGTTGGTTAAAATACAACGGAGGTAAATTGGAGACGTTACACCTTAATTCATTTCCGTTCCGTTGATACATGATTGCACTCGTTAAATCTTCTGTAGAAACTTGTGTTTCTTTCGGTTTCTTTACACAGACTTCTTTGTTTGACGATGCCTTCCTTTTACGACTAATACGACTTACGTCACTTAATATACTTGGTGTGGAAGGTCCGGATGTATCCTCAGGAGAAGACATAATTACCACTATTATTATATCGTAAATTGGAAAACTACCCGTTACTGATCTCAAGCAACTGACAAAAAGAAAATAAATGATTGGACAAAATATAACTTGTATTACGTTATCACTGACTAAATCAGCTCACTGTAGGTACTACCAGCACTTCTCACACATAAGAATCTGGCAACGATTTGATCGAGCGAGACGGCACAATGCGAAAGCGCGTAAGGCGGCTTAGCTTAGGCGGCCCGCCGATCGCCTCTCTGCCCCCCGCTTTTTCCACCTCACAAGCTTAACCGTTTAAAAATAACGATAAAACTAACGTTATTAAACAATTAACGGTTAAAAAGATTAACGATAAAATGTTTCGAAAATAACGTTAAATCTATTAACGTTATTTTAATATTAACGGTAACTCTGTCAAATGGAGGTAACGTTACAAAAAAAAATACCGGTATTTAAAGCCCTGCCTGTCAGTCACACTGGTGTGACAATTGTGTGACTACGAGTCCGTAACCTTTTGGATTAGGTACAACCTCAGAACAATAAACCTTTAGTTATTGTTCTGAGGGTACAACCATCGTTTATTTTGACGTTACAGCCGTTCAAAAGTCGTTTTGCTGCTGTCAATTATTGCGTCATGGTATGAAAAGTCTAAACAAAAAAAAAAGGTGGACGGTTTTCGTAAACGTCAACGCAACAAGCCTGCTGCAGGCCTGCTAATAAGATGTCATAGTACAAAAAAGCCGGGCAGTTCAACTTCTGCCCTGCTATAAGAGCTCGTGGTTAGCCCCATCCTGTATAGTTATTATACTCTTTGGGTACAACAGAAATACCGAATACAGTAGTTGTATGTTGTTGTTGAGTTTAGTCGTTTTTTTCTGTAACTCGCACCAACTTGATCGCTGTCCAATAGCTAATCTTACTTTGAAGTTATTACTGTAATTCGTTACTATTGTTTTTACTACGGATCAAGCAAAATTATTGGGTAGCATTCCACGACGCACAAACCAATGAATCAAGCATTGTATACAAATAATAAAACCAGAAACTCAAGCAATAATCCACAGCAATAAAGCTTCGAAACAAAAACAGGAAACAGTCGGTGTATGATAAAGTTTTACATTATATTGACAAAAATATACATGATCGTTTCCCTTTATAGCCACATAAATCCTACGACACATTGTTCATATGAATTTCAAATGCACATACATTTTCGTGGAGCAATTCCGGTATCTTTATAACGAGTTCCTATAAGTATATACAACACTTGAGCCCATATAACTTGTTATTGCAAACGACACGAGGAACGCGAATTGTGTTGCTATTCTCGGTATATCTTGTATATAGCCTAGAACTGATATGATTCGTGCGACGACGTAGACACGTAGGAGAGATTTTGTTGCTACTGGGTCTGGAGATGTAGTCATGTACAGGGCTGCAACTAACCAGAAAGGAGTCAAATGCTTTAGGTCACTTATGTTCGCTCGCTGGACCCTTTCCGGCTGCCACACCACACTGGCTAAGGGAATAAGCGCCAGCAGCTTCAGTGCAAGTAAGGCAGAGTATAGGAAGTAGGTCTGCATTAGAAGACTGTATGGAGCGGCAGATGCCATTGTATTTTACTTAAAATTTAATATATTTTTTTGTTTATTGCATGATTTTGACAATTTAATGTTTTGTGTCATATGTCATCATCTAACATAGTGTTCTGAAGTATAGAATAGACAATTAAAATTCGAAGTACAATCTACTTTTTGATCAATTATAAAATTTACAGATTTATTTATTTTAATATGGTGGAAAAAGTAGCTACTAGTATATTAATGGAGCAGTGGTGGCCCAATAGTAACGGCCGCGACTTACGAATTGTAGGTCATAGATTTTAACCCAAACAGGTGCTTTACATTGTGTGAATTACTTCATCACCACTGCTCTCGAAACGGTGAAGGAAAAGATCATGAGGAAACCGGCATGTTCTAGAACCAAAAATTCGAAGACATGTATTATGACATCTAGCAACCCGCACTGGGCCCGCGTGGTCGATGATGGCCGATTCCCTCTCACCAAGACGAGGCCTGTGTCCCAGCAGTGGGAACATTGTAGGCTGATTATGCTTTTATATTAATAACAATAATTTTGCACTTGCAGCTTTATCTACTACACTTTTTACTCACTCCAAAATTGTTTTATTAATAGCAAAGCTAAGAATCTCTTTCAGATAGACCTTCCTCCTTAATTACGTCCGCAAAACAAAAAAAATCTGCACCGTAAGTTATTTTTGGTTAGGACGAGACCAGCCGAGCTATTCTGTAACAATCTCACCGTGACAACTTAGGTGAAGTGAGCATGAAGTGAGTTGTCGATAGTGTCAATCCCTAGCATAGCTCACTTAAACTGACCGGCTGAACTTGTAAATGATGAATTTTAATTTTTTAATCAGAATTTTGTATATCTGCCAAATACTGTCTAATGACTAATGGCCATCATATTGAAGAGGGTAAACAATTGGCTTATTGACGGTACTGGGTTCAAACAATGATCAGATTAATTAAATATGGACACCGATTAATTTGGAAACCCTTAATTGGGTTTTTTAAATACAAATACCTATGACGATTGGCGATTGGCAGTTATGACACCAAACATTTATTTTTGATTACGTTCAAATACCTCGGTATACTTGTCGACGACCTCATAACATTTATGCAACATATACAGGGTTACTTGTAATTCGACGTATATCCGCCAAGAGCTGTAGGCCAATTCTCGTACCTACTTAAAAAACGTTCAAATTCAAGTCGCAATCTCATCTCAGCGACAATCAATGTCAAAAACCTGTCAAAAATGTATGTAAATTTATTGTAATTTTGACAGATTGAGACTGAGATTAGAATGCGAACGGTCTTAAAAATACGGGAATTGCCCCACTGATAGGGGGGGCCAAAATGCAACAAATTTAACCCCCCTTATGTATGGCCAAAATTCAATAGTTTTCGAGATATTTGAATTTTAAGGGTTTTTTGATATTTACCCAAACTTTGACAATAAATTCCAAATAAAAAAAACATATCGAATGGGTACCATTAAAATAAAATATTGTTTATGCATGCAATTGATACACGATGTTGTATAGCTAAACATGTGGACTATATTATATTACCAAACTGTAACACCTTTTATACCATGTTTAAGGCAAATAAAGACTTACTTACTTACTTTAAAAAAACAAAAAAAAACGCAAATCGAACTAAAAATCAGAAAATAACTTTTAATTTATACAATATGTAACAAAAACCCTGTTGTTCCTTTTATGGCCGTTCCCAATATTCTAACTACAGTTATAGATAGACAGCTATCTCCGATAGCTGGGAAGATTCTATCTATCTTTTGTTGTCGTCCCAATAACGAAAGTAGCTTGAATCTATCTACAGTTGGGAGTAGGTAGGCCCGGCTATCAATTTATGTTTGTTTTAATAATTATCTCATCAATCATCCATAAATATCAGAACTAAGTAATAAAGAAATAATAAAGTTGGGTTGTTGAGTCAATGGAAGAAGTAATTTATATTCTAATATCACAATTTAAATATTTGTAATAGGTATGCATATTTTTCTCAGAAAAAAAATCTTTGGGTTTTAATATCACAAGTTTTTATTATGATAAAATTAGACAAATTTGCTTAATATTAACCTACTCACTAAAATAATTATTAATTAAATCTTGTCGCACCTGAATATCATTATGAGAGATAGGGATGGTTTGCACCTCAAATGATATATTGTGGTTAGGTATATCTACCTCAGGCTCAACATCCTGTAAATTCCTTTGTCTGCAGATGTTATGCAGTACAGCGTGGCAATTATTACTGATTGGGTAGTTTCTAGGGAAAGCCGTATTTTCAAAGAGAGGACAGGAAATCTTTTTGTCCAAACCCCAAAACACCTTTCTATTAATTAATTCGTCCTGCCGTGGATTTCGAGACACCTATATAGTCGGCTACAGACACCAACATTGTGCCCAAGGCATAAAACCTTAGGGTTAGGAGCAGTTGGTGCAGGGGTGAAACTCCATGATTTCTGCAAAATGTAAGGAATGACTATTACACAGGGGCACAGTATGAATAATAAGTAGATAGTATTTAAAAATAGATATTCTTTCTATAAGCAACCAGCGAAAACATTATTTTATGTGCACTAACCTTTTTGAGGTTACTCTTAAAAATGGATATATTTCAGACAGCAAATCATTTACGGCGCTTTTGTTTAATCTAAATCTGTATATAAAATCATCACCTAGATAACTGTCCATGTAATTCACTCTATCTTTATATGATCAAATTCGGCCGCTAATTTGCATATCGTCGTCATTATCCCAGTCTGACAATTGGTCCAGTAATTCAAGATCACTTTTACTTGATTCCGACATATTTTAGATAGATAGATGAACACTTTATTGTACAGAAACGAAAAATACGTAATAAATACAATACCTAGCTAGTAGTCTTATCCCTCAAAATCGGAGGATAGCACGATCGATTACTAGAGATGGCAAAACTTACTGACCGACAGCTGTCAAAACGTTATTGAGACGCTCAAATTGACAAATTCATAGAGAAATCTACCACTAGTAAGCAGTTAGTCCTCCGGACGATAGATAGCGGTCAGAGATAGGTTAGCCTATCGCTAGTAAGGTTATTGGGACGCGAAAACAAAAGATAGATAGCATTTTCTATCTCTAGTAGTGTCAAACCGAAGATAGATAGGATATTGGGAATGGCCGTTAGGAACGTATACATTTACCTACAAGCACAACATTGATGAAATTATAATTTAAAAAAATTGAGTATTGGCCAGTCGTGAGGTCAATATCAAATAACTATTAAAATCGGCACATTGAAAAAAATGTTTAAAGTATCTGATATTACAAGTACATCTTTATTTCGCTAAATAGCCTACGAGATCGGCGGCTTTCTTTAAGTCGACAGAAGATGCCGCCAAAAGCTACCGCGGCGCTCAGGCCACGCCGTGTCGGTACCACGTGCCTACCTACCCCTTTACCGCGCGACCCGCCGCCCTGCGAATCACTTCCTTAGTCTCCCGCGCAACTTAGTTTTGAACGGATGTTATTGTTGACCTACGAAGTGAGTGACTTGTGATTTGTTTACGTAGTTAATATATACATAATATTTACCATGTCCTATTCGAACGTAGAATATTTTAATATACTGATGTGTACGCTGAAGCACGCAGACTCTACCAAGAAAGTTTTGCGAGTCTACCATTACCATCGGCGATTGCATTCTAACGTTTGCACGTACGTACAATACCGGAAGTGTGCACGGATGAGACCAACATTGAGCTGACGCAGGTAGACCGAGGACTCGAGACATTGACACCGAGGAGCAAGTGTTGGACTTGCAAGATCACCTGATCTGACGCCTTTAGATTTTTTCCTCTGGGGCAGTGTAAAGCAACAGGTGTTGAAAAATACGTGCGATACGGAGTTCGAAATGCCTTCGTAGATAGTAGCAGCATTTGACCACATCAAGTCCGATACCTCCGTTCTGCGGAGCGTACATAGGCGTTGCAACAAATGTGTCGAGGTACAAGGTGGTCATATCTACTATTATAAGTCAATGGTCATATCGAACAGCATCTCCGTGGCCGTCAAATAGACATCATAATAAATTAATGCATTCAAATAAACATAAGGTTTTATGTGACAGACGCGGCGACTTTTTTTTTTAATGTAGTGAAGTGTTAAATGTAGTTATAACAATTACCAATTATGCATAAAAATACCATGTACCTAAACCAACATTTTCAAACATTAATTCGGAAAAACAACAGCTGACAAGGTCACGAACTTGTGTAGCAAAATAGGTAGGTAAGTGGCGGCGGTGTACCGGCGCAGCGGCACCGATCAAACAGAGTGGGCGGGAACGTTCTACTTTTTCTGGTTTCGCGTCATCGCTTCATGCAGAATTGCAGAGGTAAGAAATCAGTTAAACATTACAAATATTAATAATTAAATATTTATTTTAATTATTATTTTGATCAGTTTTTTTATATGACTTGCTTTATTACGTATGTATACCGATTCTTAAAACGTAGGTAAAAGGAACAACAGGGTTTTTGTTACATACTGTATTTTATTCAACTGTTATAAAAAGTATACTAACTCAATACTTATGATTCAATAATTTTCAAAAATTCTAATATAAAAATAATGTTAAGAAAAGAAAATTAATTTCACTGTAAAAAAGCCACTACCTCCTCGAACTGGGAGTGGGTAATTTGCGCGCCTGCTGCCTTCCTTGGATGTGGTAGCCGCTTCTCAGGGTCCCTCTCCGGAATCGAACCCTGATTGCCCGTTACCCGTTACAACCATGGTAGGCGCAGAACCTACCATCGGCAGTTGATATGGCAGACATTTGAAAAATTTGTCGTCGGTACTAGACCTGTATTAAAATAAAATCACTAATCCTGGTGATCCTAATCAGGATAATGAGATAAGCTTATCAAAATATTGTATTGTCGTCGGTCGTTGATAAGTCTACAACGTTTAAAGTAAATCTGATCGCTTAAAGTGGGGCAAAATCGAGCCCATACGAGTCAGTTACAAACATAAAAACAAACAAACATACAGGTGAAACTAATTAATAACAAAAATTTAAAAAAAAATATGTGTTAAAAATAATATTGTAGCTGGCACATCTTCCTGCCCATCAGAACGTGCTGCGCTAACCTCAAGTAACATGGGACTTACTTATAGTCGGCGCACCACGTTTACCTCTCCCCTGTGAGCCGCCACGCTATCATCCACTCTCTTTTGTTTCATATCATTCCTTACACAATCCATCCATATTTTCTTCCCTCGTCTCCCTCTCATCCATCAACATTTATATTCATCACTCTTTTAGTCACATGCGTTCCATCCTTCCTCATCACATGCCCCTATCAAGCCAATCGAATGATACAAATCTCAACAACACCATATACATATACAACAAACCAACCTCATAAGCAAGCTCTGTATTTCCCTGTTTAAACATTACAACCAGCCTGCGGGGTAAGTGCGTAACACACTAACAATAAATTGCAATTTGCAACGCTTTCATTTTGACAATTCGACAACATTCATTGCTTATGTACGTCGTCGAGAAGACGAATTTTTGAGACATAGGAAGCAATGTATTAGGAATTTCCTTCAAAGTCCTTTGGATTGTGAGAGAAAGTGTATAACGCAATTGAGGCTCTGCCACGCTGGGAAATTACATGTCTCGTATTCTCAGTCTCGGAGACAAAAGAGTGCAAAAGACTCTGCCGAACATCTTTGCTTGCTGCTAGTTCTTTCATGTCACGTCGACACTGAATTACCTTTTCGAGCTTGCACGTCGCCGCGTTGGTGACAAAATAGTAGGTACGTATGGAGTAGAATGTGTATTTTTTTGTGTTTAAAAATAAGGGCGCGGGAAAAGAGTTCCTAGAAGGACTTTGGGGAGACATTTGCCTAGCAGGACAGTATAGATTAACAAAAAAAAATATTAAAAAGACAATTAGCGAATACCTGGTTAAAATACAAAGTTTATTTGTAGTATTTTTTGTGGATCAATCCTCTTTCAAATAATACTCCTGTAGATATTATATCCTGCAAATTCCACGCACATTGGACGATATGTATGACCAGATGTATGAACGTAAACGAAGAACAGGAGTATGAAATGATCGTAGTAGGTGGTGCTCTGTAGTTTTTGCCAACCCCCATGGGAAGAAGGCGTGAGTTTATGTATATATGTATATGTATGTATATATATATTTACATATCTATATGTATTTACAGCGACAAACCTAACGAATGACCTGATCACAAGCACAAAGAAACTTCATCAGTGCATTACATAAAACTTTCCTCTAATCAGAGCTCCAGAACCAACGCTAAAACTAATATAACTTCTTAAACCCCGTATTACTTCGCTCCGGAGTAAACACATACAAAGTACTTACATCGCAATACCTGCATGCCGTGATTCCCAGGAAACCTTCTCAAAGTAATATACTTCAGTCAAGAATTCTTGTTACCGTCTTAACCCCTAGTGGCAATAGTTTAAACCATAAAGACAGGCTTTTTGCAGGCACTCTAAAAGTTTACGTCTGTTTACCATGTGTAACCATCAATATGTTTGAGAACAGTGAATAAAAGTTTAGATTGAGAATGCTTCAGCGTTCAAACGTTGGAGTTTCCGATACACGTTGGTAGATGAGTTGCTTTTGTTCATCTTTGATGTACATACCTTTAGATTTTCGTTTAATTTAACTTAAGATTGGCTCTTGTCTGAAAAACTTTGTTATTTTTTGTACTGTTTTACAATTTTATTTGAATGTGACATAAGCGAACATTGGGTTTAAGCGACACTCATCGCTCATGCGTAGTTTACAAATAAAATAATATTGTAGCGGTATCTACATCGCCACATGCGAACCACGCATCACACTGATTTCACGCAAAATTCTGCATCGCGCAAGCGGAGTTTACCGCGCAACTAGCATATATACAACGACCCGAAATCAATCGTTGGGCAGATGCCCACCAGACACGACACCCGTCTGGTCGGAGGATCCTCCCTTTTTTATGGAGGTATTAGTGAACTTGACACCCTGTTCCTCGAACGTCTATATTGGTGACCCCGAATAAGGACAATGACGGAGCCTTCGAGCAGCTAGTTCAGCGTGACGTCATCAACATTGCTTCCTCAAGCTTTCGAGCGGCGAGTCTCAGCCAGCCAGCACCCACGGCTTCAAACGGGTATCCTGACCACCACCATGCAGCGAACGCGCGTTCCTGGTCATCACCCTTAGCCTCATCAGCAACCTTGGCACAGCACACTGCACTTTCGGCTGGTCAACAAGCAGAGCCCTTCACACCTCTCCTGGTCGACGCCAGCAGTCAGCCTCAACCCGGCGCTGTACCACATCCGACGCACTGGAGCATAACGCAGCGCCACCCCGACTCACTAGGGTATCACCGCAGACAGTTCCGACTCACCGTGAACTTTGCGGCACCCAGTTCCGACCCACTGGAATCTCAACTTGCTCTGACAAGCATCGCAAGATGACGAGACGAGACTCAGCCCACTATCGTCCTCCGGTCTCCGGAGGTGAGTACTGTAGCGGTATCTACATCGCCACATGCGAACCACGCATCACACTGACGTCACGCAAAATTCTGCATCGCGCAAGCAGAGTTTACCGTGCAACTAGCATATATACAACGACCCGACATCAATCGTCGAGCAGTTGCCCACCAGACACGACACCTGTCTGGTCGGAAAATCCTTCCTTTACTAAGGGTATGAGTGAACTTTACTCCCTGCTCCTCGTACCTCTATAATATACATATTTTGTCTACTGCTTCGCCCGCTTGTTGGTCAGAAATTATCCCACGGGAACGTACTGTCGGGGTAAAAAGTATCTGTCCTAACTCATGTCATGTGTGCTAAATTTCCTCGAAATGAAGGCGTGAAATGGTAACACACAGACCGACAGACAAAATTTCTTTCGCTTTTATAATATTTATATCAGAACACCTTAAAAAAGGGGTAAGTATAGAAGACTGTTACAGCCAAATAGCCCAACTACATATCAAATCGGTTTTTCGACGGAAAATCCCTAGACGTTACTACACAATAGCTTGTTTCACCCTTAATTTCCATTTCCGAAACCCTACTGGCTAAAAACTTATTTTACATGTTCTTTTAAAGATGTCTCACTGTTAGCGTGTAGACTCTGTGGGGCCTCTACGAAGTACTTTAGTATGTACCTACATGAAATAACCTAAGGGAAAGACCAGAAAGTAGTTTAATTTATCGGCCATAATTAGGTCGTAGTTCACACATTAATATTTCTGGATGGTTGATTATTTTGTATTGATCATTAAAATAGTATGGCCACCGTTAACAGTGCCGCAATTACAATTTTTTTAAAGATATTGAACCAGCACCGTACACAATTCCAGGCTCCGGGCTGCTTCTGAGAAACTGCAACGGAAAAACTAAATAAACTGAGCTCAAGCCAAGAAATCAACACTCAGCAGTAACACTAGCCTCGTCACACATAAGACTTAAAAGTATGACATTTATTTATTTAGGCAAACCAACTAAATACACACAAAGACCTTCATAATACATATATTTTACAAATACAATAGCATGCATGCATGCATGCATCTAAATTAAAGGTAAGCGTTTTATTTAGATCTCACTATACAATAATTATATTAATATAAAGATTGATAATACTATGACATTAATAATTTGTCTTAAGTTCTAAGCGCGAAGTGAAAGTTATAATTAAAAAATCTGAATATCATGATGCTAGTTGCGAACAATTTAAAATTCCATTCGTCTCCTTTCTTATAAGACTTGAACGTTTTAAGTGGCCAGCCACAGGAAGTGAAGCCACTTCGTCTTTTGTGAGGGAATTTCCTTTGAACGTGTTTGAAATTCATGCATTTTTTATTTTATTAAAATGAGTTGTAAGATTAGGCTTTCACCCACCTACTTATTAGGTAAATAAAATGCACACGTCGATAGCGCAGTCTACAATCTACAGCCGAGCTATTCTGTAACAATCTCACCGTGGTAACGTAGATGAAGTGAGTTGTCGACAGGGTCAATCTCTAGCATCAGCAGGGCGATTATGTAACCATCTCACCATGAAAACTTAGGTGAAGTGAGCGTGGAGTGAGCTGTCAGTGTAGTCCCACTGATGCTAGGGATTGACCAAGCATTACATTTACAATCATAATCGAGATTTAAAAAATATTTTATGCATATTATTATTCTATTGATAATTTTATATTATTTCAAAGCTAGTTTATAAGTGTCTAAAAAAAAACAACATTGAGTTTCTATCTGAATATTTGTTTTGCTATTTTATTTTAAAACCCCGAAAATAGTAATGTTTAGCCACTTAACTACTTACTAGCTTTGAAATAATATAAAATGATCAATAGAATTTGGATAAAAAAATATAATAAAATCTCGATTATGATTGTAAATGTAACGTTGGTCAACCCCTAGCATCAGTGGGATGACACTGACAGCTCACTCCACGCAAGTCTTCACGGTGAGATATTTACAGAATTGACCGATTTTTATCGACCGGTAGGTGGAGTGATAGCTCACTTCACCTAACGGCCATTCCCAATATCCTATCTATCTTCGGTTTGACACTACTAGAGATAGAAAATGCTATCTATCTTTTGTTTTCGCGTCCCAATAACCTTACTAGCGATAGGCTAACCTATCTCTGACCGCTATCTATCGTCCGGAGGACTAACTGCTTACTAGTGGTAGATTTCTCTATGAATTTGTCAATTTGAGCGTCTCAATAACGTTTTGACAGCTGTCGGTCAGTAAGTTTTGCCATCTCTAGTAATCGATCGTGCTATCCTCCGATTTTGAGGGATAAGACTACTAGCTAGGTATTGTATTTATTACGTATTTTTCGTTTCTGTACAATAAAGTGTTCATCTATCTATCTAAAATATGTCGGAATCAAGTGAAAGTGATCTTGAATTACTGGACCAATTGTCAGACTGGGATAATGACGACGATATGCAAATTAGCGGCCGAATTTGATCATATAAAGATAGAGTGAATTACATGGACAGTTATCTAGGTGATGATTTTATATACAGATTTAGATTAAACAAAAGCGCCGTAAATGATTTGCTGTCTGAAATATATCCATTTTTAAGAATAACCTCAAAAAGGTTAGTGAACATAAAATAATGTTTTCGCTGGTTGCTTATAGAAAGAATATCTATTTTTAAATACTATCTACTTATTATTCATACTGTGCCCCTGTGTAATAGTCATTCCTTTCATTTTGCAGAAATCATGGAGTTTCACCCCTGCACCAACTGCTCCTAACCCTAAGGTTTTATGCCTTGGGCACAATGTTGGTGTCTGTAGCCGACTATATAGGTGTCTCGAAATCCACGGCAGGACGAATTAATTAATAGAAAGGTGTTTTGGGGTTTGGACAAAAAGATTTCCTGTCCTCTCTTTGAAAATACGGCTTTCCCTAGAAACTACCCAATCAGTAATAATTGCCACGCTGTACTGCATAACATCTGCAGACAAAGGAATTTACAGGATGTTGAGCCTGAGGTAGATATAGGTACCTAACCACAATATATCATTTGAGGTGCAAACCATCCCTATCTCTCATACCTAATGATATTCAGGTGCGACAAGATTTAATTAATAATTATTTTAGTGAGTAGGTTAATATTAAGCAAATTTGTCTAATTTTATCATAATAAAAACTTGTGATATTAAAACCCAAAGATTTTTAATCTGACAAAAATATGCATACCTATTACAAATATTTAAATTGTGATATTAGAATATAAATTACTTCTTCCATTGACTCAACAACCCAACTTTATTATTTCTTTATTACTTAGTTCTGATATTTATGGATGATTGATGAGATAATTATTAAAACAAACATAAATTGACAGCCGGGCCTACCTACTCCCAACTGTAGATAGATGCAAGCTACTTTCGTTATTGGGACGACAACAAAAGATAGATAGAATCTTCCCAGCTATCGGAGATAGCTGTCTATCTATAACTGTAGTTAGAATATTGGGAACGGCCATAAGTGATCACGGTGAGATTGTTACAGAATCGACCGACAGGTGACTTCTAATTTGACGTATTCCTTTCCGGACGTGATACTTTGGCCCCTTTGCAACATTTAAGCACCCCATATAGCGTAAGCCTAGGCGAAAATCCATGGTACATAAAAAATCCTAGATTGGTGTGTTTCAGAATATTTTCCAAGTGTATAAGTGTTTGTACAAACCTACTTACAGAAATATAATCATCTATCATTTATAACGATGGGCAACCGACTTTATACTATTTGGACCCAATATTTTTTTGTATCCAATGAACTTTAATTTTGTCTCATATTTTTTGTAATGGACTACAAACTAGATTATAAGCTCGTACAAACTAACAAACCGGTTGTTTAGATTTAAATTTCAAACATAAAAACAAGGATAACGAGTCACCGCACGTTGACCGCGTTAACTCGCCGCACGGGGCGGTTGATTATATACCTCCTTATATTCGTAATGTTAACACTAAAGCTCTTACTAATCCTGGACAACAAAAATGTATAAATCAAGTATTTTTTTGTATTTATTTCTGTACAAGTGATTTGTAATCTTTAGAAATAAATGAATTCAAACCGTTGTTTTAAGTCATAAATATACATGTACAAATACCTGAAAAAAAAAACACATTTTAGTTTCATTTATCTAACAAAAATATAGATGTTTGATTTATATTTTTGGTCACAATAAAATATATAAAACATAATACTTGCCGACTTATATAATATGGAACATAAACAACCGCACCACGTCTCACCACGCCTATGTTCCACGTGGGAGTAAGCAGAAGTGTGCGGAACATTCACATTTCGCAATGTAGGTTTTAGATCTCGATGTAATCTATTCTATTAATTTTACTAACATAACATCATTCTAGTGTTCCTCGTAGGGAAGGGTAGGCCGAGGTACACCTCTATAATAGGTTGCTATATAGGTAGGTACTGCATTGTATTTTTCTTCCAAATGAACGAGATCATACACAATGGTAGCCAACTACTCTTAACGTTAATTCTTCTTAACATATCATTACGCCTATAATTCTCTAAAGTCTAGGAGATGGGCAGAGATTTATAAGACAGCCAGAATTTTCTAAAGTTAGGTATTTAATGATTCCACATAGACGTGGTATACATAACAACATACTTGTGTTCCTGGAAGGGTAGGCAGAGAAGTACACCTCTATATAGGTAGCTGCATAGGTAGGTACCTTTTTTTTTGTGTGGGGTATCATCAAATAACTTCTCCCGCTCTGGGCGGAGCGGGAGGACGTGTCAGACTCTTACTGACTAAAACCCACCCGTGTTCCTTCAGTTGCCTGTGCCAGGGGCCACGGTAACCCTTTCGGACTTTCTCGCAACCCTGGCAGGCATCGGCCCTAGCGGACCCCGTCATTGTTGCTGACATCTCTTTGAGGTGCGCGTAGAACACAACGCGCCACCGACCCGGGCCTGGTCCTTATCAGCCTCATCCGCCGCTGCTCCTAGCGGCCGATGACCCACGCGCTTGTTATTTACATATTATCTACTAATAATAAAATCTGTATGTCCGTGACATTGTAAACGTTTCGGGTTGTTATTATAATGTAATTTAATATGCTATACGAAATAAAGTTAATCAATTTGAGTATTTATATATTGTTAAGTAAGTAAATATTTTTTTAGAGCGTTCACTGTTCATAACTACAGTGACGCTACAATATTAACCTTTTATCAAAATATTACGCCTGCATTCCACTAAGGGGTAGCCAGGTGGTCGGCGACAAGCTGTTTACATGATTTTTAACACGTTTTGTATGGAATCACAGCACACGTGTAGCGAGTGGCGTCCACTCGCGATTTAGTGTCCGCGACACGCCACTGGTGGCGGCCACTCGTGACTCAGTGTCCGCCACCAGTCACCGGTGGCGGCCACTCTCTGAATACCTACATAGTGAGATTGCACAGCAGGAGAGTGTTACAAATTGTAGCGGCCACCGACTACTAGAGGCGGCCACCGACCACTCGTGGCAGCCACCGACCACCTTCGTTTGCGTGGTACCAAGGACGTGGTGCGCGACAGCCACCGGTGGCTGTAGTCGGTGGCCCGTTTGCGCGGAGCCTAAGATGCAACATGCTGGCCCGCAGATTTGCAAAGTGCGACTGCAATGTCAAGATAACTCTGTTTAGGGCTTATCTCCAGACCTTTTATACCTGCAGTCTGTGGACCAGATACACGCAAAAGACGTTTAATGTCCTGCGTGTGCAATACAACAATGCTTTTAGGATACAGCTGTCACTGCCTCGTTTCTGTAGCGCGCCAGGGATGTTCGCAGCAGCGCGTACAGACGACTTTTTTGCGATCATTCGTAAAAGATCCGCTTCACTACTGCATCGGATGTGGGGTAGCGGCAGCAGTCTCCTGAGCCAGGTAGTAAGACTGAAGGCTGCCTCATGGGGCACCTGTGCGCAGTGCATGTACTGTTGCCGGGTGTCTCAGTGAGGTGGCGAAATTAAGTATTATTCGTTATTGTGTGTTTTAGTCACTGACCTCTATTAAAATACGCGTTTTAGTCTATTATTATTATACTAACATAGGTTGAGGAATACTAACACATTTATGGGTTATACCTGAATTAAAGATAAATAAATATACTTTCCTACGTATTATAACGTAGGTAGCATTTTCGTCTTCAAAAGCCACAAAAACAAAGCCACTGAGCAAATTCTCCCAAATCTATGCAAACCAAACGTTTGGCGTATTGGGCGGATTAAAGACTGCCAACATTAATCTTTTGCGTCCTCCCAACTCGCGACGTGAGGGTCTTAAGCTGAGAAGGGCTTATGTGGAGTGGCCCTCAAGGAACTTCCTAGTTTGTGTCCCTTCTGTGAAGTCTAAGGGGTGTGTGTTACACACATGTTCGGGTCGACATGATTTGGCACAGGCCGGGTGGCAAACTCTAATGTATATTTTACCTCCCGGTTGTACCACATCCTGCCGAATCAACTAACCCTAACAAGTGTGTAGCATTCCTATTAAGTGTGACGACCTTACAGGGTTCTAGGAAGTTAGTCATGTACTAGGGCACCTGTTCCTGTTCCTGTTCGGCGATTATCGAGAAGCGAAGAGATCTAGCAACTAAAAACAAGTCGGTGAGCTAGAAGCAGCAAGTGCGCGACGGTGACGAGCGATAACTATCGATCGCTTAACCTAATGTTATATAAAATAAAGTAATATGTTCAGAATTATATTTATAATGACTTTCATAATACACAGGTTTTCATCATAATATTATCTCTCGCTCACACACATATACACAACCATATATAAGTAGATAAACAGGATACATCATAGTTGCATTAACTAGGTAATATATTATTATTATAATTTAATCTTGATATTCTGTGCTCGTCTTACAATTACTGCTGTATGTTCAAATCATAGGCGAGGACGCTGGCACCCTAAACACAAGTTAAATCTTACTTTGGGTGCCAGAGTTCATCGAAAACACTCTGTTTCCTTAGTTGTAATGCCGCATAGTGTTAAGATACCTAAGTGTTTTTCTTGTACAACTGAAGTTAAATAAAAAATGTATTATTTAATTTATTATAACTCGCTGGTTTGCGTATGTACCAAGCGTGAGTCTCTCAGCAAGTGTTCTGAGCTTTTGTATGTTTCTTGAGCGAGAAAATCGTTGAGAGCTAGTCGCTTCCTCGTCGGCGCCGATGGGACAGGTGCCTAATACTAACAAGTAGAAAATATAATGAAACGGTTTACCTATCCAATGGTTGGTGAGCTCAGTTTGTCTCCTTTAGGAGATTCAGTTAGTGGATCCTGAGTGGCCGCTTTCACAGCGGTTACAAAAAATATAATTTCATTAGTGTTATTGTATTTTACCATTACGAATATTCCCAGGAGCAGCCTTTTATTTTATGGTGGGAAATCATCAAATAACTTCTCCCGCTCGTGGCGGAGCGGGACGGCGTGACAGACTCTTACTGACTAAAACCTACCCGTGTTCCTTCAGTTGCCTGTGCCAGGGGCCAAGGTATCCTTTTCGGATTTTCCCGCAACCCTGGCAGGCATCGGCCCTAGTGGACCCTATCGTTGGTGCTGACATCTCTTTAAGGCGCTCGTGGAACACATCGCGCCGTCGGCGTCGACCCGAGCCAGGCTTGGACCCATTGCTTGCCGTCCGCAAGCCCGCGCCTTCGGTGGCCAGGGTTTGGCCTGGGATTCTCGACGACCAGGGCGTCTCCTGCGGCGACTACGGGCGTGAGGGCGCGAATTTTGCCTCTCCCTTACGCGTTCCGCCTCCTCCTTTTACGAGCATTACTGCTTCGCAGAAGGAGGTGACGGCTTCCCATGCCCTCTCGCTCCGTGCCATGGCCTGGACCAGGGCCGGCGAGATCGCCACCGCCAATCGTCCCTACGAAGACACGGCAGCGCTCCACCCAAGCCGGGCATACCTCCACCGTATGCTCCATCGTGTCCTCCGGACGATCCACACAATGGTGACACCTGGGCGTTGTCTCCCACCTTATCCAGAACAGGAACCTCGCTGAAGCATCCATGTCCGGTGAGGACCTGCGTTAGGCGGAAGGTGAGGACGCCGTGGCGCCTCTCTAGCCACTCATCAAAGAGGGGACTTATCGCCGCAATTGCGGCGTGCCCAGCACTGGATTGCGACAGTCGCACTCTCGATGCCGCCCTGAGATCCCGCCGGAGCTCTGTCCGCTGTACCGTGATTTCTCGCGGCAGCGGAGCTACGTCCTGACCCTGGTGCGGCAGGAGCTCGCTGCCTTCCAGAGCCGGTTTTCCATTGTCCTGCGCCCCCCACTAGCGGCGAGCCAGCCGGCCGCGGGCCGGCAGAAGGCGGTCTCATTTGCCACCATCGCAGCTGCCGCGGCCAAACCTGGCTCGTCGGGTCAGAGGAAGGCCCCCCCCCCGTGCCGAAACCCGTGGGGCCGCCCATGCCCAGGGCGGGCGGGATGGCTACACAGACGGCGAGGGCACCGGCCCTGGCTGCAAGACGGCCGCCCCCACCTCCTCCTCCTATATCTCCTCCGGCTGGTGCTGAATGGCAAGTAGCCGGGGAGAAGAGGAAGGCCAGGCAGGCGGCAAGGGCGGCCAAAAGGAAGGAGAGGCAGCAGCGGCGCAAAGAGCGAAGCGTCGCGGCTAGGCTCCGCGCCCCGAAGTCCGCAGCTGTAGTGATTACACTACAGCCGGAAGCGATGAAGAAGGGCGTGTCCTACCGCGACGTGCTAGCCAAGGTGGGGAAGGCGGTAAGCCTCAAGGAGATCGGCGCCACCGAAGGCATTCCGGTAAGGCTCACTGCGACTGGGGCCCGGATGCTGGAGATTCCCGGTGCGGCTAGCGGCCCGGCCGCCGACGCTCTGGCCGAAAGGCTTAGGGCGTCCTTAAATGCGGACGAGGCCCGAGTGTCCAGGCCCACCAAATGCGCTGACTTGCGCATCCTGGGCCTGGACGACTCTGTGACGGAGGGAGATGTGATGGCCGCCGTCGTTAGGACTGGGGGGTGCTCTGCCGAGCAGGTGAGGGCAGGCACCATCCGTCCTGACTTCAAGGCGATGCGAGCCGTTACGGTAAGCTGCCCCGTGTCGGCGGCCAAAAAAATTGCCGAGGGCCGAAGGCTACTGGTGGGCTGGGTTTCCGCGCAGGTGAAACTGCTGGAACCCAGACCTCTGAGGTGCTTCCGCTGCCAGGTGGGCAACCACGTGGGAGCTCAATGCACCTCGGAGGTGGACCGCAGCCACCATTGCTTCCCAGTAGCAGCCTGGAGTTGGAATTCGTGACCGGTTGATGGCAATAGGCACGCCCCCTATTACATGAGACTTAAAACATAACTGGCGGAATGTGGGTATATTAAAGGAACGCCTCTGCCTTACCTTTCGTTGCATATAGGCGTGTGTTTTGTTATGTATGTAAAAACATAGTCGAGTACGGGAACTAATCTAGCTACATAAATGAAATACAATCGAATATTGTTTTGTTATAATCCGCTCGTGTTTGATGTTTTTGCAGAAATTAATAAGTACCTATTTTATGTTATAGATTTAGTCACTGAGTTTTTGGTTGTGGCTTCTGCTTCTGTTTACTTTGTAGTTTTTTTTCGTCGACGACCGGCATCTGCTGTCCTGCCCCTGCAGCTGGAATAACTGGACCACCTGCAAATGAAAGTGAATAAAGTGAGCGCTAGCAATTCAGGTACGGATATAAGAGGGGCCAACGGGTGCAGTTATCCCCCCTGGGCTTAGACCATATATATAGTTTTTATAAACTATATTTTTACTTTTATATGTACAGTATAAGTATTGTTAAGATACATAAGTCGTAGTTATCCTCGAAAAAGGGGGCACATTGTTGAGTTTACAGAAAAAAGGGTGTTAATCGTTTTTTTTTTCAAAGGGCTGTCATGGCTTGAGACATTAACCCCCACCCCCCAGAAAGAAAACCTAGATCTGCCTTATCAGTTTCACACTTTTCGGGCTGGTTGACTATTATTATAATTACCCATGCGCAAATCTTTTTACACTTACGATTTATCTCATTCCCGTGGTGATCAGACTGACCCTGCTTTTCAGTTTGGAACTGATAGCCACCCCACTTTCGGCTAGTGTTTCTGAGCCCAACACGCATGACCCTGACCGCAGATGGCTCGATTCTAATAATATTATTCATGTTGACAGATAATGAGCGTTTTATTTTACACAAAAAATTTACTTAATACTGTTACAATCTCAGGTTACAATAAAATGTGTTTTGAACATTTTCTTTAATTTTCTTAGATAAGTGACTGAGTCACGTTGTTTGTTTCCTTTTTCTAAAAACCATAGACCTTTTGAAATCATTGCTAAAAACTATAAATAATGCAAAGAGTATTTTAAATTCTGTATTTTTTTTATACTTGCGTGCAATGCATAGTTGACACGACCCTATTAACTAATATTTAGTCATGAAATTAACTGTATGCTTTTCTATAGTAAGTACAAAGAGATTAAATTGATTATACTAGCAATAATTTAATGTCTTTGAGTAAGTACTTACTCGTCACTCTCACCAGATATACCTACACTGCTACAACGATCTTTCGGATCGGCGCTCGATTGACGTTGACACGGGGGCGCTGTTGGTAAACATTTGTGCAATTGTTTTAAGAAATTCATAGATAAAACAAGATATCGACCGTAGTTCCGATTTTGACCACACTCCAAAAGACCTTTGTAGCGCTATACTTACTAAAGTCGCTGCGTGTGTACCTAGGATAACACTGTGGACGACGATGATGGGTCTGTTTACACATGGTAATTTTTGGTGATTAAAGCTACGGTTTTCTAGAAAAGCGGTGTCCGCACATAACTGCCACAGTGACGACGGTTATGAAAATAATGTTGCCAGATACCTATGCCTTACCGTGTCAAAAGATAGGCCCGTTTACGTTTCGTTTTGACACCTCTGAGGCTCTGACACACATTGACTCAGTGACTTGACTTGATGGTCATGGAAACGCTACAAATAAACTAAAATATAATGCAGACCGTCCCTCACAAATCTATTGCAAATCCTAAACAAAGTAATATAAAAATAAAACCAACCCTTTAACCAAAAATAATCCCTTTAATTCCATAATTATTCCTCACGTCAATTGCACAAAACTGCACAATATGATTGGCTGAGCGTAGTCTGATTGTAATCGACACAGTCGACAGATGGCGTTGTACGGCGTACTGCAAATTACCGTAAGTAATCTCTAATAAACTCACCTGTTTAGTGACATTGAGTTATGCATGGTTAATACAAAGGGTGTATTGTAAATGAGATATAGACGGTGAATTATGATTTGAAATTATATAGATATTTTTAGAAAGACAGACACAATAATGTGTATAATGTGTATAATGTGTGTGTGTGTGTAATAATGTTTGACCGCCTTCTCAATAACTGCATTCGATTCGTGTTCAATCTTCGTAAGTATGACCATGTATCTGCACACCGACTGCTTTTAAAATGGTTACCCATTCGTCAGCGCAGAGAGTTGAGGGCTCTGTCTACGTTGTTCTCTATTCTGGACAAACCCACTTCCCCTTCTTACCTGACTTCCCAAATACAATATTTATGCACTGCCCATAGTAAAAATCTTCGTTCCACCAACAATCGTCTTCTACGATGTCCTTCTCACCGTTCTGGTTTCATTCATTCTTCTTTCTTTGTCCAGGCGGTTTTTCTTTGGAATGCGCTCCCTCTGAAAATCAGGACAGCAACCAGTCGGTTATCTTTTAAAGTGAAGGCACGTGAACATATCCGTCAGAAGTTGGCTGAAACATCCCAGCGCTGAGTTGCTGGATTTGTTTTCTCCTCTACCGATCGTTATTTCTCCTGACCAAGGTTTATTTTGTTTATATGTATGTATCTATATAGTAGTATTTATTCTTGTATTTTATAGTCATTTCCGAGCTATCTATCCCGTATGTTGCACCTGCCATGGTATATCTCTGCATCACCCTAAGGTTGACTGGTAGAAAATGCCTCAGGCATTAAGTCCGCCTTTGTACAGTATTATTTTTTACTTGTGCATAAAGTTTTAATAAATAAAATAAATAATGTGTGAGCTCACTCTTTTCCGTATGGACACTTTTTTGCGTGACTAAGTTGGTGATGGCAAATCTAGCGATTTAAATCTTTGGGCAGCAGGGTTGGGGTGCATGTTGAAGAGCCTCCTCGTGGCGCACCCTGGGCAACGTCAGCTCCCATTGCCCACCAGGTTTTGGTGGGCCATGGGGGCTGGCGGCTAATCTTTAACAAACGAGGAAAGGTCATGGTTCCAATCACCGATCATGCTTGATGGTCGGTGAAGGGAACCGGGCTACAGAGGGTCAACACCTCCTCTGCTTTCAGAGGAAGTTGAGTGGGCGTAGACGGAGAAGGGCCGCCGCTGCGGTGCAGGCGCACCAAAGCGGCGCGTGTTTGTTTCTCTCCAAACTCAAACTCAAACTCAAACTCAAAGCATTTATTTCAATTAAACCATTTACAGGCACTTTTGAATTGTCAAGTGGTCGGTCAGTCAGAAATATGAAGCTAGTTGCCCATTCCAAAGCGTAGTAGGTACCTATGGAGAAGAACGGGCAAGAAACTCCATGGACACTCTTTTAAATTATATTGTTACATAAATATTAGTTACATCATTAATCTTGTATATAGGTATAATTATATGTGAGAACGATGTAAATAAGACGTACACATTGAGTGTCCAGTGTACAGCAAATATAAATTCAAACAAAACAATCCATAATAAAATAATTAAAAATAAGCCGTGGTGGCTAAGAGATGACCAGTCCCAACTGACAGCGCCCGTTCACGAACATGACGCATGGATCAGCACCATTCAGCTCAACCATTTTGAAGGGAGCTAAATGATCCAACACACGCGCCACCGTCAGCGAGACATTTGAGTGAGCATGACATCTATCAGCCGCCAGGACACATTCAAGTCAATGAAAGACATTACCCGGTAAATGGTAGCTCGATAGTACATAGTACTCACACTTGTCCTATGCAATTATATAATACAAAGGAGATTGAGTTTATACAAAGCAAAGGTAGTCTTACAATCTTCAGCAGCTCCAACAGTATTTTCAAATGTTAATCAATTAGTTGTGGTTGTGGAGCAGGACCAGCATTGAGCCAGGCATTTTTATCAGCGATATAATCCCCCAACTTATAATATGCCTGGCTGCATAGTGTGCGTTTTATACAAACTTTGAATTTCGTCTCATTCAGTTGAAGTATGTGGGGAGGTATTTTATTGTAACATTTTAAACAGTACCCCATGAAAGATGAGTCCACTTTAGCCAGTCTGAAACCTGGTTGAACTAATAGGTCCCTATTTCTGGTACTATAATTATGTCTATCACCTCTTTTAGTAAAAAGATGTACATTTTTTCTTACGTACATGATGTTTTCATAGATATATTGACAAGGTACCGTCAAGATCTTAATAACCTTAAACAGTTCCCTTAGAGAATCGCGCCTGCGGAGATTATATATGGCTCTGATGGCTCTTTTCTGCAGAATAAAAATAGAATCGACGTCTGCAGCCCGTCCCCAAAATAAAATACCGTAAGACATGATACTATGAAAGTAACTAAAATAGACTAACCTCGCGGTATCTACATCGGTAAATTGACGGATTTTTCTGACAGCATATGCTGCTGAACTTAGCCGTCCCGCCAGAGATGTTAAATGAGAACCCCATTGAAGCCTCGAGTCGAGCGTGATCCCCAGGAAAACAGTTTTATCGACGAATTCTAGTTTCTCTTGATTCAATACTATCTCACAATCACTACTTTTGACATTAGGTAAAGAAAATCGTATACACTTAGTTTTTTTCCCATTTAATACTAAATTATTAGCAGTGAACCAATTATGGACCTGCATTAGGGCGTTATTAACGTCGTCAAAATTTGTAGCACTTCTTTCTACCTTAAAAATTAAAGAAGTATCGTCAGCAAATAACACCATTTGTGGTTGATTTTTTAATAAATGGAGTAGATCATTAATATACACTAAAAAGAGGAAAGGACCCAATATCGAGCCTTGTGGAACTCCCATTTCTACTTTTAAACTAAGTGAATTGACACCATTTATTTGAACTTGCTGCTGCCTATCCTTTAAATAAGATTTTACTAGACTGAGCGCAAGTATTCCAAGTCCATAATGCTCAAGTTTCAAGAGCAAGGTTTCGTGATCGACGCAATCAAATGCCTTGGAGAGGTCACAAAAGATTCCTATGGCGTCTTGGGCCTCTTCCCACGCCGTAAATATGTGTTTTAATAAGGTGACCCCAGCGTCAGTCGTACAACGTCCCTTGGTGAAACCATACTGTTGATTGTGTAAGATTTTATTTGTGTTAAAATGAATGAGCATTTGATTAAGCATTACCTTTTCAAATACCTTGCTGAAAACTGGCAACACGGATACGGGTCTATAATTATTGGTGTCTTTGCTGTCCCCGGATTTGAAAAGTGGTATTACCTTACTGTATTTCATTAAATCCGGGAAGACTCCTTGATCCACACACAAATTAAATATGAAGGCTAAGTAAGGCGCTATAGTGTCAATTATGGATGTACAGACTTTAATGGACATTCCCCAAAGATCTTCAGTCAATTTGATCTTGAGGATTCTCCTTGAGGATTAGTCCTCGAGGAGTGAACTTTCGGCGGGTTCGCTGAGTCGGGTTGGCCGGACAGCGAACGGAGGCATGTCTAATGCCGCCGCCGGGGGCTTGGCTTAATTGCCTGGCCCAGAGGAAGGCTACCTCTAAGATAAAAAACCACCCAATCCTAAGCTTCGAAGCGCGGTGAGAGGATGAATGGCTGGAGGGAGTCCAGTCGTTAGCGCTTCCCCTGCAGAGCACCTGCCGCACTCTGCAGTATGTAGGCTTACCGGGCATCTAGGCTCTACCCGGTGGACATACTTACCTATATTTACTCGTGGGATTTACTATGGAAAATAAATTAAAAAGAAACAAAAAGGACGTAGAGGAGGGGAGTGATACGGGGTCGGAGTCCGACGCCGCATCTGGCGCAAAGGGCTCAAGCCAGAGCTCGGAGCGCGAAGTGGAGGGGGCTGCTGGGAGGAACCGAAAGTTCTTCCTGAAGCGCCCCAAATCGGGGGAGGGCCAGGGGTCGTCCTCCGAAGAGTGTACCTCGGGCCCCAAAAAAATCCACTCCAGCCGGCGGGGTGGGGCCCGGGAAAAAGGTTTGGGCAGAGGGCTCGCCACCCAGGAGGAGGCCAAGGAGTTAAGCCGAGCCAGCCCTGCCGAGCCGGCCCAGCGAGCCGCCATGGAGGAGAACCACCCAGGCGTGACCGGCCGCAGGGCGGCCATGTCAGAGTCCTCAGGTGGTGAGCCGGTCGCCGCTGGTGGCTCCAACTCGGAGCGAGCGGCCAGGTTTGCGGAGGTCGTGGCAGCCGCGATAAAGGATGTGGCCGCGAAGAGGATTAAGTCCTCTAAAGACAAGGCCATATCCGCAGCCACGGCCTCCATTATATCGGCAGCGGAGGCCATTCAACCTGGGCCTCCGTCGGACGTAATGTCCGAAATGCGGGCGGAGGTCGCCCGCTTGACAGCCGCCTTGGAGCTTCTCCGGAAGGAGAATGAGGAGCTCCGAGCAGACCTGGCCGGGCTGCGAGCAGCCGGCCCCAGGGAGGTGCTGCAGGAGGGGGCGCAGCAGCATGGGCAGTTCTGACCCTGGTGCGGCAGGAGCTGGCTGCCTTCCAGAGTCGGTTTTCCGCCCTGGAGGCCATTGTCTTGCGCCCCCCACTAGCGGCGAGCCAGCCGGCCGCGGGCCGGCAGAAGGCGGTCTCTTTTGCCGCCGTCGCAGCTGGCGCGGCCAAACCTGGCTCATCGGGGCAGAAGAAGGCCCTCTCCGTGCCGAAACCCGCGGGGCCGCCCATGCTCAGAGAGGGCGGGGCGGCTACACAGACGGCGAGGGTGCCGGCCCTGGCTGCAGGACGGCCACCCCCACCTCCTATATCTCCTCCGGCTGGCGCCGAATGGCACGTAGCCGGGGAGAAAAGGAAGGCCGGTAAGGTGGCAAGGGCGGCCAAAAGGAAGGAGAGGCGGCAGCGGCAAAAAGCGCGAAGTGTTGCGGCTAGGCTCCGCGCCCCGAAATCCGCAGCTGTAGTGATTACGCTACAGCCGGAAGCGGAAAAGAAGGGCGTGTCCTACCGCGACGTGCTAGCTAAGGTGGGGAAGGCGGTGAGCCTCGAGGAGATCGGCGCCACCGAAGGCATCCGGGTGAGGCTCACGGCGACTGGGGCCCGGATGCTCGAGATCCCCGGTGCGGCCAGCGGCCCGGCCGCTGACGCTCTGGCCGAAAGGCTTAGGGCGTCCTTAAATGCGGACGAGGCCCGAGTGTCCAGGCCCACCAAGTGCGCTGACATGCGCATCCTGGGCCTGGACGACTCGGTGACGGAGGGAGAGGTGGTGGCCGCCGTCGTTAGGACTGGAGGGTGCTCTGCCGAGCAGGTGAGGACAGGCACCATCGGTCCTGACTTCAAGGGGATGCGAGCCGTTACGGTGAGCTGCCCTGTGTCGGCGGCCAAAAAAATAGCCGAGGGCCGTAGGCTACTGGTGGGCTGGGTTTCCGCGCAGGTGAAACTGCTGGAACCCAGACCTCTGAGGTGCTTCCGCTGCCAGGTGGGCAACCACGTGGGAGCTAAATGCACCTCGGAGGTGGACCGCAGCCACCACTGCTTCCGCTGTGGTCAGCCCGGTCACAAGGCCGGGTCTTGTAATGCCGCGCCGCACTGCACCGTATGTGCGGCAGCTGGCAAGCCAGCCGATCACCGGATGGGGAGCAAGGCCTGCGCTCCACCCGCCAGAGCCAGGGGCAGGGGCAAGCCCTCCGCCACCGCCGTCACTGCCGCAGCCGCCGCCACTGCCGTTGCCGCTGCCGCCTCGACCGTCGTCGTCGCCGCCGTCACCACTGCGGCGGGGCCCTCACAGAGGGCTCGGGAGGAGGCTGACATGGAGTGCCAATAACGGCCCCATTACGCCTCCTCCAGGCGAACATCAACCACTGCGCCTCTGCTCAGGATCTGTTGCTCCAGAGCATGGCGCAGTGGTCGATTAACATCGCCGTGGTCGCTGAGCCGTACTTTGTCCCGCCCAGGGATGACTGGGTGGAGGACCTGAGCGGCTCAGTGACCCTAATTTCGTCGGCCGCCGCCGGTACTCCGTCCCTCGAGGCAGTCACGAGGGGACGGGGTTGCGTGGCAGCACGGTTCGGGGAGATTGTAGTGGTGGGGGTATACTTCTCCCCGAACCGAACTCTTGCCGAGTTCCACAACTCCCTTGCGGAGTTGAAAGTCGTCGTCGTCGGGTTCCGTTCCCTCCCCGTGCTCGTCCTCGGGGATTTCAATGCCAAGAATGTGGCTTGGGGTTCCCGGTATACGGACACACGGGGCAGGATGGTGGAGGACTGGGCTCTGGAGACAGGCCTGGTCGTCCTAAATCGGGGTTCTGTCCCCACGTGTGTGCGGATGCGGGGTGAATCGGTGGTGGACATCTCGTTCGCCAGCCCCGCTCTGTCACCGCGTGTCCTTGACTGGCGCGTCATAGAGGGGGTGGAGACCTATTCCGACCACCGGTACATCCGGTTTGACGTCTCCGCCCAGACCTCGAGCGCGCTGGTCCGACAGGCCCCGAGTGGTCCGCGGTGGGCGCTGAAGCAGCTGGACCGGGAGCTCCTCCTGGAAGCCTCGATCGTGCAGGCCTGGGTGTCATCACCGGACAGGCCTGCTGACATCAACGTCGAGGCGGAGTGGTTCCGGGAGGCCATGTCCGAAATATGTGACGTGGCAATGCCCCGGGCCCAGCCCGGACGCGCTCAGCGCCAGGTGTGCAGGTGGTCGCCAGAGTTGACGACTTTACGCAGTGCGTGCGTCGCTGCGCGACGCCGGTACACCAGGCACCGCAGGCTCCGTATTCGCCCTCCGGATACGGAAGCCATTCAGGCGGAGCTGTACGAGGGGTACAGAGCGGCGAAGACCGCCCTCCAAGCGGAGATCCTGCGGGCCAAGGGACTGGCCCACGAGGAGTCGCTGGAGACTCTGAACAGGGACCCGTGGGGACGCCCCTACAAATTGGTGCGTGAGAAGCTCCGCCCATGGGCTCCCTCGCTGACGCAGAGTCTCCGGCCCCAGCTCGTGGAGGACGTGGTGAGCACTCTGTTCCCTTCTAGAGGGGACCATATCTCCCCGCCCATGGCTCCGCCTACTGCGGTGCTGAATGCGAACCACACCGCCAACGACGACGACGATGCTCCGGAGGTGACCGAGGTAGAGCTGCGAGTGGCGGTACGTAGGCTGAGTGCTAAAAATACCGCCCCAGGACCCGACGGCTTACCTGGGAAAGCCTGGGTCCTGGCCTCGGAGGCTCTCGGGCCTCGACTAAGGGGGCTCCTAAGCGCATGCATGGAGAGGGGCCAGTTCCCACTTCGTTGGAAGACGGGGAAACTGGTCCTCATCAAGAAGCCGGGGCGCCCAGCGGACTCTCCGTCCGCTTACCGGCCCATCGTGCTGCTCGACGAGGTGGGCAAGCTCTTTGAGAGAGTCATTGCAGACCGCCTCGTCGGGCGGCTGGTGCGGGTGGGGCCGGATTTGGCGGAGAGCCAGTTTGGCTTTCGCAGGGGGCGCTCTACGGTGGACGCCATCATGCGCGTGCGGGCCCTCACGACGGGGGATGCTGTGGCCCGGGGTGGGGTCGTCTTGGCGGTGTCTCTAGACATCGCCAATGCCTTCAATACCCTGCCCTGGAGTTGCATCAGGGAGGCACTCCGGTATCACCGGATGCCGACCTACCTCTGTCGTGTGGTCGAGGCCTATTTGACGGACAGGGCCGTCATCTATCCCGGTCACCAGGGAGTATGGAACCGGCAAGAGATGTCGTGCGGTGTCCCACAGGGATCGGTCCTGGGGCCGCATCTGTGGGATATCGGCTACGACTGGGTGCTGCGCGCCGACCTCCCCAGCGGCGTCAGCGTGGTTTGTTACGCTGACGACACGCTAGTCCTGGCGCAGGGGAGGTCGCACCAGGCGGCGGCCGAACTAGCGACACGCGGGGTTGCGACAATCGTCGAGAGGATCCGGCAATTGGGACTCGAGGTGGCCCTGCACAAGTCCGAGGCCATGTGTTTTCATGGTCCTCGGAACACGCCACCGTCGGGTTCCCAAATAACGGTAGGAGGGGTTCACATTGGCGTCGAGTCGACGATGAAGTACCTCGGGACTCGTCCTCGACAGCCGGTGGAACTTCGTGGAGCATTTCCGACGTTTGGCTCCCAGACTGGAAAGGGCCGGGGCTGCCTTAAAGCGGCTCCTGCCCAATCTAGGGGGGCCAAACGCCTCCTGCCGGAGGCTCTACGCGGGGTCGTGCGGTCCATGGCCCTTGATGATGATGATGATGATGATGATGGGGACTCCCTTTTCCGCACTTAGACTCTCATTTGGTCCGTTGTGCGTGGGGATACTGGCTAACACAGCCAGCCTAGCTCCGCCCAAAAGCACAGAAGCCTCCTCCCATGGGTCCATGGCCCTTTACGGGGCACCGGTGTGGGCGCGTTCCTTGAGGCGGCGGCCAGCCCGCTGGTTGAACGTGCCCCAAAGGGTCATGGCCATCCGGCTGGTCCGGGGATACCGTACGGTCTCCGGTGAGGCGGCGAGCCTCCTTGCCGGATTACCGCCATGGGATCTGGAGGCAAAAGTCCTCGCGCACGTTTGGGAGTGGCGCGAGGAGGCGAAACGCCGGGGCGTAGCTCCGCTGCCGCGAGAAATCACGGTACAGCGGACAGAGCTCCGGCGGGATCTCAGGGCGGTATGGAGAGTGCGATTGTCGCAACCCAGCGCTGGGCACTCCACAATTGCGGCGATAAGTCCCCTCTTTGAGGAGTGGCTAGAGAGGCGCCATGGCGTCCTCACCTTCCGCCTGACGCAGGTCCTCACCGGACACGGTTGTTTCGGGAGGTTCCTGTTCCGGATAAGGCGGGAGGAAACGCCCGGGTGTCACCATTGTGTGGATCGCCCGGAGGACACGGTGGAGCATACGGTGGAGGTCTGCCCGGCTTGGGCGGAGCACCGCCGTGTCCTCGTGGAGGCGATTGGCGGTGGCGATCTCTCGCGTCCGGCCTTGGTCCAGGCCATGGTACGGAGCGAGAGGGCTTGGGAAGCCGTCACCTCCTTCTGCGAAGCAGTAATGTTCGCGAAGGAGGAGGCGGAACGCGTGAGGGAGAGGCAAAGTTTGCGCCCTCACGCCCCTAGCCGCCGCAGGAGACGCCCTGGGCGTCGGGAATCGCAGGCCGATTCCCGGCCACCGTAGGCGCGGGCTTGCGAACGACGAGCAATGGGCAGCTCGCCGTTCGATAAGGACCAGGCCCGGGTCGACGGCGCGTTGTGTTCCACGCGCGCCTCAAAGAGATGTCAGCACCAATGACGGGGTTTGCTAGGACCGATGCCTGCTAGGGTTGCGGAAAAGTCCAAGAGGGTTACCGTGGCCCCTGGCACAGGCAACTGAAGGAACACGGGTGGGTTTTAGTCAGTAAGAGTCTGACACGCCCTCCTGCTCTGCCCAGAGCGGGAGAAGTTATTTGATGATTACCCACCCACAAAAAAAAAAAAAAAAAAAAAAATGGGCAGCAGGGTTGGACTTTAAGGAGTCAAAAACGCTCTCGAAATAAACACATTACCTTTTTTTTATTGATAAAATTTCAATGACGTCATTCAACGGTAAATTGCGGACGCTATGTGGGCGGTCACCGCTCTTCTAGGAAACTGTAGGTTTATAGTTAAGTTAGGAAAATTAATTGTTAACTATCAACTTAAATTGTCCGTATATTCATATCACAATTGTCATTCTTTGATGGACCTATATTCAAATACCAAATATTATATTATGTATTTCACATAAACCTACATGAGGATCTATGTTTCCTATGGAAAAGAGCTGGCAAGAAACTTCACGGATACTCTTTTAAAAGTAATTGGCTTTTACAATGTTCTCAAATTACACTATTAATAGGTATGGGAGGACAGTGTAAGCCTGTCAACAAGTACCAGGTAGGGTGTCAAACTTCGTAACAATTAATTTAATTGACTGTACCTTTAGAACAACGATAAAGAGCAATACTCGTTTCGTGGAAAGCAATACTCGGTACGTACTTTTATTTGTTACATAAAAATATACCTAAAATCGCGGGTATCACCCCTCACGAAAAACATATTTGCAAAGAAAATTATACTCATGAATATCTAACGAATTGAGTGATTTCATATTCAATCATGTCGACATGTTACCGGTATAACTGACATGCTCTTTGATATAACAACGTAGGTCTCAAGCCTTCTGATGTTTGTGATATGAAGAGGAATGGGGTTAAAAATGAAAGCTCGTCATAGGTGACAGCACTGTTCACCGTCTACATGCCGCCATTGTTTTGTATAAGTTTACTTTTGTGTCGATCACAAATTAAACGAAAACTAGATAAATATGTATGCGACTTGGAGTGTAGCACTATTTAAAGTCAAGCTAAGGAAAAGGAAGCGCTTAATTACTTACGCATGTTTTTTTTTTTAATAATAATAATATGAGACAACATCCACACAAGGTCTTCAGGTCCCGAACTAGGTAGAACCTGTACTACGGTAACCAGAGGGGCAATTCCCGTATTTTTAAGACCGTTCGCATTCTAATCTCAGTCTCAATCTGTCAAAATTACAATCAATTTACATACATTTTTGACAGGTTTTTGACATTGATTGTCGCTGAGATGAGATTGCGTAGAAGTACGTAGAAGTAGAAGTACGAGAATTGGCCTACTGATGACTGATATACATACATATATACACCCAGACACAGGTCAAACAGACATGTTCATGCACACAAATGTTTGACTTGTCCGGGGATCGAACCCGGGACCAGCGGCTCAGCAGGCAGGGTCGCTACCAACTGCACCAACCGGTCAGTCAACATATCATATGAACATTTTATAATTTATAAGTTATTTTATGTTTGTTGACTTTAAATCTTTTTTTTTTTTTGTTGAAGACTGGAAGCTGGAGGCGTACAACAGGAATAACTTGATCGGAGTTGAAAACCAACTCGAAGATGATCTTCCTGACTGAAAAACTTCAGAGATGTTAATTCTAGCTCTGATCTAATGTGATAGGTGATGATAATATAAACACACACACACCTTTACTATAATTTACATAATATCACACCACAAGTGCCTATAGGTAATGAAAACAGACTTATTCCTCTTGGGAGCATCACCTATATAATAATAATAATAAACTTTATTTCAGATCAATGTCCATACACAATTACAAAATACACACCCGCGAAAAGAAAAAGATTAAAAAATTTGAGCACGAATAAATGCTTTCAGGATGTTTGAGTCCTGCTTTTCCGCAATAACCTGTAGGATGCTGTTGGTGCTGCTCCTGACTCTGCTCAGCAATGATGCGAGCCGCTTGCGTATTACCGCATGGAAGCCGTCTACCCTGGCTTCCGCAAACATACCGGAGGCACTGCAAAAACGGGGCAACCCCAACAACATCCTAAATCCGTTGTTATATTGGACACATAAGGCATTGAGCGTCCTTTGTGTATATCTGAACCACAGGCTGCACGTGTAGAAAGTCTGGCAGTAGGCTTTAAATAGTGTGACTTTAACTTGTTCACTACAACGCACAAACCTGCGGGCCAGCATATTACTTCTAACCGCCAATGCCCTACGTTCCCTTTCTATGTCAACTTGGTCCTCAAGGTCCTCAGTAACACAATGTCCAAGATATTTGAACTTTTCTACCCGCTTTAGTTCAATGCCGTTTAGCTTTATTGCGGGCACATTTAGTGTACATTTACCGGGGGCCTTGAAAACCATGTACTCACTCTTCTTAGCATTGTATATCAAACCATGCTGAATGCTATACTTTTCACATATTGCGAGCAACTGCCTCATTGCACTTACAGTTGGGGTCAGCAGCACCATGTCGTCCGCGTAACTAAAGTTGTTCATACAAACGTTGTCAATCCAGCATCCCACTCGTGTGCTGCTGAGCCCAACTATAAGCTCATTAACGTACAAGTTGAAGAGCTTAGGAGAACTCAAACCACCTTGTCTCACCCCACACTCCAACCTGTACGAAATAGCTACGAATTTCTCCCATAAAAGTCTTCAAGCTTAAAAAGGATAGTCTCAACGAAATATCGGACTTTTAATTTTTTTTCGGAAAGCTTTTTTACAAAGTTTTCGTCTTTTAACATATTTGGCAAATATATGGGTCTCCGTATTTTTGCAGTCAACAGCTGTATATTAATTAATTATACGTAAAATAAGTCGCTTGTTTACATATAAAATATGGGTAGTGATAGCTACCTGTCAAATTCTTAGACGCTGGATAATAGCGACATCTGAAGTGAGCAAGTGGCAGTTTTTACCTCCAGTGAGTGGATTTTTAGATGAGCACATAGGATTGAAAAGAGAAAGAATGAGCCATTGAGAAAGTGATTGAAAGACTCGTGGACTGAAAAATCTTTAATTTTTGGTCGATCTCTTTTGGTACATTACTTCCACTTGTGAATCCTAAGAGAAAAAATCTGCATCTTTTTTTATAAAATAAGTGATAGACATAATTTCATTACTAGAAATAAAGATAAAATAGATCAACCATTTTTCAGATTAGCTAAAATACATACATCCTTTATGGGGTACTGTGTTAAATGTTACAACAAAATAGCTTGTCATTTATTGCAACTATATGAAAGAAAATTTAAAACTCATATAAACAGTTCACTTTGTAAACAAGCATATTACAAATTAGAGGATTAAATCCAATATAAGAATGCTTGGAAACATGCTGGTCCAGCTCCATAAGACAATCTAGGGTCTAAACAAACTCATACTTGTTGCTACTGTAATTGTTTAGTTTATTATTTTTATGACATTGATTTACATTTTGTGATTACTTTAACTCACACACTGACATATTACTTGTTTAAATAATTTGGAAAATCGTATACTTTTACAATGTTTGTAAATATGTGAGCACCATGTATCTGTCACAAAATTAACTTATTTGTCATTGCTAATTTTTTTTTAATTCTTTTTACCTATTGTGGTACGTTAATTTTGTTATAGGTGCATAGGTCTTCACATATAATTATATAATTAATGTATACAAAATATTTTAACACATTTTAAAAGAGTAACGGTGGAGTTTCTTGCCCATTCTTCTCCATACGAAACTACCTTTCGGAAGGGGCGACTAGAATCAATTCTATTTCAATGTAAATGTTGACGTTCAAAAGTTCCTTTTATGTGCCTATTTGAAATAAATGCTTTGGACTTTAACTTTGATGGAAAGGGCTTGATAGAAAAAACATTCAAATGTAATTTTTTCGTACTATCCAAGGTTTTCTACAGTAAACAGATAGTTTAGAAGGTACATTGGAAGGAGGAGTATCTCCAATAAAATTTTAAAGTATCTAAGTAATAGAATAACGAAGGGGTGGAAACCGAAATAAAATTCCATTTCTGCCTTTGTGGCGACATTCAACAAGCTAAAAGTCTACATCGGTTTCGTTGTCATGAATCAGGGGGGCCAGCTAGATAGAAATACATTTCCCCGATGCGTAGGTATGCAGAGCAAACGTGTGTACCTGTACACCACATAGGTATGCATTTCGCCAGTTATAATTAAATGTATATCCACACCGAAGTTACTTTTTGTAGCTGCAACACTTTGAAACACGATAACATTAAGTTGCTACATTTTGCAACATTAAGTAGCTTTCTATAACTGTTATTACGATTACTTTTTTTTTTGTTATCCTTTGTTGCCCACTAACACTTATAAACGTTCCGCGACAAAAAAATAACTTCAGTATGGTTGCACTTAAGTCTCATGTTATCAGAGATGAGCTACCAAGGTAGATAGTTACTATAAATAATAAAAACTTATTCACAAACTATTGTTAGTACTATACAAAATAAGTAGCTTTATTTCGTTTTATAACAAAAAAAGCTTTCGTTATAGTCAGTAAAGTCAAATGAATTGCCTATTACATAAGTAATAATTAAACAATACTTAACATTTAAAAAAGTCTACTTATTAGTTTTTGTTTCAAAGAAAACACAGATTCTATTTATTGTGAAAACGAAAAACTCTCTATAGCATTACAGAGGAGGTCAAAAGCTTTGTTCCAAAAATAGCGACATTATGAGAAAAAAATAATCATTTTAGCGTAGACAGAGAATTAGACCTCGCTTTTTACTCCCTTTCTGGTGAAAATGTCAAAGGTATTTTATTTCCCATTTTCGGTATCTGTATCGGTTAAGTCATTTACAGGAACATTCACTTAACGAAATGTAAATAAAGAATGACTGCTAGAGTATAATACGTTTCTCTGAATTAAACAATCACTGAATGTTAATCCCAAAATCAAACTGAACTGACGATGACTCATTTCCCAACTCTTCGCCACAACTTATGAACATTAAGAGAAGGCTTGCTTATTCCAAAAGTCTATGACAATCACGATGAATAGAACTATAACAGAGTGCTACAATCGTAGACAGAGATAGTTTTCTCTGTCTACGGCTACAGTGATCTTTTGGCGCTGTTGGTAAACATTTGTGCAAATTGTTTTGTCAAATTTATTGAAAAAACAAGATGGCGGCGTTAGTTCCGATATTGGCAACGCGCCAAAAGAACCTTGTAGCGCATAACTAAGTTATCTTGGACACCGGATAAATAACCTGTTTGTTTTTGTTTTCACTATTTATAATATCCAGCCTCTAAAAAGAAAGAAAGAAAAATATTTTATTTGTGACACAAAAAGAACTATGCGAGGCTCCTATCTCAGCATAATAGGGCCCGCTGTGATGCCACGGACATCTATAAACCCCAATAGAGAATTTAAAAAAAAAACGAAGTCATTAAGGCAAGAAAATATTAGGATTAGCTATCCTCTGTCTCAAGCAAACTGTTCAATACTATACGGACAGAAACACACCAGTATATGCATGCTTTTTAGATCTTTCAAAAGCTTTTGATCTGGGTGTGTTATGACCATTGACTTATATGTTTATCCTAGCTCAATGGTTATGACTTTATGACAAGCTGTGGCAGAAGCTACAATGTGAAGCAGATGTGTCACATGAGATTGTGCCTTTGCTCCGGTCATAGTTATTTTCTTATTTTCTTTCATAGTCTTTGGCTTCGGTACTGGTATAGTAAGCAACAGAATACCGTTAGATGGGCGGGTGCGTGGTCCGACGTGTATGGGTTGAAATGCGGAGTGAGACAAGGGGGTTTATCCTCGCTTCGTCTCTTTAACCTGTACATGAACCGGCTGATCGGTGAGCTCAGCAGCACTAATATTGGATGTTCCATAGACGGAGTGTGTATAAACAACATTAGTTACGTGGATGATATGGTGTTGCTGAGCTCATCGATTGGTGCGTTACGCAAACTGTTGCTGATTTGTGAGTCATATACGGAGTCGGTAATCTTCAAAGCCGGTACCAAATGTTACTCATCCGTAACTCCTGTCACTCTTTGCGGTATACCTTTAAAAAGGGTGCAGCGTTACAAATACTTGGGCCACTGGGTCTCTGACGACTTGTATGACAATCTGGACATTGATAGGGAACGCAGGGCGCTGTCTGTCCGGTGTAATATGTTGGCTCGCAGGTTTGCGCGATATACTACACCTGTGAAGGTGACTTTATTTAAGGCATATTATCAGTCGTTTCACACGTGCAGCCTGTGGACCAACTTTACGCAGCGGGCGTATAGCGCACTGCGCATGCAGTACAACAATGCCTTCAGGATACTGTTAGGGCTACCGCGGTTTTATAGTGCTTTGACTATGTTTGCTGAGGCGCGAACCGGTGATTTTTTCGCGATCATAAGGAAGCGCAACGCTTCACTATTGAGTCACCTACGAAGCAGCTCGAACAGTCTCCTGAGGGTGTTGTCCGAGCGGTGGGACCTGTCTCTGATACAGAGGTGGATGCAGCTTCATGTTAGCGCCTCTCTTCGTATTACTTGACATGCGTTTATGACTATATTGTGTATGTCTAATTTTGTTGTTGATTTTCTAATGTGTAGAAAATACCACTACCCGAAGGCAATCGTCGGGGCGCACCTGGGGCCGATGATGGGTGTCTCAGCATACGACCCATCAAAGTTAGTTTTAATGGTGGTCTTGCAGTTTCAGTTCTTTATATGGTCTACATAAATGTCCTTTCTTTGGTATTGTTTGTCGAATCGTTGAGCTCCTTAAGTTCTGAGTTGAACTGCGTGATAACTAACAAATGCGTGCACTGACTGGATAGGTCCACTGATATCTATGTGGTTCTTTCCTCAAAAGACCATTTCAGACTGATACCAATCTACATGGTCTTGATATGATCTGACCAAGATTATGTTCCGAGTTTATGTTCGATGGGGCTGAGGTTCGTTCTTTGAGAGAGGCCATGGTAGAGCGTACTGATTTGATCTTAAGCCTTGTCTCTCAGTGGGGTGATGACAATCTGGTCTCTTGTAACGCCACCAAAACACAGGCGTGTTTTTTTACCGCTAAAAGGAGTCGTTTTGAACAAACTCCTTCTTCTCGGGGTACATCTGTTCCTGTAACTGATCGGCTTGAGCTCCTAGGCATGGATTTGACATCAGGTCTCAACTTCGGTGCCACCATCGAGTACAAAGCCCAAACAGCGGCCAAGAAACTGGGCATCCTAAATAGAGTGAAGGAATACTTTACGCCTTGACAGCTTTTGACCCTTTACAAAGCGCAAGTCCGATCCTGCATGGAGTATTGCAGCCACCTTTGGGATGGCTCAGCAAAGTACCAACTTGCCGCGCTTGACTCGGTGGAACGCATAGCTAAGAGGCTCATTGGCGACGTAAAATTGGTGGATGCCAAGCTTCACAGCTTGTCTCATCACCGCAAGGTCGCCTGCTTGTCGGTCTTCTACAGATTGTACATCGGAGAGTGTGCCCAAGAACTCCACGAACTCATTCCACCGGCCCCCTTCTTCCATCGGTCATCTAGAAGCACTGCAAGTTACCATACTTACCTAGTTGCTATTTCACCAAATCGCACTAAACGTTTCCAAATTTATTTTGCGCACAGCAAGAGAGTGGAACTCTCTACCTGCGTCTGTGTTTCCGAACGCATACAACCCTAATCTCTTCAAAGTGAGAGTAAACAGGCTTCGTCTGGGTAAGCTCACTCCATCGTCGACTCTGTCTCTGTCACCACTGACCTAGACTAGAGTCAAGAGCAAACTCATTTTAAATTAAAAAAATATAATTGACGTGGCAAAGTGTCTATGTAAATCCCCCGGTATGCGATATTGCCAACGCAGAATTTCATTATTATGCCTGTGTGATGTCATGTCCGTTGAAAATAGGGGGACTCATTTATATTTGCTTGTCTAGTCAGAACCAATATTTCTCCTGTTTTCTCTCCTGTGAACGTTCCGTTTTAGTGCCTCAACGGGCTAAAATAAAAGCTCTTCAGTCTTTCTTCTTCCGAGAATACACTTATCTCATAAGTGTATTCGTGACATGAATGCACAGATGTTCCTTGCATACTAACTACTTTGTCGTGTGTACCTGCATTGTATTACAAAACAGCATTCTCGACGTCATCGTTGTCTTAACATAATTATGCATAATAATTACCCATGCATTTCTTAGCCCAAGTACCATAATTACCTTCAATTCAATTCTCAATTCTTCATTGCGTACCAATAAGTAAATGAAAAGAAAATAATAATATTAATAAGTATTTTTTTCTTTGTTGCGTATTCTTCTGTTTGTAGGTAATTAGAGCATGCACCCAGGTAGGAAACTGTTGAATTCAACATCGGTAATTATAACTGATTTATTTCATATTGATGTTGAAATGTTTTTAATAGGTATTTTGCTTTGGATCTAGATAGATACGGTAGTACTACGAGTACTATAAAGATACCTACCTATCCTGCCACTCCTTTTTACTTCGACTAAATAAAGTGGCACCAAAATTTTAGGAGTGTAAAATATGAAGGCTATTTTGTAGTTCTTAAAAAGCCTCATTAGCTGAATCTCTGTTCCATATATTAACGTAAACACGGGATGAAAAACATAACATAGGTACGTTTACGTTTTGCTTAATTTATCGTACATGCAAAAGGAGAATAAAGACCACATAACGCAAGAAGGGTGACATAGCTAATAAATCTGCAATTTTGAGTTAAGTGTACCTACAGGGGAATGTGGCAAACTTTATTGTTTTTGCTACAAAAACGACATTACGCTAAGCCTAAACATGAGGGAGCTAGAGAGGTTGTGACTTTATGCTCACCGCAGTCTTACCGCTACTTTTAAACTTTTAAATCATCATACCCAAAAAAATGCTCTTTTTGAATTATGCCAAGCTTCTCGCATATTAACGATATTTTCTACAAATCGGTATTAACAAACTATGTTATTAATTAAGCATTTGATCTTTTTATATTTTAGCGGAGACGGCTACTTTAAAACATTTTTAAATTAACTTACCGAATGCTTGTAACTGACACGGTTTTCACTTTGATCACATTTAAGAATGTACGTAGGTATACTTACTTACATAGTTATAATTGCAAGAAGATTGAAAAATTAAACTTAAGAAATACTTAAGAAAGAACAGCTCGTCCCAAAGGAATATAAAGAAATATATAACGAGTAGAGAACAGGGTAAACTTTTCATTTACCTCCTTTTTTTTCTTTTATGGGTGGGAAATCATTAAATAACTTCTCCCGCTCTGGGCAGAGCGGGAGGGCGTGTCAGACTCTTACTGACTCTTATAGTACCAGAAATAGGGACCTATTAGTTCAACCAGGTTTCAGACTGGCTAAAGTGGACTCATCTTTCATGGGGTACTGTTTAAAATGTTACAATAAAATACCTCCCCACATACTTCAACTGAATGAGACGAAATTCAAAATTTGTATAAAACGCACACTATGCAGCCAGGCATATTATAAGTTAGGGGATTATATCGCTGATAAAAATGCCTGGCTCAATGCTGGTCCTGCTCCACAACCACAACTAATTGATTAACATTTGAAAATACTATTGGAGCTGCTGAAGATTGTAAGACTACCTTTGCTTTGTATAAACTCAATCTCCTTTGTATTATATAATTGCATAGGACAAGTGTGAGTACTATGTACTATCGAGCTACCATTTACCGGGTAATGTCTTTCATTGACTTGAATGTGTCCTGGCGGCTGATAGATGTCATGCTCACTCAAATGTCTCGCTGACGGTGGCGCGTGTGTTGGATCATTTAGCTCCCTTCAAAATGGTTGAGCTGAATGGTGCTGATCCATGCGTCATGTTCGTGAACGGGCGCTGTCAGTTGGGACTGGTCATCTCTTAGCCACCACGGCTTATTTTTAATTATTTTATTATGGATTGTTTTGTTTGAATTTATATTTGCTGTACACTGGACACTCAATGTGTACGTCTTATTTACATCGTTCTCACATATAATTATACCTATATACAAGATTAATGATGTAACTAATATTTATGTAACAATATAATTTAAAAGAGTGTCCATGGAGTTTCTTGCCCGTTCTTCTCCATAGGTACCTACTACGCTTTGGAATGGGCAACTAGCTTCATATTTCTGACTGCATATTTCTGACTAACCGACCACTTGACAATTCAAAAGTGCCTGTAAATGGTTTAATTGAAATAAATGCTTTGAGTTTGAGTTTGACTGACTAAAACCGACCCGTGTTCCTTCAGTTGCCTGTGCCAGGGGCCACGGTATCCCTCTCGGACTTTCCCGCAACCCTGGCAGGCATCGGTCCTAGCGGACCCCATCATTGATGCTGACATCTCTTTGAGGCACGCGTGGAACACAACGCGCCATCGACCCGGGCCTGGTCCTTATCGAACGGTGAGCTGCCCATTGCTCGCCGTTCGCAAGCCCGCGCCTACGGTGGCCGGGAATCGGCTTGCGATTCCCGACGCCCAGGTCGTCTCCTGCGGCGACTAGAGGAGTGAGGGCGCGAATTTTGCCTCTCCCTCACACGTTCGGCCTCCTCCTTCGCGAACATTACTGCTTCGCAGAACGAGGTGACGGCTTCCCAACCTCGCGTCCGTCCCTGGTCCAGGCCATGGTACGGAGTACCATGGCCTGGACCAGGGCCGGACGCGAGAGATCGCCACCGCCAATCGCCTCCACAAGGACACGGTGGTGCTCCGCCCAAGTTCATTTACCTCCTGGAAACTGTAATCTTAAGACGTTTTTTCTGTGAAGGTAGAAACTATTGAACGGCAAATGATACAATCCTATCCTGATACAATAATGTCCTTCGGCACAGTTTATCACGTCATACTACTGAGTATGTGGTCCAGAGTTCGATTCCCAGGTCGAACATAGTTTATTTTTCTTTTTCTTTTCCTTATAAAATGTTACAGATACTTTATTCACATCACAATCTAGTCTATTCGGTAATAAGTAATTTAATTATAACTTAAACTGCTAAGTATCTACGAGTATAACATTAAGATATAACACATTACTTCGAATAGTAATAATACTTTTAACAATCAATCTGCACAATCATTATATATGCAAATACTGTTAGCTATGATGGAGTAAGTACTAAAGTTGTGAAATTTGTCAAAGAAGTTATAGCACCACCACTAGCGCACATTATTAATTTATGTATAACAAATGGTGTTTTCCCCAGTAGTCTAAAAAATGTAATTATTAAGCCCTTATTCAAAAGAGATGATAAATCAGTGTAAAAAATTATAGGCCCATTGCTAAAATTCCAATTTTTTTTTAAATAATCGAGAAAGAGATTTATAATTCCATATATATAGTTATTTTGAAAAGAATAAGTTATTTTGTAATGAACAAGAAGGATTTCGAAAAAATACTAATATAAATATGGCATTGTTCGACCTCCTTTCTTATATTATGACGTCTGTCGATGAAAGATCTCCGGTATGTGCTTTGTATACAGATATGAAAAAAGCATTTGACTATGTGAACCATAAGATTTTGCTAAAAAAACTTTATGCATATGGAATTCGAGGAAATATTCTAAAACTTTTGGAATCATATCTTGATAACAGATCACAGTGCACTGAAATCTCACAATTATGCCAAAAAAGTAAATTAGTAACAATTCATAAATCTCTGCAAAGAACTATAAAATACGGGGTGCCACAAGGTAGCGTGCTAGGGCCGCTACTTTTCTTAATATATATTAACGATCTCCCAATACTCATAACTCAAAATATGGTTCTCTTTGCTGATGATAGTACAGCCATTGTAAAATGTAATAACCCTGACTATTACGAGAATGATATAAATGATTGCCTCAATAAAATAATTAAGTGGCTTATTAGTAATAACCTAGTAATTAATTTAAACAAAACAAAAGTAATGCACTTTCGTCAAAGATGTGAAAAACCGCCAGTTCATGTCAAATGTGACAAGTGCCAAATAGAAGATACAGCCAAAGCAAAATTTTTAGGTATAATAATCGATAGTAAGCTAACATGGAAACCCCACAACGAAGAAATTTGTCTAAAACTAAATAAATCTGCATATGCTCGGTTCCAGCTATCGAAAAAAGTTAACACACAAACACTTTTATTAGCGTATCATGGATTGGTTGCATCTGTTCTGAGGTTTGGAATTATTTTTTGGGGGCAATCTTCTGAAAGAGAATCGGTTTTTAAAGCGCAAAAACGATGTATTCGGTCCACGTGTGGCTTAAAAACTACTGAAACTTGCGAACCTCACTTTAAATCACTAAAATTACTGACATTTCCAGCTATGTACATTTACGAAACTGCTTTGTTTGTCAAAATCAATTTAGATCTGTTTCAAAAACTCTCTGATGTTAAAAAAAACTCCCATGCGTTCTCAATATACAAACAAATTGTGCGACATAAAATGCAGAACCGCTTTAATGAAAAGAGTTTTTTTGGTATAGCTTCGAAAATTTATAATAAAATACCTGATAACATAAAAAATTTGCCCTTAATTAAATATAGAAAGATGCTCTACTCACTATTAATAGAAAAATGTTATTATACTGTAGAAGATTTTATTAATGATAATAATGTTTAATATTTCTTAAGCGATAAACACTTATGTACTATATATTCAATGTAATTTTTAAAGACTGTTTCGAGATTTTTTAAGACTGTTACTATAGTAAGTTTTTTTAATTATAAATTTTATAATGATATATATGTAGTTCCTTTTCTCATGTAAGAGTTTAATTTTGCTTTCTTCTTATGTTAATAGTTTAATATTGTTATTTTTATGATTTTTGTTTTTATTTCAATATTTGTACGCCTTCACGGCAAAACATAGCGCACATATAATAACCTAAGATCTTTATGTAAATACCTATGTTTCACAAATAAACACTCTGATTCTGATTCTGAAAAGAAATCGTCCAATAACGTCTTTCTTATTCACGTATGTTAAGGGGAAGACACTTAATTCACGTGTTCTTTAGTCAGCACTTGCACTGCAGTTTAAGTTCGCTCACACTACGCTAGACTAACTCAAGGGGTTTAACCCTTTTTACATAGTCTTCGCACTAACTGTTGCAGTTTTTAAAAGAAGAGTGAAAGAACACTATCTTTCCACTTCGTCATAGTTGCGTAATTGCGTATATATTAATATTCTAGTGTTATTTATTTTAGAAGTATGTATGTATGTTTGTATGTATGTATGTATATTCTCATACTATTCGTTTTATTTTATTAAGTGAATTGTTTTTGATTTTATGTATTTTATTTTCTATTTTAGTCTTACACACGCTGTCTACATCTCTAAATCTACTATCCTATCGCAGGTATGCTGGAAGAGATTTCATTAGAAATAAGCATCACCTTTGTACCTATTTTTCTGTTTTTTTTCTTCTTGTCTGTTTATATAAGTGTGTACATAAATGGTTAAATAAATAAATAAATAAATAAATAATTCAGTGACGTCAAGGAGTTGGATCGCCTCGACATTCACGTCATGATGAAGTCTCTGTTCATGAGCTTCTGCATATTTTTTGATTAATGGTAATCAAAAATCACACATTCACAACATCCATCTTGAGGTCCCGGTGGAGGTCACTGTTTCTTATGTACCAGGGCGCGTTGACTATATCCCTGAGCACTTTGTTTTGGAATCGTTGTATGACTTGACGATTGCTTTGGCTGGTGCAGCCCCACAGCTAAATACCATAGGTCCATACAGGTTTTAAAACTGGTTTATATAACAACATTTTTTTTTAATCTAATATGTAATTCGGCTCTTTTCTTTTTGACATGCTCTTTCCATCGTAGTTTTGCATCCAGGGTCATGGCAAGATACTTAGCAGTATTCGCGTATGGTATTGGTTGATTATTCATTTCACACCGGGAAGTATTGTGGATTTTTATTGGTGAAGTCAATGTGGATAGACTTGCTTTCATTCAGTTTGATACGCCATGTTGCAGTTCACTCATAAACACGATTTATGGACTCTTGAACTTTTTCTACGGCTTCCTCGTCACCATTTGTAACAGCCACGATAACTGTGTCATCCGCAAAGGTTGCAATTAAATTATTTTCTAGCTCAGAAATATCGCAGGTGTATAGTAGGTACAAGACCAGACCAAGTACACTCCCTTGTGGTACTCCAGCTCTTATCTGCCTAAGGTCTGAATAAGCGTTTCTTTGTCTTATCCTAAACAATCTGTTTGATATATAGGACTCTATGATGTCTGAAAACTGTTGAGGCAGCATTGTTCTTAGTTTATAAATGAGGGCATAATGCCATACTTTATCGAAAGCCTGTGCAACATCGAGGAAGATCGTGCAGCACAGCTTCTTTTCCTCTAGCGTTCTTTCAATATTATTAGTATTTATGTGTACTTGGTCGACCGTCGAGTGTTTTTCTTTAAATCCAAACTGGTAATCGGGGATTAGATTTTCAGCTACAATAAGAGGCTTCAATGTCTTTAAAAAAAATCTCAAACAGTTTTGACAACACAGGCAATAGTGAGATTGGTCTGTAAGATGTTGTTTCATGAAGTTTTTTCCCAGGCTTGGCTATCATAATGACTTCAGCTACTTTCCACGTGTCAGGAACGTGTTTTAACCGAAATGCAGCATTAATGAGCGTAGTAAGCTTGACTATGGCTTTGCGTGGCAGATTTTGTAAAACTTTTCCAGTAATTAGGTCGTAGGTGTAATTAGGTCCTGTAACCAGGAGATTTTCTCCGATTAAAACTACAATTAATTTCTCTAGATACTTCTTTTGAGGTAACCAACTTTATATCGGAACTATGTAGTTTGTACACCCTGAATTATTCTCGCATTGTGAGTCTGGGCTTCAGTTGGTTGGAATATTTGTTCTAAATTCCTTAGGGCTTTTTGCTCGTCTGTTGCTGCCCATTTTCTTCTTTATTAGGAGGAATTTGTATGATCGGTTGTTTCATGTGCTTCGTAGCCTTCCATAGCGAGTAGCTTGTTTTAGTATCGCTCGTTAATTGGCCAAGGTAGCTGTGTATTGAGGAGTCGTCGTGTGTAGTTCTGAACTTCTTTCGTTAGACGCTTAGTAAGGTTGTTCAGCAGTCTTTTATCTAGCGAAAATAAAGAAATAGATGGCATCAGACTAGATCTTGTGGAGATCTATTTCTATATTTTCGCTTTTCGGTTATAAGACACCTAATTCCTGCAGGGTAGGCGGTTGCTTTCACCCGATGTGTTTTTTCCGGTGTGTTTTTCCAAGCAGCTTACTGTATACTGGTTGTTAATTTATATAGTTCCAAATCCAGCTGTTCCGGAGTTTTTAATGGAACTCTTAACTCTATTGTATTATCTAAGTCTATTCTGAAACTTTCCCAGTCTGTATAAGTATTTTTACAAGTGTAGGATTGCTCTCTATGCGTAGGATCCGACGCCATTGATACTGATAGAATAATTGGTGAATGGTCAGAATTCATATCAAAGCATCCATCAATGCTTAAATAGTTAGTAGAGATATTTCTAGTTATAAAAAGTCTATTAGATCTGGAACTTTGCGTGGATCACTTGGCCAATATGTTGGTTTTCCGGTAGAAATCGCTTCACACTTTAGCTCTTTCATGGCATTCATAAGTTCCTTTCCTTTAGTGGTGGTTAGTCTTGACCGCCAATGCTTATTTTTAGCGTTGAAGTCGCCACCTAATATTAATCTTGGTCCGAGTTGCTGTAAGAACCTCACATAGTGGTCTTTTTTTATATTGTATCTCGGAGGCGAGTAGATGGCCGCTACGGTAATTGGATACAATAGAGATTGAATACAAATCGCCACAGCTTGGATCTCATGACGTTCATACTGAACTTCTTCTTATTGAGAGATATTCTCTTTGACTATAACCACGCTGCCACCTCGGGCAGAATTGTCAGGGTGCAATGCATTGTACACTTTATAACCTCGAAATTTTATGTATGATTGCTTAGTAAAGTGAGTTTCAGATATAAGGCAAACATCGTTGTTTTCTGTGATCAGGACTACTTCTAATTCTTGTTGATGTGTTTGTAGTCCGTTAGAGTTCCATGCCATTATTTTTAATGGGTTCATTTCTTCTGTCTGGAAATAGCATTCGTAGCGCTATTTTCTAGTCTATCCTAACGAGCGTTAAATAATGACATTAATTTGATAATTTCATCCAACTTTCCTTTATAGGCATTATCAGGAATATTCGCAAGGTTAACGGTTTTGGCTGTAACATGCGCGTATGTTTTCTTGTGAGGTTTTTGTGTCACGTAATGGTTTTGCGTTTGTGAGCAAGTTTGCACTTTTTCGTAAATTTTGCGCTGGCTTTTCGTCGCCGGTTTATTCTTAGTTTTGTTTCTTATGCCCTGCATTTCCCGGGCTACTATACATCCTTTATAATTAGCAGGATGTGGTTCCCCACAGTGGACACATTTTGGTTTCTCATCTGCTGGTTTTTTGCAGTCGGCTGTCAGATGTTTGACGGTACATTTGATACATCTAGGTTCCTTAGAACAGTATTTGTGTGTATGTCCGTACGCCTGGCATGTTTTGGATTGAGGCAAAGTGTTATTGGGTTTTTTCCTTTTAGAATTTCTCAGTAGCAGCCCGGAGTCTGGGTTTGTACCTGGGAGTTGGCAATATGCTCACACCCTATTACATAGGACTCAATCATAACTGGCGAAATTTGGGTGAACTATAGGTACGCGTCTGCCTTACTCTTCGAGGATTACAGGCGTCATGTTTGTGTCGTGTGTGTAATACAAATAAACACGCCGCACAGGTTGCGAGTAGGTACCTACAGCCCACGTTGACTATTTGATAGGATATCGCCAATAAAATCGGACGCTCTTGCAGTATGGACCTACTCTTTCCTCGACTGCGTGCCCTCCTAAAATGTAATACTAAATTACATCCGCCTAATTTTCATTTTTGTATGCTCAAAACTTACTTACATAATATCATCATCATCAGCCTATATTCGTCCATTGCTTGACGTAGGCCGCTCCAAGTGAACGCCACTGAGCCCGATCTTCGGCTCTCCTCATCCAGTCTCTGCCAGCCACCTATCGCAAGTCGTCACTCCACCTGGCCGTGGGGCGACCCACACTACGTTTGCCTAAACGCGGTCTCCACTCTAAAACTCGTTGTCCCCAACGATTGTCGGTTCTGCAAAAGATGTGACCAGCTCATTGCCACTTTAGCTGGCTTAGGCTTTGGGCTATGTCGCTTACCTTGGTTCTCTGGCGGATCACCTCGTTTCGAATTTTATCCTTCAGAGAGCTTTTATAACTAACATAACCATAACTAAACATAACTTTCATACCTAATTATGGGTAAACTTTGTGATTTCAAAGTGTAGGTAACTCACAAAATGTAATTAGCATGCAAAGTAATTCTCACGTGGCTTTATTTTCTGTACGTTCCACATTCTCGTCTAACACTGAAATTACGAAAGAAACAACTCTAAAAAACTTTGTACAACGTAATTAGTAGTCTAGGGTCTGACGTAATTATTCTTCAGACGGTGTAAAAAGGTCCTTGTTTAATTATAATAGCACCTATTTAGCTACTTTAGAACTCGGGTTAAGACCTTACTTGGAAGAAAATAGCAATTAGGATGAGAAGGAAACTTTATACAACAACTAACGTAAGAAGCGTTTAAAACAAACGTCCCTACGTTGTGTCAGAATCGGCTGATTTCCCCCCTTACTTACGAAAAAGGTTGCTTAAAGTTAAGTAATCATTAACTGCTGCTTAACCATTATTTTTTTGACGTTTAAACATCTCTTAACTTTAAGCAACGTTTATAAATAAGGAGGCAAATGTGTTAATTTTTGCCACGATAATTGTAAAATTGTTTTTTTTTTAACATAACAATATCAGCCTATAATGTTCCCACTGCTGGGACACAGGCCTCCTCCCGATGAGAGGGAGTGGGCCGTAATCCACCACACGAGCCCAGTGCACACGGGTGTAGTTGTCACATGTGTTCGAATTGTTGGTTCTAGGTCCTATTTAGTTAATCTTAATAACGAAAAACCGAATCTCATGATAATGCAGTGAATCTATCACAAAACAGATTGGTTTATTAAACATACGTAGGCAAGTACAAGACTTATGAAATGTAGGTACATCTTGCATTCACCCAATTGAAAATGTTCAGTGAATAAAAACCAGCACGTCCAAAATTTTTATGAACGCCACAACCGTGCACTTAATAGTAAATCATTGATAATTTTGATCATGTTCATAAAAAAAGCAAAATTTTAGTCGCAGAACTAAGTTATATCAACTTTATCGTGAATACTTTGAAATCTTTAGGGATTTTTATTGAAAAGTTTCGATGCAATTTATTAAGTCATTAAATGCAGAAGCTATTACCGAAGAACGCTTAAAAGTTTTTATTTTCATTGAAGTGCGACTTCAATTAAAGCCATTCGATAGGTATTTTATCGGTTTTTAGTTCGGACTAGCGTAGAAAAATAAATTATTTGATAAAACTACCATTAGTGCCTTCTACATCAGCAAGATTTAGTTTTGGACTAATTTATGTTATTTGAACGAACTCTATAAATTACCTAACCATTGTTTTTGAAAGTTTACCTATGTACGCATGACGCGACGACACGTCAAGTATACATTTCCAGATGAGAATTCAGCTTAAGACTTCTTATTGTACGATACGCTTAAAAAATGTGAGGTCAGCTAAAACTGGAACGGGAGGAAACGCCCGGGTGTCACCATTGCGTGGATCGCCCGGAGGACACGGTGGAGCATACGGTGGAGATCTGCCCGGCTTGGGCGGAGCCCCACTGTATCCTCCTACTCGTGGAGGCGATTGGCGGTGGCGATCTCTCGCGTCCGGCCCTGGTCCAGGCCATGGTACGGAGCGAGAGGGCATGGGAAGCCGGCACCTTATTCTGCGAAGCAGTAATGCTCGCGAAGGAGGAGGCGGAACGCGTGAGGAAGAGGCAAAATTCGCGCCCTCACGCCCCTAGTCGCCGCAGGAGACGCCCAGGGCGTCAGGAATTCCAGGCCGATTCCCGGACCGTAGGCGCGGGCTTGCGGACGGCGAGCAATACCAGGAGGTAAGGACTAGTCCCGAGTCGACGACGCGTTGTGTTCCACGCACGCCTCAAATAGATGTCAGCAATAACGACAACGTCCACTAGGGCCAATGCCTGCCAGGGTTGCGGGAAAATCTGAAAGGGTTACCGTGGCCCCTGGCACAGGCAACTGAAGGAACACGGGTGGGTTTTAGTCAGTAAGAGTCTGACACGCCCTCCCCCCAGAGCGGGAGAAGTTATTAGATGATTTCCCAACCTAAAAAAAAATAAACCATACTCGAGAACTTAAGAAAGACTTTGAAAAAACGCGTCATTATTGTAATACACAAAATCAAAATATTTCATTTGACATAAACCTACATGGGTACTTATGAAACGTCAGAGTCGTCAGAAATGAAAGGTCGTTTGCTATGGAGAAGAGCCGGCAAGAAACTTCACGGTTACTCTTTTAAAAATAATTGGCTTATACAATGTTTTCAAATTACAGTGTTTATGGGTATGGGAGGACAGCGTAGGCCTGTCAACAGGTACCTGGTACTTAACAAGAGATAGAGATTGGTTTACAAATCGTAAGTTTAAAAGTTAGGCCTAGAAGATTCTCACATTCACAATATACAAAGAATCTATATACGAGTATAAGATAAATAAAATAATAATAAATAAAAGCCTATTTAAACCAAATTATTGCCATTACAACTATAACAAATCTGGATTATTTCAAAGAAATATGTAAAAAAAAACATACAACTTAATTTGGGATCAGTTAATAGACATTTACATAGTTATGCCGTTGATGAGATACCAGGTAAGCCACATGTGCAGAAGATGTGATTGCCAAACTTCATTGTCTTCAACGTAGTCTTTAATCTTATAATATGCTTTTTTACTAGGGATATGTTTGATGTGGGTTTTGAACTTCCCATCGCTAAGTTCTGTAATCGACTTTGGCAACTTGTTATAAAAGCGGATACTTTTTATAAGAAATGACATGCTTGTTTTAGGTCATCTAATTTTATCATAACCAAAGATGACAGAAGAGGCCTAAACTTAATGTTATTCTGTGCTCGTTCTACGAACGATCATATAATAATTTTAACAAAATATAAAAAGCATTAAAAAAATCTATTGTTGGGAATCGAACATAGGTATAAACCTATGTTCGATTCGATAAAAAAGATTATTAATTGTAATTTTTGTTTAAATTTTTTTTTTGTTATTTGCTAATCTTACTTTTTTTTATAATAGTCGACTGCCATCAAAAATTTATGAAAATTGATGAGGAGTTTTTTTTTTATAATAAATTTTAATAGACAAGTGTTTATCGCTTCCCGCCACTTTCCAATAATGATCGAAGACAGCGTCTTTATACTATTGGAGGCCCTGGGCACTTTAGGATAGATAGGGCCCGTATCGATAATATACAATGAAAATTTTAGCACCCCGCCTCAGATAGAAGACAGGTTTTCTTTTAACCGTTCATCAGCTATAATGTTCCTACTGCTGCAGTAGGAACATTATAGGCTGATTATGTTATGTTTAAGTAAACAGGCTTAATTACTCACACAAACTCTACAGGTAATGATCCATTCATATACCCAAGTCTTTAACTAAGTACAACTACGTGAGAACCCTCGAAACAAACAGGAATCAAGGCATCAAACTTGTGAAGCAGGTACCGTCTTTGAACGATGCGAGTTGAGACAAGTTAGCTTCAAGTTGGAGCGTCACTTTCAACTTAGTTCTGCCGGGAATAACAACTTCTGCGTAGGATTTACGTTTATCATTCGAATTAACGCCATAATTATCATAGTCTTAAATATGTAGATAAGCTCGATAAATGGAAGGGCAAGAGATACAAGTCCAAGTCCCAAGTTTTTTACAAATACAAATACGTTACGTATACGTTTTAAACGTTCACCATACTTTTAAAGGTTTTTTTTAATTTTTTCGCTTTGGTAAAGAAACAGGGCTACGGTGCCGTTGTTGCAGTAAATGATAATGATGAATGATTTTAATTCTGTAAGTAGGTTTGTACAAACACTTTTACACGTCAAGCATATTTATTTTAAACTAGATTAGGCCGGATCCTTATCTAACTACTCTACGAAGAAAGGCCGAAACGAATTTGCTCTTACCGTTTTGAATACATAAGGAGGCGTCTCACTCTACAGCGAGCACAGCGGTGCTCTCCTTTGGTGAGCTTCACACTAAGGGTGCACCCTACCACCTATTGACTGACGACTAGTATCACTGATTGCCTGTCGAGCTGAGTTTCATGCCCGTTCCTCTCCATAGGAACCTACTACGCTTTGGAATGGGCAACTAGCTTCATCTTTCTGACTGACCGACCCCTTGACAATTCACAAATGCCTGTAAATGGCTTATATGAAACAAATGCTTTGAGATTGAGTTTTTAAGCTTGCGATACACCACCTACGACTATTATATTCTAAGTATTGAAGGCCAGTGTCTAACTCTTGCCTAAGAAAATCTGAGTCCACTTATGACCCATTGCTTCATCTGTAAGGATGAATGCAGAACATTCCCTACAAATTAAAACATAACACTTTTTATAATCTGTCACAGTCGACTTATTCATTCCAACAGTGATGTTTTTATTCAAATCCCAAAACTTTTTTATGTGAATAAAAGAATTTCTTATCAAGTTCTCGAATGAATAGAAAAATATACGTGTTCATTCTGATGAGAAAAACTTTTACACATATCTACAAAAGAGCTCGCTTTCATATTTGTTATTATTACTGGCTGGCTTAACTACGAGTAAAATGTTATTTATTTTTGTGTGTCCTTTAGCGAAATAAGAAAAACCAACGTTTATTATCAGCTTTTATGTCATTTGCAGAATAAATTATCATAATAATGGTATACCTATCGTTTCGCGCTAATAAGTGTATGAAACTTACATCGCAGTTGTAATAATTAGTAAATTATACCTTCACTTTTCTGTCTGATTGCAGCTGACCTAATTTTTAAAATGACTTACCTTGTAGCTGTATCTACATCGCCCTAGCGAGCTGCGCGTCATACTGACATCACGCAAATCCTGCATCGCGCAAGCAGAGTTTACCGTGCGACTAGCATATATACAACTTCCCGACATCAATCGTTGTTCAGTTGCTCACCAGACACGACACCAGTCTGGTCGGAGGATCCTCCCTTTTCTATGGAGGTATGAGTGAACTTTCCACCCTGTTCCTCGTACCTCGGACCTCAATGCAATCTTCTCATAGTCTGGAAGGAAAGCACTTATTACCTATCAATGATAGGCTATCATGCATTAAGAACTAGTGGTTTGACCTTTGTAAAACCAGCGCTATGTATCCTTATTCCATACTAATATCATAAGTTCGTAAGTAACTTTATCTGTCTATTACCTTTTCACCCCTTAACGGCTGAACGGTCAAGGATGTATGGTACGCCGATAGACCATGACAATAGGATAACTTTTATCCCGATAAAACGTCCCGGTGGGACATTTTTCAAATTCCACGCAGACGAAGTTGCGGGCAAAAGTTAGCTCTTATAAGGATCGTAAATAATATTTATCTTTCGTGAATCACAATTTACTCGTTCCTATTCTAATCTTTTTAATGAAAAATTCATTGTTTCTCCTGAACTGATGTAGGTTTCTATTCTACAAATTCAATTAAATACGTACCTAATTAATTAATGTTTTTATTAAATTAAATTTTAATTAATTAATTTAAATTATTTAAATTTAAAACTTAGACTCCAGACATTGTACTAAGTTTGCAGTAATAAATAAGCGGTAAGCTAGATTGGATTAATCGTTTCCATGAAGTAATTCGACAGTCCCAAATGAGATTCTAGTGGTAAACTACACTTAAGCTAAACATATTTTGTCTGTATCGCCCTTTATATTACCTAGACGAAAATATCTTAAGCCGGGGTTGAGGTTTTAAGACGGTTTAAAAGAAATTGTGCTTTGAATTGTGAAGTTAGGGTTTCATTTAGTATTGCTTGTATTTCATATTATTTTGTCGTATTAACATGAGACTATAATGTTATAAATTTTATAAGCATACTTAACACCCAGTTACGTTGGTAAGAAAATTGCGCAATTGGTAAATATGGACATACAGTTTAGGGTTTTATTGCGTAAGCCGTCTGAGGTCGTCAACACGGCATAAAAAGTTATGATTTCTTCTCTGTTAGAGCCTCTTATGTATTTTGTTTGTTAAAACGGATAGATACCACCGCCATATGTTATTACTAACACCGTACATTTTATTCCAAAACCTGCGACATTCATTGAAACGACAGTGATTTAATAAACTTTGTTTTAAACAATCTGGACGGTAAAGGTACTCACGTGGATAAATTCTTCGACAGCTCGGTTGCTTGGTTCTTAATTTGTGACTTCCCACACCAAGTCAATTTGTATTTAATCACCACACAACACCGGTATTCACTTATTTGCACGTTTTAGAGAGTTTTGATGGAACCGCCTGGTCGACGTGTCCACTAGCGGTAGATCGGTTGCGGAGAGGAGTTTGAGTGAAGGTGAATGAGTGAGTTTATAGGAACAAACGAAGAATGGCCTTCGAATGAGTGATTTATGTTGAGTGTTGCAATGTGTAAAATGGGTTCATTGTTTTGAAAAGAAAATGCGTAATTATGAATAGAAGAAATGGCGCAGACACAATCCAATGAAAAAATACTGTGAGATATAACCTAAAAGTTAACGCACTCTCAACTGAAACTCTAACGGCCGAATACAGAAACGCCACTCAAATCTCATAATCATCTGAAAGCTACTTAAATATAAGCATCCCTCAAATTTAAATGGTATACACAAACGCCACTCAAGCAATTCGAAACCATGATTAGCCAAGCAGTGCTCAAATGTTTACATCATGGCAACATCCTGCTCAAAAGTTGTTCTCAGTTACAAAATAATTTATAATTTATGTAGTTTACGTCTCGTATTCGTTTTACGCAGTCTTTTTTTAACAAATATTATCTATAATTATTAATCAGTTGAAATATAACAGCGTAATGTAAGTTTGGTTTGAATTACAATTGAAATTATGTATTTATTTACATAAAAATCCTATGAATATCAAAAGAAGACGTCTTATGAAAAGAAAATTTCTTGAGATAATTGTCGTAGATTGGAACATCACACTTGACATTTTACGAGCGTTGATATATCAAGTTTAGTAAAGATCAATATTATTAGTTAGGATTGACTATGGAGGAGAAGAAGAAACGTGGATGCAATTATACACCTGCTGAGAAAAATATGCTCTTGGAACTGATTAAACTTCTTAATCAGTTCCAAGAGCATTTGAATGAATAAATCCAAAATAGAAATGCAATTTTGGAAATTGAGACTACTGAAACTGAAATCTAAATTGCATTGAAATAAAACTATTTTTAAGTGGAAAAATGTGTATTTATTAAATTGGTCATTACAATAAAGTTTTGATTTGTGGTAAGTTCTATAAATTGTTGTTCTGTGGAGTCCTCCTCAACATAGGGTAAAGAAATATCCTCCTCCAAAAGTTCATCTGATTGCGACAGGGCAATATTATGAAGCACTGCACATGCTATAATGACCGGTGGTATATTTTTTATATTTAGGCCCATCCCATTTTGTAGGCAAGGAAATCTTCTTTTAAAGACACCGAAAAGCCTTTCCACAGGATCCCTGGTACTTATTTGGGATCGATTATAAGCTTCTTCAGCAGCCGTCCTTGTATGTAATAATGGAGTTAGCAGATAAGGCCGACATGGATATCCACTGTCCCCAAGAATAATACCAGTCCCGAAGTCCCCACGCTCTAATTGAGCACATAGTGGTGAATCATTGAAGATGGTACTGTCGTGTACAGAACCTGGCCATCTTGCAATAACATTCCTTATGCGCAGTCTTGCATCACATACCATTTGCACATTTAAAGAAAAATAGCCTTTCCTGTTCCGATAAACTTCAGATTGGGCACCACCTAAAAATAAATTCTAGTTACATTGTGAGACAATAAACTTTACTATAATACCTAGGTACTAACATATTTTTGTAGAAAAAATCTACAAATAAGGTTATTTTGTTAATGTAACACAAGACTTATTAATTGTTATATTTGTTGTACTGTGTAGTATGCTAATGCATTATTAATCAGACATTTTTGGGCACATGATTAACAGTGAAGTTGGTAAGTACATACCTGGAGAATTTATTTTAATATGAGTGCAGTCCACAGCTCCCGCAACTCTTGGAAATCCTGCTATTGCAAAGAACTCATTTGCCACAGCTGGAAATTCTTCTGGTGTTGGCATATTTATGAATATTGACTTCAAGCTGGCTATCTTGGCTGTTACTTTATGCACTATTCGATGCACCGTGGGTTGTTCAACCTCGAAAATGTCCCCTATTACGCGTTGGTAGCTGCCTGTCGCATAGTAACGGAGAGCTATAAGAATTTGATCCACTGGCGGTATGGCTCGGTTTCTTTTTGTCAAGGGTTTAATAGTGCTACCGAATACAGAGTCCAAATACAATACAGTTTCTTTCGAGATGCGGAACCGTGAAACAAACTCCCTGTCGTCGTACTTTTCACAACTTTTCTTCATTTCTGCGCCTCACAGTTGGCCTTTCGTGATCCGAAAGTGAAGACAAGGACAATAGAGACATTTTTATCACGATTTGAAAAGTTTCAATAGATTTAACTTGATTTGAGGGACCTTGCGACCACTCTCAGATATAAGGGTTGCTCAAATCAGTTTGACAGTTGATTTGACAGATAAATAACGTTGAGTAGCGTTCCTGTATCCGACTTTTATACTGAGTGGTGTTTGAGCACGACTTAATTTAAGAAGCACTTAAATTTAACAGATACTCAAAAAAGACGTTTGGGTATATGAAATTAAAGTTTAGGGGCTGCTCAAACGTTTAAGCAGCCCTTAAATATTTGAGTGGCGTTTCAGTATTCGGCCGTAACTCAAAGTATTTAATTCAAATGAACCAATTATAGGCACTTTTGAATTGTCAAGGGATCGGTCAGTCAGAGAGATGAAACTAGCTGTCCCACTTTACAGCGTAGTAGGTACCTATGGAGAAGAACGGGCAAGAAACTCCACGGACACTCTTTTAAGTCAAAATATGGTAAAAATATAGTCCAAACTCAAAAACTTCATTTTAAAACGTATTACACAGTTTTAAGATTTATGCTCATACGGCTGTTGCGATTATATCGTAAAATATAGTGCTACAATAATATGTTATGTCCACCCCGACGTTTTGCTCCGCTGCAACCCTTGGTTAATGCAAGCCACGCAAGGCTTGACCGTTTTATGTCTTGAACTGAGGCCAACGTCGTGAATTTTCGACTTTTATGTACCTTACATAAATATATTGTCGGACATGCCAAGAATGAAAAAAAGCAACCAAAAGTTTGTTACAATGACACCAAAATGTAATTAATTTACTTCGTTTGAGCGAAGCTGCGAGCACAGCTACTTGATACATATTTCATTGCCGATCCTTGATCCAACTCAGTTGTCTAATGGACAGGAGAATGTATCAAATGCTGAGTTGGCTATAAAATCAGTACGAGAGTTCCGAACAAAAAATCTTTTGTCCAGGCATATTCTAAAATAACTGTAGGATATTTTATATAATTATCACGTTGGCCTTTACAAACAATTTCACTTAATCCTACGTCAAAATTCTCTCGTAGCTATTAATAACCGCTACGACAATGCTACGGCGTAGCACTGTTCCAACGGCCGCTACGCGATGACGTCAACATCCCGCCTAGGCGTGAACAAAAGCCTGTTTCCATAACCCATTAGGTTCCAAGGCAGAGAGTAACCAAGTAAAATGCTAAAACGGTAGGCGAACAATAAAACTGACCCTTGTCCTTAATGCAATGCGTTGAGCTGGAAATATGGTAATGTGTCGCCAGTCATCCTGCATCCATGCGCGCTCCTTGCCATACATTATTCATACGTGTATTTAATTTCAGCGCACACAACAATTTTTACTACACGGCCACAGTTTTTTTCTTTTTAATATTATATTTACTTTCTTTCCGCTTTGCATAAAAGCCGCTTTTAAATGCAATTTTTTAGTATGTCGTTGTAGGTACTGAAGTGGAATAGTAAAATGTGACTCAGCGAAGAGATTGTCGTCTCCTTACGGATTGAAGGACACGCCATGCTTTGCAAACAGTTATCTTGTGCCTCGAGCTCTGTAGTGTCGCTACCGATTGTATTTATTGCAAAGCTTACTCCTAACACTATCCCAGTTCTATTAGAGATTACAGATATCAATAATGACGCAAAAATCAAATTCAGCGAGTCGATAGCTAGTTCAAAGACGTCTTTGGAATATTCTAACTCTTTACAGCCACAAAATACACTTTTGAAAATACCCAGTTTCGCAAGATAAATTGTGAAACTGACACTGCTAATTTGCTAAAGAGAACGTATTGAAAATACAAGCAGAATTCAATTGAAATTCGCTGAGAGTGTTGAATAAAACAGTAGATACCAGTATAAACTGTTGGGATGCACCGATCGATCTGTTCCATTGACGTATTTGCGTTTTATTTATAGACTCGTGTTTTAGACTTCTACAACGAGTAGGGTTATTGAAAATGCACTTGAGCCGTTGTACCCCCGGGTGCTCCAATCGCGTGAACTAAATAATTTATCACATATGTTGCAACTAGTGTCGGACATTGTGCCACTAATATGCTACTAAGTGACACGTGACACTAGACTCACGTAAAGGCTCCTTCAAACTCGCGCGACACGCGACGCGAATCACACGCGACACAAAGGCACTGCTCGTCGTCCGACAGGCGGTACAGGAACCTTTAATCGGATGAATGGTGCTCAAGTTAAAATCACACTAACGGACAGATAGACGCTGAGCTCAGCGCCGAACGTTGAAAATTTAACAGCGCGCTTTTATTTAGGCATTCAATTAGATTTCTCGTAGAGTTAGTGAAAATGGGCAATTGTATTTTACAAGCAAGGTAAAGATATGGGCCTAGACTTTTCTAATTGCAGGGCAAAGAACTCTACTCGTATCGAGAAAAAACGATTATTTATAATGCTTTAAAACTTATTTGGAATGGCATTACTATTGTATAAAATGTGACAGTTTTAAATCGAAATCTAAGCATTGTTTGAATAGCTTTCACAAATCAAATATTGACAATAGAACCAAATAGAGCAAAGCATTTTGTGAATCGTATACCTATGTCAACAACCTGTCTTAAACATTTGCGAGCGCGACAGGTTTTATTTCGATAGTTCAGCAATATTCATAGTAGGTACCAATTTATTTGATACTAGATTCTACCCACGACTTCATTCCCGTGGAAGTCGCAAAATACCACAATATACTAAAAATAAAATACAGCTCGTGCTACTCTCTGATAATGTAGCTTTCTATAGGTGAAATAATTTTTTAGATAGGTTCATACTTTTGAGATTATCCATTACAAACAAAAATCAAATATTTTCTCTTTATAATATTATTAATACAGTATGTTAACTAACAGAGGGCGTTCCCGTTAACCCGCAATAGTATAGCATCCATACATGCTAAAAAAAATATTACTATTCGAAAACAAAATGTTTTAATTTTTTTTAATATTAAAATATTCACTAAAAATGTTAAATTGATACGTAAAAGAAACACTCTGTACACGCGTACTTGAAGGATGGCAACTTCGCAATTTACCTATTTATGAATGATGGGCTGCGCGTGCGGCTATCTATTTGATGTGCCTAGCCCCGCCCCCTGCCCCCGGATGTCCACCTAATTTTAGTCGGAAGTAATATCACGCGCTGACCGGACGTGCATTATTTTCGCATTGCAACATCTTGGGTTATTCTTGTATGCAAAATGCCGCGTTATCAGTTCAGTGCTCAGGAGTATGCGAACATGGTGCTCATTTATGCTGAGTGTAATTATGATGGTGCACGTGCTCTGAGGATGTATGCTGAGAGGTACCCCAATGCACATCAACCGCGGAATTCTCGTGTTATTGTGAGTGCTCTGGTCCGTATTCGTAACAATGAACCGGCAGTGCCGCGTCGTTCTGGTGGCCCCCGACCCGTGATCTCTGTGCGGCAGGAAGAGAACGTGCTAAGGCATTTTGAGGGAGGAGCCCGGTTCAAGCACTAGAAGAGCCGGCCGCCTGTTAAACATGAGTCACGTCGCAGTCTTTAAAATTTTAAAGAAAAACAAACAGCATGCGTACTCACTTCAAAAAGAACAAGGTCTGCTTGGTCCAGCTGACTTCGAGCGCCGGTTAACTTATTGCCAGTGGGCACTACAGCGATGCGCGGAGGACACCCATTTCATCGAAAACGTCATATGGTCAGATGAAAGCCTATTTACGCGCAATGGCATGTGGAATCGGCGTGTATGCCATCACTGGACAGAAAGAGGCCATAATCCGCGTGCCACTCGGCCGTTAGCACATCAAATACGGTGGTCACTGAATGTGTGGGCTGGGATAAAGGGAAATAAAATAATAGGACCTGTCTTCATCCCAGGGACTCTAAACCGTGTGAGGTATCTGGCTCTTCTTAACGACACCGTCGCGTGCTACCTCGACAGATTGCCGCTAGCCGAGCTCCGAAATGTGTGGTTTCAACACGATGGAGCACCCCCTCACATTTCAACAGAAGTGCGGTCGCGGTTAAACGAGTTGTTTGATAGCCGCTGGATCGGGAGGTACGGTCCCGAGGCGTGGCCACCACGGTCACCTGACTTAACGCCACTAGACTTCTTTTTTTGGGGTTGGGCCAAACAACTCGTTTATAAAAAAGAAAGCCACTCGCGGGAGGAGATGGAAATGCGAATCCGCACAGCATTCCGTGTTATCAGGAATCGCATACGCGAGGACCCGCTTTTAATGCGACGGACGAGTGCACCAAAATAACCGTCGGCGATTGCAACAATGTGTAAACAGAGGAGGTCAGCATATTGAGCAGTTCAAAATCTAGGTAAGTTTTCAACATTATTTAAATGTATCATAATAGCTAAAACATTAATTAAACAATAATTAAAATAAAAAATAACACTAAACGACTGTGCTACAAAATTAATAAGTTCAGAAGGCCCACTCTTTCCTAAAACTGCTTTTATACTCAGGGAGTACCGTTCAACGAACGTGTTACTACTGTGACGTTACACGATTGTTATGAATAAACGCAAGTACTTAGGTATTACGAAGGCAACTGCATAAAGTGAAAGTTTTTAAATTTATGTATTGATAAATGATAAATGATTTTATTTCTGTAAGTAGGTTTGAACAAACACTTTTACACGTCAATCATATTTTTTTTTAAACTAGATGGGGTCGGCGTTTCCTATCTGACTACTCTGAGAAGAAAGGCCGAAACAAACTCAGAGGTCACAGTCTCTTTTAAAGTCCAGACAAAATCTTGGTCAGGTCATGTGAAAGCTATGTAGATCGGTGTCTGCAATGGTATTTTGAGGAAAGAACCACACAGATTGAGTGGACCTGTCCAGTCAGTGCACGCAATTGTCAGTAATCGTGCAGCTCAACTTAGACTCAAGGAGCTCAACGATTCGACGAACAATACCAAAGAAAGGACATTTGGGTAGGCCGCATAAGCTACTCAAACTGCCAGAACATGATTAAAACTGCAACAAAAACACACATAGTCCTCACATTCATAATAATTTAAAATAATATAATACTTTATACAGTAAATATTAGTGTCATTGTATATGTAAATAAGTATAGATACTTATAGCAAAAATTAAAAGTAAAAATAGTTAGCGAAATAAAATAAATTAACATTGCCTGTGCTTTATTGGAGCAACTCAATCCCAAGCCTTTTTGTCCTCAATATAGTCTTTGACAGTATAATAGGCATTCTGGCATAGTTTCCTTTTTATAAAAGATTTGAATTTATTAAGGCTTAGTGCTTGAATGTGGCTAGGAAGTTTATTATAAAAACGTATACATTGGCATCTAAACGAGCCACCTATTTTCTTGAGCCTGGTAGTAGGAACAACAAATTTGTGCTTGTTCCTAGTATTTAAATTATGGATATCACTGTACTTTTTAAACAGATTAATATTTTTATGTGCATACAAAAGATTTTCATAAATATACTGAGAAGGCACAGTCATTATATTAATCCCTTTAAATTTGTCTCTGAGGGAGTGTCTGGGACTTAATTTATAAATTGAACGAATTGCCCTTTTTTGTAAAACAAAAATCGTCTGAATATCAGCGGCATTTCCCCACAACAGAATACCGTACGACATTACACTATGAAAATAACTAAAGTATACTAAACGGGCTGTCTCTAAATCAGTTAAACCACGAATTTTCCTAACGGCGTATGCTGCAGAGCTAAGCTTCTTTGACAATTTATCTATATTGGAGAAAAAGTTCACTTGCTTACGTGTAATACCGTCATTATCATTTAAATCCTAGCCTAAACTGTGGTTTAAATAAATGAAACTTTCTCCAAACTTAACCGCACACTATTTATTAGCGGTACATTATTTTTTAGACAAAATTAATTTTTAAAAGCTTTTTTCATATTAACAAACTCAAAACTCAAACTCAAAGCATTTATTTCTATTAAACCATTTACAGGCACTTTTGAATTGTCAAGTGGGTCAGTCAGAAATATGAAGCTAGTTGCCCATTCCAAAGCGTAGTAGGTACCTATGGAGAAGAACGGGCAAGAAACTCCATGGACACTCTTTTAAATTATATTGTTACATAAATATTAGTTACATCATTAATGTTGAATATAGGTATAATTATATGTGAGAACGATGTAAATAAGACGTACACGTTGAGTGTCCAGTGTACAGTAAATATAAATTTAAACAAAACAATCCATAATAAAATAATTAAAATAAGCCTTGGTGGCTAAGAGATGACCAGTCCCAACTGACAGCGCCCGTTCACGAACATGACGCATGGATCAGCACCATTCAGCTCAACCATTTTGAAGGGAGCTAAATGATCCAACACACGCGCCACCGTCAGCGAGACATTTGAGTGAGCATGACATCTATCAGCCGCCAGGGCACATTCAAGTCAATGAAAGACATTACCCGGTAAATGGTAGCTCGATAGTACATAGTACTCACACTTGTTCTATGCAATTATATAATACAAAGGAGATTGAGTTTATACAAAGCAAAGGTAGTCTTACAATCTTCAGCAGCTCCAACAGTATTTTCAAATGTTAATCAATTAGTTGTGGTTGTGGAGCAGGACCAGCATTGAGCCAGGCATTTTTATCAGCGATATAATCCCCCAACTTATAATATGCCTGGCTGCATAGTGTGCGTTTTATACAAACTTTGAATTTCGTCTCATTGAGTTGAAGTATGTGGGGAGGTATTTTATTGTAACATTTTAAACAGTACCCCATGAAAGATGAGTCTACTTTAGCCAGTCTGAAACCTGGTTGAACTAATAGGTCCCTATTTCTGGTACTATAATTATGTCTATCACCTCTTTTAGTAAAAAGATGTACATTTTTTCTTACGTACATGATGTTTTCATAGATATATTGACAAGGTACCGTCAAGATCTTAATAACCTTAAACAGTTCCCTTAGAGAATCGCGCCTGCGGAGATTATAAATGGCTCTGATGGCTCTTTTCTGCAGAATAAAAATAGAATCGACGTCTGCAGCCCGTCCCCAAAGTAAAATACCGTAAGACATGATACTATGAAAGTAACTAAAATAGACCAGCCTCGCGGTATCAACATCGGTATATTGACGGATTTTTCTGACAGCATAAATGCTGCTGAACTTAGCCGTCCCGCCAGAGATGTTAAATGAGAACACTGTAAGCCTGTCGTACCACCGGTCTGAGTGGCTAGGTAAAACAAATTCGTGTACTTGTTCCGTGAGTGGACCTTCTGTACTCGTATCTGTTTATTTTGTGGCCACGAGCCCGCGACGACGCGCGACGTGTCGGCAGAAGCGCTGCTACCACCCCGCGTTCATTACTCGGCCGCTGCGTGCAGAATAATTACTGTCTAATACTCTGTATTTTAATTTTAATGTTATTGAAACGTGGCTTATATAGGTAGGTACATGAATTTATGTTTTTTTTTATTTACCTACTATGTTTGCGAATAGGTCCTTCCAAGTCCAAGGTGCCTCAGTGACGCATTCCTTCGTCAGCCGGGCATTTGAGACGGGTTGTTAAATGTTATTGCTAAAACTACACATACTTACATAAACGTTTAGTTTTACTGATAACAACCCGACGACGACGTGTCTTTCTAATTCATTATATATATTATTATTATTATTCCGTTTATTTATTTTCTTATACATAAATACATTATTATTATTATGGTTCAGATGAAATAAAAATTGAAGGTTTTATACGACAGAAATCCGGAATCAGTGTTAAAAACTTGAAAACTTAGAAAGAGATTTTTAACCTAAATATTTAGGTCTTACAATAATAACATTACTAGGACAATTTTTCAATGTTCTGTGACATTTCTAGGCTAGACTTTTTGGTCTAGAACTTGTTCACGGCCTCAATTTCAAGATTTGGAATCACAATATCATACCCTGACTTAGATTAATGTTGACAAATTATTCGGAATTAATCCATTGGAATTAATGAAATAATAATTTGTCCCTGTAATGGAAAATTCCTGTTAGCCGTAAATTAAATAAAACAGAACAATAAAATAGATTGATTACTTCAGGAGAATTTCAATAAAATATTATTGAGGAGGATTTAAACGTTCAACATTAGGTCCGTTTAGTAACAAGTATTCTTCAAACATTTCAAAGATTATTTTTAAGTACTTATGTACCTTTTTTTCATATGTATTTAGAATTGTTAAATGATAATATATTTTACTTATTTTTACGTTATTATATTTTATGTTGTAAGCCCTAGACTAGACTAGACTGCCCGTAATTTGTTTCATACCGTTCAAGCAAAAAATCAAAGTCAAAGCAATTATTTCAAGTAGGCACATAAAAGGCACTATTGAACGTCAACATTTACTTAAAAATAGAATTGATTCTAGTCTCCCCTTCCAAAATGTAGTTTCGTATGGAGAAGAATGGGCAACAAACTTCACCGTTACTCTTTTAAAATGTGTTACAATATTTCACCTATAATAAAACTACCATACCACAATAGGTAAAAAGAATTAAAAATATAGCAATGACAAATAAGTTAATTATGTCATAGATACATGGTGCACACATATTTACAAACATTGTAAAAGTATACAATTTTCCAAATTCTTAAATAAGTAATAAGTCAGTATGTGAGTTAAAGTAATCACAGAATGTAAATCAATGTCATAAAAATAATAAATCATACAATTAAAGTAGCAACTAGTTTGATTTTGTCTAGACTCTAGGTTGTCCTATGGAGCGGGACCAGCATGTTTCCAAGCATTCTTATCTTGGATATATTCCTCTAATTTGTAATATGCTTGTTTACACAGTGAACTTTTTATATGAGTTTTAAATGTTCTTCCATTTAATTGCAATATATGACAAAGTATTTTGTTGTAACATTTAACACAGTTCCCCATAAAAGATGTATGTACTTTAGCTAAAAGACAAATGCAACATGTTTTTAAAGCACAATACCAATCAATCTGCGTAGCCTTTTCCCAAATATGTTGGGGTCGGCTTCTAGTCTAACCGGATGCAGCTGAATACCAGACCACCACCACCACCACCACCAGTTGAGAGTGATCTGACCTCAGCAACCCAGTTACTGGGAAATACGATACCCCCAGGTAAGGCTGGTTGTCATAGTTTTGGGCTTCTTTTGTAACTACTGACGATTATCGACTGACGACTGTCAAAGAACTACGAATGACAGCCGGGACCAACGGCTTGTTATCCATCCACAAACCGATCGCGGCAAGCGAACGTGCGTCTGTTATTATTTAGCCACGAGCCCCTCAAATATTCCTATGTAATCTAAAAACTAGGTACCTTTAAATTGATTTTGGTGCTGAAAGTAAACAAGAGGGCTCTTATCATTTTCTATGGCTACCGTAAGAGGAAAAATGCTTAATTATACGTAGGGGATGGGCAACATTTATTTCATAGCGCCCATATCAAATGTATTATACCGCAATCATTAGTCTACCAAGCAGATAAAGAGCGAATAAAAGTACCTAGGTATAATAAGTACAGTCAACGTATAAACGTTAAAAAAAGGTATACAGGGTCAAAATCAAAATCAAAAGTCATTTATTCAAATTAGGCTGAGAATCAGCACTTTTTGAACGTCAAAATCACATAAGACAGTCCCCCCAAAACGCCCACCCTTCACCACTTCCTAGTGCTTTAGCTGGGAAGAAGAAGTGGCGGAACAAACTCCCCAGCAGCACTGCTGTCTGTTCAGTTAGAAGAACTGGATTCTATACATATAGTAATAAATAAATTAATATTACGAAACACAAAAATATTAAAATTATTTGCCATATGTCAGCTAGCACACGCCAATATTTAAAACTATACTCAAGCATAAATAAATAATAAAAACAAAAACGCAAACAGAACTTAATACATAATAAAAAGCCTCCTGGCATAAAGGGCGTGCCCGCTTACATATGCAATGCTGCATTATGTTTATATGTATATAGCTGGCAGGGACAACGACGATTAGATTTAAATTACCGAAAGTTAGAAGTAGCGAATGTGACATCATATTGAATGGAGAAAATCTGGAATCACGCTAGGAAATTACGATGGGGACCTCTTAAAACATCAAATACATACATCCTTTATGGGGTACTGTGTTAAATGTTACAACAAAATACCTTGTCATATTGCAATTAAATGAAAGAAAATTTAAAACTCATTTAAAAAGTTTACTGTGTAAACAAGCATATTACAAATTAGAGGATTGTATCCTAGTTAAGAATGCTTGGAAACATGCTGGTCCAGCTCCCTATGACAATCTAGAGTCGAGACAAAATCAAACCTGTTGCTACTTAAAAAAAAATTATGCCATTTTTTTACATTCTGTAATTATTTTAACTCACATACTGACTTATTACTTGTTTAAAAATTTCGAAAATCGTATACTTTAATAATGTTTGTAAATATGTGAGCACCATGTGTCTATCACATAATTAACTTATTTGTCATTGCTACATTTTTAATTCTTTTTACCTATTATGGTATGGTAGTATTATTATAGGTGCATCGTCTTCACATATAATTATTAATTATATAATTAATCTATACAAAATATTGTAACACATTTTAAAAGAGTAACGGTGGAGTTTCTTGCCCATTCTTCTCCATACGAAACTACCTTTTGGAAGGGGCGACTAGAATTAATTCTATTTTAATGTAAATGTTGACGTTCAAAAGTGTCTTTTATGTGTCGTGCCTACTTGATATAAATGCTTTGACTTTGACTTTGACGAACATACTAATACTATGGATTCAGCACAACATTCTAGACCCCCTAGAAATTTAATTACCGACGAATAATTTCAACTCAGGGGCGTTCAGAATCTTGCACTCAATCCATGGTAGAGATTGTCTAATTTAAAATTGCGCGCCCCTCCACTAAAATTTATTTTCAATCATTTGAACTGTGTATGCAACAAGCAGTGGAGGGGCGTGCCATTTTAAATTAGACGATCTCTAACAGCTTGTGCGACGATGGGGCCCTGCCACCCTGTATGTATAGAACGCATATTTTTTTTTGGATTGTGCCATTAAACCATAAGTAGTGTATTCTGAATCAGTATGTATAATAATATTATAGATTTTGATAATATTACGTGTAAGTACTTAGGTACAGGTAATAAGTAATATAAGTATACAATATATTACGGTCTTATAATCCATTTCAGTCCATAAAACCATGTTATTTTCTGACAAATAATGTTAACATTATTTTATGTGTTTGTCCTCTGCATGAGAAGAGGCGTTGCCCTGTGAAACAATAACATACTGATAATACAAATTCTACGTTGTTCTCTGCAAATAATTAATACGTTATTGTGCGCATATATGTTTCTAAATAATACGTTTTTACCCTTTATTATTTTCACAGGTTTGAACTTTGATATTATTATATTCAGCGACATCATTTATATCTCCCTTTATAGTTTATGCCACATTATCTTTGAAGTCGGCCCTTTATTATATCAGAGTCCTTTGTTTTTATTTTCTATAGATTAGGCGGATCTTTTTTTCAATTTGAAGTCATTGGGCCGAGTTTTTTCGGGTTATTTTGTAATCAGAGTCGGTTAGTTATTATAAGACAAGGATTTTTTAATTTATTATATTGGTAGAGTACATTGACTTAATAAAATGTTACTTTGTGTAGATTAGGCGATTTTTGACGTGACAACGTCTTATAATTCGATGGAGCCGGCTGCACGCACGAAAGAACATGACTCATGCGGCGTTATCTCGCTCCGAGGCGTTCCATTTAAGGCTTGAAGTGCAAGCGAGAGCGCGGAACGAGCGACAAAGAGGCACAATCGGCCTCCGCGTTCGGCAGCGTTCGACATCTGTCTCTCTCCTACTTGAGTCAGCGATGCGTCCGCGTGGACAGCTGCTTTACAATAATACATTTACATGTTTTCGTCAAGTATGAAGTGCAGTGAAAAGTGAATGTGGTGTCAATTGTTTAATAGCAACGATAATTGCGGCGATAAAGGTAATGATTCTTTCGATATTAAATATACGTTCAGTGATATATTGTCGAATATTCGTGTTTTCATCAATAAAATAAATAGCATCGGTCCGCTAGTGCAGCGATTGTAGGTTATGCTATAATTGACAAAACTATAACAATAAGTTCTCTATATCCATACAAAATATCTATCAAACAAATAAAATTAAAATTTTCTTTTGAAAAATGCAACCATTCCATCAGTATTTTCTTATGACGTTGTCACGTTCAACAGCTATCGTCAGTAAACCGACTTTACAGACAACCGTTTTTTTTTTCAATTTAATATGAAGTCATTGGGCCGAGCTTTTTAGGGTTATTTTGTAATCAGAGTTTGTTACTTATAAGACAACGTCTTTTTATTTATTATATTGGTAGAGTACATTGACTTTATTAAAATGTTACTTGCTGTAGATTAGGCGATTTTTTTAAAATTAATATGAAGTCATTGGGCCGAGCTTTTTAGGGTTATTTTGTAATCAGAGTTTGTTACTTATAAGACAACGTCTTTTTATTTATTATATTGGTAGAGTACATTGACTTTATTAAAATGTCACTTTCTGTAGATTAGGCGGTTTTTTTTTTCAATTTGAAGTCATTGGGCCGAGCTTTTTAGGGTTATTTTGTAATCAGAGTCGGTTACTTATTTGACACCGTTTTTTTTATTTATTATATTGGTAGAGTAGGTACATTGACTTCATTAAAATGTTACTTTTTGTAGATTAGGCGGATTTTTTTTTTCAATTTAAAGTCATCCGGCCGAGCTTTTTAGGGTTATTTTGTAATCAGAGTCGGTTACTTATTAGACAACGTTTTTTATTTGTTAAATTTGTAGAGTACATTGACTTGTACCCTCCAAACCTGTACCCAGCATTTATTTAGTTTGGTGGTTTAAGTATGTCTCTGCCTTCTGAGGTGGTTGTAGGTAATTTTCCTAACAAAGAGCAGCTCTAAGTAATAACTATTTATTTGTAAATTCCGGTAATTTAGTATTTAAAAATCATGACTGTTTCAAACAGCCTGACCTTTAAACTTAATGCAAAAGTTATGCCAAAGTAACTCTTATAATATTATGTATATATGAATTCTACCCGACTGAGGAAATTATGAAACTTGATAATGTGAAAAGTAAGGCCTCGCACGGATTTTTTCCACCGATAAATTACCAAATTAACGGAAACTGGACTAATCGTTTAATTAGCAAAGTACGTCGAAATTCGGAATTGCCCGTAACTGACGACGAAAATTTTTGAAACGAAATCGGTTACTTACGAGTGACATTAATTTGATAAGGATATTTTCACGTGTTTTTTTTTTAACTTAATTATTGGTACATTTTAAGCCTTATGTAACACGTTTTTTTTTTGTTAATAATAATTTTATGACCATATGAAGCTTCGACAAGTAATTGTAGGAAGTATATGTAGATGGTGTTTTGATTACACAGATGGCATGTGAAATCTAAAAGGACATTTTACTTGTTACGTTGAATGCCCAATTTTATTATTTTATGTCTGTCTTCCGTTACCATCAAATTTCGTACGCGTTACTTTGTTTTATTTACAAATGAGCATCAATATTAGGTTTAGTCATGACATTCTTGTATAAATCAATTTACTATGAAACAAAATATCGCAATAAACGTTCCAGCCCAGGCCCTGCGGCCTCGACATAGTTAGCAATCGTTTTCGGTTGCTAAGTCCTAACAATCCAGTTGTAAATGTTTGGTAGTCTCGACACTCAAACTTATTGGTTGTTACCTACCGGTACCTACCTACCTAAAATACCAGTAACAACCGATAAATTTGAGTGTGGAGACCACCAAATATCGTTACATCTGGATTGTTAGGACTTAGCAACCGAAAACGATTGCTAACTATGTCGAGACTGCAGGGCCTGGCACCGCATGGCACATCACTATCAAATGAATACTTCATTCAACTATCAACTTTATGTGAGTTGCGCATAAGGTTGAGTTCTGGAATCACGCAAGATTTTTTCACAAATCCTTTTTTCCTACCATGTATCGAATCTAACAGCTTTTGGCTTGCGGGAATTGAAAATGTTGAAGTGAGTAAAAATATAGTCGCGGTTTGGAGCGCGTACGTTTTTGTTTTATGCAAATATACGGTGGAATAGCGTGTCACTTTCAACGTTATTGGATTTTGTTGCGGCGTATCGACAGCTCATTGACAGAGCTGCTCCTGGTAGTAAACGGTAAAGGGAATGTAGAGCACCTAGTTACCCGCGAGAGCTATACAAATGTGTCAGTCGTCTTGTCCGGGTATATTTTATTTTATTTATTTATCTTTAATTCAGGTATAACCCATAAATTTGTTAGTATTCCTTAATTAATAACTTCTTCTAGTTCGTCTTCTTCTTCTTCTTTTAGTAGTTTCCTTAGTAATTTGTTAAGTATATGTTAGTATAATAGATTAAAACACACAATAACGAATAATACTTAATTTCGCCACCTCACTGAGACACCCGGCAACAGTACATGCACTGCGCACAGGTGCCCCATGAGGCGGCCTTCAGTCTTACTAGCAACAACGCTCAGAAGACTGCTGCCGCTACCCGACGGCCGACTCCGACGCAGTGTGACGCAGCAGTACAAAAGTTGTTTTTCAGTAAGACTTTTGAGAGACATCTTAAAAAGCTCAAGACATAAAATACAAACAGCAAATATCTAGCCTACCTAGATATTTTTGCTGTACTTCATTTTAAATTAAACCTAATTCAAAATACATAAAATTAAACAAAGAAACTCCAAAGACCTCATCACTTATAATTACAATTTTGAAAAAAGGATAAATTAACAATCAAGTTCGAAGGAACTATTGTATCTATTTACATTAAATTCGAAATTTAAACTGTTACAAACTTCTGACGTCATACGAGGAAAAACGGTCAGTTACCTTATTTCCGATCAACCAGTGTGTGTATAAAGACGCGAAGTCATTTCTCAGCAATTTCGTAAGCCCGTGTGGTATGGAAATTCGTCACCAGGCTACCAAATTATGAATGCGCTGAAATTGAAACGACACGTTGGAAGAACGCACGTCTCTATTTTGTGGAACTTCATATTTAGAAAATCTTATACTTTTACAACGTTTGTAAATATGTGAGTACCATGTATCTATCACATAAAACTTATTTGTCATTGCTACATGTTTTAATTCTTTTTACCTATTGTGGTAGGGTAATTTTATTATAAGTGCATCGTCTTCACACATAACTATAATTTTATAATTAATGTATACAAAGTATTGTGCCACATTTTAAAAGAGTAACGGTGAAGTTTCTTGTCCATTCTTCTCCATACGAAACTACCTTATGGAAGGGGCGACTAGAATCAATTCTATTTTAATGTAAATGATGACGTTCAAAGGTGCCTTTTATGTGCCATTTTGAAATAAATGCTTTGACTTTGACGTAGAGAAAGTGGCGAAGAAGTAATGATATAAAGTTATTATCAAAGCGTAATCAGAGTTCTGAGGCAAATTGGTTATTGTATTTTTAATTCGGGTTGTGAAGAGTCTACATTGTTTGAGTACTTAGTCTACGTTCATTAATAAATCAGGAATTTCTTAAGATGAGACAACTCAACATTAAACTTTATTTTAACAAACGGAAAGTTAATTCCCATTTTATCATGGAGGATGGATATTTAACCATAGGCACTACGAAATTTACACCCTACAAAAAATAACACGCACCTAAAATAACGTTCCGTGTTCCGCCGCATGTGGTAGGTACTCATAAAACTTGCCCCATTTACCCGCAGCGGTCGCCCTCGTCCTCCTGGCGAATTAACATACAAGAGCCAACTTTTTTTATTCCCCTAAGTACCGAAAAAACATCCGCAAATGCCGTGATTTGACGTCCAATTGATATATGTGATTTTGAAAGGTGGTTTTTACGAGTGCGCGAACGGTATTACGGCAATGAATGTTCATTTCTGATTTACCGATTTTATTTTTGTTTAATGAATATTTATTCTGACTTTCATAGGTAGATAGATAGGTTAGATAGGTAGGTATACGAGTTATTTCTTTAATTTTCCTGCCTCGCTGTTCACATTGCTGACAAAAATCAAGTATCTATCGTTCTAATTTTGATTGAGGGACTCTCACCTTTCAAAACAATAAAATTGAGCACCTTATTCATTATGTAATAAACAATTCAAGATCCAAGCACTTAAAAGAATTTAATAAACACACGGAACTCGCACAAAACATTCTCACTTGAAGACATAAGCAATTGATATACGAACTCCATTCGCTTTCGAAGATAAAGTGGCTTGCGCCCCAAGTTTTCAGAAAATTTACGAGATAAATTCACTAAAACTTCGCAGTTAGGTGAGCTCTGAGACTTTGACCCAATAAGAAAATGGGTGTCGACACCTTACGAAGCAAGTGAAGTGACTACACACAGATAGGATTAGCACTGAAAAATTTAACATATTTAGTTCCTCTTCAACGTGTGCTTTAAAATGTTATTTCGAAAACAAGTTAGTCTGAAAACAGAAAAAAAAACAAGGTAGGTTTTGTTTATCGATTAACATTGCTATTGTTACACTTTATCTAAATTGACCTAAAAATATAAGATAAGTACCTACATTGTGTCTCAGTAATAGCCAAGACTTAACGATCTTCTATTTTTACTTCTGCTCCGATTTTAATTAAGAGTTTGAAAACTGAACAATCATCGAAAAAACTGTATTAATTACGGGTTTTCTCGGTGACTTTACCAAGAGCGATTGCAGGTGGACAATGCTAATGTATTATTAGGTATCTATCGTGCTTGGCAAACAAATTGGTGGGCGAGCCTTTAATGATAATGATATTTATTTCTCTAAATTGGTTAAAAAAAACACTTTTACACGTCATAAATAAATTATGAGTTTGGTGTTTCCTAACTGACTACTCTGAGAAGAAAGACCGAAAAAAACTCAGGGCTCACAGCCTCTTAAAAGTCCAGACATAATCTTGGTCAGACTTTCATGACTCACATAAAATGAGATGGCACAATACCAACTGTTGGGACAATACGGGATAAGGCTCCACAATATATGATCATGCTGACTGTATTATTATCTTATTATTATCACTTTATTTCGGTTCAAACAACAGTGAAATTTAAAACATAATTTTATCTAAGTAAGTTAAAACAAAAATATGAAAACCATTATCGACTTTGGAATTGAAAGTTATCGTCCAATATTGCTCAACCCTTCACTTTTCAAATGCAAATTGAGTTCCCCTTAAGTTGTTAAGAGCCTAACTTCGGCTTTCCTTCACCTCATTTGATGGATATTATTAATTAAATTAAGGGTTATAATTCAAGACGGTAGATATATTCGTCCCTAGTGGCAACATAGCAACTATCTACTTTTGGAACTTGATAACAACTTTGTGACCTGTTTGCGATCAACCTTACGATCTCTAATAGCTTTGAGGTTAAGTTCTTAGTGGAAGTTTAAAATAGAAGCACATCATTATAATTATAAGTAAAGATTTAACATGCTCACATTGGCGTCATTTATCAAAAGCATCATCCAACTTGTCAGCCTCTTTTATTTCAAAATGTCAGCATTAGCTTTTGGACCAGCTGCAACTAAAGCAGTAAAATGCTCATAATTTTACTTTAAGCGCAGACTAATTTTGCAATTGAGAGATACTACATCACTGTCAATATTACATGATCAGCGTGATCTTCAGCATATATCGACCCACCACCAGCTATAAGCCAACTTTTCATTGCACCAATTTTGTTAGCGCCGAGTCTATCCATAACCAACCAGAAACGCATACAAAACTCCCATTAAAGTGATCTAACAAAATCTATTACGTGCCTTATGAGTCTGTCCATATATTTCTCAATTTGCACAGGTAGACGCCTCACCGCCATTCTCGGATCGTGATGGAATTTCGATAAACGCCGCCGGCCGCAGACGACGACGTTCCGATGCAAAAATTGACGTTCCTGGCAATCTTCCACCAAGATATTATACAGAATAGTAAACGGCAGGAGATGAGGGTGATGTGAAGCTTCTTTATATTGTTCGGTAAAGCGATAAAGTGCTTGGAATTCCTGCTTTAAAGAACCCCCTTATTGTATTTTGGAAGGGTTTTAATCATCCATCATTTTATGTTGTGAAGTGGCAGGCTCATCCTGCAACGTGCACCCCTGTCACTGACCGATGCCAAGGCAACAAGGGTCTGGAGACAGAATAATTAATTGTTCAAATAATAAAGAGGTAAGTTGGACCGAAGTAAATATAATGGGCAGCGAAGATTAAGCATGCAGATAAGTTTCAACTGTTCATTGCTGTTTAGAATCCTTGATTTCGTCTAGTACCTACAAAGTTATTCCACGGTATTTGATTGACAACTGATTACCTGCACTACCTACATATATTTTCAACCGTTTACTATACATGTTATCCTTGCTAGACACAACAAAATCTTAGTAACGACAGGACACCATTTACGGTCTACCCTTTCAAAAGTAACTTCAACAAAAAACTCGTTTTACAGGGTATAAAAAGTATATTACGGAAATAAGACCCTTCTTCGGTCTCAGGTGAAATGTTTTTAAGCCTTTACCTTCATTAATTAGTTTGGGTAAAAAGACATAATTACCCGAGTTTCGTTGGATTCATCAGGCTTTTTCGCGTTTTCCGTGAATCGTTTTGATCCGACATAATCTGTGCTACGGATACTGTAATTAATTTCCTGCGAATGTTTGACTTTAAAATGAACGTTAGCCACTCGTGTTTGGAAAAGCTTGATCATTATGCCCTTATTTTTAAAATAAAACTATGTAATCAAATAAAAGACGATCCAAAACACGACACCCTCTAAAAGGTTTTTTGGCTCCGACGCAAAATTGTTTTCCTAACAAAGTCATGAAAACAAAAAATATCACGTATGAATTTGCCTAAAATAATGAAACTTTCACCTGTAAACTGCTGACACTGGGATCATGGCAGACTCAACTAGATGTTGTATTTGCGCACGTATGTAGTTACACACGACGACATATCAAACTATACATTTCCAGTTTGAGCTGACTTCGCAATGTAGCTTTTCGTACAAAAAGTCAGCTTATACTGGAAATGAATAGCTTGATATATCGTCGTGCGTATAATAGGATTTAACTGACGAAGTGAGGAACTCAGATTGCCTTTGGAATATCAACCACAGTAGGTACTAATAGAAACTGAAAAACCATTGGAATGGAAACCATTGGAAATACATTTTCAGATAACCTACCAACTATTGTTGTCATGAATGGTATTATGTTTCTTTGTTGGTAACGAAAATGTTTTTTAACTTTAAAATTAATATATTATTCTCCAAAGTTAGTCCAAATAGAATCTCCGGACAAATCATTAAAAATTCTTAACTCTAAAAATAGGAAACAACTTTTGCTACCTAAAAATAGTTTTGAAACGTCTCGTGACGAACTTAATAATTGGTTTAGCAAGTTTTAAGGGCAAAGTGTCGTCTTTCTTGTCGCGCTGTCGCCCTTTCAAAGTAAAGGACAAAGGTTGTAATACAACAGGGACATGTAAAGTCATATATAACGAAAGAATTTGGCTCTTGATTTATGTTTGCTTTAATTTATTTGGTTGGTTATATCTGTTATGGATCGACAAATTAGGAAATTAGGCCCTTTTTATTTATTTATTTAATTATTTTAGTACACACAGTAAAATAGATAGAGAGACGACATATTAGTATTGAATACAAAGGTACTGCTTATTTCTTAAGAAATTTCTTCCAACAGACCTGCGAAAGGAGAAATGAAAAATAAATGTAGACAATAGTGTGTGAGAACAAGAAGAGAAGTATTTGGTTTTGTGACGCCTTAAACTAGAATATTAAATATACCTACATATAAATCAAACAAAAAAAAACGTAATACATAATGGTAAAATAAATAAACATATATATAAAAATACACTCGCGGTCAAATAATACGGGTCGATGACGAAAATCCCTGTAACTTGCAAATTATTATGGTACATTCATGAAATTAACTTTATATTACAGAGAATTTTAATATCGTACGAAATAAATTTAAATGCCTCGACTTTAGAAATAAATTCAATTCGCGGTTGTTTTACTTTTGCTTGTTTTCTCACTTTCGTTTTCAATCTGTCAAATCAAAATGATAAAAGGCGGTCATCGTCGTCTTTCACCAATATTATTGAATTACTATCATGGCGCTAACATCAGAAGAATGTACACGTATCGTGACTATGTTAGATGAAGGCAGAAGTCAGCAAGGACACTAAGTGTGTCACTTTCTACAGTGCAGCGAGTCGTCCGATGTTTCCGAGAAACTGGGCAGAACATAAGAAGTCCAGGAACCGGCAGACCGAGATGCACTACGGCATGGGAGGATCAATATATTGTTACGACTACGCTCCTTAATCGACACCTCACGGCAGTTGAAGTAACAAATCAACTTCGGGAGACCCGCAGAGACGACATAAGCGAGCGGACTGTAAGGCGGCGGTTCCTTGAAACTAATTTAACCCCACATAGACCCGCAAATGTTCCAATACTTGAAAAGGAACATCGGGTAGCACGAATACGCTACGCCCGCGAACACGTACAATGAGGAGACCAAGAATGGGCAAGAATAATATTTTCTTACGAATCCAGATTTATGCTGTATGCACATGATGGGCGGCGAAGAGTTTGCTGACGGCCAGGGGAACGCTTTATTCCAGCTTGTTTTGAGGAAAAAGTGCCGTTCGATGGTAGATCTGTTATGGTATGGGCTGGAATCTCTTCAGAGAGTCGCACGGAGTTAGTGCTGGTAGAAAATGGTACGCTAACTAGTGCAAGATTTGTGGAAGAAATTCTTAATGAGCATGTCGGCCCATATTTAATTAATATGGGTGAAAATGTAATATTCATGCATGACAAGGCCAGGCCACATACAGCTCAAATTGTAAATGAGTATTTACAGGATGTTGGCATCAATCGCATCGACTGACCCGCGAGAAGCTCGGGCCGGAATCTAAATGAACACGACTGGGACTTTTGGGAGGTGTGTAAAAAACCGAAACCCCACCCCAGTTACACTTCGAGACCTGAAAAATGCGTTAATCAAACTCAAACTCAACTCAACTCAAAACATTTATTTCAAATAAACCAATTACAGGCACTTTTGAATTGTCAAGGGGTCGGTCAGTCAGAAAGATGAAGCTAGTTGCCCATTCCAAAGCGTAGTAGGTACCTATGGAGAAGAACGGGCAAGAAACTCCATGGACACTCTTTTAAATCAAAATATTGTTACAAAATAGTGGTTACATTATTCATGTTGAAATTATACATGTGAGAACGATGTAGAAACATGTGCACGTTAAAAGCGTCCGTAATAAAAAGATAAAAACAATTCAGGAATCAAAATAAGCCGTGGCAGCTAAGACATGACAATTGCCTACTGACGGCGCCCGTTCACGAACATGACGTATGCATCAGCACCATTCAGCTCAACCATTTTGAAGGGATCTCAATGATCCAATACACACGCCACCACCAGTGACACATTTGAGTGAGCATGACATACTCTCAACCGCCAGGACACACTCAAGTCAATGAAAGATGAACCCAGTAACCTTTCTAGTAGGTACATAGTGCTCACACAATCATGTGCTATGCAATTATACAATACTAAGAGATTGAATTTATACAATGCAAAAATTTATTGTACAACCTTCATCAGCTCCAACAATATATTCGAATGCTAATTAATTAGTTTACGCGCCCTTCTCGCTCCTGGAGCAGGACCAGCCCTGAGCCAAGCATTTTTGTCAGCGATGTAATCCCCCAACTTACTCGTATAATATGCTTGGCTGCATAGTGTGCGTTTTATACAAGATTTAAATTTCGTTTCATTCAGTTGGAGTATGTGGGGACGTATTTTATTGTAACATTTTAAACAGTACCCCATGAAGGATGAGTCTACTTTAGCCAGTCTGAAACCTGGTTGAACTAATTGGTCTCTATTTCTAGTCTTATAGTTGTGTCTTTCACCTCTTTTACTGGAAAATTTGAATGGAAGTATGAACCAATATCCCGCAACATCTCATAGGAAACTTAATAAACAGCATGCCCAATCGCCTGTCAGCTGTGGGAACAGCCCGTGGAGGCAATACAAAGTATTAATTTCGTTTTATAGTTCGTTTTTGTGTTATGTTGTATGTAGGGTACGAGTAACAACCATTATTTTTTCAACGTACAATTTATTTATAATAAAAAAAATATGACAATTAAACTAATAATGTTTCCAACGTTTGGTGTTGTTTTATTAACTGGTAAATTATCTACATCATTCAGGCCGCTACTCTATTATATTAAGAGTAATTTTAGTTTTTCTTACTGACCTGTATTCTTTGTCCGCGAGTGTATATAAATTTTCACAGTTAAGAGTAAAGGCACAGGACAAATAAGGTAATGTAGGTACTTTTACTCGATATTTGAATTAAGAAATAAATTTTAAATCCCGAATGATGCCTTTCCTGTTAACGAAGTTCAAGTATCCGATATTTGTGACAATTCAAGGCTGACGACCACCGCCGTTTATTTGTTGTATTCAAACCAATGACTAAAGTTAGTCATTGATTCAAACAAGCTTTTGTCATGAACGAATTGCTGAAACATTAAAAACATAAATGATAAATGATTTTATTTCTGTTAGTAGGTTTGTACAAACACTTTTACACGTCAATCATATTTTTTTTAAACTAGATGAGGTCGGCGTTTCCTATCTGACTACTCTGAGAAGAAACCTACATCATACACAACACAACACCTCATAGACCTACATCTTTACAACTTACCACACTTTTCAACAACAGGAATTCCAATCAAATCCAGAACATAAATTGAAACATGATAGGTAGGTACTCCTGTAATTTTCCAATTCTCCGCACTATCAATCATCCGTAGTCGCCTAATGGAAAGGTCAACGCGTATATTACGCTAATAAATAACAGTTGATATATCACTGAACATTATTGTTTAAATAAATCATTGACAGATTATGGGTCAAACGCTGTTCGTTCGGCGGAACTAAAATGCGGACATGACTATTTTAATAAGCTCCCTCTGTAATATATGAGTAGTCTGTGGTTTGTTTTAATCTAAGAAGAAGCGAGTGTTCCAAAATTTTAAACTGAAAAATGGAACAATTCAGTTTTCAATTTTGGAATACTCGCTTCTTCTCTTATGAGAAGAGGCCTTTGTTCTGCAGTGGGTCTATTACAGGCCGGGTGAGTATTACTACTTGCATTGTGATATTCTTTCAATTAATCAAACAGCTCCGCTTATCATCGTCCACAGCTCGACACAGGCCTCCCCCAAGCTTCGCCACAACACCGTATCCTCCGCTTTCTGCATACAGTCTGTCCTTTTTCCTTTCAATGAATAGTCGACCTTATAACTCTATAGTTGTAGTGAGTTGGGTGTTGTAAGAAAGAGCAAAGAGGTTAGGTAGGTTCGAACTGCATTTGTTACGAACTGAGTACTACCCGACACCGTCAAGAGTATGGGCAGCAAAGCCCCAATCTCTTGTGTGTTTGTAATGACGCTGACGTCGGTAGGTACTACGATCCCTAATCCGCCTGCCAAGCCTGATTTAGCTGATTTCTTCTTCGACGAGCAATATTCCCTACGTGTGTGAGCAGTGGATTTTTCGGACTACAAAACGACTATAATTATTATTGTTGAGATTGCAAGGGATATTGAGATATGGGGTGCATTCTATTTGCCTGGACAATTGAGTGACGCTCAATGCAATATCAAAATGTTATGTAAGAGAAATTTCGCTTGGATTGGAAATAAAAGCTTTGAAATATCCACTGTTATTTGGTTCTTGCATTGTTATGATATCAGAAGTGGATATCATATTTTTATTTTATTTTATGGTTAGTGCACATGTCTGTAGTCTCCGAAAAAGGTTAGATAGACGTTATTCTTCTCAGGGGCCGTGGCGTCGGCACATCTAGCTTTTTTTAGGGTCCCATACCGCATAGGGAAATAACGGAACCCTTATAGGATCACTTCATTGTCCGTCCGTCTGTCAAGACCTTTTTTCTCAGAAACGCGTATAGGTATTAAGTTGAAATTAAAATCAAATACTCAGGTCTACAATCCCTTATAGCTGTGAAAAAAACGAACTTCGATACGGCCGTTTATGGCGCCTGTTGCCGCATATTACGACACTCGCAAGGGAATCAAAACCAATTGGCCGCTGCCCTAAAATCATGAAATTTCAAGAAGCAAGGTCTCTCAGCACAAGTAAAGGAAAATGTCTGAAAATTCGTTAATTCGCAGTTTTACCAAATAAAAAAAACTTTCGATTACAAACTTACATGTGCAGTTGGAGAAATGACCGTGGCGATGTATGGGAGAACATTTGTTCAACTAAAGTAATTCATCGCAACTAGGGAACCCTTCATTGTGCATGGTCAGACACGCACTTGGCCGGTTTAAAAAAGAATGAAATGTATAAGTTATTCCGATATCCTATTTACCGGAAGGCAGTCATTATTTCAATGGAAGATGCTGTGCTGGCGCTGCTGCTGCGGCTGCGGAAAACTTCAAGCGGTAAAAGTATAATACCCTTATCGGTAATTATATGTATTTTCGAGCCGTGTGGGGTTGAAGCCCTCGGGCCGTCCGAGTACTCATGGTTTGTTCAACGAAATCTCCAAACTAAGCATTGCCATTCAACGTGGCAAAGTCACAAAAAGTCGACAGCGATGCGGAAGAATTTTTTGACGCCATATTTTAGTTTGATATTAGTTATAATTTCGTTAGGTTATTATATTTGAATTTTTAATGTTTGTTAATAAAGAGTAAAAGATACCTATTATAAAAAAAGGAAAAAAATATAAGTACAGTATAAATAATTTCATTTAATTTGTACCTCATTTCGCCAATTATGTTTCAGACCCGCTACTGAGGAATTCCGGATGTTAAAACCTAAAAATCAACACTTTGTCCGACTGGTGATTTGAGCCCAGGACCCCATCCATGTTCAGTAGTCGCGTTTGCCACTTGACCAACGAAGCGGGTACTAAGAAAAATTAGATCATTTTACAAAATAGGGGAAAATGCTAATGAGCATCGCTTAAAAAGTGTTAAGCCGTACCCCCGGGCAATTTTTCATCGCCGCGATTTTTTGTCGCGCAATAAATTTCCAACGTACTGCTTAGCGCCGACAGTTCAAAATCCAACGGTGTGTTTTTTGACGCGCTGGGATGCACTCCGTTGAATTCTCAATGCTCAGCTCAACACCGTGAGTTTAAAATCCAGTGCGCGATAAATAATCGTCGCCTTAAAAAATTGCCAGGGTTTAACTGGAGTTAGGACCTACGTATTCAAATAGTAAAATTGAATTAATGGAAATCTGACGTTAAATAAATTTAGAATGAACTAGAACTAAGAACGGGTTTTCTTTAAAAACTTTTCTAACAACCCTTTTTAAAATGCTTTAAATAAAATTGTATCTTTAAAAGGTTTGAAATGCGAATAAATACCCTTTAAAGAAGCCCTAAATGGAATAAAGGAGTTTGAATTCGTTACAAATATATTTACTATTCATCGTAAAATATACGTATTTAGCTACCAGTGAGGAGAAGTACATTTTATTTGATTTTAGTTACTCGTGAAAACCTAACTAAATAAAATTTAAAACTATATAAATCTTTATTCCAGTTTCAATTTATTCAAAAATTATCTAGAGCATCTGCTACAAGTACCTAGCTCTTGGTTGATTTCAAAAGATTCAAAATAATTGTTATTAGTAAGAATGTTTGCATTTAATATTGCATTGCCTTATTAACAGTAAGCAAATGGTCATAAAATAATAGTAAATATGTATATGTATATAAAAAAGGAGAGGGAAATTTCATCATTGCTACGTTGTATGGCAATGCAATGCTGGCTTAGCCTCTAGCCAAGGTAAAAGCTAGCCCTTGGATCACGAAAAGTGTCAACAAGCCGTTTGGAGATTTCGTTGATAAACCATTTCCTTTAATATTTAGATATGAGACTGTAAGCTTCCTGGAGAATGTATATACACCAATACATTTTGATCGTTTTAATTCTTAAAAGGGGTGATTGTACTCATCATTATGAACACCTTTTACTACGGGACCAACCCCGATATCGTGAAAAAAAATCAGCTGTCCCATACCTTTATGATCGCATAATTGGACATAATGTATTCGTTGTTGTCGTTTCGTAGATCAGCTGATTTTTTTACGTAAGCTCAAAAGTAATTTTGCTCTCAGTCAACCACTACCTACCCTGGTGATTTTATGGAATCTTACCTCAGTATTTTTTCAAATATCAGCAAATTAGTTATTTTTCAATCATAACCTAATAAATAACAGACAATTTGAATAGCTTAGCCGGAAATTTAAAGTTATTTACAATATCAAAAATATCGTCTCCAACATTTATTAAATGTTACAAAACTTTTATATAATAAAAAAACCCCATGTTGCACAAAAATCTTCACACCAAATTAAAAGAACAGCAGAATCTAATAAACAGTTATTTACAAAATCCTAGACTTCGTAAATCCGATCTAAACTCCCACAAAAAGGTAGAAATTGAATAGCTGTGGCCTGTGAGATCTTTAGGGGTTATGGGCTTTGTGTGTGGGTAGGTACAAATAAAGCTAAGTCTCAGATTCACACGTTGCCGGGTGAACGAGCGGCTTATATCATATTCATGAGCGAAGCGAACCCAATGTCCATTTCGATAGACTTTTATAGAGCGAAAGATTTTCGAACATTGGCAGGCGATTTCAGCAGTTTCAGATGTTTACGGAAAGTTTTCTTCTTATTAACATGCTGTTGGCCTCGGTTCCACTAACATCCTACAAATAAATGAAGTCCTTTTCCAGGATTTTTTTTGCGTTCAGACTTTCTTTTTCTTTACCCCAAGTCCTTCTCTGGGGCGTTTTAAGGCTCTGTGACAACTTTTGTAGAAATCTGTTCCGTAGTTATCCCTTAAAACTTGAAATAAAAAAACCATACTGGGGATTTTATAATTTTGTAATGTTCGGACAATGTTCTGTTTATTCTAGCTCAGGCAATAAAATGTTATAATGCCGATTTAAAAAGTTGTTAAAAGCAGTTTCTATTCAAGGCTTTGTTGCAATTGTGTGGAATATTTTCTTTAAACCGCCTTTGTTTTCGCTCACGGTAAAGTCAGAGACATGTTTACCTATGAAGACTTCAGTACATTTATCCATAGACTGAACATTAGTGACCCAATGCCCAAGGCTCTGCAAGCATCAATAACCTAATAAAACCTAGTAAGATTCCATATACTATTATGGGTAGGTGTGGTAAGCCGCACAACAGTGGTAACAAAACCAGTTTAGGCTGGCCTCTAATTCTATTGAAACTCCGCACACGCTAGGCCAGTTTAAGGTTAAAAGTGTTAGGACTGACGTGTGGCCCATTGTACATATTTATGAATTTAAAATAGAATCACGTAAATCGTATAATTATTCGCGCAGTAGATACCCAGCAAGAGACGTTACGTTTGATAATACGGGAGAAAAAGTATAGTGCTAAAACAAAAAAATACTGAACAGTTAGAACTCTTTTCAGCAATTCCCTGCTTCGCACACTCTGTATACAATGCTAACCGCCCCGTATCCTAGCGTTTTACGAATACACAGCGAAGGGTCAGTACTTATCGTAAACCCTACCAACTCAGTAGTTGCTTCTTATATACTTAGTTCATCTATTGTTGAGGTAAAAGGTCTTTTCATATTACGAGTGTGAATTTGTATTAATTTATCGGTTAAAATAAAATACGTATACATTGTGTAGACATGACGCGGTGACGTCGACAGTAGTTGGGAAAAATGGCAATGCTTGCAATGCTTTAGAGGTATGAGGAAGAGGGTGTAAAGTTCACTTATCCTCAATAGAAAAGGGAGGATCCTCCGATCAGACGGGTCGTGTTGGGTAGTGTCTGGTGGGCCACTATCCGACGATTGATGTCGGGACGTTGTATATATTATGCTAGTTGCGCGGTAAACTCTGCTTGCGCGATGCAGGATTTTGCGTGACGTCAGTATGACGCGTAGTTCGCATGTGGCGTTTTAGATGCCACCACCATGCTATGACGACATTTTTATAATTTTTAGATTGAATAATAACTAGCGACCCGCCATCCACCACCAACCCGCACTGGGCCCGCGTGGTGGATTACAGCCCACTGCCTCTTACAGAGAGGAGACCTGTGCCCCAGCAGTGGGAACATTATAGGCTGATTTTGTTGTTGTTGACAGAACACGACCCTAGACAAAACACCGAGATTTTTGTTTATAATAATTATGTATAAAACTTTAATATTAATGTTTTATATACACATAAACTTTTCGCAATTAATTCTCTAAGTAATTGATGGTAAAAATCGCATCAAAGAGAACAACGTGTTCATAGAGACAGACACGAAAAGTGACTTTAATTTATAATATATTATATAGATGTCCCAGAAAACGGCAGGCGTCTTGACCGAGGACAAGATGGTCGGACGAGCTTGACGCCTACAGACAGGATTAGTCTACACCGTCTACACTAGCTCAAGACAGAGAGGAGTGGAAAGGAAAAAGGGAGGCCTTTGCCCTGCAGATGGACAACATCGGCTAAACATAAAAAATTATAATATAAATATAGGTAGATATGCTACAAGTAGAGGCGGACTTTCCAGAAGGCTGACCAGGACCGGGCGTAGGGCGGCCAGATATTAGGAGCGGCCAAACTACACCTGTCACTGACAATATCTCTACTCAGTGAAATGGCAGCTAATTAAATAGTACTGTCAACGTAAAACTTCTAAACGGAGAAATAAATACCTAGGTATTCTCCGGCATAACACGTTGTATCGAACACAATGTTGTTATTGAATTTACATTTGTAAAAAACGTTGCAAAATCAGCAGAAAGGCTGCTACTAAGCGGTCTAAGGCGACTGAGTTTGTAAGTCCACCTCTGGCTAGAAGCTGAACCAGCTGCAGCCACATGTCAAAAACTTGAAAAACGAAAGCCTTGAATAGAATGAAAGGACCGTTTATACTAAGCCAAGAAAGTCTAGGACTTTGCTTCCAGCGATATCAGATAAGGCAGGCAAAGATTTCAACCAGCTAAAATCTTGTCTCATATTGAATTCAGTCCTACACTACTAAACAGAATAGATGGGCTTTTTCTTTTTTTGAGGTTGGTAAATCATCAAATAACTTCTCCCCGCTCTGGGGAGGGCGTGTCAGACTCTTACTGACTAAAAACCACCCGTGTTCCTTCAGTTGCCTGTGGCAGGGGCCACGGTATCCCTCTCGGACTTTCCCGCAACCCTGGCAGGCATCGGCCCTAGCGAACCCCGTCATTGGTGCTGACATCTCTTTGAAGCGCGCATGGAACACAACGCACCGTCGACCCGGGCCTGGTCCTTATCGATCCTGTCTCATATTGAATTCAGTCCTAGACTACTAATCAGAATAGACAGGCTGACGGGTATTCTGTAAAAATCTCACCGTTAAAACTTATGTGAAGTAAGCTTGAAGTGAGCTGTCATTCCACCGAATGTCAAAATCAAAAGAAAAACATTTTATTTCACATAAACCTACATGGGCACTTATGAAACGTCAGAAGCTAGGTGCATGGTTACAATTGGTCGTTTCCTATGGAGAAGAGCCGGCAAGAAACTTCACGATTACTCGTTTAAAAGTAAATGGTTTTACAATGTTTTTAAATTACAGTGTTTATAGGTATGGGAGGACAGTGTTAGGCCTGTCAACAGGTTCCTGGTACAACTTAACAAGATAGAAAATGGTCTACAGTTTAGAAGTTAGGCCTACAACGTCCTCACATTTACAAAATACAAAAAAATCTATACACGATGACATTTGAATCACAGTTTTGCTAGAACAAACGTTGTTCAGACCATGGTCTACAACCATTCTATAGCCTCGAATAGAAAAAAAAACGTCATTGGTTTTCAAAAAAAAACACAAAAAAGGCAATGTTAAAAAACTCGGGATTATCGTTACACAGACAGAACGGCCGGGACGCGCGGCGCTCGCGTCTCACTATGTAGTTGAATACCATATCGCTACCGCAATGAGTACTTTGATGTTACGGTTAATGTTTCAAACTTTTGAGCAACATAAGACTAATTTGAGAACGCCTGGATTAGTTTGTTTTAATAACATATTTGATGCTGTAGAATGGTAGTAGACCATGGTCTAAACAACGTTTGTTCTAGCAAAACTGTGATTCAAATGTCACCGTGTATATAAGATCTAGATGTAATTGTGACAATCCCTATTGCCACTATTTCCACCGTGATATTTTTACAGAATAGATCGGCTGTTTAGTTGTGTTGGGCTCGTACTACCGAGCATCTTCATATCGAATAACAAATTATCTTAGTAAACGAATAGAACTGCACCTTATAACAGTTCAGACCAGGCCCTGCAGTCTCGACATAGTTAGCAATCGTTTTCGGTTGCTAAGTCCTAACAATCCAGATGTAACGATATCTGATATTCTCGACACTCCTAAAATACCGGTAACAACCGATAAATTTGAGTGTCGAGACTACCAAATATCGTTACATCTGGATTGTTAGGACTTAGCAACCGAAAACGATTGCTAACTATGTCGAGACTGCAGGGCCAGGATTCATTAATAACCTCAACGCAATCACGTCCCGAGTGCGGTCAGTCTGAACGTACTTAAGTGTCATTACGAGATCATTCATCATCATTATTAAGTCGTCATTTAGAGATATGGACAGTATTAATGTACATGGAATCACTGCTGTATCTACTACCCTAGTACCTACTACTACTTTGGAGGACTAAATAACTGATTTATTGAAAGATCATGGCAAATACTAAGTTAACGGCTAATACAGTTGTATATGTAGAAGAAGACGACTGCACTGACCCCAAATAAATTGAGATTATAGCTAATAAGATGATAATATTGTTCTACTTACTTTTTCCTGACGCCTACTTGTCAGGAAAAAGTAAGTAGAACAATATATCATCTTATATGATAATATTACACTAAAATCTAATTAATAACTAAAATCGCTTGTTGAGTCTGGCTAGAAACAAAGTGGCACTGTTTGTGGTATCCGCCAACTTACTCATCAATTTCAGTCAAACAAGCACTTATTCTATGCTGGTTTCTTTGTTATAGCATGTACGGCATTATAATATGAACGAAGTACCTACTTATTTAACATACATCCACATGCCCGCCGCTGGTAAAGACTGGACCACTCAGCACGCACAACTCTATTAAAATGCTAATGTTCATCATTGCCTGCACGATTCTACCAATATCGTTCGCCCACAGTTACGTAGCACTAAGAAAATAAAATTGACCTACCTACTTGTTAAAGGCAAAAATGTCTACCGTAATTCGACACCCAGAATGTTTATACATTCAATCTGACATCCGAGGTTTCGTCTGAAGTGTCAAATTGACTCGTTTCCTTTAAAAAGGGACTTTGCTCAACTTTGATCACCCACAATTTTTTTTTCCTTTCGCAATTTATTTGGGTTCTCTTCAATTTGAGTTTTGCATTCGAAAGTCGAGACTTTTGAATTGGCGGTTGTGCCAATTTTGTCTGAAGTTTTCATTTGTGGTGAAAATACGATTCACATTCGTATTTACATATATCAGAAACATTTTACGAGAGATTTTTTATCTATAAACGATTTTCTGTTTCATTTATCAAAGGCAAATTATTGGAGTTAGTTCTTAAATGAAAACATTTAACGTTCAATTAAGCTTCTAAATAAATAAAATTAGTAAATAAACCATTATTCATATTTTCACAGTCAGAACAAACTATTAAAACAAAGTTAGCCAAACTTTATTATTGAATCTGCAGAGAGCGGTTAAAAATTATGACACGAATACAGAAATTACTAGCTATTATTATTATAGCTAGTTATTATTTTCTAGGTAGCTGGATAGTCAATAAATTAGCCTCAAAATTACGCCTACGTTAAAAATAATTGCGTATTTTGTACTAGGTGAAAACAAAATAAGATGCTAGTGCTAATGCCGCACTGGTCATCTCGAAATGGACAAAAAGTGTGAAACGATAAAAACATAAGTCAATTTAGGCAGTGAATCAACACTTTTTGAACGTCAACATTACATAAGACAGTCCCCCAAAACGCCTGCCCTTCACCACTTCCCAGTATTGCTGGGAAGAAGGAGTGACGCAACAAACACCCCTGCAGCACATTTGTGTGTTGAGTTAAAAGAACTTGAACCTATTACAATAACTATGCAGAAATTAACATTACAGAACACAGAAACATTAAATTAAATTATTTTTCACATGTCGACTAGCACACGCCAATCTTACCAAAAAATCCGGCCAAGTTCGTGTCGGACCAAACCCAATGTAGGGTTTCGTAATTTTTACGAATTTGTCGCAAGACCAACTTAACATTGTACTTAGTTGAAAAAAAAATCCCCCAATCGATATACGTCACGGTCAATTCTCCAACTGCAATGTAAGTTTGTAATCGCAAAAAAAAATATGTTTCATTTACAAATTAACGATTTTTGGACTTTTTCCTTTACTTGTGCTGTGATACCTTGCTCCTTGGCAAATTTCATGATTTTAGGTCAACGGGAATAACCTTAGGTTTTGATTTATTTGCGAGTATCAAAATAAATATGTCGTATTATAAGTGGCCGTATTTTTTTATTGCGTTGACTGCGATGCTTGATTTTTTAGAGCTCCAAGGGACCGAAGACCAACGTATTTTATATTAATTACAACTTGATACCTTTCAGAGAAAAAGGGTCTTGACTGGGGCTTCCAATACCGGGATACCGGACATTTTTTGGCATTATTCAATACCGGTATTGAAATGTCCAATTTCGGGATCCCGGTATTGCTGTTTTTTTTTCAATAGGAATTACAGTGATACAATTTCGTTCTATTGCACATTATATTTCCAACCAATTTTTTATCTGGGTAAGTTTTAGAAACTGCATATTTTAATTATCTCATTTATATAGACAGTTAGTTACATTTCATTACTACTTGCGCAGGTAAAGAATGGGATTAAAAATGGTGGTCTTTGTATTTGCCTCTCGATCACACATACGGTATTGTGTTAGCGAGAGGTATATAAAACAATAGATCCTGAGATTCCTAAAGTCAAGTCACAACTTCTCAAGTCATAAAGGCAACCGTCACTGCACTTTGTCGCCTTGATGCCACACTTTTGATGGCTGATGTTTGCCTTAAATTCATGCTGCGAAAACTAGATCAAGCAGACGTCATCGGCCAAAACCTTGCCTTAGCTATCAGATTGCGCATAAAGTAGAGACGGCACTTATTTATTGATGATAGTGACAATGAGAGGATTCCTTTGTCAGGCCATCATTCCATGCGGGCGGAGGTCGCCCGCTTGACAGCCGCCATGGAGCTTCTCCACAAGTCGAACGAGGAGCTCCAAGCGGACCTGGCCGGTCTCCAAGCAGCCGGCTCCAGGGAGGTGCCGCAGGAGGGGGCGCAGCAGCATGGGCAGGGACGGCCCGTGCCTGCGGAAGACCGGGTCCTGGCTCTGGTGCGGCAGGAGCTGGCTGCCTTCCAGAGCCGGATTTCCGCCCTGGAGGCCATTGTCCTGCGCCCCCCGTTAGCGGCGAGCCCTCGTCGGGGCAGAGGAATGCCCCCCCTTAATATATATGTATGTTCATTGTATAGAGACTTATTTTATAAAAGCAAAGACAAATAGGTCGCTTAATTGTAATTAGTTATGATGACACTGATCATTCAAATTCAACCGTTTTATTTTATCTACTTTTCACATACTGATGTGTCAGATTAACCATAAAGAGAGACAATTTTTGACGTGATAACGTCTTATAAATCGATGAACACCATCTGCATGCATGAAAAAGTGTAACGTTCCGTAACGTTTCTTGTCAAACTCGCACTTATCGATGTTAAGACTGACGCCGTAGGTATTTAGGCGTTCGAGTAGTAGTTCTAAGTGGCGGCGGCAGCGGTGTTCTTCTTTATTTCTCGAGTGTACGAGCAGATCGTCGACGAAACAGATAACGTGGTCGTCTAATCCTCGTAGAACCTCGTGCGTGAAACGTTGAAAAGTTTGACCGGAATTTCTTAAACCGAACGTCATGCAGGTAAATTCGAAAAGTCCGAAAGGTGTTATTATTGCTGTTTTTTGAGCATCTTGTTTTGCGATAGGTATCCAGAAATATGCCATTTTCAAATCGAGTTTCGAGAATATTTTCTTGCCGTGAAGTTAGTATGTGAAATCTTGGATTCGTGGAATGGGGTATCGGTCGGGAACGGTGACAGCGTTGAGTCTTCTGTAATCGCCACATACTCGAAGTGATCCGTCTTTTTTCTTCACGATGTGAAGTGGACTCGCCCACGGACGGTTTGGCGGCTTGCATATTCCCATCTCGATCATGCGCTTGAATTCGAGTTTTGCCGCCTTATATTTGTCAGGTGGTAGAGGGCGCGGTCGTGAGTAGATCGGCGGCCCAGCTGTCTCGATGTGATGTGTGACGTCATGCTTGGCTAGTGACTGTGTGACAGGTTGTCACTACACCGTCAAGGATGTCTGGTACACCGGTGTACCGGCAACTCCAGCTGATTTTATACTTTATTTCAAATATCTATGACGTGATAACGTCGTATAAATCGAAGAACTCCGGCTGCATGCACGAAACGTAACGTTCCGTCTGAGCCTGAGCGTGCAAGCGAGAGCACGGAACAAGCGATAGAGTGGCACGATCAGCCCATTCCCTTTCGTTAGCGTTAGCTTATGTCACATTTATCTCTCTTCTCGCGTGACGTCAGAGCTAGTATTCCGAATAGTGCAGTAGTAGTAGTGGTTCATCAATGTTTCTTTTTGACGTTATCACGTAAAACTATCGTCCGTAAACCGACTTTACAGACAACCAATTTTTGTAGACATTTTGTTTGATACTTAAAGTAATATTAAAAAACGGTGTTTTGTAGTGAAACTTAATAGTTATTTAATTTAAAAAAAAAACTATATTACGTAAAAAAATATAATCTAATATCGGGATCCCGGTATTGGAAATTTTCTATACGGTATTGAAAAAATCCGAGAAAGACTGACGAGCAACGAAGTGATCCCATGAGGGTTCCGTTTTCTCCTTTTGAGGTATGGAGCCCAAAAAAACATTGAAAGCATAAATAAAAACGTAAACTGAACTTAATTCCTGTATGAATGTCTACAGACACTTCAGTCACATAGGTAGGTACTTATTACATTCTAGAAGTTTTTGATACCCCTTTGTAAGACTGGTTGTCAGAGTTTTGGGCTTCTGACTACTCGTAACGACTGCCAAAGAACTACGAATGACCACCGGGACCAACTGCTTAACGTGGTTTCGTGAGGATCTCGGTATGTACCTAATGGATGATCCACGGACAGACCGACCTCGGGAAGCGTTGCTTAGCTTTTAAATTATTTAGCCACGAGCGAATTATTCTTTGCGAGTGTGTGTAGTTGCCCTTAAACTCGCAATCCCTTCATAACCCTGTAAGGTTGTTATTTATTGTTGTTTATTGTTGCTGAGGTGTACCTCAGCCTTCAAGATCTGAATCACCTTGTTAAAAGAAAAAAAACCCCCAACTTAACAAGTCCATAGAAACTTTTTCTAAGTAAAAATCTTTTACATCTAACGTCTCGTAATTTTGAAGGGCATAGGTCCCCGTTGTTTTTCTATTTAACCTAGCCCTTTCCATTATAAGTCGTGTAACTTAGTTTTTGAACGAGCGCCTTGGGCACGGCTTTGAATTAGGGCTGGCAAGTTATAAAAGATGAGTTCGTTTTAGTAGAGTTGGTTTGTAACCTGAGTGAAGTCTGTGTAGGGTGAACTGTGCTAAACAACGCGCAAGATAAGTCTGCGCGTGCTTGGCCTTCTTCAAGACTATATCCCTCACTTTTAATCACTTTCAGCATAATGACGGCGACTATTTACTTTGATAGACACGGAACACAGCACACTCTGTTGACACCTAATATAAACGTCGAGCAAACGATTATTTCCGAATTCGGCCGCGCGCAGACTTATTTTGCGCGGACTCTAGTGTGTTTTGAAAGGCATTAGTTAGGTAATTGTGTCAACATTCATAGCCAGAAAGTTATAGAAATCTGGAAGGCTATTCTTTTATGCGACAAATTTTTTTAAGCAAGCAGTAGTTTTTAATTCTAGTTCATCACTCACAGAATTTAAATATAGAGTGGAAACTGATCGTTACGTAATATGCAGGTACCTAAGATCAGATACTACTATAAACAGTGAATATTTGATGTGACATCAACTCTACTCTTTGTGTGGACAGCCACTAGATGACTGAGATACAGTCGATATTCAGAGTGATAGCCTGTACGTAGGTACATGATCCAACAAATAGATTAAATTACATTCAGTAAATTATTTTGCTACCTAAGAGCAGATTTTTCCTTCGCCAGATAACTTTTATCTCAAGAATAAATTTTTCTGTTTGACAAATTTTCTATATAAAAGCTGTCAAAACGAAAATTTTAGTCCATTGATATGTGGCGGCATCTACAATACTACATGCTAACTTCGCATCACACTAAAGTCACGCAAAATCTTGCATCGCGCAAGCAAAGTTCGACGCGTGACTAGCATTAGCTATTATTGAACGGAGAGCATTAGAGAATATCTACCACGTCCCGACATCAAACCGTCGGACAGCAGCCTACTATACACGAACTCCGCCTGGTCGAAAGATCCTCCCTCTTCAACAGAGAATGAAGAACATTACACACTGTTCCTCATTCGTCTATAGATAAAAGTTATCAAAGATTAATAAATCGGTCATTATTTCAATGAAAATTGGTCATTCTTATTTTTATTTTATTTTATTGGGAAAACAAACGGTTACACATTACAATATTATCGTAGTATCGAACTTAAAACTAAAAAGGGAGTATAACAACATTTTCTACATAATTTATAAAAAAGTTATATATACACGTCGTGCGATATAAATTATATTGAATAGAGAATATGATTAAATATAAAAATTAAACTAAATTGAAACTTAAGCAACAATAATAAAAAGAGAAAGAAGATAATAATAGAATGTTTATAATAGAAATAATGATTTTAGAATTGTTATTGTTTTAAATAATGCCTTTTGCAATGCGTGGGTACCATACACATAAAAAGCGCATGTCCACAATGATGTAGACCGGTCTAATACATTGCTGTGGCAAGCACACAGTCCCCGGAGTCCTGGCTCTGGCTGACTGTAAAAAAAAACATATTTCTCGATGCGGGAAATGAATCCTGTCTCTGGAACTTTGGACGTTTAGCTTCGTCGTAAAACTTATTTTTATTTAAAAAACACTTTTAGCTGCAGTGGGTTCCGTTGCTATCCCTAGCATTGTTCTAGAACTGTGTTTATTTAAGTCAAACCTACTTTAAAAAAAACTTGTTTTTTTTAAGTTCACAGATAAGTCAAGTTTACTTATCCAGTAATAACGCATTGCACTGCACTCTGTAGGTACAATTTCTATATAAAATCCGTCAATGGCGACACAGTAATGGTGACTACACATAAATAAAGGGGCTCCATTTTTGACGATCGTTGTTGGTTAAGATCTGCCAGATTTTGAGTTTGACGATTAATTTATCGTTACTTTGTATAGGTGCCTATCTATGAAGGTTAACATTGAGGCGGTCAGACGGATGTAGGCATCACTTGTTGATTTTTGATCGTCAAAACCATTCACAGTGTTGTTCGACAAAAAATACGATGCCGATCGTCTATCACTTACTTACACATTTACTCAATTTTGTTCAATGACTCGTGTCGATTGTTAACAATCGAGCAAATCTGTAAGCCCAAGCTAAGTGCTCGTGCTTGAGCTACTGGCATAAACCGGTTTTAAAATAATATACTTTCTAACTCAAAGCCAAAGTCTCACAATAGTTCAGCCATTTTCCTCGGCCCACTGATCTCAACCGTCGTTCGTTTGAGCCTTTGAGCTTAACGTAAATAAGGCAGAATGTAATTTGCTACTGCAAACGTAGGTACGGTAAACGATTCCTTTACATTGCAGATTTTTATAGAAAACGGTGAAGAATGTTGTTTTCCTATTCAGGACTAATATTTCCAAAGTCAGATATCTTTTATCCGAGGAATAAAAAAAATAAAAAAATTTAAAAATGTGTTTATTATCTTAAATCTAGATACAATTAAGTTGCCGGGGCTTCCCAGAAAGTAATCCGAAGATACTTGTGATGGGATAAACCTCGCTCTTCCTCGATTAGTTCAACTGCTTCGTTGTGCTAATTAGGTATAAGTTAAGTTACACATTTTTTAAAACCAATAAAAATTAAAAACTAGTAAAACAAACCAATAAGAAAAACAAAAAAAAGAAAAAGAAAAATGAAAATGAATTAAATCATGCTTATGGAAGAAATGTGTTAATGTGTGTTATTAATGTGCGTGCGAAAGTATATTTTGTGTGTATGTGTGTGTGTTTGAGTGGGTGTGTGGGTGTGTGTGTGGGAGTTAGGGTGTATGTGAGTGTGTGTGAGTGAGTGAGATGGTGTGTGTGTGAGTGTGTGTGTATGCGTGACGTTCAACCCTGTGTAACCAAAATGTCCTCCACGGCATCATAATTAAGTGTGAATAAGATAGGGATCAATAAGATTCGATCTAGCATTCGATGATAATATTATGGAAAGCTAGCGTGCCTATAATTGCAGTTCATTTTACCATTTCAGTAGGTAGGTATATTCATTTCATTCGTTTGTGGCTAAGTTATAACAGCCGCACGGGTCGATCGATCAGGTTAAGCTACGCTTGCCGCGGGTGGTCCTTGGATGGGTGACCATCTTTACATACCAAGACCCCTCCGTGCCCCGGAAAGCACGTTAAGCCGCTGGTCCCGGGTGTAATTCGCGGATCTTTGACTGCCGTTACAGGTCGTCAGAAACCCGAAAGGCTGACAACCAGTCTTGAAGGGATATCGTATTATATAGTATATATTATATCGTATTATATAGTATTATCGTAGTATATTAGTATGTTAGGAAGATGATAACGTATTTTTACACGATTTGACAGCTGAGAGGGCGGGGACATTACGTTGCTGTACGCGTTGCTGCGATGACGCTGTCAGTGGAGGGGGTGACACACCATAAGCCGTGTACTCACTCGCCTCGGTCACTTTTGCTGCGGAGCTCGGATGGGGCGGACGTGTACTAGCGATCATATTGAACTATTTTCTTGTAACGGTTTTTCTAATTTATATAAAATGTTTGTAGGTCGTGTTGTATTTTCTTTTTATAAAATTAATTAGGCTCCTGATTCCTAAGAGTATATTAATTTCACGATCAACATTCAAATTAAAATTTTCATTAAAAGCAATTATTTCCTAGCATTGGAAATTACATTGCATCCTATGTTAACGAATCCCATTGCGAATCATGATGAGTAGGCGGAGGACGTATGACAATTTTCCCCATGTTTTTCATTGCGTCGAGAAGAAAATCCATGCTTAGCTCTAAGTTTATAATGATAAAAACATAGGCCAGTGATTTTTCGTGCTGAAACTGTAATTTAAAACCGAGAAAAACGATACCCAGACGATACCCCTTTTACGCAGACCTTCAAAATGTCAAGTTTTGATTCGGCAGCCCTACAAACTAATCCGTTTCGGTTCACTTTTTCTCTTATTTACGTATTGTGTGAACAAGATTGAAGCGTGTCCGGCCCGGTCAAAAGTTTTACGTACCTATTAACTGGAATTCTTTCAGCAAAGGGATTATGGGGACTACATGACCTAAACGCAAGTTTTATAATGTCTAAAAGTACACGATCCACTGCAGTAAACAAAATCTGAAAAATATATGATATTCTTCAGGATATAATATGCTAGTTAGATAGTGTGTTGAAAACATAATACTACTAATTTGGTACGATAGAAAAAAGTCACGATGATACCTCAAAAAAATTATTTTAACGATTAAAACCATACTAATATACATGCAATAATTCTGTTTTTTTTTTTTAGATTGTTCTTTAAGCAACCTATTAACGTGAGTGTTTCTATTTTTTTGTCCATTCAATGGATTTTTGTAAATTGAGAACTGCTTCATATTTTGCAATAAATTACCAGCTTTGTGTCATCCCGCTTCTCTTTCTTTTCTATGCAGTCCGACAGTGACCGCGCTTTAGCTGTTGTCAGCCCCTTAAGGACAGGGTACATGTCTGGTTTCTTCTATTATTCGGTTCTTTTAATATGTTTTATGACAGCTACCCTTTATTTGTCACTGATGTTTGACTGAACTTTGGAAAATTGGACGGAAACCCGATGACACGTGACAATGTAAGTTCACAAGTTTAGATTGAGTTAGTTCTTTTTTGCTGATTTTCGTTGTTTATAATCTTACTAAACTTACCATCACTTTAACATTATTTTTTGGCAGTATTTACTTAAACGGAACACAGGATATTAACGATAAATCCTTTACCTACATTATGACGGCTACAATGAGTCATTTCCGTGGCAAATTCGCTATGAAAAAGAGATAAGGGTTAAATGCATTGAATTAATATGAAAAACAAACGATTTAATTGTATTTAAAAGTAGAATGAAAAAGAGCGTCGCGGTGAAAATCGTGCCTGTGAAAACCTAGTGAATAGTGGTATAGTTTCAGCACCTTAATAGCGCAACACACTATCAATCAGAATCTGAGTCATTTTGGAGGATATTGTTAAACCATTGCTTCGTATGTTCGTATGTTGATGGGCACTGTTCTAACCTTTTTTTTTTTGTCGCTGAGAAATGCATTACGCTTCCCCGCTCGCGGGGGACGAGCCGGGTATGTGGGCCTCCTGGGGGCCCGCAAGGCGGCGGCGTTCTCCCTCCTCTGGAGGGAGTCCTCCCAGATCGGGGCCCCGTAGAGGGCCATACTCCCCAAGATGCCGGCGTAAAGTTGCCGGCATCGTGCGTTGGGCCCCCCCAAGTTGGGAAGCAGCCACGACAGCGCACCCGCAGCCTTCAGCAGGCGCGACGATAGCCCGCTAAATTGCGGACCGAAGCGCAACCTGCTGTCAATTACAAGGCCCAGATAATTCATCTGGGCCTTGACCTCAATTCTGACGCCCTCCACGAAGATGTGGGTGTCAGGTGGGGGGCACTGCCGAGGTCCGTGGAAGAACACGGCCTCGGTCTTGTGCAGCGCCACCTTTAAACCTAGGCCGCGGATCCTCGCTGTGACCAAGAATCCGCCCGCCGAGGCCAAGTTGGCCGCCTCCTTGAAACCCGATCGAGGACCATGTTTGCCTCCAAGTTATACCTCATAGAGGTGGTCCTCGTCGGCCCGGTGCACAAACTAAAACCGATATTTTTACGTCGGTTATCAAAAAAAAACTGCTGTTTTATAGAAAAGTGCAATTACCTTCGCGGTCAAAATGTATGGGCCTTTTTTTTATAACCGACCTTAAATTTCAACGCAGGGGGTTTCCAAGTCATGTACTGAATCCATGAATCGATGTCCCTGCCCACTCTGTATAGTTTATTTTCCAAAATGTACTGAAAGTCACGCGAAATTAATTTTTTACCCGACTACGGTAAAGCCCAAAGGAAGGGTCATTATTATAGCAGTCTATGTAAGTGTCGCATCGTCAGCACTGATCCGCCATCCTTATTTTTATTTTTTTTTATTTTTTTTTTCCTTATATTGATTATTCAAAATTCAAATTGTTTATTTCAGACGTAAGTCCATAGTGTTAGTAGCAACAAAATTGTTAGTAATAAGGAGGAGATAATAGAAAAGAATATCAATTGGTATGGATCCTCACCCAGTGGCGCAGCCATAGATATTTCTGTGGGCGCAGCAGAGGGGAGTCCCACCTATCTGAGAACACGCTCAGGAGACTATTGGTGGCGGAGCGTAGCCATTATTATAACGGCATTATTACTAAACGGAAACGTCAAGTAGTGCACGTGGGCACAGATCAAAGAATACTAGTACTTGATTGAGGTCGAATTATAGGAAGTGGCAACATGGAAGTGACGGCTGTCGCTTGTCGGTTGATCACATTGACTTATAATAGTAGTTGATCTAAGACTAAGGAAAAGAAGAATAGACATGACATACCTACGAAAAAAACGTGCATACCTAAAATGTGAGTCTGGCACAAAGATGGCGGCTTGCGGTAGAGCTGCGCGCATTATAATATCAAAATTTTCTTCAAAACACTGAAAGAAACAAGTTGCTATGACAACTGATGTACTTGTTGGCTGTGACAAAACATGGCGACCGGCCGCAGTGAGATATGCTGTATAGGTACTGTTCGTTATGCCGGGTCCTTTCTTTTCCTTAGTCTGAGTAGTTGATCAACATTTGTTATTTTTGAAATTGGAAAACATTAATGTCAGACGTGGGGGCTGACTACACTACGCCATAGTAAAAGTACTCTGTGGACTTCGCCGACTTTGTGTGGAAACGCATTTGCGAACCGTTGTCCTGCCATCTTATATCGAATTCACCGCGTTTCCCTAATGTAATCTGACATAGGCTATATAAATTCGCCCTAAAGTTAATATGGTGGACTTTAAACGTAAATTTCTGACCACGAAAAAATTCAAATTAAGATAATCATGTCATGTTTGGTATCAAAAGAAAGATTTTGACGAGTATATTACAAATATGTATACATATATCATATTGTGTAAGTAAATAAATATGTGTAAATTGTTAATAACAAGCAAACGTGAGGCTACGCTACGTACAGCGCGGCTGTACAATTAATACCTACTATACAATAAAAACGGAAAAGTATAGAATAAAAAAATTGGTTTAGTAAACTGTAACCCGACTACGGAAAAATAAAAGTGATCTAAAAAGTACGAAATAAGAAAATATTTCAGACAGAACTCAAGACTAGGTACCTAAGTAGAAAAACGGTCAAGATAAAGCCGTGGTCTGTATTAAAATCTTTCTTGTTTCGGACTTTTTAGATCACTTAAATTTTTCCATAGTCGGGTCATAGTTTTTTTTTTTTTTTTTTTTGTTAAGTGTTTTACATTTTGCAGGTCAGTAATTATCAGGTTTTTTATTTAAATCTGCCTAGCCTTTTCCCAACTATGTTACGATCAGCTTCCAGTCTAACCAGATAAGGCTGAATATCAGTCTTTTAATAATTAAAATCTTCAATAAACCACTGTAAAGTTCAAATTGCCCAATTGAATGAAAATTTGAATTTCGCGGGCTAACTTTGTGCTACCACTTGAATAAATAGATATTAAAGGTTTTTAAATGCAGTTATTGGTTGTATTTGGTAGATTCACCGCGTGCAGTTCCACAAGCACGAAAACATTTACCAGTGTTTCTAAAAACATTTATTTATTTATAACAGTTTAAATTATCATTACAGGGTTTACCCTAATGTGACAGTTAAGAACAAAAACTAACAAATAACTAATAGCTAACGAATAACTATTAACATAATCTATACAACGTGTAACATAATTAACGCAAGACCTCATACACCCCAATTAGAGTAAGCATTATACAATGACCAAAATGAACCCTGAAGGCAAGATCACTTGGCCTAGTCAGGGGCAAAGAGAATCTAAAGAGACGCTATCTGAAGAAACGTCAAAGAAAAACTATTACTTATGCCATATCTCAGTGCCGCCATATAGCATAATTATATACATTGCATATACTTAGAGCAAAATTAAATTATAGCCAAGTTTGACGCGATACACTCTTACGAGTACCGACCATAGATAACGCACTATAATATATTACTGACACCAACCTTTGATTACCTACCAACCATCAGGTTTGAATAATATAAGAAAATTATTTAATTTACATATATACTCGGTAAATTATAAAATACTAACGAAAATACACCGTCGTTAAGTTGAGTCATTTTATCACTACGAGATTCCTAATACCACAATATACAACTCGGCATGCTTTCACACAGCATACAGCTTCTATTCTAAGCGACCACTGCTCTCAAAACGGTGAAGGAAAACATCGAGAGGATACCGGCTTGTCCTAGAACCAAAAATTTTAAGACATGTGGCATCTACCTACCCGCACTGGACCCACGTAGTGGAATACGGCTTCTCCCTCTCACCGAAAGGAGGCCTATGTCCCAGCAGTGGGAACATTATAGGCTGATTATGTTGATCTACTTTCATTCTCAAAATTTTCCTTACGACATCTTAAAGAAAATCAACAGTTATTTTAGACACATCCAGCGCTAGTTAGGGACGTACCTATTCAGTACCCACCCACGCTCAACCACGCTCACAGTAGGTAAGTAACTCAGTAGGAAAGGGCACTTCATACATGCGAGCTCGTGAATTTCAATGTGTAATTCACTTAGTGTCGACGCTCTCCGCCGCCGAGTTTATTTAGTTATACTGATTAAATTTATTTCTCTTTTTATTTTTGTTTAGGTAACCACCATTTTGCTAATCCAGTTTTTAGAAATAATGATCACCGATAATAGTCATCAGCGTTGCCTTTGCGTAACAGTAACTTTATGTACAGTTAACTGCACATCACTGGTTACACTTGCACGACGAAAACCACCCTTACTGCTACGACATAAAGGTGCTGTCAAATTCAGATTGTTACCACTGATGTGCGGTTGACTGTAGGTACCTAACTGGCTGCCTTCAAAATGACTGGGATCAGTAACTTCGACAGCAACGTACGTAGGTACCTACATAAGTTCTACAAGCACAAATAAAATAAATGTCAATAATAACAACCATACATTAATATAAACACGATCACAATAAAAAAAGCCAAGTCATAAAAAACTCGCTCCCAAGTCCCACCCTAGATTGTGATCATAGATATCATCTGGATATAAACTGCCACTTGCTCGCTTTAGATGTCAGTAGGTACTATCCGCGGGCCGACCTCCCTGATGGCGTCAGCGTGGTGTGCTACGCTGCCGACACGCTGGTCCTGGCGCAGGGGAGGTCGTATCAGGCGGCGGCCGACGCAATGACACGCGGGGTTGCGATAGTCGTGGAGAGGATCCGTCAGTTGGGTCTCGAGGTGGCTTTGCACAAGTCCGAGGCCATGTCTTTCCATGGGCCCCGGAACAGGCCACCATCGGGATCCCAACTAACGGCAGGAGGGGTTCACATCGGCGTCGAGTCCACGATGAAGTACTTAGGACTCGTGCTCGATAGCCGGTGGAACTTCGTGGAGCACTTCCGACGTTTGGCCCCCAAACTGGAACGGACTGGGGCCGCCCTCAAGCGGCTCCTGCCCAACCTGAGGGGTCCAAACGCCTCCTGCCGGAGGCTTTACGCGGGGGTCGTGCGGTCCATGGCTACATATGGGGCCCCGGTGTGGGCGCGTTCACTGCGGCGGAGAGCCGCCCACTATCTGAACGCGCCCCAAAAGGTGGTAGCCGTAAGGCTGATCCGGGGCTACCGCACGATCTCGGGCGAGGCGGCAAGCCTCCTTGCCGGACTGCCGCCGTGGGATCTGGAGGCGATAGTCCTCGCGCGCCTGTATGAGTGGCGCGCGGAGGCACTACGCCGGGGGGAAACCCCGCTTCCGCGGCAAATCGCGGCGGAGCGGACGGACCTCCGGCGCGATCTCATGGCGGCATGGAAAGAGCGACTGTCGCAACCCAGCGCAGGGCACGCCACGATAGCGGCGGTAAGACCCCTCTTTGAGGAGTGGCTAGAGAGGCGTCACGGCGTCCTCACCTACCGCCTGACGCAGGTCCTCACCGGACACGGATGTTTCGGGAGGTTCCTGCACATCATCAGGCGGGAGGAAACGCCCGGGTGTCACCACTGCGATGATCGCCCCGAGGACACGGTGGAGCATACGGTGGGGGCCTGCCCTGCATGGGCGGAGCACCGCCGTGTCCTAGTAGAGGCGATCGGCAGCGGCGGCGACCTCTCACACCCGGCCCTGGTTCAAGCCATGGTCCGGGGCGAGGGGGAGTGGGAGGCAGTCACCTCCTTCTGCGAAGCAGTCATGCTAGCGAAGGAGGTGGTGGGACGGGAGAGGGAGAGAGTCTCCCGTCCAAGCCGCCGCGGTGGACGCTCCGGGCGTCGGGAGCCGCGAGACGACTCTCGGCCACCGTAGGCGCGGGCCTGCGGGCGGTGAGTTATGGGTAGCTCACCGTCCGATCAGGACCAGGCCCGTGCTGAACGGCGCGTACGTGTTCCACGCGCGCCTCAAAGAGATGTCAGCATCGAAGAGGGGGTCCACTAGGGCCCAAGCCTGCCGGGAAAGCGGGATCATTCAAAAGGGGTACCGCTGACCCGGAACATAAAGGGCCAAGGAAGGAACACGGGTGGGTTTTTGTCAGTAAGAGTCTGACACTCCCTTCCGCTCCACCCAGAGCGGGAGGTGTCATTTGATGATTTCCCATCCTCAAAAAAAAAAAAAAAAGTAGGTACTATCCAGCGTCGTAAGAATTTGACAGCTAGCTGTAATTATCCATACAGTTTTTTTTAACAAGAGACTTCTTTTACCCATAATTAATGAATACGCCCCATTGCGCAGCTATAGACTGCAAAATACGGGTACCCATGAAAGTATTTGCCAAAGATGTTAAAAGACGAAAAAAAATTTAGTTATTTAAATGGGAACCCGATATTTTGTCGGGACTTTTAAATCTGAAGACTTTTATGGGAGAAATTCGTATACAGGTGAAGCTTATGAAAGTTAGAGAAATAGAGACATAAATAGGTATCTTAATATAAGTTTTATTATATATAAGACATTTTACAAGACAAAATATGTATACGAATATATAATATATGAAATCCTTTCCGAGATAATATGATTATATTATTCTCGCTAGCATAATTCTCGGAATTCATCATAGAAGCCCAAACAAACAAACAAAAATGGCAAGAACAAAATTGTCTAAATAGTTTGTACTGTCACGTTTAAAGCATCGTAAAGTATTATGTTATGAGAAATTAATTAGCGCAAAATAAATGTTGATATTCAAAAAACAAAAATAAAAATAAAAAATTGCATTCAGTACTTTAAACGTCATTCATTCAAGCCAGGTGCCATGTTAATGCGCACGGGTTGTAACATCAGGAAGTAACAGCTTCGTTTTTTGTTGATTTGAATGAAGTCAATAGGTATTCCATTTAGCTATGGAGGTTCCATAGCTTTCACCTTCATAGAGTTTTGACATACAAACTCTAACATCTTCCCTTACAGCTAGGGAACAACAGAGTCGAGAGAACATGCACGCCAATCTGAAGACAAACCATAAAGAGTATTGGCTTATACAGTGCCTTCGTAAACATGTCAGCAATTTGGTGTTTTTGTACCCATCTTTGTAATCATTATATATCCATCAGCTATGGCTTCTCGTATAAAAAAATGTGGTAGCTTGATATGCTAGATTCAGTTGTGGAACTCATATGGCGGATTCAGTGCAAGCTTGACTGCAGACTCGTTATCCACATGGAGAACCGGAGTCAAGAGTTGCTCTATGTTTTCAATCAATCGTTTATGCCATATTATTTCTCTTGCAGCTTCACTAGCAGCTACCATTTCGGCTTCTGTGCTAGAGATCGCGACTGATGTCTGTAATTGACTTCTCCATGATATTTGAACCTTCGTAAACACATACAAGTCCTGAGGTCAATCTTCCAGTATCAGGATCACCACCATGACACGCATAGCTGTAACAGACCACTCCTTTCTGCATGCTTTTTCTGTACGTAATGCAGTAATCTCGAGTACCATTCAAATACTGAATTAATGTTTTCACTTTTGTGATATCTCTTTTTGTAGGAGCTTTTAAGTGTCTGGTTGCAACACTAAGGGCGTAAGCTATATCAGCTCTTGTGCCCACCATCAGATATGCAAAGGCTCCAACCGCTTCTCTATAAGGAAACGAATGGTCTCCTTCAGTATCTTCTCTCAATTCGAAGTATTTAACTGTAGGTGTAGCGGCAGCCTTACTATTCTGCATACAAAATATTTCAAGTCCTTCTTGGCGGAGGTACCTTGATGTGTTTTGATACAATCTTCCTCTTTTTTATTTCAAGTCCTAGGAAGTATTAGGAATGTTTGTTACTTTGCACCTTTATTTTAAATGTCTCTTTAAAGTCTCGAGAAAAACAACACATTAGTGCCTGTGACGTACCAACAATCATGCCACCGTTAACATATGGGGCTGGAAGTAGTCTGCCTTCTCCCTTTGTCATAGAGAATATACAAAGATCTTCTCCAGATTTGAACCCTTGTTCTAGAAGAAAGCCTTTGATGTAATTGTTCCAACACAAGGGTGCTTGTTTGAGTTCGTATAAACTCCGTTTTAATTTGCATACTTTGCTAGTTCCACCGTTATATCTTTCTGGCTGTTTGACGCACATTTCTTCTTTTAATCTTTCCTAAAGAAATGCAGTAATTATACATCAAATTGCGCAAGGATTATACTATCTCAAGCAGCAATACGTAGTAGCGTCCTGTATGAGCTCATTTTTGGTACTGGACTAAATGTTTTCTCATAGTCAACGCCTTTCTTTTGAGAATAACCAATAGCTACTAGGCTGGGTTTGTGCTTATTGATATTTCCTTTCGAGTTTCGTTTAATCTTGTAAACCCATTTAATTTAAATGGGTTTTGGCGTCCTTTGAGCAATGGCATTAAGTTCCATGTTTCGTTTTCTTTCAGGGAATTTATTACTTACACTAAACTATCACTAAAATTCCTTACTTTTTTCTATGAGAATCTTAAAGCTATTCTGCAAAAAAAAACTCTAAATTTAGAAATAATTTTGACACAACTAAAATCGAATTTGATAATCACGACTGCACGTGGTACTTGTTTGCCCTACCCCGTGAATTCTTTTTAGAGCCGGAGCCGCATTGCGGGCAGCCTCGATGTGTTTTTTCCACTTTTTGTATGGAAAATATGAAAAATGATTACCAACATGTTGAGTTTTAGAGGTTTAAGGGTATTATACAGGTGCTTGAAATTTTGATTGTTTTTGCGATAGGACACATCGTTTTCGAGATATATGCAAAAAAAAAGAAATAAAGATAAAGTACCGTTTTTGCACCTGAAGTTGATTTGTTGTTGGTGTGAATTTTAGTTTACGACAACTTATATTCCACACCTTTTTAATCGCGATTAAAAATAGCCAGATTTAGTCAACATTTTAGGAGAAAAACGTCAAATTCAGAATAGCAAAATTGCCATTTTCAATAGATTAATAACTCAGTGCCATCTTAGTGCTGTCAAACTAAAATATAGTTAAGTTGTGTCACCGTAGTCAATTTCAGAATGGGAAATCGTCGTTTTACAGGAATAAACAAAATTTTGGTGATTTTTTGTCTTGTTTAGAGGCATCTGTGACAAGAGAATTAGCACCAATTGTCTCTAACCGGGTCTAAATTTTCCAGACGTTCCAAATCACCGGTGCGTTTCAAAGTCACCGGTCACTTCTACTTCCTCTGAAAAGCCCTTTCGTTTTCAACAAAATAAATCGAAGCTCGAAACACCAAAAAGCGAAATATGACGATCAAAAGAAAGGAGGGGGGCGTAAAGGTGAAGTTAAAGGTTTGCGTGTAGGCGCAAATGACTTTGTTTATGGGTAGTTGTCTGATGCATTACCTTTAATGGGCTAATGGAAAATGGAGCAATTCGGGCGATCCAAGATGCTTCTCAAGTTAATTTCTGTGGCTCGCATTTTATTCGTTCAGACACCACTGCCTATTCTTCCAGAGTCATGGCGAAATTTCAAACTTCACACTCTTCGGCTATGTCGTTGGAAATTAAAGCCATGATTCAAAGTCGAATTTTCGAGTCCGCACCTTTAACTAGATACATCCTTCATAACCCCACTTTTCATTTTATCGAAAAACAGTGGAAAGCATCGGGTCATTTTTAATCTGAAGGCGCTAAATCGATTTTTGCAACCAAACGATTTCATCTTTTCCATCATGACCGAATCCCCGATTTTTAACAAGTGGGCGACTGGATGGTCAAGCTCGACTTAACCCAAGCCTATTATCATTTGCGAATTTCATAAAAACAACGCTGTTTTCTTCGCATACGCTACGAAGGTCGGCTGTTACAATTTTTTCTTTTTTTTTAATATTTTATTTATTATGAGGACTTTTACACATTGTGCATACCAGTCCCATTGTACCTTAACCACATCTGATTGCCAATAACTTAAACTAAAATTATAAATATAACAATTTACTTCAATGCCATTAAATCAAACTAACACTTTGCTACCTTAGAATTGGGTTGACTAAGAATCACGTTGAATGTGCCAACATCCAGTCTGTTTAATTCAAAGGCATTTACTAGACATGTTCTCCCAGATTCAAATCGGACACATTCCAGCAATAAATGATAATATACATCCTCACAGACGCCACAATCTTCACAGTTTGGCGAGTCAGTCTAACTCATCATAAAATTAAATTTGTTGCATGGTATGTGTCCAGATCTGAGTCTGTGAGCTGTAACAATCAGTTTTCTATTTAAAATAGTATTTGCGCACCAGGGGATATGAAGGGGCTGACATTGGATGGTTTTGTACCATATTCCTTTTTCTAATGAGCGCTTATTAAAATACTCCTTCCAACTCTCAAAACATATCTGTTTGTATTTAGGCAAAAACTCTGAATAATCTGGTACAATATTTATTTGTTTACCAGAGGTAGCTGCAAATTTAGCCAATGTGTCAGCCTCTTCATTACCCCTTAAGCCAGTATGAGAAGGAACCCATTGCAATCTCAGAAGTACACCCTGTTCTGTAAGTTCATCCATCTTACTTAAGATAACATAAGCTATTGATGCACCTCTGCAATTGCAATTGACATGTCTTCCTTTTAGCCTTGCCGAGGTGCCAAATGAGTTCCCTAGGTTAGAATATAAATATGGAAAAATCTATACTAATCCCGACAAGGTGTATAGAATTCCTGGGAATTGTCTAGGACACGCAATCTAACTCCAAAAGTTTGCCTCCAGGCGCAGTTTCTAAAATCCGCCAGTGCCTATTGACTCACTTAGCAACCGGCAGTTTATTTATTCTATTTTTATTTTATTTATTTGCGACATAAAACAGTTACATGTTACAAGTTTAGTAAATAACAAACTAGGGTAATAGAGGTAAACATGTAACCCACACCAATGTCCGCGGAATAATATATTAAGGAGAAATAAAACAGAACCACGCATCTACTGGAGGCGATTTAGGTTACGAAGGATTTATAATTATTGTGCAAGCAACTGAATAGCCAATCTTTTAAATTTTGTTCGAGATAGTGAAAATATATCAAGATCGAAAAAGTGTGTGTTATATGTTTCTAAGAGACGACGGAGGGGCACCCTTGCGCCAGCATTGGTTCAGCACTTTCCAGTGTGGAACAGCCGGGGCACGCGCGCCTCTCTCCGTAATACAGTTCTGGGTACAATGTAACAAAGTTTATTGGTGATATCAGAGCGGTCAAAGTTGTTATTACTTATGCCATGCAGCATCACAGCCATAAGTAGGGTTCGCCTGGATTCCAAGCCTAGGAGTTTGTATTGTTTTAGAAGTTGTGCGTACGATAGTTTTGAATGGTAGCATTTATAGTGAATGGAGCGTAAAAACCTTTTTTGGACCATTTCGAGCCTTTGCTTATATCTATCATATAGAGGACTCCATATCGGGGCTGCGTATTCCAATTGGGAACGAATTAAGGTTATATACAAGATTATAAACGTATGCGGTCATTTGAAATCAATTGAGGATCGCATAACGAATGTTATGTAATTTAATGTATGTAACGAATGTTAATAATGTTGTCAATGTGAAGGTTGAAATGCAATTTTGAGTCAAGTTTAACTCCTAAATCACGAATATGGTCAACTGTTTTAAGAGAAGTGCCCTGTAAAGTGTAACAGTACTTAATTAGATATTTGTTTTTTGTGAATGATATTACATTGCACTTAGGTAAGCTAAGGTGAAGTTTATTATTTGAACAATAATTGGAAAGTCTGATGAGGTCTTCCTGAAGCAGCAAGCAGTCTTGTGTGTTTCTGCACGACTTGTAGATTTTAATGTCGTCGGCATACATTAAGAAATGGAAGTTCACGTTCACGAACAAAATGAAAAGCACAGGGCCCAAAATGGAGCCCTGAGGCACCCCAGAAGTAACAACAACGGAGTCAGATTCAAAGCCGTTTATAGCCACATTTTGGGTAGGTACTATTATAAATATAGGACATGAGCCACCGAAGTAAATTACTCCAAATGCCATTATAGGCGATCTTGTCCAGAAGCAGCTTGTGGTCCACCTTGTCAAATGCTTTTTGAAAGTCGGTGCGTATACAGCGTCAACTTGGGTTTGGTTATCCATGTTTTCAAATAAATGATTAGTAAATAACATAAGGTTAGTAGTAGTAGAGCGGACGTATGCAGCCTATTGGGTACTGGTACTGTCGTAAATAAAACAACTCACTGAAGTAAACGATGAACTTGATGGTACTGTCTGAACTGTGTTTATTTTCTAAAACGCGCTACTTATGTGTACATTACAATTGATACAGTTACACGCTAGCTTGTTACTATTTACAATACAATCAACCAATAGCGACGCGCCGGGGGGCGAGCCACACGCGGGGTGCGGGGCGTTGTGTTGCACACGACACTATTCGCCGTGAAGGCATAAATGGGAGTCGCGCGCCGAGCGCGGTCCTTTTCGCCGGGTGCCGTCGTCGAGTGAAGACCGAAGATCCTGAAGACTGTCTGCAGAACACGTGTGTCGTCAGCGTCGTGTCCACTTGTCCCGAAGCGTGCCGTGAAGATGTGTGAAGACGTGCCGTAACGTCAAGTGTAAGGCAAACGCTGAGCTTACCTAATTCGTTACTGTGTGATATAAAGGACGAACCAAAAACAAACACTAACTATCTGTGGTACAAAAATAATGAAAGGGAAATAAAAATTGTATACTAGTCGCTCACCACCTTCCGGGACAGTAGTACAACACGGAAGCCGGTCACCTCTCTCGAAATCGAGCCGGCCCCGAATGGAATCTGCTGACTGAGGCGACAAACAAAATATTCACACAGTAGGGAACCCCGAACATAGCTGTTCGCCTCACAAGTCGCTCACGTCGTGTGCAACTATGTAACTCTAGACTTATGAGACTCGAGCGCTTGTTTTCACGGCGTTTTCAGCAGATACTGGAGTTACGACCTCGGATGGATTTTTCCTCCACCAGCCTTGCGCCCACGTGTGGCACGCCACCTCAACTTGGCGAAAGGAAAGTTCCCAACCAAGGAAAGTTCCAAACCCCAAGTGGAAGAAACCCTTTTGGCGTCGAGATTTGAAGAGCCGCGCCCTAGGTCATCCTATGAAAATCAGGGACCTGAAGACATCATTGATGGACACAATGACCGGGCGTCCCCCAGCTCAAGTGCACAACCTACACCTGGAAGCCTGGCTTATTTCAGTTCGGACTCTTTAACCCAAAATTGGTCAGGAGAGGAAAAGCAACGTTTGTCAATGTGTAGGAGAGCTTGAACACTCAAGAGTTATACGCCCATATGTAGCAAATGGGTACTATGCTATGGTGCAGTCAAAGTAACCTAAACTGTAGTCGTCCGGCTCCTGCCGATATAACCCGTTACTTAGCAAAACTTTTTCCTATGGATCGATTAGCTTGCCGTACTATTCTTGTTCACAAAGCAGCTATAGCATCAGTTTGTGAAACTGTCCGATATTAATATTTCGTCAAATCATTTGGTTAGACATATTTTGAAAGCTGTATGATTAGCTAGATCAATTCCACCAAAACTACCTATATGGGACGCAAGAATACTAATCCAATTGGGTAAAGTAATCAAATGGGGATTCAATAACCTTTCATTCGGTATTTGGCTGAAAAACTGATTCGTCGTCATACCAAGAATTGAGTTGGACGTTGCTAGCCTTGCCGGACAGAAATACAAATGCTTTATTTTCGCTAACAATCTTTTAAAGAAAAATTACAAATTTATTTATTACCACAAGGGAACCTCGTAAACCAGCTAGTACTGTAATTACAGGTGAATAGATAAAACGAATTATTTCTGAATCAGGAATAGACGCTTCTCCCGGTAGTTGTAGGTCAGCAGTTTCATCTCCCCAATGTACCTTTAATATTCTAGCTAAAGGTAACTGGTGCAGTGAACATACTTTTAGAAAATAATATTTTAGATAGGTAATACAAGTGTCAATATTAGAACTGAATCAGAGAAGTCACTTTCTTAATTCTTTACAGGTACAAATTTAAACTTTTTAGCATGGTGTAGCGCGTGAGGAGCAGTGAGGTAATAATACTCCAGATGTACGACGATAGTATATTTAACAATATAGGAGAGGGAACAGAATAGCATGCTCTTTCGTTGGAAGTCCCCCGCAAGGTGGCGCGGCGAGCGGTACCGGGGCATCGCCCCCCGGCCGCGGATGCGTCACGGTGGCCCGTAAATACGGGCCCCTCATAGTTTTTGCCATATTGGCCTGTAGAAGAATTGAGCTCGCGCATAGTTACGCGCGCCCATGTGAGTGATTGCTATTTTTTTGTTTCTGTAGGCGCGCCACGACGCTGTTACACAGCGCCGCTATCTTCACGACACCTCGGTGGTCTGTCCCCGCCAGGTGAGACCCCCAGTTACCTAACCACGACGAAGACACAGACTACAGACGACCAGCGACGAAGGTGCCGACTCGACGCTCCTACAGATAGGATGTGTGCCCCCCCTTCCCCCCCCCCCCCCCCCCGCTTCCAGAGCTAGCCGGTTACGGTTGGGACTAGAGGGCCGTCGTGAGAGTGTGAGCGGTATTGTACTGTGTGAACACCGCTCAGTGTCTACGCGAACCGCGGACCCGCGCCGCGTTCACGTGTGAGTTTAGGCGCCTGTGAAGAGGTGAGTGTCTGTATATCGTTTACGTAACGTGCCTATATTAACTTAGCACACGTTACGCAACGGATGTATGTTGTGTTGTGGAGTTTAGTTGTGTCGAGTACCTAAGGCGCGTGTAACCTGGTTGCGGCTTACTCGGGAGTCAATCCGGTGCGATGGGGTCGTCGTCCGCTACCAGGTCGCGGGGTAGGGGTCTCGCGTCAGGGGGGCGCGTATGCCAGGGCGCTATCTACTTGACATGGGGCCAAGCAGATGCGTCGGTACGCGCGAACATCCCTTTCGCGAGGCGCCGCTCAAACTCATCCAGGCTCTCAATCCCGAGATCCCTCTGGATGATATCGTTCCTCACGAAGCGAGGGGCTTTCAATATTGTCCGCAGCGCAAGGCTTTGTTGCGCGCGGAGCAGCTTTCTGGTCGTCTCGCTCGTGAGGGCGAACCATGCCGGGCGGCGTACTTCAAGATTGGGCCAATGTACAATTTGTACACGCCCAACTTGACGCGCGCCGGGATGCGGGACGAGAGCATTGGTCGAAGGAGGTTGCGGGCGACCCTACCTTGCGTAGCGACCTTGCGGACGTGTGTCCCCATCGATAGCCGACGGTCGATAGTCACACCCAGGTACTTGGCCCGGGGCGACCATTCGACGTCGGCTCCTTGTAGTTTCAAGGGTGGCGGGAGAGGCGCGGATCCGGTGATCAACGCCTGCGTCTTACCCACGTTCACCGACAGCCGCCATTTGGACAACCATCTGGGAAGGAGATCTAGGGCGCGCTGCATTTTGACGGCCGCATACTTCACGTTAAGCGAGGTGGTAATGTACGCGGCGTCGTCAGCGTACAGCGCGAGCGTCGCGTCCGGGGTTGTGGGTATGTCGTCGGTGTACCGTGAGTAACACGCCGGCGATACGCAGCTGCCTTGCGGCACGCCAGCCATCACCGGTCGGGCGCCGGATAGCGCCCCGTCGACCACCACCCTGAAAGTCCTGTGGGACAGAAAAGAAGAGACCACCCTGACAACGCGACGGGGCGCGTCGGACGTGGCCAGCTTGTATACTAGGCCTTCGTGACATACACGGTCGAAGGCCTTCTCCAAGTCGAGGAATACTGCCACCGAGTACTCCTTCTTGTTCATCGCAGCTGCGAGGAGCATGCTCTTTACAAAATATGTACATGTCTTATTACTAAACTTAGGGTTACAAGTAGTGGTCTGCTTACGACATTAATCGACCAATAGGAAATCCAGTTGGAATACTCGGTATGAGATGTAATTCCTAAAGAAATCCGCGTGGTGGCGTGCAGGTCGCCGTCGTGTTATTGGCTAGTCATGGAGATCGTGTCGACGGCTCAGCGTGGCGATGTTGCACCGCATATAAATATTACAGCCCGGGCGCCGAGACCCCGCATGGATGATGAGATGAGATTCCACGCTCGGCACCGGTCACGGACGGTCACACGTTCCGCTGCCCCCGCTACAGCTTGGTGAGTCACCCGCAATCCGCTACGATTACGTAGCGTGTCTAGTAGTCACCTGACTACTCCGATCTTTCGGTCGATTATATTCATATAATCGATCGATTACTGATCATAAAAACTGCCTTTTTCAAGGCAACCTACTATTTCTTTGTCAAGTCGTGTTTTCTGTGTAAATTCTCCAGGCCCCTTCCGGGCAAATCCACAGTTTAGTGGTCCTCGGTGGATACCATACGGTGCCAACGAAGCCGAGTGGGGTGTTGACCCAATACACCCGCCGAACCCCTTCAGGGCGAGGCAGACAATTGGACGGGTCCCAGAGTTAACCGGCCTTGGGGGATCTCCTAGTCGGCTCTGGTGTACATTTTTCCCTCCACAGCAACTCACCTAGTGTCTCTAGGGTGTGTCTACACCCTTCGCGCTAGACTGGTCAGGACCCTGTTGCACAATAAGACTGGCAACAGGATTACAAGCTCAGGGCTCACAATCAGGCACTCACCTCCCTGTCTGCACCCGACAGGGAGGGTACTCATCCCCGGGCCAATCCACCCGGGGAGTTAGGTTTAGGGCCGATAGGCTATATTTGATATTTAGGTTTAGGACCACCCCTCAGCTATGGCTGAAGCCCTCCTATGGGCATTTGTTAAGGAGGTCCTCTTCAAGGACCCGGACTTCGCCGCCAAATACGGAGCGAAGTATGCTGCTCTAGAGCAGTCCCTGACCACCCCCACCCCATCCCCTTCCGCATCCATCGCTGACTTCAGCGATGTGATATCCCTAGACCCCGTGGCTATGGACACGGAAGATTTCGCGTCCAAGCGCCCCCCTACCTACGCATCCGATAGCGAGTCCGGAAACTCGACCTCAGAATGCCCCTCTTCTACCTCTTCCGAGGACGACGGCTTCACGGCAGTCCAGGGGAAGGGGAAGAAAAGGAGGCAGAAAAAGGCCCCGGCTCTCCACGTGGAAAAAAAGGCCAACACGGTAGCCACTAAGTCCCCCTCTCCCACCGCGTCCCCCGCGCCCCATGCATCGGCCCCTCTGGCAACCCCCCCCCCCCCCCCCCCCCCTCCGTTAACCCGTCGCAGGGTCCGCGCCCCCCCACCCCGACTACTTCCGTCCCAAGGAAGCTCCCCTCCCCGCCCCCGGTGTTCATTCAGGACAAGGGGAAATGGACCGAAGTGTCCAAATGGTGTATTGAAAGTAGGAAGTAGGATTCAATACACCAGCGCTAAGGCTACCCAACAGGGTATAAAAGTCCAGGTCCCGAAATCTTCGGATTACAGGGACCTCACTGTTGGGTATTTTAGTAATAAGTATATTGCAACACCAACCTTAAATGTAATTTTAGTATGATATCTGTGGCAACACCCCTTCCAACTGTGACTCTGGTTGAATACAGACGTGAGAATTATCAGTCCGCCTTTTTTTTTTTTTTCCTCGGCACCACGCTACCAGCACCTCAATCAGCAATCACCACCTATACACCGCCTCACATTTAGGGCTTGCAATCCGGATATCCGGATATTCGTATTATCCGGATATCCTCTGATTTTCAAATCCGGATTTTACTTGCATCACCATCCGGATTTTTCGGATGTTACGGATAGTTGTATTTCTCTTTTAAATATTAAATAAAAAGCAGTCATCTGTAAAGTACATAACTGTTATTAAGTTATTTATTATTTTAATATCAAAATAAATGTACAAGAAATTGAAGACTCCGATGGTGAAGAAGGTTTATTGTAGCTACAAGTAATGTACATGCAACTGGTCGTAAAACTGAAGTTTGTTTACAAGATTATAACGAAATAATAAAAAGAGTTAAAAAAAGTAGTCAAGAATTCAAGATGTTTAAAAAATCACCGACCAAGTCTGCGGTGCTATATAAATACACCGCAGAAGGAAAACAAAAGAATGTATGTAACCATTTAGGAACTTCCATGAAAGAAGATTCATTAGATTGTTTAAGCTTTTTAAGATCATATTTCCAGAATTTAAATAAACAATCATTAAAGAATTTCGTAATTTATATTATAAAGGGCAATTTGATTATTTTTTTCATTTTTGTTTTATTATATTTTATATACTATTGTTGTTTAATAATTGAGCTGATTTGCCAGGGAAAGAGATATTGTTATTTAATTATTATGTTTTCAATAGGTTGATTTGATTGGCATGTTGTTGATATGTAATAAATGTAAGCTCTAATTTATAATTAGAATTGTTTCTATAGAAGAAAACTAATAATTTTTGCGGTTTCGCTATTTTATTATATAATTTAAGAAAGTATACTATATTTTTTATGTGATTGTTACTTGAAATATTGGTATAGTTTATTATTTCTTTGTCATTTTGCTTGAGAGACTGAAAAACGTGTCACAAAAGCTTATCAGTATTATTTATAATACAAACTAAAAAATATCCGTATTATCCGTATTATCCGGATAATCCGGATAGTAAAATATTAATATCCGCATTATCCGGATAGTAAAAATGAACGGATATTGCAAGCCCTACTCACATTGGTCCTTCGCGGAGAACAGCGGTGCTGCGGAAGAAGACAGCCTCGAGGTTTGGCAAATAATTTTCATAGACCGTGTCGCAGCCATATTGGTTGGCAACAAGTGGGCTCTGCATCGCTCATAAATTCTCAGCTTGGTTGTCGCAATACAATCGCAATCGATTCGACAACTCCAGCTGCAATCTACATAGAAGTCTTTAGAAGAGAAGCAGCCCAGCAACGATAAAATTATATTATCATTCTATCGATTACCTTTGCCGTCATCGCTGGGGTCACCTCTGCAAGTGTGAAGAGCACACCAGCAGCACACAAAAGGTATTCCGCGAGAAGAAGCGAGACGGCAGGCATCGCAATATTCATCATTCAATAATAATTTTATTACCTCATGTGCGATTGTGCGCCTGAAGCGCGCGATCTACAAGCCGTACAATACAGAAAGAAAGAGAGAGAGAGTGAATTACGCACGAGTGCAAAAGGGATAGCAAGTAACGCCAAGTCGTCGAAGCCAACTTCCGAATCCACCCACCATTTTTATTTTTTATCGACTCTTCCTCAAGATCATTCGACGCGCAAAGAATCATTGGAATCAGAATAATAGTGTTTCTGTGCTATAGACTATAGTGTTCCATTATTAAGTTGTAAGTAATAATAATCAAGTGTGCTAGTTGTTAGAAATGGAAGACGAACTGAAACGTAAAATCGCCGCACGCGGTTACATTAAAGGTACGATCACAAGATTACATAAGTTCGTTGAAGTTTCGGATTTAAGTAAAATAAGTTGTGATGAGCTGGTCAACAAACGTGATCGACTCATAACTGCTTTCCGAGAATATGAGTCATTATGTAAAGATATTCTTTATCTCGATGCTGCCGACAAAGAAAATGTCGAGCAAATGGAAAATAATTATTATAGTATCTTGGCGTCATTGAGCTTGCAAATAAGGTCTCGAGAAATGTTAGGCCCCTCCGGCCCTTCCATGCATTTTGATGCAACCACACATAAAACGAAGTTACCACCAATTTGCATAAAAACATTTGATGGTAAATTCACAGATTATGTACCGTTTATTAATTTGTTCGACTCGTTGATTCACAATGATATTAGTCTTGACCATATCTAAAAGTTTTATTATTTGAGATCGTTTTTAAAGGATGAACCATATAATTTGATAAAAAATTTAAGTTTAACCTCAGAAAGTTACAGTGAAGCTCGCAAACTATTGAAATATCGCTATGATAATAAATATAAGATTGTACATGATCATATAAGTAACATATTAGATTTAAGTACTATTGTCAAGTCAACAGCTGGTAGTTTGAGGGACTTTGTATCATTTATTAGGCAACAATTAGCTGCTATTAAAAACCTTGACTCAAATGTCACATACTGGGATGCAATTCTTTTATGTGTTCTTTCTCGGAAATTAGATGGAATCACTGCTCGAGCTTATCAGCTAGACCGAGATCCCAGTGTACAACCTAACCTCGAAGACTTCCTGCAATATATTGAGAAACGAGCTCTGGCACTGGAAAATGCCGGACAGGGTCTTCACTCGCAGCAACAGGCAACTAAAGTAACAGCAGAGGGGAGGGTTTGTCGTTTGCAAATTTATGTTTTGGCTTCCAACAACACGCTTCGCTTGCTTGATTGCTTGGCTTGGTTTTGTAGACGCAAACCTACCTTGCCTCCTCCTTCAGAGGGGACAGGGTGGCGTGGTCTTGAGGGAGAGCGCAAAAGTCGTGTAGATCCTCAAGGCAAGTCTGGTGATGTTCCTTCTCGAGGTTGCCGCCCTGTTATTGGTCTAATTCCATATGAATTAGACGTAACAGAAATCACTGGACGATTTATCTCAGGGGTGGCGAGGTCATGCCCCTGGGTGTCCACCATCGAACAAGAGCAGATGATGGACAGCAATGACCTCCCGCGTGTTTGTGCCGTGCGCGGGGACCCGTACGGAGGGATGAAGGAATCCTGGTGGTTGAGTGGAGCAGGTTGCACACAACACATCACTTTGGCTCGGATTTCCTCTTACACGGGAGATCGTGGGGTAGCTACCCACGACCAATCGGCTGAGACATCCCATAAGCGGGATGTCAAGCGAGGGTCGGCTTAGTGGGGGGGGGGCAGCCGGCGTGGCGTGGGGTCTCGGGATGAGTTGCGGCATAGTCTCGTGTCGTATACAGTTCCGTGATCTTCCGTCGCGTGCGGGCTCGTCAACTTCCTACTAGGTTGATCCTATACCGAAGGAGTAGCTCTGGCGTACGCTCGTTGAACGGGCGACGTCCCCGACTGAGGGCTCCGTGGCGGGTGGAGAGCTCCAACGGTGAAGCATAAACGTCCAAACCTATGGATAAAGAGACAAATCACGAAACAAACGAACCACAAGCTGCGTCCCGCTCGTCGGATGCGCTTACACAAACAAACGCACCAAGGGCCGCGTCTTCAGATGCGCCTTCCACATCCAAAACAAGGGTTGCGTCTCAAGATGCACCTAAGCAGCAACTGCCCAAGAGTGCATCTACAGATGCACCCTACAAAACAAAAAAACGCCCGGCTGCGTCCAAGGATGCGACGAGGAAGGCACCCGTAAGGGATGCGCCACAACAGGCTGCGTCCCGAGCGACCCCAACCTCGTCTGCGTCCATGGATGCGCCTTCTAACACGAACCTGACCGAAAGGCCAAGGACAGCACTCGCTCATGGCGACTCGAGGAGTACTGCAAATGTGGATGCGCCCAAAACACGGGCTGCGTCAACGGCTGCGGACCCTGAGAGGGACCTGACGAGTCTGGCTAAAGCCCCACTGGCAGGAGCATCGAACGCCAAAAAAGGGCACACAGTGTCCAAGAAAAACACGTCCCTCAAAGCGGTGTCGACAACGGCAGAGATGCCAAAAGACGAGGCTGCCGCCGGCGCTAAGCGCAAGCGCAGCGCGAGGCCAAGAGGACGCAAAAACCCAACAAAACCAAACACAGAACCACCGGCCAGGGCGCAGAAGCGTTCGCGTCCCGAAGATACCGTCACACCAACTGGGGTAGGCAAGAAGAGCAAGCCTGCTCGCTCCCGTATGGTGGACGGAACTTTGGTGAGCTACGCCGAAGCGGCCGCGTCTTTCAGGAGCAATGAGCTATGCGTTGCCGTCTTAGAGCATTAAACCAACCGGAGTGGCCATTGACAGGCGTTCCCCTCTGCCAAAGGTATGAGACCGCCGGTCATAGCGGTTATATAAAACTAGTTGACGCGCGCTCCGCGCCATTCAGCGAAGCATAGTGAGCGCAGAATGACGTGAGCTTAAAATGCCGAATTGCAACGTGTTCTCGTGTAATAAGAGATCAGAAACATCTAGTGTACAAAAGGACAACGTTACTTTTCATCTGTAAGTATTATTACGTTTAAATATTATCAAATAGTGCATTAAATTTGCAAAAAACTAAAAAATATTGTCAATCTAAAAGTGTTGTCACTTAATGGTACTAGATCTACTTTAGGGTAATTTTTAAAGTTGACTGTATATATATTTAATTATAAGTTCTACTTTACATTCGTTATTATTAACACAATTTATCCAATAAAAAATGGTACTAACCATAAATAACGTGAAATATAATTGTCGATGCTTAATGAATTAATGATGGATTACTCTTTGCAAATTCATTTATTCTTTTATTTTCAACATGTATTTTTATTTAATGTTTTAAATATAATATGTTTAGGTTTTACTTTATTAATTATAAGGAATTTACAATCGTCACTCTTGTTCCGTAAATAGGCACTTTTAATTTGTTACTCTGGCAACACTGTACTAGGAAAGTTAGTGATGGGACAGCACAAAAACAAAATGTCGATATAAACATTATAATGTTATTCTTATAATTTATTTTTCAGATTCCCAAAAGATGTAATGATTAGGGATGTCTGGATCCGAGCTTGTGGAAATCATGTTTTATGGACTCCTAAACGTAGTAGCACTATTTGCTCCCAGCATTTTGAAACTACCTGTTTTATAACACAATCTAATAAAAGAGGAGATTAAATCAAGGTGCCTTGCCAACTTTGAAATTAGGTACCAAAGGTGAATCTTATAATGTTATTTACTAGTTTTTGCCCGTGACTTTGTTCACGTGGAACTGGTCGCCTTAAAACTTTATCTCGCTTTTTTTAAGGTAGCTTACCCAATGAAAATGAATTCACCTAGTCCAAATTAAACGTGGAAGCTTGCTGATAAAATGAGGCTCAACCTTAGGCGCCTAACCCTAACTGTTGAAGTAACTTATTATACTTTTTTATTCATGTTTTATTTTAAACACGTGTCGCCTTCGAGAACAAACTGACCCTAAGAAATGTATTAGGCACATATACACAAAACTAATTCATTTTAAGAATCAATAGTGTTTCCAAAATCATTAATTAACATTTTGCTAATGCGCGCGATGAAGCTGCAATAACTGTAAATAACGCTTAATTTTTACAAATAAACTATTTTATACAAGTTGTTCTCTGGTTCTTTTTTTATGTTAAATCTCCAAAAGATACGGTGTAAATCTGTCGTGCGTGAACCGAAATTCAGACCAGTCATTCACGTGGAAAAAAAAACCTGTTATCCTTTGACCGTCTGTCCAAAGATCGTATATTACGTGCATAAAAAGAATCCCTTTTAATAAGTACGTATCATGACATTTCATGTTGTATATACATATATCCAAACCACTCGATACCTCTTATATGATATACTATGGCCGATTTCCATCTCCATCATCAGATCAGCTCGATGGTACTCGATGGTATAATGCATTGCCATCCGAACTAAACCAACATGTAAAAATTCAACTAATAAACTGATAATGGAAAGTGATTCTAAATCAGTTTGCGTGATTTGTCCTAAACATAGATATACTAACATACGTACCAATACAATCATTGCAAGTTAGTAAAATGCTGGTACAGAAACTTGATATTTAATTATTATTATAATTGGCACAAAACAAAATTCATCGACCATGAGATATCGATAAGTTTATTATTTATTATTGACATGTTCCTCGCACTATCGATGTTTACTTTGAGATGACGTCATCTCTTTCACGGACAGGTTGTCTGTACATATGTGTTTGTACACGTTGTACTTGTGTGAGTATAGTTTATGCTGGTGTTTGATAATTTTGTCGTGTGCGTGTATAGTGACGTTATCTGAAAAATGCATTGGTGTTAACACTATTTGTGTGCGTTGCCTCGTCCCCCGCGCCGAAAACGGCAGACTTTTTTAGATAGAAAAGTGTGCGCGTGTCGTCTCCAGTTGGTTTAATGCTCTAAGGTTGCCGTCATGACCGAGCCTTTCTTGGAAATGACGCAGGAGCAAGCGGAGGGGATCCGTCAGACGATCGAGAACCAGCTCCGGGCTCTACTAAAGGCTCCTGAACCAACCGACACAACTGATACCAACGACAGCACCGCGATCCATTTTAGAGGTCGGGCCCACTTCGCTGAAGGAGTCCTTAAGACATGGTGTGAGGACGACTTCACACTGGCCTGGCTGAAAAGGGTCATACACAACTTATCGTCCCCGTTACCGGGGACCGAGCTAACCGTTCGACCTCAAGCCGACATACCGAAGAAGGCAATGTGTATGTTGTTTGTTCCCGAGAACAGCGAGAACACAACGGAGCTGCTCAGGATGCTGGCGAGGCAGAACCAGAACCTAAAAATTAACACCTGGACTCTGACACATGAAAGGGCTAGACAGGAGCCCCCGGGTACCTGTCTCTTCTTTCGTGTGCCGGAGCCCATGGTCAAAACCATTAAGGATCAGCAACGGCGAGTATACTACCTCATGGGTAGTATATACATCCGCTTCTTGGACGAGGGCGGTGCCAGGGAGGATGCTGCCGCGCCAACATCACGTACAGCCTCGGTTGCGCCCCAGGGGGAGTCTGTTCCGCCGCTTCCTGAACGCTCCCCGTCGCCTCCCGCGGTGGGGACTGTTGGGGAGGCGGTGGATCTGGCGACTTCTATGGCAGCAATGGAGGTTGTTTCAACAGCAGGGTCAACAAGGGATCCACCCTCGTCCGGTCTGACTTCGGATGAGGATTGCTTTCCGCCGGGGGAGAGTAGTGAGGGCGAGGACAGCAGCCTCTGCTCCTCTCCTCTGCGGGACTAGGATCCTACAGACTAACCTCCAGCACAGCCAATCTGCGTCGGCTACCTTGCGCAGAGAGCTGGAGAACCAACAAGAGAGAACCATCGCCCTCATCCAAGAGCCGTGGATCAGGGGTGGCAGAATATGCGGTCTTGGCAACATCGGGGGCAAGTTGCTACTAGACACCTCCGCAAGTAACCCGCGTACCTGCATTTTTGTCCCAAAACATGTACCTAACCTTTTAATCAACGAATTCTGTTCGAGGGACTTGACAGCAGTCAGGCTTTTCAGAACCGAACAGGAACTCCCGGACATTGTACTAGCCTCGGCATACCTGCCAGGCGACGAGGAGGTGCCTCTGCCAGAGCTCGCCTCACTGGTTGAGTACTGTGAAAAGGAGAAACTGGAACTAATCATCGCGACAGACTCCAATGCGCATCACACGCTCTTGGGTAATGTCAAAACCAACAACCGAGGTGAGGTAATGCTTGATTTTATTCTTAGTAATAACCTTGTTTTACTAAATAAGGGCTCCGAGCCTACCTTCATAAACGCGAGATCGCAAACAATAATAGACTTAACTGTAGCAACCATAGGTATATCCAACTCCATACAGGACTGGCATGTGTCTACTGAGATATCATGCTCAGACCACAGATGGATCCGCTATACCATTAACTTCAACCTAACTAAACCAAAGCCAAGAAGGGTTCCGCGCAACACAGACCGAGCCAAGTTTACTAAACTGGTTAGGGCTGAACTAAGCAGATTACACGCCCTTCCGGCTGAGATACCAATAACCAACATAGACGAACATGTAAACCACATCACATCCATCCTTCTATCTAGCTATGAACAGTCGTGTCCCCTCACGGTACCCAGACAGGGAGCTCGCCATTCCTGGTGGAGTCCAGAACTGGAAAGACACCGACACAGGTTGAGAAGACTGTTCAACAGAGCTAGGAACACACGGTCGCCAGTAGATTGGGACCGCTATACAACAGCTCGTAAAACCTATAAAAAACTGATACGCCTCAGAGGAAAGAATAGCTGGAGGCGTTTCTGCACTAACATCGAAAGTAACAATCAGGCAACGAGGGTCAAAACTTGTCTAGCTCAAGAGACAGACCACTCAATAGGATGCCTGAAAAAAACGGATAACACCTACACAACAAACGACGCTGAGACAAGCGAATTACTCCTAACCACCCACTTCCCAGGATGCCAGATTGCCACCCAGCAAAGCTGGGAACCACATACGGAGAGGGCCACGAGCAGCCTAGATTGGGAAATGGCGTTGGAAGTAATCGACAAAGACAAAATAACGTGGGCAATCAACACCTTCCTACCTTTCAAGGCAGCAGGACTGGACGGTATTTTCCCGGCTCTGCTCAGGTGGAGCCAAGATGTACTGGCTGACTACCTGGTTAAGGTTTTTCGTGCCAGCCTGGCCCACCGCTATATCCCCTTGAAATGGCGGGAAGTAAAAATAATCTTTATACCGAAACCAGGTAGGGGCGACTACACCCAGCCCAAATCCTTTAGACCTATAAGCCTCTCCTCGTTCTTCTTGAAGACACTGGAGAGGCTGGGGGATAGGAGGATCAGAACCCAAATTTCGGTACAGAGACCTCTACATCCGAATCAACACGCCTACTGTGCAGGCAAATCAACTGAATCAGCACTCCACAGCGTAGTCTCACGCATTGGAAATGCTCTTAAAGCCAAAAACCCAACCCTAGGCGCCTTCATTGATATAGAAGGTGCTTTCGACAAAACAAACTTCGTCAGCATCGAGCAGGCACTTGCCAGGCACGGTGTTGCGCGAACACTCATAGAATGGATCAATAACATGTTAAAATACCGTGCCATTCAGTTTACCGTGAACACCACCACGCGAGGTATCGTGAGTAGAGGCTGCCCACAGGGTGGGGTGCTGTCACCACTGCTGTGGAATTTAGTCGTAAATGAGCTCATTGCAGAGCTCAACGCCAGCAGTCTGTACTCGGTGGGATACGCGGACGATATAGCAATTCTGATCTCGGGGAAATTTGAAGGCATCTCATGTGATCTCATGAGAAGGGCTTTCAAAATAATCGAGAGCTGGTGCACGAGGCACGAACTATCGGTTAACCCCTCGAAGACAGAACTAATAATGTTTACCAACAAGAGAACTTTTGGACCCCATAGGCTTCCAAAACTCTTCAACACTGAACTAACACTTAAAGACGAAGTCAAGTACTTGGGGGTGATCCTTGATAGCAAACTTCTCTGGAACAAGCACCTTGACTACAAACTTAATAAAAGCACAATTGCACTCTACCAATGCAAAAGAATGTTAGGGAAAACATGGGGGCTTTCTCCGAAGATAACTCTGTGGTTATACAAAGCGGTAATCAGGCCAATGTTGGCTTATGGCGCTCTGGTTTGGTGGACGAGGACTGAACTCTCGACCACCATTACCAGACTACAACGCTTCCAACGACTGGCCTGTACGGCTACCACTGGCTGCATGAGAACCACCCCAACTGCAGCCATGGAGATAGCCCTTACACTAACTCCCCTTGATCTGTACATACAGCAGGAGGCGGCGCTAGCTGCCATCAGGCTGATGCATCTGGGCATATGGGGCAAAAACCATACCAGCCCACACGCTAACATCCTGGACCGGGCGATTGAGTACCAACCGCTCATCGCTGCCCCGTGTGATAGAACACCAAACAAACCCATGTTCAACAAAAACTATATTATACAAACAGTTCAGGAGGAAAGGGATCAGTCAGGAGCCCATGAAGTGCGCATCTACACAGACGGCTCAAAAACACAAAACGGTTCAGGTGCTGGCGTACACTCCCTTGACCTCAACATTAACCTTCACATACCACTAGGCACACACAGTTCGATATTTCAATGTGAATGTGTTGCCTTAACACTAGCCGCAACAGCAGTAAAGCGCTTAGGCATCCGGAACTACGGCATTAAATTCCTATCCGATAGCCTATCTGTGCTCAAAGCTTTAGAAAACAAACAAACTAACAATAAACTAATTTTTGAGTGCCATTTAGCTCTGGAGAGGATATCGACGTTTAATCGCATTACCCTCCAATGGATCAAAGGGCATAGTGGATCCTTAGGCAATGATGCCGCTGATGAACTTGCGAAGAGAGGCTCTGATATGGAAGTGCTAGGCCCGTACCCACTTCTCCCTCTGCCTTCCTCACAATTTCGTGCGTGGATTCGCCAAAGATCGACCGAACTCCATAACAACAGATGGTCACGGGCAACAGACTGTAGACAGTCCAAATTGACTTTACCAATTGTAGACCCGCGGTTAACCAAAAAACTTCTCAACCTGAGTAGAAATAACCTCAGAATAATTATAGGAACAATTACGGGCCATAACCCCCTTAACAAGCATCTTTTTAACATAGGCGCCACAGATAGCCCCCTTTGCAGGGGCTGCCTTGACGCCGAGGAATCAGCCGCCCACGTTATCCTGGAGTGCGAGGCTGTGGCTTCTCAACGGGAAGAAATCCTCGGAACAGTGAGGTCGCTCCGCGAAGCCTGTGAAGCCCCCAGGAGGCTTCTGTGCTTTTGGGCGGAGCTAGGCTGGCTGTGTTAGCCAGTATCCCCACGCACAACGGACCAAATGAGAGTCTAAGTGCGGAAAAGGGAGTCCTCATCATCATCATCATCATCATCATCATCAAGTAACAGCAGTCGCCACCGCAGGAGCAACATGCATCTTCTGTAAGTGCAATGACCACAAATTATATAATTGTAAAAAATATCAACTATCGTCAGCAAATAATAGACTGACATTTGCCAAAGAACAAAAACTGTGTGTGATTTGTTTAGGTACACATGGTGGCAAATGTAGGTTTCACTTCCGGTGCTCAGAGTGCAAGAAGCCTCATAACACTCTGCTGCACTGCAATTCAGGTGAAACCACACCAGCTGTCACTTTGTCAAGCAATGTTAATAATAATGTGCTTTTACCTACAGCTAGAATCAAAGTTGTAGCAAGGAACGGCACCGAATACATTATCAAGGCGTTACTGGACAGCGGGTCACAGGTTTCTTTTATAACTGCAAAAGTTGTTCAGCTATTAGGTTTAACGCCCTTGCAAAGTAACACTTGTATAGTTGGAATTACTAATGAAAAAAGTAATGTAAAATATAGCATTCCTATTGAAATCCATTCATTAAAATCACCATTCAAGACAACAGTAACTTGTCATGTGGTAAAAGACATAACATGCAAATTGCCTCAGAATAAATTTGATGTCTCTAGGGTCATAATACCGCCCAACATTATATTGGCAGATGACCAATTTAATGTGCCTAGCGACATACATATATTAGTGGGGGCCGATGTGTTTTTCCAGACCTTGTTACCGAACGAGCACTGCACAAGCATCAACCTGCCAAGGCTGGGCAGGCAGTCATCAGCGCTGCCCCAGAATTCTGCTCATCCATTGCAGCAGCCGGGTGACACACAACTACATATATTTAACACATACTTCGGGCACATTGTAGGAGGAAATCTGCCACCCAAGGTATCTCAACAGACATGTAACAGAGTAGTATTAAAATGTGAATTAGGTCTCAATGAGACACTTGCTCAGTTTTGGACCAATGAAAAAGTTCCAGAAATATTTACTGAGCAAACATCTGAGCAAGAGCTTTGTGAACATATTTTTCAAAGTTCAGTTAAATTGACTAATAATCAGTTTGAGGTTCCTCTGCCTTTAAAATTACCTTTATTAGATGTTAGCAATACTCTTGGTGAATCATTTCACTTTGCTTTAAAAAGATTTTTAAATTTGGAAAAGAGATTGCACGCTGATCCTGATCTATTCATGCAATATAAAAATTTCATTCATGAATACCTTGCTCTTGGTCACGGTCATTATATTGATATAGAAATGTATGATTTGAATACGCATGCAGTGTATTTTCTGCCACATCATGCAGTTATTAATAATAACAGCAAAACCACAAGGCTTCGCACAGTTTTTGATGGTTCAATGAAAACAAACAAGAAGGTTTCTCTAAATGATTTGCAACTCAATGGACCTGTGGTTCAAAAGGAATTATTTGATATAATATTATTATTCCGCATAGGTAGATATACATTTACTGCAGATATCAAGCGTATGTTCAGAAATATTAGAATAAATCCTCAATACACTACCCTTCAAAATATTTTGTGGAGGGACAATCCTGACAAGCCAGTCAAGTGTATTAGGTTAGATACGGTTACGTATGGCTTGAAAAGTTCAAGTTACTTAGCAACTCGCTGTGTAGATGAGCTAGCAAATAGATATGAAAAATTATATCCACTAGCGTCATCTATTATCAAAAATCATCTATATGTTGATGATATTATCTATTGTAATAATGATTTAGAAACTACTATCACTGCCAGAGACCAACTTCGTGATTTGCTTAAATTAGGTAGTTTCCACACTCATAAATGGTCATCAAATGATGAAAATGTGTTGAACAATATACCATTAAACGAAAGACACTTTGATAGTTTAGAATTACAAAAGGATAATTATAACATGAAAGCCTTAGGACTTCAAATTAATGTAAAGGATGATCATTTTATTATCTCTACTCCAGAACCGTTCAATAGGAATAAGGTAACAAAAAGGACCATACTTAGTTATATAGGTAAATTCTATGACCCAATGGGATTTGTGAGCCCAATTGTAGTCAAAGCAAAAGCCATTATGCAAAAATTATGGCTACTGGACACAGGTTGGAATGACAGTCCGCCTGCAAATGTTCAGCAAGAATGGTTTCAATTTACCAATAATTTAGCTGCAATGCAGCCGATCCTATTAGATAGGAACATTAAAATTTCAGAAGCAGACTCGGCAGATTTAATTGGCTTTGCAGACGCTTCTAGTAAGACAGCCTATGGATGCTGCGTGTACCTGCGACTCACAAACCAATCAGGTACAACAAAATTGCATCTACTCTGTTCCAAATCGCGAATCAACCCTATCCAAAAGAAAGGCATGACCGTGCCAAGGCTTGAATTAAATGCAGCACTATTGCTATCGAAATTATTTTCAAGAACTCACAATACACTGAGAGTTAAAATTAATATAAGGCATGTTTGTCTATTCAGCGACTCACAAATCGTTCTTGCATGGCTAAATACTGAGCTAACAAAACTTCAAGCTTACTTATCGAACAGAGTAAGTGTAATACGTCAAAACCATTGAGATAGGAAAAGCATGGAGGCGCCGCGTTATATTTGACATACACTTTGCATACAAATATGAGTGAAATACGATACAGACTGTGAAATATCGTTTTGTCTCATTCTTTCTAATGAAATAATCATATGTGTTAAAAGAGACAACAATATTTAAGTTGTTGCTCATTATGGTAACATTTTGTCGTGACGTAGGGACAGTTGTAGGTAAGTGCCCTATCCGCCATCTTATGCGACATTCTATTTAGTCTGTGGAGACGAGTTTCGTGGTAGTTGTGCTGTCAAATGGTTGTTAATTTTTTGTGTTATTGAGATTTGCGAGAATATTACGAGAAGTTTACCTTTAAAAATTAATGTAAATGTTGGAAAACAGCAAACCAACATGCCTATGTGTTATATTGTGAAGTGTGGTGCAAGAAAGAATGGAAATCAACCTCAATTGTCTTTGCATAGGTTAGTAGCCGATTTTCATGCATTATTACATAAATTCATACACGTTCGATGAACAAATTGTTACTCAATCGTGATTTTAAGGCTAAAGTATATTTGGTAAGGTATATTTGGGGTCATTTTCGTATAACAGACCTATTTATTATTTCATTCGTTTGTTTACAATAATATGTCATAGTGGAATAGTGTTGTACCGTTGCTGTAATAGTTTTCGAAACTAGTTCCTCCGCTGAAACGATATCGGTACAATCAGCGATGTTAACATAAATCGTTCTGCGTGTCCTAATCGGTCCGAGTGACTTTGCTTGGTCACAGCACCGGGAGACAGTTTTATATGATGATAAAATAAGACACCGACATTTAGTTATTTATTTTAGTTAGATATTAGCAGCAACTCTAACCAAAATGATTTATTGATCAAAATACTTACCTTTTTTATAGGTTTCCTAAAAATGAAGGATTAAAGAAAAAGTGGTTAGAGGCTATTGGTGAAGAAAATATTAATCCGCGACATAAAGAATGGTACCTCTGTTCACTTCACTTTGAAGAAAGCAGTTTCAATAGAACACTTGATGTAATGAGATTACATGATTACTCTGTTCCCACAGTATTTTCGGTAAGTGTAAATAATAATTGATTAATAATAGCCCGGCCCTTTGGCCTGAAATAAATAAATAGATGTATTGTATTATTGTAAATTGCTAATTGCTTATTATTAGTATCTATTTTTTTCAGGCACCTGGCAAAAAACAACGTCACGAGTCATCTGTATTATGTTAAACGAGAAACATTCAAAACACGGACGTTTCTCCACGTATCATCACATCTACTGTAATGCCTCCATTACAGTTCCCCACCGAATTGTGGAAACAGACGAAACAGTGCACAAAGTGGTGTGTATCTACTCAAACGCTTTTGGTGCTAGAAAACTACAGGATGTTCTTACGAAAATTAAAATTTTATAACATTACGATAATAATGAGAAAACATTGAAATCCAAATGAGAAATTTTTACAAAGTAGAAAAATAAACTATTTTTGGAACAAAATCTACCCACAGGGGATAAATTATCAAAAATGTAATGTGGCGATGAAATGAGCCGAGTTCTCTCTTATTTAAGGTGTGGTTACGGTACCAATGACGTATCCTCTCTGTTCCGTAGCTGTACTACAGGTCCACCTGTCAGTGATTTATCAGCACGTTTTCTGATCTTCGTGCTAAAGTATAAAATATACAATTGGATTTTTTAGGATCTATAGACTAAGCATGAAACAAATATTACAAAGCAGCATTTTTGACGCAAGTTGATGATTGAAGTAATTTTCATTTATTTTTTCAGGTTGTACAAATTGAAAAAATTAAGGCTTTAAAAGAAAAATGTGTCAATCAACAACAAAAAGTTAAACGCCTTATCGAAAATATTCGAAAGAAAAACAAAAAAAATTGCCAATTTGAAAGATATTATAGAAGACCTTCGAAGAAAAAATTGTATCAACATGGAACAGACTGTTGTAATAGAAGAATTGGCGGGACCAATAAACTTCTTAAAAAGACAAATTAATAAGTCCAAAGGTTTACCCGCACCAAAAAAATACTCTGAAGAAACTGACTGGACAGGTACACACAATTTGTGTGGTTCTTTCCTCAAAATACCATTTCAGACAGCGATCTATATAGCCTTCACGTGATCTGACCAAAATTTTGTCTGGACTTTAAAAGATACTGTGACCACTGAGTTTCTTTCGGCCTTTCTTCTCAGAGTAGTCAGATAGGAAGCGCCGCCGCCGACCTAATTTAGTTTTTAAAATACGATTGACGTGTAAAAGTGTTTGTACAAACCTACTTACAGAAATAAAATCATTTATAATTTATAATTATTATCACACCAATAAACATATTTTAAGTAAAAAAATAATTATTTTTATTTTTACTCCACAACTCACTCTTTAATAAATAATTAGGTATGGTACACACATGGACCTATAAAAAAAGGCGGACGGAACTTCACTAAGAAACAACTGAAGCACCAAAATGGCGGCGGCGTAACTGTGTGTGCGTGTGTAAAGGGATGCCAGATGAAGGAAAATTTTACCCATTTTTATTGAACAATATTTCAATAAGATCTCGCTTGGGTTTTATGACATGTTTTTGTGACGGATATTGTTATAGAAAAGGTAAAATAAATAAATCACATTGAAAATAAAAATAATTACAACTTATTTAATAGGTACTTATGTTAATAAAATCTTAAAATCCCTTTTGTTGGTTTAAATTTTTGTTGATTTGTCTTTTGCTATCAACACATCTAGAAATCCCTTCTAATTTAGCAATGTGGTGAAAACGAATGTTTAGATACTTTTCGGCTATGTATTTAATTAAAGCTACCTTATGTTCCATTCCTTCAAAAGAATGTTCAAATTCCAAATCTGAAAAAAAATTGTCGTTTGCTATAAACTTTTCTAAGATTTTGTTTAGCATATACTGATGTTGCCTTTCATTATATAATGTTATTTTATCTTTTAAAAGTCTTCGGACCACCATCTCACAAGTGCAACAAATGTCGTACAAATCTTTTGATGCCTCCCCTTGTTTTTAGATTTATCAACTTGTGAAAAAATAACCAGTCATCTGTACATAGCCGCGCGATACATTTTTGGCACTTAATATTTTTAATTGCATAATGACATATGCTGCCTGCCAGATATCCTATAATCAACTTCCTATAGTCATTAAATTCTTCTATTTTTAATCGTTGTCCGAAGAAGTCCGCCTTTAGTTGTGTACAAATCATTCTTCTCTAAATGTATAAGTACTGCAGATTACACTATATTTTGTTGGATTCCAATTATTTTCATTTCTACACTCCCTTATTATTTTTATCCAATCATTTTTCCATACGTCATTTGCTGAGGGAAATCTGTAAAATGTAGAACAATACATAATAACGATAAATAGTAACATAAAAATATAAATCTCCCACATTTAAAATAATTTTCAAATTGAAATAGTTGCAACACTGATTGATTTCGTGATTTATTAAATTCATTGACGTAAAATCGAGAAATAAGCTTATAAATGACACGCATATCTATGAAAAGTGATCCCCTGGCTTTTTTTACTTGAACCACTATGGTTTCGACAACTTTTTACAACACATGACGGCATCCTTTAAGTTTTAGTAGTAAAATAACACGCGGGCGTTCTGCGGAGTACTTCGGAGCGTAATGGCCGACGGCCGAACTATTTTGTGAATGTGTGCGTGCTGGCTTGTCTATATTAGCGCGCTGACCGACTTAGGGTGCTTCAGTTATTGTTATAGGAGACGGCGTCCGCCTTTTTTTATAGGTCCATGGGTACACAGACATGTTGTATACACAAGTTTTTAATTCTGTACAGAAAAAAACACTTGATAAGAGTTTTATCCTCAGATAACAGACGGTAAGTAAACTACTCATCTTTTTCTGTTACAACAGATTTTAAGTAAGTTTATAATTATGAACCAAACGTGATATCAAGTAAGACTCGTATCGATACTCGTTATAGTAACACCAATATTCGTTGATTGCCACAACCCTAGCAATGGCAGCCATTTTATGAGACATTATGAGTGGTAGGTAGGCACCTTTTTTTTGTTGATATTTCCCATAGATGTAGAATTCCGATCAATGATATTTCCAGTCCATACTATTATAAGTCAATGGTCAAAACACAGCTGGATGCAGTTGGCATTATGTCAATACAAATGACAATCCTGCTGATCTAATTAGCCGAGGTGTCAATCCAAATGAGCTGAGTATCTGCAATATTTGGTGGAATGGCCCAAAGTTCCTGCAAAACAGTGAGTACAACTTTCCTGCTTACAGCTCTCCGACTGATTCGTTTGCAGTGGAACCCTGCTTGGCTTTTTCCAGCAACTTGGCGTGCCAAAATACAAATCCGCTTGATTATGTGTTTAGGCGCTTGTATAATTGCTCAAATATAAATAAAATAGTAAGGCTATTATCATACATATTGCGATTTCTAAACAATTTTAATAAAAATAAAGTTAAAATAAATACGAATTTTCTGCAAAGTTCAGAGTTAGAGCAGTCATTAATGTTTATAATTAAACATGAACAAAATATATATTTTAAACACGAAATTAAAGCTTTAGGCAATAATAACAATCTGAAAGGAAATCTATCTGAATTGCATCCCTTTCTCGACAACCAAGGTCTTTTGCGCGTAGGGGGTAGGCTACATTATGCTGATATCGCTTATTCGCAAAAACATCCTGTCATACTGCCCAAAGGCTCTTTAATTACTGGCTTGCTTATAAGGTGTGAACATGAAAGGCTACTGCACGCAGGGCCTAAGCTTTTACTCTCGCATCTAAACCAAAAGTTTTGGATTGTTAATGGGTTATTAGAAGTTAAGAAAATAACTCACAAATGCATTGTATGTTTCAGACAAAAGGCCTCGGTGGCCAAGCAGCTAATGGGCTCCTTGCCGGCTGCACGTGTAACAGCCACCAGCCGCCCATTTGAGAAGGTCGGCGTGGATTTCGCTGGGCCAATTAATGTAAAACTGTCTCGCATAAGACGATCCTTAATAGGTAAAGGTTATATCTGTGTATATGTATGTTTCGCGACAAAAGCCGTTCACCTAGAACTCACGTCAGACTTGACCACGGAAACGTTTCTAGCATGCTTAAGGAGATTTATCTCTAGACGAGGGATGCCCACCGAAATTCACTGCGACAATGCAAGTACCTTTAAATGTGCAAGGAGTCAATTAGTTGAGCTCTACAAACTACAAGCTTCTCAGAATCACCAAGTGCAGGTTCAAAGATTTACCGCCGAGCGTGGGATACGATTTCATTTTATACCATGTTACTCGCCTACATTTGGGGGGCTCTGGGAAGCGGCAGTAAAGAGCACAAAGTTTCACTTAAAAAGAATATTGCAAAAAACTGTTTTAACCTACGAACAACTTAATACAGTATTAACTGAAATCGAAGCAGTGCTTAATTCTCGACCGCTCTTACCTTTATCTTCAAGCACTGATGATTATTGTTATCTAACACCTGGTCACTTTATTATAGGTAGTGCAATGACAATGTACCCTGAAAATAATGTATGTAACATTCCACACAATAGGCTTAAGTTTTGGCAATTGTGTACTTCTCTAAAACAGTCTTTTTGGAAAGTGTGGTATCAATACTATTTAAATGTGTTACAAAATAGACCTAAGTGGCGTGATAATGTATGTAATGTCAAACTAGGCAACTTAGTCATTTTAAAAGAGGATAATACTCCTCCTATGTCGTGGCCCATGGCACGAATTGTTAATTTGTTTCCAGGACATGATGGTAAAATTAGGGCAGTAGAGGTTAGGACTCCAAATGGAAAAACCCATTCCAGGGCCATCAATAAAATCTGTCTACTACCAATAGAATACGATGATAGTAGTTCTTAGATATTTCCCTAACTTTTATGTAAAAAAAAAATAACTTTGTTTTACTTGTGATTACATAGGTTGGTTTAAAACCATTTAATCTCTATTTTTTATATACTTAGTATAAATAAACAAATGTAAACTTAGTCTATTATATAAGTTAATTTTATGTACCTTTTTATAATAAAGTAAGTAGGTTCATTGGCACATGTAAACTTTGAGTTTAATATATAAGTTAATTTTATCTATCTTTTCATAATAAAGTAAGTTCATTGCTACTTCTGTCAGGCCGCAGCATGTTGGGTATTTTAGTAATAAGTATATTGCAACACCAACATTAAATGTAATTTTAGTATGATATCTGTGGCAACACCCCTTCCAACTGTGACTCTGGTTGAATACAGACGTGAGAATTATCAGTCCGCCTTTTTTATTTATTTTTCCTCGGCACCACGCTACCAGCACCTCAATCAGCAATCACCACCTATACACCGCTGCACACTCACCCGCATGCTCGGCATGAGGAAAGTTAGTTATCATACTTACTCGCTCCCGGAAGAGCGTCAGACCCGCGTGGTCATTAAAAGAATCCCACGCGAAATCCCTACTTCGGAAATCAAGGCCGACCTTGAGGCCCAAAAAATCCCAGTCGACGAGGTCCACCGAATGCACCGCTCTCGCGCCGGAGGCGGAGAGGCATTCGACATGGTCCTCGTACTCTGTCCCGCGGTTGAAGGTCATCACCCCATATTCCAGGTGCGCACTATTTGCGGCCTGATGGGGATTGACCTCCAGAAACCATGAAAGAACGGTGTACCCAGGGATACCCGGTTCCCTCAGTCCAGCTTCCAAGCAGGCTAAGTCCCCAAAGGGCCAGCCCTTGGAACCTTCTTAACCTCCAGCAGGCTTTTCCTGCGCTGAGGACTCAGGGCCCCTCCCCGCAAATCCCCCCCCCCTGATGGATCCGCGTATCCGTGCCCCCGCGCCCCTTCCCGCTCATCCCCCCAAACCCACGCCTGCTCCTAAAGCAGCCCCCGTCGTGAAAACACCCGCCCCCCTTCCCCCAACCACTCCTGCCGGTCGATTCTGTTAAAATCTCACCGTGAATACTTAGGTGATGTGAGCGTGGAGTGAGCTGTCAGTGTCATCCCACTGATGCTAGGGATTGACCAAGCATTACACTTACAATCATAATCGAGATTCTAATAATAATTTTTATCAAAATTGTATTGATCATTTTATATTATTTCAAAGCTAGTATGTAGCTAAGTGGCTAAACAAAACTATTTTGATGGTTTTAAAATAAAATAGCAAAACAGAAATTCAGTTAGAAAGTTAATGCTGTTTTTTTTTTTTTTGTTTGCCTTAGGCGCGAGTGCGCCACGCACGGAACTGTAAATAAAATATAAAACATACAAGTTGAAGACCGCTACAAAAATAGAAACGCGTAAGTATCGACATTGTTTGTAATTATGAACGAAGCGGGCTCGATCATTTTTCCATTCGTACAAGGAGTAACTTTGTCGACTTATGCAGAAAAGCATAACAATTAAGAGTATAATAATAATTTTATAATAATTTATTTATTTTCTCGCCACAATACACAATGAGTACATATTTTTAGGGAACATTTGGATACAGTAAGTATATTGCGGGAGACTGGTGCCTAAACTAGGCTTGGGGCCTGTATTTCAGGACACCAGGTCTCCACCCTTTAGGTTATATAATATTCCAAATCAGACAGTGGTCGCGAGTCAGTAACAATTATTAAGGTGATTCTAAATCTATATAGTGTTAGTATTGTGTGGAGATGAAGGAAAGTGTAGAGTGTGGATTTGTGTAGTGAGTGAGGATGTAGAAGTTTCTGTTGCCTGGACATATAAATAAATAATATTGATGTGAAAAGTGAATTTAATAACTAATTTATTTAAATCGTGATCTATACCGAGACAGCTAGAATTTTTTCAGTTTCAAGGTAGTTTAAGTCCTGGATCCAGCTGGTTAATTTCATTTTACATTTAATTTTGTTAAGGTCGTAAATAGGAAGAATCCTGTTAATTTTATTGTAGAGATAATGACCTAGGTGGCAGAAGAATCGTTGAGAGAACTTGGTCGAAAGCCGGTTTTGATAACTGTCTACGGGGTCGAATCTGCGTTTGCTACGTGAAAGAGAGGGGGAATATGTTAAGAGGCTATGCTGTTTCATAATTGTTTGTTGTATGAACAGTTGTCGCACTGTCAGGACCTTCGCTTCTTTATATAGGAGATTGGTAGGGTATCTAAAAGGGAGGCACAGTGAGACCTTCAGGATGGCTCTCTGCGCTCTTTCCAATTCAAGAATAGTGTATTTTGGGGCACCACCCCAGGAGGTGATGCAGTAAGTCAACAAAGATTGAACGAGGGCAAAATACACTGATCTCTTCGCCTTATCCTCAGCCACCCGTCTAAGGGTCTTGAAGACATATATTAACTTCCGTAGCCTGCCACTCAATACGGTAATGTGCTTGTGAAAGTTTAGTGCTCGGTCTATGATAATGCCCAGATATTTCACACTATCGGCTTTACCGATTTGAGTGCAAGTACAGGCGGCGCAGCATGGCATCGGACAATTGTGAGCTACGATGGAATGCGGGGTTGTTGAAGAGGAAGGCCTGTTATGTTTTATGGAGAAAGTGACATAGTTCGTTTTTGCAGCATTTAAAGTGAGAATGTTATTTCGTAACCACTCCGATACCATATTGAAGCCCGACTGAGCAAATCCGTAGACATCACTCCACGTGGTCGCGCTGAATAACAGGACTATCGTCTGCGAAAGTTATTATTTTACCCTCTGGAAGAGTGAGCATACCCAGGTCGTTTATATATATAAGAAAGAGTGTAGAACCCAGTACGCTGCCTTGAGGCATGCCGTAGGTAACTTGGCACTCGTCACTGACGTACTCTTTCATTTTCACGCTCTGAGTACGGCCCACTCAGATAGTCCTCAAACAGTTTCAGTTGGACTCCCCTAATTCCAAGGCATTCCATCTTCCGAATCAGTATGGGAACAGAAACCGTGTCAAATGCCTTCGCTAGGTCTAGAAAAATCCCCAAGACTTTACGACCCTTGTCCATGTTAGTGACGATAAAGTTAGTGAGATCATGAACAGCATCGGACGTCGACTTACCGGCTCTAAAACCATACTGAGAGGAAGATAGAAGGTTATTGCTCTCCAAGTAATCAACTAGTCTGCCGTTCATGATCCGTTCAAGAATCTTGGAAAGCGCCGGTAGCACGGCTATGGGTCTGTAGTTGTTGACATGGCTTCTGCCCTTAAAGACCGGATGAACAATTGATCTCTTGAATGCTCTGGGAAATTGGCCTGTTTCGAGAGCAAGGTTACAAACGTAAGTCAGCGGTGGAACTATGATAGCTTTGTGTTTCTTAAGGAAACTATTAGAAATTCGGTCCCAACTAATGGCACAGTCATTGCGGAGGCACAGTATTAGTTTTGTCACTTCAGCTTCGTCTGTGGGTAACAGTACCATGGAGTGTGAATTATTGCAGAAAGTACCACTTGGTGACAATGCCGACCGACTTACAATTTTTTCAGCAAGGGATTTACCAATATTTGCGAAGAAGTTTTTGATTTCGTTAACCGATTGCTTTGGTGTAGTTGAAGTCAATAGCAATTCTGTAGCGCTGTCCTTCTTTTCGACCCTACTCGTTATGCTGTTTATAGCTGTCCACAGATGTTTAGTGTTGTTGCCAGCATCACTGATTTCTTTTTTATCATGGTCAGTTTTAGATTGTTTTAATAACTTGTTGCAGTAGTTCCTATATCTTGAATATGTCGTTTTTAGGATTAAATTCTCAGGGTCATTTTTATTTTTTTATGTAGATTATCTCTATGTCGAATGCAACGGAGAAGGCCAGGAGTAATCCATGCCTTCACGATTTTTTTACGGTTCGGGACTTTAACTGTTTTCGTGTTTAACTCAATGACCCGCATAATGTGACTAATTAATAGATCTGCCGCTACATGTGGATCATTTGACATATACACCGCACTAAAGTCAACTAGTTTCAGATCTGCATCTAGCTGATCGTGATTGACTCGATTCACTGTTTTTCTTGCAGTCGATTTAGGATTTTTCTTTGCAAGAAATAATAAAACAGTTTCGTGGTCAGTGAGAGCGGAGTGGGCAACCAAAGTGGTAGCGGGTAAAGTTGTTTTTAGAATAAAATGATCTAGGCATGCAAGTTGACGTGTGGGCAGGACATGTGCTGGCAGGAGACCATGTGAGGCTATTAAATTTAAATAACTATTTTTAGCTGAGTCAAGGCACTGGTCGTGGATATTTATGTTTATGTCACCACAAATGATTACATTTCGATAATTCGCTATGTTATGAAGGGTTGTATCTAATGAATTAAGAAAAATGTTAACATCTTTATAACCTGGTGGACGATAAATTGCCAGTAAGACAGTATTGTTGTCAATTTTTATTTGGAGACAATTTGCTTCCAGAAGTGGAGGTTCTTCCACAGAGACCTTAAGGTCTTCATGTACATAGACGACGATACCTTCATTTTGGGTAAGATTTTTAACTGTCTTAAAGTAATTGTAGCCCTCAAGGTTTGGAATGTAGTGCGTGCCAGGAAGCCAGCATTCTGTCAGCGTGACAATATCCCAATCAACTTTTGTTCTAGCGAGTAAGGTGTGAAACCCTGGCATATTTTTAGTTATACTCCTAATGTTTTGGTTGAGAATTTTTAACGACTGATTAGATGGGAAGTTAGGCGGAGTACAATTATCGAGATCACACACAGATGAGTCAGACACGGAGATAGAATCAATGTTAGTAGTATTATTTTTTGTGTTGTCGAATTTTAATAGTAAAAATTCTATAAAAAACCTTTCGGAATGGACCATTTGTTGTGATTTTCATAGAGATAACTATCTCATTTAATAGTACACACGAATAAATGGCCGACAGAATATGTGAACGGCTAAGAACATTGAAGGTACTGGCAGATGTTAGGCAAACAGTGTGTATAATATGTAGGAATGTATGTGAATCTCTGCTTAACGAGTTAAAGTGAGTGGAAATAATTTCTTGTGTAGTAAGTCGTGAATGTGAGTGTGAGTGTAGCCTAATTATATGACAGAACAGCAAACATAAAATGGTGTAAAGGTTGTTTGTACAAGGTATTAGTAATAATGATTTATAATATGGTAAACAATAAAGGAAAGCAACAATAGACAACGATACACTGCTTAACTGATAGATGTATATTAGTAATTTTTCTCTTCGTAACATGACGAGGTCCTCCTCAGTTCTTATCAGCCGACTGGGCATCCCCTCTTTTTCGCGCACATATACTTTTCCATTTGCAATCCAGCATTGCTCATATGTGCTGCTTTTGATAAATTCCCTGGTTAGGTAGTGGAGGCGTTTCGTCATTGTAGTGAGAGCTTCTGAAACATATATGGGTTTTTCCGGTCCCATAGTTTGCAGATGAGTAGTATTAAGTCGATTTGTGCTATTGACTTTATTGTAGTTTTTAGACGTCTTCAGGAACTGTTCTTTGATTAGTGGAGAAGAGAACTCGACGAAGACGGTGCCAACTGAGTCTTTATTACCCCTTGTGCGAAAAATGTTTTTAATATCAGTATTTATCACAGGCTGATTTATGATATCTCCTAACTTTTGAACAGAGTTCGTCAGCGTTTGTTGGGTTTCAGGGTTTGTGCTGGGTAGATTTTTCAACTCAAGTGTTGCCGATTTAAAATTTTTCTCCAGGTGGTCAACTTTAAGTTCTAATGTTCTGATAATTTTATTATAATTAGAACACTCAGACTTTAGGTGATTTAGTTCTTTCATAGCGTCGTCGTATTTATCGGACAGAAATTGAACCGAAGCTCTGATCTCATCATTTTGTGTTCGAATCTCAGACGTCTGTGAAGTAATCAATGAGTTTTGAGATCTGATGTTCTCAAGAGCAGCGTGTACACTATCAATTTTTAGATTTTGTTGTGTTTGTTGCGACACCATCTCAGAAAACATATTTTTCATTTCCAACATCATATTTTCCATCCAAGGAAACGCCTGCGCCTGCGTTTCCTTTGCGTGATATGTTCATTTTTGTCGGGACTCAAAGTTAAATTCGGCTCAGACTTATGTAATGTCGGCGACGATGCTGATGGAGTATTAGGGGGCGAGCGACGGATCATTATATTTATTTTGCAGTATTTACAAACAAAACAGGAGTTGATTTATGACCGATCGTAGTAAACGAACAATAATTCGACAGCATGCAGTAGTCGTAAATAATGAGTCACCTTAATCACTGTGCGCCAGCGCACCGTAACTGTGTTCCACTCGGCTTCGTAAATCTTCGTCAAACCGAACTGTCTCCGAACGGGCTACGATCACTTTGTCCTTGAAGATACAACGCGTACGAGGGCGGTCGGCTCGGCGCGTCGCTCGGTCTTCCAATGACACGGTGACTCACGAACTTCGCAGCGCAAAATTAAAATTTTTGCAACCGCTTTTTATTAAAACTGAGTTTATCTGTTGGTTTCTTGATATTGATGTAAACTGATTCGCGCACAAGGTAGCTGGTGAGCTGGGCTACACGACTGTATATTATTTTAAAGCCAGATATTGCTTTAAACACTATATAGAATTTTTATATACGAGCACACTGTGAGTACGTGTTGTCGCACGCAAGCCCGCGGGGGGAGGAATAAGAGTAAGTATGTAGGATATAAGAGCGAGCAAAGCGAGCTTGATAATGTAAGCACCCCGCCTAGGGCCGATTAGATTTTCGGAAATAGTTTCGGTACTTGGTTGAATAATCCACAAAAGCTCTAGAATTGAGAGGAAAATTTCAGGGCCTCGCCTCGAATACCTACGTTAAGTGCTTTAATATTCTATGAGGCGTTTTCGCATATTTTTTTAGTTCCGAATGTCTTACACCTATATCTAATTTTGAAGCCAGGAGAGTGCAAGTGCACCCCGCTCCCGGCGTCCATGTTAAATGATTATGTTAACACAATCCCATGACCCAATACTTCTTCGTGCTTCGTTCATAATTACAAACAATGTCGATACTTACGCGTTTCTATTTTTGTAGCGGTCTTCAACTTGTATGTTTTATATTTTATTTACAGTTCCGTGCGTGGCGCACTCGCGCCTAAGACAAACAAAAAAAAAACAGCATTGACTTTCTAACTGAATTTCTGTTTTGCTATTTTATTTTAAAACCATCAAAATAGTTTTGTTTAGCCACTTAGCTACATACTAGCTTTGAAATAATATAAAATAACCAATACAATTTTGATAAAAATTATTATTAGAATCTCGATTATGATTGTAAGTGTAATGCTTGGTCAATCCCTAGCATCAGTGGGATGACACTGACAGCTCACTCCACGCTCACTTCGCCTAAGTTTTCACGGTGAGATGGTTACAGAATCGCAATGCTGTGGTCGGGGAAAACCCCATGGACGCATTCAATGTGATTGCGACCACCTTCACGGCCTTCCTCACCCCCCGCGCTAGGAGGATGGCCAGCGCGAAATCGTTGCCGCCCATCAGGCTGGTAACCTCTTCCTGTTTTTTTTTTTTTTTTTGTTTCCTGGGTGGAAAATCCTCATGGATGTCCGCCGCCCTGGGGCGGACGGCGGGGTCTGTCAGACTCTTACTGATTAAAAACCACCCCGATTTACATCTCACACCTACGCCGGGGGTCGCGGGAACGTACGATCCTTCCGCAAAGTCTGGGGGGGAGTGAGGTGTTTGACTCCCCCGCGACGTCTAAGAGGGGCGCGCGTGGTTCACTACGCGCCGCCACCTCGGATCCTGGTGTGTGGAGGGCGACAGACGTCCCCGAGTCCGTCGCCCCTGGACCCATTTAGGGGGGCTGGATGAGGGCGTTGTCCGCCCTCCGCCGACGCCCGGTGCGCCTTCTGCGGGCCGGGTGAGTGGACGAGATCTCCCTCTCCCTTTCCGCAGCCTCCTTCTGCGAGACAACTGTCTCACAGAAGGAAACCACCGCGTCCCAGGACTCGTCGCTGCCGACCATCGACTCGACTACGGCCGGCAGCGACAAGTCACTGCCTACTTCTGAGATGAGGGCACAGCGCGGCTCCTCCCAAGCGGCACACTCTGCCAGCGTAAGCCGCGCCGTGTGGTAACCTCTTCCTAATACAACAAATATTCAATGCGTATCCCGAGATTACGCAAGCCCTAGTGTCCTACACCAATGTAACTTCATAATGAATATTACACCCATTACGAGAACCAAACCCCGATCCCTCAAGTTAGGCTATTTTAATGCCAATGGCATCCAGGGACAACGCGACGAGATCGCCGAGTTCCTGCATGTCCATAAATTAGATATCCTACTTGTACAGGAAACCTTCCTCAAGCCCCGCCACCGAGACCCGTCAATTGCGAACTACCGTATAGTTCGCAACGACAGGACTCGGTGCCATCGAGGCGGTACCATCATCTACTATAGAAAGGATCTGTACTGCATTCCTGTGGACGCGCCCCCCCTCTCGCGTTTAGAAGTGTCGGTCTGCCGGCTCGGCATGACAGGTCACAAGCCGATCACTCTAATATCGGTTTACATCCCCCCGCAACTATCAGAAAACTATTCCCAGTTATCTGACGACCTCGCTATCCTATTTGCCTTAGTGACTCCGTTATCATAGCGGGCGATCTCAACGCCAAACAAACAGCCTGGAATAGTAACAGGATCTCGACCAGGGGCAAACATCTGTTTGACCTCTGTCTCCCTTAGCTTTGATGTCATCGCCCCGATGACTCCCACTCACTTTCCCCACGCGCCCCTTCATGCCCCTGACGTCCTTGACGTGGCACTTCTAAAGAATGTCAACCTTCGGTTGGATTCTATAGAGGTGGTACATCAACTGACATCCGACCACCGACCTGTAGTTGTGACATTAGGCCCCCGACTAGGACTCCCCGACCCCGACAGACCGCCCCTCACCAAAGTAGCCACGGACTGGAGGAAAGTAAGCGAAAGACTGAAATCCTCCACATCCTCCTGCCCCCGACTAGACTCCATTCCCGATCAGTTCGAGCCGCGATCGACTCACTCACGGATCACGTACAATCCGTCCTGAACGAAAGTTCAAGGGAAGTTGCAGCGATGGACGACCATCGCTGGAAGTTGCCGGACGATGTACGTGAACTGCTGACTGAGAAGAACGCGGCTGTACGTGACTACAGCAACTTTCCTTGCCAAGCTATCAATGCCCACATGCGCTATTTACAGAGATCTGTAAAGAAACGCATAATGGAGCTGCGTGACGCTGGCTGGAACAAGATGCTGAGCGAGTTAGAGCCCACCCACCTGGCCTTTTGGGAACTGCAGAGGAAACTCCAGTCCCAAAATGTAGCCTCCACGCCCCCATTGGTGCGTCCCGACAAGACCATCGCGTTCGATGACATCGACAAGGCCGAGTGCCTTGCCGACAGTCTTGAGGCCCAATGCACACCCAGCTCTCAACCAGTAGACCAAGCTCACCTCTCTGAGGTTGACGCGGAAGTCGAACGTAGAGCCTCCCTTCCCCCCGTCGAAGACCCAGATAATCCTCTGAACCCCGTCACCCCAGACGAGGTGCACGATATCATCAAGGGTCTGAAACGCCGTAAAGCCCCCGGCCCAGACGGAATCACGAATAGGGTGATCCAATTGTTCCCCGCTAACCTCCTAATGCTCATGACCATCATCTTCAATGGTGCACTGAGCATCAACATCTTTCCCCAAGCTAGGAAAAGGGCCACTGTCATCGGTATTCTAAAGCCGGGCAAGCCCAAAACCGACCCCTCTAGTTACCGCCCCATTAGTCTGCTCAATGTTCTGGGCAAAATCTATGAGAGGCTTATATACAAGCGACTCAGAGATTTCGCTGAGACCAAGGGCCTCATCCCCGAGGAACAGTTCGGATTTAGATCCCAACACTCGAGCGTCCAACAGGTTCACTACATCATCGAACACGTAAGCGTTGGTTTCCAACGTGGGTTCATGACGGGTGCTGTGTTCTTCGACATAGCGAAAGCGTTCGACAAAGTCTGGCACAATGGCTTATTATATAAGGTTTACCAACTCGGTGTGCCAGACCGTCTCGTACTCATCCTGCGAGACTTTTTGGCTAACCGAACCTTTCGTTATCGTATCGAAGGGGCGCTTTCCTCCCCCCACCCTATCCGCGCAGGAGTCCCTCAGGGCTCTGTACTAGCTCCCCTCATGTTCACCCTATTCACCAGTGACATCCCGAAATGTAAAAATGCGCAGTTGGCTCTGTTCGCAGACGATACGGCCATTTATTACACTGGGCTCGTCCCCGACTCGATATCTCGCACTCTCCAAACCGCAGTCAACAAGCTTGGCGCATGGTTCAGAAAGTGGAGAATCGAAGTTAACCCCGACAAGAGTCAAGCGGTTCTCTTCTTGAAACCGCGTGTCAAACGCAGACATGACGACGCCCGCCCGATCAAGATGTTTGGCAAGCCGATCCCTTGGGAGAAGCATGCCAAATATCTGGGTGTGACTTTGGACAGACATCTCTCCTTCGCAGAGCACATAAGGGTGGTTCGATCGCGAGCCGCCTTTGCTCTGGGTAGACTACATGCCGTCTTAAATGCACGCAGTAAACTGTCACTCAGGTACAAACTGCGCATTTATACGGCATGCATCCGACCTATTATGACATACGCCTGTGCTGTTTTCGCACAGGCCCACCCCCGGCACATCGACAGGATGCAGACCCTACAGAACCGTTTTCTACGTAAAATCACGGATTCCCCCTGGTCATGATAAATGATAAATGATTTTATTTCTGTAAGTAGGTTTGTTACAAACACTTTTACACGTCAATCATATTTTTAAAACTAGATGAGGTCGGCGTTTCCTATCTGACTACTCTGAGAAGAAAGGCCGAAACAAACTCAGAGGTCACAGTCTCTTTTAAAGTCCAGACATAATCTTGGTCAGATCATGTGAAGACCATGTAGATTGGTGTCTGAAACGGTCTTTTGAGGAAAAACCATACAGATTGAGCGGACCTGTCCAGTCAGTGCACGCATTTGTCAGTCATCTTGCCGCTCAACTGAGAACTTAAGGAGCACAACGATTCGACGAACAATACCAAAGAAAGGACATTTGGGTAGGCCGCATAAATTACTCAAGCTGCCAGATCGTGAAACTAACTAAGAAATAAAATAAAAAAAGTAATAATCCACATAATCTTCACATTCACAATAATTTAAATAATATAATACTTTACAAAGTAAATACTCATGTCATTGTATGTATAAAATTCATCAATGTCAATGTGTATATAAATGTTCGAACATAATCTTTGAGGACCATGTAGATTAGTATCTGAAATGGTCTTCTGAGGAAAGAACCACGCAGATTAAGAGGACCTGTCCAGTCAGTGCACGCATTTGTCAGTAACCGTGCAGCTCAACTCAGAACTTTAGGAGCTCAACGATTCGACGAACAATACCAAAGAAAGGACATTTGGGTAGGCCGCATGAACTACTTAAACTGCCAGATCATGATTAAAACTGAAACAATGACCCACATAGTCCTCACATTCACAATAATCAAAATAATAAAATGTACTTCTCAAGGTAAGTATTCAAGTAGTTCTGTTATAATAATTATCAATTTATGGGTGTATGTAACAGAAATAAAAAAAAACATTCAGTATGCAGAAAATTGAAACAACTCAATCCCAAGCCTTTTTGTCCTCAATAAACTCAAAAAACTCCTTAACGGTATAAAAGCCTTTCTGGCACAACTTACGTTTAATGAATGATTTGAATTTATTAAGGCTTAGATCTTGAACGTGGCTTGGAAGTTTATTATAAAAGCGTATACATTGACATCTGAACAAGCCACCTATTTTCTTGAGCCTTGTTGTAGGTACAACGAAGTTGTGTTTGTTCCTAGTATTTATATTATGGATATCACTGTATTTTTTAAACAAGTTTATATTTTTATGGGCATATAAAAGATTTTCAAAAATATACTGTGAAGGCACAGTCATTACATTAATCTCCTTAAATTTCTCTCTGAGAGTGTGTCTCGGGCTTAATTTATAAATTGATCGAACAGCTCTTTTCTGCAAAACAAAGATAGTCTGAATGTCGGCGGCATTTCCCCACAACAGAATACCATACGACATTACACTATGAAAATAGCTAAAGTACACTAGACGGGCTGTCTCTATGTCAGTTAAATTACGAAATTTTCTAACAGCGTATGCTGCGGAGCTAAGCTTTTTTGATAATTTATCTATGTGTGGGCCCCACTGAAGCTTAGCATCCAAAGTTAAGCCCAAGAATACTGTGCTATCTTCAGGATTCAATTCTCTGCCCTTTATCAATACATTAGTTAACACCTGTCTAACGTGAGGCAGCGTAAACTTAATGCATTTCGTTTTTTTTTCATTAAGTAGTAAATTATTAACATTGAACCAGTGAACTACTTTTGAGATCGCGCTATTTACATCGTCAGTAACCAGCTGCTGACGTTTAAGTTTAAACAAAAGTGAAGTATCGTCCGCAAACAACACTATATCATGATTATCCTTCATGAGGTAAGGCAAGTCATTAATATAAATAAGAAACAAAAAAGGACCAAGAATTGAGCCCTGTGGGACTCCCATTGTTGCTATAGATCCGGGAGATCTTTTACCATTAACGTCAACGCTCTGAACCCTATTGTTCAAGTATGAAGTAAGAAGATCCAGAGCGGTGTTCCGGATCCCGTAGAGGCGGGGTTTCCTGATTAGCGTTTCATGAAGAACGCAATCGAACGCCTTGGACAAATCACAAAAAATACCCAAGGCATCGCATTTATCTTCCCATGCATTATAGATATGTCCTAAAAGTTCAACACACTATTATTCAACTACATCAGTAGTTGAACGACCCCTTGTAAAACCGAACTGTTTACTATGTAATAATTTATGTTTATTAAAAAATCTTTGCAATGGGGCTAAAATTAATTTCTCAAAAATTTTACTAAAGGTAGGTAGTACTGAAATAGGTCTATAATTTGTGGGGTCTGTAGTACTACCTGATTTAAACAAAGGTATTATTTTACTATTTTTCATGAGGTCAGGAAACTCTCCACAGTCGATACAATTGTTAAAAATAAGAGCTAAAGTAGGTGCTACAATGTCAATAATAGACTTAGCAACTTCTACAGAATTACCCCACAGATCTGCAGTCTTTTTTACGTTTAAAGTGTGAAAGGTTTTAATTATATCTCTACAAGTAATATCAAATCAAATCAAATATTTTATTGGAACAAAAAACAGGTTTACAAATTATTTGTGTTCGTTAACAGCTACATTAGTTAAAAAAAACTGTGTTGCAGCCATTAGCGCCCAACTCCGGAAGAGGAGACGTCGGCGTTCCAACATTAATAAAAATAATGATAAATAATAAAAATAATGATAAATAATAAAAATAATAATAATAATGATTAATATGTTCAAAATGAAATTCCGAATCGCAAACATTAACATTTTCTTTAAGCAAATACTAAAGCAACAGAAGGTGATGAGTTTAGTGATTTAGTAGTTGAAACGGGAATATCTGAAAATAAATTTTCAAAGGCCGCGGCGACTTGTGAGTCAGATTTTATTATGTTGTCTTTAATGGACAGGCTGTAGTCAGTATTTCGGTAACTAGACCTTCCCGTTTCACTATTAACAATATTCCAAGTCGTTTTAATTACATTACTACTGTTTTTAATCTTCGAACTCAAATAACGGGACTTGGCCATACAACAAACTTTTTTAAATCATTTTGAATAATTTCTAACATATAAATTAAATTCAGCAGTGTTTATAACGGTCCTTTCATTGTACAGTTCATAAAGCCGTGTTCTACTTTTATGAACACCAATGGTAGCCCAATCACTGAAAGATGCGTTGCTATTAACCGAGATAGTCTTGGGAACAAAGGTGGAAATAAATTGTTTACAGTATATATTAAAAAAAACATCCTACAGATGATTAGGATCAAAATTAATAGATAAAACTGGTAATTTATTAAAATGAGTTTAACTTTAAAAGCTTCCAAGCGACTTGCAGTTTTGGGGTTGACAGTGATATCCTTTTAGCCACTTTCTTGATTTGGTTTTGGATAGTAATCCTTTGCCCGCAATGATCAGAATCTAGTAAATTTATTATTTCTTCAGTTCGTTCGTAACATCAACTTACATTTAGATTTGAAAATCCCCACCATTCAACAATTCATAAAACGCGCTTGCAAGCGTTTCTTCGATACCGCTGGCAGCCATCGCAACCCTCTGGTTGTGAAGGCCGCCAGTTATGTCCCCTCTAGAATCAGTAGAATCCGCCGTCCCAGGCACGCACTGACCGACCAGGACGACCCCACCACCCTCCTCCAGGAAAGCAGTTGGGCCACCAGTACAGTATACAAACACAGACACAAATCGAAGTTCTGACCTCGCCGCCGAGGTCCTTCGCGTCCGCGTCCGCGTTCCTCCCCGATAAATTCCTCTTCACCTCCCTTGATCGGATCCACAGAGCCAGCTGATGGCGTAGCTGAGCCACTAGTTTTAAACCCCCTTAATAATAACGAACCCATTCAGATCCAGCCTGTCCCCAACTTGCTGTCCCCCCCAGCGACGCCCTAAGCCGAGGTTCGTACCCCACAGGGGGTGCCTTTAGGTGATGGTCGCTTAGTTTATAATTAATATTATGCCCCTGGCTGGAGGCTTTGAGGCTCGAAGGCACCACAGGATAAAAAAAGCCGAGACCCCGGAATCGACGCCCGGCCTTGGTCGCGTCCAGTCGTGCGCTCTGCTCTCTCCCTTACGTCCCCGTACGTAAGTGTCACGTGAGATCTCCCATCCCCGAAACGCTAACGCTTGCGTTTGCGTTGTCGTTTTCGTTTGCGCTTGAAACCTAGGTACACACCCCCCCTGTCTGCACCCGACAGGGAAGGCTACTCACTCCCGGGCCAATCCACCCGGGGAGTTAACTATACGGTTAGCATGGAAACATAATTCCCCCCCCGCCGCATAATGCGAACATGGAGGACGCACTTATCGTGACGTTCTTCAAGGAGGTCCTCTTCAAGGACCCCGACTTCACCGCCAAATATGGCGCCAGCAGACCTCCCCCGTCGCTTCATTCAGCGACGCCCTCGATACCCCTTCTCCCACTAGTCAATCCGACGTAGCGATGGACATGACCGAAGCTTCCATTAAGCGCGCCCGTACCCCTACCCCAAACAACAGCATCGACTCGCAGAACTCTTCCCTCTCCTCAGAGGAGGAAGAATTCAAAACGGTGTCAAAAAAGAAGGGGAGGAACAAATGTCCCTCCTCCCAATCTTCAAAGGCGAAAAGGAAAGACGCCGATGTCTTGTCCCCTGCCCCCGTGGCATCCCCCGCCACTGCCCCCACCCCGATCGCCACATCCTCTTCGCAGGATTTACCCCCCAGCCCCAGTGCTGCCAATATCACCACCAAAAAGGTACCCCCTCCCCCCCCAAGTGTTCATCCAGGACAAGGGGAAATGGACCGATATGTCCAAATGGTGCACCGATCTCGAGATCGGTTTCACCAAGGCCCAATCAACCCAACAGGGTATAAAAGTGACTGTCCCTACGTCCAAGGACTACAGGGAACTCACAAAGCTCCTGAAAGCGAGAGGTGTGTCTTTCCACACCTTCACTCTCCCGGAGGAGCGTCAGATTCGAGTGGTGATCCGCAGGATCCCTAAGGAAATACCTACCTCAGAAATAAAGGCCGACCTAGAGTCGCAAAATGTCCCCGTGGCTGAAGTCCACAGAATGCACCGCTCCAGAGGGAGGGAGGCATTCGATATGGTCCTCATTGTGTGTCCCCCCGATCTTCCGGGTTAAAAACATATGTCACCTCACGGGCCTCGAAATAGAGAGGCCCAGAAAGAGCGGCATCATCGGCCAATGCCACCAATGTCAGCATTACGGCCACGCCCCAACCATGCAACCATGCACCCAGCAACCCAGGTGCGTCAAGTGCCTGGGAGAGCATGGCACCTCGGACTGACGACTACCCATCGACTACCCATCTGGCCTTCTGGGACCTTCAGAGGAAACTCAAATCCCATGAAGTAGTCTCCATGCCCCCCCCCCCCCCTGATTCGCCCCGATAAGACAATCGCTTATGACGATGTTGACAAAGCTGAATGCCTCGCCATCAGTCTCAAGGCTCAATGCACACCCAGCTCTCAATCAGTTGATCAAGCTCACCTCTCCGAGGTCGACGCTGAAGTTGAACGCAGAGCTTCCCTCCCCCCTGTCGAAGACCCTGAGTATCCTCTGCCTCCAGTCACTAAAGATGAAGTGCAGGATATTTCAAGGCACTTAAACCCCGAAAAGCTCCCGGCTTAGACGGAATCACCAATATAATAATGCTAATGGTTACCATCTTCAATGGTGCCTTAAACAACAATATCTTCCCACAACAGTGGAAAAGGGCTACCGTCATCGGTATCCCAAAGCTGGGAAAGCCAAAGTCCGAGCCCACCAGCTACCGCCTTATCAGCCTGCTCAACGTTCTCGGTAAGATCTATGAGAGGCTTATTTATAAGCGACTCAGAAATTACGCCGAAACAAAGGGCCTCATCCCAAACGAACAATTCGGTTTTCGAACCCAACACTCCTGCGTTCAACAGTTCCACCGTATCGTCGAACACATAAGCGTTGGCTTCCAACGTGGTTCGATGACGGGCGCCGTATTCTTCGACATAGCCAAAGCGTTTGACAAAGTCTGGCACAACGGCTTATTATACAAGCTTTACAAACTTGGTTTGCCAGACCGTCTCGTCCTCATCCTGAGAGACTACCTGACCAACCGCACATTCCGCTATCGCATCGAAGGCGCGCTATCCTCCCCTCGTCCCATACGTGCAGGAGTCCCCCAGGGCTCTGTGCTTGCCCCGCTGATATTCACGCTTTTCACCAACGACATCCCAAAGAGCAAAAAGGCTCAGCTGGCTCTATTCGCAGACGACACTGCCATTTACTACACCGGTAACTGCAAAATTCCAATAGCTCGTATCCTTCAAACCGCAGTCGACAAACTCGGCGAGTGGTTTAAAAAGTGGAGAATATAAGTTAATCCCGATAAAAGCCAAGCGGTCCTATTCACAAGACCGAGACACGTCCTGAGCCTTAAATAAAAATAATATAATTAAATTTAAATGTTATAGAATATACTAAACAGACATGTAAAAGGAAATAGACATGCTACGAGAATATCATCCTCAATAAACGTTTTACGCTTTATGGCAACATTTCAAAGCGTCTTATTTGACGTACAGACGCCAGCACATCAAGCTACTACAATCTGTCAAATTTCTTTAATAGATTTTCAACTTTATCACTAAAGCATTAAGGTTCAAGGTTGATTGGGAAAATTTGACAGTTTCGGGTAGCTTGACCTGCTGGCGTCTGTACACCCACAGAGCATGTAACTTTCGTACACCCAACCATCCTAGCTCAATGCACCCAACATACAAACCTCAGAACAATTTATTGTTCTGAGATACAAACCAAAGAAACGCTATGATGTAAGGAATTAATGTGTTACTAATCGCGAATCCCCCGACGTAATCGTCCCCCCCGACACTTGCCCGACGAAGCGCCAGCCCGCGCCGTAGCACAGCCCGTAAATATAAACCCCCGACTGTGACCTCTGAGTTTATTTCGGCGTTTCTTCTCAGAGTAGTCAATTAGGAAACTCCGACCTCATTAAGCTTAGTCCCTTCCCCCCCCCCCCCCCCCCAGCGACGCCCTAAGCCAAGGTTCGTACCCCACAAGGGGTGCCCTTAGGTCAGTCACTTAGTACCTATGTAAAAATATGCCCCTGGCTGGAAGCTTTGAGTTTCACAGGCACCCACAGGATAGTCCGGTTAAGTAGTGACGACCTCTCTAGCTCACCTACGAGATGCCATAGTTAGGAAAAAAAAAAAGCCTAGACCCTAGTATTCCGCGTACAGCGGCGGCGAAAGGATGTATGTTGATGTATTACAGCTACAATGGATTACAGCTACAATGGATTACAAACAGCAAACTCATTCTAATCAAACAATGCTGATCGTCTATGTGAATGTGAAACTTATTACCTACTTGTGATTTTGCTATAAAGAAATAATTATCAAAATAATGCATCACATTATTGCGTTTTACTAAGCAAGCCACCAGGAGATAACAAACAGATCTCTCATAAATGGACTTGGGACGTCAAAAAGAACACATAGAAAAATTTTAATTTAAATAAATGCTTTGAGTTTGAGCTACACTATAGGTTGCATACATATTTATCTCGTTAGATCAACACAAAAATGAACATAAACAAAACAATGGTGGTTTGTAGACGGCGAACAGTGCTGCCACCTATGACAAGCTTTCAGTTGATGAACCTCAATTTGTCATGCCTTGGAAATATGCACAACTATTAGAAAACGACTTCGAGACAGTCTACCTAATACCAAGATAGGTAAATTACTAATTATTAGTTCGTTTCCAACAATAATTCTTCCCTGCATTCTCAACCCGAATCAGTAACATTACATTTTAATTCCCTATTTCACCACCTGAGTCACTTTGTACCCACAGTCCGACATGATTTTTTTATGAACGTGGGAAATACAGAACTAACATGAAATCAAACATGAAATGTACTGGACTTGACTGACTTTTAAGATCTTGCTTCATAAGCAGCGCCGCACGTTCATTTAGTTAGAGCCATGTTGGACTGTCGGACAGTCCAACATGGCTCTAACTAAATGAACGTGTGTCCTACTGGTCGTGTACAGTGCACCCAGTATACTTGGCGCACTATTTCATTTTCATAAAAGGAAATCAGTTTAATCGTAGAAGTAAGTAGATTGTAGTAGCTAGCTGATGAATTTCAAATATTGCTAATATTAAACGTTATGAAATATGAAAATTATAACGAGCTCCGAACATCCTAATACTCATCCTATAAATAAAAAAATTAAACCGCTCTGTATAATACTGTTCATAGAGTTTAATAATATACTGATATTATTACAGAACGAATTAATCATTTTAGTACTTATCATAGTTATTTAACTAAAAACTTATCATGTTATTATTTACGGACTCGATATTCTACATAAAACACCAAACCACAAATCAATAATCGACTAAAAATATGTTTACTCTGCATCACACCACTGGTTTTTATTATATGAAATTAATCGTTTTTTCTCTTGACGGCAATCAGTGGAAGCGTACTATTAGAATTTTTGATAAATATTAAAGTCCGACTGATATTTAGCGATATTCAAAGATGAAGAAAGTAATATTTGTTTGTTTGTTGTCGCTATCTGTGTGCTTCAGCCAAGCAAGTACACAAGGTAAGTAAAACAAATTACAATTTGAGACTACCAAAGTGTTTCATAAGAATTTTCTCACGATAAGATGCGTAGTTCTGACGTTGAGATAAGTGTTCTATTGAATATTGAGCGTCTGCAATATTGCTACATGCAAATGTGTTATCGATTTTTGGTTTTATGTTGAGATTGGTATTGCACATAGTATTGTCAAGGTCAAGGAAGTATTCATTGTTCCTGTACCAGTTGATCGCGGAGATTTTTTATGACGCGGCAATGTTGCATTCACAGCATTATACATACATAATTAATTAGGCATAATAAATTAGCTGATTGAAAAGATTAAACAAAATATCGAATAAGTAGGTAATACCCGGTCTTGATATTGTCGAATCCAAACTCAAGAACGTGGATATTGCACAATTATTTGTTAATGTATTGACCAATGAAGTTATCAATTAGTAAAGAAACTGCTTTTATTAGAGATCTTTAAGAACTACCCATTGTCTGAGTGATTCTAATTATCTTTGCTGTCAATTTGTATTGGCAGTATGTCAATACCTTGGTTCAATGAGCTGGTACAAAGTATGATTAAATAGGTTCCAATATTTTTGACTGTTTTTATTTGTTGTTGTATTTGAAGCCATAATTCCTTCCGTATGACAACATGTCATGCCAATTCCAATATACGTAACATAAATAACATCGCCTATAAAGACAGTAATCATGTGTTTAAAACTGTCTATTCCGGCACTAAAATGCACTAAGCCAATTAACACAATTTCTAATTTCATTCCAACATGTAAAGGTGATAAAAAATCAGTAAGAACTATGCAACAAAACATAATTTGGCAATGCAGGAACTCAACTCTGCTACAAAAAATTCTAGAAAAAAACATGCAATAATCAGACTGACTTTGAGTAAATTTGTAACAAAAACAACGAGAACAAAGTTGTACAGCTTTATAAACAAAAGAGTATTATTGCTAGATAAGCTGCACAGACATTGTTAGCATGTGTTTTTTGTTTTAACTGTTAATAGTTTAATATCTAACCTGGTAAGGTGGTGTATTATGAACCTCTGGGCACTGTACTGCCGTGATAATAAAGAAGGCCTTAACTACGTCAACGTTGATTCCGAGATAATTGAAGTTTTATCTAAAATTAAGGCCCGCGATTTACTGAATGGTTTTAGTTAGTGATTCTGGTTTTGTAATTCGTCAAAAAATATAGGCTGTATTTTGAACCATAAGTTATTTAAATTATTATTACGCGTAATTATTTTATTTTAATTTTTCCCTTTTGTTTTAGCAAAAAAATTATAATAAATTGTGTCATACTTATCTGAAAGGGCGTAATTGCGTAAAATGTAATTATGGCTTTTCATAGAAGAAAATCGATCTTCCTAAAGCCGACATCCTTGCATGTAAAGCCTTAAATGTGCAGTTGCGACTTTTTTTTATAGTAAACTAAGTTACAAATCGTTTTTAAAGCAGGCATGTCAGCATACCTATGCTGACATGCCTGCTTTAAAAACGCAGCTGCAGAATGGTAGAAGACATTGGTCTAAACAACGTTTGTTCTAGCAAAACTGTGATTCAAATGTCACCGTGTATAGTTATAGGAACTTCAAATAGAAGTGAGCCTAATAAGGCACTGAGAATCACTTAGCTTAATAAACAAACGTAAACAAAAACATTTCTAACATATTTTTTTTCTCTTTAACGCTAGTAACAATTAAGTTTTGTACCTAGTCAGTCTTCCCGGTCTACCATAAGGTCTACAGCAGCGCTGCCGTGCCAATCCAATACACTGTAACTTTTGAAAACCACATGCGAGATTTTAGACGATAAAGGTTTTTGATAATTAATTCCTTTTTTTAATGATTACTGTTTAATATTGTATTATTTTATGCATTCAATAGTAGGTGTATACCTCTAACTACATAGCCAATTCGTTTTTTTTTAATATATTTGGTAAGATAAAAATATATTGCCACTAACTTGTATTGACAAGACAGAGTTGCCAAGTTTAAGTACAACTATAACAATGCAAAACACTGTAAAACTAATTAAAGTGTTTTGCCTTGTTTAAAGTAGGTAACTAATTATGCCATAACACTGTATCCAATGATTCAGTGGTTTAAAAAGACCAATAAAAATGTTTTTATGTAGGTAGGTAGGTACTATAAAGGCAACAATTTGTCAAATTTTATAAATAAAATCAATTACAGTTTGATAAAATAAACTTTAATGAGAATTTTGACGAAACATAACAATATCCTAATAATTGTATGAAGTTATTCATTTATACATAATAGTTCAAAAAAATTGCGAAACATATTCTTCTAATATTTTTTATGAACTTACACAGTATAACAAAAATATCTTTGGTCTTCTATGAGATCCATCATTTAATGAAAAAAAAAAACAAATATTGATTCAGATTTGTGATATGACTGAGTTACAAATCAGAATCAATATGTATATCGAGATAAGGCGCATCTGACTCCTTAAGGGCTTCATAAAAAATTCGCCGCAATGCAGGCATAGATTTCGAGTTGAGCTGCACGGTTACTGACAAATGCGTGCACTGACTGGACAGGTCCTCTTAATCTGCGTGGTTCTTTCCTCAGAAGACCATTTCAGACACCAATCTACATGGTCCTCACATGATCTGACCAAGATTATGTCTGGACTTCAAAAGAGACTGACCTCTGAGTTTGTTTCGGCTTTTCTTCTCAGAGTAGTCAGATAGAAAACGCCGACCTCATCTAGTTTTTAAAATATGATTGACGTGTAAAAGTGTTTGCACAAACCTACTTACAGAAATAAAATCATTTATCGTTTATCTAGTCTTAGTAATTCTTCTTTTTTTACTTCATTCACACCTCTTGGCTTTTTTTCTCTGTTCATCACCCATTTTCTTTCTTAAATCTCCTTCAACCTTTTTCTTTACAATATGTAGTTCTTTATACTCCCCATTGTAATCATTTTTGGCAAGAATAGAGAGTTTCATCATCATCATTCATCATTTCAGCCGAAAGACGTTCACTGCTGGACATAGGCCTCCCCCAAGCACCTCCACTTCGACCGCTTTTGTGCTTCCCGCATCCAACGGGTTCCTGCGGCCTTGACAAGATCGTCTGTCCACCTTGTGGGAGGCCTTCCAACGCTACGTCTTCCGGTACGTGGTCGCCACTCTAGAACTTTCCGGCCCCATCGGCCATCTGTTCTGCGAGCAATGTGCCCTGCCCACTGCCACTTAAGTCTGGCAATTCTTCGGGCTATGTCGGTTACCTTGGTTCTCCTGCGGATCTCTTCATTTCTGATTCGATCACGCAGGGAAACTCCAAGCATAGCCCTCTCATTTGCCCTTTGGGTGACTTTTAGCCTTCTAATAAGGCCCATTGTGAGCGACCACGTTTCAGTACCATATGTCATCACTGGCAACACGCACTGGTCAAAGACTTTCGTCTTGAGGCACTGCGGTATGTGGGACGAGAAGATATTGCGTAGCTTCCCGAACGCTGCCCAGCCGAGTCGGATTCGACGATTGACCTCTTTCTCGAAGTTGGACCTACCTGACTGGACAACTTGTCCTAAGTACACATACTCGTCCACGACTTCGAGTGTAGCGTCTCCGATCTTCATGAGAGTGGGTATTACATGGGCATTTAACATGACCTTCGTTTTTTCCATGTTCATTTTAAGACCCACTCTTTCGGAGGCTCTACTGAGGTCATCGAGCATTGTACTGAGGTCCTCCATAGTCTCAGCCATGACTACGATATCGTCGGCAAACCGAAGGTGAGTTATGTACTCGCCATTAATGTTAATGCCAGCCCCTTTCCAGTCCAGAACCTTGAAGACATCCTCCAGTGCAGCGGTGAACAGTTTCGGAGAGACATAGAGAGTTTACCTCTTCGAAACTCAATAATTTTTAAATATAGGATGTTCCTGTCTTTTGGAAATGTTATTTTACAGCCATTTGTAAAAAGTACCATGTCTTTATGTTGGAGTACGTCAACATCTAGATTTTTTCTTGACTCTTTGATTTTGGTTACCAAATCTTCTAGGTCATAAACTGCGTGGACTGCATCCGCAGCCATGAATGTATGGCCTGGTTCAAAATACACACGTAAACTGAACCGTCTTCAAACTAGCTGAGAAGGCGGGGGGGCCTCTAAAACGTCGAGAAAGAGCGAGATAGCAATAATGTTGTCAGATCATATTAGGCTGGCGGGACGGTATCAACGTGCGAGTATACGCGTCGGTTCAAAACACTGTATCTTCAGCAATGCGCGTAGTTTGTTACGGCAAAATACTGTAAGCTTAGTTACAGTTTTCCAGCATGGTTAAACTTTAACTTGAACGTAATACAGTGTTTTTTAGCTTGCCTTATCTTGTAAAATACACGTTGAAATGAAATAAATGTTGGTCAGGGGTACTAAACAGACTTAAAGAAACTGATTGGGCGTTGTTGAGCACAAACACTGTAAGTCGACTTACAGTCTTTTGGATTGGCACGGCAGAGCGTTGTTCGTATATAAACTTTGCCAGAACAACATTCTATTGGCTGGCATTAATGGTCCTAATCTTTGTATTATATAATTTTTGCGTTCACTCGTTATTCCTCTGGGTTCTGTTTTTGCACATGCGCTGTAAATCCTTTTTTGGTGACAGTTTTTTTTCAAATATTCTAATTGAATGTAATCGTTAGTGCTGAAATCAGTTTTGTAAAACAAACACAAGGTTCCTTTTTGAAATTGTATCTCGCTCATATCACGCAAATATGCTCGTGGGTTAGATTGTTGAATTCTGGCAGTAAATGTATCGTCGGCTATTTTGAAAAAGTCTGTTACAGCCAACTTCTTCACAACAGTTTTCCTATTATTTGTTGTTGCAACAGCGTCCGCAAAATCGTCAAAGTCATACACCTTTTTCTTTTTCTTCAAGGCATGTTCTACTTGGTGAAATTCATCAGCGGACATAAAAGTATGGCCTCTTTCAAAATACTTCAAAAGTGCTGATAGACGTCTAGTGAGAATTTATAAATTTGGTCATGAATGAAAACACTGTCCAATTTTTGTTTTGCGCAGCGCAATTATCGAGCCATAAAGTTATCTTATTTACGTCTCTAAAGTGCATCAAAAACGCTCTGAATGCACATCTGATATCGTCGTTCTTCCTGCCCGAAATGCCTTCATGCCATATAGCAGCAAAAGAGATAATGTCTGATGTCTTATGCCCTAACGGCACAAAACTTTCATTGAATACCACCAGGCGAGGGCAAAATAATACCAACTTAAACATATCAATTTTAGGTAACATTATTACCTTTTGCAGGTCCACGGAGAAATAACCTTCACTTGCTGCACCAGATTTTGCATTTTTGCGATCAACGTCATAAGCTTGCCTTGCTAAGATATAACGTTCGTGATGCTTGTCATAGGTTTTACAAGTGTCACAGTTTCTGTGACGCAATTCTTTTGCGTTTGGGTTGTGAATCTCAAACTGCTCACAAATTTCACATTCGTCATGGCCAAGCTTCGCAAAAGAAGTGTTCATTTGTTTTACGGTTTTTCTGTACATATCATATGAAATAGATTCCTCGGCATGATTTTGAATGTAGTCATTGTACATGAATGTATTGATATTTCAGAAGAGAGGTACCATTTATTTGGCGCATGCTCTCTTCTGTAGTGAGAAATAGAAGTTGGAAAGAAGTTGGTTTAAAAGACTTAATATGAGCTTTGATGAGATCATGATTTTATCGAAGTTTTTTTTGTTATGACCTCGTCCGTCACTTATAGGTACTTCGTCTTGTTTGTTCACAACATTTCTTACAGCCTTATCGTTGGTCTTGCAGTAGCCAAGAGTTGTCAAGAAAAATACTTTGAGCAACGCGGATTCAAAATACCCACTCCCGCACGTGTGTCCCTTCAAAATACTTATATGAAAAGCCCTTATTGCGAAGTTAGGGCATATTATTGTAATAAATTTAAAGGTTTTGCTTAGTTAAAAAGCCCTAATTTGTAATTGCGGCCTTCCAGACTATCAATATGAAATTACTAAAACAAAAGGCCGTTATTGTGTAATTAAGCCTTTTCAGATTCAAAAACCAGAATTTATGTCCTAGTTAAGGCTAAAATCCTTAAGCTATCTCTAACCTCATACGACTTACAGCTTTGTGTGTAAGACCATAAGATAGCATTTTTTTTGCTGATTCCGAATATGGTAATAACTCATTTTTGGCAAAATTGTCAGTTACGGCCTTCTTTCTTATGACGGCAGTGTAGCAAACATACTTTATAAACCACTGATTTGTTCTTTGTCAAAGTACATCTTTAACCAACATTTTGAGCAGTTTCTCCATGAGAATAATTATGTCACTTTTTTTTATTAAATTTTATGTAGCGTTTGAGTATTTTGCTGTTATATTCATAACATTATTTGTGACTATACTCAAACTTGGAATAGAAGTCTTTGCAATCAGCAGTGGTAGCCGAGTGGTAACGGCCGCAACTTAAAAGTAGTAGGTTGTAGGTTCAAACCCAGACCAGGCGCTATTTGTGTAAATTATTTAATCACCACTGTTCTCAAAACGGTGAAGGAAAACATTGTGAGGAAACCGGTATGTCCTAGAACTGAAAATCCGAAGACATGTTACATCTAACCGGTATGTCCTAGAACTGAAAATCCGAAGACATGTTACATCTACCAACCTGTAATGGGCCCGCATGGTGGATTACGGCCCACTCCCTCTCACCGAGACGAGGCCCGTGTCCCAACAGTGGGCATGTTATAGGCTAATTATGCAGTGAATATTATTATCATTCTGTTCAACAAACATTGGTTTTCCCAGTTTCTCACTACATTTGCAAGCCAATTGAATGTAATGTGATTGAGCAAATGAGTCGTAATGAGCCAAGCCCACATTGTGCAACAACTGCTAACCATACTACATATTTTAGTTTTTTGTTACCCAGTATCAACCCACTTATAGCTTTTAGTTTGCATCAAAATTAAATTTGATTTCAATTAAAAAACTAATAAAGAAACATTTGCCTCCTTTTCATTTGAGTAGATTGAATCAAGTTATGACTATAAACTCAATATACACTTGCCAAATTTGAAATCCTCTGCTATCAACCAACTCTCCTTTTACCACTTATTTTAGTTAAAACCAAACTTGTTCTGTCAACTTTTCCTTGGTCTATCTTGCTTGATGTAGACAAATGCTTGACGTGAAAGATCTCAACTCAAGTCTTACAGGTAATTATTCTAGCTCAACCAAATTTATATAAATCTTAAACAAATCCAAGTGCAAAGGTAAGTAGAAGGAAGGAAATCAGTACTCATCCTAACTTAATACCTATTAAAAATGCGAAATTAAGTTTATTTTTTGTTTACGCTTTCACGCTAAAACTGTTGAACGGATTTGGATGAAATTTGGCACATGGGTAGACCATGACCTGGAAAAGGACAAATTATACTTTTTATCCCGATATTCGCAAGGGATCGAGACTTATGCGGGTGAAATCGCGTGGCGCAGGTAGTTTTAATATAACCAGACATGGTAACAGAATTGCTGTTTTATCATTGGGGGATTTCCCGTAAAAAAGCAAAATATAATTCTGATAAAGTTGGGGAATTTCCAAAGTATTAATTTGACTATCCTGTCATCTTGGGTAAACCTCTGAAGATTGGATTGAGTATTAGTCACCTCCTGTAGGTATGTTGTATATACAATAGGTACCTATGCATAACACAATCAGCCATATAATATTTCCAATGCTGGGAGTCTGGCCTCCTGTTTTTGACAGGGATTTTGAGAGATGGAAGGAATGAGGGTAGTTATGAAATCTCTATGTCTATGCAATATAACACCTTTATTATTTAGCAGCTTTATAAAGATTGGTGTATAATTCACAAGATGACGTTTATTTAAATTTTATCATTTTGATGGTTCTGATTTTAGATGAAACAAGTTTTTAATGCTCTCACAATAAGCTCACAGATTTAATCTTCCTCTGTGCTAGCAATATTGAATAATCTCCCCGATCTACATAATATAAATAACTGATAATGAACCCATCAGAAATTCGTTAAATAATAATACATCGAAAATGGTTGTAGCAAAACTTGTCTTCTATTTATGTTATACAAAATACATTGTATTAGTCTGACGAATTTTAATGTATTTAAAAGAACTACCTGCAAAAATTAAATTTAAGTATGGTATCACTTACGTTCTTCAGGACCTTTAAAACATTCCCGTAAAGTTGTCTTCGCACTTTAGGTTTGTATATTTAAGATCCCTTGAATATTGAAGTAGTGCAGAGAAGCATGGCAATGTTGACGCTTTAATTTTTCGTCGAAGCAACGATGTTTACCACGTCAATAACGGCAGCACTTAATAGCCCAAATTAAATCTAATACTGTCATCAGTAAAAACTTTCATGTAGTGACGTAACGTATTATGATATCGATACAAAAATAGTAACGAAGTCAAAACTAAACATTTTTATCCGTTTGTCTGGATGTATGTTCCGGAGTGGCGCAAATGGATTTGAATGAAATTTGGCACTCAGGTAGTTTCTAACTTGGATAAACATAAGGGTACTTTTTATCCCGGTAGTAGGTATGTTCCCGTGGGATAGTTTCCGACATCCACGCGGATGAAGCCGCGGGCAAAAGCGATTTTTATTTATAGCTTAAAATCAAGTCTTATTATACAAAAACTACGATTGGCTTGGAGCAGGTTTTTTCTCAAGGTTACACAATAGATTTGATAAGCTTGTAAATATGATTCGTTTACGAAATTTAAACGGCACGGTTGGCGCAGTGGTTAAGCGATTGGTTGCGTGTCGCGGGTTCAATTCCCGCACGGAACAAATATTTGTATGACCTGCAAGTAGTTGTTCCGGGTCTGTTTGTGTATGTGAGTTTAAATGTTTGTAAACGCACCCACGATACAGGAGAAATTCCTAGTGATAAATGATAAATGTTAAATGACTTTATTTCTGTAAGTAGGTTTTTACAAACACTTTTACACGTCAATCATATTTTTTTTAAACTAGATGAGGTCGGCGTTTCCTATCTGACTACTCTGAGAAGAAAGGCCGAAACAAACTCAGAGGTCACAGTCTCTTTTAAAGTCCAGACAGAATCTTGGTCAGATCATGTGAAGGCTATGTAGATCGGTGTCTGAAATGGTCTTTTGAGGAAAGAACCACACAGATTGAGTGGACCTGTCCAGCCAGTGCACGCAATTGTCAGCAATCGTGCAGCTCAACTCAGAACTTAAGGAGCTCAACGATTCGACGAACAATACCAAAGAAAGGACATTTGAGTAGGCCGCACAAGTTACTCAAACTGCCAGATCATGATTACACTAAGAGTAAAAATACAAAAAAAAGCAATGACCAACATAGTTCTCACATTCACAATAGTTAAAATAATAGCATAATACTCTACAAAGTAAATACTCTTGTCATAGTATATGTATATAAAATTCATTAATGTCAATGTGTATATAAAATCCGGACATAATCATTGAGGAACATGCAGATTGGTGTCTGAAATGGACTTTTGAGAAAAGAACCACACAGATTGAGTGGACCTGTCCAGACAGTGCACGCATTTGTCAGTAACCGTGCAGCTCGACTCAGAACTTAAGGAGCTCAACGATTCGACGAACAATACCAAAGAAAGGACATTTGGGTGTGTGCAAAGTGTGGGCAACGTTTTTAAAAGAAAAGAAAATATCTACTAATTAATTGGCATGTATGGATGAGGGGTGTTCCACACAAAAAGAGAGATTTTCTTTTGATAATAAGAGGGAGTTTTGTTTATTATCAGGAAATTCAGCCAAATTAAATCACAAGCGTAATTTTAAATTGCTCCTTTCCTTAACTTTTAGGAACCGCGGCCCAAACACCTGTTGTAGTATCTACGCAGAACGCTACAGCCACAGATGCGAAAGCTGCTGAAGTAAAACCAGAGCCTCCTAAGACTACTGTTCCTGCAGCGGGAACACCAGCTACGCCACCAGTAGTAACAGCAGGAGCCCAGAATGCTACAGCTGCTAACGCTACCCAAGCCGTGCCAGTCTCAAACGAGACATCTAACGAAACGACGACTAAAGAAACGAAACCAGCAGAGAATAACACCTCGACCGAAACTAAGCCTAGTGCTGATCCGGCGAAACCCGTAGACCCACCGAAAGGGCATAATGAAACCAAGCCCGCAGGCACCGTGCCCGCGAACAACGGTACTAATTCGGACAGCAAGGATGGCAAGAAGAATGATACTACGACGACGCCTAAGAGTGAAATTGTGAGCCCCACTGTAGCACCAGTGGAAGCTAAATCCAGAGCGTAAGTACTTTTATTTTCCACCTTTTCTATTCTAGCGTTTTTCGAACATTTTCGCTAATTCCTCCGCTACTCGTTAGGTATTGAATCTGTTCATTGACTTTCAAGCGACGTTTTTTATTATTATAACTGGGTAAATAGTACTTAAAATTTTCGTACTCGAGCTAACATCGTGTCGCCAGGCGAAGCGTTTCGTTTAAAAATAAGAACTGCATAGATTCATACTAACAAGAGCAGACTACAGTTCGATCGCGGATTACTTATTTATCTAACAAGGAAAACATTTACATTAATTCAGTACGAGGAAAAACGGTATACCGTCTAATTTAACTGTTTCGTTTCGTGTCCATAACTAATTCATACAAGTTTCGATCATTGCACACTAGCGAACAATTGCGCAGGACATTGACGTATCAATGCTAACTTTAGAGTATAAAAGTGGCACTTATACGAAGTGTGCTCAATGTCTGCTCTGAGCATTTGAATTACTTATCCGTTATGTATGACGATTGCTTGTTGTGTAAACAACAGATTCTTCGCTTGGTGATTTTAAGTGCAAGTCTGGTTTTATAGCGTATTGTTTTTGTTTTGCATCCAGTAAATTACCGGCTTCGACCTTCAAAGCCTAACACAATAAAGGACATAATTTGATAGATATTACTTTCTACTAGCTAAAAACTAGGAATGCAAAATGCTAGGTACTGAAATAGTGCTGTGGCGATGCAAGTAGGTGCTACAGCAATATGGTGAGATGGCTGTTCCGCACGGATATGACGCACATTTACGCAAACCTTTATTTTTACTTAACGTTAAGTATTGTTTGTTAGTAAATCAAATCAATCAAAAGTTATTTATTCAAACTCTGCTGAGGATCAGCACTTAAATTTGAACGTCAAAATTACATAAGACAGTCTCCCCCAACGCCCGCCCTTCACCAGTTCGTTTTGCGTGCGTCATTCAAGCCACTAAACTTATAAAGACTACCTTACTTTGTTTCATTTCAACATGCTAAAATATATTGCTACTGATAATATTAGTAGTCTTTCAATTCAATATTGCAGGAAGTTAATGATAAAATAAACAAAGGATATCTTGGTTAGATAGCCATTCACGTTTATAATGCGAAAACTGTGAATTTGTTATCTACCACATTAATATAATTATAGGAGATGTCAATGAAACTACACAGAGGCTGCTTACGTCATCGTAAACAAAATACCGTTCGCTCGGGTATTTCAGTTTCATCTGGATGTATAAAAAACTTGTTTTTCTTTCTTCAAGCCATGTTTTTAAAATCTTTTGAAAAGATTTTTTGTCTAAAAGTCGTTTTTCACATCAATTACCAGTTTCAGCACTTTTAAGTTATTGCTGACCATTTGCTACATCAAGTTATTTCCAACGCCATTTGGTTTTTTTAATGAGAAAAATATTTTCAGTAAGACAAAAGATAGGCTGTTTCTCAGTTCAGAAACCAGTTTTGTTTTATATTTGTAGCATTTGGCGTAAACTACCCATAGACAATCAGAATCTGTTAGTTTTATACAACGGTAACATCTGACAGGTTTTCCATAATGGGGTTGTCTGAATAGAATAGTAGATACCCCATATTTTGCCAGCCTTGTTTCCATGTACGAGCGATCCTATTGCAATTAACTAGGCGCAAATCCAGACGCCTTAATTTTTATTTCATTGCACGACCCTATTCGTCGTAGGTATGTCGATTTATGAGTTTCTCAGGTCAGAAACCAGTTTTGTTTTATATTTGTAGCATTTGGCGTAAACTACCCATAGACAATCAGAATCTGTTAGTTTTATACAACGGTAACATCTGACAGGTTTTCCATAATGGGGTTGTCTGAATAGAATAGTAGATACCCCATATTTTGCCAGCCTTGTTTCCATGTACGAGCGATCCTATTGCAATTAACTAGGCGCAAATCCAGACGCCTTAATTTTTATTTCATTGCACGACCCTATTCGTCGTAGGTATGTCGATTTATGAGCTAGGCCGCTGGAGGCACGGCAATTGATATTTTAAACCAAGCGGTCATAGGTTAAATTCATACATTCACTGATAGACAAGCACAGCTTAAACCTCTGCTTCTAGAAGAAATTTTGAACAAGAGTTCCTTATTTAACAAAAGTAACCACCAAGAAAGGATATTTGAAAATTCGTCCCCAAAAGGGGATGAAAGTTTGTAAGTAAGTTCGACATAATTTTTTTCGACGGGAAGTCCCTTTGGGCACGGCTTGTTGTCTACTAAAAAAATCCAATAAGTGCTATTAGGTTTTCGCCCAGCCAGGGGGATGGGACCCCGTGAACCCCTATCAGCAGTTGCACTTGCAACCACCAGACCGATGACACAGCCATAGTCATTGTTTGTTTATTTTTCCAGATTCGATGGACCAAGCTTCATCGGTGGCATCATACTGACTCTGGGTCTCCTTGCCATCGGCTTCATGGGCTTTAAGTATTATAAGAACCAAACCGAAAGGAACTACCACACTCTCTAAATATTTATAAGTTCACTCTAATTCTAAGTGCACCAGACTATGTATAAGATTTGTTTTATAAAGGGGAATTTATTTTATGTTACATTTTCAAACTATTGAGTGCACTTTAGTAAATACAGGTATAATAAACATACTTAATGTAAATTTTGTTAATCTCAATATTTTAATAACTTAACGTAGCTTTTCTGAATTTATATATTAGGGTGATGACTCACTAGCGTTCATGTAGCGTCTATGCCTGCACTGAACGAACGCTAGTCTAAAATATCCCTTAGGTGGTTGGTCGTTAGGTCTAATTTTACAATTCGAATTTTAAATTTGTTCTCTTTTAAATAGGGTAAGATTTTGTAACTTCTAGTAGATTTTTTGGCATTTATTTTTCTATGTTGCATGCTTTATTTTAAGTCAATAAGCATGTATGTAACTGTCTATTATTTTAATCCGCCAGGTTTTTATACCAGAGTTATATTACACATTCGTAATATTATATGAAAATATATTGTGATTTGTACATTTGGAATCTATAGATGTTTATATACTGAATTTGTAAGATTCAAAAATATTATAAAGTCGTAAGGAGCTACTGATGATTATCATAGTACTATTTCATCTTTGAATGCAATTTAGTTGTAGTGTTGATGTTCGTTTTCTTGTGAACTGTGCCATGTTTCGGATTTCAATGTGGAACACTGCATTTGGTAAAATTTATAAACCGCTTCGTACACACAATATTTCAAAGATGTAGCTATTAAGTATATTTATTAATTTTAAGTGTTATTGTAAGGAAACGCAATGTGATGATGAAAATAAGGGTCTAAAGTAGTACCTATATTGGTTTGGCATAATCAAGTTTACTGAATCTCTCACCACCTACTTGACTAAATCGAATACAATCCCATTTCTCATGTAGATCTTCAGAGAATCTCGAAATTTCAATATCTCAAAACTTTTTTGTGTCAAACCATAACCAATTCTGTATATTTTGTTTTTATTATTTGTGATTTTGACACGCTATTTGTAAACTGGGGAAAGTTGATTCCATCCTAAAGTGCTCTTAAATCTGATCTATTATGGATAGTTATTCGAAAGATTTAAATGCCACTATATAAATTCAGTGTTTCTTAATACCACTACTCATGTCTGTCAATGGTTATGTTAAATAAAGTGATACATACACAATCAATATTTTATTTTGATTTTTACACTGACATCAAGATACTTAGAAACTATTTCCTAATAATAAATAATTAAAAACTGTCTTATTATATAATACCTGTAAAAATTACTGATGTTACCCAATACTTTGTCCGCCTTAGTTGTAATGATTAATTACATCACATAGAAAGAGAAAATCGACTTAATTTATGGTTTTTCACACCAACTCAAATATTAAGGCTTGTTCATAATACAGCCGCATCGGGCCGCTTGTAGTGTGCGATGTTTTATATTGTATAAAGTTAACTGCTCAGTTGGCTGTTTATAAATCCTTCAACCAACCACAGCAGTTTACGCGCGTTTGACAGTTTGTCACATACATTTGGCAACAATTTTCGTTCGACAAACTGGTCCGGGCCACATCACTACAATGTCTGTGACTGATTTTGTTTTTAAATGCACGAGTCGGCAAGTCTTAACTGTCAATTAGTCGGTTTTTTAATTAAATGAATACGTTCAGAACGATAGCACACCTAAACTAGGCTTAACATCTAAAGCGGGATTTACACAATCGTGCTCGCGCCTCGGTGAGCGTCAAGATGACGGGATCAAGTCCCCAATTTGAAATTTATCACATTAAAGTGCTTGTACTACATATGTACTATTTGTACCCAAAACAAGACATTTGTACCTCTAAAGGTAAAGAAAGTACATCAAGATGTCCCTGGACCCGCCACTTTGACCTCAAACTGGCGGGACCTTCTGGAAGCGCTACTCGGAGGCAGGTAATTCACACCCGAAAACTTAGTACTACATATGTACAGGTATATACTCAATTTTCAATACAATTATAAGTGAGAAATTCAAGTTATGTGATTAAAACATTGGTCCCGCCAATTTGACGATTCTTTTTATCGCTGAATTCATATGAAAATCGTTAGAGCTCGTGCAAAATCAAATGGGGACACTTATTACGTCCCTAGTACATGAAAGTGTGTAATTTTCATATTCATAAACTAAGTACCTACATCAAAAGTTATCTATCATTCATCGTTACCTTTAATGGACGCATCTATGCAGAAATGAAACAAGCGAAAACGATTTTCATAATTATATTTATATATTTATTGATCCAACTACAAATATAACTTTTGCCTTTAGTGTTCTAATGTTAATAAAAAATAATTTTGTTAAGACTTATTTTTGCGCATATATTAAACAATTAGGCACTATGTATGTTTGACTCTTCTTAACTTTCGTCTCTAAGTCATCGTAGCACTCCCACTTACTAATTATGTATTCGAAAAATTTGAGCTCGATAATGCCCGATGCCGCTAGGTGTAGGTGGAGCTATAAACTCTATAGCAGATAGAATAAAATAGCAATTCCCTTTTAAGACAATTTATCTCGGAATTTCAAAAATGTTAATCTTCTTCAGATCATTAAGTTCAAAAAATATAGTAGATATGTTTGATATGTTTGATTGATAGTGAGTAGGATATGGTTTTGATACCATTGCATCCAGATGCTCTGCATGATAACATTTGATCTTGAATCATTTCATCAGCTGATTTATCACGCTAATAGCTCACGTAAATACGGATATTAAAATAGGCAATATTACTACAATTAACTGTTGTTATCAAACGCATTCAAATACAGAATGGCTACACGGTTCCGCCGCATAAAACGGTATGGTTGAAACGCAATCGAGTAACTACCCTCAAGTTCAATTATATTTTCTCATAACTTATAGAAACGGTTATGAGATATTACATCGTCAAATAAAAACTAGGTACGTAAAGTAATTAGGGTTTCCACCGATCCAATTATAAATCAGAATCATTTTCATCACAGACATCATCAGATTGTTTGTTTCATTTCTGCATAAATCTGTCCCATTATATAATTATTAAAATAAGCTAATGAAACTTTTTATTACTTGTAACTTTTATTATTAGAACACTAATGGCAACAGTTATTATTGTAGTTGGATCAATATACAAGGTGTAACAAAATAAACGCAAGTCCTGAAAGTAGTTTGCTCATTATTGGTGCCGATTCCCTTGTTTACAAACTAAACCAAATTTAAGTTCAGTGCATCTTTTTCTTTCTACTTCATTAAGAAAAGGACAGAAGATAAATTTTAGTTTAGTCCTGTCAAATTAATCAGCGCCTGACACTACTCCATACAAATTTAGACGTGATTAAAAAATTGACTACTAAAATTACATCAAATTACGTCAGGTGCTGACTAATTTGACAGGACTAAACTAATATTTATCTTCTGTCCTTTTCATAATGAAATAGAAAGAAAAAGATGCACTTAACTTAAATTTAGTTTAGTTTGTGAACAAGGGAATCGGCACCATTGACTACTGAATCCATTTTAGTAACTATTATTATAGGTATTTTTTTTTTTTAAATTATGTGTTTTGCAATATTGAGCCAAAGAAAATTATATCTTATTGCAATAAGACTCAATTTTAAATGCATAAAGTAATGCGAGGGTCAACACGATTTTCTTAATAACAATAGTTAGCTTTAAAAAAAATTGTTTTAGTCATTGTATAATGCTTTTAACTCAATATTCTAATTGGTCTAAATGAGGTCTTGCGTTAATTATGTTACACGTTGTATATAAATAAAATTATCAAAACCTGGCTTGGTTTTAGCTGTGTCCATTTCAAAGATAAATGATACGATGAAGCGACGAATGATAGATAACTTTTGATGTTCTTAGTTTATGAATATGAAAATTACACACTTTTATGTACTTGGGACGTACTAAGTTTCCACATTTGATTTTGCACGAGCTCTAACGATTATCATATGAATTCAGCGATAACATGAATCATCAAATTGGCGGAACCAATGTTTTAACACAACTTTAATTTGGCACTTACAATTGTATTGAAAATTTAGTATATACCTGTACATATGTAGTACTAAGTTTTCGGGTGTGAATTACCTGCCTCCGAGTAGCGCTTCCAGAAGGTCCCGCCAGTTTGAGGTCAAAGTGGCGGGTCCAGGGACATCTTGACGTACTTTCTTTACCTTTAGAGGTACAAATGTCTTGTTTTGGGTACAAATAGTACATATGTAGTACAAACACTTTAATGTGATAAATTTCAAATTGGGGACTTGATCCCGTCATCTTGACGCTGACGCGCCTCTCGCTATTCGACAAAACTTATAATCAGCCCGTCAGCCGCACGTTAATGGTGACAATGTGACGATAAAACACCTTATTTCGCAAAGCAGCAGTTGCCACAAAATTACATTGCCTCGCCACTTCACGCTTGTGTAAATCCAGCATAGCATTTATATAAAATATAAAATTAAAGCTACAGACATTAAAATTCGATCAGATTTCTAGTCTACTATACCTACTGCATAAAAAGGGCGCGCCATGTCTTTCAGTATGACGTCGGTTATGCACAAAGAGCGGCGTTTCAAGCTCAGTTCAAGGCTGCTCAGCACCGCTGCTCGAGAACAATTGATAAATGGAGTTACTAATCGCAGGACCAACTTTGCGATTAAGATCTCCGAACTTCAAATCCGCTAGAAGAGTCTCGCCCTCTTTCCTATCACATTTAACGTAAGCACATAACAGAGAACGCGGTGTCGGGTACTTTTTAGTTATTGCCAAAGCTTTGTCTACAGACATTCCTTTCAGTTGGAGAAGTAATTTGATAAAGGTATCTGTTACTGTAAGTGGCTTGCTTTTAGCAGATGCTTTGTTAAAGTAGTCAAATGTCATCAGCATTCCGCCTTGGGGATCAGCATTCCATCCTCGTAGATGTTTGTCCTGAAAAGGGGAGATGCGACATAACTTTTTTGAACTGTGCCACACCAACACAGCTATTGTGTGGGTAGTAACGCTGCTTCCACGTTGTCGCGATAAGGCGAACTCGCACACCGCTCGACGCGCGACGTCTCGCTAGACACAGCGCGCGTCGTATAGTTCGCTTTATCGCGACAATGTAGCCGTAGCATAAGAAACATAAATGATGATTCAAATACCTTATATCTGATTGTCAGCCTTTTAGTCAACATAGCCAAAAATCGAGCAGAATTTGTAAGACATTCTGTCACATGAACTTTAAATCCATCTTGGACTCTTATATTAGCTATCGCCTGCGTCAGATTCTGTATAGGCAGTCCCACATTCTTGTTCTTTCCATAATTTTCCACCATGTAAATTACATTATCAATTCCAGATTTACGCAGTCGGAATTTCTGCTCGTGGTATCGCCCATCTTTGATACTGGCGCCAAGATCGTCCATTCTCTTCCGTTCTATAATGAAAGGTAGAACCAGTTCCTGGCCTTGGTTGACTTTATGTTTCGCTATCCATGTGAAGTCACCAACTTTCAGACTCCTGTAGTCATGCTTCAAGTCTGGATACTTATTGAACTGAGCTACTGTGGGATCATTCTTCTTTCTAAGCCTATGAAAATGGTTTGAAATCAGTAATGTAATAACAAATAATAGACCTTTTGTTTTGATAGCCCAACAATGGTTATTTGACTTTTTAGAGATATGACAATTATCTAAGCCTCTGAATTCAAGTATAGGTATGGGCTTAAGAGTAGTCTTACACCTGAGAGACTATTTATGACTGGCCTACAAGAAAAATCAGAGCTATCTGATAAATTTGGAAAGGATCCCTAATAAATTCACACACACTCACATTTCTCTTCTCTTATATTTTCCTAACGCTTCTGTAAATTAGTTGATAAGTAACCATAACTATATAAGAAGTTTATTGGTGTATCAACACAGTTTATGTTAGCATAAGTTTTGGAATCACTGACTCCCAAGTCACAGGCAATACCTAAACCTAGTTTGGGAGCCAGGAGATATATTAGTCTCACATCTCTGTACCAAATTATTGTACAATTGATTTTGTCACCAAGAGATATTAATGCATTATATTAAAAAAAAGTACATTCCATATTTAAAATAGACACAATATCCTGCATCCACAATAAAAGTTCAAAACAGCATGCTAATACACTCATTAAGATAAAAAAACACAGGACACATACCCGCCAGTTTCATTTTTATCAATCAGTAATATTATATCAAATGTGCCAGGTGCCATTTCAATTATATTTTGTGCATCTATATTTTCAGAAGCAGATGGAATTTCACTATCAACAAGAACAAAATCGGCATTCTGTTTTACAGAACCATTACTAGTTGATGGCATGCCCTTAAAAATTATATCATTCATGGCAGGTATACTTTTGGCATCTTCTAAAATCTCTCTAGCCAGTTCTTCGCCTTCTTCAGTCAATGTGTATTCAGCCTTCTTCCTCTTGTTATATATCACTAATCCCTTTTTCTGCAGTGTCGACATACTAGACCAACCATTATAATAGGAATCATTTTTACGTCGCACTAATGATTCTTCTGCATGTTGCTGGGCTTTTTCTATCAACTCTTCCTTAGTCAGTGCACATTTATCTGGGTTTTCTAAGCTGTGTTCTAATAGCGCAACTAGTATTGCATAGCCTCCAGATCTGTGAGCGGGCTTATACTTGACAGCTTTTTTTTCTCCCTTTTTAGCCTTTGCTGTGCCTTTGTCACTATTTTTAGTACTGACAGACTGTGTAGTAGCCGAGTCTTGAACCTTGTCTACTTTGATATGTTGTAACTTAACATAACATTCAGTATTTAGTTTTGACGAAAGTTCTACTGTCTTAGTGAGATGAACACTTAAGTATCCATCCAAAGGTAGACAACTGCTTTTGATGTCTTTGACATCTTCCCTGAAAGATAATGGTGATGTTTTTGATACAGACACGTCGGAACCAGTTGCTATTACCTCATTACATCTTGATTCACTATTTTTTGATAAAATGTCATTCTTATTGTCCTGATTTAACAACTTATCGAGATACGTACACAACCTTTTATCAAACCCTTTCAGAATTATACATTCAGCTCCTGACTTTAACGGCAAAGGGTATTTAAGCAGGGATTCCCGTGCCTCCTTAAGCATACCCTCAAGATTGCTTTTGGTTAATCTGGCATCCTCATACATTATTGCTACCCAGTCTTCAAAAATAGGATTTGGTCTAATCCGTTTACAAGTTACTTTGTTATTCATCCTGGAAACTTCACCGATGCGCGCTTTTCAGCTAAATAATCTAGAATTAGAAAAGTATTAATGGACTCGCTGCGCAAAGTATATGGAGTCAGTCTTGAATGTATTCATTTTATTAGGCTTTTGTTAGTTAAATTTAAATTAATATTCGAAATAACAATCATTATTCAAAATTTTAACAAAATAAACAAATTATAATATATTAGTTTGTCAGTTTCACATTTTGACAATATTCTGACCCATAGACATTTTACCAATGACCAGATAAAGTAGTGATTTACTTAAATAATCGACTATATAGTCTGTGTGTCATCTATATCATCTGTGTAGGATTCATTGATATCTGGAGGGAAAACATTTTTAATTGCCAGTAAAATGAATGAGTGATGAATTTTAATTTACCTATTTTATGCATTTTAAGCTGCGTAGACAGAGAATGCTATAGACAGACAAATTGATGTGTTTTGTCGCATTCACACAAGAAAAAGAGCAAGTTACGCCGATGTCGTGTAAAGAAATGAGACAGAACGATGAGATTTTTTGTTTCACGGCGCGTGCTAAACAAAGTTTGACAGATAGTTACCGTGTTCTTGTAAAATTCAGTTTTATGTGCTTTAAGTTTAGTAAATTATGTTATTTTATGTTGTGAACAATTTAGCCTTAATATTTCAACCATTAAATAAAAAAACATGGTGCGGTGTAGCGATCTAAGGTGTAAAAGTGATAGGTGGAACGAAAATGCCAGACTTGTCCTTTCATTCGTAAGTATAGCACTTTTTATCAGTAACTAGGCTATCAATAACATTTTACTGTGTTCATACATTGTGAATAATGTACCCTAGACGTAAATTCATCGATAAAAAGCACAAAATTAACATTATTAAATTCTAACCTAAGGATTTTGGTGTTGCCAATTTTCAATAAATTATTACCCACTTTTATGGCAAATATGTATTCTGTAGTGTGTATCCTAATCCTAACTAATATTTTATGTAAATACGAAATTGAGTTTATTTGTTGGTTTGTTTGTTACGTTTTCCCGCTAAAACGGTTGAACGGATTTGGATAAAATTTGGCACATCGGTAAATTACTTGGGTTAGGGCATAGGATACTTTTTATCACATGCGGGTAAAAGCGCGGGGCGCAGCTAGTTAATTGTATATCTGAAATATTAACGGCTTGTTGCAGTTTTCCTGAAGATGATAATTTACGTCGGAATTGGATCGTAGCTACAGGACGAACAGATTGGACACCAAAACCGTCATCAAAAATTTGCAGCAGACATTTTGATAAAAATAATGTTAAATAAAAAGAAGAAATTAACACTGCTATTACCGAATACAGTACCTATTCTGCTAAATATTCAGATATTAACATATTAAGTTTCGATACAGGTTTTATATATTTTCAGTGTTTTTAAAAACTGTTTTATACAATTATCTGTTGCGAACTATTATTTTGTACATTTTATGTGCAATAAATGACTGAGACAGGCTTATCTTAAACTCTGAAAGTCTGAACGCGATTCAAAATATCGATAAAGAATTTAAAATATATTTTTCCATAAACAACATCTAACATCTATTGTATTAACGTCTTAAAGGTAATATTTTTTTTAGGAATCAAAGGCCTGTATTCCACCATCTTCCTCCATCAGTTTACATGAAGAAATAAATATGGAAATTGAAAATAATAGCATTCTTGTAAGTACAGTATAATATAATAATTTCTAAGTACAAGTACACTTGGGAGCAAATAAATCGAGCCACTTCCTTTTTCACGCATTATGGTAATTATTTTTGGTATTAAGGAACGCATCGATTCGAAACATATATCGCCTAAAAGGGTATTTAATAACCTTTACAATGAGGGTAGTTAGTTGTCAAAATTTCATTTTTATTAAAGTTTAAAGGGTAGAATAAAATTATCGCATTTAATTTGCTTATGACATTTTTATTGTACTCTGTTAAGAAAAGATTAAATTTGAGGTTTTTGTTAATCATACCCATATTACTTGTTATTGTTGTCTTTATCTGTGTCTGTGTAATCAAAATAACCTGATAAAATGGATACTACACCGACGGAAGCTGCCCAAGTTGTAGCTTTACTTGAGGTTGGACACGGACAACGTGAAGTGGCACGCAGACTTCATTTGAGTCGTTCAAAGGTACAGCGGGTATACCGCAGGTATCTGGAGACTGGTGCTTTTGTTCGGCGACCTGGAACTGGCCGACCACGGGCAACAACAGAACGTGACGACCGCTTTATTGCAACCAATTCGTTGCGCGACCGTGGACTTAATGCTGTTCAGCTACAGCAAGCGTTACGTGACGTTCGAGGAGTCGCAATCAGTAGGTGGACAGTGAGACGAAGACTAAAAGAACGAAATTTAACATCACACAAACCAGCAACTGGCCCAAAATTGACTGTAGCTCATCGCCGATCTCGCTTGGAGTTTGCTCGAGAACACATTAATTGGACGTTAGAAGACTGGAGGTCAGTTTTGTATTCTGACGAGTCAAGAATCTGTCTTTTTAGCAATGACGGGAGAAACCGAGTGTATAGACGTCCTGGTGAAAGATTTGCCCAATGTTGCATTCGAGAAACGGTGAGTTTTGGTGGTGGTTCTTGTATGGTGTGGGGAGGAATTTCTCTAGACGGAAAAACGGAACTTGTCTTCGTCGACCCCGCCAACGATGGCAATGGTAGACGTGGATTAACAGCTGACCGATACATAACTGACATTCTTGAAAACCACGTAATGCCGTATGCTGGTTTTGTCGGAGAAAATTTCTTGTTTATGCATGACAATGCGAGACCTCATACCGCGCAGATCGTTACGGATTACTTGTCTGCGATCGGGATTCAACAAATGGTATGGCCAGCACGAAGTCCTGATTTGAACCCGATCGAACACCTATGGGACGAGCTAAAACGGAGAGTCCGAGCCAGGGTTCCCGCTGTTTCATCCATTCCCGAGCTTAAAGTCGCTGTGCTTGAAGAGTGGGAGAACATACCACAATATGTCATCGTAACGCTGATCAGATCGATGACTAATAGGCTACAAGAATGTATCAGGGCCCGGGGGGGTAATACCAGTTATTAAGAATATTTTTTTTGCAATAATTTTGTTTTTTATTGTTTTTATGGACTGTTTTAGCCCTACTAAATTTTCTATCAAAATTACCATTTTTCTTGCAGAGCCAATAATTTATCATTCAATAAGGTTGTTATTCAATAATTTACCCTCATTGTAAAGGTTATTAACTAAACTTTTAGGCGATATATAGTTCGAATTGATACGTTCCATATTACCAAAAATATTTACCATTTTACGTGAAAAAAGGTAGTGGCTCGATTTATTTGCTCCCAAGTGTATTTGTACTTACAAATTACTATAATATACTTATTGAAATACGTTATTTACGGACAATTAAGGACAATAACATGTAAACTCAATAAAAGCTAATTAAAAATAAACTTGTTGTATTATTTACTCACAAAGCCAGATACTACTACCATCTAAGAAAATGTAGGTATTTAGAATCACATCATCATCATCCATTGTCACTCTCTCCTGCTCCTAAGGGGTTGAGGGAGCATGCGTAGTTCATGCAAACCTAATAAGTACCAAAATAATTTGTAAATCAAACATATTCCTGTATCTAGGAATCTGTAGCTAGGGTGTATTTATTCTGATTGTATTACAGAATATCTAGGTTCCCAAATATGTATTTTGAACGGACACTGATTTAAAGACCATTTATGAGAAAAATAAATTTTCTATAGACATTTTAAATTGTGGGGTAACTTTTCCTCACACGGTAACCCTAAATGTGTGACGTATTTTTGTTTTGTCCCTTTCTGCGACACGCTTTGCAGGCGTCTATAGCATTCTCTGTCTACGTTAAGCTGTTTTATTTATGTCATGGATTCAGTAAAAACTCCCGAGCGATAAAAAAAATATAAAAAAAATCGACTTGTTTTTTTTGTAGTAGCTACTGCATCCCCCTCCAAAAGTGATAGACTTTTTTGTACAGAATATGCCGCTTATTACTGCAACTCCTGTAGATCCATATTTTCGGTTTCTTCTGTTACTACTTCAGGCAACAACAAAAGCTGTTTAACATCTGGAAAATAATCGAATTGTTTTGAGTTGCTGTATTTTGGTCGAATATGGGATAAATATGGGTCTGATCTAATTAAAAAATTATGGAGCAAGTCCTCATTGGTCTTCATCCTGTTTTTTCTTGTGTGATATTCACGAACTCTTCGAAATTCTTTATTTCTTGCTTCTCCCGCTTCTTCGGAAAGAATGCCAATAGGCTAAAGTGATGACAAATGTCTGCACCGTGTATGAGTAGCTTGTACACACTTGCGGGCATAAACCATGGGTATAGGTGAACATTGAACTAAGATCTCAGCTGTTTCTCTGCAATAAGTCCTGAATATTTCAATATCTATGGCATATCCTGATGAAATCGTTTGAAGAATAACCGCAAAATGCTTCAGTAGACCTTTGTCAATCTTGGTTATTTCGGCAGATTTCTCATAATCTCTAAAAAACCTTCTGGCTGTGTTTCCGTCGTTTGTGGTTCCAAAGCCTTGCTTCACAAAATCCACAAGTATTCCCATTTGCTGTTTGAATTCTTCTTGTGTCAAATGTTTCTTCGCAGCTTTTAGTTGCTTGTTATCACCTCGTGCAGTCCACATCTCAAAGTCCATGTTCTAAGATATGTGTAGAATACACTCCATACAACGAATCCACATATGAAGAGTAGAAAGTCCATATTTATAAACATCTTCTCGAACATGACAGACAGAATGAATTAATGGATGGATGAATGAACAGATGAATGGATGAACAGACAACAGAATACATCAAGCAAGAAGAAGCTGCATTGATGCAGCTTCTTCTTGCTTGATGTATTCTGCTGTCTCTTTACAAAACTCGAACTTAATGGGCCTGCAATAATGTGTAGAAGAAGGTTTTGGGTAATCACTGAAGTCTACATCTTCACTCCTTTGCTTGTAGGTGCTTTGTGAAGAAGCTCCATCGAAACCACATTGTCATTTACTAATTAATTTCAGTCCTTCAGTTGACGAATCAATCTGGGTACCTACCGGTAATTTGAAGAATCTTCTGGACTGTCAGATCCAATAGGGCTTGAAGCTTCACTCTGGCTCCTCTCTCAGTAATTTCTAAATCATGTGGCATCTCTTTTTAGCTTCAAGGAGTTTGTGATACGATGATTACGCTGGAACTTCACAATCTAACAGCGCTTGCGCACAAGTATTTCCATTTTGACAGGTTCAATGATGTATAAAGACCAAGAGCATGATCTTCATCAAAAGTTTTTTCCTGTTTTTCTTAAACAATGTGGCTTGAATTGAACAATAGCAACACTATCAGGGTTCTTCGATAGATGGTCAAGAACACAAGCTCAGTCATTCTTCTTGTCTATCCTAAGTCTTTCGACTAATGCAAAAGTAAGTTCTTCCGGCGAATAGTCCAAAAGAGACTGAACGTCTATTCTTCTGTTTGTTGCTGAGGTCAACAAAAGGCTTCCTAATCTGAACTTCGTTAGATGTGCCCACAGTTGTTGTACTTGATGTCGACGGAATCACAGCTGCTGTGGTATCGATGTCAACTGAAGTATTGTCTGACGATATGTTTTCGATAACTTCATCTTGGGCTTGAAAAATCTCAGATAAATTAGTGCAATTATAAAACAGTAGTGCAATTTGGCCACGTAATATTTGATTGTATCCGCGCAGCATGTCTATTCATGAAAGTCTTCTGATCTCTAGAAGCACATGCCCATCTGCGATTGATATTACTGATGTAGTTCTTCAAAAAGGTTTTGATTATTTCTAAATCTTCCGAACATGTTTCAACTGGGATATGTAGAATAATAGCTTCATAGAGTCGTGCCTAATTTATCATGTCTCCTTCAACACGGAGGAACATAAAAATGTCCAAGTTTGTAACAAATCCAGCCATAACGAAACTGACTAAACTTTCACACAGCACGGATAATTAGATATGTTGCTTCCTCAAGGGTTGCGAAACAAGTGCCTTTAATCGTTGGAAGTCGCTGCGTCCCCGTAAGGAGGCGCGGCGAGCGGTACCGGGGCATCGCCCCCGGCCGCGGATGCAGCATGGTGGCCCGTAAATACGGGCCCCTCATTTTGTTTGCATCCATAGGCACTGGTATGCAATCGGGCGCGCGTGTGAATGGTTGCTATGGGTTTTTCCGTAGGCCCGCCACGGCGCTGTTTCACAGCGCCGCTATCTTCACGACACCTCGGCGGTCTGTCCCCGCCAGGTGAGACCCCAGTTACCTGGAGGAGGCCCGGTGGGGGACGACCAGCGACGAAGGTGCCGACTCGACGCTCCTACAGAATAGGGTGTGTGGCTCCCGCCCATCCTGCTTCCAGAGATAGCCGGTCACGGTCCGGGCTAAGAAGCCGTCGTATGCGTGTGAGCGGTATTGTACTGTGTAACACCGCTCAGTATCTACGTGAATCGCCGCCCGCGCCGCGCATTCACGTGTGTGTTTAGGCGCCTATATAGAGGTGGGTGTCTTTCGGGTGTATTTCGTTTACGTAATGTGCCTATATTAACCTAGCACACGCTACGCAACGGATGTATGTGGTGTTGTAGAGTTCAGTTGTTTCGAGTAAGCCGCGTGTAACCTGGGTGCGGCTTACTCGGGAGTCAATCCAGTGCGATGGGGTCGTCGTCCGCTACCAGGTCAAGGGGTAGGTGTCTCGCGTCAGGGGGGCGCGCATGCCAGGGCGATATCTGCTTGACGTGGGGCCAAGCAGATGCGTCGGCACGCGCGAACATTCCTCTCGCGAGGCGCCGCACAAACTCATCCAGGCTTTCAATCCCGAGGTCCCGCTGGATGACGTCATTCCTCACGAAGCGAGGGGCGTCCACTAGGTATTGTCCGCAATGCTTGATTTTGTTGCGTCCGGCCATATTGGAGCCAAATGGTTCCGGCAATTTCCCCATACTGTCAAGCCATATTGGAACCGATTGGTTCCAGCGACTCCACGCGGTTTTACTGACAAAATTAGTACCACATCTTCAACAGCCAATCAGCGTCGTCGAAATCTCCGGTGGTGGGGGTAAATGATTATTTTATCACAGGAGTCGTTACAAATAGGCAACGAATCAGCACGTGTCTTTAATGTTATTACATAGCTAAAGTTGACGACTTTTATTAAAATAAAATAAACACATACTTGCCAAATGCTTGAATGCGTTTTAATTCTTATATAATTAAAAAATGATATTTTGAATTCAGCTTTTAAAAACTCGATAATATTTTTTTTAAATCCCAATTGAAAGCATCGTAGGCGTCAAGGCCGCAGGGATGCGCAATCAATTTATATGTTGTCGTATTAAGAACAATAGGTACCTACTTAACTTACAGAATATAAGGTTTGCTTAGCAAGCAAACCTTATACCGCGTAGAGCCCCGGCAGGAGGCGTTTGGCCCCCCTTTATTGGACAGGAGCCGCTTCAAGGCGGCCCCGGCCCTTTCTAGCCTGGCAGCCAAACGTCGGAAATGCTCCACGAAGTTCCACCGGCTGTTGAGGACAAGTCCCAGGTACTTCATTGTCGACTCGACGCCGATGTGAACCCCTCCTACCGTTATTTGGGAACCCGACGGTGGCGCGTTCCGAGGATCATGAAAACACATGGCCTCGGACTCGAGTCCCAATTGCCGGATCCTCTCGACGATTGTCGCAACCCCGTGTGTCGCTAGTTCGGCCGCCGCCTGGTGCGACCTCCCCTGCGCCAGGACCAGCGTATCGTCAGCGTAACAAACCACGCTGACGCCGCTAGGGAGGTCGGCGCGCAGCACCCAGTCGTAGCTGATGTCCCACAGATGCGGCCTCAGGACCGATCGGGTTTCTCCTTAGGATAAGCATCGCCACTGAGATGCTTTACAATGGTAGTAAAAAGGTAGAAGTAAATGTGCTAGTTGACTTTACAGACACGTTGACAGTGGAAAGTTTGGAAACCAAGAGAAATTTAGTATAGAAGTATGGTTTTGGACGGTTTTATTGTGTGAATGCCCGAGGACAGTATTGCGCTTAGAATAATATATTATCCTAAGGTTTTGTGAAGAAAATGTTGGCAACACTGACTGCCATAACTTCCATAGTTTAATTAAAGACTTGGCTAAAAAGTCCCAGCATCCAGGCCATTAAAATTAATAAAAAAAAAAAAACTTCCATAGTTTGCGCAGCGTCGTGAAATTTTGTTTAAGTTTAAAATACATTAATACAGTTACTAAAAGTTTTGTGATGTAGTGGGACGTGCAAAAAAGCAGCAAAATGTCGCTCGAAATTCCGTTGATGAGCACCGATGAGGTGATTGTGTAGTTAATACCATAATACATTTTACATTTTCGTTTAAAAGTTTAGTGTCAAGTGTCGTAATCATATTTTATATTTGTTTATTTAGGTGATTGAATTAGATCCAGAGCAGTTACCCTCTGGAGATGAAGTGCTTAGTATATTACAACAGGAAAGATCTCAGCTTAGTGTCTGGATCAATGTTGGTGTAAGTAAACTTAACCTCAATTTTTTTTGTTTATTTCGCTAACACGTAGCCCATTAATTTTTTCCACACCGCAATCGATTTGATGAATCACATTAGGAATCTCCGTTTAAAAAAAACACTAACGAAGGGATCAATGCATTTTTATTAACAAGATTGATTGAGTAATGCCAGGTTATTGCGGTATTTCTGAATAATTGGAGTTGATCTATTTGATTGATTATGCTATTAGTTCGATATGTTGACGTGTTGCCTTGACACTCTGTTAAAGAAAAAGAACTTCCAGGAATCTGATGCCCAGAATTGAGACAAAATAGGTTGAAAGGACTGTTTATACTGTGTAACAAATAAGTTCTTCTTCGAATTAACATTCTTTGATTTCCAGCTTGCATACTACAAACAAAAGAAGATCGATGATTTCCTCAAAATACTGGAGGCGTCCCGTGCGGACGCCAACATCGACTATCGAGACTTTGAAAGGGACCAGATGCGAGCTCTCGATATGTTGGCCGCATACTATGTCCAGGAGGCCAACAAAGAAAAGTCTAAAGACAAGAAAAAAGAATTGTTCACTAAAGCAACTCTTCTTTACACAATGGCCGATAAAATCATCATGTATGATCAAGTGAGTTGTAATTTTATTTCTAAATATCTATTAAAATCTTAATAATTTGTCTTGGAGAAATAAAAGATACTTCTTTTTGTCCGAACATGAGCTTTAAAATCTGAACTCAAAAATATGTGCTGCAGTACAGCAGAAATAATATGATTTTTATTAAATTTCTAGAACCATCTCCTTGGTCGAGCCTACTTCTGTCTTCTCGAAGGTGATAAAATGGAGCAAGCGGATGCCCAATTCAACTTTGTACTGAACCAGTCACCCAACAATGTCCCCTCATTGCTTGGCAAAGCGTGTATCGCATTTAACCGAAAGGATTATAGAGGAGCATTGGCTTTTTATAAAAAAGCCTTGAGAACCAATCCAGACAGCCCAGCAGCGTTGCGGTTGGGAATGGGCCACTGTTTTATGAAGCTGAATAATCAAGAAAAGGCTAGGTATGAATTTGGATGACAATGTTTTGTGATTGAAATAAAATTAACTTAGTAGCAGTATTAAGTTAGTTTTATATGCATTTATATTAGTTTGGGCCCAGCATTATCTAGCCTAGCAAATTCATCCTATGAACAATGAAAAAAAGAAAATGTATACACAATATATTTAAAAAAAACTATATGCTGTTTAACTGCCTGCCTGTACACAAGTAATTTATGGGTCATATAGACCAAAAGGTCACTGGATGTCCTGTGCAACAGTATAACAGTGGTATCAGGATGTTGTTGAGAGTTCTTGCTATGGTAGCGCATCGAAAATGCTAGCACAAGCTCGTACCAACCGATTTCACCCAATTGTGTGCAAGAAAACAGCTTCACTAATGAGGAGAGTGAGAGTCAGTCACAACCGCACCTAAGAACTGTAGCAGAGAGTTTCAGCCCTCCAATTGTAAAGTAAAGTTGTAAAGTAGTTCATGCAGAGGGTGATTGGTACTAACACTAGATAATAAGTTGTTTTAATATTATCTTAACACTCTATGGAGTTTTATTTCCGAAACAAAAATCATTATTATATTATTAAGTTAAGGCAGGGTTCTGCAACATAATTATAATAATTATATTTTCGTTTTTTTTTAGAATGGCATTCGAAAGAGCGTTACAACTAGACCCTCAGTGCGTTGGCGCGCTAGTCGGCTTGTCTATCCTCAAACTGAATCTACAAGAGAATGAGTCAAACAAAATGGCTGTGATAATGTTGTCAAAAGCCTATGCCATTGACCCCAAGAATCCTATGGTCTTGAACCATTTGGCGAACCATTTCTTTTTCAAAAAGGTAAGGTAGACAAAGTAGCTTGACTGTATTATGCTTTTATCTCTCTCTGTTATACTTTATATAATATGTAATTTACAGTAGATGAAAATAGATGTGAGTGCAATTGGTAGCATGCAGCCAGCATGCTACTCATTATTTGTGCTATGATAATGTTTAACCCTATGAGGCTGGCATAGTCTCCCAGAGTGCACTAAAACCTCAAAAATATATTAAGACGCGGACCGACTACGATTTTAATCGCTATTACCGCACTCACACAACCGCATCTGCGCGTTTTACGGTAATTATGCACACACTCGCAAACGCTAACACGGGCGTTTGTGTGCTCAAGGAAAGTTGCATAGTATACGTAAGGAAATCAGATGTTTTCTGTTGAATATACTTACTTATGACGTGCGTTCTAAAATTCGATGTACTCGTAATTACAGTGTCGGTTCATAATATGATACAATAAATAATTACACATAACAATTTAAAAAAAAACATCACTACTGTTTATTTTTATTACAGTACATGATAAACAGGTCAAATATAAACATTCCGAATTTTACCCGACTGCTCTAGAAGGGGAATTATGCTTTTCGGGTGTAAGTCAGTATCAGGGATGGAAGGGTTAATTAAATGGGTAGTTATGCCATTTCAAACTAATGTTTGTGTTTTAGATAGGTACTTAGTGGGTGCGGTAAAAAAATAGAAAACAAAACCAACATAAAGGCCCTCGGACCACTTAAAAATCACATAAACTCTAAATAAATGCAATAATATCACAGCTCCAAAGTGACAAATGCCATAATGTTTCTAATAAAATGCGGAGCCGGGACGGAAGCTAGAATTCTGAAAAATTTAGACGATAGAGGGATCATCCACGGGAATGGAAGCTGCTGCTGGCTGAATATTAGTTGGTATTTGCTAAAATTGGTAAAACAGTGCGTGAATTGAACTAAAGTTCTGTGGCGGACTACTAAGGCTACTCACTGCCTAATATTGAAGTGAAAATTCAGTCTCAGTGGAAATATGGGCAATAAAAATAAAATGTTGCGAAAGAGTTTTACAAGAAAAAGACGAAAAACTCGAAAAAATGATGGAATGTTTGGGTAAGTAGGATGATTACGGTATTGTATCATAACATTTGAAATTTGTATTTAGTTTAGTTTACTTACGAAACTGTATAAATCTATAGAAACGGCATTGACAATTTCTACAAACATTTTGCTAAATCCAAAAACAAATAGGTGCACTCTATTTTGATGTCTATAGAATGCATATTTGAATGCGCCTAGTGCAAACGTCTCTGGTCGAAGCAACCATCGAGGCGATAGCCATATTGCAATAGTAGGTATAAGTAACAAAAACAAACTTGCAGATAAATCAGAGTGCGTTCGTAATTATTATAATAATATAAATACTGCACACTAGTTATATATAAAGCATTTTGATTCTTTTGTAAGATTATTTTTATAATATTTATTGAGTCATTAGACCAGTGCCGATAATTTTTGAAAACGAAAAAAGTCACAGTAGGCTGAAACCCATTGGAAAAGAAAGAGAATATAACAAAAATGAAAGGAAAAATAATTTACGGGCGATCCGAGGTCGGGAAGTGGGGGTTTAAGGGTAAAAAGCGGTTTATCTCGATTTCCGGCAAATTTGAATTTTTCACATAAATTGTTTGTTGTCAAATTTGAATTTTTCACATGAATTGAATTTTTCACATAAATTTTGAGGTTACTTGAAAAAAGTGTGAATACAAAAGTTGTAGATCTTTTTATTACCTACAACTTTGCTATTACACTTTTTTCCATATGACTTGTAGTTTTGCCGGAAATCGAGATAACCCCCACTTCCCGACCTCGGATCGCCCGTAAATTATTTTTCCTTTCATTTTTGTTATATTCTCTTTTCCAATGGGTTTCAGCCTACTGTGACTTTTTTCGTTTTCAAAAATTATCGGCACTGGTCTAATGACTCAATAAATATTATAAAAATAATCTTACAAAAGAATCAAAATGCTTTATATATAACTAGTGTGCAGTATTTATATTATTATAATAATTACGAACGCACTCTGATTTATCTGCAAGTTTGTTTTTGTTACTTATACCTACTATTGCAATATGGCTATCGCCTCGATGGTTGCTTCGACCAGAGACGTTTGCACTAGGCGCATTCAAATATGCATTCTATAGACATCAAAATAGAGTGCACCTATTTGTTTTTGGATTTAGCAAAATGTTTGTAGAAATTGTCAATACCGTTTCTATAGATTTATACAGTTTCGTAAGTATACTAAACTAAATACAAATTTCAAATGTTATTATGATACAATACCGTAATCATCCTACTTACCCAAACATTCCATAATTTTTTCGAGTTTTTCGTCTTTTTCTTGTAAAACTCTTTCGCAACATTTTATTTTTATTGCCCATATTTCCACTGAGACTGAATTTTCACTTCAATATTAGGCAGTGAGTAGCCTTAGTAGTCCGCCACAGAACTTTAGTTCAATTCACACACTGTTTTCAGTCATAAATTACTTGAAAACTACAATCGAATTATGCACAGAGCGTCCGGTGCCAACCATCCAAGTCGAGCGCTGCCCGACGACTAAAGTATGACCGCGTAAGCTATTGTCACCACTATGGAGCGTCAATAAGATTGAAAATTGAAAATGATATTTGTGTTGAAATGTGACGTAAGCTGCGAATGGGCATTTATTTTACTGCTTTTCTTTAGATTATTTAAAATATAGACATAAAATTAAATAATGGTTTGGTTAAAGTTTTAAAAAAATGGAAAACCTACTAAATTCTTAAAAAAAAAACTGTTGTTATCGCTGGAAATACAGAGATCTTCGACGTCAAAGTTTATTTTTGTGCTACAACTTTCCAATTTTTTATTGGGAATATCAAACTATTATTTATTATTCTGTTCGGTTTAAATTCTTCTTTATACCCTTCTCTGTTCACTGTATTTTTCGCGTTACTTATTTTTATTACATTACGTCATACTCGACGTTCTAAGAAACCAATTTTTGGGAATATTGAGATAACACCCCGCCTTAAAAACAAATTATTAATAATACTGAACCATTGCACTCCTTATTACCATACGAAAGAGCAAGAACAAAAGGTGATGAACAAAATATACTTTTTTAAAACATGCTGCTATGAGATTTAATATGGCATCTATATTTAACGACTAGCTTATTTCTGCCGGCGACTTCGTCCACGTGATTGTTTTGGTTCTCCCGACACACCCCGTCGCATCGTATCGCCAGCGCTATTGCTTCGTTTTCGCTTAGCGTGTTTTCTAACTTTTTTTCTTTTTGCTCGGTTCCTAAGGGTCCTAGCGTGATGTTAAATAGCCTATAGCCTTCCTCAAGAATAGGGCTATCAACTGCAAAAAGAATTTTGAAATCCTACTGGTAGTTCCAGAGATTACCCCCTACATACAAACTTACAAACAATAAATTTTACCTCTAAAATATTAGTATAGATTTAAAATATTAGTATAGATTTAAAAGATACTGTACTGTGATAGACCGATGTATGAGGCGTAGGCTTGTAGTAATTGGGTCCCGCTGTCACACCTATATCACGGATACTGTTGACAATAACAATACTGTCACCATTTAAGACAACAACTATAGTATAGTTAAAATCTCGCTGCAGACTTGGTCATAAATCATAATCGGAGTAGGGATGTGCGCTAGTTGCGCGCGCTCAAGGCCATTATCGATAACAGAAGAATTTTAATTTTCTATTTTTAGTTTTATACATACGTTCTTTTGTTTATATATTTAATATGCTTTGTAGTAAATTTGGTAATAAAATAAAATAAAATATGTATTTATTTCTATCACCCATTTATAAATATATAAAACTATCGATATCACTCATCGACTGCAGTAATGCACAGGACTACGTGTACGAGGCCTGCCCATAAGGCCCGTGAGTGGGAAAGAGAGCGAAACACTCGAATGATTTATGACCCGAGTCTGCAGCGAGATTTTAACTATACTATAATTAAAGTATTTGGAGTATGGCAAAAGGAATATGTACGGATGGTAACAGGTGGCCTTCTGTATTTTCTGCCTACTCCCATGGTAAGAAGGCGTAAGTTTATGTATGTATTACACTATTTTCTTGCAGGACTACAGCAAGGTCCAACATCTAGCCTTACACGCGTTCCACAACACAGAGAACGAAGCGATGCGCGCTGAAAGTTGTCACCACCTCGCGCGAGCCTTCCACGCACAAGGCGACTGCGATCAGGCCTTCCAGTATTACTACCAAGCGACCCAGTTCGCGCCGCCCAACTTTGTGTTACCGCATTATGGGCTGGGACAGATGTACATCTATAGAGGGGATACGGAGAATGTAAGTTCTGTGAAAAGACTTTAGACATTTTTCTGTGTGTTATTGCATAACCCCACACGTTAAACTATAATTTAAATTTAAAACTGTAAGACTGGGGTGCTCCGTTTATTGTGGGTCCCATTTTGTGGATTGAATACTGAAATTATATTTATATCTTTATTTAAACAGAATAAATCGAGAAATAAAACAGAATTCAACAGTTGCCTGTACGAAACTTATGTTTATGAAACTTGAGCTTAAGTTTCTGTGTCCGTTTCATATTTAGTATCTAAAAGTGTTTATCCATGTATTTACTTTATTCACATTTCTTATTTTATTTATTTCAAATGATTTTTATCCGTTTTAGGCAGCCCAGTGCTTCGAAAAAGTACTGAAAGTCCAACCAGGCAACTATGAAACGATGAAGATCTTAGGATCTCTATACGCAAACTCGCCTTCACAGTCAAAGAGAGATATTGCTCGACAGCATCTAAAGAAAGTCACAGAACAATTTCCTGATGATGTGGAAGCTTGGATAGAGTTGGCTCAAATATTGGAACAAAATGATTTGCAGGTAAAATCTTCATGAATGAAACAAGATTTTTAACTCACAACTAATAAGTTGGCCAAGTTTGTGGTCTCCAAGTTGGCCATCTATCTCCAACATTTATTTTTGCCGCAGGGTTCTCTAAACGCATATAGCACTGCAATGAAGATTCTCAAAGAGAAAGTGAATGCAGATATTCCGGCGGAAATACTAAACAATGTGGCAGCCCTGCATTATAGACTTGGAAACTTGAATGAAGCTATGAATTATTTGGAAGAGGCGCTTGAAAGGTATAATTAAATTAGGAAAGACATAAAACATTCGGTATAACGGTTGGTCCGTGGATGATTACATACCAAGACGACTCCGTAACTCGAAAAGCACGATAAGCAGTTGGTCCCGGCTGTCATTTGTAGATCTTTACCAGTTGTTACGGGTCATCAGATGCCCGGAAGTCTGACAACCAGTCTTACCAAATGGTATCATATTATCCAGCAACTGGGTTGTGGAGGTCAGATAGTCCAGTCACTCCATGTAGAATACTGATATTCACCTGGTTAGACTGGAAGCTGACTGCAACATAGTTGAGAAAAAGGCTAGGCATTAGGTATAATATTTTACGTAATGAAAGATTACGGGAATGTTTCGTTTTGGACTCGAACGGAACTCTTATATGAAGAGACCGGTACCGATAGCGACTTACCAACAACACCAAACAAACAAACATTACCACACAGATCAAACAATTTAAATTTCAAAGTTTTTCCTATTTTGTCACTGAATATTGCAACTGAAGTTTCAACAAAATTCCAATATTTTAAACTCTTTCTCAGGGAAAAAGCGGACGCCGAAACATTGGATGCTCAATACTACAACTCTATAGCCGTGACCACTATGTATAATCTAGCGCGACTGAACGAAGCGTTATGTGTGTACAACAAGGCAGAGAAATTGTACAAGGACATATTGAAGGAACATCCTAATTACATTGACTGTTACTTGAGGTAAGCACTGTAGGGAAATAACATTTAAGTAACTTTGTTTTGTAACCATACAGTTTTTACTTTTTGCTATTTTATATTCCACACAATTTTATCAACAAAGCCAACAGTGTTTGCTCGTAGGTGTATTTTTGTTAATTATATCGAAAGTACGTAAGAGTGACGCTAACTTCGCGGCGTTATTGCAGTATTTCGTCCGTTTACGCAGCGCCTACGCACTGTCTATGCGTATCAACGCCTATACTGGACAAATTATGACTGGCACGAAGACACTAATACGAAACACGGATGATCGATATTCATAGATGGCAGATAAATATCGATGTTTAGCGAGAAAACATCGATGTTTTTAATAAAAAAAACAAGCAATGACGCGATGTCAACTATGTCAATGTCAAGTTGACTGTTACGTCATCTTTTTTGCCACCTAAAACATCGATGTTTTTTTTAATATCGATCATCCCTAATACGAAATAATTGAAAAGTAAAATATAACCAACCTTTACACAGGTTAGGTTGCATGGCTCGCGACAAGGGTCAGATCTACGAAGCATCGGATTGGTTCAAGGAAGCTCTCAAAGTGAACACAGAACATCCCGACACATGGTCGTTGTTAGGCAACCTGCATTTAGCGCAGCAAGAGTGGGGGCCGGGACAGAAGAAGTTTGAGAGGATATTACAGAACTCTAGCACTTCAAATGATGCTTACTCGCTTATCGCTCTTGGTGAGTTATTTTGTAGTAGAATATAAAAATGTGACTAAAAGAGAGGCCTCCTCTATTCGAGAGAGAGTCGGCTGTAGTCTACCAAGCGGGCCCAAGGGTTGGTAGATGTCACATGATTTCTAATTTTTGGTACTAGGACATGCCGGTTTCGCCACAATGTTTTTCTTCAACGTTTTGAGACTAATGGTGGTAAAATAATTTACAAACAGTAAAGCGCCTATCTGGGTTCCAACCTACGACCTACAACTCGTAAGTCGCGGCCGTTACCACTGGGCCACCACTGCTCAAAATGGTGTATACCCCTTTTTAAATGTGTTTATGTGTTAGAAGGAGTAATTCTATTAATTCTTTTTAATCTGTGTTATTCAGGTAATGTATGGCTCCAAACCCTACATCAGCCTTGTCGAGAGAAAGACAGAGAAAAACGTCATCAAGAGCGAGCGCTCGCCATGTACAAACAAGTGTTAAAGAACGACCCGAAGAACATATGGGCCGCCAACGGCATTGGATGCGTACTTGCACATAAGGTAAACGTTACTAAAATATAACATCTATTAAACTACTTTCATGGGTTTTTCCACTGCATAGATATGCAGATGTTGAGTTACGGAATCATGAACCCTATTAGATTTGTTATAAATGCTTTTTTAATTTTTTTCTCTATAAACGAAATCAATCAAAATCAAATGATCTATGTGAAATCTCGTAATTAAAAACGTTCGAAATCTAGTCGCAATCTCATCTCAGAAACAATTTATCTTAAAAACTTGTTAAAATGTAGGGAAATTCAGCTGGTCCCTACATTTGGACGAGTTCTGCAAACATAAATGTAGGGAACAGCTGTTTTTTTTTCGTGATTTCATATTTGGTCCTATAGTAAAAGTTATTCATAATGATGAGTACAATGACCCCTTAAGAGGTTGATGGTGTTCTACCAATAACCATGTATATTCATCACTTTTGCGGTAGTTGCAGTGGTGGGCCAGTGATAACGGCCCGACTAATGAGTTGAAGGATCGTGGGTTCGAAGCCAGACAGGCGCTTTATTTTATGTAACTAATTTCATCACCTCTGCACTGAAAACGGTGAAGGAAAACATCGTGAGTAAACCGGCGTATCCTAGAACCAAAAATACGAAGACATGCGACATCTACCAACCCCCACTGGGCCCACGTAGTAGATTATAGCACACTCTCTCGAATAGAGGATGCCTGTGTCGCAGCAGTGGGAACGTTATGGCTGATTATGCTTATCCATCTCTTTTTGTTGCAGGGCTGTGTAAACGAAGCTCGCGACATATTCGCGCAAGTGCGTGAAGCGACGGCCGACTTCCCCGATGTGTGGATGAACATCGCACACATTTATGTTGAACAGAAGCAATATATCAATGCTATACAAATGGTAAGTGGACTTGCATTTTTATTAGACTATTAGTTAATTCAATGAAATAATTTAAACAGCAAATACTGTTTATCTGTTATCTGTACATATTATTAATTGAAGTAGCTTTTGAGTCTGTTAGTGTGACCTCGTTGATCTTTTGAACCACGCAACGGGTTTTGATGCGGTTATCACTATCATTTAGGTAATTTTTATTTCGGAAGGTTAATGTATTTATACAGGGTGACTGGATCTGGACACGCCATAACAAATTCGCCTATAGAGGTCATTTACTAATTATTCAACCTTACTTTCCCTAGCTGAAATGTTATAGTTTGGGTGATATGTCAATTTTTATACTTTTTTCAGTTTTTTCCAAAATATGACCTTCAAGCTTTCATAACTTTCTTTTGCATTATTTTAGTAGTTTTTTTATTTGTTGCTAGTCATAAACATTGGTGATTAAAATATCTCGGAACTTCCCTCCAACTAGGTTTAAAAAATAGGACATTACTCTCAAAGATAAAAAAAATACTTAAAAAAAACTTTACGGTTAAAATCCAGCTACCATGTATAATACATTAATATCAACATTACAAAAAATAAAGAACTCGGATGTTTTGGCGAGTCTCTGTCTAAATATAAGAACTGTTTAATAGATTTAATTTAATTTAAGGATCTCTTCATGTTATCTTTTGTTTAATGTCATTTATAAAATGCTTAAAGTTAAGCATTTTATAACTTTTTTTATTATTTCCAGGTTTAACTTTTATATTTTAACTCTGTTAGTTTAAGCGCTTGGCTAAACATCAATTGTCGTGCCCCCAGCGCGCGGCCACAAATCGATAAAATAATACCTACAATAAATAAGGAGGAGCAATCGTTGTATCGATTCAAAAATAGTCAAAAAGTTTTTATTTTTATTTTAAATTAGCCTTGAATTAACCGCACTAATCACTTTCTTCGTATCACAATCGTTTCGACTTGGTAGGTACTGGTGCCTGTTGTACACCGAACTAAACTAACTAAATTATTACTAAAATTCCTTACTTTTGTTTGGCTATGAGAATCATAAAGCTACTCTGCAAAATAAAATTTCTAAATTTAAAAATAATTTTGACACCTAAAATCAAATTTGGCAATTGCGACTCCACGTGGTACTTGTTTGCCGTACCACGTGATTTTTTTTAGAGCTGGAGGCGCGCATTATGTGCAGTCTCGACATGTTTTGTATGGAAAATATGAAAAATTATTACCAACACGTTGAATTTTAGAGGTTTATGGATTTTATAAAGGGGGTAGAAATTTTCATTATTTTTGCGATAGGACACACCGTTTTCGAGATATAAGCAAAAGAAAATAAAAAAAGACTCAGTACTGTTTTTGCATCTGAAGTCGAGGTGTTGGTGTGAATTTTAGTTCATGACAACTAATTTTATTCCACACCTTTTTAATCGCGATTAAAAATAGCCAGATTTAGTTAGACAATCAACATTTTTGGTGAAAAACGTAAAATTCAGAATAGCAAAATTGCCATTTTCAATAAATTATAATCTCAGTGCCATCTTAGTGCTGTCAATCTAAAATTTAGTTAAGTTGTGTCACTTTAGTCAATTTCAGAATGGGAAATCGACGTTTGACAGGAATAAACAAAATTTTGGTGATTTTTAGTCTAGTTTAGAGAATTTTTTGACAAGAGAATGGGCACCAGTGTCACCAAACTATTGAAGTTAAATTGTAAGATACCTACTGAATTATTCAGTCGGTGTAACTAACGTAGTAATAATTGAAATAGGCACTTGCCTCTCAATCACTTCCACTTTCTTCGACAGATTCGAATAATTCCGCATCGTCGTCACCTTCTAATATTCTTATGAATTCCTCATTATTCGTAATTATTGAAATGTGACTATTTTATCGACAATGTACAAATACCCACGAACAACACTAATAGAAATTTCCATTCGTTTGATGCGACAGCCGCGCTAGACTAACTAGAGAAATGTGTTGCAAACATAGGCGTCTAGGGATGGGAACTAACGTCAAATGTTGTCATTATACAAAGGCCCTGAGGTATATTTTTCTTGTGAATAATAAGGAAAATAATATCTCTATTTAATAATGGTTTTAGTTGTACCACGCAGTTAATAGGGCGAAAATAGATTAATTCTATTGTGTATGCTGTGGTCTTCGAATAATTAAAGGAGTACACCTACTTAATACCCTGATGTTGCTCTTTATTTCTGCGTTTTAGCGGAGATCCTTAATAAATAAATAAAACAAAGTAATAAAAACGAACGTTCACCCGACAGTACGAGAACTGCGTGCGCAAGTTCCGCATGCACCACGACGTGGAGTGGCTGACGTGGGTGGCGCGCGCGGCCACGCTGGCGGGGCGCGCGGGCGCGGCGCGCGCGTGGCTGCTGCGCGCGCGCCGCGTGGCGCCGCACGACGCCGCGCTCGCCTACAACACGGCGCTCACGCTGCGCCGCCGCGCCGCGCTCGTGCTCAAGGACGACCGCTCCGACCTGCGCCTGGTGCTGCGCGCCGTGCACGAGCTGCACGTGTCGCACCGCCACTTCACGAGGCTCGGCGGGCTCGAGGTACCGAGCATACGTGCCATCATATTATATATGTCTAGAGTAGGTATCGATTAGCTATCAGTGAATACCTTATGGGATAGCTATCTAATCGTAGCATAACAGACATTTTATTGGGTCCCAGTTGTCACCTAACAACCGGGGTCAGACAAAAAGTTAACATACGCGAAGGAGATGGAGAAAATATATTTCAGTCTTGTTTATTTTTACAGCTGGATCTAAAAAGTATGCTTGCCTCATTCTTGTTATTATTTAGTGACTTTTTTATTGCTATACTCCTGTCTACAATTTCTAGAAATATTGATCATCTGAACATATACTTAGATTTTTTTTATAGAATGTAATTTTTCTAATGTACAAATTGATTTAATATGCTATATCAGATGCTGAACCTCGCATGTGTAACAACTACTTATCACATGCAACAAAAAAACACTCACACCACCTGCTTGTTAAATTATTTAAATAATAAAAAATATTATATGAGACAACATCCACACAAGGTCTTCAGGTCCCGAACTAGGCAGAGCCTGTACTACGGTAACCTGATGACTGATATACATACTTGTATAGATAAACACACCCAGACAACGGTCAAACAGACATGTTCATGCACACAAATGTCATGAAAACTTAACTTAAAGTAAGTCATTAAAGCCCTGGGGTCTAGCCAAGTAATAATATTGTACTGAATTACATTATAACTCGCGTGTCAATAATGTGATTTGAATTTGGAACCTCAACTGTAAATTCGTATGAAAATTTATTAAAAAAATATATTCGAAAATCGAATATTACATCGCAGAAGGTGTGAACAGTAGACTATTTTCTTCGGGGATAAAAGCGCTCGAATCCCTCAGTGCTCTCAGTATTCTAGTCTTAACTAAATTGCATTACAATTCTTCGTTACGCTCAGGATTCAAAATAGCGCCCGTGACAAAAATCCCTGCCTTATCCCCTTCGTGAATAATCCAGTATTATCTTTTGTTACAGGCCAGTTCGGGTGCGGCGCGGCCCGAGGCGGGCGCGGGCGCGGCCGGCGCGGCGGGCGCGGAGGCGCGCACGTGCGCCGACCTGCTGTCGCAGGCGCAGTGGCACGTGGCGCGCGCGCGCCGCCAGCACGACGAGGAGGTCACGCTGCGCGACCGGCAGCGCGAGCAGCGCGAGGCCTTCCGCAGGCAACAGGTACACGCGGGCATTGTAACAGGCGAGCTCGTGCGCCGACCTGCTGTCGCAGGCGCAGTGGCACGTGGCGCGCGCGCGCCGCCAGCACGACGAGGAGGTCACGCTGCGCGACCGGCAGCGCGAGCAGCGCGAGGCCTTCCGCAGGCAACAGGTACACGCGGGCATTGTAACAGGCGAGCTCGTGCGCCGACCTGCTGTCGCAGGCGCAGTGGCACGTGGCGCGCGCGCGCCGCCAGCACGACGAGGAGGTCACGCTGCGCGACCGGCAGCGCGAGCAGCGCGAGGCCTTCCGCAGGCAACAGGTACACGCGGGCATTGTAACAGGCGAGCTCGTGCGCCGACCTGCTGTCGCAGGCGCAGTGGCACGTGGCGCGCGCGCGCCGCCAGCACGACGAGGAGGTCACGCTGCGCGACCGGCAGCGCGAGCAGCGCGAGGCCTTCCGCAGGCAACAGGTACACGCGGGCATTGTAACAGGCGAGCTCGTGCGCCGACCTGCTGTCGCAGGCGCAGTGGCACGTGGCGCGCGCGCGCCGCCAGCACGACGAGGAGGTCACGCTGCGCGACCGGCAGCGCGAGCAGCGCGAGGCCTTCCGCAGGCAACAGGTACACGCGGGCATTGTAACAGGCGAGCTCGTGCGCCGACCTGCTGTCGCAGGCGCAGTGGCACGTGGCGCGCGCGCGCCGCCAGCACGACGAGGAGGTCACGCTGCGCGACCGGCAGCGCGAGCAGCGCGAGGCCTTCCGCAGGCAACAGGTACACGCGGGCATTGTAACAGGCGAGCTCGTGCGCCGACCTGCTGTCGCAGGCGCAGTGGCACGTGGCGCGCGCGCGCCGCCAGCACGACGAGGAGGTCACGCTGCGCGACCGGCAGCGCGAGCAGCGCGAGGCCTTCCGCAGGCAACAGGTACACGCGGGCATTGTAACAGGCGAGCTCGTGCGCCGACCTGCTGTCGCAGGCGCAGTGGCACGTGGCGCGCGCGCGCCGCCAGCACGACGAGGAGGTCACGCTGCGCGACCGGCAGCGCGAGCAGCGCGAGGCCTTCCGCAGGCAACAGGTACACGCGGGCATTGTAACAGGCGAGCTCGTGCGCCGACCTGCTGTCGCAGGCGCAGTGGCACGTGGCGCGCGCGCGCCGCCAGCACGACGAGGAGGTCACGCTGCGCGACCGGCAGCGCGAGCAGCGCGAGGCCTTCCGCAGGCAACAGGTACACGCGGGCATTGTAACAGGCGAGCTCGTGCGCCGACCTGCTGTCGCAGGCGCAGTGGCACGTGGCGCGCGCGCGCCGCCAGCACGACGAGGAGGTCACGCTGCGCGACCGGCAGCGCGAGCAGCGCGAGGCCTTCCGCAGGCAACAGGTACACGCGGGCATTGTAACAGGCGAGCTCGTGCGCCGACCTGCTGTCGCAGGCGCAGTGGCACGTGGCGCGCGCGCGCCGCCAGCACGACGAGGAGGTCACGCTGCGCGACCGGCAGCGCGAGCAGCGCGAGGCCTTCCGCAGGCAACAGGTACACGCGGGCATTGTAACAGGCGAGCTCGTGCGCCGACCTGCTGTCGCAGGCGCAGTGGCACGTGGCGCGCGCGCGCCGCCAGCACGACGAGGAGGTCACGCTGCGCGACCGGCAGCGCGAGCAGCGCGAGGCCTTCCGCAGGCAACAGGTACACGCGGGCATTGTAACAGGCGAGCTCGTGCGCCGACCTGCTGTCGCAGGCGCAGTGGCACGTGGCGCGCGCGCGCCGCCAGCACGACGAGGAGGTCACGCTGCGCGACCGGCAGCGCGAGCAGCGCGAGGCCTTCCGCAGGCAACAGGTACACGCGGGCATTGTAACAGGCGAGCTCGTGCGCCGACCTGCTGTCGCAGGCGCAGTGGCACGTGGCGCGCGCGCGCCGCCAGCACGACGAGGAGGTCACGCTGCGCGACCGGCAGCGCGAGCAGCGCGAGGCCTTCCGCAGGCAACAGGTACACGCGGGCATTGTAACAGGCGAGCTCGTGCGCCGACCTGCTGTCGCAGGCGCAGTGGCACGTGGCGCGCGCGCGCCGCCAGCACGACGAGGAGGTCACGCTGCGCGACCGGCAGCGCGAGCAGCGCGAGGCCTTCCGCAGGCAACAGGTACACGCGGGCATTGTAACAGGCGAGCTCGTGCGCCGACCTGCTGTCGCAGGCGCAGTGGCACGTGGCGCGCGCGCGCCGCCAGCACGACGAGGAGGTCACGCTGCGCGACCGGCAGCGCGAGCAGCGCGAGGCCTTCCGCAGGCAACAGGTACACGCGGGCATTGTAACAGGCGAGCTCGTGCGCCGACCTGCTGTCGCAGGCGCAGTGGCACGTGGCGCGCGCGCGCCGCCAGCACGACGAGGAGGTCACGCTGCGCGACCGGCAGCGCGAGCAGCGCGAGGCCTTCCGCAGGCAACAGGTACACGCGGGCATTGTAACAGGCGAGCTCGTGCGCCGACCTGCTGTCGCAGGCGCAGTGGCACGTGGCGCGCGCGCGCCGCCAGCACGACGAGGAGGTCACGCTGCGCGACCGGCAGCGCGAGCAGCGCGAGGCCTTCCGCAGGCAACAGGTACACGCGGGCATTGTAACAGGCGAGCTCGTGCGCCGACCTGCTGTCGCAGGCGCAGTGGCACGTGGCGCGCGCGCGCCGCCAGCACGACGAGGAGGTCACGCTGCGCGACCGGCAGCGCGAGCAGCGCGAGGCCTTCCGCAGGCAACAGGTACACGCGGGCATTGTAACAGGCGAGCTCGTGCGCCGACCTGCTGTCGCAGGCGCAGTGGCACGTGGCGCGCGCGCGCCGCCAGCACGACGAGGAGGTCACGCTGCGCGACCGGCAGCGCGAGCAGCGCGAGGCCTTCCGCAGGCAACAGGTACACGCGGGCGTTGTTGAATTTTCAAATTTTTGGTTCTATGACCATCTTGTTTCCTCACGATGTTCTTATATGTATATCCCACGTGTTTCTTTACTACCATTGTAAAACGTTGTCTAAATATTTCAGCATCTCATTTACATTATGTTTATCTAACAGGACGACGAACGGAAACGTCGCGAGGAAGAACAAGTGAAGAATACAGTGGTGGCGTCACAGAAGCGTCAAGAGTATATGGAAAAGACAAAGAACGCACTTCTGTTCGCCGACATGCCGTCCGAGAACAAGTCGAAAGGCGGGCGTGGCAGGAGGCGAGATGAATATGTTTCTGATTCACCCGGCAGCGGGAGCGATAGGCCGAGGGAAGACGGGTGAGTGTCTATGATGTATATGCCTCTATTTTGTAAGAAAAGAAAAAGAACGCGCTTCTGTTCGCCGACATGCCGGCCGTTGAGCTCCTTAAGTTTTGAGTTGAGCTGCACGATTACTGACACATGCGTGCCCTGTCTGGACAGGTCCACTCAATCAGTGTGGTTTTTCCTCAAAAAACCATTTCAGACACCAACCTGCATGGTCTTCGCATGATCTGACCAAGATTATGTCTGGACTTCAAAAGACTGTGCCCTCTGAGTTTGTTTCGGCCTTTCTTCTCAGAGTAGTCGATAGGAAACGCCGACCTCATAAAATTTTTAAAATATGATTGACGTGTAAAAGCGTTTGTACAAACCTACCTAAAGAAATAAAATTATTTATCATTTATAACAAGTCGAAAGTTTCACCCGGCATCGGGACGATGGACCGAGAAAAATGAAAATTACAAACTTATAAATATGTTTTCAGACGTGAGCCGAAGCAACGCAAACGCAAGCGCGACGGCGAGGGCCGCAAGGGCAAGTCGCGCAAGAGCAGGCGCGGGTCGGGTAGCGACAGTGACCCGCCTAAGAAACGAGGCAGGAAGAAGGTGAGCTTATTACGTTATTATACAACTACGGCAAAGCCGAAAGGAATGGACGCCGTTTACGCAGCACTCTATGTATGTTTGTATTTACGTATGTTCGATCCGTAGACAGAGAAACTAATAGACGAAGGGACCCTGTAACCGCAGTCGAGACAGAGATAATATGTCAATGTGTGCGTATAATGTTGCCATAGTAACTGCATTCCCCTGTTTTTGGAGTGTTATTAGATGAAGTAGGATAAATTATTTTCAGGATTTAATTGAAACGAAACGAATTTTTTAATTAAGATTTATTATACTACTTAAATGTAATTGTAATGTAATTAATTGTACTTTTTAAACAGATTAATATTTTTATGTGCATACAAAAGATTTTCATAAATATACTGAGAAGGCACAGTCATTATATTAATCCCTTTAAATTTGTCTCTGAGGGAGTGTCTGGGACTTAATTTATAAATTGAACGAATTGCCCTTTTTTGTAAAACAAATATCGTCTGAATATCGGCGGCATTTCCCCACAACAGAATACCGTACGACATTACACTATGAAAATAACTAAAGTATACTAAACGTTTCGTTTCATTAAACGTCTATTTGTTTGCCGGAGAGCACGTATTTTTTTTGTAAGATTTGCAACAGCCTCAGTTTTTTTCTTTAAATCTGCTTTAAGTTTTTTTATTTCTGGGAGTATCTTTCTCTTCCGGCAAATGCAATTTTCTTCTAATGGTTATTATTTTTGCGTCATCTTGAAAATTGGCACTTGAAGATGTGGATGGTACTGGATCAGAACTCTCCTCAGCTGTTGAAATCTAAAATATTCAATCAAATTATTATTAAAGTTGGCTGTTGCCTGTTGGCTCGGAACGCATATTATGAATTAAATTCAAAATCAATCAATCAAAATCAAAAGTCATTTATTCAAATTAGGCAGAGAATCAGCACTTTTTGAACGTCAAAATCACATAAGACAGTCCCCCCAAAACGCCCACCCTTCACCACTTCCTAGTGCTTCAGCTGGGAAGAAGAAGTGGCGGAACAAACTCCCCAGCAGCACTGCTGTCTGTTCAGTTAGAAGAACTGGATTCTATACATATAGTAATAAATAAATTAACATTACGAAACACAAAAATATTAAAATTATTTGCCATATGTCAGCTAGCACACGCCAATATTTAAAACTATACTCAAGCATAAATAAATAATAAAAACAAAAACGCAAACAGAACTTAATACATAATAAAAAGCCTCCTGACATAAAGGGCGTGCCCGCTTACATATGCAATGCTGCATTATGTTTATATGTATATAGCTGTAACTAGTAGCCACAAATGATAAACTAGGACCTTCGAAGTAAAATAAAGAAACATTAATTTCTAATAACAATAACAAAACCATAGTCAGCAAGCTGACCTGTCACCACAAGCAGCACCCGTTCACGAGCATAACGCAAAGATCAGTCATTACCCCCCTCGCCATATTTGAGTTATTAAATCGCCAATTAAATATTAAATTAAAAATTAAATATGAGATAACATCCACACAAGGTCCTCAGGTCCCGAACTAGGTAGAACCTGTACTACAGGTAATCGATGACTGATATACATACTTATATACATATACACACCCAGACACAGGTCAAACAGACATACATTTATATACAGACAAATATTTGACTTGTCCGGGGATCGAACCCAGCTGGGGACCAGCGGCTCAGAAGGCAGGGTCGCTACCAACTGCACAAACCGGTCAGTCAAAGAAGAATGTCAAAAGAAGATTCAAGAAAAATGTCAAATATATTGTCAATAGAAGAATACCTTGATGGATTTTTCTGGGTCTTGTGATAATGACACTGAAGCTGACTTTGATATGGTTGAGTTATCACTTTCAACAACTTGTATCTGCAAGGTAAATCATAAAGTTATGAATTTTATTTAAAAAACACTTTATTATTTTATTTTAATAAATTCTTACCGCAATTGGTACTGCATCAGAATGCAGAACTGTTTTCTTTTTCTTTTTTAGTAGTACATTTTCTGGGAAATGATTGCTACATATTTTACAATATTTTGTGATAATCCAATCTTTTCTTCCAGTTGCTTCGATCCATTTTATACGTAGGTCTGGATCGTCTGGGAAACTAACGATAAACTTAGCTATATTATTAATACTCACAGGTACTGACTGAACGTCATTCCATAACGATAGATGTGTCATTCTTATTTGATCAGAAATAGGAGAAAAAATAAATTAAATTAACATATTTATAAATAACGAAGCTTCCCCTAAAAGATAATGCTATTATTTGATCCAATATTTTTTGTTTTTATTACATTGTAGAGCCAATATTTTTTATCGTGACTCGGGGCATTTTTGAGCTGACGCTGGCAACACTTACATGATATAATTTATTGGTTATGAATGTTAAAAACTCGACAAAATCCTATTATCTTCAGTTTTAATGAGACATATCGTTCCGTCATGCTATGGCATAAATAATCATCATTTAAGAAACTATAATTAGGTACAAAACCGTCGTACTTACGCGTGAAAAGACACACCGGCAATTTTCTTCTCACTATCGCTTTTACATGAAATAACACGACAACGCACCATTGTATAATCGTCGATGTGAAATACGGATAATTTCTCTGTCTTCTCACTGGATTAAAATCGTTTTTTATCATAAAAATAAGCAAAATTTTAACACCAAACACTATGACGGCACGAAGTGTCAAAGTTTGTTTCGCAATTTGAGTTGCCGACCTTGAAAAAACAGGTTACACGGTAAGAGACAAAAAAATTGATGGTTGTATCTCTGTCTAAAACATTCATAGCGTAATTTTCGCTCTCTTTCTTGTGTAAGCGAGAAAGGAATCGTCACTGCGTCTATTAGTTTCTCTGTCTACGGTTCGATCCGATGAGGTGACTATCGATTCGTTGTTATGGTCCGGGTGACATTCCAAAAAGGTTACATACATACTATAAAGAAACCCAACTGAGACTAACGACGACCTCCTTCATAGTTGCGTTTTAGTTTTAAACTCTTTTTTAGTGTTCCGTACCTCAAAAGGAAAAAACGGAACCCCTTATAGGATCCGTCCGTCCGTCTGTCTGTCAAGACTCTTTTTCTCAGGAACTCGTGGTTTCAATCAAGTTGAAATTAATATCAAATACGTAGGTCTACGGTCCCTCGGAGCTCTAAAAAAATTACGCTTCTAAGCCAACGCAATAGATAAATACGGCCATTTATGCGACATATTTTGATACTCGCAAATAAATCAAAACCTATAGGGTGGGTACTTCCCGTTGTATGAAGTTTGATCACTTTTTTTTTTGCGATTCCGACCGTCACGTATATCGATTTATGGGAGAATATTTTTTCAACTACAAAGTTGAACTTTGTTTTTGAATACTAAAGGCTTGTTTTACCACCTTCTGATATGTTTTATGATAGTAGGTAAGCACGTGTGTGTAGGCACAGTTAGCGACACAAGTCGATTCACATCAAAGACACAAACGAGTTTAACTTTCGATGTACGAGTATTCCGAGCTTGTAACAAATGGGGATCTACTTATACACTACCTACTACTGCTCTCTACTCTTACTTATCTTGGTATGGGGGATTATACATATATTATGTACAAACTTTAGTAGAATATTGTAAAATTCTGAAATGATTTATTTTTGTATAAGTACACCAAAAGCATATGATCAGCGTTATTGTCGCTAACTGCACATTGTGACACAGACTAATTCAACCGGTTTATAAACATACAATATTTTTATTCACAACACATACTAAATTAACACCTTATCAACAGGGCGAAAAGGGTATCGGTAAGCGCGAAAAAGCGCGAGCAGCGAAAGCCGCAGACGATAAACTTGGCGCGAAACAGCGCGCGAAAATCGTGTCCAAGGAAACGATATCGACTTCCGAGTCGGAATCCGACACCTCACGGAAATCGCGCAGCAGAAGTCGCAGTGGAAGTGGAAGTCGGAGTGGTGGAAGCCGCAGTCCGCCCGCTAACAAAGGACGCAAGAGGATTATGTCTGCGTCGGATAGTGATAGGTAAGTTTATCTTTGAACGTGTTATATTTTACTAGTTGGCAAATATGTAGGCAGGCTATTTAATGGAAAGAGAGCTATGGATATCTGCAATACCAAAGGCATTGCAATTTAAGAGCGTTGCCATCTCCTATACAATGCTGAAGTGTGAAGATTGGTCTGTAATTCATCGGTACACATATCCTTCAAACCGGAATACGATATCGCTCTTTGGCAGCAAAAGTATGTAGGTTTTCTGATCCTTCCATCCCATTACTTCATTTTACATTGCCATAAGAACATTCTTTATTTTCTGTTGTTCGTTCTTAATGTAACACCTTTGGTTCATATAAGACACTAGATTTTAGTAAAAAAAAATAATGTTATATTTTGTCAGATCAAGATCGAGATCCAAGTCCAAATCTCGCAGTCGATCGAGGTCGGGCTCCGCCAAGAGTCGTTCAAGGTCCAAAGGAAAATCACGTTCTAAAAGTCGTTCGAGGTCTAAATCCAAAGGCCGAACTAGGTAAGAATAGTTTTAAGTTTTTTTATTTTGTCCAGTCATTTAGTCCAAATCTCGCTTGAAGCTGGAAACAGCGCACTTCTGAGCAGCATTTAAAAAGCTATAATTTGATAATCCGGTTGGGGGTTTTAATACTCAAAGTCCATAGTCCTTCACTTTTTTTATCCTTGACCACTGCCAGTCAAAAGCCTCTTTCGCCTTCCAAACTGATGTATTTTTAAATTACCTACGAAAATATTTTAGGTCCAAGAGTGCGTCGAGGTCAAAAAGCCGCTCTAGATCTAAAAGCAGGTCCCGGTCAAAAAGCCGATCTCGTTCGAAGAGCCGCTCAAGATCCAAAAGTGTTTCCAGATCAAGATCCAGGTAAAAACTACTTTTTTTTTGTTAAATACATAATAATTATAAATTTTATACCAATTATAATATCTCTAGTTGGTTGGAAAGGGTTATTCGATTTAACACCCTAAGGTGGATACGTGGAAACGCATGTCCGAGAATCCACCGTAGGCCTAGTTGGATAAACGGAATTTATAGGCTTAGGGCGGATTCTCGTACATGCGATTCCGCGTATCCACCTTAGGGTGGATAAATGGAATAACCGGTTTGAAATATCTGAATTCGATCAGCTTTTGTATGCGACACCCTTGTATTTGAGGTGTTAGTCGAGTGATAGTACCGTCGTCGTCATCAGTTTTATAGTTCAGCTATTTTTATTTATTTACTATTATGGGAGATTTATTATTTATTGATCTGCGTAAGACCCACATTTCGCCTATTATGTTTTAGTCCCATGTAATAGAGGGCAAACCTATTGCCATCAACCGGGCACAAATCCAGACTCCGGGCTACTACTGAGAAATTCCCAATGGAAAAAACTCAAGAACACTATGCCCGATCCGGGAATCGAACCAGGGACCAGCAGTAGCGCCCATGTTCAACAGTAGCGCTTGCGACCAGTAGACAAATGAGGTGATAGGTTACACCTTGTCTAACCCTTCAGTTAATATAGGCGTGATGTTGTGTGTTATTTACGACGATTTTGTTATTGACGACACGTTTGGTGTAGTGGCTACAGTGGCTAAGTGTAGTCAGCGAAACCAAATGGTCCTGGGTTCGAATCCCGGTAGGGGCAAATGTTTGTATGATGAATATGGACATTTGTACCCGAGTCATGGATGTATATTTATAATATGTATGTATTTACGAAAAAAAAAATGTATTTAAGTAGTGTATCAACCATCTGGTATCCATAACACAAGCCTTAATAAGTGCTTAACTTGGAACTAGATGGTGCTGTGCAATGTCAGACGATATTTATTTATTTCTATTATTGTGGGATTAAACTACCCATTCTTGAAGGACCCTAACCGTAAATTAAAGTACCCACTCTTGAAGGTCCTAACCGTACATTAAACTATCCACTCTTGAAGGTCCTAACCGTACATTAAACTATCCACTCTTGAAGGTCCTAACCATACATTAAACTATCCACTCTTGAAGGTCCTAACCGTACATTAAACTACCCACTCTTGAAGGTCCTAACCGTACATTAAACTATCCACTCTTGAAGGTCCTAACCGTACATTAAACTATCCACTCTTGAAGGTCCTAACCGTACATTAAACTATCCACTCTTGAAGGTCCTAACCGTACATTAAACTATCCACTCTTGAAGGTCCTAACCATACATTAAACTATCCACTCTTGAAGGTCCTAACCGTACATTAAACTACCCACTCTTGAAGGTCCTAACTGTACATTTTGTTCCACAGGTCAAAGAGCAGGTCCCGTTCAAAATCTAAAAGCGTATCAAGGTCGAGATCACGTTCAAGATCTAAAAGCGGATCGAGAAGTAGATCCGGTTCTCGAGCCGGATCTCGTGCTTCCAGATCTAGATCACGTTCCGGATCCAGGTCAAGATCTGGATCCAGGCATTCTAGACCAGACACTCCGGTATCCAGGAAATCGGTATCCGCGAGTGAAGACGAAGCTTAGAATAAGTTGTAAATATTTGACATCCGGTTTTGCCTTTAATTTTCATTACCTACACGGTAGAACACACTTCATTTTCAGTTCTGTTATTAGTAAATATCTGCAAAATGTACTTTCGTTTGGACAGTTAAATGGTGGAGCCTTAGTTTTTGGACCAGAAAGTGTCGTTGAGTGTTAGGAAATATTGATAAATAATAAGCAATAGTTGGCTGGTGCATAGGCCACCACTAACACAACGGTCGCCGTCACTTTGCGACCAATGTTTTAAAATCCTGAGCCATTCACGTTGACTCTTTAACACTCCATCCGATTAGAAGAATTAAAGTAGCTAGAAATTTGTTACGGTGTTACACGTGTTTTGCGTGAACTGTTCTTGACCTCTAAGATGTCTGTATAAATATATATTCAATATTATAGTTTCCTGTCATTATTTACACTACAGCCGGCCGATAAGAGATTGCGTTTTCTTGCCACCCGTCAGTTTCATTCAAAGGAATACGTGTATTGCGAATTTGATCTTTATTCGTTACTAGAATTGTCGCACTGACAGGTGTCAGGAACGCATTCTCTCGACGGCCGGACTAGAAAATATTTTTATAACCTTACATTTATATCTTCCTCAACCATTATCTTCCAATGTAATAAAATAGACTTATATGATGTTACATTGCTAGCTTAGTTCTTTGGTTAGCCGTTAGCGCACACCACCGAAGGCCTGGTGGAGAGACTAATTCTATAATACTTGAACCTCGACTTTACAAGTATGCACACAAGGTCGAAATTAGAAGTTCGTTCTTTGTAAAGCGTCGTCACTCGTAACTGTGTGACGATCTTTTTCTAAACTTAAACTTATTGTACTTGCTTGTAAGGCCTTGGTTGTCGAGGTTTGTATCTGATCTGTTTTCTACTAAATGATCTGACTTTTGCTACCAAGTGACTCTTTCACCATATCGACGATCTGCGCTGACCCTAACAGCCAGTTACCACTTGTCGGATTTCTTATCAGTTTTTAATCAAATGACGACAATGACACGACTTATGAAAAATCAAAATCTGAATTTCATAAAAAGTCATGTCGTCGGCGACATCCAATTAAAAACCGGTACCCGACATGTGGAAAGCGGCGGTAATCGTAAACTTCGTTCTGTTAATATTTTCTTCAATACTTCCGACTTCAAGTAAGACGCAGCACAGACGACAGACATTATGCGAAGGAGTCTGCGGCACACAAAAAGGAAGAATTAATTAATTCCTTTTTGTGCACTGCAGTTTCCTTGGCACAAACGTCTGTCGTCTGCGCTGCACCTTATTAGCATTATTAGTTATTTTGTAACCCTTGTATTATGTTCTGTTATTTAAAAGAGCGATAATTATAAACAAATAAAAAGAGAAAATACCAATATTGTGTTTCTTTGGGCCGTTTTATAGGACGAAATGAGATATCAATTGATCCGAGTCTAAAGTGCAACTAGAGTATAATATCACGATACAATAAAAACTAAGGGATAAAACAAATACAATATCATGAAAACATTGTATATTTAAGTCCCAATTTAGAGTACATTTTTATATTATTCGCAGTTTACATTCAAGAAACTTAATGTTTTTACATACATAGTTTTATTAGGTTCAGCGTTTAAATAACTTGCAACAATTTAATAAATAGCTTAAATATTTTACAATTAACATAACACAACCATCATATTGGTGAAATAACTTCATTTGTTAGAAATTCTTATGAAACAATAAGTATTACACAATATAATACAAGTTGTATAACTGAACACTGAAAAGATTGAACAAATTGTGTAACCGATTCTTTATACATAACAGAGGTGTTCTTATAGTACACCCACATTTGGCCAGGTATGTCTAGTCCCATGTAAGAGGGGGCGAGCCTATTGCCATTTTTAATCCCTTTGACCGCTTGGTTTTATATCAATTTCCGTGCCCCCAACGCCCAGCTCATAAATCCACAAATAAATACCCACTACGACGAATGAGGTTGTGCAATGAAATAAATAACATTATGACTGACGTATACCTGAAATACATATGACTGAGGCGATACGGGCACGAAAACAATTGACTTATTAATCCGAGGGGAGTGGGGGCAAAAGTTTAATATTAAATTTTTCTGATTCTTTAAAATACGCATATAAATCAAATGGGTCTAATGCGGCCGATAATCTTACACATCATTTATTTATTTTCCTTTAACATAAAACGGCAATCGGCCAATTAAATTCAAAATCATAATTTTGATACTGGTATGTAAAAGGGCCCTAAGTTATAACACAGAATCAGTTGGACAACATAATTTTTCAATCGTTTCAGATTCAAAATTATACACTCTGAAAAGTGATTAGTCAATTCCAAAGTGACAATCCCAATTTACTGATAGATTTATATAATGGACTAAATTTTCACTATTAAAATCTTAATACTTACGTTTAATAATTGAGCGTCATAACGTTGCTAGAATTTCAGATAAATAATATTAACAATCAAATATATTTTGCTAAACGTACATAATATTGGAACGGAATCTGTATAACAATTAAAATCGTGGATATATTATGGCATTAACAAACTGTCATCTTTGTCATAATATTTAAGTGCATCTATATATTTTCATAATTAAAACAATAAAGCTCAATTAGGAATCTAAATATTCTAAATCTGAAAAAATAAGTGTTTGGACTCCTCAATTTTATTGAATTATCAAAATTCCGCGGTCAGACTTCGCTAAATTTAAAAAAGGTTCTAAATCTTAAAAAATCTCGATAGGTAAAATTTCTCACAATTTATAGAAACTAGATTTCAAAAGGTTATATAAAGATTTCTATTTTAATATTGAGAATAAAAAGATGAGTCAAAATTCGAATATGTGGCAGTTTTCGTTTTCTTTAAATCGAGATTACTCAGTTATTGCTAGGTATACTAAAATGGAGCAATTAGATATAAATTACTAAAACTAATTACTTTAATGTGCGCTAATATTATAATATATACTAAACTATTAATGACTAGCACTCTAGGTTGTCAGTGTTTCTATCGCTAATATTTGGTGAGATTAAACATTATATTGAAATGATTACACTATTGGGTATTTAAATACACTATAATCTTCCAGTCGAATGTTTTAGATCTAAAAATTATACTGTCTTGCTTGTCATATGTCATATGCGTGAATAAACCTGGCTGGCAAAATGTTACAATGTATTTAAGGGCGCGATTACTAATCTCAGATTTTGCACTGCATAACGTGTGGGACTGGGTAGATACTGGTGCCGATTCCCTTGTTCACAAACTAAACTAAATTTAAGTTCATATGCAATGAACTTAAATTTAGTTTAGTTTGTGAACAAGGGAATCGGCACCAATGTGTCTAAACTTAATTTAACACTGCGGGACACTAAACCCCCAGACGTAATAACAATAAAACTTCTGTGTTTCGATCAACAATGCCGACTAGATATCGGGTCGGCACAAGAAATACGTCCTGGTAAATAACAGCGCACTTGAGACGTGAGCTCTTATTTTGTTTAGTTCGCTTGAAACACAGCCAATGTAAACACGACTTTATCACTAGGTGCCATGGTTATAATTAGGTTGAACTTATAACTGTTTTAAACTTTTTTCACGCGGTCAGCATTTAGCTTTGATTTTGTGAGTGACCCGTTATCTAGTTGGTATTGTTGATCGAACAAGCCTTCAACCGATTTATTTTCGTTTTATATTGCAGTTGTTAGGTTATTAAATGGAATTATTATAATTTCGGAAGTTGCAGTGGCAGCAAAAGCCAGAAGCAAATTCTCAGTGAATTTCATTTAGCATACTGCTGTTATTCTAGCTAGAAACTAACATTGTTTCTTGCTCAAACAGCCATTGCCAAAATATTAAAAAATATGGAACATTATCAAAACGGCTGAATGAAATATTAAAAAAGGCGGTCTTAATTCTACATGGGAATGACTAGCCATATCATGAGTCATGACAGAAGATTCTTAGGACGATATTTAGACCTTATAAACGAGTATTCTACTAATACTTGGAGTATCAATAATACGAATGCGGTACTATAACAAACAATTTAAAAGTGTTAGTTCATTGTATAGGTATAAATCTGTTTAAATGCTTCACTTTTTAATATAATTTCGTACATGACGCTTTAACATACAGTCTCTAACTTAGAATGTAGGTAAAAAACTGGAGATGTTGTGGCATTGGCCATTTCTATTTGTTAGAAAATATATGAATCTAGGTATCTTTTCATGGATGAAATAAGCTCATAGGTCTACATACGTTTATCTGTATCTTAATATTATATTTACTGCATGTTATGAAAAAATGCCCATCCACAAAAATGTAAGGTGAAACAGTTTCTGGATTTTATGAAGGCAAAGGTGTGTCATCTCCAGCCTACAGTTCTAAGGTCCCTACCACATAAAAACTTACATTAACAGGCCTCCTTCGCGACCTGAGCGCCGTTGGTCTGCGTGAATGTGACGGTGCCATTAGGAACAGTTTGTGGGCCTCCTAAGAACGAAGTGAATGTTGTGTCTCTACTCATTGGAGGCTCCAAGCCTTCGATAGGTATACAGTCCAGAGTCGGGACTGTGTATTCCCTGTGAAGAAAATACAAGTATGAAGGAAATTGTCCGTACTGATTTGAAGCCCTAGCGACCGTGCAAAGTAAACGTACTTAACGTAAATTCGAACGATTTTTGAATTGGAAATACTTGTTTCGCAAATAATATTTATTTCGTTTGAACACTATTCATATCTATGGTGCTTGTCGAAAAAAAGAATACCAAAGTGCTATAGAATTGTTGTATTTTGGATTCAAAAATCGTTCGTACTTTACGCGTTTGTACAAGGCCCTCTAAGGATTCAGATCATAATCGATTCTGTTCAGACCTCATCTTATAAGAGTAGATTTGGAGTGTTTCCATCAGAAGCTCAATAAAAGAAAATTTTGTTTTTGTAGGTAGTTTGTAGGTTGTAGGTAGCTCTTATAAATGTAGTCATCAAATAAAACAAAATCAAAAAGTTTGAAGAAAATGATAGTAAAGAATTAACAGCTAATACTCAAAAAACCTGTAAATACAATTACTTACATAGAAACATTATCCTGTGACTGCACAGAGTCATTTACTAACTGCGGCAGCCTGTCAGGCTGTGGCACCGGCTGTCGTGTCGGTCGCGCGCTGAAGAGAAACACGCCGACCATCGCCAGCATGTACGACAAGAAATAAAGGGCGTGGAACTGAAACGGAAGGTATAATATTATTTCTATAGTGTATATGTTCTTTCCAGAAAATGGATCTGATGTTTCAAACTGTACTAAAATGAAAAAATAAAGGATTTAAACTTTAAATGCAAATCTATAAAGTACTTATCATAAATTAATAATTTCTAAAGTCAGTCTCACAAAACACCCACTTTTCACCACTTCCTAGTGTATCAAGTATTTATTGTTGTAAATCATTGGTTGGTAGCTCACCTTAAACTGAAAAATGAACATCCCAGCAATAAGCGTATAATAATCCGCAGACAGGAATGACAGATGCAATATTATAGACCCAGCATCTCTCAACATAAAACACTGTAAAATCTGGAATATTGTTTGCACAGAACAGTAACTACCCAACTGGATGATAGTGTCTAGTTCGTACCAGTTAAATGCCATTAACTCACTGAATTCTAGGAAAAATGTTTGGGTGCATGATACTACACTGCCGATTAAGCCAAGAAAGGCTAGGTAATCTGAGCAAGATAATGTATCCAGCATCATTTCTTGTAGTACTGTGACCATGGCATAGAGGAGTGAGCCTGCGAGGCACAGCATATCTCCGACAAGCTGGTTTTTGCCTGAAATAAAGGATTAAGTTTAAAAAAACATGAATGATTTGTTTCTAACCAAAATGCATGACTAATCAGGACTATACAGGCAATAATATGCAAATATTATGAGTGGGTATTCAAATATTTATAGAAAATTTTATTACAATCCAGCCAAAGCCAGCTGCAGCTCCTTTAACAAGAGCTTATTTTTATAATAAACTATAACTTTTTATTATGGTTTTTGAATGTTACTTCACCCACCATCAGTGGGAGCTCCCTCAACATCAGCCCACACAACGCACACAACAGCCATCAAGCCCATAGTAGCGCCCGCTACATGAACAACACCAAGCCTCTGTCCACGCCAAGCACCACCCACAAGTGCGGCCCCCACACCGCTGCATGCTAGCAGCTGTCAGCTCAGCACAGAGGTGAACCGCTGTGACATGACCAACAGCCAACTTGCTGTTACATCTAGGGTACAAGCTATTATTATGACCCACCATTTTCTGAAAATTTCAATTTTCATCAACATTTGTAATCCTTGAATTTTTTAATATTTAGATTCAATAGTTTTTTTGTTATTTTATTTTTAGATCCTACACCACTTTAAAGGTTTTAAGGTGGAAATAAATACCAGTCATCATCTGCCTAGCCTTTTCCCAACTATGTTGGGGTCAACTTCCAGTCTTATACCAGTAACCACTTTAATTTGGAAATAAGAATACAGATCTAAACCAAAATCAGGTAGCAATTGGGGATCACTGGCCTTGTTTCCATATTTTATTTAAAAAAACAACTTACTTAGATAGATTCTTGAGCCCATTGCAGAGCAAGGATGGAGTGAATAATATAAAGAGCGCTAAGTATGGCACCACCAGTTGTCCGGTTGTGGGAAACTGCCAAGTAGCACTTTGTAACAATGTGGTCAATATACATTTACCACTGAGTAGCAATGACAAAACTTGACCTAAAAGAATACTTCGCCACACCCTCCTGAAACCAACAGAAAAGATTATTACACTTTTTGTTCATAAAATAAGCAACAATTGAAGAAAATTCGAAATACTAGCCATCGCCCGAGCTCCGAAACGTAGTCTTCAATTTTATCACTAAAAGTTGGGTTTTCCATTCTCCTCTTGGATGTAGACTGAGTATTCAACTAAATACTGTATTGTATAGGATATAATCCTCGAGGATAATCAAGTTATTACAATAAATAGCCATAATTTTCTTCACACGGGCTGAAAGGCAAAACAAAATTTGACAATTGAATTTTTCGTTCCTAAACATACGCAGAACAGAGCAGACAAATCAAGTGGATAGAAAATATTACAATATAGAAAAAAAATTAAATCATTTTGTTAAAATAAAAAGGATGGTTCATAAACATTTTTTTTATGTTACGTAATGGACTTTTATGCGGGTACAACATAATCGATCGTTTCTATATTAAGGAAATATCAATGACTAAAGAATTCTTTAGTCATTGGGAAATATGGATATTGGATTTACTCAAAATGGATTCCGAACGCAATACGTAGGTAGCTTTACGCCACGCTGATCATTAAAAAAAAACAAATCTGTCACTCACAGAGTACATTTTTATACAGGGAATAGAGGTCTAACTCAGCGACAAATAGAGAAACTACAAGTGTCGCCTCTGAGTGCTGGTTTTGGAACTAATACCAACACACATACACACAGGTGCACACAGATGTACGTACGTATACGACCTCTAGCGCTCTACGTATACTCAAATACGACGTATTCTAGGAAAAGTAAAGAAAAAACAATGTTTTTAGATTACTATAATAATTTATTTCTTTCTTTTAAAACACTTTCTATAAAGTTTTTTTGCTTTTATTTTATACAAATCTGTATCATCATCACACTCTCTCTTATTTATTAATATTTTATTTAAATCTTTACAATAATTATATATGAAGAATCTACAGGATATTTTTATCAAAAAATCAATTAATGCCTCATTGTGAGTGGTGCATTGTACAAAATTAAAATCCACGTGCATTAATATAATGGTCTTGATAAATTCTTTTAAATTATTTTTTTCTAAATGTTCTTTTAACATTATATAATTAATATCCTGCAGATTCGAAATACAATTTAGGAGAGAGTCGCTGGGACTGCAAAGCCATTTTTTATTGGCGTATTCTCTGTACTTTAAATATTCAGGCTCATGTTCCGATATCAAATCTTTATTACATTGAACACACCCCTTGAAGACTCTTTTCTTAGCGCTTTTAACAAAATACCCGCTCACATATTGAAGACTGCCGATTTTGCGAGGATCATTTTTTTCTTCAAGGGGTGTGAACGTAATGTCAGGAATATTTTGAATTTCACAATGTTTTTGGTCTTTGCTGCCCCCGCCTGTGATGAGTACTTCATATAATGAGTAACAGCTGTCTGCTTCACAATTTGCCCCAGGGGCATGGATACTAGAGAGGTTGTTAACTAACAGTGTCGTAAAAGCTGCTTCAAATTTCTCCGGCGTAGGGTTTACGTTGCGGCATCCGTGGCTTCTTATGGACCCAAAGAAGTTTTCTATTGGATCCTGATTAAGATGCCGCATCCAAACTGACGTTACGCCGTATTTTCTAGCAATGTTATGTAATAGTAATTCAATGCCCTCTAGAGTCCATACCCAATTTTTTAATGTGGGAACATACTCATCATTTAATGTTTTTTTGTTAACAAAACTCATAGACTTCAATACATATTTTGATTCCCTCCATAATTTATGATGTACAGAAGTAGGCGTTGCAGGTCCAAGAAGAGGCTTTCCATGTTTCTTCCTTTTGCCAAAACTTCCGTTCACCAAGTCAAATAATTGGTCAAAAAAGAGTAGTATGTCTGCTGTATTTTTGGCTTCTTTCAGTATTATGCCTTTATCTGCAAAATAAAAATATAGGATATTGTAATTACGGTGTTTAATATCTCGCAGAATAAAAAAAATTGAATTGTTTAGCATGTACACACGGCTACACATCTAGATATACATTTCCAGTTTAAGCTGATCTCGCATTGCTTACAGAAATCCTATACAATTAGAAATCAGCTTATACTGGAAATGTATAGCTTGATATGTAGCCGTGTGTACTAATACTAATATTTAATATTATTATCATTCACGAATAGTATGATATGTATGCCTAATATGTGTGTTCATCTGAGTACTAAACTGTGGTCCGGCCACAGAGGAACACACAATATAAATTAATGTAAGGACAATATTAAGTACTAATGCTATTCACCTGCAAGATAGCCCATATTTGATGCCACAGTTTGGCTGAATAGCTGTGTAGCGAATTTCACCTTCATTTTGGGAATTTTGCTTGGGTCACAGTGAGAATCTGTCAATTTTGGTATTAATCGAATCCCCTTGTATCCTGGGTTTTCTTTATGTAATAACATTATATGTTCCCATTTTGCAATTTTTATATCATTATTTTTGACATATTTCAAATGTTTTGAAATTAAATTATTTCGAATGCATTTCATTAGGTGGGGTGGGTCATACAATGGTATGATTTCTTGGTTATTTACTAAAATTATATTGTCTCTTGCTTCTTCACCCTTTCTCAAGAAGATCCCCCGTGCCTCTTGTAACAGATATTTGATGCAATTTGCATTATTTGTGCCTTGATCGCACACAGTTGCTACTACATTAAGCCCTGCATCTTGTAATTCAGTGATAACCATTTTCAGCTGTTTGGCAAGTTCAGGCCCCTTTGTTGCAGCTTGCGAAAATGTGTATGCAACAGTTTGTTTATAGTTTTTTATTAGTCCTCTTACCATGAACACCTGCGCATGATCAGCATATTCAGGGATTGTATCTTGGCCATTTGTGACAAAGCCACTTACTCTGTCCTTTCTTTCATTATATGCCACATTAGGTTTCAGTGACATTTCATCGAACAGTACAACACATAATGTGTGTTCTGTCTTCATTTTCTGTGTTGCTTTTCTTATCTGTTCAATCATATTTTTATTTATTCCTGGATTAATGTCAGCCAAATGTATTAATTTTAGGAGAGTTTGGCGTGATGGTAGGATGAAGATTTTCCTGAGAAATCTGTACCCTTTTGGGCTTTGCTTTAAGATGGACAAAGCAACAAGTTTTTCTTTAAGAGTGAAGCGACGGCCTTTGATTCCCTTTTTATGCTCCCTGAACTGTAGTAAAGTTAAAATTTTTGATGTACTAGGCAATACATCTAGTGTTTCCAAAAATTGTGGATTGGTTGTTATATTTTTCAGCGCCTTTATCTTTTTTGCTTGATCCTTAACCTTGCGACATTTACTTAATTTCACTCTCACACGCAAAAGTTTTTTATAAAGCGCATACTCGGATTGAGTGCAAGCAACATGTTTCACACGCTTATGGGTTCTTATTTGGCACCCTGGTATGGCACTATGGTTCCCTGCAATAAAAAGAAACAAAAATATAAATAAAAATAACTGAATTTGATGGTTCTAAGGTATCTTGTATGTACAGAAGTGACAACAAGTTTATTAGTATTTGCAAGCCTGGAGTTTTTACATTGTTTTCCACACGGATGGATTTTAAGCAAGTACCAATCAAAAATTCTCATAAAACAAATCCAGTAGTTTTACTTATTAGGTCGTTTCTGCCAGACCAGGAAATTATTTGTATGTACAGTAGGTACTGATAGATAATACATAAAATAAAGTCATTTAAGTGGAGTAACAGTACAATAGTTTATTCTTTATTTTCACTTACCAAGATTTTCCTTCATTTGTACATCTCCTGCACTTGGAGTGTCTGGTTGCATAGCCACAGCATCCAAATTTGCAGTAACTGGTTCTAAAATGTCAATTAATGTTTAGTGAGAACTGTTTTTATTCAAAGCCTTATCCATATTAGTGGATTATACAAAATCTTCACTTACCAAGACTTTCTTTCATATGAACATCTTGATTTAAAGTGTGTGAATTCAACTGCGAAGCCACAAATTCTGCAATAATATATTTCATTATTAGTGATTTAAATTGTAAAACTGATAAAAAAGAACTTCGAAGTGTTTGCTAATATCAAACTTCATATTAAAAAACATTTAAGTATAATATAATAAAATGTATTTTAATAATATTACAATATACATGTATGTATAAATTTTAAATTAGATGTGAGTAGGTATACCTTTTGATGTAGATGGTTCAAACATCTGAAGAGGTCTCAAAGGTCGTCTTTCAGAGGTAAATTTTAAGTAAGACAATCCTGAAATACAAAAAAAATGGAATTATGTAGATTCAGGAAATATTCAGAAGAACAAAGTTTAAGGTTCAGTGAGATTTATTTGCAGCACAAAAAAATCAGACAAGTATGAGTCAAGCTCGGACCACAAAGGGTTACATACCACTTAGTACCTCCATACAATAGCTAACATTACATACAAAGTAGTTTTTTTTTTAAATATTGTTATTGACAAAATTAGCTTTCCAGATTAGCAGACAGATTACACAAGTGATCCTATATGGGCTCAGTTTTCTATTTGGACATACTTACAGAACCCTAAAAGTGCATATTAATTCAGATTATCAGCAGATATTTACTATTGATTACCTGGCATATTTATTGTTGGTACAGCATCTTTGGTAATGCGATTATATCGGCACCAATACTTTTCTTCGAAGTGTACATGACACACACGGCGGTATTTGAAAATATGGTTATTTTCAAGATGCAAAATATCACCACCAATAGAATAGACCCATGTATTGAATAGCTCCTTATCAATAGCTGGATTAGGGAATTTATGCAAATTCACTTTAGTTTCTGAAATGATAGCACAAAAATATTATAATTATTAATAATAGTTATCTGTGGAGTAATAAACTCAAACTTGGGAGCTTGTTCTTAGGTCCAGTATCCATAAGGGTTTAGTAGCATGATGATTACTTTCTCCCTTAGTTAACTTTTCAATATTTGCATATACAGTTGACCCCCTGTAAGCCGGGCCCTGTCTTGTAACCCAATAGGCCTATTGATTAACAAATGATGTTTATTTAATAATATCCTATGCCATCTATTGTGTTGTTTTATTCACTTAGTCCCATCATATATTATGTAGTAAGTACATAATGATTGAATAAGTTTGATGTTATCTTTTTTGTGAGTAAAATTAATGTATTTTGACAATCGGAGTCTGTGGCAGTACTCCACAGTCCGACAAATTCGATAATCCGACACCGCCTTGCAAAACGTTTCTTGGATTACCGCGGGTCTACCGTAATCAGTTGCACAATGCCAACATATTGAAATTATCATACATACTTCATCATGTCTTAGAAAGTAACCCTATAAAGTAGGTACCTATGTAGTTGCAAAATGTTGACATTGTGCTACCTACTTCCCTGTATAAAAATGTACTCTGTGCTACCTACCGAAATACGATTACTGTCACCCATAGAGGTACTTATAGCTTTTCAAAGTAGCAATCATGCAACTAATTTTAAGGATTTATTGATGTCACTGACACAGCAGCCTCATTATGCTATTTGCTCATATACACTTACCTAAGCTATTTACACATCCGGGGACGCAGCATTTTCTGTTAGACATGATGATGTTTAGCGCAAATCTCACCAAAGTGATCGACAGAGTCTTATCTCAATACTTAGATTTCAATCCACACAGCACAAAATCGACACGGCCGGAGGAGCGGAGGCTCAACTCAACGGACTTAAGTGGAAAAAGCACTTAGGAACGATAAAAATCAAGAAAACAAGCAAGAATTACAAAACTTAAACTATCCGTTAACCGATCAATTTTGTAATGTTTGGTTGCCAATGCAATTTTAGCATTTTCCCGAATTCGGAGAGAAAAATTTGCAGATTCCGCACAAAATCCCATCCAAATAAAATATTAAGGAATGAAACAACTTTCAAGTACATAAGCATAAATATTTGTTTATGTCTTTCACATATCACATCGAACGTTTTTTCCTAATATGTTTTATTGCAAGCACATTACTTGCACAAAATCGTACCGTATTTCGACAGAATACAAAATCAAAGTAATTAAAAACTAAATATTATATTATTATTGTATTCAGTTTATTAGATATATTGCAGTAGGTAGTATAAAACTCCCGATAATCTTATAAAACAGACCGTAGAGATGAATCTTAAAATAATTATGTTTCTAAAAAATGTCGAAAAATTGTCAAACATGTTGAACATGTTATTATTTAACGGTGCGTGGTTAAAATCCCCGCATAATACCAACTCCCAATCAATCCTCAATCATTTTGAAAATCCCCTTAGCTTGTGGAGTTCCTCACAATTTGGCAACCTTGGTGTAGGTACCTTGTGATTTTACGTTTGAAAAATGTTGCCTAATGTAAATAGTTCTGATCAAACATTCAATGATCTAATCTCATTTATTTTCTTTACAGTAATGAATACTATAAAAAAATAAATAAACTCTTTCTGATTTTTAAATGCTAAAATTTACAAATCGAGCAAGATTAGGCCACACTAAAGTCCTAATACAGCACTCCCGCCATCTTACGAACGCTAATATAACTATGTAATCAGGTATTGAAAATACTGCCATCTTTATGCCCGTTTATGAGCTATCCTATAATATAATGACACCAAGTTAAAAAGCTAGTTAAATGTATGGATGGGCAAAACTTTTTGTGTCGAACCTAATTTTGCATACTTATATCTGTACGATTACCCGTTAGCCAGTACTAAGATTGTCAACCCTGCTGTCACTGTTCGCTTGCCGCGGTCAGCGTTGTTTATTGTGTATTTTTTGTAAATCGACTCAATTATTTACAATATATTGACTAAACCGCGACGTATACGCGTAGGATTCTTAAAACTGTCCCGTAGTAAATATGGGAGATGGTAAGTTTAAGTATCCGCATATTTGTGATGTTAACCGCTCAAGTTTACAAGTTTCATTCGTTTTGATTTTATTATTTTCAATATTTTCCAGATGACGTTATTCGTAGAAGACTTCTAATAGATGGAGATGGAACAGGAGACGATAGGAGATTGAATGTGTTGCTGAAAACATTAATAAAATGGTGTAATAGCACTGACGAGAAACCTGAAGAGAGGTTAGAATCAAAATACGAAACAATTGATTTATTTATATATTCTATAATGTACACCACAAAAAACATAACAACAAAAATAAAATTGAACACTACTTAATATACAATGGGCTTTGATTTTTAATATTAATTATAGATTGTTCCTCCATGCACTAACATGCAAACACACTTTTGTTACAGTAAGTCTACCCACGATCGAATGCTGGCTCAACTAGCACAATGCGAATTTGCTGTGACAAAATCACAACTAGGCTCAGAAATGATGGCGGCAGAATTAAAAAGTTACGAGGCCATGTCAAAAGTGCTGGAGAAATCCATAGAAGTAGCCAAAAGCCACATAGAAAAAAGTAAAGCAGATCTTGCTCAAGCAAAGACAGTCCGAAAGAATCGCATAGAGTATGATGTACTGGCAAAGGTAATCAGTGAACAGCCAGATAGAAAGGAGACTTTGGAACGTCTTGGAACTTTGAAAACGGAACTGGCTAATTTAGAATCTACAAAGCATCAACTGGAAAGCCGTTTAGCTCTAAGGAAGAAACAGTTCCATGTGTTGGTTACTTCAATACACCAGTTGCAAGCATTATTGGATGAGCCTGATGATACAGAGTCATTATCTGATGATGTCGATATGAAGGACATTCTGAATGAGCCTTAATTTTAGTTTTAATTGTAAGTGCGTAAATGTAGGTGTTCTCTGGTGTAGGAATCGAGGCCTGTCTTAATAAATCACTCTCATTTAGGAATCATAATAATTTTTTTAAGAACAAAGCTTTGTTATGTAAATGCTAAGTACATAATTGTTTATGAATGTTCTTTTATTATACTGCATTAGTTGTTGGAGAATGTTTCAAATAAATAAATGTGGCTTCTGTACTTGTTATTGCTGACTTCAAAGTGGTGAGAATGGTTGTTTATTATGGGCCCAAAATATGTTCCTATATTGAGACCTACTATAACTGATTATTAAGAAAGATTCTTTTCAATTGTAATATTATGATTCATGACCAATGATGTTTATAAATATAACAAATCATCATAAGAATATTTTGTGATGGTGTTCAAAATTGTAGTTTTTACTTTTGCTTAGCATCTGTCCCTAGCTTGTTGGTACATTATGTGAAAAATTGGCAATTTATGGATTTGATAACCAGGAAGCCCTTTTTTGCCATTCAAACTCAAACCATTTATCTCAAATAAATGAATTATAGGCACTTTTGCATTGTCAAGGGGTCGGTCAGTCAGAAAGATGAAGATAGTTGCCCATTCCAAAGTGTAGTACCTATGAAGAAGAACGGGCAAGAAACGCCATGGTCACTCTTTTAAAACAAAATATTGTTACAAAAAATTGGTTACTTCATTCATGTTGAAATTATACAAGTGAGAACGACATAGAAAGACATGCACGTTAAAACCGTCCTTCTCAATTCTGAAATTAAAATAACCCGTGGGAGCTAAGAGATGATCTGTCCCTACTGCCGTCGCCCGTTCACGAACATGACGTAGGTATGGATCAGCAACATTCAGCTCAACCATTTTGAAGGGTACTTAATGATCCAACACACACGCCACCACCAGCGAGACATTTGAGTGAGCATGACATACTCTCACTCAGCCGCCAGGGCACATTCAAGTCAATGAAATATGTACCCAGTAAATGGTAGTTTTATAGTAGGTACATACCTAGTGCTCACACATGTGCTAAGCACAATATTAAGAGATGAATTTATACAATGCAAAGATAGTTTTTACAATCTTCATCAGCTCCAACAATATTTACGAATGCGCACACACAAGGGCGCATAAACTAATTGATTAAATTAGTTTATGCGCCCTTGTGGAGCAGGAGTAATAATGTTCTGTGAGGACCAGTGTTGCGCCAAGCATTTTTGTCAGCGATGTCACCCCCCCCCCCCCCCCCCACTAATATGCTAGGCGGCATAGTGTGCGTTTTATAAAAAAATTCAATTTCATTCAAATTTGAAAAATTTCAAATTTTTCGTCATATTGTCGGTTTCATGGTTTTCGAGGGTGTTACCTAACACCGATAGTGACGTTAAAATGTAAATTCAAGATGGAATGAATAACTAATAACTGATTTATTTGTATTTGTTCGACTCTATTGAAGATATAATAAGTTTGACTTATGTTCCTTCCGCTAGGGCCGATGCCTGCCAGGGTTGCGGGAAAGTCCGAAAGGGTTACCGTGGCCCCTGGAACAGGCAACTGAAGGAACACGGGTGGGTTTTAGTCAGTAATTAAGAGTCTGACACCCCCTCCCGCTCTGCCCAGAGCGGGAGAAGCTATTTGATGATTTACCACCGTCAAAAAAAAAAGGTAGGCTAGGTACCTACATTAAATCCAGAAGCGAATCTGGTACTTCATCGCGGATGTCGTTAAAAATAATCCAATAGGTTCTCGTTAAGAACAGGTGAATATCGTGAACGACCCGAGCTTGCGCATGCGGTGGGCCTTGAAACTGACCGTGATCTATCAGTCGCTATGTTGCTGCTAAAATGACTCGCAGTCCTGGAACTTGCGGGTTGATCACACCTCGGTTGCGTTACGTTTCGAGATTATTAGGCGCAGCGTAATAATCTCCTTGCTTTCCGTAAATTGTCACCACTCACCTATTGCGTACAGGCGCACCATTCCTACTTTATATTCGATTATTGATAGTTCCTATCACTCATTGTGAAGTAGGTAAGTTCTTTTATTACCTATGTAAAATAATTGATGTAATATATTTTATCAAATCAATGTAAATAAATATATTGATTCATTTACTTCCTTTCCCTATACTTAGTACCTACATATATATTGTAAGACAATCGTTTTGCAGGAGTAAACTCCAGTCACGAGTCGGAGCTTACATGCTGACAATTTTTTTATCAAAATTAGAGAATCTCAACGCAGCATAGATTTACGGTTAAAACAACTTTCACACTTTCTCATAATTAATTAGAATTTGGTAATCCTTTAATAAATGTTCAGTAAAACAAACCATGTCAAACTTTGTTTTTTTCTAAAAAGTTTTCAATTTCTAACAATTTGGAAGAAATACCTCGAATATTTTGATGAAATCATTTCAAAGCATTCTGCTGATCTCCTTTTCGATAATTACTTATTTTAGAGCAAGAAGATATCTTGTTGTTATTAGATATAAGAATATTTTTACTGGTACCTTTTGTTGTCTTACAACCTAGTTTAACTGACTATCAAAGCGTATCTATATTAACTATACCTACCTACTGACTATCCGGGTTAACCCCAAGACTTCAATGTCATCATCACCAAAGCTGTGGGGCAAAGCCGCTGATATTCAAAATATATTTGTTCTTCAAAAACGAGCTGTACGAGCAATTTACCAGCTAGGTGCTAGAGTTCTATGTTCTATGTTATTTGTCTGGTTTCCGCACTTAGTCCTTCAATGGACCATTGTGCGTGAGCCATGTCGGCCGTCGGTGGTTATTCCAACCAGCCCACCTCCCTCCAGAAGCTGATTAGGTCTCCTGGTCTATTAAGAACATCTGTGTAAGATCTGGGTGTCCCGAGGGTTTTTGACCTAATTTGGGCGACGCCTGTGCACTCGAAGAGCACATGCGTGACAGTTTCGTCAGCCTCCATGCAAGCCCTGCATAGAGGGCTGTCCGTTATGCCTATTGTGTGAAAGTGTTTGTTTAGCGAGCAGTGTCCCGTGATGGTCCCCGTCACCAGGCGCATGCCTTTCCTGTCCAGGCGTAGCAACCGCCTGGTTAGCTTGCCGTCTAGTGATGGCATGGCTTCCTTGGATTGCCTGCAGCCCGGTGACGACGCCCACCAGCTCTCTGCTTGTGTGTGGGTGTACTCCTGTAGCCACCTGCGTAGTTGGTTGAACGGGATGGGCACGATAGGTTCCGGTCCACAGACCGACGTGCTGGATGCCCTCCTGGCCAGCTCATCAGCTGCGTCGTTACCTAGCGATCCACTGTGTCCTTTTATCCATTGTAGCGTCACTGTATTGCGGTTTGATACGGTTACCCGTTCAAGCGCATTGTGACATTCTAGTATTAGATTCGAAGTAATGCATTTTTTCCCTAGGGATTGGAGGACTGAGGCGCTGTCAGAGAGTATGCGGATTCGGGTGTCCGCAACTCTTCTGGCTGCTATGGCATAAGCCGCCTGTATTATGCCCACACACTCTGCCTGATAGACTGTGTTGAGCATTCCCAGGGGTCTGGATATTTTTATGTTGAGATCGTGTGAGAACACTCCGACTCCAGTTCCGCAGTCGGTTTTTGATCCATCGGTGTAAATTCTCAGTTCCTTTAGGCCTGAATGGTCGTACTGCTCCTCTTCAAGCACTACGCTGTAGTGCTTTTGAAAGCAGTATTGTTTCAGGGCCTTGTCGCAGGGTGATGCCATCATCGGCTGACGCCTGATCGCCTCTTCCCTTAAACGTTTGTGCTTGACCCTGGAGTCATTGCTCAGGGTTCCTGCTATATGTAGCCTAAAGGTAGCCAGGGTCGCCTCCTCCCTCACAATGAGGTGTAGGGGCGGTAGCCCAAGCATAACCTGTAGGGCAGCGGTGGGTGCAGTTCTCATGCAGCTGGTGATCGCCGCACACGCGAGCCGTTGCAGCTTTTCGAGGTCTCTTTGGGCTGTGCTCAGTTCTGTTCTGGGCCACCAGACTACTGAGCCATATGTAATGATTGGTCGGATGACTGTGGTGTATAGCCAGTGGGTAACCCGTGGGCTAATCCCCCAATTCTTGCCAAGCAATCGCTTGCACTGCCACAAGGATATACTGGCCTTCGTGGTGATGTAGTTGGTGTGTTTTGCCCAATTCAGCTGTTTATCCAAAAAGATGCCCAGGTATTTGGTTTCAGTTGATAGGCTTAGGGTGGTACCAAAGAAACGTGGTAGTTGTAGTGTCGTTAATTTCCTCTTTTTTGTGAAGAGAATCAACTCGGTTTTTGTGGGGTTCACTGAGAGTTGGTGTTTGCCGCACCAATTCTCCACTATCTTCAGGGCCTGGCGCATTAGATTGCACAAGGTGTTTTCATGGGCGCCATTTATTATTATGGTTAGGTCGTCGGCGTAGCCTACGGTGAAGTAACCTTTGTCGTTGAGTTCTTTTATTAAGTTGTCTACGACCAGGTTCCATAGGAGCGGTGATAGGACGCCCCCTTGCGGGCAGCCCTTTGCTACAATGGCCCTTGTGGTGTCATTTACGGTTACTTGTACGGCTCTCTGTCTGAGCATATTGGTGATCCAGCCACTCAAGGACGGGTCTATATTGTGCCTGTCCAGGGCCGTGCTGATGCTTTTGAAAGTGGTTTTGTCAAAGGCGCCTTCGATGTCAATGAAGGCGGCCAGTGCTGAGCATTTGTAGTCCACCGCGCATTCAATTTTGGATACCACACTGTGCAGCGCGGATTCCGTTGATTTGCCTGTGGAGTACGCATGTTGTTGTTTGTGGAGTGGTCTTGCCCGAAGAGGTCCGTCTCGGATATGCCGATCGCAGAGTCTCTCTAGGGTCTTTAGTAGAAAGGATGTGAGGCTTATGGGTCTGTACGCCTTGGGTTGTGTGTAGTCAGCTTTGCCAGGTTTAGGTATAAAGATGACCTTCACTTCGCGCCAGGCTAGGGGTATATATCTGAGTGCTATGGATGCCCGATAGATAGCCTTCAGGCATAGTGTAATATAGTCAGCCCCCCATTGCAGCAGGGCCGGGAAAATGCCATCAAGACCTGCGGACTTGTATGGTTGGTAGGTGTTGATAGCCCACTTTATGCGGTCTTCTGTTACTAGACTGTGGGCTCTGGACCAGTCGCGTTCCGTTGGGATCCAGTCTGGCTCAGCTTCCCAGGTCCTGTCGTCTAAGATTTTACAGTCTGGGAAGTGGGTCTCAAGAAGGACCTTGCTGGTTTCCTGGTCCGTCAGTGTGTACGAGTTGTCGGGTCTTTTCAGCGCGCCGAGGGTTCGATCCTGGTCAGTTGCCAGTATCTTCCTTACTCTTGCGGCTTCATTGTTGTTTTCGATGGATTCACAGAACTTTCGCCAAGCTGTTCTCCTGGCGGTTCTGATTTGCTTTTTGTAAGTATATTGGGTCTCTTTGTATAGCTCCCAATCTTCCGGTAGTCTGGTGTTCTTAGCTCTGTTAAATTGCTTTCTTAGTGTATTCCTGAGTTTACCTAGTTCGGCGTTCCACCAGGGACATCTCTCACTGTTAGTTCGAGGCGCCCTTAGCTTGCAGCATGCATGGTATGCCTGAGTTAGGTATTCTGTTAGCTTTGTTACAGTGTATTCTAGTTGTGTGGTGTCTTTTATGGTTGTTTGTGATAGGTGCCTGGTTAGTAAGGCTGCCAGGAGGCGCTTGTACCCGGCTACATCGGTGTGCCGCGGGTTTCGTCTCGGCATGGGTTTTTTAGTGTTGGTAGTTAGTGTGAAACGGATCCTTCTGTGGTCTGAGCAAGAAGGTTCTCCCGATACGTGCCAGTTTGTGATAAGGTTGGTCGCGTTTTCTGTAGCAAGAGTTAAATCTATGATAGTTTGTCCTCGGGCTGTGACCCAAGTGGGTTCAGAGCCTCGGTTAATAATGTTAAGGTTAGTAGAGAATAAATAAGTGGATAATACCTCTCCTCTGGAGTTCGATGCATCGCTACCCCAGAGCGGGTGATGGGCGTTCGAATCGGTGCAGATAATCAGGTCCAGTTTGGTGTGCTCACAGTGCTGTACCAGGTCGGCCATTTCTTTCGGCGGGCAGTCTGTGTCCTCGCCCGGCATGTATACCGAGGCCAGTACAATATCTGGAAGATCATCTACGGTCTGGAGTCTGACAGCTGTCAGATCTCTGGAACAGAATTGAGTAAGTAGCGTGGTAGGGATGTTTTTTGGTATGTATGCACAGGATCTAGGTTTGTCTGTGCTATGCGTGTTGAGGATTAGCTTACCTCCGATGTTACTAAGGCCGCATATTCTATTGTTCCTGATCCACGGCTCTTGGATCAGTGCGATTGTATGGGGGTTAACCTCCAGTGCCCTGCGTAAGCTAGCCGTGGCAGTTTGGCTGTGTTGGAGGTTTGTCTGGATGATATGGAGTGGTGTTGATGGCGATGGGGAGGGGGAGGTGTTAGTCTGTGGTGGATCCATCGGACAGTTCCTCCGCTACCCCCTCTCTGTATTGGTTGTCTTGTGTGTCAACCGGTGACGACGCTAACAGCCTCTCGCTCCAGCCGGGAGATGTAGGTGGTATGGTGGCCTCAACGTCAGCCATCGCCGCGCGGGCCATGACCTCCTCGAGCTGGGCAATCTCCGTGTCCTCCGTCCGTGTCCCTGTCGGTGCGGTCTCCGTGTCCGTCGTACTGTCCATGGGCTGGGCCGTGGGCCAGAAGCGCACGCTCCCGACCCAGGACCTTTTCCGCCTCAGTCGGTGGTAGACCCAGGGTCAAATATGTCCCATAGTTCTCACCACCGACCCTGGTTGCCCTGTACATTGACCACCTGGCTATGTCGTACCAGGTGTTCTGACGTATGAGTATGTTGTGGAGCCTCAGCACGTCTCCTCGATAGCGAGGGACGAAAAGCGAGGCTCTCACCCGGGTGGGCACGTCCGACTGTCGGAGTACCGTCAGTGTGTTGTCTGTGTCTGGCAGTTTTATGCGGGGTACGTTTTGTGAAAGCCAGGTTAGGGCGTAGTCGTCCTCACACCACATTTGCACTGTGCCCTCCGCTACCCGTGGGTATCCGCGGAAGGCAGGGAGTGGTGTTGAAGGGAGTGGTGTCGACAGGTCCCCGCCCATGAGTAGGTCTACTAGGCCTACTTTAACCTGCTCGGCCTCTTCTGCTGTCAAGTCTCTGGATGGGGGAGGGAAGCAGATTGCTACGGCGAGCCGCGCAGGAATATCCTTGGTGGCCCGCGCATAGGTCCTCGGCTCCTCCTGGGCGGAGTGGATCCTTACACGCTTTGCATCCCCCTGGAGCGTACCCGGTGACGCCGTGTCGTCCGGGCGATCCCTCTTCGCCGGCCCTGAACCGCTCGGTCCAGGCTGCGACTTGGAGGTGCCCGGCCGAGTGGCGGGGTTAGGGTGCAAGGATCCACCTCGTTTTCCTCTGCGGTGTTTTGGTCTGGGATTGTCTCGGGATGTGTCGGTGTTTGCGTAAGGTCGACTGGCGCCCCCGGCAGACTCTGTCGGGTGCATGGGCTTTTCGCGCTGGGTTGCCCCTTCGCGGACTTGCCCTTGCACGCGTGGTTCCGCGTCCGGCCGCTTTTCGCGCTGAGTTTCCCCTTCGCGGATTTGCGGCTGGTCGCGTAGTCCCACGTTAGGCCGTTTTTCGCGCTGGGTTTCCCCTACGCGGACTTGCGGCCGTTCTCTGTTTTCCGCGTCCGGCCCCTTTTCGCGCCGGGTTTCCCCGTCGCGGACTCGTGGCTGGTCGCGTACTAACTCTTCGGCGTCCGATCGCGCTTCGCGCTGGCTAGTGCCTTCGCGAGGGTAGCGCTTTCGGTCGCCTACTTTCTTCCCCCGGGTGGTTTTTCCGCGCTTCTTCAGCAGTCGTACTCCGGCACCCGGGAGAGTGGTAAGGTCGCCGGGGTCATCGTCAGGGTAGCTTACGCTGTTCCTCACGATGCTCTGTTGCCAGATGCTCGCGGGAGGCATACGACTCGTAGTGGGTATTGGCGCGTGGGTCGCAGCCGTGGTAGGGTTCGTTGGCGCGTTGGTCGCAGCCAGAGTTGTGTCAATGGGCGCGTGGGTCGCTGCCTGTGTTTTGGGCGCTGAATCAGCAGCCGGCCGTGCTGAATAGCACGGCGAAGACGATGAAGTCGTGCAGTTGGTTGCCCCCCCCAGAATACGATGAGGGCTGACCGCCGTAGCGGTGTGGGATTCCCCGGCTTGGCCGGGACCCACCTGGGTAGATTTCGGTTCCATCTGCATTATTTCATTTGACGAGGGGGTGGGCTTTTTTGGAATCGAGGTTACCCTTCCTCTGGGACCGATAGGAATTAAGGACAGGAGGGAGGGTGTTTGGAGATAAGGTATAGGTTATTGGTCACCGTAGGTCTGGGAATTGGCCTAAGGATTTATGGATTGACGGGATTTATGGATAGGGAGGGGTTGGATTGATTGGGTCAAATTGGAGCATGGAATAAGGTGTATGGGTTACCCTAGACCTGGGGACTGGTGTTCGGGCACTTCTCTTGTCCGGGATCTCTTACGAGATGCTCCAGGTGCGAGATCGACTGTTGGCAGCCGGTCCCGCAGCCGGAGTTGGGCTATCCGCAACCTGCCCACCCGCTCGGTTGCATGAGAAGAAGTGCCCGGCAGTCTGGGTCGCTCCACCACGGATGCACGTATGCATTTGCGTTGGTTCGGCCCAGCGAGCCCCGAGTGCCCCGGTGCTAGAGTTACTCTGAGAGATTTTTTTAAAGAGATTGGTATTCTCACGGTGGCCTCACAATTCATCTTCGCCAACATCTTATATATTAGGCAAAATATACACTTATACACTAAAAACAGTGATATTCATAATATTAACACTAGAAACAAGGAGAAACTACGTGCTCCCTTTCACCGGCTTCATAAGGTCCATAACTCATTTGTTGGGCTTGGTATAAACTTTTATAACAAGCTTCCCTCTTCTTTGTTAGTATTGCCTTTTAATGCGTTTAAAGCTAAAGTAAAATCCAACCTTTGTTCAAAGGCATACTATTCAATCAACGATTACTTAAACGATAAAAATAATTGGTCGCTGTGATTAACTCAAGACAATGTTTATGTTCTTTCTCCAAAATTAGCTTACCTACTGACAAGTTATACGAGTTCATATAATTGTTTATTTTATTTGACTATATTAGTCACCTTAGTTTAATTTAATTTTTATTTATTATTGACATAATCTACTCATTTCAATGTTTTTTAATGAGTTGTATTGCAATATATGGTTAGCTAGCGACCTCGACAGTTCATCATATTATTCTTTTGAGCAACCGGCAGCAAGTTCGTCATGCTCCCTTAGATGTCAATGCTTGCGGTAGCGTCGGGGGTCGGGTTGCCTCCTTCCCTCAAATATGGCGAGGGGGGTAATGGCTGATCTTTGCGTTATGCTCGTGAACGGGTGCTGCTTGTGGTGACAGGTCAGCTTGCTGACTATGGTTTCGTTATTGTTATTAGAAATTAATGATTCTTTATTTTACTTCGAAGGTCCTAGTTTATCATTTGTGGCTACTAGTTACAGCTATATACATATAAACATAATGCAGCATTGCATATGTAAGCGGGCACGCCCTTTATGCTTTTTATTATGTATTAAGTTCTGTTTGCGTTTTTGTTTTTATTATTTATTTCTGCTTGAGTATAGTTTTAAATATTGGCGTGTGCTAGCTGACATATGGCAAATAATTTTAATATTTTTGTGTTTCGTAATGTTAATTTATTTATTACTATATGTATAGAATCCAGTTCTTCTAACTGAACAGACAGCAGTGCTGCTGGGGAGTTTGTTCCGCCACTTCTTCTTCCCAGCTAAAGCACTAGGAAGTGGTGAAGGGTGGGCGTTTTGGGGGGACTGTCTTATGTGATTTTGACGTTCAAAAAGTGCTGATTCTCAGCCTAATTTGAATACTCAATACTCAATTCTTTATTGCATTCCACAATGTAGTCTTAGGTGGTAAACATTTTTAGTAACAATCGTGGACCCTGTCGGGCACAGCAAAAGTAAGACATTTGGAGAGGACCTATCAAGAATCTTAAATCATTAAATAATTTATTTCTTTGCAAATATGGGTATACAAATTGGTGCATTAATGTTGATAAGGAAGTTAGTTCTCCATTGTTCTGCCGTTACATGAGCATGCAAATCATTGTAAATTAATATTAGTTTAAATAACAATTAAAATATTACTAAAATTCATGTCAAATAATTAAAATCACAATAAATATAAAAATGTCATAATATTACATCAAAATGTCGCTGGGAATATTATGTAGGTATGTCAATGGATAAAATACAATACAAGTCTGTTAAAATTAGTAATAAAATTAGAAAAGGAACAGTTAATATTATCAAAAAGTCCAATTTCATTTTAATTATTATTGCAAAGTGCACCGTGCATGTCAGGAATAATGCACTAAAAACAAGATTCCTATAATTTAACTTATTCTAATAACATGGACATTGGTGCCGAGCATTAATTTTCTAGTCTCAAGGATTTATCATGTAAATATTCGTTGACGCTGTAGTAACACTTTCTCAATAATAACTTTTTTAACTTATTTGTAAATAGATGGAGTTTTTTTTCTTTTCTTATTGATTCGGGTAACATAATATTGTATATTTTTATTGACATAACCAGAGGACTTGTTGAGTGTATTTTTAAGCGGGATAATGGTAGGTTGAGTCGTGTTTTGTGTCGGAGTGTGTATCTTGTTTGTATGTCTTCTCGTTTGGTGTAAAAGTCTTGGTGTCTGTGCGCGAATTTGCATATTTCAAGTATATATATACAAGGCAGAGTTAAAATATTTAGTTCTATAAAATGGGGTTTGCAGCTATCTATCTGTTGTATATTTACTAGTATACGGATACATTTCTTTTGAACGGTGAACAGTGTTAGTGCATCTGTACTGAATCCCCACATTATAATGCCGTAGCTAAGCCAGGCATAAGCATAGGCGTAGTATGTAACCAGGGCAGTCTGTAAATTTGTGGTCTTTTTGACTTCACGAAAAGCGTTTAAAAATTTTGAAAGTTTTGATTTTATGTTTTGTATGTGTGACTTCCAATTAATATTTTTGTCTATGGTTATGCCTAATAAGTTGAATTCATTAACTGATTCTATGATCTGATTATTAAAAGAAAATAATACATTTAGAGGATTTTTTTGGTGGGGATGGAAAGTTATGAGTTTAGTCTTTGAAAAGTTGATTTCAAGGTTGTGTTCGTTCATCCAGGTTGTTATTTTGCTGAGAATTTCATTAAGGGTAGTGTTTAGGTTTATGTTGTCATGACATTGGGTGAGAATAGAGATGTCGTCCGCGAATAAAACGCAAGGTCCGGTTTCTGCTATACATTTTGGGAGATCATTGATGTATATGAGAAACAACAGACATCCAATAACACTTCCTTGTGGTATTGATGCGCTAATCGCCTTTCTGTCCGACCGGAACTTTTGAAGTTCGTTTATAGTGCTATTGAAGTATTCTATTTCTACTAGCTGTGCTCTATTTTCCAGATAAGATTTGAACCATTCGCTTTACCTCGGATTCCCAATCTATATATTTTTTTTAATAAAATATCATATTGCACTTTATCATAGGCTTTGGTCATGTCAAGCATTAACCCTACTGCGTATTTTTTATTATTTATTATGCTTAGAGCTTCCTGTATAAATTTATAGACTGCTAATGCTGTTGATCGATTTTTCCGAAAGCCGTTTTGGCTTTCATCAAATATTTTGTATTTTTCGCAGAAAGTGTACACGCGATTGCACATCGCTTTCTCGAAAATCTTTGAAGCTGTAGGCAGTAAAGCTATGGGACGGTAATTACTAGACTCTGTTTTGTCATTTTTCTTATGTAAAGGTTTCACTAATGCTATTTTCAGCTGATCAGGGAATACGCCCTCTTCAAAAGATTGGTTTAGCAATTTATAAAATGGTAGTGTAAGCTCATCAGCGCATTGTCTGAGTAGACAGGGTGGAAGCTCGTCTATGCCGTGACTTTTTTATTTTTTAGTGTTTTTATCATAATATTTATTTCGTAAGGGTCTGGTGAAGTGAGGAACATTGTATTTTCGGTATGTGGAAGCACTGGTATACAGTTCGGCTTATCATTTGTACGTACACTCGAGAGCAATGAATCCGGGTCACTTAAAGAATGTTAAAAATCTCGGAAACTAAAAATGATAGGTTAATGCAATAAATTGTATTTAATAGACAATGTAATACTCCTTAAATGAAAGTAAAAAAAAATACATTTTATTAACACAAAATTACATAAAGAAAAAAACTGCTGATCTCTCCTTATAACAAAAATAGGAAACATGAAATTTTTGAACTTTATTACGATTTTCTTGAATTTATTACTTCGTATTGCCTCCTCGTGCTTCCATTACTGCGTTTACGCGGTTTGGCATGCTGTACACCAAGTTCCTTATACGATTTTGGGGAATATTCTCCCATTCCTCTGTGAGAGCAATTTTGAGCTCACGAAGCGTGATTGGGGGAGGGTTTCGTTGTTTTACGCATCTGCCTAGCTCGTCCCAAGCATGCTCGATCGGGTTGATATCCGGGCTGCGCGCTGGCCACTCCATACGAGTAATGTTCATCTCTTGAAGGTAGTCATTCACAATCCTACCTGTATGAGGTCGGGCATTGTCATGCATAAATATAGCATCCTCACCTAAATTGACCATAAATGGACCAACGTGATCATTGAGGATTTCTTCCACATATCTTACGCTAGTTAAAGAGCCGTTTTCTATGATCACCAGCTCTGTGCGACTTTCAGAAGAAATTCCGGCCCACACAAGTACAGACCCACCACCGTAGGCTACTTTTTCTTCGATGCATGCTTGCTTGAATCTTTCCCCTGGTCTTCGATACACTCTGTGTCTTCCATCGTGCTTGTAGAGCATAAATTTTGATTCGTCGGAGAACATAACTTTTGACCAATCTTCAATACTCCAATTTACGTGGCTCTGGGCATATCTTAGTCTTGAAATACGATGCCCACGCTCCAGTTTAGGGCCGTTTGCAGGTCTAAGGGGTTTTAAGTTAGATTCAGCAAGCCGACGTCTTACTGTCCATGCACTTGGGTTACTTCCTCCGAGGCGTCGAAACTGATTGGTGAGTTCAGTTCCTGTGAGAAAGCGATTTCGAAGCATGGTGTTCACCAAGTATCGGTCTTCTCGTGCTGTGGTACACCTGGTTCTGCCCGTTCCTGGTCTGCGTAGGTTAGAACCAGTTTCTTCGTAACGTCGGAGAACTCTTTGTACTGTTGACAGCGACACACCGACAGTCCTGGCTGTATCGCGCTGACTCCGGCCGGTTTCCAGCATTGTAAGTATTCTGGTGCATTCTTCAGGCGTAAGCGACATAATTTCAGCTTGAATAATGAATATAGAGCACTATCAACATGGTTTATGTACCCACATAAATGACAGATTACAAACAAAAGCAAAACCAAATGCTGTAATTTCGTAGTTCCATCTTCGAAAGTGGCCCTTTTTCAAATTTGATTTTTTTATGATATAACTTTACAATAACTAAGAAGTTTTAATACCTTCATTTAAGGAGTATTACATTGTCTATTAAATACAATTTATTGCATTAACCTAGCATTTTCAGTTTCCGAGATTTTTAGGATTCTTTAAGTGACCCGGATTCATTGCTCTCGAGTGTACTAGACTTCCTTCACCGATGGATGCAAAAAAGTTGTTAAACATATTGGCTACTTCCTTAGGCTCCGAGGTTATTTTATTGTTATTTGTTTGTAGTTTTATGTTAAATTTGTCTTTTCTTATTGTTTTGTTGGTTCGCTCGTTTATTATATTCCACATTGCTTTGACTTTGTTATTGGACTTTTTTATTTTGTCAATATATTGTAGTTTTTTTGCTGTTGTTACTGATTTTTTTAATATTTTTTCATATTTTTTATAGTGTTGTGATAGTATTGGGTTATTTGTTTTAAGTGTAAGTATTTTTAATAATCTCTTATTTTTGCAGGAGGTTTTGATACCTTTGGTTAACCATTTTTTCTTAAAATTTGATTTTAATTTAATTTTACGTAAGGGTATGCATTTGTTTAGGATATTAGTTAGCGTATCATTGAATGCTTTATAGTTATCGTTCATATTTTGATCTTCTATTATTATTTTGTTCCAGTCTATGACTTTTAATGCAGACTTAAACTTTGATATGTTGGTTTCGCCAAATAATCTCTTTTTTGCGTACCAAGTAGGTTGAGATGTGGTTACATGTGGTACGGAGATTTGAATTATTGTTCCGCTATGGTCTGACAAACCAAATTCTTCAATTTTTGTAAATATTTTATTTATGTTACAGTTTGTGAATATTAAATCTAAGCATGAAGATGTAGTTTGTGTAATACGAGAGGGTTTTTTTATGTGTTGTGTAAGTTTGAACTCTAACATTAGATCTAAGAATTGACTAGTTTTCCTGCTTCTCTTCAAAACATTAATATTAAAATCTCCGCCTATCACAATATCAAGTTTGTAATATTTATTGTTTATATAGTTTAAAATCATTTTTAATTGACTTATAAATAAATCTTCCTCTCTTTTATTCCAATATATCGCTAGTAATAAAATATTTTCTTTAGGTAATTCAATTGCACATAATTCAATAACATATTCTATGGCCATATCCGTAATATCATTCCTCTCTTTAAAATCGATGTGATCTTGGACCAGGATGCAGACGCCGCCACCTCCTCGCGTCTTTCGGCAGTATGAGGCAGCTATTTTATATGCGCTAAATTGTATCATGGTTTGTTTTTCGCGCGATAACCAGGTTTCTGATAAACATATTGCGTTAAATGTTGGGTTTTCTTCGATGAAAGCTTCAAATATGTCCTGTTTGTTGTAAATACTTTGTATATTTTGGAATAAAATGTTAAAATGTTGTCCTGTGGCTTCGAAAGGAGTTGTTTTTTGTATTTACGTCACTTATTATTTCTTCGTGTTGTTCGTTGCTGCTACTATTATTCTGGGCTAATAATGCATTGTCGTGTGTGTCATTATTTCCATAGTTTTGTTGGTATATTATATTCTTCATATTTATTATTTCTCCCTGGACGTATAATTGATTGTTCCGGATCACTGAATATAGGCCTTTCTTTCGTGCTTTTAACATTTCTTCTCGCATACGTTGCCTTTGTTTACGTGCATTTTCATCCAAAAATTCAGATACGGAGAGTCTTGTGCCTTGAAAGTAATGACTATTTTTGGTTAAGTACTTCGCCATTCTTTTACTTAGTAGTTCTACCACCAGGGGTCGGGTATTGGTAGTATTCCTACCTAGTCTATACATATTTTCTATAAAACCCGTTAGGTCCACTTGCAAAATATCTTTGAATATATCAATTACTCTGTCATGTAAATCTACTTCCGATTCTTTAAAGTACTCTGTGAAGCCGTACAGAACTACCTTTTTTAAATTACTTTCTGTGCATTTTATATCTGAGGTAACAGGTTTTGTTTTTATTTCTGATATTTCTTTTTTGAGTTTTTCATTTTCTTTTATTAGGTTTTCTATTTTGGTGTCAACCTTTTCCAATTCTAGTTTTCTTTGATCATTTTGTTTAGATAGGTAATTGGTTTTTTGCTCGAGATCTTCTGTGAGTTTGGCAATAGCTTTGTTAATTTCTGTTTGTATAGTGCTTCGTAGTTCAGAAATGATTGCTTCGTTATTTTCCTTCAGACGTGTTATAATTATTTGACTCAAACTTTGCAGTAAGTGTTCCTGTGTGTTGGTATTTATTGTAGATTTGTTTTCATCTGGGTGGAGTGTATCTCCTAGTAAATTGAGTTCATCAGAGATGGTTGAATCGTTGCTGGGGTAAGTGTTTTTTTTTCTAAGCGTGACGTTGCATAATTCATTGGGTGGAGTTATTTGCTGGTTGTGAGTTGAAATCTGTGGACGTATAGGAGTGTTCGAATTTCCTATTTTCGGTATTTTGCAGCGGCAGTCTTGACATTTCCATGTTTTTTTCTGGTCTGCAGTCATTGCTGTCTTAAAATGGTCTCTGGGGATGTTGGCACACTCGAGATCATATTTGCAATTACATAATATGCAGGTTAGGTATTCGCTGGTTGAGAGATCTTGTGTACAACCTGCACAATTTTGTGCCATTTTGAGAAGTTCCGTTACTGGTGCTGCCGTCTAACGGGAACTTGTGTAATCTCTTTCAGTCAATCGATGGTTCGTTCGATGAATGGAGATAATTCGTCTACTAATTGATAGATGGCGCTATTACCAGTAATTGGTCAGGATGACAAGCAGCTTTTGATTATTTTGATAGTTATTTATGTTAGTTCTAAAATCACTAGCGTACCTTAATTAGTGTTTGGTCTGACTCGCTGTTTCTGGTGGCCACGAGGATATTTGAGCTCCACTTAATGAGCAGCCGATAAAAAGTTCGTTTTGAATTTTGTTCGTTAAAACTTTTGGCACTTAGTATTATTTGTAGTAATCCTCGTTGAATTTGTCCAAAACTTGTATACTTCAGCTTTAATCACTGTAGCCTCCGTATTTTTCCAACTTTAATCACTTTTTTAAACAGTATTGTCACTGAAACTATTTTTAATCTTTAAAATACACGGAACAGATGTTTGTTTACGCACAGTAGCGCCCTCTCTGAATAAATGACTTTTGATTTTGATTTTGATTTTGACCAGGCAGGGAGCTCATAGTGAGTGGCAGAGATGGAACCTCCTTCGTAAAATTTGTATAATTACTTATAGCATTTGAGCTACATTTATTCAAGCTCACCACCGTATTATTAGCATTATTACCTAGGTACTAACCATGTTCGATGCGGCGACTCCTTCACGAATGTAAAGTTCCAACTTCCACTCCACCCATCCATTTCAAATACATACGCGATTAAGTGCAAAGTAGATTTTAAGGTATTTTTGTTTTACTTTATTAGTTAAAATTAATATTTAGATACTCATTACAATTACCAAAATTATTTGAAAGCTAAGATATGCTGCTTTTTTAAAATATACTACAATAATTTGTGTTATTTCGCAGTAAAGTAAGTGGGTATTTATTAATAAGCACTTTTGGGCGATGTGCCATAAGCTTAGCCGGAAAAAGGACTTCAATAACGTAATTACTAATTAGGTTTACAGAACAAAACAATCCAGCTTGAAAAATGGTTTAATTTCAAGAACAAAGTAGCGTTTTTCCTGAAGGTGGCAATTGTTAATTCAACACTGTACCTACTCACCTTTGAGTACAAGGTACTCACCCAAATGCTTTAGTACACTTTACCTTGAGTCATAGACAAACAAAATGTCTAGTTTTGCGTGTTGAGTACAAATGGTAAATATTTTTTACTTCATTATGACTGGGTATAAGTGGCGTATTTACCTGCTAGCCGTGTCCCAGAGGCTGCCATGGGAATAAGCGAGGTCGCATTTGAAGTTATTTTAGTTTTTAGTGTTTACTTAATAAAAAATAAGTTATTTAATAAAAGTATCGTATTTTTATACATAATTAATATTAAGTTTATAATTAAATAATATGTAACTATATGTAGGTAGGTATATTATTATATTAAAATAGTAGATTATTAACCAAGGGGATAAAGCAGTGTCTTCTGTCGCGGGTGACGATTTAAATGGCGAGCGTAATGAATACAGCTTTATATAAAAACTCAATGGTGTAAACACAGATGTAGTTCAGTATAAATTTCGGTAAGTATTCCAAATTTAAATCACATTCTCCCCCTAGAGGATGAATGAAATTCAGTACAATTTTCTTTCCCTGTTTTTAACAGATTAAAAATGACTATTGTTATGTTCGCTTTTTGTGGCATAGAATGTCACTTTTTTGAGCAAGTGGTACGAAAAATATATTTTCGTATCGTTTCGCATCTGTGTTTACACCATTGAGTTTGTATATAAAGCATTATACATATTTTTGAAAAAGGAATACGCATTTATTATGCAGTTATGATTATTAAATAAAATTACGAAAACCGACGAGGTCGTATGAGCTTGATGCCTTTGCTTTTCCGGCAAAAAAATATTAGTCTAGGAATTTGCCGCGTTTTTGTTTTCTTCAAATACATAAACGTTAAGTTTATTTTAATTTATTTTTATAAATAAGTTAATGTTCTAAAAATACGTTTAATTATCATTATTTTTAATAAATACTTATCTCATATTATTATTGTGTTAATTTTTTCGCAAATGGTACGAAAAGTAGAGTATTTTCCTCGGTTATAAAGCTGTCTTAGTCTTGGGTGAATTTAAATCCCTCGCTACACTCAGGACTCGTCTTAAATGTCTCGCTTCGCTCGTGATTTAAGTTTTTAACACCCTCGCTACGCTCGGGAGTAAACCTCAAGTCCTTCATTACGCTCGCAATTTAAATCGTCACCCGCGACAGAAGACACTGCTTTATCCCCTTGGTTAATAATCTACTAATACGCCATAATTTGCGTTCTATAATAAATTATTTGCCAGGGAAATACCAGAAATACTAGGGTTTTATTATCGAGAAGAGGTCGAGAGTAAGCTAGTGTTTCTATGTAGGTAGGTAATCACGATTACGATCTTAGTGCAGTGGTGGAGCACAGTCTTCTTCATATTTCGGCGAAGGTTCATTACGTAGCAGGATCGATATCTAAATATAGGTTATATAGGTACTTGTACTTATATGTCTTATTCCAAAGCACAGTTATTTGATCCAATTAAGGGATTTCATTCAATCAAAAACTGCATTTATTTTTAGAAATTGATCCGAATTGTTAACTTTAAATATTTGACTTGATCTAATACTTGAATAATTATTAGTTCAGTTAAATAATTCAGTTTAATAAATGAATGCTGTTAATTTATTTTACTTGCATCTATATTTTAATGCATTCTTAATAAATATCATTACTGCTTTTATATTCCAAGACTAATTTAATTACGTTGCCTGAGACATTGCGCCCACTTATCTTTTTATTATCTTTAATAACGACTTCGGTGCAATTCAAGCTACCTAAGTAGGTTCTATACTGGGGACTAATGGAGACAAAATATACTAGTAAATGCCTACCCGCCTCGGTTGAAAAGTATTCTGATCGGATCAATAAATAATATCTGTGAATTAAAAAAAATATAAAACAAAAACAATATTTGAATACCTTAATCTTTGCCTAAAATCAGCCCGTAAAGGTTCTATGCCGAATCCGAACAGGCCGTACACACAGCCTTTGGCTAAGGCTACTAACTACAGTAGGTACGTTAATTAACAGATCGCTGATTATTTTTCAAGTCGGCGGCGGGGGCGTAGGTATTTCCCACGTGCCAGACTATTCTGCTTATGTAAGTGTGAAGTTAAAGGGGCAATCATACAGGGTAAGCATGAATACAGCATATGATTCTAGACGTATGATTCTAGAGAAGGAATAAATCATTGGAGAGAACAAAAAGAAATAAAAATCTTGCGTAAAGTGCAATGCAAACTACGCGGTCAAAATGTATGGAAGGGCAAATTTTTTTTTAATTAACCGACGAAGGTTTCATTGACGGGAGTTCAGAATCTTGTACAGTCAGGGGCACGATGCAGGAACCCCCCCTCCTTTTTTTTCCCTTCAAAGTTAATGTTAATACAACTGGGGTACCCAATTAATTTATGCAGCCCACTGAACTTCCTCCATGGTAGCAGGTTGCGCGTTAATATCCTTACCACTCTGTATAGTACCTAATTTTTATTTTTATTTAAGGTGGGTTTGCTCTTGACTCTCGTCTAGGTCAGTGGTGACAGAGACAGAGTCGACGATGGAGTGAGTTTACCCTGAAGAAGTCTGTTCACTCTCACTTTGAAGAGAATAGGGTTGTATGCGTTCGGAAACACAGACGCAGATACAGAGTTCCACTCTTTTGCTGTGCGCATTACAAAAGACATTTGGAAACGCTTATTGCGAATTGTTGGAATAGCAACTAGGTAAGGATGGTAACTTGCAGTGCGTCTAGATGACCGGTGGAAGAAGGGGGCCGATGGAATGAGGTCGTTGAGTTCTTGGACACACTCACCGAATTACAATCTTTAGGAGACTGACAAGCAGGCAACCTTGCGGCGATGAGCCAAACTGTGAAGCTTGGCATCCACCAGTTTTACGTCGCCAATGAGCCTCTTAGCTCTGCGTTCCACCGAGTCAAGCGCGGCAAGTTGGTACTTTGCTGAGCCATCCCAAAGGTGACCGCAATACTCCATGCAGGATCGGACTTGCGCTTTGAATTTAAACGATGGTTATGTAGTAAAATTCTTCACAAATAATATTAATTTGTTGTAAAATTTCTAAAACTTCAACAATATTTAGGTAAACAAACCACTTGAGCGATTGACTAAAAGCTTAGGTAATTCTTAGGCCGAGATCTATAAACATTAGTCAACATGTGCTTTGTAGTTTGAAAGTTGTGCGACGGTGACAGGAATAATAATAACCCTTAGCCAAAGTACGTGCTAAGTAACGTTTATAGATCTCAGGTTTAGTGGCAGACGGCAGGGTCACCAGAGCTGTAAGTAATTTAACAGAATGTACTAGATAATAAAGTACTCCATCATAACTAATTTTTTTTGTGTTGCGTGTCCTTATCTTAAATTCACGAATGAATTCCCTAATGTAACCATTGAATGTACCTACAATCGAAAAGTCAATAAGACCAAATTAATTAATAATCCACCTGCGGAATGTACAGTCGTCATAAAAACAGAGTTTTCAAAACCAAAAACTTTTATAAGATAGTGTACCTACCTACCTAATTACAATTTCACGATAGGTACTTACCTACCTATACCTATTTCTGCAAAATTAATTATGGCATCATCTAAGTAGGTACCTACCTACTTGTTACGGATATTCTTTCAGCGAGACCGTGAGGCGTGAGCAAATAAGAAAAGCAATGAAAACCTCCCAATGTAATTTAAACACTCATAATAACAAAACAGAGACTTACCACCGCGACTGTACCTACCAGTACATCGTCAAAAAAACAAAAGTTGAACGCGCAAGTCTACGTCGAGACTTACGTAAAGGCTGAACTCGTCACTTCGTTTGAGCGGCCCTGTCGAACGCACGCGGGTGACTTGCCCGGCCCGCGCTCAACTCAACACGTTTCATCAGAGAAAATGCCTTCCTGGTGGGACTATCTCCACTTCAACAGACAGTACCACAACAAAAGAAACTTAGAGGAAGGCCTTTTCCAAATTGCTTCGCAAACTTGCAATATTTTGGTGAAAGTTAACAACACCAACAACATTAATCTGACGAGGAATAATCGGAGTGACGAGTACGGTTGTGCCGGGCCCCCTAAGAACAAAAGCTCGATGCAGATCTGCGTGCCCAAGTTCAGGAAGAATTCCATCACATCTGGCTGCAACCCTGGACTGTCGGTGAGTACGCTTTGACTTTGTTAAAAACTTTTGAAACTAAATTATTATATTATATATTATAATTAAAACCTGTTGTTCTGACCCGTAATTAGTTAAAATATTCCAACACTTCAATTAAACGAAGTCCTCCGTCAGCTCTTTTTTTTCTAGCGCTCTGAATCTGGGTCATCGGCGACCTACCTAGTATTTGTAATCGTAAAAGAAAAGTTGCATTCTCACTCGCGCAAATATCGTAAACTGACGTTAGTGTGTTAAACCGAGTGAAAAAAATAAAAAGATAATTCAAATAAAATAAAATCACTCTGTCATAGCGGTAGACCGGGCACGCGCGTAAACTTCTAGTTCGCGTAGTCTTCGATGCAAAAGATGCACAGACGCGCAACGTGTGTGCAGTCCACTAGCAAAGTTCATTGGTGATAAACGATATCCGATTACAGTGCTAAAACAACGGGTGGAACGCGAAGTGAATTGAGTCGCCGTGAGTCAAACGTTCACAAGCTGATTCCTTCGGAGGTGGGCGAACTTGCCAACTAGTGTCGATTATGTTGTGAATATATTGTTTTTTATGGCGGCGTTTGGCGATGCGACCGTTGCTACCATATCGATTTTATGTGAAGGAAGACATCGGTCGCAGCAGACGCCGTTGGCCGACGTTCGACCTTGTTCCAATTATTCACTTTAAATGAGGTTTTATTTGCAAACTTTACTATATTTGGGATATAAGTTCATTATTTAACTTACGTTATTGATCAAACAAGGCCCCTTTATTATAATTTATGTAGACCCCGTCATTAATCATTTGTAAAAAAGTTACGTTTTCAGCTTTCGTTTTATATCAATTTATTATTCACGATGATTAACATTTTTCACTTTCACGAAAGCTGCTTTTGTGCATTTTAGTACGAAAGTTAAAACGATCAATCAAAGCATTTACTAGTAATTGCTAGTGTAGGTGTCGGTTTAAATACATTTGCCCAATAGGGTACCTACATATGATTTGAACTCACTCAAACGTCAATTTTGAGGTTATGATGAGATAATTGTATAAAACTTTTAGTTACTTTAAGATACCAAACCATTTTTTTAAGACTGCGTTATACCTTATCGTTTATTCACAATAAAGATACTACTCCTACATTCTTAACAATTCATACAATAACCATCTTCTGCCTACTTATAGATATTTAGCTTTTGCTTACGTCATTATGGTATATACTGATTTAAAACCATAGGCACATTCTCTTCCATGTCGTTAGTTAGATTGGCAAACTGATATTTGGAACTAGGCTAGCTTCGCATTAGCATAACACAAAAACCTTTAGGTTTGTTTCAGCGGCAAAGGTCAGTTTGTTCACCACAGTTTTTAGTCTGTGACTCCAGTAACTCCAGTCTGAAATTCTAATAAAAAACCTAATCTTGATGAAATATCACGCCATAAAATTAAGGAAATTAATTGTAATAACCAAACTGTACCAATTTGTATGTTTTATTTATGAGCTAGCTTTTGTCCGCGACTTCGATGGAAGTCGTAAGACACCACAATTTACTTAAAATAACAGCCACATTTTTATAAAACTTTCCTGTATAGGTACTACGTTTGTAGTTTTGGTCTTAGCAGCCAAAATATGAAGAGAGTCAGGACTGGTGACGCCGAAGCAAGCGACGTACAGTTGTCCATGTGAGAAGCAGCTCGTCCTGAGGTCGACACCTGTAGCCTTCAGTAGTAATTTCCCATTGCTTGCGAAGTTTTTCGAACGCCTGCGTTCCTGTATATACTACCTAATGGCACAACACTGATACACTGACTGATGCTTTCTTATAGATTATTCCTGACTAACAGCTATCACTAAAATAATGCAATGAAGCACAAAAAATAGATTTTTTTGGGAATTAAACATAGGGTTGCAAAGCAATCTTCGAACCGTAAGCTATATGAATTTGTTGAAAGTTGACTAAAATAGTCGTTCTTATAAATATTTCATGATTGACTGCAAAACTCCTTAAACGTATAGCGGGATGATAATAATTCAAAAGGTTAAATCTGTAACTATCTGCAATATTTTGGCTCGTCTTTTAACATTTTGCGGTAAACTATAGAATAATATGAACAAATTGCAATATTGCTCATCCCTTATAATATGTAGCAAATAGCGTGGTAATTTATAGCCTACAGACTGACCAGGCTTATAGGGAAAATCTACTCAAAATTTGAACAAAAGCGATCCGGTACTTTTTGCGTGATGCTGGAACATATATACAGACAAACAGACAAAAATAAAAAAAAACAATATTTTCGGCATTCGAATCTTTACCAGACCTGAAAAAAATTACTTAAAAAAAAATACAATGTACAGTTTTCACTGCGCTACGACTCTATTTTACATAAAGATTTAAATGTGACGTATCAAATTGTTGCCGTATTTGCCAATTATTATTGAGTGTTTCGTTACAAACTGCGGTTTACGAAATTCGTAGCAGCCTACGAAATTCGAGCCGCCTACGAAGTTCGTAGCGCCCGGCTACGAGCTACCCACCAATTACCGTTCAATTTCTAGTTGAAGCATGAGATTGAGCAATTTAAAATTCGATATTTTGTGTCATAATAATTTATGTAAACTTTAGAAAAAATAAAGTTTATCCAGTTCGGATGATCATATTGATCATGTACCGTATACATCATAATTATATAAATGAAAAACGATAGCCACAAAAATACACACCAACAAAAAAAAAACAATAAGCCTAAAATGACACTTGATAATGCCATCGGAGAAATTTGTGGCATTTAACAACCTTTGACTAACCCCATCGGGTTTAATAGAGGTGTAAAAAAACATCGTAAAAGTCAACCTATAGAATTTGTATTGTAAAAAGATTGTGCGATAAATTGCTGGGTAGAATTACCGGTAATCACGCCGCGATAATACTTCTTCCACGAACGAATTATTTGCAACCTCTTTTTTGTATTGGCTGTTCATGTTATTCTGAACCTACAAATATGCTACAAATAGAAATTTGAAATGGAGGCATGCTCACAAATAATACTTATATTTAGATTTGGATGTGTGTATGAACCCTTTACGCTACGTTTTCAGAACCACAAAAGCTGGTACTAAATTCCACCTTTAAAATTCATTGGAGAAGAGAAATTCGGTTTCATAGTCCACACCTACATACTTATTTATTTATTGATAGTGCACTTCAACTACTTAATCACTAAAACATACACAAACAAAAATCACATATAGTTAGGTATTCTGAATTTGTCACTTACAGAAGTGTACAGCACTGGCATAGAACTTAATGATTAAAGGACGTGTAAGATACAGTTAGTTGGATTGGATACACGTTACGAAATAAAGCAAAAATGAACTATGTTTACAGATACATACGATGAGAAGTGCAGAAACATCTAACAAAATAACAAAAAAGTCTGAAAAAGAAGTGGATACAACTATTAATAGGCGGCTCGTGTCGCACAGAGGTCTTGAGACTCCGAGCTGGTTAGAATTCTCGTATGGAATTGACGCAAAGGGTTAGAGTAATATCGATGCCATAGGCGCCGGGATCGGGGTGCAAGAGGGTGCACTTGCACCTACCTGGCTTCAAAATAAGTAGGTATAAAAGCATTCAAAACATAAAAAAAAACAATAGTATTCGAGGCGAGATCCTAAAATTTTCGAGCTCGCACCGCTCACTCTTGCATTCAGCATTCTCTCAATTCTAAAGCTTTCGTGCATTAGTCAGCAAAGTATCGAACTCCTATTTCCGAAAACCGAATCGACCCTAGGCGGGGTGCTATCATTATCGAGCTTACTTCGCTCGCTCTTGCATTCTACTCTAACTTAATTCTTAAGCTTCTTCATATAAATCGACACAGTTAGACTTCTGTCTGTATGCATATATAAAATAAAACCTAGCCCATTCGAGGCGACATGCAAAAATTATCGAGCTCGCTTTGCTCGCTCTTGCATCCTACACTCTCCTAATTGTTAAGCTTTACTGCAAAGGTGGACAAAGTTACTCCTTGTATGAATGGACAAACGATGATCTAACATACCCGAGGTGAAGTGCAAAAATGATCGAGCTCGATTCGAGAAGATGTAGGTGCACTCCATGAAAATAAACTTGCCGGCGCCCATGGTCGATGCTATTATGCCCATAGCGATTTTATTATAGTTTCCCATTAAAAGGTTCATGGGTGCGGCGCTGCCAAGGTTAGAACGACTTGCAGTGGTTGCAAAAATATACTACGTTGCATATTGCCTTAGCTGAATCCCTAATAGGTACGTGGACTTTGAAAATTGGATCGCGACGCGAAGCCGGGACAATGCGATATAACAAACATTTTTACTACAGTTGTAGTCTCAACTACAATAGGTAAGGCCTATACCTTATTACGGTGGCTTGTAGTGTCGCCTTCGACTTCGTAATAATATTAGAAAGGAGACCGTCTCTCTTAATCTTTAACTAATAGCATTGTACATATCACCAAGACATAAAGAAGGCTAGTTTTAAAGTTGCCATAAGCATGTAGAGTTCGATCAATTGTCCCGAGAAAGGTATTTAACGTCGTATTTAACTACGTGTGTGATAATTAAAATGCAGATGGGCAGTCGGTCCGATTAAAATATTAGTATTCAGCTGCGTCTGTATATACTGGAAGCCGCCCTCTGCATACCTAGTTGAGAAAAGGCTAGGCAGTTGGTGATAATTAGAAAATTTTAATATAATCCATTCGTATGTGAGGGGTCTATAATTCGCCATCCAGTATTGCTGTCGCCTATATAATAATAATAAATTTGTTTACTTCTTACCACAAATTACAGAGATAGTATTTAATAGTCACCAGACACAAATTCATAATTAATTTGTGGAAGACTGGTGCCTAAACTAAGTGTTTTACAAAACCTGTATGTCACGTCACCAGGCCCCCTAATCAAAGTTTTATATTATTTTTGTTGCACTGGAGACGATCTGTTTCATCATGAAATACAATTCTCAGACATTATAATATTGCAATACTGCTCATTAAACTTGATTTATAGTACATGAGAAATAAAGTAATTTATTAAGAATACAAAAAACATGCAAGGGAGGATGTCATGTGAAAGCTGTTAGTAAAGTTAGTAGTAAAGGCTGTAAAGTTCGTACCTAAGTCAAACTCTGGATAGTGTTATACCCACACGATATTACATCCATATACGAAGCATATAAGCATGTATTTATAATACACAAGTCGCTTTGTACTGGTGAACCGCAATTGACATGCTAATGTCGCGTGCCGCCATCAAACCATTTGCATATCACTTTGTGGAGTATATCCCACCTTTTGATTTGAAGGCTTACCAGGGGTTTAATCTATCAATTTGGTTTTTAAATTCAATGGGCGGTACATATTCTGGGACTTGTAATGATTGTGGTGTTAGAAAGCTCAACATACAAACAAGGTGGCATATGTATGGTTGATGAAATTTTATAAAACTGAATTGATAGGTAAATGATAAAAGTGCGTGAGCTGTCTATATATTTTTTTAACCTTTTGTGAATTATATTCATAAAATCAAAAGCGAAAACGTTTTCAAAACAGCAACATTTTACGACTCCGATTAAAGAAAACATCGCATGACAAACTTTGACGGAAATATCAGTATTTAATAATTTCCTGGCGTATTCATAATCCTATAATACAACCGTCCTACACGCAAGTATGACAAGCGTAGTTCCTTGTCGCTATCGTAAAATCTTTTATACTCGTAATTATTCCGCTGTAGGGGTGTGATTTATTTTACCGAGAAAATGCTGTGCTCATGTAACAAAAGGGCAATGCAAAGCTTTTCAGTTATTTAGGGGTCCTGGAACCGTGAGCGCGCGTTTTATTTGCTATTACTTTGGAAGCGTGGATTGATAGATGTTTTTACATGTTTCTGTAAATAATACCCGAATTAGAAACAACACACTTTGTGTTGTTTTAGGCGTCCATCAGGATAACTAAAGTAAATCTCAATAGAATGTAGCTAATGGATCAATGGGCGATGAGTTAAAGTATCTGAGATGCCTAAATAAATGCCCTAAACAAAGTCTGCCCTCTATCTAAAGGTCGCGTTTGCTTTAAGCAATTTGATCACCTATTGTATTGTTTCTTACCTCGCTTGGATAGGTAAACTTATTTTCTAAATATCTGTTTCACCAACGTATCTACTGATAAAAGTAGCATCTACCTGGTTATTGCAATTTCTTTAACTGCAATGGTGTTTTTTATGCGTAGGTAAATACAATGGTGTTTACACATAAAAAAGACAAAAGAAGTTAGCAGTTAGCAGTTTTAATGGCTACTATTAGTGAAAAGTAGCCATTAAAACTGCGATTGCACTTAACATTTACATTTAATAAAGGTTCTATATATTTATGAATACAACGCACCTAAATATAGCGTGCGATTGTATGCTGATATGCTTCGTGCATCGCGTTTCCCCTCACAGGGTAAATGTAGGGACCAATGTCTACCGCAAATTACAATACAACACACTACACCTAGTTCAACGACAATTATATGAAGATTATTACATGAAGTCAATCAAATTGTTTGCTGAAGAAACTTTCATAAAATATTGAAACTTTTTCTCAATTTATAAATATTTTCTTTTTGTGTACCTACATCTATAGTTTTAAGCAGACAGCTTTGCTGCTGGGGAGTCTGTTGCGCAACTTCTTCCTTCCAGCGAAGCACTAGGAAGTGGTGAAGGGCAGGCTTTTGAGGGACTGTCTTATGCCTTTGACATTTAAAAAGTGCTGATTCTCAGCCTAGTTTGAATAAATAACTATTTGTTTTGATTTAGAGCATGTTATAAGCATGGCTTAGGTGCTGAGATGACCCCATATATGTATCATGCACTGATCTGTATTGTGTGGTCACTTTAGTCTTACTTTGTGCCCACGCATCAGTCCCTGACTAGCTATAAATAATTCATGGTGCATTAGAAAGTTACCTATCGATTCTTTCATCCCGCCCCTGGCCTAGTTCACCGTTCACCCAAACTGTTTCTAACTTTCTTTGAAAGCCTTAGTCGTTTCAATACACTCACCGACAGGCGAGTACGAAAATAGACTGCATTATGCAAAATATGCTTGTACGGATGGAATATATTGGCGTTTCGGGTAAAAGTGGCCTTCATTACGCAGGCTGTGTTACCGATAAAGGCGGTTGTATTTTAAGATTTGGCGGTATGATTAGAATACTGGAAGCACAAGAAGTTAGGCAAGGTACGAATAAGTTTAGAGTTTTTGAATTCTGGCAGAACATGAGCTTGAGTATGGACAACGGGTGGTCCATGGTTACAAGCCACGTACGTGTCTATATATTTAAAATTATTTAATCCTAAAATATCATTATAAATTGCACCTGCCACTGTTTGTCTCTGCATCACCCAAAGGTTGACTGGTAGAAAATGCCTATGGCATTAAGTCCGCCTCTGTACATTTGTGTGCTTAAAGTGTTAAATAAATAAATAATTTGGCACGTAATCGTGTGAATTTCAAAAAGTAATTAACTAAACTGAGTTCAACTCAGTTTAGTTAATTACTTTTTGAAAAATGTGCTCGCACTGCTCATTGGTAAAAAGTTGGCAGAAGAAGTCACACGTGTATCTTCTTTCACCCTGTTGCTCACAAATTCCACAGTAACTTATAGATATTTATTCAATTCTCTGAGAAATGGTCGTTCTAATGGGTTCATTAGGCCATCTAAGATTGCTTCTTTATCAAGCATTGCAGCAGAGCTCATTCCTTTCTCCGTCTCACATGGTGGCTACAGGCGGCCCTAGTATTAAGATTAGCTGTAAAGTTTTAAAGAACAACATGCAACTTCTGAGAAATAAAATATCGGCTTACACTTACTTGGTACCCCCACTTTACGGGTGCCATATCCTTATCTAGTTAATCAGCTAAGGTCGGATCGACTCACCACTAAACCGGGGTCAAGGTTGAACAACTAAGGTCACAAATGCTCTGAAAAATTAAAAAAAATCACAAACACTTGTACAAGATTAATGGCCCAGTTCTATGCATATTAATAAGGTTTTTACGAAATGGCTTGTATTCTAGAAAAATATAGTGAGTTACTTATTAACTTTACCTGGGTGTGTCATTTTGGTGACTTAGGTCAATCAATCTACTTAGACTTTTCCCAAATTGGGGTCGGCTTCCAGTCTAAACGGATGCAGCTGAATACCAGTATTTTACATGGAGCGACTGCCTATCTGACCTACACAACCCAGTTACTGGGTAACACGATACCCTTAGTAAGACTGATTGCGAAACTTTTGGGTTTCTGACTAACTACCCGTAACGACTGTCAAAGATGTACGAATGACAGCCGGGACCAACGGCATAACGAGTTTACTTTCCGAGCCACAGAGGGGTCTCGATATGTAATGGATGGTCACCCATCCCCGAACCGACCGCGGCGAGTATAGCTTAACCTTCGATCGATCCGTGTGGTTGTTATCATTTAGCGACGAGCCATTTGTGGTGCCTTAGGTACTGACTCAAAAAAGCCAAGGTTACATTATTTTTGGTTAATTATACCTGCTTTGTCGAACCTTGCCACAGACTTTAGCGATACAAAATAACTAACAAAACGTATATAAATGGTATATATATATATATATATATATATATATGGTAGGTAAAAGTTCTCTGGCACATTGCCAGAAGTATACAAGTTTTAACAAGGTGCAAAGTTTCGTGTTGTGCAGATACTTTATCCCGATCGAAGATATAAATAACCAAGTTTCAAAACAAAATGACTGCTTAGTATGTCTATTTATCTTCTACACAATACCATGTGCCCTAGAACCGTCACTAGTTTACTTTAAACTTCTTCCCAAAACAATTCATTATCCTAAAACCTACTGACATAACATTTCGACGCACACGTAAATAACAACGAAGCACATTTGAGGTCATTGTCAAGCACTTAATATCGATTAAAACAATTAGGTATGTTGGGAATCGATTCGTCCTACAAATTGTAACAACTAATGAATATTAATCGTATTATCCCTTGCGTGTGACTTCTAAGCAATAACTATTAACCTACTATGTAAATTGCTTTTCGAAAGATCTATTTTGTAAATAAGTAAGTAAAAATTGTAAAAATAAGTAAACGGAAGCTCATTTGAATCAACTGCTTATTTCCTCAGGGATTATTTGCATAGACACGACTGTCAAGCGGCATGGTAGGTGCTAAGTTCCATTCTAAGATCTAAAATTAAAACTTTTAACAACATTCATTGCGTTATTTACGTTGTTGAGCAGACAAATTTTTCGAACATATGAGTCAATGGATTAGCGATATCCTTCAAAATGTTTCATATTGTGATTGAAAGTGTGGTAAGCAATTAGGGTGCAGCGTGCAGTGTTTGTTAAGTTATCCATACTTCCATATTTAATACTATAAATACGAAACTAACTTTGTGTCCTTCTGTCTGTTCCTTTTTCAAATCTAAAACCACTGGACCGATAGTTGAATTTTACAGATAGACAGGGTGTTACAGAGCTCATGCGGAGTATAGGGTGTGTAGTCATCCAAGGACTAGCATTGAACATTATCGCTGGAAGTGTGAAGTGTTTTAAGTTTTTCCATCAAACATTTTCGGTAGCACCCTTTTTTTTTGTGGGAAATCATCAAATAACTCCTCCCGCTCTGGGTGGAGCGGGAGGGCGTGTCAGACACTTACTGGCTAAAATCCACCCGTGTTCCTTCAGTTGCGTGTGTCAAGGGCTACGGTAATCCTTTCGGACTTTCCCGCGACCCTGGCAGGCATCGGCCCTAGCGGTGTAGTTGGTGTTGCCATCTCTTTGTGGTGCGCTTGGAACACAATGCGCCGTCGACCTGAGCCTGGTCCTTATTGGCTGGCGAGCTCCCCATTGCTCGCCGTCCGCAAGCCCGCGCCTACGGTGGCCGGGAATCGGCCTGCGATTCCCGACACCCAGGGCGTCTCCTGCGGCGACTAGAGGCGTGAGGGCGCAAGTTTCGCGTCTCCCTCAGGCGTTCCGCCTCCTCCTTTGCGAGCATTACTGCTTCGCAAAAGGTGATGGCGGCTTCCCATGCCCTATTGCTCCGTATGGCGTGGACCAGGGCCGGACGCCACAGTGATGTTATGTTTTGTTTTGTGTATGTTATTATTGCTAGAATACTAGACTTAGATAGGTACCTATGGGATATGTAAGGGAGGTAATTAATGTGTGAAAAGGCATTATGAAATCTGGAAGAGGCAGGACGGATTTCCTGAACGATAGGAACATGCCTGAGCGAAACCGAGACCCGCGCCAAATTACAGGGTAGTCTATTCTAGTATGAAATCGTCGTATCTTATTTTGCTTTTGCTTTACTTTTAACCAATCCTGAATCTATTCTATCCAAGTCTTCATAACTCTATAAGAAACTACCATAAAACATTTCCGCCGTTGCCAGCGTATTTATTATATATTATTTTTTGTTAAATACTAAATAAAAATAAATCAAACACTACAAAATATACAATGGGCGACCTTATCGCTTTCTGCGTATGATAAATCTGATGTGATAGTCGCCAAGAGGAACAGTACAAGAGGATGCTTTCATAGGCATATTCATTAATTGCATTCCATATTGAATAAAAGATGTTGCAAAAGGCTTAAAGTTAGGTACAAAAATATGGACTCAGTGAGGGCACAGCTACAGGATAAAATTAAAATGAAAAAATTGCAAAGAACAAAACCAAAACTATTACTAATATATAAAAAAACTTGGTATTTTAATACATTTAATAATAAATAAAATAAGGACATAAATAGTGATTCACATGAGATGATTACAAATTATGTATTATAGCATTTATTAATAATTACTAAGAACAACATTACAAAACAAAGAATTGCTTTGTTTGCAAGTTCAGCACAAGCGAAAGAAAGTTTTCCTTTAAAATATTTAAGTGTTTTGCTATTTTGTTTACTACCATTTTGCCGACATATCAACACTCCATTTCACAATGTAAGCTTTGGTGGCAGGTTTTACAAAGACATGGTCACTAAGGACTCTGTCGAGCACAGCAGAGTAGGAGATCGATATGACTTCTTTGGCTGATACGGGTGTATCTCTTAAAATATTTCGTGTGATATATACGAGTAGTATAATGTTAGGTCATTATTACTTTATAAAACACTAGCTGCGCCCCGTGGTTTCTCCCGCATAAGTCTCGATCCCGTGGAAATATCGGAATAAAAAGTATCCTATGTACTAATCCAGGTTCTGGTCTACCCATGTGCCTCATTTCATCAAACTCCGTTTTGCCGTTTTATCGTAAAAGCGTAACGAACAAAGATACAAAAAATCTAATCTTTTCTCTTTAGAATATTATTAGTAAGATTTATTTATCATGTCTTTGGGCGAAGACAATTGAAAAACAATTGTTTTGTTTTCACGAAACTAATGACAGTAGATAGGTGCTCATTTATTTTCAAGAAACTACTAACCACGATAATTGTACAAGCTTTCCAAGAGCCCCCAATAATGACTAAATAGTTTCATTGGAACAATTTGTTTTGCATTTCCAGTACACGCAGTTAGTATGACGTGTTCTGTGTTTTAAAAGCTTTTTAATGTTCTTCATTAACTCTGATGACATCATTGAGTTGGTAATTTAATATGAAACGTATTTTAATTTATCAGTTCTAAATAAAATACGTATGTGCAAATTCTCACTTGTCTTAATAAAATTACGGAGACACCCTGAAGTTAATAATAATTATCTTCCATTTTCTGCACAATTGTCTACTGTCAATAATACTGCAATATTCTTGTGTTAAGGTCGCATGAACTCTACAACTTCATCAACGAAGAAGATTATTGTACAAAATAAATTAAGTTATTTATTTACTCTATGAACAGCTAGACCGATCTCTTCAGAGCTGTTTATCGTTATGATGCTTCAAACTCAAACTCAAAGCATTTATTTCAAATAAATCAATTACAGGCACTTTTGAATTGTCAAGGGGTCGGTCAGTCAGAAAGATGAAGCTAGTTGCCCATTCCAAAGCGTAGAAAAGAAACTCCATAGACACTCTTAAATCATAATATTGTTACAAAAAAGTGGTTACATCATTCGTGTTGAAATTATACATGTGAGAACGATGTAGAAAGACGTGCACGTTAAAAGCGTCCGTAATAAAAAGATAAAAACAATTCAGGAATTAAAATAAGCCGTGGCAGCTATGAAATGACCAGTGCCTACTGACGTCGGCGTCTGAAATGAATACTGAAGAGCCTTATAACCTCTATCTAACACTGTTTACTCGTTCAGCTTCATTAGTTCAAAATTCGTTGACAAGGGTACGATACAACTGACATGTGCAAACAAATAAAGTCCTTCCACTTAAACAAATAAAAAGCAAACTCCCATGAATATTCAATGTCATACCTATCTACTTCAAAGTTCATTACTTATACCATCAAAGGTTCATGCATTTGCATGATTAGTTTTTTACGAGTTGTCCGTGAAACGTGGAGAGCTGTTAGCGGTCGTACACTTCCCATTTTATTGGAAAATGCAGGAATTCATTAGAAGTAATGAGGAAGAAGAATATGTGACTATCTATTAGTTTTCTAGCATGCCAACTATGTTAAACACGCCTCTTAATAAAAATGATATGCTGTTCGTTTGTAAGCGCATCACTTGAGAACGGCTAGACCGATTTGGCTGTATTTTTAATGTTCGTGATAGAGCGAATCGGGTTCTTACGGAACGAAAAAAATAAAAGTTGCCGGGAACATTGGAAAATTCGGGAAAACAGAAAGTGCATTTTCTACGCAAATTAAGTATGAATGATTGAAATTTGGACAGGACAACGTCTGTTGGGTCAGCTAGTAGGATAAGTTTATGGTAATCAAGCGATCTTGTGTATTTCCTTTATAGTATTTTTCGCTTTACGCTCAGCGTAACGTAACTACTTACTTAGGTACCTTAAAACTAAAATGTTCGTTGTTTAAACTTAAGTCTGTATTCGAAGAAATCGGTATTTTTATTTGAATTTTTACCTTAGTTTAATGCTTCTGTAAACAATTATATTTTGCCTAATTAGGAACTTTTTAACGTAAAAACTAAAACTAGGTAATAAATTCGACACACAAATGAAACTGAAAGTTCAAATAATGCCAAGGTCACGAAAGCGTCCCAAGAAATAACTTAGTTAGTCATAAACGTACAACGAATCAAAGTTATAAAGTTATAAAATCAATCGCGTGACATTCAAAATGTTCCATAACACAAATCCCTCTAGTTTACGTTCGAGATTTTTTGCTGCTCTTAAGATGCTTGAGTTAGAAAGTAGTAGTCTTTGTCTTACAATCATGTGAGAAGAGAGTCAACACATAACATAACAATACGACTTGTTTTCTCGAAGGGAAGGGCAGAGGTATAGGAATAATATAATAATAATAATAATATAGTGGTGGTGGATCGATTGGAGCGACGCGCAATGATTGTTGACATAACCATCCCGCATGATGAGAACCTCGTGAAAGCCGAGAAAGATAAACAAATCAAGTATCTTGACTTGGCTCACGAGGTTGTCGACATTTGGCATGTGGGCTCAGCGGTCATTGTGCCGATAGTCGTGACAGCCAATGGGCTAATACCCAAGAGCCTCGACCAACACCTAAGGAGGCTCTCGTTAGGCAGCTGGATCAAGGGCTTGATTCAGAAAGCGGTACTTCTGGACACGGCCCGCATTGTTAGGAAGTTTCTCTCTCTGGAGCCCTGACCGCCGGTAGCTTGGACCCTGTTCCCGATACCGGTGGGCTACTATTTTTTATATTTTTAAATGTTTTTGGTATCTTTTTATTTATAAAAATATTTAAAAATGTAATTGATATGTATGTAAATGAAATAAAGGATATAATAATAATAATACAACCACATTTTGCCAGTTTTGTTTAAATCCAATGTAATAGGGGGCGAGCCTATTGCCACCAACCGGACACAAATGCAGGCTCCGGGCTGGTACCGAGAAATAAAAAAATGGTAGTAGTTATCAAATCTATATACGTAATATAATAATATTAAAAAGAGGTATTTAATTGTAAGTTTCTATGTAGGGGGTAATCTCTGGAACTAGCGGTCGGATTTGAAAAAAAATTTTTGCGTTTGATAGCCCTATTCTTGAGGATGGCTTTAGGCTATTTTACATCACGCTATGTCCCTTAGGAGACGAGCAAAAAGAAAAAAAAAGTCAGAAAGAACACTAAGCGAAAACGGAGTGATAAGTGATAGCGCGGGCAGGTGATGCGATGCGATGGGGGGATCGGGACAAGAAACACGCAGACGAAGTCACGGGTAGAAGCTAGTAAGGTATAAATAAAGTTTTTTTTTTCTTTTTTTATTTAAAAAACGTTGCCCCACACTAGGAATTTCTCCTGTATCGTGGGTGCGTTTACAAACATTTAAATTCACATACACAAACAGCCAGACCCGGAACAACTACTTGCAGGTCATACAAATATTTGTTCCGTGCGGGGATCGAACCCGCGACACGTAACGCAGCAGTCAATCGCTCAACCACTGCGCCAACCGTGCCGTCAAAGCCGTTTTTAAAGCTTATCCCGGGATATATTAATAAGAACCACGTAACTATCCACCATTAGATACCGCACTAGATACTCCGTTAAGTTCCAAGAGTAAAATTACAGACAAACAGTTTCTGTGTAAAGTGCTCAATGCAAACTTAAGTGCTTATCTTATCTTACTGGATATAACAGTTAGTAGGCAGTCATAGTTGACAACGAAAGTCTGGCAATCAGTCTTACTAAGGGGTGCATATCGTATTACCCAGTAACTGGGTTGTGGAGGTCATATAGACAGTCGCTCCATGTAAAATACTCGTATTCAGCTGCACCCGGTTAGACTGGAAGCTGACCCCAACATAGTCAGCAAAAGGCTAGGCAGATTATATTGTGATGAGGCAGTGCTAGTTTATCCGATGGATCTGTAACTAACTCAATTAAGACAAATAACACGTGTGTGCAGACTTTGAATTTACCCACTATCGACTATGGTGAAGTGTGCTACTTTGACTTGAATGTGCTTTTGCTGAATAAACTCGACAGACCGCTCAACAAAGGTATCCGGTTCATATTCAACTTCAGGAAATATGACCATGTGTGGAGCTACAGGTCTGAGCTCAAATTGATGTCTATTTGCTAAAGGAGACGTTTGCGCGCTTTGACCACGCTTTTCTCCCTTCTCAACTCTCCCACCCCTCCTTCTTATCTTATGTCTCACATTCAATATCTATGTTCTTCACACGCTAAGAATCTGCGTTCTTCCAACAATCTTCTCCTAGTCTGTCCTTCTCATACTTCTGATTTTCTTAATTCTTCCTTTTGTATTTAACCCAATATTTTCTGGAATGCGCTTCCTCTTGATATCTGGACTACCACCAGTCGGTATGAATTTAAGCGGAAATTGCAGAGTAATTTTCAAAATAAATAGCGTAGAGTCATCTCAATTACCCCTTCCCCTAAAATTTGTATTCATATAAATATATAGATATAATGTAGGTATATATTATAGTACATACCTATCTATGTATGTGTATTATAAGTTTATAACCTATCTAGGGCAACTAGCTTCATATTTCTGACTGACCGACCACTTGACAATTCAAAAGTGCCTGTAAATGGTTTAATTTAAATAAATGCTTCGAGTTTTTTTTTTTGAATTCATTTACCTTATACCTATTTTATTTATAATTAATGATGTTTTTTTTATCGTTTTTTATTACTGTTAACTCCTGCTAAACAGAGCACCTGCCATCTTATCTCTGCACCACCCTTGTTTGACTGGTAGAGAATGCTTCAGGAATTAAGTCCGCTTTTTTACCTTATTACGTGAGAGAAGTTTAAAGAAAGGAATCGCCATCCGTCCGACAATCGAGATAATATCTTGTAGGTACCTAAACAAATATTCCCCATGAGCTAAGACAATATAAATAGTTATGTTGTTCAACATTGGACGTATGTGTAGTCTGCAAGTTGAGTTGTTCTGTCTTATTGTCTGTGATTTAAGTATCGTCCCCGACATGATACACGTTATATTCTACCTACGTATCAGTAAACTTCCACGGCATGTCGTTTTATCTGTGTGCCTTAAAACGTTACTGAACACTGCTAAATTAGATTAACAGTAGCTTATTGTGTTTGTTTTTATTTTTAATGCGGCCATTTTGTTTAATCTATTATACAGAACTATTTATAATAATAATTCTTTATTTCAGATTACAGGATCCATAATGTGTTAGTATTGCATTAACATATTGTTAATGAAAAGTGAATTAAAACAAAAGTGACATCACAATTGAAAATTAATTTTTTATAGAATTACATTTTGAGTGTTTGTATGTAGGCGTAATGGTCGGAACTGCTGATCCGAGTCAGAAAATTATTTCACTAGTGGGAAGCTACAGTACTGCCGAGTGTCAGAGGTTGGATAAATATTATATTATAACAAAAAAAAAATATCTAGTAATTATTAATTATTTAATTAATTTAAAATAAATAAATACATTTTACGCGGACGAAATTGCAGGCAGAAGCTAGTACTACGTCATTCCAGTAATTTAGTTTTCAGATGTCGCAGTGACTCAATGACCTATACCTTTATTCACCGTAGACCATTGGGCTAAAACTATATTTACTGAACTCAAAACCTTTTTCAGTTTGCAGTTTTCGAGTACCTACATTTTAAAACGTTAGAGAGATATTCGGGGACTCGGAGAGTCTTCGTGAAAGCACTGCAGATAATGTTCGTTCCGCACGTGCATTTGAGTGTATGACATTTCGAACTAAATCCTCGTTACCAACTACTGTGCGACGAATGCATGATGCTCCGCTTTCGTGGAAATTTAGTCTCGTCGCGTACGGTTTATTCCTTCTATTCGAGAGCGGAGAGAGCTGTACCATAATATGTTTTATATGTAATGTATTATGTACGTTATACGGGGTCGGTCGACATGAAGAGAAGTACCTAAACACAAAGTAGGTAGCATATATGTATGATGTATTTTGTAAGATACACGACTGACTGGAGAGTTTAATAGAGCGTGAAATTCTCTATAAATCCTACGTGTTTACATTTCTGGCAAATTCGGGATCATACTATTTTATTCAACGATTTTAAGCTGTGTAACAAATTGTTTTTTTCGTATTCATGCGTGCAGGTTAGAATTCTTAGTAGTGGCTCGCAGTCGGGATTTATGCCTGCAGATTGGTGGCAAAATAGTCTTCGATCTATAAATAGTACCTACGTATAAAATAAAGTTGCACTTCGTGTCTCTCTGTGTAACCGCTTTGTTCTTTTAAATTAAAACAAGTATTTGGTGCGATTTTCACCATTATTTGGAGAATTTATTTTGGAAGGTTTTTGTATATAAAACATCAATATAAAGAAATCTCGATATTTTGTCACGTCGTACAAAGCGGGACAGGTCACTCGTAGGTACAACATAAATTACGAAATATGGGTACATACACCTTCGGAGCTACTCTCAAAACGTTGAAGAAAAACATCGTGAGGAAACCGGCATGTCGTAGAACCAAAAATTCGAAGATATGTGACTTCTACCAACCCGCACTGGGCTCGCGTGGGGAATACGGCTAAATCCCTCTCACAGAGAGGAGACTTGTGTCGCAGCTGTGGAAACATAGGTTGATTATGATGACACCTTCAGAGATTAGAGTCGTGATGTTATGATGAACATTTCAAAGAGACAAGGGTTTAAATGACAAGATGACGCTTGACATAAATTCTTGAACTTCCCCGTGGCTTGTTAAGTCATGTTAAATGCCTGTCCTATGTCACCCCGTGACAACTCAGAGCTTAACGTGCTTCTAAAGGCTTAAAGAGGATCAAAGGCGTAACTTTAACAATTATACTTAGTGAGAGCAATCATGGTGTATTAGCAGTTAGATATGAGTAGAGAGAGCTAGTTATGCTTCTGTGACTTATCCCGTTTCATCGGCTTACATCCAGATTGCTAAGAAATACCATTAAAAATAAAAGACATATAATGATCAAATCGAGAAGTGGCCAACTTGTGATAGCATGTGCACATGAAAGCTCAGAGCCACTACCTATAGCAATTGTCGAGGACTGCAACAAACCAATAAAACGTTTCTAGAGCTTAGCGGTAGAAATTGGCTATCGAAATAGATTATCTATTGCTGCACCAGCCAGCTTTATATACAGTATGTACACACGGCTACACATCAAGCTATACATTTCCAGTTGTCAAAATACTAACTTGTTTAGTTCACATGGTGCTGCTGTTGCAATTTCTATACACCTGTCTCAAACTCAAACTCAAAGCATTTATTTCAATTAAAACCTTTTATAGACACTTTTGAATTGTCAAGAGGTTGGTCAGTCAGAAATATTTATTTATTTATTTATTATTAAACTTACACACTATCATTACAGGAAGACCCAATACAATAGTGGTTTGCGAACTGAACTTTCAAAATATATATAAAGTTATTTACTTTACTATTTATGTACACACAATAATAAATTTAAAATAATAAACCTAACCTATTTAAATATAACTAACAAAATTCAACAAAATTCTTGCGAATTCACTCAGATTGCACGAAAATATGTCAATCCTCTCATGCACTTCGTTTAGAACCCGTATTGTCCGGGTGAGAGGTGTTTTAGCCAGCAGGTTGGTTTTGGCTGCAGGTATAGCCAGCAGTGGCGGTCGCCGCCGCCTCCACACGTACTGGTCTGGCACGCACAGCTTCAGATGACGCAGTACACCCGGGTTATGTGCTACTCCACGGAGGAGCTTTAGCGCATACGCCGCGAGAGTAAATTCTCTGCGCACTCTTAGTTCGTTGTACCCCACCATACCCAGTACAAACAGTGTAGGATACATCAGCGGGTAAAATGGGTAAACCCCATAAATTTTGAAGTACAAGTGTCTTGTAAATTTATTCTGCACTCGCTCCAGCATGACATTGTATTTCGCTTCATGGGGAGCCCAAATCACCGCACTGTGTTCCAAGTGACTCCTTACCAAAGCGTCATACAGCACTCTGAGCGTGGTAATGTTGGTGAATCCCTGCGACTGTCTCAGCACGAAACCCAGGTTCCTGTACGCCTTCTTGCAAGTTTTAACTATATGATCCCGGAAAGTTAGATCCGGGGTAAGCAGTACTCCTAGATCTCGTATCTGAGACACTCGCTGCATCAGCACTTCCTCTACTTTATATTCGTAGGCTAAGGCAGTCTTCGCTCGCGTAAATGTCATCACTGAGCATTTCGCTGTATTGAAATAGAGTTTATTTTCATGGCTCCATTTTACCACTCTATCTATGTCTTCCTGCAATTTCTCACAGTCCGACTCACCCCTGACCTCGAGCAGCAATTTGAGGTCATCTGCAAACAATAAACATAAACTATGTTTGACTACTTCTGGTAAGTCATTTATCATTAAAATAAATTCGAGAGGACCCAAATTGCTGCCCTGGCTCACGCCTGACCTGGTGTAGTATGGCTCGGATTCGATCCCGTTGTAGTCAACGTACTGCTGTCGGTCTTTTAAGTAACTGGCGAAGAACTGTAAGAGGGTCGGAGTGCAGCCAATGTTTGCCAGCTTCATTAGCAGTACATCATTGTCGACGGTATCAAACGCCTTCTTAAAATCAAAATATGCCACATCTACCTGCACACCAGCATCGACCGCCGGCACCACCCTCGCCATGAAATTAAGCAGATTAGTGGCAGTGCTGCGTGCCGGCCTGAACCCGTGCTGCGCGTCCGATAGCTGTGCGCTCACTTGAGCCTGCACGCAGCGTTGGATGGCAGACTCGAACACTTTTGCAGGTGTCGACAACACTGCCACCGGTCTGTAGCCACTGACATCCGGACCTGACTTACCCTTGGGAACCGGAATCACTCGCGTGATTTTCCACCTCGACGGAAACGTTGTTTGTTTTAGACAAGTATTAAAGATATGATGCAGGGGCTCGGCCAGCACCCTGCCACAGTCTCGGAACAGAAAAGCCGGAATACCATCGGGGCCAGATGAGCGCTTGGGCTTGAGCCTTATGAGCGCTTCCCTTACGTCTTGGAGACTGAGGGTTTCGATGTGCACTCGCGCACTATTCGCCTCCGCATCCGTCCCCGCCACCCGCGCCTCCAGCCGCGGTCGCTCTTTATTATACACCGATTCAAAAAATGACGCAAATTGTCGAGCACACTCCTCGTCCGAAAGATGTTGACCATTCTTTATGATAATTTGCTTGTTTAACCTACTTCGTTTAGACCTAATATACTGCCAGAATGATTTGGGATCTTTTTTAAATTGATTTTGTATTTTAAACTTGTGTTCTTTGTGTGCTATTTCTATGGATATTTTAATACGAGCTCTGTACTTAGAAAATTCGGAGTAATCGCTATCCAGCCTTGTTTTTTTGAATGTTTTATGGAATCTAGCTTTATTCTTTATATCTTTTATAATGTCTGCTGTGTACCATTCGGGATAAACGTATCGAGAGTTTTCACGTTTAAGCTTTTTCCGGGGTACACATCTATCTAAAATATCACTTAACTTATCATAAAAAATATCCAACATATCCTCTAAATCCCGCATGTCGTGAATTATACTCCAATCAGTGGAAGTCAGCATAGAGTATAACAACTCGTAGTTGGCTCTATAGAAGTTCCACTGCGCCCCAACACTACGCGCTGCGTTGCTGCCGCCGGCAGAGGGCGCCGGCGGGGCGGACACGGCCGGCTGCGGGCGCGTACAGCAGTGTACGCTGACCGCGAGCGGTGGGTGATGCGCGTCGACAGGCAGCGCATATGAAGCTGAATATGTCGACAATTGAAGCACGATAGCAGTAGTTATACTATGCTGAATGATGATTGAGCTAAGGGTAGTTACGGTCAGCAACATAAGATGATTAACGCTGCTTCTTTTACACATATCAAAATACACAATATTATTCGAAACATTGTTTTTAGGAATTTCAATAGGTAAGAGAAAATTTAAAGAATATTAAAAAAACGCCGCCAGTCTCTTGGGTACATTACCACTCGACAGCGATGCGGAGGAATTCTACGACGCCATATTTTAGTTTTTAAACAGTTTTAGTTGGGTTAGGTTATTATATTTTTATTTGAATAGTTTGTTAGTTGATATAATTATATTTAAATGTGTTGCTCATTATTTAAGATTAAACTAAAGTGTCAGTCGACTATCGTTTAAGACTGTAGGAGCCATAAAAATAGATCCCTACATACTAGTATCTCTTAATAACTTAGTTATTGCGAAATTCGTTTTCAGATCGAAAATAATATTCTTCAGGTGAATGTACGATTCCTATTTATTATTCACAGTACATTATCCAAACAAAATAATACAGTAATACACATCACTGTCACTACATGTTATGAAACGAAGTCCCCCCGCCGCGTATCTGTGTATCTGTCCGTCTGTTTGAACGCGATGAAATCAAAAACTGCCTTACGGATTTCCATACGGTTTTCACCAATGGACGGAATGATTTATGAGGAAGGTTTAATTGTATAATTTATATAGGTACGAGGAACAGGGTTTACAATTCACTCACACCTCCATAGAAAAGGGAGGATCCTCCGACCAGACGAGTGTCGTGTCTGGTGGGTAACTGCCCCGACGATTGATGTCGGGACGTTGTATATAATTATGCTAGTTGAGCAGTAAACTCTGCTTGCGCGATGCAGGATTTGGCGTGACGTCAGTGTAATGCGTAGTTCGCATGTGGCGATGTAGATACCGCTACAAATTAATTAAGGTTTTGTGTAAATTTGCGGAAATATGACGATGATTGTTAAAGATGCCGGAAAAAATCATGCTGGCTGGGAGCTTTATTGGCGTGCGCCGCGTAAACCAATACCGTCTTATTACAAAACACGATCTAACTTTAGCCCCAACCTACACATTCGATTTAGTTTTTGTATTTGGAACTTTATGCCGACTTTAGTAAAGTTCTTAATACAAAATTGACAATCTAAGACCGGACTAAGTTGACAGTTTTGTAAAAGGAACTGTATTTCGATTTCAATTATGTTCTTATTTCAAAAACAGGCTCGATGGTTTAAACCATGTCAAAAGAAAAACCTTGTTTTGTAATAAGGCCGATAGAGTTATATGAAAAAAATGTATTACGGAATTATTGCATTGTTTACCTGGATTAATACAAAGCATACTTTTAATCCCGATAGTACGTTCCCGTGGGCTATTTTCCGACATCCACGCGGGCGAAGACGCGGGTAAAACTATAAAAGAAAAATACACTATCTAGTTTTCAGTGTCTAAACAATTCAGTAGAACGCTCGGTGTTCACGCCATACGACCATTAGGTAAAAAAACAATGCTGACCTTAAATTTTACCAGCTAGCTTGTCGATACAACCTGTGTTTTCACTTGGCCTTCGTTATTTAAAGTACCGTTAATAATTGTGTATTTATTTACTGGCATGTAACTGTCCCTTGCAGGGAAAATTACTCTTTACAGAGAATGTGCGATATCAGACTCAAATAAGTCCTGATGATTCGCTGTTTCCTTTCACCGAAAATACAATAAAAATCTTGAACTCGCACTTCACTTTTCGAACCAATCGAGTCGGTCTATTCAGTAAAAATGTTACTGTGCAGAACGTATGTGAAGTGAGCTGTCAATTGTGTCAATCCCTAGCGTCAGGTGGAATGAAAGATGTCAAGATCACTTCATTTAAGTTTTCATGGTGAGATCTTTACAGAATAGCAGCTGCAGCTTGGTATTATTTATTAATAAATACTTTAAGCACACAAATGTACAGAGGCGGACTTAATGTCATACGCATTTTTTATCGACAACCTTTGGGCGATGCAAAGACAAACAGTGGTAAGTGCTGTGGCGGCATCTACAATGCCACATGCGAACAACCCATCATACTGACGTCACTCAAATCCTACATCGCGTAAGCAGAGTTTACCGCGGAACTAGCATATGTACAACGTCCCGACATCAATCGTGGGGCAGTTGCCCACCAGACACAACACCCGTCTGGTCGGCGGATCCTCCCTTTTCTGTGGAGGTATGAGCAAACTTTACACCCTGTTCCTGATACCTCTATATTGCAATTTATAATGAAGGTGCGGGGTCATTTAATTTCCTTTGAAATCGAACATAGGTTTGCAAAGCAGTCGTCGTAGAGATAAGCTATTTGATTTGTCGAAAGTTGACTAAAAAAGCCGTTCTTGTAATTATGTCATGATTCCCCCCCCCCCGACCCTTGCACGACGAAGTGTCAGCCCGTGCTGTACAGTAAACTATAGAAAAACACGAACAATATGCAATATTGCTCATGCCCCATAGCAAATAGCGTGATAATTTATAGCCTACAAACTGACCACAATCTATGCACAATTTGAACAAAATCTATCCGGTAGCTTTTGTGTGATGCTGGAACATACATGCAGACAATCAGCCATCAAATAAAAGACAAACATCTTTCGTCATTAGAATCGTTCCCAGAGCACACAAAAGTTACTTAAAAAAAAACCAAGCACACTTTTGACTTCGCTACAATTTTATTATATGTATAGATTATGTGGTTCAATCGTTTTTACTATTTTTATATGAATTACATTCTAAGAAAAAAAAGAAACAAGTTTAATGACCTGCACCAATTGAAAAACCATCTGTTTGCTTTTGCTTCAAAAGCCTTTAAAACTAAAATGTTTTCAGTACAAATCTTTGCCAAATCCAGCTTAATAATGTATTCTTGTTTCAAACATATGGCAACAAAGTTCACTAAAGTTTATAATATTGCGACGCAATACTATCGAAGTATCGCCGAGTATGTACCTAGCTAAGGCCGAAGCCACATATCTAGGGAGCTCAGCTTGGTGCCACTCTTGGTGAGTAGCGTAGTTCGAACAAGTGACCAAATAGTCTCATGCAGCGTGACACCAAGCGTCTGTGAGGCTATTATGTTAGTAAAACTATAATAATATAATATAATATGAGACAACATCCACACAAGGTCTTCTGGTCCCGAACTAGGTAGAACCTGTACAACGGTAACCTGATGACTGATATACATACTTATATACATATACACACCCAGACACAGGTCAAACAGACATTTTCATGCACACAAATGTTTGACTTGTACGGGGATCGAACCCGGGACCAGCGGCTCAGAAGGCAGGGTCGCTACCAACTGCACCAATCGGTCAGTCAATCAACTATGCGTTGATACGCTAAAGCATGTCACTAAGCTCGCAGGGTGACTCTATGCAAAATGCGAAACTGTATGGCTTCGGCCTAAGTACATTGGAATTCCAAATATGTATATGAAATTCACAGCACCTGCTCTGTGTATTGAGAAGTAAATTTTAATACTTATTTTAATATTTAATTTCTTTTCTCAAGTGGTTTTAGTATTCGCTTCAATAACTTAAAGTACTTACTTTGGTAAAAAAAGGTATAAAATAACGCATAGGTGTCGTTGAGCTAACCACATATACGGGAAATATTTTACTGATCCTCTCAAAACTTATTGACCTTCTAATGATGGACACTTTTTTTATTAGCGTTCAGTAATATTTTTTGGAGCTCCAAATAGGAATTATTAGAGGTTCGATCAAATACATGCCTTTATCAATTGTATGCACTTTATTGAGCTATATTGTTCAACGTATTATTGAAAAAAAACAATAAATTAACTATGTGTGTATTTTCTGAGTCACTAAAGGGCGTTGAATGCACTAGGCTTTATTGGGTATTCTTTAAGGCTACATTAAAAAGATATATATGCCTAAGAGCCATGTTTGGATTTTTGAGTCATCAATGGTCGTTGAAGGGTGTGAGAACAAAGGGTGTCGTTGTCTATTTAATAGGTCTACGTGTAGAAGTCACGAAGTTCAAGTTCCCAATAATGTGCTGGTTGTTGATCTCGGCAACCAACTTGCTTGTCACGTAATTATAGTTCTTGTAGTATTTTTACGTACGCTCTTAAGAGTGTTTGTTTTCTTATTTGATGCAACTTTGCTAGTGCCCGTTTATCGTAGAGAACGGCTCGTTCCATCTAAAATGTTTATGTGAGGAATATTTTTAAAAGGCAATGTATTTGCAATTCGTCAAGCAATCATTTTAGACCAGATTGAAGAAATCTTTCAAATTGTCACAGATTGAATCTGTGGCGTGACCAACAAAGCTCGACGTGCTGTTGATTTACGTAGTATAATGTAATTATGTGCTATGTTAAAACCTACCTTTGTTAATAACCCCCAAACCTTTATTAGTGAGTTGGATCAACTTGATACAGGTTGATGCGAACCAATTTGATTCTATCTTTATAATTACGTGAGAGTCTCGGTATTCTGCTAAGAGAAATAAATGATTTACCACCCTGTGCGTTCCCGTGGTGCCTACTTTATATTTCAGTAAGCAAATACTTAGATAGGTACATATTTTGTAAGCTTTTACGACCATCATATTTTGCTGCTTTACTTGAAAGGTAACTCTAGCACAGGCGTCTTGTAGCTTATTCATGTCTTATATTGCCTGTATGAAATTTACTACACTACGTTTGTAGGTAGTTTGTGGGTATAGAAAGCTGTGTTGTGCTATCTTTGTTTTATAGATTATTAGTTATAAGTAAAAGACAGTCTGTAGGCAAAAAATATCAACAAATTATGATGTATTAAAGAATTAACCCATGTGCAGTATGAACATATAAATCAGAGTTTATCTTCCTCTTGTCAATATCAACATCTTCTTACATCAATGATAAATGGCCCCCAGTTTGGTACAGACCTTTTCGTTTACGTCGGTCTTGTAAACACGCACATTCATACAACTTGCGCAGATTATAGCTAACTGATAAAATCGATGAGATGCAAATAGTCCGATTGGTAGATTCCGATATATGTATGTACCTATGTCCTCGTCTATTTCATGTCAGTCTAACAACTTCTAACTAACAGAAAACTTTCTCGTCGTATTTGGAGCATTCGCTGTGATTTGTTGGTTCTGTTGGATTTCATTACGGGAGGTATGCAATAGAACGGTTTTTTTTTTGTGATAAAAACTGTTATCATGTCGTCACGTTTCTTTTGATGAAGGCAACAAAAATTGTTCAATCTACCTAAAATAAACACAAATAACATTTTATTACATACATTTTAATCTGTCCACGACTCCACGTCGTCAAAATTGATTGTGACAGATACGTACTCGCATTATTGTCCTAGCACATACCGTCTTATTACAATACACGATCTAATTTCAGCCCGAGCCTAAATCATCGAGCCAGTTTTTCTATTTCGAACTATAAGTCGACTTCAGTAAAGTTCTTAATACAAAATTGACAACCTAAGAACGGACTAAGTTGTCAGTTTTGTAAAAGGAACTGTATTTCGATTTCTATTAGGTTCTTATTTCAAAAACAGGCTCGATGGTTTAAACTTTGTCAAAAGAAGAACCTTGTTTTGTAATAAGACGGATAGAGTTTTGTATAAGTCACTCACACCGTGACCGTGGTCTTTAGGCACTGTCACTGAAAGAAAAATATTTTTACCTACGTCTGTTAAGAATCATGAAGCCCTTCCAAGTTTTATTTAGATAGATTGACCAAAATAAACAAATATAATATATATAATATAATATGAGACAACATCCACACAAGGTCTTCAGGTCCCGAACTAGGTAGAACCTGTACTACGGTAACCTGATGACTAAATAAATTCCGAGTAAGAATACAATTTCTGCCAAAGATTTTAGGCCCAAAAAATGCTGTGCTAGCTGGACAACGATATGCAATCCATCTCACCATCATCTGCATACCCTTTTCCAGTTTAGACAGGGGCAGCTGAATACCAGTATTTTACACAGAGCGGCTGCCTATATGACCTCCACAATCCAGTTACTGGGTAATACGATATGTAGCTAAAGTACATACATTTTTTATGGGGTACTGTGTTAAATGCTACAACAAAATACCTTGTAATATATTGCAATTAAATGAAAGAAAATTTAAAAGTCATATAAAAAGTTTACTGTGTAAACTAAAATATTACAAATTAGAGGATTATATCCAAGATAAGAATGCTTGGAAACATGCTGGTCCAGCTCCATAGGACAATCCGGGGTCTAGACAAAATTAATGTTGTTGCTACTTTAATTGTATAGTTTATTATTTTTATGACATTGATTTACATTCTGTGATTACTTTAACTTACACTCTGACATATTAATTGTTTACATAATTTGGGAAATCGTATACTTTTACAATGTTTGTAAATATGTGAACACCATGTATCTATCACTTTATTAACTTATTTATCATTGCTACGTTTATTAAATTCTTTTTACCTATTTTGGTAGGGTAATTTTTATTATAGGTGCATCGTCTTCACATATAATTATATAATTAATGTATACAAAATATTGTAGGTAACACATTTTAAAAGAGTAACGGTGGAGTTTCTTGCCCATTCTTCTCCATACGAAACTACCTTTTGGAAGGGGCGACTAGAATCAATTCTATTTAAATGTAAATGTTGACGTTCAAAAGTGCCTTTTATGTGCCTATTTGAAATAAATGCTTTGACTTTGACTTAGTACCCCTTAGTAAGACTGATTGTCAGACCTTCGGGCTTCTGATGACCCGTAACAACTGTCAAAGATCCACGAATGACAGCCGGCACCAATGGCTTAACGAGCTTTCCGAGGCACGGAGGGTTATCGAAATGTAAAGATGGTCACCCATCCACAGACCAACCGCGGCAAGCATAGCTTAACCTGATCGATCGACCCGTTCAGCTGTTATTATTTAATCAATTGCAAACAAACACTCATTGCCAATAAAGGTTTTCCATTTAGTCGCGGCCACTGCCCATATAACCTGTGGCTTTGCCCTCTATACTCTGTCTCTCGGCTCATATAGTGGTTCATATAGCAGGCTATCACGCGACTGTGTTGACATTTTATCAACGAGACTATTGATTTTTATAGTCCAGTATATCTAGACAGATGATCGGGGCACTACTTGAATACCGTACCAACGATGTGTCAAACTCAGCTATATAATCGACCTCATGACTGCATTACCTGCCTAACTTAATCGCCAGCACGATTAAAAATCACTACACATCAAAGCACATTATACCATATAAATAGCTTTAACACAGCAATTAAAATATTCGATCATATTCCAAAAGAAATAAGGGAACTCCCTCTGAAACACTTTAAATCCAAACTACATAAATTGTTTATTGGTAATTGTTTTTCTAGTTTGACAGAATATATCGATGAAAAAGGGGAACTATATTTTCTATCACCAAAATTTATATTTGTCATCAAGTTGTATCACCTAATAAATAGATCTATCGCCACGAAATATTTTCGTTCTCAGATAAACAAAAAATGTTCCCAGGTTGATATCTCAGGATTTTAGGTGATTTATTGTGGAACTGATTTTGCATTGTTTGGTGACTACATTTTGGTGACAGATCTACTATTTGGAGGACAAACCCTATTATTTAAGAAACACAAAACTAATTAAATTGGTAATAGCTTAAATGATACCCATGAAAAAGAAACAGTTAAATATGGTTGCTAAGTTTTCATTGTATTACTATATGTACCTACTTATCTGTTATTGTAAAGATTTCACCAGTATTATTAAGTAGAAGTGTTAGAATAATATTATTTACAAATTAATGTGTCGTTTAATTTTTTTATATTTAACATGTTTGAACATTTGTATGCCAGTCCAAGGCGAAACATCTAAGATTATAATTCTATTAATAAGAGCATAATGTACCATATTTCATAGCAAATTAATATATAATTCTGTTCTATTCAAGTTGAGTGTCACTTGTACGTCATAAAACGTCAAGGTCTATTTTTGTTTTAAGATTAACATGACAGATATTTCGCAACATTACTAACGTTTTAATTTACTTCCTAGGAGAGTTTGTCAAAGGTGGTTAAGCACTACGACGTCGACTATAAATTAACATTAATTCCATATTCCTCCGTATACCAAAGGACATTGATCGAATATAATTTACGTTGAAATAGTTGAATAGGCGTGTTTTCATGTGTTCAAGGTTCCCTAGGCCTTGGATGTCATTATGATGTATTGTTGATAAGAACTGTTTATCCATGTGGGCTTGTTTAGGGTATGAAGTCGAGTAATTCATAAAATATGTATTAGAAGTTAGCCAACATATATACTTAAATGAATCAAATCAAAATCAAAAGTCATTTATTCAAATTAGGCGGAGAATCAGCACTTTTTGAACGTCAAAATCACATAAGACAGTCCCCCCAAAACGCCCACCCTTCACCACTTCCTAGTGCTTTAGCTGGGAAGAAGATGTGGCGGAACAAACTCCCCAGCAGCACTGCTGTCTGTTCAGTTAGAAGAACTGGATTCTATATAGTAATAACTAATTAACATTACGAAACACAAAAATATTAAAATTATTTGCCATATGTCAGCTAGCACACGCCAATATTTAAAAATATACTCAAGCAGAAATAAATAATAAAAACAAAAACGCAAACAGAACTTAATACATAATAAAAAGCCTCCTGGCATAAAGGGCGTGCCCGCTTACATATGCAATGCTGCATTATGTTTTTATATGTACATAGCTGTAACTTGTAGCCACAAATGATAAACTAGGACCTTCGAAGTAAAATAAAGAAACAGTTAAGTACCTACTAATAACAATAACAAAACCATAGTCATCAAGATGACCTGTCACCACAAGCAGCACCCGTTCACGAGCATAACGCAAAGATCAGCCATTACCCTTACCCCAATACTTGTAAACACGTAAATTTTGATGTAATAGTGGTCAGAAAAAGGGTCAGGATTAAATTACTTTCGTGCTTAATACCATGAATCCTCTTGACCAATAAAACCGTTCAAATAAATACTAGAACAAAAAGGTCGGTCATTGACATTAGATTGTCAATTGTTTGCGTGGGTCCAACTCTTTATGCCGCATTTAAAATGTTGCATAATTGTCTGACCAGCTGATTACATAAATTGTAAGGGCCAGATACGATCGGCCAACAGCTGCATTAAAAAAAATGGCTGCTCCACTTACTAGCGAATAAATAACTATGTACCGATTCGTGATGACGTTATTGCACGAGTAAGTACGGCATAAAATAATGTGTCTCAGTTACCGAGAATTTAGCAAGTAATTTACGCGAATTTGTGATATTTTTCGTGAAAATATGACGGCATGCGTATATCAATATTTTTCAAATTTGTAGAATTTAGTTTTACGTTGTAAAAGTAAGCTTTTGGACACGTAGTTGACTAGCTAAAGAAGCTCTATTTTGAACTCCAATCCCTACTTCGGAATCTCAAAAATATTACCGTTGACACCTAGATATTTTGGTTACTCAACAAAGTAAATATATTGGTTGATTAGTAGTTTCAAATATATACGCACACGGCTTTTGTTCTTCTAAGTTTCTCTTTTCAAAGCCACCTTATAATTTCACATAATATTTGCTAAGTTCAGTAGGTAGATATCACGACTGAAAGCATAACTTACAAAAGTTAAGAAACGTTTGACGCAAGAAGTGCCGTAGCTAAAATTTAGCTACGAGTAGGAGGCTAGTGGCTTTAGAAAATGCATGCCTTTCTGTAGTAATACACCCTTCTTTCTTTCACGGTAGCTCCCTTCATTAACGATCTCTTAATATTTTACCCGCTGGTAACGAAAGGCGAGCTCTTTGATAAAGCACACTTTTTAATACTCTTTTGTTATAAAAAACAAAAGGCTCTCAGTCTCCGAGTAATAACCTTCATACAATGATAATTAATAAAACGTGCATTAGGTTTTAATGGGTTTAGGACACGGGAGAAGAGAAAACATGAAATATTTATAGTTTTTAGTTAATTAGGTCAGCTAGGTGACATAACTATTTTATGTGTTTGCACTGAAATTAATGGATAAATTTATTTTCCGTCTACTTATTATGGGTACATTCAGGGAAATTAATTGTTACGCAAATTGACACCTCATGTCAATTTGCCGTGTTAGTCGCGCTTGCGACTACGAGACTAACGGCTGTACTGTAATCAATATACCAATCTAGATTTGCCAACAGGTATGCTCACGCTAAAAGTTCTTCTACGGTTTCAAAGGTTCCAATTATGGTACGTAACTAAAATACATTTTACTTCAGTACAATAAACCTGATTAAAACCAATTAAAAAGCTCCAACGTGATTTGTCTACACATTTATTAAATTACGTAATGAAATAAAATGAGGTGGTATTTCCAAAATTTTCCATTCGTTTTATGGCTTGAAAGAGATCGCATCGAATTTGTGTAGGTGTTTTTTCAACATATTTAATATTTACAGAACCGTATCGTGATTGGCTGTCGGATAGACAAAGCAAACACCACTGATACGGTGATGAGAGAAAGATGATGGTCTTTAGAGATATAGGAGGAACATCAACCTGCTGCTTAGAGATGTTGCAGTTTGTGTGAGAAATGTGATCGCTAAGGATACTGGCCGAATTTGTATAGGATGTGGTCTATGGACCATTAGCAATACGCTTTTGATATTTCTGTAGATATACTTCATCTATGCTCTTGTACAAAGGGGTATCATAATCTAGAACCCGGTAATTTTGAGAAAAAAATATCTTTATAATATACAGGGTGGGTATTCGGACGGGTAGTAAGGGCAGGTACCTTAACCGTTGTAGCTACAGGTAAACATTCTTATAAAACGGTTCTTAACTTCTTTAAGCATTATGATCAGCATTTACAGATTTTGAAAAAGAAGTACAGTCAGAAAGAAAATGGGCATTTTACTAGAAAACTTTTTTTATTCCAATCGATCCTGTTACTCTTAAGGATCAGAGGTCAGATATCGATGCCACTTTGCACAAAAGTACGAGACGTATTCTTATACACAAATATCACAACCATATAGCTATTGATGCATAGACCACCCAGCCTCCTTTCTAAAAAGGAATAGAATATTTGTTCATTATTGCTGTACCTTGGTTAACAAATAATGTTGGTGAAAAAAAAGTGTATCTAGACTATACCTCTAAGGCTGTGGGACTTACCTTACTTAAAGATCGACAGCGTTCATTATTAAGGACCTTTTTTTATGTGGTTGGGAAATCATCAAATAACTTCTCCCGCTCTGGGCAGAGCGGGAGGGCGTGTCTATTTATTTATTTATTTATTTAAGGAAGAACAAACAGTAGCACAATAACAAATAGTCATAATAACTTAAATTCAAACATCTTTAAACGATTATACTACCCACTACGTTCTCCACAGATTACAATTTGAGGTATTTATAACTAGCTAGTAACACAGATACAATACATTATATAAATTTGAATCGCGACATTTGCGCCAAAAATGTAAACAAATATAAGCTTATGGAAAAATAACAGACTCTTACTGACTAAAACCCACCCATGTTCCTTCAGTTGCCTGTGCCAGGGGCCACGGTATCCCTCTCGGACTTTCCCGTAACCCTGGCAGGCATTGGCCCTAGCGGATTGGCGTGCGTGGAACACAACGCGCCATCGACCCGGGCCTGGTCCTTATCGAACGGCGAGCTGCCCATTGCTCGCCGTTCGCAAGCCCGCGCCTACGGTGGCCGGGAATCAGCTTGCGATTCCCGATTATTAAGGACCTAAGACCTAGTTTTATCAAAATCGGAATGAACCCTTCAATCCATCAAATCAGCATATCACGATCCACTCTCAAAGATTTATTTCCAAACATTCACGAATAAAATAATACGGCTGTCAATCCGGTACTTAATCAAGCAAAACCAAAGAGAATCGCTATCATACATACTCGTATTCTTTTTGAACGTCAATTATAACTGTTCATGTTCCATTCAATCTCAATACTCAATACTTTATTGCATTCCACATGTAAACTTAGGTGGTAAAATTAAAATTAGATCACATGGACCCTGTTGGGCACAGCAAAATAAGTGAGTTAGGAGAGAGGAAGCACTTTTAATTTATAATTATAAAATAGTAGGTAGGTACTTTCTAAGAAAAATTAACAGTATAAAATACATATAAGTAAATAGGTATTTATAAGAAAGAACTATTGTTTTTAAATTTTCGTCTAGGTACTAAAATTATGACTTTATAAGTCTATCATTTAGATATCCATTAAGCGAATAGTAGCTTTTATTAATTAAAAATTGTCTAAGTTTTTTTTTTAATATGTGAATTTTTTCTTCTTTTTTTATTGATGCGGGTAGTTTGTTATATACTTTGATGGATCTTGAAAGTTTGCGCGCACATGATTAGAGGCTGTATATGAAATGGTCATTACAGCGAAGAACTTAAAACAAAGACTGACAACTTTACAACTTCGCCCGTTATTTATTGATAGAAAAATCGGTCAAGTGAACGAAGGGTTCCGTACATAATGCAAAAAATGCCGAAAAAAACGCGTTTGTTGTATGGAGACCCCTTTAATTTATTTTTAGTATTTGTTGTTATAACGGCAATAAAAATACACACTATAAAAAATTTCAATGGTCTACCTATTACGGTTCATGAGATACAGCTCGCTGACAGACAGACGGACGGACAGCGTAGCCTTAGTAGTAGGGTTCCGTTGGCGCCTTTTGGGTACGGAACCCTAAACAAGAGTTAAAAACTTATTGTTGTAGATATCAACAAGTGTTTTTAAGTTAAAAAAAATCTTGTTGAATTATTTGTTTCTACAAGCAATTTATTAACTTGCTCCGTTTGAATGTGTTTTTTCGTACAGGATACCTCCTAGATTTTTTCTTACTAGAAAATTGTTAAAGAGACCTTTTGCTATTTTATTTTCGCCAATAAAGTCGATAGTTTGTAAGCGTCTTTTACGAATGTAAAAGCACGTGATTTTTTGTGCGTTAAACATGCATGCTTGCTGCTAATGTACTTGTGGTATATAGGAACGTATATACCTACCAGGAGTTTATTAAAAGCATGCGTGTCACACATAAAGACTAACACATCTCATCCTGTAACGATTGTCGAACTGGTTGCGTGGCAAACCATTTTATTATTTTCAGGTTTCAAATTAAAATCATTTATCAGAATTTCGTTTGATTGTACCTTCATTGGATTTCGTAACATAAGGGTGTAAACTCACGCTATATAGCGATTACCTAAGAACGTTAATAGTGCTACTAAAATTCTAACGATGTCAGTTATGAATTGTAGCAGTTGTGCTACGGAGCTACGGCGTAGCGTTGGTTGTTGCTACGAAATAAAGGTATAACAGTGTTTCGTATTTCTTAATGCCAAAGTCCTGAAGGCCAATTCTCGTACTTAAAAAACGTTCAAATTCAAGTCGCAGTGCCGCAAAAGTTCCAAAATGTCACAAAAGGTATTCTGCTAAACCAAAAAACTAAGTCAAACGTGACGTTTACTGCAATGAGATTGCGACTAGATCGAAAATAAGAAATGTACTAAAACGGTATTCTGCTAAAGTTTCGACTTGACACCGAAAATAAAATGTGCATTCCAGTACTTATAAAAACGTCAAAACTGACATAAGCATGACATTATTTGTAGACTGAACTGTAACTAAAAATTTTAGCTTCTGCAGTTTCATATTTCTTGTTTTATTTCGATTTTATCCTTGAAATCTTCTTGAAATCCAAGATTCATGAAGTAAAAACTTAACCAGTAACACTGTTATCAATCATTTTGTGTTTGTGTGGTGAAATAATGCAAAACGAGTGGGTTCGGCCTGTAGGAGTATTTTTCATTCCTCGCACAACGCGCAGACGACGAATCGACGGCAAAATAACGTAGAGAACACAGCAGCAAGTGTTCTTAGCATCGCCAGCCGCGGTAGCTCATATAAGACGCATGTTCCATAAGCTACCTTGCGTTTGGAAAAAGTTACAGACTCATCAAATCTTACGAACTGAAGCCGCTTATCCAACAGGATTTAAGCGTCGAAAAAATGGACTGGGTGTGGCAGCCAAGGTTGGTCTACTACGTACACATTATTATAATAATATATCAAGATATTATTGATTGACATGCAACAAGGCAACTACGAGTATATTCTAAGCATCTTCGTCATCACCATATAATTATCTACTTTTCTCGGTTCTGTTATCTTCCTGCGTTTTGCGCGAGTAGCTATATTATTTCAGATCCCCAGCCATGTAGCAAGCCACATTGGCCCTGGACCACCCACATACCTATATTTAAAATACATGTACTTAACAAGAAAAATTCTACAATAAGCTGAAAGTGTGACGGTTATCATAAAAATTATGCGAGATGAATAACAGAATTTCTTTGTCAATTCACTATCAAGATACTTAATATTATGTCTTCTTTTTAGATTCCATACATTTATAAGAGCTACGTGTAACACATTTCTGCTTCTTAAGACCATTTGATAATTAAGAGAAGTAACAATATCCTCCAGAAGTCCCGACCGAGTTGCGGTCACAGCAGCCAATTTCAACGGAGACAGCCAAAGTATATGGGAGGTACTATGGAGAAGAGGACAATTGTGTGCATAGGTGCACCTACTCTTCCCTCACTCTCATAGTCTGATGAGAAGGCAATATGATGTAACCGGGAAGAGTTTAGGCACAGTACCAGCGGCTTTACATGCTTTCCTAGGCACGGGGGTGTCACACTTTTACATTACTATTTGAAGAGATCACGGGTATACTACACAGCGGGGGGTTGAATGAGCAGGGTGGTTGTTCTGATTGCTGGTTGTGCTATAGTATAAGAGCGAAATGCATGTTCTATGTCTAGTAAAAAAGCCTTTAAAAGCACCCTGATACATAGTGTTACTTACATTGAAATGTGTAAGACTACAAAGGTACAAAAATAGCCCAGAATACCGAAGTATACAAATATATAATAAATTACCCGAAAATATAATATGTTCCATGAGAACACTATGTGTATTTAAAGCTAGGTTAAAGGCATTGCTCTTAGAAAAATGTTACTATAGTATCCAAGAATTTATGGAAGATAAAATGTTAAAATAGAGTTCAAATATCTAACTGTGTGTTAATTATAATAGAATTATAATCTTTTTTATGTATAGAGATCTAAATAAGTTTAATTAATATAATATTTTTAATTATGAAAGTTCCTAATCTACTTGTTATTAGTTAATAGATACTCACTGCAATATTGTTAGTTTTAAGTTATCTTGCAGCGCCCTAACAGGGTCATGTAATCACTATTTTTAAGCATAGCATGTAACTATGGTTGTGTACATTGTGCATTAAACAAACCAATAATATTTTATATGTTTGTATTAATGATTAGTTGGCTATTTAATTAAAATAGGGTTTCATATGCATACCTATATATTCATTTATTTGCATTCCACAAGGTAAAAAACAAGATTTTAACAAAAGGCTTACAGCTAAAAGCTGTTGTAGACCTTTATCTAAGTAGGTATTACTTAAAGTTAAAAAAAACTAAATCATAGAAAGCTAAAATTTGCAATAAAATTATACAGGAAAACTAAATGATTATATTTGCTTACAAAGTTAATAACAGTAATATAAATAATTCTATTATAGGTAAGTAGGTAGGTAGCTATTTCTTAAAATACTATTATTACATTCAGATAAAGTTATATTTACTTAGGTAATATTATTACAAACACTTATTTATTAAGAGGTTGTATTTTAGGATAACAAATTATTAATAAAGAGATAAGTTTTACGTTTACGTTGTTACGTTTCACTTTAGTAGTGACTTCATTTTTCTGCAGGCACATAGAAGTATAGAACCTGTCAATGATTGTGGCGTCGCTTGAAGGAGGCCTATGTTCAACAGTGGACGTCTTTCAGCTGAAATTATGATGATGACTCCACTTCTATAGGGCAGATTTTATAGTCGGTTAGCACTTCGCCTGCAACTTTCACGGCACGCTTGCGTGCATTTTAGTGTGTTTATTAGATATGATGGTTGCTCACTCACTATGCTCGTGAGGTGAAGTGAGGTGAGGAGTGTGAGGTGGTCACAGCTCCAAACTTACTACACAAACCCATATAATTATTTAGGACACACATTTAATAAAATCCACACTTGAGACTAGACAACGGAGACATGTATCACGTATGGATTTTTATAAATGTGCGTATATTCTATACATAATTATTATAAAATTGCAGAGAAGTCAAAACTGTGCATTCAATATTTTTGAAATAGTATGTGCTACGAAGTGTGGGAATGATTCTGATGCCGATAATATGGATTGGTTTTTAGTATTTGTGCCCATTTGGTAATTTATCTGTATGCATGCCCAAGCTTCTGAAAAAATTATCTATTCAGAAGAATTTATTCAAAAGCTTTAGGTACGAATTTTGCAAAAATATTCTTTGAAGGCCGGGTCATTATGTGTAGGTTAAACCATCATCATTATTACTGGCAGTCTTGTTCCACCCACTGCTGAGTTTATACTCAATAATATTATCGCGCTATTTAGGTACAGTGGGGGGAAGAGTAGTATTGATTTTTCTTCCTGTTCTTTGATAGTTTACTGCAGGATTGTAATAATACGAGACGAAATTGCAAATTAGTTACGGATTTAAACTCTGAAATGAAAATCATTACTATTATCAAGCTAAACAGTCAATTATGACATGGGAAGAGAATGGCTATTTTAGTCTCTAGTCAACGAAACACACAGCCTGGCGGTTCGACGCCTCCCTTGCATGACTTTGCTTGTACTTATAAAAATATAACTATATGGTTTTTAGGGTCCGTCTGTCCGCCCATTTGTCACAGGGCCTGTATCTTTTGAATCGTAATAGGTAGACACTTGAAATTTTCACCGAGTGTGTAGGTACCTACTACTATGGCCGCTATAACAACAAATAATAAAACTAAAGGGAGTCCCCATACAAGAAAGGTGTTTTGGCATCCCAACTTGCAAGAGTAAGCACGCTGCAGAGGCCATCGATTTATCGGTCCGGACCCAGCTAGTACGGAACAGACCGATCGTTTTGCTTTGCGAGAACGAGCAAGAGTTCATAGTAAAGAAATAAAAAGGCCAATGAAAAATATGCTTTTATTTATTTTGTACATTCCTAAGCAGTAGGTACTTAAATATTAAAGTTACTGTCGACGTTTGAATAAAATTCAATTTAGCTAAGTAGTAAATAAATACATCTCGAATACAGCCATTAAAATTCATATTATTATTCTAATTACTACTTAAATAGTTTCAAAATGACGTAAAAAATTTTATTTAAAGTAGGTAAATAAGAAATTTAAAAGTTCAAAATCTAATTATTTTGCATGGGCCTCCTCCAAAGCCTTCCATTCGTCTCTACGTGATGCGATAAAAGTCCAGTTTTTGCCGGCGACTGCTTCATCCCGTCTTTCCATCGTGACTTTGGTCTGCCCCTGCGCCTGTTACCTACCGATAGGCCCTCTCCAAGCTGTGACTGCTTATTCCACATATCGTCAGTGTACTTATCTGGAAAAAAAAGAAAACGTCCGGCCCATTTCCACTTTAGGCTTTGAGCGAAGGAGACATCGTCGATTACCATAGTCTTTTTTCTTGTTGCAGAATGTTTAATTTTGTCTAATAGTCTTATTTTAAGCCTACTACTTCTTTCTAGCCGACTAGAGAAAGGTCAGTTTTCTCATGGGTACAGAGTCAGAAATCCATGTTTGGTAGCCGTACGTGAGGCAGAGTAGTAGACAGGAATTCATAATTTTCATAATTCATAAATTCCATTAGATGTGGATGCTTGACTTGATGATTTCTTTATACCTATCACCAATATTTCTTTGCACGTTGTCGCGATTCGCCTGTCTATTTCTTCAAATGTTGTTATTCTTGCTAAACTATAGGTACAAGTTTTCCCAGGTAAATATAATCGTCAGCGTAACCCACCGGAGAGTTGTTGAGTGATACCTATAGGTATTTTTAGTTATTTCGCCATTATTTTTGTTTTTGAGAGGTTCATTTCTATGCCAGTCTTTTTACTTACTTCGTGATGCTCGGCCAACATTACTTGGAGCTCTGCAGCATCCTCAGAGAATATTATGGGTGTAGTAGGTGCGTTACGGAAGTTTTACATCATAGCGGCACTTTTCTGTATTCAGATCTCCCCTGCAACTCTTCACTCAACGCACTACAACGACCACCACAGTAGGTAGGTATATAGCCTGGCTGCTATGCTTGGGTTCTGTTCCAAAATACGATGATATCCCTCATGGATAATAAAGATAGGCACCGTTTTTTTTAAAGTGGTTACTGTGGTAGCACCATAGGTACCTATTCGAGAAAATGTTTTTCTTCCTGTGATAGTGCAATAAATGATTACAGTAATTTCAGCCCTATATCAATAATAGTAAATAAAAATGATATAAAGTTACCTATAGTTTGACATTCAATCTAATGACGTCTCTTGACATCTATTCTATCATGAATCATCTGCCACAATATAGGTACGCATCGCGCATGCGCGTCGCGATTACTATTACGTTCCAAGTTACCTTTATAACCGATTATTTATTTTAATGATTTTGTGTTCTCAAAGATTTAAAATAACAAACGGGAAATGAAAATACTATGAGTGTTTACTAAACCAAGCAATTTAATTAATACATTAAAAAAATCATAAAATAAGGTTGCAAAAAATTGAAATATCACTAAGTATCACATTATCGTCTGCATATATTGAACCAACACGAAAATATGTTATTTTTCGTAAACGAGAACAAAGTTGACTGCCATGAGACTAGACTGCGATGATATTGCGACCGGAACGTGAACAAACCGAATTTTAACATGAGCAGAATACAATTTTTTGGTCTGTTCACAATGTCATCGCGTTCCGGTGTCATGTTTTTCACTTTGCTTGTTAATTAGTAGAATTGACCTTCTGCTCATTTGTAATATTCTCGTTAGTTTGTTTGTTACGAGAAAATATGCAAATGCGAATGCGGTTGCAAAGCAAATAGTTGCCAATACTTACAAACTAAAACTACATAATAATTTAATAACACATAACAATTAATGTATTTGTTATTGTTATAAAAGTAGCTACGCTGCGACTAGCCAGCGTCGCGCTTAATTGCGCTACGGGTGTTGATGTGCTCCGCTGTGCTACGAGCGTAGATGCAATACGCAGTGCTATGCGCGTAGATGTGCTACGCAGTGCTACGCGCGTAGATGCGTTACGCAGTGCTACGCGCGTAGATGTGCTACGCGCGTAGATGCGTTACGCAGTGCTACACGCGTAGATGCACTACGCGCGTAGATGCGTTACGCAGTGCTACGCGCGTAGATGTGCTACGCGCGTAGATGCGTTACGCAGTGCTACGCGCGTAGATGCGCTACGCAGTGCTATGAAACTATTACTTTCTCGTTTCTACAATATCGAGCAGTATTGTTGTAATTAGTGTGACAGTTGCAGTAAAGATCAATAATATCAAGCATAGTGCATTATAAGCGTGAGGATTTTACTGGATCTGGATGTACTAAGCTTAGTTGATTGATAAGTTAACCGTAGGTATCAAATCGAATATTGATAAGTTCTACACCAATTCGTCTGCCAAGGCGATTATAGTATAATTATGTATATCCTCCAACGCCTTTTAGTTTCGTTATTTTAATACCCATCACTCATTATCAGTGATCGGATAATCGGGCGCTTATATACCTAAACTTCTTCCCACGAAAGAATAATGTGGACGTTCCTTTCTGAATAAACAAGTAATCTCGGGTTCCCGGGATTGAACAATGTTGTAAAACAACTATAACAAACTTAATGAAATTTTAGCAGTGGTTATTTTGATTTAGTATCTTTATTTTATACAAACAAATGGAATATCAATGAAAAATTATTTGCACAATGTGGTCAAGTAATCGAAGTTGATATATCTATCTAACAGATTACGATTAGTCATCGAATCGACTAATTTATTGTATTTTATACGAACAGAAGACTAAAAAATATTTATATATTTTTTTCACAACGAGTTCTAACTATATTTTGTATGCAGATAACATTTTTAGCAATCTCAGGAATTTCAAACGAATAAATGTAAAGTTTAGGTACATTAGCGCCCGATTATCCGATCACTGCTCATTATAATATTTACAATTACTTAGATATTATACGCAGTATCAATATCATTATCTAAACCCTTATAAAAAATTTTTCTCTGTTTTATACATTATGTGCTTACAAAATGATTATTAAATGCGAGAATAATTTCTATGTGTAGACACAAAAGAGCTTTTGTTGAATGTTTAATTAAATGGACCGGATTTTCATACCAGGCACGGAAAAAACCTTTTTGAGTAAGCAATCATGATTTGAAAACTATTATGCCCTATAACAAAGCGATATTAATGAGAAAATAATGGAACTCCATTTTATAGTTGGCTTTTTTCTTTTTTTTAATGTACTGTCGACTTTGATCACGTTTTGGTCGTGTATTTGCGGAGCGTCAAGCCACTTCTTATCGATAACAAAAGAAACGTGATCGGCTGGTTATAAAAATAACAACAAATAACAAATATGTAATTTAATAATTCGTGTATTAATGTTTTTTTTGCGTATTTATCGATGGAACAAGAAATGATTCATCATGACCGTTGCATCGGTGGTTCAGAAGATCTTAAACTCTAAATGGCATACTATCTTTTTATAACAGATACTCATTAAATAGATTCTCGTGCTATAATTTATAGTCATAAAAGTTATAGCCATTATAAGCCATAAAAGTATGACGTTAAGATAATGAAAGATGTAATACTTTATGTTGCGGAAGTCGTATAAAAGTGAGATAACATTGACGGTGATCGTAAGCGCTAAGCTGGCGTTACTGTGGAGACCATTAGGTTGGCTGTACTTAGGTACCAGGCTTTCATAATTTTGTTATGAGAGAGCTGTCCGCGTCAGTCCATTATGGTGTGCTTTAAATTAACGTTTACCATTATAATTGTGCGAACAGTTGTGTCTATAATCGTATACGTAATTAGACAAGAGTCTGAAACAGATGGCGGCAGTTTGGTCAGTTCTTCACCCTGGGTCGCTGGATCCCCCAGGGATGTGTCTTACAGGCGTTGCACAGAGGGTTTCCGGAATTGGTCTTTTAAGAGGAACCGAGACCCCCTCTGTGTGCTGATGGTGATCACCGGGGTGGTTTTAGTGAGGTAAAAATCCCACTCTCCCAGACCTCCCAGAGGTCGGGTGCCTTTTTAAGGTTTCACCCGAAAAAAAAAAGAGTGTGTCTGGAACTATGTCTTTATAGTAAGACTACTACGTCGCTGCGGGTGGAGGGAGCATTTCTACCACGCCACATCCATGCCATGCCATGCCATGTATATTATAATTAACATCCAAATACAGCGAGCACATTCGTAAGAAGCTAGCGGTATCATCACAGCGGTAATGTTTTCTCATTGTTTGTCCAATTTGTTTTTAACATACTCGTGTATTTATGTACATTTATTTGTGCTTATATTTATATATAATTAGTTATATGTATTATATGTATTTATAGACTAAATAAGTTTATACGTGTCTATATATTATTTAAAATTATTTAACCTAAAATATCATTATAATTTGCACCTGCCACTGTTTGTCTCTGCATCACCCAAAGGTTGACTGGTAGAAAATGCCTATGGCATTAAGTCCGCCTCTGTACATTTGTGTGCTTAAAGTGTTAAATAAATAAATAAATCAAAATAGGTTAGAAAAGAACAAGTAAAAATAAAGTGCCGTCTTTGTTTTGAGAGTACGTACCTACTATAATCATCATCCACCGGCAAATGTGTCCACACTGTTAATGCCACGGGTTACAGTTCGCTCACCTTTATAACTAAGACGCCATCTTCTGGCCACCATCTTAGCCATAAACCAACCTTCTAAACGACTTTGTTATTCACATCACGTTAGAAGACACGTGAAAAACACAAAAACTAATTCAGTATATTGAAACAAGGGTTCCTTGACTTGTTGATATTTTGACCCAGTTTTATTCGTTCTAAGTTTGGTGCCGACCGAAATGTTTGTAGCAATGAAGATTGATCTGACGCTACTTAATCTAACTTACGCGAAATTGTGAAAATACCTACTCGTAGATCATTTTACAGTGTCCATTTCTGTTACAGTGGATTTATGTGCTAAAATAACTTTGAAGATTGTAACTTTGCGCGGTACTTAGAGAATAGAATATTGTTTTTATTGCTGCAGGTGGTTAAAAACGATGCAAAAGTAGTGTGTAAGGATCGTAGAGGTCGCGTTCTGTAATTTCTGCCTACCCCCAAGAAGTGAGTTTATATGATGTTATGTGGCTAACAAATAACGTTGGCCAAATTTCAAAAAGTATTTCTACAACATAAATTTTTAGGAATCGAACTGAGGTTTGCAAAGCATTCGTCGAACCTTTAAGCTATTTGCTTTGTTCAAAGCTGACTAAAATAGTCGTTCTTATATTATGTCATGATTGACTGCTTAACTCCGTTAAGGTATAGCGCGATGATAATCATTTAAAAGGTTAAATTTGTAACTATCTGCTATATAAGCTATATTCCTTCCCTATTCAGCCCAGTGAAGTAATTTATTAATTCTGACTGTTGTCTTACACTGTTATATTGTGTTCTCTCTCATCACAGTCTCATTTTCTACGAAATGTATGGGTTTTTTTTCTAGTGCTCAAACCTCAGTCAATCCCATAGAGTATTTTGATCCTCATAAGAAACAGGATTGATTCGCATCAAAAAAAAGTTTTTTGTGAAAATTGCACATTCGGCATTTTCTTGCCGACTGTATATTTTTTTTTCAAAATCTGTGAATGCAGATCAGTCAGTCTCATTATGACCGTTTTCTTGTAGCGACAACGGTTAAGGTACCTGCCCCATCTCAAAAATCCACCCTGTATATTATATGTTATGTTATGATTGACTGCTTTGCTCCATAGCGTGATGAAATCATTTAAAGGGGTAAAAGATTAAATCTGTATCTATCTGCAATTTTCTAGCCTTTTGGCTCGTCTTTTAACAATTTGCGGTAAACTATAAAAAAATACGAAATAGTTGCAATATTGCTCATCCCCCATAGCAAATAGCGTGATAATTTATAGCCTACAGACCTCACAAAACATACAAAAAAAAAATATACAGTTTTGACTTCGCTACGATTTTATTATTGAATAGAATAGATTTTTAAAGAAAAACTTCAGAGAAACGGGTACATGATGAATTAATTAAATTTTTATTTGCTTTCAGTTTTCTTAGCAATTTGTAAAACATGGCTTAATATTCTATATCTTCATCAAGAAATAACATGCATTGTGTTAGGTTAACCTAACCTTACATTACAATGTTTCTAAAATAAACTAACCCAATCGAGGAGCTAAAGGTCTCTCAACATAGAAGATAATTAAAAACAACAAGCATGAGCAACTCTCTGCTTCAATTTTCTCTTATACATGTACCTACTTACCTTGTGTAGCGTTCCTAAATTACTTTAATGAACTAGCTATTTATTTTAGACAAAAAACTTGTCTTCGAGATCATAACCAATGATCATGTTTCCTACATTATTCTACATTAACCTAATTTACCTGGTTACCTCATCGCTGCCCTGGCCGTCAGATAATATTTCTATATCTCGCACGTCTTGTAAGTGGTGATGTTCCAATATCAGCGGGCACATACGCTGGAGATGTCCCTGCTTGTTGCATACGCGACATATGTATCGCGTGAACTTACATGCCGCCGCATCATGCGATTTGCCACATGCTCTGCACTGCTGGTGTTGTCAAACACGCTCCGCTCAGGCGCGGGTGCTGCCGTTGCCCCCTTCGCAAGACGCGCGCTGGCGTATCACCTCACTACTGATTCCACAAACGAACTGATCCTTAATACTTTCTTCGAGCCACACCCCCAATTCGCTCGTTTTCGACAGCTTCTTTAAAGCTGCTAGATAATCCGCGATGCTTTCTCCCTCCTTTTGTGTCCGTTGACAGAATTTCAAACGTTCGGCAAGAATGCTCGGCTTTGGATCTTAAGCCAATGCCGAGCTTTCTTGCCGAACATTCCTCCGTGATGACCGTTAGTTGTTCAAGTATGTTTGTATTGGGTTTATGTGGAGTGCAATACAATCGACCGATTGCACTTTGAACGCACTGATTTTGCGAATCGACATTTTTTGGCTTTCTTGTTTTCTACCGATAAAGACTGTACACGTATTTAAATTCTTGTATCCTCGTCGCCATTGAAATATTTTAGAAATCGTCGGGAAGTCAGGATATGGTGATCGGAATAAAACAGCTAGTTACCGATACAACCATATACCAACTGACACCAAACTACATGAAAAGATTGCATGCATATACTACTATTATAAGACTAAATAATTGCATGTGTTACAGTTACCCACATCTCTATAGAATAATGAGTTAGAACATTAATTTGGGTTTACCCACATAGATCCATATTTTTTTCCTAAATATTTTACTCTCACGTCTCGAAAACACGTTATCTATGTTTTCTTACTTCCTTTCTAATCCCAAAAGGTTCGTTGACTCATGATTTACTTTCGACAATAGACAAACAACAAAGTTTTGTGGGTTAACAAATGTTGTGGTGTCTACTGAACATTTTCCAATAAACGTTGTCTTCAACGATTTGGGATTTTGTTTTATCGCTTTATAGGTGAGTCCGCGTTCACAAAAAACGTATCGTCAGCCGGCGACTGTATTTTGCTTTTCGAGTCGATGGTGCTTTTTACGTTTAAAGATATTTATTTCTCAAAAGAAATACTAATTCACAGAAAAACATAAATCGGTTTAACCAATATTATGTGCCATATAGTGTAGCTGAAAATATCATATTGCTACACATAGTACATATCCTTTTAAATTGACATTATCATTATCATCACTTTGACTTAATAGTTTTGTCATTCCAAACAAAACAAATCAGAATTATGTACCTAGTTCTACGCAAGGAACAGCAAAGCTTTGAGTTTTTTTTTTTAAATTAGTTGTGCCCATGTTAAGCAGTAGGTGGCCACGTTAATAGCAATGACGTTCTTTAGCTCCTCATAAGTGCAGGCGTATTTACGCTTGGGACATTCCTACATGTGGGTTATGTTCTAGACAACACCGCCCTCACATTGGGTGTCGAACGGGTCTGTAAATTTGGAGAATGTATCAAAATCAGAACAAAGAACAGTCAGTCGGCGGCCGACGTTGTTTTCTCATTTCGAACTTGACGCTCACAGACGGCGAATATACGTTTGATGGGAACGCGGCCTAAGTTAGTCTATCTATAACAGTTTTTTGATACAACTTCGCAAGTCGCAGGTTCAGTAACCGACGTTCAATGTTTGTTGGGTTAAAAGGCCTTCTATTTTGCTGATTTTTTTTTGAGAAAATAACATATTCGACTCAAATGGAACCATTTTATGTAATTTTAGAAAACCTATCTCTCAACAGTACAGCTTCCATCAACGAGAAAACCAAAATAACATTGTAAAAATCCTATTGCAGTTACAGTTTATTAAATCTTTTCAGTAGGTAGTCAATAATTCAGTATCATAATAGATACCTGGAGTACTTTTGTGCAGCAATAATGTGGGACATTTCTACAATACACTTAACAAAAGACTGCATAAAAGGCGATGTTATCGCTGCCAGGTGCTCTCTATGGAACAGCGTTAGTGCACTTTACGTATTATTATAGGTACCTACATAGGTTACCTTTAACATATATACCTGTACAAGCCCCTATGTTATAGATACCTCTGGTATAGCATATAGCTTTCTGTTCACACCTTTCATGGCAGCGGGGTTATAATGCATTAGATTCAGTAGGTACATGATTTTGAACCCCCTGCGTTGAAATTTTTTAGCCGGTTTTTTCAAACAAAAATTGCTGTTCCACACATTAGGCCCGCGTAGGCCCTTTATTTCTATGAAAGAGCAGATTTTTTTTTTTGATAACCTGCGTTAGATTACTGCGCTGGGGGTCTAGAATCCTTCTGTGAAGCAGTGATGCTTGCGAAGGAGGAGGCGGAACGCGTGAAGAAGCAAAATTCGCGCCCTCACGCCCCTAGTCACCGCAGGAGACGCCCCGGGCGTCGGGAATCCCAGGCCGATTCCCGGCCACCGTAGGCGCGGGCTTGCGGACGGCGAGCAATGGGTAGCTCGCTGTCCAGCAGGCGTAGCATAACGCTTTCTATTTCTACGAAGAATAGACATAGCTTTTTCTATACAAAGTGACGTTTCGTTTCTTCATTTTTGACATCGCACCGTAGAAATCGAAATCCTTCTACCATCTGTCATTTTGTCTTTAATTTCTAACGCTCTTTGTCTAGGTGTTTTTATATGTAGACTATTTCGGAAGAAAGTTTTCTATCCTTCCTGTCAAAATCACACTGACATTTGTCTTTTGATTTTTGAATCGCCAGTAAAAAACTTTCCACTCGACGGCCACAAAGTATAAACGGTTATCGACAAAATCATGAATTTACAAGGTAGCGTTTTGAACGCAAAACTGTGATAATTAATAGAAGAACAAAGCTATCTTCTCCTATTTTACATCATTTAGTTAATAGGGCATAAGTACCAAGGAAATAGTTATGGCCAATATTACTGTAAAATTGTTTGATCCGAAATACGGTACTTCGACACTTTGAGAAAAATTATTGTAGTTGACGTGACTTAATCAGTAAAAATTGAGAATGAAACAGAAAGAAAATCCTATGACAAAACAAAGAATTCCGTAAAAAGTGCAGTTGACTCTTTCTACCTGCCGTCGTACTGTCTACACGGAACGTCATTTTTGTCTAAACTTCCGTCGACAATACGGTGCTCATGCTACGCCTGCAGTAAGGACCAGACCCGGGTTGACGGCGCGTTGTGTTCCACGCGCGCCTTAAACAGATGTCAGCCACAATGACGGGGTCGGCCAATGCCTGCCAGGGTTGCGGGAAAGTCTGAAAGGGACCGTGGCCCCTGGCACAGGTAACTGAAGGAACACGGGTGGGTTTTAGTCAGTAAGAGTCTGATACGCCCTCCCGCTCAGCCCAGAGCGGGAGAAGTTATTTGATGATATACCAACCTCAAAAAAAAAAAGTCGTCTAGAATCATGAGCTGAATTCATGGTTACAGTTTGCGAGTCGATTGCCCTGCCACCCTGTATAACTATCTGTTTACGCCTTTCATGGCAGTGGGGATATAATGCGTAGTAGGTAGGTCCTTTTGTTGGTAGTTCGATTCTTTGTGCTGTGCCGTGCTAAAAGCATAGACGCGAGTGAGCCGGAAGTTTGGTAACGATTTTAAATGGTGTTTGATCATACCACGCCCCTCGATGCAAACAATAGCTGCTATAAAGATTTGTTATTTTGCTCACACATTTGCTTTATTCTTCTTTTGCGGCATTTATTTATTTTTTAAATGTCGCAGCATCATGCTGAGATAGGAGTCTTTTGGCCTCGTATAGGAATTTCTGTTTCCTTTTTCTTTTGTTACTTTTTGTTTTTATATAGTTTGGTTTTTTTATTTTATAATTTAGTTTGTGCACTTCCTGTACAAGTCGCAATAAACACTTTTTCTTTCTTTCTTTTCAGCTTGTAGGTAATCAGCTTTTATTTTCAAGCCTATTCACTTCCACCTTTATATTTTATCCTAGTTTTTGACGAAGATTTTTTTTTTTAACTTTGTCCCGCACTAGGAATTTCTCCTGTGTTGTGGGTGCGTTTACAAATATTTAAACTCACATACACAAACAGCCAGACCCGGAACAACTACTTATAGGTCATACAAATATTTGTTCAGTGCAGGAATCGAGCCCGCGATACGCAGCGCAGCAGTCAATCGCTTAACCACTGCGCCAATCGTGCCGTTATTTTCATGAAAGCTTTCGTATAATAGAAAGCTGTAGTGTAAATTAGTTAGTTGAAATAATAAAAACTTTATTGTTTTTTTCTCTAACATGCTAGGAAATTCGAACATTATTTTGACAACCTTCTTCGAGATAAATCAAAATTGCTGTACTGGCCAAATACATGCGAGCAGCGGCCGGCAAAAGTTGTATGAAAATCCATATCTCGTGGTTAGCGGCCAAATAAATTACATAGTAAACTCATATCTATCGTGTAATTAAAAAATGGAACGATCTTTTACTCAGAAACATCACCACACCACACCACACCTTAGAGCAGTTGGTTTAATGCTCTAAGCACCACACCATCACACTCAACCAAGGAGGTAATTTATCAAAGGTTTTATTTAAATTTCGAACTGGCTTGCAAATATAAAGCTGTTTAATGAAAAAAAAAACAAAAGAACACTTTAACGCGGGAAAAAATATTGTAGTTCGTCATTGATTTTGAAAAGTAATTGCATTTAAACCGCGCATTGTTTGAGAAAACTACTATACAAGCTTTGGCCACAACTAGGCATTGATGGCCGTATTACGTATGTGGCTCGGCTTCGCCTCGGCCCACATTTAGGTACACGTTCGTCCATCAATGCCTCTTGCTGGCCGCTGCAGTAATGTACTATAGTTGAAATAATAAAAACTGTATTGTTATTTATTGTATTACAAAATGCAAGTTACTAATGATCTCGTGGATGATACGAGCTATCAGCAAATCTTCGTTTTAGATTATGTATAGAGTGGCAATTACATCGGGTTGCAACCTTTTCTCATAGTTTTAGTACATGATCCTCAACTTCCCTGCATTGAAATGGTGTGTCGGTTAATTATAAAAGCATTGCTGTTCCATTCATTTTGACCGCGTTGGTATTATTAACACAACATAACATAGTCGTAAGTTTTACTAACAATCTTGTTGAGTCTTGGTTACTTTAATAACGAAAATTCTATTATATTCTATTATTGCACTTTACGATGAAACAGCAGATTTTTTTTTTGATAACCGACGTAAACTTTCTACGGTAGGGGATTTGGAATCATGTGTTGAATTTATGGTTACAATTTGGGCGTCGATGTCACTGCTACCATGTATTTATAGGAATCAAACTAAGCCTATTTTCACAAGATCGACTGTGTTCTATCTACAGTCAGTCAGTCTAGTAGTGGATAAAACTTTATTGAAATCTAATTGAACTCGTCACGCGGCTTGTGGTCTGCAGCGCATAATGGAAAACGGCTAGAGGCGTCAACGAGGAAGACATTCGTTCTAGTTTGTAACAAAAGCGGGATAGTGCTATAAGTATTGAGTTAAAGGTCAGTCGGACAAAGTACTTCTCTATGTTTACATAAGTATATACGTGTTGGGATTTATGAATTGAAACAAAAAACGCAGTTCAATGGTTAGTACCAATGTATGCCCAAAAATTGAAATAGTCTAAACGTGATTTTTTTTTAGGCTACGAGAAGTTATTCATAGAGAGTAGTATTAGAAGCAGTGGTGGCCTAGTGGTAACGGCCCTGTAACGGCCGAGTTGTAAGTCGTGGGTTAGAACCCAGGCAGGCGCTTTACTTTGTGTGAATTATTTCATCACCACTGCTCTCAAAACGGTGAAACATCGCGAGGAAAACGGCATGTCCTAGAACCAAAAATTCGAAGACATGTGACATCCACCAACCCGCACTGGGCCCGCGTTGTGGATTATTGCCCACTCCCTCTCACAGAGAGGAGGCCTGTGTCCCAGCACTGGGAACATTGTAGGCTGATTATGATTCAGAGAGAGGGAGGACGTTGAGTTAGGATATGCTCGAATATATTACATATTGTAAAAATAAAATAAAGGAATCCATCCATGTACAGACGCCAGCAGGTCAAGCTACCCGAAACTGTCAAATTTTCCCAATCAACCTTGAACCTTAATGCTTTAGCGATAAAGTTGAAAATCTATTAAAGAAATTTGACAGATTGTAGTAGCTTGATGTGCTGGCGTCTGTACCTACCTAATTTATTATTGATGAAACCTGTAACTTATTATATGAACGTAATAAATTTTCCGATAGCAGTAATTTTTCACTTTTATCTCTATTTCATAGACGTCATATCATATTACTCGGTGGATAGCTTCAATAAACTTTTCATTTATATTGCTGACTAGCTCCTACCCGCGACTTCGTTCGCGTGAAATGTATTGTTCCCCCGACCCACCCCGTAGCATCGCATCGCCTGCCCGCGCTATTCACTTCGTTTTTCGCTTAGCGTTCTTTCTGACTTTTTCTCTTTTTATTAGCCTCCTTCGAGTCCTAGCGTAATGTTAAATAGCTTATAGCCTTCCTCAAGAATTGGGCTAACAAATGCTAAAATAATTTTTCAAATCCGACCGGCAGCTCCAGACATTACACCCTACATACAAACTAACAAAGAAACAAATAACTTTGGGATAGATAAATTTTATTTGCTTTGTGGCCGCCGACAGGTGTCACATGACACCTGCTGCGTCCTGTGGGTGTGTGTATGTGCGTGTGGAATTAATCGTTCAGATTCATTTATTTGCCAATGGTGTACTCGTAAACGTCTGTTTATTTTAACATCCTTATTCAGCGTTGTGCCTTAGCGCTCCTGCACACGATGCCGCCACCGCGCCGTCGCCGCGCCGACGCCGCACAACTACACTGTACATACGAGTCGCGCGAAGACCGCCACCGCGCCGCCGCCACGCCGCCACCGCGCGCGTTCCCAGTTATTTCATTAGCGCTCCTGCACACGATGCCGCCACCGCGCCGTCGCCGCGCCGACGCCGCACAACTACACTGTACATACGAGTCGCGCGAAGACCGCCACCGCGCCGCCGCCGCGCCGCCACCGCGCGCGGTCCTCGTCTCGCCACCGCGCATCTATTTGATTCATTCCATTACCGGCCGCTGTTCATACGCGGCCGGCAATGGAATGAATCAGGATAATGAAATAACTGGGAACGCGCGCGGTGGCGGCGCGGCGGCGGCGCGGTGGCGGTCTTCGCGCGACTCGTATGTACAGTGTAGTTGTGCGGCGTCGGCGCGGCGACGGCGCGGTGGCGGCATCGTGTGCAGGAGCGCTTATAAAGAAAATAAAAAAGTTTATTTCATATATCTATTGGGCTTACATTGCATGTAGAGGAGTCTCCATTTAGGCATAGAAAATGCCTTTAGTTGAATATATAATACAATATATGTATATCTTATAGAAATAGAATAGCAGCTAAGATAAGCTTCTTCACGCTGAATCTCTACTACCTATAGGTCATTGCTTATTAAATACAGTGTCGAGGTGGACTGTATACTTGAATACAACTTCAGACTAATACGGTTTGCAGACCAAGAGCTAAGCTAAGTTAGTTTAGCTTAGCTCGCATAGCTGACGCAGTTTTCCATACTTGTGTTCATAGTTTGCGGTCTGCACACAAGTATGAAAATTTACCTCAGCTGCGCGAGCTAAGCTAAACTAACTTAGCTTAGCTCTTGGTCTGCAACCGGCATTCTTGTTGCTTGTTTCTTGTTTATTTCCCAGGATAGTGAGCTGCTTGACTGTTGAGTGACGACTGATTAATTTTGCAACTCACTGTCCTATTTATATTCATTTCTTAGATAGCGCAAGTAGTGGGTGGGGTGTGGTGATAGAGAGTACGACTCGTCAATTAGAGCGCGTTGTTGTGGGCGCGAGTGTCTAGCGCTCCCGACAGGTTTCGACTTGTTCAGAATCGTGTTCTCTACCATCTTACAATAACATACATAAGTCTAGGGGATAATAAAATAAATCTTAATCGAATTATTACACTTGTCTAGAATTTCCCTACTTTCAAATCGTCTTTATTATACTTAATACTTAAATCTAAATCCTTAATTAGTTTATTTACATATCATTCCTAGTTTACATAAGCTACGTCGTTCGTAACAGACAGCTCATTATAAAGACGCCACGACAATCATACTGCAATTGCAATGTTTGACGGCACGGTTGGCGCAGTGGTTTAGCAATTGACTGCTGCGTTACGTGTCGCGGGTTGGATCCCCGCACGGAACAAATATTTGTATGACCTGCAAGTAGTTGTTCCGGGTCTGGCTGTTTGTGTATGTGAGTTTTAAATTTTTGTAAACGCACCCACGATACAGGAGAAATTCCTAGTGTGGGGCAAAGTTTAAAAAAAAAAATGTTTTAGCACATGTTTCTGACTTTTTAATTTGCATAGACATATTTTTCGCTACAATTTTAAGGAATGCTGAAGCCTTTGTTACTAGGTACCTATATTCTCTATTTCCATTTTATCAAAGCAGTTCAATATTTATGGAAGCATTAAGTACCTACACATCCTAATTTATGTGATTAATAATAGGTTAGGAATAATATCATTAATTTTTGAATTAAGTAATAGGTTTATGCGTATCTTTAAATTAAAAAAAAAAAAAACTATTTAATTCTAAATTTTCATTATAAATTTCACCTACCACTCTATTTGTCTCTGCTTCACCCAAATGTTGACTGGTATAAAATACCTATAGCATTATGTCCGCTTCTGTATATTTGTGTGCTTAAAGTATTCAATAAATAAATAATGTGCACGTCTGCCTGACCCCACAGGGAACACAGGCGCGATGCTATGTGTGTGTTTAGATTGTACCTCGAACCGTTCCATGATATTTTCTTTATCAAACTACCTTCATTTACATATGCATCCCTTACAAAGCGAATATTTTTGACATTTGTACCACAAACCGAGGTCACAGCTCATTATCAGTGGACTACGCAGTCGAGGGCTCGAATATTTGCCTAATTTTGTTATTACACACGTTGTTATGGCAACAATAATCATAACTTATTAATATTATAAATCCGAAAGTAAGTTTGTTTGTTTGTTACCTTTTCACGCCGACCCCGATTTCGTCACTGATTGACTCAATCACTCACTCATCAAAACCTCTAGGGCACTTCACGAAGTCCTAGAAAGCTGAAATTTCGTAGGTATGCAAGCTAGGATTTGCACACACACAACAAAATTAATAAGAAATCTGTAACTTTCTTCCTCCAACTCCCTTAAAGGGAGGTGCAAGTCTGTATTTCTTATGGATAATAGTTTAATACAATATCACCGCTAAAACAAAAAGAAATAGAGCACCCTACAAAAAGAAATTAAATCCCAGCAAATGCATTTCAAGCACGTGTCTTGGCAACCTACTTTACAGGGGTATATCTTCGATGATATAATAAAGTAAAACGTTCTTGTAAATTTTTTTTAAAGCGCTTATCTTCAAAAGTCCTGAAGGTTTTTTTTTCTACCAGATAAAAGTGTCACTCAGAGGTTTGTGTTGTGTTTTATATACTACATAATAATATACTTAATACATTTATACTTAGGTTTAATATTACCCGACAGGTCAACTAGTATTTAATATTTCTTTTCTACACAACTACATAGATATCCGTGACCTTTGCAGAAGTCAGTAAATACTTATATTTAATGTGAAGGTCTCGAAGAGGATAGAGCAAGACATTTTCTTGAAGATCACATTATTGTTTACCATTCCTCCGGGCGCGGGCGGTCCAAGTTTACGTAAAATGTTTCCTTTGAGTTTCTACAAACATGCTATCTTCCTCTTGACCTCTTTAAACTGCATCGAAATAAAAATAAATTTCATAAAGCTTTCATGCTTTTGCGGGATATATATATCATACGAAGTGATAAGTGGGTTTTCATTTCGTTCCATCATAATCTCCAGAGTCTCTCCCGAAAGTTTGAACTGCTTACCCGTACACCGCAGTTTACACAATCGCGGGAAGGTAAGCACCTTCCCGCCTGAGGATTTCCACTACTTGGTCGAGTCGAGCGCCTGGTCGACGTCTCCATGGCAGCGAATCGGTTCTGCAGGTCTGACTGGAACGCTTCAGATCCTAGAATAGTTTGGAGCATATTTGGTCGGAGCCTAGACTTCATCGAACGAGTTCGCTCGAGCTTGAAGTTGATATTTAGAGAGCCTCGACCAAGTCTGTGATCATTGTATTGAACCTGTTGATCACCGAGACATCCCTCAGAATAGATGCTTTTTATCTGTCCTCAGAATAGATGCTTTTTATCCGTTGTCGCAAAGGGATTTGTTTACCAGGAACCCGACTCCACCTTGGAATAGCTGGTCTTCTTCTCGAAAATACAATAGGTTGCCCGATTCAAGGGTTATTGTATCCTCCTCTTCGGACTTCACTCAACCCAAGAATGTGCCACCTTTTTTATTCCAAGCGCGAAGTGAACCCTTACTCCCCAGTTACATAGTATTAATTACCTACTTTTGAATATATAATTAACCATAAACTTTATCATCAAGGTAAGGCAGACAGGTAGATGTTAGAGCAAAATGCTCTCACTAGGAAAAAAACAAGGAAAGGAAAAAGGAATTAGGAAGGAGAAATTAGCTACCTAATTGAAATATAACTGAAGAGTTTTAGTTACCTTTGGAATAATAAACATAATTCTTAATTATCTTCACAATGTAAATTATTCTATTGATTTTTGGTAGCCATTGTAACAGTGACCAAACGACTGAACTTTGAAAAATTTGGTAGGTAAGGTGTGCCTAAAACCATTTACTTACCTTCTACAAAGACAATAATGCAGTCTCGATGTAATTTACAAGTATTTTGCAAACAAACAACACATTGGTAAATACCAACCAGATCTTTTTTAACAAAGGAATTTGTAAGTACCTAAAACCAATGGTCAGTCTTGAGTGAAATGTTTATTTACCAAAGAAATGTTTATTTACGAAGTTCCTGTCCGCACGCGACGTTGATGACCTTTCGCCGTGCCGCCTATTTGTCTTCTAGTACTGTTGCTAGAGTTTGTATCATTAGGGACCATTTCCTTGGAAGAGGGTAGACGTACAAATAGTACGAGTCACGTCAAAAGGAACTGTAATCGTATAGAGGTAATTACAGGTGGGTTAAGTTTTAGATCATTTTTGAATGTTGTATCTACTGAATTGCTAATTACTTTTTTGCCGTATCATTAACAAAAAGTATTTTTTTTTATGGTAGCCTTTGTCAAATTTGTAAAGGTGCGCTCAAACGAGCCTCCGATATTGGGAAATTCTTGGCAATTGTTTTAATCTTGGCATCAATGTAAATTGCTCAGTGTTTCAAAGGTATTATAGAGGGTATGAGGAAGAGAGTGTCGAGTTCACTCATACCTCCATAGAAAAGGGAGGATCCTCCGACCGGGTGTCGTGTCTGGTGGGCAACTGCCCGATGATTGATGTCGGAAAGTCGTATACAATGTGTAACATAATTAACGCAAGACCTCATACACCCCAATTAGATTATTGAGTTAAAAGCATTATACAATGACCAAAACAATTTATTTTTAAGGCTAACTATTATTATTAAGAAAATTGTGTTGACTTTAGCTTACTTTATGCATTTAAAATTGAGTCTTATTGCCTTGAAATAAGATTTAATTTTCTTTGGCTCAATCAATTATGTATTGCAAAATACATATTTTTTGCAAAAAATACCTATATTAATAGTTACTGAAATGGATTCAGTAGTCAATTATGAGCAAACTTATTTCAGGACTTGCGTTTATTCTGTTACACCTTGTGCTAATCGCGCGGTAAACTCTGCTTGCGCGATGCAGGATTTGCGTGACGTCAGTATAACGCGCAGCTCGCATGTGGCGATGTAGATACCGCTACAATGTCATAGCTGATCACAATTGCCAAGAATTGCTCGAATTGAGAGTTGCCCTTGTAGAGTATTATTTGGTTGAAGTTACTTACATTATTATTATAATATCTCCGCTCTTTTTTTTTCCTTGGGTACTCTAAGTTTTTCTTAATTAAACTTTTTGCACTACTAAAAAAAAACTGTACTACAAAGGCGGACTTAAGAGGGCTATTACAATTTTCAAGAAAAATTGTGATATTTATTTAGAACACTCTCGAGAGAATTATTCAAACTTTCTCAAGCAACTTTTTTTTGAAAGTTTGCTGCCATATCTAAACCATAATCACACATTTAAACTCACCATTTATGGCCACAAAATTAAAAAAAAAATATGCCCGAGAAAGTTTGATTATTTCTCTCGGGAGTGTTCTAAATAAATATCACATTTTTCTTGTATTTGAGTGTGAGACTCTTCAAACACTCAAATACAAGAAATAGTGTGATAGCCCTCTTAAGAGCGTTTATACCTTATGAGTGGCAACGTCGCAATTTAGTGTCGTATTTCGTGGTTTTCAACTTTTATCATTTAATCGCTATATTTTAAAAATTAACTTTTTAGAATTATGTGAAAACTGTGTAAAAGGTAAGAAATTATTTATTTACTTATACCTTATGAATATTTACCTACAGTAGGTACCTACCTACATTCATTAAGCTAGGTACTCCAATGTCCAAGCAACAAACCATTTTGTACTACGTGTTTTGGAATTAATAATGACATACGTGAACTTATGATATTTTTGAGGATATTTAAAGAGAAAACTGACTGTGAATGTGAATACCATGCAGGCTACTTTGAATGCATGACTTTATAGCTGTTTGGCGGTTTTGAGTATTTTATATACGGCCTACGCAAATGTCCTGGAGATCTGGTAGCGTCGTGTGACGGGTCGTTGAGCTATACGATGACTGAAGCATGCATGCCGTCTATTAGGACAGGTCAACTCAAAGCTGCAACGGCTCTTTCTTCAAAAGGCCCTTCCAAACAAGGCCCTGCATTATTATTAGACTTACATGAAATCCTAATAATAGAACGTTTGGACTAAAGAGATCATGACCTCTGAGTTTGTTTCGGCATTTCTTCTCAAGGATCAGTCAGCTACGAAATGACGGCGGCGCCATCTAGTTTTAAAATATTGACGTGTAAAAGTGTCTTAATAGATCTAAGTACTTACAGAAATAAACATTTCATTTCATTAAGCCGTCAGTACGTCGACCTGCATGAATTCTTTATTAACATATGGACAATGTTCGTTTTCTTGTCCTGACTATTTGTAAAAATATTTTGCTACAAAGGCAACTCGTATTTTGTAGACCGTACCTACGTAGTACGAGACTATTCGGTAGACTCGTTGTGGTTCTGTCCGAAGAAATTTCCTCGGCTATACCTAACGTCCATCTTGTAGGTTGGAAGCTCCTATTTTATATTTATGTGGTTTGTACCGAACGTACCTAAGAATTACCTTTATTTAATATATTGAATAAAACTGAGCTCCTAAATAATGTCTTCTTCTTTCGAGAACCGTAATTTATTTTCGAAGCCCATTGTATGTTTACCTAGGCTTACATAGATGTTTTTAACCTAGGCAAGATAGATCTACTTAGATAAATCCAGGAAAGTTTGATCTTTTTTATTTTATTTCATTTATTAGGGATGTTTTAGAACCGAAAAAACAATAACGTCCCATCTCAAACCAATCAAGACTCGGAAACTTTTAATTACTTAACTCTCAGTAAAATTGTAGGGAAAACTAAAAAATAACAGCCTATCAGCAATTTTGGAAAGCATTTTTTAACCTTGACCAACATAAACAAAAACTTCGGTCAAGGTTGTAAGGCGTGTTTTTGATTGTTTTATGAGTTCATGTTCAAATCTATCTTGGTAGGTACTGTAGTGGTTTTTGCCTGCATGGCTTTCGCAACCTCCACGGGTATTTTATTGGTTGATGGCATGTATAATGCGAAAAACACCATTTTCATACTTAGAAGATTAAAAATTGAGTAGAGGATCAGCCGGCATCATGATGTAAAATAAGTACCTAGTATCAATTATAGAAATAATTATAAATTAATTTATAAACGCCTTTTATAGATCGTACCGGCACTGAAAGTGTGTAGGTACCTGAAAGTAGCACTGAAAGTACCTACACACAAATTGAATAGGGCGAAGCAGTTTTTGAGAGCCTTTTCTATTTATTCTTTGTTCAAAGTTCAGGGCAGTTTGTGGATACTTGATCAGTCAACCAATCACAAGCTTATGTCCTTACCATCCTTACCAACGATTTGACAGCAGATTTTCGTATCAGAGATCCAAAGCAGTTTTAGTTTTTTTATCCGAAGGCTGTTAGACAGAAGGCGTGACTTACAGTTTCAGAAGCCATTCCACAAATTCTGCAATGTGGCAAACTGTGAATTTTGCCACAATTTTCATGAATTAACTACACATAACTTTTTATTACAAACGCTTCCTTTACTGAACTGATAGTTTTCATTTACCTGTAGGTACCTTAAATTACTAGGTACACACGACTACACATAAAAAAAAAGCTATACAATTCCAGTTTACACTGACCTCTCATTGTAAAGAAATCCTATACAATGCGAGATCAGCTTATACTGGAAATGTATGTATAGCTTGATCTGTATCCGTGCGTGCATAGCAAGGTATTTTCCTAACCTAGTAAATAGGACATTACCGAATAAGCCAAATTTTGTTTGCTAGAGGCTCGATTAAATACTTCGCTCTGGTCAGAGGTGTGGCATGTCGGGGCATTATGACGGTTTATGTCGGCCTGAAATGTCGGCACTCGTATTAGGCCTGGCCTCCGTCAGGAATTTTGTGATTTTACGAAATTATAAATTAAGGTAAGTAGGTATCTTTTTTCATCTACAGTTCAATGCAGTGCAGTCATCATTGTCCGTCGGCCTAGCCCCGCCCCCTAACCAATCAAATCTTTTCAAATTACAAAGTCAAGTTCACAATGACACAATCTTTTAAAATATAATTTGTTTGAATTTAACACCACAGTGAATACACCTTTATCTTGCAGTAGCACTGATGCCTCACTGCATTCTTAACGCGAACGAACTGTAGATAGATATAACTGGACACCTGCCGGATATCCGTCTAAACGCATATTTAACCGAGAAAAAAATCCTAATTGATCAACAATATGGTTTCCGCCCTAAATCAAGTACTCTCACGGCCTCAGTAGATTTAATAACAAAAATAAAAACTCATATTGATCAAAAAAAAAAATTGCTGTAGGTATTTTCATTGACCTAAAAAAAGCGTACGATACGGTAAGCCATCAAAAGTTACTACAGAAATTAGGTAATATAGGTATTTCAGGCAGCGCCCTCAGTATGTTCACCTCATATTTACAAAATAGACAACAAGTCGTTAAGATAGATAACTTCACCAGCTCGATGCAAAACATAACATACGGCTGTCCACAAGGCTCAATTATAAGCTCATTACCTACTATTCCTAATTTACATAAATAACATTAATAAAATAGGGCTGACGGGACACCTTACGTTATACCTACGCGGATGACACTTGCCTTTTTTACTTCGATAAATCGTTACAAAACATTATATCTGATGCCCAAAAGGACCTTGACCTACTCAACGAATGGTTAAAATATAACTTACTAACTATTAACACGTCAAAAACAGCATTTATAATTTTCTCCGCCAAAAATAAACCTTTACCGGACTTTTCACCTCTTACGATTAACGGAGAAATAGTCAAACGGTCTAATCACGAAAAATACCTCGGTCTGTGGGTAGATGACAAACATTCTTGGAAACTACACATCGATCACGTCAAAATAGAATTAATATCACTATTAGGAGCGTTACGAAAAGTTACAAAATGTATTCCGAAAACAGTTCGTCTAATTATATATAACTCATTAGTAAAATCAAACCTTGAATACCTACCTAATCGAAGTGTGGGGGTCAGCCGCAAAATCTAATCTAAACTCACTACAACGAATACAAAACAAAATTATCAAAGTATTATTTCACTATCACTATCTATATCCAACAAAAAAATTATACCACAAAACTAAACTACTAAATCTCGCACAACTTTACAAATATTACACCTGCATTCTCATAAAAAAAATCACCACGAATTCCGTACAATCAAACATACAACTACATAAAAAAGTAATAGCATACAACACAAGAAGCAAAAACAAATTTTAACTAATGACTGCACGTGCACGGACTAATTACGGGAAAAAAACAATATTGGTTGAGGGGACACAACTGTTTAATGATTTACCGGAGGATTTAAAGAGATGTGATAGTATAAATATATTTAAGGCTAAACTTAAGCAGCATTTATGTACCCTGTAACGTCACCAACGCCCCAGAGGCAAATACGATATTATTATTCATCATTAGATATAAGTAGGTACTTTGTATCTCATTTTAAGTGAACTATGTAATTTAAGTTCTTATGCGAAATAAATGTCTTTAAACCTATACCTACCCGGTTCAGATATCAGGATCTTGAACCCCTCATGATCAGATCAGACAATCAATGTCAAACCTAGATTAGTTATGGTTCAATGGCTGACAGTAAATGGACGTAAGGAGCCAAGAGGATCTATCTACGTGAAAAAGTATCTGAAAATAAAAAGTCACACCTCACAACAATTCATCAGACAAAGTAGGATTCTTTGGCAAAATTATGAAGCAGTTAGTCGATATATTATCCTGTAACCGTTCGGCGTTCGAGTCAAGCGGGAGTCGGATTGGAGTAGTCCGAACCAATTTTCTATCACATTGCCCAGTAACAAGCGCAAGCATTTACTTACCTACCTCAGTACTCTAAAAGATTAGGATCTATAAAATGCATGAAGTTGGTTTCTAGCTAGTAAATTATAGCTATCTCAATCTCACTGGAGGATTAATAGATAAGGGCTGTTACCTACTTGTGTGCGGTCTACTTGCAATACATAGGGTTACCAACTTGCAACTCTTTGAAATTTTTATTGAAAAACAACTAGGAAGTCTGGGAAAAATATTTAAAAAATATTTCTATACTTACCTAAATCCTGTTCAGTAAGTTCCGGTCCGGTCCCTGTCTGATCCATTTGTGAGTTACAGTAAAACGAAAATTAACCCTACAGCACCTGCGGACATATCAACCCCTGTTTTAGTTGAATCCATGACCCTTGTTTTATTACAATATTGCCTATATAAACTGCCCAAAAATAGAGTAGGTACTTAGGTAGATAGAAATCCCTAACTGCAGTGGGTAGGTACATAGCTATAAAGAAACTTTCAAAGTTTTTGCATAACTACCTGATAAAAATGCAAGGAATACCTAATAATTATCTACCGTTGCATGACTTTTGATAAAGCAAGCTTCAGTCTACAAGTTTTTTTTTTATACTTTAATGTTCTGTTTTCGTGCAGCCCTCGGCAAAAAGTTAGTTCTTGTAAATTGTAGTTAGCAACCAATTTTCATAATGAAACAAAGCACGGACGGTTGAATTATCAACCGTGACTAAAATAATACTTTTATTCTTACAAAAAAGACAGTAGCCACAGACCTCAGGTGTAAATTGGATGGGCTTTTAAATATACCTATAAATTTGTCTCACAAGATTAATTAAAAAAAATATTAAGTAAACAATTTGATGGTAAGAAGCGGCCTAAGAAGGGTCAAATAAACAAACAAACAGGCAAGGCTCTTTAAGCTCTTCGTTCAAAGTCTTCAGAACATACTCAACACAATCGAAAAAAAACCACCTTGCGCCATATTCAGACCGGAAATGGAAGTCATAATGACCTTTCATAGTGTTCTTGAGTAGTAAATTACAAATATTCCCTAAAGCATCATTTGAACGACGCCACGAGTAAAGTTAAATAATATTTTTAACCCTAAATTGGTAAAGACGGCAGTGTACTCGACATAAATCGAAATTTGAAACCGGAATAATAGTGCTGTGCAAAACATCGAGACTTCACAATCGATAAAAGCAATTACTTTTATTATTGGTTTAAATACATGGGGTGAATCACATACATACAAGCTGGTCACTACCTGTGCCACCAAAGGCTTTCAATCTTATTACAACCTCGTACAACTACACTACCTATTAACAAATTTATTGCCGGTGTACCTACCCATTTGGGCTAGGTAAGCTTTATTTTCTTGTAATCTATTTCAGTAGAGCCGGGCTTAATGTCGCGTATAATGTGTATTTTGTGTAATATCACGGTCTAAATATTTTGTCACAGTATAATTTAGTGAGCTGCCGTGGCCACACGACAAGGTAGTAAAAATATTTGAATGTTTTCCCTACATTATTTATTAAAATCGTCGATCACTGAGCTCTATAATTTGAAGTATGTGTTTCACGTGGTGTCAGTGTGAAGTTACAAAAATAGTGCTGGATCTGTGAACAGCTGGAGGTAAAACATAAAAAAGAACACTTGAATATTGCAAAAACTAATAAGATTTAAAACTCCAATTAAACATAACACAATTTTACAGTATTAAAACAATTACATTTATCTACTATCGTTGTATTAACAATGCTCGAAACAGTTCTGCCCTGAATAGTTTTACGGTTTATACTAACCTAGTATTTAAAATGCACATGTACAATGCAGTGGTTGCCGACGTCATCTACTTTGCAGTAATAGTTTTGCTACTAATGCGCCTGCACGGTTTGTAAAGAAACGCCAGGATACACAAAAATGCAGTTCAATACGTGTTGCTTTCGTGATTGCGTTATAAATTCATTGCTCAGTGAACCTATTAGTTTAATAATATTTAATCTAATATGCTTTAATAACTTAGTGAAGAAATAATAATATGGTCAGTATCAGTTCGGTGAAATAAAATTAATCAAAATAACTATGAAAACAGACTTAAATAATAATCGACTTACGCGCTTTTATATCGATCGAATAAACAATACGTGCAACTGTAACTTGATTCGTCGGTGTCTTGTTAATTGTCAACAACGTCAGAATATATTCTTACGTCAGAAAAATAAAACCTAAACATAGGTTCTTTGTTTTGTTTAGATTAATATGTTCTTCTGTGATATCGGTTGCTTCAACTCAATAGTTTTAGTAATTCTATACTTTTGTTATGATTAGACATCAAATTATTTTATAATCATGGGCTACTTAATTTCTTTTGTTAAATACTTGTTGGAATATGTTAAGGTTAGTCGGTTAACTTTATAATTTAATATATTCGCCGTTTTATGAGTGTAATTTAATAATTTTACGTGCCCAATTATGTTCAAATTACAACGTAATGGTATTACGTGATTATTATAAGGGTGGACACTGGCTGGAACTAGAATTCCCTGTTTTTTGTATCGCGATATTTTCTGTTGGTGCGATCGTCATTTGTTAATGTTTCGTTGTTTTATTGTAGACTGTGCTAGAAACTGGGAGTGTGGGGAACGCGTCATCGTCTGATGAAGAACTGGAGCAGTGGGAACAAATATTCATGATGCGAGACGAAAATGGCAATAGTTATAATGACAAGTAAGCATAAGTTCTTTGTTTAATTTAAACGTAACATACCTATTCAATTACTCCTTAATTTAATAACTTATGCCTTGATTTAATAACTTATGCCTTACATTGTGAGGTTCTCTAATACTGCACAATTTTTCCTGCTATGGTGTTTGATAGTAAATTAACTATTGTTAGATTTTGTACTCTTTTTTGCATTGCTGAGGTTTAGTCAATGCCTGCAAACAATTTAATACTTCTTTAATAATAATATAATTTAATTCTTCAGGGCTAGCTATTAGTATAATTCTAGTTCTGCATCATAACAGAATGGTGTGCATCAGTGCAAATTTTTGTATTAAGTACCTACCTCTAAAACACACATCTTGTGTCAAATGTTACAGCCACCCGATAAAAGAGAAAAGCCAAACTATTACATTCCATTTTCGATTGCTTTAGTAAGTTATCTGACGAATGCCCAATGCTGCATAAAAATATGGAATAAAAATATGTACATTTGTTTTCAGAAGAAAAAAGCGCAGTATATGGTGTCGTCCATCTTGCATCCCAGTCTCCATAGTTATAGTTCTAATAGTTTTGGTAGTGTTGGTTCCTCTGCTCGACCAACAAAACATAGTGCATATGAATGCTACCATTGCTGCCGTCTCTTTACATTGCTCAGATGAGTGTAGGTAAGTGTTGTCTGTTTTATAATTTATCCTAATATCTTTAATGACGACTTATTCAAAAGAATTGTAACTTTTGGAAGAAGATTCAAACACAAATAAACATTTTCTCATAGAATACATTAAAATAAGAAACCAGCTATTGACAATGATTTGACAGGCTATCGTATCAAAAATGACACATTTTTTGTTACTGATTTGTCTTGCCCCTGGCAGCATTATAGCTGTCGGAAGAAAAGCGGTTGTCTTTTTGATATAGTGTAAAAAAATTCGGGTTTTGGATGTGTCAACAGCCTTTAGAGGACTCCTTTGATAACATTGATTGATCTTCGTTTCGTCACGGAAACATATCATTTGGTTGTGAATAGCTATGCAGGTCAGAAATTATTTATTCAAATAAGGTTAAGGAAAACCACATATTATTTCATGTTCACCAGTTCCTAGTGTTTATCTACTTATCTCTATCTGAAAAATAAAGTAGGGCACAAACTCCAATCTCTAATAAATACTGATACATTAGATTTTTTTTTCCAGATTCAATATAGTTCCTCTACCCTGGCTTTTATAATCAGAGACTTGATCAACTTCTCTAATGAGACCAGATGATGTATAAGATAGATGATAATTCATCTGGTTATTTCCAAAAACTTTAATTTAAACTCTTCATTACTCTTCGATTTATGAAACATTTTACTCAGTAAGGATATTAGCTGAACAGTAAATACTTATTATAATAAAGAAAATGTTAGCATAAACTGTGAACAATGAACTTATGAATAGGCTATAAGAATGAGGGTTTTTCTGAAATGACGTTCACTAGGCGGCAGCACTGAGACGTCAGGTCCGGGCACCTGTCAATAGTGTAAAATTGCCTAAATTTTCTTTAGTCGTAACTGAATGAAAGGAACGAATGATGTACGTCATCATATATTTTATATTCATTGTCGAAATGAAAGTCCTCTTATTAAAGTGGCGCCAACTGATGGCGTGAATTTTCATGAAAACTCTCGTAGGGCAGGCATATAAGCAAACCCTTATCTAAGTTAAACTAATGCATAGTTTTTGGGTTAAGTTGGCTGAGTTATTACTGTTTTGACCTCATATCCTCCTATAATTTCCGTTTGTAAAGATAGGGTGGCCTACATTTAGTGGAGCCTCTTCTTATAAATGGCTATTTCACTTAGTAACCCATACGTTTTTTGAGTAAAACATCAATATCATATCTTCCCTTGAAACCATTTATTCAGATACTAAAGTAAAGTAAAAGCCATTTATTTGGGTAGAAAAAGCAGATACAGTGGAAACAAATTTCAACCTTAACTACTGAAATTTACAGTTCAAAATCGTTTGTATAACCCACATGGTTAGCATAAAGTCACCCCATCATAATTTATAATACATGTTTTCCTACAATAATGATAGAATGAACCGGAATGACTCTTAGGTATTGTGTTAATGACCATTTTATGTTCCAGGTTATCATTAGTTGAAAGTATACCGGAAGGTCATATGTACCCTCCAAACGTGACGCATTTACCCACGAAGAATGTGTGGTTAGACTTGATAGATGAAGCTCAAACGAGTATAGAAATAGCGTCGTTTTATTGGTCTCTTAGATATAATGAAGAATATCCTTATAATTCCTCTATAGAGGTTGGTATTGTTTGAATTTTTGACTAATTATTTACACATAAACGCAACAATTGATTTACAAAAACCGCCCTTACCACTTACTAAATAAAAGCGCTTTTAATGTCAAACTTTTAACAAAGAAGCGTGGTTGACTGTAAAGCAGCAGTACTATTCTGTAACCATCTCACCGTGAAAACGTAGGTGAAGTGATTGTGGACTGAGCTGTCAACACATCAATAGTGTCAATCCCTAGTATCAGGTGGAATGAAAGCTCACTTCACCTAAGTTTTCACAATGAGATTTTTACAGAATAGCATTGCTGTAGTAATTCCATATTCATTTTATATTATTTATTTTTAGGGAGAGCAAGTGTTCCAAGCTTTATATGCTGCCGGGTCAAAAAGAAATATAGATTTAAAAATTGCTCAAAATTGGCCCAGTAAACAATATCCTAATGTAGATACTGAATATTTAGTTAAGAAGAAAGCTGCACAGGTAAGCAACAAATATTGTTAATTGTGTATTTTACATTAGCACTCATGACTTTTTACTGCAAATATACAATCACTTCTGTAACACTAGAAAGGTTGGGCAGAGGTGTACCTAAAGAAAAAAAAAAAAAAAAAAAAAAAGTACACCCACGGCTCGCCAGTTGTGTGGCGAGCCTATTGCCGTCAACCAGGCACAAATCTAGACTCCGGGCTGCTACTGAGAAATTGAAAGAAAGAAAATACGTTTATTTGCGGTCAAAATCACAGAAAACGAACACATACACAAAAAAGAACAAGTTGGGGGAAAATATGCGTCACATCCGCGCAAAACGGCCATCGTTCAGCATAAGTTACAGCTATATACATATAAACATAATTCAGCATTGCATATGTAAGCGGGCACGCCCTTTATGCCAGGAGGCTTTTTATTATGTATTAAGTTCTGTTTGCGTTTTTGTTTTTATTATTTATTTCTGCTTGAGTATAGTTTTAAATATTGGCGTGTGCTAGCTGACATATGGCAAATAATTTTAATATTTTTGTGTTTCGTAATGTTAATTACTTATTACTATATGTATAGAATCCAGTTCTTCTAACTGAACAGACAGCAGTGCTGCTGGGGAGTTTGTTCCGCCACTTCTTCTTCCCAGCTAAAGCACTAGGAAGTGGTGAAGGGTGGGCGTTTTGGGGGGACTGTCTTATGTGATTTTGACGTTCAAAAAGTGCTGATTCTCAGTCTAATTTGAATAAATGACTTTTGATTTTGATAATGCTACGACCCTATGCGAGACAGAGCCCAGCGTTGGTTATCACTTTACCCGACCTGGGAATCAAACCCAGGACTTTCCTTATGCTCAGCAGTTGCGCTTGCGACCACAAGACCATCGGGGCAGTCACTGCAGAATTAAGTAGAAAACAAATCTTAGAAATAACTAGGAAATCCAATATTTATAGTTTTATTTCTCTTTTACCAGGTGCGGAGCTTAAACTTTTCTAAGTTACTAGGGAATGGTATCTTGCACACGAAGTTTTGGATTATAGATAGAAAACACTTTTACATTGGCAGTGCCAACATGGACTGGAGAGCTCTTACACAGGTAACTATAGAAATTGTACACTCTGAGAAATTTATTTGTTAAGGAAATGTACACTGTACGTCAATTTGCCGTATTATAGTTATTTAATACAACTGTCAAAGAATGACAGTTGTAATTTGAATATAATTATATTATGTTTTAAATATTCGTATGACCTACAAATAGTTGTTCCTGGGCTGGCTGTTTGTGTATGTGAGTTTCAGTGTTTGTAAACGCACCCACAATACAAGAGAAATCCCTAGTGGAACAATGTTTAAAAAAATATATATAAGTTGGCAGCTATTTTGCTTCACAATTAATTTCCGTGACTTTACAATTCCATAGTTTATTTTTTAAATATATCATACATGTACGGTGGGCTGCATCAATGGTTACCCCAGTTATATTAAAATTAACTTTGAAGGGGGGTACCCACATCGTGACGCTGACTGTGCCTTTATTTTAATTATCTTACGGTATTTTAATGTGATCTAGTTTATCATCCCTTGAGGCCTTAAGTATAGATTATTCTATACTTGGGGCAGATGCTTGCTTATCACACTGATGCCCACTCATAACTTTAAAAGAATAGGTGTAGATATTAATATGCTTGATAATGATGAATTTATGCTATAAACATCTTGATATTATCTCAGCCGAAAGTTCAAACTCGTTTCGGTCGTAGTAGCAATCGTTGGGACCATTGCTACTGCCACCGCAACGACTTATCTTGATAATAATATTAGTAAATTGTTGTCCTCAGGTGAAAGAGTTGGGTATAGTCGCGTTCAACTGTTCCTGCCTCGCAGCTGACTTGGGGAAAGTCTTTGATGTAAGTTTTTTTTTTGTTTTGTTATAATTATTATTAAATCCAGACTGTACAAGAGACTTGCACGGCAAATGTTCGCCAAACACGCTACGGGTTGTGGCAACCTAATACTGTCCGGACACTCCTTGCAGTTTGCGAGTGAAATGTGATTATAGATATAAAAATGTAATAATTTTTATTTTACAACCAACTTGTTCATGTCAAAAAACACCAGTTACTCTCATTCACCAAATGGACATTAAAATATTTTTTTAACGAAATATTATTTATAAACCTTCCGTCGTATCTATCTGGCATTCCTAACAAGGAACAATTAAATACAACCTCGTTATAAATGAAAAGGAATTACACTTCTTCTTGATACATTATTGCAGCTGTTTTCGTCCAAGAAACAACAACAATTCCGCCTAACAAAGTGCGCTACATTCATCCGCGAGACCGTAAGGCGAGAGCTTTTAATTAGCGCCACGACTCGCCAGCTTGTCGTGTTAATATTTCATAGCTAAACTCTGTACCTCGCTCGCTCCTCGTTATTTAATTACTACTCACTGTTATTTTGACATCATAATTATTTTTGCATGCAATTGATACATATTCTGTATAGCTAAACATGTGGACTTTATATTTAACTATGACTGTAACACTATTATACCATGTTTAAGGCATATAAAGACTTATCTTATCTTGAAAATTCAGTATTTTTCAGTAGTACCTATTTTGAGCAGAAAATATGGCTGTTACTAATATTTTCACCTTGGAGTTTATCACTTTAAATTATAAAGTCTGACTGCCACTAAGAGTTTATCTTGATCATAAATAGATAGATAATAATTTCTTTATTTACACTTCAAATTCACTAACATCTGTGTAGCCCTGACTCTCGTACAAGGAGTTCCTGTATCACAAGAGCACCAAAATTTAACAAAGCTCTTTACATAACCAGTATTAGTTTTTAAATTTCTCCCTGCGAATATATTATACCTACTTAATCCTTAGCGTTAAATGCGAAAGACGTCGGTTGCTGTCGAGCTCCTATCAAATTTAAATATCACGCTGGTTCAAAATCTATATGAATTTACTCAATGGGTAGACTCAAAACGGTACACTACGAGAAAACAATACACTAAACACAAGCAGTTACCTCAACGGATCTAACTTTTTGCCCAGAAACCTTGTCCCAAACCATGTAGGTACCTACAGTCGCCGACACGTAGCTTGGCAAGAGTCGTTAGATGCGTTTTTCCTTTCTTCTACACAGACATGTTTAAAAATAAATTATGGCCATAACCATAGAATAATTACAAGCAATAAAAGTGTATTTTTTTTTGTTGCACTATTTGTACATGCGCAAACTTACTCCGACTACGCCAAAACCTTGCCGAATTACGTGCCTGCGACAACCCAATACGAATATGTGGACAAGGTTTTCAATGACGCGTTCATTTTCCTCAACTTTCTTACCATGCCACATAAATTTTAATACGGAAATGAATAAAGCCATTATCGTGTTCGACCGTGAAAATACAATATAACCTACCACAATAGGGTGTCAGTGCCAAGCGCGGGGACAAACCTTGGTCCACCACGGTACATTTAGTGCACCTAATGCATGGTATATTATTAACGCTTGCCTTGTTTAATAGGATCGATATTCGTAGATATCATTTCATTAAACGGTACAGTTTGTGGCAACAAACTGCTGCTTTATTAAGCTACCGGTGGTAGGCACCGATTAGTACTGGTAACATTTATAAAGGGTTTGGTTTATCAAAGACTTATAATATTCCTTGTTTCTTGAAATTAATGATTTAAAGCTTCGACGTACCTACTCTTTTAAAGCACTTTTCGATATTAATAAGCCCTACCCTTTCATCTTCCCCCAGTAACTGGGTTGTGGAGGTCAGATAGGCATAGGCAGTCGCTCCATGTAAAATACTAGTATTCAGCCGCATCCGATTACACTGGAAGTCAAACCGACCCCAATATAGATGAGGAAAGCCAAGGCAGATGATGACTCTTTCATCATCTTTAATTATATTTTCTCGTGCATGGCCGCAGTTGATTAAATATGTAGTTAGTTTGGTTTAGATGCTATCTTATGAAGATATCTTCGTGTTTGCCAAATATGACTTCGATTTTCTAGACATGGCCAAGCGGTTGGACGACTCTTCACGTGACCAGAGGTATGTCCTATTTTTTGGCCAAAGAATCAGCATTGCCATACAACGTGGCAGTGATGCCAGCCTTTTGGGCACTTTTCCTGTTGACAACGACGCGGACGAATTTTTTGATATACTATGATTCTCCTCTCCTTTTTATATACCTGTGCATATTATCATAAATGTCTTCTAGCTTCTTGATAGCATCTAAATCAGGACGTAAGAAACTAACAGATCGTTTCGCGACATAATCTTAGAAAGTTGCAATCAATTAATTACCAAAGTTGTCCGCTAAATGTCCGCTTGGCACGGGTTAGCACGCCCACGGTCGCCGTCACAAACTTATGTTGTTCTGTGTCGAAGCTGAACAATTAATGGACGGGTTAAAGTTTGCAAAGTCGCGAGAAGGCCACGTCTTTAACTTGAGACGCTAAGGAAACGCCATTGTTGCTGTATCTGGTGAAAACTTACAATTTGTGAGGTTTGCCTTTCTGTTTTATTTAATACGTTCTGGTACACGGCTGGTTTTTGCTTTTTAGCCAGCTGTTGCTTTATATTTTAACACAGTTTGCATATTAATTGGTATTTCTTTTATTATAATTATTTCTTAGGACGGTATTTCGAGGTATAGAATAGAATGTAACTATGACCTGGCATATTATAAAACGCAACGTCATATAAATGCCGTTTATATGTAACTCGAGAACCACGTATCCAATTTAGATAATATATTCTTTATATTATTCATAGTTTTGTTTTGTGGATAGCTTTCAATATACCGTACCATATATATGAGGTTTAGATACCTAGTAGTTTTATAAAGCTTCCTACGGTATCTCTTCCGGTACCGGTACGGTAGGTACCTTAACCGTTGTTGCTACAAGAAAATCGTCTTAAGAGACTGTCCTTAACTTTTTAAGATAGTTTGATCAGCATTTATAGATTTTGAAAAAAATAATACAGTCAGCAAGAAAATGGGCAATTTTCACAAAAACCTTTTTTGATGCCAATCGATCCTGTCTCTTTTAAGGATCAAAAAACTCTATCGGACCAACTGAGGTTTGAGTATTACAAAAGTCAGAAAACTGTATGGCACACTTCGCTATAACTTTACTACCGGTGACAATCGTTGAATCGTCATTCGGTTTTTTGTGAAAAGTAGGTATACGAATGAGCACTCCATTCTTATTCCATCTATGTCTGAAAATACGAATGAGCACTCCATTCTTATTCCATCTATGACTGAAAATACGAATGAGCACTCCATTCTTATTCCATCTTTGTCTGAAAATACGAACGAGCACTCCATTCTTATTCCATCTATGTCTGCAAATACGAATGAGCATTACATTCTTATTCCATCTACGTCTGAAAATACGAATGTGCACTCCATTCTTATTCCATCGTATGTCTGAAAATACGAACGAGCATTACATTCTTATTCCATCTATGTCTGAAAATACGAATGAGCACTCCATTCTTATTCCATCGTATGTCTGAAAATACGAACGAGCACTCCATTCTTATTCCATCTATGTCTGAAAATACGAACGAGCACTCCATTCTTATTCCATCGTATGTCTGAAAATACGAATGAGCACTTCATTCTTATTCCATCGTATGTCTGAAAATACAAATGAGCACTTCATTCTTATTCCATCGTATGTCTGAAAATACGAACGAGCACTCCATTCTTATTCCATCTATGTCTGAAAATACGAATGAGCACTCCATTCTTATTCCATCTATGACTGAAAATACGAATGAGCACTCCATTCTTATTCCATCTTTGTCTGAAAATACGAACGAGCACTCCATTCTTATTCCATCTATGTCTGCAAATACGAATGAGCATTACATTCTTATTCCATCTATGTCTGAAAATACGAATGAGCACTCCATTCTTATTCCATCGTATGTCTGAAAATACGAACGAGCATTACATTCTTATTCCATCTATGTCTGAAAATACGAATGAGCACTCCATTCTTATTCCATCGTATGTCTGAAAATACGAACGAGCACTCCATTCTTAACCCATCTATGTCTGAAAATACGAACGAGCACTCCATTCTTATTCCATCGTATGTCTGAAAATACGAATGAGCACTTCATTCTTATTCCATCGTATGTCTGAAAATACGAAAGAGCACTCCATTCTTATTCCATCTATGTTTGAAAATACGAACGAGCACTCCATTCTTATTCCATCTATGTCTGAAAATACGAACGAGCACTCCATTCTTATTCCATCTATGTCTGAAAATAATAGAATACTTGAACCTAATTACGTAAGATAAGCAGGTTCGCAGACACGATATTCTGTGTAAAAGCAACAAATCCGTTTAAAGAGTTTTATATGAAGCTGTTCTCGTAATTTGTAACAGGAACCATGATTACAAGAGGCTTTAATGCCTCTTGAATTTTAATGCGATTTTTTTTGAAAATTTGTGTCTGGTCTGGTACGTTACTAAATATGACGAGGTGTTAGCATAAAAGCAGAGGGTAAATGATGTTATTAGATGTGGCACAGATTTTGAGATCATGTGATGAGTCACAATGCGTCATATAAAACAGTCAATTGCTTACGATTTTTTTAGTTTTTATATCATCCTTAATCAAAAATTACCCACAATTATAAGTGGATATTTGACTTTACAGAATGAAAGCCGTGTGAACTTTTTTTAATTTCATATATTAAGAGACTTACAATGTTTCAAACGAATGTAACTATGTAGTTGTCTTTAACAAAAGACTTGTCAACAGCTGCACCAATTCCCATGTAAAATGTAGGGAAAATATACAGCAAAATAACTCGTAGCTAGGGCTGCTACGGCGTGGGCTGCGGCTACGATTTGCTACGGCATTAGAAGCATTGAGATTTAATACAACGACAAGCCATGTGCCCAATAACTATAGTAGCTAGATCTGCTACGGCGTGGGCTGCGGCTACGATTTGCTACGGCATTAGAAGCATTGAGATTTAATACAACGACAAGCCATGTGCCCAATAACTATAGTAGCTAGATCTGCTACGGCGTGGGCTGCGGCTACGATTTGCTACGGCATTAGAAGCATTGAGATTTAATACAACGACAAGCCATGTGCCCAATAACTATAGTAGCTAGATCTGCTACGGCGTGGGCTGCGGCTACGATTTACTACGGCATTAGAAGCATTGAGCTTTAATACAACGACAAGCCATGTGCCCAATAACTATAGTAGCTAGATCTGCTACGGCGTGGGCTGCGGCTACGATTTGCTACGGCATTAGAAGCATTGAGATTTAATACAACGACAAGCCATGTGCCCAATAACTATAGTAGCTAGAACTGCTACGGCGTGGGCTGCGGCTACGATTTGCTACGACATTAGAAGCATTGAGATTTAATACAACGACAAGCCATGTGCCCAATAACTATAGTAGCTAGAACTGCTACGGCGTGGGCTGCGGCTACGATTTGCGGCATTTGAAGTATTGAGTTTTTTTACAACGACAAGCCAAAATAGTGCCCAATGGAATTTCCCATCAGCAAAAACTGCGAACTTCCATAAAAACTTTCATCCCCTATAAACCCCTTTAGTCTGTCTTTACAAAAATCTATCCTTATTACTCACCTTCGTTATACGTTTTTGTGACGGGGCAGTAAAGTATGTAGTTACCTAACTACCTACCTTACTGCCTACCTACCCCTTGCCTTAGGTACCTAGGTACCTACCTTAACCGGTGCAGTTAAAGAAAAACGGGCTTAGAAGACTGTCCTTATTTTTTTGAGAAATTTTGGCCAGCGGCGGCCAGTCTATTCAAAAAAAGTAAGTTAGGTGTCATATTTCCTATGAAAGGCATGGGCAATTTCTTTTTGCGATTTCTCACTTTTCTAGTACTGTTGGTCCGATAGAGTTTTTTGATCCTTATAAGAAACAAAACCGATTAGCATCTAAAAAAATAAAGTGATTATGGCCCATTTTCTTGCCGACTTTTTTTTACAATGTCATAGAATGGAGATCAACATTTCACAAAAAAATAAGGACAGTCTCCTAAGACCGTTTGCCTGCAGCTACAACTGTTATGGTACCTCCCCTTACTGCCCCATCTCAATAATCCGCCCTGTATACAGAGATATTGTATCCTGACCATACCCTGAGTCATATAAAATACTGGTATTCAGCTGCATCCAGTAAGACTGGGAGCGGACTCCCTTGGGAACAAGCTAGGCAGATGATGAACTTAACAATAAATAACAACTTCTTATTTTACTCTACGTAGGTATACTGGAGCTTGGGAACTCCAGACGCGGTGGTACCAGATAGCTGGCCAGCCGAGCTCAACACAGACATCAACATGGAAAACCCTGTGAACATATCTGATGTGCAGCATAGCTACGGCGCGTACATTACTGTGAGTATTTAACTTATCATGCGGGTCTGTTAGAATAGAAATACTCTTTGTTATCTAACACCATATAGTATAATCAGACTATAATGTACCCACTGCTGGGACACAGGCCTCCTCTCGGTGAGAGGGAGTGAAAGAGAAAGAAAGAAAATGCGTTTATTGTCATTGCAGCAAAATAAATACACCTTAAAACTATAAAACAACAATTATAATGCCAAAAGGGCCTCAGCTCAGCATAATGTCAGATGACAACACAAAGTGTATCATCTGACGCTGAGTGCCATACGCTGGAATAACAAACACATGCGGATGCGAGTGGGCTGTTTCCTACCACGCGAGCCCAGCGCGGGTTGGTAGATGTCATATGTTTTCGAATGTTTGGTTCTAGGCAATGCCGGTTTCCCTACGATGTTTTCCTTCACCGTTTTGAGAGCAGTGATGAAATTATTTACACAAAGTAAAGCGCCTGCGCCTGGGTTCGAACCCACGACCTACAACTCGTAAGTCGGGGCCGATACCACTGGGTCACCACTGCTCCACCCATGTTACACCACATGAATTGCAGATAGAAAACATACACACATACATACATAAATTCACGCCTTCTTCCCATGTGGGGTAGGCAGAAACTACAAAACGTCAACTGCTACGATCCTAACATACTCCTTTTGCATCGTTTCCGTTCATAAATCTGGTTATACACGCACGCCGGTTGCGCATCTGACCTTTCTGAAGAACATCACCAATAAGGTCACTATAATATAGTGACCTTATGACCTTAGGACATATTATGTCCTCCTAGGGCGTCCCCTCTCGGCGTTTCCACTCACATCTGCCTTGTAAATACCTTTTTTAATCGCCTTTCATTCATTCTCTCAACATGACCAAACGATCTAAGCATACTATATTAATAAATAAAAATATTTAAATGCAGATATAAATATAGAAATTTTACGGTGACGTGAGACAATGGGCTGTCTTATCGCTAAAAGCGATATTTTAAAGACAACCTTTGTATGGATTCAAGGGAGAAGGAGAGACAATACTGCAGGTAGTCTGTGGTGAACCATTTACAATTTACATAATACCCATATTCAAAAACATCTTACTATAATAGGCTTGTTGAAAGTTAGTAAAATACATTATGAATGTTGTATTGTAGAATGGTGGTGAGCTAAAAATATGCAAAATCAACTTAATGATTTTAGATTAATTAATATTTTTCATAAATAATTGCATTAAAAAAAAACCATTGGTCGCGTGACATTGAACGCAAATCAGAGCGCGTCACAACTTCCAGACGACAGTTTCAAATTACTTTTTAATAAATGTGTTGATTTAGGAACTTTTCCTGACCTCATGAAGAGTAGTAAAGTCATACCATTATTTAAATCGGGTAATAAAAATAACGTTGGCAATTTTAGGCCTATTTCTATCTTACCTGCATTTAGTAAAATATTTGAAAAATTAATACTCAAGCAGTTGCTAAGACATTTTAATTTAAATAGCCTCCTTCATGATGAACAATATGGCTTTACAAAAGGTCGTTCGACTACAGATGCGGGTGTTGCTCTGCTGAAACACATATTTAGCGCATGGGAGAGCTCGCAAAATGCTATTGGAGTTTTCTGTGATCTCTCCAAAGCCTTTGACCATGACACACTTTTGCGTAAACTAATTCATTACGGTATTCAAAACGAAGCTCTTAACGTATTAAATTCATATTTACATAATAGGCACCAATGTGTAGATGTTAATGGTGTGAAATCTTCCGGGCTACCAGTTCAGTTAGGTGTACCTCAAGGCCTCTATACTGGGCCCATTTTTATTCTTGGTGTATATAAATGACTTACCATTGTCCATTATATTTAGAAGGTATCTGTGACGTTGTACTATTTGCTGATGATACCTCTCTTATCTTTAAAGTAGACAGGAATAGACAAGATTTTGATGACGTAAACAGTGCACTATCAATGGTTACAGATTGGTTTACCACAAATAACCTAGTTCTCAATGCCAAGAAAACGAAATGTGTAAAGTTCGCCTTATTTATTTATATATTCTTTATTGTACACCACAAAAAACATAACAACAAAAATAAAATTGAACACCTTGACACAACACATGAATTGAACACATTGCCTTACCGAATGTTAGAAATCTAGGACCCAACATCGTCTTAGATAAAGAGGTGCTTGAAACTGTGGACTCTGCAGTATTTCTGGGCATAACAGTTGATGCCAAGCTTCAGTGGGGATCACATATATCATGCCTAGTGGGAAGGCTCAGTTCGGCCGCCTATGCCGTCAGGAAAGTAAGACAATACACTGACGTTGATACAGCTCGGTTGGTCTATTTCAGTTATTTTCATAGCATCATGTCCTACGGCATTCTGCTGTGGAGCAAAGCCGCTGATATTCAAAATATATTTGTTCTTCAAAAACTAGCTGTTCGAGCAATTTACCAGCTAGGTGCTAGAGTTACTCTGAGAGTTTTTTTTTAAGATATTGGTATTCTCACGGTGCCCTCACAATTCATCTTCGCCAACATCTTATATACATATTAGGCAAAATATACACTTATACACAAAAAACAGTGATATTCATAATAGAAACAAGGACAAACTGCGTGCTCCCTTTCACCGGCTTCATAAGGTCCATAACTCATTTGTTGGGCTTGGTATATACTTTTGTAACAAGCTTCCCTCTTCTTTGTTAGAATTGTCTTTTAATGCGTTTAAAAGCTAAAGTAAAATCCAACCTTTGTTCAAAGGCATACTATTCAATCAACAATTACTTAAACGATAAAAATAGTTGGTCGCTGTGATTAACTCAAGACAATGTTTATGTTCTTTCTCCAGAATTAGCTTACCTACTGACAAGTTATATGAGTTCATATAATTGTTTATTTTATTTGACTATATTAGTCAATTTAGTTTAATTAAATTTTTATTTATTATTGACATAATCTACTCATTTCAATGTTTTTTAATGAGTTGTATTGCAATATAATATATGGTTAGCTAGCAACCTCGACAATTGATCATATTGTTACGAGCTGGGGTTCGGGATAAATAAATTTATACCAATTTACACGAAAAACACACTATAATTAAAAATCACAAATACAGTAATCAGAAACTTTAAACACAATCACTTGTAGTTCACTATTAGTCCACTTTTACTGTTATTCGCTGTTCTTCACTGTTTCGCATTCTAAGCTGAACTGTCCTACAACGCTGTCAACCCCTTATTTATATGACGAGTGTAAGTTACTAGAATGTTCTAGCATAATACCAGAACATTCTAGTACTTACGGGAACGGTCCAGTGTAGTTCGGCTATTCGATAACAGATGGCGTTAGCGTCTAACGTGTAGTTCTTCTATTCGCTAACAGATGGCGTTAGGATCTACGTGACAATATTATTCTTTTGAGCAACCGGCAGCAAGTTCGTCATGCTCCCTTAGATGTCAATGCTTGCGGGAGCGTCGGGGGTCGGGTTGCCTCCTTCCCTCAAATATGGCGAGGGGGGTAATGGCTGATCTTTGCGTTATGCTCGTGAACGGGTGCTGCTTGTGGTGACAGATCATCTTGCTGACTATGGTTTTGTTATTGTTATTAGTAATGAACTGTTTCTTTATTATACTTCGAAGGTCCTAGTTTATCATTTGTGGCTACACGTTACAGCTATATATATAAACATAATGCAGCATTGCATATGTAAGCGGGCACGCCCTTTAATCCTGGAGGCTTTTTATTACGTATTAAGTTCTGTTTACGTTTTCATTATTTATTTCTGCTTGAGTATAGTTTTAAATATTGGCGTGTGCTAGCTGACATAATGGCAAATAATTTTAATGTTTTTGTGTTTCTTAATGTTAATTACTTATTACTGTATAGAAACCAGTTATTCTAACTGAACAGACAGCAGTGCTGCTGGGGAGTTTGTTCCGCCACTTCTTCTTCCCAGCTAAAGCACTAGGTAGTGGTGAAGGGCGGGCGTTTTGGGGGGACTGTCTTATGTGATTTTGACGTTTAAAAAGTGCTGATTCTCAGCCCAGTTTGAATAAATGACTTTTGATTTTTTTTTGCATTCTCAATTGGTTTCTCAAAAACCGTCAACTAACCGTTATGACATAACAACATTGAAAATATTACAAAAACACTCACTGCTCACTGTGCATGCGTTTTTTAAGAAATTTGGTGGTGCGATCGCGTACAAAAATGCACAAACGGTGCCGATCCAGCTTTTTCGAATAATGTCACCACCACTAGAGGTATTGACGTATTGATTGATTGGTGGTGAGGTATTGTCACCATTTCTATAAATTACATATTATTATATTCGTCGCTGCTACGCTGCAGCTGTAGCATTGTCGTAGCTTTTCAAATCCTTGAAGAATTTACTGAGCAAATATTTTCTTATCTCCAAAATCCTCAACATCATCATTTAAATTAAATGGTTAGGTACTCAAATAACGTTCGTTCAACAGGAACACAAGTGATACACTGTTTGACATCCCCGGCGATCGGATTTATAGCTGAGAGGGATTTTCAATTTTCTCTAGCGCCGGGGCAGCTATTACGTACGGTTCGTCGCGCGCAGTGAAAACACTTGACATTTTCTTCTAAATTGACGTTTGGATTACATTTTGTTTCCAAAGGACGTAATCCTAATATTAATCGTAGCTGGGAAACAGGTTTTTTCTTAAAATTATAAATAAATAAAAATACTTAAATTCAGACCTTGATACATACCTATGATGTTAATAATACACACTAATTTGTGCTATGTTAGTAACAAATGGATACAAAATATTAGTTCATATATTTGTTGCCCTCACCCGACGCACCGGGTACATGCATATGTACATGTACCCAATGCGCCATAATGGCGCAACATGGCTTATTATCACTGATGGCTTTCAGAATGCCGTTGAAGCTCCCACGCACTCTGCGCATCAGGGACACAATCCTTTTTCTCAGGATGGTATTGAAGTGCTTCGGAAAAACATTCTTGATGCACTGCAGTAACATGGAAGCCCCAACAACATTCTGAAGGCATTATTATACTGAACTCAGAGGGCGTTGTATGCCCTTTGCGTATATCTAACCCACAAAGTGCACGTGTACAAAGATTGGCAAAAGCCTTAAAAAAATAAAAAAGTTGATTAAACAGCCAAACTGCTGGCTAGTCAGTCAATCAATACTTATTTTTTTACTGTTTTCCTTTGATTCTTTTCGTTAATTGTTTCTAAATTATTATTAGGTAATAATTGGTGTCGCGTGTCCGTTATCGTCAACAGTGTCACAGTTATCAACACGTTGTTATCGCTCATGTGTGCCATATACTCTAAACTAAACGATATTTGAGTATCCGAAACATATCTCCACTGAAATATTTATAAGTAATTCGACAAGTTGAGCTATGTTAGTAACAAATGTACTTAATACAAAATATTGGTTCATACGAGTATATCTTTTGCACTCACTTGACGGGTACTTGCACATGTACACAATACGCCATTTACATTAACTAGTAGCTTTAAAATTAACGTTATAATCACTTTTTGATGCAGTCTCGAGTTTCGATATCAGATCAACTAATCATAAAATATCTGGTCTTGCAAAAGACAGCGTAGTAAGAAATTATTGATTATCAACGTTCCACGTAATGATAATTCCGCTGCTGCCATCAGACATCTTTTAGAACGTCGCGTATGACCAATAAAGTTCTTGTACATATGTATGTTAAAAACATCGTAACATTTTATCTGTCGTTAAAGCTAGACAGAATGGCGGTGGATCGTTTTAAATTGGCAATATGGCGAGTGTTGTGGCTATCCCATTTAAGGCTTTTATAGCAACCATCCGGTAACCTTGATGGGTTGTTAAAGTAAAGTGGTGGAAATCGCTGCTTCCTCCAGTATCCAGGTCGGTACCTCGGAACAGACTACAGGGCTCGGTAAATGGATCTTTTGTTTATACAGTTCGACCTAGCTCCATCACTATTAGCTGTTTGCGAATAGAAAAGGTCAGACATTTCAAGCTGGCATATCGTGTCTTAGTTAAGGTGAGCATAATTATATTATACTGACTGTCCAATCTCACTTTTTATTTAATGCCTGTAAAATTTACCTCGGCATTGGCTAGATATTAGCGAAGTCGCTTATTTTCTACTAGCTTTTACCCGCGTCGTTGACCACGTAGATGTCGAAAAATATCCCACGGGAACGTACTACCGGGATTAAAGTAGCCTATGTGTTAATCCAGGCTATAAACTATCTGTGGGCCCATCCAAATCCGTTCAGCCGTTTTTGTGTCAATCCGGAACATATAACCAGACAAACAGACGAACGTGGAAAAAGACTCCTTCCCACACCTCGTTGCATTAACTTTTTTTTTTCAAAAATATTCTTTGTGCAATTTTGACTTCGTTGCTATTGTATTATACACTCGGCGTCAAAAAAATCGCACCTCCGCGAAAATTATTTTCAAGCGTTTATAACCCTTAACACACGCATTTACCCCCACCAATATTGGGATGTCGATACGATGAATCGGTCGTCTCTCTCCGAGGTGCAGCGACGTCTACCAGACCCATGCCTCCGGACAAGGCCACCGGTCTCCAGGAACCGCTGGTATACTCTTCGAACCGAAAAACGGCTCAAGTTCAGTTGCCGAGCGACATCACACTGACGCATCCCTGATTGCAGTAGTGCAATCACTTGAGCGGCTTCATCAGCAGTGGTATCCATCTTCAAGGTGGTTTTTTTTGTGAAAGTTCTTCTCGTGTGTCCTCTTCAACGGTTGGATAGCGAATGACCTCCATTGAACCTGTATTAACCCTTTTATACCCACTAAAGGTAGCGCAAGTTGTGCCCCTTGTGAGGAGCAAAATTGCCATTTTTTTTTAAAGTCACATTTGTGGTATCAAGCTTTTTTTTTTAATGAAATGAAATGTTTTTTTCTTAAAGTTTATTTAATGGGCTTTCAAATGCCATCAATATTGGTGGGGGTACATGCGCGTGTTAAGGGTTAATAACGCTTAAAAGTTATTTTCGCGGAGGTGCGATTTTTTTGACGCCGAGTGTATTAGAGGTCGGGGAAAAAGTTCTTTCGCATTTCATATACAAATTCTAGACTAAGAGCTCGTGTGGCACCCAAATATCGAGCTTTTTTGTATAGCCAAACTTATTCAAATGGGTCAAAACTGTTATGTGATCAAATCATAGCGAGCTGCATTTTTGACATCAAAATTCCTGGACTGAAAACTCTTGAACCAACTTTATGAGGTGCTACTCTTACTAAGTCTATTAAGTTAAGTCGCATTTTCCTTTTATTGTAATAAAACTTCAAAAACGTATCGATTTTTTTTTGTTAGGTTTGAATGGCGGGAAATCGTTTTTACTTTTTTTCTTTTTTTTATATCATCTACTTAATGGTATCAAAACCACCCAGATACATACAGTATAACTAAAGAGATTTTACTATAACTTTATAATAATAATGAATAATAAAATTGTTTATTTATCCAAACAATACACACATACACAGTTCAAAACAAAGCGATAGGAATACAGTAAGAGTAAAAACTTAGCTTGTGTACAGTAGATTTATGTCTACAAATAAAGTCTATGCATACAAGAAATAATGAATAACTATAGATATATACACTTCTTGCACGCAGGTGTAATTACGACACAAGGGCTTTGCGGAATGGATATTTTGTTTGTACGTGAGCCAGCCTGGTTCGACATTAATTACCTACGTGTCCCGTACCTACTTGATGTAACAAAGCACCAAGTTGAAAGTCACCTACAATGAACTATGCCTGCTTTCCGGTAACCTTGCTCGAGCTGACTCGGCGTCAGCGTGTTGCGGTGCTTTTGTGTGTTTGTTGTTTGCTTGTTTGTGTTAGCTTTACGTACCTACACAACACACAAAAGTTCACCAACTAGAATTAGTGGTTGTCTACGCATTTTTAAAGTGGCCTATGGAAAGACTGCGATAGATAGATAGTTCAAATCATACGGAAACAGCAGTGATGTTTAGACTTCTTAGTATTCGGTATTCGCCCGGTGTGTACGAAGTTTCAACGAAGTCACTATTTCGTCTGACTTCGACACCTTTGTAGGAATAAGCAACTTATAATGACGACAACTGTCGCTTTACAACAAAAAAAAAGGTTGCGACTTAGGCCGCGTTCACACCAAACGTATTGTCAGCCGCCGAATGTGAGCCAGCGTTACAGTCTACTGCTTTTTCGAACATATTCAGTTCCACACCGAACCGACAATACGCCATTTTACTTCATGTTCACACTGAGGCTCTCAGTGAGCCGGCTTACGCGGCTTTATTGTGTCAGCAACCGGCAAAGATCGGGATAGGTATAATTTGTTGTTGCTGACTAAAATTCAGTACCTTTAATAGTAATTTGATTAATTGAATATGTTTACATTGCCGTAATATTCAAAAGTAAGTAACGTTTTATATGTAGGTACACAGGTTTTATAATGTGTGATTATGCGAGTATCTACCAGTGTCCTGTCGGGTTATTCCCTCAGTACCCGGATCCCCGAGGCCCCCGTCCCGGAGGTCCCCGATTATTTTTATCTTGATCTTGATAAACTAAATTAAAAGTCAGTTCAGCTTAAAAGTACCGTCAACAAATGATATGTACAAAAAAATATTACTTACTAAAATTATAATACTTAACTTTAAGGATCAGGAAAAAATGATACAGTCTTGCTTGGTTAAGGTAAATATTATAATTAGACAATACAAAAAGTCTCCTAGAGCAATTACAGGTTTTTATTTTTATCACAATAGTTCCTTTTTCAATACAGAAAATCAAAATACCTACTCTACATGGAATATTAACATAGTTTAAAAAATATGAAAAATTGTTTCACTTTCAGGAATATTTTTTTTATAATGTAGCATAGTAAATGGTTAATTCTAAAATAATATTTTAACATTCAAAATAAGTTTCACTTTTATAATTTTTTTTACAATACAGAAAATCAAAAATGCTTTTAAAAATTGATTATTAACTTTTAAAGTCTCAAAACATTATATTTTTGATACATTTTATTCAAACTGTAATTAATTACTTAAATTAAAACTATGATTCGACATTATACAAAATTTCAAATAAACTACTTTCGGTTAATGTATTTCAAACACATACATTTAAGCACATATGTCGACCGTACAAGTTGAAAAATATAGAAAAAAGAAATGTAAGTACCTAATTATATTTATCGTATTCGGGGTTCTCAGGGACGGGGGGCCTCGGAGATCGGGGTACTCAGGGAATAACCCGTCCTGTCACAGGAGGTACCATAGCTACAAATATTATATGAAATAGGTTTACAAAAATACAAGGTGGCGGGGAAATCGACGCGCAAACTGTAACCATGGATTCAGTACATGATTTTGAAAAACCCTGCGTTGAAATTTTTCGTCGGTTATAAAAAAATGCTATTCCATACATTTTGACCTCGTAGGTATTGCACTTTTCTATGAAACAGCAGTATTTTTTTTATAACCGACGTAAAATTTCTACCCTTCCCTAGGTCTAGAATCATGTGCTGAATTCATGGTTACAATTTATGCGTCGAAGTACCTACCACCCTGTGTTGTATGACTATGTTAGTAAGTATTATTAAAGGTATAATCCTTTTTTACAAAACAAAACAGTTTCAAAATTTTATTAGATGCGAACAACAAACAGGCTTCTTGTAAGTTAACGTTGATGCAGAAAGCAATCGGTTATCTTTTAATAGAATCTAACACTTCATTTATCTATGCGTTGCATGATTTACAATAGTCAACATTTAAAGATACTGTAGATATTCCTGTTAGCTTTTACCTACTCTCTTCACACCTCTTCCTTCTGTAGATGTACCCACTGCCACAACAATATCCTCCTCTTCTTTAAGCCGTTTCCCTCAATGCTGAGTGTCGTGACCTCATCCTGGTATAAATTTTTCGCGAATGATTTTCCGTGATCTTGCGGCCTGTCTTTCAAGCAGTGTGTCCCGACCGATACATAGGTTCGACGTGGTGACCATGGTATTCCAAGCACCACATCTCAAATCAATTCTTTGTACATTGCGACTAACGTCGAATCTAGTCCGTTAAATGCCTCTACTCCCTTTTCATCTGTGGTTTCTTCAAAAAACCTTAGACAGCCGACCTTAAGCGTTCCTGCCGGCTTAAATACCATTCCCATTTACTTCTTGATGATGCATTTAAAACTATGAACAGTGATTGCGGTACCAGTCTCAGAGTAAACCAGACTTTTGCTGTTTCTATTTTATGATATTTCAGATGAAATATAATATAAGAAATGCTTTTATAATTACCTTTAACAGCTTTAGGAATAAGGTATAGTAACAAAAACAACACAGTTCCAGTATCACATATGATGGCCACTCCAATCAAAGACAATACATTTCTTACGTTTCTCTTGGACATTCTCTTCTTGAAACAAGACAACACAGACACAACAACTCTAATAAACAACACTAAAATAAACGTTATCATAAACAGTAGAGGATAGAATTGTAAAACCGTTAACTCTCGCTGATCTGCATTGTAATGAAATATCCGGTTTACAAATATGGTTATCATTTGGGTCACTAATGTTAAGCCGTACACGAAAATTGTAATTTGCACTTTCCCACCACTTAATTTCAGTTTATGTACCAACACTAGGTTATAGTAGGCCAGTAGTGAAGACGATAGAGACCAACCTAATGCCGCCACAAAAAAGAAGTCGCTTGCGAACTCGATCAGGTATAGATATTTTTTTCTACAAAACTTAATAATAAGTAAACTGATCAAATGCAAGGCTCCCAATGTTATTTGGTTCACAGCAATATAGTTGTGAAGGGTTCTCCAATGAGACAACAGACACCATGTCATCCACAAAACCACGCAACAGAGTGCGGAGAATGAAGATCCAATGATAAGTATTACTTCCTTTTCATTGTAAGAATATAATTCAGTGAACCGTTTATGGCTCTGCATTTTTAATTAGTAACGTATCGCACTCAGACCGCCGCCGCCGCTACATTTTTGTTTTTTTGAAACCAGAATAGAATTAGGTACCGGCTGTTCATTAGTGGGTAGACTGAACGATTATTTTAATTAACAAGCATAGATAAATGAGCCAATATAAAGGTACGTGATTTTTTACTCCTAATAAAAACTCAAACTCAAAGCATTTATTTCAAATAAACCAATTACAGGCACTTTTGAATTGTCAAGGGGTCGGTCAGTCAGAAAGATGAAGCTAGTTGCCCATTCCAAAGCGTAGTAGGTACCTATGGAGAAGAACGGGCAAGAAACTCAATGGACACTCTTTTAAATCAAAATATTGTTACAAAAAAGTGGTTACATCATTCATGTTGTAATTATACAACATGTCCCAAAATTCAACGATAAGCCGGCACCAGAGGATGGACCTACTAATGACTACTCGAGAAAAAAAAAGAAAAAAAAATACCTCTACTTTTTTTTAAATTAAGTACTTAAAAAAAAGGAAATTCTTCGAAAATGTATACCCCTTATGACACTTTTAACTACCATGACCACAATTTTTCTAATATTTCAGTTTTTTTGTTTGTATCGGCAACCTAAGTAGTACTACTATTCACCATAATCTTTGAAAATTACAGAATTTTCGTAGTTTTATACAATAAAACAACCAAAACCAATTATTTCCCTAAAATTTTGAAAGATTTTTACGTTCAGTACACTTTAACTCATCGTAGTGTAAAAAAAAAATATGGACACTACTATGGCAAGTTTTTTTAAAAATTAGCGCAACTAACCTAGATTTTAAAATGGTATAATACTTTAGGAAAACTAGCCACAAAAAAAAAAATAATGACACTTTTTCTAATCAAGAACCAAATTTCATAAGTTGTTGTTAATAGTAATCACTTCTACTATGTGCCCAAAATAGATTTTTGTTGTTGGAAAATGTTGAATGAATGAAATAGTGTCAATAAATGTAAATTTATTGCATTATTAATAATATTATAATAAATGTTCGAACTGTTTACCACCGGCATTAATACAGGCACGACATCGCCTTAAAAAAGATCGTTTTATTCGTCGTGCATATCTTCTACTATTGATATGATCCGCAGCCTGAGTGACTTTTTGGCGAAGGTCGTTCAGTGTTGCAATGGGTTTCGAGTAGACTCTGTTTTTGAGACAACCCCAATAGAAGAAGTCCAGGGGGTTTAGATCGGGTGAACGGGGTGGCCATAAAATAGGACCAAGTCGCCCTATCCAACGCCCTGGATACTCTTGGTTTAAGTATTCTCGCACAGGACGGGCATAGTGAGCTGGGCAACCATCATTTTGAAACCATATGTTTTGTGAATCACTAATGGGCATGTCTTCTAATAATACTGGCAAGTCATTTTGTAAAAAGTTCAAATAACTATTGCCATCCAAGTTTCCTTGTAATTCAAAAGGCCCAATCACTTTTCCGTTTAAAATACCCGTCCATAGGTTAACCTTGAATTGATATTGGGATTTGTCTTGTCTCATCAGGTGCGGATTTTCATTGCTCCAGCTATGTAGGTTGTGAAGATTTAAATAGCCATCTCTCTTGCAGGTTGATTCATCCGACCATAGAATATTATCCAAGAATTGGGGATCTTCTCTGTGCTTTTGCAGCATCACACGGCAAAATGCGACTCGTAGTGGATAGTCCCGCGGCAATAACGTCTGCACACGCCTGTAGTGATATGGGTGAAGTCTGTGACGTTTTAGGATTCGATGTGCAGTACTTTTTGGGATTCCCGTAGCTATTTCTATGGCACGTACCGAGGTAGTTGAATCATTTTCAATTTCATTGAGAACTTCTTCGTCGCGTTCCGATTTAGGTCTTCCAGCATTTCTCCTGTCAGATGGTAAACGGCCCTCCGAAAACGCTTGATGCACATTAATAAATACTCGATAATTCGGGTATCTTTGAGCATTTGGGTACCTTTCTCGATATAATCTGCTAGCAGCGCTACCATTGCATCGGCACTCTCCATAAATGAGGTGCATATTAGCGTATTCCAACGGTATGTATGGTAGCAACAGCTAAACAGTCCAAAATACGCCAAAGTCCAATTCACAAAACACAGTCCAGTTCAAAATAATGCCAGGTTAGTACAGTTTGCAGATCACTTAATCCAGTCCAAAAAGCCAAGCCAAAAGTCGTTAGTACGAGAGTCACATCAATTGAATACGAAACGGTGCACAGTAAACAAAGAAGCAGAGCGTACTGACTTTGTACTTTGTAGAGAACAGCAACATTCCTACCTGCCCTATTGTTATTTAACAACAAACATCTATCTATCTCTCTCTTACGTATAATCGCAATCTATCTATTTCTCTCTAACGTATAATCGCTCTCTATCTATCTCTCTCTAACGTATACTATCTATCTCTTTCTGACTTCTGAACTTCACTGACTACGCACATGTCCCTTCCAAATTCTAAGAATTTGCGAAAGAAATCTATTTTGGGCACATAGTAGAAGTGATTACTATTAACAACAACTTATGAAATTTGGTTCTTGATTAGAAAAAGTGTCATTATTTTTTTTGTGGCTAGTTTTCCTAAAGTATTATACCATTTTAAAATCTAGGTTAGTTGCGCTAATTTTAAAAAAAACTTGCCATAGTAGTGTCCATATTTTTTTTTTACACTACGATGAGTTAAAGTTTACTGAACGTAAACATCTTTCAAAATTTTAGGGAAATATTTTTTTTTGGTTGTTTTTTTGTATAAAACTACGAAAATTCTGTAATTTTCAAAGATTATGGTGAATAGTAGTACTACTTAGGTTGCCGATACAAACAAAAAAACTGAAATATTTGAAAAATTGTGGTCATGGTAGTTAAAAGTGTCATAAGGGGTATACATTTTCGAAGAATTTCCTTTTTTTTAAGTAATTTAAAAAAAAGTAGAGGTATTTTTTTTTCTTTTTTTTTCTCGAGTAGTCTTTAGTAGGTCCATCCTCTGGTGCCGGCTTATCGTTGAATTTTGGGACATGTTGACATGTGAGAACGATGTAGAAACACGTGCACGTTAAAAGCGTCCGTAATAAAAAGATAAAAACAATTATGGAATTAAAATAAGCCGTGGCAGCTAAGAAATTACCAGTGCCTACTGACGGCGCCCGTTCACGAACATGACGTATGGATCAGCACCATTCAGCTCAATCATTTTGAAGGGAACTCAATGATCCATTACACACGCCACCACCAGCGACACATTTGAGTGAGCATGACATACTCTCAGCCGCCAGGGCACATTCAAGTCAATGAAAGACGAACCCAGTAAGCTTTATAGTGGGTACATAGTGCTCACACATGTGCTATGCAATTATACAATACTAAGAGATTGAATTTATACAATGCAAAGATAGGTTGTACAATCTTCATCAGCTCCAACATTATTTTCGAATGCTAATTAATTAGTTTACGCGCCCTTGTGGAGCAGGACCAGCCCTGAGCCAAGTATTTTTGTCAGCGATATAATCCCCCAACTTATAATATGCTTGGCTGTATAGTGTGCGTTTTATACAAGATTTAATTTTCGTTTCATTCAGTTGGAGTATGTGGGGAGGTATTTTATTGTAACATTTTAAACAGTACCCTATGAAGGATGAGTCTACTTTAGCCAGTCTGAAACCTGGTTGAACTAATTGGCCTCTATTTCTAGTCCTATAGTTGTGTCTTTCACCTCTTTTACTGAAAATATTTAAATTTTTCCTTACGTACATGATGTTTTCATAAATATAGTGACAAGGTACCGTCATGATGTTAATGTCTTTAAACAGTTCCCTTAGAGAATCGCGCCTGCGGAGGCTGTATATTGCTCTGATAGCTCTTTTCTGCAGAATAAAAATAGACTCAATATCGGCAGCCCGTCCCCATAATAAAATACCGTAAGACATGATACTATGATAATAGCTGAAATAGACTAGCCTCGCGGTATCTACATTAGTAAATTGACGGATTTTCCTTACAGCATAAGCTGCTGAACTTAGCCGTCCTGCAAGAGATGTCAAATGAGGACCCCATTGCAGCCTTGAGTCGAGCGTTATCCCCAGGAAAACAGTTTCATCGACAAATTCTAGTTTCTCGTTATTCAATACTATGGCACAATCACTACTTTTAACATTCGGTAAAGCAAATCTTATGCATTTCGTTTTTTTCCCATTTAATACTAAATTATTAGCAGTGAACCAATTATGTACCTGCAGTAGGGCAGTATTTACGTCGTCAAGATTTGATGCACGTCTATTTATCTTAAAGATTAAAGAAGTATCGTCAGCAAATAATACCATTTGTGGTTGGTTTTTAAATAAATGGGGTAGATCATTAATATATACTAAAAAGAGGAAGGGACCTAATATCGATCCTTGTGGAACACCAATTTGTACTTTTAAATGAAGTGAATTGACACCATTTATTTGCACTTTTTGTTGTCTATCATTTAAATAAGATTGTACTAAACTAAGCGCGAGTTTACCTAGTCCGTAATGCTCAAGTTTTAAGAGCAAGGTTTCGTGATCAACGCAGTCAAATGCCTTGGAGAGGTCACAAAAGATCCCTATGGCATCTTGGGCCTCCTCCCACGCTGTAAATATGTGTTTTTATAAAGTGACACCGGCGTTCAGTCGCACAACGTCCTTTGGTGAAACCATATTGCTGACCGTGTAAGATTTTGTTGGGTGTTAAAATGATTAAGCATTTGATTGAGCATTACCTTTTCGAACACCTTGCTGAATACTGGCAACACAGATACTGGTCTATAATTTTTGGTGTCTTTGCTGTCCCCAGATTTAAAAAGTGGTATAACCTTACTGTATTTCATTAAATCCGGGTAGACTCCTTGATCTACACACAAATTTAATATTAAAGCTATGTATGGTGCTATAGTCTCGATTATTGATGTACAAACTTTGATAGTCATTCCATAGATCTTCGGTCAATTTGATTTTTATTTGCCGAAAAGCTTTTATAACTATCATAGGGTTTATATGTTTAAATTTAAATTCAACCGGGCAGCCTAAAACGTTCGCTCTTAATAAATCAATGGAGACATCAGGTGAGCAGGTTTAGCTGGTATATTAGTAAAGAAATTTACAAATTCTTGAGTGACTTCTAAGTTAGAGCTTATGGCACCACGTGAAGTCTCCAATGTATAATCTGTGCTTCGTATTTTTTTCCTACTAGTTTCGTTATTTATAACTTTCCAAACTGTTTTTATTTTATTTTCTGCTGATTTAATCTTGTTGCTAATGTACTGGGCTTTAGCTATCTTGCAGGTATTCCTAAAAAAATTTGAATATGTAGCAACATACTTGTTGAAAGTTTCAGTGTTAATGTAAGGCTTAAGGCCGTACAGATCGAACAGTCTTTCCCTACTAATCCTAATACCTCTAGTTGCCCAGTCACTAAAAATAAAATTAGGACAAATATTTTTTGTTTTCATTTCAAAAGTTTTATTGAATTCATTGTGCACTACTGAAAAGAAATTCTCATACAATTTATGACTCAGAACATTTAACTTATTGTTTAGGGTACTATTAAATCTACTTAATTTGCCTGTCGTTATTGATCTAAATTGTATTTGCACTTTTTGCAAAGGTGTTTTAAACTTAAAAGTTACCGTTTGTCCACTATGATCAGATGGCAAATAATTTACGATGGCTTTCACTAAATAATCACAATCGCAGAAGACATTATCAATACAAGTAGCAGATCTTGGAGTTACTCTAGTTGGTTCAGTAAAAACATTCGATAAATTGAACGATTTAAAAAGGCTTAATAATCTACTGCTATTCGAACTAATTTCCAAAATGTTAATATTAAAATCACCACAAATAATTGCAGCTTTATTACTGGATGCAAGTTTCGCTAGGACATCTTCCATTATTGACTCAAATGAAGAAAAGTTCTGATATTTAGGGGGTCTGTAAACGCACAGTACAACATGCTTATCTAGCTCAACACAGGACAGTTCGATGCAATGTTCAACTGATAAACCAACTATGTCATTCCGTTACTTAGATTTTAAACAATTTTTAATTAAGATTAGAGAACCTCCACGCAGCATAGATTGACGGTTAAAACAACTGCCTACACTGTAGTTCTCATAATTAATTAGCATTTGGTAATCCTTTAACCAATGTTCAGTAAAACAATAAATGTCAAACTTTGTTTTTTCTATTAACATTAAAAAAAAAACGGCTTGTTATTTATGAAAATAACGTTTAGACACGTTAGTTCATGCCTCTAGGTAATTCAAGGCTGGTTCTATTTAAATGTACCTACCTACTTAGTTTCTATCATAGCCAAAAGTATGTTGTAGGCTATCAGCTTTTCTGTCCAAAAGCTATGCTAACTTGCCTATTAAAAACTTACTCATCGTTACCTTTTACCGGGCCTTGAAATACCGGTATTTTTGGGGACCGGTACCATTGGCCTTGATGTGAGACCGGTACCAGACGTAGTACCTTTTTTTTTTGAGGGTGGGAAATCTTCAAATAACTTCTCCCGCTCTGGGCGGAGCGGGAGGGCGTGTCAGACTCTTACCGACTAAAACCCATCCGTGTTCCTTCAGTTGCCTATGTCCTGGGCCACGGTAACCCTCTCGGACTTTGCCGCAACCCTGGCATCGGCATCGGCCCTAGCGGGCCCCGTCATTGATGCTGACATCTATTTGAGGCGCGCGTGGATCACAAGGCGTCGTCGACCCGGGCCTGGTCCTTATCGGACAGCGAGCTGCCCATTGCTCGTCATCCGCAAGCCCGCGCCTACGGTGGCCGGGAATTGGCTAGTGATTCCCGACGCCTAGGGCGACCAGACATAGTACTAAGTATACCATTCTTATTTCTAATCGGGTACTTTACCGGTACCAAAACCGGTACCAAACAAATACTTTCGTAAGCTAATGAGAAAACAGATATAGTAAGTAAAAAGGATATTACTAGGCATTACAAGAATAACTTTAAGGTACACAAATACGTGATTTGTGGTACGCGACAGGTACCTGAATTTGGTACCGTTACTTGTTATGTGGTGTACTTGTACCCGTCTGGAACGGGTTCCCAGGTACCGAAATGGCTAGAACCGCAGCGTACCAGTACAGAACCTGTTATTTTGGTACCGGTTCTAAGCCCTGCTTTATATTCGACTGTGGCGAAGCCCAAAAGCGGGTGTAATGTCTTTAACAGATTCGATGATCATGATCGGACATTATTATTATTTTTTAACTGTCCGTGTATGATTCTGAATGTTTTTTCAATGTTATTTTCTCATTTTTCCTTTGCGCGAATGTAACTAGTGTTTCTGCTACCTTCTTACCACTTTTCTATATCATTAATAATATTATATTATATCTTATACACTTTGTTCAAGCGTGCGATGATTGTTCTGTACACTTGAGATGATGGAAACCCGGGGATGAAGAATTAAACCGCCCGAAATCACTGATTTATTTTACTTAGACAGTTCACTAAATTATCGCGCGTATGCAAACGCTGATGTAGCTTAACATACTTAATGTTACGACATGTGCGGGTTCACCGTACATATCTCATCGTTTTGATGAAAATTTCTTCCGACAGGCTGAAAGCAGCTGCTCGCTCTCAAAACCTCATCCTGTGCATAGATTTAGATTCATAACATTTAAAAAAACTACCTTACATACTACAGTTTTGATTTAATAAAAACAACCTAATTAAAACCATCATTCAATATTGTTAGTACTTTTTAGGGTTTGGTCAAAAACGTCCTACGTCTAATAATATTATTTATATTTTTAGGTATTCGTGGTTGAAATGTAAAATGGAGGATTATTATCTGGATTTTTTACTATTAAGTAGTGTAGCGGTATCTAAAAGCGAGCTGCGCGTCATACTGACGTCACATCGTACATCGCGCAAGCAGAGTTTACCGCGCGACTAGCATAAATACAACTTCCCGACATCAATCGTCGGGCAGTTGCCCACCAGACACGACACCCGTCTGGTCAGAGGATCCTCCCTTTTCTATGGAGGTATGAGTGAACTTTACACCACGTTCCTCGTTCCTCTATAGTAGTATCAATGCTTTCTCCTGTACTTTCTGTATTCTGTGTCATAGCGTTGTGGACTACGTGGAGTATCATGCCACGATGGCGAACTCTTCAGAATTACATCAGTGTGAACCAGATTACCGCGGGTGCCCTACAGTTGTGCTGTCCTTGGCTTCTCTTAATAGAAAATGTTCGTTTTAATACGTATTAATAATTTCTTAAATTTTAACACTTGTGGCAATAAGCTGGTCGTTCTCATCGTCACTTCTTGCGTACTTCAAGCTGGTGCTCCTAAAATGAATTAATGACAAATTAAAAATCTTAATTTTCGTGTACGGATTAATTTTTAGCGTCCAAATAATAACTCTTTTGACAGGAAAGGTTTACAATGTATAAAAAAAAAAATAGACATCTTATTGCGAGAAATGTGTGCGTTATTTTTTGTATTTGAATGATGACGCTTATGATAGGTTTGTTCATTAGAATAACTATGTCAGTAATGTCGCGCTGCAAGAAGGGAATTTCGAAGCGAAATGCTGGACATCTGCTGTCATTAGTCGGAGTGGCTTTAATATGTGACACTGGGACGGTGCTCTGGATGTTCTCAGCTCACGCTCTCTTTATTGACAACACGATAACCGATTTCTGGTATTTGCTTCGTTGGATACCACAAACACTATTCTTGTTGTCCAACGCATCGTCGCGCGTGCACTGGAAATGGTACTTCAATCGACGAAGAAGAAGAATGAACATGGTTTTGTAGTTAACACAAAGCTCTACGACATTTATCTGCGTTTGACTCGTATAATTGAGTACCGTTGTTGTAACCTAGAAGAAAATAACTTTCTGGCGGCGTTTTTGTCAACGGAGACCTCAAAGTCAACATGCTCATATGTGATCTAAACAAAAAATGTATAAAAAATATTTTTTACTTCTTATTAGTTTATTTGTTTGTTTTGTTTATTTTTGCGGCCAAGAAACTGGGAATCCTAAATAGAGTGAAGTGATACTTTACGCCTGGACAACTTTTGACCCTTTACAAAGCGTAAGTCCGATCCTGCACGAAGTATTGCGACTACCTTTGGGATAGCTCAGCAAAGTACCTACCAACTTGGCGCGCTTTACTCGGTGGAACGCAGAGCTAAGAGGCTCATTGGCGACGTAAAACTGGTTGATGCCAAGCTTTACAGCTTGGCTCATCGCCGCAAGATCACTTGCTTGTCGGTCTTCTCCAGGTTGTACTTCGGTGAGTGTGCCCAAGAACTCCACGACCTCATACCACCGGCCCCCTTCTTCCATCGGTCATCTTGACGCACTGCAACTTATCATCCTTACCTAGTTGCTATTCCACCAATTCGCACTAAGCGTTTCCAAATGTCTTTTGTTATGCGCACAGCAAAAGAGTGGAGCTCTCTACCTGCGTCTGTGTATCCGAACGCATACAACCCTAATGTCTTCAAAGTGAGAGTGAACAGGCTTCTGGGTAAGCTTACTCCATCGTCGACTCTGTGTCTGTCACCACTGACCTAGACTAGAGTCAAGAGCAAACCCAACTTAATAATACAAGGCCTCAAGTTCTAGACCGGTAGATCTCCCTGGGCGGCCCTTCTCATACGACTGATGTTCAGTTGCAATCGTTGCTTGGATTGCTTACTTCTCGAAACTTTGCTAATTCATTAATATTTAATAAGTAACTTCAATAGCATTGTTATCAGGCTGTATTTAATTAGCTATTTTTAAATCTTATCATATTTATTTTCTGTTCATTAGTTATAGTTATGAATAGAAATAATTAATTATACTTATAATAATGTAGTCGTTATAATCAGCACATCGCACTGGGCGCATTGCAGAACGACGTGTAAAGCAATATTCATCGTACAATTAAAATGGACACCGAAAGTATTTCATTAGCTGATGCCATACTACATTTAATGGGAATCTTCGTGTCAATTGTGTGTGTAATAGCACTGTGGACAACATGGTGGATCCTACCACGATGGCGAACTCTTCACAACTACGTCAGTGTGCAACACATCACGATGGGGACACTGCATTTGATCTGTTCAGCTCTCATGGCGTACGACGAAGAAACCAGTCTTTTTATAATGTTGACCAGTGGCATTATGTTTCTAATGGCAATGAGTTGGTCACTAGCGTCTTCACTACTCGCATATTTTAAGCTAGTCCTGCTTCACAACGTAAAAATAACCAATGACAAACTATTCATCACGCTCTTCGTGTATGGACTCACATTCGTCATTAAAATAATAAAATTTGTCGCTAGCGAAAGTGTTTACCTTTTAAATGAAATAGACGCGGAAACATTAGGTGTATATCCTTTATTCTTAATATTAATGCTTAAGATAGCTTTGTTTGTAAGTGTAATAACATCTGTAATGTCGTGTTGCAAGAAAAGCATGTCCCAAAGAAGGTTTAGCCACGTGGTGGCGTTAGTCGGGGCAGCTTTAATATGTGACGCTGGTACGATTCTGTGGTTATTCTTGATTATATTTCTCCATGACGATGTGATGGACGCATGGTTCTACATCAGAATGATACCACAAGCGGCATTGGTTTTGTTCAACCCCTCGTCCCGCGCGCACTGGCAATGGTATTTCAGTAGACGGCGACGAATAAACTTCGTTGTGTAAATTAAATAACAAACATGTAATGGATGTTATAAGTGATGGTTGCAGTGATAATTTTAAGCGATAAGGTTGGAAATACAAGTGCTAGTGAAATAATATAACGCTTTTTATTGTACATTATAACATTTGTTACTTTTGGCAGATCTAATATAATGAATCTCATGAACAGCCTAAGTACTAGAAACCCATATAAGCTTACTATTAGCTATCCAATAAGTTTAATATTTTACGAATTAGTGGAGCAGTAAAAGCAGCACTTATAGTCCTCTTCAATCTATACGAATATTATAAAGAGGTAAAAGTTTGTTTATATGTAGGGGGTAATCCCTGGAACTATCGGCCGAATTTGATAAAATTCTTTTTGAATTTGATAGCCCAATTCTTGGGGAAGGTTATAGGCTATTTAACATCACACTACGACGCTAGGAGCCATGCAGAACGAAAAAAAAAACAAAAAACACTAAGCGAAAACGAAGTAATAGCGCGGTGCAACGGGGTGGACGTGGGACGTGGGTACCTACTATAAATTTCACGCAGACGAAGTCGGGGGCAGAAGCTAGCTTTTTAAAAGATTCGACCAGAATTCGGCTACTTCAACAGCGTTACCGTTGGCCTCGCAAAGGTTTTCCATAGTGCAGGTGTTTTTGCACAGAGGGCACGACAAGAACTGAGGTATCGTTTGTGATGTGGCTCCACAGACGCACTGTGGCCCATCAGAGTACCCCCGCCTGGCTAAGTTGTACCTGCCGCGACCCATCTGGCTTCTTAGTCGGTTAAGAGATTTCCAGATGAGCCTTGGTAGTTGGTGGCCAGCCACAGTCTTAATCGTGCCGCACTAGAGCTACCGACATTAAGTGGGATAGTCCCCTGGAGGACACTGTTACGGCTCTTCATTCTGCCTCTCGGCTTCGTTACGTCGTAAAGTGACTTTTGTTTTTCTCCTACTTCAGATTTTCAGAAGCAGAGGCAATGTCTCTTCGAAACTCCTGTGGGGCTTTTCCTGCAAGTGGGTAAAGGTACTGTAATGAGGAAGTTCCGATAATTCCCCATGACTCTAAAAAGTGGTAATTTAGTGTCATGGGAAAATAACGGAACTTCCTTATTACGGACCTTATAATTCTGATAAGTCCATCAGCATCGGAATGCATGCTGTATAATTAATGCGATGGATTAACAGCGCGTGTGTATAATAGGGCTGCCAATGGTCGATGTTTATCACAGGGAGGCGTGTCGGCCTGTGTTGTTTGGCTCTGTGACGTTGGTCGATTATGAGTACCAGCACTTGAAAGGGCTAAATATGATTTCGGTGTTAGGCAGGTGCGCTGGTGTTTCCTACTCTTAGACCATTTAAACTCTTACTACTGAAGATAAAAAATATATCTCCTTAAGTGAAAGCATTCCTTCGTGGTAGATTTCATTCTAAGTACTTATTATTTGAGTATCTTCCCAGTTTAAACACTAAGAACAGTAATTGGGTCTTTGGAAGGTGCCTGTTGTAGGTAATAGACGTGCTAAAAGTCATAATATATTAATTCTATAATATTGTTCCCTGCAGAGTTCACCGCCGCCGCTGAGCCCTGGCGGGCGCACGAACGACGACAACGCCATCGTCTCCATCATAGAGTCGGCTGAGCAGTTCGTGTATATCTCCGTCATGGAGTACGAGCCCATGTGTACATTTACGCATAAATTGTCGTAAGTACCTACACCTACGAACATTGTTCAAAGTCTAAGTTTATTTTATTTATTTATTTGGTTCACCAACAATTGTTTGTTTAGAAAAAATATAGTATCTGTAAAATTGTTAGCATGGCCCGTTAAAGCTCTGACCAAATGAAGCCGAATGTATTCATTATCTCCATATCGCGATTTATTTGGCGGCAGCATGTCTTGTTCTTTGAGTCATTTCTATTAGCCGTCGGCGTCGTCTCAAACCTGTCCAATATATGAAGGTATAGCATAATCAGCCTATACTGTTTTCCCACAGCTGGGACACAGGCCTCCTATCTGTGAGAGGATGTGGGCCGTAATCCACCACGCGGGCCCAGTGCGGTTTGGTAAATGTCACATTTGTCTTCGAATTTTGGCCCTAGGACACGGTTTCCTCACGATGTTTTTCTTCACCGTTTTGAGAGCAGTGGCGATTAAATAATTTACACAAAGTAAAGCGCCTATCTAAGTCGCGGCTGTTACCACTGGGCCACCACTGCTCCATCACTGCTCCATCACTGCTATATATCATTTCAACATGGATGAAGTAACCAATAGTTTGTAACAATATTTTATATTGAAAAGAGTATCCATTTTTCACTCTCGTTCTTCTCCATAGGAATATACTACGCTGTGGGATGGGCAACCAGCTTCAACTTTCTGACTGACCAACTTGACAATTCAAAAGTGCCTGAAAATGGCCTAATATAAAATAAATGCTTTGGATTTGAGAATTCCTCTTATAAATATCTACATTCCATCCTTTCTAGCTCGTCATCTACGAAATCCGTCAGAAAAGACATGAAATAAACAATATCTGATCAACTATCTTTCTTCTTTACCCAGGTTCTGGCCCAAGATAGACGACGCGATCCGCAAGGCGGCGCTCGAGAACAAGGTGAAGGTGAAGCTGCTTATCAGCTGGTGGAAGCACTCGGCGCCTGCCGAAGACTACTTCTTGAGGTCACTCACCGATCTGTCGCAGGCTTACCCGAGGGTCGACTTGCAAGTTGTAAGTGTTTCTTGACTCTTCATTAATCGTCCATGACCCGGCAATTTCCCAAGAAAAGTATGCGCTTCGGTAATCTTCGTGTTTCCGAATTAGCACGAGCGTCGCGTCACAGTGTAACCCACCACGGTAGCATGCTTCTAAGTTTTGTACCTCCGCGCTTTGTAGTCGGTAGTGTACCTATAATAGCGCGTTTGTATGAAGTTTCCACTCTGTCGGGAAATTGGAATTGCATACAGTTGTTATCTAAAATTTTGTAAACATGGTAATACACAATAGGCAAGTACTTCCAAGGTTGTAAGAGCTCTATATTAGATCTCATCATCGCGCTTTCGTATTTCCGAAGATAGACGATGATTGCCGAAGCGCATACTTTCCTTTGGAAAGCTGTAGATGAGTGCTAAATCAGCAGCCGCATTGTCCTGTGTTAATAAAAACTTACTTCTGTTTTTTCTTTTGTGTGGCTCGAACTACCTAAAAATAGCTCACGCCGTAGTTATACTATGAGATAGGCAGGCTGCAAGGTAGCGGGGCTAATGGTCATGGTTCACCAACAACCACAATCTACCTATGTAACTGTTTTGTCTAGCCAGCTTATGTAGAACAGTTTGTGCTACCTGTTATCCAGTTTTTATTCTTGGCGACACGATGAAAGCAGCTCTTTATTATATATTTTTCTAACATTTTGAACAACCAGTTAAATAGTATGTGTGTGTGTACATTTGTATAATATTCCGATAATCGTTCATTACAGAAACGCTTCGTAGTCCCCTCAACTCCGGAACAAGATAAGATCCCGTACGCGCGAGTGAACCACAACAAGTACATGGTGACTGACCGCAGCGCGTACATCGGCACGTCCAACTGGTCGGGCGACTACTTCATCACCACCGCCGGCGTCGCCTTCGTGTTCCAAGACCAGGCCACGGACGGAATCTTTCAGAACTTCACCAGAGACATCAGGAAAGATCTACAGGAAGTCTTCGAAAGAGACTGGAACTCTCCGTACGCGGTACCTCTCAGACGGTTATAGCGCATAGAGTAGTTTGTAAAGTCTTATGGTCAAAAATATCTTCCTAAATGTTGAAAGTTTAACCCGTCGCCCCGAATGACTGTTGAGTTTTTTGTGTTGTGATTTTTATTGGGGGTCAATTTTATGTAGGTTTAAGTTTTTGTATTATGTTTCTGCTAAGAAGGATTTTAGTGAAATTTGTGGGTAAAATTAACCCCACAACACTCTAAGTTTTTGAAACCATTTTTAACACATTTTTGAAAGCACTAGGCAGTCAGGCTTACAACGTGACAAACTGTATAAGATATTGTATGATTACAGACGGACAGAAAGAAAGAAAAATATTTTATTTGGGACACGCACAGGAAATACAAACAATAAAAAAACAACATTAAATCTTACAAAACCATGAAAACAATAAAAGAAGAACAACCATGCTTTAAGTTTATCAAAGATAACTAAGAAAGTAGTGAAAACAACAAAAATAAAGAGAAGACCTGTGCGAGGCCAAAAAGGCTCCTATCTCAGCATGATGCTGCGATATTTACAAACCAACAAATTCCGCAGCGCTGGTATTCTGATAGGGCGCGACAGGTTCTGACAGCCAGGCTGCAGTAGAGAAGAGATCTACCCAATTTTGTATAATTATGTCTTAGTTACCAATATTAAAGTTACTGAGAATAGAATAATACGAAAATAATATTAACTTTTCGAGTATTCATAAAATTAATGACGATTTGTGTGTGACTGTGCCTTCTTAGTTCGAGAGACGAGTACTTGAATTCTTCGTGTGTATGACAAAGTAGATTTTTATATCTTTTTAGATTTACAATAAATTACTTTAAGAAAATGTATTTCCTAGAAGAGTGGGTGCACGTGTGCCCTTATGTAACTATATTTAACTGAATGGGATGCTCAGCCGAACAGGTATAATCTATTTCTATATCTATAATATATAATTTTAATATCAAGTCGCCTTTCGTGTCTGTCTGTGTGAACGTTTTTTTTTTTTTTTGTTTTTTTTTAGTTGTTCTAAACTAAGCAACGCATTTTGATGCGGTTTGACACACATTTAGAGAATGTATTTCGGAAGGTTTATGCATAACTACCTAATTAATATGAAACTTACATATTATAATAAAAAAACTCGATGTTTTTTCCAAGTTGTAAAAATAGCGAAGCAAACTACGTAGGTACTGCTTCGTAAAACTATAATTTAAAAAATGCTTGCATTTTTGCTTGAATACCACTTGGTTTTAACCTTGGGCTCGAATTCAGCAAAACGAAGATTAGGATACATCGAGTTGTTGTTTCACCTTAAGACACTAGATTGAGGGGCCCTGTCAAGCTGCCAGGCTAGGTTGTGATGCCTGTCACGATACGAGGTTAGATTGAGATGCGCTGCCACGCGCTGCGTTGACAGGTTGGGATGCCTGTCACGATACGAGATTAGATTGAGATGCGCTGCCACGCGCTGCGTTGACAGGTTGTGATGCCTGTCACGATACGAGGTTAGATTGAGATGCGCTGCCACGCGCTGCGTTGACAGGTTGGGATGCCTGTCACGATACGAGGTTAGATTGAGATGCGCTGCCACGCGCTGCGTTGACAGGTTGGGATGCCTGTCACGATACGAGGTTAGATTGAGATGCGCTGCCACGCGCTGCGTTGACAGGTTGTGATGCCTGTCACGATACGAGGTTAGATTGAGATGCGCTGCCACGCGCTGCGTTGACAGGTTGGGATGCCTGTCACGATACGAGGTTAGATTGAGATGCGCTGCCACGCGCTGCGTTGACAGGCTGGGATGCCTGTCACGATACGAGGTTAGATTGAGATGCGCTGCCACGCGCTGCGTTGACAGGTTGGGATGCCTGTCACGCTGCGAGACTAGGGCCAGGGTCCGTTTTGTTTACACGTAATCTTTGAACACCGGTTTCGCTAAAACTAAGACTACATCCTCATCTGCCTAGCCGTTTTCCAACTATGTTGGGGTTCCAGTCTAACCGGATGCAGCTGAATATTTTACATGGAGCAACCGCCTATCTGGCCTTCACAACTCAGTTACTAGGTAATACGATACTCTTTGATAAAACTGGTTGTCAGATTCGGGCTTCTGGCGACCCGTGATAGACTGACTGAGTCGTAACCAAAGTCTTAACCATAGATAAAATACTAAATGTACAAGGCGTTTATACCTTATGAGTGGCAACGTCGCAATTTAGTGTCATATTTCGTGGTTTTAAATTTTTATCATTTAATCGGAGCTATATTTCAAAAATCTGTTTAATTAACTTTTTTAGAATTACGTGACAGTGTTTAAAAAGTAAGTAACCGTAATGCTTACAGTTATTTTACAATGAAAATAACGCCCTGAAAGTTTCCAATGTATTATTTGCATATAAATAGAACTGTAAACTCAACGATTTCTTACCTTTTACACAGTTTTCACATAATTCTAAAAAGTTAATTAAACAGATTTTTAAAATATAGCTCCGATTAAATGATAAAAATTTAAAACCACGAAATATGACACTAAATTGCGACGTTGCCACTCATAAGGTATAAACGCTCTTAACTTGCTTTCCGACGCACCGAGGGGTCTTGGTATGTAAAGATGGTCACCCACCCACGGACCTACCGCGGTAAGCGAAGCTTAACCTGATCGATCGACCCTTGCGGCTGTTGTTATTTAGCCAAAAAAAACTAAGACTACAAAGATTTCGAAAAGAAATTGAACACTCTTTCGGCTTAGTATCCCCTTATCGACTAACGGTATTATTCTTAATTATGAAATATACTAAGGCTGTCTATACTTGCAAAATTACTTGGTACAAGGTATACACTTATGGCTTAAGTTAACTTGCGAAACTCTTCTAGCGATTCCTATAATTCCTTATTAATTAGTAGATACTGAGGACTAAACCATTATGTAATCGATCACAACATGATGGTTCCCATAAATATACGATATTAGCTACGTACGACTTTCGGCGATACAAAGATCGATGTAGTTGTCGCCAAATAATGTTAAGATGGATTTGTCAGTTACAAAACGTACCTACTTAAGCGTATTTCGGTAGATGAAGTAGGTTGCAGTGCATCCTACTTTATCTACCGAATAGTGCATCTAAATCTATTATACATATCAATTATGTAGCTCAACCTAGCTATTTTATGTATTTGAATTGTTAGATCTGAAACACAATTTTATATTAATATGTAAAAATCGATTTTGTCTCCGAAACCACCAAACCAATGTCAATGAAATTTTGTGAATGTGTTTTTATGGTTCCAGCTTATAGGGTAGTTTTGGATCCGATAAGTGGTGCTGTTGTCGAGAGCACCCGTGTGAAGCAGGGGCGGGTCTCTAGTAATATTATAAAAAATAATTTCAGATCTAACGATCATGATTATTTATGTGTCAGTATTTGAATAAAGGGTTTTTTTTGTTACTTTATATTTATAATTACTTTGATCTGTGCTACTTAAATTGCAATAAGTATTTAAGTTTTAAAGTTACTCAGCAGTCAAAAATTCTTAAAATTTGTTTACCTAATTGGAGAAGCATAACTCATTCCATACGTAGTATGTATGAGTAGTGCTACTTTTCATAAACTATTGTATATACATACTTAGTGTAAAGAATGAAGCAACAGTTGATTTTCAAAGACAATACTACGCGTGATCGATGCTGAATATCGATGATAAAGTTATAAAATAAAAAAGGTATTACTGAAGACTGTTTTTTTTTTCTTATTTTCTGTTATCTTAACCAAACCACGAAAATATATTAATCTCCTACTTCTCTTACTCATGGCGGCATACTGAGAAGACGACTGATAGAGATGTATTCAAGATGACAAATGCTGCACATTCCCAACTCCACGTAACACCAGGGTTGTAACACCAGTGTGACGACGAGTATTTTTTTTCCTCGTCGTCACACCGCTTGCTTTACTATACGTCGACGATACTGCAATAGCGCTGATCTACTATTTGCAATAGTGCGTAACTACAAGGTTGATAACTTTACAGGAGATACAAAAAACTTTATAATTTTAGTATTTATAATGATAAGCACATCTAATTGAAATATAGGGTCCTTAGAGTACCAGGCCATCAGACAGCGGTAGAAAATTTTCGGTTTTTCTAGTAGTTTGGATTTTATTGCACTTACGCGGTTTCATTGTATCAATATCAGGTCTTAAGATGTTTTATAAGGCAGATAAGCGTAATTGAAACTATGATAAAGAGTACAAAACAATTATTTATTCATATGAAACACAAACGGAAGGCACTTCTCAATCACAAAAATATTGAAAATAAACAGTTTTTAATTCTCAAAATAAATTAAACGAATTACAACACTAACTTAAGCTGATCAGTCTTCACCTTTACCTAATCATAAAGACTAAAACCAAAAAAAATACTGTAACAAAGCATAAATTATTCAGAAAAAAATCAACAATAACTAGCCTTACCTAATCATATTCATAGCACATAAAAAACTCTGAAGTATCAAAATAACATTTTAATCGTCAAAAATTAAATTATTATAGAACTCGTGGCAATCATTCGGTATGACTGTTTTCAGCTCTTGTAGATGATTAAATTTAGTTTTAGTTATTTTCTGTGGGCCATCATGGAGCTGTGGAGCTTCGAGCAAGAGGGATTCTATTGGTTTCGCTCGCCGGGGTAAACGCATGTACTCATCAGAGTACACTAATTTATAGTCAATAGTACCATTCGTGTTGTACCTTAGCACCCTTATATCTGTTACACATCTGTCACCAACAACTCGTCCCGGTCTTATAGACTCATAAACGAGATAGTCTTTCCGGCTGTAATCCTTGAAGAAAGTATAATCAGGCATCACCACGTCATAAGGGAAAGGTTTTATCCGGGCTTCTTTTGAAATCATAGCGTACTGGCTTGGCAGGTGAATTTCGCGATTTTTCAATTTTCTTTCTATGACGGAATGCACCGAATCCACTTCCATTTGTGTGTGACCCTTTTGTAAAAACTTCTGGGTGATCGTTACATTATATTTGACAGCGAGCCGCAACAAAGCATTTGAAACCACATTATTACGATTTTGAGCTGTGCAACCATCTGTGTATATAATGACATCTTTAGGATCATTTTGAACTAAGTTAGTAATGTAGTCGATAAAAAACGAAGCATACGTGGTGGCTCTTAGGTCTGTTACCGTTTCGTCAAACCAGTAGCACGTTGCTTTGTGGTTACTCAGATTGTAAACTGTAAAGTTATGCACACAAAGCTTCGTTTTGAAGTACAGTGCACTGGCATTAAAATATGGGCACAACATCACGGCTTGCAAGTCAGCAGTTACTACGTGAACTTCTCCTTTGATCGCCGCGTCTTTGTCCTTATTCTTCTCTTGGCGAGCTGCTGTTTTGAGAGACAGATGTATTTTGTGTTCTTCATCACTTAGATTGCCAGCCTTATGAGCACAACAAGTATCACACTCGTCCTTCTTTGGCTTAAAAATGGCAATGTTTTGTTGAGCTAGTAAATCTTCAAAAAACTTTCGACTTGCTACAGGAGTGGACAAAGAATTCGCACGTTCAACATACAAACGGTATAGATGGGCTTTGGTTTGAATAATTGGTTCTAAAGACAGTTTTTGGCTTGATTTTCTGCAATAATGTGATGGAAGTTTTGGGATTTCTTGAAAGAAATTCAAAACAGCGTTTTTTTGTTATTTGCTCAGCATGTCCACCAGCCTGAACTGAATCTTCTTGAGAATACACTCTATGTCCTCTTTCGCCCAACCAATATCTGCAAGTCCATTCCTTGATTCCGAGCGTGCCCAAAAACATAGATTGGCACACACGTACTTTCTTATTGGTAGCTTTTAAATGGTAAATCTTGCTTTCACTACGTCTACTACTGCCGGCTCCCTTAGTCTTTCTTTGGGTGTCCTGGGTGTCAATTAGAGTCAAAACATACAGCTTTTTTTCCTTCCATGATCTCGCCCAAAAGTCATCAAATATTTTCTTCCGCATTTCTTCAGTAAAAGTGTTGCAATAGAAAACTTTGCTCGTAGTACAGCGTTCAGAAAAACATGACGTCTCAATTTTTCTTTCCGGTTTAGCGATGTCTTGCACATACTTTCCATTAATCTTTCTAAATCCCAAGTACTCCTTCCCCATCATTCTTTGTCTTTTATTCCCTTCTCTTTTCCATGAATCTTTGTCCGCTATTCTTTTTCGTTTCCTTGTCGATGTTTGCTCTTCTAAAATAGATCTTTCAGGGAAATTCTCAATTTCTTCTAATTGGAGAAGAGGCTACTCTCTGACAGGAGACTGTATTGTTGGAGAACGAATGTTGCCTACAAGCTCATCAATTGGTAACACAAAATCAGGGTCATCTACTGAATCATCCGATAAAAAGCCGCTAAAATCTTGTTCGTAAGTATCTTCGCAAGTTATCGTGTTGATGGACTCAAGTGGTACAGTCTGGTAGGCACTTGAGGTCGAGGTTCCAGGAAAAATATCAGTATCATTGCTGAAGCTTGTGCCTGGTTGTGTTTGCTTGGTTATAATTGATTGCCTTCTCATGAGCAACGCCTCCCGTCGTTTGACTAAATCCTCCAAGTTAGCAGACATCCTCCACACAAACAGATTCTGAAAAAAAAAATAGAAAACTGTTTAATTTCAAAAGTAATCAAAACCGCTTAAGTACCAAAAACACTTTACTTTTGCCGAACACAAAACCGCGGAATTACAACCCTGCATTAAAATCGATTTTATCCACAAAATATGACACAAATATACAATCCATGATTGAAAATAGCAAGCCTATAAATAAATCAATAGATTAAATCACTTACCGGTACTTTCCATGCAGTAATAACCACTTTTAAACAATAATTTTCACGGAGCGCAAAGTAATCACAACAATTTGTTTACGTTTTGATCAGTTACGCGGTATTGACTTCCAACTAAAACCGCGCGAAACGCATCGCGCTATTGCAGCGAAACGTCAGAGAGGTTCTGATTGGCTTATTCAAAGTAGTGTGTTCACTAACACGCACCAATGAAAGACTAGGACAGCGCGGCGCGTAAATTTGAATTTCGCTACTATTTGCAGTTTCGCGGTATTGCAGATGGTAGTTCAGCGCTATTGCAGTATCGTCGACGTATACCTTTTGTATCGCAACATTAGTGTTGTGCTTGTAATAGATAAATCCCCCATCTACATAACCTACCTAACGCATATTGGTCGACTCAAGTACTGTTTAACTTACTTAATTTTGATTAAACTAAAATTAATCGCACTAACGAACGATCTAATGATTTTTTATTGGATAGCTGTAACTATGTATGAAATACCTAATGGACAACTCGCCTACAGTTTATTAATACCTACTGTATATTCTAGTCGCTTTTGGCACCCGCCGGCCGCTGCCGCGGCATGCTCGCTTCGCTCGCTCGGCTCTTGCGTGGGGTTCCCTGTTCTAACCTAACGTAACCTTTTTGCGAGTAAAGATATTATGATAGAATAAAATAATAGATGGGAACAAACAGTCCGAAAAGTGATAGAAGTATTTTAAAAGATACATAGGTAACTACCTCACTATTATTTTATAAAAGGTGCTGTAAAACCAACGGTGCGACGACGAGGAAAAAATTACTCGACGTCACACTGGTGTGACGTGGAGTCGATCGCTATGCTGCACGACCCAAAACTAAATTAGAAGGGTTCAAGAATGATGGTTTAAGATATAAAGTCCACTCTATATTAGAACATCTCCCGCGACTTCGTCCGTGCGGATTTCGTACCTTCCCCTACAATCTTCAACACCAAACGCCTTTCAAGGGCAGTTTTAGAAAATAATCGTTGACCATGTAGATATGTTTAGTAAACATGGTTGTAATGTGTGAGTTTTTCGGTTTGATTTACAGTTATTCCAAACAAAATCCCACACAATTAAAGGGTATTTATGGAAAATCAATCATCACGGTCTTTATTGTTGACCTAGATAAAAAGGTACTTGACCTAAATTTCAAGTTTCGTAATCAAAGAAATGTGAGTTTTCATACAAATTGTTTTCCCGTTCTTCACTCCGACAAAGGTTGATTTATGAAAAATCGTTGAATAAACCATATTAAGTCTTTATGATTATTTATATAAATTTTCGAGTTAATCGAAGCAGGCAGTAAAATCCTCCCATAAAAAGTTGATAAGGGGTAATCAAGTTTACTGCCTCACTTTCACGCGGTTTAGGGTTGGAATTTCGAAAACTCCAAAAACACGGTATTCTAATTTTTTTAATAAAAATTAGGATCGTTTCAAATTCATCGGACTGCGCATCAGATTCTTCTATATACACCTTACCACCCTGTAAACCCCTATTGGGGGTAGGTTTGAAAACTTTTTTTTTTACTTAGGTCACATTCTTACCATGATCAAGTTTCAATCCTTCCTTAGTACACCAGTTTTAAATTTAAACTACACTGTCCCAGCACTAACTTTCTATCTTTCTATCTTTGGCGGTTTGGGTTGTGCGAGTCCAATTCTACCAGGCTGGCGCGGCGGTACAGCCGGCGAGTTATTGCCGCGCGGGTACGGAATATTTGGTTTTTGATGTGAAACATCTAATCCGGCGGGTCAGACCGGATGCTGGGCTGGCGTCACGCACTCGTGTCTCTGTGACACTTAGCAGAGTTACAACAACAATTTATTTCTTTACACAAACTTAATATTTGGTTTTTCATTATGCCATATTTATTTTCTTTAATTAAACCATTCTTTCGTACAAAATATTTTCGATGTTTCACATCTGCCAGGCGTCCCGCGGCGGCACAATTTTTTTTCTGATTATGCCATATTTATTTTCTTCTATTAGACCATTCTTTCATACTTATTTACTATTTTGTATAGTAAATAAGTATAAAAGAATGGTTTTCGATGTTTCACATCTGCCAGGTGACCTGCGGCGGCTCAATTTTTTTATGTTATACCACCAGCATTATCAGGCAAGCCCGAATACTCACCGGCAATGCCGCCAGGCCTGTTAGCGTCATGCCCGCCGGCCGGACCGCCAGCATAGTGTCTAGGAGCCTTTACGAACATGCCTGTTCTTTATACCGATATAGATAAGCTGCTACCGAGTTATGACAACCTTTTTTTTTTTTTTGTGGGTGGGAAATCATCAAATAACTTCTCCCGCTCTGGGCAGAGCAGGAGGGCGTGTCAGACTCTTACTGACTAAAACCCACCCGTGTTCCTTCAGTTGCCTGTGCCAGGGGCCACGGTAACCCTCTTGGACTTTTCCGCAACCCTAGCAGGCATTGGTCCTAGCAAACGCCGTCATTGGTGCTGACATCTCTTTGAGGCGCGCGTGGAACACAACGCGCCGTCGACCCGGGCCTGGTCCTTATCGAACGGCGAGCTGCCCATTGCTCGCCGTTCGCAAGCCCGCGCCTACGGTGGCCGGGAATCGGCCTGCGATTCCCGACGCCCAGGGCGTCTCCTGCGGCGGCTAGGGGCGTGAGGGCGCGAACTTTGCCTCTCCCTCACGCGTTCCGCCTCCTCCTTCGCGAACATTACTGCTTCGCAGGAGGTGACGGCTTCCCAAGCCCTCTCGCCCCGTACCATGGCCTGGACCAAGGCCGGACGCGAGAGATCGCCACCGCCAATCGCCTCCACGAGGACACGGCGGTGCTCCGCCCAAGCCGGGCAGACCTCCACCGTATGCTCTACCGTGTCCTCCGGGCGATCCACACAATGGTGACACCCGGGCGTTTCCTCCCGCCTTATCCGGAACAGGAACCTCCCGAAACAGCCGTGTCCGGTGAGGACCTGCGTCAGGCGGAAGAGTTATGACAACCTGGTACCTCAAAGGCATACAGCGTTTTCTAGCTGACACACCTACGTTAGGTAAGCTCCTACCAAGTTATGACAACCTAGTACTTCAAAGGAATAAAGCGTTTGCTAGCTAACACACCTATGCTAGGTGAGCTCCTACCGAGTTAAGACAACCTGGTACATCGAAGGCATAAAGCACCGCCGCGCCGCGCGCGCCGGTGACGCATCTGGCATTCATCTGGCTCGATTATTTTTCCTGCGCTCTGCCACCGAGCGGCTAAGTAAGCTCCTACCAAGTTTTGACAATCTGGTACTTCAAAGGCTTATAGCGTTTTATAAGTTACACACCTATCTGGAGATCAGCAAATAATATTTTTTTCTTTCAAATAAGTAGTAATGTTATCATTAATCACTACAAAACCGATCACAAAGACGTATGTTTGGTTTAGAACCAAAACAGTGCAGAAATGTTACATGCACAGTTTTAAGTTTTTCATTAATGCACTGTTTTTATTTAGATATAAAACCACAGGTTTAATGGCTCCCATTAAGTTTACTAAAAAAATGTACGCATTAGATCAAAAACATACTGGGTGAAAATAAAAATCTGCTGAATAAAACCGACTTGGTGAACAAAAAAAAAAAACAAATGGCGCACATTTTGTACCAGTACCATTGTACTAAAACTTTGATACTACATATTTAGCAAGAAAAGATTAAAAAATGGAAATGGACAGTGATAGCAATATGAATTCAAGTCCAGATTAATTATGATTCACAAATAAACCAAACAAATACTACAATAAATGTTCCAAGTAAAAGTGCAAAGAACAATGGGCAACTTTATATGGACCGTGGGCCCAGTGTTGTAGCACTTTTTTACCTACCTTAAAATACAGATCCGAGTAATCTCAACATTTTACTATAAAGCAGCACAGCTCTAATGCATTAAAAAAAACAAGTTACAGCTGTTCTAAATAATCAATAATTTCCGTTACGAATGCTAATAGTTTGGCTTAATGATGCGCATACAAAATTGTGTCTACATGTTGCCAGTTGGAATGCATTATTCTCTTTTATATGACACCTTGAACAATTCAGTTTAAGAATAAGTAGTGTAAAAATATTCTTTATTTCGGTATTGGGATAGGACTATAATTGAAAAATACTTTTGATTATGAAAATGAAACATCTTTATTCACTAAAATATAACATATTCATGCATAATCAGCCGATTAGTATCCCACTACTGGGTACCGTCGAAACTCAGAACGACAAGGATAAGGCGTTAGTTCTTACTAAACTGTAAAGAATTGTCCTAATGAGTGTTGTTGCTCTCAATAATAATCTCGTCCCAGGCACTTGCGGGGCCAACAAAGTTTTCTAAATGCCTTCCAATACCGAAGTACCATATAATACTGACGACATGGGCGCATGCTCCAACAGTCCTCATTCCTGTTAAGCATGAACAATAATATGCGTGGATAGCATTAATGTCCTGAACATTGGAGTTCATCAATATATAAGTATAATATGTCGTATTTGACCTGTGTCGTGATAAAATACGACCTCTCATTAGCGTGCAGGTGTCCGTTGCTAATCCATATTCGGTCATCCTTGGACTTGGAGTTACACACACCTGAATATTGTAAACGCCACCTCGCAAGTGTTCGCCGACGTAAGAACGTGCCAGACTTAAATGGTATGTTCCTAGACTGAATAAAATAATGTCTTCATCTGTGAGTATTGGGAACGGCACATTTATTGACTCATCCGTCAATGTCACAAACGACCGACGCTCGCTGCCGGTTTACGTTATGCTCAACTATATAGTTGCCCAATGTATTATCGTTACTCATTCGGCTATGTATTCGTTCAGAAAAGGCGGCGGCATAAGTACTGTCACGCAAAGGCTCTCTAAATGCATTCAACAGTGCTCCAGCAATCCGAAAATCAGTAAATAAATGTGGCAATGACTTATTAAATAATTGGTTACGAAATATTTTAAAGTCCCGTTTAAACCATCCGTTTATTACCTCTATGACCCAATGTACAATCGTTATTAATCTTGATTTATTAGCTTGCTCATTTGTAAGTTGAGTCGCACTTCTGTCTTTGCTTGGTGGCATATGTGGCTCATAACCACAGGTTTCAATATTGGGTATTGAGTCTCGAAAGCCTCTATCCAATATAAATGTGTCTCTTTCATGTAGAAGGTAATGAACGGGGGATATTTCATTGTCCATTATTTGAGTCATTATTTGACTATCTGAGGTAGTTGCGGCATAGGGTCCAAGGATGTCAATAATGTAACCATCTGAACAGACCAAAAGGAATGGTTTTAGTAAGTTTTTATACTTATGTAGGCTATACGTTCTTTTTTGGAACAAGAAGTTTTTACTTTTCTGTATGTAGATGTAAGTTCCGTCACACAGTATTATGGCTTTTGGGTCTACGGTTTGTCCAAATAATGCTGTTGGTACTGTCAGATTGTGTGCAATAATCTCATCGCGGCTTATGTGGTCGTAACCCAGATGCCGCAAAACAAACTCTCTGGTCAAACAGTCACGTATTATTTTAAAATAACGCTCCAGTGTTCTCCTACTAACATTTAAATGGCACGCAATTCTGTCATCTGGCTCACCCGATCTTATTTTCATCAAGTAAGATCCCAACACAGTTTTTGGACGTTTTGTTTGCTCAGTTAGAGATGGAGTCTCTTGGAGAACAATATCGAATTGATCGTGCGTCAATCCCGTTCGATAATATAGTTCATTGGGAGAAATTGACTCAATGTTATCAAAATCTATGCCAGATTTTTTGTTGTAAGCGTCTTTTAAAGTATCAATGATATCTTTCAATTGATCTGGCGTAAATACCGTCTCAGCATGGTCATATAATTCGCTCCATTCATTTGAACGTATGTGGTCTTGACATATTCGTGCATCATGAGGAACATATACGTTATGTTCTGTCAATAAATATATTTTAATGAAATGGGGCACTCTGTGACGATCTTCATTAAGGCATCCATGAAATAAGCATCGACGAGAGGTATTTGCTAACCGTTTATAAGTTGGTACTGTAGTAGGACGCGATTGTTCTTCATTTACTTGCTCGTCTTGCTGTTCTTCGTTTTGTCTCCGTTCTTGTTCTACGTGCCTGGCTTCTTGGCGATTTGCTGCCACCCAACAACGATAGCACATGTATTGATTTCCATTCAGGGTGCCCTGAAAAAAATAAAGTAGTTGTTGAACCTGAATAAGCCAATACAAAGTCCTTTGATCAAATACAGTGCATATTCCCATACAAGTGAATGATAGTTTATATGCAGAAAAACGTGTCATTTGGCAACTATCAGATTTGATTTTACTGCTTGATTTCGAATGTCATAATTATGGCTAATTCCCCGAAGTCATCAGATCGAACGTCCTAATTGCCGAAAATCCATAGCATCGACGTACCTATCACAATTTCAAATAGTCATTAGATCAAGTGTTCGTTGTGCCGAAAAGCCATTTCAACGATAGTCCTGATCCATCGAATGTCTATTGGCTCGACGTGCCAGTAAATCGAAAGCTATTCTGCTTATGACTCAAATATGACGTGCGGGAAGAGCGCCCGTGTCACGATCGCATGACATCAATGACTAAAGAATAAGAGAGGACATGAACTAAAAGATCTATATAAATTATACATTATGGAAATATCATACGATTCTATACAGAAATAAAAAAATATACATGTTTCTTTCTAACTTATGCAATTCTGCAAGTGTCAAAAAGAGAAAACCGTATTTTGTCAGTTTTCTAAAATTGCTATATTGAAGTATGACATCACGGAAGCCCTGCCCATCGGCCGGTTCGCCATTTTAGTTTCTGGTTTTGAGTACTTCTCAGAGTGTACATGAAGTGTCATTTGGCGTTATCGTGCGACTAAATATTAAGTTTTTTTCCATTTTGAGAACATTTTGAGTGCTGTAAATTTGACTGAGGCTGTCTGTGATAGAGGAAACCATGCCTAAGTGTTGTGTGAGGGGCTGTGGCTCGAATTACAGTAAAGAAGCGCCTTTGATATCCCTGCACAAGTAAGTCGAAAGAATTCATAGATTATTAAGTTTCCTATATAAATTTATACCAATTTCTAGTCTCAATTCATGTTTATTACTGTTCAGTCATAGATTATTGCCTATTCATAGTCTTTCGAATGATATATTATTTCCTTATTTTGGTTTTGTTTACTACGTATTTTAATTGACAAATATAGTGTTGTGATTATGTAATTTGCACAACGAATCGATTTTGCATCGATAAAAACCAAATTTCGTTTGAATATTTAGCATGAAAGAATATACACATTTATGTTAGTTTGCGTGTTTTGTTTGTGTTTTTAGGTTACCAAAAATGATAAACTTAAAAGTAAGTGGCTTGAATCATTGGGTCAAGAAAATATCGACTCCAGCCAGGAAAAAGTATTTGTTTGTTCACTACATTTTGAAGAGTCTTGTATTAATAGAAGTCTTGATATAGTGAGACTTCACGACAATGCAATACCGACAAGGCTCCCTAAGGTAAATTATCACATTTTCATTGTAAGCCTACATTTACCCATATAGGTATTCGAAAATAATGTTGGAGCTGATGAAGATTGTACAACCTATCTTTGCATTGTATAAATTCAATCTCTTAGTATTGTATAATTGCATAGCACATGTGTGAGCACTATGTACCCACTATAAAGGTTACTGGGTTCGTCTTTCATTGACTTGAATGTGCCCTGGCGGCTGAGAGTATGTCATGCTCACTCAAATGTGTCGCTGGTGGTGGCGTGTGTATTGGATCATTGAGTTCCTTTCAAAATGGTTGAGCTGAATGGTGCTGATCCATACGTCATGTTCGTGAACGGGCGCCGTCAGTAGGCACTGGTCATTTCTTAGCTGCCACGGCTTATTTTAATTCCATAATTGTTTTTATCTTTTTATTACGGACGCTTTTAACGTGCACGTGTTTCTACATCGTTCTCACATGTATAATTACAACATGAATGATGTAACCACTTTTTTGTAACAATATTTTGATTTAAAAGAGTGTCCATGGAGTTTCTTGCCCGTTCTTCTCCATAGGTACCTACTACGCTTTGGAATGGGCAACTAGCTTCATCTTTCTGACTGACCGACCTCTTGACAATTCAAAAGTGCCTGTAATTGGTTTATTTGAAATAAATGCTTTGAGTTTGAGTCATAATACATTATTATTTCCCTGTACATTTATTGTAGACAGGCAGACTTTATTGTATTTCACATTATTGGTGTACTTAATACTAATTACAAACTGATATTATTGTATCTATTTGAAATAAAACGGTTCTCCCATTAAATGCATAATATCGATTTCTGTTGTTTTATTTTGTTAATAATCGGTGTAGTTTTGAATTCCTTGTTGCAGTTTAATTTACTCTTCTTCTAGCTTGATTATCACGAGTAACTATTAATCATAGAGTAAATAATATCAAGTACAATTAATTTTAAATGAACCGCCAAATTGATGATTTTTGCAATTTTTCAGTCAGATTACGCAACAACAGGCTTTTTTGTACTTAATCCATAATGCGACGTCCTAGAATGAGAATCGAATAACACCCTACTTACCTACTATCTACTTAAAATCAAAAACCTTATTTTAATGTATGTGATTTCGATTAATCGATTTGTAATCAACACGATGAACAAAATCATTGCAAAGAATGAGCAGAGGACAACACTAGGTAATGGGCGGAGCCTACGCCATTTTACTTTCCACGCGGGCACGCGATACGATCCTTTAGTTCATGTCCTCTCTTATTCTTTAGTCATTGCATGACATACAACGGCTTTTTGACAGCGCCCGTTAGACGGGAAAATGACATCGATGACATTTTAAGTATGAAAAATACTAACGAATAATCTGTTTTATCCAGTTGTTATATATATTATGTTGATTAAACCCTGCTGGTTGGTTTTATGTCGTACCTGTACAGTTGTACATACATACAATTACTTACAAAGCAACCCGATTCGGGAATAAATAAGCTGATATTTACAACAAAGGTACCTATAATTATTATGACAATTATTTATTTAATGAACCTGTTTTACTGACCTCTTCTATGTTGATCCGCTCCAAAACATAATTAGTGAAGCCTGGATGCGCTTCCATATGTTCGCGGGTTAAAGTACGTCGATTCCTGTCTTGAAATACCGACCGAGAACACGTTATACACCTTTCACGTTGTTCCATTTTGATGAAACTATTCAACTTGTCCAATCGTAAGGCAAACACAAGAATCCGTTATTAAGTCCAAAGTAGTTAGTCGTAGGTAGCAAGAATGGTGGAGAAAGAAAGAAAACACGCGCACTGCAAAATGGCTCCGTTACGACTGACAAGGGCGCAAGTGCGATCAAGGAAGCGCGATGGTTATGTGCTATCTCACTCACTCTCTCACGCTCCGATAATGAGTATGTCCCGCTCGCTCCTGTACTATCGATAAAGATCGCTACCTGCACTTGCGCTAACCGGTTTTTAACAACATGAGTGCATGTTCTGTCCTGCTCCCTGAGTACTTTGTCTCTTTCTAATAGTTCATTTATGCTATTCATAATTAAATAACACAACGTAAATGTATAATAATTATATACGGGCATCATTAGGTCATAATATTAGCATTTGTAACGGTAAATTATTGGACTTTTGGAACCGCTGTAACTTTTTTATTTGAATATTTAGAGTAATGCTGCCATAGAACAAAATGTTGAGATTATTCATATCTTCATTTTAAGATAGGTAAGAAAATGCTACAACACTGGGCCCATTCTGCCCATTGTTCTTTCACTTTTAATAATTGGAAGTTTTAAACGTTTGAGGAGAAAATGAATTAAACTTTGTTTTTATTAACTTGAGTTTTTATTTTGAGTAGGTATATTTTATCACGGTAGGTAGATTGGTAGTTGAAAGAAAAGTAGATTACGCACCTTGCTAAAGCGAGTTATTAATGCACTCGCCCTCGCATGCGCTCGGGTACCAACAATAACACTCGTGCATTAATAACTCACTTTGCGCTCAATGCAACGATCTACTATTATCTACTCTCATATCGTAAAATTCGAATTACAGATTCCAAAACGAGTTTATATTGACATAGGTATTTCACACAATACCGAAATTCAAAAATAGAAACATTTTATAAGTGGTAACACTTTTTCTCTAACAAAATAATATTGTAAAACATTTTTTTTTTACCAATACGACACAGGCACTGACCTCTATTAGGTATTCTAATAGAGGTCAGTGGACACAGGGCAAATCCAAGAAGTTAATATCACCAAGGAGTTTCCATCAATTATTTTTTTCTAATAGAACGCATATGCGGGGCGCGCCATTTTTATAGCCTTACAAAAAAGTTTTGATTCCAGTTTTTACTTGTGTGTGGTACTTAGGTGTCGACTGCCATGGACACCATGGCCTATCCTGCAGTAAGAGCGCTGGCCGGATAACACGCTACGCCAGCATCAATGACGTCAGTCGTGCGCTTGTCACCGCCGAGCGAGCGAGCGAGTGCCAGCTGTTTAGAACCCAATGGCTTGGCACGCGACGACCATGGAAAGAGACCAGACGGAATGTCCATAATGCCTTGGAAGGTAGGTAGGCCTTTGGTGTGCGATACGTGTGTCGACAACCTTGCTCCATCCCATCTTCCTAGCACTTGCACGACAGGCTGTGCTGGGGCGGCTGCTGCAGGTGCGGAAACCTCAAACGGCGAAATACTCTTCGCGAAATCGAAGGCGAAATCTTTTTGGGACTTATGTGTTTGAGCCGTTTGGGGTTGAAACACTAGGGCCTGAGTGCCCATTTAGTTTTTCGAGACATCGCCATGCGGTTGGTCGACTGTTCACGTGACCAGAGGGCTGGCCTATTTTTTGGCTAAAGAATAAGCATTGCCATACAACGTGGCAATGTTGCCAGCATTTTGGGCACTAATCCTATTGACAGCGATGCGAACGAATTTTTTGATGCCGTTAGATTTTTTTTTTTTACTTGTGCATATTATTATTATTTTAAGACTTAAGGCGGGGTGTTATCTCAATATTCCCAAAAATTGGTTTCTTAGAACGTCGAGTATGACGTAATGTAATAAAAATAAGTAACGCGAAAAATACAGTGAACAGAGAAGGGTATAAAGAAGAATTTAAACCGAACAGAATAATAAATAATAGTTTGATATTCCCAATAAAAAATTGGGAAGTTGTAGCACAAAAATAAACTCTGACGTCGAAGATCTCTGTATTTCCAGCGATAACAACAGTTTTTTTTTTAAGAATTTAGTAGGTTTTCCATTTTTTTAAAACTTTAACCAAACCATTATTTAATTTTATGTCTATATTTTAAATAATCCAAAGAAAAGCAGTAAAATAAATGCCCATTCGCAGCTTACGTCACATTTCAACACAAATATCATTTTCAATTTTCAATCTTATTGGCGCTCCATAGTGGTGACAATAGTTTACGCGGTCATACTTTAGTCGTCGGGCAGCGCTCGACTTGGATGGTTGGCACCGGACGCTCTGTGCATAATTCGATTGTAGTTTTCAAGTAATTTATGACTGAAAACAGTGCGTGAATTGAACTAAAGTTCTGTGGCGGACTACTAAGGCTACTCACTGCCTAATATTGAAGTGAAAATTCAGTCTCAGTGGAAATATGGGCAATAAAAATAAAATGTTGCGAAAGAGTTTTACAAGAAAAAGACGAAAAACTCGAAAAAATGATGGAATGTTTGGGTAAGTAGGATGATTACGGTATTGTATCATAATAACATTTGAAATTTGTATTTAGTTTAGTATACTTACGAAACTGTATAAATCTATAGAAACGGTATTGACAATTTCTACAAACATTTTGCTAAATCCAAAAACATATAGGTGCACTCTATTTTGATGTCTATAGAATGCATATTTGAATGCGCCTAGTGCAAACGTCTCTGGTCGAAGCAACCATCGAGGCGATAGCCATATTGCAATAGTAGGTATAAGTAACAAGCCCTCACGACGGGGGACGCGGTGTCTCGGGGCGGGGTTGTCGTGGCGGTGTCACTCGACATCGCCAACGCATTTAACACCCTGCCCTGGAGTTGCATTGGGGAGGCACTCCGGTATCACCGGGTGCCAACCTACCTCCGTCGAATAGTCGAGGCATATCTGACGGACAGAGCCGTCATCTACCCCGGTCGCGATGGGGAGTGGAACCGGCGAGAGATGTCGTGCGGTGTCCCACAGGGATCGGTTCTAGGGCCGCTCCTGTGGGACATCGGTTACGACTGGGTGCTGCGGGCCGACCTCCCTGATGGCGTCAGCGTGGTTTGCTACGCTGACGACACGTTGGTCCTGGCGCAGGGGAGGTCGCATCAGGCGGCGGCCGACGCGATGACACGCGGGGTTGCGATAGTCGTGGAGAGGATCCGGCAGTTGGGTCTCGAGGTGGCTTTGCACAAGTCCGAGGCCATGTCTTTCCATGGGCCCCGGAACAGGCCACCATCGGGATCCCAACTAACGGTAGGAGGGGTTCACATCGGCGTCGAGTCCACGATGAAGTACTTAGGACTCGTGCTCGATAGCCGGTGGAACTTCGTGGAGCACTTCCGACGTTTGGCCCCCAAACTGGAACGGACTGGGGCCGCCCTCAAGCGGCTTCTGCCCAACCTGAGGGGTCCAAACGCCTCCTGCCGGAGGCTTTACGCGGGGGTCGTGCGGTCCATGGCTACATATGGGGCCCCGGTGTGGGCGCGTTCACTGCGGCGGAGAGCCGCCCACTATCTGAACGCGCCCCAAAAGGTGGTAGCCGTAAGGCTGATCCGGGGCTACCGCACGATCTCGGGCGAGGCGGCAAGCCTCCTTGCCGGACTGCCGCCGTGGGATCTGGAGGCGATAGTCCTCGCGCGCCTGTATGAGTGGCGCGCGGAGGCACTACGCCGGGGGGAAACCCCGCTTCCGCGGCAAATCGCGGCGGAGCGGACGGACCTTCGGCGCGATCTCATGGCGGCATGGAAAGAGCGACTGTCGCAACCCAGCGCAGGGCACGCCACGATAGCGGCGGTAAGACCCCTCTTTGAGGAGTGGCTAGAGAGGCGTCACGGCGTCCTCACCTACCGCCTGACGCAGGTCCTCACCGGACACGGAAGTTTCGGGAGGTTCCTGCACATCATCAGGCGGGAGGAAACGCCCGGGTGTCACCACTGCGATGATCGCCCCGAGGACACGGTGGAGCATACGGTGGGGGCCTGCCCTGCATGGGCGGAGCACCGCCGTGTCCTCGTAGAGGCGATCGGCAGCGGCGGCGACCTCTCACGCCCGGCCTTGGTTCAAGCCATGGTCCGGGGCGAGGGGGAGTGGGAGGCAGTCGCCTCCTTCTGCGAAGCAGTCATGCTAGCGAAGGAGGTGGCGGGACGGGAGAGGGAGAGAGTCTCCCGTCCAAGCCGCCGCGGTGGACGCTCCGGGCGTCGGGAGCCGCGTGACGACTCCCGGCCACCGTAGGCGCGGGCCTGCGGGCGGTGAGCAATGGGTAGCTCACCGTCCGATCAGGACCAGGCCCGTGCTGGACGGCGCGTACGTGTTCCACGCGCGCCTCAAAGAGATGTCAGCATCGAAGAGGGGGCCCACTGGGGCCCAAGCCTGCCGGGAAAGCGGGATCATCCATAAGGGGTACCGCTGACCCGGAACATAAAGGGCCAAGGAAGGAACACGGGTGGGTTTTAGTCAGTAAGAGTCTGACACTCCCTTCCGCTCCACCCAGAGCGGGAGGGGTCATTTGATGATTTCCCATCCTCAAAAAAAAAAAAAAAAAAAAGGTATAAGTAACAAAAACAAACTTGCAGATAAATCAGAGTGCGTTCGTAATTATTATAATAATATAAATATTGCACTAGTTATATAAAAAGCATTTTGATTCTTTTGTAAGATTATTTTTATAATATTTATTGAGTCATTAGACCAGTGCCGATAATTTTTGAAAACGAAAAAAGTCACAGTAGGATGAAACCCATTGGAAAAGAAAGAGAATATAACAAAAATGAAAGGAAAAATAATTTACGGGCGATCCGAGGTCGGGAAGTGGGGGTTATCTCGATTTCCGGCAAAACTACAAGTCTTATGGAAAAAAGTGTAGTAGCAAAGTTGTAGGTAATAAAAAGATCTACAACTTTTGTATTCACACTTTTTTCAAGTAACCTCAAAATTTATGTGAAAAATTCAAATAACCAAGTTTTTGGTTTTATATTTTTATCTTTTACACGGCATTTTTTTTTTCATATCAGATATCAGGCAGATATTCCCAGCATCATTGTCATCTTCGTCACCATCATCTTCATCATCATCACATATTTGTTTAAGGCTGACATCTGACTCCGAAGAAGTGTTTATTTCTTTCGTCTTGTCTTTTTCTCATCGCAGTTATAAATATTTCTGGGAGCAAATTTATGTTTGTCAATTAACTCACCCAGTTTATAAAACAGCTGGACTTCTTCTTTATTGAAGGCCGTTATTCTGTTCACGCTAGTAGCTTCAGGTTTACGAATAGAGATTTTATTTCTTTTGAGAAATCCTTCCAGCCAATCACGGCCAGCCATTTGAGCACTTGAATCAAAATTGTGCTTAATGTGATTTTCTTCTGCATACTGATATGCTACCTTCCTGATTGTAGTTGCTGGCGCCCCATAAAAAATTAATGACAAATATTTGATGCGTTCTGCTAGACGCGTTTCTACTTTTTCTGTGAAAACAGGAAGTCGTCCGAGGCGCGGCTCTGATGAATCTTTCTTCTTAAGTCGCTTTTGAAGACTGGAAAACGGTATATTCGTCGCTCTAGCAGCAGACCTCATAGAGTGACCTTGTTTCATGAGGTCTTCTGCTTTTGACCACGGAAGACCACTGAGCTTTGTCAGTAGACCTAGGGCGTATTTTTGGCATTCCTAAAACAATAATAAAAATTAATCAATGTTTGAACACAACTAACAAACATCGCGGTCAATGGGAGTCAACTCCCATTGTCCGCATTTCACTGACTCTCATTGCCCAATTATACCTAATTGGTAAAAAAAAAACATAATAAAATAATTTGTTGTTAAATCACCACAAAATGTTCTTAAAACTATTATTTAGGCATACAGTCACACAATAAACAAGTTTAATTACCTAATCGTGTTAAAATAATCTACTCACCGCTTATTTTGTGCACTCGTAAAATTAGATGTAAAGCGCGCGAAAACGTTCAGCGGCCTTCCCTTGCAAACGATGGCCGCGCACTGACCGCGCGTCGCGGGCGGGGTGGGAGGTGTATGTAACGAGTCCCTATAGTTGATATTCGTTTGTCTACACTCTTTCGTTTGAATGTTATGAACGTGACCACGGCTGCCCACTGACTCCGATTACACCTTTCTCCCCTATGATACAATACCGTAATCATCCTACTTACCCAAACATTCCATCATTTTTTCGAGTTTTTCGTCTTTTTCTTGTAAAACTCTTTCGCAACATTTTATTTTTATTGCCCATATTTCCACTGAGACTGAATTTTCACTTCAATATTAGGCAGTGAGTAGCCTTAGTAGTCCGCCACAGAACTTTAGTTCAATTCACGCACTGTTTTACCAATTTTAGCAAATACCAACTAATATTCAGCCAGCAGCAGCTTCCATTCCCGTGGATGATCCCTCTATCGTCTAAATTTTTCAGAATTCTAGCTTCCGTCCCGGCTCCGCATTTTCTTAGAAAAATTATGGCATTTGTCACTTTGGAGCTGTGATATTATTGCATTTATTTATAGTTTATGTGATTTTTAAGTGGTCCGAGGGCCTTTATGTTGGTTTTGTTTTCTATTTTTTTACCGCACCCACTAAGTACCTATCTAAAACACAAACATTAGTTTGAAATGGCATAACTACCCATTTAATTAACTCTTCCATCCCTGATACTGACTTACACCCGAAAAGCATAATTCCCCTTCTAGAGCAGTCGGGTAAAATTCGGAATGTTTATATTTGACCTGTTTATCATGTACTGTAATAAAAATAAACAGTAGTGATGTTTTTTTTTTAATTGTTATGTGTAATTATTTATTGTATCATATTATGAACCGACACTGTAATTACATCGAATTTTAGAACGCACGTCATAAGTAAGTATATTCAACAGAAAACATCTGATTTCCTTACGTATACTATGCAACTTTCCTTGAGCACACAAACGCCCGTGTTAGCGTTTGCGAGTGTGTGCATAATTACCGTAAAACGCGCAGATGCGGTTGTGTGAGTGCGGTAATAGCGATTAAAATCGTAGTCGGTCCGCGCCTTAAATTAAATTATGTAAATATTAGTTCAAGTTGTTTAATTATTAGGTACCTACCTACTCATTACAAATTGAATAGTTTAAAACAAATATACCTAAGTAACAAATCTTTTTTAAAACAAGCTTTTTCTGAACTATTAAAGCTGTTTTTTTTTTTGTATTTCTATCTGTTCTTTCACCTTCACGTGTAAGGTACTTCCGGCATTAAGGCAAATCACAAAAAAAAAAAATATTTTCGTCATTAGAATCGTTCCCACGCCGCGTAGCAATTACTTTTATTCAAGAATATTTAGTGTAGAACTTCGCTATGAATTTATTATATGTATACACAGAATGTTCATTCGTGCATGCAAATACAAAAAAAAAACCTTTGGAAAAGGATGTTAAATAAGACGATAAAAAAAAAGTAATATTACTTTTAATAATATTACAAGTGACGAGGTAAACTTTATTTAAACTCTGTCAACATATCGGAAAACACTAATAAGTAACAGTACCTAGTTACATAGCGATGCTGAGAAGCAATTTATTAATTTACTAGAATCTTATGTCCAAGTAAAAACTAATTCTTCACCAATTTAACAAAAATTAGGGGCTATCTTTTACAAACAGATATAACGACCGAGAAAAGGACATTAAGCTTTTGTTTATAGCCGGCCATGTTCTGAGGTTTCGTCCGAAATACATGCTAATGTTTAACCAATGAGCTCATCAGTTTTGCTACAGTCTCGTTCCTGTTTCATCAGATAGACAGAGCACGTAATAGCCTAAATTAAGTTCAGTTGATACATAATATAATTACTACTAATCAATTTTAAAATTATTTGAAACTTAAATTTACAAGTCAAGCTAATTCTGAAAATAATCTAAAAATAATTTGGATTAAACTAAAGACCGGCCGCCTAGAGACAGAGTTCCTGATATCTGTCAGTTTCACATAAATTAATAGGTATGCTTTATAAATTTCATTTTTATTAGATATCCGCTTTATTAAATATATCCAACTGATAGGAACGCGTTCTCTTGACGGCCGGAATTTAAATAAAATAAAGAAGCATACATTCATCTTATTCCGCTGAAGCCTGTGGCTGGTGAAAATAACACAATTTTCTACTTACTTACTGCATTTATAAAGGCCATATTTTCTTATATATAGGTAGTTTAAAGAACACACCAGTGAGCTATATAAATGAATAGGGAATATGCATGTTATTTAAATTTGGTTCAAATATTCATATCACGAATCTTTATTGGCCGGACATTTGAATGAAATCATTATTTTAGTAATTAATATCTTTTTAATTATATACTTTAATTAATAAATAAAAGTGCAAATTAAGCGAAGGAAATTCAAATTTGTAAAACGCAAGACCAATGGTTAAAACGAAACGTGACGTCAAATACTATGCCAACAAGTTCGTATTGCTTACATTTATACGGCTTTGCAGGATTTTGATTAGAAAACTTAGTAATAACGTGTGTGTTGTGAACTTTGTTTCTGCTTCGTGGTTGTGAATTAATTTATTGTTGTGTAATTTTAGCATACTAGTGAGATTACAGTGGTTTGGTGAAAGCACAAACGGATAATCTGCCCAGAATAGATCCATTCATGATGTCGTCTTATTTTCTTTCAAATCCTAATTTTGCGTCCGCTGAAGTAAAATCAGTGAAAGCTGCAAGGTAATTATTCTATAATAACACACTATGTACGTTATTTTAGCCATTAATACAATCATAAGTATGATGAGTAGTAAACATAACCTATATTTTTTTATTCACAACAATGTAAACAAATTTTTGCAGATCATACTTCATCTATTTTGATAACCTTACACCATTCCTTACGTATTTTTGCACCTATCGGGACTGGAAAAACACATCAGGTGCACTTCTGATAGTGTTTCTACATTCAGGTAGAATGCAATACTTATAAACTGACTTTTGAGCTTTTTTCATGGTGAAATAAGTTAAGAACGAGAACACCTGTAGCCGCTGTAACCCCCTCCGCAGCTCGCGGGTTTTTGCCGTTAATCCCACCAGCGATTACGTCACCCTCCGAGCGCGACGGGTGGTTCGCTATTAGTGTAAACAATTGTAATTTATGTGGGTCTTTCTAAGTATTCGAGCTCGGGCTGTTTTTTTTTTTTTTGTTAATGCTGATTTAGAAATATGAATAGAAAGGGCCGTTTAAAGTGTGTTCCTTTCGCTTGAATGCATGAAAGTTTTCATTCATGACTTTTTTCTTTTAGAATGTTTATCTCATAATTATTTCAAGCACGTATTTTTTGCAAAAATTTAAAAGCGGGACCTTGGCGTTTTATGGTTTAAAATGAATTGTGTGAATATTCTTAACATAATAAATAAGTAAAACCACATTGCATAATACAATGTTTACTTATTATTAAAAAGCATCCAAAGTTTTTGAAAAAGTACGGTACTTTTTCGCCCGGACTAAATATTTTTCGTTTACCTACATCTGATACGGAGACTAAAAATATTGGTACCTGTTGTAAGCCTATTTAATGCTTCAAAATATTTGTAAAAATCGTGGCAGTAGAATTAAAACAACAAAACAAATTCATAACAAACAACACAACGTAAACAAACACTGTTCGAATCATACCGGTTGCGCAATATTACAGAAATTAGGTACTCATTTGACTTACCCGACTTGATTTCTGTTTTTATATTGACGAGACACTTAACACCATAGCAGACCCAACCCAGGGTACCACCGGTACCCAAGGGAATGACTGTAGATTGCTCTTGGGTACCCTGGGTACCCAAGGTGGGTCATGCGTGTGGACTGGACTGTCACTGGACATAGTATTTGACGTCATCAACAGAGCGCGCGAAAATGGCGGCGTTTAAACCGCTCAAAATTATTATCTATTTCAAATATAACTTAATTACAGGTTTTTTAAACAGTATGTATATTTTTTACATGTTATAACTTTATAAATAATGAATTAAAAATATAAAATAAATACATACATATACCCTATTAATAAAACATTTTTATAAAAAACGTGGCATCAACTAACATCCAATTACTTACTATTATTCTATCTTTGCAAATACAACACTTTCTCTGAGGCGGAGTGCAGATGTAACATTAGGCACGGTAGGTAAATCAAGACTCGTTATCAAAGCTATAAAACGCCCGCGTTCGAAAAAAGCGGATTTAATGTCACATTCCCTAGTTTTCTACAGTCCATTTTGTACTGTGAAATCATGCACACCATCGTGCTGATTTAGTAATGTATTTTCCCTGAGTTCACTTAAAAAATCATCGAAATGTCTCCTTTTGCTACGTAGTTAGCCCATAATAAAAACGTGCTCTAAGCATGTGTGGCGCTATCTTCTACGAAGTCTCTGGCCTCTTCCTGGGTGACACATTCGACATGGGATACTTTGTTCCTGAACTTGACGCCGTAGAATTTGTGAGCGTGTTCTAATAACTCCGGTCTGAAGGTCGTTGTGATGAACTGAGCTGAGGTGGACAACTCATGGATCATGTTGGCGATTGCTTTACGATGCTGCGCGTCCAGGGCCTGTGAAAAATGTTTTTTTTTTACTATTTTTATTATTGATTAGGGTGCTGATGGGGTTGCCTCGATACTGCAGTGCATCAGGGATGTTTGCTGAAGTTTGCGTTGACTGCTTCTACACTGTGCGTATCCCTGGTTAGTAAGGTGCGGGGCTGCACCAACAGCATCCTGGCTGTGGTAGAAAGCAGGCTAGATTGTGCGTTGGTGAGCCACTGCTGCAAGGTATCGGCTGGGCCTGTCACCTTTCAGCAGTGATGTCACAAATTGTTTCTGTGTTAATGTTTTACTAACAGTTTGTAAGTATTTTGTTACCAACACTATTTTATTTGGGAAAACGACAATCGTACATTGTATATTATATCAAAATACACCGTATGCTATAAGTGAATGTACAATCCACTAAGTTTCCACATGTTACTAGCTTTTAAACAATACAGTTTTGGTAAAATTAAATAAAATCAATATATATATAACAACAATACAATTATTTCGTAATCTTAAGACCAAATAGTTAATACATACATATGTACTATGAGTCTTGTTGCTTGAATTAAATTATTAATAATAATAATTAACCATAAGCCTTCCAAATAGTACTACATTCCATGCGATAACGATCCTCAATTCAGACCTAAGGGTGGAGGTTTTTACTCTAAACATAGGTGAGACCACTAGAAGACCAATAAGACAGACATCTTAGAATATACGACGCATCAAAGTAATAGCTAATAAGCTTAGAAGCTACAATACAATATTTTTTGGTAACTACGTTGTGCCCGCAGCTTCGCCCATGTGAAGGTCGGAAATTATCCCACGAGAGTAAAATGTATCCTATGTCCTAACCCAGGTTCCATCCGAATCTCATCAGCCGTTATGGCGTGTAAAAGTAACCGACCAGAGTTTTATTATTTTTTTATTCGCTTTTATAATATTCTTATTAGTACAGATAATGTTCCATCCCCAACACAAACTGTTTGTAAATAAACAAAGTGCAACTCACCTGATCAATTTCGTCAAACAAGTAGAAAGGTGCGGGGTCGCACTTCTGTATGGCGAAGATTAGCGCCAGAGCGACGAGTGACTTCTGTCCTCCAGACAGCTGGTTCATCTCTCTCATGTCGCCCTCGCCGCCAGTGAACGATACTTTGATGCCGACGCCTGTAAACGGGTCTGCCTTCGCACGCTTGAAATAACAAGTTTAATATTTTACTTTTAGTAAGCTTTGTAGATAACTTTACCTAAAAATATTACTGGACATGCTAATATAATAAAGGAGGCAATATTTGTGATATTCAAAAAAATCCCATTTTGATTACCTATTAATACTAAATCGATACGCTAATAAACTAGATCGTCTTTTTGTGACGCTTCGCTTCGCTCACTCGGCTCGCGGGTGGTTGGTCACAGTTCTAACCTAATCTCACCCATTACGTCGGGTCGTTAGTTTTAGTTACTGCGACTAAGTACAAAAAAGGCCGGAAAGTTAAAAAGAGGCCCATCATTTTTTTAACGTGACCATCGAGACCAAAAAAAGGCAATCATCATTAGAAGATCAGTAAGTTTTTAGAGGATCAATTAAATATTTCCCCATAACTTTTATACAATACCGTCACAATCAATATTGTGTATCATTCTAGAATATCGCTTGTTAGAATATTCCATGGCATGTTGCCGTTGTTTACCCTGCCATCAGTTCATCACCTTCGATTTGCTACATAGTTAACCGCGCTTGTTAAACATTTCGCTGCTTTAATTCGATACTGACACATTACCAGATGTGACGATTTTTAGTTAACGATACCATTAGGCTTGAAATTACCTCTATTATGTTGTGATTAAAGATCGTTTTTCTATTAGCAATTTTGGAGACATGGCACCACCATGAGACGTTACCTGATTGGTGAGATTTCGACGCCATCTTTAATCGACATTGACGTATCGCCAGTTGCTCCACTGTTTTGGACGTAGACGCATCGATATTGTCTCGAAAATAGTCACATCGCCAAATAATTCACAGGAAAAGCAGATTTTTTTCTTAGATAGTGACCTATGTGTGTTTGTGTCGGTATCGAAGAAAATATTATCCCGACTAAGCTTGCGTTAATTTATAGAAGAGTGTGTGTAATTTCGTCACAATTTCATAAGTCAGTATTAAAAAAAAACTATAATTGAGGCTTTGACCTATGTCTGAAAGGTTGTGGTTTTTTGATAAGTTTATTATGATTATTTAATTTAAATTCCAAACACTATACTAGAAAACTAAACTGTGTTAATGACCTTTACTATTTAGTAAATTTTGTCTAACTATGATAAATACAATAAAAGTTATGATCCAGTAAACTTTTTGTTTCCATTAAAACTGTCTTCCTGAAAAAATTGTGTTTTCGAGTTGTGTCAACGTCGAATTAAAGCAGCGATTTATATTGTACGCATTGCATGGCAAAAAATATAAATAATCGAAATTCACAACACAAATATGTTTCGAATTTGAACATTTAATATATTTCAACACACTCGCAGCTAAAACAGACGTAGCATGTTTCTAACAATTTATACTTACTCCTACGTCTACAGTCGAGAAATACTAGGCATGTTTTCATAATGTGGGAAGAAGGTACATATTATTTTATGTATTTCGAAATAAATTTAATCGGTTTTATAACGAATTTACAATCTCAGATTAAACGAGTTATAAATCGTCGATGCCATCCATCATTCCTCTTGGTTTCTTTACAATGGAAAGAAATCCATCAAATTAAGTTTGCATCCAAAACAAAACCATTAAAACTGCTAGCTAGCAATCTCAGACAAAACACCGCTGCCTAAGGACATATTGTGCAACTCCAGAGGGATCGAAGAACCGCTGCTATTGCAGAAATAAAGCTGAAATGTCTCATGTGCCTGTAATCACACCTTCAAACTGGTACACAGCAACGCTGCGTGGCGTCAGAAATAGATATGGTGGTAGACGTGTAATAACACCTTCAAACTGGTACACAGCAACGCTGCGTGGCGACAGAAATAGATATGGTGGTAGACGTGTAATAACACCTTCAAACTGGTACACAGCAACGCTGCGTGGCGACAGAAATAGATATGGTGGTAGACGTGTAATAACACCTTCAAACTGGTACACAGCAACGCTGCGTGGCGACAGAAATAGATATGGTGGTAGACGTGTAATAACACCTTCAAACTGGTACACAGCAACGCTGCGTGGCGACAGAAATAGATATGGTGGTAGACGTGTAATAACACCTTCAAACTGGTACACAGCAACGCTGTGTGGTGACAGAAATAGATATGGTGGTAGACGTGTAATAACACCTTCAAACTGGTACACAGCAACGCTGCGTGGCGACAGAAATAGATATGGTGGTAGACGTGTAATAACACCTTCAAACTGGTACACAGCAACGCTGCGTGGCTACAGAAACAGATATGGTGGTAGACGTGTAATAACACCTTCAAACTGGTACACAGCAACGCTGCGTGGCGACTGAAATAGATATGGTGGTAGACGTGTAATAACACCTTCAAACTGGTACACAGCAACGCTGCGTGGCGACAGAAACAGATATGGTGGTAGACGTGTAATAACACCTTCAAACTGGTACACAGCAACGCTGCGTGGCGACTGAAATAGATATGGTGGTAGACGTGTAATAACACCTTCAAACTGGTACACAGCAACGCTGCGTGGCGACAGAAATAGATATGGTGGTAGACGTGTAATAACACCTTCAAACTGGTACACAGCAACGCTGCGTGGCTACAGAAACAGATATGGTGGTAGACGTGTAATAACACCTTCAAACTGGTACACAGCAACGCTGCGTGGCGACAGAAATAGATATGGTGGTAGACGTGTAATAACACCTTCAAACTGGTACACAGCAACGCTGCGTGGCGTCAGAAATAGATATGGTGGTAGACGTGTAATAACACCTTCAAACTGGTACACAGCAACGCTGCGTGGCGACAGAAATAGATATGGTGGTAGACGTGTAATAACACCTTCAAACTGGTACACAGCAACGCTGCGTGGCGTCAGAAATAGATATGGTGGTAGTAGTTCCCCAGACGGCAGGCAGAGTTTACTAGTTAAGGATGACATTTTAGACTTACTTCAGTAGTGGGTTCCTGTCCATCATCAGTGTTGACCCTCATGATGAGACTACCTCTGCCTTGAGGTACCAGTTTCTTGAACACCTCCGTAAAGTTCTTGCATACTTGTTTGAACGTAAACTGGATGGCCTCTAGCTTTCTATGTTCTAATGTCTCGATTAGCTCGCGGATTTTCTCACCTCTGTGGGTTAAAAGTAGGAGTTATCATGCTGTATAATATGTTTGTCGTCTCAGTCTTGCGTAATATTTGTGTCTCCCTCTGTCCCTCTCACCGAGAGGAGGCCTGTGTCCCAGCAGTGGGGACATTATAGGCTGATGATGATGACAATATTTGTGTGACATTAAATCATTTTGCCAGCGTACAGAAGCGCAGTTACTATAAATCATAAGCCCAACATTAGATCTTATAATTCAAGACATGACATGTGATTTAAACCGCTGTAGTGACAAAGACAAAAGAGTGACAATACCGATAATCTTATCTGCGCTATTCTCAGAAAAATAACCAAGGCAATGAGGAGTCCTAATGAGAGTATTACATATTAGGGGTTAAAGTATGATATTGCCGATTTGTGTTTTTTTTTTAATTTAACATATTTATTTAATCAAAATAATTATCATTATTATCTATACATTGCTGCCATCTAATAGGAAGGTCATTTATTGCCTTTGCGATAGAACTCTCGTGATCTAGATTCGACAATATGTGTGAAAGCATTTTGTATTGGCTCCTGAGAAGGAAACTTTTTATCACATAGAAAATTGTCCAAATCACGAAAAAAAAAAATGGTAGCCCGTTGGAGCAAGGTCTGGAGAATACGGAGGGTGACGAATGGTTTCTAATTGCAGTTCCTGTAGAGGTAAAACGGTTTCTCGTGCTGTATGAGGTCTCGCGTTATCATGGAGCAATAATGGTGAAGATCGATTCATGAGTAGGGGCTGTTTCACTGCTAATTTTGCTATCATTGTTCGGAGTTCGGCACAGTAGACATCTGCCGTTATTGCTGGACCAGATCGGAGAAAGCTATAGTGAATTACACATTATTACATGAGTAAGCTTTGCTTTAGGACACAGTTGCGGCGTTTGACCTGAGGTCAGCCATTGCATTTTTCGCTTACGGTTATCGTAAAGAATCCACTCTTCATCACATGTCACAATTCCAATATTCCTTCATTTCTGTATCGATTCAACAAGGCAACACAAGTTTCAACACGCGTTTCTTTCTGCAGATCAGTCAAATTATGAGGCACCCATTTCTAATATTTTTTTATTTATTGTTTTGACGCAAATGAGTCAATATTGTTGGTAAGGTAACGTTAAACCGTGCCGCAAACTCCTGGGTAGTTTGGCTCGGATCGGCTTCCACCATCTCTTTCAATTCATTGTTATTCACCTGTGTGGGCGGTCTTCCACGTGGTTCGTTCTTCAAATCAAAGTTTCAATCACGAAAGCGTTTAAACAAAAATCGCACGGTGCGTTCATTAGCAGTCCCCTCTCCAAACGAAACATTGATATTGCGAGCTGTTTCTGCCGCGTTAGTTCCGCGTCGGAACTCGTATTCAAAAATAACTCGAATTTTTGAAGTATCCATCTTTCTTGTCTAAGCTACTTAAATAAAAAAAACAACTGAAAGTCGATAATCAAATGTTGCACATTTATTAAAAGAATAACTTCATAGGTACCATGTGAAAAAAGTTTCACTCAAAAATCTCAAACCATGAAGGTTCTATGTCAATTCGAAGTACCTAATACAATAAAACGGCAATTTCATACTTTAACCCCTATTATTTTATCGGTACGTACGTGTAATAATTTGAGTAGTACAACATTATTAAATAGTTCAGATAAGCACGTTCTAGCGGTTCTAGGTACGGTCATACCAACGTGTTCAACATGCGTCCGCGGTGGCGTCAAGTTGTTTATTATGAACTTGTAGGTACTGGTCAGCGCCTCCTGTGATCGCCGCGATCACAACGCATATTTGCACGCTATCGCAGACGCAAGTTGAACATGTTGGTTTGGCCGTACCTTTAGCAGTGTTTAATCTTTGGCGTTTTAAAACGAATCACTCGTTAATAATCAAGTGTAATTTCGTGGACTTTTCCACATGAATTTCTTTTATGTTACTGCCATGTTTTCGGGTTACCGTTTCTAATCTCTTATCTTTATTTTTCAAATTCCACACAAGGTCTTCAGGTCCCGCACTAGCCTGGAGCCTATACTACGGTAACCTGATGACTGTTATACATACTTATATACATATACACACCCAGACACAGGTCAAACAGACATGTTCATGCACACAAATGTTTGACTTGTCCGGGGATCGAACCCGGGACCAGCGGCTCAGAAGGCAGGGTCGCTACCAACTGCACTAACCGGTCAGTCTATCTAATTCCAACATAGAATTTAGGAAAACAATTAACTTGCTACTATACCGGAAAGAAAAATACAGGGTGGCGACGCGCAAACGGTAACCATGAATTCAACACATGAGTCAAGACCAGGGCAAGCTCAGCTCAGCTCAGGGCAGCTTTTTACGCTTTTTTTTCTTTTCCCTTCCGTTCTTTTTTTTTTCATTTCTTTGGCCAGATTTCAGATTTATTTTTGATAACAAAAAGAAATCGGCTGTTTCATAGAAAAGTGCAAATACCTACGCGGTCAAAATGTATGGAACAGCCCTTTTCAGCGCGACTAAAAATTTCAACCTATGTTGACATTTTTGGTCGTATAAGGAAATAGTAGAAATACTGGGTTGATTTTAAAAAATAATGCGTCGGCCGCATACCGAGAGTTAATTAAAAAGGTGACACGAAACACAAATCTAAATTAAAACCGTGTCAAGTTTAACAGCAATTAACAATGGGGTGAAGTTCAACAACACAGGGTTTAGAACGATGTATATATACAATATGTAACAAAAACCCTGTTGTTCCTTTTACCTACGTTTTAAGAATCGGTCTAAATACGTAATAAAGCAAGTCATTTATAAAAAACTGTTCAAAAAAATTATTAAAATAAATATTTAATAATTAATATTTGTAATGTTTAACTGATTTCTTACCTCTGCAATTCTGCATGAAGCGATGACGCGAACCAGAAAAAAATAGAACGTTCCCGCCCACTCTTTGATCTGTGCCGCCGGCCGGTACACCGGCGCCACTTACCTACATATTTTGCTACAAAAGTTCGTGACCTTGTCAGCTGTTGTTTTTCACTTTAACGAATGAATGTTTGAAAATGTTGGTTTACACGGTATTTTGCACAATTGATAATTGTTAAAACTACATTTAACACTTCACTACATTAAAAAAAAACAAAGTCGCCGCGTCTGTCACATAAAACCTTATGTTTATTTGAATGCATTAATTTATTATGATGTCTATTTGACGACTCGGAGATGCTCTTCGATATGACCACCTTTGTTGCAACTTGCAACGCCTACGTACGCTCCGCAGAACGGAGGTATCGGACTTGATGTGGTCAAATGCTGCTACTATCTGTGAACGCATTTCGAACTCCGTATCGCACGTGTTTTTGAACAGCTGTTGCTTTAAACTGCCCCAGAGGAAAGAATCTAAAGGCGTCAGATCAGTGATCTTGCAAGTCCAACATTTGCTCCTCGGTGTCAATGTCTCCAGTCCTCGGTCTGCCTCTTCCTGCGTCAGCTCGATGTTGCTCTCGTCCGGGCACACTTCCGGTATTGTACGTACGTGCAAACGTTAGAATGCAATCACCGATGGTAATGGTAGACTCGCTAAACGTTCTTGGTAGAGTCTGCGTGCTCATCAGCATATTCAAATATTCTACGTTAGAATAAGACATGGTAAACGTAAACAAATCACAAGTCACTCACTACGTAGGTCAACAATAACATCCGTTCAAAACTAGGTTGCGCGGGAGACTAAAGGATAAATGAAGTGATTCGCCGGGCGGCGCCGGCGGGTGGCGGGGTCGCGGGGTAGGTAGGCACGCACGTGCGCCGCGGTAGCTTTTGGCGGCATCTTCTATCGGTTCAAAGAAAGTCGCCGAACTCGTAGGCTATTTAGCGAAACAAAGATGTACTTGTAAAATCAGATACTCTAAACATTTTTTTGAATGTGCCGATTTTAATAGTTATTTGGTATTGACCTCTCGACTGGCCAATGCTCATTTTTTTTAAATTATAATTTCATCAATGTTGTTCTTGTAGGTAAATGTATACGTCCCTAAAAGGAACAACAGGGTTTTTGTTACATATTGTATAACGCAGAACGCGTTGTTTCACGAACAGTCGCGCCGCACTCGCCAGAGAATTGATAAAATGTACATTTATGTACTACTGTTGATCTGCTGTTTAACCGCGGCCGTCGCCGATCGAAGTTTGTGGAGTTTTATGGAGAATATCATCGATTTCACACATGAGACATACGTTCCTGAGGACGCTCGGCTGAATATCACACAACTGGCGCGAAAATATCAATATCCTCTAGAAGAGCACACGGTGACAACGCAAGACGGATACATCTTAAACATTCATAGAATTCCAAACCATCAAGATGGAAGAAACAGACCAGTTGTGTTTCTAATGCATGGTATTCTAGAAAGCTCAATCAGTTGGTTGTTAATGGGACCTAATAAAGCTTTGGGGTATGTGCTGGCGGACAAAGGATTCGACGTTTGGATGGGTAACTCTAGAGGGAACAAACACGCCCACATGCACACCACTCTGAACTACACCATGACCAAATACTGGGAGTTCTCGTGGGAAGAGATCGCGCTATACGACCTGCCTGCGATGATTGACTACATCCTCAAACAGACAGGACATAAGAGTCTATACTACATAGGACATTCTCAAGGCACTACAATCGGCTACGTTTTATGTTCAATGATGCCCGAATACAATGACAAAATCAAAATTATGTTTTCCTTAGCGCCCGTGGCTTGGATGGCCCACGTCAAAAGCCCGATAGTGAGAATGTTTTCACCGGCTCACAGCATACTAGGCTTCATATTATCGGATTTTAATACTTATACAACAGGAATGGATTTCGTTAAAAGAATATCATCTTTCGTATGTAGCGTTATGCCAGGTAAATGTGATAATATTTTGTTCTCGCTATCGGGACATGAGACTAAAGTGAACGGGACGTTTTTATCTGTTATATTAGGACACTGGCCTACGGGTGCGTCTATTTTACAGTTCGTTTATTACGGACAGTTGGTCGAGTCACAACGGTTCTGTCGGTACGACTTCGGCCACGAAGGGAACATGGTCACATATGGACAGAATACGCCGCCTGACTATGATCTAAGTGAAGTGACAATCCCTGTGGTGTTATTCTATAGTCCTAAAGACTGGCTGTCGGACCCATATGATGTTTTAACACTAAAACGTCATCTTCCGAATGTGAATGGGTTAATCTTTTTAGAAGATTTCACTCATTTAGACTATATTTACGCGTCAGATGCTGTTGATTTCATTTATAGTAAAATAATCAGACATATTGATAATTTAGAACAAAATTTTAAACTTAGAGCCAGGGAGTTGCAGCCGGTAGGCATCTAGCTCACAAATTTAAATAATGTATGTACCTGATTTTTGGTTTATGTGACAACCTGTGATTATTAAATAAATATTGTTTTCTTTTCCTGTATTTCGCTTTTATGATATACCTGTGCCGATATTATCAGACAGGTTTTCCTATATTTTTTCATTTACTTACTAGAATGTGGTTTTGAAACATTTTTTTTTTAAACATTGCCCCACACTAGGAATTTCTCCTGTATCGTGGGTGCGTTTACAAACATGTAAACTCACAAATACAAACAGCCAGACCCGGAACAACTACTTGCAGGTCATACAAATATTTGTTCCGTGCGGGGATCGAACCCGCGACACGTAACGCAGCAGTCAATCGCTTAACCACTGCGCCAACCGTGCCGTCAATTGCCAAATTGCATATCATTAACCAGAAATATAACCGATCTACATAATAACAATCTTAAATTCACTGCCAGACACCCACGCTGGGTGTAGAAATCTGATATAATTTAAAACACAGAACTATACAATGTGTAACATAATTTACACAAGACCTCATACACCCCAATTTAGAGTACTGACTTATAAGCATTATACAATGACCAAAACCATTTTTTAATGCTAACTATTATTATTAAGAAAATCGTGTTGACCCTAGCATCACTTTGTGCATTTAAAATTGAGTCATAATGCCTTGAAATAAGATTTAATTTTCTTTGGCTCAATCGGTGGTCAGTGTTGCATAAATGTACATAATTTTTGAAAAAAATACTTTTATTAATAGTTACTGAAATGGATTCAGTAGTCAATTATGAGCAAACTACTTTCAGGACTTGCGTTTATTCTGTTACACCTTGTATCGAAAGTGGGCACTACGGGATAAAAAGGGGTTAAATAGGGGATTGTCAGTTTGTATGGCACTTCGTAATTTTTGCCGATGGAAAATTAAATAATAAAAAATATATTTACCCAATATCGAGCTCCTCTTTCCTCTTATACAGCTTCTCCTTTTGCTCCGAGAAACTGATGAATTGATCCAACGCCTTTTTGTTGACGTGGTTGTACTTCTTTAGATGTTGGTTCGCCTTCTCAAGCTCTTTGAAAAGCTGCAAAGAAAATTATTATACTAATTACTGTTTGGAAAGGTTGGACCTCACAGGAAACTGACGTTAAGGCAAAAGCGTCAGGGTAACCGGAAAATTCAAATTTTCAAAAAAAATGTCAAAGATCAGTAGGTATCAGCTTGTATGTTGATCTAAATTATGATTCAAGGCCGTAAACATTTTTGGATATACTATTTAAGTGTGTAAGTCTGATGTTTTGTGAGAAACAGTATGCGAGGGTGTCCACTGTTCAATGTTAATAAGTAGCGAATAATTGTTTACGACACAATGGACTACATTGTATAGTTTTGTTTTCTTTCTATGTTAGTTAATGTTATTGTACCGTGTTAATTAACTATAAAAATAATTTGGCTAACATGTGTGTACGACAAGAGCGTGACCAGTATAATTTTAATTTTCGATACCTTTTTACGCCTAAACCACTGTATGGATTTCGATAAAATTCGACCAGGTTAAATATGGTATCCTAGGGAATGGCATAGGCTATTTTTTGTCTAAAGGGGGTGGAAGTTTGCATAGGGAACCCAGCAACATTCTTTAGTTACGGAATTGAACATTCAAATGTATGCTTTTGGTAAGAAATAAAGAATTACGTGTTACGTTTTTTGCAAAATCATCCCCAAGGAGATAAAATAAGTGCGGTTGACCGTACTCTAATCGTTTTCACATAATTATCTCCTCACCTGTTTAAGTGACATCTTTTGATACTTGGCGTGTAACTCTGGCGCATTGGGCAGTGTCCCCAACGCGGCGATCTTGTCCAGAGATTCTTGTATTTTCTCCTGTAGCAACACTTCCTTGGACGCCATCTTCTCTAAACCTTTTGCGTCCTCTTCCATTTTGTCTTGCGCTTCTTTTTCCTGTTAAATAAATAATCGTTATTTTTTAGTTTAAAAATATTATAGATGGGACAAAAGCAAGCAAAAAATAAATTAAACATTCAATCTGATAAAGTATAAACATTAAGTAAATTTTAACTAGCAATTAAAAAACATGATACTTTATATTTTTCAACTACGCAATGCCTACGCACCAACCCACACTGGGCCCGCGTGGTGGATGGCCCACTCCCTCTCGCAGAGAGGAGGCCTGTGTCCCAGCAGTGGGAACATCATAAGCTGATTATGTTATGTAATGACAACTTCAAATTGATGTCAAAAAAGTACGTATCTGATAATAATTAATGCTTAACCTTTTTATTATTTTACTGTACGTCACGCAAAACGTATTGCGCTAGGCCAGTAAATAAGTATTCAACTACATTCAAGTTATCAATTTTAATTGTTTTTTTTTTCGCAATATGACCCTTATTATTTACCTTATTCCTCCACTTATCAAGCTCCAACTTTAGCGACTTTTCATTCTTCACGGCAGCCTGTACCTTCCTCTCGACCTCTTCCAATTCCTTGTTGATCTGTTTGATACGTTTCTCAGTGGCCGCTAAGTCCGACTTACTGTTAGCGAGCCGGCGTTTGCGATCTTCTACCGATATCTCTTGGAGGGCTTGTACTAATTCATCTTTACGTCTGTTGGACACATTGAGCTTTAGAACAATGTCATACACTTTTAGGGAAACTGGGATCTTTTCCAAACTTGACATTTTAAACACTTTATAAATCAGTTTGTGCTTGCCATCTTTCTATTTATAAAGTGTGAGAAGAATTGCCTATTCACTAATAAATTACACAAAGGTCTGATAATATTGAAGGCTTTGTCTGTGTCTGTCTACGGTATCATATATCTCCTAAACGGTAAAAAATTACCTATTTTATTGCGGTTTTGTAAGACATTTATGAAAAGATGTCTTTAGCGAAAAGCTAGGAAAACTCTTTTTCGATCGGGGAGATGATACTACAGTGCGGTCGTGATGCAGAAAGAATTTCGTATGACCCGTCACTTATCTTTATCGCTCGCACGAAAGTCTGAACACACATATGACCGGACTTTAGCTAATAACGAGACTGAAGTAGTGAAACTCACGTCCATGGCAACAATTTGGCATTGACAGCGATTTTGTTACGTAGCAATAACGCCCTTAGGCGGCTATCACACCTCTGCCGGGAAACCATAGCAGCGACACCGCACTAGTTGCCATTACTTGTCCGTTGTACGACAAGCGAAACCGAAGCGAAACTGACTGTTCGAATGTACAGATTTGATTATGATTCTATCTCTTTCCCGCGTATTTCGCCGATCTGCTTGGAAGCCGACCTCCGCGGTCAGACCGCCATTTTGTTGCGGTGCCGCTTTTGTTTCGCACGTATTTGTGGCAGCAGTTTATAAACTACATATTGGAAGAAATTGAATTTATTGAATTGATTTGTGAATAAGTATTATGATTAATTTAGGAATTTTATGATTTAATTTAATTTGTCTGTTTGTGTTGTAATTTACTTTGACTAACATAGTTTTGTAAGTTCATTAATACTAACCTCATATTATGGACATGCAAATAGTCTGAAATAAATGAATTTTATTTTTATTATTTATAAAGCTAAACAATTTTTTTTTTTTTGTAAAATGGATGTTTATTTTACGGAATAACGAATCCAAGAGGACTAAAGTAGACATAAACTGTATTTCCTACAATTCAACTGACTCTTCAATGTTTCGCAGCAGAATTCTTTAAGCTGTTTTGCGTCATTATTTTCGCATCAGATGTGTGTTAAGGCCCTAAATGCTATGAAACAAAGGCGCTGTCACTGTCAAATTGTAACATGTTTGTTATCAGTTCACCTGTTATTACTGTCGTCTCGTGTGGTAGTACATTTTATTTTTAGCCACCTTTAAATAACATACCCAACATAACATATAACATAACCCATATATATAACATTCTCAATTGTTTATTTTATTAATATTCGACTTAAAACTTACCTAATCAAGTTGTTAGTAAGTAGATTCTCGAGCTTGTTCTTAGTGGCTTCCAAGTTCATCCTAGCACTGAACGCCTCTTTGTTCTCCTGCGTCAGACGACGGATCGCGTCGTTCAGTTCATCGACCTTGCCTTGATCGGCAGTTGATAATTGCTCCATTAACTCCTGTTGGGTAAAAAAGTTGGGTTTGAGAAATAGGTATAGCGCCAAAAACATATTTGACCCGAGAACTACCTAAAATCACCAAAAGTGACTAGGTTTGTCATTTTATGTTCACCGACAACGATGACGTCCTCGGGCCCGATTGGCTTATAGGTAAGGCGTGGTACACACGTATTCGGGTCGGCATGATTCGGGACGATTTGGCACAGCCGGGCGGCAAAATATACATTCAATTTTGCCGACACGAACATGTGACTAGCACCCCTAAAATAGTACCACCACATAATGTAGTATCCAGCTGTAAATTTAACGAATTTTAGAGAATTCCCGCCTTGTATATTTGGCACTCATACCTGTGTGACAGTCTCTTACTAAAGCTCGATATTTCTTATTATAGTATTTTATCTCACGAAGCGACGCGCGCTTTACATGTGGTAACCAAGTATACAAATAGGTACGCTGTAAATGATTGCGCAAAGACGAGTAGCGTCCGCACATAACACACGCGCACACACACACATTTCCGACTTCGCCATTGTCTCGGACGGTACCGAGAGCTCCTGCGCTTACACTCACATTTACATCGTGTTTGTACACTTGGTAACCACAAGTAAAGCGCGCGTCGCTTCGTGAGATAAAAATACCATAACGCAAGGTAGCTGAACATAGGTAAGCCTTTACTAGTTCCCGTGCGTTCTGTGAAAGGCCTAGGATTGTAAATGGTTTAATATAACACAACATTTGTACATGCTGAACCCATGTCTACCTGCATACCTGACGTAGCTCTTAAGACCGAAAACTGGTCCTTAGGTTCGCGGCACCATCTTTGTTCAGTGATATTGTATCTAGAAGTATATGAATGTGTTACCTGATGTAGTTCAGATTCCAGCCCCTCCTTAGTAGCCTGCATAGCTTCGAGACTAGAGCGACACTGCGCTAGCGAACGTTCCTTAGGGCCACGGAACCTTTCAATTGACGCAAGTTCTTCTTTCATTAGACGGATGTCTGCCTTTACTTTGTCGAATATGTCCCTGGAGAGAAGTTTTAAGTTAGTATGAATTAGTATCACGGTTCGATAAGTCACACAGACATACAACTAAAGTGTACGTGTCGTGTCGTGTGTCGTGTTTTGGTCACGCGCCAAGAGAACCCTGTAGCGCTATACGCTCCCTTTATTTCACCGTCTACTGTTGCTAGCCAATTTAAGTACAAATCGATAGTTTACGAGAGGCAAGTTAAACAAAAAACAGATTTATAATACAGAATATTTCCAGGAAAATAAATCCGATTGTTTGATCTTTCTAATTAGCCACAAAAGCAATTGTCTTGTTGAGCTCTTATCTGAGCGTGCTCAATTCTAGCTCAAGCGTGATATTCATAAGTAATTCAAATAATGTTTACTTAGCCTTCCCCTGCTTCGTCTCAGTCCGCTGCATCTCAGACACTATGGAGTTGATACTCGACTCAGTCTTGTTGAGCTCTAGTCTGAGCGTGCTCAACTCCAGCTCGAGCGTGGTGATTTGTTCCATGAGCTCAGACCGAGTCTTTTGCATCTCGAGGCGGGAACGGGACTGGTTGAAGTAGCCTCCTGTTAGGGAGCCTTTCGATGATACCTGTACGAAAGTGATTTTTGGTGTCAATTGAATACCGGGTCACAAGTTTTTTTTTTTTTATAAATCTTATAATGCATGAAAAGTAATCAAAATTATGTGAAACAGTCATACAATATTGTGTCGTTCCCCCGCCTCTGTACGACCGAATATAAATATCGAATTTGGTGCATATTAGTAGGAGTTTTGGTCGAACATGCGTAAAAACACAAATGATTCCTCCTTTTCGAATTCGGAAAAATTCTCGATCCTCCTTACGCGTAATCTTGCATTAAAAAAAAATATATATACTTAAGTTTTTTTTTTTTTTTAGACAATTTCCACACAACGTCTTCAGGTCCCGAACTAGGCAGAGCCTGTACTACGGTAACCTGATGATGACTGATATACATACTTATATACATATACACACCCAGACACAGGTCAAACAGACATGTTCATGCACACAAATGTTTGACTTGTCCGGGGATCGAACCCGGGACCAGCGGCTCAGAAGGCAGGATCGCTACCAACTGCGCCAACCGGTCAGTCACGTGACGTGACGTGACGTCTGCGAATACTAGAGCCATCTTTGTCTAGCAAACCGTTTCACGACGCCGTTATCTTGACAACTTACCCATTCATTGGCCATCGGGTACCAGGCGCTGGCTATTTGGTGGCCAGAACATTTTAAAAGGTCCTACTACCTACGGCTTCTGTTCATATTTTTGTTTTTTTGTGCTCAAAGATTATGTCCGGATTTTTATATACACATTGACATTGATGTATTTTATACATACTATGACATGAGTATTTACTTTGTAAAGTATTATAATATTATTTTAATTATTGTGAATGTGAGAACTATGTTGGTCATTGCTTTTTTGTAGTTTTCTCAGTTAGTGTAATCATGATCTGGCAGTTTGAGTAATTTATGCGGCCTACTCAATTGTCCTTTCTTTGGTATTGTTCGTCAAATCGTTGAGCTCCTTAAGTTCTGAGTTGAGATGCACGATTGCTGACAATTGTGTGCACTGACTGGACAGGTCCACTCAAACTGCGTGGTTCTTTCCTCAAAAGACCATTTCATACACCAATCTACATAGCCTTCATATGATCTGACCAAGATTTTGTCTGGACTTTAAAAGAGACTGTGACCTCGTGAGTTTGTTTCGGCCTTTCTTCTCAGAGTAGCCAGATAGGAAACGCCGGCCTCATCTAGTTTAAAAAAATATATGTTTGACGTGTAAAAGTGTTTGTACAAACCTACTTACAGAAATAAAATCATTTATTATTTTAGCATTTATCGAAAGGGTTGGTCGACACTAGCAAAAGTCAGAATTGTGTGGAAAAGTGAGATGTAGACTTTTGCCCGCCAGTGGGATGATACGGGGTAGTTAAATAGATTAGGATTCTATATGTTCTGCTAGCGGTCAAACTCAGAACACAAACTCAAAGCATTTATTTTAAATAAACAAATTACAGGCACTTTTGAATTGTCAAGGGGTTGGTTGGTCAGAAAGATTAAGCTAGTTGCCCATTCTAAAGCGTGGTAGGTACCTATGAAGATGAATGGGCAAGAAACTCCATGGACACTCTTTAAATCCAAGTATGGTTACAAAAATTGGTTACATCATTCATGTTGAAATAATGCATGTGAGGGTAGTTTACCGACTGTCCATTCCATGGTGACAATTAGACATTGGTAGCACCTTTATGTCGCAGCTGTTAGCTGTTAGGATGGTTTTCCTAGTTGAATTAGGAACAACAATTCAAAAACTTATTATTTGCACCAACAACAGCCCCATTTTATGTCCAGACAAATCACTGTCCATTCCAAGGTTGCTTGGATGAGATCGCAGTAAGCGATAAGGCCGCCCATTGTATATTAAGTAGTGTTGTTTTTTTTTTTTTTGTGTACAATAAAGAATAAATAAATAAACAAAGTTACCAGATTTTTCTAGATAATTATGGTAGGGGCATAGTCAACACCTTTATGTCTTAGCAGTAAGGGTGATTTTTCTAGTTCAAGTGTGACTACAATTCAAAGTTACCTGATCTCCCTCCAAAGTGACACAATCCAGATGGAACTGCTTGCCGAGCTCGGTGGCACACTCCAAGTTCCTGCAGATAAGCGTCTTGCCGAAAATGTACTTCATCGCCTTCGCGTACTTAGCGTCGTACTTCAGCTTTTGTACCATGGCTATGGCGTTCTGGAAAGAATAGAAAAGGGAGGACCATTATCAAAACTGAAATCAGTATGTTTGTCATGTCAAGTTGTTCAGTTAAATTAATTTACAGAATTTGATAATTTATGAGTAAATATTGGACTGTGCTATTTCACTAAATAGCATCCTGTATTACACATGCTGCTGTTTTTTTTATGTCACATATCAGGTTTAATTTCTACAACGAACACGACAAAAAAAAAATGGGTTAAAAAAAAGGATGTTAAAAATTTTTTTATTTTCTATTCCCCATTGATCATGTTCCCATTTTTCGGTTTGGCTTGCAGTCATCTAAAAACTCAGTACAAAATAACAGAAAAACTTACATTATCATTAGGATACACCATATCCCTGACTTGCAGCCGGTTGAGCGGCATGAACGTAACTTCTCCAGGTAAACTCTGTCGGTTCATCTCCTTCAGAATCTTGGTACCCACTGTGTCTGATTCTACGATGTGGTGGAACAATCTGTTACCGGCTGTCACCTAGAAACAAGCGAGCGCGCGTTAATTATTGCAATTTGAACTTTATGCAAATGTTAGTAAAAGTCACATAATGGGCGTTCGAAAATTTAATTGAAAATACCCAAAACTTACTTTAAACGGTAACCTAATCTGAACGGTGCCCGAGAGTTATTATGGCACATCGAGTTTTAGAAAGAGACGCCGCCGCACTACAAAGCCGCACTTCATTAAAAACATGAAGATTACAAAAAACTAAGAACACGCTTTTATCACGCACTAAAAATTATAAAATAATTAAATTAACCTGTATTAGTTACGATATAAGTACAGCCTATGCAGTAAACCTATGCAGTTTGTCACTTCTTTTATATCCAATGATTCAATCAAAACGCGTGGAGCGCTTTGTTTTATCGGAGGAATAAATATTGTGGTTTCACAGCTTTTGTATAGAAAATATGTCAAACTGTCAGATTTATTCTTTATAAAAAAGTTATCTGACTATTGAAAAATCAGCCCTAAATTAATTAGAAGTACATACTACGAAAAAGCGCTCCACGCTTTATAAGTACTTATATCGTAACTAATACAATTCAATTTAATTATTGTATAAATTTTAGTGCGTGTTTTTTAGTATTTTTTTTTAAACTAGATATTTTTATGTTTTACTTATTACTCTAGAATATTCTATAGTTATTTAATATGTCTAGAGTCAACAAAAATATGACTTGAGCGGTTTACTAGAACCCACTGAAGAGTTCCACTATCCACCACCTGGCTCCATCATCAGATCAGCTCGTGTACGTTACTCTAGCAGGAAAGTGGTTCCTAGAGTGATAAGAGTGAAACGAATAATTAGTGCATAATCTGCTGTGTATGTGCACCACATAAAAAATTGTGCGCTTTTTCGTTTTGGAAAAAAAAACGATTCCTGCTAGAGTAATGTTTTTCCAGCAGGAAAATTCTAAACGAATGATCGGAGAGAGAAATATTGTGCATGGCCAGAGAGCTTATATTTGTGTAAAAAAGAGCACCGAAAATATAATTTGTGCGTCTTCAGGTTTTCGAGATATTGCATTTCCTGCTGGAGTAACGTTTCGCAGAATCGTGTACCTCTAAAACCATTGCATGTGCGCCTGTAGAATAAACATACACGAGTAGCTCTTTATTTGTGCGTATTTGTGACAGAATGAGATTTAAGAAAATATTTATAATTTCCAAGTAGTCGCGATTTTCTGAAAACCCGAAATAATATCGCAGCGCCTAAATGAGAAAACGTATAAGCTCGCTGAAAACTGTATTCGGTCCTTCTTGACTCTTATAATAACCATAAAAAGTTTCAAAAGTGTACATGTATGCGTTATTGAATAATATTGCTTCTTTTATAATATAAAATTTTCCTGCTGGAAAAACGTTACTCTAGCAGGAATAGTTTTTTTCCAAAATGACAAAGCGATCAAATTATTTACGTGGTGCACATACACAGCAGATTATGCACTAATATGCACTAAACGTATATAACTATATATGCACTAAACGTTTCACTCATTTCACTCTAGGAACTACTTTCCTGCTAGGGTAACGTACACGATCAGCTCCAAGATACCAACTTGTTGTATTGTCATCGGTCCTTGATACGTGTAAAATTTTTCAAGTTAATCAGACGTCTTGAAGTTGATGAAAATTATGTTGAAAGATTCCGTTACATACATAGATAGATACAGATGATAAAAGCGTGTTAAAAATTATGAGCCATTTTACGGCCAGGTAGAACTAATTTTACAACATAAAGATTTAAAACTGTCTTCATTGTGACTTTACAGTAAATTAAGCGACGTACAAAAAATTACTTACCTCAACAGCAGTATAAATAGTCTTGTCACACGTAAAGTTCTCAATGACAGGTCCGTAGTACTGCGTGGCTATCTTAGCCCACTCACCGCCCCTCTCTTGGAATGTCTCCAGCACTTTGCGTACACTGTCCCTTCCGTTTAGGATGGGCTGTAAAGTAAGAACTATTTTAATCCCATAACCCTAAGGTACATTATCATGTTTAGGATTGAGGCTTATTCTCTGTAGGGGGACGAAAGCTCCATGTCTATCACATTTAGTTGGTTTGTTGACTACAGCATTGGGAACTTGGAGACATATTATATTTTTTTCGTAAAAGGTAATGGATCCTGTTCATTTTAAAGCTCAGTAAAGTATTAAACTTATATTTACCTTTCCCGCCATAGACCGCAGTGCTTGATCAGCCTTTGCCAAATCATCTTTGAGAGACGATAGATTCTGCGTTAGCGATGTTTCTTTGCGCCATAATTCACTAAAAGCAAGTTAAGTTGTTATTTAAAGTATTGGTTTATTCTTGGCAAGTCAGTAGTAGAATCTGAAACAACTGAATTTCATTGCCAGTATTCACGGATGCTAACTGTTTGATTTGCCATGTAGATCAGAAACTGGCACTTGTCACTATCTACCGCTCACCGTCTTATAGAACTAGGCAACATTTTGATAATTTTCTCGATAGTCTAAACAGTGTATATGACAAATTATCGGAGTATAACAGTGTTGCCCTCATAGGAGACGTTAACATAGACATTAAAACGGATACTCTGGACGCGCGTTGTAATGACTACCTTGTGGCTAATGCGATACACGGACTCGTACCAACCCATACTTTGTCTACTAGACTTAACAATTGTCTTGATCACATTCTGCTGAAAACTACACTACCTGCCACATCGTTAGTCATTGAAACATATATTACAGATCATACGCCAGTGATGCTTTCTTTAGAACACGTAAGTCCAAAACATAAAGCGAACAATGTAGTCACTAAAATTGACTACCTGGCGATAAAAAGTGAACTAGAAAATATGAATTTTGCCGAAATCCTTCAATCCCTAGATGCAAATGAAAGCACTAATAAGTTCATGTCCCTCTTGATGTCTGTAATAGATAAACACACACAGCTTATCAAAGTTCCTAGAAGAAAAAGAAACATAAAGCCGTGGATTACTCCAGGTCTCCTAAGGTGTATTGCACATAGAAATGGACTACACAAAAAATTATCTAAGACCCCTAATAATCTAATTCTAAAACTAACTTATACGCGGTATCGAAATTTTTGTAATCGCCTTCTACGAAGGTTAAAAAGCGAGTATGAAAAAAATCAAATTAAGATAGCAGGAAGTAATCCTAAAGCCTTATGGAATGTTATCAAAGACATAACACATACTAGAAAAATTAAAACTTCGCCTTCAGATTTGCTAACTAATAATCCTAATTTAGCTGTTAACCATGTGTGCACATTTTTTACAAATATTGGTCGGAACTTAACAAACACTATACTTTCTTCGAATCTAAATACGCAGTCAGAGCCATCTCAGAATAAATCGTCTCCCCCTGTTAATTCCTTTGTTCTCATGGAGACAGACGACACTGAGGTTGAATCAGTAATACTGCAGTTGCGTAGTAACTGTGCAACGGGTTGGGATAAAATATCTTCCAATCTGCTAAAGCAGTGTAGGAACATTCTGGTAGCCCCCATTACACACATATTTAACCGATGTATAAACACGGGTGTTTTCCCTCAAGCTTTTAAAAAAGCTCTGATTCACCCAGTACATAAGGGAGGGGACAGAGACTGTGTCAATAATTATAGGCCAATATCAGTGTTGTCCGCACTATCTAAGATGCTAGAAAAAATCATGAATACCAGACTAAATGGTTTTTTAAACCGATACAATATTATTGCAGATAATCAGTATGGATTCCGCAGTGGTATATCCACTGAGGATGCCGTTCTGGACCTGACTCAATCCATTGCAAGACATCTGGATAGCAAAAACAAATGTCTTGGCATCTTCTTGGACATGGCAAAAGCCTTTGACACGGTCTCTGTCCCCATCTTACTGTCCAAACTTGAATCCATGGGTATCAGGGGAAAACCTCTTCATATGTTTAAGGACTATTTGACTAATAGGACTCAACAGGTGCGAATTGGTTCCTATCTCAGTGCTGAACTAGTTGTCAATTTTGGAGTGCCGCAAGGCAGTGTTTTAGGTCCAACACTATTTAAAATTTACATAAATGACCTCTGTAAAATGTCCACACCAAATGCAAAAATTTACACGTATGCAGATGATACAGCTATTGTGGTACATGGTTCTAGTTGGGCTCTCATAAAGCAAATAGCTGAGGATTGCCTTAGGAGAATAATGTGCTGGCTCAACTCCAATCTACTGACACTTAATTTAGACAAAACTAATTACGTAGCCTTTAAAATAAGAGCAAATAACAAACAACCTGATGACTTTAATATAATTGCACACACTTGTCGAGATAAAACACAAAACTGTAATTGTAAGGCTATAACACCTGCCAGTGTTGTCAGATATTTAGGAGTACAAATCGATGAACACCTAAGATGGGATAAACAACTTAAAAAAGTAGTAGCAAGGTTGAGGAACATGATCTTCTTGTTTAAAACTCTCAGAGAATCTGCATCACAAGAGCTTCTTATAAAAATCTATATCGCACTGTGTCAATCTGTCATAAACTACTGTATCCCAGTGTGGGGCGGTGCCTCAAAGACGATGTTTTTAGCCCTGGAGCGAGCCCAAAGAGCTGTTCTGAAGGTCATAAATAGGAAGCCTTTTAGATACCCAACTAGACAACTGTACTCAGAATGTCAGGTGCTAACCATTCGACAGCTTTTTGTACTCGCATCCACTATGAGAAGACATCGAACAGTCCTCCCGCCTGTTGATACTGGAAAACGCAGAAATCCAGCACCTTGTCCTAGAGTCCCACACAGCACACAATTTGGAAAGCGACAACACTATGTCTTAAGTTCTATTATTTATAACAAAGTTAACGAAAAAACGAATATAATAAATCTTAGCAGCCATGAAGCCAAATCTAATATAAAAATGTACTTATTGCAATTGGATTACGAAAACACTGAAAAGCTAATGACCCTTCATGTATAATCATAACTAACACACACACACATTTCCTCACTTACTTCACCACTACATCATTCACACATCTTCTTCCATTACACCATTCATATTTACACACATGCCCACATCCATAACTCATAATCTTCTAACTCACCGACAAACCCTAGCACTCTCTAATGGTACTTACTGATACGAATTACACACAAATGTCCTAAGGTAATATTAGAATGACAATAGCTGAACACTATCCCCTGAGATACAGGTTCCCGCCTAGTTCAGGGGCTAGGGTCAATACTCTGTGCACCTTATTTTGATCACCTAAAAATGTTGAAATACCTACTTGTACACTTGTACCTAATTGTATAGCTGTAAGTTTAAATGGTGAGAAATAAACAATTTTATTATTTATTATTATTATTATTATTATTGCATTTACTAGTTTTATCAACTATAGTATTTTTACCTCATGAAGCGACGCGCGCTTTACGTGTGGTTACCAAGTGTAAAAACGCTGTGAATGGTTGTGTAAGCGCAGGAGCTCTCGGTACCGTCCGATACAATGGCGGAGTCCGAAGTGTGTGTCTGCGTGTGACTGTGTGTTGTGCTGACGCTACTCGTCTTCACGCACACATTCACAGCGTATTTGTACACTTGGAGTAACGTGCGTCGCTTCGTGAGATAAAAATACTAAACCTGTTACCTTCCGCACTAACTGACCCCCAGTTTGTAAAAGCCTTATCGGAATGAATTGGTCACGATTGGCCGTCGATATTTCGACCGACCCAACAAAACAGCCAACATGACATTTTCTGATCAGACCTGAATAGGTTTTCAGAAATCGTGACAACAAACTAGGAAGCTGTAAAACTATGAGTTGCTTATATTGATAGAACATGAATTTACTTTTAATGTATAAAAAGACTTACATAAAGGGGCGCCTAGAATCAATTCTATTTTAATGTAAACGTTGACGTTCAAGAGTGCCTTTATGTGCCTATTTTAAATAAATGCTTTGACTTTGATAAAGAAATAATACATACTTCCTAGCACTCTGTTCCTGGTCCTTCCTCTTCTTACACTCGTAGTACTGTTTGTTATGGTCGTCTATGGCCACGCGTTGTCTCTCCATCTCTTTCGTAGTCTCTTCTATTCGCTTCTCTAGTTCTGTCAACTTGTTCGCGTCGCGGCGAAGATCGTCTCGGAGTTTTACCTCGTGGTCCTTTTTGTCCTTTATTTGTTTGCTTAGAGACCTGGAAATTGGATTTTGGTATGATGAAGTTAAATAAATTGGGAGAAAAATAACCGATGTCTTAGGGTAAGATACAGCGACGGAACTTAGCGTAAATTTACGATTCGATCTGTCAAAATCGGTGCATTTTAGCGAGACTTTGGCAGATTAAAGTGTAAGTTTACGCAAAATGTTGTCTCTGTATCTTACCCCTAGTATAGTTGACAGTTATAAAGAAAAATGTTGGGCTGCCAGACCACGACCTCATACAAACATTGAACATGTAGGACCGAATCTTAAACTGAGGCATCTTTAACAGCAGAAGCACAAAATAATTAGTATGGGCAAAATTTAGCCTTAGTACCTATCTAAGAAAAAATACCAGGATTCTTTTTTGTATGAAAAATTATTTATAAACTTCGATCAACAATAGTACTAGATATGCGATGAGCGAATCAAAAACGGCCGGAAAAATAAGACCACAAATAATGTTGAGGTCTTATTTAGCAACATAGTTTTTCCAACCTTATTGCTTAGCAATTATGTTTTATTTTTCCATAAATATTTTTGTTGTTATTTTAAAAATACATTTACTTTTCAACTGAAGTAGTAAATATATTGCAAACGATAATAAACTTTATGTTTGAGCGTTAAGGTTTATAATCAAGCTATATGCCATCGCGGCCGCTAGAGCGATGTATTTGTGTTCCTAATCCTTAATCTAGTGCTATTGTTGATCAAAGTTTATAAAGCTGTGAAGGGAATCCAAATTCATAAATTAAGAAATTAGAAAAATGGTTCAAACTAATGACAAAAACTGATCATTTACATACTTGAGTTCCTTCTCAATCCACCTATCCCTGTCTTGTTTTGAAGTGAACTGTGTGCCTCTCCCTTGCTTCGCATATAATTCCTGTCGTTTCTGCTGGTTTAGTGCCAACGCTCTGGTACATTCCTCCTCGCGTCCCTTCATCTCTTCGTATTTAGGTTTCAACTCTTCAAGTTCGCGTTCTTTCTCGGATATCTGTTGCCGAAGACGCTCGAGCTCGCCTTCGGCTCTTTCCTAAGGATTTGTATACATGAATTTATTTCAGAGTTAAGTGTGATAATTATTGTGGTCATAAACCACTTTGAATGCAGTTTCTGCAGACAGATCTCAACCTGTAAGGCCACGTCCTTAACAACGCGAGCGTCACGCAAGTATGCGATCGTCGCGTTCATTTTGTTCGGTGAACCCGAACGCGTCGACAGAGGGCGCCATCCGGTTTTCCGAACAAATGAGTGACATATGAACGCGACGATCGCGTATTTGCGCGAACGATCTATGATAATGTGTTAAAACTAAACAGTGTTTAGACGATGCAAGGCATTTGTTGCTTCAATTTTATTGCATGCTATAGACAACAAAACTTGCATCATGTAAATCAAATTTGTTCAGGTTTCCAATGTCAAACAGCGGGGCGAGCACGGCTTGAGTGACATTTTTTTTTCAGTTTGGGAGCAAAAACCGCGATAAAATGCGTGACCGTGGCCGTGCTCGCCCCGCAGGTAGAGACTTAACAGAGTAGATATGTTTCAATAATAACTTTATAAGGTAAGGCAGTAACAAGTAAATTACAGCCCTCAATCTAAGCTGTCTGGCTTATCAACTAAGTTTTTTTACTACAGGCAAAAACGAAACAGTTATTTTCAACCCGCATCATTCCAATGGTCGGAAAAGCCTCTAAACAGTAACAGTATTTGTATCTCGCGGAACGACGCGTGTTTTACTTGTTGTAACCAAGAGTAGGTACGCACGTGTACGTTACCCCAGCAAGAAAGTGTCTCGTAGAGTTATAGGAGTAGAACGTATTATTGGTGCCTTATCTGCTGTAAATGTGCCCCCACATAAAAAAATGTGTGCCCCCTGTCGTTTTGAAAAAAACGGAAAAAACGATTCTTGCTGGGGTAACGTTTTTCTAGCAGGAAAATTCTAAACGAATGATCGGAGAGAGAAAAGTTGTGCATGGCCAGAGAGCTTATATGTGTGCCAAAATGTGCCCCCAAAAATAAAATCTGTGCCCCTTCAGGTTTTCGAGATATTGCATTTCCTGCTGGAGTAACGTTTTGATGAATCGTATATCTCTACAACCATTGCATGTGCCCCTGTAGAATAAACATACACGAGTAGCTCTTAATGTGTGCCCCTTAGTGCCCCAATTAGATTTAAGAAAATATTTATAGTTTTCAAGTTATCGCGGTTTTATGAAAACCCGAAAAAACATCGCAGCGCCTAAATTAGACAAGGCACAAGTTCGCTGAAAACTATATTCGGTCCTTCTTGACGCTAATAATAACCATACAAAGTTTCAAAACTGTTCATGCATGCGTTTTTGAATAATCTCGCTAAAAGTCAAAACGATGGTGTCATAACTTTGACGGCAAAATACAAGGAACCGGCTCAACCCCAGATGTGTAGGTGTAAACCAAAATCTTGTGCCTTTAGTCAAAAATATATGGTGAAAATATTCAGCTCGGAATGTTTCGCATTAAGGCGGGGTGTTATCTCAATATTCCCAAAAATTGGTTTCTTAGAACGTCGAGTATGACGTAATGTAATAAAAATAAGTAACGCGAAAAATACAGTGAACAGAGAAGGGTATAAAGAAGAATTTAAACCGAACAGAATAATAAATAATAGTTTGATATTCCCAATAAAAAATTGGGAAGTTGTAGCACAAAAATAAACTTTGACGTCGAAGATCTCTGTATTTCCAGCGATAACAACAGTTTTTTTTTTAAGAATTTAGTAGGTTTTCCATTTTTTTTAAACTTTAACCAAACCATTATTTAATTTTATGTCTATATTTTAAATAATCTAAAGAAAAGCAGTAAAATAAATGCCCATTCGCAGCTTACGTCACATTTCAACACAAATATCATTTTCAATTTTCGATCTTATTGACGCTCCATAGTGGTGACAATAGTTTACGCGGTCATACTTTAGTCGTCGGGCAGCGCTCGACTTGGATGGTTGGCACCGGACGCTCTGTGCATAATTCGATTGTAGTTTTCAAGTAATTTATGACTGAAAACAGTGTGTGAATTGAACTAAAGTTCTGTGGCGGACTACTAAGGCTACTCACTGCCTAATATTGAAGTGAAAATTCAGTCTCAGTGGAAATATGGGCAATAAAAATAAAATGTTGCGAAAGAGTTTTACAAGAAAAAGACGAAAAACTCGAAAAACACGGTATTGTATCATAATAACATTTGAAATTTGTATTTAGTTTAGTTTACTTACGAAACTGTATAAATCTATAGAAACGGCAGTGACAATTTCTACAAACATTTTGCTAAATCCAAAAACAAATAGGTGCACTCTATTTTGATGTCTATAGAATGCATATTTGAATGCGCCTAGTGCAAACGTCTCTGGTCGAAGCAACCATCGAGGCGATAGCCATATTGCAATAGTAGGTATAAGTAACAAAAACAAACTTGCAGATAAATCAGAGTGCGTTCGTAATTATTATAATAATATAAATATTGCACTAGTTATATAAAAAGCATTTTGATTCTTTTGTAAGATTATTTTTATAATATTTATTGAGTCATTAGACCAGTGCCGATAATTTTTGAAAACGAAAAAAGTCACAGTAGGATGAAACCCATTGGAAAAGAAAGAGAATATAACAAAAATAAAAGGAAAAATAATTTACGGGCGATCCGAGGTCGGGAAGTGGGGGTTATCTCGATTTCCGGCAAAACTACAAGTCTTATGGAAAAAAGTGTAATAGCAAAGTTGTAGGTAATAAAAAGATCTACAACTTTTGTATTCACACTTTTTTCAAGTAACCTCAAAATTTATGTGAAAAATTCAAATAACCAAGTTTTTGGTTTTATATTTTTATCTTTTACACAGCATTTTTTTTTTCGCGAAAGGAGAATGGGCAAAATCGTACGGCACTTGGTCTATCAGCGGCCAGGAACATTTTATTTTTTTTTGGTTTAATATCACCCTACAATAACGGGTTCAAGAAGTTTTATATCTGTAGTGTCATTATTAATGGAACTAAATACATTTTTATTTTAGATATGTAAGCCTGTGATTTAGCGTATTAATTACTAAGATTTAGTCTTAAAAATAAGGAAATAAAATAAAATGACTTGTTTACTTCAATACATTTATTTTACATACATTTACATACATAAACTCACGCCCTTTTCCCATGGGGGTAGGCAGAAACCACAGAACGCCACTTGCTACGATCCTTACATACTCCTTTTGCCTCGTCCACATTCATACATTTAATGTACAATAATAGCACTGAGTTCTGATGCCGGTAATAAAATATCCTCGTCTTGATGTCTAGCCCATGCCAGATACCACACTACACACATAACGTGTGCGCAACAACCGATTGTGCGCCTTCCACTCAAACAACTGCAATAATAATGAGCAATTGCTTCTCTATTTTGTCTTTGTCGGTTAATTACAATATAAGAATAATATATTCTGGACCTTACATGTCTAGATTGTATTCGCACACGTAATAACCAAATATCTTCTTCTTCAATAAAATCTCTGAGCTGACTTATTTGTCGCTCCCGGTATACTTCGATATTGTATAAGCCTTCAATTAAGTGTTCAGCGTAGTAGCTGCGAGCCAACTTGATTTGGTATGTGCCAAGTGCAAACAGAATTAGGTCTTCTTCAGAAAAAACCGGAAAGTCTTCAAAAATAGGTTGGTCGCTGCTGAGTCTTTCAAATGATGCCCTCTGTCTATTTATGTTATGACGGATAACATAGTCCGCTAAGAGGTTCGGTATTTCAAAACGTTCATTAATTATATTTACGAACGATGATGCATGAATACTATCTTGTATTGGTGTTTGGAACGCATTGATGAGTGCCGCTGCGTTTTGAAAGTCCTCAAACATGTGACTTAAGGCGCGATTAAAATATTCTTGCCTAAACAATTTGAAATCTCGCTTGAACCTGCCATTTATAACTTCCACTACCCAGCGGCATAGAGTTACCAGCCTAGTTCTATTGGCCTGTTCAGTAGTAAGCTGGTCTGCACCGCGGTCTTTGGTTTCTGGCATATAGGCACTGTAGTTGCATCGCTCCAAATCGCCACAGACGTCTCTAAACCCACGATCTAAAATGAATATGTCGCCAGCCCGGTAAAACCAGTGAAATGTGCCTTCTTCGTCATTTATAATTCTTTCCAAAATACTGGCATCTGAGTCGGTAGCAGCATAGGGCCCGCAAACATCAATTATATGCCCATCGGAACACACCATTAAGAACGGTTTTAATAGATTTTCGTATTTGTGTAGACTGTAGGTCTGTCGCTGGAACGAAAAGTTGGAGCTCTTCTGTATATAAATATATGTTCCATCCATGATTGTTACTGCCTTCCTTTCTTCTGGAGAAGACTCGGGATTTCCAAATAACGCGTTTGGTACAATAAGATTACGGTCAGCGACCATTCTTCTATTTAAATGGTCGAGTCCCAGGTGTCGTGGCTTAAAATCCAGAGATATAGCATCACGCGCGGTTTTTAAATGCCTTTCTAGAGTCCTTCTACTTATGTTAAAGAGCGTGGCTAATCTCTCGTTGCTATCACCAGTTCGCAACTTCATTAAATAAATGGCTAGTTTTGTTTTGGCGTTTGACTCAGACAAAGAAGGCGTTTGTTCCAAGATTGTATTGAATTGATCTCTGCTAACGCCCAATCGAATATGAATCTCATTAGGATCCATATTTGCAATATCTTCAAAGTCCAGAATATTTTTATTTAAAACAGCTTTTTTAAAAAGCTCTAGTATTTGCACAAAATGAGAGCTGTTAAAATCATGTCTGAGATTTGGACTATCAATGAGCTCTTCCCAATCATTTGATGTTAAATGTGCATCACATATTCTGGCACTGTCTGGTATGAATAAGTTAGAATGTAACATAAGAGTAATCCTTACATTCTCAGGCATTCGACGACGTGAAACACTACGGCATCTGTCAAACATACAGTTTGCCGAGGTGCTAGGCACTCGTGAATATTCTTCCACTTGAAGAACACATTCGTGCGGGGCAGGGTTATTGTTTGGCTGCACAGCCCGTTGAGCTCGTTGCCAACAGGGTCGACAAACGTATTCTCGGCCGTTGTATTCAACCTGAAAAGGAAAATAGTTTATAACATAGTATTTAAAACTCACAGCAGTTTCAGTTAAATCATGTGTTGTATAGTAGAACATGCCGAGCTCTTTTTCAACGTGACGAATGAGTCATGCTCATACGCATTTTTAATGAGTGGTTGGCCTCTATTATATTTCGAAGCTAGATAACGTTGGCTCTGTTTCCATATGCACCATGTGTGTAAAAGAGAGAGAAGATCTGTTTTGACTATAACTTAAGTATTGTTAGAAAAGAACCATACGCTTAAGGAAATAACATAATTCACTAAAAGGACGTACATAAAAATACAATCAAAACTGTAACGTGGACTTTCAATAAAGAGCCCACACTTCACCCAACGATGTGTCGCATATGCACATCGTGACACAATATTATGAGGCCATCACCGCTATAGGGTGCGTACATACGGGTAAAAACAACCAAAAAATAGTCTAAAAATACTTACTTGCTGTGGAGCTATAGCTTCAATAATATATTGAGCATTGGCAGCATTTTCCTCAAAAAGAGCATGGGTTATTTCTAACCTTCTTCTATTAACCACTGATCGATTGCACAAAACACATATAGGTCGATTTTCTGCCATTTTTCAATAATGTTCCGTTGGCGTACACAAGTCCAGAGTCCAAGTACACAAGCACAAACGTACAGAAGTTCAGAGTTAATAGCCAGGTTATCAGGTTAGGAAGAAACACAGTCCAGAGGGTAGCCAGGGTCAAAACGTTTGAAAAAGAATCCGTAGATGAGCGCACAGTACACAACGTCACAAGGGTAAGCGAAGGACTGCGCCGAGTGACGCACACGCACCCCACACCTCGGCTCTTTTGTTTGCACTCGAAGCTGATTGGGCCGTTCGAACTCAGGTAGTCCATGTAGTAAACCCATTGTTGAGCTGAGTCTTGTAAACGGTATGCTGACAACGTTTTGAAATACTTTTGAAGACATAAACTAATGTTAATAAGTATTTTATAAAATGGGTTTGCACATTTTCTTGCACTTATTATCTAAGTATTTTACCTATATGTATTTTTTTTTCTAAATGAGCTGCAATGTTACGTTCATAGTAAAAGTTAGTCCTTAGTAATAGTACTTTCATTTAATACCTATTTCGTTGTTGGCCGCTCATAGACCATTTTGCTCTTTCTCCTTTGCCGAATACTTACCTTTTTATGTTTCAAGCACACTGTATTTTTATTGATTTAAAATATTTGTTTTTTTCACCTTATTTTGACCTAATATCGAAAAAGCACATCGAAAATTCTCACGTGAAAATATCTGCTTTTTTAAAACTTGGTAAAAAAAATAATTGCTGTGTAAAAGATAAAAATAAAAAACCAAGAACTTGGTTATTTGAATTTTTCACATAAATTTTGAGGTTACTTGAAAAAAGTGTGAATACAAAAGTTGTAGATCTTTTTATTACCTACAACTTTGCTATTACACTTTTTTCCATAAGACTTGTAGTTTTGCCGGAAATCGAGATAAACCGCTTTTTACCCTTAAACCCCCACTTCCCGACCTCGGATCGCCCGTAAATTATTTTTCCTTTCATTTTTGTTATATTCTCTTTCTTTTCCAATGGGTTTCAGCCTACTGTGACTTTTTTCGTTTTCAAAAATTATCGGCACTGGTCTAATGACTCAATAAATATTATAAAAATAATCTTACAAAAGAATCAAAATGCTTTATATATAACTAGTGTGCAGTATTTATATTATTATAATAATTACGAACGCACTCTGATTTATCTGCAAGTTTGTTTTTGTTACTTATACCTACTATTGCAATATGGCTATCGCCTCGATGGTTGCTTCGACCAGAGACGTTTGCACTAGGCGCATTCAAATATGCATTCTATAGACATCAAAATAGAGTGCACCTATTTGTTTTTGGATTTAGCAAAATGTTTGTAGAAATTGTCAATGCCGTTTCTATAGATTTATACAGTTTCGTAAGTAAACTAAACTAAATACAAATTTCAAATGTTATGATACAATACCGTAATCATCCTACTTACCCAGACATTCCATCATTTTTTCGAGTTTTTCGTCTTTTTCTTGTAAAACTCTTTCGCAACATTTTATTTTTATTGCCCATATTTCCACTGAGACTGAATTTTCACTTCAATATTAGGCAGTGAGTAGCCTTAGTAGTCCGCCACAGAACTTTAGTTCAATTCACGCACTGTTTTACCAATTTTAGCAAATACCAACTAATATTCAGCCAGCAGCAGCTTCCATTCCCGTGGATGATCCCTCTATCGTCTAAATTTTTCAGAATTCTAGCTTCCGTCCCGGCTCCGCATTTTCTTAGAAACATTATGGCATTTGTCACTTTGGAGCTGTGATATTATTGCATTTATTTAGAGTTTATGTGATTTTTAAGTGGTCCGAGGGCCTTTATGTTGGTTTTGTTTTCTATTTTTTTACCGCACCCACTAAGTACCTATCTAAAACACAAACATTAGTTTGAAATGGCATAACTACCCATTTAATTAACCCTTCCATCCCTGATACTGACTTACACCCGAAAAGCATAATTCCCCTTCTAGAGCAGTCGGGTAAAATTCGGAATGTTTATATTTCACCTGTTTATCATGTACTGTAATAAAAATAAACAGTAGTGATGTTTTTTTTTTAAATTGTTATGTGTAATTATTTATTGTATCATATTATGAACCGACACTGTAATTACATCGAATTTTAGAACGCACGTCATAAGTAAGTAGGTATATTCAACAGAAAACATCTGATTTCCTTACGTATACTATGCAACTTTCCTTGAGCACACAAACGCCCGTGTTAGCGTTTGCGAGTGTGTGCATAATTACCGTAAAACGCGCAGATGCGGTTGTGTGAGTGCGGTAATAGCGATTAAAATCGTAGTTGGTCCGCGCCTTAAGTAAATATTAACAAAAAACCAAAATATGTAAGCAACGGCTGATTATCCGACCAAATTTGAATGACTACTAAAAAGCGACGGATTCATACATATCGATGACCTTCTTTACTTTACTCACTAACCGGTTCACACGTGTTGTGCCTGAGTACACTGACGTAGAAAAGTAATAAGTAATAAAATAAAGTTGTTATTGGATTATATTCTACTAGCTGTTTCTATGACCTTACACATGATTAAGTACATTATAAATAGTAGCCTAAGTGCTATTCCAAGGTAAGCTATCTTCTCGATTCTAAATTTCATTAAAATACATCCAGTAATTTATGTCTGAACGAAAGAAATACATCCAGATATTTGCCAGGTCTTTGACCCAAAATTTGATTGGTCCCAATGTTTAAAAAAAAATATAGTTCATGAAATGTGTGACGAATACCTACTACTAAAAAGAGGTAGCTCTTTTTTGTATATAAATAAAAAGCCCGTATTTGTCTTATTTTTATATACAGGGTGGAAACTTTCAGCGGGGCAGTAAGGGGAAGAACCTTATACGTTGCAGCTACACGAAAATGGTCTTAGGAGACTCTCCATAATTTTTTATGGAATTTTGATCCACATTCACAGATTTAAAAAAAAAATTACAGTTAGGCAGAAAATAGCCATTTTACACAATAACATTTTTTGATGCCAATCGATCCTGTTTCTAATACTGATCAAAAACTTCTATGGGACCAACCATCGTTGGAGTACTCAAAAAGTCACAAATTGCAAATACTTTTCCCGTACTGTTTGTATGAAATTTTACGCAAAAGCTTTTTTAGTGACGGTTGAGATCTTTTTGTTGACTGAATAAAAAGATAAGTTTAAAAACCATTCAAATTTCAAACTCGTTATTATTAAATAAAAAACAATCTTGACAGCAATACGATAGTGTTCAAGAACTTTAGTCTCTAACTAAAACTCACTAACCACAATTTAGTATGGAATTCATACAAATAAATTGTCAGCAGCCACTAGGTTGTTACAGAAACGAATCAATTTATGTTTTTGGTCACTTCGAGCAGTTGATATCGTAGGGCAAGAAACAGCAAGATTTTAAATAAGAATAACATCATCAATTTATGTTAGCTAATAAAAAAAGAAAATTAATACGCCTTCTTTTTGATATGTGTAAAATTCTACGTGATCATTTGTCTTTTATTTTATTTTTTGTACTTCAGTTACACAAATTCTTTACAAAATGTAAGTGACAAGTTTTTTGCAATTTGTGACTTTTTGAGTACTCCAACAATGGTTGGTCCCATAAAAGTTTTTGATCAGTATTAGAAACAGGATCGATTGGCATCAAAAAATGATTTTGTGTAAAATGGCTATTTTCTTGCTAACTGTATTTTTTTTTTTAAATCTGTGAATTATGATCAAAATTCCATAAAAAAATATGGATAGTCTCCTAAGACAATTTTCGCGTAGCTGCAACGGATAAGGTACTTCCCCTTACTGCCCCGCTGAAAGTTTCCACCCTGTATATATATATTTATTGATAAGCCGTAGGTTAGATAATTAACAGTAAGTTTTTCATCATTAAGGCGGGGTGTTATCTCAATATTCCCAAAAATTGGTTTCTTAGAACGTCGAGTATGACGTAATGTAATAAAAATAAGTAACGCGAAAAATACAGTGAACAGAGAAGGGTATAAAGAAGAATTTAAACCGAACAGAATAATAAATAATAGTTTGATATTCCCAATAAAAAATTGGGAAGTTGTAGCACAAAAATAAACTTTGACGTCGAAGATCTCTGTATTTCCAGCGATAACAACAGTTTTTTTTTTAAGAATTTAGTAGGTTTTCCATTTTTTTTAAACTTTAACCAAACCATTATTTAATTTTATGTCTATATTTTAAATAATCTAAAGAAAAGCAGTAAAATAAATGCCCATTCGCAGCTTACGTCACATTTCAACACAAATATCATTTTCAATTTTCAATCTTATTGACGCTCCATAGTGGTGACAATAGTTTACGCGGTCATACTTTAGTCGTCGGGCAGCGCTCGACTTGGATGGTTGGCACCGGACGCTCTGTGCATAATTCGATTGTAGTTTTCAAGAAATTTATGACTGAAAACAGTGTGTGAATTGAACTAAAGTTCTGTGGCGGACTACTAAGGCTACTCACTGCCTAATATTGAAGTGAAAATTCAGTCTCAGTGGAAATATGGGCAATAAAAATAAAATGTTGCGAAAGAGTTTTACAAGAAAAAGACGAAAAACTCGAAAAAATGATGGAATGTTTGGGTAAGTAGGATGATTACGGTATTGTATCATAATAACATTTGAAATTTGTATTTAGTTTAGTATACTTACGAAACTGTATAAATCTATAGAAACGGTATTGACAATTTCTACAAACATTTTGCTAAATCCAAAAACAAATAGGTGCACTCTATTTTGATGTCTATAGAATGCATATTTGAATGCGCCTAGTGCAAACGTCTCTGGTCGAAGCAACCATCGAGGCGATAGCCATATTGCAATAGTAGGTATAAGTAACAAAAACAAACTTGCAGATAAATCAGAGTGCGTTCGTAATTATTATAATAATATAAATATTGCACTAGTTATATAAAAAGCATTTTGATTCTTTTGTAAGATTATTTTTATAATATTTATTGAGTCATTAGACCAGTGCCGATAATTTTTGAAAACGAAAAAAGTCACAGTAGGATGAAACGCATTGGAAAAGAAAGAGAATATAATAAAAATGAAAGGAAAAATAATTTACGGGCGATCCGAGGTCGGGAAGTGGGTGTTATCTCGATTTCCGGCAAAACTACAAGTCTTATGGAAAAAAGTGTAATAGCAAAGTTGTAGGTAATAAAAAGATCTACAACTTTTGTATTCACACTTTTTTCAAGTAACCTCAAAATTTATGTGAAAAATTCAAATAACCAAGTTTTTGGTTTTATATTTTTATCTTTTACACAGCATTTTTTTTTTCGCGAAATTTGCCGAATACTTACCTTTTATGTTTCAAGCACACTGTATTTTTATTGATTTAAAATATTTGTTTTTTTCACCTTATTTTGACCTAATATCGAAAAAGCACCCTAATTTTCAATCGAAAATTCTCACGTGAAAATATCTGCTTTTTTAAAAACTCGGTAAAAAAAATAATTGCTGTGTAAAAGATAAAAATAAAAAACCAAGAACTTGGTTATTTGAATTTTTCACATAAATTTTGAGGTTACTTGAAAAAAGTGTGAATACAAAAGTTGTAGATCTTTTTATTACCTACAACTTTGCTATTACACTTTTTTCCATAAGACTTGTAGTTTTGCCGGAAATCGAGATAAACCGCTTTTTACCCTTAAACCCCCACTTCCCGACCTCGGATCGCCCGTAAATTATTTTTCCTTTCATTTTTGTTATATTCTCTTTCTTTTCCAATGGGTTTCAGCCTACTGTGACTTTTTTCGTTTTCAAAAATTATCGGCACTGGTCTAATGACTCAATAAATATTATAAAAATAATCTTACAAAAGAATCAAAATGCTTTATATATAACTAGTGTGCAGTATTTATATTATTATAATAATTACGAACGCACTCTGATTTATCTGCAAGTTTGTTTTTGTTACTTATACCTACTATTGCAATATGGCTATCGCCTCGATGGTTGCTTCGACCAGAGACATTTGCACTAGGCGCATTCAAATATGCATTCTATAGACATCAAAATAGAGTGCACCTATTTGTTTTTGGATTTAGCAAAATGTTTGTAGAAATTGTCAATGCCGTTTCTATAGATTTATACAGTTTCGTAAGTAAACTAAACTAAATACAAATTTCAAATGTTATGATACAATACCGTAATCATCCTACTTACCCAAACATTCCATCATTTTTTCGAGTTTTTCGTCTTTTTCTTGTAAAACTCTTTCGCAACATTTTATTTTTATTGCCCATATTTCCACTGAGACTGAATTTTCACTTCAATATTAGGCAGTGAGTAGCCTTAGTAGTCCGCCACAGAACTTTAGTTCAATTCACGCACTGTTTTACCAATTTTAGCAAATACCAACTAATATTCAGCCAGCAGGCAGCTTCCATTCCCGTGGATGATCCCTCTATCGTCTAAATTTTTCAGAATTCTAGCTTCCGTCCCGGCTCCGCATTTTCTTAGAAACATTATGGCATTTGTCACTTTGGAGCTGTGATATTATTGCATTTATTTAGAGTTTATGTGATTTTTAAGTGGTCCGAGGGCCTTTATGTTGGTTTTGTTTTCTATTTTTTTACCGCACCCACTAAGTACCTATCTAAAACACAAACATTAGTTTGAAATGGCATAACTACCCATTTAATTAACCCTACCATCCCTGATACTGACTTACACCCGAAAAGCATAATTCCCCTTCTAGAGCAGTCGGGTAAAATTCGGAATGTTTATATTTGACCTGTTTATCATGTACTGTAATAAAAATAAACAGAAGTGATGTTTTTTTTTAAATTGTTATGTGTAATTATTTATTGTATCATATTATGAACCGACACTGTAATTACATCGAATTTTAGAACGCACGTCATAAGTAAGTATATTCAACAGAAAACATCTGATTTCCTTACGTATACTATGCAACTTTCCTTGAGCACACAAACGCCCGTGTTAGCGTTTGCGAGTGTGTGCACAATTACCGTAAAACGCGCAGATGCGGTTGTGTGAGTGCGGTAATAGCGATTAAAATCGTAGTCGGTCCGCGCCTTAAGGGGAATGCTCCAACCAACCCGCGAAATTCAAATTTTCTTACGTTTTTTGCAATTTGCACGCCAGTGCTAGGTTGTATGTTGATTAAAATATTATTAAGAAGTATAATAATCAAAATCATCAATACAACCCTCCAAGTTCATAAAGGTGTAGGGCTGACTTTTTCTGTTTTTTTTTTGGTTCCTTCACCTTAACCAAATAAATTTTGGTACCTACAGTTTTGAGAGTTGTATTTAGTGTATACCTATTGTCAACCGCACAATGATCTGTGTTGCAACAACGTGTTTCCATTTTGTATGTCGTATTACGTATCTATGAGGGATTTATAATTATTAACCAACGATTATATTAAAGCTGATTATGTAGTGTCACATAATTTTGATTTGATGGCGTTTTAGATATATAAGTGTCATTCCACAGTCAGGTGATAATGTTGTTAAGTATATGGGATAAATATGTTTATTTATAGCCAAATACCATCAGATAATTTGTGCACATTCGATGTTATTATGTATATCAGTCATCAGGTTACCGTAGTACAGGCTCTGCCTAGTTCGGGATCTGAAGACCTTGTGTGGATGTTGTTTCATATTATTATTATGTTTACAGTTATATCTTTATGCGGTTTACTATACTAATACACTTTATCTGAATCTATGTATAAGCAAATTACTCGTAAGAAAGTTATTTATCTGTGATTCAAAATTTTATATTTTTTTTACACAATATTATACTTATACTTAATACTGATCTGTGATTTTTTGTGATGCGAATTTACTAATTATATGTTAGACTTAGATGAAAAACTGATCTGTGATTTAAATAATAATGACTACACAACATGCAAATAATTTCTAATATTTATAGGTAGGAACTTTGATCTGTGATTTTTTGTGTGATTGCTTGTACGGATGATTCTGATAAAACACAAAACGTTTCTTTACCTTTGACTTATTATCTCCATCAACGTCATCGGACAAGTCTTTAATACCAAGTTCCAGTTTGGTCTTCTCTCTCAACAACTGTTGTTGTTCTGTTGATAAGATGTCTTTCTCTTCGCGAGCCGCTGCGACGTCCTTGCGAGCCTCTTTTAGTTTTCTATAATGTTTTAAAACATTATTTTAAAATTGTCTTACAAGCAGATCTAAATCTGCTTGTAAGACAATTTTAAAATAATGTAATCACAAAATATTTACAATCATTAGAGCTTTTAAACTGTCTTTAAAAATAAGTTTGACCCTAAAATTAATCTGCCTAGACTTTTCCCAGCTATGTTGTGGGGTCAGCTTCCAGTCGGCAGAGCAAGTGCCTATCTGACCTCCACAACCCAGTTACTGGATAACACGATACCTCTTGGCTGGTGGCCTGACTGGTTGTCAGAAATGTTGGCTCCTGACGACCCGTAACAACTGTCAAAGATCTACAAATGACAGCCGGGGGCAACGGCTCAATGTGCTTTCTGAGGCACGGAGGGGTCTCGATATGTAATGGATGGTCACCCATCAAAGTCAAAGTCAAAGTCAAAGCATTTATTTCAAATAGGCACATAAAAGGCACTTTTGAACGTCAACATTTACATTTAAATAGAATTGATTCTAGTCGCCCCTTCCAAAAGGTAGTTTCGTATGGAGAAGAATGGGCAAGAAACTCCATCGTTACTCTTTTAAAATGTGTTACAATACTTTGTATACATTAATTATATAATTATATGTGAAGACGATGCACCTATAATAAAAATTACCCTACCAAAATAGGTAAAAAGAATTTAATAAACGTAGCAATGATAAATAAGTTAATTAAATGATAGATACATGGTGTTCACATATTTACAAACATTGTAAAAGTATACGATTTCCCAAATTATGTAACCAATTAATATGTCAGTGTGTGAGTTAAAGTAGTCACAGAATGTAAACCAATGTCATAAAAATAACAAACCATACAATTAAAGTAGCAACAAGTTTTAATTTTGTCAAGATCCTAGATTGTCCTGTGGAGCTGGACCAGCATGTTTCCAAGCATTCTTATCTTGGATATAATCCTCTAATTTGTAATATGCTTGTTGTAATATGCTTGTTTACACAGTGAACTTTTTATATGAGTTTTAAATTTTCTTTCATTTAATTGCAATATATTACAAGGTATTTTGTTGTAGCATTTAACACAGTACCCCATAAAAGATGTATGTATTTTAGCTAATCTGAAAAATGGTTGATCAATTTTATCTTTATTTCTTGTATTAAAATTATGTCTATCACTTATTTTATTAAAAAGATGTAGATTTTTTCTTACGTACATAATATTTTCATAGATGAATTGGCAAGGTACCGTCATAATATTAATCCTTTTAAATAGTTCCCTGAGAGATTCGCGTTGACGTAGATTATAAATGGCTCTGACAGCTCTCTTTTGCAAAATAAAGATGGATTCAATGTCAGCAGCCCGACCCCACAGTAAAATGCCATACGACATAATGCTGTGGAAGTAGCTAAAATAGACCAAACGCGCGGTTTCTACATCTGTTAACTGTCTTATCTTTCTAACAGCATAAGCGGCCGAGCTTAGCCGCCCCGCAAGAGATGTTATATGAGGTCCCCATTGTAATTTCTCGTCTAGCGTGATTCCCAGAAAAACTGTGTGATTAATTAATTCCAGTTTTTCTCCATTCAACATGATGTCACACTCGCTACTTCTTACATTCGGTAATTTAAATTTAATGCATTTGGTTTTTTTACCATTTAGTACCAAATTATTTACCGTAAACCAATCATGGACCTGAAGAATAGAGCTATTCACGTCGTCAAGATTTTGTGACCGTCGGTCTATCTTAAATATCAATGATGTGTCATCTGCAAATAACACCATCTTCGGTTGATTTTGAAGTAATTGGGGTAAATCATTTATATAAACTAAAAAGAGGAATGGACCCAATATCGAACCTTGAGGAACGCCCATTGCCATTTCAGACCCTAATGAGTTTACGCCGTTTACTTGAACTGTAACTTTTCTATCTTTCAGGTATGATCTGAGTAAATCAAGAGCTGTATTTCTAATCCCATAGTGCTCTAGTTTCAGCAGAAGTGTCTGATGGTTTACGCAATCGAACGCCTTAGAGAGGTCGCAAAAGATTCCAATGGCATCTTGTGCTTCTTCCCAGGCGTTAAAAATGTTCTTTATTAGGGTGACACCAGCGTCAGTGGTACAACGCCCTTTGGTGAAACCGTACTGTTGTTCATGAAAGATGGAATTTTTATTAAAGTGACGTAACATTTGATTGAGCATCAACTTTTCAAACACCTTACTGAGAATGGGCAGAATTGACACAGGCCTATAATTGTTGGGTTCTTTACTATCACCGGATTTGAACAAAGGAACTATTTTACTATGTTTCATGAGATCCGGAAAGACTCCTTGGTCTACACTGGTGTTAAATATAAATGCTAAATAGGGCGCTATGGTTTCAATGATAGGTCTACAGACTTTTACAGACATTCCCCAGAGATCTTCAGTGGATTTAATTTTTAGATCTTTAAAGGCTTTTATAACAGCCTGGGGGTTTGTATGCTGAAACCTAAACTCCAAAGGGCATGCCTTTACATTCGTTCTAAGTAAGGCAGCAGAAAGCGCGGGCGAGGATTTTAAAGCTTTAGTTGTTTTGAGGGGAATACTACTAAAAAAGTTTTCAAATTCCTGAGCTATTTCTACATCTGAGCTGATGAGGCCATGTGCAGTCTCTAAATTAATTTCCGTATTACGGTGTTTTTTCCTACCTGTTTCATTATTTATTATTTGCCAGGTAGTTTTTATTTTATCATCAGCTGATTTTATTTTATTGCTAATATAAAGAGCTTTAGCTATTCGGCACACACTTTTAAAAGTTTTTGAATATTTTGCAACATACTGTTCAAAGCTTTTATTATTCATGTGTTGCTTTAGGCCATACAGTTCAAAAAGTTTCCCCCTGCTTTTACGAATACCTGGAGTCGCCCAATCACTAAATAAGAACTTTGTATAAATACTTTTAGTCTTTAGTGGAAAAGTGTTATTAAATTGCGTGTTTAATAGTGAAAAGAACTCGGCGTAGAACTCATTTGGGTCACATATATTATTAAAACCATGAACACATAATTTATTGGCCAAAGAATTATTTAATTTCTCTATGTTTTTACATGTTATTGGCCTAAACCTTATTTGAATTTTTTGTAAAGGCATGTAGGTACAAAACGTTATTGTTTGTCCACTGTGATCAGATGGCAACTTATTTACAATTTGTTTGTGTAAGTAATCACAATTACAAAAAATATTATCTATACAAGTGGCAGAAGAAGCTGTCACTCGGGTTGGCTCCATAAAAATATTTGACAAATCAAATGACCTAAAAAGACTTAATAATCTGACAGTATTTGAGTTATTTTCTAATAAATTAATATTGAAATCACCACATACGATTATAGACTTACTACTAGCAGTAAGTTTCTTTAGCACATCTTCCATTACAGAATCAAACACAGATAGATTCTGGTAACTTGGAGGTCTGTATACGCAAACTATAACATGCTTATCAAGCTCAACACAGGACAATTCAATGGTGTGTTCAACAGACAGTCCGATGATGTCTTTTCGTTCTTTCGATTTAATCGATTTTTTTATTAATATTAATGACCCACCATGTATCATACGTTTTCGGCTGAATTGGCTAACTACACAATAGTTTTCATAATTTATTGACATTACCTGATGACCCTTCAACCAATGTTCTGTTAAACAAATGACATCAAATTTGGCATGTTCTAAAAACAATTCTATTTCCAGTAATTTGGAAGAGCAACCTTGGATATTTTGATGAAATAGTTTTAAAGTATGTTGCTCTCCCTTTGGTTTTTTATTATTATGAGTAACATTGCCAGAAGATACCGTTTTATTATTCTCTAATAATAAGTGGTTATTTGACAGGGTAACTTCTGTTGTCTTACTAACTAGTTTAAAGAGTTATCCGGAGTGACCTCCACAACTATAACTGAAGTGTCTAGAATGCCTGTTTGAGATCCATCAGGAAGAGAATACCCTATCTGACTGGTAGTGGCCTGCAAGGATGTTGGTATTATAGGTGGATCCTCCTTCGTACAACATGATGACTCATAATTGATCACTATGTTGTTAGTATAACTAGACAACACAGACTCGTCACTAAAACTAGAATTTGTTATATTAGCTATAACCTCATTAATATTATATGCTATCAACATAGCAATCATTTGTCTACATTCCCAAGACAGAGATAAAGTTCTCTGAGTCAGCTTAAAACCACTAACAAACTTGTTAGTGTCAAAAAACAATAATTTGTCACTATGACAACATGTCAGCATGTGAATAGTATTGTTCAATTTAAAAATATTATTATTTTCATCATCTGATAAAGTATCAGAGTATGGTAAAGCACACAACATTAGCTTTCCTATATTTAACTTTAATAAGGTGCCGACACCATCCACTATGTCCTTTCTGGTAATACCAGTACTATTACCTAATAGCAAAACCATTGTAGAATAATCATTTAGGTTTGTGTTTACAATTCTTGTAATCATTTGTTTAAAACTTATGTTATGATAAATATGATTGGTAAAACCATGGCTAAGGTAATTGAGTAATATTTTCCCAAAGCCTGACCCTAATTCATCACAAAAAAATATAGACTTATAGTTCTGTGTATCAACACAGGGCTCCGCTGGAAAAGCTAACACCGGCGGAGGCAAGTCAAGCTGAGGCTGAGGAGGTGGTGGTTGGTTGGCACAGCTGCAAGAGAGATTATTAGTCAGAGACTCATACCTCTCAGCATTGCACTTCACCAATTCCAGTAGTTCCCCAGCCTCAAACAATCGCTCACTTAATTGTTGTTGTGAAGTCTCATATTTCTCAAAAATATTCTTAAGCATCAGCATCAGCGAACCGACCGCGGTAAGCTTAGTTAAACCTTCGATCGATCCGTGCGGCAGTTATTATTTAGCCACGAGCCCCTCCCCAGTTTGGCTGTAATAATTAAAATTGCCATTTAGGCCCATTTGCACCACCAATCACTACAAATGTTTGAAGATGACAGAGACAGAATAATGTTTATAACTCGTTTAGCGCTAAATGTGTTTAGTGATTGCCGGTGAAAGTAGGCCTTAGTCTGTAATTATTAGTCAAAAAGTTGAAGCTTGCCCAATCCAAACCATAGATTAGGAAGAGGATTGGGTGAGAATCTTTTTGGTTTGGTTACTTATGGCTCTTGGATAGCTATACTCAGATTATTAAACCACTTTCCTCTGTTCAAATAATTATTTTCATGATTTAAAAAGATGTACATATTACTACCTATTAGATTCTCTGACGTGTTCCTGCGCCTCTCGGACCATGTCAGCATAATGTTGCTGCTCTTTGCCGCTGTTTGAGCGCATCTTCTCCAGCTAACAAAAAGAGACAATGTTAGTCCTTGAAAATCAAGAGCTAAGTGACTTTTATGTCATTGATTAATTGCAGTGATGACACAAATAAGAAAAAGCTCAACATATAGTAAACAAACATGATATTTAAGACAAAAAAATAAGTACACGACCTCAATCTAGATTACTATTGAAATTTCCTAAGTACACAGTGTTACACAAACAAGTGTCACTAGTGTCACTGTGTTTCTATAGTCTTAAAATTGCAGTGCACAATATTATAAGCTCATAAGTGCATAATAGCTCAACATGTAAACAAACAACAAACAAAGGTGATATTTGAGATAAAAAATAAATACATGAAACCAATTTTAAGCAAGACTTCAATCTAGATTACTATTGATTGAGATTTCCTAAGTATACAGTGTTGTACAAACAAGTGTCAAATATTGGAATTGGTCTATTACACCTTTCTATAGGCTTAAAATTGCAGTGATCACACAAAAAGCAATAGCTCAACATGTACTAAACAAAGCGACATTAAAATGTGAGACAAAAGTAAGTTAGTATGTACATGAAGTCAATTTTAAGCCAGACTTCAATCTAGATTACTATTGAGATTTAAGTGTTAAACAAACAAGTATCAAATATTGGACTTGGCCTATTACACCTTTCTATAGGATTATTAACTCTTACCTCTTCAAGCTTCCTCTTATTCTCTCTGTGCTCAGTATCATGAATAATAAACTCCAACACACGCCTGGCTCTGTCCCATTTCTGATATTCCTTCAATTCCTCTTTCTCCTCTTCCAAAGTTTTGAGACGCTCCTCAATTGTTTGCAAGAATTCGTTGATTTTCTCCACCTGTAGAATAGAATGTGTTTTTGTACACCATAGTAACTAAAAATAAGGTCATTTAATATGATTTCCTCAACATCTTGTATTTTATAATAAACTGATTAGGACCTTTATTTTCATACAGTGCATTGTGTAAAAGGAGAAAGAGCAAAATGGTCTATGAGCGGCCAACAACGAAATAGGTATTAAATGAAAGTACTATTACTAAGGACTAACTTTTACTATGAACGTAACATTGCAGCTCATTTAGAAAAAAAAATACATATAGGTAAAATACTTAGATAATAAGTGCAAGAAAATGTGCAAACCCATTTTATAAAATACTTATTAACATTAGTTTATGTCTTCAAAAGTATTTCAAAACGTTGTCAGCATACCGTTTACAAGACTCAGCTCAACAATGGGTTTACTACATGGACTACCTGAGTTCGAACGGCCCAATCAGCTTCGAGTGCAAACAAAAGAGCCGAGGTGTGGGGTGCGTGTGCGTCACTCGGCGCAGTCCTTCGCTTACCCTTGTGACGTTGTGTACTGTGCGCTCATCTACGGATTCTTTTTCAAACGTTTTGACCCTGGCTACCCTCTGGACTGTGTTTCTTCCTAACCTGATAACCTGGCTATTAACTCTGAACTTCTGTACGTTTGTGCTTGTGTACTTGGACTCTGGACTTGTGTACGCCAACGGAACATTATTGAAAAATGGCAGAAAATCGACCTATATGTGTTTTGTGCAATCGATCAGTGGTTAATAGAAGAAGGTTAGAAATAACCCATGCTCTTTTTGAGGAAAATGCTGCCAATGCTCAATATATTATTGAAGCTATAGCTCCACAGCAAGTAAGTATTTTTAGACTATTTTTTGGTTGTTTTTACCCGTATGTACGCACCCTATAGCGGTGATGGCCTCATAATATTGTGTCACGATGTGCATATGCGACACATCGTTGGGTGAAGTGTGGGCTCTTTATTGAAAGTCCACGTTACAGTTTTGATTGTATTTTTATGTACGTCCTTTTAGTGAATTATGTTATTTCCTTAAGCGTATGGTTCTTTTCTAACAATACTTAAGTTATAGTCAAAACAGATCTTCTCTCTCTTTTACACACATGGTGCATATGGAAACAGAGCCAACGTTATCTAGCTTCGAAATATAATAGAGGCCAACCACTCATTAACAATGCGTATGAGCATGACTCATTCGTCACGTTGAAAAAGAGCTCGGCATGTTCTACTATACAACACATGATTTAACTGAAACTGCTGTGAGTTTTAAATACTATGTTATAAACTATTTTCCTTTTCAGGTTGAATACAACGGCCGAGAATACGTTTGTCGACCCTGTTGGCAACGAGCTCAACGGGCTGTGCAGCCAAACAATAACCCTGCCCCGCACGAATGTGTTCTTCAAGTGGAAGAATATTCACGAGTGCCTAGCACCTCGGCAAACTGTATGTTTGACAGATGCCGTAGTGTTTCACGTCGTCGAATGCCTGAGAATGTAAGGATTACTCTTATGTTACATTCTAACTTATTCATACCAGACAGTGCCAGAATATGTGATGCACATTTAACATCAAATGATTGGGAAGAGCTCATTGATAGTCCAAATCTCAGACATGATTTTAACAGCTCTCATTTTGTGCAAATACTAGAGCTTTTTAAAAAAGCTGTTTTAAATAAAAATATTCTGGACTTTGAAGATATTGCAAATATGGATCCTAATGAGATTCATATTCGATTGGGCGTTAGCAGAGATCAATTCAATACAATCTTGGAACAAACGCCTTCTTTGTCTGAGTCAAACGCCAAAACAAAACTAGCCATTTATTTAATGAAGTTGCGAACTGGTGATAGCAACGAGAGATTAGCCACGCTCTTTAACATAAGTAGAAGGACTCTAGAAAGGCATTTAAAAACCGCGCGTGATGCTATATCTCTGGATTTTAAGCCACGACACCTGGGACTCGACCATTTAAATAGAAGAATGGTCGCTGACCGTAATCTTATTGTACCAAACGCGTTATTTGGAAATCCCGAGTCTTCTCCAGAAGAAAGGAAGGCAGTAACAATCATGGATGGAACATATATTTATATACAGAAGAGCTCCAACTTTTCGTTCCAGCGACAGACCTACAGTCTACACAAATACGAAAATCTATTAAAACCGTTCTTAATGGTGTGTTCCGATGGGCATATAATTGATGTTTGCGGGCCCTATGCTGCTACCGACTCAGATGCCAGTATTTTGGAAAGAATTATAAATGACGAAGAAGGCACATTTCACTGGTTTTACCGGGCTGGCGACATATTCATTTTAGATCGTGGGTTTAGAGACGTCTGTGGCGATTTGGAGCGATGCAACTACAGTGCCTATATGCCAGAAACCAAAGACCGCGGTGCAGACCAGCTTACTACTGAACAGGCCAATAGAACTAGGCTGGTAACTCTATGCCGCTGGGTAGTGGAAGTTATAAATGGCAGGTTCAAGCGAGATTTCAAATTGTTTAGGCAAGAATATTTTAATCGCGCCTTAAGTCACATGTTTGAGGACTTTCAAAACGCAGCGGCACTCATCAATGCGTTCCAAACACCAATACAAGATAGTATTCATGCATCATCGTTCGTAAATATAATTAATGAACGTTTTGAAATACCGAACCTCTTAGCGGACTATGTTATCCGTCATAACATAAATAGACAGAGGGCATCATTTGAAAGACTCAGCAGCGACCAACCTATTTTTGAAGACTTTCCGGTTTTTTCTGAAGAAGACCTAATTCTGTTTGCACTTGGCACATACCAAATCAAGTTGGCTCGCAGCTACTACGCTGAACACTTAATTGAAGGCTTATACAATATCGAAGTATACCGGGAGCGACAAATAAGTCAGCTCAGAGATTTTATTGAAGAAGAAGATATTTGGTTATTACGTGTGCGAATACAATCTAGACATGTAAGGTCCAGAATATATTATTCTTATATTGTAATTAACCGACAAAGACAAAATAGAGAAGCAATTGCTCATTATTATTGCAGTTGTTTGAGTGGAAGGCGCACAATCGGTTGTTGCGCACACGTTATGTGTGTAGTGTGGTATCTGGCATGGGCTAGACATCAAGACGAGGATATTTTATTACCGGCATCAGAACTCAGTGCTATTATTGTACATTAAATGTATGAATGTGGACGAGGCAAAAGGAGTATGTAAGGATCGTAGCAAGTGGCGTTCTGTGGTTTCTGCCTACCCCCATGGGAAAAGGGCGTGAGTTTATGTATGTAAATGTATGTAAAATAAATGTATTGAAGTAAACAAGTCATTTTATTTTATTTCCTTATTTTTAAGACTAAATCTTAGTAATTAATACGCTAAATCACAGGCTTACATATCTAAAATAAAAATGTATTTAGTTCCATTAATAATGACACTACAGATATAAAACTTCTTGAACCCGTTATTGTAGGGTGATATTAAACCAAAAAAAAATAAAATGTTCCTGGCCGCTGATAGACCAAGTGCCGTACGATTTTGCCCATTCTCCTTTACGAATGCGTCAAAGGCATAGAGCGGCGATTTTTATTTGCAGTTTAAATAAAACTCATCTCATGTCACCACATCTTGGTTTCAGCTAGCTAATTAGGAAAATGTTACCTTTCCAACAGTCTCTTTGAGAATAGTGACAGATTCTTCTCTGCGTTCATCATACACGCGGGTACCAGCCACTTCTCTCAGGAGCTTTAATCTGTGGGAGTCAGGTGCTATGGCCATTTGATTAATCTGTAATAATATAATTATAAGTAATTAAAGAGATGTTAGCTTGCCAGTTGGGCATAATACATTATTATGAGGTTTTTATTCAAAATTTATATGGGAAAGGAACCAGGCTAAAGTACAGTACCTGGCTGTACATATGACACATCAAATTTTACTATTGTTTGGCTGAGTAGTGTTGTTGCTGTCACTAATAGCTGTGTCTCTAGTATCTTTCTGAAGCTTGAAGTGTCATATCTCCAGCCTGGGTACTGTAATATGAAATTTGCTAGTTTCACATGACATATTTAGGGCCACTTGTATTAAATTAAAACATCATTCAATTTCTGTCAATTGTTTGAATTTGACAGAGAAAAGGGGAGGTATATACAGGCAGTGGGTGATTCCAGTGATTTGGGGTGAAAGTAAGCAGGCCTAAGAGAGTTAAAAGTTGCAATTTTTCCTTACCTTTCCCTGTTTTACTATATAGTAAGGGTTGGAGTTCGACAGGCCAGCACTCTCAAGTAGATTGAGTACCTCAGAGCGAGGCACAACTTTCTTGTTAAGGAAGAACTGATCCTTCTTTGATCCAATGACTCGGCGGAGGAAGATTTCATCTTTTTCAATCTGAATCGCACTTGTGTTATAATATAATTATATTTTTCATTTAAAAATCTGATCTTAATTTGCTTTTTAAAGATAGCAAAATAATATAAATTCTAAAATTGACCAATTAGTTAATTGATGTAAAAGTTTATAGACTAAAATATACTTAATAAAATTTCCAAAAATAGTTCAGATACACTACATTTTCTGTTCATAATAGGTATGTATGAGCAAAACCATGTAATATGTTAGTTCTGTTGTTTTGCATCATTAAATACACACATGTACAAAACAATTATAAAAAAAGAGAATTCAACATTTAAAAGATATTTTTATCAGGTGGAATAGAAAGTTGCCCTACTTTGCTGTATTTATCTTTTTTTTGTGTGTTTAATAATATGCTTTAATTATCTGAACAGAAAGTGAAAACCAGTTCTACATAGATAAAGTAACAACCCTTTACATAATACAAACTGTATTTCGGGTTCAACAAAGTAAGCAAAATAAATATATCTGAATGTTCTCATAGAGAAAAGAAAGGTTTCAAGAAAAGTCTTGTGAGTTTTTGAAAAGTATTATTTAAAGTAAAGCAACACTTATATTTAAATACTTCCTGCAGTCTGCATTCAAATGATTTTAAATTACAGTATTGACAACATAACTTACAAGAAAATGTTACTTACGGGTATCCTGTTATCAGAATTGTCGAAGATGATCTCAACAAAGGCGGAGATAACCCTAGGGCCAGTACCTTCGTGTAACAGGGCGAGACGCTGCTCTGGTCGTAGATGAGAGAACTCATCACTTAGCACAAACTGAATGGCTGAAAATGATCAACAATAGTGATAAAACAGTTCAGGTATTTCAATAATATTGGTTAATATTTATTACTTGGACTTGTCTTGAAGAAAATGTGGGGTTATGAGGGGTTGGTGTGTAGCCTAGGATCAATATACTTCAGCCACTTCATGCTAAAATTATGGTTTACTTCATATGCCATTCGTCAGTACTTACCATGGAAAAAGTTACTTTTCCCGGAACCATTACGCCCGACAACGACATTGTGTCGTTTATCGAATGGGTCCACAACAATTTGCTCTCGATAACTTTTGAAACCCTGGATTATCACCTGTAAACAGAGTCACTTACAATAGCGTCACTTCTAGTTACGATAATTTACAAAAGAAGAAACATATTTTACGACTTTAAAACCACGAAAACTTTAAGAAGTAGATAATTTACCTGTTTTATATGCATTGTAACAGATCGTTAGTATAAAAACTTTAATATTGTTTATTTATAGTGAAACGTTGACCAAGACCGCCATTTCGAAACGCCAAAAATTGACGTTGACGTTTCGCGCCGAACCCACTACGCGGCGGCCATTATTCACAGATTATGCAGGCACAGCTGGCAGGGCAAAGCGATCGGATATGCCAAGGTTTTTTTTTATTTTTGCTTTGTTTTTGTAATCTTATACTTTGTCGTTGGGTGATGTTATGTTCTAAAATTATTTTTTACTAGTGATTAAATACGTAGGTCACACTATAAGTTTTGCGTAACTTAAAAAAACCACATGTTATAACCAAAATTTTATGTTTATTGCTTTTCAAAATACTCTCCTTTACATTTTAAACATTTTTCCATGCGATCGAACCATTTTTTAAAACAGGAGGACCACAGATCTGAAGGCATGTTTTCTAAGTGTTGATTGAACGCTATCACTGCCTCTTCGGAGTTGGTAAAAGTGAAACCTCTCATCAAATCTTTGATTTTGGGGAAAATACAGAAATCACATAGGGTGCTAGGTCGAGGCTATGCGCAGGATGGGTGACGAGTTGTACGTTTTCGGAAGCTAAAAATGACTTTGTTTTGATGGCCGTGTGTGAAGAAGCGTTGTCATGATGTACTTAGGAGAACGCGGCTTTTGGGTCGTCTTTCGCGAACTTTTTCTAACACCCTGGGTAAACAAATGGTAGAATACCACTCGGCATTAAACTCTTTTGATCTTCAAGTGGAATTGTACAGATGGGACCCGTAGCTGAGAAAAAAAACGCGATCATTTTTTTACCAACATTTCTCGCCTGCCTTACTTTTGTTGGCCTGTTCTCATTTTCAAACACCCATTCACAAGATTGCTGTTTTTTTCGGGTTCAAAACAATAAATCCACGTTTCGTCTCCTGTGACATTGTCCTAAACAGCATTAGAATGTCCGTGGTCGTACTTTAGTAGCATCTGTGAGCACCATTCCACGCGAGCCCGCTTCTTCTCCGCTGTCAGTTCGTGAGGGATCCAACGACAACAAAGTTTCCGAACTTTCAATTCTTCGTGTAAAATTTTCTGAATTTGGCTCATACCAATCCCCAATAGTCCTCGAATTGTCTCATAGGTAATCCGCGGGTTTTCTTCAATTAGCCGCTTAACAGTAGCCACATTATTTTCGTTGACGGCAGTTGAAGGCCGCCCTTCACGAAATTCGTCATGTAAAGAAACTCGACCTCTCTCAAATTCAGCAAACTATCACCTCACGGTGCTCAAACAAGGTGCTTCTCTCCCAAAACCATTTTAAAGACGAGCGGCACAGTCTTGCGGAGAGAAAAAACTTTTAAAATCATAAAAAATCATCGCTCTAAAATCTTTTCGACTTAATTCCTTTCGTTGCGTACGTAGAACTTTGACGTGTGATAAAAAACAATTGACAAATGATTTCCCGCCAATTGTTTTTTTTTTATTACTAAGAAGGTTGCAACGTTTAAAAAAATATAACATTCGAAATTCAAATAGTTCCGATTAGCTAGAAGCTTACAGCATTAAACCAACTTAATGCTCTAAGGCTAGAAGTGCAAAACTTTTAGTGTGCCCCATGTATTATGTTTGAGAATACGAGTAGTTTAAATTTGACAGATTTTGTATTTGCTACAAACAATATCAATTACTTTCTTTCTTATCTAGGACAGAGCTATCACCTCAGGAATGTGTGAATAATAAATTATGATCATTAACTTGTTGTTTTCTTTCCATCTTTGTCACGTGTTTACAAAACTAAAGGCCTCAATGTCGTCACAGACACACCTTTGGTATTTATGTAGGTATGTACCTATAAGGTATGACAAATATTTAAAAGGTATATCATGAAACTTCGAAACATTATAATATTTAAAAGCATGAAACGTCGCTGAATGATTCAATCAAAGTACTTCCTTCCTTCCTTGCCTTCCTAAGCCTTACCTTCGCTCAGCAATAACTCAACAACACCTTTTTTTTTCATGGATGTCCGCCGCCCTGGGGCGGGCGGCGGGGTCTGTCAGACAACACGGGTGTCTCACAACCACGCCGGGGGTCGCGGGAACGTACGATCCTTCCGCAACCCCCGACTGGTGCCGGCCCGCCACCGCTGCGGGCCTCTTCGGGTCTGGGGGGGGGGGGGGGGGGGAGTGAGGTGTTTGACTTCCCCCGCGACGTCTAAGAGGGGCGCGCGTGGAACACTACGCGCCGCCACCTGGGGTCCTGATGTGTGGGGGGCGACGGACGTCTCCGAGTCCGTCGCCCCTGGACCCATTTAGGGGGGCTGGAAGAGGGCATTGTCCGCCCTCCGCCGACGCCCGGTGCGCCTTCTTCGGGCCGGGTGAGTAGATGAGATCTCCCTCTCCCTTTCCGCAGCCTCCTTCTGCGAGACGACTGTTTCGCAGAAGGAGACCACCACGTCTAAGGACTCGGCGCTGCCGACTATCGACTCGACTATGGCCGGCAGCGACAAGTCACTGCCTACTTCTGAGATGAGGGCACGGCGCGGCTCCTCCCAAGCGGCACACTAACTCAGCAACACCGAACCCAAGATGTAGGCTGCGAAGGTCACCTTTTCCACCGATCGATGTGCTAACTTATCAAATGTAACTAAGTAGGTACCTATCATCTTCATCATCATTTTAGCCAATAGACGTCCACAGCTGGACATAGGCCTCCCATGCCTCCATCGGAATCATCCAGCGGAATCCTCCAGCCTTCACTAAGTGCCTAAGCTTTGTTATTTCCGATACATTTTATGTAGGTAGGTACGCAAATATAACACTAGATTTCTCAACAGCTCCACATAGTGTAGGTACCTATACCGTTGTACTGTTTGCTGATGCCACCTCTCTTATCTTTAAAGTAGACAGGAATAGACAAGATTTGAACGACGTAAACAGTGCACTATCAATGGTTACGGATTGTTTTACCACGAATAACCTAGTTCTCGATGCCAAGAAAACGAAATGTATAAAGTTCGCCTTACTGAATGTTAGAACTCTATGGACCCAACATCGTCTTAGATAAATAGGAGCTTGAAATTGTAGACTCGGCAGTTTTTCTGTTCTTATCAGTTGATGCCAAACTTCAGTGGGGATCACACTATCAAGCCTAGCAGGAAGGCTTAGTTCGGCCGCCAACGCCGAGCCGCCGCGCCGCGCCGTCAGGAAAGTAAGACAATACACTGACTTTGATACAGCTAGGCTAGTCTATTTTAGTTATTTTCATAGCGTTATGTCCTACGGCATTCTGCTGTGGGGCATGTGGGTAGGGCTTGCAATCCGGATATCCGGATATTCGTATTATCCGGATATCCTCTGATTTTCAAATCCGGACTTTACTTGCATCACCATCCGGATTTTTCGGATGTTACGGATAGTTGTATTTCTCTTTTAAATATTAAATAAAAAGCAGTCATCTGTAAAGTACATAACCGTTATTACGTTATTTATTATTTTAAATCAAAATAAATACACAAGAAATTGAAGAGTGAAAGAACACTATCTTTCCACTTCGTCATAGTTGCGTATATATTAATATTCTAGTGTTATTTATTTTAGAAGTATGTATGTATGTATATTCTCATACTATTCGTTTTATTTTATTAAGTGAATTGTTTTTGATTTTATGTATTTTATTTTCTATTTTAGTCTTACACACGCTGTCTACATCTCTAAATCTGCTATCCTATCGCAGGTATGCTGGAAGAGATTTCATTAGAAATAAGCATCACCTTTGTACCTATTTTTCTGTTTTTTTTTCTTCTTGTCTGTTTATATAAGTGTGTACATAAATGGTTAAATAAATAAATAAGACTCCGATGGTGAAGAAGGTTTTATTGTAGCTACAAGTAATGTACATGCAACTGGTCGTAGAACTGAAGTTTGTTTACAAGATTATAACGAAATAATAAAAAGAGCTAAGAAAAGTAGTCAAGAATTCAAGATGTCTAAAAAATCACCGACCAAGTCTGCGGTGCTTTATAAATACACCGCAGAAGGAAAACAAAAGAATATATGTAACCATTTAGGAACTTCCATGAAAGAAGATTCATTAGATTGTTTAAGCTTTTTAAGATCATATTTCCAGAATTTGGATAAACAATCATTAAAGAATTTCGTAATTTATATTTTATAGGGCAATTTGATTATTTTGTTCATTTTTGTTTTATTATATTTGATTTATACAATTGATGTTTAATAATTGAGCTGATTTGCCAGGGAAAGAGATATTGTTATTTAATTATTATGTTTTCAATAGGTTGATTTGATCGGGATGTTGTGATATGTGATAAATGTAAGATCTAATTTATAATTACAACTGTTTTTATAGAAGAAAAGATACAAATGATTTTTGCGGTTTCGTTGTTTTATTGTATAATTTTAGATCTTTTTTATGTGATTGTTACTTGAAATATTGGTATAGTTTATTATTTCTTTGTCATTTTGCTTGAGAGACTGAAAAACGTGTCACAAAAGCTTATCAGTATTATTTATAATAAAAACTAAAAAAATATCCGTATTATCCGCATTATCCGGATAATCCGGATACTAAAATATTAATATCCGCATTATCCGGATAATAAAAATGAACGGATATTGCAAGCCCTACATGTGGGGCAAAGCCGCTAATATTCAAAATATTATACAACGTGTCGTTTTGTATCCTCGTCAAATTTCAGGAGGCTGTTATGAAAGACATAAATAATCAAATAAAATTACGATCCTGCTCAATAATTAATACATTCTTGTTGTTTTAGATATTTAAGTTTGACAGTATTTCAGAATACTCTACTTTCAAAGAACAGAATCGCCCCGTTGCGTATACGGTAGGCAGTGTCGTACGACTATGTCGCTGTGTGCATGCGTCACACGGACCCTACACATGCCGATTTCCGAAAATTACAAAATTTAAAAATAAATGCCTACTTATTTTATTATTGATTCGTGTCGAGAATCATTAGCATAGTTCCCTCCTCGAATTTGACGAGGATGCAAAACAACACCTTGTATTTGTTCCCCAAAAACGAGCTGTTCGAGCAATTTACCAGCTAGGTGCTAGAGTTACCTACTCTCGGAGATTTTTTTAAAGATATTGCTATTCTCACGGTATCATCACAATTCATCTTCGTCAACATCATATGGTTCATAACCCATTTATTGGGCTTGGTATACCTACTTTTATTACAAGCTTCCCTCTTATTTGCTAGATTTGCCTTTTAAAGCGTTTAAAGCGAAATTAAAATCCAAACTTTATTCAAAGGCATTAATTCTATTAACGATTACTTAAACTATACGAATAGTTGGTCGCTGTGATTAACTCAAGACAATGTTTATGTTCTTTCTCCAGAAATAGCTTACCTACTGATAAGTCATATGAGTCCTTATGTACCTACAATTGTTTATTTTATTTGATTAAATTAGTCAATTTAGTTTAATTTTATTTTCATTTATTATATTGACATATTCTGCATTTTTTTTTGTGTGTTGCATTGCAATATGTGGTTAGATATCGACCTCGACAATTGATCATATTATTCTTTTGAGCAACCGGCAGCAAGTTTGTCATGCTCCCTTACACGTCACTGCTTGTGGTAGCGTCGCGGGTCGGGTTGCCTCCTTCCCTCAAATATGGCGAGGGGGTAATGGCTGAACTTTGCATCGTGCTCGTGCTTGTGGTGACAGGTCATCTTGCTGACTATGGTTTTGTTATTGTTATTAGTAATCAACTGTTTCTTTATTTTACTTCGAAGGTCCTAGTTCATCGTTTGTGAGTTCAAGTTACAGCTACATAAACATAATGCAGCATTGTAAATGTAAGCCGGCAGGCCCTTTATGCCTGGAGGCTTTTAGTTAGGTATCAAAATTTGTTTACGTTTTTATTATTATTTTATTTCTGCTTGAGTATAGTTGTCAATGTTTTTGTTGGTAGGTACATTGGCGTATGCTAGCTGACAAAGCTGCTAAAAGAGTGTCAATGGAGTTTCTTGCCCGTTCTTCTCCATGTACCTACTACGCTTTGGAATGGGCAACTAGCTTCATCTTTCTGACTGACCGACCCCTTTGACAATTCAAAAGTGCCTGTGTGTGCGGAAAAGTTTTTTTCAATTTGTGACTTTTTGAGTACTCCAACGATGGTTGGTCCCATAGAAGTTTTTGATCAGTATTAGAAACAGGATCGATTGGCATCAAAAAATGTTTTTGTGTAAAATGGCTATTTTCTTGCTAACTGTATTTTTTTTTGAAAATCTGTGTATGGGGATCAAAATTCCATAAAAAAATATGGATAGTCTCCTAAGACCATTTTCGCGTAGCTGCAACGGATAAGGTACTTCCCCTTACTGCCCCGCTGAAAGTTTCCACCCTGTATATATATATTTTTTTTGTATGGCATCTCGCAGTTGGCCTTGAGAGGCCGTGACTGCTTAACCGGTCAATCCTGTGGTGCCTTCGAGCTAACTCAAAGCCTCCAGCCAGGGGCATAATATTAATTATAAACTAAGCGACCATCACCTATGGGCACCCCCTGTGGGGTACGAACCTCGGCTTAGGGCGTCGCTGGAGGAGGACAGCAAGTTGGGAACAGGTTGGATCAAAATGGGTTCATTATTATTAATGGGTAAAACTACTGTCTCAGCTACGCCACCAGCTGGCTCTGCGGATCCGATCAAGGGGAAGGGGAATTTATCGGGGAGGATCTCTATATTTTAGGATTACACATGACTATATAGGATTGATGAGTACACACACATAGGTAGGTAAAACATAGGACACACAATACACCTCCAAAGGCGGTGTAAAAAAAAACTATTTTGTTTTATTTTAATACACACTAATTGTAACACTTAAAATACTATTTGCCTTAATGTAATTCTAAACTGATACAGTAGTTTTAATTAATGTAAACAAATTACGTGTAACTAAAAATAAAACAATTACTAATTGTGGTACAAATTTAGTTCTATTTTTGTGAATGGTGTCTACTTTTCCATTCTTTAATATTTTGAGATTTGGTGACTCATCAGAAATCATTCTGTATGGACCAGTTTAAACATTATCTAATTTATTAAACATATTATTTTTAACTAAAACTAAGTCATTCAGATGATAAGTTGTTGGATTTACATTTTTATCATAACGTTCTTTTTGTTCTAATTTTCTTTTGAGTAGGTTGTCTCGTGCCTATTTCAACGACTTTTGTAGTCTAAATTTTAACTCAAATGGATAATAATCGTAATTATCTTTGTCTAGAGGTCCTACTAAGTCAATATACCTAAATTCTCAAATACAGTAGGTATGCGCTGTGGTAGTTATCTCCATTGGTGCCGATTCTCTTGTCACAAAATTCTCTAAACTAGACTAAAAATCACCAAAATTTAGTTTATTCCTGTCAAACGACGATTTCCCATTCTGAAATTGACTAAAGTGACACAACAAATTTTAGTTTGACAGCACTAAGATGGCACTGAGATTATAATTTAGTGAAAATGGCAATTTTGCTATTCTGAATTTTACGTCTTTCACCAAAAATTTTGATTGTCGTACCTAACTAAATCTGCCTGTTTTTAATCGCGATTAAAAAGGTGTGGAATAAAATTAGTTGTCATGAACTAAAATTCATACCAACACCTCGACTTCAGATGCAAAAACAGTACTGTATCTTTTTTTCTTTTCTTTTGCTTATATCTCGAAAACGGTGCGTCCTATCGCAAAAATAATGAACATTTCGACCCCCTTTATAAAACCCCGGAACATCTAAAATCCAACGTGTTGGTAATTTTTTTTTTTTTTCATATTTTCCATACAAAAAGTGAAAAATTCCATACAAAACATGTCGAGGCTGCAAAATAATGCGCGACTCTGGCTCTAAAAAAAATCACGTGGTACGGCAAACAAGTATCACGTGGAGTCGCAATTGCCAAATTTGATTTTAGATGTGTCAAAATTATTTTTAAATTTAGAGATTTTATTTTGCAGAATAGCGTTAAGATTCTCATAGCCAAAAGTAAGGAATTTTAGTGATAGTTTAGTACCTAAGTTTAGTTCGGTGTACAACAGAATCGGCACCATTGGTTGTTTAATAGTAGAGGAAACGTTTGTTTTTGACATTTATCGCATCGTTTGACAAATTCTTCAAAATATCATTTTCTAACCCTGTCCAATAAGATTTTTTTTTAAATATTATTGAACATTCGTCTCACACCCGCGCCCGCCGCCCGGTATCAACTAACCACGAACATGTTTTATTATTTGAGGTCAACTTTAAATACATACATGTAATAATTAGTATCAGTAGCTAAAATAATCTTACTCACGAGAAAAAACTGATTTATTGTTTCATTATTTTCCGATCCCGTTAAAACTTGAACCGAACGATTATTCATTTCATCATTTTGGCTTATCCTTTGGTTACTGCAATTTCTATAATAGGATTTACCTCTACCACGCGATGATCCTCGACCACGCTGTGTGGCTCCCCGGCTCTGCTGCTGCGTCTGCGCACCCCACGGTGGTTGTGGTGGCCGCGACGAGCACTGAACTAATTTTTACGACCTCCTTTATAATATGCCCTATTATGCCTTAGTTCACAATTGCACTAACTACAAAATTGACGATTTTGAGGAGAGCGTTTTAAAGTTTTTTAAAGGTTAGACGTGAACAGTACGAAAACAAAGTAAAATAATAAAACAACTATGCATCTATTCAAAAGACTAGTCCTTTAACTCCATCATATCTCAATATTGGAATATTAGTATAACCATAACAATAAAAAAATTGCTAAATAAACATACAACCCCCCATTTAATACATTTGTGCACTAATATTGATTAGGTATGTTGACATGCAGTAAGTGAAGAACTCAAAATATTTGACAGCTTTATCAGGCTGGTTCAAGGTCCAAGAATTAATAATAAACCAGTGATTCATATTCATAATGTTTATGTTTTCTATAAAACACAAACAGATTTTTTTTAAAACGTTGCCCCACACTAGGAATTTCTCCTGTATCGTGGGTGCGTTTACAAACATTTAAAACTCACTTATACAAACAGCCAGACCCGGAACAACTACTTGTAGGTCATACAAATATTTGTTCCGTGCGGGAATCGAACCCGCGACACGCAGCGCAGCAGTCAATCGCTTAACCACTGCGCCAACTGTGTCGTCAATTATGTGTTTTCAAATTACAATAAAAAAAAACGAACACACAATAAAAATTTTAAGAGGACTAAGCTCAATTTTTATTGTAGACCAATCTATAGTTATTTCTCAAATTAATTAGTTTCTTAGTAATTACAAATTAGAATATTACTAATCAGTCTTCAGTTTGGTAACAATAATTAATTATCTTTCCAGATAATGAGAAAAATCATTAAATTTCTTCAACAATGGGCTGTTAAACCTGATCGTCAGACGATTCAGTGTCACTACAATTATTGTTAACAATAGCAGCAAAAGTGGATGGTATACCTAACATTGTAGTATTGGTCGTATTCTTGTGGATTACCTCCATCTTTTAAAAGTGATAACAAGTCTTTTTTTCTTTCTTTGCGAAACGATTTTGTTGATGATGCATATCTGTTTATTTTTTGTCGTTGTCTTTGGTTTACTAATGTCTGTTTCTTTGAAAAGTGGATCAGTCAAGTCCCTCTCTCTCTTTCTTCAGCCGTAGCCATTTAATTTTCAACCACTGCACTTGCTCATTTTTTGTCGTATTGGAATTCAAAGTTTTTTCTAATCCCTTGAAATCATAGAATTCCTCGTGTTTCATAATAATAACATTGTAGGGTTTCGGCTTGATTCTAGCAGACCCTATCACCAAAGCATATTTACGCAAAGTGAATAAATACCTATGCTTTTATGTTTTCGCGCTTTTTCTATACATACATGAATTGAATCCACTTCTAAATACGAATGCCCCGATTCCATGAATTTTAAATCGATCGTGCCTAAGTGAGGTAAATTATTGACAGCATAAAAGCCGCTAGAGTTACACATTTATTGCGGTTCTGACCGCTACATGTGTCAGAAAATGATGCGACGTGAGTACTAACAGTTTCGGGACTACAAAGATATTTCAACAATATCGATTCGATTTCAGTAGAGCCTTTTCCCATAAATAGCAGTAGCCAGTGTTGTCGTGAGAATCTACGATCGTAAAATTGTACATCGATAATTTGCGCAAATAATAGATTTTGCAATCTCCGGCAAAAGGTACCGATAGAATAGCTTGAAGATCGAATGTTATAGCCCGGAAAGCACCATCGGAATCCAAGCATCTTTGCTTATCTTCTTTTTTCATAATCAGAGCATCAATTTCGCTTTTTTTGTGGTCATCGTATTCTTCCTGTAATCTGACAATAAAGCAGAGAGCTTTATTGTCGGATCGTTTATAGGTACACGTTGCATTTTGTGGACTGGTCTTTCTTCGGCTTGTAAAATGCGTATCTTGGATTATAAGAGTGGACAATATTTTGATACACTTAAGGCGATAGCTATTATCTTTTCTAGACAAACATTTTCTTTCTACATTTTATATAAGCGACTCAAGTTGAGACCACTGTCCAAATAATGTTTTTTAGATTTTTTTCGACAATAGTGGGATTCAACTCGAGGGTACTGGTGAATATGCTCTTTTACAAAGTTGATGGACGCCACTGAAGTAATGTGCTATGACTATAGCTTGAAAGGATTTAATGCATTTGTGCACTTTTAAAATTGCCAAACCCCTTTAAGTAATAGTAGATTATTAACCAAGGGGATAAAGCAGTGTCTTCTGTAGCGGGTGACGATTTAAATCGCGAGCGTAATGAAGGACTCGAGGTTTACTCCCGAGCGTAGCGAGGGAGTTAAAAACTTAAATCACGAGCGAAGCGAGGGATTTAAGACGAGTCCTGAGTGTAGCGAGGGCATTAAGTTCACCCAAGACTAAGACAGCTTTATCACCGAGGAAAATACTCTACTTTTCGTACCCTTTGCGAAAAAATTAACACAATAATAATATGAAATAAGAATTTATTAAAAATAACGACAATTAAACGTATTTTTTGAACATTAACTTATATAGACAAATAAATTAAAATAAACTTAACGTTTATGTATTTGAAGAAAACAAAAACGCGGCAAATTCCTTGACTAATATTTTTTTGTCGGAAAAGCAAAGGCATCAAGCTCATACGGCCTCGTCGGTTTTCGTAATTTTATTTAATCATAACTGCATAATAAATGCGTATTCCTTTTTCAAAAAGATGTGTAATGCTTTATATACAAACTCAATGGTGTAAACACAGATGTAGTTCAGTATAAATTTCGGTAAGTATTCCAAATTTAAATCACATTCTCCCCCTAGAGGATGAACGAAATTCAGTACAATTTTCTTTCCCTGTTTTTAACAGATTAAACATGACTATTGTTAAGTTCGCTTTTTGTGGCATAGAATGTCACTATTTTGAGCAAGTGGTACGAAAAAAGTATTTAATACACTTGTAGAAATTTATTTAATACAACTGTGAGCTACGTTTTTGGTAGAACGAGACGGATTATCGGTATTTTGATATGCGCAAACGAAAGAGCACGACATTTAGTGTATTTGGCACTAAAAACATTTTGCAGTTAGTAGAATTATGAACTAAGGCATCGTTATAATAATCATTCCGAGAACCACGATAATTCTGCTGTCTCCCTCTCGGAGAATACATACCTAGGATCTCACCGGAACCTGAAGACATACCAGCCGTGGATGTCTCCTCACCCTTCGCACCTCGTATCGCGTCTATCATGGACTCGTAGTTCCTAGCTGCGATGATAGTTGAAAGACGCCGCGCGCCGGCGCCGTGGTGGTTCCGCAAGGCATCGGAAAATCTTTTAATTACTAACTTTTAATTCTAAGGTTAATTATATTGAGTAGTTTCAATAAAAAAATGTTACTAGGATACTAGTTAGACCTTTATTGACGGATAACTACCTATACTTATGTTATAAAAATATGCCACTTTGAATTGTAAAATGATAAACACTCCATATTTATTAAATATCCTGATTACTACTATTATCACTAATATTACTATTACTTGTACTAGCCATTGAACACAACTCTACAATTCGATTATACAATGACACAAAGTCAACATATTTTTTTTCGTTTTGGCCCACTTTACCCTTCTTTATATCATTAGATATTAACCAAAAACTTTCTTTGCTTCAAACAACTTTTTCTTTGATACGATAGATACCTTGTCTACGATCAGGGCCAATTTTTATATACCTAATATGTTTTTATAACTATAAGTTCCTCATTTATAGGTTCTAAGGAATATGCCATATTAACTTACCATCATTAACAGTGATAGTATAATACGTAAACATAACTTAATATTATTATTTAATATAGGAAGTGAGGAAAAAATAAATTATTACGATTATGCACTTTAAATTATAAAGTTCAAAGTCCATTGTACGCGCTTGTAGTTTGCCGCTTATTTAACCTCATTAGAAATAGCCGAAAACTTATTTACGCTTTATCAACCAAAACCGAATTCTCAACTCAAAAAAATCTCAACCTTGCCTGGTCTAGGCCGCCTGTGTCCTATTCCAGGAGCATCACCAATCTGCGTCGACCTCGATGTCCAAAATATTGAATTCCTGTAAATCTCCTGATTTATCCAGCGTAGGTAAGTACATGGCAACGTCGATACATCCGCAGAATAAAATACAGAACACCGATCCCCAACACCAGCACCACTATATTCAGCAGTATAGTGATGCTATACACATGGAATTTCACCTCTTCCAAATGTGCGTCATTAGAACCGCCAGCTGCGTTTTGCATCACCAAGGTCTCCTCATTAGTTTGCGAACCACCCATTGTTGAGTCTAAAACCGCAGAACTTTTAGAAACCTCGTTTGACTGGTACGAGTGACTAGGTACGACCCAAGCAGCACACATAGCTGTATACTCACTGGACAACAGATTTTTTGAAAACTCGAGGCTGTTATGCTTTCTGTACAAGGGCTGTATAACCGGCTACACAGCTCTTATAATTCTAAATTTAGCCCCAAATTAACCAGCCCTGAGCATTATAGTAGCTTGTTAACAGCTGTCCACAGCATTGTAAGAGCTGTACATGGGCTGTACAATGGCATAGAAAGCTGTCAACAGGCCACTATCCAGCTCCTTTACTTCTCTTAGACAGCCAAAAGATGGTTTATGGCTTAGTAATGGCTATTGTTAAATCTAGAAATAAATAGCAACAAAAAACTATTGGTGCAGCGCAAGTGTTACATCAAGGCGGTCTTACTATTTCTGTGGACAAATAATAATGGTGCCGATTCTCTTGTCACAAAATTCTCTAAACTAGACTAAAAATCACCAAAATTTAGTTTATTCCTGTCAAACGACGATTTCCCATTCTGAAATTGACTAAAGTGACACAACTTAACCAAATTTTAGTTTGACAGCACTAAGATGGCACTGAGATTATAATTTAGTGAAAATGGCAATTTTGCTATTCTGAATTTTACGTTTTTCACCAAAAATTTTGATTGTCGTAACTAAATCTGCCTGTTTTTAATCGCGATTAAAAAGGTGTGGAATAAAATTAGTTGTCATGAACTAAAATTCACACCAACACCTCGACTTCAGATGCAAAAACAGTACCTACTGTATCTTTTTTTCTTTTCTTTTGCTTATATCTCGAAAACGGTGTGTCCTATCGCAAACATAATGAAAATTTCGACCCCCTTTATAAAACTCCGGAACATCTACATACCAACGTGTTGGTAAAAAAAAAATTTTTTTTTTTATATTTTCCATACAAAAAGTGAAAAATTCCATACAAAACATGTCGAGGCTACAAAATAATGCGCGACTCTGGCTCTAAAAAAAATCACGTGGTACGGCAAACAAGTATCACGTGGAGTCGCAATTGCCAAATTTGATTTTAGATGTGTCAAAATTATTTTTAAATTTAGAGATTTTATTTTGCAGAATAGCGTTAAGATTCTCATAGCCAAAAGTAAGGAATTTTAGTGATAGTTTAGTTAGTTTAGTTCGGTGTACAACAGAATCGGCACCAATGTCTAACATAATTAGGTTTTTGTGGAGTATGCTCTAGTTCAGCCAACGGCCTCGCCTGGCCCACGATCTATATTGACGCAGTCTCATAAGTATGTTATAGGCGGAAAAGCCCAGCAGTATCTAAGAATTTTAGTGTGTTGTCCAAGGAAAGCTTATTTGGATAAATGCCAACATACTTCTTTTGTGGGGAACACCCCCAGTAGGCAAGGACACTGTGTGTTTAAGCGACTCACTCCCCACATGTGGCCTTGGTTGGCCTTCCGTTAGCTATAGGGAATCTAATACTCCCTGTTCTAGGGGCTCCTCCCGCAAAAAGATAAGGTAGGTATAATTTTCCGATATAAAACTACCCTCCTCTCCGATGAGTAGTGAGCCGACTGATAATATTATCTTCCCTGTTTGATTAAAAGAAAACCAGTTCCAATAACAGACAAAAAACAGACAAATAATTAGGTACTTATTGGAAAGAAATATAAGAATGATTTCTATGATTACTAAAGATTACAAAATGCACGTTCGCATGCACATTCATGCACAAACTATTTTAAAACGATAGCAGATCTTAAATTATAAATTCAGATGCCACATTATATGCTAAGCTGCGACAACCATACGTAATAATAATTATAATGAATTCGAATTAATGAGGTTACTGAACTATTTACCCGACCTTGCGAATAATTCTGCGCAGGATTCTTCTAAAAGCTAACGATATTTGCTTTACAATCCTGCGCTGTTCGCGGAATAACGAATCAATTAATTCTAATCAAATCAACGTTAACGTTTTATCCTCAGCGTTATCTAACAAAAATGTTAATGAAAACACCTATGCTCCATAGGTTTAGGTAGATAAAAAAGCGTAAACAAAAAAAAAAAACACGTGACTCATAGATGCTAAACCTTTTATTTCAAATGTTAAAATCATAATATAAAGAGCTTCGATTTTTGATCATATAAATATATTGATTATATTGACATGTATATTATATATAGGCTCTTTATAATTCTGAATCTGAATGTGATGAACTATCTGTCACATTAATAATAAAGCGTTCAGTGGTATCATCTTGTCTAATTTAAACATTTTCTGTTCTTCTTTTATTACGTGACCCTCGCAATTCACAGCAGCACATTAGCTAAAGTCTCTGGCAAAATAATTTTTAGATCAACCATTTTAAAAGTTTTTCTCGACTACAAAACCCTTAACTTGAGCCCATATTAACTCAATTGAATTGAGCTCACAGTGATATGGTGGCAGGCACAATACTGTGACACCATTTTGTTGTACTCTTCAATTTAGCAACGTTATCTAAGTCGTTGTATTTTCTAAAAGGTTTGGGGAACCTGTCTTTTTGGGCTCTTTGCAAGAGACAGATTACAAAATATTATATCCTATAATAAATCTAACTAAAATATTGTGCTCAAGCAATTACATCTACGAAGAGTAGTTAAGATTATATGATAAAGTTTAACATACTATAATAAAAGAGGAAACTATCCTGTGATCGATAATAAATTTAACTTTGTTATAACGTATATTTAAACAAGTGTCGACCATAAAAAAAACATTTTTACGATTTGTTTACCTTTTTTTAACTACTTAAACCTTTATAGTATACTTTTATACTTTACTTTTTTTTTACATTGTGTACTTGCCGAATTAAATTCGTAGTCAAATACGTAATCGACAATTTAATATCAAGGACAGAGACAGAGGATTGTGGATTATCAAAAATCTTTGGTATGTACGAGTACCTACCTCTTAGTTGGCTGGTAATCGTACAACACAACAGCGAGCGGCAGAACGTGCATCGAGGGCTTTCAAGAGCGTGCAATTGGAGCGGGTTTTGTCCAGCAGTATAATAATAATTTATTGATTTACAAATATATGGTTACATCTCATCTATCTTAAGCAAAATAAAATGTAATTTTTTTTGAGTATTTAAGATAATGATTCTCGACACGAATCAATAATAAAATAAGTAGGTATTTATTTTTATTTTTTGTATTTTTCGGAAATCGGCATGTGTAGGGCCCGTGTGATACCGCCCTGTAACTGCGCTGTAACTGTAACGCATGCACACAGCGACATAGTCGTACGACACTGCCTACCGCATACGCAACGGGGCGATTTTGTTCTTTGAAAGTGGAGTATTCTGAAATACTGTCAAACTTAAATACCTAAAAAAAACAAGTATGTATTAATTATTGAGCAGGATCGTAATTTTATTTGATTATTTATGTCTTTCATAACAGCCTCCTGAAATTTGACGAGGATGCAAAACGACACGTTGTATATGGAATTACATGTCAAATTTTGTCTAAATATCGAAAAACCCTCAACATTCAAATTTCTCGAAAACTATTGAATTTCGGCCACATTTAAGGGGTTCAATTTGTTGCATTTTGGCCCCCCTATCAGCTCCTGACGGATTCGAATTACAAGTAGCCCTGTATACTCGTACATGTATTTTCATCTATTTATCGAGCGACAACGGGTCAGCCGCATTGTTGAATGTTGTACATCAAAATATGCAGGGTCTGTCCGGCAAAGATGGAGAACTATGATGTTCAGGTGCTATATTTGACTGAACACTGGTAGAAAGAGCATGAAGTAGTGTTTATCAATGATGATAATTTTACCATTCAAAGTGCATTTGTAAGACAAAGTGCTATTCGCGGTGGATCTTTAGTTCTTGTTTCAAACAAGTTTAAATGTAAACAACGTTAAGATTTAGTTAAACTTTCTATCGAGCGCACTATTGAGTTGTCTTGTGTTGAACTCGAGCGATAAGTTATAATTTGCGTTTATCGACCCTCCTCAGAAGATTTTATTCGTTTCGAATCGGGGAATCACTGAATAAATTAAAATCAAGTATTATAAGTATAATTTTGTGTGGTGATTTTATTTAATATTAATATTTTAGAGGTTAATTCATTACTTAAGTATTAGAGTTCTCAATCTGTTCAGGTCTTTTAATTTAATTAATTTGTTTTTTGAACCTACTAGGTTCACGGCATCTTTGTCGACTTGCATTGATAATATTTTTATTGATTGCGATGCCAAAAATAAATTAGTGTTAAGTGACTTACCGTCTGACCACCTGTGGATTATTAGGTAGCTTCCCTATGCCAATACATAAAAAGCCGCATAAAATAGAATGCAGGCCTTATGCAGCTAGTCGTTGCAATAAGTTTAAAAATAATATACCCCTTACAATTAAACCATCGATTGTAGAACACGATAATCCTAATGAAATCTATGGAGCCTTTTTTGATGTTGTGCAAAAAGAATACCAATCGACTTTCAAGTCCAAAACCATTAACATTAATGACACCTCCGTTGGCTTCAACCAATGGGTTACTCCAGGTATTTATAAAAGTAGAGCGAGACTATACGAGTTACATGGTTTGAAAAATTACAGGGTTGATACTCCTTTCCTATAATATGTCAAAAATTATTTAAAAAGAAAAATTTGTGTTTTTGCTAAATCTAAATTTTTATGCGATACAACAAAAAAATCGAATAACAAAGTAAAAACCACCTGGAAAATTATTAACAATGAAACGGGTAAGTCAGTTAAACAAGAAAAACAATTAGAGATTATGGTCGACAACAAATTAGTTAATAAAGCAGCTGACGTAGCTGAAGCATTTAATGAGTTTTTTGCCAACATACCTATAATTACGACTCGCTCCTTAAATTCGTCCCCATCTGAAGCTGAAAACCTTTTGCATAATAGTGTACCTAAATGTAGTCGCTTATTTAGCTTCGAACATGTAACACCTCGTGATGTAATTAGTGTTTTTAACACACTCAAGTCTAAAAACACTGGAATCAAATTGCAGCTACAGTCGACAAGAGACCCTTTTAATGTTATTTTGATCATAACGTATAAGCGTTATCGTACATTTTGCTCCAATCTTATTAAGAAACTCAAAAGAAATTATCTTAAGAACCAAATTCTAACTTCTGTAAAAAATCCCAAGCTACTTTGGAGTAAAATTAACGACATAACCCATTACAAAAAACCCAAAACATCCAGTGTACATCTACTTCAAATCACACCGCATCCTCTAGACTCTTTAAACCGCGTAAACCACTTCTTTGTAACAATTGGGAAATCACTGGCGGAGGAAATTATGACTCTAACTGGTCAAGGATTCAGACCTGCTACTAGCACTTCAAAAACACCATCACAATCCAACTCCTTTGTGCTGTTGGAGACAGATCCGGCAGAAGTGGATGCTACACTCGTGGCACTTGATTCAGCAAGTGCGTCAGGGTGGGATGGCATATCAGTGAGTTTCCTTAAGTTATCTCGAGACTTTGTAGTTCCTCTCATTTGCAAACTAACCAATCTGTGTTATGAAACGGGTGTATTTTGTGGTGCGTTGAAACGATCTATCATCACGCCTGTGCACAAAAATGGGGACAAAAGCGATGTTAACAATTACCGACCGATTTCCGTCTTACCGTCACTTTCAAAAATAATAGAAAAAATTATAAATAAACGGCTTACAAATTACTTGAATAAATATAATATTATTTCCGACTCACAATATGGTTTCAGACAGGGGCGGTCAACTCAGGACGTGGTTATTGCGTTAACGTCTGAAATTACAGATAAGGTAGACAAGGGATATAAATGCGTTACGGTGTTTCTAGACCTGAAGAAGGCGTTTGACACCGTATCTGTTCCTATCCTTGTGCAGAGACTTGAGGCTATAGGGATTAGAAGCAAGGCTCTTTCTCTCTTTGACAGTTATCTCCGGGGTAGGAAACAACAGGTTATGCTGGGTAACTCGTGCAGTAGTGAGGAAAATGTTGTTTTTGGTGTTCCGCAGGGCTCCGTGCTCGGCCCGCCACTGTTTCTAGTGTATATTAATGAGCTCTGTAACCTACGAAACAGTGGTGGGAAAATCATCTCATATGCGCACGATACGGCTATTGTCTACTTTGGTGATACTTGGGAAATGGTACGTAGTAAGGCCGAACAAGGGTTAGTGGTCATAGATAGATGGCTCAAAGCTAACTTGCTAACTCTTGATATTGCTAAAACAAATTACATTTGTTTCTCTCCAAGTGCAAGGTCTAAACCATTTACTAACTTCTATATTCGTATACATATGTGTGCAAACAGCATAGGGCAGAGCTGTGACTGCAAATCCATCAAACAATTACCGTCTGCAAGATATTTGGGAGTTATAGTCGACGAGTGTCTGACGTGGCACTCGCATGTAGAGGTTATTATGTCGCGGGTTCGAAAATTTATTTGGATTTTTAAAAATCTACGACATGTGATGCCTCAAAAGATACTCAAAAACGTTTATATAGCACTCGCGCAGTCAGTAATTACATACTGCTTACCTGTCTGGGGAGGGGCCACCAAAACTAAGTTTCTAGAGTTAGAAAGAGCCCAAAGGTCACTTTTAAGAGTGATCTATTTTAAGCCATATAGATATCCCACACTCGATCTATATAAAATTGGTGGTCTACTATCAGTCAGGAAACTATACCTTTTAAACATAATTCTATATTTACATAAATATCTTCCAGTTAACTTAGAAAGCCAGGCTAGGAGGAGGAAATATACTGTGGCTTCCTCTACGCCGGTACGTACGGTTTTTGCAAGGCGTCAGTATGTATGCCAATCAGCCTACTTAAACAACAAAATTAACGCTAAAATAAGTTCCACCATGAGGTCTCGCATCAATGCAAGAAAGTTATAACAGAGTGGTTAAAAACTCTAAATTATGAAGAAACAGAGCATATTCTAGTCAGACTAACATAAACCCTTCTCTTCTTTATCATAATGTTATACATTGTGATCACCTAATTGTATCTTTATCTTCGATCTTTAATGGCACTATCAGCTAACACGTAAACTCATACATAAACACACAATATAACACACAAACATAAAACACACACACACAAAACACACACACAGACAAACCCACGATCACACACTACTACAGTTCACACTAACACATACTCACAATTGCACAATACACAGAGCTGCTAATTACTTGTTGTCATTTTTTTTTTCTCTTTGTTTCTAAATTAGTTGAATTAGTTTTATTAGTTTAGTTTAATTGTTACAGAGTCTCAATAGTGTATAAGCTATCAGTTAAGGGAAAGAGCGAGATAACCCCAACACAAGTATTATTAATTACATACTGGGACTGTCTCAATCACATCTGCAAATGTAACTGTTTGAGACCCAATAAACAATTTAATTTAATTTAATTAATTAAATAAAAACACTGGTGATTACTGGGGCATCTCCATTAAACTTTAAGTAATATAATCGACATCGTAGCCCCCTATTTATCTGTTAATTTTAATAAATGTGTTGATTTAGGAACTTTTTCTGACGTCGTGAAGAGTAGCAAAGTCATACCATTATTAAATCTGGTAAGAAAATTAACGTTGGTAATTTTAGGCCTATTTCTATCTTGCCTGCATTTAGTAAAATATTTGAAAAGTCAATACTCAGGCAGTTGCTAAGACATTTTAATTTAAATAGCCTCCTTCTTGATGAACAATATGGCTTTACAAAAGGTCGTTCGACTACAGATGCGGGTGTTGCCCTGCTGAAACACATATTTAACGCATGGGAAAGCTCGTAAAATGCTATTGGAGTTTTCTGTGATATCTCCAAAGCCTTTGATTGCGTGCACCATGACACGCTTATAACTAATTCATTACGGTGTTCAAAACGAAGCTCTCAACGTATTAAATTCATATTTATATAATAGGCCTTAATGTGTAGATGTTAATGGTGTGAAATCTTCTGGGCTACCAATTCAGTTAGGTGTACCTCAAGGCTCTATACTGGGCCCATTCTTATTATTGGTATATATCAATCGCTTACCATTCTATTTAAAGGGTATCTGTGACGTTGTACTGTTTGCTGATGATGCCTCTCTTATCTTTTAAGTAGACAGGAATAGACAAGATTTGGACGACGTAAACAGTGCACTATCAATGGTTACGGATTGGTTTACGACAAATAACCTAGTTCTCAATGCCAAGACAACGAAATGTATAAAGTTCGCCTTACTGAATGTTAGAACTCTATGGACCCAACATCGTCTTAGATAAATAGGTGCTTGAAATTGTAGACTCGGCAGTTTTTCTGGGCTTATCAGTTGATGCCAAACTTCAGCGGGGATCGCATATGTCATGCCTAGCGGGAAGGCTCAGTTCGGCCGCCTATGCCATCAGGAAAGTAAGACATTATACTGACGTTGACACAGCTCGGCTAGTCTATTTTAGTTATTTTCATAGCGTTATGTCCTACGGCATTCTGATGTGGGGCAAAGCCGCTGATATTCAAAATATATTTTGTTCTTCAAAAACGAGCTGTTCAAGCAATTTACCAGCTAGGTGCTAGAGTTATTCTGCGAGATTTTTTAAAGATAATGGTATTCTCACGGTGGCATCAATGGCCGAATTAATCTTCGCCAACATATTATTTATTAGGCAAAATATACACTTGTACACAAAAAACTGTGATATTCTTAATATTAACACTAGAAACAAGAACAAACTAAGTGCTCCCTTTCACCGGCTTCATAAGGTCCATACCTCATTTGTTTGGCTTGGTATAAACTTTTATAACAAGCTTCCCTCTTTTTTGTTAGATTTTCCTTTTAATGCGTTTAAAGCTTGAGTAAAATCCTACCTTTGTTCAAAGGCATACTATTCTTTCAACGATCACTTAAACGATAAAAATAGTTGGTCGCTGTGATTAACTCAAGACAATGTTTAGGTTCTTTCTCCAGAATTAGCTTACCTTCTGACAAGTTATATGAGTTCATATAATTGTTTATTTTATTTGACTATATTAGTCAATTTTGTATACTTTAATTTTTATTTATTATTGTCATAATCTACTCATTTCAATGTTTTTTATAATGAGTTGTATTGCAATATATGGTTAGCTAGCGACCTCGACAATTGATCATATGATTCTTTTGAGCAACCGGCAGCAAGTTCGTCATGCTCCATTAGATGTCAATGCTTGCGGTAGCGTCGGAGGTCGGGTTGCCTCCTTCTCTCAAATATGGCGAGGGGGTGGTGGCTGATCTTTGCGTTATGCTCCTGAACGTGTGTTGCTTGTGGTGACAGGTCATCTTGCTGACTATGGTTTTGTTATTGTTATTAGTAATTAACTGTTTCTTTATTTTACTTCGAAGGTCCTAGTTTATCATTTGTGACTTCAAGTCACAGCTACATAATATAAACATAATGCAGCATTGCAAATGTAAGCGGGCACGCCCTTTATGCCTGGAGGCTTTTATTATGTATTATGTTCTGTTCATGTTTTTATTTTATTTTTTATTACTTTTCAATATTGGCGTGCCGGCTAGCCGACATATTATGGCAACTAATTTTATTTAATGTATCGTGTTTCGTAATGTTAATTACTTACTACGGTATAGAATCCAGTTCTTCTAACTGAACAGACAAAAGTGCTGCTGGGGAGTTTGTTGCGCCACTTCTTTTTCCTAGCTAAAGCACTAGGAAGTGGTGAAGGGCGGGCGGGTCCCGAGGACACGGTGGAGCATACGGTGGGGGCCTGCTCTGCATGGGCGGAGCACCGCCGTGTCCTCGTAGAGGCGATTGGCAGCGGCGGCGACCTCTCACGCCCGGCCCTGGTTCAAGCCATGGTCCGGGGCGAGGGGGAGTGGGAGGCAGTCACCTCCTTCTGCGAAGCAGTCATGCTAGCGAAGGAGGTGGCGGGACGGGAGAGGGAGAGAGTCTCCCGTCCAAGCCGCCGCGGTGGACGCTCCGGGCGTCGGGAGCCGCGTGACGACTCCCGGCCACCGTAGGCGCGGGCCTGCGGGCGGTGAGTAATGGGTAGCTCACCGTCCGATCAGGACCAGGCCCGTGCGTGTTCCACGCGCGCCTCAAATAGATGTCAGCATAGAAGAGGGGGCCCACTAGGGCCCAAGCCTGCCGGGAAAGCGGGATCATCCGAAAGGGGTACCGCTGACCCGGAACATAAAGGGCCAAGGAAGGAACACGGGTGGGTTTTAGTTAGTAAGAGTCTGACACTCCCTTCCGCTCCACCCAGAGCGGGAGGAGTCATTTGACGATTTCCCATCCTCAAAAAAAAAAAAAAAAAGGGCGGGCGTTTTGAGGGGACTGTCTTATGTAATTTTGACGTTCAAAAAGTGATGATTCTCAGCCTAGTTTAAATAAATGACATTTGATTTTCATTTGATTTTATCGAAAGTGAATTCTAAGTTGTTCCGCTTTTCCCCAGAAAGACTATCAGTAAAAGTCACCTCTACCTTCGAATGTCTAGAGATTGCAACTACCTAATAGTTTCAAATATTCCGCAATAAATAGGTACAGTTCAATAACCGGAGAGAGACTCCTAGATTACTACCTACATTAATATGTATTGAGGACTTGTAAGAATTTAAATTTTTATTGCTATAGGTAGGTTCTATATTTATAAGTTTATTCCTCTATAAAATGTTGTTTTCCGCTGTTTTCTTTTTTGCAAATAACGGTTAACGTTTTATAAACGAGTCTTCAACATACGTACTTATGTATATATTCATTTGAAAGAATTAAGTTCTTATTGTATTTTGAATGCCTTTTACTCAGAGCATATGACCACTAACAGCTAGTCAAGCGAATGCAGGTCTTACCTACTTCAAACCACGATAATTAAAACAAAAATAGTTTGAAAAGCACTATTAGACTTTCGAATGGAATTTGTGTTATAGGGTGGTTTATGTGGTTCCTATGTAACCTAGCAGTCAGTTAAGGGTCAGTTATTCACAACACACCCTGTGTTGTAGAGCAAGGATGCCCTAATCTGACCGCCATGGAACGGTGGTTCTGAGTTCTGTGTCCTTGATACATAGACGAAGGGGGTTGGGCCAGGGTCGTCTTTTCCACTGGCCACTCTGGGCAAATGCAAGGGCCCCGCGATGGTGAATTCCCTGTTCCTGCCAGCGTCGTAGCTAGAGGCTGTCAAAAGAAAACCTAACTTATCCCAGGTGGGGTGATCAAATATTCGACCTCGCTTCGCTCGCTCTCGCGTTCATTAATTCTGCGTGGGGCCCCGTTATGCCATTTTTTTTTAATTTATGGCTTCTCGCTGTTGACCTTGAGAGGTCGTTACTGCTTAACCGGACTATCTTGTGGCTGCCTTAAGCGGACTCAAAGCTTCCAGCCAGGGACGAATTTCTTACAGTGCTAAGCGACTGCACGCTAAGGGCACGCCCTTTTTTTTCTAACTTCTCCCGCTGTGTGCGGAGCGGGAGGGCGTGTCAGACTCTTACTGACTAAAACCCACCCGTGTTCCTTCAGTTGCCTGTGCCAGGGGCCACGGTATCCCTCTCAGACTTTCCCGTAACCCTGGCGAGCATCGGCCCTAGCGGACCGCGACATTGATGCTGACATCTTTTTGAGCGTAGAACACAACGCGCCGTCGACCCGGGCATGGTTGCCCATTGCTCGCCGTCCGCAAGCCCGCGCCTACGGTGGCCGGGAATGGACTTGCGATACCCGACGCCCAGGGCGTCTCCTGCGGCGGCTAGGGGCATGAGGGCGCGAGTTTTGCCTCTCCCTCACGCGTTCCGCCTCCTACTTTGCCGGCACCTCCTGTGGGGTACGAACCTCGGCTTTGGACAGGCTGGATCGAGTTTGGATAGTTATTATTATCAGGGGAATTTAAAGCTATAGGCTCAGGTACGGCGCGGCGGCGCGGGCTGGCACTTTAACGAGCACGGGTCAGCAAAGTACCCGCAAGGCCTTTAATAGGTTAATGACGGCCCTGGTTTGGCGGATCAGTCCAACCCCTCCTCCTACGATAGTATTATTTCTACCCCACAGTGACGTGATAATATTACTACTTATAAGAGTCTCGCCGAAGTCATATTAACAATAAAATTAGATTTTGCCACTGGCGGCGGCAACTGCGAGGCGTCATGTTTTGTAAATATTAATTCTTACTGAATATTCTCCACTATACTCCGATTTTTAATTTGCTAGACTAAAATGACAGCTACGATCGACTTTTTTTTTTATCAGCATGACAGTTAAGCGATGGTAACAGTAACATTTTGGTTTATACCTCATTTATTTTAGAATCGGAAATAAGAGGCTCGTAGAAGCAGGAGTGCAAAACATTTTATTTGAACGTTAAGTTAAAACCATTTTAATTACAATTAACATTATTATAGCACTACTTTGATAAATAGATGTAAGACCTGTACTCTAAATACTTAGATAAACGAAATACGTATTTTTTTTAAATTTAAATGCTTTATTTACAATAACATCTTCACACATTGCAAACTTACAACAAAGCGAATGAATGAAACAACCGATCACGTGATGATTTAAGTTTAATAATAATTATGAAATAAAAGTAATTTTTTTAACAATAAGTATTTTATTTAAAATAACAACTTTCAACACACAATACGTTGGTAAAACTTCGTCGTCTTCATTAACTAATTTAGTCACTATCATCAGATGATGAAGACGAATAAGTTTCAACGATGTATCCATCAAGTTGGCAAAACCTTTCCTTTTCTTTAACTGCATGAGCAACGCTAGACTGTCATCGTTCTGGTGTAATATTATCCAGAGCTTGTGGCCACATACCTCTTCATTTGAGTCCATATTCTTCCTATAGGGTTGAGCTCGCAGTTGTAGGGTGGGAGACACAATACTGGAATACCCTTCCCTCTAGCAATCTCATCTGCAACAAACATTTGGTATACATGTTTTAGTTTTATTACGTTTTCTAATAAAGTTGCCCTGAGGTCTGCTTTCCTCAAAAGGAATATTTTTACTTTTTAACTACTCCTGTATAACATTAGCGTGACTGTAGTGGGCAGCTTCTCCAGTTTCCTTGAGTAGTATGGCGCATTGTCGATAACAATTACAGCGCTACACTCAATTCTGGTTAAAATTTACTTGAACCACTTTTTAAAGTTAAAGGCATTCATTTCGGAGTGGTAATCTCCATCACCTTTCTTTGCACCATGAAAATATTAATGCAGAATCCGCTATAAACCCTTCAGTTAATCCTGTGAAATAAAATGAATACAAGCCAATTATTCCGTACCCCCTATATATAATTTCACTGCTGGAAATCTGTCTTAATAAAGTAGCAATAACATTTATAACTTCAATAGTTCGCTTTGCATGTGTTGGTTTGTAATACAATTAAATTACTTCAATAATAGTCAATGACAATGTCGTGTTCATTTGTTAATGGTGAGGACAGTCAACAAAAATAAGTATTTTTTATCACAATGCATGTTACTTTCAAATATTTGTATATTAATCACTAGCTTCTACCCGCGGCGAAATTATCCCACAGGAACGTGGACATCTATCTCCTTGCCAAAATTTTGCAAAATATGTTGAGTGGTTTACGCATCAAAAAGTAACGAAAACCTGCCGTAAAAAAATATATAACTGGTGGTGAACGCCGCATCAATCCGTTGCATCGTTTAAAGTTGTTAAAAGATCTAAGCATAGGTACATACAAAAAGTGACTTTGTTTTATACTATGTAAAGATTTTATGAATCATCCTTACCGGCAACTTCTGCGGTTTCTTTCATCATCTCAATCTTATAACGAGGGGTACCTACAGACCAGGACACCCTTAAATTGCTTAATTTGTTTTATTACAGTTTGATTTTCTACAGCATGAAGTTAGTTTCATTCTCTTTTTCTTCGGAGATATTATTATATCGAGGGTGTGTTCGTAGTAAGTTGCAAGGCACTTCCGCCCGCACCGGATTCACCCGTAGCTCAACAAAACTTAACGTTTTGTATGTACAACAACCCAATAACAACATTAGTAACGATAACAAAACAATAAACTAAATCTCAAAAAATTGGCATTAAAAAAACACAAAGCGTAGCATTCACAAGTATCCACAAGTGAATGACATTAATGGTAGGTAATCATAGAACATTATTTACGTCAATTTCACCGACGACATAATCCGGCATAACTATAAACACCCGGCTGTCACAGCTTTTAAAGAGATTAGGTAACACTTTAGATTTGGTAGAATTACAGTGCAACGAAAAACGTTCCCGGTATTGTTCTGTTCGCCCCGTAGACAGAGAAACTAATCGCCCCAATGACTAAAGAATACTTTAGTCATTGGTTCGCCCCTGCTTCTTTTAGGTTTTTAGCATTGGCACTGTAATTTGAAATTGGAATGATAATAAATAATGGATAATGTCAAGATATATTTAAATGAAAGCCACTTAAGATAAATGGTTAAATGATTACAATTATGTGTGACAACTGGTATATAAATAGATTTTAATAAATTTGGCGTCAATCGTAACTGTAACAAGTTTATTATATAGTAGATACTTTGGTTACAAACATGAAAAATAACCTTTTTTAACTTCTGTCTAATGCTATATAATTTGCTGATTTTTAATTTGCTATAAACACCATATTATGGAGTTTACAGCAAATAAAAAATCAGGGCTTAGACAAGACTCACGCTTGGCCGTTTTATTTTAATTCGTCCTAATGACAGAGCCTTCTATATAAATATTTATATATTTATGCATAAATGTATAGTGAGCAGTTGCGTTTTGTGTTAGTAGGATCCCGTCGTTTGCTATTGGCGTATCGGTCGCAGAAACTTGCGTTCATGGACTGAAAATATTACTTAGATTAGAAACAATTTTAAATAAAATAAAAATATGACCGCGATAAATAGTGAGACGAAAAATGAAAGTGACAAAAGTGATCTGTTCACGCAAATTGAACAGTTCGGAAAATTTCAAACAATACAATATGTTTTAATTTGTTTAACTTTGTTCATGATTTCTATGACACACGTAAACTATGTTTTCGTTGCTGACAATATTAATTACAGGTAAGAATTTTTTTGTGGATATTTTAATTTATCAAAAAGAAACGTTAGAACTCGCCTATTTTTTTTTAGCTAGCCTCTTCTGTTTTTTTTATTAAACTAGCTTCAGAACGCGGATTCGCCCGCACGGATATCGGAAAATTATCCCACGGGAACGTGCTACTGGGACAAAATGTATCCTATGTCCCAACCCAGGTCGTGGTCAATCCGTTTACCTAATAAGACCTATCATCCAAATACATTCAGGCGTTAAAGCGTGAAAAGGTAACAGTCAGAGATAATAAATACAAATACATAATCTTCTTCTTTTCGAAATGATCTGATTCGAAATGCCTAACTTAAAAATAATTCATTTTAATAATGTCGCCATTGACCACGTACCTAATAGCCACATAAAAGATAAGTTATTTTATATCTTTTAATTGTAATAACTTTTAAGCGACCGATTTTAATGAAATAATAGTTATCTAAGCAACTGTTATATAATAAGGGGTATTAAAACTCGAAGGTGGGTTTGATAATAGTATCGTAAGACTGTTTACCTAATTATGTACAGTTGCATACAAGACTTTATCTACACTCATGCTATGAATCCTCTATCATAGAGCATGTCCTCTTTATAAGATTCAGAAACAATAGGGTGTTGTACAGTGTTGCAAGAACCCTATGAAAATTATAAGTTTTTTGTTTTTTATTTGTAGCTGTAGTAGCGAAACGCGCGTGCATGACAATGTTCTTTTTTTGAAATTCATAAAGGACCCAGGAATTGAGTTGCATAATGAAAAGTACAACATTATAACATTCGTTTGGATGATATTACGGTTACTATGACACTGGTTGTTTTAATGTTGCCATTTTTTAAGCTAACTGTTTCAGAAACTTTCATAGAGGATTTATAGCATGGGTGTAGATAAATACTAAAATAAATAATACCTTAATTACCTACGGACGCTGACTATATATATTCTGAATTTCTTAAATCTTTTAAAAAGGAGGTTGGTACCTACACAAAAGGTTTGATATAATGTGAATTTTAAAATTATCCCTTATTTTATCCTTTTGGGGTAGTATTTTACAAAAAGTGTGTAATACGTAATTTCTTGTTTCTAAAAATTGTTAATTTTACCAAAAGCATAAATTTTAATTTTCGTAAGTATCCCTAACTTAGGAAATGCTTCATTTACCATACAAACTTTCATTCCTTAAAGGATTATTTTTGAGACAAAAGGTAGCATGTCCTTCCCCAGGAAGCCATCTGTGTTCTTGCGAAATTTTATCGAAAGCCGGTCAGTGGTATAAGCGTGAAAAGGTAACATACAGACAGACAGAGTTACTTTAGAATTTATAATATTATTAGTATCGATGTGATTTTTTTTTGCTAATTTTGATTTTTATTCATATTTATTAATTTTTGTATGGAGTGCCTACCTGAAACTAAACAAACACTTTAATAATTTAAGTAGTCCTGAAAACTAATAAATTAAGGCACAATTGATAACAAAACAGAAGAAACATACTTTTGATAAATGATCCAATTGAGCCTTATATGTAGTTGAATGTATCCCTGTTAGCAATGCTAGCATCAATTGAGCTCATTGTACGAATAAATGGCCTCAATTTTGCATCAATTTCTTAGTAACGAAAGTAGTTCCAAGAAATTTATTTGAATAGCTAATTATTTGCTTTGTTTATGTTAAAAACAGATGTCGCATGCCTGAATGTGAAAGTCAAAACCAGGACATGAAGATTCCTTCATGGTGGCCCGAAGACGTCGACTCCAAATGTTATAAGCCGATTCTAAGAGATGACAACTTTTCTCCAACAAATCAAACATGTTCCAATTCCTCATTCAGTGGAGTTATAGAAGAATGCCAGCATTGGATCTATGAGAATAACAATTCTATAGTTGCTGAGGTATGTTCGCACTTTTCCATTTTGTAACTAATATACAGGGTTACTGGTAATTCGACGTATTCCTTGCAGGACGTCATAGTAGGGTTAAAATGCAACAAATTAAGCCACCAAATGTTCTACCGAAGTTCAGTAGTTTTTGAGTTGGTTACATTTTCAGTATTTTTATGAAAAACCCCAGATTAAATCATTTGGAGCCATTCATTTACAGCGCGACTGTACTGAAATTTAACATAATATCATAGTTGATGCCGTAGCAGATCTTTGTTCATAATTAAAAGTTCAAAAATGCCAGTAACCTTGGCAAATATCACTAAACAAACATTTATTTTTTTGTGATTTTTGCTGTTACTTCATACAAAATGTTGTCTAGTGAACAAAAAAATTATTAAAAAAAAAATGTTTATTTGTTGCATTTTAACCCTACTATGACGTCCTGCAAGGAATACGTCTAGTTACCAGTAACCCTGTATACTCGTAATATACCTAAGTAGCCTAAGTAAAATATTACCTTGCGTGAAACAATCTAAAGGAATGCAGGATTATCCTTGCTGAAGAAGTTTTTAGAATGACGGGACCGAAGCTAGGTATAGGTACTTATAGAAAATTGCGTTTTGACATATGAATTTTATACATACTTTGATGGTCAAAAATAAGAAGGTATTTCTTCTTGGAAAGCACTAAACGACTAACGGTGACATAAAAAAATAACACAATAAACACTTAGTATGGAACAAGAAACATCATTAAACCTTCTGAGTACATTTCCGGCGCCTGAACGCTAAAGTATTATACCTACGTGCAAGATAAGTCTGCGCGGGTGTTTGATCTTCAAGACTATACTCGTATCCTTGCCAGCACTTTTCATCACTTTCGACATAATGATGGCGATCATTTATTTTGGAAAAATCGGAATACAGCACACTCTCTTGACACCAGCGGGGTACTGAAGGGAAATTCCCGTAATTAAAAACGTTCAAAATCAAGTCGCAATCTCATGTCAGCGACAGTAAAAAAAAACTGTCAAAAATGTAGGTAAACGCTATACAATATTTGACAGATTGAAACTGAGATTTGAATGCGAACGTTCTTATAAATACGGGAATGAGGAATGTTCATAGGTTTGTAAAATCACTTGAAACTTCGTTACAGTAAAGCTTTTATATAAATAAATACACTAGTTTTTGTTTTATTTAAAAATACCAAGTAGTTTTGATTTTACAAGCATTCAAAGTTCAGGTAAATTTGTTGCCCCGAAAAAAAATTAAACAACTTTTCCGGCGTCTTGGTAGTAGTACTTGTACATTTTGGCACAACATAGGATTTCCGTAAGGCAGCGGTACGGAAGAGCGCGAACGGACTGAGCGATTGTTAGAAAATGACGTCATGAGGCGTGAGCGCGAGTCAACGGTCGCGAGCTCACTTTAAATTCTATAACTTGGGAATTAATTAACGTATCAAAATAATTCTTTCACATGTATTTTTTATTTTTGACTTAGAATACATTTAGTTAAAATTCAAAATTAGTGAATATTCTCCAACCTACTCCTACTTGTCTACCGGACAAGAACTTGGATTTATGCAAATATACTGGCCTTCAAAACTTAGTAAGTACCACACTTTCAAAATAGCAATAACTTTTAAAGTACTTATACAAGACATATTTTAGAAATAAAATGGAATACAAAAAGTATTTTTTTAATATAAAAACTTTATAAACAAAAACACTCCTTTTCAATTTGCTGTCTTACTTTTGACTTTTTTGTTTGCTTTTGTTTTCACATTTATTTCTTGATCGATGAATATTTTGATTCAAAAGTCAAGTTGTCTGCAGCACGTAAAACCTTACTTATCATGTCTCTCACCTGAAGAATGTGCAAGAATCATGGCTTTAGAACTTAGACGTTGGAACTAGGCATCAGTACCTATGCGTCGTACTGCAAGAATGGTAGGTGTAACATTAAGAACGGTCCGGCAGGTGAAGCGAAGGTATGAAGAAACTGGAAACCATCTGAGGAGACCTTGTAATGTCCTTTGTGTGTTGTTGCCCCTGGGTCTACCAGGTGCAATAGTACCCGAGAAGACCGCTTTATGGTCTCCACTGTGTTGAGAAATGTCCTCAAGGAGTCCAGCAACAGGTTCTTCAGACCCGAAGCGACTACATTAGTGACAGTACAGTGAGAAGAAGACTTGCTGAAGCAAGCCTGAAGCCCCAAAGGCTAGCAGGTGGAACCGAACTCGAGAGAAGGCATCGAATAGCAAGACTGCGCTACGCCCGTGAACACATACAGTGGAGTGAAGAAGAATGGGCAAAAGTTTTGTTCACTGATGAGTCTTAATTCTCACTTATCACTTCCGATGGAAGGCGAAGAGTGTACCTACAGGCGACCTGGTGAGCGACACATTCAAGCCAGCTTCGCAGCAAGAGTCCATTGGTGGAGGCTCTGAACACGTATAAGCTGGCATCACTTCAGAAGGTCGCACAGAGCTGGTGGCCTTAAAAATGGCACCCTAACTATGGAAATATATGCACAAGAGATCCTTAATGAGTATATTTTGTAAATATGGGTGATGGATCGATACTGATGCAGGATAACCCACAAGAGCACAAAAGGGTCCTACAAGAGTACATTCAGGAGGTTGGTATCAACATGATGGCTTGGCCATCAACAAGTCCTGATCTCAACCCGATCGGGCACGCCTGGGATTAGCTCGAGAGGCTGGTCAGGGCCCTAAAACAGGTCCTGTTGGAAGAATGGGAGAATATTCCCCAACATCGCCTCCGAAACCAGTATGCCATAACTCAGTATGCCAAACCGGCTCGAAGCTGTAATCAGAGCCCGAGGAGGCAATACCAGTTAGGTATTGCGTAAAACATGAGTTTTTGGCCAGTAAATGCTTTTTTTTATCTTTAAAAAAAGTTAAAAACTTTACTAATATATAATAAACCATACTTTTGAAGAAAGTTGATGAAATTTGCTATAAAACGTTTTTTATTTCAACACTGAAAAATTGGAAAGGAGTTTGTTCTGCATCCATCCATCGTTCGCCCTAGAACCAAAAGCGAAGGAAAATTACTTTGCGTGTTCTTAATTACAAGTATATGCCCATCAAGGCAAAGTTTGATGACTGACCACTTGCAGAAAGCATTTATTTAAAAAGACAACAAAGATTTTAATAGCGGTTAAGGTTTTAATTAATAATTAATTTAATAACAATCCTTTCAATACTTCGAAATACATACTAGTAAATGCCTGTCACTAATGTTATTTCTATTGCCTATGCTAAGAGATTCAGTAAAACATTACCTATCTTGTTTGGTGATAAATAAAGCAAATTGAATACACCACACTATGTAATCACGAAGAAATGCGAGCGAGTGTGGTGTGAGTGCAATATCTTGACAGTTGAGTTGATTGACATGACATGACAAGGATTAGGGATGCTCATACATTAGATCCGTATCGATATATTTTGAACAAAATCGATACCGTTCAGTACCCAGCGTGTTATTCTATTTAAAATATTACAATGCATCTCACTTAGGGCGTTTGTACAATGTACATTACCTCGTATTGTGTTCGTATTCGTGATTCGTTAAAAGACAATTCGAAATAGGTAGCCTTCATAATAAATGTATGGTGGGTTTGTGCACGGCTTCGTTTTCGTTTTTATATTCGTGAATTTCTCACATCGAGTCAGTTTTTACGGATTAAAGTAGCCATCGTGCTTAATATTGGGCGTTTTGTGCACTCAGTCGTGAGTGAAAGCGAAATGCTGCACACATCATGAACGCGATCTCTGCCTACGATATTTTCAGTTGATATTCGAATCCCGGATCGGCGTACGTGGACTATCGTATTCTATTCGTATTTTTAAAACATATGATGAAAACTTCCCCAAAAGACGAATACGAATCGACTACAAGTGGGTGTACAGCGCCCATTCGTGAATTTCTGATCCGCTTTTATGCTGTTCTTAAAAACACGAATATGAATCGAATAGGAGGTAGTGTACAAATGCTCTTATGTGTAGTAATTGTATAGAAACATATAATGAATTATTTAGGATGCACGGATTAGGATATGAAAATAGGTTTTGTTGTTAAATTCTTTTCACACCTAAGGTGTGTAGTACCTACCAATAAAAATGTCACAGAAGTCACTACAGAAGCGCCATACCCTAGAGCGAAGAGGGTTGAAAAGGAAAGTACGTAGGTACGGGATGCGTATGACATCCGTGAGCAGGTGGTCAACTCAAGTAATGTAGCTCTCGATGAATGTAATGAAAGATTGGACATCACTAATTGTCATGTCAAATGTAATGGTCAAAGATGGCAGCTTTTTTGATGTGATGTCTCAAAACAATAAATTGTTCTGAGTGTGATGTCGTAAATCGTTACAAGCTCTTTTAATTTTGTTCAATAAGGAACGCAGAATGTCCGATATAGACAGATATTCGTAATTAGTAGGTATAATAAAATATATTTAGAATTATAATTATTATGTACGTCAGATGTTCGTTGGTCTGATTTTCGACCATGTCCTTTAAAAGTGTAGTACTATGTTTTGAAGGCCAGTATAGCTGGGTCCGCACCGGACGATTCTTTGGTTCGGCGCTCCACGATTCACGATCACGGTTTGTCGATCGGAGATTCTTTCGCAGGATCAGTTTTAGAAAACCCGCGATCCTCCGCGCACTCCAGTGCCGATCCACGTTTTAGCTACACTCGAGAGCAATGAATCCGGGTCACTTAAAGAATGTTAAAAATCTCGGAAACTAAAAATGATAGGTTAATGCAATAAATTGTATTTAATAGACAATGTAATACTCCTTAAATGAAAGTAAAAAAAAATACATTTTATTAACACAAAATTACATAAAGAAAAAACTGCTGATCTCTCCTTAAAACAAAAATAGGAAACATGAAATTTTTGAACTTTATTACGATTTTCTTGAATTTTAATACTTCGTATTGCCTCCTCGTGCTTCCATTACTGCGTTTACGCGGTTTGGCATGCTGTACACCAAGTTCCTTATACGATTTTGGGGAATATTCTCCCATTCCTCTGTGAGAGCAATTTTGAGCTCACGAAGCGTGATTGGGGGAGGGTTTCGTTGTTTTACGCATCTGCCTAGCTCGTCCCAAGCATGCTCGATCGGGTTGATATCCGGGCTGCGCGCTGGCCACTCCATACGAGTAATGTTCATCTCTTGAAGGTAGTCATTCACAATCCTACCTGTATGAGGTCGGGCATTGTCATGCATAAATATAGCATCCTCACCTAAATTGACCATAAATGGACCAACGTGATCATTGAGGATTTCTTCCACATATCTTACGCTAGTTAAAGAGCCGTTTTCTATGATCACCAGCGCTGTGCGACTTTCAGAAGAAATTCCGGCCCACACAAGTACAGACCCACCACCGTAGGCTACTTTTTCTTCGATGCATGCTTGCTTGAATCTTTCCCCTGGTCTTCGATACACTCTGTGTCTTCCATCGTGCTTGTAGAGCATAAATTTTGATTCGTCGGAGAACATAACTTTTGACCAATCTTCAATACTCCAATTTACGTGGCTCTGGGCATATCTTAGTCTTGAAATACGATGCCCACGCTCCAGTTTAGGGCCGTTTGCAGGTCTAAGGGGTTTTAAGTTAGATTCAGCAAGCCGACGTCTTACTGTCCATGCACTTGGGTTACTTCCTCCGAGGCGTCGAAACTGATTGGTGAGTTCAGTTCCTGTGAGAAAGCGATTTCGAAGCATGGTGTTCACCAAGTATCGGTCTTCTCGTGCTGTGGTACACCTGGTTCTGCCCGTTCCTGGTCTGCGTAGGTTAGAACCAGTTTCTTCGTAACGTCGGAGAACTCTTTGTACTGTTGACAGCGACACACCGACAGTCCTGGCTGTATCGCGCTGACTCCGGCCGGTTTCCAGCATTGTAAGTATTCTGGTACATTCTTCAGGCGTAAGCGACATAATTTCAGCTTGAATAATGAATATAGAGCACTATCAACATGGTTTATGTACCCACATAAATGACAGATTACAAACAAAAGCAAAACCAAATGCTGTAATTTCGTAGTTCCATCTTCGAAAGTGGCCCTTTTTCAAATTTGATTTTTTTATGATATAACTTTACAATAACTAAGAAGTTTTAATACCTTCATTTAAGGAGTATTACATTGTCTATTAAATACAATTTATTGCATTAACCTAGCATTTTCAGTTTCCGAGATTTTTAGGATTCTATAAGTGACCCGGATTCATTGCTCTCGAGTGTAGTTGAACACATCGCCACACCAAGCCATGTGAACCAAACCACTGGGGGGCGACTTTGAGCATTGTCAAAAAACTGACAGCGCTCGGATCGGCCACTTCACAGAGCAGGACGTCCACACCGACCGCGCATTTGGATCGCGCTCCTGTTGCGCCCGATCGGACGCACTGGATCGTCCGGTGTGGACCCAGCTATTTACGTACATTTAACTATTTTTCTCTCTAACCATCCTTCTATAGTATTTTTATGTGTCATGCTCTGCCGCAAAGCCACCATTTTAGAAACTGATTAATTATATCTTAAAACGATGTACGTCAAACGAACATAATGTACGTATACTGTTATCGCTATACGTGCATTAGGTAATGATAAAATAGACATGGATTGTGGCTCTGCTGCAGAGCATACTCTCTAGCAGAACCACACAGAACATGTACTCAGGAAAGATAAACCCTACTGTTTCTTGATGAAAACTGTTGTATGATGTTGTTATTGCGTACTTACGTGTTGAAAAATATCATTATTAGAGAGTGGTTTTTATACATTTTAACTTTAGTAACATTTTCATAGAAAGCGCCTGGTTATTTTGTGTATTGTCAACGACACCACTGCACTGGACGAAACAGCTGGGGTGTCGACGTCGTTAACATTTTTTTTTAACCAACACCTTAATCAAGTTCTAATACTAATCATATACATTTATCGTAGTCAGCAGTGATGGTGTAGTCCAGTAGTGTCGTTGACAATATGGGTTATTTTATGTCAGCAAAAGTTTATCTAGACAATCTGCCATTCAATTAAATTAAATAATAAACATTATATAGCAATCTTATCTAAATATTAACGTCATGCTCCCCAGACACCCCATCATCTATTTTGCTGTTTATAAATTCATACAACAATTTGTACGCAATTGGTGCCAATTCCCTTCTTGTTCACAAACTAAACTAAAAAGTTGTGTGCATCTTTTTCTTTCTATTTCATTAAGAAAAGGACAGAAGATAAATATTAGTTTAGTCCTGTCAAATTAGTCAGCACCTGCCGTAATTTGATGTAATTTTAGTAGTCAACTTTTTAATCACGTCTAAACTTGTATGGATTAGTGTCAGGCGCTGATTAATTTGACAGGACTAAACTAAAATTTATCTTCTGTCCTTTTCATAATGAAATAGAAAGAAAAAGATGTACTCAACTTAAATTTAGTTTAGTTTGTGAACAAGGGAATCGGCACCATTGTGTACCGAATTAGTACCTACATACTTAAAAAAATAAGCTCCTTAATAGATTAACAGGTACAGGCAACTGAATTATGACTTGCTGTAGAGCATCTCCCCAGCAACCCCAAGTAAAATTTTAATAATTTTACTTAGGCACTTACTTATTAGGCAAACAAGTGTTTGATAAGTGTTGTACTCTTATTTTTACCACTGGATGTGCTAGCTATATGGCCTACTTATAAAGTTTATTTTAAATTCCGATTATAAGCGCCTGATAAAAATAAATAGCAAAGTGTATTTTAATCTCTTTCCTTAGCATACAAAAAAAGAAATAATCTGACAAACAAAAAAAGGAACAAATCGAATAGAAACTGTATATTTCTCAATAGCTCTTTAACTTAACAATCGTAATGGTCAATCAATATAACATTTGCATTGGCAAACAGATTAAATTTTGACATAAATTCACACGTTTGATTGAAATGCTTTACTTATATTTGTTTTGTAAACCTTCGTCTTTAGATCATCATAACAGTACCAGCTTGATCCTTTTTTTACAATGAGCTGTAAAATGACCCAGACTCAATAACTGACGCAAGGTCGTATCGTCTATTTCTTTTAAGAACGATTATTTTAGGTACTTCCTCTATTGTTACTGAATCAAGTACTTACTACTTCAAATATTATAATGTGATCAGATAAATCATACATAGGTCATCGTGATAGTGCCAAAACATTGTTCGTTATTTCACTGAGTGAATTCATCAATCCACATAGAGTTTGCTGACGATTCTAAACCTGCAAGGCCCTCTGCCAAGTGTAGAATATTCAACGGCAAAATTGGTGACCTTGGATTCTATTTTATTATCACAAGTACTGCACTTTTTGGAAAATCTCGCACTACTGTGTTCGTTGAGCAGAATTGACTCAAAAATAATGGTGACATCGGTAAATCGTTAAGAGATACTGCTTTAACCAACGCAAACTCTGCGTTAGTTAAACAGTGGTGAAAGAAAGAAAGAAAGAAAGAAAGAAAATGCGTTTATTGGCATTACAGCAAAATAAATACACCTTAATACTATAAAAACAGAATACAAAAATTATAATGCCAAACGGGCCTCAGCTCAGCATAATGTCAGATGACAACACAAGGTGTACCACCTGACGCTGATTTTCAGCTGCAACCCACGAGTGCCATACGCTAGAATAACAAAACATAGGGAAGCTTGTGTCCGTTTTAATACATTAATAGAATTAATTAAATGTGATAGTACATAAAGAAAAGCTCATACAAAAACAAATAAAATGATGTGACATACATGTGTGTGTGTTGTATTGTGATTAGTGAAAAAAAAGTAAAATAAATAACCAATATGTGCGTATTACCTATATAAAAAATAAATAGAAAATACCCATAGGACAAAATTGTGTGACTGCATTGTTCCCCTTAATTACGAGATCGATAAAATTGGTAAAGTTGATAAAATTAATAAAAATTATAAAATTGATACAAAATATGGTTTTATATAGCAGATATGTCGGCTCGAACATTTTCAAAATCCTTTTGATGGCTTAAAAGGAATTCTTTTAATTTCAATTTAAAAGTCGAGCAAGTTTTACTGTACTTTATGGGAGGAGGGATATTGTTCCAGCATTTAGTAGCTGCGTAGCGAAAACTGCCTCTAAAAGCCGCCGACTTATGCTGTGGGATGGAAAGCTGTTGAGAACATTTTCTTCCCTCACCGATTCTGTGTCTTCTTGTCCACGATAATTTTTCATATAAGTAAGAAGGAGATTGAGACTTAATAACACCAAAGAGTAAGTTTGCCATATGGAGTTTACGTCTAGCTTTCATTTTTAAAATGTTGTGCTCGTTGAGGAAAGGCGTAACATGCCCCCTAAAGGGAACTTTAAAACAGAAGCGTGCACAGGCGTTTTGAAGTCTTTGGATCATTCTTTCAGTTTTTGACAGTAGTCGTTGGCCATAGACCGTATCCGCATAATTTAACTTAGATAGAACCAAAGACTCCACAAGCAAGACCCGCAACTCTTCACTAAGATAGGGACGGGCTTTGTATAATATCTTAAGTCTATAAAAGCAATTACGGATTGACTCAGACACGTGTTTATGAAAACGAAGTTCCGTGTCCATGATAACACCTAGATTACGTGCTTCGTAGACTCGTTCGATAGGCTGTCCCATAACGGTCACACAGTTAGCAGAAGGTTTAATTTTACTTAACTGGTTTTCTGTTCCAAAAAGCATGTACTTGGTTTTTGTAGGGTTCAGGGCAAGCGTGTTTACATTGGCCCATTGCACTATGTTTTCAAGATCTGTATTTAGATCGTTTAGTGCTTGTTCATAGTCTTCCGGCTTAAATGATATGTATACTTGTGTATCATCTGCATAAATATGGTATTTGCATTTATTTATATTTTCAATTATATCGGCACAGTACAAAATAAACAATACTGGCCCAAGTATCGAGCCCTGCGGAACCCCCCTTCCCACTGAGCGGCGCCCAGTGAGTGGTGCCGATTCTCTTGTCACAAAATTCTCTAAACTAGACTAAAAATCACCAAAATTTAGTTTATTCCTGTCAAACGACGATTTCCCATTCTGAAATTGACTAAAGTGACACAACTTAACTAAATTTTAGTTTGACAGCACTAAGATGGCACTGAGATTGTAATTTAGTGAAAATGGCAATTTCGCTATTCTGAATTTTACGTTTTTCACCAAAAATTTTGATTGTCTAACTAAATCTGCCTATTTGTAATCGCGATTAAAAAGGTGTGGAATAAAATTAGTTGTCATGAACTAAAATTCACACCAACAACACCTCGACTTCAGATGCAAAAACAGTACCTACCTACCGTAAGTAGGTATATTTTTTTCTTTTCTTTTGCTTATATCTCGAAAACGGTGTCCTATCGCAAAAATAATGAAAATTTCGACCCCCTTTTGTAAAAACCCCTAAACCCTTAAAAAAACGTGTAGGTAATATATTTTCATATTTTCAATACAAAAAGTGAAACATTCCATACAAAACATGCCGAGGCAGCTGCAATACGGCTCAAAAAAAAATCACGTGGTACAACAAACAACACTTTGTTATCAAATACAATATTGTCAGTGGCAAGAACCACGACTAGTGCAACGCCAAAAAAAAAAAAGTACCACGTGGAGTTGCAAAATTGCCAAATTTGATTTTAGGTGTCAAAATTATTTTTAAATTTAGAGATTTTATTTTGCAGAATAGCTTTAAGATTCTCTAGCCAAAAGTAAGGAATTTTAGTGATAGTTTAGTTAGTTTCGTTCGGTGTACAACAGAATCGGCGGCACCAGTAGATATCTCTTAACGATTTAGATGTTGATGTATTACGATTAAGATCAGATATCCTTATAAAATTTTGTGATAAAATCTCTACTCAAGGCAATATCTCATTTTTTTATTGTCAGTGTAATGTCACCAAGATTTTTATTTGTATTTGTATATCGACACCTTAGAGTGAAAACCTCGTAAGTGTAAAAGAAGTTACTTTTCAGGAGGAAGAAAAAACTGCGTGCTGTAATTTTTTATTATCAACTGGTGTATCAAAATAAAGGGTCTCATACATAACTTGCAAAAATGTATGCAACTTGTATGTTTACATGTAATTTAGAATGAAAAATGCTAAAATAAAAGGTCGAACCTATATGTTGCTTTGAGCAGAGCTAGGACCAAAACTCCTTGCTAGAAAGCTTTCGCATTTGTTAACCCAATTACTAGAAAACATCCCATGAAAAATGTATTTAAATTTCGAACTAGGAGCTCTTTGGGTATCTGTAGATGTGTAAATAATTCATAATTATAGTTTTTACAAATTGGCGGCAATTTAAAAAGTGTCTGTCGTGCGTCGAAATGGATATGACTAGAGAAATTTTTCGTTCAATGATTTATTACGACTTTTGTTGCGGTCTTATTCAACAACAATGTTAAGATAGACTTCGATTAGCATTTCATGACGAAGCCGTATTCTCGGAATTTACGCACGGATTGGTTGAATGGAGAATTGCCGTCACCTAAACCACCAAATAGTTTATAAAATCAGACAGTCAATATTATTTCAAAGATAATCCAACAACGTGCGACAACGGGTCAGCCGCATATGTTGAATGTTGTACATCAAAATATGCAGAGAACTATGATGTTCAGGTGCTATGTTTGACTGAACACTGGTTGAAAGAACATGAAGTAGTGTTTATCAATGATGATAATTTTACCATTCAAAGTGCATTTGTAAGGAAAAGTGCTATTCGCGGTGGATCTTTAGTTCTTGTTTCAAACAAGTTGAAATGTAAACAACGTTCTGATTTAGTTAATCTTTCCATCGAGCGCACTATTGAGTTGTCTTGTGTTGAACTCGAGCGATACGTTATAATTTGCGTTTATCGACCCCCCTCTGGGGATTTTATTCGTTTCGAATCGGTAATGGAGGATTCACTGAATAAATTAAAATCAAGTAATAAAAGTATAATTTTATGTGGTGATTTTAATATTAATATTTTAGAGGTTACTCCACTAAGTGTTAGACTTCTTAATCTGTTTAGGTCCTTTAATTTAATTAACTTGTATTTTGAACCTACTAGGATAACAGCATCTTCATCGACTTATTGTATTGATAATATTTTTAGTGATTGCGATGCCAAAAATAAATTAGTGTTAAGTGACTTACCGTCTGACCACTGTGGATTATTAGCTAGCTTCCCTATGCCAATACATAAAAAGCCACATAAAATAGAATGCAGGCCTTTTACAGCTAGTCGTTGCAACAAGTTTAAAAATAATATAGCCCTTAGAATTAAACCGTCGATTGTAGAACATGATAATCCTAATATAATCTATGGAGCCCTTTTTGATGTTGTGCAAAAAGAATACCAATCTACTTTCAAGGCCAAAACTATTAATATTAATGGCACCTCCGCTGGCTTCAACCAATGGGCTACTCCAGGTATTTATAAAAGTAGAGCGAGACTATACGAGTTATATGGTTTGAAAAATTACAGATTTGATACTCCTTTCCTAGAGTATGTCAAAAATTATTCAAAAATATTTAAAAAGATTTGTGTTTTTGCTAAATCTAAATTTTTAAGCGATACAATTAAAAATTCGAATAACAAAGTAAAAACCACCTGGAAAATTATTAACAATGAAACGGGTAAGTCAGTTAAACAAGAAAAACAATTAGAGATTATGGTCGACAACAAATTAGTTAATAAAGCAGCTGACGTAGCTGAAGCATTTAATGAGTTTTTTGCCAACATACCTATAATTACGACTCGCTCCTTAAATTCGTCCCCATCTGAAGCTGAAAACCTTTTGCATAATAGTGTACCTAAATGTAGTCGCTTATTTAGCTTCGAACATGTAACACCTCGTGATGTAATTAGTGTTTTTAACACACTCAAGTCAAAAAAACACTGGTGATTACTGGGGCATCTCAATTAAACTTGTAAGTAATATAATCGACATCGTAGCCCCCTATCTAGCTGTTACTTTTAATAAATGTGTTGATTTAGGAACTTTTCCTGACCTCATGAAGAGTAGTAAAGTCATACCATTATTTAAATCGGGTAATAAAAATAACGTTGGCAATTTTAGGCCTATTTCTATCTTACCTGCATTTAGTAAAATATTTGAAAAATTAATACTCAAGCAGTTGCTAAGACATTTTAATTTAAATAGCCTCCTTCATGATGAACAATATGGCTTTACAAAAGGTCGTTCGACTACAGATGCGGGTGTTGCTCTGCTGAAACACATATTTAGCGCATGGGAGAGCTCGCAAAATGCTATTGGAGTTTTCTGTGATCTCTCCAAAGCCTTTGATTGCGTGCACCATGACACGCTTTTGCGTAAACTAATTCATTACGGTATTCAAAACGAAGCTCTTAACGTATTAGATTCATATTTACATAATAGGCACCAATGTGTAGATGTTAATGGTGTGAAATCTTCCGGGCTACCAGTTCAGTTAGGTGTACCTCAAGGCTCTATACTGGGCCCATTTTTATTCTTGGTGTATATAAATGACTTACCATTCTATTTAAAGGGCATCTGTGACGTTGTACTATTTGCTGATGATACCTCTCTTATCTTTAAAGTAGACAGGAATAGACAAAATTTTGACGACGTAAACAGTGCACTATCAATGGTTACAGATTGGTTTACCACAAATAACCTAGTTCTCAATGCCAAGAAAACGAAATGTCTAAAGTTCGCCCTAATTTATTTATTTATATATTCTTTATTGTACACCACAAAAACATAACAACAAAAATAAAATTGAACACCTTGAAACAACACATGAATTGAACACATTGCCTTACCGAATGTTAGAAATGTGTTCCACATTTTAAGAAACTAAAAATACTACCACTTCCCTGTATGTTTATTTACGAATGTGCCATTTTCGCTAAATTAAATATTCACCGTTTCAAATTTAGTAATAGAGCCAGACATAAAGACAAAATGACACGTGAACCCCACAAAACTGCTCTTTTCCACAAAAGTGTTTTTTATCTAATACCTGACATATATAATAAATTGCCAAAGACAATTAAAGATTTAGACTTGCACAATTATAAAAAGAAATTATTTCAATTGTTAGTAGACAAATGTTACTACACTCTGAAGGATTATCTCGATGATGTCATTTACTTTAATTGTTCCCCTGATGAGTAATATGTGTATACTTTTTAATTTGGGTTATTTAATTCTAACTGCATTTATAATTTATGTCTCGATAATTTAATTGCTGCCTTGACATGTAAAAAAAATTCCGTTTATTATATTTTCAAATTGTTATTATTTCAATTTTCTATTTGATTGTGCTGTGCTTATGTTATAAATGTTACTTACCTTAAAATTATTGTACGCCATTATGGCGGGTCATAGCTGTGTACAATTTCGGAAACATGTAACAACTTATTGCTTACCTATGTACCACAATAAAGAATATTTGTATTTGTATTTTGTATTTGTATAAATCTAGGACCCAACATCGTCTTAGATAAAGAGGTGCTTGAAACTGTGGACTCTGCAGTATTTCTGGGCATAACAGTTGATGCCAAGCTTCAGTGGGGATCACATATATCATGCCTAGCGGAAAGGCTCAGTTCGGCCGCCTATGCAGTCAGGAAAGTAAGACAATACACTGACGTTGATACAGCACGGCTAATCTATTTCAGTTATTTTCATAGCGTCATGTCCTACGACATTCTGCTGTGGGGCAAAGCCGCTGATATTCAAAATATATTTGTTCTTCAAAAACGAGCTGTACGAGCAATTTACCAGCTAGGTGCTAGAGTTACTCTGAGAGATTTTTTTAAAGAGATTGGTATTCTCACGGTGGCCTCACAATTCATCTTCGCCAACATCTTATATATTAGGCAAAATATACACTTATACACAAAAACCAGTGATATTCATAATATTAACACTAGAAACAAGGAGAAACTACGTGCTCCCTTTCACCGGCTTCATAAGGTCCATAACTCATTTGTTCGGCTTGGTATAAACTTTTATAACAAGCTTCCCTCTTTTTTGTTAGAATTGCCTTTTAATGCGTTTAAAGCTAAAGTAAAATCCAACCTTTGTTCAAAGGCATACTATTCAATCAACGATTACTTAAACGATAAAAATAGCTGGTCGCTGCGATTAACTCAAGACAATGTTTATGTTCTTTCTCCAAAATTAGCTTACCTACTGACAAGTTATACGAGTTCATATAATTGTTTATTTTATTTGACTATATTAGTCATTTTAGTTTAATTTAATTTTTATTTATGATTGACATAATCTACTCATTTCAATGTTTTTTAATGAGTTGTATTGCAATATATGGTTAGCTAGCGACCTCGACAGTTCATCATATTATTCTTTTGAGCAACCGGCAGCAAGTTCGTCATGCTCCCTTAGGTGTCAATGCTTGCGGTAGCGTCGGGGGTCGGGTTGCCTCCTTCCCTCAAATATGGCGAGGGGGGTAATGGCTGATCTTTGCGTTATGCTCGTGAACGGGTGCTGCTTGTGGTGACAGGCGTGGTGACAGGTCAGCTTGCTGACTATGGTTTTGTTATTGTTATTGAAATTAATGTTTCTTTATTTTACTTCGAAGGTCCTAGTTTATCATTTGTGGCTACTAGTTACAGCTATATACATATAAACTATAAAATTGCATATGTAAGCCGGCACGCCCTTTATGCCAGGAGGCTTTTTATTATGTATTAAGTTCTGTTTGCGTTTTTGTTTTTATTATTTATTTCTGCTTGAGTATAGTTTTAAATATTGGCGTGTGCTAGCTGACATATGGCAAATAAATTTAATATTATTGTGTTTCGTAATGTTAATTACTTATTACTATATGTATAGAATCCAGTTCTTCTAACTGAACAGACAGCAGTGCTGCTGGGGAGTTGGTTCCGCCACTTCTTCTTCCCAGCTAAAGCACTAGGAAGTGGTGAAGGGTGGGCGTTTTGGGGGGACTGTCTTATGTGATTTTGACGTTCAAAAAGTGCTGAATCTCAGCCTAATTTGAATAAATGACTTTTGATTTTGATTTTGAATCCCCACAAAGCACTCTTTATTCCTATCTACACAAATGCTTCACAAGATTTACGTGAAGTCGTATACAAGTCTAATGTTATGAAAGTAATATAATATACAGTAGCTATAAAACGCCTTGAATATTTTGTAGAGGAATATACAATTAATGTATTTGTCTAACCTTAGGTGCATATTTAAATAGCAACCTGCAATTATCTTTCTCTGATAGTAGATAACACTTAGGGCTGATTTTTCAATAGTCAGATAACTTTTATCTGAGGAATAAATATTGCGGTTTGACAGCTTTTGTATAGAAAATATGTCAAACTGTCATATTAAAGTTATCTGACTATTGAAAAATCAGCCCTTAGTGCTATTCAATTCAAAGAGATGGATTTACTGAAAAAATATCATAAAACCAATTTGAATATTATGTTTTGTGAACGTGGACGTGTATTTAGTTATGCACCTACGTGAATATTTCTGCTAGGTAGCTTTATGCAATTTTAAATCGACGATTCGTTGCTGACCGGGCCTATAAGGAAAAGTTAAGTGATGCATATTCCCGTAGCTATCTAAAGTTTAGGTGTCTAATCTAACTAAGTCCATTAGGTAGTTAAGCATAATAATTCAGCTGTTGGAAAATAGTCCTTCCTCCAAAGTCCAGACCGAGTTTCGGCCACATGGGAGACAATATCGGCGGGGACGTGCCAGCGATCTGGGAAATATTATAGTGCACAAGTGTGAGCGCAGACAGGTTACACTTTCTCTTCCGTCGCCCTCAAAGTCCGATGGAACGGCAATTCGACATGCCCGGAGAGAGATCAGGCGAAAGACTACGTGCTTTCCGAGGCACGGGGGTATTACACCGTCAACTTCCAAACTCCGAGCCGTTATTGAAAAAATTCTAATGGAAAAAACCAGTAGCACATTCATTACCCGACTTGAGAATCGAACCCAGAGCCCTACGCTCGACAGTCAAGCTAGCGACCACGAACCCCACGTCGAGTCCAGTTACGGAAAGTACTAAATTAACTGTTGCTAGTGGTCGAGGAATGGTAAAAGCTTACGAGGCCGGTTTTGAACAGGAAAAAAACACACTTTTAAATAACGATGTAGAACGGTAAGATTAATCAGAAATCTTCTTTTTTATCTCAACATGTTATCGTCGCTGTAGAATGTAAACAAACGACTTCCAAAAAAAGTATTATATTCATTTCCAGTCTTAATTTTTTGTTATTTTTATTCTTAATTCATTTTAATAAAAAACTTTTTACAAAAAAAAAACACTTAAAAGTGAAAAATTGCTTTTCACACCACCTGCTCGAAAATGTCAAATTATATGTCAAGCAACCTTAACCCAAAGTGAGTCATTAGTGGCCGGGGGCACAGCCGGTCAATAATGTTGTACTGGATTGGATGTACTGGATTTCATTATGACCCGCTGGTCAATTATGTGATTTGAATTTGGAATCTCACATGCTCAGCTAAATTGGCAGTATAGTACTAACAAACACCCTTTGGTGCCAGAAAGAGGAAAACTATCCTCGAAACCCTTACTTGTAAGTGCATATAACTAACTAGTTCTAAATATGTTATTCTTACTGTTTGTTTATTTAATAAATACTTTGTTTTTCGTACTATGGCTATTATTTTCTCACAGTAGGTGTAAAAAGTAGAGTATCCTCCTCTGGGCTAAAGGTGTCCTTGCCTTGGGCTAGCATGAATCTCGAGCGCAATGAAGGATTATTGTATTAACTCCCTCGCTTGGCTCGTGAGTTAAATCCCGAATCCTTCATTGCGCTCGAGATTCAATATGACGCCCGTGACATAAGACACAACTTTAGCCCCTCGGTGCATAATCTACTATTAATTACGGAAGTCGGTGTCTTTGGATCTATATTTTAGTTTTTGCCACTGACTTCCGAAATTAAAGTTATTTTTCACTTTGAAGTGTTTTTTTTTTGTAAAAAGTTTTTTACTAAAATGAAATAAGAATAAAAATAACAAAAAATTAAGACTGGAAATGAAGAATTTTGTGTGCATGATGTTTGTTAGTGTATGTGTGCGAGTGTACATGATAAAGTGTGGGTGTTAAGACAATGGTTTTAATATGTTTTCAGTGGCAATGTAGTGATTTAATAGCCAAATGCGTAGTTTTCTTTTAGCAATTGCTTTTGTATGCGTGTAGATATTATATATTTTTCATTACTCATACTCGGAAAGCAGGTCTGAAGTTGCCTGCGGAGCGGGTTGAAAGTATTTAGTACTTTTCAGCCCTAGGGAGAATCGCTTTAAACTGACATCTGTCAAATTATTAAAATAAACTAGTTCTATTTTCACATTTCTGTTGAACCATATTCCAACTTCCTATACAGTCACTCAATTACAGCGCGATGTAAAATTGAAATACTTAACATAGAATATAGTTTTTTAAATGACTTTATAATAATTTATTTTCAACTATTTCTTTAAAATAACATAGATTTGGGCAAAATTATTTACCATTTTTTATATTATGGAAATGAAAAATAATGGCTGAATAGCTAGTAGCCGGCCACAGAAAAAAAAATCGGGCAATCCGATCTTCATTCAATTTTGTTTTTTCGAGTCGTACAGTTTTGTTTATATTATACTTCCGTATAGCAGAGATTTGTATTAACACAATGAGTTCATCTGATTCAGATAACGCCTGATTTCATAAGAGAAGAGGCTCATTTTTCTTTAGCTAATTCATGTTTTTATTTTTAATTTCCTTGTATTCGTAATGAAAAGCACAGTGTTTACCTCGGGTTAATGACTTATTTAGTTCCTCGAACTATTAGCGCTCTCGCTACGCTCGGGCGCCAAACCCCGTCCCGGGACTAAATAAGTTACTTTCACACCTAGAGAAACAATGTAGGTACTATTGTTATTAATTAAGTCATAAAGAAAAGTGCCAAAAAAACTTTTGAGAAACTTTTGTGTTATAAACTTATAATGGATGATAAAACAAATGTTTGCTACTGGTATGCTGCGAGTAGAGAGAGCGCAAAGGGCGGTCCTAAAAGTGCTTTTAAAGAAGCCTATTAGGTATCCGACTGTAACTTTGTACCAACAATGCTCTGTACTCACAGTAAGACAGCTCTATGTGCTTCAGACCGTTCTGCGTAAGCATGCTACAATCCCATATAATCCAAACAACAAGCGCAGGAAGCACATAGTGTGCGAAATTCAGCCGCATAGAACTGCTCTCGCCAGTAGAAATTTTTATGTAAATAGTTCCAACCGTATTAACAAAATAGCATACGTACATAACTTACCAAAAAATAAGTGCAAAAAAGAATTACAAATCCTCTTACTAAAATTAAATTACCGGGAGACTGAAGATCTTCTCAAACCAATCCAATAGATGTATCTCAAATACAGACGCATACATACACTCACTCACACACTCACACATCCACTCTCTCATACACTCACACATACACTCATACATGCAGAATCACTCACCTGTGCACCCTCTTGCACGCACACGGACAAATATTAACTTAAGTAAATAAGTAGCTTAATTTTAATTTAATTTTAGTTTATAATATTAATTGATTTTATTATTTTTAAATTACTTTTACTGTTTTTATTTTATTACCATATATTTTTTACGAGTTCACTATATAGCACGTTCGAATTTTTAATATATTATGTAACCTATCTTGGAAGGCGCTGGTGTCTGTGATACAATGTTTAATTCATTAGTACAGACACCAACGATACACTTTTTTCTGTATAGTTAAATTTTAGTTGGGAAATTGTTTATGTGAACCTTATATGTGTTTTTTCAGAAAATAAAAATTTATTATTATTTATTATTATTTGTTGATCGTGATCTAAGGGACGTTTAGAGTGTTTTTTTTAATACTCTAATTAGAATGAACAACTGGCCGGACTGTAAGCACTTGGCGTTATTGGTAAAGTTTGAATGTCGGATAGAGGATTGGGAAAAAGCAGCTGCTCACTTTTATTATAGATCTTTGGGCTCTCTCTAAATTGATCATATAAGTTTTAGAGGTACCACTCCAAATGGTAATGCAATATAGGTAACAAAGATTGGCACATTGCAAAGTAAACTGTCTTAGTAACTGATGAATCAGATATAGATATAGGTAGGTACAGACGCCAGCAGGTCAAGCTACCCGAAACTGTCAAATTTTCCCAATCAACCTTGAACCTTAATGCTTTAGCGATAAAGTTGAAAATCTATTAAAGAAATTTGACAGATTGTAGTAGCTTGATGTGCTGGCGTCTGTACCTACTTTATTTAAATAAATTTTTAGCAAAAAATCTGCATCTGTAGCTCATGCACCACAGAGAACGTAACGCCACGACACGACAATTTGAAAAACAAACATACTTATCCGGAATCTAATTTAACAGATGTTAAGTATTCGAGGAAATCCTTCGTTCTTAGATCATTATTTATATTGATTATATCTTCGAATTTTTTAACACCTCGTATCGAAAATTTGCTTTTACACCTTCATGTGTTTGTTTCAGCTGAATCTTGCATGCCAGCCGTTGAAAATAAACTTAGTGGGTGGAATACACAATGCGGGAATGATTTTCTCCATGATATTCACTGGTTGGATAGCTGACAAGTAAGACTGTTATTAGACCATTCTTCTCTTTTTTCCATTAACTGTCGTCCATGCGGGCTGGGCCTCCAAATGTGTGGATTTTCGATATTTTTCTTACTGCTCATTTTAACTAACCCATTTTAACGTTCATTCAGTCATTTTAACCCAGAAAAGCGTCATCCTTGTCAAGAAATTACACGTACCTACTTATTACCTCTTGGGAACATTATGCAAAGCTATAGGTACATTCACCTCACTGGTATTTGAAAATATGAAAAAAATTCGTAAGATCCGCTCACAAGGTTTAACCGCCCCAACAACTATTAGATGCCTAAAACTAGTCTTCCTAAAAAAACCTGTTGAAATAATTTTCATCATCTTGAATCTTGTAGTCGTCCATTCTATTCACGTGTTTATCTGAGTTCATTTCTACTCTTACCTCACGGTCACGAGTATCTGCTTGCATGGGATAAGAGATAGTTATGTCTCTTTTTACGTGTTTAAAATGCTCATGCGCAGTCCTGGATTTTCTCCCCCTTGTGTTGGGCAAAGGGTTCTGTCTGCCAGTCTCTTACTGATTATTTAATACCTACAACACGGTGTTCCTTGTGACCAAGGGTAGTTTGAGAACTACCGTTGGCCAGGCGGCAGGAGCGCTCGCGCTTTCATTGTAACCCCTGGAAAGTATTGGTTACGCCAGATGTTCTGGCGGACTCAACCTCCCGACCACGCAGTTCCTCTTCAGAGGCGCTTACCCTTCCCTCTTAATTTTATGTATCCGTTGCAACAAGCCACACTACAGCGACCAAACTCGCGCATATGTTCAGCAGACCAACAACCCAAATCCACATACGTAGGTATACCTAATCATATGCGCCGATGCGCTGACATATAACGAGGCTCTTTTCCTATAAATTTCAGAATTGGAAGAAAACCAACCGTAATTGTTTGTTCTGTGGGTGCATGCATAGGGGTGTTCAAAATATTCATCACGAGCTACTATTGGTACCTAGCTCTAGAATTTATTGAATCGGTAATGGGATCGGGACTTTACACAGTTGGGGTAGTTCTTTGTAAGTATTTTCAATTTATTTAAGCTCTTGTTAAATAAACCATAAAATAAAGTATGTTTCCTAATAATACCAATATCTTTTTAGTGATTGAAGTAGGAGGGAGTTCCAAAAGGGTGCTAGCTGGCATAATCTTCTCGTATGCAGTTTACGTCGGTGAAATAGTTTTCGCTTTCTTCGCAATGAGTTTTCAATATTGGAAATGGTTGATATTGGTTGTCTACTCGCCCATGATATTGTTTATTCTGTACATATTCGTACTAAAAGAGAGTACAAGATGGCAAATGCTTCGGGGAAAAATGGATGGTGCAAAGGAAACCTTGAAAGTTATGGCCAAAATGAATAAGATAGACATTGCTGAGAAAGAAATAACAGATGCAAGTGACGATCAGTTACGGTTGTTGTTTGATGTGGTAGAACAGAAAGAGAGAGAGAACATGAAAGTCATAATAGCATCAAAGGAAATAATGACCCGACTGTCTGTGACGTCATTCTGTTTCTTCACCTCGAGCTTCCTATACTATGGAACATTGGTTCACGCTGTGCTGCTGCCAGGAAACAAATATACCAACTTTATCCTTGCTGCGTTCACTTCGTTCCCTGGAGAAGTGATTGCTTACTACACGTTTAATAAATATGGAAGGAAAATCACTTTGCAATGCGGCTATTTCGTTTCTGCCGTTTTTCTTATAGCTCAGAATTACTGCCCTGAATGTAAGTTAACACCTACCTAGATATTATTGAAGTCCTATGTTATGAGTAGGACTGTTAAACGAAAGTTAAGATCCCGCAGTAAAACGCGCCTTAGGTAGGTACGTGGAATACTATGGAATTTTGATTCAAAAGTAAACTCCACAGCAATCGTCCTTTAGTTCTTATTTCGAGTCTATCCGAAATGACCAGCTAGAAGTGAATGAGTAATGGCCTTGCTGACTATGGTTTTGTTATTGTTATTAGTAATTAACTGTTTCTATAGTTTACTTCGAAGGTCCTAGTTTATCATTTGTGACTACAAGTTACAGCTACATATATAAACATAATGCAGCATTGCATATGTAAGGGGGCACGCCCTTTATGCCTGGAAGCTTTTTATTATGTATTGAGTTCTGTTTACGTTTTTATTATTTATTTCTGCTTGAGATTCGTTTTCAATATTGGCGTGTGCTAGCTGACATATTATGGCAAATACTTTTAATGTTTTTGTGTTTCGTAATGTTAATTACTTATTACTGTATAGAATCCAGTTTTTCTAACTGAACAGACAGCAGTGCTGCTGGGGACTTTGTTCCGCCACTTCTTCTTCCCAGCTAAAGCACTAGGAAGTGGTGAAGGGCGGGCGTTTTGGGGGGACTGTCTTATGTGATTTTGACGTTCAAAAAGTGCTGATTCTCAGCCTAGTTTGAATAAATGACTTTTGATTGATTGATATGACTAAAAGACTTTGTTTTTCAGCGATGTCCTGGTTGAAAGTGGTATTATTCTTGGTCGGAAAACTTGGTGTGGTGATCTGCTTCACTGGCATTTACACATATAGTCTGGAGCTATTCCCAACCAGCGTGAGAGGGACTTTGCTCGGATGGGGCAACACGGCTGCAAGGATTGGCAGTATGCTGGCGCCATTGACTCCGTTATTGGTAAGGATTTTAATACCTACTGTACTTTTGTAAGGGCCGATGGGGCAGAAAAGTTTTGGAGTAGTTATCGTTTAGGTACTGCGTTGGCCACAGGGTGGACCGACGCGAAGACTATCGGGGTAAATGCGTAACACAAAAGTAACACACACAAAATGACAATCAATCGCAATGCCTTTCATTTTGACATAACTTTTTTCAGTAGTTTCATAGGTTTAAAAAAATCGTTTGCTCTACAACGTAAGTAGCGCAATGAATGTGGCAGACCTGACGAAATTGAAGGCATTGCGATCGATTTCCATTTTATGTGTGTTACGCAATTAGCCTGCTCGCTGGTGCAAGTTTCGGGGATCCGCAGGATGCTGGAAGCATACCCGAAAGAGCGGCCGCTAAGGCGTTGCTTGGGGAGGCTGATTGGCATTTAATGATTTGGTTTGGGCCATAACAACAAGTTGGACTAGAACTCTAAAACTACCCCACAAAAATGTAGGTACTCACTTTAGTTTTTTAAATAATTCTAGATTAATAAAAACCCTGCAATTGTTGTCATTAATAAGAATAACTGTAGCATATTAATTAAGGTTTCTGAAAAGTTGACGATAGAAGTCTGAGATTATTGGTTTGTTTTAAACTTTATCATCTCCGTAATAAAAACAAAAACTATGTATATTGTAGGTAGGTAGGAGGTATCAAATCTACATAAGTACCTACCTAATAACAGGTTAGCAAAAAGGTACCTGGCAATACCTTTATATAAAATACAGGTTATAATACATACCCGATGGCCATAAACATATCTTTGCAAAACAGGTACCTACCTACCTATACATAGCACGTAGTCCTACTTGGGTCAATAACATTATCTTCTTTATTTTATTAAAATGACCATTTGATTTGAAAGACACATTAAAAGACCGGGCACATTGGTTAATTTAGTAGACGATTGAACCTACCACAGTTAAAACTGCTATTCAAGAACCCTCGAAACTATGATCATAAAAAATAGTTTTTTGACAAACAAGTGATCTACGTATTAAGTACTTAGTTACTAATTCCATGTGGTTTATTGAATTACGAATGTCACGGTTTAATTGTTGCCAAGCATGCAGCAGGCTTAGCATGACTCTTTCTATTTCTACTCTACTGTAGAATAGAAATCGCTTGTCTACCCTTCAAGAAAATGTCTTCTTCCCGAGCATGGGGTCACACCTAGAGTCTAGTCACCTAGGTCGATTATAGGTGTGACCTCGTGCTCGGGAAGAAGACATTTCGAGAAGGGTAGCTATGCGATTTCTATTCTACAGCAGAGTAGAAATAGAAAGCGTCATGCTAAGCCTACAGGGCACCTTGGACAGTGATCAAGGGTGTGACTGCCAGTCGTGGGCCGTGGACTTTCTATAAACCCATAAAAGCAGAAATAATCAGAATGAAAGCGATCGTGATTGTGTTACGCAATGAGGCGGATATCATCAAGAGCGTAGGCAGGGAGAGCTTTTTGAGGAAAGTTGTTTGTCCAGACATACGAGAAATAAGCATATTATTCGATATTTTAAACATATTAAGCAGTTGACATTCCGTTTGGATTCTTTGATTGTTCATTTCGTTATTAAAAATAATTTTTAGAATTTCCAGGTAGATTTTTACCATATTCATATCGACCATTAATATTAACTATGTTTATGGTAGGTTCTCTTAAGATTTCTCATTCGCGAATGGCGCTATCAGCCCTGTCGTCTTCCAAACTTTTAGGCAATTATAAACACGAAACTATTTTACAAAGCGCGCTTATGAAATCGAAAAAATATATTTTTTCCTACCCTACATTGTAATTTATGACTTGGTAGACTTACTTTTACCACTAGATACCTACTTAAAATTTAATACTTTAGGTATACTTACTCATAGGGCATGCAAGATTCACGTGAAAGTGCGATCTGTGAATCTTACCTATATTCTGTTACCTACATGCATCACGAAAGGTTAAAGGCACAGGACCTTATAACATGCTTTTTTTATTTCAGATTACCGAAATAGCTGCACTTCCGTCATACTTATTTTCCGCCACTGCTGTGGTATCCGCACTGCTGTTAACATTCACGCCTGAAACGAAAACGCTGCCCATGTTTGACACCATCGCCCAAGTTGACTCATACAAAGCATCACAATTTAAAGAAGAATGTATTGAAACACCAGATAGCCACACCACTCAATCGACGAAATTATAAAAATAAAAATGTATGTTACTGTAAGTTATTTATTCAAAATTCACCAATACTGCTAGTATTGGTGGTGAATGAGTAACTAGTTACCTACTACAAGACAAGTGTGATATTTTAGCATTCAAATCGATGCTTAAGGATGGACTTAAATTATATAATAAATAAAGATTTTTTTGGTTTTATTACTGTAATTCAATAATGGTCTAACAGCCAGTCTTCTTCGTAGCGAGTCGATGGCAAAAATAACACGAAAAAATACCTATCTAATAGGAATAGATTTTTAAATTTGTTTGGCCCAAAATTCAGCAACGCTAATATCGTTCGCTGACACAGCCATTAGGTCCTTACGTGTGCAGGTGAAATGGAATGCGGTGCCAGATGGGATTGTGAGGTGAGCCATTGTCTGTGGAGAGACGCTGCATACACACCCTTAGGTTCAGACCTCCGTTGTGTCCATGAACCCGCACTTGTGGAGGCTGTCCTTGCTGTAGCCTACTCGGGTACGAAGTAAGTAGACCACGGTAACTTGTGCCCGGATGGGAGGCTCTCTGTTGGTTCAATAAAGATATCAGGAGGTTTAAGCAGTTCTTGCTAAAGTTCATATTTTCCTATGCCATCAACTGGACTCACGCACCCAAGATTTTTTTAGCGGCTTAAGCTTTTGTGGCATTGGATTAATTAAAGTTGTGCATTGGGTGGTGTGGGTCATCCTGTAGCTTTGCCTTCTCGATGCGGCAGGTTATAGTCCCGTGAATTACATTCAAAAACACCCAGTTACATCAAGAGTCAACAAGACCAGAAATTAACTTTGTGTTTATCAACAAAATCAAAATATAAACTGAAGTAAGACCTAGCTATAACAACCTAGCTCACATTTTCACACTTTGGAAAAAGGTTGTAACTTTTTAACTGTATCCGAACGAAACCAAATTATTTATTTCATCTCGTAATACCAAACAACAAAAAGTCTATTTGACACTTTGACAGATATACTCCAGACTTAACCTAAAATCGTCCGCTGTTTCTAGCACTAAGCACTGTAGATTTTACTAATTTCCATTGTTTTTATCACAAAAACCGTATAGTTCCTTTAACTAAGTTTTATTCAAGGTAGTATAATTTTATAAATATGGAAGGATTTGAGATAAGAACGTCTAATAGCAAGAAGGTGAGTGAAAACCGTCACTGCGTCTCAAAATTGAAGTGTATTATTTTCTAATACGCATTGTTTTCTCAGGGTAAAGGGCTCTATGCCACTAAGAAGTACGCCCAGGGTGATGTTATATTAGAAGAGGATCCTTTAGTTTCGTGTCAGTTCGCTTGGAATGCGGCTTACAGATATTTAGCATGTGACTATTGTATGAGGTATGTTTTCATCCCTTCAAGGCTCCCGCAAAAAGGCGCGACGCGACTCTAGTACAACAATATCTATGAAAACTTCATGGAAGTGGAAAAATCTACAGGAGTCGCGTCGCGCTGTCGCGTCGCCCCTGCCTACGATAGCCTTTAATCGTTTGTGTTGACTGTACAGTAATTGATTAATAATGATACACATGGTATTAAAGAAAGACACTTCTATGGCGCGCGCTCAAACACTTACCTACCAAAGTTTCATCATAATCGGTTGAGCCATTATCAAGTGTTTGTGAGACTTCGGACTGCAGTTGATTTTTAATTGATAGATCAGTGTCAAAATTCCACCCCTATGACGTCCCTTTGACTAGAAAATCTGTATTTTTTCTTGATATGTCAGTAAGTTAATGGGTGCAGGATAAACAACTTTTCTTTCTTTCTTTCAACATTTGTTTTACATGAAACACTTTCTTTCAGGCCACTAGAAACACCAGAACAAAATGTGAGGCGCCTATCATGCAAACCAGACATAGTTCTTCCACACTCTGATATATTTGAGATAAATATTGAGAGCATAACAAACTGTGACCAATGTGGAGCCCTGTACTGCTCTGAAGGGTGCAGGCAGAATGCTTATGTAAAGTATCACAGGATATTGTGTCATGACTCCAGTGATGCTCAACATCCTATTGTTGTTCTTTTGGAGACTTGGAAGTGAGTAGAATCTCATTTTGTTAGGCTTCACTTGCTTGATTTGTTAATGCCACTCAAATGAAACTCGAACTTGAAACATCATGCAGAGGGATGAGCATGGCTGTACACAAGATGTTTGTGACAAGACATGATAAATTTTGTCATGTCTTACAATTTGTTTTAAATGCTAGCACGGGTCAACCATGTGACATAATCTAGAGGTGCAACATGCCTTTCTTGTTGCTGAATTGATAGTGTGACAAAGTAGGTAATAAAAAAAAATATAATATTTATGACCATCTGAATATGCAACCAAATAAAATAAAACATCTAAAAGAGTTCAGTTCATACAGCCTTCTGCTTGTGCGAAGCTTCACAATTTTATAGCTGCATATACATGTCTTTATGTTAAACATTTCTGTAAAATATTTGCTGCGGAAACTACTAGTTTTTGAGGAAAAAAAAATAGATTTTTTTAAACATTTAAATTTCACAACAAGCTTTTAAATCATATACATCATTGTAAAATGTAATACATTGATAGGTTTGATTTGATTTAAAGTTTTTGAGGTGAATGATGGAAGAAAAAAAGCAGTATCTAAGTTAGAGTAAGTAAATAAAACATAATAAGTCCCATCTAAACATCAAGAAGGTATGCCACATGTCAAGAAATTATCTTACACCACCGTGCTACCATTTAAGACAATAATGGTTATATCGCCCAAACTGTGATAAGATGTGTGTCTCCAGCCAGAAATTATCATAGATTATAAATATTTTTCCAGACAAATGCACTACCCACCTGAAACAACAAGCATTATGCTTCTTGTAAGAATACTAGCGTACATCCAACAGAGCTCAGACCCATCCGCGGCGGTGGCTAAAGTGAAACAGTTCTGTCACCGCACTGAGAATGAAGATGCTGAACTGGTGCACAAGTTGTTAGGTGAACAGTTCACGCATCAGATGAATACGTTGAGAGAGATGACGTCACATGTTATTAGTGGAGATGAAGTGCAGGAGGTAAGATATTGTTTGTGAAGAATTTATCACTTTCTATAAAAAAAATTGCATCTTGCACTAATGTTAGGAAGATATTTTTGTTTTAGTCCTGAAAGGATATTTTTTTTTTAAACTGCGCTGCACTTCTGTATCGTGTGTGCGTTTACAAACATTTAAACTCACATACACACACAGCCAGACCCGGAACAACTACTTGCAGGTCATACAAATATTTGTTCCGTGCGGGGATCGAACCCGCGACAAGTAACGCAGCAGTCAATCAATTAACCACTGCGCCATCGCAAAAAAAAACATAAAAAGAGCTTGTCGAAAGCTATAAATTTTTAAAGATTTCCCCGAAGAATTTCCCCAAAATTAAAAACAAAAAAATATTCTTATCTCCTAAACTATCAAAAATCGCGGAACGTACATGGGGTGTTTTCGGATACCCCTAGGTATGAGGAATACATTTATTTTTATTGACGTCAGTACCAGCCCGATACAGGTTAGATGTACTAACCCGGTAGTAACTACGTTCCCGTGGGATATTTTACGACATCCACGCAGGCGAACCCGCGGGCGAAAGCTAGTAATTCATACAAACGATCACATACTCGAGCGCCGATCGCTTTTGCTTAGGACGAAGGTAAAGCGCGCTCGGCTCTCTTGCACTTTAAAACAATAAAAATAAGGTTTAATATTCAATGTCGTAAAAAAAAACTGCTGCGCTCCGATTAGGTCTGCGCCGAGCAAAATGCGTGCCATTTACTCTACTGTCTTACTGCAAGCTATCTCTGTTACATACATGCATACATACCTACTCATGTTCTTTCTGTATAATCTTATCATCGACATTACAATATTGATTTTTAGCAAATTAACACAATTGAATACTGAGAGAGCACCTACTATGCTGCTTTTCACAATGTTTTGTTGTAATTTTAAATACAGTCTGATAAAATATTGACTATTCAATTATTGATTTAGGCTCGCTTGTATTACTACAGATTATTTAAAAATGAGTGTTCGACATTAATTAAACCATCATTCCATTCTGTATTTTTTTATGTACCGTCAAGGCGGTTCTTTAATTTTTTTTGTGAAGTGGGTCGTTCGATTAGGTTAAGCTACCCTTGCCGCGGTCGGTCCGTGGATGAGTGACCATCTTTACATACTGAGACTCCTCCGTGCCTCGGAAAGCACGTTAAGCTGTTGGTTCCAGCTGTCATTCGTGGATCTTTGACAGTCGTTACGGGTCGTCAGAAGCCCAAGTCTGACAACCAGTCTTACCAAGGGGTATAGTAACCCCAATACCCAGTAACTAGGTTGTTGAGGTCAGATAGGCGCCTGCCTATCTGACCACGTAAAATACTTGTATTCAGCTGCATCCGGTTAGACGAAGGCGACAATAAAAAAAAAAATTGAGCCGTCGCGGTACGCCTTTCAGATGTGAAACACCGAAAACCATTCTTTCATACTATTTGCTATACAAAATAGTAAATAATTATGAAAGAATGGTTTAATAAAAGAAAAGGAATCGTAAAGTAAGGTAAGGTATCGTATCGTATCGTATAGGAATTTCTGTTTCCTTTTTCTTTTGTTACTTTTTGTTTTTATATAGTTTGGTTTTTTCTTTTATAATTTAGTTTGTGCACTTCCTGTACGAGTCACAATAAACACTTTTTCTTTCTTTCTTATTTAAAATATAGCGTGTTGACGCGTCTTCCCGCCAGCAATCGGTTTTATGTGCGGCTATAGATGTTTCACATCTAAAAATTAAAAGGCTAGCCAGATGATAATGATGATACATGACTATGTACATTATGTAGTGAGGGGCCGTTCAAGTATTACGTAAGCAGATTTTTTGCAATTGTTAAACCCCCCCTGCCCCTTGTCAGCAAAAATAAGCAAAGCTCTTACGGAAGAAATTTAGACAAGTGAATAGCGCGCGGAAATTCCCCTACTCCACGTAAACTTAGTAAACGAATCCATTATTTTCGGGAATCCATGAAAATGCGTTTCGGTTTCAAGGATAGACAAGTAGGGTTGCCATGTGTTCAAACCAAAATCAACAAAATTTTGTAGAAAATCCGAAAAAGTAAAAAAAAAAATACTGCTGACGTAATCACCATCCAGACCACCAAGACCACAAGGTTATCAAAAATAAGCAAAGCAAAGACTCCCCCGCTCCCCTGTAATGCTTACGTAATTTTTGAATGGCCCCTGATGAAAATCTAGTAATAATAACCATGAAGGTTAGGTTACGTGCAGCGAAGGGTGAAAAAGTACACCTACATTTCGTAATAACCTGAGGTTTTTCTAGCTGACTGTACCGTTTTTCCAAAATCTGTGAATGCAGTTAGTATTTACTCAAAATGTTAAGGATATCCCTTAAGAACTTTTTCTTGTAGGTATAACGGCTACGGTACCTGCCCTTGCTGCCCCGTCAAAAATTCACCCTAAACTTTTTTAATTAATTATTTTCAGTTTCTAACACCCGAAGGTTTCTGCAAGCTAATGGCGTTGGTTGGCACAAATGGACAAGGCATCGGCACCAGTCCATTAGCCATGTGGGTGAATTCAGTTCTGGAAGTCACCATGTCTGATGATGAGAAGCAACAGCTGGATCTGTTCATTGATAAGCTTTATCAGTATGTCGAAGAAGGTATGGTAAACTAATCATTACATAATTATGTGTTTAGGGTGTTGAAACGCCAATTAACGGAATATTGATTTTTATCCAAAAATAGCTTTTTATTTATTTATTTTTTATTGTACACCACAAAATACATAACAACAAAAAAATAAATAATTGAATACTACTTAATATACAATGGCCTTATCGCTTGCTGCGATCTCTTCCAGGCAACCTTGGCAAGCTTTCAGTTGCTTTCAGGCAAGTTATTTTATTTATTGTTGTTTATTTTAATGAAGTTATTTCATTGGATTTAATTTTTGTATAATGTATGTACTTGTCTGAAATAAATGAATAATAATATAATAATATAACAGCATGCTGGAAAAAATAATAATTTAGGGGATGAATTTTCAAAAATCCATCCTTAGTCGTCACTTCCATTAAGTAAGGCACTTGTTGCGTACAGCACGCAGGTACGCGATTAGTCGGGTAAAATGAAAAACAGTTTTGAAAGTTAGAGGTGTTTGAGACCCTGCGTCGGCGACAAGACCAGATCGCGGGAGTGCGCAATGGCATGCGCACCGTACGGTGGCGGAAGACGAACTGCCTCGCGGTAGGAGGGAAGATCGCGAGCAAAGCGCGCGATTTGTTTTGCCAAGCAAATGTGGACTCTAGAATTTGTGGTGTTGTAGCGAGACGACGTGATCTATACCTAGTACTTACTTGAATATAAATGTGTATGTTCGCAGTGGCAGGGTCTCAGTACTTGTTTATTATAAATTTTTCCATACGTAACAGCACTCTTGTGCAAAGTTTCAATCTTCTAGACCCTGGCTGTGCGTTATCTGTCGGTGAATGAATTTAAGATTTTCCTTATGAAACGAAGACTATTCATACAACATTTAGTTTAGTTAGACTTAAAATATTTGTATTTATTCTTTGTTTCATATCTTTTAAATTTCATCACATCATTTAAATACTTCCCTTTATTTCATATTTAGTTTTATTTTTAACCCTATGTGCGAATATTTTATTGTGATTTAATATGGTTGTATTGCTCTAATGCAATGTGACGAAATGTACCTATTAGCTTTTATCTAATCTAATTTTATATAATCATCTTATTTGGTAATTTTAATATGTATTTTTTTAGTTGTATTGTTAATATTGTAATGATTTAAAAATTAAATTGAAAAGTGGTTCACCTATTAGTAAGAATGCTGAGCATGCCTTTAAGTGATGTATTTACACAGTATTCAAGACACGTGATTACCTATTATTATATCCTTGTAAACATGTAGTTTGCCTTGCTCAATAAATAAATAAACATCCATTATTAATTATTTTTTCAGAGTCCGGCTCATTCCTTAACACGGAAGGTTCAGGCCTATTCCAGTTGCAAAGCTCCTGCAACCACAGTTGCGCCCCCAACGCAGAGTCAACCTTCCCTTACGGCAACCACAGGGTGCAACTGAAGACGCTAAAACCTATCATGCCTGGAGACGAGATCTGCATCAGCTATCTAGACGAATGCACCCTGCAAAGGTCCCGGCATTCACGGCAGAAAGTGAGTTTTGTCACAGATCAAACAATACAAGTACAGATACCCAATCTCATAGAGCAAAAGCGTGCCGTCCTAATGTAGGCAATTCTGTAGGCAAGTTTACACCAATGGATGCAGTATCTGAGCTACCACGGCTATGACGCTGTCAGCCTACCATTGTTTTAGTAATATATTGAGATATCACCAGATGGCATTGACTTCCCGGGCAACAAATAGACGCCCGACGTGGACGCTCAGGACCACTGTGTTTTTAATATAAAAGCAGATTTTTTTTGAGACATTATTACGCATCACACAAGAATATACAAAAACGAAACGCTTGGAGCCTGTTGTTCCATAGAACTTTAGCGATCCGTGATGGCGCCATCTAGTGACAGTACCGTAGCAAGCTTGAAAGTTAAGAGTTAGATGGAGTTAGTATTAATTTTATTGCATTTATTAAACTTATAAAATATACCCTTATTTTATGCTGAGAAGAATGTTTTCGATAAAATTAAGATACGTTGAATTTATTAATTTGTAAAAATCATTCAATCTTCGCGATTACTAAGTAGTTCAAATGCTTCGCTCGATACCTGTGACGCCATCTATGAGTTTTTTTTAAATAATATTTATACGTTGTTCGAGTTGGGAGGCCATGGTTTTGTGAACCTTTGTTACTATGTACAGCATATTGATAAGTTTTTAGTCACATAGTGTGTCGCTGGTGCACTTCGGATCTTATGATTGCGTCAGTGAGTAATCTAAATTTAAATAAGTAACAGAATTTTGGGCCAAACACCATTTGAACATATTTATTATTTGAATTACTTTTTGCCATCGATAAGCTAAGAAGAAGTCACATAGTAAACTTATTAGCGTAAACCAATCCAATATGATAGAAATGTAAAAAAAAACGGGTAATTTTTTTCGAGTTAAATGAATATTCGCTTAGCTGGACCCCCGGGAATGTCGCAACAATAGAAACAATTAATTAACGTCGACGCATAACTTAATAGTTATTGCAAATAACGTCTCAACAAATTTGAATTTGCGGGTGAGTTCGAACGCACCAACTAAGCTGTATTTTACAAAGGTACAGTAGGATGCGAAAAAAATCCTATCTCAAACGAATAAAACTAAAATTGAGTAGTTATCGAAACAATCTCTCAAACTTTCATACCAAAATTAATTTTCTCTTCAATAACCTCACAGGAGCTAGCCCAAAACTACCTATTCGTATGCTGGTGCGACCGCTGCAGCGCTGAATCTTCGGAACCAGATTGTACCAGTGAGGAGGAGATGAGTGACGAAGACATCGATGCGGATGACTGATGTTCCAACCTTCTGGCCTTCTGTCTTCTCGGCTTATGATGCAAGAGGTGCGGAAGGTACAGGAAAGGCAAAAGACTCCTTACAGAGAACCGCTTTCTAGCTCTATTATTTCTCACAGTTCTTTTTTTTATTTTCTGGTTCGCTAAAGACGTTCTATCTTTGTATGTTGAGTTGTTTTTGGAACGTGTTGATAGGAGTGACTATTGAAGTGCTTATTTGGTGACTTGATAAATTTTAGAGTGATTCGTTTTTTTTAGGCTAAGTGTGAATCTACAGAATGTGTAGAAATTTATATTATAAGTGATGGAACTCTCAATTTATCGCTTTGATATGTTAAGACTTTAATGTGTGTACTATTCCTAGTGAATTAGTATACATAGATTAAAAAAAAACATACATACGCGTGAGTGTAGCTTTGTTTTTTGTTAATTAAGATATTAAGGCAGCATTTGACTTAAGAAAATGGGGCGACATTTCTTTGTGTGGAGTTGTACGTCATAATACGTTTATTCGGGTTATTAACAAACGTTACAGAAATAGCTTTCATTGTTTATGTACAGTCAGTATAATCGTTATTTAAAAGAAGTTATTCATTTTTAACTGAATTTTATTGCAGAGTTAGTGTTATAGTACATAAACGTTAATGTAATAAGTTATTGAAGTTGAAAATAAATATGTGCGTTTTCATACGTAAATATTTACGTAGTTGGTTGAGAAAAATTTCCAATATGTGTAACATTTAGTAATTCTGAAACATTCAAGATATAATAAAAAATAAATATTAAAGTTAAATAAATATAAAGATTTCTATTACAATATGTTTAGGTAGAGGTTAATAGTGTAATCTTATTAGTAGTAAAATATACAATAAAAAATAAAAAAATACTTCCATTATGTGTGATTGTTAGATTAACGTTATAATTGCACAAGTGCACATTAGTCATTGTAATTCAAAGTCGAAGTCAAATCATTTACTTCAAATAGGCACATTATAGGCACTTTTGAACGTCAAAATTTACAAGACAATAGAACTATTCCTAGTTGCCACCAATTTAAACCTTATGTCAATGACATAAAGATAACATGCTGGTGATTTGCAATACTTACTCCATGGAAATATCTATGTACGTACGTGGTATTTTCCGAGCTATTTCCGTACAGTATACAGAGTTGATATGACAGAGGGGCATTAAATTACACTACGTATACTATACATGTTTAGTATTAATTCGATATGGTATAAAAATAAAAAGCACCAAAAATGACTTTTATTTTCTTTCAAACAAATTAAATAGCTTACAAATGAGAGTAAAACGCAACCACCCTTTGTAATGAAAGTGCAAGTGTGTGTGTATGCATTGCCATCTTTTTAGCGAAAATATTTGGTTGTACTTGTGACTTGCGTCAGAGCGGCAACAACGCATCGTAGGTTATACTCAGATTTATCGTTTTAAGGTGCATGACCTATGCGTATAGACATAATCAGCTGTTAGGAAAGATACATCGTGTTCAAACATGGCAAAAACTTAAAAAATCATTTGCGACTAAACTACTGCTCCTATTTAATTGATTTTTGGTACAGAGCTTGAAAATTGTATCTAGCATAGGCAGTTTAAAGGAAAGCCCCTCTGTCGTATCAACTCTGTATACAGTTCGTTGACTTGTTTAGCATCAATATTTTATGTAGATACATTATTATGACGTAATGAGCAAATCATTTTCTTTAATAGTGGTGGCAGTGGTCACCAAGTGGTAACGGCCGCGATATCGAGTTGTAGGTCGTAGGTTCGAACCCAGACAGGCGCTTTACTTTGTGTAAATTATTTCATTACCACTGCTCTCAAAACGGTGAAGGAAAACATCGTGAGGAAACCGGCATGTCGTAGAACCTAAAATTCGATATATATCAACTCGCACTGGGCCCGCGTGGTAGATTATGGCCCATTCCTTCTCACCGAGAGGAGGCCTGTGCCCCAGCAGTGGGAACATTGTAGGCTGATTATGTTATGATTATGCATGAGATAATAATTTTCTATAGTAGGTATGACTCGTAACAGCACTAATAAAGTATACTGATCCAAAATATATATATATTTTTCGGTTAAGTAAAGTCATATGTATTTCTTTTATAATCTTCAAACTATTAAAATAAAAATATAATATAAATAAGTTTAGATAACGTTATATTATTGTAATAAGAATATGTCTATAAATTTCAATTATAATGAATGTGGACGTAAATTGTACCTAAAACACATGTGTGCACTATGGCCTAAAATTACTAATGGAATGTAGTCTTATGAATTATGATAACATTGTTGTATGACTCGAGAATTGTTGGACGATATTGTACTGTGTGTTCTTGGCGTAGAGTTTAAAATAAAATGTTGCACTGGCTATTTGGTTCCTAAGTGTATCGTAGTGAATTCGTGTAGCAGGGATGTATTGAGACGTTCAGTGTTGAAGTAGCTTTACTAAAGAATTAATAAAGAAGAGTATTTTTTTCTTCTTCTAATTTTCCTAAATATTATGCAAATAGGGAAAGTGATGGGTTCTTTAATCAGGAATTTCTCAGTAGTGGCCCGGAGTCGAGATTTGTGCTCGGTTAATGACAACGGGTTCGCCCCCGATTACATGGGACTAAAAGTGTATCCACACCAAAGTTACTTTTTGACGGGCAACATTGATAACTTTAAGTAACTTTTTAAAACTTTTAGTAAGTTTACTAGATAACTTTTTGTCTGTTGTTGCCCACGAATATTTGCAAACGTTGATCCCACAAAAATTTACTTTGGTGTGGATGCACTTTTAAACATTACCGTCGAAATGTCGGTGTACTTGTTATAGGTACACCTCTACCTATTCGGGGATTACAGGCGTGATATTATGTTATGTTATTACCAAATGAAAATAAATTTGACAAGTTTAGTTTACAAACTAAAAATAGTACCTAGTTTTAAAATGTTGTATTATCAGTTATCATCACTATCTCAAACACACAATAGGTTATTTTTGCACCGACTATTTTGTATGAAAACGGGCCAAAACTTGGTGTTTGAATAAGCAATCGAATTTTGTAACATAATGAGGCCTACGTGTCGGCCTAAAATAATAATAATAAGATTATGTACACCGCTACAAGGATCTTTTGACGCTCGAAGGACGTCGACATGGGGGTGCTGTTGGTAAATATTTGTGCAATTGTTTTATGAAACGTATTGAAAAAACAAGATGGCGGCGTTAGTTTCGATATTGGCTACGCGCCAAAAGAACCTTGTACGGTATAGTTCAATGTATTGTATTCTTATGTCAAATTATCGCAATGATGCACAATTTTATTAGGCATAAATGTGGGTAGCTCAATGTAGTATGGCATAACAGCTGGTAGTGAAAAGCATGAGAGTGTTGGATACTTAGATAATCAGTAGATGACAGTTTTTTTTTTTTTTTTTTTTTCATTTATAAGGTGAGAGTTTCTCGAACGCATGGCGATATGATGAACGCTAAAATGTACAGTTGAGTCTTTTATATCTTCGTCAGTTTTCAGGTTGTTTTATTTATCAAGTCAGGAAACATAATACTCTTTGCAGCTTCGATACTGAGCAGACTATTGCATAGAAATTATATTTAGCTAGCTTCTGCCCGCGACTTCGTTCGCGTGAAAATCGTAAGACGCCACAATATACTAAAATAACATATCCCGCCTGCGCTAATACTCCGTTTTCGCTTAGCATTCTTTCTGACCTTTCTTCTTTTTGCTCGGTTCCTAAGGGCCGGTGCGTGATATTGCGGTGCGTAAATAGCCTTTATCCTTCCTCAAAAACTGGGCTATCAAATGCAAAAAGAATTTTTCAAATCCGACGGGTAGTTCCAGAGATTAGCGTGTTCAAACAAACCAACAAACAAAAAACAAACAAGCTTCAGTTTTATTATATTAATTAGTATAGATTACTTTGTAACAAAGATCAAAATAGCTTACACCTTTGACCAGCGTTGAGTAACCCGTTTAATTGGCCTCGCCATTTATGAAATATAAGAAATAAAAAATTATTTGTCAGCGTCTGTCAGTGTCACATTCTTAATTCAATTCCTGTAAACAAGATGGCTGAATGTCATTTAGCGGTATCGGCATTACGTCGAAGTATGTAATGCTGAGTCGGTAAAGCAGATTCTATCGTGCAATGAGCAGAAAAAAGAGCCCATAAGGTGACGAACATATTATGGATGTGACTGTACAAAAATATGGCGTTTTATGTGACATAGCGTTTTTTTTTTCGTATTTTGTATCGAATCCCTGAGAAGAGCAATTCGCTCATTTATAAGGCACTAGGTAATTGCTTAAACATTGTTATTGATGAAATATTATGTTAATGTTCTTTAGCTTTTTGTTGTAACAATATAGCTATGTAAATTGTTATGTATGTCATACCTTTTTAATAGGTACACACTTATAATCACTGCATTTATAACTTTTACTATTGTAAAACATTAATGTTATCGTAAATCGGTCTAAGTATATAGGTGTTATTATAATATCAGGGTACTCAATTGTGCCAAATAGACATAGAGTAGATTGTTCTGGAATAGAGTTAGATACTGAACTACAGATGGCAATCGCTTCAAACGCTGTTGACGCGAATGTTAACATCAGCTGAAAGAATATAGCCAATATTAACAACCAAATTAAATGTACAGTCAGGGTAGAAAAACCTTCGTAATTTTCTTCCTATATCAAGTCAGGACACAAATTTGGAGTAAATGGCAAAAAAAATGATAACAAAAGTCAAAATAGCATCGACACCTTGGCACAACCAATGTCATAGTTGACCGACGCGTCTTAGCGTTTGCTATACCGGTTGACGTCATCACGCCAACGCCGTCTGTCGCTGAATACCAGCGCTGGAGCTCTGTCTCGCATAGGGTCGTAGCATTATGCTGAGCGAAGGCCGTTTTGCGTGATGTGATGCAAACATTTGCATTTTCCCCCAACTTGTTCTTTTTGTGTTTGTGTTCGTTCTCTGCGTTATGTTTATCGCAAATAAACGTATATTCTTTGTTTCCTTATTTCCGATGACGATCGTTTTTTTACTGTGACTGTACGTATTGGAATCATACTAAGGTTGAGGACATCGATGGTTACGGTATTGAGAATTTTGGGCTTGTAAGGCGTTTGTCATCTAATCATAATCAAATGATACAATTACACTTTTTACTATCAATGCAATATAAAACAGGACCGTTTGATATTATGTCTATTTTTATTGTAGAGTTGATTTTGTAAGCAGAAGACAAAAATGTATGCAAAAAACAGTAGCGCTGGCACAGACATTGTTTTCTGGAATCACAGAATATAATTAATGTTGCTTTTACATGGAGAATGTTATCCAGCTTATATTTTTAAAATAAATTATTTGTCAATATTAAACGCTTTTTTTTACTTATTAAACTAATAATTATCACATAGGCAGTTGCTCCAGGTAAAAAATACTGGTATTCAGCTGCATAATCTAACCCCAGCTAATTGGGAAAAGGCTACGTAGATGATGACCTATAGTACGTTACTGCAGCGGCCAGCAAAAGAGGCGTTGATGGACGAACGTGTAAGTGTCTAAACACACTATGCCGAGGATACGCGACCGAAGTTCGGCATGATTACGCCTGCAATGCTATTTGAATAACTGGCGACACATTATGCCGAAATTACGTTGCGTTATAGCGTACAGCCGAACTTCGGTCGGGCGTAAGTTCAGCGGCAATTCGGCGGCAACGTATTCTGTAGAACACATTATACGCGACCGAAGTTCGGTTCGATTGCCGACGAAGATCGGGAGCGGGGAGCAGCGGGAGGCAGGCATGCCCCCGCCCGCGCCCCGCGTGTCCGCCCGTAGTGTTTATTATATATATTCTGAATGTAGTATCTTTTTTCAAAATGTTGTTACTGATGAGAAATAACAGTTCGTCGAAAGATTATATTGTCATGCGAAAATACTTAAAAAAATGAACGGGATAGGCTCTGTATTTTGCATAACGTTGAAACTGGCCATCTTGTAGTCTCGTAGAAATCAATGGGTGCACCCAATATTCTTTCTTGTATTTGTCCTCTTCTAAAGCCTCTGCAATTGCTATTACTGTAAAATAATCCATTTTTCGGGTTTCGCACCTCAAAAGTAATAACGGAACCCTAACAGGATCACTTTATTTTGCATTTGTCTGTCCGGCTGTTTAGATAACACGACACGACGTCCCGGCTGAATAAAATAAAAAGAAATCAATTTAAAAACGCGCGCGAACTACAACTAGTACAACTCGCGTTTTCGACTTTTCGTAAATTTTCACGGATTGGAAATTCATGGTTTTGTTTTGAAAAATGAGTTCTTCAAGAGACAGTGAAAGTATAGAATTAACTCCTGAAAGTATTAGAACTGACGCAAGAAATGTGATGGATAATCTATTACCTGCAAAATCCCGGGAGAAATATATGAAAGCCTATGGTAATTTTATTGAATGGAGAAATGCAAGAGGCGCCAAGAATTTTTCAGAATCTGTGTTTTTGGCCTATTGTCAGTACTTAGCCAAAACTAAACAACCTTCCACTCTTTGGAGTCCTCCTACTCAACGCTAAAATCAACAGTCATCAGTTCTAATAACGACGTAAAACTGGACACTTTCGAAATTAATAGCGTATCTGAAGAGGATGTCTGATGGAATCAACCCTAAAAAAAATCAAAGTGTTCTCAGTCAAAAACGTGGAGACTTTCCTTAATGAGGCACCCGACAAAGTCTTTCTTGCCGTAAAAGTAAGTAGGTAACTATGTTTAAGGTGGATTAGTAAAGTATAACCATAGTGTTTTAAAATGCGCATTTTATTGTAACCTGTACTTCGATAGTTACTTGTCTTATTCACATTCGGTTTTGTTACAGGTGGCTTTAATTTTCGGAGTACCTACATGGAGCTTGTCGTGGCAATGAACTTTTATAAAAATAACTGTTGATGATGTCAAAAATCACTCGGATGATTTACTGTTAGTAAAGCTGACAGACACAAAAACAAAAATTGACCGATCCTTCGTAATCTGAGGAGAATACAAAACTATTGCACAGAAATACCTGGACCTGCGTCCTGCTGATATGAAGACCAATCTGTTTTTCATCCGTTATCAAAATGGCAAGTGCTTCAAACAAGCTCTGGGAAAAAATAAAATTTCTAACACGCCACAAGAAATCGCTACTTATATGAAGTTACCAGATATCAAGCTGTCGGACATTGTTTTCGTCGTACCTACTTCTGCTACTCTTTTGGCAGATTCTGGAGTGGACTTAACTGTTCTCAAGCGACATGGAGGATGGAAGTCGAGTGCTGTAACAGAAGGGCATATAGAAGATTCCATTGAGAACAAGGCGAAAACATGTGAACGCATCGTAGGAAACATTAAATTGCAACCTTCAGTTAATCCATCCATGCCACTGTCGCCGCGCCCATCTACATCCAAACAACGAGATTCACCGTCACATTTTCCTCAAAATGAGCCAGATTCGGACATTATTTCTAACACGCAGAATATAAAATCTACAACAATCTCTATTCCTAATAAAACTGTAACTTGCGAAAATGTCTCAAATGTAAATATAAGTTTTTAGTTGTTTTATTATTAGATAATATTTCATTTCAATTTAGTTGTTACTCTATGTTTTATTAAATAATAATATTACAATACGTATAAATAAATAAATAAATAAATATCGTCTGACATTGCACACAGCACCATCTAGTTCCAAGTTAAGCACTTAAGGCTTGTGTTATGGATACCAGACGGTTGATACACTACTTAAATACATTTTTTTTTCGTAAATACATACATATTATAAATATAAGTACATCCATGACTCGGGTACAAATGTCCATATTCATCATACAAACATTTGCCCCTACCGGGATTCGAACCCAGGACCATTTGGTTTCGCTGACTACACTTAGCCACTGTAGCCACTACCTACACCAAACGTGCCGTCAAATATGAGGCGCCTTTTATTTTCTCATAGTGGGTGATGAAAAGTAGAGTGTATTTCTATGACCATAAAAAAGACGATATTTTCAAAAAGTCCGGGTCAATTTTGTGCTTTTGTTTGGGACTGTGAACGTGTTAAGTATGTATTTGCCATCTATATTCAAAACTCGGTCTTATTTATCTGAAATAGGATTACTTTCATATCCACTAATAATTGGTTTCGCTGAACCGGTTTTACTTTTGAATAATAGAATAATAGGATAAGCCGTCTAGTGTCGTGTGCAGATGTAACTATTGCACAAACGTGTTCGTGTGTTAATGTTTAAAAAAAAACATTTATCCAAACTGGGCTGAGAATCAGCACTTTTTGAAAGTCAAATTACATAAGACAGTTCCGCAAAACACCCGCCCTTCACCACTTCCTAGTGCTTTAGCTGGGAAGAAGAAGTGGCGCAACAAATTCCCTAGCAGCACTGCTTTCTGTTCAGTTAGTTAGAAGAACTGGATTCTATACAGTAGGTAGTAAGTAATTAACATTATGAAACACGATACATTAAATAAAATTATTTGCCATATTATGTCAGCTAGCACACGCCAATATTGAAAACTATAGTCATGCAGAAAAAAAAACAAAGCTGGGAAGAAGTAGTGGCGCAACAAACTCCCCAGTTGATTTTTATTTATTATCCGTTAGGCGTATGTCTCGGGCAGTAAGGAAAATACTATCAGCTTGAAATTAAAAATAGAATTTTAAATATTTCTTAGCAAACCTTTTTCACGATTATATTGAATGCTATTCCACATAATTTTCAAACAATTGAATGGCCACCTGTTTTTATTTTAACAAATTATAAAAGACACTTTACAATATCTAATTTTTGATTTTTTAATATGATATATTTTAATGGTTTTGTGTTTGTGTTTACTTACAGGTTAAAACATAAAATGCGTCATATCAATAATAATGGTTTCTAAGACTAGATGGAAAATATGTTTACATGCTAAGAAAAAATATTATAAATATTACAAACCGAAAAGTAATAATCTATCGTGTTATCGTATAATTATGTTTATGGAGGGCTTAAGACCACTCATTAGGCACATTGTAAAACAAATACCTACTTATCGTTTTGGGAGCTTCTTGTGATTCGCCAAAATTACTTGTGGGCTCACCGTTCGTGACCGCGATAGTAGGTAGGTAGTTACCTAATTTTACGGTCAAGATTTTTAAAAGAGCATCACATTGGATGGGTATCGTGATTGATTTGCTTCTTTGTGTCTGCCTTGCAAGCTGTTTTTACAAGCTTTTTATTAGTCAGTTTGGTCTCAGCTTAACATAGGTAGGTACCTAGGTACCCATGAAAAATAGATATTGTTGCAAACACCTACTTAAATCCGCAGGCGACGTAGGTAACACTACCAATTTTCGACGAACTAAACAATTTAAGGAGATTAATTTGCGTAAACCTAAATTAAGTAGGTAGGTATGTCTAAATTGATTACTGTGGTATTAATAAACATCTTATTCGCAAGTCTTGATTAATTTAATGGTTGAGAACAGATTTTAATTATCTGGGAGCCCTTGATGGGGTCACTTGAATGGACTAAGTGCTGCTACAGTTAATTATTATTGAGTGGTAAACAGTTCGTTTGTTGTGGGATTGTAAATTGACTGAGTTATTCTGAGTAATTGTTTGAGAGACGTTTCATCTGTAACTGGACCGTGAACTGAAGTCCCAGTTCACGGTACAGTTATAGTATAATTAATTGAGGCAAAACTTCCTGGACTGATCGAGATTACTTCAACATTCTTGCGTCAAAACTAGTGCAGGCTACAAGATTTATTTCTATGTTTTTTTCGGACCTAAATATTGTTCGTAAATCTTTACAATACCTACGGCCACTTAAAGACAGAACTCGCTGTACTGCGAAGCGACCACAGCTGCTACGCGATTCACTATTTCTTACTATTTAAATACCTAACTACTGACAAAGTACACACAATTAAAGTGTTTTTATGCTCATTTTAAGGAAACATTTTCCTTCTAATAATCAGACGGTTTTGACGACACGGTTGGCGACGACACGGTTGGCGCAGTGGTTAAGCGATTGACTGCTGCGCAGCGTGTCGCGGATTCGATTCCCGCACGGAACAAGTATTTTTATGACCTGCAAGTAGTTGTTCCGGGTCTGGCTGTTTGTGTATGTGAGTTTAAATGTTTGTAAACGCATCCACGATACAGGAGAAAATCCTAGTGTGGGGCAACGTTTTTTTACAAAAAAAAAAAAAAAAGAATTAAAATTATTTGAAGGTATTGTTCTTAGCTGTATAGGAAATTGCACAGTATTCCGTGCATCATTGCATAGGAATAGGTAAGTACCTACTAGGTAGGTACTACTAAATAAAATTGTACACCAAAACACAAAAAGTGTTCCCCTCCAACGTTGACCCAGCACAATTACGAAAAGGCCAGAACACGCCACTGTTTTACGATGTTGAATATTAAAATGGCGATACATAAAAAAATAGCGTTGAATACAAGACAAAGTCTTCCCGAGAGAGCATAGTGCAGCCTAAGCCCGGCTCAGTGCAAACATTCATTCGTGCCCACCCCACTTCAAACGGCGTCTATCCTTAAAAGGGAGGAGAAAATTATCTCGTGAATAAATTATATTTTCCCCCCATTATGAAGACAGTTGAAGTGCATTTTCGTTCATGTTTTTTTTCTCGTCTGACTTAGATCAAAGACATTGCAGGGATTCCGGACTGAGCCCGTGACCCCGCAAAAATAAAATGAATAAAGAATTTAATGTGAGTTGATGTCTTAGGATAATAACGTTAAAGTGCTTTAGAATGTTTCCCGAGTGAATTGTTTGTTTTCCCAATTCTGTTTGTTTGTCGAATTCTGACCTTTGGCATGTAGAGGTGTCGGCACTTCACGTAGGAAGGGTGGCGCGTGATGTTGCCTTTGTTATGATTGATATGGCAACGTAGAAGTATTTTCGAGATTTCAGTTTTGTTTGTAGAATACGCTTAGGGGACATTTCGTTACGATCTTCTGCGTCTAATTGAATCGTGTATTGCTTAGGTCGAGTCAGCATCGAATATCAAAGAGTAATTTAAGGGAAAAGGTCAGATAGGTATCCCCTATTACGCCGTGTGTAACTTAGACATATTATTATTACAACCTATTCATACCTATTTGCTAAGAAATTAATTTATAGGTAGGTACAGGGCAAGTTTCAAATTAATCAAAAATTGAATTTTAATTGTACTAAAATAAAAAAAAATAAATAAATTAATCAAATCGGGTCAAAATTATTTATTTGCATACAATGTGGTGGGCAGGTACCTACAAGGGATGTTACATATAAAACTCGATGCAAAGACTTTAACAAAATGTTCTTAACGGGGGTAGAAAGATTTGATGTTAAATGTCAATCTTTGGTTAGCATAATTGCTAAAGTTTTGCATACTTAGCATAGTTGTGGTAAAAGATACTTTATTCTCAAAGAAATTTACATTTCACTTAACTGAGAACATTTAGTTACCAAAGTTAATCTCTGTTAAAAATCTCTCGCTAAAAAAAATATGTGCATTGTGCGAGGAGGAGAACTAAAGGCAAATAAATAATAACTGCCACTTGCTCACCTCAGATGTCGCTGCTATCCAACGTCCAAAAATTTGACAGCTAGCTGTCACTATACATATTTTTTTTGTAAACAAGCGACTCTTTTACGCATAATTAATTGATATTCTCTGTTGTGCAGCTGTTGACTGCAAAAAACAAAAAGCTCCGAAAAATTGGAAACCCAAATATTCCGTCGTGACTATGTGCTATTCTTTTCAAACCTGAAGACTTATGGCAGAAATTCGTATGCGATGCTCCCAAGAGAACTAAGTATGTTTTTATAACCTACAGGCACTTGTGGTGTGTTAGTACATACATTATAGTAAAGATTGTAACGTTACATTTTCCCGGGAGGGGGAAAATGTAAGGTCAAGGAGGGAACTGTCACCAGAACTGGAGGAGTCCCGGCTTAAAAGAAAAAGAAAAAGTAAGAAATGGTAAAATAATATAATTGAGGTAGAAAATAAAGTCAGGGAAACCGGGTATAAGTTGAAGGTCCAAGCGTTTCTTCTAGAGAGGCTCGCAGGTTGTAAAAGGAGGGTCCTTGAGTCAGACCACGTCACCGACCTCGGAGGGGCAGGCCGTGGTAGAGGAGGCAGGCAGAGGGCTGAGATCTACCAGCCGTCGGAGTCACTAGTTTATTGTAGACCACGACGTAATCCTCTTGCGTCAGTATCCAGAACTGACGCCATGGGTAGCCATCGCCGGTCTAGCGACTTTCCAACATAGTCTGGTGTAGAAGGACGCGTAGATTTGTTTGTTCAAGCACAGCCCACACTATCAGAGGACACAGCCCTCCCACCGAGCGCTATATAACTTCAGGACCTCCTGCTAAGGCAAGCACCAAGGGTAATCTGGTCTGACGGTCCCGGCTCCCTTCCTTTTCGGATCGGTTGACATATAAAATTTTTAACAATGGTTCTAGAACATAAAAGAAGAATAATAGTTTATAATAAGGTCTAATACCTATACAACCTTACCTACTGACAGCTCTAGCAATACATTAAAAATAAAACCTAGGCTTGTCATTATCTGACATTACAAAAGGTAAATAAACATTGGGAGAGCATGAGAAAATCTAAATAACTTAAAATATAGAGGCCTAGGAATGGTTAAACTACAGACAATGGCCATGCAGATAATTGGAGAGAACGTATAATATAAGATCTAATAGCCAAAACGTAAGTAAAAAATACAAACATTACAAGATGTGTGTGTGTTTATATGTATTATCATATTACATCGGTGCTAGAATGAACACCTCTTCAGTTAGGAAGATCATCCTCGAGTTGGTTTCAGATCCGATCAGGTTATTCCTGTCGTACGCCTCCAGCCTTCACCAAAAAATTCAAGTTAAAATAAAATGTTCACAATTTAGTGTCTTTTCTACTAAAGCTGCTTTTTTACCAGTGGTAGACGCTTCCCTTTTCCTTAGCTTGTCTTACAACGTACTACACTCCAAGTCTCATAGATATTTATCTAGTTTCCGTTTAATTTGTGATCGCCACAAACGTAGACATAAACAAATTGTAGGCGTTGAACTGTGCTGCCTATGACAAGGTTTCAGTTTTTAACCCCATATGTACGTCATTTACGGATTTAAAGCTGTAGGCAATTAGTTACCTATGATGTAACGCTCGAGATTTTATAATGCATCATTGCGTGGCTCACTTTCATCTCATAAAACCATTACACACGTCCCGGTAAAGGGATTAACCAACAATAGATATCCTTCTGCTTGCTAGTTCCTTTAAATTTCGAAACCAGTGTTCCGTTTGATTCAATTTATAACGGGCAGCCGTTGCTAATCGGCCGAGCGAAATTCCTGTAGCCAGGGCAACTGTGCAAAGTCCCCACTCTTTGATTTACGTCAGTCCCTTTGCCCTCGCAAAACTAAATACGATTATACTGCAAAAAGGACAAATCGTTAATGTGGTTCTTAAAAGCGGTCGCGGGGAGGATCTCGCTTCACTAGAATGTGCTAATAACGGCAACCAGATATGGAATGGTTTAGAGGAGGGCTAGATTTAAATTAAAATCATCCCTTTACTTTGAAGAATTGGTCGGGAGGGTATTTAATTGTGATCCGTTCGGAATATTGGTGTTTTGGTGAGTGGGTTGACTATAATTGGCGAATTTTATACTCAGATGCCTTTTGTCGTCTGTTATTGAGTTACTCGAGCGTCCCTTCGGTCGTGGAATTGCTTTGAGTAATGAAAAATTTGGTGATAATGTGGTTTCGTAATTTTGTGCTTGGGATTGTACTTTGTGGGTGGTGCTCATTGACGTACCTAATTGGGATCCTGAGATACTATTGTTTAGTTTTGTGTTAAATTTGTCTTTTTGTAATACTTGTAATTAATGCCTATGTAGCAAAAGTACCTAGGCTGGGAAGCTCTCATTTGGCCCAGTTCCAGGAAAAGAAATTCTTTATTTTTATAAGGTGCCTATAAAATCTTCCAATGCGATGTTTTTTACCATAGCTGTGCCTAATGATAGTCCACATGTGTAAGTACCTACCGACTTAAAACATCTTCAGGCCCCAAAATTTTTTTTTGCTGGTCGATCTGCTTGTACAAGATGAAATTCAACGAATCCAATAATTCAGTACCTTTTTGCTTCAAGAACCAATAGATATCATTTGGACATTCATGCACCTAATATAATGTAGGTAATTAGAATAGAATACTCTTTAGTATGTACACCAAAAAATTACAGATATAAATGTAGAAATTTTACATAGGGTGAAATAATGGGCGGTCTTATCGTTATCGTAATTACTGGGATAGATGTTCCCAATGTAAAGGTTCAAGACAATGTTTGTTCTTTCTCCAGAATTAGCTTATCTACTGACAAGTTATATGAGATCATATAATTGTTTATTTTATTTGACTATATTAGTCAATTTAGTTTAATTTAATTTTTATTTATTATTGACATAATCTACTCATTTCAATGTTTTTTAATGAGTTGTATTGCAATATATGGTTAGCTAGCGACCTCGACAATTGATCATATTATTCTTTTGAGCAGCTGGCAGCAAGTTCGCCATGCTTCCTTAGATGTCAATGCTTGCGGTAGCGTTGGGGGTCGGGTTGCCTCCTTCCCTCAAATATGGCGAGGGGGGTAATGGCTGATCTTTGCGTAATGCTCGTGCACGGGTGCTGCTTGTGGTGGCAGGTCATCTTGCTGACTATGGTTTTGTTATTGTTAATAGTAATTAACTGTTTCTTTATTTTACTTCGAAGGTCCTAGTTTATCATTTGTGACTACAAGTTACAGCTACATATAAGTATAAACATAATGCAGCATTGCATATGTAAGCGGGCACGCCCTTTATGCCTGGAGGCTTTTTATTATGTATTAAGTTCTGTTTACGTTTTTATTATTTATTTCTGCTTGAGTATAATTTTCAATATTGGCGTGTGCTAGCTGACATAATTATGGCAAATAATTCTAATGTTTTTGTGTTTCGTAATGTTAATTACTTATTACCTACTGTATAGAATTCAGTTCTTCTAACTGAACAGACAGCAGTGCTGCTGGGGAGTTTGTTCCGCCACTTCTTCTTCCCAGCTAAATCACTAGGAAGTGGTGAAGGGCGGGCGTTTTGGGGGGACTGTCTTATGTGATTTTGACGTTCAAAAAGTACTGATTCTCAGCCTAGTTTGAATAAATGACTTTTGATTTTGAAGGCTGATTCACACAGGAGGTCGCCAAATACATGATCGATTGGTCGGGCCTATTGAAATTCTGTAGGTAGGTACCTGTGTACTCTGCCAGTACCTAGGCTACAGCATTGTGTTTACATCGGGATGATAGATATTCGATGGAGATTATACCAACTTGTATTAGCGTCCTTGTTGGTATTGCTTAGTGTTCGATCGTGTTATTTGCGCCACAAACGGTTGGACAACTATAGTTGTGTGTTTCTGTATCATGGATTTTAGCTGAACTCTCGGCTAGTCCACAACTGTTCTTGCAAAGTGGAATAAATGACACTTCACTTTGGTTTAGGCACTTAGGTCGGCCATGCAGTCCCAGAACCGAAAAGAGTCAACAAACATCTTGCTTTACTTGTTCATTCTTACGGCTTGGAGGAAAAACAAAACAAGAAAGGAAATAAAAATGAATCCCCTCATAACACTGCTTACGATTTCCAGGAAACTCACATCCGACCATTTCGCTCAAAACTAATTAAACAAACAAAAACCGCTGCAGTAATTGTAGCGAACCACGTAAGTAGAAGAAACTTTACAGAGTTTGAAGCTAGTAAATTGAAAACCACAGCGGGGCTGCACAGACCCTGCATCGCTTTGAAGGAATAAAAACACGAACCAAATGAAAATGGGTTAAGAGCGCCCTCGGGGCAAGAGGCCCCTGATATAGGTTTTTGTATCAACGAGGCAACTCTGCTCCTTAATAAAAATTTAGCATCGCACTCAATTGAAACTATTTGGTGGTACTGGGAAACTTATAATGCGCCATGTTAATACCTACGTAATCAGTACGTCAGTCAAAACGTCAAACCCTATAGTTTTATCACAGCTGCGCGCACAGGTTATTAAAGGCGCGTGAGTTGTTGCCCGGAATGTTACGATTTTATAAATATTGTTCATTTAATTGAAGACTTAGAACTAGGTAATGTGTATTTATTGTATATTTTATCTTAGCGTTTGCTACACCGATTGACGACATCACGTCAGAGCCGGCTGTCTCTGAAAACCAGCGCTGGGGCTCTGTCTCGCATAGGGTCGTAGCATTATGCTGAGCGATGGCCGTTTTGCGTCGATATGACGCATATTTTCCCCCAACTTGTTCTTTTTTTGTGTATGTGTTCGTTCTCTGCGTCATGTTTACCGCAAATAAACGTAGTTACGTTTAGTAACGTTAGTTTTATTTACTCGCACAATAGACTCACACTTAAATATTTTATCAGTACCTAGTTAGATAGGTACCTATCTTCACTCGGATATTAAAAAAAGTAAAGTGCGATCGCGATGGCTTTAGGCACGCCGCCGTTGGAAAGGTCCCTAAAGACGCAAAAGAGCATCCAGACGCCTTTGACAAAGAGAAAAGGAAAAATAAGAGATCCCTTGAATAGTAAAAGTAATAAACAAGTCTCGACCTTATTGAAAAGCTATGTAGGTTCCAATAGGCTTTATGTACCTACCTAATGCACAGTACAGCTTCTATTTGCTCGAGAGGCTTTGATGACGACTTAGTTTTTCTTGAAACATCTAGGTATTGTAGATGTATCTACACAACGTCATGTCTATCCATTAAATACCTACTTGTATGGTGGTTTATTTATCACTAATGCTAAACTAACAGAATCAAAAGTGCTTTCTGCAAATAGCAATTTCAGGAGCTTTGGGTTCTTAAGAACCAAGAAGATGCTTAAAAAAAGAGGTTAACTGTAGACTGAAACTGAACGAAGGAAACCTATACACAAGTATACCTACGTTGAATGGCTATATGATCAAAGTAGAAATATCGCTCTACTACACAAAATTCCTTGCAAATCCTTCTAAATCCGTTTCTGCCTCTCGTCTGTCTAAACAATCTGTCTGCTTAGAACCGACACGTATGCTCCAGTAGCGATGTCAAGAAAAGTTAGGGTACTGCTTAATTAGGAAGGCTTGGCGGCGCGTTGCTAAATAACACCGATTTGGAGCAACGTTTGTAAGGCTTAAGAGTCGGCTTGTGTAATCCCTCCCTTACCCTGCGAGTGACGTATCGCACACGTAGAACTGATGTCGAAAAGAAAATTAGCAGCCTTATTACTCTAGCTAACTTCAGATGCAGACTCGCATTGTGAATTGAATATTTGGTTTGGGAGTCGAAAAGTTTTAGTGACAATTTTCAATGGTCTAAGGATTCGTTTCAGTTTTCTAAGCTCAGATTTTATACCAATCTACTAACGTTGTGTAGATACATCTACTACGTGTAACAGAATAAACGCAAGTCCTGAAAGTAGTTTGCTCATAATTGACTACTGAATCGATTTCAGTAACTATTAATATAGGTATTTTTTTTCAATTTTTATGTATTTTGCAATACTGACCGCCGATTGAGCCAAAGAAAATTAAATCTTATTTCAAGGCAATAAGACTCAATTTTAAATGCATAAAGTAATGCTAGGGTCAACACAATTTACTTAATAAAAATAGTAAGCTTTAAAAAAAATGTTTTGGTCATTGTAATGTTTTTAACTCAATACTCTAATTGGGGTGTATGACGCCTTGCGTTAATTATGTTACACGTTGTATATTATCTTGGCACAAGATTTGCTCTGTGTAGTAGCGACCTGGAGAAAACCGCAAAGTATTTGTACACATACATACAGGCTCTATTAGGCTAGTACACATACATACAGGCTCTACTAGGCTAGTACACATACATACAGGCTCTACTAGGCTAGTACACATACATACGGGCTCTACTAGGCTAGTACACATACATACAGGCTCTACTAGGCTAGTACACATACATACAGGCTCTACTAGGCTAGTACACATACATACAGGCTCTATTAGGCTAGTACACATAGGTACATACAAGCTCTACTAGGCTAGTACACATACATACAGGCTCTACTAGGCTAGTACACAAACATACAGGCTCTACTAGGCTAGTACACATACATACAGGCTCTACTAGGCTAGTACACATACATACAGGCTCTACTAGGCTAGTACACATACATACAGGCTCTACTAGGCTAGTACACATACATACGGGCTCTACGAGGCGAGTACACGTACATACAGGCTCTACTAGGCTAGTACACATACATACAGTCTCTACTAGGCTAGTACACATACATACAGGCTCTACTAGGCTAGTACACATACATACAGGCTCTACTAGGCTAGTACACATACATACGGGCTCTACTAGGCGAGTACACGTACATACAGGCTCTACTAGGCTAGTACACATACATACAGTCTCTACTAGGCTAGTACACATACATACAGGCTCTACTAGGCTAGTACACATACATACAGGCTCTATTAGGCTAGTACACATACATACAGGCTCTACTAGGCTAGTACACATACATACATAAACGCATGCCTTCTTCCCATGGGGGTAGGCAGAGACTACAGAACGCCACCTGCTATGATCCTAATACACTCCTTTTGCTTCGTTTACGTTGATGCATGTAATTTATCAATATTCCAAGAATTTCCTCCTGCAACATACATACATTTTACACAAGTTGATGAAAAAGTCCACACAAGGCAGTCCTTAAACTCATACGACTCATAACAGAAACAAGCAGCTATTCGAAGGAGAAGCACGCATAGCTATTTATGGGTCATAAACTCATAATCCACGGGATTTGGCGGGTTAAGTCCGTCCAGCCATCCGTTGGTTGGTCGACGTCATCAATCTTGCTCAGACCCGCATAATCACAGAAAACGTAACCGTGGATTATATAGCGACCTCAATTTTTAAGCGATGCCATATGTCTTATACGACCTTCTATACCGGGTTTGAAAACGGACGGTACGACGCTATTGATCACTATCCTTCCCCCGTCTTATAAATTAGAATGTTTGTATTTCTGATTGAGTTTTTCGCGGATGATAGTGAGCGGTTTTGGAATGCTCGTTCAGAATATATTCCGGGCATATTTGACTTTTTATAAAGAAACTGACGTGTTGAAAGTGTGAGAGTTCTTCTAAGCATATTTGTTTTGTTCTAAAAAAGCATTTTTTTTTAAATTCTGAGAGCAAAGAGAACGAAAACACCTACTGACAACAAGCATTGTTCGACAAAATCCTAATCAAAAATATATAATTTCGTGAGAAAATAATCCGTCGTTTACAAAACTATTATCAAATCAAACAACGTTAATATTTTATCCGACAATTTGCTTCTTAAGGGTGAAAGACGCCATCTCAGCAACGGAATGTGCTAATAACGAGATCGAAAAACCCTGCCAAGATAAAGTCAGGCCTTCGGAGGGTGAATTTTAATTAAATGCGTCTACGGACATTAATGAGATGAAAGTGAACTTGGCCCTTTAATCGTGATTTGTTTGTCCTAACGGCCGAGGGACCGGGCTATGAGTATCAGATAAGTACGAATACTTTGTATCTTAGGGTTCTTAGGTTACCTTATCGATGGAGAAAGTATCTTTGCTTTTTTCTTTGGCTTTCAAGTAAACGAGCTCCTGTTTGTATATTGAATTTAGGCAGCACTCCACTTGGGACTTTATACTTTAAGAAACTGACTATCGTGACCTCTAATTGGAGAAAATTGGAGGACGGCCCAGTATTTCTTGTAGAAGATTTTAAATAAAAAGAAAAAATATCCCAGTCCCTGATTTGTATTAGCTATGTCTCTGAATACCAGACGGTCTGATAGGTAGTTCAATGGATAACATTTGTATAGGAGATTGGGTAGTGGATCATGAATTTTGATTAGATATCAGAATGTTGGAAATGTCCTATATACTGAAATGGGCCTTCCTAATAACGATACACTCAATGGTTTCGGTCGCTTCCTTCGCATTGTTTAGTTCAATAATCCTTGGAAGCCGTACTAAGATTTTCTGAATGGGTATTGAGAAACACAAAGAGATTGTATGTAAAGTAGGTATGCTTTTTTGGACAAAGACAAACAGACCTAATGGTAAGTTTTAGAGAAAACCTAAAAAAATCTGTCCCAAATCGTGAACCGATTTAGAACAGATTTTGGTCCCGAGGCAAATTGTTCTATATGTAGCCTCAAATGGAAAATGGCGCAGTCTCAACAGCAAAAGGATCTTAACACAAATAAATAAGTCAGGGGTCATATAAAGAGACTTTTAAAACAACACCTGAATGCGAGATTAGTATACAATATTCAAGAAGCGGGTTTAAGTGGTAACGCACGGACCACATCAAACTTTCAGAAGCTCGCCCCGGAAAACGTAGAAAAAGGTTTTGACAAAACGGTGTCGTTTCGGCTCCCGTGCCTTAAAAGGATTCCGTATTTTCGATCGCAGTGGGACAATAAACCTATTTCTTTTTGTTTTATCTTTCACTTCAGTAGTACGTCTGAAGAATGATGTTCGTGTCCGAGTCTTCGGATCTTATTATTTGTTTTGTGATATACGAGCGGATCGTTGTTTGACCAGATCGTGTGTCAAATGTTTCGGGTCATGCGATGCTGAATATATGATGTGCGAGTAAGAATAAGACTGGAATGGAGTTGATATCTACCTATCAGAAAATAAACCAGAGAGACCATTAAGAGTTTAGGTTACTATTACAGTTACGCATACCGGACCACGTACCGGAAGACGTTGCGTTGGAAGGCCTCCCACAAAGTGGACCGATGACCTTGGCTGCAGGAATCCGCTGGATGCGGGAAGCACAGAACTGAATGAAGTGGCGGTGCTTGGTGGAGGACTATGTCCAGCGGCGGACGTCTTTCGGCTAAAGAAATAAAGAACATCATAGGGTAAAATTGAATTGAATTGGGTAGCAATGGGTAGCTCGCCGTCCGATAAGGATCAGGCCAGGGTCGACGGCGCGTTGTGTTCCACGCGCGCCTCAAAGAGATGTCAGCACCAACGACGGGGTCCGCTAGGGCCGGTGCCTGCCAGGATTGCGGGAAAGTCCGAAAGGGTTACCGTGGCCCCTGGCACAGGCAACTGAAGGAACACGGGTGGGTTTTAGTCAGTAAGAGTCTGACACGCCCTCCGGCTCTGCCCAGAGCGAGAGAAGTTATTTGATGATTTGCAACCCACAAAAAAAGGGTAAAATTGGAGGAAGAACATCAAGAAAAAGAAAACATCATCAAAACATCATGTCAGGTTCAACTGAGGTACAAATAACATCGATATTTTATAGAAGAAAGCGAAACGGGCGACAAAGAATTCTACTTTGATTATACCGGAATAAATCTTCACTAACTGGCTCATAAATATGTGTTAATTAGCTAGCTTTGTTAGGATTTACCGGATATCCACTTTTGCAGAAATCGTTCAGATAAATCTTAATGAAGAGGCCTAAATAACACCGTTTTCCTGTATCTACAAATTAACAGAAACAAAACACTCTCGTCTTTTCCTTCTATTCTCAAAGGTAATACGTGTATGACTTATTTCTAATTACTAGTTTCAGTCCAATACAGAGGCTGTGTATTTATTTACTATATCAGTCGATAGGTGCCAGTTTTCCTATTTTCATTGAGCACAAAGCCTTACTACCTAGCCTAGCCTTACCTATCGAGGGAATTCAATACCGTAGGTACTGTCTTATTATGAAAATTACGATGTCTCGTGGAAACTTAGGTCTTCTTGTCTCATGTAAATGGTTCTGATTTTAAGGATGTTACTACGGATCCTAAGTTTTCAGTTGGAGACTTAATTTCACAGACAGGTATTGTATGTTAAGACTTGCGTATTTTTAACAAACTAGATGACTAAAAAACGTACTATACTTTGGTTCCTATACTTTGGCTGCAAATTGAGTGCGATTGCGATGGAATGTGATTACTTACGCCCTTACGGATGTAAGGGTTAGTCAATAAGTTGACGACGAAAGTCACACTAGGAAAGTATCATTGTATACTGAGGCAATGAGACATTACAGCTGATTACCAGATTACCAGCGCTGGCAGGAATAGACTAGAAGGTGACTTAGAAAAACGTTGTACAAGAAGCTGCACTAAACTATCTAAACACAAGACAGATGACTTTCGATCCCGTACATCACAATTTACATACAGTTCAAGGCAATATCCATTCACATGACAAACAAAGACGTGTTCAACTTAAAAGGGGAGGTTTGTTTGCATGTCGTTCACCTTGTGTCAATCTCGATCGATTTGCGAGTCGACACAATTTGAGCTTCGCTCCCGTCCGTCATACGTCTATCAAATACATGCTATGATATATTTATGAGACGAAATATGACGTGGAACGTGCAGATTATATGGGCCAGCTGAGATAACGTATGTGGAATATTCTTCTGATTTTAAAATGAGGTTGAAACGTAAGTTTTTACACCCGATATGAAAATACCGTTTGAAGATAACCAACTCACCTATCTTCAGTTGGTATTTTCGGGATGTATGTATATTTTATATAGGTATGTATATAAGGCAAGCATTATTAGGCAGCGAGTTATGATATTAGGTCATTATAGGCCCTCAGTATGGAGTATATGCCACTTAAATTAGTAATTTCGTTTTAAATATTTCCTTTAATCTTTTATATTTTTATTCCAACGTCATTCAGGTGCCTGTATTTAAATTATACGGCTACTTCCCAATATTTTTAATCCAAACGACACTTAACAATATAATTTGCATATCAATACCCCTTAACACATAAACGGGAATGACCCTATAAATCCATTTTTTCGGGCCCCAACAGTATGACCCCTGTGTTACCCTCTAGGACAGTGCAGCATTTTTTCAAAACCCCCGTTGCATATTTAAACACAACGTTTTGTACTACAAATTGGATTCTTCAATTTGCATTCTTTATTGCTTACAAATAGGTCTGCGAAGAATGTATGATGGCTGACGAGATTGTGCCGGCTGTATACAAAGAACTTGTATACACTATAGTATACTTGTATGTAGGAAGGTAGGTAGGTACAATAAGGGAAATGATTTTCAGTGAGCGATGTCTTGACATAGGAGAAGTGGATACAGGACTGCAGATTGACTTCTTGTTGGTTCGTAGCGCCACTTTTAAACAGATACAACCTCAAACATTCCATCTAATTTGACTTATTCTTGTCGTCGTCATATTGGTATCTTTTGGTACCTACCTAAGTTAATCAAATAATATACATGTAACTTAACAAAATAATAAATAAAAATATTATTTATTTTACTTTTTTATTTATTTAATTTTATATGGTTAGTTTCCGTAGGTCATTTTTGGGTAAAAATCAGCGCCGTGCTGTGGGTCCCCTATAGCACAGCATCATGCTGAGTGGAAACCTTTTTGTCACAGTCACGACGAGTAGCTATACCGACCACTGCATTCCGTGCTTTTAATTACAGACATATCAGTTTTATTTGAAGTAGGTACTAAAAAGGCATCCAAGTTGTTTTTTATATGCACGTGTTGCTGTGACGGAATAAACAAAATGTTTAATGTTTATGTTCAAAGTAAGAAAGAAAAAGCAAAGAACGAAAAAATTTCTTTCTTTGCTTTTTCTTTCTTACTTTGACTGATGAAATAAGGCAGTTGTCATTTTATAAAAGTATTGTTATCCACTTTCTCAAGACTTGAATAAGGTACTAGGCATATAGTTTACAATATAACAACACGACAAGCAGTTACTGTTAGTTCCTCGACATCTACCAGCTCACTTCACACAGATCAGGATCTCACATCATACAGTATCAGCTATCATCATTTTACTTGTTGTACGTGGGTCACACTGAAAGTTTTTAGAACATCAAAAACGGAATGATGTAGAAGCCTGTTAATATTTTTATTGCTTTTCGAAGTAGTCTCCGTTTCTTTCTAAGCACAGTCACATGCAATGGAACCATTGACTGAAGCAGTGGGCAATTTTTTTTTGGGATTTTTTCCACGGCTTTTTCAAACGCAGCCACGACATCTTCAGGGTTCATAAAACAAATTCCTCTAAGTTTATTTTTTATTTTTGAAAATAAATAAACGTCACAAGGTGTCAGGTCAGGACTGTAAGGAGGATGACTTACTAACTCCACACTTTCGATAGACAAATATTCGATAGTCTGTCTGGCGGAGTGAGCTGGAGCGTTGTCGTGGTGGAGGAGGATCTTGTTTCTTGGGGGCTGCTGTCTAACATTTTCCCAGACAACCGGTAAACAATGACTGACATACCAATCTGCAGTAACAGTATTTTTATCTTCTAGGACAATTGTTGCGAAATGACCCGTCCGTCCAAAGAATGAAGCAATCATCTTTTTCCCTTGACTTCTGCCCTTCTTTACTTTTGTTGGCAAATCTTCGAATGGAAACATCCATTGCTCAGATTGTCGTTTGGTTTCGGGTTCGTAACAATATATCCACTTTCATTACCAGTAACGATGTCATATAGAACGTCCGAGTCACATCCGTCATACCTTTCAAGCATTGAGCGGCACCAATCCAAACGACGGCGTTTTTGATCTTCCATCAAATTATGAGTTATCCATCTAGTACAAAGGTTTCTAACGCCTAAATGGTCATGTAAGACTTTTTGTACTTGACTCAAACCAATGCCTACAGCTGCCCCAATCTGTTGATATGTCACTCTTCCATCAGCTTCTGTCATTAGCCGCACAGTAGTCACGTTATCTTCAGTAGTCGCCGTAGAGGGATGTCCGTCTCACGAATCTTCAGTGAGTTTGCTTCGACCCGTTTAAACTCATTGAACACGTTGTAAACAGTGGCACGGTATGGGGCTTCGTCATGAAATGCTAATCGAAGTTTATCTTAACATTGTTGTTGAGTAAGACCGCAACGAAAGACGTAATAAATCATTGAATGAAAAATTTCTCCAGTCATATCCATTTCGACGCACGACAGACACTTTTTAAATTGCCGCCAATTTGTAAAAACTATAATTATAAAATATTTACACATCTACAGATTCCAAAAGAGCTCCTAGTTCGAAATTTAAATACATTTTTCATCGGCTGCTTTTCTTACTGGCCTATTCTAAAAACTTTCAATGTGACCCCCGTACTTAGTCTTGTGTTATTGTTCCGAAATAAACTTTTTGTTATTATTATTATTATCTCCCAAAGCTGTAATTCTCTCAAAATTCTAAGTTCTCAGGATACAGCAGCTTCGTACTGACGCGAACACCTTGTGGCCTGAGTGACACATATTATGCATAATGTGTTATTTTGTTATGACTCAGCAAAATAAATAAAACACGTGGATAGTTTTATCGGGCTCGGAAGATGCCAGTCATAGTGTGCGCTTAGTGACACATGTCACCTGTACATACGGAATGCCGTGACCCATATTCTTTACTATATACTTTAAATGAAGTCTGGCGGATTTTTGAGGCTTATTTAAGAACCATGAAGTCATCTGTTTAGATTTTTAATATAAAGTAGAAAGTTTAAGTCGTAATTCACCGAACGTAAATTTTACACTTTAGACCAACATTTTCATAACTTTCATCAATGTTATGAAGCTGATTATTTTACGCATAAATATAAAACCCATGAAGATTCAGTTACTTATTAAAAAAAAAATGAAAAAATCTTCTATTGTTTTTTCCAAATTAATAACCAGAAAACTGAAATGTCGCGGATGATTCGTATACCCCACGATACGAAAGACCAAATTTTTTTTTTAACCTCTGTTTTCCGGCCCTCTGTATACTATGTTAAAACAGTGTCAATAATTATTATTGTTTCACTCTTCGTTACTAACCGCTATAATGGAAAATTATCACAGAATGTGTAAAAAAAAGTGCAGAAGGCCGTGAAAACAATTTCTCGTCGTATTATTCTGTTTATGAATTTTATAAGAAAAATCAGCGTTTCCACACGAACTGGTGGAGTGATTGTTTTATTTCGCATTAGAGTGAATATATTTTGCTGTTGTCTACTCCTTTGTGAGAGTGAAATACACAGTGATCAGCAACCTTGGAATACATAAGCCTGTAAAATTTTGCTTCTGTAATAAAATAGTCGATTTTTTTTTGAGTTTGCGTTTTTAACTATTATTTATTATAATCCAGATTTACGCAGGCAAGTTTCGATACTATTATTTTCATCTCACCATATAGAGAGGTGAGTTTAGACAAAGTCCGGACTTTATATAAATTGCACAAAGTCCTACATTTAAAGAACAACCTACCATGAATTTGGTAAAACTCACCCCTTGATACGAGTTAGAGGTGTCACCTAATTAAATAGTTAAACTATTCATTTGATAAAAATGTTAATTTGGTTAAGTGTCAAGAGATCAATAACCTTTAATCTAATTAAGTGTTCAGGTGTATTTTCAATTAGAATAAAATGTAATTGACACGACAGTTGGCGTGACAGAATTTTGTCACTGATAACAGGCACGGTCGTTAGATAACTATTTCGTCAAATTGAAGTTCTAATTTCGTTATAGATTTCAGCGGTAGGTACCTACATAACTAATTAAAGTGCTTTGACGATTTTTGCTCATTGGTTTTTGTTTGTTTTAGTAGATTTAATCATTGTTGCTGTTTCTCTGATTTCAGTTCTGATCATTTAGTTGGATGAATAATTTGGGATAAGTAGAAACCCCGTGAAAAATCGAACTTCTAGAACTATCTGCTGAAGTATTCATTTACTTCATACAGCACCACATCAAAGTAATTCCAATCGAGTTGTAGACACAAAAAACAGAGCAAAACTCCCATAACACTCGCCATATAAATCCACCGCAACATTCCACATAATTCGACGCGAAACATACTATAAAGTGACCACACAACATTACTTTTTCATTCTCACCTCAACTTACGAATTCCGGGCACAGTACACCGCGACGCTCCAGAGAGTTGCTCCTATTTTTGAAACACAACCACGGTCCTAATTTCGGAGACACCGCGACCGCCGCAAATCGTAAAGTCGGCTAGGTTAGTGCAACACAACCCCTTGCCTACGTCGCGTCGCTTACGTCACACACACATAAAACCCTACACTATACAAAACCGGAGTTGTAGATTGTTTTAATCTCGCCTCGTTCGTGATAAGCTTTTTTCGTTTGCAGTTTTTAGGTTAACTATATTCTAAACTGGAGACATATATTTTTGTTTTTTATGACGTGTCATTGAAACGTTATTTTTGGAAGATTATACTCACATTGTTGTACTATGTGGAACATCTGTAAATCAGTACGATTTACTTCTGCTTATCCAAGCAATTGTGCTCAATTTGTTCTAAAAAGAGACAAAAAAACATATATTTATGTATGTTGTATGTTTTCTACGGGATACGTTACTAACCCTTGTCTTAAGTTACCTACACTTTTGCCTCGTCAGCATCCACCCTTCTTAAAATAAATTCCTATAATCATGTTAGGATTTCATACCAAATTGGATCAATCAGGCATTCAGGTAATATTTTTGTGTTACCCCTGGTTAAGCCTGGGGCGATGCAAGGCGGTAAAAATAGGGGATTTTTAAAACCCTTGAAACTTTTCCGGAGCTGTCTACAGAAGCAGTTCTTTGAGCATTGATTGCTAGGACAATGCACCCCAATTCAAGCTTGAAAATGCTTAGTACCAGGTTTTAAAATCCGTACTTAAATATTTCAATTCACATTCCCGTAACATACAGGAAGAAGAAACTACTAAAAATCAAAAACTATAACAATCACCCTATAGGTATCGGGTGGTAAATAACAAGTTATGTCGGTACACAAACCGGCACTTTGGCGTAGTGTTGAAATTCCCGTTGCATGTTAAAGTAAGCATATGAAATGGGCTGCCGGCCACGGGAACGTGTGACCATGCATAACTGAGATCGTTTTACGAGGTGGTATTGTCGACTGGCGAAATATCGCATGTCTTACCGATCTTCAATGGTCTACTAACACATAGGGAAAGTTTGCGTCAAGTAAATAGGCTAATTTATGAACGGCATTATAGTATCGTAATACTTGTGATATAAAGTTTAATGATAAAGGTTTATATACGAAGTTATGATGTGGAGATAGGCTTGTGGATTTTGTGTGGTATCCATTTGCACGGTATGAAACAGAACCCGGGTTTACGTAAGCTGTGCAGGGTTAAACAAAACTGTCTGTTGAGAATGAGGTGTAAAATTAATTATTTATATTATTAGTAGTATTATTAATTAATTAAAGAAATAACTAAAATAGAGTTCATTTTGTTATCGTTTAATAGAAAAAAATATGCTTGTAAGTGAGTCCCGTAAAAAAATATTGAATTGATTTTGAAAACTAACGCGGAAATGTAAACTGATTTAGGTACGGCAAAGTAGTTAAAAGTTTGCACCGAGTTCGTGACCAATTGGTTAGTCTATTTTACTTACTGTTTAGCTTAGCTATTCTCTTTTCTTTTCTAGAGAAGCACGAATATAAAAATAATGGCATATTGATTGCACCTAATGAAGTTTCTAAATGAAGAAACATTCTAAAATTCATTTGCAATAGTGTTGTCTATAAAACAACTACACACTTAGGTATGCATAAACCGAAATCAATTGCACATTTTCTTAGAATGATCTAATTGAAAACTTCTTAAAAATTTTCGTTTGCACCAATTTTCCAGTTACAATAAAACTTTTTTACAAAAAAAAGTAACCGACTTCCAAAAAAAAACACAACCAAGTGAAAAATAACTTTATTTTCGGAAGTCGGTGTCTTTGGATCTGGAGTTTAGTTTTTTCAACCGACTTCCGAAATTAAACGTATTTTTCTTTGTAGTGCGTTTTTTTGACGTCGGTTGTTTTTTTGAGAAAAGTTTTTTATTTTAAAATTATTAGTTATGGTACCTACCCCACATTTTTTTTTATTTAAAAATAATTTTTGTTGAATTTTTTTAAACCGCTCGGTCGATTTCTATAAAATTTAAATGGGACTACCTGAGAAGTATACCCTTTGAAACAAGAAAATAATTTTCTAAATAGGTTTAAGCGTTTTCGAGTAATCTTGAACATAAATAAAGGAATTAAAAAAAAATCCGACGAATTGAGAACCTCCTCCGTTTTTGAAGTCGGTTAAAAACATCAAACTTTTCCACAAACGTCATACAAAAACACAGGAAAGTTCTTCTAGTACTAAACAAGCATAAATCCGCTTCGGTATTAAAGTGACTTCGGTTATTAGGGAGAAACATGAAGGTTTAAAAAATACATCGGGGCGTAGGTACGCAATATGGTTGGCACGGCGGCGTTCTCGTTACGAGCCGGGGCAGCCATAACTTACCCAAGTTTATGGGGAAGGTTCGCCGCCCGTCTAAATATTTAGGAAATAATTACATAAGTAGGTACCCACAGTGTATGTACGCGTATGAACGAAATATTGAAGCGGTGCGGGTATAACAGTGAATTCCTACGTTTATTTGGCTACGTACACGAGAATTAAGTCTAAATGTGCACAGCATGTTCCTTTACAGTTTCAATAATCTGTGCTTGTAATTCTGCGTTTGAATAACGAAATACGTTATTTCATACGTGTTGTGACAGCGTAACTTTGCCAGTAAGTACACTTTGTTCTAGATTTTCAATTATTTCATTAGCGAAGATTATTTGATGTACATAATAGGTATGATAAATTGATTACTGACTGATTTAAACTACAGCCAGGATAAAATACATGAACAAAACAAAAGCTTGGCAAAAAATAAAGTATTTAAAATAACACAAGAACCGTTGCAGTGCACGCTGTCATGTTAGCAAGTTCACTACAGTTCGCGTTTAAATTAAACTGACGTCAATTTTGTTTCGCGAAACCACTTAACAGCTATTGCACACATATTTTAAAATTCTACGAAAATAAACATCGTTGCCTCGGACGGACACTGACCGAGCTAACTAATCGCTCACCAGTCTAAAGTCACGGTAAATGTAACACCCTTAGCTTCTAAAACATATCGATTAACTTCACTTCACTACGAAGTACGAACGAATAAAATGAACTGAAAATCCTTTTCCAACTATTTAAGTTCTTGACTAGAGGCTAGACTTTGAAACTTTAAATTAAATGTAAGATTAAATTTCAAAAGGAGTTTTGAATTTTCAACACGACTTTTCATTGACGTTGACAAAATGACTTGGAGCGCTTTTAGTTTTACAGTTTTGAAATATGAAGCATGGTAATATACAGACTGACTTGTTAAAGAAAGTGGGGTGGTTGAAAGAATTTCGTTGTCATTAAATAATTGGTACGATAAAAATCAGAGCCTGCATCTGTAATGTTTTAATTAAATAATGAATTTGTAGCGGTATCTAAATCGCCACATGCGAGCTGCGCGTCATATTGACGTCAGCCAAATCCTGAATCGCGCAAACAGTGTTTACCGCGCGACTAGCATATATACAACTTCCCGACATCAATCATCGGGCAGTTGCCCACCAGACACGACACCCGTCTGGTCGGAGGATCCTCCTTTTTCTATGGAGGTATGAGTAAACTTGTTCCTCGTACCTCTATTAAATAAAAAAAATATAGTAAGTTATGACGAAAAACTTTTAATTTTTAAATTACTTTACTCAATCAATTTGCCTAGCCTTTTCCCAACTATGTTGGGGTCGGCTTCAAGTCTAACCGGATGCAGCTGAATACCAGTATTTTACATGGAGCGACTGCCTATCTGACCTCCACAACCCAGTTAATGGGTAATACCCCTTAGTAAGACTGCTTGTCCGACTTTCGGGATTTTGACAACCAGTAACGACTGTCAAAGATTTACAAATAGCAGTGGTGACCAATGGTTTAATGTGCTTTACGAGGCACGGAGGAGAGTTTCGATATATTATGGATGGCCACCCTTCCACGAACCGACCGCGGCAAGCGTAGCTTAACCTTCGATCGGCCTGTGCGGCTGTTATATAATTTTCGTCTAAAATTACGTCACAAAACTGTAAGAGCAGCGAAATTGTAATATCGAATATAGCTTTTATTTGTGTTCCTAGCTTCTGAGGTTTCCTATATGCGGGTGTGAGATTAATACAATTAGAAGAGTTAAAAATAATAAACGTATTAAGGGGCGAATAATTTATTTATTTAGATTTCAGATATTTGAATTAGTTATTTATTTTATAGAAATAGAAATATTATATACTTCTTTTGTACATTATATTAGTTGAAGTATAAACATAAATCATACAACAAAAATATATCAGAAAATATTTATTAAAATTAAAAATACACATAAAAGTTAATCAACATTTATTACAATTAAAAATACACATAAAAATTAATCAACAAGATAAGGTTACTTAACTTAGGTCCGTTCGGTGTGACTGCTCCGGAGCGAATGTGTCGAGTACGGCGGAGCGGTGGCTTTTATAGCCGGTGGTAAACAAGTGACGTCACATCGTACGATCTTAATACAGACTTGATAATACTTGCATTTTAACATAAAAGTTGAAATTAAGTAGTTCAACTACATACTTGGTCTTACAATGGCATAATTAGTAAACAAGTCACGTTAAATAGTTAAATATTATATTATACAAAACAACAATGATTAAACTTATGTTTGTAATAGTATTTATAAGATTTTGATAAGAAGAACCGGTTGTAATATTGTGTTTCACATGTAAACATGGTTATAATTATTATAGGGATGTTAAATGATGTTATACTGTATGTCCAATTAAAGAAAAATATTAGAATAATCTATCACGGGCATATACAGAGTTGATGTGACAGAGGGGAATTAAATTACACTACGTATACTATACGTGTTTAGTATTAATTCGATACGGTATAAAAATAAAAAGCACCAAAAATGAGTTTTTTTTTTCAAACTAAATAGCTTACACATCAGAGTAAAACGCAAACACCCTTTGTAAATAAATTTAACTGACCTTAGATACCTAGGTAACAAAGCGGCAACGTCGCGAGCGCGCCGGAGTGCGACGTGTTACCTCGTGTCATAGCGGGCGGCCGGCGGCGGCGCGGGCGGCGGCGGCGGCTTAGGCCTCTGCTCGCGCTGGCTTTTATGTTAGTAAGGTTTTGAAATACGCACAACAACAATGACAATAAATGTCCTCCATTCACATTTAATGCACAAATTATACTGACAGAGAATATTGTTGGTTATTTTTCTAATTAAATCACTGTCCGTTTCTAAGCACTTTAATTTGTGAAATGCTAAAATAATCAAATTCTTTAGTTCAACAATTGTATTTACCTCTGAGGCATACACTTCACTCTCACCCCCACAAAAAGAAATCCATGGGAGTGAGGTCTTAAACTTATTTAGTGTCCTATCACAATAACAAAACAAAATCTCAATTTATTGTCAGCGCCAAGCTCGACAAAACAAAACTGTCGCAGGAGCTTCCGTAACATACGTTCCGAAAGAATACCGGCCGTCGGCGCACTGAGACCCCACTTACCGATCGCAAGGATCTACTAGGATGCAATAGCAACACACTGACCTATTTCTATTTCTTTTACGCGTGGGATGTTTTGCTATTATTGTCACTCTCGTAATGAAAGTGCAAGTGTGTGTGTATGTATTGCTTCCTTGTTTGCATTGCCATCTCTTTAGCGAAAATATTTGGTTGTACTTGTGACTTGCGTCAGAGCGGCAACAACGCATCGTAGGTTATACTCAGATTTATCGTTTTAAGGTGCATGACCTATGCTTATAGACATAATCAGCTGTTAGGAAAGATACATCGTTTTCAAACGGGGCAAAAATTTAAAAAGTCATTTGCGACTAAACTACTGCTCCTATTTAATTGATTTTTGGTACAGAGCTTGAAAATGGTACATAGTATAGGCAGTTTAAAGGAAAGCCCCTCTGTCGCATCAACTTTGTATGTAAAACAAAATAAGATGTTTTTTGATTTTGATTTCTATTTTAAGCCAATAATGTAACCAATATAGGCACTTGTATATATTATGAGACTCATAAAATACAAATAAACTAGAGCGTTTTGTTTTGTGACTAAAGTATGTTTTCCTTTTGTTACTATTTGGCTGACTAGACTTACAATTTATACTTTTGTATATGTATACAAAATCGTACAACGGTGAATGTGAAAGTTTTATATTTATATGAGATTGTTGCCGACAATTGCGAGCAGAGCAATAAGTTCCAGGCCATAGAGTTAGCGATTTGGGTCCTGAGTTAGGGTAGTTGGAATAAGTTTTGTTTCGACAATTATTGAAACGATGAGTCGAACCAACAAATACAATAGTTCTATCAAATATCAATTTTAATTCAGGTTTAACTAAGCCGAATCCTAATTCCTAACTATAATATTATAAATGCGAAAGTAAGTTTGTTTGTTTGACACCTTTTCACGCCTAAACCACTGAACGAAATTTTGCATATACGTTGTCAGGGGTACAGAAAAGGCCATAGGGAACCTATCATCCAGAAAAAGTACCGCTCCCGAGAGAAAGAACAATAAATCTCGACGGTCACAATTGCTTTAGGACGCTAGATGGCGCTACGTGTTTTTCAAATCATGATGGAATTATATTATTAGAAATTTTAGTAGCGTGTTAAGAGTATTTTTTTTAATATATTTAATATATTTTGTGAGTCTAGAGTGAACTCTATCACCGTTTGACCGAACACTATAAAAGTTGGCACACGGGTAAGTACCCGTGTGCCAACAACAACAACAAGAGAAGGATTTACAGGATTTTCTCAAACTCCACGCCGCCGCGCCGGCGCAATAGCTAGTTTTTAATAAGTGAAGGAAAGGGGTTTGTCGTCTTCGAAAATATAGAGCGTCTAGGTAGTGTTTCGGTAAGGCAGTCCTGTTAAATCTTACATGGATGTTGCAGCTAGCTGTCATTATCAAAAATCTACGAATATCGAAGTTAACTTGATTGCTTGCAGAGAAAGTAATTTCTAAACATATTATAAATACGTCCCTTTTCGTGTCTGTTTGTGTGACCACGTTGTTTTCTAAACTACGTAACGGATTGTGATACGGTTTTCACAATCCTTTAGATGTTTTAATCCGGAAGGTTTTTGTGTTTATTAAACTAATATAAAATGTACATGAATTAAAATAAACCTCGATATTTTGCTGAGTCGTAAAAACCGTGCCGAGTAAAGGGGAGTTGGTAGTAAATTTTCAATTCGATTATATTTAACTTTGGTCACATTTCAACCGTAACTTCGCCACAAAAATCCCCCTAAAACAGTCCGCCGCTAGTCCTGTGGCCATTTGATTTAACACCAGGACACAGGTTGACACGTCCCAGCACTAAACACCGACATGTGTCTGCCAATGTTCCGCTTTGGACACGGTTCAGGCTTTATTTCCGTTACTATGTATGAACTGAAACACGGCGGCGAATTTTTAAATTGAATCTTCTATGACGTATTTTATTTCGATACCGGAAATTTCAATTGTCGTAAAGGACATTTTGCCAAAAATTTGTTATAAATGTATTTGGAAACAGCGTCGCGAGCTCTATCGATTGCTATATTTAATATAATGCTATCTTCTAATAAAAGACTCTTACGACCTGGATTTTCAACAGCTCTAGCTCGATTTTTTTAACTATTTGGGATGCATCGTAAAAAAATATGGCTCAACTGAAAGTAGTGTTTTGTGACTTAAGTACAACAATTGAAATTTCCGGTATCGATTTTATTATCGAGATTTGAATTGGGTTTAGAAGCTGTGTCGGGATATGTTCCCTTTTTCTGCTTTATATGAGCCTCACTGAGATTTTTGAAGCTTGCAACTTTGCAAAACCGCTGTCGTCGAAAATATTAGTTTTTTTTCTTTATTGATTAATGTCCATTGTGATCATATTCTAACATTCTAGCTGATATGTAGAAGTATCTGCTCTTACAAGGTTTAAGTACCTACACAGTTAATATTTAGTGTCTCAAAACACGTTTATGAATACGCTAATAACCACGACTACCTTATTACTAGCATAATATATATAAAAAACCGCGATATTTTGTGCTCTTACAAGGTTTAAATATACAGTTAATATTTAGTGACTCAAAATACGTTTATAAATGAATACGCGAATAACCACGACTACCTTATTACTAACATAATATATATAAAAAACCGCGATATGTTGTGCTCTTACAAGGTTTAAGTGCTCTTACACAGTTAATATTTAGTGACTCAAAACACGATTTTGAATGAATACGCGAATAGCCACGATTGACTTATTACTAACATAATATATAAAAAAACGTCGATATTTTGTCGTTAAAACTATTGTAAATATACCTACTTTCGGACTTTTTAAAAAGTGTTTTGTACGCACGGCTACAGATCAAGCTATACATTTCCAGTATAAGCCAATCTGGCAATGTATAGGATTTCCTTACAATGAGAGGTCAGTGTAATCTGGAAATGTATAGCTTGATGTGTAGCTGTGTGTACTATTAGTAGTTTATTAACTATGTAGGTTTTCTTTATGAGAAATTTCCCCCCATGTTATCTTTTTCTATCTTTTTAAACGTTCAAAAGCGGGTGACCCTATTTCTTCATCTGAAAACAACCCAACATCCGCAATGATCACCCACTAATTGTAATTATTACGACGTAATGTTCTTAATTAAGTAACAACATTACCCAAATTTAATTACTTGTATAATTAAATGTAATGACCAAGCTTTGGTCGTACACTAATGTTTGTGTAATTTGGTGTATTTTAGTTTGCACAAATAACATACCTAGATGAACACAAAATTTTGCGAACTATATAATGATTTAGTTTACGTATTTTTGTGTTTACCTATGCAATTTGTGTGAATGCGTGGATCTAAATCTAAACTACTATTCTACAATTAGAGTATTGCGACATCAAAACTAGTTTAATGGTGCTAAAACTGGCTGTGGTTGGTTTATTCACATTTTTACCTCAAATATTAATTTACAAAAAAAAAGAACCTGCATTGATTACTTAGTTCAATTTAAAATGAATAAAAAAAATCATGAAATACGTAACAGTAAATAAACAAGCAACGCTAGTGCTCAATTTATACAAAAATCTTTCGAGGAAAATTACGAATAAACATCACCGCGAAAACAAGAGAAAAAAATTATCATACATATTTGTAACCACGAAGTAAAAATACAGTTTGTAACCATGAATTCCACGATCCTCAGATCATATTATGATCTGAGCCACGATCTAAGAACGACGAGTATATAATACCCAAAACAAAAACACAAACTATATAATACCGAAAACAAGAACACATCAGATTACAATGCGTTAAGTCTGTTCTATTTTTAAAAATCTCTCGTTTGCTGTTGTGTTCCCTAAAGATTTACTTGGCGTACCTACAAGCCGGCTTTCACCACGGTTACTGTAAATAGAGGCTTGTTAAACAAACGCCCTAACTCTCGCAGGTTAAGTTTCGGGACGTGATGGGACATCGACTGTTGCAGTCTCAATTTTAACTCCGACTGAGCGTCGTTGTTGTATCTCGGGGGAGGAACGAACGATACAGAATGATTTAGTTGTAGTCAATAATAGTAATTTGTTGCGTTATTGTTTAATGACTTAAGCTACGGCTTCGTAGAAGAGCGGTGGCCGCCACATAGCGTCTGCAACTTAACGGCGAATGCCGACACGTTATTCATGCAAGTAACTTGATGTGTTTGTTGTTGTGTGAGCGTTTTTAGTGCCATAATTTTCATGAGAGCCGTCACTGCGGCTGTTATGTAGCGGCCACCGCTATTCTAGGAAACCGTAGCACAATAAGGTTTACTTGTCTGTCACACACAAGTGCGTCACACTTGTAAACTAATACTTTTATATGTTTTTAACTAGCTGACCCGGCGAACTTCGTACCGCCTTAGAATTATTAAATGTTGTGTTTAGTAATTAGCTGAGTTCTATTAACTTTTTTGTTACATTAAAGTAAAAAAAAACACAATAATAATGAGACAGATGTTAAATTTATGATAAGTGAAGCTGCTATTCCGGGCAAATAGCAGCTTCACTTATCATAAATTTAACATTTTATTTTTGCGATTCTATAATTATTTCTAGCCAATCTACGGTTGACACATAATTTTTTGATAACTTGTTGTTTACTATATTGTCCTATGTCTAAACTATTTAAATTTTCTTCTATTTCTTCCATGTCTTCTATGTTGGAAGTATTGACGAGAATCCTTTCTTTAAATTCTTTTGATTTTAAGTTAGCCCTTTCCTTCCTTTTTTTGCGTTCTATGTAATGTGTCGTTTCCAAGCCACCACAATGATTAAAGTTTTGGGATATGATATTAATGGAGTCGCATTCAATAATGATGTTGATGTTCGTTGCCGAAATAAATCTTACTGTAATTTTTTTATCGCAATGCTTAAATGTTTTTTTTTGCGAAGCTCTTCGTGTCATCCATTGCCCACAATTGTGGCAATGTTTTCCCATACCGCTTATTTGTTTCTGGAATAAATACTCTTTTCTTAAATAAGTAGGTAGGTATGAAAGAATGGTTTAATAAAAGAAAATAAATATAGCATAATCAAAACCAAAAAAATCCTATGTCCGTCTCCTGGCACTAAGCTACCTCCCCACCAATTTTCAGCCCAATCAGTTCAGCCGTTCTTGAAATATAAATAGTGTAAATAACACGACTTTTTTTTATATATACAAGGTGTTGTTTTGCATCCTCGTCAAATTCGAGGAGGTAACTATGCTAATGATTCTCGACACGAATCAATAATAAAATAAGTAGGTATTTATTTAAATTTTTTGTATTTTTCGGAAATCGGCATGTGTAGGGCCCGTGTGATACCGCCCTGTAACTGCGCTGTAACTGTAACGCATGCACACAGCGACATAGTCGTACGACACTGCCTACCGCATACGCAACGGGGCGATTTTGTTCTTTGAAAGTGGAGTATTCTGAAATACTGTCAAACTTGAATACCTAAAAAAACAAGTATGTATTAATTATTGAGCAGGATCGTAATTTTATTTGATTATTTATGTCTTTCATAACAGCCTCCTGAAAGACGAGGATGCAAAACAACACGTTGTATAGCCCCGTTGTGGTTTGAAACTCGATGAAACGAAAAAGCGACATTAAAAAGAGACAATGACATACATGATCTATAGGATTTAACGTACGAGAGAATGAGATAGAATTAATTATATAACATTTTGAAGGTTGCACTTCTACCGCGTGTCAACTGCACACTTGTTTTTTGTCCCTTGTCGAGTCTGACTTTATGTATTTAATTAAAACTTTATAGTTTAGAGCGTTCAATAGTTAATTTTAAAAGGGTAATTTGGCAAGGGTTTACCCCAAAACCTCCCTAAAATAAGTTTAAATATGAGCAAAGTTGTTATTGGCACCAAGGATACAAAATACCGGGTTTTCTGGATTCGAATTTTAATATTATGTTGAACATGAGATATTTATAACAAGACGGTATATTTATCTAAAACCCTGAAAGCCGCGATTTACACGAGCACGCTGTTATATAAAACCTCGAAAGCTTTTTAAAGTGAGATATATATGCAAACGTTTCCGTTTTATATACCCTAGAATAAAATATCGTTTCCACTGTACTTATTTAGGTGATACCTAGCACCTATTACCTACGAACTAAGTTTATTCTACCTTCAAAGTTCCGCTTACTTTACGTATATTCAGTTACGCGACCTTAATTAAGAAAAAAAGGACACCATCCTTACACAGGTACTTATTTATTCGGAGGTCAAACGTATAAGATTCATGGTTCTAATCAAAGTGTAATTAAACGAAAAGGAAACCACAGAATGCTGTAAGGTTCATGTAACTGTTAATTAATTTGATTACACGATTTTGGTTCTTATTGTTGAGAAAGAACAGCCTAGAATTCCGTGCAGTATTTCGGGAACATTCTGCTGTAATTTCCCGATAACAACGTTTTTATTTCGCGTCTTAACGTTTTAGAGTCGTCAAAGCAAATTTTTCGTTTTACAAATGTCGGTAGGTACCTATAAGAGCTCGACGATTTGCTGACTTTTGTACCTTACACGAGATACAAATTATGTAAAAAAGTTCAACTTAAACAATCGGATTTAATTCACAGTTTGAAAGTCCAAAGTTGGGGCTAAGTAAAGTCTGGTCCCATTTAGAAAAGTCGTTTGTAGAACTTTGTTTCTTTGGGCACGCACAATCCTTTGCAGATATAGGCGGGTATTAGACAGAATGCCCGATAAGCCCGCACTATTATTTTATTAACACAGTCCGCATTCACTTAGCTTTAGTCAAGTGAAAAGAAATTTCATCTATTTACTTTGGCCGGTCGTATTGGGTCCTGGGCTCTTTCATTCCTACTCTCAACGTTAAGTGGGCATACTTAAGTGCTGTTTGGTCAGGAGGGATTTACCTTTGCTCTTTTTCCTTCGACCTTATCCCACTCAATCAGGAGCGAAGCTTAACTCTTAAAACGTTTTTGCTTTGTAATTTTTCGTCGTTTATTTTCCTTTTGTTGTTGTATCTGTGACTTGAAATTATAGGAAAACGTTGGATGATTATAAGAATTGTCGAGAGGAATTGTACCTACCTATACTTACCTTAGTGATCTTAGTGAGTACCTATACCTATACTTAGTGAGCGAGAATCGAGTTAAATGGCGTGCAAATGGAGAGGCCTATGTCCAGCAGTAGACTGCTGTAGGCTGATGATGATGTTTGATACTTAGTGATTGTACAGAAAGCCGTCTGTTAGGACAGGTCAACTCAAAGCGGCAATGGCTCTTTCGTCAAAAGGCCCTTCCAGACATGGCCTTGCATTGTTAGACTCACATAAAATCCTAATAATAAGATGTTTGGACTATAAAAGAGACAATGACCTCTGAGTTTGTTTCAGCATTTCTTCTTAGGGATCAGTCAGCTAGGCAATGCCGGCACCATCTAGTTTTAAAATATTGACGTGTAAAACTGTGTTAAAGGGTTGGGTTGGGTTGGGGGGGTTGTGTGTAAGTAGGCAGTGACTTGTCGCTGCCGGCCGTAGTCGAGTCGATGGTCGGCAGCGACGAGTCCTGGGACGCGGTGGTTTCCTTCTGCGAGACAGTCGTCTCGCAGAAGGAGGCTGCGGAAAGGGAGAGGGAGATCTCGTCCACTCACCCGGCCCGCAGAAGGCGCACCGGGCGTCGGGTCGGCGGAGGGCGGACAACGCCCTCTTCCAGCCCCCCTAAATGGGTCCAGGGGCGACGGACTCGGGGACGTCCGTAGCCCCCCATACATCAGGACCCGAGGTGGCGGCACGTAGTGTTCCACGCGCGCCCCTCTTAGACATCACGGGGGGAGTCAAACACCTCACTCCCCCCCCAGACCCGAAGAGGCCCGCAGCGGCGGGCCGGCACCAGTCGGGGGTTGCGGAAGGATCGTACGTTCCCGCGACCCCCGGCGTAGGTGTAAGATGGAACACCGGGGTGATTTTTAGTCAGTAAGAGTCTGACAGACCCCGCCGCCCGTCCCAGGGCGGCGGACATCCATGAGGATTTTCCACCCGGAAACAAAAAAAAAAAAAAAAAAAAGTAGGGTTGTGTGTGTGTTATTACAATACGGAAATTTAAAGACCTTATTTTAAAATACATATGGAAGAAATGCCGAAAAATTAAACGCCAAATGATTGTTCGGTCTAAAGTTTTAAATCCCGAAAGTTCATTTGCCCGAAAGCTTAAAATCCCGAAGATCCATATACCGAAGTTTAAAATCCCGAAGATCCATACCCCGAAGTTCAAAATCCCGAAAATACATCATCATAGGGAAAAAAAGAAGCACGTTATTACAAAAAAACATACTAAATTTTTGGTGCTAACACCAGCCACTGTGTTAGGTTCATCATAGGGATCAACTTTCTCTATGGGACCTATACCAAAATGTAAAAAAAAATTACTAGCCATTGAAAATGAAAATTGAAAATTGTTATACCTAAGCATAAAATGTCTAACATTGAAATGCCGAGTGATAAAAATATCTATAGTCATTATATTATACCTAAGTTCAAAATTTCAACATTTAATAGTTCATTATATTTACGTAAAAAAACCAGATATTAGATATTTCAACAATGTATGAAGTACCTAATGGACAGCGTGCCTACAGTTTATTAACTCTGTGTATTCTAGTAATTTTTACACTCGCCGGACCGCTGCCGCTGCACGCTTGGTTCGCTCGCTCGGCTCGCGCACAGTTTGTCACAGTTTTAACCTAACCTAACCTATTTCACTCAGTTCAAAATTACGAATCATACAATCTGCCTTATTTTTATTTTTTTTGAGGATGGGAAATCATCAAATAACTTCTCCCGCTCTGAGCGTAGCGGGAGGGCGTGTTAGACTCTTACTGACTAAAACCCACCATCATCCTTTCGGGCATTCGAACATCGGTATTTTATGTTTCGATATAATGGCTATCGGCATTTAAAACTTTCGGTACCTATTTTGAATTTCGTTGTTTTGGACGTCGGTATTTCAGTCATAATTATTATGAAGTTTCGGGATTTTAATACGTACCCGTCTTAAAAGATCTACTTACTGAAATAAACATTTCAATTCAATTCAGCTTGTTTAGATATTAAGAAGTGGGGACTTACTTGATTAGCCTATTCTTGGATAAGCTAACAGCATTAGTATTCCAGGTTTTTTTTTTCTTCTTACGAACGAATGGCGCTTTCTTCTCCCGAAACTATCAAATTAAGTCACAAGAAATTGTCGGATATATTTCAAGCTTTTCAAAGGGTTGACCCCTTCTAAGGCCCAAGTGTTCCGACCGCAGCAATTTTGTTATTTGTCGTTTCTATTCAGGTACAGCACGTTCCTTGGACATGGGACTTCACTTTACCCCTTTATTTTTTCCCTCATAGTTCGTGAATGTTGCTACTGCGACAGTTTTTTGTTTGTAATAGAAGCTTGTGTCAGATGCAGGGACTTACGTTATTAAGAACGACTCCAAAATGTGTTACGTATTCGTCAGGAGTTGGCTGATGTATTCGTGCATGTAAATATACTATTTTATCCAAAATACAGGTATTCATTTATTCACGTATTCAACGTTGTCATTTTGGAACACGAGAAATATTTATATTTTAGACTGACCGGTTGTCGCAGTTGGTAGCGACCCTGCCTTCTGAGCCGCTGGTCCCGGTTTCGATCTCCGGACAAGTCAAACATTTGTGTGCATGAGCATGTCTGATTGACCTGTGTCTGGGTGTGTATATGTATATAAGTATGTATATCAGTCATCAGGTTACCGTAGTACAGGCTCTACCTAGTTCGGGACCTGAAGACCTTGTGTGGATGTTGTCTCATATTATATTATTTATTGACAAGTTGTATACTTGTATACCGACATCCGCGTTGAATTTTAAATTGACACAATTGTGCAAGTTTTATTAGACCAAGTGTTTTTATTGTTCACTTTAGTTACCTCTATGGCAAACTAAATACTTTGCTACCCAATTTTATTTTCTTACTTTTACTGCAGGAAGTGAGAACTCTTATCGTAAACCCGATATGTTTGTAAGCTCATAAGGATAATATCTACTAACCCATTTTCTTGGAATGACTCTTGCTCCGTGGGAAGACCCGCAGCTGATAAACTGTTTTTCAGGTCAGTAGGGATAAAATCCCATAGCTTTGAACCGATTTACTCGCCTTATAGAACGTTATTGTGGCTGTTGGAAATGATACCATATTTTTTCACCTGACAAAAGTGCTGTCACTTTTATCTCTGTCATTTTGATCAGCCGTTATAGTGGATTCCTTAAAAGTTATGTACTTGGAATACTTGGAGATGTCACATATGCAGTCGCTGCACTATTGTTTGCCTCACCGAACGACGTCACTACGTCAGCGCCGGCTGTCGCTTAAAACCAGCGCTGGGGCTCTGTCTTGCATAGGGTCGCCGCATAATGCTGAGCGATAGCCGTTTTGCGTGGATGTGGCGCATGTTTCCCCCAACCTTTTCATATTTTCAGTGTTTGTGTTATTTTTTGCGTCATGTTTACCGCAAATAAACGCATTTTCTTTCTTTCTTCTTTCTAATTTATGAATGATGTGTAATTTACAGGCCTGGCTGTTCAGAGATCTTAAATGCATAAATAGCGCTCGATTTAGAAGCCAAAATTATTTTAATTATTTTAAGAAGAGCTCTAAATGTGTAAATACTGTACTCAGTATTTACACATTTAAGAGCTCTTCTTGGACACACTTGGATAAAATATAAATAGGAAGTATCCTATTTATATTTTATCCAAGTGTGTTTAGGGTAGAAATTTCAAGAAATCGATACGGGAACCTTTCACGTGGGTGCTTCCTTACATTTAGTATGCGGATCGCGATCCAAGAGTGTTACGCTTTCTTTCGTCGAAAAGGTACTCTATAATTTTATTTTCCGACCAAAATGTAGTTACTAAAGTAACTGATACTTTTATAAGAGATATTTCATCCGTTGTTTACGTCTCCGCTTTTGATCAGGGTAAATTGAGTTTTGTATCAACGTATTGAAATGATCCTGTTTTAAAAAGGTACGTTTTTTGTTATCAAATTTTGCTTATAATGTTAATGGCAACATTAAAGGTCGTGACTACATATTTTTTGTGTTCTCTATCAAGAATGGATATAGGTATCCAGGAATCGGATACACAATACAACTGTTGTAATTGACATGAGATGTGAAGCCAAATTTTATTTTGATCTACTTTTAGTACCTATGTCACTATGTTCAGTAGCTCTTCATCTACCTATGTATTCTCCTTTAAGGCTATTAACTTAAGTAGGTATTAGTACTCATTGTAATGAATCTCTAAATTGGCTTGTTTACCTTTGGAATCTTGACTTTAGTATCTTTGATAAAGGCACAGACTTTTTTAGATTCTATACTTTGCAAGTTTACTCTTGAAGGTCATAAACACGGCTTTAAATATCTATATATATATTTATACATATTAAAAATTAATGTCGTATTACGTGTCTGTCTGTGTGACCGCGCTGCTCTTCTAAACAACGTAATGGATTTTGATGCGGTTTCCACCATCATTTGTTTCACTTCAAAATGGTTGAGCTGAATGGTGCTGATCCATACGTCATGTTCGTGAACGGGCGCCGTCAGTAGGCACTGGTCATTTCTTAGCTGCCACGGCTTATTTTAATTCCATAATTGTTTTTATCTTTTTATTACGGACGCTTTTAACGTGCACGTGTTTCTACATCGTTCTCACATGTATAATTACAACATGGATGATGTAACCACTTTTTTGTAACAATATTTTGATTTAAAAGAGTGTCCATGGAGTTTCTTGCCCGTTCTTCTCCATAGGTACCTACTACGCTTTGGAATGGGCAACTAGCTTCATCTTTCTGACTGACCGACCCCTTGACAATTCAAAAGTGCCTGTAATTGGTTTATTTGAAATAAATGCTTTGAGTCTGAGTTTGATTTAGAGAATTTATTCCGAAAGGTATAAGTATATAATATAGTAGTATTAAACTTGCATATAAAAAAGAAATATCGATGTTTTGTCAAGTCGCGAAAACCGAGCGGAGTAGAGGCGGGTCGGTAGTAGATACTCGTACCTTAACAAAATAGGTATATTTTCAACATGCATCAGTGACCCCCATGTCTACACAACATAGCGGTCCTACCCGCATCCGTCACTATATTAACGAGTACCTTTCGATCAGAAGTTCTCGTCACGTGCCACGACTTTCAGTACATCATGGTTACCAACTTTTGTAGCCAATGTTTGACTTTTCTTCTGTTTGATTTTTGACGTCACAGTGGAACTATTGGAGTAGAGACTCGATAAAAGTTTCTTTAAGTAGTTTTGAATGTTCTAGCTGTTCTAGTGTCTAGTTCGATGGCAATTTTAATAAAATAATGTCATTTTCGATTTTGTGAAGGTGAAATATGAAGTTTAAGTTTCAATTGTTTTTGAGTGGCAGGAATATTATGAATTTACTTTATCTTTTCATTGTGGCTGTTTATTTATTTATAGTTTATTAATATAGTGCTACACCAATAACATTAATAAACATAAAAACATGAAAATGTTGTTAGCACTATGTCAAGAAAGTCAGCCTTCCGCTTCCGCAGATGTATATGTCGCAAATAGATTGTTGAATCCGCTGCTTTACTTATCAGCTACGTTATGTAAAACAGCCGAGTAACGTTCAGCTGGATTGTCATTGCATTACGTTTAACAAAACTGCTACCCACGTTTAGACGTAATGCAGAATGGCTTATCTGCAGTCACAATTAGCGTTTGGTGTGCCTTCTAATACTGAATCGGTCTCAGTAACTAATCTAGGGCACCCTGACCGATTGGTTTAGCTTAGTTTAAAACTGTGACCAACTGCGCGCGAGCGAGCGCTTCTTCTAAGTAGGTCGCAGTTGCTTGGCAATTTAGTATTTTAAGGACTGAACTGTCCTAAAACTCTCAAGCTATGAGAGTATATGTTAAAATTGTCCTTAAAATCCTGTTTTCACTTGAGTTAGGGTAATTTTCACTCATATTTCATTTCAACAAAATTTAGAACTCAAATCTACAATCTGACGTTTCATTTTACGCTGTTTTATATAACCTCTAATCGAGGACCTGCTGCATTGATAAATGCTTAAAGCTTATGCAAAAAAAAGAAGCAACAGTATATGCTATAGCACAATTCCACCAGTTATGCTGTGCGGCAGACCTCTAAAAAGAGTTGCAAATTTTAAATATCTGGGTCATTGGGTCTCAGACGACTTGAAGGATAACGTTGATGTAGAGCGGGAGGGCAAGTCGCTGGCTGTTCGATGTGGGATGTTAGCCCGCAGGTTTGCGCGTTGTACGACTCAGGTTAAGGTGACGCTTTTCAAAACCTACTGCCAATCCTTTTACACGTGCAGCCTGTGGGTGAACTTTACGCAAAGGGCATAAAGTGGCCTGCGCGTACAATATAACAACACGTTCCGGGTGTTGATGGGGCTGCCACGTTTTTGTAGCGCGTCCGGCATGTTTGCCGACGCGGATGTTGATAGTTTTTCGGCCATTAGCGCAAGAGATGCGCATCTCTGCTACGCCGTGTTCGCGCCAGCCTCAACACCATTCTTAGAACGTTGGCTGATAGGTGGGACTTTCCGATCTTGGGGCGGTGGATACGACTGCACGCAGTCAAGTAGACATTCCCCAAGATCGGCGTGTCTCACGCAGCTTAGAACAAATGTTACTAACACTAGTTTATAAGTTTACATTGTGACTAACAAATATGGAAGTGATTCTGAAATAAATGTTTATTCATTTATTTATTTAATTCTGCGTGTTAACGTTCATTCATTATAGAAATTCGCTAAACGTCGTTCAGCTGTTTTACATAACAGAGCTGTTTTGCAAAACAGCTCGCGTAAAACAACAGATTTGAAAATGCTTCTGCGACATATACATCGACAAGAATTCAATTTGATTGTATCTTCTTTGTCAACTTGAGGCTGACTGTATAATTCATTGCTAAAACGAGCGGAAAAATCTTTCCTTTGTTAGTTATCACCCCAGTTTACCATGGGCAAACCATTTAATCTCATATTTTGAATGTAAGTATTGAATCTTATTCATTTTTTATACAGTGTTCAACGTTAAATAATGCCCGCTTTATGCATAATTATTTCGCACTGCATGGTTTATGATTGACAATCAAAACCTATATAAATGCACAACTGCATCATACACAAAGCTGAATCCACCAACTGTTGCTACTTTGTTAGGCATCTATTCTAAAGAATACCCTCAAAGGGGGCTTAGAAATCCTCGCACAATATCAAATGGTAACTGGACTTTCTGGCGCACTAGTTATTTGGATAATAGGACCCCTAGTTTGGACCTAACATATCTCGTTTTGTTGTTGATCCGTTTGAATGGATACGATCGAGCATTCTAGTATTTATGTTCGCGGAGTCGTTGTAGAAACTTTGAGCACCAATTTCCACTGAGGTTTATTTAGATCTGTTAATATTCTCGCTTTAAAATTTGCGTCTGCTTTTATCAGAGTTTTGTATTGTTTCTATAGGTAATAGGATAGTGATCGTGATAAATGTGTATTAACATGAATAAGGGTATAGTTTCTCCGGTTTGCATAACGCAGTTAGGGTTTGTGTGGTGATATTCTTGGAGAATATGGGAGATCGTATGTTTAAAATTTAATACGATGATGAGATATAGAAATCGTTGTAATAAGCAAATAATATAACATCACGCCTTGTTTCCACGAAGGAAGAAAAGAATAATAATAAATAAAAAAAACATTTTTTTTTCTTATTATGTAATCATGCATTGTCCCGAGAACCAAACACGTTTGCCAAATTTCAGCCCGATAGCTTCAGTGGAAGTGGGTGAAATATTGATTGCAATATTCCAGGACATACATACAAATGAAGTTAAATAAAAACTTTTAATAATAATAAAAAAATAGGTTTATTTGTCACAGAAACCCGTGCATACCAAAAAGATAATTAATTAGCTCTAATAATTAAGAAAAATAAAAACAAAAAAGATCTATAATCACGAGCACAAAACAGAAATAGTCGACAGCTGCACGTCATGACTGTGACAAGGAGGCTTCGAAGGGTTGGGCAGAGTTGTACCCATAGTATACCGACATCTCGGCAGTTATGTTATAAGTCCCATGCAATAGGGGTTAATAATTTGTTATTTGTTAAAGTGACAAAACCGTTTAACTCATTACCCAAGGACTATGGTCCTTGCTACATAGTATTTGCAATAGGGGTAATGAGTTAAACGGTTTTGTCACTTTAACAAATAACAAATTATTAAGTTCTGTTGAATGTATCATAGCAAACAAAACATCAACAAATTGTCAATAGACACTCAATCCGGTAATTTGGCTACCACTAAATAATTCGCAACGATCGTTTATCTGAAATGGTTTAAATTCAGTAGTCTGCGTGTGGTTTCGATTCTATACAATTTAAAATCGAGTTCTGATGTCATTACCGTTTTAACAAACAATGTTTGGGATTTTATATTACAACTAGCGATTCCGACAGACGTTGTTCTGCCCGAACGCAGCGCTACCTACCGGGTCCAATTGTGAATCTAAACCATTCTCGAATCCACTTGAACACACACAAAAAAAATTATCAAAATCGGCCCCGCCGTTTGGGAGGAGTTCAGTCACATAAACACGCACACAAGAATTATATATATAAATATGTCCATAATTGTGGATCCAACGAGATAAAATGTATTAGACACTGCCCTTGAATACCTTCATAAAGATAATTAATAAAATAATCACAATCTTGTGTATATTTTTTTTAATGAATAACCATTTATTACTGAATCAGTCCTCTTTGATGAGTCATTAAATTACCAACGCAAAATGGAATATTAAACACTAGTTTGTTTAACGCTAGTTTCTTATTTTTGCAGACAACATCAATAAAAGATTTTTCAAACTATTGTAGTGTCTTAAATCACAAAGCTGTTTCGCATTACATGAAAGCAGTAAACTGAAAACCTTTGCAGAACAAAGAGTCCGTCAAAATACATGACAAAGGTTTACAAACTATGACATATCTAAGTTATGGCCTTAGATGCTAGTACAAGGACTTCCTTTGTTATAAGGAAAGTGAATCTTTTTTGTAGAGACAACGAATAATGTAGCTTATCAGATCAAGGTCGCTATCGTCGCGAATCTAGTATCCAAGGTTGAAGGTAAAGTAACAGTGTATGGCCCGATAGCATCAGGATTCGGTTTGTCAGTCTATGACTATAATTTACAAGATTTATAAACGGCCCACGGCCCTGACATAAGGAAATTTATTCAATGGCTACCAACTGATCCCTATATAAAATCAAATATAACGAATTGAGTTTCTATATAGGTACATTGTTGCCTGTTTTATTGGGGACCCGGATTTATAAGGTTTTTTTAGGTTTTCTTTGTTTTTTGTCACAGAAGTTTGTTCATTTTGGAATCCAAATTGGGATAGTTTTAGTATTAACCGTAACCTCACTTTTTTTTCGAGTATTTAGCTCATTGGGCATGCATGATCATTAACACAAATGAAGGCACTTAATTTTTATGTCAGGTCCATAAAAACCAGATTTGGAATTGCTTGTTTTTTTTTTCATTTATTCTTTTACAACTTTCAACTTCATTTATTGTTTTATTATTTGTTTACTTATCTTTTTATGTGCACTTGTTTCTGTGACAAATAAACATAGCTTAAGTCAAATATAGTTTGTCTGCAGTTGAACAAAAGACACACTAACTCAACGTTTCTATTGCTACATACCCCAGGCAAAAAATATGTATTCTCCACAACTGACATACCCTCTACCCTCTCTCCATCCCGGATACAATGAGACAGATAAATCCCTACTATTATGGGTTCATCAATCGCATAATGGGAGTCGTATAGGGCCGATGGGTTAGCACTAAATACGGGGTATCGCTCGCAATGAAATTAACTAGGGGAAGCAAGACATATAGCTATGGTCTGCTAATTTATGGAATGTTTTTTGTTCCTGCCAGTTAATGGCCTATTAATGGGTCTTTGAACTGCCCGATAAGCTTAGGTACCTTTGTACTGATTTTTATTAATAGCTAGCTAATTCTTCCCTCGTAGCTGCTCAAACCATTTGAGAAAGGTCCATGCGATGGTAAAAAAGCAAGATAAAATTAAATTAGCTAGCAAAACTCTACACATGTGATTTTTTTGAGGATTTACTAAATGTATACTGTAACTACACTAATTGCGGTCGGTGACCCCAAGACAAAAAAACTTTAAAACATTTTTTTTGCTGGTTTTAGTACGCTTAGTATGTTGGGTTTCGCTAGCTAATTTAATATGACCCTGTATATGATAGTTAGCATGGTAGTAGTGTAGATGACTGTATAGTGTATAGGTTGCGCCGAATGCGCATAAGTGACGATACCAATGGACAAAGTAGCGAGCAAAACTTTCCACGTCTGATGCACAAAAATGAAACATTTGCTTTGCCGCTAGCTTTCTTTAATTTCACATAATTATAAATAATTGAACATAGTCTGAAACAAAATATAATCCGTATCGTGTGGATTAGAGTAACATCTGTTGTAACAAAAACTATTCGTATTCGACATTTATCGTAAAAATCAATGGTCTGTGAGCGACCGGAGACCCCGAAAGATTTTTATATACAGGAACCGTTGAACTCTATGGAACTTTTGACAGTTGACGTGTAACTAGTACCGCGTTGTCATAAGCTAAGAAAACGGTATAGCCAATTGTTTGGAGGATCACTTATGAATGTATGAAGTAAAATGTCGAAAGTTGGAAGTTCATTGTTCTATGATATTATTCTGCTTTTGTTTAAAACACATCCGTACCAAGGCCTTTTTTTTGTTTTTGTGGGTGGGGAATCATCAAACAAACTTCTCCCGCTCTGGGCGGAGCGAGCAGGTGTGACAGACTCTTACTGACTAAAACCCACCCGTGTTCCTTCAGTTGCCTGTGCCAGGGGGGCCACGATAAGCCTTTCAGACTTTCCCGCAACCCTGGCAGGCATCGGCCCTAGCGGACCCCGTCATTGGTGCTGACATCTCTTTGAGGCGCGCGTGGAACACAACGCGCCGTCGACCCAGGCCTGGTCATTATCAGGCGGTGAGCTACCCATTGCTTGCTGTCCGCAAGCCCGCGCCTACGATGGCCGGGAATCGGCTTGGGATTCCCGACGCCCAGGGCGTCTCCTGCGGCGGCTAGGGGCATGAAGGCGCGAATTTTGCCTCTCCCTCACACATTCCGCCTCCTCCGCGAGCAGTACTGCTTCGCAGAAGGAGGTGACAGCCCTCTCGCTCCGTACCATGGCCTGGACCATGGCCGGACGCGAGAGATCGCCACCGCCAATCGCGCCTGCACGAGGACATGGCGGTGCTCCGCCCAAGCCTGACAGACCTCCACCGTATGCTCCATCGTGTCCTCCGGGCGATCCACACAATGGTGACACCCGGGCGTTTCCTCCCGCCTTATCTGGAACAGGAACCTCCCGAAGCAACCGTGTCCGGTGAGGACGCCGTGGCGCCTCTTTAGCAGCTCCTCAAAAAGGGGACTTATCGCCGCAATTCTGGCGTGCCCAGCGCTGGGTTGCGACAATCGCACTCTCCATGGCCCCCGAGATCCCGCCGGAGCTCTAGGTCCACTGTGCCGTGATTTCTCGCGGCAGCAGAGTTACGCCCCGGCGCTTCGCCTCTTCGCGCCACTCCCATATGTGCGCGAGGACTTTTGCCTCTAGATCCCGTGGCGGTAATCCGGCAAGGAGGCTCGCCGCCTTACCGGAGACCGTACGGTATCCCCGGACCAGCCGGGTGGATCCGTACCATGGCCTAAGGGTGAAATTTACCGGGATCTGGGGTGAACTTTACATAAACCTGTAAGGAGTAGGCACTTACAGGTCCATTAGATACGGACAGTTTTAGTTACAAATAATAATATAGGTAGTTATAATAGGTCTTAAATTTTTTCTGAACGTAGAAGGTAGGAAATGAAGAAATACCTACCTAACAATTTATTTCCAGTCAAAGTCAAACTCAAAGCATTTATTTCAAATAGGCATATAAAAGGCACTTTTGAACGTCAACATTTACATTAAAACATTTACATTAAAATAGAATTGATTCTAGTCGCCCCTTCCATAAGGTAGTTTCGTATGGAGAAGAATGGGCAAGAAACTCCACCGTTACTCTTTTAAAATGTGTTACAATATTTTTTATACATTAATTATATAATTATATGTGAAGACGTATAACAAAATTACCCAACCACAATAGGTAAAATGAATTAAAAAAATGTGGCATTGACAAATAATTTAATTATGTGATAGATACATGGTGCTCACATATTTACAAACACTGTAAAAGTATACGATTTTCCAAATTATTTAAACAAGTAATATGTCAGTGTGTGAGTTAAAGTAATCACAGAATGTAAATCAATGTCATAAAAATAATAAACTATACAAATAAAGTACCAACAAGTATAATTATGTGATAGATACATGGTGCTCACATATTTACAAACACTGTAAAAGTATACGATTTTCCAAATTATTTAAACAATTGTTTTTGTCTAGACCCTAGATTGTCCTATGGAGCTGGACCAGCATGTTTCCAAGCATTCTTATCTTGGATATAATCCTCTAATTTGTAATATGCTTGTTTACAAAGTGAACTTTTATTAAGAGTTTTAAATTTTCTTTTTAATTGCAATAAATGACAAGGTATTTTGTTGTAACATTTAACACAGTACCCCATAAAAGATGTATGTACTTTAGCTAATCTGAAAAATGGTTGATCTATTTTATCTTTATTTCTAGTATTAAAATTATGTCTATCACTTATTTTATTGAAAAGATGCAGATTTTTTCCAGAAAATGACTGGTATCGTTTCAAAATTTTCAGAGTATTTTTCCAGTGTTTCGAAAGATTTATGCACAGCCTAAGGGAAAATAACAAAACCAATACCTGCACACGCATTGGAAACAATAAATAACCGAAAATACGTAAAACCTACCTCTTACTATACCTACCTACTTTAAATAAAATTCATATTCGTAGAAGATGTAATAAAGGTGACATTTTGGAGCGGGTCTAAATTTAAAGGTGGCGCGTATTTCTTTGTCGCCATGCACGCCACGCACGGAACGACCGTGCAATATTGCACCTGAGGTCACATTTGGGGATGACACGTGTACCCATGTACTTGGAGAACGGCCATGAGTTTGCATTTTTGTGAGACAGTTGCTGTGCCTAAGTTCACTGGCCTTTGAATCGACTGTTGTTGAATATAATAGAAATGGGTTCGCTCTTTTTAACACGGTTATGCAATGAAGTTCTGTGGTTAATTTTTCAATGTAATCTATAGAAGTATGAGGAATAGGGTGTAAAGTTCGCTCATACCTCCTGGTAAAGGGAAGAATGGAAGATCCTACGACCAGACGGGTGTTGTGTCTGGTGGGCAACTGCCTCACGATTGATATCGGGACGTTAAATATACGCTAGTTTGGGCGGTAAACTCTGCTTGCGCGATGCAGGATTTTGCGTGACGTCAGTGTGATGCGTAGTTTGCATGTGGCGATGTAGATACCGCTACAAATCCTTGTATCACTGCTGGTGCATCGTAGCGTATCAGTTTACTTGTCTGTTATTGTCTACTGCCTGTCTATTGCCCTTAGGTACTTACGAGTAGCTTAGGAGAAGGATTTATAATTGCAGAACATTCAGATTAACGTTCAAGTTAATCCTGGTTACTTTAAATATTCACACGATGAGATCTTATTATTTTTGTAAATCTCGCCACACACACTACAGGTAACAATATTTTCATTCTTTATTTCTACTTCACATTGATGTGACACAAATTCGATCAATTCTTATTCCGAGTCCAATCTAAAAGGTCCGTTCGGAGGCACACCTGTCCCAACGCATTTCTTATGGATGGTAACCCTATCTCATGACATATTCGCTACATTTGTATGTAATGCTTTGGGTTATTGATGTATGAAACACGCTGCGAAAAGGGACCTTGTTAAATTTATTTGAATTATTATAATAATATGAGGGTCCACGAGTGTCGATATTATTGTTATTGAATATGTATTTTTCTTCTGTCATTTTTTTTTTGTTTCGTTTGCTTTTTTGAGGTATAGAATAGAATACGATTGAATACTCTTTATTATGTACACCAAAAAATTACAGATATAAATGTAGAAATTTTACATAGGGTGACATAATGGGCGGTCTTATCGCTAAAAGCGATCTTTTACAGGCAATCTTTGGATGGATTAAAGGAAGAAGGAGAGATATATGTACATATGTATAATATAATAATAATAATAAATTATAATAATAATATCATATACTTAATTCTAATATAATATATATGTATATTGTGCTGCGACAAATCTGTAGCGCGGAACGAGTTGGTTATGCTCGATCAAAGCTGATTTCTATAAAGCTTCTGGCCGAGGTCTTTAAATATCTCCTTGGACTAATCTCTTTCATTGCACTTACTCGTAGACTTTGTTAACTTATATTAAACAACGTCTAAAAAAAGTTATTTCGTATGATATTTGTTTTCACCTGTATTACTTATCCAAATATTACGACGCTAAGCGGCTAGCGTTTCGATCGCGTCGTAAACACGGGCAATACTCGTGACCAGCAGTACCTACCTTTGTTGTAGGTGGGCTGGTGAAAATGACGTTATTTCTTATACCTAAACCAAGAAGAATAAAATTACAATTAAAGCAAACAATCGGACCGCAGCACGTCACAATCCAAGTGGGTCAAGCCCGAAGTTGTTCTGGCACTTGTAAATTAATTATTCGGCATCGTTGTAACTAAGGTAAGGTCCGAACATGGGACGACTTGAATTATTAAACAAGGCTACCCGGGGGAAATCACAAGTGCGAAGTAGATAGACAACGTCGCTTATAGTGTGGAAACAAATACAGTATATCAATGAGTGCGACTAACAAAGTTTGACAACGTAGGGTGTGAACGCTCTTAATATGTGTGGACTGGCAGAACAATTTATTTATTCTGTGACGAAGTTTGAGCTTCGAAATTGACTCTGTTGAAGGGTCGAATTCTTAGAGTAAACATGTGTTGTTTGATTGTTAAAGTTTAAGGTTTTGTTATTCAATCAAGTTTCAACTTGGCCCATTGTAGTTCGATGCTAGACATATTAAGCATGTTCCGAAAATACGGTGGCTGGCCTGGCCAGTATAAGAATAGAATGTTAAATGAGATGGCAGGCGAGAATGGCGAACGAACTAACAAGTTCCTTTGGGTAGTAGTTAATGTCTACACAATTCCACAATCAAACCTATACAACGCTAAAGTGTACGTTAACCTTCCAATTTCAAAATCCAAACACTCAATTCCAGCCAGCAATCAAAGAAGTCAAAACCTGTTTGTGAAAGCGATATTGAAAAAATAAGCAAAGTACTACCTACTGGTATTGACCTCTTTGATTAGCCGAAGGGAAGAGGGCGGCCAGGAGTAGATTTCATTCAAGTTGATGACTTCATCTGTTTAACCCTAATAAGTAGGAGATTAGGAAACGCACCAAAGTTTGCTCAACGGCGCGCGGCGCTCCGGAGTGAACTTTGCTTGTGATATATGTATACCGGTAAACAATTAGCAATGTTTGGGTGTGTTTAAGTTATTTAATACTAGACCAATTGCTTTCGTTGTATCCTAACGACAAGGTAATTTCATGTCATACAGGTCTATTCCCATGCATGACATTTTACAATATCGTACCTACACTAATTGGTTTTGATAAATACATAACTTGTTTTGCTTGTGTAATATGTTATATCTGCTTTAGTGTTTTCGACTGCCCAACTTTTCCTAACCCGAAACAATTTCGTACTCCTCTCAGCTCAAGATTACACATACATTATACATTATATTACATTACATTACATTATATTACACTCACGTAATAAAACTCACGAGTTGAATAAGGGTCAGTACCTCCAGTACCCTACATCCGACTGGATAAAGCAAGTCAGTAATTAATCAGCGAAGTGCGTTTACAAGGGTTGATCTTTTTTACATGAGGGGCGCTGATTGAAAGGGCTAAAGCGGCTAAAACTCATTAGTACGGGGAACGTATTCTGAAGCTAACGAGACAATGTATGGGATTATGTGTTACTGGTGAATGGTGATGGAATGTATTTATAGTACAAACCCACTAGTTTTGTAGACCATCACCCTGTCTGCTTTCATACTTGTGTGACAGTATCTTCTAAAGCTTGACGTGCTGTGTCGCCCTACGCCCGACGCCCGAGTTCGGTTTTCAGGTAGTGCTGAAACGAAAGAGAAAATTGGAACGTAAATGTTGAGTTTATTCGAGCACGAAAACATTTACTGATATACTTGCTAACGTACACGTTTTCCTAATTAGCATTCGCTATTTTTCCGTTGCAGTAATTCCTTTTTCATGCTAGATCATAATAATGAATAATAATACTGAAATGATTCGGCCCTGTATGTACTCAGCAATATTAGGCCAAAAGGCAAAGATTCCTATAATTTCATCCTCCTCATAAAATAAGATCAGATTCATGATTCGAATCTGATCCAGTTTATAACGAAATTGGGTAAACAAACCGAGCACTTTATTATTATTTCCTCAGTTATTGCCGAACTCCATAGGCATAAGGCAATAAAACGCCGACACCATACGAACGCCATAAGCAATGAAGAGGTGAAAGCTTGGGTACATTTGAAAAAGAGGAACGTTAACATGAGAGAGCGAGCACTTCGCTCGTTCGGACATGTTGGAAGAAAGTTTGAGGAAAGAATTTGAGAAAATAATATAATGCAGAACTGACTGGAGTATCTAAAACAGAAAGGCCAGCCGTCCGTAGTCCATATCAAATGAAAGTCTGATATGTAGTTACTTACTTACTCCTTAACTTTTATATTTCAAAGAGTTATTAATGAAGTTAAATGGGAAATATACTTCTCGATCCATACTAGAGAAATGCACGGAATCTATTGAACCCACAATCCTTGCGAATGAACACACACTATGAACAGTCCCGAAGACGTTAACAAAAATATCTTGTAGCCAACATATTTTCTAAACACAGACCTTTCCTATCGACCGTGTAAAATAATTTACATCCCAAGTTAAAGTAGCTGCGATCTTGCATAGAGATAGCATACAGCTCCCAGAATAAGTTTCAGCTCCACGGTAAGTCGAACGCAATGGACCGTGCTAAGCATTATTAGCGGTTTGGGATGAACAGAAAAAATGGGGAAGTTCTGAGTCCTGATGCTATTTACATTCTTGTACATTTGTATAATGTGTGCGGGTCATCTGGTAGAGTGCTGGGCTGTTTCAAATTCTTTGAGTTCTTATACAACGTGTAACATAATTAACGCAAGACCTCATACACCCCAATTAGAGTATTGAGTTAAAAGCATTATACAATGACCAAAACAATTTTTTTTAAAGCTAACTATTATTATTAAGAAAATCATGTTGACCCTAGCATTACTTTATGCATTAAAATTTTTGTCTTATTGCCTTGAAATAAGATTTAATTTTCTTTGGCTCAATCGGCGGTCAGTATTGCAAAATACATAATTTTTGAAAAAAACCTATTATTATAGTTACTGAAACGGATTCAGTAGTCAATTATGAGCAAACTTCTTTCAGGATTTGCGTTTATTCTGTTACACCTTGTATAGTCAAAGGTGCATGTATGGGAACAAACACGATTTCACTCTATTCGCAATTACCACGAATAAAATATGTAAATTGGACTATTGATGGTCAACCGTTATTATGGCGTGTGTATTGGATCATTGAGTTCCCTTCAAAATGGTTGAGCTGAATGATGCTGATGCATACGTCATGTTCGTGAACGGGCGCCGTCAGTAGGCACTGGTCATGTCTTAGCTGCCACGGCTTATTTTGATTCCTGAATTGTTTTTATCTTTTTATTACGGACGCTTTTAACGTGCACGTCTTTCTACATCGTTCTCACATGTATAATTTCAACATGAATGATGTAACCACTATTTTGTAACAATATTTTGATTTAAAAGAGTATCCATGGAGATTCTTGCCCGTTCTTCTCCATAGGTACCTACTACGCTTTGGAATGGGCAACTAGCTTCATATTTCTGACTGACCGACCCCTTGACAATTCTAAAGTGCCTGTTATTGGTTTATTTGAAATAAATGCTTTGAGTTTGAGTTGAGTTTGAATTATTCATAGGTAGACGACAAGCAAGAGCTGTCACTTGCTTGGAAACCATAGATAAATTCTTTACCCCAGGACAAAAACGAAATCATAGTCGCCTGTTATATAGTTACCATAAATAAAAAAATGTGCTGTTTTATCCGGGATTCTTGATTTTAGAACTAAAACCGACTTAAAGTTTCAGGTTTGTACTGATAACATCTCACTAAGATCATCAATCCACATGCCGAACATCGTTGTTACAGCTATATCCCCTAGGATCGTTTACTGTAGTGGTCAATAGGGGAGGCCCAAGTTCCCTATGATTTATTATGATAAATGATTGTTACGTTTTACCGGAGAGAGATGATCACGTCTGAGTAAGAAATGGGCTCAGACTCATTTTTTATTTGAAAAAGAGGCAGTGTATTCTAAATTCACTGTAAATAAACTGTGGTTTATGACGTGAATAAACCATGGTATAGTGAAGTTCTCTATACCCACTATAATCGGCGGTGGTATGTCGATCATGTTCAAAAGGATAGCATACAACGTAGTATTACGAAAAACAAAACATATTTTCAGAAATATTTCCAACCATTCTCTTATTTTCTTAACGAACACGCCTTTTCCCATTTCAACACACATTCATATTAGATAACACAAAGTTGCAGAAATATAACATTCATACAAGTATTTACGCGACCTATTCCAAGCTCAAAACAAAAATAATATAAATATTTTCGTATATGAAATTTCGTATGAAAAATTCGTCACGAATCTCTGGCTTGCAGCGGGCGAATGCATTCACTGTTCTTCCCTTGTGAATACAAATAGCCTCCTCCCGAAGGAAATAGGCGCAGGGGGACGCATATATTATGTGAACAAGTTTAATATCTTAAAATGCGACGCATATTTCTGGGGTAAAAATAGAAATAGCCCGTTTTAGGTTGTGTTTAGAGAGCTTTTGGGTAATGTACTTTAAGAATCTGAAGGGGAGTTTGTTTATATTTTTTTCATTGTAGTCATTTTATTAATATTATGTATTTAACTTCTGGGTTTGTTTTTTGTATTTATTGGGCTTAAATTATGGTTAGCCAATTTTGCATAGGTACTGGGTAGCCTACATTATTATTCAATTAACAATAAGGGTTACAAGTAAAATGTTTGTCCTTATGTCAACAGCTCAAAAATAATCCAACCATTAAAACAGTTAAGTCTGAAGTATTTTTGTCTAAAGAAGTTTTTCTCTCTCTTATAAAATATTCGCGATGCCGGGCGTCAGATATCCTCCCCTCAAAAACACGTAGCATGATTTACATACAACGTGAAACTAGAGTCCAATGAAACTGTGTTTAAAACTGTATTTAAGTAACAAGTCTCATTGAATTTCACTTGAAAAGTTTCTTCAATTCGAAACTTAATTAAGTATTGTTTTTGTTCCTTTCATTTAACGATCCTGTTTAATTGAGGAGTTTTTAAGGAAGAGTATTTCTGAGTATGAATAATGTCAGCCTAACATTTAACAAAAAATACCTTCCAGGATTATTCAACGACGACGATGACGTAGCTAAATACTTAACTACCATAAATGGTTGTTTGCTTTTCATCTATATGATTTGATGATTTGTGTACCTTGAGTACACCCGCAGTCAAATAATACGGGTTGATGACGAAACTCCCTGTAACTTGCAAATTAATAATGGTACATGCATGAAACTAACTTTATATTACAGAGAATTTTAATATCGTATGAAATAAAACGTTAGATGATCTACAACGTAATTGTTAAAGTTAAAAATTAAAAAAGTCTTGAAATTGGATAAAAAAACAATTCACGGTTGTTTTACTTTTGCTCGTTTTCTCACTTTTGTTTTTTATCTGTCAAATCAAAATTATAAAAGGCGATCATTGGCGGCTTTCACCATTATTATTGTTGAATTACTATCATGTCGCTAACACCAGAAGAATGTACACGTATCGTCACTATGTTAGAAGAATGCAGAAGTCAGCAAAGTACAGTAAGAACAATAGGCGTGTCACTTTTTATAGTGCAGCGAGTCATCCAATGTTTTTGAGAAACTGGGCAGAACTTAAGAAGAATAGGAATCGACAGACCGAGATGTAACTACAGCTTGAGGGGATCACATTATTGTTACGACCATGCTCCGAAATCGGCACCTCACGACAGTGGAAGTACCAAATCAACTTCGGCAGACCCGTAGAGGCGACGTAAGAGAACGAACTGTAAGGCGGTGGCTCCTTGAAGCTAATTTGACCCCACATAGACCCGCCAATGGTCCAAAAATTGTCAGGGAACATTGGGTAGCAAGATTACGTTACGCTCGCGAACACGCATAGTGTGGAGACGAAGAATGGGTAAGAGTAATGTTTTCCGACGAATCCAGATTTATGCTGTATGCACATGATGGGCGGCGTAGAGTCTGCCGACGGCCAGGGGAACGATTTATGCCAGCTTGTTTTGAGGAAAAAGTGCTGTTCGGCGGTGGATCTGTTATGGTTTGGGACTGGAAATTTTTCAGACAGTCGCACGGAGTTAGTGCTGATAGTAAATGGTATGCTAACTAGTGTAAGATATGTGGAAGACATTTTTAATGAGCATGTCGGACAATATTTATTTAATATGGGTGAAAATTTAAAATTCATGCGTGACAACGCCACGCGCCAGGCCACATGCCGCTCAAATTGTAAATGAGACGTTGGCATCAATCGCATGGAATGGCTTGCGAGTAGCCCGGACCTGAATCCAATTGAACACGCTTGAGACGAGCTTGGGAGGTGTGTAAGAAATCGAAACCCCGCCCCAGCTACACTTCGAGACCTGAAACATGCGTTAGTGGAAGAATGGACAAATATCCCGCAACATCGCATAAGAAATTTACCAAACAGCATGCCCAAGCAAGGCAGCAGTGAAAAGAGCCCGTGGAGGCAAAACAAGAGGTTAATTTTGTTTTAAAGTTCGTTTTTGTGTTGTATGTGAGGTACCAACCATAATTTTTTCAACGTCAAAATTACAGATATTTGTTTTTAATATAATTGTGACAAATAAACTAATAATGTTGCCAACATTTGGTGTTGTTTTATTAACTCGTAAATTATCTACCACAGTTTAATTCATGCCGATAGCTCTATTCATTTAAGAGTAGATTTTAGTAGAGTACTGACCCATATTCTTTGTACGCGAGTGTAGATGCGCGGTGTGATTTTCCTCTATCCGACTTCTGCCTGTTGTTGATACATAACGAATGTATGTAAAGTAAAAAATATTCTACTAAACGCAGTGGTTATCGGAATATCCCTTTATGACGCGACGCTCTCTCGGATATTCCCATGGAGAGTATAATAGCATAAGAAGTCCCTGAAGGCGTTGTCTCATTCATACTCCACAGTCTTATACCAAAGGAGACTTGAGTGAGTTAGTTGCATAATTGCGTCTGTTGTTCCTCGTTACGACTCTGTTACGCTTAATCTAAACTTGGAACTTTGTCTCGTAAACGGCCTGTTACACACAATAGATAAGGCCGATGTACAGTTTCCAGTTTATCTTTGGGCTATTTTGGAGCAAGTTCATGCAGTCAACAACGTGCAAAGTCTTGGTAACGTGCTGAGTTTAAATGTTGGTGTTTTATAGATTCTAGTATAAACAACATCACTATTTTCAGAAGATGCTGAAGTGGTGTTACGGTTACTCGTATCCGTATCACGATGATGTTTTTTGATGAAGTTTTTGGCAGCGGAGAGTCAACTTTGTTATTCTTAATTAACGGAGCAGAGCAGGTAAATGCATTTAGTTTATATATGAATGCACAGTTTATGTATTTATTTATGGGTCTTTTAAGGTCGCGAAAAAATATATTACTTGACTTAAAAAAGCCTGAAAAACAAATTCTTGTAGGTACATAAATACGAGTAAATATTATAAGTAAGTGTTAACAAAAAGAAAAATAATATAGGCAGTCACGGGGACTGCCGACATAAGTGAAAACTTAAAAATGTACACAGGCCACTGCGTATCGCCAGTCTGGCGCAACACGTCACGTTAGCATGTCGGTGATGCGAACCCATAAGTTTTGGCACTACCAAAAATCGCTCAACGCGGCTAAAGAAGTTTTCACTTCAAAAATGTTAATTAGGTAGGTATTCATTTCACACTTTACCTCGACTAATTAAATGACCACGTTTCTTCACCAAAAAGTACCAGGCTCGCATAAATTAGAACACCCTTTAAAAATCCTACGGCCGCGCACAATAAAATAGGTACTCAACTAAAACCGCGTTACTCCTGCAAACATACTCTTATTACCAAACTGGAGTCTTATTTACGGGACTCGTTACATCTAAGTGCTCATGAAAATTCCCACAGCCAGCTCGCAGGATGGTTTAAGCTAAAGAATAAACGATATGTTGGCTTAGAAATCTTGTTATTGCTTTCGTGAAAGATTTTAGGTCGCCTTCTGTGATGCGCTTCACTTTGATGTAAGGGCTTAGGTTTTGAAACGGTACGTAGCTTTCGTTTTATTATTGTTTGTAGGTACATAATCATTTTCGGCTTAGCTAATGGTTTCGAGATAATGAACTTTACACCCTGTTCCTCGTGCCTCTATATAACTACAACTGCTCACTTTTTACCCGACTACGGCAAAGCCAAAGGTAATGTTTGTATCTCAGATCATATAAACACAAGTTGGTAGTGTCATTTTATTCCGCCAGTTATAGGTATATATAAATATCTATTCGATTTATGCCTTAATTACATGCCGTGTACTCCAAATTTTAATTTGTCTATCTGTGGTATCTTTTTAGTTGGGCTTCAGTTTTCCACTTTTATTTTTTCAAACGTTATGCTTACAGTCTGAAAAAAGTACTCAATATAGCTTTATTTAATTTTCTTTATTACTATCCCATTTCACTAAGGAACTTATTGTTTTCAAAGGTACGTACTACAGCATCTAAACTTGCAGGCAATCTAAACATAAACTTAAATCCTTTCACGCCTTATATATACGTTAATAAAGTTAAAATAAAAGGAAGCAGGCGCCCGTAATTTCTATAATATTACGTAAACCCGCAGGTGAGTCCATTAAGAATATAAAATGAAGGAAGGACGAATGCGAAAAACTTCTGAAATGGTTCTTGGCTGTTCTGAGTCGCGAGCTGTCTTATTACCTTTCTTCATGAACTTTTACGATGTTATTTTGTTCCACTTTTAATGGATTTACTGCTCTACACAAAATTGTAGGCATAATAAGTATGTAACAAAATAACAAAATGTCGCCTTCGCAACAAAAGGTAATGGCGAAGAATTTATATTTGACTTTTCTTTGTGAAATTTTATTTTGGGACGTCACCGGCTATCTGTTTTCCTATAAACAAAAGTTTGTGAGGTAAGGCTTCCGATCTTGTTATAGTTTCTGGAATTCGCTTTTAAAACAGTTCATTCTATTTTAGAGCAGTGAGAACCATACTATTTTTGGGAACGAGAATAAAATTTAATGATTATTAGATCGAAACAGCAGCTGTTGTATTAATTTTCATCACTGCTAAAGAAAACATCGTGAGAAAACCTGGACTTAAAGTTGATTCATGTCTGAAATCGCCAATCCCTCGTGTGCAAGCGGCGTGATCGATGCTCGTGCCTTCTCTGTTTGAGAAGAGGCCTTTGCGGTGCAGTGTCCATAATAGGCTGGTAAAGATTATAAATGAACTATGTCTTCTTCTATTTACCACAACAGTGTAACTCCATCCTAATAAAGAACAGAGCTGTCAAAGTTATTTGCCGTCAGTTCACGAGATTCTGGGTAAAACACATAATAATTAGAGTTACTGACGCAAAACTCTCGAGGGTGTCGCCTGAAATACGATCAATTAGACAGAGGAACGCAAAGTGATGCCTCGACACATTCGCTCCAGGGAAATTAGGGTATACTCGCGCATTCCTGAGGTTATGACTGGTTCCTAACGTAATATTTCTCGAGTAAATAGTCTGGGTGATACTTGAAGTAACTCTAGGAATTATATAAATAAACTATGAGTTATTGTAAAATAACTGTTGAGAAGACGAATTATGTTTGCTTGGTTGGTTTCTGACAAGAGCATTGGTAGGTAGGTAAGTGAAATATTGAAATAGAGGAATATTTAGTGATCTATGATATTTGAAAATAAGTAGGCATTTAACATTTTTAGATCAAATTAAATGTCGATATATTTAAAGCTTTCCAATTTATTCTGTGAATAAAAAATTCAACTACAGATCGCAGATCTATTTTATTCGACAATAGAAAAAAAACTAATAGGTTACTACACAAGCTGAGACGCCTTTTTCAGTTGCCAAGTCCTAGAAAAAAAAAAAACTCAAACAGCACAAATTTATAACAAGAAACTTTAAGAGTAAAGTCAAGTATTTTTCCTTGAAGCAGGGTCGCGATATAACGCTACAAAACTTCTATAACACTTTAGAAGTGGCGTGCAAATTATAAGAAAAGATTTTAAAAAGAAACAAAGACATCAAGCATAAAGAACATTCTTACGAGTTAGTTTAATTAGAAGCCGAGGCTTTGAAAACAGTCTCGATTCTTTGTGCCTTGCTAAGAGGCTGCATACAAGCGGTTGCGGTTACGCAGACAATTTATGTTGTGTGAAAACTGAACGCGGTATCGGAGCTTCAACGTAATCATGTGCCCCATACATACGACATTGCGTTTGAGTGTTAACATGCAAAATGAGGCAGTTAGCGATTACTTCTGTGTGAATAGACTGTTAAGTTGCGTACACACGAACGCTCGCTGAATGCTGAATGTTTCTTGAAAGGCGTGAACAGCGTGCATTTTACGGAATTAAAATGTGCAAACGGTATCCTTTTACCGCGCGTTCGTAGTATGTATATTATATACACCCTAAGCCACGGTTGAATGTGAAAAAGAGTTTTCTTTCGTATTTCACGTCGGCCTTTTGATAACTAGCGAGATGGAAAGTAAGTAAATCTACAAAGATTAAGATGGTACGAATTCTTTTGAAAAATTATAGGAAAGTTTAAAAGTCACGTTGTAAGACATTACGGTTGAACTATGATTAATTAACAAAGTTTTATGATTGTGTTGTTCTAAGTTTAAAGTCACCTTTCTAGTACTTATATTATTAAATTTAGAAGAAACTTTTTGTTTACCTATTCCAAGAATATTTTTAGATATAGAATTAAGTAAAACCCGTATCACATCCGTGCGTAGTACCTACTCGCGACCGGCGCGGCGGCGGCGAGCGTGTATGACCAGAGGGGCAATTCCCGTATTTTTAAGAACGTTCGCATTCTAATCTCAGTGTCAATCTGTCAAAAATTGTATAGCGTTTATCTACATTTTTGACATTAGACTGTCGCTGAGATGAGATTGCGACTTGATTTTGAACGTTTTTAATTACGGGAATTGGCCTTCAGATGCATGAACGTAAACGAGGCAAAAGGTGTATGTAAGGTGGCGTTCTGTAGTTTCTGCCTAGCCCCATGGGAAGAAGGCCTGAGTTTATATATTAAAAAAAAAAAAAATGAGACAACATCCACACAAGGTCTTCAGGTCCCGAACTACGTAGAGAATGTACTACGGTAACCTGATGACTGATATACATACTTATATACATATACCTACACACCCAGACACAGGTCAAACAGACATGCACACAAATGTTTGAATTGTCCGGGGATCAAACCCGGGGCCAGCGTTTCAGAAGGCAGGGTCGCTACCAACTGCACCAACCGGTCAGTCATATATATACGTGTATGTAAAATCTCTAATGTAAACAGACACTGGTGCCGATTCTCTTGTCACAAAATTCTCTAAACTAGACTAAAAATCACCAAAATTTCGTTTAGTCCGGTCAAACGACGATTTCCCATTCTGAAATTGACTAAAGTGACAGAACTTATCTATATTTTAATTTGACAGCACTAAGATGGCACTGAGATAATAATTTTGTGAAAATGGCAATTTTGCTATTCTGAATTTGAAGTTTTTCACCTAAAATTTTGATTGTCTAACTAAATCTGACTATTTTTAATCGCGATTAAAAATACAGTTGAACTTGTTTTGCAGCCTCGAAATGTTTTGTGTCGAGGCTGCAAAACAAGCACGTCTCCGGCTCTAAAAAGAAAATAATGTGGTAAACGGGGCAAACAAGTACCACGTGGAGTCGCAATTGGCAAATTTGATTTTAGGTGTCAAAATTATTTTTAAATTTAGAGATTTTATTTTGCAGAATAGCTTTAAGATTCTCATAGCCAAAAGTAAGGAATTTTAGTGATAGTTTAGTTAGTTTACTTCGACGTACAAGATACAACGATATTGGTGCCGATTGCACCAAGTTCTTAAAAAATCCAACCCCTTTTCTGATCAGATTACGAATTTCACCGAACTTTTCCACTAAAACAATCTAAACACTACTGTTAAACTAAAAACCGCCACGACACCACCGCACACACAGACACACACACACTAATGACGTCACCATACATGATTCCCTAACGTCGGTTTAATTTGTATACCAGAGCTGCATTGGACAGGATATTGCGGTCACAGACGCTGGGAGCTGTGACGTCATGGCGGCCATGTCACTCCCACAAATTAGAGTTTTTGCAACACCGCTAGAATTATATGATGAGATTGGAAATGGTAAATGCTTCGGAAGTACGTTGAGCCTTTTATAGCATAGCCAGTTATTGAAAGGGGAATCGTCAGGTGTGTTGATGGGTATTGGAAGTTCAGAATCTGTGTTGGTAATGGAAAACATGTCAAAGTAAAATAAATTACCGAAAATATGATCAAAGGTTAACATCACACTAATAAAATACACGTAAGTAGTTACTAAAAGGTACAGAAAAAATATAGGGTTAGGCACCTACCTCTAGTTTATAAAGAATGAATTCCTAAGAAAATATAGTAAGTACCTACTTAGCATATTCTCTGTTCTTCGCCAGTTCAATATCGATATATAATAGAACGATATATTAGGCTGGGTTTGTTATTGGTAGACGATGCTTCAGACGTTTGACATTGACATGTTGTAAACATTATCGGGCCCCGATGCAGAATAATTTAATTAATTAATTAAGTTTGCTTACGAAGCCTTAACACACGTTTTGACACTAACATGTAGAAGGTATCTCTTACCAACAATGTTAGACAGTTTATTAAACACATTCATAATTCTCATAAATATCTCGAACTGGAATTTAAATAGCTCGTAGAGTTGAAAACAATCAAGAGTAGGTAAGCTAAATTAATATTTTTATCGCTGAAACTTCTGAGACTCATTTAGACGCATCACAGACTTTTCTAACTAAATTTTTGCCTAGTTGTAGTATTATTTCTACGTCTTGGAAACGTCACCTTTAAAAGTCTTTCAAAAATTACTTGACCTAGCACAAAGTTACAAACAGTCGAAATGAGACATTGCTGGTGAATTCTTGGTTTTTAATACTGGTGCTAAGTCTCCACTTAATAGCTAAATATAAAATACACTACCTACAGGATATCAAAGGGTAATCAAGCAAAACATCGGCCTCCATGCGTGACGGCTGGTGCACTATAGGCGTTCAGCGTCACTACTGAAGACTAATATTTTTGGCAAGGCTCGTTTCTCATTTATTTATTATTCACAAAATCCACAGTTCTTTGAAATTTTATATTAAAATATATAAACTAGTCTTACAGACAGTTACGGTTTTATACAATACGTGCAGCAGAAACAAACTTACAGAATGAAGTGAACTGCTAGCACCATTCTAAGCTTTGCAGAGTGTACAGTGTGGGTGAGTGTGTAGCAGGATGCTCGTAGGTTGTGGGTTCAAATCCAGGCATGTACCAATAGCTCGCCGTTCGATAAGGGCCCGAGTCGACGGCGCGTTGTGTTCCACGCGCGCCTCAAAGAGATGTCAGCATCAATGACGGGGTCCGCTAGGGCCGATGCCTGCCAGGGTTGCGGGAAAGTCCAAGAGGTATACCGTGGCTCCTGGCACAGGCATCTGAAGGAACACGGGTGGGTTTTAGTCAATAAGAGTCTGACACGCCCTCCCGATCTGCCCAGAGCGGAAAAAGTTATCTGATGATTTCCCACCCTCAAAAAAAATAAGGCATGTACCAATGTGACTTTTCAATTCATATGTATTTTCTATATTCTATTGTTTTTTATTCTATTATTTTCTATATTCTTTTATTTTCTTTAATCTTTTATTTTCTAATATTTTCTATTCTTTTATTTTCTATATTCTTTATTTTCTATTGTATTATTTTCTATTCTATTATTTTCTATATTCTTTTATTTTCTATATTCTATAATTTTCTATTCTATTATTTTCTATATTCTATTATTTTCTATTCCATTATTTTCTATATTCTAATATTAAGCCATTCTTATGCGGTTTTGCTGTTATGAGAGAAGAACAGCATTTTGTATATTCAATTGGTGCAATACTACTTTATTTAATTAGTGTTTAAATTAAGTGTTAATTGTATTTAGTCTGAGCCTAAATCAAAGCAAAACATTTTATTTCACATAACCCTACATGGGCACTAATGAAACGTCAGAAGCTAGGTGCACGGTTCCAATTGATCGTTTCCTATGGAGAAGAGCCGGCAAGAAACTCTAACCACTGATCCATGTAACTGGAGAAACCATGACCCCTGTCATATAGGATGTCCTATTTCAGGGGTCGAGACCCCATCGATGTAATGTGCAGTGAATTTTGGAAATAAAATTACAATTACTAATACTTCTAAGGAATTTCTGCATTGCTCATTGGTCGAATGTTGAACAGTGTGGACATTTTTGCAGCTGCAAACGTCGCGTCGGTCAGTGTGCAAGTGACAGCGTTATGCGGTCGGTTGCAGATGAGCCAAGTTTGTGTATTACGCTTATTGTAAGGCATGAATGTTCCACAAATATGTATTTTAGAAGCTAAAGTTTGGATGCTTGTTTATGATTGCAACTGATTTCGGTAAATTTTTGGGATAAAGTTAGATAGTATCGTGGACCTTTGTTTCAAGGGGCAGAGGCACTGTCTGAGTTATTTTTGGCATCCTTGTAGTATGACACTCGCAATGCTATAGAGGTTGAGCTGTTTGTATTCATCCCGTATCATTCTAATTAGGGGTCAAAATAAAACCATCACTTTTAACTGTGCTAAGTCTGGACTTAATTTCTAAAACCCTAGAGGCATTATATAGCTAGCAACAATAGAAGGCAGTTGTTCTGTCTGTGTGAAGGCTCACTGCGGTTACAGCTGCAGACGAACCGCGGTCTCAGACTGAACGCTGTCCGTCTGGAACAGCCAGACAACGACGAATTTTAGAGAACCCGTACTTACTTAAGACATTTCTGTGCCATTGTGAATGATTTGTGTAAAGATGCAGCAAAATAGGATAAACCAAACAGTAGTCTATCCTATAAGCCAGGAAGATTTTTTAAGACATTAATTATTAAAAGGTTCGATAAATAGGAAGAGATATTGCTCACGTGAAGATTGTGGTGTGTGTATATTATGTGGTTAGCAAATAGGTGTAAAGCTTTAAAATTCAAGAGGAAAGCAGGATTCTTATCTTACCTGCTGGTCCGTTGAAACGACTGCTATGAAAATGTATATTTTACATAAGAAGCTTGGCTTGCTCCAGGATCACGAAATGTTAGTACTGGCATCATGGCGACTGGCATAAAGGCATCATATTACAAACAATGGACTGCCATCATCATCTTCCTAATCTTTTCCCAACTACAAGTATGTTGGGGTTGGCTTCCAGTCTAAACGGATGCAGCTGAATACCAGTATTTTCCATAGAGCGACTGCCTATCTGCCCTAAACAATCCAGTCACTGTGTTGTGACCCATTGATAAGATTGGTTTTCAGACGTTCGGGCTTCTTGGTTCCCGTAACGACTGTCAAAGATTGACGAATGAGAGCCGGGACCTACTTCTAAACGTGCTTTCCGTCCGAGGCACGGAAAGCAGTGATCTGTGATCAACTTAATTAACACATCTTCCAATATCACGATATTCAAGTATCCCCGTCTATTTGAACCTTCAAGTTTATTTCGTTGTAAGCGAAACTTTAATAAGAGCCCTCTTTTTTGTCAGTTTAATTATGGTGGCGCCATTAGCAACTGTTCCTGATAAGACAGAGCTTGATGAAATACGTTAATATTTGCTAGTAATTACGGTTTAGTAGTTTCCTCTGTGAAATTATATTTACAATGTAACGTTTGATATTAGTTACGTGGTCGTGGTTAAGCGGGGTGCGCAATGAAATTTATATTAGTTTTGTGTTGTTGCCGTGATGCAGAAGTATATTTGGGACTTGTATATCGCTAAAATGCTGTTCCGTTTGGTTTCTGGCAATAGTTGACTGGGATGAAAAATATATTTTTTTTTACCGATTTTGTCGTTAAATATGACTTAAGGGTAGGTATAGTATGAAGATTCGATATACTTCAAACCGTCAATAGCAGCATAATCAGCCTGTAATGTTCCCACTGCTGGGACAAAGGCCTCCTCTCTGTGAGAGGGGCTGGTCTGTAATCCACAACGCGGGCACAGTGCGGGTTGGTGGATGTCACATGTCTTCAAATTTTTGGTTCTAGGACATGCCGGTTGCCTCGCGATGTACCTTGATGACCATCTCCGTTTTGAGAGCAGTGGTGATGAAATCAAATACGGAATGTTAAGTCCTCACGACCTACTGCTCGTCAGTCAGGGCATCTGTACCACTGGCGTCAATAGCACCTTACATAAATTAGGCCGCGAAGTACGGTGATATGAAAATAGTTGTGGCTCATCTTTAGCAAGGTGCGGTTACCTACAGATTATATAGCTGATGATTTCGCTACGCTTGCAATATTATACGCCCAAAACCTATCGAATCAAGATCTTATGGTGAAATTTTACGCGTTATTGTCAGCATGTAGTACATATTATGTTATTAAACGAACAACAATAATAAATTACTCATACATCACACTTTACCGATATTTATTACACCCTTAATTACAGTTCTTGTTATACTAAGTATCCAAACATGATTGATGAGTTTGTTGAAGAATATTTATGTACGCAATATAATAGACCAGTGTAGTCTGAGCACCGAAAACGTGGGTCACGCTGAAATTTTTTAGTAAATTAAAAAAACGTAATGATGTAGAAGCCTGTTAATATTTTTATTGCTTTTCGAAATAGTCTCCGTTCCTTTCTAAGCACCATCGCATGCGATGGAACCATTGACTGAGGCAGTCGGCCCACCCTTCTTTAGATATGTCTTCCATGCCTTTTTCAAAACGCAGCCATCTTCATCTTCAGGCTTCATAAAACGAATTCCTTGGGCGCTGCTGTCTAACATTTTCCAAGACAACTGGTAAACAATGACTGACATACCAATCTGCAGTAACAGTCTTTTTATCTTTTAGGACAATTGTTGCAAAATGACCCGTCCGTCCAAAGAGTGAGGCAATCATCTTTTTCCCATGACTTCTGCCCTTTTTTACTTTTGTCGGCAAATCTTCGAATGGAAACATACATAGCGCAGATTGACTTTTGGTTTCAGGTTCGTAACAATATATACAGCTTTCATCACCTGTGACGATGTCATATTATTATACAGTATTCGAGTCACCTCCGTCATACTTTTCAAACATTGAGCGGCACCAATCCAAACGACGGCGTTTTTGATATTCCGTCAAATTATGAGGTATCCACCTAGTACAAAGCTATCTGACGCCTAAGTGTTAATGTAAGATTTTTTGTACTTGTCTCATACCAATGCCTAGAGCTGCCCGAATCTGTTGATATGTCACCCTTCTATCAGCTTCTATCATTAGCCGCACAGCACTCACATTATCTTCAGTAGTGGCCGTAAAAGAACGTCCTTATCGCGAATCATCCGTGAGTTAGCTTCAACCACGTTTAAACTCTAAAACCAGTTGTAAGTAGTGGCACGGGATGGGGTTTCTTCATGAAATGCTGTTGAAAAAATGAAATTGCAAAAACTTTCTCTACTCAAATCCATTTCGATACACGAAAGACACTTTTAAATTGCCGCCAATTTGTAAAAAAACAAATGACATAATGAATTCATTACACATCTATAGATTCTTAAAGAGTGCCTGATTCGAAATTTAAATAAATTTTTCATCGGCTGCTTTTCTTACTGGCCTATTCTAAAAACTTTCAATGTAACCCCCGTATTTAAACCAAAATAATGAACTTTACTGTTTAGTAAAACATATTGCGCTAGATAATAAAACGTCTGCCTCGTTGGTCTGGTGGTTGCAAGCGCTGCTGCTGAGTATGAGATCCTGCGTTCGATTCCCAGGTCAGGCAAGATGTTATTTGGTGTTTCCATCAGGAATTTCTCAGTAGCTGCCCAGGGCCTGAATTTGTGCCCGGTTGATGGAAATAGACTCGTCCCCTATTACACGGGACCTAAACATAACTCGTGAAATGTGATTGTAAATATAGGTAAACCTCTTCCTAACCCTTCAGGGATTCCAATTCTGATTAAACTTGGCGAAAAGTCAAATTATTGGTTCGTAAAATATCAACCTACTTTATTAGCGGAAAAAGAAAGATAAGATAAGATAAGTCTTTATTTGCCTTAAACATGGTATAATGGTGTTACAGTCATAGTTAAATATAAAGTCCACATTTTTAGCTATACAGAATATGTGTCAATTGCATGCAAAAATAATTATGATGTCAAAATAACAGTGAGTAGTAATTAAATATCATAATTATATATGAAATATCATAAATGTATGTCAAAGAAATCCTTGATGTCATAGAAATTATGTCCATTCAGCCATTTATACAGCTTGTTTTTAAATAAAATTAGCATTATTTATACATTTTAGTTCTTTAGGGATTTTGTTGTATATGCGTACACACATCACACGGCAGCTTTTAGCATACTTGGCTGATTTAGGATTATCCTTTGTTCCAAGTCTGTGTGGATCCCTTGTTGGACGAGTGATTACTTCATATGCTTTATTAAACAATCCCTTATTACTGTAGACAAAGTTACAGATTACGTATATGTAAAGCGCAGGAAGTGTTAACAGACCTATTTTTTTTTTAAATGACTGGCAAGATTCGACAGGACGAAGTCCGCAAATGGCCCTGATGCACTTCTTTTGTGCAATGAATGCTCTGTCTTTATCCGTACTGTTCCCTCATATAATAAGTCCGTTAGTTAAAATTGATTCAATGTATGCACGGTATGTAGTAATTGCCGTTTTTACGTTTGTTACCTTCTTTACTTGTCTGAGAGCGTAAGTAAATTTATTAATCCTATTGCATAAATCATCTACATGTAATTTCCAATTTAAGTCTTGATCTATGAGTACACCCATGAATTTGGTTTGTGTTACTTCTTTTAGTCTGTCAATATTTAGTTTAAAATTGTATTTGGCATATTTCGATTTATTGAATTGTATGTAATTTGATTTAAGTATCTTAATTAATTTTGAATTAAAGATGTCAAGAAAGTGATAAAAAATATGGTTCGAGGCAAGTCCCCGGGACATGATCACCTTAGTGTCGAGCACCTTAGGTATGCAGGAGTACACAACTTGCCAAGAGTATTGTCGATGTTTTTTAGACTGTGTGTGAGTCATTCTTATCTTCCCAGTGCACTTATGCGAACTATAGTTGTACCTGTCATAAAGAATAAAACCGTTGATGCTGCTGATTCCAGTAATTACAGACCAAACTCCCTGGCAACGGTCATAGCAAAGGTGCTGGATAGTCTGCTGGATACATACATGGCCCCCAGGATTGACTTGCATGGATGCACAGTTTGGTTTCAGGCCTGGGCTGTCGACTGAAAGTGCCATTATGTGTTTAAAACTATGTCCGAAGAGTATAGATTGGAATGTGGGGTGAGGCAGGGGGGAATCACCTCCCCTCGCCTTTTCAATTTATATATAAACCAACTGATTTTTGAGCTCAGCAATACTGGTGTCGGCTGTCATATGACGGAGTTGCTATGAACAATATCAGCTATGCGGGCGATATGGTCTTGCTGGGCCCATCAATCAGTGCATTAAGGCGTTTGCTGAAGGTCTGTGAGAACTATGCGGTGACTCAGGGGCTTAGGTATAATGTCACTAAGAGTGAGTTACTTGTTTTCAATGGTGGTGCCAAAAGATACTTAAATGTTCCATGCATCTCATTGGCAGGTACACCCTTGAAGCAAGTCACAAAATTTAAATATCTGGGTCACTGAGGACCTGTGCGATGATTTAGATATCGAGAGAGAGCGTAGGGCGCTGTCTGTTCGAAGTAATGTGCTGGCCCGTAGGTATGCACGGTGTTCTTATGACATTAAAATTACGCTTTTGCGAGCCTACTGTCAGACATTTTACACCTGCAGCCTTTGGGTCAAGTATACGCAGAAGGCATACAGCGCCCTGCGTGTACAGTACAACAATGCTTTCAGGATGCTTGTGGGGCTGCCGCGGTATTGTAGCGCTTCTGGTATGTTTGCCAATGCAAGAGTGGATGATTTTTATGCCATTGCCATGCCCCGGCACAGAACAGATATCAGCACCCACGGCATGTTGAGAGCATTGAGTGACCGGTGGGACTGCCCGATGCTTGGTCGATGGGTGAGACTGCGCACACAGATCGGCTCTAGATAGTTGTACGTGCATTTATTTAATTTTATTATGTTATTATTATTATTATGCCTATTTGTGATTTTTATGTGTGTGCATTGTGTTATTTTTATGTTATTTGTGATGTATTTCGATTATATTATTTTTTTATTATATTATTATGCTTATTTGTAATTCATGAATATGTTTTGATGTCAATATTTATTAATCTAATTCTATGGACTTCTACGTCTGCAAATAAATGATTATTATTATTAATCTGTAGCCATTGTAACATTTTGTCTATAGTATTATTAATGTCAATTTCATGATCAGATATTGATTTTTTATCAGATGTCACGGTAATTGAAATGCCATCTGCAAATAATATAAATAAATAAACCAGTGATCATAAAAAAATACCAGTGATAAATAATTTACATAATTATAATAAAAATAATATGGGACTTAATACACTTCCTTGAGGGACGCCACATTTATTTACCCTAGAGTTTGAACAGTAGGAAGTAAGTAAGTTTTCATTTACTTTGTCTATAACAACGTATTGAACAACTCGAACAACTCCTCTTATTCCCAGGATTTCCAACTTTCTCAATAATACGTCATGTGCTACGAAGTCAAAAGCTTGTGACAGGTCAAAAATAGACCTGAAGTTAATTTATTATTGTTTAGGTTACTCAGGATATTGCGCACAAGAGTAAATATTGCTTATGTGGTTGACTTGTTCTTTTGGAATCCAAACTGATATAATATTAAATTTGCTACAAAAGTCGACAAGTCTCTTGAGCATACATTTCTCGAAAACCTTTGACAGTATGGGAATAAGCGTAATCGAGCGATAGTTTTGATATCATTTTTATCGTGTTTTTTGTACAATGGCTTCACGACTGATAATTTTAGGGCATCAGGAAAAATACCTGACGAAAACGAGAGATTAATTAAATATGTCAAAATAGGAATTAACTCTGTACTGCACGCTATAACTGTGTTTGTGTTTATCCCACCATAACATTCAGAGTTACTGTTGTTTAACCCCATTACTTCCTTTTTAACTTCATCTTCAGTCATTGAGCCAAGAAACATGGAGTTAGTAATTGACATATAATTAGTGGCATTATAATAATGTTGATTTTTAGATAACAGGGTAATATTCGACGCGGGGGTCGTGCGGTCCATGGCCCTTTACGGGGCACCGGTGTGGGCGCGTTCCTTGAAGCGGCGGCCAGCCCGCCGGTTGAACGCGCCCCAAAGAGTTATGGCCACCCGGCTGGTCCGGGGGTACCGTACGGTCTCAGGTGAGGCGGCGAGCCTCCTTGCCGGATTACCGCCATGGGATCTGGAGGCAAAAGTCCTCGCGCACATTTGGGAGTGGCGCGAGGAGGCGAAACGCCGGGGCGTAGCTCCGCTGCCGCGAGAAATCACGGTACAGCGGACAGAGCTCCGGCGGGATCTCAGGGCAGCATGGAGAGTGCAATTGCCGCAACCCAGCGCTGGGCATGCCACAATTGCGGCGATAAGTCCCCTCTTTGAGGAGTGGCTAGAGAGGCGCCACGGCGTCCTCACCTTCCGCCTGACGCAGGTGCTCACCGGACACGGTTGTTTCGGGAGCTTCCTGTTCCGGATAAGGCGGGAGTAAACGCCCGTCATGGTGTCACCATTCTGTGGGTCGCCTGGAGGACACGGTGGAGCATACGGTGGAGGTCTGCCCGGCTTGGGCGGAGCACCGCCGTGTCCGCCTCAAAGAGATGTCAGCACCAATGACGGGGTCCGCTAGGGCCGATGCCTGCTAGGTTTGCGGGAAAGTCTGAGAGGGATACCGTGGCCCCTGGCACAGGCAACTGAAGGAACACGGGTGGGTTTTAGTCAGTAAGAGTCTGACACGCCCTCCTGCTCTGCCCAGAGCGGGAGAAGTTATATGATGATTTCCCACCCTCAAAAAAAAAAAGGGTAATATTCGAGTCAATAAATTAATTAATACTATTAATAATTTATGCAATGGGATTTCAATGCCACAGGCCTCAAAAGACTTTAGCGTTGAATATTTTTTAACGCAAGTAAGCTCAGTACAAGTAAAGCCCTGTTTTGCCAGTATACAGGTTCCCCCTCTCTGTTTGTCTTTACTAAACGCAGTAGCCAAGGTAAATTTATTTATTTTGAGAAATATTTCGTTTCCGGCACGCGGGTTCATTATTCGCGTCCCGTAATTCTAGCAACGTTAGTTCTAAAATTTATTTTTAGATAAAATACTAGCGATGTTTTGGTGCAATATTTTAAAGGTGTGTGACTTACGATTGTTTTCCACGAAAAAGCTTATTCCTGCCTACAATCTTAAAATAGTAAGGTATAGTACCCATTTTTGTAGTAATAGGGTTGTCAATACCGGGTCCATTTGTGGCATCGTGTTCAGACTGATTTCTAGCAAAGTAATATGGGATTGTGACTTCACATTTGTTGGCAGATTTTTTGTGATTTGGTTGGTTACGCAATATTAATTTCTTTAGTGCTTTAACATTTAAATATTTTTTCTCATAGTCATTAACATAATTAATAACACGAAAACAGTCATTGTTTCTTTAAAAATCCATTTTTATTCATACGTAGGTACTTTTTAAATTCTCACAGGAGGCAATTGTGTCAACTCAGAAGTATCATTGCTTCCTTACTTTTCTGGCCGTTTCCATCTATATTCATTTTTTAAATGAGACGCAGCCAACAATCGGGTAATAAAATGATAGCCATTTGCCTGTCTTACTAAAAGATATTGATACTCGTATTTTTTTCTTTTTCCGCAAAAGCTTATCTTGTAATTTCAGATGCAATTGAAACACAAATAACACGGCTTAGATGATGTATGATTTAAAAAAACAGTTAAGAATTTATTCCATGCATGTTTTTTGGTCTCAAACTGTTGTGATACCTACATTTGCATACATGCACCTTCCTATATAAATATGATAAATTATACATACGTATTTCAATTTGCATAATTATGTATAAAGTTCAGGATAAACTAAAACAAATTCTGGCAATCTAGTGATGTGCTGGCTGCAAAAGAAAGTTCCTATATTTTATTTTGCTATATTCGGCTGCTTGACTAAGCTTTCCTGTAGGTACACTACAGAAAAGCTTATATTTTTTCTATCATACAATCTTTTGGTCCTAATAAAATAAACATAAAGGAAACAAACTTCTTACCTTCTTTGATGAATGCTCACAAAATGTAAGTTTAAAAATATCACACTAAAAATAAAACCCGATCTTCCTGCAGCACTATATCATAGGCACAAAAAATCCGTAGAGCCGCATATTGCGCGGTCCGCGTAACGGCAGCCCTCCGCCAAACTTCGAGTAACCAGCAACCACAAAATAAATAGATATGTACAGAAGGCCAGCTCCATAGAACTAGGGAAAACAGGAGCACGCACACAGAAGCATATACGACCATCTCGGTGCGGCGGAATGCCAGTCGCGAGTGCCCTTGCACTCGCTGTACGTGAGCCCTGACTGTGTGCGTGAGTTTTCGCTCATTGTTTTAAGCCAACCTTCTGTGCCCAAATATTTTGTGCTAGCAACTCCACGAAAATTCCCTCTGTGCTACTAATTACTCGTAAAAATAAACAAACACGATTAAAACCTTTTCTGAACGCAAAAAACGTGAAATTCAATTTGTTCTGTTTTTTTTTCGTCTGGAAATTAGATTGTTTGAAGCGTCGGCGTCGCCAGTTGTTTGTAAAGAGTTTTAGGAATATTCCGAGAATTAGCTTTTGTCTCATAATCTATTTTTGTATTTGCGTGGATTCGGGATTGACCTACTTTTTAAAAGATTCTGTACAGAATCCAAACGTCAATTTTATTTATACCTTTATGTACAAAGGCTGATTTCAGTTCTCAGTAGTCTGGATATTTTTTTATTTTTTATTGTTCATTGTTCTTTGAAAACCAGTCAATCTCTTTTTGGACGAACCAATCGTAAAGTTGAGTAGGTACGTAGTCTTCAATGTTATAGTAGAAACACATTATAATAAATGACGCAATCTATTCTTAAAAATGGACCACACGGGCACACTGTTAAGTTAAGTAATAAAACGGCACATGCTTAATGGATCGCGTAAATATCGTAATAAAGTGCATTGGCGTAATAACGCAGGAGTAATGTTTAGCAACATTGTAACTTCGACAATATAAACTATTTATGCGTGGCGAATAGCTAATAATTACATGCTTTAAACAATAAACTAACACACAAACACAAATTAACAACTAACAAACACAACAAAATCAATAAAAAAAAATCTTTCTTTCTTTTTCTTTATTCGTTTCTTATAATACTGCAAAGAAATTGGCCATTCATTGTCTTTCCCTGGGTATCATGATAGACAAAAAGGCATAGAATTATGGCAGATAGCCTCTAATTCAATCGAATCCTCATAATCATATAGAGGTACGAGGAACAGTGTGTAAAGTTTACTTATACCTCCATAGAAAAGGGAGGATCCTCCGACCAGACGGGTGTCGTGTCTGGTGGGCAACTGCCCGACGATTAATGTCGGAAAGTTGTATATAAGCTAGTTGCGCGAAAAACTCTGCTTGCGCGATGCAGGATTTGCGTGACGTCAGTATGACGCGCAGCTCGCATGTGGCGATGTAGATACCGCTACATCATAATTTCAGCCGAAAGATGTCCACTGCTGGACATAGACCTCTCCCAAGCACCGCCATTTCACTCGGTTCTGTGCTTCCCGCATCCCGCGTATTCCTGCGGCGTTCACAAGTTCATCAGTCCACCTTGTGGGAGGCCTTCCAACGCTACGTCTTCCGGTACTCGGTCGCACACTCCAGAACCTTTCGGCCCCATCGGCCATCTGTTCTGCGAGCAATGTGCCCTGCCCACTGCTACTTACGAGTAAGTTTGGCAAATTCTTCGTGCTATGTCGGTTACCTTGGTTCTCCTGTGGATCTATTTATGTCTGATTCAATCGCGTAGGGAAAGCATAGCCCTCTCCTTTGCCCTTTGGATGACTTTTAGTCGTCTGTTAAGGCCCATAGTGAGCGACTACGTCTCAGTGCCATGGGTCAGCACTGGCAACACACACTGGTCAAAGACTTTCGTCTTGACACACTGCGGTATGTGCATTGAGAACATATTGCTTCCCGAGCGCTGAACAGCTGAGTCTAATCGACAATTGACCTCTTCTCGAAGTTGGACCTACCTAACTGGACAGTTTTTCCTAGGTAAACATACATACATTCGTCGAATCGTTGAGCTCCATAAATTCTGAGTTCAGCTGCACGATTGCTGATAATTGGGTGCACTGACTGGACAGGTCCATTCAAACTGTGTGGTTCTTTCCTCAAAAGACCATTTTAGATACCGATCTACATAGCCTTCACATGACCAAGATTTTGTCTGGACTTTAAAAGAGACTGTGACTTCTGAGTTTGTTTCGGCCTTTCTTATCAGAGTAGTCAGATAGGAAACGACGGCCTCATCTAGTTTAAATATACAGGATGTGGCGTAAGTAGTGGTCCACCGTTCAGGATTCGATAAACCAGATACTGAACTATAACAATAAAATTTTTTAACCATTTTTACCAAGGGTTCCGAAAATATTTCCTTTTTGTCTTTTATTTACGAAATTTCTACGTTTTATTACAAATTTGTTTGTAGTTTCAACAAAAACCATTATTTTTTCTTTTTGATTTCTGTTAATTACTGCTGAATACTAGAGCTATCATGATAAATTATGTTTTTTATGTAAATTCAGCTATTTTGAAGAAAAAGTTGGTTCTTCTCTAATTTGAACCCTAATTTTTAACACACCATCAAGTTCAAGAGCGATTTTTGTAAAAAAAACTTACTACTAAAAAAGGTTAAAATTTTTAATTGTTATAGTTCATTATCTGGTTCATCGAATCCTGAACGGTGGACCACTACTTACGCCACATCCTGTATATGTTTGATGTGTAAAAGTGTTTGTACGAACCTATAATAAATAATAATAAAGAATGAGTAAATAATAAACATTTAGGTAAATTACAACTTTGTAAAGATTAAAAGTTAAAAATACAGCCCCAAAATGCCTATCCTTCTACACTTCCAACTTAATAACAACATATTGCGGTTACAAGGAAACCCTCTGTCTGGAGAATGTTCCGCCTTCTCTAGACGGAGGGTGCTGTCCAAGTTGCATAGGTATATCAAGTACTACCGGTTTACATACCACACATTGAAACAAATTCGCATTGTTATTGCGTTACATTTCGTGTTGCATTGCACACGTTTAGACGGCTCATTTATATTACAATTCATGTAATGTTTCACCAACCTATACCGGGCGTAACATTCTGGCCGTCACTAGGGCATAAAAAGGTCACGATTATAGAGATGTATTCACTATTCACCTCTTTATGTGACAGCACTTCGAGATTCTTATGACATAGGATGCCGAAACGTGGACACGGATAGTGTGTAGTGATAGTGTTTGTCGGGCTGGTCTACAAATTCAAGGTCACTCAGCGCGCTATGGAATGGAAACCTCGGAGCTCGCGTGGCGCTCGGAGTTTCTTTGAAAGGTAAAACAGGAATGAAGTTATACACAAAAGAACTGGAGTTACCGACATAGCTTGCAGAGTAAGCAAGCTGAAGTGTCAGTGGGCTGGTCATGTTTGTCGAAGACCGGTCGATCGATGACCGGATGAGTAGACGAGTCCTGGAGTGGAAACCGCGTATCGGCAATCGTGTGGGACGCCCCCCAGCTAGATGGACCTACGGCCTTAACAAGGTAGCTGGGAGAGACTGGATGCATAAGGCGGAGGACGGGGTGTTGTCGCGCAGCCTGGGAGAGGCCTATGTCCAGCGGTGGACTGCGATAGGCTGAATTGATTTGATTGATTGACTTCGAAATTCAAGTGCGAATCCCCGAAAAAACAAAAGAGTTTGCTGTTATTTGAAAGCACAGAACAGAAAAATCCGTGTTTGAAAGAGAACCGAAGTCTACTTGACAGATCAGCAAGACTGAAGGCTGATTTTTCAATAGTCAGATAAATTTTACTTTAAGAATAAATCTGACAGTTTTGTATATCTTATATACTATTGATATACGGATATTGTCTATACAAAAGCTGTCAAACCACATTATTTAGTACTCAGATTAAAAATTATCCGGCTATAAAAAAATCTGCCCTGAGACAAAAAGGAAAACAACAATCAGAAACCAGGAAAATAGAACCTAACGCCCAAAAAATATCGTTCATATTTTCCTAAACCCCATTCATAGTTATTGTGGTAGACACACGATTCCGTGCGCCGTAATTGTTGGACATTGTTTTAATTAGGGCCTCGTTACGACCAGAACTGGGGGCTGGCCACGAACGCCATATAACCAACAATTAGACCTTGTACGACTTGTACGTGCTGCCCACTTATAGGGAATTGAATATTTTTAACAGTTCCCTGTTTACATTTGTATGACGTAAATACTGGTTTTATTTGGGCATTAGCTAACATACGTGTTTACTTATGTGAGTGAATGGTTGGTTTGCCAAGTAGAATTAAAGATATAGAAACGACGTTGGTAAAGGGAACTTTTTATTTCCTCTTTCGATTGAGCCATATACCCATCAATAGTTAATTTGGTGGTAAAATTGTTATGGCAGTAAGCAATAATATATATAATAATAGCGTGGCGACGCATCGCCAGGGCATGCGTCGCCACGCCAGTAGTCGGTTTTACGTGCTGCTATAGATGTTTCACATCAAAAACTCCCATCTAATTCCTAATCAGTCTCTATGACGTACCAACTTACTCCGACCAAGAAACTATTTTACCCGCAAACTAATACTCACGTTAAAGTTCCATTTCTCTTTCTTCATAAGTCTAACCATTATGAGCACAAAGCAGCTCTCATATAAAATGCCTCCACTGAATTTCTGAAGGCATCTTCATCATAGCGCTTAGCTTACGGCGTCATCTCATTAGATGACGGGAGCGAGCCGGCACCAAATTAAATGTGGCGCCTATTTATTTAGCTCACGTGTATTAGATGTAATAGGTTTTAGGCACACTGTGCACGTGACACTTTTAGTTGCTGCAATTTGCGACTTATTTTCTTTGTTCCACAAAAATCGTCTTGCTTACCAATAGGAACCTCCTACGCTTTGGAATCATTGAGCTAGGAGAAACATAAGTCTATGTTTGGAATGAGCAACTACTCTTTCTGACGGACCGACTGTTTTACAATTCAAAAGTGCCTGTAATTTTGAGTTTGAATTTGATAGGAGTCTTGCAGACTTTTTTGAAGGTCTAACTTAATCAAGTATGACAGCTACCATTCCAATACCAGAGGTAGTAGAAGTCGGATGAAGCCTAAACTTACGTCAGTATTTATCAAAACATTTCGATGCTATACAGTACAGACTGAAACGTGACAAAGGAAGAGAAAGGAAAGGCAAATCTTTAAAACACAAACAAACCCCAAGTCACTACAAGTTCTAACTCTGTGATTTAATGTTTACCAATTCTACCATGTACACCTAGGCCCTAAGTCGTTAGTGTCGGAACTAACAAGTGGCAACGTGTCAAGCCTTGAAATAGGTCAAGATGCCACGTCCTCACTAATTTAGTAACAGTATAACAACGCCTTACGGCTACATAGCACATCGTAGCGGGTCTACGTCGTAGCAACGGCTACGAGCTACGAAACTAGGACAGGCCCATGTTTAACTTAATTTATAAAAACGCTTGAGATAATGTTGTCTTTAGCGTAGCGTTTTGATTAAGTGCGAATGTGTAAGATTTTATGAGGCCTGGTAGTTTGTAAGGCGATGATAGTACGCTAGTGATAGTAAGTAAGTAGTTCTTGTTTCTTTCTAGTGTTTATAAGGTATATCCACAAGGTTTCAAGGGATTGGTATACCCACTGTTACTATTGTATGAATGCTGCTATAGTGCTCAGCAAATTGTTATTTGCTAACAATGCTTCAGCTGGATCCCAGTTATTGGGTAACATGACGCCTTTCGGGCTTCGGACCAAGATTTACGAATAACAACTACGACCAACGGCTGACAAACAAGAATTCATTCACATTATATAATATATGTCTCGTGTCAATTTCAAGGCATTTGTAGTGCATATTCCGACGTGCTACCTCAACCGGGTGTTGGAAGAAAGTTTTTGGCCGCAGGACGTGGTGTTCCGTCGCTTCCACGGACCTATTCCACACGACAGCACAAAGACGTAGTGCAGTGCTAGTGAAGTGTTACTAACATAGGCTTAAGTTTTATTTAGTAACACTTTTTGTTGATAATAATATGTATACTTAGGTTAAGGTATTTATCTATGGGTCTATGCAACCCGAAATAAATAATTTGATTTGATTTGCTAACAGTACCTAAAATACTTCTCAAAACAATCTTCATACGTCCTTGTCTTTACACCATAACGAGTATCGCCGGCGGTGATGTACCTACCTGGCTAGGCAAGACATGTCCCTGGCTAGGGACTCGTGCCTAACTAAATTCTGGGCTAATAATGTTTTACTTAAGCGCCAAGTAAATGGGAGACGTTAAATGTTCTGTATTTTTATTATGGTTATTTCTGTGAGGGTTGAGGTTGTCGTGAAGTCCCGATGTATGATTCTTAAATAGATTCGTGTTAAGGTAAGGTTGCAGTAGTTTTTAACTTTCTTAAACCTCTGTAAATCAAGCTAAACGTAAATGTCGTGCAAAAAATAATTATTAGGAAATTTGAACATAACATACAATATTTGGCTTGATAAAAAAAATCATAAAGATGACAGACACTAAATCGCTATTTAAAACGTGTACCTTGAAGAGATTCCATCATGAAACCATGTAAAAGTTGTAACAAAAGAAAAGGCTTATTGCTTTTAGGGCATGTTGATAACACATTCTATAATTTCGTTATTATTTTTAAAATATATACAAATCTAGCAGTTCAAGCGCTCGCACCGGCCGGCCAGTGCCCGCCGAGACGCACTACATGACACACCACACTACAAGAGGGCCTTAACAAATGGAGTTATTTTTCCTTCGCATGAATTTAAGTAAGGTGTTTAATTGCAGAAAGAAAAATAGGTTTATTTGTCACAGAAACACGTGCATACAAAAACTATAATAATAATTAAGAAAAATAAAAAGACAAAAATATCTACACTTGCGTGTAAAAAAATCGACCCAGCCTGCAGCCTGCTGCAGCCTGCAGCTCTTCGATTTGAAACAATATAATTCCATAATTTTTACTAACAATAACCTAATAAATTGTATACTAAAACCTTCCTGAAAGTATGTAGATTACGTTAGTGAAAGAATTATCAAAACCGATTCATACATTTTTGAGAAAATCGCGAACGTACAAACATGGGGGTCAAATAGAGAGCCTCCTTTTTTTGAAGTCCGTTAAAAAGTCAACTTAAATTTTCATTAAACGAACAGAAATAAACAAAAAGAAACTATTGTCAATTTCATTGACGAAAAAGAATCGAGTCGATCTTGACAAGTATACAATAATATATATGTATATACTTATGTTGCTTTTATCAAAATATAGGGTATGTGCAAATTAACTAATAAGTAATAACTAATTAACTTTCAAACAATATAAAATAATCAATTATAATATTCATTAAGATTCGTGAGTTAACATCTCCCAAATAAATTAAGAGCCTGGGATGGGCCAATTTTTTTGCACGCAAGTGTATAATCACGAGACCAAAAACGAAACAGTCGACAGCTGCACGCCATGACTGGGACAAGAAGGCTTCCAATCAGCATGATGCTGGGCTGGTCACCCGAAAAGGACGTACGGAAACCAAGTCAGGTTCAATGATTGGTACTGTATGTAGTATATTAAGTAGTCTGACGGTATGTCTACATAATATCATATTTGTATGTGAGGGTGTCCGTAAATAAATCAGTGTTTAACCAACCTACGTGTGTTTCACTACATGGTGACAGCGGTGTGCCTTTTTAACATTTATAAGACAGTTAAAACGGACTTGAACCTATTTTATCTTAGTGCCGTGATACAGCAGTGTTAATAAATCGTAAAATAATAATGGAGCACGCACGTCCTCCAGTAGAATTATCGCTCGACGGAGGTCCGGCCGCGCGATCGGACGCGTGGCACAAATGGCGGAAGCTGTTCGAAGTTTTTCTTAAAGCATCTGGAGTGAGCAAAGAGCCTAAGGAAGTACAGGCTAGCTTGTTGGTTAACCTCATTGGATCAGCTGGTTATGAGGCATATACAACGTTCACGTTCGATGAAGGTGAAAGCCAAGACGACATAAATTGCGTATTAAAAAAGTTTGACGAGTATTTCGGCGCAAAACCAAATATAAGGCGGTTTAAATTTTTTACACGCAATCAAGAAGACGGCGAAAACATCGACCAATACGTAACAGCATTAAGGGTATTGAGTCAGCAGTGCGAGTTCTGTGGATTGCACGAGAGCTTGTTGCGAGATAAGATCGTGTGTGGCATTGTCAACAACACTGTGAGGGATCGACTTCTTCGCACAGATGATTTATCATTATCAAAGGCGATACAAATCTGCCAGGCGGCAGAGATGTCCAAAGAGGAAAGTAAGTGCTTCGACGGCGCATCAGCCGGTGTGCAAGTGAATGCAGTTCAAGCCGGTAGCAACTCACGAGGCGGTCGGCGCGCACGCCGCGCAGCGCCTGCGAGCTGTGCGGCAGCGGGTGGTGTCCCGGCGGTGAGCGCTGTCCGGCACGTAACGCCTTGTGTTATGTTAGAAAATTTGCCTTTCAGCCAAACAAATATGGATGCCATTAAAAAAGAAACAGAGTTAGATAGTGACAGCATATGGTTAATTAGGTATATTATGAACGGATGGCCTAAAAATAGGCGAGATGTGAATGAGAGAGCTAATGTTTTTTGGCCATATCGCGAGCAACTACATTGCGTTGATGGTATAGTTTTCAAGGAGGAGTGTGTGTTTATTCCGCGTGCTTTAAGAGAAAACATTCTGTCACGGGTCCATGAAGGACATTTAGGCATAGAAAGATGCACCGGCGCGCGCGCGAAGTTATGTTTTGGCCAGGAATGTGCGAGGACGTGGAGCGTGTGGTGCGATCGTGCGAAGCATGCGCGCTGCACGCGCCCCGCCCACGCCGGCAGCCACTGCTGCAGCACAGTGTGCCGGCACTGCCTTGGCACAAACTAGCCCTGAATACGTTCGAATAAAAAAAAGAAAAAAAAAAGAATTACATGGTTTTAGTCGATTACTTTTCTAACTATGTTGAGGTCGGGCAGTTGTCGAGTGTCAGCTCTAGGCAGGTTATTGCTTTTATGAAAGAGCAATTCTCGCGGCACGGAATACCAGCGGAACTGGTGAGTGATAATGGACCGGCTTATAGCTCACAGGAGTTTAAAAAGTTTATGTGCGAATGGGAAATACGGCATGAGACGGCATCACCGCATTATCCACAGTCAAACGGTAAAAGCAAAAGGACTGTACAGACTGTCAAAATTTTGTTAAAAAAGTGTGTAGACTCGGGACAGGATTTTAACTTGGCACTGTAAAATTTTAGGGCAACACCACGCCATGACATAAACTCACCAGCACAGATGTTAATGGGTAGACGCATAAAAACTAGGTTACCTGTTAGTGATAAGTTGCTAACGGAGAAGGTAGATAACGACCAGAACTATAAAAAAATAATGACAAACAGGAAACAAATTAAAATGAATTACGACAAAACGGCGAACACACTCAAAAGCCTGTCATCAGGTGATAAGGCAACTTTGACCAGTAACAGCGTCCGGAAACTGGTAACAATAGTGGCACGTACATCACAACCACGCTCGTATATTGTAGAAGACGAACGTGGTGGCCGCTATCGGCGAACACGAAGTCAGTTGGTTGTGCGTACCACAGGTTCAACACAAAGAGTAGCGCAGTCAGCGACACAACCAACTGACAGTGTAGGCAGTAGCAGGACACCAAGTGTGGTGACGGCGACAGGTGTCCGTAGACATAGACAATAGGCGCAGGCTGAAGTCCCAACCCAAGAGCAGACAAGTCCAGCTAGCAACAATCAGTCGGCACTGCTTGACGAGAGTGATGAATATGAAAGTTCAGGTAATACTCGCGATCGTTCGTCTACACCTTCACCACTAGCGGTTCCCATTGAAAGGTCTAAGGAAAGAATTGTACGAATGCTGACCAATCTTTTCTTGGGTCGTGAATAGGAAGGGTTACAATGGGCTGGGTAATAATAAAATAGAAATAAATATAGAAAATAATAAAAATGTAATTGATAGTTAGTAATAGTAGCAGTTAGTAGTAGTTGTACGTTCAGCAAACAACATTAATGTAACCGTTAGTCTTATAGTTAGTTCTTTAATTAATAATAATAATTGGCATTGTTTTCTTAGAAGGGAAGAGATGTAGTATAGTAAGTAGTCTGACGGTATGTCTACATAATATCATATTTGTATGTGAGGGTGTCCGTAAATAAATCAGTGTTTAACCAACCTACGTGTGTTTCACTACACTGTATAACAAAACAGATTAAAATAAACAGTAAATACTTAGAGCATACAAAATATTAATCCATAGGCATTACCTGTGCAGTGCATAAATAAATGTGCCCACCCAAAACATTTATTACACAAGAATATCCAGTGTATTGTGCTTTACAGGTGCTTGTCATGCTAAATAATGAAACAGGTAATGATAAGATTTATTAAAGGTTAAAAGCGTCAGAGCGCGGAGAGTATGGGGTCCGACTTGACCCAAGATTTAATTCTGAAGTGTGTGTGGGTAATAATAAAAATTGCTGAGCTTTTTTGTTTTCGGATACGAGATTGGAACCTTCTCACCAGCCGGGTATAAAAATTATATGGGCAGATGGACTATGAGAGTGAAGAAAGAAGGAGTGCACTTTGTGTCTGCACACGATTGTACGCTATAATATATCCCGCCTCGATGGCTAGTCCACTGAGATTGGCCGCCATGGCCGGAATTCGGGCTGAAGGACTATATTAAAATGATCATCAGTTCGACTCTACGAAAACTAAAAAAATGCAAATCAACCATAAAAAATAGTAGAAATAGTCAATAGTAATTTCGGAGTAGTAATTCTACTGTCTACCAGAAGAAAATTCGAAAATACTTAATTATTTTTATAAATTTTGGGTTAAACCATGGAATCAATAGACGGTAGACCTTGTTTGTACCTATACGAAAAGCAGGAAACAAGCATTTTGGATTTTTTGTTTCAGATGGCGCATATAGTACAAAAAATGGTAGAAATGTGGACTAAAATGGAAAACAGGGATGCCATTGAAAAAAAAGCAAATCTGCTGTTAAAACTGTAGGGTTGGAAATACTGACCACAGCATTGAAAACTTGCAATTCTTTCTTAATATAAGCACCTTCCAAGAAGCTGTCTCTTTGGACTGGTGGTCCCAAGCGTTTTTGCTAAGCGTTGGCTCAGGGTTCGATCCGTAGGTCAGGCAAAAAGTCATCTGCCAGGGTTGCGGGAAAGTCCGAAAGGGTTACCGTGGCCCCTGGCACAGGCAACTGTAGGAACACGGCTGGGTTATAGTCAGTAAGAGCCTGACACGCCCTCCCGCTCCGCCCAGAGCGAGCGAAATTATTTGATGATTACCCACACAAAAAAAAAGTCATTGGATTTTTCCATTAAGAATTTCTGCTCGGTTAATGCCAATAGCCTCGCCCTTAGTTACAATATGGGACTTGAATATAATGTTAACACCCTCTGGCAACACGTGGGCTTACAACGTAACAAAGGTTGCTTTCTGTTACCTGATGTTCTCATACAAATTGTTTATTGTCGCCAAAATCGATAGCCTTGCATAGGTAGAGGCTAAGTAAAGGGGAAATTCGGAACGAAAACATTGTACTAAACTCTTGCGGAGTATTATGTGTCAAAGGCTGTATGAGACTCCATTACTGGGGAGACCGACTCCTGAGTGGAGAGAAGAGTTCTTTGCTCTTCATTAAGGGACTCTGAGGAAGCGGCGGAATGTAAATACCTGAGCTGTTTATATTTATGAAGATGGGTTGAAGCTTAGTTGAAGTAGTGTGGCTACGTCCTATTTTCTTTTATTCTAGTTGAAAAGGCAACTGCTGTGTTCTTTGACATTTTGGTTTGGCCATAATAGTACATTACTGCAGCGGCCAGCAAAAAATGCAGTGATGGACGAACGTGTAAATGTGGGCCGAGGCGATGCCGTGGCACACATACGTACGTCCATCAATGCCTAATTGTGGCCAAGGCTTGTATAGTACTTTTCTAAAATAATGCGCGCAAATTAAAATACTATTACTTTTCAAAATCAATGAGTGTTCATTTGTTTTTTTTTTCAATAAACAGCTTTCTTTTTTTCTTTCAACCATATTTCAAAGAATTAAAAATATTGACCTTCCCCGCAATTTACATTTATGAAGTAGCTGTATTTATAAAAACAAATGAAAATCTATTTAGAAAACTCAAATCAATAAGACATACTTATGTTAAAAATTGCTAATGTACCACATAAAATGGCTCTATTTAACAAAAGCTTCTTTGGCATTGCATCAAAAATATACAACAAAATACATATTGGCATTCTAGACACTAAGGAACTTCCAGTATTTAAAAATAAATTACGAACATTTTTAATTGATAAAGCATACTACACGATCCAAGATTTCTTGAATTATTGACCATTTATTAGTTTCACTGTATTTTGACATGTATTAGTATTGACCATGTATTAATTTCACAGTATTTGACATGCATTAGCATTGACCATGTGTTACTTTCACTGTATTTTACATTTATAATAACTAAATTTACCATGCATAATAATTCTAAATTTTAATGCCAATACCTACATAATTATTGTATGCCTATTAGGCAGGACATATTGATACTTCAATATATTGTTAAGACCTGTACCTTACAATAAAGATACTTTGACTTTCTATTTGCAAGCCAGTTCGAAATTTAAATAAACCCTTTGATAAGTTACCTCCTTGGTTGCCATGTTTCGTAGTAAAATATCGTTCTATTTTTAAATTACACGATAGATATGAGTTTACTATGTAATTAATTTGGCCGCTAAACCACGACGACAAGTTATGGATTTTCTTATAAATTTTGCCGGCCGTTGCTGCTCGCATGTATTTGGCCAGTGTAGGTACAGCAACTTCTATTATTTAATGTTTATGTTTTAGCTATTCCACAATATTTCCGATACCCAGGCAGTCTCTTGTACAGCCGCCATTATAGTATCCTGTTTGTAGTCCTTTACTTACAATTAACAGTTATGGAAACTAGGTTATATTATATAACAGTGTCATATAAAACCTAATTTCCACGTCTGTCAGTTTAGCCTTATGTATAGTAAGCCTCAAAACATGCATAGTCGCAGGCAGATTGCAAAATTCGTCACTAAACATACGGCGCCGTCCGTTTGCATACTGTCGGCGTTATGTAAAATGCCTCAGGCAAAATGTAAAACGCCTAGGCTTTATGTAAAAGTCCTTAAAGCCCAATTGATGATTCGAACGCCGTATACACAATGCCTAAGCAAATTGATACAAACAGTTCTATTTTCTACCACATGTGGCGCTGCTAAACAAAACAACAAAAATGGCGTCGAGTAGTGCAAGTGGAAAGATGGAAACAAGTGCGTGTCGCAAGAAATAAGTGATTTTAAAGACGTTTACTATTTGCAATATTGAACAATTATCACGAATCTCAAACGGGATCATTAAAAAAGCCGTCCACGGCTACTACTCCACTAGAGAAAAAGCTTTTGGAGGTATAGGGCTCGTAAAACACGCTCAAGTGTCCATGCAAACTGGCGTTCGGCGGACTCCTGCTAATAAATAAAGGGTAATAATTTTTACAACTGTTATTATTTAAACATTAGGGAGAATATTATGATCAGTTGAAAAAAAATATAACGGGTAGTCATTTTATATTTAGGCGGCTGGTAAATTAGTCCGACAGTAAAACCTTAACAGTAATAAAAAGAAAATTGGTCGGTTATTTGATCCTACAATATCAGTACAAAATTACTCAAGTAGACACATGAATGGACACTAAAAATGTTCGAATGGGCAGTTAGGTAAATAGTTCGGCGTTCATAGGTATGTTGGAACTGTGACCAACCACGAGCGAGCTGAATTGGTCGCAGTAACTAAGCCAGGGCGCCTCGACCAAATGGGTTAGAATCGTGACCAACTGCGCGCAAGCCGACCGAGCGGAGCGAGCGGTGCCGTGGCAGCGGCCGGCGAGCGCTACTTGTAAGTTAGATTTCTTAGCGACATAATCCAATTTGTTTATTGCCCACACGTTACTCCCCTTAAGCCATTTTACTGCTTAATATTTAACTATTTAATTACTATTTGAATATTTGTTATGACTTACTTTTATTTAGTTTACTGCTCAGTTTTTACTGCCGAACTTGTTAATAATAATGGTTCCTTTAACATAATATGACTCTTGAAAAAAAGGATGCGATCAGAAGTTTCATCAATTTGCCTTAAAGATTATACATAACGACGACAGTATGCAAACGGACGGCACCGTATGTATAATCACGAATCATACAATCTGCCTGCGACTTATACACCAACAAGAATTCATTTAATTTGCTACACTCTTGGTTCCAAAATATTGTATCAATGCGTAGTCACTAGACATATTACACATTGGGCACCTAATTGTAGCTACACTGACAAAATATTATGGAACACAGATTGTAGACAATCGAATAATCTCGAATGTACACATCTTTTTGAGTTTGACAGTGCAAGCAAATGTCATAACAATTCATATAAATGCACTAGTAAGTTGCCTTTTCATTTATATTTAACCTACTAACCCATCTTCCAGCGAAAAACAGACAAGATTCTGAATGCTAAAATTTTCTTTACCCGATCACATAAAATTTATATGAAAGAAGGCATTTGAAGAGCTTTCAGCCACTCGTTTCAAAGCCTCGACTCAGCCATCACTGAGAAATAAAGGGCGTGCACATTCACGCCAGTTCGCCTCATAAAGACTGTCGACTTTTTAATTCTTTTGACTTTGTATAACGAGTGAGTACTGCCTCATAGAGGACTAAAACGACTGAAGTTTTCATTTCTGAAGCCGATTAAATCGTGTTTAGAATATTGACTTCGTTTCTTGGTTCTTTTTAGCAGGATTGTAAGTCGGTCTTCTTCTAGTCAGTTTTATGATTTCCTGCATAGGTTTGCCTAAAGGCTGCTTTTAAAAACTTTTTTTTAGATTTCCGTATAGGATCCAAGGACCACTCGTGTGTCTGTCTGTCAGTCTGTCCGTCTGTGACAACCAATTTTGCTCCGAATCTAATGGACCGATTAATTTGAATCTTGGTACACATATAAATTTCTGTGGGGTCCAAACACGGACGTGTAACGTTATAAATGAATTTTGAATATGGGAGTCACTTTTGGAATGCAAATATTAAAATAAAATAAAAAACGTATTGCGTACTGTACCGTGTTACATATAAAATGAGAGGGCTCACAGTGAGTATCAAATATTTTTCTTTTTTATAATTTTAAAATAAACAGTTTTAACGTTATTTAAGAAAATAGATAAAAATTGCCCTTATCTCCGAAACTGCTAAGCCTAAAATTTTGGAAAAAATATAGATTATATTTCTATAAGTTTTTCTGTAATATATAAAGATTACAGAAAAACTAGAAGGATCTTAACATAACATGGTAAATCTCTCAATATTGTGCGTACAAATTTATATTTGCAGTTGGAATGTATGGGAGACCATATTTTTTAACTACAATGTTAAGTTTGTTCATAAGATAAATTCATCCCTACTACGGAACCCTTCATTGTGCGAGGGTTGACACGCACTTGGCTGGTTTTTCAATGAAAGAAGAGTTAAACTCTGTTAGTATTAACTAAATTAGTGACAGTTTTAAATTACTTTTCTTTCTTTAGCCTAACTTAGAAGCTACTTTTCTGGCAAAAAAAGTAGCTAATACCGCTAATTTGACTCATCAGTCCATTTAAATGGCCTATTACTGAATCCCATGAAATCTCAAGTGTAAATTTCACACAATTCCCTTTCGAAATGAAGCTCGATTCAATTGGTATTGGATTACTAATAATCGAAATAGTTTGTAACAGTCTGAGACCTCGGTCAATCGATCCTTTACGAAGTTTGCTTCATAAAATTATTCAGTTATTATCGATAGGGTTCAATCGAATCAAATTAGGGACAATTTGAGTAACATAATGTTTGTTAACTATTAGAGTTGAGAAATAATAAAGTTTGCTAAATTTATTCTTCGATATTCTAAAAATATATATTTTAGTAAAGTGAATTGAGTAGCAATAAGCACGAGTTTTTGCCATAATAGTCGATTCGCACAAATTTACTCGCCCGCAACGGGCGAATCGACATTTTTAAATAATATATTATTTTGTGTAGGCCACTCGCACGAATTTCATTTATTTGTGGGGGAATCGACAAGTCCAGAAATAAGTATTACGTAGGCAATTAGCACGTTTTGAACTTTATGCAATAAAGTTAAGAAACAAGTATACTAGCGCACAGAAGCGATAAGAGTAAAATATTTTGAAATACAAAGTATGAAAAATTTATAAATTATTCTTTAAATTAAAGGTAGGATAATTTACTTTAAACTGTGAAAATTATATATGCTTAATGGTACAAAAAATAAGAGTAAGGCAGCAAATCATCGGTAAAAAATGTCAATTCGTCCGTTTCGTTAAATTAGTGCGAATCGACTAAGAAGCCGAGCTTTTTACGACAGCTCAAATGCAAAAAAATCTTAGAACTAATTATTTCTCACTGAAAAAACGAAACGTTTTAAATAATAATAATAATACATTTATTTATTCAGATAACTTTGATCCATACACGAGACATACAACTAGTACAAAATAGTAAGCAGGAACTTAGTCCGCTGCACTAACATCCATGTCAGGGGACAATCGTGCCTAGCAGCAATGGCACTCATGATGCTGTGGCGACTTCCACGCAACCGGCTAACGAATGACGCGGTCTTTTTACGCCATAAAGCTGCAAAGCCATCTGTGTGTGCATCAGCAAACATTTCTGATGCGCTACAGAAACGTGGAAGCCGCAACAGCGCCCTGAACGCATTATTAAATTGGACCCGCAGAGCATTTGTACGCTCGTTGCGTGTAGTTAGCCCACAGACTCCCCGTGTACAGTGAGGTGCAATGCGCATTAAATAAGGTAATTTTGACTGCGTCTGTACACCGGGAGAATCTGCATAACATAACATCTTAACATCTCTTTTAGCACAAATATGAATTACCTACTCTTCTAATCATCCTAATGATAAAGCAAAGAACGTTCTACCGAAGTTAGCCCAACAATAATATCGGTATTTCCCGGGGGATGATCGGTAATACCGGCCCTACTGATCCTGATTGTACTTCTGTCTAATTGATCTTATTTCACTAACTTTCCAAGTCTCGCTTTGGATTGCCAGGTGTAATATTAAAACTTTTGTGCTTGGATTGTAGTGTTCTTTTTACGAAGGCATTATTTTTGAGTCATCATTTTTAGGTCACCTCATGTTTAGTTATAAAGAAAAAAAAACGACAATGGTGCCGATTCTGTTGTACACCGAACTAAACTATCACAAAAATTGCTTACTTTTGGCTATGAGAATCTTAACGCTATTCTGTAAAATAAAATCTCTAAATTTAAAAATAATTTTGACACACCTAAAATCAAATTTGGCAATTGCGACTCCACGTGGTTTCTAAAGCCGGAGGCGCGCATTATTTGCAGCCTCGACATGTTTTGTATGGAATTTTTCACTTTTTGTATGGAAAATATGAAAAATTATTACCAATACGTTGGATTTTAGAGGTTTAGGAGTTATTGAAGGGGGTCGAAATTTTCATTATTTTTGCGTTAGGACACACCGTTTACGAGATATAAACAAAAGAAAAGAAAAAAAGATACAGTACTGTTTTTGCATTCGAAGTCGAGGTGTTGGTGTGAATTTTAGTTCATGACAACTAATTTTATTCCACATCTTTTTAATCGCGATTAAAAATAGGCAGATTCAGACAAATAATCAAATTTTTTGGTGAAAAACGTAAAATTCAGAATACCAAAATTGCCATTTTCACTAAATTTAATCTCAGTGCAATCTTAGTGCTGTGAAACTAAAATTTTGTTAAGTTGTGTCACTTTAGTCAATTTCAGATTGGGAAATCATCGTTTGACAGGAATAAACTAAATTTTGGTGATTTTTAGTCTAGTTTAGAGAAATTTGTAACAAGAGCATCGACACCAATATGTCTTTTTGGCCTCTTGGTCTAGTTGGTATTATGAAAGGTCGAGCCTTTCATAATACCAACTAAAGCCAGTAAAACATAAAAATAAAACACATTTATATACAATTTAATGAACAGAATAGTTAAATAATAATAATCGCCCCACCGCCGCGCCATATCTCTACGTTGGCGACGTGGTGGTGCTTGCGCACTCCAAACTCTAGGTCTGTGCCAGTAGAGCTTACTTTGCTGGAACAGGTCTATGGTGAGGAGCCAGACTAAGGGAGATACAGAAGCCCGCAGGGCAGCTTGTGGCCAGCTGTTGGGCAGTAGCGACCCCCACAGACGAAGACAGAAGTCTTGTTCCTCATCTTTGGCTTGCCATTATTGACCGGCTGGAGTGAACACTGACGAGGAACAGAGCTCCCACCTTTTTCTTGCCATTATTCCCCGGCTGGAGTGGAGATTCGTAAGAGCAAACGTGCTCGGAGGAAGGAAGTAAGTAAGTTTCAGTAAGTGCTGGTAGGGATCTTGACCATCTTCCGGGTTCTGGGATTGTTCTGATAGCCGCGGAATACCTCTCCACTACTCAAGAAACTCAGGAAATGTTGCCCCCTTGTTACTACGTCGCTAAGAGCTAGCGATAGTTTTCGGGGGCCCATTATTGAGTGTGCCAGTAAACCCCTGCCATTAATTCTGTGTATAATAAAACATTGATCAGGCAGGAGCCATCGTCCATCTGTCCACTTTAACTACCCAAAAACATATTGCAATATCGTTGATTCTGTATCCTGCAATAGTTCTATTAATAAATAGGAACCCAGGGTTGTTCTTGGGTGCACTTGCATAGTACTAATCGTCGGTTGGTGCCTCATTTAATTATTAACGTCTGACGGGCCTCTGCGAGTTGGCTTCAGCCCCTGGTACGTCATTCAAAGGTCCGGGACCCCAGGGCCTCGAGAAGTGTCAAGAAAAAATAATAATCAATTGTGTTTCTGAAAATAAGAGTAGCCAAAATTATCTGTAATTAAGTAGATAAAGAAATAAAATTCATAAAAAAAGATCTACGCCGCCATTCTTACTCTCACTAACAAACAGTGCGAACTGAATCGCAATACATCAGACGGAACCAGCAATGAATTGATTTGAACCAACATTACATCAACTGTAAGCTGTGTGCCAGCCATGTTGAATTTATTTCTATACTGCAGCGCGTGTTTTGTTTCCGCTCACAGACAGAAATATTGTATGTATTCAGTTTTATGTAAGCCTTGTGTTTGTTCGGCTATGTACGCCTTTTGGTATGCTTCGGAGTGGAAAGTAAAAACCGACACAGGTTTGCTGGCTGTTATTGTACTTCTTACGCTGATCGGGGAAAGAAAAACAGAACTGCTGCTGTTTGTTTTACCATACAGAGATGTCCAAGAGAATGAATTGTTGCTGTACTTTTAAATAAGCTAAAGAATGGAACTAGTGAACAAATATTTTTAAAGGTTCCCTAATATGGAAGGTGGGTGAGGAAGGGATATTTTTGCCATTTGAAACGTAATCCTACATTATTCGATTTTAACATTTTAAATCAGATTATATCTGCCTATGCTATTTTATAGTACCTATTTGGGTACAAAATGTACTTACTGCAGAAAATATATTTCATTTATCAGCAAATATATTTAATCTAGTATACGTTAAAACCCCGGTGGAAAAAGAAATTGTTTCTTGCAACTTAAACACATCCAAGGAGATATTAAACATAATTTTCGAATCACACTTAAGCCCTCCATATTAACCAATATTGCTAAAACTAATAACGTCTATATTAATAAAGTTTATGCTACATAAAGCTCGGCTCTTTGATCGAAGAGCATTTAATATTAACAACAGCGCTTTCTGAGTAAAGACTACGAGTACTTTAGTCATTGTTTTGACGGATACTACCAAAACTTTGCTTCGTTAAACAAGGTCTTTAGTAGATAAACAATGTTCTATTTTTTTTTTTTTTTGGCACTCATATTAGGTGTCATAGATAATCTTTATAATAATGTGTAGTGAGTGGTCACAGATCTAAGGACTGACCGCAGAAAGTGCAGCTTAACCTTACATATAGATTGACCACTACGGCAGCTATTTCATGTAGTCACGCTTTTCTCAAGAATGAACCCTTCATTATTATTTTGGTTCTAACGTTAAATTCAGTTCCTAAATAACATAATAAAACTTATTCTAAAACTTTTAAAAGTGTGTGCCAAATAGCTAAAGCTATTTATATTAGCAATAAAATAAAATCAGCGAATGATAAAAATAAAAACTACCTGGCAAATAATAAATAATTAAACAGGTAGGAAAAAACACCGTAATACGGAAATTAATTTAGAGACTGCACATGGCTTCATCAGCTCAGATGTAGCTAAGAAATAGCTCAGGAATTTGAAAACTTTTTTGGTAGTATTCCCTTCAAAACAACTGAAGCTTTAAATTCCTCGCCCGCGCTTTCTGCTGCCTTACTTAGAACGAATGTTAAGGCATGCCCTTTGGAGTTTAGGTTTCAGCATACAAACCCCCAGGCTGTTATAAAAGCCTTTAAAGATCTAAAAATTAAATCCACTGAAGATCTCTGGGGAATGTCTGTAAAAGTCTGTAGACCTATCATTGAAACCATAGCGCCCTATTTAGCATTCATATTTAACACCAGTGTAGACCAAGGAGTCTTTCCGGAACTCATGAAACATAGTAAAATAGTTCCTTTGTTCAAATCCGGTGATAGTAAAGAACCCAACAATTATAGGCCTGTGTCAATTCTGCCCATTCTCAGTAAGGTGTTTGAAAAGTTGATGCTCAATCAAATGTTACGTCACTTTAATAAAAGTTCCTACTTTCATGAACAACAGTACGGTTTCACCAAAGGGCGTTGTACCACTGACGCTGGTGTCACCCTAATAAAGACCTCTCTAAGGCGTTCGATTGCGTAAACCATCAGACACTTCTGCTGAAACTAGAGCACTATGGGATTAGAAATACAGCTCTTGATTTACTCAGATCATACCTGAAAGATAGAAAAGTTACAGTTCAAGTAAATGACATAAACTCATTAGGGTCTGAAATGGCAATGGGCGTTCTTCAAGTTCGATATTGGGTCCATTCCTCTTTTTAGTTTATATTAATGATTTACCCCAATTACTTCAAAATCAACCGAAGATGGTGTTATTTGCAGATGACACATCATTGATATTTAAGATAGACCGACGGTCACAAAATCTTGACGACGTGAATAGCTCTATTCTTCAGGTCCATGATTGGTTTACGGTAAATAATTTGGTACTAAATGGTAAAAAAACCAAATGCATTAAATTTAAATTACCGAATGTAAGAAGTAGCGAGTGTGACATCATGTTGAATGGAGAAAAACTGGAATTAATTAATCACACGGTTTTCCTGGGAATCACGCTAGACGAGAAATTACAATATGGACCTCATATAACATCTCTTGCGGGGCGGCTAAGCTCGGCCGCTTATGCTGTTAGAACGATAAGACAGTTAACAGATGTAGAAACCGCGCGTTTGGTCTATTTTAGCTACTTCCACAGCATTATGTCGTATGGCATTTTACTGTGGGGTCGGGCTGCTGACATTGAATCCATCTTTATTTTGCAAAAGACAGCTGTCAGAGCCATTTATAATCTACGTCAACGCGAATCTCTCAGGGAACTATTTAAAAGGATTAATATTATGACGGTACCTTGCCAATTCATTTATGAAAATATTATGTACGTAAGAAAAAATCTACATCTTTTTAATAATATAAGTGATAGACATAATTTTAATACAAAAAATAAAGATAAAATAGATCAACCATTTTTCAGATTAGCTAAAGTACATACATCTTTTATGGGGTACTGTGTTAAATGCTACAACAAAATACCTTGTAATATATTGCAATTAAATTAAAGAAAATTTAAAACTCGTAAAAAGTTCACTGTGTAAACAAGCATATTACAAATTAGAGGATTATATCCAAGATAAGAATGCTTGGAAACAAGCTGGTCCAGCTCCACAGGACAATCTAGGGTCTAGACAAAATTAAAACTTGTTGCTACTTTAATTGTATAGTTTGTTATTTTTATGACATTGATTTACATTCTGTGACTACTTTAACTCACACACTGACATATTAATTGGTTACATAATTTGGGAAATCGTATACTTTTACAATGTTTGTAAATATGTGAACACCATGTATCTATCACTTAATTAACTTATTTATCATTGCTACGTTTATTAAATTCTTTTTACCTATATAATAATATTATGTATAATATAATATATAATAATAATATAATTAATGTATACAAAGTATTGTAACACATTTTAAAAGAGTAACGATGGAGTTTCTTGCCCATTCTTCTCCATACGAAACTACCTTTTGGAAGGGGCGACTAGAATTAATTATATTTAAATGTAAATGTTGACGTTCAAAAGTGCCTTTTATGTGCCTATTTGAAATAAATGCTTTGACTTTGACTTGACTTGAATACACGACGCGCGACGACACGTTTGGTGTAGTGGCTACAGTGGCTAAGTGTAGTCACCGAAACCAAATGGTCCTGGGTTCGAATCCCGGTAGGGGCAAATGTTTGTATGATGAATATGGACATTTGTACCCGAGTCATGGATGTACTTATATTTATAATATGTATGTATTTACGAAAAAAAAATGTATTTAAGTAGTGTATCAACCATCTGGTATCCATAACACAAGCCTTAATTAAGTGCTTAACTTGGAACTAGATGGTGCTGTGTGCAATGTCAGACAATATTTATTTATTTATTTATTATGTAGGCCCAAGACTGAAGACTCTCAAGTATTACAAAAAAATGTTTCAACCAATCAAATGCCTTTAAACTAGTTTAAAATAATGCTTGAGTCTTGAGTGAGGTTCTGTAATATGGGCCTGTTATCGACGGAGTTTTATTTAATTGGAAAAGGCTTCATGACGTCACGTCCGGCCAGTGACGGCCTGCCGCACGGAAATCGAGCGTTTAGAAAAAGGTTTTTTACGAATTGATCGCCCCAGTCTGCATGCAGGACTCAACGATTCCACACCTGTTTACAAGTTTTCACCTACACAGTCTGTAAAAAAAACAAGTATCAACGTGTGCATAAATCCTAACTATATTGTATTTCCTAAATTAGTTTGATTGTGGCAGCTAAAGGAACATTATTAAATGTGCTGAATATGATTTGAAATGTGCTTCTTTATGTATTTGATAACATGTATGTGCTTATATTAAATGATGAATACTATATTAATCTGTGTTATTTTCACACAAGCCTTTGTCTTTGTTTTCTCTGTCGACAAAACATAAGTACCCAGCTTTAATGAAACAGCGTCTCACAACTAATTTCGTCTTAAACAAGTTTAATTAAAATACTGCGTTTTCAGAGCTCGCACTCGCTTACTATATTATAACGCGTACGGTGTGGTGTAATTACTTTTTTTGTACAGTTTCGGATTTCGTTGTTTAGATTCGAGTGGGTTTGGTAAGCTACGTCATACCTATTCATCTCTGGTGGTCGGACTATCTACTTAAAGAATCGTGATTAGTGGTTGGATGTCTAGAAGAATCGTACGTGTTTCTTCCAGATATTTTACTTAGATAGAACTGGGAAAGTATCCGGGTTCCAAAAAGACTGCAGCTTTTATGTATTCAAAATACCTATTTATCTATAAAGCAATTATCAAAGTACGACGCAAATACCATGATAATTCCTTTAACAACGATGATTATAGTCAGTAGGTATAGTCGGAACTACTAACGTTGGCATATAACAAAGACTAGTTCTAAGTACCAAATGGATATTACACGCACATCAAAAGGTTAACTCATTAATAACGACCATCACCTTGTTAGCTGTCAACAATATCTATTTCACACTTCCACATGTCCTTCTCCCACGTAAATAACTTTTTCACCCCACACGATAAGGTCAACCACTACTATCCACCTATAACATCATCAACATCAAAGATCGTTATAATGAGTTTAGGTTTAGGTGTAATTAAAGGTAAACAAGCATACGACACCAATTTAGGGGCATACGTCAAAAGATGTTTACATGTAACGTATAATCTGTTTATTTTGTCGCCACCCTGGGTAGCAAATGTAATTATCGGTCCGAAGTCTTTAATAGTACTTGATTAACGAGCTCCGGTATTAATTGGGGTGTCTTCAGAGATATACTTCGCTGGTTATTTTCTTGCAACGAAGCTTTAATTAGGTTGAGTGTTTGGTTTCACTTTCAGGTGCTAATGTAGTTACTGAACGTGTTATGTCTTGGTCTTCTTTGCTTATGAATTGAGTTTTGCTTCGAGATGATTTCGATAATATATTAATTTCAGTATTAGTGACGATCGCGACTATTTGTGATTGGTTTCTGTGAAGAAGACTGTACAGCAATGGATCTTTGTGGACTTTTACCTCCCATGATAATAAAATTGTGATGATAATGATTGTGATATACGCATGTAAGGCAAACGCAAAAATCTGTGTAAATATTAAAATGTCCTCGAAAAGTTACGAAATCATCATCTGCCTAGCCTTTTCCCAACTAGGTATGTTGGGGTCGGCTTCCAGTCTAACCGGATGCAGCTGAATACCAGTATTTTACATGGAGCGACTGCCTATCTGACCTCCACAACCCAGTTACTGGGTAATACAATACCCCTTGGTAAGACTGGTTGTCAGACTTTCGGGCTTCTAACGACCCGTAACGACTGTCAAAGATCCACGAATGACAGCCGGGACCAACGGCTTAACGTGCTTTCCGAGGCACGGAGCAGTGGTGATGAAATAATTTACACAAAGTAAAGCGCCTGTCGGGGTTCGAACCTACGACCTACAACTCGTAAGTCGCGGCCGTTACCACTGGGCCACCACTGAAAAGTTACGAAATACAAAACCTAAATCTAAAGTTCCACCTCAAAATATTCAGCCATATTCACTGTAGGTAACACGGAGCCTCATTCCGTTCCCTACCGAAATTATTATCATAACAAAAACATGTTACAAACTGACTCGCAAACTGTACGCTCAAATTCTCACAAATTACGAAACTACACTTTTCGCACCCCGCGACAAAATGCAAACACGAAACACTGTTTAGGACAAACTTTCAGATCTGGTTTTCACCTAAACGTAAACAGAGGGAAATATTTTGCCGGTCTAAGTTGGTCTCTTCGTTTTTTGCTGTTTAAAACTTTTTACTTCTCTGTCTAGGGCGGCTGAGGGTCTATGGCAAATGGTCGTGGAGGTTCAAACTTTATAATTGGCTATACCCTCCGATACGTAGCCCTTCCTACGGGAGCCGTAATTAACTACTCGATTGTGCTCGCCACTCTGGCGACAATTATAACTGAGACCGTCGTGAATACGAAGATCGAAAGTGTTGGATAGTCATTGGTTATGAATTAATTGGTGAAATGGGCTTTGTTTATTGATAGATCCATTCCGTGTTATAGGCGTTTTAAACGTTGACTAATGTTCTTATGTATTTCTGCAATCTCAGTGGTTTTCTTGTAGGGTTAGATGCACTAGATGCGACTTTTGGTTTGAGAGTATCTTACGGCGTATCAAAACTAAGGAGTTCACTTGTTAATAATAAATATTACTTAAAGTTAATAGACTTTTAAACGTCAAAAAATTATATATATAAGCAGACTTTTATCATTACCTTCTTAACTTGATGCAACGTTTCTATACAGGGTCAAATTAAATTAGCTAGCGAATCTGAACAAAAAAAAGGGATGTTCTTTATTTTTGTTAAAGACCGCTGGTAACTTCTTTTTTTTTTTTGGGGTTGGGAAATCATCAAATAACTTCTCCCGCTCTGGGCAGAGCGGGAGGGCGTGTCAGACTCTTACTGACTAAAACCCACCCGTGTTCCTTCAGTTGCCTGTGCCAGGGGCCACGGTATCCCTCTCGGACTTTCCCGCAACCCTAGCAGGCATCGGCCCTAGCGGCCCCGTCACTGATGCTGACATCTCTATGAGGCGCGCGTGGAACACAACGCGCCATCGACCCGGGCCTGGCCCTTATCGAACGGCGAGCTGCCCATTGCTCGCCGTTCGCAAGCCCGCGCTTACAAGACCACTGCGCTGGTACCTGAAGTATTAGTTGAGAAAATCAGTTTTTCGTTTTATCATGTTTAGATATCGATACGAATCACGTCTGTGAAGTTTGCCCCAGAAAAACAGATTAACAAGACAAACAGAGAACAAAACTACATAAATGTACGTTGACCCCAAAATATATCCTAGTAAAAGTTTCGCCGACTAGTTTTATTTGTAATTGCATTTATTGACATTTGTAATTGAATTTGTTGTCATTTTAAATTTAATTTGTTGACATTTGTAATTGAATTAATGACATTTTAAATTTATTGACATTTGTAGTTTAATTTACTGGCATTGTGCTTATTTCCAAATGTTTTTGAATAATATGAGTAATTGAGTATTTTTAATAATGATAGTAATGTTGATTAGTGAGTGGAATGTTTTTTTATGATTGTTTGTCTAGTAAATGTTTTATATTATATTAAATAATTTTGCATGCCGTAAGGCAAAATGTATCGGGACTCTCATCAAAATAACCATCATAACTGTATTCAATTATTGGCAAATAGACGATTTCTGATTCTGATTAAAACCCTGTATACACTCGTTATATAATCAAGTAGCATGCTTGCGTATTAATAAGTGTTTTTAGGTAGGAGACTATCTCTAAAACTTCACTTCATTAGAGTCCTAACCATCCATTTCTATCGTATCGAAGAATAACAGTCCTAAGGCCTGCAAATGTCCGTGAAGCGTGCGCGCGTCACTTCTGGGTGACCGTGTCCAATTTAGCACTGTACTGAATAATTAATTGGCGTGAATGTGTGAAACAAATATCAGTACAGGATATTAATCCTGTACTGATATTTGTTTGGATTAACAAATTCTGGACTTATATAAAAGAATTGAGAGATTTGGAGCTTTATTGTTCGATCTGCTTGATGTCTAATACATTTTACCCACAGTTTGCTTTGTATTATTTTAAAATTGAGATTATCTAATTAAGTATTTTATTCAAGTCGGCTTATTACAATATTGTAAACTTAGAACGAGGAAATCTGTCCTACCGTAATACAGTTTATAACTATCCTAACTTTATAACTATAACTATACAGGGTAATCACCCTGTATAGTTATAGTTATAAAGTTAGGATACGGTTAGGTTACGGACGGTTTCGTAACAACCGGAATTTATGTCTCTATGGGCCTTTTTTTTTTTTTTTTTTTTTTTGAGGATGGGAAATCATCAAATGACTCCTCCCGCTCTGGGTGGAGCGGAAGGGAGTGTCAGACTCTTACTGACTAAAACCCACCCGTGTTCCTTCCTTGGCCCTTTATGTTCCGGGTCAGCGGTACCCCTTTTGGATGATCCCGCTTTCCCGGCAGGCTTGGGCCCTAGTGGACCCCCTCTATGATGCTGACATCTCTTTGAGGCGCGCGTGGAACACGTACGCGCCGTCCAGCACGGGCCTGGTCCTGATCGGACGGTGAGCTACCCATTACTCACCGCCCGCAGGCCCGCGCCTACGGTGGCCGGGAGTCGTCACGCGGCTCCCGACGCCCGGAGCGTCCACCGCGGCGGCTTGGACGGGAGACTCTCTCCCTCTCCCGTCCCGCCACCTCCTTCGCTAGCATGACTGCTTCGCAGAAGGAGGCGACTGCCTCCCACTCCCCCTCGCCCCGGACCATGGCTTGAACCAAGGCCGGGCGTGAGAGATCGCCGCCGCTGCCGATCGCCTCTACGAGGACACGGCGGTGCTCCGCCCATGCAGGGCAGGCCCCCACCGTATGCTCCACCGTGTCCTCGGGGCGATCATCGCAGTGGTGACACCCGGGCGTTTCCTCCCGCCTGATGATGTGCAGGAACCTCCCGAAACTTCCGTGTCCGGTGAGGACCTGCGTCAGGCGGTAGGTGAGGACGCCGTGACGCCTCTCTAGCCACTCCTCAAAGAGGGGTCTTACCGCCGCTATCGTGGCGTGCCCTGCGCTGGGTTGCGACAGTCGCTCTTTCCATGCCGCCATGAGATCGCGCCGGAGGTCCGTCCGCTCCGCCGCGATTTGCCGCGGAAGCGGGGTTTCCCCCCGGCGTAGTGCCTCCGCGCGCCACTCATACAGGCGCGCGAGGACTATCGCCTCCAGATCCCACGGCGGCAGTCCGGCAAGGAGGCTTGCCGCCTCGCCCGAGATCGTGCGGTAGCCCCGGATCAGCCTTACGGCTACCACCTTTTGGGGCGCGTTCAGATAGTGGGCGGCTCTTCGCCGCAGTGAACGCGCCCACACCGGGGCCCCATAAGTAGCCATGGACCGCACGACCCCCGCGTACAGCCTCCGGCAGGAGGCGTTTGGACCCCTCAGGTTGGGCAGGAGCCGCTTGAGGGCGGCCCCAGTCCGTTCCAGTTTGGGGGCCAAACGTCGGAAGTGCTCCACGAAGTTCCACCGGCTATCGAGCACGAGTCCTAAGTATTTCATCGTGGACTCGACGCCGATGTGAACCCCTCCTGCCGTTAGTTGGGATCCCGATGGTGGCCTGTTCCGGGGCCCATGGAAAGACATGGCCTCGGACTTGTGCAAAGCCACCTCGAGACCCAACTGCCGGATCCTCTCCACGACTATCGCAACCCCGCGTGTCATCGCGTCGGCCGCCGCCTGATGCGACCTCCCCTTCGCCAGGACCAGCGTGTCGTCAGCGTAGCACACCATGCTGACGCCATCAGGGAGGTCGGCCCGCAGCACCCAGTCGTAACCGATGTCCCACAGGAGCGGCCCTAGAACCGATCCCTGTGGGACACCGCACGACATCTCTCGCCGGTTCCACTCCCCATCGCGACCGGGGTAGATGACGGCTCTGTCCGTCAGATATGCCTCGACTATTCGACGGAGGTAGGTTGGCACCCGGTGATACCGGAGTGCCTCCCCAATGCAACTCCAGGGCAGGGTGTTAAATGCGTTGGCGATGTCGAGTGACACCGCCACGACAACCCCGCCCCGAGACACCGCGTCCCCCGTCGTGAGGGCTCTAACGCGCATGATGGCGTCCACCGTCGAGCGCCCCTTGCGGAAGCCGAACTGACTATCCGCAAGATCCGGCCCCGTCCTCACCAGGTGCCCGACGAGGCGGCCTGCAATTACTCTCTCAAAGAGCTTGCCGACCTCGTCGAGCAGCACAATGGGCCGGTATGCGGACGGAGAGTCCGCAGGGCGCCCTGGCTTCCGAATGAGGACCAGCTTCCCCGTCTTCCAACGGAGTGGAAACTGGCCTCTCTCCATACATGCGCTTAAGAGCGCCTCCAGTCGAGGCCCAAGAGCCGTCGAGGCCAGGACCCAGGCTTTTCCTGGCAGGCCGTCGGGTCCTGGGGCGGTATTTTTGGCCTTCAGCCTACCTACCGCCACTCTCAGATCTACCCCGGTCACTTCAGGGGTGTCGTCGTCGTCCGCGTGGTCCGCTTCAGGCACCGCGAGCGGCGGAGCCATGGGCGGGGGAGTATGCTCCCCCCGTGAAGGGAACAGAGCGCTCACCACCTCCTCCACCAGCTGGGGGCGGAGACTCTGCGTCAGCGGGGGGGCCCAGGTGCGGAGTTTATTCCGCACCATTTTGTAAGGGCGCCCCCATGGATCTCCGTTCAGAGTCTCCACCAACTCCTCGCGGGCCGTATATTTGGCCCGCTGGACAGCCTCTTGGAGGGCGGTCTTCGCCGCTCTGTATCCCTCGTACAGCTCCGCCTCCGTCGCTTCCGCATCCGGAGGGCGGATGCGGAGCCTACGGTGCCTGGAGTACAGGTGTCGCACTGCGACGCACGCCTTGCGTAGCGTCTCCAGCTCTTGCGACCACCAGTACACCTGACGTCGGGCGCTTCCTGGACGGACTCGGGGCATTGCCACGTCGCAAATCTCGGACATGGCCTCCCGGAACCACTCCGCCTCATCGTCAATATCGGCAGGCCTGTCCGGTGATGACACCCAGGCCTGCACGATCGAGGCTTCCAGGAGGAGCTCCCGGTCCATCTGCTTCAGCGCCCACCGCGGACCACTCGGGGCCTGTTGGACCGGCGCGCTAGAGGTCTGGGCGGAGACGTCGAACCGGATATACCGGTGGTCGGAGTAGGTCTCCACCTCCTCCATGACGCGCCAGTCAATGACACGCTGTGACAGAGCGGGGCTGGCAAACGAGATGTCCACCACAGACTCACCCCGCATCCGCACACACGTGGGGACAGAACCCCGGTTTAGGACGACCAGGCCTGTCTCCAGAGCCCAGTCCTCCACCATCCTGCCCCGCACATCAGTGTAACGGGAACCCCAAGCCGGATTTTTGGCGTTGAAGTCCCCGAGCACTAGCACGGGGAAGCGATGGTACCCGGCGACGACGACACTTAACTCTGTTAAAGAGTTCTGGAACTCGGCGAGAGTTCGGCTCGGAGAGAAGTACACTCCCACTACTACTATCTCCCCGAACCGTGCTGCTACGCACCCCTGTCCCTTCGTGACACCTTCGAGGGATGGGGTGCCGGCGGCGGCCGACGAAATTATGGCCACTGAGCCGCTCAGGTCCTCAACCCAGTCATCCCTGGGCAGGACAAAATACGGCTCAGCGACCACGGCAATGTTAATCGACCACTGCGCCATGCTCTGGAGCAACAGGTCCTGAGCGCATGCGCAGTGGTTGATGTTCGCCTGGAGGAGTCTCAATGGAGCCGTTACTCCTCCATTTCAGTCTCCTCCCGGGTGGCGGCAGTGGCGGCGGCGGCAACAGTGGCAGTGGCACTGGCCGCGGTGACGGTGGTAATGGCAACGGCGGCGGAGGGCCTGCCTCTCCTCCTGGTTCCGGTGGGTGGAGCGCAGGACTTACTGCCCGCCCGGTGATCGGCCGGCTTGCCAGCACCCGCACATGCTGCGCAGTGCGGCGCGGCTTCGCACGAGCCGGCCTTATGTCCGGGCTCACCGCAGCGGAAGCACAGAGTGCTGCGGTCCACCTCCGAGGTGCACTGGACGCCAACGTGGTGCCCCACATGGCATCGGAAGCACCTCAGAGGTCTGGGTTCCAGCAGTTTAACCTGCGCCGAAACCCAGCCCACCAGAAGCCTTCGGCCCTCCACAATCTTTTTGGCCGCCGTCACGGGGCAGCTTACCGTTACGGTACGCATACCCGCGGGGTCCGGACGTATGGTGCCCGCCTTCACCTGGTCGGCCAGACACCCGCCCGTCCTGACGACGGCAGCCACCACCTCTCCCTCCGTTACGGAGTCATCCAGGCCCAAGACTCGCATGTCTGCGCACTTGACGGGCCTGGAGACTCGAGCCTCGTCCGCATTGAGGGACGCCCTTAGCTTCTCAGCTAGGGCGTCAGCGGTGGGGCCACTCGTCACACCGGGGATCTCCAGCATGCGGGCGCCAGTTGCGGTCACCCTGTGCCGGAGGCCCTCGGTGATCCCCAGCTCCTGGAGGTCCACCGTCTCCCTCGCCTTGGTGAGCACGTCCCGGTACGTTACGCCCCTCTTAACCGCGTCCGGCTGTAGCGTGATCACTACAGCCGCGGTCTTTGGGGCGCGGAGCCTTGCCGCGACGGCTCGCTCCTTGTGGCGCCGCCTTTGCCCCTTTTTTCTGGCCGCCTTGGCCGCCTTCTTTTTGTCCCCGACCACCTGCCACCCGGCGTCAGTCGTGGGAGATTCCTGTGGCCGGGAAGTAGGCTCTGGGGCCTGCGCCTCCCGTGCCGTCCTGCCCTTCCTCTTTAGAGCCCCAGCTGGTGTTTTGCTGGCTGTCTGCGTTGCCGGCGCCGGGGCTCCACCGGCCGACGCCGATTTTGCCTGGGCTCCGCCTGCCGACGCCTGGGCTCCGCCTGCCGACGCCGGTTTGGCCGGCGGCTGGGCCCGGCCAGACGACCCGGGCTTAGGGGCGGCGGCTCCCGCAGCAGCCGCATACGAGGCCACCCTCGGCCCCGGAGCTGTCCTGCCCGCTAGTGGTGGGCGCAGGACTATGCCCTCCAGGACGGAGAACCGCGCCTGGAAGGCCGCCAGCTCCTGCCGAACCAGATTGAGGACCTGGTTCTCCTCCGGAATGGGCTGGCTTGGCCGAACGGGCTGGCTTGGCTCCTGTTCCGTCTGCACCTGCCCGCTGCCGGTGGCCTTCAGGCCAGGCAGGTCCTCCCTGAGCTTCCCATTCTCCTCCCGGAGAAGTTTCATGGCGGCCGTCAGGCGAGCGACCTCCGCCCGCAGCTCAGCCACTTCGCCGCCCGAAGGCCCGTCGGTTTTGGCCGCCTCCACCGCCGCCATGATGGAGGCCGTTGCCGCGACCACGGCCCTGCTTTTGGACGACTTGATCTTCTTCAGGGTCACCTTCCGAAGCTCAGCCTCCACTACCTCCTTGAGGCTGGTTGAGGCCTCATTGTCATTGTCGTCGGGGCCACTCGACAGGCTCGCCTCGTCGCCCGAGGGCCCCGAAGCGACTGCACGACCAGTCTCTATGGGCCTTGATGCCTGATAATAAAATATTTTTATTTTAATTTTTTTATTTTATTTATTTTATTATTGTGAACTGAGTTACTAATTGGGTATTTAATCTTTTACATTCATAGAATATGAGTACTAGTGTAATAATTGTTGTAATTGTTGATTATGCTTGTATGTAGGTAATTATGTTCAGTCTGTACTCTTAACCAATGTTAAAAAGATTGCAATTTTAGTATTAAGTATTAGGTACCTACTTACTTGAAGCTCGTGAATTAGAAAATTGTTATTTTAAGTGGCTTTATCTTTTCATAAAAGCAGCTCATTAATTTTAATAAAATTGCGTTTTTAGGCAGACACAATGAAACTTAGATTTATAGTCTTGTAAAAAAAATATTTTTCATCATTAGCTTTTAATACCTATCAGTATATATTACACCACCTTTCGTGGCTCGCCCTATTGTTTATTTTTTCATTCACCTTCACAACAATTCATCTCATAATAATTAATAAAATTCCACTTAATAAATACAATTGCGAAACTCAACAAGAAGGGCGTTGGCGCGTGTTATATACTAATAACAAACCTACGTGTCAAGTCTGATTCGCTTTTTGCCATTTAAAACGGAAACCGCGTCCAAACAACACTCGTCTTGCCGCAAATCCAGTAATTTAAACGCTGTAACTCCCTAACGTTACATTTCGCGTTACGTTACTATAGCGTGACCTAAACAGATTAAGGTTGGTTTCCTTCTTGTTTTCCGAGTAGTCTGCGCTAATTTAAAACCTGGATCTCAAAGTCGAGACAGTTTGACGTGAACGTAGCGTGTTTGTCCTAACCTACAGTATTAAAGATTTGCAGTTTTAATGGAAATGTCATAAGTAGATGTTGCTTGAGGCTATGTTGTGCCTTGAAAATGAAGTGGGCTTTGTTTGAATAGATTTTGAAATACAAAGAGCATGTTTGGAAGAAATTAATTTTGGTGTTTAGGAATTGGAAATAGGTTTAGTAGAATGCAGGACTATAAATTAGGCACGGGGTGCATTCTGTTGCTTTATTATTCCTTTTAAAGACTAAGATAGTTGGCCATGCTGGGATCCTCACCTCAGGTACAGTTTCAATCTTTGTTTCTTTTTGTGGAATGAAAGTTAAGTACCACCCTGAAGTTACCACCCAATACATACTCATCTTCTCTAGTAAGTGTCTTGCCACAAACAGAACGCCAAAACACAAATGGAAACTAACTTCCTACTAACAAATACTGCAAGCAAATCCTGTGTCTACTATAGATCCGTTATAAACCCTAGACTGGCGTCGTCGGTCCGCGTGACCGACCTTAAATTTCCTTACACGAAAGCCTTTGCAGTTGACAGTTGGGCGGCACGGGAAGGGTTGGCGGGGAGAAGGGGTGTTCGCAAATATCGTGCGCCTAAATTAAAGTTCTGGTTTCCACTGTTTTAACTTGTTAACAAGAATGCCTTGTTTTATAAGTCGGGTTTATGTACCGAGGGCTAACGTTGAATTGTTGTGTAGGTCACTATCGACTGGGGGCTATTTAGGCCAGTTATTTTTGGGTGAGAAAAGCTGATGTGTGAAGTAAGGCAAAAGGCAGCAGAATCAATATAGTTTTTTTTTTCGTAATAGCATAATGTAATCCCATTGCTGAACCTTTCAGGATAAATACTCTCTATTCTTTGGTATAGTCCTCCAGAAAGTATTTCTGCCATGGCGGACATCTCAACGGATACCAGTCTTCGGCGCGAGAGAAATTATAGTGCACAAGTGTGTGCGCAGGCACATGTTTTTTATTTTCTTTATATAGTGTCACATATAGTGATGCTTTATTCACATTACAATCTAGCCTATTCGCTAATAAGTAATTTAAATATAACTTAAACTGCTAAGTAACTATATCATTAAGGGGCTGACAATAGCTAAAGCACCGTCACTGTCGGACTACATAGTAAAGAAAGAGAAGCGCGATGACACAAATCTGTTAATTTATTGCAAAATATGAAGCGATTCTCTATTTACAAAAAATCTATTGATTGGACAAAAAGATGAAAACAATAACGTTAATATGTTGCTTGAAGAACAATCTGAAAAAAACCAGAATGATTGCATGTATATTGACTGACCGGTTGGCGCAGTTGGTAGCGATCCTGCCTTCTGAGCCGCTGGTCTTGGGTTCGATCCCCGGACAAGTCAAACATTTGTGTGTATGAACATGTCTGTTTGACCTGTGTCTGGGTGTTTATATGTATATCAGTCATCAGGTTACCGTAGTACAGGCTCTGCCTAGTTCGGGACCTGAAGACCTTGTGTGGATGTTGTCAAAAAATAAAAAAAATATTAGTATGGTTTTTAATCGTTAAAATATTTTTTTAGAGGTATCTTCGTGACTTTTTTCAATCGTACCAAATTGCTTGTATTATGTTTTCAACACACTATCTAACTAGCATATATCCTGAAGAACATCATATATATTTTTCTGATTTTGTTTACTGCAGTGGATTATATACTTTTAGGCATTAAGAAATCGTCCAATAACGTCGTTCTTATTTACTTATATTAAGGGGAAGACACTAACATAGTTCACGTGTTCTTTAGTCAGCACTTGCACTGCAGTAGACTAACTCAAAATATTAGTAATAATAATAGTTTATTTCACTCCTAAAATTACAAATTTCTCTTAGTCTATGTACAAAATCATGGCAATAAATACATATTTATAAGAGATTACGTCGACGACTATACTAGTATAAACTGTGTCACAGTCATCAGCGTCTTCCACACTATTTTATTACAACCACAATTCGTTGTTTTAAGCACAATATCTGTAATATTGCAAAATGAAATTAATAAAATCCACTATAAATTATGGGGAAAACAAACTATTTAGAATAAGTAAGATTTAACCCTTTTTAGTCTTCGCACTAATTTCAGTGACGTCAAGGAGTTGCATCGCCTCGACATTCACGTGATGATGAAGTCTCTGTTCATGAGCTTCTGCATATTTTTTGATAACCATGTTTACATGCAGGCACAGGTGCAATCTCTCTTCCCTTTTTCATAGTCCAATGGGACGGCAATCTGACACGACCGGAGAGAGATCAGGCACAACGGCTTAATGTGCTTTCCGAAGCACGGGGGTAGCACACCGCCAACTTCCAAACTCCGGGCTTTTGCTAAGAAATTCCTAATGGAAAAAATCAATAACGATTTACCCGACTTGGGAATCGAACCTAGTACCCCACGCTCAGCAGTCGCGGTTGCAACCACGAGACTAGTGGGGCAGTATTCTTTGGTAATACCATCACCAAATACTTTTGTTTGGTGTGGTTTATGACACCCTAACACTGCACATAAGTACGAAGCCCATGTTTATTATGAATCATTGATAACCTAGTCCCTAAGGTCACTCACGACACACGACAGAGACACGATATTTCAGATTATTTCAGCAAATTTCAAAACATTTGATGAAATAATCTGAAATATCTTGCCTCATCCATCAGCAAATATAACCTTATATAGAGCGGGGAGTAAGGTTCTTCCAGTGAGCTTAACTTCAGTGAAAACTTGCCACTAAGACCACTTCTACATTAGGGACTGAAAACTTAGTACTTTCCTTTTATTACGCATGTTTTTAACCCGAATACAAAGTACGTAGGTATTTACGTAAGCAATTTTTCAGGAAAAACTTTTTGAGAGTTGTATGTCGGTGGGTACTTACGCAACTTAATAACGGCAAATGTTTTTATTATATAAGTTGTAAATAAAATAATTTAAAACCTGAAAAGACAAAAACAAAATAAAAGCATCACCTTCGTACCTGTTTTCTGTTCTTTTCTTCTTGTCTATTTATTTGTGTGTTATAGTATAATAAATAAATAAGTTATCAGTTATTTTCATTGTTATCTCTGTCACGTATATTGTTAATGCTGAAGCCTTGATAATGGCATATCTAAACACGACTGATAACGTTATATTTAATTTTATTTTATTTAATATTAGTATTTAAGGTCCGATGTCACCGATCAATGTTCAAACTTAAAAGTAGAGACAGTTGTAAACCCTATTTTAAGCAGAACAAGACTATTTTTAGAAGTAGCTATGTTTGTAAAGCAAAATCCAAGTCGATTTGAACGTCTAGCTCATGTATTCCCAAGAAATAGGCGTGACAACAGTAAATTATGTCAATTAACTTGTCAAACTGCTTTGGTGCGCAGAAAGAAGTGTTTACAGTATGGCCCCAATTATTTTCAATAATTTTATTTGCCTGGTGGTTGGAAAAACCTGGCAACAGTGCTGTTTAAGAGTAGACTACGTAAGTTTTTAATGTATAAAAAGTACTACAATGTGATTGAGTTTTTATCAGAGAAAAGAATTGGCTGAGTTGCTCTGGATTTGATGGTTGCTTTTGGTTTAGTTTAAGTAGGTAAATGATAAACAAATGTGTGCATGTCAAATGGTGAAATATGGCTATGCTTTAATGTATCTCATCTCCTATTATGTATTACCCATATTTGCTAAATAAATGTTTATTCTGTTATATTCTGTCCAAAAGAGAACTTATGCATCTCTTTTGGGTGTTTTGCATGACACTCTTTAATATATTTTGTATGCCACTTATTGTGGCAGGTCAAATAGATGGCTTTATACCTTATTTGTAACACTTATAGAGGAACGAGGAACAGGGTGTAAAGTTCACTCACACCTCTATAGAAAAGGGAGGATCCTCCAACCAGACGGGTGTCATGTCTGGGGAGCAACTGCCCGACGATTGATGTCGGGAAGTTGTAATAGGCTAGTTGCGCGATAAACTCTGCTTGCGCGATGCAGGATTTTGCGTGACGTCAGTGTGACGTAGTTCACGTGTGGCGATGTAGATACCGCTACAAACCCGTTTGTAACCTTTTTTTTTTTCAAAACAAAAAAAAAACCCGTTTGTAACCTGAGTACACAAATAAAATTTATTTGATTTGTTTTGTACATTATGAACAACTTTTACTATAAAATAGCTTTTAATAGAAATAAATTAGCTGCTTCTTACATTTATATTCGCATGACTAGACAAAATGTAGGGAACAGCTGATTTTCTTTGTGATGTCATTATTTGTCTCATAATTGTAAAAGTTTTTCAAAATGACGATGACCTCTTGACTAAGTACGATGACCTCTTTTCAGGTTTTCAGTTATTTCAATTACACCTTGTATACAGGGTCAAATTAAATTAGCTAGCGAAACTCTGCAGACGTGATGGTATCGATATCTAAAGATTTGATGATTTTTATTTAGGTCAACGATACCCAACACGTCTGTGGAGTTTCGCTAGCAAATTTAATTTGACCCTGTATACCTACATACAAGGGGTGGCGACCGACACGACGACTGTTAAAGAAGTATGAAAGAAAAAGACATGTTGCGCCGGCTACTAATAAATTAGGACAAGGACAGGATAGTGATGACGATCATCATCCTCATCTGTCAAACTTTTCCCAACCATGTAGGGGCTGGCTTCCAGTCTTACCAGATGCAACTGAATACCAGTATTTTACATGGAGCGACTGCCTATCTGACCTCTACAACCCAGTTACTGGGTAATACGATACCCCTTGGTAAGAATTGTTGTCAGACTTTCTTTCTTCTTCTTCACTAATGACAGTCGGGACCAACGACTTAACGTGCTTTCCGAGGCACGGAGGGGTCAGGGTATGTAAAGATGGTTACCCATCCACGGACCAACTGCGGCAAGCGTAGCTTAACCTGATCGATCGACCCATGCGGCTGTTATTACTAAGCTACCAGCCCCACACAGTGATGACGATATACCCACTTTTAGTTATTGTATACGTCACAATCAGTAGACAAGCGAATTTACTAGCTAATATAGAAAACATAATAGACATAATCTATCAGGCTGATAACCAAGCCTGGTGTAAGTATTGCTTATTGCAGAATGTGGATATCCGGGGACGCTCTGCCACACACACACATACACACAGTCACACACACACACGCACACACACAGCACACACACACAGCGGCACAGTGACACCATACACTCATTTTATTTCAAAATTAGTGGTCTGTCTTGATGCAAAAACACCTAGATATAGGCAAGTTTCTTGAACACAATTTATTAGAATAAGTACAATTTTATATTATTGCAGAAATAACCACTGAAATAATTACAATCAGCTGCCTATTGCAACTTTTATTTTGTTTTATTAAAGTGACAATAACTATCGCCACTTTAATAAGACAGAATCAGGGACGTAATTACCGTGATTTAATGGAAACAACCACACAAATATCTTTGGTAGCAATAGATAGTATGTATATGTATGTACATATTTATTGCTAGCTACCAGTATATATTTACAATACTAAATTAAACGCAGTTATCTGACAAGGCCCAATGAGCATATAAACAGTCTAACGGAAGGTAAAACAAAAGAAATAACACAAGAAAGTTCGTGAAATAATACAACACTGCAATTCCTAGCAGTGGCCAACATTCTGTTTATAATATTTTTTTACTTTTAATCTAATAAAACTCACCTTACTGAAACTGATCCAAAGACAGAAAGAGCTCACACAGCAGACTAAAAACTTTAGAGCTAGCTTAATTATTTTTTACACGTAATTTATTCCCTTCACCAACACTTCCAGCTTGAGCACATCCGTATGAGCAACGCTGGAGTTTGTTTTGTTATATTCCTTGGCATATAACTGAAGCTTGGAATATTACAACATAGTGCAGTTAATTAAGGCTCACACTAAAGCCGGCGGGCCCGAGGCGAAATGGGAAATAGGTAATTATGAAGTTGCGTAGTGGCTTGCAGCTTGCCACTCCTTGTAATGTGCACGTCAGGGGCAGTAGCGGGAGTTCCATAAAATAATATTAGTAGTGTTTGGATAACCTACATTATTTTCGATTATAAAGAATTACCTAACTCTTGTGCGTCAACGAATAATAGTCCTAGAAAGTTTGTAGTTAGATTCTCTAAAGAGCCACAATGAGTATAGTTTCTAAAGCTCCAAGCTCGATGGTCAGTGGGCATTCCATTTTCATCATTGATAAATACACACTGCAAGCTATGAAATATGAAAGAAAAATACATATTTTATTGGGACACGCACAGGAAATACAAATAGTAAAAAAGGAAGGGCCCAGTGCGGTTTCGTAGATGTCACGTGTCTTCGAATTTTTGGTTCTAGGACATGCCGGTTTCCTCACGATGTTTTCCTTCACCGTTTTGAGAGCAGTGGTGATGAAATTATTTAGACAAAGTATAGCGCCTGTCTTGGTTCGAACCCACGACCATACAACTCGTAAATCGGAGCCGTTGCCACTAGGCCACCATTGCTATTTTTAAAGAAGGCATGCTTTAGTAAAATCTGTTGATCGGAATGGCGAAATGTATTGCTACAAGATCAAAGAGCTTTAGTTTCACTAACTATATATACTTTGTTTTTGGCGCCAAGTTTGAAGAAGATTAGCTGAACCGGCTCCCATAGCATAGCTCGCTTAAACGTATAACTTGAACAGCACCATAAAATCTCTAGTACAGCGGTGTTACATGAAATTAAAATATGGGTCTAGTTCATTTCAGTTTGTATTTTTTAACGGTTTCGTAATGAGTGCCTACGTTAAGTTAATATTATCATAGTTTCCGACTTAACTTGGTGCTAGAGGGATTAATTCAATGCTCTTTCATTTCTAATCTTTTTAGAATCGTGATAAGTTTATTGCAAGTTCTAGGAATGTATTGAAAAGTCGACCGTTTATATTTTTCTTCGTAGTTCTTTTGAACGAAAGTGTAAATAATAAAATTGATTTCATAAATAATGTGCTCGAGTTTTAGTGCTTACTAGTAAAACTTCTGAAGGCTTTAAATATTTGATGTCAATAGAAGCAACTTTTATGTAGGTATTTCAGATTTATTATTGATGACTCGATATCAAGCAATGCTGAAGTTTTAGAATACTTTTTTAAAGTCTGTCCAAGGGCATTTTGGTGGGGTCGTCCTCTGATGGCGAGAGAGCCTCGGCTCGAAAAATCCCCACCGGTAGGCGGGGAGGGGGGGTCCAAGAGCGAGGCAGGGGGAGGGGGCTCACAGCCCGGGAGGCAGCGGAGCTAGCGGAGGAACCCGTAAAGGAGGGGGTGAATGGTCGTGCAGTCGCTTCGGGGCCCTCGGGCGACGAGGCGAGCCTGTCGAGTGGCCCCGACGACAACGGCGACAATGACAATGAGGCCTGTACAACCAGCCTCAAGGAGGTAGTGGAGGCTGAGCTTCGGAAGGTGACCCTGAAGAAGATCAAGTCTTCCAAAAGCAGGGCCGTGGTCGCGGCAACGGCCTCCATCATGGCGGCGGTGGAGGCGGCCAAAACCGACGGGCCTTCGGGCGGCGAAGTGGCCGAACTGCGGGCGGAGGTCGCTCGCCTGACGGCCGCGATGAAACTTCTCCGGGAGGAGAATGGGAGGCTCAGGGAGGACCTAGCTGGCCTGAAGGCCACCGGCAGCGGGCAGGTGCAGGCGGAACAGGAGCCAAGCCAGCCCGTTCGGCCAAGCCAGCCCATTCCGGAGGAGAACCAGGTCCTCAATCTGGTTCGGCAGGAGCTGGCGGCCTTCCAGGCGCGGTTCTCCGTCCTGGAGGGCATAGTCCTGCGCCCACCACTAGCGGGCAGGACAGCACCGGGGCCGAGGGTGGCCTCGTATGCGGCTGCTGCGGGAGCCGCCGCCCCTAAGCCCGCGTCGTCTGGCCGGGCCCAGCCGCAGGCCAAACCGGCGTCGGCACGCGGAGCCCAGGCGTCGGCAGGCGGAGCCCAGGCAAAATCGGCGTCGGCCGGTGGAGCCCCGGCGCCGGCAACGCAGACGGCCAGCAAAACACCAGCTGGGGCTCTAAAGAGGAAGGGCAGGACGGCACGGGAGGCGCAGGCCCCAGAGCCTACTTCCCGGCCACAGGAATCTCCCACGACTGACGCCGGGTGGCAGGTGGTCGGGGAGAAAAAGAAGGCGGCCAAGGCGGCCAGAAAAAAGGAGCAAAGGCGGCGCCACAAGGAGCGAGCCGTCGCGGCAAGGCTCCGCGCCCCAAAGACCGCGGCTGTAGTGATCACGCTACAGCCGGACGCGGTTAAGAGGGGCGTGACGTACCGTGACGTGCTCACCAAGGCGAGGGAGACGGTGGACCTCCAGGAGCTCGGGATCACCGAGGGCCTCCGGCACAGGGTGACCGCAACTGGCGCCCGCATGCTGGAGATCCCCGGTGTGACGAGTGGCCCCACCGCTGACGCCCTAGCTGAGAAGCTAAGGGCGTCCCTCAATGCGGACGAGGCTCGAGTCTCCAGGCCCGTCAAGTGCGCAGACATGCGAGTCTTGGGCCTGGATGACTCCGTAACGGAGGGAGAGGTGGTAGCCACCGTCGTCAGGACGGGCGGGTGTCTGGCCGACCAGGTGAAGGCGGGCACCATACGTCCGGACCCCGCGGGTATGCGAACCGTAACGGTAAGCTGCCCCGTGACGGCGGCGAAAAAGATTGTGGAGGGCCGAAGGCTTCTGGTGGGCTGGGTTTCGGCGCAGGTTAAACTGCTGGAACCCAGACCTCTGAGGTGCTTCCGATGCCATGTGGGGCACCACGTTGGCGTCCAGTGCACCTCGGAGGTGGACCGCAGCACTCTCTGCTTCCGCTGCGGTCAGCCCGGACATAAGGCCGGCTCGTGCGAAGCCGCGCCGCACTGCACAGCATGTGCGGGTGCTGGCAAGCCGGCCGATCACCGGGCGGGCAGTAAGTCCTGCGCTCCACCCGCCGGAACCAGGAGGAGAGGCAGGCCCTCCGCCGCCGTTGCCACAACCACCGTCACCGCGGCCAGTGCCACTGCCACCGTTGCCGCCACTGCCGCCACCCGGGAGGAGACTGAAATGGAGGAGTAACGGCTCCATTGAGACTCCTCCAGGCGAACATCAACCACTGCGCCTGCGCTCAGGACCTGTTGCTCCAGAGCATGGCGCAGTGGTCGATTAACATTGCCGTGGTCGCTGAGCCGTATTTTGTCCTGCCCAGGGATGACTGGGTTGAGGACCTGAGCGGCTCAGTGACCATAATTTCGTCGGCCGCCGCCGGCACCCCATCCCTCGAAGGTGTCACGAAGGGACAGGGGTGCGTAGCAGCACGGTTCGGGGAGATAGTAGTAGTGGGAGTGTACTTCTCTCCGAGCCGAACTCTCGCCGAGTTCCAGAACTCTTTAACAGAGTTAAGTGTCGTCGTCGCCGGGTACCATCGCTTCCCCGTGCTAGTGCTCGGGGACTTCAACGCCAAAAATCCGGCTTGGGGTTCCCGTTACACTGATGTGCGGGGCAGGATGGTGGAGGACTGGGCTCTGGAGACAGGCCTGGTCGTCCTAAACCGGGGTTCTGTTCCCACGTGTGTGCGGATGCGGGGTGAGTCTGTGGTGGACATCTCGTTTGCCAGCCCCGCTCTGTCACAGCGTGTCATTGACTGGCGCGTCATGGAGGAGGTGGAGACCTACTCCGACCACCGGTATATCCGGTTCGACGTCTCCGCCCAGACCTCTAGCGCGCCGGTCCAACAGGCCCCAAGTGGTCCGCGGTGGGCGCTGAAGCAGATGGACCGGGAGCTACTCCTGGAAGCCTCGATCGTGCAGGCCTGGGTGTCATCACCGGACAGGCCTGCCGATATTGACGATGAGGCGGAGTGGTTCCGGGAGGCCATGTCCGAGATTTGCGACGTGGCAATGCCCCGAGTCCGTCCAGGAAGCGCCCAACGTCAGGTGTACTGGTGGTCGCAGGAGCTGGAGACGCTACGCAAGGCGTGCGTCGCAGTGCGACACCTGTACTCCAGGCACCGTAGGCTCCGCATCCGCCCTCCGGATGCGGAAGCGACGGAGGTGGAGCTGTACGAGGGATACAGAGCGGCGAAGACCGCCCTCCAAGAGGCTGTCCAGCGTGCCAAATATACGGCCCGCGAGGAGTTGGTGGAGACTCTGAACGGAGATCCATGGGGGCGCCCTTACAAAATGGTGCGGAATAAACTCCGCACCTGGGCCCCGCCGCTGACGCAGAGTCTCCGCCCCCAGCAGGTGGAGGAGGTGGTGAGCGCTCTGTTCCCTTCACGGGGGGAGCATACTCCCCCGCCCATGGCTCCGCCGCTCACGGTGCCTGAAGCGGACCACGCGGACGACGACGACACCCCTGAAGTGGCCGGGGTAGATCTGAGAGTGGCGGTAGGTAGGCTGAAGGCCAAAAATACCGCCCCAGGACCCGATGGCCTGCCAGGGAAAGCCTGGGTCCTGGCCTCGACGGCTCTTGGGCCTCGACTGGAGGCGCTCTTAAGCGCATGTATGGAGAGAGGCCAGTTTCCACTCCGTTGGAAGACGGGGAAGCTGGTCCTCATTCGGAAGCCAGGGCGCCCTGCGGACTCTCCGTCCGCATACCGGCCCATTGTGCTGCTCGACGAGGTCGGCAAGCTCTTTGAGAGAGTAATTGCAGGCCGCCTCGTCGGGCACTTGGTGAGGACGGGGCCGGATCTTGCGGATAGTCAGTTCGGCTTCCGCAAGGGGCGCTCGACGGTGGACGCCATCATGCGCGTTAGAGCCCTCACGACGGGGGACGCGGTGTCTCGGGGCGGGGTTGTCGTGGCGGTGTCACTCGACATCGCCAACGCATTTAACACCCTGCCCTGGAGTTGCATTGGGGAGGCACTCCGGTATCACCGGGTGCCAACCTACCTCCGTCGAATAGTCGAGGCATATCTGACGGACAGAGCTGTCATCTACCCCGGTCGCGATGGGGAGTGGAACCGGCGAGAGATGTCGTGCGGTGTCCCACAGGGATCGGTTCTAGGGCCGCTCCTGTGGGACATCGGTTACGACTGGGTGCTGCGGGCCGACCTCCCTGATGGCGTCAGCGTGGTGTGCTACGCTGACGACACGCTGGTCCTGGCGCAGGGGAGGTCGCATCAGGCGGCGGCCGACGCGATGACACGCGGGGTTGCGATAGTCGTGGAGAGGATCCGGCAGTTGGGTCTCGAGGTGGCTTTGCACAAGTCCGAGGCCATGTCTTTCCATGGGCCCCGGAACAGGCCACCATCGGGATCCCAACTAACGGCAGGAGGGGTTCACATCGGCGTCGAGTCCACGATGAAGTACTTAGGACTCGTGCTCGATAGCCGGTGGAACTTCGTGGAGCACTTCCGACGTTTGGCCCCCAAACTGGAACGGACTGGGGCCGCCCTCAAGCGGCTCCTGCCCAACCTGAGGGGTCCAAACGCCTCCTGCCGGAGGCTTTACGCGGGGGTCGTGCGGTCCATGGCTACATATGGGGCCCCGGTGTGGGCGCGTTCACTGCGGCGGAGAGCCGCCCACTATCTGAACGCGCCCCAAAAGGTGGTAGCCGTAAGGCTGATCCGGGGCTACCGCACGATCTCGGGCGAGGCGGCAAGCCTCCTTGCCGGACTGCCGCCGTGGGATCTGGAGGCGATAGTCCTCGCGCGCCTGTATGAGTGGCGCGCGGAGGCACTACGCCGGGGGGAAACCCCGCTACCGCGGCAAATCGCGGCGGAGCGGACGGACCTCCGGCGCGATCTCATGGTGGCATGGAAAGAGCGACTGTCGCAACCCAGCGCAGGGCACGCCACGATAGCGGCGGTAAGACCCCTCTTTGAGGAGTGGCTAGAGAGGCGTCACGGCGTCCTCACCTACCGCCTGACGCAGGTCCTCACCGGACACGGATGTTTCGGGAGGTTCCTGCACATCATCAGGCGGGAGGAAACGCCCGGGTGTCACCACTGCGATGATCGCCCCGAGGACATGGTGGAGCATACGGTGGGGGCCTGCCCTGCATGGGCGGAGCACCGCCGTGTCCTCGTAGAGGCGATCGGCAGCGGCGGCGACCTCTCACGCCCGACCCTGGTTCAAGCCATGGTCCGGGGCGAGGGGGAGTGGGAGGCAGTCACCTCCTTCTGCGAAGCAGTCATGCTAGCGAAGGAGGTGGCGGGACGGGAGAGGGAGAGAGTCTCCCGTCCAAGCCGCCGCGGTGGACGCTCCGGGCGTCGGGAGCCGCGTGACGACTCCCGGCCACCGTAGGCGCGGGCCTGCGGGCGGTGAGTAATGGGTAGCTCACCGTCCGATCAGGACCAGGCCCGTGCTGGACGGCGCGTAAGTGTTCCACGCGCGCCTCAAAGAGATGTCAGCATCGAAGAGGGGGCCCAGTAGGGCCCAAGCCTGCCGGGAAAGCGGGATCATCCAAAAAGGGTACCGCTGACCCGGAACATAAAGGGCCAAGGAAGGAACACGGGTGGGTTTTAGTCAGTAAGAGTCTGACACTCCCTTCCGCTCCACCCAGAGCGGGAGGAGTCATTTGATGATTTCCCATAAAAAAAAAAAAAAAAAAAGGGCATTTTGGTGGAAAAATAGCAAATTACTTTTGCGTCTAGTGGTCATAAGCGTTACTATTGTCCATGAGGTTCTGGGTTCGATTCCCAGGTCGAGCAAAGTGTTATTGGGGTTTTCCACCAGGAATTTCTCAGCAGCAGCCCGTAGCCAGGATTTGTGTCAGGTTGATGTCAATGTCCATAGCGAGCTATGGAACGAGCTATGCTTTGAGTCTCTCTGAGGGAAAGAATCCGGCATGAGGTTATCCGCCAGAGAACCAAATTTGTCGACATACCTCACAGAATAAGCAAGCTGAAGTGGCAATGGGCCGGCCATATTAGCCGTAGAACGGATGGCCGTTGGGGTAGACGTCTTCTTGAGGGGAGACCGCCAAATGAGGGCACGGTTGGCGTAGTGATTAAGTGATTGACTGCTGCGTTACGTGTTTACGTGTCGCGGGTTCGATCCCCTCACAGAACAGATATTTGTATGAAATGCAAGTAGTTGTTCCGGGTCTGGCTGTTTGTGTATGTGAGTTTAAATGTTTGTAAACGGACCCACGATACAGGAGAAATTCCAAGTGCGGGGCAAAAAAAAAATCGGCAAACGTAAGACAGGACGCCCTCAGGCTAGGTGGAGCGACGATTTTCGCAGGTTGGCTGGTAGCAGCTGGATGAGAGTTGCCGAGAATCGAGCTAAATGGCTTATGTCCAGCAGTGGACTGCTGTAGGCTGTAGACCGATGATGATGATGATGGCAACAGGCTCGCCCCTTATTACATGGGACATTAACATAACTGACGGACTGTGGGTGTTACTTTGGGTAAACCTCTGCCCAACCCTTTGAGGGTTACAGGCGTGATGTGATGGTACGTTATGTGACTTTTTATGATTTTTACGAATTGTGTAATTAGAAGCAGCAGATACTTTTATCGCTACAACTAAGCCTACTTCAAAATAAGTCTTAATCAAACCTCAATGAAATTGCGTAACACATTACATTCAAATCAAATCATTTATTGGTTTGCGAACATTCGTATTCGTTTGTAGATATTTTATAATAAGTGACCTCCATGCTCTACCGTCACATGGCCATGCAAAACATATTATCTTAATTGACACAAGATATTATCATTTTAAATAATAATGTATTTATTCACGCTTAAAAGTCACAAAAACCTGTGTAGCCCTGACTCTTGTACTAGGAGTTCCTGTATCACAAGAGCTAGAATAAAACTAAATGAAATAATAACAAAACAAAACAAGACAACATACTAATTACAAACAAAATAACAAAACAATAACAAAGTAATTAATAGAATAAAATAATACAAAATACAAATGAATGTCAAATGGTTTCATTTATAGTAAAAATGTCACAATAATGACAAATGTCAACTAAGGCAAAAAAAAAAATGAAAATGTTAAATGCCATCAAGGTTACAATAAAATAAAATAAAAAATATCAAGTGGTATAATAGTATGTCAATCATTCAGTGGTTCATCATTAAGGAAGTCGTCAATTTAGTAATATTTTTTTCCAAAACTCCATTATTATGTGAGTGAGTGAGTGAGTGTTCAGCTGACAGTACAGCCACGAGCAACGTTAATTGCAGCAGCCACTGTACAAAGCGATCGCTTCGGGCCCATTGCGGAAATAACTAATTATAAATGTACGTACAAATGCGTAACTGCTTAGAAATATAGCCGAGTAAGCTGGGGTTTGCCTTGGATTCATTTCATTAATAATTAATTCTTCTTACAGTTCAGCTAACAAGCCGTAATAGCCGTTGGATTTGAGCTTGCTTGTGGACGGTTTTTTCTTGTGAGCCATTGTATCGATGTTTTGCTTTTATTGCTAGCTTTGAGTAATGTTCTGTTTCTTTGCCGCTATGCTGTTGTAAAAAAATAACTAAGTAAGTTAAATTCCAATTTACAATGTCATTTATTTTGAGGAAATGACCATCGTGTCCAAATTATATTTTAATACGCAAAAGCATTATCTCTCATTGTGTCCATAGCTATTTTTTCAAACCTTACGTTGGCGAAAACACCTTTTTGTATAATATGTGATTCTTGATCTCGACTGAAGGTTTATTCTTATATATTATACTTAGCATAATTATGTTTTAGCACAACATAATTCTTCATTTTTTTTTCAATTGTAGTACATTGACGAGGACAACTGCCGACATACTGGTATGCAGTTTGGCAGATTTTATGTCTGTTATAATAGATTAGATAATACATTTTGAATAAATAAAAAATAAAAATAAAAGTTAACAATTAATGTCGGGCTAAGAATATTTTGAGAGGCGGGTCAGGCGTAGCATCAATTTAGATTTTTGCTTGAAACAATTGTTATCACAACTCATTATTATCAAGTAACTACATCTGGTAGTTAGTTGGCATAGTGAGTCTAGAAAAACGCTTTATTGCCAATGGATATCGTTACCCAACACATTTATTGAGTATTGCCAGCTAATTTAATTTAACTTTGTACATAAATCCTCAAACGAATGTCATAACTTTATATTACACGCATCGCAAATCACTCTCCAAAAGACGTTACGTACACATTATTGAGCCAAATAATTAGCTATTTATTCATTGCCTCAATTCCGTATCAGAAACTAGTAAACAAATGCGCATTTACTAACAATTATTTCACTAACTAATACAATCCTCCTGTAGGAATAAAATCAATGTGTGCTTCAAAGCAGGCGGCCACAAAGCGACGTGTCTTTGAGAGTCGACGCGGTGTAAATGTCACTTTATATGGTAATCTTTGTGGAAGGCTTTCTTGAGACACCGATGCTCTCCGGGAATATTTTTATAGTCTTGAAAGCTCGCTTCGTAGATAGTGTTGTGGGTGAAGTGTTTATTAGTGCTGCAGATGACAAACTAGCAGAAGATGCTGTCTGTGTTTTGTGAGATGCTTTAGCCACGGTACTATCGACGAAGTTCATATCTAAGCAGTTTTAGAACAAAATCCCGTGAACACGATGACCGCATCTGTTTTACGTTAGTTACTGTTAGCGCCCGAGCGCTACAGGGAAAAATAGTCCTAAAGGTGCATAGATATGAACTTCCTCGATAGTACCTACATGGTTTTGGCGAGAGCCATTTTGAAGGAACATATCACCAGCTTTCGGAGACCGGTTGATATGCACACTGTAACGTGTTCAAGACGTTATAGAGAGTGGCAGGGACATCGGCGCGCAAACTGAAATCATGAATCCAGCACATGATTCTAGCCTCTAGAGTAGAAATATTTCGTCGGTATCAAAAATATATTAAAAGTGTCGAGACTCGATATTCTGTACGGACTAGACAAAGTGAAATAAAAAATTAGAAAACAAACAAATAATGATCACGTAACAGACGACAAAGGAATTGTCCAACAGAAAAAGGATAACTAAACATTGTTTCAATTAAAACGTTCCACTACAAACATAACTTTAGGAAGAACGAGAATTCATTTTGCTAGTAGATTCTTTTCAGCGTACCCGGCAAAGCGTAAAATTGGGAAACAAACATGCTCATGTCTCCTTTGTTCCCAAAGGGATTATGTCTTAAAACCGTTCCTTTTACTTCCCCTTTAAGATTATTTCGCGTCTTTGATTTTGTTGGAACTAGTTGCGGGTGTAAGCTGTCATCGATATTTGAAACCATATCTCGAGAATTGAGATTTTTTATCGATTGTGCTTGGTTGATTTATAAAGTCGGAGTTTTTTAGAGAGTGGCCAGAAGTAATTCTGGTATCATTTTCATACATATTGCTAGTGGATGTAATGGACCAATAATCTGAACGAGACCACTCTACTAAGAAAAATAAGAAGAAAGAAAGAATAACGTTTATTTGGACACAGTTCGTGAAACACAGAATACAAATAACAAAATAAAAAAGTTTAAATAATGTTTTAACAACAATAGTGTGTGCCTCACGGCTGCGCCAAAAGGGATCATTTCAGCGTTAATGCCAGACAGATGCTGTCTGACGCTGGTTTTCTAATGAACCTTTAGGGACAAGTGACGGGGAGTACAAACAGTTTCGACATAGGTAAATACCTAATAAATAATACATATTTAAATAATAGTAACTAGATACTAAGGACTCACAATCCGTTTTCTACGGCGCGACGCCTTTAACAACTCACTTTAACAACTCACTTTAACAACTCACTTTTACAACTCACTTTAACAACTCACTTTTACAACTCACTTTAACAACTCACTTTAACAACTCACTTTAACAACTCACTTTTACAACTCACTTTAACAACTCACTTTAACAACTCACTTTAATGCATACATACATATCATCATCACATCTGCCATGCCTTTTCCCGACGATGTTAGGGTCGGCTTCCAGTCTAACCGGATACAGCTGAATACCAGTATTTTACATGGAGCGACTACCTATCTGACCACCACAACCCAGCAACGGGGTAATACGATACCCCTTGGCAAGACTGGTTGTCAGACTTTCGGGCTTCTGACGACCCGTGACGACTAACAAAGATCCAAGAATGACAGCCGGAACCAACGGCTTAATGTGCTTTTCGAGGCACGGAGGGTCTTGGTATGTAAAGATGGTCACCCATCCATAGACCGACCGCGGCAAGCGTAGCTTAACCTGATCGATCGACTCGTGCGGCTGTTATTATTTAGCCACATGCCCCTTGCATACCTACACATATGCTGATTAAATACTACACATCAAGATTCTAAAGAATAATATCTACGTTATATTAAGAATACCAAGATTTAATAAAAAAGAAAAGCAGCCATAACAATACTCATTCTCCTTTAATAATGACAACACAAAGTCTTGGAAGATGTTCAAGTTGGTCCCGGCTGTAACAGAATGACCGCTGCACTGCACCCCGACTTACCGCAACGATACAATTTTATTTCAAGCAAGGGAAAATAAATCTTAGTCGCTTTTTAAAAGAGGTGTTTAAGAATGAAGATGTTTGTTGGTAATGTGTAATCCAAATGAAACGTTGACACTGAGCCCCAAGCGCCCGACGGGAAGAAAATTGTGAGATCAAATTAGGCCCTGGTTTAAAGTCCTCACAATAATAAGAAGAGCTCGAAGATGAAAACGTAGCTAGGAGTGGTTTTTATCGTGTATTTGAGAAACGATGAACGTAATTAAGGTTTCATCACTCGGTTACACGCAAATACCGTAATTAATGGAATAAAAATGAGGTAATTACTTTCAGATAATACGTATTTAAAACTTAGGTTTTCTTGCGGAAAGCTTTACAGCTATCTTCAAACGAAAAGAAAACAGGGCATTTCAGAGAGCAAAAATAACAAGATTATAAAAATGAAAGAAACCAAAAAGAAAAGCTTGTAAAAAACGAAACTACTTAAAATGTGAAGTCTAACTGATAGATTGAGTTCCGAGGGAAGTATGAACAAAATCCATTAGTCGATTCCCGTAGGAGGCTACCGGCAACGTGGCGTTCCGTTTCGGAAATTGCATTAAAAAGCAATACTTCCCGCCAATAACTAAAGATAGGAATAAAAAGATGCAGGAAATTTACTTAAGGACTGACTTTCGTGCTTTTTTGCGAGACCTACGAAATTAATATTGAAAATGGTAGCGCAGTATCTAACAAAGCATTTTATAATATCAGAATTTCATATTTATGTTGGAGAAATAGAAATTGATTCTCATGATCAAAGTAAAATAGTTAAAGCTGCAGACAATATTACTTCCAAGCGAATCGTAAAAGTTATATAAGTCAAAAGTAAAGACACTTGTTAAAATTATTGTGGTTGAAACCAATCAACATTTATAGCTAAAAACAGACTAAAGATAATGAAAACAAAACAGAATTGGAGACCATTTTCCAGTCTATCAGACATAAGTTTTCTACAGAAATTCAATAGGATTACAATACAAAGAATATTGGGAATTATTTATTTGAAATGAACAATAGATTCGAATGATTGATGAAAAAGATTTTCAAAGGAATTAGTATCAGTAGTCGTTCAATTGTCTTAAATTCTTTGCCATTGTTTTGTATTCAATCGGAAAGTGAATACAGTGGGATCAAAGAAGTAACATGAGCAGAAGCAAATATTGCTTTAATCGCTCATGTTTTCATTGTTATTGATTCAAAATATCTCGGTTATTTTAATATCGCATTTTGAAACGGGCATCATCAGGCATTCAGAAAATTCTATGTCAAAATTGTTTTGTGCTTAGCGTTGATTACGTCCAGCCTGTCGATTCTGTAACAACCTCACCGTGATAACTTAGGTGAAGTGAGCTATCATCCCACCCGATGTTATGGATTTACACTATCGACAACAACAACGACAACTTCAAGCTCACTTCACCTAAGTTTTAACGGTGAGATTGTTACAGAATAGCTCGGCTGCACATTATAGGCCCTATTTAATATTACTGATAATGCGGTATATTTATAAAAAAATTACATGATTGTCCCATTTTCACGACAGGTACTATTAAATAATATTCGAAGCAAACTATGAAAGGAACATGAAAAATTTTCAGATTGTCGACCTGTCAGTTTTTATTAAATAGGCACCAGGGGGTGCTTTTGACATTTTGAGCAGTTTGATATACTCCGGTGAATGTTTTTTTTAAAAGCAAGTGGTTGTTTTTTTTTAAACATTACGAAAAGCAAGATGTTTTCAATAAATACCCAAAGAATGTCACATAACAACAAACGTCTTATTTAACACGTTGACGTAACAAAACAAAGACACAAGCGGATAAAGGTCACATATAAACTTGTTGTTACAGGGATGGTCCTTTTGTAATCGAATGTGACGTGGAAGTGACGCAATGTGACACCCGGGAACATGTTGTCACGTTTGGAATTTCTTTGTAGTATGTGCTGGATTTTAAACAAGCGTGTGAAGGAGGTAAAACGGGAAAAGAAAACGTGTCCAAAATATCCTGGGGTTATAAATAGGACGTTTCCTAATGGCAATTTAAAGGTGACTTAGAAGTCTCGGTAAAGTTCATGCAAAATCAGTATCATCGCCTTTTCCTCAATACACTGGCGTGTTTCAAGAGTATTGGCCTATTTATACAACTCGATACCTTCATAGAGACTCTGGTAGTCATGGAGTAGTCCTCCCAAAAAGGGTTACTTTACTACAATGAAACCTGGTAATTTTTTATAAAAAGAAACCTGGAATACAACATTAAGCGACTTTTTATTTCGCCTCCGTCTCCACAAAGCCGCTACTTGTGGAGCTACAATCTCGGCGTTTAAGTAGGCACGAGCGTGTGCGCCCGCGCGGAAAATTAACAAACAAAACGGAAATCCTCTTTGTGGAACAAGGATTGGGACAAAGGAAGCATTAGTAGCTAAGCAATTGATATTAAAAATGCGTAAAGGAGAAAAATTAAGAAAATATTCTTTTTCTTTTGTAATTAGTATTGTATTTCTTTTATTTAAGGTTTATTATTATAAAGTACTAGAAGCCACTTTTTATTTTATATCTTGAGGATATATTCTAGAAATAAAGACTTACCTATAGCTGGTTGACAGTAACTTTTGTATTTTCATTAACTGTAATGTATCTGATCTATGTTGCACAATACAGCACCTTCTATCAACCGACCTTATCAAATACAAATACAGACCTAACAATGGTAACCAGCAAGTTAAATATTCGTCGGGGTGTTAAAGACTCATCCTACAGATAATCGGTAGAGCCTCAAGCAGACGGTAAGCAATTTAGTCCGGATTAAACCCTGATTCCCTTGCAATACTCGCCCCAAAGCGAATAATGCAGTCGGATTTATTTGTACTGTGAAGTTAGACCGTCTAATCGAATAATACCTATTGAGGGATGTAGAGAGAGACAAATGGTAACTCCGCATAGACTTATTTGAAGTGGGAAATTAAATTGCATTGTTGTACGTCTGACAATACTAGTGTAGTTGGTGTTTAATTTTCGTTGGAAGTTGTAATGCAAACGCTCTCGCAGATTACGGGAGGATGGGTTTAAAACAAATATTGTGTTACCTTATTCAGATTTCGTGAAGCCGTGCCAGGCGAAGCGTTTGTGAGTTTAGTACGGATAATTTTATAAACTCGGCTGTTAAAAGCTGATAGGAGTATGTTTGGAAATAATGTTTTAGATGGCAAAACAACACAGTGTTTATTTTTTCAAGACAATCAAATATCATATAATTTAAAAAAAAAATTACTCGCTGGGAATACTCGAAATTAAAATCAACGCTTAATAAATTCGATGGCGATCAGCCTACGATTACCAGGAGTACAGAAATCCGCGGCGATGGCGTTCGAAATCCATGTTATTAAAAGGTCTGACACGCAATTAGCAGAGTTGCCAGTGTTAAAATGTCACGTCATTATCCAGGGCATGTCATGTCTCCAATGACTAAGTAGTCATTGCATGTCTCTGACCTGTTAAAAAATGTAACATGAATTTCAATTGTCGACTAACGAATGGAATACGAAAGATTTTGGGCGTCATTAAAATGCTAAAAGTTAAATAAATCATCGTGGGCTTTAGTGAATCTAGAAAGTGCTGGTTTTGGAACCGTTTTGTTTATCGAATCGTTCAAAAATATCGAAAAGTTTTGTAGTTGTTTTTAATACGAAATAGAACGTATGGAGAATAATATCTTTCTTGTTTTCTTTTCTTTTTATTGAACAAAAAACATAGTATGACAATAACATTTAGCGCGATAATACCTACATTAATAAGATACTGTGTCGTAGGAATTAACGTCCACCTCAGGAAAAGGACAATAGCGTTCTAGAATTTATACTAAACACAGGAGATAGTTTACAAACTAGAATAATAGGTTACAAAAAAAATATGTGAATATGTGTAGGTACGAGCGAATGTATCGTGTGCGTGTGGGTGTTTGCATAGGTGTGTGAGTATGTGTGTGTGTGTGTGCGTGTGTGTGCGTGAGTGTGTCTTAATTTATGTGTAATGAGTCTATTTCGGAAAGAAGAGGTCAATAGGTATTAGAAACAAATCAGGGTTTGACCAAGCTCTCCAGGTCTTCATAGGTGAGGGTTTGAAGCCAGTCGTCAGTGAGTTTTTTACAATCCTTATTAGAACGAGAATTAATATAAAGTACACTGTTTACCTTATTGTACAGCCTCGAACTAAAGAAATCGTATTGCCGCCGGACCACTTCAAGTTTCGCCGACACTATGCCACAAACTCTGTCCGATCTACACCCACGTCTACGCTCAATAGTGGCGTCTGCGGAAATCTGCGGAAAAATTGTTTTTTTTTTCCATATAAACATAAATGGAACATTATTATTACAATTTCTATTTTTGATACGGACAAACATAGCTAATTGGTACAGTTTTGATGTTATTTACCGAACTAGAAAGATTATTAAATTTTAATCTAAATTAGGATCAACGGGAAAGGTTATTTCTATTTCCGTATCCAAATTATACTTACGTGTTCAAAGTTTAATTCTATTGGATAAAAATAGCAATGTCGAGCCTTTATTAAGTAATATTCCAATCAATCACATTATAAAAGTTTCTAATAGTTTTCTTACAATAACATTATTGCCATTGAATGGAAATGCGTAAGTTCCATTCTACAAAGAAATTAAAGGGAAATCCTTTTTGTTCTTTTAACAGATTTATAGGACTTCGGTGGTCACAAAGCGAACTGCTTCAAAGGAGGAAAGAAATACAAGAGAGCTTGACTTGACTCGCCTTCTGTGTCGTACTGGACTGGAATATTGTATGAAAATTCTACAAATTGAATGTTGTTAGTATGTTTAGTAGGTAGGCAGTTTTTGTTTGTCTGAAACATTATTTGAACCGAATAATGGAATCTTCGACTTTCTAACAACAAAAAAAAAACAATTAGCTGTTGTGTTTTAATCAAACCATCACAGTAGTTTAGATGAGATCTGACAGCGGTTTTTTGTTGATCAGCCAGATTCAGAAACCAGGTGTTAAAAACTTAGATAGTCTGTAGCGGTATCTACATCGCCACATGCGACCTACATCACACTGACGTCACGCAAGCAGAGCTTACCGCGCAACTAGCATACGTCCCGACATCAATCGTCGGGCAGTTGTCCACCAGACACGAGACCCGTCGGGTCGGAGGATCCTCCCTTTTCTGTGGAGGTATGAGTGAACTTTACACCCTGTTCCTCGTGCTTCTATACTGGCGACCCCGAACAACGACATTGACGCAGGCTTCCAGCAGCTAGTTCAGCGTTGGTTCAAATCTGGGCACGTAACAATGTGACTTTTTCAATTCATATGTACTTTCTCAGTTTATCATTGGGCATTACTGAGTAAAAGAAAACATCGTGAGGAAACCTGGACTTATAGTTAATATAAGTACGAAATCACCAACCCGTCTTGAGCAAGCGTGGTGATCAATGCGATCGTGCCTTCTCTATTTGAGAAAAGGTGCCCTGCGGTGAGACAATTATAGGCTGGTGTGATTCTCTACGTTGACAAAAAAAAAATGCAATTCCGAATACTCTTTTTATAATCCACATAAAACAGTTGAACCAAACCTTAATCTACAAAACTCCCTGCTTACTATATCATCCTCATTTCTCGACTTATCTTTTTCAAGTGCAGTATCTCCGTACATATATCTCGGTATCCACATTTTTGCAGCGCAGGTATGCGGCAGGTTGTTACCGGATAAATTTAACGAGGCTAACCCATGTCACGAGTCACGGGGTTGTGTCACCGACCAATACCGTCCCACCTAATTTCAGCAGAATATATTGCGGTGACATTCCAACCTATCTTTTTGTGTGTTGTGTTACTCTGTCATATTAGTGTTTATCTCGTAAGGATGTTGTTATGTTTTGTGAGCCGTTCTGTGATGTTTTGTGCCCTTCTTTTTGGGGTTACTATTTATTTTTTTATATTCTCAATTTCTTTGATATTTGGTGTTTTATCTGACATGAGTACGTCTGATTGATTAGTGAGGAGTGAGTGAGGGTAGAAAGGATGCCCATTTCGTTTACACCATGTGTTCAACAGAAAGTTTCTGCCTCTATGTTACAAAGTTGTCTGCACAATTCAAGTGAATAGTTTGACGCTCAAAAACTTTCGAGGCGACTGTTTTCCATAATTTCATTGCAGCAACCAAATGTTTTTAAAATGACGCAAACCTTTTTGAAGATGTCAATGTATATCACATTATAATTAGGACTCCCAATTCTTTGAATCTCCAAAACGCCAAGGAACTATAAAACCTTTTAATCAATAAGAACCATCGAGACATAATAATTAAAACAGCAAACGACGAAGCAAGTCACAACATGTCCCATTCCGCACACGTACAAATGCCCGAGACAACTATGCATTTAATGAAAATAATCCTACAGTACTAATGACATCCCTTTACGTGACGGATTCCTTTTCTTTTATATTAAAGGTGCATTCTCTACTAATGTTATTATTATTTCTAAGTATAAAATAATCTATATAATATAACACGTGTATTTCATATCACAGATACAACTCTTTTGAAAGACTAGTCTAGAATACTCGTGAGAATGAACTTTATGCATACTGTATCATGTTTGCAATTAGATTTTTTATGGAAATTTTGTATTGCGTATGTGGATTTCTTGATGTCGTCATTAATATTAGTAAATAGTATGTATGTGTATAGGACTTATTTATGTATTTGTGTACGTTGTTTTGATAGTTTTAAAGCACCTGCCATCTAATCTCTTCACCACCCTTGGTTGACTGGTAGAGAATGCCTAAGGCATTAAGTCCGCCTTTGTACCTTTGTGCGAAAAGATTGAATAAATAAATAAATAAATATTCATTTCTATACATTTGCTCCTTGTTTATGTTGTCTTGTTGACACGTCAGTGTTTTTATCGGTGTTAACGTCTTGTAAGACATTAGGGACTGCCAGACTGTTGCAGTATTTAAAAGGAGGAGTGAACTAACCATATCTCTCGACTTCGTTAATGTTGCGTATGAATTTATTATTTTAAAATACATTATAATTATATACAGGGTTATTTGTTATACATTGGCAATCCATTAAGGGGGCGTAAGGGAGGTAATTTGCAACCAAATGACCCATAATGACCCCTATGCAAATGTCAATAATTTTCGAGTAATTTGACATTTTATATTTTTCTGAAGATATCTGGTACCTTATTGTACCTTGTTGGATAGCTGAGAAGTTGTAGGTACATATCTTCGGAATGTTCTGTCGATAAAGTACATCCATGTTTTTTCGCAGAAATCAACCATTTTAGTCAAATAACCTGCTCAAAATGATGAAAATAAAATTGTGTGCTCTGATTTAAAAATATTAAAGACACTTTGTCATTTGTTGGTTGATTATTATGTATTGAAGTGGAAGCAGAAAATAATAATTAAAAAAAAATAACATGCGTTGTTTTTTTTTATAAAACATTATAAAGTTGTATACCGCCAAAAAATATAAAGTGTTAAATTACTCGGAAATGGTTGCTAAAGACATTTGCATAGGCTTCATAAGGGGTAATGTGGTTGCTAATGACCTCCACTACATGCCCTTAATAGATAGCCGACATACTACCAGTAACCCTGTATATATTAGTAATATTTATTTAAGTACCTATATTCTCATAATTTATGTTTTATTTAAATTAGCGAATTGATTTTATGTTTTTATTTTATTCTACTCCTACACACGGTGTACACATATATTATCTTTTTATCTACTTTCCTATCGCAGATATGCTGGAAGAGATTTCTCCAGAAATAAGCATCACCTTTGTACGTATTTTATGTTATTTTCTTCGTGTCCGTTTATATGTGTGTACATAAATGGTTGAATAAATAAATAATAACATATATAAACAATAAATAATAACAGGAGAGCCGAAAATTAAAAATTAAAGTCGCTTTTTTTGTGTCTGCGTGTGTAAGCGCGTTGGTCTTCTAAGCTATGCATCGGATTTTGATGCGGCTTTTACGACCTTTTAAAGAATTTATTACACTATTTTTTTTTTAAATATGAGACAACATCCACACAAGGTCCCGGTTCAGGGCCCGAACTAGGTAGAGCCTGTACTACAGTAACCTGATGACTGATATACATACTTATATACATATACACACCCAGACACAGGTCAAACAGACATGTTCATGCACACAAATGTTTGACTTGTCCGGGGATTGAACCCGGGACCAGCGGCTCAGAAGGCAGGGTCGCTACCAACTGCAACAACGGGTCAGTCAACCTTATTTCGGAGTCTAAGTTATCTTAATTTCTCGTTGCTTATTCGTACAGTAATACAGTATTCATAGAAATAACTGTTTTGCCAACTCCCTTTTGAAGTAAAAATACTTTAGAGCTTAATTTCTTGTTGAAATGTCTTTAATACAATACAAAGTATTTTCTGTAATCCGATATGCCAATTTGTCAGCATTTGATATCAAGAAATCCGTCTAATCTGACAGGAGACATTTAATGCTCGAACAAAAAAAGAGAAACGAAACAAACGAAACGTTACCACGAAATGATTTTCAGCACAACTTTTGTAACTTTTTTGCGTTGACATATACATTTACAGTTTAACATAATGTGGAAACAGAAAAACCCATTTGACGCTCGGCGTCGCGCAAGTACTCGTAGATTTTTGAATTGCTGCAAAATTGTCTTGAGTGTTATCATATCGCGAGAGCTCTTCCATTAGTGCAAAAAGCCTTCTCCAGGCTGTCGTTCGCTTGATTAGACATCGCTTTCCCCGCTTTGGCAGAACGTAAGTATATTTTAAAATGAATGCAATCAGGAGTATTAGGTCCCTACCTTTTTTGATACTTACATATTTTATTTCCTTTGAGAGTTTTACTGAAGAACTCGAATTTAACGTGAAGTATGTTTTGGAGAAACAGCGTAATTCGTTCTCTTTATTCTTCAACTACTAATAAGTTTCATAGAATTAAATTAGAGTCTTAGCTTGGCATTTGACAAAAGCGAAATTCATGGGCAGGAAGTTATTATGAAGGTTTAATCGTTTTTTTTTAAAAATTTTGTAGAAAGAAGAACTTGGAAGGATTTTTAAACCACTCCAAAAAATACACCCAATTCTGACAAATACCACAGTCACATTTTATTAGGTAAGTACCTACTCCGTATAATTCCGCCAATAAACATTTCAATCGTCCACTCAACCTTCCAAACCGCGCAAACCCTACCATAATTAAGTAATTAATCTAACATCCCGCGATTACGTCACACTTATCTTATTTATAAGGCAAAATTTCTTCTAATTAAACCGGCTGTACGAACTAAAAAGTTGCAATTATGCAAGCCTGTTCCAGAACAGATAACTGGCAATTTAGTCGAGATTAAGTCGTAATGTTTACTGGACTACCGCCGTGGTTACGGTGACCACGATGAGGTAAGATTGTGGATACGAGTTTCGATTTTATTTTGCAAGACAGTTTGTTTTATTAAGTAGGTATTTTCATTTATTTTTGAATGCAGTGTTTATTTATTTTGCATCTTTGTGTTACATAGTTGACCGTTTAACAATTTACAAAAAAATCTACAAGATCTCAGCCTAATTTAACATTGTGTTTTTTAGGGTCCGCAAAAATGAGTAAAAATAGTTGTGTCCCTATACGGTTGCGGCTTTAGTGAAAATACCATATATGTAGTTCAATGAACTCTATAAATTTTTCACTAAGTAGACAAACTCTCCCTTATTTTAGGTTCACAAAACATAACACTCTAGGTATCAAATAAAAATAAATAAGCATAATCAGCCTGTAATTTTCCCACTGCTGGGACACAGGCCTCCTCTCGGTGAGAGGGAGTGGGCCGTAATCCGGTGCGGCTTGGTAAATCAAATCAAATCAAATATAACGTTTATTTGACAGAAATAGATACATTGTTTTAGTAAAGGTGAGATCTTATAACCTAAGTGTCATTGTATTCTGCCTGCAAGCAAGCGTGCAAATTTTTATTGAGTCTAATACATTCTTATCATATTACTATTATTCTTATAATACAATTACCATGCATTTAGTCAATATTTAATTTTTCAATTTCTATACTTATTATTATACAAAGTTCTATTTTTATGTTACATAAATTCCTTAATACTTACTATAAAAACGGTAAACGGTAGATGTCACATGTCTTCGAATTGTTTGGTTCTAGGACATGCCGGTTTCCTCACGATGTTTTCCTTCACCGTTTTGAGAGCAATGGTGACGAAATAATTATCACAAAGTAAAGCGCCTGTCTGGGTTCGATTCGAACCTACGACCTGCAACTCATAAGCCGCGGCCGTTACCACTGTGCCATCACTGCGAATAAAACTAAATGACGTCCTTAAAATGCCTCTTTTTAGAACATATTCATACTCCCCAAAAACATCGCTACCAACATAATCTGTGCCCCAATAAAGTTTAAAACTTTTTATCCTGCTTTACCGCGGCACCTGCCCACCCTGGTGTACAATCTAACTTCCAATTTACTGTATAATCCACAGGACGAGTTTATCATTTACGACCACCGGTGTGCACTATTTGTGGTGCACTATTTATTATTCTTCGGATAACTTTGTACGGTACATATTGAATATACTTCCTGAAGTTTGATGAGGTTGCAAGTTTGCAGGTATGGATGTTGGTGTTTATTTTGTTTTGTAATCTTACGTGTGCATTCAAAGCAGTGCCCGTGTGAGTTTTATTTTGTTGAAAAAGTCATTGTATGAGGTTTATAAAAAAAAGCCCTACGGTTACGTCACTTACGATAGGTAAACTAATTGTTTTCTATGTAAATTAGTTAAGCAGTTAGGTTCATTTAATATTCCTCTGTTACCTTGGTTATTGAATTTGAAAAGTTTTGCTATCCGTGTTTTTTGTTTGTGACCTTCGATCAACAATAGTACATACTAGATTTCATCCTTATTGCTTAGAAATTATGTTAAATTTATCCATAAACATTTTTGTTCTTGTTTTAAAATACGTTTACTTTTCAATCGAAGTGGTAAATAATTATAATGCAATCGATATAAACATTATGTTTGAGTGTTAAGGTTTATAGTCAAGTTATATGCAATTGCGGTCACTTGAGCGATGAGTTTTTGTGCCTAATCCTTAATTTAGTGCTATTGTTGATCGAAGTTTGTCAGTTTAATGACTCAAAACTTAACACTTAACAAGAAGCTCAACTTCAAGAAGATCTGTGGGTATATTACAATACAGCTACAATAGTTAGGTTATTAATAGAAATATCCTTGCGATAAACATCCGTCAATACCTCGACCCCCGCCAATATAGGATCAGGTATATTGTGAGATATTTTCCCATTCGATTGTGAAATCCGTTGTATGTACTACAAAGGCAACCAATTTTCTACTGATCCCCTGAAAATGATCGCCTATAAAATCAAACGCAGTCAGTCCCCAGTGGAACCCTAAAAAATCGAATTTGGAGCCACATTGTGCGCAGTGCATACGTTAAATATAACTAAAGAACCGAACACACTGAAACAAATCGCTACGATTTCAGTCAACGATGAAATTTCAAATAAAATTTCAAATTTGAAAAGTTCCCGTTGCATTTCACTGAAGAGAATGTCGTAAAGTTTTTATGAGCAATTTCAATTTGAGTAGTTGGAAAGTTAATAAGTACCTACCAAATAGGTTTGCAATAAAGCGATTGTGTTATGTTTCTCTTTATTATGCCTCTATTTATTGCTGCAGTCATTTAGACAGTTTTTCAGATAAATTATACTGCAAATTTTTTAAGTACCATTTCATAAGAGATCTATCTTCAACATGTCTTTGAATGTCCATAATTTTAAAACGGATGCACTGAACATCGTAAAGAAAATCCCGCAGCATTCAGTGACCGGTCGCTGGCGTGTGTAAACACTCTAACTATGGTCTACAACGGCCATATAAGGCGACAAACGGACGACACGGCGGGTTCTCGCGACAAAGTGAGAAAAATATGGTTGTTCAATATTTATAGGATTTTTATTTCCGTCGTTTAGCCTCAGATACACGTCGACAGACAGGGGTAGGGGACAACGTGTGAGGAGTTAGATACAACTAGATGTGGCAATGGTGCGTGTCTGGAATGTTCTGGCGTGTGGACTCGAGACTTATCTCTTAGTCGCATGACTAGAGAGTCAGGGGTTATTGGCCTTTTAAGGTTTAACGCATATTATGAGGTCGTCACCTATTTACTAACTAAACTAGCTCGTTTTGTACCTATCATGGCGATTTTTGGCGTAATCCTAAGATGAGCAGTTAAGTGACGGGTAAATTTTTACCCCATAATTATTTTATAAATCTAGAATACTACGCTATGCTAGAATGAAGTAACGCCTGCAAAGAAGACCATCCTGGTTAGTAATGTATGAAATTCGCCCCTGACTGGAGGCTTTGAGTACGCTTAAGGCAGCCACAGGATAGTCCGGATAAGCAGTGACGACCTCTCAAGGTCAAATTGCGAGATGCCATAGGTACACAAAAAATGTTCTGAGGGAGCGCACCAATCTCTGACTTATCTCACGATGACCACATGGAGCTACAGGCCACTGATCAAACACAAGATTCACTTAACCATCACAGATTACAAGCCTTCCATAAACAACCTTTTTTATTCGTATCCACATTCTCTTCCAGTACCCCTTCGTTCGACTGTCTCATGTGCGTTGTTTTTCTTGGCTGTTGCATTCATTTGGGCGGGCTTAGGCGGATACATAATGCATACGACTACGGGGGGTCATCAGTATTCTGCGACAGTAGTTGCTCTGACGATGTCCAACCTCGACGACTTGTGTTACCGATGTTTGATTTAAGTTTAAATTACTTTAGCTTTTATTGAGTTTTGTATTGGATTTTTAGAGTTTCATCCGATATATTTTTGAGATTTCGGAACTGCTATCAGTCTGTCTATCACAAGGGCAGTCTGTATATTTGTCCAAAAGACTGATTGGGGAGTGTTTGTCCGGCGACACTACGGTTGACCGTGTTAGCGACCGCAGAGGCGTGACACGTATCTAATCACCTCTGGCATACCACGTGTTAAATCTTGCCATACAGTTACTCTAGTAGAACAATTTCAATGAAAACCTCATGGAAATTGTTTTTCAAAAGACGCGTCGCGCCTGTCTGTGGGAGCCTTGAAGCTGCATTAGGTATATCTGTTGTTTGTTGTTGTAATGTCTATTCCAAAAGTATCCGATGAAAACAAACCCTGTTCAGGATAAATTCTTACGCAATCACTTACTACTCGTATGTGAAAATAAAATGAACCTCAAATTGTCAAATGGAAAATATCATTATGGTGATGTAAAATTAGAATTTCGGATTTAAGTATTTATAAATTAAAACTGCCAACATTCAATGAATAAGCAAAGCCTAGTGATCAGTGTTCGTGCCTTCTCTGTGTACCTAAGCAGAGGTCTCTGCCGGATCTGGGACACTTGCGCGAATGGACTTTTGAGCGAATGGACTTTTGTGCGAATGGACTTTTGTGCGAATGGACTTTTGAGCGAATGGACTTTTGTGCGAATAGACTTTTGTGCGAATGGACTTTTGTGCGAATGGATTTTGTGCAAATAAATTTTGTGCGAATGGACTCTTGAGCGAATGGACTTTTGTGCGAATGGACATTTGCGCGGAAGGACAGTTGCGCAAAAAAGTGAGAATGAGAATCGGAAATGACATTTATTCATAACATCACGCCTGTATTTTTTCAAAGGGCTGGGTAGGGGTGTATAGTACTCCCGCCAGTTATGTTCGAGTTACAGACAGACTGGAAGTAAACAGTCCAATTCGTTTATTTTTATTTTTGTTTATACAGTAAAATATATAAGGGTACGACATATTGGGTTGACATCATTTGGGTATTTGGTTATTTCTTAAGACTTTTTTCTTAAATATTTTATTATCTTTCTTTAAATGATACATTATTTATTTCTGCAAGTAGGTTTGTACAAATACTTTTACACGTAAATCATATTTTTTTAAACTAGATGAGGTCGGCGTTTCCTGTCTCACTACTCTGAGAAGAAAGGCCGAAACAAACTAAGAGGTCACAGTCTCTTTTAAAGTCCAGACATAATCTTGGTCAGATCATATGAAGACCATGTAGATTGGTACCTGAAATGGTCTTCTGAGAAAAGAACCACGCAGATTAAGAGGACCTGTCCAGTCAGTGCACGCATTTGTCAGTAACCGTGCAGCTCAACTCAGAACTTAAGGAGCTCAACGATTCGACGAACAATACCAAAGAAAGGACATTTGGGTAGGCCGCATCAACTACTCAAACTGCCTGAACATGATTAAAAATGACCCACATAGTCCTCACATTCACAATAATTAAAATAATAAATTATACTTCTCAAGGTAAGTTTTCAAGTCGTGTATATAATAATCATCAATTGTCTGTAGGTACTTGTAGGTAACAGAAAAAAAAAACACAAAAACAGCATTAAGTATGCAGAAAATTGGAGCAACTCAATCGCAAGCCTTTCTGTCCTCAATATAATCTTTTACGGTATAAAAGGCTTTCTGGCACATCTTACGTTTGATGAAAGTTTTGAATTTATTAAGGCTTAGATCTTGAACATGGCTTGGAAGTTTATTATAAAAGCGTATATATTGACATCTGAACGAGCCACCTATTTTCTTGAGCCCTGTTGTAGGTTGTGTTTGTTCCTTATATTATGGATATCACTGTATTTTTCAAACAATTTTGTATTTTTATGGGCATATAAAAGATTTTCAAAAATATACTGAGAAAGCACAGGCATTACATTAATCTCCTTAAATTTATCCCTGGGAGTGTCTTTTCAAGAGTTTATTTTTATTTTATTTAGATATAGGTGTTATTTTTATGGTTTTCGAGGTCACTGATAACAAAACTGAAATAAAAATCCCAAATGGCGGCTGCAAAATTTTTTGAATTTCTTCTCCATTGTTGGTTTTTCATTTTGGAATTGTACGTGTACTATACACTCCTGCCCAACCCCTTGAAAGAATAAAGGCGTGACGTTATGAAGGAATCTCAATTCTGCAACTTTTTCGCGCAACTGTCCTTTCATGCAAGTATCCTTCGCACAAGTGTCGTTCGTGCAAAAGTCCATTCGCGCAAAAGTCCATTTGCGGAAATGTATTTTTGCGCAAATGGGTTCGCGAAAATGTCTGTCGCGGAAATGTGTTTTGCGGAAAAGTGTCCTGCTGCCGTCTCTGCCCAGTATTGAAAAAAATTTTTTTCAGAGCTGTTGTTGCTGACCATAATAATTAATGATCAAAATACCCGTAAAACATGGGTTATCTTTAGTTTACTAGGTTATTCTAACTAAACATAACATTACGTCAAAACGAGGGCACATTTACACCACCACAATTCAATTTTCAAAGCACTCAACTAAATGATATAAAACAATCTGAGTACAATAAAGTCATAATAAAAATAAAAAACCTTCCATTTTTCCATACTGCGGTACAAACGAGGTCTTAATTAATTAATGCAGATTATGTCCAATTCTGAGGGCAGTGCGGTATGTCAACGTAATCAGTTAATTCTTGCTGACGAATGGCAGCCATTTTGTTTGTAGAAACGGCTCGTGTAGGTGGGTCCTAACTGTAGATAAAGAAGGTGCGTGTTACGATGCGGACATTATACTGATTATAAATCAACGGGTGCTGGTTATGTAGGGCGGTTAGGTGTCTTCTCCAGTATTGCGAGTTTTGTTCTGTGTGAATAGCACGTGGGACCGAGGTCTATAGAAATTATTGCATTGGCATAATTAGCTTATAATGTTCCCACTGTTGGGAGACAGGGGGTTACACTTTTCGAGAGGGAGTGGGCTGTAATCTACCACGCGAACCCAGAAGTCACTTGTTTTGTAATTTTAGTTCTAGGACATGCGGATTTCCTCACTGTTTTGGGAGCAGTAGTGGTGGAATTAATAACACAAAGTAAAGCGCCTGCCTGGGTTCGAACGACGACCTAGAACTTGTAAGTCGGTGCCGTTACTACTGGGCCACCTATATGATCTGACGGGCCACCACTTTTTTTTTTTTTTTACGGGGAGAAATCCTCATCACGGACCACCTCCGCCTGGGGAAAAGGCGGAGGGGCGTGCCGGACTCTTACCGGCTAAAACCACCCCGGTGTCTCCTCGCACGTGCGCGCGGGGCCGCGGGAATCCAAATTCTTCCGCAGCCCCACACTAGTGCTGGCCCGGTCTGTCCGGGCCTCGTCTCCTGCACGGGGTAGTCAGGTGTTTAACTGCCCCGTGCATCGCCTCAGAGGCACGCGCCGTCACCCGCGCGCGCCTCCGCCTCGGGTCCATCAAATAGGGGGCGGTGCGGACGCAATGGTGGCACCGAGCGTCCGGCTTCCTGTCTATGCGGCACAGGTACTTGCCGAAGCAGCCGTGCCCCGACAGCACCTGCGTCACCCTAAACGACAGGGAGCCGTGCCTTCTCCCGAGCCAGTCGTCGAGTACTGGCCGGATCGCCTCGACGGTAGCGAGGCCCGCGGTAGGGCGCAGAAGCCTTTGCCGCCATTCCGCCACCAAGACCTGACGGAGCTCCTCTCAGCGCAGCGCGATCTGCCATTGCACCGGCATCGAGCCCCGTGCCCGCTCTTCCTCGCGCCATCGATATAATGACGCGAGTACTTTCACCTCTAGGTCCCACGGCGGAGTTCCGGCCAGGACGCAAGCCGCCTCGCAGGAAATCGTGCGGTACCCGCGGACGACTCTGACGGCCATCGCCCTCTGCGGTTTGCGCAGAATGGCGAGAGTGTCGGCCGTTATGTCCATCGCCCACACAGGGGCCCCATACAGGGCCATGGACCGCACGATTCCCACGTACAACCGCCTACAGGCGGCGCTCGGGCCCCCCAAGTTAGGAAGCAACGTTGAAAGCGCGCCCGCTGCACCCATCTGCTTAGGCGCCAGCCGCCGCAAGTGGGGCCCGAATTCCCATCGGCTGTCGAGCACCAATCCCAGATACTTCATGGTGGACTCGACAGCTATCCGGGCCCCGCTGACCACGATGTGTGATCCCGGCGCCGGCGCACGTCGGGGGCCATGAAACACCATGGCCTCCGACTTGTTTAGGGCCACCTCCAGGCCCAGGCGCCGGATGCGGTTCACCACCTATGACACCGCAGCCGTGGCTATCAACGTCGCTTCCCTGTGCGAGCTCCCCCGGGCAGCGACAAGTGTGTCGTCCGCATAACACGTCAAGTCGGTGCCCGACGGGAGCTCGCCTCTCAGCACCCAGTCGTAGCCGATGTTCCACAGGAGCGGTCCCAAAACCGATCCCTGTGGAACACCGCACGACATGAGGTGCCGACCGGCACCGTCACGTCCCCGATAGGTGACGCATCTATCCTCCAGATAAGCCCCTACCGTACGGCGGAGGTAGGGAGGCACGCGATGGTATTTCAGAGCCTCCCGAATACAACTCCAGGGTAGGGTGTTGAATGCGTTGGAGATGTCTAAAGACGCCGCCAGCACCACCCCACCCTGGGACACCGTCTCCTCCACCAGGGCCCTCACGTGCATGATGGCGTCTATGGTGGAGCGCCCCCGACGAAAACCAAATTGATTGTCGTCCAGGTCGGGCCCCTCTCTGCACAAGTGGCTGACGAGGCGATCTGCGCCACCACTGCTCCAACAGCGCTGCGCTGAAAGAACATTACATCAACTCGATTATAACTTAGTTGTTAATAGCGCGTTGATCAAATCTCAGGCCATAGCATGCTAAGACAGACCCCAGAGGTCTAATTGTGTGCCTTGTTTATATGTGTAAGGAACTTGTAATTAATAAAATAAATAAATAATAATAATAACATTATTGCAGTGGACTGAATGTGGATGGCAAAAAACCGAGTATTGTGCTGAAACATGGGAGAGTCCAGCAATGCATTGCAATGGACTGTGTTAATTGGCTCATTAAAAGGAAAGCAATGAAACCACCCACACCCCCTCCCTCTCGGAGAGGGTGTGGGTGGTTTCATTGCTTGATATCCTAACCACAAAGATATACGCAAAATCTTTCGATCGAACTGATTAAGTTTGGTAACAATAGAAAATGTAATTGTGTCTCATTAGCGACAGTTGAGGAGCGGAAAAAATATCTCCCTATTCCAAACTATTTCCTGCTACAGAACACAGCTCTAAACTCACTCTAAAACAGACAAAACGAATACAACTTCACTACATTACTAAAAACAACCTCAACTTAAAGACAGCTTCATAAACTATCACGAAATGTTTCGTTCAAGAAACAATATCCGACAAATATCCGTAGGAGTGCCGTCAGCTGGTTATTTCACTTAAACTTCTAAAACTCGTATCCTATACTAAGTAGGTTCTATTCTTAGTAGATCCATAAAAAGTGCTTGCGAATCCCTGTAGCGAGCTAGTGTCGGTGGAATAGTCGGGTATGTGATAGCTTAGTTGAAACTTCCCGTTTTAGGGTTACGGATTTTGGCAGCAAACGATAATGTTGTGTGTTCTATATTTTTGGACAAATTTTAAAATAATGACTTGGTTGGTTGACTGGTAGAGAATGCCTAAGGCATTAAGTCCGCCTTTGTACCTTTTGTGCGAAAAGTTATAAATAAATAAATGTAAGTAGTTTAGAAGCAGTACTTGGTAAGGCTAATGGTACGTCCAATACACCTTGAACTAACAAGTACCTACTCCATTTCGGGCCAAGAAAAATAGATAATCAATACAGGAGAGGTGAAAAAATGTTGGTCAGAAAACTATTTCTTAATCACAAACTAGTTCAGTTATGGGCCGGCCATATTAGCCGTAGAACCGATGGCCGTTGGGGTAGACGTGTTCTTGAGTGGAGACCGTGAATCGGCAAACATAAGGTAGGACGACTTCAGGCTAGGTGGTGCGACGATTTTCGCAGGGTGGGTGGTAGCAGCTGGATGAGAGTTGCCGAGAATCGAGCTAAATGGCGTGCAACTGGAGAGGCCTATGTCCAGCAGTGGACTGCTGTAGGCTGATGATGAAGCTAGTAGTTGAATATCACACAAAATACATAAGAACCTATGCCTGTTAACTTTTATTATTTAATGTTCCAAGTATATGCTGTTGGCGTACCTATTTAAAATAATTAAATAAATCACTCAGAAAACAATTATGATCATTCAATCACTGATCGTGTTACTGCTGCAATACCTTGACCTACCTCTAAGAAACAATGTCTGATTGTCTGCACTAAGAAAAAAACTGAATCACCAAAGCACAAAATGTCCGAACACATTATATTGACTAGCGACATACAAGTAATGAAAGCTCTAAGAATAGAACCCGACAAGGGTTCCCAAAGGAATCCACTTCTATACCGTTCTTATCATCATGATAGGTAGATGGAAAAGTAACTGCAGTTTTATTAACGAGTGTGTTGCTGCAGCAATACCACTAAAAAGTGTGCCACTAATAAAGATAAAATCAAATCACCAAATCAAAAACACAATGTCGAAACACAAAAATATCGACTATCGACATAAAACGAATGAAAGCTCTGAGAATAGTCCCCCTTTCCCCAAAGGAGTCTACTTCCATACCGTTCGCTATTTACTGCTTTCGTCTCGCAAATCAATATTGCATGTCGCAGATGCATCGATCCTTGAAAATGTTTATGCCAAACAAAATTGTCGTCGAGCTGTAGAGTATTTTGTAGGCTATTAATAAACTTTTACGGAAGAGAAGTTAGTAATAAAATATGTATATCAATGAGTTGAACTGTAGCAAGCATTACCATAGCTACATTTTAAGAACCCGGAAAAAATAGATGGAGATAGAGCCACAGACGAGATAACATTCATAGATTAAAAAAAAAAACTCATGGAATGCATAACCTCCACCTTCTTTGAAGTCGGTTATAATTAAAGTTCCTGCTATTGATACTTTTATTAACATTTAACCACTACCTCAGAAAGGTGATAGCTTATTTAGGCAAGGATGAAAGATAGAGGACACGTTCATTCCGTATTTGTCTTTTTTTCCAAAACCAGTTACTTGTGACAAAAACAAAACAGAAAGAGCAAGGTAAACTCTCGTAAACTCTCGTTTATTTCCCCCTTACATAACGTGTGCATATAAAACAATGCCACAACACGTAAATGATAGTGTAAACGTTGGTTATTTTGACGAGGAGCCGACGGAGGCATGTCGGAGGCGTGCCGCCAGCGCGGGGGCGGAATAAATAAGTTCTACACACTTTGAATATTGATCTGTGTATGCGCTCGATGACGTAGTACAATGTGTGCTTGTATATTGTGAAGGAAGGCTTAGTGCAATGCAACTGTATAGTGAGCAGTCAGTGGGTAAGCATAAACAGTGGCCATGTGTTTAAAGTAGTGGATGGTGTACCGGTGGTTGGTTACTGTTTATTTGCCAGACCACGTGACCGGTTAAAATATCTGGCTGTATTCAAACGCCTTTACTGAAAAAACTTCCTAAATCTGAACTTGTGTTAATGTCCTTGAGTCAGTTAGCTATTTGGTTAAGGTTCACTGTATTCAACTGCCGATCTTAACGACACTACCTTACTAAACTGTTTTTGTTTTGGATCTTTACTACCTAAATGGCTATGTATTTGACTAAAATACTCATCAGCGTAACGTAACGTACGGCTGACTTTTCGGTCATGTCATGTTTGTTAGTTTTAAGGCACGATAAATAGCAAATTTTTTGGTGATTGACAATTGCGCATCGCAGCACCAAATCGAGTGTTTTGTTTCGTGAACCTAAAATAAGGGAGAGTTTGCCTACTTAGTGAAAAATTTATAGAGTTCATTGATCATTGTTCTCAGGTTCAAAACAGAGTTTGATATTAATAGTTAAGTCAAATGACCACCAAAATAAAAGTAAAATTTGCAGTTTTAATTAAATTTAAAAATAAACGCACGGCTCTTTGGATTACTTTATATTTTTATATATTTATTTTTTTGTTATTTATTTATCATCAAGTAACGATAGACTCATTACAAAGCAAAATATCAATAATAATACACAGACAAATGTAGGAAAAAGAAGTACAATCAAAAACTTTTGTTACTTGAATTTCCAGTATTACGCTCTTTTTTTGGGTTATTCCCGCTCGGTAACACCCTTTCGTCAACAGTGTTGACGAAAGGGTGTTACCGAGCGGGAATAACCCCTTTTTTTGAGCTCTGTTTTACGATTTATTTATCATAATACCTATTTAGTTTTATGAAATATTTTTATATACGTCTTTTCTTTAAACATTAGACAATACAGTAATTTTTTTTTCTGGCTTGTAATTTGTACCAATTTGCCATAAACTGTGCGACTTTTCGCGTTTTCGGTGTCCTACGTTTGGACAGCGATGATTTATTAACCCTTTCGTGCACACTTTAGGTAAGTTTTCCATACTTCAAAAATAACAGACTTACACTATAACTTGCCTATACAAATATTATGACACGCACAAACCCAGACAGTCAAAACAATTAGCAAGTACCCTCGCAAATGGAAACTAAACACAAAGAGTTGTGTTATCGTGTGTCAAATGTCTAGACTTGTAAAACTTTGAAGAGTAAATTAGATTTAGTCTGAGTGTAACAGAAACCGTTGCTAGCCTCAGCACTTATCGAGATGCGCTTAGCGTGTTTTCACTGGGCAGATGCATTTCTTGTTCTTATTTTTCTCTCGAGCTGGTGCGACGTACACGTGAATAAGGCCTGGAGCAAACGATTGTTACTTTATGGCGCAATACTTAGTGCGTCATAAAATGGATAGCATTAACTCCCTGGTTTATAAACGTTGTCAAAAGTTTAATAATTACTCTCTTAGTCTCTTACGTTAAGCAACGTTTGTGTTTGATGGATACGTAATGTAAATGATATCCATGAATGACACATGTCGCGCAATAATTGCAAGCTGATGATTATAATGCGCACAAAACCTCGATACCTACCTACCGTCTCCCGATAGCTCTAAATCTAATGCCATTGCGAAGACAGCAAGATTGGCAGCCGGGCTGATGGCCCAGTGGCTTACTAAAGTAGGTACTTACTCTTCATTCGTAATGCTCTTTTGTTGTTTCCTCCTTAAAAATCATGTTCTGAAACCTTTTTTCACTGCTAATGTATGATTTTGCAGTAGTGGTGTAAGTGTATGTCCGTATGTCATTTAATGACGGGTACTCTTAGGAACTAGGATGGTCCTTAAATGGAACGTTTCCTCATTAACAGAGCCAGTATAAACTGCTGTTTTCTTTTGGCTTCATATTGCGCTGGTTACCGTTAAGTTTTAATGCGAGTAGGTACATGAAAAATGTTGTCAGAAAACTTCTATGAATATAACGAGGGTAGTTCACTCATTTGGGCATCTCATTATCGGAGTCCAAGTTCGACATGGTGTGGGTATTAAATAACAGTCTCAACACTGATTACAACCGTCTATTGATTCACTCCCGTTAACAAATTATCAAAATCTTAAGTAATCAAGCCGATGGAAACTGATTAAGATACAGGAACGCGGTAAGTTCGACCCAGGCTGGCAGCACGACCTCTCGTACTTGTGTCTAACCATCAAGTCAAGTCCGTCGCCTGTTATGTCAAATACGTCCAATGTCAAAGAATGACAACTGACAGCTGCAAAGCTCTGTATCGACCTCACCCAAGCATACTGCTTGAAGTTTCCGACAAACTATAATAGATGGCGTTATTCTAAATTAAGCAATAATCCATAGCGATTCTCATATTTGTGCCTGTGTTGGTTCTGCGACAAATAAATAAAATTGGTAACTACTATCCTTTTTTTCTGCAGAGGGACAACATACTTGGTAATAAAAAACACGTTTAGCGCTGGACGGTAGACACAAACTGTCAATATTTTATCAATAAGGGTCCTTAAATTCTGTTCATATTAATATCTACCAAATTGCCGAGCAAAAATATCGTGCCTCAAAAAACAACGGACACACTCAAAATCGCAACGAAACGGATGCCGAAATAAGAACGACAAGGGTTGCACTGTGCTATTCATATAAATCTGTGCATTACATACATAGGTACAAGGCAAATTAGATAGGTAGGTACAAACGAGTGCAGTTTATTCGGGATGATACCGTCCGGTCTAGAGTAGGTATTATTTATAGGTAGGTACATGTACCTATAGGTTGATCCGACTTCTAATCATGTACCTATTGGTTGAGCTATGAAATTTAAGATTGCATTGAAGCTTATGTTGTCTGGGACCCAGGTGTATTCGAAAGGGATATATCCATTTTAATTGAGTGTGTACTGAGCTAGGTATTTAAGGTTTATACAAACAGGGTTTCTATGTGTGGTGTTACGTCATCAGACAACGATTACTTCTCATGTTTCTGCTCGTTACTACGTAAGCATGTTTTGTTGTGGTCGTAGATGGAAAAGGCACTTCAAATATTTCCTCTTGTTTCAGTATAGTCTACGGTACCTATAAGATGTTACTGAGATAGATGGCTTTATTGAAAACTAAAGTAGTTATATATTTTTGGAACGAAGATCTTAATCCCGGCTTGCGGTAGGAGTTGACTGGTAGAAATCATCACGTAACGAAAAAGCGTTTTAAATAAAATAAAATAAATAAACGTTTATTTCAGACTTTCCGTCCATAGGCCCCCCATGCTACTTTCATGGTTTTGAGGGTGCAAAAGCCGATAGTGGGGTCAAAATGAAAATTCAAGATGGCGTCAAATTTATTAGAGCTTCTAAAAACTTTTACTATATGAATCTGTATTAAAATTAATTAAATTAATAAATTCACACGTTATTTCTCTCTCTGTCACTTTCTGTCTTATACGAGTGTTTTTTAATTCTATTATTCGAATCTTAAGTTTATGACACAATGCACATAATTATTTACAATATGGCAGCTACCTTATACGTATAATTCATGTAGGTTAATTCAGAATTCTGTGAATATAAATCCCCATTTCGCAGTAAACTCAAAGAGCAGTAACATTCGAGAGCAATCACATGATTCCAGCTAATTACGTGCTTTCTAAGAAACTTGAAAAACATTTTAATTAACTGAGATTCGTTATTAATTATTCTAATTAATTTCGTCTGTATTTCGAGTTATCAGAAATTCGTGATGTGCTGACATGTGTGCGCGTAAATTTCATATTCTTTGAACAAACAAACTGGATAATAACAATAATTATTTATTTACATTTCAGATAACAAGATCCATTTTGTTAGTTAAAAGAAGCTTCAAACTAAGATAATTCACACATAAACGCATACAATTTTTGAAGAACGGACAGTCATACCTGTCCGTTACCACACTCAGGATGCTGTCGCTATTCACACGCACTCTGTGCAGCAGTGACGCCGCTTTCTTACGTAAGATCGCCGCGAAACCATCTGTGCGTGCCTCCGTGAACATGGCGGACGCGCTGTAAAACGGAGGAAGCCTCATCAGCATCCTGAATGCGTTATTGTATTAGACCCGCAGAGCACTGACAGCCCTTTGCGTGAATGAAACTAGAAATAAACTAAATAATGCCTAAGGACGGATTTCTCCAATGAAATTGAACGCAATCAGCACATCTAAACCGTTTTCAAGTGTTTTAAGTGTCACAGTAGTTGTGGAATTTTAACACTGACTGCTCTAGAAAGCAGTGAAATTGGTACTAAATATACTATAGGTACATGAAATACCGCGTTGAAATGGATAAGGCCTCGCCTCTCATTCACGAGGTTGTGGGTCCAAATCCGGGCAAGTACCAGTGTGATTTATTATATTTTTTATAAACTACCATATCATTAAGAAATCTCGATGTTTTGTCATAGGCCATCAGAATAGGTTAATCAGCTCCAAGATCTACAATAAAGTAAATAAAAGCATCGATATTTACCGCTTACTCGTTCTGTCTTGAGAGTAAACCTGACTCACTGCTGCACTGGTTGAAAACATGAAATCTCTGTCATATGATGCAACAGATTTTTTTTTGAAAACATAAAACACACACCCTCACTCACACACACCCTCACTCACAAACACCCTTACTCACACTACCACCCCACACTGCACCACACCTCAACTTAGACAGCTTGCGTATTTTTTATTATATTTTTGCACGTTTACGAATAATCTGTACCCATGTCATAGTTAGGTCTGGAACAAAGTGTTTCTTATGTTTAGACGGGGGTTGACAGCTGCGATAGTTTTTGAATTTTGTAGCTATCACCATTTTCATTGCAATACTTATGTCAGTTTGTTTTTGTTCCAAAATAAAAAAACTTTTACAATCTTTTTTTTTTCAAGTCTTAATACCGTGCTAAGCAGGGTCAGGTCACTAGTAATTATTATAAGTCTACAATCGTCAATCCGCCTTGAGCCAGTGTGGTGATCAATTCTCATGCCATCTCTTTGCCCTGCAATAAAACAACAATAGGCTGGCAATCATAAAAAAATAAAAAAAAAACTTACACACACTCACCACACACACATCACACACACTACACAAATATTACACATACACATACCATACCCTACCTGAAATCATTCCTCCAGTCTACACTCTGGAATTCGTACCTCGAGCCCCAAGATACAGACTTACTGTCTAGTTTCGGGCTCACTGCCAAATAATATATTGTAACCTAGCTGTAGGTAGTATTTTAAGCTACTCATGTCGTCTCAACTTGCTGTTAGCCTGTGAACCTGCTTACTGTAATACCTGGAAAGTAAATTAATCTGTATTTCTCTCACCTGTAGTTATAATAAAAAGGTTGCAGTTCAACAGCCTCCACAAGTGAGCTTTTCCAGTGTCAAAGCGCGGTGAACCCTGGGCCCATGATTCAAATCGTTAGATTTACCCTCACTTCGTACTTATGTCGAGCGATAAGTGTCAATACTGAGAAGTGTGTGCTCACACAGCCCAAGAGCATTATTACATCCCATGCATACGTATAAGACGACGTTTCCATGGCAGTCACTGCGACATTGTGTGAGTCTGACACACGGGTGTCAAAACGAAATAGAAACGCGACGATGCGATGTTTTGACAGGGCGAATCTAACAATTTAAATCTTTACCCTGGACAGTCAACTCCACCTGCTGATCATTGCCTACTCTGAACTCTTATTTATCGTTTATGCAATAATCTATGGGAAATTCATACATTTGCTAACGAGAAAGTCTTATGCAACGCGTTTTGCAAAGTTTTACCAAATTCTTCTTAATTTAACTGTTGAAACTTTCAATACCAAGTTGCTTACTTCTTCATTACCATTGCTGCTGCTGATAAGTACTATTATCCTAAGTTTATCATGAATTCTTACAAAAATTTAAAAAATAATTATATAAACGCTCGCAAGTTTTTTTCTTCATCCTAAGTTTATAGTGGAAGTTTTAGGTCTTAAAACTTTAGTGTTATTAAAGTATTTATGGATTATCCAAAATGTAGTAAACAGAAGCACCTAAGTTAAAAGAAATACTGCGTCTAGTCTAAGTCGTTTCTGAACTGTCTTCAAAATATTTGGACACTAATCCAATGCTTATCTTCATCGTTTGCAGGATAGAGTTACTTTAAAGAATATAATATTTCATTAAAGTAAGAATCGTGAATAGCTTTTAGTTCGCGGTAGACGTTTTTTTACCTACTGCTTATGGTCCTGAAAAACTCAGCTTAGTTCTACCATTAAACGACCCTCCCGCATAAGTTTTATTATACAGGGTTATTGGTAAAACACCATCCACCTCTTAAGGGGTCATTGTACTCATCATTAAGAACAACTTTTACTATGGGACTAAATATGAAACTTGCTGTTCCCTACATTTATGTTTGCAGAACTCGTCAAAGTGTAGGGAACAGCTGATTTTTTTTTCGCGATTTCATTTTTGGTCCCATAGTAAAAGTTCTTCATAATGATGAGTACAATGCCCCTTAAGAGGTTGATGGTGTTTTATCAATAACCCTGTATAAACTCACGCCTTTTTCCCATGAGTGTAGGCAGAAACTACAGAACACCACCTGCTACGATCCTTACATACACCTTTTGCTTCGTTTGCATCTGGCCATACACGCTTGTTGGTTGCGAGTACCTGCTACGCACTTGACTTTCCTGAAGAACATCGTCGTCGTCGTCCCCATTGTGGTTTTCTTATAGTTTGCTTTCATTATCAGCCCACAATGTTCCCACTGCTGGGACACAGGCCTCCTCTCTATGAGAGGGAGTGGTGGATGTCACATGTCTTCGAATTTTTTGTTCTAGGACATGCCGTATTCCTCACGATGTTTTCCTTCACCGTTTTGAGAGCAGTGGTGATGAAAATAACTTGCACAAAGTAAAGCGCCTGCCTGGGTTCAAACCTAGGACAGCTCGTAAGTCGCAGCAGTTACCACTAGGCCACGACTGCTCCTCTAGGCCACCACTGCTTCTACTAAGCCACCACTGCTCCTCTAGGCCACCACTGCTCCTACTAGGCCATCACTGCTTCTACTAGGCCACTAGTGTTCCCACTAAGCCACCACTGATCCTCTAGGCTACCACTGCTCCTACTAGGCCATCACTGCTTCTACTAGGCCACTAGTGTTCCTACTAAGCCACCACTGCTCCTCTAGGCCACCAATGTTCCTACTGGGCCACCACTGCTTCTAATAGGCCACCGCTGCTTTCTGAAGAACATTTTCATCGTCCCCATCGCCGTTTTCTTATAGTTTGCTTAATAATCTGTACCAGTGATCAAAATACCGTTTAAAACAGTAATCTCCCCAAACAATAGCCCGACGGCAAGTAAAATCAATCAATACATTGTACCAGGCACCCAGAATACAATAGAGCATCACAAAGCGACGAAGACGATAGAAATGGTCCTCGAGACTAATTATCGAGCATCTCAAGAATGGCACCGCTGTCTCTACAAGTTGAAATTCCAATTTGTCATAGAACGTATTACGTTGGACGGACGCAACAAAAGCCGGGTCTTGCTTGTGCACGGCCGACGATGGCTGGAGGGACGTACGGTCTTGGAAATATAATATTGTACGGTGTCGAAATAAATGTTTTGGGTTACAATTTTGTTTGATTTGAAACAATTGAAAGATGAATGAAAACGATTCAGCTAATTGCCTACTCAAATGACCTTTCTTTGGAATAATTCGTCGAATCGTTGAGCTCCTTAACTTCTGAGTTGAGCTTCACGATTGCTGACAATTGCGTGCACTGACTGGATAGGTCCACTCAATCTGTGTGTTTCTTTCCTCACAAGACCATTTCAGACACCGATCTACATAGTCTACCGCATGATCTGACCAAGATTTTGTCTGGACTTTAAAACAGACTGTGACCTCTGAGTTTGTTTCGGCCTTTCTTCTCAGAGTAGTCTGAGAGGAAATGCCGGCCTAATCTAGTTTTAAAAAAATATGATTGACGTGTAAAAGTGTTTGTACAAACTTACTTAGAGAAATAAAATCATTTATCATTGATTTTCTTGTTTCACCTTGGGTATCTTTAGGTGCAAATTGGGACGAAAAACTGTACAGGGCGGCAGGAACATCGACGTGCAAACTGAAACTATGAATTCAGCACATAATTCTAGAACCCCTAACGTAGCTACTCTTAGCCATATAAACATACATACAATATATTTTTCATCCCACCATCTCGGAAAGAGTATTTTTAATCTTCAATATCTGAGTAGAAAAGCCGTTTTTATTCTCTAGAGGATAAAGTAAATTGAATTTAGAACATCGTGTGCACTAAGTTTGTGAATTAAAAAAAACATTAAACCTATTTACTGCTACCTCTATGGTGCCGAATATATCATACAACTTTTTTTTAATTTGTTAAAAACTCAGACTCGGAACCTTCTTGGTGTTCTTTTTTCAATTTGCTTTGTACGCGGTTCTTTACGCGGCATTTTTTCACGTCATTGTTAAACCTTATATTAAAAACAAGAAACTTGAAAACAAGTGAAAAAACTAAAATGAGTGATTCTAGCGACGAGGAAGTTTGCTTGACGCCAACAGAATTGACTGAAACTGTTAATAATGCGCAAATGAGCTTTCTCCCTCAACAATCACGCGAGAAGTATTTAAAACAGTACGATATGTTGAACACGTGGCGACTAGCAAAAGGAGCCAAAACTTTCTCAGAAAACGTTTTGCTGGCATATTTTATAGAATTATCCGAGAACAAGAAAGCAAGCACTCTATGGAGTACGTATTCGATGCTAAAAGCAACAATAAAGATGAAAAAAAGACAAACATATCGATACCTATCCTAAATTAGTGGCATTTTTAAAAAGAGCCTCATCTGGTCATCAACCAAAAAAATCGAAGGTTTTCACAGTATCTGATATTGAAAAGTTTCTTAACGAAGCACCCGATTCCGTATATTTGGCGGCAAAAGTAAGTCAGTTGCACATTCAGTATCTACTTAAGTATATTAATCTCAATTAAATAGTATACTTAGTAGATGTTGATAGGCATAATTATGCGTTCATATCAATTTTATTCATTTATCTACTACAATACTCTTTACGTTACAGGTTGTTCTTATTATTGGAATAAACGGAGCATGTCGAACTAATGAACTAACACAACTTAATGTCAAAAACATTGAGAAACATTCAGATGACTTACTATTAATTAATTTACCTAATACAAAGACAAAAAGAGACCGCAACTTCGTCATTCGCAAGGAATACGTAACGATTGTTGAGAAATATCAAGCCTTACGCCCGCCTAACACTCCAATCAATCGATTTTTTCTACAGTATCGCAATGGAAAGTGTGTTAGACAGCCTATGGGTACTAATAAAATTGGCAGTATCCCACGAGAAATAGCAACATTTCTTGAACTTCCAGAACCCCTGTTGTACACGGGTCATTGTTTCCGACGAACTTCAGCCACACTTTTGGCTGATTCTGGAGCTGATCTCCTGTCCCTTAAGCGCCACGGAGGCTGGAAGTCCAATGCAGTTGTAGAGGGATACATAGAGGATTCCATCCAAAATAAGTCTAAAATATGTGAAGGCATCGTAGGAGCTATTACACTGAAAGAGCCTCAATCGGATCCTTGGACTGGCCCTTCTACATCAAAAATAAGCCGTTATGAAACACCTAACCATCTCCCTCTCTCTCCAACATTCACGCCAAGGGAATCCGATGAATCGGTACAACTATTAAGTATGACAGATAGTTTACCGAAAAACAGTACACAAGTGACTAACACCAATATTACAGTACCAAACAAAAATATTACACTCAATTTAAATAACTGTAGCAACGTTACTTTAAAATTTTCTTAATTATACCTTAGTATTATTTTGTTATAATTTAAAGATTATTCTGTAATACTTACCTGTCATAATGTAGTAATTAATACCTAAACTGAAATAAAAGTGTACCTATCTTGTGATTGTAAACGTTTTTTTTTTGCATTTAGTCATTTCCTCGCTGAGGTGGAATGAAAAGTTACGTGTTGCACTCGAGTGCAAAGATTTTTCACCTCGTGCTCTTTTGATTCCCTCGCTAACGCTCAGGATTCTAATTTTGAATCACTCGCTGCGCTCGTGATTCAATTTTAGAATCCTTCGCTTGCTCGGTCATCAAAATTGAACACGCGGTTAAAAAGCAACTTTGCACTCTTGTATAACAAATAACTATTAATCTACATACGGTACAAACAAAATTATGTTTAAATAAATATATTTACAAATAATAATAATTTAAATATTTTAACATACGTATTTGACACTACCTACTAACTATTATAATATATAATAGATTAATAATAAACAAACTAGTAATCTTAATAAATAAATCCCATGTAGCTATATATCATAAATAACTTAACAATAATAAGTTAGAAATATAAATTAATGAACACAATAATAACAACCATAGAAGTACTTCAATCGCAGTGAAACAATCACTGTGTCATGGGCCTTAGTAAACATGTATTGTATCCCTCAACTCATGCACACCTACCCGCAATATAGTTTTCGTGTGAACATTTTTTTCTCTCTACAACTACCCTTTTACTAAGACTGTTACGAAATCCTAATGTAATTTTGTCATAGTACTAACCCACTACGCCAATCGGCTTAATGTATGTTTAAGCTAAAATATTGTATTGTCTCTGTAAGTGATTGTGTAAATCTTTTGAGAAAATAAATGATGTCTAAAACCGTAAAAAAAATTCGTCGTTTATCAAATAAAAAAAACCTGCTTTTTCACAGAAAAGTGCAATACTTCGCGGACAAAATGTATGGAACATCTCATCATCTGCCTATCCTTTTCCCAACTATATTGGGGTTGGCTTCCAGTCTAACCGGATGCAGCTGAACACCAGTATTTTACATGGAGCGACTGCCTATCTGACCACCACAATCCAGTTGCTGGGTAATACGATACCCCTTGGTTAGACTGGTTGTCAGAATCTCGGGTTTCTGACGACCCGTGACGACGGTCAAAGATCTACAAATGACAGCCGGGACCAACAGCTTAATGTGCTTTCCGAGGCACGGAGGGCCGGAGGGATCTTGGTATGTAAAGATGGTTAAACATCACGGACCGACCGCGCCAAGCGTAGCTTAACCTGATCGATCGAACCGTGCGGCTGCTATTGCTTAGCCACAAGCTCGTCTATCAAACATCTATTTTTTTTAAATAACCGACGATAAATTTAAACGGTTCAGAATCTTGTACTGAATCTATGGTATCCAATTGCGCGTCGATGTCGCTGCCACATATGAAAAAAAAGAACATTTCTTAGGACGTACGTATAATTACCACTGCTGAATTTTTTTTCTCAAACATGCTTGGAAAGGAGAATGAGTAATGATGGGCCCACCTCTCAATAGGAATAAGACACTCATAAATGAATAGGTATGTTTATGCAGAATAAAACTTATTATTACGACTAAGGTCAAAAGTCAGTACTTTCGGAGTTATACTACTTATTATACTGCCATAAAAGTGACCGTAGTTTACTTCGTTATTTATTTATTTATTTATTTAAATGCCTTAAAACTATCATTACAGGTCTTACAAACCTAATGCGATAGCGAAGTCACATACACACAATTAAAAATAAGTCATAACTACATCTCAGGATCATAAAAATCATTGTTTGTAACATAATGTAAACAATAGTACTTTTGCGAATTCACCCCAGTGACATGTAAATATATCCATTTTGACCTGAATATAGTTGATGGTGCGAATTGCTCGAGTTAGAGGGGTTTTGGCCAGCAAGTTGGTCCTGGCTGCTGGCACGACCAGCAGTGGCGGGGGCCGTCGCCTCCACACATAACGATCGGGAACGTACAAGTGCAACTGCTGCAGCACTCCTGGGTTGTGCTCTATGCCTCGGAGAAGTTTCACCATGTACGAGACCAGAGCAAATTCCCGTCGCACCCCGAGTTGATTGTACCCCACCATACCCAGTACGAATAGAGTGGGGTACATCAATGGGTAAAATGGGTATACCCCATAAAGCTTCCTATACAGGTGGCGCGTGAATTTGTTCTGGATTCGCTCCAACATCACTGAGTACTTAGCCTCATGTGGAGCCCATATGATAGCACTATGTTCCAGATGGCTCCTGACTAATGCGTCATACAGGACCCTGATGGCTGTGATGCTGGTAAAGTCTCGCGTCTGTCTCAGAACAAACCCCAAGTTTCTAAATGCCTTTTTGCAAATCTTAGTTATATGACCGCGAAACGATAGTTCAGGAGTGAGAACAACCCCTAAATCACTCACCTGTGTGACTCGTTGCATCGGTACTGCATCCACTACGTACTCGTAGAGTAGAGGTGCACGTGCGCGGGTGAAACTTATCACCGAGCATTTGGATACGTTGAAGTAGAGCTTGTTCTCATGACTCCATTCCACTATCCTATCAATGTCATCCTGCAAACGTCTGCAATCAGACTCCGTCCTGACCTCAGACAGCAATTTGAGGTCATCTGCGAATAACAAACAAGATCCATTTTTGACGACTTCTGGTAAATTGTTTATCATTATTATAAATTCTAGAGGCCCCACGTTGCTGCCTTGACTCACACCGGACCAGGTGTAATACGGATCAGATTCACAGCCGTTGCAGTCAACATACTGCTGTCTGCCTTGCATATAGCTAGCTAAGAACTGCAGTAGATGTGGTGTGCCCCCGATTTCTGCTAACTTGCGTAATAATATGTCATTATCGACGGTGTCGAATGCTTTTTTGAAGTCAAAATAAGCAGCGTCAACTTGCACACCAGCATCAGCATCAGCAGTTATAAGATAAACTATGGCCAGACTCAAAACGGACGGCACCTATCTGCTTGCTCCTTACCTGCGCCCCCACCCTACCCGCTGCGCCCGCCGCTTGCCCGGGCGCATTTGCAAATGGCGATCAGTCATATTGCAGTGAACATCTTCGAGACGGTTTATACGTTATAGAAAAATGTACAGACAAAACGATTTACATGATTTAATAGAATATAATATACCAGCAGAGAATGTGTGGTTGCTGCGTGGTAGGATACAGTCACGCCACGTAAGAGCAAGAATATACTATTGCTATATATTAATTGATCGAAACCAAGTTGGAAGAAACGCGATATCACAATATTATTGCTCTTGCTTGACCGGACGGCGAACTGTAGGAAGTTGCGCTCACACTATTTCTTTGATTTGGTACCTAGGAGTTGGGAGACATCAACCATTCGTGGCCCCCGTGGGTTTTTTAAATGATGTAATTGTCTTTGATGTCCAAGACGAATAATAAATCTCTTTTGTTTTAAAGTGTACTTATTATTACTATTTTACCTTATAAGTATCCATAAAGAATATGTTAGACTGACGACTTTAAGACGTCGTATCTCCGAAAGTACTAACATTTGACCATAGTTATATTAGTAACTAATGTTCCACTTAAAAAGCCCTATCCAACGGTATATCAGATGTTACTATTGAAGGGTGGGCCCAGACTCCATACATTCATTTCCCATTGTCCTTTGAGCATTATTTTGACAACCTTCTTCGAGATAAATCGAAATTGTTGTACTGGCCAAATACATGCGAGCAGCGGCCGGCAAAAGTTGTATGAAAATCCATATCGGTCAAGGTTTAGCGGCCAATTAAATTACATAGTAAACTCATAACTATCGTATAATTTAAAAATGGAACGATCTTTTACTCCGAAACATGGCAACCAAGGAGGTAAATTATCAAAGGTTTTATTTAAACGAACTGGCTTACAAATAGAAAGCTGTTTATTGAAAAAAAAAAGCAAATGAACACTTTAGCGCGGGAACAAATTGTTGTTCGTCGTTGATTTTGAAAAGTAATTGTATTTTAATTTCCGCGCATTATTTGAGAAAAGTACTATACAAGCCTTGGCCACAACGAGGCATCGATGGATTTACGTATCAATCATCGATGCCTCTTTTGCTGGCCGCTGCAGTAACGTACTATTTTGTGAATTCTAATTAAGTCTGTCGAGACCCACACATATTCAATGACAATAACAATAAGCAGTGTTAACAAAACACAACATCATAGTGATTTGTACAATGTAAGTACTACTAAATATACTATCGTTGACAACCATAATTCTACGTTTCACAGACTTCCATTCTACGTCTGCTGCCTTTATACGTTCTTAACAGTTGCTTTCATTGTTGAGGCTTCATCTGCAGTTAGAGATGCGGGCGCGATACAAATTGTACCCTTTTCTGCTCCTAATAGGATTTGGATTTTATATTGTGTTAGACCGTAATTGTAAGTTGTCTCGGCTGCAGCGCTTTGGGAATAGAATTGTGTAATAATGTTGGTACAATTTCTGTTGGTAATCCTGAGTTGGATAACGCAGAGGAAATTAAAACATATTAGATAATGTTGTAAAGCCTAATAAATCGAAATATGGGGTGCCAAAATGTATGAAATTAAATATGGGACATGCTTGGATAAAGATTATACATTTCCATAATGTTTATTTTTCTTTCCCTTGGTGTTGATGAAATCTGTAGTCATTATGTATATTTCCTCTAAGTATAAACTTTGCAAATTTGCGGCCATAATGAATTATTATTGAACTTCAGTCAAAATAATATCGGAACCTTTATCGTTTGTATGCAAAATAATTACCAACACAATAGTCACGCTTTTGCTCTCAGCTCACTGAACGTGGAAACGATGTACTTATTATTTTTCGATTCAGCACAACAGTGCATGTAATCGTCTGTTTATTTCCCACTTTGACCCCTAATTACAGGCAATAAGGTCGCTAATTGCGCAGGAATTCGGTTCACAATATCACAGGTTACAATACAACCATAAGCTCCAATAAAGCTTTTGTTTGTTAGGCTGTGCACCCTTTCTCATATTGTTCCACACGAGTGGTTTCATGTGTTTGCTCAATCTAATTGCTACTCAGTCATTGTGGGTATCCATCTGTATGAAATCATATTGCGAATGGAAAACCCGTGCGCATTTGTTAGCTCGGCGGCGGCTGATACGGTACTATTAAATTTTGTAATAGGAACAGTGTGGGTAACGTAAATGCTGACTTGATTTTCCTTTTGCCGAATGAATGCCCGTGCAGATAGAAAGGGAGCCCGCAAAGTTACAGAACTATTGGACACTTTGTCTTAAAGGCTGCCCCTATAAATCCAGTAAAACTTTCCTAACATTGTAGATGAAAAAGTAGGGGCACGGGATTAACAAACAATATGTAACTTTACACAGCTTCATTGCATAGAAGTTGACGTAAGGATAACATTGAAAGACTTTTCAATAAAAGTGCTGTAAAAAGTAGAAGGGAGAAAGTATAAAATAAAGCACGAATAAACCTATTCAGAGGAGCTCAGATTTCTAAATGAACAAGTATGTTGAATGAGGAATTTAATTAAAAATCAGATTCCATTCAACATAAGTTCCGCCTTGAAATATTATTCGTGTTCTTTATTAATAGAGTCTTCAATGGATTATGCGTCGTACCTACTGGAATTATTATTTTTGGTTCCGTTCGATATTTTCTCGTGAGCTACTTAGTGGTTCGCTCAGCGACTATAGGTTTGGAGTCCACAATACGCTTTTTCATTACGGAACTCCTTGGACAGAGTTTAATAGAGTCGTTCTATTTTAAAGAAACGTTTGTTTAAAAATCAGACATTCCGGTCGTATATTATCTGATAAGCCGGTAACCTACGCTGGTAACCGGCTTACCTATTTTATCAGAAGCTGATACTGTGATAACAGAAAATTTCGTATTTTTAAGATAATTTAAATATTTTTATTAATATTTTAAATCGTACAATGAAAATGTGTGGCAAATTATTGAAGTGATCGTTTGGTACGACCGTTAAGTTCGTATAATTTGTTACGTAGAAGAAAAATACTTTATATCAAATAGGTCAACCTTTAGATTTCTGTAACTTTACAGGAAACACGGGACCATTATCAAAGAGATCAATATATATTATATACAAGGTGTAACAGAATAAACGCAAGTCCTGAAAGCAGTTTGCTCATAATTGACCACTGAATCGATTTCAGTAACTATTAATATATATATTTTTTCAAATTTTATATATTTTGATGAAATACTGACCGCAGATCGAGCCAAAGAAAATTAAATCTTGTTTCAAGGCAATAAGATTCCATTTTAAATACATAAAGTAATGTTAGGGTCAACACAATTTTCTTAACAAAATTGTAAGTTTAAAAGAAATATTGTTTTGATCATTGTATTATGTTTTTAACTCAATACTCTAATTGGGGTGTCTGAGGTCTTGCGTTAATTATGGTACATGTTGTATATATATTTTTTTTTAATTTGGAATGGTTTGCTCTTGACTCTAGTCTAGGTCAGTGGTGACAGAGACAGAGTCGACGATGGAGTGAGCTTACCCAAAAGAAGCCTGTTCACTCTCACTTTGAAGAGATTAGTGTTGTATGCATTCGGAAAAACAGACGCAGGTAGAGAAATAATCTTGATATGAACTCAAAACTCAAACTCAAAACTCAAAGCATTTATTTCAAACAAACCAATTACAGGCACTTTTAAATTGTCAAGGTGTCGGTCACTCAGAAAGATGAAGCTAGTTGCCCATTCCAAAGCGTAGTAGGTACCTGTGGACAAGAACGGGCAAGAAACTCCATGGACACTCTTTTAAATCAAAATATTGTTACAATAGAGTGGTTACATCATTCATGTTGTAATTATACATGTGAGAACGATGTAGAAAGATGTGCACGTTAAAAGCGTCCGTAATAAAATGATAAAAACAATTATGGAATTAAAATAAGCCGTGGCAGCTAAGAAATGACCAGTGCCTACTGACGGCACCTATAATAAGGCGTATCTACACATTTCCCCGTCTCAATATCCATTTGCTCGTTCCATGTTATCTTTATCTAGCAAGAACGGTTTAATTTAATATGTGCCATTACTGACTGGACTACGGAATACTACGTCTGGGCGATTATCCGCTTATGTTAACTTTGTTTCAAAGTCCTTTCGAGTCTGAGCCGATGATTGGTACCTACATTGTTGCAATTTTGTATGAATCCAGCTGGGTAATTGCGTAATACACTATGGCAATGCCACTGATTTTGGCAATTCAACAACATTCATTGCATCGAGTAAAATAGCTTATGAAAAATATGAAGTAATTGATTAATCATTTCCGTTAAAAATCCCTCGGATTGTGATTGAAAGAATGTAAAGTTAAGGTTTCCTAGAATAGCGGTGGTGTCTACATGACGACCGCAGTGACGGCTGTCATGAAAATGATGGCAGTGGGGCTTGACTTTACGGTGTCAAAAAACGCTCTGGGAATACTTTCATAAATAACGTTTCATTGACGTCATTCGCCGGTAAATTGCAAACTCTATGTGGCGGCCACAATCGAGATGGAGATTAAGAAATAAAGTTTGAGTAAATTATATTTACTGTTTTTAGGCGTCAAAAGAATCGTTCATTGGAAAACTGTCTGTATATCTACTGCTTATCGAAATTGATAATTAAGATATTTTGTTGATGATAAAAGTAAATTATTCACGATAACGTTTATTTGCAAAAGTGCTACGGATATAATTACGATTAGTATATTTTGTAGTTTGTATTGAATATTTAAAATAGTCAATATCTACCAACCAGCCATACCATTGTAGAGGTATGAGGAACAGGGTGTAAAGTACACTCATCCTCTATAGAAAAGGAAGGACTCTCCGAGCAGACGGTCGCAATCTGGTGGGCAACTGCCTCAACGATTGATGTCGGGACGTTGTGTATATACTAGTTACGCCGTAAACTCTGCTTGCGCGATGCAGGATTTTGCGTAACGTCAGTATGATGCGTAGTTCGCATGTGGCGCCACATCATCAACAGTCTGATAGAAAGAAGCCAAAAAGTCTGATATCTCAATAGATTTAGGACTTTTTGCCATTCGATGGAAATAATTCATATTCAGCTGCATCCGGTAAGACAGGAAACTGACTCACAAAGAAAGACAAAATCGGTGATTGAGTAAAAATAAAACCTACATTTTAATCTTGTACACAGCCTAAGCAATCCGATGTGACCGTATTACAAATTCATATGCCCTAAATTTCCAGACGATTAAACAATGCATAAGTATCGGGTATTAACATCCGAATGCCAGCACACACCATTACAGCACCCTTTGGAGAGAGAAGCCATACCCGTCTGCGTGTAAACATGGAGCCCCTCATATTTGATCACTTTAATTGGTTCGCCTCTTCCCGTGCTCTGTTAATGAATAAGGAATGATATCAGGGAAGCAGAGTAGTGAGAAGATGGAGTGATAAGTTGGCGATCTTGAAAAAGGACCTTTAGATACTCAAAAGTTATATGTCGCTTCTCTATGCATGTTTGCCGAAGCAAGCGTTGACTGCTTCTATGCAACGATGCCCAAGCGAAGCGCGTCTCGGATGCGCAGGGTGCGCGGCAACCCTAACAGCGTGCTGATGATGTTAGCGGACAGGCTCGACTGTCCATACATGCGACGCTGCAGTGACTTGCACGTCACCTACAGTCGTCGGCCGTAACGGTTGAAGGTACGGTAGTTTTCGTTTTGTATTGTATTGTTTGATATATACTCGTATGTGTTTTGTTTATTATCTTTGAGTCTTTGTAACTCGAATTAATAAATTAATAATAATAATAATATGTTGTTTACTGTATGTAAATACATATGTCATTTAAAAAAAAGAAGACACGATCAACATCTGAACCAATCAGAATTTCAAAAACTTAGTTTGATAACTTTGATTGTATGGGGAAGTACCTATGTGTAAGTATAAAGATGAAGCCAAACAGCAATCAAGTGATTGCGATACCTAATAATTATGCCAATTTATCTACGTAAAGCATCCACTGCAACACTCCATGAACTACCTACTCTATTCAATAATACGCAGAAGCAATGCGTGTTTAATGCACAAGTAATTATGTCGAGTTGTTAGCAATGTCAACATAATTCAATTAATTTGAGTATGTTGAGACGAGCTCGAAATTATTATTATGTTTGCTATAAAGACTTTGAGGCGGAAAGAGGAGGGAGGATGCTTTGTAGCCTTCTCATTGGTGGATTCAATTTCAGCGTCTTGTCACTTGGAAGTCGTAAAATGATTCAAATTGTACAAAGTTTATGTTTTGATGTTTTCTGTGAAGTTGACAAAAGACGTTACGGGAGTGATGAAGTGTTGGGTAACTCGTGTGGAAATCTGAGTGATTTGCGTAGAAGGGATTCTGTTATCACTTCTAAAATTATAAAAGTAAATTGCATAAGTACGTGTTTGTTTATAATATAGAAATATTGTAATATAATATTATGTTATTTCTTCTAAAATAAACATTAGGTTTCATAAAATATATATATATATACAGGGTGTCCAAGAACCTGGCGTCCAACTGGATTCCCACGATGCCCCAAGTTCTAACAGTACTCAGAAAAATATTTTAAAAAATCCACCCCATGTACTTACAGAATTATACTGATTTCAAAAAAAAAAGGGGAAATGAGCACCCTGTGACATACTTTTGAATGCTGTGACTGCTAATGCTGATAATTTCGATATTTCTTGGAGGTTTTGTAATCTAGGGTATTGCTGTGTCTAAATAGAATGTAAAAATAATGTACTTATTGTACCATTTTAAAATAAAATATTATTTTAACTAAAGGTGATATGGAAAACTATTGAATTTCGCAACTTTGACCGACTGTAGTGTAAAAAAAATGTACCAAAATAGTATGGCAAGTGACGTCAAATTTTGACGCGTTTATTCCTCTTTTTAAAAAGGTATAATACTTACACATTAATTTGAAAAAAAAAAATTTGATAATATTTTTACTCAACAACCCAATTTTTACGAAGTGCCTACCTACTAACGGTAACTGTCGGACCCTTTCTTATCTTAGAAACTGTTATGTTACTACTATTATTTACTTCGGTTCCAAGAGTGAGCAAGAAGGAAATACACACAGGTAGATGGGTTCCCAGTAGAATAAAAGCAAAGAATGTTAGTTTAAAGATATTTTATTACAATAAATGTTCAAAATGTTGACCACCCGCGGCAATACAAGCTCTCACTCTCCTTAAAAAGGACCGCTTTATGTTTCGCGAGTAACTTTTTTGACGTATCACCTGCACTGCTTGTGTTATCTTCTCACGAAGGTCAGCGATGTCATTAATGGGCTTCGCATAAACGAGCTCCTTCATAGTTCCCCAGAAAAAAAAAATCCAGCGGATTTAAGTCAGGTGAGCGGGCTGGCCACGGGATTGTTCCTGATCGCCCAATCCATCTGTTCGGGTATTGCTCGTCCAAAAACTCTCTAACGGATACGCGAAAATGTGCTGGACAGCCGTCGTGTTGGAACCACATATCTGGTGGGGTCTCTTCTAGTAAGTTTGGCAAATCATTTTGAAGAAAATTTAAATATGATTCGCCAGTCAAATTCTCGGGCATCTCAAATGGACCAATAATATTCCCACAAAGAATACCGGTCCACATGTTCACTTTGAACCGGTACTGGGATCTATCTTCTCGCATCAAGTGCGGATTTTCCACATGCCACTCGTGCAAGTTGTGTAGGTTCATGTAGCCATCCTTCTTAAATGTTGATTCATCTGACCACAAAATTTTGTCGATAAAGTTTTCGTCTTCTCGATGTTTTTGCAGGATTGTTTCACAAAACGCGACTCGGCTCGGATAGTCTCGAGGTAAAAGACTTTGCACTCGCTGTACGTGGTACGGATGATATTCTTCTTTTTGGAGAATACTGTGTGCTGTGCTCTTCGGTATCCCCGTATCAGCTTCTATTCCTCGCACAGAGATGCTTGGATTTGCCGACACCGCCTCTAAAACTTCATCGCGTATGAAGTCATTTACGGGTCGTCCTTCACCAGCTACTTGATTGGGGAACCGCCCGTCACATAGTGATCTGTGCACATTAATGAAAACTCGATGGTCGGGATATCGCGTAGCCCTTGGATACCTTTCTCTGTAAAGTCTCGCTGCAGCTCGTCCATTACCTCTACATTCTCCATAAATGTAGTGCATATTTGCGTATTCTTGCGGAGTGTAGGTCGCCATGGTAGCACACACAAAACACAAACTGTCCAAACACAGGCAAAGGTCGTCGTAAAGAGTTCGTTTCAAAGTCCAGAGCACAAAGAGTAATCGAGTCCAATAAACAAAGCTTTAAATCGTAGTACGTGATCAATGGTAACAATAAGAGAGAGGTGCGTAGTAACGGCAGGAGGCAGTGACGCGTACTGACCGTACTGTTATCCTAAATAGCACGATCCCAGATAGCGTCACTATCTATCTCACTCGCACCTCTAACCTTTTTCTCCCTCACTCTTACCTGAATAATGGGGTACCATAAAGAAGAACCAGCAAATCGCAAAGATAGTTTCTGTCTTGCTCCCTCCTGTTGTAATAACGAATCACTATGGTGAGATGCATGCACATACCGTCCCTTACGGTCTAACCTGTTTTTTGAGAGGCCTGTTGTTATTTTTATGAGCATACAATAGTAATTCTTTAGAGGTTAGATTCAATTCGTCGTAAATTTTTCTTTCTAAGAATTCTGTAAGACATCGTAAAAATTGGGTTGTTGAGTAAAAATATTACCAAAAATTTTTTTTTTCAAATTAATGTGTAAGTATTATACCTTTTTAAAAAGAGGAATAAACGCGTCAAAATTTGACGTCACTTGCCATACTATTTTGGTACATTTTTTTTACACTACAGTCGGTCAAAGTTGCGAAATTCAATAGTTTTCCATATCACCTTTAGTTAAAATAATATTTTATTTTAAAATGGTACAATAAGTACATTATTTTTACATTCTATTTAGACACAGCAATACCCTAGATTACAAAACCTCCAAGAAATATCGAAATTATCAGCATTAGCAGTCACAGCATTCAAAAGTATGTCACAGGGTGCTCATTTCCCCTTTTTTTTTTGAAATCAGTATAATTCTGTAAGTACATGGGGTGGATTTTTTAAAATATTTTTCTGAGTACTGTTAGAACTTGGGGCATCGTGGGAATCCAGTTGGACGCCAGGTTCTTGGACACCCTGTATATATAAGTACAAGAAAAGAAAAAACATAAACAACACATTTGAAAAAACTATCTTATTAACTTTGTAAATCTAGGTGCTAATTACAACAAGAAATGAAATGTAAATATTGTAAGAATAAGGAATTAAAAGGCTTTTTTTATTATTATTTTAATTAATTTTTATTTACATATTTTATACACACGCAGTTTTAAAGGTTAATCAAAAACAAAGTAAGTTTCTTCACACCTAGTCTTCTTTTCTCGCATCACTTTAAACATTTTTAAGAAAATTTTAAATTAAAAAAACCCACGACTCAAACAAAAACTTCTAAAAACGGCTAAACGGATTTCTTTCTTTTTTTTTTGTAACCGAACCTTTTTTGTATTGTTTAAATGTGACTCAATCGGTTCAGCCGTTTGGGAGCTACGATGCCGCGGACAGACACACATATACATTTAAAACTTATAACACCCCTCTTTTTTCGACGGAGGTTAACAATAATAGCCATTGAGCCAGGTGACAACGGTTGATTGCGCAGAGTCTGTCAAACCAGCAGGGTAATTGCGTCACACACTTACATTGATAATGCCTTTCATTTTGACAGTTCAACAATATTCATTGCGTTACTTTACGTTGTTGAGCAGACGATTTTTCCAACCTATGAAGCAATGGACTAGACATTTAATTCATTCGTTTAATTATTTGTTAACATAGGTACGATAAAAAATTGTTGTTATAAGAAATTACAAGCGCGCTATGTTATACCAGAAGGCGTATAAATATTCACGGATGTTTAAACAAAAAGTAAACTTATCGCAGTACTAATTGATTTTCACAAAAGAATAAAAAGAAACAAAATACAAATAAGAAAATATAAATGACAAAAACGAAAAATATACAAGTAACATAAGTTTACTACGTCAATATTCAAATAATGTTTAAAAACATTAACTATAATGTTTAATAATAATTTAAAGACATTTCCTTCAAAATCCTTCAGATTGTGATTAAAAGTGTGTAACGCAAAAGAGATACAGTGTATTAGCCAGCCAGAGTCACTGTTTTCACTTTCATGAAACGTTCAACCACTTGCTTACCTGAATTATTACTGTTTAAAATAAAGCTAACTACCCAACTCCAAAACTTTATTGACAAAACTCAAGCTGCCTAACTTCGTATATCTCTTAACACTCAATTATCGGCACTAGTTCAGTTATGATATTAACAACCCCAGGATTAAGGGACCGATGGTACAGCTTAAAGGCAACGGGGCGATACCGGGCAGGCATGGCCCAGCTAATCGGTCGTCTTGCACTTAATCTCAGATTTGCGTATAACTACAGTCACCTATGAAGCGAATTTACTAGTGTGTTAGTTCCATGTTCCAGTGTTAATTGAACTAAGATTTATGTTTACCTATCATTTGTATTACCATGGGACAATGTAATCTAGAACATCGATACTTTATTGCATGTTGGTGCAATAGTAAGATAGAGTGGTAAGAGAGATACAGAATTAGGCCATTTGTACACAGCACGGTTTCTTTACGGTACGGCGTCAATAAGCTTCCATAGTGATCCATACAACACCGACGGAAACCGTAGTTTGTCACGACAAAAAAAAACATATATGTACAAAGGGCCTTATAAAGGTAACATAGAGGTAGGTACCTGAATTTGGGTTTTTTCACGACAATTCGAAACTAGCACACACCTTTCCGAGTGTCGATATAATGCATCCATTTTTTTTTTTTGAGGGTGGGAAATCATCAAATAACTTCTCCCGCTCGGGGCAGAGCGGGAGGGCGTGTCAGACTCTTACTGACTAAAAGCCACCCGTGTTCCTTCAGTTGCCTGTGCCAGGGGTCACGGTATCCCTTTCGGACTTTCCCGCAAACCTGGCAGGCATCGGCCCTAGCGGACCCCTTCATTGATGCTGACATCTCTTTGAGGCGCGCGTGGAACACAACGCGCCGTCGACCCGGGCCTGGTCCTTATCGAACGGCGAGCTGCCCATTGCTCGCCGCTCGCAAGCCCGCGCCTACGACGCGATTCCCGACGCCCAGGGCGTCTCCTGCGGCGGATCCAGAGGCTAAGTATTTTTGTATTGTTAAATGACATTCTATCAGGTTTAACGGCGATGAAAGCCAAAATGTGTGCAACTGACATAAGCCAGCGAAAATTTTATTTCTAAACTGTTGAAAGTCGCTTGGGAAATACGTAACGCTTTGACAGCGATTGCCACTTGTCTAGGCCCTCTGCACGCATAGCATGACCACTTATATATCTCTATTCTACGAAAAAAAAAATATATATCACTTTTTATCCAAGGAGCCTTTCCTTTCTTCATTTTTGACATCGTGTCCTAGAAATCTTTCTACATTTTCTAAAATCTATTATTTTACCTTTCTTTTCTTCCGTTTCAGCGGTGGTCAGCTACCTTGCTGGATAGGACCCCATTACCGACATTGTTATATTTTCACTCTGGCTGAACCAAGGCGATTGGATGAAGTAACATCAGTTTCTTCTGATGTTGATAACACAAAGTAAACAATCACCTATCAATGATATATCCGGCTTCTCAATAACTGCAATCGATTCGTTTTCAATCTACGTAAGTATGACCATGTATACGCGCACCGAGTGCTCTTAAAAGGTTACCCAACCGCCAGCGTACAGAGTTGAGGGCTCTGTCTACGATGTTCTATATTCTGGACCAACCCACTACTCTTTACCTGACTTCCCAGATTCAATATACCTACAGGGTTATTTGTAAAACACCATCAACCTCTAAAAATTGTTCATAATGATGAGTACAATGACCCCTTAAGAGGTTGATGGTATTTTACCAATAACCCTGTATATGCACTGCCCATAATAAAAATCTTCGTTCCACCAACAATCGTCTTCTACGATGTCTTTCTCACCGTTCTGGCTTCATTCATTCTTGTTTCTTTGTCCAGGCGGTTTTTTCTTGGAATGCGCTCCCTCTGCTACCAACCAGTCGGTTATCTTGTGTGTGAAGGCACGTGAACATATCCGTCAGAAGATGGCCGAAACATCCCAGTGCTGGGTTGCTGGATTCGTTTTCTCCTCTACCGATCGTTATTTCTCCTGACAAGATTTATTTTGTTTATATGTATCTATGTATTAGTATTTATTCTTGTGTTTTATAGTCCTTTCCGAGCTATCTATCCCGTATGTTGCACCTGCCACGTTTTATACCCTAAGGTTGACTGGTAGCAAATACCTCAGGCATTAAGTTCGCCTTTGTACAGTTTTTTTTTTACTTAGGCATAAAGTTTCAATAAATAAATATATTTTCTTCGCTGTAGGCAACGTACTATGGCCTTCGTCAGAATTATATTTCTTGAGCAAAGATAGTTCGATTTAAAAATACACATAAAATAATTTCCTTCGTACACGTGGCAACGTTCAGTTGAAGGTATGTGGGATTTCCACGTGGCAAGCGAAACTCGATCTTTTTAAGGGTCCGACTTTAAAAGGAAAAACTGAACCTTTATATGATCACTTTTTTGTATATCTGTCGTGGAGGTTTTTCTCGAGATCTATGCAACATAGGAATTTAGAGTTTGGCATACTGTTAGATCTCGATGATGATCTCATAGATCATTTTAGTTTTTTAGATTTATTTAGGGGTCATTTCAAACCTAAGAAAAATAATTTGTCGTGTTAGATATTGTTTTAACGAACTATCTTTGAGGATTCTAAAACTATTATGATGTGGTCTTGAAGATAATTATAGCAAACATTAAAAAAAAAAACACCGTTTCTACCCCCTAAACTCCATGATTTCCAAAGGTCGTTAAATACTAAGCCACATTTTACAGGGAAATTATAGCCGTTTGTGAAACGGTAACAACTGCTAAAAAGACAAAAACAAATAGGAACTTACATACGAAGGCTTTTAAACCTATGCATCTTTGTTAAATTAAAAACGTTAGAAAGCTGAATCATCCAAATTGTTTCTTGATTGTTTGTTTCATTTAGATGTATAGTTTAGGAGTTAGCGCATGTTTATTAATTACACGCTGTACAGAACATAATTACGCGCTGTACAGAACAAAATTACGCGCTGTACAGAACATAATTACGCGCTGTACAGAACAAAATTACGCGCTGTACAGAACATAATTACGCGCTGTACAGAACAAAATTACGCGTTGTACAGAACATAATTACGGCAGAGCCACGGATCAGGGGTCTACTCTCTAAGCACTAAGTCTGTAGTTTAGGCCGAAGTAACGTTTGCTACTCCGTATCACATAAGGACATAAGATTACTTCGAGCCCCGAACTAAAAATGAATGACAACACCACTTGAAATTTGACCTTACTCTCGACGTATTACTGCCCGTCCGAAAAAGTTCATTCATCGGGTGTAGGGTTGATTCCGAAATATCGACCTACTTTCGGACGGGTTCGTTTCTTCGTTAACGGACTTAGACTGTAGGCCCCTGTTATATGATTTATATACGGACTGCTAGGTTTAGTTTGGTTCGGAACCTTAGTTGTGTGAGCCCGACTCACTCTTTGCCGGTTTGTTTACCTACGTTGCAATAATAATGTCACCGTATTTTTTTAAAGGGTATTATTTTTAACGCGTTACAGGAAAAGTCTATACAATTTGTAGTCGAGCGAACAATCGAACAATGCTGCCCTTTCTCAGTTCATTGTTACTCTTTGAGAAGTTATCTTCTGTATGTATGCACGTTCTGTGCAAAAGACTCGACTGGGCAACAAAACAACTCTGCAATAGAGTTTGCGAAATTAGGGCATAGCATTGTTCAAGTATAATGGAATATCATTTTGTTATAATCAAACTAAGACAGTAAGATTCCTAAGACGTTATCTATCATTTTCACTCTTACCTAACTACGAAGCTACTCATATCAGACTACCAAAATCTTCAAACCCTAAAATTATCACATTATTATCCTACCATATGTTACGACACTCAAGCATCCCGAGAATAAGTTCTCCAGTCTCCTTCAATCCCAGATTAAACTGGCTCAAGTGAGTCGGCCTTAAGTTGGGCTGGCCGTGTGCCTAATAGTCGGGTGGCCATTATGGCTTCCCTGCTAGGATCACGCGAGGTTCGAGATAGTTCGTGCGTTCTATCCCGAAGCTTAAACTTGTCCGCCGCTAAATTCTTCGAGGGAAAGGTGCGGAATTATGCCAGTGACGTTTTTAGGGTTAATTGCTAAAGGTGATATTGGCAGACATTTGTTTGTTGTAGGTAGTTGTAAGGTCTTTATTGTGGCTATTGGAAAATACGTTCTGCTTTTCGTATATTCGGCGTTCTGTAGTTTTTGTCTACCGCATGGGAAGAACTGCGTGAGTTTATGTATGTATATAGGAAATTACGGGATCAATGGGGGCAACTGCTGAGCTCGATTCCCAAAGTCGGGCAAAGGATTATCGGGTTTTTCCATTAAGAATTTCTTAGTAACAGCCCGGAGTTTGGAAGTTGGAGGTGTGACACCCCCGTGCCTCGGAAAAAACGTTAAGGCGACATTAACTGCCCGCGCCCTTGAGCGAGTGAGAGGAGTTTGCGTCGCGCCCCGCGACTAAAGTCAGACAAAGTCAGCGATACACTGCCGCCCGTCGCCCGCCAGAGCCCCGCTTCAACGCGCACCAAGATTATTCGAAAAAACAACCCACCTTTATTTATCAAACACAATACAAATAAAAGCCGTATACTAAAATATGGGTCATTAAATTGTCTTTTATATGATTAAAGTTTCATGTAAATACGCCCCATAGTTTTTGCGTGATTATCGTTTTTTTGTCCACGTTAGACAATACTTTACAAATTAATTTTAGACGTGATGTTCAATATAAAATCATTAAAAGTCGTTTATCTGCGCCTTAAGCCGGATTGCCGTCCCATCGGACTATGAGAGTGAGGGAAGAGAGAGTGCACCTGTCTGCGCACACACTTGTGCACTATAATATCTCCCGCGCCGAAGGCTGGGCTCTGTTGAGATTGGCTGCCATGGCCGAAATACGATCTGAAATACTATACAGGGTTATACGACGGCAATTCATTAAAGGGATGTCAAACAAATCCCTTATCCTTATATCCCTTATGACTCCTAAGCAAATGTCAACCATTTTCCAGTAATTTGACATTTTATATTTTTTTGGAAGATATTGTATCTCGTTGGATAGCTAGAAGTTGTACATATTTTTGGAATGTTCTGTCGATAAAGTATATCCATGTTTTTTTGTAGAAACCGTCAATTTTAGTCAGATAACCTGCTCAAAATTATGAAAATTGTGTGTTGTTGTCATTTTACGATTGATTATTGTGTACTGAAGTAGAAGCAGATAATAATAATTTGAAAAAAAATTGCTTTGTTTTTTTACATAAATTTTATTTCGTATACCGCCAAAAAATAAAACAAAATAAAAATTACTCGGAAATAGTAGACAATTGCATAGGGATCTTAAGGCGTCATTCGGTTGCCTTTATTGGATTACCGACGTATTACCAATAACCCTGTAGTATATGCAGAAAATAAAATATCATCATCATCATTGTTTCCCAGTTTATTTGTGGTTTGCGCAACCTATCGTTTTCTTCTATACTTTTCTATTGGTCGTCATCTCGGTAGTCAAAATACAGTATCACAACATAACGAAAAATTATGCCTGTTTTGCTTGAAGGGTAAGGCAGAGATGTACCTATAGTACATCTACATTTCGCCAGTTATACAGTATCAAAATCTTGGAAAGACAGCTATATGTAATCGGAAAAATAAATCAACTCCACACTTAGAAAATTAATGTTAAAAAGTTACCTTTAAACTCCAATTTAAACTGCCTGAGACTCTTAATTAGAGACAAATTACATACAGCAACAGCAACACATGAAAATAAACAGTCCCAAAGAAATTAATAGAGCAATTTAAATAATTTTATTAGGGCTGTCCAAATACAAAGCGGGTTCGTTGCAGCGACAACTGCAGGGCGACGCATGGGCCCTCTTTGTATGCTAATAGCTTGTGTTTTAGCACAATAGGGCTGCCTCGTAAATACTGCACGGTCACTAAACTTTATGACCCCGATTGTCTTTTTAAATGTCTTTAATAATTGTTTCCTTTTTATTTTATTTATAGGTATTTCTTTTTGATTCTGTGTTGAATAATGATTACCGGCCAGGGATATAAGTGTGTAAGGGATACCAAATAAAATTGTTGAATAAGTTTTACATTTAGTAACAGGCTGTGCCACTCGATAGTTTATGTAACACATTAAGAGGGCTATCACAATTGTTCTTGTATTTGAGTGTTTGAAGAGTCTCACACTCAAATACAAGACAAAATGTGATATTTATTTAGAACACTCCCGAGAGAAATAATGAAACATTCTCGGGCATATTTTTTTTTTAATTTTGTGTGCATATCTAAACCATAATCAATTAATCACACGTCCCCGTTTTGATGTGTGATTATGGTTTAGATATGGCAGCTATAACAGCTAGGCTTTTAATCATGGTAACACTTTCAGGTCAGAGGTTTTTTTCTTTGATACAAAATCCTATTTTAAATCATAGAAAGAAGAAATGATAGTCCCAATCTGCTATCCAAGAAACCAACAAAAAGATAAAATACTGATTCCTGTTTATGTCACTACCAAGCTGTACCTATCGTAAAACTCCAAATCGGTTTCGGGCACATTTAGTCTCATAGGGGTTAATTTATTAGCAGAACCTTTCTTGGCAACATTAGTTGCACATAATAAAGCTTTACTATGTATGACAATCACTGCCTTAGAGGAGTGGGGGAAGAGAGCTTTGAATAAGAAAGTCACAAGATTAATATGACTTCATTAGTATTATTAAGACGAAACTGAATATGCTATGTATGCTGCGAAAGTAAAGATAAAGTTATACTATGGTAATAGGACTGGAAAAAAGTTTATTTTTTATTTTATAGGTATAATGTTGTAGGAAAATCTCTTTGGTTGTTGTTTTGTATCCCGCTGGTTTTGATACCATTAAATAGATGACATTTTCAAAAAGTAAACGATTCTATTTTTAAAAACGATTCCCCGCCATTTATCAATATTGTTCTTCTGTCCGCCAAAATGAGTGACCCTAACGAAGAAATTCGATACATTTTGAAGTTTTATTACCAAAAAGGGAAAAATGTGACACCAGCCGCGCAAAAAATATGTGACATAAATTTATATATTTATATAGACTTAACGCAGTGTCAGGAAGAGCAGCACAAAGTTGGTTCATGCCTTTCCAGTCCGGGAACTTTGATGTTTGGTGGCCCTGTGAAGAATAAAGTCAATGCCATTTTTTTTAAACTGGGACAAGGTTATTTTATTAGTTACGACATAGCTGAAGACTTTTAACTCATTTGAAAAAGTCTGGGTATACAAAAAGCTAGATATTTGAGTGCCACACGAGCTCTTTTATTTGTATATAAAATACGAAAGAACCTTTTCCCCGTCCTAATAGGTATATTGTTAAAATAAAATTGTATAAAGATTTTTTTCTAAGGCAAATAAAATGTTATTTGAAAAAAAAAAACTAATAAGGTAAGCTATTCAGAAGTTTTTGACATAAATCATACCTAAAAATGTTATTATTTGCAGCGACAGCATTAAAAACACTGAATGCTGGTTGAGAAAATGGTAAAATTTGAAAAAAAAAAATATCTTGTTTACTTTACCGGTTTTTTTAACTGTTCAAATTAGTTGTTGGAAATGAGGTAAACTACCTACCCGTTACGTTTGATCCATTATTTACGGGACACCCTTTATAATATGTGTATGCTATTAGGCGCATTATTAATCAGCGACACGCAGATATTGGTTTCTATTCCTACGTAAGTACAATGATATTGGTTTTGGTTCCTGGCCCTGCAGTCTCGACATAGTTAGCAATCGTTTTCGGTTGCTAAGTCCTACCAATCCAGATGTAATGATATTTGGTGGTCTCCACACTCAAATTTATCGGTTGTTACTGGTATTTTAGGTAGGTACCGGTAGGTAACAACCCATAAATTTGAGTGTCGAGACTACCAATCATTTACATCAAAATTTACATCTGGATTGTTAAGACTTAGCAACCGAAAACTGTTGCTAACTATGTCGAGACTGCAGGGCCTGGGCACTCTGTTGTATAGATCAAACGTTAATGTAAGTAGGTAATCAACAGGTAAAGCTTTCGGTTTTATTAGGTTATTCAAATTATTGTTTGTATTGAAACAGTCCGCGTGCCAGCCCTGAATATTGTACCTCCTTTTATGCGGACAGCTCAAATTGGTTACCTATGAATACTCGTTATTTTAGAATTTACAAACAAGCACAATATCAATTCATATTTTATTAATATGCGCGTAACCTTCTACTTTTCATGTAATGGTATGATAGGTACTCTTATTATAATGATGATCTGTGAATTTTGCTCTAGATTAATTATATTTCATTTGAAACTTCATTACCTAGGTCCTAGATAATTACGCTTCGTGTTTTCTATACGTTTTTTCTATACGCGTTTGATACTTATTTATTTTATATACCTAGCCTCTGAATTCCTGATCAAATCATTTGAATAACATAAATAACGCATAACATTACTATTAAATACCAGTAGCAGCTACCGATACTGAAGCAGGATTATACAGCACAAGTAACTAATACCCAAGACATATAGATCACGTAGTTCTATGCTTTACGTATTCTGTACGCGAAATGCTGGGGTATTTATGGCTTCTAGCCAGGTTAGGTACAGTCTTAGGTTAAAGTTAGCAATAAATATGAAGAGGAATAAGTTATGTAAGGTAGATTTAAAGTTACTGTCACTCCTGTGGAAAATCTTAAGCTTGTATAAGGTAAAAAGAAAATAATTGGTGTTACTGAAAGTTTAGCTAGGATATGAAAGGAGAACATAAATTGCTATCCAAAATTATACAATTTTTTTTAACTTTGATTCTATTTCACCAGAAAAGTAGTAACTTGAAATTTGAAGTTAATGAGTATGCCAATGGTAAAATTAGAAAATCTGCACACGAAACACAAATAAAACAAAAGATGAATGAATTATAAGGATGCTGCCCGTAATTGATAATACTTAAACAATTAACAATCCTCGTATAGGAAACAATGACAAATAAATACAATTATCGTCATCCATCAAAAGTAGCTCACGTTACTCTAACGGAAATCAATTCATCTAACCATAAACTAGTTAACTGATTAATTTTGTACGTCTTGGTGAATAATGTAGCCACACTAGATATCATTAAGGCTAGACACGTAGCTAATCAAATTAATCATGCGGTTTGATAGCGTTATATGTGATTTAAGGGGTCATATCGAACGATACGTGAGCCGAGTTCTCGATCACAATTAGTACGTCTTTGAAAACATCCTTCACATACAAACGTAATTTAGTATGGAACTTTATGATACCAAAATTGTATCTCGGAGACTTCTTAACAAAATTTTTAAAGGAAAACTACATGTACAGACGTAAAATGTATATCTCAAATAGAAAACGAACTTAAAATGTGAACTTCCTTTCAAATCTTCGCCAATTTGACGCAAGATTGATTCAATTGAGTTCCACCGTTTCCATTTTGTATGCAACCGGGTAATACTTGAAGAGTTTCTCCTCGATGTTCCCACCATTGTAAAGTGAACTCCTGCGCCTTTTGCAGCACAAACAAACACAACATTCGAAAACTGGTATCTAGTAATTGATAGAGTTCTTGTGTAGTTGGATGCTTTCATGTCTCTTGACATTTGAGAAGCCGAGAATCGCCGAAAGCGGACCCCTTTTTAGGGCGTGAAATTGAATCTTGTTGCGGGTGGAGGGTGCACAGAAAACTTAAATATTTAAGGGGGAATTACCATCCGGAGAGGCAACCCGACGATTTAGAGGTAAGGTATTAATTTTACGAGCCCCATTGTAACCATAGACGGGGATGTATGAACTCGTTAAGTTCTAACAGTCGTTTGTAGACAGGATTCAGGTTTATGGTCGAGGAGGGTGTTTAGGAGTTGACTTTCACTGTGCAGTTTGAATTAATTAAAATTAGCGAAATTTCGTGGGTGTTACACATTTCCCTAGTGTGCGAAACAGCTGATGAGATTGCGTGGTCGCTCGTAAAAAGTTTAAATCAGATTGTGTGAGAGTGCCGGGAAAAGTTTTTCATAAGCCGTATATTTACTTATAGCTGCGAATGCGCCTCTGTGCCGACTGATGAGCGCGCCATAAAGTGATTTGTTAATTTCATTTCTTTTTGTATTTTGGTTTTGCTTGCTCGCAAAATGAACTCTCAATAAAAATAAAAATAAACGTTATTATTGATATGTGAACAATCATATAATTTGTCTGCACTCACAGCTAGTAGTATTCAGATTCAGAAAGAACTTCACTAGATTCAGTTGCATTTTTTTTTGTTTTTTTAGTTTTCCATTTCCACCGCCTCCAATAAAACAATCATTACAATCAACTCCTAACTTCAATCATTGCTACAGTTTCCCTATTGTCGTATACCCTTCTTATTTACAAAGCATCATCAATATCAAGTTTAGAAACTTGGAATTTGACAGCAACTCGTTAATTTGATACGGCATCGATACCTTTGTCTCTGTCCCGGAACATAGCAACCTCAACTACAAGGGGAAACACGTTTCACGGGCCCCCAGTTATATCCCAGGGGAAGTCAATTTCATTAATGCTGTGGTTGGTACCCTTCTAGGGGGGCGTACATTTTTAAACATATTAACTGTAATTGAATACCTGCTCTTTGTGCAATGAATTAAGATTAAGGTGTCTTGGTTCCGGTTTTTTTGTGGTGCTCTTAAGGATTTTGTTGGAACAGTATTTCTTTTTTCATTTTGATCTATACAAAATGTAAAGAAATATATACGGCCTCAACAAGACAATAGTGGTATTTTGGTCATTATTAACGAGAACACGAGATCACCTAAAGTTCTATCCTATTATATTCTATCAAAACCTAATGCTGATTATTGTGAGTAAAGTCGACGTTTTCTTGCACTACACCATCCGCAAGCAATGACTTTAGGTCCGCGAGTGATCATAATATTAACTTCATCTATGTATTTCTCAAAACTTGTGATTGCTGCTATTTTTTGTTAATGAGTAGCAACGTTATCGTAATAAAAGCCAAACTAAACGAGGGCTCAACATCCTATTAAGTCGATGAACACGCATATTTTGAAAACCTTCCATAATGTACCCAGAAAGTAATTAAGTCAAAATTTATAAGCTGACATTCTTTTAAAAGGAATAAAGATATATAACTAGAAGATATTAGGGGAGGCGTTTTACTTCGTACCTTCGGATCCCCAAAAAGGCTGCATGTACATATTTCTTCTTAGCAAAGTTAATAAGTTTCTTCTGTTTATTATTCTAGGCGGGCCACTTGCTGCCACAAAAACATATTTTTCGCATAAAAAAAATATGGAGGCTTAAAGAGTTCCGAGTTTTTTGTGTTGTAATCTTCAGAGATTACCTTGAAATACTTTCGAAAGGGAGAGGGTGAAAAAGAAAATTGTTTTACAGTTGTTTTTATTTGGCAAAGTTTATAATCAAACAAAGGTCTTCGGGGTTTCTTTCGTGTTTCATACAATTCGGTTAACAACTACTCTTCATCGAATCGAATTATTTCGATATTTGGACATATGTTTTCTTTATCAATCTTATACTTAGATTAGATAAAAAAAATCAGATTTAAATAATATCATGACAATATGATTGCATTGCTCCAAATATTTCAGTTTTTCACATGCACGGTGCAGGATAGTCGCCATGGTCGCGAAATATTTGGTTTTCATCGCCGCGTGTTTTATGCTAGCCTGTACACAAGTTAGTGGACAAGGATTGCAAGTAGTCCATGGAAAGATTAAGATAACGATAGGCACGACATCAGGATGTAGTGATACAGTGATTTTCATTCGCGATCATTCAGTGGAAGCGTACCGTTTATACGGCGGCTTTCTGGAGGCTGAATTCGTGGCCCGGGGAAGATCTTAGTGGGATGGACTGGATGGAAATATTATCTGTCAATTTGGCCCAGCTCACTGCTGTGTAAACCGTCTGGATCAGGAAGAATCGGGATGCTCAGGTCCACTTTGTGGCTTGTGAATTCTTCAGCCCCTTTCCCTCTTTCTTGCAAGGCTCGTATCTCTGCGCGCAAGCTGTTGGTGTCAATCTGATTGACGTTGACTACTGTGTTGCACATCCTGGAGACGATTTAGACAGCGAAGCTCAAGCAGCAGCCGCCGGCCGGGCCAATACGGTCAGTTAGTTTCATTCCATACATCGTCTTGTAGATGTGTCCCTTCATTTTGAAGCCTTCGTCAGGCTCACAAGCATGATCTGTTCTGCTTTAGCGAAGGACCCGAGTACCGGAGTAAGCTATTGTTAGATTTAATTGTTGGTTATCTGGTTAGAGCATACTAGAAAAGCAAAAGTGAATCATCGAAATTGTCTTCTCTCTCTCAGTAGGTGTTTTTTTTATGTTTTTGTTATCCTTTCACTAAATGATATTTTTATAATAATAATAATAGCCCCACCGCCGTATCTCTACGTTGACGTTATGGTGGGGCCTGCGCGATCCGAACTCTAGGTCTGTGCCGGTAGAGTTTACTTTGCTGGAATAGGTGTAGGGTGAAGAGCCAGACCAAGAGTGATACAGAAAACCGCAGGGCAGCAGGTGGCGAGCTATTGGGCAGTAGCGACCCCACGGACCCAAGACCACCACGGACCCGGAAAAACAAGCGAGAGATGAGGAACAAAACTTCTCCTGGGAGATATCCCAGGAGAAGTTTTGTTCCTCATCTCTCGCTTGTTTTTATTGACCGGCTGGAGTGAACACTGACGAGGAACAGAGCTCCCACCTCTTTCTTACCTTTATTGGTCAGCTTGAGTGGAGATTCGCAAGAGAAAACGTGCTCGGAGGAAGGAACTATTCCAGTAACTGCTGGTAGGGATCTTGACCATCTTCCGGGCTCTGAAATTGTCCTGATAGTCGTAGATTACCTCTCCACTCTTCAAGCACCTCAGGATATGTTGCCCCCTTGTCGCTACGTCACTAAGTGCTAGCGACAGTTTCCGGGGGCCTATTATTGAGTGTGCAAGTCACCCCCTGCCATTTTTTCCGTGTTTATTAAAACATTGATCAGGCAGAGGCTATAGTCCTTCCATAGTTATAGGTAACCAATACACTTTAGCCACCCAAACCCATAGCCATTTGTTCCCGTGTTCTGCAATAGTCCTGTACCCACCGGGGGTTGTCCTTGGGTGCACTTGCATAGTGCATACAGGGATAACCGTCGGTTGGTGCCTCAACGCTTAAGATTGACTAAGGGGCCTCTGCTTGTTGGCTTAGGCCCCTCGTGCGCTTTTAAAAGGTCCTGGACCCTTGGGTCCCGTGATATATCAAAAAATATAATAATAACTTTATTTCGGTTGGCATAGACCCATGGAAACCTTAACCTAGTACATATCTCAATAAAAGAAATTGCCATGACTCGCCACTCCTACACAAGACATACCTACAGTCCCGTGTTTTGTTTTTATCTGTCTTCTGTAATATCTTTTATTTTTATCTATGAACTAAATCCAATCTTCATCAATCTTATAATAAAACAATACAGGTCAAAAAGTCTTTGCTCAATTTAGGTCAACACAGTGCTCCGAAATCAGTTTGCATGCTTCCATTGGCAAGCACGGAACTTTTGTAAAACTGATAAGATATCCAACGAATATAATATATTATAGTTTAATATATATATTTTGAATATTTTGATCCCAAAATAAGTTTATGTTATGAAAGCATGCAAAAAAAGCATGTAATCCGCCCGATAGAGTGATTATAATAGTATAATCAATTATTAAACTTCTTACTACATAATATGGAATACAAATCATTAGCGACGGTGCTGAGTAAATTATGAATCGTCTCCTTTGACATAAAATGTGGGTAAATCCCTTCGATTGTGTTCACCTTTTTTCACGACTTGTCAAAGATCCGTACTTTCACCCCTGCACTGACATCAGTAGGGAGCTCCTCAAGTTCTAAAACTAATTTAAAACCGTTGTATGGTCCTGTAGCGGTATCTACATCGCCACATGCGAGCTGCGCGTCATACTGACGTCACGAAAATCCTGCATCGTGCAAGCAGAGTTTACCGCGCGACTAGCATACATACAACTTCCCGATGTCAATCGTTGGGCAGTTGCCCACCAGACATGATACCCGCCTGGTCAGAGGATCCTCCCTTTTCACACTCGCCTCCCGCGTCCTACATATCAATATGGAGGACTCGGTAGGCAAGTCGTCGGCACGCGAGCGAATTATCGTTGCACCCGTGAGCCGGGTTCTTGGCAGTGAATTGATTGCAGACGTTTTACATTTATAACCCTGTTTTTCAATTTTTATATTTCAATCATTTGCAAATTCGACCTTTACCAGCAATATATCACACTGTCACTGTCTCACTGTGTATCTGTGGAGAACGTGGTTGATTTCACATTTGTATCATTTCTGTATTCTATCTTTCTGTTTTTCTTAATGTGTAATTGTTTGTTTTCCCTAATAAATAAAATAAAATATACTGTTTCATCGGTATCTCTAAATATTTTTTAAACTTTTGTACCTCGGTATATTGCTGATTAAGTTAAAATGTCTCCTCCGTTATTTGTTCGCTTAAGGCGCGGACTGACTACGATTTGAATCGCTATTACCGCACTCACACAACCGCAAATGCGCGTTTTACGGTAATGCACAAACTCGCAAACGCTAACACGGGCGTTTGTGTGCTCAAGGAAAGTTGCATAGTATACGTAAGGAAATCAGATGTTTTCTGTTGAATATACTTACTTATGACGTGCGTTCTAAAATTCGATGTAATTACAGTGTCGGTTCATAATATGATACAATAAATAATTACACATAACAATAAAAAATAAAAAAATTAAATCCTTACTGTTTATTTTTATTACAGTACATGATAAACAGGTCAAATATAAACATTCCGAATTTTACCCGACTGCTCTAGAAGGGGAATTATGCTTTTCGGGTGTAAGTCAGTATCAGGGATGGAAGGGTTAATTAAATGGGTAGTTATGCCATTTCAAACTAATGTTTGTGTTTTAGATAGGTACTTAGTGGGTGCGGTAAAAAAATAGAAAATAAAACCAACATAAAGGCCCTCGGACCACTTAAAAATCACATAAACTCTAAATAAATGCAATAATATCACAGCTCCAAAGTGACAAATGCCATAATGTTTCTAAGAAAATGCGGAGCCGGGACGGAAGCTAGAATTCTGAAAAATTTTGACGATAGAGGGATCATCCACGGGAATGGAAGCTGCTGCTGGCTGAATATTAGTTGGTATTTGCTAAAATTGGTAAAACAGTGCGTGAATTGAACTAAAGTTCTGTGGCGGACTACTAAGGCTACTCACTGCCTAATATTGAAGTGAAAATTCAGTCTCAGTGGAAATATGGGCAATAAAAATAAAATGTTGCGAAAGAGTTTTACAAGAAAAAGACGAAAAACTCGAAAAAATTATGGAATGTTTGGGTAAGTAGGACGATTACGGTATTGTATCATAACATTTGAAATTTGTATTTAGTTTAGTTTACTTACGAAACTGTATAAATCTATAGAAACGGTATTGACAATTTCTACAAACATTTTGCTTAATAAAAAACAAATAGGTGCACTCTATTTTGATGTCTATAGAATGCATATTTGAATGCGCCTAGTGCAAACGTCTGAAGCAACCATCGAGGCGATAGCCATATTGCAATAGTAGGTATAAGTAACAAAAACAAACTTGCAGATAAATCAGAGTGCGTTCGTAATTATTATAATAATATAAATATTGCACTAGTTATATATAAAGCATTTTGAATCTTTTGTAAGATTATTTTTATAATATTTATTGAGTCATTAGACCAGTGCCGATAATTTTTGAAAACGAAAAAAATCACAGTAGGATGAAACCCATTGGAAAAGAAAGAGAATATAACAAAAATGAAAGGAAAAATAATTTACGTAAAAAATGCTGTGTAAAAGATAAAAATAAAAAACCAAGAACTTGGTTATTTGAATTTTTCACATAAATTTTGAGGTTACTTGAAAAAAGTGTGAATACAAAAGTTGTAGATCTTTTTATTACCTACAACTTTGCTATTACACTTTTTTCCATAAGACTTGTAGTTTTGCCGGAAATCGAGATAAACCGCTTTTTACCCTTAAACCCCCACTTCCCGACCTCGGATCGCCCGTAAATTATTTTGCCTTTCATTTTTGTTATATTCTCTTTCTTTTCCAATGGGTTTCATCCTACTGTGACTTTTTTCGTTTTCAAAAATTATCGGCACTGGTCTAATGACTCAATAAATATTATAAAAATAATCTTACAAAAGAATCAAAATGCTTTATACAACGTGGCGCTACTATGGTGACTTTAATTTAATACACGGGTAGGGCTAGTGCCCATTAACCATATAAATATTGATAGGTTAAAATAATACGTAAACTGAAAAAAAAAAATTTTCAAACAAACTAAATAATAAAAAAGTCATTAAAATTGGGATCACCCTTGCAAAAATTCATTCATGAAATTACTTACCTAGCTCGCTTACGTTAACTCGGAGCGGCAATGTGTCGGTTCGCGGGCTGGCAACCGCGCATCGCGTCTTGTACCTACTCGTGATCGGTCCGATTCTTTGACGGCATATTATCAAAGAAACCGAGCGGCGCAAGTGGTACAAACACTTATCACATCACCCTCTCTTGTTACTATTAGTAATAACTGTCATCACTAATCACTGCCATCACGATCATAAGTTTACACAAGCACTAATAGCACAAATAAATGCGTCCGTATCGCAAGAGGTGTAAACGTACCTACTAGATAAGAAAACGAAAACCAATCAAAGTGTCTTTATCGCAGTACCATGATCTAATTACTATCCTAATTACACAAAAAGAAATAAATAAAACAATAGCTAAGAGTCTTTTTCGCGACGTAATTATGCGCACTAGTGTAAATAAGTGCGTCAAGGACACGGGTTCGACTAGCACTAGAAAAGCAAAAAAAGAATTCGTGTTCGGTGCGGCGGGTGGGTGGAAGGGAGAGCGCGCGTCGCCTGCGCTGCTCGCCAACAAAGGAAATTTCCTTAAATTCGCCTACTCTATGCATTTGTTTCATCCTAATAGTATTGCTTATTCGTTTTAATTTCATTGATGCGAAGTTATGATCCGTGACCGAGGGAAATGACCGCTGCGCGACAGTTCTTTAAGTACAGGTTGCTCTAAGATGCTATTTCCTAAATTCTTTAATAAATCTGTAAATAATAACGTTTAATGGAAATAAAAAATTGTCATGAAACGAAAATGTGAAAACGTATATGTGTGTTAAATTAAGGTCACCATTGCAGCGCCACGCTGTATACACGATCAATTTTACATCGTTCTGGAGCCGAAACACAGTAACTCCAGACGATTAATAGTTACTATTGGCATTGTTATAATTTTTTTAAGACATCTAATATAGAAGTTAGAAATTTATCACTTTTATTCTGTCATTCGAGTTAAATCTTAGTAGCCCTTCCACTATTTCATTCTTAACGCAACATTGTATGTGTGGTGGGTCAACGGACGTTGCTGCAAGTAGGTATTTTATTTCAGGTAGGTACGATTTAGGTTGGTGTAAGTTCATTTACGTCCGTTATCTCTCGTTTGTATTGGAACCTAATTGGACGCACGGCACGGTGTTTATTACTATAACATCTCCTCGTAAACGAGAGAAATTAATTGAAATTTCATTCACTACTCTCGCATCACGAAATCACTAGTAATCGTACGGTCTATTACCTCAACTAGACATGACGAGTACGCTTGTGAGTTGTATTTAAGGCCTTGAATCGAGTGTCGAGCTAATAGGTACTTAAAAAGCATACAGCTACCTACCATAATAAAATTATGATGAATAAAAATAATACTGCCTACGAAGTTTTACAATGTAACTTGCAGCTGCGCGGTACGACGGCTTCTACAAAGGCAGGAAATTCAAACAGAAAAATGAATCGTTTTATCTGTCAAATAGAGTTCATTATAAGTTGTTGGTGCCCTTTTCTATGAAAATATTGTACCGAATTAAGACCTTATTTTTATAAAGTTAACCGCTGAATTCGGTTGTGCATCAATTCTGTGGCTTCTCAGAATAATTTTAGTAAACTGCGTACCTACGTTCCTTGTACCTAGTTTGGTGAAATTTCGATTTGTTACCGTTTACGGTTAAGAAATAAAGTCTGAATTCGCTTTTCGTATTTTTATTTGTGTACCTATTTTATCTATTGCATGTTAGCGGCGATCGGCGACCTCTGTGAACTAGGTACCTCAACGTACGCATAGATAAAATAGACATAGTAGGTAGGTACTACAGCCATATGTTTAGAGTATAAATAAGTTTAAATCCGCTTAAATAGTGGCGGTAGGTGCGTCCAAATGGCAAGCAGGAATTTTAATGTAATAACGTTTTTTTTTTCAGTAGGTAGGATCATACTAGAAATTTGCTAGCAAGGATATTATTGAGGAACCTCCTTGTCCTCCCACGGTCAAAAAAGATTGTTTTGATGTAGGTAGGTACACAGTGAACAAGATGTCCACCTTTCACTGTGGTGTTCAGTCACCAGTCGCGGTCATCAGTACCTACTTGCACTTTGTTGTTGCTGTAGATACCTAAGTACCCGCGACAGTAATAAATCGTTTGATTCCGCATTCATAACCATTGTTTGATTTAAATTGCGTTTATCTACCTACATACCTATCAGTTAAATAACTCTAATTTTTCCTTCATAATTTCTACGGGCTTAGGACCGTCGCGTCAGTCAGTAATAAGTAAGTACGAGTACATGTTTCGTTTCTAAGAAGGTAAATACTTACTTACTTGTAGGTACTCTTTTATTCACTTCACTTTTCACAATATTAAAAGCGTCCACTGTCGCACTTCTTAGGTCATCTCGAGTAGTACGCTTTTTATCTCGAACCACACATAAAAATCCAGTGGTGTTAAGTCAGGGCTCCATGCGCCAAACCACAAGGCCACCACGACCTATCTACTGCTCACCAAACACACTGTTTAAATACGCACGCACTGAACTGATAGAACAGACCGCGTTAATGTGCCAGAGAGATACATAATATTGGCTAACATTGAATCGCCTGGCCGCCATTATGGTACTACGACGTGGCCGCGTGGGTCGCGTTCGAAGTATTCCTGTATGTCTTCCTCCAATTCCGCCGAGTATGGTAGTCTACCGCGGCCCTGCGCGTGTGTGGGCGCTCGAAACTGTCCATAATCGAGGAGGCGCTGGGTTACAGCCAGGATGGTGGAGGTGAAGGGAACTTGAGGGTCAGTGATTCCACGTGCGCGCAGTGAGTTAAGGTGTTCCGGCTGAGCATACAAACGGCTGGCCTCTTCTAAGTTATGGTTCGCCATGTCACATAAAAATCTACCATAGCCCAAAACTCAAATTTTTGGCGCGTAATTAGGTTGCGCGTGCGTGACCTAATACAACGAAACGCGAGACAATACTAGAGAAAGGAATAAGAAATTAGGAATGGCGCGTGGCGGGGGCGCGCGGGCGGTCGGCTAGACTGTATGGGGCCGGGGGCGTGGCTTACGGATCATGCTGTCTGATCGATGAATGAATTTTTCAATGGGTGGGTACCGTTCGCAAGTGTTGCACTTCGTCGATACGTTTTACACACATATGCATTAATCGCAAGGAAGCGTTACTACGAGTTCTCACAATTACACAAAAAAAACAATAAATTAGATTTTTCGTGATTTTGTTTTATTGTAACTTTTTGAAAATAATAGTCCCAATCGTTTTGAATTCGATGATCGAGTATATGGCTTTCGGTTCCAGAACGACCTAAAATTGACCGTGTATAACTAGTGCAATATTTATATTATTATAATAATTACGAACGCACTCTGATTTATCTGCAAGTTTGTTTTTGTTACTTATACCTACTATTGCAATATGGCTATCGCCTCGATGGTTGCTTCGACCAGAGACGTTTGCACTAGGCGCATTCAAATATGCATTCTATAGACATCAAAATAGAGTGCACCTATTTGTTTTTGGATTTAGCAAAATGTTTGTAGAAATTGTCAATACCGTTTCTATAGATTTATACAGTTTCGTAAGTAAACTAAACTAAATACAAATTTCAAATGTTATGATACAATACCGTAATCGTCCTACTTACCCAAACATTCCATCATTTTTTCGAGTTTTTCGTCTTTTTCTTGTAAAACTCTTTCGCAACATTTTATTTTTATTGCCCATATTTCCACTGAGACTGAATTTTCACTTCAATATTAGGCAGTGAGTAGCCTTAGTAGTCCGCCACAGAACTTTAGTTCAATTCACGCACTGTTTTCAGTCATAAATTACTTGAAAACTACAATCGAATTATGCACAGAGCGTCCGGTGCCAACTATCCAAGTCGAGCGCTGCCCGACGACTAAAGTATGACCGCGTAAACTATTGTCACCACTATGGAGCGTCAATAAGATTGAAAATTGAAAATGATATTTGTGTTGAAATGTGACGTAAGCTGCGAATGGGCGTTTATTTTACTGCTTTTCTTTAGATTATTTAAAATATAGACATAAAATTAAATAATGGTTTGGTTAAAGTTTTAAAAAAATGGAAAACCTACTAAATTCTTAAAAAAAAAACTGTTGTTATCGCTGGAAATACAGAGATCTTCGACGTCAAAGTTTATTTTTGTGCTACAACTTCCCAATTTTTTATTGGGAATATCAAACTATTATTTATTATTCTGTTCGGTTTAAATTCTTCTTTATACCCTTCTCTGTTCACTGTATTTTTCGCGTTACTTATTTTTATTACATTACGTCATACTCGACGTTCTAAGAAACCAATTTTTGGGAATATTGAGATAACACCGCGCCTTAATACCATATTCAAATTTGAGATAACTGAAGGCCAATTCTCATTCTTAAAAAAACGTTAAAATTCAAGTCACAGTGCCGCAAAAGTTCCAAAATGTCACAAAAGGTATTCTGCTAAAAACATATTTTTCTTAGAAACTTAAAGGAACTTTGTACTTTTCAGTCTTAATTCAATAATGCAATAACATTAACTGTAACCTACTATTTCTTGAAAATCACTTGTTTGTCAGTATTCAAGTTTTGTTGGTACGTATGTTAAGAAATTGTGAAATAAGAACAATTTTAACTTTAAATGACACATTTTAATGGGTATCATTTAAGCTATTACCAATTTAATTAGTTTTGTGTTTCTTAAATAATAGGGTTTGTCCTCCAAATAGTAGATCTGTCACCAAAATGTAGTCACCAAACAATGCAAAATCAGTTCCACAATAAATCACCTAAAATCCTGAGATATAAGGTCTAGTACAAAATAAATGTTTTTGTATGTATTATAATAGGTGTGTCCTAATAAGTATTTAAGCAAACTAATTTAAAGAGTGTATCTTCAGTGTATCTTCAGTTCATTCAGTGTATCTGGAAACATGTCCAGCCAATTTCCACTTTAGGCTTTAAGCGAAGGAGACAGCGTCGATTACCATAGTCTTTTTTCTTATAGCAGAATGTTTAATTTTGTCTAATAGTCTTAATATGCATACTTATTTCTAGCTGACTAGAGGAAGGTAAGTTTTCTCATGGGTACACAGAGTCAGAAATCCATGTTTGGCAACCGTACGTGAGGCAGAGTAGTAGGTAGGAATCCATAATTTTACTTTTACATTAGATGTGGATGTGTTGATCTTATGAATGATGAATGATGATCTTGTGAATGGTTAAAAAAATAATTTTTATAACAGGTTTATCGAATCCCGAACGGTGGACCACTACTTACGCCACACCCTGTATGAATTCTCATAGATTTAAAATAACAAACGGGAAATGAAAATACTATTCAATGAGTGTGTACTAAACCAAGCTAACTAATTAATACATTAAAAAAATCATAAAATAAGTTTCGAAAAAAATTTAGTATCACTAAGTATCACATTATCGTCTGCATACATTGAACCAACACGAAAATATGTTTTTTTTCGTAAACGAGAACAAAGCCATGAGACTAAACTGCGATGATATTGCGACCGGAACGTGAACAAACAAAATTTTAAGATTAGCAGAATACCAATTTTTGATCTATTCACAATGCCATCGCATTCTGGTCTCATGTTTTTCACTTTGCTCGTTAATTAGTAGAATTGACCTTCTGGTATCAAAGTTCATGTAGGTAGATGACTTTTGAAAATGGTTAGTAAACTGTTTCTCTAACTTTTAGCTGTTTGATGTTTTAGAACATTTAGATACATCGAAAGGCTTTTTAATGTATTGGGTATCCAATCGAATAACAATGAAGGCTATTTAATTTGAGACTTTAGAGAAAAGTGATAATTAGTGACGAGTTCTGGAAAATTTGCCTAGGCTTTATGGGGTGCTTTTTTAATTGGTGTAATTGTTGCAAATGGGTCACACTATCAAGTCCTGGAAGGAAACGTCAAATTACAAGTTTATACAAGATACGGGTTATGTGTGAGACGACGAAACTCCGCTACAAATAGGCTTTGCAAGCTGAAAATTGCATTGATGGAATGAGAGAATAATCTCCAATATCGCATCAAAAACTTGGTGTACCTACAGCATGCCTAATCGCGAAGTACCGATAATAATAGCGCACGGAGGTAATCTCAAATGAAACGAAATGGGAGAAAATGATGATACATCTATAACGCTGATTATTTTCAAATTAAAGATGGTGGTTACTTTTTGTTTTCGTTTTGCGGTAAAATTCACTCATTTATTTTATTTTTTTATTAAATATGGGTTTGCTCTTGACTCTAGTCTAGGTCAGTGGTTACTGAGACAGAGTCGACGATGGAGTGAGCTTACCCAGAAGAAGCCTGTTCACTCTCACTTTGAAGAGATTAGGGTTGTAAGCGTTCGGAAACACAGACGCAGGTAGGGAGTTCCACTCTTTTGCTGTGCGCATAACAAAAGACATTTGGAAACGCTTAGTGCGAATTGGTGGAATAGCAGCTAGGTAAGGATGATAACTTGAAGAAGGAAGAGAGAAAGGAAGGAAGAAGGGGACCGGTGGTATGAGGTCGTGGAGTTCTTGGGCACACTCACCGAGTTCGATTCCCGCACGGAACAAATATTTGTATGACCTACAAGTAGTTGTTCCGGGTCTGGATGTTTGTGTATGTGAGTTTAGTTCTTTAAATAAAATAAAATTCCTAGTGTGGGGCAACTTAAAAAAAAAATATATACGCATTGCAGCAAATTTTATCACAAACTTAAAAAAGTTTCTCATTCTGCTTAGAACTTGAATGAAATCGAGTTACATTTTGTCACATTTCGGCTTTTAATTACAATTATAGGATTTTTATGAAAATACTACATATCGTCAAGCCTATATTCCCCGAAGGGCTAAGAAGAGGAGCACCTACAGTATACCCACATTTTGCCAGTTATGTTTAAGTCGGGGCGAGCCTATTGCCATCAACCGGCGACTTATCCAGGCAAAATACAAAAAAAAACACAAAAGAACACAAAAAAGAATACGTATTAAAATACTGGTTTTCAAAATATGTTTTCAAGTAATTTATGTTATTTAAGATAGATAAACCTTTGAAGAAAACGGGGAAGATGTAAAGCTGCGTACAGACCGTGCGAGGCAAGGTGCGAATGGTTTGTCACTGACGCATGCCTCAGGCTGAAGCGTGCGACAACAAAAAATGCAGTCATCCGAAGTGCTCAAGTCACAGATGAACAAACAGTTAGTAAAATGGCACTCAGCACTAAAACAACCATCTAGACGGACGCAGACGGCTCGTGCGTTACTCAGTAGTAGCGAAAATATATAATCTATGTGACTTTTAACTTTATTTCGTATTACATCAAATAGGTACGAATTGGTTTTCTTTAAATAAATGTTATGTTGAATTAATGTAATTATTATAGGTGTAGTGGCCTACACACTTATATTAAATGATTAAATTACTTAATATTATTAATTAAATGATTAAATTAAAAGTAAAACAAAATTAAATATAAATTATATATTTCTTAAATAAAATTAATTATAATTTATATACACATATTTACAAAAGAACTTAAACTAGACTTATTTATGATTAACATTTAAAATAAAACTATTTACAATAATTAACTTAATATTCAACAAACAAATAGACAAGTACAAATATTGTATTAGTAGATAATTACTTATCAGCTATGACGCGTCTATTGTTCTAGCGACGACCGCTCGCGCTACGTCATGCGAGCCGTGCGCATGAGCGGGACGGCATCATCGTGCGTTGCACTCATGCGCCCGCGCTGACATGACTTGCAAGTTAGTACAATCACTTGAGGCGGCGGCCAGCCCGCCGGTTGAACGCGCCCCAAAGGGTCATGGCCACCCGGCTGGTCCGGGGGTACCGTACGGTCTCTGGTGAGGCGGCGAGCCTCCTTGCCGGATTACCGCCATGGGATCTGGAGGCAAAAGTCCTCGCGCACATTTGGGTGTGGCGCGAGGAGGTGAAGCGCTGGGGCGTAGCGCTGCTGCCGCGAGAAATCAAGGTACAGTGGACAGAGCTCCGGCGGGATTTCAGGGTGGGATGGAGAGTGCGATTGTCTCAACCCAGCGCTGGGCACGCCACAATTGCGGCGATAAGTCCCCTCTTTGAGGAGTGGCTAGAGAGGCGCCTTCCTCACCTTCCGCCTGACGCAGGTCCTCACCGGACACGGTTGTTTCGGGAGGTTCCTGTTCCGGATAAGGCGGGTGGAAACGCCCGGGTGTCACCATTGTGTGGATCGCCCGGAGGACACGGTGGAGCATACGGTGGAGATCTGCCCGGCTAGGGCGGAACACCGCCGTGTTCTCGTGCAGGCGATTCGCGGTGGCGATCTCTAGCGTCCGGCCCTGGTTCAGGCCATGGTACAGAGTGAGAGGGCTTGGGAAGCCGTCGCCTCCATCTGCGAAGCAGTAATGTTCGCGAAGGAGGAGGCGGAACGTGTGAGGGAGAGGCAAAATTCGTGTCCTCACACACCTAGCCGCCGCAGGAGACGCCCTTGACGTCGGGAATCGCAGGCCGATTCCCGGCCACCGTAGGCGCGGGCTTGCGGACGGCGAGCAATGGGCAGCTCGCCGTTCGATAAGGACCAGGCCCGAGTCGACGGCGCGTTGTGTTCCACGCGCGCCTCAAAGAGATGTCAGCATCAATGAAGGGGTCCGCCAGGGCCGATGCCTGCCAGGGTTGCGGGAAAGTCCGAGAGGGATACCGTGGCCCCTGGCACAGGCAACTGAAGGAACACGGGTGGGTTTTAGTCAGTAAGAGTCTGACACGCCCTCCCACTCTGCCCAGAGCGGGAGAAGATATATATACCTTCAAAAAAAAAAAAGTTAATACAATCACTGCGTGCAATGTTGTATAGGTATTCTAATCTCGCGATCCTAGCTTCACCGCGCTAACTAATAACCCTTTGAAACCTATATATTTACGCTTATTTGTTTATCCGTGCTGTTCTCTGCTATTTGCATTTCTACCGCTCCTTCTTAACTAAGTGGAACTCTTGTGTGTGTGTGTGTGAACTGAAACCTGTGACTGTGTATCTAATAAACGTTAATTCTTCTTCTTGTGTACTTGGAACTTATTACTTTAATCCTATTTCTACCTATCACACCACCTACCAACCCTACAATAGGCACATATACAGCCACAAGCATCAATGTTACACTCAAATTGCTAAGAATTTTTAACCGGTTAAAAGCACTTTTGAGTGGTATAAACTTAATACAGCATTGGGGACGGTGCCCATACGAAGTTGCCCATTCTCCTTTTCCCTATTGGTTCTATCGCGTGCTTGGATTAGTTAAAACTGACCCATAAAAATAATCATATTAATACGATACGAGTGGTTTACAATATTATTGCAAGTATTTCAGTTTTTTCACATACACTGTGCACGATAGCCGTCATGACTGCGAAATATTTGGTTTTCTTCGCCGCGTGCTTTATGCTAGCCTTTACACAAGTCAGTGGACAAGAATTGCAAGTAGTCAATGGAAAAATCAAGATAACGATAGGCACGGCATCAGGATGTATTCATACAATAAATTTCATTCGCGAACAGTTAGCGGAAGCATACCGCTTATACGGAGATTTTCTGGAGGTTGAATTCGTGCCCTGGGGAAGAACTACGTTGAGTAGCGATGGAGTTTTTTGGTGTCAGTTTGGCCAAGTTGACTGCTGGGCAAATCGTCTACACAGATGCGTTCTGAACATGTTGAAGGACAATCAAGATGCTCAGGTCCACTACATGGTTTGTGAATTCTCTACCCTCTTACCTTCCTTCTCGCAAGGATCTTATCTCTGCGCGCAAGCCGTTGGTGTCAATCTGATTGACGTTGACTACTGTGTTGCAAATCCTGGAGACGTTTTAGACAGGGAAGCACAAGCAGCAGCCGCTGGGCCAATGGCGACAATTAATTCCGTTCCATACATCATCTTTAACGACGCTGAAGATCGCCCCCTTCAGAATGAAGCGAGGGTCAGGCTCTCAAGCATGATTTGTTTCGCATTAGCTGCAGACCCAAGCACGGGAGTAACTAGCTGTCAGATTTAATTGTTAGTTCTCAAGTGTATTGTTGTTTTCTATACAACGATAGCAAAGTTAATGTCCGCCATACTCCGAATAGTGGTCTTCGGTTTCTAAATAGGTGTCATTTATATTTTTATGTTTTTGGTATCCAGTAGTTGTCTGGTTTGGCTGAAAATATATGTTTTTTTTATACCTGCAGTCACGTTTTTTTATTGATCTATCTTGTATTATGTATTATTCTTCTTCATATAAGTGTCTATCAACATTTTATTATAAGACGTATCTATAACTTTTATTTACTTTAGATTATTTATACCAAGTTGGTACAAATAAATTTCAAATCAAATAATTTCACACAATATTTTTCAAAAATCAACCCCAGTTGGGATGAAAAGGGGGATACAGTTTATATAAATAGTCTTATTCCTTTAATCTATACATTTGAAACTTGGCCCGAATACAAATGTAACTAAATTATAAATATTATAGGTAATCAATTTTCATCAACATCATTCTCTTGCCCTTATCCCAATTTCCATACATTGTTCGTCATATCGGTAGACACCCCTTTTCTAGCCATATCATGTTTCACACAGTCCATCCATCGTCTCTTTTTTTTTTACAGATAATCGTTTGTTTTCGATAAATACCTTTTAAAAGGCGCGGGTCGCGTTGAAAATCTCGGGGAATATACGAAATCCATGCGAAGTGCACATAAACTACAAAAAAGGTACCAACTTTTTATTTGAATAAGCTGGCATTCTTAGTTTCCGAGTTAATGAAGTTTCGGTTCGTGACACTTATTCATTGCTCAGGAGTGTAATAAAATCACTCATTGCAGCTTAGATAAACATAAGGCGGAAGATATGTTACTTGAACACAGCGCGCGGTCTTGCTGAACCAAGTCCAATGGACACAATTGCACCCAGTCATACGCAGACCATCGTCTAAACAACGCATGTCGATACAGCTCAATAATTTCAGGTTTTGTATATAAATACGCACTAAAATGTCTTCACGTGTACTTAATAAGTGTTCTAATCAGCCCAGAAAGAACAATAAGACACACGGGGTTAGTTGAAAATTATAATTTTATTTATTGTTTTGCTTCGCCATTTTTGTGAGAGCGAGAAAGATAATACAAAACAGGCGTAGTGATCTATTTGGGTTGCAAAAATGAATCTAATGTGTTTACTGCATTATAATTAACGATTAAGTGTCCTTGTTGTCAACAAACTATATTATTTCAACGTTACATCTATTTTACAGTTGCGTCTCGATTCACCCCTGCATCCCAATGCACCTCGTTACATCGCTACTTAACGCTACCTCAATATAATTTATAATCGCAAACATTCGGCGACTAACACGATTGCGCTCGCACTACTGTGTCGGGTCCTATCTTTGTCCTTGTCTATCGGTAACTGTATGTATGCAACTGTGATCACAGATGTGTAAGTTTCGTTGCATGTATTTGTGCACCGACCCCAGGTTTAGTGATTGCGATGTTAGAGCGTACCGTATCATCCACTTTATCTAAGCATTGCAGTTTTTTATCACAATCTTAAAACAGTCCCTAAATTTCCTTAGGATTTGGTGTACACGAGTCTCATTTTGTCATATTTCAACTTTTGACTGCAATTGTAGGTTTTTGATCAAAATACTGCTTTTCTAAATCCTGCTTCCTAATGTTTATGAATGAAACAATTCTCTCAATTCTGCTTTCAATTTGTTTTAAATAACTGAGAAATAACCCTTTGAAACTAATTTATTCCAATTTTCGTTATTCTAGTTGTGGAAGGTGTAAAGCCAGACAGTCCGATCTATGCCACCTATAGAAAAATGTTAATGTGTTTAAATCAGTGTTATGATCACTTAATATACATATAGGTAAATATAGCCACGAGCATCAATAAAGATGTTAGTCAAATTGCTAAGAAATTCCAAACCGGCTTAAAGTACTTTTGACCGGTAGGTATGAACTCGATACAACGTTGGAGATGGAGCTTATACGAAGTTGCCCACTCTCCTTTTCCCTATTGGTCTTATCGCTCGCTTAGATTAGTCAAAAATGTCACATAAAAACATTCATATCACGCAAATCAAATGTTCCTTTCGTGTTTCACATAATAAGGTTACCAACTACTCTTCATCGAATCGAATTATTTCGATACTTGAACATACATTTCTTTATCAATCTCATACTAAGATTAGATAAAAATTTCAGATTTCAATAATCTCACGAATATATGATTGCAGTGCTTCAAATATTTCAGTTTTTCACATGCACGGTGCACGATAGTCGCCATGGTCGCGAAATACTTGGTTTTCATCGCCGCGTGCTTTATGCTAGCCTGTACACAAGTTAGTGGACAAGGATTGCAAGTTGTCGATGGAAAGATCAAGATAACGATAGGCACGGCATCAGGATGTAGTGATACAGTGAATTTCATTCGCGATCATTTAGTGGAAGCCTACCGTTTATACGGAGACTTTCTGGAGATTGAATTCGTGCCCTGGGGAAGAACTACTTTGAGTAGCGATGGAGTTTTTTGGTGTCAGTTTGGCGAACCTGACTGCTGGGCAAACCGTCTGCATAGATGCGTTCTGAACATGTTGAAGGGCAAACAGGATGCTCAGGTTCACTACATGGCTTGTGAATTCACCAGCCCCTTCCCCTCTTTCTCGCAAGGATCATATCTCTGCGCGCAAGCTGTCGGTGTCAATCTGATTGACGTTGACTACTGTGTTGCACATCCTGGAGATGATTTAGACAGAGAAGCTCAAGCAGCAGCCGCCGGGCCGATAGCGTCAATTAATTTCGTTCCATACATCATGTTTAACGGCGTCGAAGACCGCCTTATTCATGATGAAGCAAGAGTCAGATTCACAAGCATGATCTGTTTCGCGTTAGCTACCGACCCGAGCACGGGAGTAACTAGCTGTCAGATTTAATGACGAGTCTTCAAGTCATCATACTACAATGGCAAAGTCAAAGTTCCCTATCGTCGAATTGAGAAGTTTTATCTTAGTTGGCCTCTGCTGGTGCCAGTTTTGTACTAAATGTCCAACTTTCCCCCGTGTTTTAATCGACAAACTTGCGCAATTGGACAATCGCCGAGCGAGATATGGCTAATAGCTGCGGAATTTTTGACGATAAGCTAACTGTAATCGTTGTGTTCCGTTTCTCAATAGGTGTCAGTTACTTATAATATGTTTTTGATATCTCTACAATAAATTATAATTGTTTTACAATCGTGTTTTGTGTGTTATTAAATATTATTTAAGTGATTAGTCGTTTTATTTTGAATCTTATGGAGTAGATACGAATTTATATGGATCGAGTAACAGTGATAAGACAAAAGGACATGGAAAGAAGAAAATGGGTAAAATAGGCATAAACGGTATACAAGGTAGGTACCATATATTTTGTAGTCTGTATGCAAGCCATAGGTATAACAATCTTAGATATGTTTTCTCTGCAATGTATGATTTGATACATATTGTTTTGAATTATTAACGTTACTAACTCACAACATAAGTATTGTTTTATTGTATGTATGCAATACGTTTGTTTTGCATATAGGTAATTAAAAGCTTTTCCTAAAATAATTTACTACCTAGCATACACCTCCACTGCTACACAAACAAGTCAAAAATCATCATTAGTCTCGCCTAATAAACATTTGTTTTCCAAATAATGAGCTAATTATCAAAGCTCGCATTTGTATTCAAATTATTTCGCTAGCATAAATAATAGAAATGAAAATAGGCTAGTGTAACAATAAATTGGTAATTTAGTGTTAATTTTAGCTTTATAATGTAAAATACGCCATTTTGTTTTGTGCTACTGTTGTAAATGGTTTGCAAACGATCGCACTAACTGCTTGTCAGTACATTGTGCAACGGACATTATGCCGGATACCATGGTTTAGGGAAAGTAAAACAGGATATATTTCCATTCAAAGCAGCTTTATAAAGCCGCCTGTCTACTCTCTAAAAATCTCACCATGAGAACATGGATGAAGTGAGCTTTAAGTGAGCTGTCATCCACCTGATGCTAGGGATTGACAACTCACTTCAAGCTCACTTCACCCAAATTTCTCGGTAAGTTTGATATAGAATAGATCTGCAGGTATTGGAAACTACGCGTGGAACTAGCGGCAGCAGTGACTCGCAGTAAGTAATTATTACATGTCCAAAAACATCTGTAATACCAGAGACATCGCAAGAGCGTTGCTATCCTGGAAATAGAGACGATGCCGATGTGCGTGTAGTAACACTCTTATATCTTACAAACCGATATACAGCATTGCTGCTTGCGGCAAAAGAAGGTACGATAATAGGCAGAAGATATTTCCAGGACGGGTTCTTTCATGAAGAGTACAACAATATACATACATAGTACTTGCAGCTGTTATTGATTGTTGTAACATGGTACTTAAACATAACGAAATATGGGTGTGCTATCAGCTACCCTCTACTGAACCGTTTGGCTAAAACAGGCGAGCTGTAACGTTATATTGTTTGTTCATACATGAACAGTTCCCTACTTAATTCCTTATTATTCTGCTTCAATAATATGGGAAATTAGCTAGTTTACTACAGATGTGTACATTTAATCTGACAATGTCGACGTATGGCGTAATCTTAATTAATCTGGTTTGGCTTACGGATTACATACGCACGCATTGATAAACTGTAATAGCTGATTACTCAGCGTTGCCCAAGTCTATTAGAGGTGATTAAAGTGTTATGATTAAACATATTATTATTCGAGTAATGATGACCAAATAATGATTTATGGTCGAGTGACCGCAAGTGCTACTGCTGAACATAAGGCCCTGGGTCCAATTTCCTGGTCGGGCAAAGTGGTTTTCTATCAGTGATTTCTCTGTGGCAGTCTTTTTTTTTTCCGAATTCGGGAAATCATCAAATAACTTCTCCCGCTCTAGGCGGAGCGGAAGGGCGTGTCTGACTCTTACTGACTAAAACCCACCGGTATTCCTTGAGTTGTCTGTGCCAGGGCCCACGGTAACCCTTTCGGACTTTCCCGCAACCCTGGCAGGCATCGGCCCTAGCGGACCCCGTCATTGGTGCTGACATCTTTTTGAGGCGCGCTTGGAACACAACGCGCCGCCGACCCGAGCCAGGTGTTATCAGACGGCGAGCTACCCATTGCTCGCCATCCGCAAGCACGCGCCTACGGTGGCCGGGAATTGGCTTGGGATTCCCGACGCCCAGGGCGTCTCCTGCGGCGGCTAGGGGCGTGAGGCCGCGAATTTTGCCTCTCCCTCACGCATTCCGCCTCCTCCTTCGCGTGCATTACTTACTGCTTCGTAGAAGCAGGTGACGGCTTCCCATGCCCTCTCGCTCCGTACCATGGCCTGGACCAGGGCCGGACGAGAGAGATCGCCATCGCCAATAGCCTGCACGAGGACACGGCGGTGCTCCGCCCAAGCCGGGCAGCCCTCAACCGTATGCTCCACCGTGTCCTCGTATGCTCTCAGTTGCAGTCTGGAGTCAGGATTTGTGTCCGGTTGGCTCGCCTCCTATTATATGGGACTTAAACATAACTGGGGAATGCTGCCCAACCCTTCGTGAATAACAAGTGTGGTGTTTATTAAGTATGTTATGATATTTATTGATATGTTTAGATATTCGTTTTTAATTGACTTATTATCAAGAAGAAGGAATCAAATAACATTGATTTGCAATCATTACAGAATTGTACTGACAAATCGTTAAATTTCAATTAAAATTTATATTGATTTTACTTCCTCATTACCAAAAGTCATAGGTTTTGCAATTTTTGGAACGAATTTCTATTTTTATATATAACTAAACTAATATATATAACTAAAATTTTAGAAATCGTCATGTGTCGACAAAGCGTTATGCCTCCTCCCTGCGAGTTTTTATAATATATTTATAATAAAAAGAAACACCTAGAGAGATAATTTTCATGGTTTTCGAGGGTGCTGAAGCCGATAGCGAAGAATTCAACATGAAAATCCAAGATGGCGACTGCGAAAATTGACAGATTTTTCGAGGTGGGTGTCGTTTATGGTTTTCGAGGGTGCTAAAGCCCACAGCAAGGTCAAAATGAAAATCTAAGATGGCGGCTGCGAACAATTTCAAACTTCACGGCCTTAACCCTGTAAGCATTGTCTAGTTTATTTAAAAACATAAGTAATTTGACTGACCGGTTGCTGCAGTTGGTAGCGACCCTGCCTTCCGAGCCGCTGGTCCCGGGTTCGATCCCCGGACAAGTCAAACATTTGTGTGCATGAACATGTCTGTTTGACCTGTGTCTGGGTGTGTATATGTATATAAGTATGTATATCAGTCATCAGGTTACCGTAGTACAGGCTCTACCTAGTTCGGACCCAGCCGAGCTATTCTGTAACAATCTCACCGTGATAACTTGGATGGAGTGAGCTTCAAGTGAGCTGTATTTCCACCAGCCGAGCTATTGTAACAATCCCACCGTGAAAACCTGGGTGAAGTGAGCTTCAAGTGAGCTGTCTTTCCACCAGCCGAGCTATTCTGTAACAATCTCACCGTGATAATTTGGGTGAAGTGAGCTTCAAGTGAGCTGTCTTTCCATCAGCCGAGCTATTCTGTAACAATCCCACCGTGAAAACTTGGGTGAAGTGAGCTTCAAGTGAGCTGTCTTTCCACTAGCCGAGCTATTCTGTAACAATCTCACCGTGATAACTTAGGTGAAGTGAGCTTGAAGTGAGTTGTCGATAGTGTCAATCCCTAGCATCAGCCGGTCGATTATGTAACAACCTCACCGTGACAACTTAGGCGATGTGAGCTATCGTTCCACCTGATGCTAGGGATTGACACTATCGACAACTCACTTCAAGCTCACTACTCCTAGGTTATCACGGTGAGATTGTCACAGAATAGCTTGGCTGAAGACCTTGTGTGGATGTTGTCTCATATTATATTATATTATTATTATTACTTCTTGATTTGTTACATTTTGTCATTTATATTTTCGAATAAACGATAAATATTATTTCTTTTAATTATAATACGAAAAAATTGCACCATGTAATATCAGGACGATTCTTAACTTCCCGGAGTCCTTAGTCACCCTACAACATTATTCCGCTATGCACGGCCTCGTGAGCCAATAATGCTGCACCATTAAGCGATTGAAAAATGTCATTCACCACTTTGCAGCGCCGATGCGCTACATTAACTTCGGTTTGGAAAGGGCGCATATTGTATGAAAACCGCTGCCGTGTGATGGAAATGCTTTAGAACGATGTCCTTTAAACTTTCTTAGGTAGCGAAGTACAATGGATGGTGCTATATTTTTGATGGGGTAAATTTTATTGTTGTAATATTTTTCTCATAAAATGAGCGCGATTGGATGCCCCAGATTGAAAGGACAAACTTGAGGTGGTGGTTCTTATTTTATGTAGGTATAGTACTATAGACGTAAGAAGCCCGAAAGTCTGACAACCAAGTCTTACCAAGGGGTATCGTATTACCTAGGAACTTTGTTGTGGAGGTCAGATAAGCAGTTGTTAAATAAAGTGTATAGTATGTAGATATGTAACTAGATGTATGTAAATATTTAATTTCTGTTACTTATTAGGTATTGAAGGGAAAATACAAACAATAGGATTCAAGTCATAATAACATTATATTTACATAATTCATAAATATAAAAATACAATATACATCACCATCAACAATAAATCAACAAAATAATCAGAATAATATCGTACCTTAGATGTTAAAGTCTTGAAAGTCGAAGAGCAACTGAACTACACCTTTTTTTTTTTTTTTTCCTAACTATTGCATCTCGTAGTAGACCTAGAGAGGTCGTTACTACTTAACCGGACTATCCTGTGGTTGCCTTAAGTGAAACTCAAAGCCTCCAGCCAGGGGCGTATTATTACATACTAAGCGACTATCACCTAAGGGCACCCCCTGTGGGGTACGAACCTCGGCTTAGGGCGTCGCTGGGGGGGGGGACAGCAAGGTGGGACAGGCTGGATCAGATTTTTCTTATTATTAAGCTTGATGAGGTCGGCGTTTCCTAATTGACTATCTCTGAGAAGAAACGCCGAAATAAACTCAGAGGTCACAGTCGGGGGGGGGTTTATATTTACGGGCTCAGCTACGGCGCGGGCTGGCGCTTCGTCGGGCAAGGGAACTACACCACTATGGCTCCGCTCTTTTATACCCGTTAACAAACAAGTATGATTCACAACGGTTGAGTCAAACCAGTGTTTGACTTACAAAAATAAGTTTGTTATAAAATCATTTGGTAAATTAACAACAGATAATAATTATATTTATAGGTACTTATATTAAGTATTTATTTTTAGACACATACTAATTACATTTATATATCACAGTCGCTTCATGTAAAATACTGGTTTTCAGCTACATTCGGTTAGACTGAAAGTCAACTCCAACAAAGTAGGAAAAAGGCTACACAGATGATGATGATTCTACTATAGAGGTATAAAGAACAGGGTCTAAAGTTCACTCATACTCTATGGAAAATGGAGGCTCCTCCGACCAGACGGGCGTTGTGTCTGGTTTGATGTTGCGACGTTTTATAACGCTTGTTGCGTGGTAAACTCTGCTTAGGCGATGCAGGATTTCGCGTAACTTCAGTATGATGCGTAGTTCGCATGTGGCGTTGTAGATGTCGCCACAGTACCTATATAAAAATGATTATTGTTATTCGTAGAGCTTTCTGGCTGACTATGGTTTTGTTATTGTTATTAGTAATTAATGTTTCTTTATTTTACTTCGAAGGTCCTAGTTTATCATTTGTGGCTACAAGTTACAGCTATATACATATAAACATAATGCAGCATTGCATATGTAAGCGGGCACGCCCTATATGCCAGGAGGCTTTTTATTATGTATTAAGTTCTGCTTGAGTATAGTTTTAAATATTGGCGTGTGCTAGCTGACATATGGCAAATAATTTTAATATTTTTGTGTTTCGTAATGTTAATTACTTATTACTATATAGAATCCAGTTTTTCTAACTGAACAGACAGCAGTGCTGCTGGGGAGTTTGTTCCGCCAATTCTTCTTCCCAGCTAAAGCACTAGGAAGTGGTGAAGGGTAGGTGTTTTGGGGGGACTGTCTTATGTGATTTTGACGTTCAAAAAGTGCTGATTCTCAGCCTAATTTGAATAAATGACTTTTATTTTGATTTAGATTTTTAACAGAATTTCAGACTGTCTTTCGAGATTTTTACTACGGTAGTCAGAAGCCATACTACCAGTCCTATGGTTGGGAAAAAGCTAGGCTGATGATAGTATTTATAAGACATGATACGATAGATATGATTCGTTGCAAGTTAATCAATTATACTTTCTATATTCTTCTTTCAAATTCGTGAAAGATGTATCAACGTATAGTATTTTTATCTCACGAAGTGACGCGCGCTTTATTTGTGGTTTTCAAGTGCAAACACACGCTCTGAATATGTATGTGCGCAGGAGCTCTCGGTAGCGTCCGATAGAATGGCGATGTCGAAAGTGTGTGTGTTATGTGCTGACGCTACTCATCTTTACACACGCATTCACAGCGTGTTCGTACACTTGGTTACCAAAAGTAAAGCCCGCGTCGCTTCGTGAGATAAAAATACTGTACAACAGTTTCAATCAAAGCGCCGGAAAATGGTAACGGTATAAAATTTTGTACAAGCAATAAAGCAATAACAGCAATTATCATGTAATTTCTTAGCCATTTACTTGTACCTACATACAAACAAGGTTATCCGTAGACCGTCGAACACGCAATATCCGACAGCGTCGTTGGTATACTAGGTTGTAATGTAACCACCAGTATTATGGTTTGTATTGTCTACGCAAACCTACAATAGTAGGCCTTAGTATCCATTTATGAATTGCTTACAAAGCCACTTAAAGTGGTGTTAGGAGATGTTAAATATACTTCATCAAATAATTAGCGAAATATCTACTATAGTGTGTATTGTTCGTTTTTATAATTTCTAACGTGACGATATTATCGTGGACGTCCACGTCACGGTATCACGATATCACAGAAAAGTAAAATGTATGGAAATATACATATGAAGACGCTTTTAATTTCCGTCCACGATAACGTTGTAACGTGCACGTAGTTCAATACATTTTAGGGACGTGGATGTGGATGTCTACGATAACACCGTCACGTTAGAAATTATAAAAGCGCGCAGTGATTACATTAATTTGTGTCCAATACCACAGTACACCACTCCACACCGGACGATTCAGTGCACTTAGAGCGGGCGCGGCAAGACCAATGCGCGGCGCTGTCGGTGTGGAGATGCGCCACGCGATCGTATAGCACTGGATCGTCCGGTGTAGACCCAGCTATAGACTGTTAAATAAGTTATTATGTATGATATTGATAGTATGAGAGAGGCAAACAATATATTAAAGGTTTAAATAATTCAATAGCTCCTGTGAACCTAAGAAAAGGAATCTAACTAATTAAAGAACAATTATTAATCTAGTAGCGTCGTCGTCTGACTGGTCATTGAGCTCCCTAAAATAGGGTTGGCTACACAATGACTGATGCATGCATGTCGTCTGTTAGGACAGGTCAACGCAAAGCTGCGATGGCTCTGTCTTCAAAATGCCATCTAGACATGGCCATGCATAAAATCACATAAAATCCTAATAATAAAATGTTTGGACTTTAAAAGAGACCATGACCGCTGAGTTTGTTTCGCCATTTCTTCTCAGGGATCAGTCAGCTAGGAAATCCCGGAGCCATCTAGTTTTAAAATACTGACGTGTAAAAGTGTCTTAAAAGATGTACTTACAGAAATCAACATTTCATTTCAACACTACGTTGGTCCTACTGCCGTCTTTGAAATCCATTTGCAACATTGCTAGCATTACCTACGCTGTCAAGACCCATGAACGAACCAATAATGAGGAACGGTCTACCCAACCCAACCCACTAACTGGTTTGTGGAGATCAGAGGCAGTTGATACTGGTGTTCAGTTGCATACGGTTAAACTGGAAGCCGACCCCAACAGAAGGCAAGGCAGATTGATTGAAAAAACGAGAAACGGTGTCCTTTCGAAATACATGAAACTTAATAAGCCTAACTTAATAATAAGGGCAAGAAAGAGGTCACATTAATGTTTCCAAGTAAAATATGGTGTACTTCGTACAACATGAAGTTAATAAAGTGATTTTAGAAAATTACCGAGAAAATAGACCACTTAAGTAGCTATCATTTCGATAATGTCAAAAGTTCCATGAACTTGTCGCTCCATAGTTTTATCATATAATCTTAGGGTACAACATATTTGGGCACGCCACAATTGCGGCGATAAGTCCCCTCATTGAGGAGTGGCTAGAGAGGCGCCACGGCGTCCTCACCTTCCGCCTGACGCAGGTCCTCACCGGACACGGTTGTTTCGGGAGGTTCCTGTTCCGGATAAGGCGGGAGGAAACGCCCGGGTGTCACCATTGTGTGGATCGCCCGGAGGACACGGTGGAGCATACGGTGGAGGTCTGCCCGGCTTGGGCGGAGCAACGCCGTGTCCTCGTGGAGGCGATTGGCGGTGGCGATCTCTCGCGTCCGGCCTTGGTCCAGGCCATGGTACGGAGCGAGAGGGCTTGGGAAGCCGTCACCTCCTTCTGCGAAGCAGTAATGTTCGCGAAGGAGGAGGCGGAACGCGTGAGGGAGAGGCAAAGTTTGCGCCCTCACGCCCCTAGCCGCCGCAGGAGACGCCCTGGGCGTCGGGAATCGCAGGCCGATTCCCGGCCACCGTAGGCGCGGGCCTGCGAGCGGCGAGCAATGGGCAGCTCGCCGTTCGATAAGGACCAGGCCCGGGTCGACGGCGCGTTGTGTTCCACGCGCGCCTCAAAGAGATGTCAGCACCAATGACGGGGTTTGCTAGGACCGATGCCTGCTAGGGTTGCGGAAAAGTCCAAGAGGGTTACCGTGGCCCCTGGCACAGGCAACTGAAGGAACACGGGTGGGTTTTAGTCAGTAAGAGTCTGACACGCCCTCCTGCTCTGCCCAGAGCGGGAGAAGTTATTTGATGATTTCCCACCCACAAAAAAAAAAAAAAAAAAAAAAAGGGTACAACATATTACTTTGTGAAGGAAAAATGAAATCAGAAAACCTAATTGATTTTTCACCGTCCCTAAAGAATGTGGTAACGTTTTGGGTTTTGTACCTTTTATGTCGTAGTCAGATTGTATGATTTGTCACTATACAAACATCATCGTCCGTTTGCAAATGCTCACTGTTCAGCTGAGCATTAGTATTTTCTTGGGTTCTATGAAAAACAAAATCTACTGCACGATTGCTGACAATTGCGTGCACTGACTGGACAGGTCCACTCAATCTGTGTGGTTCTTTCCTCAAAATACCATTTCAGACACCGATCTACATAGCCTTCACATGATCTGACCAAGATTCTGTCTGGACTTTAAAAGAGACTGTGACCTCTGAGTTTGTTTCAGCCTTTCTTCTCAGAGTAGTCAGATAGGAAACGCCGACCTCATCTAGTATAAAAAAAAAATATGATTGACGTGTAAAAGTGTTTGTAAAAACCTACTTACAGAAATAAAATCATTTATCATTTACTATTGACACTTTCGAAGTTTACTTAAAATCTCCATTCATTTTCATCCATGAGGTTGCTACCAATAAAAGTCACATTTGTGCTACCAAAGCAGCTACAAGCCTATTCCCATACACAACACTGTATATTCCACCATAAGCACTGCTATTAGCCGTATTATGCAGAGCGGGTCGGTAGTTGTAACGGTTATTGACTTGTCCATGCAGTTACCTATCGTTATTGGTGCTGTAACCGCTTACGTTATTGCTAAACGTTTACCGGGCCCTGAAAGTGCTGGGATGTTGACAAAATTTACCCTGTTTAAGGGCTTTTAGTAAAAGGGTCTGTTGGAGACTTTGGAGTGGGGAAATTTTGGACATTTAGATGGAATGAGCGTTGCAGAAGTGCGTCTCTGATTTAATTGAGATATCTGATTTATCTGATTTGATTTAATGTTTAAAGAGAGAGCCCTGACACCCATAACACAAGTTTAATCTTAGCTTGGGTGCCAGCCAGAGGTTTAAACTTAGTGGTATTCTTACAATTTTTAGGTTTATTATAGTCTATGTGCATAGTGCTATTCTGCTAAATTGTAAACTTGTTTTTTTTTTTTTTTTTTTTAATAAAAACGTTGCCCCGCACTAGGAATTTCTCCTGTATCGTGGGTGCGTTTACAAACATTTAAACTCACATACACAAACAGCCAGACCCGGAACAACTACTTGCAGGTCATACAAATATTTGTTTCGTGCGGGGATCGAAGCAGCGACACGTAACGTAGCAGTCAATCGCTTAACCACTGCGCCAACTGTGTCGTAAAGCATTATTATTATTATAATTAATGAGTATTCAGAGATAACGTATATGCTGGCACGTCTAACATGGTTTGGTCAAAATTGAGGTTCAAAGAGTAGTTTTAATAATAATTGCTTTCTATTTCCTGTTTTTCGAAAAATCTAACCGTACGATAAATACCTACGCCTGAAAATTCTTGAACCAAATTTACACTGCGCCGAAAATTTCAAATTCCTCCCTCACATTCTTACTCATGTCGCTACAGCAATAAAACAGTCCGTATTTGGGATGGAAAATACATTTTTGTTAACATTCCCACGGACACGCTTCGGTCTTCGGACTCCTACGCTACACGACAAGGACAGATGATTTCCTCAAACCATAAAAGAGGAATAGCAATACACTCAAGATGTAACAAACGAGTTTTGCCGTGGAAGTAGGCAGCTGAATAATTGAAGAAGTATGGTCCCCGGGCGTGTCGGATCGTCTAGCCGGCCGATCAATACTAGCCGGAACGCTACCTGTGTACAATAAGGTTTTTTGTAGGAGGACGACACGGTGCATATGTGATTGGGCTAGGCATTTTGCAGCGCAGTTTCTAAAAGATACAGTTAAGAAAATTATAGAGCGACTACGATACGACTATTTTTATACGTACCTGCCCACTACATATTTGTTTTTTTTCACTAAGTAGGTATTCGAGCTAACTTCTATTTTTATATGTATATGTGTTTTTGTGTCCATTAATATTTTTTTCTTTCTTTCTTTAACTAATAACTTTTCCTTGATTTTATTACATACTCCTTCGAATTTCACAAAAACTAAATCAGGCTTATTATGTGTACCTAAATAGGAACTAGGAATATATTCATTTATTATACATTTGATTAAATTATTTTACATCGCATCAAGTTCGCATCTACTACATCTGACGTCATGAGATCCTAACCTACAGTACACAAAAAGATGTAAATATCGACGATAATTAATTTAGTTGTCTACAGTCTTTGTTCCATAATATTGTATTAACCACAAAAAATATTACACATTGGGTAGTTAAATGTAGCTAAACATTGATTCAGTATTATAGAGTACAAATTGTAGACAATCAAATGAATTTTTGTCGATGTCATCTTTTTGAGACTGACTGTACCTCTAAGAAAGGAACTCAGATTTTCCTAAGCAATACTCACTGCCAACACATCCTCCGCTATTAAACGCCAGTTTTAATACAATCGTTACGAGCAAGAATGAAACTTAATTAAAAAATATTGCCCACTAAAATTTTCACCCTAGTATTGAAGACAGCAACTGTCTAATTAAATTTCCGTTTTAAGCAATAAACCGCTCACCACGTGGCATTTTATTGCTACATTTTGGGACTTGATCATAATTTATTACTATCTGTGAATTATCAAATACGTCGGATTTTTTTATGAGCGTTATGAAAATTTTAAATGATGAAGGATTCTATTAACGTTTACAGGTTTCTGAATTCATATTTTTCTTACATGTCTATCACTTTTTAGACGAGTTTGATTTTAAAGTCGAATTTAAGCAATCTTACAATAGGTATTAGTTTGTTTTGTATTTTATTTTTTTTGGCTTACGACACCTAATAAAATTGTTCAAGAAGTAGGTACTTTGAGATAACACACCACAAAATCTTCTCAGATTTATTTTTACATTAATATTGGCATGACACGTGACCTTTTTACTACTCATTTTTCCCATGAATGCCAGCTACTAATCAAACGGCTACTCTATAAAAATCAAAATTACATGCGGATCTCAATCTTACGAAATTCGTCTCAGTAAAATTATCGAAGCCATTTTCATTTACCGATTCCTCGCAGAAGCGATGAAAAAAATTGACGTTGATAATAAAAAGAGCGAAGTTCTGAAAGATAAAACTTGTTCGAATATCAATACTGACAGTCCGCAAAACTAAATTTCAACTTGGTTCATAGATTCTTATCGGAGGAAGTTCCTGGCCCCGTCATGTTTTGCAATTAAAAAGGTCTGACACTGGTTCGAGGTTCTACATATATTTGCAACTTAGTTTAGTTAAGTTTTATTCGTATTATTGAATTTACTGAGCTTTCAAGTACTCTTGCGTAGGCTAGGAAAGATAGATTTTGATTGTACATAATTTGAATTATCACTAAAGACAAAGAAAAAAGAATTATTGTATCGATAGACACATCATATTACTATAAAACTAACTTATAGTTTTATAGTAATATGATATAAATATGAGGTTTTAAATAAATATTATAAAGAGTAAAGTTTTGTTTTTTTGTATGTTTGTTTGTTACGCTTCCACGCTAAAACGGCTGAACGGATTTGGAGTAAACTCAACACATGGGTAGACCCTGACCTGGAGAAGGACATAGACTACTTTTCATCCTGGATCGCAGACAAAGTCGTGGGCAACAGCTAGTAATTAATAATCAAGAAAATATAATCTCGAATAATCTTTATAATTGAAGCGAAATGATTAAAATTATCATCCTTTTTTACTAGAACAAACCTTTCAGCAAAAAGTTGCCTTCTCGGGTTTATAAATTGCGTTATCGTAACTTATCATGACTGTTTCAGTTCTTCAGTTTGAGTTTACTTTATTCCATCAGAAGATTATATCATTTCCTTAGTCCAAGATTGCATTTCATGTTTGTAACCCAATTTGATTATGGATAAGAAGAATTCGAGAAATAAACAAACTCATCCGTTCTATCAACAATATTCTGAAACGGCAGCCATTTCATGTTTATTACCTACACGAACTGAAAGAACCATCAAAAATACTGTTGCAGTATAGAAATATTGTATGGTTGGATGCTCATATCCACAGTAACTGGGTAGTAATAGTTTCCAATAAGCAATATCTTCCGAGCGAGCGAACTTTGGCCTAGCTAATTTATTTATAAGTATCGCGAGAATATTTGAGACAAGAGATAAAAATGTTTTACTTTAATATTCCGAAGTTGAATTTGTTAAAATAATATGAAATAACAAGGTTTCGTAGTGTTCAAAATAGTATGAGGATTACGTATTTACGTTTAAGAGAAAATAAATGTAAGTAAACTTGACTTTTTGTTAAACTCCTGTGAAAGTGAGCTATCTATATATAGCATTAGCTTTTCATGTCTGTAGGTAAAACCACGGACTCAGACAGTCTTGAATAACATTCTGTATAAAACCTATCCTCAGACGCTTTAAAGAATGTTTACAGTCCTTCCACAGTTATTTTACTTCTTCGTTTTCATCACTGTCAAAATCGAGCGCGCTTTAACCTCATTGCAATAAGATTGCTGGTTGTTGTTGATAATCTTTGATTTTTTTCTGGTCGTCATCGTCACATGCATTTTGACCACACCATTACCAGCCAGTGCCGGATGACATAACAGACTACCAAAACTAGCCCCCGCTTAGCTCCCTGGTGACAAGCAGCAGTAATCATCGGAGCGAGCAGACAGGCCTGCAGTTGTCAACCGTTATGACGATGGCTGTGGCCTACTTCTAACAAAGCCGGCGCGGGCACTAGGTCTGACGTAAGTAGGTATTAGTTATGCAGAAGTCTCTGACATCTGACTGAGAATAATTAGTAAACGGTGCATGCAAACAGTGTAACCAATAATTTTGGTTCTTAATTGCTTCTTTGAAATATGATGACGATAATTTGAAGAGAGAGAGAAGAGTTAAAGGGTCTTTCTTCTGATTGGCAATAGTACCACCAGATAAATTTTGTTAAAAAGAATAGCAATTTTATGAAGGTATCTGACGAGTAAGTTAACGAAACTTTTCCGCAGGTTTCAGGTTTTCCATATACAGGTTTCGCATCCAAAAATAAGCCACCGATTTTCAAATTACATCCCAATCAACACTACAACTAAATTAATTACGGTTACGTCATACGTGTAATTAATCGAAGGTCCTAATTAATCGGCAAACTTCTCGAAATAATTCAAGATTCATAGGGAACGGGGGCAGGCATTTAGAGCGCGATTTTGCCTCAATTTTCCGTGCCAATAGTCCCCTAGGCGCTCCGGCACGGCGGATCTACTGCCAATAAACAATATCTTCCAGTCGAACGAATATTGAACGAGGTACTGCTAATTAGGGCCGTGGAAACCGATCAAAAGGGAGCCTTTGATGCGAAACTGAAAAGGTGACAACGACGCGAGTCAACCGAGCGTGCGGTCGCGATGAAGTTCAAAACTGTTGGGCAGGAAGTTTGGACGAGGTAATAAGATGGTTGCTATCTTTTTACTTTTACTCCTGGAAGAAGAACTTTACTAGAAATACGTAGATAGCAGTAGGTATCTTTTTTACTAGTTTACTGTCATTGCTGCTATGCAATTGCTGGAGTGTCCGTACAGTCTTGAGGGCCTCGCAAGACCACTAGCAGTTCCCGCGATTACCGTAGCCACCGTCGCCTGCTAAGTAACATAAGAAAGTACTGTGGATTCGAAAAAATAATGAAGCTGACGGTAGGTTACAAATTGCAGTCGCGTGTAGGTATCTACGTACTAATGTTACGATCACATTGATATCAGTTCTGTTCACGAAAATCTAGTTACTAGCAGCTTTGCACTTTCCTTTAACTCATATTATGTGGTGTAAAACGCTTATAACTATTTTGTTCTCGACCAGTTTAACAAACCAAAATTCCATCCCACCTTCATGCTTAACGCAATTCCAGCAAACGTGACGTCACTTCATAATGGTGCTGTGAAAAATCTCGAAAATAGACCGGTGTCGGTACCGGTCGTGGGATCGATTTCAATAAGCGATAACTTCTGCATGACCGGCCAGCCATCCTTCAGTGGGAGCATTTGCGGATGCCACTGATCAAAGCGTTATTGCCAGATCCGTTCAGAACTGTACTTGTTGCGAATTTGAATCTATTACCCTAGATATATGACCTAATTCCGTTTAATGTGTGAGGCTCTGCATATTCCATTTCGTTACGACAAGTAATGAAATGGAATTGATACTGGGACTACCGTTATTAGTGGACAAATAAACTGAGTTTATTGGTACATTATTTTCCTATTGATTTCGAATGAGGGCTCAGCAATACAAAGCACGTGAACGTGAACTTACATATTTTCACAAATTTTAAGCACATACATAGAGTCTTTGTTACAATGAATTCCACGAAAATGTATTCCGAAATGGAACCAATAAAAATCGACTTATGTTTTATAACTGGTTTGCAGATCCGCGCTAGAGATAGGCTACAAACTTAGGCCGGAGCTATAAACTTAGTGAGGATATTCGAGGAAACCGTATAAAACGATTGTACCTACTGTTGACGTCAGATGGAGAATATGCATAATTACTAAGGGAAATAGAACAGAAATATGAGCAGGGAATATTGTGTTTATGGTCTTGATTTGATAGTCTTAAACATTTTTCAGAATAATATTACAAAGTCGACTTGTGTGTCGACTTTTTTAAGTATATTTTTGTATGTTTTAATGTTTTTATTTCGTATCGGTGATTATTCACGAGCTCTTCCTTTCTTTTTAACCCCCGACGGAAAAAAGGAGTGTTATTAAGTATAATGTGTGTATCTGTGTGCGCCATCGTAGCTCCCAAATGGCTGAACCGATTTTGATTATTTTTGTTTTGTTTGAAAGGTTACTTAATCGTAAGTAATCATATCTATGATTCAAGAAAATCTGTTTCGTCGTTTGCAGACTATCAGCTCTTTGCTAGTTGATGAAGAGATCAACTTCGAGAGCACAATTTCCACAGGTCTGATCAAGTCCAAATTTGGTTTTATATTGCTAGAAGAACATAGTAACATTGGGCTGATGCTGCAGCATCACTTGGAGTTTACAGGTTACCCAACTCCCTCACCAACATTCAGCAGAAGTATCGTATTTGGGTTCGTTGGAATGTTCTCAATGAAAAGGTTATAGAAAGATGGGAATCAGGGTCTGATGATAGAGTAGCAAAGAGGAATGAGGATAAATTAGTAACTATAGCTTCACTGTCCGAAACACATGTATAACTGCTCAGATTTAAGCGAGGCTCGTGTCGATCGTAGAGTGTCTACTATTTAGTATATTAAGCTCAAAAAGTAGGAAATAAAGTTAAATTTAAAATTTTATAAACCCTCTACAAACAAATACCTCTAAAAAGTAAAAACATATATGTATTAGACCTTTAAGTTTAATATAAGTTGAAGGTCATATTTTGATTAAAGCATAGTCGTGTCACGGTAATATTATCTATACAGTATTCCAACTTCATACAAACGGACGAAGCGCGAGCTATGCCTACGCTTCTCGATCTCGGCATGCGCTCGGCATGCTGACAGTCGCGACTGTGCCGCAGTGACGAACGGAAGGTGTGTTGTTTTTTAGATTACCTGTAAACTCTGAAAGGTAAGACTATAAAATAATTTTACTTACTAGTAGGTAGGTACATAATGTGTGTCTTTTTAATGGTATAAGTATTTCCTTTTATCTCCCAAAAAAAAAAGATGTCTGGATTAATAAATAAAGTGAATAGAGTAAAGGTGGTTTTTTAATTAAATCTACCGATCAAAAAAACAACGCACATTTTTACTGAACACTTCCTATTCAATTCAAAAACTATTTTATTTGTTTATATATAAAAGTATATTTACAATCACAAAACTAAATGGAAACACAAAATAGGCAAATGTAATTAAAATGCTGGAGGCGGGCAGCCCTATCGCATGTTCACGTACCGCGCGGCTGTAGGCATTTATTTCAAAGATACGGCCGAGTTACAATACTGTATAGATAATATTACCATGGTCGTGTGCCGGAGCTATAAAAAAAAAATAACTTTTATACCATTCCCCCTATAAAAAGCTTATTTTACTCACTGAAAACAGTGAATAAAAAGCACTTTTACTCACTGTTATATCGCTACACAAGTTGACCATCCTAATAATAATAACAAGAAAATTACTCTTAATTTTAGTAATTGTTCCAATTTTAATGTGCATTTTAATTAATTTAAGCTTCCTTTTTCTTTATTAAATGTTTATTTTCGCTTAAATTTTTCCTTTTTCTCGTAGTCATGGTATAAAGTATAGTATGCAACTCTTGAATAAAACGGATTTTTATCGAGGGCCATGAATCACTCGCGTCGCTCAGGATTCTAATACTTGTATCACTCGCATGTCGAGTCGTTAGAATCCTTCACTAGCTCGTGATTCATCTATGGCCCTCGCTTTAAATCCGTCCTTTATTCACTAAATGCATAATATACTATTTTGTTACTTTAATGTGTTTTGTTTGTATTTGTGCCAATAAAATCATTTTAATTTCTTCTTTCAGATATTGAAAAATCCTTACAGTATTCCATGCTTTTACACACTTGTAAGACAACAATGCAGCCAGGCAGGCGGGTGTGGTGACATTACTCCCCCGGTAAAATCCACAGCAAAAAGGATCCCTGAAAAGATACATTGCATGTTACAATGATACATAATAAACATTACCTCCAAAAATAAATTTTAAAACTGGCTCCTACAATAGTAATGCATCTTATTCTTTAGTATAAAAGACAAGGCAGGCGTTACAAGAAATACATATTTTACACTTTTGACAGGTGCGTCCCCCTTTAGATTTATTATTCCCGGCATATGAAGTAACGTATTTCCTTGTAGGAAACGTGGATTTTCCGTTGTTTTCTACGTACGAAGATAATATTAAAATGCTTTTCTCATGTCCCGTCACACGGAAAGCGGTCTTGAAAGTATAAATCAAATCGTTTTCGTTCGTATAAAGGTTTTGGGTATGCTTGAGTGAACTTCAGGTTGAACATTGCTTATGGCTTTAGTGATATGTGGAAACTATGTTAGATAGAAATATTGTAGAAGAAAGAATTCTGCTATAAAAATAACAGGGGTTTGTTCTTATATGGCATTTTGAGTAATTTATACGGCCTACTCAAATGTCCCTTCTTTGGTATTGTTCGTCGAATCGTTGAGCTCCTTAAGTTCTCAGTTGAGCTGCACGATTGCTGACAATTGCGTGCACTGACTGGACAAGTCCACTCAAACTGTGTGGTTCTTTCCTCAAAAGACCATTTTAGATACCAATCAACATAGCCTTCACATGATCTGACCACGATTTTTTCTGGACTTTAAAAGAGACTGTGACCTTTGAGTTTGTTTCGGCCTTTCTTCTCAGAGTAGTCAGATAGGAAACGCCGGCCTCATCTATGTAGTTTAAAAAAAATATCTAGTGTTTAAAAGATACGAGTATATGTTTGACGTGTAAAAGTGTTTGTACAAACCTACTTACAGAAATAAAATCATTTGTCATTTATATTAATTTTTTTGTTGCTATTTGTTTATTTTGTTTCTTTTTTATTTATTTTGCTATAAATTTTTCACACGTATAAACCCACCTGTCTTATTATATCTATGTATTAAAAAAATGCCTTGTTTGTTTAGATACTGGTCTCAAGCACTACCGCTGAGCATGAGGTCCTGGGTTCGATTCCCGGGGCGGGGCTATTATTGAGATTTTCCGTCTGAAATTTCTCAGTAGCTGCCGGGAGTGTGGGTATACTATAGGTACACCTCTTCCTAACTCTTCAGCGAATACAGGCTGGTTGATATGTTATTTTTTTTAATTGTTGTTCTTTTTTAAATTGTTATTCGTTTTCCGGTTTTGGTCGAACCTATTTAACTAAGTAATTGCTCCAATATATATCTCTCCCAACAGGGGCTTGTGGCTAAGTAATAATAGCTGCACGGGTCGATCGTTTAGGTTAAGCTATGCTTGCCGCGGTTGGTCCGTGGATGGGTGACCATCTTTACATACCAAGACCTCTGCGTGCCTCGGAAAGCACGTTAAGCAGTTGGTCCCGGCTGTCATTCGTGAATCTTTAACAGTCGATACGGGTCGTCAGAAGCCCAAACGTCTGACAACCAGTCTTACCAAGGGGTATCTTATTACCTAGTAACTGGGTTGTGGAGGTCAGATAGGCAGTCGCTCCATGTAAAATACTGGTATTCAGCTTCATGAGTTTAGACTGGAAGCCGACCCCAACGCAGTTGGGAAGCAGCTAGGCAGAAGATGATAGATTTCTCCGAACAATGATAAATTACCTTTTATCATACACTTGCTGCTCCTTGCGATTTCACCCGCATAAGTCTCGATCCAGTGGAAATATCGGGATATAAAGTACCCTATGTCCTAATCCTAGGTCATGGTCTACCCATGTGCCCAATTTCATACAAATCAGTTCAGCCGTTTTAGCCTGAATGCGTAACAAACAAACATACAAAAAGTCAAATAATTTCGATTTATAATATTTGTCACACATAAGACTTTAAATTTTTTTGCCACATTGTTAGCCGTCCGGTCGCCGATAGTATATTTTGAACACGCCGTTAGTTCGCGAGCCGTCTAACTTTGCTCATCTCCCTGCATAGTTTCCTCCTAAAAGTATTTATTATCCATGACTAAAGTTCTTTTCCGGCGCATCTTTCAAAACTCTATCGACCGTTAAAGATCTATCTTTGCAACTTTCTCTTGTGATTTCCTTCAGTTATGTGAGTTGAAGGGGACAAAATGGCTAGCCTGGCACTAAAGTGGCCCATGATACAAAATAAACATTTTGAGCTAACAAACGAAACGCGATTGAAGTCACTGTGTACTTGTGAATGTATGTTATATTGATGATAAACATTATGTTACATAGAGCACTTTAGTTCCAGGCTAGCTAATGTTGTTATTTTGGTCATAAGTTTTGTGAAATAATCTGAAGCATTTCTGTATTGCGATTTCCTTAATGTTATGTACCCAACATTAAGGAAATCGCAATAAAGATTATCTTATAAGCTTAACTATAGCTGGTAGCCTCTGTGATCAGTTGATCACAGTTCCAATTGCTGTTTAAAAAACAATTGCATGACATTAATGAATCATATATTTATTGGCAGTAGCATCGGCTTTTTGACATCGTTAGCTTAGAATTTCGGATCTAATAATAGCAAGTGTCGTAAATATTATTGTCATAGTAAAATCAATTCTTCCTAATAAGCTTAATAAACAGAGCATTATTCGTCATCTCCATCAAGCAAGCAAACGAGAATGACATAACTTGTCACAAGTCCCTCCAATATTGGTGCCTTCAAGAAAAAGAAGATTGAGCTAACCGAACTTCCAAGAATGATCTGTAAGAACTAAGACACTTTCTTAAGGGGCTGACAACAGCTAAAGCGCGGTCACTGTCGGACTGCATAGAAAAGAAAGAGAAGCGCGATGACACAAAGCTGGTAATTTATTGCAAATTCTGAAGCAATTATCTATTTACAAAAAGTCTATTGATTGGACTAAAAAAATAAAACACTATCACGTTAATAGGTTACTTGAAGAACGATTGCATGTATATTAGTATGGTTTTTAATCGTTAAAAGAAAATTTTTGAGGTATCTTCGTAACTTTTTTCTGTCATACCAAATTAGTTGTATTGTGTTTTCAACACACTATATAACTAGCATATATCCTGAAGAATATCGTATATTTTTCTGATTTTGTTTACTGCAGTGGATCTTATACTTTTACGAATTATAAAACTTGCGTTTAGGTCATGTAGACCCCACACATTTCCTGCCTAAGTAGGAGTGTGTCGGAGGGCAGACGCACAGACTTTGTGGCTGTAATTTTGTGAACTAAGCTTTTTACTGTAGTTGTCATTGTTACGATTTGGGTGATATCAGCATTGCGATTCTGTAGCCATCACACCGTGAAAACTTAGGTGAAGTGAGCGTGGAGTGAGCTGTCAGTATAGTTCCCACTGATGCTAGGGTTTGACTAAGCTTTACATTTACAATCATAATCGAGATTTTAATTATAATATATTTTTTAATGTTAGTTCTGTTGATCATTTTATATTATTTCAAGGCTAGTATTTAAGTGTCTAAATATTATTATTTACAGTTTTTTTTTATAAAACAGCAACACAAAAATTCAGTCAGAAACTAGTTTAGAAAAAAAAATAACTTATTTGAGTTTCTGACTGAATTTCTGTTTTGCTGTTTTACTTAAAACACCCGTAAATAGTAATTTTTAGCCACTTAAATACTAGCCTTGAAATAATATAAAAGGAACAACATAATTAGCATTTAAAAAAAATTAAAATCTCGATTATGATAATTGTAAATGTAATGCTTGGACCATCTTGGACAATCCCTAGCATCAGTGGGATGACACTGACAGCTCACTCCACGCTCACTTCACCTAAGTGTTCACTTCACGGTGACATTTTTACAGAATCGACATACAGGTCGAAACCTATAATGTGAACCAAGTGATATGATGTGATCGTTACCTGTTGTAGTTGCCTTGTGAATAAATAAATAAATAAGGTCTAGCTATCGTCGTCGCAGATATTAAAGTGTTTTCCTATTATCATGCGCAACCAACCAGTCATAAATCGTGGGAGCCTACAACTTTATTGCCAACTACGATACGACCACTGCCCGAAGGTATCGAAAGAAAAAAAAACAGAATATAATGCTATTTGGTAGTTTGAACATTTAATTTTGAGGTACCTAATTTTAGTGTAGAAGTAGACAGAATAGTGTTGAAATTTCATTTCAACTTGTATATTATTATAAGGTGTATAACGACGCCAACGCTCACCACCAGCTGTGGGGTATGGACACGCAAAACGAGAGGGGTAAGGCATTTGTTAAGGGCACGCCACGATAGCGGCGGTAAGACCCCTCTTTGAGGAGTGGCTAGAGAGGCGTCACGGCGTCCTCACCTACCGCCTGACGCAGGTCCTCACCGGACACGGATGTTTCGGGAGGTACCTGCACATCATCAGGTGGGAGGAAACGCCCGGGTGTCACCACTGCGATGATCGCTCCGAGGACACGGTGGAACATACGGTGGGGGCCTGCCCTGCATGGGCGGAGCACCGCCGTGTCCTCGTAGAGGCGATCGGCAGCGGCGGCGACCTCTCACGCCCGGCCCTGGTTCAAGCCATGGTCCGGGGCGAGGGGGAGTGGGAGGCAGTCGCCTCTTACTGCGAAGCAGTCATGCTAGCTAAGGAGGTGGCGGGACGGGAGAGGGAGAGAGTCTCCCGTCCAAGCCGCCGCGGTGGACGCTCCGGGCGTCGGGAGCCGCGTGACGACTCCCGGCCACCGTAGGCGCGGGCCTGCGGGCGGTGAGTAATGGGTAGCTCACCGTCCGATCAGGACCAGGCCCGTGCTGGACGGCGCGTACGTGTTCCACGCGCGCCTCAAAGAGATGTCAGCATCGAAGAGGGGGCCCACTAGGGCCCAAGCCTGCCGGGAAAGCGGGATCATCCAAAAGGGGTACCGCTGACCCGGAACATAAGGGGCCAAGGAAGGAACACGGGTGGGTTTTAGTCAGTAAGAGTCTGACACTCCCTTCCGCTCCACCTAGAGCGGGAGGGGTCATTTGATGATTTCCCATCCTCAAAAAAAAAAAAAAGGCATTTGTTAGGGACCTAACTAAGGACTAAACTAAAATGCAATGGACTGAAATTTAAAACAGTGTAATCCAAATAGGTACAATATTATCGATGTTGGTAAGCGTATGGAGTGCGCCCGCGTGCCGTCATCCGAGATCGGTAGCGAAGTGCCGATGTCCCGCACGCCGCTCCTCTCGCCGCTGCTCGCCGTCTTCCACTGTCTCACGACAGCTGCCGAAGATTGCCGAGTGGTCGGAGGCGCCCGAACATCCTCCCCGGGTTGAAGCATTCAAGTGAGAGGAAGTGGGCAGACGTTGTTGTAAGCCCGCAGCACCGTTCCTCTCTTCGTCTTCAGCTCCACTACCCGTGTGGTCCCGTCGCAGCCAGGGAAGACCTTGATGACTCGCCCCAGTGGCCACACCAAGGGCGGTTGGCCTTTCTCTTTGATGAGAACCAGTGCTCCTACTGAAAGTTGGCCTGTTGACGCTGTCCATTTAGTTTTTTTTCTGGAGCAGAGAAACATATTCTAATTGAAAACGGTTCCAAAAATGTTGCTTTATGTGCTCCACTCTTTGGTAGCGCTCCAGTTGCCCGATGTTGAGATCAGTAACCTGTGGATGCGGAACAGATATTAGTGGTCGCCCAAATATGAAATGTCCAGGAGTAAGAACGGAAAAATCTAGAGGATCAGTGGAAAGAGGGGTAAGAGGACGGGAATTTAAGACGGCCTCTATTTGAGTCAAGCACGTGGCCATCTCCTCGTAGGTGAAGTGCGTTAAGCCTAAAAGTCTCTTTAGGTGATGTTTCGTAGATTTGACGGCAGCTTCAGCAATGCCGTTGAAGTGGGGAGAGTATGGAGGCGTAAAAGAAAATGTGATGCCTTGTTGAGCGACTTCAGACACGAGATTCGAGTCTTGTAAAAACTTACGTAGCTCATTGCAGGTACCTATAAAGTTTGTCCCATTATCGGACAAGATGCTTTCGGGCTTACCACGACGAGCCACGAAACGGTTCAAAGCAGCCATGTAGGCTTCTTTCGTAAGGTCTGTAACAAGCTCGCTGTGAACTGCCTTAACGGCAAGGCAAACAGAAATACACAGGTACGCCTTTTTAAGCCTGCACCCTCGCCCTTTGCGTTCAGCTATCAGCACTGGCCCCGCATAATCCACACTACAATTTAAAAATGGGTGTTCTAAATGTGTCCTTGAAGAGGGCAACTGACCTATTGTAGGTTGCATAGTTTGACACTTGTATTTATAACATTTGATGCATTTTTTAACAATGCATTTGGAAAGATTTCTACCTCCAAGAGGCCAATACATTTGGCGTATATTTGCCAAGAGCAGCTGAGGGCCAGCGTGTAAGCAGTCGAGATGATATTTATGAAATATTATTTTACTTATATGGTGTTTACCGCATAATAGTACGGGGTGCTTGACATTATAATCATAAGGTGAATTGTCAAGTCTCCCTCCTACGCGTATGAGACCATTCGAATCTGTAAAAGGACTCAAAGAAATAAGCCTATTTTTTTTTTTGGTAAAGACTTTCCTGATTGCAGTAAATTAAACTCAACAGGAAACATATCCATTTGAGCGTGACGTAAAATAAAATTTGTAGAATTTGTAAGTTCTTCACAGGAAAGGGAACCAAGGAATTTATTATGTGTATGCTTTAAATTGTAAATAAATCTTAGTATATAAGCGACGATTCTCTGTAAGTGATTATAATTGGAATATTTGTGAATTAGTGATTTAATGAATGAATGATCATTATGATGTGACAAATACTTTGAAGTTAAATTATTGTATGATTGATGATGGGATGAGTGATCAGTAAAGTGTGATAATACAACTTCAGGTAGATCTTGTTTCAAGTTCCCATTGGGCATTTTTGGCATATATTTCATCATTTAACAGAAATTGAGGACCTGACCACCATAAGGAGCACTCGCTGATAAGGTCAGCCTTCAGCCCGCGAGAAACAAGATCCGCCGGATTTTCCTTCGACGGCACGTAGCTCCACGTTTGCCCTATAGTGTGTAAGTAGCATTTACTAACGGGTTTGGTGAAGGAATTCCGTACATTAACACACAGTCTTGCTCCTAATAAAGCCCCACATAACTCAAGTCTAGGGATGGTTGTTGGTTTGATCGGTGTACCACGATTTTTAGAGACCAACAGCTGTACTTTTTTTTTTTTTTTTTTGTAATTTAAAAGAGTGTAATCCAAATAGGTACAATATTATCGATGTTGGTAAGCGTATGGAGTGCGCGCGCGTGCCGTCGTCCGAGATCGGTAGCGAAGTGCCGATGTCCCGCACGCCGCTCCTCTCGCCGCCGCTCGCCGTCTTCCACTGTCTCACGACAGCTGCCGAAGATTGCCGAGTGGTCGGAGGCGCCCGAACAGCATTGGTTGACTACTTATTCTCGACTAACCTATCCCTACTAAACACTGGCTCCGAACCAACATTCGTAACCAGGAGAAGCCGTACAATCATTAGATCTCACTCTGGTATCGGAGGGCGCGGCGGAACTTACCACTGGGTAGCGAGTCTCCAATGAGGCCTCCTGCTCTGATCACAGGTGGATCCGCTTCGACATCCAGGTCTGTGTTCCACCAACACCACCACGGCGCATTCCGCGAAACACGGGTCGAGCCAACTATACACGTAGCCTTGTATCCAAGCTTACGACACTAAACGATCTGACGACATTTGCGGATACGACACAGATTGAGGTACAGGTAAGCCAGTTACTAAATCAATAATAGACAGCTACCATACTGCCTGTTCAGAGACCACCCCGCGAAGCACTCCAGATAAGCAACCCTGGTGGGGCGCTGATCCGGAGCGCAAGCGCAGTAAGGTAAGGAAAGCTCTGAACAGAGCCATGAACACATGTGCGGATGAGGACTGGGACAACTATTACGCAGCCAAATCCAGCTACAAAAAATGCATCAGATTCAGGAGTACCACGGGATGGCGCAAATTCTGTGGTAGCATGGAGTCCTTTCAGCAGGCTAACAGGGTAAGGAAAGTACTGTCACAGCAGAATACACCTGGGCTCGTTACACTCCGCAAACCGGACAACACACTCACTTCCTCGCCAGAAGAAACGAGACGCGTCCTTATGGAAACTCACTTCCCTGGTTGTACCTTTGCGCAGGTTATCGACCGGCAAGATGCACTCCAAACACCAACAGATAATTAGTGGCTTTATGCAAGTAGGGTGATAACGTTGGAGAAACTCCAATGGGCCATCCGTAGCTTCCATCCTTTCAAGGCAGCCGGTCCTGACGGAGTGTTCCCCGCTTCACTACAGTGGGGTGGAACCGATGTTGCAATAAGACTGGTGCCCCTAATGAGGGCGTGCCTGGCCCTTAGATACGTTCCTAAAGGTTGGAAGGAAGTGAAAGTAATATTCATCCCCAAGCCAGGTAAGGGAGATTACACAAACGCCAAATCCCCTAGACCCTTAAGCCTCACCTCCTTTCTACTAAAGACTCTGGAAAGGCTGTGTGACAGGGAGCTGAGGGACGGCGCATTGAAATCCATACCGCTACACGGTAATCAACACGCATATACTCGTAGCTCGGGTAAGTCGACCGAATCTGCCCTTCATCTAGTAGTCAGTCAGATAGTGAAAGCGATTCATCAGAAAGGCACCTGCCTGGGCACTTTCATAGACATCGAAGGTGCTTTCGACAAAATAAACTTCTCCAGCATCAGCGGCGCCCTCTACAGACATGGCGTTGAACAGGTACTAGCGGACTGGATTACTAATATGCTTAGCAAACGAGTAGTTCGCCTTGAGGATGAGCAGCAGCTGGCCATGATAGCCATAAGCTGCCCCCAGGGTGGGGTGCTGTCGCCTCTTCTGTAGAATCTGGTGTTTAATGATCTCATAACCAAACTCAACGCCAATCGTTATTACACAATAGGTTATGCAGATGACCTCGCAATCCTTCTGTCGGGGAAGGTGACGGGTACGATCTGCAACCTTACTCAGCAAGCGCTACGAATCGTAGAGAGATGGTGCAGGGAATTTGATCTATCAGTAAACCCCACTAAAACTTAACTGGTTATGTTTACCCAGAAACGACCATAAGGCCCGTTCCGTCTAAAAAAACTTTTCAATACAGAACTTCAGTTGGCCAACGAAATCAAGTATCTCGGGGTCATTCTAGACAGTAAGTTAAACTGGAGTAGTCACTTGGACAACAAACTAAACAGGCCCTGCATAACCTTCTGGCAGTGCAGGAGAATGATAGGTAAGAAGTGGGGCCTATCCCCTAAAATTATATTATGGCTGTACACTACAGTGATACGCCCCATGATCACCTATGGGGCCGTGGTCTGGTGGCCCCGTACTGAGCTGGGTACAGCTTCTAGCAAACTACAACGCTTGCAAAGACTAGCCTACATGGCCACTACAGGCTGCATGAGGAGACTGCAGCAATCGAAGCCATGCTGGGACTACCATCGCTCCACCTGTTCATACAGCATAAAGTGACGATGGCGGCGGTTCGTCTAAATGCACTAGATCTCTGGGGTAAGAGAGACTTACCACACACCGCGCTGCTTGAGAGACTCAACAAGGAGTACCCCATTACGAAAGCCATAAATGACCGGGTTCCCAAACAATTTATATTCGATAAAAAATACAAAATCCAACTTCACGAGGATCGCTGATGCGAGGGCTTACGCCCGGCAGAGCTGCGCATCTTCACGGATGGATCCAAAACAGGTAGTGGCACAGGTGCTGGAGTCTTCTCGGAGGACTTCAACATACGCACCTCCACACCATTGGGGGTCCATAACACAGTGTTCCAGGCCGAATGCATGGGTATTTCTCTAGCCGCCTCAGCCATCATGGCCAGAGAAGTTAGAGAACACTCGATCCGCATACTCTCAGACAGCATGGCCGTTCTGCAAGCGCTGAATAGTCACACAGTTGATTCTGGGCTAATATACGAGTGCCACCAGCGCCTCAACCAGGTGGGCAACCTCAATAACATAACCGTTCAATGGATCAAAGGACACAGCGGTTCGCTAGGCAACGATGCAGCCGACGAACTTGCGAGAAGGGGGTCGAACGTTGCACCAGTGGGTCCCGAATCCATCGTGCCACTCCCCTTCGGGTACATACGCACTCTGGTAAGGAAACGCACCAGGGACCAACTTCACAAACTATGGGTGGACCAACGTGAGTGCAGGTAGGCTAGGGAAGCACTCCCCACAGTCGATGGCCGCTTCACGAAACAGGTTCTTCGGCTAACCAGGCAACAGCTGCGTACAGTCACAGCAGCCGTAACTGGCCACGGGTCATTTAATAAACACCTCTTTCTCTTAGGAGTCACAGACAGCCCGCTGTGCAGGGCATGCATGGATGACGACGAGACAGCCGCCCATGTGCTTCTAAGCTGCCCGGTGGTCGCCACATACAGGGCAAAGTACTTCGGTAACCCAGGTACCCTACATGAGATTGTCAGCAACACCAAGGCGTTGCTGGCCTTCATCGAGGAGCTGGGGTGGATCGAATAACCGATGATCCCACCCGTACGCAAAATACGCGCATTGACGTGGAGTTGCGGACACCAGCCCGTATTACCTATTTACTAAGGTGTATCTATTCATAAATGAAATATTTCAAGAGGCACACCCACAAGTGCTAAAGAAACTATAGAATGGAAAAAAAATATGTAAAGTGATTTTTTTATTTTACACTTTTTTTTACACTTGCGGCGGCGCGTGCGGTGCGACGCACGGACCGAGCGGGACTGACTGAAGAGGCGCGGGGGAGGGAGGTGCACGTTACGCCGCCGCCCGCTCCAATGACAGTGAATACTACATAGAAACTAGCGTAATTGATGTTAAAAAATAAGAAGGACCCAGTGTTTAATGTTTGTCAAGTAATTTAAAATTATGTAAATTTTTAAATTACATAACTATTAAAAAAAAACCTTTCTATAGGTTCTTTAGCACTTGTAGGTGTAAATCTCTTAGAGTTTTTCGTGTATTGGATAGATACACCATAAATAGAATATTAGTGATAAATACACTTTAGGATAATATTGATAAGCTAATACATCTTGCAAAACTACAGATTACACAGTACTACAGGTGACAGAGGGAAATAAACTCACGGAAAAATTAATTGTACTTATCAAAATACTCATTTCCGATACCTAAAATGAGAGAAAGTTCATCATTAAATTAAAGACATAAAATAGCTACCAATGTCCGGCGGGACTTGTTCGAAAATGTCTGCGATCTCTAATAAGAAAAGTTTGCCGGTACCACGTCAGTAGAAAGTTTTGTAGCAAAATTAAATTTTTGTTGCGCACCTTACACTATGTTATGTTGAGCTTCGGTTTTTGCAACCGTTTTAAGCTTTTTTTGCTAACAGTTTCGTAGTTTCGGCGTTTTAATTATGAAAATCGGTTAGTTAATGAAGTTTTCGTCCTTTATACTATCTTATTTTTTGCGCACAGGTTGGGGTCGGTCTGGGAACTGTGTCAACATCTAAAGCTATGTTCTTTAATTAACTCTCTTTAAAAGAGAAAACGACTACGACGACTTGGGTCTATGTTTTTTAAATAAGTCTATAGGTACAGGTATCTTTTCAGTTTACAGAGAAAATGCACATTAAAACCGAAGCAGGTTTTCTTGATAAAACATTTATAAAATTATATAAATAAATATTTTAATTATTTCAAAAATGAGATACAACCTAACCAAAACCTAATGACAATAACAACCAATCGATATCATTTCATTACCTTCATGCAACCAAAATATCCCTTTACGTCCAAAGGGACAACAAAATGCTTTCAAAATAATGAATACAAACAAACGTGGAGGGTTTTTCTCTATTCTAACAATAGATATAAGAACATTTATATATGAATGTATGCACATAATTTAGGGTAGAATTGCGTACCCCTGTCACCTGGCAACCTCTATGAATTATACAGGGCAATTTGTTGCCAGATAAGTTATCAGCTACTAACGGAATATAGATAGTCGGGTTATGCGTTGTATGAAAAAAATCGTACCTACGGATGCCAATTTGTCCGTCATTATTTTGGACCTGACTTCGCGATAAGGGTTTGTCGGAACATAACCCTTTTTTTTTTCTTCATACAGCTTATAATTTTCGTAACTATTTACTAAATAAATATTTTATTTCTCTTCCACAAACGCGCCTCATATATATATATATATATATATCTTATAACATCTGATAAATCCATTGTGTGATACCTTAGGAAATCCTCTCACACAGATTACCCCGACCCCCCCCCCCCCCCCTCCTAAAGACAGTGTTAACGACTTTGTGTTATATTCATTTGCGCAAAAAACTCACTTTAACAATATAATGCAGCAAAAAATGAATTTCAATTTAGCAACTACAATTCATACAACATTTTTTACGAAACAACATGACGTACGACCAACAGTTAAAACATTTCTTTCACTATTTGATTAAATTTCAACTCTGAAGTGAATTTCTCAAAATGTAATAAAAAGTGAATGCGCAGAGTATGTAAAAGAGTGGCCAATATCATTATGCGAAATGGCCGTACCAAATGTCCGAAAGATGAAAGCTTTATTCGATAGTAAAAGGGTAAAGCTGTAATATCGATAGTTGAGAATCGAATGGGATCATTCGGGTACGCTGTAATTTTATTTTACTTTTATAGTGAAGTTATAATGGATTTATATATGAAATACTCGTTAGCTGTATCTCTGCTCGATTCAGAGTTTAGACAACAATCTTTAGTAGGACATATTGTGTGTGTTATTACGTTATTTAGATCTCATGTGCGATCAATTTCCTTTCTGAGATTATCAAACGCTTTTGATCTTAAAAGTCTCATGTTCTAAACCTTATTCCGTTATACATACCTATAGGTGCTTCAATCCATGGAATCATGGCTACACAGACAGAACATAGTGTTAGATCACAGGTTACGATATCTCCACGAACGATATTATTACGAATAATTAGTTTATTTCACTTCAACTACACATTCACAACAAGAAGACGCGAACAAGACTCTGTCATAATTTCCAAATATTAGGTCTTTACCTATGAAATTGCCGTTTATTATACAGAAAGTTAAAGTAATTTTTATATAAATATTTTTATTTCTATCAATCAAAACATGCACCCATGCTATCGATGCATCACTGCCAGCGCAGTGGTAATTTTCCAATGCCCATCTTGAAGAAGTCAGGTTTACGGGAACGAACAAACTCTTCAAAGGCTTCATTTTGTATTGCCTCTCGGGTATTTAATTTTTTCCCTACCAAAAAGTTGTCAAATTTTTGGAATAAATAGAAGTCTGTCCGCGCAAGGTCTGGTTGGTACGGTGGATGACCCAAAACTTCCAACCGTAGCTCTTGTAGCTTAGAGACCGTCTGTTGTGCCGTATGAGGTCGAGCGTTGTCGTGTAGGAGCAGCGGGGACGAGCGATTAACCTTGGCTGGAGATTTGCGAGCTTCTCCATCATTGTGTCCAGTTCCTCACAGTACACATCCGCAGAAATGCTGGGGTGCCATTTGGTAAGACGGTGTGATGAATTATACCGGCACTAGACCACCAAACAGTGACCATATTTTTTTAGGGGTAAGTTTTCGTTTGGGGCATTGCCTAGGCACTGAACAGGGTCTAACATAGACATATATAGTAAGGACCAGGCTAACCGCGCGGCGAAATGGCACCAACGCGCTGGCCCTAAAATATCAGTTTAGGGCCAGCGCGACTCAGTCGAACGCGGTCCGCGCGCGGATGCGTAGTACTGTCATTAAAATGCCTAGTTGCGTGGTAAAAGGCTGCAAAAATTATGACACAAAAGTTCAAAAGGAACATGGGATATCGTATCATCGGTAAGTAATCTTACATTATTTTTGTTGCAATCAAATTATCAAATAAACATATTTTTAAAGTGATAATTTTACCACCGAAATCCACAATGGCGGCCATGTCGCGCGCTGTCGGCAGCGCGTGAAGTAACCTTGTACGGACGTCATTTTTTATTTGTGTTTTATTTTTGTCTTAGGAACTTAGTGTAAGTAATTTTGATTTTTTTTTGGTAAGTACCTAATATGTTTTATATTCAACATAAGAGTGAAACAAAAAGAGTACAAAAATTTAAGAGGAAGTCTAGAAATGATATGAAAATCGAATTCATAAAATATTTTGAAATGCTGTTTTCATTTATTCACGCAAACTGAGCGAAGCTACTACCGTCATTGACGACGGTAGTAGCTTCGCTCAGTTTGCGACATTTTTACCGGAAGCTTGCTTCGGGTAAAAATGGATAGGAGGAGATTTAAAAAAATATAAATATGCTATGGCAAATTACGATTCAAATAATTTTTAAATTACAGATTTCCAAATGATTCAACGCGTAAACGCGGGCTACTCTGACGCTTTCGCCTTAAATTGTTTCCGATAAAATGTGATAAAAAAATCACGGCTACATAATCAAGCTACAATTTCCAGATTCGCATTGTATAGAAATAAATAAATGTAGCCGTGTGTACAAGGTTACGTCGTCGGCCTATGCAACGCGGAACTCACGTAGTTCGTATGAGTTATCATAGATGGCGTTAGTTTTTTCTTGTATGAAGAAGGTTTATGTAAAATGTTCTGATGGGCGTATCCTTCCTTTTGAAATCATTGGGGTCTAACCAACATGATGACAGCTTACGATTATCAAAAAGAATCAATTTTTCATCGCAAGTGACAATGCGGTTCAAAATCCCTTCGTTTCTGTGTCTGATAAGCAACGCAAGGCATACCTCAACGTGTTCGTCGCGCTGGCGATCGTTCAGTTCGTGCGGCACCCACTTATCAATTTTTTTTACCTTCTCAATTTCACGCAAATGGACCAATAGGTATGTATTGTTTTGATGCTAACGTTGAAAGCTGTTGCTAACTCATCCGTAGATTGAGTATCGTCAGCTTCCACTATCGCCTTTAATGCGTCGTTGTTGACTAGTTTTCGGGGGACCACATAGCTCATTTTTTGGATCAAAATTTCCATGTCGGAAGCGTTCAGACCAATAACGAGTCGTGCGTTCGTCTGTATTGTTCACTCCGTACACGTACTGTAATTAATGTTGCGAGCCGTTCGTACGGCATTGCTACCGCGACGGAACTCGTTTTCCAGAATTACTCGTATTTTTATCGTGTCCTTTAATGATGAAAAAGATACAAATATACTGAAAACAAAACACTAATCAATAATCACAAATGACTTAATTTGAAAATAGAATTCCATATTTTTGAAATAAATTCATTTGAACTTAGAATTTATTGCCAGCCATACATAGATTACGTTTCAAGTGGCCAGTACTGTAAAACGACAACTTCATAGGTTAATAACCTATTATTAATAAGATTTTATTTGTAGTAATTCTAAATACTAAATTTAAAATTGAAAGTATGTGATTTACCTGAAATGATTTTTGTATCAATAAAGTCATGAAGTTTAAAAGTACATATCTCATTTAACAGTTTCCGAAAAGTACTGCTTTTATAACGAAACGGAATGGAAATATGATGTTTGGAGCATCGCCTAGTTTTCTAAGTTAGTTCTCTTCGAACATCGAAATCAAAAGGTTGTCTTCCAGAAGTCTATATTGATATTATGTTGAGTTCATTATTGCTATACCAGGTTTGTATGTGTGCAAGAAATGAAATACAGAAATGTTTATACTGTTCAACAAATGTACTGTTTCAATTCCGTTATAAAAAAAAAACACGAATCGACATAATGTTAAGAATTTATAACAATCATGAAATGAGGGTGACATAACAAATCAACAGTTCGAAATAATCTCTAAGCATCGATATTTTCTTTTTCTTTTTAAACAAAAATTGATTATCTATTCGTAACTATCTTTCCTTTTATTTTCCTTATGCTCGAATGGGTACCGAACAAATTCTTCAGATTTATTTATTTAAAGCTGTATGGGAGATACCCCGGATACCCGTTACCTTATTCTGTCTCGGTATGGTGGGCTATTATACATATATACAAATTATACTATATATACAAATTAGAAATTAGGCGTGAAGTGGCACTGGCAACGTATATTTTCAAAGTTTTAAGAGGTAGTATACAAAACTCAGGTATACTATCAGAAATAGGGTTTTATTAGGGTTTTATAGGCGGCGCAAGCCGCAGCTGCTGGTGGTGCCGAGTACGCGCACTAACCTGTTGCCCCTGCTGGGGCGCGCACCGCTGATTCGTGCGCTGCGCACTCTCAGCACAGTGGCGGATGCCATAGACATAATTATTCACCTGTACACTGGGTGAGTTCACAAGGGCCACGTAATACCTAATGTGATTACAAATCAACATAATTCATTATAATAAACTAGATTTGAATTGTTTGGTATTATTTGAGACAAGCGTTTTAACATTGTCATTGTATGTTTATCCATTTTATTTGTTTTTGAAATTACTCTCTAAAATCTGATAATACTAACACTTGATCATATTCAGCCTCATGTCATTACTCTGAACAATATATTAATATAATATTCCATACTTCTCTATTAGTTGTCATCTTGGTGGTCACGGCCTTTCTAGCCATATCGTTATTCACACATTCCCGCCGTCGTTTTAAAGGTCTTTCCCTGCTCCCGGGAAAAAAGGTTTGGGCAGAGGGTTCGCCACCCAGGAGGAGGCCAAGGAGTTGAGCCGAGCCAGCCCTGCCGAGCCGGTCCAGCGAGCCGAGACGCTTGCCATGGAGGAGAACCACCCAGGAGTGACCGGCCGCAGGGCGGCCATGTCCGAGTCAGGTGGTGAGCCGGTCGTCGCTGGCGGCTCCAATTCGGAGCGAGCGGCCAGGTTTGCGGAAGTTGTGGTCGCCGCAATAAAGGATGTGGCCTTGACGAGGATTAAGTCCTCTAAAGACAAGGCCATATCCACGGGCACGGCCTCCATTATGGCGGCAGCGAAGGCCATTCAACCCGGGCCTCCGTCAGATGGAATGTCCGAAATTCGGAACAACCGATTTCCACACAACATTCAGTCACTGATGCAACTTTCGGAATTCTTCTTATATACCTACTTGTTTCTTATTTTATCCATTCCCGTAACACCACACTTCATCAGCCCATAGCTGTCAACCACTGGCCAATAAAATGCTGAAGTAACTTAAAATATTAGGTATACATTTTTCTTTTCAGTGCTCGATAAAATCAGTGGAAACTTGCCTAAAAAGACTTCTTAAGATTTGTAAACAGTATAGCAGTAAAATTTAAAGAAAGTTTGGGAAAATCCGGGGAACATGTCGCAGGGGCGCCAGCTGTCTCTGAATGATGGAAAGCTTAAGGCGATTACAAGACTTCCTCCCAGTTCAAGTTTAATATAAAAATAAGAAGATAATGCCATTTTAAGTGTGTGTTCTTTTTCTACAGCGCCATTTTAGAACTTTGTTCGAACGTAGGGACGTGCTGCGTTATTGAAAATTTTATCCGCGTTGTATCCGAACTGGGGATGTGTTTTTGCGGTTGATGTTTTCGTGACTGTTTTGCATTGACGATAGCATAAGGAAATTTTGTTGTTGTCACGATTAGCTTATAAGAAAGTTGATAATTAGAAATTTTAAGAAAACAGTTATTTTGTGAAGTAAGTAATTATGACAACAAAATCTAGGAATTTTCACGCAGTAATGAGTTACTGATTTTGCGGATACTTTCGGATATCATCGAAACACCATTGCCGCATTTTAAAAAGAGGAGCGTTACATAGGCAGAGGGGAAAAGAAAATGCCAAAAGTAAATGTTAATATTTGCTTTAGCCTTACTGCAAAAGAATGGTGGCAAAGAAAACGCATGCGTCAGGCACAAACTTGGCACTTAAATTCAACAGTTGTCTAAATTTGACTTAATATTTTTTTAAGTATTTTTAAATTTCTCTAATAAGGGAATGCACTGGATTTAAAAGTTTTTAATGGAAAATAGAGTGTGTCAAAAGTGTTGGCTGCCTAGATAGTTTTAGGTTGGTAACTTGGGGCCTACTGCTTAAGCACGAAGTCCTTCGTATCGGCCGAAGTGACGGACGTTTGCTACTCCTTATCACTTACGGACATAAGATTAGTCTGGGGACTGATCAAAAAAGTAATGAGTCATTACTTTTTAGATCGGTCCCCGGACAACTGTCTAAACGTTTTGTCATTACTAATGACAAAACGTTTAGACAGTTGTCCTTACTCCCGAATTGTTTTTGCCCGTCCGGAAAAGTTTGATCGGGAGTAGGCTTCACTTTTAAGTATCGAACTACTTTTGAACGGGCCCGTATCCTCGTCGACAGACTTAGAGAGTAGGCCCCCTTTCACGAGGCATTTGCCCTGCAGTGGGACAATACAGGCTAATTAGATCAGATTAGTAAGGACGTATTTTTTGAAGTACCTATGTAAGTAAGCTTAGGTTGTTTTATTAGCCAACTTGGATTGGTGACCCGACAAAACAAACCCAATGAATTCTGCACATATGGAATCTTAAGTACTGTAGGTACCTTGGTAAATGATATCCTGACATCCTGGGTTACACCATGCTGGGTTGAGATAACGCGCGATAGCTGACGAAAGCCGAAAAAATTTTTGTGGGTAAATTCTTTGAAGAAAAATTATTACGTAGGTACTCAAAACTCCCACAAGAAATGTATTATCTATTCCGAACAATATTTATCTTTTAGGTAAGTACTTAATGCTAATCTCAACGATATACTTTACATTAAGCCGATATCAGACGCTCTCTCGAGTGAATGGTGCGCTCTTGTTTCATTCCACGTTCACACGATATAATTATAGAGGGGAATGAACGTTCATCCGCTAGTTTTATTTCATTTTTCGATTATCCGGTAAGCGAGTGAAATATGCAGAGTCCAAGATCGTTGGATCGGTTCAATAATGAATTAATTTTCACTTTTAACTCATTGTGTGTATGTGTTCATTTTTATTTTATTTTTGAGACAACATCCATACAAGGTCTTCAGGTCCCGAACTAGGTAGAACCTGTACTACGGTAACCTGATGACTGATATACATACTTATATACATATACACACCCAGACACAGGTCAAACAGACATGTTCATGCACACAAATGTTTGACTTGTCCGGGGGTCGAATCCGGGACCAACTGCTCAGAAGGCAGGGTCGCTACCAACTGCACCAACCGGTCAGTCAGTCATTGTGTGTTGTTCATACTTTTCACTACACGCGAAAGATGCCAAAAGTATGGAAAAAAAAATTGAAGCGTCTGCAGGAACAATTCAACTTACGTACAGTAGGTTATTGTTACGACTACAACAAACAAGTTATAAAGTTGAACCTAAGTACATTTTTACATCCCTAGGTACTAGAATTCTTAGGAATATACCACAAAACTTTAATAGGCTATTATTTCTTTGTTTTACGTCCGGACAGGCGGCCTAGATTGTTGAGTTATGTTAACAAGTCTCTTTACTTAGCCCCGCAGTGAGGTGAGGGCCTGGGTTTGTCACTTGGTTACTTGAGGTTTTTAAGTAAGGTACTATATTTTTCTTTGATGTTGTTTTCATGTTCAGTAAAAGAATTTTCAAGTTTTTTTTTTATGATGAATACCTAAACGGGATTAGTTCTATTTTCCGATACAGTTTTAGTTTAATTTTTTGTTAGCTATCAGCCCCTTACCTAGATTCTAATTTTAGTTTTTGCTAAGCTTATTTACAGCTTTTTATCATCTGGGGCTTAGTTTTATAATACCTCTTTTAGAAATGAACGGATTCTATATTTAGCTAAGGTATACCTTCTAGATTTTAAATCAATTGATTCGGTACCTCAATAATTTTATTAACCTAACCTAACCCAGGTCATGGTCTTTGTTACGGCCCCGCCGCCGCCAGATGGCGCACGGCAGGACTTCTGCGGAGCCATACAGCCAGCCCGCACCTCCACTTCACGCCGCCAGAGGCGCCAGTCTTCGTTCCACCATAATCGCGGACGTCGCTCAATTTACTCATACAATATAATATAATCTGATTTAAACAGACCTTGTACAATCCATATAAATACAAAACTGAAGTGGTCTTCAGTTTTATATTTATAAGGATTGTACATGTACCTGTGTCCATTATTTCAAAGCCTACCTAACACAGCGGTAGCAGCCGAAACAAAATGCCGAATTTCATCTAAACCCGTTCAACCGGTTCAGCGTGATGGAGTAACAAACATCCAAACTTTCATATTTATAATATTAGTAAGAAATAGTAGGATTTATGAATAGTAGGATTTATGAATAGTAGGATTGTCATCTGTAGGAATTCCGCAACAGATGTACAACAATATCCATGTTTGCTATAAGAATGACTTACTTCAATCACCTATCTGTTTGCAAAGCGTGGTGATAACACTTTTTACCAAATTTACACTGTGTACCAAATTGCACTATGCTATGAATTAACACCCGTTGATTAGACAAACGTGTTACAAAACAACAAACTTTAAGCTAAAAACATATCGGGTACCACCTACAAAAATTAAAAATAAACCTACAAACACAAAGGGTGTGAACATTGAATATGATCAGTACACAAACCGAACGTACGAGTAGTTGCATTTGTGAGGTAGCTAGGTGTTCACATTCCGCAGTTTTCCATATCGCGTTGGTTTATCGCGATCGCTCGCCCCCCTCCGTCTCGATGATCCATCTTCGAGGGAGCTCTGGATGTGCAGACGGGCGGTTCAAACGCTGGGAACTGAATATTTTGTAGAGTGACTTGAGTGTGGTTAAAAAGTAGTTTTGTAGACTACTTGAAAAGTCGTGAAAATATCCAACCGTTTCCATGAGTTTTCAAGTAGTTTCATAATGTGAGTTTTTATTTGAAGTCAAGGCTTGATAGATTAATACTAATTCAGTCTCATTAAATTAAACTTATTATCAGTATGAGCATCTTCCTGAAAGTTTTTCACATTTATTACATGACATGCGCTATTTTCAGATATAAATATTGTACAGATACAAGGGAATAAGAAATCAGCGAGAGAAGGGTTTCATCTGCATTCGAGTAGACTGGAAAAGGCTGGGCAGATATTGATGACGTGGTTTTATCTTATTTTTTTTTTAAGATGGGTTTGCTCATGACTCTAGTCTAGGTCAGTGGTGACAGAGACAGAGTCCACGATGGAGTGAGCTTACCCAGAAGAAGCCTCTTCATTCTCACTTGGAAGAGATTAGGGTTGTATGCGTTCGGAAACACAGAAGCAGGTAAAGAGTTCCATTCTTTTGCTGTGCGCATTACAAAAGGCATTTGGAAAGGCTTAGTGCGAATTGGTGGAATAGCAACCAGGTAAGGATGGTAACTTGCAGTGCGTCTAGATGACCGATGGAAGAAGGGGGCCGGTGGAATAGGCATTTGGTTATTTTTTTTCACTAATAGACCAAGTTAGGATTTACATCATTTCTGAGATTAATATGCTCATTTAGGAGGTATTATACACAAACATTATCAAAATAACCAGGCACATTCATTCCCAAATACTCAATTTGTAAATAACCACTGAATCACTACTAACAGTAATAAACTAAAAAACGATATTTATTAATATTCCCTAGAACGTTATGGCTTTGCTATGTGAGTATATAATACCCTCTCGTTGTAATATTGATCCGCAATGCGATTATTTATGGGTCATGTGTTGATTTATTGCAATGCTTACGCTGCGGTTGAATGGTGGTTTTATATTTTATGCTTAATTCAAATAGCTTCATATTCAAATACATAGTAGGTTTACGAAAAGCGGGAAATTAGATATAGGCTATCAACCTGACGACTAATTTAAATACGAACAATGAACATACTCCACGATTCATTGCCGGACCGCAACATTTGCCTGAAACTATTCAGCTGCCTCAGACTGGAAGCCAATACCAACATGAAAAGCTTGGTAGGTGATGATTTGTGGCCCACATTATTTTGTTATAGAAACCTAGTTTCACGATTTTGAGTGTTCTTCCATCAATGTAAATGGTGTATCGAATATAGTTAGTCTAAAACATTCGAAGCACAGAGCTCAAACTGCGTTCAAACTTCTAAAACGATATTTATTTATTTCTGTAAATAGTTTTTTTTTTAAACACATGTCGCATTATAATATAGAGGTACGAGGAACAGGATGTAAAGTTCACTCATACCTCCATAGAAAAGGTAGGAGGCAACTGTCCTACGATTGATGTCGGGAAGTTGTACCTATATATGTTAGTCAGGCGGTAAACTCCGCTTGCGCGATGTAGGATTTGCGTGACGTCAGTATTACGCGCAGCTCGCATGTGGCGATGTAGATACCACTACAATAACATACATTTATAAAAAAACCGACGTTCCAACCGCGACGTTGCAACCGCCCGTCTCCACCTAAACTTGTCGCGCGTACCAATGATCCATCTTCGTGAAAACACGCGCAAGCGACGCGTGATTCCACCAACAAGGGTGCAGTAGGGCCGTGAAATATTTACTTTTTTCTCTCCTTTCCCTTCGACGAGCAAGTTTCGTGTCAAACTTAGGGCGACAAATGGGCAGGGAATGCACGATGCTTTGTTAACGGATAAACATTTCAATGGGCGTGTAGTTGTTTGTAGTTTCTCGTCGTTGGTATTTTTTTGTGCGTTTAATCCTGTTTGGGGTTTTGTAAATTGCGACAGTAACGGAAAACAGATAAGGGCAGATGTAGGTACTCCAATTTTTTCAGTGTGTCGATTTGTGACACATTTCCCTACTCTCATGGGAAAAACTCGTGAGTTTATATATAAGCACGTTTTATTAATAAGATGACCGTAAATAACATCGAGAAAATATATAATAAGTAACTACTTCCAATACAAATGTCCTTCGTTTTTTTATTATATTTTTATAGATCAGGCGGTCTGCAATACAGATTATTACTTATTAGCATTATTTTTTCGTAGCTTTTCGCGTATCACGGGACCGTAGGGTCCCGGACCTTTGTAATGTACGAGGGCTCGAAGCCAACTCGCAGAGACCCGTTTATTATTAATGTGATTATCGTTATCAAAACAAACGCAAAACAATAAACAAAAGCAAAGAAGAAACAAATGAAAGGCTCTTACCGGTACACGAAGTCAACAAACGCATAGATTTACTTTGATCAGTATTAAAATATATACAGTTTTATAACGTCAGGGTTGCACGCGGGGCTCACCCCGGATGCAATGGGGGGCGTCACGCGAAGTGCGAAGCTTCCCCTACGCTGCGCTCGGACAGGTCGGCACTACGTATCATTTGCACATAATCTACGACTGTGAGTGAAATGATGCGTCAGAGGTTGTTACCGTTTGTTTTTGTTAAATAAAAACAATGCAACACACTGTACCTATCTATACTTGAGTGGAGCTCAGTCTTTAACGAAATACCATCGAGCTTGGCTCGTGGATCCTTGGTTACATATTTTGCTTTGACAACCATCCAGATACTATTGACGCTCTATCGTACCTTATTCACGGCAGCCACAAAAGAGACATCTTCAGTTAATCGCGTGTCACCACACTTCCGCCCCTTTTTATAAAAATAGAATATATCACCGTACATGCGAAGACAAAGCTCATTTCTTTCAACCCTCAACACCTATGTGTGCCTGTTTCCAGTTCATAAAAGTGACGCGCCACCCGCCAATATACGAAAGCGATGGAAAAACGAAGTTACTCAACATTCCTCATCGCATTTATTAACATAAATCTATGAAACTTTACTTCGTTGACAACGTTACCCCACGAAGTAGCGATAACGATCGTATTCTCGTGACAAAACAGCGATAAACGTTGACAATTAAAAGTTTCGAGTAACCATATTGTTGGGTTATTAACCAGCCTTTGAGTAGCTCTAGTAAAGTGCTTGTATTCAAGTGAATTCGTAGACGATTAAATCGTACCAGTAAGTCACGCACTTTCATTTTGTGACGCTGCTATGGCACGGTTAAACACTTTAGGAAATTTCCTTTTGGTAGCATCAATAGGCTTTTACTTAATATGTTGGGGTCTGTCAAGCTTTCGAACATCCGATTGTCCGGGCGACTGTCATACTGCCATAACAACCGCGACCAACTGAAGCGTTACGACGCCATAACACGAGGTTATCTCGATGCGTCACCAAGATGAACTGGGTTAGAACGAACCACGAACACGAACGAATGTATTACTCAAAAATCTAATATTCAATCGTTTTATACAAGACTTGATCAAATTGCGATGAATAACCAATAGTACTAGTAACCGTCAATTGATCTTCGATGCCATTTAGCGAGGAACCCCTCCAAAGAAAGTAACATCTATTACGCGACCCTTACCACGAATCATTAAAATACACATTAGCTGATTTCCTTAGCTAGTCTATTCATCATTTTTTGTTTATTTTGACGTGTGTAACGAAGGTGAAAAACAGCTAGATCAGTGCGTGGTAGGGGAGGGTGCGTAGTAAGTGAGACGTCAGAGCCGTCGGGGGTCGATGGAAATTGATTTTCCGCCATCAGTCATAAGTTACATGTGCGCACAGTGCAGGGACCTTTGTGACTTTTCATTCCTTGTTGTTAACAATGGAAGTTGAAAGAAGCTGTTGGATAAAGTCTTTCTAGATATTTTAAGGGGTGTGCGCAATATTTAAATTAATATTACATTAAAGAGAAAATATTCGATTTTTGTATGTTTATTTGTTATGCGTTCACGCTGGAGTGGCTGAGAGGATTTGGGTGAGGTATGGCACATGGGTATACCATGACCTGGATTGGAAAATGGATGCTTCTTATCCTGGTATTCCCATGGGATCGAGAATTATGCGGGTGAAACCGCGGGGCGGAGTAGTTTTAAATAAAATTAGAAAAGTAATGGATAGGTCTTTGGCTGGAATTGCATGTGTTTAAAAGTAGTATTACCAAGTTTAAAAAGTAATCATGCGCATTAGCTAACTATAGAGAAGCCTCTTCCTCCACCTATTAATAAACTCACATTATTTTATTAAAGAACAATAGTTAGGTATGTTACAAAAATGCACCTTAGCTACGGCTAGAATATTCTAATAAAGTAACAACTCATCTCAATTAGGTACCTTATTACAAGATAATGGCTCCCTACTTTACATACGCTCTGCAGTCATGTAATGAAGTATAAGCAGTCTATAATGAAGGCGCAACGATTCTACTTATAGCTCATAAAAACGTCATAGGAAGCATTAGTGATGTGGTAGGGAGAATTTTTTTTCTTGAATTATTCTATTCAGGAACTTTTTTTCCATTCAGAATTCAGAGATAGAAAATAATCTTTTTCATATTACATACGAATACTAATTTGAATAAGAATCCAAATGAAAACAAGAGACTCAATAAGATTAGTAATTTAACAAAATTTATCTCTGCATCGAATAATAAACAAGCTGCTTCGAATAATATCTAATTGCGACGCTCAATTTTGCAGCACTATTCCCGGCTTAATTTACAATATCGTCAGTTTCCAAGTTAGGGGTTGCACTTACATCGACATGGAACGTTAATGGCTGAACACACAAAGTAATAGGCTATCCAATTGATTTATGATTTCAATGCATGCACTGCAAACTTCGTGATTCAACCGATCAGTTTTGATTAGTGCGCGTTTATGAACGGATTTGCGTTATTTGATGTACGTAAGAGTTGTCTGTTAATGACGTTGACTTTAGTACGTAAATAGATTTGGGTTTTGGATTTTAATGAGGGTTTCATTTGGTCAGTACCTACCCAAATGGGTATTATAACTATATGGATGCAGATTTTGCGTCTTCTTTCCAATTATTACGATTGACACGGGCCCATCTGCAACAGAGAGCCAGAATTTGCTATTTATTTAGCTCAACAATCTAACATTATAAAAAGTTTGTTTCTAATTGAATCTTTTTAGAAGATCTACCAATATGCAACCAGGTTCAATGAATAATTACGTTAAAATCTACAAGCAAATATGTATAAGATTTCAAACGTCTCAAGCCTATATTTTACGTCTTGCGCAGTAAGATCTAACTGATTCTAAATTTTCTATTCGATTTAACATTCAGGCTGTAGGACACTGTTGAGAAATGGTCAGTATTAATTCACAGCTATCTATGATCTTGGAAACGGCTCAAAACGAAGCCGTATTTTTTATCTGGTAGGTACCTATAACGTTTTATTTTTTATGCGAAGTATCGTCAGGTTTTCCTAACAGGTTAAACAGGGCGTGATAAATCGGTTTAACATTTTAATCATATTTGTACAGTCACAGCAAAATACATCAAAGCTATTAATAAATCAGTCTGGATATTCACTGAATTATCGTCTATTTTCTAATGAAGAATTTTAACCAGAAGACACAATATGCTTAGCAATAAAATACTTCATAAATGTTTTTATAAGTTTTAAAATTCGAACGTCATTTTATAAGTTGCAGCCAGTATTTTATGTAAAAAGGTTACAAATGTTAACTAAACATAGCTAACATTGAATAAAAGTCTCGCTAACAAAACACGAACGGTTGTTAAAATCTAGTTTGTATCAAAATAGCAGTCACGCGCGAATGACACCAATTTACAGAGTTACACGATCGACATGAAGATCAAATGTTGAAACGTGTTGCTTCGAATTTTACTAGTAAAGGGTCATACCTACCTCAATCCAATCAGGTGAAACAGGCCAGTTTGATATAAGTGGATGTGACATTTGGCCGGTAAGGCTGAAACTTTTGTTTCAATCACCATGAGATTAAATAAGACCTTAAGGCAAAAACCTACCTCTACCCATGCATGGAATGGAAACTCCTAGTTTAGGTAAACCTATGAATAAGCAGGCGATTCGTGTGAATTCCGCCTCTATTACCTAATATATATATACGAGAATTGTAACACACAACAATTATTGATATTGTAATTGTATCACTATGCATATTGAGTACCAAAACTTATTCAAAATTTTTGAAGCGTTCTATAAATCCATTAATTGAAACTACTCAAAATTAAATGGTGTCGAAGATTTGCGATAGCAATTGTAAAATTTTAGACCACGACTATTTTGTTTATTTCGAATCATTGGGTAACAGAAATTCTCATTTCTTCGAAGTAAGTCTCTCAGCATGTAATTTGTAGATCGATTTAAAGTAAATGAAATTGATAATGGTTGCAATTACTACTTGAATTAGATTCTAAACGTATCATTTCACACAAGGAATTTAGTTGTAAATACTATGGCAAGCTTTTACAAAACTCAAATGCTTGTGATCATCATCATCATCATCTTGAGCCTATAATATTCCCACTGCTGGGACACAGGCCTCCTCTCGGTGAGAGGGAATGGGCCATAATCCAGCACGCGGGCCCAGTTGGTAGATATCACATGTCTTCGAATTTTTGGTTCCAGGACATGCCGGTTTCCTCACGATGTTTCCTTCACCGTTTTGAGAGCATTGATTGTCATGCACAAAACAAAAGACGACAATTATTTTTTTGTTGTGTTCCTCTTGGTTTTAAAAACATAACAAAATTTGAAAGTGATAAAGAATCTCGGTCGTCATTCCAGTCGCCTCGTAAACTTTACACTCAGGCTAGCTTCATATATCAATATATTTCAAAGTAGACACATAGTTATTTATACTTTATTTACCGCAGTAATCCGCTTATAAAACAGCGTCCCGCGCGCAGTGGTTTGTGCTAATAGCTGAGTATGCAAAGCGACTGCAGTCTCATTGATTTACGATTGAAACGCACGCTTGCCCAGCGTTGCGTTTACTGAAACGTCGATAACTGGGTGGTTACCGGTATTTTGTTGTCTCAAGGGTATTAAAAACCTTCTGTTTGTTGTTTTGTCCACTCGAGTACAATAGTTATAATGTCGTTACCGTTTGGTCAAAAAAGCGCAAGTCTAGGTGAGAACTTTGTAACATTTGGGTGTTTATTTATTTAATGTGGTGTTTATTAAGGCAAGCGCCCACAATGTCGACCATTTTCAGGCTAAATGTATGTTATGCCTAAAAATAGGTCTAAATTACACAACCACACAATGGATCAAACTAAAACACAACACGACTTCAACTGTATGAATCAAATTATTCATAACTTTATGTAAATAGACCACTTATTAAAATAAACATCTTTCTCCGACCAATTATTTACCTTTATTAATAATGTCATTATTATTGATTTACGTGACATAAATTATAATATCTTTGATGATATTTAAAGTGAAAGTGGCTGTGAATGTGAGCACCAAGCAGGCTAGATAGAATAGGTACATGACTTTATAGCTGTCTGGAGCTTTTGATTATTTTATATACGGCCTACGCAAATGTCCTGCAGATCTGGTAGCGTCGTGTGACGGGTCGTTGAGCTCCCTAAAATAGGGTTGAGCTACACGATGACTGTTGCATGCATGCCGTCTGTTAGGACAGGTCAACTCAAAGCTGCAATGGGTCTTTCTTCAAAGGCCCTTCCAGACATGGCCCTGCATTGTTAGACTCACATAAAACATTTTTAACATGAATGATGTAACCACTTTTTTGTAACAATATTTTGATTTAAAAGAGTGTCCATGGAGTTTCATGCCCGTTCTTCTCCATAGGTACCTACTACGCTTTGAAATGGGCAACAAGCTTCATCTTTCTGACTGACCGACCCCTTGACAATTTAAAAGTGCCTGTAATTGGTTTATTTGAAATAAATGCTTTGAGTTTGAGTTTGAATCCTAAAAATACAATGTTTGGAATTTAAAAGAGAGCATGACCATGACATGATGATTTCATCTCAGGGATCAGTCAGCTAGGAAATACCGGCGTCATCTAGTTTTATAATATTGACGTGTTAAAGTGTCTTAAAATATCTACTTACATAAAATTAATAAACATTTTATTTAATTTCAATCATAACACAAGGAAAGTATATAATATTTTTGTCTGTTCTCGATTTCCATTCACAACTCTTTTAAATAATATGTCTTCAACATTTACTTCTACGTATCATTCTAGTTCTCATTCTTCTAGTTTTTCCTCGGATTTTAATCTTGTAGCAAAATTTCAAGGCTCTTTTGAGGTTGCAACGTCGCTCATGTTCTTCTTTGTATGTAATTTAATCAGCGTATTCATGTTGAAAGGGGTTGTGACATAAATGAGGTAACTTTTCTTTGTTATTCGACCTTGTGTTCACATTCAATGTTTAAGAGTTCCTCTGTGTTTGTTCACTGAGGATTTTATTGTGTCTGATGTACGAAAATGTTTTCATCGAAATGACGTAGGTTTGGCGTTGTGAACTAAGATAATCTTGTTGTCAAGCTGCCATGAATATTGGTAAACCAAAATGGTTACTCCTTTGCTTGTTTTTAAGGCTTATGTTGTTTAAAGTTGGAAGTATGAACAGTCGGTAGATACTTTGTGTTCATTCTAAGATGCAAAACGAATAAATATCAGGAAGCTTTCATCATTAATTTTCCCTTAATGAATTGAAACATTACGTAGCGCATCTTTCTCTGACAAATATCAGATGCTATCCGTACAATGGTCACATATTTTATCTATACAAAATGAAGTAGAAAATCCAATTAGTAGTTCTCAGTCGGTTTTCAATCGCGTGCTTGCGATGCAATACTGTATCGAGACACCGACAGAAGCTTTACAACGCACGTTAAATCTCTGGCGATAAAACTGTTATAAATTGATTCCGCCAGGTTAAAGAATTAAATGGATCGTAAAAATTAATAGGTCTCTGTCGTGACTCGTGCGACGAATCGTCTGGGTGAAAGAGGAATGGCACTTTCCCACTTTATGAATTACTTGGGGACTTTATGACGGCTTTGTCAGACTCGGCATTTTTTCGGCGTCACGTGTTGTCGACGGATGCGAAATTGGATTTTTTAGATAGAGAATGGGAGAAATATTGCGAGGGTAGATGGAAGTGTTAACTCGTTTTGTTTGTTTAGAGTTTTTGTTGCAATTCTCCTTGACGACGACGATGTGAATTCTCGTGAAGCAAGCAAATGATGTGCGTTTTTAAAGTTACAGTTTTATTTTAACATCTAGTCACGTTCAGAAATTAATATCACATATACTATAAAGGTAACATTAACTCATAAACACAACACGAAATTTCCTTCACACTTAGCTAATCACAACCCCCACAATTACATTTTTCTTCCGCTACTGCAAAATAAACTCTATTACTTCAAAAAAAGGTGTAACTTTCAATGTATGAGGGTTATGTATTAGTGACGTGGCCCAGTGCACCAGGTTCACATAAATAAATGGAAAACATATAACATTCGACCTTTGTAGTGCGCACTCAACCGAACTCCCGTAGAGTTGTGCACGCCCCACAGAGCAACTACTGAAACGGCGAATGAAATGTTTTAATATGCACAACGCAGGAAATTTTGAAAAAGCTATTTACGGCAGAGTTTATTTCTACGACTGAACGCTCTTTCGTATAATGTTTTTGAATGGCATTTTTCACTGCTTTTCAATTTTGGTGGAATACTATTTCAAATTCTTAACTAAATTTAATATTGATCAAACGAGTGTTCTCCGAAACATTGCCCTGTATACAATGAAATATTTAAAAGCTTATTTTTTCAAACCTATGAGTAAAAAAATCTTAACAAATTATTTGAACCGTTCATCGTACCATTTCTGGTACACACATCGATCGACGACCACACACACGTTGCAGCTATCAGCGTAGAAATCTTCGCTCTATAACAAGAAAGTGACGCTTTATATCAGTCTGTATGTAACCTTAATACCGAAAATGGTGTCCACGAAGGAAGGCGTGTATCTACAGGGGCATGGTGAGATGCCGCCGGCACTACTATAAACTACACGCGACATGGGCGCGATTTGTGCGCAGCGAATGGCCAAGCGGTCACGATGTGCACCTAGAGGCTCGTCCTACATTGGAAGCGAGGCGATTAATGGTGAAGTATCTCGTAAATTTGTTTCTATCTGGGGACAGTTTATTAATTCATTTGGTGGTGTGGGAATCTTATGTCAATTTGTGAGGATTACAGTTCAGCGCCCTCTTACGGTATATTGTGTTGGCTATCTTTGTATACAAACAAATTATTGAAAGAGTTAGATGAGCTGAATAGAAGAGAGCTGAGTTTAAAGAGGCGAGGTTTGGGCTTATTATTTATTTATTTAATTAATATGGTACTCCAGCGTCTAGTTCACAAAAACATTAAATGAGACCTTAGTCTTATGGTATAAGTACTACAGCGAACTTTAAAGGTGTGCACAGCACTGAGATAGTTGGCTTATACCTCGACTTGTCAAGAAATAGTGCTAAGTCCCGGGTTTGCCTAATCTTTATGCCTGCAATTTCTTAAAATGAGGATACTGAGTAGAGTAATTAAATTTAGACCATCTCCATTCATAAAACTACAAGAATATCCTGCAAACAATTTTTTTTTTAATTATTGTACAATAATTGATAATCGGACAACAAAGAATTTCAACACAATTTATTTTCAAAGATGAAAGAACATTTTGTTTTTAACACGCTTTTATTAGCTTGGTATGTATCTATGTGACGGAATTTTTGAACTCGATTTTCATCCCCTTCAAAACGTCGGATTGATTTGAAACTTCGCACACTTATCAAGGACCAATGACAATGCAATAATTTAAATAGTTTGTACCATTATCCTTGCCAGGATCCTCAGGATTAACGATTTTTTCATCTCTGATACCCGGTAGTGTCTTTGTACCAAGTGCACGTATACAATAAACTTTCCGGAGAGGAAGCCTGAGAAACGGCTACCACATCCAAGTAAGGCAACAGGCGCGCAAATTTCCCAATCCATTGTGTACTGTAGTTTTCCAACAAAATATATCGAATGTATTTTAATAAATAAATAAATAATAATAAATAAATATCGTCTGACATTGCACACAGCATCATCTAGTTCCAAGTTAAGCACTTAACACTTAAGGCTTGTGTTATGGATACCAGATGGTTGATACACTACTTAAATACATATTTTTTTTAATTGTAGCTAAAATCTAGAAAATCTTCACTTTAACGGTGAATTGATGTAATATTAAATAATAAAACAAACTGAGCCACGTTTAGAGGACATGCATGGTTCAACCTTTGAGATAAGCATGCGACTAATCGTAGGAGTAGTCAGGGAGTTATGTACGCCACATACATAACCACTGTTCATAGCCGTGCATTGAGACAAGCATGGTTCGATCTTTGAGACAAGCATACGACTACTTGTAGGGGTAGTTAAGGAGTTTTGCACATCTTATAACTAATATTCTTAGCCACCTATTGACACATTCCCGGTTTGATCTTTGAGACAAGCATATGACTAACTTAATTTTTCACCCGTTATAACCCGACTAACCACAGAACCGGCAGTTGATAATGCAGACATTTGAAAGATCTGCCGTGGGTACCACGGTTGTAACTAATAAATTGAATTTAACATTTTAGGAAAATTGTTTTTTTTTTCAAAATTAAATATAAAATATCGAATTATAAGCTAGTATAAAAAAGAAATTAGTTTAAATGATATTTACATTCATCGGGTAAATAGTGCATTTTTGTATGAAACAGCTGATATTTTTTTCGACATATCAGAGTTGGTCTAGTAGTAAAAGTTGCGCATAATCATGAGTACTTTCACGCCCTAAAAGGTTAACAGTGAATTAAAAATCACCGTGTAGAATTGAGATTATATCGTTGACCATACACAATGCTTACGGTCAACGATAATGATATAATATCAAAACTCGCACACTCACACACACATACAACCGTATAAAATAGAAAGAGACAGCAAGAAAGAGAAAGAGAGGAAGATCGCTTGGAGGGGGCATAACGCTTTTTCGTTACGTGACGATTTCTGCCAGTTCAATCTACTGTAAGCTGCGTAAAAGAACTATGTTCCAAAAAAAACACGCTTTAATAGTTAGCCGCACTAAAAAATAGAAAATAAATAAAAGTTTAAAAAACACCATTTTGTAGATAACCGAACTAAAAAGTAGAAATAATTTTCAATAAGTGAATAGTGATTAAAAAAAAAAAATATTGTAAAAAAGCTGCTAAAAAAGTGGGGTGCTTTATCAGATATTTTCACGATGACGCTAATTTTACAAATATTCACAAAAATATTTACAGCAATTGATATCAAGCAACCCACGTTTTTTTTTGCAATACGTTATTAATTATTATTTGAAACATAATGAAAATAATTTTCTACTTTTGGTTCGGCTAACTACGAAAGCGTGTTTTTTTTGTTTCTTTCATTACTATTGTTTATTTATTTGAGTAATTGGCGACATGCAGTCGTGCTTCGCTTAGCTCGCGCTTCGCATTCACCTGGCTCAGCTTGCAGTGGAATATCGTCACGCATGTTAGTCCCTACATGGTTTCTGATCCCCATAAGGTGTGCTCCGTTTGATAATGTTGCAACCTGAGGTGGCTATGAAACGGTATATCGGAAATAAAGTTTATTCCCTATTTTGCGAATATTAAAGTCAGGTATTTGAAGTCAAAACAAAACTAAGACTGTAGCAATAACATACTCGTGTTCATCGAAACGGTTATCGTTGCACTGTATTTTTTTTGCGAAAGGCAAACTGACCAAAACAGTGAATGTTTTGAATTTGGTGATATGTTTCTTTTAGGAATCTTCATAAATTGATAAACTTCAGCCAAGCGCACAGCCGCAACAGGCCACAGTGCTACGCATTTTCATACTAAAAAGAGCGATGCGGCCCGGCTGCAGTGCGCTTTGGCTGATATAAAATCTACGAAAGTGATGGAGGAGGATTTTTTGCATTGCGTTGCGTTGCGGCGCGGCCCGCCCCTATCTGCACTAGCCTTTAAAATACTTTTAACGGTATTACCTACAAAATATTGAAACATCTGGCCAGTATTTATAACTATGCATTCCTTTAGCACGAGTCAACGTAAAACTCACATTAATATTATTGGTCATGGACGAACAAAAACAGTCGGACAGATCCTCGCTTACAAAAAACTGTGTCACTCGAATCGGACAGCTCGCTGTACGCACACATTCACACATTAGTCGGCCAATAATCGGCCACTACTCGTGCAAACGGCAACACTCTCACATAAATATACAGGGATACTTGTAATTCGACGTATATCCGCCAGGAGCTGATAGGGGGGCCAAGATGCAATAAATTGAACCCCCATGGCCAAAATTTGGCCAAAATTTGAATTTAAAGGGGTTTTTGATATTTACCCAAAATTTGACATATAATTAATAAACCAAAATAACCAAATAAAAAAAAAAACTACCTATTGAATGGGTACCAATAAAAAATTATATTGTAGCTGGCGCTTCAATTAAGCTATGAACGTAATTAAAAGTACTCAAGTCAACAAAATAATTAAAATAATGAGCCATTTAAGAATAATATCTTACCAATATTTTTAATGAAGGCTTCAAAAAATTTTGCCTCGTTAAAAAAAAAATCGGCCATACATATTCAATTGTTTCAAGTCATTCATTCATAGTTCAATTTGCTGTATTTTGGCTCTCCTATCAGCTCTTGACGGATATACGTCGAATTACAAGTAACCCTATAAACACACATAAACGGGATTCAGTTTTGTCTTAGCGTAGTTCCGTCCGACTGTTTTTGTTCGTCCATGTTATCGGTCTACTAGATTCTAGCACAATTTGGAACTCACAATCGTTGACACATTATACACAATTCCTCTAATCAATTCCGCTATTTCCAGACACTGGCGCTTTAATTATACACTATTATTGACGTTTTGTGTAATTACGGACGCCATTTTAACCCCGATATGAGTTTACGACGACTACAAGAATAGTTTTCAGTTATTAGGCGATGAATGTTGTGATTAAGGACTGTGATTGTTTTGGGAACTATTTTCTTTAATGGTTTTAGAGCAACCCCTACCAGAGTGACTTTTAAAAACCCCTACCAGAGTGACTTTTAAATATGGATTTACTACTCACGACCTCAATCTACGTTACTAAGTCACAAAGAAGAGTCACAATGATAATTTTCAGCAATGCGAGTACCTATAAAATAACATATTAGGTATATTAAAATTGTTTTTTTATTCAGTAAAAAAACCATGATGCCTCATGATTTAAAACTATATTTAAATCACTTTGCTATAGAAAGCTAAAAGGAACTGAAAATTAGTGCAACATCCAAAATATTTTAGAAGAAGTTCGGAAAGTATTCTAGGGTTAACAAAGTAGGTAATTGTAAAAAAACACAGACGTTCTCACAATAATAAAATACGAGTAGGTAACTAAATTAGAACAAGAGAATAAAGCTCCAAAGCATTTGGCATGCTCATGAAGTTTGCAACAATTCCAATCTCATTTGGAGCTTAAAACTATGTTTCTTGGCTCATGCGGGTTAGAATTTGCTGTCGACAAATAGCATCTTTCAAAGCGAGAATTCTACGGTAAATGTAGAGTAATAGGACATAGATACTGTAACTAAAATTGGTATTGTTTTGGTCTATAGAATTTAATAGTACAAAATAAAAATTGTTTCATCAGAAATTAAAAGTGTACAAGACGTCACAGGGAAAATATAAAAAAATACACCCAGGCCTCATTTGGTGTACATTTCATAATTCAAAACAAAGAGTGAACTTTCAGATACTGTCACTTATAAATTCTCCCAGAACCTTGATTTGGGTCGTAATCAGCATTCAACAGTGACACCTTGTGGTTTAATTCTTGATCCGAGCTCTCTAAATAATTCCTTCGTTTATGTTTAAAGACGGGCTTACGGCGGTAAAAAAGTAGAATCAGCCAAGCGTCGTTGGATGAGCCGCGTTTGAATAATTTACACCTAAAGACTTCGAGATGACCATTCATCTGCAGCTACCGAATCATCCACAACATTCACCTTTATTCCAACAGCTCCAAGAGCTACATTATCTTCAACAGTGACTTTGGTGGCAGCAGATTTATCTTTGTATTTTTATATCTTGGAATCTCCGACTGTCACAGAGAGTCTTCTTTATTCGTATCCACATTTTGATGTCAGTTTTTGTTGCTTCTGTGTTATGCCGATTCGATTTAAGAGCTTTTTAATACTTGTCTTATTAGCTCGGCCTGGTTTCAGTTAAAAAACCGGAGCTTGCATTTAAAGGCTTGTCTGGTGTAAATTATAATTTGACAATCGTGATTGACGATTGGATTACAGTTAAGGTATATGAGACTCCTTTTAAGACTCGCGTGACTGCATGACAAGCTTGATACAATTTTTGGGGGTTTTATTTTTGTAAATTTTTTGTCAGGCTTTCGTCATGTGACCTGACATATATGTCATAATCACTAAGATTGACAGGTGAATAAGGACACGACCTTAAGAGGATTTATAATAAAAAAAATGCTGTTCGTCAGGTCAGGAGAATACTAAGAAAAAACAATTGGAGAACAACCACGCACAGTAAAAAATGCATCATATTTTAATCTAAATACTGTGTTCAAATCAGCCTCCTCTAAATAAAAAAAACAAAGGCGCCAACCAATTTTCTTAACGACATTCCACAAACAGTATCAATAAAAAAAATCTGGCATATAAACCATCCAGTTTAACACGTAATTACCGAAGCAAATGCAATGATGCGGGCGTAAAATTTCATTACTGTCATAGTTGACACCGTCCGTCAATCCGCCTGATGATTGATGACATGTTGAAACTTGTTTAGCTCTAAATGCCTGTTTGTTAAACATTGGATTTTTTCCCTTGATTATATCTGAGTTGAGCTCATTATGTTTTGATGGGTTGTACTTTTTAGGGTTCCGTATCCAAAGAGTGCCAACGGTACCCTATTACTAAGCCTTCGGTGTCCGTCCGTCCGTCCACCTGTCTGCCAGTGGGCTGTATCTCATGAACATAGGTAGACAGTTACATTTTTAAATTTTTCTTGCCGACAACAAATAATAAAAATGAAATATAGCAAAAAATTAAAATAGAGCCCCTTTAATTTTTGACTATATAATATGTATTTTATTTTTCCATACAGGAAACGCGTTTTACTTTTTATGAAACGCGTTTTTCTTTTTATATGTATTTTTACTTATTGAACGACGACGGTACGGAACTCTTCGTGTGCCAGTTCGACTCGCACTAGGACGGTTTTTTTGTTGTTAGGGCTTGTTTTGTTATTGACTTTAATCACAAAATAGAGAGGGACAGAAGGTCGGCTCCAAACAACAAGCGAAAATGCACGCACCTGTAGACACAGCTAGTGCAAGTGCATTTGCGTTTGGCATTTCTTTGAGACCAATGCCATATTTATAATTAAAAAAAGTGGTAGATAGGTTTTACCTGCTCCGCAAGTGACACGTCCAAACTTGGCCAGGTTTTCTTCGTCTTGCCTCTTTTTCGCTCCCGATAATTACGCCATGCCGTCCTTCTTCCACGTGTCTTCAAATAATGTGACATTGTTTCATTTTTGAAGATCGGATGTTGGGTAGGTAACCTGTCTACCTACAACCAACCACCTACCACCGCCACCACCACCACCACCTACCACCACCACCACCACCACCACCACCACCACCACCTACCACCATCACCACGACCACCACCACCACCACCACCACCTACCACCACCACCACCACAACCACCTACCACCACCACCACCATCACCACCATCACCACCACCACCACCACCATCACCACCACCACCACCACCTACCACCACCACCACAACCACCTACCACCACCACCACCACCTACTAATAATATAATTGTTTGAGACACTTTAAGATCGCCGCACATGAGCATATATGTATGTGTCACCTGTTATATAGAGCCGACCTTCTGTTACTATGTATTTTGTGCTTTAATGTTCATCGATTGCAGATGCAAGGTTTTTGTTGTATGAAATATCAAGTCTAGTGTTATTAGTTTTTTTGCTGGTGGATCTATTTAATCAATGGTCTCGATGAATTTGATTATAGCTCTTTTTTTGCAAATCTTCATAGCGTTGAGCAGGAAATTACCTAGTTACGAAGTCAAAACTAGTTAATTGGTGCATGTCTGCAGATTTCTTTCCAATCGTTTGTTTGCCGAAGTTTTTAAAGGAAAAATATTTTTATACTGTTTTTAAACATGATCTGAAATCGAGACAGGGACAGTACTACGGTCAGTATTAAGTTATGGCTCAATTATGGCATAACTTTATAGCTATTTTTAGCTTAGTTGTATTTCAAAGTACCGGATTAACAACCGAGCCAACCAAAGTTATAACGATATCACATGACCAAAGCAGGTTATCTAACTCGACCAACAACCAAAACCATATTAATCTTATTACTTATTCCTTCTTAATTTGCCTACTCAAAATAGCTGACATTTCAAACTTGCCTAATTTATATCCTACCCATTTCATCCTCACCTATGACCTTAAATAGATCTTAAGAAGTAAAATCCCTTAAATTATCTTTGTACTGCTAAATTTACATATAAATGGGCCGTTACTTGAGTTGGTTAGTCTCTCCTAATGGCTGTTTGTATTATAAACCGCAGTTCATAGCACTTGTAATCTGAATTTAACGAATGATAATAGGATACATAATAATATAGAGCAGTTTGTTTGTATTAAAGTTAATACTTTTAGCCCCGGATTCCACGAGTTCGCTGTTGAGTTGCGGTAATGTAATGAGATGAACTATTATATTACACAAGTATAATGAGCATATACACGAGCGACACGCGTCAACGGATAGAATTACTTTTATTTACAGAATCCGACTGGACTTAGAGATAGCCGATATATTATGGTTATGATTAAAATTACCTAATGTTGGTCAAGGTCAGAACGAAAAACCCGGGTAACCCGAGGAAGAAAAGCTTCTTGGGCAGACGTCAGAGGACAGGAAACACCAGGATAAGCTAGACGAGCATAGGTAAAAAACTATAGATCCTGGCAGAGAAAGAAGTATAAATGTTGATATGCAGGATACCCAGCAGTAAGTGATTCCAGATTAAGTTTATGATAATGATGACACAAAGACGACACGGTTGGCGCAGTGGTTAAGCGATTAACTGCTGCGTTACGTGTCGCGGGTTCGATCCCCGCACGGAACAAATATTTGTATGACCTGCAAGTAGTTGTTCCGGGTCTGGCTGTTTGTGTATGTGAGTTTATTAAATGTTTGTAAACACACCCACGATACAGGAGAAATTCCTAGTGTGGGGCAAAGTTTAAAAAGAATAATAATAAAGTGTGCAGGATACACATTTGCTATTGCTGGATTGGTGAGGAATAAAACCACTGGCTTGAGAATTCTTGAAGTTTATTCTTCTTCTAGTGTTCCTTGTTGTTCTTTCTTCTAGTGCTGCTGCTCGCCGACTGTGTCGATACCGAAAACCCACCCGATATTTATACGAAATTTCATAAGAAAATCTAAAGTCTCTGATTGGTCGACCCATCAGAACTCGCGAATTTTGACCAATCAGAAATAGGGCGGTTTCGACACAGTTTGCTTAAGTACAACAGAACTTTACCTTAAAGAGAGCCACGTTACAATATTTGCGTTTTTCTTTAAGTTTTTCTATAAAAACATATGATAAATTATATATTTTTACATTCTATTATCTTATTTCTATCTAGGAAAATTAAATTCAACATAAAAACTTGAACATTGATAACGAGAAATCTACTATATAAAAACTATAAACTATCTTACTAGACTATTAGATATCACTATCCTTATCAGTTCGTTTACAATATTCACTATACTATATACACGATTGTTCACTTGTCCCGCACATAAAGGTTCTTCTTAACAGCCATCTTCATGTCTTACTGTGATAGTAGTATACATCAGAAAATTGTTATCTGTACAGACAGTAAAAGTTCTTTACAGCATTTAGCTCGATGCGCCTCTGGCAAGAGAGGTGTATCGCTAGCTTATGTGATTTTATCTAAGATCGATAAATTAATTGTAAAAGGTGTTGAATTGAGACTGCAATGGGTTCCATCGCATATTGGGATACAGGGCAATGAAAAGGCTGACATGCTGGCCAAATATGCAGCAAAAAATGGAAAGGAAACTAATATAACGATAGATTATTCAGAAGTGTTGCCTAAGGTTAAAAATAAATGTTACGATGATTGGAAGGAGTATTTTAATAGACGTTCGTTGGAAAAAGGGATCTGGTATAAAACCATGCAGAGTCAGCCTTTTCGTGTGCCCTGGTTTATTAATAGTCAGTTAAGTAGGAAATTAGTTGTTACAGCTCATAGACTTAGATCGGGACACATTCCATGTAATATGTTTACCTTTATGATGAAAAAAACTAACTCGCCTAATTGTTTAGAGTGTGGAGTTGTGGAGGACTTACATCACTTATTGATGGAATGTGTTCGATATGAGTCTCGTAGAAGGGATCTGTTTGGGGTTTTGAAGTTGAACCAGCTTGATATGGGCACATTTCATAACATTCTGTCTCAACCAAATGGCGATGATGCGAGGAGTCTGTTCGGGTTCATGTCCCAAATGTGATCCGTAATAGTAGGTGTTTAGGGTACGATGGGACTGTCATACGCATTGCGGTAAATGTCCCTAATTAAAAATAGAATTAAAAAAAAAAAAAAAAAAAAAAACAGCCATCTTCGACAGCATTGCAACCTAATAATTTTAACCTTTTTTTTTGCTCTATTATTATTATTACTTATGGGCTCACGGTTGACCACTATTTCACCCGATGGCAAGCAATGATGTGGTCCTCCTAAAATACCTTCATTGTGACATAAGTACTAAAACTAAAGTGACATAAAAGTAACATAGATTTAGAAAAATGTTCGCTTCAACTCCCCTTTTCAAATAGTCAGTAAGTCCTTCAGAAGCTTTTGCTCAAATATTTACTTCTACACGCAATCCTGTTTGATGCATTTTAAGCGTAGCTCCAAAGAAAAAGAAAGCCCAACTAAGTTCGTTTTTCATTTCAAAAATACCATTTCTGAAGTATGTTCTTGTAATTTGCATGCCTGAAAACTTGTGAAGTTTAAAAAAAAATCGAAATTGTGTCGCACCTTTTGGGGGTTCCGTTCATGCACTTGATTTTTGCCACAATGATATGCATCTTATTTTAAAGCGTCAAAGCTATCATATCGTACGTTATAACAAACTTGTCAGTTATAACAAAATCATGTCTGACCATGTCTTCATCTACAAAAAACCAAAAGACATAATCAAAAGAGATCATAGTAAAATGATTCATATTGAATATCCCAATATTTTCGGAGAATAGGTACCAATATTTTAACATGTTTTTATTTAGATTGATATGTTTTTAATACCCTATGAATCAACTTGTCAGCCTCATAATTTTATGACTAATCTACTTAGAATATTAATATTATGTTGCTGTTTTGTATTTGTTATAGTTTACTTTATTTTGTTTCCTTTAGACTTTATTACTCTTACAGTATTTAATAAAGGCTGATACTAATTTAAGTATTTATCTAATAAATACACTCCCTAATTCTGAATCCAACCTTCATGCATTTTCATGTTAAGTATCTGGCCTACAACATCAAAATAGTATTAAGTAAAAAAAAAAGTTTTGATGCTTATTGAGCCGTCATACTGGTCATCATCACAACCATTTAAAAAGTTATAGAACTTATAACAAAAAAAGCAGTGTGGCCCGGTTTAAGAGTCCGGAAGTGTAGTCATTCGATTTGGACTTTTAACTTGAGGACAGCTCTAGCAGTTGAGAAGTACTTTTTATCTATGTGTACTCTTTCTTCGACCTTTTGAAACAGATTTCTTACCTCCCACTTCTACTCAAGGAACCCCAAAAACAATCTGCAGTCGCCGTCGCACATTTTCAGGCATCAAATGTGCCCACATCCGTCTTGCTTTTCTGCGAGATTTGAACCGTTACTTGAGTGTTTCAACAAGTTTCTTTCATAAATCACGTATTTAGCGTTTGTACGAAAAAGTCTGGATATTGAGTAAAGTAGGTACTGCTTGTTAGTGTGTCAGAATGTATTCCGGAAAAATATTTTTTAAGGAAACTGACTACCAACTTAAATTGCAAATCACAACTGTAATTCTTTGGCAGTTGTATGAAATGGCTATAACAAAGGAAATTGACGTAGGATATCAATTTACAACTTTAAATCAAATTAAATCTTGGGTATCGATATTTAAGGACGATAAAACAAAAAACGAAAAGATGAAACATCTTTTCGTTTTTTGTTTACTCATACTCGGAAAGTAGTTCTGAAGTTGCCTGAGGAGCGGGTTGAAAGTAATACTATTCAGCCCTAGGGAGAATCGTTTTCAACTGACAGCTGTAAAATGATTGAAAAAAACTAGTTTTATTTTCACATTTCTATTGAACCATGTTCCAACTTCCTAAAGCCACTCAATGCAATGAGTTATATTTAAATTATTATTAGCGAATAGGCTAGATTGTAATGTGAATAAAGTATCACTGAATGTGACACTATATAAATAAAATAAAGAAAATAAAAAACTGTCCCATACAAAACTTCAATACCTCGTCGATCCAAACGTATGGGACGGCTGATTATTCCTTCGCGATCACGACGGTGGTCGCATGGGAAAAGTTGTTCAGTTTAATGGTCTGCACCACACCCATATGTCAGGTCACCCATATATGACCACACCATTCTGATACATGCCGTATACATACTCGTATGTCGCATATGGATTATCGAATCCGCTGTTTTAAATTACCGCTAGCTGTTTTGCAAAACAGCTCCGTTATGTAAAATAGCTGAACGACGACGTTCAGCGATTTTCCATAATTACTGTACATTAACGTGCAGAATTGCATGAACGTTTTGCGTTTATCAATGCAGCGGGTCAAAGATTAGAGGTTAGGTACAATGAAAAGCGTGAAATAAAATGTCAAATTTGTAGATTTTAGTTCTAAATTTAGATGCTCGTGGCTCTGTGCGTCATAACAACAATGATGGCGTCCAAAAGACAAATAAATAAAACGAGTAATATAAGTGAAGATTACTTCGAGGGCATAAGGGGCTCGTGGCTAAGTTATAACAGCCGCATGGGTCGATCGATAAGGTTAAGCTACGCTTGCCACGGTTGGTCCGTGGATGAGTCACCATCCTTAATATCGAGACCCTTCCCTGCCTCGGAAAGCACATTAAGCCGTTGGTTCCGGCTGTCATTCGTGGATCTCTGACAGTCGTTACGGGTCGTCAGAAGCCCGAATGTCTGACAACCAGTCTTAACGAGGGGTATCGTATTACCTAGTTATTAGGTTGTGGAGTCGCTTGTGGACAGTCGTTGTGGATAGGCAGTCGCTCCATGTAAAATACTGGTGTTCAGCTGCATCCAGTTACACTGGAAGCCGACCACAAACCACATAGTTGGGAAAGTAGCCCTTTCTCAACTATGTTGTTTGTGGTAGACGATGATCATGAGTGAAAATTACCCTAACTCAAGTGAAAACTGTGATGAACTGTGTGAAGGACAATGTTACTATAAAGTTTTCAGAGTTTTGAGAAAGTCAGCCCTAAAAAAATTAAATAGCCAAGCTGCGACCAACTGGGAAGTGTGGTTGGTCACAGTTCTAACCTGAATTTAACCAATTGTTCAGAGTGCCCTAGTTTAGTTACTGCGACTGATTCGAAATTGGAAGCACACCAAACGCCTATTGTGACTGCAGATAAGCTATTTTGCATTACGTCTAAACGTGAGTAGTAGTTTTGTCAAACATAACGCAATGACAATCCAGTTTAGCGTGGTTCAGCTGTTTGACATAACAGAGCTATTTTGTAAAATAGCGGATTCGACAATCCATCTGCGACAAATACATTTTTAAACAGAAGATATTCACAATCACGTAGTACAGGTTCCACCTAGTTCGGGACCTGAAGACCTGATGTGGATGTTGTCTCATATTATATATTATAAAAAAAAACACAATTCTTCATATTCATAGCATTTAACAAAGACTTGCATGGTTAAATCCAGTCACTTCCCTATCAAATTAAACCGCAATTTGCCATCATATTTGTTCGCTCGCTAGTGCAGTACTGACTAAAAATGCATGAGTGCGTTGTTTTGCCCTGAACCCCTCGGGAGCGGAATATTTAAACAGTGAAACTTCGTTTAGGACCATGATTTATTTGTTCCGGATCAAATCAACGTGTAGTTAGTACGTAATGTTCTGCTAGTTCGTTATAATAAATGGTGTCCGAGTAACGTGGTGCTGTTTATTGCTTCCAAAACTGTCGGCCATTTTAAAGCAGTGTAACTAAAAGGTTGCCAATATTTACTTAGTAAGAATAAAGATCTACTAATCATGAAGAAAGGTCGTTGACAGTATCTTTAGTCGATGTCATAATTCCTATGCCACCCTAAAGTTGAATTTCCCTTGCACATCATGATGAAACAAGGTCTATTTTTGATTTTATGACCGATGTGACAGTTAGCAAAGCGATTAATACCCGGCTTATCCGGGCATTAGTGTTTCCCATGCTCCTGTACGCTGCTCAAACGTGGATACTTCGAGAAATTGAGAAGAAGAAAATAGACGCTCTGGAAATGTGGAGCTGGAGGGAATTGCTTGGAGTAATGTGGACAGAATTTCGCACCAACACACCTTTACTCCAAGAAGTCGGCATAAAGCAGCGTCAATCAGCTACAGTACAGGCTCAAATACTCCAATACTCTGGGCATGTGTCACAACGGGGAAACGATTCCATAGAACGTCTTGTGGTGCAAGGAGAGGTCGAAGGAACGACAGCACGTGGCAGGTCGCCCATGCGATGGACTAACCAGAAAGTCTGCAGTGGGCGGCTCAATATGCGACTGCACATATGTTACAGCTGATAGAGAAGGATGGCGTCATATCGTAAGGCGAATTATGGCTGTTCGAAATCTCACTGCAACGTGATGACGACGACCGCTCTGTCAAGAGTGCATCTACAAAGAACAAGTGACTGGGACTGGGAGTTTTTATCAAAGTGAGAACACAATTACGAAGTCGACTATAATACCGACTTAGATTTTCTGCAACGAAAATATGGTGTTGGTTGTCCCATCACCAAAGGAAAAAAATCTCAAGGCTACTAACTAACCTGTTCGGGTCAATCACCGAACAATAAGAAACACATGTCAGCGTAATTGCGACACCGCGCTACATGCATTGAATATTTTATGTATCACCTAAGTAAAATAGTCAGTACGCTTTCGGGAAGCATATCGGGCGCGACTCAATCTCATCCTATTCACCTCATTAGATTTAATTGTTATCCCATTTATATTACTGAAATATATCAATCTTTACAATCTTCAAACTTAGTATATCTTAATCTAACCCTAACCCCGAACATTGGTCCTTCGAGCCTATTATAGCGGGACCGACGCGTGTACATTAGTGCAATTCGTGTGTATCCACTAACTGTACAGTGTGAGTGTCTCGCTTGAATCTTGTAACCAGACCCTGGTGAACAGAATTGAGTGAATCAAAACTTTCATCATCCTGCTGATCCTGTTGAACCTGGTTTTACGAGAGCATCGCATCATCTCATCGCGCTGCTACTCCAGGTTTGTTCTTGCAGCCATCGCAAGGACATTTGATCTCCGAAGAAGCCTTCAGTACAAGTAAGGTCTCTTTGTTATCCCTGTAATGTCGAAAATGGAAGACATTTTATCAACCCAACATCAACTGATTGAAGCCATAAATGGGCTCTTCGCCAATTTCAAGAAGGATGGTGCAGAGCGCAAGACCTCAGACTACCTACGTCGTCGATTAGCTACCTTGGAACAATACTTTACAGAGTTCCATAATAATCACATGACTTTGTTATCTTTTGGTGATAAATCTCATACATATTTCAGTACTAATCAATACGATCAAATGACTGAAAAATATAATAACATTAAATCTACTATTCAGAACTATATCCCTCTCGCAAACAGACCGCAAACCCCTGAATTGAAACCTCCTACGTTCCAGCCTACTGCGGAATCTCAATCTTTAAACCTCGCATCCCAAGCAGCTGCTAAAACTCCTGCTCTTGAAGAGAGTAGAGCCGAAATTCTCTTAAAAAAGCAAGCTACCAACTTTAAGGCTTTCTTAAGAACATCTTCCAACATCGACCTTGATCTCGTCACGGAAAAATGGGAGTTCGAAGACCTCCTGAAGACGATACAATCTCGTTGGGCTGCTATTGACTCACTTCATTGGGAGCTGGACAACGAGTGTGGCGGATCGAACCCCGAGTACGAAGAACAATTTACTCATTACGAGAAATATTATAACAAAATCAAGAAAGACATCAATAAGAAAATGTGGTCCGTCGCGCATATTGAAAAATCTACCCCTAAAATGGAGATAGCTGAATTTGAGGGAAACTACAATAAGTGGATTTCGTTCAAAGATCTCTTTACCGAAGCAGTGCACAATAACCCCTCTTTGTCGAATGCGCAAAAGATGCAGTTTTTGAAGAGTAAGGTCAAAGGTGAACCCGAAAAATTGATCCAACATCTGCAAATTAGCACCGACAATTATCTAGTGTGCTGGAATATCCTTAATCATCGTTATAATAATAAACGACTGATCTTTACATCTCATCTTAACAATATCATGAACATCCCTGCAATCCAGCAACAGTCAGCAAATCATATAAAACGCATTCACGACTCTACGTACGAGAGCGTAAATGCTATCAAGAACCTTGGAGTCGATGTGACTTCCTGGGATCCCTTCCTCGTATGTATATTGTCCCAAAAACTGGACTCGGATACATATGAAGATTATCTACAAGCTTTAAAATCCCCGCGAGAGTTGCCCGTCTTAGAAGATTTCCTTAATTTTCTAGAAACTAAGTTTATGATGCTGGAAACTTCACGTAAGAAGCTTGAAAATTCCACGCAGAAATCATCCTTACCTCAATCCAACAATAACAAACCGTCTTTTTCAAAAGGTTCCAATTATAGCCGAAATTATAACAATCCCAAAAGTAATTACTCAACAAACCAAGTTTCGCAATCGTCAAAGTCCAAACGCAAAAATAACTATCGCAAGCAATGCCCTATTTGCACTTCCGACGATCATCGAATTCATGCATGTCAAAAGTTAATGGAATTGCAACCTTATGAACGGAAAAATACTATCGCAAAATTGAATCTTTGCATTAATTGCTTACATTACCACGAAGGCAAAAAATGCCTTTCCGAAATAAGATGCAAAGAATGCAATAAAGACCACAATACCCTTTTGCATGAAGCATTTACGTCACATCGGTCTGGGTCAAATACAGTCACGATTACGAAATCGCCATCCCAACAGCAAGAAAGAAACACAGACGCATCGCTTCTTAAAGAACCCTCAGAAATATTGCTTGCCACGGCAATAATTAACGTACAAGCAACGGACGGATCCTACCAAAAAATGAGAGTTCTTTTAGATCAAGGGTCACAGACATCCATTATTAGGGAAAGCGCAGCTCAGTTGCTTAGACTACCACGCCGGAAATGCAACGGTTATATATCTGGGATAGGAAATAAGGAAAACAACTGTAAGGGCAGGATTACCATTAAATGTTTATCGTTAGTTAGCGATTTTACCTTTGAAACGGACGTGTATATAATGAACAGACTGATAAATAACTTACCAAGCTGTACCTTGCCTAAACCAGACTGGCCTACTCTTAACCAAATAACTCTAGCAGATCCCGAATTCTATAAAAGTAGGCCAATCGACATCTTATTTGGGGCAGATATCTATTCCACTATCCTTATGGACGGTATTTGTCGATCAGAAGGTATGTTGCCCATAGCCCAACAAACTCAGTTGGGATGGATCCTAAGCGGCAACTACAAAACGTACCATTGCAATGTGCTCTTAAATAATATCGAAGAGATTCAGCAATTTTGGGAAGTGGAGGACATACATGAACCTCCAGCGATATCAGAAGAAGATCAAAAATGCATCGACTTCTACCAATCTTCGACCTCAAGACGGCAAGATGGAAGCTACGTCGTGAAAATACCATTCAAAGAAAACTTTGAGGAAAATATTGGCGAGTCGAAAACAAAATCGTTTGCTCAATTCTTCCAAATAGAGCGGAAATTAAGTAAACAGCCAGCTGTGGCACGTGACTATAAAACGTTTATTTCTGAATACCTAGAGCTCGGACATATGACACCAATTGCGCCACACGTACAGCCGGACTGCTACTTATCGCACCATTGCGTCCAACGACTTGAGTCAGCAACTACCAAACTGCGAGTTGTCTTCAATGCCTCGGCAAAAACCTCGAGCGGTTACAGCCTCAATGATCTTATGTGCCGAGGACCCAATTTACAACAAGATCTTCAGAGCCTTATCTTAAAATGGAGACAATTTAGATATGCTTTTACAGCAGATATAGAAAAGATGTTTCGCAAAATCTGGTTGCATCCCGACGATCAGAAATATCAGAAAATTATCTGGCGGAACAATCAAACACAACCTTTAAAAGAATACCAGTTAGCGACAGTTACCTATGGCACAAAAGCTGCACCTTTTTTGGCCATGATGACACTGAAGCAACTGGCCAACGATGAAAGGCCAAACTATCCGCATAGCTGCGCTCCTGATATCTTAGAGCACTCATTTTACATGGATGATCTCATGCATGGAGCACATTCAGCGGGAGCAGCAAAACAGCTCAAAGCTGAGATGATCAACCTCCTCAAATCTGGAGGGTTTAATCTCAGAAAATGGCGATCAAACTTACCGGAAATAATAGATAGTTCTGACGCACCTCTAAAGGAAGACTTTGACTTCAAGCAATTGGAGTCAACCAAAACATTAGGTCTTAGGTGGGAACCAAAAAACGATCTATTTATCTTTCACCCTATAGAATTTAACTCACAAGACATACTTACAAAAAGACAATTCCTATCTCAGATATCGAAAATTTTCGACCCTTTGGGCTGGCTAGCACCAGTCACAATAAAGCTCAAGATCTTGTTTCAAGAGTTATGGAAATCAGACCTGGGTTGGGACCACCCTGTCCCTCAAGATATTGCGTTAGAATGGAATATAATTAAAGCCGATCTAGCTCACATATCTCGATTTAAAATTCCACGTTGGATTGAAACTCAGGATAAAGATACCATCGAACTACATGGCTTTTGTGACGCTAGCACAAAAGCATACGCTTGCGTCGTGTATTGCAAAATACAAAGAGAAAATGAAACCCATGTAACTCTCATTGCAGGGAAGTCAAAAGTAATCCCGCTGAAAAAACCACAATCCATCCCGCGCTTGGAACTTTGCGGCGCTCTCTTGCTGTCAAAGCTTATGCATAAAATAATCTTAGCCCTAAAAAGCTACAAGGTTCATGTTTATGGGTGGATTGATTCAACGGCCGCTCTAGGTTGGTTAAGTGGCGAACCGGAGAAATGGAAACCCTTTGTTGCAAATCGAGTGAGGAGCATTACAGAAATAATCCCTAAAGATAACTGGAGTTACGTAAAATCCAAGGAAAACCCCGCAGATTGCGCAAGTCGTAGTTTACCTGCTGCTCAATTAGCCAACCACTCACTGTGGTGGCAAGGGCCCGACTGGTTGCTACAATACAACCCAAAAGAATATCATAAGATGCCGATTTATACAAGTAGCGAAGAACTGAGGAAAAAAGAAAAAGTAAACACGGTCATCATTAACCCCAAAAATTCCATAGTTATTCACCTTTTAACAAAATATAGCACTTTAAGGAAAGTGACTCGAGTATTAGCTTACATCAACAAATTCATCAACATTGTTGTTTACAAGAAACAACGCACTAGTTTTCTTACTCTGCAAAATATAAAGACAGCAAGAGAAATGTTAATCAAGCACGTTCAAAATGAATATTTCCACGAAGAAATATCGCGGTTGAAAAACAATGACCCAATAACCGGTCGTATGAACCCGCGCGCGAAAAAAAAAAGAGAAAGAAAAGCCAGATTCTTAATCTCAATCCCATACTGGACTCCAATCAAGTACTCCGTGTCGGAGGTAGACTTAAACATTCGAATCTTGATCCCGAAATGAAGCATCCCATCATAATACCGAATAAGTCGAAACTGGCAGATCTTATCATAGATGAATCCCACGAACTTGTATTTCACGGTGGAGCAAAAATGACTACTGCATTTATAAGAAGTAAATTCTGGATTCTTGGAGGCAACAGAGTTACAAAGAAACGATTAAGAATGTGTGTCAAATGTATAAGAAATAATCCCACATCACAACATCAAATCATGGGCGACCTACCTCCAGCACGATTGATTCCTAACCGACCCTTTTACCACACTGGAGTAGATTATACCGGACACATCTTTATGAAGGCAAACAAAGGTCGTGGCATTAAAACCTGTAAAGGATACGTCGCAGTTTTTGTTTGCATGGTGACTAAAGCTATACATTTAGAAATAGTCTCAGATCTCACAGCGTCAGCATTTATTGCCGCACTTCGACGAATGTCGGCTAGAAGAGGAGTTCCTGGCCACATCTACAGTGACCAGGGAACTAACTTCATAGGAGCCAACAAAATCTTAAAACAGGAGCTTTCCGAAATCTCAAGCATCTTATCTGATCAAGAAGTAAGCTCGACAATCTCTGAAATGAATATTGAGTGGCACTTTAACGCCCCATCATGGCCATCTGCTGGCGGACTCTGGGAAGCCGCAGTGAAGAGCCTTAAACACCATCTCAAACGGGTCGTGGGAGAGCAAAAACTAACCTACGAGGAATATATTACCCTATTATCCCAACTCGAGGCTTGTTTGAACTCTAGACCACTGTGCTCTCTGACAGAAGATCCTGAGGATTTAGACTTTCTGACCCCGGCTCACTTTCTGGCAAGTGGCCCCAACTTAACGATTTTCGAAACAGAGCATGATCTCAGAACACGATGGCACCTGACGCAAAAAATATACCAAGATATATGGGCTAAGTGGAAGACTGACTACCTCACGCAGCTTTCCACTAGGGCCAAATGGCGGCAGCACCAAAAGGATCTCAATCTTAACGACATCGTTATTATAAAAGACGACAACCTTCCACCAGGAAAGTGGAGTCTAGGTCGCGTAGTAACGCTGCATCCTGGAAGCGATGGGCACGTAAGGGTCGTCACACTTAAAACCAAAAACGGGATCTTAAAACGCCCAGTTGTAAAACTATCCTTACTGCCAACAAATGGTATTGATCAAGATTCAAATGCCCCAAAAGTTGAAAATAAACCTCTAGCTACTAGGAAAAAACGACCTATCTCATTCTCAGCTATGGTTTTATCTTTGACATTATTTTTACTGTCACTAATAAACACCGCTCAAGCATCCTACAACCTCACCGTGCTGACAAACAATAGTGTCTACTTCGACAAAATATCTAATATGCACTTAATTAGAGATGATTGGCATTTAATAGTCTATTATGACACAAAGCCTTATCAAGAAGGAACGGCGGCATTATTAAAATATATCGAGTATCTTGAAACCTTATGCTCTACGATCCGAACACAAACACCTTGCGACGGCGTCATGTTACAACTCGAGCACGAGTTCGAAGAAATTAAACATTACAATAATATTGTCATGATGAATGACTCATTTATGACTAATAAGAAACGGCGGAGACGCGGCTTGCTAGACGGAGTAGGCTACGTTGCAAATACACACATCAAAAGTGTCTAGGGATCAAGCATTTTTATGCGGATTTCTTGAGATTAAGATGTGGCTTTGTAATAAATTTATGATTTTATAAATTTATATGGATCCTTTTTGGTGCATTTCATAATTTGAATCAGGAACTGTGAATCAAATTCGAGTAAAAGATGAAAATCAGCTGTCAATATTTTCCCTATAAAAACATACAACGCATTGAAGACATTATTAGTGCTACTGTTTCCCTACTACTGATTAAAACCAACGTTATTATGGAGCGGCGACGTCATTTAAGCAGGGAAGAAATGCTCAGAGCCGTGGGAATGATAGAAGCTGGTTCCCGGCAACGTACTGTGGCTTTAGCTCTGAATACAAGTCAGAGTGTTATCAGTCGACTTTGGACACGTTACCGAAGCACTGGTACCGTGGCTGAGCGCCATGGAGGACGGTATCGCTGCACCACACGGAGACAAGACCGATACATTCAAATCTTAACTCGAAGAGCTCCGACAATAACCGCCATGATGTTAGCCGTGAGGCTTCATCACTCTTCAGGGAACTTAATTAGCGACCAAACAGTCAGAAACCGCTTGCATGAAGTGAACCTTCATTCCCGAAGACCGCTACGGGTACCACCTATAGCAATGCACAATCGTAGGATTCGATATCAATGGGCTCTTGAACACAGAAATTGGGCAGAAGAACAATGGCGTTTCGTGTGCTTTTCTGATGAGTCTCGTTTTGGTATGAGACCGGATACAAGACGTATACGACACTGGAGAACCCCTGGACGCCAACAGCGATTAAAATCCTGCCAGGAAGTCCATCCTTATAGTGGTGGAACCATCATGGTATGGGCGGGTATTTGGATCGGCGGAAGAACTGAGTTGATTTGGATCAGAGGCAACCTCAACGCTCAAATTTATGCTGAGACGATTGTATCAGACGTCATCGTTCCTCTACAAGTGCAAATCGGTCCCTTATTTCAGTTAATGCATGATAATGCACGACCGCACACCGCAAGCGTTGTAAGACAGACTCTCGCCGCAGCTAACATCAATGTCCTGCCCTGGCCTGCTCAGTCGCCAGACTTGAACCCGATTGAGCATGCATGGGATATGCTACAGAGAAGAGCTCTGCCGAATATGGAGGGTATCCAGTCGCAAGAAGACCTTTTTTTGTTGTTGCAACGAACATGGGCGGCCATTCCACAGCGTGATTTGGATGAACTCATTTTGAGTATGCCAAACCGATGTTCTTGTGTTGTTAGTGTTCGCGGTAGAAACACGGATTATTAATTGTTTAAGTTACCCAATAAAATTTTAAAGAAAACTGTTATTTCAGTCTTTTTTTCGAACTTTTGTGTTAGTGGTTCAAATGTCAAAAATCCCTTTATTAGGAAAATGGCAAATTTCTTTATTAATGCAAAGGTGACTTGGTTTATCGTTACTGTGACAAACGAAAACACTTTATTTTATGAATCCTTAAAGAAATTTTAATTAATATCAATCAGGAGAAAAGTTATTGCAAAAATATATGTTGATCCCTAGACACTTTTGATGTGTGTAGTTTATTCGGAGTGTTGGACCAACGATTTGCAGAAAAATATGAGAAGGATATTGACCTTTTAAAGCATAATGAAAACCATCTATACAACCTCTGGAAGAACCAAACGTCTATCGTAGAAGCTGAATTCAATCTCATGAAAAGGATGGAGAATACTATTAACAAACATCATAAATTAATTAATCAAAAGCTTAATTATCTCCAAGATACTTATAAAAATCTCGCCTTGCAAGTGCAAAATGTAACTATGTTCACAGATTTTATAACTTCGGCTTTCACTGCCAACAACTTGCTGTTTACCCTTCGAAGAATCCAGGATTCAATTTTGGATACAGTAACTGACATTTATAGTGGAAAATTAGATTTTCATTTAATATCTCCGAAGCAACTCAGATCAGAGCTAAGCATAATTTCCGCACAAATATCTGGAGACTTGGTAGTTCCTGTCGACAATCTTAACCTTAAAGATCTTTACAGCTTGCTCAAAGTAAGAGCTAAATACTCTGGAAAATACCTAATTATCGAAATAAAGATACCCCTGATTGAAAGGGATGTTTACGAGGTATTCAATCTTATCCCGGTTCCACGCATTGTGAAAGATAACATGATCATGAAGGTCAAAACTATCTCTAAATTAGCAGCCATCAATATGAGAAAAGATTCGTATTTGACCGTCACAGACACGGATCTACAGGCCTGCATATTACAAAACCCTGCGACTATTCTGTGCCATATCAGAAAGCCTATTCACCACATGAAAGATGATCATAGCCTTTGCGAAACAATCCCAGGCACAAGAACTTGTAAAACTAAAACTACTTCGTGCAAGAATGACTGGAGAGAGTTAACATCAGAAAACAAATATTTTTATTTATGCTGCAATGAATGTAACGTCAAACTTTTGTGTGAAAATCAAGTGCAGGCAGTTAGGTTAGCAGGTGCTGGTCTGTTGCGTGTAGGGGAAGGCTGTTTAGTAAAAACAGAAAATTTTATGGTGTATTCAAACAAAAAATTGTCTAGTAAAATTAGCTTAACGACAAATATTATCTCGCCAGAAATATCACCAATCAATCATATGATAAATATCACCATGCCAAAAATCTCATATGAGCTTAATCCCAATAACTCAGATAACCTCATGCAATTTGAAGCTATTAGGAGAAGTCTTGAGATCATGAAGCAGACTGAACCTTTGAGCACCAATATCTCCTACCACGACGTTCATCAGTATGCTGCTATATATCTCGTCATATCGTTCATCTTGTTATTGGTGGTAGTTTACTGTCTTAAATGTTGGCGGCAACGGCGACGTAATGGAAATCGTTCCACTCCCACAGTAGAGCGGTCAGCAGCATCTGCGGCGACTGGGTTGCCATCTCCACACAATGTTCCAGAAAGTGTTGTGATTGAGTGTAGTGAATTTAGGGAAAATGGGCAATCTAGTAGTAAATCAGTGAAAAGTGATCTTAAGAGACTAGCTCTATCTAGTGAGTGCCTAAAAAAAAGGGAAGATAGAGGTTCTTCACCGATCTTTCGTGTGTTTTCTCTTCCTGATTTAAACTGTAGAGACTCTGTTTAAGTTGTAATGTTACCCTCATCTCATCATTTAACGTAACTAACCCTACATAACTACATATTTTATTATTTTAAGAACATTGTCTTCACCTTGTTAGTATTAATTTCATTACTAACTTGACATACTTACCAACGTCATCCTTTTCTCCCTCGGGAGCATGTTCGGGTCAATCACCGAACAATAAGAAACACATGTCAGCGTAATTGCGACACCGCGCTACATGCATTGAATATTTTATGTATCACCTAAGTAAAATAGTCAGTACGCTTTCGGAAAGCATATCGGGCGCGACTCAACCTCATCCTATTCACCTCATTAGATTTAATTGTTATCCCATTTATATTACTGAAATATATCAATCTTTACAATCTTCAAACTTAGTATATTTTAATCTAACCCTAACCCCGAACAAACCAGACTATTTATGCCACACAAAAATCTTTAGCAACATATCAATCAATCCGTTCCCTGAAAGATACGTTATTGAAGCATTTTGTACCATGCACCATGTAGTATCCAATCTATCAAATAATCCATGGAATACCCAGTAATGCGATTTTCTCATATCTCCAGCGCTGGTGATCGATATGCCTTCCTAAAAAGATACAAAGTTGTCCCAAATTTGATATGAAACATTGTTCAGTATTCCATCACCAATTGGGCCGCTAAAATGTTTGGTACGTAATTATTTTGGAGCAGCATAACGCTCCATGAATTCGGGGGTGGACAAATTAAAGTCAAGTCGAAACATTTATAATTGCACCATTGATCGGTTGCGCTTGGATTAAAAATTAGTTGACAGAAGTGACATTGCTATAATAAGATTTCCTAGTAGTCATCTGAATTTATTTTAACTAATGATAATTTATGCCATGCACTTTTAGTATAAGTTGAAATGAAAAAAAAGCCTAATATATGCATGTATACTTAGCAAATTTTTGTCATTTTTATAACTAAAATAAATAACGCTTTATTTTAAGCCAACCTAAGCAATATTTTTAGTATCCATCGTAAAAATCTTAAATTGGTATTTTAGTTATTTCATATTCGACGTAGCTTTTCGGCAAAATGCGCTGTTTTAGCGCTGATGCCACGTCACGGTACGTCCATCAATAACGACTTGGCTCTTATATTGGACGGAAAATTCAATAAAATTTCGTCAGTCGATTTCATAGTTTGTGTGACCAGAACTTGGCTTCATTCGTTGCAGCCTAGACTTCTGAATGGCTGTAACATGTGGTCGTAATGTTGTTTTAAGTCAGCATTTTGTAACGGCCACAAAAAATCTTAGCTGAGTCCGATTTTAAGTGGCTTTTTTGTAACGCCAGGTAACAAAGATACCGGTAGGTTTAATTTTACTGAAAATATTATATTTGATTTGAATAAAAAACAAATACTGGAGGGTATTTTGAACAATTTTGTAAGATACCCTCCAGTATTTGTTCATTCATTTGTGTAGTAATAATAATAATAATTCATTTATTTCAATCACACGTGATCATAATATTAGCAATTAGGTACATTCAATAAAAATACTAGAAAAATAAGACAAAACACAATTACATTAGAATTTACAGATTAAATTGGTAATTGGTGGTTTGGTTGGTATTGGTTGGTTGGATTTAGTGTTTGTCATTCTTATCCTCCTAAATTTTGGTTTTCGATGATGAACATTCGAAATAATGAGATTCGTTAAGGCAACCTTTCGAAGTTCCGTACATCGCGATGATGAAGATTCTCAATTAAGTGATTCGTCATAGCGTTCCTTCTAACTCACATAATTCGTACTTTTGAACTTTATGAATAAAGCACATCGTTATTTTAAACTTCGAAGTTCAGTAGTACAGTCAGCGCATGGCTATCTATAATCTATAATTTTGTCTATAAGTTAACATTTAAATTTTGAAAAGGGACAATTTATTAACTTTCGTAATTAAATAAATCGACACGCATTCTTAAAGCTTCCATACATAAAAAACACGCGAGCTTAAAAGAAAATTTTCACAGCGTGGTAAAAATTCAATCGAGCGTACGCACCATAATTCAATACCGCAAACTTTAAAAGTCACTCCAACATCACAAAGAAATCTTCGAGCTAAAAATTCTGGAAACCCTTGAAAGGCATGCAGCCCAACTCAACCGAGGGGTACATCTTACAAATAAGAAGGGGGACTCCGTATTGTGCAGCACCTTCAAAACCAGACATCCTAATCGACCCTTTTGAAATTTCCAACTAACGGGAAACTCGTATTTCCATAACAATAAAAATGTGATCCGAACATCTAGAAATGCCTGCGCGATATTCACGGATCATAAAATCGCACTCGCTCTTTGAATACAACACGACTGATTTAATTTGACCCCTGTAATCTCACTGCCGGTGCTTGCCTTCCACCAATTAGGGTGAAGGAAGACGTGTCATTATATTTTGGTTTTCATATACGAAAGTGGTCGTTGTCGCTTATGTTTGGTCGATGCTTTTTTATGGCCCTGACGGCAGCTGTATTCAATTTAGTGGAATCGTATGTGAGAGTAGTGGATGCTAAATCAATTTTGAATGCGTTTTTAAATAATTTTAATTTGAATAAAAGTGTGTAGATTTGAACTTTAAATCTAGCAAGTGAATCTGGGTCGTTCATTTGTAACAGAGCCAAAACGCTTAATTGAAGCAGAAGTAGAATACTTTAGTAGGTACTCGGAATACGTAGATTAAACAGTACAGTTGGTCCAAATTATTTAAGAGAAGTTGTTTTAAGTCCATACAATACACACACACATCTTGAGAACGTACACAATTTGTACACTGACTTTTACGTTTTCTCATAATTTTACGTAGCCAAAATAAGAACTGTCTATTGTTTCAGAGAAAGTCTCCCGCCTACAAGTAAATCCCGAAATTAAATGTCACTAAGTTGTCCAGTAAACAGAACTATGAATAACAAATCAAAGTCAGCAAAGTAATCGTCACGAAATTATGTGCCAAAATGTCAAAGTTACATAAAGGTCATTTTGCTGTAGTAAACAAATGAAAGAGCACGAAAAACAAACGCAAAAGAACAAAGAAGAAAGTAAACATAACAATCATAACACTATTGTGTACCTTAAACAAAATACGAGTATTCCTATATAAGTATTCGCAGGTTTATTTCGTCCCAAAGGAGTCATCCACTATGACTACCGGGCCATTTGGGACCAATTAGTTTCCTAGTTACGAACTTTTCATCTGTCAGATTTATACACCCCCGGAATTGGGAATTGCTTGCTCAAATATTAACGACTTTTAAAACTACCTTAGCCAGGTCGCTGTCATTTGATAGTGTTTATTTTTTAACTTTATTCCTGTGTGGAAAATGCTCACAGAACAACGGATAATTTCGAATTCACGGTTTTATTAAAAGCATTACTAATTTCTGGTCGCAATAGCTGTAAATTTTTTAGTTAGCATGTGATTGTACAATTGAATCATATTTTTAGTTTAGCTGTATTTGGTGTCTAAGTATTGGTTAAATGTAAGAGTGAATCTTATACCCATGAATATTATTATAATATAATTTAGTCTTCTCTCCTCTACAAAGATGACCATGACACAGCAAAGTGACGGAAGAAAACACTGTCTGAAAAAGACAAGCCGCAAGTATATCAGACAAACGACTGACACAAAGACAACGTTCCAACACAATTTATAACGATTCGAAAAATTGTGACAGGCCAACACGTAGAATAAAGTAATCTAGTACGCAACTGGGTCAGCATGGCATGAGATCCCCTGTCAAATTAACGCTTCCCTCTGTCTCGGAGTGACAAACGACATGGGCATAATAAAAACTTGCTCATGAATGCTCCGAGTTGAAAATAAAGCTATATTCACTGACATTTACTGGACTACAGGGAGAGAATGAAAATTATACTTAAGAGGAAATTAAAAATTATTTACACGGAAGCGAAATACAGTGGTTCTGAATAGCAGGAGTTGTCAAACGACTGTCACATTATAATTTTTTGTATGTTTTATTTTCGTTTTGCATGCTATTTTTTTTCCAGTTGAGAACTGGAATGCCTTGTGGAATATTAATAGCTGTTTCTGTCAAGTATGACATTTTCGCACCATATAATGCTGTGGCGGTGATGATCTTCAGAACGGTCAGGTGCGTAGTACTCGCAACCGGCGGCGTGACCATAAATATAAAAAACATATAAATATATAATATTACATAATAACGTAAACGAAGCAAAATTAATATGTAAGGATTCTAGCAGGTGGCGTTCTGTAGTTTCTGCCTCCCCCCAACGGAAGAAGGCGTGAGTTTATATATGTATGTATATAATACACGTAAAAGTATGAACGCATCCTTCTAAACATCTTACAAGAAAACTAAAAACTCATGTAACCCAATTTTCCGAGAAAGCAATTTGAGTTAAACCTCTTAGCAAAATAAACGATATTAATCTCAGTTTCCTTATAAGTTGGGCAGTGCACTACATCAAACTTAAGAGTATTAAATGTAAAAATAACACTATTTTCAATGTTGGCTGTTGGCCAGAAACAGCCTGATTCCTTGGACCAGAACACCATAAGACCAATGAGGTAAATTCGATTCCTCCGTAATAAAGTTTGCGGCATAGACAAAGTTTGTAGGCATCGGTTTTAGTAATGAAAGTTTTGTAACTTTCCTTCTACGACGAAGTTTGGTAAGATTTCTAATCATGGATGTTTTGATAGTTACGATATTTTTGGATGTAGCTTATGTTATTCGGAAAATATTTGAAACAGCTTTTTATGATTAGTTTTATTTATTACTAGCTTTTGCCCTCGACTTCATTCGCGTGGAAGTCGTATCACCACAATAATCTAAAATAATAGCCATGTTTTTATAAATATTTCCTGTATACTACGTTAGTCGTTTTGGTCTCACCGACCAAAATATGACGACAGTCAGGACTGGTGACGCGGGAGCCAGCGACGTACAGGTGTCCGTGTAAGAAGCAGCTCGTCCTGAGCTCGACACCCGCGGCCTTGAGTAGTAATTTCCCATTGCTTGCGAAGTTTTTCGTTTTTAGTAAATTATTGAACGCCTGCATTCCTGTATATACTACCTAATGGCATAACACTGATATACTGACTGATGCATTTTTGGAGATTATTCCGGACGAACAGCTATCACTAAAATAAAATAACACACAGGATTTCTCATTAACAGTCACCTAACCATAGATATTTATTTTTATTAAAAGATGACAGAAGAGGCCTAAACTTTATCTTGTTCTGTGTACGCTCTACGAACTATCATATAATAATATAACAAAATGTAAAAAAAACGAAGCATAAAAAATATCAATGGTTGGGAATCTAACATAGGTTGGCAAAGCAGTCGTGAAACTTTTAAGGTATTTGCTTTGTTGAAAGTTGACTATAGCCGTTCTTATAATATTGTGGGGGGAGGTACCTACTGCTCGATTTTTGCGACCAATTTTATACCGAATAAATTTGATGAGTTTCTAGTGGTTGTTTAAAGCTGTTTGATTGGTTGAAACGAGTTTTGTGTATATAATGCTTGAGTCTTGAGTAAGGTTCTACGAGCCTAAGACCATTAGCCATCTATCTTGTAACATCTCATCACCCTCCTCCTCCAACCCTCAGTCAAAAACCTTATAAATTCTGTTCTTGAACTCACCTAAAGTAAAACTACTGCAGTTGCGGTCAAATATCTTCTTATTTGATGTTAACCTAATAAACGGTTTTATTAATAGCAATCGGGTCCTAATCACATGGATTATATAGACTAGTTTCTGTAACCATCAAGAAAAAGCATCCTTTTTTTTGTGTGGGAAATCAATAACTTCTTCCGCCCTGGGCGGAGTGGGAGGGCGTGTCAGACTCTTACTGCCTAAAACCCACCCGTGTTCCTTTAATTGCCTGTGCCCGGGGCCACGGTAACCCTTTCGGACGTTCCCGCAACCCTGACAGGCATCGGCCTTAGCGGACCCCGTCATTGGAAAGGAAATGCATCCTGCTGCATTCCTGCGGTCCTGGTGTTTGAATTCAATATGATTGAGAAAAATAAGTACATATAGGAAAGTATATAATTTGAGAGTCACAGTGTTGCTCTCTAAGGTTACAGGAAAATTAAATGTCTTAAAAATGGTCTTCAGACGATTTTGGACGGTTTTGGATTTTTGTTTTGCTAATCTATTTCGCATTTTTATCGTTTTAGCAAAATAATTACAAGAATAAACTTACTTAAAAGTATTCATCATGATCATCTGCCTTGTATATTCCCAACTATTTGTTGGAATCGGGCTCCAGCCTAACCGATGCAGCTGAAAACCCTTATTTTACACGGAGTGACTGCCTTTCTGACCTCCACGACCCAGTTACGAAATTACTGGGTACCCTTTGGTAAGCTGGGTGTCAGACTTTTGGGATTTTAGCCGCTTGTAACGATTGCCAAAGATCTAATTATTACTGCATAAAAAATACGACGTGAAAAATATTGAATTAACAATTTTAATTGACCAGAATAGCTTAGCACATGTCATCAAAATTGAAATATCTATCAATAAAATGTGAGAGCGCGCTACACGCGAATTGTACAGGCAGACATTGCTTACCCCTTCCACAGACACTGTTGTTCATTTGCGTATTTTCTCACTTTTTTAAAGGAGAAATAATAAAAAATAATACAAAAAACACAATTTTAATTTACAAAAAAATAATTGAATACTCGAGATATAAAAAAATCATTCTTAGTTACGTTATTTAACCTTCTGTATTTGACTTTTCTCTCTAACTAGTATAATCTTGTTGGTGTTGCATATCTACAAAGTGTCGGCGAGTTCAGCTTTTGATACGTTGGAGGCTTTATGTCTTTATGTCCTACTTGATCAGTGCCATGTCAGCATCAGTCAACCTTGCCATTTTTTACTTTTTACCTCCTTATTCCTCATTTTCATTCATACAACGGGAGTCAGTTCATTAGACTGTTAGGCTGGTTAACCTAACCAGCCCGCCAGTTGGACGCGTCCCAAAGGGTCATGGCCACCCGGCTGGACCGAAGATACCGCGGTGAGCCTCCTTGCCACATTGCCGCCATGGAATCTGGAGGCAAAAGTCCTCGCACACATATAGGAATGGCAGGAGGACGCCCGGGGCGTAACTCCGCTGCCGCGAGAACTCACGGCACAGCGGACAGAGCTCCGACGGGATCTCTTGGCGACATGGAGTGTCGCAACCCAGTGCTGAGTACGCCACAATTGCGGCGATACGTCCCCTCTTTGAGAAGAGGCTAGAGAGGCGCCACGGCGCGCGGCGTCCCCACATTCCGCCTGACGCAGGTCCTCACCGGACATGGTTGCTTCGGGAGGTTACTGTTCCAGACAAGGAGGGAGGAAGCGCCCGGATGTCACCATTGTGTGGATCGCCCGGAGGACACGGCGGAGCATACGGTGGAGGTCCGCCCGGCTTGGGCGGAGTACCGCCATGTCCTCGTGGAGGCAATCGGCGATGGTGTTTTCTCACGTCCGGCCCTGGTCCAGGCTATGGTAGGCTCCTTCTGCGAAGCAGTAATGCTCGCGAAGGCGGAGGTGGAACGCGTGAGGGAGAGGCGAAATTCGCACCCTCACGCCCCTAGTCGCCGCAGGAGATGCCTTGGGCGTCGGGAATCCAAAGACCGATACCCGGCCACCGTAGGTGCGGGCTTGCGGACGGCGAGCAATAGGTAGCTGGGACCAGGCTCGGATCACAGCGCGTTGTGTTCCACGCGCGCCTTATAGAGATATTAGCACCAATGACGGGGTCCGCTAGGGCCGATGCCTGCTAGGGTCGCGGGAAAGTCCGAAAGGGTTACCGTGGCCCCTGGCACAGGCTACTGAAGGAACAAGGGTGAGGAACAAGAGAAGTTATTCGATGATTTCCCAACCTAAAAAAAAAGGGTAACATAACAGACGACGAGGTTATTGTTTATTAATGACGCGTCAAGCAGATTTAATAAAAACTCACACTGTATAAGAAACTCTTGCATAAAATTTAATTCTTTTAGACCCAGCAGTTTAGGCTGTGCCTTGGCTGTCCCTGAATGAATTAATTTAAGATTTTTATTAAGTATATTTATACATAGGAGGTACATGGGATTTAAAGTCATCTTTTATCGACATAATAACACAATAGGAAACATGGGAGGTATCTCTGCTCTACCTTTCGCAGATAACAAAGTTGATAATCAGAAATGTAAAATAGCTTAATATATTGTTCTAGTGTCGCATTTATTTAAAAACTCTTTAAACTCCTACGAAAAACTTAACGTAACACTTCTAAAAGCCTTGATTTTCGTAAGTCCTAGTAAATTTTGTATTCAGTTTCCATAGCTTCGTGTCGGAGAATTTAAAATATCTTTTAAGTTTTATTTGGTCCGCCTTGAAGAAATAGAAATTCTTTGCCGTTTGCAATTTTGGTCAGGAACATTTTAAAGGTTGTTTTATGAAACTAGATAGCTATCTGCTAATGAAAGAAAAACTAATTTAATTAACTGCTTAGTATTCCTTGCTAGCTTGTCTAGGAGTAATGTATAATGTAAAAAGAGTTGGCAGTCAGTTACTGTATCAATGTTTTAACTTTATGCTAGACTTTAGGAACAAAAACATCTCTCCACATTTTATACCAGCTTAAAGGGCTGTCATCAGCTAAAGCGCGGTCACTGTCGAACTGTATAGAAAAGAACACACAAAGCTGGTAATTTATTGTAAAATATGAAGCATTTCTCTATTTACAAAAATCTATTGATTGGACTAAAAAATGTAAACACTATCACGTTAAAAGAAATTGTTAGAGGTATCTTCGTGACTTTTTCCTATCGTACCAAATTAGTTGCATTATGCTTTCAACACACTATCTAACTAGCATATATCCTGATTTCGTTTACTGCAGTGGATTATATACTTTTAGGCATTAAAAACTTGCGTTTAGGTCATGTAGTCCCCTTAAAAAGCTTTTGATATCAATGATGTTTATTATCATCATCATCATCAGCCTGCAACAGTCCACTGCTGGACATATGCCTCTCTTATTGCACGCCATTTAACTCGATTTATGGCAACTCTCATCCAGCTGCTACCAGCCACCCGGCAAAGATCGTCGCTCCACCTAGCCTGAGGGCGTCCTACCTTACGTTTGCCGATTCGCGGTCTCCACTCAAGAACACGTCTACCTCAACGGTCATCGATTCCTCGGTTAATATGGCCGGCTCATTGTGACTTCAGCTTACTTATTCTTTTGATGTTTATCCGGTCTGGTCAGATTAAACTGGAATAAATTAGCTGCTTAATTAACAAGAGAAAACTAATTGCAGCATGCATGTATAGAGTAAGTCGATTTTCTGAATATCAAAGCCACAAACACCAAAGTTGCAGGATCTTTGTAACACATTAAAAACAAAAGCCGCTGTTTAAATACAGAATGTAATCCAATACCTGTCATTTACGAAAACCTATTCAACCTCAGGCCAGATTTTTTGAGAATTTAGTTCACATTCCCAATTTTTTTTATAAAAAAGGGCCATTTAAAATTCTTAGTATACGTAAGGTAAGGTGAAAAGGTCACACCAATAGGTCGTAAGGCATCTTATTAAAATGCCGCAGAATAATATTGTCCTCGTTACACAAAAGACGAATAAGTGATATCGTCCAAAGAAATCGCAAGTATCAAAAGGAGCAACAAAAAATAATGTCTCACCAAATTGAATCATTTGTAATATTCATTCTTTTTTACTCTTGCTTCTGTGGACGCTTTATAAAAGTTCCAATGATGTACATGGAATGGAAGCGGTTTGCACAACGAATATAAATAAGTATCGTAAGTGGGAGCATCTTGCTTTCCAATATCCTAACTTATCTTTAGATTGCATACTAAAAGCTTTGTTAGAGGAATTCTCGTTTCAACCTTTGTGTTTCCACTGTTACAAACGCAGTTTTTTGTGTTCTGTACCTGGTGTTGGACCAATACCATAGTGAAGGTTACCTCTACCACCTCTTAATAGAAAACACCACTAGAAGAATAAATCACTTTAATGAGGAGTCGTAATGGTATCCTATTACGACTCCTCAAATAAGTGGTTTTAAAAAAGTCATCAATTTGGCGAATGTGACAGTTTCATAATTGTGATATTGATACTACTCGAGTATATAGAATAATTCACAATAGATCTTGGAAACTATCTTATACCTGATTTACACGTTGCGATTTAATTACTTGTGGCGTGCCATAAGTTGAAGCAACAATAAAAGGTCATCGTCGTCGTCATCGTCTAAACAGTGTTTAGACGATGACGACGGTGTTTTGTCCTTTTTAACTTAAATCGCGCATTAGCAAAAAGGGTGCATAACTCAAAAATCTGCAGTTTTGCGTAAAGTATACAGGTGAACGCAGCAAATTTTATTCTTTTTGCTATTTGCTATAAAAACGACATCACACTAGAGCCTAAAAATGAGGGAGCTAGAAAGATGTGACTATAGCATGCTTCGTCGCACTCTTCAGCTACGTTTACTCTTTTAAATCATCATACCCAAAAATTTGACTTTTTGAAATAAGTCAAGCTTTTCGCAAATGAACGAAATGTTATTTATGCCAATACAATTCTTTGGCCTCCATTATGCTCATTTCAGTTTCAAAGTTTTTGTTTACCGTAGCCGTGGTGTCACTTCTAGTTAAGCTTTACATCAGCATAAAACCAAGCGTTGCTCCTATAAGGGACTCGTTTCGATAATCAACTGTCTTCAGAAATCCGCGACGTCACATTGCTGGAAGAACTGAGGAGAATAATCCGTTTCTAAGTATCTTTTATTAATGTTTCAGTGTGATGCGCCTTTTGATAAAATTAATTGTACTAAATGTGAAGGTTGATCACGTAAAATAATTAAAAGTAGGCAGACTTTTGGATAAACGAAGATAGGATAAAGAAGACAATAAAATCGCCCATGTTAACCAGATAGGTTTAACTAGGAAAATTAATCATTCATTATTTATGGAAATTATTTTATACAACTGCCAATGAATGACAGTTGTGATTTGAAGGTACGGACAATTATATGAGTATGTAGTCAAATTGCTTAGCAATTAATTTACAACCTGATTTTACAACTTTACGTTCGGTTCAGTGGATTTTCAAAAGAAAGGAGTAACCTACTAGTAAGTGCTCATGGTATCACAAAACGGTTGAATTTTGTTTTCTCATGTGCATCAAATATACGTTACCAAAGACACGATTCAGTTTTAAAATTTTCAACATTCAAGTCCACTAAAAAGGCACGAACAAATCTGATTCCTTGCTCTTAGAGGGAAATAAAACTGTCGTTTCATAGTAAAACGGGGTCGGACATGTTACTGTACCCGCTGGTATGCGGGGTAGCAGTTGACCTCCCCCTTTTGTGGAGGGAAGGTTCCCCGAGCGACGTCACGCGCGATTCCGAGGCGCACAAATCACGCTAGACGTGCACGCGAGGAGTTCAGTACTGCGAACATTAAAAAAATCAATTAAAAACGTCGTATACTATACTGTATTTTATACATTGAACGTTCTGTTAAGAGATGATTTAGTAGGTGTGAAGTAACAGCGCAATGGATACGTAAAATCTCGATTTCAGAACAACGATAAATCCACGCGCAAAGGTCGGGCACAAAGCCCAGAGCGATATGTCAATAGCTCTGTTTATTTTTCAGTAAACGCCTTCTTTTTCTAATAAAAAAAATACCGTTGAAATAATAACTTAGCGTCGCGGACACAATAGATGGCACGCCACATTCTTTGTCAGCCAGACAACACGAAACCCTATGCAAATGTAAAAATGTTACTTGTACGGTTTTAAACTTTTTGTACCTTCACTCCCATTTTAGTTCGTACTTTTGATATTTAAACGACAACATTAGTTTTGGTGGCTGATTTTTAATGCTCTATATTACCGATTGCGTGACTAGTTATATTAACGGATAAATGTTATAGATTAAGGGCTGTTTTGGATTCTTGTTATTAATTGAGTCGTGTTATCTGAATGGAAGCCTAGATTAGGGTTTAAAGGAAGAATTATGGTTGACAATTGTCATCTGATTACCATAAGTAATGCTTTTGGGCGGATTGAATTAGAACATTTTATCATTCTACAGTATCTAACTCACATTATTATGGTGCTCTTTCATTATAAATAATTTTATTTAGCATGTTTCAAAGAAAAAAGCTACATCATAAATTCATAAATTACGTATGAAAACAGTTACAAGATCGTTTTCAATTACCGATATTACGTGAGTTTATTATACGTAAACAAAGTCGCTTTAAGAAAAATTAAATTTTTCAAAATGGTCTAATACAAATAGCCACGGTAAGTAGATGTTTTCCTCATAATAACGGTAGGGTAACGCATTCCGCCCACTGTCACACTAGGGGCGGGGGGCAATTTAAAACAATAAGCACGCTTTCATTTCTAAGCGATACTTTATGCTTGGGGAGCACGCAACCATGCTTATTACAGGACTAGGCTGAATGAACTGGTGATTAGGTGCTACCGATTAAAGGAAGCGGAGTTCTTATTTTAAAATCACGTTAGCGAATTCGACTCGCACGCGTTCGTTGCCGCGTAAAGTTAAGCGTGCATTACGAATTCAAAGTCAAATCAGTTATTTCGAGTAGGCCGTTAAAAGTCGCTGTTAAACGTCAAATTTTGTTTTTTTTTTGACAACATTCACACAAGGTCTTCAGGTCCCGAACTAGGCAGAGCCTGTACTACGGTAACCTGATGACTTATATACATACTTATATACACATACACACCCAGACACAGGTCAAACAGACATGTTCAAGCACACAAATGTTTGACTTGTCCGGGGATCGAACCCGGGACCAGCGGCTCAGAAGGCAGGGTCGCTACCAACTGCGCCAACCGGTCAGTCAAGTCAAGTCAATTGATTCCAGATTAGTCTTTTAAAATATTTGATCAGACCGCAGCGCACCGCATTTCAATAGAAATAAGTGCGATGGTTCTTAGAAATGTACAAAAATGATGTAGGAGATTTTTTGCAATGCGGTACCGGCACGCCCAAATCTGCGTCAGCCTTAAAGCCGCAAATACACATGCCTGTTACTTGCTCGAAAGCATGCAAGTAGCTTGTATGCCAATGTGCCATAAACACTTCTGATTGGTGAATGTCCTACGGCATGTAAGACACTTAGGTACTTTTGTACGTGTGGTTGATGTTTCATTTGAGTCTTCTGAAACAAAAGTGAGATCGTGGCATCCCACTGAGGTCTTCTTCAAGTATTCCCTTGCGACTAGCCTAGAGCCGGCGAGACTTGAGACTTTACGGGCTTCTGATCTGGCCCCCTTCTTCCATCGGTCATGTAGACGCACTGCAAGTTACCATCCTTACCTAGTTGGTATTCCACCAATTCGCACTAAGCGTTTCCAAATGTCTTTTGTTATGCGCACAGCAAAAGAGTGGAACTCTCTACCTGCGTCTGTGTTTCCGAACGCATACAACCCTAATCTGTTCAAATTGAGAGTGAACAGGCTTCTTCTGGGTAAGCTCACTCCACCGTCGACTCTGTCTCTGTCACCACTGACCTAGACTAGAGTCAAGAGGAAACCCATCTTAAATAAAAATAAAAAATAAATATTCTGATCTTTCATTCATTTCATAATCAAACGATCCCCGCCGAAAAGCAATAAAAAAGACAAAGTATCGTCAAGCTTAGTCATCAATAAAAAGCATGTTATTGTTTTGGTTCCGGTACAGTACCCAACAGCAATATTTCCCCCTGCATTTTATTATAATAACCGAATCAGTTCACCACTTATCTTGGCAGCCATCTTGTCATTACAAACCCTAATATGGAACACAAACTTCTGCAACAAAGTAGTACATAGTAACGATCACGGAAGTTTACGCGTTCCTCGTAAAGTTAGGGCTATCATCGGCCCAAACTTTGGAGGGCTTTAAAGATTAAATACATTAAATTTTTATGAAGACCCCTGTCAGTGAGGCGGCAATACTTACGATAAGGAACCCTGACTCAGTACTTTAGTTATACTTTCTTAGATACACCGCCAGTATCTGCACGAACTTCCGAAACTGAAATTTGTTAAAGAAAAGTGTTATTTATTATCTTCATGATAAGGTTTACGATTTCGTGTACCTTTGTGAGCGCTATAATGTCACCGTAAACGGAATTGCTTTTACGAAAAGTGAATTCAAAAGCCGGGTTATATTTTTTTTAGGTTTATACGTATTGGGTACTGTTTATATGGGGTAAAGCGTGTTGAAGAGAGCGGTATCGGTAATACGCAGTAAGTATTGGTTGGAACATTTTACATTATGTAAAACCTTTATCTTCCTACTGTTAAAGACGTGAATGTAAAACGTGGGATGTTTTAGTAGGTAGGTTTTCAATTGATGTACTCATTAGGGAATCTATGTATGCAAGGTTTAATATAACTTAACAAAGTATTTCCCAAATAAGATAAGTATAAGTACAAACATTTTCTGAATGTGTATTAATTTAGCCGTAACCATTCAAAGAAAATAGTTCCAAGCAACAAGGAAATTCCGACTCTTGCACCGTAAATAAGTTCACAAAATCGTGGAAAACACAGTTGTTTGTGACTGTACTTCACTTTGAATACTTCCTAGATTTTCTTTGTGGCACTGAAATAAACTTTCCCGCAAAAAAGTACCGGCATTTTAAAAGTGCCCGACACTAAGCAAAATTAATGCATTTGTATAGAACTGGCAAATGACTATATATTCTACAATTGGTTTAAAATTCCCGCCGAGAGGACAGTCTATTCACAGTATCCACAAAGCTTTCAGATCGTCAGTAGAGAAACAAACTGAAATATACAAAGGGTTTTGGTGAAAGAGTTATTCTTCTATTTTGGTGGGACCTCGTTACTGAGACCTGATTATGCGGGCGAGCGACACGGTGTGGTATGAAACATCTTTTGTAAGTAGTTTCTCGACATAGGTCACTAGTTTCGGCTGTCTTGTAACTCGGTTAAAGAAAAAGAGAGGCGCCATTAGGGGGAGACAGCTTAGCATAGGGGGAGGCAGCATAGGTAAAATAATGTTGCGATGTCAGTCAATATAGATAATTAAGGAGATATCTACAATAAACACTACTGTTAATAGCAATTATAATTCCTTTCCTCGCATGCGATAAATTCTTAGATTTTAAAGATTATTTTTTTTGTATTTTAAATCTACACGAGACGATGCACGATGCGATGTGTGTCCACACAGGGCAGTGCACTTTAGTCTTTCCTCTGAAGAGGAATAATGCAGTTCATTTTGTAGTGTCTGATTTATTTAAAAATATAAATAAATAAATATAAATGCAACGAAACTGTTTGCTTAATAATTTTCTTAGCACTACTAAATTAAATGGGTCCAGCCCAGTATTATCCCAGGCAAGCTTTTGGAGTTTCATCAGCTAATGCAAGTTCTAAACACTGTTTCGGACCTTTGAAACAGTGTTTTGTACCACGAGTTCACGACAGATACATAAGTGTTTGCAGTGTCAAGTCATAACACGTAAAGGACCAGAAGTTCCACACATTAGCCCGCACTAAGTGAACGTAACGTAAATTCGAACGATTTTTTGAAATTGTAAACGCTCGTTTCGCAGGTAAATATATTTAGTTTGAAGACCTTATTCATATCTTATTGTTTTTGTCGCACAAAAAGAAACCAAAATGGCAAAGAATATTTAGTTGTATTTTTAATAATAATATCCATTGAATTTACGCGTTTCCACGCGTTTTTGTTAGGCCCTACAAAATGTGAATGGTCGAAGGGTTAATGCTGTAAATGCCTGAAGGCTCTTCAAATAGGCACGACACGCGATGCGAATCGCACGCGACACAAAGGCACCGCTTGTCGCACGACAGGTGGTTCCTTTGTTTCGCGTCGCATGTCGCGTCTGTTTGAAGGAGCCTTTAATCAATATGCTTGGCAGAAAATATTGTGATAGCAAAATGGTGTTAAAAGTCATGACTGCACTGCTGCTGCCAACGACGATTAAGGTCGTATATTTACGATACCCGCAAGACGCAAAGATGTTCTGACCGTATGGGTCCCAATAGAACACTGTCACACAATGCCCAAACTGCGTTAACCCAATCGAAAGCGATATAATCAGCATACAAATGAGAGACATTGAACAGAACTATAGAGGTATGAGGAGCAGGGTATAACGTTCACTCATACCTCCATAGAAAAGGGAGGATCCTCCGCCCAGACGGGTTTCGTGTCTGGTGGGCAACTGTGTTGATGTCGGGACGTTGTATATATGCTAGTTGCGCGGTTAACTCTGCTTGCGCGATGCAGAATTTTGTGTGACGTCAGTGTGATGCTTAGCTCACATGTGGCGATGTAGATACCGCTACAGTACTATAATCCTTTAGTATATTTGCTCAGTTTTGCATGGCCCATCGTCCACGAGATTGGTGTTTTGGCTTAGTTACATGTTACTAACCAAATACATTTTCTTTATTTTGAGCAGCGGCAGCGTCGTGAGCTGAGTTTGATTTTGCGTAACGGCTAGATTGTGATTTCTTTAAGCGTGCTGTGTGAAGTAGGCCTACTACACGTAATTTTGTATGGTGTAAGCTAACAATGCACTTGTCCGGAACGTTGGCCGGCGCGGAGACAGACTCCTTATTATGGAGCTCCTTTGAAGCAATCTCGTATGTGTAGTTTGAAGAAAAACGCAATTTTCTTCGTGTTTTATTCCATTGTGGAAACGAATACTTTGTAACTCGTATGCGAAGTAGTATAATGAACGATTTTCTTTCTAAGTATCAGTTTTCATATTATTGTTGTACAGTCAACAAATGACGTATTTTTGTGCTAATTACTGTGCCTGTTCTTTAGTTTCTGTCTACCCCGAAGGGAAAAAGGCGTGAATATGGATAGCTGTACCTATATATTTTTCTAAATACAGACATTTAAATGCAGGAAGCTGGAAAAGTTTAGTTCAGCATTATAAAAAGCTCACATCCCGTATAACTCGTGCCTAAAATATGGATATTAATTTAACTTTAATTTAAATAATATTCCCGAAAGCGGTAAATTTTCAGCAAGCCACAATTTATTGAAACCTCAAAACCACGCTGCAAGCCAAAACATAACTTAATTGTAATTTTATCCATTGATGTACAATTATATTTCAATATTATAGTCGGTGACGGCTGAACAATAAATTGACTTTACATTACTTAGCTTTGAACTGTTAACGACATGTAAGTTTTTGTACTGACATGCATAATTTTAACTTTCAAGCCGTGATCGAAAAAAATACTTCGCTTATCCCGAACCAAAATGGAGTAATGGCGTAGCGTGGCGTGGATCCTACTTAAAGGATTGGGCTGTAAAGAGAGAGAAAATTGGAAAGTCGGAAGATAGGATTTTGCCATGCAGTGGGGCTCATAATAATAATGATGCACAAATATCACACAGACATCATCAACTCGAAACATCATCACATCATAACATGTTATCATCTATCACTTAGGTTAGCACTTGGTTTCGGCTCGTATTACAAATGTTGTACACAAATGTATACCAATAAATAGTAATAAAAATTCCCGATGCTGTTCACAATGCTTCTTGATTAATTGCTCTTTAGCCGACAAGCCACGAGTGCAAGTTTACTAGATGCGTTTTAATGTGCAAGCAAGACGCATGACATAACTGAAAGGGCCAACCTTCGACCCGGCCTCCGCAGTTATCAACGTGCTTCAGGATCACGTATCGAAGCAAAGAAAAATATCTAAACATGGTGCTACGAAATAATGTTTTGTTTCTTATTTATATTAATGACTTGCCTTACCTCATAAAGGATAATCATGATATAGTGTTGTTTGCGGACTATACTTCACTTTTATTTAAACTTAAACGTCAGCAGCTGGTTACTGACGATGTAAATAGCGCGATCTCAAAAGTAGTTCACTGGTTCAATGTTAATAATTTACTACTTAATGAAATGAAAAACAAATGCATTAAGTTTACGCTACGTCACGTTAGACAGGTGTTAACTAATCTATTGGTAAAGGGCAGAGAATTGAATCCTGAAGATAGCACAGTATTCTTGGGCGTAACTTTGGATGCTAAGCTTCAGTGGGGCCCACACATAGATAAATTATCAAAAAAGCTTAGCTCCGCAGCATACGCTGTTAGAAAAATTCGTAATTTAACAGACATAGAGACAGCCCGTTTAGTGTACTTTAGCTATTTTCATAGTGTAATGTCGTATGGTATTCTGTTGTGGGGAAATGCCGCCAACATTCAGACAATCTTTGTTTTGCAGAAAAGAGCTGTTCGATCAATTTATAAATTAAGCCCGAGACACACTCTCAGAGAGAAATTTAAGGAGATTAATGTAATGACTGTGCCTTCACAGTATATTTTTGAAAATCTTTTATATGGCCATAAAAATATAAACTTGTTTAAAAAATACAGTGATATCCATAATATAATACTAGGAACAAAAACAACTTCGTTGTACCTACAACAAGGCTCAAGAAAATAGGTGGCTCGTTCAGATGTCAATGTATACGCTTTTATAATAAACTTCCAAGCCACGTTCAAGATCTAAGCCTTAATACATTCAAATCATTCATTATACGTAAGTTGTGCCAGAAAGGCTTTTACACCGTTAAGGATTATAATTATTGAGGACAAAAAGGCTTGGGATTGAGTTGTTCCAATTTTCTGCATACTAAATGTTGTTTTTTTTTCTGTTACATAACACTGATAATTGATAATTATTATAACAGAACGACTTGAATACTTACCTTGAGAAGTACAATTTATTATTTTAATTATTGTGAATGTGAGGACTATGTGGGTCATTGTTTCAGTTTTAATCATGATCTGGCAGTTTAAGTAGTTCATGCGGCCTACCCAAATGTCCTTTCTTTGGTATTGTTCGTCGAATCGTTGAGCTCCTAAAGTTCTGAGTTGAGCTGTACAGTTACTGACAAATGCGTGCACTGACTGGACAGGTCCTCTTAATTTGCGTGGTACTTTCCTCAGAAGACCATTTTAGATACCAATCTACATGGTCCTCTAAGATTATGTTCGAACTTTTATATACACATTGACATTGATGAATTTTATACATACAATGACATGAGTATTTACGTTGTAAAGTATTATATTATTTTAATTAATGTGAATGTGAAGATTATGTGGTTTATTACTTTTTTTATTTTATTTCTTAGTTAGTTTCATGATCTGGCAGCTTGAGTAATTTATGCGGCCTACCCAAATGTCCTTTCATTGGTATTGTTCGTCGAATCGTTGTGCTCCTTAAGTTCTGAGTTGAGCGGCAAGATTACTGACAAATGCGTGCACTGACTAGACAGGTCCGCTCAATTTGTATGGTTTTTCCTCAAAAGACCGTTTCAGACACCAATCTACTTACATGGTCTTCACATGATCTGCCCAAGATTATGTCTGGACTTTAAAAGAGACTGTGACCTCTGAGTTTGTTTCGGCCTTTCTTCTCAGAGTAGTCAGATAGGAAACGCCGACCTCATCTAGTTTTTAAAATATGATTGACGTGTAAAAGTGTTTGTACAATCCTACTTACAGAAATAAAATAATTTATCATTTAAGCAATACTGATATATTACAAATGCGATAGTAACTCTGTGTGTCTATCTGACTGTCACCTTATCACGCATCAATGGCAGATCTGGGTTAGGACATAGGATACTTTATATCACGGTGGCCCGTTCCCGCGGGTTAATTTCTAACCTCCGTGCGGGCGAAGCTTTTTTTGTGTACTCTTACTGACTAAAACCCACCCGTGTTTCTTCAGTTGCCTGTGCCAGGGGCCACGGTAATTCTTTCGGACTTTCCCGACCAAAGCTAGTCAGTAACTTAAAAAAGGAGAATAGAACTTTAATAGATATTTAGGTATAAAATGACAGTCAACCAACTGAGACATAATATGTGAGTGGAAACGCTCTAGAAGGACATATCGTGACTTTATTTGTGATGCTCTTCAAAAAGGTCAGGTGCATAGTACTCCTAACAGTCATGAGTGTATGACCTGCCGAGCTATTCTGTAACAATCTCACCGTAAAAACTTAGGTGAAGTGAGCTTGAAGTGAGTTGTCAACAGTGTCAATACCTAGCATCGGGTGAAATGATAGCTCACTTCACATATGTTTTCACGGTGAGATGGTTACAGAATTGACCGGCAGATGTATGAACAAAGGAAAAATATCGTAGTAGGTGGTGTTCTACAGTTTCTGCCTACCACCATGGGAAGGTGTGAGTTTATGTTTATGTCAGCCAATTCTCCTATGGTTGTATTTAGGAAAAAGTGCTTAAGATATTTTCCCGTTTTACTTCTGTGGAGTAAACTAAAGTAATAAGTGTTGATATAAATGTTTTTATTACGATCACGCATCCTCACACACGCTCACACACGCTTACACCCGCAAGCTCACGCAAACACACATGGATACACACCCACCCTCACACTTAAGCTTCAAGCACGTATTGTATAATTTAAAATTGTTTAAATTTTATTGCATAATATTTGTGTAAATCTACTGGGAGAAGACACTGATTCCTGTAACACAGGTTACTACTACCTAGCGCAGGAGTCAGGGTTTCCATATATTAATGTAACATATTTGTATGTCATTAAAATATTATTTATTAAATAGATTTGGCCTGGCAAATGGCAGTTCCTGCGAATCTGATACAGATAGAATTATTTTCTAAACATACATATAACTGGGGAGCAGTGGTGGCCCAGTTGTAACGGCCACGACTTACGAGTTGTAGGTCGCAGGTTCGAACCCAGACAGCCGCTTTACTTTTTGTAAATTATTATATTACCACTGCTTTCTTGAAGGAAAACATCGTGAGGAAACCGGCATGTCCTAGAACCTAAAATTCGAAGATATGTGAAATCTACCAACCCGCACTGGGCCCGCGTGGTAGATAATGGCCCATTCCCTCTCATCGAGAGGAGGCATGTGTACCAGCAGTGGGAACATTATAGACTGATAATGAAAAAATATAACTGATGGATATAAGAGGTGATCAGAACTCTTAAACCTTTGGTAAATTATTTGTATATGCAATGTTTTGTTTTAGATATACTCGTGCATATTATGATCATGTTTTTGGTTTTTCAGTAATTGCTCGGCCGGAGTCTTGATTTGTACCTACCCATGGCAATAGGTTCACCTCTTTTTACATGGGACATTAATGTAACTGGTGAAATTTGGATGAAGTGGTAGACAGAGGGCCTATCACTTTGGTGATGTCGTCTTATATGTGTGTTTTCGTACCATTTGCTCAAAAAAGTGACATTCTATGCCACAAAAAGCGAACATAACAATCGTAGACAGAGAATGAACAATAGTCATTTTTAATCTGTTAAAAACAGGGAAAGAAAATTGTACTGAATTTCATTTATCCTCTAGGGGGAGAATGTGATTTAAATTTGGAATACTTACCGAAATTTATACTGAACTACATCTGTGTTTACACCATTGAGTTTGTATATAAAGCATTATACATCTTTTTGAAAACGGAATACGCATTTATTATGCAGTTATGATTATTAAATAAAATTACGAAAACCGACGAGGCCGTATGAGCTTGATGCCTTTGCTTTTCCGACAAAAAAATATTAGTCTAGGAATTTGCCGCGTTTTTGTTTTCTTTAAATACATAAACGTTAAGTTTATTTTAATTTATTTTTATAAATAAGATAATGTTCTAAAAATACGTTTAATTGTCATTATTTTTAATAAATGCTTAGCTCATATTATTATTGTGTTAATTTTTTCGCAAATGGTACGAAAAGTAGAGTATTTTTCTCGGTGATAAAGCTGTCTTAATCTTGGGTGAACTTAAATCCCTCGCTACACTCAGGACTCGTCTTAAATCCCTCGCTTCGCTCGTGATTTAAGTTTTTAACACCCTCGCTACGCCCGGGAGTAAACCTCGAGTCCTTCATTACGCTCGCGATTTAAATCGTACCCGCGACAGAAGACACTGCTTTATCCCCTTGGTTAATAATCTACTATTTCGTACCACTTGCTCAAAAAAGTGACATTCTATGCCACAAAAAGCAAACATAACAATAGTCATTTTTAATCTGTTAAAAACAGGGAAAGAAAATTGTACTGAATTTCATTCATCCTCTAGGGGGAGAATGTGATTTAAATTTGGAATACTTACCGAAATTTATACTGAACTACATCTGTGTTTACACCATTGAGTTTGTATATAAAGCATTATACATCTTTTTGAAAACGGAATACGCATATATTATGCAGTTATGATTATTAAATAAAATTACGAAAACCGACAGGGCCGTATGAGCTTGATGCCTTTGCTTTTCCGACAAAAAAAATATTAGTCTAGGAATTTGCCGCGTTTTTGTTTTCTTCAAATTTAAAAACGTTAAGTTTATTTTAATTTATTTTTATAAATAAGATAATGTTCTAGAAATACGTTTAATTGTCATTATTTTTATTAAATGCTTATCTCATATTATTATTGTGTTAATTTTTTCGCAAATGGTACGAAAAGTAGAGTATTTTCCTCGGTGATAAAGCTGTCTTAATCTTGGGTGAACTTAAATCCCTCGCTACACTCAGGACTCGGCTTAAATCCCTCGCTTCGCTCGTGATTTAAGTTTTTAACACCCTCGCTACGCTCGGGAGTAAACCTCGAGTCCTTCATTACGCTCGCGATTTAAATCGTCACCCGCGACAGAAGACACTGCTTTATCCCCTTGGTTAATAATCAACTATTTAAGCGTTTTATTTTTCCTTTTCTTTTGCAAAACATTCGATGATTTCCCGATTCGCGCTGTAATCAACAATTACTTTTACAATTAATCCGTTTACCTAAAATATCCGGTCAATATTTGTAAGCGTACAGAAACTGGGTCGTTTTCAATCGGCTCGCTTTCAAACTCGTATTGGACATGTTTCCATTCTGTCTATCGGTCCGTACACCCTACACAGTAGAACTATCAATTACTTTGATCGTTTATATATATATCGTATTGCACAATCGCTACTGAATGTATGGGCGATTTAGTGAAATGCCTGAATCAGTCGCCGTTTAGAATATCGCTGTTCATCAAAGTTGAAAAATAACAGCGGTTTTTTTGCAGAAAAAATTTTTGAACAAAAGTTTCGGAATGTTTGTGCTTTTATTTGAGAGTGAAAATACTTGATTATTCTACGAGTACCTACATACAAATATGAGTACGTGTTTTGTAGGTAAAGTGGGTTAGTTCTTGAAAATGCGACCTAATAACTTCTGAAAGCCCAATTTATATAATAAAAAAAAAATTGCGATTTAAAACTAGAGTCGAGCAAGTGGCTGAAAAGTGAAAACCTCCTTCGACTGAACTTTCCTACACCGTTCTACATAGTCTTTCTAACTTCTTTATTAGTTTAACAGATTCTTCCATATATACAGGGTTACTTATAATTCGACGTATATCCGGCAGGATCTGATAGGGGGGCCAAAATGCAACAAATTGTATAACCCATATGTATGGCCGAAATTCAATAGTTTACGAGATATTTGAATTTTAAGGGTTTTTTGATATTTACCCAAATTTTACATTTAAGTCCAAATAATAAAAACACTAAATATTTAATGACTACCATTAATAAACGATAATGTAGCTGACACTCCAATTAAGCTATGACCATAATTAAAAGTACTTTTAAAATGATTTCGGCCATACCTAAGGTGGGTTCAATTTATTGCATTTTGACCCCCCATATCAGCTCCTGACGGATATACGTCGAATATCAAGTAACCCTGTATAATCAGTCTCGTCCATACTTATCTCTTAGGTAATTTTGAAGGCAACATAACAACGGTTTTACGATCACATCTCCACCAAAGATTTACTCAGAGCAAATGATCAGCACCTACTATTAATATGCAAGGCCACGGTTCTCATCAGTGTAAATCGGCTTTATCGATAAGTTTAATAAGCGTGCGGTAGGCGACGTCAAAGAGCCTGCACCGGGAATAGCCGCTGATGTATACCTACCTTAATCAATGGAGAGATAACGTCACTTGGGAGATTGAAAAATTCAGGTTATTATAAGACGGTAAACGGCAATAAGGTTAAATACTGCTTTTGGTCCTTCGTGGCGCATTCATTTCGGTTTTATATGGATAATTTTAGAGTATGACAAATTATGGTTTAATACGGTTACGGTTCATAATGATGTTTAATGCTCGTTTATAACGTGTCTCCTGAGTAAGGTGAGTTAAACGGTTAGGTAGCAAATTAGGTGAGTCAATCAATTATAATGAAATTGCAGATTTATTTATTTTCCAAACTAATGAGACATCAAAATAATTATGTTGTTGGTACTTAAGTACTGATTACCACTTCCGTCACTCTACATTTATGAAATCTGTAATTATGTTTATAATAATAAGGGATTGTTAAAAAAATCTATCAGTTGAACTCTCGAAATAGGGATCCATGCAGAATTGTATTGCAGGATACTCCTAACTCAGCTAAGTATGCGAAAAGTTTCATAGTCATGTGCATACGCATTTATAACAAAATTCCAAAAGAAATAAAATTGTTATATAATATTATTTATTTATTTATATAATATATTTTTTTTATTTTTTTTAAACTTTGCCCCATACTAGGAATTTCTCATGTATCGTGGGTGCGTTTACAAACATTTAAACTCACTTACACAAACAGCCAGACCCGGAACAACTAATTGAAACTAACTTATACCACCAAAACAACTAACTACCTAACACTAACTAACTATTAACTCATTGAAAAGCAGATTATTGAAAGGGCTGAAAGAACTGATGTTTTATGACATTAAATATTTTTTTTACCAATATACTATATATACATTTATGGACTCTAGTAATTGCGGATAATGCTAAGGTAAAATATTAAATATAAGAGCAGTGGTGGCCCAGTGGTAACGGCCGCGACTTACGAGTTGTAGGCCGTAGGTTCGAACCCCGACAGGCGCTTTACTTTGTGTAAATTATTTCATCACCACTGCTCCGTGCCTCGGAAAGCACGTTAAGCCGTTGGTCCCGGCTGTCATTCGTGGATCTTTGACAGTCGTTACGGGTCGTCAGAAGCCCGAAAGTCTGACAACCAGTCTTACCAATGGGTATTGTATTACCCAGTAACTGGGTTGTGGAGGTCAGATAGGCAGTCGCTCCATGTAAAATACTGGTATTCAGCTGCATCCGGTTAGACTGGAAGCCGACCCCAACATACCTAGTTGGGAAAAGGCTAGGCAGCTAAGGTAAAATATTATATTATTGTATTGACCTTATATCTCTGACATTGAACGACAATTAACTAATAATTATTATTATTTTGCATGCAATTGATACATAATCTGTGTCGCTAATCATGTGGACTTTAGATTAATAACCTGATTGTAACAACTTTGTACCATGTTTAAGGCAAATAAAGACATATCTATCTTATTTTATGGTATGTCGTTTATTATTTTGACCATATGCTTATCTTTCTTCATGCTTAATTAGTTAAAGCTAAGCATGTTATAACGACTTTAGGAAAACTAACCAAATTCTATTAACAAAAATACAGGCGTAAAAAAACCCTTTCTATATTTACAACACAATATCGATTGTTATAAAAAAATCCACCATAAAATGCAGTCTTAATTAGGACCAATTTATTCTTTTACCGTATGTTAAAGCCAAAGATACGACACAAGTTATGGCCTTTTATAAGCCCTTAATAGAGATCTTAAGTGATAGCACTGATTTACAACTTAAGCAAGAACGCTATTGAATGAAATAATCAAATTAATGCTTAGGATTAAAATAAAAATTAACCAGACATTATATTCAAGCTGGCCCTTTGGGGTTTAAAATATGTTTAATCGGTAAAATGTGATATACATACATTTAAATCTAGGTGTGTGGGTCTTTTTGATCTGAGATCATTATAATATCCATCATGTATGAGGAGCTCGTGGTTAAATGGCTACCGTACAGATAGTTGTAACATAACAACGCTTGTTTACCCCGCAGGCTTAGACAGAGGTCGTTGTCAATTTTTAAATGGTTGACCATGTTCTGTTTATAGACAACACCTAATCCCAACTAAGGAGACAACCCCCTTTCTTGGAGCACGCTAAATTGGTTTTCATTGTAATATGAATACCTTGGACAAATGGTATGGAACAGGCGTCATTGTACATCATCCGTAACCAAATACTCTGATAATTTACATTGCCGACATCCATGCACCTGTAAACCGGTTACGTTAGTTCAATTAATAATTACTTAGCTTAAAATAAAATACTTTTCTACATAACGTACGAGTCATTAATATATTCAACTTTAATTAATACATCACATAAATATATTACTTTTCCATCTGAATGATTCAACAAAATTCAAAACACTTTAACTTAATTATAACGACCCAAAAAAAAAACTCCGTTACATGCATTCGTACACAGCCGCCATCTTAATTGCTATGAATAACTTCACTCCGTTTATCGATCTCAAACATTTCAATATTGATGTTTTAATTAAAACCTTGATGGTCGTTTCGTTTTTGGTATTTTTTTTTCGCGAACGACTTGTTTAATAAATTTAATGTTCTTTTCATGAGTAGTTCTGGAGTGAAGTAAAAATGTTTTTTTACAATAAATAAGTTTGTGAAGACTCGAGATATTTAGTATGCTGGTAATGAACATCTTTGCATAAAACTGGTATAATTTATTGTTATTAAGCTCAGGCCCCATAAAGCCGAAGTAGTTCTAGTTACCAAAGATAGTCTTTCGAAATTTGATGATCTGTTTACCTTATCGTATGTTAAGATATAATTTTGCTCTGTTTCTAACATCACTACGCATTTAAAGAAATCACTATCACTATATCTTTACTATTTGAAAACCACTCCAGTTCGTGTAATATTTTGATTGAATCAACGAAACTTAAATATTATTTCATCAAACTTTAGACATATTAAACTTTTGACACTGCATAATGTATACTGTTACAGCCTTATGCTCTTTTAGCTTTGTTTAAGCAGCACGCGACGACACCCACGTTTCCAGCCAGCTTTAATGAATTGTATGAGAAGATTAATAGATACCACGTTTTTTTGTTTCTTCTTCCAAGCTGCTGCCTGCACAGAATCAAATATACACTCGAGAGCAATGAATCCGGGTCACTTAAAGAATGTTAAAAATCTCGGAAACTAAAAATGATAGGTTAATGCAATAAATTGTATTTAATAGACAATGTAATACTCCTTAAATGAAAGTAAAAAAAAATACATTTTATTAACACAAAATTACATAAAGAAAAAAACTGCTGATCTCTCCTTAAAACAAAAATAGGAAACATGAAATTTTTGAACTTTATTACGATTTTCTTGAATTTTAATACTTCGTATTGCCTCCTCGTGCTTCCATTACTGCGTTTACGCGGTTTGGCATGCTGTACACCAAGTTCCTTATACGATTTTGGGGAATATTCTCCCATTCCTCTGTGAGAGCAATTTTGAGCTCACGAAGCGTGATTGGGGGAGGGTTTCGTTGTTTTACGCATCTGCCTAGCTCGTCCCAAGCATGCTCGATCGGGTTGATATCCGGGCTGCGCGCTGGCCACTCCATACGAGTAATGTTCATCTCTTGAAGGTAGTCATTCACAATCCTACCTGTATGAGGTCGGGCATTGTCATGCATAAATATAGCATCCTCACCTAAATTGACCATAAATGGACCAACGTGATCATTGAGGATTTCTTCCACATATCTTACGCTAGTTAAAGAGCCGTTTTCTATGATCACCAGCTCTGTGCGACTTTCAGAAGAAATTCCGGCCCACACAAGTACAGACCCACCACCGTAGGCTACTTTTTCTTCGATGCATGCTTGCTTGAATCTTTCCCCTGGTCTTCGATACACTCTGTGTCTTCCATCGTGCTTGTAGAGCATAAATTTTGATTCGTCGGAGAACATAACTTTTGACCAATCTTCAATACTCCAATTTACGTGGCTCTGGGCATATCTTAGTCTTGAAATACGATGCCCACGCTCCAGTTTAGGGCCGTTTGCAGGTCTAAGGGGTTTTAAGTTAGATTCAGCAAGCCGACGTCTTACTGTCCATGCACTTGGGTTACTTCCTCCGAGGCGTCGAAACTGATTGGTGAGTTCAGTTCCTGTGAGAAAGCGATTTCGAAGCATGTTGTTCACCAAGTATCGGTCTTCTCGTGCTGTGGTACACCTGGTTCTGCCCGTTCCTGGTCTGCGTAGGTTAGAACCAGTTTCTTCGTAACGTCGGAGAACTCTTTGTACTGTTGACAGCGACACACCGACAGTCCTGGCTGTATCGCGCTGACTCCGGCCGGTTTCCAGCATTGTAAGTATTCTGGTGCATTCTTCAGGCGTAAGCGACATAATTTCAGCTTGAATAATGAATATAGAGCACTATCAACATGGTTTATGTACCCACATAAATGACAGATTACAAACAAAAGCAAAACCAAATGCTGTAATTTCGTAGTTCCATCTTCGAAAGTAGCCCTTTTTCAAATTTGATTTTTTTATGATATAACTTTACAATAACTAAGAAGTTTTAATACCTTCATTTAAGGAGTATTACATTGTCTATTAAATAAAATTTATTGCATTAACCTAGCATTTTCAGTTTCCGAGATTTTTAGGATTCTTTAAGTGACCCGGATTCATTGCTCTCGAGTGTAGTATAAAACGAAATTCCTGAAATGTTGCTTCCTCGAAATAAGTAATTATAGGTAGTATAATTTTAAGTAATGTAACACTTAAGTTAGTTTTAACTATAAGTCCTTCAAAATTAACTGGTAAAACAACCAAACATATTTGCTTTGTTGGCATTTTACTGTTAAATAATCGAGGGAAAAGGCACTGGAAACCGAAATAGCAAACATGGCCTAGTTCGGTTGCGCTGGCTACATCCATTTTATTAGAAATTAACATTGCCAAACTTTTCTGTAAAATATTACTAAGTTTTTTGAGAAATATAATTATACATTATTATTAAAATAAATATATATATATATATATATATATATATATTAGTATAACGTGTTTTAACTGGATAACCTTTTTTTTTTTTGAGGGTGGGAAATCATCAAAATTACTTCTCCCGCTCTGGGCAGAGCAGGAGGGCGTGTCAGACTCTTACTGACTAACTGGATAACCTACTACTATGTTATCAGCCACCCGCTTTACTGAAACGAGAACGATTGTAGGAAATCAGGGATATCTGAATATTATGACAAGTTCAAAAAGCTGTTGTTAAATTCTGTGTTTTTAAACAAAGGAGAATGGGCTCCGAACTATGGCTTCTGTCCTGAAGCCCAATAGCCGTAAGATATATACCAACGGAACGAGATTTGCAAGTAGAATCTTTACTACTAACACGACTTTTGCCAATTGTTAGTCAGTTCAGAGATAATGACCTAAATATGATGTGAATACTTGGGAACCGAAGTTAAGGAATTATTCGCACCCAATAGCCATAATATATCCACCAATGGAAAGAGCTTTTCAAGGAAAACTTTTGGTACTAATACGACTTTGCCAATTATTAGTCAGTTCGAAGTTATTGACCTAAATAGGTGATAACTTGGGCACCGTACGAGTAGTTGAGGAGTAATCTTGGCGCCCAATAGCCATAAGTGATAATTAGCAATGGATAGTACTTTTTAAGAGAAACATTTGTTACTAAAATTAATTTTATGTTCCGTGCGGGAATCGAACCCGCGAGACGCAGCGCAGCAGTCAATCTTTTAACCACTTCGCCAACCGTGCCATCGAACATCAATGTTTACAAGTTGCTGTTCATTAATTAGCTTACTTATGACGAGAATTAAGTGTTGATGTGAACGTTACATTTAGGGCGATTGAACGCCGAACAAACTAATAATTCGGACAAATCTAAAGTAACAAATGTTCTTCCTAACGAGATATTTTCAATGAAATATAATATCTTAACGCATAGGTAGTTTCGGCAGGTTTAGCATTCTGTCCAACCGACTCTTAGAAAGACTGCTTCTTAAAAGACATACAAGTAAAGGAAGCCTTGTTAAAAAGGCTGATAGGCTTAAAATATGACGTTTGCAAGGCACAGAAATAATGTATGTTAATTGATTGACAAAATTCCTGAATTTCAATAATGCGTAATGGCGCATATTTAGGCTTAGGCTTAGGCTCTAACTCTTCACTGGCTGACAATTGAGAGAAGTCATAATATCACGAAATGTTATCCTTAAAGAGATCTTTCTAATGGGATATATCTTTACGCTATTGGGGAATGCGGCAGGCTTAATGTTCTGCCTGGCAGACCGACTCTTAAAAACATTGTTCCTAAAACGGCATCTAGGAGGCCAATGTTTTAAACTGTCCGTTTATAGGCTTATAAGATGATGTTTGCTGGGCACAGTATTAATAAAAGTTAATTATTTGACAAAATACCAGAATTTCAGTCATACTTAATTACTCGCATTTAGATCTCTGTATCTCCTTACGTACTGACAATCAAGAGACGTCGTCATAATAATAAATATAATCATTGATGAGATCTTTCCATTGGTAATTATTATACCTTAAAGCTCGGCTTCAGGGCAGAATCGTACAATCTCCTTTCAGTCTAAATGTTATTTAAACAAAACAATGTACATAACGATGTATAATTGTTTTCCAGAAACGTTCAAGATTCTCAGAAATCGGAAAGCTGGGAATATTATGAGAAATTTTAGATACTCTATAATATTAATTTTGTAATGGTATTTGGAGATAGGTAATTAACATGGAGAGTACGTTATTGCTACATTTATTAAGATATTTCGTTATGTATAGGTGGTCTATATTCGGTTAATGATTTTTTATATTTCAGGGTGTGAAGTGGAGAACATTCACAAAAACACAGATTCCGGCTAAATTGGGTGCAAATTCTCAGACAGGTATATTGGAAAGCTTTTCCTACATTTAAAAAAGCAGCAACAGCAGCGTAAGCAATCCCTTTGTACAGTTCTATGTTTATAAGCTATCAGTAATATCAATCATGTATAAGCTATCAGTGGGAAAGAGCGAGATAACCCCAACACAAGTATTATTAATTACTTACTGGGGCTGTCTCAATCACATCTGCAAATGTAACTGTTTGAGACCCAATAAACAATTTATAATTTATGTATATTTCTCTGTTAAGTGTGCATACAAAAAAAGAATAATCGATTTTCCAAAAATATCCCTGAAATAAACTAAAATAAACTTTTACAGAACTGTTGTAAGTTACTTGTGACTATATATAGGACCTTGTATAGAAACACGGCTTGAGGAAAGTCGTTGAAGCGAGAGGTCTTAATTAAAGACATCATATCCAGACGGTCGCAGATGATATTGGACAACCTAGAGAGCTATGCCTGTGATTCGCACTCAGCGTCTTACAGGCTGCGTTTAAACGCTTAGTTAAGAGGCTTGTCAACATTTTACGCGAGGCCCAAGCCTTGTTATTTGAAGAGATAAGTGGGTTTTTAAATATTGAAAGTTTTGTTTTGTAGAAAAAGTATCCAGTCGAATTTGACATGCAATTAACTGTCAAGTGTGTTTTCATTAAAAGGAACCTGGGTCACATAATGTGCGATTAAAATATAATATTAATGACGACAAAGGATTGTAAAAATAGTTGATTATAAAAAGCCATATCGAATTCCACTGAATGCCACATTTATTCATGTGGATGGCTGTAAGTTTGGGGAAGATCTAAAAAATTATGGATGACAGCTCAGTGATTCGTCAACTTGTAACAATGTCACCCCTCCCGCACCGCGCAGCTACCTCAGGGGGCCTATTCCCTAGGCACGATGTTCGTAGGTTCGCCCAATTTACGGACGTTTCCTACTCCATAACAGTTACGGACATAAGATTAGTCCGGGACCCGGACTAAAAACTAATGGCAAAACGATTTGACAGTTATCCTTACTCCCGATGTGGTTTTGCCTGTCCGGAAACACTAATTAATCGGGAGTAGGGTTCACTTCTAAGCATAGAATTACTTTCGGACGGGCCCGTATCTTCGTTGACGGACTCACAGAGTAGGCCTCCAGGCACCATCTCAATTAAGCGGTTGACCTATATACTTTATACTTTCTTTTCAACAGTTTAGTTGCTACTACTTGCAGTCCATTGAAAACTGACATTATTATTCTACCTAATTTCCCTAGTTGATCCTTCAAAGCGACTGACAAAAGATTCCATATTCTTTAAGTCCCAGAAAAGTGCAATACGTTTCCTTATTTCCAAGCAGTACTTGCATTTTTTGTTCTAATTTCTTTTCTCCCGTGCGATGTCTGAACTGCGCTGTAAATTTTTCACCTCCGAACACAATATCAAAGCAATCTCAGTGAGTAGTCTTACGATGGGCATTCCCCGGTGAATGAAGTTGCAAAGTCAAAGCGGCGATTGCAATATTTCACGGAAATTGTTCAATACTATCAAATCGAGGAACAACGGAACGGAAAAGTGCATTACGAAGGAACCAATGATGTAAGACTTTAGTATGATTTTTCTTGCTTTGAAATATTGCTTGAGAAGGCAGTTTGATTTCGAATTTATAGGTGTTTTATTAAGTTAGAGTTAATTTAAGTTTTAAGTCATGTAAGTGGTATCAAGTTAGGCTCAGGTGTTAGACATTAATTTAATTCCACCGGTGAAGAGGCTTCATCTGAAAGGCACCTTACAGTACACAGTTCATTATAATTATGTATGACTTTGGCAAGATTTTAATAAATAAGTCATAAATATGTAATGAATCATAACAAGACCGCTGACGTTTCGATTTAATAAGTTAATAATAAAAATGGTATATTGGTCCTAGAGGACTCGAACATAAGACTTAACTTGACCATTATTCTCAAACAGTGAACCAATTTCCAAACGTTGGACCAAACATTTTCTCCGACAATTTGTCGCTGTTAACCCGACACATAAATAAGAGGATGGGTTATTGGAAACGTACAGTGAACCCCAAGGGGTCCCATACGATATGGTGACAGAAAGACCGTTTCCCATTTAATATTCTAACATTTCAGTAGGACAACTTGCAGAGGGGACGCCTGAAAAATTTAATAAGAGTTCAAGAAATGTTTACTTTTTATTGCACAGTCAACTGTGACAAGTTTTATAGCTCTACGATACTCCTTCTTTATTTATAAAAGTATCGAAGTGTTCAGAACTTGTTTTAATATAAGTTTGTAAAATGTATAGTTTATTGTTTTTAAGAAAAACAAAAACTTTTAATTTTTGTATATTACATGAAAAATATCAAACGGCTAATAGAGGCGTATTTATATATTCTGTATATAGTGTCGGCTCTCTGAAGGATACGATCCGAAACGAGGTGATGAGCCAGAGAACCAAGATAACCGACATAGCCAAAAGACTAAGCAATCTAAAGTGGCAATGGGCTGTTCACATCTCTCGCAGAACCGACAATCGTTGGGGAAAACGAGTTTTAGAGTGAAGACCGCGTTTAGGTAAACGTAGTGTAGGACGCCTGCCGGTCAGGTAAGGTGACGACTTGAGATAGGTGGCTGGCAGAGACTGGATGAGGAGAGTCGAAAATCGGGCTCATTGGCGTTCACTAAGAGAAGCCTACGTCCAGAAGTGGACGAATATAGGCCGATGACGATATAGTGTTGGTAATAGCCCGCGCTAAAAAGGACCAATTTATTCCAAAACGATAAAGCTGTTGCTAATAATTATAATCACTGTCTATTTCAGTAAAATTAAACATTTCATTACTGTGCCAACAAATTCTAAATTCAAAGTGCTAGTTCATAAATGTTTGATTTTTGCTATACATTTTTGGTAACTTTTAATATCGGTGCAAATACAGTCATTATGCAGATCAATCATCTTTAAAAACACCGCCACCGCCATAGCTATCGATATACGAAACTGCATAAAATCCAGCTATTTATTATCACAAGCGTCAGATGTGACTGGATATGAGTCTTAATTAAAATCATGCCAGGCGGCGTTCTTATAAATTTTAATACAGAACGCCACTACAAAGAAATTGCGTGTTTTAATATTTTAATAAAATAGTCGTGGCTACGGGTTTTATATTAGATTCTTGGTAGAGGGCTTCGTTTTTCGTTTACTTACTTATGCAGCGTGTAAAATAAATATGTGGTCATATTCGAGGGTGTGGGACAGACCATCCAACTGGACAACTTTCTCCATGGTACCAACATTATTATCGCGAAAAAATAAACAGCTGTCCCATTCAAAACTTCAATACCTACTCGACCCAAATGTATGACACAGTTCATTATTTTTTCGCGCTTTTATGCAGCCACCAACAAAACGAGAACTACATTGTTGACAAGTGACGTCACTTATTAAGTATGTTCCATGTAATCGAATCAGTCAGTTAAGGTGGTGCCATGACACAACATATGCCGCACATTCGCTCCTGCCCGTCGTGCACAACTACACCTCCAGGACTTAAATGAAGCAAACGACAGCTGTTCAGACAAACGATTGTCGCGTACTGGTCGGAAAATATGTGTCATCAACTCGAGAAGAAGAAGTCAGCTTCTCTTCCAACCTATAGATATTAGCGATACGAGACAAGACAAAGGAAAGTATTAGTTTTAATAGAATCAATATCAAAATAAAATTACCACATGAAAGGCGAAAGGGTTCCGATGAATCGGCGTAAAGGAAATTAATTTATTAGCGAAAATCTTGCCATTCCTTAATTTAATTATTTCGAAGCTAATTACCCAAGTTTCGTCAGTTCAAAGAAAATTATTGCAAACCAATTATGATATTGATTGGAAGAGATAACTTAATAGTGTTCCAAGTAACGGGTACGCAGGTTATATGTTGTCTTGTCGTCGTAAAGTAATTTTGGAAATATACAGGCCGTATACTCAAAATGATTTACCTTGTGCCTTTGTCATGGTATGTCAGAGGTTGAACGACCCAGTTGCAGGGCCAACACCTGGTCGATAGCAAAGTGACTTATTTTCTTTTTAGACCTACTTGTTAAGTTTATACGAATAGATATCAGTGGTTGGAAAAGAAGATCATCGTGCATCGATTCAGTCTCTTAGTATTGTATAATTGCATAGCACATGTGTGAGCACTATGTACCCACTATAAAGCTCACTGGGTTCGTCTTTCATTGACTTGAATGTGCCCTGGCGGCTGAGAGTATGTCATGCTCACTCAAATGTGTCGCTGGTGGTCTCGTGTGTTTTGTGTTTTTGAGATCCCTTCAAAATCGTTGAGCTGAATGGTGCTGATCCATACGTCATTTTCGTGAACGGGCGCCGTCAATAGGCACTGGTTATTTCTTAGCTGCCACGGCTTATTTTAATTCCAGAATTGTTTTATATTTTTATTATGGACGCTTTTTACGTGCACGTCTTTCTACATCATTTTCACATGTATAATTTCAACATGAGTGATGTAACCACTTTTTTGTAACAATATTTTGATTTAAAAGAGTGTCCATGGAGCTTCTTGCCCGTTCTTCTCCATAGGTACCTTCTACGCTTTGGAATGGACTAGCTTCATCTTTCTGACTGACCGCCCCCTTGACAATTCAAAAGTGCCTGTAATTGGTTTATTTGAAATAAATACTTTGAATTTGAGTTTGACGGAAAACTCATTAGACTAAAATTAGCAACACACATTGACCAACCATGTTCCTCTTTGCTCTTCTGCGTAATAAATTGTGTAATTGTAATTGGCTTGCTGGTGACTATGGTGCCCCTTTTTTGTCTGTTTTTATTAGCTGTAAGTCTTCCATGTACTAAAATAAATAAAATATATAAATAAATAAAAACAGGCCTTCTGATCAGAAAGACGCACAACATGTACTTATACAAGTTTCTGGCTAAAGCAATATTATTCGGAAAACTTTGTAAGCCTTCGATAGTAATTAAGTTAAAGACAACATGTTCGATGTTCTGATACAAAATTGAAGGGTAATGTGAAACTAGTTAGTTGTTATCATCTTGATACTCGTGTACGTGTAATGAGGTTACTTGTAAGTCAATTAAGATTAGTTTGCACATAGACGGGTTATACTTTAGAAATACAGTACAAGACACCGTGATTATTAATTAGAAAAGCTTTGAATAGTTGATCTCGTAATTTCTTTACCACCCTAAGGATGTATGTCACTTGCACGTCAAAAAACGACAAGGTATATTTGTCTTTGTGGCAGGAAGATAGTTTCAACCTTAGAGAAGTTGCAGTGGTCTATATCATTTAATTTTTCATTTAATTTCATTTATTTGCATACCATATTGTGAATTCAGTTGTTACAAATAGGCTTAAAGCTAAGATACAGTTATGGACCCTGTAAGGGCAATCGATTGCATATCCAAGTAGGCAGCTGCAGACACAATTTGGTGAAGTGGCGGATTACTAATCCCTCCAATACCCAGTGAGAGTGTAGTGCCTCTGATCAGACCATACCCCACTTGCTGGAGTGCCCTAAGTGCCCGTTCACCTGCACCTTGGATGACCTAAATAATGCCATTGATACCGCCATCAACGTGGCCACCTTCTGGGCAAACAATATAAAACATAGAAGAAGAGTATCATCGACATGAAAAGAAGTAGAAGTAAAGTTTCAATTTACTGGGAATTGTTGTCAAAGGTGGTAAGACAATTACGAGGTCGACTATATCTAAGCATAAATCACTGCCTGTGAAAAAAATATTATATTGATAATTGTTTTACAAAGCGATGCTTATATTAATTGGTAAATAAAGGCACTAGATTAAATCAACCTAAAAGAATGTGTGTTTCAACAGAAAAAATAAAATTAATAAAAGCTTGCATTTGAAAGGAAACGACGAGAAATAAATAAATTGGATAACTAGATATGCTATGTGGTACCTATTATAATACACTGAATCAGCTACTAGTTCCCAATAAAAGTCATTAAATTCAATAGTTTCATTCGAAGAAAACGACGAAGATAAACCACCACACAAAGTAAATTACCCACATACTATGCACGCCGATTAATCTCGGATCAGCCGTCCTTAACCAACAAAACGGGATCAACTACGAACACACTTGAACAGTAATTGATGCAGAAGCATGCGAAAGGCTGGAGTAATGTGAACCATATAAATTGCGATACCCAAAGGGCGGGGCCGCTCGTCATTCAATGTCTATGCTTTTCCCTTTAATTAACTTTTTGCATACGCATTTAGACGATGCGAGAATAAATTAACACTAGCTTGACGTACGCATTTGTTGGGTTACTTGATATCGTTGGTGTTTTGCATACAATATGGATGGGTATTTTTTATAAATGACTGTCATTTGTTTTGGCTTTCGTCGTTTTTTTTTATAATTAAAAGCATTGTCAGCATGCTGTAGTGCGAGAATTAAGAACTGGACCGATTAATAACACTTGCATAAAATCATAGCATTACTGTTCATTTCTGCAGCTTTCCAAAGGGATAGATGTCATTTAAAATAAACACCAACATAACTCAAAACTACTAAGTATAATATAAAGTATAGTTGAATCATGTTCTGGCAGTTTGAAAGTTTATGCGGCCTACAAAAATGTCCTTTCTTTGGTAATGTTCGTCGAATCGTTGAGCTCCTTAAGTTCTGAGTTGAGCTGCACGATTGCTGACAATTGCGTGCACTGACTGGACATGTCCACTCAAACTGTGTGGTTCTTTCCTCAAAAGATCATTTTAGATACCGATCTAAGTACATAGCCTTCACATGATCTGACCAAGATTTTGTCTGGACTTTTCGTCAGATAGGAATCGCCGGCCTTATCCAGCTTAGAAAAAAGTAAAAATGTAAAAGTGTTTGTACAAACCTACTTACAGAAATGAAATCATTTATCAACATAAACGTGCGTATCAAGGTGAAAATCAATCTGCTTGTCGTGGCTTAGTGTTTGGAACGAAATTCCTTAATGTGGCTTGCGATAGGAGTTAACTGGTAGAAATCGTCACGTAAAGAAAAAGCGTTATGCCCCCTCCATGTGACTTTCTGTTTTTCCTTCTCTCTCTATTATATATGATTGTGCGAGTGCCGCTTAAGGAACTTCGTTCCTGACGGGGGTCCTTTATCACAAACGATTTTTACTTAATTAAAACTTTATTTTTGTCACACAAGACACAAATCTCAAAGACCATCTACGCTCGTTGAAGAAAAACCGTTCAAAACTCGAACAACTCCCTGAAAGGAGGATGTGTGTAATGACTTTAAAAACTCTGGCTACTCAGGCCTTCCAGAAACTAGGTGATGGATTAAAAAAGTTATATTAACGTTCGAAACTTAAATAAATTATTCACTAGTACTGAAATTGGCTAAAAACGACAGCAACACAGCCTGTCTGCGAACTTACATTACTTCTAACGTACTCCGCGAGGGAATACAGAAAGTTTGCTCAGCCAGTGGAACCAATTTCCTGAATTTGTGACATTGGTGTACCTATACCGTCTAGTTCCGAATTAATATACCCGATACATTGTGTTCTGTATGTATTTGTATAGTGGGGTTTGATTACGTTTTCCCAAAGCAAAATTACACTGCTGTAGATTGACTCTGGGTCAAGTTCGACTCCCGCAAGGAGCATTTATTTATAACCTATTTGGATCTGCATTGCGAAATTCGTATTTGGAGAATTTCACTCTGGAAGTTTATCTAGCGTAGGCGGTGACACATTATAGACGCCTGTTATCAAAGTGACCACTACGCCTACGCTAAACAAACTCATTTTGGATTTTATCTTGAAGTATTTTTAGAAGCGTGTGTAGAATATTGTTGCGACGAGTAAATTCGAAATTGACAAAAACCTGGAAGTGGTTACAGTTGACTTCGATAGGTTCAGTTAGTTGTGAGTATATACTGAAATGTAATTACCTTTTGTTAAAAAGAAACCGCAAATTACTTTATTAAAAACGTTAAGACACTAAAAAGAGCCTCCTGTAGTTTTTACCCGCAGTTGCCATGCAAAACTCGCACCAGGGGCACTGAGGTAGCCCAGGGTGCGTTGCTAGTGTAGACATTCAACGAACCTACCTACACAAGTAGTTAGGGATGTGTACGTGTAGTAAGTCCATTGCTTATAAGTACCGTAATAACCCTCTCCCCTCCGTTGACTTTTGCCTCTGTAGCGGGTTGATAAGCACCCTCACATAAGGTGTGCCGTGATTTTCTGTGCAAAACAGTTACGAGGAACATTTTGATCACCTTAGTATTTAGCAGGACTTCGCTGCTTTTTGGCTAATTAATGCAAAAGATACCTAAAATGCTCCGCATTGAATAAAATATGGCCTACTGGACCAAATTTTCTGAATGTCTCCAGCAGTTATATAACAATAAACAGTTATTTTTTTATAAGAACTTACAACTAGTTAAAAAAAATTGAATTTAGATAATGTAACCCACAACGCTGCTCACAGATACACATAAAAGTTTAAAAAAAGTAAAAGTAATCTCTAACCTCCTTGTTAATAAACGCGGGGTAAAACCTCGAAAAATGTATGATAACCTGAAGCTTATAGTAGTTGTAACTCTACGAGTATTAATAAGGGTTTGGGGTTTTATTAGCAGTAGCTACATGCAGTAAGAAAAGAGAGCAGTAAAAATAAATAAATAAATTCATCTGCTGGAACATCAGAGGGCTCCATAACTATGAGTATTTCAGAGATAATCACACACCACTATACTGCCTAGCCTTTTTCCCAACTAGGTATGTTGGGGTCGGCTTCCAGTCTAACCGGATGCAGCTGGATACCAGTATTTTACATGGAGCGACTGCCTATCTGACCTCCACAACCCAGTTACTGGGTAATACTATACCCCTTGGTAAGGCTGGTTGTCAGACTTTCGGGCTTCTGACGACCCGTAACGACTGTCAAAGATCCACGAATGACAGCCGGGACCAACGGCTTAACGTGCTTTCCGAGGCACGGAGCAGTGGTGATGAAATAATTTACACAAAGTAAAGCGCCTGTCGGGGTTCGAACCTACGACCTACAACTCGTAAGTCGCGGCCGTTACCACTGGGCCACCACTGCTCTCAATAATAAGATAATCACACACCATACGAATAAAATTGTAATTGGATTCATAACGTCTGCTGTAGATATAGGAACTAATTTTTCAAATGACTTTCTTTAGCTGTCACCAGTCTTGCCAAGGGGTATCGTATTATTTAGTAACTGGGTTGTGGAGGTCAGATAGACAGACGCTCCATGTACTGGTATTCAGCTGCATACGGTTACCGAAAATATTTGAGAAAAGGCTAAGCACATGACGGTGACTTTCCCAAGCTAAAAACTTAACTTATAATCTTGATCATCAAGAGACGGATGCCTCATTATTACGACATAAAAGCTGTAAACACAGTATCGATTGCCACATTCTTGTTTCATTTCACAATCACTTTCCTTTCTAACAATCGGATCAAATATCATATTACAAAGTAAAATAATAAAAACACTATCAGATGCTTCATTCAAATCGGCCGTCAGCTGTGAAATGCACACCGAAAATTAATTACTAAAATCGAATCTAGATAAGGCTAAAAAGGCGAATGGTCGTAAAAATGGTCACAAAAGTAGATACTCAATCAAAGTCATAAATTATGGTCATTTAATGGTCCATTGAGTCATTCATGTGATTCATTGGATGTTGAAGGTATTTACGCAAGTTTGAGATTTACCGGCGTTGTTATGTGATAGTGCAAGATCCGTTTCAGATTATGGTAATGCGAATATGGGCGTTATATAGTTGCGTGCAGCATACAAAAAGATAAAAATAACCAGATAAGAGATAAAGAGATTAAATAAATACACAATACCCAGAGTTTAGGAGCGCGCAAGCCCATCCAGTATTTTTTTTTAATATTATTAGTAAATCTTTTTATTTATTTAATAAAAACGTTATGCTGTAGGAGCTGTATGTTCCCTTTTCAGGGTAGTCGGTACGTTTCCTTACACCCATTATGACTGTTTGAAGCGTGGCAAGCCAAGCGTTTGCATATCAATGAATTACCTACTTTGACATTATTACAAGAATATTCGCTGCAACTGAATGTCTCAAACTTAAACGCTGCATATGGTGGTCGTCTGATAACTTTGTTATCGTTCTATTGTTAAGTTTACACTTCACCGATTTTCAATAAATATATATTTTTAAGAGTGCTGAAGTACTGCTACACTAATATCTGGAAATGGCACCGTTTATTCAGGCAACAAGGTAGGTTTTTGTGTGTCATTTTGTAAACGCAACTCCTGCGGTTGACCATTGCGAATGCCAAATAAATTCGGAAACGAAATGCTCCCGAGTTCATAATAAATTTACCAATATATCAACGACCGCACAGAATTTAAAATTTACGGCACCGTCGTATGAAATCCCATAAATTTTATTGACAACGATTTTTCTGAGAGACACTTTACTTTCTGTGACTTATGTCCTGCAGTGACTAATTTTGTAAACACTTTTAAGTATATAGTTTGCGGTTGTCATAAATCTTGGTTTTATAGTGAAGCAAGTTAGCAAGGATGAGGCCACGAGTACGTTTTAATTGGTTTTCTAGGGAACTTTTGTAAAACTGTGACACTTTTATCCTTATCAAAATTTATGGAGAGGGAAATTTGATTTCGAAGAAGTCGTAGTTGCTCAGCTATTTCATCATTTGTAGGAGATTTAATTAAAACAAAAAGTGTTGTTGTGATTATTTCACCCTTTGTTTGTTCCTCGTCTCCCTACGAAAGTCGTAAAGTTGTATAGGGGAGTTTTGCGTCCTGAACTTTTACTTCATTACCTATAGCAGTTTGCTTTACACATAGACAATTTACATCTACATAATTATGTAACTGCTGGCCAAACACGTTTCAGTCAGGATTGGTGGTGTGGTTTTAATACCAAAAATATTTGTAATCGAATAATTTTCAAAGTAACGATTAATTCATAAAACCACAAACACGGATTCACCGTAACGATTTATCACCGGCAATCGTATAATAATCGATTTCATTAACGCTTTCATTCGCAGGGGTCGAGCAAACAGCGGGGCGCGCGCACAATGGTCAGTTTTTCCAGCGAAACGAACGAAATTTGTATCAAAACCAAGATAATGTTTTAGCAGGAATAGAACTTTATAAGTTACTTTGATATGGTCATATACAAAGCCCTTAGGGATAAAATTATTAAGCCCGTCTGACAATATAGCTCAAAAGATCCGTCAGCTGCCTATACAATTTTACTGCTTACATAATCAGCCTATAATGTTCCCACTGCTGGGACAAGCCCCCTCTCTGTAAAAAGGAGTGGGCCATAATTCACCACGCGAGCCCAGTGCGGGTTGGTGGGTGTCATGTCTTCGATTTTTTGGTTCTAGGACATGCCCGTTTCCTCAAGATGTTTTCCTTCACCATTTTGAGAGCAGTGGTGATGAAATAATTTACACAAAGTGATGCGCCAGCCTGGGTTCAGACCTACGACCCACAGCTTGTAAGTCGCAGCCGTTTCCACTGGCTCAACACTGCTGTTCCAGATCCTTGGTTTCCTTTCAACAGACATCTCAGAAATGGAAGACGGAGTGTCGTGCCCCTAAGCAGGAAAAAAAACTGATTTTGGCTATAAAATTCTTCAGAAGTTAAATGCGAATAAAAAGGGTAGTACAATATAGGCACCTGCGTCTATTGTTTGAAACTCAGGCACGGTCTTTAGATTTATTGGGTCGTATCGTGTATCGTTCCAGTGAACTGTGTCGGATAAACATGCAGTAAATTCCTTTATAGTCCTTTCGGCATCGAAATGATTCATTGTTGCATATGTTCGAATATCAACCAAGTAGGTAGGTATTTGTAAGTATATTCACCATTTTCAGATTTCATTATGAATTTATCTAAAAACATTAGGGTTCCTCCTATTTTCCTTAGTTAGTATTAATTCTACTTTAATAGACAGGCCGCGGCTCCTCAGCTCTTCAGACACTATAACCAGCGTGGTTGAAGGATTTTCCTTATTCTATCTAGAAAATAACACAAAGCCTCTGCCTCCACAATATTATCTTCTTCACAGCTAAAGACTAGGAAGTGGTAAAGGGTGGGCGTTTTGGAGGACTGTCTTATATAAATATTTATGACGTTCAAAAAGTGTTTATTCTTAGCCAAGTTTGAATAAATGACTTTTGATTTAATTTGTAAGCGGACAGTGCTTCAGCGCTATGGTTCTCGGTTTTGATTTCTAATTTTCAACAAAGAGCCTCTGGGCCTACATGCTGTGTGTTTGGCCGGGTCTATCTATTTATGCATTTTGTGTTTTATCAATACATATCCTATAGTTGAAATCCATTTGTAACAAAACAAGAAAATGGAACTAGGTTTTTCTTTGGAATGCGCTCCCTCTGAAAATCAGGACAGCAACCAGTCGGTTATCTTTTAAAGTGAAGGCACGTGAACATATCCGTCAGAAGTTGGCTGAAACATCCCAGCGCTGAGTTGCTGGATTCGTTTTCTCCCCTACCGATCGTTATTTCTCCTGATCAAGGTTTATTTTGTTTATATGTATGTATGTATCTATATATTAGTATTTATTCTTGTATTTTATAGTCATTTCCGAGCTATCTATCCCGTATGTTGCACCTGCCATGGTATATCTGGTATAAAATGCCTTAGGCATTAAGTCCGCCTTTGTACAGTATTATTTTTTACTTGTGCATAAAGTTTTAATAAATAATAATAACTAGGTACGATATATAGCCTATTCAAAACGTATCCATGTTTCTATAATCCATGTATAGAATAGTTGGGTTTTCGGCCAGGTTTCCGGTAATGAACGGGCGAGGGAAGTAATGGTGAGGGGCGATTTCGGTGCCGGCCGCAGTTAGTGGTCACCGGCCGAACGTTGCACTGAAAAACTATTTATATCTACATAGGAAGGTAGGTAGCGTTGTCGTTGTTAATGACATTTATTGCACGTGATTTAGTGGTGTTTATGGATTTTGTGAAGGGATTAAAGGATGCGAGGTTGGACAGGAAACGTTTGTTTTTTAATAAGGTGTTTGTTACTTTTACATATTAAAGTCATCATCTGCCTAGCATTTTAAAACTATTTTGGGGTCGGCTTCCAGTCTAACCAGATGCAGCTAAATACAATTATTTTACATGGAGCTACTGCCTATCTGACCTCTACAACCCAGTGACTGGGTAATACGATACCCCTTGGTAAGACTGATTGCCAGACTTTCAGGTTTCTGACGACCCGTAACGACTGTCAAAGACCCACGAATGACAGCCGCGACCAACGGCTAAACGTTCTTGCCGAGGCACGGAGGGGTCTTGGTATGTAAAGATGGTCACCCATCCACGGACCAACCGCGGCAAGCGTAGCTTAACCTGATCGATCGACCCTTGCGGCTGTTATTACTTAGCCACAAGCCCCCAGTTGTATAATATTAAAGTAAAGAACATTATTCGCTGATAGTTGGAAGCCTATGTCCAACGGTGGAGTTCTTAGGTTGACGATGATGATGCTAACGATAAAGGTCTCACACATACATTTTCTCACAAATACATTTATACTGGACGGCATCACTCGAATCACAGAAGCTGAAACAGTTATCGTTTGTGTAAATACAAAACCAGATTCAATGTACCGCAGAAATTGTTTTCCTACAGCTTTCTCGTTCACATTTGCTCGTTTGCAGCTCTCCTAAAGGCGGACAACTCAATCATCCAGTTCCTATATCCCGAACGTTCCGGAAAATTGGAATTTTGTCACCCTTTTTCACTGACTGATCTTTCTCAGCTTCGTACAATTTGGCAACCATCTTTGATTGGAGTGCGTAACCGGATATCCGGACGAGGTTATCGTTTTCTCCGTCTATTGAGTGAATGAATCCCTTTATCGTATTTCAGGTGGGCTTTGATGCTCTGATTTATTTCTGTGCCCACGTTGTTTGAGGAGATATTGGATGGAGATAATTTTTGATTACGGGTTTGTGAGCGTGGGTTTCGATGTGTAGGTAAGTACTTAAGTAAGCAAGTACTGGATGTTTCGTCTTCAAAGTTTTTTGGCACGAAGACGAAAAATCAGACGAGAAAGAAGACGATTTTTTTATTAAATACACGACAAAACACAATAAGACCTCTATCCGTCGTAACTCGTACCTAATCACTTCACGAATTAATTACGTATGAGTACTTTTTTATATATTTCTCTCCTTCATTATGTTGTATCATATAAATACAAATATTCTGATAATATTTTTCTTAGGAAAATCCAAGACTAAAAGAAAAATCTTATTATACAACATTAGTTATAAATTTGTATGAAATCTCGTTTTTTTCCTCTTCTATTGAGAAATATCTGGTGTAGTGGTCAAGCAGGAATACCTCATCTAGAATATACGATTACATACAGGCTAACGTTGATCATAAAGAGTTAATAGTTATTTATCCAACATGTGAGGAAAGTTCGTTTTTCCTATGAGTTTTGATTTTGAGTCTTGAGCGAACGAAGGATTGAAAAATAGAATGACGAGCGCAGCGAGTGATTATAAATTTCAATCCTGAGTAAGCGAAAGACTCAACAAAACGAATAGCAAATGAACTTGCTAACATGTTGCATACAAAACTTTTCACCACTCCCAGCAAGAAAGTATTCAGTCATCATAGGTAAATAAATTAAATAGTCACAAAGCAAATCAAAATAATTCTTTATTATAAAATAAAAAGAGCTGTTATTCATGAAAATTTATATTTTTTAAAATATCGTTTAAACTTAACATAAAAAAATCAGGCAAGGTTAGTTTCTGAACGGGATCATTACTTTCCTCACTGTTCAAACAGTGAGGAAAAACCAACTTTCCTCACTGTTTTCGTAAAGGAAGGAAAGACACTTCTTTCGTGCGGGAGTGGTGAAAAATAAGTTTTCATTGTGGTATCACCATGAATGACTACATGACATAACATCATCCCTGTATCCCCCGGAGGTTTAGGCAGACATGTACCGATAACATTTCGCCAGTTATTTTTAAGTCCCTTCCATGTAATAGGGGGCAAGTCAATTGCCATCAAACAGACACAAATCCGGACTTCAGCTGCTACTGAAAAATGCCAGATGGAAAAACCCAATAACACTTTCCCTGACCTGGGAATCGAACCTGTAAGCCATTATTTAAAACACTAAACATTCTTCCACTGCTTTGCCTTTACATTTTTGAAATTTGTGTATTTATAAAAAGGTATAAAAGGCACATGTTGCCACTGTATGAACCCATTTCTAAAAGTGTTAATAGCAGAAGCCAAAATAAATTACTTGCACCTAGCCAGAGACTGCATTTGTATATCAGGAATTCCAATTGCATGGCAAATCAAAATCTTCAACAATTTACCCCCACGCATCAGAGTTTCACCAGATTCATGTAAACCATATTTCAAAGAATTAAAAATATTGACCTTCCCTGCAATTTACATTTATGAAGTAGCTGTATTTATAAAAACAAATGAAAATCTATTTGGAAAACTCAAAACAAAAAGACATTATGTTAAAAATTGCTAATGTACCACATAAAACGGCTCTATTTAACAAAAGCTTCTTTGGCATTGCATCAAAAATATACAACAAAATACCTATTGGCATTCTAGATACTAAGGAACTTCCAGTATTTAAAAATAAATTACGAACATTTTTAATTGATAAAGCATACTACACGATCCAAGATTTCTTGAATTATTGACCATTTATTAGTTTCACTGTATTCTGACATGTATTAGTATTATATGTCTGTGGTATTGACCATGTATTAATTTCACAGTATTTGACATGCATTAGCGTTGACCATGTGTTGACCATGTGTTACTTTCACTGTATTTTACATTTATAATAACTAAATGTACCATGCATAATAATTCTTGAATGCCAATACCTACACAATTATTGTATGCCTATTAGGCAGGACATACTGATACTTCAATATATTGTTAAGACCTGTACCTTACATATGCCCACAATAAAGATACTTTGACTTTGACTTTAACTTTGAGAGTACTGCCCACTTATGAATTCGGGAAATCAATATTTGCCTGGCTTTTAGACCACTGTTTGTAATCAGTTAACGAATTTTTAAATTATAAAGGTGATGTTCCAGAAATGTATGGAGCCTGGGCCAGCACTATGTACACTATATGTAAATATCACTATGTATTACTGTAACCGTTTTTTATTGTTAATTTTCTTTAATTTCACTTCGTTTCAAAGTATACTCAAATTAACTTGGCCAAGGAGAGAAACACAACATAAAATTAAACATGGTGGATCAGATTAGCAGCATGCGAAAAATGTCATTTTGACAATGACATTTGATTGACGTGTATTAGCTGCCATAAAACGAAACAATACGAATTTCGAAAATCTTGGGTTTCGGTTTCGATAAAATAAGACTACAGGGTAGGTATTCTACTCGACTGCGGCAGCACATCTTCTATCACCTATTCGAGCAGTTAGAGATTGGTTATATCGGTGTCAAGAGGAGCAAGAAACGTAACTAAGGCTTGAACGTTTTGTTTATTAACAGTCCTACTGCTTCATTCTTTAGTGCCTATCAATATACCCTGGACTTCGATAATTCATAGGAGAGGAGTGAGCTGTGCTTTAAACTGTCAAACGTCATGTCTAACACAACTGTCATGGCTGCCCTAAAATTAGGGTTATCTTATTAAAAAACTTTTTAAATTATCATTTTTGTACCACTGTAGGGTAGGGGGAGTGGGGGCACTTTGATACACAAAAATTCAATCTCTTTTCTGAGGACCATAAAGCATTATGTTTAAATATTTGTTTTGATGTGTGCATTGGCTGATATGTCAGCTTATATTTTGGCTACGCAAAAACCGCAAAAACTGGCGACGTATAGAGATAAACTGATTTTAAGAAAAAAACATTTTTGTATCATTCTGCCCCACCAGTGGGGCACTTTGATACATGGGGTGGGGCAGTTTGATACGTATTTTAGATCTATATGAAATGCAAATTTAAACTGACTAAAAACCCAATATAAACTGTACTATTACTTAAAATTAAGAAATAAAACAATTTTATTGATTGAGATCGTAAAACACTTTTTATTAAGAGTGCACATTAGCCATAATCAGTCTCTTAAGTTACTTAAGGAATATAATCACAAAAAAAACAATATTTTCATCATAGAACAAGACTAATTCTCTGTTATTTTCTTAATTATATAATCAGTTATATACTTACTAAGTAATCAGACTTTAACATTGAATATTGTTAATGAAAATATAATATTAGAACCTTGATATGGGCAGATTGATACGTATCATTGTACCCCGCTCATTACCGTATCAAAGTGCCCCAAAGGACTTTTTCCACAAACAATTAATTTTATCAAATATATAATAATCTTGCGATCAAAAACATTTTAAAATACAATAATAACTATATTTACTTACCTTTAGTAACAAATAATAACAAAAACAACTAAGAGTATCCTCCTGAGACACAATTACATTTCACGTATTTTTTTTGTAGGCAGCGGCGCACGCCACTTCCAACACGTTAGTGACCGTTGAGGCCCAACGGCAAACTGGCGGCGAGCGGTGTTACAACTGTCATTCTTGTGAATGTCCTTGAGCATTCTAGTGATGTGCCGGACTGTGTAGCGTTTATCGGTTTTGAGATATAGATACTGTACCAATGTGCCCCGTAAATCAATGTGCCCCTCCTCCCCTACAGTGGTACAAAAATGATAATTTAAAAAGTTAATTCAAATGATTTTTTTAGTATTTTTATGAAATTCCCCTATTTTTTTCCTATTAATTTATGTAGTGTCAAAAACGACAACGACGACGACGTGTGTATGTGTGTGTGTCTGTGTAGTGTCAGTGAAAATCAAACATCTCCTTTGACATTACCTTTTATTAATACATTGTGTGTGTGTGTGTGTGTGTGTGTGTGTGTGTGTGTGTGTGTATATTGACTTTGTTTTTTTAATTTTTTAAGCATTTGGCATTATATAATTCGTTAATTTTGAGATTTCATTCAATAATAACAGTAAAAAAAAAAAACCTACAAAACTTGATATTGTATTAAAACAATTACCCATTTACATTTTAAACTAACTTATAAAATTATTTTAATGGGGGTATTAATTATAATTTAATTTTAATAGTTCTATATCGGCAACGGTAGTATATGTGAAACTGTTTATTATTATTAAGATCTTAATGTACCACTCAGAAATAAATTATATTACCTATAACCTCAATTACCTCATGTTCAGCCTGCAGTTGCGCTTACTAATTCCTAGAATTACTAATTGTCACCAATCACAGCATTAGTAATAATTAGATCCTTACAGCGACACAAATGGCCCACAACTAGCCAATGGCTATGATTTTGATTTTATTGCACGAATGGTTCAGAAATTGCTACGAAGCTATTCTAATAGTTTTAAAACACAGTTGTTCACGTTAGCTTTCCCATAATGAATAGTTCAGCGACATTCAATTTGTATAATTGCAGTGAACGAAGTTGTGGTACTCTGATTTTATTGTTTAACCACTTTTCTAGAGAACAGTTTTGTTCACAGTGTTAGATTGGATGTTCCATTTGTTCTCGGTTCGTAGTTTATTTGGTTTGTTTATATAAAGATATAGGAAATGTGGGGATGGAATTGTTTCTTAGAGTATTCTACTTAATTAGTTTACAAGGCGCAGGATAGATATTACCAGAAGTGATCATTTATTTATTTGTTTATATAACACTTTAAGCACACAAATGTATAGAGGCGGACTAAAGGCTATAGGCATTTTCTACCACTCAACCTTTGGGTGATGCAGATACAAACAGTGGTAGGTGCAATTTACTCGTATATTGAACATTTAGGAATCAATATTTTAAAATTTATAGGTACGCATAAACCTATTAAGACCATAAATATAATATTTATACCTAATTACATATAAATATAAGCACTAATAAATGTGCCTAAATACATGAATATACAAAAAAAAACAAATAAAACAAACAGTGAGAAAACATTACCGTTGTGATGATACTACCAGCTTCTTGCGAATGTGCTCTGGAGCTTTATCATCATCATCATTGTATTAATTGTTCAGCCGCTTCAATATCATCGGGATTGTGCCGGAGGACTATAACAGTTCGTCGTGGGAGTGATACGACAGCGGCTGTCACATCATCTCTGTCATCAGAAGACAGCCGCCACGCAACCATCGCGGATCAATGCGACGATCAGAAGGCCAATTCTCGTACTTAAAAAACGTTCAAATTCAAGTCGCAGTGCCGCAAAAGTTCCAAAATGTCACAAAAGGTATTCTGCTAAACCAAAAAACTAAGTCAAAAGTGACGTTTACTGCAATGAGATTGCGACTAGATCGAAAATAAGAAATGTACTAAAACGGTATTCTGCTAAAGTTTCGACTTGACACCGAAAATAAAATATGCATTCCAGTACTTATAAAAACGTCAAAACTGACATAAGCATGACATTATTTGTAGACTGAACTGTAACTAAAAATTTTAGCTTCTGCAGTTTCATATTTCTCGTTTTATTTCGATTTTATCCTTGAAATCTTCTTGAAATCCAAGATTCATGAAGTAAAAACTTAACCAGTAACACTGTTATCAATCATTTTGTGTTTGTGTGGTGAAATAATGCAAAACGAGTGGGTTCGGCCTGTAGGAGTATTTTTCATTCCTCGCACAACGCGCAGACGACGAATCGACGGCAAAATAACGTAGAGAACACAGCTGCAAGTGTTCTTAGCATCGCCAGCCGCGGTGGCTCATATAAGACGCATGTTCCATAAGCTACCTTGCGTTTGGAAAAAGTTACAGACTCATCAAATCTTACGAACTGAAGCCGCATATCCAACAGGATTTAAGCGTCGAAAAAATGGACTGGGTGTGGCAGCCAAGGTTGGTCTACTACGTACACATTATTATAATAATATATCAAGATATTATTGATTGATATGCAACAAGGCAACTATGAGTATATTCTAAGCATCTTCGTCATCACCATATATCTACTTTTCTCGGTTCTGTTATCTTCCTGCGTTTTGCGCGAATAGCTATATTATTTCAGATCCCCAGCCATGTAGCAAGCCACATTGGCCCTGGACCACCCACATACCTATATTTAAAATACATGTACTTAACAAGAAAAATTCTACAATAAGCTGAAAGTGTGACGGTTATCATAAAAATTATGCGAGATGAATAACAGAATTTCTTTGTCAATTCACTATCAAGATACTTAATATTATGTCTTCTTTTTAGATTCCATACATTTATATGAGCTACGTGTAACACATTTCTGCTTCATAAGACCATTTGATAATTAAGAGAAGTAACAATATCCTCCAGAAGTCCCGACCGAGTTGCGGTCACAGCAGCCAATTTCAACGGAGACAGCCAAAGTATATGGGAGGTACTATGGAGAAGAGGACAATTGTGTGCATAGGTGCACCTACTCTTCCCGCACTCTCATAGTCTGATGAGAAGGCAATATGATGTAACCGGGAAGAGTTTAGGCACAGTACCAGCGGCTTTACATGCTTTCCTAGGCACGGGGGTGTCACACTTTTACATTACTATTTGAAGGGATCACGGGTATACTACACAGCGGGGGGTTGAATGAGCAGGGTGGTTGTTCTGATAGCTGGTTGTGCTATAGTATAAGAGCGAAATGCATGTTCTATGTCTAGTAAAAAAGCCTTTAAAAGCACCCTGATACATAGTGTTACTTACATTGAAATGTGTAAGACTACAAAGGTACAAAAATAGCCCAGAATACCGAAGTATACAAATATATAATAAATTACCCGAAAATATAATATGTTCCATGAGAACACTATGTGTATTTAAAGCTAGGTTAAAGGCATTGCTCTTAGAAAAATGTTACTATAGTATCCAAGAATTTATGGAAGATAAAATGTTAAAATAGAGTTCAAATATCTAACTGTGTGTTAATTATAATACAATTATAATTATTTTTTATGTATAGAGATCTAAATAAGTTTAATTAATATAATATTTTTAATTATGAAAGTTCCTAATCTACTTGTTATTAGTTAATAGATACTCACTGCAATATTGTTAGTTTTAAGTTATCTTGCAGCACCCTAACAGGGTCATGTAATCACTATTTTTAAGCATAGCATGTAACTATGGTTGTGTACATTGTGCATTAAACAAACAAATAATATTTTATATGTTTGTATTAATGATTAGTTGGCTATTTAATTAAAATAGGGTTTCATATGCATACCTATTTATATGCATTTATTTGCATTCCACAAGGTAAAAAACAAGATTTTAACAAAAGGCTTACAGCTAAAAGCTGTTGTAGACCTTTATCTAAGTATTACTTAAAGTTAAAAAAAACTAAATCATAGAAAGCTAAAATTTGCAATAAAATTATACAGGAAAACTAAATGATTATATTTGCTTACAAAGTTATTAAGTAACAGTAATATAAATAATTCTATTATAGGTAAGTAGGTAGGTAGCTATTTCTTAAAATACTATTATTACATTCAGATAAAGTTATATTTACTTAGGTAATATTATTACAAACACTTATTTATTAAGAGGTTGTATTTTAGGATAACAAATTATTAATAAAGAGATAAGTTTTACGTTTACGTTGTTACGTTTCACTTTAGTAGTGACTTCATTTTTCTGCAGGCACATAGAAGTATAGAACCTGTCAATGATTGTGGCGTCGCTTGAAGGAGGCCTATGTTCAACAGTGGACGTCTTTCAGCTGAAATTATGATGATGACTCCACTTCTATAAGGCAGATTTTATAGTTGGTTAGCACTTCGCCTGCAACTTTCACGGCACGCTTGCGTGCATTTTAGTGTGTTTATTAGATATGATGGTTGCTCACTCACTATGCTCGTGAGGTGAAGTGAGGTGAGGAGTGTGAGGTGGTCACAGCTCCAAACTTACTACACAAACCCATATAATTATTTAGGACACACATTTAACAAAATCCACACTTGAGACTAGACAACGGAGACATGTATCACGTATGGATTTTTATAAATGTGCGTATATTCTATACATATAATAAAATTGCAGAGAAGTCAAAACTGTGCGTTCAATATTTTTGAAATAGTATGTGCTACGAAGTGTGGGAATGATTCTGATGCCGATAATATGGATTGGTTTTTAGTATTTGTGCCCATTTGGTAATTTATCTGTATGCATGCCCAAGCTTCTGAAAAAATTATCTATTCAGAAGAATTTATTCAAAAGCTTTAGGTACGAATTTTGCAAAAATATTCTTTGAAGGCCGGGTCATTATGTGTAGGTTAAACCATCATCATTATTACTGGCAGTCTTGTTCCACCCACTGCTGAGTTTATACTCAATAATATTATCGCGCTATTTAGGTACAGTGGGGGGAAGAGTAGTATTGAATTTTCTTCCTGTTCTTTGATAGTTTACTGCAGGATTGTAATAATACGAGACGAAATTGCAAATTAGTTACGGATTTAAACTCTGAAATGAAAATCATTACTATTATCAAGCTAAACAGTCAATTATGACATGGGAAGAGAATGGCTATTTTAGTCTCTAGTCAACGAAACACACAGCCTGGCGGTTCGACGCCTCCCTTGCATGACTTTGCTTGTACTTATAAAAATATAACTATAATATGGTTTTTAGGGTCCGTCTGTCCGCCCATTTGTCACAGGGCCTGTATCTTTTGAATCGTAATAGGTAGACACTTGAAATTTTCACCGAGTGTGTAGGTACCTACTACTATGGCCGCTATAACAACAAATAATAAAACTAAAGGGAGTCCCCATACAAGAAAGGTGTTTTGGCATCCCAACTTGCAAGAGTAAGCACGCTGCAGAGGCCATCGATTTATCGGTCCGGACCCAGCTAGTACGGAACAGACCGATCGTTTTACTTTGCGAGAACGAGCAAGAGTTCATAGTAAAGAAATAAAAAGGCCAATGAAAAATATGCTTTTATTTATTTTGTACATTCCTAAGCAGTAGGTAGGTACTTAAATACTAAAGTTACTGTCGACGTTTGAATAAAATTCAATTTAGCTAAGTAGTAAATAAATACATCTCGAATACAGCCATTAAAATTCATATTATTATTCTAATTACTACTTATATAGTTTCAAAATGACGTAAAAAATTTTATTTAAAGTAGGTAGGTAAATAAGAAATTTAAAAGTTCAAAATCTAATTATTTTGCATGGGCCTCCTCCAAAGCCTTCCATTCGTCTACGTGATGCGATAAAAGTCCAGTTTTTGCCGGCGACTGCTTCATCCCGTCTTTCCATCGTGACTTTGGTCTGCCCCTGCGCCTGTTATCTACCGATAGGCCCTCTCCAAGCTGTGACTGCTTATTCCTCATATCGTCAGTGTATCTGGAAAAAAAAAAAAAAACGTCCGGCCCATTTCCACTTTAGGCTTTGAGCGAAGGAGACATCGTCGATTACCATAGTCTTTTTTCTTGTTGCAGAATGTTTAATTTTGTCTAATAGTCTTATTTTAAGCCTACTACTTCTTTCTAGCTGACTAGAGAAAGGTCAGTTTTCTCATGGGTACAGAGTCAGAAATCCATGTTTGGTAGCCGTACGTGAGGCAGAGTAGTAGACAGGAATTCATAATTTTCATAATTCATAAATTCCATTAGATGTGGATGCTTGACTTGATGATTTCTTTATACCTATCACCAATATTTCTTTGCACGTTGTCGCGATTCGCCTGTCTATTTCTTCAATGTTGTTATTCTTGCTAAACGATAGGTACAAGTTTTCCCAGGTAGGTAAATATAATCGTCTGCGTAACCCACCGGAGAGTTGTTGAGTGATACCTATAGGTATTTTTAGTTATTTCGCCATTATTTTTGTTTTTGAGAGGTTCATTTCTATGCCAGTCTTTTTACTTACTTCGTGATGCTCCGCCAACATTACTTGGAGCACTGCAGCATCCTCAGAGAATATTATGGGTGTAGTAGGTGCGTTACGGAAGTTTTACATCATAGCGGCACTTTTCTGTATGATCTCCCCTGCAACTCTTCACTCAACGCACTACAACGACCACCACAGTAGGTAGGTATATAGCCTGGCTGCTATGCTTGGGTTCTGTTCCAAAATACGATGATATCCCTAATGGATAATAAAGATAGGCACCGTTTTTTTTAAAGTGGTTACTGTGGTAGCACCATAGGTACCTATTCGAGAAAATGTTTTTCTTCCTGTGATAGTGCAATAAATGATTACAGTAATTTCAGCCCTATACCTATCAATAATAATAAATAAAAATGATATAAAGTTACCTATAGTTTGACATTCAATCTAATGACGTCTCTTGACATCTATTCTATCATCTGCCACAATACGCATCGCGCATGCGCGTCGCGATTACTATTACGTTCCAAGTTAGCTTTATAACCGATTATTTATTTTAATGATTTTGTGTTCTCAAAGATTTAAAATAACAAACGGGAAATGAAAATACTATGAGTGTTTACTAAACCAAGCAATTTAATAAATACATTAAAAAAATCATAAAATAAGGTTGCAAAAAATTTAAGTATCACTAAGTATCACATTATCGTCTGCATACATTGAACCAACACGAAAATATGTTATTTTTCGTAAATGAGAACAAAGTTGATTGCCATGAGACTAGACTGCGATGATATTGCGACCGGAACTTGAACAAACCGAATTTTAACATGAGCAGAATACAATTTTTTGGTCTGTTCACAATGTCATCGCGTTCCGGTGTCATGTTTTTCACTTTGCTTGTTAATTAGTAGAATTGACCTTCTGCTAGAGTTACTATCATCAGCCAATGTCACTCTTATCCGACCTTTTCGGTGATTCCAGTAACTTCGTAACAAAACTAGACGGCGCCACTTGCTGCGCCCGTCAAGTTTATCGATCTATGTTTGGTTAAGTGTTTCAATCATTGGCAAAATCATGGCTGTCTAAATCTTTTCATAATATTGGAATTTAAAAAAAAATTGCTTTTCCCTAGGTACCTACTTATTAACATAAAATTAAAGTCTTTTAAAAATTTTACTAGCCTCCCATCTGTTATAATACCTAATTCTTTACCTAGTTTGATCAATGACCCGAAATAAAAAACACATTTTCAATATTAAACTTTCAAAGGTAATTGTTTCCTCCCTCGAAAATTGTTCTGAAAAGTCACATTTTTTATATGGCTAACACCAGTGAACAGGGGTGCTCCCGTTAATGTGTTCTTTTTCTATTATATTTATAATAATATATATTATACTATTATATATATATTTTTTTTAAATAGTTCTTGTTAACAGCGTTGTGGAAATGTAGGCAGAGTGTGAACCTAGAATATTAAATTATGCACAGTGTCAATTTGAACTGTGGGGTGGAATATGTTAAAAGTACACTTTGGTAATATTATGGTCTATCTCGAATATAAAATGTGTTATATGCTACAACAAAATACCTTGTCATATATTGCAATTAAATGAAAGAAAATTTAAAACCCATATAAAAAGTTCACTGTTTAAACAAGCATTACAAATTAGAGGATTATATCCAAGATAAGAATGCTTGGAAACATGCTGGTCCAGCTCCATAGGACAATCTAGGGTCTAGACAAAATTAAACTTGTTGCTACTTTAATTGTATAGTTAATTATTTTTTATGACATTGATTTACATTCTGTGATTACTTTAACTCACACACTGACATATTACTTGTTTACCTACATAATTTGGGAAATCGTATACTTTTACAATGATTGTAAATATGTGAACACCACGTATCTATCACTTAATTAAGTTATTTATCATTGCTACGTTTCTTAAATTCTTTTTACCTATTGTGGTAGTGTAATTTTTTATTATAGGTGCCATCGTCTTCACATATAAATATATAATTAATGTATACAAAATATTGTAACACATTTTAAAAGAGTAACGGTGGAGTTTCTTGCCCATTCTTCTCTTTTCTTGGATACGAATCCATAAAAATGATTAATCTCAATCGGGTTACACCTCCAAAAAAATCAGTATTGAATGCTCCAACATTAACGCTAGCACAATCACCCCAACACAGTACACCGGGGTGCGTCAGGCAAGTGACATGTATGGCACTGATTGGTTATTGTAAAATAATAGCCATCCCATAAACCCATGCACCATAAGGAGTATTTTGATGCCATCGGTGTTGTAATCACCGAGCTATTTTTATTTTTTCATCGTAAATTGGGAAGATTTCTGCTTTGATTTTTGCACGTGTTAACTCGCCTCGTTAAAAATAATGAGATCGGTTTTCGGCGATAAATAATAGGTTTTGTGGTTTCTTTTCTCGTTAGAATTTAGTTGGACCCTTTGTTCCTATTGTGGACTGTTTGTTGTATACTAAATTGAGCATAAACATGACATTTTTATGTAGGAGTGACTTTTTTCTCGTGTAAATTGGGATCGGAATTGAGGTCGACAAATATTGTCTTGAATTGATGGGATGGTGTTGTTTTATACGACAAATATTATAATTACGTATTCCGTATTGACTCACTTTTTGTTTTACTTTGGGCAAATTACTACATATTGTAGTAAAACTCAGGCCACTATTTTTTATAACTATTTCATTGCTCTACCAATGTTACATAGCAAAATACAGCCAGCAAACGTCCGCACAGTATGGCCGCCAAGATTAGATTGCGCTCGCCAAGTGTTGCCGACTCATCATATCAAATAGATTAATCCTACCGATAATCGGTTTATTTAATTATTTAAAATGTTTGATTAATTGCTATTAAAAATCATAAACCTTACACATGCTTATTACATAACTACTTATTGAATGCTAGACTATATAACTCAATTTATTACAGTTTATCAAATTCATATTAGTGCCACAGAAAGTTATAATAGAAGTCATATCAGGCTCCAATCCGAGACGTGAAATAGCAAAGTTAAGGTCATCACAGACGGATCGATATCGACACGGGTGCATTGTGTGTATCGCCAGGTTCCGAAACACCGTGGCACGAAAGTTAAGTGATCTTAACTTTTAGTTGCAGCGAAAAAAGTACTTAAGTGCAAAATTGAGCCCAATTCTTAGCGTTTCGATGTTATTGATAAATGATTTTATTTCTGTAAGTAGGTTTTTACACGTCAATCATATTTTTTTTTAAACTAGATGAGGTCGGCGTTTCCTATCTGACTACTCTGAGAAGAAAGGCCGAAACAAACTCAGAGGTCACCGTCTCTTTTAAAGTCCAGACAGAATCTGGGTTAAATCATGTGAAGGCTATGTAGATCGGTGTCTGAAATGGTCTTTTGAGGAAAGAACCACACAGATTAAGTGGACCTGTCCAGTCAGTGCACGCAATTGTCAGCAACCGTGCAGCTCAACTCAGAACTTAAGGAGCTCAACGATTCGACGAACAATACCAAAGAAAGCACATTTGAGTAGGCCGCACAAGTTACTCAAACTGCCAGATCATGATTACACTAAGAGTAAAAATACAAAAAAAAAATTGGATCTTTAACATACACTAATGTTGGTATATTGTACGAACAAAACAGCAAATCGTACCTTCGTTTCTCAGAAGCATTATAAAAGCACTATGTCTATTTTAACACTCGTTGATATCGATTGAAGTCGCTAGGAAACGCCTATAAATCACAATAAAAGGACGTAACAAATAAACGGTAGGGATTTTCAAATAATTTGCCGATGCCTTAGACTAATTTACGAGCACGCGATGCAATTTCGAAGCTGAAGCGTTGCATGTCGCCTGGTGCCCTTTGCGAGGGTTGAGGAAGAACTTTGAGACATTTAACGGTCAAATACCAAGTATTATTACTATTGGAGGAATTGGAGCCATTTTTCTTCCGTTTTGAGCGTTGTTTTGACCGAAAGGAAAATAAGGGTGGAGTAAGTTCGTGATATATGATTTTTTAATAAATAATATGACGTATTCTTTCATTTGTTTTATAGAGTAGGAAGGAGTGTAGAAAATAGGTATTTCAAGGAAGGAACAGTTTATTTCAACGTGTAGTCCATCCATATTTTATAAATCTTTACGACGTGATGTTCTTCAGTCACTTTAGTTCAAAGCAATGAAGAAAAGAATTGGTAGAATTTCTATTTTGCTCTGTAAAGGTATTTATAAATAATTAACCTCAATCTAAAACCCGAAATAACCTTTTTGTTACCACAAAATAGTTGCAAATTTGTGTAGACCAGTTAAATACAACTATGAACCCCCATTTCAGAACTCGAGGTTGCAAAGTTCCGAATCGAATCGCCAAATTGTTTACTTGTCGAAACTCGATTGTTACTCGTATAAACTGTGTTCCAGAAGGGCGAGAGCTTAATAATAAGCGACGATTATAAAGGGGCTCAACAGATACGGTATATTTTAGCTGTTACAAATATAGGGGTTCTGATTTTGAGATGGCACGCTGCGATTGTCCGTGACGTGTGTTGATTGTGCCTATTTGGTGAGTTTAAAGGAAATTCAATGTCATTTGATATGAATTAGTTTTTGGTCGTTTTGAGATCAGTTTTTGGTCCTTCTGGATTATTTATTTTCAAAGTCGATAGTTTTTTTGTGGTATTTCTCCAATATTTTATTGGAATTTCGTTGGTTTTCTCTAGGTCTTTTACAATATTTTGCTAAGTGCCTTCTTCCAGACTTCAGGTGTTCTCTTTCATAGACGGATTAGCGAGCTACACTTGCTAGCCCGTATGTTTCCCCCCTACACTTGATATTCAGTTTGCAATATCTTTGTTTAAACTTGAGACAGCCTCCGGATTAGGTTAGATTAATTTTGATGGACTGTACAGAATTGTTTAGTTGACAGGCGGCTTAAAGGGCAAAATTATTTCATAATTTTCCAGTTATAATTTTGAATTGTTTTAATTAAAGTTTTGAATTAATAACGGGGGTGAGGGAAAAGCGTTTCGTTGACACGGGATTTGGAAGATGGATGGCCATTAGTGATTTATCTTAAAACACTTAAATAATTCATTTTCAATGACTAGGATGGGATATTTGGTTTTCATTAGGTAAGCTGATGACTTTGTGTCAAACTGCCATCTTCCGGTGAGTAGCGCAAACACTGCTGGTTTGATGTTTTGTTGACAGATGGCGTTAGTTGTGTCATGCGCAGGCGCAATGTATGGAGTAGAATCTAAGAGAAGTTTACACATACCATCATGCCTGTGATGCCCGAAGGGCTCGACAGAGGTGCACCTACAGTGCAGTGTAATAGCGGGCGAGTCTATTGCCATCAACCAGGCAAAAAATATACAGACTCCGGGTTGCAACTTAGAAATTCCTGATAATCAAGTTTATTTAAAATTAAAGTATTATACGACTTCCCTAGGTAGTTAGGTACATCTATTTTAGCCAAAAATAAAATTAAGTTCAATGAAGGCTATTTAGGTAAGTAGCCGTCTACAATAAATCTTTCACCACTTCCAAGACTTGCCATAAACGAACATTATTAATAGAAACAATAGTTATTTATTCAACGTAAACTGTTTTCGTTCTTGACCTTTATTAACTTTCTTTTGTGCTTAAAAACGTCTAAAATTATAATAGTGAGAGCTCTTTATTTAGGTACGACGTGATCACCCTCCTGCCCTCATCCCAATTTATTCTTATGCATTCTTATGCAATCCCCTTAGTATTACTAGTAAGGTTACTAGTAAATTAATATGTAATATTTGGGGTCATTTATGTCGAGAACGGAGGTCCGTTCTCGACATAAATGACCCCAAATATTACATATTTATTTATTTATAGTATACTTTACTATACACCAGAAAAACACGACTTGAAGAATTAACACTACTAAACATTCAACGGGCGGCCTTATCGCACCTTCTCATCTGCTTATCCGCCTACCTTTTACATACCTACTTATTAATTATAACAGCAAAATAAATGAATATTGAAAACTTTACTATTGAAATCAAACACCAAAAATACGTAGGTATTCCCTTTTTGGTTGCACAACGCATCATTAAATTATTCAACTTCGCACTATCCCAAACAAAGTTGACATCCATAAACGGATTCCACTCCGTTTTTAAAACCCAATTGTCATGTTTGTTTTTTTCCGTTAATTTTCGAGTTCCGCTGTATGTAATTGGATCCGCGCCGTGCGGCTCCGTGAAATCACTAATCCGACTAATTCTGACAGCCATATGTCACTGTTTAACGACTACGCTGTTGAGAATCTTGGATATGATTTGGGCGCAGTACACTGTCACGGCTAAGGTTATCATTTGGGTGAGATGTTTTCGAGTTTTGATATTTTTTTCATAAATATGTTGATATTAATTAGTGCAATGGTTATTACCCTAACTATTTATTACTTATTTATGTTAAAGCATGTAAGACCTTATTTGACGTGATTTTTATGTTTTTGACATCAACAGATAAACTATAGATTCATTATCATCATCCTATACATACAGTATAGTAGCCTACTGTATCAAATACTTTTTATCCAATTACAAGAATCGATAACCAATATTATAATCTTTGCATTGTGTTTATTGAAAACTAGACTATACCTAGCTAGTTTCTGAAATCAAATCTAGTTCTATGTATATTTTACCGTGTCATACATAGATAGTGGACTCGCCCGCATTGTGTATATTTTCCGAATTTGAATAATAATACCAGTACCAACACTACTACACTGGTACTACTATTGGTACATGCATGATTCAGGATCAAATAGGATGCCAGTCGTTGTGTAGCCACTCTTAATATTTTTCAAGATGCAAGAATTCTTACACGCGCTTCCTCGAAACAAAGGTACCTAAGGGTATTTTAGATTGATATCTCGCGTTGGGCTTGAATGACAGCCGTGAAAATGCTAATGTGATGCGGCTTAAACATCTTAAATGTGATGTTATTATGAGATAAAAAATATCCGTACCTAATAAGCCACTTTGCGGAATCCAATATAAAATTTACGCTAAAAAGAAACTGGTTTTGCATAAAAAAGAAATCAATTCAGATTATTTATTTGATCAACTTATAGATGATGTTACCTATTCCACAATCAAATAAAAAATTGACTTTAGGTTTTGAGGCAGTGACTTTGTAGATTACAAAATATTAAGTTAGGAAGTTGAAAGCAGGAAGTAGTTAGCCAGAAAAATTAATTTTATTAAAGTTATAGAAACGAATTACCAGTAATTTACTTTTAGATTCACTGATATCAATAGTCATAGACTAGTTGGAGAGGTCATACATATTATGAATGTGTTATTTCCTACGTGAAATATAACACAATTTCATGGAATATTTCATTTAATTTCCTTTCCTTCTTACCCCTAAGATACTCAAACCATCCCAATAAAAACGACAGCAAAAAAAAAATGCACGGTTCGTCGCCAGATCGACTTACCAGCTTTAAACTTTTAACATATGTCTGACTCGGTAGCATATTTCAAAACTGCACTAAAAGGGAGTGATATATCGAGAAGACAGATGCAGTATTATCAAGGATTATCCTAAATAGGACCGGACCACCTGTTTTCAGATACGACATTTCGTGCCCTTTTAGGAACGGAAACATTCATTTGAATATTATGGAGAGGATTGTTCGCGATTTATGTCATGACGTGTCAAGGATTTTGGAGGTCTTAAATTATTGTTTTTTCTTTCTATTTGTAGTTTATTGATTGGTAGTTCAAAGGTTATGTATGTCAAGTGTTCTAAGTAAGCCTTTGGTGATGGAAATCGGTTGTTTTAGAATTTGGAGGATCAGAATAAACTATATATCATTTAAATTCCTCTTTATAAGCTTACTTTTACGTGTATTAGTATCATTTGAGTACTGATTTTAAAATAAAACATAATAATATTTTAATTTTTTCAATAGGTACATTTCAGGTGATGTGAATTTACTTAGATTTTATTATTTATTTATTAAAACTTTAAGCACAAGTAAAAAAAATACAGTACAAAGGCGGACTTAATGCCTGAGGCATTTTCTACCAGTCAACCTTAGGGTGATGCAGAGATATACCATGGCATGGCATGGCATACATTTTGATGTTGGAAATACCTTTTTTACTTTTAAAAGTAAAAACTAATATGTAAAACAGTACCTAATAATAAGTAAAATAATTTTCCGCAAATGATAAGTAGATTTTAATATGAATCTACAAAATTATTATGATCTAAAATATCTAACTTGTTGAGAGATAATAAGTTTAATGCAAAGCAAGCGTATTTGAACATAGTCTGGTAAACACTAGACTACGCGAAATATTCAGTTTGATAAAACAGAAATGCGAGAATTATCTAATTAGTTATTTGCTTTAAGGTTTGTTCTTGTTCTAGTCATAATTATCCGAATATTTATAGCATACCTTGGAACGAATTCAAACTATGTATGGCAATTATTAATAGAACGTAAGTAAAAAAAAAAAAAAAAAAAAAAAAAAATTATTTCTGTAAGTAGGTTTTTACAAACACTTTTAAACGTCAATCATATTTTTTTTTAAACTAGATGAGGTCGGCGTTTCCTATCTGACTACTCTGAGAAGAAAGGCCGAAACAAACTCAGAGGTCACAGTCTCTTTTAAAGTCCAGACAGAATCTTGGTCAGATCATGTGAAGGCTATGTAGATCGGTGTCTGAAATGGTCTTTTGAGGAAAGAACCCCACAGATTGAGTGGACCTGTCCAGTCAGTGCACGCAATTGTCAGCAATCGTGCAGCTCAACTCAGAACTTAAGGAGCTCAACGATTCGACGAACAATACCAAAGAAAGGACATTTGAGTAGGCCGCACAAGTTACTCAAACTGCCAGATCATGATTACACTAAGAGTAAAAATACAAAAAAAAAAAAGCAATGACCAACATAGTTCTCACATTCACAATAGTTAAAATAATAGCATAATACTTTACAAAGTAAATACTCTTGTCATAGTATATGTATATAAAATTCATTAATGTCAATGTGTATATAAAATCCGGACATAATCATTGAGGACCATGCAGATTGGTGTCTGAAATGGACTTTTGAGAAAAGAACCACACAGATTGAGTGGACCTGTCCAGACAGTGCACGCATTTGTCAGTAACCGTGCAGCTCGACTCAGAACTTAAGGAGCTCAACGATTCGACGAACAATACCAAAGAAAGGACATTTGGGTAGGCCACATAAACTACTCAAACTGCCAGAACATGATTAAAACTGGAATAATAACCCACATAGTCCTCACATTCACAACAATTAAAATAATATAATACTTTATACAGTAAATATTCATGTCATTGTATATGTAAAAAATTATAGATACTTATAGCAAAGATTAAAAGTACAATAGTTAGCAAAAAAAAACAATAAAATAAATCAACATTCCCTGTGTAAATTTATTGGAACAGCTCACTCCCAAGCCTTTCTAGTAAGTTTCTAAGCATCTCATTATTATAGACATATTATTAGACTTTAAAAGACACAGTGACCTCTGACTTTATTTCGGTTTTCCTTCTCTGAGTAGTCGATAGGAGACACCGACCTCGTCAAATTTTTTATTGTCGGTTAAACGTGTTTGTATAAATCAACTCAGAGAAATAAACATCATTTATCAGCAATAATCAAGATTACTAAATTAAGAATATGTTTCAGTATTTAACGTGTTTATTTTTTTTTTCGCTGTTAACGTGCCACGAAAACTTCATAAAAACATAAATTGCAAGATCTCAGAGGATGTTTTTTATCCTTTTGGAGCACCACGCAAAAATATTGATTGGTGCTCAAATGGGAATACCTATGGTTCTCAAAAATAGGTGCTCAAACGGGAATACTTCTTCCCAATGTAGGTGCCAACGGTTAAGACTTCCTATTACTCCCAATCTCCTCGCCAATAAAACCAATTTAAAAAATACCCCCAGATCCCCAACAAGACAAAAACGATCATAACAGCCATAACTTTATAATCACCCCTACGTTACTTAAAACACGTCATAAGCTACATCCTCCTCTCATTATCGTCTATCATAGTTAGGCTCGTCTTAATGAAGCTACCACCGTTACCAGTTCTGGGAGGAAATAAGGGGAGATTAGATAGCTTGCACCCGCTACCGTAATCTTGTTAGAAAGAGTTTTTATTGCGTATGGGGTCTGCGGTACAGCTTAAGGATATTTTTGGAAGTGTATGCTGGTTTTGAATGTCGTTAAGTGTTGCTTTTTATTGATTTTAATGTCGGCAACATTGTTGGTATTTAGTTATGAGGATACTAGCATATGCCCACGGCTTCGTTCGCCCGGAGACCGGAAATTATTTCAGGGGAGCCTATGACCGGGATAAAAGTTTCCTAAGTCCTGTTCTAAAAGGTCACGTCAGGTCACGGTCCACCAACCAAACCAAAATCAGTGTCAGACAGCATCGGTCTAGTATTAATGCTGAAATTAACCTATTTGACGCAGAACGTGAGGCACACACTATTGTTGTTAACACATTGTTTTCACTTTTTTATTTTGATATTTATATTTTGTGTTGCGCAAACTGTGTCCAAATAAAAAATATTCTTTCTTTCTTTAAAAAAGTAACAGTCAGACAGTTACTTACGAATTTTTACGTATTATTAAAAATTTATAAGAATTGCCTTATTCACTGTATTTTGCGAAAGTACCGTGATGCTTGCAGCTTTTTGGACTCGCCTTTTTTGTCGCTGTATGCTTACTCATTTTGAACAACTATCTTTCAGGCGATGAAGGAAGGCGCGTCGTGTACCACGCGCGCCTCAAAGAGATGTCAGCAGCAAGGACGGGGTACGCTAGGGCCGATGCCTGCCAGGGTTGCGGGAAAGTCCGAGAGGTTTACCGTGGCCCCTGGCATAGGCAACTGAAGGAACACGGGTGGGTTTTTGTCAGTAAGAGTCTGACACGCCCTTCCGCTCTGCCCACAGCGGGAGAAGTTACTTGAGGATTCCCAGGGATCAAAACAAAAAAAAAAATAGGAAGAAAGGATACTCTACACAACTAACGGCTAGAACTTCGGATTGCCGAGCGTGAAGTCGAAAAGGTAAAGTCAAACCCAGCATTTTAGTCCACTGTTGACGTGAATTCACATTTATTTAGAGCAGCCACCGTTTTGAAGGGTTAAACTACTGTTTTTTGTTGAAAAAAAAAGTAAGTAAAGTAACCTTACCGCCATGTTTACATGATTATTAATTTTAATCCTGAGTAACCGAAAGACTCAACAAAACGAATAGCAAATGAACTTGCTCACATGTTGTATACAAAACTTTTCACCACTCCCAGCAAGAAAGTATTCAGTCATCATAGGTAAATAAATTAAATAGTCACAAAGCAAATAATTAAAAATTAATCAATAAAATTATTTATTTTTTTAAATATCTTTAAAACGTAACATAAAAAATCAGGCAAGGTTAGTTTCTGAACGGGATCATTACTTTCCTCACTGTTCAAACAGTGAGGAAAAACCAACTTTCCTCACTGTTTTCGTAGAGGCAAGACACTTCTTTCGTGCGGGAGTGGTGAAAAAAATATTATGTTGTGACGTCTACCAGGTAGGTAGGTACAGTTCTTTCACAGTTATTTTACCTCTGATTTTACATCACTGTCAAAATCACAGTGGTCTTTATTGACGTTACAATAAGGTTGCTTTTTTGTTGCTGGCATGACTAGCCTGTCCAAATTGCAGTGGTCTTTATTGACATTATATTGAGGCTGATGTTAGGTTGCTGGCATGACTAGTCTGTCAAAATTGCAGTGGTCTTTATTAACGCTACAGTAAGGTTGCTGTTGGGTTGCTTTAGTCAGAGGTAGAATAAATGTGAAAGGACTGTAAAGAGTACCACAAGGATCTTTTGGCGCCTGAATGACATTGACAGGGGGGCGTTGTTGGTAAACATTTGTGAAATTGTCACAGAAATTATATCGACAAATCAAGATGGCGGCGTTAGTTCCGATTTTGGCATCAAAAGGACCTTACCTATATATATATATATATTTTTAAACGTTGCCCCAAACTAGGAATTTCTCCGGTATTGTGGGTGCGTTTACAAAGAGTTAAACTCACATACACAAACAGCATAATGTAAAGTCCGTTCACAGTTACAATTTTACCTCTGAGTTTGCATCACTGTCAAAATCACTGTGCTCTTTATTGCCGTTGCAATAAGATTGCTGCCATTGGCGAGTCTGTCAAATTCACAGTGATCTTTATATTCGTTACAATAAGGTTGCCAATGGGTTGCTGTTGTCAGAGGTAAAATAACTGTGAATGGACTGCGTTGTATTTGACTTATCTAACAAACTTTGTTGTTATCACAGGTATCACTCATCAAAACACTTCAATGCCATCTTAATAAAATGGGAAATGAGATACAAAACCATTACTTAGAAGTAATTATTAGAAATCTCATTAGTATTGTATACAAGTAGGTAACTCTTTACATGCATGTAAATAGGTTTGCAAAGGAATATGAAACAGGTGTAATTTCTGAAGTTTAATGTCATTGCCGCAATGTACTGTGTAGTAAAATTACTGTTCTACTGACACCGATTTGAGACAGGTTCACGGTCAAGTGAATTGAAGACGGTTTACTAGTGATGGATGAGCCTGGATCAAATCTAATAATAAATGTTATCGACTGATTGTGTTTTGCAGGATCCAATGTTTATGGCAGTTTGTTTCCTATATGTTCATTTATTTCGTGCTAAGGTATTAGTAGTAGTATTTTACTACTAAGTTTATTTAAGACATCACTGCCTTCGGTGTAGAACATTGTGAAACCGGGATTTTTATTAATATAAGTCTAAAATCGCTTTGAGCAATCAAGGTCGGTTGGCGATTTCGGGCGGGTTCGGTAGTGACCAAAGCTCATGAGAAGAGACCGCTGCAGTGGGACAATACTATACTATGGTCAGCTTATAAAAACGACAAGATTACCCTGCAGGATGTTACTAGGTTTGGATGCCATTCATTGTTCTTAGAACATGTCTTTTGTGTGTGTAAAGATTATTGACGTATCAAACAGCAAATCATGCATTAAGTAGGTATATCGTATTCGAGAGTTCGTATTTCAATACAGATTCCAAAGTCTCCACCGACTTCACATTTTGAAGCAATAATGTGTTGTTAATTTTCACACGAGATTTTTTTTATTACTCCCTCGGGCGGTTGCTATGATTGAATACAACCCGTGAGCCGCGGATGTCGGCATTTCAACTCTAACTGGATTTTTTTAGTAAAAAAATGTGCTATCACTGTTTTAGCAGTGTAAAAACACCTTTTAAAAGTACTTAGCGATAATGACTCGAGGGTAGATAGTTTTTTGTTTCAACTGAACCCCATTTTAATGTAACGACAGGGTGATATTACAGCTGTAGGTTGCGGCGGAATCCTGCTAAAGTTGATTAATGTATTTTAATCTATGCACTTATTACTTAGCTGTGGAAACGGATATGCCACCATCTTTATCTTTACCTGTATGAGCGTTTCCTTTGTAGAATCAGATTTTTTGATGTTTTTTTTTTCATAACAGTTGTTGGGTAAAAATAAAGAAAAGAAAGAAAAATAGGTTTACTCGTCACAGAAATACGTGCTTACAAAAAGATAATTAGCTGTAATAATAAAGAAAAAGAAAATAGATCTTTAATCACGAGCACAAAACAGAAATGGTCGACAGGTGTACGTCATGACTGCGACAAGAAGGCTTCCACTTAGCATGATGCTGACCTCTACTTATAACCCAGTTACTGGGTAATATGATACCCCTTGGTAAGGCCTTTCCAAGGCACGGTGGGGTCTTTGTATGTAAAGATGGTCACCAATCTACGAACCAACCGCGGTAAGCGTGTGGCTGTTTTTGTTTAGGCACAAGCCCCAAGACCAGTCAAAACATTCACAAAAAAAAAAACAGAACTTGTTAAATAAAGAACGAATAAATTTTTAAGTATTGAACTTTGAACCAGCTGTGAATTCTGAAATACAACCAAAACGAACAATGGAAACGGGAAACCCTTCAAAAAATTTTTCAAGAAATTCCCTTTTCACAGTCTCCCCGAGTTCTTCAAAAAGCTTATCCAGTATTCATATCGAAGCTTTGATTTAGTACTAATTAACCCTCCTGCTGCAGCGTACTTTTTGCTACACGAGTGTCCATTGTTTAAAGCCAAGAGGATGCTATAAAAGCGTTGCTTCATGTCCCACTTAAAAGCGGCACTTGAAACCTATTATACTTTTAACTAAGCACTTGCCGACCAGGCGGCGCGGGCCAAAATAAATTGTAAGCATGGTACATATTAGGCGTATTTTTTCGCCCTTTCCTTACCCAGCGACCTTTTATAAGAATGAATTAATTGTAAACAAATTAACGAGCCTGTTTTGTTTGTACAAACCTACCTTCTGAAGGGTAAATGTGTAAATCGGGAAACCAAATTTATTGTTATTCGAAAAAGATAAAATTGCCCGTGATTTTGTTTTATATTGGGCATTATTTAAGAATTGTTACTGTTAAAATGTTAATTTTATTTTAACAGCAAATTAGGACCTTTTTTAGTGAGTACCTACTTAATAAGGGTAACCAAAATTTAAGAGCTCGCCGAAAGTTATTTATTAAGTTAATTTGGTTTTGTAAGCAAATAAAATATAGTATACTTAATACATATTTTGATACTACATATTTATTTCTTAGAATATAAATAGAAACTATTTTTTTAGGGTAAAATTGATTTGTTTGATTGATTGGTTTGATTTGATTGGTTGTTTGATTCACCCTGTAATTATTTACAGGATTATTTCCCCAACATCCATCCACTAGCGGATCGTGCAAACTAAACGTGTCGTCGGTATCAGTTTTAATTTAAAATCACCATTCGCCGCCAACTGGACGCATAACTCAATCAACATCAATCCGAATCGGATTCGACATGGATTTAACAAGTAACGTCACTGTTCGTACTCGTTCGGTGTTTGCATATACTCCCGTAACGTAACGTAATTCGGAAAGCGAGTCGTGTGGTCCGGGCCTACCCGAACAAGCTTGTCACTGCAATGAATGTGCCCCACAAATCACCGGTTCGGTTGTTCGGGCATTTTTTGTCGTTTCGTTCATTTCGCAGTGAAATTGAGTTTGGTCTACGGACGAAAAATTTTCGGCTTGGACACGGTAAAAAGTGTTAGTAAACAAAAATATTCGGCGCTATTTATCAAGGACGGGAAGATGAGATCCCCGTTTCCGAACTCCTGTCCATCTTTGCCATGTGTGTTTAGAGGGTAAGGGCAAAAAATGGTTGACTTTAAATGATTGACGTTGACTTTCGAAATGGTTCGTTTCTAAAATTTTATGTATTAAAGTTTACTAGGGATTTAAATGTTTTTGAAAGAAAATCCCAAACTATAACGACGTTTTAACAATGAACATTTTATTTACTTGTCGAAAATGTCGGATATTTAAAGGAAGCATGAATAATCCTTATTGGAATTAAGTCTTGAGGAATGCATAACTCAAACAGCCACTCACCAATTACTGGGAAACATATCAAATAATATTACGGTTTCAGGTACTCAAAAGTCCTTCCTTCAAAGGATGAACTTATAAAAATGAATTTATTGCACGTGGTCAGTAATTTTAACTGACACGTTATTATATTTCAAAAGTTTTTAGTCGTAAATCTTGCGCATTTGATTTTTATGAGCCGTCTGATATATTTTGTGTCTCAAGAAATAGCTACAACACGAAACAATCGTAACTTTTCAAGTGTCTGTTCTGTTCCAAATTTGAATGTTGAGTTTTGGGCAATGTACAATTCTTTTTCGGTTTTAAATCTGCTTGAAAAAAACCAGCCAGGTCGTGGGTCATCTTCAAAAATATTATAGTAACGAACGTTTTTTTTATCAGTATACAGCTTTAAAATAAAAATGAAATAGGCAGGGTTAAAAAAACAAGGTCGCATTCGTAAAAAAAACTTAAAAGTCCATAATCCGGATTGCATTTTTAGCTTCAGACACTAATGACTTATGACGTCACCCGTCTGAAGGTAAAGTTCATTAACGAAAAGAAATATACAAAAATCTGTCCATAATTTAAAAAGGAGTTCAAAGCTCATAATTATTTCAAAATCTAACAATAAATCATAGTCTGTAAAACTTGTAGGTAATTAAACAAGAACTAATTTACGTTAACGTCATTTGTATCCTAAAACGGTTAAGACTAAAAGTTGATTGATGGCACTTTCCAAGAAGAATAGGCAATTTGGTTAGGTTTAAAGAATAAGCAGAAAAACTGCATAAATGCAAATACAAAAATGGTTCTTATTTGCTCAGTTCGGACCAGTACAGAAAGTTTGAGTAATGTTTTTGTTTGACCACTCTACGGGTCTCAGCAAAACGAAAGGGACTGCATTCAATTACATCTTAATGTGTTTCTCTATAATAATAAATAAAATATTATTGCATGTAACCGCTACTTATCAGTAATAATTAATCCTTTATACTGGGTTCTAAACTGAAACTCTTTTTCAATCTAGTCTTTGATGACAATTAATTTAAGTCATGCAGTCGAAACCCAGGCTTTAACTGTCATTAACTATCCAAATCGAATTTCTTTTAACGCTTAAAGCATTCAAACCGCCCATCGAAAACCTATAAAACTACATATTTTACACTCTAAAATTATGATGTCGGAACCTTTTTCAACTCAATTAAATAGCCATTCATTCGCAGTATCCAGACACCGGCGGCGGTCCGTCAAACAATATGTTTGCCAACAAATTAGCAGGCCCACAAACTCTGAACGCATCTGAGTCAATTTAGGTAGTCCTTATTGAATTACAGACCGACACGTTACCGCGGCTGGTTTTCGTGTAACCACCTTTAGACCTGACTCAATAGAAAACCAACCCTAACTTTCATCTATAAAGCACACTTTTGAATATGACCTTACAAGCTATTAAGGACAACATTTCACTCTAAAGACAACCTTACATAGTACATTATAGGGTTGGAATTAAGACTGGTGGTCGAAGGTGTAATAGTGCAAAGGGCACGGTACACATAAAAGCAAAAGGGCGATGAGTGATGTGACGTACGTAGCCTCTGACTCTCGGCATCGTGCGATCGACTGTACCAGTGCGCTCCGATGATAGTTATTCATAGTCCTGGTTAAAAATATTTTTTCTAATTATCATTAATCAGTTTGTAATGAGATTTATATTGAAGTAATAAGTTTTTGTCTTTTACGGCTGGTCTGGATGAGGAATGGTAGCTCAACTAAATTATGGAGATAATGAATCCTTTTTTTGGTTTCTACTTTTTTTATTTTGGATTTTAATTTTAAACGAGTTAAGGCTGCTAACATTTAACGTTGTAATTCATACAGGAATATTTCTATATATGTATTTATGTTTTTTTTTTACTTAGGCTTCCATAACTTCTATCATTTTGTGATTCTCGGCACACCCGCACTGTCTGTATTGACGAAAAAAAAACACCACCACAAAAAACAAAGACTACCTTCATGACTATGGATAGTGTATCGGTGCATCAAACGTGAGACGCGGGTGAGATGCGCCACTATTGTTTACTAGCTCGCGAATATTGTGCCACTCACATACACACTCACTGTTTCATACGACACGTCAGTGTTCTCACGTCAAATCGTTTGTACCAAGTCCACTTTAGTGAAAGTTGACAACGTTTCTTGATAATTGTCACGAGAATTTTCTGATCTTTTTTTATTTGAATTTTGTTTTAATAAGATTGTTTAACTTGCTTTTATTATAATTTTATTTTCGGATTCAATTTTTTGTGCATAATTAAATGTTCAAATATTAACCTTAGTTTTAAGTAAAATAGTTGTGTCACCTTTGCTGCATGAAACTTGCTCAATTGTAACCTAAACGGAAGTAGTCACTGGCTCCTGAAATACAGGTACTCTAACCTAGCTCTGGAGCCAGGGTCTCAAATGAATCTGTAACCGGTTTTTATGGCAATAAAGAATTTATTTATTTATTTTGCATTTCGTGAGTGTTTACGTTTTTTACTTATTGTGTATGTTTACATGTGTTCGTTTCTTGACTTTGTTAAATATCTGAAGCGGCTGTGGCGATTTACCGTTTCATTTTCAAGCTTGTTGTTATTTGATAATCTAAATTAAAATATATTAAGTCTCTGTAACCCACTCCATTTATAATATTTTTGGCCATAATATTAAATACTGCATAATGCATAATTCTGCGGTTGATTTGAAGTTTTTACTAACAGATTCTAAATCCTGGATGGTTCATTATCATGTTATCATAAATTTATTCATCTTCCCGGATACTACAAAACAATGGACACACGTCCATCTGTCAGGATAATAAACGTTCGTGTAACAAGGTTGGAGCGCTGATTATAATGACGTGTTGGGTTTATTAAACATCTAATGGCGGCATTTATTCATGAAGGATAGGATATTCTCTGATATGCTTGTTACAGGACGATGTATAAAATATTCTCTTTTCTGTTCTAAAACGCGATATGGCAACAGATGTTAAGGGAAAAAGCTAGCTTTTTTTTAATTAATTTTTATTTAAGATGCTTTTAATTGCTCTTGACTCTAGTTTAGGTCAGCGGTAACAGAGACAGAGTCGATGGTGGAGTGAGCTTACCCAGAAGAAGCCTGTTCACTCTCACTTTGAACAGATTAGGGTTGTATGCGTTTGGAAACACAGACGCAGGTAGAGAGTTCCATTCTTTTGCTGTGCGCGTTACAAAAGACATTTGGAAACGCTTAGTACGAATCGGTGGAATAGCAACTAGGTAAGGATGGTAACTTGGAGTGCGTCTAGATGACCGATGGAAGAAGGGGGCCGGTGGAATGAGGTCATGGAGTTCTTAAGCACACTCACCGAAGTAAAATCCGTAGAATACCGACAAGCAGGCGACCTTACAGCGAAAGTTCTGCCTACATCCTTTACCGTTCTTCTATAGTCGAATGTGCCTCCAAGACCTTAGTCGGGCCACTTCCTAAGGTCGATCGTGTATTTCACTTAACTATTATGACAAGCGAATAGCGCAGTAACCCTGCATTGTTGTTGATGTAAATTATGAAAGGTTAAGTTATAGCAACGGCCATTACACCTTGCACAATGCTTTATAGGCATCGTGACGTTGAAAGGCGTTAAGGAATTTCAAAGGATCAATCGGAATTGATGAATAGGTAGACTATTTATAATATAAAGAGAGAATAGAGGATAGAGATGGAGTGATATGGACTTATAATAATAACCATAATATTATGAAAGCATAAGCAAGCACTACTGGGACACAAACCTCCTCTCTGTGAGAGGGAGTGGGTCGTAAACCACTACGCGGGCCCAATGCGAGTTGGTGGATGTCACATGTTTTCCAATTTTTGGTTCTAGGACATGCCGGTTTCCTCACGATGTTTTCCTTCACCATGTTGAGAACAGTGGTGATGAAATAATTTACACAAAGTAAAACGCTTTTTCGGGTTCGAACCTATGACATACAACTCGTGAGGGGCAGTCGTTATTACTGGGCCACCACTGCTCTGTGATCAATTATGAAACCAATAGAAGTATTATATACTTTAAATAAAACTGAGGGATCTGGAAATAAGTATAGTTACATTCGATAAGGGGAATTAAAAAACGAACGAATAAAACAAACTTTGCGACTGATGATGAGATACTGTTTTAATAACTTGAGCGGTATGAATTTGAGTAAGCGAAAAATTAACTAAACTAACGACGAATATTGATTAATGATAAAATCCAGAACGAGCTTACTAAAAGTGGGTTGTGATTAATCTATTTCAGATATTAAAATTCTAGCTGTGCGACTAAATGACTAAGTGAGAAATACAGAGAGGGCAACTTCAATATTAAGATAGAGACGATTTTTCCAATTGAGGTTAGAGTATAGTTTCATAGTATTTTTCTATTCGAAACACTTCATTTAAAATAAAATGCCGCTCAGTATAAATAAATCATTTGCCAAATAGAGAAAAAGAATCAGGACGTAACGTTGACACTCTAACAAATATTAGGTCGCTCAAATATTATGAAGGTTCTCATTTTTTATTATAAGTAACTCAAATTAATGTTTGTAAGTTGCTGTTTCGCAGTCAGTCGCTCACTTAGTAATACTATAACGTAAATTAATTATTTTTGTCACTTAAAACTTTAATTTACAGTCACTCGTTTAAATACTACCCATTCGATAATAGGCTTATAGGCTGTAAAGTTACCATGAAAATCATCCGAATCAGTCAGTAATTTGTTTCTTTCATTTTTATTTATAGTGTAGGTACCCGTTTCTGACATCTGGCTCAACCTGTCCCAGCTTAATACTCATTTAAAATGTATTATTTACGTGTGTGTTCACAGTTCAAAAGGAATGATAAAACATTTAAACTGCATACATCTGTTTTAAAAAAGCATTTACGTGCAAGGGTTAAATAACGATTATTGATGCTGTCAAGTACCCTTTTAAAACTATTATCGGTTCTAGAAAAAACATTCAATAAAAATACATGGTTACTTGTAATTCGATATATAATTATACGGATATACGTCACGGATACGGATATACGGATATACGTCGTAATCTATAGATTTTTTAACGAGACAACATTTTATTAAGCGTAAATGAAAACACTGGTAAAATATTAGTCTTAAAACGCTCATCATTTTAATTATTTTGTTCACTTAAGTACTTTTTATTATGTTCATAGCTTAATTGAAGTGCCAGCTAGAACATAATTTTTAATGGTACCCATTCAATATGTAGTTTTTTTTTTATATATTTAGAATTAAATGTAAAATTTTCGGTAAATATCAAAAAACTCAAATATTACTAAAACTATTGAATTTCGGCCATACATATGGGGGGTTCAATTTGTTGCATTTTGGCCCCCCTAACAGCTTCCGACCGATATACGTCGAATTACAAGTAACCCTGTGTAGTACGCTTAACAACAGATGACATCAAAGCTAATCGAGTCACACATGACCAGTATTAATAAATTAATGATCATTTAAATGCTATACTTCTTCCTGTATAGACACATCGCCTATCCAATTTTGTATTGTCACATTCTAAATCAAATTTTTAATGTTCTAATTCATATTTCACAATGAATAATAGAGCTATTTGTTACCTATCACACATTAATGGCCGACAAAGCTATTAAGTAAGTTTTCAATCTTGTCGGAATCGAAGTAAAAATGTTGACGTAAATAGAACTCAACTATGTATTCGAGAAAACAACGAGGGAACTTGGTCGTAATTTTGAATTTATGCTAATAAGTTGTGGACACTCACGCCTACGACAAACTGTCTAATTTGTGGGTCGGTTCGAGCAGACGGGCGATCAAATAGATTTATTTAATGATAACCGCTCGGACGCAGAGCGCGGGAAAAATAATCGAGCCAGATGAATGCCAGATGCGTCACCGGCGCGCGCGGCGCGGCGGGGCGCCGCTCGGCCGCCCGATAATGTAAATAAAGCATTTTTACGACTTGGGTTTGTTTGAATGGTGCTAACACTTGTGTTTTTTGTTATGGTAAGGAACGGGGCTTTAAGATAGCGGAGTTTCGTTTGAAATAGGATAGTATTTACGCAAACACTACGTACGATACGTACGTACGATAGTATTTACGTAACTTTGTTTTCAAATAAATGGTTATAGTTCGAAAAAACGAGCGTTGACCTATATTGTTTAAGGTTTTAAATACATTATGTGTATATACTTAACGCAAAACACTAATAAAACCACATAGCATTAGTACAATATGTACTATTTACGAGCGTGCAAAGTTGAAAAAATTTGCCGACGGCAAAAAAACAACAATGGCCGCCAAGACAATGGAAACAAAATGTTGTTTTATAAATATAAATCTGATACGTAGAATAAAAATATTGGTACCTGTGGAAAGCTTATTTAATGCTTCAACTTTGTTATAAAAGTAGTGGTATTAGAATAACACACTGTACTAAAATAAGGATCTGAAAACACATACACGTAATAACAATAAACATGAATCGGTCAGCGCCGGTTGTGGAATAAAACCGAAATTACGTACTATTTTTTCACTCACCGACCTTGAAATCCTGCAGTAATTCACTTCACTATAATATTTATCACACACTTAACAGGCCATAGCACTTCAAACACTTGAAAACCCACTTAAAACACAAATTATTTATCATGTAAACAAAACACGCGCGAGTCCGTACGTCACTGACAAGACGCCATATTTTTTTAATTATTTGATTTTTTTGGTTGAACGCTTGTAGTTTTGTCATACATCTGAATACGCGGCTTTTAAGCACGAAATCGACTAAGCAATCGGATACAGTGTGCCACAGATCTTTTAAAAATGAAAAATTGAATAAAGTTTATCGGATTTCGATTAATTAAAAGGTTACGCGAGTGGACGCTAGCGTGCGGCGCCACTTTCTATGCGGCGACTTTGGTCACCTCATCCACTCCAGCGGATAAAAACAGCTCAATTCTCACTATGCCTTGTTTCCTAAAATGTACACGAAATTAATGCCTTAATAAGCCAAGGGAAGTGTCGCAAAGTCGCTAATCCGATTATGAAATATAGTGTGTGTGTTTTTGACACGGTCTGCTACTTTTTTTGGGATAAATAGCATGTGTTTCACCTCTCACCCCTGTCAAGCCATCAATCATTATTATTGATAAAAAAATACAGACTCTCTTGTACTTTTTTGTAATGTTATATAAATACTTTATTAGCAATTTACTTAATCTGCAGGTTTTATATTAATTGAGAAAAATAATTTGAGTCCTCAGAAAGAGCACTAAAATCATAAACTAAAACGAATAAGAAATAGAAGCCACATACTAAAAACCAAAAGAATAAGAATCGAAAACTTTTTATTTATTATTAAAAACGCGTCTTACAATAGACCGTCTGTATCGCTCAGAATCACGTTGAAAACGACCAAGACTTTAACCAATAGACGATTATTAATTTCTAAACCAATCAAATACGATAATACTAATATCACAAAAAACAAATTAAGCCATTTTTGGTATGTTTAACTGTCTGTGTTCGTCTTTAAATCATGATTTGATTGGTTTTTTAATTCATTTAATTTTTATTGAAACATTTGGTGTGTGGCGTAGTGATTTTTGTATACGTTAAATAACGTCACATTTTGAATGAGAATATTGGATATTTAAGTTGAATATCAAGTTTTATCTTTATACAATTCAGAACTTTCAAATCAATCACACTTATCCTCATTCGAGTAATTACATTCGTCGAAATGCTCTTACGTTGACATTATAAATCCTTAAAGTGCTGATACACAAAAATCTAAGCGCTGACAGAGGGAACTCTCCCCTAGTTTTACAAATTTAATTTTGCCGCCGCCATCGTTGCATGTTTCTAACACAAAATACAAATAAAGCTTACTTCCTTTCTATCTTTAATAATATTTGCACATTGTTTTTCTCCATGGGGCTCAGTATAGCTCCTAGTGGTACTCTTGCAAAGTATTTGCAAAACGTGGTTGGGAATAGGACCGATACTATAAACTTGATCCAATACATTAAACCAGCAAACACTTACATCATTTTAGTCGGGTTTCTAAATGATAAGCGGTAAGTATTAAGCACAGGCAGAGATATAATGTAAGTAAGAGGTGTTCAAAAGCCTGAGAACCTTTTTTTAATAGCTTTTTGTGACGGACTGAGTTGGCGTATCTTCTAGTTTTCTATTTAATACTACATGAGCTTAATAGTTGCGTAGTTTTCAACAGTAAAACCTAAGTTTGTCGGTGTTGATCTCAGCAGTAATCCAATCACAAACTCATCAGGAGCGCGTCGAGTCGTGAACGCACATTTCAAGTCGAGATAAAGGCCCGGACACATCGTCGCACGTGGCGAGCGCGTGCTTCACCAATATGCTACCAAATGGGGGCAAAACATCCCGTCCCCTTGAGTTGGGGTGTCCATCACACCGGCATCGCCTTGATTGGTTCCAGATTGGCGTGTTATTGATTTAGCTGGTTATAACGAAATTATGAAAATAGAGACAATAATGCACCGTAAATAACACTATGAAGAAAAGATGGTCTTTGGTGACTGTACAGTTAGTAATGGATAATAATGTTATTCAATAACTTTAATTTATAGAATAACATTAAAGGTTCAAATTGTTAAGTATAAGGTATTTTGTATTCAAAAATTTAATATTATTTCAATATGCCTGCCATGATGCAAAATGCACTTAACCGTAACACAAAATAACCAAGTTACACTTCAGTGTAACAGAAAAAAAATATGACATCCCCAAACGCGTGCCTAAAAATAAAACTAAAAATTAACCCTCCATTAACGAGTTAATGCCCTAACAATGTTCGTTGAAAAAGGACACAGCGGTTGTACATTTGTATGAGTGGAACCGTCCAATCAAGGCTCTTCAGTTGCCAAGCCCGATATTGTCCTGTAGGGTACTCGTACTGTGGTTTTACTTTTTTCGAGTACAGGTGAAAATTGCTGGCCGTTCGCCGCTGCGGCCGTATTCATTTGCGGATTTCAGTCATGTGGACATGGACACGCGGCATTACGATTAATTGGGTTACGGGGTCTTTCGTACATTTTCGTGTATTTGATGTTTAAAAGGGAAACTGACTTATTTATAAAGCTTACGTAATGGTAGTGGTCGATTCTCAAAAGGCAGCTGCCGAAAAAGCTGACATAGAAATAGGTTCCATTTTAGACTTTTATCTCACTTTCATTTACCACACATTTTTTTCTTTCATTTTACAAAACTTTTAATACCTACATGTATCCCTGGGCTAGATATTTTTAGTGCAGACGTAAACGGATGTGATGTTTGCAAAGCCAGCCATGGACCAAATTAACTCTTTATTTCCTTGTTTGTATAACGTAAAGCATTCTCAACATATCCGTTTAGTGGGAGCTCTACTGTAAAATTCACCCTGTTTGCTACGCAAATATGCAAAAACATGTTTAAAATTTAACAGAATTTCCACGCGAAAACGTGCGAATATGAGTTGCCAACTGCCACTAATGAAAGCCGCAATTACACTGGCATACGTCAAGAGGATGAGCTCGGGGCTGGCAATAAACGTTTAATTTAAAATAAAAAAGTGGTCCGACTCCCGTTTCACAGATAGTTTCTCATTAAACTTGGTTTGGAGCAGGGTCTCGTGTTTCAAAGCGCCCAAGTCGCTCACCCCGGTGTGAATTAGGCCGAAGTTATACCTAAGCGGTGTCATATCATCCCGTTTGATCATTTTGAGAATGTCTTCAAGGCGTTCCACTGCGACATTCTCCAGATTCAATTTAAGTGGAAGATAAAAGATTCACGTCTTCAAATATAAATTATGTTTGGTCCTATCCATTTTATATGTTTAACGGTTAAGTTTGGATTTGTATTACAATCTTAATAACCTTCTAAATACTTAGGGGAAAATATAATTGAGGCTTAATTTTCCTTTATTATTGCCTAAAAATAGTTTTTTAGGTTCAAGTAATTCTGCTAGGGTTTCGGGAAAGTCCGAGAGGAGAGGGATACCGTGGCCCCTGGCACAGGCAACTGAAGGAACACAGGTGGGTTTTAGTCAGTAAGAGTCTGACACGCCCTCCCGCTCTGCCCAGAGCGGGAGAAGTTATTTAATGAATTCCAACCCTCAAAAAAAAAAAAATTGTGTCAAGTAATTGTGGTGTCTAGCAAAATAGTGGTTTACGAACAATTCCCTGTATATCGCATCGAGTTTCTGTGATGCTTTCGCTCCAGGGCCAGTTCACTAGTTTTGAAACCGCAGTCTCTCGTGCGTAAAGGTGTTTCCACTCTTAAAAACTACTATTTCTATTGGGGTTTATCAATGAACTGATCCAAACAGCTCTAAATATGTAATAATATAGTTTCACATTATTTTATGACAAAAATAGGCTGTTCTTATAATAGGTTTAGGTTTAACTTGGTCTTGGCCTTATAAACATTGGTCAAAGAATTTCAACATATCATTTGCCGTAACAAAACAGTTTTTAACAAAGATAGAACGGTCTGATTGTTCACAAAATTACTTCTAAAACGTCCCTCACAGACAACGGAATCAATCACACACAGATTACGATCGCCTACCATTTGTTCTCGTAACGGCTACCTATTTGGTGTCATTGAGACAACTCGATGTACATACATTGTCTTCGGAAGGGTTAACTAATGGAAACTTGGACAGGAATCAGGCTGTTTGGTTACGTATGTCATTGTCGTTTCGGTCATTATGGGTTATTTGTATCAGTAATGTTGGTTTTAATTCATGGTGGAATGAGGCGGTCTAAAAATAAAACAATGGTGCCGATTCTCTTGTCACAAAATTCTCTAAACTAGACTAAAAATCACCAAAATTTAGTTTATTCCTGTCAAACGACGATTTCCCATTCTGAAATTGACTAAAGTGACACAACTTAACTAAATTTTAGTTTGACAGCACTAAGATGGCACTGAGATTATAATTTAGTGAAAATGGCAATTTTGCTATTCTGAATTTTACGTTTTTCACCAAAAATTTTGATTGTCTTAACTAAATCTGACTATTTTTAATCGCGATTAAAAAGGTGTGGAATAAAATTAGTTGTCATGAACTAAAATTCACACCAACACCTCGACTTCAGATGCAAAAACGGTACTGTATCTTTTTTTCTTTTCTTTTGCTTATATCTCGAAAACGGTGTGTCCTATCGCAAAAATAATGAAAATTTCGACCCCCTTTGCAACCCGTAAACCTATAAAACTCAACGTGTTGGTAATATTTTTTTATATTTTCCATACAAAAAGTAAAAAATTCCATACAAAACAAGTCGAGGCCGCACATAATGCGCGCCTACGGCTCTAAAAAAAGATTACGTGGTACGGCAAACAAGTACCACGTGGAGTCGCAATAATTGTCAAATTTGATTTTAGATGTGTCAAAATTATTTTTAAATTTAGAGATTTTATTTTGCAGAATAGCGTTAAGATTCTCATAGCCAAAAGTAAGGAATTTTAGTGATAGTTTAGTTAGTTTAGTTCGGTGTACAACAGAATCGGCACCATTGTCAATCTTTGTTAGTTATACGATCAATTATTATTTTATGATGACATAAGTCAATTAGAAACTATGTTCTTTACAAGTTGTGTTGTCTTCGTTCCTCAAGAGAATTTTACTGAGGTAATAAGGAAGGACCATTTGCAATTATTGTTTTGTAGCGGTATCTACATCGCCACATGCGAACTACGCATCACACTGACGTCACGTAAAATTCTGCATCGCGCAAGCAGAGTTTACCGCGCAACTAGCATAATATATAGGTACAACGTTCCGCCATCAATCGCCGGCCAGTTGCCCACCAGACACAACACCCGTCTGGTCGGAGGATCCTCCCTTTTCTATGGAAGTATGAGTGAACTTTACACCCTGTTCCTCATACCTCTATAGTTTAAAGTATCATTTACTAACATAACTAGAATACAACATAAGGACATGATTATTGGAATCGTGCTCGCGCACAAGCAACCGCGAAATTTGTAACCCTCAAATCTCTATTTTTAAAGTTCCGCTTTAGGGTTCGACACACACCGAAATAATACGGACTTTTATGTTCGGCCATAATCACATCCTTTCGTGTTAAAATGTCTCAATTAGGTACGGGAGGATGTGTGGACACGGTTGGATTTAACGACTTTTGAATATGACGCTTTTGATGGTCGCGCCCGATTGGTGGCTGTGATGAGAGTGTTATCGCTTTGTTCGCTTGTTCATTTGTTACCAATGTGTGGCCAATGTTTGGCGTGTTGAGTTGTTGGTGAGTGCCACCAATGTTGCTCTAAAGTTACACGGTAGGGAAACGTCTTACTTTGATACAAGAGTAGGTCAAGTAATCAAAACCGCAAACAGATTATATGATTTTCAATTCGCCATTTTGAGAAGTTTTATTTTGTGAATAACCTGCTAGCTATTACATAACAGTTACAAATATAGGAGTGCTCTACATTGGACATAAACAAAAACACCGAACACTAGTACACTCGCACACAGTTCATTTACCCGTAATACACTGCAACAATGAAGTTATTTCGCCCCCGCATTGATCTGTATCAAATCTATCGACACCTACGTGCATTGTCGATCTAATGAATGTATAATGAAAGCCGATATGAATATAAATAACTTAAAATGAATATTGTCATGAAGAAGCTGTGTTTGATTGTAGTCGTCGGTATTTGTAATTTCGATCAAGTGTAGTTTATAGAACTTTTTGTGTATTCATGAATTATAAACGGAATTAGATTATTCATAATGTTATTAATATCAGAGAAGTTGGGATGGACTGTGAGAGCGGTATAAGTTGTTTCTGGACTCCCAACGTGATAATATTATTTCGTAATTTATTTAGGAATATAAATTGGAACTGAATGTTGTAAATATGGGTTTGATAAATACATTATGGAATGTAATATGTGCCGACATACTGGCCATCATGTTGATGACGTCATTGTTCCGAATTTGAATTAAATACAATTTAAAATGTTATAGACTTTTTTATAATAGAAAAAGTGCAGGATGCTCGAATAAGAAGTTCGGGAGGTATTTTAAATGCGAAATTAACTCTGTCTGTATGTTACCTTTTCACACCTAAAACAATGAACAGTTTATTATGAAATTTGACAGATTGAGATAGGTAGTCTGGTGCCTGGAGAAGGACATAGACTACTCTTCATCCTAGATCTTTGTGTAAAAAAAGATGAAATACAAAATACACGCACATGAAGCCGTGAGCAATAGCTAGTTTCTTAATAAGTTACGCGGTGAAGAATGACTCGATAATAATTATTAAAAAACATCTCAACAAACGCGAATCGGTGTAATAAATCTGTGAATAAATAAAAGCGAGGCCCCTCCGTCTCTGCCCTCCCACGTAGGGTCAAAATAAAGGGCCTAATGAGGCCGCTCATGGCCTCCGTAAGTTATTCGTGTTACTTATTTAGTACTCTTATTACAATTGGAGCCTTTGCGGATTGAGTCTCATTTGTTTCTGGTCTTAATTTTATTGTGGAGATTATTTTATTTTATGAGGTCAAGGTATTCATGGACAGTCCGTGATAAATATCTACTCGTCAGTTTTTTTTTTGTGTACGCTGTATGTTAATGATAAATAATTAGCATATAACAATAAGGTATGTATTATTCTCGACTGAAAAGAGAATGGTTTTGCTATGCTAACACAAAATAAACAAAGCTCAGCTATCAAATATCTCAAAAACTCATTACAAGAAACAATATTTGCTGAAACGCAGAATCCCTAATAAGTAAGCAGATATCATCGTTTCCATTTTAATAAATAATCTCACTCGGTGTAATGCCGGCTGGAAAACAAAGCGAAAGAAAAATCCGCCCGCGCTTTCCGCACGAAGTAACCGTGTAGTGCAAGGGGGACTAAGTTTTAACACGAGACGACCTACAACTCTAGTGCTCTGGCGACTCATTAGGGACCCCGCTCGCGAGGAAGGGGCCTGAGGGGACTCAGCCCAAGCAAAAGGGGTTCTTCAGCTTTTGAGAGCCATCCGTGTGCGCGTGTAACTACTACGTCACTATACATCACAGACTAACAATCGTTGCTCCCCAAAATTGATGCGCTGGATTATTCGTCCAACTTTTCTTGGAGCTTATATTATCCTGTAGCATAAAGAATGGAGACGTGAGTGTACTGTGCAATAATAGTACCTGTCGTCACGGCAGTTAGGTCGCGAGTTTCTCGCAGTACTAGAACGTTGTGTGGCTACAATTCTCCGCTCACATATTTCAGACTTTGTAGTCTCTGTTAATTTGAAATTGTCTTAATTTGTTTTGTCTGAGAGGCACATTTGTTTCTTGGCCTCTAGGGTGTTTGTATTTACAACGGAACGTGGTCTCTGCTGTCTTGATGTGAAGTTTAAGTTATGCTTTAATTAAAATTAATACAGTTCCTAACATTTTACATTAAAACTCAAATTCTTCATCTTTACTTTATGGCGTTAAAGGTTAATTTCCCGGTGACAATATTTAACTGGGTAGGCAGCCTTGACAAGGACATCCAAACCAACTCAACCTGTATGACTAATCGTTAATTTGTTGTTCAAATCTTGCGCTTTATACCTAAACCGATGAAAAACTCACTAACAGCTTAGTTCCTTCCCCATATAATACAATAATATAATTTATTTATTACCAGCATTATCCAAGAAAATGCCAATAAATTCAACAGATTACAAGTAGCGCTACTGATTCCCCGATCGACCTCGTAAAGTTTTATTTAAGCCATTTCTATACGCTCTCGTTAGCTCGCTTCTTGTATTTTAACCGTGGCTTTGGCGCAGACTCTAATATATTGTAGGACATTGTCACATAAATTGTCACTTTAAATGCCCGTAAGATTCTAACACGGAATGCTCATAAAGAAATGTGTAAGAGGACCTTTGTGGTGTAATGTAGACAATCTGGTTCGAGTAGGAAGTGTTACCAATCGCAGCACATTGTTTATGCATCGACTGTCTGTAAACGGCTTAAGTTTGCGCGGGAATCGAGACATTAAGGTAGGTAAAGTCTTCATGAATCTGTTTCTATGTGTATGTAATCTGGAAGAGTCTGTTCTGTTGATACGTTTTAAAGTCTCTTGTATCAGTCAGAATTCGCTTAGTAAAAAGACCTACCATTTTACCATCTTTTGTCATCATCTAAAATGGTGTATCCGAATATGAACAAAAGGACTGATTGTAATTATTTTATTTTATTATTATATTAGAGAAATAAACAGCTAACGTATTCAGTGTTCTTAAACAATATGAAATTGAAGGCCATTTACAAGTCTCCACTGATAAAATGGTTACAATCAGTCCTTAAACCGAAAATTCGAAGACATATCCTTGACTGACTGCCCTTAGGTGTAAATTAAGGACAAATTCCGCCCTCAGAAACAAGGCTAAAATTCCAGCAGATGGAATATTAATAATATGACGAAAGCTACTATTCAAGTCTATGAATGTAGGTTCCCAAAATAAGTTATCATAATCAAGCCACAAAATAATATTACCATACCAATATAGATTCTCGTTACTAGCAAAATTACTTCCATTTTCGATACAAACATGGTTCCAAACTCCGCCAAATATCCAAGCTGGACCCAGAGTAACGACATTAAGACGTTTCGAGATACCCCAAACACTAACTTATTAGATGCAGACAACATTGATCGAGTGCTGCATAGAGCAAATATTCAGTTTCGACACCCTTCGGCTTCCCTACAGGCCATCTATCGTTAAAGGCTAAACCTCAGACAAATCTACACTCGGTCCGAGTCCCATCACTCTTAATAATGAAGGATCATGATGTAGATTGATAAGCGAACCCTTAGGCCGAGATGTAGAGGGTTTGATTCCGTAGATGTGCCCGGTGAAAATGATTTAAGGCCTTTTTTGTTGGGGGGTTTAGAAACAGGTATTTATTTGTTTGATTACAAGAAAATGTGTAGGCTAGTGGTGACTAGTCAAACTTAAGTATGTCAAGAAGATTACTCCGGTGCTCACAATAATCAAACAAGAAATTGAGACCACTTATAAAAAAGACCCAAGGAGAAAGAGTAGAATAATATTGAAAGCTATCCAAAATATAAGCATATTATTATAATGTGCACAGCAAAAACATGGTATGATTCAGAAAGTGCAAAAGAGAATGGAAACAGAATAAATAACATAAACATATAATATGTTATACGTTTGTCACGAAAGTAGGACAAGAAAGAATTAATGGAATGCAAGGTTGTTATAGAAGCCATAGATAGGTGACGATGCCGAAAATATCGAGTTACTAGTGTTACTAATATCAATCGGGTCTTGACAGTATATTTCGTTCGTTTGAAGTTTTTTGAAAAGATTTGATAGCGTCAGCATTATCGCAATGTAATAAACAACATAATTTTTGACTATGATGATGATATTTCTGACTTTTGAAAATAGCCAACTGTCCAAAATTTCATCAAGTTAATTACAACTTTGAAACATATACTAGGAAATTTAATTGGCTTTATAGCGCTACGGTCAGCACAGCAAAATAAAAAAACGTCCCTGAATTTACATTACTCTTTTAAACCGTCTAATATTTCATCGCTCTACGTACAGTTCGTACTCATTACTTAAAAGGATTACAATTTTATCCTGTGCGAGGTCCGGACTATCGGCTGCGTTACTTGATCTCCTCTCCTTTAGATCTACTGTAATGATTGATGCGTTGCGGATTTACTTTAATGTAATTAATGAGCCCATGTGACATGGGTCCTCTTTTACCCTTATTTATATATTTTGCATTTTCTATTTTGAAAAAGTTTTTCGTTATTTTATTTTGAAACTTTTTAGATGGATTATACGGGAATGTGAGCTGCTGAATCAGCCAAAAATTACGGAAGCATCGAGAAAGTTCTTTGCATTTTAGTTTGAATTCTTTGCTTACTTAATCACCCATCATTATCCATATCAATTTAATTCTTTGCTGTACCTAAATACAGGGGCAAAAATGTTTCAGCAAAATTACCGTTGCGATAAAAACCATCGCTTCGCCAAAAACGAAGCCGGAAATTACTTTAAAAATATTCAATATAATGTACAAACTTCGCTTCCACACCGTTTTAATAATAATGCGGCAATAATCATCTATAAACATTCTCAGTTTCAAGATTACTAAAAAGACTTATACACGCGACTCGGGGAGCTTCTAAGTATATTTTAATTTAATAAATTGTAAAGAAAATGCAAGTACGTACATCGTTAGAGGCACGTGCCTCTAAAAAAAACAGGAAAGGTGGTCGTTAAAATTTCTGCATGGGTCAACGTGAAGCTTAGGCACACGAGGGGACAAATTCGGCGATCCATGGACATCATTATCGTACACTGTACCGTTTTAGATGATATTTTACTCAACAATACACTACATAGGACAGAATATAAAAAAAGAAAATTCTACTACGGAGTTTATCGCTGAGATTCTGAATTCAATATTTTTTGTTGTCTCCTGTGAATTGTGAACAAGTGACAGATTTATTTGATACTAAAATGAAGGCTCGATATATTTATTTGGTATTCTGCGGATCCTTTTGAGAATTCAGTGGAAATCAAATAGGTTTTTTCGGTTATCAATATCCACAATACCTACTTGAATGATGTTATGATGCTTGTTACAAATAAAAATTCTAATTATGGAAAGGGTTACGATAGTGGTGTAAAAGTACCAACAAATACTAAATGTTTCTATAATATGCAACCTACGTTATAAAAAATTTAAGTAATTTGTTATTGCAACATTGAGTCGGTATTTAACTGCAATAAAAACCACGGCACAAACCTTCAAGCGTCCAGAAAAGACGAAGGAAAATAATAAACAATAACTAAAATAAACCATATTAATAGAACCAAGGAAACCCTCACTTAAGACGCGATTTACTAAACGATCAAACGTTAAAAACTGTGATCAAGTAAATGGTCCAAAACGTCCATCGATTTGGCCGGAAAGCGGTTATTTCGATGCCCATTTCTTCATGGCCGGAAAAAATACTCATTTGGGACATCCACCAGGTACCTATATAGAGCGAAAATACTATCATTATAACCCAAAGGTCTTCGTGAACCGTCCAAAATATATGTTAATTCCGTTTAATTATTTTTATTACAGAATATTTTGGGTCTTGAGAAGATCCTTTATTACTTTACGGTCTAAGATTAGGTAGGTAGATACTTTAATCTTGTTACGTTCTTTTGTATTACTCACAATTACAGGGTAGCACAATCAGCCTATAATGTTCCCACTGGTGGGACACAGGCCTCCTCTCGGTGAGAGGGAGTGGGCCGTAATCCACCACGCGGGCCCAGTGCGGTTTGGTAAATGATAAATGATTTTATTTCTGTAAGTAGGTTTGAACAAACACTTTTACACGTCAATCATATTTTTTTTAAACTAGATGGGGTCGGCGTTTCCTATCTGACTACTCTGAGAAGAAAGGCCGAAACAAACTCAGAGGTCACAGTCTCTTTTAAAGTCCAGACAAAATCTTGGTCAGGTCATGTGAAAGCTATGTAGATCGGTGTCTGCAATGGTCTTTTGAGGAAAGAACCACACAGATTGAGTGGACCTGTCCAGTCAGTGCACGCAATTGTCAGTAATCGTGCAGCTCAACTTAGACTCAAGGAGCTCAACGATTCGACGAACAATACCAAAGAAAGGACATTTGAGTAGGCCGCATAAATTACTCAAACTGCCAGATCATGATTACGTTGAGAAAAATACAAAAATAAATATAAATAAATCAATGACCGACATAGTTCTCACATTCACAATAATTAGAATAATATTATAATAATCTTTGAGGACCATGTAGATTTGTGTCTGAAATGGTCTTTTGAGGAAAGAACCACACAGATTGAGTGGACCTGTCCAGTCAGTGCACGCATTTGTCAGTAACCGTGCAGCTCAACTCAGAACTTAAGGAGCTCAACGATTCGACGAACAATACCAAAGAAAGGACATTTGGGTAGGCCGCATCAGGTACTCAAACTGCCAGAACATGATTAAAACTGCAACAAAAACACACATAGTCCTCACATTCACAATAATTTAAAATAATATAATACTTTAAATAGTAAATATTAGTGTCATTGTATATGTAAATAAGTATAGATACTTATAGCAAAGATTATAAGTAAAAATAGTTAGCGAAATAATATAAATTAACATTGCCTGTGCTTTATTGGAGCAACTCAATCCCAAGCCTTTTTGTCCTCAATATAGTCTTTGACAGTATAATAGGCATTCTGGCATAATTTCCTTTTTATAAACGATTTGAATTTATTAAGGCTTAGTGCTTGAATGTGGCTAGGAAGTTTATTATAAAAACGTATACATTGGCATCTAAACGAGCCACCTATTTTCTTGAGCCTGGTAGTAGGAACAACAAATTTGTGCTTGTTCCTAGTATTTAAATTATGGATATCACTGTACTTTTTAAACAGATTAATATTTTTTATGTGCATACAAAAGATTTTCATAAATATACTGAGAAGGCACAGTCATTATATTAATCCCTTTAAATTTGTCTCTGAGGGAGTGTCTGGGACTTAATTTATAAATTGAACGAATTGCCCTTTTTTGTAAAACAAAAATCGTCTGAATATCGGCGGCATTTCCCCACAACAGAATACCGTACGACATTACACTATGAAAATAACTAAAGTATACTAAACGGGCTGTCTCTAAATCAGTTAAACCACGAATTTTCCTAACGGCGTATGCTGCAGAGCGAAGGTAGATGTCACATGTCTTAAAATTTTTGGTTCTAGGACATGCCGGTTTCCTTATGATGTTTTCTTTCGTCGTTTTGAGAAAAGCGCCTGTCTGGGTTTGAACCTATGACCTACAACTCGTAAGTCGCGGCCGTTACCACTGGACCACCACTCACTGCTCTCCCAATTACATGATAATTTGCCTAAAATAATGTTGCATTCTAAGGAGAATTACGGGTCTGCTAATTATGGGTCGGTGTCAAGTATATTTGTAGCGGTCCGCTTTGCAAACTATGCTAACATAAAACACATGCTTTTGTTTTGTAAAAAAGAATCAGATCATAAAAATTGTAATACATAATCATTTCTTGAATCATTTTAACATTTATTGACTCAGTATCCTTAACGTCTTTTGAAATGAAAAACTTCCCTGATTGATATTTAATAGGCGATCGTTTGCCGTCGTGCGGACACCTTGGCCTCCACGATAATTTGATCTAATAAAAAATTAAAAGCATTTCGAAAACATCATAATGGTAACAACAGTATAATTGCTTAATGGCAACCTTAATTTGTGATTCCATATTATTTATTCATGAGCCGAACATCGCCGATCTTCACATGCGATCGAGCGTTTGCAGCGAGCCCCGAAATTACCTATCCCATTATGTCATCAACCGTTTTATGAATCTAAATTCTTTATGATACGAATTAAGTATCTTTTTATAATGGACTATGGTTGCTTACACCCTCGATTAACTGTAATAACCGTTTAACAATCTGTACAACTGAATATGAAGTTTCTTATTCTTAGTCATACTTTATTAACTTTAGGTCAAAAATGGTGGAGGTCGATTCCATGAATGAGCATCACCTAAGCGCGTTTTGATTATGGTAATCATGATGAAGGATGTATTTAGCGAAATTATTTAACTTATTATTTTAATGCGCGATTTCCAGAATTGATATGAATCACAATGTGGCCATGATAATGCTAATGAGGATCATTTACTCGGGCACATTTTTATAATTAGGGTATGGAATTCGGGAAGTCACAAAAGACAAAAACGTAATTGTTAGTAGTCAGGAGGATAAAATCAGATGATTTATTAATGACTGTTGAGGTGCTCTGTGTCAATCAGACGTGGGTACAATTGTTGGTTTATTTTGGCAAAATGTGACTGTCTAATAAACTAGACATAGGTATCATTCTATTGACTTATTAAATAAAAAGTAATATTTTTAAATAAAAAATACAAATGAGTGTGATAAATTGCAACACTTTGGAGCATTTTCAGCAAAATTGCGTTATTTATCCTTTTTCTCTTATTGGTTACCTACTAATAGATTTTTAAAGTTAATATCTTATTGTTATTACACTGAACACTGGCCGATAGAGTAATTTGTATAGTTATTTTGAATTACATACAAAAGGTCTTCTTATAATAAAACAATGTAAATGTAATTTAATTATTGCGAACCTTCAAACTAGAATTTAATAACAGACCCATTGAATAGAATTCTCACCGTCATTAAAGCCATATCACTTTCAATTTAAAAAGCAATTGTGTAAAAAATACAACGTCACACGGTATAAAGGGTTCAAATATACACTCCTAATTGTATTTAAACATAACGGTGAAACAAAAGATAGTCATTTTAAAGTCAAACGTTTGGGAACCCATCAGGTTCGACAGCACGATCGTTGGCCCGTAAAATTAAATGCTAATACAAATTATTATATTCAAACTATGCATAATGTGCCTAACAACATTATAATAAGAACCCCGGGAAATGAGATCGCTCGTAGCGATGACTAATTTGAGTAATTCGTGAATAGATCTCTATACTTTTTTTGCTCATTGTACCCATTTTTGAACACGGAACTCGCATTGTATGTAATTTAGAAACGTACCGTCAGTAAATAAACCGCCTTTTTGATGTTTTGTTTTAATAACGAAGGTATTGAAAGCTTGATTATCACACCGTGAAAATATTAATAATTATCATGGCGGCCTTTTGTGTTGTTTATTTTGTATCACGGGTGCTGTTGTCTTGTTATTTATACGGATAATTGTTTCAAAGTTGAACATAGTATGATTTGGGTGTTGGGTGTCTTCTGTTGCTTTGTTACTTTACCTGTTATTGAGATGGTTGTGACTGCCCCATTGGCCTCGTGGTAGCAAGCGCGACTGCTAGCGTAGGGTTCTGGGTTCGATTCCCAGATAGGGCAAAGTGTTATTGGGTGAATTTGGCGGTGTGATCCCCCGTGCCTCGGAAATCACGCGTGCCTGATCTCTCTCCAGTCGTATCGGATTACGTGACATCCCATCGGAGTATGAGTGTGACAGAAGAGGTAGTGCACCTGTGTCTGCGCACACACTTGTTCACTAATATCTCTCCCGCGCCGAAGAATAGTCTCCGTTGAAACTGGCCGCCATAGCCGAAATAATGTCTGGAGGACTATTTATTTATTTATTGTGATGGTTATTTTGTACCTTAATGGTATCATTATTGTCTTCACGGGAGACAAATTTGCTGGCGTATAAAGCGACAAGAATCAATAAGTTCGATTCTATAATTTTCACAAAACAAAGAATCAAGGTAGTACTTTTCAATGAATTAATCATTGTGATGTAAATTTAATATCTTAATTAAATTACATCAACGTGTTGAAGAAAACAGAGTAAGTAATTAAACGTATACGTGTACATATTAGTATTAAAATTAATCTTAATCCAATAAAATCCAATGAAACTCATTTAGAACATCTTACACAAATGTGAAGATTAGGTAGGTACTCTTCAAAACCTAATTAAGAACTAAGTAGTATTAAATAGATATGCGATACTTCAGAAAGTCTAAATGAAGAGTTAACGTGTTTATCGAAAGGAGAAAGTTTTAATGAATACTTAGCTCGCGGTAATTCATTGTGTGCGACAGATGTTTGCTCTAATTAGTTATAGTTTTCAACTACTTAATTATGTTTAGCTGGAAGAGGAGTTTAGATTTTTGAAAGGAATTTATTAAAATGTTTATAATGTTGACTTCTGAATAGACCTGTGAAGTCCCGTTCATACTTTGAAGTCAAAATTATCACCCAGTTTATGAATTAAGAATTTAAGGGGCCACATTGAAGTAATCGCCTTTAGTAATGCTAAAGCAGGGTTTGCCAAGTTCTCAACTTCAAATTCTCAATTCAGAAACCGGGTGTATTTAAGGCCATTTTAAAGATAAAACACATGATGGACATGATGATGGAGAATTGACAATGTTGAGGAGACTAGTGTTGTATTTCAATTCAAATTGGTTAAAAAGTGAACTTATTATACCAAACTAAATTTAAACAGCGTAGAAAATCATATATCACAAGACATTATAGAATTTTCCTGTGCTCATTTTTCCCTCACAGCCAGAGACGCTTTTATACCTTATGAAGAACCGATACGCCTCTTGAAGCCACATGCCCGCTAAGTACCCATGCTTGTACTCTGTAAAGGCTATATCAGACTTCAAGTAGAACAACTTGTTAGCCCATCGCCTTTAAGTGCTGTAGAACTCCATTTTCCCCAGTTAGCTTGAGAGCAGCATCAATTCAATATACTTGGTCTGTCTATGTGCTTGCACAAGCAATTATGCGTCATGTGGTTTGTCAAGATGTATTGTTATAGGAAATAATGGAAGGTGGCTTGTTTTGGTTAAAATATTATTATTTTGGCAGAATTCAGTCAACTACAATTTAAGTTGGATGACTTTCGATAGGTCAGTTAAATAAGTATAAATCATTTATGCTAAAATTGTACCAAACCTATTTCAAGCTTACCATTGAGCACCGCAGCAAATATCATTTCGTTTCCTACTTGCTTACAAAACATGTAAAATAATCTTTACTAAAATATATCAAGAACTTACTACTTAGGTCCTAACATGCCAACCCTTTCAAAGGCAAATATGTCAGATACACTTATTTACCCCAGAAGCCTTACCATATCAAATCTGTGAATGACGCAACATCGAAAACGTAAGAAGCTCTTCAATATTTGCATATTATTCCAAGGACTACAGTGTAAGGTTATGTAGCTATACGGTTATATGCTTACCAATATGCGGCCGGAGTCTGTCATAACATACAGCAATCCAATATCAAACATACACAAGGCGGGGCAAAGTGGAGGAGGCTTAGGTCGTGGAGCGATCTCTGACACGATGCAAGACGGTTAGAGGCTTGTCATTGTACCTATATTGATTTAGATGGAGTGTTGACTAGTCTAAATTGTGGTAGGACGTTGATTAGGTTTTAAAGGTAGAGCTTCAGTTGGTTTAAACGACAATCCTATAAGACGTTTCTGATGGTGCAGTGTCTATGCCCGAAACAAGACCGATTGTTTGGTACAAAGTGGTGGAGACTGACTATACCTACCTAGTGAGTATAACGTCACATAAAGCGGTGGAAATTGACACTCAACAAATTCCACTAAAAGATTCCCGTACTAAACAAAATAACTCAAAAGCAAGAAAGGAAAGAAAACATAAAGAAATGATTTACAACACCACAATAATAAGTTGGAGCCTTTACTTAACGACTACTAATCAGGAGATGACATAATAAAAGCGAAAAAAAGGAATCCCTAGCATAAAATAAATATTCGAACAGGGATCCTTTCAGATGACGTCGTACAAGCATAAATATTCTTTGAGTTGAATGAAACCGGGGATGCTGGACTGTAAGTAGCGGTTAGACTTTATGGCCTTTCTTAAAGCCTGCTTTCTGAAAGCTTAGGGAATCAATGTTAGGAAGTTGTAGGGGCCTCGTGGTTGTTACCATTCAGATTGTTCATGCGATGGGCGAATTTAAGGTAAGAAAGGAAGTCTTTTCTTGTCTCCATAAGATAACCACAACACAATCGATCACTGCTACATACTCTATCTATGAGGAAGCCCGTGGTTAATTTAGATTATATTTTACGAGCTTTGGTCGGTTTCGGTGAAGGGGTTGATGGGAAAGAGAGGAATGGGTTATACAAGCGTTTCTTTCTATATTCACCACAACCATCCATACCGTAAGTAAAGCGCAACTCTTAAGGCGGCGATGAATCTGTTATTCTAGTTTAAATAAATCATAGTACCTATTTTCTATCAAAGGCCGAGATTTTTCTTTTTTTTTCTGCTAAAAGTTTATTTCATGTGAAATGTCAGAAACAGCCATAAGAAGGTTAAAATTAAAAACATAATTCTCTAATTCAAAGTTAGTAGGTGCAACCTACCGCACAGCACCTCGCAGCATTTAAATGCAAAGCCATAAGTGCTAACCAACGATTATCCAGATTATATGACCATTATAAATCATCTAATACTTAGCCCTTTCCTCGGCACTTCGATAGGAGCCCGTATGAACTATGAACTATAAAATTGAAGCATTGCCTTTATCACACAAAAGGGCTCCAGATCTCGTTATATAGGTCCAACAATGGCGGTTCTGCCGTAAAAATTGCAAATAGGCCGGTTTTTATTATGGATGTGCCCCAGTAATGAGATGGACCGACGGAATTTATTGTACTAAAAGTGAGTAATATCAAAATTCTATATTAAGCTTTTAGTATTGGGTTCGAAGGCAAAAAAGTGATGTACAGGATGGATGATTGAGATGGGATTTCGGGACGAGAGCGAAATTGCTATTATAAATAGAGCAAAGTGGCATTTTAAATTTAATTTAAAAGCCCCAATTTAAGCAAGAAATTGAATCCAACATTTTTTTGCAAAAATGTCAGCATAATTATAGCATTTTGAGACCGAAAAGGCACTTTAAAAAAAAACTTAATACTAAAATATGCCCCCTATTACATGAAATTTAAACGTAACTGGCGAAATAAGGATGTACTTCAGAGGTACACCTCTGCCTAATCCTTCGGGCTTACAGGCGTGATATTATGAATGAATTATTATTATTTAAAGTTTTCCTGCCTTTAACATTCGATTATCGCCCTAAAGTCGCATCTCAAAAATTCACCTAGTATAATTTTATACCTGTCGCAGGTCACGAACGAATGTTGTGATACAGATAGCAGTTTAATTAGAGACTAGACAAAGGAGAGAGAGCAAACACCTTATTATTGGCTTTTGTCAATCTGAAATAATAGACTGAGGTCTGGGTCGAAACAGTGAGACAAATAAATATAAAAGAAAGATAAGAGAATCATGATTCTTTCGTTAAATTGTAAACATATTTACACACTTTTCTTGCTTGTTTGGTGTAAATAACGCAGGTATGTTTAGAAATAAATTCAAAATTAACTTTTATATTAACTTGCATGATGTTATCTTTATTTTACACAAATAATAATAGTTATATAAAATATTTACCTACACAGTTTTTTGCTTTTTTGGTGTAAATAACGCAGAGATGTTTAGAAATAAATTCAAAATTTTGTATAACTTTTTTATAGGTCATCTAATACGGTTGAGCGTGCCCGTCTGCTGGCTGTGGGAGAATGGGAGTCAGCCTTGTGGCTTCAGGCGCTCCCGTCCTCCACCATAGGCACTAATATGGATGACTCATCATTTCGGCTCGGTACGTGTCTCCGCTTGGGCGTACCTTGTGTTGCTCCGCATCGTCACTGTGGTGAAACTGTCGACAGTCTCGGGCACTATGGCCTGTCCTGCTGTAGGAGCGCAGGTCGCATAGCACGGCACGCCAGCACCAACGATATTATTCGTCGAGCCCTTGTCATCGCCGGCGTACCAGCGGTATTAGAGCCAAACGGCTTGGTACGTGACGATGGGAAGAGACCAGACGGCATGACGTTGTTGCCTTGGAAGGTGGGTAGGCCTCTGGTGTGGGACGCAATCATTACGTCATCTCATGTTGCTAGCACGGCGGGCTGTGCTGGCGCCGCTGCTGCGGCTGCTGAGACCCTCAAGCGGCGCAAATCCTGTAACCGTATAGGTAACTACAGTTTTGAGCCGTTTGGGGTTGAAACGCGAAAAAGGATACGCGCACTCGGGCCTCATGATTCGAGAATCATGAGGCCCGAGTGCGCGTATCCTTTCTCGCAGACTGGTCGACACTTAACGTGACCAGAGGGCTGGGTTGTTTTTTGGCCAAAGAATTAGCATTGCCATTCAACGTGGCAACGCTGCCAGCCTTCTGGGCACGTTTCCGGATGACAGCGATGCGGACGAATACTCTGACGCCTAAGTTTCCTTTTGTTTCTGTATTTATTTGTATAGTTAGTTAGTTATTTAATTTAGTACCTAGTGTAAATAGTTAACTGTAATTGTAAAATAAACTTTTGTATTAACTTGCATGATGTTTGTTATCTTTGTATTCACGTTTTAGAAATAAACACAAGAAAATATGAAGTTTTTTTTTTAATATATTATGGGTTAAATATAAATAACACATTTGCATCCCCCAAAGCGTACCTAAATGCAGGTGCATAGAATAGCAACTACACCCAAATTTCAATAAATAAGGTAAATCCCATATAAAGTGAGCCTAGTGCCATCAACCGTGTACAAATTCTGACTGCATTGAAACTAGTTTTTTTTAACGTCATTTAAATACCTATCTATAAAATATTTTTAACATTAACAAGACAAAGACATTTATTCGTAGGATACGGTACTTACAAAGTTGTTACATAAATGGTATAGTTCTCGACATATCCACCGCTAGACGCAGCATACGAATATTTACATGTAATAATTGATACTAAAATGAATATTTAGTACTTATCATAGTTTAAGTTAATTTTTATACACACAGACTTATACCTAACACTAATGACACATTATACTCTAACGAAACTTACATTCTAATAAAAGCAAAACAAAACCAAAAAAATGTGCAGACTGTACCTATAATATAAATTATAATAATATAAAACACAACATTAACATTTAGAATCATAAAAATATAAAAAAGTGTATAACATATTAATAATATCGTAGGTACCTATTTATCATCAAAAAATTCTTTTATTGAGTAAAAACTCTTATGTAGTAGCCACGATCTCAACTTATTTTTATAAAAATGCAGGGGTGTCTCTCTGATTGGTTTTGGAATATGGTTATATATTTTAATTGACATTAAGTAACTGTTTTTATAATGAAGAGTACTGTTGCAAAATTGGTTTTTTAACTTAGTGGGGTCCCTTTTTGTAAATCGATTGTTTTCTGTTACTGTTGAGAAGAAGTGTAAATTTTTTTTAACGAAAATTCCTGTTTCTAAAATGTACATACATGCTAGAGTTAGAATCTTTAGGTTTTTAAAAACTGGTCTGCAGCTCTCATATGGAGGTATCCCAACAATTGCTCTCAGACATCTTTTTTGTGCTATGAAGGCTCTTGGGACATGTGTCGAGTTACCCCATAGGAGTAAGCCGTATCTCAGTACAGACGCTACATAGCCATGGTAGGCGTTGAGTGCAGCTTCTTCATTTGCTGTTTTGCGTAGCTGTTTTAGCGCGTATACGAAGCTGTTTATCCTTTTACATAGGTTGTCAATATGGACTCCCCATTTACAATTTTGATCTAACGTTAAGCCTAGAAATTTGATGCTATTTTCTCTATTTATTGTTTCATTATTGTGTACTAAATTAATTTTTAGAGGGCTTTGTTTGTAGTTTGCAAATTGAATGAATTTTGTTTTAGACAGATTTACTTTAAGGTTGTTTTCATTTAGCCAGTTTATTATATCGGTAATGGTTTGCTCTACTTCCTGTTGGTGTAGTGTTTTGTCAATCTCGGGTATTATTACTGAAACATCATCGGCAAATAGCACGCATTTATGTTTTGTTATATTGGGTAAGTCATTGATGTATAACAGGAAGAGAAGAGGCCCAAGTATACTTCCTTGAGGCACTCCTGACCCATTGTGACGGAATAAGGATCTGTATGATATTGCAACAAATTTATCGCTAATACGAGATACTTCAACACACTGTTGTCTATTGCTGAGATAACTTTTTAGCCATTCTAGTGCAGGACCTCTAATTCCATAGCGCTCGCATTTATCAAGAAGTGTTTCGTGATTAACGAGATCAAAAGCCTTGCTCATATCAAGGAAAATAACTGAAACAGAACCTTACCTTACTAGAGAGAATGCTGCTAAAGTGGTTGACTTACCTTTTTGAAACCCATTTTGTTCTTCATTTATAATTTTATGTTTGTTTATAAAATGGATTAAACGACTATGCATTATTTTCTCATACATTTTAGAGAACATTGAAATTAGTGTGATGGGTCTATAATTAGTTTTATCTAGTGTACTCTTACTTTTATGAAGGGGTTTTACTATTGAAGATTTTAGAATATTAGGGAAGATACCCTCAAATAAAGATAAGTTAATTGTGTGACACAGTATTGGTGATATAATTTTAGCGCATAGTTTCAGTATGTGGGTGGATATCTCATCATACCCTACCGACTTTTTATTATTTAAAGATATTATTGTACGAAACACTTCAGTGTCAGAACAAGGATTCAAAAATATACTGTAGTCGTTCCGTGCGGGTTGAGATGTAAGGATGCTTTTGGTAGGTTGAGGTGTTGTGTTAGAAATATCAATGAAGAAATTATTCAATGAGTTGGTTATTTGAGTTGGGTCATTTAAAATTAAGCCGTCGTGATCTAATGCGTCTATTTGATTAAATGTTTTGTGTGTGTCTGTTCTGTTTTTGATGATATCCCATGTAGCTTTATTTTTATTTTTAGATTTTAGTATATAGTTGAGGTTGGAACTTTTCTTTGAGCGGAGGACGCAAGATTTTAATATTTTATTATATTTTAAATACTTAGACCGTATTTCGTTATTTTTATTGTTTAGGTAACACGTTTTTTAAAGATGTCTTTTATAAGCGCAAGATGTCCTAATACCTTTGGTAATCCATTTAGGTGATGTATTATTGACATAGATTTTAGTTTTCCATAAGGGAAAACATAATTTATAAAATAGTGAAAAATTTTCATGGAATATATTGAAGCTATCGTTAGCGTCAGTGTTTTCGAAAACATCAATCCAAGACAAACTCCCAATAGCATCCATAAATTTTTGTATGTTATCATCTGAGTAATCCCTGTTTATTTTATACCAATATTTTAAGGCAGGTTTTCTCTCTTCAACTGGGAATGTTAGTGTTTGACATGTGGTTATGATCTGATAAAAAAACGTCGTGTGTAGTTCCCGTTGAATGTTCTATGTTACTTACAATCTGATATAAGCAAGAAAGCTGGCGTGTTGGTTTATCTATATGCAGACTTAACCCATAGTTAGCTAAAATATCTTTAAGTTTGGCTGTATCATTGCTATCTTTTAGAGTATCAATATTTAGGTCTCCTGTTATGATACAAATCATACTTGAAGCAACTATATAACTGTTGGCTGTTGAACATTTTCAAGTGTCGTCTCTGAACAGCCAGACGGTTGTCGCGAAGTATAGACAATGGAGCCTTAGATGCCAATAAGAACACTTATGCCGCACGTCGAGCATGTTTGCAAAGAAAATTGACTGGAGTTCATTGAAAACTGTCGAAGTTGTAAAGTTATGTTTAAAATTATAGAGTACTAAGCTTTGAAGTACAACTACTAAAAATACACTGGACTTCAAAACTTAGTATCACACTTTTAAAATGCAATTAACATGCAATTTTTCCTAAACTATAAAAGTGTTGAAATAAAAAACGATTCACAGCAAAACTTCATCAACTTTCTTTGAAATCATAGTTAGTATACACAATCATTAGTAACGTTTATAACTTAAAAAAGGTAAAAACCAATAAATTTAAATTGTTAACTTACTGGCATAAAATTCACAACATTTATAAGTATGTTTTACGCCTTATTCACATTTTAATAACTGGTATTGCCTCCTCTGGCTCTGATCATAGCTGCGAGCCAGTTAGGCATACTGAAGACGAGGTTTCGGAGGTGATATTGGGAATATTCGCCCATTCTTCCATCAGGGCCTGTTTTAGGGCCCTGAGTTTGATAGGAGGTGGTCTGCGGCTTCCGACCAGCCTCCCGCGCGAGCTCATACAAGGCGTGCTCGATCAAGTTGATACCAACCTCCTGAGTGTACCCTTGGACGACCCAAGTGGTGTGTGGCCGGGCGTTATCCTGCATCAGTATCGATCCATCACCCATATTTATTTGGCCCTGCATACCCATTAAGGATTTCTGGAGCATATCTTTCCCCAGTCAGGGTGCGATTTTCTATGGCCACTAGCTCTGTGCGACCTTCTGAACAAATGCCAACCTATACGTATACAGAGCCTAAACCGTAATCGACTCTTTCTGTGTAGCAGGCTTGAATGTATCGCTCACCAGGTCGCCTGTACACTCTTCGCCTTGGAGTTTTGGGCCACTTGTTGGCCTTTGGGGCTTCAGGTTTGCTTCTACTTCTTCTCACTATACTGTCACTAATGTAGTCTCTTCGGGTCTGAAGAAGCTGTTGATGAACTTCAACTACACCGAGGTGGCGATTTCTCAACAGAGGCAGTGGAGACAACATAACGAGTAGTAGTACTACTAGTACCCCGATAAGACTCTCGGGTAATAGTTTTTTTTTTTTTTTTTTCATATGGGTTTGCTCTTTACTCTAGTCTAGGTCAGTGGTGACAAAGACAGAATCGACGGCGGCTTGAGCTTACCCAGAAGAAGCCTGTTCACTCCCACTTTGAAGAGATTAGGGTTAGGGTTAGGTGCACCTGGGTCGGCCACAACAAGGTCTCCTCAGAGGGTTTTCAGTTTATTCTTACCTTCGCTTCACCGACCGGCCCGTTCTTAATGATAGCCACATTTCACCCACACCTCACACTCACCTCACCACGCCTCACCCACCATTACAGTACGACGCCATTTCCAGAAAAGCCATGATTCTTGCACATTCTTCAGGTGAAAGAGGCCTTGACCTTTGAATAAAAATTTATCGATTAATAAATACCTAAATGTGAAAACAAAAAAGTTAAAAGTAAGAAAGCAATTTGTAAAAAAGTGTTTTTGTTTATAAAGTTTTTTTCAGCCATTCCTTAAAAAAATATTATCGACTATAAAGTTTTTATTTAAATAATCAAATTATTTTTCTATTCCTTTTTATTTCGAAAATATATCTGAGGGGCAATTCCCGTATTTTTAAGACCGTTCGCATTCTAATCTCAGTCTCAATCTGTCAAAATTACAATCAATTTACATACATTTTTGACAGGTCTTTGACATTGATTGTCGCTGAGATGAGATTGCGACTTGAATTTGAACGTTTTTTAAGTACGAGAATTGGCCTACAAGTGTGCTTTAAAAGTTATTGCAATTTTAAAAGTGTGCTACTAAGTTTTGAAGGCCAGTGTATTTTAAATCTTGAAACATTCACGTATTTCACTATGCAACATCGGGTTTTAAGTGTGCTTCTTTGATCATTATAGATACGATCGTGTCCTTATGCTTTGTACAGTCAGCGTCACGATGTGGGTACCCCCCTTCAAAGTTAATTTTAATACAACTGGGGTAATCAATTGATGCAGCCCACCGTACCTATCTTTACTCCAATTTTCTTATTTCGTCTTTCCAATTTTGCTAGATTACCTACTTACTTTTCTTGGCTTATACTAAACATGGCCACTACCTAAAAGTAATTTATATACCCATATATACCTTTTCATTTCATGACTCAGAAAGCCACCATGCATACTTTTAAACTTAAACCGCATCTTCAAATCGAGCCGCGCTGCCAATAACGCGATGTTTCCAATTACCAGCAATGCGCAGTCAATCACAGCCGTGGCAGGCAGTTCATTTGACGTCACATATCACACAACTTCTCATACAGTTTACTGTGTGCCTTTAAGGCCTCGTCCAGGGTAAGGAGCTTACATGGGTGCAAAAGCGGGAGCGAAGTATCGAACGTATATGATCGCCGTTTGCGTTCAGACAGTAGATATAGTAGTATAGTATAGCAGGTATATAATATGTTCAATTTTGTTATTCTACGTTCACACAACACCGACAAAATTACATAGAAATGACCGTTTATCTGCTTCTTGCACTTAAATTTCAGATTATTTGGTGGGCGAGTAAAAGATGGCGAATTTGAAATCCAAAATCTCTGGAGCGGTTCAGTAATTAATTATTTTTTTACTTTTGATTTACTTTGTATTCAGTCGTTTAACTTCGAGTGAAAGATGCCGAATGGAAGACAAGAATCAACAAAAAGTGAAGCGTCTGTTTAAGCTAGCGAGTGAGTATCAATTGATTCACCGTGTGGAAAAGCATCTGCCATCTACTGCCCGCTAAAACAACTCGCGATTCACTGTGACTAATCGCGCCCACCACCACGCCCGCTACCGCCCTAGTCAGTACGCGTTCACTCTGAGTGAAACCGATCCAAGGCTTACAAATTACTTAAAGCCTTTTTGTTTCCACCGTAAGAGATTCGAAACTTAAAATATTAGACGTTTTCTTAAAGGGTTTTGTGAAATTTTAGGAACTACAACACAAAATAAATTCTTTCAAAACTTTACGGAATAAGTGCTCAATGCGTGAAATAAGAAATAACTTCAATTATTAACTTGTTATTGTTCACAGAATAAACATTGTTGCATACTCAAAGTTATTTTTAAGATAACATTCACTTAATGAAAACTTTCAATTGTTTTCAACTAAAACAAGTATTGTCATTTTAAGCAAGTTCAGCTTAAAATGACAGACAGGCAGACAGAACTTTAAGATTTGCATAGGCTAACATCATCTGTTATTACAGGTGCTAAAAACATTGAATTACCTGCAATAATAATAGTGTACATTCGTTTAAAACAGACCCGAAATGATATATTACGAAATGTGCAGCATTTTGGACAACATTAACTAGTTGTTAAGGTCTAATCTCGCTTAAAGCCGTCCACAATTCATTTTTCATTCTTTGTGGAAATGTCAACAAGATTGTCGACGAATAGTCAATTCAAACGGGTTTACGCCTACAGACTTCCTACAGCTAGAAGTTTCTTAAAGCGAAGTTTATCACACCAAGATAACAGAGCATTAACATCATAAAGACTTATCTCAAAGAACTCTCGATGCATACATCATATTTCGACAAAAGAATGATTATACGTTTTTAAATTCTATATTATTGGACATTTATTGCTAAAATAGACTGGATTAAAGCTGTTTCACATACTACTGTTTTGTTGGATACCCGAATTTACGATGTTTTACGACAGAGTTGTTTGGAAATCAAAATGTTTTATTCAAACGTTTTGATTTTTTCGATCACGCACGTAACAAATATTTGTATGACCTGCGAGTAGTTGTTCCGGGTCTGGCTGTTTGTGTATGTGGATTTAAATGTTTGTAAACGCACCCACAATACAGGAGAAAATCCTAGTGTGGGACAAGGTTTAAAAAAAATAAAAAAATGCATTTAATCCGTATTTCATATTTATTAGATTCGCCCCTATTACATGGGACTTAAACATAACTGCTGCTACTGGCTTGATGTTATGTTACGTTTCTTATTTATTTTAGAGAATATTTGACATAATAACTTAATTATTATTATTAACTTACATATTATTATGTTATTCATGTATTATTTTTTTTTATTATTTTGGTCTCTAAGACCAATTTCAAATAGCTGTAATTACCAGTGCTCGGAATAGGTAGAGCTAATATACTTAAAGTTCAAAGAACAGAGGCAAAAAAAGTGGAGACTTCCTTAAGACTAATTTTTTTTTTCGGAATATCTGCTTCGAGTTTAAGTAGGTACCTAATCGCCGGAAACCGGGTTCCGTTTAGTTTATTACGATAAAACTATGGGATATAAAGCTATGAATATAGTGTCAAAAGCAAGTTATCTTTATGAACTATAATTCATCCGTCTTCTTTATTATGTTTTAATAAAAAATCAGCGAAATTTCTTAGAAAGGCGATTGGGGGCGCCACTTGTGACTCAGCGCAGTCTTAAGTACATTTGTGTTAATGTTATTAAAACAGTAAACTGGTTGAATTCATACTGTTTTTTAACCGACTTCAAAAACAAGGAGAACGTTCTCAAAAAACCAGTACATACGTTTTCTATTGTTATTAATTCAGGTAAAGAACTGGGTCCACCATATGTTTTCGTTTCCCAGAATAGCCAATACTTGTTGCCTCTTTCTAACTTTATAAATTTTAGTTGTATAGTAATGTTCCGAAACCCGGCGACATTATTCCCGAAAAAATATTTTGATGTAAGGCGTCTCCACTTTGTCTCTATTATTTTTCGAACTTTAGGTATTTTAGCTCTACCTACTCCGATCACCGATAATAATTCCAATTGTAATAGTAGGTAAGTACCTACCGTTTGCTTTAGTTGACATTTCCTTAAATGTCAGATCAATTTGCTTAACACTACCGCTAATGACATTATTAGGTTGTTAGTCGTAATTTGTGATCTAATGTTGTTTGACGTTCTAGTGTTAAGTAGCATTAGTATCTTATGTTACCATCATGCTTGTTAAGTTGTTGATTTACCTCTGACAGTAGCAACCATTTTGTAAAGAAAATAAAGATCTCTGAAAGAAAGAAGAAAAGAAAGAAAGAAAATGCGTTTATTTGCGGTAAACATGACGCAAAAAATAACACAAACACAGAAAATATGAAAAGGTTGGGGGAAACATGCGTCACATCTACGCAAAACGGCTATCGCTCAGCAAAAAAAAAAAATGCGCTCTGAAATTTTAATAGTGAAGCATTATATTAGAAGTAAAATAAGTGAACGGATTGTACTTTGTAAGTCTTCAATTATGAGTATTGTGCAAGCAACATCGAATTATAGACACAAATACATAATTACTTACTACACAAATATGGATATAGTATGTCTGTTATGGATATGGTCTGAAATAAAACTTATTTTTTTTTTTTTTATTCTTTATTAATTATTAGGGACTTTTATACAATTGTACATGCCAGTCCCATCGAACCTTATAACGTAATGGTACTAATAATAAACGAATCTATCGGACCTTATAAAGCAAAACGTAATAGTACAAACTTAACTAAACTAGAAGCAGCTCCGGAGTTAGGTGTCGACAAAATTATGATGGAACATACAAACATCGTTCATATTTATCTTGAGCTCTCTAACTAGATCGTCTCTTGCAGACTGATATCTGACACACTCCGTCAGTAAATGTATAACATCTTCCAGTGTGCCACACACCTCACAATTTAGTGAATCAATTGTTTTCACTAAAAATCCAAAATTATTGAGCGGCATGTGCCCCGATCTCAGTCTGTGAGCTGTATACTTAAAGTAATTTAATTTTAACATTGCATTGCTCCATTAACGTCTGATAATTACATAACAAAGTTTAAAACACTAAAGTCACAATCATAGCAATTTGCAAGCCATCCAACAAAATAGTTTTTACCCTTCACTTACGCGTAGCCTCAAGACAAAACACTTTGCTTTCATTACAGACATAAAAAGTCTTTCACGTGACTAATTCATTGTCAAGAGCTAAGAAAAAAATTACACGAGCACTATGCGACTAAACGTGTATAAATATATAAAAAAATCCAATTACACAAATGTCAACTTTAATGACATTTAAATTAAGTTGATATCTGAAAAACACGAAGTGTCAAAAAGATCGTAAGTCAATTTCAATTGCAGTAGAAACTGAACTATGTGTGCTAACGTTAAGATTTAATATCTCGAAGCAGGTCCAATCTAAATTTAAAGTAGCAAAATCCATTCTTATGGCTTACAAGTAACAATTTAAATATCTAGTTTCGCAGTACGCCGCGTACAATTATAATAACGAGGCCGAGACAATAATTGAATCGGATTATATACTGTTTTGACAGTCGTCGAGGGGAATGAAAGAGGTTCATCGTGTAATCAAATCGGTTTGTAGAGTAATTTTTGTATCAGCCATGACGTCATGATAATATGTCATCTTTGATATGGTTCTGTAATAGTTGTTTACAGCTGTTATAATGTCAAAAAATAAATTAGATTTGTAGGGGATGAGTCACTATTTTTATTTTATTTGAACTTACATAGTAACATTAGTGGTTTTTTGTATTAATAAGTGTCTACCATCAGTCTTTTCTACATTATATGTAGCTTAAAATGTTAATTTTTCCAATGTTTTTCATAAAGTATCAGTTTTATTGGAAATAAGTTCCTCATCGCATGTTTTAGCATGTTCCTTAGCTGTACACTTGGCACTTCAGTTCTTCGTCACGGCATTTTTGCTATAGTATGTTGTTTTTTTTTCATTTAGTAACTCTCAAACGTTGTTAATTTATTTAATCGTGCCTGTTATTTAATACACACTATAAATAAAATGAAATAAAATAAAATTGAATTGTTTATTCTGTAAATAGGATAATTATCGGAATCACTTTTAGGTAAATGTCATAAATATGTACAGTGAACGGCACTTCGTTCCAATGGAACGGGGTGTCCCACGACAAATCTTGATTTTTTTTCAAGCAGTGTCTGTTCTACAATATTTAATGCATTTTAATTAACAATAGAGATTAAAACTAAATGAACTTTGCTTCACCCGTTGAATACAAAGAATGTAATAAAACTTTAGCACTAAGTTACAACTAGAAAAAAAATATTTATCTTTTTAATTATCTATCACAAAGCATTACTTCAATTAAGCAGTCAGAGAAACAGAACTGACCTATATTTCTCAATTGTTGCGTGTTGAAACGTCAATTAAATACGACTTTAGAACGTTTATTCAAACGACTATCTGCTTCATTAATGTACAATTAATTGCTCTAGACCTCTCGCATGATATACATTTGAAAATATTACGTGGAAATAATAATTCTGTTGGAACGAGAGAATTTATTGTGTGGTTTAATGAATTAAGTCTGCATATCAATGAGCAGTTTTAAAATTCTAATATAATTAAATTATATACATTTTATACAGTAAGGTGATGGATGGTGGTTTACATTTTACGATCTTGACGACCTTTTGGGATGATTTATATTTTTGGTCCAAAATAAGAGTACATGGTTCTATTGGCAAGAAGGCTGCCAGGTTCAAATGGAATTGGGCGGGACACATCAGCCGCATGCTCGATGACCGCTCTACACAATGTGTACTTGATGATGGACGGCGCCGCCGCCGTGGCCGGACCAGAAGGAGGTGGCGAGATGACCTGGACGTAAAGTGTTCGTGGAAGGACATGGAGGACGCATTTATGCCTTTGCCCAGCAGTGGGACATTATTGGCTAAGTAATAAAAAAGATCTACTCCGAGATCGTAACAAATATATCTGTATAGAGTTATAATCATTAGAATCAGCATTACTACTCCTTAAGTTAGAATTGTCATATGTCATGAATTCATGAAATAGTGATTCAATATCTGTTTGATTTTTGATGATTTTTATGATTATACAATTTTATAAACAAATATTTGATACGGCCGCGAATCATATTTAAATTACACATGCAACATGATACTGACTTGCAAATTGCAAAAAAAATAATTTATCGGGCTACCCTGAAGCTTTCACCTTAAGAGCGTTTACTCGGTCCGTGCGCTGCTTGGCTTAAAAACGTGATTTTTCAAACCAGATTGTCCAACAACCACTAATCTTACAAACATAAAAAATACTAATAACTTTAGGAAATATTGTTGTCTGTTTTTCTAATTAAGAGGTTTTTTCGATTAATACAACATTTGTGAATACCATCAAGATAACTGAACAGAGGTTTACTTGATTTCACTTTCAGTGTCAATTTCGAAGCTAGTAATATCTGAAATTACTAATAGATCTAACAAACAAAATTTTTTATCTAACTGGAAATATCCTTAACAAAATTTGTAATTAGAAGGATTTTTTATTTTAGACTCGTATCTTAAGAAATAAAAATCCAAAGAATATGATTTTTTTAGAAATTGCAGTCGATAAAATGATTATTTTCACCATCTACCTTACTTAAATTAATATAATTTATACTTATTTATAATAGAAGAATGTCTTCTTTAAAATTTACACCAAAAAAAATCAACAAAAATAACTCTATTATTTTTCTATAAATATTTTAAAACTACTATAAAACTCTGCGTACGAACCGATTCAAATCAGTCGGCAGTGAGCCTTTCCAGAGAGCGGACACGTCGCTGGGCGGTCTCCCTGACCCCTGTTGACCTTTGTCGTGCGTACACGGATAGCAAACGTAAAGTGTGACCGTCAAATCTTAGTACTTTGGTAAGTAAATTATTTTATTTTTGATGACCAGCAATATTGTGTGATCGTAAGTACTTCCTTACTACATATAACCGAATTTATTTGATAGTGACAACAAAATTATGTTTCAGACGGAATGGGAAATAAATCAAAGATAAGAAAGAGAAAATGGAAAAATTTTGAAAGTATGCCTAAGGCAAGAGCTAAAAGGTTGGTTATGTTATATTAGCTTCCACCCGCGACTTTCAACCGCGTGAAATGTACTTATTTTCGACTAGTCAAAAGCGCCTGTACCACAGATTATTATGTGCAGTTGATGGCGCGAAGGGCACTTGCGCGAAAAGACAAATGCGCGCATGGACTTTTGCGTGACATGGCCACCGAGGTTTACTCAGTAGAGTAACCATAACATCACGCCTGTTATTTTTGTGTACTTGAAGGTGGTTTTTTTTTGATTTTCCGTTATGAGTGTCGTTTTCATGGTTTTCGGGGTCGCTGATACCGAAAATGTGGTCAAAATGAAAATCCAAGATGGCGCCGACGAAAATTTTCGGTGTTTTCATCATGGGTATCGTTTTCTTGGTTTTTGGGGTCACTGATAACGAAAATGTGGTCAAATTGAAAATCCAAGATGGCGCCGAGAAAAAAAATCGGATTTTTCATCATGGGTGTCGTTTTCATGGTTCTTGGGGCCGTTGATTACGAAAATGACGTCAATATGAAAATCCAAGAAGGCGCCGAGGAAAACTTTCGGTTTTTTCATCATGGGTGTTGTGTTGTTCCCCCCCATGTTCATAGTGTAGTAACATAGTAGATAACTATTAGTTACGCTAATTACGTTAATTAAAAACGCTACGCACGACAACCTACCCTATTAGAGTTCACTCACACATTTGCACGTGTACTTGATGTGTATTTGATTAACTAGTAGTAAATATCTATTACTACGAGCGTTGTATGAAGTGTCCGATGTGTGATTATAGTTCAAGTCTAACGACTGACGTTCGGTTGACTGTGCGTGTTACGTAGATTAATTACGTTTAGTCATTGATAGAAATGCATTTAATTTTTTTTTCAGTCAAAAAAATGTTTGTTGTTTGCGGTGTGGACAGGACAGAAATTCGCTGTGAAGACCACAAAAATTACTCGAGACGACGCGCGACGGCTTTTGGAAAACAAAAATGGAATCCAAGTTATTGGAATTCTACGATAAATGTCTATTGCCTGAGATGATCGACCCAAGAAAAAGTCGGTCAATGACAATTAGAGATGTGCGATTTTAAAATTAAATACTTACTCTAAAGTTAGCTTGTTTTAATTTATTACAACAGTTCGATCCAAAAAATTAAATCATAAAATACATCCTAAATAAATAAAAGTATCAAAATTATTCGTGCTAGCTGTTTAGCGGTCATGCACACAGAGAAACCATTGTACTATTGTAGTGTGCCGCAGCGCGTACGCCGTTCGATAGATCGTGTACATTTTGACTTGGGCTAAATCGAACCAACGCTCTTAAGGTGAATCCTCAGCTGTAACCCGTCAAATTCAATTTTTCTTTGGTTTTTTGCAAATTGCAGCTCTGTTTAACGTCGCATGAAAATTTGTTCCACCTAAGAATTCAATATGAAATATTCAGAAAAATTCTTAAATGATAAATGATTTTATTTCTGTAAGTAGGTTTGAACCAACACTTTTACACGTCAATCATATATTTTTTTTTAAACTAGATGAGGTAGGCATTTCCTATCTGACTACTCTGAGAAGAAAGGTCGAAACAAACTCAGAGGTCACAGTCTCTTTTAAAGTCCAGACAAAATCTTGGTCAGATCATGTGAAGGCTATGTAGATCGGTGTCTGCAATGGTATTTTGAGGAAAGAACCACACAGATTGAGTGGACATGTCCAGCCAGTGCACGCAATTGTCAGTAATCGTGCAGTTCAACTTAGACTCAAGGAGCTCAACGATTCGACGAAAAATACCAAAGAAAGGACATTTGAGTAGGTCGCATAAATTACTCAAACTGCCAGATCATGATTAAGCTGAGAAAAATACAAAAAAAATAAAAGAAATCAATGACCGACATAGTTCTCACATTCAGAATAATTAGGATAATATTATAATAATCTTTGAGGACCATGTAGATTTGTGTCTGAAATAATCTTTTGAGGAAAGAACCACACAGATTGAGTGGACCTGTCCAGTCAGTGCACGCATTTGTCAGTAACCGTGCAGCTCAACTCAGAACTTAAGGAGCTCAACGATTCGACGAACAATACCAAAGAAAGGACATTTGGGTAGGCCGCATCAGCTACTCAAACTGCCAGAACATGATTAAAACTGGAACAAAAACACACATAGTCCTCACATTCACAATAATTTAAAATAATATAATACTTTATACAGTAAATATTAGTGTCATTGTATATGTAAATAAGAATAGATACTTATAGCAAAGATTAAAAGTAAAAATAGTTAGCGAAATAAAATAAATTAACATTGCCAGTGCTTTATTGGAGCAACTGAATCCCAAGCCTTTTTGTCCTCAATATAGTCTTTGACAGTATAACAGGCATTCTGGCATAGTTTCCTTTTTACAAAAGATTTGAATTTATTAAGGCTTAGTGCTTGAATGTGGCTAGGAAGTTTATTATAAAAACGTATACATTGGCATCTAAACGAGCCACCTATTTTCTTGAGCCTGGTAGTAGAAAACACAAATTTGTGTTTGTTCCTAGTATTTAAATTATGGATATCACTGTACTTTTTAAACAGATTAATATTTTTATGTGCATACAAAAGATTTTCATAAATATACTGAGCAGGCACAGTCATTATATTAATCCCTTTAAGTTTGTCTCTGAGGGAGTGTCTGGGACTTAATTTATAAATTGAACGAATTGCCCTTTTTTGTAAAACAAAAATCGTCTGAATATCGGCGGCATTTCCCCACAACAGAATACCGTACGACATTACACTATGAACTATGACTTAGGTAGATAAGTGGTGAAAGTTTGAGGATTGATATGAAATTAATGATTATTATTCAGTAAATAAATCGTTCCTACAGTCGCGAATCGTATTTTGATTAACATACGACGCAAAACAGAGCTGCAATTTGCAAAAAAAAAAAAATGAAAATTTGAATTTGGCGGGTTACAACTGAGGATCCAACATAAGTATTATTACTAGTGTTAACATTTCGTGATGGCCCAATGGATAAGGAATATTATATCGTAGAGTAGTGGGTTAAAATCTGGACAAGTAAAGATTTAACTTTTTCAATTCATAAGTAATTTCTAAGTTTATTTTCGTCATCCTAGACATCAGTCAAGGAAAACGTCGTGACGAAACCTGGAACAAGCGTGGTGATTAATGTTCGTGCCTTTTCTGTATGAGAGAAGGCCTTTGCCTTGCTCTGGGGCTGTTACAGGCTAGTATTATTAACGTTACCAAAATAATCGCAGTATAAATAATAATCCAGCAAAGTAAAATATTTCTTGCTTGTAGTCGTATTACGAGATAGATCAATAGGGTTTTATTGCTTGGAGCAAGCGTGGTGATTAATGCTCGTGCTTTCTCTGTATGAGAGGAGGCCTTTACCTTGCTCTGGGGCTGTTCCAGGCTAGTATTATTAATGTTAATAAAATAATTACAGTCTAAATAATAATCAAGCAAAGTAAAATATTTCTTGCTTGTAGTCGTATTACGAGATAGATCAATAGGGTTTTATTGCTTGGAGCAAGCGTGGTGATTAATGCTCGTGCTTTCTCTGTATGAGAGGAGGCCTTTACCTTGCTCTGGGGCTGTTCCAGGCTAGTATTATTAATGTTAATAAAATAATTACAGTCTAAATAATAATCAAGCAAAATAAAATATTTCTTGCTTGTAGCCGTATTACGAGATAGATCAATAGGGTTTTATTGCTTAATTTTGATCGTTTTTATATAATTTTGTAGCCCAGCTAATGGTTGATGTACACAAGTAATCTACAAGTTTGCTAGTAAGGTATGTTTTTCTTTAAGTGGCATATTTTGTAAACAGTTATATTAGATGCTGAACATTTGTATTTTTTCTGTTGTAATTCACACCTTATTGTTTCTTATAAAGCTTGATCTTACCTAATCTGAAATTGTTGGATTCATGCGGGAAATTGTGTTTTTTGTAACTTGTTTGATTACTAACTAAGACGGTTGAGGAAAATTATAATGTGTTTTTTTTCTATAGCAATCTGCCTAGCCTTCTTCTATCGATATTGGGATTGATATCCAGTGTAACCTGATGCAGCTAAATACCAGTATATTTCATGGAGCGGACTGCATAGCTGACCTCTACGGTCCGGTTACTGGGTAACGATACTCCTTGGTAAGACTGGTTGTCATACTTTCGGGCTTCTGACGACCCGTAACGACTCTCAAAGATCCACGAATCACAGCCGGGACCAACAGCTTAACGTGCTTTTTTAACGGTATGTAACGCTATGGTCACCCATCCACGGACCGAACGGAACCAGCGTAGCTTAACCTGATCGTTTGACCCGTGCAGCTGTTATTAGTTAACCACGAGTCCGTTCTAAATTAAATATGTTAAGATACGTTATAACTATCGAGTCGACTAAAAACAAATATATTTATGAAAAAAAAAACTCTACCCCTCCAGAGCTCCAACTACACTTTGGATTGCAACTAAAAGTTTTCTATTGAAAACTGCAAACCGTTGGCGCTGCGTAGGACAACCTCTAATTAGGGACTATGACGGAACTGTTACCGGGTCGTCTACTATGTTACTAGTCATTATGTTTTGCTAACGTAGGGCTTGAACTATTTTCTATTAGTTATGGAACGAGTGATTAAAAGTAGGTACGTTACGTGCTTTGAAAAATTAAAGGAACTGTAGTTTTTGAGACGTGAATGTGACCGTATTTTCTATTTTTTTTTTTAACAAAATTAATTCGTGATTGCATTGTAAAATTTAATTGTATTTTTATTGTTATCCGGTATTTAAAAATAAGATAATTTTCATTTTGCATCTTACCTGTATGATTTTCTTGATGGTATGTTCTATTTTTTCAGCCAAATTCTATAACCACATAATGATATCTTACAAAACAATGAAAAAGTTAATTGATTCTGCGACAATACATTTTCAGGGTTTCACGTAAACCTTTGGAAATTTGTATAAATCCTACAAAAAGAGGTCATGTAGGTCCCCTCAAGTTCTGCACTCCAAAAAAATAATAACCAGACATCGAAAAACACAGCCAAAAATATAGAAACTCTTTGCTATAAGGTCCGTAATTAGAGGGTTTTTATTACACACTTGCGGGAACGACGACGGGATATTCGGCTGCAGACTTCGTTAAGAGAACGGTCTAACCAGAGCCTGGAGTTTATTTCTCATTAAAAATAACGGCCACTCAACCCAGGGTGTGTTAGGGTCCCGCTTAGGTACCTTTAGTATCCGAAGTCTTGTTTAGACTTCTTGTGGTTTTAAAGACTAGAGGAGAGTACGTAGTAAAAAATTGTCTAGACTATTTAAGCAGTCGTTAAACAGTGGAAAGTGCCTTGTACATTACTTTTAGCTGGTCTTAAAGTGTTTTGGAAGCTAACACGTACTTAGGATCGTAAACAGTAAGTAATCTCTTGAGAAAACGTAAACTTTTGCTGATTTTGGGCCGGGAAAAAATACAAATATCACATACCAAAATAATTAGATTACTATTTCATCACTTCTTATTCGGTTTCTTTTTCTAGTAGTACATACATTATTTTAGCCTCTAAATGAGCAGTGGTGGCCAAGAATAGCAGTGGTGGCCAAGAGAGCAGTGGTGGCCAAGAGAGCAGTGGTGGCCAAGTAGACCTGTGATGGCCAAGTGGTAACGGCCGCGACTTACGAGTTGTAGGTCGTAGGTTCGAAACCAGATTAGTTCGAAAAAAAAAAAAAAAAAAAAAGGTTCGAAACCAGATAGGCGCTTTACTTTGTGCAAATAATTTCATCACCACCTCTCAAAACGGTGAAGAAAAACATAGTGACGAAACCGGCATGTCCTAGAACCAAAAATTCGAAGGCATGGGATATCGACCAACCCGCACTGAGCCCACGTGATTACGGCCCACTCCCTCTCACCGAGATCAGGCCTGAGTCCCAGCAGTGGGAACATCATAGGCTGATTATGAATGAGTACTGAGGAATCTTTAGACTGCTCCAAAAGCAGATTGAAAGCACAGTTCTTCACGATTCACGCAGAATCACAACGCATGGAGACACGATTGGCGATTGCAATTTATTTTTTGCTGGAGTGCTTCGACCTTCTTCCCAATTTTCAGCCACCACGTTTCTGAAATTGATTCACAGGAAGTGGGCTTACTTTTTTAGGCAAAAACAAATATCTTACAGCATATTTCAATAAGGTTTCTGGTAAGTAGGTATCATAAGATAACCCCATTTAATTACTTTCCATAAAATTCTCCACACATAATTCCATCAACATTTTCTCAAATCCATTATAGAACGCTGCGTCATAGAACTCATTTTTCACATTACATCGTGGGAAACGCGTAATGTATGCAAAGTGCTGACAATTTCACGCTGCATCGATCTTCATACTATAATCTATCGGCGACTATCAACGGTAAGGAATAATAGGTCGCTGCAACTTGTAAAGAAACTTTGCAAGGAAAAGGTGGATTTATTTTAAGGGATATTGATCGATACATGGACACACGATTAGTCAATGCTGTTTTATTCAATTTACTGACGGTGGTTTATGTCAACTGTGATAAGTGATAATATGAATGATTGCTTTATTTTTCTTCTTGTGACAATCGTTACACTCGTCTGAGATTTTTGTTTATGTTTATTTTTGTGTTTGCGTGTTTTTCTCTGCGGCGTGTTTGCTGCAAATAAACGTATTTTCTTTCTTTTTCTTTCATGCTGTGCATGCATTCTTTCATGCTTTTCATGCTGAGAAGTAGTAACTGTCTATTATCACCAATTAACAAATTTGGATAGGGGCATGCACTCCATTGGGATCTTCCTAGACCTCGCCAAGGCCTTTGACACAATTTCCTGTCCTTTATTATTGGACAAGCTTGAAACAATCGGAATAAGAAGAACAACGCTTTCACTACTTTCTGATTATCTTAGTAACCACGAACAATTGGTCAGTACGTCAGGTCTGAGCTTCGAAATAGTAATTACGGAATACCACTTGGTAGTATTTTGGGTCCTACTTTATTCCTAGTACTTATATATAAATGATCTGTGCAGCTTAACACTCCATAATGGTGTCATAATGTCCTATGCATGACACAGCTCTATTGTTTTCAGACAAATCTCAAGATGAGGAGTATAAACAAGCCCAGAACGGATTTAACATAGTGCTTAGTTGGCTATATGAAAATATCCTAACACTAAATGCAGAGCAAACCAAACACATTTTATTTACTATGAGAAATACTAACCTGCCAACTACTAACATAAACTTTTATGCGCATAAGTGCGGCACGTATGCTGACATTGCATGTAATTGTACTACTTTAGCAAAAACCGATCATATGAAATATCTTGGTGTAACGATTGACACAAATCTGAGTTTCCGTAAACACATTGATTTGTTATGCACTCGACTGCGTAAATTAATATACATTTTTAAGAATTTACGATATTATATCGGACTACAAACTAATTAAACAGGTATATTTAGCTTTGTGTCAATCCATTCTCACTTATTGTATAACTTCATGGGGTGGGGCTGCTATATAAATCAATCCTACTGCCATTAGAACGTGCGCAGGGAGCTATCCTTAAGTTAGCCACCTTTCGCCCATTTATATTTCCCACACACGAGCTTTACACGGCATGTAAGGTTTTAACCGTGCGTCAAGTATTTATATTGAATATAGTACTACACCAGCATAGCAAACTTCCTTATATCCCAATACCTATAGAAAAGAGAAGAAAAGACTTAGTTTGCACAAAGCCTCAAACTAGACATACTTTTATAAATAAATTTTATATATTTTTAGGTCCGTTCTTATATAATAAAATCAATAAAGCCTCTAAGTATATATAGCGTAAATTGTAAAAAATATAGTGAATTGTTGAGTGAATACTTAGCGACATTTAATTACTCAGACACTGAAAAATTGCTAGAAGTAATGCAATAAGTTTATTTATGTTAAGTCAATATTTATTTAAAACTTTAAATATTATGTATCAATGCTAGCTCTATGTAGTAACATAATAGTCCACTAAAGTACTCAGCATTGTTAAGTGATGACCTGAAACACAGGTTTGAATAAACCTACATCAGGCAGGTCGCTATTGTACCTATTCATTACTCCTTTAACCAATATTATTTATGACACTAGATTTATTTTATGCATAATTTAATATTTTCTTCATAATATTAATATGTAACTTTATAATGATGATGTAACTTCTATGCAATTAATATGTGATCTTATGAATATCAATAAATATCTTATCTTATCTAATTCATTTATGATGCATGCCCTCTATATACTAGATCTCTTTTAGATCATGTCTGCAGGATTAAATTAATCCGGAAATTGAGCTTAGTCTTAAGCGGGTCAAGTAGTTTTATTAATTAAGCCAATAAGGACTAATAATTGAGGCCAATTTGGGGCTGGGTCCGTGTCATTAACAACTTTTAGCTCGCTCGACATTTAAATAATCTAATGACAAGCTTTGAGTCCATCAGCTGCCTAGTACCTACTTGGAAGTAACCCGCCTTCACAATTTATCAAACTTTCACGATCGATATTCAAGTAAACACCGGAAATAATTAGGTACGTGAACAGTCTCAGACGCTAGTTTCACCAAGCAAACGACTACATTTCCCACATAAAGCTATCTACACTGAACTTTCTAAAGAGGATCTACGAGTATGTTGTCAAGCTCAAGTAGCGAAACATGCCATAGGAAGCAAAACCAAGGAAAACCACCGTCCGCACTCCAGACAGTGGTAAGGTGAACGATTCAACACGCCCTCTGCCACCCCAGGTCAACCGGGCCCGTTCGAGAACTTTCTATTGCACTCAGCAAATAAGTCGGGGACTAATTAGTACATTCGGTGAAACCGAACAGTACCCGACAAAAGGGCCAAGTTTGCGATTGCGACACTATAACGAGCGATGCTTTGTGTTCGGTTCTATTCTATTTTGCACTGGGAAACTGTGTGGCCTTTTGTTGGTAATGTTTAAAGTTTTTATTAATTTGTATGCTACACAAGTTTCACTAATTAGATCTGATAAAAGTTAGTCGCACTTTTTCTCTGTTGTCACGTTTCCTTTGTATTTTTTTTAAATTACAATTCATTAAAGTGTCCAAGTTGAGAAAGAACACTTTTCTCAGAAGATCTTTTAATTAAAATAATTTTTGATATCTTTCAATAACCTCATTGCCCTACAGTACAGCAAAAGTCATCCACCAATGTTTAATCTTACATTTTAGCTTTCTGACACTGTTATACATGAAAGAATTCTTAAAAAATAAAAGAGAGAGTGACTCAATTTCACACCTGGTTTGCTCCCTCTGCGTCCAAAGTTTCCTATGGGAGCTAGAAACGTGTTTCGTGCGACGGTGTCGGGTGTCACCTAATTAGTGCATGCGTTGACGCGGAATAAGTGGTGATGGAACGAATGCAAAGGTGCGGAGTGAAACGCCACGGTGACAGTGCGGAAGGCTCGTTTTTTTAGAAAAAAACGTGTTGCAGTAACGTTGGGTCTCGGTACACGGACATGTACCTACGTAAATGTAGATTGTGGAGGTGCATTAATTATTATTTAGATAGAGCTGATAAATTATGGTTTATTAGCATCGTATTTGTGCCTTATACTCGTAATAAAGTTGATTAATTAAATCAGCATACCATTATTCATAGGTTATCACGACATTTCAAACACCGTCTAGATGACTTATAGGTACTTACTAAATTCTCATAAACGCGTTCTAATTATATTTGCTTTAACGACCGATTATCAAAAGGAGCCAATTTAAATGTAAATTTAATTTAATAACATTAAGTCCATTATACTCGTGCACACTGAAATCAACGACGACGTATCATTAGCAATGAGGGGCGACCCACAGAATAAAGATACGCGAATCACTCTCAAAATGTCGCTAAAGCGTCATAATACGCAAACTCAGACCACATGTTCTGTTCACATCGAAGAATAATAATAATTTTTTGCCGGCTGCCGATGTCACTTCTTCAACCCTAGCGTCACAGACTAAAAATGGACCGCACAAATTTTGCACCAAACAGAAGTATGTTAAGGCCTGTGTGTGGAATTAATTTTACTAGGGCATCATAAAGGGGGTTGAACACTCTATGAATTAGGGTAAAGGGTCAATAGTGGGCCAGATAAAGATGGGCTGCAACAAATTGTGTGCTCTTCAGCCTTTTGTTATCGGTCCCTGCTGTACTTAATTGTGCTTTTGTCCGTTGTTAGGGGCCGTCCCGTGATTGGCCAACTTCCACTGAATTTGACCCGGGACTAAAATAATATACATGCGAAATGGTACGTAATTGATTTCGTCGCCGTTCCAATATCATTTATATTTGGCTTCAGTAATTTTCTTATAGTTGAAAATATTTTGATTAAATTAAAGATTTGTTATATCGGTTTCTTTTTTTTTAAGAAAGAGCTATTTATGCGTCACTTGATATTCGACGGTATATTATTTGTCATTTACTTTGCCTCTACGGTCACTAACAAAATGCGATGAGACCAATGAATAGGACACTTCCTAGGTGGTCGTGTTCTACGTGGTATAGCAATATTGTAAAATGAATAGGCAAAAGTAACGCTTATGGCTTAATGGAAGTTATTAATTCGAACGTAGAATTTCGAAATTGACCATCAGCTGTGCCATTAAAAATATCCTAACTATGATGAGGTCTGCTGTCAAAGATAATTGATTTAAAAACAGAGGACTAAGGCCTAAGGCATTAAAAAGAGTCAACAACAAAAACTATCATGTTATTTAACTAATTAATTTCTGTGAAAACAACCTTATGCTGCATCATCTGTAGATTTTTGCGTGCAAGTCGCAATTATGTATAAAAAATAGATCATTTATTAGTATTTATATAACTATCATGTTCTTATTACAACAGAAATGTGGCACTCAAAGTCAAAAGTCAAAGTCAAAGCATTTATTTCAAATAGGCACATAAAAGGCACTTTTGAACGTCAACATTTACATTTAAATAGAATTGATTCTAGCACTGCACTGTTAGCTGTCTCCACCTTATAATTTAACCACATGTTGGAGAAGTTTTCAACACATGTTTAATATTATAATAATTGGTGTCCATCATTTTTTGTTTCCTCAAACGATTGCCGCCGATCTACTTTCGGCATCATCCAAGAAAATGATGTCCGTTGTTCTTTTTATTTACATAAGGTACAATTTAACGTTCTTATATAAAAGACATGTATGTTGTAGGCTCATTTTGATCACCTTTTATTAGAAAATAAATATTTTGATTTTCCTTATATCTCCTCCTCCATACATGGAGCTCTTAAAACAATTTCGTGTAACGAAATATGTATATGCAAACATTTTAATAAGTAATTAACTGTCAGCCTATTTGAAACCAGTTTTTGCATAAGCCACGGTTCCATATTAGCATAAGCGTCCATACGAATTAGAGTTAAGCCTACACTCTAATAGCTTTGAGATGTTAACACCCACAAAAGGTCGAATGAAATTACTTCGTGCACACTGTCATTTGAAAAATGTATGTTATCGTTCCTGATATTTAAGTTGCGTAAGATGCCTTTCAATAATATTGAAGGTACTTCTAATTCCTTCTACGCCTTTACGCTTTCCCATAACGGGATACATAGTTCAATTAAATCCTTCTGGTCTGGCCTCATTAATCTGAGATTTTGACATACCTTCCAGTTAAATCTTCTTCACTTTGTAAAGTTACCGGAATTTGTCCGAGTCCACCCTTTGGCGAAAATTCCTTGCGTTGAATTTCTGCTTCGTCTAGTAGTTAGCGTGATTTAACATATTACTCATTAGTTTCCGTAACATCCTTCATAGCATCCAGCCAGCTTACTTCTGCTTAAAATTATTTCATGTGAGCTAATTAAAATACAAAGGGAGCAAAATCTGATAAGAAGCTTAATAATTTACTCATTGTTAACTCTCCGGTAACTTCAAACAGCATTTAAAGTCTGTACCCGAAACAAAATCACGTGTAGTCAACGTCCACATTTAATTTTATATCTTCATTTTAAACCCTTTCGTTGTTTTATCGGATTAATATCTCAATCGCCCCTGTCATCACCGCAATGACCACTTCTGAGTGCTATCAGCATATCATTCCGCTCTTCATGCCACTTCGTACCGCACAATCGCATTAGACTACGCCTCAAAAACGGGCTTTCACCGCGAATCGCCATCCTAAATAAACAATAGCTGGAAGGGGGCACAGCTTTTAAACGATCTCCAGTGGCTCAGCTGACAGATTAGCTCACCCTATTAGCAAATTTATATCTGCTGCTCATAACGACACTTCAAACTCTTTATGACTAAGCATTAAGAATTACTTTCGTGTGAATTATGCAGTGCTTGTAAGAATTCGATGTTGTATGCAGATGGGTTTGTCTGATACGTGGTTATAGAATTTTTGAGGCGATAGAGGGGTGTGATGTAGCCACGTGCTAATGTGGCTCATAAGTTTGATGCTTTTATTTTTATCCCAAACTGATGTTACTTTGATTGGAATTTGTATCTAGTAGGAGAGTTTATTCACAAAATGTGAGGGGATTTGCTAAAAGGATGGAAGTTTGTCTAAATCAAAGGATCCAGTATAATTAGAATGTTTTAAAGATATAAAAAGTAGATGATATGAATATATGCTCTTTGAGTTTTGTATCACTTAGGAGAATCGAAGTGAAAACCAACTTCTTAGCAGTAAAGAGTAAGACAGCATGAGTATCAAAAATAATGCTGTTACACCTATCTGCATAAATAATCAATTACCTTAAAATTATAGCTTGACAAGCAATTTAGTGAAAGAGCAGAATCTGCCAAAAAGCCCTACCAGTAAAACCAAAAACTAAAAATAATTTAAAAATTCAATTGAATATTTCACACACGGAAAACAGCGCTACTCGTTAAGTTAGTAAGATCCTCGTGGGACGCGAAGCACATGCGTCTCGTTATAATTAGCGAACAATGTTTGGCTTTACCAAATCCCTTTGGGGCGTAAATTAAGAGATTCTGCTCTCCGGACGGCTTATGGATACATTTGCGTTAAAGCTCGTGGAGGACACAAACATTCGCGTTATTTGTTCCTATCTGTCCTGTATTTGCATGCCCCTGTTACCGGTATTAAGTCCAAAAATTATTTATTTTTGACGTGTTCTGCATAAACTCGTGTTTTGATTTGGTTTAAAGTCAAAGAACTCATCTTTGTTTTTGGTCTGGTCTGTTGTGCTAATCCTTTGAGAGTACCAGCATTCGGATGACGCACAGTTTCGTTGATGATTTGATGAGTTCAAGAACCTATCTTGTTTAGTTCTTGTTGTTACGTAGGATATTTAATTATACCTGCGTAGTCAGTAATTGGCCTCAATTCAAAATCATTTGCAATTGATTTCAATGATTTAGCGTCGTTAGATGGAAGCCTTCTGTAACTCAGAACTTCGACACAAAAGTTAGCTTTAGAACTTTTGGATTTGATTCTATTGAGGATGCGAGAAAAAAACACCGCAGAAGCCATAATAAGGAATATTTTCGTAAAATACCTTATCCAATATTTTAATATGAGCTTGCAATAAATTTGAATGTAGGTTAAAGTATTAACGGGCCTATAATAAATTAACCGTTCCTTTTAGTTTGCATGCATTAACGTAATGTCCTGGATTTCACGTTTGACCAGCCATGAAATTTTTGTTTTTAATTTTATACGACACATGAACTTTTTAAATTGGGGCGTAAACAACCGTGTCCTTAACTCAAAACGTTTACCGAATATGTTCTTTGACGTTGAATTTAAGTCACTTATTTATTTTTAAAGAAGTTGATGTTTGATACCGTCATGAAGATTTTAAGTATTATACAACAGTACAAGTATATTTTTTGAGATCCGAGCATACCGTATGCGTAGCATACGAAATTATATTAAATAAAATGTGCGAAGTTTTAATATAATTGTTTGAAAAACACCCGATTATTGTCGCCTCAGAAATCATACCGACCGATGCTATGTTTGAAGCCTACCTACCATGTACTATCGAGGAAGTTCATATCTAAGCAGTTTTAGAACAAAATCCCGTGAACACGATGACCGCATCTGTTTTACGTTAGCTACTGTTAGCGCCCGAGCGCTACAGGGAAAAATAGTCCTAAAGGTGCATAGATATGAACTTCCTTGATAGTACCTAATAATCTTGTAAGACGAAGGAGACTAGTCTCCACGACAGCGACACAGGGAATCCTAGTGTGGAGGCTAGTGCTATTCAAATATTGTAATGTTTTTTTTCTGAACAATAAAGTTTTTATATATATTTTTTTTCAATATATAAAATTAATCCAAAAGTAAATGACGTACATGCATCATGCATGAATTACTACCTTTTTTTTTGGGGTTGGGAAGTCATCAAATAACTTCTCCCACTCTGGGCAGAGCAGGAGGGCGTGTCAGACTCTTACCGACTAAAACCCACCCGTGTTCCTTCAGTTACCTGTGCCAGGGGCCACGGTATCCCTCTCGGACTTTTCCGCAACCCTAGCAGGCATCGGTCCTAGCAAACCCCGTCATTGGTGCTGACATCTCTTTGAGGCGCGCGTGGAACACAACGCGCCGTCGACCCGGGCCTGGTCCTTATCGAACGGCGAGCTGCCCATTGCTCGCCGTTCGCAAGCCCACGCCTACGGTGGCCGGGAATCGGCCTGCGATTCCCGACGCCCAGGGCGTCTCCTGCGGCGGATGAATTACTACCTAAAACCAAGATACATTCAATAGGAAACCGGCCTAATGGACAAATTAATTTCCGTACTAAATATGCAAGTAGCTTAATCTTATAACACATCCTCCATAAATCAAATCTTAAACAACCTAAATCATTATAAATCCTGAGTGCTTAAATTTTATAAAACCTCGCAGCCCTTTCCTAATGTTTACTTTACCCAGGGTTCCTCAGATTTATGAACATTCACATTTCGTCTGTCAACGTTTACATACGTAATCTTGTTTGAATATCATCTCTGCTGGCCGCTGTTATTTGCATATTTCTATTATTGTCATTGAGGTCTATACGACCCTCGTTTGCTACAAAATCAACACGTGGTGAACCATCAGATAGGTTATTGTGGGAGCGTATTGTATAATGATATTGTTACAATGCTATGTGGCGTGAATTTGCTAAGGATTAAGGGAATTTTTTTGGGTAGCTTTTTTGGGCAGTTTCTCGTTTTTTTCATTTGTGTTTGCAATGTTTGTATTTTTTCGTTCTGTAACAACTTATCCTGCTGTGATTAATTATTCGGAACTGACCAAAATTTTGTACTGATTATTGACCTGAAACTAGCTAAAGATTGAATTGTAGGTATTTTTAGTTGCACCTTCATTAGCATACGTAAGCACCTTTTGGAAGGGGCGACTAGAATCAATTATATATTAATGTAAATTTAGACGTTCAAAAATGCCTTATATGTGCCTATTTTAAATAAATGCTTTGACTGTGTTTGGTGTTAACCATCAAATGTACAACATGGATTGAAGTGAGTGACTTAACGAACAGGTAATTGACGTAAAAAAAGTAACAAGAATGTCCCACCGCGACGGACGGCTGTCGAACTTTTTAATTAATGAGACCTTTTTACAAAATCCTTCGCGGTGTGAACTAATAGAGGACAAGAAGACATGTTCATTAACATATTCAAGATTCCTTTGACTCCATTAGTCAGATATTTTAATTGTTTGTTGGTCTCGTTGGAGACTTCGCAGCTGTTATCCGCCTACCGCGTCGAGCTATTTCCAGACAAATTGCTTTTAAGTTGCTTCACTGTTTCCCTAATATCCTAAATTTAAAATTTATTAGAAATGTTTAGTTTTTGCCCCTGCTTTATTGTCGTATGCTTTCAGAGATAATATGTGTTTGGTCAATGTGAATTGTTGATATGGCGCCGATCAACGAGGCGTGGGTATTCGTCTATTCATAGTCTGGTTATATTAATAGAAGTAATTTCATGGTTATTATGGATTGAAAGAAACTTAGTTTTTGAATGACTGTCGTACCGCACGTGTTGGACGAATTTGTTCAAGAAAATGCATTTAACATGAGATGACAGTGAGTACCATGACACTATTTTATTTAGCTTGCACTTTTTTATTCAAGTTCCTAGAAAAGTTTTCACCAAAATGCGGGTCATCTCATTATTTAACGTAAAAAATAGGAAATTTGAAAAAGCCGCTCTCGCTATGCAATGTTACGAGTTAAAAATGTCAAGCTCCGCAGGAGACAGCTCCTCCCACAAGCCGATTCCCGGCCACCGTAGGCGAGGGCTTGTGGATGGCGAGCAATGGGTAGCTCGCCGTCCGATAAGAACCAGGCCTGGGTCGACGGTGCGTTGTGTTCCACGCGCGCCTCAAAGAGATGTCAGTACCAATGACGGGGTCCGCTACGCTAGGGCCAATGCCGCCGCCCAGGGTCGCGGGAAAGTTTGAAAGGGTTACCGTCCAACTGAAGGAACACGGGTGGGTTTTAATCAGTAAGAGTCCCACACGCCCTCCCGCTCCGCCCAGAGCGGGAGAAAATATTTGATGATTTCCCAAAAGGTCCAATGAAGTTACATTTTGTATCAATTTGAATTATCGTGTCGCATAAAAACTCCGAATTTGTTTTATTATTCATGAGGATTCAAACAAACAATCACGCTAGCGAAAATTCGTTTTCTTCAACATCAAAGCAATAATTCACTTTATCTAATCAAACGTTCCCCAAAACAATTTCACAGCGATTGTCTGCACCCCGGATCTGAGTACCACCCCATATATCATATTCAAATGATAATTCAATACCGTTGTGATTTCTGACCCCGAGGTTGGGGCGGCCGATAAAAATACATAAAATAATCCGAATGAGCATTAAATTATTATAAGGGACGGCTTATTTAACGCTAAATAATTTATGCCTTCATATATACAGCGTATAAGCCAACCAGCTTAACGATTAGAAAATCTAATATCTAATAGAATATCAAATTAATGTGTGGTTCCATATATAAAGTGAGAAGTCGCGTGTCTGATATAATACATAAACTATTTAAACTTGATTAGGGAACATTAGAGTCCGAAATAGAAGTAAGGACTCTAAATTGTCACAACCCTATTTCTATAATAAAATTTAGTGGTTTTAGTAATGAAAAATAAATTGGATTTAGAATACGCAAAGGGTTTTCAATAATCCAAAATGTAATTAATGTCAAACAATTCAAGTATTTTTATCTCATTAAAGTTGTTTCACAGAGTTTTTGTCCACTGAGAATTGGATAGGCAAATTCAATAGTTGTTATTAGTCTGGGCTATAAAATAAATTACTTTCTTTTAAATTCTACTTTTGTATTGCGGTTTGTAACAGCTGACTTTGAGTACAATACAGCCAGCAATATAATATTATAAATTTAATTCCAATGAACTTTCTAAAGTATTAATAATGGTCTCGACGTCTCGTTCATTGGTTTTTAGAAAATATACGGTTTTTATTTTATTTTAACGTTTTCCCTATGTACAGTTGTACAGGCATGGCAACAAATATATAGGTAAATGGTTATTATTACCTAATATGGACTAGGTAGGTATTGACTTTTTTTAAACTCATCAATCACCAACTATTTAATGTATTTATTACACAACCATTTCATTTACTGTTCTGTGGTATGTCTCTTTCCTTACAGCTTGAAAATATTAAATCTTCCCCAGAAATAATGATGACCAAGTATTGATAATGCTTATTGGATAAACCAAGAACTTCACTTTCAAAAACCCATTCTCAGCAACACAAAAAGAATAATAATAAGAAACCTATTTGCGGACGCTGAGCAAATAATAAAATGGAACGCAGGAGCTTCTGTCGAGAATATTCAGTTACACCAAACACAACATAACCCATCAGTTTAACTCGGTAACTCTCGGGTTACGGTTAAGTGACCGACCACCGACTACCATTAAATTGTTTTCTTTGCACACTATACGTCTTACACAACAAATAATAGCCCTTAATGGTGGCCGAGATAAGAAGGACACGATATATGTAGGTAGGTAGTTGAGAACGTTGATAAGTTATAGGTAATTAAGTGTGTGTGAACAAGGATATTAGATAAGCTGTCAGTTGTTGGGATCTCATTGGAGTAAGTGTGGAGCACAATAGTAACGGTCGTTAGTGACTATTTCATTATTAATATAATTACTTAGGTATGACTACAAAATGCTAGAGAGAACAAAATTGAACGATTAATTACGAAACTTAACTTTTATGCATGGAATTTGTGTGTTTTGTACATTCGGTCCCGATTAATTCATGCATATTGATTAGATTTTCTTTAACTACATCTTTAGTAACATACGTTCGTTAGGTAAAGTTTCTGAAATCAATTGTTACTTACTTTGAATAGCAGTCATAAAAATTTTGTAATAGCATTGTGTCCTACCCGTATCAATTTATCATCAAAATTGAACGGCTCATTCAAAAATTAAAAACACATAAACATAAAACCCAGTTACAAGAGACTAGTCAACAAAACTCTAAACGAAGTCACGACAAAATTCTAAAAGGTGTTAAGAAAATGTTCGAAATTCAAATTGAGTTAGGAGAGACTAAAGAGAATAATTATTGGTTCGTCTCCCTTTCGTCTTAGCTAAAATGGGTTAACGATCAAAATGGTTATAATTAATGTCATCAACATCATACTGTTGCCGTTTCTAATAGAGCTATAAATAGAGATGAAAATGCTGTAAACTAATCTGATGTAGAAAAAGTTATGGTTATACGTGTGTTCTTGATTTCGTTCTCATAATAAAGTAAAGGAATGCTGAATTTATTTTGTTTACTTGGCTTTACAATAAATATGATGGTTTTGGACTATGTACGTTTTGGTATTTTACGTAGTGGAGTTGTGACAGTTTATTGCGAAAGTTTAACACAGTCAAATAATAAACAGAATATTATTATATAAGTTCTTGAAAAACAATAAATGATAATTGATTTAAGTTCTGTAAGTAGGTTTGTACAAACACTTTTACACGTCAATCATATTTTAAAAACTAGATGAGGTCAGCGTTTCCTATCTGACTACTCTGAGAAGAAAGGCTGAAACCAACTCAGAGGTCAGTCTCTTTTAAAGTCCAGACATAATCTTGGTCAGATCATGTAAAGACCATGTAGATTGGTGTCTGAAACGGTCTTTTGAGGAAAAACCATACAGATTAAGCGGACCTGTCCAGTCAGTGCACGCATTTGTCAGTAATCGTGTAGCTCAACTCAGAACTTAAGGAGCTTATGATTTCATTACGAAAAACAAGTAAATTGGGTTTGAAAAATAGGTGACAAATCAAAAAGCAATTGGTTTGAATAAAACTTACTTAACTATAACACTTACTTTACTTACTATAACACTTTAAGTTTGTTATTCAAATACAAATAATGAAGTTAGAATTTTATTTTTTATAAGCTTAGGACTTTCGAAACACAATTAAAGAATGAAATAAGTTACACAGTCTATTATTCTAATACAGTTTATTTTTAATCGAGTTTTAAGCATTTTGAAGTCATTAATTTGCAAAATATTATATATCAGGCTTACAATTTTTATAAAGCTAGCTAAATAGTTAAGCTATAACTTTAAATTGTTAATTAATCTGGTTTTAACTAATGGACAGCGATGTAGATAAGTACTCCTGTCTGATAATAGCAACTAAACTCCAGCATTAATGCACCAAACGTACCAATCCACTATGGCGTGTACTTATTATGATCAAATAAATCATCAACAATATCAGCTTATAAAACTCCACGATTTTTTTTGAAAAGTATAATTGGGCACAATTCTCAGCGTTGAATCGATCATAATACCTTTCACAAACCGCGAGCTTCACTCGATTAATCATAATTAAGTAAATCATTTATCTATTAATCATTCACTTCCCGAATATTTATCAAATCTGACAGATGAAAGTGACAAAATTAATACTTCGTTTGGCACCAAGTTTGTGGTAATATATAACTGTTTCTAATTAACTCTAATGTAAACTAATTTTATCGTCACGGCGATCGACAAACGAGATTCGTGAGATAAACTTTTCGATGGCTATCTGTTCCGCTGGTGTCAATGAGGAAGTTTAAATGTTAGAAACCTGTTCTTAAGCAGCACCCGTCGCTGATACCTACATTTAATATTTGGTATATCAATAAAGTCAGCAGCAAGTCGACATCAGCATCACCAATATTATGTTCATCAAGCCTGATCAAATATTCTCCAACCGTAGATTGTTTATTGCTTTTTAAGGAAACCAAAACCAAACTCCTATACAAATCAACCCGCCACACCACTTGGCTCGCAAAATTATAATCAAAAGTCATTTAATCAAACTGGGCTGAGAATCAGCACTTTTTGAACGTCAAAATCACATAAGACAGTCCCCCCAAAACGCCCGCCCTTCACCACTTCCTAGCGCTTTTGCTGGGAAGAAGAAGTGGCGGAACAAACTCCCCAGCAGCACTGCTGTCTGTAAGTAATTAACATTACGAAACACAAAAATATTAAAATTATTTGCCATGTGTCAGCTAGCACACGCCAATATTTAAAACTTTACTCAAGCAGAAATAAATAATAAAAATAAAAACGCAAACAGAACATAGTGCATAATGAAAAGCCTCCAGGCATAAAGGGCGTGCCCGCTTACATATGCAATGCTGCATTATGTTTATATATATAGCTGTAACTTGTAGCCACTAATGATAAACTAGGACCTTCGAAGTAAAATAAAGAAACAACAATAACAAAACCATAGTCAGCAAGATGACCTGTCACCACAAGCAGCACCCGTTCACGAGCAAATGAAGTTGTTATTAAATTAACTCATAAACGTGTGTTGCTTAACATGGATTCTCTAATGATCGCTATACCTAATGTGATATTCGCATAAACATCACTTGGTAGAGGGACTGGATATAGCTTTAATGGTGACCGATAGAGTGGAGTTACTGCCCATGCGTATATCTTGGGTAGTGGTTTAACTTCGAGTCTGGTATAAGAAGAGTAGGTCGAACACTAACATGTTATTGCAATTGCCAAATAAATTAAAGCCCTTGAAGTAAAGCATAATGACACCGCGGTAGAAAAAGCAATGCAAAATATACCCAAAAAAAACCCAAACAAAGCCCAAACATACAAAGACACAAACAATAATGAAAACTAATTTTATCTCCCCAACCATCTAGAGCCGTTAGATCCAACAGATAAACATTTAGATGATCAACAATATTCATTATTAGTACTCGTTCCGTACAATTGGCTCGTTAACTTCGCTTCAGTATCGCTAATTGTTGCAAATGGCCGCCAGTTAAAATGACAATAGAAGACGGTTACTATCGACGATACGAATGCACTTGTTGTATCTGGGTCATCGTTATTTGCAATAGCTACTGGTTTGTTGGCTTAATTGTGTCGTACCTACTGATGTTCAGTTTAGAGCGGTATTTTTATTTACTTCTATAAATACTAGTATACCTTTTGTATTCTGATTTTTAATACTCTTTTTTTTTGACATAGATAGCGAGTTTAATTTAAAATTTTCTATCATCAAAATAATCATGAATATCAGATTTTATGACGTCTGAAAATATATTTCCGAGTAAATCAATCAGAACTCGCCCAATCTAATATTGTGTAATTTAATATTTATCATCGTTTGTACAGATTCTTTTGGTTTTTTAAAAACTCCATCAGTCTGTTTCACCGATTATATTCATATTTCGTAACGATATCTTCTAGTAGCAAATTGTTTTATTATCTCGATTCAACCCGTAATGGAAACATTAATGTTGGAGGAAACATTATTTGTACCAAATGTCTCAACTCCGAAATTATAATTAATAATAACTTTTCCTATCTATTAAGTTAAGCCGAAAACGCTTGAACATTTTACTCCAAAATATTGTAGGGCCTTTAAGATTTAAGGAAAGTACCATTGAAGTTCCAAACAGTAATTAACTTGACAACATCAATATTAAACAAGAATTAATGTAAATACATAGTTTTAGAAGATTTATAACAAAATTATTATTTATTCAAGAGCAGATTTTAGTGAAATTTCAACTGCCTACAAGAAATAAAACTGAATAATAAGATATTCTTATTTCGAAATCAAAAAGTTATAACGATATAAATAGGTACGGCACTAATGCGATGAGATTTAAAAATAAGGTTTTAATCAGTTAATTCAGTCAAAACAAGCTTTAAATTAGTAGGTCTCAATATTTAAGAATATTAATAACAAAAACCTTGATAAAACAAAAATAACTTATGTAATGCATCTGGTAATGACTTGTAATGTATAGACATTACAAGTTATTACCATCACTCTACAGTTCCCATAAAAATATAGTCTTAACATCTAAAAAGTAATCTTCAAAATTATCTTCGAGGTATTTCACTCCGCAAAAATAAGAGGGAATATAATCCCATCTTATTATAGAGGCTCAGACCCGTTGCAAACAATTCAAGGGACATTTTTTCAATTACACTCAGCCACCGCGAATGCAATCAGATTTTCATTTATTTACCCGTAACTTGTAATTTTGATGTTTCCTTTTCTTTTTTACTTAATACAGCCTCCGTTTAACGTATAGCGGACCTACGTGGTTTAATTTCTTTAGTTTTTTGTCCCTTTGCATCATTATGTGTAATATCGCGCAGAGAAAAAGGCCTAGAAATGTCTATATTAATATTCTTGGATAAAATTACGTTTATGATCTGTAATGTATAAAGGAAATTAACTATTCGTATCATTTCAATAATAACAACTAGGTACATTTTGTATACATGTGAATTGAAATCGTAAGGTTTTAATGTTGTGGGTACTAATTCTGGTGGTTGGCAAACAAGGCCACCATACTAAGGGAAGATTAATTTTTATACGCTCGTGCAGCATCGTGATTCAATAAGTACATAACCAGCCTATAATTTTCCCCCTACTGGGACACAAGCCTCCTCTAGGTGAGAAGGAGTGGGCCGTAATCTACCACGCGGGCCGTGTAGGTTGGTAGATGTCACATATCTTCGAATTTCAGGTCTAGGAAATGGACATGGACATGGTTCACCACTTTGAGAGAAGTGGTGATAAAAAAAAATTACACAAAGTAAATCGCTTCTCTGCGTTCGAATCTACTCGTAAGTCAGACCGTTAACACTAGGCCACCACTGCTCTCATGCACCATGCCCTTTAAATTAAATATTTATTTATCTATGGCAACTAGGCCCAATTGTTAGTACCATTGTTCTTAAAAGCTATTGTTAATAAACAAACACAGAAACGAAAACGAATAGCAAATAGAAAATTGCAGTTTAGGCGAAACTTGGAAGGTTACCTGTGGGGCCTTCTGCCCAGCACCTCCACAGCGTGCGACAACCAAGGTGCGTCGTACTTTTCAGCCAACATAATTAAGATTTCGTTAGAACTAGACCGCGCTCTTGTCAGGATGGAATTTGTTATTTTGCGCATTATTAACGTTATAGGTTAATGCCACCGCAAATAATGTCAACTAATTTTAACGTCTCTTGCAAGATTCTTTTCGCCTTCAGTAAAAATACATCCTGATGCACTACTCATCAGCGTTGATTGAAACAAATATTCAATGCAACGTGAAATAAAAGGTACCTATAAGATCGTCAAATTTAAAACTGCACGCCCTGGCACTAAACATTCTAAACAACATTTGAAATCTGTATGAAACAAGCAGTGGCACTCCACTGCTTTAAAGCGCCTCTGCGTACAATTTTAAATTAGACGATCTCTACTTATGTTACTTTATCTAATATTCCTATTATTATTACCTAATGACCCGCCCATACTGTTTAACGATTCAAATACTACAAGCCGCGTAAAATGCTGTGATAAACACTAACCATTTTCTGTATAATTAAAATCAAATAGTTGGTTTATTTGATTCGATAACATAATTAATTACTGGTCATTGTGAATCATGATGTTTTAACTCATGAATGCAAAAGTGAATTGCAGAATCAGATGACGGCTAAACATTGATTTATTATGACGTAATTAGGATTCACTGTAGTAGAAGGGAAATAGTAACAAAGAAAAAAGAGGACGACCACGAAATGCAAAAAATAAAAACAAATGGAGAGCAACATTTGCAAGCCTATGAAAACACCTACTTAGTACATGATGTTGCCAATATTTATGTGTGATGGATTGTGTACAAGTATGTAGGTTTAACTTTTGTTGCAAATCATAAATAAACAAATAAGCAGCGGATCGGAATAGTTTTCGATAGTAGTCACGATGGAAACTGCTATAAACGGCGATAATTCGAATCGAACATATAAAAATGTGAATTGGTTTGGTGATGCATAATCTGCCGGTAATGTTTCCGCTGCTGGGATACAGGCCTCCTCTTGAAGAGGGCTGTAATCTACCACGCGGGTCCAGTGCGGCTTGGTAGATGTCACATGTATTGGATTTGTTTTGGTTCTAGGACAAGCCGGTTTCCTCACGATGTTTTCCTTCACCGTATTGAGAGCAGTGGTGAAGAAATAATTTACAAAAAAGTAAAACGTCTGCCTGGGTTCGAACCCACGACCTACAACTCGTAAGTCGGGGCCGTCACCACTGGGCCACCACTGCTCTCACTTGTTTGGTGATGACGAAGTAGATATTCAGACGAAATAAGTGAGCAAAAGTATTTACTCTTGCATCATAGAAAATATTGCTGTTGCATATACATCACAATACAAGCCAAGGTAGGATGACGAGAAGCACACAGAGTGAGTTAGTCACACATTTTTACACAGCCGTGTTGATATACATCCGAAGATAACCCACGTAAATCAACCATTAAAACCGAAACAACACGGCACATAATCCGGGATTAATAGTCTATTAATCAAAGGAGATGACACCTTGCTGCAGGCGTTTGAAATGAGTGCTATTTATGTTTAATCGTAGGTACAGTAGGAAATTGTAGGGATGTTCCTCTGTATCTTTTGCTTTTGTAAAGGAAAGGTTGTCTGTAAAAGATCGCTTTTAGCGATAAGACCGCCCATTGTGTCAGCCTATGTAAAATTTCTACATTTATATCTGTAATTTTTTGGTGTACACAATAAAGAGTATTCTATTCTATTATTTCAATTAGGATATTCTGCTTCATTAATCTTTGGCTTATGTTCAAGTGGACGTCTTTCAGCTGGTGTGATGATTGGGTAATCTATTAATAAAACTATAAATGAGCCAATATGATATCTTCTATTGTTAATGCAACACCAATGTTCACATCCGGGCAAGTACCAATATGAATTTTTCAATTCACATTTACTTTCTGAGTCTACCTTGGACATTACTGACTTCGGTGAATGAAAAACATCCTGAGGAAACCTGGACTTATAAAGTTAATATACATAAGTCTGAAATCGCCAAACTGTCTTGAGCAAGCGTGGAGATCAATGCTCGCGCCTTCTATGTATGAGAAGAAGCTTTTTCCCTGCAGTGGGACAATAATAAGGTGGTATTATTATATTTAAAGAACTTCGCGTTCAAGCTTATCAGCTAGAACAGCTTAGGAAAGCTGATAAAAAGTCCTCTTTAAAGCAAACCCAGTGCACTTGATCTAGATTGTACAAAAAGAAGATCATCAAAGATTTACCATGCATCACATAATGCGGGCTTAACCAGGTGACTATAGCCGCCTTCTGTCTAAATGGTAATTCGGCTAGGCCGAAGTTGACTAAAATCGCAAGTTCCAACGCAGATTAGGTTTCGACTTTTGTCGTGCGGCGGCAGGTCGCATGCGGGCGGCGGGTGACTAAAATCGACCGTAAAAATGCTCAGTCTCAGCCGCCCGTCGTATGATGGTCGACATATTGATGCAAAATGAACCAGTCATTTGAGATTTTTATCAACCTGTGTGAATGGGGTGGCGATTCTGCTTCTGAGGCCATTTGGTTAGCGACCAGTCGCACGACCAGCCGAGCGGCGAAAATCGAACTAGTGCACTATAACTCAATCTGTATCGTGTCTTGTCAATCTGTAGCGCAAAGAATTCGATATCAGTAATTATGAATAGTTATTCATAATTACTGATATCGAATTCTTTGCGCTCCCAACCATGCAAATGTATCGAAGATTTATTTATTGTTTTGCTCTGTGGTGAGGTAAAATGTTTTTCTATTCACCGAGAGGAGGCCTGTATCCCATTTTTTTTTTTTTTTGTGGGTGGGAAATCATCAAATAACTTCTCCCGCTCTGGGCAGAGCAGGAGGGCGTGTCAGACTCTTACTGACTAAAACCCACCCGTGTTCCTTCAGTTGCCTGTGCCAGGGGCCACGGTAACCCTCTTGGACTTTTCCGCAACCCTAGCAGGCATCGGTCCTAGCAAACCCCGTCTTTGGTGCTGACATCTCTTTGAGGCGCGCGTGGAACACAACGCGCCGTCGACCCGGGCCTGGTCCTTATCGAACGGCGAGCTGCCCATTGCTCGCCGTTCGCAAGCCCGCGCCTACGGTGGCCGGGAATCGGCCTGCGATTCCCGACGCCCAGGGCGTCTCCTGCGGCGGCTAGGGGCGTGAGGGCGCAAATTTTGCCTCTCCCTCACGCGTTCCGCCTCCTAGGCCTGTATCCCAGCAGTGGGAACTTTATACGCTGATGATGATGAATGAAAACTGTGACGCTTAGTTTTTGTAACAGGTTGATACTGAAAGCTTTCTATCAGTGACTTAATGTTATCGTGTATCCAGAACTGATGTCAAAGTAATTCTACTGATGTGTGTAATTGAAGCCATAGCTTTATACTCGTGAGCTATTCATAGTCTTGAGTATTTATTTTTTGTCAAATCTACAGTCTTTATTCAAAAGTTGCGAAAGAAGACTATGAGAATCACAACTACAATTTTATTAGGCCAATTACTGTCATTTCCAATTGCAAAATTTCAAGTTTTAAAGATAATATATAAGATTCGATAAACTCAGCCTATCGCCGTCCACTGTTGTACATAGGCAGTCTCTCCCAGGCTGCACCACAACACCCTGTCCTCCACCGCCCCGCCACATAAGATTTATTGATGAATAGTAATCTACATCCACAATTAATTACTAGTAATGTCCACACTTAGAAAAACTACTTTACTGAAAGTTAAAATTGAAAAAGACAACTTAATAACCAACAATAACAAAATGCACGTGTATTTCAGTTTGTTATATTTCTGATTGGATTTTAAATGAATAGCCTGTAATTGTCGTTAAATACGTGTGGTGTTTATTTTCAATACTGTTATTTAAAATAATTAAATTCCAAGTTTTACTTTTGCAAATATAACTAACAACGTAATATATGTATGCCCTATAAAATTACTTCCTGCGTCGGATTCTGGCAGTAAATATTGTAATTACTATTGTGGTCTTCCCCAGCTTGCGTCATCCTTAGGAAGAAGTAAGCAGAACCAAAACACACAGTACGTCATCCCAAACAGCACAAAAAACCGTGTCCATCATAATGATACAGTGTGTCTAATTTGATACATTTGGCACCGGTTCCTAAACACTGTGTCGCGCCGTGTTTGTTACGGGAAACATGTAGTGTGCCAGCGCACTCCATGTTTTACGATAACTTGTAATTAATGTCGCTGCATAGTGCTTTATTGTCCCGAAGTTTCTCGACTGGGGAACATCGGTATAAATTATGAGCCGACTTCGTCGCGTGTGAGCTTATTCACATAAATTATTGAGAAAAATGTGTCAGCATTTATGTTATTAAATCCCTTCGGTGTTCAGTTCAAAGATGTGAGAAGAAGAATAAATCTTGGGGACAAGTTGTAGTGTTTGCAAGCATGATTTATTGATAATTGTCGTGTAAAATGACGATGTGGAATGAACTATGAATCCTCTAATGATTTGGTGGTGAATATAGCTTTCAAGTTAATTTGTATTTAAGATGTAGCAGTAATATAATTCGTTTAAATATTTTAACTCTTAATCACGAATGGATTTAAAGTTATTCATTTATTCTGTTTCGTAGATTTAGTTACATCAATCACTGAATTCTTGAGAAGCTTAAATTAATGGATTGTATATGGATAAGGAGGATGAAGGAGACTGGAGGCAACAACCTTTAATTGGTTCGCATTTATGAAATTTAGGAGCTATCTCTGTTACACAGGTATTCGAGAGTTAATAGTAAATGGGCCTGTTCTTAAAATTTAATACAAAAAAAAACTACACTGATGGTTAACGCAAGTGTCAATGAAAATACATAATTGTATTGAACGAAACATATTGATGACACAACTACATAAGAAGCCTGCGCAAAAACTTGAATAGAACATAATAATCGAAACATTAAATACTACAGCTCCATCCCACGATAGTATTAAAATTAATATTCCCATCAAAAGAAACAACGATACTCTTTTGTTTCTCAGCTATCATCAAATTAGAAACATTACTCTGTCCTCATTACCACATCAACCGATAAGGATCACTATTAACTATTAAAACCATATTTTTACGAACTGTTCTCATATAAACACGTGTTTTGTCAAAGTGGGCCACCGTGTACAGCTGCCAAACAGATGGTACTGGGGTTATTATAGCAAAATATTAACCGCTAATGCCAAACATTGGTGTCATATGAACGCCCTGGATAGCGCCCAAATTACTGTTTGAAACGTTTTTGGAACAAAACTGCAGCTTTTCTATTTGTTTGTGTGGAATATTATGTGGTACTATGTGCTAACAGTTTTTAATAAGGCCACGGGCTTGATATTGCGAAAACAGTGTTATTTTAGTGTTATTTGGAGCATTTTGGGCTCTTTTAAAGTGGTCCAAGTAGGTTACATTTGAAACCTTATTCGCAGTTGTATTGGAATGGACTCCAAGGATGGAGATGCATGGCGATATCCAAATAAACGTATGGTGCACTCTGAGTATGAGCAGCGTGAGTATCATATTTTTGCGTGTGGATCTTCATGGGTGTCCTCCGCCCTGGGGCAGGTGCAGGGGTGTGTCAGACTCTTGCTGACTCTAACCACACGGTGTTCTTCAACTACCTTTGGCTGAGGGGCTAAAGCACTTGCGCAGTTCGTCATAGTATAGTTCGTACCGATATGAGAAACGAAATTTTCATGAAAATACATAAATATGTAGGTCATAAAGACGATGAACAACATAAACCGTTTAGTCTTGTTATCGCGTATTGATTTCTACGACGTAACCATTCAAAAGCTTTAAAAATAGAATAGAATAATCAATAAGAGGCGTTTCTACCTAGTTAGTTAAGTTAGTCCTTATGAAAATTTGTTCCCAAGTAATTGCTATCCACTACTACTTAATCTAGTACTTTATTTATTTTAAATATTTACGAATTCCTATGGCTGTTGTCAAGAAATATAATGCCTCAAACAAAACCGTGGCTTTATTAGTTTTAGAGCAATCTTTTATCATTATAGATTCACACAAAGAACGATTGTGTTGGGTGTTCCCCGGCCTTTGACATCTTAAGCATTCTTTATAGATAAAATAAATTAATACGAATATTAGTCCTATTAGAAATGTTTTATCTAAGATGTCTAAACCAGTTTCATATTTTTTTATTGACATAATCTCTAAAAATAAACAGTAACATTGTTTAAAATGGCAATTATTTGTGAATTATTTATTGGACATAAACCAAACAAAAAAAAAACTGAATTTTATAAGCATATTCCGAGCTTTATTCCATGAAATTCGGTCCAGTTATTTTTGAGATAGACGACATTATTTGCACAAACGCCCAGTGTGGATTTGCTAGAAAGATAACTAAAACTAGTCGTACATAATTGGCAATTTATATACATTGAATGAACAATAAATAAGAAGAATTCAACACATTTGTTCGCCTCACCTACGCGCGGGCCTTTCGCGGTTCTCTAATGATAGTTAATAACTAAAGCTTTGTATGGACGCTTCGTTCTGTCGATATTTTCGTGTTGAGACGAACAAGGACATTACACATATTGATGATTTGTAAATCGGCCGTTTTATATTAACTTCGCTACTTTATTTCTTATATTATGTAAATTTTTATTCTATCTTTTCATTTTTATATTTGTTAGGTGGTTCGGTAGCGTGTTTTTTTTAGTAAATATTTGATGGTATTTTATTATAATGATTTATTTACTCGATCGAGCACGCAAAAGCAATGGGTGCCTACATAATTGTGTATTTGAGAATTACTTTTATTGGGTATCAAAAAGAAGTATATAAGTAAGAAAACGAAATAAATAAGCTAAGTATATGAAGATATTTTAGGAATTCAGTACGTAGTCGTTAGCCAGAGGAATTCTCCTCCAATACGTCTCTGGCAACCAAATCTTGGTAAGATTTGCTTAACAATAAGGCTAGATAAATAGGAGATAAATCCAAGAAGGTATCCCGATCATAGAATGCCACAATAAAAACGTGCAATACTGGGTTGTTATCACCCCACATAAGTTATGACTCAACTGTGGGAAACGGGTTAGTAAAACTGTCGTAGGCGGAACGTCTATATAGTACCGTAAGGAATTATACTCCATCCCAACAAGAAAAGACGAGCGCTCACGGTTCGACGACTGAAATTAATGCTATGAATTTAGAATTCAAAATTCAAATTTCGAAAATTCTTTTCCACACGGTAATTTTAAAATTTAAATGTGGAATGTCTCGGAAGAGCGGATACGATTGCGTGTGTACTTCACTTTACCGGTAAGCACACGACCGGTTGAAAGAGTCGTCAGCAAGACTTGTTCAGTAAAATCGTTTACTTTGCTAATAGCACACAATTTATTACCATTTATTCTTAATAGCTATGAAAACTTATATACGCCTAAATCCTTAGCGTTAATATTATGCTAAGAGGATTAATTATAATTTATGGGGAGTAATGCTGCTTTTTAGTAACGTTATAATGTCATAATTTTGTACAACGTTGAAAAAATATTTCGTTTTATTTATTATCTGGCTCGCAAATAAGGATTTGTCACACTAGTTTTTAGTAAGTGATTATGGGTATAACGTCGTTTTTCACTTTAATATAGTTAATACGTTGACAATCTAATTTCGGTTCGACTAAGGTTTGGACGGATTTGAATATCGAGTTTATTAATCCAGGCTGGAGCAATCTGTTACGAACATTATTTTGTTATAAAAGGCAGTATTATATTTTCATTATTAGAAGTTTTTATTTTGTGTTATCGTTGACTCACGAGCTAGCTTTAAAAACAATTCAAAAGTCTCGCTGCACAATGTGCCTACAAGATTCTTGTTGGAAAAAAACTTTGAACACAAAACAGCCCATCAATCATCCTTCCTAGGATAAATTTTCTTACAATCATAAAGGCTAATGAAGCTAATAAAAAAACGAAATGTCTGAGCAAATATCTATAGTGATTAACGTCACAAAAAGTGTTAAAACTTGTCCAGTTGATTAATGCGTACTCATTGCGAATTCTATAGGACTGCTAACTTTATCATTTCATATCAAATAAATCTGCAAGGGTGGCGGGCACGGAGGAAATTTTAATGATTTCACTGCTACGTTGAGAATTAAAAAGAATGGCTTGGAAGCGGTCTCCGCTTTGCTTTTTAATTTTCCGTTCGCCGCCGGCTGCGTGGGACTTATACGGTCTTATTACAAGGTTTTTCTTTTGACATGGTTTAAACCATCGAGCCTGTTTTTGAAATAAGAACCTAACTGAAATCGAAATACAGTTCCTTTTACAAAACTGTCAACTTAGTCCGGTCTTAGATTGTCAATTTTGTATTAAGAACTTTACTAAAGTCGGCATAAAGTTCCAAATACAAAAACTAAATCGAATGTGTAGGTTGGGGCTAAAGTTAGATCGTGTTTTGTAATAAGACGGTAACAGTTTGCGGTTGATTCAATCTTGCGGGGACATGAACTCTTATTAGAAATATTAAACTAACATCGATTTTTATTCTCAAAAAACATTAATCTGTCTGGTAAGTCTTACTTGTTCTATTTTATTAACTGGTCGCACGCTTGCTAGTATTTACACCGTGCGCTCAGCAAATTAATTAAATACTGTTTGATATATCTAAATGCAATCCGTAAAATTTGAAAGTTACTCTAAATAATTTACGTTATTGTCATCATGTACCCATAGTTATTTTGTGTTCAGTTTGCTGTTATCAGTAAAACATATCTCATATCTTATTATAATAAGCTTTGAAAGGCGAATCGCTAACCTCATTACGTTCCTCAAATAATTATATGTGTTAATGTAGCTTAGGATAAATGCATTTTGTTTATTGTGCTAATAATAACTATTAAAAATTTAATTAAAAAAACCCCGACACAAACAATGACTTCTAAAACACCTGAACAGGTTTTCTTGTTTCTTTGTTTTTTTTTTTGTGTTTTTTTTTTTTAGCTAAGGACAATCACTCGATCAAGTCTCTCTTCAAACAAAACAAAATTGGTTCAACCGTTTGGGAGCTATGATGCCGCAGACACATACAAAGATACACGCATTAAACTTATAACACCTCTCTATTACTGTCGGGGGTTAAAAAAATAAAATAAAATGAAAATCAATTACTTTCTAGTTCTATTTTCAAATCAAAGAGCCAGTCAGTCCGTAAATAGTAATAATAAAATACCGAGTCCGAACTTGGGTGGACCTGGACAATGTTTACCACCAGAAACTTGAAACAAATCTCTGAAGATTCCTTAGCCAAAGTTGGACGCAACATGTAAAGGCAGCACCGAACTGGGACGAATGTTCAACTGTAATGAGATTCCTCCGATGTTATCTCGCTTGACAACGAATCCCCAATTTGTGGTCAGTCAATCTTCGCGAGGAGATTTTGCGGAATTCAATTTGCTTAGACAAAAGTAATGTCTTCCTCTAAAGCACCATTGAATTATTGCTTCGGAAGATTTCGGGTCTGCTAAGTTTTCTTTGAATTTAAGGAGTTAAATTCTTAGGTACCGGCAAATACTGGTTTATTTCATTTGTTATCTAGAGTTTTACTAAAGGTCTGATTTAGTAGTATAACAGGTGGAAATTCGGAGATTGGCTTACGTTTGTTGGTCAAACAACAAATGCAAGTAACAAGTACTTAGTTACTTAGTTAAAAGTAAGTTGGGGTGGCCTGCTGGTAACGGCCGCGACTTACGAGCTGTAGATCGTAGGTTCGAACCCAGACAGGCGCTTTACTCTGTGTAAATTATTTCATCACCACTGCTCTCAAAACGGTGAAGGAAAACATCGTGGGCAAACCGTCAAGACCTAGTACCAAAAATTCGAAGACATGTGACATCTACCAACCCGCACTGGGCCCGCGTGGTAGATTACGTCCCACTCCCTCTCACCGGGGAGGCCCGCGTCCCAGTAGTGGGAACATTATAGACCGATGATAAATGATTTTATTTCTGTAAGTAGGTTTGTACAAACACTTTGACACGTCAATCTATTTTTTTTTAACTAGATGAGGTCAGCGTTTCCTATCTGACTACTCTGAGAAGAAAGGCCGAAACTAACTCAGAGGTCACAGTCTCTTTTAAAGTCCAGACAGAATCTTGGTCAGATCATGTGAAGGCTATGTAGATCGGTGTCTGAAATGGTCTTTTGAGGAAAGAACCACACAGATTGAGTGGACCTGTCCAGTCAGTGCACGCAATTGTCAGAAATCGTGCAGCTCAACTCAGAACTTAAGGAGCTCAACGATTCGACGAACAATACCAAAGAAATGATGATGATAAACAGTTCACACTGACAATATCCGCCTCAATCTAAACAAGCCCTCATCTTTCCGTAGCACCGACCCCTCCACCATTACTTCCTTACTCGAAACAAACGGAACTGCTTCAAAAGCTTTTAAAAACAAATTTAAATTCACATCGCATTTACAGAAATAGCCCCCGGCCAACGTTAAAAATTTACACCCACCTAATTTTATAGTCCCCGTGTAACTTTGTAGATGCTTTCACGTACTTTAATCGTCCCTATCGGCCACACTTTGCTTCGGAGGTGTTGACGTATACTAATGTCCAATTAATATGCCGTTTTATTCGAAACTTCTTTAATTTATTGTGTACCAGGTCGGAATATATTCTCATTAGCTTGACACTCACAGCCTATTATAAACTGACCGATCTTTAGATGCCGCTGATAAATACAACGATACCGATAGTACCAAAACGAAATAGAGATATTCTGTCTATAAATTCTAAAAGCTACCGTTGTGATATGGCAACTTTTTTTCCTTTTATTTTTCGGTTGCCAAGTCCTTTATCAGATGTTTGAATGCAGTAACGTTGTAACGTTTTAAGTGAGAGTGCTTCGGAATTAGTGGCGGCGGCGGCAGCGTTTCCTGTTTAATTGCAGGTCTTTTAGTATTAATGGATGGTGTGAAACAAAATGTTGATGGGTCATTAACGACTGTCGTCCTGTGTGACCGTGAACCGACTAAGACAATGGGCTTTTAAATTAGCCCTTAACAAAATGTTACATTTTTAACTCGCGTTCGACACCGTACTTAAAACATTTTAGCACTGGAAACAACCAATAAAATAGATTTATATTATTTCATCGAAAATGTCTAGTATCACCATGAAGCTGTATGTGGTCTAATAAAACCTTGAAAATTTTATTTTATTATTTAATAATGAGCTTGTAAGAAAATAAAGTAATCGATTTTTACGAGCGAAGGACCAACGGGCCATTGCGTGCGTGTCCATTTCGAATGAGCATCCGCGGGGAGCGACTAGAAAAGTCTCGGAACAAGCAGAAAAGGACCAATAAACAGAGCAAGAACAGTTTAATTCTTAAATTATTGACGTAATAAAATACAATTCGGCCGTAATGTATTCAAACTGTGACCGGAGAGATGTTCGGAACGCTATCGAATCGATGTTTATGTTAATACGTTCCTCCAACTCCTTATATTGAGATGTTGTGTTTCTTTATGTCGTAGCCTCTCGACGTATGCTCATTTGGAGTCTTAATTATTATGGTGTCTTAATTATATTGTTATTTCCTTCATTTGAAATAATGAAATCCTTATTTTATTGTCTTTGTCAATATTTTGTTTGATAAATAAAATATTTAATGACAGTGTTATTCATACTAATAAGTTTTAATGCACTCTTTTACTGACAGAAACGAATGTTTGAGGTTTACTTGATACAAAGTTTTAAATAACCTATTTAATTATAAAAGCATTATAACTTCTAAATCGGCATACAATGGGCATATTCCACATAGTTCACCCATTTATCAGAAATAACATAATTACTGAATGACAATACTGCCATCAATCTTCAGTTACTTCTTCGAATTGGACAATATGGACAAATGAATCGGTCGTCACAATTTATGGGTCATTAAGGCAATAGACTCTTCAGAGTGAAGCCACCCAGGTAAAAGGAGTGTGCCAAAAACGGCTCAATGCCGTAACAATAAAAGTTGCTACTGTTTTCGACAATAGGGTGACAAAATGTGGCACGCTTCCAAATCTCAAAGGCGGTGTATTAAATGCAGCTAGCAATTGTTTCACCCAGTGGGATCTCATTCTACATTCTCGGAAGATTGTTAAAAGGCAAAAGTAACGTCCGTATTTTGTAGGGTGTTACAAACTTACAATAAGTTTTTGACAGTGTGCAATGAAGCAAATAGAGAAAATTTACACGCCAATTTTCGGTTGAATTTGGTGTGATTGTCGCTTTACACGGTAATATTGTTGCATTTTCACTTCATTGTTGTTTATTTGTCGTGTAAACATTTTTTTTTTTAAATTTCCTACGGATTATAGACAATTGTTTATTTCGAACTAACATTTTATTGCTTCCTGTGGAGACGTAGTGTTCACATTCATCCAGCGTGGCAAAACATTGTCACTAAAACCACCTGAAGCTTTTATAAAACTTTATGAAATAGGTAATTTGACCTTTTCGATGCAAGACAAAGTATTCTGATGAATCACATCATATTAATTTATAAATAATAAATCAGAAGAGCTTTTACAGTCATCAATTGAAATAAAATGTATTATATAATTACCATCATATCTAAGTCTATTACATTCTTGTAACCCCTGTTAACGACCGGCCTTAGAAAGTCCTTTTATTATGCGTACATTTTTAACTTCATATGTAAATTATAAACCAATGTCAAACAAATAAAGGCGATTAGTATAAGACGCATCATTTTAGATGTCTGTCTTAACCTACGTCATATGTCATTGTAATAGGATTAATGTGACGAGAATGCGTAGAATTCCAATATCAGGTGCCAGTATTTTTTTTGCCCACAGGAATTTGAACTTACCCCACTAGATAACAATGGTGACGTAGATATGATCAATAAAAAAACTAAAGACCACACAGTGTTACGGATTACGATAAAGTAATAAAAATAATAATTTGAAAATGGAAGGGAGTGTTAAGAAGTATGTTTCGTGTTTAGTGATTGGCACTATGAAGTTGTTCTGGAGAGGAATTGAGGACTTGGATTTACACACATGGAGCATTTATTACGTCACATTGAACTGCAATATAGCGAGCGACATTTATACGCACACAGCATTAAGTTGAAGGAAGAGACAGCTGTTTTTCGTAATTAGGTAGGTACTTTTATATTGCCCTTTTTCATTTCCAATACACTAAACTGCACTCATTTACCAAGTTTTTTCTTGCTTAAGGTACATTTTCTTATCAATAACAACTTAAACGTCCAAATTGATTTAATTATACAAGAAACGACATCCATGAACAAATCCTTACCTAGTTCTAGTTCTTACCTAGTTGCTATTCCACCAATTAGCACTAAGCGTTTCCAAATGTATTTTGTTATGCGCACAGCAAAATACTGGAACTCTCTACCTGCGTCTGTGTTTCCGAACCCATACAACACTAATCTCTTCAAAGTGAGAGTGAACAGGCTTCTTCTGGGTAAGCTCACTCCGTCGTCGACTCTCTGTCAGCACTGACCTAGACTAGAGTCAAGAACAAACCCATATTAAATAATTAAAAACTTGGAGAATAATCTTGTGATTGGTTCCACGAGTTAATTATTCGTTCAATTTCTTCATTAACAAAACTTAGATAAATTTTTGACCTTTCTAGTCAAGATTAAACATCTTCAACGTTCGGTGCTTGCCACAATTTACCGACGCAATAGTACGGTGGGTGAGTGCTTGTGATTAAACAATAAATCGTAGAAGGGAGCAGCGTGGCGAGCTGGGCCTTAAGAATATTCCGGCATATTAGCTTTGGGTAATGTTGTTGTAATATATTATATCGATGCATATTGGAGTATATGCAGTACCTTTAGTAAGTGAAGGTTGGAGCTTGTTTTTTAGGATGCATATTTTATTACCATCTTTGTAAAGGACACAACAATCTCAAAAATAACATACTGCTAATCTTCGCAATGCTTCATGTGATGAAAACCTGACGCTTAGCGGTTGCTTTCAAAATGAATGGATCTCTTTCAGTGGTTGCTTGGTTAGCAATCAATACCTCAATATAAACAAGAAAGAAGAAACGGGAAATTTTATTATGATTCCTACAGCAGTAAACATCGACAAAGCTAGTGAGGCTGATGATGAACAAGGATATAATTTATAAGATGTTACAAAGGAAAATGAAAATAATGTAAAGGACAAATTTCAAGGCAATCTTTTATTAGAAGTGGAAAAAATCATGACAATTTCAAATAATTCTTATAGAATAGGGTAACATTTTATATTAAAGAATGATTAAGGAAACAAAGAATTTTCTAAACGAAGCTTAAGCATCAAATTGTGATAGACAACCGTGTAAAAATATACACAACAAAAAGGGCATGAAATGTATCTCTTTGAAACCAACAATAGTTGAATCGGGCCACAGTGTTAGAATACCGCCCGCTGATCAAATTCTCTGAACAAAAATCATCTGTATTTTGAAAAACTCAAAAGCGATTCATAATTAATAATGTTCGCGATGCGTATCGGACGTTCGGGCCAAATGGGACGGATGCCCACATTCCATTGTCGTGTAACTTACGCACGTCGTTCATCAAGTTGACAACCGTTAATCCAGTTTCCGGGATATTACTAGTGGTTTGGATGTCGAATTCGGTTCGCTGCGAATTTTCGGCATTGGTTATCGTAGATCTGTGGTTGGAAATGTGCAATCGGGCTAAATATTTCTGAGAGATCTGAAGCTGTTTATATTTCTTAGGGTGACTTATGAACAAAAGTATCTACTTTTGATCTCTCTTGTCTGCCACGTCAATAGAGCAAATTAAATCAACTAACAACATGATTTCAAATTCTTACTTTACGTTTTTCACGAAATTTTAAAGATTTTATTGTTGTCATAGTAGTTCCATCATCCTGGCTTAGTTTACAACCAGGATTAACAACAAAAAAGACGAGAACCAGTCGTAGGGATCAGCTAAAATGTCCCGCCCCTCTACCCCCGAATCTCGATGACAAATCGTTGCGTAAATGATAGTGTTCGTTCGCTCGTGAGGCCGTCGAGAGCAGTGTTTTTGTTGTTTGATATATGTCTGCGCTTTGTTGCATCCATGGTCTATTGTTCGGGATTAGGTTGCACAGTTTTTTCGCCGTCAGGTTACCGTTGTCACTGCGGCAACCATTTTAAAAGTTGGTCCCCTCCTTGCGGTGAGTAGTAGGGCTTCTAACGGTAACTTTATGTTACCATTAGATTTACCGGCTTCGCTCCCAGCTTGCAAAGTGTCGCCATTAAGATTGCAATGTGTTATTTGCTTCTTGTTGTCTAGACTGAGAACAGCGGGTTACCCTCAATATTCTTTCACTCCAGCATACACATATAATTGTATTCATTCAAAATGTACCACGTCTTAATGTGTGGTCTATTTTATGCGTTACCGTGTATTATTTACTGTGGAGGTTTGAGTTTCGATAATCGATAATATTATGGTGAATGCAAGCATCACCAATCAAGTTACCTTATTATGTCAGCGTAATGGATCACCAACCGTTATCAGACTCATATTTATTTGTCCAATTCCCTGCCGTGAAACTCAATCAGTGTTTTCACCCCGTCATTTGTAAACACAATTATGTTTTCACTTACTACCGAAGTATGATCGTTTCGACGGCTACTAACTACGAATTTAAACCCTTTCATTCTACAATCAGATATACAGCACCTGGACTAAGATTAAACTGTCGGGTGGGGCCTGCCATGTGGATGTCCGATGACATGGACTAAATTATAATAATTAATCATTATTTTATACTGGACCCTCCGAACAACAGGCGTAATGACGATTGCCTGCGGGTGGGTTTTTCTATTACCTTATGTTTCCTGTCTTGCGTTGAAAGTTTCATCTATTAATCAATAAATCACAATGAGAGGGTAACATGTTTTATGATACATCGAAGAAAGGATTGTATCCTTTTTTTATACACATCCTTTATAAGAGAACCTCGTATTGTATCCGAAATTACCAACGTTGGGGTGTAATTTAGATTTTGGTCATGTTTGTCATCAAAATGATTTTAATAAGAAGTTTTGTAAAATTGATAATCAATGCACTTACCTATTCCTTTTCAGATTCAAAAGAAGATTGAAGAGTCAAATATAAGAAGATTATAATAAACGAAACGAAAAATACGACGTAAATAACAAACTTTCAATCACCAACGCACAGAGAAGGCTCTACAATTGGAAGAAAAATAATCTCCCACAATTTTTGAGCTGAAAATATTTTTTATGAAATCGATTTCTCGAGACAACAGCGACACTCGAACCTATCGTCTATCGAGTCGACGGACGTTAAAAAAGAATTAAAAAACCACCCTTGAGGGCGTTGTTCATATTTCAATTACCGACCAACGTATTCACAGGATCGTGTTTTGCTTTCATTCATTTCAACCGAAATAATCTCAACCACAAACAACGTTTGTACAGTCGACTTGTCAAATATAAATGCTCCTTTTGTAAACCCAAAAATCGATTATGCCCTTTTTGTTGTCAAAATTGAGGTTTGAAATTCTCAAGTTTCAATAGTTGCGATGTTTATCTCGCCAGGTGCTGTTCTAAATGTATTTTAATTAAGTATAACGGAAGATTATCTTACCCAACTGCAAGAAGTAGGTACCTATAAAGAGGTGTTATTTTTTGGGATTGATTTTGATATAGCCTTTTGGTAAAAAGGTCTTAGGACTAAGAAAACAAACCCTGATTTCACGTGTCATGTGTCTATAAAGTGTATTGTTATTATGTTTGTAAAATCTTATTTTAGAATTCGATAAAATGGCAAGAAAGAGAAGCGCGATGACAAAATACTGGTAGGTAATTTATTGAAAAATATGAAGCTATTCTCTATTTACAAAAATCTATTGATTGGACTAAAAAATTAAAACACTATCACGTTAATATGCTTGAAGAACAATCTGAAAAAAAAACAGAATGTTTGCATGTATATTAGTATGGTTTATAATAATATACAAAAGAAAGATAATAAAAAGGAAGATAAGGAAGATAATATTTAAAAGAAATTTTTAGAGATATCTTCGTGACTTTTTTCTATCGTACCACATTAGTTGTATTATGTTTTCAATACACTATCTAATTAACATATATCCTGAAGAATATCATATATTTTTCTAGTTTTGTATACTGCAGTGGATTATATGCTTTTAGGCATTATAAAACTTGCGTTTAGGTCATGTTGTCCCTTTAAAGTTAGCAAGATGAACAAAAAACATTTTTAAAAACACAACTGAGCGTAAAACGTTCTATTTCATTAAAATGAGCGCTGATAATTTTAATACTTAAACACATAAACCTAGATTGTAAATCTGTCTGCCTACTTTTCATGCAATAAACCACTGGATTGTGGTCACGTTTGCCTAAAATTCTGTCAAGCAGCTCGTGATTAGACCAAAAGATTTAAATTCTGCCCAGACCACCACCAAGGATTAGTTGACGAAACGAGAAAAGGTTTTCAAAGTTATTTTCGTTCACAATGCGCTAAGCCGTCTAAAACTTGTCTAATGGCCAAAAATGGATTAATTAAATTAATTCGTTTAGAACAACCCTTTCTGGTTATATTTTTTTACTAGGACTCAAGTGAGAAAACTATTTTGTATTAGGTATATAAAAGATCTTTTCCTCTACAAATAATTTCTTGTTTTATGACAATCACATTGGTTTTAGCTGCAAAAATTTCGCAACAACCTACCGTGTGTTTTAATTTTCAAGCCATATTAAAGAAAGTGACCAGTTTTACACATACAAAAACGCTAAAATTTTGCATTTATTTCTTGTAACATAACCAGCTACACAATTTGTACCTTTTGCTAAATATTAAGCGAAATATTACGAAACATTTTCCCGGTCCCCTTAATAAGATAATTTAGGTCTATTTGCGTTTAAGAACTGGTATACACAAACGTACAGACATGGCGTTAAATTAATTATCAGTGGAAGTGGACCAAACGAAACCACCGCAGCCCGTGGCCGGTTCAATGTAAGTGTTGCTACTACGGAGATGAGAGGAGCGAGTCAGAAGTCACTTAGCTGTGACGTGTAAACAGTAGGCTAACAATTTGCGCTGGAATCATTAATAACAATTGATGTATAAAATGGTTGATGAATTTCTAATTTAATAGATTGCAGCGTTAGGGACATTCGGTTTACGACTTGACCATAAACTAAGTACCTGAGATATGTGGTAGAGCACGGCAAGATCGTCCGAGGTCGGTCAGACAATCTCTATATAAGTCTCAAAAAATCTCAAATCTGAGAGTAAAACGGTAGGTGTTGGTGCTGGTGCAGGCACTGTAATCTATAATACCATCTGTTTAATTCATCAACGTAATACCTAATATCGGCACAATGTTCAAAAGCATCAACACGGCCCTCAATAGACACAGCATAGACTCAACCTTAAGCGGGTGGATCACCGATATGTTCAAACTGAGAGCTGTACAGGTCACAGTGAATGACACTACAAGGGCCATTGTGGCGAAGAGCTGCCCGCAAGCGGGCGTCCTCTCGCCACTCATATAGAACCTAGTTGTAGACAGCCTCATCAAAACACTCAATGTTAAAGGCTATGTCACCGTAGGCTACGCTGATGACATAACCATAATAATAAATGGCACCCACGAAAATACCCTATGTAATCTCGTGCGTCAAGCCTTGAAAATAGTAGACGACTGGTGCAACAAACACCAAATATCAGTAAACCTGTAGCGTAACACTGACGTCACACAAAATTCTGCATCGCGCAAGCAGAGTTTACCGCTCAACTAGCAGTTATACAAAGTCCCGACATCAACGCAGTTGCCCACCAGACACGACACCCGTCTGGTCGGAGGATCCTTCCTTTTCAATGGAGGTATGAGTGAACTTTACACCCATTTCCTCGTGCCTCTATAAACCCTAAGAAATTCCGAACTTATTCTCTTCACAAATAAGAGGAAACTGACGACACTACAACTTCCACAAACATCGACCGACGGCTCAAAGACCAACTCCCGAACCGGAGGCGGAGTTTTCTCACACGTCCTTAACATAAGCATAATTATCCAGATCACAGGGAATGTTCAACACTGTCTACCAGGCGGAGCGTGTGGTCAATAAACAAGCGGTGAATGCCATTGAAGCTAGAAGAGTTACGGACACTCATATACGTATACTCTCCGACAACGCCTCAATCCTCCAATCCTTAGGGAAAAAATATCTTAGCTTGAGTCTAAAACTAGAATGTCAAAATGCACAAGAATGAGTACCTAACAGTATCTTACCGCAACACAGTGACACTGCAATCGATAAAAGGACACAGCTGATCAATAGCTAACGACGCAGCTGACGAACTGGCTAGAAGAGCATCCAGCACGTCAGTCTGCGGATCCGAGCCTATCGTACCTATCCAGATTCGCAGGTAGCTACATGAGTCCACTCATACACAAGCGGAGAGCTGGTGGACCTCGACATCGGGCTGCAGGCAGTCCAGAGAAGCTAGCCACCGTTAGATGGCAGGCTAACCAGACGTTTATTACGCCTAGATAGGAACGGCCTGCGCCTAGTGACGGGGACCATCACGGGACACTGCTCACTAAACAAGCACTTCCATAGGCATAACGGACAGTCCTCTATGCAGGGCTTGCATGGAGGCTGAGGAAACCGTCTCGCATGTGCTCTTTGAATGCACAGGCGTTACCCAGATTAGGACAGAAACCTTCGGGGCACCCAGATCTGACACAGATGTTCTCAGCAGACTAGGAAATCTAATCAACTTTTGGAGGGAGGTGGGCTGGTTGGAATAGTTGGAATAACCACCGACGGCCGCTATGGACCACGCACAATGGTCCACCTGAAGGACTAAGCGCTGAAACTAAAACCCCTAACATAGAACATAGAACCTAATATCGGCATTCTTAATTGGTTTAGACTCCTACGGCATTATTATATGTCCAATTCTTGTAAAAGTTTTTCAATGGTTCAAACTGTTTCGCTTTATATTATTTATTCTAAAACATACACAGAAATGAAATGGTTACAGTTAATCTTGTTTTTTTTCTTCAGATAATAAGCAGTAACGAAGCAGAAGAATCATTGAAAGCGTCACAGCACGTGCTCAGTTGCTCAAAGGATTGAAAAGTATGTAACAGTAATTTGAGTATTGACAGGTACTCGTCATTATACGAATGATTGTTGAGGCTCACGCATATTTTCGAGAACCTTGCAATAATACGGACTCTTTATGGAGTTTTTAGGGCGCTTACTTGGGTACGTTTCGAGGCATACTATGGGGCTACAGGAAACGGGACTCATCTGTAACAAAAAAAGCCATGCCAGATATGCAAATTGCAAAAATGTATGAAGAAAAAAGGGGACGTAAATTGGTTCGTTTAAAAAAAACATATTAACAAAAAAAAAAAACTACAAAGTGAAAAATAACTGTAATTTCGGAAATCGGTGTCTTTGGATCTGTATTTTAGTTTTTTCCACCGACTTCCGAAATTAGAGTTATTTTTCACTTTGTAGTTATTTTTTTTTAAATCGGGGTTTTTTTTGTTATAAAGTTTTTTTATTTTTCACTTTTTAGTTATGGTACCTTTTTTTATCGTGGGAAATCATCAAATAACTTCACCCGCTCTGATCGGAGCGGGAGGGCGTGTCAGACTCTTACTGACTAAAACCCAGCCGTGTTTCTTCAGTTGCCTGTGCCAGGGGCCACGGTAACCCTTTCGGACTTTCCCGCAACCCCGGCAGGCATCGGCCCTAGCGGACCCCGTCATTGTCGCTGACACCTCTTTGAGGCGCGCGTGGAACACAACGTGCCATCGACCCGGGCCTGGTCCTTTTCGGACGGCGAGCTGCTCATTGCTCGCCGTCCGCAAGCCCGCGCCTACGGTGCCCAGGAATCAGCTTGGGCTTCCCGACGCCCAGGGCAGGCGCGAATTATGCATCTCCCTCACGCGTTCCGCCTCCTCCATCGCGAGCAGCGCTTCGCAGAAGGAGATGACGGCTTCCCAAGCCCTCTCACTCCGTAACATGGCCTGGACCAGGGCCAATCGCCTGCACGAGGACACGGTGGTACTATGCCCAAGCCGGGCAGACCTCCACCGTATGCTCCACCGTGTCCTCCGGGCGATCCACACAATGGTGACACCCGGGCGTTTCCTCCAGCCTTATCCGGAACAGGAACCTCCCGAAACAACCGAGTCCGGTGAGGACCTGCGTCAGGCGGAAGGTAAGGACGTCGTGGCACCTCTCTAGCCACTCCTCAAAAAGGGGTCTTTTTGCGGAAATTGTGGCGTGCCCATAGTTATGGTACCTACCCCACACTAATTCGAAAACGTTCGTCTTACACGTCCACGTCCGTTTGAAGGCAGTTTTTTTTTATTTGAAAATAATTTATTGTTGTTTTTTTTTAAAGTCAAAGCATTTATTTCAAATAGGCGCATAAAAGGCACTTTTGAACGTCAACATTTACATTAAAATAGAATCGATTCTAGTCGCCCCTTGTAAAAGGTAGTTTCGTATGGAGAAGAATGGGCAAGAAACTCCACCGTTACTCTTTTAAAATGTGTTACAATATTTTGTATACATTAATTATAAATGTGAAGACCTATGCACCTATAACAAAATAGCCCTACCACAATAGGTAAAAAAAAATAAAAAAAATTGCAATGACAAATAAGTTAATTTTGTGATAGATACATCACATATTTACAAACATTGTAAAAGTATACGATTTTCCAAAAATATTTAAACAAGTAATCTGTCAGTGTGTGAGTTAAAGTAATCACAGAATGTAAAATCAATGTCATAAAAACAATAAACTATACAATTAAAGGAGCAACATGTATGATTTTGTCTAGACCCTAGATTGTCCCATGGAGCTGGACCAGCATGTTTTCAAGCATTCTTATCTTGGATAATTATAATCCTTTAATTTGTAATAATTACATGCTTGTTTACAAAGTGAACTTTTATGAGTTTTAAATTTTCTTTCATTTAATTGCAATATAAATGACAAGATATTTTGTTGTAACATTTAACATAGTACCCCATAAAGGATGTATGTACTTTAGCTAATCTGAAAACTTTTAATTGATTTATTTGGTTGATCTATTTTATCTTTATTTCTAGTATCAAAATGATGTCTATCACTTACCTATTTTATTAAAAAGATGCAGATTTTTTTCTTAAAACCTACCTATATAAGTAAATAAGTTACTCCTACCATCAAAATAAATGAAAGCTCTTGACAAGTGACACGTTATCATTTACTAATAAAGAACGCCAGTTATCTAGTAACATCCTTAACGTAATCCACTTACGACCATAATAGCAGCGATTGAAGTCCGCTGCGTCCATCAATAAATCATCGGCCATATAAAGCCGGTTGCAGACAGACCGGGCCGACGACACGGCCGGCCTCCGGCCGACAAAGCAGCACCAATTTGCAGATTAGCTGATGCGTAAATTGTTGCATTAGCCATACGTTCAACAGTGAAGGTTCGACCAATTATGGTGGTAATTCGATACCGCGTGCCAACGTAATCCGATGTTATGTACGCACCTTTATGTTGTTTGTAATGTTAATGTACCGTGAATTTGTATATTGTGTGCAGGCATCGTTTTTAGTTGTTGGAGTATAAGAACATGGGAGTTTATTATTGTAAACAAATAAATAAATGTCTTGTGAAAATAACGACACGTTTTGTAAAATTAGATGCAGCATACATATTTTAAGGGAATGCAAACTTAAAAAAGCTGCTAGCTTTATTTAGTTTTTCTTCTTCTATGTCAACTTTATTTACGTACCAATATGCTAAGCCAACTCGACGCATGAGTTTACCCGGCTGACTTGATCCTTGCATATTATGTCATAAGAGGAAACAGCGGGAGATAACATTGACATAGACTTGAATATTGAAATCACTGATGTTTATTTATATTATGAACAAACGAAATAGAATATGTAGGCACGATTTCGAGAAGCTCCTCGAAATAGGCAAAATTGATACCGTCAAAAACAATGATGTATACCCAAGCCAACTTTATCTTTATAGTAACAGAGATAAAATTCATATTTCCTTGTGCATTTTTGTATCAGGCTGCATTAAAAATCGCGATCCGTTTCACTATATGTAAATAAATGAGCTAATAATATGTTCTTTTGCAAACAAGAGAACGTTTCGTTATTTGTGAAACAAATCTTCATGTGGATATTGAAGATAAATTAAAGCTATAACATGAAGGAAGACTGAAGTAAATAATAGAAAATGGAGAAATAGATTTAGCTGTGTACTTCATACTTCTACAAGCGGTTGGTTGACTCTTTACGAGACCAGAAGGTTGGCCTATTATTGGCTCAAAGAATCAGCATTGCCATACAAAGTGGCAATGCTGGCAGCCTTTTGGGCACTTTTACTGTTGACAGTGATGCGGACGAATTTTTGATGCTCTATGATTATTTCCCCCCATTTTTGGGACTTTCCTTACCGTAGACAGTAGTTTTCTCTGTCTATATTCCTTACATAGGTATTGTGAAAAATTATGTTATTCGGCAATTTATACCTTATTCATAGGAATGTCCGTTTATGACCTAATTTTGGGTCCAAAATAGAACAGGTAGTGGATGGCAATCTAGGCTGTAGCTAATTCCACGTTCAGCGCACCTACGTCAGTCAATCTGTAGTCCAATTAAAATGAGTTTCGTGTTTATTAACGGTGAAAATGACAATCTGCAAATTGTTTGTGCAATCTGTGTTATTTACAGCAAACAGAATTTATTTAGCTACTGGATATATAAAGTTATTGTAACTATCCAATTATTTTACGAACGATTCAAATGAAAAATACAAAATAATAAAGTGTATCAAGTGTGAACAAGGTGTGCCCGAATGAATTGCATTTACAGCGCAAAAAAACATAATGCATAAGTACTTATGGTCAACCGCACATCAGTGGTTTTACTTGAACGACGAAAACCAACCTTGCTGCTACGAAAAAAGGTGCTATTAATAACATATTGTTACATAGACATGCCTTTCACTGCACTTTCATATGCACTCCCAAAATTCTACTCTCTTTGTGACGGTTTTGTACCGTAAAATTGAACTCTTAAAAATACCAATAATACGATACCATTTCAAAAACAACCACGAAGACGGCTGCAACCAAGGCCGCGGGTGCAAAGGCTGTATGCGCAGTGCCCCAGGCCCCGAACGCAACTGCGCCGCAGTCGTCATAAATGACAATTTGTTACGTGACATTTTGTAAATAATTAAAAATTGTTTTTAGATTATAATTTGAGTGAGTGTGTTTATAGTTTATTTTATAATTTTTAAAGCTGGCTGTAGCGACGCCGGAATCTGTGCCAGTCAATCTGCCACATCGCTTGATGTCCAGGTGGTGGGCTGAAGATACACTATGGCAAGATCCACAAATCATGTAGTGTACCATTGTGCCCCCTAGCCACATCCCCAACATCAACAGCTCTAAAACAAAACTCGAGCAAAATTAAAAAAAAACTACCCCATTGTTAAAGAGAGTTCGCCGGGGCGCGAGACGGTCTGTTCACTAAGTTTGGCGCTATGTCTCCGTCTTGTGACCCAGGAGAACTCACGTGCAATTACTTATCTTCCCTGGATTCTGCAAAAAAAACCTTAACGAACCAAATTAAAGGAAAGCGTAACAATATTGCCCTAATTTTAAATCCAAAATTACCTGCATTCAATAACCCATCATAAAAAGGCTTACATTCACAGGATACTGTTCAGTAGCGATGTGGTGGCGCCTTACTCTCCAGAAACGCTAACAGCTCTAGACAGTAAACACCCAGCGCCTGCGGATGATCTCACCATTTTTTTTATTTTTTTCCGGGGTGGAAAATCCTCATGGATGTCCGCCGCCCTGGGGCGGGCGGCGGGGTCTGTCAGACTCTTACTGACTAAAAACCATCCTGGTGTTCCATCTCACACCTACGCCGGGGGTCGCGGGAACGTACGATCTTTTCGCAACCCCCGACTGGTGCCGGACTCCCCCCACGACGTCTAAGAGGGGCGCGCGTGGAACACTACGCGCCGCCACCTTGGGTCCTGATGTGTGGGTAGCTTTAGGGGGGCAATAGGGGGGCTGGAAGAGGGCGCCTTCTGCGGGCCGGGTGAGTGGATGAGATCTCCCTCTCCCTTTCCGCAGCCTCCTTCTGCGAGACGACTGTTTCGCGCAGAAGGAAACCACCGCATCCCAGGACTCGTTGCTGCCGACCATCGACTCGACTACGGCCGGCAGCGACAAGTCACTGCCTTCTTCTGAGATGAGGGCACGGCGCGGCTCCTCCTAAGCGGCACACTCTGCCAGCGTATGCCACGCCGTGTCCTGCCGGCAGTTGACGCAGTGGTAACACCGGGCGTCCGGTTGTTTATGCGACACAGGTACTTCCCGAAGCAACCATGGCCCGAGAGCACCTGCGTCACCCGAAACGACAGGGAGCCGTGCCTCCTCCCGAGCCAGCGTTCAGGCACCGGCCGGACCGCCTCGATGGTGACGAGGCCGGCGGAAGGCCGTGAAAGCCTGCCCCGCCATTCCGTCACCAGGACCTCGCGAAGCTGAGACCGACGCAGCTCCATATGTCGCTGCATCGGTCCTTCGCCCCGCGCTTTCGCTTTCTCGCGCCACCAATACAATGACGCGAGTTATTTTGCCTCGAGGTTCCAGGGCGGGAATCCGGGCAGCGGATGGTCTCACCTAACCCGACACCCCGATCCGCCCGACCTTAATTCAACCTTCCTAAAAGTTTCGGCTCCCCAGTTGATAGCAGCCGTGAGCACCTTCCGAAGTGGTTCCTCATGCTCACTAGCAGTGTGAAGGACGCCGTCGTCGATATCTTATACGGGGCCAACCTCTGTGCCCTGCGCAAGAAGGATGGCGGCATTCGTCCCATCGCCATTGTTTGCACCTACAAGCGTACGGCATCCAAAATATGCTGTAAGCTGTACAGCGAACGCCCGGCCCTGGTTCAAGCCATGGCGGACCATGGCTTGAACCAGGGCCGGGCGCAAGGAACAGAAGAAGACAGAACAGAGAACAGAGCGGAAGAAGGGGCAGAAGGAGGCGACTGCCTCCCACTCCCCCTCGCCCCGGAGGGCGAGGGGGAGTGGGAGGCAGTCGCCTCCTTCTGCGAAGCAGTCATGCTAGCTAAGGAGGTGGCGGGACGGGAGAGGGAGAGAGCCTCCCGTCCAAGCCGCCGCGGTGGACGCTCCGGGCGTCGGGAGCCGCGTGACGACTCCCGGCCACCGTAGGCGCGGGCCTGCGGGCGGTGAGTAATGGGTAGCTCACCGTCTGATCAGGACTAGGCCCGTGCTGGAAGGCGCGTACGTGTTCCACGCGCGCCTCAAAGAGATGTCAGCATCGAAGAGGGGGCCCACTAGGGCCCAAGCCTGCCGGGAAAGCGGGATCATCCAAAAGGGGTACCGCTGACCCGGAACATAAAGGGCCAAGGAAGGAACACGGGTGGGTTTTAGTCAGTAAGAGTCTGACACTCCCTTCCGCTCCACCCAGAGCGGGAGGGGTCATTTGATGATTTCCCATCCTCAAAAAAAAAAAAAAAAAAAAAAAAATCAGCGAATCGCTTACAGCTAAGTTTTAGCCCCTGCAGCTTGGTTTTGGATTGAAAGGGGTCTTTGAGGCTGCCGTGCAAGACCTTTCCACCTTTTTAAACTCTGACAAAGGTGAGGTCATCCTCAAGGTCTACGTTATGAACGCCTGTAACTCTGTCAACAGGAACACTTTGTTGGCTGAAGTAAAAAAGGAACTACCCGAAATTTATAGTTTCATGTGGCAATGTTACAGATACCCTTCTAAACAGGTAGAATGTTTTGGAATCTGCAGTAGGATGGGAATATTATTGGCCCGAGAGGGTCACCTTTTTGGCACAAGGTGACCCTATCGGGCCAGCCATTTCCAGCTTGGCTATTCATCCAATTATCCAGAAACTAAATTCAAAACTTAATGTGGTCAACATTTAGATGATGGAACGCTAGGAGGTGATGTAGACACCGTTTTGAAAGGCTTACAACTCCTCAACCAGCATTTTAAATTATTTGGCCTGGAACTTAACCCATCAAAATGTGAAATTTACCTTTCTGACATTACCGGCAGACAATTAACCATAAAGAAATTTAATTCAATAGCCGACAAATCATTTTTTTTTTTTTAAGTTCACGACACCCCCTAGGTTCCCCAATTTTAGAAAATAGGTGCGTCGCCTTTCATCTATGATAAAATCAAAAACATCAACGACATTACGGACAGACTGTCCAAAATGAATTTACATTCGGCATTCACCCTTTTTTTTTTTTAGTGTGGGAAATCATCAAATAACTGCTCTCTCTAACTCTGGACAGAGCGGGAGGGCGTGTCAGACTCTTACTGACTAAACCCACCCGTGTTTCTTCAGTTGCCTGTGCCAGGGGCCACGGTATCCCTCTCGGACTTTCCCGCAACCCTGGCAAGCATCGGCCCTAGCGGACCCATTCATTGATGCTGACATCTCTTTGAGGTGCGCGAGGAACACAACGCGCCGTCGACCCGGGCCTGGTCCTTATCGAACGGCGAGCTGCCCATTGCTCGCCGTCCGCAAGTCCGCACCTACGGTGGCCGGGAATCGGCCTGCGATTCCCGACGTCCATGGCGTCTCCTGTGGCGGCTAGGGGTATGAGGGCGCGAATTTTGCCTCTCCCTCACGCGTTCCGCCTCCTCCTTCGCGAGCATTACTGCTTCGCAGAAGGAGGTGACGGCTTCCCAGTCCTTTCGCTCCGTACCATCTCCTGGACCAGGGCCCGACGCGAGAGATCGCCACCGCCAATCACCTGCACGAGGACACGGCGGTGCCCCGCCCAAGCCGGGCAGACCTTCACCGTATGCTCCACCGTGTCCTCCGGGTGATCGGCATTCACCAATCAGGGCCAAAACAACAGTATCTAATCATAGATACTGTTGTTTTGGCCCCAATTTTCTATATTTTCTACCCTCTCCTCTTTTATGGAAGCAGCCACACTTCTTGTGAAAATTTACCAAAGTATTTGCAGCACACTAACATCCATTTCAAATGTGGTTTTTGACGACTTAGCGTTTTGGTGGTCTCGGCGTCCGCAAAATTACCAGTATTAGCTTATTCCTGTCGTTTGTCCACAGCACCGAAAAGCTCTTCGGATTTTTTTGTGCCTCCTCCCTGGTTGACTCTGAAGTGCCATGCTTGACCGACGCGGTGAACGCCTGGAAAGTGGCTTGTCTGGATACAGATCGGCCCGCAAACCCATCTTCCCAGAGGTAGTGGGATGAGCCGCTCTACATGTTGGTACGGAATACTTAATCTAATTTATACGTCCACCAATACTGCTGAGCGTGCCCGCCTGCTGGCTGTGGGTGAGTGGCAGTCGGGCCTCTGGCTTTAGACGCTACCATCACCCAACGCATAGTGCCTATGTTGGGTGACACCACCTTCGCTACTTGTCTGCATCTGGGCGTTCCTTGCGTAGCTCCGCATTGCTGCCAATGCGGTGAAGGTGTTGATTGCCTTGGACACCATGGCCTATCCTGCAGTAAGAGCGCAGGCCGAATAGCTCGGCACGCCAGTATCAATGACATCATCTATCGTTGTCTTGTCACCGCCGGAGTGCCAGCTGTTTTAAAAGCCAACGGCTTGGTACGCGAAGATGGATAGAGACAAGATGGAATGACCATAACGCCTTGGAAGGCTAAACCTTTGGTGTGGGATGCAACGTGTGTGGATACCTTGCGCCATTCCATCTTCCTAGCACTGCGGGCTGTGCTGGAAGGCTCCTGCAGGTGCGAAAAACCTTAAACAGTGCAAATACAAAATAATATGGACAAAATAGATAAGTACATGAAATAAAATACAAATCAATTACAGCTACCGCTAAGAAAAATTATACAGATTTAATATTAGTAACATAATTTTTTGACTGTGCCAAGCAATATGGTTCTAAATTTTCCAACGGATAAAGCAAATACATGCAAGTTAGAGAAAAACTTATTAAAATTGCCTGTGAGGCGACGTAGAGGTAGGTACCCGCAATCGTGCTTTCGTAGAACTATAAGTGACGGCGTAAACAGGTCCTGTCACGTCCCTGAATGGTTGTAGGGACAACATAGCACAACTTGTTACAAATATCCACACAATTATACGAGTTGTAACACAGATTGGTTAAAAATATAGTTTCTAGAAAAGGATTATTGAAGAGATCGTCAACACGCCATACTAAAAAAATTAACGAAACGAAAGTACCTATTGATTAACGAACTGCAACTCAATCAAACAAAAATAGTTTATCCATAAAAAACTCATTGCTATACAAACGATATTAAAAAGATTGGACGCCAATCGAATTATTGGAACCGTTGCTATTCCCACGTCCACCATGGTCCATGATGGCAATCACAGAAGAGGTTTATTACACTACTAAAATAAAATTTACTGGCCACAAATAAGTTAAATGTTTATGATTGAAGGGATACATGGCTTGATTGAGCGTTTTGTTGGCTCTTAAATAGCTTTTGTATATAATTTCTTTATGTTAATAGACATTGGAATAACAAATGTTGAGAAACATTATGAGAAACTATGCATTTTCATTATTAAATATACATGATTTTTATATTCTACTTAAGTAGGCATAGTTAATTAATTGGTCATTAAGTATGATATTAAATAACATTCTTTTTTCATGATGTCTTAAGTCAGTACCTTATTGAAATAAAACAAATAACAGCCGTAAGTTTTGTTCATAAAATCTTAAAATCTTTCGTACCATTATTCATGCCAACCTTTTAATCTCTAGGAAAACAAAAATATCCTCGAACAGTGTTTTGTCGAAGCATTTTACATCCATGAATAAAAGATGCCTTCATTAAATTTAATATAAATCCATTTCAAAGGTCTAAACGCTTGCATATTATTTTAATATCAAGTAATGGTGCACCGGCATTTCACGATTCATCAATATTGCTTGCCAGTGATATTTAATAGATCAAAGGATTTCTATTTCTATTTGAATCCCGACTTCTCTTTGACTAACCCCAGCTAAGGCCAGCCACCGTAATTCCTCAGTAATTTCCTCTGGACTCTAATCTCGCCTATGGGTTTGCTCAGAAAATTCACGCCCTAATAAATAAGTACTCTTTTAGTTCCTGACTTCACTTTAATGAGGTTAAATTGTTTAAAAAAGATCTTAATAGAAATCCACTAATCGATCTTAAAGAACGAAACGGATTTAAGAAATCTGTAAACTAGTTCGATTGAGAAGAAATCATGCAAGAAAAGACGGATTACACGGACTAGTATACACAGCAAAAACTGAACATTGCAATACGAAAGCTGAACCACTTTAAGCAATAGAAAAGAAGCTTTAAGGAAAATTGGTGATTATTATTGAAGGGACAAAGTGAAATATCGTAAAACGTTTGTTTGGACAGCAGTAAATAAGTTTTGGGTATAAATCACAAGCTTGAAGGATAAAAACGAAAGTGTGCGTTCGGGCAGAAAATTTATTTCTTTCTTCCACATTTCACTGGCTCTTGTAAAGTTTTAATTATTTGCCGGATGCGGTCCGGCGACGCTTCGTTTGGGATCAATGTACTGTTTGTTGGTGTCGACTCTTTAATTTTAATGCTTCATAGCAGATACAAATTAAGTGTAGTTTTTTTACTTTTGTTCAGCTGTGATTGTTTAGATTTAGATAAAAACTTTTGTTTTTATCTACAAAGAAACATCTACATTTACTTACAGAACAAAACAAGACATTGAACCGTATTCTAGGCTTCAACGTGATCGTTATTTGGGGAAGTGAGAAAAGCTTCAAGAGTGATCTTATGGTAAGGTTATGGGATTTTTTCAAATCAAATCAAATCATTTATTGGTTTGCAAACATGGGTATTTGTTTATAGATATTTTTTTGTAAGAGTCCTCCATGCTTTACCGTCACATGGGCATGCAAAACATATTATTTTTAATTTACACAAGATAATTATTATAATTTAAAATAACAAAATAATTAGTAGAATAAAATAATACAAAATAATGTCAAATCGTTTCAATTACAGTAAAAATGTCACAATAATGTCAAATGTCAACACAGGCTATTTAGAACAATAAAAATAAAAGGTCAAATGGTATAAAAGTAGTCAATCAGTCAGTGATTCATCAGTAAGGAAGTCGTCAATTGTGTAATAACTTTTGGTACTAAATATTTTGATAAGTGCCCACCAGTCTTATCTTAATCTAAGGAGATGAAATAATTTCGTCTGTTCCAAAAGTATTTGATGAAAATGTAAAAACAAACGGATCAGAAAACGTACCTCTGGATGACAAATTCTAGTGCCACCTGGAATTCTTGTTGATATTTTTATTATTGCCGTATATGACTATCCAACTACCTACCTACAATTTAATAATGTTATTCAAACATCAATTTATTGTTGGAAAAAATTTTGAGATATAAAGTTGAAGCCTTCTTAATACAGATGAATGTGTTATTAACTCCCTGGTTTGTGGTTGCATTATAATATAACTTGAACAGGGCTTGTTTAAACTTGCATCAGATGCTTTTGGTACAGACATTAAATTTGGTACTTTTATTGTAGATGTGGCAAAACGATATCTAACATAAGAGATGTTATACCCCACAGGAGCTTTTAGACCAAACCCTAAAAATAAGTAGTGTAAGGACTATTATATAAAAAAAACCAGTATAAAATTAAACTAGCAGGTGCAATGACGAGATATAGAAAGGACTATAAGATAACAGCAAATAGTGACCAAGTTTGGTAATCACGTAATTGTTACGTCTACACAAGCAATGGACCTCATATGAACTGAATATGACCAAATAAACCAAGTACCATTCGTCATATTCTTGGAATCAAATATTGAGGCTCCTGAGTATAAGCTGGCCTCTTATTCTATTGAAACTCCCTACTACCCTTGGCCAGCTCAAGGCTAATAAACCAAGTACAGACACTTTTAAATTGTCAAGGGCTCGGTCAGACAGAAAGATGAATCTAGTTAGCCATTCCAAAGCGTAATAGGTACCTATGGAGAAGAACGGGCAAGAAACTCCATGGACAGTCTTTTAAATCAAAATATTGTTACAAATAATTTGTTACATCATTCATGTTGAAAATATACAAGTGTGAACGGTGTAGAAAGACGTGCACGTTAAAGGCGTCCGTAAAAAAATATATACAAACAAAACATTTCAGAAATTAAATTAAGCCGTGGCAGCTAGGAGATGACAAGTCCCTTCTGACGGCGCCCGTTCACGAACATGACGTATCAGCACCATTCAGTTCAACCAGTTTGAAGGGAACATAATATGATCCAACACACACGCCGCCACCAGCGAGACATTTAAGTGAGTATGACATACTCTCAGCCACCAGGGCACATTCAAGTCAATGAAAGACGTATTCCATAAAAGGTAGCTTTATAGCAGGTACGTAGTGCTCAAACATTTGCTATGTAATTATATAATACGGTTCAACGTGGTACCACTGACATGCGGCCTACTGTACAAGTACCGTGCGATCTTTAAATACTATAAAATAGTCACTTTTTTTGTATGGACGCTTATTTTAAACGACGCAACGCATTTCAATGCGGTTTTCATCAATAGACAGAGTGATTTAAGATAATAGTTTTCATGTATCAATAGATACAGACATACAGACTGACCGATTGGTGCAGTTGGTAGCGACCCTGCCTTCTGAGCCGCTGGTCCCGGGTTCGATCCCCGGACAAGTCAAACATTTGTGTGCATGAACATGTCTGTTTGACCTGTGTCTGGGTGTTTATATGTATATACGTATGTATATCAGTCATCAGGTTACCGTAGTACCGGCTCTACCTAGTTCGGGACCTGAAGACCTTGTGTGGATATAGAATATAAAAAAAAAATGCATATTGTACTATAGAAAAGCCGAGAATTTCAAATAATTGTAATATTATGATGTCGTAACAAACTTATTTTTGTTCGCTTACATTGCGAACGCCTGCTAAACCTTACAAGAGAGATCAAAATAATGTACTAACGAATTGTGTATTAAAAAAAAATCTACAAACAAGTCCGCGATGGTATATCTCCTACGGATAACCCACAATAACCATTTTTATTGCCCTTTACAGCATGTAAAGGGCAAATAAAAATGGTTTTTAGTATCATTAAAATGAATATCTTAGAAGATACCAGAGATTTAAAATGAGGGGGCAGAGGGGCCGTTGCCGTTCGGGCCGCTGTAGTATAGTTGTATATAAAGATATCCTGTAGTATAGTCTAATCATCAATATAATAATAATATTATTAATCAATAAACACTGACATTACTACCTACATTGCATCCCTGAGAAGCCGGGACGAGTCGCTTTACTTAGTATAAAACAAAATCGCTGCCGGCCTCTGTCCTTCCTCCTGTCCTTTTGTACGCTTAAATCTTTTAAACAGCACAACGGATCGATGCGGTTTTCACCATCAGTTAGATATTTTTTAACGGAAGATTTACGTTATCTTTTCACGCGTAAACCACTGAACGGATTTCGCAAGATTTTGGTAAGGAGATAGATGTCCCGGTAGCACGTTCCTCTGGGATCATTTCCGACATCCACGCGTGCAAAACCGCGGGCACAAGCTAGTTATAAATATTTTGTCAAACGTGTCAATCCCACTAAAGAACACTGTCCTTCAATATAAAGGATTTTTCTAGTTTGAAGGACCGCGACCGAGGTCTTAGCTGTAATAGCCCCCATGGTACCGATACCGAACCGGTACCAAAAGTACAGGTTCTATATCGGTACTTGCCTTTTCGGTACCTGGGGTAACAAGTACCGGTACCAAATACCCGGCACGTACCACAAATCTCACATTTATACGAGGAACCTCGTACTGTTCGCAGCCTTGAAGTTATTTTTCTAATGCCTATTAATTATCCTTTCAACTTACTATAGGTATCTGTTTACTTACTCTAACTGACGGAAATATTGGTTTGGTACCGGTTTTGGTACCACACAGTACCGACACTGGTTAGAAATACCAATAGTACAGGTACTACGTCTGGTACCGGTACCAATAGTACATGTAAGAAAGAAAGAAAGAAAATGCGTTTATTTGCGGTAAACATGACGCAAAAAATAACACAAACACTGAAAATATGAAAAGGTTGGGGGAAACATGCGTCACATCCACGCAAAACGGCTATCGCTCAGCATTATGCCGCGACCCTATGCAAGACAGAGCCCCAGCGCTGGTTTTCAGCGACAGCCGGCGCTGACGTAGTGACGTCGTCCGGTGAGGCAAACAATAGTTAGCACGCTGTACCAGTACAGCGTACTTACGAACGTTGCACTTAAATAAAAATAATATAATTAAATTTAAATGTTATAGAATATACTAAACAGACATGTAAAAGAAAATAGATATGCTACGAGAATATCATCCTCAATAAACGTTTTACGCTTTATGGCAACATTTCAAAGCGTCTTATTTGACGTGTACTAATCTGGTACCGGTGTCACACCAAGGCCAATGGTACCAGTTTCCAAAAAATACCAATATATCAAGCCCTGGCCATACCCATCCCTTATTGAAACTACACTGATGTTACATAAGCTAATTTTTTTCGTAAATTAGTTATTGCTTACCTACTTATTACTTTACGAAACTGCCCTTAGCGTTGCGTGGGATCTAAAATTATAAGGCTTTGCCTGTCTGTGGAACAAATCTCATTAAGAAAGTTCATAATAATGTTAAGGTATTACTAAAGTCTTATTGCAATTTATTTTGGCTTAATCTCAGCGTGTAGCCAAGTAAATTATTGTTTTGGAGTAAGCCGTATAATTATCTGACTTATTTTTGCAAACAAAGTTGTGTTAGGGCAATTTCTGTTTTCGAATTATGTTATTTGTATTAATTAATTAATTTATTTTACTTTAATGTAAAATGGTTATTGTTCAACTACATAATTAGATACCTACATAGGTACAATTTATGTTTGTTTTGTTAAGTTGGGTTATGGTGATGTGTCCTTCTTCTTAATTTCATATAACAGAATGTGACAATCACGCTTTTAAATTAAGCGTAGTCAATTCTAATTCTGTTACTAGTAAAGAGGTGCCACCGTTTTACTCAAAACTACAGAACGCTGCATCACTAAATTCCCTATCACTATCCAAGAACTCTAGCTGAAATTAAGCTCAAACAAGAGGAATTTTCAAGAGACGTGAACATTCGCCTTGATAATGTAACAAAACCTGCTAGAATGGCCATGTTCTGGCCGAACCAGATTTAAATGTAAATGTTTGAAACAATTTGTACCACCATTAACAATCTTATCTTCGTACATTGCGACACTATTTTGTACAAAATGCAGTTTCGGATAAGATGTTGAAAGCTGATTTCAGGTTTGAATCGGATTCAATAAATTATCAAAAGTTATGTAAGAACATGTTTCTGTACCGATTACTATGGATTTTATTGTACTTGTCTGAGAACAAATAGTTTAAATGTACTAGCAACTTGTCACCTCGACCGAGATCACGAAAGTCACACCATAGCACTGTATAGTAGGGATCACAATTATTACAAAACTGTGATCCACTAACCCAAAAAGTTGTATTTAAAATTGGAAAATGGTTCCCTTTGCACAGGCACTATACATTTGGAACCTCTTGTACAGCTACTCAATCCCTAGAAGTTCAAAGTTGGAATTCACTAAATACAAAAGCCGAATTAATATGATGTATCTTATCTATATTATATTGTAATGTACCTATCGTGTGAGTGTTTTTCTCAACAAAAGCACTGTACGTATCTACATACAATTTCAAACACATTCACTTAGCTTCTAAGTAAATGAAAATTCGCCACGACGACGTTTATTACGTCATCCAATCTCTTCACCTTGTACTTCAGAGGCTCCTAAATTAAAACTATAAAACTGAACTTTGGATGTCCTCCCGTTTATATCTCTTGCCGTCACTTTAAATTTTGTCGTTAGGAGGAAATAAAATAAAATTTTGTTTCGTTTCCAGGCAAGATTGTTGTTTCTGGCTTCTTGGAAAAGGTCCCCCATTTTTATGGTTGTCAAGACATTACTAAACTTTATAAAACCTGTTATTATCAAAAGCAAAGTATGACGTATTTTATAGGCTTGCATTCCGCTCACCTGATGAAAAACGGTTGCCTTCTCCTTCACACACCAAATTGTTTGCTTTGATGCATTACCAATCTTAGCGTCAGAAGTAAAACACAGTACCTCCATTAAAAAAAAACTAAAAGAAACCTGTGATTTTAGTTTCTAAAAAAATTCACGAAAAGATCACATGAAAAATAGCAAAATACCCATGTAACTCTAAAAGGGATAGTCCCTGATCAATATTCGCGCATATCTCTGAACCCAGTATCGTCTCAGAAACTGTCTGAGACAATAGATAAAAGTGTAGCCGTCGTTACGGTTACCCAGACGTCTCCATTGCCGTTCTTATGCGTAGGCATTGGCTATCTTTCGATAACGGCTATGTAAGGCCGCATTCATAATAGTTATTATAACTTTGCCTGTGACTTTTATCCTCCCTGCGTGCAACGTATTGATTCTTATTTATTGTTCAAGTGACATAGCTATACAAATGAAGGTTTTTTTTTTTTTGAGGATGGGAAATCATCAAATGACTTCTCCCGCTCTGGGTGGAGCGGAAGGGAGTGTCAGACTCTTACTGACTAAAACCCACCCGTGTTCCTTTACGTTTATATTACCATAGGCCGGTGGGTTGTCAAGCTTTTTTTTCTCTTGTTTGTCTGAGAGTAAACATCATCAAAAGTCTGAAAATAATTAGAATAGCTATATAAGAAATTATATATTTTGTAGGAAGAAAAGATTTTAGGGTGACTATTTGATAACCCCGTGGCAAGCGTCAAATGTTAGGTTGCACACGAACAGCATTACCCTGAAAATGTAAAGTAAAGTAAAGTTTGTAAAGTAAAAAGTAAAGTATTACAAATGAGCCTTTGTAAAGTATTATAATATTATTTTAACTACTGTGAATGTGAGAACTATGTCGCTCATTGCTTTTTTGTATTTTTCTCAGTTAGTTTAATCATGATCTGGCAGTTTGAGTAATTTATGCGGCCTACTCAAATGTCCTTTCTTTGGCATTGTTCGTCGAATCGTTGAGCTCCTTAAGTTCTGAGTTGAGCTGCACGATTGCTGACAATTGCGTGCACTGACTGAACAGGTCCACTCAATCTATGTGGTTCTTTCCTCAAAAGACCATTTCAGACACCGATCTACATAGCCTTCACATGATCTGACCAAGATTCTGCCTGGACTGTGACCTCTGAGTTTCTTTCGGCCTTTCTTCTCAGAATAATCAGATAGGAAACGCCGGCCTCATCTAGTTTAAAAATGATTGACGTGTAAAAGTGTTTAAACAAACCTACTTAAAGAAATAAAATCATTGAATGCATGAAAATGCCTAGAAATTACAATTTCAACTTTCAATTTCGTTTTTCGTACAATTCGTAGACAAGTCTTTACATTGCACTTTATAGTTCGACGGCTTGGTGCAAAGAAAATATAAAGCAAATATTATCAGTCTCGCCAATGTCATATCATTTTTATTTTACCTATTTTATTTGTGTCCAAGCCCAATACTCTTAATAAAACAACTTTCAAGATATTGCTAACACTTAAGCTTTTCGGTAATATGAAACCTTCAATTTTGAATACAAGGGATATTAGGATGATAAATCTTGAAGTTGGCGTTATTAAGTGTTTGTTTAATAGACCAAAGAATAATGTGGTTCCATTAGTTTTGAATAGCTTTTGGGAATTATTTATTAAGCTTTTCTATAATATTGGTACCTACTATTGGACCTTACTCGAAAAAGGTTTTCTGATACCTAAGTGGCCTTTTGAAATTTATTTTCTTGAGTTTAATAAAAATAAAAATAAAATATTTACAATTTGACTGGCCGGTTGGTGCAGTTGGTAGCGACCCTGCCTTCTGAGCCGCTGGTCCCGGCTTCGATCCCCGGACAAGTCAAACGTAAGTGTTCATGAACATGTCTATTTGTCCTGTGTCTGGGTGTGTATATGTATATCAGTCACCAAGTTACCGTAGTACAGGTTCTACCTAGTTCAGGACCTGAAGACCTTGTGTGGATGTTGTGTAAGAAAAAAAAATGCTAGCTTTTGCCCGCAGCCTCACCCGTGTATAGGTCAGAAATTATCCCACGGGAACGTACTACCGAGATAAAAACTATTATATATAATAGTTTTTATCTTTTTATCTTATCTTTTTATCTTTTTAGGACATATATGTCCTAACCAAGGTCATGGTCTACCCATGTGGCAAATTTCATCTAAAACTGTTCAGCCGTTTTACCGCGAAAGCGTAACAAACAAACAAAATCACTTTCGCATTTATAATCATTATTAACTTTGGATACAGAGTGTAAAAAGTCTTTTACCAAAGCCGTCATCTACGCATTCTGTAGTTTTGTACCCGATAAAGGGATTCAAATCATTAGATGCAAAGAACAATGCACTGATCTCAATAACTTCACCATTCGGTTGCTTCCGGAAGAAATCTAATCAAAACTGAGTCTTCTTGTTACTTACTGTATTATTACTTTGATTAAGTACTGCGCACAACAACCTCTATAGTTATTAACTACGTTTAAACATTAATCACGTCCAAATCGACCCATAACTCAAAACAAACCCAATCAAAAAGCCCAACTAAGCAACTTCCAACTTCCAAACATTGGTCAGTGCTATCTAAACAAAACCTCACTATTTCAAATGACTTTATAAGAAACAAACATAAGCCCAGAAGTCGTAGGGCGGCGGTGTTTGTCCAATATAATGGGCCAAATGTTTGCCGTGGGTGATTGATGCCGACCCGGGTTAATGGATCGATATCCGTCTAACTTATCCTTCGTAGGTCCTTGGTTGTAGTTTCTGTGTTCTATTTCACCCAGATTGGTGGCGTATGTGCTAACGAGGGCTAGTTATCGGTGATTGATTGTTGGTACAAAATCTGGGACCTTGATGGGTTTATTTTCTTTAGAAATGTCTTTGTCTTTGCGGATGTTGTTTTGGTTTCATATTTCGTTGGTGTGTTGGCTGTAGACATGAAAATGAGGTAACAAAATTTGACTACATAGCATATAGTCACGTTTCATTCAAAATAGGTCAAAAGAAAGTCGTATTTTCAGGTAACTTATAACGAATTATACAATATTAAATTATTGGAAATACCAGACATTAAATAAACACTATTATAATTCGCTTCATCTTTTTGTATACAGAAAACATATTTCTAAAGTAAAATTAAACGCTTCCAGAGAAATTCCCTCACAGTTACGTGAAAATTTTCGATCAAAGCAAAATGAACATCAACATTTTAAACTTCGTTGACTCAGCATTGATTTGTTTCTTTACTAAATTGCTTTTACTCTTACTTGAGTTACAGAGAAGTCAATACAATATCGAATCAATGCTCAACTCGATTCATTAAAATTCGCTAACTCATTGAATTGGACAAAATGGTTTTCATGTAGAGAAGCAATTTAAGTGATGGCCGTTAAGTGCCGAGATAAATTTAATGACAGATGTAAGTTTGTATTCATGGTTGCTACTTGCATCCTTAATAAAAAAAAGCGTGATCATAAATCAATATAAACACGCTTGTTTTCATTAAGGATGCAAGTAGCATCCATGAAAGTTAACAAATTAATAAATTTTTCGCGAAATTACCAGTATTAGTTTACCGGCGTTCCTGTCCTCTGTCCACAGCACCAAAAATATTACCGGGAACATTTTAGCCCCCTCCTTGGTTGACTCTGAAGTGCCGTGCTTGACCGATGCGATGAACGCCCGGACAGCAGCTTGCACTGAAACAGATCGGCTCGTGAACCCATCTTCCCAGAGACAGTGGGATGATCCGCTCTGCAGGTTGGTACGGAATAATCTTATTAATACGTCCTCCAATACTGCTGAGCGTGCCCGCCTGCTGGCTGTGGGAGAGTGGGAGTCGGGCCTCTGGCTTCAGCCACTACTGTCACCCAACTTAGGCACTATGCTGGGTGATACCACTTTCCGGCTCGCTACTTGTCTGCGTCTGGGCGCTCCTTGCGGGGCTCCGCATTGCTGCCAGTGCGGTGTAGCTGTCGACTACCTCGGACACCATGGCCTATCTTGCAGTAAGAGCGTAGGCTGGATAGCTCGGCACGCCAGCATCAATGACATCATCCGCCGTGCTCTTGTCACCGCCGGGGTGCCAGCTGTTTTAGAACCCAACGGCTTGGCACGCGACGATGGGAAGAGACCAGACGGAATAAAGATAATGCCCTGGAAGTCGAGCAGGCCTTTGGTGTGTGATGCAACATGTGTTGACACTCTTGCGCCATCCCATCTTCCTAGTATGGCGGGCTGTGCTGGGACGGCTGCTGCAGGTGCGGAAAACCTCAAAGGGCGAAAATACTCCAATCATATTGGGAGTTATATGTTCGAGCCGTTTGGGGTAGAAACACTAGGGCCATGGGGTCCGAGTGCCTACTTGGTTTTTCGAGATATCGCCAAGCGGTTAGTCGACTCTTCACGTGACCAGAGGGCTGGTCTACTTTTTGGCCAAAAAATCAGCATCGCCATACAGCGTGGCAATGCTGCCAGCATTTTGGGCACTTTTTGTGTTGACAGCGATGCGGACGAATTTTTTGATGCCCTATGTTTCTTTACTTTCTTTTTATATACTACATATGTACCTTCTTCCTAAACTCCGTGATATGTAGGTACATATTATTAATTTTAGTTTAAGTCTGTTAGTACCTATATATATTTCAATATGGAAGTACTTATATAACAATAAAATGAACTGACCACAAATTAATTGGAATGATATGATATCATTAAAATTGCGTACGTTTTTGGTATTCATAAAGTTAATTAAATTATTATTTATAGGTGTATTATTGCATAATTGCATAGCACATATTATGTGAGCACTATGTAAGTACCTACTATAAAGTTTACTGGGTTCGTCTTTTATTGACTTGAATGTGCCCTGGCGGCTGAGAGTATGTCATGCTCACTCCAATGTGTCGCTGGTGGTGGAGTGTGTATTGGATCATTAACTTCCCTTCAAAATGGTTGAGCTGAATGGTGCTGATCCATACGTCATGAGATCGTGAACGGTCGCCGTTAGTAGGCACTGGTAATTTCTTAGCTGCCACAGCTTATTTTAATTCCATAATTGTTTTTATCTTTTTATTACGGACGCTTTTAACGTGCACGTCTTTCTACATCGTTCTCACTTGTATAATTTCAACATGAATGATGTAACCACTTCATTGTAACAATATTTTGATTTAAAAGAGTGTCCATGGAGTTTCTTGCCCGTTCTTCTCCATAGGTACCTACTCGTACTGCGTTTTAGAATGGGCAACTAGCTTCATCTTTCTGACTGACCGACCCCTTGATAATTCAAAAGTGCCTGTAATTGGTTTATTTGAAACAAATGCTTTGAGTTTGAGTTTGACGGTACGCTAATTTTGTTTAATGTTGCGGGTAACTAAATACTGTTAATTTAACTTTATTAGACTAGATTAACTAGATTATTTAGGTACGAGTATATTATAATAATTATTATTATTTTCAGGTTGATGAACCATCCTCTATCTGTTGACTCAATTGAAATGTTCTCTCTGAGTTAACTTAGACAATTTGTTAAAGATTTAGAACAGGTAAGCTCACTATTGTATCCTTGAGCTGGCAGTTTCAATAACAACACCTCCAAATTCTTACTAAGTAAAGGCAAAAAACATCTTCACAATAGCAGAACCAAAACATTTGCTAAATCCATTTAAGGGACTGTCTATCCCACAAAAGAATAATAAAGTGACACTGTTTTTATTCACACACTTGTCAAAATAAAAGTGCATTTTACAGAGTATTAGAGGAATAACAAGCTCTTCTGTCAATCAAAGACCTCGTTACTTTTATTTCGAGGCTTATGCTATATTTTGAATTCAAGTTTTTATTCAAAAGGATGCGAATATATCATGAGCTGTATTTTTTACATGGACTTTGCATATAAAATATGACTACATTTTTGCGTTGCACATCTACTTGAGAAGTCTTTTTCTTTGAGAATGTTTGATATTTGTTAGTAAAAGTGTGTCTAAAAGAATGGTCGTGTAGCGTGTGGAATGTGTGAATCATATCTTTATTTTTATCTATCGTCAACAGAGTGATAATGGATGATGATGGAAGAGAATGTACGAATCAGCAGCGGTAGTACCTACCTACCTAATGGATTGGTGTAATCTTATAAATGTTGCTTCTTCACTTCTCGTATGTTTCGATGGCATTGAAGATGCTGTAAAGGCCAGAAACAACGTTTTTTTTAATTCACCATAAAATATGCCACCTTTGTGCTAACATCAAGCACTATTTGCATTTGCCCCTACGCACACAACTAAGACATCATAATTCGGATACTAAAGAAATCTCCAAGTAGTCTTTTCGTTTCTATTGATTAATAGAGGAACATAATAGGTATAAGGAACAGTGTGTAAAGTTCACTCATCCAACATAGAAAAAGGAGGACCCTGCGACCAGACCAAGTGACGTGTCTGGTGGGCAACTGCCCAACGATTGATGTTGGGATTGTTTATATGCTAGTTGCACGGTAAACTCTGCTTGCGCGATGCAGGATTTTGGGTGACTTCAGTATGATGCGTAGTTCGCATGTGTCATTGCAGATGCCGCCACAGCCTGTACCTGTATGTATTCTTTTAACGCTGTTTTCACTTACGTCACTAATCAGCAAATCGTTTAATTTTGTAAAAAAACTTACAGCTTGCGCTCCACCGCAATCATCTATACTCTACGTCTTCTCAACATGGAAATCAAGCAACTTATTTAGCAACTTAACATAGAATAATAAAGGGTTGTGCAATAAATAACAATATTATGTTAATACAAGTTTATATTCCGCTTTAACGAGATTCGAACGAGCGATCCAACTTCAACTACTCGTTAAGGTGGAATCAAAATATTTATTATGAATCAATTTACATAAGTAGGAGGAAATATGCATGTTTGAGATATAATAGCAACTGTTTGTAGTTTGTTCTTGCCGACGGTTTTAATGGCGTTATTATTATAGCTTACGGTTGTTCACGCTATTTACTTTAACAGATAATTTAAGTTTTATTAGTAAAAAAAATATACAAATACTTTTAAAAACATGCTTATAAGTATGCTGACTGCATTGGTTTGATATTTCAGAAATGCCATGAATGAATGGCTACCTATGAGTTTGGATGTTTGGGCGTCAATTTTCAAAGTACCTGTAGCTAAGTTGAGCTGCACGATTGCTGACAATTGCGTGCACTGACTGGATAGGTCCACTCAAATTGTGTGGTTCTTTCCTCAAAATACCATTTTAGATCTACATAACCTTCAAATGATCTGACCAAGATTTTGTCTGGACTTTAAAAGAGACTGTGCCCTCTGAGTTTGTTTCAGCCTTTCTTCTCAGAGTAATAAGAAGAAACGCCTCATCTAGTTTAAAAAAATATATGTTTGACGTGTCAAAGTATTTTTAGAAACCTACTTATAGAAATAAAATCATTTATCATAAGAAATACGTGGTTTCTACAATGATTAAGAAAACAAAAGAAAATCGAGAGTAAAAGTACCTAAAGGATTTAAAAATATAAGGCGATGTCTAGCCTTAATAACAAGATATTTCGAACACATTGCCATATTGACTAACCCTTCACAACTTGAACGACGATTACAAACATTATGTAGATTCCTGACACAAATTCCAACTCATATCAGACATTAACAGTCACACATAAACGTTTGTTTCCTTCTCATCGGTAGCTTTTGTTTCTGTCCGTATTACATTGTAATGTTTTGCCAAACCCACATTGAGCTGTCAAACTCTCGTCAGATAGGCAGCAGGCGTGTAATTATTTCTCCGAATGTACCATTTATTAAGTAGAAAGTATTAAATTACATGCTTTGGGCGCTACGAAGACAGAAGCTTTGGAGCGATTTTTCACACGATAACTACTTTTTTTTAATGACTAACGTCTTTATTGTTTTGTATAGAAAAGTTTTGGTGAAGACATTTTAGTTTTTGGAAAGGAATTGTTTTAGTTTGAGTCATAGTACGGGCATACCCGTATTCTAATTAAACTGCCTAGTCTTTTCCAACTACTTTGGGGTCGGCTTCCAGTCTTACCGGATGCAGCAGAATACCAGTATTCTACATGGATCGACTGCCTATCTGACCTCCATAACCCAGTTACTGGGTAACACGATACCTCTTGGTAAGATTGGTTTTCAGACTTTTGGGCGTCTGACTACTCGTAAAGACTGTCCAAGATCTATGAATGACAACCGGGACCAACGGCTTAACGTGCTTTCCGAGATACGAAGGGAGGGGAGGGGAGGGGAGGGGCGGGGGAACGGGGGGGGGTATGTATGGATGGTCATCCAGTCAAGAACCGACCGTGGCAAGCGGAGCTTTATCAACGATCTACCTGTTAGTAATATTTAGCCACGAGCCCCTCATAAGTGAGTCAAAAACTCCTAGTAATATTAACCCACCTTTTTCAGAGATTTTCACAAATTTCAACAATGTTGCTCTTGTTGAAATACAGCCGCCAATACTGATGAATAAATTTGCTGTTTTAGGAAATATTTTAAATATAGAACATTAAAAAAACAAAAGCGCCGATATTTCTCAAGTTAGTTTATTCATAAAAAAAAAACTTACACTGTAGTCAATTGTTTTGAGAGCTAACATCGTGCGGGTTCGGTTTATTTTTTCAGTGACAGTGAATATTGATGTAATGTAATGAACAATGTTATTCGAGAGAGACAAAAGTAAAAACGTTTTGTTTCTCTTGGCATTTACTTCTTTTTGTTTTATTATTGCTTTTATAGAAATAATATGACTGAATTTGCGTAAGATGTGGGTTTGATATTTGCTTTTATGCTGGCTTTAAATGATGATGACGCATGTTTTAGTTTTTTATCTTTTGTGCGAAAGCTCAGCCCGCCTTAAAAAAGTGTTTTGATGTTTCAGTGATTGCAAAAATATTTTATTAAAGCCCTATGACGAAGTTTACAGATTGTTTAAGACATTTTTATTGTTCCATTGCACTCTTATTTCACCTTTTGTTACAACCTTAAACTTAAGTCATCAAAGTCCAACCTGTTATAAAAACAAATATTGGTCCACGATAAGAACAAACCTGGGAAAAAAATGGGGCATATCACAGAATGATATGAAGCTTTATTTGCCCATTGTCAACCATTCTGTTTGAGACTTTCACTACCTGGAAATGAGGAATATGGTAATGAATTATGAGGTGTGGACAAGTCGACGGTGTTCATACGATTATTTAAGGACGTCGCCACACAGCAAGACATTGATGATGCTATGAATTAGATGACAGGCTGAGGGCGGAGTGGAGCGGTTCGGACGTGACAGCGGGGTATGACGTGTTTTAAAGTTTGTAAAATCTGTAGAGAAACAAGGTTACAGTAACACAGTATCTTTGACATATGACGGCTACTTCTATGTTATTAGTTATTATTACCCCCATAACAAGTGGACTAATATTTTTTCAAAATCAAAAGTCTGTAATTCAAACTAGGCTGAGAATCAGCACTTTTTGAACGTCAAAATTACATAAGACAGTCTCCCAAAACGCCCGCCCTTCACCACTTCCTAGTGCTTTAGCTGTGAAGAAGAAGTGGCGCAACAAACTCCCCAGCAGCACAGCTGTCTGTTCAGTTAGAAGAACTGGATTCTATACAGTAGTACGTAAGGCTTTTGCTGGTCATTCATTTGATTAGTTTTAATACCCTCACGTGGTGCTGGTAATTTTGTTCAATGTTAATCTTAGTGGTACTATTACAAATGTCTTCTTTTACAAGACTGTCATTTGCCCAAGTGACAATTCCTACGATTACTGTCTTTACAACTGTTAAATCTTTGCGGTTTTATTTGGTACCAAGAACACTTAAAATCGTATTCTGGGGGAACCATCGCCTTTTGTATGCCTTTGCCTTTGTTTTATCATTTAACACACCTGTTAATGTAATGTTTGTTCTGTTATAATGAATGGAATGCTACGACAACGCCCACGTTAATGAGACGAGATGGAAAGTCAAATATATTGAGGCACGTCCGGACTCTTATCTATCATATTTGCATTAAATGTTTATGTATTGTCTTCATTGAGCGACACAATCAATGGAAGGTGGGAATTTATGAGTAGTCAAAGATTGAGCACGGTGAGCATTGGAGAGAACTTGAGATGTGAAAGGGTTAAATGCCTGATGGTTGTTGCCTTGAATGCTTTTGAATGCCTTTCATTCTTGCGCTAGAAGATTCTGAAAATGTTTGGTCGATAAGAGATTATCACCGAGTTTTGATAGCAGAAGTGTTTTTCGTTATTACAGAAAGTAGTTCTACCTAGGTACTTTAAACTGTAGCATGGTTACAAAAGTCATCTATTCGACCTTTAAAGTTCAAGGAAAAAGTACAAATTATATGAATGCTCGTTGAATGTCAAACGTTTTAATTTTGTATCACCACGCTTCATTTCTTTGAAATTTCTGCTATTACCTCGAAAAAAATTAATGAAATTATACTTTGAAGGCATTTTGCACAGAAAATAATTTTGATGCCTTGGGCATTCCCCGCATGCGGGGAACTTCACACATGTGTACAGGCAGCAAGCATTTCTGTCATCGTGTCCGCGATTGTCCATTCCGCATGACTATAAAAATATCCTGAAATACAGTTACACCCAATTTTTATTTTTTTATGATGGTATTTTTACCCAAAATAATCACACAATAGGGAACTAACATAAAATTTCAATTTGTATTTTTAAATCAAACGCGTTCGGGGGATGATCTGAAATGGAATCGACGTATTTTCCCAGTAAATCCCCCGGACTCAGCTGTAAAATCTCGAACGAGGGCGAATTTATAACGCAATGAATAAAAGCCGCGAAAGCATAAATCACGAATTTAATGAACAGTTTTATTTGGTTAATAGTACGACGTCTTTCGGTCGCAAACTCCGGTATTTATTTAATGACACTGTTGTACCAAAAACATTGTTCGGCGACAAAATTTTCTGGTAGTTTGCTCTTAATTACTATAATATCATTCTCGGTGCTTTTGCTGGGAGCTACTATTATTTTCGTTCACGGTTTGTTGAACACCTTAAATGGGTACATTATTTCACCATCTAATTTTCATTTGTGCGAAATTTCATTTGGCTGGTTGTGATACGCCGTGCGTGGCTCCCTTTCTTACCACATATTAGCCGTTTTCAAGTATTCAGTGCCTGTTGCGAACAAAATGACACGCTTTACCTACTAATGAATGCTTGTGTCGTACCAATGGAAAACTTGAACATTTCCTTTAATTAGAATCTAATTTTCGCAGCGTTTGTGTTTGTTTTGTTTAATTAGTCGCTGCTGGGAGAAATATATTTTATTTTGGAGAGAATTCGTATAAATAACTTTATAGAGTTCTTATTATGAGGAATGTATATTTAATAATTATACATGTTTTTTTTTAACATTATTCATCATTAATTAACTCAAACTCAAAGCATTTATTTGAATTAAACCATTTACAGGCACTTTTGAATTGTCAAGTGGTCGGTCAGTCAGAAATATGAAGCTAGTTGCCCATTCCAAAGCGTAGTAGGTACCTATGGAGAAGAACGGGCAAGAAACTCCATGGACACTCTTTTAAATTATATTGTTACATAAATATTAGTTACATCATTAATGTTGAATATAGGTATAATTATATGTGAGAACGACGTAAATAAGACGTACACGTTGAGTGTCCAGTGTAGGTACAGCAAATATAAATTTAAACAAAACATCCATAATAAAATAATGAAAATAAGACGTGGTGGCTAAGAGATGACCAGTCCCAACTGACAGCGCCCGTTCACGAACATGACGCATGGATCAGCACCATTCAGCTCAACCATTTTGGAGGGAGCTAAATGATCCAATGATATGAAAAATGAGAATTGCGGCATATATTTCTAGGAGTATTCAGAAGCCAGAAAGTCTGACAACTAGTCTTACCAAGGAGATCGCGTTACCCAGTAACTTGGTTGTGGAGATCAGATAGGCAGTCGCTCCATGTGAAATACTGGTATTCAGCTGTATCCGGTTAGAAAAGGCTAGGTAGATGATGATTTATCTATTTCTAGGAGTTTTAGACAGATTTTGTTGGTTTCTATTTTAACTGACGCTATTTCTGAATAAATTAATTATGACGTGCTAAAAATATTCATCGAGGGTTTGACTTGCTCAATAACTGTTGTATCTCACAAAATTATATTTAAAACCTAATTGCACCATAAGACCTACCAAACAATATTCGCATCACATTGCAAAGGATCGCCCACCCTCACTGCACACCTTTACATCTGACATTATAAATCTATATTTATACGTCCAACGGAAGACATTTAATTTAATATAACAGATGTTCCCATCTCGAGTGGACACGCTTCGCAGCGAATCCTTTGAGTTTGTCACGGGCAGGCTCAAAAGAACTGTCAACAAAGGATTGTTATTCCAAGTGTGTTCAAAGTTATATAAACAAGTTTGACAACTGAGCGTACGGTCTGCTTCGACGAGACTGCTTTGAAAATTTTATCAGCAGAAAAATAGAGGTTTAAGAATAATAGTGAGTATGTACCTAGTAATTTTACTATTTGGAATTAAATGGTAAATTTTGGGTAAATAACTAAATATCAAAAGACCCTTAAAATTCAAATATCTCGAAAACTATTGAATTTCGGCCTGATACCCGAGGTTCCATTTGTTGCATTTTGGCCCCCCCTCATGGATATATACACGCCGAAATTACAAGTGGGTAACTCTGTATAAATAGTTTAAAACTGTAAAATGCTACAAAACCATAGTGAAAGAAAATAAATAAAGCTTTTCACTAATTAATTTTCTTGTATCTGTTTCCCTGAACCCATCAACATCATTCTGTCCAAAGTAATTTTTTTTTTTTTTTTGAGGATGGGAAATCATCAAATGACCCCTCCCGCTCTGGGTGGAGCGGAAGGGAGTGCCAGACTCTTAAAGTAATAATGCATTTATAATTAAAAATGGCAAGGAGCCTCTCTAGAATATTGGAATTCATATAAACATGGTATACAATAAACATAAAATAAAAATAAAACCCGACTTAAACAAAAACCTCTAAAAACGACTGAACAGATTTGTTTTGAACAGATTTTTGTTTTAAGCTAAGAATATTCTCGATCAAGTCACCTTTCAAACAAAACAAAAAGTCAGAAACACAGATAGATACTCACGTTAAAATTATAACTCTTTTTCTGTCGGCGCGGTTAAAAAATGTTTCAATCGAATTGGAAAATGTAGGTACGAAACAAGAAAAAATACAAGAGATACAAAAAAATTGAGGGTCCCGAATACAGTTTCAAGGAAATAATGAAAAATGTTGTAAAATCAACTTATCTAATAATTGAAAATGTAGCTAAAATAATACAATAGGATTAAAACCATTACGATCACACCTCTTCAGAAAAAGTTTTTGCATTAATCTCAAAGGTTTTTGTAACATTGTGCTAAAAGGATACTTTGACTGTGGCCGACAATACTAAAGCCAATATCTAAACAATTGTTCTTTTATGGTTTACAAAACGATAGAATAAAAAAACGAAGTAAGTATTTATCTCCAGTCAAATAAAATCCTCTGAAAATATGCGCTCCGGGTAACACATTCAGAACTTTGATGTTTGTTTCGTTTTGCGTTCAGAAAACAAATGGTTGAGGTGGATAATTGAAATCCGAACTAGGGCAGGCTTCCCGGTTGCCGTCCGTAGTGAATACCGATGGAGTCCTCTTTAAAACTATTTTCTATCTCTCCACATACCCCCCTTTGCGGCTAGTGACCGGCAAGCCTGTGGTACTGCCAACAACTATGTAGAAGTCCCATGACCCACTTGCCGAGCAAACGAGACGAAATTATTAAAGGAATTTTAATAAAAACACGACGCGTTGTTTACGACTAGGTAGGTACTGTTAGGTATGTTTTAGGTTAGAATGAGCTTCGTGAGTCGATTATGGAAATTGTGGAGCGTAGAGTGACGTCATGGGGAAGAAAAATACGGTGCTGTTGTGTTTCCGCACGTAAACACAACAGGGCCGTATTATTTATTCCACGTGGTGTAGGTACTACGACTATAAAGCTTACATTTATAACTTTACTATTTGGGTATATGTTATTATGGGCAGTTTTGATGACGATGATAGAGATTATTAGGTCTGGTTATTTCATGGTATTCGTGCTTTATTTTTGGGTTATAAAATCATAAAATTGCTAATCATGGTAGTCATCAAATATTTTCAGATTTCTAGTGCAAAATGTTATCTTTTATATTTCACCCAAGTCTCAAAAGTCTATTCTAAAATAAAACCTAAACAAACGTTATACATTTTACATAAGAAAGTACTCTTACCAAATCCTAAAATAGAACACTCGAAATACAAAGAAACCATAGAAGTATATCCAATTCAAATGTACGCGTCTTCAAAAGTCAATAACTCACATTGATGTCAAAAGTCAGTAGAAACGTATTACGTCACACCTTAGAGATTATTACGAAAAGAACCATCGTGCGTGAGTGACAATTTAATGAAGTGTTGGTCCATTGTATAATTAAAATCAACGTCATTAAACCTTAACTTACAACTAATGAATGAATCTGTGATAATGGTAAATCAGATGGGAATGTCGTAAGCGAAAATAAAGATATTGAAGTGGTTGAAATTGAGTTTGAGCAGTCGCAGCAGCGAAACGCTTTGTGCGTAGGTACAGTGTGATTGTTATTGACATCTTTGGAATTACAGTTAAGTAATATTTAGTAGGTATATTGCAAATAAAAATGTGTTACACAACAAGTAAATTACAAAACAATTTGATTCTCATTATTTTGCTTTAACCTACTGACACCTCCCGCCCACTACGGACTAATAACGTTTCTCTAAACACCAACATTACAACAAAAGCCATTAGATTTTGAATATGAATGTAACATTCGTAATATTAAGTGATAGACACAATCAAACACACGAAGCTACACTACAACAGAGGATAACATAACATATACATGTAAACCTAGTTAACAATTCAACCTAAAGACACGAATTATCATCAATAAACAAGAATGCCTAGTCAAAGTCCTATTCGAATGCATTACCAAAACATGAATTCATGTTATGATTACAACGTATCTCTAACGTGAAATTAATGCCGCGAACAGAGATCTTTGTTTGCACGCCAATTACAAACAGATAGTCGCAACATTTAGTCGGATTGTTCATTTTGAAATTCCCATTAACTAAGTGTAATCAATCAGGTTCAACAGAATGTTCTATTGTGATGTAATCGTCGAATTACATTCGTCCTTCAATGTCTTTGCCACAATTATTTGATTAATTAAAGATATTATTCAATCTGAAGTCTGTGTGCTTAGAAGTTCAGCTGTTTGAGCCTGTTTTAGTTGGTCTAACTCTAAATGGTTTGTGATAGTTTTGTGTCTAGAATTAATGTTTAGTGGTGGATTGGTGGTACGAATGTTAAACAGCTTATAAATTTTTCGACTGCTGAATAAAGATTTTATAATTATTATTTTTGTCTTCTTCGTGTGTAGCTGTGTTTACATAAAGCCACGTAACGACAAACAGACTGCCCCATTAATTTTCAAATGTTAGCAATAACGGTTTATTAGATTTTAAAATCATCTGAATTTATTTAAGCAACGTGCAATCCCCTGTACGTTTATTAAACTGTGGATAGACAATGGTAGCCTTTATTTTCTTATGTCAGCAATTATTTTTATTATCCCAGATGTTTGTTTAGTATAAATGGTATAGTCAGACAAATATAGCTCGTGGCTATTAAAGAAAAGTATTTTTTTATGAGTAGGTACTCCATTATGTGTTCATATGAGATATTAACATTTACAGTCACAACTTAATCTACCACATCTATTCTATTTTGGCCATCCACATTTATTTGCACAGCCTCTGTAATCTCGCGCGTAGGAATGATATAATTGAAGCAGACACGTTATTCGCATATAATCAAACACCCATAAAGGTAATTATTTCGACATAGCGCGATGATATCATAGAGACATCGTTAGCGGTTACATTGTACCTACGTTTAAATGCGGATTAAGTTCGTCTTGATTGATTACATATATGTATATATATACAGCGTAATGCGAAATTGTATCTTTACTTTTGCTACCTTAAAGGTCAGGATGTTTTGCGGATTGATTACAAATAGTGTGGTCATTAAGTACATTGTTTAAAGCACCTGAAATGGATGAGCTATAAAATGTGATGTCAAACTAGTTGATACTTTATGAGCCTGATGTTAAATCGATTGATGTTGTAGTGCGTGGGATGGTACGATTTAATGGGCATCAAACAAGTCTGGTTGAGTCCGTAACTAACGACGACAGGCACTCACTTATCATTTATTACACACCTTCATAAGCAGGAACACGGAAATAGAAACTTAAAAAAAATACTGAAATTAAACACATAAGTAACATTATATAATATCACGTATGTTTTCCACGACGGGAAAGGCAGAGGTACGAGTATATAAATATAGTATACCCTCATTTCGACAGTTAAGTTTCAATCACATTTTCCACACCCCCACAGTTTCTAATTGATGCGTCCTGCTTTGAGATTCTGTAACCATCTCACCGTGAAAACTTTGGTGAAGTGAGCTGTCAGTGTAGTCCAACTGATGCTAGCGATTGACCAAGCATTACATTTACAATCATAATCGAGATTTTAATTATATTTTTTAATGTTATTTCTGTTGATCATGTTATATAATTTCAAAGCTAGTCTTTAACTATCTAAATATTATTATTTAGAGTTTTATTTTTATAAAACAGCAACACAGAAAGTCAATTTTGTTTCTTTTTAAATGAAAATCAAAGATGACGGTAAGCCAACTTTGATATTAATTTTTACCTCACTTTCGACTTTAGCAACCTCGAAAACCATAAAAACGACATCAATAGTCATACTAAACAATAGGTCCCTAATTTCAAACTACATGTCCATGCGCATTTTCTTTAGTAGCTAGTTTAGGGAAAAAAAAGAACTTACTGAATTTCTGTTTTGCTGTTTTATTTAAAAGACCCGTAAACAGTAACTACCTACTAGCTTTGAAATAATGTAAAATGATCAACAGAACTAACATTAAAAAAATATAATTAAAATCTCGATTATGATTGTAAATGTAATGCTTGGTCCATCCCAGTGGGATGACACTGGCAGCTCACTCCACGCTCACTTCACCTAAGTGTTCACTTCACGGTGAGATTTTTACAGAATCGACCGGCTGTTTTGTTTTATATTCTCTATGCATGGACCATGACATTACTTATAAACACAAAGGTTTTAGTTAAGTAACATAACGAAACGACCCAACAATAAAAACCTGCTGACAGCAATATCAAGTAGTCAAGTAAAGCTTTTCAAGAATGTCAATCGACATGAGTCTATTGTTAAAAACAAAGAGGATAATAAAATCTAAGAATAAGACAAAGTAAACATTTTGCGTGATATTTATGGGACAAAAAATATAACAAAAGATACAGAGAGATACTTAGGAGAATTTATGTCATGGTTCTAAGACCGTTTTATGACGACTACCGTATTTATGTCAATAGAGAGAGTATGGGAGTTAACAATGAGTCATAACCTTTCCATGTGTTTTACGGGCATTTGGAAACTTTTTTCTCATTTATGCCTTTTGAGAATGTTGCTCCTGTGAATATTGAAGACAGTTGAATCAGGTATCCGTTCTGTTGGCTTTTTGTGCTAGCTGATTTTGGGTCTGACGGTGTAATCGATAACATAATAGAAAAATAACCGAAAGAAAAAGTACTTCCTGAAATCATAAAACATGGCATCAATGGAATAAAAAGTTTGAACAATAGTTGAGATTCAGGATAAAATAAATTGTCATTATATAAATTCCATGTTCTTTTGATTCAAAACATACGACCTATTAAAACAACATTAGTTCCTAAATCTAAGGTAAGTAAATGTATAAAAAAACGTAATACCTATATTAATAATAAGTTTGATTATGAAATAAGTCTTGTTATGCTACATAAGCACTGTCATATCATAACACCAACAGAACATAACAAAATATTTAACCAAAAGATAATAAAATTAAAGATGAAATAAATTGTATTAAGCAATTATTCGCTTAGGGGGTCGAGAAATAAACAATATCTACGTTAATAACTAACAGTCTCCGTGGGTGTGATACTCTAATTGATGAAATAAGTGAAGGAGTGGGTGTTAATTGGCAGTATCATTGTATGACAAATGTCACGTGAAATTGTTTAGCTTTTGACGACTCTCCCACAGTAATTCCTTATGATGACGTTCGCAATGATGAGTTTGAAAGTGGAAATAGGACACAATAGCACTCGTGTAAGGTGAGTAACTAAGCATCCGGTAATAAATTCGGCGTTCAGATAATAATTGTGTTCGTAATATTAAGTTCCTCCTTATCTTCGAGTCAAAACAGACGTTTCTATATTTTTATCAATTTATTTCGAAGTCGTTTTTGATCAGTGCGATTCTCGGGTAATTTCATATATGATAATTGTGGTAAGTAAATTGCTCGTTACTGCATATTTTATTATTCAACCTTCACGTCATATGGTACCGACGAGTGACATTATTCATTTAAAAATATGTTTCTTCATCTATCATTCTGTCAATGTCATGCATAGATAAGCAGAAATAATATGACCTAATATTAAAGGGGCAATTTCCTATTAACGATAACCATGTACAAAATATGACGAAGCTAAATGAGTAACGATATTCCAAACCTGAAACGGTAAAACAAACAGCTTGCATCATGTATGCTATCAATAAGTGATATTTCCGTACTCTAAGTATAAGAAATTTGAATCACCTTAACAATTTCATATTAATTGTTAGATGTCATAAGACTTGTGAGAACTGGATTATGGTAGAGTTTTTATGGGACACATGTGTGTCACTTATGATCTTTTTGATATGAGTCACTTTCACTGTTGAATAAATTATGTAGTTTAGCATCGAACGCGTTATCTATGAATCATGGTTCTGTTTTTCCTATTAATCTCTAGGCATTTTAGTGTCAAACGTGCCAGACGTATGTGCTTTCAGAGCCTTCAGAATTTCAGTATTACTCACCACGCGGCCATGTGGCTGTGATACACAAGATCATAGCTTACTATAAGTGGTAAAAGGTGAGGTGATCACCGTATAATCACAAAATGACACAATGATGGGTTGCTATTAGTTATAATATGATAGAAATTAAAATGATCAAATATGAAAAGCTGTCCTTATATTATTGATTGTCTTCTCATAGACATTCCTAGATACCTCCTATAGTGATTGCTTCATACACGACGATGAAGACGAGATTAGAGTATCTAGACCTCACAGGTTAATTCCCTATATTCAATTTTCTGCTCCCCATAACCTGATCTCATGCCAGGACTGAGTTCAATTAGATTCATTTGTGGTAATCCTATGGTGAACGGAAGAATACCAGCGTGAGATAATTACAACTGTCTAGGTATGAATCATCGTCTGATAACGTCTAACGTCTAAAATAAGGGTTCGGTACTACCACCAAAACTAATATATTCATTTACATTATTTCTATTATTTGCCATGATAGTAATAATAGAGATAGCCAGGTCTCTTTGGCACCCTTTAGATGACCCTCTGACCAAACGTTGCACTGTAAACACATTGTGGGCAACATCGTCAGAAATTCGTACATATTGTGTGAACAGAATGACTATCGATATTTACAACGCAGTAGGAACATTTGCTTATAAGTTTCTAGGCTACTCCCTAATTATCTTTCAAAACAAAGGAATAATTAATAAAATTCATTATTGCGAAAATGTTATGACGCGTAAATTTATAGCAAAAGCAATATAGTTCCATTTCAATGTAATTAAATATGCTCGATAGGAAGATAGAAAATTATAATAAATTATTGTCTCCATATCGAAATTTTATTGAAATTGGCATTGTAATAGAATTGTTATTGCATTAATGTCTGTTGTATTGTTTTAACTGAATTCATATTCTACTCTATATTATTCACTTGATTATGAATTGTAAATTCGTTTGAAATGTATTGAATTTAATAGTGATTAAATTGTAAATTCCATAATTCATTAATGTGGTTAAGATTTCAATCAGTGACTTAATAATGTATCTAATGTATATTTTGGTCATTTTTCAGTGTGATATCATGTAATTTATTGTTTAGATTATTTGTGTGATGAGTTTTAATAAATTATGAGATGGGTACCTACACTAGATATTTTGAATCATTTGTGTTTCATTCTACCTTTGATAGACAAAAAAGATTATTTTTTAAATAAAGTAAAGTTTTAATTTGTACCTTATCTCCTAATCCTAACGAGTCCACTCGAATCTATTATGTTCACACGACTAGGTACTTTATTTTAATGACAACTCCAATCTACTATCAACAATCAGGAAGCCAAAAGCTAATCATTAGGTTGCTTGATAAAATAACAATTACCAATACAAAATAGACCACTCGCTTCCATGAGTAAAACAATTTGTCATGCTAATTTACTCACCCAGACCACACACTATTATCACCATGACAATCTTCCCAGCCAATAAAATTTAATGGAATAAAATAGGCTAATGTAACAGTCGTAGATGACCAGCAGCCTGCTAGCACTACCATTGCATATTTAAATTGGCCTTGACCCACTTGCCCCCAACGTCTTGGCAAACGAAAACTATGTACCAGGAGAACAGAAAGTTACGGGAGCATGTGAATTAGGATATAAGGGACTTCGGAAAACGTAGACGGGAAAAGAATTATGAAGTTAATATCGGCCACGGATGTCGGGCAGGTCAAAGGAGGTTTGTTTGCTTGGCTCGGCTATAAACTCTTTAACAGGTTTTGATGTGTGTTGGTCAAATGTCTATTGTTTTAATTTTTTATGGCATTTTGAGAAAGATAAACATTTTGTGGGTTAGGTACCTAAAGGGGCCGGTTTGAGTGGTCTTATTTTGGTGGAAGAAATGTTGCTAATTAAATGATGAGTTAAGAATAATGGCGTAGCGACGTTGATCTGTATTTAAGATTGATCCGAAATAAAAAAGATATAAAATCTTAACTACTTACTACCTTTAATCTATTGCTTTTCTTTCATCTGGATAAAAAGAAAAACTTTTTATTAAAAATATAATGTTTATAAAACAAAAAAATATAATTAATTGGATTATGCCCAAGTTCCCTTTGAGGTTATACCTACAAGGAAGATTCGGATTTTAAAATTCTGTGGGTGACTCCCTGCGATTATGATATGAAAGAGATGACCGCCCTATTCTGGTCACGTTTGCCAAGCTTTGTCAGATTCGGCTGCAGGTAGCTTTCCCGTGTCTCTAAGTTCATTGTTTTTTTTATTTAAATTATCTGAGATTGAATGCAAACATTTTAATTTTTTTCCCTCTAAGATTGTGTTAGATAATGCTGGGTGTATTGGCTACTTCTTGAAAAGTAACAAAATTAAAAACGTGTCGAGTATTTAAATGAAACTTGTAATAAGTTTTTGTTAAGATTCAGTCTTAATACTTTACTATTGTAGACTGTTTTGCCCGAGTTGACAATAATAGCATCACAGTCATGCTGCCTGCGGTTACCTGCTACCTTTATGTAAGCATGATCTAAAAATGTACCCTAAGTACTAATAATTAAGGTCTAATTATTAATCAATTTACACACTTTGCTGCTATCAACACCCTGCCGGTCTATTCTGCAAAAATCTCACCATGAAAACTTAGCTGAAGTGAGCTTGATGTTAACTAGGGATTGACACTATTGACAGCTCACTTCACCTACGATTTGCACAGTGATATTGTTACTGAATAGATCAGCTGGTATACATTCTAAAAATGTTGCATTCTTTGGTTAAAAAAACCTTCAAACCTCCATGCACGAAACCTTTTCGTGTCTAATAAGGTTTTGTTAGTGCGTGGCGTGAGCCAAATACGTTTGTATACAAAACAGCGCGAAGCCTAATACAAATTAACACGCACTTTTGTTTGTACTTCTGTACAAAATGTTACTGAAATACCTCAGATTATAAGCTTTTATTTTGTTTCATTTAGGCAGTAGGTATGGGTGGATTCTTGCAAGTTAATTTTCGAAATGGCTTATCAAGTTTTAACTTTGTGCACCAGTTTCTTAGGATGAAAATACATTAAGTTGGTAGAGATAACCTGATCCTGCAGCTAGGATCCTTTTCGTTTAATGGTTACCACGGTTGGTAACTGATATCGTCTTTGAAACTTAGTATAAAAAGTGTAATTGAAATGTATCTGAAAAGGGATCATCATTATGAACAACTTTTAGTAGGTACGGGACCAACTCCGAAAATAAAAATCTGCTGTCCCCTATATTTTGTCGAGCTATCTTATCTAATAATATAAATTTGAAAGTGGGTTTATAAATTTGTTATCTACGTCTTCACACTAAAACGGCTGAACGGATTTGGATGAAACACACAGACACACACAGATAGACCATGGCAAAAGCTAGTAGATACGACTATAAATGTATGGAGCAGCAGTTTTGTTTTTATGGCTAGTTAACAAATTTGATGACTCAAGACTGTGTTGTTAGTTTTTCAACAATTAACCTACACTACATTAATAACAATAAAACAAAATAAGCGAGTAAAGAAATAAGTAACACACGACACGGCACACGGCGACACGGTTGGCGCTGTGGTTCAGCGATTGACTGCTGCGTTACGTGTCGCGGGTTCGATCCCAGCACGGAACAAATATTTGTATGACCTGCAAGTAGTTGTTCCAGGTCTGGCTGTTTGTGTATGTGAGTTTAAATGTTAAATGAGAAATTCCTAGTGTGGGGTAGCATTATATAAAAAAATAAGCAATATTAAACATAAATTATTAGTTATACCTGCATATAAAATATTAATAGAATAGGTGAATGAATGGAAATACAAATACATAGGTAATATAGATAAAAAAATAATTCTAACTTAATAACAAAGAAAATTAATAAAGCGCTCTTCCTCTCTCTACTTATTTAAAAATTTGCTTTGCCCGACAGGGTCCATAATGGTTTCTATTATTTTTCTTTTATCTACCACCTGTAATTGTAGGTACATTATGCATTGCGATAAAGGATTTGAGATTTGAGATACAATTCATTATTTTTATCAATCAAAATCAGCACATTGCCCACACTTGCACATGTGTGAGCACTATGTACCCACTATAAAGCTTACTGGGTTCGTCTTTCATTGACTTGAATGTGCCCTGGCGGCTGAGAGTATGTCATGCTCACTCAAATGTGTCGCTGGTGGTGGCGTGTGTATTGGATCATTGAGTTCCCTTCAAAATGGTTGAGCTGAATGGTGCTGATCCATACGTCATGTTCGTGAACGGGCGCCGTCAGTAGGCACTGGTCATTTCTTAGCTGCCACGGCTTATTTTAATTCCATAATTGTTTTTATCTTTTTATTACGGACGCTTTTAACGTGCACGTCTTTCTACATCGTTCTCACATGTATAATTACAACATGAATGATGTAACCACTCTATTGTAACAATATTTTGATTTAAAAGAGTGTCCATGGAGTTTCTTGCCCGTTCTTCTCCATAGGTACCTACTACGCTTTGGAATGGGCAACTAGCTTCATCTTTCTGACTGACCGACCCCTTGACAATTCAAAAGTGCCTGTAATTGGTTTATTTGAAATAAATGCTTTGAGTTTGAGAGTTTGAGTTTGAGCTTGTCATACTTACCGAAGTTTATACATTCCGTATCTGCTTACACAGTCCTCCTTGGCGCGATTATAACCTCTATTTACGTTTCTTTGTTAATGTGCAAGCGATTATGTGTGAAAGTCTTGTTGTATATGTAAAGAAGTTTGTGTTATATATAACATTCGAATAATAGTTGACGTGAGAGTAATATAAAATTTGAACTTTGAAACAAAATGCTGACAAGTCAATATACACGTACATATTATTATTTTAAGACTGTTAGCTTTTATGTATAGGTATTCTTATAACATTAAATATTATTTTACTCGGTAGGTATACAAAAAATGGCAACAATTTGTACATACACTCAGGCAGGTTTTCATCGCCAACAACCCATTGACACATTCGATATTAGTCTTACATAAATTGCGTGTTTAAACGCAACTTATTGTTGTTTTTTGTGTGTTTGCGTGTTGTTGTGTTGTGTAAAAAATAACAAATCTTTTAATTACTGTTATGAGTATTTTATATAATCGTATCCTAACGTATAATAATTATTATTATATTCAGAAAAACATAGTTAATGTTTATTGCTAGTGACAGCTCTGTCTTTGTTTCAGTGATTATGGTAAAGGGTTTAAAATAAAAATAAATGTTTTATAGCAAAAATTATCACAATGGCTTTATTAAAATACATAAATAGTATACTCGTGACTTATATGGACATTTATTTACAATCTATTTACAAATTCACATAATATTTCTACAGCAGTCTTATAGAATGTATTTACACCAACATTATGAAACGCCCTTTGTAACGGCGAGAAATTACAAAAATAGATTAAAATCTTAATTATTTGGTAAAGCGCGCGTTGCGATTAATACAAATATTCACACTGAAGCTTTGACTAAATGATTTACATGAGTTTATGAGAAGCGTAGACTAGACAAGGTAGGCCTGACCTGAAGACTGAGTGTCAATTAATGGTGGTGGAGGTGGCCAATGCCGAAACTCTCGCCTTCTATTCGGATTGTTTGCACCTAGCTCTAACGATGAATAATCGGAATCTATGGAAGAATATATATGATCTGAAGGCGGTCTACCGTCAGGCCCATATGACCCCGTCTGAACTTGCTGCGGACGATTTTCCACAAATTCCGGCGTTGTACTCACACCGTCCGCCGACCCTCTCATTTTCTCAGTGAAGGAAAACGACCTCATCGTCCCGTTCTGCATGCCACTTCTCATCGTATACGAATTGATATTGTTTCTGTAAGTAGACGATTTAGATTTATATTTCTGATCCGGCATCGCATAACGCAACTTTTCCCAGAATTTGTTTTGGCCCCATCTGATCCTTGAACTCGTTTTCAAATATGGCCTCAAATCGGGATCGCATTCAGCTTCGGGCAATATAGAGCTTTCTTCTATTATTACTAAGGTATAAATTCGAGGCTTTAGTATTTCGTACAATGCTTGGCGAAATTCGAAACGCGACCATTCCGTTTCGATGAAGTTCCTTGTGAGGACGATTATGATGCGTTTAGATGCTTCCGCTGCCTCAGGGAGTGGCAACGTGCATTGCATGTAAGCAATATTGTGCTGAGGTATATCTCTGTAATGTAAACAAAGATGATACGAGGGGCTTCCATTTTCCAATTCAGCAGCCAACGTTTGAATAACAAAATCATCATCTTTAGGGCTGTAGCACACATAAGCATCGTATAATTTATCAGTGTCGTCATACGCTCCAGTGAATGGGAACAATCTTACACCACAGCTTGTATAAAGCCATATACGAATTGTGTCTCTGAATAAGAAAATCACAAGGATGACTAGCATTATCAACATGAATCCGGAGAGCGTAGTCACCATCATAGGCATGTAATTTGAGACCAACATGTTATCTATAACAGAATCTCCGGCGTAATAGTCGCTACAAATTGTGCCATTCAAATTCAGCTCCTTCTTTTGTGTGGATTTTGGGTCAGTGTTCCAACACCACACATCTGTTATATCAACTATTTTAGCGACATTATCAGATATGTATGATGTGAACTTTTGTAAATATCTACATTTGCACGACCACATGTTGTTGCCTAGTGTGAGCGCGTTCAAGTTTTTGTTAATATTCAAACTCCACACGTTAAAATCTACTAGTCTGTTACCATCTATTCTTAAGATTTTCAATGAATTCAAAGTTAGGAACGTCGAGTTTGCTATATGGCTGATAAAATTGTCTTGTAAGTAAAGCTCGTTAAGCTGCGTCAGATGTTCGAACTCGTAGCCATTTAAATACTTTAGTTTATTGTTACCAAGATGCAGCGTAATGAGGGAGGATAAACCAGCGAACGTTCTATTCTGTATGTTCTCAACTTCGCTTGAATTAACATACAGAGATCTCATATTTTTGCGACCAATAAATGCATAATTTTGAAGTTCTTTAAAGTCGTTGCCGTCTAAGTATACCTCTGTTGCGTCCATTGGAATTTTCTCCGGTATTTCAATCGCACGTTGGTTAGAACAATCGACTACATTTTTATTCCAAGTCGGATCGTGATAACAGGAGCAATTATTCGGGCACGTCATTTGGCAATCGCATGCTACGTAATCACAACAGCGGCATAGAGTGAAACAATGAGTTTCGTATGTACACAAGAAATCGGTTGACTTTAAGTTGCTTAATGGTACTTGTGTTACGCCTCTTGTGTGTGTCATATTGCACATTACATTCTCAAGATCCATTATTCTTGGGTGCTGTCTCATGGCAGTCATATTGTTTATTAAAGGCAGCCATTCCATGGAGCAATCACAGATAAACGTATTTCCTCCTATGTAGAACTCAGGCAACGACTTGTTCAAGGGGACCGGAGACAACCGGAGGCTGTTGATATCTAAATGAGATATCTCATTTGCGTAAATATCAACTCGGGTGAGATTACGTTTCTCCATAAACGTGTTCACTTGAATACTGTTTATGTGGTTATTGTTTATGAACAGCAGCTCCACGCTGTTGGGAATTGCCATAGGCGATATATCCACGATACGGTTATGGCTCACGTCTAATGTTTTTATGTGAATTTCGTCTTGAAGTTTGTAATAATTTCCTAAATGTTCTATAAAGTTACCGTGCACGTCGAGCCATTTCAGATTAATCGGTATAAAAGCGTAGTCAAACCAAACTAAATGATTCTCCGATAGATTGAGCCAAAGTAAACTCAGTAACGTCGAAAAAACTCCGTTGATATCTGATATGAAATTGCCGTCTAATCTGATCGCCTCTAACTGTTTGTTGTTAACAAAGGTGCCTCGTTCTACGGCTTGGACTTTATTCTTAGCCAAATTGAGCACTTGTAGGCTTGGCAAATCAAAAAACATACCGACTGTAAGGTTTCCGATTTGATTGTCGATTAATCTTAAACCGGTTAATTGGTCTAAGTTTTTGAAGGAGCCATTTTTGATATCCAGTATTTGATTCTCGCCGAGATCCAAAGTCTTTAATAGAGATAACTCCCAAATGGCTGACGGGACGTCTATTAACTGGTTTGAACTTAAATCTAATTCTTTAAGGTCAGAACAGTTCTTAAATGCCTTCAGATCTATATGAATAAGTAAATTATTGTTCAAGTTTAATTTGCTGAGTACAAACAATCCGTTAAATAGGAACTCGTCTATTGTATGTAAGCGGTTTTCGGCTAAATTCAATGTATGCAAATTATATAGAGGGAGGAAAGTATTATCTTCAATGTAACCTATAGAATTATTTCTTAAATCTAATATTTGCAAGAAGAATAAGTCCTTGAATGTCTTGCCGTCTATCCTCGTCAACGCATTATTAGATAAGTTCAGAATGACTAAGCGTATAAGGCCAATAAATGTACCACCGTCTATGTGAGCGCTCGAGAGCTGATTATTTGATAAATCTAAGACAAGCAACTGTTCTAATCGGTGGAACACGCCTCTGGCTAGTTCAAATAACAAGTTATTATTCAAATATACCTCTCGCAACTCCTTCGTGCTCGCGAACGTACCCTCTGGTATAAACTGAAGGTTATTATAAGAAATATTTAGTATTCGTAGCGAAATAAGCCCATTAAATGTTTCACCTGAAATATCTGTGATATTATTGTGTTGGAGTCTTAACTCCTGAAGCTGTTTTAATCCTGTAATTTCTGATTCCTCGGAGAGTGTTTTGAGTTCATTGTGGCTTAGATCCAGGCTTCGCAGACCGGAGCCACAGCTTTTCCCAAAGCCGAGACGGTCCACACTTTTGATCCTATTGTGAGTTATATTTAGCACTTGTAAATTGTCCAACGGGCAGAAGACATCCTGTGGTATCGCCTTCAAGTTATTTTCACCCAGATCGAGTATTTGCAATTCCCGCAAACCGTTGAAAGTTCCGAGTGAGAGTTCCAAGTTTTTATTCGGGCTCCAGTCGTAGTTTTTAGATCGAACCGACAACTTTTTCAGTTCTCGTAAGCCTTCGAACGCGTTGCCGGGTATTCTCAAAAGTTTGCAGTTCTCAAGTGATAGTTCAGCAAGCGTTGAAAATCTTTGGAAATAGTTTGCTTCCAGATAACTTTCAAACAGAAGCAGCTGGTTGCATTCTAAGGAGAGTCGCTTCGTGTTCTCGGAAGATGCAGATGTTAAACTGGATCCATCGGCGTCTAAAGTTCGCACCCGGCACAGCGTGCCCTCGTTGCTTTTAGACAGGCGACTGCAGTTATCCACACCTCTTGGAGCATAAGCCGCATTAACACCCAAAGTCACTAACAAAAGAGTCAGCAATTGAAACATTTTCTAAACACATTTGTCTATACCGATTTGATAAAAACGGTAACTGGAAACGGTCACTGAGTTGGAGTCAATATTGTATTATAGAGACATTATTAATGTGTCACTTCACAGGTTAATGTTTACGTCGCGGCGCACGTACGTTCGTTGTCGGAGGCGACGCGGACGCGTGCCGTCCTCATCGTGGTTCGTGTGCGACTGGCGAAGCGATCGGCATCGGTCCGTCAGTTTGGCGAGAGTGGTGGCATTCATAGCCACCCCTCTGCGAACCCCCCGCACCCTCACCACCCCCACATAGTTACACGTTCCCTCGCATGGCGCCACTTGCACGCCCGACAGCTCTCGCACAATTATGTAATGTTTTCTTAATCGAGCCACCGCATAGGGTTAAAAAAGGAAACACGCCGTGCACTGTCTGAGAAATTATGGTAATAGATGCATGGTCGTGTCTTTCTTTGAATGACCGATGAGTTATTGAATAGTTTATGAAAGAAATCTACCGACTTCGTTCCAATGCGTAATATGTTCCTTATTATTTATTTTACTAACACAATGAATCTATTTGAGTAATGACGAAATTCATTGAACTTTTGAATGAAACGATTTAGTTGTAAAAGTTTTGGAACAACGACGAAAGTAAACATCACAGTGACAATCGGACCCAAACTGCAGGTTACGTTATCGTGGGTAACCCTTAATTCGTTTCACTGTCACTTATTGAATTCCCAACTCGCATACTTTGGCAAAGATACCCAATAAAGCGTGTTTGGCGTTGCGTGCCCTTACACATCTTTTTGTCTAAAGAAACGTACAGAATTTTCAAATAGTGAAGGGCGACCGTTTTCGGGTAACAAATTCCGGTATCTCGTACGGACTGGAAGAGGTGCGAAGTTGGTAGGAGTTGATAATTTGATTTCCTTGTTCGACACGTAAAGTCGTTTACGGGTCTAACTGGAAGTTAGTTACGTACAGAATACGGCCCGAGTTTGGAGGCAGGCGCCGGGAATAAAGATACCGAAGTTGTTTGTTCTCGATATATTAGCTTTGATACTATTATGAAGTTACAAGTTACAACCTCCGCGTGAGAATGTTAAATCTTGGGGCAGTTTAATGGAGAAAGTTGTACAAATAGCAGTTCGGAATATTAAAAAGCAGAGGCATTATACAAAACTAAAAGCATTTTATACAGCAAGAATTCTAGATGCATAAAAGAAAAACTACTAGTTCCTTTATCTATGTAGGTCGTGGTTGACACGACAGCCGCGAGCAAAAACTCCCTGACGTTAAGAGGAAAGTTTTCGAGCTTAAGTGATAAAACACGTTGAGGACATCCTAAAAACACTCCGAGTACTACGATATCCTTATTATTAATGTCTAGCGCCAGCGTATCCTGTATCAAAAGTTCTCCCTGTCGAGAGTTCTTAGCGCTAGCTTGATAAATGACTTCGCCCACTTTTGTGAAAGTTGTTCGTGTATTATTTTTCCTGTATATCTGGAGGCTGTTGTGTCACAGCCTCACAAGCTGGTGTAGGACGTGCCATGACTGCCGATGACGTTTCACTAACGCGACCCGAGTATTATCTCGTCCTGTTATTTGGATCGGTGTCGTTTTTAAAACTTTTCTTTTGTTTTCTCTCTCGCGAAATATTTTGAGTTCTTGCTGAAGATTTGTTTTGATGTTTGCGCGATTCGGATTGTTGTCTCGACTGCTTATTGTATCAAGAGCTCTTGTATATTCTTTTGAATTTCAAAGTCGATCATTGTATTATTATTTGGGTGCATCACTTGAATAATCTTGAAGAATCTTTTACAAAATACACAGGCTCACGCACTAAGTTGGACTCAATCAAGTTCAGCTTCATTTAATTGATGGCGTTAATCAATTAAATGAAGCTGAACAACTTTACTGCGCTATCTCCCTCTCAAAACTCACAATAGTAAAATGATCGTTTAGGATTTTATCCGTACCATTAAGAATAACGACTGCTCCTTGCATAATTCAGAGGAGAAATGTAATTAAAATGCACATTATTCGAGGCTTAAGAAACTTGGTTCTTTTGTTCTGGGATCGTGTTGCAAAAATATGTTCGAAATTCTTGTTATCTGTTGACGTTATAAAGGAGGATGTTAGGTTTTACGCGTTTCTAAAGCGTGTGATGTAATAATATCTAAAAATTCATGACGATCATTATTATTTGACTAAAAGGAAACTAACATAAAGGGAGAAGAAGAAAAATAATAAAAGAAAAGCAGTTCTTTTTTAATTCAAGATCCTGATGCCGTTATTTTGTCGTATAAATGCCATAACAAAACTAATAATGCATAATGCATGTATAATGTTGACTGACCGGTTGTTGCAGTTGGTAGCGACCCTGCCTTCTGAGCCGCTGGTCCCGGGTTCGATCCCCGACCAAGTCAAACATTTGTGTGCATGAACATGTCTGTTAGACCTGTGTCTGGGTATGTATATGTATATAAGTATGTATATCAGTCATCAGGTTACCGTAGTACAGGCTCTACCTAGTTCGGGACCTAAAGACTGTGTGGATGTTGTCTCATATTTATTTAATTTTATTTATAATAATATAATATATTTTATTTATAAAAAAAAAATCATGATGGCTTTAATGTTTCATAATACGGCCCCTGATTTGCTTGCTTGTTTGATTATTTTTTTTATTTTCTAATTATTTTTCAAAGATCATCATTATTGAATTCGCTCTGGATATAAAACTATTATTTTTCAGAATTACGTCAATACTGATTGAGTAAAATATATATATTATTTGCTTGATAAACTAAAGGATTTATTTTTATACTTTATTTTTAAATTAGTTTTACAGATCTCATTTTTAATTGAATTTTGTTTAGTTTTATTTTTTTTTTGTGTTTTCTTGAAATATACTTTGCATGTCGAAATGTAAAACATGGTGATAGTCTATTAAAATGTTACACGGATATCAAACATCTGCATACTGTTTACCCATATTCACAAATAAATGATTTTGTATTTGAAATAGAAATGACAGTACATTCCTCATCACAATATTCTTGTCGGCATTTTAGATCAATAGCACCGCTCCGTAACTAAGATATTCTGAAATACGAAATAATATCGAAACACCTATAAAGTCTCTACTCTAAACCCGATATTACATTACAATGTTACATAATAATCTAGAGCATGTTGGTTACAAAGTTACAAGTACCTATCTAAGTAGAGATCGACTCTACGGAGCACCTGAGTCGGCACCGATTAAAATCCATTTGAAATATAGTGACAATCTAATTTTCTCTCAAGACATGCCGAAATATATTTATGTAGCGCAATATCGAAATGTAAATACTAATTATGGAAATTATTATTTAGGTGTGAAAGCAAAGTGTCAATTGTGTCGAAAGATTATAGTCGGTGGAAGGTTTCATACATACATATTATATATTATTAGTATTATTACACTAATATATATTTAACATGTTCATTAAGATTGAGATAAGTGTCACAGGAGTATTTGAACATTTGAATGGTGTGATTGGACCACACGAAGAAAATCTACAGAGACTTAAATTGCTATCCTTAGTTCCATCGTTAGTGGCTTTTGAAGATTACGGTTTTATTTTGGCGTTAGTAGTTATACGCTTGGTTAACTGACAAAACGCAATGTACATTTCCCATTTTCCAAAATTCAAAATGATTGATTTCCTCGGCATATATCGTACTACTTGTTCAAATTAACATGTGCCAGCATGAATCTGTACACACGACGATGGTGTAGGACATTTCCAGGGAATTACATTTTCCGAGAATTTAAACATAAAGAATATCACAAACACGAGTCTGCTACTAAACGCTGCCGTAGAACCCATAGCTTCCGCATTTCTTTTATTTTATTTTCTTCCAAACGGGTGAACACCCTCAAATATATACCTGCCTACAGCAATCCAACTAGCACCCAACACAATCCGAAGTTAAATAGTATTGTAGACTTGTGTATGGAGTTGCGTGTCCCTATCTATTCCGAGATCTGCTCTAATCGCCACCTGAGGCCTATTGCCGATACAATCCCATTCGGTGCCGCGACAACGGCCGATAGCGTGTTCTATCCAAATCGCCCAACCGGCTTTACGAGGACTAGAGTCAGTTTATTCAATAAACTGTTTTGGTAGTTAAATGGTGTTGATGAAGACTGGATGTGCGGGAAAATTTAACTGTTCTATATTCTAAGCAGATTGTGATGAGTACCTACTCTAATTGTGTATTGGCACAAAATCTTGCTGGAATTTTTGAGTAAGATTATGTGTAAAAAAAAATGTCCCATTTCATTTCATTGGTTCGGATGATATTTAGTTTGAGAAAATATGGAACTGGATTCATATTTTGCGAATTTTTTTGAGTTTCGTAATATATTTTATGGAACATTGTCTTATTGGAGTTTATTTCGATAAAAAGTCTGATCGGTATGGTTTATTGTCATCATCTGAATAAAGGAGAAGTTTGAGATATAAAACCTTTTTTTTTTGTTTCATGAAAGAAAATATCTATGTAGATTATTTTCTAATTTACTTTTTCTTTTTTTTTCGCTCTCTATCTCTAATTAAAGGATTTTAGCTGAAGTCGTCGGCCAGGAAGGAGGTCTTTAGGAATTTATTATTCACTAGCTTCTGTCCGCGCCTTTGTCCGTGTGAAATTTTTGGTTCCCCGGACCCACCCCGTGGCGTCGCATCGCATCGCCTGCCCGCGCTATTTCTACTACTACTACATCGATTTTGCTTAGCGTTCTTTCAAATTTTTTCGTTTTGTTCGGCTCCTAAGGGTCCTTGCGTGGTGTTAAGTAGCCTATATAGCCTTCCACAACTGCAAAAATAATTTTTGAAATTGGACCGGTAATGATAAATGATAAATGATAAATGATTTTATTTCTGTAAGTAGGTTTTTACAAACACTTTTACACGTCAATCATATTTTTTTTTAAACTAGATGAGGTCGGCGTTTCCTATCTGACTACTCTGAGAAGAAAGGCCGAAACAAACTCAGAGGTCACAGTCTCTTTTAAAGTCCAGACAGAATCTTGGTCAGATCATGTGAAGGCTATGTAGATCGGTGTCTGAAATGGTCTTTTGAGGAAAGAACCCCACAGATTGAGTGGACCTGTCCAGTCAGTGCACGCAATTGTCAGCAATCGTGCAGCTCAACTCAGAACTTAAGGAGCTCAACGATTCGACGAACAATACCAAAGAAAGGACATTTGAGTAGGCCGCACAAGTTACTCAAACTGCCAGATCATGATTACACTAAGAGTAAAAATACAAAAAAAAAAAAAGCAATGACCAACATAGTTCTCACATTCACAATAGTTAAAATAATAGCATAATACTTTACAAAGTAAATACTCTTGTCATAGTATATGTATATAAAATTCATTAATGTCAATGTGTATATAAAATCCGGACATAATCATTGAGGACCATGCAGATTGGTGTCTGAAATGGACTTTTGAGAAAAGAACCACACAGATTGAGTGGACCTGTCCAGACAGTGCACGCATAGTACGCGTACGCACGGTAGTTCCAGAGCTTACCCCCTACATACAAACTTACAAACAAACAAATTTTACATCTTTATAATATTATCATAGAAGAATCTATAAAAATATTTCTGTTTGTCTTTATTTTTTTGTTTTGTGTATTATCTTCGGGATTTGTCTGGGAAAAAAGTTCTAGGGTTTTTGATTGAGATTGAAATCATATCTACTACCTAAAGAGTTTGAATTATAGTGTATTTACTTGCAACTGCTTTAAGCGATATACCTATTATTTCTTTCTTTGATTGTTGAATATCTGAAACATTTCCACGCTGCTTATTTCATTGTTTGTCTGTTTGATATTCATTTTGACACCTGACCTACTTTCCACAATAATCCGGAAATCAAAGAGATGATTGGAAGTTGGAACACATCTCTTGCATCTGAAATTCCAGTTAACAGTAAATACTACATTCCTAGATGTAGGTGAAGGCTTCGTAGTAATATGCAATACAATTGAACCATTTCATGGTAGGTATCGTCAATTTTATATTAAACTACTAGCGGCCCGCCCCTGCTTCGCATGTGATACGGCTTGACAAAACATCGAGATTTCTTTATTATATTTAAGCTAAATATTAATGTATTATACACATAAAGCTTCCGGAATAAAATCTCTAAATGATGGTGAAAACCGCATCAAAATCCGTAGCGCAGTTGAGGAGTTCAACGCAGTCACACAGACAGACAAGAAAAGCGACTTTAGTTTATAATAATGTATATGACGTATAAGTCGTCGTCCGATCGTAGAAATGGCCATATCGTGATCTGTCTGGCCATTTCACGATACGCCGCCATTTCACGATTTAATCATCTAAAATCCGCCACATCGTTTAACGCCCAGTGTTCGATGATTTTCCCAACGATGCTTTGGCATATCGACCCAGATACCAGTTAAAACATAACCCTGTCTTTGCTGTCATGCAGTGGGGTAATAATTCCTATGCGACCTATTCTTACTCGAATAATTCTCATTTTAGGGTCCTAAATATACTAAATAGCCAAGCAACTGCCAACTTGGACGTAGCTCTCTCCGGCAGCTCCCGTGGCACGCGGTTGCGCGCGGTTGGTCACAGTTCTAACACTTTTTTTTTTGTTTCCGAGGTGGAAAATCCTCATGGATGTCCGCCTCCCTGGGGCGGGCGGCGGGGTCTGTCAGACTCTTACTGACTAAAAACCACCCCGGTGTTCCATCTCACACCTACGCCGGGAGTCGCGGGAACGTACGATCCTTCCGCAACCCCCGACTGGTGCCGGCCCGCTACTGCGGGTCCCTTCGGGTCTGGGGGGGGAGTGAGGTGTTTGACTCCCCCCGCGACGTCTAAGAGGGGCGCGCGTGGAACACTACGCGCCGCCACCTCAGGTCGTGATGTGTGGGTAGCGACGGACGTCCCCGAGTCCGTCGCCCCTGGACCCATTTAGGAGGGCTGGAAGAGGGCGTTGTCTGCCCTCCGCCGACGCCTGGTGCGCCTTCTGCGTGCCGGGTTAGTGGACGAGATCTCCCTCTCCCTTTCCGCAGCCTCATTCTGCGAGACGACTGTTTCGCAGAAGGAGACCACCGCGTCCCAGGACTCGGCGCTGCCGACCATCGACTCGACTACGGCCGGCAGCGACAAGTCACTGCCTACTTCTGAGATGAGGGCACGGCGCGGCTCCTCCCAAGCGGCACACTCTGCCAGCGTATGCCACGCCGTGTCCTGCCGGCAGTTGACGCAGTGGTGACACCGGGCGTCCGGCTCCCTGTTTATGCGACACAGGTACTTCCCGAAGCAACCATGGCCCGAGAGCACCTGCGTCGCCCGAAACGATAGGCAGCCGTGCCTCCTCCCGAGCCAGCGCTCGAGCACCGGCCGGACCGCCTCGATGGTGACGAGGCGGTAGGGCGTGAAAGCCTGTCCCGCCATTCCGCCACCAGAACCTTGCGAGTCACAGTTCTAACCTAACCTAACCCATTTGGTCGGGTAGTCACTAGCGCGTGAAATGCAACTTTTTTGCGATATGCCCAGTGGTCAGCTGGGAATATCGATAAATAGGTTGCTTTCTTCGATACGCCCGAATTTCGAATAGGCGCATCGGCAACCAGCCAAATCATGAAATGGCGGCGTATCGTGAAATGGCCAGGCAGATCAACAATATAGACATTTCTACGATCGGACGACGACATACAGATTGGGTACCGGTAACTACGTTAGATCATCAACAAAAGGTAGACTACTTCTTTGTTTAGCCGTAGGTGCTATAAAAGAGATAGCAACCAAAAGTTCTCACTAAACTCTACAATTACATTTACAAAACATTCGAGCTAAAAACATAAAAAATAAAATCCAGCCATATAAAGCTAAATTCGTCCAAGGCAACACAACATCACATAGACACAGAGCTCGACACTAAAATAGACAAAGCAGTGAAATTTAGAACCAAATCTATTCGAATGGACATCTCAGAGATAACTATACATGTTCTATTGTTAATAGGTTTCAGTCTAGAATTAGGTACCTAGATACTACGGCTTTGCGTGAACTAGATTATATTTTTTGTGGCACTAATCATGTTTACGTGACCTAGGTTATCTTAACTCGAAGAATTGGTTAGAAAAAGTACTGATTTAGATTTTTCTCTGCATTCATTTCTTGTCTTGATGTTAATGGGTAAATAATTTATTATATCGTCACGAACTACAAGGTTAACTAAAATTTCAAATAGTTTAAATCATGTCCAAACACAGAAATGTCTAACTCAAAGAAAATTATGAAAAAGCGAAGCCTCATTCAGTTCTGTTACATTTAAAACCGTTTCCCTAACTCACTCTATTCTCACCACGTCCGCACCCACTCGAGATTACCACTCGAGATAGCATCGACAACAAATAGTAACATGCATTGTTAAACCAGTAAGCTTCGAACAGACTTACATGAGGAAATTAAAGGCACAGCCGTATTGTAATTGAGTTCTCGCGAAGGATATTAGTTGAAGATTGCTCGTCAACCAGGGTTCTCGCTTCAATCACTTCGAATAGTTCCAATCCGGGCGTTGATTAAACAGAATCGGTTCAGTGGGACAGCGACAGCTTGGTGTGTCAATCGATATACCTTTACGTGCCTGTGTGGATTTGTACCGATAAGTTGGGGAGTTTTAATTAGGGATGGTGCAATAACGTTTTAATATTTTATTTGTAGTTTCAATGCTCGTATCTTGTCTGTATGAAAAGCGGCCTTTATCCTCTAGTGGAACGATAATAAGCTGGTATATAGTTTCAGTTTGCATAATAGGTAATACTATCGGTCAGAACTTTCACATGAGTAGCGGGCAAAGTTTAGATAAAAACAAGATTTGTATTTTAACAGTTTGACTATACGAGGTATTGTAATCTGTTTTTAATCTTATTACAAAGAGTTAAGAAACAGTTCTGTTATGTCTAATATTTTTTGAGGAATTTCAGGCTTCTAAGTACCTACCAGCAATATAGGTATTCCGTGAAACGAAGATACCTTCTTTTCATCGTCTCACTAATAGGTATTTGCCTAAATAAACAAACAAATATGTCATTAAATACTTCCCTTTCAGTAAAGTTCTGAGATGGATGAGTCGACATTATATATTTACACAGAGGATATTTAACTCATTCGAGTTGAAACATCATTAAAACTTTGTAGGTAAGTTAACAGCATCACATTTGATATCGTCGTTTTATTTATAGAAGGAATTTATTTCCTCGTTAATATCATATTAATAAACGGCTAAAAAACCGCTTAATGGTTATGAATTTTGAAAAGGTATTCTTAAAAATTCTGTAAGTCAACATAGCTCACCGAATAGGAAAGCTTTAGTGGCAATCAGCTGGCCATATTAGCCGTAGTACTGATGACCGTTGGGGTAGACGTGTTCTTGAGTGGAGACCACGAATCAGCAAAAAAGAGGTAGGACGCCCTCAGGCTAGGTGGAGCTATGATCTTGGCAGCACTTTGTGAAGATTGTAGCTGAATGACGTGCAATTGTAGAGCCCTATGTCCAGCAGTGGACCGCTGTAGGCTGATGATGTTTCTTTTTTTAATTATCAAAATTATATAAAGTGCTCTGGTTTGAATAACGAGTTATTAAAAAATTTATTAATAAAGAAATCGGCTAAAGCGTAGTGAGAATTAATGCCATTGCATGCATAGTCCCCTTAGCATAACCCTGCAGTTATCATGTTTATAACTAGGTACTGGAAAATCTAATTAAGATTATTGACTACATGAAAATGGCATTAGGGAGTGAGATGAAAAATATGTGAATTCGGTAGTGTTCTTATTATCCGGAGGAGAATTTCTATCATATACGTATGTATATCTTAAAGCACGAACAGAACATTGTTTTATAAAAACCATAAATTAAAATTTATAACGCTGAAGCGATTTTCTGTTATCTCCGAGTGATTATAACTACCACGCCTTTTTTTAAGCTTAAAATAAACAAATTCCACAAAAAACAAATGCACACCGCATTTGTTTTTTTTTGTGGAGTTTGATTATTTTATTTAGTTTAATTTTAATGTTGAGTATTATTGCAAACAGAGTGAATTTTATATAATTTTTATGTTTATTTTTATTTTTTTATTTGTAAGATAAAAATACAGGGGTGTTCCTTAATTCTAAACTCGCCAAACTTTTACGTTTGATGGCGAGAGGCGCTCTTTTACATAACAATGCACCACCTAATTGTAATGGACGATATATGAAAAAAAAAAACATATCACGCGTCATTTTATCGGCCCGCACATTGATTCAAGTTCGCTGTGAGCAAAACGCTGTAACTGATAGATATTATTTACTTGCAATTTTCACCGATACCCCGAATGTTTGAGTTGTCACCGCTGCAGCGTAGTGTTTGGAGTTAATTATGGTAATGGACTGCAACGCAAACAGGTCTAGGAACGGTCTACCCTACGTAGTCTCAGTATTTGAGTTTCGGCGTTTGTCGAATGCAGCGTTTTAGTGTAGTGAATAGAATCTGACTGTTGAATGTCGACTGCGATTTACGGTAACTTAGTTAGGTATTTGCATGAGTTTAAGGTGAATTTTGCTGGCGTTTTAACTTGATGAAATGTTGGAGTAATGTCAGAGAAAGGACGTAAAAATGTGTAACTAAGTGTCTTCATTTTTGCAAAACTACATTCATTGGAAAAACCTACAGACTTACCTACTGTAACTTCGGAAAAATTATATTACAATTTTAAGGAAAACCCAAAACAAAACACGACGCAGTACAAACATTGTAACACAGTGCTATCAGTTCACATAACAAAAGTAGCTTTATAATAACATAATTAACAACTTAGTCCAGACCCAGCATTAGTAGGATCAAAAAGTCCAATTGTGCGAAGAACAGGATACCAGATAGGCAATCGTGCGTAGATTATTCCAGTAATTCACAAACACGGGCTCACAGTGCGAGCGTTATCAGGAATTAGGGTTAACTTGTAAATTCGTGGGTACGTAGAGGGTTAAGCTCAAATTCGGGGGATTTAGGTTTATTTGTCGGTAACAGACGTAGTTAGGTAAAGCAGTAAGTCGTGCAAATGAGTTCGGTGTTATGAGCCTGTTATGAGCACTGTCTAGATATGGTTTGGTTAGGGTTTAGCGACGAGGTTATCTTTGTCGTAGTCACCTATCTTTTCCTATAAAAAACTAGATGGACAGACTATAAACCTGCTGAATAAATTCAATAACCAGATAGGTACTTATGAGTTTTGATATTTGTAAGATCATTTTGAGATTCAAATCGGCAGTAGGTATTGCCAAAATTTTTGATGAGAATCATGTTTGGAAGCTATGTAATTGTTCCCAAAACCGCTTATTTTCTATAAAACTTGAGTATGTCTTGAATATCTTCAGGCGATACTGGGTTGGGCATGCTTAGAAGACAAAAAAAATTATGTGTATAATTTAATAATAATAAATGAAAGCAACTTAACAAATTGTAAAACAAAATAGGCACTCTGTTACCAAAAGTTGTTTAGCATAAAACGATTACGACATCGTTTTGTGAACATAATGTTTTGCCAGTTTCGCTGTATAACATTTTTTTAGGTACACATATTCTAAATAATTCCTATTATAGGTACTACAAAACACAAATACACAAACATCTGTATTTATATTATATAATAATAAATTATAACAGTGTTCATGTACAAAAACCGGCAATAATTTATTGTAAATTATTTGAAGTGCGTGAGAGCAAATAAATAAATAAATAAAAATAAATTTAAGTTTGCATTTGGGAAATCGATATCCAATATTACCACTGCGTACCTAATATTAAAGGAACTAATAATATACTGGATGGAAATGCAAAGTTAATGATAAATCGATTGTCCAATAATAGGATCTATTTGATTATACGGTACCTGCAGTTATGTTAACCATTGTTTTTGGGAGGTAATTTGGTTAACATACATTTATTAGTTGTTTGGTTTATAATGACTATTTAGGTATTCGCTATTTGGGATGCAATTTTATGGAAAATACTCTTGTGACTAATGATACTTCGGTGGAACGCAGAGAAAAAAGGCTTATAGGCGACGGCCGTTAGTAGCTAGGCTTCACAGCCTGGCTCATCGACGTAATGTCGCTTGCCTGTCGGTCTTCTACAGATTGTACTTTGGAGAGTGTGCGCAGGAGCTCCACGACCTGATTCCACCGTCTTCCTTTTACTACCGAAATACCTACCAGAAGTATCTACTGCAGGGTTCCATCTGCACTTGGTTGCTATCCCGACCAGCCGAGCTCAGCGCTTCTCCTCCACATTCATTATGCGCACAGCCAAAGTGTGGAACTCTCTGCCAGCGTCTGCGTTCCCTTCCACATTTAACCCATCTGCCTTCGAATCACGAGTGAACAGGCACCTTCTGGGCACGCTGGTTTCATCATAGACCTCATTCATCGCTTAACATCAGGCGGGATTGGGGTCAAGTGCAGACCCATACCGCAATAAAAAATAAAAGCAAAACTTAGTGCAGTGTGGTTAATTGTGTCCACCAAGTGTCAAACTTGCTGACTGTCACAATTTTACACGACAGCTTGAGCTATTCTCATAACTACAGCATGTAAGTAATACTATCGTTTCCTACTTAAACATTCCGATTCTGTCCTTATACAAGTAAAGGTAAGTATCAGATATTTTGAATGGATCAACAAACCTGAAAAGCTGCATTTAATTTTATACACATAAATTAAGCTCAAGCCCTTCAATTGTAATAATTTCTCCAACACTACGGTATGAAAAGCATCCCTTCCTTCATACATTCAAGCAATATTCTAACATGAAACACAAACAAAACTGTACAAAATGTAAACGTTCTTTCATATCGGCGAGACCGAACAACGTTTTGATTTATATATTAACGCTTTATAAACGCTATTGCGCTCCGGCAGTTTTGCGCCATACATATCCACTATTCATACTCTAACACGTACGAAATAGAAAAACTTTGGAGACTTGCCCTTGTTTTTGAAACGTAACCTTCGGTAATGTCAAGTGTTAGCAAAGTCTTTTTGTGTTTCGTGTACTTAATGTTTTTTTTGTTGTTTATTGTTTATGCCTCTTATTTATGGTGGACAATTGAAGACATGAGTGGATGAAGGTGATATGTCACATTTTTAGATTTTCGCTGTTCTATGCATGGATGATGGTGTTATGGACATACAAACAATTTTAAACCTTAAAACAACCAAGTTTGTGGCTATTTTAGAAATTCACTACTGGATGAAGGTGTCATGTACACTATTATTTTTAATCAATATTGGAAGAATGTGGTATGGGCACTTAACATTTTTATGGATGCCTAAAAAGTAAAAAGTTAACTTTTCTGCAGTGGATGAAGGAGCTATGTGCTGCACATATCACTTTCATTCATAATACGGCGTCAACATTCCGTTCCGTTCATTCCCGCTCTTTTGTCAATCGGACGCACGAGCACGCACGAGTCACTTGTTGTTGTCAAAAATACTTTAACGGTGTTAATAAATCGATATTGATAACTCACAAAAACAAACAAACTGCTCCAAATCCAGACTGCAGGGGCAAGCACCAGAATCGTCCTCACAAAACGGATGAACCGTATTAAAGCAAATATATCGAGTTTGCCCGCCGAACAGTCCCACTATTTTCGTAATAAAAATATGCACAAGTTATATCTTTTTCCCCTTTTGAATATGACCAAGATGCATAGTCTATATCTGGAAATGTGTGAAAAAGAAAATTTAACTGCGAAGTATAAAATCAAGAAGACAACATACAACAAAATCTTTGTCACAGAATTTAATTTATCCTTTGGATACCCAAAGAGTGATACCTGTGCAACATGTGATGCTGGGGACTCAAATGAAGAACATAAAGCAAATTACTATGCAGCTGTGGAAGCGATGCAAGCCGACCGAAAGAAACCTAAACCGTCTGATGGTGTGCTTTACATTACAGTAGATCTACAGCAAACGATGCATTTGCCAAAATTAACTACATCCAAGGCATTCTATCTACGACAAATCTGGTTTTATAACTTTGGTATTCATGTTATAGACGGCACATCCAAAGAAAAAGCTGTTTGTTGTACATGGACTGAAGATATAGCGGATCGTGGAAGTTCAGAAGTCGCAAATGCACTCTTGAGGTTTGTGGAGGTAGATCCAAGTTGCCAAGGTAAAGATCATTTGATAATTCGGTCGGATTCATGTGCCGGACAGAACAAAAATTTCAATTTAATATGTCTTTACCAATACTTGATCTAAGAGGATATTTTAAAATCATAGACCACAAATTTCCCGAAGTGGGACATTCATATTTGGATTCGGATCGAGATTTCGGGAGGATCGAAAAAGTGCTTCGAAAAAATGATACAATCTATGCACCTGAACAATACCGAACCATTTTATGCAAAGCTTCACGAAACAACATAGTTATTGATATGACTGACCATTTCAGGAAAAAAACGATTTGCAAGTGAATTTAAATTTGATTAACAGGAAAAAAAAATACTAATAATGGCAAAATTAGTTTTAGGGATGGCGTGAAATGGATCAGAATTGATGAATACGGTTCATATTTATACAAAGAGTCATACGACGAAACGACACCTTTCCAAAAAGTTGATATTTAATAAAAAAGGGGTCAAATTAATCCAAATTTTGAGGTGCCACGTGTGAATGGCAAATATGGTACTGTGTCAGTTGAAAAAAAAAGCTAATATTAAGGACCAACTAAAATTTGTTAAACCGGAATATCGATATTATTATCAATCCATTCTTGGAGAAGAATAACGTTTATTTTTTAATTTTTTTCTAATTTCTTAAGTAACTTGTCTCCTTCAGACTTAATTTTCTTAAATTGATTAAAATATTGTTTTGCGGAAGAAGGAGTTATGTTCAGTTTTTCTTAAAATAAAGTAATAAAAATACATTTTATTCTTTAATTTCTCCCCTATTTTAAAAATACTAAACGGTTGGCGCCGCCAGACACCCTTTTTAGATAAATACATTAAAGGCGTTTTGAAATATCCTAAAATGTTTATGCGAAACTTTGAACTCAATTTTCTCGAAATTAGAATTTTGCGACATATCACCTTCATCCACTCATGTCTTCAATTGTTAAGCAACATTGTTGCTGCAACGTGTTTTTTTGTTACTGGTAGCCTTCTGCTGGCAACACAAAGCGTATTGTTGCAGCAACGTGTTTTTTTGTTACTGGAAACATTCTGCTGGCAACACAAAGCGTATTGTTGCAGCAACGTTTTTCTGTGTTATTGGATACATACCTACTGCTGGCAAGAGGAAGTGGTGCAGGGTTGCCAGCAGAAAGGTGACAAGTTGTCTGTCTTTTAAGACTATATTTTTTATACTCTATACATATTTATGAACATTTTAAATTCCGCAACAAAATGTTGCAAAGTCATGAGCAACTACAGCTCGACATAGCATAAAGTTGCCATGAAGAAATTACGAACGAACATTACCTAGGTACTTCAGGACGCCCGGTAGATACCTACCTAAGTACTAACTTAATTTTAAATAAACTAATTCAGTAGGTACTTACCTTTTTACTCGCTTGCGCGACAGCAAAAACAGGGTTAAGTTATCACTGATGCTATTGTAGAGTAGTTTATTTTGGAGTCGTCTGTTTTGCTTCACTGAACCTGAAATTGAATGATAATAACTATTATATTAATAAATAACATTCAGTGAAAAAATGTGACTTAAGTATATGACATCAAAAAAAATCGAATCATATGTCCCCCCCATTCCTTTCTGTGTCCATGTTTGGCAGAGCACTGACGTTACGTGGTGACCGGCTGCCTGTGACGATGAAATATTGATCGAAAACTAAACAAATCTACACGAGCATGCCTGTAACTATGTCGTTACTTTTTATTTCATTTCACCCCCAGCTTTTAATGGTCAAAATAAATCAAAAACTTTCTGAATACCAAAACATTTTCCGATTTAAAATTTTGTACTTGGCGAAATAAAAAAATCAAACAAATGTTTGATGAGAAAAAAAAATCGATGGAACATGGCGTCATTTGTGACCACCACCAAACTTGGACGAATGAAGTAGGTATACATACCTACATTGTAATAAAATAACAATAAAAATTCAATCGCATTGTTCCGTTTCGTTAATAAATAAAGGTTCGTGAAAACAGCAAACCCCCCAAAAAACCAGCATCGATAGAACCGTGTCATAATATATCTCAGTTACCGTGGCTCTCGGTAAAGTGTGAAATATACTGTTGTTCAATATTTATAGGATTTTTATTTGTGTTATTTATTCACAAGGCACGTTTGTCGTTGAGACAAAAGGCGACTGTGCCTCCGTATCTTATTTTTCGTTAGTATCTGCATTCGTTTTGGTCGTCTGAGGGCGTATAAATAATGCATTATCACGCGTTGGGTCTCGCCATGGGACCGGTCAGCGGGAATAAAATTATTTGTTGTGGCTTAGCAAGTTAGCACATAAACAACAAAACAATTCACTGTCGCACGTTGTATAAAATTATTTTATTGTGCTTTGAAAAATAAATTGTTAAGCTGTTCCGGAGGTGAAGTCATGGCAAATTTCATCCGCGAAGAAAATCTAAAGGAACAAGAATTTTGATGTAGATGCTACGAAGAAGAATTAGGTCAGCAAGCAGCACATATAGCTATTATTTTTCGAATCGTTATAAAATCAAGCCAATTGCCAATTTTTCCGTTAGTTCCCATGAATGGTGGCTGAGATAGACTGGATGTAGTAGAGGCAGCAGCTTGGGAGGCATATGCCCAGCAGTGGGCTGCGGTAGGCTGACTTGATTGATTAATTAATTGTGAGTTCGTAAATATATTTTCCACTGGTTTAACTTTGTTTCAGCATGATCACAATAATGTACAGTCGAAGAAGCAATTTGGTACGCCGGCAAAAATTACATTTTTACTGTGTTTACTTAACAAGTTTTTAGCACACTTAAAAGAGTAAAATAATTGACTAGTCAGCACACTCCCAACATTATTTAAAAGTGGTTGCAAGTTAGATAGCTACATAGAAAGAAAAGAACCAAACTGCAGAAGAATAATATTGTTCGCTGGACGATCATCGCATGGTGTAACAATAAATAGTAAATACTTCTAGCTACACGTCGCTATTGTTATACAATCCTAAAGTCGCTTCTCGCGACACCTTCCTTAGTGGGGAACCACAAAGCTTCGCAAGTATATTGTGAAAATATTGCTGTCAATTCAGGATCGCCTATTGGCGATGCTTCCTGTAGAGCATCGTTAGCTTCTTATTAGTTGTTATTGTTGTCAAATTCATGATAAATGATTTTATTTCTATATGTAGGTTTGTACAAACCTTTTTACACGTCAATCATATTTTAAAAACTAGATGAGGTCGCGTTTCATATCTGACTACGCTGAGAAGAAAGACCAAACCAAAATCAGAGGTCTCTTTTAAAGTCCAGACATAATCTTGGTCAGATCATGTGAAGACCATGTAGATTAGTGTCTGAAATGGTCTTTTGAGGACTGAACCACACAGATTGGTGCTCTTGCAGCTTTGTGTTTCTGTTCAAAGATCAAATGTTGGAGGGTGCTCTGTGAGGTGGCTCGACCTTTTGATATCCAGTAAACCGTGCGTCGGTGGTAACACTGACCTTGAGCTGGCCTAGCGTAGTCCAGAGTTTCAATAGAATGAGAGGCTAGCTTATGTTTTTGCCTTAGTTTTTTACCAGAGACGTGCAGTCAACTGTACCTAGGTACTATCACCAAATATGATAAGTAGCCAGGGTAATCGGATATACCTGAAGTTCAGTAAGAAACCGATAATATATCTATTTTGGTGACTAAACAATGAAATACTAAACTGTTTCATAATATAATTTTATCAAAAATGATAACAGCCTTAGATTTGATTGATTTATTTATAAAGTGCATACAATAAAATTTTATTATAATTGTGTACATAATATAACTAACTGTTAGGTTAACTTACCTAACCATTTTGCACTATTTTGTATTATTGTAGCACTGACTATAAACGCACCACTAATTTTTACCTACTAAAGGTAATGCACTTAATTAATACAAAGGCTAATTAACAGGTTTAACTTTTATCGTTACTTGAGTTACAACCGTTACAATAAAGAATGTATAATTCTTAACTGTGGGTGTAGCGTACCGACTTATCAATCTAGCGCAGCAGCGCATGCCCGCAGAGTGGTCACTTGCTCGCTGACGCCCGAACAATGCGGACGTGTGACCTCTGCAGTTATACAGTGAATTGTCGTTAAATATACCGACTTGAATACTTTCTGTAACATGGTGAGCACCACAGTGGGTATAAGAACAATTTCGCATCGAGTCATTTCTACTGCAGTCGCGTGAGCACAGCATTGCAGCTTCCCGGTTGAAAGTACTTGCGTGGTTAAATGATATCGATAATCACGATAAATAATTTGATTTGCTTTAACCTATGTATAAATGTAATGGGTCATAATGTTTTGGATTTTTAAATGAATTTAGTTATGTGAGTGAGTAATTTTTTTGTGAGACTCATTTATTTATTTATTTATCCACTAACACTTTAGATATTAATTGATAGTACCCTTGATGTTCTGAAAATGACCTATCCTATCTTACTTTATTTGGGTGTTGTTCATCTATTTTTTGGATTACCAAAAAATATTTAAAAAAACGGATTTTTATTATTTAATTTAGGTAAGCTTTAACGTAGTCTCCATAAAAGCTTAAATACGCCAGCCTTGAGACTACACAGAAACTTTAGGTAAACAAACTGAAGTACTTACAAGAAGCAGCCAGTATTTACAAAATAAGCCAATACCGGGTGTCTTGTTTTAATTAGAATGCAAATTTAATAGCCTAGAGGAATTTACATGTCAATGGTTGCCTAAATAACGTAATCTAGAGTACAAAGGATTCGAGTGCCGTGGCACCGGCAGCTTACCGGCTTCGGAATATTGATCTACAGTTTATGAGACTCCAAGCGCTTATGAATGCCAATAAGTGTTATAAAGACTGCCAACCTTGAATACATTAAGTGGGATGCGATAAGGTAGCCCGACAAATTAAAATTTTCTTTCTATTTTTGCAATTTGCTGATCAGTGTTAGGTTGTATGTTTATCGAATATGTAGTGCAAGTACGGACTTTGCATCGATAAGACATCGAGATCGCTAAGGTTCGCATTTTTATCGATCTTGTTATCGAATTTGGAAGTACGTAACACGCGACGATAAGATTTGAAATGTCAAATGTCAAAATCAAATCAAAATGTCGTTTCGTACTTGTATTTTCGATAAATTCGTTAAAATTTTAGAGTTTATCCACCGATCGGTAAAGTAGAGTTACGTACTTGCGACATCGATTCGATTCGATAAAAACTCATTATATCGAGTTTATCTGTCAAAGGAGAATGAGTAATGATGGGCCCACCTCTCAATAGGAATAAGACACTCATAAATGAATAGGTATGTTTATGCAGAATAAAACTTATTATTACGACTAAGGTCAAAAGTCAGTACTTTCGGAGTTATACTACTTATTATTCTGCCATAAAAGTGATCGTAGTTTACTTCGTTATAAGATAAACTATGGCCAGACTCAAAACGGACGGCACCTATCTGCTTGCTCCTTACCTGCGCCCCCACCCTACCCGCTGCGCCCGCCGTTTGCCCAGGCGCATTTGCAAATGGCGACCAACGGCAAGTGACGCAGCGCTAGTCGTCGCTAGTGTTTTGTGTTTTGCGTTGAACGATCGTTATCTGTTTTATGTACTTTTTGACCCGGCTATTCCTTGGACACTGATTGTTGTGGTTTTTATCGTTGACCCCAGCTTTGTTTAACGGACTACTCAACTGCATATCGATTGGAATTGTGGAAAATGGAACAACATCGTAACTGTGTTGGAAGTTGCGCTCACACTATTTCTTTGATTTGGTACCTAGGAGTTGGGAGACATCAACCATTCGTGGCCCCCGCGGGTTTTTTAAATGATGTAAACGCCTTTGATGTCCAAGACGAATAATAAATCTCTTTTGTTTTAAAGTGTACTTATTATTACTATGTTACCTTATAAGTATCCATAAAGAATATGTTAGACTGACGACTTTAAGACGTCGTATCTCCGAAAGTACTAACATTTGACCATAGTTATATTAGTAACTAATGTTCCACTTAAAAAGCCCTATCCAACGGTATATCAGATGTTACTATTGAAGGGTGGGCCCAGACTCCATACATTCATTTCCCATTGTCCTTTATCGAATCGAGTCCTACGTACTTGCATCAAGTAAGTAAGTAAGTTAAGTAAGTTTCTTTGTTTGTTACGCTTTCACGCTAGAACGGCTAAACCAATTTTGATGAAATTTGTCTCATAGATAGACCATGACCTGGAGGAGGACATAGGCTACTTTTCATCCTGGATTGCAGACGAAGTTGCAAGCAACAGCTAGTTATTCTATAAATACACATCTGTTACGATCGCGAATCATATTCTGATCAACTTACAATCTATTACAGATCTGCAAATTGCAAAAAACGTAAGTCAATTTAAGGGACTGACAGCAGCTAAGGCGCGGTCACTGTCGGACTGCATAGAAAAGAAAGATAAGCGCGATGACACAAAGCTGATAATTTATTGCAAAATATGAAGCAATTCTCTATTAACAATCTATTGATTGGATTAAAAAATTAAAACACTATCACGTTAATATTTTGCTTGAAGAACGTTTTGAAAACAAAAACAGAATGATTGCATGTATATTAGTATGGTTTTTAATCGTTAAAATATTTTTTGAGGTATTTTCGTGACTCTTTTCTATTGTACCAAATTAGTTGTATTATGTTTTCAATACACTATCTAACTAGCATAATTATATCCTGAAGAATATCATATATTTTTCTGATTTTGTTTACTGCAGTGGATCATATACTTTTAGGCATTATAAAACTTGTGTTTAGGTCATATGCTGCATGCTTGTGGTGACAGGTCATCTTGCTGATGGTCAGTCAGGTTTTGTTATTGTTATTAGTAATTAACTGTTTCTTTATTTTACTTTGAAGGTCCTAGTTTATCATTTGTGGCTACAAGTTACAGCTATATATATATAAACATAATGCAGCATTGCATATGTAAGCGGGCACGCCCTTTATGCCTGGAGGCTTTTTATTATGTATTAAGTTCTGTTTCCGCTTTTATTATTTATTTCTGCTTGAGTATAGCTTTAAATATTGGCGTGTGCTAGCTGACATATGGCAAATAATTTTAATGTTTTTGTGTTTCGTAATGTTAATTACTTCTTACTGTATAGAATCCAGTTCTTCTAACTGAACAGACGGCAGTGCTGCTGGGGAGTTTGTTCCGCCACTTCTTCTTCCCAGCTAAAGCACTAGGAAGTGGTGAAGGGCGGGCGTTTTGGGGGGACTGTCTTATGTGATTTTGAAGTGCAAAAAGTGCTGATTCTCAGCCCAGTTTGAATAAATGAATTTTGATTTGATTTGATATGTAGTCCCCTTAAATTTCTTCAGCTACCCCCATCGATGCTTGCTTAAATGTCTGATTGATTGCGTGTCACTGAATACGTCGCACTGAAAATATTCAACGTTTTATGGTACGCTTTACGATGTAGATGAAATGGGCTTTATGCGTAATTCAGGCTGAGATTGAATTTTGATTTTTCGCGGGATCGTTTACATAGGAAAGGATATAAATATTTATTAGAATTATAGTTTTTGTATTATGTGTTTACACGTCCGCGTCTCTTCAAAAGAGTATTATTAACGAGGAAATATAAAGTTTACGATTACGGTTCGCTGTACTTACTAACGGTGTAACCGTTTCTTAGAGCGAGTCTTATGGCCAGGAATACTTGGGAATACAGAAGTGGTATTTCTAATAGAAATTCTATACTCTGTTGGAAGCAATTTGAATATGACAAAGAATAACGACAGGAGCGCAAGTTTATGGCTGTCTTCATAAAATATCGGTTTAGGCATGTGTTTTATATGGTATACGTCGCAACAGTATAAAAACGTGTTCATATAATAGATTCAATCTTGTTTAGCACGAATAATCTTTAGGAATCATTTTCTAGTCCTTTATATTTATTACTTCAATAATGCCTAGATTTGGGCAATGAGGACATGTTTAGCATAAAAACGTGACAATTTTTTTTTAAAACGGGTCATCGGTTTTTTTATTTCGTTTATTAGGCCAATTCATAAAGGAAACTCAATTTTGAGAATACGTTCAGCTTAATTAACTTGAATATTACTGAAAACTTTTGCATTTCAGTGGCAAAAATATCCTTACCTATGTCCTTATGATCATGAATTACAGTGTATGATACTGCACCTTCAACCAAACGCTGCAGGTGTTATTTAACTAGTGTGACGTTTCAACTGAACTTTTCTAAGCCAATAATAGACAATGCAAACGTCATTTCACGTCAAACATGACGCATGTTCCAGCACATAAACCATGCTGAAACGAAACCATCGTCCAAATAGATACACCAAAACCACTTCGAGTTATTACTTCTACAACTAACTTGCTGCGTGAGGCGCCGCTGACGAGCGCGCTCCGCACTCTCAACCTCATTGCTGATGACGTAGACATATTCTGTTGCACTTTGGGTGAATTTGAAAGAATAGCTACCTATAAAATTTGTTATGGTACAAGCACTGGGACAATTTAATTTTTAAGTGTACTGCAATATCGCATTGGGTCTAGCCTGTAAGGATATTTGTATGTTTGGTGTGAATAAATAAATAAATAAATACAAATAGCCAAGCAAAACTTTTTACTATACATTAAAATTAAAACAATGCAGCACTCCTTAATAAATAACGAGTTTACGAGAAGCCATATAATAAAGACATGCGAATGCCATTAGTGTTATTACATTTTTATAGCGGCTTATGCCAGGTGTATCAAATGCAGGGATAACAGTGGTGACGGAAAATCTCATTAAGGTTTGGGCACAAGTTACAGGAGGAGCTATAAGCGATGATGGCAATAGCCTTTACTCGTGTAAAATATTAATAAAATGTGTCCGAAAATTAACGCATGATTTGAATTTGCCGCCATTTTTGCAGTAATTTGTTGGCAACCCGGAAAAAATAATAATTTGAGGAAAAATTTAATTTTGAAAAATAGAACGTTACACGATACAATAACGTGTTTTCATTATTGGACAAAAAGTTGGTTAAGCATTGACTGTTACTGGTGCTCGATATCGCGACATGATAACACTGGTCTTTCTGCCGAAATTGAAGGATTTTGATGTGGCCAATATGTGGTTTCAACAAGACGGTGCCACATATCATACAGCCCATGAAACAATTCAATAGGATATATGCATGTATTTTTTTTTTTAATTCGTTGTTTACACCGGTCTAACATAGTAAAAATATAAATACTGTTTAATAATGTTGTAAGTTAAAAAATCAAAAAAGATAATCATTTTGTGCTGTTTACGCCGCCATTTTCGCGCGCTCTGTTGATGGCATCAAATACTATTTACTACAGGTGTTCTCGTTCTTCACTTATTTCACCATGAAAAAAGCAAAAAAGCCAGAAGTATTACATTGTGCCTATATGATTCAAAAGAGATGAAGTATCGCAATAACTTGTTTACATTGTTGTGAAACAAAAATTATAGCTTATGTTTATTCTTCATCATATTTAGGATTGTGTTTATGGCTAAAATCGCGTTTCCTAACCTCTTTGAGTTGCGCTAACTTTTAAGAAGATACACATAAACGGTAAATGAATTCAAAACAATCTCAGTACGTTTTAACTATATTGTTTATCGCTCCGTTCTTATGACTTAAGACAACCGCTAAGCTCATGGCATCTGCGAGTGTCAGGAATTTAGTTTTGTGAGTGATACTTGATTATATGGGAGGAAATAATTCAGTGAAAATTAAGTACAATTAGGCTTCTTGACGCAGACGCAGACATCTGCAACTTATGTCCGATAAATTATATAGGGCGATGTTATGTCTTGATAACTTATCGTTGAGCTCCTTAATTAAGCTCCGAGTTGAGCTGCACGATTATTGACACATGTGTGCACTGACTGGACAGGTCCACTCAATCTGTGTGGTTTTTCTTCAAGATATCATTTCAGACACTAATCTACATAGTCTTCACATGATCTAACCAAGTTTATGTCTGGACTTTAAAAGAGACTGTGACCTCTGAGTTTGTATCGGCCTTTCTTCTCAGAGTAGTCCGATAGGAAACGCCGACCTCATCTAGCTTTTAAAATATGATTACGAGTAAAAGTGTTTGTACAAACCTAATTACAGAAATAAAATCATTTATCATTTATTTATAACTGTTTATTACTTTTGATGGGGAGCAGATTAAATAAAGAAAATTATTAAGGATTATTATTAAGGATTTGGGGAGGAAATTACATTTAGTGTGTTATTTCGTTGTGATGTTATTTTTTCTTATTTGGCTAATTGTGGTGTCAATTTCTAATTATACATAATGTTGCAAAGAATTTTGTATGATGCGACCTGTGTTGAATTCGTTTTTATAGGTAATTGGGTTCAATAGACTGGCTCATTGATCTAGTGGCCGCAAACGCGACTACTGGGCACGAGGTCCTGGGTTCCCAGTTCGAGCATAGTGTTGTTGGGTTTTTGCATCAAGAATTTCTTAATAATAGCTCATAGTCTGGACTTGTGCCCGGTTGATGGCAGAAGGCTCGCCCCCCATTACATGGGACTTAAGTGCCATGTAATGGGGGGGTACATACACATTTCGCCAGCTATGTTTAAACATAGCTGGCGAAATGTGTATTTACTAAATGTACACCTTTGCCTAATCTCCCGTGCTATACAGGCGTGATTTTATGTAATATAGGTTCAATGGAGTTCAACGTAAAGAGTAAAAATGTTTATTAATTTGTGTAACGACTTCAAGTATATTATATTTAAGTAACTGCAATATTAGCATAATCAGCCTATAATATTCCCACTGGTGGGACACAGGCCTCCACTTGGTGAGAGGGAATGGGCCATAATCCACCACGCAGGCCCAGTGCGGATTGGTAGACGTCACTAGTCTTCGAATTTTTGGTTCTAGGACATGCTGGTTTTCACACGATGTTTTCCTTCGCCGTTTTGAGAGCAGTAGTGATGAAATTGTTTATACAAAGTAAAGCGCCTGCCTGGGTTCGAGCCCACGACCTACAACTTGTAAGTCGGGGCCATTACCTCTGGGCCACCACTGCTCTTAAAAAAAGTGGTTTACCAGAGAACAATTTTATTTTTAAATATTCTGTGATCCGTTGAAAACTTTCATTTTGAAAATGGTTAAGTAAATTGGTTTATTAAACTTAAAAGTTGTTGAAATTTTTGCAGACCTTGCACTGAAATTGGTTGGTAAAAATTGTATTGTTCATTCACTTTTAAATAATTAATATTTGTTGTGTGAGATATTCTGTAAATCTTTTTTATTTATTTTTCATGTTTTAATACCCTTGCAATAGCAGAAGCATTTTTTAATATCGAAATCCGCTACTTTTTGTTTTGTTTTCCTGATTATTTTTTAATGTTTGATTATTATTCACACTAATATGTATCTTATGAGGTATTCAATCGTTTGTTTTGGTTAGTAGGTGTAACAGACCACCAAGCAATCGTTTACTACATTGCTACAAGTATCTTTTGGCGCTCGACTAAAGTTGAAGGTGTTAGTAAATATTTGGGCAACTGTATTGTGAAATGCCACTTGAAAATGTATTGAAAAAAAGAACCAACTTCTAAAAAAACGCTACAAAGTGAAAAATAACTTTCATTTTGGAAGTCGGTGTCTTTGGTTTTGTATTTTCGTTTATTGCCACCGACTTCCGAAATCAAAGTTATTTTTCACTTTGTAGTGTTGTTTTAGAAGTCGGTATTTTTTTTTGTAAAAATGTTTTTATTTTTCACCTTTTACTTGTGGTACCTACACATTCGTATACCACTACTTGCTATGTATATAACAGTGACAGGATGTTATTATAACATCATAAATATACACTAAGTGGAAAAAATACTTATTATTGAAGCTAACTGAAAACCTACCCAAGTAAAGTTAGTAAAATTTATATGAGACCCTTGAAGCCCTTACCCTATCCATTAAAGAATCCAAAAAAATAATTTTTGAAATCGGTCCACAAAAGCTGAAAATATCGCGTGAAAAACATACAAAAAAGAAATACAATGTTGAATTGAGAACCTCCTCCTTGTTTGAAGTCGGTTATAAACAAGATGGCGGCATTAGTTGTGATTTAGGCCACGCGCCAAAATAAACCTTGTAGCGCTATAGGTACCTACCTACTTCTCGTCATTTATAACAGCACATCAGCCGGGAAACGTGTGATTTGCCAAACGTTCTGGACGTAAAAACCACACGCTTAGGTACCAAATAAGGATATTATTTCCTCTTGTCACCACACTCACCATGCAGGTTGGTAGACTTAACTATCTCGCACACGTGACCAAACTAGTATTGCCGTTTTTGGCTCTGTATGTCGTTTTACTTTATTTACTACCGTCTTTTTTACTTCCAATGTAATAGAAAAAGTAACACCGTCTTCTAAAAAAAAAAACACTATAAAGCGAAAAATTACTTTAATTTCAGAAGTCGGTGTCTTTGCATCTGTATTTTAGTTTTTTCCACCGACTTCCGAAATTAAAGTAATTTTTGGCTTTAGTGTTTTTTTTTTGGAAAGCGGTTGTTTTTTTTTTGGAATATTTTTTTATTTTTCACTTTTTTTAGTTATGGTACCTACCGCACACCTTTTCGAAAAAGATGGTCTTACACGTTTGAAGGCGGTTTTATTTTATTTAAAAATAATTTATTGTTGATTTTTTTTAAACCGCTCGACTTTTTTCGATAAAAATTATATGACCACCTCTGAAGTATGACCTACCAAACAAAAAAAAACATTAAAATCAATTCATAAATGGCTGAATGATCGCGTAACAAACATACAAACAAAAAAAACATGCAGTCGAATTGAGAACCTCCTCCTTTTTTGAAGTCGACTAAAAACATATAAAATAGAAAAATTTAAAACATTGTAAGTAACCAAAATAGGTATAAAAAACAAAACTACAATAACACAATCTTGTAATTACGTATTGCGTGTTCCTCTAATTCAATTTTGTTCTTCATGAAATAGAAAGCGCACAATATATTCACCTGAAAAATATTGTAGGTACATGTATATATTGATTGGACCTAAAAGCTGACTGATATCTACCTAAACTGGTTTTAATAGACGAAAAATTATATTATCTATTCGAACTAACAATACATTAAAAAATAGCTTATTACTAGCACTCAATATAAATGCCTATTGAAAATTAGATTACATATAGTATATTATAATACTTAGTTTTATGAAAAATATAATATAATAACTAAAATATATAATATTATTAAAAGGAGTCCCTTTAGTCCTAAACTGGTTTATTGAACAATATCCTATTCCTCGTAATTTGATTATCATGTATTCTGTCAATACGATCCTCGGTCCAGTCTAATCCATCAATCACAGTGCTCCCCACTGCTTTCCTGTATTATTTTTTATGTATTTGGACTCAGCATGAGATTTTACATGAACCAAATAATGTTTTTTTTTTATCATAGTGAGTAGCTGTGTACTACATGCAAGTAATGCCCGTTTTCAATAATGCTAAGCAACACCTAAATATAACACCTAAACAAAAGCGCACTAATTGATTTTTACCGCTTGGCTAAGGGCCGTGTGTGTTAATCCACCTTCCAGAAATTAGGCATTACACGTATGAGTGTTAGTGAAAACGGGCATTTTATTTTCCCACTACTTCAGCTTCTACAGTCAAACCATTTTCTGGACAGGTCAAGGACGAAAACCATTCATGGTGGACGTTTAGCTTTGCTAATGAGGTATCAAAACTAAAACATGGTTACAGTTTTCGTTAAGATGTCTCTTCCACCGAGTATGTAAAAAAAATGTTTCAAAATAAAACGCAAAAAAACAAGTTTCTTAAATCGACGATGATCCCCTCCCGAATTTTCATTAAAGAAGGTAAAATAAAATTCATCTGAATTGCTCAAACTCTTAATTTCCTGAATCCAGTATTACTCCAGTTCTAAGCTTTCTCAACTCGACAACCTCCGTACACCGATTCGATTAAAGACAACGATCGCGTTTCCTATTAGGTTCTGTTGCAACGGCTCGTGACGTCACGCTCTTCCCTCGGCGCTACGGAGCTTTTTAGGATTCCGTACGAAAAGCGTAAAGACGGGCCTTTTTTTTACTAAGCCTAGGCCGTCTGTTTGTTTAGCAGACTGTCTGACGATCACAGGGCTGTATCTATAGGACCATCATTGGTAGCCAGATAACATTTTTACACAATACGTGTCAATATGGCATCTATCATCAGCGAACGGGCGCCTCTCCATAGACTAGCAAAAATTTATAATGAACATTTTATGAATTTGGATATATTCGCTTTGGATCGCCTAAAATTTAAGAAATATTTAGTGAATTGTCTACATTTGCGTAACGTTTAGTGTCTCTTCTTTTAGTTTGTTTTCGTAATTTGTTTTAGTATTAAAATAAGTACAGCCTCTTATTACTCTTCGGGTATCATTTAAGCTATTACCAATTTAATTAGTTTTGTGTTTCTTAAATAATAGGGTTTGTCCTCCAAATAGTAGATCTGTCACCAAAATGTAGTCACCAAACAATGCAAAATCAGTTCCACAATAAATCACCTAAAATCCTGAGATATAAGGTCTAGTACCAAATAAATGTTTTTGTATGTATTATAATAGGTGTGTCCTAATAAGTATTTAAGCAAACTAATTTAAAGAGATCACCAATAGTAGTAGTTTTCTTATTCACCACGGATCGATTGATATACATAATATGTCGACGGTAGGGCTTGGTCGACGGAGCCCCGCTTCGCGCGGCTCCTACTTCTGGGTGGTTTATAAAAAAATAACCACGAAGGGGATGGCGGGGTCTCTCGACCCCGCCATCCCCTTCTAACCTAACCTGTCCGAGTCGGGGTGCCCTAAAGTCCAGATTGCATCCAGTTTCTCCTGGTAATTTGTCTCGGGTATCATTTAAGCTATTACCAATTTAATTAGTTTTGTGTTTCTTAAATAATAGGGTTTGTCCTCCAAATAGTAGATCTGTCACCAAAATGTAGTCACCAAACAATGCAAAATCAGTTCCACAATAAATCACCTAAAATCCTGAGATATCAACCTGGGAACAATTTTTGTTTATCTGAGAACGAAAATATTTCGTGGCGATAGATCTATTTATTATGTGATACAACTTGATGACAAATATAAATTTTGGTGATAGAAAATATAGTTCCCTTACTCTTCCTGTCTCCTTTGTGCTTGTGTAACTTGAATAATGTGTCTTCACTGTATCATTATCATAGGTAATCTGTGTAAACGTCGTGGATTGTACATTAACCCACTTCCAATGTAATCTTAGATGTAATATATAATGTACAATTGTTTGTTTTACCTAACAAAATAAATAAAATAAAATAAAATAAATCATGAATACTGTGTGAAATTATTGAATTCTGTGCTAATTAAAAATTTCACAGAACACTTTGCGAATGTGAAAAATACAATAAAAAGTACAACCCTGAAGCAAGAAACCTGGAAAATCATGATGATGATATTTTACTCCAGGAAGGCGAAAGAATAGATGGATGGATTGTGTGGGGAATGATATGAAAGAGAAGGCAGTGAATGATAGCGTTACGGTTGACAGGGGAGAATGGAATAATAAAACGTATCCTGCCGACCCCAAGTAACATGGGACCTGGGTAGGACGATGATGATGATATTTTGCTCCAGGAAGGCGAAAGAATAGATGGATGGATTGTGTGGGGAATGATATGAAAGAGAAGGCAGTGAATGATAGCGTTACGGTTGACAGGGGAGAATGGAATAATAAAACGTATCCTGCCGACCCCAAGTAACATGGGACCTGGGTAGGACGATGATGATGATATTTTGCTCCAGGAAGGCGAAAGAATAGATGGATGGATTGTGTGGGGAATGATATGAAAGAGAAGGTAGTGAATGATAGCGTTACGGTTGACAGGGGAGAATGGAATAATAAAACGTATCCTGCCGACCCCAAGTAACATGGGACCTGGGTAGGACGATGATGATGATATTTTGCTCCAGGAAGGCGAAAGAATAGATGGATGGATTGTGTGGGGAATGATATGAAAGAGAAGGCAGTGAATGATAGCGTTACGGTTGACAGGGGAGAATGGAATAATAAAACGTATCCTGCCGACCCCAAGTAACATGGGACCTGGGTAGGACGATGATGATGATATTTTGCTCCAGGAAGGCGAAAGAATAGATGGATGGATTGTGTGGGGAATGATATGAAAGAGAAGGTAGTGAATGATAGCGTTACGGTTGACAGGGGAGAATGGAATAATAAAACGTATCCTGCCGACCCCAAGTAACATGGGACCTGGGTAGGACGATGATGATGATATTTTGCTCCAGGAAGGCGAAAGAATAGATGGATGGATTGTGTGGGGAATGATATGAAAGAGAAGGGAGTGAATGATAGCGTTACGGTTGACAGGGGAGAATGGAATAATAAAACGTATCCTGCCGACCCCAAGTAACATGAGACCTGGGTAGGACGATGATGATGATATTTTGCTCCAGGAAGGCGAAAGAATAGATGGATGGATTGTGTGGGGAATGATATGAAAGAGAAGGCAGTGAATGATAGCGTTACGGTTGACAGGGGAGAATGGAATAATAAAACGTATCCTGCCGACCCCAAGTAACATGGGACCTGGGTAGGACGATGATGATGATATTTTGCTCCAGGAAGGCGAAAGAATAGATGGATGGATTGTGTGGGGAATGATATGAAAGAGAAGGTAGTGAATGATAGCGTTACGGTTGACAGGGGAGAATGGAATAATAAAACGTATCCTGCCGACCCCAAGTAACATGGAACCTGGGTAGGACGATGATGATGATATTTTGCTCCATTTTTATTCACGGACATGAGTGGTACGGAACACTTGCGTTGCGAGCCCGATCGTAAACGGCCAGGTTTTTTTTTGTAGCAATATCTTTCCAGACCACTCGAATGCCCGTAATTGGAGTACTGAATATTGTTCCGTTGATGTTTTATGAGTTTGAATAGCGGAATTGCCTACTCTTTCGGTTGGCGAATGCACTTTTTCCGAATTGGTTGCAATCATTTTGAATAGGATTTTGGGGCTGAATTTTTTATTTGTACTTTAAAAATTGGGTCAGTTAGTAGGACTGGTAGATATTGTTTATTTTTATATTTATGTTCTTTTCTAAATCAAAATAAATATCGAACACGTTTTAATAGTTAGTAGACCCTATCACAGTCGTCTAGACTATCATGGCAGGTGGTGCAATAACCTCAATTAATTCATTTAATTTAACAACTGGCCCGTGACTTTGTCCTCGTGAAATTTCTAGTTCCCCCGACCCCCCCATCGCATCGCATCGCCTCCCCGCGCTATTAATTTATTTTCGCTTAGCGTTCTTTCTGACTTTTTTCCTTTTGCTCGGCTCCATAGGGTCCTAGCGATTGTGATAGCCTATATAACCTTCCTCAAGAATTGGGCTATCAAACGCAAAAAATATTTTTGAAATCTGAGTGGTAGTTCAAGAGATTACCCCCTACATACAAACTTACAAACAAACAAATTTTTCCTCTTTATAATATTATAGTATATACATAAAACATCAAACAATGGCGTGATTTCTGTGTAATTTAATGTAGGACAATGAACTCGCTACTAGTCACAATAAAAATTATAGTTCAATTAGCCTGTATGTTTAGCCAAACCCAAAACGCAAATAAGGTAAGTATTTTTATAAATAAATTCTATTTAAACACGCTACTGTCTTTGTCACACCTTTGTTAGCAATTTGTGTTCATTCCAGCAATTTTAAACACAGGGTGAAAGACACATCGACGCGGTACCATGAATTCAGATAGATGGCCTACGCAAATGTCAAGCAGATCTGGTAGCGTGTGACGGGTCGTTGAGCTCCCTAAACTAGGGTTGAGCTACACGATGACTGATGCATGCATGCCGTTTTTGGGACAGGTCAACTCAAAGCTGCAATGGCTCTTTCTTCAAATGGGCCTTTCAGACATTTCCCTGCATTATTAGACTCGCATAAAATCCTAATAATACAATGTTTGGACTTTAAAAGAGACCATGACCTCTGAGTTTGTTTCGGCATTTATTTTTAGGGATCAGCCAGCTAGAAAATGCTGGCGCCATCTAGTTTTATAATATTGACCAGCAAAATATTTACATGTAAAAGTGTCTTATAAGATCTACTTATAGAAATAAACATTTCATTTAATCCAACCAGCGTTGCATTTATCTTCGGTTATTAAACAAAAATCTGCTGTGTCTTACAAAAGGGCAATCAATACCTACTGAATTCATAGTAACAGTTCGCACGTTGATTATTCCCCTACACCTTTTATACCAAAATAGCAACCCTGGGGTGAGCTCGGAACGCTGGTCAGAAGCCGCAGACCACTTCCTATTAGCCTCAGGGCCCTAAAGAGTTTCCAAACGTCTTTTGTAATGCGCACAGCAAAAGACTGGAACTCTCTACCTGCGTCTGTGTTTCCGAACGCACACAACCCTAGTCTCTTCAAAGTGAGAGTGAACAGGCTTCTTCTGGGTAAGCTCACGCCACCGTCGACTTCTGTCACCACTGACCTAGACTAAAGTCAACAGCAAATCCATCTTAAATAAAAAATAAATAAAAAAAACATGCCCTGATGGAAGAATGGGAGAATATTCCCCAACATTGCCTCCGAAACCTCGTCTTCAGTATGCCAAACCATATCGAATCGTTTATCAGAGCCCGAGGAGGCAATACCAGTTATTAAAATGTAAATAGGGCGTAAAACACACTTATAATTTCTGTTTGAGTTATTTGCCAGTAAGATAAAAATGCCAATTTTTTAGTTTTTCTTTTTTATTAAGTTAAAAACGATTATAATAAACTATAATTTCAAAGAAAGTTCACGAAATTTGCTATAAAATTATTTTTATGTCAAAACTCTGACTTCTATAATTTAGGGAAAATTGCAATTTTTTAATTGTGGTACTTACTACGTTTTGAAGGCCAGTGTAACTGGTACATGTGAAAAAAAACACACTGCGTTAAAATAATACGTTCTAAAGTACCGAAAAACAATCATCGCATAAGCTATCTAGACATAATAAAAGAGAAAATTAAAATAAAACACATCTAGGAAACGGCGGGCGTGCCACAGATAAGCCAGAGCAAAAAGAGATCTCACATTATACGTCCCCATATCGTGTTATTACAACTGCGGAGTGCTCATCTCGATGCTAGTGGATGAGAACGCCGTATGTGGCTTTAAAATTTAATGGAGGTAAGTGTTACTAATAAAATGCTGGCGTGTAAACTTTTCTATTTGTGTCTGGTAAGTTATTAAATAAGTTACACAAAGTATAGGGCCTTTTTTGGGTTCGGACCTACGACCTACAACTCGTAAGTCGCGGCCGGTACCACTGGGCCATCACTGCTCTTTGTGTAAATAATTTCATCACCACTGCTCTCAAAACGGTGAAGGAAAATATCGAGAGGAAACCGGTATGTCCTAGAACCAAAAATTCGAAGACATGTGACATCTACCAACCCGCACTGGGCCCGCGTGGTAGATCTGGCCCACTCTCTCTCACCGAGAGGAGGCCTGTGTCTCAGCAGTGGGAACATTATAGGCTAATGATGAAGTTATGAAATGCAGACGTTAGTTGGTTTGCTAAAAAGTCGTTATAATTTAATTAATGGTAGTTCTATCAAAAATGTATATTGACTTGTAAATTAAAGCGTATGATATGTTTGTTTACATTAGCCATGGAAAACAAAAGCTTTGAAAATATTATAACAGAAGAACTGGCAATGTAAACTCAATATTACATCAGTTAGGTAAATCTTTGCTGAAAACGGAACCGTGACCAAACATTGGAAAAAAATATTTGCCTTGGTCCAAAGTGAAAAACTATACGACTTTATTCAAACCAATCAAAAGGTTTTTACGATCCAGCCGGTCGTTTTCATAAAATTATTATTTTATGTACAAAGTTGCTTTTTTAATGAAGTTTTTACTTTCGAGCGTTGAACACGTCGATTTTTGTCTATCATTATTTTTTGCCATTCCCAATAAAATTCACGTCGTTAAAAAACAATATTAAATTAACGCCATTAAAAAGTTTTCACTTAGCGAGACAGTAACTATTGAATGGTAAAAGCGTCTTCGTTTACGTGAAGCAATAATGTGGCTCAGGGATCTCTATCATATTTAAATAAGAGACTGTCGTAATCACTTTATTAATTTGACGGCACGGTTGGCGCAGTGGTTAAGCGACTGACTGCTGCGTTACGTGTCGCGAGTTCGATCCGCGCACGGAACAAATATTTGTATGACCTGCAAGTAGCTGTTCCGGGTCTGGCTGTTTGTGTATGTGAGTTTAAATGTTTGTAAACGCACCCACTATACAGGAGAAATTCCTAGTGTGGGGCAACGTTTTTATAAAAAAAAAAAAATCGTAAGCACTATATTATATGTGGGCCGTAAAAAACCTACAAAGTAACCGAACTTTTTTGTAAACAAATCTGACCTATTTCATGACATCAAACATGTTTCCGATAATATCGTAAAGATACTCTTATCCTAACTTAACAAGTATGTAGTACATAGATACAGAGACTCTTCAATGTCAATTGGGTTCGAGAGTACCCTCACACAAAAATCTTTGACAAAACGCCAAAGGCCCTTGTGACGTCATGCATGACCTGGTATATTAAGTAAGAAAAAAACTGGATCGAAAATTACTAGCAAACCATTTTGTACAACATCAAAGGGAAATTAAATTCTTCAAATTCATATAAAAATGATGTAGTAATGTTATTCTTCGTTAATGGAGATCTGTTTTCTTCATAATAACTTTATCATGACAGTTTCTCTGACAAGGTTAATTAAAAATTAAATTAAAAAGAAAGTGGTACGACGAGGAAGTTCGTGCTATTGAAAAAATAAAATACATTCTTCAAAAAAAAACATGACTACATATTTTTTATTAGAAAACTACACATAGAAATTCAAAGTTTGTACACTAGATTTAATAAATGATGAACTTTGTTTACTTATACTTAGTTTTTTTGATATATTCCGTTTTTCCTCTTTGTAATTATAATATATAATTATTCATCATATCATATAACATATGAAATAAAAGATTCAATAACAAGAAAAAATCAAGCATCCATAAACAGTGAACCCAAAACAAGAAATCAATTAGCAATGTCAAATAAAACTTTACGTACCGCGTTCTTACTGACAGCAGCTACGGAGACGCGGAGCTTACCTCGCGCCAACGCGAAGGTTTATCCAAGACAGTAATGAATATTAATTCAAAACTACAAACCTAACAGTATGTACTTTATACTATTGAATTACCTATTGGATACCTCGGAAGTCTATTTTATAGCCGAGAAAACAGAATATAAAAAATAGCCTTTTTTGGATGGATAGTATTGTAGTCAAATCGGCAACACGTGTATAGAGGGCCATTTGTTTTAGAACATTGTGTGAAATATTGATAACAATATTTCACACAATGTTCTAAACCACAAATAAAATAAAAAAAACTACTACTATACTACTACTATTCTATAAAGCTACTCGTCTTGAATTTCATTGACACGGGATGACAGAACCCTATTCACAGTCGTCTACGGCTACTCTTTTTTTTTTCTTTTTTGAGGATGGGAAATCATCAAATGACCCCTCTCACTCTGGGTGGAGCGGTAGGGAGTGTCAGACTCTTACTGACTAAAACCCACCCGTTCCTTCCTTGGCCCTTTATGTTCCGGGTCAGCGGTACCCCTTTCGGATGATCCCGCTTTCCCGGCAGACTTGGGCCCTAGTGGGCCCCCTCTTCGATGCTGACATCTCTTTGAGGCGCGCGTGGAACACGTAGGCGCCGTCCAGCACGGGTCTGGTCCTGATCGGACGGTGAGCTACCCATTACTCACCGCCCGCAGGCCCGCGCCTACGGTGGCCGGGAGTCGTCACGCGGCTCCCGACGCCCGGAGCGTCCACCGCGGCGGCTTGGACGGGAGACTCTCTTCCTCTTCCGTCCCGCCACCTCCTTCGCTAGCATGACTGCTTCGCAGAAGGAGGCGACTGCCTCCCACTCCCCCTCGCCCCGGACCATGGCTTGAACCAGGGCCGGGCGTGAGAGGTCGCCGCCGCTGCCGATCGCCTCTACGAGGACACGGCGGTGCTCCGCCCATGCAGGGCAGGCCCCCACCGTATGCTCCACCGTGTCCTTGGGGCGATCATCGCAGTGGTGACACCCGGGCATTTCCTCCCGCCTGATGATGTGCACGAACCTCCCGAAACATGCGCTGGGTTGCGTTGGTTGAGTCGCTCTTTCCATGCCGCCATGAGATCGCGCCGGAGGTCCGTTCGCTCCGCCGCGATTTTCCGCGGAAGCGGGGTTTCCCCCCGGCGTAGTGCCTCCGCGCGCCACTCATACAGGCACGCGAGGACTATCGCCTCCAGATCCCACGGCGGCAGTCCGGCAAGGAGGCTTGCCGCCTCGCCCAAAATCGTGCGGTAGCCCCGGATCCGCCATACGGCTACCACCGTTTGGGGCGCGTTCAGATAGTGGGCGGCTCTCCGCCGCAGTGAACGCGCCCACACCGGGGCCCCATATGTAGCCATGGACCGCACACCCCCGCGTAAAGCCTCCGGCAGGAGGCGTTTGGACCCCTCAGGTTGGGCAGGAGCCGCTTGAGGGCGGCCCCAGTCCGTTGTCAACGGCTACTCTCACGAATATTTTTTATTGTTCTTCAATAACATAATTATATATTGCTACATGTTGAATGAATACCTTTTTACTTTGAAATTATTTTATTTCCAAATTAATTAATTTTAAATACTTATTTACGTATATAATACTAGCGAACATGGCTGACGTTGTCGTGCCCGAATAGCGCCATCTACCTGGTCCAATTATGAATCTAAGCCATTCTCGAATCCACTTGAACACACACAAAAACTTTCATCAAAATCGGTCCAGCCCAGCCAGCGGTAATGGTGACATTAATTTAACACACGGGTAGGGCTAGTGCCCATTAATCATATTAAATATGAGAGGTTAAAATAATACGTAAACTGAAAAAAAACAAACAAACTAAATAATAAAAAAGTAGCTAAAATTAGGATCACCCTTGAAAAAAATCATTCTTCAGTCTGGCTTCCGTTAACTCGGAGTTGCAACGCGTTGCTTCGCGCGCTGGCAACCGCGCAACGCGACTTGTACCTACTCGTGATCGGTCCGATTCTTTGACCGATATCAAAGAAACCAAGCGGCGCAAATGGTGATACCTACAGTAGAGGTGCTTAGTCAAACATTTATCATATCACCCTCTCTTGTTACTATTAGTTATAACTGTCATCACTAATCACTGCCATCACGATCACAAATTTACACAAGTACTAATAACACAAATAAAAGCGTCCGTATCGCAAGAGATGTAAACGTAACTACTAGATTAGAAAACGAAAACTAAGCAAAGCGTCTTTATCGCAGTACCATAATCTAATTATCCTAATTACACAAAAAGAAATAAATAAAACAATAGGTAAGCGTCTTTTTCGCGGAAACATTCACTAAAATATTAGACGACGTAATTATGCGCACTAGTGCGAAAAAGTGTGTCAAGGACACGGGTTCAGCTAGCACTAGTAAAGCAATAAATAATTCAAGTTCGGCACGGGCGCGCGTCGCCTGCGCCTTTCGTAGACAAAGGGATGTCTCTTTCCTTCAGTTCGCCTACTCTTTGCATTTGTTTCATCCTAATAGTATTGCTTATTCGTTTTAATTTCATTGATGCGATGTTATGATCCGTGTCCCTGGCAAAGGACCGCTGCGCGACAGTTCTTTAAGTACAGGTTGCCCTAAGATGCTATTTTCTAAACTTTTAAATAAATCCGTAATTAATAACGTTTAATGGAAATATAATTTCTTCATGAAACGAAAATGTAAAAACGTATCTGAAGGTTAAAATTAATGTCACTATTGTAGCGACACGTTGTATAATATAAAGATTATCGGATTTTATTACAAAAAAAAGCCAAATAAGTCCGGATTTTTTTCTTGTACCTATGCTGTATATTCGTTAGTAGGTATGTATGTCAAACTCATAATATGAACGAAACAAGAATGATTTTACCTTTTTTTTTAATTTAGCCGACACTGTCCCACTACGGGGCATAGGCTGCTCCCATATTATTCCCAGTATCTTATCTTACAAAAAGATTTTTTTTAAATCCATTTAACACTCAGCAACTGCGGAGCGGTTGGCGCAGTTGGTAGCGACCCTGCCTTCTGAGCCGCTGGTCCCGGGTTCGATCTCCGGACAAGTCAAACATTTGTGTGCTTTGAACATGTCCGTTTGACCTGTGTCTGGGTGTGTATATGTATATAAGTATGTATATCTGTCATCAGGTTACCGTAGTACAGGCTCTGCCTAGTTCGGGACCTGCAGACCTTGTGTGGATGTTGTCTCATATTATTATTAATACACTAAACAGAACTCAAACCAGGTTTTCTTTCTTTAGTAGGTACTTACAACTCCCATTTTCAAATCCCTCACTCATCTTCTACAACTAATTTCAAAGAACAAGGATTATTCCTCTCACAAATACTAGGTCCAGTACATTTACAACCATGGATCACTGCAAATCCTACTGTGGTTCCTGATGAGAAACTGTAGTTACCGAACTAGTCATCTGCGATGAATGTCGTCAATACAACGCGCTCAAAGCAACCTGCAAGTATTATTGGAGAAATGGAGGGAGCTTCGTTGATATTGGAGCTAACGTACACGTAGTTACGTTGAGATATTAATATTAGATTCATGTTCATAATTCGTGTGGGGCTTGTGGCTAACTAATAACAGCTGCACGGGTCAATCGACCAGGTTAATCTACGCTTGCCGCGGTTGGTCCGTGGATGGGTGACCATCTATAAATATCAAGACTCCTCCGTGCCTCGGAAAGCACGTAAAACGGTTGGTCCCGGTTGACATTCGTGGATGTTTGACAGTTGTTACGGGTCGTCATAAGCCCGAAAGTCTGTCAGCCAGACATACCAAGGGGTATCGTATTACCCAGTAACTGGGTTGTGGAGGTCAGATAGGCAGTCGCTCTATGTAAAATACTGGTACTCAGCTGCATTCGGTTAGACTGGAAGCCGACCCCGACGTAGTTGGGAAAAGGCGAGGCAGATGATGATATGATTTGATTAATGTCTTTTTTTTTTTTTTTGTGGGTGGGAAGTCATCAAATAACTTCTCCCGCTCTGGGCAGAGCAGGAGGGCGTGTCAGACTCTTACTGACTAAAACCCACCCGTGTTCCTTCAGTTGCCTGTGCCAGGGGCCACGGTAACCCTCTTGGACTTTTCCGCAACCCTAGCAGGCATCGGTCCTAGCAAACCCCGTCATTGGTGCTGACATCTCTTTGAGGCGCGCGTGGAACACAACGCGCCGTCGACCCGGGCCTGGTCCTTATCGAACGGCGAGCTGCCCATTGCTCGCCGTTCGCAGGCCCGCGCCTACGGTGGCCGGGAATTGGCCTGCGATTCCCGACGCCCAGGGCGTCTCCTGCGGCGGCTAGGGGCGTGAGGGCGCAAACTTTGCCTCTCCCTCACGCGTTCCGCCTCCTCCTTCGCGAACATTACTGCTTCGCAGAAGGAGGTGACTTCTTCCCAAGCCCTCTCGCTCCGTACCATGGCCTGGACCAAGGCCGGACGCGAGAGATCGCCACCGCCAATCGCCTCCACGAGGACACGGCGGTGCTCCGCCCAAGCTGGGCAGACCTCCACCGTATGCTCCACCGTGTCCTCCGGGCGATCCACACAATGGTGACACCCGGGCGTTTCCTCCCGCCTTATCCGGAACAGGAACCTCCCGAAACAACCGTGTCCGGTGAGGACCTGCGTCAGACGGAAGGTGAGGACGCCGTGGCGCCTCTCTAGCCACTCCTCAAAGAGGGGACTTATCGCCGCAATTGTGGCGTGCCCAGCGCTGGGTTGCGACAATCGCACTCTCCATGCCGCCCTGAGATCCCGCCGGAGCTCTGTCCGCTGTACCGTGATTTCTCGCGGCAGCGGAGCTACGCCCCGGCGTTTCGCCTCCTCGCGCCACTCCCAAACGTGCGCGAGGACTTTTGCCTCCAGATCCCATGGCGGTAATCCGGCAAGGAGGCTCGCCGCCTCACCGGAGACCGTACGGTATCCCCGGACCAGCCGGATGGCCATGACCCTTTGGGGCGTGTTCAACCAGCGGGCTGGCCGCCGCCTCAAGGAACGCGCCCACACCGGTGCCCCGTAAAGGGCCTTGGACCGCACGACCCCCGCGTAGAGCCTCCGGCAGGAGGCGTTTGGCCCCCCTAGATTGGGCAGGAGCCGCTTTAAGGCAGCCCCGGCCCTTTCCAGTCTGGGAGCCAAACGTCGGAAATGCATTTGATTAATGTCTGGTGTATAAGAATAGTAGTACAATATGAAGAGGAGTTCTACTGAGTTTTATTAAAATTGTATGAAATATTATTCTTTGAAAAAAAATCCATGTAGGTACTGTTATTAGTAATGTCATTATTATTGAATACGTTTCATAACATATTCACCTGTGTTCATGTTTTTTTCAAAGATTTTATTATTTTCAATGACAGTTGTGGTGTACCTACCTAATAATGGATCTCTAGATATTAATATTAATACTGTTACAATTTTGTTACAGGGAGTTAACATGAATTGTTTATTAAAATTAAATTAAATAGATGAGAATGTCTAATAAAATGTATTTTATGTTGATTTTGTAGGTAAGATGGTGTTTTTCGCATCTGTGTCTGAAAAAATTGCAAGTCAACCAAGGCGTGGGCCACACACACAGAAGGGACATGACATGAGAACGGGACGCAGACGCGGCACGGACGAGCTGCGGATCTTACTTTTCAAATTATATAGAAGAGACGAGGCGCAGACGACCAGGCAGAGGACGAAAACTCTTCTTGCGGTACTGTCTTTTACATTTTATTTCGAGAGCAGCAGCGATGGCGTGCTGTTGTAAGCTATGATATCATATAATATGAGTTCGGCGATCACTCCGCGCCCCTCCACAACCCCGTGCGTCTGCGCTGTGTCCGCGTCTTGTCACTTTAGTATATTTTAACAATAGGACGCAGACGGAAAAGTGACACTCCCGCGTCTTGTCCTTTCTGAATGTTTTGTGCCAGATTGCGTTAATACATTTTATTTATTTTATTTATTAAAACTTTATGCACAAGTAAAAACTGTACAAAGGCGGACTTAATGCCTTGGGCATTTTCTACCAGTCTACCTTAGGGTGATGCAGAGACAATACTTAGTAGGTGCAAAAATAACTTAAAAAATATTTATAACAAAAAATAATAATAAGAAGAATAAATACATATATACATACATACAACAAAAAAATAAAATTAAAAACATTATGAGAGTTAACAAGAAAACCAACAACAACTTAATTCTGAGACGAATCTGCCAACTTCTTGCGTATGTGTTCTCGAACTTTCACTTTAAATGTGAACTGATTGGTTACCGTCCTGATATTCTGAGGGAGCGCATTCCAAAGGAAAATCGCCTGGACAAAGAAAGAAGACTTTATAAAACCAGAGCGATGAGAAGGACAACGAAGAAGACGATTATGTTCAGACCGAAGATTCTTGCTATGTGCAGAGCATAAATATTGACAGAGAGAGGTCAGATAAGAAGGAGAAGTGGGTTTGTGAAGGATAGCAAACAGGGTTGTCAAAGCTCTCAACGCTCTGCGCTGCCGGATGGGTAACCACTTTAAAAGCGATCGATGTGCGGATACATGATCGTACTTGCGGAGATTAAAAACGAATCGAATGCAGCTATTAAGAAGTCGGTCAAGTTTATTGAGGAGATCTGCATTCAGGTCATAGTAGCACACATCACCATAGTCAATTATGGGGAAGATTAGGGACTGTACAAGCATTGCCTTAATGTGTGATGGGAGAATATTTTTTAACCGATAGAGCGACCGCAACGTTCCAGTGACCTTCTTGCTCACAATCGCGACCTGCTTACGCCAGTCGAGGCAAGTGTCAACATGCAAACCCAGATCCTTGACGTCAGAGCTAAACGGAATCACTGTGCCATCAAAAGTAACAGGTGGCACCGTTAAACCATGCAGCCTCCTCAAGCTATAGGGGCTCCCCACAATGATAGCCTGACACTTGCTTGGGTCAACCGCCACCCCAAAACGATCAGACCAGTTTTTGACAACACGTAAATTCCGATTTAGCTCCTCGACCGCACGGGTTAAGCTGTCAACACCTGCCTGACAGTAAAGCTGTAAGTCATCAGCGTAGAGATGATACGCACACTGAAGCAGGGAAGTTATGAGATCTATAAAGATAGAGAACAAAAGTGGAGATAAAATGCCGCCTTGAGGGACGCCAGTTTCCAGATCGCACCAGCTGGAGTTAGAGTCACCAGCAAGAACTGATTGCTGACGCCCCATTTTGTATGATGAATAACAAAAATACGTGAAATCCCAGACGCGCGTCTACGTCCCGTCCTCGTCTCGTCTCTTCTGTGTGGCCTGCACCCAAGAAGCCGTATTTAATCATTTCCGCTGCAAATTGGTCTTCTCTCTTTACTTCACTTTCACAACTGGCCTTTATTATAATTAGATTTTATTTATTGTGTGTTCATAAAATCAAGGCAGGTAGGTACTCTAAACCATTCTCACACCATAGTGTCTGATGAGTTTGCGACAACGCCGTCTATTTGTCTGAACCCAGCTCTCTCGGGATGCACCGTAATGAATATTAACATCCAAACGTATCTACCAGGAGGTTGCGTACCGCTGGATGCTATTTCACTCTATTTGAAGTTATGTCTATTGATACTTCGACAACTGGGAAAGGTCTCTACCCTACGTTCGCGATTGGGTTTCCAAAGTTGTAAACTAATGTGCTTGTGGAAAATCAACTTTAAAATCCACATATAAAGTTCAGTTTGCGCTACCACTTCAGATTGTTTTTATTACATTTTTAATATTACTAGTCATTCTGAAATCAACTTAAACTACGGCAACAAAAAATTGCTATTCGTTTAGGTGGAGAAAAATATCAATTGGAAACAGGGATTCGAATAGACTTTACTCTATTAGCTTGGTCTCTGATGAAAATAGAATCGACTGACTTATCGGCCAACTAGTCGGATGCTAGGAGCAGTCAAAGGCAAGAAATCTTTCGTTCTGAAGACTGTCAAAGAGATTTTATTGAAAAGAATTTTGATAAAAGTGAAAAGGTGGTCGTGTAATGGTATGAAGTTGGAAAGGGGTTTTAATGTATTGATTCTTAGAATGAAAGTTGGAGTTGTTTTTATATTTTAAAAATGAATCGGTAAGTGCATTAAGTTTTCAAGTAAAAATACGTGATATTATTAATAGAACTTCAAAGGTATCAAATATATCACGATTTTCAGTAGGTAACTTTAAATGAAAAAGGATTGCACAAAATACTCAAACGACTTAATTTACTAAAAACAATTCAATCAAATTCATTTTAATAACTCTTCCCTTTTTTATAGCATATACTTGTAAATATTATATATATTTTAGTGGTAACCTGTCTATAGTGTTTAAGAATTGCCAAAATAAATAAAAATTCTTTTAATTTTTTTTATCCCAAATCACATTTCCAAAAGTCACGTTCAAAAACATAACACGATTACCGAGTGACGCTGGTTTGCATAGCCTGCAGCTGCCGTCGCATTAAAAGAAAATTAACGGAATTTGATGCACGGATTATGCAAATCGAAGCATAATCCGCCAACGTTCTTTGTTATCACGTACACAAAATGAGTTTTGATGGTAATGTCCTAGACAATTTGTGTTTCTTGCACTAGTTTTATCTGTGCGTTACCTAATTAATTTTGGAACAGGTTTTCGCGAAGCTTACTCCTCACGTTAAAGTGAAATCATTACACGCTGGCAGCACACTGACGCTTACCGCTGCGATTTCGCACCCGAAAGTTATTTTACAGTTTTTTCTGAGGAACAATTTTTTTAAGACAAAAGTTCAAAAGGTCGTAGCAGGTGGCGTTCTTAAGAGTTTCTGCCTAGCCCCATGGGAAGAAGGCGTGAGTCTATTTATGAATGAGTAGGTGAGCAATTTCCGCATTTTTAAGAACGTTCGCATTGTAGGTAATCTCAGTCTCAATCTGTCAAAAAACCTTTAATTTACCGTTTAATTTTACAATATTGAAATATATAAGCTAACAGACTTAAACTAAAATGAATATTATGTACATAATGTATAGTATAGTAAAAGAAAAGAATCATAGGGCATCAAAAAATTCGTCCATTTCGCTGACAACAGGAAAGGTGCCCAAAAGGCTGGCAGCATTGCCACGTTATATGGCGATGCTGATTCTTTGCCAAAAAAATAATTAATTAATTTACCTACATTTTTCACAAGTCTTAGTTGAGAAAAATGTAGACGAGAATGCTACTTTAATTTACCGATTTTTAGAACGAGAGTTGGCTTTCGTTTATTGTAATGTTTTCGCAAACCGTTCTGTTAAACGGCTTTACAGATAGATTTGTTAAACTTCAGCGTTGCAGGGCACCCTTGGATGGCCAGAAATTGCAATGTCAAAACTAGCCTTAGATCAGAGATTACCACACTGCTTTGTATTGAAAGCCGTTCAGGCTTTGAATACGCTAGACTCAGCTGAATAGAGATTTGATTGCTTCTGCATCACGTAAAGATTTGATTAACAAACAGAGGGCTACTAAAACGATGTCCCCTGCCAAACAAAAATGAAAACACAAGTTTTCCTGAAAAACCAATTCAGTCCCCTCAAAATTACGGCATCCTAAAACAATGATTGAAAACCTCGATATCGGTCTTATATTTCCATTAACTTGGGGGAGTGAGTAGTCATGCAACTGTTATCAAGCTAGGTATCTATAGCTTGATTTGATAATAATAACTTGCAGCCGGGAAATGTGGAAATCGGGGGTGAACGAGGGGCGTCAAAATGTTTATACACTTTCATAATTTTGAGGGGATGATATCGGATACAGTACAAAGAGGGGTCGGACAAGGAAAGGGCTTTCAACAAAATACTTAATACGGAAAATACGAGGTGGAAAACCTGGTTATTTCTAGCCGATGCTATTATTTGGGCGTTGATATTATGCGAGGATTTGTCTGGAGTATTGCATTACCATATTTTGGTAGCGTTCGTTCCCTTGATGTATTTTTTTTGGTTATAGTGAGGGCTTACTGTTTAGTGAACGTGTTTGTGAGTTTTATGAGATAATAATATTTTTTATCAGTATTGCATCTGAATTCAGTTTAGATCTGACAGAACCTACTATAGCTTTGGTTGTGCGTGTCATGCCTACTGATTTCTAAGAAGGTAGGTATAGGTACAATTTTTAGAAATGAAAACTAAGGTATCTTTGAATAACTGAGACCTACACAATTTTATATGGCGGTTTAAATAGGATACCTGAATGTGGATGGCAGTGGCGACTTTACACATTTTCCAAGTATAAGCTGTTACATTTTTGCCGCCCTAAACTCTACAATTGTCAGTTCCTAGATTACTTTTACAATCCAACATTTTGGTTGAGATGAACAAGATTTTTTTTTCGGTATATTTCTGAGCTAATCTAAGCATAGAATATAGAAGTTTGCGATAACGTTGAATGTAGAAGCGGAGAAAGACATCGGAACGATGTCTGGTAGCCTTCTTTCTGCAAGACATCAGGAAACCGTGATTTCTGTAAGATAGCAAATAAAAGAAACGGTCTAGAAATTTGCCGCCCCAAAAATCTGCCGCACTAGGCTCAAGCCTACTCATCCTGTTGGTAAATCCGCCACTGGTGGATGGCTATAAGAGTAAAGGAAGACAAAAGAAACGATGGATGGACTGTGTGAAGATGATATGGTTAGAAAGCTACCGAGATGACGACTGATAGATAAGCATGGAAAAAAAAAAACGAGTGTGCTTCAGACCACACAACTGAAGTAAAACTTCTTTAGCTCCATCCATATGCGTTCGCCTCGCCCGATCACACTTTTCGTAACGCTCTTGTCATGCATTCGCCAGCATACTCCCCAAACCAAGCGTGCCTAAAGAAGTTTTACTTCAAAAAGACATGATGCGCTGACCCTATAAAAATTGGGATATGGGCAGGAGAATGATGATGAGTTTGAATTGAATACCTGTAAAGCGATAACCCTGTTTATATACCTACGTAAAAGAGATATTATGAGATATGACACTCATCTCATGTTATGATAATTTTTCTGTATTAGTTTTGGAATGTAGATGTATGTAGAAGTTTATTGTATGTAGAAGTTCTAATTTAAATAATTTATAAATATGTTATGTGAAGCCGTTTTCTGTGCATGTGGTGTTAACCTGTAATTGATTGTTGCACTTGTAAATCAGAAATGTATATAGTGTAAACAATTGTTGGTTAACCTAAATAAATAAATAAAATCTGCATGCACTGTCTGAACAGGTCCACTCAATCGGTGTGGTTCTTTTTTCAAAAGTCCATTTCAGGCACCAATCTGCATGGTCCTCAATGATTATGTCCGGATTTTTATATACACATTGACATTAATGAATTTTATATATACTAGGACAAGAGTATTTACTTTGTAAAGTATTATGTTATTATTTTAACTATTGTGAATGTGAGAACTATGTTGGTCATTGCTTTTTTTTTGTATTTTTCTCTCTTAGTGTAATCATGATCTGGCAGTTTGAGTAACTTATGCGGCCTACTCAAATGTCCTTTCTTTGGTATTGTTCGTCGAATCGTTGAGCTCCTTAAGTTATGAGTTAAGCTGCATGATTGCTGACAATTGCATGCACTGACTGGACAGGTCCACTCAATCTGTGTGGTTCTTTCCTCAAAAGACCAATCAGACACCGATCTACATAGCCTTCACATGATCTGACCAAGATTCTGTCTGGACTTTAAAAGAGACTGTGACCTCTGAGTTTCTTTCGACCTTTCTTCTCAGAGTAGTCAGATATGAAATGCGACCTCATCTAGTTTAAAAAAAATATGATTGACGTGTAAAGTGTTTGTTCAAACCTACTTACAGAAATAAAATCATTTATCATTCATTTATCATTTATCACGCAAATCAGTGCAAGTGAGCGACACAACTGTAGCGAAACAAAATAGGTACTGCAATGATAGGTAATCGCATAATTTTCAATATCCTCTGGTATCGTTATCTCCTAATATCCAAAGCATGTAAAAGTAAACAGAGCCTTATCTCGAATGATTACCAAATTCTTCTTTTTAATTAAAAGGCCGTTGAACGAAATTGGATCGGCACTCTTTGTTCTACGGCTTTTAGGGTATTTATTCTTGTATTTTTTGCACAAATTATTCAAGCTTATTGAACATTGGATGTCAGAGAGGGCGATCTATCACAGGGATAGAAGGAATACGAAACCCTGTAAAGAAAACTCGACCCCAGTAAGTGGGTCACAAATCCTTTAGAAGTTGGACCTTTAAAAATTGGTTTTATTCGTTCGTATGTTTTTGGATTACGTAAGGTTGATATAACTTATGAGGTAAAAGGAAATATTGAAGGGGTTTGTTAGTAACAAATGGACGTAAAAAGTAAAAATCTCAAAGGGAACCTGAAAAACATTGGAACACAACGGTGCAGTTGTAATTGCATCTCAACGCAAAGTATTCATAACAATTTCATGTTCACTCTCTGTAAAATTTTGAACTTTACAATTTAAATTAACATTTTAAAATCTTCCTTCACGTATAAGTAATGTAATAAGAGCAACCTGAAACTAGGAATTCTTAACATTCCACTGCGTGAAATGTCAGTTTTTAAGAAGATGTATTGCATTTTTAATCCGACTCAACTACAGCAAAGAAAAAGTCTTGTGCGAGTCGTGTTTTCAAATTTTTGAGGATTTCATAAAATAATTATAATAAACTTTATTTTTCTTTGCTGCTTCCTAATTAGGTGCAAGGAACCACGGTAAATCTAAGCATGAATTTCGTCTTTGAAGTCGTCAGATCCGCTTGTCTGCTTTCCAGTGTATCACCGATCAGGAACGCGAACGTTATAAGTTACATAAAATGTAAAGCACACCTGACTTGTGTTTTGCAGACATGTTTTCACAGAGTTGCCATTAGTACATCATTTTGACGTAGATCTAATACGTGTATCTATTTTCAGGCTATCTGACCTTCCCCTTGATACAAAGGCACTTGGCCATTACCTAACCTAGCCCAGATTAACTATCAGCACTATACTTCAGGCCTTTTTTTTTTTTTTTTGAGAGTGGGAAATCATCAAATAACTTTGCCTGCTCTGGGCAGAGCAGGAGGGCGTGTCAGACTCTTACTGACTAAAACCCACCCGTGTTCCTTCAGTTGCCTGTGCCAGGGGCCACGGTATCGCTCTCGGACTTTCCCGCAACCCTAGCAGGCCTAAGTCCACTAAGGTATGTAGGTATAAGTATACTTCAGGCCTAAGTCCATAAAAAAACCCCGACAGCCGTCCACAATTTTGAGACTAAGAATCAATCTTCATTTATGGTATAGTGGTGTCATTCGGGAAAGCTATCCGCGGACATAGGAGATTACCTTATACGGTGTAGTGGTTACATATCAGAGAGCCGCAGGCTTCCATCGACCCTCATTCCCTTCGGATATCCTGGGCACTTTTATTGCCACTGTAAAACATGGAACGACCGGCCAAGTAAGGATTTTGTAGCAGGTAAACGTTTTTGCAACGTTAGGAGTTGAGTGGAGAGGTTTTAATTTTTGTAAGTGTTTATTTTTGTAACATTTCACCGGTTCTCGGTCAACGTTTGGGTAAAAGTCAATTGTTTTGAAATAACAATTTTCATAAGCATTGTAGTAACTTAATTGAATTGTTTATCATCATCGATGTGTTTAATAGTTCAGGTAGCCATATTCATGTTAATGAGAGTTGTATTGTGCTAATATACACTGTTTTATTTATGAATTAAACTGATATACGTTATTGTTTAATATTGAAAATATTAAGTACCTATAGTTATTTACTATATTAGATACTAAGTAGCTTCTACTAGGCTTAGCCATTTAGATTATTTTCAAATAAATCTACTCGCTTCTCTCTAGTGGACCATTCGAAGCGGTGACAAAATACATCAGAAGGCCAATTCCCGTAATTAAAAACGTTCAAATTCAAGTCGCAATCTCATCTCAGCGGCAGTCTAATGTCAAAAATGTAGGTAAGCGCTATACAATTTTTGACAGATTGACACTGAGATTAGAATGCGAACGTTCTTAAAAATACGAGAATTGACCCTCAGAAGTGTCTTACCTCGTCAGAATAATTCCGTCAGTTGCTTTAAACACTGCTACTGTATTCAACTGTAGCTACTAGTAGTCGCATCCTTACATTCAATACACCCGTATCCTATCTAGCTTAAGGTCAAAGGTGGATGGCGTTCGGCCTGGGTCGCCGGACATCTAATAAGGGAATTGCTGGAAACAATTTTTCCAATCTCTTTGTGCGGGCTTCGGAGGCTCGACGATAAATTTTATGACAAATTGAAACCCTTCGACTGTGTCAGATTACGACTTTGGATAAGTTAAAAGCGATTGAAGTAGAAGCAGCATGGGAAAACAGATAATGAATAATAATAAAAGAAGAAAAAACTGGACGTATCAAACCTGTAGGAAGATGTAGCAATTTAGAACGCATTTCGTTTTCAAACGGAAGATTTGAACATGCGAAGGATTATTAATTTATAGTGAGAATATTCGTATAGACATACTATGGAGCAGTATTGTCTCTCCTTCTCACTTTAATCCATCTAAAGTTAGTCATTAAAAGGTCGCTTTTAGCGATAAGACTGCCCCTTGTGTCACCCTATGTAAAAATTCTACATTTATAAACGTTTATTAGGTACATATAGTGTAAATAAATAAACGTTTATTACATATAGTGTAAATAAATAAAGAGTATTGTTGTATTCTATTCTGTTCTATGGAGTTATTTTCTTTGACATTTTTGTTTTTTGATCCAGAAATATAAGGCACGTAGTTTGTCAAAGATGCGGAAAAGGTACAAATCATTATTTTAGAAACAGCAATTTTATTTACTTTAATCTGGGAAATTCTTCGTAAAGAGTTTTAGTAGGACCTAAAACTTCTATAAGAATGTCTTACCGCTTATAACTTGGGCTCAACTTACATTGGCACCCGTGCGTGTTTCTAAAATGTGTTTTTCATCCGTTAAACGAAAATAATCTATTTTATTTATTCGTTGCTTGAACGATTCCATTGGAAAGGTTTTCTTCTACTGTCCGTCGATAATATTTTCAGAAATAATATATTAAACACGTTTCATTTTCAAATCAAATCAAATCAAATCATTTATTTTTGCTGAATACACTGTTACAATGGTGTTATAAGAATTACATGTTTCAAGTGATTCTACCATAAGGCATGCAAAAAATTTATACAGTCATAGTTATTCATCAATTAATCAAAATAGACATTGAAATAAATAAAATTAGATGAATTTTGCACGTGTTAATTCTTCCTCGTAGGAATTGCGAAAACAAATTACTGAAGTCATTGACTTTTTACGTTCTCAAGAGTTTATTACTCATAATGAATAACTTCCAATCATTAATTAAGTATTGATCGTAAAGCGACGCGACGGTTCTTTTTAACTCCAAATATTTTTTTGAAAATAATCTTTGATTTGTTTTTCCTTCCCGAATTAAAATAGGTATTTACGTCATGTAATTTACACTCAGGAAGCACTTTATTCAGAGAAGTGCAGCAGGAGTAGTGGTGGCCCCACTTGGTATCGGCCCCCACTTACGAGTTGGATGTGGGTTCGAAACCAAGGAGCCACTTTACTTTGTGTAAATTATGTCATCACCATTGCTCTCAAAACGGTGAAGGAAAACATCGTGAGGAAACCGGCATGTCCTAGAACCAAAAAATTCGAAGATATGTGGCATCTACCAATTTGCATTAGGCCCGCGTGGTGGATTACGGCCCACTCCCTCTCACCGAGAGGAGGCCTGTGTCCCAGCAGTGGGAGCATTATAGGCTGATTATGCTATGGTGTATGAGCACTTTATTAGATTCTAATATGAGATTTAATCTTTGATGCTTATGTAATCCACACATTACCGCAACTAGTCAGAGTTTTCTATAAATCCATCTGAATACGTTAGAAAGGTATTATTATTGAGGGATTAAATTACAAACGGCTGGAATGTTGATACTGTGCCTACAGACACAGACTTAATGCCACGCGACTTAGTCTATTTTTAATTAACTACGTGGTGGTTAAGATATTCTATGTTCTCAGAGCCAAAAGGCAGACATGACAGTAGATCATCGCAAAGCAAAATATATGTTTCTAGTTAAGTGAGCCAATTTATTTGCGTCAAATAATGTATGACTTTCTTGCGTCAATTTCAAAAATTAGTAAATTATTACGAAATGAGATAGTATGTTTATTTTGTATGGCCACGTGCAAAGTAAATAATGAAGTAGGCTAATATGTTATGTTTTAGCTGATGTGAATATAAGTATTGGAGATTAGAAATAAAGAAGTGTGGATAAATTAATAAAGGAAACTAACGGTTTTTTCAGCGGCTGAGTAAAACACGTATGGAGCCCAATAATTTAAAAACCTACTTTAGCATCATAAAAGGGAATACTTACTAGTTAGTATCACGATGAGGTCGAGAAGAATGTTACACATGGATGACCCTATATATATCTACTTTTTTATTTACACCTATACCAGGTGTAAATAAAAAAGTAGATAAGTCGATCAACTAAAAATGAACTTGTTAAATTAATCAAGTTCCCAGCTTGTGACGGTAACAGACTCCAATTACCTTTAACTTCGTGAACAGATAAAAAATCTCATAATATTTTTTTCGAAAGATAAAATAAGTATCAGGCACACCGACGGCGTTGAATTTTAATAGAAAAATAATCAATTTTTATTAAGAAAGTATATTAATATTGTCATTTTCCAAAACAAAAAACACGAAACTCCAGTAAAAGACACCAAGGCGTCGAAGAAAAATATAAAAATAGAATTAGCATAAATGAAATACATTAGAGTGGGACCCACAGGGAATAAGGAAACAAGAGGGATTTCAAATTTGGAACACGGTACTGCACCGAAGTCTTTCAGTAGGGTGCAATTTTTAGGAACGAATGCTTTTGTTATCAAGATACTTGAGGCTAATTCTATACACACGTTTTTCTTACCGCCTTTAATTCACCGTGTGTATATATATGCACGGTCGTCAGGGTTGTATGGATCACTATGGAAGCTTGTTGACGGACACGGCACGGTGCCGTCGCCATATGCGTCGTCCAGTGACTTGCCGTGTCATATACAAGCTCACACGCTTATTCTGCGGTGCGGCTAGCGCGCCGTACCGTAAAGGAACCGTGTACAACGGGCCTTAGCCGTAATAGAAAAGAAGAGTGAAGGAATTTGGTTTCACAATTTTAGTTTTTTTTTTATTGGCGTTATATTGCTAGCAGAGCAGTATTATTCCTTTTCAAATCATAGAAATATCCGAAATAATATCAAAACATTATGCAAATTATTTTTCTCGGAACTGAAACAGATTTACGCTTCAAAATAATATTTGACTGACGCAAACATACTTGTACCAAAAATACTTTCTGCAACACCATTTTCGTACGCATCTAAGCAAACACGCTGGAGTAAACAGTAACCCACGCAGAATGTTTACGCATGCCATAAGAATTCGATGCGAGAAAAAGCTCGCTGCACTCAAGTACAAAATAAATACAGACAGAAGGTCAGCTTCATACAACGAGCGAAAACGCACATGCACCAGATTTAATTGTGATAACTGAAAACATCTTAAGGCGAAACTGTCAGAGTATCCCATGAAATTCAAACGTTCTTACGTTTTTTGCAATTTGCAGGACAGTACCAGGTTGTATGTTGATCTAAATATAATTCACGGCCGTAACAAATATGGCTTTAAAGAATTATGATCATTAAAATCAGCAATACAACCCCGTAAGTTAGAATTGGCCTCAAATGTATGAAATAGTCATTCAACTGGGAACTTGAGAGATGTTAAGTTTTATGATTATAATTCGATAAATAAATATTTGTTACGGTAGCCAATCATTTTTAATCAGCATACAACCTTTTTTTTTTGCGGGTGGGAAATCATCAAACGACTTCTCCCGCTCTGGGCAGAGCGAGAGGGCGTGTCAGACGCTAACTGACTAAAACCCACCCGTGTTCCTTCAGTTGCCTGTGCCAGGGGCCACGGTATCCCTCTCAGACTTTCCCGCAACCCTGGCAGGCATCGGCCCTAGCGGACCCCGTCATTGATGCTGACATCTCTATGAGGCGCGCGTGGAACACAACGCGCCGTCGACCCGGGCCTGGTCCTTATCGAACGGCGAGCTGCCTATTGCTCGCCGTTCACAAGCCCACGCCTACGATGGCCGGGAATCGGCCTGCGATTCCCGACGCCCAGGGCGTCTCCTGCGGCGGCTAGGGGCGTGAGGGCGCGAATTTTGCCTCTCCCTCACGCGTTCCGCGTCCTTCTTCGCGAGCATTACTGCTTCGCAGAAGGAGGTGACGACGGCTTCCCAAGCCCTCTCGCTCCGTACCATGGCCTGGACCAGAGTCGGACGCGAGAGATCGCCACCGCCAATCGCCTCCACGAGGACACGGAGCACCGGGAAGACCTCCACCGTATGCTCCATCGTGTCCCCCGGGCGATCCACACAATAATAATAATAAAAACGTTTATTTATAAAAAGGCATACATTTACAAAACAACATCACACACATTTACAATGGTGACACCCGGGCGTTTTCTCCCGCCTTATCCGGAACAGGAACCTCCCGAAACAACCGTGTCCGGTGAGGACCTGAGTCAGGCGGAAGGTGAGGACGCCGTGGCGCCTCTCTAGCCAATCAGCATACAACCTGACACTGACCTGCTAATTGCAATAAAACGTAAGTAAATTTGAATTTAGCCGACATTTTTAGCTTCTTAAAGAGTACAATTAATGTACGCGTCATTATGAATGAATCTTAATGTGGGGCCAACCCTGCAAACCCGAAAATAAAATCAGCTGCTTCATACTTTATATTTGCATAACAGGACGAAATGTATGAAAGAGCCGATATTTTGTTTGCTATTACAGGGAGTATCCTTTAGTAATACATAAAATATGTTCTTAACGAAGAGTACAATGACTCCTTTAGAGGTTTTCATTTATTTCAATGACACCTTCTACAAAGACACGTTTCACATGCGACTTTGCATTTGCGATAGGCATTTGTTTGAGATATTTTTAGTAAGATCTTCTTCTTAAGATCAAACGCGTCTTTGTGTGCGTGTGCCCGTTTTCACCCGTTGTATGGGGTCAACCTTCTGTACCTTTCTATTTTGTGACTCAAGTAACAGTTTTCTTTTCGCCTTCCCCGTCTTGGACGCTCTTAATGCAAATTTTATTTATTCATGTAAATTAATATCTATTCTCTGGGACACCCAGTGAGGCGAGAAATTGAGTACGTGCAAAAATAATGCTGGCTAGCACCCTCCCGGCTTATGCAAACGCCGTCGCGTCGATGGTTACCAATTAGATTGTGTTGTGTCGTAGTGTGTTTGATAGTAGTGCAATAGCAGACACTGTGTCGACACGGTGCAGCATTAGTAAGCAGTTAAGTGCATCAACAAGCAGTGAAGTGTGTTACTAAATTTTATTACCGTGCCCAAATTTATCGATTTGTCCCTATAAGTATAAACTATTGATGTTCAACAGGATCGTCTATTAAAAAAATCTAGAGGTTCAAATCTAGATTAAAACCCAGTACCCCCCTTTAATAAAGTACAGCACGTCACTAGGCACTCTCTGTAGTCTGCTCGCCCACAAGTTAAGTAACACATCACATTCAAATACATCACTTACACACAAAACATTGCAAAAGAAGTCGACGGACCCTAAAACAACTTAACATCGAAGACAGTATCACACCGAGCATACCGAGTGAATAACACAGCGATAATAATATGATAAACTCATAGCCAGATGACTTGAGAAGTTTTTCCACGCACCATTTACCTTGAAAGGGAATATGAAAAGGGTTGGGAATTAATTGTGATGTCGTGACGTCAGACGGCTCGGTAAGCATCTTGGGACGCGAATTTGGGTCCTTTTCTAGTTCCATTATTGTTGGGATATTTTTTCTGTAAGTTAAGGGAAACACTCTTTGAGTACAAACGTATGCAAATAATATTTAGGTACATTTATAGTAGTTATTCATTTTCTAGACTTTTATTGGGGTCCTTGTTTCGTGTATTACAAGCTAGAAGACAAGAAAAATCTAGTAATATTTTTTTAAACCAACCAAACTATTCGCCAAGGTGGCACAGATCGTTGAAAGGAAGAAAAGCAGATGCATTGGGAACTCTGGAAATTGAACAAACAAAACAATGTAACCTTATTCCTGAAATACACCACAGAAGAAACTGCCATTACATTAATATCCCTAACCAAATAACACTGTAATTCCCTATACCAATTTCATAACCACCAATATTATGACAAATCTAATTTGCTTCCTCTATCGAACATCAACCTCCCTAGCCAACCTCAAACCGCGGATCAACTGCATTTCGGAGCAAATACTGTAGACAGCCTAATAGCCCTCCAACACCTAACTAATAATTTGACACACGCTTTAACGACAAACAAAAACGCACCTTAGAGCCTTACAATAAGGACGCAAGCAAATCAAATAAATAAGCAGACAATTTGGGGGGTGCTAATGGAAGTGTGAAATACGATAGCATTGAGCGAATACATTATTCAAATTTTAGGAACAAGGTTTTTATTATGTTTTTCATTTTTGGTGCGTTAAGAATGTTTCAAAAATTTTACGCCTGTTTTCGTCTGGGAGTTAAAAAGGGTATGATGTTTAAACCCTGTTTCAAAACACACAGATGTGAGGAGCCGGTTATGTGTAATGTAGTATACTGATAAAATATATTTAAAATATACAACGTGGCGCTACTATGGTGACTTTAATTTAATACACGGGTAGGGCTAGTGCCCATTAACCATATAAATATTGATAGGTTAAAATAATACGTAAACTGAAAAAAAAAATTTTTCAAATAAACTAAATAATAAAAAAGTCATTAAAATTGGGATCACCCTTGCAAAAATTCATTCATGAAATTACTTACCTAGCTCGCTTACGTTAACTCGGAGCGGCAATGTGTCGGTTCGCGGGCTGGCAACCGCGCATCGCGTCTTGTACCTACTCGTGATCGGTCCGATTCTTTGACGGCATATTATCAAAGAAACCGAGCGGCGCAAGTGGTACAAACACTTATCACATCACCCTCTCTTGTTACTATTAGTAATAACTGTCATCACTAATCACTGCCATCACGATCATAAGTTTACACAAGCACTAATAGCACAAATAAATGCGTCCGTATCGCAAGAGGTGTAAACGTACCTACTAGATAAGAAAACGAAAACCAATCAAAGTGTCTTTATCGCAGTACCATGATTTATTTATTTATTTATTTAACACTTTAAGCACACAAATGTACAGAGGCGGACTTAATGCCATAGGCATTTTCTACCAGTCAACCTTTGGGTGATGCAGAGACAAACAGTGGCAGGTGCAAATTATAATGATATTTTAGGTTAAATAATTTTAAATAATATATAGACACGTATAAACTTATTTAGTCTATAAATACATATAATACATATAACTAATTATATATAAATATAAGCACAAATAAATGTACATAAATACACGAGTATGTTAAAAACAAATTGGACAAACAATGAGAAAACATTACCGCTGTGATGATACCGCTAGCTTCTTACGAATGTGCTCGCGAACTTTAGTTTTAAAGGATAATCGGTTGGTTGCCATCCTGATTTCCTGGGGGAGTGCATTCCACAGAGAGATAGATTGAACAAAGAAGGAAGAGTGAATGAAGTCTGTGCGGTGAGTGGGACATTGAAGAAGACGATTGTGTGAAGAACGTAGATCTAATTACTATCCTAATTACACAAAAAGAAATAAATAAAACAATAGCTAAGAGTCTTTTTCGCGACGTAATTATGCGCACTAGTGTAAATAAGTGCGTCAAGGACACGGGTTCGACTAGCACTAGAAAAGCAAAAAAAGAATTCGTGTTCGGTGCGGCGGGTGGGTGGAAGGGAGAGCGCGCGTCGCCTGCGCTGCTCGCCAACAAAGGAAATTTCCTTAAATTCGCCTACTCTATGCATTTGTTTCATCCTAATAGTATTGCTTATTCGTTTTAATTTCATTGATGCGAAGTTATGATCCGTGACCGAGGGAAATGACCGCTGCGCGACAGTTCTTTAAGTACAGGTTGCTCTAAGATGCTATTTCCTAAATTCTTTAATAAATCTGAAAATAATAACGTTTAATGGAAATAAAAAATTGTCATGAAACGAAAATGTGAAAACGTATATGTGTGTTAAATTAAGGTCACCATTGCAGCGCCACGCTGTATATAAGCTTCGCGAATGTTTGAAATTCAACTGCTAACCTGTTGTAAGCAATGAGACAGAATGGGCTGGTATACCTAGTAAGAACTCACAATAATACATTAACTAAAACACAATGAGATAAGTTCTATAGGAGACGACCACACATCTAGAAATATTTCCTACACTTTGAAAAAATAAACAACAAGTTTACTCAAACCACTTATCTTTACTTGATTGCCTAGACTCGTAAAACATTATGGTAAGTCTACATTATGCCTTTCATTACTCAATTTACGACTTTTAGTCAGTCTAGCTCTAACGCTAGACTTAATCACTTGAGTACTTCGGAACTAAAAGCCATCTCTACATAATATGTTCTACCCTTTTAATTTTCTTTACCTTTAGTGATTGACTGAGATTTTAATACTCATTTTATAACTCCCAAAACGTCTGATACATAGAGCATAGAGCATCAGCATAGAGCATAGAGTTTATTTGCAATGAGTGTATATCTAGCGTGAGCGTTGACGTCACGTTGCCACCTGACGTTGCCACGCGATGACCCCACAAAGACGCTGCGTAGTATACGTGCTGTAGCAGCGTCTGCATAGCGTAAACGTAGCGGTATCGCGGAACTACGATGTGTTCATTTGATGAACAGTAGTCTACTCCTGGCCCAGCAGGCCAACGCCAGATACGAACACACGCATAACTAAAGTCGTGATATGGTACTGCTTATTTCATTGCAGTCCACTGCTAGACACAGGTCTAAGCCTTTCTAATCGCAGGCTATCTAACTCGGCCACTCTCAACATCTCTATTATGTTCGGCCTCTCCAATTTCAAGAAAAGGAAATATTCTTTAACATCCAAACCATCACAAAACTATTATGTCTTAGGCCTGAGAAAATTTTTGCTGTTACAATGTCAACGCATGTTTTTTCCGTCATCCTATTTTTTCTCACGTCTACAATGTCGGCGGTGTGTTTGGCCCCAACAAAAGTATCTGATATACCTTTTGTTTGATAACAAACACAGTTCCCGCGGATATTCTTCGAACACTCGTTTACGTCATCTTCGCAATTTATTGGTGATATGATTTATTTTTTGCTAGTTTTCCAAATTAATATTTCTAAGGCTTGTTGTATATTTTGTAAGAGTAACCTTACCTTGTTTTCTTTAATAAGGGGAAAACCTTTCTTATTTATAAGGAAAATTGTTAATGTTATTATAACTACGTCTGTTTTTCTCGTGGGAACTGAAAATCTAATAAGAATCTTCTTTTAGACATTTTATTGCTGTTTATTTCTATTTTTCGCAAACAAAGTAACAAATATCTTTATTTAAACAATCAAAAAGAACTACACCGGCAGTGATACATATAATACTTAGTATTACTGAATCTTACACCTACAATAAATGTTTTTTTATAGTCCCTAGAAAATGCCAAATGAATATGGAAGGGTTGCTTAAAACCCCAAACATACCTAGGAAATAGTCACCGCTTAGCTTTGTTACACAAATAACTACATTTGCAATTCGGTCGCCATATTTATTCCATTTTCTATCGTTTCCCCGGAGGAATTATCTCATTAATGGGAACACACGTGTGTGCATTGCCGAATATATTATCAAATTGGTAAACTAAAAAGCATTGTATTTCCGATCTTATTTCTTTGGAATAGAGTTCTGGATTTTTGAATTTAAAGGAATTTGAAGGTTAGCGCGATGTTTGCTGTGGTGGACTAATAACTTAATACATACAGTCACGCAATAAAGCGTACATTTATATAAGTAGTGCAAACTATACATGATTAAATAAATTGATGTATTTAACTACGTGTTAAGATCATTATGTAGCCTCTCCATTATGCCTATTTCTCTGTTGAGAATAGCGGTATACGGCTTACGTCAATGGCTTAATTTCTACAATCACCATTAATATAATGTTATAATGTGCCGCTGTGAAGTCTCTTCTTGATTGCTCTTATCATGTTTCATCTGCGATGCTTCTTTGTTTTCTTGGCACGAGCTAAATCAAAGTTATACACCGTAGTACGCAAGACATACTATAATATTTTTATTCTGCTATCCTTAACTATAGTTTCACTGAATGACCATCAATTTAGATTAGCATATTAAAGTACTTAATAATTTATTTATTAATGTTCAAAAATATACAGACATTTAAATAATATGGTGATCAGCGTATTTAAAGGTTATTTTAGTCACCTAAATTCTGATGTAACGTTACCTATTATTCTATCAACTGCACCAAAAACTTTGTTTCTGACAAGTTCCCCATTGCATAGAACACTGTGTTCCATAATATAATTTAGTTTGTCATACAGGAACTTATTCCCCTCAGTAAACATGCATCGGTAAGTGTTAATGGTCTGTCATTATAAGTGTTTATTCTGGCCAACGTCGAATGTGGATATTGTAGTGTTTTGTTTAGTTCTACTCCCTGTATTGATCCACAGTTTTTAAGTTACCAAAAATACTGCATTTCTAAGAGTAAAAAGGGTGTTGACTATTTTAACGTTTAGGGTAAGGCAGTCTACCATCCAATAATGTAAAGTGTTCTAAAAGATATAGAACATATGCTTACATCGTATTTCGTGGCAAATAAAGGTTTTACTGCAGATATAATTAAAATACAATATACTAATGTCGAAGATAAAAATGATAATTATTTTCACGTGAGTTATATTTAATGATGATGAAAAAGAAAACGATGATACTAAATTACAATGATTGATTACATAGATTACTTATAAAAATGAAGAATCGGAGTGTGAAAATCCAAATGAAAAGCATTATATAATTGAGAATTGTAATGTGGAACCCAGTACCATCACACTCAAGATGACTATCAAAAAATTAAAACGATCTCGTGATACCAGAACCTCGCAAATTGTATGCAAAATACTTGAGCAAACAAAAAAGGAACATTCAATATTATCACGCAACAAAATCGTATGGAAACAATAGTAAATTTCGCAATAGTTTCTTACAAGTATCATCGTGCAATATCAATGCGGTGCACGCCATGAATCCGATTAGATGCTTCGATAAACCAACATTTTGCACTAAGTTTCACACGGCACGATCCAGTGTGTGTTTAGTTCATTGTTTTCCATGCTAACTTCCACCCTTTAGTAATGCTTTGTTGCATAATTCAAGGGTCTTTTATTGGAGCTACCTATTTCGTAATATGGTGGTAAGTGGTGATAGTGAAATTGGATGTGATGTGTATCTGTTTCGAATTAGTATCGTTTGTTACTTGTAATGTGATTTTTTGTGGCACGCGCTTTTTGTGAGAAAGCTATTACCCGTGTGGTAACAAGTTGAGAACACGTACAATGAGCAAGTTGTGCAACAAGCTGGACAGATCTCTAACATATGTAGGCATTTGTAGGTTCAGTTGCTTGCTTTTCATGAATCTTTAAACTTTATTCACGTAGATTACTAGGTACTTTTATTTTTGATAAATTATTGTATCGTATTTGTTTACAAGTTTGTAAAAGGTCACCTTTATAAAGGTTCCTTCTTTTCGGTCTCATAGTATAAAAGGACCAAATTTCATTTTCATTTATTTTCGTAGTCTGAATACTACGTTCGAGTGCCATTAGATTCAGAAAAGATTTGAAAAAAGAACACTGAAGATATTAAAGGAGTTTTGAAAGAACATTTACAAAACCTATTCCTTCCACCATCACAATTAAAACATAATATCAAAACGAATAATTTTTTTATGACCCAAGCACCTAATTTCTCAAGACGGTAAGCGTCCATAAACCCGATTTTAAACTCGCAAACTCATTTCAACATTTTCGCGCCACTGAGCACTAATCTGGGAAGGGAACCATTATCTTGCTAGCAACAGTAACATCAAAAATAATGTCAATAACAGTTACGTACTTGGTTTTCATTCTCCCTTTCTACTCATCACAATAAACGCGACATTAGGGCTCGAATTAAGTGCCATTAGTTTGAGTTTCTGTTCTGTTAAAAATTTCACTTCACTCGGTTACGAAATCACGTAAAGTATACCAATGTTATTTATGGCATCGTTTGTCGTTTCACATTCAACCTCCATAAATTCAAAGTTTCGTTTTGTTTTTTTCTCTTCTAATTTGTTTCCTTTTGCATGTTTTTTGTAAGACGGCTGTGCTAAGTCTTGGGCATATGAAATGAGGGAGGTGTAATCAGTTACAGTGGAAAACATTTTCTTGGACGTAGGCTGAAACACTGTTCTGTATTTATTAGGTATGCTTGAGTTGCCAAATTTACTTTACGCGGGTTTCTTACACAAAGAAGTTGGTGAAAAGTTCTACTTTTTAACATTATATTTTAGGCATGGGTACAAGACTCCAAGGTACCAAGAAAATTCATTACGCATTAAAAATGTCAAGCTTCAAAAAAAGTTACTAAAAACACCAGGCACTTTGGGACATTACTCCAATTTTCTTTTTCCAAAACTTTGTATAATAGGATGAATCTGAACACTCAATTTTGAGCATAACCCAAATTCTGAAATGTACATCTACTGCGTGCAAAAATAAAACCTTATCCTACTCCATAGATATTAATTCAAACCCCATTCTAGTTACTCATTATACAAAGAGTAGAATTCCGACTCATAATTTAATTTCTTTGACGTCTGGGCGCGGTCTTTTTCTTCCTCTACTTACAACATTCGTCCATAGTCCGACGATATATTTACGACTATTGTAATGGATGATTTCGCTCGTTAATACAACCGTGATTTTCTTAAATCGCACTAATTGTATGGAATAAATCATTGGTTGGTTGTTTTTTTTATCGCTAAATGTATTTATTGTGACACGTTTACAACATTTGATTTGTGGGGACGTTGACAGCGTTAGATGCAATGCTAAGATTTGGTAAGAGAGCATTGGGACAGATATTTTGTTTGGTCTCTTTGCGGTCGGTTGTGTGGTCTCGGATAGGAATAGTTTATTTTCAAGTGCCATGAAAGAGGTTTAACTTCCAATGTAGGTACCATAACAAGTAGCCTTTTTACAACTCAAATAATAATGTCCTTTAAAACAACGTGAATAAATATTGATCAATATAAGAAGAGCAACTGATTAAAAATTAACGGTTATAAGTTAAGTTATCAACATCTTTCAGATCTCGCAGCTACCGGTTTTGTCTAATTTACTCACTCTTACAATATTTTTCCCAACACCCACTGGCTCAAAATAAAGGTTATTAAGACATAAACTTCCAAACACTTCGAGAAATATTCAAATCAAGAGTGGTTCCGCCTATATCCCAAAAATATAGAGCTCAATTCATTGGAACCGATTTTGTAACTCGTACCTCACCAATCTCCATACGAGATAAAAATGAAATCGTAACTTAAAATAAAACACAACAGAATTCACTTTGTCGGTCATTTCTGAGTCATTAGAGCTATGCGTAAGAATTGGCTTCTTAAAGTCCCGCTTGATAAAGCACGCCACATGGGACGTTTTACGACGTGGCTGTAAAAGTATATGTCGTCTTAAATGAGACATAAACACAGGGACGTGTAAACGAATGTCGCACATTTATTTTATTAGCGTCATTAATTCCTACGCTTTCGTCGCGTCCGAATTATTGGTGGACGCAACATTGATACCAAGCGGATCTTGTTTTGATTGTGGCTAAGTTTTGTTTGAAAATAATGGTTCTGGATTTAGTAATACGATTTCACTTAGATTTTAATTGTGACTTAATATTATAATTGTGCCTTAATATTATAATTGTGACTTAATATTATAATTGCGCCTTAATATTATAATTGTGCCCTAATATTATAATTGTGCCTTAATATTATAATTCTGCCTTAATATTATAATTGTGCCTTAATATTATACAGGGTGGCAGGGTCCATCGACGCACAACCTGTAACCATGGATTCAGTACATTATCCTGAAACCCCCTTTTTTTGTTTTTGAGAGTGGGAAATTATCAAATAACTTCTCCCTCTCTGGGCGGAGCAGGAGGGCGTGTCAGACTCTTACTGACTAAAACCCACCCGTGTTCTTACATTTGCCTGTGCCAAGGGCCACGGTAACTCTTTCAGATTTTCCCACAACCCTGGCAGTTCTGAACCTTGCATTGAAATTATACGTCGGTGAAATTATTTTAAAAAAATTAGCTTTGCCATACATTTTGACCGCGAAGGTATTGCACTTTTCTATGAAACAGATGATTTTTTTTCGATAGCCGACGATTCATTTCTACGCAGGGTTCAGAATCATGTACTGAATCCATGATAACAGTTTGCGCGTCGAATCCCTGCCACCCTGTATATTTGAGGGCGCGAATGGCGCAGTTGCTCAAGATTTTCGCACGTTGCAAATGTTGACAATGGTCTACAAATTATTGATCCGGATTGTTGATTCGTTGAATCATGTGAAAATAATGATGTCCAAAGTAGGTCAATCAAAGGAACTCAGCCTATCGCAGTCCACTGCTGGACATAGGCCTCTCCCAGGCTGCGCCACAACACCCTGTCCTCCGCCTTCCGCATTCAGTCTGCCCCAGCCATTTTCTTGAGGTCGTCGATCCATCCAGCTGCGCTATGCTCGGAGTTTCTTTGAAGGATAAACTCAGAAATCAAATTGTCCGGAAAAGAACCTCAGTTACCGACATAGCTTGCAGAGTAAGCAAGCTGAAGTGGCAGTGGGTTGGCCATGTTTGTCGAAGGACCGAAGGCCGGTGGAGCAGACGAGTCCTGGAGTGGAGACCGCGTATCGGCAAGCGTAGCGTGGGACGCACCGCAGCTAGATAGACTAAGTAAGTACTCAGATGAAATCGGGTGAAATCATAGTCAAGTTTTTTTAGTTAACCTTTTTTGTAGTATCTTTTGCCACCACCAGTGTCAGTGAAATGCTTATAGACACTTTAAATTCTTCTGGGCAACAGTCATTTATTTCTCGTCGTGTATGTTTTACGTTCATGACCTATTTCATGTTTTCACTTATCTACGGTACGGTATTAAAATAAAGTACGAACATACACGATGCTCGTAAAAAGCTAATAATGTTGAACAAACTCACACAGAGGTGGCTTAGACTATATGTAGGTAACAGGAACCGTTCTTGTTTCAATCCAACCTTTAGCCTCTAACTGTATATTTTATGTAGTTGTTTCTTTTAGTTCAGACCAAACTTGGCAGTTCTCAAGTGTCCTTTAAGACAGCAAGTAGCGAAATCCGCAAAATCGCGTTACATCTGTGTCGGTATTCTGTTTTCTAGATATTTTTGTTTACTAGCGCCAGTTTCAGTTCTCAACTCCTCTTTCGTGTTGCACCAACATATTTATTTGGTCCTTTGTCTTTTAGACCGAGGACATTTTTGCTATCCGTATTTATTTATGTATACAGGGTTACTCGTAAATTGACGTATATCTGTCAGGAACTGATAGGGGCCAAAATGCAACCAATTGAACCCCCCATTTGTATGGCCGAATTCTTTTTTTTTTAACGATGCAAAATTTTTTTGAAGCGTAAAATGAATATATTGGTAAGATATTTTAGACATAAGTACTTTTAATATGTTCATAGCTTAACTGAAGTACCAGCGACAATATCATTTTTAAATGGTACCCATTCAATAAGTAGTTTCTTTTTATTCGGAAGTAATGTCAAGTTTTGGGTAAGTACGAGTATCAAAAACCATTCAAATATCTCGAAAACTATTGAACTTCGGCTATACATATGGGGGGTTCAATTTATTTCATTTTGGCCCCCTTATCAGCTCCTGACGAATAGACGTCATATTACAAGTAACCCTGTATAAAGGCTTACCAACTAAATACATACACAGCATTAACCCACAATCTTTGTCATAATAATATAGATCTTGCGTGTATCTAAATTATAGAAAAGCACAAACTGCAACTGACATGACATTTCGTTTAAGTAGGCTGATGATGATGACGAGATGACGTCAGTACTGACGTAACGCGTTTTCATCAAGTAGAAAGAAAAAAAAAAAAGAAAGAAAATGCGTTTATTTGCGGTAAACATGACGCAAAACACGAACACAATTTAAAATATGAAAGGTTGGGGGAAACATGCGTCACATCCACGCAAAACGGCTATAACTACATCGGTATTATTTGCAATTTAAAAATCAAATAGTTCTGCACAATTTCTTATATGCAATAACTTATAATAAAATGTTGTTAAATTAACTAAGGACTGCGTCGTTGGACTATCGGTCGCAAGAGCTACTAGTGAGCATGAGAACCTGGGTTCGATTACCAGGTCGGGCAAAGACTCTAGTGGGTTTTTCCATCAGAAATTTCTTAGTAGCAGACCGGAGTCCAGATTTGTGCCCGGTTGATGGCAAACGGCTCGCCCCTTATTACATTGTACGCGACTTAAGCTAAGTTGGCAAAATGTAGGTGTACACCTCTGCCTCTACCTACGGGGATTGCATGCGTGGTATTGTAAATCTTACTAAAGAAGTAACTGCCATTTTTTATCGTAAATTATGGCATAACTTTGTAGGAACGTTTCACCAGAATACAGCCCCTGGATCACTTATCTACTCTGAGTGAAGATCGAAACTACGAGAACAAATGCTGATAATGCATCCAACTCGTGAGTGCACTCCTTTACAAAACTTTTTTATTTACTTGTGATTTTGTTGACTTGTATTATATTTTCAGTATTCAGTATTATTGTTGGAGTGTACGAAGTAATTTAATTTGTATCGCGTTGTTAAGAATAACTACAAAAGGGTTTTGTAAGTGGTAGCTGAGAAAAAATTGTTTTTGAATTCAGCGAGCAGACAGTGACAAGACATTGCACTCGTATTATCTACATAAGTAGGTTCTTTTCAGATAGCTCAATGTCATTTTAAAATATTTTTAAGAATCTTTCGTAACCAAAAGTGTAACTAATATAATAATGTAGACAAAGAAGATTTATTTTTATTTTTGTTTGTCTTCACTTTTCAAGCTTTGTTTATTTTTTTATTTAAATTTGATTTCTTATATTGTTATTTCATCTAATTATGCTACTGCTATAATGAAAAAGTAAAATATCACGTCTCTTAGAACTTTATTATTAAAATTATTTCATGACGATTTCTCCTTCAGTTTTAAATTATAAGCTGTCTTTAGTTTAACATCGTAAACAGAATTTTCAAAATCAAGCAACTAAATCCTCACTAGTAGCTACGTCTACTCTCCTTCATAATTTGTAATAAACATCTCACATACACATAATCTCTTACAGATTTATTTTAGCCGATGAATCCTCTAACGAAGCACATTCGTGTGCAACAGCTTTTCATATGTATATAGCACAGAATAGATTGCTACAGAAGATCGACTTCACAACGAGCACAAACGCACGAACACACATAGACACGCTTCACGTACAGCTAGCGAGATAAGGCTCCCGTACGCGACGTGACTCTCGTAGAACAATTTTTATGAAAACTTCATGGAAAATGTTCTACAAGAGTCGCATCGCGCTGTTGCGTTGCGCCTATCTCAGGGAGCCTATAGTTTAAAATCGCTTTACATACGCATCTATGTGTGCGTTTGCCTATTTTCGCTCGTTGTACGGTATCGACCTTCTGTTCCTTTTTGTTTTGTACATACAGGGTGTGCGCTGTCGCTCGTGAGTTCCATAACGGAATTGGGCTTAAAACACAAAATATTTACTGCTATATAAACATTGATACGTGCTCGAGCGGTGTTTAAAGCATTCATCATTTTTTATACGCAGTTCAGTGAAATACAATTTTATAGTTGGTGATTGAAAGTGTCACTTTCGTGATGGGAATTTCCGGAGTCCCGTGACTAAAGTGACAGTAAAGAATTTAATTAATTGGGATTTTTCGTATAGGGCCAATATTGTCTGATATTCATTCATTTTTGTAGGGAACAGTGAATAAAGTAACAGATAAAAAAATCATCATAGCTTATAAAGCCATGATAGGTATTTTTTCCCGATAAATTGGGAGCCTTTTTATTTAAGCCGTTTGCATATTTTAATCGCTGCACGTTTTTTGATGATTTTCTTTTCGTGTAGGTTTTGTTTAAAGGTGACTGGTTATCAAAAACGTAGGTAGATTAGGTATACAGGGTGGCAGGGACATCGATGCCCAAACTGAAACCATGAATTCAGGACATGATTCTGAATTAGTCATTTATTACAAAAACATTTCCTAGTCCCTATATTCTGACTGCGTAATTAAATTTAATTTAATTTATTGGAGATAATAAAAATCCATAATATTACAAAAACATTATAAAAAACATAAAGATAAATAAATTAAAAAAAATACAATAATTTAAAAATATTATAAAAATTAATCGTGAATGTCAAAACATGTATAAAAGAATAATTAAGTCAAATAATAATAATAATCAAATATAATTTAAACTATCAAATAATACTAATAATCAAAATATAATTTAAACGGAAATAAATAGATAGTCAAAACACATAAAATATTATAGTACCTACATACTATAAGTATGAGTATGCGTAGCTATTGCACTTTTTTTTATTTTTATAATCGACGTAAAATGAACGTACTCTGGTCACGTCGGCCCCGCTCCATCAATTCAGTTTAACGAACGAGTGACCGCGAGTTCCCTTTAAATTTAATTTTATTTTATTTTATTTCAACCTTTATTGCTTTACTATAAGGTCGGACACACACATTCCGTGTATTTAGTTGATTTCTTGACTCTGTGCCGCGTACTAGGATGTATGACAACACTACAAGCGTTCAACCAAAAAAATCAAATAATTAAAAAAATATGGCGTCTTGTCAGTGGCGTACGACTCGCGCGTGTGTTGTTTACGTGATAAATAATTTGTGTTTTAAGTGGGTTTTCAAGTGTTTTAAGTGCTATGGCCTGTTTAAGTATGTGATAAATATTATAGTGATGTGAATTACTGCAGGATTTCAAGATCGGTGAGTGAAAAAATATTACGTAATTTCGGTTTTATTCCACAACCGGCGCTGACCGATTCATGTTTATTGTTATTACGTGTATGTGTTTTCAGATCCTTATTTTAGTACAGTGTGTTATTCTAATACCACTACTTTTATAACAAAGTTGAAGCATTAAATAAGCTTTCCACAGGTACCAATATTTTTATTCTACGTATCAGATTTATATTTATAAAACAACATTTTGTTTCCATTGTCTTGGCGGCCATTGTTATTTTTTTGCCGTCGGCAAATTTTTTCAACTTTGCACGCTCGTAAATAGTACATATTGTACTAATGCTATGTGGTTTTATTAGTGTTTTGCGTTAAGTATATACACATAATGTATTTAAAACCTTAAACAATATAGGTCAACGCTCGTTTTTTCGAACTATAACCATTTATTTGAAAACAAAGTTACGTACATACTATCGTACGTACGTATCGTACGTAGTGTTAACGTAAATACTATCCTATTTCAAACGAAACTCCGCTATCTTAAAGCCCCGTTCCTTACCATAACAAAAAACACAAGTGTTAGCACCATTCAAATAAACCCAAGTCGTAAAAATGCTTTGTTTACATTATCGGGCGGCCGAGCGGCGCCCCGCCGCGCCGGTGACGCATCTGGCATTCAGCCCAGTCTTTTTTTTTTCGCGCGCGGTTTCGGACGACCGGATGGGTCTAGCATCATGTGCTGAATTCAAAGTTTAAGTTTGCGCGTTGATGGCCCTGCCACCCTGTATGCCTATGTACCCGTAAAAATGCAGCCACAATTCTATATGATGTCAATGACCTGTCTATAATAAAGTGCCTAGAAAATTTATCACGGATTTCTCCGCTTTACATATACACCAAAACGATGTATCAATAAATCACCTCACTAAATGCATCTTCAGCACTTTCCATTCCTTTCAGCGATAATCCAAAAACAACTCATAAAATAAAAGTCACCGTTACTTTTACATTCCATACAGTAATAACGTCAAAAATATGACGTAAGTACGATATATCAACACAGTACCCCGCTATATTAACCCGTGTAACGCCTGCATCGGCTAAGCCGGGCTTATTTTTCAACGTCATTAGTTCCGTCAGAATGTGAAAGGATAACGCATTATTTGCCGTAACGTGATTATATGCGTTACAAGGTATGATGGAAAACGGACGTCACGTTTAGAGGGGTGATTCTTAAAGGAAAACTCAGCTGTTTTGTGTTGAAGTTTTTTGTTTGTCATGGTTATGAGAAAGTCTGAGAAATGTGGAAATGTGAACGTGTTTGCTGAAACATTTTTATTTACTTTATATAGGGTTATTGGTAATATGTCGGCCATCTATTAAAAGGGCGTAGGGAAAGGTCATTTGCAGCAAATGGTTATATTTTTAATTGTTATAGTTTTATCTGGTTTCTCGAATCCTGAACGGTGGACCACTACTTACGCCACACCCCTGTTTATACAGGGTTATTGGTAAAACACAGCAACCTTTTAAGGGGTCATTGTACTCATCATTATGAACAACTTTTACTATGGGACCAAACATGAAATCGCGAAAAACAAAATCAACTGGTCCCTACATTTTGACGAGTTCTGCAAACATAAATGTAGGGAACACCAGATTTTTTTTCGCGATTTAATATTTGCTCCCATAGTAAAAGTTGTTCATAATGATGAGTACAATGACCCCTTAAGAGGTTGCTGCTGTTTTACCAATAACCCTGTATATATACTATCATATAGCGTGACAACGCGTCGCCACAGCATACGTCGCCACACCAGCAATCGGTTTTACGTGGGGCTATTATATAGATGTTTCACATCCACATCAACAGAAAATAGCCATTTCCTAACATTAGTCGCGAAACTCAAAATACTTAATCAAAGGGTAAGTTAGCATCGCGTGTTAGCATCTTCAATAACACTAAGTAATTTGAATATTACAATCATAAACCACCACGATTTCTGTGCAGGCCCAATAATGTCGTCTGATCATGCGAGTGCATAGTTATTTGTAACGAGGTGATAAAATTTATAGGATCGGGTTCAACGACCGGCAATATTTTTTTTCGTGACGTTACGTGTGTATCAATAAATATTTTATAGCGAATGCAGGGTTTCGGTTGTTATCACGCGATTTTTGACAGTGATCGGTTTGTTTGGTGGATCGTATGCATGTAAAAATCAAATGTATTTAGTTTTTGTGCCCATAAAGAAAAATGTATCATGCTGTGTGGCTTTCAGCCTGAAAACGGTATTTGGTTTCGACTTGTTTTGCTAGATTTCGACCTCTTCTTCTTAAAGAACAAAGGAATGCGTTATCCATTAAACGCTTGTCTACTTTGCTAAAAAAAACAAGAAATTGAAATCGATTGTCCATTAGACGCACGACATGCTGAAACCTTTAAGTATTTGCAAACGCTGTTATTGACTCAGCTTAGTAAATATTTCATTAGGTAATATCATGACCCAAATCCACAACATAAAAACTAAACAACGCTAATTACCAAAGATACAGCAAAATTAACAAAAATCTGTAAACGACCAAAAATACAGTCGGCAACAAAATGTAAAACAGCGTTAATTAAGGCTATTTTAAAGGCCCTGTAAAAAGCAAAAATATATCATCTGTAAACACCGCATTTACCAGTTAAGTCCTGTTTACGTTTCCTTTTGACCGGGCTCTACCGTTATTCTTCTTCAACCTAATCTGGATTACAAAAAACATGTCTTGACGCCTTAGTACTGTGTAGACGGGCGTTTAGAATGTTTTGAAGTTGGGAAGATGTATTGTGTTATTGGTGCCATTTATGTGTGTTGAAATGTTTGTCATCGTGGACTTTATATAGCTAGACTGAGGATCGTAGGATTAGCTACAGTTCAATACTACTTATATCTTGATAGCTGTATTTTTTTTGTCAATTTTGTCGCTCATTTGAGCGATGCATTGACGTTTTTGTGAATATCAAATAGAACTTATTAATTGAATCTACAAAGTTTTACAATATAATATAAGTAACCCTTACCTATGCGCTTTTTGTCACAATTAGTATTTTAATCACACACACCTAGCTGAGTTTGTCATCTCTAGCTTTTTAGACCATGTAGCTAGGCACTTATCACAAGTAACCTTAAGAGACCCTGCACAACTGGAATACACCGTGACAATAATATCAGAATACCTAACCGAAGCACACCATGCATGCTGCAAACTAAGGGCGCCAAAAACCAACAGTGAGAGGAACCCATGATGATACACTCTACCTAATAAACTCAGAGCAGATGCACTACGTAAGCAATTCAACAGAGCCAAAAACACTAGACTCTCGGACGACTGGGAGCCAAGAGACCCAATACATATCATACAAAAAGCAAGACAGAACAGCCAGAAGGACAACATGGCGGAAATTCTGTGAATCCATCGCAACCAATAATGAAGCGGCAAGGGTAAGGAAAATCCTATCATCTAATCTGGACCGAACCCTTGGCGCGCTGAAAAAACCTAATAGCTCATACACACTAACTGACCATGAAGCCAGTAAGGTCATTCTCAAAACTCATTTCCCAGACTGTAAACTCCTGGAGGACAGGGTGGGTGAGGCTGAGTCAGAATGGATCCCGACGGATCAAGACTGGTCCAGAGCCCCAGTATAGTAACATAAGACCGGATAAAGAGGGCTATTTGTTAATAGCCCACTTTTTAATGCAATTAAGCCCTGTGAACGTATAGGGCTGAAAGGTGTTGCTTTCAGCTCTATATGTCCACAAGGCTTAATTGCATCTTCCAAGCCTTACTTCAATGCCAATGATGAAGTAGATAAAAGGACACAGTAATTCACTGGGTAACGACGCAATGACAAACTGGCTAGAAGAGCACTTCGGTCTGTGGATGCGAACCTATCGTGCCCATCCCCTTCAACTAGCTATGCAAGTGGCTAAAGAAGTTCACTCACACACAAGCGGAGTGCTGGTGGACCTCGACACCGGGCTGTAGGCAGTCCAGGAAAGTTATGCCATCACGAAAGGCTAACCAGACGTCTATTACGCTTGGACAGGAATGGCCTGCGCCTGGTGACGGGAACCATCACGGGGCCCTGCTCGCTAAATAAACACTTCCATACAATAGGCATAACGGACAGTCCTTTATGCAGGGCTGGCATGAGACTCACGAAACCGTTGCGCATGAGCTGTTGGAATGCACAGACGTTACCCAGATTAGGACAGAAATCTTGGGGGCACCCAAATCCTACATAGTAGTACTTAGCAGACCAGGAGGCATAATCAACTTCTGGAGGGAGGTGGGCTGGTTGGAATAACCACCGACGGCCGCCATGGCCCACGCACAATGGTCCAGCTGAAGGACTTAGCGCGGAAACCAAACCCTCTAACATAACATAGCATAGACCATGTAACACAAAACTCACAAACACTGATCACAGCTAGAACTCTAAGCCAGTCATCCATTTTTACATAATTTTATTATTAAAAATCCATTGCTTATTTTGCGCAACACTGACAAGTTTTTCACTTTATTTTGGTGAAGTATACGCGTGAGTATATAGCGGCGCAACTGAATGTTGCCATTTTTTAATATAATATTTTGTACAATTATATTTTCATATTAGGTAATTTTTAATTTGTTTATCTAGGTACTATAAATGCTGCATCGATAGTCATCAAGCGAACTTATGAGTCGCAGCATTTTGCCGAGCGATGACCGTTTTGCGACATGTGGACGTGACACATATTTTCCCCATTATTTGTTTATTTTTTGCGTGTTTTGTTCGTTTTCATTCTTCACTGCCTCGTCAGTAATTATCTTTTCTTTTCCAGATTTTATAAATAGAAAATGGAACCCACGGCTATAAGGAAACCCGTAACATGTTCATCAAACAACGCCCCCACAATGCTGGGAAAATGCTAGGCCGAGGATATAACACGGGTAATGACAATTTTAAAATATACCCACATACATACGTTAATTGCTGGATAATCACATCCTAGAGTGCAGTGTTCTCACGTACCGAGGTAAATAAACGTAGGTAGGCAGCTACCTATCTCATCTACCATCATTCTCAAGATTACACATCGTTATTACTTATTATTAAGCTTTATGAATCTTTTATGGTTTAAACTGGCGCTGACTCGCGTTCGCACTTGTATTTAAAATAATAGGACACTTAATATCGAATTATCGTGATAGCCTTTCTGTAGAAGTGATGTTGTATGGTTAGTAAGACAAATATTCTGATTGCTTCAGTGTTCTTTAAATACGTGGTGATACTTATCCACAGTAAAGAGATTATGTTTTTAATGGCTTTAGAATACAACACAATTATTATAAACAGTAAGAATAATCTGAAAACATACACCTGCTGGTTCTTTTAAATAATGACTGAGTAAGAAAATAGTAATGACTTTTCTATATATCGTTACTGAGACCAATCAAAACCAGGACTATTGTGTTGAAAAGTAAATTTGATGCAAAGCAGATCTACAATGTTTAATTATAGCTGTTGAACACCGTTAGTGCTGTGCTGTTTTTATGAATATCTAATATTTAAAATATAATAGTTTAGACAGAAAAAAAGAGGGTGTGTGCTTATGACTACAAGATAGAAGTGAAAACTTACGACTGGAGCTGAGTAGACGCGATTCAGCACCGAATGAAACCGAGAATTAACGATTTAGCGTCACCGACCCGAGCGTGACGATTCAGTGAATCTACTCCCTAAGTACAAAATTTGTTTCGGCTGAAGTTATGGGCGTTTCCTACCACGTGTCACCTGAGGACATATAATATTAGTTTTGGGTCCGACCTAGAATGAATGACCAACACTATTTGACAGTTGTCTCTACTGGAGATGTGTTTTTGCCCGTTCGAAAAATTTAATTTGTGAATTGTTTTGACGCATTAACTACTTTCGGACTTGCCCGTTCTTCACTGACGGATTTAGAGAGTAGACCCCCAGTTTCTTTTAGTTTTCAATTCTGAAAGAGCGCTGTGCGCCCTAAAAATGTTCACTTCACAATTAAAAGAAAAACGCTCGTATACAAAACAGTAGTTTTTCTAATGGCAGAATTCCCTGCTTTGCTCGCCTTCCACATTATAGGTCGCCGCCATTCTGAAAGTACTGAAGAAAAGGCGAATAAATAAATAACTGCGTTAAACACATTCATTAAACATGCGAAGCTCGTTAAAACATACGGTAAAAAAATACAAATATGATTGCAGTACAACACGACTGCTTATGGCGTTCCTTCATATTTGATTTTTTTCTTTTGTTTATAATTTCGTAATTGTTTTTCTTGGTTGTGACGTCATTGTTTTGATATTTCAATGCAGTTTTCTGTGGTTTCATTTTGGATTAATATGATGACTTTTCGTTCTTCTAAATATCTAATTATAAAAAATTATTTCCTATATTAGGATTTGTTTTATGTCCGTATGTGTGTCCGTGGCATCACAATGCGCCCTATCAGAATACCAGCGCTGCAGTATTTGTTTGTTTCTCAAATATCGCAGCACCATGCTGAGATAGGAGCCTTTTTGGCCTCACACAGGTCTTCTCTTTATTTTTGTTGTTTACACACAATTTTGTTACTTATAATATCTTAGATAAACTTAAAAGCATGAAAGATCATCCTTTATTGTTTTCATGATTTTGTTAGGTTTAATGTTCTTTCTTTACTGTTTGTATTTCCTGTGTGTGTCCCAAATAAAATGTTGTTCTTTCTTTCTTTCATAGAGCACAATATCATCATCACTTCACTATAATTCACCTTCGTTTTAGTCACTTCGTCTTGAGCACGCGTGGTGATCAATGCTCGTGCCTTCACTGTATGAGAAAAGGCATTTGCCGTCTAGTGGGACCATAATAGGCTGGTGTTATGAAGATTTTATGCTACTTGTTCTCTAACCTCGTGAAAGCTGAGAAAGAGAAACAAATTAAATATCTCGAGATTGCACACGAGGTTGTTGACATTTGGAATGTGCGCTCGGCTGTCACTGTGCCGATTGTCATATCGGCCAATGGCCTGATGGCCGAAAGCCTCGATCAACATCTCTCGAAGCTCTCGTTAGGCAGTTGGATCAAGGGACTAATTCAGAAGGCAGTACTCCTCGATACGGCCCGTATCGTGAGGAGGTTCCTGTCTCTGGAGCCCTAACCCCCGGTAGCTTAACTATTTTTTATTGATTTTTATAAAAAAATATTTAAAAATGTATTTTATAAGTATAAAAATAAATAAACGACATAATATTAATAAAACCATTTATTCCCAAAATATAAACGGGTTACACTTTTATAACATTCGTTAAATATCCATTTCATGCAGTAATACAATTTAAATTTAGCTAAAATTTTACTTAATAGATTTACTTATTAATTTGGTATTTAAATGTTATTTTTTGTAAATTATCTGCCGTTTGAATTCATTATACATGTACTGTACATGTAATGTACGAGTAAGTACTTACCTATATTTAATTTTAAAGTACGAAGCGACATAAATCTCTACACCCTAGGTAAGACTCGGATAATTTATCTCTTTTAAGGTAATTAGCCTAACGATGCATACGTAAACTAATTGAAAAACTTCATAAACCAGCAATGCGTACTTCAAAAAAATACCCCTCTTTTGACTTAATCATACCACGCTAATTTAAGCTCTGTGCAAATTTACTTTATCTAAAAGGCTAATATTATAAATGAAGTAAAAATTCATAGTCGTTTATAATACAAGAGATAGGTATTATATAAACGAATTATCGTCATTTCAAAGAGGGCGATGGAAAGAAGGCTCTATAATGGTATTGCAGGGGTGCGTCAAGTGACGGTCTCGATGCCATCCATTATAACAGTGTCCTTATTCTGTGACAGACTGTCTACTGAGAGTACTTACGCATTTCAAGGTAATTTTTTTGTGATATTATTAAAGGGAAGCTATTTTGGGAACAATGTATTTCGAGTATCGACTAAGAAAATCTTTTAAGAAAACATTTTAGTTCAGTATTTCAAAGTAAATACGATATTATTATTCCAAAGATGTAAGTGGTTTTGCATGAAAAACGATTCTTGATAAAGTTGCTCTTGTGACGGATTTAAATGATTATTTCTGGGAAGTGAAAATTATAATAGAAGTAAAAAAGGATCGTTGCTGAAATCACTCGCACCGAAAATATTGAAGTCGTGGAATTCTACGAAAGCTCTAAAGTAAACAGAACAGTAAAATGAAACAGAAGAAATTTTAAGAACATAAACTAAAAAAAAACTCAAAACAACACGTGCAGAGGCTCAATCTGAAACGTGGTATAAACAAAAAAATAATTAAAAAAACAAAAACAAAATTTTAATTACAAAAACTAAAATCGCAGAGTGCAGAATAGGGACACAGAAGACGTTGCGTACACATTGCCAAGAGCTGCATTCATTAACTAATGTATAGACTTTCAAAATATTTACTCATAAATTTTGCTTAAGGGAAGGGAAAATTTGGCGGAGAATGTCGAGTGTATAAGGGATGGTTATTAAGGATTCATTTTTTTAAATATTTTTTTACATTTGTTTTGGCTTAGAGCCTCTTTGTAATCCAAGAGATTATTTTAATGGTCGCTGTGGTAATTCCAAAGTAAAACTTTTAATATTTATTGGTTAAATTCATTGTACCATCGCGGACATTGGGGGTTGACCACTTTTCAACCATATTGCTAGGGGCATAAGGTGTCCACCGCCATTGTCCGCGTTTGTATCTAAAAGTGATCAGGTGCATTCTGTAGGTACCACATACTTACAAAGAAGAAAGAATTGTCGAAGTAATCGAAAAGCATACCTATAAGGAGAGAAATACGCACTAAATTCCAACGCAACATTCTGGGAATTCACTACAATATATTAATTCAAAGATGTATGTTATTTCTACTGGATAGTTAGTCATTGTTTAGTATTTCCTTAGGTTTCAGAGAAATTCTTAAGTTAATTGAAGTTTCATACAGTTATTTATTGGCGCTTTATAAGATCAAATTCTAGGAATATAATTCCATCAGAGTTTTGAAATGCTGTTTAAGACACATTTATTGCGTAAAAGTATAATTTCTAGGTATATAAGAGACATACCTAGAAATTATACTTTCAACTAGTCTAGGTACAGTCCGGGAAATTATTTTTTTAACAAACTTAACTACCAATTTAAATTGTCCATAAATTCAAATCACAACTTTCATTCTTTGACAGTTGTATGAAATGGATATAGCATGGCAAATTGCCGAAGTGTGTCAATTTGATAAACAATTAATTTCCCCGACTTTACAAATCAGTACTACATTGCTTATCTAAGAATCTCAACATGAACTAGCGTGACCAAAATGCGATTGAGTTTAAATCTACCACCTAGATTCTAGAGCAATGAGTAATTATATCGCTTTTAATTTTCAACGTGATTATATGCTTAAAGCTTTAAACTTGTTGATAAAGCTTTAACATTGACTCTTTTCAATTAACTTAAGTTTTCCTCCATTTACATTTAGGTACTGATTATATTGACTCTTTAACCCATTAATACTGACTGCCTCATTGATCTAGTTTAGTGGTCGTGGCCCGTGGCAGTGGTAACCGCCGCGACTTACGACTTGTAGGTCGTAGGTTCAAACCCAGACAGGCGCTATAGCATAATCAGCCTGTAGTGTTGGGATTTCATAACTGCTGGGATACAGGCCTCCTTCGACAGGGAGTGGGCTGTACAGTCAAGAGCACTTCAAAATGTGATTTTCTCCTACTGTATTGATTGTAATTTTATGTGGTTACGAACGTTGTATTTTGCAACTGTTATGAAGAAGGTCATATTTCAAAGTTGCAATCAATATTCCACGAGAAAGTCGCTTTTCAATTTTTCTAAGTGTATACTTATTAGTGCTCGTGACTGTACACTACCACGCGGGCCTAGTGCGGGTTGCTAGATGTCACATGTCTTTTTTGTTCTAGAACATGCCGGTTTCCTCTCCATGTTTTCCTTCACCGTTTTGAGAGCCGTGGTGATGATCTTATTTGCATAAGTAAAGCGCCTGCCTGGGTTCGAACCCACGACCTACAACTCGTAAGACGGGGCCGATACCACTTGGCCACCAGAACTCCTGCTTTACTTTGTGAAAATTAATGAATCACCAATGCTCGCAGAATGGTGAAGGAAAACATCGTGAGGAAACTGGCATGTCCTAGAACCAAAAATTCGAAGATATGTGACATCTACCAACCCACACTGCGCCCGCTTGGTGAATTACGGCCCACTCCTTCTCACAGAGAGGAGGCCTGTGTCCCAGCAGTGGTAACATTGTAGGCTGATTATGCTTTGTGGTTGCAAGCACGAGTGCTGAACGTGTCATTGGGTGTTACTGTCCGTTCCTCATTAGCACTCCGGAGTCTGGATTTGTGCCCGGTTGATGGCAAAAGGCTCGCCCCCTATTACATGGGACTTAAATATAACTGCCTATCACTTCGCGGAAAAAACCGTGATGTTATGTATTGTAACACAATTACATTACATACATACATTATCAGCCTATAATGTTCCCACTGGTGGGACACAGGCGTCCTCTCTGTGAGAGGGAGTGGGCCGTAATCCTCTACGTGGGCCCGTCGGTAACACATTTATTAAACTATAATACACCACAAAGCTAAAATATACTAATTAATAACATAAATCTCTATACAAAACAATGCCCTTGCACAAAGTCCATGACACATTTAAGTATATTTTTATCATTATCTTTTAATTCTTCATGAATTGAGTTAAATGGGTCCGTCAGAGGCACAAAGACAAGCTTTAACCACGGTTTTAACTCAGATAAAGTCATTTGGAGTGCACATTTTAAAACTACATTAATAACCTGCTAGAAGGAGACGGGGAACAATCTCGAACTCAAAAGTTTGACAAGGATTATTTAAGTGACTAGATGTGCTACTTAATTAGATTAATTATTTGACTCATAATTTATTTATAGCTATTTGATTTTATTAAAATATTGCTCTACTTTAAAGTATGGAAGTTAGAGGTCCCTTCTACGGTGGCAACTTTTCGCGTCCGGCTCTGGTCCGGGCCATGGTAAGGAGCGAGAGGGCATGGGAAGCCGTCACCTCCTTCTGCGACGCAGTAACGCTCGCGAAGGAGGAGGCGGAACGCGTGAGGGAGAGGCAAAATTCGCGCCCTCACGCCCCTAGCCGCCGCAGGAGACGCCCTGGGCGTCGAGAATCCCAAGCCGATTCCCGGCCACCGTAGGCGCGGGCTTGCGGCAATCGCGAGCAATGGGTAGCTCGCCGTCCGGTAAGGACCAGACCCGAGTCGACGGCGCGTTGTTTTCCACGCGCGCCTCAAAGAGATGTCTGCACCAATGACGGGGTCCGCTAGAGCCGATGCCTGCCAGGGTTCCGGGAAAGTCCGAAAGAGTTACCGTGGCCCCTGGCACAGGCAACTGAAGGAACACGGGTGGGTTTTAGTCAGTAAGGGCGCCACACCCTCCCGCTCCGCCCAGAGCGGGAGAAGTTTTTTGATGATTTCCAACCCTCAAAAAAAATAAAGAAAACAGGGGTCCCTTTTACGCCATGGAATCTCTAGTTGGTGATCAATTTAAGCGCACACCCCGGATTCCTTTCCAGCCCGACTAGCTGTGTAGGTTATACACCTTCTTAAGTCCGCAGACTGCGTCGCAAAAATAATAGCATATCAAATTAGGTATCATTTCTAGTGTTTTTAAAGATTATTTTACGAGCAAGTTTACATAAACAGCGCAAGTCATCTTAGGGCACGTAGACGCATCAGCCCACAACAACGAAATTAAGCATAGGCCGCGACGGTTGACACATTGCCGAGTTGCTTTGACGTCTGAAAGCTGACTGTATCCTATAAACAGATCCCTTACTAAATTAGTCGTCATTTCCAGTGCCCTAACTCAAAGTTTACAAGCAACTGCACAGAGACAGTGCAAGTCTAATATCTCAGGGCGTCGAGACAGCGCGGCGCAATCACGCCGCCGCGCCCCTGACGTGTCAGCCCGAGTTGCTTTGTTGCCTGACATTTTCTTGTTAACAGCACTTCGCTTACTGCGCCTTCCAGTTATGCTTTACAACAATTTTTGTCAGTTGTGTCTAGTAAATGGTGTTACAGAAATATAGGACGTGGAAAAGCCTAAAACAGTTTTAATATTTTAACTAGTATTGTCACTAATATGCTAAACCAGGAGTCACCAAATGGCGGCCCGCGGTCTGGATCCGGACCACAAACCTATTTTTTTTTTATCCTAAGTAAACAGTATTTACAACCAAAACTTAATCTAAAAATTATATTAAAAAACATTTTTGTGTTTTTGTTTGCGCCAACGTTACTCTATAGTCTATACCGACTAAGACTAGGACCAAAGACGCAGTCAGATATTAACATTGCTAAAATATCCTTGCTGGGTGAAAAATACGCACTGCCACTACCAAAAACTACATAAGTTTTCATAATGGCGTCAGCTTCGAAGGTCGTTGACTGTTTGAATATAACATTATGTACCAGAATTACTAATTACTTTGTCGACTTTAGAAAGACAGTACAAAACCAACAAAAATAAAACCTATTTTGTTAATTTTGTTTATTATTCGTATAGTATCTACATAATAAAAAATATTTCTTTTTGTTTATTTCTTAATTGATATTTTTTAATCTTGGTTGATAGTAACCGTCTACTAAACGGACCGCAACGGTCATATTATTTTAAAAAACGGACCCCCAATAAAACTTATATTAGTGATCCCTGCGCTAAACGTTGTCTACCTAATGAGACAATAGTGTACCTACCTATTGATAAAATTTATAAACCTAAAAGATGTAGGTACTTATCTGAACAACAGAACTTAAGCAACAGTTTTAACTTATTTTTAAGCGTGGTTAAACAGTATAATTACTTTAAGTTGTCATCAAATTATATTAAATCCTCGAGACATTCAAAACAACGTACACACACACGTTTACACTGACCTCTCATTGTAAGGGAATTCTGTACAATGCGAGATCAGATTCTACTGGAAATGTATAACTTGATCTTGTTGTACCTACAATATTATTTGTAAGGAAAAAAGTTTATAAACCGAACAAGTCCTTAGGGCATCAAACATCCAATATAAATATACGACGCTCAGCTTGTTATTCAACCGATTCTTACTACCTACCTCATTTTCTATCATAAAACCGCGGCCCGTTTAATAACATGTTGTGATATCGTAATACGGCATTTCTCGTGTCAGCCATGTCAATTAAAGTGACGTTAAAACGTGTACAAAGACGTCACAACATAACAAATCCCTCGTTACTTCCCAAATTACGTGCTTCATATAAATAGGATTAATTATTGAATATCATACCCTTTTCAGAAATGTTAAGTCATGTCATGAGATTTGATATGAAAGCTCACTCGTGTAGAAGTCTAAACATCGTGTAAAAAGTTTTATCATTAGGTATGGTTCATGTCAGACTTTCAGAAATTATCTGTCATTTTCGTTTGTTTCTCATCTCTCCATTAAACGATGTATGAAACTGATTGAAATCGTCGTACTAAATAATTCCCGAACACGCTCTAACAAACACGTTGAAAATCCAGCTCAGCGAAATATTCTAATAGAGAAACATTTCAATTCCCCGTAAAAAGCTTTATCTTTTCTCACTCGAATAACCCGTAAATGCGGATGCGGTGGCTTCTACCCGCCGCACGCCGCGCCGCTTGAATGAATGCCGGTGGCAGGGCAGTCAGGGCGGTGGCATTGTCCGTCACTCCGCGCGAATACGAACGGCGCGGTCTCGGACGTCGTCTGAGGCGCCGCACCGACGTCCACAGACGTTATTTAGGGCTTCATTGTGCCATTGGCCATTCAGACCGACAGTCGCGATTTGACTGTTGATAAGCACGGATTGTTTCGACTGATGAACTGTCACATTATCTCTTTAAAAAGCTTATTCAAATAATGAACGAAAAAAAATCAATTTACGATCCGTTTACGAGACATCGTCTAGCTGTCCTCATCGAATATATTTAGTGTCAAATTAAGCGGCAAAACACATCATCACTAGTGAATTGATTTTACAGGCTCATTCATCAATCTTTTCGACTTATTGATTGATGATTGCTCGTCCCATTGGCGGAAAGTAATTAAAAAAACTACGTGCACGGCATATCTCCGCATGATGGTCGTACATGTTTGATGGCTGGTTTAAAATGGCCCATGGCAGCGCTTTAGGGTTTTGTTCGGTGTACTTACATCTAATGTTAAGATTTTGGGAGAGAGAGCGGTCAATTAACACTGGTGATGCATACGTCGTTGGAGTCAAATTATTTTATTATCAAGTGTACAAACCAAAAACTTAAACGATGTGTGCCATTTTGCGATGACAGGTTATTTATTTTGAACGGAATACACAAAGTGATTTCGGTTGAGGTCGTGTGAGATTGCGAATCGATCTTCCTCTTTACTAATGATGTGTTATACACTGGTACACTGGCACCTTATAATACATTCTGTTTTATAGGAATCAATAAAGTTTTTGTAGTGTTACTGTATTTTGCGCCATCACTATTGATTGCACAGCTTTAATATATATTGGTGTTAAGAAATAAAGCGAACCTTGTTTTATTCGCTACCGCGTAGGTAACTAACAACTAAGTCTGTAACCGGTCAAACTCAGGTTTAGCCGCGAGACTGCTTGTAACCGTATTACGGAATATTAAACTAATGTTGCAAATGGCGTCACGTTATATCAGAGTAATTTGTACTTTGAAATGACTGGCCACGCCTTTCCCTGTTTATATAAATTTATATTTACTGGTTATAATGCCGTGTTATAACTTGGATAACTACGAAACTATCCAAGCTGTAATCCTTACATACTTACCTACTTTATGTTACGTCTACGTTTATGAATGCTTTTATTGTGTAATGGTACCTATTTGTGGTAAAGTAATTTTATTCTAGGTGCACCCGTCTTTACATATTATGATGATAAATCATAATATGTACAAAATATTTAAAATAAAAGAGTAACGGCGGATTTTTTTCCCATTCTTCTCCATACGAAACTACCTTTTGGAAGGGGAGACTAGAATCAATTCTATTTTCTTGTTAATTTTTACGTTCTTATGTGCCTTTTATTTTCTGTCTATTCTCGTGGAACGAGCCGAAGTCTCACATGTCACATCCACATTCAAATATGGATAGTTATCAACTACATTCAAGGAAGGTATTATTATATAGCTAGATGTAGATTTCGGAACGGAATTCACTAGTTTCGAGAATAAATAACATTATGAATGAACAGAACCCAGTACTCATATAATTACTGAAATAAATTAGAAGATTCTATTCGATCTAATTTAATCGACAAATCCAATTGAAATAATGACAATCAGACTTTTTTAAGTACAAGATTTAAAAAAAATACTGTAAGAAGTGTCTTCACTTTTTTATTTTTTAATAAAAATATATCGTCGATATTTAAGTTGAATCGTCGAACTTTGATAGACTAACTTTTTATGGACAAACGGCAGTCAAAGTTAAATTATATTTATGACAGGTGTTAGATGTTCTGAAAGTCATAATTTAACGATGTAGATGTAGATATGACGGCTCAAAAGTGTTTTTGACTGCTTGCCAATAAAGTAAATATTATACAAACTTGACATTACTTTTGATACCCAGGACTAACTTTAAATTATTTTATGTTAAACCCTTTCAGTATTCAATCAAGGTCATTTAGTTCCATATCGATCTAAAATCAATCTTAGTTTAGATCGTTTTGTATTTTTGGGTCAGTTTACATAATGATAATAATAAAAGGCTTATTGCAGAAACTAGTACAATTTTACAGTAAATCTTACATAGGAACCTCCTTTTAAGTAAAAGATATATACCTGTGCTAAGAGATCCCGCTCTTCAATGTCAAATTATGAAATGATAAAAGTGGTGTACAAAAGAAAACTGAAATTAAACAAAAAATTACAAGCAAAATCTCAAACTAAACAAGAAGACTTGAACTATAACTAAAAAAAGAGAATAGATAAAGTAACTTAAAGATATATCCTAAAATAGTGTGTTTGAGTGTGTGTGTGCATGAGATTGTGTGTATGTGTGTGCGTGTGTGTATAATTTCAACTCATATTGACGACTCTTGCAGCAATAATTAAATATCATCATCGGTCTTCAGTTTTAGTTTTTTTTTTTTGAACTATTGCCTTTTTGCAGTCTTTAATAGTCATAGGATAGACGTTAATTATTTTACAATACAGGGCAGCGGAATTTGTATTCAATTGTCTTTTGGCATTTGCAGTTTTAACGAAATTTACTGGTGCAACACTGTATTTTTGTCTTCTTTCCTGATGGTGAGGGTCATAGGGCAGGACTTTGTGTAATTTTAAGACAGCATGGAGTATGTATAAATTTCTGACTGTGATAATACCGTTAAGGGAGTATAACTTGAGTGAGTATATCTCGTATATAGTCGTAATATAGTTGGGAATCTGTGTGGTTTGGTATGTGATGCGGCGACCTAAGCCATGGGGCGAAATTTTCTAAGTGGACTGTATGAGGGGCGGTTCCGTGATACAAGTAGGTGTTGGTGGTGTGGGAAAATGATGATGGTACCTGCTTGGTGAGCTATGGCGGAGACACGGTGCGAAAGGTTTCCTTAGCCACGTGGCGGCAGCGCTTCCAGGATGTCCCTTACGGACGACAATCTGCACTTTCCACAACACACAGACACGCACTTGCACAGTGTAATAACAATCTTCGTTCTTCGCGGTGGAATTTGAGTTCCTTTCGACTTTGGCTTTATTTTTACCCACAGGCGTCGATGTCGGTTGAGAAACTAGCCAGTTTCCAATGGCGGCAGCGTTTATGCTATCGCGAATCTTCCTTCTTGCTCTCGCTCAAGCATTATAAGGATTGCATAAGGGAGAGGGAAAGCGGAAGGATTTTTTTGTTACACAGATACTAATTAGAGTTGCCAGTAATTAGGCATGGGACCTAGACCTAAATAAATTATGGCGTTAACAGTATGCATGACCTTGATAAGAGATCTCTGTGCTCGCTCTAGCATAATAGCATAACATAACGCCTATAATCCCCGAAGGGTTAGGCAGAGGGTGTACTTATAGTACCTACACCAGTAATGCCAGTAATGTTTAAGTCCCATGTAAAAGGGGACGAGCCTATTGCCATCAACCGGGCATAAATCCAAACTCCGGGTTGCATCTGAGAAATTCCTGATTGAAAAAGCCAATAGCACTTTTTTCCCGACCTGGGAATCGAACTCAGGACCTCATGCTCAGCAGTAGCACTTACGACCACAAGTAAAGTAAGGCAGTCATTGGTTCAGTGGACCAGTGTACGTGTCTAGATAAGATAAGATTTATTTATTTTTATAAACATGGTATATACATACAAGAGCATGCAAGATGATAATAAATTACATTATACTCCAATCATGTTTAGCCTTATAATATATTGGCGTACAAATATTTTATTCACATTACTACTTTTAATCAATAGAAATTATAAGTAAATTAATATCAGACAGGTTTTTCGACAAAAAATTCAGACACACTATAGTAAGCTTTTTGCGATAAAAACACTTACAACTGACACTGATCTACTATTATAATTATTTTTCAAGATACTGTGGTGTAAAAGACGTTCAAACAAATTATTTTTATACAAATCAATTGCAGTATTCTCTCAAAACAATTTGTTTGCAAAACGATACATCAACATTTTCCTAATCCCCCCAATACCTATTAACTCTAAATCTATGCGCTACTGTACAATCAGTAATCTACAAACATATAAGGCTCTATTAACCTAATACGTGTTCCTATTTATTACGTAGTGACGGCGAACGGCTTACTCCTTATAAAAGGTTGTTTTGATAACAACCAGTAAAACTATAGACTCGTATTCGACTGCTCGGTTTATGGAGGAGCTTTGAAATTAGCGATTTTGAGTTGGATTTCTGCTAATCAGTGTGGCGGTGTATAATAAAACTATTCATTGATGAGGTCTAAAGATCCTTTAAAGACAAATTAGTTTTAAGTAAGAGCGTTTAAATTATAATAAGATTTATAAAAAGAGTTTGTAACCAGGTGAGCCCGAAAAAGTTTCTAAGTAAGTAGTTGTTTATCAAATTAACTACAAACTCAATTTGTCCGTATATTCGACTCACAACACAACTGCCGGTATTATACAGTTGTATAAAATGTTTATGTAAAGATCTAACTCGGACTTTAAACAAAAAGCAGTGGACTGTAAAAATAACTTTTATTGAATTTCCAAAATACAAAGTACACATAGAATTTAGTTGGCGCGCGTGTGTCGTCAGTTGCGATCATTGATGAAGTATCGGGCCGACGCGACGGCGCGGCGCGGGCGCCCGAACAGGTTATGAAACGGAAAAATTAAGTAGGTTGTCAACTTGATAAGCAATTAATTTCCCTGATTCTACATCTCAATCAGTTTTTGCAAAATCTCTGACTTGAGTATCTCTTCTTTTCCTTTCCTTTTTTTTTTCCTACACCTGACAAGAATACCAAACAGACGCACAATGTGCGGCTAGAATACAATAAACACAAATTCTTACGTCAAGACCTGTTGCCTACCTGTTCCACAACGAACATTATAATAGACAGAACAATTAACCTCACCTTGACACTGTTTCCTTCCTCCCAGTAATTTGTTCATACCCGCTGTTTCCATACCCCCACACAACACCGGTCAACCGCCCCGGCCGTGTTCAATTAAACCAGTGGCGAGATATCCACCGTCACGTACCGGTAACGACGATTGTATCTTGTCACATCTGTAGTCCGGACTGTATGACCTCCAGTTTTAATTAGTGCACATTTCCGTCCCCTCATGTACTCGTAAGAGTAAGGACTATTGGCTAATCTGTTAAGGTAATGAATTAATGATGGTTCGTGTCGTGATTTTTGAAGTGATCCGATTTAATTTAAGGGAATCGAAATCCTTGGTAACTATTGGTAAGTTATTTATTTATTTTAAACTTTTCGCACACAAAAAGATACAAAAGGCGAACTTAATGCCTTTGAAGTTCTCTAACAGTCAACCAAGGGTGGTGAAGAGATTAGATGGCAGGTCCTTTGGTTTAAAGGAATAATGGTAAAAAATATTAAAAATATATCATGATGAATTATAAATAAAATTATGTACACAATTACATAAATAGGTTATAAGGTTATAATTATTACACATATATACATATTTACTATAATATAAACTTATTATAATATATACATACGATAGAAATTCGAGGGTGAGAGGTATTGAGATGACTCTGTGCTATTTGTTTTGAAAATAACTCAGCGCTTAAATGCATATCGACTGGTGGTCGTCCTGATATCAAGAGAAAGCGCTGTTTTGATGCAAATATTGAATATTAATGTTTAATTGATGGCTGTCCGATATTCTTCTTTGCTCTAAGAGTCTAATAGCAAATAACTGCACATAAGGCCTTAGCAATTTCTTCATCGTACTTCATGTCAGCACTATAGAGAGAAGTTTAGCCAGTCCAGTCACCAATTTTGGTAGCGTAGCCAACTAAGGTTTTGGTCTGCCCAGAATGCATGGGTCGTGATGAATGCAATAATTTTGAGTTTATTCGAAATTAGACAGACTTGATACAGGCATTGGACTAACATATTTTGGAGTCCTGCATCTTCCTGGTCTCTATCAATACAGTCTAGGTCCTTTTGTACCGATCTTTAAGCTATGTAGGTAGAAGTGGTTACAGAAACTATGAGATGCATGAACTAATTATTCAATAACATCTGTAGTACAGTATGTCTTTAAGTTTTGATTACTGTACGTGGCCTTACAGGAGTTTCCGTTTACCGATGTGTATTTGTGTTTATGTTGAATGAATGATATGACTTTTTATGTTTTATTGAGGTCAGTAGCTATGAATAACTTAACACGGAAAAAAATACACGGGATACAGTAGACATTAGTTTTGTCAAGATCGCATATGACACCGAAATGTGCAGTCATTCAAGCTTAGGTATTGTACAGACAAAATAGAGATGTTTGAATGTTATATACCTAAAAAACCTAAATGATCTTGTATGGTTGATATATCTTTAATCCTACAGGCTCCTATCATTGTCCCTGCTTGAATGTAGGTGACAGCCTTCTTTGACATTCTTCACTATCTTCTAGCTGAAAAAAGATGTAGAATAAATTAATAACTGCCGTTTAATTTGCAATTCCACCATTCAGAGGACCAGTCACCATTACATAGTGATCGAAATTTCGCTACAAAACCCGAATTCTTCAAATAAAATTCTCAGTAATTCCAAATTGCTTTTCTAAAATAGATAAGAAGGAAACCAATTATTATCGAATCCAATAGCTTGCTTATTAACCCTCACAATGCCGATTGGTCGTTACCGGCTAGTTTGCAAGCAAATTGCGTATTTAATTTTATATTAGGTTACGACTCGGATCGATTTTAAAAGCCGTGATTATACTTTTGAATCTCGTTTTCGAATTATAAATGGCCAGTGGTAATAAAAAGCTTGTGTTAGTTTGTATTGCTGATAGAGAAGAAATAATAGACTGGGATGATTTTTTAAGAGTTTGCAGCTTGTTTTAAATATTAGGTTTTTTTTATACTAGCAATTACATGTTAAGAGTGAATGATAACGTGACTATTAAATGGAATGGTCAGGGGAGAATTGAAGAAGAAAACGTGTTGTGCCGACCTTAGGCAGCTTAAAGAAAATTACGAACGAATGGAATAATTAGAATAGACCGTACGAGAAAAGATTATTACAGTGTTGTTCCGTAGCTTCAGACAGATTCCAAAAACTGCCATGTTTGAAAATAAAATGTACCTTATTACGAAAATACGCGTAAAAACGTTACGACTACGAAAGAATAATAAACAGTAGATCAATCGTTTTGTCTTCATTTCACCACACGTCATCGTAAAATCTTGAAGCCAATGAAATGATAGCATTACAGAAGTAGTTCCACACTACTTACCATAAAAATAGAGTTGTAAAACGTTTCTCTATTCAAGTAAAATAATAGAAATAACAGCTTTGAAAGGTCGAACTTTATGTTAGACATTTTTATAGGCTCATTCACCCTTAGTCAGCAGCTAGATTTTATAGCACTTTTGCTAGCGGTTTCGTCTGCATATATTTCAATTTTAGTTTTACTACATATGTTTTGGCTATAAAACACTTTTCATTCTGTTTATTCCCAGGAGCAAATGTGTTGTGAGCCAAGCATTCATACTTTGAATTTGAACCAGCTTTACTAAGTTTAACAACATGAGTAAAGAATTGGAACAGAGACAATGCTTCCAAGGAGCGGACAATTTTTTTACCTATGTTGGTAGGGTTGGCACGGGGATAAAAATAAATGCACACAATTTTTATCAGCTTTTTAATAAATATGATGAATATTTTTTTTAACAAATTACGTACCTACTCTAAATATTTATATTTTTTGTAATTTTTGTTTTACAATCATTAGATTTTTCAGATCGGATCATTTTGATTAGAAATGGAACTCGTCACCAACGTCATCCAAAAATTTGCTGCAGCTCACGAACACAGAATTCACCGACATGTGAATGTCGAGGCAATTTAGCTACTAGACAACACGGACATTTTGTGTAGGCTAAAGAGAACTAAACCATTTCAGTTAGTTTTGTGTTAAAAAAGTGAATGAATAATAGTAACAATGCTATGCTATACATGTAACACATGAACATAGTGTTTTTACCAATTATCAGACTCTATGAAAGTGTTACGCAACTGTGCAAAAGTGCAAATAGACACTATTCTTAATTATAACGTAAAAAAATAGAGTTAGAGTTAAGTTGCTTATTAGTCTATTAGGCTAGATTGTAATAAACTATTAAGAACATTAGTTCTTATTAAAAACAAAAAAAAAAATTTTTAATAAAAATAAAACAAAAAAAAATCCTATAAAAAAAAATTGTGCCTTTGAATTTGTCAAGTATTAAATATTTTACAGTTCTGTTTATTAGCAAACTTAATAAATGGTGTTTCGAAATGATCCTCTCTGTATTGTTGCCTTGTTTTGTCATCAACAAGTTTTGGAAAGAGATCTTCTCGCCCGACAGCTTACGCCTGTAGTCTGAAATAAAATAAAAAACCCTTAGACCTACGCAGGTATTTAATTTATAAAAATAAATTATTCAATCACCAATATGTAGGTAGGTATTACATACGTACGTATCTTAAATTATAAGAACACCAATCATCTGGCATTAATTGTAAACAATACTTAGTTCCCATTTACGCATTTCACAAAGCAATCTTTTATCAAATTTAGAGGATACATGATATATAATTCCCTCCACCCTAGCAACTCTGCCAGGGGGGGTAGTGCGGTTATAATTAAAGAAAACATTAGTCACTACGTGCAGTGTAAATATGAAGAAGAAGACATTCAAGCAGTGGCAGTATCTGTTAAAACTAAGTTTTGTCAAGTGTCCATTGCAGCCATATACTCGCCTCCTAGGCACATGATAAGAAAAGAGCGATACTTACATCTTTTTGAATTATTAGGCCAGCGATTTATCCTAGGCGGCGATTTTAATGCTAAGCATACGCATTGGGGTTCAAGACTTACTACAACTAAAGGAAGACAGCTCTTAAGTGCAGTTAAAGAAACACATTGTGAAGTAATGAGTACAGGCAAACCTACATACTGGCCCACTGACCACCAGAAAATACCGGATCTTATAGATTTTTTCATCTGCAAAAATATATCCACCAATTACATCAGTTTGGAGGAAAGTTTTACTATGAACTCTGACCATTCTCCGATTATACTAATGCTAAGTCAAAAAATCCTATTAAAAGAAAGCCACTTAACCTTGGTTAATAAGTCCACAGATTGGGACAGTTTTGCTCTTGATCTAGATAATATTATCGACCTTAAAACTCCGATAAAATCGCAAGATCAGCTTGACTCAGAAGTAAACAAATTTATTATTAATATTCAACAATGTGCGTGGAGCAATACACCTCAGCTAAAACGCAAATATAAGGGATTTATCCATCCTAAAGAAATTGTGGATTTACTATCAGAGAAAAGAAAACAAAGGAAGTTGTGGCAGCAAACAAGGTTCCCGCGTCATAAAACAACACTAAATAACCTAACTAAACGACTAAAGAGAAAAATTCTACAATTTGAGGATGAATCTCTGAATACCAACCTTCTTCAGCTTACCAATGACAAATCAACGGATTACTCACTTTGGAAAGCAACGAGAAATCTAAAAAGGCAGATTATACAAATACCGCCCATCAGAGATAGCAACGGAAAATGGGCAATAAGCAATGACCAAAAGGCGTTCCGATTTGCTCAACATTTAGAAGAAACCTTTCAACCCAACGAAAGCTCTGTAGAAATACATGAGAGTGTAAATTTATCTCAAAACCAAAGAATCAAGCTTGTGACTCCTAAGGAAGTAATGAGAGAAATTCAAAACAACATTAGCTCAAAAAAGTCTCCCGGTTACGACCTCATCACAGGGGAAATTCTAAAACGCCTCCCACGCAAAGCCATAGTAAAGCTGACCAAACTAATAAATGCTTCATTTATCTTAAAATATGTACCTGAGCCATGGAAGGTTGCTGAAGTCATTATGATTGCGAAGCCTGGGAAACCTCCCCACGAAGCATCATCATACAGACCCATTTCTCTGTTACCCGTACTATCAAAGTTATTTGAAAAACTGTTATTAAAACGGATAAAACCAGTAATAGAAGATAAAAACCTAGTTCCAGATCACCAGTTTGGCTTCAGAGAAAAACACTCAACGTTAGACCAGGTACATAGAATAACTAATGTTATTGAAAAAACGCTAGAAAATAAAGAAGTCTGTGCTACCGTGTTCTTAGACGTCGCGCAAGCTTTTGACAAAGTTTGGCATGAGGGTCTCATATTTAAGCTCAGACGCATGCTACCAGAATTTGTAGATATCCTAGAGTCGTATTTAACTAAAAGAATGTTTAGAATACGCCAAGAGGACGCATATTCCGAGCTAAAAACCATAAAAGCTGGGGTGCCTCAAGGAAGTGTGCTTGGCCCAATTTTGTACTTGTTATACACTTGTGACATCCCAGAGCTGGAAAACAGCACCATAGCGACCTTTGCAGATGATACTGCTATTATGGCCACCGGATCAAGCCACAGAGAAGCAGTAGAGAAAGTTCAACTAGCTGTGAACAAAGTTTACGACTGGACACAAAAGTGGAAGATCAATCTGAATGAGTCAAAATCAGTTCACATTAACTTCACAAACAAACACAGTGACTACCACCCACTCTACATAAATGGTATGCAAATACCTTATGCTAATACAGCCAAATACCTTGGCATAACTCTCGACGCCAAGCTGCGTTGGAAAGCCCATATCAAAAAGAAAAAACAGGAACTCGATATTCGTTATAAACGTTTGCATTGGTTACTGGGAAGGAAATCCTGTTTATCAATACATAATAAGCTGATAATATACAAGCATATTCTGATGCCAATTTGGACGTATGGTATCCAACTTTGGGGCTGTACTAAGCCAACCAACGTCAAAATAATTCAACAGTTCCAAAATAAAGTACTCAGGGCTGCTGTAAATGCACCCTGGTACATAAGAAACGATGACCTCCACCGTGACCTCGACATGGAATTCGTCACCACCATCATACAAAAATTTGCTGAAGCCCACGAACACAGACTCCATCGACACGTGAATGTTGAGGCAATCCAGCTGTTAGACAACACAGGCATAGTGCGTAGACTAAAGAGAACTAAACCATTTGAATTAGTGTAGTGTAAGTGAATCAATAATAGTAACAATGTTGTGCTATTTATATAACACATGAACAAAGTGTTTTATCAATTTTACCAGACTCTAAGGAAGTGTTACGAACGTGTGTAAAAGTGCATACCTAATTATGGACACTATTCTTAGCATTAACATAATTTATAACGTAGCATAATAAGTTAGATTTAAATTGTTTATTAGTCTTCTTAGGCTAGATTGCAATTAACTAGTAAGAACTTGGTTCTTACTAATAAGGGAAAAAAAAAAAAAAAAAAAAAAAATACTTAGTTCCCAAATTGTCGCTATTTTTACTCTTGAACGCATCGTTTACGAGATAGGTACCTACCTACCAACCTATTCTGTGCAACTTACAGAAAAACACACAAAATCCAACGAATACCAAAACAGTTTTTGCGCCACCGAGTAGTTTCTTCCGATGTTGATGTATACAGGGTCAAATTAAATTCGATAGCGTATCTCCGCAGTCGTGCTGGGTTCGATACCCAGCACGATAAAACAAACAAAAAATATAAGAAAAAAAATGTGGGCTCATCACCCGCAGTTAGTGTATTCACTGGAAATATCAGTTAAAAAAATAGTTTTTTTTTGTGTCCAGCACGATAAAACAAAAAAAAATATAAGAAAAAAATTGTTGTCTCATCACAGTCATCACCCGCAGTTAGTGTATTCACTGGAAATATCAGTTAAAAAAATTGTTTTTTTTTGTGTTAACTACACTAGCGTGATTGGTATCGATATGTAAACACAATAAAACATATTTTTCCAACTCATACTTCATGCAACAAAATAAACAGCGGTCGTCGTACCCAAAAAAAAAATTATCAAATCTTTTTAATTGTATCGTGTTAAATATCGATACCCATCGCGTCTGCGGAGTTTCGCTAGCTAATTTAATTTGACCCTGTATATATGATGTAACTATTCATATACGAAATATTTTAAGAGATACACCTTTAACAGGTACAGAAGCCATAGTAACATTTTTTTGTTCAAACCTAGTATGTTATTTAAAAAAAATTATAATTTAAAATTACTCGACACACTTCTTAAATACTGACACCTTCTTATTTTTCATCATCCATTACGCTAGTTTCTACGTAGTATTTACTGTTATTGAAGCGGGCGGCTGCATAAGATGGAGCGCGGTTTTTATGAATTATCAATGAGCAGAACGCGAGTGCGCCGCGCGCGCCTCCATCCCCCGCCCCCGTGCCTCTTCAGTCCCGCACGATCCGCGTGTAGCACCGCACGCGCCTTTGCTAACACACGACTTAGGGCAACAAACGAAACAATACCAAACTATAGGTATACCAACCAGGAGTACCAGGACATAGTGGTGTTCTATAACAAATATCATAGGGAGGCACTAGTATCTACGTCACGAGTGCCGATTGTGATGTGATTCCTCCGGTTCACAATGACATGGAGCTTTCTGTGGTAAGGGAATTCTCAAAAACCGCGTGTAACTGCAATAGTAGGTATGGCTACGACTGCCTATCTCTGGTAAGATTTTGGATTTTTTTATCAGCTGACGGATACGACTCGACACACTCGTAACCTCAAAGACGTAATTAACTAATGTGAATTCGAGTTGCACCTATCAGCTGTTTATTAGTATTTACCTAGCTTACAGATGTGTAGGTACTGTGATACCGTGTGTGGTACTGTGTGTTATGATTAAAATTGGTTTTAATCGCAACTAGGTTACTTTTCGTAAAACTTTAAGGAGGGAATTTAATAATGTACGCACGGCTACAGATCAAGCTATACATTTCCAGTATGAGCTGAACTCGCATTGTATAGGATTTCCTTACAATGAGAGTTCAGTGTAAACTGGAAATGTATAGCTTGATGTCGAGGGGTGAAAGGCTATTTGTTTGAAGCGACATTTTGGACGATATTGACTTATATACATATTCGGATTCAGCGAATTTTTCTGCGTCGGCTGAGCCGGGTTTCGTACAATTCTGAGCACTTTTATGGCGCTTAAAACAATGCAATTTTAGTGCATATTTCTCAAACATGATGTATGATCCGACATCAAATTTGCCATATTTTTTTAGTATTTCATTTAAGCTGTACACAAAAACAGAGAATCGAGCATAAGCCGTTATTCACGTCCTAAAATTTCAGTTCGATGGCAGATCAATCGTTTTTCGATATAGCTAACTTTAAATGAAAAGTCTCTTCATACATTTTGCTTACGACTACTTACACATTCCAAATTTTATATATTATTAATAAAAAAATTTTATATATAATATTGCCAAATTCATTAAGACATGTCGGTTCAACCCTTTTCACTGCAACTGTTTTGCACTCAGTTTGGAGCTTCAAACATTATTTGTGTTGTGATTTTGATTAAACTTACGATCTCATTAAGACTGATTGTTAATTAAGTAAAATATAAGTAATAAAAAAAATCTAATTAACACAACTTTTTTTTTCATTCCTGATAATTATAGTAATTATTCACCCATTTCAATACTACAACCTCTTAACTTACTATAAATCTGTCATTATTATCTTGTATCAACAACCAAGTTATATAAACTCATTTCAAAACCTTAGACATCAAACAACTCATTATGTTCATCGTTGCTTAAGCCAACTTGCCTGTATCGTTAATAAAACCCAATTGGTAGTTAAACAAAATAGCCTATTCCTATATTATTGAGTAACGTCGATTCAATAATTTTGCTTTCTCCTGCATAAGTACTGTAAAGTCACTTAAACCATTTTGCCTGCTGCTGATTAGTGACAATGTTGGAAGTTGAATCATTTTTCCTTACTCTAAAAATAAGGCGATACAGATCATTTTGTATTAAGCGACATTTATCTTGGAACTCATAACTGTTTTTTTATTGAAAATTATACAAAAACATTTAGGGATTTTTTGCAATGAAGTTTTGCGATCCCCATTAAAGTAAGAGCAGTAGTTTTTTCATAACGATTTTTTTTCCAAATTTTGAATCTTTAAATGGCTCTCCTGTAAAGTTCGTAAAATGTCGCTTCAAACAAATAGCCTTTCACCCCTCGATGTGTAGCCGTGTGTACTCACTTAGGTTTAGGTGGTTTTGTATTTTAAATTCACATTTAATAATATTGTAAGCGCTAAGCTATTAAAATAAGACTAAATCGAGTTGCTTAGTCTACGCCAGTTACTTTATTTTTAAAATCACCACGCCTGCATTCCCTGTAGAGATAGGCAGAGGTGTATTTTCGTACGTCCACTCAGTTCACCAGTGTTATGGTTAGGTGCCATGTAGGAGGTGAGGGCAGGTGTTTGCGTCCGGCAGCACACAGACAATGGAGTGCTGTAACCGTCAAGACGCGAAATAACTACTACGCTTGCGCGGTACAACACAACCTTACCAACACGGGGCTCGACACCACGGTCTTAGCAGTCCATATAAAAAAAACCGATAACAGCGCCCGGGCAGTAGGTTTAGATCCGAACAAGATCCAGAGGTGTCACTTTATTTTAGGAAAATATATGTATAATTTCATACATATATTTTCCTATAGCAACACTACGATATTCTGATTGTCATTTCTGTCTACGCAAAATGTCTACGATTGTTCAGGTTGAGTTCAACTTATTTTCTTCAAAATCGCTAGCATGAAGCGATCTAAAAACACAAAAGTCCATAAAATAATCTATTCGTATAAAATTGTCGTAACAAAGTATTTATTTTAGTGGGAAGTGACTTTAAAAATAATTTGACTTTCAAGTTCCGTTTTGTAAATATCAGTTTAGAATGGATTTCGATTGTCTGTCATGTCATGGCGCCCGGCTGCGGCCGGCCGGCACACTGACAGTTGTTAGTAATGTTGCGTGGTTTATTTTGCTGTTATTTTCGTGGCTTTTTCGACAACTTTTGCAATGCCAAAGGACACCGATAAGTATCTCTGTTTATTTTGTTTTGACCCGTGCGCACTACTTTGGATTTTGCTTCCGATCCGGGCTTAACGCTATGGCATCTCCGTTCAGATGTTGTGTTCGTCATTGCACTACAATAGGTAGTCAGTTTTTAGTATTCTTATAAAGACTCAATTGTGGACTTTATCACAGAAGTATGTCAGACATTTACAACAAAAAAACATATGCGTCTTTTCAATTGCAGGTGAAGATTGCAACGTAATCGTGATGTGAATCTGTTATTAAATGTCACCGGGACAGAAAATGCAGACAATGATTTTATTAATGAATATTATAAAAATATATAAATAAAATGCGTAAGTACATTTTACTACGGAATGAGTTTTATTTTTATCCCCATAAAACCTGAACTACTGTATTAATAGAATCTACGTTTTCTCTGCACTGATATTAATTTTCCTGTACTGTCATAAACATCAGTAAAGAGAAAACAATAGATGAATTCAAGATATAGTTTTTTTTTTAAATCTTTATTGATTTATTTGGGTTTTTATCCAAATGGATACGCCAACCTTATCATACCTTATACAGCCCACTACGATACAATACTTTAAATTTAAATTAAAAGGAGGATCTTAATCAATATAGTACACCAACTCACTACATCTTTTGACCACATCTGACTTCAAGATATAGTTAATTATGATTTCTGCAAAGGAACCAACTATAGAAGAGGCTATAGGTACTATACTCGCTAGGTAGGTCATACATAGCTGGTTGTAGTTCCTAAAATTATCAGTAGATGACGCTTACATCAAAAGCGACTGACTTCTCTATTCTCATATATAATAATGTGCTCTGTGCTCGACACAGAGTAGACGAGATGCCCCGAAGCGGGCCGCGTCGGGCGGGTCACTCATAGAATAGGGAGTAAAGGTTATATGGAAAATGTCTTAAGCAGTTTTAAAATTATAATAATTAAGTAAAATTAAAAACATGTTGAAAATTAAAAACACATTTGCTGGTACAGAACCTATAGACAGGGTTTCTGTCTAAAGGTTCTGTACCAGCAAATGTGTATCTCTTAAAATATGTTATTACACACGTTATATGTATGAGGTATCTATCTAAGTATCTACCATATTTAAAATAATAAATTATACTTAATCAAGTTAGGTAGATAGGTTAGGTTTGGCTACAGATCAAGCTATATATTTCCAGTATAAGCTGATCTCGCTTTGTATAGGATTTCCTTACAATGAGAGGTCAGTGTAAACTGGAAATTTATAGCTTGATGTGTAGCCGTGTGTACTTCTTACGTGGAGTCTTTGTTCTTATTTTATTTTTTCGTTCTTTGTTTTTATTCGTTCTATTATTGTTTATACACACAGTACAGTAAACCATATAATTTTACACTTTTCTGACGTTAAAACACTATCAAAACGTGAGACAAAAACAAACGCGACGATACGCACAAGCAACGACGGAGCCCTGACTTTGAGCACTGGCCGAGCCAGTGTGAACCGGTTTCTCTCAGTACGCAACGAAGCCGCCAGTGCTCACGCACACACGTGCATCAAGCTTGTAGTAGTGTACCTATCTTAGGTGGGTTTTAGTCAGTAAGTGTCTGACACGCCCTCCTGCTCTGCCCAGAGCAGGAGAAGTTATTTGATGATATCCCACCATCAAAAAAAAAAAAAAAAGGCCTGTCAACAAGTCCCAGGTACTTGATAAAATGAAAAATGGTCTACAGATCTAAAGTCTACAAGGCCTACAAAGTCCTCACATTTACAAAATAATAATGTATCAAAAGGATAAATAAAATATAAAAAGCTACTAAAACCAAGTGATATGATTGCCATTACAACCACTAATAAAGAGGTGAAAAATTGGAATTGTCTGTGTTTATACACAGACAATTCAAATTTTTCACCTCTTTTCTTTTTTTTTTTTTGACATTATTGTCAAATAATAAAAATATTATGTCAAAGAAGTATACGCGAATAATTTTACATCGTTCTGGAGCCTTTTCTTTTTGTTTTTGGAGTCCTGGAATTTTTATTTTTATTCCTCATACCTACTTCTGTTTACTAACAAAAACGAATAACTGATTTCTTTTATTACACTACGTGATAGCCGCGCGCTAGAAAAAGGGACATAGGTCTGGCCTCGACAAGGCCTGGCGGGCGACTGAATCACTGAAATGACGAACGCGAGCCGCTGTGTTATAATAATAATTTATTATTATAAGAATTAAGCTATTTTTCAAAATGTAACCACAAATTATTTTTCTATATGTTATTATCTTTTTTTAGATATGGTTTTTAGTAGTAAAACTTTTATAAGCTTCGAGTAAAACAAGAATTACATTTAAAAAATATCGAATTAGGCTGTTCTTCGGATTTTTTTTTTGATCGAGTGAAGTTTACGATATCGTGTTTCGAACCACAAATTGTAAAAGTACATAAAGTATACTTCAATACGTTTTTTTTTTGGCTTAAAAAAATCACGATTTCTTTGTTTATTATTAAATCAAAGTGATGTAAAATTGGGAATACCTGGCCTTAAATCTACGTGAGTCCATCTCTTATATATATATATATTTTTGTAAATGAACTACGCATGCAGATTATGATATATAATTGATATTCTTCTCCATACGAAACTACCTTTTGGAAGGGGCGACTAGAATCAATTCTATTTAAATGTAAATGTTGACGTTCAAAAGTGCCTTTTATGTGCCTATTTGAAATAAATGCTTTGACTTTGACTTTATACATATTTTCTTTTAGTTTTTTTTTTTCAACAGGTACTTACATACACAGGCATTACAATTAACTTACAATACTAGTTGTTTTATTTTTACTTAACTATGGTTATTGTACGTTATTTCATTAAAACCCACATACAGTAGTCAAATGAGACTAAGTTATGATATTGATGATTATGTGGTTTAAAAATGTTCAAGCCAATTACTAATTTCCAATGAACATCGACGGGTTTTCTTTTTATTACGTCATGCTTGTACAAAAATATTACTTTTGCTACGAAACCGTGAACATCAGAATGTGGCCTAACATAAAAATCATATCTGAAATAGCAGGCCATGAAATGGTTGTTCAGCAAAAAAGAAGCCTAGAAAGCTTTGAGGCATTTTTATTTTGTTTTATATGGCATATTTTTATTTATTTTATTCTGACTGGGTTCAAATAACTATGTTAAGAAACGTAAAGGACCTTGGCCTGAACAGAGAACGTGCCGATACGAGATAAGAACCTACATAGATGAACAAAATATAAATTGTAATTCAGTTGTGTAATGATTTACAAATATTAATAAGATTTGTAGTGATTTTAAATACTAAATATAAAATTAAAAGTATGTGATTTGCCTCAAATGGTTTTTGTGTCAATGTAGTCATGAAGTTTAAAAGTATCTCATTAGACAGTTATCGAAAAATGATGATTGAAATGATTTTGGAGCATCGCCTAGTTTTCCAAGTTAGTTCTCTGCGAGCTTCGAAATCGAAAGGTTTTCATCAAGAAGTCTATATTGATATTATGTTGATAACTATATTGCTATAAACCAGGTTTGTATGTGTGCAAGAATTTAAATACAGAAATGTATATACTGGACAAAAAAATCAGCTGCATCTACTGAAAGTGGCCGTAACCAACAATATTGGTAAAGTTAGGAAGACGATTCGTTTACATAGAAGACTCTAAAGATCTGTTATCCCAGTACATTTTATAGCCAAGATCACTCTTATATTAGGCTATCAAACAAAAGTACAGAAGGGAAACTGATATGGAGAACCTAAATAAAACATACATAGGTATATGCCATTAAAGGGCTCATAAAATTCAAGCGAGTTTTTGTAAGCGGCCCACGTTAGACGATATCTTGGAGATGGCGCTTTTATAGTTCACCGCGTGCTTATGGTGGCAATATATATCTGCTTTCAGTATTTACTTCAGAAATGAAGAAGTGTTTGTTTCATAGGTTGTTGGTTTACTCGTTACAATGGAAAATCAAAGTCATCTATGACTTTGATTAAAAAGAATGCTTAAATTGACCACTCTACCAATTTTTTATATAACGTTTATGGTGACGATTTACGGTACTGTAAAAGAAAATGGAAAAACAAGTAGTTACTCCATTTTATTTTTTATTTTCTTTGAAAGCCCTGAAAACTACCTACTGCACGTGTAGCATGATCCCATTGAGCTAGCTATTATATGTCAATGCATGATCCCCATAAAAACAGCATAGACAAAATGACAGATTGTAGAATAATTTCTTTAGAAATCAGTCCACAATCTGTAATTTTGTCTATTCTTCCGTCGACAAAACTCGTTTCTATGGTGTTCATGCTACGCGTAATGCAATGAATTGAAGTTTTGTACGATTAAACTTTTCCTTTTTCTAGTCTGAGAAATCTTAAAAACCACTTTTGCTGGCGGTGAAAGTTGTATTGAAAATGGTCAAGCCGTTGAGTGATTCTCTTTGCCTGAAAACGTTGCCTCGTGTATAAGCTAATTAATCCTTGTTGAAAATACACATGCGCTAACATGATCATGCTCAAGCAGGCAAAAATATTTTCCTTTAATACCCATAAAATTTCTTCAACCAAAAAATAAGTGATGTTTGTTAATTCAGTGTTCTTTTATAAATATGCATGTGCTCGTATCATATTAGAAGCATACCACGAAAAGGGGTGGTTCTAGGGTGAGTTATGGAAGGGGCACTAACCCCTTGGAACTTATGGGAAAACTTTCATGAAACATGTTGTGACAGTTATATGTATATACGTGTGTTTATACTTTGTATAGACTTTATTTGGAATATTAGAAATGTGGCATGATGTATGGAGTTGATGGGAAAATAATGAAAGTTTACGTATACGTGATTTTTTTTGTTCAAGTTATTTTGTTTTACAAAGCATAAAGTCCTCACACTGCCGTCACTTAATACTTTAGAAATCTGGCTGGAATGTTGTCAGGGCCAACAGAGCTACAAAATCCGATAGCGATCATTAAACTGAAAACACACCCACCATTTCTCTGCCACAAACATCCAGCTGAAACAAACGGAGTTATTAAAGCAAAGTACAGCATTTTGCAGGCTATATCAATTTCAGTAGCATGCTTCCAGCCAGACAACATCCATCATCCAACGTACGTTATGACGTCAGAATTACAAATTCAAATATTATTTCAAGCGAAAACTTTCACAAATCCACTTTGCATGAAAGCGTTCTTTATGACACGCCACGCCACCACCCCAAGGGAGAAACACCCTTAGTTTTCAATATAAACATAGATGTAGGCATCTTATTATTTGCCGCAGTTAGCACAGAAATTGCTTTTCGTTGTATTTTCAGAACATGTGAAAGATTGTTCTCTATGCTCATAACTTTAATGGGTGGAGTTAAAGTATTTAGAAATAAGATCCAATATTACTCGTATTATTGGAATTTTGAGAAAGATTTTAATACACGGCAATTTTGGATTTCGAAGAGAACTTCATGTCTTAAATTCTTAGTGCTGTCGTCATGCATTTTTGATTATGGTTTCAGTACGAGTAAATTGCAATGTCTTGTCTCATTTATTGTCACTTTTGATACGTTTTAGCAATATTCAAACAAGATGTCAATTATGAAATACAGTAATATCAAATGAATCTTGAGGTGATCCGGCAGAGAACCAAGGTAACTGACATAGCCCAAAGACTGAGCAAGCTAAAGTGGCAATGGGCTGGTCACTTCTCTCACAGAATGGACAATCGTTGGGGAAAACGAGTTTTAGAGTGGAGACCCCGTTTAGGCAAACGTAGTGTGGGACACCCGCCGCGCCGGCCAGGTGGAGTGACGACTTGCAAAAGGCGGCTGGCAGAGACTGGATGAGGAGAGCCGAAGATTGGGCTCAGTGGCGTTCACTAGGAGAGGCCTACGTCCAGCAGTGGACGATTATAGGCTGATGATGATGATGACGATGAAATGAATATTTTAATTTGTTTACGATGATATTAATATGTATATGAGATGCGTAAGATGCCTTGCGTACCGAGTTTTCTTCTAGTACTTTCTTCTGTAACCAAACAAATAGTTTCAATGAAAAGAAAAGTATCTCAATCAATCCGCTTAGCCTTGTTGACGTCGACTTCTATTATATCCGGACGCAGCTTAGTGCCAGGATTTTAAATGAAGCGACTGCCTAGACCCTCATAACCCAGTTACTGAGTAACACTCCTTGGTAAGACTGATTGTCAGACTATTGGGCTTTTGAACTTAGGTTTTTCCAAAAGAAAAGTACCTTCCTACATCTTTATACACACACGTCTATTTGCTAACAAAAATGTCACAATTCTTGTTTCTCATCACTCTAAAAGTTTTAATACGTTTCGGCCTACCCTTTTCTATTGTATATTGTCAAAGACCTCTGCCAGCAAGTTTCTGTTAGACCAAACTCCAAAAGGTTTACTGAAGGAAACAATCTTTTTACGTGCGTTGTCACTAAACTAATGCTTTTACGTTCTGTAAAATATTGCAGCTACACACGATACCGTAATGCAAAATGCAAGCGATGTATTAGAAAACTTTGTTTTCCAATAACATCATATTAAATCCAGAACAAGTAGCAAGAACTGATGTTGTTTTGTTTGTGATCTTGCTAATATAATAAATGTGAAAGTTTGTATGTTCGGTTGTTTGTTACTCAATCACTCAAAAACGGCTAAACGGATTTGGATGAAATTTGGCACACAGATAGTATAAAACCTGCTTTAACAGCATACTTTTTATGCCGGTAGAACGTTCCGGTGGGATAATTTCCCACATCCAAGCGTTCTAAGCCCATGGCAAAGACTAGTTTATTATCATTACTATATACTTTTATTTTAATTACTAAGGTACCTACAAACACTAACAAAACTAAACAAATGACTGGTTAAATTGAAGAAATGGTTCTGTTTCTTGCGAAATCGACCAATTCCTTACGAAGACCAGAAATGTAAGGTTCGAAGTGAAATATAGTAAAGAAATAAAGAGTTTGAAATATTTAAACCTTTGACTGCATTTCTCTTTGCCGCGGTGAATATCACAGGTTTCCTTTTGGAGTTCCATGGCTTCAGGAGTTGATTGTTCGAGTAAGGTATCGTTTCATATAATTATGCTTAGAAAACATCAAATGTACATATTGATTATTTATTTATTTATTAAAATTTTATGCACAAATAACAAAAATACTGTACAAAGGCGGACTTAATGCCTGAAGCATTTTCTACCAGTCAACCTTTACCGGATTGTTATTTTTTTTTCTTATTTTGGTATTTGAACTCTATCTGTTGTAAAAGTGATTCTCACAGAATTTGTAATACTTGAAAATTTTAATAATTATTATGTAACATCAAAAATTAATGGTGAGTTGAATTTATTGACTTCTGTTTTTCTGTTTTTTATATCAACCTGAAAATAAAATCATGCCTTAATAATTTATGTCACATTTAATAAACCTTTGCATGTCAACTAAAACGCACTCAATAATTCAACAACTTCTGATAATTTTTGTAATCCCAAATCACTTAAGATACGATCTGCACGGAATCGCGAAAAAAACAATAAACAAAATAAATAGGTGGACACGTGAGAACCAATCGAAAGTTCGAGGTGCAAACCGTAGGAGGCGTCGAGTGTCAACTTTAATTGGTACTGTATTTCAAGCTAAGCAACAGTTCGTGCCAGTGCATCCCGTGTAGGGTGTGGCCGAGTTGCAGCGGCTATTGAAGAAAAATGCTGAAATGACATTTTATTTTAGTGAAGATAGTTATAGTGGGGAACTATTTCCACTACAAACGACGACACCTCCAAGCAACGGTAATCCCTTGGAGTTTCCCCGGTTGATCGCATCAGAAATGGAGAGATCCGTAGGAGAATAAAAGTGCAGGGACATAGTCCGATAAATGGCAAGGCAGGGTTCATACATGCTCCCAGAACGGATACCCGATGGGGCTGCGAGGTTCTGAAGCGGCTACCGCGTACTGGAAGGGGCAGTGTTGGAAGACCTCCTACACTGTGAACCGAGGACCTTGTGAAGGCTGCGGGCATCTGCTGGATGTGAGAAGCACAGGACCAGTTGATGTGACGACGCTTAGGAGAGGCCTATGTCCGTGGATGTCTTTCAGAACAAACACTTCTATGTTATTCTGATTCTGCTAGACAGGTCCACTCAATCTGTGTGGTTCTTTCCTCAAAAGACCATTGCAGACACCGATCTACATAGCCTTCACATGATCTGACCAAGATTTTGTCTGGACTTTAAAAGAGACTGTGACCTCTGAGTTTGTTTCGGCCTTTCTTCTCAGAGTAGTCAGATAGGAAACGCCGACCTCATCTAGTTTAAAAAAAATATGATTGACGTGTAAAAGTGTTTGTTTAAACCTACTTACAGAAATAAAATCATTTATCATTTATCATTATTAACATAGCGCCACGCAATGCATATTTTTTTTAAATCCTCTGGGTTCGCGGGACCCCTGTCAGAAACGAATTTCCTTATGCTTTTTTTTCAACAAGAAAAATATAACATTTTCCCGGCTGCCCTTTTGGATTTTCATTTTGACCTCACTATAGGCTTCAGCACCCTCGAAAGCCATGAAAACTATATATCTCTCTCTCTTTCTAATATAGCATAAAATGTCGTGACGTGATGTCGCTTTTTCGTGACGTGACGGTTTCTACAATTATTTTTCTACAAGTTTACTCCTACTGCAAGCTGAGCTTGAACTTCGTTTCAAAAATACTTATTGCATTTTACGCTAGCAGATTTTTTGTTAGCTTTAGAGCCTTGTGTCAAAATGAGCTTGTATTTAATCCTCTGATGCTGCGCTGGTTACATTATGTGGAAGATGGTTTTTCTGTGCCAGCAGGCCGGAGAAAAAACAGATAGAATTTCTTTAGTAAAATCATGTTAGGGTATTGTTTACCTATAGTCCTACTCGTGATAGCTTTACAACCTTTTGAATGTCACTTGCACGTCATAACGACATTTTCTGTTTGTCTATGTGACAGTTAGACAGTTTCAATCTTACTGAAGTTTCAATAGCCGCGACTTCGTCGGCGTTAAATTTCTTGTTCCCCGACCCACCCTGTCGCATCGCATCTCCTGTCCGCACTATCACATCGTTTTCGCTTAGCGTTCTGTTTGACTTTTTTTTGTTTTTTCTCGGGTCCTAAGGGTCATAGCACGATGTTAGATAGCCAAACCATTCCTCAAGAATTAAGCGACCATAAAATATTTAAAATTCGCTCGGTAGCTCCAGAGATTACCCCTACAAACAAACAAGATTTACCTGTTTATAATAGTATAATAAACAATAATAAGTAATAATATAAATAAGTAAAGATCATTGTTGTCAAAAGTGGTGAAGCAATTGCAAGGTCAACTGTACAAAATAATCATTCAAATTCATTTATTCATTTTGTGAACATAGGGTACCTATATTATACAGATGTTATACAATAAATGTTGATCAATGCTATATGTCCCGCCAAAAGGCATACATAATATCTTAAGTCAATTAACAAAATAAAAATAAATTCTCTAATAAAAGAAAAAGTTTTATCTCTTGCACCCCGACCACACCTCATGAATTTTTAACGTGCGATATCGAGGGCTGTATTGTACGTTTTTTGAATTTCACTCGAAAGTGCGTCTAATTGGATGGCCGAGGGCTGAAGAGGAAGGATTTCCATTCTTCTTTTAATTCCTTTTTTATCAAAACAATGCCTTAAAATCGAGAGGAGTGTGAAATTTTACTGTGGTAATTTTCCTGAAGCTGTGCCAGGAATGAGTTGGGTTGAATATATTCCAATGACTATGTACTGTTTCTTTGGTGGTGAGTATATTTTTGATTTAAAAAAAAATGTTGACCTTGCTAGAAAACACAATACTAAGACCTAGTAGGTACATGTGGTTGACTGTTGAGTAAAACAGCTAGCTTAGTTTGGGTGATTGAGAGTGGATCCAAAGAATCACAGCGATTTGTATATAATCTGCTGAGCGGGTTATAATTATGGTTTTGACTGTAAAGCCAGTAAATTAATGAGACTGTAAATAATCTGAATCAACGAACAAAGTTATTTTTGTCAGATCGACGACGAAGTTCAATATTAACATTGGTAGGTTAAATATTAATACAGAACAACTCGTTAAGTAATCATATCTCTTTAACTCTTGAAATAAAGAAGCAAAGTGAAATATTTTACAGTGAAACCGGTAAGCACTTTCGATATAAGTAATTTTAAACATAATTGAAAAATGCTTTACTTGGTGTAATAATGTAAAAAACATGCATCGATATCTTTCAAAGATATTGAAGTTATATGTCCTTTTAATACCTACGCCTTAGCTTAAAATAAATAAAAGTATAGATGCCAATAAATTCTCATTTTAATATAAAAATTCTCGGTGAAAGTGAAGTAAGGCAGTGTTCAAAGAACGTGCTCTCACTATAAAAATCGTTTGCACTTTATTACATAAAAAGGCATCAAAAGTTTGATTAAACTGGCAGGTCAGTGAGTGTCGTAATGCTCCCTTAATTTTCGTTCGAAACGCGTCCAAAAAATCGTGGATCCGATAACTCTCTGTTCGCGGGCTTATTTTATATTAGCTTAAGAATATTCGACTTTTCTATCGAGAAAACATCATCCCAAACTCAACCCTGTAGCTTTTGTGATACAGTTGGAAATGGTTTGTGTAGTCTAAAAGGATAAAATACAAAGAGATCAGTAAGCATGTTTGCAGGCTTAAGCTTTAGCTGTGAAAAAGGTTACCGAGCCCGCGATGGTGGGAATATTGATTCGTCTTATCAATATTGGCATAATGTTGCGTGTACAATGTATACTGACGAAAAATTTAAAAGGAAGAAGACAGATTTAATATGACAATGTGTGGGATGTGTCTTACGTGTTATGTGTCACGTTGTTTTGTTCGAAGCTGATTGATTAGCTTAGAGAATAAACGGTCTCTAGTAAATATTGTTTAGCCACGTGAAAATAACTGAGCGGCAATTCACGTATTTTTAAGAACTTGCGCATTCTAATCTCAGTCTCAATCTGTCAACAATTGTATGGCGTTTACCTACATGTTTGACATTTGACTGTCGCTGAGATGAGATTGCGACTTGATTTTGAACGTTTTTAATTACGGGAATTGGCCTTTTTAATTTCGTATAATAGCATTTCAATACATACAGCAAGCAGTCTAAGAAAACAAAACGCATCTTTACCTTTCTTCTTTTTTTTTCCTTTTTCTTGTTTTTACCTTAGGATGTAGTGTGGTGACAGAGTTCATAATTATAATAGATGTCTTTGGTTTGAATATAATTAACGCTCCGAAACTGACACAGCCGCTTTTGACCACCGGCGATCACTCAGCGCATAAACGCATTTTCTGTAAATACTAAAAGTAAGGAAATAAACGTATTAGCTTCCAAAAATAAGGCAGATAAAACTATACATCGTGACAAAGTAATGTCAATTGGATCATTAATTGCCTTTTTCTTTTTTTTTTCTGGGGTCGAAAATCCTCACGGATGTCCACTGCCCAAGGGCGGGTGGCGGGGTCTTTCAGACTCTTTTGTTTATTTATTTATAGTTACTTAAAACGGTACAACACCGATTTCATTAAGAAACATTGAGACAAATTTCAATTACACTTACGAATACGATGACACTAATATAAATAACGTTAACACTAACATGGAACAGTAGACTCCCTTGCATACTTTCTCTCACAGAACACCGGATATATACGCATAATTTTAATCCATTCATTCGCAAACACATCACATTCAGGGTTGGCAGCCAGAAGAAGCAGTATTCAGCATCTTTAGACTACGACGCAGACGACTCTTACTGACTAAAAACCACCCCGATGTTCCATCTCACACTTACGCTTCGCCGGGGGTCGCGGGAACGTACGATCCTTCCGCAACATCATTAATTGCCTGCATTTAATCAAAATTATAGTTGTACTAAACACTGTAAACAATCTCTATCCAAGTTTTCTCCCTACGATACCCCAACTACAGGAACAGATTGCTTCAACGGCGACGTACTGATTTGCTTCAACGGTGCGTCGTGTTCTCATTAGCAAGTACACCGGCCAAACCCTTCAGCCATGATGTTGCGTGTTTGTGGTAACTTCCGGAAATTATTGACGTTTAACAGTTCGGCCGACTGCCAAATGCCAATCGGAAACCTGGTCGGATATATGCCACCTGGAGATTATGTGGTCTAACGACTGGTGTATGTGTGTTCGGTCGGCTTGAAACGAGAGCTGCTGGCGCGAGTTCATTATGAATTAAAATAAGTACAGTTTTAGTTACATTCTAACTAGAACGACCCCTTTCCTGTAATAAAGATTTTAAATTATTAGTCAATAGTGTGTTTTTGTCATAACAATTGGAAAAGTTACCAAGTTGCTTATTGGTAACTGTTCCAACTAAGCTGAAGACATAGAAATTATTTTTCTTTAGCTAGATGCACGAATTTGAGACTTTTAATCGTCCGTTTACTCTTTTACCATAAGCTATTGCAGAAGTTTTTAATAACGTAATGCATAATCAGACTATAATTTTCCCACTGCAGGGACACAGGTCTCCCCTCTGTGGAGGGCGTGGGCCGTAATCCACCACGCGAGCCCAGCGCGGGTTGGTAGATGTCACATGTCTTCGAATTTTTGGTTTGGTTCTAGGACTTGCCGGTTTCCTCACGACTTTTTCCTTCACCGTCTTGAGAGCAGTTTTATAATCTTTCCTATATTTCAGATATTTTGCGCCAGTTCATTGTTCTTTTCCAGATGGTCAAAACAATACTAACACAACACTACAACATAAACTAAAGCCATCATATCTCAATAAATTTCCATTTAAAATCGAATGTTGCATAAAAGCTTTGTAACGGTGCTCTAAGGTGTTACCGAATAAGGCGCAAAGTATAAGGCGTAGTCGTAAATACTACGTTTCTCTGACATTAGTGTGGAAACGTGAGACTGACGTTAGCCGCAAAAGCGAAGCGTGCGCAGATTTTTATTACTTTTTGTTGTGTAATGGCGTAATGTATTGAATGGCGATAAATATTGTGTTTAAGTAGTGTTGTTATAAAGGTATTGTTGAATCATTCGGTGTCGAAAAATAAAGGGATGAAAACGTCTTCACATGAAGCCCCGCCCCCCGCCCCCCCTGTAGTTTGAAGCCAACATAGGTACTCTACCTTTGACGTATCGTAATTCTGATGTCCTATGAATAAGTTAGGAAAAACATGGCCAGTATTTCTATGATTCTTTGCCTAGTTAAAATGTCTTATCATCATCGGACAGAATTTCTAAAAAGCTCTCCTACAATACTCCCATATTGCAAACAACGCCAAGACTTTCAATAAGCCACGCCTCGTTTAGCTGACTGCCACCAATAAATCGAAGGTTGGATGTAAAATGGCCAACGTGCAGAGATACGACCAACTCGTGAGCAAAATTCACGTGTTAAAAACAATGAGAATTCTTTTGATTATTATGAATAAGTTAATCTCTACCGCACGCTTTCCCCGAGGGTTGATACTGAGACACAAAATTTACGAGTAGTCAAGCACAGTTTGCGAACCTAATTTATTGTGTACCGTTTTTGTGTTAACAGTGAAGTGATTTTCTTGATTATGTATGACCGTTTGTGGTATATGTTATTTTTATTTATTATAGGAATTTGGATTTTTTAATTTTGAGAACTTCTTTCTAGGATTTTCTTATAGCTAATGTAACAAATATAGTTAAAACAATCAAACGTTGGAACGTTCAGCTTTTGTCGATTCAAGCATCATAAGATAGTAAATGGTGAACTTCATAAATTCCGGTATTTACTCCGTCTAAAACTACTAACGTTATCTGCACAATACTACCTAACCTTATTTATTACCTATTAAGTGGTGGGTATCTTGATTTCTTTCATATTTATTAGCAAAGTGGAAAGTAATTGACAATTTAATGAACTCTAGGCTGACAGTCATATGTTGCACGTGCCAGAAACTATCACCACTTTCAATCTTCTGCAGACAATTTAATTTGCCATAACTGCACGTATTCTTCTCCTACATTGTATATTAATGCCTTAGTTCATTATTACATAACTAGAAAATTACATCTATCATTGATAATAAACGGCTCGACATCATCGCCACACAATGGGTGAGTGAAATGGAATTTTGAATCAAAAATGTATTATTTGCCCTTACCACATTGTCAGATTGTACAACGCACGATGATATCCATAATCGAGTCGGTTGAAAGGCATCGATTAATTGAAAATGTTTGGAGAAAAATACAGTAATTTATCGAGTTCATGATCGAGTAATCACGGGTTCGCTCGAAACTTTCCTCCGATATACCTAATTAGGTTTTTTAAAGTGGGTTGCGACGACATATAAAGTGAAGTAGGAATTCTTTGGCAGAGTTAATAGCCAAGAGGTAACTTTCATATATAACAACTAGGAAGTTGATATAAACAAAATGCTATATGTGAAGGTAGAGATAGTTGAACATAAGAAATAACTGGTGAAATTAATGACACTGCCTAGTGACGGATCAAGAATGGGTAGCCGATTTTCTTTCAAAAGTGAACATAACTGTGTTGCTGGGTACTTCTTTAACAGAAACGAAAGACGTGAGTAACAGTACCTCCAAGTCTCGTTACTTCATTACTTCAATACTCACATAAACTAAAATATTCACTTTCTCAAACATAAAGTTGAATTCACAAACAATATTACATCTCTACGTACGAATTTGATACACAATTTTGTTACGATTACCAAATAATAACATAGTTGTTATTTCGACGACTGTTCTATTGTTTCTGTTACAATTTCGTAACATTTTCTATCTGTTGATGTAAGTTAAGATTACAAGTTGTCGCTTATTATCGTTGCGGTTACATTTAGTATTTTCAAGGACTGTTCTAGGTTGTTATTAAGCTTCTGGGTCAATGGAAAAACGATAATGATAGTAGTTTTATTTTAATGAAGGGTTTTAGGCACTTGTGTCGTGTTTTTGCTTTCTATAACGTGTTTTAGTGTATAAAACGTGGTTGTTGAACCCAACTTTGTGGTTCACTGTATCAACAAATGCCTGACTGCCTAGTTATTGCGTGTCATAGGTATATTTTTTTTATAATGACTAAAAATTTTGGGTATCATCGATTACGGCTGCTTTCATCCGTTGGAGTTCCGATAAGCGACTAAAGATTTGGAATATGGTTATGATTGTGGCGCCATCTAGAACGCCACATGCAAACTACGCGTCATAGTGACGCCACGCGAAATTCCTGCATCGCGCAAGCAGAGTTTACCGCGCAACTAGTATATAATATACAACGCTCCGACATCAATCGTCAAGCCCACCAGACAACACCCATATGGTCGGAAGATCCTTCCTTTTCTATGGAGGTATAAGCAAACTTTACACCCTGTTCCTCATACCTTTAAACCGATGACCTCGAATATGAACGTTAGCACAGCCTTCGTGCCAATACATAAACGTCGCCTTGTCAAGAATTCTGCGTCACTAATACGTCTGTGAAGCGCAAATATGCCTACTATCTCACGTTGACGGGTCAGGTTATTTCTTTTGATGTATTTGAAGTATTCGTCTTCGGGACGAAGCATTTTTTAAATTACGGGATAATGTGAGACTGCGTTGCACCTTGTCTCTTTTTTTTTTTTTTTTTTTGAGCATGGGAAATCATCAAATGGCCCCTCCCGCTCTGGGTGGAGCGGAAGGGAGTGTCAGACTCTTACTGACTAAAACCCACCCGTGTTCCTTCCTTGGCCCTTTATGTTCCGGGTCAGCGGTACCCCTTTTGGATGATCCCGCTTTCCCGGCAGGCTTGGGCCCTAGTGGGCCCCCACTTCGATGCTGACATCTCTTTGAGGCGCGCGTCGAACACGTACGCGCCGTCCAGCACGGGCCTGGTCCTGACCGGACGGTGAGCTACCCATTGCTCACCGCCCGCAGGCTCGCGCCTACGGTGGCCGGGAGTCGTCACGCGGCGGCTTGGACGGGAGACTCTCTCCCTCTCCCGTCCCGCCACCTCCTTCGCTAGCATGACTGCTTCGCAGAAGGAGGCGACTGCCTCCCACTCCCCTTCGCCCCGGACTATGGCTTGAACCAGGGCCAGGCGTGAGAGGTCGCCGCCGCTGCCGATCGCCTCTACGAGGACACGGCGGTGCTCCGCCCATGCAGGACAGACCCCCACCGTATGCTCCACCGTGTCCTTGGGGCGATCATCGCAGTGGTGACACCCGGGGGTTTCCTTCCGCCTGATGATGTGCAGGAACTTCCCGAAACATCCGTGTCCGGTGAGGACCTGCGTCAGGCGGTAGGTGAGGACGCCGTGACGCCTCTCTAGCCACTCCTCAAAGAGGGGTCTTACCGCCGCTATCGTGGCGTGCCCTGCGCTGGGTTGCGACAGTCGCTCTTTCCATGCCGCCATGAGATCGCGCCGGAGGTCCGTTCACTCCGCCGCGATTTGCGAGGACTATCGCCTCCAGATCCCACGGCGGCAGTCCGGCAAGGAGGCTTGCCGCCTCGCCCGAGATCGTGCGGTAGCCCCGGATCAGCCTTACGGCTACCACCATTCAAACTCAACTCAAACTCAAAGCATTTATTTCAATTAAACCATTTACAGGCACTTTTGAATTGTCAAGTGGTCGGTCAGTCAGAAATATGAAGCTAGTTGCCCATTCCAAAGCGTAGTAGGTACCTATGGAGAAGAACGGGCAAGAAACTCCATGGACACTCTTTTAAATTATATTGTTACATAAATATTAGTTACATCATTAATCTTGTATATAGGTATAATTATATGTGAGAACGATGTAAATAAGACGTACACATTGAGTGTCCAGTGTACAGCAAATATAAATTCAAACAAAACAATCCATAATAAAATAATTAAAAATAAGCCGTGGTGGCTAAGAGATGACCAGTCCCAACTGACAGCGCCCGTTCACGAACATGACGCATGGATCAGCACCATTCAGCTCAACCATTTTGAAGGGAGCTAAATGATCCAACACACGCGCCACCGTCAGCGAGACATTTGAGTGAGCATGACATCTATCAGCCGCCAGGACACATTCAAGTCAATGAAAGACATTACCCGGTAAATGGTAGCTCGATAGTACATAGTACTCACACTTGTCCTATGCAATTATATAATACAAAGGAGATTGAGTTTATACAAAGCAAAGGTAGTCTTACAATCTTCAGCAGCTCCAACAGTATTTTCAAATGTTAATCAATTAGTTGTGGTTGTGGAGCAGGACCAGCATTGAGCCAGGCATTTTTATCAGCGATATAATCCCCCAACTTATAATATGCCTGGCTGCATAGTGTGCGTTTTATACAAACTTTGAATTTCGTCTCATTCAGTTGAAGTATGTGGGGAGGTATTTTATTGTAACATTTTAAACAGTACCCCATGAAAGATGAGTCCACTTTAGCCAGTCTGAAACCTGGTTGAACTAATAGGTCCCTATTTCTGGTACTATAATTATGTCTATCACCTCTTTTAGTAAAAAGATGTACATTTTTTCTTACGTACATGATGTTTTCATAGATATATTGACAAGGTACCGTCAAGATCTTAATAACCTTAAACAGTTCCCTTAGAGAATCGCGCCTGCGGAGATTATATATGGCTCTGATGGCTCTTTTCTGCAGAATAAAAATAGAATCGACGTCTGCAGCCCGTCCCCAAAGTAAAATACCGTAAGACATGATACTATGAAAGTAACTAAAATAGACTAACCTCGCGGTATCTACATCGGTAAATTGACGGATTTTTCTGACAGCATATGCTGCTGAACTTAGCCGTCCCGCCAGAGATGTTAAATGAGAACCCCATTGAAGCCTCGAGTCGAGCGTGATCCCCAGGAAAACAGTTTTATCGACGAATTCTAGTTTCTCTTGATTCAATACTATCTCACAATCACTACTTTTGACATTAGGTAAAGAAAATCGTATACACTTAGTTTTTTTCCCATTTAATACTAAATTATTAGCAGTGAACCAATTATGGACCTGCATTAGGGCGTTATTAACGTCGTCAAAATTTGTAGCACTTCTTTCTACCTTAAAAATTAAAGAAGTATCGTCAGCAAATAACACCATTTGTGGTTGATTTTTTAATAAATGGAGTAGATCATTAATATACACTAAAAAGAGGAAAGGACCCAATATCGAGCCTTGTGGAACTCCCATTTCTACTTTTAAACTAAGTGAATTGACACCATTTATTTGAACTTGCTGCTGCCTATCCTTTAAATAAGATTTTACTAGACTGAGCGCAAGTATTCCAAGTCCATAATGCTCAAGTTTCAAGAGCAAGGTTTCGTGATCGACGCAATCAAATGCCTTGGAGAGGTCACAAAAGATTCCTATGGCGTCTTGGGCCTCTTCCCACGCCGTAAATATGTGTTTTAATAAGGTGACCCCAGCGTCAGTCGTACAACGTCCCTTGGTGAAACCATACTGTTGATTGTGTAAGATTTTATTTGTGTTAAAATGAATGAGCATTTGATTAAGCATTACCTTTTCAAATACCTTGCTGAAAACTGGCAACACGGATACGGGTCTATAATTATTGGTGTCTTTGCTGTCCCCGGATTTGAAAAGTGGTATTACCTTACTGTATTTCATTAAATCCGGGAAGACTCCTTGATCCACACACAAATTAAATATGAAGGCTAAGTAAGGCGCTATAGTGTCAATTATGGATGTACAGACTTTAATGGACATTCCCCAAAGATCTTCAGTCAATTTGATCTTGATTTGCTTAAAAGCTTTTATTACTGTTATGGGGTTAATATGCTTAAAGTTAAATTCAATCGGGCAGACCGAAACGTTCGCCCTTACTAAATCAAAAGCGATCGTGGGCGAGGAATTTAAAGTGTCAGTAGTTTTAATTGGGATACTGGTAAAGAAATTTACAAATTCTTGAGCAACTTCTTTGCTATCGCAAATGAGACCACGTGTCGTCTCCAGTGTATAATCAGAATTATGCTTTTTGTTCCTGTTCGTTTCATTATTGATAATTTTCCAAACAGTCTTTATTTTATTGTCTGCTGATTTGACCTTGTTGCTAATGTACGAGGCTTTGGCTGCCTTACAAGTGTTCTTAAAAATTTTAGAGTAAGTAGCAACATACTTATTAAAAGTTTCCGTGTTAATATAAGGCTTAAGGCCATATAGCTCAAAAAGTATTTCCCTACTTTTCCTAAGTCCTTTAGTTGCCCAGTCACTAAATAAAAACTTAGGGCAGATACTTTTAGTGCTCTTCTTATGTGCATTTGGGGCGCGTTCAGATAGTGGGCGGCTCTCCGCCGCAGTGAACGCGCCCACACCGGGGCCCCATATGTAGCCATGGACCGCACGACCCCCGCGTAAAGCCTCCGGCAGGAGGCGTTTGGACCCCTCAGGTTGGGCAGGAGCCGCTTGAGGGCGGCCCCAGTCCGGTATTTTTTGCACCTTGTCTTACTCATGATTGAGGAAATCGTTTGAAACAATCATCAACATACATTTAAACCTACCTACAATGTCATAAATAATGCGCTTGCTTATAAATGCACGTCCAATTTCGTAATAAAAGGTAATAAGCCAGTTAAAACGCTAGTAGCAATAAAAAGACGAAAGAATTACCTTTTTTCATTCACTGACTATACAGTCGACGTCACTCCGGGCACTATAAAAATTACATACATTGACGACATTGGTCGAAGCCATCTGTACTCTGTAGTACGTATGGAACCAACTGGTTAATGAGGTATTTAACAATTTGTTGTTAACTGATAGCCTAAGAGCATAACATAGTTATTGCTCTTTGTTACCAGTTAAGCGGAATAAGCAGATGGTGTGGCATCTGTTTATTCCAAGGTTAAACCCGAAAACAAGCAATGTAGGTATTTATGAAATAGACGTGTTTTTTTAGCGGGTGATCGTTCGCACAGGTAATGGTCCAAACTTTTGCAGAACGAATAAAAATGATTACAGTTTGTGTTACGCGATGCATTCGTGCAGTCAATTGATATTTTAATTGAAAATAAATTCAATTGTTGTAGGTAGTGTAAAATAAACAACCTTCTACAGAGATTACATTTGTTTTCTTTGAGGAAATACGAGCATAATGTACTTAAGTGGTAAAAAGAATAATGAAGTTGAACATTCCGCTAGCAAAGCAGACTGTAACATGTTCAATTTCAACGAATGATAGACGTTCGTTAAAGAGGGGCCGAAAAACAATTATCAGAACTAATTAGCCGACAAAATATCAAAATTTTGAACCCATTTTAAAAGTGACAAACAAATAGACTTCATTTTTGTACGGCACGACACGGAATGGAAGTTACATCGACGAGTTTTTAAATATCGGCAGGTGTTTCCGGTCATCTGTGCGCGTAAACGACGTACGTTTAAATACGAATGTGTTGCTCCAATATTATGAGTGGATGGCTTTATTTCTGAAGGTAAAACAGTGTTTTTGTGAGATTTTACTATTATTATTGTTTTATGAATCAAGATTTCGCACCCTGTGACGGCTCACCTCAATAATTATGGTATGGTATGGAAAGAGGAAGCTTTTTGTACGAAAATAATATTTATTTTTCTACGTATTGTTCCTCGATCTCAATAGACATAATTCACACACCAACTAGAAAAGGATTCGAGAGACTTATTATTATTTTGGTTAATTGATTAATCAATTATGTTAAAGTTCCTCGTGACAACAGTTTTTGAGTAAATTTTGGTCTAAAAGAGTCCAGTTTCTAAAATCACTAATTTCTATCTTCTTGCAATATGTATAATAATCGTTTAACATCCAAGGTTTACTGACTTTAATAAAAATAATTATTTTCAAGCATTTGAAGAGGATACAAGATAATTAATTTAAAGTCCCCAAACATTCCAAGTTCTAAAATCACTGACTTCATCTATCTCTCTGCAATATCTATGTTGCGTCTAGCGTCCATGGTTGACTGTTGATTTAACAATAGCAATTACGTCGGCTGCACTCGGCCTCAGGCTGGCGACTATTCTTTAACATGACAGATGCCAGAGAGAATAATTACCGCCATTTATAACACGAGGGGAGGTATTCGTGAATTAGTCTTGTAAGTAAGTTCTAGAAGTAATCGCGTTATCAGTGTGGCGATCGTCTTGGTGTGTCTGTGATTAATTGTTTTATAGATTGTGAAGTTTTAGTGTTGGGTGGAATTGAGTAAATTGGTTTGAAGATTTCTAGCAATTTTGCAGAGTACTCGTAGTATTTCTGTTGATTTCTACAACTATGCTTGGTTTGTAAATGGTTTCAGGTTACTAGTGCAACTTGTTGGAATCGAACCAAAGGCTAATTCACTTGCTAGTCAAACCTTTAACAATTAGGCTATTGCTGTTTTAAAGTAGTTACTAATTAAAACCTACATTAATTATTTTAGATTCTTCTATTTCGTGAAAATTGGGATTGGAGTTAAACTAAATTGGTTTTGCATGTATGCAAAACGATCCATTGATCTTTACAGTCTAAATATTTACACATCGAAAGTAAATATAATTTTACCAGCAGAACTTTGTTAATAAACACTAAAGTCCACTCCGATTTCAATCACCCTTTGTGCACCCAATTTAGTTAAAAATTCAAGACAAACAATATTAACTTTTATATGCAATAAAAATCGAACAAACATTTGGACAGCCTTAATAAATATCAACTTGATCAAATTAAGGCACAGACACACGTTAACTTTTAAGGTACTTGTGGTTAAGCCGTACGTGTCGCTCGATAAGGTTAAGCTACGCTTGCCGCGGTCGGTCCGTGGATGGGTGACCATCTTTACACACCAAGACCCACCCGTGCCTCGGAAAGCACGTTAAGCTTTTGGTCCCGGCTGTCATTCTTTGATCTTCGACAGTCGTTACGGGTCGTCAGAAGACCGAAAGTCTGACAACCAGTCTTACCGAGGGCTATCGTATTATGCAGTAACTGGGTTGTGAAGGTCAGATAGGCAGTCGCTCCATGTAAAATACTAGTTTTCAGCTGCATCCGGTTAGACTGGAAGCCAACCCCAAAATAGTTACGGAAAGACTAGGCAGATGATGACACAATTAACTTTTTATGCTAAAAATAAATTATAGAGTGACCATAGATATAATTAATATTTCTGTGAGAGTGACGGATTTTTATTCAAAGTCAAAAGTCAAGTCAAAGCATTTATTTCAAATAGGCACATAAAAGGCACTTTTGAACGTAAACATTTACATTTAAATAGAATTGATTCTAGTCGCCCCTTCCAAAAGGTAGTTTCGTATGGAGAAGAATGGCCAAGAAACTCCACCGTTACTCTTTTACAATGTGTTACTATATTTTGTATACATTAATTATATAATTATATGTGAAGACGATGCACCTATAATAAAAATTACCCTACCACAATAGGTAAAACGAATTTAATAAACGTAGCAATGATAAATAAGTTAATTAAGTGATAGATACATGGTGTTCACATATTTACAAACATTGTAAAAGTGTACGCAAATTATGTAAACAAGTAATACGTCAGTGTGTGAGTTAAAGTAATCACAGAATGAAAATCAATGTCATAAAAAATAATTAATTAAACGGTTAAAGTAGCAACAAGTTTAATTTTGTCTAGACCCTAGATTGTCCTATGGAGCTGGACCAGCATGTTTCCAAGCATTCTTATCTTGGATATAATCCTCTAATTTGTAATATGCTTGTTTACACAGTGAACTTTTTATATAGGTTTTAAAATTTCTTTCATTTAATGGCAATTCAAAAATACATAGACTAATGATATACCATACTATACAGCGTGTATCAGAAAATCGTGGTCATATTTTAGGGTGTGGTACTGAGCATCAACCTGAATAACTTTCTCCATGGGACTAACAACGTAATCTCGAAGAAAATATAAACTGTACCATACAAAACTTTTAATACCTACTCAACCCAAATGCATAGGATAGCTGATAATATTTTTCTCGATTACGATGTTGCTCAGTTTGATAGTTTGTAATCTGTCTATACCCTCGATTTTAACCACAAAGTCAAAGTCAAAGCATTTATTTCAAATAGGCACATAAAAGGCACTTTTGAACGTCAACATTTACATTTAAATAGAATTGATTCTAGTCGCCCCTTCCAAAAGGTAGTTTCGTATGGAGAAGAATACACACCTTTCTAATACACGCTGTAGACAAGATAGCATCCATGGAATAGTTACAAAATCCAAAAACAAATAATTGGAACATTCCAGCAGCAGCAGCAGCTTGATGATGAAAACTTGATAATTGAAAGGAAATCATTTTCTACAAACATAAAGTCAATGTTCATTTCCTCTTGGTCCGATTCCTAGTCGTTAAACGGCTATAATAAAACTTGCAATTATTTTACTCCTCTTTTAAGCTGTGAGCTGAAGTCAAGCCTGTCTTTCAGACAGACTATTTCGCTCTGTGAAAATAATTATGGCACGCACTTTCGCAACACTGTCTCACATTGTAAAAGTTGTCAAAAACCTACTGAATTATTTTTTTGACATGAGTTAAAACTATTCTGTCTCATCGTCTACCTAGTCTTGTCCCAAATATATTTCCACTACGTTGGGATTCAAAATGTTGGCCCGCACACTAGCAATAAAACAGTCTCATAGTCAAAATTGTGAGGAAAATCTACAGAAAAATCAGTTTGGACAGAAGACAAAACTATTCTGTCTCATCATCTGTCTAGTTTTTTCCCAAATATGTTCCAATTCCTAATAAGTTGGTGTCAGCTTCCGGTCTAGTCAATCTAGAATCTGACTATGTGACCTCCACAACCCAAAACTATTCCATCTCCGGCAGACAAAACAGTTTTGACCGTAGTGTGCGCATGTTCTAAAACATTATATTCCTTCTACAATACATCACTAGAGTTGTCATAACCGCAGCAATAATTTAAAATATTATAACAATTTACTGCGGATATGAAAAATTCCTCGAATGGGTGCGGAATATAAATTTCCACGTGACCCATAACTGGGGGGTGTGTTCACTCATAATTCCTTTTTCATTGAGACAAATATTCATATAAACGTGATATTAGATGTGCGTGCGTTCCTCGCATGTGAGTCGCACAGACTTAGTGATAATATTGAATTAAATTATGGAGATTTTTCGTGAGATGAATGTCTTTATTTATTCCAATTTAGTCTTATGAATATGAAGTAGGTTAGGGCGCTGATGATAAACTATTTTACTAGGTTCGTGTTTTTGCACGAAAATTGTTTGTAGGGGTCAGGGTTTCATGCACTTTTTGCACGAAAATAGTTTGTAGGGGTCAGGGTTTCATGCACTTTTTGCACGGAAATAGTTTGAAGGGGTCGAGGTTTTATGCACTTTTTGCACGAAAATAGTTTGAAGGGGTCGAGGTTTCATGCACTTTTTGCACGAAAATAGTTTTGAGGGGTCAGGGTGGTATGCACTTTTTGCACGAAAATAGTTTGGAGGGGTCGGGGTTGTATGCAATTTTTGCACGAAATTAGTTTGGAGGGGTCGGGGTTGTATGCACTTTTTGCACGAAAATTGTTTGTAGAAATCAGGGTTTAATGCACTTTTTGCACGAAAATAGTTTAGAGGGGTCCCCCGACCCCTCTAAACTATTTTCGTATGCACTTTTTCATGTTTTAGAATGACTTGTAAGGGCTGATAAGTAACTGGAACGGACTGGGGCCGCCCTCAAGCGGCTCCTGCCCAACCTGAGGGGTCCAAACGCCTCCTGCCGGAGGCTTTACGCGGGGGTCGTGCGGTCCATGGCTACATATGGGGCCCCAGTGTGGGTGCGTTCACTGCGGCGGAGAGCCGCCCACTATCTGAACGCGACCCAAAAGGTGGTAGCCGTAAGGCTGATCCGGGGCTACCGCACGATCTCGGGCGAGGCGGCAAGCCTCCTTGCCGGACTGCCGCCGTGGGATCTGGAGGCGATAGTCCTCGCGCGCCTGTATGAGTGGCGCGCGGAGGCACTACGCCGGGGGGAAACCCCGCTTCCGCAGCAAATCGCGACGGAGCGGACGGACCTCCGGCGCGATCTCATGGCGGCATGGAAAGAGCGACTGTCGCAACCCAGCGCAGGGCACGCCACGATAGCGGCGGTAAGACCCCTCTTTGAGGAGTGGCTAGAGAGGCGTCACGGCGTCCTCACCTACCGCCTGACGCAGGTCCTCACCGGACACGGATGTTTCGGGAAGTTCCTGCACATCATCAGGCGGGAGGAAACGCCCGCGTGTCACCACTGCGATGATCGCCCCAAGGACACGGTGGAGCATACGGTGGGGGTCTGCCCTGCATGGGCGGAGCACCGCCGTGTCCTCGTAGAGGCGATCGGCAGCGGCGGCGACCTCTCACGCCCGGCCCTGGTTCAAGCCATGGTCCGGGGCGAGGGGGAGTGGGAGGCAGTCGCCTCCTTCTGCGAAGCAGTCATGCTAGCGAAGGAGGTGGCGGGACGGGAGAGGGAGAGAGTCTCCCGTCCAAGCCGCCGCGGTGGACGCTCCGGGCGTCGGGAGCCGCGTGACGACTCCCGGCCACCGTAGGCGCGGGCCTGCGGGCGGTGAGCAATGGGTAGCTCACCGTCCGATCAGGACCAGGCCCGTGCTCCACGGCGTACGTGTTCCACGCGCGCCTCAAAGAGATGTCAGCATCGAAGAGGGGGCCCACTAGGGCCCAAGCCTGCCGGGAAAGCGGGATCATCCAAAAGGGGTACCGCTGACCCGGAACATAAAGGGCCAAGGAAGGAACACGGGTGGGTTTTAGTCAGTAAGAGTCTGACACTCCCTTCCGCTCCACCCAGAGCGGGAGGGGTCATTTGATGACTTCCCATCCTCAAAAAAAAAAAATGGCAATGTGAAGAAAGCGTGAAATTTTGTATGTAAAACCAAGCCTACATGATCTATCTTTTGGCTGAATTCAAGACAACTTTGGCTCATAGATACCTACTCCATCTTCCTTTACAAAATCTTTTATTCTCTACTAACAACGTATAAATTAACACGCATATAACCATTACCATATAATAAAACTAATTGCTCAATCTTACGAAATTCAATGTTTTAATATGAAGAGATGAAAACGATACTTTAATGCTATGTTCATTTCGCGTTACTCGATTCGAGAGAACGACTCGACGCCTTCCATGAAAACGTGACGTGTATGAATTAAGGAGCTGCTGTGAATAAAAGTACAAAGATGTTGGTGTTTTGGAAGTGGCAAGAATGGGAAACGCCTTGAGTGCTTTAGTTTTTCAGGGTTCTTTCAGTTTGTTGATGCCTGTATCTAAACAGTGCTTTTTCCTTGTTTTCAAAATTCAAAAAAGGCCTTCAGGAGAAGTTTATTTCAAAAAAGTTTCAAGGTTTGTTAACAAAATGCCCAAAGGGACAACAAGTTTGCACAAAAAATACGAATACTTATCTACATTTTTGAACTTACTTGTGTTATGAAAAAGTCGCAAAGCATCAGGTGTGGTTCTATATTAAATAGGCTGTATTTTTCATACATTCATTTCAAAACTTTATGTCTCATCATAAACATAAGCCTTCACTCACACCTAGCCGCTTCCAGATTTAACAGCTCCAAACATACGCCCCGTATATTGCGGGGTGTATCCTCATTTTGGAGCCATTACACGAAATAGTATCACCGTATAAAGTCCCAAGGGGGGAGGGAGTGACTTTGTGGCTCACATGTTTGTTTATACACTCCCATATATATTTTGGTTAATTAAGTTTTTGTGCGGTCGCGGATTAGTGGGTAGGTAGGGGAGAATTGGCAAGACTAATCGTGATGTAGTGTGGTGGAATGGTCGCTGTACCGCAAATTTCGTGGTGGAAATTAAGGTGGTTTTCCTGACAAATATTATGTGTCATTAGTGAGTGCATATTTCGCTTAGTAGGTACATAGCTATGTATACGTTTATGTCTTAGCTAAATATTGTAGAAAAGTGTATGTTAAAAAAATTAAATTACACTGTGTAAAGTAGCTACGTATCGAGTGTAAGTAAAACACGAAAGTAATTGGCGCAAGAGTAAAATAATTTTGTAACTTTTCTTTAACATCTGAGAGATGTATTTCATTCATACCTATCACCAAAGTAACTGCAGCTTTTCATAAAATCCTGTGCGAAAAGTTACGTAAGTAAGAAAGAGATACTGATCTTTGTATCCTAAATTTATCAAACATGCCAGCTTCCATCAGCTCAGACGTAAACGTAACTACAAACCTCCAACTCTTCCAAAAGCCTAATATTTTAAGAACTAATCACTCTCTCATTCCACGATGGGTACGTAAATAAGCAAAAATTTTCCATTTACTTACCGTAGTACGCAATTACCGAGTTTTCCGTAAGAGATTGAACATCAAAGAGTCTTTAATTAAGCCTTAGAAGGGCCATAAATAGCGTCCAAAGTAACACTGAAATATTTACTTAGTCCTGTTAACGTTTTAATTGAGAATAACAAAATTTCTTATAGGCACTTTGAACCCAACATTTTGATGATAAGCGTTACTGTAAAGCTGGGCATCTATGAGAAAATATTTAGTATATAATACACGAATAAATATTTTGTAATATACAGGGTTATTGGTAAAACACCATCAGGTCATTGTACTCATCATTATGAACAACTTTTACTATGGGACTAAATTATGAAATCGCAAAAAAAGAATCTGCTGTTCCCTACATTTATGTTTGCAGAACTCGTCAAAATGTCCAGTGTGTGTGTGTGTGACCAGCTCATTTATTTTTCGCAATTTCATATTTAGTCCCATAGTAAAAGTTGTTCTTAATGATGAGTACCATGACCCCTTAAGAGGTTGATGGTGTTTTATCAATAACCTTGTATAGTTGTTGCTGCTGGTGGAGCAACATTGCTCTTTGTTGTTTGTTGCTAGATATACCGGTACAAGCTAGACCTTATTGAGCGATATGTAGCAACTGTTAATTAAGTTGCTCCATAGTTGTGTTGTGTTGTTCCAAGTTGCTTCCCGGCCTCCGAAAAAAATGCAAGTGTATACGCGGCTTTAACTGTAGGTAGATCGGTAAATAAAGAATATTAATTATAGGCATATTGTGCATTTTACGATTCTACAAATTAATACACGCTTGACGAATTATTGTTTGTAGAATTTCAGCTTGAATTTTGGTAATTAATACAGTCATGGTTTCTGGGAATTGTTAATTTTGATAAAGAGTTTAAATGGAAAATTAGAGTTTCGTAAAAAACGCAGTAACGATGTTGAAATTAGTCTGCTAATATCAAAATTATTAAGATGTACTTACTGGTTTACAAAATATAAATAGTGGCACCAACAATTTTTTTTTTGTAAATACAAGCCGATAAAAACGCTCCGTAAAAATACAACGCAACGGCATAAAAATACATTTATATTCGTATATTGTATGTATGTAATATATAATCGCTGAAAGAAAACAATAACAAAAACTTTTCTCGGAAATCATTCCACATCGTTACTTCCACATTCGTTACATCGTAAATGGCGGTGGAACATAATCCAGGAATAGAAAGTCATTTCATTTTTTATCTCACGATTCCTCGAAGAACAGACAAATACATTATTAATGAGATGAACAACCTTTATCACAATTGAAACTTGCTGTTTTTTAACAAAGTTGTCTTCGTTTCATTATTGGTCGTTGACCTCTTGAACACGATTTAAATTAGATGATACATCGGTATTCGTTGTCCGTAAAGCAGCACAAGGTGTGAACGTATTATGTTTATAAGTAGTCTATTAGATTTGTACCAATTTAGAATAAAGGCTCATTCAAACAGGCGCGACACGCGACGCGAAACGCACGCGGCTCAAAGGCATCGCCTGTCGCGCGACAAGCGGTGCCTTTGTGTCGTGTGCGATTCGCGTCGCGTGTCGCGCCTGTTTGAAGGAACCATAAGTCTGTATAACAAATGCCGTACATAGAACTTAATTTTTGAGTTTCGATTGCTTGTAGTTCCCATCCATGTCTTATCAAATTAATTTATTAAGAACACTCATCTCGTTTTCGGAAATTGAGGAAGTTTTCTCTTCTTTTCAGTCGTCTATTTCGAGGAAAATAATCTGTGATTTTCCAGTTTGTTGCTCCCAAATCCGTAAACAGCTTAAACTTCTCTGATTTCTATTTTTAGAAGAATAGAAAGCTGCTCACAGAATTCATCGCAATTTTGTTTATTTTTTATTTTTATTATTGTTGCTATGTTGGTGTGCTATGGTACATATCTATGTACCATAGGCAAGTTTGAGTAGTAAGGACTACCCTAGTTCTTACTACTCAAACTTGCCTATGGTTAAAACCTTTGTTGTCTAGGTTCAAATTCCAAAGATTACTTACTTAAACTTAGTGAACCGCAAGTGCCTATATGATGGGCTATATCAGTTTTATTTGATCGAATACTGAACAATCTTGGATATCGCAGAACCCAAATATTGAGGTCCCTCAAAGTCATCCGTTCAAACAAAAGATTCTTTCAGCTAAGTTGCCACTTTTATAACTAAAAGATATGGCATATAAGAATCTCACTGTATCTAACTGCCCGAGGCATTCAGAATTTTATTAAAACTTCTCCCCTTGAGATAACTTCTGTTTGATAGAAGCCAGAAGGAAGGAGGTTGGGGACAAATGCCCCACCTCCTCTCCCCGACAATTAATGCCACCATTTACGAAATTTTATTTCATTTGCGAATGCGAACTCCCGTTATTTGATTATTAATAAAATGAGTTTTATTTTGTTGCCCATTTGCATAATTGTTTCATTTTCGCTTCTCGTCTGTCGTCGATGAAGTTCGCTCGCCAGAAATCTTTAAAAAAGAAATTAAAGTCGAGTTTGCTGAGGCCTCCGAGATTTTTAGTGTATTCTGGGCTGAAATTTAATTTTTTTTCGTTGGCCGGAAATTGTGTTGGCACTCATTTCAGAAAATTAGCCTTCCTTAGTATTTTTATCTGAAGATCGTGACTGAAAGTAGATCTAATTAAAGCCTCAATTGTGTAGCTTTCTTATAATGAGGATTCAGAGCTCAGTATTCACCCTAATAGGATCAGATATCCAATTTCCAGACGGTATTGCAAAATGATGATTATCTTGGTGTATTTTTGTACAAACAGCTATTCAAGTAGAAAACTTGAATAAGTGAACTTATTACATTATTACGTTTAACAAAACGTTAATCATTATGAAAGCATAATGAAGAAATGTCTGCCCAAGTTAAAACTTAATACAATCTGTCATTAAACTTATTGCTTCTTATGATAAGTTATAGTTCTAGAACTTGACTAAGTTATAGTCCTAGAGTTCTAGAACCTTTAAATATTAGAAAATTATGGGGACTACATGACCTATACGCAAGTTTTATAATGCCTAAAAGTATATGATCCACTGCAGTAAATAAAATCAGAAAAATATATGATATTCTTCAGGATATAATATGCCTGTTAAATGATGTGTTGAAATCATAATACAACAAATTTGGTACGATAGAAAAAAGTCACGAAGATACCTCTAAAATGTTATTTTGACAATTAAAAACCATATTAACATACGTGTAATCATTCTGCTTTTTTTTTCAGATTGTTCATCAAGCAACATATTAACGAGACAGTATTTTCATTTTTTTGTCCCATCAATAGACTTTTTTGTAAATAGAGAATTGCTTCACATTTTGAAAATAATAAAATTACCAGCTTTGTGTCATCGCGCTTCTCTTTATTTTCAATGCAGTCCGACAGTGACCGCGCTTTAGCTGTTGTCAGCCCCTTTAGTCATTTATTTGACCCAGTTTATAAAGGACACTACTCGAGCAGATTGCAGATCTAAAATAAACACCCAGTAACTAACTTGTAATATTACTCCACACTTAAGAGTATGAACAACAAAAGGCATAGTTATATTAAAAAGGCATAGTTGTATACAAAAGGCATAGTTATATAGAAAAGGCATAGTTATACACTGCCTCGTCGGTGTAGTGATCGCAAGCGCTACCAGTGAGCAGTTCGATTCGTAGGTATTGCACTTTTGTAGGAAAAAGCATTTTTTTTTTAATAACCGCCGCAATTTTTCTACGCTAGGGGGTCTAGAATAGAAATTTTTCGTCGGTGATAAGGACCAGTGGACCAGTGGTGGTCCGATTAGCACCAGGCCCGGTCGTTGTGTTCCACGCGCGCCTCAAAGAGATGTCAGCACCAATGACGGGGTCTGCTAGGGCCGATACCTGCCAGGGTTGCGGGAAAGTCCGAAAGGGTTACCGTGGCACCTGGCACAGGCAACTGAGGGAATACGGGTGGGTTATAATCAGTAAAAGTCTGGCACGCCCTCCCGCTCCGCCCAGAGCAGGAGAAGTTATTTGATGATTACCCACCACAAAAAAAAGGGTTCGAGTCCCAGGTCGGGCAAAGTATTATTTTTATTTTTTTTATTTATTTATTTAAAATTATGCAAATAACACCTTAACAGATATAACGCCAATGCGATGTTACTACCAAGATACACATACCTATAACTCACTTACAAAAATACAATTAGGAAAAAGAACGATTAACATACATTGAAAAAATTAATAAAAAAACCCACAATTTACAATGGTCTCTAAATGGTCTCTAAAGATTCTCAATGCACCTTAGTGCTACTACTGTGAACCTCATCAGGCTGCAGTGAAATATATCTACCTCATCTGAAATAATATTTAACAGTCTTATGGTGCGTGACAAGGGGGCAAACTGGTTCAGGTTAGTCCTAGAGGATGGCTCCTGCAGCGTAGGCGTGGGGCGACGCGCACCCCCGCAACCGGGTGGCGCGAGCATCCCCAGCTCTGCTAACAGATCGGGGTGGTGCAGCCAGCCGCGCAGCACCCGAAACACGAAGCTACACAGAGCGACGTCCCTCCGCACCGCCAGCCTTCTGTACCCTACCATCCCTATTACAAAGAGACTCGGGTACATGAGCGGGAAGAAGGGATAGACGCCGTACTGGCCTCATACTTGGCCTCATGGGGGTTCCACACGATCGCACTCGTTTCAAGACGGCTCCGTACCAGCGCATTGTACATTATTCTAACCACTGCCGTATTATGAAAGTCTTTGCACTGCCTAAGTATGAATCCAAGATTTCGGAAGGACTTGCCGCATATGTCCAAGATGTGCTCACGAAACATTAATGCTGGTACCATCTCCACCCCCAGGTCCCGCACATGTGGGACTCGTGACATGACTGCGGTTTCCATCTCATACTGATGCAGCAGTGGTTTAGGTATTTCTATCTGAAATTTTTCAGTAGCAGCTTGGAGTCTGGACTTGTGCCCGGTTGATGGCAATAGGCTCGCCCCCTATTAAATGGGACATGGCAACATTAGGTAAGCCGGTATGTTCCTCAATTGTCTCTTTGACTAGTGTAATTAAAGTTACTAGATGATTTAATATTTTTAATATAAATCCTAAATTCATGCACTCATTGACAGACAAAGCACAGCCTAAAACTCTGTCTCTAGAAGCATGAAATTTTGAACAAGTTATGAAGAGTTCGTTACATAAGGAATGTGACCAGGAAGGATATTTTGAACTGAATTAATTATTTATTAATAATATCATTATTCATTAATAATATAATTATTTATTAATAGTATAATTATTCATTAATAATAATAATTGTAGGTATTTATTCAATAAGTAACAGTAGACTAAATTATATTAGTAACAAAACAGCTATGTTAGTAAACTTAACCTACACATTTAACCTAACACTGTATATGTGTTACTAACACCATATATGTTAATGAGAATCCCTGCTACAAGCTCAACACCGATGTGGAAAATTTGCAGCAGTGATTCACACACAAGCAGTCCAGTCTGCTCGCTATACACCGCAGCATAATGTTGAGGCTGGCCCGCACCCGGCGCACCAGGGAGGCGCATCTTTTTCGCATCGTAGCGCAGAAGCAATCGACATGAGCTTCAGCAAACATCCCTGATGCGCTACAAAAGCGGAACCGTCCAATCAACATCCGTAATGCATTATTATATTGAATGCGAAGGGCGTTGTACGACTTTTGAGTGTAATCTAGCCCACAGGCTGCACGTATAAAATGAGGTGCATTATGCACAAAATAAGGTTTTTTCACGACTTTAGAAAAACGTGCAAACCTGCAACCGATCGTATCAGCTCTCTCCGACCACGCCCTTCTTTCTCTCTCAATATCCTCATAATCTTTGAGGTCAGCGGTCAAAAGATGTCTCAAGTATTTCACCTTATATACCCTTACAAGCGATATCCCGTTTGACTTGACCGGAGGCATAGAATCAGAACACCAAATGACTTCACTATGAAAGTAGATTATTCAGAATCGTTTACTGAATCGATTGGTGTCATTTTTAATATAGGTAATTTTTATCCCAAAAAAAAATCAAAATCAAAAGTCATTTATTCAAATTAGGCTGAGAATCAGCACTTTTTGAACGTCAAAATCACATAAGACAGTCCCCCCAAAACGCCCACCCTTCACCACTTCCTAGTGCTTTAGCTGGGAAGAAGAAGTGGCGGAACAAACTCCCCAGCAGCACCGCTGTCTGTTCAGTTAGAAGAACTGGAACTGGAACTGGAATTAAAAGAACAAACCAAAATGGTCGAAGTACCTACTGCCCTAGACCCTTATGCGTGTGTGACCGTGGGCGTCCGTAATGTGAGCACAATTTTCTCCCACAATCAGTATAATTAATTTAATAAATAAACGTTGTTGTATATAATTGTAATAGTAAACATTCAATGTAGGTATGTAGTATGATTATAAAATTATAATCTAAATAGAGTCGTTGGTGGTGTGCGTTAATTCTGGGACAATATGTTGTCTAAGGGATAAAAGTTAGGGCACGCCACGATAGCGGCGGTAAGACCCCTCTTTGAGGAGTGGCTAGAGAGGCGTCACGGCGCGGCGGCGTCCTCATCTACCGCCTGACGCAGGTCCTCACCGGACACGGATGTTTCGGGAGGTTCCTGCTCATCATCAGGCGGGAGGAAACACCCGGGTGTCACCACTGCGATGATCGCCCCGAGGACACGGTGGAGCATACGGTGGGGGCCTGCCCTGGATAGGGATAAAAGTAAAAAGGGATAAAAGTTTGTATTTTCGAAGTTCGTATTTTTTGCAGATGGGATAGCCCATCGGGCAGGTTTGTAAAAATTTACATTCCGTGACCACTATTCTGTTTTATAAGAGGTTTTCTTAATAATAATATTACTCTTCCTATCAATGGAAAACGCGTTTATTGTATTGTGTATGTCTAATTTTGTTTTTTTTAATGTTTTTTATATATTTTATTTAACTGTGACATTGGATAAGTAATGTAATGTGCAATTTTATTTATTGTTGTTTATTTTAATGTAATTAGTTTTTATTTCATTGAATTTTTATATAAACTATGGACATGTCTGAAATAAATAAATAATAATAATAAAACGATGAACCGTTCAGAAGAGCGGCATTTTAGAATACTCTTGATCTACATTTCCGAACTTAACCTTGATTCAGGCCCAAAAGTTACGCACAATCACTTTAAATGTATATCAAACAATGTTGTTTCGATATCGTTACTCAATAAGTATTGGAATGTTGCACTATAATATTTTGAATTGAACAAATGCAACCGACATAGGAATGCGGCGCGAAACTTTCACGTTGCACAATAAGGTAATTTTAGGTCGTTTGTACTAATGTTGTGACTTCAAATTACTTGGATTTTGTACATATACTGCATTCACGATTTCGTTTCCAAACATGTAAATAAATATTTGTTTTTTGGAAAATACAACTTTAAACCCACACCTAAAGTTTAGTTTGCGCTTTTTTTTTACTTTATAGACACGTCTATGATTTTTTGAGTAGTACTAGTCTGTATACTGTATACTACTAGTTTAATTTTCACAGGCATTAAGTTTAAGTTAAAATAACAATAATTAGAAACAAGGATTTGAATGGATTACATGCACTATCCTTTTTTGTTTATAAAAAAGTTGCTGATAAACTAAAGGCGTTTTTCCACCGCCGCCGTCACCGGGACGTCACGTTCGGTTCCAATAATCTTGTTTTTTGACGGCGCCGCGGCGCGGCGGTGTACAAATGCCCTACGTGAACCTCTGTACTGTCGGTGAGATCCTTATAAGAAATGTTAATTGACAAAGCAGCTGAATTTGATCATTTACTTAAAATACAAACCAGTATTAATTATTAGTAATAGAGATCATTTACCTCAATAATAGAAGTGGGTATTTAATTTATACCAAAATTCGGTAAATAATATTGAACACCCACACAAAGTTTGCAAAAGGATTCCTCAAATTATAAACGTTTACTGGAAATATGTAATTGTAAATAATTATTGCTATCAGGGTTTATTTCAAAATAGAACTTGATTTAAACGGTGTTTACTTGATGGTACACTGTAATTAGAAAACATTGTAAAAGCCAATTATTTTTAAAAGAGTAACCGTGGAGTTTCTTGCCGACTCTTCTCCATAGGAAACGACCAATTGGAACCGTGCACTTAGCTTCTGACGTTTCATAAGTGCCCATGTAGGTTTATGTGAAATAAAATATTTTGATTTGATTTGGTAAAATTTTCAGCTACAAAAATATAAAGTTATCCTGAAAAAGATGATCGGTCATCGATAAGAATCCAATTAAATGTCTAGACATTTTTTTCCATAATAGTGTAATTATGTGTAGCCACAAAACATTATCATACACACTGGGTACCCAATATCAGGCTCCACATTGATACTGTATTAGGGAACACAAATTGTAAAAAATTAAATTAATTCTTGTCAAAGGATACAGCTTTTTGAGGCTGACTGTGCATAACACTACAGTACGGATTATTTTACTTAAACAATTATCTACTTCATAACTGATAATAACTCAGTTTGGACCGGTTTTATAACAGCTGCTTTAGCTAAGAATTAGAAGGGGACAGGACATTTTGCAACTGTTCCACCTGAGACGATGGTGAATAATGCAAATATGGCCACTAAAAAAATTAATACAGAAGATCCAGTACATAGTACTGAAATTCAGTTGAAGACAACCACGTGTTTAAATTGCATAATATTAGCTTTGTATGATTTTAAAACAGCGAGAGTAATTAAAAAATAAAGAAAACTAACCAAAGAATTTTTGAAGTGAAAACTTCTTTAGGCGCGTTGTTCGTTTTTGGGTGAACAAAAATTATGGAACTCGCGTCATCGTCATTGAACGCTTTCCATGAGCTATATGTATACTGTGTATATATGTGTACTTATTGGGTGAACAAAAAGCGGAAACTTGCGTCATCGTAACCGCACGCCGATACAATTCACAAGTTACTTAGTTTTCACTTCTATCGGCAGTCCCCAAAGACTGCCCCGCGTGTTTTTTTTTTGTTTTTCGGTATTCTTCAACAAAAAGTCTAATAGTGTGGAGAGATAAAACGCTAGATAGGAAGGTCACACGCATGAACGTACACAATGCAATCAATCTTATTTGCAACTAAACGACTGTTATCACATGTTTATGCAATGAGCTTGATCAATTCGTCATTGTGTAATACATTAAACTTATTATGTGAACGATAACATTAAGTCCAAGAGAAATAAATATTGTTGAACGTCTCTGATCTCTACTCGTAGTAGTGACCACACTTATTATCAGCAATACCTACGGTGGTAGGCACTACTGCTCCTCTTCTTGTACAATAGTTAATCTTTGGTTGGTGTTTTTTGGTGGTGTTTCTTGCCCGTTCTTCTACATATGTAACTACTACGCTTTGGAATGGGCAACTAGCTCCATCTTTCTGACTGACCCCTTGACAAATTCAAAAGTGCCTTTTTTTATTTTTTGTGGGTGGGAAATCATCAACTAACTTCTCCCACTCTGGGCAGAGCAGGAGGGCGTGTCAGACTCTTACTGACTAAAACCCACCCGTGTTCCTTCAGTTACCTGTGCCAGGGGCCACGCTATCCCTCTTGGACTTTTCCGCAACCCTAGCAGGCATCGGTCCTAGCAAACCCCGTCATTGGTGCTGACATCTCTTTGAGGCGCGCGTGGAACACAACGCGCCGTCGACTCGGGCCTGGTCCTTATCGAACGGCGAGCTGCCCATTGCTCGCCGTTCACAAGCCCACGCCTACAGTGGCCGGGAATGGGCCTGCGATTCCCGACGCCCAGGGCGTCTCCTGCGGCGGCTAGGGGCGTGAGGGCGCAAATTTTGCCTCTCCCTCACGCGTTCCGCCTCCTCCTTCGCGGACATTACTGCTTCGCAAAAGGAGGTGACGGCTTCCCAAGCCCTCTCGCTCCGTACCATGGCCTGGACCAAGGCCGGACGCGAGAGATCGCCACCGCCAATCGCCTCCACGAGGACACGGCGGTGCTCCGCCCAAGCCGGGCAGACCTCCACCGTATGCTCCACCGTGTCTCTAGGCGATCCACACAACGGTGACACCCGGGCGTTTCAAAAGTGCCTGTAATTGGTCTATTTGAAATACAGTTCATTTATCTCAATAATAGAAGTGGGTATGTTAATTTATACTAAAATTCGGGTAAACGTGGGTGTTCAATAATATTGAACACCCACGTTTGAGCGGAGTTTGAGTTTCACATTCCTTACTATATTTGTTATGTATTTTCTGGTGTACAATAAAGTCATCACCATCATCATCTGTCAACCCTTTTCCCAATTATGTTAAGGTCGGATTCCATTCTAACCGAATGCAGTTGAATACCAGTATTTTACATGGAGCAACTGCCTATCTGATCTCCACAACCCAGTTATTGGATAATACGATACCCCTTGGTAAGACTGGTTGTCAGACTAGACTGGTGTACAATAAAGTAAACGAAAGGAACGTACTAACGGGAAAAACGTATCCTATGATGTCCGAACCCAGGTCATTGTGGTTTTGGATTGCAATATAGGATTGAGTATTGGTATACACTATGTGCCAAATTTAAGCAAAATCCGTTCAGCTATTAAGGCGTGAGAAGGTAACAGATAGATAGACCGACAGACAGACACAGTTACCTACGCACCTATTATAAAAGTAGCTAAACTCTCTACCTGCGTCTTTGTTTCCGAACGCATACAACCCTAATCTCTTCAAAGTTAGAGTGAACAGGCCTCTTCTGGGTAAGCTCACTCCATCGTCGACTCTGTCTCTGTCACCACTGACCTAGACTAGAGTAAAGAGCAAACCCAACTTAAAAAAAAAAAAAAAAAACTATGCACACTTTTTTCTTCAACGTGACTTCAAGTTTGCGCAGACTGTAGCTTTTGTTCCTCTTTTATATTGTACCAACAAACGTCTTAGTGCACCGTGCAAAATATTATGCAAAACTTGTGATCATAATTTTGGAGCATAGCTGAAGTGGTCCTGTAAACAGTATTATGTTTACGTCAACTCATTTTACGTGCTAAGTGACTATGATGAAAGCTTTGTTTCTTTAACTTTTTCGAGAACTTTCGACTTTTGTCATCTGCTTCGGCTTTTTCCCAAATATTCTGGGGTCGTCTTCCAGTCTAACTGGAAGTGGCTGAATGCCTGACTACTTATCTGACCTCTACAACTCAGTTACTGGGAAACACGATACACCTTTACAAGACTGGTTGTCAGACTTTTGGGCTTCGAACTACCCGAGACGATGTCAAAGATCTACAAACGAAAGAGGTTGGTCCCAAACCAACGGTTTTTCGATCAGCACTTTCGATGGGCTTAAATAATAAATATTACCTAACCATCATGATCCCGTCTTCATAGAGTATGCCGATTTCATTATTCATACAACTTTTCGATACGAGCTGAATTGAAAGTGCTTTTTCATAAAAACGATGTTAGGTACATCTTCCTCTGCCGGGGTTGCGGGAAAGTCCGAAAGGGTTACCGTGGCCCCTGGCACAGGCAACTGAAGGAACACGGGTGGGTTTTAGTCAGTAAAGTCTGACACGCTCTCCCGCTCCGCCCAGAGCAGGAAAAGTTATTTGATGATATGCAACACTCAAAAAAAAAAGTCAATAGCAATTACACATTAAACTATTTATATGTACTGTAATGTTTCGGAAATACAGAGCAGTTATTCTAGTTTTCTTTATACTTAGCAAATTAGTAAATAATAATTATTGATGAGGATGTAAATTAAATTGGTGTGGTGGGTTAAATGTATGTGCTTTATGGTTCGTTTGTATAAAGTAAAGGACAGTATCTCTTTAATTATACAACTCTGCTTCTTCGTATAGTATATTTTTTCTTCCGTAATTAGTTCGTGGTAGTCTTAAGCAAATGTTGTTTTTTCGTCTGGTAATACGTTTTTTTGTTTGCCCTTTTTTTGTAAATGTTATTCATGCGTGTATATTTTTATTTAATAGCTTATGTACTTAGTATGCATATGTTATATTTATATATCCGTGATAGTGTCATCAATTTAGTTCCTTTATAATATTTTCCTGTCGGAGTTAGGTAGTGGTAATGGAATAAGAGTTTTATTATTTTGTTTTGACATTGTTGATTACATTGATTTATCTAAAAAGTATCACCAATCTTTGAAGCTGGTGAGCTGAGTCCACGTTCATCAGATAAAGTTATAATGAGCCGTCTAAACATCATGACCCGACCTCAAAAACCTGGAAAACCAGTACTAAATATCGATTTTTATAACCGTATACATCATGTTGTGACAATCAATTACTCACCGGGACCGACGTTACGAACTACATTAGTATCAATCAACGTCGCATTAATTAGATCAGATACGGCTACACCCACTATACAGGCGATATTGTTATCTGTTTGGATGTCACTATGAGACAGATTTACCTAATGTCTAGTGAAGTTGTGTTCAAGTTTGGGGTGAATAGAGATAGTAGTTGAACTTTTTCTTTTTGAATGACGTCGTCTTTCTTTTGTTTTTTGAGTGTGTTGACTGACGGAAAACAATCATAAACTTTGGTCTTTTTATTGTGTACCTACTAGCGGCCTGCCCCTGTATTCTTTGGTTTTACAATATAACAAAACATCGAGATTTATTTATTATAAAAAAAAAAGTTTAATAAGTTTATTTATTTTCTCTCTCAATGGTTTTGCAGCACTTAACAGTTTTGAACTATATAAATTCACATTGTGAGAGCTGGTGCCTGATCTAGGATTTCGAAAACCTGTGTTACAGGTCACCAGGCCCCACGTAGTGCGGACTTGCGGACGGCGAGCAATGGGTAGCTCGCCGTCCAATAAGGACCAGCCCCGGGTACACGGCGCGTTGTGTTCCACGCGCGCCTCAAATTAACAGGCAGGTAACGTGTATTATGTAAGTTCAATATTAATTTATTAATTACATAATTATACACTTATACATTCCGGAATAAATTCTCTAAATGATGGTGAAAACTGCATCAAAATCCATCGCGTACCTATCTTAGAAGAACAACATGGTCATACAGACAGACACGAAAAGCGACTTTGTTCTATATTAAAATATATAATGAATTTCTAATGTTTCTTTTATTATAAATTATAAATATAATTTTCACACCAACTGCTCGAAAATGTCAAATTATATGTCAAGCAACCTTAACCCACAGTGAGTCATTAGTGGCCGGGGGCCCAGCCGGTCAATAATGTTGTACTGGATTTCATTATGACCCGCTGGTCAATAATGTGATTTGAATTTGGAATCTCACATGCTCCGCTAAATTGGCAGTATAGTACTAACAAACACCCTTTGGTGCCAGAACGAGGAAAGCTATTCTCGAAACCCTTACTACGCGTGGATGATATTCTCGATTTCCTACAAAATCACAACAACTGCTTCTTCAAATCGTTGCCATGTTTTCGAAGACATAATATTGTAAGAATAATTAGATAACTACGAACCATGTCTCAAATGTTACCCTTAACTTCAATTAATATGTAAGTGCATATAACTAACTAGTTCTAAATATGTTATTCTTACTGTTTGTTTATTTAATAAATACTTTGTTTTCGTACTATGGCTATAGTATCTCACAGTAGGTGTAAAAAGTAGAGTATCCTCCTCTGGGCTAAAGCTGTCTTTGCCTTGGGCTAGCTTGAATCCCTCGCTGCATTCAGGATTCTTGTATTAACTCCCTCGCTTCGCTCGTGAGTTAAATCCCGAATCCTTCATTGCGCTCGAGATTCAATATGACGCCCGTGACATAAGACACAACTTTAGCCCCTCGGTGCATAATCTACTATTATCTCAATGCAGGGCAAACGCATTATTTTTCTAATTCTGACATTGGATATCAAGAAAATACTTTGAGAATATAAGTAACAGAGCTAAATGCAATGAACTCAGGCAATTTTCATAGAGACGCTTATATCAAAATTGCCTAGGATTATAGGATTCGAAACCCTTGCATCAACAGACACTGCATGTCAAGATGCGATTGTGATGGGACTATCATTTTACCGGTTAATAATTGCCAGTTAATATTATTATTATAAAATCGGATGGTATACGGATTGATTTGTGGTGGGTCATAGATTGTTGTACATAATTATATAGCCGTTTTGCGTGGATGTGACGCATGTTTCCCCCAACCTTTTCATATTTTCTGTGTTTGTGTTATTTTTTGCGTCATGTTTACCGCAAATAAACGCATTTTCTTTCTTTCTTCTTTCTTTCTTTCATATATTATGAGGCTTGCAGTTCGTTTCACAACCACCTGAAAATTAATATATCTTTCCTGGCAGATTATTTCGTAAAAATGCTGTTTCTGTTTTTTATTTGTCTGATAAATAGTGCCCATTTGGACACCGTGTAACAGGACCAGAAAACTACTCTGGGCAATTTTATAGACAAGTGCAAGCTTGAGAAGCTTGTTACTGCTTTCCTGGTCTAGTGGTCGCGAGAGCTCCTGCTAGGCATGAGGTCCTGGGTTCGATTCCCGGGTGGGGCAAAGAGTTATTGGTTTGTTGAGGTCCATGAGAAAGTTTTCAGTAGCAGCCCAGAATCTGAATTATTGCACGGTTTATGGCAACTAATACAGGAGACTTAAAACAAAACTGGCGAAATGTGAGTGTGCTGTCATAGGTATCTACACTTCTGCCTACCTCTTCGAGAAATACACGCGTGATGTTATATTTACGTTTATGTGAAACTAGCATCGATCAACAATACCAACTACATAACGGGTCTCGTACAAAATCAAAGCTAAATGCAGTCCGCGTGAAAAAAGTTTAAAACAGTTATAAGTTCACCCTAATTACAACTATGGCACCTAGTAATAAAGTCCTGTTTACATTGGCTTTGTTTCAAGCGAACTAAATCAATAAGAGCTCACGTCTCAAGTGCGCTGTTATTTACCGAGGCGTATTTCTTACGCCGACCCGATATCTCATATATTTATGAAATATCATAATGTACAATTAATGTACGTATACATGACACACGCACACACACCCCACACACACACACACACACACACACACACACACACACACATACCCACACACACACACACTGACACACATACATCCGCTCATACACACCATCAATCACTCGCAATTCCACGTTGACAACCTTTACTATGTGCTATAATGGGGGCCTGGAGTTCTAAAATACAGGCCTAGGCTTAGTTTAGACTCCAGATCACCCACAAATTGCAATTTTTTTTCGAAATATGTGTTAACTTAATATGTAAAATCTAGCTTATGATTGTAATTTGTGGAGAAATAAATATTTTTTATTTTATTTTATCTAGTCGGTATTGTTGATTGAAGGAAACTAGTAATAGAAACCTTTAGACCCAAAAGCAATACGAACAATACAATTATAAAATGACCTTGTAGGGACAAAACGTTTGCCTGAATGAATAAGCCTAGGGTTTAGGGCAGACACATTAGTGCCCAAGTTCTCTCTTGTGGGGACTGTCAAATTAGTGTTTAATGTTTCCATATTGTGGTACTGCAAATGGTCCAGTATTTTATAAATTGTATTACGTTTATTAATGAAAGAACTTTCGACACGTCAAAGGGATCGAAATTAGTATTTTGTTTTGTCTTTTGAGGATACACGTGCCTAGAATAGAGTACCTAGGTATTTGAAGTCTTTTAAGCTAGTCTCATAGGTACCTAAATCTTATTTTGGAATAAACTTGTTGTGTTCCCACTGCTGGTACACAGGCCTCCTCTTTGAGAGAGGGAGTGGGCGGTAATCCGCCACGCAGGCCCAGTGCGGGTAAATAGATGTGACTTGTCTTCGAATTTTTGGTTCTAGGACATGCCGCTTTCCTCACTATGTTTTTCTTCACCGTTTTGAGAGCAGTGGTGATGAAATAATTACACACAGTACACAAAGTAAAGCGCTTATCTTTTTTCGATTCTACGACCTACAACTCGTAAGTCGCGGACGATACCACCTGGCCACCACTGCTCTTGAGCTGGTTTTGGAGTCAACAAAAAATTTAAAGTAACGACTTTCAGTCTTTTCAGTCTATAATTCTGTATTTCACTATACACAATAGAATTTGGTGTAACCTTCCTTTTTAGGTGTAAGTATAAATATACAACTGGGAACCTTACATGAAAACGCTGTGACGAATGCTATAACGCTTATTGGTCTACAAAGATTTCACTCTCTTTTCTTAGCATTGTAATGAGTCATCCAAAACCCAATGCTTATTAAAACTCTGATTAATTTCCAACCTAACCCGTAAATGGCCAAAGAATAAACGAGGCCACAAAATACTCAATCAACGTTCATAAAATACATTTTCAAATGCATTGTTCCCTTCTCCTCAAGGCATTATATGAGAGTTTTTAATTACCAAGCTCGCTGAGTAATCAATCGAGTTCATAAAGCGCCCTTAATATTTCACTTCGAACGACCAAAAATAACAAACAACAATGTGAAATTCAATAACAGGCTTCCAACCGTATCTTGTTTAAGCTTTATGTAGTTACGAAAGGAATTGTGGATATTCCGTTCACTTAGTATGGAATGTTCTAGAACCGTGTCAACATCCGCTGTCAGAATTTCACCGAAAATGTATTGAATTTTCTGATTGCCGTAAAACAGTTGTATCTAGAATTCTAGTCACTAGCACCACTACCTATAATAAAAATTTTAAGTAACCGTAAAAAATACTCTTTCTTTATCTACTCTACAATAGGTAGGTACTTTTTAGGTAATAAGTAGGTACCACCTATTGTAAAGGATGCAATTATTGATTGCAATTGTCAATTCATTGCTTATTAACAGATTAAGCAAGTATATTTTGAACGAAGCTAATAAAACCAAATAGACAAGTTAGAAAGCTAAAACTATTATTTTCATTCAATAAAAATTATTTTCGGGGTGATTTATATGCCAGTTCAGATAATTGCTAGAATGAAGGAAAACTTAAAAAACATGGCCAGATGGGTAAAATCAACCAATCGTAAACACAGTGTGCGATATGCAGGTGTACATCTTGATCTAGGGGCCTACTCTCTAAGTCCGTTAATGAAGAAACGGGCCCGTCCGAAAGTAGTTCGATGCTTCGGAATTAACCCTACACCCGATTAATTCTCGTTTTCGGACGGGCAATAACACATCGGGAGTAAGGATAACTGTCAAGCGGTATCGTCATTCATTATTAGTTCGGGTCTCGAAAAAATCTTAATAAATGTCCGTAGGTGATACGAAATAGCAAACGACCGTTACTTCGGCCGAAACTACGGATTTCGTGCCTAGAGAGTAGACTTAATGGAGAGAAGGTTCTCTCCTGCCCGTCGTGCACAACTACCTACATCCTTCAGAATTTAAATGAGGCAAACGACATACCTGTCCAGGTCGCTACGTACCTAAGTACCTACCTACTTAAATGACAAATTATGAGTCATCGATACGAGAAGAAGAAAAAGAAAATTTTGCATCTAATGAAATGACTAATGTCATTGGCAATGATTTCTTCTTTATTAGGCACTTCTTATTACAAATAATTAAAAAACAAAAATGTATACCTAATTATATTAATGCCACTCTTGTACTTCAAAATTCAGCATTCACCCAATCACGAGCCGTCTGTTTCTACAAAGGTACGTAATTTTTATGACTCCGGGAACAATGGCACTGTTTTGAAGAATTAACCCGTGGATTAATTAACATATCCACAGACCGTATCTAATTACCAGGCCTTTTTAATTAAAACTTTAAACTTCTACGCTTTATTAGCTTGCCGTCCAGTGAAGGGTTGCGATGCCAGTTTTAGACCTCGGCCTTTTTGCTGAAATTGGCTCAGGCTTGTTTGAAATGCAGGCTGGAAAATATTTTGTGGTTTTATTAAGGGTATAATTTTGGGCTTTACTTTCTTTTCTTTGAGCAGTGGTGGCCTAGTGGTAACGGCCGTAACTTACAAGCTGTAGGTCGTAGGTTCGAACCCAGACAGGCGCTTTACTTTTTGTAATTTATTTCATCGCCATTCACACCGGCACGTCCTAGAACCAAAAATTCGAAGACATGTGACGTCTACCAACCCGCACTGGGCCCGCGTGGTGCGTTACGGCCTACTCCCTCTCACAGAGAGCAGGCCTGTGTCCCAGCAGTGGGAACACTATGGGCTGATTATTCTACGTTCTCAAAACAGCTACTCCGTGCTTTGCAAATAACTTTTTCAAGAAGAAATAGAATGTGTGTAATGAAGGATCATTCGTAAATGATGTGCGCTTGACGAGTTTTAAGTTCCTAAACACAACACCAACAAGTAAATGTTAGTCAATTGGCTATATTATATAAAATTAATAAATGTGTTAGCTGACACCAAAACCAATTGATTTAGGGTTGTTTTTCATGAAGAAATATGTACTTCATGTTTAGAAGATAATAATAGTCCAAATTCTGTCATTTACAGTCACCGAGCAACATAGAAACAATCTATCCAATGCATGCCTTTTCTAAACTAAACTATGCCAAGTTGCAACCTGACAACCCAGCCTTACTAACCAACTTTCCTGAACATAACTACCGGAGCACAAAACAGCTGATTTATATCGCTTTCTCAAATGAATAGGTAAACAAGTGAACTGTTTACTAAGCCTGTTTCCCGTCATAATAACACGTCAGTCGGTACACATTCTCTATTGGATATAAGGCAAGAAAATAGCTGTAATTGTCGTGTTATGTTTTCTCTTAAACGGACACGGTAATGTGAAATGCCTTTAAATAACTTGATACAGTCAAACGGGGTGAATAGGGACGCAGGGGTGAATAGAGACGAAACTTTAGAAGGGATTTTAACCTTGAAATAATATAGTTTATTGCCAAAAAGGACTCTTAATGTGTTTATTGTAATATAATTAACGATTAAGTGCTCTTGTTGGGGTCAAACTAAATTATTTCAAGGTTAAAATCCCCTTTAAAGTTTCGTTTCTATTCACCCCTGCGTCCCTATTCACCCCGTTTGACGTATTGACGTTGACACAAACATGCCATGCTACAAAGTGGCATTACTCTTCGTAGCATTTAATTTAAGATTGGCAAAATCAGTCCAAACTTGGCTTCAGATGGATACAGATTTACGAGTCGGTAGATTTAGGAGTTGGTAGTTACCGACATAAAGGCAAAATTTCTCAAATTAACTAGACTAAATTTTACAGTCTAGCTTATGGTGGGAAGTCTATTCATCTTTGCATAGATTTTCCTATATTTACGAGACAAATGATCTGACTCAAACTCAAACTCAAGCATTTATTTCAACTAAACCATTTACAAGCACTTTTGAAATGTCAAAGACTCGGTCGGAAAGTTGAAGCTCATTCCAAAACGTAGATCTCTATGGAGAACAACGGGCAAGAAACTCGAAGAACACTATTTTAAATGAAGATATATTATAAAATCCTGGGTACATTATTCTTGTTGCTTTTATATGTTAGAACAATGTAAAAAAAAAAACAATTTAAAATATATGATTATAAACTTAAGAGATGACCAGTCCCAACCGATGGCGCCCGATCACGAACATGACGCGTGGATAAGCAACATCCAGATCAACCATTTTGTAAGGAACCGAATGATCCAAGACACGCGCCACCATCAGTGAGACATTTATGTGAGCATGATATACTTTAAACATCATGACGTGTCCCGTCCACATACATATCGCTTATATTATAACACTTGTTCAATTATTACTTTACGAAACTTAAATTTATTTATTTACGCCTAATGGCGTTTTATAGATGAACGAAAGAAAGAAAAAAAGAAAATGCGTTTATTTGCGGTAAATATGACGCAAAAAGAACACAAACACAAAAAATAAGAAATCATTTGGGGAAACATGCGTCACAACCACGCAAAAGGGCTATCGCTCAGCATTATGCTGCGACCCTATGCAAGACAGAGCCTCAGCGCTGGTTTTCGATCGCAAAATATTGTTAAAATTGTATTAAAGGTAGAACCGTAGCTTTTTCATACAGAATAGACACTTCTATGACAATAGACTGCGCAAAAATTAACCCTCATTTACAGCTCCCGCCATTTACAAGTCGGAAAATAAACAAGCCCACAAAACACACTAATTCACAAGCCTCGCCGTAACAACAGAGGCGCGGATGCAGCCTATTATTGACCCACTGCTGGGCAAAAGGCCACTCTCATTGATGTTATTATCACAACGGGAGGTAATTGACGTAATCGCAAGCCTTGCTATCCGTCTAACTATCTACCTAAGTATAGGAGGGATCTGAATAACTAGAAGCTTCGCGCATAAAGTTAGAATTGTAAAGGAAAGGTAGGGTCCGTTGTGTGGTTACACAAGTAGTAACTTGTGTACTTGTACAGAATTAAGTATAACGCTTCTGATGCAAAATAATTAGTTTTTTTTATTTATTAAATAAATAAATAAACATTTATTTCAGAATCACTTCCATATTTATTAGTAACAATGTAAACTTATAAACTAGTGATAGTAACATTTATTCTAATCTGCGTGAGGCACGCTGATCCTGGGGAAAGTCTACTTAACTGCGTGCAGTCGTATCCACCGCCCCAAGATCGGAGATCCCCACCTATCAGCCAACGTTCTAAGAATGGTGTTGGGGCTAGCGTGAACATGGCGTAGCAGAGATTGCAGAGATTTAGCGTTGCAGCTTATTTTTTTATTGTCTTTAACCCATAGGTATACGAGTATGTAACTAAGACGCCCAGAAATTTTTGTGCTTTTTCTAAGTTAAATATTATGTAACATATAAACCTTCATGAAAAAGTTCTTGTACTTACCTGAATAGATTATTTTTAAAAGTACCAAGATTAACCGGGAAAGTTGTATGCCCAACGGGCGAGGTCGTGCTTACTTAACTATTTACTTGCCTCTCATTTTACAATTCTTATTTAGCTTTTTTAAGTAACATTGAGGTCGACGTGAGTTCCAACAGACGGACCTTATTACTCATAGGAGAAACCAGATTAAGTGTCACTGAGATTAAAGGACAGATAACTTGATTGCGGAATTAAACAGGATTAAAGCGAAATGTCTAATCAATTTTATTGTGGTCTAAAAGACCTGCCGTAAAAGATATTCCAACGAAATACAAATTAGTCATTCTTAAGAGCGTTTATACCTTATGAGTGGCAACGTCGCAATTTAGTGTCATATTTCGTGGTTTTCAATTTTTATCATTTAATCGGAGCTATATTTTAAAAATCTGTTTAATTAACTTTTTAGAATTATGTGAAAACTGTGTAAAAGGTAAGAAATCGTTGCGTTTACAGTTCTATTTATATGCAAATAATACATTGGAAACTTGCAGGGCGTTATTTTCATTGTAAAATAACTGTAAGCATTACGGTTACTTACTTTTTAAACACTTTCACGTAATTCTAAAAAGTTAATTAAACAGATTTTTTAAATATAGCTCCGATTAAATGATAAAAATTGAAAACCACGAAATATGACACTGAATTGCGACGTTGCCACTCATAAGGTATAAACGCTCTTAATAGCCGCCAAATTTTAATGTCTTACTTCTATGTCTATATATATTATATCGCTGTTCGTTTCTGTCTGTATGACTGCGCAGTCCTTCTCAACTATGCAACGGATATTGATGCGGTTTTCACAATCGTGTAGAAAATTAATTATGGAAGGTTTATGTGTGTAAAATGCTACCATTTATTTTGTAAATAATCAAGAAATCTCGTAATTTTGTCACGTTCAAAATCCGTCCAAAGCAAGGCTGAGCAGCTAGTAAATACATTATGACATTAATATTAGTCAACCTTATTTAATTAGTCACAAAATTTATGAGCGCAGACCTTTCTACGAAACCTGTTTTGATGTGTAGGCGTGAGGCGTGATTTATGACGTCACACGATAGTTCTCCAATGGCGTACCTTCTCATTATAATATTAACACTTCTGTTCATAATTCAAATAAAGTTCCCAAACGTGTGTGTTAATTTGGGATTAATATCGGAAACTTCTAAACAAATTTTAAAATCAGAATGTTTTGTGTGTTTTCACTGAAGTTTTTTTGAGATAAAAAATGTAAGCAACAGTAGCCGCTAGTTTCGTACAGAATATAATTCCGACAACAATTTACATCTCTCTAAAATATTGAATTATTATTCTAACAAATAAAACAAAAAGCTTTCTTTCAGTAGCAAATAGTTTCAGTCAGATTTTCAAACGACTAGACATTGAAGTTGTTGAACAATTTCCGGTGTTCTTTAAATAAGAAATTTCCATTTGACCTTTCAAACTGTTAAAAGGAATGAACTTTTATATTTTAAAACTTATAACGAAAGTATTATATTTCTTGTATTTTTAAGAAATATAACAGAACTTGCCGTAAATAACAAAAAGATTGCTGCAAAATATTTATTTAATTTGACAGACTATCTATGTTATGGGGTCTTAGTTTCCGCACTTAGTCCTTCAGGTGGACCATTGTACTGTACACTGCACAATTTGCACTGTATGAGGCTCATAGTTACTCTCATAAAGAATGTATTTATTATTGTGTGTGCTATTATTAACATAAAATAACATCACGCCTGTATTTCCGCGAAGAGTTAGGCAGAGGTGTGTGTGTGTTAGGAGCTGATAGGGGGGCCAAAATGCAACCAAATGGACCCTGCGAGTGTTCAATTTGTCACTTGTTATTGTTTAACCACCAATATGTATGGCCAAAATTCAATAGTTTTCGAGCTAATTGAATTTTATGGGTTTTTTGATATTTACCCAAAATTTTACATTTAATTTAAAAAATTAAATAAAAACTACGTATTCAATGGGTACCATTAAACAATTATAAATTGTATCTGGCACGACAATTTAGCTATGAACGTAATTAAAAGTACCTACTTAAGTCAACAAAATAATTTAAGTGATGAGCGATTTAAGAATAATATCTATCATAACAGTATTTTAATTTTAGGCTTCAAAAAATGTTCTCTCTTTAAAAAAAAACTATATACTATATAACTATACTGACTTTAATCGTACAAATAAGTTTAATAAAAACTTTTCTTCATCATTTTATTTATTTTCATCATGTCAAATTTTGGGTAAATATCCAAAAAGCCCTTAAAATTCAAATGTCTCGAAAATGATTGAATTTCGTCCATAAATAATGGGGGATTCAATTTTTTGCATTTTGGCCCCCCTGTCAGCTCCTGACAATTACAATTCGATCGTCGAATTCGTTCGAGTCGAATTACAAGTAGCCCTGTATTTATGGTACACCCATATTTCGATTGTTACATAATGTTTATATCCCATGCAGGGCGAGCCTATTGCCACCAACCGGCTTAAAATCCAGACTATAGCTGCTACTGAGAAATTCCTGTTGGGGAAACACAAAATACATTGCCCGACCTGGGAATCGAACCCAGGACCTCATCCTCAGCAGTAGCGCATGCGTCCTTTAGACCAACGAGACAGTCATTGTTATTAATTATTAGCAAAATCTGCCAAATGTATGTACTAACACTGGAGTTTTAGTTGTGTATGTCATTAACGAGTTTTAGAGTGGAGACCGCGCTTAGGCAAACGTAGTGTGGAGTGACGACTTGCGAAAGGCGGCTGGCAGAGACTGGATGAGGAGAACCGAAGATCGGGCTCAGTGGCGTTCACTAGGAGAGGCCTACGTCCAGCAGTGGACGAATATAGGCTGATGATGATGTAATTTTTTTTTTTAAACGTTGCCTACACTAGGATTTTTTCCTGTATCGTGGGTGCGCTTACAAACATTTAAACTCACATACACAAACAGCCAGACCCGGAAAAACGATTTGCAAGTAATACAAATAATTGTTCCGTGTGGGGATCGAACCCGCGACACATAACGCAGCTCAGTCAATCGCTTAACCACTGCGCCAACCGTGTCGTCAATAATTACTAACAAATTGGATTTTATGATCTGGAAAATAAATGATTATTAATATAAATAAGAAAAAAACTTTAAAAAGCAGCTTATCTCATGATTGAAACTAATCAAGAAATCACTACAAACCAAATCTAAAAAAACACAAAAGAAAATTAACACCATCGAAAACGAGCCAACAGTTTCTAAAGACATTAAGGACAAACAAACGAACAATCAAAGACAAACAACTGTGCAATGTAGAAGACATTTGGTAGCAGATAGAAAGATAGCCCGGTATCGAATATCAGATGTTAAGCGTGGCGGGACAGGCAAGCAGCATTCCAACCTGGCCGGCCTAATGATGGCGATTTGTATAGAGCTGATAAATGGGTGTGTTGTGTTCGGTAAACTGCAATATTTTTTTGTGAGCTTTAAATGGTTCCGGCTTGTTGATTAGGAAGTTAAATGTAGTTTTAAATCGGATGGGGAACGTTCAATTAAAAAAGATTCTTTGGATAAGGCTAATCATTTGTCCTGCCTATCTAAATGTGTTTTATACATTGTTGTATTTTATTTATTTATTTCCCAGTATATGGTACATTGAGATCTTACGTTAAACATTGTTTCACATACACTACCATTGCTGGAGTAGAAATATCAAACGACAAGGTAGGTACAGTTGTTGTTATCTAGCTGGCTACAAGAGACATAACAGATGAACTGCTTGAATTTTATGAACACTAAATAATTTATCCAGATTAGTAGCCTCTTCAGCAATTGTATCTAAACGTAAACAATATATTGTGGAAATATTATAATTATCAGTCTTTTGTAGGAACACTAAAACCTTTACGGTCTTATTACAAAACTGGTAAAACATGGCAAAACCGGCTCGATGGTTGACATCAAGCCAGGTTTTGAAATAATAACCTAACAGAATTCAAAATACAGTTCCTTTTACAAAACAAACAACTTAGTTCGGTCTTAGGTTGTCAATTTTGTATTAAGAACTCTACTAAAGTCGGCATAAAGTTCGAAATACAAAAACTGGCTCTAAGGTTTAGCCCTGGGCTAAAGCTAGATCGTGTTTTGTAATAAAACGGTTTCCATCCTTTGGTATCAACAACTTTATATAAATGAATGGTATCTCAAAGCTACTAGAGATTATTATACATAGAATTGGAGCGCAAAAGCAGTTTGCTGGCTATTAAACGTGAATGCGATTCAATACTACAGGCGTGTTACCGGTAACGGAGAGTGTGAGAAGGTCTCATTAGTTTTTAATGAAAAAAAAAGTCTCGGAGACACCTCGCCAGCAGAGATTTTATACATATTTATAATAGCGCATTCCATATTAGCCAACATCTCAACATTAGATGTATATGCATCCGAATACATACTCTAGTTACGTTGTAGCGGTATCTAAATCGCCACATGCGAGCTGCGCGTCATACTGACGTCAAGCAAATCCTGCATCACGCAAGCAAAGTTTACCGCGCGACTAGCACATATACAACTTCCCGACATCAATCGTCGGGCAGTTGCCCACATGAACTGAAGGAACCTTTTTCCAAGTTTCCACTGGAAATATGGAATTCACTTTTGAGGCATCCACGTAGGTACTAACAACGTATTTTACGTATTTTAGGATACATTTTAAATAATTATGAACATTACGACAAAACACTTTAATGCTTCAATCTAAATCAGTGAAAATATTTGCAGTAGGCAAAATATTATTCGGAATATAATAATAATAATAATAATAATTTATTCAAAAATATAAGGACTAACGTTAAATACAGTTTTTCTTAAATCTATGTCAAGTTCACCTATGATTTGTGCCTGAACTAGGTAATCCTGTGTTTCAGGCGATTGGAGGTAACATTAATTGATTAAATAATCACATAATTATCATATATATCTTATTGGTACCTACTTATCATGTAAAAAGGTGTATAAAATTATATAATATGAACAATATTTATTTTAACACAAGTAATAACTTCTCTGTATCTTCATAGGACATAGTTTGAAGAGCCTCCATAAGGATTTTCTTGCAGTTACTATGATTTAAGGAGTAGATGTTTTCTTTATCATTTAGCCTATTATAGAGTAGCGGTCCGAGGTACATATAAAATTTGGCTGTGAAAGCATGTTTTGTACTTTTTTGAGGGCAAACTATATCTTTCCGTCTCCTTTTTGTTAATTCAGTGCTGTATGGAAGCGCTGCGTGTTGTTTTAGTACAGTGCTCATTATAAATAACTGTCGAACTGTAAGTACTTTACAAGCTTTGTACAGTATGTTAGTGGGGAAAAGAAAAGGGCGGCAAGTAGCCACCTTAAGAATAGCTCTTTGAGCTCTTTCAATGGGCAATAACAAAGTTTTTAATAATATGCTTTTAATAAAATTGTAAGCTAAATGTACATCATTATTATATTACTAACACTCCATGGATTCTTTGTTCCGAATTAGAAATCTTTATGATTTTTAAAATAACAACTACACCACATTTTCTATTCAGAATATTACTACAAAAGCAGCATCTCGACTATCAAACCAGAGTAAATTCAATACTCACTTCGGTAACAGGGTACGTTAGAACGTGTAGTCTGACGGTAATGAAGTGGAGCTGACTAGCTGATAATGTAACGAGACGTGTGCTTTGATGGGTAATTAGCTCTGTGAGGGAATATAATACATTGTACAAGTTTTCAAAGGTGTTCTGCTATAGATAAAATATAGACAAGTGAAGCGGCTTGAATATGGTTGTGAAACTTGCTCACTTGCACCACAAATAACTAAACGCGTTTAGAGCTAAACACAACTAAAACATCATTCTGTCTCTGACATCATCAAACTATTGAAAGAAACAGAGCGTTGTTTTACATTTTCATTTAGTGTCAAACGTATTTAGTGATCGGTGGTGCAAGTAGGCCTTGTAAGGCCTACTTGCATACTATATGCTTACCATATTCAATCCGCTGTTCCTCTAATATTACTGTCCAGTCCAGAGTTTATTTTTGTTTTCTTCCGATAGTAATAAAATGAATTCTTCAGCTGCAATTGGGAGTAGAATATAAACAATTATAACACATTAAAATGGTTTTAATTAGGTGTTGGGTACTTGTTAGCGATTGCTAATATTATTTTACGTAATATAGGGTGGCAGGGACATCGACGCACAGCCTGTTACCATGGATCCAGTACATGACTCTGAACCCTCCCTTTTTGTTTTGAGGGTGGGTATCATCAAATAACTTCTCCCGTTCTGGGCGGAGCGGGAGGGCGTGTCAGACTCTTACTGACTAATTCTGTACCCCTTTTTTTTTTTTTTTTTTTTGAGGATGGGAAATCATCAAATGACTCCTCCCGCTCTGGGTGGAGCGGAAGGGAGTGTCAGACTCTTACTGACTAAAACCCACCCGTGTTCCTTCCTTGGCCCTTTATGTTCCGGGTCAGCGGTACCCCTTTTGGATGATCCCGCTTTCCCGGCAGGCTTGGGCCCTAGTGGGCCCCCTCTATGATGCTGACATCTCTTTGAGGCGCGCGTGGAATACGTACGCGCCGTCCAGCACGGGCCTGGTCCTGATCGGACGGTGAGCTACCCATTACTCACCGCCCGCAGGCCCGCGCCTACGGTGGCCGGGAGTCATCACGCGGCTCCCGACGCCCGGAGCGTCCACCGCGGCGGCTTGGACGGGAGACTCTCTCCCTCTCCCGTCCCGCCACCTCCTTCGCTAGCATGACTGCTTCACAGAAGGAGGCGACTGCCTCCCACTCCCCCTCGCCCCGGACTATGGCTTGAACCAAGGCCGGGCGTGAGAGATCGCCGCCGCTGCCGATCCCCTCTACGAGGACACGGCGGTGCTCCGCCCATGCAGGGCAGGCTCCCACCGTATGCTCCACCGTGTCCTCGGGGCGATCATCGCAGTGGTGACACCCGGGCGTTTCCTCCCGCCTGATGATGTGCAGGAACCTCCCGAAACTTCCGTGTCCGGTGAGGACCTGCGTCAGGCGGTAGGTGAGGACGCCGTGACGCCTCTCTAGCCACTCCTCAAAGAGGGGTCTTACCGCCGCTATCGTGGCGTGCCCTTTCTGTACCCCCTGCGTTGGAATTTACGTAAGTAATTTTTTTTTCAATTGGCTCTTCCATACAATTTGACCACGTAGGTATTGCACTTTTCTATGAAAGGACGATAAATTTATTTGCTAGGAGCTTTACAATTTCCCGGCCATCGTTGGCGCGGGCTTGCGGATGGCGAGCAATGGGTAGCTCGCTGTCCGATAAGGACCGGGCCTGGGTCGACGGCGCGTTGTGTTCCACGCGCGCCTCAAAGAGATGTCAGTACCAATGACGGGGTCCGCTACGCTAAGGCCGATGCCTGCCAGGGTTGCGGGAAAGTCCGAAAGGGTAACCTTGCCCTCTGGCACAGGCAACTGAAGGAACACGGGTGGGTTTTAGTCAGTATGAGTCTGAAACGTCCTCTCGCTCCGCCCAGAGCGGGAGAAGTTATTCGATGACATCCAAACCTCAAAAAAAAAAGGTTTTAGTTTGCGCGTCCATGTCCCTGCCACCCCTGCCTGCCATGTACAGGCTGCTTGCAATTACTGTCGCGTTGAAAATCATCATTAGTCTAGCTAGAATAATTATGATTCTAAGCCATTAAAAATCCTATTGTTACAAACTGCTAAACGACTTTATTTTTATGATGGACCCATGATCGTTTACCATAATCCATACCTTCCTTTAATTATCTTGTTTTCCATTTATGACGTTATTATATTTAATGTTCTGCACTAAAAACGCTTTCTACATCCAAGTCCTAGTAGCTAGTGTCCACCTTTTATTACTCAATAATCAACGTAACACCACGCAGCATCTGATACTAAAATAAAACGTAAAATTTTATTATCTTTTTAACGTACATTGTCTATTGTGTTTCAGTGCTGGAAGGCGCAATGAATTCTCATATATTATGATATTGCCTCCAAGTTACAGCCACTTGGAATCTTACTATTGTCTAAGTCTCTCAGACGTTCCGTAAGACAACTAACTTATCGGTTTTGTACAAAAGGAGTATTAGATATCCATGTCTGGGTGTAATAGTCAGGATATTTAGCTTTTCGACATAAGTACTACAAGCATTGTTTGAGTAACGTCAACATAACATAAAGTCTGAATCCCCGAAAGAATCCTAGCCAGTGTTGTAAAGTACACCCACATGACGCCAGTTATAGGTTATAGTGTCATAGGCTCATGTAGTGAAAGGACTATTGCTATCAACCAGCGGGCACTAATCCAGACTTCATTTTGCTAGTGAGAAGTGTCTTGCAAACCCAATGACAGCCTAGCCAGTGTTGTAAAGTACACCCACATGATGCCAGTTATAGGTTATAGTGTTATAGGCTCATGTAGTGAAAGGACTATTGCTATCAACCAGCGGGCACTAATACAGACTTCGTTTTGCTAGTGAGAAGTGTCTTGCAAACCTAATGACAGCCTAGCCAGTGTTGTGAAGTACACCCACATGATGCCAGTTATAGGTTTTAGTGTTATAGGCTCATGTAGTGAAAGGACTATTGCTATCAACCAGCGGGCACTAATACAGACTTCGTTTTGCTAGTGAGAAGTGTCTTAAAAACCCAATGACATTGCTGTACTCGATCGAATTCAGGATCATCCAGAATTCATCTCCGCAGACACACTTTACCTAATGAACAAACGATGCAGAGAACATTAGATCCATTTTAATCTATAATTTCAGATTAAGTAGGTTTCCTTTACTAATTGAAATCAACATTAATATTTTATGAGACTGATTTCTATACAAAAGTAATTAATACCTTAAAGGAAGACTCTCACAGGGACAGGAACACTCTCACTGCCTTTGCATTCACAGTGTGCTTATAACGTTGCAGCTAATTAACTTTTGTTAAATAAGTAAATGTATAGTAACTAGAGAGCAGTGGTGGCCCAGTGGTATCTGACCTTAAGAGTTCGAACCCAGGCAGGCACTTTACTTTGTGTATTTAATTTCATCACCACTGCTCTCAAAACGGTGAAGGAAAACATCGTGAGGAAACCGGCATGTCCTAAAACCAAACATTAGAAGACATGTGACATTACGGCCCACTCCCTCTCACAGAGGGGAGGGAGGCCTGTGTCCTAGCAGTGGGAACATGATGATGATAGTAACTAGTAAATGTATAGTAACTGAACCCATAGTGATTGATAAAAAGAAAGCACACAAGTAGGTAATTTTGACTAGATACTAGCATACAAAAAAAAACCTACACTTAGCATTGGGTAGATACGAGTTAAAGAAGATGAAAAGAATAGATGCGAGATTATTTACATTTATGAAGTTTAAATCATATAGAAGTGAATCGCTTCTTCAAGGTAGGTAGAGATTTGAAAATCGAACAAAGTACCGACTAAAAAAAATATTATTGTTCCAACAACTTATTTCAACGATAACACTTTCTGCAATCCGGCTTCCCACGTAAATCCAGCAAGCAGCGTTAAATAAAATGTAAATACTGTTTAGCACGCAACTGGTAAACCAATAAATTCCCATTCAATTAACTTGTACGTAGTGGCATTATATTATTAGTATATTTGATTTCACTAGCGTAGGCTGCTGTAGCTATTAGAACAATAAACGTACGAGTATATATATAAATTGTTAGAGACGCTTATTGCTAGCGTTGAAACTGCTTTATGGCGCAGCCGCCTCATATTTCACGATTTCTTGGCAAATTAAGTGAAAATGAAAGTTGTGCTAAATGGTATGGTGTAACTGAAGTGCTTTCTTGTAAAATATTAGAATGTTACGTGTTTGAAATAGAAAATGAAGTAGAAATACTACAGCTAGCTATTAACTTTTTATAAAATGATTGAGGTAATTGTGAAGATCGGGATGTTGATAATGATAGGCTTCATAACAGATGTGTGCCGTCCTAAATAGTTCAGACATGCTATGAAGTGGGCCACCCGTTGTAAAGATGTGATTTTAATATCCAGAAAAAACTAGCCCATAGAGGGAATTTTACCTCAAGGCAAGCTTTCGATGTAAAGAGAAAACGCTTTTTTTAAAGCCCTCATTGTTTCAAAATAGAAGGAAATATGTCTGTAAAAAAACCTGTCAAAATGTCTGCAGATTATGATAATGCCCGACTGCCAACCGATATTTCAAACCTTTTACTAACATATAAAGAAGTAAACAAGCCAAATACAGAACATAAAAAGCCCAAATAAGATATCACATTGTAATTACCCAATGTTTACACAAGTATTAGTAGTCACTTGCACTTTGGTAAACAGAAAGGTCTCAATAAAATAAAGCCCTTTTCTCTGTATACGGCGATATATACATTTGTGCACTGGACGGCAGAAATATTCGAAAAAGATAATGCATCTAACAAATTAATGGAATAATATCATCAGCATTTTACTATTAAAAGAGGTTAAACATCCTCTCCTGGTTTCAAGATAGAAGTAATTTTCGAAAAAGAAGACTATAATGCACCTGCAGGCGTAGCATGAATCTTTCTATTTCTACGAAGAATAGACATAGCTTTTTCTATACAAAGTGGCGTTTAGTTTCTTCATTTTTGACATCGCACCGTAGAAATCCTTCTACAATCTGTCATTTTGTCTTTCATTTCTAACGATCTTTGTCCAGGTATTTTTATATGTAGACTATTTCGGAAGAAAGATTTCTATCCTTACTGTTAAAATGACACTGACTACTGACATTTGTCTAAGGTTGTGAAGATAATTTGATTTTGGAATCGTCAGTAGAAAACTTTCCACTCGACGGCCTCAAAGTATAAATGGTTATCTACAAAATCATGATTTTACAAGGGAGAGTTTTGAACGCAAAATCTTCTCCTATTTTACATCATTTAGTTAATAGGGCATAAGTAGCAAGGAAATAGTTACGGCCAATATTACTGTAAAATTGGTTGATCTAAAATACGGTACTTCGATACTTTGAGAAAAATTGTTGTAGTTGACGTGACTTAATCAGTAAAAATTGAGAATCAAACAGAAATAAATTCCTATGACAAAACAAAGAATTCTGAGTCGAATTATGTAAAAGAGTGAATTTCGTAAAAAGTGCAGTTGACTTTTTCAACTTTGCTGCCGTCGTACTGTCTACACGGAACGTCATTTTTGTCTACTCTTCCGTCGACAACGTTCCGTCAACACGGTGCTCATGCTACGTCGGCTGGTGAAATGACTGCAGAATATGATAATAAAACCGATACATCAAACCTTTTACTAGCAAATAAAGAAGTTAACAATCCTAATACCGAACGTAAAAAGCTCAAACAAGATATCACACTGAGATTACCCAATGTTTACACAAGTATTAGTAGTCACTTGCAGTTCTACAAACAGAGAGGTGTCAATATAATATTTGTGTTCTATTGGTGGACGATCATCGTGTAAACACGCTTTGTTATCTTTAGTAATGGTTTTTTTGCTGTCCGTGACGGAACGTGGAAGGTCTGTGTTGGGAACTCATGTTTGATCATTATAAGGTGTGACATGGAGAATGATGTTTGGATTATGCACTGTAGGGATGGAAGCATGTGAGATTATCGGGTTTGGTACTTTTTATACCGGTAATTTAAAATGCAATAAATTATCACGAGCAAAGCCTTTTTGTTTTGGCGTTTTTAAAAGTCAATGGTTCTTTAATAAGTTGTCTAAGTGTACATAGTATTAGATTCTTTATGAGTAATGAGAAGTCACAGCTTTTTCATTGAAATTTTTACTGAGTGTATGACCATATGCATGAAAGTAAACGAAGCAAAAGGAGTATCTAAGGATCGCAGCAGATGGGGTTTTGTAGTTTCTGCCTGGAAATAAGGGGCGAGCTTATCTAGGTATATATGTATTGAACTTAAGATGAGTACCTAATTTATTTTATCTACACCCATGGTATTAATCCTCTATAAAAGTTTCTGAAACAGTTTGATTACTGCCAACATTAAAACAACCAGTGTCACAGTAACCATTATATCATCCAAACGAGTGTTATAATGTTGTACTAAATTTCATTATGCAACTCAAATTTCAAAAAAAGAACATTTCATGCACGCGCGTTTCATTACAACAGCTAATAATTTAAAAAAAGAAACTTATAGATTGTTCGAATTCACGGCGTATTCCGCCATTTTTGTTCGATATTAGTAGGTATTGTGAAAATTTATTACTTTGATGTTTACAAAAATGAGTGATACAAGCTTTGATAACACACCACCAGATATTTCTTAGTTTGTTTTTAACAAATACTCAGCAATTAAACTTACCATGAATGTACATAAGGTCATTACAACGGTGTACAACCCTCTATGGTTTCAGAATCTTTTATAGAGGATTCATATCATGGGTGTAGTTAAAGTCTTGTATGCAGCTGTACATAATTATGAGATTAAACGAACTTACCTGTAAGTGAAGTTCTATCTCAATTATACGAAGCTCCTTGTCCGAGACGGTTTAACAGTGTAGTCTACGACTTGTGCTCCGGCGTCGCCACAATATTCAAAGCTCCCATCAAAACAAAAAACTCTTCGTATTTCCGAACGAACCTGTTAACTTCATTTCGTTTAAAGCACATTTCATGAACAACAAAGGTATGCCAGGGAGGGTAAAAATAACATTGGGAGGGAGTCCCGTCTCGGACAAGGAGCTTCGTATAATTGAGATAGAACTTCACTTACAGGTAAGTTCGTTTAATCTCATAATTATACTCTCTCCTTGTCCGAGACGGTTTAACAGTGTAGATGTTTAAAGTTAAGTTGTGAATGAAAGGCTGTTGTAATCAAAGAAAAATAATTATTATTTGGGATTACAAACATTATAAGTATTCCTAAAGAATGAATACATGACTCACAAAAAAAAAATATTAGGTACTAGCTTCTATTTATAGTACTGCAAACCGCATTACTGAAAGCTAGGGGATCTTCTGTTACTGGTCGATTATAAAACCTAGCGAAAGTTGAGGATGTCCCTGACCATCCTGCCGTCTTTCTAATGAGATCTATGCTAAGACCAGCCCTACTTGCCGCTGAAGTAGAAGCATGCCTGGTGCTGTGTGCAGTAAATAAAGAAGTATCTAAACCTGCCTCACTCAATGTCATTTTGATCCATCTACTTAGAGATTGAGAAGAGGCACTATGGTATGGTTTTTTGTATGTAATTATTAGGTTATCTATTTCTTTTCTAATATTTTTAGTAGCATTTAAATAAGATCTTATTGTCTGTACAGGGCAAATTTCAAGTTTACTAGTATAGCATTTTAAATGTAAACAGGGTTGAAGTGAATTTTTACTTGAAGTTTTAATATTATCAGGTACTTTTATTTGTACTCCATCGGTTAAAAATGTAATATTCTTAATTTTTAATAGTGATAGTGTCTGAACTCTATGCCCTGATGTTAATGCCAGAATTGTTACTAGTTTTCTTGTTAAAATATCTAATGATAGACTCTCATTTGGATACTTGGATGCCAAAAAATCCAGCACCATACCCGGATCCCAAGTGACACTATATTTCGGGTTGGGCGGCTTCAGCCTGAATACCCCTTTGAAAAACCTTTTTAATCTGTCATCTGAAGTTATTTTTGGTCCCATTAATATAGAGAGAGCAGATCTGGAAGTATTTAATGAACCATAAGACATTCCCTTATGAAAATTATCACTAAGAAATTTTAATACAAAAGGTATAGATCCTTGATAAGGTTCAATGTTATGAGTGATACAGAACTTCCACCATGACTTAAGAGAACCGTTGTATTGTTTGATTGTGTTGTTTGAAAGGGAATTTAACATTATCTCAAGAGCAGAGTTTGGAGTCCCACGCCTTACAAATGCTTCGCTGATAGCAGACCTGCAGCCAGGGTAAGATGCTGGTGCAGGGGATGGGGTTCTCTGTAAGGGGAAGTCAAAAGAAACTTGTTAGGTGGGAAAATAAGTAAATCTTTGACTAGAAGTGGTTCAATGAGCGGAAACCACGGCTGAGAAGGCCAATAGGGGAAGACTAAAATGCCTACAGCTCTATCTGTTATTATTTTATTGACACATTTTAAGATTAGAGAAAAAGGTGGGAAAGCATAAAAGAAAAAAAATTCCCAGTCCAAAGTGAATGCATCAACTGCTATAGCTTCTGGGTCTCTCCGCCATGAAACAAATCTTTCACATTTGCTATTTATTCTAGACGCGAATAGATCAATTTCAGGCTCCCCTAAGGTTTCACTGATTTTATCAAAACATGTCAGAGATAACTCCCATTCAATATTTAATTTCCTAGACTCAGCATCTGCTTCAAAATTGTCTTTAGTATTAATATATGATGCGAAAATCCAAATGTTTCTTTTCTCACACCATTGCCATAGCTCCCTTGTAATATCATTAAGGTGTTTAAAATGAACACCCCCCATCTTATTAATATAAGCTACAGCTGTTGTATTATCCACTCTGAGTAATATTTCACAATTTTGAAAATCCTTAGCAAAGCACTGAAGCCCTAGAAAAGCAGCCTTTAATTCCAAATAGTTTATGTGAAACTCCAACTCTCCGGAAGACCAAGACCCAGAAGCCTTTTTTCCTTCACAGACAGCACCCCAGCCAGTACGAGATGCATCAGTATGAATTTCCAGTTGGAATGTGTACTGTTTAATTAAGTTCTTTTTGTCTATATTTTTTATCCACCATTGTAACTCAGGATAAATATTTTTTATAAGAGACATTTTTTCGTCATAATTTTCATTGGAATCTTGCAGTGCTAAGTACTTTTCTCTTTCTACCAACTTTGTGTATACCCAGCCGTAAGGGACAGCAGGACATATTGAAGTTAGGGAACCTACGAGTTGGGAAAATTCTCTGATTTTACAAACACTTTTTAATTTGAAGCTGTGCAACTTTTTAAGAATGGAAATTTGTTTTTCTTTAGGTACTGAAATTGATAGATCCCTAGAATCTAGAGTAAATCCTAAATAATCACATACTTGACTAGGATTTAAAATACTTTTTTCATAATTTACAACAAATCCTAAGTTCTGAAATAATTTGCATGCTGAGTAAGCATTTTGAACACATGCATGTTTGCAATTATTAATGTATAAACTGTCATCTAAATAATATGTCATTATTATATCTTTGTCTCTTAAGTATGTAACAATGGGTTTCATAATTTTAGTGAATACTAATGGGGCAGTGCATAATCCAAAGGGTAAGCAATTGAATTGGTATAATTTGCCTTCAAAGTTAAATCTAAGATATTTTTTAGAATGGTCAGAAATGGGGATAGAGAAATAAGCATCTTTCAAATCAATTTTAGTCATGTAGCAATTTCTTGAAATTAGCTTGCAAGCTGTTCTGTAATCCTCTAATTTAAAATGTTGGGTGTTTATGTACTTATTGAGGCCTTTTAAATTTAGTATAAACCTGTATGTCCCATTTGGTTTAGGTACAACAAAAATTGGGGATACATATTGATTATTTGTATATGAACATTCAGAAATTGCACCTAATGACAAAAGTTTCCTAATTTCTTCTTGAATAACTAGTCTATCATTTGCTGACCAATTTTGGACATGGGCTTCATTTGGAGGTGGAACTGAAGCGAAAGGTATTTCGTAGCCATTAATCCACTGCAAGATAATTGGATCATTTGTAATTTTTGTCCAGTTCAATTTGAAAAACCTAGTTTTGCCTGCATGTACCTCTAATTGTGACGCTGTTTGCGTGGTGGAGACCGCTTCCTCTGCTGTATCTGCCTCTTCTTGTATGGTCTCGGGTACTGCTTTGCTGGCTGACGGTGCTGGTACTGCCCGCTGCGAGGTTTTTGTTGAGACGGCAGCGGGCTTCTGAAGTTTTTCTGTTTTTCTTTTATTTGGGCTCCAGTTTTCTGAATTGTTTGAGCCAGTTTTATTTTTTCCGAACAAGCACTTCCGAATAGCATCTCGTCTGGCTTTTCGTTTTTAATGGCATCCTTGACCAGTGAACTGGTGCCTGCGAGTGCAAAGTACCTTCTTGACATCAAATCTTGATGGTATATGTCTGTAGTTATTTTTGCAGCATCACTGAGGTATTCTATTAATTGTTTCGAGTTAAAGTTTCCCTTCATGACACTTGTCATAGCTTTTCCTATGGCTGTTAAAACTTTTCCAGTTTGCTTTTGCCTTACTACAAGCCTATTGTCTCTTTTTATAGAGATTTCAGACATGATTGCCTTGATTTCAGGATTTAAAGAAGGTGCTGCTGTATTGAAATTTTCTGGGTCAGGATACTTTTTAGTGATTTCTTCTCTGGTTTCCTTTTTTAAGCCTTCTCTCATAATGTTTTTCCATCTTGATGCTAACTGTGGATGTATTGGCTCACTTATCTCATTCGTATCCGCACCTTCAGGACCCAAGGCCAGGAGAAGTTCTTCAGCCACTTCTTCATCGTCTGGAAGTTTATTAAGCAGTGTAAGCCAAAAAAGTAAATAGACTCCAGCCAATTACATGTAAGTATTTTTGTTAAAATGATAAGTGAAATATGCTACTGTGTCTATCCTCCATGTGATAGCGCTCAATTTTGTTAGTTGGTCTATCCTCTAAGTGATAGCTCTGTAGTGTAACAATAAATAATGCAAAATAGTATGTCTATCCTCTGCCTGTGATAGCTCACTATTTTATTAATGTCTACCCTCTATAGTGGTAGCTCTTATGCCATTATTTTTTGGCGTAATGAATAGATACCCATATTTCAACCACCCATGCGTTTGAAGCTAAATACCTATTTGAATATTAGGTATGATTAGGTACCTGAGATCGCCAAAGGCATGCCCACATTCGATGTCGTGGGTTCCATCGAGACGGCCCTCTCTCCAGAAGGGGAATCCGTTGGTGTAAGACATCCACCTTCATGCGTTTCTTCGTTCTTCTTCAATCGTTTCTGCCATTTCTTCAGTTTCCGTCTGATTTTTTCAGCTTCTTCTTCTTTATTTTTCCGTTTTCCCATTATAAATAAGTTTACACACGCGATTTATCGTTATTTGAAACGAAGCGAGAAAAAAAAAAAGAGACAAACTTGTCGAAACGTGTCTGTTACGAGTTGAAAACTTCAAATTCAAAGAAAAGTTTTCACTTTGACACTTTGATTAACACTTGACAGACAAAAACGCGCGATAGCCGGTTCCGATTTTGAACGTAAAGGAACAGCATATAAAAACATGAACATAACCTTGTTTTATGAACTGATTCTAGACTCTTAATTATTATTATCTAGTAAGTATTTATCTTAGCATTTTTAATACATACTTACCGGAATTGCCAACAAATGTTAGTGTTTTTGTTGGAAATAATGATGACACGAACGTTCACCCCACTTACCAATGCACTTTTTGCGACTTTTTCGCCTTTGGAATACTATTTTACACAGATGTAAAGTTGAATACGCTAATTTAATCACTGTAAAAATCATTTTTATTGCCAAAACTCACTTAATTACGCAAAAAAACTATTTTTAGTTGCAGAGGCGTAGTGACAGCGCCGTGCACAAAAACCGTAATGAAGTTAACAGGTTCGTTCGGAAATACGAAGAGTTTTTTGTTTTGATGGGAGCTTTGAATATTGTGGCGACGCCGGAGCACAAGTCGTAGACTACACTGTTAAACCGTCTCGGACAAGGAGAGAGTATAATTCGGTATTATGCAACTCATTATAATATTAACATAACAAAATTCTCTTTAAAAATCTTATAGTTCTCTTCAATTTCAACACAGTCGGAATTGTCTTTCTCATTTTGTAAAACAGTTCTTTAAAACATCTCTGAATAAAGCATTGCAAGTTAAAATATGACGTTATTACAGTATGAAAACAGTTTAACACTTGGAAATAACTTTTGCATACACTTAAAAGTATTTTAAGAGCCAAACTATACTGCTTTGTGTTTAAGTTGCGAGAAACTTGCTTTATTAAGTTAGTCTTGAATACTTAGACTCAAAGCAGACATCCACGACATAAAGCGGTGGTTGCTACACTTGCTTATTTTACATTGAGTTATTTTAAGGGAGAAAACCTAATCTAATATCTTGTCTTTTCTTTGGTATTGTTGGTCGAATCGTTGTGCCCCTTAAGTTCTGAGTTGAGCTGCGCGATTACTGAGAATTGCACGGACTGAACAGGTCCACTCAATCTGTGTGGTTTTTCCTAAAAATACCGTTTCAGATACCAATTTACATGGTCTTCACATGATCTGACCAAGATGATGTCTGGACTTTAAAAGAGACTGTGACCTCAGAGTTTGTTTCGGCCTTTCTTCTCAGAGTAGTCAGATAGGAAACGCCGACCTCATCTAGTTTTTAAAATATGATTGACGTGTAATAGTATTTGTACAAACCAACTTATAGAAATGAAATCATTTATCATTTAACGTTCAAGATTTGATGCAGAATATGCTCAACTTGGTATATTTAAGTGAGTCAGTATGTTCAATAATAAATAATCAAAACCTGTAAAGTTTGCCTTTCATGTTCTGAAAAGCATCTATACGTAACTGGTAATTAAATGCCATGTATTCCACCCACTTGTAAAACCCATAAATTATGTCAACAAAAAGTTCGTGTATGTACTATATGCCAACATACTTTGTCGTCGTTATTATTGGTTTCACGTAATTGTAACTGAACTGTTCCCTTGAACTGAATAACACTATATAATTGTGACAAATCATATACCTACGAGCATGTACAAATACGGCCGTACTAGCTCCACCTGACCTATACCATAATATTAAAATGCCCAAAAAAAATGTACAAAACAAAATTGTATATCATTATGAGTTCCCATCTCATATTTACTCGTACCAAGTTTAAGAGACCGCGTGTGACACAGTCGATTCATTGCGTAAACTGGGGCTTTGCCTTAGGCGGCATTCATTAGCCGACCAATTACGTTCTTCAAAATGTCGGATGATTACAGAGAGTCTCTGCCGGAGGCTGGACGTTCAACAGATGCCGTTCGCTCTTTGTTTCAACGGTTCTCTCTTGAAACTGAAATTTTGACAGGCTTTTGAAAAACGAGTTTGGAACGGGGACACTGAGGACAGATGGTGTCCCGCTAAATAGAGCGTCACCAATTTTGGGCTCTTAAGATATAAATTGTAGTTGCTTTGTTCGTAATTCTGAAAAGGGATTTGCTTTGTAACGTTGACAAGATTGAAGAAACGATTGAGTGAATTTTCAGTTTTTTTGGTAACAACAGAATGTTTAAAATACTTATACAAAGTATAAATAAAAGGAGGCGTATTCCATTTTAATATACGACATTACACCAATTAATTTATTTTCACTTTGAAATAATTTATTAAATGGGTTAAGTCCATTGAAATTAAAACAATAATATTATTATATTGTATCCATAATAACGGCGGAAACAAATTACTTGCTTTTAGTTTTAATACTTATATTTTAATTAATCAAAGTACCTAACCAAAACGTAACAAGCACAATCATTTCGGTTATACAAAACAAACCTAACCTTAAAACACATTGCAACACATCAAACACAATTAAAACACCAACCAATTAATAATGTAAGATATTACTGTTGAAACGACAAGAGCAAATTAAGAAGGCGAATGTTTATGAACATCATTGACCCAAAAAGAATTCCCGTCGAAAGGTTGCTCAAACAATTAATAGGAGACGATAATTAATTTTATAGATCCAAATCAGACATACCTTTGTAGTAGCATCGTAATCTTTTGTTCGGTGCCTTTGACAGCTACGCAATTATTTTATGAATCGTCGTTCGTACAGTCGCGTGCAAATGAATACGTACCTTTACTTTGTAAAATTTGAATGCGATCAAAAATCGATTCGAAAGAATCGAAAAAGAAAACTTCATCATCATTTCGTCATTATTATCGTCATTTCTAATATCAATCCTACGATGAATCCGAATTTATTTTAAAGGTAATTTCGTAACACACCCACATACATACACTCACACACACTAACCCATAGTGCACATTGCGCTCAAACTATTCTTTTATCCTAATTTATTATTAGAATTTCACTGTTTTTTGGCTAGTCAATATTTTAATTACTGTAAATTAATAACACTGTTTCATGTGCAAAATCGACAATTTTCATAAAGCAATTAATACCCAAGGACTCGCACAAGACAGGCTCGACCTAGTGTGAAGTTCATAAGCAAAATTATTTCTATGAGTCTTATTTTTTTAAATGTAAACCTTGCTATTAATGTAGATTATAACTATTTACAATTATAATCTACATTAATAGCATTAATTGCATTTACGCTATTTTGGCAAATATAAATTATCATTTTTTTATTTAACATAGGACATTGGCTCGGGACTCCAGCATCACCACGGTCCTGTGCTTTCCGCAACCAGCGGTTTTCTGCGACCTTCACCAGGACAGGTCATCTGTTTACATGAGTAAATTATAGGACTTGGGTACATACAATTTATTATACGTAAACACTAGTCCATGTCTCTGTTCTCTTTTATTTGTAAATGTTTGTGTTTGTGTTGTTGATGTGCCTTAATAATAATAAATAAATAAATAATAAATAAACTATTGAATGTTCGAAAATACTTAATGCGCAACACTATAATGTGTGTGTGTGTGTGTGTGAGTGTGTGTGCGTGAGTGTGTGTTTATGTGTGTGTGTGTGTCTGTTTGAAAGTAGCGCCTGTGACAGAAAAAGTGAAAGGGAATCGACTGTCTTGGTATGGACATGTGATGAGGAGGGATGACACTCATGTGACTAAGAGAGTGATGGGTATGAATGTTGATGGATGGAGAGGAAGAGGACGGCCAAAGAAAAGATGGATGGATTGTGTGAGAAATGATATGAGTGAAAAGAGAGTAGATGATGCCTTGACGTCTAACAGGGGAGAATGGAAGAAGAAAACGTGTTGCGCCGACCCCAAGTAAAATGGGATAAGGGCAGGAAGATGATGATGAGATGATGACTGTTTAATGTTAATCAATATACTCTGGTGGAGTATGGTAAGGGCTCGTGGTTAAGATAACACGAACGATCGGGATAAGCCACGTTTGCTGCGGTCGGTCCGAGGATGGATGACCATCATTACATACCGAAATCCAGCCGGAAAGACGTATGTCTCGGAAAGCACGTTAAGCCGTTGGTCTCGGTTGTCATTCGCGGATCTATGACAGTCATCACGGGTCGTCAGAAGCCCGAAAGTCTGACAACCAGTCTTATCAAGGAGTATCGTGTTACACAGTTACTGGGTTATGGAGGTCCGATAGGCAGTTGCTCCATGTAAAGTAGGTACGTTTTTTATTTTTTTTTATTTAAAGGGGGTTAGCTCTTGACTCTAGTGTAGGTCAGTGGTGACAGAGACAGAGTCGACGGTGGAGTGAGCTTACTCAGAAGAAGCCTGTTCGCTCTCACTTTGAAGAGATTAGGGCTTTGTGCCTTCAGAAACACAGACGCAGGTAGAGAGTTCCACTCTTTTGCTGTGCGCATAACAAAAGACATTTGGAAACGTTTAGTGCGAATTGGTGGAATAGCAACTAGGTAAGGATAGTAACTTGCAGTGCTTCTCAATGACCGATGGAAGAAGGGGGCCGGTGGAATGAGGTCACTGGTAATCACATGCATCCGGTTAGACTGGAAGCCGACTCCAACACATTTGATTGACTCTGGTTGAATATCACTAAGCGTAGAGACATAGCTATGCAGTCCATCTTTTTGCACGTCACTGTTCAAAATTACCAACCCGATAATTTTGTCATCATCAAGTTGCAATAATCGGAACGAAATATTATGCGTAATAGTTGTAGTTAAATTTAACCTATTGCGCAATGAAAGTAAAAGTTTAATGCGCTATTGTGCACGTACAGTTAGCGTTATAAACTACTGAACCATTAAATAACTCTACATGTAATTACACTTCGTATGAAACGACACTTGGTTTAGAAAGCTTTATGTACTCATAACGGAAAATGATTATTGTTATTTTGCATCCGTGTAGGAACGTTTGAATTTTGTCTTCAGATTGATTATATTATTGCATTTGTGAGGTAGAGTGTAGAGGAATGATTCAGTCAACGTCAATAAAATCGCTATAATGTGAATTATATATCTTAATATTCTGGTGTATAATAATTCAACGTTTATAATTACAATATTAGACAAACAAGTAACTCACTCCGATATTCAGTTCAATATTTTCCAACAAGAGTTTGCCTACAAACAAGAACTCAAATCAAAATTGAATTAATTAAAGTACGAATAAATACATAAATATACCTTCGATTAGAGTTTCAAACATAAATAAAGATAGCACTTTATTAATCAGTAGTCAAACCGAGAACAAACGAACCGTTTTAATCGTAGATTATTTAATAGGAATCACAAAGCTTAGGTATTTAGATAATCCAGCACTGAAACTGTAATCTGTAGAGCGAGCAAGCCGCAAATCTTAAAACATCTTAGGATTCCAGAAAGTGCAATTTCCTTAGCACTCTAATAGGATATTTGATCCGAAACGAAACATAAAGCCCTGGGTGTTCCCATGTTCTATATCTAACTTAGTATTTATGAAGCCAATATAAGACTTTTACTACAACATACAGCTATTGTAGATTGCCTTATAAAGGAAAATTTAATTTAATATAATTGTTTGAACTTAATGAGTTTGTTTACCGTAATTTTGTTTGAACTAGGAAATGAAAAGACGGGCTCTGTGTAATGGTAATATTACGCTATTACGTCCAAAGTAGTAGGTAATTGAAATCTATTAAAATTAGCAGTGATTTCGTATTATAGCCAGATAATAGTAAAATTTAGCCATTTATTGACCATGGAAATTGTTTAGAATAGTATGATTGCATTTGAACGGCGTTGTTAAATCTATGGCTTTATGAAGCTCTAAGAACACGGATGTTTAAAGGAAAATAGTTTAATTACATCGATAGGAAACCGCAACGCTCCTGTATTAAATACTAGAGAACTTTAAGACCAGTTTAATTATTGCCGTCCATTAAGTTACGAATTTATCTCAATTAAAAGTTGACTTAATTAGAGAATTGCTAGCTTTAGAGATAGTAATTAAACTTAAAGTAAATGTTACAGGACCTACATAAAGAATCAAAAAGTGTGTGTTACAAAATAAAATAAAAGGTTTCATGGTCGTGGAAGTGAAGTGCATGCAACTAGTGGTTGCAAGAATATTATCTACCCAAATATTGTCTGTGTGCAATCATGTTTAAAATGTGAGCAAAAGACGACAACGATGCGCCAAAAGAAACGTTTTATCCCGAAAATCTCTTTGTGTAAACAATACTTTAACCACAGGCTTCTTTAAATCACTAAACCTGCGTTAGTCATCTCACATTATTACATAAATATCAAAAGTTCCCGCAGGTCATAATTCCCTATGACAATATACAAACCGCAAGCCGCTTATAAATCGTTCAATTTAAATAATTAATCATAGAGAAAGTTGGTAGTATCACTAACTTAAACAGTTTCACGTTTGTCATCTACACCAAGTGAATCAGCATTGACTGAGTCAGCCAACTTAATTTTTGCAACAAAATTCATCAAAATGTCCCGTTGATGAGTAATTTTCCCACAATTTTGTAAAACCTCAATTTTGTGACACTGGACGTGGTCTCATGGATATTTTCGGTCGTTAATACATGCCGCAACGTTACTAAGCTTAAGACATTTGTGTGGACATAAAGGCACTACCAAATGGTTGTGGACGGCTTTTAAGTTTGGTACAAGTTATGCGTCACTAGCGTTTTTAGGTCGTACTTCATTTTGTGTCCTCTGTGCAAGATGGTGACTGTATATAATTAAGTTCTGTGTCATGTCAAACAACTACGCACTTAGTTGCAGAAGCACAATATTGCAATAATGCAATGATTTGGTTAATCAACCAGTCTCGCACTAAGGCTGAAGACAGCTGAGACAATTAATATTGTACACATTAACTTTAAGTCAGCTTTGTGAAGAGAGAATAAATTATAAATTATTATTATTATTATTTGGTCCTGCAATTATGTGCGTAGTTGACAAATTATTGTTATCCTTGTAAAATAAACACACACATAAGTGGAGCATGTATGCAGTAGAATTTTCGAAACATATAAAGTATGATTCGAAAATTCTACTGCATACATAAAGAGAAAAACACGTCTGCATACAAATCAATTCTTTTTCTACACCAACCGCATTAAAGTAAAGTAAAAGTCATTGGCATCATCTAGTACGCTATCATTTCACCTATAACCTAACCAAGCCTCTGAAATTTCTTATTATGCATTAAGTTCTGTTTACGTTTTTATTTCTGCTTGAGTATAGTTTTCAATCCAGTGTGCTGGCTAAACTATTGTAAATAGGTAATTTTAACGTTTTTGTGTTTCGTAATGTTAATTACTTATATATATTATGTATAGAATCCAGTTCTTCTAACTGAACAGACAGCAGTGCTGCTGGGGAGTTTGTTGCGCCACTTCTTCTTCCCAGCTGAAGCACTAGGAAGTGGTGAAGGGCGGGCGTCTTGGAGGACTGTCTTATGTAATTTGACGTTAAAATAGTGCTGATTCTCAGCCTAGTTTGAATAAATGACTTTTGATTTTGAAACAGGGATTGAATACCGGTACGAATTAGGGTTCCGGTTCTTAAAAAGGTTCTTTTTTTCGTTACGGTTCCAGTTCAGGTTTTGGTTTGGTTCTGGTTCCAAAGCATCGGTTTCAAATAAAGATTCTAATACACCGGTTTCGTACCATCCGATTTTAATCGGATGGTACGAAACCGGTAGTACGGTAGTTATTTCTTAGAGAACCTTTTAAGGTTCTCTAAGAAATAACTACCGTACAAAGCTTCGTCCTGCGCTGAGCGGACTCGCTTTGAAGAAGAACCTGTAAAATAAAGGTTCTTATATAGGTTCCAATTTAGGTTCCTGTTCCGATTTGGATTCTAGTTACGGAACCACTAAATACCGGTTCTTTATCGGTATTTTGGGAACCTTTTCAATCCCTGCTCTGAAATCCCAAGTTCACTTCGTCGGGCACTGGCTCGCTCACTCCGCTCACTTGGCACGGCCGGCCGCTCCGCTTGCTTGGCTCGCCCGTTTAGCTCTTATTACTTACTCCTAGATACAAGTGGCAATAAAGAGGTGGACAGCCTGCAGCTATTGTTAATCTCGGCCACGGAACAGGTTCGAAGAGAGAAATATAAAGACTGGAGATAAGAACATCATGTGAATGTTTTTTGATTGCAGCCGTTAACTTTTTTATGTGGTGGCCTTAAAAACTTTTGTTTTAAAGTGACGTTCCATTTTAATGTTGACATTGTAGTAGTGTTGGTTACGCGTTTTGGCTATTTTTGGAATGGGCCAAATTCGTTTTTCGTATAAAAAATAATTCAGAACACAGTATAGAAGGCTTTAAAATGAGTTAACAAAGTTGACTTGGTTAATAAAGCCTTGCAATCCAGTTCAAATGAAGGAGAGACAGTAAACAAAGACAAAGTAGGAAGTCTGTCACAAATAGTTCCAATTAATGTACACCCATTATAAGTCCAAGAAAGTGTCCTTTCAAGCTACAATGTTAACAAAACGTCGGCGAAGTACAAACCTGACTTATTTGCTTACAATTCATAACTCAGGCTGCCTGACAAATTCATATAACCTCGTTTAAACTTAAAGCAAGCCCAACTTGACTTAAGTAATCAATGAAAAGTTCCGCGTAATGGGCATCCAAGTTATGAACGATTTGCATAACATTTGCTTTTATTAGTTTTCTTAGTTCTTGTTTTGATTTGGTCTTTAATTAAATTATGATTCAATTTGTATTGAATTGAATTATTGCTGAGATTGTAAACTTAACTTTGTATTGCAATAGATTTTGCAGTATTAAGGATTGCAAATGCAAATGTGGTCGAGCAAATACGACTGTCTGATTTTACGATTTTAGTATTTAAATGATTTTGAAACACTCAAATCCTTAATGGGGCTGTGACGTAAGAGAACCTACTTACCGATAACATTGTTATTTTATAATATAAAGATTCCTAAATGATTACAGCTTTTGAACAAAGTTGTCACAACGGATACAACCAATAATTTGTTCTTAATCTGTCATCCATTGGAGTACATAATAAAGCCTTTTAAGCATGCTATTACAATACACAAATACAGTTGACACGATTACCTTCGGAACAACATTTAAATACGTACGACTATTTATGCAAATATGTGATAGTGTAACAAAATGTCAACCGCAACGTAACATCTACTTGTACCTAATACCTTTGAAAGCATTTCATGTCGCAATAGTGCTCTAATAAAAAATATGTGTCCCGAAGCCAATCATGATTTGCGCAACGCTAAGGATCTGATAGCGAAATTCGATTGCAGTAGATAAGCTGGACTAATTATTGATAGAATTCTGTCTCTGATTGACAAGAATATCAATTATCGTCGGTTTGTTAATATAGAGCACCTTATCGATGTAGCAAGTTATGAAACGATTATGGACATAAATTCGTTTATCGATATGATCAAACAAGTTATAATTCATATTGTAAAACCAGAATCGGTAGAGGTTGTTGATTATTTTAGCTCAAATATTTCCTTTCATGAGAATGAAAGAATTATTGTATTAAATAACATAGAAGTATTTAAGGACAACACTGTAAGTACCTTATTAAATAAACTTAAGCTAAATATTATTAAATAAAATCTAAAAACGGCTTCCCAAATTGGAATTCTAAAAGCTTTGATCCACTAGTTACACAAAACCATGTTGTGTAATAAACAATTTCGGGTTAAAGTAACAAAATTTTGCGCAAGTCAAAATTCACAATAACAAAAGAGGAACATTTATAGTATGACTTGTTGCTTCCTTTCATATTACGATGTTTTGCGTTGCCGGGGGGTCTTCTAATCAGCTTCCGAATCTTTAAGGAGTTAGATTGAGTTACAAGTTTGTTGAAAATCGTCCGCTCTGGATTTGAGAGGAGTATCGGGCTGTGTTTGTTTTCGTGTTAAGAGGAACGTTTTGAAGTTTCCTGAAGTGTTTGCTACGTTTGAAATGTAAAGATAAGGAGTTTGATGTTTGTCAATATTTTCTTCTCTCTCTTTCTTCCCTTCAGGGATGAAGAGTAAGCTAAGAGGCATTAACACTGAAACTGTGGGTATGAATAATTCATTTTATGATATTTTTTGTATATTTCTTGGAAGGACCGCTGCATTTAATCACCAGCTGTATCTATTAATTTATAGTTTTACGTTACGAAAGTAACGTCTTCTTCCAACAACTCATGTTTATTGCAAGCAATTTTTTACTCTTAATACTTATTTCACGCCAAATAGTCTTTTTTTTTTATTATTAAAAAACGTTGCCCCGCACTAGGAATTTCTCCTGTATCGTGGGTGCGTTTACAAACATTTAAACTCACACACACAAAATAGCCAGACCCGAAACAACTACTTGCAGGTCATACAAATATTTGTTCCGTGCGGGGATCGAACCCGCGACACGTAACGCAGCAGACAATTGCTTAACCACTGCGCCAACCGTGTCGTCAGATTGTTTGTTGATTGCATGTTCATCTTAGTTAAAAAATGTGAACCGACTGTAACGTGTTTTTAATGTAATAATTATTACCTACTCTATCTTCAAAATCAATATAGAAGCAAAAATACTAATTCACAATACACAATGGAATCCCGCTACCGCGGTGGAATGCTTGTGAAGTATTACGGAATATTCTCCACACTTTCATACATATACTATTATGTACGATCGTTGTTTCCACGCACTATTGTAACGGCACGCCTTGCACACGATATTGCTCTTTCATTAATTATAACTTTTAATTAATCACATCAAATAATACCTCAGTTGGGACCGGCCGTTAATAAATGAGCTTTTTATTTGACCATTGCTTCATTTCATAACGCGTATTTATTTATTACACTCCTTTTGATGAATGCTAATTGAATTATCATATTATAAAATTTCATTATATCCAGGGGGCCTACTCCCTAAGAACGAAGTCCGTCGTTTTGGCCGAAGTTACGGACGTTTCCTACTTCGTATCACTTACGGACATAAGATTAGTCCGGGGCCCGAACTAAAAATCACTGACAAAACGTTTTGACAGTTGTCCTTACTCCCGATGTGTTTTTGGCCGTCCGGAAAGGTTAATTAATCGGGAGTAGGGTTCACTTTTAATTATCGAACTACTTTCGGACGGGCCCGTATCCTCGTTGACGGACTTAGAGAGTTGGCCCCCTGGTTCGTAATTTTAAGCCCGTAGCTTGACTGTTGGTTAATTTTTAATGATCCAAGTTTCGGTAAACGTTTTGCAATTATAGCTGTTACAGTTATTATCGCATTTACAGTTATTACAGTTATTATCGCATAAAATTGGAACCAATTCCTTTACACTTCTTCTTTCATCTTCTCGTTTCGAGTAAAAGTTTGTTCCTTTAAATTTCAATATTGGACTTAACCATTGAACGGGTCTAACACGAACGCCCTAGTTACCATAAGTACTTTATTATAATTGTTTTAATTATGTAGGTTTTATGTTGGAAATACTATGGCTATGGGTTTTAGTATTCTAGAAAAAACTTCTATGTTTCTTGATATAAAAGTCTGTGTTTCTTGACTATATGTTTCTTAATATAATTCTGCTTGAGGCTTTAGGTAATTATTATTTCTTATTGGTCCATCTCTATAAAGCAAGTAACTAAAATACTATAATATGCGTATTTCCGTGTGTCATGTGCTCATTAACATGTTCATCAATTCTTGAAGAAGTTTTCTTGTAAAGAATTCACTAATATATTATTTTTAAACCTGTACGAACATAGCAGGGTATAACGTTATCTAAAAATAATGACTCGTGTATTTATAAATTTCATGTGTGGGTCAGAATATACTCCCATATAGAAATTAAGAGCACACATTTTCTCCCACAGTCTTAAGCTATATCTACTAAGTACGTCCTTTGTCTTACAGTCGTGTGGTCCTGCAATTTATGGATTAGTCCCTTTGTGAGCTGTCTGTAATGTATTGACGTTCGATTGAAGATAGAGCGTGGTTGTAATGGATGGTCATCTAGGACAGGTACTGTCAATAACAATTAATGCTTGTGCATTTGTGTCTTTGATGTTGTTTTATGGTTTTGATAATTACATAATATGGCTTTAATGAATCGTGAAATGAGAGCTTTGCTAATTAGTTGCAATTACTAGATTAGCTTAGTAAGGCATGTAATTATTTTTTGCCAAGTCGTCGATACGTTAATGTGACCACGAGTAATCCTGAGAAATGACAGTTTAACTATTGTAGGTACTTTACGAGATTATATCGGGCTGTAGATCATGTACGTTTGTATATTTTGTACAAAAATATAGGTTATTACTGAAGTAGGACTCCCATTTTATACCACCCAACGAATAATGCTGATTGAAAATCGTTCCTCACATTATCTCTTCTGTCTGCTCGTAACATAAACACTCTAACACAACAAGTCTTTCACACCTAACAAATGAGAATAACCAAAAATCAATTTCCGTCCTATTTCTGTACCAAAATTATGCGCTGAACCGTTACCGTGTGACCATTACATGAATGCTCATAGCATACACCGTGCATCCCACACAGCCGGGATTTACAAAGCATCTGATATTTTCAAAACTAAAATGTCTTCCGCTTGCGAGCCCTCGATTTATAGCATTGTTGGCCACGACTCGAATAAGAGCTTGTACGACAGTTATCGCAAAGCAATGCCTCGAACTGTGCTTAGCATTGTTAGCTTAACCTACTCAAATTTATGTGGTGTAGCCTTTAAATACTTGTATTACAATTTACTATACAGAAATGGCTTTGAATAGATTGGATTTAGGATTATTATATTGAAATGGTTCGGTACTGGATTTACTTACATTGTAGAGATGTTTGAATTTTCTGAGATGGTTTATGCTCACAATTAGTTTTAGTATATTGTTGTTAAATGTCACATGATTAGAGGAAAACTAATATGTATGGCAAATTGTCCGGCCTGACTGCCCCCCTTATGAAGGATGGTTAATGCTACCTTTAGCCCCCTGCAACGCGTTGAAGTTTATCCGAAGCAAAACTTACTGAACGTCAGTAAAAAAGTTTACTGAGACGTTTGAGACGAGGGAGATGAATTAAAATCACACTTTTATTCACCGACAACCTTATCCTTCAAAGCAGAGCACAGGAAAGGTGCTGTCAAAAATTGAATTGACACAGACCCAGTTTAGTCATACATCTTCATTGACAAGCTTCGGCTTGATCAAAAGGCCCAAGAATGCGATTAAAACTGTTTCAACAGACATTTTTATATGAATCATCTACATCCTTCATAACTAGACCGTCAACTTTTTGCTGCTATATCAATAAGCCTGATGTTATGACTGTTCTAGGAAATATTATACATATTGTAACCACAAATCGCTCTGACTAATATTCAGATGTGTTCCTAAGATATAATTCGGAAATACCTCGTAACAAACGTAGAATAGGAACACTTAAATTAATTACCCATAATGCAAGCAAATTACATCCGTTTGTTGCTTAGAGCATGTTACGGATAGGATAAGGAGTGATAACTTTGTCAACAGTATATTACCTATCTAGAAATTAAACATTACGTTACGTGTTATAATGATTACTTAATATCGAGGCGTAAAGTAAATAATAATTATCAATTCTGAGCAAATTATAAGATGAGTTATTGAAATAGGTAAGTCACGAGTGTATAATGTATACCTATGTGGTAAACGAGGTTATAGAATTGCAAAATCCAAAGTTGAGAAAATACAAATATAAGTAAGAAAGTGAGTATGTAATTGAGTACCTATTCATCCCCTCATATGTCGATCGAACTAATGAAGTTCGGTAACAATAGAAAAGTAATTGTGTCTCATTAGTGACAGTTGCGTTCTTAATGCTAATTCAAAAACAAAATTATAAACCAAATGACTATCCGCGCTTCCAGTTCCGAGATTCACCCATAAAAACTCGAAGACCAAAAACGATTTCGATGTTTAATTGTTTCCATTTTCTTTTCACACAGTTGGTGGGCAAAGTAAAGATCCCTAATTACACAGTGTATATACCAAATATGTAATTATTTCATCAGCCTACGACTCCGACTCGAGTACGATAAGTAAGACCATTATGTCAGTCCGTTTTCTTTTTAAGGTCGGATTCGATTGCGACCGTCTTGAAATTGTAATTACAATATCTGTGACAGGTTTGCTTCGCCTAGAGGTGAAATGTAATAGTGTGTGATTAAAATTCAAATTTGAGGCCCGCTGTCACTGTTGTGTGACAAATTGCTGTGGAATTTTATACTTGGAACAAGTTGTGTAGTATGTGCAGGCCGACATAAACGCGTTGCTAAAGTGTCTGTTTCAAAGTAATTGTTTTGATGTCGGATACTGGTATTTTTATAAGAAACGAGTGACGGGTTGTTGCTTGTTATATGCTGGTCGTAAACGGTGCAATATTGTCTTCCACTGTCGCGGTCTTGGTATGCGAAATATTGCTGCGCCTGTCGCGTGTAAGATTTATTTTGTGGCTTTGGCAATGAAAAATGTTTAACGACAGGAAATATGGCGTTCAATTAAGCGGATCGTCTGTGATATCCATTTCTGTACGCTAGCTTATTCAAATATTCTCTTGCTTTTAAGTTAAAAAACCTCAGCTTTTCTATATCAAAGTTGGCTAGCTATACTACTCTAGGTAGTTGTTTTTTCTTTCTTTAGTCAATGCACTATTGACTACATAATACGGACATAATATGGACATTTATACATTTAAGTTGATGCAATCACAAACTCATTGTACTTTTACCGTTCTGAAAAAGTGGTGAAAGTGTGCAAAGTCAAGAAACTCAATTGTTAAGCAAAGTGACTACCAACTCAAATTATTGTCTGTAGATTCAAATCACAACTGAACCTAATTATTTGACAGTTATATTACATGGCTATAAAAAGGCTAATTGAAGTAGGGTTGCAATTTGCTTAACAGTTAATTTCCTATCAGATAGGTATTTCAGGCCTAATCAATTGTGACAATAGAACTAACTGAGCAGTGGTGGCCCAGTGGTAACGGCCGTGACTTACGAGTTGTAGGTCGTCATCGTCGGTGATAGGCGCTTTCCTTTGTGTAAATTAATTCATCACCACTGCTCTCAAAACGGTGAAGGAAATATCGTGAGGAAACCGGCATGTCCTAGAACCAAAAATTCCACGACATGTGACATCTACCAACCCGCACTGGGCCCGCGTGCTGAATTACAGCCCACTCCCTTTCACAGAGAGGAAGCCTGTGTCGCAGCAGTAGGAAGCATTATGAGCTGAATATGCAATAGAACAGAAATAGTGAATAATGTCAACCCTATTGTCCAAATAGCTATTGCAATATATTCATAGATTAAGTTTCCATGTAAATAATATGTTTTCTAGCAAAATTAGGTATTTTCATTACTAACATACAGGTTGTAACCACGAGACGTATTAGCTAATTATCTTTCCGCGAAAGTAGTTGAACTGATGGAGAAAAACAAGTTACTGCGGTACTTGTTATAGGTACCAGTTACCCGCCATTACTTAGACATCGGTTAGTGCAACAATATTCAAGGAACACAGAACGCAGCCTTGTATGGACTTATAAATTATTTTGGTTCACTTGTAAGTCGTTGGTAGTTGTTTGTTCGAAAACAATAGAATTTGTGGATTGATCTCAGTTTGCTTACCTATGTCCTAGTTTAAACTGAGATTGGTAATGTTGATTAAATTAAAGATCTAAGACCTAGCCTAGCCTTGCCTAGCCTTTTCCTAACTATATTCGGGTCGGCTTCCAGTCTGAACGGATATAGCTGAATACCAGTATTTTACATGAAGCGACTGCCTATCTGACCTCCACAACCCAGTTACTGGGTAATACGATACGTTGTCAGACTGTCGGGCTGTCGGGCCCGTAACGACTGTCAAAGATCTATGAATGAAAGACTGGACTAACGGCTTAACGCGTTTCGAGACTCGGAGGGGTCTAGGTATGTAAAGATGGTCACCTATCCACGGACCAACCGCGGCAAGAGTAGCTTAACTCGATCGATCGACCCGTGCGGCGTTTATGTCTAAGCCACAAGCTCTCTAAAGATTTAAGACAGTGTCCCCTGAAAGTGTAGGTAATTATCAGCAGTCTATTTCGTGAAGATATTAGATCACTAAGCTACTGTCTGTCCCAACGGAAGCATAATCAGCCCATAAAGTTCTCATTACTGCTGGGACACAAGCCTTCTGTGAGAGGAAGTGGGCCATAATCCACCACGCGGGCCCAGTGCGGGTTGGTGGATATCACATCACATATCTTCGTAGTTTTGTTTCTAGGACTATCCGGTTTCCTCACGATGTATTCCTTCACCGTTTTGAGTAGTGGTGATGAAATTAAATACACAAAGTAAAGTGCCTGTCTAGGTTCGAACTAACGACCTACAACTCGTAAGTCGAGGCCGATACCTCTCGATCTGTCCCTAAAGTATGGCAATAATACTATTGCGATTGTCAAGTGCGTTGACCTAGATGGGATCCGGATGTAGATACAAACAATAATTTACATCTACGCTCTATTAGTAATCAAAGTAAATAACTTACACTATAAGTATTCACTTGAATGAACTTTAGGCTTGAATGACAAAGAGAATCACCACAAGAAAAAAATTGTACCAGAAGCACATTCTATTACCCGTATTTTTTTGTACCTATTCAGTCCTACTTCTGGGCAAAGGTCTCCCCCATACTCTTCCATTATATTACCCGTAACAACCAAAAACAAATGCTAATCGAAAACTTAATTGGACCCAAACTTACATAACAACAATGGAATCCGTTGTGCAATGCAATCTTGATAACGAGAAACAAATAGACCGAGTGAGATACGACAAAAGCCAAACCGAAGATTTTATCAACCACCCCAAGTAGCAACCAGTAATTAGGAACAAAATTCAACATCTTTATCTTGACGATCGAATGCAAACCTTGGATATTATAGGCTCATTAAAATTATATCAGTTCTTATTAGAAAGCAAGGTCGTTGGTTTGTTGGTGGCAGTTCGACGATTGTGTGGCACAGCTTTTGAAATCGAGCAACGAAGATAGAATGAACTTTTAGTAAGGATTGTTGCCACAACTGTTGCAGATTTCAACACAAGGGTATCGTCAATGTTTTTTCATCTTTAACTAGCTTTGTGGAATACTATATTTTTTATCTACGCATTTTTACAATGTTAAGGTTTCAGTTCCGAAAGCAAAAGTTGAATGATATTATCACATGCCAGTAGCATAAACGCATTTAAAACAGCTCTAGTGAAATGTGGGTCTACTCTCTCAGTCCGTGAACAAAGATACGGTCCCGTCCGAAAGTAGTTGAGCTGTCAAAACAAGTGTCAAATTATTTTTTTCGGATGGCCAAAACACTTCGGGATTAGGGACAACTGTCAAATCGTGTTGTCATTAATCATTACATTACATCACCATTTATTATTACTGGGTGGGTACATTATTTATGCACGCACGTTATTTTACATGCGGATTTTTTTTTAATGTTATTTCATAATATTTATTCAAATAATTGGTTGTTGTAGTTGGTTTGTAGTCTTAGTCCTTACTATTTATTTTATTTTGTTATAGTTACCAAACCATTATATTTATGAAAATCTTTTGTATGCACATAAAAATATTAATCTGTTTAAAAAATACAGTGATATCCATAGTATAAATACTAGGAACAAACACAAATTTGTTGTTCCTACAACCAGGCTCAAGAAAATAGGTGGCTCGTTTAGATGTCAATGTATACATTTTTATAATAAACTTCCTAGCCACATTCAAGAACTAAGCCTTAATAAATGGGGTGCATGTTGAAGAGCCTCCACGTGGCGCACCCTGGGCAACGCCGGGCTCAAGTGCCCACCAGGCTTTTGGGGGGTACTTGGGGCCGGCGGCGAATCTTCAACACACGGGGAAGGGTCACGGTTCCAATCACCGATCATCCTTGATGGTTGGTGAAGGGAACCGGGCTATATACGGATACGGCCACTCCTTCCTCTGCTTACAGAGGAAGGTGCGTGGTCGTGGACGGGGGGAGGAGCGGTTTGACCGCCGTGGAGGGAGCGGGCTCGGTGTGCACTAACCCTGCCGCCGGGCTGGCACGAAGAAGTCTCTTCCTGCCACCGCTTTAATCTCGTAGCCCCGAAGACTGTCCAGGTCATGTCTCTGACTTTTGACGGGGGTCGAGGGTCTTGGCTTAACCGCCCGGACCGCGAGGAAGATCAACCTCTATAAAAAAATCCCCAAACCTCTAAGCGGCGGCGCACCGTGAGGGAGGTTGTAAGCTTGGCTGATGGGTAGCTTGATTCAGTCGCTAGTGCGAACCACGTTAATTTTGAGTCAATACAAAAAGTTCTTACTCGTGGGATCAAATATGAAAAAACTTAATTCAAACCTACAAACCGAAGAGGGGAGGAGTGGTGCGGGGTCGGAGTCCGACGCCGCGCCGAGTGGCGCGAGAACGGGAGGCTCATTGAGCAACCGCCGCGCGGAGGAGTTGGCCGCTGAGAAGAAGAATATCAGGTTCTTCAGTAAGCGGCCAAGATCAGTGGACGGCCAGGGGTCGTCCTCTGACGGCGAGAGAGCCTCGGCTCGAAAGATCCCCACCGGTAGGCGGGGAGGGGGGGTCCAAGAGCGAGGCAGGGGGAGGGGGCTCACAGCCCGGGAGGCAGCGAAGCTGGCGGAGGAGCCCGCAAAGGAGGGGGTGACTGGTCGTGCAGTCGCTTCGGGGCCCTCAAGCGACGAGGCGAGCCTGTCGAGTGGCCCCGACAACAACGACAATGAGGCCTGCACAACCAGCCTCAAGGAGGTAGTGGAGGCTGAGGTACGAAAGGTGACCTTGAAAAAAATCAAGTCGTCGAAAAGCAGGGCCGTGGTCGCGGCAACGGCCTCCATCATGGCTGCGGTGGAGGCGGCCAGAATCGACGGGCCTTCGGGCGGCGAAGTGGCCGAACTGCGGGCGGAGGTCGCTCGCCTGACGGCCGCCATGAAACATCTCCGGGAGGAGAATGGGAGGCTCAGGGAGGACCTGGCTGGCCTGAAGGCCACCGGCAGCGGGCAGGTGCAGGCGGAACAGGAGCCAAGCCAGCCCGTTCGGCCAAGCCAGCCCATTCCGGAGGAGAACCAGGTCCTCAAGCTGGTTCGGCAGGAGCTGGCGGCCTTCCAGGCGCGGTTCTCCGTCCTGGAGGGCATAGTCCTACGCCCACCACTAGCGGGCAGGACGGCACCGGGGCCGAGGGTGGCCTCGTATGCGGCCGCTGCGGGAGCCGCCACCCCTAAGCCCGGGCCGTCTGGCCGGGCCCAGCCGCCGGCCAAACCGGCGTCGGCAGGCGGAGCCCAGGCAAAACCGGCGTCGGCCGGTGGAGCCCCGGCGCCGGCAACGCAGACGCCGGCCAGCAAAACACCAGCTGGGGCTAGGAAAAGGATGGGCAGGACGGCACGGGATGCGCAGGCCCCAGAGCCTACTTCCCGGCCTCAGGTATCTCCCACGACTGACGCCGGGTGGCAGGTGGTCGGGGAGAAAAAGGCGGCCAAGGCGGCCAGAAAAAAGGAGCAAAGGCGGCGCCGCAAGGAGCGAGCCGTCGCGGCAAGGCTCCGCGCCCCAAAGACCGCGGCTGTAGTGATCACGCTACAGCCGGACGCGGTTAAGAGGGGCGTGACGTACCGCGACGTGCTCACCAAGGCGAGGGAGACGGTGGACCTCCAGGAGCTGGGGATCACCGGGGGCCTCCGGCACAGGGTGACCGCAACTGGCGCCCGCATGCTGGAGATCCCCGGTGTGACGAGTGGCCCCACCGCTGACGCCCTAGCTGAGAAGCTAAGGGCGTCCCTCAATGCGGACGAGGCTCGAGTCTCCAGGCCCGTCAAGTGCGCAGACATGCGAGTCTTGGGCCTGGATGACTCCGTAACGGAGGGAGAGGTGGTGGCCGCCGTCGTCAGGACGGGCGGGTGTCTGGCCGACCAGGTGAAGGCGGGCACCATACGTCCGGACCCCGCGGGTATGCGAACCGTAATGGTAAGCTGCCCCGTGACGGCGGCCAAAAAGATTGTGGAGGGCCGAAGGCTTCTGGTGGGCTGGGTTTCGGCGCAGGTTAAACTGCTGGAACCCAGACCTCTGAGGTGCTTCCGATGCCATGTGGGGCACCACGTTGGCGTCCAGTGCACCTCGGAGGTGGACCGTAGCACTCTGTGCTTCCGCTGCGGTCAGCCCGGACATAAGGCCGGCTCGTGCGAAGCCGCGCCGCACTGCGCAGCATGTGCGGGTGTTGGCAAGCCGGCCGATCACCGGGCGGGCAGTAAGTCCTGCGCTCCACCCACCGGAACCAGGAGGAGAGGCAGGCCCTCCGCCGCCGTTGCCATTACCACCTTCACCGCGGCCAGTGCCACTGCCACTGTTGCCGCCGCCGCCACTGCCGCCACCCGGGAGGAGACTGAAATGGAGGAGTAACGGCTCCATTGAGACTCCTCCAGGCGAACATCAACCACTGCGCCTGCGCTCAGGACCTGTTGCTCCAGAGCATGGCGCAGTGGTCGATTAATATTGCCGTGGTCGCTGAGCCGTATTTTGTCCTGCCCAGGGATGACTGGGTTGAGGACCTGAGCGGCTCAGTGACCATAATTTCGTCGGCCGCCGCCGGCACCCCATCCCTCGAAGGTGTCACGAAGGGACAGGGGTGCGTAGCAGCACGGTTCGGGGAGATAGTAGTAGTGGGAGTGTACTTCTCTCCGAGCCGAACTCTCGCCGAGTTCCAGAACTCTTTAACAGAGTTAAGTGTCGTCGTCGCCGGGTACCATCGCTTCCCCGTGCTAGTGCTCGGGGACTTCAACGCCAAAAATCCGGCTTGGGGTTCCCGTTACACTGATGTGCGGGGCAGGATGGTGGAGGACTGGGCTCTGGAGACAGGCCTGGTCGTCCTAAACCGGGGTTCTGTCCCCACGTGTGTGCGGATGCGGGGTGAGTCTGTGGTGGACATCTCGTTTGCCAGCCCCGCTCTGTCACAGCGTGTCATTGACTGGCGCGTCATGGAGGAGGTGGAGACCTACTCCGACCACCGGTATATCCGGTTCGACGTCTCCGCCCAGACCTCTAGCGCGCCGGTCCAACAGGCCCCGAGTGGTCCGCGGTGGGCGCTGAAGCAGATGGACCGGGAGCTCCTCCTGGAAGCCTCGATTGTGCAGGCCTGGGTGTCATCACCGGACAGGCCTGCCGATATTGACGATGAGGCGGAGTGGTTCCGGGAGGCCATGTCCGAGATTTGCGACGTGGCAATGCCCCGAGTCCGTCCAGGAAGCGCCCGACGTCAGGTGTACTGGTGGTCGCAGGAGCTGGAGACGCTACGCAAGGCGTGCGTCGCAGTGCGACACCTGTACTCCAGGCACCGTAGGCTCCGCATCCGCCCTCCGGATGCGGAAGCGACGGAGGCGGAGCTGTACGAGGGATACAGAGCGGCAAAGACTGCCCTCCAAGAGGCTGTCCAGCGGGCCAAATATACGGCCCGCGAGGAGTTGGTGGAGACTCTGAACGGAGATCCATGGGGGCGCCCTTACAAAATGGTGCGGAATAAACTCCGCACCTGGGCCCCCCCGCTGACGCAGAGTCTCCGCCCCCAGCTGGTGGAGGAGGTGGTGAGCGCTCTGTTCCCTTCACGGGGGGAGCATACTCCCCCGCCCATGGCTCCGCCGCTCGCGGTGCCTGAAGCGGACCACGCGGACGACGACGACACACCTGAAGTGACCGGGGTAGATCTGAGAGTGGCGGTAGGTAGGCTGAAGGCCAAAAATACCGCCCCAGGACCCGACGGCCTGCCAGGGAAAGCCTGGGTCCTGGCCTCGACGGCTCTTGGGCCTCGACTGGAGGCGCTCTTAAGCGCATGTATGGAGAGAGGCCAGTTTCCACTCCGTTGGAAGACGGGGAAGCTGGTCCTCATTCGGAAGCCAGGGCGCCCTGCGGACTCTCCGTCCGCATACCGGCCCATTGTGCTGCTCGACGAGGTCGGCAAGCTCTTTGAGAGAGTAATTGCAGGCCGCCTCGTCGGGCACCTGGTAAGGACGGGGCCGGATCTTGCGGATAGTCAGTTCGGCTTCCGCAAGGGGCGCTCGACGGTGGACGCCATCATGCGCGTTAGAGCCCTCACGACGGGGGACGCGGTGTCTCGGGGCGGGGTTGTCGTGGCGGTGTCACTCGACATCGCCAACGCATTTAACACCCTGCCCTGGAGTTGCATTGGGGAGGCACTCCGGTATCACCGGGTGCCAACCTACCTCCGTCGAATAGTCGAGGCATATCTGACGGACAGAGCCGTCATCTACCCCGGTCGCGATGGGGAGTGGAACCGGCGAGAGATGTCGTGCGGCGTCCCACAGGGATCGGTTCTAGGGCCGCTCCTGTGGGACATCGGTTACGACTGGGTGCTGCGGGCCGACCTCCCTGATGGCGTCAGCGTGGTGTGCTACGCTGACGACACGCTGGTCCTGGCGCAGGGGAGGTCGCATCAGGCGGCGGCCGACGCAATGACACGCGGGGTTGCGATAGTCGTGGAGAGGATCCGGCAGTTGGGTCTCGAGGTGGCTTTGCACAAGTCCGAGGCCATGTCTTTCCATGGGCCCCGGAACAGGCCACCATCGGGATCCCAACTAACGGCAGGAGGGGTTCACATCGGCGTCGAGTCCACGATGAAATACTTAGGACTCGTGCTCGATAGCCGGTGGAACTTCGTGGAGCACTTCCGACGTTTGGCCCCCAAACTGGAACGGACTGCGGCCGCCCTCAAGCGGCTCCTGCCCAACCTGAGGGGTCCAAACGCCTCCTGCCGGAGGCTTTACGCGGGGGTCGTGCGGTCCATGGCTACATATGGGGCCCCGGTGTGGGCGCGTTCACTGCGGCGGAGAGCCGCCCACTATCTGAACGCGCCCCAAAAGGTGGTAGCCGTAAGGCTGATCCGGGGCTACCGCACGATCTCGGGCGAGGCGGCAAGCCTCCTTGCCGGACTGCCGCCGTGGGATCTGGAGGCGATAGTCCTCGCGCGCCTGTATGAGTGGCGCGCGGAGGCACTACGCCGGGGGGAAACCCCGCTTCCGCGGCAAATCGCGGCGGAGCGGACGGACCTCCGGCGCGATCTCATGGCGGCATGGAAAGAGCGACTGTCGCAACCCAGCGCAGGGCACGCCACGATAGCGGCGGTAAGACCCCTCTTTGAGGAGTGGCTAGAGAGGCGTCACGGCGTCCTCACCTACCGCCTGACGCAGGTCCTCACCGGACACGGAAGTTTCGGGAGGTTCCTGCACATCATCAGGCGGGAGGAAACGCCCGGGTGTCACCACTGCGATGATCGCCCCGAGGACACGGTGGAGCATACGGTGGGGGCCTGCCCTGCATGGGCGGAGCACCGCCGTGTCCTCGTAGAGGCGATCGGCAGCGGCGGCGATCTCTCACGCCCGGCCTTGGTTCAAGCCATGGTCCGGGGCGAGGGGGAGTGGGAGGCAGTCGCCTCCTTCTGCGAAGCAGTCATGCTAGCGAAGGAGGTGGCGGGACGGGAGAGGGAGAGAGTCTCCCGTCCAAGCCGCCGCGGTGGACGCTCCGGGCGTCGGGAGCCGCGGGACGACTCCCGGCCACCGTAGACGCGGGCCTGCGGGCGGTGAGTAATGGGTAGCTCACCGTCCGATCAGGACCAGGCCCGTGCTGGACGGCGCGTACGTGTTCCACGCGCGCCTCAAAGAGATGTCAGCATCATAGAGGGGGCCCACTAGGGCCCAAGCCTGCCGGGAAAGCGGGATCATCCAAAAGGGGTACCGCTGACCCGGAACATAAAGGGCCAAGGAAGGAACACGGGTGGGTTTTAGTCAGTAAGAGTCTGACACTCCCTTCCGCTCCACCCAGAGCGGGAGGAGTCATTTGATGATTTCCCATCCTCAAAAAAAAAAAAAAAAAAAAAGCCTTAATAAATTCAAATCTTTTATAAAAAGGAAACTATGCCAGAAAGCCTATTATACTGTCAAATACTTTATTGAGGACAAAAAGGCTTGGGAGTGAGCTGTTCCAATAAATTTACACAGAGAACGTTGATTAATTTTTTTGTTTTTTTTGCTAACTATTGTATTTTTAATCTTTGCTATAAGTATCTATAACGTTTTACATATGTATACAATGACATGAATATTTACTGTATAAAGTATTATATTATTTTAATTGTTGTGAATGGGAGGACTATGTGGGTCATTGTTCCAGTTTGAATCATGTTCTGGCAGTTTGAGTAGTTTATGTGGCCTACCCAAATGTCCTTTCTTTGGTATTGTTCGTCGAATCGTTGAGCTCCTTAAGTTCTGAGTTGAGCTGCACGATTGCTGACAATTGCGTGCACTGACTGGACAGGTCCACTCAATCTGTGTGGTTCTTTCCTCAAAAGACCATTTCAGACACCGATCTACATAGCCTTCATATGATCTGACTAAGATTCTGTCTGGACTTTAAAAGAGACTGTGACCTCTGAGTTTGTTTCGGCCTTTCTTCTCAGAGTAGTCAGATAGGAAACGCCGACCTCATCTAGTTTAAAAAAAATGTGATTGACGTGTAAAAGTGTTTGTAAAAACCTACTTACAGAAATAAAGTCATTTATCATTTATCATTGAATCTGACTTGGTTTCCGTACATCCTTTTCGGGTAACCACTGAAAATCAGCGCTGTGCTGTGGGTCTCCCATAGCAGAGCATTATACTGAGTGGAAGCCTTCTTGTCACACTCATGACGTGCAGCTGTCGACTATTTATGTCTTGTGCTCGTGATTATAGATCTTGTTTGTTTTTATTACCTATCTTAATATTTAGAGCTAACTATATTTTTTGTATGCACGTGTTTCTGAGAAAAATAAACATATTTTTCTTTCTTTCTTTATATTAGTTCGGGCCTCAAAACTAACCGTTTGTCCGTAAGTGATACGAAGTAAGAAACGCCCGTAACTTAAGCCGAAAATACGGATTTCGTGCTTAGGGAGATTATACCCCCAGGCGTTTATCATCAGCTCGTTACTTTAACAATCCATCAGTATTAATGTAATGCGCATTTTTATTATATGGTAATACCACCCATGGACTCCACAAGACAGGCTCGACCTAATGTGGAATTCATAAGCAAAATTTGCGTCTTATTTTGTTTTTTTTTTTTAAATGTAAACCACGTTTTTTTTATGTAAACCTAGCTATTAGTGTAATATTATCTATCAGAAGCAGGTTTTATTTCAAAGAATACGCATAACCAATCAACAGTATTTATTATTTTTCACAGACAAAACTTAATATAAGAAACCAAACAAACTGATAGAATAAATGAGGATTTCATTAGCTAATCACTTGGCACTTTTAAATCGCAATACTGAGGTAGATATACATTCGCCGCCGTCGTCTGTCGATCCAAAAGAGAGCGAGTGATTCTTGCAGTCTGCAGTTGCCGCTAATTACAAGTATCTCCACTCTTGATGCAGCTGGATGGATGTGAGACCAAGGTCACAAAGTCGCTATTGTTAAGTGGTGACACTGAGTTACGATAAGACTGAAGATTTACTACATGTATCAATCGCTTAGCCTACTGTAGTTAATAAAGTCATATACTTATAATTATATTTATACAGACTTACAGTAACGCAAGCTTTTACCATATTTATCTGTCACTCTATACATACACAAAGGTACTTTAAAAGGCCACATCATTTATGCATTTACTAGTAAGTAGTTATCTTAATAATAATAAGATGTGCTCGTCCTACAACTACTGTATATGTTCAAATTATAGGCGAGGACGCTGGCACCCTAAACACAAGTTAAATCTTACTTTGGGTGCCAGAGTTCATCGAAAACACTCTTTTCCTTAGTTGTAACGCTGCTTGGTGGTTAGATAAGTGTTTTTGTACAACTGAAGGCAATATTTTTTTTAGCTGTCTTGATCACGTCTCTCGTTCCCTCTAACTTATTTACTCTTCTAATAGTACAGTATAAGGAAATGTGAAGCACTGTTTTTGCAAATACACATTTTCTATTATATATTTTGAGGTGTGCGGTTTGTGTTTATGACAAAGATCCTCAACACTGCCAAAATTCAATAGACAGCTGTAACACAAACTTGCACGTTTTAAGTTAGCGTTACACCAAAAGCATTCTCGTAGCATCCTCGCTGAACTGGCAGATTGCAGCCAGACAAATGCGAGATACCGGCTTCTAGGCGTGTACCGGTAACCGCCCCAGTTCTCAGGCTTTGTCGTCGAGCTCCTTTGTGACTTGACTCTATCTGGATCACGGAGCTACCGCCACTTATGCGTAACTTACGGGATGCAGCGGTTTTGTTTGGACTTGTTTTCTTGCGGATTTTGAGGAAATATGTTTAGAATTTGAGACTTAGGTTGTAGGAATTGTTTCTTGGATTTACTGTTTTTTTTCTGCAAAGTCAGTTAAAACGTACCAAAATTTTACAAAGGTTATTCCACTTACGATTATGATGTACCCACGTATAAGATTCAATCGGCAGACCAATCTTAATTGCCGACTTGTAAATTAAAGCCATCAATAACTTTGTCAATAATTATTGAAGTCAACACTAACTTTGTCAATAATTATTAAAGTCAACACCTACTTTGTCATAATCAATAATTGATCAAGACAGTCCTTTAAGGAATTGTCATCAAAAATCTATATACGTTTCTTGCTTTATGCTTTCCTGATACTCTTCTATTTAAATCCCTGAACAATACTGATTCAAAGAGCGCTTTATCATTACAATATTAAATGTGAAGGCTTAAATGTATGTCACCAGCAAATACAACGGCCTATTTCAAAACGTCATAGAAACAATGAGACTACCTAATTAAGTTTGTCTAAAACGTATTGATAAACTGGTTTAGTGTAGGTAGCGGTTTTGTTTCAACCTATGAATAATTAACCAGATATTTCATAATAGCCTGGCTAAATGGATCAGTTGCTTAAACTTGAAACAAAGAACTAATAATTATTAGTTTTAAGGATTTTTGTTTTTGTTTTATGAAAACCACCACGCACCACCATGGATGTATCTTTTATGTAAGTTTATATTCAAACTTGACCTCGTTTTATACATAAGATGGTTGATGATCATGTCTTTCTTAACATTATATTTGCACAATAAATCTTGTCAACTTCGGATATGAAAGCAAAGACAAATCTGCATTTGAAAGAATGTTTGTACGAATCAGATATGAATTTAATAATAAAAGTTGTTCAGTACGTCAGATACAACCACCCATTTATTTTTTTATTAATAATAATAATAATATGGGACAACATCCACACAAGGTCTTCAGGTCCCGAACTAGGCAGAGCCTGTACTACGGTAACCTGATGACTGATATATATACTTATATACATATACACACCCAGACACAGGTCAAACAGACATGTTCATGCACACAAATGTTTGACTTGTCCGGGGATCGAACCCGGCACCAGCGGCTCAGAAGGCAGGGTCGCTACCAACTGCGCCAACCGGTCAGTCAGCCATTTATTCATCATTATCAGCCTATAGCAGTGTCGTAAGCTGGACAGCTTTTCCAGTCACACGAGATTTAACCAAATCCTCGGCTACTCTTCTTCTACATTTATTTACCTTAAAATTATTTTATTTTCACGTTTAATAAAACGCATCTTAAACTTTAATTGTCTATCTCAATACTACAAAATTGTAACAGTAACATCAGAACTATCAGAAGCACTATGTAACCTTTACGTCATTATACCTTAGGGGACCGCACTGCTTCTCCTTAGGTCTTCATAACCTAGCTAGGAGAGCAGTTCTCACCCACACATTTGTAGATATAGTACTTATTATTGTAAAACTGTCTTTTTTTAACGTGTACTACAATGATTTGTTTTTGAGTACATGAACATTAGTATTTATTTATTTATTTATTACTCTCATCCAGCTGCTACCAGCCACCTGGCAAAGATCATTCCACCTAAATATTACAGGTGACTAGATCAACCGCAGATGACAAATAAAAGTTGTTGCCCATTTTGCCTCGTGTTCTTCCTAGTTCACCATTCTTCCTAGCCTTTCCCCAACATGTTGGGGTCGGCTTCTAGCCTAACCGGAGGCCTAACTCTCTAAGCCCGTCAACAAAGTAGTTCGATATTGGTGCCGATTCCCTTGTTCACAAACTAAACTAAATTTAAGTTGAGTGCATCTTTTTCTTTCTATTTCATTATGAAAAGGACAGAAGACAAATATTAGTTTAGTCCTGTCAAATTAGTCAGCACCTGACGTAATTTGATGTAACTTTAGTAATCAACTTTTTAATCACGTCTAAACTTGTATGGAGTAGTGTCAGGCGCTGATTAATTTGACAGGACTAAACTAAAATTTATCTTCTGTCCTTTTCATAATGAAATAGAAAGAAAAAGATGCACTCAACTTAAATTTAGTTTAGTTTGTGAACAAGGGAATCGGCACCAGTGTCTTCGAAATGAACCCTACTTTCGATAATTTTCGAACGGGTAAAAACACATCGGGAGTTAAGACAACTGTCAAATCATGTTGTAATTCATTCTTAGTTCGGACCCCGAAATAATCCTATGTCAGTAGGTGACACGGCCGAAAATACGGACTTATTGATTAGTGAGTAGATCCCCAGATGCAGTATTTTACATGGAGCGACTACCTATGTGACCTCCACAATCCAGTTACTGGATAACACGACACCCCTTTATAATAATAATAATAATAATATGGGACAACATCCACACAAGGTCTTCAGGTCCCGAACTAGGCAGAGCCTGTACTACGGTAACCTGATGACTGATATACATACTTATATACATATACACACCCTTGGTAAGACTGGTTGTCAGACTGTTTGACTTCTACCCGTAACGACTGTCAAATATCCACGAATGACAGCCGGGGCCAAAGGCTTAACGTGCTTTCCGAGACACGGGGGGGGTCTCGATATGCAATGGATGGTCACCCATTATCGAACCGACTGCGACAAGCGTAGTTGAATCTTCGATAGGCCCGTGCAGCTGTTATCATTAGGCCACGAGCCCCTCCAGGCAATATTCAATAATTATATATTATACAATAAATTCCAATAAGGGTACTTACAGCCTTGATAAATTCAGGGGCAACCAGAATTTAACAAGGTCCGTTTTTACGGGTGTTGCTCTTCTATGTTATAAATAGGCACATACATGAGGCGTACTTTGTACATGACATGGCACTTTCTTCACGTAAATCAATTGTGCCTAACATTCAAAGGCTCAAAAGATACAAAAATAGAATGTTTTCCATTAGACCGCATAAGTAAACTTCCTACGTATTCTTATATTTTGATCAATATACCTACGTGTTTCTTTTTAGGGTTCCGTACCCAAAGGGTGCCAACGGAACCCTATTACTAAGGCCGCTGTCCGTCCGTCTGTCTGCCAGCGGGCTGTATCTCATGAATCGTAAAAGGTAGGCAGTTCACATTTTCACAGTGTGTATTTCTGTTGCCGCTATAACAGAAAAAATAAAAATAAAATCCAAGAAAAGTGTAAATAATAATAAAAAGTTTTAAATATTGTACGGTGTTATGGAACCCTTCATGTGCGAGAGAGGCTTACACTTGACCGGTTTTTAATTTGAAGACAATTTTTGTGGGCGTAACTTTATGTAGGTTTATGATCTGTGATCTTTAAACGTCAAGTTTTTCTGTTTTTTAACCCTTGGCAAATTACTTTATTTTTGAAAGGATTTTACTAACATGATTATGTTATGGGAAGTGCCTTTGAAAATCACTAAACTCCTGCACCAAGACTGACAATGAATGTATAAACAACGTGATAAAAACAGCTGGGATAACCGGAAAACTTAGAGCCGTGAAGTAATTTGACTGCAGCACTGCTGTCGAACACGAAACGATAGGCAGGGTTGATGGATTGATCGATATTGACACCAGGTATCAATATGACACAGACACTGGTACCTAATTTAAATACAATACAAGGATTACTGCTGTAGGTGACATTAAAAAGCGCATTGTGTGCTAAAATTACTGCGCCGAATTATTTCAGATCTGCCACGGAATGTAAAATAACAGGTATTCCATTAAAATAAAAGGCAGAATGCGAGTAAACAATCTATCATTTCATGAATATTATTGTATTCGTTCACCACTTAGGCAGGTACAGCACTCGAGGCGTTAAATTTATAAAATCTTTAACGGCAATATTGGAATTCACGGTTCAATTTATGCGAAGCTTGCATGACGGGAATCGTAATGAAGTGTGCGCGTTAAAATGCACATTTTTCAATAATTCCATTATGAGGGCGCGAAGTGGTCGGAAATCATTGATTTATTGATACCAAACACCTTTGGAATATTATTTTCTTTCATTCAGTTGACGCTCGTTGTTGCGGCCATGTTAATTTGTTATGTTGTCAAAATAATACAATGTTGCAAGATTGGAAGACATTAAATTAAATGACTGGTTTAAAAACAAAAGAGTGCTGGGACATGTTGGCAGCTTTGCAGTGGGGTTTATTATGGTATTTAAATAAGCTGTGTGTAAGTTTGCCTGTCAAATATAACTTAATAACGTGATGTAGTATAAACTAATAGGACTGTATGTCGGCAGTTCTTTTGTTCTCGTACCTGCATAATGTAGTAATTTTGCTAGTTGTAATTGCTCTGTTAGAAAAAATAAGTGAAGTTAATTCTACATTTTGTGCAAACATTTAAATATTAGTACAAGAATTTCACACACAACTAAACATTAGTCGCTTTGAAACAATAAAAGTGTCGAAATAACATCAAAACAAAGACATTACAAGTACAATTCTCAACATTAAACGCGGTCCCACAGCGCAACGCGAGTGAGTCAAAAACTTGCATATTTTAAATGCACTACGCAGGTACGCCCGTTCACGAATATGTGGCAACGCTGCAATCTAGTGCAATTAAAACTTTACTAGAGTTTGTATATGAGTGCACCTTTCGCCCAAAATTTGCCAAGTTAGCCGAGTTTGACCAAGTTTGTTTGGCGTTTATCACAATAGAGCGAGGAAGTTTCTCGCCCGGGGACGTCGTCGGAGTGACTCAATATTGTTTGGAACTTCAAGAAATATTGTGTCTTAGGTATTACCTACGGAGTTCGGAACGATCGACTTTATGGGCCATTGGAGAGAAATTAAAAAATGATACGGTGAACGATAGTTTTCTATAAAATAAAATTGTATTTGAAAAACTTATTTTGGTTCCAACAAACATTCATCAAAAATCAGAATCTATCCTACCTATACCTATCTAAATAATTTAGAAACAATTTTCGAAGCTGTTCCATTTAACAAAACAATCTCTTCGGTCTTTCTCAACTCACTGTCTCCACAGAACAATAAATAATAACTGAATGCATACTTAACAAACTAGTGTCGTTAGTTAAATTACAAAGCCAATTAATAAGGACTCGAACTCCCAAAGTTCTTTAGTGTTAAAGTACGGACTTAATAATGCACTTACAATAAACTACTTAGAATATACTCTCCATTTGGCAAACTTCTCAAGGCTCCTGAGAGACCCAAAGAGTGCTTCAATATTGCCTTTAAAGTTTATAAAATATTATCTTCATATATTGTCTAGCCTTGCACCGCGTGCGTCCCTACTTTGAGAATTTATATCAGCGGGTGTATCCTGAATTATAAGAACAAGTATCTATTATTACATGTCGTAAATATTCATGGCATATTCTTGATGTTGCATACGGTGTAAGTCTGGGGATGAAATAAAACTTTAAAGACGTTGTGAGAGTAGTAAAAGACATTAGAGAAACAGTTTCAAATCAGTTGATTTGAAACTGTTTCTCTAATGTATTTAGCTCCATAGTACGAAGTAGGTATAAGCTGGAAGCATTAGAAATATCTGTTTGAATGTAATAAGAAATTATGTAACTATCGATGTGAGTGTATAACTTACAAAAAAAATATTTTTCAACATTTTTGCGTAGATTTCAGTGTCGTCATCATCAGTCTATAATGTTCCCACTCCTGGGACACAGGCCTCCTCTCGGTGAGAGGGCGTGTGCAGTAGTCCACCACGCGGGCCCAGTGCGGGTTGGTAGATGTTTTGATTCTTGAATATGCTGGTTTCCTCTCGATGTTTTTCTTTACCGTTTTGAGAGCAGTGGTGATGAAATAATTTACACAAAGTAAAGCGCCTGTCTGGGTTCGAACCTACGACCTACAACTCGTAAGTCACGGCCGTTACCACTGGGACGTTTATTTTCAAGTTTCGGAGATTTTTAGTTTTCATCCTCTTCAATAAAATTATAAGACAAGTCTATAGGATACCTAAAATTATGTTCTTTGAGATATGAGAACAGTATCAGTCTACTACATACATACATACATGCCCGAAAGTAATACACGAACCGATAACCTGCAGTCCAAGGCGAATCCCTACAGCTAAACACACAAACTGTTCTCCGAAAGTTAGACCGAGCTCTAATCTCAGTTCGTAACTAGTTTGTCATCCAATCAAATATACTGCGGTATTAAGCAATACGATTGTCAATGATAATGATTAACCTTTAGATCAGAATCTAGAGGTTTTCGAACAATTCCTTGAAAACGTTAAGATGTTTCGATAAAGTCGTCGAACAGCACGGAGCGTGAATATCTGACATCTATTGAATTTGTATTGTCGTAAATGTGAGGTTAGTGAAATGGCGTAAGTTTGAAAGTAAGTAAATATTGCTGCAAAATGCTATGAGAAAAAAATTGATTTGAACTCTGGGAGGTTTTCCTTACAGGTCTTTAAAGGTATTATGCATGCATTCTTTGCGTTAGTAGGAATTTTTGCAGATCAAAATTTCAAATATGATGGACTTTAGTGTTGTTCTAGATGTGATGCAAATGTATTCAATGTTCTTATTTCATTGCACGTGAAAAATTATGCTTGCTTACGGAAAAGTCATAATATCCGGCTGTTAATTTTATATATTTGATAGGTATGTATAGCACTACCATTTTATTTTGGCGCGTGACCAAAATTGGAGCTATGATGATGATGATGATGATGATGGGGACTCCTTTTTCCGCACTTAGACTCTCATTTAGTCCGTTGTGCGTGGGGATACTGGCTAACACAGCCAGCCTAGCTCCGCCCAAAAGCACAAAAGCCTCCTGGGGGCTTCACAGGCTTCGCGGAGCGACCTCACTGTTCCGAGGATTTCTTCCCGTTGAGAAGCCACAGCCTCGCACTCCAGGATAACGTGGGCGGCTGATTCCTCGGCGTCAAGGCAGCTCCTGCAAAGGGGGCTATCTGTGGCGCCTATGTTAAAAAGATGTTTGTTAAGGGGGTTATGGCCCAGCATAAGGAGCATATAGCATAAGGAGTAATTTTTGATTTGATGTGTACCTATTTGTATATTATAATAAACCTATTTTACAGGTTATACCACTGTACCAATGAGCCTAAACTCCGTCAACCCTATGGGTTTGCTCACAAATGCCAGTGGTGTCAAACGAGACGTGACAAATAAAATGGCGACCGTGCGATTGTACGCTCACCTCTCACTTTTGAATATTAGGAGCAGCGCACAACTGTACCTACCTAGAAACCTACAATAGGAATATACCAATGGTGACCATTTCAATAAAGTTTCTTTAGTAAATAAAATAACATCACGCCTGTAATTCTTCAAAGGGTTAGACAGAGGTATACCTTACCATATATACTCACATTTTGCCAGTTATGTTTTAGTCCCATGTAATAGGGGGCGAGTCTATTGCCATCAAGCGGGAAATCAAGACTCCGGGCTGCTATTAAGAAATACCTGATAGAAAAACCCAGTAACACTTTGCCTGCCCCTTTTTTTTTGATATCATCGAATAACTTCTCCCGCTCTGGGCGGAGCGGGAGGGCGTGTCAGACTCTTACTGACTAAAACCCACCTGTGTTCCTTCAGTTGCCTGTGCCAGGGGCCACGGTAACCATTTCGGACTTTCCCGCAACTTTGGCAGGCATCGGCTCTAGCGGACCCCGTCATCGGTACTGACATCTCTTTGAGGCGCGCGTAGAACACAACGCACCGTGTGCCCGGGCCTGGTCCTTATCGGACGGCGAGCTGCCCATTGCTCGCCGTCCACAAGCCCGCGCCTACGGTGGCCGGGATCGGCTTGTGATTGCCGACGCCCAGAGCGTCTCCTGCGGCGGCTAGGGGCGTGAGGGCGCGAATTTTGCCTCTCCCTCACGCGTTCCGCCCCTTCCTTCGCGAGCATGACTGCTTCGCAGAAGGAGGTTACGACTTCCCAATCCTTCTCGCTCCGTACCATGGCCTGGACCAGGACCGGACGCGAGAGATCGCCACCGCCAATCGCCTCCACGAGGACACGGCGGTGTTCCGCCCAAGCAGGGCAGACCTCCACCGTATGCTCCACCATGTCCTCCGGGCGATCCACAGTGGTTACACCCAGGCGTTTCCTCCCGCCGGAACAGGAACCTCCCGAAACAATCGTGTCCAGTGAGGACCTGCGTCAGGCGGAAGGTGAGGATGCCGTGGCGTCTCTCTAGCCACTTCTCAAAGAGGGGACTTATCGCCGTTATTCTGGCGTGCCCAACCTGGGATTCGAGCCCAGGTCCTTATTCTCAGCAGTAGCGCTTACGGCCACTAGACCAACCAACCAGTTTAGTTAACAAGTATCAACATTTGCATGCAATGTGGTAAATATAAAGGATGAAAGTATAACATTTTTAGTGCAGGACACATTCCGCCATGATGGGTTTGCCCAACAATGATGGGAGTTATTGTTTATTTATCGAGTGTTTGAAGAAGTACAATTATGCTTATTGTAGGGTGTTTTTTTTCTTTTGTCTGCCTCAGTCTACCTTACGGGTATGTATGCTCTGGATATCGACTAATTTTGATTAGGTAAAGATTAATATTCCTGCAGTCCGCTGAAATTAATTTCACCAACATTTTATGATAAGTAATTAACTTTGATGTAAATTAAAGTTTAATCAATTAAAGCAGGTCTGCCAAATAGCTCACTGCACGTTTCTCCTTATACACCATACTAAGGCTCACAGTATTCAGACGTTGAGTAACTCGAAATTTTCATAATAAATCGATCAGTTTTACTGTTAAGGTGCAACATAATTTATTGCAGAACTAAACGTGATTGCTTTTTGTAATATCAAGATAATTTGTCTTTACTTTGACATTGCTAATCTGTTCTGATGGTGTCTTGATTAAATTGGACACCAAATAAGCGCATGTGGGTTAAAACATTAAATAGTTCATGATCTGATATGAATAGAGGTTATATTGCAGTGTTTGTTTTGTAAGAATAGTTGTTTATTTTTACAAAATTACGAAATCTATATCACAGAATCATTCTTTTATTCTAGCTATCACACGGCTATCTATGACAGTCGTCATGGATTATAATTTTTGTCTACTCTCTCAGCATTTACCGGTTTGTGCCGACTATTTTACTTTAGGACTGATAATTGGTTTGAATCACATAATTAATACGGATTGAAATTATCTGCAATTATTGTGTGACTGACAATACAAAAATAGAGGAAAACGAACTGAACCAAACATTTTAAAAAAATCGGTTAAACGACCAACTCTTATTACCTCTTACAACAATTATAGTGAACACGAAATGTATGCCGTTGACCCCGATTTTTTTATCATTGTCAGATTGACGTGAAAAACAACATAAAAACAGCTTTTTGAAACAGCTTTTCACAAAACTTTTATCTATAGAGCGAAGCAATGATAAAATCACTGGGTTTTGTAGCCCAAAAAATGTGTATTATTTTTCAAACTACGGACGGGTCCCATGTTGTTTCAAACTAAATGCGTGCTGTAATTCGCAGCATTAAATTTTTAACATGCACCCATTACATACAGTACCGTAGTGACTGAACTGGAAACAGAATTAAAACATTCTACTTTGAGTTACTATGAAAGTGCCGTTGAGTTGTACTGGAATAGCGACGATTTTAGGATCTAAAATACAACTACAGTTGTCGCGTTTGAGCATGACAATAGCGGTCATTACCCTTCCCCTAATATGTCTCCGCAGGAACCCAAACAATAAACTACGTATGGTTTTTTGGAACATTTTGAAGATCACGATTGATATTGATTCAGGACGTTAACGGACTTAATTTCAGTTTTTGGAATAAAAACTGCTAGAGAATGTAGGTGGGTCAATGACCGCTGTTGCCATGCTAAAACGCAACAACTATACCATAAAGCATTTTTTTTGCAACAAGCTCTTTAGGTATCACCCATAGATATTGTATAAACACTTAAAACTAAGTTAATATTTTTGTACGAAAAGAGCGTTTTCATTTTGAAAATCGTTTGAAATTATGTTACCTACGTTTACTCCGCACTCCACTGCTAAAAGTATATATATAGCCATTAGGTACGAGTACATACTCGTAGCAGTGCAGTATGGAAATATTATTATTATGGACTAGAATATTTTAATCTCATTTTCCGCATGTGAGGTGAAAGTCCCAAAACATTTTAATATCAGCAGCTGTGATCAGTAAGCACGTGTGATTTACGAATCGTATACGAGGGCGCAGGTGTGAAGGATCCGTCCATTTGGTGGGCCGACAATTTGGCCAGTCACCACATTCAGCTGGTATAATTCACAAAATGCATTTACGGCTCGACTCGGCCGTGGCCCGTACCGTGTGTTACTACATATTTAAATGTTTTATTTTAGCTTTTGGAAGAGGTATCATGTTTTGTGAAAGTTCGAAAGCGAAAGTAGGGATGTATGATTATTAATTGGAGTACCATTCGCACTTTTTCTGTGCTTATGAAAATAGATCACTTACCTATTCATATCAGTGAATGTTTAAATACTGGTGTATGATTAAAAAGATAGAAAAGCTGGCTGAATAAAATATGTAAACCATCAATGCCGCCTGCATTGATGGTGACTGAGAATCTAGCACTTGAAAGCTATACCTAACTAAACAGGGGCTTGTGGCTAAGTAATAACAGCCGCAGGGATCGATCGATCAGGTTAAGCCACGCTTGCCGCGGTTGGTCCGTGGATGGGTGACCATCTTTACATACCAAGAACCCTCCGTGCCTTGGTCAAAGTCAAAGCATTTATTTCAAATAGGCTCATAAAAGGCACTTTTGAACGTCAACATTTACATTTAAATAAAATTGATTCTAGTCGCCCCTTCCAAAAGGTAGTTTCGAATGGAGTAGAATGGGCAAGAAACTCCACTGTTACCTTTTAAATTGTGTTACAATATTTTGTATACATTAATTATATAATTTTATATGTGAAGACGATGCACCTATAATAAAAATTACCCTACCACAATAGGTAAAAAGAATTTAATAAACGTAGCAATAATAAATAAGTTAATAAGTGATAGATACATGGTGTTCACATATTTACAAACATTGTGAAAGTATACGATTTCCCAAATTATGTAAACAAGTAATAGGTCAGTGTGTGAGTTAAAGTAATCACAGAATGCAAATCAATGTCATAAAAATAATAAACAATACAATTAAAGAAAGAATAACAAAAGATGAAATAAAAGAAAGAACGTTAAGCCGTTGGTCCCGGCTGTCACTCGTGGATCTTTGACAGCCCAAAAGTCTGACAACCAGTCTTACCAAGGCGTATCGTATTTCCCAGTAACTGGGTTGTGGAGGTCAGACAGGCAGTCGCTCCATGTAAAATACTGATATTCAGCTGCATCCGGTAAGACTGGAAGCCAACCCCAACAGAGTTGGTAAAAGGCTAGGCAGATGATTACTTAACTAAAAACGATAACATTTTAATAGGAATCGAATCAGAGTGAGAAGGTGAACGATTTCTCAAAGGCACATAAACCTGATGAAGTAGGAGTTCTCATCATAACTCAGAAGGTCAGTATCAATATATTTTCGCATGTTGAACGTTACTTTGTCTACGTTTTGGAGTCTCCTAATACAGGCATCTTTTGCTTAAAAGGAGGCTCCAATCTCAAATTTGTTGTACGTTTAAGGTTATCAAATAAACTTTTTTTTTTTTTTTTTACTATACCACTATCACTTTATAAACTTATTACAATTTTTTTTTTCTCTTTTACTCTTACACACGCTGTCTACATCTCTAAATCTACTATCCTATTGCAGGTATGCTGGAAGAGATTTCATTAGAAATAAGCATCACCTTTGTACCCATTTTTTTGTTATTTTCTTCTTGTTTGTATAAATAAGTGTGTAAATAAATTGTTAAATAAATAAATAATAAAAAAATCCATAATTTTTATAAGACGCGGCTAGTTATCGACTATTTGTTGATATTACCCGACTTTTCTAGAAGATGAGTAGCGTATCGAAAATATGTATGTGTTTTCATACTTTTATCGGATGACTAAGCTTCGAGAAACATCCGAGTATCTCTAGTACTATTGTTGGGCAAAATTTATCGGAAAAGATTTGTGGGCGACGCCGATGCTGCAATTTGACTATCGGAAAATATATTTTATGACGTCCACGGCACTTTGTTGGGCTTAATGGTGGTTTGCGAACGTTTTTTTTTTATTTCGGACGTGTTGACTGCCCGATAGCTGTGTTTGGTCGGTGGGGACTGCAAAACCTAGTTATTTTGTGAGTTTTACTAACTTACATATGTGTAGATACAGGCTTCTTTTATTGATATGCTTCTAGTTTACCCCGTAATTGGCATAGGCTGTTGTAACTGCACAAGTTAATTTATGAATTGAACAAATGAAGTTTATTTTTCTTTTTTACTTATTTATTTTCCAACTTACATTTATCATTACAGAGTAACCTAATACGATAGTTTACTAATCTAAACTCTTATCCTAACTTATTATTAATATTATTAAAAAAATAACTTATTTAAAACAACGCATTCTTTATGAATTCACTCAGAGAACAACAGAATAGGTCCGAGTCAGTACTTAAGAGGTTGGGAGTGCGGAGTGCACGCGTCAGTGGCACCACACTTAAAAGATTGGTACGAGCGCGAGGATTCGCCAGCAGCCGTCACAGCAGCTGTCGACATCGCCACACGTACCTGTCCGGAACACACAAACCTATGTGGCCTAAGATGTCCGCATTATGTACCTGCCCTCTAAGTACTTTAAATTAATCAAGATGAGTGCGAGATCCCTCCTGACCCCCAGTTCGTTATATCTAACCATACCCAAAATAAATAAAGTCGGGTACTTAGGTTATAAATAAAATAGGTATTTTTATTTAATATTCTCAAAATTAATAAAATTATCTGAAACAAATCTGCGATTTTAAGTGCTTATACCATTACAAAGCAAAATATAAACTAGAAAGGTACTTGCACTCTGTTCGGAATTTATTCATTTTGGTTCCTTTTACACGCATAACTTTTCTAATAATAATAATAATAATAATATGAGACAACATCCACACAGGGTCTTCAGGTCCCGAACTAGGCAGAGCCTGTACTACGGTAACCTGATGACTGATATACATCTTATATACATATACACACCCAGACACAGGTCAAACAGACATGTCCATGCACACAAATGTTTGACTTGTCCGGGGATCGAACCTGGAACCAGCGGCTCAGAAGGCAGGGTCGCTACCAACTGCGCCAACCGGTCAGTCAACAAATCGAAACAGTATAATTTTTAAAGGCACCCTCTAAAATTATTGCTTCTAAAATACCAAAACAGTACAAACAAGTCTATTAAAGCCTGCACACGTTAAAAACTAAAAAAAATAAAAAAAAAATGATAGAACACAGTTGTTAATCACCAAAAACAGAAAACTAATATTCTCGTTCCATCTTCGAACTAATTGTTGTTCGATTCTCAACTTTGTTCCAGAGAATTAAGATTGGTATTCAAGTTGGAAAAGGTACTCGTTTGTGTTTGAAGCAAGCAGATGCTGTGTACAACCTGTTAATTACGAACAACTTTTGAAATAGGTACTAGTTTTGCAATAATTGCCCGACAGGGCGCGCGACAGAAGCCAGGAAAAAGTGATACAAAAAAAATGTTGCTCGTCTCAATATAGAACTTGTTGATTGCATTGATAAATAAGTGCAGATGCGACAAAATTTTACCTTCATAATTCAAAACAAGGTTTATGTTTAGAGGATTAAGGCACTATTTAATAAAACGGACAATGCGAGATATTTGTCAAAAAATTACATAATTGTCAAATTTTCGTCAAAATTGTCAGATTGTCGGAGTGTCGCCTATCACCCTGTCACCTATAAGTTTTATTAAATAGGACCCTAACCTTTGAGCTAGTTTTTGAATTTCGAACTACATGTAGGTACCTATATTCACATTACGGTTAAGTTCTTAATACAAAAAAAACGTGTTAAAATGTCAACTTAGAGTCAGGTCTAAAGCCAGTTTCTGTGTTATTAGCTTTAATTCAGTGGGAATAAAGTTCGAAATACAAAAATTGTCTCGAAAGTGAGAACATGGATTAAAGTTAGAATTCAGATAGTGTCGTTAAAAGAGTGATAAAGTTTTCGTTACAGTATAAAGTAAGGACCTAAATGTATAACTGGCGAGGTGTAATAAGTATCTCTGCTTACCTCGTCAGAGAATAAAGGCGAGAGTTCGTGCTTCGTTTAAGATTTTGGAGGCTGTGATTCGGTATGTAATAATGACATGGTACCAGCGATTATTGATGTAATTTTGATATGTTTATAGTAAGGTACGTCATTACCAGTGTAACGCTCGAGGGCTGATGTGTTTTGAAGAATGTATAACTCATCGGCTTTTACTGATCTCATTAACTCAGAATGTTAATTCTCTGTATTAAAAGTGGTCTACTACATACCAATTGAGACCATTGATTGCTGGTGTTTGAAATAAAAAAAATAGAGCAAACCAATCATTAGGACTTGTACAATTTCAAAAAGAATGTATTAACTAGTCGTTTTGTTTAAAAAAAATTAGATTGAACCACCTCTGTTGCTTACGTCTACTCTATGATAATTTTCAATGAACACACCATGACTCATCGTTCGTCAGCTGCCATCAATGTCTGTAAATACATCGAAACGATGTAGCCACCAACAATTATGCGACCGCACCATACAACCTAGACACTTGACTTTAAAACAAAAAGAAGAAAGTTAACTTCTTTTATGGACCTCGAGAGGTCTAGTTTAACTGGCACTGTTTGTACTAATTATTATTACACTGTCATATAAACAAGCAGGCCGTGACGTCATTTTGCTAAATTAAGCGTGGACGCTAATAAAAAGAGATAGGTACCTACCCATATTTTTGTGTCATTTTATTAGAGTTTGTTGTCATACTACGACGTACAGTGGACAACACAAAGCTTTTAAAGCAGAAAATAAAATATCTACTTTAACACACTCATGGACATGTTTAACACAACAATGGTGAATTAATCAGTGGCATAATGCACTAATTTTGACCAACTTTTTGATGCTTAAAATGTTATTCATAGTCAGGTAATCTCTTTTACGTTTTAGTAACAAGCTGTAATAAGGAACGTGAGTATACTGCTTTGAAAACACTTCACTGTGACAAGTATTTTTTTTTTTTCGACTCCGTCACTTCCTGTGCAGTAGTAGTCTTTACTTTTAGATCTGTATTAGTTTATAGTAATTGTTTTATGGGCCTTAGTTGCCTGAAATAAAGGATTATTATTATTATAAGTTAAATTGTTTTCCAAAAATACTAAAATGTCTAGATTTTTTTTTTATATTATATTTTATTTAACCATTTATGTAGACACGTATATAAACAGACAAGAAGAAAAGAACTGAAAAAATAGATACAAAGTTGATGCTTATTTTTAAATACATCTTTTCCAGCCTACCTGCGATAGGAAAGTAGATAAAGAGATGTAATTTTATTTTATTTATTTGGGAAAATAAACGGTTACACATTACAATGTTATAGTATAGAACTTAAAACTAAAATGGGGGTATAAATGTATAACTAACAACATTTTCCACATAATATAAAAATGTTATATAAACACGAACGGCGTGCGATTTAAATTACATTGAATAGAGAGTATGATTAAATATAAAAATAATGATGGTTCTGTTATTAGACTTAAAAAGATTGCTGTAAACGTCAGAACATAACTCAAGCTTGGCTTTTTATTGTCGGTTAACTCTTGAAGTAATAAACTGATTCTTGAATTATCTAATCAGTTAAATTTAGCGATAGCTTCATAAATTAGTCAATAAACTCAATAAAGATACCGATTACAGACACATCGACATCACCTATCTCATCAAATCTTTTCCTGCATACCTGCGATAGGAAAGTAGATAAAGAGATGTAGACAGCTTGCGTAAGAGTAAAAGTGAAAATAAAATACATAAAAAACAATTCAATGCAATACTGTCTCATACAAAACGACGATATCTACTCAACCCAAATACTTACAGCTTAATATTTTTTTCTCGATTACTATTTTGGTCCCATGAAGAAGTTGTTCAGTAGAATCGGTACCACACCCTTAAATTTGACCCCACTGTTCTAATTCACGCTATATAATTTAGACTTCGTCTAGTTTTTTATAGTTTTTCAAAAGAATCAGGGCTGATTTCTATCTAACAGGTACCTCAACACATTTACTCTAGACTTGCTAGTTGCTATGCATTTGCAACAATGCCAACCAAAAGACGATTACCTTGATTCAACAACGCACAAACAATGCAAGGAATGTCGTTCAACTATTTATAAAATTAAGCTGGTTCAGTAAAGCGCATGCTTTATGTCTACTTAAAACCATACGATAAAAAATGTAGTACATCAACAGATGCAGTTGTAGAGAAATCTGCCCCTACAACCACCTGCCGTCGATCTAAATGGGCAAACGACATTACTGGATCACCTATTAAAATAGTAACTTTGAGAGGTTTTTTATTAGGTTAGCATAGTAGTCATTTTAACGGACTTGGCCAGAGTTTTATATGGGACGGGATGTTAAAAGACAAGTGTTCGTTTTATGCCTTCAATATTGTAGGTAGGGTCTCTGCATATGACGCTCATATTTACGGGAATATTTAGGAGTCATCATAACGTTATATGGCATTTTATATAGGTCTCTATTTACTACAGTAGGAGAACTATAAAATAAAAGAAGAAAAATGACTTAGGAAATGTAATATCAACCGCTTCCCTCAAAGTTATTACTGAATTTGCGTCACCTGACACCCTTCATACAGTGGTAAACATGACACATTAAAGAATTTTAATAACTTTATTTATGAGTTACGAACACTAATTAAGGAAATAAACGAAGGGGGGGTCTTTAGATTACTGCATTACCATCTCCAATCTGACAGCCTAGAGAGGTGATTAAAGGCGGTATAACACTGTATAAGGGTTTCTTTTGCACTGTAGATGTCTTTTACCCGACAACATGATGTATCAAGCTAATTTAAATGTCACTCAAAAAGATTTTATCCAATAAAAACTTTTTGAACCCTTCTTGAGTTGCAAAAGAGAATTCGTGCGTATCGGAATACTAACCAGTATTTTTTCGAATATTATAACTTTGTAGGCTTTTCTGCTGCCATACTGAATATCTCCTCAGATTGGTTGATTCAAAATGTTGAAATAAGCAAGTTTCCTTTCGTCATAAGACTATAAAATCCCAAAAAATAAACAAAATAGTTACCAATTTATGTTGTAGACCGCGTTACTTTGTGTAATTTATTTCATTACCACTGCTCTCAAAACGGTGAAGGAAAACATCGTGAGGAAACCGGCATGTCCTAGAACCAAAAAACGAAGACATGTGACCTCTACCAACCTGCACTGAGCCCGCGTGGTGGTTACCGGCCCAGTCCCTTCCACTGAGAGGCGGCATGTGTCCCAGAAGTGGGAACGTTATAGGCTGATTATGCCTACGCTTATGATTTGCTAATTTTTAGAGATAACTATTATTACAGTCTTCTCTAGGTCCTCCCATAGGTTTGGCAGATATGGCCGCGAGGGTCTATAACCGAATCCGTGCCATCCAGCAAAGTGGCAATATCGTACCAGGAATCGCTGATGTTTGGCGGCTGTGGCGGCAGAAACGGCAACATGCGCTCGAGCGGTTGCGTGAGCGGCTGCAACAGCCGTAATATTCGCGTAAGCGCGTTGTCGAAGCCGTCCTACTACACTTTGAAGCCTGACTAAAAAGAGGGGAACGCACCTCTTATAGGCTCACTCACGTGCTAACCGGGCACGGCTGCTTTGGTGAGTACCTGAACAATATTGCGCGAGAGGCCACGGCAAATTGTTACCATTGCGGAGGCGGCTTGGATTCTGCACATCACACGCTCGAGTCGTGAGCTTCTTAGGTCCTGTGTGGGTGTTCGGCTCGGTCTTTTGAGAGGTAACGGTGCCCCTTCTATGTACAGATGGTGACTACCAGGGTAGCTTTAGTGAGGTAAAAATCCCACTCACCCCGGTTTCTTTCCCAAAGCCCGGGCGGCATTTGTAGGTTTTCCCCCAAAAACCAAAAACGTTCCTCCCGCAGGGCGTTCCGTCTGCGTAGCAGTTGCCCGTATTACGTATTTATTCAGTCGTCGAGTCATCAAAGATAAAAAGTCGTTCCCTCCTCGTAGCCTGCAAAGAGCACATGCTCCCGTCAATGTCATATAATTGTTGACGCGCGTCGTAGTCATCGAATACTAGCTTAACAAGTTATCACATGATGAAGCCAGGTGCTGTTAAAAATAGCACATTATAATAAAGGACATAATTGCTAATCTAAAGGCGCGCTTAAATTGCCTTTTGACTCAATTAATCTGCAACCTGCCTTGTGTCATTATGAAGTTATTTCATACGGTCCCTGCGTTTAATGTCAATTTACTTTTAGTGATTGAAGAAAGTGGTATTTTACGTACTATCATGGCGAAGGGCAAACCAACAAGCAGTTTTAACTCTAACTTCGTTAATTTTATCTTCGTTAGTGAATTCTCCGGGGTCGTGGCTTCTATTTTTAGCAGTGGATTTAGTTACCTAGTACTATTTTGAGAAAAAATTGCATTGAAGTATGATGTAACAAAATTCGTATTTCATTCGTGGTTTTTTGCTTCTCGGGCTTTTATTAACTTATTGCTAATATTGAATATGAAAAGTGTCTTAATATTTTCTTATTTATTTATTTATATATTCTTTATTGTACACCGCAAAAAACATAACAACAAAAATTTAATTGAACACTACTTAATATACAAATGGCGGCCTTATCGCACACATTTCTTCACATTTTCCAGGAGATCCATCTTTTGTGACCAACATCAGCCCAATACTGGCTGCCTTTTCAAAGCGCACGCCTTCTTCCTCGATCCTCCGCCACTACAGGCACCTTTTTAAGGTCGTCGGTCCATCTAGCTGGGGGGCGTCCCAACACCTTGTCCCCCACCTTCTACATCCAGTCTGTCTCAGGCACCTTTTTAAGGTCGTCGGTCCATCTAGCTGGGGGGCGTCCCAACACCCTGTCCTCCGCCTTCTACATCCAGTCTGTCTCAGGCACCTTTTTAAGGTCGTCGGTCCATCTAGCTGGGGGGCGTCCCAACACCCTGTCCTCCGCCTTCTGCATCCAGTCTGTATCAGCCACCTTTTTAAGGTCGTCGGTCCATCTAGCTGGGGGGCGTCCCAACACCCTGTCCTCCGCCTTCTGCATCCAGTCTGTATCAGCCACCTTTTTAAGGTCGTCGGTCCATCTAGCTGGGGGGCGTCCCAACACCATGTCCTCCGCCTTCTGCATCCAGTCTGTATCAGCCACCTTTTTAAGGTCGTCGGTCCATCTAGCTGGGGGGCGTCCCTACACCCTGTCCTCCGCCTTCTGCATCCAGTCTGTATCAGCCACCTTTTTAAGGTCGTCGGTCCATCTAGCTGGGGGGCGTCCCAACACCTTGTCCTCCGCCTTCTACATCCAGTCTGTATCAGCCACCTTTTTAAGGTCGTCGGTCCATCTAGCTGGGGGGCGTCCCAACACCTTGTTCTCCGCCTTCTACATCCAGTCTGTCTCAGGCACCTTTTTAAGGTCGTCGGTCCATCTAGCTGGGGGGCGTCCCAACACCTTGTTCTCCGCCTTCTACATCCAGTCTGTCTCAGGCACCTTTTTAAGGTCGTCGGTCCATCTAGCTGGGGGGCGTCCCAACACCCTGTCCTCCGCCTTCTGTATCCAGTCTGTATCAGCCACCTTTTTAAGGTCGTCGGTCCATCTAGCTGGGGGGCGTCCCAACACCATGTCCTCCGCCTTCTACATCCAGTCTGTATCAGCCACCTTTTTAAGGTCGTCGGTCCATCTAGCTGGGGGGCGTCCCAACACCTTGTTCTCCGCCTTCTACATCCAGTCTGTCTCAGGCACCTTTTTAAGGTCGTCGGTCCATCTAGCTGGGGGGCGTCCCACACCACGCTTACCGATACACGGTCTCCACTCCAGGACTTGTCTGCTCTACCGGCCATCGGTCGTTCGACAAACATGGCCAGCCCACTGCCACTTCAGTTGCTTACTCTGCAAGCTATGCCAAACCCAAACCGCATATTTATCTAACTATCAATCAACCTAATAACCACCATGTGTTCGTCACAAGTTACAAATATTTTATTCAATAGAATAAAGAGCGACATTTCCTTAGTGCCTGGGCCACAATCCGATATTAGGGTACAGCCAAACCGAGTCTATTGTGCAAAGTGAAACGTTGCCGTTTAATGTGTGGGGCAAAGGATAAGGAGTTGCGAAAGCGGCTAATAGAAGGAGTGATAAGATTTTGATATTTTAGGGGGAAAAAATGTTTTATCACATACTAGCAACCCGCCCCTGCTTCACACGGTTTGTAAAATTTCACAAAACATCCAGTTTTTTTTTTATCTATACCCGAGCTATAAATCCTCTATAAAAGTTTCTGAAACAGTTAGCTTATTGCCAACATTAAAATAACCAGTGTCATAGTAACCATAATATCATCCAAACAAATGTTATAATGTTGTACTAAATTTAATAATGCATCTCTAACTCGATCCTTTCCTTACTCATCAAACAGCCACCTTCTCACTACTCAATTCGTGGTATCTTTATGAATTACAAAAAAAGACCATGTCATGCACACGCATTTCACTACCACAGCTACTAATAAAAAAAAACTTATAATTTACATAGGGTTCTTACAACACTGTACAACACCCTATCGTTTCAGAATCTTTTATAGAGGATTCATATCATGGGTGTAGATAAAGTCTTGTATGCAATATGTCTTTTATGTACATAATGAGTGACTGGTTGGTGCAGTTGGTAGCGACCCTGCCTTCTGAGCCGCTGGTCCCGGGTTCGATCCCCGGAGAAGTCAAACATGTCTGTTTGACCTGTGTCTGGGTGTATATATGTATTTAAGTGTGTATATAAATCATCAGGTTTTACCGTAGTACAGGTTCTACCTAGTTCGGGACCTGAAGACCTTGTGTGGATGTTGTAACATGTTAAAAAAAATGTAAACTTCAAAATGTGTCGAAATTATTAGTTAGATTCACTCAATTAGGTATTAAAACACTCATGTGATCAGTGATACTATTATCACACGAGGCGATGCCTAGTTACGAGTAGAAGCCTAATAGAACCCACATTTGAGTTTTAATACCGCTTATTAAACAAAATAATGTTGCATAAATAACTATTTAATTTAATATTAATGGAATAAACACATAAACCTTTATCTAAATGATGGCAAAAACCGCAGCAAAATCCGTTGCGTAGTAGCGGTCACACGACAAACCCGAAAAGCGACTTTAATGTATAGGCTTTTTTTTAGGGTGGCGGGGACATTGACGTGCAACCTGTCACCATGGATTCAGTACACGATTCTGTACTGTATGTTTACATATCGATACCCATCACGTCAGCAGAGTTTCGCTAGGTAATTTAATTTGACCCTGTATTACTGTCCAGTAGATTTTGCGTGAAAGAGTCACAAATAGCCATACATCTATCTACCCTTACAAAGTTTCGCGTTTATAATTATCTAATATTAGTTGGTTAGTAATGGGATAATAATATTTAGTTCCAAGTCCCAACGTAGGGCATAACTTCAAGGATTTAAATCATATTCTTCTCTACTCTCTGTTCTCACATACTATATTGGCTATATTTCTTTTTCATTTCTCCTTTCGCAGGTCTGCTGAAAGAAATGTCTTAAGAAATAAGCAGTACCTTTGTACTCAATACTTATATATGACGTATCGCTATCTATTTTACTGTGTGTACACAAATAAATATAATAAATAATAAATTAAATTATCCGTAGTTGGAATCAATTCCTAACAAACTTCACAGACAGAATAGGTACCTATATATATCTAATCTATGAAGTTTCGCTAACTAATTACACACAAACACACACGTTGTTGCGTAACACGCTTTCAATCACAGTCCGAAGAAGTTTGAAAGAAATTCATAATACATTTATTATTTATTTATAACTTTTCGCACAAAAGGTACAAAGGCGGACTTACCTAATGCCTTAGGCATTCTCTACCAGTCAACCAAGGGTGGTGAAGAGATTAGATGGCAGGTGCTTTAATTGAAAGGAAAGGAAAGCATTGATTTGAGCGATGCATACATTGCTTCATTTGTTTGAAAAATTCGTCGTAAATGACACAATTAAATTGTTGAATTTTAAAAATGCAATTACCCTACAGTTTACTTTCCCTTACGCACAAAACTCTTCATCTCATCCCTCAGGCCTCATCTGAGCGATGTTTTATTCAGACGCGCGACTCGTTAGCGTGGGGCATTGTGGTCGCTAAACAAACCGACAGACCACGGCCCCTCAATGCATGCTTGATTTTTCAACAATAATGTAATTCCGCCATCGTCGGCGTCGGTTCACAGTCATGCCAAGTTTTGACGAGTTGACAGCTTGATGAGCTTGGTACATCATAATATGCCTTTCTAACATGAAGAAAGAAAGTTAAGAGCGTCACGCGCTGTTCTTAGATGATTTAAAGCTTTTTTAAATATTTTTGGACGTAATTTTTTTACTATACCTACCTAGATAGGATCGTTCAACTGCTCTCTTACAAATTTACAATACAAAGGCACACTTTCAATGTTCCATTTTATACCATGGACGTAATGTTGAGTGCACACGCTCCAGTTTCAAGCATCCTAAAAACAACAATGTCACTGATGGTAAATAAAAAAAAACTAAAATCAAAACTTTAACTGAACAAATGCAAAGCTTCCGCTTTTGTTCTGAAGTAGATACGGGACATCAATAAAGTCAGACAAAAATAAACACAGTCTAGTCGTTCCGCAAACCGCCTCTCAAAGAACCAAAATTGCACTTCGATCAAAGCGTAACAATCTTCTATTTTTTGTCATCGTACAGTTCATCGTTAAGTCATGTGAATTGCGTCCCTTCCCTATTCGTAATCACACACATAAAATCGCGAAAACGTTTAAATTTCCGTTCTCAAGACTATTAATATGTCATTTACAAAATCACCACATTGTCCCTTCTATAATTATGTACTTATTGTAATTGGACCTAGAATAAACACCTATGATAATCAAGCTCAGAATAACACGTTCCCCGACGTAAGTCGTTCCTATTTTGAAATGTAATTACTGCTTTTCACCCTACAAGTCATTTGCACGCGGTTATTTTTTCCAATGCCTAATTTGCTCAACCCTTTTAGTACTACAGAAACGGAAGTTTTAATTGCATAGTTTTATATTTATGCACAAATTCGTGGCTCTGATATGACAAGTACAGTCGGTGAGCAAACGTTTGGCATGTGTTTGTTTTATTCATGTTCTTTTTTGAGTGTATAGAAAACAAAAGAGGTTTAATTTAGTTTTATCTATTTGTGATCGTTCCAGGTGGCGTTCTGTGGTTTATGTATTTATCTTTTTGTGTAGTAGCTAATCCAAGATTTTGTGAGAAAGATAAACACATAAGACAACAGTCCGTTAACAGTTAATTAAACTAAGAACACAAAGTTTTCATTATCTAATCAATAGAATATAATCGCGAAGACACACATACATTTTTTTTCTCTATGGCCATTAGTGGGAAGGCATACTCGTAATAATTACCAGATAACGTCACTCCTAATGAGTCACAATTTGTCAGCAATTAAATTAATTTCTATAGTTTATCTAACATCTGCTCCATCTAAATCTCACTTAAGATAAAGATAAGCCAATAAATAATTAATGCTTAGATGGACTCCGCATGTGGCGAAACCAGTTATAAGTTTCTTTAATAAGTGGTAAGAAAATCTCGTACATAATAAGGATATCTTACGGACAGATATAATTTCAGCCCGAAAGTTAATATACAGCGTGGCGCTGCAATGGTGACCTTAATTTAACACACATATACATTTTCACATTTTCGTTTCATGACAATTTTTTATTTCCATTAAACGTTATTGTTTACAGATTTATATTTTTTTTTAGGAAATAGCATCTTAGAGCAACCTGTACTTAAAGAACTGTCGCGGTCACGGATCATAACTTCGCATCAATGAAATTAAAACGAATAAGCAGTACTATTAGGATGAAACAAATGCATAGAGTAGGCGAATTTAAGGAAATTTCCTTTGTTGGCGTACCGAACTCGAATTCTTTTTTTGCTTTTCTAGTGCTAGCCGAACCCGTGTCCTTGACGCACTTTTTTACACTAGTGCGCATACCTATTGTTTTATTTATTTATTTTTGTGTAATTAGGATAGTAATTAGATTATGGTACTGCGATAAAGACGCCATGCGCGGTTGCCAGCGCGCGAATCGACGCGTTGCCGCTCCGAGTTAACATAATCCAGTTAGGTAAGTAATCATGAATGAATTTTTGCAAGGATGATCCCAATTTTAGTAACTTTTTTATTATTTAGTTTGTTAGTTTTTTTTTTCAATTTACTAATTATTTTAACTTATAAATTTTTTTATGATTAATGGGCACTAGCCCTACCCGTGTGTTAAATTAATGTCACCATTGTAGCGCCACGTTGTATGTGATATTTGGTTTTTCCATCTTGAATTTCTCAGAAGCAGCCTGCGGGGCGAGCACGGCCTACTGTGATAGGCTCGAGTCACACATTTCTATCACAGTTTGGGAGCAAAAATCGTGATAAAATGCGTGACTGAAGCCTATCACAGAGGCCCCGCTAACCCCGCTGGAGTTAGTTTAGTTATATATTACTTTAAGCGGACTTAATGCCATAGGCATTTTCTACCAGTCAACCTTTGGGTGATGCAGAGACCAACAGTGGTAGGTGCAATTTATAATGAAAATTTACGAATACATATTTTAAATATAAAGATACGCATAAACCTATTAAGTCTATAAATATAATATATATACCTAATTATATAAAAAGCACAAATATAAATGTACATAAATACACTAATATATTGAATACAAATAAGACAAACAATGAGAAAACATTACCGTTGTGATGATACTGCCAGCTTCTTGCGAATGTGCTCGCGAACTTTAGCTTTAAAGGATAATCGGTTGGTTGCCATGCTGATTTCCTGGAGGAACACATTCCACAGAGAGATAGACTGAACGAAGAAGGTAGGTGGTGGTGGTGGTGGAAGGAGTTTTTACAAGGGCGGTCTTATCGCTAAAAGTGATCTTTTACAGACAACTTTTGCAGGGATTAAAGTGAGAAGGAGAGACAATTGATACTTCAGGTAGTCAGTGGTGTACCATTAACATATACAATAAATACATAAAAACATATACTTATCTATCAATAATAAACATGAAACAAGAGCAAGGATATGTAATGATGATGTTTAAGAAGAGAAATTGTTATTAACCAGAATTTTAAAAGTGGACAAAGTGACATGTATTAATAATGTTACTGCAAAACAGGGCGCCGCGCCGACTCCCTAAGCACTAAGTCCGTCGTTTCGGTCGAAGTTACGGACCTTTCTTCCGTATCACTGACGGACATAAGATTAGTCCGGGGCCCGAACTAAAAACTAATAACAAAACGTTTAGACAGTTATCCTTACTACCGATGTGTTTTTGCCCGTCCGGAAATGTTAATTAATCGGGAGTAGGGTCCACTTTTAAGTATCGAACTACTTTCGGATGGGCCCGTATCCTCGTTCACGGACTTAGAGAGTAGGCCCCCTGAACTGGGCCCATGTATTTTCAAAATTGAGGGAATAATAATATCGAAAGATAACAAGACATAATATAAAATCACTTTAAATAATTATTCAGCAAACAATAGATTTCCAACAACAATTTTTGCACTGGCTGTACTCGCCCACAGTTGGGTGATTCAAGAAATGTCCAGCTAATTATCAGGCTAGCTACCATTAAAAAGGTAATTTGCTTATTCCGGTTTTGTACAACAGTTCAACATCTGTGCAATAACAGCTATTACACGTCCCTCGGACGTATTACGTACGTTGTCCAAGTAATTGTTATGAAATCTGGATGTTTGCCGGACAATGTCTCGATAAATATGGACCTGGAATTATTGCGGTGGTTTTTTTGGGCAGATGGTGCATTTAGGCTTTCATGCATCTGCTGGTAGGGTTTCTGCGTAAGATACTTGAGCCCAATCATACGTCTGGTAGTTTAATAGGATGAATGAATTGCACTTACACTTGCACAGTTGGTAGCGACCCTGCCTTCTGAGCCGCTGGTCCCGGGTACGATCCCCGGACAAGTCGGACATTTGTGTGCAAGAACATGTCTGTTTGACCTGTGTCTGGGTGTGTAAGTATGTATATCAGTCATCACTTCATCAGGTTACCGTAGTACAGGCTCTACCTAGTTCGGGACCTGAAGAACTTGTGCGGATGTTGTCTCATATTGATATTTATTTTATGCAGTGGGACAGTTACTGCGGGGCGAACACTGCCTACTGTGATAGGTTTAAGTCAAGTTATCAAGTTTCGGAGCAAAAACCGCGATAAAATGCGTGACTCAAGCCTATCACAGAGGCCGTGCTCGCCCCGCTGGCTGATACACACATACACATAACCTCACACCTTCTTCCCATGGGAACACTGGCAGCAGATACTACAGAACGTCACCTGCTTCGATCCTTATATACTCCTTTTGCTTCATTTACTGGTTGATATTACTTACTATATGATTATAACTCAAAGTTAACAGTTATCTTTTTTGAGTTGAGTTTTTCTTATACTTCAACTAGTCTCGCGTCTGACCTTCGGCTCTATATCACTTCAAAGAGTCCGCTTAATTGCTGCAAAAAAGTCATATTTGTAAAAAAAACTGTTGAAATCCTTTTACCATCATCTGCCTAGCCTTTTCCCAACTAGGTATGTTGGGGTCGGCTTCCAGTCTAACCGGATGCAGCTGAATACCAGTATTTTACATGGAGCGACTGCCTATCTGACCTCCACAACCCAGTTACTGGGTAATACAATACCCCTTGGTAAGACTGGTTGTCAGACTTTCGGGCTTCTGACGACCCGTAACGACTGTCAAAGATCCACGAATGACAGCCGGGACCAACGGCTTAACGTGCTTTCCGAGGCACGGAGCAGTGGTGATGAAATAATTTACACAAAGTAAAGCGCCTGTCGGGGTTCGAACCTACGACCTACAACTCGTAAGTCGCGGCCGTTACCACTGGGCCACCACTGCTCAGACATTATAAAATAAACGTTTGCATTAAGCACACTGTTGCCAAGTTCAGATTCAGCCATCTTTTAGAAAATTTGGGCGTTAACTCTAATTTTAACCCACAAATTATTTATATTTTTCAGCTAAAAAAGCGTAAGCATTTCCACGAAACTCTTAAACTAAACAGTTTACTTCATAAAATTACATCATTTCAAAGCTCTAACTCATAATGCGTGGTCATTTCACACAATTCATTAAATTCTATCTCATTTCAATCACATCACAATACATAATTAAAATCCATTATGAATCAGCTCAAATATTGAATATTTTACTTCGTTAACAATGAAAATGCCAATCGGTTACATTATGGATATCTATTCGATTGAATATTACAACATCAGCGGACATTGAAACTCGATGTAATTATATCTCTATAGTATTTATGACATCGGCCTTGTCAAAGTATGAAACGGTAGCTCGAATACAATAGGCTAATCATACGCTTGCAAGAAATTCTTGTAAATAGTATGGGACACACAGGTGTGTGGTTTGGCAAGCATTTTTCGCCACAACAGATTAATTTATTGTTTTTCAGGATTCAGATCACTTTATATTTGCTCAAATAATTTTGTGTACATACAATTATAAAAAATGCTTGCAAGGTGTATTAAGTACATAGATTTGTGCTAACATGTTTACCATGTCATGCTGTGTAAATATTAAAAAAAAATAGAATAAAAAAAAATATAACAGCATTTGACGACACGTTTGGTGTAGTGGCTACAGTGGCTAAGTGTAGTCAGCGAAACCAAATGGTCCTGGGTTCGAATCCCGGTAGGGGCAAATGTTTGTATGATGAATATGGACATTTGTACCCGAGTCATGGATGTATATTTATAATATGTATGTATTTACGAAAAAAAAATGTATTTAAGTAGTGTATCAACCATCTGGTATCCATAACACAAGCCTTAATAAGTGCTAAACTTGGAACTAGATGGTGCTGTGTGCAATGTCAGACGATATTTATTATTATTATTATTATTCATTTACATTGACAATGCTGACATAAATAACAAATAAAAATAAATTCATTGATTCATAATTAATTCATACACAAAATTGGAAATGTTCAATTTTGACGACACGGTTGGCGCAGTGGTTAAGCGATTGACTGCTGCGCAGCGTGTCGCGGGTTCGATTCCCGCACGGAACAAGTATTTGTATAACCTGCAAGTAGTTGCTCCGGGTCTGGCTGTTTGTGTATGTGAGTTTAAATGTTTGTAAACGCATCCACGATTCAGGAGAAATTCATAGTGTGGGGCAACGTTTAAAAAAAAAGAAAAATTTGGAAAATAAAATAAAAAATCTTAATAATGTCAACGTAGGTTGAAAATATTCAATGCAAACATCATTAGAACAAATTAATTATTACATTACATACATTTCAGATTAAATTAATTAATAAAAGAACAAAATTAAAGATTTTTGTTAGTCAACGACGACGTTTTGAGGTGTGTAGTGAATAATTTGATAGAGTTTTTAAATTGGATTCCAATGTTTCAGCATCAGTTCGGGCCCTACCAGAATACCAGCGCTGCGGTATTTATTTTTTAAATAATGCAGCATTATGCTGAGATAGGAGGCTTTTTAGTCTCCCACAGGCCTTTTATTTTATATTTTCTTGTTATTTTTAATGTGAATTTTGTTAGTTTTAAATGCTCTCTGTTTTAAATGCTATTTTTTGTTATTTTTACTGATTGTATTGCCTGTGCGTGTCCAGAATAAAATAATGTTCTTTCTTTTTTTCTTGCTAATTATCCAATTACCTCAGCCCAGTGCTATCCCAGATATGCTAGCATGGTCTTGGCAAGGTTTATCTTTTAAAGTCAATCAGACATAAGATACGTATACATTCAATAATAGAACGTCTTTTCAACCGAAAATAAATTATTGTTTTCCATACATCATTAAAAATTTGTTGAGTGCTTATCATAATATTTAGATGCCAAAAAATCTAACAATCAGTCTTACCAAGTGGTATCATGTCACCCAGTAACTGGGTTGTGGAGGTCAGATAGGCTGTCGATCCATGTAAAGTACTGGTATTCAGCTGCATTCGGTTAGACTGGAAGCCGACCCCAACATAGTCGGAAAAGGCTAGGCAGTTTATTTGATTGGTTTTTCCTTATCATATTTAGTTTGTTGTCGGTTTACTTCGTCCATGTATCACGCTCTAGAGAGAACGATAGATGAATGGATGTTCTATTCACGTACGGCATTTCAATATTATCGCAAACCTTGTCAGGTGAACAAAGGCTCGAAAGCAACGAGATGAAGTGGCGTCGTTAGTCGGAAAAACCTTATGTATTCACATCACCCGTATGGAGTTGTGATACAAACATAGGAAAGATAATTATGTCAAGGATGTGTAACGGTCAGCTGGTTTGACAAACGTCTAGCCTTGGATTTTTGATAGGAACAATTTGATTAGGAAGTTTTGTAATTAAATAGCGTCGGTTTTTGTTTCTACTTAATTATTTATGTAGTACAATCCTTATAATATTTATGTACACACAGTTAAATACATAGAAATACGACATTTTATAACCGTTTCAGTCGTCCTGTTTGTCGTTAGCAAAATATTGCGTTAAGCTGTGTAGGTACCCATTTGAATACGGATTTCGAACACAATAAGAATTGATTTGCTTGTAACAAAATACTCAGGCTGCGTCAAAATGGTTTTAAATTGAGCATCGAACATGCATACAGCAGTTTACCCTTTAAGTACAATAAAAAGTACACAAAATAAACAACACCAAACAGCACGGTGCAATGTGCAATAAACAAACAAATTATTAATCAGCGCATTTCCAACGCATTATCTTTCGCTTATCATAATTGCTAAGAAGCAGCTGTAGAAGTTATAAGTACTTGCAACTACCCAATTATTAAAAATATCTACTTTTGTTTTCACTTATTAAGTAGTCCACTTAAATTACAGTGGAAAATATGACGTCATGTGACAGTTATTATTTTTGTGACAATGTGTATGATAATTTGTAGCATTAATGCATCATGCCAATTAGAACTTCGTTATTAATTAAGCCACAATATAATTACGGAGAATTTACTACAATGAAGAATGAGACAGAAATTTTAAACATAATAAAATTGATTATTAGTCTCAAACAATACAATGGGTCTTTTTGTTAGTTGCGTTTAAGAGTAGGTAATTCTCTTGCTATTCGTCACGAACTTTTCTTCTATTTCAGGGATTCAAGTGTTTCTCACACATGTAGCCTATTCTTCGCTTGGTTACGTCGGCAAAAAAGATCTTCAAAAGACACAAAATTATTAGAACGTTAATTGATAATAGACAAGTTGCATTCAATGGATTAACTTTCAAATCTAGGCCCATAGATGACTGTCAAAGGCTTACGGCTGTCAAATATCGTATGACGCAATAAAATCCAATTGTATAGCCGCGTCATATTAAGGGCGTTTCATTAATTTTTAATACGAACATTATACTTTATATTTTTAATTAAGCATTGTGGTGTTGTTAAGTTTTATTACCTTCTAACTTCGCTTTCCAACGAAATAATGACTGGAGTTTGGCGCGGCGCGTGAGTGGGAACCGGCATCAGTGCAACACAAACAGGTCCAGAGTGCGTGCTGTTGTCCGTCACAGTCGCAAAATGGAGTCATTTTAAGAGTTGACTAAATAATATTGCGCGTCTCATTTGAAACTACCAGTTTTATGTTGTTTATATTCAAGAGCAGAGGTAGCCCAGTGGTAACGGCCCCGACTTACGAGTTGTAGGTCGTGGGTTCGAACCCAGGCAGGCGCATTACTTTGAGTAAATTCTTTCATCACCACTGCTCTCAAACCGGTAAAGGAAAACAACGTGAGGAAACCGGTGTGTAATAGAATCAAAAGTTTGAAGACATGTGACATCTACCGAAGTACCGACACGCACCGGCCCGCGTGGTAGATAAAGGTCTGTATCCCAGCAGTGGGAACATTATAGGCTGATTATGTATGTTATGTATATATTTAATTTACTGCGGCCAATTGAGAAAGTGTTGGTGATTTTAAACATTTAAGTGTTAGTGAATTATAAAATATTTGTTGTGTAAATTAAATTAGTCAATTAACAAAGTTTTAATTAGTTCAGTGGTATTTTATTATTTCCTTGTTTAAGAAAAGTTTTATGTTGGAAAAATAAATAGATGGTGAGATGAATAAAAAGCAGCTTGATGTGTACACACAGCTACACATCCAGTTATAATTTCCAGTTTACACTGACCTCTTATTGTAAGGGCATCTTATACAATGCGAGATCAGCTTATAATACTGGAAATATATAGGTTGATCTGTAGCCAGTATGCGTGTACAGTCATAAAATAAACGTCAATAATTGACGGTAATTTGAGTCCAAAGGGCAAAGAAGGCTATAAAGTTAATCGTTAAGTATGTCGTAGATGAGTGTTACTGAAAAGTTATCCATATATAATAAGTGTAGTCATAATTATTCAAAACTTACAAATTTATGTTTTTTGTTTACTAGACCGTGGTCCACATTTAGACCAGCTGATCAATTCTATAAAATTTTCAGCGCGTAAACTTAGGTGAATAGTCTTTATAGTGTCAAAAATCGAGCATCAGATGGAATGACAATTCACTTCTTCTTAGTTTCACGGAGAGATTTTAACAGAATAGACCAGCAGGGACACGAGCCAAAAAACAAAACACCACCTCATACCTGTTTCATAAAACAAATCCCGGTTACACCACCAAATCCACGTGCTAATCTCGCGAAAATCCCTCTTATTCCCACTTAAATAAAGTTGTTAAAAACCCCTCAACGCGTCCAGGCAATGAATAAATTTAGTACAACGCTTGTAATAAATACCAAACATTAATATACATGATGTGCGATATTTTACGTTGGTAGATTAAACTGATGTTGTGTATGAGGCCTTAGGGAGGCGTTTAACTAACTTAGTGAGGGCATAGAGTAGGAAGGAATAGTGTCGAAGATAGGTCGCTTCGTTGATGATCAAAAATTGCATTTTTTTTTTAAATAAGGAATTCTATATTAAATTATTTATTTAAACTTCCACACACTATCTTTATAGGATGACCCCAATACAACAGTGGTTTCATAAATAAGACCAAATAAATTGAAAAATCAACTTACGGCTAATACTAAATCTAAACTTTAAGAATACAAAGCAACACTAAACTCTATTAAAAACACAATCTGAAGACAGACTACAGAATTATATGTACCTACCTATGTAATAAATTATCAAACTAAACTTTTTTTTTATATACAAAATCAGACTTATCACAGAATATTAATATTAAATCATTATTTTTTGTGTTTGTGTTATTTTTTGCGTCATGTTTACCGCAAATAAACGCATTTTCTTTCTTTCTTTTTCTTTCTTTCATTAAATAATTTCTTGCGGACAAGTATATAAATACAGATAACATCGTCATCTGTCTAGCTTTTTCCCAAGTATTTTGGGGTCGGCTTCCAGTCTAAGCAGATGTAGCTGAGTACCAGTATTTTACATGGAGCGACTGCCTATCTGATGTCAACAACCCAGTTACTGGGTAATTCGATACCCCTCGGTAAGACTGGTTGTCAGACTTTCGCGCTTCTGACGACCCGCAACGACTACTGTCAAAGATTTGCGAATGACAGCAGGGAGAAACGGGTTAAAGATTTTGATGTTCAAAAGTGCCTATTATGTGTTTATATATTTGAAATAAATGCTTTGACTTTAACTTTGATATTATTAAACAAATGCCATTTACCATTTCGATGCCTCCAAGTAATAAGTCGGTAATAGGCTGATATTGAGTTTTTATTGTTATGTCAAATTCGGCACATGTACATCTGGCGGGATGGGCTACCTACATCTTAGTAATTTATTTCATATTTTTCGAAGGGATATTTACGAAGATATCAGTAAAACACTTTTATTGTATTGAAATTGAAAAACAGAGTTATACCGAGAAAGTATCTTTACGTATCAATACAAAGTTCTTTGCGTATGTAATTTTGGGTAAGTTTCTATTATCGAATTATTGGCGTTGTTGTTGTCGAATTATTTTTAGTAAGCTCAAAACGTTAATGGGAATTAATAAAATTTAGGAAACATTTCTCCTGTAAAATTTGAGTTTTACGGCTACCGACTTTTTGTTTTGGGGGCGTCGATTTGTGTTTCACACACACCATTTGATAATACAAGAGTAAGTGTAGTTTAATTGAGCTAGCATTATATAAAAATCACTTCATAATGTTACATAATTTAGAAAAGCCTTAAAGTTTTAATCAACATGGAATATTTCCAAAAAAGCGCACTCACAACTTTTCGTCAGCTGATTTCCCAACCCTTCTTGAACAAGCGTGGTGGTCAATGCTCATTCCCTCCCTGTATGAGACAATAAGAAGCTGGTATTATTTTATTAAAAGTTTAGAATAAAAAACAGTATAATCGAAAACATCCAAAAAAATCTTATTCCCACCTTAAATATCATAAGTTTCACGCCAAAAAAGTGACCCATATAGCACTTAATATTTGCCTCATTGCATCCCATTGTAGAAGAACAGTATACGTTATCATTTTATCATCCAAAAAATCTTATTCACACCTTAAATATCACAAGTTTCAAGCTAAAAAAGTGACCCATACAGCTCTTAACCTTTGCCTCATTGCATCCCATTGTAGAAGAACAGTATACGTTATCATTTTATCATCCAAAAAACTATTTCCTACCTTAAATATCACAAGTTTCAAGCTAAAAAAGTGACCCATAAAGCTCATAACCTTTGCCTCATTGCATCCCATTGTAGAAGAACAGTATACGTTATCATTTTATCATCCAAAAAATCTTATTCCCACCTTAAATATCACAAGTTTCAAGCTAAAAAAGTGACCCATAAAGCTCTTAACCTTTGCCTCATTGCATCCCGTTGTAAAAAACAGTATCATCGTTATCATCCAAAAAATCTAGTTCTTAATGTGTGACCCATCTAGTTCTTAATCTTTGCCTTATTGCATCCCGTTGTAAAGCGTGGAAAAGACATAAAAGTGTCTAAAAAAACAAGTGTATTGTCTGTAACGAGGACAATATGTTACGTACTGTTAGCGACTTGCAAATTATGCATCCCCCTGTGAGTCGTTTGAAAAAGTTCAGTCGTATTTATGAAAATTTATGTAAGAAAGTATGCAGAATAGTTGCATAATGTCTGATGTATAATTTAATATTCACTTTATAGCTAAGGGCAATATTTAGATTAGTACTTTATTTTGCTTGTAGATATCAGCAAAGAAAGCTAAAGGCATTAATAAACCTTTTTGTGTACCTAAGAGTAGGAGTCTCGTCTTGAAAACTTTGACACAGGTTTTGTGTTTGCCCGTACGAGTATGTCACTTGAATAGCATTTGTTTAGCTAACTTAGATATGATGTGATGGCTTGCGGCTAAGTAATAACAGCCGCATGGGTCGATCCATCAGGTTCATTCATGTCTGCTAGGGTTGCGGAAAAGTCCAAGAGGGTTACCGTGGCCCCTGGCACAGGCAACTGAAGGAACACGGGTGGGTTTTAGTCAGTAAGAGTCTGACACGCCCTCCTGCTCTGCCCAGAGCGGGAGAAGTTATTTGATGATTTCCCACCCACAAAAAAAAAAATGGGTCGATCCATCAGGTTAAGCAACGCTTGCCGCGGTTGGTCCGTGGATGGGTGACCATCTTTACATACCGAGACTCCTTCGTGCCTCAAAAAGCACGTTAAGCCGTTGGTCCTGGCTGTCATTCGTGGGTCTTTGACAGTCGTTACGGGTCGTCAGAAGCCCGAAAGTCTGAGAACCACTCATACCACGGGGCATCGTATTACCCAGTTACTGAGTTGTGGAGTTCATGTAAAATGTATTCAGCTGCATCCGGTTAGACTGGAAGCCAACCCCAATAGCTGGGAAAAGACTAGACAGATTGATTGTGTGAATGTTGTAATGGGTGCTAGTCTAGCTTCATCTTTGACTGACTGACTCTTTGACAATTCAAAAGTGCATGTTTAATTGAAACGAATGCTTTTAGTTTAGAGTTTGAGTGGTGCCCAAAACTTGATTGCAGCTTTTTTAATAGTAAAACTAAACATTGACGTAGGTTTAGTAATCTTTAGAAAGTTCTTACAGTTTTTTTTTTATTCTTTGAAATTTGTAGGAATATTATCTTTACAAATTTGTATAAAATAAACTCCGTCCCTTTAACGTTATTCACCTTACCAAATGAAGCCTTTGCCATTATCTACGTTTTCCTTCCACGGACATACTTTTAATGCGGAACAGAATTTCCAACATGTTTATTTCATACATGGCATTTTGTTGTTCTAGGACCGCTACCACCAAAATGTCTTGACCTCCCTCGTCCCCCGTTAGCATCAAAAATGCAGGAGCAAAGTGGTACTTCAACAAGTCTGAGGGTTCAAGGGAAATTGGTTGTTCAATACATGAGAGCATGCTTCATTTGTTTCTTGCTTCAGGCACTAGCACCCGAACCATTGTCTAAGTATATGAGAAAGGCCAATTATGTCTATACAATACACATTCTTTATACCTTATAGTATTTTTCTCCCTACCACATAAGTTATTACTACTAATCATTAAAAATAGAACGTATTATTCCTAATAGTCTTGTTTAACTTTTATGACGTAATTAGTCCAGACTTGTAGATAAAGTTGTAACGTTGGAGTAATATTATGTTTCAACTAGAACTGGAACAACGTGAAGTATATCTCGGTAATGCTTGGGGTACTTGTTGAAGCTCGTACTTGTAAGAACATAATTACGTTAGATTTGTTTAATGTTCAAGATTTACATGAATACTGTTACTTGTTTTGAGATCTGAAGACCGAAAGATACTCGTAACTTGATACTCTAACCGTGTTACTTAAAGTACGATAGGGCTAGCTCGAATGCTACTATCGACCGTGTTAAGGACAACGGATCTGACCCAGATTTTTGATAGCAAATTCCTGAAAGACACGTTGACCAAAACTGATAGGCTGCTGATTGATCTTTTCAAACCCTTAGATTCTAGATGTGAAGACAGATTGGGAAAAGTGAAATACTTTTGCTTATACAGGATGGTAGATACATTGACGCACAAACTGAAAACATGATTCTGGGTTCAGAATCATGTTTTCAGTTTGTTTCATGTGTTCAGTTCCTTTCGTTGAAATACATAGCCGTATGGTACGGAGCGAGAGGGCTTGGGAAGCCGTTACCTCCTTCTGCGAAGCAGTAATGCTCGCAATGCAATGGGTAGTTCGCCGTTCGATTAGGACCAGGCCCGGGTCGACGGCGCGTTGTGTTCCAGGCGCGCCTCAAAGAGATGTCAGCACCAATAACGGGGTCCGCTAGGGCCGATGCCTGCCAGGGTTGCGGGAAAGTCCGAAAGGGTTACCGTAGCCCCTGGCAAAGGCCACTGAAGGAACATGGGTGGGCATTAGTCAGTAAGAAACTGACACGCTGCTCCGCCCAGAGCGGGAGAAGTTATTTGACATGTTCCCACGCTAAAAAAAAAGGTTTCTGCGTCGATGTCCCTGCCACCCTGTACCTATATTCCAAGGCTATGGACCACAAAATGCTAGAACAACAGACGGTTTCTGATAAACGATATCATATCTGATAACTGACCGGTTGACGCAGTTGGTAGCGACCCTGCCTTCTGAGCCGCTGGTCCCGGGTTCGATCCCCGGACAAGTCAAACATTTGTGTGCATGAACATGTCTGTTTGACCTGTGTCTGGGTGTGTATATGTATATAAGTATGTATATCAGTCATCAGGTTATCGCAGTACATGCTCTGGTTAGTTCGGGACCTGAAGACCTTGTGTGGATGTTGTCACATATTATTATTATTATTATATTGGGTTCCAATACCCAGTTGATATCTTTTAAAGTATAAATAGCGTGTGTTTAGCTATAAATAAAACACTTCAAACATTGTCTCTTCTTTTATATTTAGCACATTGCTATTCATTGCATACACGCTAGCTTCAAGAAATGACCAGTCATTTCAAAAGGTGTTATTATTCACTGAATTTAATGTCACATAAAAATTCATAAGTTCAGGACACACCTGTCGTGTTCCGGTGGATCGTGGCAAATGTCAACGGAGTGGCAATGAAAATGTATGTCATGTCATGTCATGCAAGTGGCAGCGACGCATGTCATATAGTGATGACACTATTGTTGTTAAAACATTATTTTCACTTTTTATTTTGTTATTTGTATTTTGTGTATCACGAACTGTGTCCAAGTAAACATTAATCTTTCTTTCTTTCTTTGACGTGTCTGTGCTATGAGACTGATCTGACAGCCACTTCTCGTACTTAAAAAAAACGTTCAAATTCAAATCCCAATCTCGTCTCAGCGACAATCAATGTCAAAAACTTGTCAAAAATGTATGTAAATTTGTATTTTTGACAGATTGAGACTAAGATTAGAATTCGAACGTTCTTAAAAATACGGGAATTGCCCCTCTGGTATATTCCAATTGTTTATTGAGTTTGATGGAAGCTTGTTACTTGCACATTTGTTTTTTTATTCAATTGTTTTACGTAAACGATTGTGTTTTATGTATTTTTAGGTTTCAGTTTGAACGGGTAAAGTCGTCGACAGTACTTCTTGGTGCCCATTCATACATATATGGCACAAGATAACAACCAATTTTCATCAGATGAACGCCGTCTGTAAAAGAAAATTACTTTGTATGTGAGCTTAAACTTGAAATATAATTATTTTAGTAAACAATGGTGAGGAGCTAATTAATAATTATATTTGTTGAATTAAAAAAGTTCTGTCATTTACTGATACAACGATAAAGCAAGAAAACGATACCTCCACCAACTATATAAGTAACGGAATGATACGGTATATCGAGTTCCATACAAACTTTTTAGTAGACGACATTTTATATACAATTTGTACACTCAACCGGAATTATTAAATATCATTTACGCGGAGTATCTGGGTCGGTACAACCGCGCTCAGAGCCGCAAGGGCAAAAGTGATTTTTCTAAATGCGTGCTCGGTTGTACCTCGCGGGGACAATTTACGACGGCCGGCCGCGGCCGTCCAATGTGATTGTTAACTATGGTACAAAGATTACAAGTTATCTACCAAGAGCACGATACTCCAATGAATATCGGGTTGTGGTCTGTCTCAGTATTTTTACGACTTATTATTACGTAACCCGTTTACACTTACCGAGAATTATTGTCTGTAATAAATAACAGTTAATTTTCGTCCAATCAAAAGGTATCCGAAACGAATTCCGTTCTCTAAAAAGACTTCGAAAAAACTGTTCGTTATCAAAGATGATTGCTGCTATTTTCGTCTCAATTTAAGGAGTTGTAAGCACGATAGATCGTTCACCCTTACTTTACAGGTAATCCTTTATAAAGGTTACAACTAAATCAAGTTACCTACAAACATGGCTATAAACTTTTAATTGGCAACACAAAAAGTATGTTAACAAGAATAACAAATTTCGTGAAATCATAAACTTAATTCGATTTTCAAAATGCTCTTAATTTTTTTCGTTGTTCGATTTTGAGTTTCGGCTACGATGCGGTGGCACGTAACTAAACACGCGTCAAAAGCAAACAAACGCGACAAAAACAACATGAAATCACTAATCCGACCTAATTTTCAACGCTATACGTCATGAATAACGACTACAAAGCGTTAACTTGGAATCTTAATTTGAATTGCTTAAAACTCTCGCTTAAGCATTTAATTCTGGGGACCGTCGCCTCTTTTAGAATATAATAGTTTTAGTTAAGTTTCAGTATTCATTTTACTAACCTAATCGATTTTATTAATTCTCTATTGAAGTACCTGTTATTGAGTATTTAATGAACGACGTACAAATTAATTATAAAGTAGATAATGAACAGTAATGTAATGAAAAACTGTGGGCAATATTATTAGAAAATTATTTCTATTAAATTTTGATTCATTTACTTATATCCACTCACAAAACTTTTTTTTTGTATTCAAATAAAACTACTAATTTAATATTATTCAACCTCGCTCGCCACTAAAGAGCAACATCGAAGGATATCGTAAATTACTTCACGTCATGTGAGCGAAATGCTGACAAATGACATGTGGTTGGTCCCAACGTTTTATTTTTGGACGTCCCACACGGGGCCGTAATCAGAAACCGTAGTGGGACTCAAACAAACGGACTCCTCATTTAGGAGGCAGAACGAATTTTTGAATTCGAATAAAGAACAACCTTGCACCACAAATCGCTAAAGAAGTTTGCCGCTAAACATATTTAAAACATCGCTCTGTTTCTGTAGATAATTTGAAGGTGACAAAGACAGAATGGTGTTTTAAATATGTTTAGCGCTAAACGCATATTAGTTATTTGTGGTGCAAATGGGTCTTACTCTTTTATTTCTTTCGCTAAAAATTTTGTGCTTGACTGTAGCCAAATGAATAATAACATCTTCGCTTTTCTGTGATAAATGGAATAATTTTGTCCGTAATTATATTTAAATAGATATCACATTCAAATAATTTCTAGAATAACGGTTTTAATTGTTAGAATAATAATTGTTGTGGTATTTAATTAAGCTTCCGAAAACTATTTTGCCAAGTATTTATGTAATTTTGTCTACATATTATACAGGGTGTCCGGTAATTAATGAATAACCTTAAAACGGGTATTGGTAGAACTAAAGGCCATTCAGAAAAAACCTACAAAGACAAAACAAAGATGCAGTACCTACAAACTACATGTTTTTTAAATAATAATAGACGTTTTTAGTTACCTTATTATACATTCTTGTACACCATGAACGCCATTAATGAATTGCATTTGTTTTATAATTGTTATAGTATTTTACGTTAACTGAGCTGATTGGTAAGCAATAATTAGAATAACTCCTGTTACGGATTTTAAAACAACTTGAATTATTGTTCTAGTGAAAAATTTGTGAAAAATATTTATTTTGACAAGTTTAAGCAATTAGCATTGAAAAAAACTATCCAACACAAGTCAAGTTTTTTTTTTTCTGATTGGCTATTAGTTCTACCATGACCCATTTTAAGGTTATCCATCAATTACCTGACACCCAGGGTTATATATTGATATTCACAGATCCAATATTGGTCTGATGGTATTCGTTACGCCTCTGTCTAACCCTTCGGCGATACAGGCGTGATGTTATCACATGTTAAAGCTCCTTCAAACCGGCGAATCGGGCGTGATACAAAGGCACCGCTCGTCGTTCGAAACGCGGTGCTTTTATGTCGCGTGCGATTCGCGTCGCATGTCGCGCCGGTTTGAATAGTAATAGTAATATTTATTTGCATAAAACATGGTATTTACAGTGGTTTTAAAATACATTATAGAACATACATGTTTAGCTTATACATAGCATGCAAATATTATCGGTTACATTTAAGAATGTTTCCCGTCAATGAAGGAGCCTTTATGTTTGATATTCGTTACGGAAGGTTTGGTTTCAGTAAGTGATAAATGATTTTATTCCTGTAAGTAGGTTTTTACAAACACTTTTACAGGTCAATCATATTTTAAAAACAAGATGAGGTCGGCGTTTCTTAACTGACTACTCTGAGAAGAAAGGCCGAAACAAACTCAGAGGTTACGGTCTCTTTTGAAGTCCAGACATAATCTTGGTCAGATCATGTGAATACCATGTAGATCGGTGTCTGAAACGGTCTTTTGAATAAAACCACACAGATTGAGTGGACCTGTCCAGTCAGTGCACGAGTGCAGAATCAGTAATCGTGCAGCTCAACTCAGAACTCAAGAAGCACAACGATTCGACGAACAATACCAAAGAAAGGACATTTGGTAGTAAAACATTGAAACATACTTACAGAATTCGTTTTCATCCCATTTCTATAATAATCTATCTATGTAAACTATACACGGTGACATTTGAATCACAGTTTTGCTAGAACAAACGTTGTTCAGACTATGGTCAACAACCATTTTATAGCATCCAATAGAAAAAAAACGTCATTGGTTTTAAAAAAAAAACACAAAAAAGGCAATGTTAAAAATGTCGGGATTATCGTTACGCCCTACAACACAGACACTGCGGCTGCGACGCGCGGCACTCGCGTCTTGAATGCAATATCGCTACCGTGATGAGTACTTTGATGTAACGGTTAATGTTTCAAACATTATTACACGTTTGAGCAACATTTAATAAGACTAATTTGAAAACTCCTAGATTAGATTCTTTTAATAACATATTTGATGCTGTAGAATGGTAGTAGACCATGGTCTAAACAACGTTAGTTCTAGCAAAACTGTGTTTCAAATGTCACCGTGTATACTAAAAATAAAGCTGGAGAGTTTGTTTGTTTGTTTGAACGCGCTAATCTCTGGAACTATCAGTCGGATTTGGAAAAATCCATTTTCATTTGATAGCCCTATTCTTGAGAAAGGCTACAGGCTATTTAATATCACGCTATGACCCTTAGGAGCCGTGCAAAACTAAAAGAAGTCACAGGAATGCTAACGGAAAACGAAGTCATAGCGCGGGCAGGAGACGCGATGCGACGGGGTGAGTCTGGGGTCAAGAATTATCACGCAGACGAAGCAGCGAGCAGAGGCTTGTAACGAAATAAAGGAATCTAAGCTCTTCCTACCCAAAACTATTAATAAAATTAAAGTTAAACATTTATGATTACGTAATCCAAATATAATAGGTACTCTTACTATTATTTACTCATAAAGTAAACGTATAATAATCGTATTTAATAGGTCTAATAAAGACATAATTTTTGTTAAAGAACATTACATTTTTTGTGAGTTCTCTAATGAAAGACCACTAAACTAAGATCTCTGGTACTGATAAAGTCTTTAATGAACGTTTGAAAATGAGGTGTCTGGTTATAATGGATGAGGTGTAGCGTATATTTAGTAGCTTGGGGCTATATCCCATGATTGTGGAACATCAGGAAGCGGAGATTACTTTTATATAAGTTCAGTATTTATGTGAATACATAACTCAGTATTTGTATATATGTAATAGTATTTAAAGTGTCAGTATTCACACTAAACTAGCGTCCATAAACTAACTAAACCTTAATCGTATATATTTTTTTATTTTTCATATATGAATATAAGGTTGACTGGAAGAGATCGCAGAAAGCGATAAGGCCGCCCATTGTATATTCAATTTGTAGTGTTCGATTTATTTTTTGTTATGTATCTTGTAGTGTACAGTAAAGAATACATAAATAAATAAATTTAAAGGTTGAAATAATTATTAAAAAATAATTCAATCCAGTTTGGGTTCAAATCAGATACAAATAATAGCCATCCAAGTGTAAAAGAAATCTCTTCCTATTAAAAAAACAAAACAACGTGCAGTTCACACGCGGTAGAAGTGACTCTATTCTATCTCATTCTCTCGCACTTTAAATCCTGTAGATGTAGTTAGGTGTTTGTCCTTTTTTAATGTCGCTTTTTCTTTTCATTGAGTTCCAAATCACGACGGGGCTAAAGATGTTTTCACTTAAAAATCTATGCATATACATGGTGTCTAAGTATTACAAAGTCATAGCATTTATTTCAATTAGGCAAAGGCACTTTTGAACGTCAACATTTACATTAAAATATAATCGAAGAATTGATTCTAGTCGCCCCTTCCAAAAGGTATTTTCGTATGGAGAAGAATGGGCAAGAAACTCCACCGTTACTCTTTTAAAATGTGTTACAATATTTTGTATACTAACTATTCCTTTAAGAGCGTTTATACCTTATGTGTGGCAACGTCGCAATTTAGTGTCATATTTCGTGGTTTTAAATTTTTATCATTTAATCGGAGCTATATTTTAATAATATGTTTAACTAACTTTTTAGAATTACGTGAAAAGTGTGTAAAAGGTAAGAAATCATTGTATTTACAGTTCTAATTATATGTCAAACATGTTTTTAAATTAAAGTTCCGATTAAATGATAAAAATTTAAAACCACGAAATGTGACACTAAATTGCGACGTTGCCACTCATAACGAATAAACGTTTTTAAGTCGCAAATTACGTAGGTAGGCAGGGTAAATGATAGAACTGATTTGGGGATAGAGTGATACTAAGGACCTTTAGTCGCCCGAATGACACTTATAGGTGGGCGTTGTTGGTAAACATTTTGAGAATTTGTCACAGAGATTGTTTTGAAAAAAATCCCGTCAAGTGCGTGTCAGACCACGTACAAGAGCTCGGTAGTTGGGATGAATATATCCTCTGAACCAACATAACTTTGTAGTTCAAATCTCAAATCGTTTATTACAATCCATAATGTACAATTACAGGTGGTAGATAAAAGAAAAATAATACAAACAATTATGGACCCTGTCGGGCACAACAATTTTTTAAATAAGTACAGAGAGGAAGACTGCTTTATTAATTTTCTTTGTTATTAAGTTAGAATTATTTTATACCCTATATTACCTATGTATTTATATTTCCATTCATTCACATAATCTATTAATATTTCGGTTGGCGCAGTTGGTAGCGATCCTGCCTTCTGAGCCGCTGGTCTCGGGTTCGATCCCCGGACAAGTCAAACATTTGTGTGCATGAACATGTCTGTTTGACCTGTGTCTGGGTGTGTATATTTATATAAGTATGTATATCAGTCATCAGGTTACCGTAGTACAGGCTCTGCCTAGTTCGGGACCTGAAGACCTTGTGTGGATGTTGTCTCATATTATTATTATTATTTTATATGCAGGTCTAACTATTCATTTATCATTTATTTAATTATATTTAATATTGCTTATTTCTTTACTCGCTTAATTCTTTTTTATTGTTATTAATGTAGTTTATTTATTATGTAGATATTGTTTTATTTTTGTTTTTTTATTTTACTTATGAAATTAAATATCTATTATTCATAGTTATGTATTCCGTTTATTTATTTTCATACATATAAATAAATTTTTAAATATTTTTATAAAAACATTAAAAAAAACATTTAAAAATATAAAAATAGTGGTCCGCCGGTATCAGGAGCAGGGTCCAAGCTACCGGTGGTTAGGGCTCCAGAGACAGGAACCTTCTCACGATACGAGCCGTATCAAGGAGTACTGCCTTCTGAATCAGGCCCTTGATCCAACCGCCTAACGAGAGCCTTCGTTTCCTTTTGGCCATCAGGCCATTGGCCGATACGACAATCGGCACAATGACAGCCGAGCTCACATTCCACATGTCAACAACCTCGTGTGCTAAGTCGAGATATTTAATTGGTTTCTCTTTCTCAGCTTTCACGAGGTTCTCGTCATGTGGAATGGTAACATCGATAATCATTGTGCGGCGCGCTAATCGATCTATCACCACTATAACAGGCTTATTGGCGACAATAGTCCTGTCAGTAATGATAGACCGATCCCAGTACAACGTGACTTGGTCATTTTCGAGAACTGGGTCGGGCGCATACTTGTAATACGGTACCTCGGTATCCACAAGTTTATATTTTAAAGCAAGTTGCTGGTGAATAATCCTGGCTACTTGGTTATGCCTGTGCAAGTACTCGCCGTTAGCCAGACGAGAACAACCAGGCATGCCCGACACACGTCAACCGTCCCGTCTTTCATAATATGTCTCCGGTAGTTATTCGTCAAGATAATAGTTATGTATTACTATTATGGAATTTATACGTTACATATTCTTGTACTGTGTAATAGCTTTTTTTAATTAAGTACTGTTTTAGTTTATTTAAAAATATACTGGTTTTATTTTGTTGTTTTATGTCTACTGGTAATTCTAGTTGAAATGTTCTCCCATACATCGTTATACGTTATGGTCAATTCTCCAATTGCAAATGTAAGTTTGAAAAAGTTATAATATTTGCTAATAATATTGATAAATCTACAAAATAAACGATTTTCGGACGTTTCCCTTTGCTTGTGCTGTGAGACCTTGCTTCTTGCCAAATTTCATGATTCTAGGTCAACGGGAAGTAGCCTATACATTTTGATTTATTTGCGAGTATCAAAATATGTGGCCTAAAAAACCAACATTTTTATTGCTTTGACTTATAAGCTTAATTTTTTAGCGCTCCAAAGGACCGTAGACTTTACGTGTTTGATATTAATTTCAACTTGATACGTCCACGCGTTCCTGAGAAAAAGGGCCTTGACAGACGGACAACGAAGTAATCCTACAAGGGTTCCGTTTTTTCCTTTTGAGGTACGGAACCCTAACAAGATAGCAGTGTTATCAATTATGGCCACTATCCAAAAGATTCTTGTGCCCCTGTACCTACCTACTTCCTTGGAATAAATCGAAAGGTACATAGTACGTCGTTTCTCTGCTTTGACACGTTGATATTATAATAATTTGGTAATAAAATACTAATTGGTCAATGGGTTCGCGAAAGCACTAACGGTATTAACGTCAATTGGGGATACTTTAAGACGACACCTTTGCTCACGTAAACGAGTTGCACATTTGCAATTTAAATTGACACCATCAATAAATTTTACGCATACACCACTCAAAAAATCAACCGTAATGAAGGGTTACGGGCTTTAAAATAGGATTCAAATTACTTCTTCGGTGGCACACGGTGATTTGCAATGTTTTCAACCCAGCATTATTAAAGAGCCGATTACCATAACTGAAATACAAAAGCTATGTGTAACTAATTTTAATAATGATTATGTTTTATGAATATACTCACATTATATGAGATGCTTCCTTTAATCGTTTTATAACAACGTATTTTAAGCATACTTCGTAATGCCTGCTTGTACCCTTGGGCAGGACATGACAGTAATATCTACTGCCCATAAAATAACCCATAAACCTTAAAGTTATTGAAATAAAACTGAAATTCAAAAAGCAAATGATTATCCCCTTGAAAATTAAGATTGGTATGTGTTGTAAATATTTTCACAAAATGGCGTTCTCGGAACGATAACACTGAATTACAGAAGCCTTAGAGTGTTCTCTTATATGTAAGGTAGCCGAGGCTTGATATAATTAGAGTTCCGAAATGTATAAGAAACTGTAAGTAGGTACAAGATATTTTATTTACTTACCAGAAGACAGATGAACATTTTTAAAATACGAGCTTGAAAAATGATCAAATTCTAGTCGCAATATCTCAGCAAACTCAAACTCAAACTCAAAGCATTTATTTCAATTAAACCATTTACAGGCACTTTTGAATTGTCAAGTGGTCGGTCAGTCAGAAATATGAAGCTAGTTGCCCATTCCAAAGCGTAGTAGGTACCTATGGAGAAGAACGGGCAAGAAACTCCATGGACACTCTTTTAAATTATATTGTTACATAAATATTAGTTACATCATTAATCTTGTATATAGGTATAATTATATGTGAGAACGATGTAAATAAGACGTACACATTGAGTGTCCAGTGTACAGCAAATATAAATTCAAACAAAACAATCCATAATAAAATAATTAAAAATAAGCCGTGGTGGCTAAGAGATGACCAGTCCCAACTGACAGCGCCCGTTCACGAACATGACGCATGGATCAGCACCATTCAGCTCAACCATTTTGAAGGGAGCTAAATGATCCAACACACGCGCCACCGTCAGCGAGACATTTGAGTGAGCATGACATCTATCAGCCGCCAGGACACATTCAAGTCAATGAAAGACATTACCCGGTAAATGGTACCTCGATAGTACATAGTACTCACACTTGTCCTATGCAATTATATAATACAAAGGAGATTGAGTTTATACAAAGCAAAGGTAGTCTTACAATCTTCAGCAGCTCCAACAGTATTTTCAAATGTTAATCAATTAGTTGTGGTTGTGGAGCAGGACCAGCATTGAGCCAGGCATTTTTATCAGCGATATAATCCCCCAACTTATAATATGCCTGGCTGCATAGTGTGCGTTTTATACAAACTTTGAATTTCGTCTCATTCAGTTGAAGTATGTGGGGAGGTATTTTATTGTAACATTTTAAACAGTACCCCATGAAAGATGAGTCCACTTTAGCCAGTCTGAAACCTGGTTGAACTAATAGGTCCCTATTTCTGGTACTATAATTATGTCTATCACCTCTTTTAGTAAAAAGATGTACATTTTTTCTTACGTACATGATGTTTTCATAGATATATTGACAAGGTACCGTCAAGATCTTAATAACCTTAAACAGTTCCCTTAGAGAATCGCGCCTGCGGAGATTATATATGGCTCTGATGGCTCTTTTCTGCAGAATAAAAATAGAATCGACGTCTGCAGCCCGTCCCCAAAGTAAAATACCGTAAGACATGATACTATGAAAGTAACTAAAATAGACTAACCTCGCGGTATCTACATCGGTAAATTGACGGATTTTTCTGACAGCATATGCTGCTGAACTTAGCCGTCCCGCCAGAGATGTTAAATGAGAACCCCATTGAAGCCTCGAGTCGAGCGTGATCCCCAGGAAAACAGTTTTATCGACGAATTCTAGTTTCTCTTGATTCAATACTATCTCACAATCAGTACTTTTGACATTAGGTAAAGAAAATCGTATACACTTAGTTTTTTTCCCATTTAATACTAAATTATTAGCAGTGAACCAATTATGGACCTGCATTAGGGCGTTATTAACGTCGTCAAAATTTGTAGCACTTCTTTCTACCTTAAAAATTAAAGAAGTATCGTCAGCAAATAACACCATTTGTGGTTGATTTTTTAATAAATGGAGTAGATCATTAATATACACTAAAAAGAGGAAAGGACCCAATATCGAGCCTTGTGGAACTCCCATTTCTACTTTTAAACTAAGTGAATTGACACCATTTATTTGAACTTGCTGCTGCCTATCCTATCCTATATAAGATTTTACTAGACTGAGCGCAAGTATTCCAAGTCCATAATGCTCAAGTTTCAAGAGCAAGGTTTCGTGATCGACGCAATCAAATGCCTTGGAGAGGTCACAAAAGATTCCTATGGCGTCTTGGGCCTCTTCCCACGCCGTAAATATGTGTTTTAATAAGGTGACCCAGCGTCAGTCGTACAACGTCCCTTGGTGAAACCATACTGTTGATTGTGTAAGATTTTATTTGTGTTAAAATGAATGAGCATTTGATTAAGCATTACCTTTTCAAATACCTTGCTGAAAACTGGCAACACGGATACGGGTCTATAATTATTGGTGTCTTTGCTGTCCCCGGATTTGAAAAGTGGTATTACCTTACTGTATTTCATTAAATCCGGGAAGACTCCTTGATCCACACACAAATTAAATATGAAGGCTAAGTAAGGCGCTATAGTGTCAATTATGGATGTACAGACTTTAATGGACATTCCCCAAAGATCTTCAGTCAATTTGATCTTGATTTGCTTAAAAGCTTTTATTACTGTTATGGGGTTAATGTGCTTAAAGTTAAATTCAATCGGGCAGACCGAAACGTTCGCCCTTACTAAATCAAAAGCGAGCGTGGGCGAGGAATTTAAAGTGTCAGTAGTTTTAATTGGGATACTGGTAAAGAAATTTACAAATTCTTGAGCAACTTCTTTGCTATCGCAAATGAGACCACGTGTCGTCTCCAGTGTATAATCAGAATTATGCTTTTTGTTCCTGTTCGTTTCATTATTGATAATTTTCCAAACAGTCTTTATTTTATTGTCTGCTGATTTGACCTTGTTGCTAATGTACGAGGCTTTGGCTGCCTTACAAGTGTTCTTAAAAATTTTAGAGTAAGTAGCAACATACTTATTAAAAGTTTCCGTGTTAATATAAGGCTTAAGGCCATATAGCTCAAAAAGTATTACAGCGACAATCAGTGCCAAAATGTTTGGTGAATTTGAGGTTTTTTTGACAGATTGAGACTGATATTAGAATACAAACGTTGTTAAAAATACGGGAATTACGCCATAAGGTTTCTTTTTTCAAAATATGAAATGCTGTGCTTGCAATTAACATTTCAAGTTTACCTACCTAGTCACACGTAGGTTAGAAAAGTATTTTTGATGTTTCACTTGAATTCAGTTTTTAATATCTGTACCGATAGGTGGCCATTGCATGCACTGCAATTCCCAGTGTCCTACGACTGAAATGAGCTCCTGAATTTTTCGACTTCATTGCTATTGTAGACCTAAATAGGTGAATCACACGAGATATTCTACTCAACAGTACAGAGATATTTTGTCCAAAACAAATATAAACGAGGCCTTATCATCACTTTAAACAACCATTGTAATTACTTACACATCTTACGTCTTCATTATGAGAAATTCAGTTACATGTTTATTAATTTTAGAGAACCCACGTGATTTCCGTCAAAATCATATTCACGCGTTTTAAAAACGTCCTACGTTTCTTTAAAAGCTTTATAAATTATTAATTTGACGACGATTCAAACTCTTTTGCTCTTAAACGCTAAAACATGGAATTAATGTGATTTGCCACGCTCTTTTAAAAATAAATTTCCGAAGTTATATTCAAAATGGGAAGGAATTATGTTATTTAGATTTAGTTTGAATATTTTATGAGATGCGTAGAAGCTTCAATGTAAAATACAGGGTATTTAAGCCCTTTCTGACAGGCTTTCGTTTAATTTCTGAATATTTTCTTCGTAATAATCTCCTGCCGCGGCCGAGACTTTACTCGGCACGATTTAATTTGCAAGCATTTTGTTCTACAGTTAAAGTAGAAATCTGCCTAGGGTTTTGCCAACTATGTTGAGATCGGCTTCCAGTCTAACAGGATGCAGCTGAATACCAGTATTTTACACGGAGCCACTGCCTATCCGACTTCCACATCCCAGTTACTGGGTAATATGATACCCCTTGTGGCTAAGTAGTAACAGCCGCATGGGTCGACCGATCAGGTTACTACGCTCGCCGCGGTTGCTCCGTGGATGGGTGACCACCTTTAGATACCAAGACCCCTCCGTGCCTCGGAAAGTCGTTAGTCTCGGCTGTCATTCGTGGGTGGATCTTTGACAGTCGTTACGGGTCGTCAGAAGCCTATATGTCTGACAACCAGTCTTACCAAGGGATATCGCATTACCCAGTAACTGGGTTGTTGAGATCAGATAGGCAAACGATCCATGTAAAATACTGGTAATCAGCTGCATGCGGTTAGACTGGAAGCCGACCCCAATATCTTTGGGATAAGGCTAGGCAGATGATGATCATACCCCTTGGTAAGACTGGTTGTCAGACTTTTGGGCTTCTGATACTCGTAACGACTGTCAAAGAAATGTACAAAAAAATATAATGACGGTCGGGACCAACAACAGTCAAGTTCATATTTCACGATAATGTATTTGTACAAAAAATGGTTTAAAGCTGTTTATTTGATAATCAAAAATGGCTTAATTATTCTTTGACTAACTTTATTTGAATAAAACCAGATATTCTTAACACGGTAACAAAAGTTCTGATGTAATAAAAAGGATAATAAATACGACTAATTTATTAAACGCCTTTTCGTTTAAAGCACGCCTTTGCATAGGGCACGCCACGATAGCGGCGGTAAGACCCCTCTTTGAGGAGTGGCTAGAGAGGCGTCACGGCGTCCTCACCTACCGCCTGACGCAGGTCCTCATCGGACACGGATGTTTCGGAAGGTTCCTGCACATCATCAGGCGGGAGGAAACGCCCGGGTGTCACCACTGCGATGATCACCCCGAGGACACGGTGGAGCATACGGTGGGGGCCCGCCCTGCATGGGCGGAGCACCGCCGTGTCCTCGTAGAGGCGATCAGCAGCGGCGGAGACCTCTCACGCCCGGCCCTGGTTGAAGCCATGGTCCGGGGCGAGGGGGAGTGGGAGGCAGTCGCCTCCTTCTGCGAAGCAGTCATGCTAGCGAAGGAGGTGGCGGGACGGGAGAGGGAGAGAGTCTTATGTCCAAGCCGCCGCGGTGGACGCTCCGGGCGTCGGGAGCCGCGTGACGTCTCCTGGCCACCGTAGGCGCGGGCCTGCGGGCGGGGAGTAATGGGTAGCTCACCGTCCGATCAGGACCAGGCCCGTGCTGGACGGCGCGTACGTGTTCCACGCGTGCCTTAAAGAGATGTCAGCATCGAAGAGGGGGCCCACTAGGGCCCAAGCCTGCTGGGAAAGCGGGATCATCCGAAAGGGGTACCGCTGACCCGGAACATAAAGGGCCAAGGAAGGAACATGGGTGGGTTTTAGTCAGTAAGAGTCTGACACTCCCTTCCATTCCACCCAGAGCGGGAGGGGTCATTTGATGATTTCCCATCCTCAAAAAAAAAAGCACGCCTTTGCATCAGATTTTTTTTGTCACAATATGTCATTTAAATAGCAGACTCAATTCAATCCTCGAATAAAATTTCAATTTTATTGCAAATTAACATACCTACTTTATGTTTCTAGATTACAGAAATCAAATACTACATTTGTCTAGATTTAGCGTGTCGAATCGTAAAACTGTAAGTAATTTGGTACCGATGTTTAAAGCGTTTAATGAACCTTTACGTCATCGAAGCTCGTGTCACTGATCACATATTTTATTACGGTTTCCGTTTTAATTGCAATACGGTAAAAATTTCGATTTTATGTAAAAACGGGCTAGCTTAATCTATTATTAAGCGCATAGGATAAAACCATGTCTAGAACGTGTCAATGATATTCATATAAATTATTTAGATTTTTTTTCGTTTGACTGTACCGATTTAGGCTTGAATTATAGATTTTTTAAAGTAATCTATGAGTGGTCCCAGTTGCCGGAAGAAAAATATTTATTTTTTTACGGATCCGGCGACCGGGACCGTGGTCCTAGTTATTGCGGTCCCAGTCGCCGGAAACCTCAAAATTTCATTCATATTTAACTCCGTACATTATAAAAAGCTTTTTTGTACCTATATCATAGGTATTTGATTATTGGAAAGATTCACATACAGCAATTAAAACCAAAAACATGCGATAAGTCATTATCTTCTCTTTCTTTGGACGTTCTTTGAATCTCATCTTCTTTTAATAAAGACTCTCTCGAGCGTTTGACGAACTTACAATCAACACAAAAATCTTACAAACTGTCAAGCATTCGTAAACTGCTGTGGTTGGTTGACTAAATTGCTTATTTTTATTGAATTATCAACAGCCAATCGGATCAATTTTCTTGAGTTTAATTGAGATACGTCGATAATTTTCGTTCCAGAAACCGGGTATTAGCAGCTACAACCCTAGGTTTCTAATGTTCTAGTTTGGCAATGGTCTGGCTGTGAGAGTTCAATACGCCTTATCGGTTCACAAGAGCAGCATGAAACGCAGTGCGGTGCCATACTCTTTGCATCTTGTTATAAACACGGTCACCGCTCCACCACGGCTTGAACGTTGTTTAACTGACCATACTGTGTAGCGAACGTAGAACTATGACCCTCTTACATCGCTTCACGCCGACATAAAGGCAAGGTCACATTGGGTCTCTATGACTGATGTTGACGCGAGCCGCCTTTGACTCCGAGTCGCTCAAACGTCGATCTAGCTCGAAGCAGGCTTGTATTTATAGTGCGGATGTAAGAATAAAGATTTATAAAATTAGAGCTGTTTTTGTGGAACTTATAAATAGAATTTACTCTTATTCAGTTATCTTATACATAGAGTAGACGTCTTCTATGTCATGTGCTTCTTAATTGACTTTACAGTTAACAATCTGAAAGATAGGTAGGTATATTCGAGAGGACTGAGATTGCCTTTGGCCTACTTTTTCTTGATCGCATTAAGTTTTATGGAACAAAGGAATGTCTTTTTTACAGGAATAAAAAAGTCAGTTGTCTAGTCGTCTCGGCATCGTTAATTCATCAAACAATAATACTTTCCCTTTTTACTTTGCACCATCATTAACAAGAAAATTTGCCCCTTAAGGACACGCTAGTCGGTCATTCTTCCATACAAACGTAGTATCGTGATTACTCGCCTGTTTGACAATGTAAGTTCAAAACTAAAAATGATATCTATTCGTCTCGCCATTATCGAGCCCTGTTTGGAAACAGAATAAAAAAAAACATTGGTTTGTAAGTTATGAGCGTCGAAACTTCCATATTTCAACGCATCTTTGGGCGTAAATATTTAACTTCCGGAGTTTTATACTCCGGAAGTTAAATGGCAAAATTGATACCGTACACCAATAGATAATGTATTCAAGATTTCAAATAACTTTATTTAAAAATAAATACATCTAGTAGCTTTTTCATAATATCTATACGCCCAAAGGTCTGTTCATTAAATTTTACGCTAGTTTTCGTTATAAATCATATATTCCACTAAATAAATAAATAAAAGTAAAATAATAAATAAATAAACTAAATAGCATGCATAGTAGCCACACCCACCAACGAGTTCGAGCCGTTGACTAGTGCAACCTTAAATTCTAATATACAACCTTAAAACACCTTTGTCATCCGGTCACCCAAGAGACAGCGAAAAACGTCACACAGCCCCACCTTTTTCGCGGCAAAAATAAAATAAATGAACAGTTAAAGTCGCGACTATAAATCCTGCACGCATCACATCGGTCGACGCGCCGCTGGCCATAATGATTCATTAAGTGCCTCCCCGGGATTACCTTTTTGTAATTGAGCGATGATGCGAGAGCCGTATCACTGCTTCTCTTTTACACGAGGCACGAGTTTTAAACGGCTAGCTGGCGATAAAGCGTTTTGTGGTTCCTTTTTCTGGGACACAATATAAGCGGTGAACACATAGATTCTTGTGAGTACTTACGAATGCCGTAGCTTTTCATTTAGGGGATTTGAAATTGTTGCACTCTGTTTCAGCTCTGGAGTTCTACATTTTGTGTCTTAGAGTAAGTTAAGGCTTATGTTTTTTCTTCAACTGAAGTAGGTAAACGATTTTTTTTTTTCAACCAACACGAAAAATCGCGGGCGAATTTGAACCCTAAGAAATCTTTACTGACGAGCATTATGCTAAACCATTCCAACGACTCTCAACTTTTTTAATAGCTTTTATGTCTTATTTGTTCATCCTAATCTGTTTAACTCCGAAGTGCTTCCGTCTTGAATAAATGCGAGCAAAACTATTTGTTACGTACGAAAAAAAAAACAAAGTTTTATTTAAAGCTCGCTGACTTACAGCAAAAACTTTTAAAGTATTAAACGTCCATCGCTCCGTTCATTGACCATGACTGTCCATGACTTAAATCTAAACACCCGTTCACAGCTTCATTCCGCAACACAGTTCATAGTAGTATTGACGGCCACACGTCCAGTTTTGTTAATTCTTTAACTAATATATTAAATAAAATCTGTGTGACATAATTTTGTCATTGAGTAATGTGTTTTGTCAAACTGTATCTGAAAGAAGTTGATATTCAACCAGACGGTTATCTTTTAAAGTCTGACCGGTCTGACTGACCGGTTGGTGCAGTTGGTAGCGACCCTGCCTTCTGAGCCGCTGGTCCCGGGTTCGATCCCCGGACAAGTCAAACATTTGTGTGCATAAACATGTCTGTTTGACCTGTGTCTGGGTGTGTATATGTATATAAGTATGTATATCAGTCATCAGGTTACCGTAGTACAGGCTCTGCCTAGTTTGGGACCTGAAGACCTTGTGTGGATGTTGTGTCATAAAAAATAAAAAATAAAGTAGGTAGTTGGCTGAAACATCCCAGCGCTGAGTTGCTAGATTCGATTTCTCCTCTACCGGTCGTTATTTCTCCTGACAAGGTTTATTTTGTTTATATATATGTACGTATCTATGTATTAGTATTTATTCGTGTATTTTATAGTAATTTCCGAGCTATCTATCCCGTATGTTGCGTTGCACCTACCATGTTTTACTCTGCATCACCCTAAGCTTGACTGGTAGAAAATGCCTCAGGCATTAATTCCGCCTTTGTACAGTTTTTTTTTTACTTGTGCATTAAGTTTTAATATATAAATATTGTTTTATTTGTACTTGGTACGGCCTAAAGCTACGTTGTCCTTGAAGAGCGGTGGCTGCCACAATGCGGTTGCCATTTACAGGCGAATGACGTCACTGAAACGTTATTTATAAACGCAAGTTGGTGTGTTTTCTAAGAAAGCGTTTTCGACACCGTCAAACCCTTTTTATTTTTTTTTTTTTGAGGATGGGAAATCATCAAATGACCCCTCCCGCTCTGGGTGGAGCGGAAGGGAGTGTCAGACTCTTACTGACTAAAACCCACCCGTGTTCCTTCCTTGGCCCTTTATGTTCCGGGTCAGCGGTACCCCTTTTGGATGATCCCGCTTTCCCGGCAGGCTTGGGCCCTAGTGGGCCCCCTCTTCGATGCTGACATCTCTTTGAGGCGCGCGTGGAACACGTACGCGCCTTCCAGCACGGGCCTGGTCCTGATCAGACGGTGAGCTACCCATTACTCACCGCCCGCAGGCCCGCGCCTACGGTGGCCGGGAGTCATCACGCGGCTCCCGACGCCCGGAGCGTCCACCGCGGCGGCTTGGACGGGAGACTCTCTCCCTCTCCCGTCCCGCCACCTCCTTCGCTAGCATGACTGCTTCGCAGAAGGAGGCGACTGCCTCCCACTCCCCCTCGCCCCGGACCATGGCTTGAACCAGGGCCGGGCGTGAGAGGTCGCCGCCGCTGCCGATCGCCTCTACGAGGACACGGCGGTGCTCCGCCCATGCAGGGCAGGCCCCCATCGTATGCTCCACCGTGTCCTCGGGGCGATCATCGCAGTGGTGACACCCGGGCGTTTCCTCCCGCCTGATGATGTGCAGGAACCTCCCGAAACATCCGTGTCCGGTGAGGACCTGCGTCAGGCGGTAGGTGAGGACGCCGTGACGCCTCTCTAGCCACTCCTCAAAGAGGGGTCTTACCGCCGCTATCGTGGCGTGCCCTACCGTCAAACCCTACTGCTATCATTTTCATGACAGCCGTCACTATGAACATTATGTAGCAGCCATCGCTCTTCTAGAAAACCGTAGTTAGAGAACCTTTAATTCTATGATTTCTTACGTTCTTATAAGAGATTTCAACTGAAGCATGCTTTTAGCTTTGGTAACTCATATACTTAATATTACATAATCCATCAACGCCTCAAACGCATGAACTAATACAAGCTCTTAACCTATCTAATATATTCACGAAAACACAAGAATGCAATTTGCACAACCAAGTCAACCAAAGTAACAAAACTTACTTTCGCAATATCAATCTCTTACTCACATACCGACCGAGATAATACATCACACATCATTAATGTCTACAAAATTACCCCAACTTGTAACAAAGTATATTAAACTTACAACTTACAAAGTGGTTTCAACTATTACCGCCAAGTTATCTCTACAGTTACTTGAAAGTTTTGCCTCTCTTTGTTCTGAATGGACTATTAAGATCACAGAATACGTGTCATTTCAGCGTGTAAACACAGCTATTCAATAAATGTTAGTACTAAAATAAACGATGCTACCTTCAAAAAATACTGAAATGGAGATGGCCTGGTCTTATGCTCCGCGTTAAGAACCATAAGCGGTCTAAAGCTGTAACGGAATGGCAAATTAGAGATGGATTGAAAAGAAGTAGAGGAAGACAACGTAAACGCTGGGACGATGACATAGTTGTATATAGGTACGAGGAACAGGGTGTAAAATTCACTCATACCATAGAAAAGGGAGGATCCTCCGACCAGACGGGTGTCGTATCTGGTGGGCCAGTGCCCGGGCCGTCGGACAGTCGGGACGTTGTATATATGCTAGTCACGCGGTAAACTCTGCTTGCGCGATGCAGGATTTTCGTGTTTCAGTGTGATGCGTAGTTCGCATATGGCGATATAGATACCTCTTTACAGTTGAAACAGCTGGACACCTAGAGACTCACGAGACCGCGCGACCGTGACAAATGGAGGAGCTGATTGACGAAGACACCAATGTGCGATAGTTATGCTTTTGCTTAATTTAGTTTATATTGTAATTAGTTTTAGTTTATCAGTAGACAAAAACGTTATTATTATTATTACTATACTATACCAGAATAGCAGCTGATACCGTTGCAAAAAGTTTAGCCAATTAGCAAAGTTGGTAGTTAACTGTCTTGGTTGCGCTGGACATACTGTAGTGGTCAGATAGCTGAGTTTGAAACCCTTCTATTAGAGGACTCCAGTCAAGTCGCTGAAAACCAGCTTCGCGGTACTGCTGAAGCTGAACATAGAGGGTATCGTGAAAGAATTCCGGCATTGAGCTGTTTCCATAGGTATTTTCTCCTACTGCTCGGCATTATGCTCTGTTTCAATTTGAAGAGTTAATGGTGCAAATTGAAGGAACATGCATTATGCAACATTTTTATTTTTTAGTTTTCTCTATTTTACAGATACAAAGCAGGGAAATCACCAGCGGAGATAACCTACGAAGTATTATAAGTGGAACACGCAGAGGATACCGCCTTACGTCAGGCGTTCCATTGATCAATTTGCAGAATGTTTATGGCCATCCCAACACAGGACATGTCTTTAGTGCATATAAATCAACTCAGCCTATCGCAGTCCACTGCTTGACATAGGCCTCTCCAAGGCTGCGTCACAACACCCTGCCCTCCGCCTTCCGCATCCAGTCTGTTCTAGCCATCTTTTTTAGGTCGTCGGTCCATCTAGCTGAGGGGCGTCTCACACTATGCTTGCCGATACGCAGTCTCCAATCCAGCACTTGTCTGCTCCAACGGTCATCGGTCGAAACATTACATTAGTCAAAGATAAATACAGTTTCATAATCTATTGATTTAAACCCTTAGTCACCATCTATAACACCCACGATGGTGGCTTATCCTAGAACACAAGGCATGACTGAACCATTATGGTAATGCTACTAATATAGAAAAGCGATTATGAATTTTCTATGCATGAAAATATTGTTGAATATTGCAAGTACTTGGTAAATAATTATAGCGTTGAGTTGGAGTGTAATGCAGCTTGACTGACCAAGGAGTGTGGGTGGGTGGAAGTGTTTCCTTGTTTCTAGATACCTATATAAAGTTCTACAAAGTTTTAATCTGCCAAACGACCTTTTTGTTGAATGACGAGGTTTCCGGCGACTGGGACCGCAATAACTAGGACCACGGTCCCGGTCGCCGGATCCGTAAAAAATAAATATTTTTCTTCCGGCAACTGGGACCACTCATAGATTACTTAAAAAAATCTATAATTCAAGCCAAAATCGGTACAGTCAAACGAAAAAATTTCTAAATTATTTATATGAATATCATTGACACGTTCTAGACATGATTTTATCCTATGCGCTTAATAATAGATTAAGCTAGCCCGTTTTTACATAATTCACACATGCAGGTAAAATGTAAAGGTTTTGGTTTTTTTAATATTTACGGTACTACTTAAAGACTGATTTTGTGATAAATAATTACTTACTGATTGTTAATTGTTGATTATTATTATAAGCACGATTTATGTTATTTTTTATTATTATTATTAGCATAATTTATGTGTATGTTTTTATTACGAAAGTTTTAAATAACAGAACTGTAGTCAAAGGCTGTTTTTTATATCAATAAATGATGTTTTTAAATCAAAAAGGATTTTTCTTCAATTACTAATTACATCAAAAAATGTTTCGTTTCACTGTACATTTTTTGATTTTAGTTATCATTTATGAGTGGTCCCAGTTGCCGGAAGAAATATATTAATTTTTTACGGATCCGGCGACCGGGACCTGGTCCTAGTTATTGCGGTCCCAGTCGCCGGAAACCTCGAATGACAATAAACGGATTTTGCTGTTTTTGAATTAAGAACAATCGTGTTTTGTTTCAGATTAAGTTCCTTACATTCAAAATAGTTATTTCAATAAAATAATACATAAGTAATAAATATTATACTCTAACGTTGATAAGCAATGCTTTTAATAGCTAATTCTTAAAAACACTAATTAATAAGAATGGTATTAATTTTTTTAATTCGATCAAAATAATACTGGATACGATAAATTCTTTAAATGGCTAATTCTTATAACGACCAATTATTTAAGAATGCTATTGGATTTCAAAAGGAAGGAAATATTTTCGTTTTTATATTTCATCTTCGCCACAATTGTTAATTTTTCTTTGTCCGGGAAAAGCTTACGAAAAGATAGAAATCCCGGCCAAGGGCGAGTCGGAGATCACACGAAGAGTTCCGTACCACAAGGCAAAAAACGCCGAAAATAACACGTTTACAAATACACACTGTGAAAATTTGAACTGTCTACCTTTTAGCCGCTAGCAAATAGACGGACGTACAGTGAAGACTTAGTAATAGGGTTATATTGACACCCTTTGGGTACAAAACCCTTTTTTTTTGAGGTTGGGAAATCATCAAATAACTTCTCCCGCTCTGGGCAGAGCAGGAGGGCGTGTCAGACTCTTACTGACTAAAACCCACCCGTGTTCCTTCAGTTGCCTCTGCCAGGGGCCACGGTAACCCTCTTCGACTTTTCCGCAACCCTAGCAGGCATCGGTCCTAGCAAACCCCGTCATTGGTGCTGACATCTCTTTGAGGCGCGCGTGGAACACAACGCGCCGTCGGTCGACCCGGGCCTGGTCCTTATCGAACGGCGAGCTGCTGGGTACAAAACCCTAATGAGACTATCATCGATGTAAAGCGTAGGTACCTACGTAACAATGTCAAAGCATTATGAACCTATTAAAACAGTATTTAACGCGGCACTTACATCATTCTTTTTCATACCTACCAAACTTCATCTAAAGACATACAAAGAGAATTCTGTTCTCCGTCTCAAGTAATATAATACGAATGTTTTGAAGTAATGATAACTTTAATTTAACACAATCTGAGTACCTACGAAATAAATCCTTTAAATTTACCTACCGCGGCATATGATTGAAACCTCAAATACGTTTATTAAGAACATCTTAATGCTTTCGTATCAGCATTAAAAGATGTTATGACAAAGTTTTGTATTTGTGTGCAAGCTGTTTTATACTTAAAAAAAAACAAGTTATTTAAATATCTTGTTTGTAGTCTGCTTTATTTTTTAAATATCAAAGTGGTAATTTAATAATCTAAGTATGTTTCAAGAGTAAAACATAGATAGTTTGCTGCAACAAAAAAAAAACGAAATTCTCGGCGAAATAAAATATTAAAGACACGTCTAAATTATCGTTTTATCGGATCCTCAAACAATATTAGCAGATGGAGGACATAAAGTTTAAAATTAAAACACGGGTACTGTTGTCTCAAGTACCTAAAAGGTAATAAAAAGCCAATCAACTCCCACGACATTGCGATTATATTGTCGGCCGACTCGCAAGCCACAACAAATAATGCAAAAAACCGACTTCATTAACCACAAAAAGATTAAGAGAACTAAAGTTTTTAATGTGCCTTAAGCAAAGAATCAGTTTCTTTTTCATTGGCATTGCTTAGCTGTTACAATAAAATAAAAATAAATGAACATTTAATGAACTTTTATAAAGCCTACGCAAATAAACATTCTTGAATATTAATCTTTTATTTAAAATATACACTAAGCAGAGGGAATAAACGTCGTAATGCAGTAAGAAGCATAAACGCAGCAGTAAAAATCGCATTTAAAAGTCGAGTGTGCACCGTGCCTTACTAATTGAGATGTTTTGACTGCTCACAGAGTAATGCTCAAAAGATGCAAATTCACGATAAAAGATACTCAAGTTTAAGTCGGATACTCAAAGTTAAAAACCGCAGCACCGCACACCGGAGTGTCATAACGGCCTGATATAATAATTACGTTTATAAGGTTTTTTATAATAAGCAAGTACCTCGGTATTATTCTTATCTGTTTATCCAAAAGACATTATTAGATGCTCATAAATTCTTTAGTAAATACGTATCGAGTCGTCGGCGTGCCAGAATTTGTCACGCGGCTGCACGCTGCGTAACGTCTGCCGTGTGTGCTGTGCGTGTGTGTAAACCCCTTCATATTGAGTTTATGTTATAGCAGACTGTGCGTATATCATGCAATACCTTTCTTAGACGTCTTAATATACAAGGTGTAACAGAATAAACGCAAGTCCTGAAAGTAGTTTGCTCATAATTGATTACTGAATCGATTTCAGTAACTAATAAAATAGGTATTTTTTTTAAATTATGTATTTTGCAATTTAGCCGATTGAGGCAACGAAAATTAAATCTTATTTCAAGGCAATAAGACTCAATTTGAAATGCTTAAAGTAATGCTAAGGTCAACACAAATAACTTAATAATAATAATTAGCTTTAAAAAAATTGTTTTGGTCATTGTATTATGCTTTTAACTCAATACTCTAATTGGGGTGTATGAGGTCTTGCGTTAATTATGTTACATGTTGTATATTTATCTTTTAGCGATTATTAGGTCTTGTTGCTTTTCTATCGTATAGGTGTCTTCTTTATTACCACTAGGGAATTTAAACCTTCAGCTTAATACAGACTGCTTATTAATTTTTAAGGTTAATCAACTGATTGAATACGGCATAATTACCTATTTACTTGAATGCTTGTTAAAATATCTTATTTCCTAAGATACTCATTTCAGCCAATTCGACTTGAACAAAATGCAATTAAGCCTTATCCCATTCATGGGAACGATATTTGAAACACATTTCATTATTTACGATATAAAATAAAATATTACTTCTCATATTAAAAGTTTACAATACTCATAAATATATCGTTTCAAATCGAACTACGTACAAAACAGCGAATCGATCAGCTTTTACAAGCTTCTTAACGTGTTACATCAAAATAACCAGGATTTTATGAGCGTTTAAATTTAATCACATTTATTCATAATAGGACACACCAAACCCAAACCTTTCTTTGATTTTATCGATATCAATATAAAAATAAAATATATCGTTAAATTTAATTGTGCGACCAATTTCAATAGCAACAGAAAAATATATTTTTTTTACTCATACGTGTGTACTATGAGTTTTGTGAGGATTAGCTGATTGGCCGGACAAAGATGGTCAAGCCACTGTCCGCTGCAACTGTCGTTAACAACATTACATTTGCTGTAAACAACGCCGAATTTCCACAAACATAAACCCTTTTACAAACACAGTAAGACCCAAAATTAGTAAAGCAATATTTTACAGCAGCATAATAGAGTATGTCAACGAGTATTATAAAATTATACGACCCCGGTGTTTGAAAACATACGTCCGAATCGTAATAATATCTTTGTATGGACGTCCTGTTGCGGCTCACCGTATAATTTTAACTGCCTTATTAGCTTTAGCTTTCAAAACACGTAAACAGGAGTTAAATAGTTTATGGCTAACGTAAAATGTTTTTGCAATAACACTTCTGGTTCTGCTAAAGTTTCTATTGAAGTTGACGGATTTATCGTTTTTTATGTACCTAATATTAATAATTCTGCCTACGACTTCCGTTCACGTGTAAGTCAACTATACCATAAAATATGTCCTATCTTTCGATTGGTAAAACAATTTTTGTGATCGTATCAGTAGGGCGTCCTGAGATTACCTCCCACAAGCAAAACAACAATTTGACCTCCTTATTATCGTACCTACTTAGGGTAAATTGTTAGTTGTATCATAATTTTCTATAAAATAATTTCACCTCTTTATAATACCAGTTTAGAAGTTTAGATTATGGTTATCTAATGTTGACTTTGAAGACGAACATCTGACACACAAGTTCCTACAAGATGAAGAGGTTGCAAAGCAAAGGAAAACAAATATGTCATTACTAATATTGGATAAGTTGAAATCGTCAGCTGTTTCATTGGTAAATATTTACATACATACGATTAAATCAATATCACAGAACACTGATTATGTTGACATTTAAGCATTAGCATTAATTTAACATCAGACTAACATCAGACTCTGCTTAGTAAGTAAACATGATTTCAAAATAACATCAAAAGCCATTCTGAAAATGTAAAGGCAATAATCAATAAAGCTATATGAAAATTAATTGCCATAATTAAAATTTTACTACATGGACGCTTGCAGAGGATAAAATAAATTATATCAACAGTTTAAATATAATTATTTATACAAATTAATTTTTAATTTTATTATTGTACTTCAATGTTTATTTAACGTGACATCACTTAATTGATAAGTCCACATGAAAGGATTATTCTGTGTAATCCACTCATTTCCGTCCTGTCCTGATTACATCCAAATTAATGCTGACATGATCTGGGAATTCAATTAAATCGGAGTATTGTGGTAATTACCTACTTTGTCGTCGTAGAAAAATTACTAATGTGTAAAAGGAAAAGAATAAAAGTACCTACTGACAAAATACAGGAACTAGAACATAAAAAGACAAGATTTATGTCTAAACTCTAAACGTAGGTAAATAACTGTGGGAATACAATTAAATAAATTATAAAATCTAAAGTCAGTCAATGCTCAGAAAATTTAAGAAGGTAAACCGAAATAAGACAGAAATTGGCAAACTGTAGAAGAGGCTATCCTTAAAGAAAACTTTCATGTAAAGAAGACGATAATAATATTGCAAATCTAACGTTCGGTTGAATTCGAAACGGTATAGGTTCTCAAAAAGGAAAAGAATGCAATTGCTGTTTGTGTATGTGAGTTTAAATGTTTGTAAACGCACCCACGACCAGCAGAAATTCATAGTGTGGGGCAACGTTTAAAAAAATGCAATTAAATGAACAATTGCGTCTATATCCGGTTTTGAATCCACGCCAATTCTCACAAACAAAGTCGGGAACTATCCTAAAAATCCTGATGAAATCTAAAAGATGGATATTGAAAAGAATTTGTCTACTTAATCCCCAACGCTTAATCCCTTTATTTCGCGGACAATTAAACACAAGATTTATCGCAAATCGAAAAACGTCTCTAGAGAAACTCGCAAGCGATGGTAATATGCAGTAACTATTGATTTGCCATTATAGTTTTTTGTCCGTATAAAATATTCCAGAAGATAAAAACTAAATGCATATCTATTTGGAAGGTATTTTAATGTCATATCTCGTACCTATTATTAAGGATGAGGTGGTTGACCTGGTATATGAGTGATGACATCAACATTATGATTCACGAATCAATAAACACAGTTGAAACAAATGAAGTGCGAACTATATTTTTTATCTTAAACCTACGCAAAAAATTGTACCGGCCCAACTCTTAAAGAAGATTTTAACACCTTTACAAAAATAACTTCTTAAACGAAGGAAACTAAGACCTAATTAAAGCAACATATCTCAATAGTGACAGTTATTAATGTAGACGGTACATATATGGAGTATTCAGTAATGTACTACAAAAAAAAGGAAAATGATGAATGAGGTTCGAAGTAAATAATCTGCAAGATTAATGTTTTAACATAATTTTACTTGTGTACTTACCATTGTGTTAAAAGTTCGAATAATTTTAAAGAGAATGAATTAATATAAGTGTCTTCGGGTTGGGTTAAGAAACTTGCTGCCTCGCTAAAAATAATGTGACACTATTTGGGGATTCTAGAAGGTCTTGTGAACCCTCCATAATATTTGTTTTTGCCGGAGACTCTTATTTTGTATTTAGTAACGAAAAAAGAGTAGTACCTAAGTATTTTTAGGCAAAAAACCCAAAAGGTCCTAAAAAAATGCCTAAAAAATGCTTGAAATGGACAGAAACTACTAATAGTCCTTAATTCTATTTAGAATAAAATATGTATAATTAAATAATTCTCAAGTTTGTAAACCTAGGGTGAAAATATCCGGACATAAGGCCGGCTCGTGCGAAGCCGCGCCGCACTGCGCAGCATGTGCGGGTGTTGGCAAGCCGGCCGATCACCGGGCGGGCAGTAAATGATAAATGATAAATGATTTTATTTCTGTAAGTAGGTTTTTACAAACACTTTTGCACGTCAATCATATTTTTTTTTAAACTAGATGAGGTCGGCGTTTCCTATCTGACTACTCTGAGAAGAAAGGCCGAAACAAACTCAGAGGTCACAGTCTCTTTTAAAGTCCAGACAGAATCTGGGTCAGATCATGTGAAGGCTATGTAGATCGGTGTCTGAAATGGTCTTTTGAGGAAAGAACCCCACAGATTGAGTGGACCTGTCCAGTCAGTGCACGCAATTGTCAGCAATCGTGCAGCTCAACTCAGAACTTAAGGAGCTCAACGATTCGACGAACAATACCAAAGAAAGGACATTTGAGTAGGCCGCACAAGTTACTCAAACTGCCAGATCATGATTACACTAAGAGTAAAAATACAAAAAAAAAAGCAATGACCAACATAGTTCTCACATTCACAATAGTTAAAATAATAGCATAATACTTTACAAAGTAAATACTCTTGTCATAGTATATGTATATAAAATTCATTAATGTCAATGTGTATATAAAATTCGGACATAATCATTGAGGACCATGCAGATTGGTGTCTGAAATGGACTTTTGAGAAAAGAACCACACAGATTGAGTGGACCTGTCCAGACAGTGCACGCATTTGTCAGTAACCGTGCAGCTCGACTCAGAACTTAAGGAGCTCAACGATTCGACGAACAATACCAAAGAAAGGACATTTGGGTAGGCCACATAAACTACTCAAACTGCCAGAACATGATTAAAACTGGAATAATAACCCACATAGTCCTCACATTCACAACAATTAAAATAATATAATACTTTATACAGTAAATATTCATGTCATTGTATATGTAAAAAATTATAGATACTTATAGCAAAGATTAAAAGTACAATAGTTAGCAAAAAAAAACAATAAAATAAATCAACATTCCCTGTGTAAATTTATTGGAACAGCTCACTCCCAAGCCTTTTTGTCCTCAATAAAGTATTTGACAGTATAATAGGCTTTCTGGCATAGTTTCCTTTTTATAAAAGATTTGAATTTATTAAGGCTTAGTTCTTGAATGTGGCTAGGAAGTTTATTATAAAAATGTATACATTGACATCTAAACGAGCCACCTATTTTCTTGAGCCTGGTTGTAGGAACAACAAATTTGTGTTTGTTCCTAGTATTTATACTATGGATATCACTGTATTTTTTAAACAGATTAATATTTTTATGTGCATACAAAAGATTTTCATAAATATACTGAGAAGGCACAGTCATTATATTAATCTCTTTAAATTTTTCTCTGAGGGAGTGTCTGGGACTTAATTTATAAATTGAACGAATTGCCCTTTTTTGTAAAACAAAAATCGTCTGAATATCGGCGGCATTTCCCCACAGCAGAATACCGTACGACATTACACTATGAAAATAACTAAAGTATACTAAACGGGCTGTCTCTAAATCTGTTAAACCACGAATTTTTCTAACAGCGTATGCTGCAGAGCTAAGCTTTTTTGACATTTTATCTATATCCGCTCGGTCGCAGAGCGCGGGAAAAATAATCGAGCCAGATGAATGCCAGATGCGTCACCGGCGCGCGCGGCGCGGCGGGGCGCCGCACAGTGGAACGAATGTATGGGAGAGGTTGGACGTAGACATCTCCGAAAAAAAATTATTAAATTATGCCAAACGAATGATGCCATCTTATTTGATTACCTAATGCCTTCATAACTTGTGCCGATAAATTTCTTCATAACTCCCATATTTCGGAAGTAATTTGAGAAAATGTGATATTTTACTATGAAAATGAGTGTATCGAGCTCTCTCCCTCCTGATTCCGGCGTTGTTTCAAGTAGCGGTCTCTAATATCATAATGCTAATACTAAGAGCTATATTTAATACTAAGACACATGGTGCGCCAAATGTGCACTTTCTGGGATAAAAGGAAATGAAAATTTAAAAAAAATTAAAATGGTTTTTCCTCATTTGTATTTATTTTAAACAGACAGACGTATGTAGAGGTCAATTATAAATATATGAAATATTGTTTTTTTAAATCTTGTGTATTATTTACGAAAATATTCATAAGAACAGATGAGAGTATGACTTTTTTCACATAATATTTTATTTATATATGTTTTACAATAACGATAAAAACACGGTATTTTAGATAATAAAATAATAAATTACCTAGTTTAATTAATATATTATACAATAAATTATTTATTTATTTATTTATTACAAGGCAACTACAACAGGTAACAATCACAGTATGTCAGTAGATTCACGTTTTTCACGTTTCACGTCGAAACCTATAAAGGTTTCGACCTGGTTTCGAATTAAGATGTAAGCTCTAATTTACTAAGTTACACATTTTAAAACAATATCAACATTTAATTATCATCGTCATCATCATTAATTAATTCAAATTCAGAATCGATATCCACTAAATCATTTATGCTAACAAATTCGATATCACTTTTCTCAGAATCCGTAAGCTCATAAAATTCCTTAAAAGAAGATTTTTTTACAAACTTATTTACTTTTGGACGAATGCTTGTAACAAGTGGATCAGAAGACAGTAAAAGATTGTGCATAATATCTTCATTGCATGAGATACTGCTATGCTTTCGAGAATGCCCCTCTCTATATTTTCGAAAATCTTTATTTCTAGCCTCAGATGCCTCTTCGGATAGAAAACCAATGGGCACAATTGACAAGTTCTGAACTATGTCTGGCCCATGCATTCAAATTTTATGAAGTGAAGAAGGCATATAATACCATGGGTATAACTCCACGTAAAGCTTAGCAGTATCAAAGCAGAACTCTCGGAATTTAGTTACGTTGATCTTCTCTCCTGATGAAGTACACTGCAAGATCACACAGATTTTTCTTAAAAGCATAGCGTCTATTCCGGTCATTTCAGCAGATTTAGTGTAGTTTTCAAAAAATCTCCTTGCCGAGTTGCCATTGTTGGTGGATCCACTGCCTTGTTTCACAACATCGAGAAGTAAGCCCGTTTCTCTTCTTACAGCCTCTTGAACTCTTTTCTTCCTGTCATCAACTTGCCTTTTTGCTATATCACCCTTTGCTTGCCATGACTTTATGTCTAATTTGTAGGAAATGTGTAATAAGCATTCCATTGAGCGAATCCAAGCGTGAAGGGAGCTTAAGCTGTATTTATAAATGTCCTCGTTTGCGTGTTTATCTTTGATTAACTCTAAATTATTCATCTCTTTAGGACTAGCCTTGCATATGTCACACACTGAAGCTGCTGTATCGGATATAATGGAATGAATTTTACCATCAATCATTGTCAACAGCAGTTGGTGTTTGACACTAATTCCATCAGTGATGGTGGATGGAGTTAAGGCTTCAATCTCGGCTTCGATTTCAGCCATCTCTCTCTGCACATTTTCTTTGGTTTCCTTTATAAACTTAAACAATATTGGCCGGCAAAATGAGGTGGAAGATGGTCGCTCGTTTTCCCAAATTGTTACACCTTTTGAGACGAGCCGCAGTGGTACAAGACTAATCATAAAATTACTAGCAAGATCGATTTGCTCATCTTCACTCGTCCTTTGATGATAAATGCTTTGGCTAGATGATCCGTCAAAACCCCATTTGCTGGTCAAAATGAGCTGTTGATTGGGATCAACAGGGGTTTCTAACGACCTAATAAGTCTTCATGAGGTTAAATCCATCAAGGCTTGTAATTTGATTTTTGCAGAGCTCTCTGTAACTGTGAGATCGTCTTTGGCCGGATAGCACTAAATTTTTTCTTTAACCAACATGTAGTAACTCGGGTATTTAAGAGCTCCTTCTTGGGTGTTGAAATTTCGAAGAGTGTTGTAGCGCCATTTCGATAAATTCATCGATACATAAAGAGCCAATGCCTTCAAAGTTGATATTTCCCGTACCTGAATCGATTTACCTTCAATGAAGGCTTTGATTTGTGAGGCCTCTTCTGGATTCTCCATCAAGTATTTCATTACATCAGCTGTATCGCTTTCTCCTGCCTTTCGAAGCGCCCTTTCGGCTGAAAACACAATTTCAGCGCTGCTTCTGCTGCATGGAAGAGTATCTTCAGTGCGTGTTCTTTTTTGCCGGTTACTAAGGTCCTCAAAAGATTTACGAGGACTAGGATGTGCACAAGTTGAAGCATCAGATTTAGCAGGAGAAATTATGGGCTCGATGACGTCACTTACATTTTCTGTAGAAGATTCAATATTTTCATTCAGAAATTCCGGCCACTGTATTGCAGCCTGTAGCCAAATCTCATGTTTCTTCCGAAACTTATAAAATACATTGCGACATTAGTGTGGCTACAACGAGGTGTAAATCAACACTGATTTTAAAATTACTAATAGTGACCTATTTATATTTAATCCAGGTACCCTTATTTGTTAAATATTGCAAGGTAATTAGTTTGAAAATGATGCATGCTAAATTAGTGTATTAAGAGCCATTTAGTAATTAAATAATAGCAATCTTCTTATCAGTAATCATTAGTGCATCAGTTTTACATGTAAACCTTAAGTCCCTAATCACATATCCAAATTCTCTAATATCTTCTCTAATTGGCTGCTCAGAAATGTTATTGTAATAAGGTGAAACAACCACAAAACAAAAAAATATATTTTTGTGTTATAAAATAAACATCACTCTTTATCCCAGAAAGTGCACATTTGGCGCACCATGTGTCTTAGTATTAAATATAGCTCTTAGTATTAGCATTATGATATTAGAGACCGCTACTTGAAACAACGCCGGAATCAGGAGGGAGAGAGCTCGATACACTCATTTTCATAGTAAAATATCACATTTTCTCAAATTACTTCCGAAATATGGGAGTTATGAAGAAATTTATCGGCACAAGTTATGAAGGCATTAGGTAATCAAATAAGATGGCATCATTCGTTTGGCATAATTTAATAATTTTTTTTCGGAGATGTCTACGTCCAACCTCTCCCATACATTCGTTCCACTGTGCGCCGCTCGGCCGCCCGATAATGTAAATAAAGCATTTTTACGACTTGGGTTTGTTTGAATGGTGCTAACACTTGTGTTTTTTGTTATGGTAAGGAACGGGGCTTTAAGATAGCGGAGTTTCGTTTGAAATAGGATAGTATTTACGTAAACACTACGTACGATACGTACTTACGATAGTATTTACGTAACTTTGTTTTCAAATAAATGGTTATAGTTCGAAAAAACGAGCGTTGACCTATATTGTTTAAGGTTTTAAATACATTATGTGTATATACTTAACGCAAAACACTAATAAAACCACATAGCATTAGTACAATATGTACTATTTACGAGCGTGCAAAGTTGAAAAAATTTGCCGACGGCAAAAAAATAACAATGGCCGCCAAGACAATGGAAACAAAATGTTGTTTTATAAATATAAATCTGATACGTAGAATAAAAATATTGGTACCTGTGGAAAGCTTATTTAATGCTTCAACTTTGTTATAAAAGTAGTGGTATTAGAATAACACACTGTACTAAAATAAGGATCTGAAAACACATACACGTAATAACAATAAACATGAATCGGTCAGCGCCGGTTGTGGAATAAAACCGAAATTACGTAATATTTTTTCACTCACCGACCTTGAAATCCTGCAGTAATTCACTTCACTATAATATTTATCACACACTTAACAGGCCATAGCACTTCAAACACTTGAAAACCCACTTAAAACACAAATTATTTATCATGTAAACAAAACACGCGCGAGTCCGTACGTCACTGACAAGACGCCATATTTTTTTAATTATTTGATTTTTTTGGTTGAACGCTTGTAGTGTTGTCAGACATCTGAATACGCGGCTTTTAAGCACGAAAACGACTAAGCAATCGGATACAGTGTGCCACAGATCTTTTAAAAATGAAAAATTGAATAAAGTTTATCGGATTTCGATTAATTAAAAGGTTACGCGAGTGGACGCTAGCGTGCGGCGCCACTTTCTATGCGGCGACTTTGGTCACCTCATCCACTCCAGCGGATATGGGGGCCCCATTGCAGCTTGGCGTCTAAAGTTATGCCTAAGAATACTGTGGTATTTTCGGGTTTCAACTCTTCCCCCTTTATGAGAACACTTGTTTCTACCTGTCTAACATGTGGTAACGTAAACTTAATACATTTAGTTTTTTTCTCGTTAAGAAGAAGGTTATTAACGTTAAACCAGTTAACTACTTTTGCGAGGGCGCTATTTACATTGTCAGTAACCAGCTGCTGACGTTTGAGTTTAAATAAAAGTGAAGTGTCGTCTGCAAACAGCACTATATCATGTTTATCCTTTATGAGGTAAGGCAAGTCATTTATATAAATAAGAAATAAAACTGGACCTAGAATTGAGCCTTGAGGGACCCCCATTCTTACTACCGATCCGGGAGATCTTTTCCCGTTAACATCAACTCTCTGAATCCTATCACTTAAATAAGAAGTAAGAAGATCCAGAGAGGCGTTCCGGATTCCGTAGTGGTGCAGTTTCCTGATTAATGTTTCATGAAGAACACAATCGAATGCCTTGGACAAATCGCAAAAGATGCCCAACGCATCGCATTTGTCCTCCCATGCATTATAAATACGTAGTAAGTCCTGCGCTCCACCCACCGGAACCAGGAGGAGAGGCAGGCCCTCCGCCGCCGTTGCCATTACCACCTTCACCGCGGCCAGTGCCACTGCCACTGTTGCCGCCGCCGCCACTGCCGCCACCCGGGAGGAGACTGAAATGGAGGAGTAACGGCTCCATTGAGACTCCTCCAGGCGAACATCAACCACTGCGCCTGCGCTCAGGATCTGTTGCTCCAGAGCATGGCGCAGTGGTCGATTAATATTGCCGTGGTCGCTGAGCCGTATTTTGTCCTGCCCAGGGATGACTGGGTTGAGGACCTGAGCGGCTCAGTGACCATAATTTCGTCGGCCGCCGCCGGCACCCCATCCCTCGAAGGTGTCACGAAGGGACAGGGGTGCGTAGCAGCACGGTTCGGGGAGATAGTAGTAGTGGGAGTGTACTTCTCTCCGAGCCGAACTCTCGCCGAGTTCCAGAACTCTTTAACAGAGTTAAGTGTCGTCGTCGCCGGGTACCATCGCTTCCCCGTGCTAGTGCTCGGGGACTTCAACGCCAAAAATCCGGCTTGGGGTTCCCGTTACACTGATGTGCGGGGCAGGATGGTGGAGGACTGGGCTCTGGAGACAGGCCTGGTCGTCCTAAACCGGGGTTCTGTCCCCACGTGTGTGCGGATGCGGGGTGAGTCTCTGGTGGACATCTCGTTTGCCAGCCCCGCTCTGTCACAGCGTGTCATTGACTGGCGCGTCATGGAGGAGGTGGAGACCTACTCCGACCACCGGTATATCCGGTTCGACGTCTCCGCCCAGACCTCTAGCGCGCCGGTCCAACAGGCCCCGAGTGGTCCGCGGTGGGCGCTGAAGCAGATGGACCGGGAGCTCCTCCTGGAAGCCTCGATCGTGCAGGCCTGGGTGTCATCACCGGACAGGCCTGCCGATATTGACGATGAGGCGGAGTGGTTCCGGGAGGCCATGTCCGAGATTTGCGACGTGGCAATGCCCCGAGTCCGTCCAGGAAGCGCCCGACGTCAGGTGTACTGGTGGTCGCAGGAGCTGGAGACGCTACGCAAGGCGTGCGTCGCAGTGCGACACCTGTACTCCAGGCACCGTAGGCTCCGCATCCGCCCTCCGGATGCGGAAGCGACGGAGGCGGAGCTGTACGAGGGATACAGAGCGGCGAAGACTGCCCTCCAAGAGGCTGTCCAGCGGGCCAAATATACGGCCCGCGAGGAGTTGGTGGAGACTCTGAACGGAGATCCATGGGGGCGCCCTTACAAAATGGTGCGGAATACACTCCGCACCTGGGCCCCCCCGCTGACGCAGAGTCTCCGCCCCCAGCTGGTGGAGGAGGTGGTGAGCGCTCTGTTCCCTTCACGGGGGGAGCATACTCCCCCGCCCATGGCTCCGCCGCTCGCGGTGCCTGAAGCGGACCACGCGGACGACGACGACACACGTGAAGTGACCGGGGTAGATCTGAGAGTGGCGGTAGGTAGGCTGAAGGCCAAAAATACCGCCCCAGGACCCGACGGCCTGCCAGGGAAAGCCTGGATCCTGGCCTCGACGGCTCTTGGGCCTCGACTGGAGGCGCTCTTAAGCGCATGTATGGAGAGAGGCCAGTTTCCACTCCGTTCGAAGACGGGGAAACTGCTCCTCATTCGGAAGCCAGGGCGCCCTGCGGACTCTCCGTCCGCATACCGGCCCATTGTGCTGCTTGACGAGGTCGGCAAGCTCTTTGAGAGAGTAATTGCAGGCCGCCTCGTCGGGCACCTGGTGAGGACGGGGCCGGATCTTGCGGATAGTCAGTTCGGCTTCCGCAAGGGGCGCTCGACGGTGGACGCCATCATGCGCGTTAGAGCCCTCACGACGGGGGACGCGGTGTCTCGGGGCGGGATTGTCGTGGCGGTGTCACTCGACATCGCCAACGCATTTAACACCCTGCCCTGGAGTTGCATTGGGGAGGCACTCCGGTATCACCGGGTGCCAACCTACCTCCGTCGAATAGTCGAGGACTATCTGACGGACAGAGCCGTCATCTACCCCGGTCGCGATGGGGAGTGGAACCGGCGAGAGATGTCGTGCGGTGTCCCACAGGGATCGGTTCTAGGGCCGCTCCTGTGGGACATCGGTTACGACTGGGTGCTGCGGGCCGACCTCCCTGATGGCGTCAGCGTGGTGTGCTACGCTGACGACACGCTGGTCCTGGCGCAGGGGAGGTCGCATCAGGCGGCGGCCGACGCGATGACACGCGGGGTTGCGATAGTCGTGGAGAGGATCCGGCAGTTGGGTCTCGGGGTGGCTTTGCACAAGTCCGAGGCCATGTCTTTCCATGGGCCCCGGAACAGGCCACCATCGGGATCCCAACTAACGGCAGGAGGGGTTCACATCGGCGTCGAGTCCACGATGAAATACTTAGGACTCGTGCTCGATAGCCGGTGGAACTTCGTGGAGCACTTCCGACGTTTGGCCCCCAAACTAGAACGGACTGGGGCCGCCCTCAAGCGGCTCCTGCCTAACCTGAGGGGTCCAAACGCCTCCTGCCGGAGGCTTTACGCGGGGGTCGTGCGGTCCATGGCTACATATGGGGCCCCGGTGTGGGCGCGTTCACTGCGGCGGAGAGCCGCCCACTATCTGAACGCGCCCCAAAAGGTGGTAGCCGTAAGGCTGATCCGGGGCTACCGCACGATCTCGGGCGAGGCGGCAAGCCTCCTTGCCGGACTGCCGCCGTGGGATCTGGAGGCAATAGTCCTCGCGCGCCTGTATGAGTGGCGCGCGGAGGCACTACGCCGGGGACTGGGGAGAAACCCCGCTTCCGCGGCAAATCGCGGCGGAGCGGACGGACCTCCGGCGCGATCTCATGGCGGCATGGAAGGAGCGACTGTCGCAACCCAGCGCAGGGCACGCCACGATAGCGGCGGTAAGACCCCTCTTTGAGGAGTGGCTAGAGAGGCGTCACGGCGTCCTCACCTACCGCCTGACGCAGGTCCTCACCGGACACGGATGTTTCGGGAGGTTCCTGCACATCATCAGGCGGGAGGAAACGCCCGGGTGTCACCACTGCGATGATCGCCCCGAGGACACGGTGGAGCATACGATGGGGGCCTGCCCTGCATGGGCGGAGCACCGCCGTGTCCTCGTAGAGGCGATCGGCAGCGGCGGCGACCTCTCACGCCCGGCCCTGGTTCAAGCCATGGTCCGGGGCGAGGGGGAGTGGGAGGCAGTCGCCTCCTTCTGCGAAGCAGTCATGCTAGCTAAGGAGGTGGCGGGACGGGAAAGGGAGAGAGTCTCCCGTCCAAGCCGCCGCGGTGGACGCTCCGGGCGTCGGGAGCCGCGTGACGACTCCCGGCCACCGTAGGCGCGGGCCTGCGGGCGGTGAGTAATGGGTAGCTCACCATCTGATCAGGACCAGGCCCGTGCTGGAAGGCGCGTACGTGTTCCACGCGCGCCTCAAAGAGATGTCAGCATCGAAGAGGGGGCCCACTAGGGCCCAAGCCTGCCGGGAAAGCGGGATCATCCAAAAGGGGTACCGCTGACCCGGAACATAAAGGGCCAAGGAAGGAACACGGGTGGGTTTTAGTCAGTAAGAGTCTGACACTCCCTTCCGCTCCACCCAGAGCGGGAGGGGTCATGTGATGATTTCCCATCCTCAAAAAAAAAAGTCCGTCTAATCCATTCTTATTTTTTTTTTGGAGGTAAGTGTTTATTTGACATGAGTAATCGACATTCAGCCAAACAGGAATCGTCAAATAAACCACGAACTATTTTATAGAGTTATTGCACAGTAGCCATGAATTTAATATATTTCGACCTATTTCTACCGAAAATCTAATTAAAATAATCTAATTATGCGTGTCAATATTAATTAATCAAATGGTTTTCAAAATGGAAAACGTATCGTAGGCTGTATGAATCATATGTCCTTTGTCTTACTGACAGTTTGACACAGTTTTTCGATTGATTACTTACTTGATCGATTCATGGTTTTGCGTTTGCGACTTGAGTTATTATACAGATTGCTTTTTAGGATAATTAACGAGAGCTGTGGCCATTTTTAAGAATTTTGATTTTACTTCTGCACACGTTACCCATTTTTCAACACGGACTTTTGGACCCACCTAAACGACGACTCGGCTTATTGACGACGGACCTGAACCTATATTAATTACTCTCTTGATATTGCAATCATAACAGTGCAAAATGGTGAAGTACGTTGTTTAATACAGGCATGGATAACACCACAAGCTGTAAGTATTGAGATTCCCTAGTTTTCTTGCCTATTTATATGACTTGACCTTGACTTGACCTATATTTTAGAAAAATGGATGAAACTGGCTTCCACCTAACTTTTTGATAATTATTGAAATTATATTGCGTTTCCTACGATTTGTAGTGCAATTTGGCGTATATTTCATTGTTGTTCATTTCAAGCATTTTTTTGTGTGGTCGATGGGCATTCCCCTTTAATGTGTTGATAAACTTATAATTTTGGTTAGGTAAGAATTGTGACTAACCGCTCGCGAGCTGAGCGAGCGAAGCGAGCGGTGCCGCGGCAGCGGTTGGCGAGTGCCACTTTTAAGTTAGATTTCTTAGCGATTAATTCCGACTTATTAACACGTAACTGCCCGCTCAGTAATTTTACTGCATTTTACTCAAGTGCAATAAATGACTGGCCAGTAAAAATGTTGGCATGGGCAGTTAGGTAAATCTAAATAGCTCGGCAGTTCATAAATGTTTACGTTCCTAACCTAAAAATACTTTTTTTTATTTTTCATTAAAAAATATACACGTCGCAGGCAAAAAAAAATTATTGTGGAGGGTTCAGAAGAACTTCTAGAACCCCCAAATACTTTCACATTCTTTCTAGCGAGGCAGAACGTTTCTAAACTTTAACCTACGTCGGTGAGGTTTGCAGATGACAATTTTTAATGTCTTCAGTGCTTTTTATCAGTCAGTGTTAAAATGTCAAAAAGTTCAAATTTTACACCCTGTTCACTAAATAAATGGTGAAAAGCTGAGACTGTCTATCAGAAGACTCTGGGATCCAGTAAACGTTTTGCATATAAATATATGTAACAACCTACAAAAAATACCTGAATACAAATCAACAATTGATAGGTGTTAATAGCTACAATTATTTAAAGGTCATGATGCTTGAAGATAGCTTGAACATGCCAGCAAAAGGAACCCAATGAGAATCAATCGAGAGATAAACACAAATCCCATCACAAACAATTTTTTTTCTAACAACCGTTCCTGGCATTAATCATTCAATTCGTCCACCATTCCTCTCGCACTTACACAAAAGTATTCACAAACTTTCTCCTATTACTTTGAACAAAATAAAAATACTTCGATCGAGCCGGGAGTGTTCCCAGGGGACGATCAAATGGATACTAACTCCGGTATTGTTAAAGTACTTTTTCTACTGACTGACAGCATCAATTAGAACTTGACGTAGCGGTGTTGTATTACAAAGAACCGATACATTGTAAAAGCTTACCCGTAATGGACTATCAATATTAAAAGGGATATTTTTAATAAAGCTGATGGAGGGAGAAATTATTTAAGCACCGGTTTTCGATGATGTACTGTCGTGGGGTGTCATGTTGGATGCAAAGGTGATGGGTGACAAGAGATCGTTTAATAAGTCTACATGAGTGCTGTTAAGAAAATTTATTCAAATTAAGAAGCTTAGTTCGTGGTTCACATGGTATGGAGAGACAAAAAGGTGAAGCATCAGGCATCGTTATACTTAAATTCTTTGTGATAACTTGTACAGTCAGGTTATTTTGTATGGTACAGTCGACTCTCGTTAATTCAAACCTGCGATAATTCGAACCTCTCTATAATTCAAAGTTATCACGAGTTCCCTACAAAATCTCTTTATATTTCGAACTAAATCAATACATTTTTATGCACTTGATAAGTCGAACGAAAAAATCATTGCTATATAACAAAACGACGCGTTAATTCGAACTCATCGGCGTCCAACACTCGACAATTCAAAGTTGCAGAGAGAAAGAGGCGGAAAGATCGGAAAAGATCGGAAAAACTTAAACCCTTAGTGATAGGAAAAGCAACGAAACCGCGATGTTTCATTGCATCATTAAATTTCGAACTATTTGATATTTCAAACACTATAATTCGTAATATTTTAAGAGTCCCTCGAGTTTCGAATTACCGAGAGTCGTCTGTAGTAGTAATTCTTTTTAAGGTGTCGGTCAATATATTTCGACTATGGACGCTTTCCAAAGTTCAAATATTATCTCAATTTATGTTGTCTTTAGTTTCAGTTTCTTTTTCTTTCGGTTCTGCACACACATTTATATTTTGCTACAATACTTCAATCATCAATTTAATAATAGGCTGGCACCAAAGCAAAACAACCACTTACACCAACTGCGCAGGCATACGCATCTGTTCCAACAAATGCAAAATCAAACTCAGTTCATACATCAAAGTAATAAACGGGTAACATCTCAGTAGATGAATGTACGTGTTCAATAGCCCAAGACGTAAACACGGCTATTATGTGGTCTCACGAGTTCGACAGACGAATAACGGATTGTTGGCAATAAAATACTGATTTAATACTAACAGCTGATTCACTATAAACAAGTTATAAAGTTAGAATAGGGTCATCACATTATTTATATGACAGACTTGAATGGAATACTTTTTTACGGCTCATATGAGTGGCGTGAAGAATTGATGGGAGCTTAGCGTAGTATCAAGTGACGGTAGTAAAATTTTATGGATTTTCTTTTTGTTCTACAAAAAAAATTCATACAATTTGAATAAATAGTTGCGTAATCAAGTTGGTAACACAATCGAAGCTGTCACATTTTTCAACAACAGGAAAGACGATTGTGACTCGTAAAAAGCAAAGATGAAATACACTTATACTCAACCAAAATGAAGACATAACCGTTAAAAGAAAACAATGTGTTTTTCAATTTACAACAATCGATTCGCCGAAATTTTTCGACATGCAATCACAGCTCTAATTAGGTGACACGTTCACGAAACAAAAGCCGCGCGTTTCAACCTCGAAATAAATCAAAAATCGTGTGTCGCGTGTTGTGCGTCGTCACGCAATGGAACTTAAAAAAAAATATATATTCCTTACTATGAAATTCTCGTAAAATATGTGGGTACACACAGTTGCAGAGGTGAGCGGGTAACCGCGGCCGTCCAAATATTGCACGCAAAATTTGTTTAATGCAGACGGGCGTTTATTTTTAGGACTAGATACTTTAAAGTAGCTACTGCATCCTTAGCTCTTCCATACTGAAACTTTATATGGTCAATAAAAAGTTCTTAGTTTAAAGTTGGGAATTTTTATAAATGATTTCATGTATTAGCAATGAGTAGTGGAGAATGATATACAGGCTGGCTCATGAAATGACGTCCAAAAGAAAATTCCCAACTTTAAATCCTCTCTACAATGACTTCCAAAAATATCTGAAGTTTCAAACTATAAATATTCGCTTAATATACATGAGCGTGTTACCGGAAGCCCTATAGAGGATTCAAAATTTTGGGGCCATCCTGTGTAGTCAGTGTATGCATACCGTGCCGTGCCGTAGTCATACGGTATTAATTGGTTGCTTTTTTAAATTAAATTAAATTACTTTATTTCAGACCTTGATCCTTATGATGTTAGTAATACACACTACTTATAAGCTATGTTAGTAAAAACGAGAAAAAAAGAGATTTCAAAATCAAAAGTCATTTATTCAAATTAGGCTGAGAATCAGCACTTTTTGAACGTCAAAATCACATAAGACAGTTCCCCCCAAAACGCCCACCCTTCGCCATTTAATTCATATATCTGCTGCACTCACCAGACGCACCGAGTGCGGTGCAATGGTGCAGCACGGCATATCACTAATGACCTTCAGAATGCCATTGCCGCTCCTTTGCGATTCCTTTTTGTGAAGCAGTTAATAATTATTGTTGCAAGTTACATAATTAGTCAAACTAACATAAAAATTAAATACACTACTATAGTCATAATAATCATAGATAACCCAGACAATTCCGGGAGTAAAATAAAACAAGCGAAGTTAAAGAAACTGATACCCAGCAAATATGTGCACACTACACGATTGTTCTTAATGAAAAACAGTAGGTGGGATGCGACCATGAAACATGAAAAAGGGGTCATTTGATCCAATGGGTATGTAAAAGGAGATAAAATAAATATCGCACCGCATGACGCGTTTTAACGTCGATATTGTATTGTTTTAAATATCATATCGGGTTTTGAACGAGACATTGGCGTAGCGAGGAAAACACGTAGTTTATTTTCTTGTTTCTCTTTGCTACTTTTTACGCTTGTTATTTGGCTACTACTGAAAAAGACATTATCGCCAGTTAACACGTTTTTCTTTGACATTGTCTTCCACATTTGGGCCAACATGGATGATGTTCCTTAGAGATATTACCTATATAAAATTTGGGAGGTATAGTGCTCATATCATTTTGTTATTTAGATATTAAAACTAATTGATTTTCGTGCAGCTGTCGCCTATTTCTGTCTTGTGCTAATTATCTTTTTTGTATGCATGTGTTTCTGTGACAAATAAACATATTTTTCTTTTCTTTATTTCTTTCTTTCAATAAATGACGTAACTATGCTTATGCACGTATGAAAATTATACAAACATTCAAAAACCGTTCTTAATTTTATCCATACTTATTTTAGTATTATCTATTTACAGTATTGCATTATCATATTCTGTTTACTTTAGTCGTAGCACAGTCTGACTTAACATCATCAAATAAAATATGCTTTTACACTCGTATATTTAATACGCGCAGAATTCTAGAGATAACTATACAAAATATTTTTTATCGTGTCAAAACAAAATCACCTTTCGCGTTTATTGCAATATGGTAGTTCACTTTAATATCAAGGAGGAAGAGTTTGTCAGTCGATATCAGTTTAAGACCTACGCGTTTGCATAAAGTGGATCTATAACAGCCTTTTGCTTTTATAAATTATTTTATTATTATTGTTTATAAAACCAGGTATTAATTTTCTCTGTATTTGAATAGCAAATTATTGGGATTCAGTTTGATCATCATCGAACTCATAATAACATAGCCAATTGCTTTATCCGGAAACAAGAAATGTGACTGTTCCACTAACACGTAAAAATGAATATTGTTCTCGTTTTCCCATTTCAAAAACGTCAATGTGAACGACGTTACCCTATTTTCCAAAACTATATTAGTTTCAAGTGTGCTTTAATGCAACAAATAATGACAGGTTGCTGCTATATCACCCACGCTAAAACGATTGCAGTGTGGGAAGTATTATTTAGTGACTCCCATTTCACAAGACTATGAAACTCACATGATTTACGCGGTAGGAAAAGTACACAGTGTAATTTAATATTGACTGTAACTGTGCAATTAATTTGGAATACCGTCAATATTGTATAGCAGTAATAACAGAGATTGAGGTGAGCAAGTGTCAATGATCATGGCACATAATTTAAAGAAAACGTAAGTTGTTAGTTGGGTGTGGGAGTATAGTTCCTTAAGGGCGTTTCAACCGCCGCGTTTGGAACGCCCGCGTACCCGTCCCATAACCGCAAGTGGGCCAAACTCTAGAACAGATTAAAACTTGTGATGAATCGCTATTTTCGTTTCCCCGCACTCAAACTTCTGGATACGAGGAATTTACTTTATGTGTGAAAATGTAAATACGTTGAGAACTTCGACGCTTGCCAAGGAAATCGCGTTCGTCGAGTGTTGACAGAGACTTGTCGGCTTTTCGTACTGGATTATTTGAAGGATTTACTTAATGCTATGTGTTTGCTTGTGTAAAGGATTAACGTACGCTGTTTGCGTTAGTGATTATTGCGCACGCAGCAATCCATCGATGTTTTTGCAGCCTAATGGGAGTTTAGTTTGCTGGTAGCCTTTGGATGATTAATGAACTGTGTTGGACGGCCAAATTGAATGTATAAATGTCAGGTCGCTTGTAAAAGGTCAGAGTTTGTAATCTTAGGGATCATTGATACTTAAATGAAGCTTGATGATCATATGGGAACTTGCAAAAAGTTTTAGTACGGTCAACTGGGCAAGTATGGCTTGTACACAGTGCGATTGAATTGCATGTGGCATACCATAACTTGAAGCAACAATAAAAGTTGCTCTGTCTAAACAGTGTTTAACATTTATTGCTTCAATATTATTCTGTGTTACAGGCAGGAGACTTACTCGTACATCGTGAATTTGTTTTCATTTGTTTTATTGCAAAGCTGTATTATTAACATGAGCTGCTCTTTTTAGCATTTCAGTTTCAGAAAATAAAGAAGCCAATAATAGTATTATCATCATCAGCCTATATTCGTCCACTGCTGGCGTAGGCCTCGCCTAGTGAACGCCTCTGAGCCCGATATTCGGCTCTCCTAATCTAGTCTCTGCCAACCGCCTTTCGCAAGTCGTCACTCTACCTGACCTGTCATCTGGGCGTCCCACACCACGTTTACCTAAACGCGGTCTCCACTCTAGAACCTTTTTTCCCCAACATTTGTCGGATCTGCGAGAGATGTGACCAGCCCATTGCTACTTCAGCTTGCTTAGTCTTTGAGCTATGTCCGTTACCTTGGTTCTCTGGTGGATCATCTCGTTTCGGATTTTATCCTTCAGAGACATTCCAAGCATAGCTCTCTCCATAGCTCGCTGAGTGACTTTAAAGTTATGGCTTATAGTCTCACCGTGAGTGTCCACGTTTCCGCTCCGTAAGTCATAACTGGTAGGACGCACGCGTTGAATACTTTCGCCTTTAGGCACTTTGGTATGGGCGACGAGAAGGCCTGACGAAGTTTACCAAACGCGAGCAGCGTTTGGTAAACTCTATCCGAGCTGAATCCTCCTATCGGCTTCCCTCTCAAAATTGTTCCTACCCAACGCATATTCTGCCCGAGTTAAACATATTCCTGAAAATTTCAAGAGACACCATCAATGACAATCGGTCTCGGGGTAATAAGGTCGTTAAACATAACCTTGGTTTTGTCTATGTTCATCCCAAGACCGATATGTCGAGAGGCGACAGCTAGGTTAGTCAGCATTCGATCAAGATCCTGCAGTGACTCCGCCATAAGGACAATATCATCGGCGAATCGTAGGTGTGAGATGTACTCGCCATTTATGTTTATAGTTCCTTTCCAGTCCAGCGTCTTAAACATATCATAATAGTATCAGTTGGCATAAAAGAAGTCATTATCTGTTTCACCCAGCAAAAGTTAATCAATTCGCTTCTATCTTGAAAAATATCACTAACGTTTAAAGTGCCCCAACTCTTCTTATGCTACTTTAAAATTGCCGACTCTAAATAATTTGACAAACTAGTAAAAAATATCATCATTACACAACATACTAGACCTAACTTTCCAAGGGCCAATAAAACGAAACTCATTTATCAACTCGCATACAATCCAAGCCCATTACGCCTCGTTGCAACTCATCCGTTGATACTCAAATTGACAGAAATAAACGGCGAACTATTTTGCTTACAATGCCACATTCTTACCGGGGGCGTACTGGCGGACATTAAAATAGTACAAAGGTACAATAACATGTAATTGCAAATGATGCAGTGTCTCATATAGGTACAGCATGTTCGTTGCACTACCATTTATGTCGACCCACGCTCGAGCGATCCCCGGCGAGAAAAGGCGCACGTTCGGCTTTTTACGATTAATTTTTCTTTCAAAATTAGTTCTACTTTTCGGAAACGATTGTTTCTTAGTAATAGGAGAACAGGCCCTGCAGTCTCGACATAGTTAGCAATTGTTTTCGGTTGCTAAGTCCTAACAATCCAGATGTAACGATATTTGGTGGTCTCCACACTCAAATTTATCGGTTGTTACTGGTATTTTAGGTAGGTACTGGTAGGTAACAACCGATAAATTTGAGTGTTGACACCACCAAACATTTACATCAACATTTACATCTGGGTTCTAGCAATCGTTTTCGGTTGCTAAGTCCTAACAATCCAGATGTAATGATATTTGGTGGTCTCCACACTCAAATTTATCGGTTGTTACTAGTATTTTAGGTAGGTACCGGTAGGTAACAACCGATAAATTTGAGTGTCGAGACTACCAAACATTTACATCAACATTTACATCTGGATTGTTAGGATTTAGCAACCGAAAACGATTGCTAACTATGTCGAGACGGCAGGGCCTGGCATGCATGGCTGATTGGGTTTTACTTTATGAAAAACAATTGATACCTACTAGATTTCTACAGCTTACTATGTATTTTGGCAGAGCTTTTAATATCACACCTTTTTTTTTGTTTTCGAGGAGAAACCTTCAAAAGGCACCCGACCCCCGGGAAGGGAGGTCGGGGACTGTGGGATTTTTACCTCACTATAACCACCCCGGTGATCACCATCAGCATATAGATGGGGTCCCGGTTCCTCTTAAAATACCAATTCCGGAATCCCCCTGTGCAACGCCTGAAAGACACATCCCTGAGGAGACCGTAAAGGGGCCTGCCCTGAGCCTCGCCGCTATGCACGGCAGCACGTGACCACTGTGCCACCGTCTTCCCTGGGGTCACTCGGTGGGCAAACAGAGTCCCCACTCTGTGCGCCCGCGATCCCAAAGCTCCATCTACCTTGAGAGGTGAGCGGGTTTCGGTTAACATCATAACAATGTGGGCGGGCTTTTTAAAAATGACAACGTAAGCATTGAAGCGCGAAAACACTACAAGAATAACTTAGGGAATTTCGTAACTAAAGCATTTAAACGATCAACCCCAGCAAAATTGGTATTGCTAAAACTATTTGCGTTTTATTCGTCCGACAAAAAAGTCGCAAGTTTAAGTCTACAGTGCGCGGCTCATCTAACCCACGTTCGTGTAGTACCGTAATCTCAATTCATATTTTCGTTTGTTTATAGCTTTCGAGGCGAGCATTTATCGAGTTACCATTTTATACCGCGTGCGGTACATTTTTTCAATATCTTTATTTTACTGTCGAGGTTGTGCTTGTATTGTTTGACCAAATTTTTTGTTTGTACTGATAAGGCGAGGTCGCTTGGTGGTGTTTGTGTATGTTAAAGTTATGATTTTGGATTAAAAGCTGTTTAGTTTTGAATTAATTTTGTGAGCCTTATCTCGTTGTCTGTTTTAACTCGTAAAAGGTCAAAGCTCATGTAAAACATTCCTATCTGCACAGTTGTATAAATTATTTCTATGAAAAATATAATAGTACCTACGTACCTATTACAAAGCACTTTTATTAGCACAAATATTTGATTACCTGTATGGTGGCCAATTCGAATGTATCCAATTTTAAATTAAGATAATTTTAATTGTAGACGAAAATTACCTTATATTCTCCTATAATTATGTTGCTTGGTAATTAATGTTCATGTGTTGGTTGGCTTGGTAATTTTGTATCAAAAATAACATCTGGAAACACTAGCTCACAATAAGAACTGTCAGAGAAATCCAAAAAATCGTAATCCTAAAACCTGTCCCTCAAAATATGAAATCACATAAAAAAAATATTATTATCACCAAGTCCAAAGAAACGGTGAAAGAAAACATTGTGTAAGAACCCACACATTAATATCATAACAATAATAATGTCAGCTAATATTTCCTATTGTACTACGAGCTGTCAAAACTTGTTATTTTATAACCTTCGTATTTTCACTTCACCGTCAAAAACACCTAAAGTAAGCGGAAACGAAATTTTAAGTGACTATTATTACGTTTTTTACGTCATTAATATGCGTTATACTGAAAAGTCGTAAAGATAAAGACGTAATGAAACTCAACACAGTTTGATAAAGATTTTTATTACTGTTTTATATAAAAAAGATAAATCTGTATTAAACTAATCAGCCACTAATAGGCACGTAAAATTTTAACCAGAAATGTAAAAGGTATAATTGATAAATCCGTGAGACTGTTTTAATAAAACGTTCAACTAAAATGCTTTAAAAAGTATAATAAAACATACTAATTGTATCCCTTATCAAATACAGATGCTCTATTAGTGGAATAAATAATGATAATGTTTTCAATGACAATGTTTTTGAGTCTTTTCAAGTAGCAGGTTTTTATGATAATATATTTTTTATAGTAGTTATTGCATAATAAGTCGGTTCTCGGTAAGTTATATACAGGGTGGAAACTTTCAGCGGGGCAGTAAGGGGAAGTTTGATCAGTATTAGAAACAGAATCGATTGGCATCAAAAAATGTTTTTGTGTAAAATGGCTATTTTCTTGCTAACTGTAATTTTTTTTGAAAATCTGTAAATGGGGATCAAAATTCCATAAAAAAATATGGATAGTCTCCTATGACCATTTTCGTGTAGCTGCAACGGATAAGGTACTTCCCCTTACTGCCCCGCTGAAAGTTTCCACCCTGTATATCGTTAATTAAGGCGGTTATAGGTAAATCTTTCGGTAGATATTTTGATTGATTTTATTTCTCCAGCTCTTCCTTAAAAACTTGGCTAGCACGATGATTATAACATCAACGAAGATTCCTTCGATAGCAACAACCTTTACGCGAAGCCTCTTTGTACGGACCACGTTCAGGAGTGAACCCCTTAGGCCATGTAAGCCCAAAACAGTACCAAACCGATAGCTTAGTTAGAACAAAACTGACCCTAATTACAATAAAACAAGACCTCCCAGGAACACGGACCTTACAATACAACGAACAAAGGTTAAATAATACTCCAAGTTTCCAAGCCATGCATGGCTGAGATTGTATTCAATAGAATAGGTACCTGTCCTTCCCAATACTTCAGCTGGTACCAAATAAATAGTAGTGAATGTAATAACCGAAGGCTTTCCCATGGCCGCGCCAGTTAAGGCTTGCCCACACACATTGGGTTAAATACCTTATTTATAGCTCACTTGGACTGACCTTTAATGTGACGGGCGAGAAGAGAAAATACGTAAGTTACAAATCGACGGAAATGTGAGAGAATGGGACAAAAATATTTGGAGCATTTGTGGTAACAATGTCGGTTTTGGAACACGGTATAAACCAAAATTTAGTGAAGCGTGAAAGAAATAGTATTACGGTAAACAATAACAATACTTTTCAGGTACGTGTGTAATCTATTTCTAACATTTGAATGTATGTCGGTCAATTATAATAAAATTATGAAGTTTAAAATAAAAATTTCATTTCATTCGATTCTGACAGTTGTACATGCATGTGCATACCTACTTACTACAAGTACTGAAAATAATCAAAAGCGTAATTGTTATCTGGTACGAAGCATGAGCGTCTTCTGAAAGAAGACGCTCCACCAAATTTTCAAAAACAAACAAATCCTTGGTCAAAATTTATTGTCCATAAATAAATCAGTTTCCAATGATTTCCAACTTGGTCGTTTCTCTCAACGCGTGGCTATTTCTAAATAAGGCCGGGCCCGATCTACGTATCGGTGCAAGGTTCGATATTTTGTTTGCCCTGACCATTCGGGTAACGGAAACCGGGGCGCCATATTGCAATCTACGGAAGTTGTTCTGTATGTCGTTTAATAAAGTATAAATATTTTGGTAAAACGGAAACTTTTAATATAAATATTTGAGAAAGTTAAGAAAGTATTCGTGTAATTACTTCCGCGTTTTGGGAAAATAAACTACTATTAGAACTTCAGATTTTTCGTTAATTTAAGTGAAAGAACTTACAACTTTTATCCTTTATTTAGAGTACAAAATTAACAGTCATTCACTGTTCCTTCTTCATTCAACTTTATGACTTTTAAACCTTAAAATATTGTCCAAACAAATCAATAAAATATAAACACTTTCCAACCAATAGATTCTAGCAATCCAAATATAAAATCTTTCAATGCGTCATACAAACTTTTATATTCAATATTTTGACAAAAACTATAGAACAATTTCTACGTCGTCCCACTCACTAAGTAACTTAAACTCTTCTTGAGACAGTTGTGATAGTAACGTTTTACGATTCAACCAAAACGACTTGTTACCTGCTATTTAAAAGTAATAAAACTGCTTTTTAAAGCACTCGCACTCTAAATATTGGGTGCGTAAAAATATGTTCTTTTAATAGCCGAAATTTCTCCCGGAATACGGCCGCGGGCGTACGCGTACGTACATCTAATCGTGTATTTGGCTTCAGATTTCCTACTAAATTGCTTTATAAGAAGCGAGGCGTTATCTTTGTGTAATTTAGAAATGAACGTGGAATCTATTTGTGACCTTTCCAATCAAATGATAGTTAGCATACTTTTCATTTGGGTTGGTGAAATCGGTTTATTAATTGAATAAGTACTCTGTATTAATAAAATATAGAAACATAATCGATATAAAATAAATAAGTTACCACGTTACAACGTTGGACGGGTACTCATATCCAAAAACTATTTAAATGATAAAACTAATTAGAGTATACAATAGCGTAAATCCACTAGGTAAAGAAATTGTTTAAACAAAAATCCTGATTAGAAAAATAAGCACTCTGATGTTAAGCTTATGTTACTAATATATCAACCAAAGACCCAATTATTACCATGCAACTATACTGGAATTCCCAAATACCAAACCTATTTGTAGGTACTACATTCCCTGATATGGAAATTAGACGGCCAAAAATATGACGACCGACCAATTTTATTACGATCGTAAATATTCAAAGAATGTAATAAACGAAGCCGTAACGTCAACAGGCTACAAATTCTAGTCCTTGAAACCACATGATAGCAAATAACTAAACTCAAAACTAATCAGACTAAGCTTTGTAAGTCATCCGACCGCAGACAGTAAACAATATAACGAAACAAAGGAATTCCTTAATCAAATCGACGTGAAAGATCAAAAACTATAGATAGCAGGAACGCGGAGCGTGTTCATGATACGAGTCTCCGTACACCTACTCATCGTGATGCAGCAATACCGATGCATTTAATTGTTGTGTGATAGCATACTAATGCACCTGTCAAGGAAACAAAGGCAGCTCTAGATAAGACCAAAATTGAAGCACGATCTGTTTTGTTGGCGGTTGGACGTCTCAAATGTAAATGTTTATACTTTCTCGTTTGTAACCATTCGATTCACATCTCGGCTGATATAAGACGTGCCAGTCATTTGTCATGCACCTAACTAGATATTCGAAACATTTTGTTTCAATACTTGTTGTTAAACAATTGTTTTGCGTATTTAAATAGTAACAACACGTACGTGGGTTTTGTTTTAATCCGTAATACAGCCCCTTACCATGCACTCGTTCAATGCCCAAATATTTTACCTATAAAATACCTAAAATCAGTCAAATGTTATCGATATTACGGAGCGAATTCAGACCCGTTTTTATGCGAATCGACGCTTTGTTTTTACATCATCGATCAAATCAAATACTTTTATATTTCTAGTATTTTGTATTTCTATAAATATTCATGTGGCTGCTTGTCACATTCTTTATGGTAACTAAATCTAGACTATTTTCATTATCCACAACATTATGCCACGTTCAGACAATTTTTATCAGAAAACAGTAACGAAATATTAACAGCGTGTGCACAAATAAAATATGCGTTCAATGCGTATCAGATATTGCGCCGTATAATATTATTAATAGCACCAATGCAGATAGGGTTTACGCTTAACGATTGGAAGCCCTGTACGTTTTACCGGGAGCTCGTAACGAAGTGGGACTTGTTCCTTACAATGCTATCTACCGAGACTGAAAACCAGTTATGATCCATTATCAGATGCTATGCCCGGGGTGGCATTAAAATGTCGGCTCGGCCCTGCTTTGTTTATTAAATTATGTCCACCGTCGCTATAAATATCGCTTGAGACGCGTTCATTTAGTGAAATACCGATCCGACCAACGATACTGCATGAGTTATGTCGCGTCCTTATGAATGACGTATTAAAGCCGCATAAACAAGGTTGAGTAAAGAAAAATGGATAGTTATCTAGATCGTGCTGAAGGTTACGAGTGTAAATTTTATATTGTAACCATTATGTGAAAAGTCAAGCTGTTGATATACTCATGTTCAGATGTCATATATAAGATGGGTAGAAGTGAAAGCAAAAAAAAAATAAAGACAGGTCAGGAATTTTTTCGCACAAAATTGGAACGTTAAACTGTCGACCCCGACATCTCAAAAAAGATTAAGTACTAACAATATCCCAACGTTGCGATTCCCTTAGATTATGATCAGAGAGCATTAAAAGTAATTGAATCAAAAACAAACGAAAGTGGCGGTCGAAGAGAGAAATAAAGCCGGCAAAAAAGGGAAGAGTCGAGATGTAATGACGTAGATAACTTCAACCAATTACCGGGAACCCAGAAGTGCTGCATCTGCGGGATAAAAATGGACTCTTTATTTGCAAATAATATGCAAGGATTGTTATTATTCCAAATACAGTGGGAAGGGCTGAGGAAGAAAGTTTCTTAGACGTACTTGTTAGTTTTGCTAAAGAATTAATAAAATCGAGTTATACAGCTGCTGAGAAAACGGAGAGAGATTCTTTGCAATGCGTGCCAATATACTTTTGTAGCTAAGGAAATAATATTGCGGAAGATTATGCAGATTTTAGGTGAAGGCTTTTTAAGACATGAATCAGGAATATTAAATCAAGCTACACACATACTAAATCAACCTTTAGAAACCGTCGAGCCGCAACCAGCTAAGGCCCACCTCAACCCGACAGGACACGACGATTTTATCTCTCTAGAAGCCGACCCATTATTTCCAGCGCTTCCACGGACTATCGCAACAATTACTCTCGGTGCTTATACGATTTGATTTAAAGGCATTTAGTTCTGTAGTTAATGAAATGGACATTTGCTATTTCACTGTTCTTTTTTCTAAGATTCTTGTTAACAAAAGCATGACTGTGATATAATTGCTGCGTAATCTTAGAGATACCATCATATCCGTCTGTCCGTGGTTGAAAATATTGAAGGTCAGCATATAAATGTTTTAGAGGAACGAAACATTACCTACAGGTCTTTTTTGTTTCATTGTGTAACAACGAAGCTTATCAGAATCTATTGGTACAATTAGATCCTTGTTTACTCTAAGCCGATAGAAGTACGAATGATAGCATCGGACATGGATGATTTACATTTTGCTGATATTGATGTGCCAGGATTTGGGTTTTTTTATAATATTGATGCTAGCCAACTTTCCCAAATATGATTTTCTATAGCCAGAAAAATGTTTTTGTATGGTGTATCTTGCAACATATCCCCAAGTGCATTATTCTAAACAATATCAGATGATTCTCCAAAACCGTGAACATAAGAACTTGGCGTTGCAAGCCAATTTTAAATGTCCTAGTTTGCGAACCAAAATGACCAAATCTAACATCGATCAGTCCTATAGAAGTCACGATTCCTCTCTTAGTCAGACATTCGCACGGACCGAAGTGGGATCCTTTATGATCTTGACATTTGTTACAAATTGTTTCAAAGCCCGTGATTGAATTTGAATGGTGCCCTTCGCAGGCCCCGATATCGTGTCATTAGGTAACTCTTTCGGGCCATCCGGTTGATCTTGAACTTTGCTTTGTAATGGTAACGTAGAAATGGCAATTGGGTATTTGATGGTGAATTATTTGTAATAATTCTAGTTAGAATGGTGCTGTTTTGTGCTCCAATTTTTTTCTGATTACAGTGAAAATTATAAAATGTTCTATTTTGAAAGGATCTTTTATTATTATCGCAAAAATAACCGATTTTTAAAAACGAAGTATCTACAGAATAGCTATCTCGCTCAAACAATACCACCAATACAATGCGAATTAAAACCTGCTATATTTTGTATCATCAACAAAAGAACGCCGCGCCGCCGTGCCCGCGTCGAACAAAGCACAAACGTTTTTATTAACAAATAAGTGACAATAAAAACAAATGAAATGGTACCAGCAATTAATTGACACGCGTGTAGGCATACAATCGCATAATTAAGATCGTCGAGCGTGGGTGACGTGATTCGCCGTACATACCCGTGTCCCGAACATTGCGCACAAATCGATGGTATACATTTTTAATTCTGCCACAGCGCAGCTACATCCCCTACAATACAAAATCCAAAAGTACAGTGTAACCAAACGTTCCATACAAAATTAAGTGCCGAGAAATTCATGGATTGGAAATTCTCTTCGTGTAGGTGGCTTGAATTATGAATGCAGATAACCGAGAGTGGGGTTGCATTAATTAAATAATTATGACATATTGTACGACCGTTTCAATGGGAGGGCGCAACTGATAAGGAATTGGTATGGAAACGCTCATTACTAATTCTGAACACCTGTTTAGTTAGTTATGATTTGATATCTATAGAACTTCGAATCGTTAAGTGTTCCATTACTATGAGTTTTAAGGGGCAAAGTTTGAGTACCTACTGCAACCCTTCTAATCAATATATAATCCGATAAAGTTTTTGCTGTAGGTACAACAAACAGTTTGGAAAATGATTTGGGTTTATCCCTTTTACCCCCTGATGTACCCGAGTCTGTTCGTCCTGGGCATGGTCGGATATACTAGATTGGCAGTAAAAAGAGACGTCACGCTGGTCACGTATGTGGCTCACGTACTGCTAGGGTTGCTGGACCACGCGGAGGTGCTGGAAGTGGCTGCCAGACGGGTGCGTTGGTACACACCACCGCGCCGCCCCGCTCTGTTAGACGTGCCAGCGGCTATGACTAACCCACTCAATTTTACCACTAGGTCACGAGCCACACTCACCCACTGCCCACTGCTCTCAAAACGGTGAAGGAAAACATCGTGAGGAAACCGGCATGTCCTAGGACAAAAAATTAGAATACATGTGACATCTACCAACCGGCACTGGGCCTGCGTGGTGGATTACGGCCCACTCCCTCTTAAAGAAAGGAGGCTTGTGTCCCAGCAGTGGACGCATTATAGGCTGATAATGCACGAGCCGCACGTATTATCAATGTTGTTACGGTGTCGGAGGATATATTTGGGCAAAACCTGCCGAAATACATTCAAATCACACAAATAATAATTGAGAGATGTTTGATATTATGTACGGTGTAATTTTTATAATAATTGTTTTGTTAATAAGTACTTATATATATAATTATTTGTCTGTTTGCTTACGGGTCATTTTATTTTTTGGAAAGTGTACCTTCTAAGGCACTGTGTAAGATCGCCTTGGATGAGTCTGTGGAGGTGTTTTAGTTGTAATTTACATAAATAAATAATAAAAAGGGATTTTAGGGCATTTTTCTAAAGTACCTGGAAGTGCTTTGTAAAGATAAGACAATAATTTCATTTTAAAATTAAAATCCAGATTGGAATCCATTTTCCAGATTAAATAAAATGCATTTGTATGCAATGCGGTAGAAGTGGCATTAAAAGCAGACACATAAAAATACACTACTGGACTCGTAAATCAGCCCACCGTGATATGTACATGTATGTAGGTATAACGGTTTAAAACATCAAAACAATGATGAGTCTAAAGAACTCTTTAAGCAGTTTTGAAGTCGACATACTGGCCATCATTTTGGTGTCATCATTGTTCCAAATTTGAAAATTCACGAACATCTAAAAAGTTACAGACCTTTAATCAAAAAAATACAAAGTGGCTCAATTCTGTTGTCCGGAAGTGAATAAAAGTTAATAAGTAATTTGCTTACCGTTCCAAAATAAATTAGAGAGTACTATTTTCTAGGTTCTGTAATTTAATTAGTTTGTGTATGAGCCAGTGCCAGCTAGTCTTTTCAAAACTAAATGCACGTTTAATCAAGTAATAAATATGTATTATAAGTTTCTAAATAAAATTGTTAATATCTTTCAAAGATTATGTGAGGAACGTTTTTATAGATATCGCGACAAATAGGCGCGACACGCGACGCGAATCGCACGTGACACAAAGACACAGCACTTCGCGAGACAGGCGGTAGCTTTGTGTCGCGTACGATCCACAATTTGAAGGAGCCTTTACGCATATTTTTCTAAAGACTGCTTTTCAAATGTCAGACAGCCATCTCTTATCTAAACGACGATGGTGCAAATTACGGTAGCAAATTTTAAAATGTTTTAATTATACACTTTGATTCACACAAAATAGGTAACTAATATTAAGTTTATTTGCACTCTGTTATAGGTTTTAATTTAAAACTACAGATAAAAATACCCAAACATTTAATTGGGAAAAATATTTGTTTTAATTCTTGCATAACTTAATAGATTCTGAATTCTAAGAGCCTTTAGTTTTATTATCAGTATGTGTTATCATCACCTAATTCTGAGATTGCTGGTTAACTTGTAATTGGCGACTGTGTAAGCCCAAAGCTATTGTTACCTATAATACATAAGATGATTATACACGGAAGCTGTTGGTGTGCCTTTATAAATAAATAAATATAAAGAAATAGATGGCGCTGATAATATTATGATGGTAGTGGATTATGGCCCACACCCTGTCACAGAGAGGATGCCTGTGTCCCAGCAGTGGAAACATTATAGGCTGATTATGCTGATAATGAAATGATTGTCTTCGTTTTAGGAGCTTTTCCATAGATTTTGATTTTACAGTATTGTAAGACGACATTACAGTGTCTAAGACAAAAATAAAACAAATTGAAAACCTTCTCTTTTAAATGTTTTTCCATCCTAACTCGCAAGACACCAGTGCTGCAGGGGAGTCTGTTGCGTCACTTCGTGTTCCCAGCTAAAACACTATGAAGTGGTGAAGGGTTTTGGGGGACTGTCTTATGTAATGTAGTCGTTTAAAAAGCGCTGGTTCTCAGCCTAATTTGAATAAATGACTTTTGATTTGATTTTGATTTTAATCCACCCGAATTTCGACACACATGGTATCAAAGTTAAATTAACATTTCGAAAAAGCCTTCAGTGTGCACACATCTCAACCACTCTTGTGATTTTTTCCACATTACATTCTCGGGCGGTGTCCCAACACCCTAATTTACATTTTAATTGTTCGCTGGCCGTCGAATCAATTTGACGTTCCAGGCTAACATTATTTAAAATAAATTCTTTATAATATCTAATGTCTATATTACTGAACTGGATTCTTCTAATGTCTTATCTTACGATATAATAAATTGAGATTTAGTTCGTACTAATGGCCCGCTTTATGTGCCGTGTTTAAATTCAAATTTCGGTTACTTATAGTTAATTTTGGATATAAATAGTTAAAACTTGTCTATTTCTTATCGAATTTTATTAATTTAGGCAACTTCTGTTTCAAAATGTTTAAAGAACCTCAATGGAATAGATAAGTAATTCAAATCAGTTTTAAGAATGACTTTTTAGGTTATTATTATGTTACATTCATAGTTATTAAACCGAAGTTGATAATTAAGAACAAACCAACATTAATACCGAGAATGTCCTAACAATTTAACAGTAATTTCTCCCATAATCCGTTGTCATTAAAACTCTCATTAAAATACCAACCACAGTAACTTAACCACAGGACTAATTAAATAAATAATAAGAAAGTAATAAACCAGCAGAGCACAATAATCAAAACAAAATAACATATAAACAGAGTTTAAAAGCCTCATTATAATGGAGCACGTGTTGATTACGTCACTGCTTTTGACTGATCACTTCCTTGGACGAGCTTTACCAACTTAACTTTACACACCAAACATGGTAACCTAACTCCTATTTGTAGTGGCATACGAGTTACATTAGAATTCTTCAGTTGTAATTATAATTAAAAGTGTTTTGTGCAACACGAATCGCTAGCGCTGTTCAATCCGGCGTGGTGGGAGTTCGCGGTAAGACTTTGCATGAACGCAGATTTGTTAAGAAAATGGAGCAATAGTGAAGGAAAGGTGTTAGATGTAATTAACTTTTTAAATTAAAATTGTAATTTATTCTTTACGTACGTGTGTTTGACCTAGCTTTGCACGTAAGGATTGCTTAAAGAAAATTCTGCACAATGCAGACTTCTTGAAGAAAACATTTTGATTTCGAAGCTCGAAGAGAACTAACTTAGAAAGCTCGACGATGATGCTCCAAAAGTCCAAACATCATATAATATTTCCATTCCGTTTCGTTTTAAAAACCAGTACTTTTTCATTGACTATCAAATGACATACTTTTAAACTTCATGACTGCACTGATACAAAAATCATTTGAGGTATTTACCTCAAATGATTTAAACTCACATAGGTACTTTAAATTTTATATTTAGTATTTAAAATCACTACAAATCTTATTAGTGTTTGGAAATTATGACACTATAAAACACATAGGTATATTAATTAATCTGAATCATAAAACACAATGATAATTGAAAAGCAAATAAAGTTGACAATTTCGGGTCATTTATTATTGGCGCAGCGAAAACTGTAGAGTAGCTCGACATATATTAATTGCGCCACGCGGTCGCGGTCGCAATTGTGGTGGCGATTGTGGTCGCATGAATTTTTATGTGGAAAACATGTGTGACAGCAATGTTTGGTTATTTATTTCTAATTTGGTTAATATGTTTAGGGTTATTTATTTATTGTTTGCGTGCGTAAAGTGTGGAGTCGAATAGGTATAAATATTTAAAAGCTTTTGGATTCGTAGTGATTTTGAATTTAATTTTACAAATTAACTCAATGCTCTAATGTTAAGAAGATATTATTATCTTCTTAACATTAGAGCATTGAGTAAAATGAGGACTTCACTTTTGTTTAAGGGTAAGTCGCTGTAAAACGACATACTTAAGGTTTAAAGTTCGTAAGAAAAAAAAAACGAAAACCTTGCATCATGGCATTCATCAGTAGGTACTTTAATAATAATATGTAAATAAATAAAAAAATCCTCTTTTAAATCTTTAAATAATTAAAATAAGATATTTTTTTTACTCAAAACAGTGGCATTTCACACCTGGGCAATATGCGAAATAACAATTAGTGTTTTGCTGCCATCACATAAATTCACCATTTTACTTAATAATAATAATCAGTCAACACTTAGTTACTTACATAAAATGAATCAGTCAACAATCAGTTTTAATTTTTTTGTATATTTTTAATAATTTGTCATTGTTGAAGTTATTTTAATATTTTGTACTTTTAATTACCCGTTTCTAATCAGTCGAACATATCAGTTATAATCACACAATATTGGGCAATTTCCTCTCTGGCCACAATCTTCATGCATCCATTTCTTGCATGAAAAGCATTGCAACCAATCCTTCTTCTCCACTGGTACTGGTAGAATCATCTGGAAGTGAATCAGCTGATGATTCGCTCTCACTTTTGTTAATTGTTTTATTTTCTTTTTGGGTGGGGCTTTTTTGGCTTGTTTTTCTTTTCGTTAAATTGTTGTTCGCCTGAGTTCTTCAATGTGGTCTTTATTTGTTAGCAGTTACGCATGTTGTTTGCGGGATGATGTTTTAGGCTGACGCATCAGTGTAATAGGTCTGATTGATTTGAAACTAGACGTACTAGATTAGGTTCAGGTTCAGTGGTCGGGGTAAAATGCCACATGGCATCATGCCCCACTGTGTCAAATGGCATATCACCCTAACACATGGAACTACCTGTAACATATCGTCAAAAAAATGGCGTACTCTCGATCGAATAAAGCAACCTAATTGAGCAGGTCATGAAGTAAATCATAATAAATCAACACGATCTGTTTGCAAGAAATGTTTGATTGGCCTTCTAAATAACTTAAATTTTATAAAAAGTATAGTATTTTCAGTTCTTACCTTAAAATAAAGATAAAAACTGTGAACGCTCATTACCTTTATTCTCTATCTTTGCAATCCTAATGAATAAATCCATTTAAACCTACTATTAAATTTCCTAAAATTGTAGAAAATTCGAGACATCCTTTTTCTTATTCATTATATTTAAACAGCTTATCTTGAGGTTTACAAAAGCCTCTTAGCCCATTATACACTGTCACATTTTGATCGTTTTAATCCTTAAAAGGGGTCATTGTTCTAATAATTATGAACAACTTTTACTATGGGACCAACCCTGAAATCGTGATAACGTGATCGATTGTATTCAGCTGATCCACACATTTATGTTCGCATAACTTGATATAGAAATCAAATCAAAATCAAAAGTCATTTATTCACTGGATTCTATATAGTAATAAGTAATTAACATTACGAAACACAAACATATTAAAATTATTTGACATATGTCAGCTAGCACACGCCAATATTTAAAACTTTACTCAAGCAGAAATAAATAATAAAAACAAAAACGCAAACAGAACTTAATACATAATAAAAACCCTCGAGGCATAAAGGGCGTGCCCGCTTACATATGCAATGCTGCATTATGTTTATATATATAGCTGTAACTTGTAGCCACAAATGATAAACTAGGACCTTCGAAGTAAAATATAGAAATATTAATTACTAATAACAACAACAAAACCATAGCCTTCAAGAATAGAATAGAATACTCTTTGATAAGTACACCACAAAATTACAGATACAAATGTAGCATGTTTACATAGGGTGACACAATGGGCGGTCTTATCGCTAAAAGCTTAATCTTTTACAGACAATCTTTGGATGGAGTAAAGGGAGAAGGAGAGACAATACTGCAGGTAGTCAGTGTGGTGTACACACGGCTACACATCAAGCTATACAAAACCAGTTTACGCTGGTCTCGCATCGTACGGAAATCCTATACAATGTGAGATCAGCTTATACTGGAAATTTATAGCTTGATGTGTAGCCGTGTGTACCAATTACATATATACAATTAAAACATACATACATAAAACATAGACTTATCTACGTATGTATATATATATACAATAATAAACATGAAACAAGAGCAAGAAAACCATATGTAGATACTGATGATGTTTAAGGAGAGAGGAAGTATTTTTAACCAGAATTTTAAAAGTGGACAAAGATCGAGCACGCCTTATCGACACGGGCAAGGCATTCCATAACCGTACTCCTTGAACTGTAAAAGACTTGTCATATAAACTGGTGGAATGCATTGGCATCTAGTCTTAAGTTTTCCGATGACTTCTGAGGGGTAATTCCCGTAATTTTAAGAACGTTCACAGTCCGATCTCAGTCTCAATCTGTCAAAAATACAATCAATTTACATACATTTTTGACAAGTTTTTGACATTAATTGTCGCTGAGATGAGATTGCGACTTGAATTTGAACGTTTTTTAAGTACGAGAATTGGCCTACAGATATCTATTGTTTGTCATAAAGGAACTTGAAACTTTGACCATAATGTATAGATTTTTTCCTAGACCACTTTTATTTAGAATTTTAATTAGTTAGCAGTTAGTACGTGATAACGTGACTGTGAGGTTTGAACAAAAAGGTGTGTATCTACACTTATTATATACTATACAGCGTTTAACATAATTAACGCAAGACCTCATACACCCCAATTAGAGTATTGAGTTAAAAGCATAATACAATGACCAATTTTTTTTAAAGCTATCTATTATTATTAAGAAAGTCGTGTTGACCCTAGCATTACTTTATGCATTTAAAATTGAATCTTATTGCCTTGAAATAAGATTTAATTATCTCTCTCTAATCGGCGGTAAAAGAAATGTTTTTTTTTTTAATACCCTTATTGATAGTTACTGAAATGGATTCAGTAGTCAATTATGACCAAACTACTTTCAGGACTTGCGTTTATTCTGTTACACCTTGTATATATTAATTTAATAAAGCTCTATAAGCTCCTGCTTATTTATATCTGAAAATACCTGTCGGATTTGAAAATACTTTTAGTAATTGATAGCCCAATTCTTGAGGAATTTTAACATATCGCTACAACCCTTAAGAACCGAGCAAAAAGAAAACAGTCAGAAATGACGTTAAGGTAAAGCGAATTAGTAGCGCGGGAGATGCGATGCGATGCGGCAGGTCATCAGCCGCGGGAGTTTTATAAAAATGTGGCTGTTATTTTAGTATGTAGTGTATATTGTGACTTCCACGCGAACGAAGTCGAGGGCTAGTGGCTAGTAATAGTATAATAGTCGTTTATCGTTTATTTATTCAGAATGTGACTATGTGCGCGTGGCGACACAAAAAGTGACTCTAATTCCTGGTAGTTAGTTGTTTTGCTCACATAAATTTCATTTAATGTTTCCTTATTACTATGTTCTGTGTTTATTGAACAGATTATGTACATATTGATAAAAACAACGTTCTGGAGTGATGAAAACCTAATGTAAAGTCAATGTAACGCCGAGTGTTTGAAGAAAAAAGTGGAATCTATATTTTTTTTTTTTTTTTTTTTTTTTTTTTGAGGATGGGAAATCATCAAATGACTCCTCCCGCTCTGGGTGGAGCGGAAGGGAGTGTCAGACTCTTACTGACTAAAACCCACCCGTGTTCCTTCCTTGGCCCTTTATGTTCCGGGTCAGCGGTACCCCTTTTGGATGATCCCGCTTTCCCGGCAGGCTTGGGCCCTAGTGGGCCCCCTCTATGATGCTGACATCTCTTTGAGGCGCGCGTGGAACACGTACGCGCCGTCCAGCACGGGCCTGGTCCTGATCGGACGGTGAGCTACCCATTACTCACCGCCCGCAGGCCCGCGCCTACGGTGGCCGGGAGTCGTCACGCGGCTCCCGACGCCCGGAGCGTCCACCGCGGCGGCTTGGACGGGAGACTCTCTCCCTCTCCCGTCCCGCCACCTCCTTCGCTAGCATGACTGCTTCGCAGAAGGAGGCGACTGCCTCCCACTCCCCCTCGCCCCGGACCATGGCTTGAACCAAGGCCGGGCGTGAGAGATCACCGCCGCTGCCGATCGCCTCTACGAGGACACGGCGGTGCTCCGCCCATGCAGGGCAGGCCCCCACCGTATGCTCCACCGTGTCCTCGGGGCGATCATCGCAGTGGTGACACCCGGGCGTTTCCTCCCGCCTGATGATGTGCAGGAACCTCCCGAAACTTCCGTGTCCGGTGAGGACCTGCGTCAGGCGGTAGGTGAGGACGCCGTGACGCCTCTCTAGCCACTCCTCAAAGAGGGGTCTTACCGCCGCTATCGTGGCGTGCCCTGCGCTGGGTTGCGACAGTCGCTCTTTCCATGCCGCCATGAGATCGCGCCGGAGGTCCGTCCGCTCCGCCGCGATTTGCCGCGGAAGCGGGGTTTCCCCCCGGCGTAGTGCCTCCGCGCGCCACTCATACAGGCGCGCGAGGACTATCGCCTCCAGATCCCACGGCGGCAGTCCGGCAAGGAGGCTTGCCGCCTCGCCCGAGATCGTGCGGTAGCCCCGGATCAGCCTTACGGCTACCACCTTTTGGGGCGCGTTCAGATAGTGGGCGGCTCTCCGCCGCAGTGAACGCGCCCACACCGGGGCCCCATATGTAGCCATGGACCGCACGACCCCCGCGTAAAGCCTCCGGCAGGAGGCGTTTGGACCTCTCAGGTTGGGCAGGAGCCGCTTGAGGGCGGCCCCAGTCCGTTCCAGTTTGGGGGCCAAACGTCGGAAGTGCTCCACGAAGTTCCACCGGCTATCGAGCACGAGTCCTAAGTATTTCATCGTGGACTCGACGCCGATTTGAACCCCTCCTGCCGTTAGTTGGGATCCCGATGGTGGCCTGTTCCGGGGCCCATGGAAAGACATGGCCTCGGACTTGTGCAAAGCCACCTCGAGACCCAACTGCCGGATCCTCTCCACGACTATCGCAACCCCGCGTGTCATCGCGTCGGCCGCCGCCTGATGCGACCTCCCCTGCGCCAGGACCAGCGTGTCGTCAGCGTAGCACACCACGCTGACGCCATCAGGGAGGTCGGCCCGCAGCACCCAGTCGTAACCGATGTCCCACAGGAGCGGCCCTAGAACCGATCCCTGTGGGACGCCGCACGACATCTCTCGCCGGTTCCACTCCCCATCGCGACCGGGGTAGATGACGGCTCTGTCCGTCAGATATGCCTCGACTATTCGACGGAGGTAGGTTGGCACCCGGTGATACCGGAGTGCCTCCCCAATGCAACTCCAGGGCAGGGTGTTAAATGCGTTGGCGATGTCGAGTGACACCGCCACAACAACCCTGCCCCGAGACACCGCGTCCCCCGTCGTGAGGGCTCTAACGCGCATGATGGCGTCCACCGTCGAGCGCCCCTTGCGGAAGCCGAACTGACTATCCGCAAGATCCGGCCCCGTCCTCGCCAGGTGCCCGACGAGGCGGCCTGCAATTACTCTCTCAAAGAGCTTGCCGACCTCGTCGAGCAGCACAATGGGCCGGTATGCGGACGGAGAGTCCGCAGGGCGCCCTGGCTTCCGAATGAGGACCAGCTTCCCCGTCTTCCAACGGAGTGGAAACTGGCCTCTCTCCATACATGCGCTTAAGAGCGCCTCCAGTCGAGGCCCAAGAGCCGTCGAGGCCAGGACCCAGGCTTTCCCTGGCAGGCCGTCGGGTCCTGGGGCGGTATTTTTGGCCTTCAGCCTACCTACCGCCACTCTCAGATCTACCCCGGTCACTTCAGGGGTGTCGTCGTCGTCCGCGTGGTCCGCTTCAGGCACCGCGAGCGGCGGAGCCATGGGCGGGGGAGTATGCTCCCCCCGTGAAGGGAACAGAGCGCTCACCACCTCCTCCACCAGCTGGGGGCGGAGACTCTGCGTCAGCGGGGGGGCCCAGGTGCGGAGTTTATTCCGCACCATTTTGTAAGGGCGCCCCCATGGATCTCCGTTCAGAGTCTCCACCAACTCCTCGCGGGCCGTATATTTGGCCCGCTGGACAGCCTCTTGGAGGGCGGTCTTTGCCGCTCTGTATCCCTCGTACAGCTCCGCCTCCGTCGCTTCCGCATCCGGAGGGCGGATGCGGAGCCTACGGTGCCTGGAGTACAGGTGTCGCACTGCGACGCACGCCTTGCGTAGCGTCTCCAGCTCCTGCGACCACCAGTACACCTGACGTCGGGCGCTTCCTGGACGGACTCGGGGCATTGCCACGTCGCAAATCTCGGACATGGCCTCCCGGAACCACTCCGCCTCATCGTCAATATCGGCAGGCCTGTCCGGTGATGACACCCAGGCCTGCACGATCGAGGCTTCCAGGAGGAGCTCCCGGTCCATCTGCTTCAGCGCCCACCGCGGACCACTCGGGGCCTGTTGGACCGGCGCGCTAGAGGTCTGGGCGGAGACGTCGAACCGGATATACCGGTGGTCGGAGTAGGTCTCCACCTCCTCCATGACGCGCCAGTCAATGACACGCTGTGACAGAGCGGGGCTGGCAAACGAGATGTCCACCACAGACTCACCCCGCATCCGCACACACGTAGGAACAGAACCCCGGTTTAGGACGACCAGGCCTGTCTCCAGAGCCCAGTCCTCTACCATCCTGCCCCGCACATCAGTGTAACGGGAACCCCAAGCCGGATTTTTGGCGTTGAAGTCCCCGAGCACTAGCACGGGGAAGCGATGGTACCCGGCGACGACGACACTTAACTCTGTTAAAGAGTTCTGGAACTCGGCGAGAGTTCGGCTCGGAGAGAAGTACACTCCCACTACTACTATCTCCCCGAACCGTGCTGCTACGCACCCCTGTCCCTTCGTGACACCTTCGAGGGATGGGGTGCCGGCGGCGGCCGACGAGATTATGGTCACTGAGCCGCTCAGGTCCTCAACCCAGTCATCCCTGGGCAGGACAAAATACGGCTCAGCGACCACGGCAATGTTAATCGACCACTGCGCCATGCTCTGGAGCAACAGGTCCTGAGCGCAGGCGCAGTGGTTGATGTTCGCCTGGAGGAGTCTCAATGGAGCCGTTACTCCTCCATTTCAGTCTCCTCCCGGGTGGCGGCAGTGGCGGCAACGGTGGCAGTGGCACTGGCCGCGGTGACGGTGGTTGTGGCAACGGCGGCGGAGGGCCTGCCTCTCCTCCTGGTTCCGGCGGGTGGAGCGCAGGACCTACTGCCCGCCCGGTGATTGGCCGGCTTGCCAGCACCCGCACATGCTGTGCAGTGCGGCGCGGCTTCGCACGAGCCGGCCTTATGTCCGGGCTGACCGCAGCGGAAGCAGAGAGTGCTGCGGTCCACCTCCGAGGTGCACTGGACGCCAACGTGGTGCCCCACATGGCATCGGAAGCACCTCAGAGGTCTGGGTTCCAGCAGTTTAACCTGCGCCGAAACCCAGCCCACCAGAAGCCTTCGGCCCTCCACAATCTTTTTCGCCGCCGTCACGGGGCAGCTTACCGTTACGGTTCGCATACCCGCGGGGTCCGGACGTATGGTGCCCGCCTTCACCTGGTCGGCCAGACACCCGCCCGTCCTGACGACGGCGGCTACCACCTCTCCCTCCGTTACGGAGTCATCCAGGCCCAAGACTCGCATGTCTGCGCACTTGACGGGCCTGGAGACTCGAGCCTCGTCCGCATTGAGGGACGCCCTTAGCTTCTCAGCGAGGGCGTCAGCGGTGGGGCCACTCGTCACACCGGGGATCTCCAGCATGCGGGCGCCAGTTGCGGTCACCCTGTGCCGGAGGCCCTCGGTGATCCCGAGCTCCTGGAGGTCCACCGTCTCCCTCGCCTTGGTGAGCACGTCACGGTACGTCACGCCCCTCTTAACCGCGTCCGGCTGTAGCGTGATCACTACAGCCGCGGTCTTTGGGGCGCGGAGCCTTGCCGCGACGGCTCGCTCCTTGTGGCGCCGCCTTTGCCCCTTTTTTCTGGCCGCCTTGGCCGCCTTCTTTTTCTGCCCGACCACCTGCCACCCGGCGTCAGTCGTGAGAGATTCCTGTGGCCGGGAAGTAGGCTCTGGGGCCTGCGCCTCCCGTGCCGTCCTGCCCTTCCTCTTTAGAGCCCCAGCTGGTGTTTTGCTGGCCGGCGTCTGCGTTGCCGGCGCCGGGGCTCCACCGGCCGACGCAGATTTTGCCTGGGCTCCGCCTGCCGACGCCTTGGCTCCGCGTGCCGACGCCGGTTTGGCCGGCGGCTGGGCCCGGCCAGACGACGCGGGCTTAGGGGCGGCGGCTCCCGCAGCAGCCGCATACGAGGCCACCCTCGGCCCCGGTGCTGACCTGCCCGCTAGTGGTGGGCGCAGGACTATGCCCTCCAGGACGGAGAACCGCGCCTGGAAGGCCGCCAGCTCCTGCCGAACCAGATTGAGGACCTGGTTCTCCTCCGGAATGGGCTGGCTTGGCCGAACGGGCTGGCTTGGCTCCTGTTCCGCCTGCAACTGCCCGCTGCCGGTGGCCTTCAGGCCAGCCAGGTCCTCCCTGAGCCTCCCATTCTCCTCCCGGAGAAGTTTCGTGGCGGCCGTCAGGCGAGCGACCTCCGCCCGCAGTTCGGCCACTTCGCCGCCCGAAGGCCCGTCGGTTTTGGCCGCCTCCACCGCCGCCATGATGGAGGCCGTTGCCGCGACCACGGCCCTGCTTTTGGAAGACTTGATCTTCTTCAGGGTCACCTTCCGAAGCTCAGCCTCCACTACCTCCTTGAGGCTGGTTGTACAGGCCTCACTGTCATTGTCGCCGATGTCGTCGGGACCACTCGACAGGCTCGCCTCGTCGCCCGAGGGCCCGGAAGCGACTGCACGACCATTCGACCCCTCCTTTGCGGGTTCCTCCGCTAGTTCCGCTGCCTCCCGGGCTGTGAGCCCCCTCCCCCTGCCTCGCTCTTGGACCCCCCCTCCCCGCCTACCGGTGGGGATTTTTCGAGCCGAGGCTCTCTCGCCATCAGAGGACGACCCCTGGCCGTCCACTGATCTTGGCCGCTTACTGAAGAACCTGATATTCTTCTTCTTAGTTTCAGCGGCCAACTCCTCCGCGCGGCGGTTGCTCAATGAGCCTCCCGTGCTCGCGCCACTTGGCGCGGTGTCGGGCTCCGACCCCGCACCACTCCTCCCCTCTTCGGTTTTTTGTTTTTTATTTAACTTTTCCATATTTGATCCCACAAGTGGAATCTATATTACCTAGTAGTTTTGTTTGAGATTAAAACTTAATTGTATATTTTATTTCAACACGATTTGAACAATTCTACTCAAACTGAAATTATGTAAAATAATGTAGACCTAATCTCTTAACTTAGAATTACATAGATTATTATTAGCACCCAGTTCACTTTAGACCCTGCGACACAAGGTATCCTATTGTGAGATTAAGGGCCACATTTAAATAATTTTAATAATTATCTTATGGAAAATTAAACGTTTTATTTTTAGGTACTTATTATCACTACTAGCTCGTGCCCGCCACTTCGTCCCCGTGAAATTTCTTGTTCACCCGACTCACCCCGTCACATCGCATCGCATCGCCCGTGCAATTACTTAATTTTCGCTTAGCATTTTTCTGCCTTTTCCCCTTGCTCCTTAGGGTCGTAGCGTAGAGGTAAATAGCCTATAACCTTCCTCGAGACTTTTTCGGACATTTCCCTTTACTTGTGCTGTGAGACCTTGCTTCTTGCCAAATTTCATGATTCTAGGTCAACAGGAAGTACCATATAGATTTTGATTTATTTGCGAGTATCAAAATAATGTCTCATTAATCGCCATATTTTTTTATTTCGTTCACTTCGCAGCTTATTTTTTTTAGAACACCAAGGGATCGTAGACTTATGTATTAATTTCAACATGATACCTCCACACATTCCTGCGAAAAAGGGTTTTCTCAGACTGACAGACAGACAAACAGACGAACAGACAGGCGGACAACGAAGTGATCCTATAAGGGTTCCGTTTTTTCCTTTTACCACAAAAGGAAAAAACGGAACCCTTATAGGATCACTCACTTTTTAGGGTTCCGTACCACACGGAACCCTAAAAAGCGTTTGGTACGTTTCCGTTGTATGATTTAACATTATGTATACCTATTTTCGAGTTAATTGAAGCAAGCAGTAAATTCCAAACTTTATAACCTATCCCATCCCGTTAGGAGATCGGTTGGTGCTGTTGGTAGCGACCCTGCCTTCTGAGCCGCTGGTTCCGGGTTCGATCCCCGAACAAGTCAAACATTTGTGTGCATGAACATGTCTGTTTGATCAGTGTCTGGGTGTGTATGTATATAAGTATGTATATCAGTCATCAGGTTACCGTAGTACAGGTTCTACCTAGTTCAGGACCTGAAGACCTTGTGTGGATGTTGTCTCATATTGTTGAAAAACCCTTAATAACGTACCTACTTTTTATGTTTTGTTTTAAATATTAGTAGGTACAAAGTTTCGAGTTAATCCGACAGCGCCTTTACTTACTAACTTTTACACCCTTTAAACTCTAAATCCTCTGTGAGGTGCTGTTTAAAAAAACTAAAAGTTCCTATCTTTATTATTGTTTAAGGAAAATATTGCCAAGTTTCAAGTTTATTAACTCAAGGAATAACATTTTTCATACAAACAAATTCCCCCCTTTTCACCCCTTTAAAGGTCGATTTTCCAAAAACCCTACCCATAATACCCCTACGTCATAATAACTATCTGTGTGCCGAATTTCAGCCCAATGCGGTCTTGAGTTATGTGTTGATAGATCAGTCAGTTATGGTTTCCTTTTAATAGGTATGTAACAAGTTAAGTTTACGATACCTCATGTTAGACGGGTAGAAACAAGTGTTCTCATAAAGGGAGAAGAGTTGAAACCCGAACCACAGTATTCTTAGGCATAACTTAGGATGCCAGGCTTCAATGGGGCCCCCATATACTCGTATGTAGATAATTGTCAAAGAAGCATAGCTGTGCAGCATACGCCGTTAGGAAAATACGTGGTTTAACTGATTTAGAGAGAGCCCGTTTAGTATACTTTAGTTATTTTCATAGTGTAATGTCGTACGGTATTCTGTTGTGGGGAAATGCCGCTGATATTCAGACAATTTTTGTTTTTACAAAAAAGGGCAATTCGTTCAATTTATAAAATAAGTCCCAGACACTCCCTCAGAGACAAATTTAAATAGATTAATTAATATAATGACTGTGCCTTCTCAGTGTGTTTATGAAAATCTTTTGTATGCACATAAAATATTAATATGTTTAAAAATACAGTGATATCCATAATATCAATACTAGGAACAAAGACACATTTGTTGTTCCTACAACCAGGCTCAAGAAAATAGGTGGCTCGTTTAGATGAAAAATTTAAAGAGATTAATATAATGACTGTGCCTTCTCAGTATATTTATGAAAATCTTTTGTATGCACATAAAAATATTAATCTGTTTAAAAAATACAGTGATATCCATAGTATAAATACTAGGAACAAACACAAATTTGTTGTTCCTACAACCAGGCTCAAGAAAATAGGTGGCTCGTTTAGATGTCAATGTATACATTTTTATAATAAACTTCCTAGCCACATTCAAGAACTAAGCCTTAATAAATTCAAATCTTTTATAAAAAGGAAACTATGCCAGAAAGCCTATTATACTGTCAAATACTTTATTGAGGACAAAAAGGCTTGGGAGTGAGCTGTTCCAATAAATTTACACAGGGAATGTTGATTTATTTTATTGTTTTTTTTGCTAACTATTGTACTTTTAATCTTTGCTATAAGTATCTATAATTTTTTACATATACAATGACATGAATATTTACTGTATAAAGTATTATATTATTTTAATTGTTGTGAATGTGAGGACTATGTGGGTTATTATTCCAGTTTTAATCATGTTCTGGCAGTTTGAGTAGTTTATGTGGCCTACCCAAATGTCCTTTCTTTGGTATTGTTCGTCGAATCGTTGAGCTCCTTAAGTTCTGAGTCGAGCTGCACGGTTACTGACAAATGCGTGCACTGTCTGGACAGGTCCACTCAATCTGTGTGGTTCTTTTCTCAAAAGTCCATTTCAGACACCAATCTGCATGGTCCTCAATGATTATGTCCGGATTTTATATACACATTGACATTAATGAATTTTATATACATATACTATGACAAGAGTATTTACTTTGTAAAGTATTATGCTATTATTTTAACTATTGTGAATGTGAGAACTATGTTGGTCATTGCTTTTTTTTTTTTTTTTTTTTACTCTTAGTGTAATCATGATCTGGCAGTTTGAGTAACTTGTGCGACCTACTCAAATGTCCTTTCTTTGGTATTGTTCGTCGAATCGTTGAGCTCCTTAAGTTCTGAGTTGAGCTGCACGATTGCTGACAATTGCGTGCACTGACTGGACAGGTCCACTCAATCTGTGGGGTTCTTTCCTCAAAAGACCATTTCAGACACCGATCTACATAGCCTTCACATGATCTGACCAAGATTCTGTCTGGACTTTAAAAGAGACTGTGACCTCTGAGTTTGTTTCGGCCTTTCTTCTCAGAGTAGTCAGATAGGAAACGCCGACCTCATCTAGTTTAAAAAAAAATATGATTGACGTGTAAAAGTGTTTGTAAAAACCTACTTACAGAAATAAAATCATTTATCATTTATCAGATGCCAATGTATATGTTTTTATAATAAACTTCCTAGCCACATCCAAGAACTTATCCTTAATAAGTTGAAATCTTTTATAAAGAGGAAACTATGCCAGAATGCATATTATATTGTCAAAGACTATATAGAGGACAAAAAGGCTTGGGATTGAGCTGCTCCAGTAAAACACAGGGAATGTTAATTTATTTTAATTTTATTCTGCTTAGTATTTTACTTTAAATCTTTGCTATAAGTATCTATACTCATTTACATATACAATAACATTATATTTACTGTCTAGAGTATTATTTTAATTATTGTGCATGTGAGGACTATGTGTATTATTGTACCAGTTTTAATCATGCTCTGGCAGTTTGAGTAGTTTATGGGCCACCCAAATGTCCTTTATTTGGTCGCTGAGCTCTTTAAGTTCTGAGTTGAGCTGCACGGTTACTGACAAATGCGTGCACTGACCGGACAGGTCCACTCAATCTGTGTGTTTTTTTCCTCAAAAGACCATTTCAGACACCAATCTACATGGTCTTCAAATATTATTATAATATTATTCTAATTATTGTGAATGTGAGAACTATGTCCGTCATTGCTTTTTTTTTCATTTTCTCTTAGTTTAATCATAATCTGGCAGTTTGAGTAATTTGTGCGGCCTACTCAAATGTCCTTTCTTTGGTATTGTTCGTCGAATCGTTGAGCTCCTTAAGTTCTGAGTTGAGCTGCACGATTGCTGACAATTAGGTGCACTGACTGGACAGGTCCACTCAATCTGTGTGGTCCTTTCCTCAAAAGACCATTTCTGACACCGATCTACATAGCCTTCACATGATCTGACCATGATTTTGTCTGGATTTTAAAAGAGACTGACCTGTGAGTTGTTTTCAGCCTTTCTTCTCAAAGTAGTCAGTTAGGAAAAGCCGACCTCATCTAGTTTTTAAAATACGATTGACGTGTAAAAGTTTTTCTACAAACCAACTTACAGAAATAAAATCATTCATCATTTATTGATTTCTTATGAGAGGACTAGAACAGAAAGCAGGAAACATTGCGGGCTCTGGCCAGACCATAAAAAAAAACCCGCAAAATATTTTTATAAGGACAACACTAAATAAACATATCACATTCATACTATCTGCTTAAAACTTCATTACGGATACATAAATCACACCAAAAAGGCTTAACCAAAATACTTTTCGAAAACCTAAATGATTTACAGCCCACTGATAGTACCTATATTATACCGCAGTCTTTGGCGATAGCATATCGGTCTAAAAACGACAAAAAAATATCCCTTTGTTCTTTGTCGCCCTACTCATATGCAAATGTAGTCGGTCCCCAGACTGATTTAGGACCTGCATTACCGATTCACGAAAATGTTGAAAAGTGCAAACTTTTTGGAATAAAACTGTGCTAAATGATTTATATTGAAGTGATAGGTGGACGGTTTTTGTGAAGGTGTTAAAATGTGGGGAATTGTCGGAAACGAAGTTATTTATGTTTATTTCTTGTATTTTTCTCTGTAGGTAAGTGGTGGTTCAAAAGTACAATTTTGGGGTGATTGTGATAGATTTGATATAGAATTTTGTAGTATAGTTTTTTTTTCTTGCAACCTCTGCTATCTTATAACTAATGTATTTTTTTTATATTTATGTTTGTATAGTTGTTACAACTTATATTTAATGCATTTCGTTTTTACCTTAGGCCATCACTGTATTTGAGAATGTTGGTTCACCTATCATTGGCAACTGTATAAGCCCTCAACTATTATCTGATACTGTTATTTGATATTTTGTATACAGAAGCTGTTGGTGTACTTTTATTAATAAATAAATACACCATCTAGGTTATAAGGAGAAATCCTATTTTAGTTTTGTTCAATTCAATATTTTAGCACTTATAATTTCCTCTTTGAAAATAAGGAAGTCCTCTTCCAACTACATTTTTCAACTTGCATAAATCTTTCAACTCATATCGCAATGATGACGTCCACACTTAACAAGTTGCCGAAACATTCCTTTTAAAACTCCACTTCATATATCAGTCGAGACTCGAGAGTCGCCATATTTAACACTTACAGGGACTTATGGCATTTGATATCGTACGACTAATCGCTCGCCACTTTCTTTGGACAAGACGTGACACCCCGATCATATTGTTACTCTTTATCGGCTTCACTCGGCAAGTTTCGTGTCGATTTGGGCACTGATTTACAACATGCCTTGTTTAGCTTCACATAATGACAGTAACTGGAAGATAGTGTCGTTTTTATGTAAAGTTACGATGCTTGATGTAACAATAGAAAATGATAGTTAGATCAGCAAGATCGGTTGTCTTTCATATTTTACTGCAGGTCTCGAAAGTGGGCTTAGATAGAATTATTTATAGATACTAGCTCTTTAACTTGAAATTACAAAGAATTGACCATTGTCCTATTACGCATTATCAAAAGTGTCAAGGGATCCCGTACGTTTTTGCTAGGTACTATAAATCTGGTTATATAATTATGTTTTTTTTGGATTTGGATGGATAATGTGAATGTTGACATTCAAAAGTGCCTTGTATGTGCCTATTTGAAATAAATGCTTTGACCTTGATACTTTTTTACTAAATTCCGTCATATGAAAAGGGAATAGTTTTTGAATTTCGGTCAAAAGATGAAAATTTTATGTCGAGTCGTATTCCTACATAATGCCTATATAATCCCGCTACGGGTTTGAGGACAAATCAGTAAAATGTCTGCCATAATTCTGAGTTGAATCAATACAAAAAAACGTAGAAGACGAAAATGAGCCGAGAAGAAATGATCAGAGCCGTGGGAATGTTGGAAGCTGGTTCTCGGCAAAGTGCTATGGTAATCGCTCTGGACACTACGCAGAATGTTATAAGTCGCGTTTGGACACGTTACCGCATCACTGGCAGCGTAGCAGAGCGACATGGAGAACGAGCTCGCATCTTCGTACGCAGACAAGATCGTTACATACAAATGAATGCATAACGAAATCGTACAATGACCGCGATGATATTTGTTACGAGGCTTCTTGAGATAGCTCTTCAGGGATGTTAATTTCCATTCCCAAAGGCTGCTACGTGTACCACCTATTGAGCCCCGCAATCGCAGAGCCCATTGTAAACATGGGCTCATGAACACAGAAATTGGGCAGAAGAAGTTTCGTTTTTCTGATGAATCTCGCTTTGGTATGAGGCCAGGTATAGCCTTACTCGGTATTGGAAAACCCCCGGATGTTTTAAAATCATGCCAGCAAGTCCATGCATGCAGTGGTGAAACAATCATGATATGGGCGGGTATTTGGATCGGCGCAAGAACCAAACTGATTTGGTTAAGAGGCATTCTCAATGCACAGATTTACGCTGAAACGAGTGTATCGATAAATCATTTTATTTCTGTAAGTAGGTTTGTACAAACACTATAATTACACGTCAATCATATTTTAAAAACTAGATGAGGCGGCGTTTCCTATCTGACTACTCTGAGAAGAAAGGCCGAAACAAACTCAGAGGTCACAGTCTCTTTTAAAGTCCAGGCATAATCTTGGTCAGATCATGTGAATACCATGTAGATTGGTGTCTGAAACGGTCTTTTGAGGAAAAATCATACAGTTTGAGCGGACCTGTCCAGTCAGTGCACGCATTTGTCAGTAATTGTGCAGCTCAACTCAGAACTTAAGGAGCACAACGATTCGGCGAACAATACCAAAGAAAGGACATTTGGGTAGGCCACATAAATTACTCAAGCTGCCAGATCGTGATTAAAACTAACTGAGAAAACAAAAAAGTAATGAACCACATAATCTTCACATTCACAATATTTAAAATAATATAATACTTTACAAAGTAAATACTCATGTCATTGTATCTATAAAATTCATCAATGTCAATGTGTATATAAAATTTCGGACATAATCTTTGAGGACCATGTAGATTGGTGTCTGAAATGGTCTTCTGATGAAAGAACCACGCAGATTAAGAGGACCTGTCCAGTCAGTGCACGCATTTGTCAGTAACCGTGCAGCTCAACTCAGAACTTAAGGAGCTCAACGATTCGACGAACAATACCAAAAAAGGACATTTGGACATTTATCAGATGTTGTCATTCCTTTGCGGAACCAAATTGGTGCTTTATTTTTGCTTATGCATGATGAAGCACGTCGTCACAGTGCCAGAGTCATTACAAACACACTTGTCGCAGCTAATATCATACGTCCTACCATGGCCTGCTCAAGTGCTCAATCGCCAGTCTTGAATCCCATTGAGCACGCATGGGATATGCTTCAAAGAAGGGCTCTGCCAAATATGGTTGCCGTACACACACCAGAAAATCTTTATCGCCTGTTACAACGGACGTGGGCGGCCATTCCGCAACGTGATATCGATGAACTCATATTGAGTAGTATGCCGGCCGAATCGCTGCGATTATATTTTACGCGTTAACGGCGGAAAAACCAACTACTAATTGTTTATTTTACGCAAAAAAAACCTTTTATGTAATATGTTTATCTTTTTATCACATTTTATTGTCAGGATTAACTAAAGTGAAAAATCCAGAATAAGAAAAATCGCGAAAAGTCTATATTAATGCAAAAGCAGACAGTACTTCGTCGAGCTACACATACGAAAACATTTTATTTAATCAATCTAACTAAAATTTTATTTTATTTCTATAGGGCAATTTTTTTTTAAATACCTTGATTCCTAGTCACTTTTGGTGTGTGTAGTTACCTATACAAAAAAATAGACTTTTTTCGTATAGGTACTTGAATATAATAGGAAAAATACAGCGTTACCGGATCACAGTTTCCAATATTGAGCAGACTTATCATTTAAAACCGTTTTTTAATATTTTTCGTTCACAAGTTGATTTGCTGAACTATACAAAGTCTCCCAAAGCAGCTTTATTTCATCCCTTATAAGGAAACCAAAAAACAGAATATACCCGAAATCCAACTGCGCAAAAAAATTGTAAACCTATAAATCCACTTCGATCTATGAAAAGGTATAATACCCATCTATCTAGTTGAAGGCAACATCATTACGTTATCAACCTATAAACTTGGTAAGGACATTATGAAATATGGTCTGAAGAGACTTTCTGCCAGGCAAAACATTTTCGAAGCAAAACAAACGATTTTCAATACAGACATCATTAATTTCATCCTAGTTCCAACATGCTAACATTAAACCTACGTGGACGTCATTCGATTTTGCACTTTACATCGTGGTATTAAGAGTTACGTGATGTAATTGGGTTTGAACGCTGTGTAGAACAAATGGTCGTGTTTTGTTCACTTTTCATGCGTTTATTACATCTTGGCACGGTATGAGAGCACTATTGATTCCGTTTTATCATGGTACTAAGTACTGTTGAGGTGTGTGCATAGGGCTATATGGAGAGGAAATTTGGTAATCAGACTTCTTTGAAACGTGGCACGTCTCTGTATCCGGAGACGTATCCTTTGGCTTGAATTCTTGGCACACCGTAAAAGGATTGCGTTAGATTGGCGGACATTAATTAACTGCATTAAGATGAATGCTATCTTGAATTTAATCTTCTGGATATTTACGAAATAAATATCTTTAAACGTTCTGGTTAAACGTTAATAAACACCCAAATAATCACATCTTCAAAAGTTCTATTCCTAAATACATAATTATACATATAATCATTATTTGCTTATAAGAGCTCCTGATAAGCTGCCTCAGACCACTTCACTGAACAACCCTAAAAGAAAACATGTAAATAACAAAGGCTACCTTTCTATTATAAGACTACATCAAAGGAGATTGGCAGAAACCCACGTATTTTACCGTTTCATAGAATGAATATAAGGACTTGAATGCTACAATAAAGTATAACAAAATATGTAATGGTTAAGACATTTGACTAAGACTGAGATTGGTTAAGACTTTGGATATTAAATATATTATATATGGATATTAAATTGATTTATACATAACCTCAAAATAGACCGCCAAAAATAATACTTAAAGGTCCCTCCTACTTATGAAACTCAAGGCAGACCCTTATAAATTATAAATCATACATTTCACTCAGATAAAGTGGATATATAGTACTTTAATAACTATAGAAGGATTTTTGTGTTAATAGTAATATTTTAAAGTAGGGTGTTCTAAGTTGAGCTAAGAGAACGGCAATTATATATAATAAGGTTTTGAATTATTTTTGTGTATCCAATTGCTATGACGTCACTTATAATAGTAATAACGTAGGTACCTTTTGCGGGATTCAAATCCGATCCAAGATGGCCCATGGTCCATCCACAAGATGGTCGTCAACAGGATAAAAGATAAATAATAATTTATAATAGAATAGGTAAAAAATAAAACAATAGTATTTATACAATTTTTTTTATTCTAATGTTAACAATACATTGTCAAGAAATACCGCATAAGAAATTCCGTCATGTTCCTGCGTGTCGAGCGTAAGCTAAATACCACACTACACTTATGACATGTGAAAAACAACCCACGGTTCTGAGTCAAATGATTAACTCATTTAACTCATCATTATCGTTTTGGCTTTATTGTGTGGCAACACTGACGTAATACGTTAAATTGGCTCTATTTTATGCGTTTTTTTCTTGCAGTAGTGCGTTTTGTTTCTGTAACGGGGCTGCATCCTAAAATTATGGTTTTTTAATTACTCCCAACAACTATTAAAACATTTTAGCTTGGAAAATAACGGATATAAGACCTATAATTTGCATATAACTAGATTTTGAAACGTTTGGATTTGATGAGATACCCAACTCGCCAATCTCCATTTTAATTTTTAATTTGCAGTGAAAAATTATAAACTTAATTTGATATTCTGAATTTTGACAAAAACTTCCTATACTAAATAAACTATCAAACTATTAAAATTAAAATATAAATAAATAACCTAAACTAAGTAAAACTATTAACAAATCAAAATATGGCGTTGAAAAATTCCTCCGCATCGCTGTCGACTGGTAATGTACCCAAGAGACTGGCGGCATTGCCACGTTGTATTGTAATGCTAAGCCTCTGGCCAAGGTAAAGGCCAGTCCTTGGGTCACGGGAAGTGTCAACAAGCCGTTTGGAGATTTCGTTGAACAAACCGTGAGCCCTCGGTCTCCACGGCCCGAGGGTTTCATCCCCAAACGGCTCGAAAATATAATTACCGATAAGGTTATTCTACTTTCGCCGCTTGAGGTTTTTCGCAGCCGAAGCAGCAGCGCCAGCGAAGCATGCCAAGCCAGGAAGATGGGATGGTACAAGAGTATCGACATACATGGCGGCCCACACTAAAGGCCTACCCACCTTCCAAGGAAACAAAGACATGCCATCGAAATTGTAGTTGCATTTTCTTTCAGCAAAACTAAGTGTCAAAAGATTTATTTCAACCATTTTACATTTCGCCAATTTTATCATGAATTTTTTCCTCACCGTCAGAAATCAAGCTTTTGATATATACGTCCTTCACACTTGAATTCAGAAGAATAAAAACACTGTGATCCCTGCCCAATGGTACTTACAATTTGATTTATAGTGCTCTGTCCGCCACATACATGCAAGTTTGAGCGATAAAAGATAAATCACACTAAGATTAATATTGTTTTCCCGAGTGCATTCTTATCTGAGAACATTATGTTGGCAAATGGTTGCAAGCTACTCAAGACAAATGTACTGGACTGGGCTGTTGTTGAATTTTAAAATCAGCCATTTCTGTAGTAATATGTCTTGAGATTGCGGATTGATGATAAATCTTGAGTTGTAATATTTGTCGAACGTATCTGGGACTAGATTTAAGGGAGTATACTTATCTGTAAAGTTCTATTCTTTAATATCATTTTAAAAATAATGTACAGACTAATGCAATACAAGTTATTGGTATGTTCTTTGAAAGATTGATCGATACTGGTGCCGATTCTGTTGTACACCGAACTAAACTAACTAAACTATCACTAAAATTCCTTACTTTTGGCTATGAGAATCTTAACGCTATTCTGCAAAATAAAATCTCTAAATTTAAAAATAATTTTGACACATCTAAAATCAAAGGCAATTGCGACTCCACGTGGTACTTGTTTGCCGTACCATGTGATTTTTTTTAGAGCCGGAGGCGCGCATTATTTTGCAGCCTGACCATGTTTTGTATGGAATTTTTCACTTTTTGTATGGAATTTTTCAATTTTTGTATGGAAAATATGAATTTTTTTTTTTTTTACCAACACATTTTATTTTAGATGTTTCGGGGTCTTATAAAGGGGGTCGAAATTTTCATTATTTTTGCGATAGGACACACCGTTTTCGAGATATAAGCAAAAGAAAAGAAAAAAGGATACGGTACTGTTTTTGCATCTGAAGTCGAGGTGTTGGTGTGAATTTTAGTTCATGACAACTAATTTTACTCCACACATTTTTAATCGCGATTAAAAACAGGCAGATTTAGTTACGACAATCAAAATTTTTGGTGAAAAACGTAAAATTCAGAATAGCAAAATTGCCATTTTCACTGAATTATAATCTCAGTGCCATCTTAGTGCTGTCAAACTAAAATTTGGTTAAGTTGTGTCACTTTAGTCAATTTCAGAATGGGAAATCGTCGTTTGACAGGAATAAACGAAATTTTGGTCATTTTTTGTCTAGTTTAGAGAAATCGGCACCATTGCCTACAAAATATGTCTAAAAAGGTTTAAGCTCGATTAAATATGTCTTTTGGATACATACATAAAATTGGTCGCTACGATGAGAGCTAGAGGGGACAAAAGCACAAAAGTAGGACCAGCTACTGAAACGTAAAATATTTGGGCAACGGGATGCTACGCTAGCTTCCCGTTGCCCAAATATTTTAGGCGTACAGCCTGCTTTATAAGTTAAGCACTGTTAATAATTAATAAATTTTATCAATTCACCAACGTAATATCATTTTTTATTTAAGTTTATGTATTAACCAATGCTGTCGTTGTCATACATTAATAAATGTATAATTTCATAATAAATGGATAATTTTATAGTTTTTTATCGGCTTTTCATCAATTTTAATTGCTTTTCCATGTACGATGTTACCAACATTCAATATTACCCGTTTGAATTTAATTGAATATTAGCGCTTATTACTAAGTAATTTAGCTTATTTTTTTAATGTATTGTTTTATGCATGTTGTGGTGTTTACATAAAAGTAGTTGTTGCGCTGTAATTTAATATTAAGAATGTATTATGTCACTGAAGTCAGAGTGTACAATTATTGGTAAACCTAATAAAAAACAAATAAAAAAACTATACATAAGTAAACTAAGTCATAGTCCACCTATTCTTTTCGCAATATTAAAATTTGTTTTCGGATTTCCCCTTATTTGGTAAGAATAGAATCTTTTAGCTTTGTAACCATAGCCAAAGATAGACATAATTATCCAAAGAATAATATATATAATAATAATATGTGACAACATCCACACAAGGTCTTCAGGTCCCGAACTAGGCAGAGCCTGCTGATGTCTGATATACATACTTATAAACATATACACACCCAGACACAGGTCAGACAGACATGTTCATGCAAACAAATGTTTGACTTGTCCGGGGATCGAACCCGGGACCAGCGGCTCAGAAGGCAGGGTCGCTACCAACTGCGCCAACCGGTCAGTATAATTATATATATCTCTTATATCTTTATGTATAAGATGTATATAATTATCCAAAGTTTAGACCGGTTGCCCACATACAGACTAGTGTCACCAATAATTATGAAATTGTCAACCCACAAATACAATGCTTTAAACTAGCCAATATAACGGTCAAATCCGTCTCTTACAAAATATTATTTAACTATCCCACAACTATTTCTGCCACCCAATACGGAGTTCATAAGGTTTACTTATTATGCAGTCGTTATGTCAATTGTCGGGGCGAGCAAGCATTTATTAGCATAAGGCAGCCGCAAGTTCACCCAAACTGACAGTAATAACAAATTAGGGTAACTGCTCCAAACGTTGTCCAAACCGCTATTGTACTCTTGTTCCCCCAGAAGCTAATTGTGTTTTTGTTTGCTATTTTGCGGCCGAATGGCGCTTTAATATTGAGATTCTTGCGAGTTTAGTTCGTGTTTTAGGTAAATTCTTAAATAATAAGGGTTTTTATCTCGATTAGTCTTGGATTGGGGTGTAATGGATCAGTCGCGTTTTATACTAATTATTCAGTTTGTAATTATAAGTTTTTTTTTTTTTATTAAAGATGGGTTTGCTCTTTACTTTAGTTTAGGTCAGTGGTGACAGAGACGGAGTCGATGATGGAGTGAGCTTACCCGGAAGAAGCCTGTTCACTCTCATTTTGAAGAGATTATGGTTGTAAGCGTTCGGAAACACAGACGCAGGTAACGTTACTCAAAAAGTTCCCCTATATACCTTAAAAAAGCGTTTTATAAGAAAAAAAAAGTACTAAATCTCGTCTTTTTCTCTGTTGTGCATTACTACACATTAAATTACCAGAATAAAATTCTAAAAGAGAATATTGATGATGGTAATTTTATAAATAATCAAGGCGTAATGCAGACGAGCTTAAACTCAATATTGGCAATCCATACTAAACCTCTCTTGTCATGTCGCCCATATGGCATTGCGTTAACAATGGAATTAGTCGTCATTCAAAGTACCGAGTCAAATTCACAACATATCTGGATAACGTGTAGCAAGTGCACTCGTCTGCCAGGGGTGACACTTTGAGCCCTTCCGATACTGACATTATGTGACAACACTGAGCTAGGGGCGTTCGCTTACACAATGGCCGATCGTTGGTGCCTTCACCCTATTCATGTTCGCATACACTTTTAGCGCAGCTTTGAATATGAAATCGAGTCGTGATTTTACGAACATGTGGTATCTAATTTTTGGGATAATAGATGGTTTAAATTGAATCAAACATATCCGCAATATCAGTACAATTCAACGTTTAATTAAAATTCTACAGAAACAGAATTGCCGCGTTGCATTAAAAAAAGGAAATCTAAATTGTTGATTCCTTTATTTCGTTTCAGAATTGGAGGAAGAAAATAAATTCACCCACAAGGTGCGGCTTGAAATATTCAATGAAGAGATTTTATGAAGAAAAAAAATCTCATTTGCATCTCAAAAGCGATGCGAGTTAATGGGACCATTTCGAATGCGCGGCACGTCATTCGATATATATATCCGCATTCGTCCCAACCCTTACACGACACTTCGAGTAAGGACAGCGGCACACGAACTAATTGGCGATAATGTATGGATATATCGATTATCGATATCTCGGCTGATTGTATTAGTGGGTCAAGCGGTCGATTTACGATTCTCGGAAACTGATGTCCGATCTAACTGTTGTTGGAGTATGTACTTACCGTAGTATGTTAACTAACCAAAATAATTAAGCGTTAAGATTAATTTAGTAGATAATTATATTGGATTACGATTAGACTATTTAGCGTTTTCATTCATATAAACTAGATAGAAGAGGAAGAGGAAGTCTGAAACTGACACCAGTAACTGAAAAGTTGTGTTGAAATCGGTTGTCATGTTATGGGCATGAGATGCGGAGGAATGAGGAAAATGTCGTGAGGAAAGTTTTGAGTATGGATGTCGATGGTTGTAAGAGTAAGGGAACACCAAAGAAACGATGGATGGACTGTGTGAATGATGATATGATTAGAAAGGGGGTGACTAGCGAGACGACGACTAATACAGACATATGGAGAGATAAATGGAAGAAAAAGACATGTTGCGCCGACCACAAATAAATTGGGATAAGGACAGGAGAGTGAAGCCGCCGCTTTGGAAGCCGTCACCTCCTTCTGCGAAGCAGTAATGCTCGCGAAGGAGGAGGCGGAACGCGTGAGGGAGAGGCAAAATTCGCGCCCTCACGCCCGTAACCGCCGCAGGAGACGCCTTGGGCGTCGGGAATCGCAAGCTGATTCCCGGCCACCGTAGGCGCGGTCTTGCGAACTGCGAGCAATGGGCAGCTCGCCGTTCGATAAGGAGCAGGCCCGGGTCGATGGCGCGTTGTGCTCCACGCGCGCCTCAAAGAGATGTCAGCATAAATGACGGGTCCGCTAGGGCCGATGCCTGCCAGGGTTGCGGGAAAGTCCGAGAGGGATACCGTGGCCCCTGGCACAGGCAACTGAAGGAACACGAATGGGTTTTAGTCAGTAAGAGTCTGACACGCCCTCCCACTCTGCCCAAACCGGGAGACGTTATTTGATGAATTCACACCGTTAAAAAAAAAGAGAATGAATGGTTCATATAAACTAGATACAATTGGGTGGAAATATTTTTCATACAGCATCTGCTATCGGACCTACACAGCCTAACCTACTTTGGCAACACTGCTTATCAAAGGTTAGACGAGGAGTTTCGGGTTTCTAGTTTCCCGTAAAAACTGTCCACACAAAATTTGTACTACAACCGGAAACAAGAGTTCTGGATTAAAGATATTCGCTGTGTGAATAATAGTCAGACATCCAGGGATTTAGGACTGAGACCTGTCAATCGGCGTTGTCGTTATTTACCAAGGAACCCAACGTTTAATTCTTGTAGTAATGAAGGAAAATTTCTGGATTTAATCCTAACCGTAATATGAAACCATTAACACGATACAACATTATAATACTGAAGAGTTTGTAATTAAAATTACGCTGTCACAGGCGCGTAAGCGCGTTCCCTCAAATAACGATTGCGTGTTTCATTAAGCGTCGTGCGACCAAACACATGTTGAAGGAAAATTAGCGGCAGCCATTGACGAACTCACAAAATTGAGCAAATTAAGAGACACCCAACAGCCCTTTGCTTTATTGATGTCTTTTTAATTACAGACGTTAAAACGATGAGGTTTGATCCTGGAATTACTTTGTCAATTACTCAATACCTGTATTAATTGGTATTTTGGGTAATTACAAATGTAACGCAATACTTAAGGATGGTTTGGATTTATTTTTAGAATTGACATACTTCACTATTAAAATGAAACCGGCATGATGAACAATGTCATATTTTCGAGAAACTATGTGAAAAACATGTTATATTCTCGGTGTCCAAAACAGGAACCTTTTCCTTATCTTACTAGCAATCATTTTCTAAGATACAACCAAGCTTATTCCAGTATTTCAGGTTATAAACACAAACTTGATATGCCTGATTCTTTTCGAGTTTAAATAGCCGAGGTAATGATAAGTAACAGCGTCTCCTATAACAGCCAACAGCTTAATAAGCAGAGGTCGGAATTAGGTAGAGTTATTTATGTACTTGCATCGAAATGTTGATATTAATATGGATCTTCCCGGGTTTTCTAATGGACAATCCCATGTGGCCAACAATATTACAAATAAATAATAATAAATACCTCAGACTTAGACAGACAAATAAAACAAAGATAATTAACACACAATTTATATTAGTACCTATTCACATTAATTCACAATACAAATTATTAATAGTCTTAATCAAATTCTCATACTTATTACCTAACCTTTTTTATAAATAACAAAATACTTTTGCTTCTAGCCTAGACTCGTGAGTGTTTGCTTATTCAAACGGCCCAACAAATTAATTTTCCTTGTCCGATTCATACAAAGTGCAACTAAGATTCGAAGTGTTCGCTTCCGGCATTACTAACTTTTTTATTTAATAAATCACGGAAGTTTTCTGCTCTTTAAAATTAATCTCGGGATTTGAGGCATAGCTACTTTATTCTTTCGCTGTATGAAATCAGTGTAAGTACATAAATAACTCTACCTTATTCTGACCTCTGTTAATAAGGGACTCCACTTTCTAACACACATCCTATATGCAATTAGAACTTCAAGTTCAATACAACCATGACATTACAACAACTTACTGAGCTTATAAAAATCAAGAAGCAATTCATTTATAAGGATATTCAGCTAAAGCGTTTAAAATCACCGATGCATGTAAATAAGCGGACTAGTCAAGTAACATTTGAAAAAAAAAAGCTTTTCGAATTAATACGGGATCCACAAAAACATGACTGAATTATGCATGTGCAAAGTTTCGCCGAATGAATAAAGTAACCGTAAAACTACTCTGTAATTACGTAACATCGTCTTCCGATACGATCGGAGGCTATATCGATACTGAATCGATACATCGACCGTGCGATCGAGATCCGATTCGAACGAGCGCGACCAATTTTATTCACGAAACATTTAGCTCTAGATAAAATCTCACGGCGCGCTCCATAATGGCCTTAGCTGATTTAAAAACAATAAAATGCTAAGCCTTTAGAATGAGTGCGATTGTTAGTGTGAATCAGATAAGTAGAATAGATATTGAATTGTATGGGATATTGTTTAGAAACACGGTTTATTTTAAAATTATACGCTAGGTGAGGTGTTTACTGTTTATCTCGTAACGAGTATGGACTGCTCCGATTTAAAATGTATTTCACGATAGATATCGCAACCTTTAACTGACGCCTTTTATCGAAGTTCCGTTACTGTTATTCACCGTACCGTTTGTGTTATTCAAACTATGTAAGAACGATTAACCTTCCTGACATAATTTCTCTGCAATCAGTACAGAATTCGCGGAACTGAGAGATATATCTACGTGAGTTAACAATCTTAATCGCCCCGTCAAAAATCTGTGCCGAGTTCCAATTATAAAAAAATCGTTGTCGATAAAATCGAGTTAATGAAGAGCGGTACTCGATATCTCGATCGGCGGTGCGCACTAACTCTGAAATTGATTTCATTCCATCGACGCGCGTCGATCGAAGTCGCTGATATGATCTGCGGAAGTATTACGATTTTCAAATGTTTATCCTTTGAAGATTTCATAATGCACTGCATAATGTATTGGGTGTCTTAATTCATGCCATAAGATATTCAGTATTGATAATTCACTTAAACATTGCTCAAAGCCTTCTGAAATTACTTTACCTAAGATACTTTGCATTTCCCTTTTGTGGAATTCCTAGTAATGGTTTGGAGTTGAAAAGTCTGTAAAGCATAATTACGAGAATTTAGCTTCTCAAGTACTACGCATGAACTCAATTTCACAAGTTTTCAAAAGCCCAAACGTACGTAGTCGCAAAAATCTGATTAAAATATACAGTGATAAAAACGCATAGCATATCTCGCGAGAACAGGTAATTAGTTTACGTATTTTTACAAGCCGGTCTAAATTCCTGCAGTTGAATAATATACAGGAATTCAGACATTACTGAAACTGGTTCAGATATTATCTGGCTTGATTCCTCAGAGCGCTGGCTTAGTGATGAATATTAACTCAGTCTCGTGGAAGGTATGGAAATATTCCGTTTTTTCAAGACTGAAAGGTGCTTTTCGTAAATATTTTAGAATTTGAGAGCACTGTTGAAATATTGTTTTTTTTTATGTATTGGTTGTGCTGTTGCTTAGCTCTACATTTCTTTATACACGCACATTTTGGAGTATTTACTTTGACAGAATTTTTACAATTCTATTCAAATGTGATGTTCTATCGTAATCATCATGATGTGTGTCATTTTATGTCGAATCATACCTGTGGTCTGGTAAGACTACAGGTATGATTCGACATAAAATACAATAACCAGTCTTATTCAAAGTTTGCTAAGAAAACCATCAGAACTCAATAGTTAACAGCAATCCCTAATAACATGTCAGACACAATAAATAAAATTGATACCTATTCTAAATATAAAAATTATCTAGCATTTATAACAGTAGGCGTGCTATTGTTATTACATTTTATAAACAAAAATGACTACGAATACTATTGATTTTCCAATCACACATTCAATTTGGTGGCGTCCCCCGACAGTTGGTATGTCAATAATAATTCAGAGTAACAGAATACTGTTGAATAAAATGATTAACCTCCCATCGGGAGTCGGTTGACCGGAGTCTTACGTACAGGGTGCTTGTATGCACGCCATTGGTTCATTTGTCAAACACGTCAATGTATTGGAAAAAGGACGAAAAGGAATAATTTTTGGGTGGAGCTGTGATTAGGCATTTTTGTTGCGTGCTACAATGGGTCATTATTTTTGGCATTAATTGTATTTTGTTTTTGATATAGTCTAAAAAGCAATTTTATATTTATAAAACTTTCTTAATACAATTATAGTTAGTGCATTTGACTTCTTTAATTTTGATATTATTCTAGAAATAGAAAAAAAACTCAATTCAGAAGCAGTTGATTGTATAATTTTAGCAGTTATTAAATAATTTAATACTTCTTTTGGTGAGAACACATTACTTTATAGTTTTGTGAAACAATATTTCACAATTACTTACAAATTACAAAATAAATTAAACATCATTCGTTTATGACGTTTAATTTACTTTGGACTAAATTAAAATTACAAAACAGAAAAAATAATTAGCCTTTCGTAACTTATAAATTGAACGTGGGTGTATGTAAAGTTGCAACAATTAATAACGAGATGATGATCCTATTGATTGGTCAATGTTAATTTACAAAAAATACATCAATCAGTTTATATTAAAGATACAAAATTATACTGTTCGATTAATAATATATTATTTCTACATAACGTTTGAATCTGGCTAAGAACAAATTAAAAGTAGAAAAAAATATATCCTATGTTGTCTGACGCAATCAAAACGAAAACTTACTGTACCAACAAGCTTTTTTATTTATGTTCTACATTTTTATTGTTACCTAATGAATTGCTGACATTATACTGAAATCGCTAATTGAGCGACCTTTTTCCGACATTTGATAAGAACACAAAATATCATAAAACAACGGAACAGCCTGTATTGTTCAATGGAAATGTCAACATTGAACTTGAATGTGTCGCGAACATTTTCGGAATATGACATAAATTATATCAACCCTTATTGGGTGAACGGAATGGAATAAATACCATATGTATGCTGGCTCAAGTTACGTTGCTTGCCGCGTACTAATTCCCTGAGCTTGGTAAGCCAAGCAACAAGCGAGAACGATTGTCGCGTTTATAATATCTAACACGACCATAATATAGAGGACGCCCACGTCCATAAAATGTGTGTAAATTCGTGCACGTTATAACGTTATCGTGGAAGGAAATTTAAAAGCGTTTTCACATACTTCCATACATTTTACTTCCCGGTGTTGTTCGTGATGCCGATGCCGTGACGTGGAATATCGTCACGTTAGAAATTATTAAAGCGCACATTAGTTTGAATAATAATTATTCTTTGGCATTATTTGAATAAAGTTCTTACTTTGAGTGCTCCGTTAGGCGATCAAGTCTATCTATTACTCTTCTCTTACCTTCACCATGATTAACAGCAATGAACCTACCAATCAAAGCTAGAGTAGTAAAATATTAAAGTATTTGTTTGTTTTTTCAAATATCGCAGCATCATGCTGAGGTAAGAGCTTTTTTGGCCTCACACAGGTCTTCTCTTTATTTTTGTTGTGTTCACTATTTTGTTAGTTTTAATCTGAGATAAACTTAAAAGGACGAATGTTCTTTTTTCTATTGTTTTCATGATTTTGTTTGACTTAGGGCTGATTTTTCAATAGTCAGATAACTTTTATCTGAAGAATAAATCTGACAGTTTGACATATTTCCAATACAAAAGCTGTCAAACCACAATATTTATTCCTCAGATAAAAGATATCTGAGTATTGAAAAATCAGCCCTTAATGTTGTTGTGCTGGATGAGAGTTACCGAAAATCGAGCTATTTGGCGTGCAATTGGAGTGGCCTATGTCCACCAATGGATAGCTTTAGGCTGATGATGGTGATGTTTATTTTTATTGTTTGTATTTGCTGTGCGTGTGCCGAATAAAATATTTTTATTTCTTCCTTTCATTCTATCAAATATGCAAGATTTTAATATATTTATCTTCAGAAATGGAGCTATTAAATAGTTCCACATCGCTGTATTCAGCTATAGCAACTAAATCTAGGTTTCTGATAGTTCCATAACCGAGCAGGAAGTTAACTTTTGTGGAATTACATAAATCGCCTCACAAATAAAATACCATTTCATCTTGCTTTCCCGCTCCCTCCTGTGGCTTGATCCCTCACCCTAACTGTCACCTATTGGTGCTGTCACCCTACCGATTGTCATAGCTCGAATCGGTATGACATCTCATTGTGGGAGTAATTACGCCGTATTGTACATTTATGTTCTCATATTGTTCATTTGGCGTGATCTTCTCGTATATTGTTTGAGCACTTGTTTTTATCACACGATTCGGCTTTTGTTTCGACCGGCTTTTGTTGTTTTGTACTGAATTATAGCAATTTGCTACAATTCAGTACAAAACAACAAATGCCGGTAAAAAGCCGCTAATCATTTTTGCTGGTGTTCAGAATAAACCAGCATTATGCTGGTTTATTCTGAACACCAGCAAAAATGATTAAATAATGTGTTGGTTATACGTGTGTTCAGATGATTTTCAACGGCTTAATTTCATGCAAGAGCATGTCAAAAGTGAATAATTTCGAGGAGTTCCAGATGAACGCGTTCAAATATTTGGAGTTCGTTACTTTTAAAACAATTTTCCCAGAGCCACAATCCCTTTAGGCTTGAAATCTCTAATTATACCAAACATTTACTCACTAAAAATTGTTTCAAGGATAAACAATAATTAATACACCGCAGTTATAAATTTAACCCACATCGGTTGAGGAACGAATCGCTAGAAATTGTTCTTAAACACGCAGGCATTCTTTTAATCAAATCTGTTCGGACCTGCTTTGACGGAACAAAACTCTAGCAAAAACGTGCATCGGAACATTTTTAAGTGTTTCGAGAACAAACAAAACGTGTAACAAAGTACTAGTTACCAGTTTTGCTATAGTATAAAATTTTATACTATATCAAATTGCCGTTGATAATCTATTGCTGGAATGAAGGCAATTTTTTATGTAGGCTCAATCAAGATCGTCTCGGTCAATTATAATGGATTTTTAGTGAGCAAATGCTTTGAAGCCGGTTCTCAATCAGAAATCGTGGATTGAATGTTGATAACATTGTAATTGTTTTATTGATGGCTAATTATGAGTAACGAACATTTGTAATGATGTTACATGGCATTTAAAAAGGTGAGGGTAATGTACACGGAATTTCGGGAAAGTCAACGAACGTCCTATGAACGAAAATGTAGGTAGGTATGACGTGTTTAGAGGATAAGGAAGATACTGGTCAGGTTATATTATAACTGGCAATGTAAGTTTGTTAATGGCTGTTTGTGTATGTAAGTTTAAATGTTTGTAAACGCACCCACAATACAGGAGAAATTCAAAGTGTGGTGCAAAGTTTTACAAAAAAAAACATATTTTACTAGTTCAAAATGGGAAGATAAAACGTTTTTATTTCATATGTCACAAAATCTTTTCTAGTAGTGTAATTGATTATTAATGATTTCCAGAACTAGCTATTTGATATGTATATAACTAATATGATACACAGAATGAACAAATTCCAATTTAAATCTAACAAACCAACAAATTACTTTCGATGCCCCTTCAAACCGAGCAACATTTGTTCACATAAATCAAGCTAACCAATAGTACTATCGCAAAGTTATCGACAGAGACAAACGAACGCGTGAATCGCGACACAATTATATTAATCAGGGCACATTTGTCAACCGAACTGTCGATGTGTCGCGTGGACCAGTGTGCGGCTGATCGTAGCAGATTTGGGTTTACTGAGATACATATTTAAGTATAAAATACTAGGGACCCGCCCCTGCATCCCACGGCTTTTTTGACGTGACAAAACATAAAGATTTCTTTATTAAATCTATGTTTAATATTATTGCACTATACACATAACCCTTCCAGACTGAATTATCTATATGATAGAAAAAAAACCGCATCAAAACCCACCGCGTATAATTAAGAAGAACAACCTGGTCACACAGACACACTTGAAATACGACTTTAATTTATGATATGTATAGATATATATTGAGCTTATATTTATCGAAAGGTTCAAACCTGAGCCTGCACTTTGACTAAACGTTGCCACTAACCGATCAAATGTTTGTAAACGCACCCATAATACAGATGAAAATCCTAGTGTGGGCCAACATTTTATAAAAAAAAAAAAACAGATTTCCAGCTTTTACGGAAAAAAATCCTAATAGAAAAACCCAATAAGACTATGCCTAACCTGGGATTTGAACCCAGGACCCCACGATCTGCAGTAATGAAACCACCAGACTAAATAGACAAAAAGCAGGCACTAATCCAGGCTCTAGGCTGTTAGAAAAACATAATAATAATAATAACCGGCGTATCTCTACGTTGACGTCGTGGTGGGGCTTGCGCGCTCCGGAACTCTGTGTCTATGCTGGTAGAGTTTACTTTGCCGAAACAGGTCTAGGTTGAGGAGCCAGACCGAAAGAGATACATAAACCCGCGGGCAGCATGTGGCCAGTTGTTAGGCAGAGCGACCCCATGGAACCTATCTCCTGGGAGAAATCTTGTTCCTCACTTCAGCCTTGCCTTTATTGGCCGGCTAGAGTGAACACTGATGAGACATTCGCAAGAGCAAACGTTCTCGGAGGAATGAAGTATTCCAGTAAGTGCTGGTTGGGATCTTGACTATCTTCCGGGCTTTGGGATTGTTCTGATAGCCGTGGAATACCTCTTCACTCATCAAGCACCTCAGGACATGTTGTCCACTTGTCACGTCACTGTGTGCTAGCGACAGTTTACGGGGCCCATTAATGAGTGTGCAAGTCACCCCCCGGCAATTTATTGTATGTATACATTGGCCAGGCAGGGGCCATAGTCCTCTCATAGTTTTAGGTAACCAGTCCACTTTAGCCACCCAAATCCATAGTCAAATACCTTTATTTCCCTGCAATACCTCCTACAGAAACCGGGGGTTGTCCTTAGATGCACTTGCATAGTGCGTACAGGGATAAAATACAACGCTTCAAAATTAGTGCGATGTACGATGATGATGATGATGTACGATGTATGTTCCTAAGACAAACTTTTTTAATTCTTTTTGTATTCAAAACCATAGATAAAAATTAGCTTTATAGACGATTTTTAAAATTTGCAATACTTTGAAACCATTATTTTGTTTTACTTTTGTTTCTGTTTATAAATATGATATTTCTTTTGCAGAAATTAATTATTCTGATCAAATTCAATTAAAACATGCCACTAACCCCTGAAGAGTGTACCAGAATTATTACAATGCTTGAAGATAGGCGCAGTCTGCGTTATTCATCGAGAAATGTTGGTGTGTTGCTGTCAACCGTTCAAAGAGTACTCTAGCGATTTGAAGAGACTGGATCCAATATTCGCAGACCAGGAACAGGCCAAACAAGGTGCACCACAGCACGGGAGGATCGATATATGGTGTCAATAAAATTATGTTGAGTAATCGATTTCAAACGGCCGTTGAAGTCAAAAAACACCTTCTAAGTGCTGGAGTGAGCAATCCAAGCACGTGTACAGTGAGGCGGCGTCTTGCTGAAGCAAACTAGTCTCTAGACTTGTCTTCTAGTGTTATTTATTTTAGAAGTGTGTATGTATGTGTGTATGTATATTCTCATTCTATTTGTTTTATTTTATTAAGTGAATTGCTTTTGTTTTTATGTATTTTATTTTCTCTTTTACTCTTACACACGCTGTCTACATCTCTAAATCTACTATCTTATCGCAGGTATGCTGGAAGAGATTTCATTAGAAATAAACATCACCTTTGTACCTATTTTACTGTTTTTTTTTCTTCTTGTCTGTTTATATAAGTGTGTACATAAATGGTTAAATAAATAAATAAACTTGAAGCCATTTAGATCTGCAAATGGTCCAAAACTTGAAAGCCAGCATCGAAATTTAAGGCTAAGTTACGCTAGAGAACATACGAATTGGACTCCGGATGACTGGTCAAGAGTAATGTTTTCGGACGAGTCGAAGTTCATGCTATACAAGCACGATGGAAGACGAAGAGTCTACACATGACCAGGAGAGCGCTATAACCAAGCTTGCATTGAAAAGAAAGTGCCTTACGGCGGTGGCGCCATACACCTGTAGGCGGAATTTCTTCCGAAACCCGCACCGTGCTAGTGGTGAAAGAAAATTGCACTTTAACTGCAGAAAGATACGTGAATGAAATCTTAGATGAGTATGTTGGCCCATTTTTTGTACACATGGACGAGAACGCTATCTTTATGCAAGATAACGCTCGTCCCCATACAGCTCGGATAATGTTTGACTACCTTGAAGATGTCGTAATCACATGGAGTGGTCAGCACGCAGCCCAGACTTGTACCCCTTCGAGCATGCCTGGGACGAACTAGGACGACGTGTACACCAGCGATCTCCACTCCATTCAAGCTTCGAGAATTGAAAGAAGCACTGATAGAGGAATGGGAGAACATTCCCCAGTTTCAATTTAAAAATCTGGCGGAAAGTATGCCAAACCGTATAACAGCTCGTGGTGGCAAACCAAAATCCTAATATGTATAAAAATTGCATATTTGATACCGGAGCACATTTTTAGAAATCTATCTATCTCACTTTTATTCAAAATAAACTTCATAATCTTGAACTTTTATGACATTGATTTAAGCACCATAAAGTTGTCTATAATAGACTTTATTTCAAAAAGCTAGCTCCAATATTTTGGAAGTTATTTAGGTTTTTGCACTGACCTCTATATTTTAATAGAGGTCAGTGGGTTTTTGTTACCGACGTGCTTTCTTTGCGGCCAAGTGTATTACTTTAATACGGTTAGTAAATTATCTGTATCTTCGTAAGACATACTTTGGAGAGCATCCTTGAGAATTCTCTTAAAATTTGTGTAGTTTAAGGAATAAATGTTTGCTTTCTAGTTTAGTCTATTATATAGGAGAGGCACGTGGTACAGGTAGATATAAAAGCATGTTTTCTTGTATTTTGTGGACAGACTATATATTTACGTCTTTTATTCGTATATTAAGTGCTGTAGGGTAGAGCTCTGTGTTCTTTTAATACAATGTCCATTATTAATAGCTGTCGAACTTTTAATACTTCACAAGATTTGTATAGGAGGTTAGTAGCAATAAGGAAAGGGCGGAAAGTAGACACTTTGAGAATTGCGCTCTAGGCTACTTAATGTTAGTAACATTGTTTTACCCACTATGCATATTATACAGTAAGTTAATATCCATTTGACAAAGAGCAAAGTAAAATTGAATAACTATTTTTGGGTCAGCAATATAGCGTATTTTTTTAAACAAACATAGACTTGCGTATTCTATTATTTGAAGCTACTATATGTTGTTTGATCGAAAGTTCTTCATCATGTATTATATCACCAAGGTATTTAGTAATTAATATTATTTTATTTTATAATTGATCATATTGATCAGTGCACATTTGTCAACTGAACTGTTGATGTATCGTGTCGAGCAGTTTGCGACTGATCGTAACGGATTTGGGTTAATTGAGATATTTATAAAATAGTAAGTATCGTGCTTGTACTTATCGACAGGTTAGATCTCCTCAGCCTGCATATTGGCTAAATGTGGATTCCTCTAACCTAAAAACAAAACTTAATAACACTGTAACTAACCTGGGATTCGAAGCCACGACCCCACGATCTGCAGTCATAGTTGAAACAACTAGCCTTTTTTTTTTATGGTGGGAAATTATCAAATAACTTCTCCCGCTCTGGGCGGAGCGCGAGGGCGTGTCAGACTCTTACTGACTAATACCCACCCGTGTTCCTTCAGTTGCCTGTGCCAGGGGCCACGGTAACCCTTTCAGACTTTCCCGCAACCCTGGCAGAAAGAGACTAGCCTAGGCTGTTGACTATGTTATTGACTGCCACGTTTGTCAGTATTTTTTTTTATTTTTTTATTCCCAGGTCAGGCAATGTTACCTTTCGAGTTTTATTTTTATTTTTTAAAGAGACTAGCTTAGGCTATTAGATAAGAAAAACTCGATAGGTAACCTGGCCTGACCTGAGAATAAAACCCAGGACAAACGTGGCAGTCAATAATATTAATCAGTGCACATTAATTGTCAACTGTACTGTCAATGTATCGATGGGCTGATCGTAGTGGATTTGAGCAAAACCGTGAGATTATGCGGAGTAATATATTCGAGTTTTAGCAGCCAAATAAACTGATTTAAGAATATTATCGTCTATTGTAAATTTCTATAAAATATTTATATCCGAAAAACGATCCTGAAAAAAGCTTTTAAAAATAAGGACACAGAGGTTGGGTACGTTACTCTTTGAAAATAAGGATTCCTAGTTAATCTACTGTGCTTTATTTTCAGATCGGGAAAGGGTTGTCCTGTTGCAAGATTAATTCACTAATTACCAAAAAAAAAAACACATTATTCATCTCAGTAGGTAATTCAGTGCCAATAAAAACAAAAACTTAAAACAGACAACGTTTAACTAGGTACATCGTCATGCATAAATCCTATTGTGAGAAACGTCAGCTGTTTTCACCCGCTCGCAGCCATTTAACAAACTGTAAGTGCGTTCGGGTATTAATTTGCAAAACAAATGAGGATTGTGCATAACATAAATAAAACAATGTTGGCAGAAAACTGTTCAGCGTGTTTATTATGTCTCCCTAAAATCACAAAGGTAATATTTGGCCTTTCGTTTTTGATTGCGCCTTATGGCTTTTCCCGTAGACTATGGCTTTGTTTATATATATAAATATTACAAAAATTTACTGCAATTTATGTATTTAATTTGTTTCTACATAAAAATTACAATATACAAACGTTGACGCAGATTCAAATTTTAAACTAAAACTGACATTAATTCTATTTCTACGTAGGAATGGCAAGTTAGGCTCCTGTTCCACCGCCAGCAATCAACGAGATGCTAGAAGAGCCAGCAACGAAAAACGAGTTGGCGAGCAACGAGCAGCAAGCGCGCGACGGAGTCGATCGATTACTCGTTGGCATGCGTATGTACAGTCGCAAGCACATTAGGTTATACGAAACTGTCACATTTCTCACAAATTATTTTAAAACTTAAAATGTTGCAGATTAAGTTAAAGTCAAATGAGAAAATTTGACAGTTTGTAGTAACTTAAACTGCTGCTGTGTGTATTAAGCGTGAGTCTCTCAGCGAGTGTTCTGCCCGCCAAAAGAGCGTCGCAGAGCGAGTAGGTACTCACCGGCGCGGCGGTGTAAGAAAAACAGCGATCAACTATAATTAATATAATAATATGTAAATAACAAGTAAAGTAAAGTACAAATGAGACCATTCACAAGAAGTTGGTACATAGATATAGTATTTATTTACTGATACTGAAACTGATACCCTAACTAAGCCAGGGCTTGTTTTTTGGCAGCGAGCTTGGGTTGGTCAGCAGGAGCTTGTAACTCTGTACAATCTTTTGTACGTTTCTTGAGTAAGAACATCGTAGATGACTAGTCGCTTCCTTGTCGCTGCGGGCGGTGGGACAGGTGCCTTATTCTAAGATCAACATTTTGGATTAAATCAGTGAAAAGATCACTCCCTTATGATCAGCCAAGGCTTGACTTCTGAACGATAACAGTTCTATGAATTGGCGCAGTTATTAGTTCCTGTCCAGCTTGGGTGGAGCACCGCCGTGTCCTCGTGCAGGCGATTGGCGGTGGCGATCTCTCGCATCCGGCCCTGGTCCAGGCCATGGTACGGAGTGAGAGGGCATGGGTAGCCGTCACCTTCTTCTTTCTTACGCCCTTAGCCGCAGCAGGAGACGCCCTGGGCGTCGGGAATCCCAGGCCGATTCCCGGCGACAGTAGGCGCGGGCTTGCGGACGGTGAGCAATGGGTAGCTCGCTGTCCGTAAAGGACCAGGCCCGGGTTGACGGCGCGTTATGTTCCACGCGCGCCTCAAAGAGATGTAAGCAACAATGACGGGGTCTGCTAGGGCCGATGCCTGCCGGGGTTGCAGGAAAGTCCGAAAGGGTTACCGTGGCCCATGGCACAAGCAGCTGAAGGAACACGGGTGGGATTTAGTCAGTAAGAGTGTGACACGCCCTCCCGCTCCGCCCAGAGCGGGAGAAGTTATTTAATGATTTCCCACCCTCAAAAAAAAAAAGACCTTAATAAAGTGACACATTGAACATGGAACATGGACCGGTGGTCCAGTCACATAATGTCAATAAAATGTATAGGACATACAAATATGAAGCACTAAAAAGTAATCTTATGCATTGCTATGAACAAATTTAATTAACATGAATATCTCATGAATATCGGCAGTAAAATTATAATGAACTTCATGTAAAACTTGATGTTTGGCATATAAATGTAGACGTAAATTTTATTGGTTTACGATTCTTCTCTGTATGCATCTTTGGTAATCGGAGAGTATGAATGACAATCGCTCGTGCAATAAACTATAATTGATTAAATTAATTTTAATTCGTGTACGTGGGTGCGTGTCAGGTCAGATATAGATTTACTCCATAAAAAGTATACTATACCATATATTGTATACTATATTACCTCCTATATCATAGTATACCTTTTGATATACACTGGGACGCAAAGAAAGCGGTTCGGTAACAAAAACCTCAATAACTTCCAAATTATTGGAGCTAGCTTTATGAAATATTGACTGTAATATAGACAATTTTATAATGCTTAAATCAATATCACAAAAGTTCAAGTAAAACAAATGGTTTCAAAGTCGTTAAAATTTTTAAAATCGTTTTTATTTTTTATTTACTTATGTTTTCTTTTAATAGTTTATTTTATTTAGCTTATAATTATTTTCACCAAAAAGAAATAAAAAAGTTTTACTTCTTTCTATATATAAATTGATAAAAACTTTAACTTAGTTTCTATTTTAAAAGGATTGCTCAAATATTTTAAAAGTTATCGCATTTTTTATAACCGACCCGCTTACTTTGCGGCCCAGTGTAGATACCTACCTACGTTTCTTAAAAACTTGCCTAATTTACAAAGAAAGTAAGATACAATTTCAATAAAATCCTTCATGGTAGGTATATGTACCTAGAGTTTTCAATTCTATATTAAAGAACATGTAGCCCACCCTACTGAAGACTTAGGTAAGACGTCCAAAAATAAGTTACATTGCGTCGTTTAAGTTCTAAAACTGCGTAAGTAATTTTTTGGTGGTTTTGGCTTTTTGATGCCGTTTTCTAGAGAATCGGAAGTCGCGTTGTTTCAGGTAATCAGAAACAAGCAAAGTCCAATAGAAACTGATAAAATGAAGTAAAAAGTAACAACACAGGATCCACCATCTATGCAAAAATTATGTAATTTTTTCACCCTCCTGTAAAGTTACTATTTTTGACTTACGTGGTGGACTTAAGCGACGATTGGTAAGTCGACGCCTACAGAGACAGCTTAGTGCTAAAGAGCTTTCGTGGGCATAAGAAATACTAAACTATTAACGTAAATAAAGAAGTGACCAGACAGACGGTCCCAAAAGTGTCACCTAATCATGACCTCGCTTTAAAAACCCACCAAATTTAGACGAAAAAATAAAATAGTAACAAAATATATCACAAAAAGATATTTTTATTCTCCTTCACTAAGGATCTTATCCACCCGAAGGCTTATCCCAATAAGCCTCTTTACATATCCTCGCCTATATATATATAATATATACGTAACCAAATAAAGTATATTAAAGAAAAGTTGCCTCTTTGAACAGGAACCAGCCGGTTTCCATCACGATTCACATGATACATAATTTTATTACATTTCTTCGTAAGTGTATCCTAACTCGATATTTATTGGCCTGAATATTAATTTGTCAAGTACTACTTGACGTATATTTTATAGTCCGAGAAAGTCTGTCAACCAGACAATTAAATTAACGAAGTTAAAGGATCGTCAGCCTACGCAATTGAGTAGATAACGATTATGATGCCAAAAAAAACAAGATAATTGGAACAATTTTTATAATTCCACTGACCTTCAAACGAACTTAAATATATAAAGAACTACACGGATAAATGCTCAATATAAGTAGGTATTTGCTTTCCTCAATCAATCAAAAAGACGTCCTCAAAGGGATTGTCAATCGATCGGATACAAATAAAGAGGAAAATATCTCTACTTGCAGGTAAAAGTTAATCACAATTCATGGTCGAATGTTTTAGTATGTAATGTATTAGAAACAATGTGAACAGTGGAGCAATGTGTGTGTGTATGTGTTTAAGGCAGATTCAAAATTGGGTTAATTTCAGTCACCAAATCGAACAGAAACCTAAATTAACATAAATTCGTATTTTTTTTTAATCTAAAATACAACTAACCTATAGTATTTTGTTATTTTTTTTTTGCGACAAGCACGATAAGTATTTCCCCTAAACAACGTGTAACATAATTAACGCAAGACCTCATACACCCCAATTAGAGTATAGAGTTAAAAGCATTATACAATGACCAAAACATTTTTTTATAGCTATCTATTGATATAGATATCTAAGAAAACCGTGTTGGTCCTAGCATTGCTTTATGCATTTAAAATTGAGTCTTATTACCATGAAATAAGATTTAATTTTCTTTGGCTCAATCGGCGCTCAGGAAAAAAATACCTATGTTTATAGTTACTGAAATGGATTCAGTAGTCAATTAAAGTCTCAAAACTAGTGAATATTATGTGCGAAAACGTGTTTTCAATTTTAAAATCGTTTGTATTTACTCTACGCTGACTCCCTGCGTTCGTGCTAGGCCCACGTTACTCCTTTACTCAAGTATCAAGCACTGACGTTTTTATAACGCGCTGGCTTATAAACAATATTGCATTAAATAAAACGGAGTAGAGTGCAAGTAAGTAGAGACTTTGGGGTTTCTTGACCGTTCTGCTCCATAGGTACGAGTACCTATTACGCTTTGGAATGGGCAACTAGCTTCATCTTTCTGACTGACCGACCTCTTGACAATTCAAAAGTGCCTGTAATTGGTTTATTTGAAATAAATGCGTTGAGTTCGACCTTAATCAGTAATAATTGATTTCGCGTGCGAATAGTTAACAGGAAAACATTACAAACTTCAAAGGACCCGCGTTTCTCCCATAAATAAAATGTTTCCAGTAATTTGTAACTGTGGCTCGTTGGTATAGTGGATGGAAGTGAGACTGTTGAGCGAGAGGTCCTAGGTTCCATTCCCAGGCCGGGCAGTGCTATTAGATTTTTCCATTACGAATATCTCAGTAACCGGGTGAAAATACAGGCTCTTCTCTTCTCTTCTGAGTGGAGTCTGTATTTCTGCCCAGCTTACGGCAATATCCCATCCCCTAATACATGTATGGGGCTTAAACATAACTGGAACTATGATAATATATAACTCTTCAGAGAATACAGGCGTGGTGGTATTTTCTAAATGCATTTATATTTATAAACCCTTTGTGGACAATACGTTTAGTTTGTGGGACTGCAATATCCTTATCACGAACACTTTTTGGATGTCAGGAAATTGATTCTGTGTGCTGACATTTTTCCCCCAAAACCCTTTGCGATGGGTCGTCCTGATCACTGTGGTAGAGGTTCTATTATCACTTTATGTTTTCACGTTGCCGTGTCTTATCGACTGTTATGGGGTTGAAAAACCTGGTATTTGCACACTTCTATGTTGACAGAAGATATCGCAATGAAGGGACTGTAAGGAAATATGGATACTGCTGCAATAGTAGGGAGGTATTATAGATTTCTTTTAGCATTTAAACAATTGAATAAATCTTGGATAAAATACATTATTGTTTTTGTTATGCTAACATATGGATGCAAATGAGCTGTATGTCAACGTGCCGTGGATAGAAGTATGATGGGAGTAAAAAGAAAAGACCGGATTGAAAACAAAGAAATTAGACGGGTAACGACGGTGGCTGACGTCTCACGGAAAGCCAGAAAACTAAAATGTAAATGGGCTAGTCACACCCTCAGAGGCACAGGTATATAGAGCAAAAGAATAATAGTCTGGTACCCGAAAAATTGCTAATAACATAATATAGGAAGGCAGAGAAAACGCTGGACTGATGAGCTGGAAATCACAGCTGGAAAACTACGGACTCGATTAGCATTTGATAGAAGAAAGGTTCCAATGAGGAGTAGCTCCTTAGTACCACGGGACCCGTTTCTACGTTAACTTTGAAAGGCAGATATAACCAAATTACTGTCAATGTGCGTATTGTTTTTCCGTGTGACTGCTTGACTTATGGAGCAGGTAGTTAACGCCTGTTGTTAGAAACTGCGGTAGCGGCCCAGACTATAAGGATTACTGGAACTGAGATGCCAGGCAAGTGTTTGAACTAATTAGCCATTTCAACTCGGGGATTTCTAATTCGGTAACGGACGGACCACTCTGGCTGAGATACATCTATGATTTTATTCAGATAGCTCTCCATGCTTTCACACTCACCTAGTTTGGTGCTGAACAGGATTCTCAATAAACTAGGCCTCCGACAAAAGCCCCTGTCTTCATATGCTCTTTGAAGATTTTTCCACGCATTATGAGCCGAGCTGGCGTTTCGAATGTGTGCAAACGCTTACGGCTGCACCGACAACGCTATCCGGGCGAGTGCCTTCTGGCCCTTTTACGCGTATTTGTCAACCAATGTCTCTTTTTCGACGACGTCCCACAGGTCTTCATGTATTAAGACCATTTTCATCATGAACTTCCAGGAATGGTAGTTTTCAATGCCTTTCAGTTTGTCCATGATGAGTGATGAAGAGCCGGTTGCCATGATGTCGTCGTGGTCAAGTGCACGTAACCGTATTTTTTCTTAAATGCCGAGTTTAGATGAAATAACCCGTAAACTTTATTTGCTGCGTTGTCTGGGCCCATAACCTGATGGATTATGGGCATACAAAAAAAAGTACTAATAAGATTGATTTGGATATTTATTGTACAACTATCAGAAAGACATACGACCACAAGCACATAGGAACAAAAGGGACGACAGCAGTGACAGATGACATACAGCTGTCATTAGTATGGAACACGTTTACGAAGTCCGCAAAGCAATTACGTTGGATTGCGTTTACAGAGCACATTATCAATCAGTCATTATCGCAGTCAATTGAATTCCACAAAAGAAAAGCAAGCTACCCTTCCCTAAGAAATCATATAGTAGGGCCACTGAAACTTTGGTATTGGTACACACAGATCTATGTGGACCAATGCCATGTTCATCATTTAGTGGAACAAGATATTTTTGCTTTTCATCGATGACTTTACTAGAAGAACATTTGTATATTTTCTGAAGAATAAAAGTGAAGTATTCAAGAAATTTAAGCACTTTAAAGCTTTAACGGAGAACCAAATAGATAAGCGGATTAAAATACTAAGGAGTGATAATGTTGGTGAATACATTAATTCTGTATTTCAGAACTTCTTGAAGGAGAATGGAATTCGACACAAAATGACCGTTCCCCACACACCACAACAGAACGGAGTGGCAGAACGAGCCAATAGGACTATTAAGGAGACAGCACGATGCATGCTCCAAAATGCATACCTGCCAAAGCAGTACTGGGTAGAAGCTGTCAACACAGCTGTTTACATAAAAAAATCGCTGTCCTAGCAAGGCCGTGCTGGGCAGCACTTCGGAACAGAAATGGAATGACAAAAAGGTATCTGTTGATCACTTACGTATTTTCGGTTCTGTGGCTTATGCACTGAATCCTAAAATAAATAAATTGGATTCAAAGTGCAAACGTTATATATTTGTCGGTTATTGCGATGAAACAAAGGGATACAGACATAAGATCCTACATGCCCGAAAATTTGTATTAAATCAAGAGATGTGAGTTTTTTGGAAAACGAAATTGTTGTAATAATGTTACATGATGATAAACATAATAAAGAGTCTGAACAGCATTGTATACTCAAAGAAAAATCTAATGTTGTGAATAATGAGACTCAATCTGACCAATCTTCTGTACCTATCGAAACATCTATTGTGGATCCTCATATATCTGATGACAATATTTTATTAGATAGCAATCAGAGATACAATATGATCACAATGGACGTTTCTGAGAGTTCCTTGGAGACCAGTGATCCTGCGGATGAAACACATATTCCAGATGACGTGAATGAGATATCCACTGAGTCATCTGACTTTGACAACACAATGGATTCAATGTCAGCTCTCCTGGTGGGGGCGACTTGTGATGCAGACATTCCTGAAACTAAACATGAAGCACCGAGAGGGCCAGATGCTAAACATTGGAAAGAAGCAATGCAGGGTGAGTACAATTCTTTTGTTATCAACAAATGTTGGACTCTAATTGACAAAAATAACACTCGAAAACCTGTCAAATGTAAATGGGTGTTTAAAATTAAACGAGGTTTGAATAACGAAATATTGAGATATAAGGCTCGCCTGGTGGCCAAGGGCCAAACTCAACAGTATGGCATAGATTATGAGGAAACTTTCTCCCCAGTTGTCAGATACTCAACTATTCGTACTTTGTTAGTTGTAGCAGCTGAATATAATATGGAGATTATTTAAATGATAGACAACAAAAAGTGCAAATAAATGGTATCAATTCACTTCATTTAAAAGTACAAATGGGTGTTCCACAAGGATCGATATTAGGTCCCTTCCTCTTTTTAGTATATATTAATGATCTACCCCATTTATTTAAAAACCAACCACAAATGGTATTATTTGCTGACGATACTTCTTTAATCTTTAAGATAAATAGACGTGCATCAAATCTTGACGACGTAAATAATGCCCTACTGCAGGTACATAATTGGTTCACTGCTAATAATTTAGTATTAAATGGGAAAAAAACTAAATGCATAAGATTTGCTTTACCGAATGTTAAAAGTAGTGATTGTGACATAGTATTGAATAACGAGAAACTAGAATTTGTCGATGAAACTGTTTTCCTGGGAATAACGCTAGACTCAAGGCTGCAATGGGGTCCTCATTTAACATCTCTTGCAGGTCGGCTAAGTTCAGCAGCATATGCTGTAAGAAAAATCCGTCAATTTACTAATGTAGATACCGCGAGGCTAGTCTATTTCAGCTATTTTCATAGTATCATGTCTTACGGTATTTTATTATGGGGACGGGCTGCCGATATTGAGTCTATTTTTATTCTACAGAAAAGAGCTATCAGAGCAATATACAGCCTCCGCAGGCGCGATTCTCTAAGGGAACTGTTTAAAGACATTAACATCATGACGGTACCTTGTCAATATATTTATGAAAACATCATGTACGTAAGGAAAAATCTAAATCTTTTCAGTAAAAGAGGTGAAAGACACAATTATAGGACTAGAAATAGGGACCAATTAGTTCAACCAGGTTTCAGACTGGCTAAAGTAGACTCATCCTTCATGGGGTACTGTTTAAAATGTTACAATAAAATACCTCCCCACATACTCCAACTGAATGAAACGAAATTTAAATCCTGTATAAAACGCACACTATACAGCCAAGCATATTATAAGTTGGGGGATTATATCGCTGACAAAAATGCTTGGCTCAGGGCTGGTCCTGCTCCACAAGGGCGCGTAAACTAATTAATTAGCATTCGAAAATAGTGTTGGAGCTGATGAAGATTGTACAACCTATCTTTGCATTGTATAAATTCAATCTCATAGTATTGTATAATTGCATAGCACATGTGTGAGCACTATGTACCCACTATAAAGCTTACTGGGTTCGTCTTTCATTGACTTGAATGTGCCCTGGCGGCTGAGAGTATGTCATGCTCACTCAAATGTGTCGCTGGTGGTGGCGTGTGTATTGGATCATTGAGTTCCCTTCAAAATGGTTGAGCTGAATGGTGCTGATCCATACGTCATGTTCGTGAACGGGCGCCGTCAGTAGGCACTGGTCATTTCTTAGCTGCCACGGCTTATTTTAATTCCATAATTGTTTTTATCTTTTTATTACGGACGCTTTTAACGTGCACGTCTTTCTACATCGTTCTCACATGTATAATTACAACATGAATGATGTAACCACTCTATTGTAACAATATTTTGATTTAAAAGAGTGTCCATGGAGTTTCTTGCCCGTTCTTCTCCATAGGTACCTACTACGCTTTGGAATGGGCAACTAGCTTCATCTTTCTGACTGACCGACCCCTTGACAATTCAAAAGTGCCTGTAATTGGTTTATTTGAAATAAATGCTTTGAGTTTGAGTTTGAGTTTGAGATTGAGCACTTGGATGTAAAAACTGCATTCCTCAATGTTGACCTCAAAGAAGATTTTTATATGGAACAGCCAGTTTTATCCTTGAAGGTCAAGAAAATAATGAGTATACATTAAACAAAGCCATATATGGCTTAAAACAGGCCTCAAAGGCCTGGTACGATAAGATTGATCAAGTATTATGTGAAAAACTGAAATTTCTTAAAACAACAGCAGAGCCTTGTGTATATTTCAAGTCACACGAAAATTCACTTATAATTATTGCAGTCTATGTTGACGATATAATTATATTTTCCTCTTGTGAACCTCATGAAAAATTGGAAATATAATAAAAACTTATGAGAGAATTTGATATCACAGATTTGGGTTTGGCTCATCATATATTAGTTAGATATGAGACTGTGTAAAGAGAATAATAAACTTACTTTAGATCAATCTGGCTATATAAAGAAACTGTTGCAGAAGTATAAAATGGAGGATTGTAAGCCTGCATACACACCAATGGAGACAGGGTTGAAACTGCCAAAAGGTACTCAGAAGGATGTGTCCTATGACTATAGAAGTCTAGTGGGTTCACTTATGTACATCGCAGTTTGTAGTCGACCGGATATTGCTCATGCCATCAGCTATCTTAGTCAATTTAATGAATCTTTTACAGAAATGCACTGGAAAGCAGCAAAGAGGGTTTTACGTTATTTAAAAGGTACTTCTAATCTTTGTTTAACCTTCCAGAAGAGTGGCTTAGATGTGACTACATATGCAGACGCAGATTGGGCTAATGATGACGTAGACCAAATATCATACACTGGCTATGTTTTTAAATTGGGTAAGTCTGTTGTTTCATGGGAAAGCCGCAAACTAAAGACTGTAGCTTTGTCAAGCACTGAAGCTGAAAACATGTCCTTGTCTGACTCATGTAAAGAAGGACTGTTTATTCGTAAATTTTTGAAAGAAATACTTGGTAGAGAGGTTATAATTACTGTTTTTAATGATAATCAATCTGTTCAAAAATTGTGTAAAAACACTCTGTATCATGCACGAACGAAACATATCGATGTTAGGCATCATTTTATAACACAGTTTGTAAATGATGGAACCATTTTTATAAAATAATTATGTAGAGAATATATGTTAGCGGATATATTAACAAAACCATTGTGTAGAGAAAAATATAAAAGATTTACTAGTCAATTAATGTTATTGTAATGGAATTCAGTGAGCAATTCTAGTCAATTCAATTTGAACAGCCGCGCAATACAGGATCTTGTGTGTATCAATGAGATCCTTGCTGCTCTCGAACACATTCTTAAACTGCGAGTCCTGGGCACACACCAGTGTTTTTTTCTTCTGCATACCTATGCAGGAGAAAAAAACACTGGTGTGTACCGAGCTTAGGCCACGATTACCACAACTACCTAGTTGTGGTAATCGTGGCCTAAGCTCGGTAGAAGTGGAGCCATTCTCGCGAAACGCATCCTCTAGTACGCTCTTCGCTTCAATCGGGCGTTACAATGGCAATTTACTATGGCAAACCTATCAACTTCTTCTTCAACTCCAAGATTAGACCGCGGTGGTATTGCATCAATGATTGATACTAGTACCGCGGTTTGTGTTGGAGTCGAGACGATATGGTTGCTCAGCTCTGAATGCAGGCTATCAAGTACAGTATAGGCCAACCTATGATTGCGTCGGATGACCCGCTCCTGATCCGATAGTATTTGGGCAGAGACGTTGACGGTTGGCTCTAGTTTCTATTATTATAATAAATTATTAGATTATCTTAAGGGCTGATTTTCCCAACGATAGATATCTTTTATCCGTAGAATAAAATTGTTTTTTTTTTCATTCAAATTTATTTCTCAGATAAAGAATTCTGGCGTTGAATAAAGCAGCAGCCTTAAACTTAATAAATTACACAGCCAGTAAGTAGCTTTTGGAGTGGCCACCGCGTACGGGATGAGGCCTGCCACGAGGTAGATCGATGACCTTGTGAAGGCCGCAGGAATCCGCTAGATACGGGAAGCACAGAACCGACCGAAGTGGCGGTGCTTAGGGGAGGCCTATGTTCAGCAGTGGATGTCTTTCGGCTGAAATGATGAATAGCCTTTCCTTCTTACTGTGAGCAATACGAAAAAAGCTCATGGCGTGGTGAAACGCTTACCCATTTAGTGAGGCTGACTACCCAAGGCCCCCCAACGGATGTAACAATATGTATGGTTTTTTTTATGGCAGCTCGCAGTTTAACCGATGAGGTTGTCAACTACTTAACCGGGCTATCTTAAGCTACCATCTAAATTTTAGCAGCATCTAATTTATCAAGGCTAAGTATGCCTTAATAAATGTAGGCCTCCAGCCAGGGCACAAAATTATAAAGGGATACGGACCTCGGCTTAGGGCACCGCTGGGGAAGGGCAGCTAGGGACGGGCGAGATCAGATCAAGAAAGTATGGTGGCTGCTCTTTATTGGACTCCTATGTATATCCTCTAAAATCAATCCAATTACTTTCTATTCATCACCAAATTAATCATCCCGTTTGAAATGAGCAGTAAATTCCTGCACAATTCACATACTAAACTTGAGTGCTGTGGAGTTAGGTCATTAATCTCGCGAGCACTGATGTGCTAATCTATGATAGGTAATTGACTGATAGCTTTGAGGTAACATTGCGGTTTATATACAAGCTTTACGTTGGCTAAACTACTAGTTAAGTGGATTTGTAGTGAATTTGTTTCTATATACTCGTCGGCTTATTTGAATAATTTATGTGTCGTATTTATTAATGCGAAATATTTCATATCCGAATGATAACTGCTGCTCCAATAAATTTACACAGTGAATGTTGATTTGATATTTTATTTTGCTAACTATTTTACCTTTTTAAATTAGTTCCTATACCTTTTTACATATGTAATGCCATGAATATTTACTGTATAACGTATTTAAATTATTGTGAATGTGAGGACTATCTGGGTCATTGTTTCAGTTTTAATCATGGTCTGGCAGTTTGAGTAGTTTATGCGGACTACCCAAATGTCCTTTCTTTGGTATTGTTCGTCGAATCGTTGAGCTCTTTAAGTTCTGAGTTGAGCTGCACGATTACTGATAAATGCGTGCACTGACTGGACAGGTCCACTCAATCTGTGTAGACCTTTCCTCAAAAGACCATTTCAGACACTAATCTACAGGGTCTTCACACGATCTGACCAAGATTATGTCTGGACTTTAAAAGAAACTGTGACCTCTGAGTTTGTTTCGGCCTTTCTTCTCTGAGTAAACAGATAGGAAACGCCGACATCATCTGGTTTAAAAAATATGATTGACGTGTAAAAGTGTTTGTACGAACTTACCTATAGAAATACAAACATTTATCATTATTTATGATGTCCATGGTATTTATTTATATAAATTCTTTATTGTACACAAAAAAAACATTTAAAAAAATTACACTACTTAATATACAACAATGGTAATGTATATTCTATTGAATCCAACTTGAATGCTAAAGCAACATTTCCAATTGATGCTATTGAGTATATCATTATTCACACCAGAAAATGCATCATCATTTCAGCCGAAACACGTCCGCTGCTGGACTCAGGCCTCCCCCAGGCACCGCCACTATGACCGGTTCTATGCTTCTCGCATTCAGTGGATTCCTTCGGCCTTCACCAGGCGCAAGGCATTGTGGGTGGCCTACCAACGTTACGTCTTCCGGCTAAGAAATGTCTCAAAGCATTATTGCATCTTTGATGACATTGAAATTGGGTCTTGATTATTAAGCATGAGAATTATTTTCTTCGTTTAAAAGCTATCCAAATATATGCATGTAAAGTTTCTTCGAAGAACATAAATATTTCAAAACATTGATGTTACTAAAGCTAGACCATTTCAAAGTCTTCCTCTAAGATTGGACTCTTCAATTCCTTTGCAAGCTACTTCAATATTGTGAATTCGATATCTACTAGCATGACCAATACATGCATATAGATTGTTTTATTTTCAAGACTTGTCTCCGATACAGATATACCGCGAATTTTCCACGCTTCAGTAAATAGGTCAGCTGGTTCATCTTGATGATCGCTCGAATGCTCAAACGGAGCAGTAAGTAGGTTTACGTCAAGATACGGTTCAAGTTGTTATATGTTGTATACATCGTCGGTACACATATTTCAATATTTTACAGTAAAGAACGTACAACCTGACCTATATTACCACCTATTTTATCGGTTATGATACTAAGATGCCTTAAAATTTCCAAGAGTGTTGGTGCAAATAATAAATTGGAATGTATTAATATATATATAATAATAATATCTATGTAAAACAATCGATTCCTTGCGGATCGAATGTGTCGACACCGTTCTCAACGTCTTCATTAGTAGTGTCCTTACACTCTGACAATAAGAGGCGTAAACTTATCCATTTGGAAATATTACCAGAGAGATAAATTTTATACAATTCAAAAATAAAATTTATCGTTAAATCTTAGTCGATGGAGGAATATAATATAATGTTCACAAAAAAGGCGAATGAAAACAAACTTTAAATGTTCCAAACTAACGTAAGGGATTCACTGATTTCATGATTAAAATTACCCATTGCAAAATGGCCTAAGCCGTTCCTAATACAGTACCTAACTTCCGCAAAATGTTACACCGCCCCGTTAATACACGAACTCCTATTCGGAATCGAACACTCCCCGTACGCACGCCAATAAATAACGCATAATTACGTCAAACATTTCTCTATAGTCTATGGCTACAAGCGCCTGATTTCCCACGACGAAGTCCCTCTGTTGTAGTCTACAATGAAATATGCATGCGTGACATACACGCTGTGAAATAGCGTTAGAGCGTGCTGCGCGGATTCGGGCCCTCGCTGTTTTTGAAGTGGGCTCGTGTCCGTTTTGACTAGCTATCGGATACGGGAGTGATGTGTCCTATTGTGTCACGGCTTATTATTTTGTGAAAGTATTTTTTTGGAATGGGATGTTTGGCTATGGGTTAAGCACAAAAGTACCTAACATCCTGTAGGATGTACCAAATGATTAACCAAGGTAGTATTTTATAAAAGCTTTCAAGGTTTAATTAATGTAATTATGAGAACAGCAATTTATGAAAAAATATAGACAAACAACCACCTTCAAAGCTTTATTTAGTTCCGTTCAGCAGTTCAATTTGATGGAATAACATCACATCGTCCCACATATTCAAAACAAATCCTTTGCATTTACAATATCAGTTAGACAAGATAAATGCCTACCTTTTCGCAGCTTTAACACAGTTGGGTATTATACCTACAACTTTCGCAAAATAAATCGTTCTTTCAAACTTCGATCCATATTTTTTTAATCCCAAGGGCACTTTCCAAGTAAATAAAATTGGATTCGCAAGATTCATTGATTTGTCATTAGCCGTCAGTCATTGGGATTGCGCATTCAGCTTTACATTGACGATAAAGTTCTGATATAATTTTTTGATATCACCAGAGGGGCTCTTTGACACCACTGAGGCGTTTTCGATAAATTCGTATCAAAATCCAATATCGCCTTTATAAGTTGAGTCTAGAAAATTCTTTCAAGAGATCAATCCGATTGAAAATGCTCCTATGCTAATACTGATTCGACGGTCTCTGGAAGCAAGATAAGGAATTACATAATCCAGATTATTGAATCTGTAATATTCTTTCTCGTTTCTTACTATAGCTACTTCAGTAAAACTGTCACAATGTAAAGGTACTTCGATAAAGTACAGAACTTATTGGCAGAGCGAGCAAAAGTAGGTAAGGATATTTTCATAAGTAAAAGAATTCCCTTTGTTCAATAAAATTCTCGTACCATTTATATTTCGATCTACTGAAACGTCCTTATCTGGCCTAAAATGTGTTTGATATGGATTGAATTATCCTTGAAATAGACGACAGAATATGTCGCAATATTTTACTAAGAATCACTTTCAATTTGCGATTTTGTAACTTATTTTGCTTTAACGGGCCCACCCTCATAGCTTCACCAGCCATTTATACTAATAACAATGTCATTAAAATTACTTCCTCGACATTTTCCTGAATAACCGAGCCTATTGACGAATCTCACGCAATTAACAAAATCGCTGCTGAAATAAGACTCATAAAATTTCCACACGTCTTTAACACAAACCTCTTTGATCTCGTGCGGGTGGGTGAAATAAATTATGTAGCGAGTAAGTAAGCGGTGCCGCATATCTCTAGTGCAATAAACAAAGCAAACAAGCAGAGGTGCGGTAATGAAATGCAAATATGCTTGCATACTCTACGGAAACACTTCTTGTGCCTAGAGTAAATAACTGGCGACTTCTTGATAAATTTAGGTTAGACGAAGGTTTCTCTGCTGATGAAATTTTGGTGAAAGTAGAGCAACCAGTGTGCTGTATTGTGGGAACGTTTATTTTGGGATGTTCTTTAAGTAATGTAAGCACTTCGTTCCCATGTGTACGACACACGACTGAGATAGGTTTAAGGGTCAGCAAAATCTGAATTGAATTAGGAACCACTTGAGTTTGGGCTATTCTATTTGCACTTCGTAAATAATTTCTGTTTCAAACCATTTTGTTTTCAAAGAAGAGTATTTCATTATAGTCTTTCAAATCCGATATTATTGATTAGTGTCTACTTTATTTGGGTATTGTTTCGCGACTAAATATAGACTCCTCTCAAGGACAGTAAATATGATGGATATACAATAATGCTCTTAGTAAATGTAGCAACTACAACAGTTGGTTCAGTGGGTAGAACACTATTTACAAAAGCCACTTAACAGTACAAACACGAGGTACATAATTGGATGAATCCTAGCGCTGGACACAAAGACTTGATGAAATAATCATAGATTTGAACAGTATAAAGACGTCCTTTGTTTGCACTTCTTAAGAAAATGTATTGAATTGTGTTTGTATATTTAAATGACAGTAGAGTATTGTTGCTTTTGATAATAAATAAACCATTGTAAATGATAGCTTTAATCATTTTGTTTCAGTGATATTGAACCTAATAATATTTATTTTTTCTTGAAAATAATCACAAAGGAATGAATAATGCAAAGTTTCAATAACAAGCTGCAATCAACAACATGAGGTCACGGACTCATTGGCCAAGCGTTTAAAAATTTTCCATTTTTTTTTTAAATATTTTTTTGTAGAAATACATGTTACCTGCCTTTGTATGGTGCCGGTACGTGGAACCTGGTGACCTGAAGTTCAGTTTTTTTTTTCTAAAACCTACTGCAGGCACGAGCTCTCATAATGTGAATTTTATAGTTCAGAACTGTTTAGACCTAGAAACCGTTGTGAGAGAAAATAAATAAACTTATTATTATATATAATTATTATGGCTGTATCCTGAAATCTCTTATAGCCGTATATTAGGAAACTCCTGTTGAACACTTAGCGTCAATATAAAATTTATGAAGCTAGTAACACCAAGACCACATCTTAAAATACCTATTACAAGTCGAGCCACATACAACGTTAGTACTACGTAATAATTAATTACCTAACCAAATTCCCATTCTCCGCCACAGTTACGTTCTAGCTAACTAACATATCCAGTGTTTGTGTGGTCTCTTTCCTAGCAGTATTATTCAAGTCGAAGACAGATACTTTTCTGTTCGCATAAATTACCTTTCATTATGTAAGAAAATGTTTTATGTTACAGGATGTCGTGATGAAGGCATACTCTTTACGGGACGGCTTATTTTTTACAATGGGACTTCTAATGTTTTAGTACTTTCAAATGCTTCGTTAGCTTTCAGTGTTTTTTTAGTTCGTTTGGCTTGTATTTGCGTTGGTTTAAATTTGCGTATGTTTTCAAGGAAGTTGAAAGAATGCAATGATTTTTCTTATTTTATAAAATGTTTTATTTTCAACTGCAAGATAAAATAGATGCATTGATTTGATCTTATAAGTAGTAGTACTTGGTTTAGAGTACCGAGATAAGTATCCATCTTACCAAGTAAATTGTCGGGTAGAGGGGACACCTACTTTTCTCAGTTCACCGACCAAATACTACATTTTCTGAAGAGTTCTACTGTCTGTTAACGTTGTTTGTTCAACAAAATATTTAAGAGATGAAGAAACATGAGGCAAGCTCGTTCGCACGAGTTCAGGTGTTTATAGATAATCTCTTTGAAATAAATACCCCTTCAATTAAGAACTTTTCCCGAAATTACTTCACTTTAATTTCTCGACTACAAAGTAAAGGATCGCTTGATAAACACGGTTGTTTCCGTGATTGTAACTTAATACTCCTTTAGGAGAATCTCAGCCCAACACTTGGTGTAAGTAAATGTACCTGGCTAAAGTATCACAGATGTGAGATTGTTAACTTTACTAAGAAATCCTCCGGTTTCCTTCAAGCTCGTTATTTCGAACGCTCGGGTACAGCGAGAGCATTTTAACGTCAAAGAAACGGCGCCCGCGCAGCCGCCTGGCCACTTTACGCGGGCATTTGTTTTTAGTGCGCTGTTCCGCCGGCACATTTTTGTTCTGCGCGTCAATATTTTTTTCTTAATAGTCTGTGTTCAAATGTAGTTTAATCGTTACGGTACGAAAACATTGTTGAAAATGGGGCCGAAGCGTACTTATGTGGACGTAACATTCTCGTTTAAAACCAAAGTAGTTAAGTTAAGTACTCCAATTTTTTTGATTAACATTTTTATCCATACAAGCAGCTGGTTTCAGAAACACGCTACATATTTTGCCAAAATACAAAATAATCAAGTTTCCTTACAAATGAAACTTCCAAATTTTCCTTATTTTTCAAGAAAAATGAGAATTCTCACCTTGAATAATACAGTTTCAAGTTTTGCTCGAGCCGAACAGGAACTAATATATCTAATCCTATTCCGTTTTTGCCGATGCTATCTCCCTTGTTTCAACTTGTTACATTGTATTCGAGAAACGCTGACGGTCTACGTCACACCGATCGGTTAGATAGCGCTAGATATTTTGACGTGTGAAGATTGAAAAAAGTAGACGTGAGTAGGTTAGATGGTCGAAGATAGCATCAACGGGTTAATTAGTAAGGTGTTGATAAAAAGAATAGTATGGCCGCACATTAAAAAAGGTTGTATAGAATTATAAAAGATACGGTGTTGGTTGAGATAATTTGGTAAGAGGAACAAATAATTCATTTTATTGCACATCTGTAAAGTATCTATTGGTTGTTTAGATGTTTATCGGCAGTTTGGTTGAAGGTTGGCTTTTCCGATAAAATTAAACTAAATATTGACTCTAAATCTTTTTCATATTTCAGCAGATGAACGCCATTACAAAAATTGGAGTTCTCAATGACAGCTGCAATGAAGGGTTATTAGAGCTGCCATAATCACCGTGGAAGACAGATTGATGATTACAGTACAAACTATTGTCAAACACAAAATAACCACGAAATTCAAGTCCTATATCACACGCAATAATAATGCTCATATTCACACCTACATCATTTACCGTCTACACCGAGACTGTCGCCTAAAATTCATAAATTACAAGCATACACCCCAAGTATGTTCTCATAAACACCAGGCCGACTTGCGCAATATTAATTTGCAACTTGTTGATGATCAGACGGTGCTACGTTTATCGTCCGTCACGGCGCCCCCCGCACATTAATCACGTGACCTCACCTCTGCTGCGGCCAAAGAAGATGTTGGTGGTAGATCCGACAAACGTATACTGTGTTAAGTACTTTGCTGGTTTATTGTTGCATTTGCGCATTCTGAGCTATCGGTGTAACAGCAAACTCTCACTAAACTGTGGCCTACGGTAACATCGACTGAATAAATGATACTACAACATATTGACCTGACTATCTTCTCGACTTTCTGTATGACATTCGTCAACATTATCATACAGCTAAAAGACGTCTATAGCTGGACATACGCCTCGCGCCACAATGACCATAATACTTTGTAGCCTTGTAGAGCCTGTGATACACAGAAAATGTGCCTTATAATTTGTATCATCAATCATTCTTACTTCGCCACCAATTTTCCATTTCATATCTCAACCAGCCTAATCTTTGCCTAAAACGACATTGCACTACCCTAAGGTGAGACGCGACAGCTTATTAGGGGAGCCTAGAACTTTAGGGTCGAATTCACCGCGTATGGGGAGACAAGGGAATATGTTTGTACGTCCAGCCCCCGTACCACATTATCCATGTCGAAACTACCTGGCAATAACTTGGCAACCATCACCCTCATTTCTTAGAAGTCAGAAAGAGACAGAACAGTGTCGGATTACAGGCATATGTTTACTGTTTCAAAGGGGGGATCACCATGAAACAGCCCGAGGCTCATGGGAAATATAAGTTGGCTCCATAAGCAAGGGCGAATTGTCAATCAGTACTAAAATTCGAAAGGGCTGCAGTATCGGGCGTTTTCAATTTGTTTAATGCCTGAATGTTACCTGGGGCGCAGTAAGCCGGGATCAGTTTAAAGGTTGGCAATCACATGATTAGAATTGGTCATGTGTATTTAGATTATTGGGTGTACGGGATACGTACCTACTTCTGAAATTGTAATGAAAAACTATTTCTATTCAGTAGGTATAGGAAGGGAAAAATGTGTGCGTTATTTAGTCAACAAGCATACACCTCTGTACAAAGTATACTTTCACGTGGATGAACCAACCTCTTAAAAAAGAAGTAAAAAAGCCTTGGTTTTTCGAAGTTCTAAGCGAAACTCTTTTCGCTTAGAACTTCGACCGTAAACTACACATCATTCAAACACGTCCAAACAATGATTGATGACAGTAGAAATCTCAAAGCAACATAGTATGTACTTCCAAGACGATACGCTACAGGGCTTCTGAAGACACGCACCATTAGATCCGTAGCCAGACGTATTAATACCGGATCATTATTATTAATATACCAGCGATGAGAGATAATTTTGCCACAGTTGAGCCGATGTTAATAAATCTACTGTGTTCCGCAATGCTGGCTTAATATCTGACTAAATGTATCTGGTTCGGTTTCAGCTCTCTTTTGTTTTTAGTTTGATATAGGGCTTATGAAGATAAGGAGCCGATAGTGTTTTTGCATAGCAGATAGATTTATTTACATATTACTACATTTAAGAATGCATTAAACTCTGACCTAGGTGTTGAGTGTTGCGTATGAGTAATGTCTTTAACGTTATCTGTATCGAAATGTATTGCTACCGTAATACAGTATACCGTCTCAATACAGTAGGAACTAAATGTTAAATTTAAATATCACATAAGCGAAGTTCAATAACCGTTTTTAAATATTCCAAATTATAATTTATTAGACAAACCGCTGACAAACTTTATGAAACCAATAATAACCCAAATCAAAAATGCAAATGTGTACGAACTTGCTTTCTAAATTAGCGCCTAAACAAACTCCGCTCGAACTAAATCGCCTAAGTATCCAATTATGAATAATTATATAAGTCATTAGAGGGTTGTTTCTTTATTTTGCGTAACTCGTTTATGGATAAAACTGCATGAATAGCTTGTTAGCGTTTTCCAGTTGGTCTCAAGAGTGGGGGCGTGAGGCTAAATCGTTAAGGCTGTGTGCATGTTCCGGGATAGTAGCGATTGTGAGAGCGGATTAGAATATATTTTGAATGGGTTCTCTTATGGTCAGAGGGGTAATTCCCGTAATTTTAAGAACGTTTACAGTCTGATCTCACTCTCAATCTGTCAAAAATACAATCTTCCATACATTTTTGACAAGTTTTTGACATTAATTGTCGCTGAGATGAGATTGCGACTTGAATTTGAACGTTTTTTAAGTACGAGAATTGCCCCTCTGATGTCGTGACAGAAAATTTATAACATGATATTTTGCTTACAGCCGAACTATTACAAAAAAAAAAAAAAATACATTCAAAATTAAAACTTTAATAATGTAAAGTTTTAATTTTTGAATGTATTTATTTTAATGTAATAAGTAGTAATCTCCTATTTTTTTTTTTTTTTAATTTTCCTAACATAGTTTTTAAGTCGTTACTAACAAATATTATGGACCAAAATGTCTGAAATAAAAAGATATTTTTTTTTAATTTATTTATTATCATTTTCATCCTATCCTTCTCGTTAAAATACTGTGTTTACTTTGATTTACGTGGTAATTAAAAAAATCGTCGAAATGAACTCAACGGGACTTTTATTTTGCTGCAGCACAACAAATTTTCTAGAATGGGACATTAACAACAAACAGTAAAACGCAACATTAAACGCTACAACAGCGGTCACATAAAGAAAACCATTCAAAAATATATTAGTCGAGCCATAAAACATATAAAACCAGATCTGTAATACAATACTTCCCTGACATCACCCTAAAAGGTCATAATTTTCGATCGTTGACTCAAAAGGGGAAAGGGCGTAACTTGCAATTGGCCGCATGCAACAAGACATATTTTTCGTAATGCCAATAGGTGTGGGGGCTGTAACGACGTGCCAATTCATTCGTTTATTCCTTTTTGTTGCGTTAGTTAACTGTTTAATTTGTGTTTTCATCGTAAATGAGTTGTATTGTGTAGATGTCTCGTTTGACTTTTTTAAATAGAAATTTCTGATGGTGTGGCTCCTCTAGGGACGATAGAGCTTAGTACAGCGCACCCTATTTCATCTTATGTTGGAACAAGAAACTAATCATTGCAGCGATTGTACTTAAACATGGCCTACCGAATCTTTACAACATCCGTTTGGGTTCTAGAAAAGCAGCTAAAGCATTATGTTGCAGATCCTAGAATGTCATTTATATGAATTGCTTAGCCAGCGCCGGGTTAAATGAAGCTAAAGACGAAGAAGAAGAGTTCTCACACGAACTGCTTAATAAGGCTATAACAACAATCAGATATTGAGAAAGCCAGCAAGCGGTGGTTGCCGAACCAACCCACAGAAAACGTGATTATTTCCACATTCCTCACGTGAGGAAGCATATTAAGTCTTAAACATTAACAAGTATTTTACAGGAAAAAAGTTTGACACCCTAAAGAAAATCCGGTACTTATTCAATACATAAACTTAGTACTTACAGCAATTTGAATGCTTAAGCTTATTCACAGACATTTTTACGACAGAGTCGGCTGTTTATACAGAGTTAAGTGAAGTTTCACGTACTCGGTAGATTGAGGATTCAATTCTAAAAGCTAAAACGACGGTTCGACAAATGTGATTAGTAAGCGTCAATTCACACAAGCGGTTCTTTTTTCGATGGAGAGTAATTCCTAATTTCTTATTCATACTCAATTTTGATTCGCTATTGGTGATAATGACACTATAGTGTGAATTATGCCTAAACATCTCAAGGTGAATAGAAATATTTGTGTTAAAAACTTTTTATATTATTGACCTTTTCTGTGTAGCGTCATTAATATACTTCATTAATTTGAAGCGTAAAAATGTTAATATGGTAAACTACCTCATAATTTTTGATGTTTATTATAATTTTTTTATAAACAAGTAACCGTGACGTTGGTTGTATTAGTCCCAGTCGTTTGTTTATAATGAACTTGACTGATTGAATGTTATGGTTGTCATAACGACACCAGTCTATCGTGAACTTCCATACATTTAAAATCTTTGCTAGAACATTCGAAGTCGTTCAGTTAGTAGAGGTCTTTGTAAGTTGGTTACAATTTTGTGTTGATTATTAAAGTTGACGATTTGTAAGTGTAACGGGATATTTCACAACTGCACATAACTGTAAGTGATCTTTAAAATCTGGCTTTAGTTTCGCTACGGTAATTTGTTGAAGGAATTTTCGATAAAAATTCCGAGAGAATTCTGCTATGGTATTTTATCAGACCAAAAAGTGGAAGTGGCGACGAATTAATTACAATTATTTTTCAATTCTGTTATATGTAGGTACCTGAATCTTATAAATTATGGGTTAGTGATAATTATGTCAATGAACTGATCCTTATCGAATACTATTAATCTTCTTCACATATTACAACGGGAAGCAATCAGGTGGATATTGGCGTAAACAGTCTATTCGAAACTGTATAACAGGCTACTGCTTTCAATCCTGGTAATAATGTTTAGTCTGGTACCATACAGGCTATTCATAGTCGAGGCAGTGTATTCCAAACTAATGTATAGTTAATTCTATACATCGATGTTGCGGTTACAGCGACCATTACTATATTGAAATAGTATACCAGTCTACTGTTTGCATATTTTATGCTAAGCATCTCAGCAGTATCACTAATATAAATACAGTTTCGACACAAATAGCGTCCATAATGTCTTAAATATCTCATATTCGTACACTATATTCCCAAAAATATTGCAATGCATGCAGAAACATACAATTTATGAAAATCTTGCAATCATTAATTTACTAAAACCGGTTGCAATGTACTAGGGGCACATAAATTGGACAGCTGGTTTAAATGCAAGTAAAACAAACGTACTCTGCAGGTGTCGTTGGCGTGATGTCAAATCGGTCACACTCGACGTCGACGTTGAGTGAATCGACTACTTTATTAGGGTTCCTTCCTTGTTGTTATTAAATGTATTCAGTTTTGTTATTGTTCTTTTTGCCCAGTTCTTATAGCTTGTGACCCCTGAAGTATATCAAGACTAAAAATATTCCTTAGGTCATATATAAAATAAGTGTTTGCCATTCACGTTTGCATTGACCTCTTTCTGCTTTAAATGTATGTATGTTGAAGGAAATATAAGGAAGGTTTAAATTTAAAATCGATGCCTTTCTTATGCTCTTTAATATTCACGTATAAATTTTGCGAAATTCTTAGTTTTTCATCCAAATCTTAACATCTCCTTCACTTTAGTCCTAACTACTAAATCATTGGACGTAAACATTATCACCATCCTCATTAAATCAAACACACGGAACCCCACCCAGTAGTCTGACACCTCACTGTATAATAATTCTTCGTCTCCACGCGCCGCCACCTGCCGAGCGCCCATTAAGACCGGAACCGAATCCAAGACTATCACTTCGAATAAATATAATTCTATTTTGATTACTCTTTCTAACGTCCGTGAGCTTGTAAAGACGGCATGTTATGTTAAGGATTTTATTTTATTCAGGTGTTTTAGTAAGATGTTGATGTAAGGGGACTGTGAAGGATGCTTGGAGGTTGAGAAATCAAAACACCAAGGTGACTGTGCATTTTTGTCAGGTGAAGCATGTACTTTTGAGATTATAATGGCGAAGATATTAGAATAGTTTAACGGAGTCCTGTAAATGATGATGGTCCAGGTGATTTTCAGATAAGCAAAATTTTCGTGCCAGCATTTTCAGCGTGCAGCAATCAAAGCTAGCATAGGAGACTCGAATCTTCATCACTTACAAATGTTCCCAGGTAAGTAATATAGTTTAGATTAGTACACTATCGCATTAGGTTACCTTGTAATGATAGATGTTAGGTGGAAAATAAATAAATAAAAATATTTTATCGACTTGTATTTCATTTCAAATCATCACAAAAATATGGCAAACAAAGCGATCCTTTTTTTGGCAAGTGAAGAGAGACAATGAGAATTTAATTCACATATAACCATAGTAACGAAGTGTTTGGTATCGCGTTCGCAATAATGCACAAATAATGACAGGTTACACACCCGTTATCTACAAGTACCTAGTATTTAAAAACACATGTCTGTTTCCAGTAGTGTGTACGGCTGATGGCGATATGGGAAACACCCCTTTTCCGGCCACCATTATTTTATTGATGGCCATCAGATCTCCGCACAGTTTTTTTGATCTGGTGTTTTATTTTGACAAGTTTATTATCGAGCTCAAAACAACGGAAGATAGTCATTAAATCTTGTTGGTGATAGTGGTCTAAAACGTTAAGCTATGATAATATATGTCTACTGTTTACCGTTAAACTGGTCACTAAATATGCATTACTTGGCTCTAACAAAAGCTAAGTATCTACTGATGAAAATAGTCATGAATGAAAAACCTTTAACACTTCGGATTAATATAATATCAATGAGTAAGTGTGTATAATACTAATGTACCTACCTATAGTTTCTCTAATACAATACAGACATAGTATTAGAGAAACTACGTTTGTATTTTATGTACAACTAACTAAATACAAACTGTTTAAAATTATGATCTTGAATATTTTTCATCGGTTTTCTATCTCCTTCATACTTAAATTATTTTCAAATCTTTAAATACGTCTAAGTTTCTCCATAATTTCTAACATAGCTTTTTTTACGTATATTAAAGTTACAACCCAACTCACTAACATCATCTTATTATCCACAGAGACGAAACACGATTCTATTTCGTTATTAGCTTTAAAGTCATTTTCTTAATTAATTTTATTTCGACTATTGTTTGAACGTGAGGACACTATCTGTTTGCGGTTATCGTATGATATAACTTGGGACCGATTGATGGTTGAAAACTTAATATAATTATGTATTAAATCAATTATATGTAAAGCTAAGGACATAGGAGCTGTCTATAAGAAGCAGTAAGTTATCATCATTGTTTTTGCCGAGAGACGTCCACAGCTGGACATACTCGTAGGTCTTGTGCTTCTGGCATCCAGCGGATTCCCGCGGCTTTCACAAAGTCATCGATCCACCTTGAGGGGCGCCTTCCAACCCTGCGCCTTCCGGTACACGGTCACCACTCCAGAACCTTTCGACCCCATCGGCCATCCGTTCTGCGAGCAATGTGCCCTGCCCAATGCCACTGAAGTACCTACCGTAGTATTATCATGTTGAAATTCTTTATTCTCTTAGAACGTGTCACAATGTTTTTAAAACTATTCATATTAAACTTAAAACTACGTTACTACTTGAAACTTACGTATTGTAGACACGGTTATCTTTCATGGCTTATGTCGTGTATACCAGTAAAGACATTTGCGTTTAAATAAAACACAACAAAACTTAATCATAAAGGAACAAGAATAAATTGCTTCGCAACTAAATTAGTTTCCATGTACTTGTCTAAAGTTATTACCGGTATAATAAAATTAATTTCAAACACTAATAACGCGCAACCACACTTCGCAACCGCATAAAATTATGACAGTTGTAACACCCAACCCTGAAAATGATGACGGGAAATTTTATCCGCGCGAAAGCGATTTACGCGGTCTTTACACCTAGATGCGGCCGACTAGTAATTACGCCAGCCTGTACTTCTTTCACCGCTGCGTTATCTTGACAATTTATCTCGTATATCTTCGGTAGTACTGTTTGTATGCTAATGGCTGTGGTACAGTCGAGTTCGCTCTTTTTTTGAGTAATTAAGGGAAATAATTGGATAAATAATACGATGACAGGCGTGTACTATTATTCATGTGCATTTTTGTTTAATCTTAAGTAAGTTTTGTTGTTGTAATTGCAAAGCTATTATTTTTATCAAAAAACTATACTTGCACGTTCAACATTCAAGGCAATCTTTATTTGTAATAGGTATCACTTTTACACCGATTGCGTGACTCAAAGAAGGGTAATGTGGTTATCAACCTATATATGTATGTTTTTTTCCTTTGTGGTGCTCTAGACACCAAACGCGTGGGTCGACTTTGATAATTCTTACGGCAATCGATTTGTCTTAATTTTGTAAGTGTCACTAAATTATTGTTATGGAACTCAGTTGTCTTTCGCTCCTGGGATGGGCGCTAATAACTGCGACACAGTTACTAAACTAACGCAGCATTAACGTACACAAAAATTCTAATATGTTTTTGAGCCAATAAAATATTTGTATTGTATACTCATTTCAGTAATAAAAATTCAATATGGCAACAACCAGACGCCATATTATAAGAAAGAAAAAAATTATAATGACGAGCTATGTCACTATGAGGTATCATTGAATAGGTGTTTGAAGATCAGCCGCACAATCTCATGCAGTTGGAGGCAATAGGTCTTTATTGTTATTAAATTTAAGAAGATGCCTCAGACTCCATGAGATTGTACTTACGAGAGTATTTACGGGGTGTGGGATTGGAGACAAAAATAGGTCATCTTGTTTCCATTTTAAAGTTCACTTTTTACGCAGTCATGATTTTTGATATTTTAAAAATTGTTTTTTTTTATTATTGTGTTTGCGTGCCGCAAGTACTGGGTTCCTATAAGTAGGTAGGTACATAATCACCAAATAGATCGTAAGTAACTCAAGACTAAATATAAATTATCTGATTATCTTTTGTATGTAAATGTGAACGGTAGTTCATTGTATTTTTAAAACTAACCTTTATGTGATAGCCTGTACACGGTGAACACTTTCTAAGCGGACATATTATGATTGTGGACATAAATGGACAACATAATGAGACATTATGGCATTAAGTAGAAATATCACGTTCATATTTAAATCCTTTCTCCTTTGTATAACTTAGCTTATTCATAACAACACAAATCATTGTCTGTTATGTATGTTTTGTATTTTTCACTAACCAAACTGACCCTAATAGAATCCGACTTTACAATGGAAACTATGACTTATTAAATAACACAAAGACCGTGATTCAGTCGTGAATCAATATAAAAAAAACTGGTCATTGATACCCCAATCATGCTAATTTCTAATGTAACCTAACACAAGAACTTTCACCTCTATTGCAAATATCAGATGTCCATCATTTAACGAGCCAAAATTCCACTCACGACACACTCACCGATCCCATTATCTTATTTCGTGAGATTACTACCACGCAGCGGTCTATAATTTGACAAATAGAGAATGAGATGCATTAGTGCGCATTTCCTCCGTAATGGGGTACTATGGACCCTCGGTGTATAATTTAGCGGTACGGTTGCAAAGATGGGTTGGTCGCGCGGCCGCGGAACGATAATAATATTTGATAAAAAGTTTGATGACTCTTTATTTAACTTCATATTTGTTTAGTCATTTAATTGCTTCTTGTGTTAGTGTTGTTCTGATTTATAATGTCCTAGCTTTCAAATCAGATGAAATAAATATTTAGAGCAGTGGTGGCCCAGTGGTAACGGTAGCGACTTACGAGTTGTAGGTCGTAGGTTCGAACCCAGACAGTCGCTTTACTTTGTGTAACATATTTCATCATCACTGCTCTCAAAAACGGTGAAGAAAAACATCGTAAGGAAACCGGCACGTCTTAGAACTAACAGTTCGAAGACGTGAGACATCTACCAACCCGCATTGGGCCCGCGTGGTGGATTACGGCCCACTCCCTCTCACAGAGAGGAGGCCTGTGTGCCAGTGGGAACATTGTAGGCTGATGATGACTTATTTAACCGTTCATTCAAGCTTGTGTTCTGTAGCTTAGAGTTGAAGCTTTCCAAAACCAATTTGACGAAGTAGTAACCAAGTTCGAACAATGCCCTATATTGTAGGCGAATACAAGTTGAAATTCATAAAATCTTATCATAGAAAAGTTTGCACTTCAAATATCCGCATCGGACGAGGATAAGCCACAAAGTTACATTCCCAAACAAAATGATCAACGATAGTTTCCTTCAACTTTGTACATTTATTCATCCTCATATATATATCAACTGTCGTAAACGCTTCATTCCGTAATAAAACGCAATTTGTTAGCCGACATGCTGAACTTAAAACTATAAGATCAGTTTATAGCATGTCGTAAACATCAGTCTATTTTACACCGAACTTTGATGTGACTTTATCTGTTTTCTTATTAGATATGGATTATTGTAAGACTATATAATATTCTTGCTATAAAGTTGTAATGATTGATTGTAAATAATTAATAGCCCTATCTGATATTGTTAGGATGTTCAATTGCTAGTAAAATATGTTAACAAACTATAAATCTGAAGAAAACAGGCGAGGTAATGGCTATGCGAACACTTTGTAAAATGTATTCAATATGAATACAGTCATAAAATTTTACCGAGCTGACCCCAGCTTATAATAATCTTTATCTCTGCTCACAAGACTTAATAACACTCAACATTATCTATTATTAATTTCCATCATAAAAGACATACATTTACAAATAACATTTTACTCTCTCAATCCTTTCAAATTAATACTCGGATTTTGAAATAGCAAAAAGCATTTAAATGGTTTTATCAAGTGGCAATTAAATTAAAACTCAGAAAGTATTGGGTAAAAGTAAAAACCGGCCATGTGCGAGTTGGACTCGCACACGAAGGGTTCCGTACCACCGCACAATATTTAACACTACATATTCAAAACACACGTTTCTTCTATGGAGACCCTTTAATTCTTAACTTTGTTTATTTTTATTATTTGTTGTTAAGCGGCAATAGAAATACACACTCTGTGAAAATTTCAACTGTACTATTCTGTAATATTACGCTTCATGAGATACAGCCCGCTGACAGACAGCGGAGCTTTAGTAACTGGGCTTTATATAATATATTGACATATTTATATTGGCATAACTTCCGTTAGCGCCCTTTGGGTACGGAACCCTAAAAACTAGTAATTGAAGGAATCAGCCCCGCTGTCATTTACTGTCGGTTCGCGTTGATAAGGTTACTCGGTTTCGAAGAGTTGAGACCTACATTTTTCTCTACTTTTTGGCAGAAAATCATTTCGTGTAACTTTGTTATAATTGAATATTCGGATTGGGTTCATAAAATTGAGGTCTTCTTTTATACAGCAAGAACAGAGGAGAGAAAATAATACAAGGAAGAAAATAGTAAATATTAAGTCGGGGAATAAGTTCTTTCGTATTTTATTTATATACAAATTCAAGAATAAGAGCTCGTGTGGCACCCGAATATCGAGTTTTTTTGTATAGCCAAACTTTTTCAAATGGGTCAAAACTGTTTTTTGGTCAACCCCTAACTCTTTAACTATGTTGTACCTACTAATATGCTGATCTTGCTGCACTTTTGACAGTGATACCGACTTTATTCATAACAGGGAGCAAGGTGCACCTTTGACATCAAAATTCCTGGACTGAAAACGCTTGAACCAACTTTGTACTACTCTTACTAACACTGCGTTAAGTCCATAAACGTCACATATTTATTCGCGGCTTGTGTCGCATTTTTCCTTTTTTTGTAACAAAACTTCAAAATGTATCGAATTTCTTCGTTACGCCAATTACGTAATGGTATCATAACCAGCCAGATACAAAAAGTACGGCCAAAGAGATTTTACTACAACTTCATACCTATAAAATATGAAAAAAACCTTTTCCCCTACCTAATATTTATACAGTAAGGAATCTACATATTTATATGCAATAAATGAAACCACATACTTGTCAGCGCCTGTGCTGACGATATACAAAAAAAAATTACGAAAACGGTCCAATATGTGAACCAAAAAGTAAAGTTTTAATTTTGAGCAAATTTGAACACTGTAGACTTGGATCACTGGGTCAATAATTCCATGAACTTCAATCCTTGAACATTGAAAAGCGACGTTGCCACGTAGTGCAAACTATCACGACGCTTTTATGTATTCTACTTATATGCCTAAAATGCAAAATCGGTACACCTAAGCGACACCAGGGTGTTTACTTTTAACGAATTTATTTAAATATTATTTTTTTTTGACCCTTTCACTTTTTAATTTACGGTTTTTAATTGAATATTTAATTTTGCTATACTTCTGTAGACTAGTATTACTTGTGGTTTAATTTATTATATGTGGATTCCATACTGTATATTTGTATAGGTTGAAACAGTTTATATTGATCAGACAACGAAAAACATGACAATAATGAATGCCAGTTGGCAGTTGTAATGCCCGGAAGGCTAACAACTGTTGCTATTTACCACAATTTTTAACCACAATGACATCTCGTTTGCAATCGCTTAAAGCATTTCTTGAATTGCGAAGAAAGAGCTTATTCATTTATTATGAGTTTTTTGAACCTAACAAGAACTCCTGTTCGCTAAGTAATTAGAACACCTTGTTACATTTGCAAATGGACTACAGACTGTGAGTACAAGAAAAAGGATCACAAAAGAAATATTGGTCAATGAATGAAGTCTTGAAATTAATTATTGGTGAAAATTTCTAAAACTTGATAAATATCCAGGATAGGTGCTGGCAGATCTTGGGTTCGGACTGTTTTTGGATCTCTTTGTATATTTTTTTTTGGCATTTTCTTTAGTGTATGGATTGGTTTGGATTTCTGCAATTGACAAAATGCATTTTTTTTTGGAAAAAAAAACTTTTTAATTTATCATGTGTCTGCAACCTAGTTGACTATTAGATTCATCGCTTTTGACAATAACACCATCAAGAAGCAATACTGACACGTTGATGATCATCATCAGACGTAAGTTCAATTTCACCCCGATTTCCGAACTCCGCACATAATATTATCAGGAGTTGATACCTCGATCTGGAAATGCGATACCGTTAAAGGATTATCTTGAGCGACGGGCCCCGTAACACCCAATTAAACGCGCGATAAGTTGGACGCGAGTTGGACGTATGAATCACGCCCTATCGCGTGTTCGCGCGATGTCTGTGACGTATGAGTGCTCCGTGTACGCGCAATTTAGTATAAAATGTTTTTAATACCTGCTTTGGTGCTGGTAGCAACATGTAGTTATTTTGACAAGATAGTATTGATTTGAAGATCATAATAATTAATTTATAGTTTTATCGTCGATAAGCTGCAACTTGGTGATAGTTACTGTATTTATTATTCTATTGAAACTCCGTACTACGCTAGGCCAGCTCAAAGTAAAAGTGTTACCACCGACGTGCGATCGACTATACATAAAAACCCACTTCTCCTCCTTTAAAGTCGGTTAAAAAGAAAAATCCTACTGATCTGATAAAGCATATTGAGCTGACACGATCGAAATGTGTGTAAGATATTGGATTAATTATCTTGAAAAGCTTTGGCAGGCCGTCTCAGGATCATTCTTCAATTAAGATTAACTTTATAACACGAGTCAGGAATGAAGATAATCTTGTCTGTAACATAAACAGAACGGCCATTTTCTCCGGTAGGTGTTAAAATCCAGATTTAAAATTTGCGTCAGCGTCTTTGTCACGGTCTCTAAATGAGTGCAACGGCCTTTAAATTGTTTTTAATTTTGAAAACACATTAAAATTTATTTACAGAAGCTCGTTCAGTGCTTTTATATTGGTTTGACAATTCAAGAACCGTTAAATGAATATAGTTCTGCTAACAGCTTAGGCACCTACTGTTTGACCATAATTAGGTGCGATTTGTAAATTAAATGAGAATCCATTTAAAGCATCGTTGCATTCCACAGACGACCCAGGAGCTCGGATCATTAACAAAATGCTGGGCACGGCCAGAGATGTATAGTGGAAAAGATTTTGATTTTGCACGACGCTGAAGTGCGAAAGGATTTCTACGGAAAATAATGCCACGTTTTTTATCCTAGATTAATCAGATCAATCCTCAAACGAAAACATAATAATTTAAAATGGTCAATCAGTTAAAGCTAGCAAGATTAATTAATTGCCATTAATTTATGTGAAATCATCCGTTCATCAATTATAATCAATCAGTGAAAATATAAAGGTTTTATAAACTGGTCTGATTATCCTCGTTTGATTGTGTGTCTTCGAATTGTGTGTTTGATTAGATTATGGGTGTGTGATTGTGTGTTTATTACCGAAATTATCGAATTTTACAACATAGTTAGCGTAACAAAGTTGTTTATTATTCATTCTATATCCGGGAATAAAATTCCGTTTTAGGAACATCTACTGATCTATTCTATAAAACCTGACCGTAAAACCTTAGGTCACGTCACCTGTGTCGAACACTGGAAAGTAAATTAAAGGCAGAACTGCTGAATGAAATGACAGCAAAAAGTGATGATAACTAATCGCCGGAGGGACAGTAAATTTAACTACAAAAGAAAAAAAAAACTATGTTTCTACCTAAATACTTAGATGTTTAATTAGATCGTGTAAACCAAATGTTTTAAGACGAGCGCTAATCCAGCCGACAAACTGCCACGCTGTTTGGCAGGTTTATAAAATATGAACAATATTTGGTCCAAATAAATGATTTATTTGTTTTATTTATTTATTTAAGGTTTTTTTTGCTGTTTATTTAGTGCCAATCCTAGCCTAAGGTGAATGGATGACAGCTCATTTCAAGCTCACTTCACCTAAGTTCTATCTGTTTACTATTTATCAAGTTTTCGTTCCGAGTAAAATATCATCACACGACGTCATGGAGTTATAAACTACGAAACGCACTAAAAATAGATTTATTGGGCACAACAATAGTTTGGTACGAAAGGAATATAGCATTAACCTTTGTCAATGCTTTGTATGGAGAATCCTTCATAAATTCACTCCAATTTATATTTATTAAACAGCACAATGCCATTAATTTCGGCGCTAAAGATCACAATCGCATACCGATTCTACAAACACTATTTACCTGTCGCCATATCTCAATATAATTTTCCAATAACCTATTCAGAGGTAAGGAAATGGGTACACATATTGCCACGAGAATGCAAGGTTATCTGCGTTTGTACATACAGACAACGATACATCGAGCTATTCATTGCCAGTATAAGCTGACCTCGTATAGCATATAGGCTTTCTGTACAATAAGAGGTCGACTTATACTGGTTTTGTCCAGCTTGACATGTCGTCGTTTGTACGTACGATATGGCTGTACGGCGAATGTGAGGTTTAAGCTTATTGGTCGTTCGTTTCTATGGCACGAAACGCACGAAATTGACTACTGGAAATTGGTTTCGAAACTATGTCTAGCTGGAATTGAACATGATAATGATAAGATTGGAAACGAGTATGATTACAATTACTTTAACAGCTATAATAGAGGTGTCAAATAAGTGAATGTTAAAGATGCAGAAGAATTTACTGTGAGAGATGATGATTTCAAAGAGCCTTTGAATCCATCATTGTAAGAAAATATGCTTTTACTTTTATTTTAAACAATGTTGTTGATTACCTAAAAAAGTATAATATCTATCCTCTAAAAATCGATACAGTTCACACAGGACAGTTAGAGTCAGATTCGATAATGTTACCATCAAACTATGTTAATAAGTTTAGAATATATCTGTGTTTTTTATGTCCTACGTTTCCAGTCACCCTGCCACAAATATCCAACTTATTCGTTTGCACTTTCTAGTAGATTGAATTCTTCGATTGCATCACATGACTATACTGAAGGTGATTCACACTTATGATCGGCCTACTTTACGTTTATATCTTCAGCCAAATGTGCATGGATAATGCCGTTCCCAACAAATTATTCGTATAAGCTCAGTGAGATTATACTGATAAAGTGAAATTGCTGAGACGAGCACAAAGTTGTAGTGAAGTTTAAAATCGGTATGTGCATAAATGGTGATTACAAATGTCTTTCTCGTCTTCGTGTACTATTTCATTGTTATTACTGCACTCTCGCGTTTCTTATTCAATACATTGATTACTTCAGTATTCAAATTAAAATAAGCAACATTTTCTTAATTTGCATAGTACTTTTCATAAACAATTAACTAATTTGTCACCACGCTTTGTTCTGAGTTCTAATATCATTGTTAGCATCCACAACGACGCTGTTTCAAATGATTTTTTTTAAGTAAAAATAGCTCAGCTTTTCTTTCATTGTTGGTTCACTTTAAAATGCTTGTTATTTTGTTAAAATAAAAGTATTTAATGTGCACTTTTTAAAGCTAAATGATTTTTAATACAGGAGAAAGTAATTTTGTTTAGGTTCGGCTCAAAGAGGCTTTTAGTTTTGGAATTGTGGTGTAATTTTATGTTCTTATTTTTTTGTTTGAATGTCCAAATTATAACTTTTATAACAAACCAACAGCAATGTTTCATGTCCAATATAATAAACAAAACAAAACCAGATATTCACTGGATCAAAACCGCTTACAGTCTTTTTTGTGATGAACCTAATTAATTAGGCAGATAACTGTCTATACATTGAATCAAACCGAAAGCAAATTGAGCACAATTTTGACAGTCCACCAAACGTGACAAGATTTTATCTGCTCATCTGCGGTTTTTGGTTCGTGTGAAACATTTTGGAAATAGCACTGGGGATTATCCGTCATGGATTCTAAAAAGTTGGACAGTCAAAACGAAAGTAGTCAGGGTATTGTTTCAATGTCCCCCAAATTAATGAAGAGAAATACTGCTTCTTTCGTTCAGATATTGTAGTGTATTTATTTACTTAGTCTCGTTTGTTAGTAAAGTAAGCTGTACGTTATTAAATAATCAGTGTTGAATGCTGAAGTATTTTTTTTTTGCCTTTTTATAAAATCTAGTTTCTATAGTATAGTTTCAATATTCCGTCCTATCAATATAAGAAACCTTTTAGAAGCAGGAATCTAGGTGTGGAAAACATTTTGGTCACCATGTATGTACCTACATATTATAACACATAAACACACATTTAATAAAGAATACTTGTCCACCATAGACAAGAATTAAATGGATTGACAAAATTATTTTAATTATAAACAGGTATCGTTGCGGTCGCCGATTCAGAAATGTCATCGACCATATTAGGCCAGTTGTCAACTCGAATTGCTTTTTTTTTTTGTTAGTGGCCAATATTCTAACCACAAATTCGATACTCAAGTGTCACTAGAGCAACAGTGTAACGCCTTTCATAACTGGGAATTCGTAAGTGGATACTATGGAATATGATATAGACATTTATAAAATTCCAACGGTAGGAAATGTCTTCATATTATATTGTAGGATCAAGATTTAACTTTAGATGTTGGAATATACGTGGGACTATACGGTTTCATCATAACTGCGCGCTGCGTAAAGAACACTGTTAAACTTTAAAGTTAAACAGCCAGAAAACCGGCCAGTTAAATCAAGCTAGAAGGTTTAACATCTCCTTTGAAAGAATTGGTCAAACCAATGGCAATTAATCTCTCCGAATCTATTAGCGCTAAATATTTTGAACGTTTTGCAAGCACGCTTAATTATTTCGTTAAGTTTCCAGCTGTCTTGAACCAACCTTACCTTTAGCTATATTAAGTGCGGATTTCACAAATGATACTGAACGCGATCAGCAGTTCTAAACCGCGTTCAAGAGCTGTCAGTGTCGATATTCCACAACAGTTTTGACTCAGACATATCTTGAACACGGCTAACTGAACAGACAGCTGTGCTGCTGGGGAGTTTTTTGCGCCACTTCTTCTTCCCAGCTAAAGCACTGTAGTGCTGATTCTCAGCCTGGTTTGAATAAATGACTTTTGATTTTAATTTTAAGATGTGCTAAACGCGTTTAGTTTAATTGGTGAAATTCGCCCTAAACCATATTTATGCTATAATTAGATACAATTACTAGAAAATCCGATTGCTACATAATAATGTCTATTTTCTCCTACCAGTACATATAGCCGATACCAAATATCTAACAACAAAATCAAAGATATTCCGTAGGCAGACATTCCCGTTACATCTCTCTTTAGCTTAATCGGATTACTAAGCAGAGTTGACGAGAATCAATTCATTTGTACCTACCTTCTTGCGCAAGACGTCAGTCGTATGACGTGGACATCATACTAGTTCGGATTTATAGTTGAATAACATTTATAAGCCGCTTTTCATTCGGTTACGTTATTTGTAACGCTTAGAACGAATTTGTTGTAGATGGAATGGTTTCATTAGGCGGCGACTTTGTTGGTTTCTGAGATGGGTATCGCAAGTTATGGTGGTATTGTGATTATATCTTGATTTGGTACCTAGGTGTATATTTATATTAACGACCGTGGTTTTGACTCTTGTTTCTTGGGATAAGTGTAACTCCCGTAACATGTATGGTGGGTGAAACTGATATTTTCAGATACCTGTGTTTAATGGAAGCTGAAACCGAATTACCTGGTATATTTATAGGTAATCTAAACTGAAATAATGTGTCTTTGCTTTTAAAACCAACGGAACTGCAGGGCCTGACCCTTCAGTCAAAGTATCTAATTAAACCGTTCTTAGCAGTTCGTCGGTCGTTCGTCGTTCAGCAGTTCGGTCGTCTTTTCATTCAAAGAACACCTTCATTATCTCCTAAGCAAAAACAAATGAATTCGTATAAAAGCTAACTACACTGTCTAACAAAACTTCCATGACATTTGAGACCATAAAGAGATGTTAAAGTAAATTGTATTGTCTAAAAGTAATTCTACAAATTTTGTTGGTAAGAAATTGCCCACTAAATAACTCTAGTCAGTTCTCCTGAAAATTTATAGACCATTTCTTTGGCTGTGCAATTAAGAACAAGATAGATTGAATAAATAAAATTTAGGTTAGCCGAATCTCGGTGGTAGGGAAAGTTCTAAATCAAGATGCTGGCTAGAAGTATTTTATTTTAAGATTTTTAAGTCCGAGGTGGGTTTACTTTTTCTTTTTCGTAAACTTAAAATTAGTCAAGCTAAGAAGAATATTATTTACTACTAGGTTCATCCGTGTGAAATTTCTTGTTTCGACCCACCCCATCGCATCGCATCGCCCCGCCCTTACCTCGTTTTCGCTTGCCGTTCTTTCTGACTTTTTTCTTTTTGCTCATCTCCTAAGGGTCCTAGTGTGGTGATAAATAACCTATAGCCTTCCCCAGGAATTAGGCTATCAAATGCAAACAGATTTGTTTTAAATCCGGCCGGTAATTCCAGATATTACCCCTACATACAAATTTACAAAGAAATAAATTCTACCTCTTTATAATATTAGTATAGATACCAACTTACTTTCTACGAGTACATAAGAGTATTTAGTACGAAGTCCCAAAATAGTTTTACTAAGTAGATATTTAATTTTCAATCAAACGCGTTACTACTTTTGATTTCGACCGAGCTTCATTATGTCTTCTTCATTCTAGGAATTTAACAGACTATTGTCTCATCCTTTTTTCACCGTTCATTACCAGTTACTTCATCGATATTAAGACTAATTACAAATCGTCGTTGTCCCTCATATTACTTTATTTGCTGACGCCGACTCTCTTCTTAATACGGTAGAAGAGTGTCAGTTTTCACTCATCGTCACTGCTTCTTGCTCTGGGAAGAGCTTCGTCTTATCAGCTTTTTCGGATATTCCAAAAACCTATCCAAAACGTCTGACATTAAGATGCATATTTCCTTACCGGTGTCACGTAGGTACTGGGTAGCCTAGATCAGATGGCAGAGGTTCAAAACTAAATACTGATGACAATACAAGACAACTTGAACATAGCTCGTAAAAGCAAAACTGACAAAAACAATGCTACCTTTTCAGGCGACATCCCTAACCATCCCCCAACAACAGTTCCACATAAGCGTACACAACATTACGTAAAACCTAAAAGAGTAGTTGACGTGCAGTATAATTGATACTAATCATCGTCCCAGTGTGTTTCAACGCGTCCGTTAATTTACCTAACGCGCCCCACGAAAGGCTCCAAAACCACTATGAAATTGAATACGTACAAGTGCTACCCGTTTGGGGCTACGGACTTGGTTAAGGTTGGGTTTTACTGTGCGAGCAAGTGAACGGAACACCTGAAGTAGTATGTGTAGTAGAAAAGTATTAATGTTAATAATGATGTTCATTCTTACATAGAAAGTAGGTATGGATTTCAAATGAGAATTTACTTAAGCAACCCTAAATGACAAATTAGTACAGTGGATATTTGTTGTACGTAGGTATACCACCCACATAAATTTCAAATTGTGATCTTCACGGTCGTATAGCTACGAATGAGTTCGTAATTTTGTCTGCAAATGTGGGTGCTTATAAAGGTTATTCGGGTATATATCTACACGAAAACTATATCAATAATATTTATATATAAAGGCAAAAACTCGTTCTTATTGTGTTGTGCGTCCAACAGAAGGACAGAAAAAACAGTCAGTCCTATTAATATACCAAACTGTTTGTCTATGTCCTACTTTCCTTGTCTTCTGTTTATTGGAAATAAGGATGTTAGATGAGATAAAAATAACAGTCAAGAGGTGCTGTGGGACAGCCGGTTGGAACGAAATTCTATTCGACTTTGTGTAACATTTTGACAAAAATGTTATTAAAAATATATATTTTTTTGGTGTAGCTCTCACTCACCAAGTGTGCAGAGTATACCTGCGATAACTTGCGATCAGGAACTCCGTTCCGAAACCTCCGAATTTCAACGTTCGGGCTAGTGGAACCCAGGTGTAATTTCAACACAAACGGGCCACCCGAATCACACGGCTGTCTACTCCTATTAACTGTACTAATACATTTATCTGTCAAGCGAACACTTGACAAGATTTCACAGTCTACTGGACAACTTTTAATCAAAATTATTAGAGAAATTATAATTTAAAATAATTGAATACTAATTTGTGGGAACACTCTTTTGAAGGAGTGTCAAATGTCCGTTGCTAGCTACTAATTGAAAACTGAATTATTAGTTATGTTAATAATACGAGGAGTGCTTTTAAAATAATAAAGGTATTATTTCTTTATGATTCAGAAAACCGTAATTTTAGAAAATTGTTCTATGTTGTAACATATTTTTTCTTTAAAAGTAGGAGAAGGTAACATCACAACTAAAAAGTTTTTCAATTACAAGTACTAAGGTCATTAAAACTAGGGTATACGGTGCCTATCGTTGCGCAACGGTTACCAATATACAAAGGATAAGAAACAAAACACAAAACTCTCTTTGAAAAAGCTAGTCATGATCTTTAGCAATCGTCGTTTGTTTCCATACTTGACGCAAGAAAAACGACCGTAAACTAATATTTTTAGTAGCACTGAAAGCTTCGGATACCTCATAAACTATTCAACCATAAAACCAATTGTGTATAAAGTAGAAGTAAGACGATACATGAATTTTCTCGTCGATAAAAGGACCTACAATTTGTTAAAGGCCCATAACGGCGTAATGCGGAGAACGCACTTGCCCGGAAAGCTATTGTCTGTCCACCCCTTAGAATAAAGCTGCAGACACACGGCTTTATTGTTTGCTTGACATAATTTATGTACCTGCTTGTTTGGACTCCGGTATATTGTTCTGATAATTCAATAGTTTTGTTTATGTGTGTTTATTAGTGAGTTCATCAAAATGTAAATTACTGTTAATTATACAAATGAAAATAGATTTTCAATGGTTACGTTTAGTTTTCAAACGATTACGATTACATTAGGTTTTTGATTATAGTAACATTAATTTGTATTTATTTTCAAATTGTAACTTTCGAAGGTCGGGGCCGATTCGAAGGGAACCTAATAAAAAATTAATCGATTTATACAAACGTACGCTTATTTACATTATCTTATTTACAACAACACACCTATCATTTATCCCAGTACCGTTTAACACAACGCCACAAAAAAAAACCCTACTCCCCTCAATACCACCTCTACATTACTAAGAAAGACCTGAACTATCCCTTAATTACTAACTCGGTGATATATTCAGGCTAAGAGCTCGTGATAGCTAAATTAGTGACTAAGGACCGACGACTTAATTGCACACCGACGTGACTGAACACCTGAACTGCGGATCTTGTTATACATAAAAAGATTCTAATTCCGTATAGTAAATTGTTAATGAAACCAGATTAGAGTTTATGAGAATATAGTATAAGTTAGTTTAGTTTGTTGCGCCACTTCTTCCTCCCAGCAAAAGCACTAGGAAGTGGTAAGGGCGGGAGTTTTGGGGGACTGTCTTATCTGATTTTTACGTTCAAAAACTGCTGATTCTCAGCCTAGTTTGAATGCGCGGAGGCACTACGCCGGGGGGAAACCCCGCTTCCGCGGCAAATCGCGGCGGAGCGGACGGACCTCCGGCGCGATCTCATGGCGGCATGGAAAGAGCGACTGTCGCAACCCAGCGCAGGGCACGCCACGATAGCGGCGGTAAGACCCCTCTTTGAGGAGTGGCTAGAGAGGCGTCACGGCGTCCTCACCTACCGCCTGACGCAGGTCCTCACCGGACACGGAAGTTTCGGGAGGTTCCTGCACATCATCAGGCGGGAGGAAACGCCCGGGTGTCACCACTGCGATGATCGCCCCGAGGACACGGTGGAGCATACGGTGGGGGCCTGCCCTGCATGGGCGGAGCACCGCCGTGTCCTCGTAGAGGCGATCGGCAGCGGCGGCGATCTCTCACGCCCGGCCTTGGTTCAAGCCATGGTCCGGGGCGAGGGGGAGTGGGAGGCAGTCGCCTCCTTCTGCGAAGCAGTCATGCTAGCGAAGGAGGTGGCGGGACGGGAGAGGGAGAGAGTCTCCCGTCCAAGCCGCCGCGGTGGACGCTCCGGGCGTCGGGAGCCGCGGGACGACTCCCGGCCACCGTAGGCGCGGGCCTGCGGGCGGTGAGTAATGGGTAGCTCACCGTCCGATCAGGACCAGGCCCGTGCTGGACGGCACGTACGTGTTCCACGCGCGCCTCAAAGAGATGTCAGCATCATAGAGGGGGTCCACTAGGGCCCAAGCCTGCCGGGAAAGCGGGATCATCCAAAAGGGGTACCGCTGACCCGGAACATAAAGGGCCAAGGAAGGAACACGGGTGGGTTTTAGTCAGTAAGAGTCTGACACTCCCTTCCACTCCACCCAGAGCGGGAGGGGTCATTTGATGATTTCCCATCCTCAAAAAAAAAAAAAATAAGCCTAGTTTGAATAAATGACTTTTGATTTTTGGTGCACCGCATCGATGGTCTACTGGTCGCAAGCGATAGTGCTGAGCACGAGGTCCTGGGTTCAATTCCCGGGTCTGGCAAAGTGTTATTGGGTTTTTCCATCTGGAATTTCTCAGCCCGGAGTCTGGGTTTGTGCCCTGTTGATGGCAATAGGCTCGCCCCTATTACTTGGGACTTAAACATTACTGGCGGAATGTGTTGTAAGTACTATAGGTACACTTTGAGAGCAGTGGTGAAGGAAAACAACATGAGGAAACCGGCATGTCCTAGAACCAAAAATTCGAAAAGCATGTGACATCTAAAAACCCGCATTGGGCCCGCGTGGTAGATTACGGCTCACTCCCTCTCACAGAGAGGAGGCCTGTGTCCCAGGAGTGGTAACTTTATAGGCTGAATAAGAAGAATAGGTACTCCTTCGTCTTACCCTTCAAGGAATGCAGGCGTGGTGTTATGTCGTAAGAATTAGCGTCTTTTGGCTTGGTGAGGTATGAAGTTTTATGTGTTATGTGATGAGTGTGGTATGACGTAATAAAGTTTAAATTGTGACATTCAATAAAAGGTCGGGGGAAAAGTTTCATCGTATTTTATAGGTATGGAGCTGTAATAAAATCTCTTTGGCTGTACCGTTTACGTATCTGGCTGGTTTTGAAACCATTAAATATATGACATTTAAAAAAATTAAAAGTAACTACGATTTCCCGCCATTTTTCAATTGTTAGCGAAGAAATTCGATACATTTTGAAGTTGATAAATAAATAAATGCTAATTGCTCAATAAATAAATAAGTTTTATTACAAAAAATGGAAAAATGCGATACAAGCCGCGAAAATACTATGTGACGTGAATGGACTTAAGAGTAACACAAAGTTAGTTCAAGCGTTTTCACTCCAGGAATTTTGATGTCAAAGATGCAGCTCGCTCTGGTTTCTCTGTTACGGATAATGTCGATGCCATTTTTGAAAAAGTGGAGCAACCTATCAGTAGTTACGGCATAGCTAAAGGGTTAGGGGTTGAGCACAAAACAGTTTTGAACCATTGAAAAAAGTCTGGGTATACAAAAAAGCTCGATATTTGGGTGCCACACGAGGTCTTAGCCTTGAATTTGTATATTAAATACGAAAGAACTTTTCTTTTGAAGTACAGTATTTTAAACTATGTTAGTGCACGTAACATAAAATCAAATCAAAATTAAATTAAAATCATCAGAAGCAAAGTAAAATCAATAAAAAATAATAAAAATCTCTGCCAATCGCCAGGCTCCGAGTACGCTAGCTCGCCGTCCGATTAGGACTAGGCCCGGGTCGACGGCACGTTGTGTTCCACGCGCGCCTCAAAGAGATATCAGCACCAATGATGGGGTCCGCTAGGGCCGATGCCTGCCAGGGTTGTGGGAAAGTCTGAAAGGCTTACCGTGGCCCCTGGCACAGGCAACTGAAGGAATACGGGTGGGTTTTAGTCAGTAAGAGTCTGACACGCCCTCCCGCTCCGCCCAGACCGGGAGAATTTATTTGATGATATCCCAACCTCAAAAAAAAAAGGCCCCGAGTACGCAGGTGCCTGTACGTCCAGTGCCCAACGATTGGACTGTCAAATTTGGTTCTTAATGTCATCAGGATGACGTTGGTACTTCCCCTCACTCTACTCATTACTGATACGGTTCTCTTGCGCATAATGGCAAAGAAATCGTCAGTTTGCGTATACGCAAACATTTCAGACGCCCTACAGTATCTTGGGAGACCCAACAGCACCCTGAAGGCATTATTATACTGAACACGAAGGGCGTTGTAGGTCCGCTGCGTATATTTCACGAACAGCTATTTGCGTATTTATTATGTACCAGGAATTTAGAAATAAGATAAAATTCGTATTTCCCTTTGGATAAGGTAATTCGTGATAGCTAAATTAGACACTAAGGAACGACGACTTAATTGCACATAGACGTGACTGAACAGCTTAACTGCGGATCTTGTTATAAATAAAAAGATTCTAATTATGTAAGTATGTAGGTATAGTAAATCATTAATGTGGTATTCGTTAGAGCTAGGCTCTTTTGCTTGACGCTCATCACCTTCCACATAAAGCTACATGCCACACCAAGGCATGATATTTACCTATGTGGAAGGTGATGAGTGTCTTATGACGTTACAAAGTTTCAAATAGAATAATGGATAGAATCAAAAACTATGTACACACGGCTACACATCAAGCTATACATTTCCAGTTTACACTGACCTCTCACTGTAAGGAAATCCTATGAAATGCGACATCAGCTTATACTGGAAATGTATAGCTTGATGTGTAGCCGTGCGTACCTACATGATGACATGGCGTACAGCGTATTCTTTATTGTTTTGAATAATAAGTTGTACCGATAGAGCCCACATTTTTGAGTTCAATGTGCATTGAGCACATTGAACTCAAAAATGTACAGTAGGCCGCACGTTAATGGTAACATACCCAGAAAAATTTGACCTCTTATTTTATTAAAACTCCGTACTAAACTGGGCCAGCTCAAGGACAACGTGTAACCACAGACGTGCGGTTGGCTGTACCAGGAATTTAGAAAAAGTCGAAATTCTCAAATTTTTATCACCCTTCGGATACCTAAGGTTTTGCTTTCGGCGGAAATAAAGCTCACGTTGTTCCAAATGTTTAATCATCTCAATTCATTTCCTTTCAATCAACACGTTAAATTTCAAATAAACAAACTAACAAATAAAAAAACAATCCGAATACATTAACCCAGTAACGATGATTCAATTTAAATCAAATTGAATTTAATTAAGGTGCCGTCCCGTTTGCACGACAAACATTCGAATAAGCACCGCAAATCCGGCATTCACGATTCGTTTTATCGTCTCGGACGCATCGATGCACTCATTCAGTCAGTGTTTAATGTTCGACCGGTAATACTACACCGGTACACTGCTAATACGACGGCAAGATTGTATGTTAAGGTCCGATTCCTCTAATGCGATTTAGAATATTTTATTTACTGAAATGCAATTGTATTTTATCTGGTCCATTGCAATATTCCGTAAGCACGCACTAGACAGTTTCTTACATTTCGATATTTTCTTTCTAGGAGCTTTTATCTAGTGTTCACGAAATATATATATATATATATATATATTATATGAGACAACATCCACACAAGGTCTTCAGGTCCCGAACTAGGCAGAGCCTGTGCTACGGTAACCTGATGACTGATATACATATACACATCCAGACACAGGTCAAACAGAAATCTCCGCTCTTAGCAATTGGCTTAGTACCATAGAACTTTCCACAGCTTTTTTGCACAGAATCGCAATGATAACGAGGTGGGAAGTTTAATAGTTTTGCAGTCATTTGTCTGATGTCTTGGTAACAGCTCAAGTTTCACCACGCATGTTAATATGTCGGGGAAGCCAATGTTTTGTGCTTTTTCTAGAAATTCTACTGTAAAGGCGGTAATATAAAGGAAGATTCCGTGTGACAAGACGAGACAACAATTCCGGGTGTCACTACAGACGGTGCGACATCAGTGAGTAGTGTTCAAGTCTTCATCATAAAAAAATTGCTGACAATCATACAACGGAAATAACAAGTCGCCACATCAGAATGTTGCACCACTGCACACGTATGAGAGTACACTTTAAATCGCTGATAGAAAGATTCGTGACTGTAGAATCACAAACGGTAGCCGAAGTCGGAAATCAAATCCAATTTACTTCATTTGCTCGCCAGTAAAGTTCACATCTAACTCTTGAATTGAAAGGATTACGTTGTGAAATGAAGTTCCCAGTCCGAACGTACACGATCCAATGATAGATTTGTACACGTTTGCCGGTTTAGCGTTTGATTTACTGGTAATCTTGATGCCGGCTAATGCAGAGGAATCGAGTGATTTAGACTCTTTGTACGATGTTGATAAAGTTATCACAAGTGATTTTTGTGAATGTTATTTATAGAGCTTTTGTGGGTTTACTCTTTGGTGATGTCACTATTTTTATATTCAAAAATGGAAATATTTTGGCCATCTTTTTGTTCTATAAATATATACTTATAGATTAAAACAGCTGCCCTTTCAAAAAAAAAAAAACACTTTTCATAATGTAAACACAGATAACATTATATAACGAGTCTTAAAAAGGAAATTTTCCGGGAATAAAGATTAAGATCTGAGTTAATTGGGACGGGATAAGTACTGTAAAAAGGGAAAATCTAAAGAATCTCGAGATTACTCTTTACCTATTATACCCTATCATACCGAATACACCAAACCTTGTGCCATTAAAATAATAAACGACAAGGCAATTGATTCCAATTTTTGCACATGAAATTTGGAAGACAGGTAGAATAAACTTAATTTACATAGTTGAATTATAAAATTATTTATATTTTTGCGATACAAAATAACAAAATACCTACTTCGACGCGTGCCAACAAAATGTGGTATTTTTAAACGCATTAGTCTAACGAACAAACCAATTTGGCATTTCGATATAATTGCGCAGTTTACGGCAAAAATGATCAGCGATCGACAAATTAAAGCGAAAATCGTTAAAACTGTTCCGAAAAGACACCGATACACTGTGAATTAATTTCATATCAATCCAAAATAATAAAAACCAAAATTGATACAATAAACGAGGGAAAAAGCGAAGTTGCAATTTTATCAATTTCAATTAATCTGAATTGAACCGATCTTTGCAACAGTGTTTATTTCACTGAATTCATTTAGTTATAAGCGTTCACATTTATTTTTCTTGTTCGGATTTGATGCGGAATATTATGCAATGTATAACTATTAGGTACAGTGAGCTTTACATTTGTGAAATATTTAGATAGTTGCCGCAAAAATATCGGGTTTTTGCTCTTTGCTTTTGTGTTACGGTAAAACTGCTGACAGCGAATGTTATCCCCTTCGGTGCAAATATAAGAAAATAAGTATCTGCAAAATACCGTTTAGTCTTTTTTTAACACGCAGTTGTTCATTACGGAAAAAGAATTCAATTCAACTCATTTTCCTATTGAACAAGACTACTTCTGCGACGCATTTACTAATAACAAAAATGCGCCAAGCAAATCGAAAAAAGCAAAAAAAAATTGCTCTAACCAACTCTTTTCCTAGCACTTCCTTCGTAAGAATTTTGCATCAGCGCAAAGGAGTAAGCTTAGTGAGCCAGATGAAAAGTAAACACAAGTTTGATTTACATAGATTGAAACAGTAGTCTCGTTGAATAGAAAAGTTTTATTGGAATTGAAAGGATCATGCCACTTATCGTTCCCACAGGAAGACAAGTTTTCTTTCGAAATATATTCAGTCACAGATGTTGGAGTACTTTATCCGATTGAGTTCAAAAAGGCTGGTACTGCCGATAATAGTTTTTTGTTAGACTGTAAACTATCTTTCATTCTGGTGAAAGTCGCTTATTCCAATCATTCCTTATTTGAAGCCTTCTTGTCACAGTCATGACGTGCAGCTGTCGACTATTTCTGTTTTGTGCTCGTGATTATTTAAAGATCTTTTATGTTTTTATTTTTTCTTAATTTTATTAGAGCTAATTATTTATTTATTTATTACTTTTCGCACAAAAGGTACAAAGGCGGACTTAATGCCTAAAATACCTGCCTACCTGCCTTAATTATCTTTTTTGTATGCACGTGTTTTTGTGCCAAATAAACTTATTGTTCATTCTTTTACTCAATCATTTTTCTTTAATGGCAACCTTGTCTGTGAAATGTCAAGATAGCCGGGGGACATTTCTTGTTTAGTCGATGCCAGGCAGGATCGTCATGGGCCTTTACTACGGGTTGACGTCGTGATTCCTATTCATAACTATTTCGTCAGTCTTTTCTGCATATTTTGGCACCATAAAATGGTAAATGCGAAATTACATTACACAGTAGCATTGTACAAAAAAATAAAATGAATAAATGAACAAGTTCCTTTCTAATTCTGCATTCAACATCTTTTCATTTTAAGAAAGACTTTATAAAAAAATCATTTAAAATACTCGTACTCCTTAATACTGGCAACAGAAAAATAAAAATAATATTTAGTTTATTAAAAAGTTTGCAGGCTACCCAGCAAGTCTTTCCTAGTCTCGAGTGGGGCATAATCTCGATGGCTGGACTAACTTTTTTTATGTTTCCTCGGCGACTTACTTTAAAAATGAAACGCTAACAGCATTTTGAGTTAGCAACTCTGATATTATTCATGGCGGAGAGTTGTAGTTACATACATTAACAATGAAATACATTTGAAATTGCAAATGAGTTTGATTGTTAAGAGGGCTATCACAATTTTTCTTGTATTTGAGTGGTTGAAGAGTCACGCACTCAAATACAAGAAAATATGTGATATTTATTTAGAACACTCCCGAGAGAAATAATCAAACATTCTCGGGCATATTTTTTAACTGGGAGTTTTAATGTGTGATTATGGTTTAGATATGGCCACAAAATTTTTTAAACACTCAAACTTCAAACACTCAAACACAAGAAAAATGGTGATATCCCTCTTAATGTATGTAGCTTTTCCGTTTTCTTTGGTGATGCTCGTATTTTGTTTCAGTGTCTACTATTACTATGTTACTACCCTACAATAAAAATATTTTACAATAAGAATACAATACTTTACTTTTTATGATAAAACAATAGGAATGTTTGAAACAAAACCGTGATTCAGTTTCTTCTGTCTGTGTTAATTTGTTTTAGTTGTTTGTTGTTTTTTTCTTCCACATGATATGACACTCGTCTAAAACGAACTTTTGAAGTGAAAAATCAGTAGGGGATAATCTTATGGGTTCGCGTCACTGGCATTCTAATGTTAAAGCCCGTAAACAAGTCCGTAGCCGACTGCAGGCAGCAGCAGCAAGCGACGTGTCTTCGCGACACCACTGGTTTCTAAGTATTTCTATGAAAACGACGTGTCGCTAGCTACGGAAAGTATTTCATAGAGTAGTGTCGCAGCGACACGTCGCCTGCTGCTGCTGCCTGCAGTCGGCTACGGACTTGTACCTTGAGTTTATCTGTAGATATAAGGGTGACCCACTGTTATTTCATAGTTGTAAGATTTCACTTCTGTCGGCCTACCTACGAACCGCCGCCGCCGCCGCGCCGTCACGCGTCGGACTGCCTATATGTTCTTGTTGTTTTTTGTTTTGTAACACAACACAATCAAATACAGCATTAACATAAACTATACCAAATTACGACATCATTATTTTTATTTAGCTTAATTTTTATAACGCATTTTTAGCATGGCATTCTTTGTAAGTTTATGGGGATTTTTTAAGATAGCAGTACGACGACGCATTTGTAACCAAGAATGTACAACATCGTTCGCTGACTTAATAAACACGTTACATAGAATATTATCTTCCTGTTTGAACTGCGAATATACTATACGGAAATGCATCTGCAGTGTATGGAAATACGGTAAATCTAACTTTCTAAGAGTTAAGATAACTGGAGTGACTGTAAACTTGGTTCTTGGGCTTAGTTTCCGTACGTAGTTTTCGGGTGAACACAGAATATCAGCACTGTGCTGTGGGTCCCTCATAGCAGAGCATCATGCTGAGTGGAAGCCTTCTTGTCACAGTCATGGCGTGCAGCTACCGACTATCTATGTTTTGTGTTCGTAATTATAAATCTGTTTTGTTTTTTATGTTTTCTATTTGAGAAATCTTATCTTTTTGCGTGCACGTGTTTCTGTGACCAATAAATCTTTTTTTTTCTTCTTTCTTTCTAATCTATCAAAAGACACTGTTTGTGTACCTGAACAAAGAAAGTCCTATATAAGTCCAATAACTTATTCTACTAAGCGTGACATTGAGAACTCAGACCTTATATAGTGACAACAAACAGTTTCTTTCATCCAGCACCACTAAAGAAGGACCCTCTTCAATTTAAATTTCATTTACCTGCCAATAAAGTTCAATTTTTAATACAGGTGAGTACCAAGACTACTGCATTCCACATGCATTCCCAGATCATTACAAAAGGTTACTTCTTAGAAGAAATTAATTGAGTGGTTACTGTCTATGGTTAGTTAAATACTAAGCTCATTTCTGAATCGCAAATCAATTAGTCACTACCAGGTATTGGTGTCGCAAATCACAGTATTACAAAGCAATAAGTATGAAAAAGACAAATAAAAATCTTGCCTCGTTGTAAAAACAAATGACACGTAATTATGTGAATTTACCGGTGCAGCGGTGGTTAGATCTACGGTTCGTTGAGCACGGACGGTTTCTAATGAAGTTATAATACCATCCATAATTTATTTGCTAAATATGTTTGTGGCAAATTACTCTGCGGCTTTCTCTAACATATTATTGTAAGTGCTTGACGTTTACCAATTGGTTGAAATTGGGACGGAAGTCGTGAGTAAAAGAGATGAAAAGAACAATGTTTCACCTTTCGACTTAAGGTTGCACTAGTCGATATTTTTTCTATACAAATTTCGGGAGGGTATTACTCCACTGTTTGACATGGTACATCCAAAGTTAAACATGATATCGTTTTGTCTCGTTATCAATTTTGTCTGTGCGGAAACAGAATTGAAAATAAAAAGGCTTTGAAAAGTTATGAGCCAAGAAAGATTCGTTTTTCTTGCTAATTTTAACTCAGCTTTGGGCGTAAATAAGTAATAAAAGAAGTGTAAAATCTCCAAAACAAACTCGGCACCGACAAAGCTCAATCATCGAAAAGTTAAAAAACTTTTATTTGTAATTGATTTATGCAGTGGTTTTTTTATAAAACTCCATTTTCCAAAGGACTTTTCGTAATTTTTAACGCGCTTGTTTTACTATGAATTATCGTGCATTTCACTCAATGTCAGGAAAAAGTGCACAATGCCAAGTGAAACAGCATGCTTGTTGGCCACGCCCACCAGTGAGTTCGAGCCCGCGACTAGTTCAACCTTAAGGAGACTACATGACCTAAACGCGAGTTTTATAATGTCTAAAAGTATATGATTCACTGCAGTAAAAAAAAACAAAAAATATATGATATTCATCAGGATATATTAGGCTAGTTAGATAGTGTGTTGAAAAGATAAAACTAATTTGGTACGATTGTAAAAAGTCACGCAAGTAACTCAAAAAAATATTTTATCTATTAAAAACCATGCTAATATACATGCAATCATTCTGTTTTTCTTTTTTCAGATTGTTCTTCAAGCAACATGTTAACGTGATAGGCTTTTCATTTTTTATTCAAATCAGTAGATTTTTTATAAATAGAGAATCGCATCTTAATTTGGCATAAATTACCAGCTTTGTGTCATCGCACTTCTCTTTCTTTTCTACGCAGTCCGACAGTGACCGCGCTTTAGCTGTTGTCAGTCCATTAGGATGGAATACAAAATGTGATCTGAGTTGTGAATGGCACAGCAAACACAAATCATTTATAAATCTTGAATAGGCTTTTTTGACTGTCTCGTTAGTCGAGTTATCGCAAGCGGTTCTGCTGAGTCCTGAGAGGTCCTGAATTCGATTCCCAGGTCGGGCAAAGTGTTAATGCGGTTTTTCATCATGAATTTCTCAGTAGCACCTCGGATTTTGGAATTGTGCCTGGTTTGGCCAAATGTGGGTGTACTATACGTTCTCCTCTGCCTGATGCCGTCGGGGATTACAGGCGTGATGTTATGTTTATACCAGTCATTTCAATGTTTAAAATGGCAATAGAGTTGTTAAAACGTGTTGGCAGTAAAACCGAAATAGGTTGTATATGTTTATGAATTAAGTTTAATAATATATGTGGGGCTTGTGGCTTAGTAATAACAGCCGCACGTGTCGATCTATCAGGTTAAGCTACACTTGCCGCGGTTGGTCCGTGGATGGGTGACCATGTTTACATATCAAGACCTACCCGTGCCTCGGAAAGCACGTTAAGCCGTTAGTCCCGGCTGTCATTTGAGGATCTTTGACAGTCGTTACGGGTCGTCAGAAGCCCGAAAGTCTGACAACCAGTCTTACCAAGGGGTATTACCCAGTAACTGGATTGTGGAAGTCAGATAGGCAGTTGCTCCATGTAAAATACTAGTATTAAGCTGCATCTGGTTAGACTGGAAGCCCACCCCAACATATTTGGGAAAAGGATAGACAAATAATGACGATGCTTATGGAATAAGTTAAATCTGATATTAAATAAGCTACAGACGACCAAGATCCTACCAAACTAGAACATACACAAAACGAACAAGTAATTTCAATAAAACTAAATTATTGTAGACATAAGGACAAATTGTGAGCACACCGTATCATGAGTTCAAAGTAAATCGTCAAAGGTATTATTAAATAAGCCGACGGATTCATTTTTAAATTTGTTGATGCTCGAGTCACGTTTCAAGGATTTCGGGAACTGCTTTAAAAACGCTATTAGGTTGATCGTTAAACTTTGAATGAGTGACATCTTTAACGAAACCAATTTATCTCTACAGTCTGAAATCATCTTATTGAGGATTATCGACCTTAGCACAAGTTGTTTAAAGTTTGGTTATATTAGCATCATCACAGTCTACGGCAAGCTCTATGCTGGTATTAGTAAGTTGTCGACTACGCTGTCACAATGTACTTTTTGGGTCATCACTCGTATTTGATGCGTTTTAAGAAACGTGAAGGATTATTTTAGTTTTAATAGGAATTCAGATGCTTTTGAAGGCGCATCTACAAAGTTCAGGAACGGTTAAGCCCAATTTATAGGACTTTTATAGTGAATATGTGATGACACTTGATTGTTTGCTTCGAAGGAAAACGTTTCAAGATTCTTTGTAGCTTTTAGTTTAAATCTTCTTGTTCTCTCATTTCTGCTATTGTTTTTTATTAATTATACATTGTATAAAGTATTTCATCACCACTACTCTCAAAACGGCGAAGGAAAACATCTTGAGGAAATCGGCATCTCCCAGAACTAAAAAATTGGAAGACATGTGACATCTACCAACCCGCACTGAGCCCCTGCGGTGTGTAACGGCCTCCCATAACCGAGAGGAGGCCTTTGTCCCAGCAGTAGGAACAGTATAGGCTGATTATGCTTATGCTTTGTTTTTTGCCAAGGAATTTCATAACAATCAACGACGCCCATTCCACCACCGTAATCAATGTCTATGGTGTTAGGTAATTAAATTTAAAATTCTACTCTAGATTAATAGAAATAAAATTTTATTTGATACCCTAAATCGGGATGTCAAAACAAAATTACAACTAAATTAAGTCACTGGTTTTGTTTACTTTTTTATACTCGTGAAGGGTTTTATCTACTTTGTTTTCCAACCGTTATTTATTGATATGGCGTGTAACAGATTAAGCTATAAAGCCGGTATCGTATATGCTGGCGTGAAGCTGAGCTCTGCGGGAAGCGAATGGACAAGCATAACACATTTTACAACTATTAGAGGAGGCATGTGGGTTTATTGCCGCGGCACAACACGCGCACGACATGATACCAATAAGCAAGAGTTCGAATGGTAATGTTGGTTCAGAATTTGATTTTTGAACAATGGTTATCAATAAAATTGTCTTTGATTGACATTCAATTTGAATGACTGCTGAAGTAATAATTAAGCCAATGTAAAAAGTTGTGAAGGCATTTGCTTGAAATGATATTCTGTCACATTCTGACGTTCATTGATTGCGAAATCTGTAAGTAACGAGGTTTTAAAAAAGGTATTATAAAAAAAAAAATAAGATCCAGCCTCAATCACTGCCTTTATTGTGATTGTCAAGGTTGAGATTAGAAAATACCCAAGAATCCGCTCAAAGAAATATGAATTAATCTATGACTGAAAAATATAATATCACTGTGGATGGCTTATTCAAATCTCAAAGAAAGACAACTAATTATTAACACAAAATGTTTTTTTCGTAAATACCAAAATATTATACAGAAGCTTATAAAAGCACTCGACTTATGCTAGGAGTCTCGAAACATAATTTAAAATAAAACTTGTAATATTTTCAACAGCACTGAATCTCACTTTGTGTTATATTAAAACCTAACTCGTATCTTCAGTCGTACTTTAGGGATTAGTTGGGTATAAGCAGTAAAGTTATACGACATGACTATCTACTACACATACCTACTTACGTAAAGGCGAGCCAACGAGCTAACTTAACGACTTTATCTTTTCAAATAATGCCTACTTAAGCACACATTTGAAGTCGCTGCATATTTAACGATATTGAATTTATGACGATAAGGAATCGGGTGACTAAAAATTATAAAGATTCCACAATTTATTACCTTCCACCGACTGACCGAGCAGTAATCCGCTTAGCGTCGAACAACTTATTAAGTGTGGGACTAAATACTGATATATTTTTCTCGTTTGCTTCGTTTATACTGGCTCCGGTAAGGACATGTGTGTTTGTGTCAATATGAAATGTATTCTAGGCAAGCTTACCTCGTAAAATTGTGGTTAGAGGTGACAGTGATTTTTTTGAAATGGTTACTTAAAAAAAAAAACTTTTAAAGATGGTTTTATTAAGAATATATAATCACAAAAGTATATGTATATTTGATCAATCCAAGCAATGAGTCTTATATATCCTTATAAATCTTTAAAGGCCTTAGTACTATTAGTGATTTGTAAGAATCGGATAATATTATTACGTTAGAACCTTCAAATGTCAGAATGTAAAATAATATATCTGCTGTATTTAAGTTGCAATCTTTCATCAAACGTCAATAACGAAGGCAGTAAATGTCCACGGCTTACCTGAATAGGTGTTCTTCTTTAGTATCCGTTTCATCATAGTTAGGTAGCTATTTAATTTAGCCAGACAAGGATTTTAATGACTCTAACTAGAATAACTTTTAGTTCTTCAATAAGTCTTAAGTACCGCTCAACATTAACACTATTGCCCTGAAGATATAAAACAAGGTTCTAAAAAGCGGCATTTACTTTAATGTCTTTGCATTGAACTTTTTATTTTTGTGATCAACTTAACATTCGAATAATAATTACTTGACTGAGATAGATTTTATTGTTCCTTGCAGATAATGTTATGTCTTAATCACAATCAAATAAAAATCGATAACAATGACTGAAGACTAAGATAATCTCAATGAAATGCAAACGATAAAGCACCAGATTATCATCGACGCCAAAGTCAAAGTCATCTAAAGACACAATGACAAATTATAAATATAATTTAGGAAGTAACCTTTAAATATCTTCCCGAAATATCTGACTGCTCATCGTTAGGAGATTTATATCTTCGCTCGATGATCGTATAAACAAATGATACAAACGACTGGTCAACGACCCGAACTGTCAGATAGCTGTTCTTGTACTATCTAAAGTCCAACAATAAGAATCTATCCGTTGAATAATAACTCATTGTCTTTCTTTTTGTTAAACTAATCACTTTATTGTTCCACTCTTATAATCAATTATTCGATTAAGTTTCATATAAATGACGCCATCATTCCTATCATATATCCGATGTAATTCATTAGCTTCATATGATGGAAGTATGTAAATTTATAATCAAATCATCGGCTCCGTTTTGTTTTTTAGAAATTATTTTGTAGAGTTGTAACTAACTTTGTAAGTCATTAATAACATAATGATCTTATTGGCATGCATTTTGGACATGATGTTTCTTTGATCATCAAAATTTGTCTGATCATGCTAAAAACCTAACGGTTTATGTTCGTTACTTCGATCGCTGAGTGATCGATTGCTTCGTCTGATTCTTTTAATTGACTCCACTATTGCCAGTTGTTTGTGGCCACGTTTTAGGGAACCGTCAAACCCAATTTTCGGTTCGGACTACCCACGTCGTTAATGCGTTTACAATCTTTACGCTCATTAACCGCCAATCCTGAGACGATTAAGTCGTAACATGTTTTATAAAACTTAGTTGTGCACCAATTAAAATTTATTTTCTATAAAGAGTCTCACGCCTCGCGTACAGATATGCATCTTTACGATAAGAAGAGAAATGTGTGCGTGTTTCATAATTGCTTTTAATACTATTTGGGATGGTACGAAAGATCCTCGAAGTGATAAGGCGCGTTGCATAAATTTTACCATTATGTATTTTGTTGAAGTTCCGGAATGATTGATGATGGCTAAATCTCTTTTATAAACACAATAAATTCAGCTCAACTTTTAACATATTTTAGATTCGACATGACGTGGGCGTTATTGGGTGTAAATAGGAATAATTTTTGATGGTACAAAATGATGATAAAAGCGTCCGGTGGACAATTTTCTTGCCTCGCAGATGCTCGATGCGACTTTTTTTTACAAATTTATTTTTGCTGATTTTTGAGATAAGCTGACCCTTCCGTTTGCCACGTAAGGTTTGGACATAAGAGTGAGATTTTATTTTGGTATTTTGGACAGCGGGTGAGTAAAATTGGTAAGGGTGCAAGGTTAAAAAAAGTGTCAAATTGATCTGGCAGTACGGTCACGTTCGTTCCACCGCGCAGGGATCGGAAGTCTATTTCGTGTAACTAAACCAATCAGGCGTCCATTGTCTCAGATAATACCATGTATCGGCTCGCTTGCATGCTTGTTACGTCGTGTCCGTATTATCAATTCGTTTTGCTTGTAATGTTCAGCTTAAGGTCTTTAAAAAGAGCTTTCGTACGTGGAAACGCATAAAAGTTTGTGTATTTTTATTTTGTGCGTGCAATCAAGGAATTTGAAACGTTTTAATTCCAATAGAGACTTTTACATTGGATTCGTTTGTTTTAAAATCAATTGCTGTAACTATTTTAGGGCCAGTTGTTATTGTTTTGTTATTTTGTAGTCTAGTGCTGGGTAGTAAACTGGGACCGTTACTGGCGCCAACTAGTGTTGACGCCAGATATTTTGCAAGCTCATAAAATATTTTGTTGACGCTTAATTACGAATAGCCAATTACTATGGGTGTGCGACTACAATATATGTTACAATATTTGTTTTTGGAGTTTTTTTTTGTAATGTTTCTGTGATTTTTAGGTGGTGTCAATTAAACAGAGTATTCCATAAAACATACTCAGGGAGACAAACACAATTTTACATAAATAATAGTATGAAACTGTAGAGAGTGAAGATATTTTTACATGTGGTAGTTTATGAAGACTGTGTACCTAATGGGTTTATACTTTCAGTTATCTGGTTTCAGTGTAATCATTTAGTAACAATTATTCCTATCCTATTATTCAGCGAAAATGCTCACAATGCAAATCAATATCCCCAGTTAATTAGTCAACTTCATAACAATTTATTTCACCCCCGTTATTGGGTACTATCAATTTCAGTTCCCAAATAATATCACATGATACAAAGTTATTGTAATCAAAGGCATTGCTTCCATGAAACTTTTGGTACGCAGCCCCTTCTATTGTTTCCCGAAGGATTACCCTTTTCCGACCTCCATCATTCTTAACGCTAATAACATTTTGAGGTCAAATGCAATATATTCAACTTAGAGTTCATTATAAATATCTTCATTTGTTTTCGTGTTGGGTTCTGTGTTTAAAGTACGTTTAATTAAAAAGGTTTTTGAAGGAATGTATTAGAAAAAATATGCTGCCCATTAATTTATTCGTAGATCTTTTATCAGAAGTCCGAAAGTCTGACAGCCTGTCTTGCCCAGGAGCATCGATAACCCAGTGACTGCATTGAAGTGGTCAGACCGGCAGCTCCGTGTTAAAACCTAATGCTATTCAGATAAATCCAGTAAGACTGGAAACCGACTCCAAAAAAGTTGGGAATACGCTAAGCCATGGATAAAGTAGTAAAAAATAGAAGTCTTTACGTAGGTAGGTACTTACAGATCACAAACAACGTTAGATGAACAAAGCGGTTGTCATATTAGAACAAAAACTTATGCAAACATGCGAGTTTAAAAGCAAAACATGGCACCCTCAGCTATGTATTCCAGTAAAGGCATACATTGCATAGTTTTATTAGTTTTAGCAAGCAACGAACAAAAAAATGTGACCTATTTTCAACAGGGCTTTCGATCACATTCGTGTTATTAAAGGCAGTGAACCGCCAAACCGTCAATATTCAGTAATAGTACATCTACCTACAGCTACACCCGTATTTTGGTCAATAGTTGGTACCTACAGTAAATATGAGTGTTTTACATGTTTTTAACAAATAAATAGGAATCTCATTCTTCATCGACATTTATTCAAAGTCAAAGCATTTATTTCAAATAGGCACATAAATGACACTTTTGATCGTCAACATTTGCATTAAAATAGAATTGATTCTAGTCACCCCTTCCAAAATGTAGTTTCGTATGGAGAAGAATGGGCAAGAAACTCCACCGTTACTCTTTTAAAATGTGTTACAATATTTTGTAAACATTAATTATATAATTATATGTGAATACCTATGCACCCATAACAAAATTACCCTACCACAATAGGTAAAAATAATTTTAAAAATGTAGCAATGACAAATAAGTTAATTATGTGACAGATACATGGTGCTCACATATTTACAAACATTGTAAATTTATACGATTTTCAAAATTATTTAAGCAAGTAATATTTCAGTGTGTGAGTAACAAGTAGTCTCAGAATGTAAATCAATGTCATAAAAATAATAAACTATACAATTAAAGTAGCAACAAGTATGATTTTGACTAGACCCTAGATTGTCCTATGGAGCAAGCATTCTTATCTTGGATATAATAAATTTGCTTGTTTACAAAGTGAACTTTTTATAAGAGTTTTATTATTTTGGCAGCCTTCTTCCAAGCAATGCTGAGTAAAGGCCTCCTCCATTTTGTGCCATGCTTCAACGGAATGTTCTAGTGATATCATTATTTACTTGATCTTCTACTTAGAGTTTCGATGGCAATCTAAATGTGAACTAAATGGAGTCGGCCCAGAATTCGGCTACGAGTTTGGCGCCATCAGTAGAGTCCATCATTTTTTGTAACGTGCAGACGACAGGACACGCAGGATACGCACGATATTTATATTAAGTTTACTGTTTGTGGAACGGCACCATCTATGAATCAGGGCGGAATCATCTATGAATTTGCACCTGAAGAGGTTTTCCTTTCTTTGGAATCTAACTAACATTATAAAGAGAAAGAGTGAATTTTGTTACGTTTATGTATATAAATGAATTATATACTATTATAATGAATTATATTATTATAAAACAGTGAAGGGTAATATCCGGAACCACACAGCTCCTATTTGAAAAAATATTTCGCCATTTGAAAGGTACATTATTGCAGATGTACACAGGCCGTGAAATATTATGTAAATATGTACAAAATAAGCCTAAACTAATATTAACAAGAGAAAAAAAAAAGATTTTTTGTATGTTTGTTTGTTCCGCTTTCACGCTAAAACGGCTGAACGAATTTGGATAAATTTTTGGCACATGGGTTTACCACGACCATAATTAGGACATAGGATACTTTTTATCCCAATATTCCGACGGGATCGAGACATATGCGCAGGTAGTTCTTTAATAAAATACTAATGAAATAGTATCTTGAATTCATGCAGGCCTAGTACTTTTTCTTAGGTTACTGCTAAGATCTTTTGCGCAATGTGGTATGAACAGTGTGGCGTGTGGTTTGTCTTCACATATAAATGGCTCGTGGGCGAAGCCGAGGCAAGTCGCTTGTGAAATATAAATCTCGATCTTCACAAATCAGCCACAAGAAATCAGAAAGTGGATTTACTTTACACCTGCTTAGGAGTTTCTAAGTGTTGAAATTCAGATTTATAGAATTTCTGCAGTAATTCTCCTAAGTATATCAAACGCAATAATCGTAAGATTATTGTCACCATTGCCGTTAACTGTACCTATTCAAGGCAAAATTAATACCCAGGCTTCAAAAAGATAAATCTTAATAATTGATTATCATCTTATTTCAGTCCCCTATTATATTTTATAGCACCAAAGACAGCTCACAGCCCATTTATCTGTTCTATGATCGCTTAGTACTAAAACTATCAACTATATCCATGTAGACATAATAAACAAATCGATAAATTACCCCACACAATACCGGGACAATCGATCGGGTTTAAACGCAATTTTATGTACCGGTTCACATTTATAACTGACATTAAATTTTGAGTTAAATTAACGGTTAACGACCGACGCGAAATATAGTGGTGTGACATCAATGGGGCATTCAGATTAATTAAATTAAATTTATATCAAGTTTAGTAGTTATTATTTGGAAAGAGTCCAACTCCTTGTTAAAGGGTTGTCCGAGAAAGTACTAGGTACCACCCTGAATATTTCTGTCACCATGTAGTATTGCCATTACTGAAAAAATACGCCCATTTGTCAGATTGCGTTATTTTAGTTAGAACAATAAAAATCCAACTTATTTGTGGGTATATGTAAAAAACGTATGCCACGAGAAGTCCTTTCTAAAATGATCTGAGGTAAAAGTGGCCAATTTATTTAGTCAATTGTTTAAGTTAAAATTTTAAACACTTACCGCTATATTAATTAAGTGTCAACAATCACAATCCCATCAATCTCTTTGATTCCAACATTATCCTGGTAAAAAAAGATTATTTTCTATTTTGTTTAATCACATAAACTCCATTTATTATAGCATTAGAAATAAGAGGCTCGTAGAAGCAGGAGTGCAAAACATTTTATTTTAAAATTAAGTTCAAACCGTTTTAATAACAATTAAAATTGTTTTAACATTACTTTGATAAATAGGTCTAAGACAGTACTCTAAATACTTAGATAGACAAAATAAGTTTTTTTTTTATTGTGTTTCATATACAGTCAAAACCGTTTATAACGACTTCACTTAAAACGACGTGCCGGATATTACGACGGAATGTTAGAAGTCTTGCGATAAGGACCTATGTACTTATATGTATATTTATAAGGACTATCGGCTATAACGTCAGCATTTGGACGGTCCCTTCAATGTCGTTATAAGCAGTTTTGACTGTATATTAACATCTTCATCACACATTACAAACTTACAAAGCGACACTCACATGATGATACAAGTTTAATTATGAAATATAAGTAATTTTCAGTCATTGTTGTCATAGATATGTCATAATTGTCATAGTCATTTACAATACGTTGGTAAAACTTCTTCGTCTTCATCAACTAATTTAGTCACTATCATCAGATCAGCAATGCAAGACTGCCATTGTTTTGGCGTAATATTATCAACAGCTTGTGGCCACATACCTCTTCATTTGAGAAAAAAAGTCAGCTGTTCCCTAAATTTATATTTGCAGAGATCGTCAAAATGTAGGAACCAGCTGATTTTTTTTTCGCGATTTCAAATTGGGACCCATAGTAAAAGTTGTTCTTAATGATGAGTACAATGACCCCTTAAGAGGTTGATGGTGTTTTACCAATAACCCTGTATAATTTCACTGGTGGAAATCGGTCTTATACATATTATACTATAATAAAGTACCAACAACATTTATAACTTTAATAGTTCGCTTTGCATGTGTTGGTTTGTAATACAATAATATTACTTCATTAATAGCCAATGACAATGGGGTGTTCATTTGTTAATGGTGAAGAGACCAGGACACCCTTAAATTGCTTAAAAAACATATTACAGTTTGAATTTCTACAGCTTGAAGTTTGTTTCATTCTCATTTTCTTGGGAGATATTACCTATTATGTCGTGGGGTAAATTTTAAGGCCGCGTTTTTTTTCGCCGTTGGCTTTGGTCAGCCTCAAAACTTGTATTTTGTAAGCCAGTTGGGCCCGCACCTAGATCACCCATAGCTCAATAAAACGTAACGTTTTGTACATCAACCCAATATCATAACATTAATAACGATAACAAAACAATAACAACTAAACCACAAAAAATCGACAATAACAAAAATAAAGCGTAGCATTCTTATGTATCCACAAGTGAATGACATTTATGACCATCATAGAACATTATTTACGTCAATTTCACTGACGACATAAACCGGTATATTTAGAAACACCCAGCTGTCACAGCTTATAAAGAAATTAGGTAACATTTTAGATTTCGTAGAATTATAGTGCAATGAAAAACGTTCCCGGTATTGTTCGCCCCTGCTTCTTTTAGGTTTTTAGCATTGACACTTTGATTTTAAATTGGAATGAAATAATATATCTAAATGAAAGCCACTTCATTTCATAAGATTAATAGTTAAAATTATTACAATTATGTGTGACAGCTGGTATATAAATAGATTTTAATTCATTTGGCGTCAATCGTCACTGTAACAAGTTTATTGTACTTTTGTTACAAAGTGTGCATGAAAAATAACCTTTATAAACTTCTGTCTACATTTATAAATGCTATTATAAATGGAGTATAGTCGCTTATGGTTGAGCTCGATGCTTAGTTGCGACAACTGCTTTGGTTAAAATAAAATATTACCCAAAAGGACTTGTCTAAAAGTAAATTTTCGTGATTTTTTATAGACCTTTCCAATATGCAACAGTCTTCCATAAAGTTTGGGGACTGATAATATGACTACGTTCCATACACGGACACTACCCTTATGACTGTAACATTTCTTTTATAGCTGCTTTTAGACCGAAGAGTATTCCTATGGCAATTGCTATCTTCATTGTCCTGCCCTAAAGCGACCTGCGCCTATTTTAATTTTCTTAAGTACTTGTAGCTATTTTTAGGCGGTAGTTAAGATACTCCCTTAGGGCCAGAGTGATTAAGAGAACAGTCTCATTATTATTGTATGTATTAAGTAATCTGGGAACTTAGCTTTAAGCAATATTGCGTAAACTTATTGCTAATAAAATAAATGTATTAGAAGCAAGCAAAATATCGTTTAGTCTAATTAAATGCTTAAAAGTAAAATTTTCTTTTTTCCATTTTGTGTTCCATGACGTCTTTTTATGGTTATTTCTATAAATCACCAACTTGCCAATTGAACCAACATAATTATGTGTGTCTTCCTGAAATTAATTTTCAGCCACGCAGAGACCTTTTGAAATATAGATAATGTCAAATAGCTGTAGCATTGAGTTTAAAAACTTATATATGTATTTGCGTTACAACACAAACGCTACTATTATCCCACAAAAAAAAAAATATACGAAAAGTGCCAAACTCAGTACGAAAAAAAGCGCCAGAAAAACTTCCCATAAAAAGATACCCAGGGGATTCGCCGATTTAATTTTTTTCGAATCACTGCAGAAATAGACCGCAAAAGTTTAAAACAACACCGTAACTTTTGTATCTAGCGCGCAGGGGCCGCGGCGAAAATATCAATAGACAACTACCGACAAATAGTGCGATTTTCCTTTCGGAGTTTACCTAAGTGCCGACCCGGACCCGGCTAGGGATGCATTCGATATAAGGCTGTTTAAAACTTGCGATATATTATAATTTTGAATAAAGTTAGATCAGTTTGTTGGTAAAGGTTTTTGAACAGAAGTAGAGAACGAATAGTGTCGCTGAGATGACTGCACTTAATCTTTTCATGTCCATCGTCTGCCTAGCTGTTTTCCAACTATATTGGGGTCTTCTTCCAGTCTAATAGGATTCAACTAAATACCAGTATTGTACATAGAGCAACTGTCTATCTGACCTGCACAACTCAGTTACTACATAATACTCAGGTAATACGATACCCCTTGGTAAGACTGGTTGTCAGACTTTCGGGCTTCTGACGACCCGTAATGACTGTCAAAGGTCCACGAATGACCGCCTGGAACAATGGCTTAACGAGCTTCCCGAGGTTACCAGGAGTCTTGGTATGTTAATTTCTTCACCCATCCACGGACCAACCGCGGCAAGCGTAGCTTAACCTGATCGATTGACCCGTGTGACTGTTATTTCATAGATTATAGTTATTACTTAATCCATTCATGTAACTATTGTATACTTATGTGTCACTTTTAATATCAGAATCTAGAATTTTGTTATAAGACAAATCTGAATGTCTTAGTATGTAACATAGGTCCTAAATATACTCCTGAAGGAGTATATTTTCCGGTCGTATAAACTAGTTTCGAATACAGTAGCTATACAAAACACGCATTCTTTTACGATCGTGAATGTTACCTTCTGAATGTCTCTCCTAAAGACAGATAATGAGAACATCCTTCACCAAAATCGAATCTATTTATATCGTATCTATATATAATCTTCATAAACAGAGCACAGTAAGTGTCAAATGAGAAGTACCCCATCGTCACCTATTTGTCGATTCGTCAAGCGATGTGTGAAGTGTTGTGACACCTATATATTGCCCCATCTACTGTTACACACCGTTATTTGTACCGTTATAAATAAAACGGATTTGTAGGGATTTTATTAACACTATAGATCTAATGTTGATGTTACGTTGATTAGTTGTTTTGGGGACTCTAATTGGTTCGATGTTTATACAGATTTAAAGCTGGAGTTTTCTTCTCTATTTTTATTCTGTTTTATTTGTAGGTTCGTTGTAAATTAAACAAGTAGCTGGCTTACTATCAATAAACCATATTATAGTCAAAGGATGTATCTTAATTTTATATCTTTCTAAGTAGTAAGATTCGTAAGAGGCGCGGTATAGGTTCCATGATAATGCATAGAGACTTTATGGCTCTGATTATATTTTTAGATCAGGCTACAAAAGTAATTGTAAAGTAACTCTAGGCCCATTTGTGTTGATCCAAATTTTCCTCAACGTAGCACTTACAGAAATCCTTCTTTTCAAATCTCACGAACATCTCAGTCTTGAAGTATAAAAGTCTTTTGAGCGCTCGCATTGAGTATGGCTACATATTAGCTAATAGCAAGTAGAGAGCCGCTCGGCGCCTCCCGTCTAAATTTGTACCATTCCGAAATACGCTTATACCGACACATTATCCCGTTTTATGACCGATAAAAGTCAGGCGAAACGTACTACATTTGTGGCGCAGCCCTTATTTTCAGAACCTAATATACCGTTTTCTTTATTGGCCCCCTGTCCTTATATTTTATAGCGAGCATGCATAGATTTTTTTTGGCGATTTGTATATTTTTACCGTCAAGCAATAAAAGCGATGTTTGTATGCTTTTTATTATGGGCGCGTGACGATTTTTCTAATACGGAACTTTTGATTCATAAAAGATTTAATGTCGCTAAAATGTGATAGAAAGCGGCTGGAAAGCCTTTATGCGTTTCGATACGAAACAAAATTTATTGCCAATAAAATATCCTTAATCATACAATCGAGAATTTGTGCAAACGTTTCCTTATGACAGTTGAGCGAATTATGGAGATAAAAGTGCATTCAAGTCAAAATACCTGTATATTATAATAATTAGAATATTATAATAATTAGATTTACATTAGACTGGACAATAGGACATAATTTTCCAATGACATACATGGTGTGAGATTACTGCCTTTTTAAAAGATCGACTTCTGATTAAAAGATTATTTTAATCAGTATTTTCAATTCAGTTCTCGACCCGACCACTTCTAAAATGGCTACAGCACTCAAGCACCTGCAGTTGAACTTTACGGGAGCCTGAAATAACGATGAGAGATAGGGACTTGACCCACAGGCCGCATCTTACGTCATTTTCTGTCTTGCGCTGAAATAACTGAATCAATCTAGGTAGAGGTCGAATTGAAACGACTGTAATTAGAATAATTTAATAATAATATATCTATATTTTTCTCTGTTCACAAAGGTTCACTTAGTTATAAACATTAATTATATATTTATCATATTAAGTATTCTTTTTACCTATGGTGGTATAGTAATTTTATTATAGGTGCATCGACTTCACATAATATAAATAATGTATATTGCAACAATTTTTTAAAAAAAACGGTGGAGTTTCTTGCCCGTTCTTCTCCATACGAAACTAACTTTTGGTAGGGCGACCGCTGACCCGGAACATAAAGGGCCAAGGAAGGAACACGGGTGGGTTTTAGTCAGTAAGAGTCTGACACTCCCTTCCGCACCACCCAGAGCGGGAGGGGTCATTTGATGATTTCCCATACTCAAAAAAAAAAAAGGGCGACTTAGGGCGACTAGAATCAATTCTATTTTAATATATAAATAATATTTAATATATTTTATGTAAATATTGACGTTCAAGAGTGCCTTATAAAGGTCTCTGCACACAGCGGGCGCGGCGCGGCGGGACGGGACGGCGACGCGACGCTCAGCAGTTGTAATGTACTAGATATTACGGACGACGCCACACAGAGCCGTCCCGCTCGACGCGACGGTAACCGTCTCTCTGTGTGGCGTCGTCGTCCGTAATATCTAGTACATTACAACTGCTCAGCGTCGCGTCGCCGTCCCGCCCGCCGCGCCGCGCCCGCTGTGTGCAGAGACCTTAAGTGCCTATTTGAAATAAATGCTTTGACTTTGGTCCTGGGAATCGTCCCAGTTTGGATAGTGTTACTGGGTTTTTCCATTAGGAATTTCTAAGTAACAACCTGGAATCCGGATTTCTGCCCGGTTTATGGCAATAAGCTCTATTATATGGGACTTAAACATAGCTGGCGAAATGTGCAGGTGTACCTACTATAGGCCACCTCTGATTATCCCTTTAGGGAAAAACAGGCGTGAAGTTATGTAGATCTCCTTTCCACAAACCAAAAACAATCTAAAAGCTACAACAATCCAAAAGCTACGAGGCGTCAACAAAATTACCTAATAACAAAGTGTTACAGCCTTGAGTCTTCATAACTCATCTTACGGTCCAAATTAAATAACACAGGTACTTCGGAGACGACCGGATTTCAGTGTAATATAAAACAGAATTATTCACCTGTAGTAAATCACTTCGGGTAGTAGGTACCTATGCCATCTGTTTACGTCTGAGCACTTTGTTGTTAAATACCAGTTTTTTGTGATGAATTCCCGTTGAGAAAAAATCCTGTTAGGGAAGCTGGATGACGGCGTTTTTTGTTAGGGTTTTAGTACCTAGATAGTTTTTTGTATGGAGTTGAAAGTTTTGAAAAAGTTCACAGTGGTAAATGTCGTGGGAATCGTGTTTTGGTATTCGAGAAAGTTTAAAATTCATTTTAAATCGTTTTTTATTGAAGGGAATTTCATCCATAATTAGATAAATGTAGATTAGTAATCTTTAAATCTAAAAAAATTACTTTAATTCATCATTATATTGATGAACAATCTCAAATCTAAACATCCCAACAATATCTAAATCAATAATTTTACTCACGAATTCTCCCCCTAACTCAAATTCCTCGCATTTCCTTATTTACCATAATGCACAAATGAAGCGTTCACAAAAAATCAGCGCCACGTCAATCTTAACCCTTCAATGGTCAGGCACCGTGGGAATGCAAAAAGCTCAACCCTAAACGATCTCGAGAGCCCAGCCGCTCCATTCACGAATTTCCTGCACGCAATGAAACCGCAAAAGCGCACTGCCTGCTACCACATGGGTGTGAGTATGTTCTCCAGAATATTATCCCCAATGGTCCATAGTAGAACTTGAGGGTTATCTAAACAACGGTATCGAGTTTCAAAATATTTTTGCGATGTGTAAGGTGCATGATTTTTCTTGTCACAAATAATACTTACCTACATTGTAATTCATGGACGTGTTGATCTTTATAAATGGGCAATGGACCTGTAGGTACCTTGGACCCGTTTGTCACTCGTGGCTTTCGTAAAACCAGTAGATAGCTTAGGGTTGAAAGATTGAACCATGACTTTTAACGAACAACCCAGAAATCAGCAATTTGCCTGCTCGTACTAATAATAATGGGCATTGGAGATTTTAACCTTTTAAGCGCTTGGCTAAATATCAATTGCCGTGCCCCTAGCGCGTGGCTACAAATCGATATATTTTTTTTTTAGTTTTAGTTGTACCACGCAGTTAATAGGACGAAAATAGAACGAAAAAATCATGCATGTTTTCTGTAGCAGAAATACGACACGAGCGGTAGGGGCACGGAAATATGTGTCGCATAAATACGACACAAGCGGTCAACTCAAAAGGTTAAAGTTTTAGGAAGAAATATTTCGGGCTAATGTGACGGGATTTCGGGAAACATCAACAAGAATAGTCCCCGTTCGTGTATACACATAATTTCGGTAATAAATAGAACTGATTCAAAGCAAAATATACTCGTAGCTATATCCGACTCGAAGGAGGAAGTTTTGATATTGATATAGTTTCGTTCACTGTTAGTGCTCATACACACGAGGGACACGCGACAACGGCAGAGGCAACTGCGGCCGTCGACAATATACCGCTCGTGTATTTGTACACCTTACCGCACGCTGTCGACGCCAGCCGCTGACGCGTCGACGGGTGTCGGCGGCTGCAGTTGCCTCTGCCGTTGACGCGTTTCGCTCGTGTGTATGTACACTTACCAAGAATAGACTTGAGTTACTCTTATAATTGTGATGTATCAGATATATGTGTGTCTATGTGTGAGTGCGTTTGCGCCGATGCGGCGGTCGAGTCAAGGACGGACAGTCCCCAATAAACCACGGTACTAGCCACACGCTTGTTTTACTTGAACACCTCACTGGCGACGAGGATATAAATTAAAAGCGGGCGGACGATTAAATTCAAATATGTCTATCGGGAAGTTATCGGAGTATAATGTAAGATCGGGGAATTGGACAATGTACGTGGAACGTATGGAAATGTTCTTTAAAGTGAACAGTGTTAAGGAGGAACTTTGGTTACCCACTTTAATTGCAACAATGGGTGACGAAGCTTACGAACTATTGAGTAACTTAACGAGTCCGGACAAACCGAGTGCAAAAACGTATACAATGGTGGTGAAAATTATGACTGATCATTTGCAACCAAAACCATCGTTCATGGCGGAGAGATATCGTTACCGACAGAGAAGGCAAAATGCGGGTGAATCGATCTTACAATACATATCTGAGCTTAAGAAGATGTCGAAATATTGCGAATTTAAAGCCGTTTTAGAAGAGAACCTACGGGATCAGCTAGTATGTGGGTTGCGAAGCGAGGCGATTAGACAACGACTGTTCACTGAAGAAAATCTGCAATATACAAATGCTGTGAAAATAGCATGCACTATGGAAGCGGCGGAACGAGATGCAGCGGCAGTTGAACACACAGTCGGGAGTAAGGGCGAGCCGGGCAGTGGCGGTGACGTCACGGCAGGAGCACTGCACGTGGTGGCCACGTCGACTCGTGGTGGCCGCGGCCGGAGAGGCCGTGGGGCACGGAGCGACATATCGGCGGGCACGCGGAAGGGCAATACCGAGGAGTCGCGGATTAGCTGTGCAGCTTGTGGGGCCTCAAATCATCAGAGTGAAGGATGTAGATACAATCGGTTTATCTGCGGGAGATGTAGGCAGAAAGGTCACCTACGTCGGGTATGTCCAATGCGAAGAGGGGCTCGACAGCCCCTAGATCGATGTGATACCAACAACATGGCAGCGCATGTGCGGGCAACGAGCGAAGCGGCCAGGCTGAGAACCCCTGCGGACCAGTCAGGGGACGATGAAGCGCCGTTGTCAGACGAGGGAGACTGGGAGGCGGTAGAAGACGTCCACCAACTCAGCTTGAACAGTTATAAACCGGTGAGCCTAACCATGTGTGTCGATGGAACCAAGTTAGGTATGGAAATTGATACGGGGTCGTTAGTGTCATGCATCAGTGGGGAAATGTATTATAAACTGTTCAGACATAGACATTTAGAAAACTCTAAATTGGTATTTAGATTTTATGATGGCACTATAATTAAACCAATGGGGGTAATAATGCCACTAGTTACTTATAAAAATAAGTCGAAACAAATGGAGTTGTTTGTTATAGATGGGGGTACCACGTCTTTGTTAGGTCGGCAATGGCTTACAGAATTAGGTATTAAAATACCCATGTATCAAAATATGTTGACCATAAACACAGACAGAACGAATTGTAATAACTCCCGCAATGAAGAATTAACATTATTGCTTCACAGATATAAGGATTTGTTCTCGGAGGGACTGGGCCGTTTCACGGGAGGCAAGGCCCGGTTACGGATACGTGACGGAGCGGTGCCGGTATTTTGCCGCGCACGGCCTGTGCCGTACGCGCTGCGCGAGCGCGTTGAGGCAGAATTGGAGGGTATGCTGCGCGCTGGTGTCGTCGAGCCCGTGGAGAGCTCGGACTGGGCTACCCCACTTGTACCGGTACGTAAGGCTGATGGTGGACTCCGTATCTGTGCTGATTACAAAATAACCTTAAACCCCGTGCTGCTGGTGGACAAATATCCGTTACCACGTATTAATGACTTGTTAGTTAAATTAAACGGTGCAAAAATATTTACGAAAATTGATTTAACACAGGCATATAATCAAATCGAATTAGATGACCCAGACAATTGTACAGTTATTAATACCCACAAGGGTCTTTTTAAGTATAAAAGGTTAGTTTATGGCCTATCCTCGAGCCCAGGCATATTCCAAAGAATTATGGCTAACCTACTCAACAATATCCCAAACGTAGAAGTATTTCTCGACGATGTCATTATTGGATCACGCAATATTAGGGAACATTTAGATACACTGGGAAAAGTTTTAGAGCGATTGCATAGTAACGGAATGAAACTAAAACAAAATAAATGTGTGTTTATGACTAATGAAGTTAAGTACTTAGGATATATTGTTTCCGACGAGGGTATTAAAGTGGACCCAGAAAAGGTAGAAGGTATATTAAACATTCCCCGACCAGAAAATATCACCGACTTAAGGGCTTTCCTAGGAACAATAAATTATTATGCTAAATTCGTCAACAACTTGAGCACTATACTGGCGCCGTTGTATAGGTTATTAGGGAAGGGAGTGACGTGGAAATGGGACAGGGAATGTGAGGCAGCCTTTAAGAAAATTAAAAATGTTCTAATTAGTGCGGACGTCCTGGCTCATTATGAACCAAACAAACCGTTGTTTTTAACTTGCGACGCGAGCGCGAGAGGCATAGGCGGCGTGCTGAGTCAGATGTGCGAGCAGGATAGCAGCACAAGCGGAGCGCGCGAGCGCCCGGTTGTGTATGTATCGCGCACGCTTAACGCGGCGGAGAAACATTATTCGCAAATCGAGCGGGAGGCATTAGCTATTGTGTTTTGTTTAGAAAAATTACACCAGTATTTATACGGTCGACGTTTTACACTACGCACGGATCACAAACCGTTGGTCACTATTTTTGGCCCTAAACAAGGTATACCATCGATGGCCGCAAGTCGATTACAAAGATGGGCTATAAAGTTGTCAGCCTATACCTATGATATTGAGTACGTCACTTCTAAACAGAACGGGGCGGACGGCTTATCGCGATTGCCAGCTGTGGTTGCGAGTAAACAAACAAATACAATTCCGGAACAGTCATATTTACATTTCGCGCAGAATGCAATGCTATTAGACTATAACGAAATTAAAAAACAGACGAGCCGAGATCAGTTACTAGGCCGAATTTTAAGATATCTTCGCGACGAATGGCCATCCGATAACGAAATAAAATCGCTGCAGCCTTATTTCAATCGCCGAAAAGAACTTTATGAGGAATTAGGCTGTGTGATGTGGGGTCATAGGGTGGTCGTACCGGAGGTTTGTAGGAGTAAGGTTCTAATTGGTTTACATGAAGCCCATATGGGCATAGTTAAAACGAAAGCTTTTGCTAGGAGCTACATTTGGTGGCCGGGAATGGACGAAGCGATAGAAAACACATGCCGCGCTTGCAGTGTCTGCGCTGTAGAAAGTGAATCGCCGCCGCGACATATGCCCTGCCCTTGGCCATGGCCAGATAGGCCGTGGGCCCGTATACATGTAGATTTTTTAGGCCCTATTTCGGGGCAGATATTTTTAGTAATAGTTGATGCTAGAACCAAGTGGCTAGAAGTTAGTCAAGTACCTAGTACAGCGGCTAGTCACACAATAAACGTTTTAAGTGACGTGTGCGCACGTTTTGGGTTACCAAAACAAATAGTCTCGGACAACGGGCCACCCTTTACAAGCCATGAGTTTTCGCAGTTCCTTAATGCCAATGGCATTGAACACATATTTTCAGCACCATATCACCCTGCCTCAAACGGGGCGGCAGAGAATGCAGTTCACACAGTGAAAAGGGTGATTAAGAAGGCCATTAGGGAAAATTTAAACATACCTTTATTTATAAATAAATTCCTCCTATATTATAGGAACACGGAACACTGTACTACAGGTGAAACTCCGGCGTCTCTCATGTTCGGCCGCAGGTTGCGTACTAAATTCGACGCCCTGAGACCTAATACGGACAATAAAGTTAGGGACGCTCAGTGGCGACAACAAAAGTATGGCGCAACTGGGTCACGTCAATTGCATCCGGGGGATGAAGTTTGGTTACGTCAGTATAGGGGACAGGATAAATGGTTATCAGGGAAAGTAACGGAAAAGATGGGAACCACCGATTACAAAGTAGTAGATGCTTTAGGTAGGGAATCCCATAAACATGTTGATCAGCTAAAGCAACGGATACGGAGTTCATTAATCTGTCCTTCTAGCCCGGTTAGAGAGAAGTCAGAGATGGTAGATGTATCTGGGAACCAGGAAGCGCCCAGGGACTTCGACGACTCAGCCGCCGCAATTACACCTCAGGGTGACGGAGAACAAGAGCATTTTGAGGATTGTGTCGAACCAAAAACACAGACTCCTTTGCCTTCTCCTGAGCCGACCCAGTCTCGTCCCATCCGGGCATGTAGAACTAATAAGCCACCTAATTATAAGATATGATAAGTAATATTTCCTCTTTTGTTAGTTATGTAAGTTCTTAATTGTATAAGTACATATATAGATATATATTTAGATTAAGGGTGAAGGTGTGATGTATCAGATATATGTGTGTCTATGTGTGAGTGCGTTTGCGCCGATGCGGCGGTCGAGTCAAGGACGGACAGTCCCCAATAAACCACGGTACTAGCCACACGCTTGTTTTACTTGAACACCTCAATAATTATGTTATAATGTGCAGTCACGACAATAGAAGCAGGTGGTTACGTACGTATTTTGAGATTACTTATGTATCTATCGTAGATGTAATTACTGGTCTGAAATCCAGAATTAGAAAAAGCTTTGTACAGCACGTATCAAAAAGGTGGGATCAAATTTAAGGATATCAGGCCATCAAACTGAACAACTTTCTCTATGGGACCAACATCGTAATCACGAAATCAAAAATACATTTTGAAAAACATTGTTAGTTGTCCATTTCTTTATTAAAAACAGTTTGTATTCTTTAAAATATTATCCAATTAATTGCCTTTCAAATGCGAAATGATTTAAATGATAATAAAATAGCGGTTTATTAATTTTCAAAAAAAGTTAATTAAAGTATGCAACACCATATTTTCACTTTTGTAATTATCATTTCCAGATACACCATTTAATGAAGTGTCATCTGACTCATAATTCCACCCACTGAACATTATACGGAAAGATGCAACCCCGTGTTAAGAAAATTAAAACTTGTAACTCTTCACAGGCTTCGCATTTTGTATATTTTTGGGTACTTCGTCGATTCACACCACGCGCGATTCGGACCATGGTGTGAATCGCACAAGAATCATTTTTGAATTGCATGATTCACACCGTGGTGTGAATCGACGAATCCCAAAAAAGTCTTTTGGCGATTCACACCATGGTGTGAAAAGACGAAAGACATTTTGCGAATTCGTCGATTCGCACCATTATAAAAAAGTTATAAAAGTAATTACTTTTTGGTACTGACTGGTACAAAACGGTTATTGAAACAAATTATTTATAGGGATATAATATTTATTATGCTAACATAAGAAATTAAACATAGCATAAGTTTTTACAAGTATGTTAGATTATTCATATTATGTAGGTCAGTTATTCCTATGCTTATGATTAATTTAAAAATCACATGTTGTTCAACTTGAATAAAGATATTTAGGTATGTACAGTTTTAACTGTAAATATAAATCACAATATTGGTCAACATTAATAAAGATCTAGGTATTTATAAAAAAATTAAAAACAACTATAAATAAAATCACAAATACAGACTGAAAGATTACCCTGTTACTTATTACTAATTACAAAAAATACTTGTCATCAACATCTTTAATATAAAATATTCACCTTAATAATAATTAAATCACATGTTGCACATTTTGACTTACGATTTATTTGTCAGTAAAAAAAAAGACTAAGTAATACCTACTTTATTACTATAAGTAATTTTAGTTACTACTTATATAACGAGATATATCCAATGACTAAAATTGCTTGTCGTCTTCTTACCTTACTAATTAAGAGTGTACAATAGTACATAGTTTTACTATATCTAAAAAAAAACAGATTGAATAGATTACCCTTTTCTTTGTAATTGGAATCACAGATTTGTTTGGTTATATGGCTGTAATTAATAAAATAATATAAATTAAGTTAACGTTACTTATAAACAAGATTATTGTTAATTATATAATGATGAGCTACCAAAAAATAAATCAGCATAATACGAAAATTAGATTTTTTTCAAAATCTCAACTTCTCCAAGCAATGGCCAATACTTATTTGGTTAGTCAATAACTCATCTATAGTGTTATTAATTTTTTCATTAACTTGCACGCTTACTAGTTTTCTTTTTGAAATTTTAACGTCACCCGGTAAATTTATTTTATTATAATAAAAGTGTGCGTCTTTGTCTACTCCATGAAGAAATTGGGCAATATTTGGTTTTGATGGAATAATTTTTTTAATTCTAGCATTCCACGATTCAACCATGTTATTTGTTTTATGACTTTCATTGTAAGTACTCCACGTATTTGATAGAACTGAGTGTTGGAGCCATGTTTGGACAAAATAATCATTAAAAAGCGTAACTTCTGCGGTATTGGGACTTTCTCCCATAACATACAGCCAGCCATCATCCAATAAGTTTTGTGGCAAATGTGTCATAGCTGCGCATAGGCTTACATGGATCCTGCCCAGTTTAGATTTGGTTACTCCAAGCTTCTTAGCTTTACGCCATAAGCAGCGGATGAAATGAAAATAACAGCCAACTATTTTCACATCTGGAAACAACACTTTCAGTGCCAACATTGCACTTACTTCAAAGTCCATTGATATATGTGTGGGCTCCCATTCTTGAACTCGGCTTTTAATAATTTGGAACATAATCTCATAAGTTTCTTCTTTTCTATCTGGAAGCAAAGCATATAGCACAGGAACCACATTGACGTATTCTTCATTGCTCCCTATATCCGCATGAATAGTGTATACTTGATGAAAGCACTTGACGCAAATCTTAAATGTGCCATCGATAAAAAAATGTTTCGACTCCTTTAAATATTTTGTCATTTCGGTCTTTCCAAAAATTATGATGCGCTTGTTTTTGTATGCGTAATCGGCGAACAACAGATGATCGTATTTTTTTGGCACTTCAAGATGTGTGGCTTTATTGAAGATAAGTTTATTAGCGCCTATAGCTTTATTTCTTTGATTGTACAGTTTATTCTTTACGTTATTGAATTGAGGTAACGGTTTCGTTAGATTAATTCCTTTATCTGTAAGTACATCTATTGAATCTTGAAAAATTTGTGTGACTGGCTTATTGATATTGTTTTTAACAGTTTCGGTACATATGTGCATCTGCTGGTCTATTTCAATCGCTGTTTGATTCTTAGGAGCATGGTTATGATTAGTTTCACATAATATTGCAAATGGAGACGGGTGCATTTTGAATATTGCATTGCATTTGCTATCTTTTTTGGTGCACCTCCAGACCTCAGAACCATCTTTGTTTATACGTTTCCAAATATAATTGTATCCATTTCGACACAGCATACGACGACCTCTCTCGGTTATTTGAAACTCCATATTTTCAAGAGCATGTGAAGTTGACGCATCTTCAGACATTTTTACACCGAGCCTGTTCAAAAATAAGGAAATTGGATTTTAATATCTAAATATAATTAACATTGTAAAATACTTTACTTGCTTAAAAAATATCGATTTAGTTATATTAACTATCTAAAAATTTATTTACAAAAGTTTTATATTAAAAGCATGCAGATAACACTCTCCTTTCTTATTATTTTACTTATTTACATTTCATAAAGCTTTAGATAGGTATTGAGATTAAATAAAATCCAATTCTATGATTACAAACACCACAAGCAATGACTAAACAAAATATTATAATATAGTATACTAAATTATTACACACTTTGGCATTATGGTGCAATACTTATTGAAATCAGTACCTACACACTAAAGTAAAATGGCGGACAGTCCGCCATTTTGTTTTACGCTATTTTAAAATATTGTATTCAATTTCATCCATAAACAATTAATCCAAGATTAATTGTAAACCAGATTTTGAAGTGCTAAAGCTAATAATGCAGATGCACTGTTAACATTGACCAATATAAAAATTAATTAAGTATTATAGAATAAAAATAGCAATAGGTATCTACCAAGTAATGAAGAAGACAACTTTAAATATTATGTTTAACATTAATTAATTAATTTTGTGCCTGAGATAATTATAAATTTTTTAATTTTAACAACATATTGAAAACTGTACTTACCAAAATTATATTTCACTCAAAATATGACAGTCACTTCACATGTACCTACAACACTACTCTCAGGATAGAAATGATGCAATTACGTTTAAAATTAGTGCATTGTGGTAGTTCAGAAATTTTCTATTGTTTACAAAAGGGTTGTTTTTTACCTGAGAATATTGGCGCGTACCTACGCCGCGCACTGTTTAGGCGCACGTTACTGAATTTTTAAATAAAATTGATATACAATGTTAAGCTGATATTATAATATCAGATTGCATGTTTTATCATTTTAATTATTAAAAAAAACCCCGCAGGAGTAGTAGATAGTATTATTATAGTAGCCACAGAACTCCTAAAGTGGTGGCACTGGTTCACTCATAATAGGTACTTACTTAATATTTTTAATAGTATTTCGCTAAGCACTTGTGTGCTTGCTTGTTAATTAATAAGAAAGAACCGTTGGTATGAATCGGCGAATTGAAAAAGTGTCCTTCGGCGATTCACACCATGGTGTGGATCACCGAATGACTTTTTTGGGATTTCTCGATTCACACCATGGTGTGAATCATGCAATTCAAAAATGGTTCTTGTGCGATTCACACCATGGTCCGAATCGCGCGTGGTGTGAATCGGCGAAGTACCCATATTTTTTCGCTATTGAGAATTGCCTATAAGTGCGACAAATAACGAAAAAAAAAACAATCCAGAAAGTGGGGATGAAATTAATAAGGTATACCTAACCATTAGTAACCATTGATTGTTTTAATCTCCTTTATTATAAAGTTAATAAGTTTGTTGACTGTCGTCTATCTGCGTGTTTTGTCCATCCGACAAAACGGATGAAACAATACGATTACAAATTCTGCCTCGTTGATCTAATCACATCTGCTGGGCATGTGGTTCTGCGTTCGATTCCTGGGACGAGCAAAGTGTTATTGGGTTTTTCTAATCAGAGTTTCTCAATAGCAGCCCATACCAGTCTCTAGGCCTGACTCTGGACTTTCTGCCCAGTTGATAGCAATAAGCTCGCCACTTATTACACGGGACTTTAAAATTACTGGCGAAATATGACTGGGTTTATATTTTTACCGCTGCGTTACCTTACCTTAGGTGTAAGTACAAATGAATGGCCAATAAATGCAACTGTCAACCATTCCGATAAACTACTTGACATCGCGACAATCAAATCTTGTTTAGGACTACTGTAAACTTTTATTAATAAAGTCATACTATTTCATGAGATTGAATACCGCAGCCTATATGACCAGCGATGTCAGCCACAGATTTAAAAAAAATCAACTTACGTGAGTTTCATCTTAATTTTTTCCTCCCTCAGCACAAAAAAAAGCAAAGACCAACAAAAATCTAGTTACCTAGTTAAAAATAACAAATATCCATTTAGAGATTGTTGTTTTCCCATTTAAATGCAAAACACTTTTTCATTAACACGTAGAGCTAAAACCTCCCCTTAACGAATTAGGAACAGCTACCCCCTCAAGGGGCGTATGAAATTAACGACACAGATTTACCATCTTAAAATAAAATATTATTTTTCTAATGTTTCGTACAAATAAATTTAATAGGTAGGCCTGGAGGCTTACCGAGGTTTTCCCTGAAGGATGGAAAAAGGAACAGTGGGTAAGGTAAATTACTTATCTTTTCGTATAATAATTAAAGTAAACAAAACAAATCATAGAGGAAACCAAATGTCGTAAGGATTTACTTTTATTGTGTGTTTACACAATATTGCCGTTTCTATAAGGTTTTTCAGGATGTCCAGTTATTCAAGATCCAAATATATCCATACAGACGTAATGCTAAAAAGGATAACCTAAAACAAATGAAAACCAATACTTCTACAGAAAAGACAAATTCGAATTGAGAATCTCAAACTTTAAAGTTTCAACCGCACTGACCTCACTCAGGCAGAATTATTCGAGTACCTGCCACTTGTCACAGACAGGCGACGTTTCCAAGTAATAATGAAATAGTATCGAAAAGTGTTCCAATTGTTACATAATTCAATTTATTGCCATACTTTAACAATTACTTTGTAACTATATAAACTATACGTGTATCCTTAGCAGATATCTTACGTGAAACAGATGGGGATTGGTCTTTCTTTAAGCACACCTTTGACTAACAAAATTACGAGTATAACGAGTATGCTGTGTTGGATAAAAGTTCTTGTGAATGTTGTAATTGATTTTGCAATGTCAAAGCAAAAAGAAAACACCGCATCTTACGTCATTATTGAAATCATTTTATTACTTATACCAATGTTGACAATTTAAATGAACAGGGTGCACCAATAATACATGTTCAACTTTATAGACGTTACTGGAGTACTCACTCACTTTTGGCTACAAACGCACAAACTGTTCCAACTTCATTATAAAAGTATGCTGAAAGTCAAAAGTATCTCTTATTTATCAAAAACTAAGCAGTACAAACTAAGTAGTATCATTAATATACTTTAAATTTTAAATCTCAACTTCTGAGTAGAATTTGCTGTAGTTAATTATGAAGGGAGAGAGAAAAATCGGGTCGTGGGGGCTTCAACAACGTTTAATTTGTCCCCATTAATAATGATGATGAGGACATATTGCCCTCTGAGGCTACTAATTTGGTTTCCTGCGTCGGGTCGGTGTTATGGCACGAAAAATATGACTGTAAATTCAATGTTCACTGTTTAATTTTACAGAAACACTCTAATAAATCAGGCCAGACTTCCCTGATAGTTAGAGAAGCATATAGATTTTTACTCAATAATAGCTCAAAATATAAGATAAAATTTAAGATATATATTGGGAGAAAATCCTGTCGAAAAATAAAACAAATAAAAATCTTGACAACCGCACAACGAGGTTTGTTAGTCTTTCCGAACCGCAAACAAGCCAGCATAGGCAGCATCTAATTAATTACCACCGTGACCCAAAAATATTTAAGGACAAAAACAAACATCGACCTATTAGTTATTCAGCGACTGAATAATACAACTGGGCCTTATCTACGAACGCCATAATAAACTTTAAGCACACCACAGTGCTCCATTCCTCTGGAAATTGATAGACGTAGAGTTATCATTTGACAGTGTGCGTGCAGTATTGTTTTGTCACGCAATACTTTGGCTGTGCCGTGCCCTAGTCGGCAAAGACTATGAAAAATATAGAATGTTTGTTTGTTTCGCAGTGGCTTTTGATGGAAGCGTAACGATGTGGTCTTTATCATTGTCATTCTTTCTTCTTTATGCGGATATTGCCTAGGTAGGGTTCAGTAGTCTTGTTTAAGAGTCTACAAGGAATGAAATTGAAAAAAGACTATTATCGTTTTTACCGTCGCCGTCTATATTATTTCTTGTATTGCAGTATGCAGCAACATCATCTTCAATCTCACTATCAATATTACTTACCTATTACAACATTAACATTATCAAATTGCTGCTTTTCTAAATTAATAAATTAAAAAGAAAAGTCCGTCAGCGGTGTTTGCAGATAGATTATCATTGTCAATTCATAGTGCAACTAAGGTTAAGCGTTTATTGTGTTCATATATATGTAAATACACGTTCGGTTTAATATCTGGAGCAGAACGTGAATATTAAATTAGTTAGTTTATACCGCTTATATTGGCTAGTCATCGGCATTTACCTACCATGTCAAATATTGTTTCAATAACAGGAGCTGATATTTTGAATTTACTAATATAACCGATTTTCTAAGTTTGTTTGTTCTACTTCTTTACACATTTCAAATGACGTCATGAGAAACTACTTAGACCAAGAACTTTAGCAGTACCAATCGTTATTGATTTAGCAGCGTCATTGCTTTAAAAATTCATATTTTTGTTTCATTTTCTGAAACGTCATCATCTATGTCATCATCTTATCTCTCATCAGCCGTCAAAGGTATACATTCCCGAAGACCTACGTTCGACCGTCTGCGTACTACATGTATTTACATTACCTATTCTATCGCATAACTTAGTTGGTCCCCTGGAGGCTAGACTTTATCTCCTTCCTGATGCATTATTACTTACATGCCAACTACCCTGACTTGTATACTGTGTACATAACAGCGTTTATGTACCTTGTAAGTTAAATGTTTATTCTGAACTGAAAGTTAAGGGTAAGGTGTAAAATTATTGAGTTGCTGGCTCGCTTTCTGAAGTGGTCCTCTCGCATTTATGGTCTGTTTCACCACCTCCGACGGGTAGATAGTGCATAATTATCTTCCCGAACACTGTGAATCAGTCTCCTAGCATCCAATCCAGTATTTTTTTTTCAAGTCATACTTATTCCAATGTCACTTATATCAGTGCCGTGAAATTATTAAATACAGTTCAACATTATTTTAGAACCATTGTTCCTATTGTAAGCAGGAGTATATTTATGTTTTATTATACCTAAAACAATACAATGCCACAGTAGTGCATAGTTTCCATATTGGTACATCTCCCCCTGTACCTCGTCTATTTTAAAACCTACTCTATGACATAAAACCGTAGAATTTTACGCCCTATTCGTCAACATGTCGTATGTAATAAAACTCGTTGTGGCCGTCAACGGGGCAAGGACCCTAGTTTTATACGCTTTTTTTACTAACACCCCTTTTTAGTATAAAAAGCTTAAAAGATGTTATCGTATTCCAGTTAGAGCATTTTCAAAACTGGTATTTATGACCTTCTTATCAAGTGTGCTTCCATTTTTAATCTTTGAGTACAATCGACTAATGTGCGTGATGATATTTCAAAAGTCTGTCTGTTTTGGTAATAAAATCCTTATTTTGGCTTTCGAGTTCATAATTGTTGCCGTTGGCCGTGACTTTGAAAATAGAAATGGCATCGTCATTGCTCGGTGTATAGTTTTTGTTGTCTTGACTTTTAGCTTAAAAAGCAAGCAGATTCTAGGCAATGATATTATTAGAACTACTGTTGTTTTATAGACTAGTTATGTTTCTACATATTTTCAAGTATTTGCACTTCCTTCATGAAGCAATCAGAGCAATCTTATCCCTCAACAGAGTCATGAGAATTTACTTTGATGACGTTGACGTGGCAGGTATTCCACTTTGGATAACTACTAAAATGTATCTTTAACAAAACCGCACAGGTTATAAAACAACCACAACACAGATTAATTAATATTTTATGTAATTTAATCATATTTATTACGTTCTGTTGTTTTAAATTAGACCAGAATTAACCTTGCATCGAATGACAGCCCCATTACTAACTGCAGACGGCCTTCACGGCAACGCGGCCTAGTTTAAAATGTCACTTTTGCCCTAGCAAGTAAATCTCATCGAATAGCCCTTGTGGATTCAAACAAGATCAAAGGTAATCGTTATAATTTTTTAGACTTGCTTAATCTGACCAAATCAATTATAGTTAGAATTATATTATAGGGCAGTACTCGCAACGGGCGTGCGTGTAGGTATTATCAAATGAAGGTGAAGGGCAAAGACGGACCAGAGTCAGTGAGTATCACTTCTGACCTATAAAAGAAAGAATTCTCTACTTTTTGCCCTTTATTTTGTTATGAATTAATGATAATTATAATTACATCAAAGAAAACATTTTACTATGTTTATGGATAAGTAGTAAACAAGAACTGGTTGTATTGTAACAAATTAAAAAAAAAATCATTGAAGTTTAATTATTGCAAGAAGGATCATAGTAACTGACTATGATCCTTTTGTACAAATTTCATATTAACAGTTTTTTTTTCAATATTACTTGTATCACTATCATCAGTCATATTTATGACGTAAAAGGAAGGTTAAACGGTACACGATAGATAAACAGAGCAGGGAACGTAGACAGAGAAAGCAGGGAAGCAACTACAAAAGTTAACCTCCAAAAGTTCATTGACAGCTGTCAAAAAAGCGGCAAATAAAGACCATAGTCAACTGACTTTGCTCCTTTCTTACATTAGGCCTTTCACATTGATCTTACTACCAAGTTTCGGTACGAAATTTATTTGACTCTAGTGTTGACTATGGATCTTTTAGTCTTTTTCTGAAAATGTCAAGTCATAGTAACTTTATTTTTCTAACAGATGGCGTTATTAACTCAATTTGGACTAAACCTTGACTATGATTCAAATACATGAACGTAAATGAAGCAAAAGGAGTATGTAAGTATCGTAGCAGGTGGCGCGGGCGTTCTGTAGTTGTTGACTACTCCCAATTAATTCGATAGGAAGTTAAGTTAGTATGAAATTTTTTTCTCATAAGGACTTATAAGTTTGTTAAGCGAGATTATGGGCTCGCTTAACAGACTTATAAGTTCTTATGAGACAAATCAAGAAAGTGTAAACTTCATAGTATTACCTATCGCATTAATTTGATGGCAGTTGTGAGGTTTCGAGTCACGTTTTGCATCACAAGGGGATGTCCCCAATACCTACGTGATATTTTCTTGTTCTTGGTATTTTCCTTTGTATATCAATATGCCAAACTAACATAACGATAACTTATTTCTACATAGAACTTCTCTCTCTCTCTCTCTCTCTAGAGGCGTAGTTCTAACAAGGTTCTTCATTGAAAATACGATGGTCAACCTTAATTACTTAAATGACGTCATTAGTCCGAGACAAAGCAAAGCAAATGCCAATAACAGTGAAGTGGGTGCCGCCAATTACTATATTTTACGTAATTAAGAATTCAAACTGTCACCACGGTCAGACACGCTAGATGGCGTGCCTGTAAGTCACCAATTAGGTCGGGTTTCTTACAAAAATACCGGAGGTAGCCATACCGCCCGATCGTAAATATATTCTGGTTCAAAATGACGTACCTACGTAAGTATCACATTTCTCTACGTATAATATTTTTATTTGTCAGGTCATCCTATTCTTTGGAACGCATAAACAATGAGGACATTAACTTTTGTGGCAACATTTGAGAATAAAGACTTATAAAAAAAATTACATTATTATTTGAAATCTGAGACTTTTTCTGAGTGGTCATTGATATTATTAGGATGCTTTTGTAGATGACAAAACACATAAAAAACGACGTATGAAATTGATAAAAATCGAATGTAATTTAATTTGTGAACCTCCAGCAAAGCTTTACTTTTATATTGGCGAAATAACGATACGTATGAATATACCTACTGAGAAATGAAAACAAAACGCAAACGTCGCGTCTACATGCATACGTTCAATAAAATATCGCGAAAAAATACAAGAATTGTTTTGCCATAAAATAAGCATTGCCAAAACAAAACACTGTTCCAATAAACAGTTTACACATTGCATGCTATCGAAAAGGAACATTAAATTGGTATATTTGTGAACATTTGGTACGATGGTATACTGATGCCAATAGCATGTAAAAAAGGACAGGAAATACCAATATCTATACATAAACGTTATGCGACAGAATGGCCGTATTATTTTTTCACCCACGCACTCTTTGGAAGATTCCAAGCGTTTCCTTTTAACGCATTCTAAAAAGACCTCTATATAGGCGCAAATAAAAACACGAGTAACCCTTTAGAACGGCGCTCCCGTTGTTTCTATTATCATTGCTTGCTTTTTCGAGGGGCTCGAACTTTTTTCTCGTTTGAAAAAAATAAGCAAGCTCCGGATATGGAGGACCGTTCCCCAGCTGTTTTATTAAAACTGCGATATTGATCTCAATCGCAGTTTCGACGTTCGAATTTCGGATTCAGGCGTTTTAATTGAATGATTCGATTCGAATCAATGCAACCGCGACTGTTGAATGTTTGACTTTGTTCAATTTATCGTCGTCATAAGTCATGTGTTCACGCCTACCGTGCTGCTGTGATGATTGGGGTCTCTTATCAAAACATCGATTTTTGATCTGCTTGCGTCTTTTAACTCATTGGGATCTGTATAAAAGCTATTTTCCTCAAACTGCAATCGTGTTTTGATTTTTTTATTTGCATTAAATTCTTCGTCACTTATTTTGTAGGTGTAGTATCATACTACTTACCTATACAGGGTGTAATTAAATTAGCTAGCGAAACTCCGCAGATGTCATAGGTATTGAAATTAATTGAATGTCTGTTTCTTTTATGTAAACTTCACAGAAATTTTCATAACGATATCTAAACACGATAAAACATATATTTTCAACTTACTTCATGTAACAACACAAACAGCGGTCGTGGACCCAAAAAAAAACTATGTGATTTTTATTTTACCCATCACGTCTGCGGAGTTTTGCTAGCTTATTTAATTTGACCCTGTATGCCTATCATATTTGGATGTATAAATGATTGTAAAATAATATTTCCACAAGATCAAACTCATATACACCGTATATTTTTTTTGGATTACTTTAATGACAAGATCACAATCAACAACACTCTGGAATTTGAAAAAGCAATAAATGCCTATTAAAATATCGGTCATAGCTTTAAGATGTTTTAAAATATTTACATTTTAAGTCATTCTACTATATTTGGGAGCAGTTAATACGTGTGACAGTAAAAAGAAACCGATAGGAATGTCAGAGGGCTTTTACCTTTGATTGTCAGTCATAAAAATTGGGCAGCAAAGAAAAAATGTGGAGACGAGGTTCATTGTCCTGACTCAAGCCAAGTAAAAAGTTAAATTATTAATTAAATCCAATGTGACTTTCCTGTCTTACATTTACTTCAACCGATACAAAAACAAAGGCAATTTTTTACTAGCAAAAAATGTCGCCGAAGCATGTGTTTAATAAACAAAAAGGTACGGACAAAAATGAAGCTTATTTACAGCGAACTCAATCAATTATGCCGCCCCATGCCTGGTCGCTACCGAAATATATGGGTACTTGACGATCGGAGATGAGTTCGGACGCAGCAAAAAATTTCGCCGTCGTCGGTTGTCGTCCGGTAAAAACTTCGACAGACCCAATAGCCGTCCGCAGCAAAAACCGTAGATGCCCAACGACGAGAATCTGGCGTAAAAAATTGGTACCTTTAATTGGATACGGTATTCCACAACCTTACCAATTACCGGTTATTTTATACTATTGGAATTTTATCGGGAGAGTACATAGACGTTTCGAATTGTCCTCAAAGTACTATGTGAAGTTGGTAGTGTTCCTTTGTAAAGTACAGATAAATATAAAAGAAACTTGTAGGTTCTTCTGAGAAAAGGAAACATCGACACATAAACTAGTATAGTTTGTAAGAAGACATATTTTATTACAGAAGCTCTATGTAAGTACACAAGTTAAACATGGATGTTTGTTTTTCTGTACTGCCATTTCCACACAAAGGTATTAATAAAAATGTACAACCGTATTCGGTGCATCCCTTTCTTAGGAACTGACAGATTTGTAACCGAAAGAAATTGAGGAAAAAGAAACACTAAATCGCTTTTTCGTACATCAAGAACAACACTAATGAAATCGTGTAGAAGACCAAACAAGCGGCGATCGCATCAAAAAGCGCTAACAGCGCTGACGTTTTTTTATGTCTAATTGTAAGTTATTCGACTCAAGGGAGTCGGTGTCTAATAGCTACTATTTACTATGTAGGAATAACATTATGCTTGTCTGTAGTACGTTGTTAGACGTTAGGAGGAACATTTTAGTTAATTAGGTCTAGATTAAGGTCTGGGGAATAAGAGTACTACCTACATACTTGTCTCGTAAGGAACGTAAGTATAGTCATGATCACGAGAGTTGCTTTTGTTTGTGATCTTATACTAGCAAAATAAAGAGAAAACATGTTTTCTTTTTACATGAGATTAAGTTGTGGTTGCCAGTGAGCACGAATACTGCAAGAAGCATCAACAGCCCGAAGTAGAACAGTACTGTTCTTAGAATTCAAAAATAAACCACTTTTCGACCATCTAATGCAAAGTGAAAGACGATTTCACAGCACTCCACTGCTCCAAAATGCTTGCCCTAGAACTGCACCGCAACCGAATTGTCACGTAAACGACACCTGACCACAAGCAAAACTGACTTCTACTATCTGGAGCACGTTTGTTCTTGCTCAAGTTTAAGTGCACCGCAAAAATAGGGAACCAGGGACGTAGGTACGTCTTTGTGCGAAGACCTCGCTAACTGGGTCGACGACAAAATGAAGCTTGCTGTTATTAGGCTGAACAAAGCCAGCTTGTTAAGGAATTGCACTATGTCACAAATAGTCATAATACGTCCCTCCCGGCAAAACGAAGTCAACTGCAAAAGTGCGGAGACGTACTCTTTTGTAATTTCCTTAAGCATGTGGCACACACATTCATTTGGTGGGTCACGTGTGTGGATAAGTTATAATAGTGGTAAAGGTGGTGGCAGAAGCTTCACTTGAGTCAATAGTTCAATCGGGTGAATGTTCATTTTCATTCCAGATTCACACGATACCGACGAAATTACTTAGGAATTAACGTTCATTTGCTCAAATCATTTAATTTTTCGATCATTTGGAGCGGAGTTCAAGATTCTGAATGCCCAAATCCAATGTCGGTGGGTTGGTTCACTAATTAATTCACTTTTCATTTATTTAGTGTTAGACGTTTCACTTCTAGTGAAAGGCCTGAATCGAAGCGTCTGATATAAGCTTAAATGTGTATGTGAATCTTCTTCAATGACCAGTGGCAAGTGCGCTATATCTACACATCTCGTCTCAAAGACACCGGATATTTTGAGTCCCCGTTATCTGTTTTAGAAGGTTCACGCTTGACTGGCCCTTTGGCGATGGTAAAACTTTTTGTTTGACTCGCTATTTTTCTTAGTCCCGTGACGGAAATCTAAACAAAGAGACGGGAAATAAAAGAAAGCTAAATTGAATGTCTGGGCCTGTTACAGAACTTGGGTAATTTTCGGCGTTTTATTCGTTCACTATGTATAGTTTTACATTCTTTGGAGTTTTTGGCATATTCGTAACTAACTAAAAACTTTAAATTTGTACGGCTATGAAACTTTTGCTATACATTACTCGTCACTACGATGTAAAGACCCAATGCATTAAAGTGTGTCTATAAGTACTTGCTACTGCATTCCAAGCTTAAAATAAAAGTTGCACAATACCGACTTCCTTTGTCTGGGATTCATTGAACCAAACATAATATTTACAAAAGCAGGGGCCAATTTCAGGAAATAGTGGTAAATTGAAAATATACCATACCAATGGATCGCCAAAGATTAAGAATAAAAGTAGGAAAGAGGGTCACACGTGTATTACTTAATATTTTAGTCAAGAACCTAAAGTGCGTGTAAAGCAATAGTCTCTTTGTAATTTTTCATATGTAAATGAAAGCGTTATTTTTAAAATGAGCATTGTTAAATATAACGTTACCTAATCTTTGAATTAAAATATTATCCCTATTCACTTATATTACGAAGCATAAGAAAACGCAGCAACAATTTGAAACGCGCATAAAATACCTGCCCTATTAAAATATGCAAAACGCAACTTCTATAAACGTCACACATTCACACATAGCTACAATAGGCAGACAACAAATTCGTGAACTATTAAAGTTCAGTGGGACCTTTATCCTTTCTAATCTTATACTCTTTGGTTCACGCAAGGTCGGGCGACGCGTGCGCCCAATCGACCGTTCCCGCCAATGATGCTGCAGTCATTGATATTGCGCGTTACGCCAGACGATTTACCACTACGGGCTATTTGCCTCCTACCGGGGTCCCGGGATCACGGGATCCCCCTGATGTAGGTATGTGCGGGTTTCTCTTGACTTTTGTTTTAGCTCTAACACAATGTTGAGTGTGCTCCATCGATATGAGTTTCATGGTAGGTTTGCCAAGAGATGTATGGTCGAAGGAAATAAATATTGTTTTTACTTCCGTTGGGCCGACTGGGTCAATGTAGCGGGTTGTGTTGATTAAAGAGAGTTTTATTGTCTTTTCTAATTTCGTTTTGTATTGCGGTAAAGATTTGCTGACATAAAAACCTTCTCCTCAACTATGAACGGTATATGATGTGTATTTTTTATAATTACCATCTCCTCTAACAAATTATAATACCTACCTAGTGGCCATAGTTCACATAATAATAACTTATTCCAAAATCCGGTATTACTGATTTATGCGTCTTTATAACAAAATAAGAAACATATAAGTTCCAAAATCTTACAAAAAAATTATCCAAGTTTACACGGCATGACGATCATCACCACTTAATAAAGAGGTGGCAAGCTGTTATATATAAAAAGGTTTTGCTTAAAATGGCACAGTTTATTGTTAACCATATTTGTATTGTTTGAGAAGCTGTAGGGGGCGAGAGATGCGATAACTCGAAAATTAATATTCTGTCAGCGAATGCGATTTTCGGCTCTATATTTTATGTTATCGATACGATTTTATCGGGCACTCGATGGATGATTTGGAGTGTTCAGCAAACAATTTATTTGCAAGTTCTGTTTTGAGAGCGTGTTGGTTTTGGATTCGAGATTCGCTTTGGATTGTTCAGAAGATGAAACTTTTTCACGTGCAATCGGTGCAATATATTTTTTTGTTTGCTCGTAGTTTGTATGAAGTTACTCGCGATTTTATGATGGGGGTAAATATTATATCTATTTTATTTTATCTGAAATCCGTTTATTTCACTGAAATGGAAATAAAATTGATACTTTTTGATAGCATCGATAAGTATACGACGTATTAACATTTTTAAATATAGAGAGTGTACTTACTGATATAGCTTGAAATACTACATATTAAAAGCACAGCCTGCACAGATCTGTATTTTCGCCGTAACATTACTCTTCAGAACTTCACAACAATCAAATCGACTCATTTCACTATTTCAAGGTAAGATTATAAAACTTCTCACTATGGACGGTAGGTATTTTTACACGTGTTCTCGATCGATATCTGAGCTGCGTGGTCAACGAGGCCGCTTTTGTCTATAATTAATTTACTAACGTCGTACAGTCTCGGTGTTACTATTTCATTTGGAACTAGTTCATTATAATATATTTTTAATTATTAATCTTATTCATATTATGGTACGTGGTAGGTTAATTTTCAAGCCGTCCATGTACTTAGTTCTATGGATCCAGCTTTTCCTGGAAAAAATCCTTCTTAGTAAATCTAAGAATTTCCTATCACAATGTATTTTCCTGTGTGTGTACTATGTTAGTTTTAATTTTAGATAAACTTAAAAGTTTAAATGTTTATTTTTAATTTTTTTCATGATTTTATTAGATTTAATGTCTTTGTTTTGTTTCAATTTCCTATGCGTGTCAAAAAACATATTTTTCATTCTTTCTTTCACAATGAAATACCTAACGCCCTTTTTTGCTGCATTTATGTTGAAGTCCAAACCGTAGCTTACCACTGAAAATTGATGAATGTGGTTTATAAAAAGATAGTGTTAAATCCATCCCATTAAAGTGTTTTTATCCGTCACTGGGTAAGTAGAGCAGTAAGTGGTTAAGCCGCGAATCATGATGAGACCATTTTAACCACAAAATTGCTGTAATGCGGGCTTAGTGAGTTGAAGTGGCAATGAAATTCCTACATCGATGATGACAAAAATTATCGTGGGACAACGAGTGACCCAAGAAGAAAATTATAGAAGATTAGCAAAACTTGAAGACTTGCCTTAAAGAGGCAAGAATATTTGAGCACATAATAATATGATACTGGCACTTTACAAAGTGATTGATATAGTTTCTTATAATTTACAATATAATTCCAAAACTGGATTTTCTTAGGCATATAAAAATATATATACATATTATAAATATACATCCATGACTCGGGTACAAATGTCCATATTCATCATACAAACATTTGCCCCTACCGGGATTCGAACCCAGGACCATTTGGTTTCGCTGACTACACTTAGCCACTGTAGCCACTACACCAAACGTGTCGTCAAATTAATTAATAATTAATTTACAAAAAATTAATAAATTAAAAAAATCAAAAAAAATTTAATACTGCGTTAGATTTTATTTTGGATGATGAATGAGTGCGAAAATTTGTATTTTGCGTATAATAGTTTGTGACGTTTCAATATTTTTTTCTAAAAAGATGCTTTAGCATAAATCTCAAGTTAAGTATATATTAGCATGAAACTCACTGAAATTCTGAATTTGGGTCAAGATACATACTTCACAATTGATCTTGAACACGGACTTAAGTTTACTCCAGTCATTAAATGGCAAGATCAATAATGTTATTCATATTGAGTTATAGTCCACTCGCTTCTCCATCCCGTGCTTTAGGATGTGACAAAACAGTATCTGCTTCTATAAATGCATTTGTATGTCAAACATCCTGTGCCTTATTATGAATGTTTATTATTTAAGTAATTTTCTGTTTCCGATACCTACCTACAATATTGTTTCCAAAGTCAATAATGATAATATTTATATTAAAGGAAGTATTAATAGAATACTGGTTTAATAATTATTAATTTCCTTAAATGTTAAGAGCTCATTTGAGATTTCAATCTTGGTATATTGATCATGTGCGTCAATTAAATAGCACTTATCATCACCTGTATTATAATGATGTTTGATTAATTTCCTGTATCCGGTGTTTTTATTCTTGCCCTGATAGCAGAGCAAGATTGAAGCTGATTAGATCCTAATGTAGTCTGCAAAATAAAGATTTTGCAGGCTAAATTAGGATTTAATCAAAGTTAAATATATATTTGAATGTTGATTTAAATTAAAGATTGAATTGACTGATTAAGGAAAAAATAATTTGCTAATGAACTGCTGCCTTCGCCAATAAATTCCTCTCGAGAAAAATGTGTGGAATTTCAATTACATATTCCAAATAAAATATATTAACAGACCACATAAAACCTATTTTATATTCGTTATGCTTACCCGATTGCATTTCCAACCTAATAAAGGACCATTAAATCAAGAGATATATCTTCACGATTAAGCATCCCTTCTTCTCCATTCAAAACAGCACCTCCATTTAAATGTCCCATCTTATCTCCGAACTATCCCGAAGCTCTCATCCCTAAATTAATATTCACGTCATGAAGATTACCTTACTCATAAACCTTGTTTAAAGCATTAATAAAACAAACAATCACACAAGATGAACTGATAAATTCGAAAACTTTAATATTATGCCATTCTGTTTCTTTTTCTTTAGGTTTTCGCAGTACCAGATTAAAATTAATTTTGGGACCATCAGCTGCAACCTCAAATGTATCAAGATATGGCGTTCTTAGTAGTGTGAACAAGATAAAGACGGGCGTGAGAAAAGCACGTTTTTTTAAGAAAACAAATGTAATCGAACACCGGTCTATAGTTGCTAATTAATTCCGATCGAATCGGTATACTTAATTTCCTAATTTTAATACTCATTCTGAGCTGTTAAGTACGCATTTTAAAGTCACATTATTGCGGAGGTTTTAGTGCATTGGTATAATTTTTATGTGTTACAAGTACAACAGCGGTCGAATATCCTTGTCTTGTTTATTGATCTTGCTCCAGAGTCGACTTGAATTGCCCAACTTTCTCTCTTCGTGGTCGTAATTTTTAGACTCTATTTCTTACGTTCTCTTATAATGGTATTGCAATTTTTATGTACTCTTTTTGATACTACAATTATTTTATTTATTTATTTATTTATAACTTTTCGCACAAAAGGTACAAAGGCGGACTTAATGCCTTAGGCATTCTCTACCAGTCAACCAAGGGTGGTGAAGAGATTAGATGGCAGGTGCTTTAATTGAAAGGAAAGGAAAGCATTGATTTGAGCGATGTTTAACAATGATAAAAAAAAATAAACTATCAAAATAACGTACACAAATATATAAATAAGTCCTATACACATACATACTATTTACTATACTATATACTTACATAAATATATATATATATATATACAAATTCCAGGAAGAGAGATGTTGAGATGACTCTACTCTATTTGTTTCGAAAATAACTCTGCAATTTCCGCTTAAATGCATACCGACTGGTAGCCGTCCTGATATCAAGAGGAAGCGCATTCCAAAGAAGAATGGACTGAATATGAAAGGAAGAATGAACAAAGTCAAAAAAAAAAAAAACAGTCAGTAAATAAATAAATAAAGTCAGAAGTATGAGAAGAATGATTCTTAGCGTGAGAAGAACATAGGTATTGGAAGTGAGACACGAGATAAGATTTTCGCCTTAGGTATGTGATTTTGCCGTGGCCCCTGGCACAGGCAACTGAAGGGACACGGGTGGGTTTTAGTCAGTAAGAGTCTGACACGCCCTCCTGCTCTGCCCAGAGCGGGAGAAGTTATTTGATGATTTCCCAACCTCAAAAAAAAAGGTATGTGATTTTAGCATTTTTGTCAAAGTTGTCCCAAAAATCTATTGAAGTTGGAAATAGACTGAGATATTTGTTAAAGTTAATTACATCAAGAAATGAAAAGAGTAGGCCCAGTTTCACCATACCATGTTAGTTAGTTTAATCTTTTGATAAAATGTTAACGGGACATTAAGAGTAGTGAGTGTTTCACGAAGCGCTAATCCATGATTAAATGTCTTAATTATGCGTACATAGTCAGACATAGTCAGTTGTCAAAATCATCGAAACTGAAGCAGCGTATAACTTTATTTACGAAGATCCAAATGTTTTGGAAATTTTGGACGACTTGGACGATTTAGTACGACTTCTTTATGCTTCGAAATCAAGCTAATTAAATTTATTTCTCTGTTGATGAGAAATTAGCGCCTAGTTCACGCGTTTTCTAACAGTTATTCTTACAATAGAAAAACACCACGAACACTACAAAACGATAACAAACCAGATTTGAAAATTAAAAGCAGTTTGACTTTGACATATTATGTACCTACAAAATGAAATTTTACAAGAACACACTCAAACTTCACTACACAACTCTCATTTCGTTGCATTATTTAACGCAAATCTATACTATACGGCGAGCTAAAATTATGCATTCTCGATGAACCTTGACATGTGATAATGCGACTTTTTACTTTGGTTGCTTTTGATAACTGACCGGTATGAGTGAATAATACACGACTCGTTCACTTAACGCCAGAGTGGTGTTATTGTTTTTCCAGTGAAACGTAAATACCATTAATATCGGTGTTTCTTTTAATGAATGTTTTACTAATGTCCGATTATGAACAGTTTGGTGTAATTAGGCATAAAGGTCGTGGCTTACAGCTTATTACAATACACTATGGCATTTCTGCTGCATTGCTAACAAGTAGGTCCTCAGATATAGTTCAACGAGTTATTTAAAGTGAAACTGATTTTTAAGAGAAATAGTAAAGTATTAGGACTTTTATTGAAATATAATTCAATTCAGCCCAATTTTAGATTTTTATGGGTACGATTCAGTAACGGTATTCCTTTAAAAAATTATGAATCGTGTTTACATAATATACAAGTTGTCGTTTTGCATTCTCGTCAAATTCGAGGAGATAACTATGCTAATTATTCTCGACACGAATCAATAATAAAATAAGTACTTACGTTTTTTATTTTATTTTTTATAATTTTCGGAAATCGGCATGTGTAGGGCCCGTGTGATACCGCCCTGTAACTGTAACACACGCACACAGCGACATAGTTGTGCGACACTGCCTACCATATACGCAACGGGGCGATTCTGTTCTTTGAAAGTGGTGTATTCTGAAATACTGTCAAACTTAAATATCTAAAAAAACAAGTACGTAATAATTATTGAGCAGGATAGTAATTTTATTTGATTATTTATGTCTTTCATAACCGGCTCCTGAAATTTGACGAGGATGCAAAACAACACGTTGTATAAGTAAGTACACTACTGTGATTATGACTAGGAACTTTCTAGCACTTTGAAGGACTTACATTCATAGAAATACTCACAAACATTCCTCATTCTTGTACCCATCATCATAATCAGCCTATAATAATGTTCCCACTGCTGGGACACGGGCCTCCTCATTGTGAGAGGGAGTGGGCCGTGATCCACCACGTGGGCTCAGTGCGGGTTGGTAGATGTCCCATGTCTTCGGATTTTGGTTCTAGGGCATGCCGGTTTCCTCACGATGTCTTCCTTCACCGTTTTAGAGAGCAGTGGTGATGAAATAATTTACACAAAGTAAAGCGCCTGTCTGGGTTCGAACCTACGACCTACAACTCGTAAGTCGCGGCTATTACCACAGGGTCAGCACTGCGCTCCCATTTTTTTTAAATGTATTCTCGCAAAAGCTAGCACAGAACTCTAAGCCACATATCAGCATACAAAAGCAGCAAAAATAATCAAATCCATAAAATATACATTACAAATTCCGTATTGAAATACTCGTACATACGGTAAGCTTACAACGGAGGAAGTAGGCGTCTTGCCTTCTCCGATCGCTAGCCTGATAGTGCGCGGGGGTAATAATTAAAGCTCTGACACAGCTATAAAAGAGCCGCGAGACCCACTTTTGTTAGGTTTCTTCGATTTCCTATATGGGAACCTTGGACTTTGAACATTAACTGTTACAGATGTTTTATTTTTTTAAATTTATTTTTTCGACTGACCAGTTGGCGCAATTGGTACAGCTCGCGCGATAAGAGTTTGGCTTTGACCTTCGGATTTTTGAACTTTTGATTGTACAACAGGAGTGCGCGGTACGTCGTATCGATGCGAGAGGCAGGGAACGACTGGAGCGCCAATCAGAGCACCGCGTGCGCCTACACACCCGCCCCGCACCCCGCTAATTGCCCGTTGATACCCAATTTCTGATTTCTGCGCAATAACGGTCAAAGCCAAACTCTTATCGCGCGAGCTGTAGCGACCCTGCCTTCTGAGCCGCTGGTCCCGGGTTCGATCCCCGGACAAGTCAAACATTTGTGTGCATGAACATGTCTGTTTGACCTGTGTCTGGGTGTGTATATGTATATAAGTATATCAGTCATCAGGTTACCGTAGTACAGGCTCTGCCTAGTTCGGGACTTGAAGACCTTGTTTGGATGTTGTCTCATATTATATATTATTATTATTGATTTTGGATTTAATGTTATACGAAGCAAAGGGAGTATGTTAGGATCGTAGCAGGTCGCCCGCTCCACCCAGAGCGGGAGAAGTTATTTGATGATTTCGCAAACCAATAAAAAAATAAAAAAAAGGATCGTAGCAGGTGACGTCCTATAGTTTCTGCCTATCCTCATGGGATGAAGGCGATAGTTTATGTATGTATGTTTTAATGTCCAAACGGAACGACTGACGAATGACTAAGAAAAGAAAGAAAGAAAATGCGTTTATTTGCGGTAAAAAAAACGCAAAAAAAAACACAAAAAAATATGAAAAGGTTGGGGGAAACATGCGTCACATCCACGCAAAACGGCTATCGCTCAGCATTATGCTGCGACCCTATGCAAGACATGACAATGACTATAATTGGTAGTGCTAATATTCTGTCAAAAAAGGTCTATTCTTTAATATTCTGTCAAGTTCAATTTGAATTAAAACCTCACTCATATGATTTAAAAACCAATGTCGCGGATTCACAACTAAACATCGATTATGATGCAAATAACGTTGAAAAAACTGCACAAAATAACGTGGATGATTCAAAGTTATCAATCTGCAAAACATCACATACTATTGTCTCACGTAGTTACGTTATTAACGTAGTTTGCGTCAGAGTTCGGGAATCAACATACAGCGTTATAAATCGTATGTGAAGAACAGGAGCAGTTGACTTACGATTAATAAGATTATCCTTCCCTGGCAACTTTTATAGTGAGTATTTTTCTTTTTTTTACTTTTTGTTCGAAATCAGCACCATTTTTCGAGGCTACTCGAATATAATTTCTACTTAATACATAATTACAGCCCACCAAACATGTCATTTTAATTTAATATGCTAAGGGGCGGCTATATATCTAACATTATCAGTAACAGCCAAAAGCTCGTGAAAGTTATTACATAGACCTTTTCCTATCGCGATGTTGGGAGGTTAATATTCTATTGTTTCCACCATACATGGCAATGTGTAAATCATTGGAACAATTTTTAGATTCGTATCTCCATCGATTTCAATAGCAGGTTTGAGGTAATGTTTCTTTATATATGTATGTTTTTTGCTTACAGAATGGACAGTATCGTCCTGCTTTATGCTTTATACATTGTCATAATGTTGTATTGTGATCTATACTAAAAGTACTGATGGCAGGATCTTATTGATCCGGTATATCAATGATTGTAGGCTACAATCATTGATACCGAGTCATCAACATCATCAAATTCAACTTCATCAGCTACAAATTATTTGTAGCTGATGTAGTTGAATTTGATGTGTGTTGTCAGTTCATGATTATGAACCGCGAGGATTACAAAAATCAAGATGTCAAATGTGAATTACTGATAGAATGTATGAAAACACTGATCTAATTATAAAGTACCATAACATTTGTTATTTTAGTAAATAGTATAACATTCTTTGTAATTTTGCTCACGGTTCTTATAACTTTTTTGTAAATTTGTGTAGGTACCTTCTTAGGCATTGTGTTTGTTCACGCCCCTAGCCGCCACAGGAGACGCCCTGGGCGTCGGGAATCGCAGGCCGATTCCGGCCACCATAGGCGTGGGCTTGCGAACGGCGAGCAATGGGCAGCTCGCCGTTCGATAAGGACCAGGCCCGGGTCGACGGCGCGTTGTGTTCCACGCGCGCCTCAAAGAGATGTCAGCATCAATGAAGGGGTCCGCTAGGGCCGATGCCTGCCAGGGTTGCGGGAAAGTCCGAGAGGGATACCGTGGCCCCTGGCACAGGCAACTGAAGGAACACGGGTGGGTTTTAGTCAGTAAGAGTCTGACACGCCCTCCCGCTCTGCCTCAAGCGGGAGAAGTTATTTGATGACTTCCCACACTCAAAAAAAAAAAGCATTGTGACTTATAACGTCGCCTGTGCACGACCGTTTTACCACTTCCATGGAAATTTCCACTTACATAATCCCGCATAAAATCTTTAAGTTACACCTCTTTACTTATTACCAACCTCATCCTTGGCCCGACGTAGTGCATATTTACATCATTTTTATCACACCTAAGCACGGTTGTACACAAGTTTTTTATAAAAACCTAAATCTTTTTAACATCAAACTGGACTTCACACGTGTTTTAGCTTTTTTATCCACCGCCACAAGATTTATGCGCTACTTTATAAATTACGGAATCTTCTTTCGGAATCGTGTTATATCTAAACAAAAGGATCTCGGGCCGTCCCTTTGAAAATACAGAAGGTATTCGACTCGTTTTATTAACGTGGTGAGATCTAATTTGTTATTAAATGAGGCATTATGCCCGTGTTTGTAGACAGAGGGTGGGTTTCGGAATCCAATGAATTTTAACTTCTGTCATTGGGAACATTTAAATGTTTAAAAGGGGGTCGAAATGCTTCCGTTGCTGTATAATACGGTATTTTATGTGCTGAGCCAGTTTTTGAGGTAGGATTTTTTGTAATGTGACTGTTGTTTTAAATACCGTTAAGTAAAAAATTCAACAGGATACCGAACAAAAAAAATCGATGGCTGTCATTGTCACAGACCAGTTGTTGTTTTAAACAAATCCAATTACTTAAACATAATTTTGCAACATAAAAACTCACGTCAAAAAGAGTTCTCGTAAACTATTTTTGACGTCAGTTTGTCTGCAACAGACAGATACTTCTTTTCAAAATTTTCTGTGAGAATAAGCATAAGAAGATGAGCAGAATTTACATTATTCTGTGAATTTAAAATAATACTACTCAAAGAAGTGTGCCTCTAAAAGTTGCCAACGTGAATACGAATTCCTGCTGAATGAAGATCGAAAAACACTGGAGGATCATCGAAGAAAAAAAAACGTTGACGAAGATGATCAGAATTTACAAAATCTGTGAATTTAAAATTATACTACTCAAAGAAGTGTGCCCCTAAAAGTTGCCAACGTGAATACGAATTCCTGCTGAATGAAGATCGAAAAACACTGGAGGATTATCGAAGAAAAAAAAACGATGACGAAGATGATCAGAATTTACATTATTCTGTGAATTTAAAATTATACTACTCAAAGAAGTGTGCCCCTAAAAGTTGCCAGCGTGAATACAAATTCCTGCTGAATGAAGATCGAAAAACACTGGAGGATCATCGAAGAAAAAAAAAAGACGACGACTGAAAAAGACAAATACCACTGAAGGTTGGGTTCCCATCAAACACCGCTGGGGGTCTTCCAATAGTAAAAAGGTAGGTATAAATAAATTACATTTTCCTTAAATAAACCTTCGAACGAAGTACCGTTCAGTAAATACACACTCATTTATCTGAATAATCATTCTTCGTATGAAAGTCTAAAGTATCAATATTATGCCCACAAAAACGTTACATTCTATTCAATGCCTAGTAATTAGATTGAGATGTGGAAGTAGGTAGGTTATCTCGTATTATTATATTTTTTTCCAATTTTGACATGTTTGGTGTATAAAAAATACTCAGAAGGTAGAAATTAGAATTAGAAGTACCTATGGTTATAACTTGGAAGTCTTTTTATGAGGTAATCCAAAAGTGACAAGTTCGGATTAAGTTACTTTTGTAAAAATAGGGTCAAATTGAATTAGCTAGCGATATCTAAACATGATCAAATAAAAAATAAATTAATTTGATGAGCTTTTAGACCCCAAAAAAGCATGTTTTTTTTATTGTGTCTTGTTTAGATATCGACACCCATTACGTTAGCAGAGTTTCGCTAGCTAATTTAATTTAACCCTGTATATGTCGTGTGTTCCCTGTGCCGGGCGCTTGCACCTGAAACAGAGTTTTTCTAACCACGTCTGGCAATCGAATTTCGAATTTTGCATCGAGGCACTCGAGATCAGAGGGCCTAGAAAAAGTGACATTCTATCAGCGATAACGATGATGGAAAAGTCAAAAATTTATGGACTGACTTATGCTATCGAAAAGCTCGTCAATCCCATTAAAAGTCGTTGTAGAAATACAAAATGCTTTGAAAGCGATTGTCACTTATCTAAACTATCTTGTGTCAAAAAGTATTTACAAAAGGTCTTCGTCTCCGGAACATGGCATAACAGCTTAATTATACCTTTAGGCATAAAAGGCAATTGCAGTATTTTCTACACCTGCCTACTCTACGACCACTGCGCTCTAAAGTCGCCACACAAACGTTATCGCGACCGCATCGTAGGGAGATTAAGGCTGTGTGGTGGGAGGCGAATGCAACGTCATGCCCCTGTGTGTTTGGTGCAAGTTGTAAGATGTAGTCAGTGTGTATATAGTCAGGCGCAGATGCTTGTAATTCTTGGAAAATACTGGCTTTTACTACTTGCTTGCTTTTTTTTATACTTGGCTTTTAGGTCGTCCAAGAAAATCTGCATACCTATTTAATGGATCTAAACGTTTCGATTGAAATTTTCTAAAACTCTCATATTTACATAGTACCTAACCTAATGATTTTCAACATGAAATAGGTAAATTACAAGAGGATAACAAATATCAGGTGAGTCCAAGGAGGAAGATGTCTTTATTGGACTTAATTTTATGCACACAGATAAAGATATTAGAAACTTTATTGGTTAAACCATTGATTCATTACAATGTTACGGTTTTAGACATTTATTTTCTTAAAAGATTTACACGATCACTTACAGAGAAAATACAATAATAAAACTATAAATACATAAAGTCGTTTGCCGTAGTGGGTTAGTACTAGGACAAAATTATATTAGGATTTCGTAACAGTTTTAGTAAAAGGGTAGTTGTTGAAAAAAAAGAATGTGCTGGACGTCGTATGTGTATCGCCACTGCGGGTGTGCATGAGTTGAGGGATACCATACATGTTTATTAAGGACACAGACACAGTGATTGTTTCACTGCGTTTAAATTACAGCGGTAAAGTTTATTAATTATTCGTTACCGAAATCGAACGCAATTAGATACCGCTATCTGCTTGTGCCTTTCACAAAATTTGTAAGATGCTCTAAGCCTCAGGGAATGGACAAAATAAAAATGAACAGTCTCCTTGTTGGCTTATCGGAATAGATTACTTTTTCCAAATGTCCTCCAGGGGAGTAGGTTCGACCACGGGGGATATTTTTTATAAATCGTTAAACTTTGAGAGAGATTTGTGAAGATTTTTTCTAGTTTCAGCGCCATTTCAGGGGGGAATACTCGGGAGTCAATGAAAGGTAAGCTGCAGACTTTTACGTGACTATTTCCTAGTGAGTTTTCCCTTTATTTCTTATTTTATTTGAGCACGACCCTAGTGTGTGGGCGAGTTAAAACATAATAACTACCATTTTACAAATACTCGGGGCTCGTTCCCTACCGCATACAGTGAAACGCATATTTTGAAGTACCGGCTTAAAATTTCTTAGATTATTTTTAATACCAATCGTGTTTCGTCCATTGTTTTCTTTGTGACATATTTACTTTTCGTGTACCATATACGACTTATTTTCGTTGTCGCGTATTGTTTTAAAACTTTCTATACATTGTTCCGTCGAATGTTTTTTAAACAGTTTATGTTACATGAGTTTTTTCTAATTCTGCTATGCTCCAAATCACAATTAAAAAATCCTTTTTCTAATAAATCAAATAAATTAACAAAGGCGAATTTTCAAAAATCACGCCTTAAAAAATAAATTAACAGCATTAAAAAGCCTTTTCACCTGGGCATACCCCACGCAAAAACTAATCAACTCTATTTGTATCACATATCAGCAAAAACACGACAATAGAACGATCCATAATTTGTATAGCGAAAAAGTTTTTGTCAAACCACATGTTGATAGAAATATGATAGCTTCATTTGTTCTTCTTCATAATGTTTTATCTCATTATAATTCACTACGGGACGCCGAGTCGGGTTTGTCTGTTATACCAAACAATAGTCCCACTAAATTGTTTTAATAGAGCCGCAGAAACTGTGAGTCATTGTGTTTTGTCGTAAACAAAACCTATCATCCCCATACTCATAACACCTGGTTTTATTTCAGATGTTATCTTAGTGTTATAATTATATCATTACAATCGTATGTATATAATCTGCTTAATCGGCAAGTCATTTAGAAAGATGGACTACTGCAAAAAGTCTTGCAACGGTTGATGACACGGTTGGCGCAGTGGTTTAGCGATTGACTGCTGCGTTAAGTGTCGCGGGTTCGATCCCCGCACGGAACAAATATTTGTATGACCTGCAAGTAGTTGTTCCGGGTCTGGCTGTTTGTGTATGTGAGTTTAAATGTTTGTAAACGCACCCACGATACAGGAGAAATTCCTAGTGTGGGGCAACGATTTAAAAAAAAAAAAATAATGCTGTATGATGTCTTCACAATCAATATGACTCATTCTTGTGAATATCTCATTGAGATTTGAATTTAAATAGAATTATGAGAATACTATGGTACTCATCATTATTGTATGTTAAGAAGATGACACACATGAAATGAAGATTCTTAGGTATATCCTTATTTTTATACTTAGGTAGTTTGAAACTTGATTGACTTTTATTCGAAAGTTAGCTAAATATCCAATGAAATAATATGGTACTTTTACTACCTACTCGTACTTCAACAAAGAAACTCGCTGCAATAACATTCACAAATTAATAATATATCAAATAAAAGAATATTTAGCGGTCGTGCCTAACCCTAGGTTCAATGTCCCTAATCACGATGCCGGTTTTGTTTCGCCTTAGTTATTTTATTTTGCTGTTAATGCGTTTTGTTGAGAAAATCGTAGCCCTGATTGAATTTGTTGACACACTTATTTTAAAAATTACAAGCATGGATCTGGACAAATCAAACCTGAAATGTAAGCATATTGTCATTGAAGCAATAAATTCGATATCCGACTCCACTCTATTATCAATTAAAATGCATCATAAAACTCGATTCGACAGTACGTATCTTAAATTCCACCAATTTACTGATTAGTTATGTTATGAACTCTACGTAACCCGCACTTATCATTATCATTAAAAGAATCAAACTCCCTAACATTATGTGTTCAATCCACCCGGGAAGCTCCGGAAATATTTATCCCAAAAACACAAGACAGAAACGCAAAGACACCGAAATCAAATAATGTTATGTCAACAATCCTATTGGAATCTTCGATGCCGTCACAGAGCTGAACATCGAAATCACTTAGCGGAGTAACCAAGCGGTTTCATTTGTGATTTAAATGATGTTTGTGAAGGTGCACCGCACTGCGTCACGGCCGGCGCATAGGTGGAGGACGCGTTTGTGAAACATGAAGAGGTGGAATACTTAAAATAGTAACGGTGTTTCAAGATTGTTTTTGTTTTAGTGAAGGATTGAATTGATGGTTTATCTGGAAGAAACTTGTTACATTCTGAAGAAATGGAAATGTCAAGGGATGAAAAAGAAAAGCAAATGGATACTATAGAAAAATTATACTTAAATAATTTGCGACCAAAAGCTAATATTTCAATTTATTTACCTACTCGAAAATCGTGCAAAATACACAGGAAGGAGTCAACACCTACAACCCGGTCACAATATCTGTGCACCTCGCTTCGTGACGTCACATCGGCGCTCTCGGTACAGTGTGCAAAAAAGCAGCGAACGCGGGGAGGTGAAGGGAGAAGCGGGAGCGGCGCGGCGTCGCATTCCAGCCAAGAGCACAGATACTGTGACCGGGTTGTACTTGGCAAACAAATTCTATAAATAACTCATAATCACTTCTTCAAAAGCGTTCAAGACCAAAATAAACAAACACTCCCAATAGTCCCAATATGTTAACCTATACAAATACATTACAACAAGAGTAGCAAACGTATTACAAGCTTCTGGGGCGCACAAAGACTTAGTATAGCTTACTAGATCCCTTTACGAGAAACCAGTGGACGGCGAAATTACCCCAAGGCAGGTAGAGGTAAGCCGCTTTCTTTGATAGATACGTCAGACACGGAGAAATATCGAAGGAAAACTGCCAATGTCAAGTGTAAAATTGGAGATATTTCCACGTCGGGCAAAATTATTGGTCAGTTGAAACAACGTTGGTGAAAGTAGGAACGATTAGAGCAAATATGGGGTGAATGTTGTATTTATATTACTGCCGGCGGCTAACGTAAATGTATACAAAGGTTTTATCGTTGTGGGAATTGTGATCTGTTACTTACTATACATATCAGATATGTTTGAAACAAGACTTGCTAGATTACGATATTGAGGAAATCTTGTAACGTAAACGGAACATTCTGTATATTGTGGGTGACGGTTGTGACAATACCTGTAGCATCAAATAGCTTGACGCCCGTTTTCCTCGAAACGGTATGCAGAGGTCCATGTAGTACGCCCACATTTTACCAGTTATGTTTAGTTATCGTATAGGAGACGAGGTTAATGATATTAGCCGGGCACAAAATTTAAACTCCGGACTGTTATGTTACTGAAAATTTCCTAATAAAAAACCCAATATTAATTTTCGCGAACAGAGGATCGAAGCACTAGATTCTACTTTCAGTAGACTAGATCAAAGAGTCGGTCAATACCTGTAGCATTAGTGAGTACACGCATAAACAGGGCGGCAGAGACATCGACGTGCAAATTGAAACCATGAATTTTATTTAGCACATGATTGTAGACCCCCTTTTTTTTCTTTTTTTTTTAGGGTTTGAGATCATCTAATAACTTCTCCCGCTCTGGGTCGAGCGGGAGGGTGCTTCAGACTCTTACCGACTAAAACCTACCCATGTTCCTTCGGCTGCCTGTGCCTGTTCCTTCGGCTGCCTGTGCCAGGGGCGACGGTAACCCGTTCGGACTTTCCCCCAACCCTGGCAGGCATCGGCCCTAGCGGACCCCGTCATTGTTGCTGACATCTCTTTGAGGTGCACGTGGAAGACAACGCGCCGTCAACCCGCGCCTGGTCCTTATCGGACGGCGAGCTACCCATTGCTTGCCGTCCGCAAGCCCGCGCCTACGGTGGCCGGGAATCGGCCTGGGATTTCCGACGCCCAGGGCGTCTCCTGCGGCGACAGGGGCTTGAGGGCGCGAATTTTGCCTCTCTCCCACGCGTTCCGCCTAATCCTTCGCAAGCGTTACTGCTTCGCAGAAGGAAGTGACGGCTTCTGGTCTGACTGGTCCATTGGTCCTTATAACCGACGAAAAATTTATACAACGTGTTGTTTTGCATCCTCGTCAACTTTCAGGAGGCTGTTATGAAATACATAAATAATCAAATAAAATTACGATCCTGCTCAATAATTAATACATACTTGTTTTTTTAGGTATTTAAGTTTGACAGTATTTCAGAATACTCCACTTTCAAAGAACAAAATCGCCCCGTTGCGTATGCGGTAGGCAGTGGTACGACTATATCGCTGTGTGCATGCGTTACAGTTACAGCGCAGTTACAGGGCGGTATCACACGGGCCCTACACATGCCGATTTCCGAAAAATACAAAAAATAAAAATAAATACCTACTTATTTTATTATTGATTTGTGTCGAGAATCATTAGCATAGTTACCTCCTCGAATTTGACGAGGATGCAAAACAACACCTTGTATTCTAGCATAGAAATATTTCGTCGGTTATAAAAAAAAAATGCTGTTTTTCACAAAAGTGCAATACCTACGTGGTCAAAATGTATGGAACAGCTGTATTTAAAAAAAAATAACTGACGAATAATTTCAACACTGGTGGGACTAGAATCGTGTACTGAAGCCATGGTAACCGGTTTTGCGTGGATGTTCCTGCCACCCTGTATGTATCTCATGTAGAACTACTGTTTGAATATCACATTTATTATTTATAAAGCCTCCTTAAAACCGTAAAAACACACATCCGAAGTCTCTAACAAAAGAACTTAAAACATTTTTAAACACGTGTAAATATGACACAATGCTTCCGATGTTTCGGGCACAAAATATGTAATTTTGTATTCAAAAACAACGCTTTAAACACTGTGCTACACAACTGCAGGTGGAGCTCGCCCACTTCACATTTTCCGGTTACAACACGGAGTAGTAAACAAATAGAGTGACAATCAGTAAGTGAGCAGCGTGGGCCATAGATTCCTATGGTGCGCACGCCAAAGTCGGAACAGTTTTGTCTGTCGTGTAATAAATAGTTTGGTCAAATATTAAAACATATTTTTTTCAGTTAATAGTAGACTACTTCGGCTATGAGATTGTTTTGTTGCGAGTGTGCTTGAATTTTCTTTAAGACCGACCGTCGCTCTTCGTTTGTGCAAATCTTCAATTCTTTCAACGTCATCAAGATTCAAGATCAAGACGAAGCCAGCGATTTCGCAATGAATTATGGTTTTGTTTCTGCTTGCATGATCTTTTTAAGTTCTCAATAAAGGAACATGTAACAAACGTATGCGAGCTCTTCATTTACTTACTAATCCGTGGCTTACTTACGTACCTGTAATAATAGCTTCCCCGCTGATCTTACAACTTCATCTTGCCGTTTGCCCATCGCATATTTATTTATTACTACAGAAATGGAATTTATGTAAGCATAAAATGACGGCAAGAAACAGTACTCATGAATTAAGAAAAGAAATACGTCAATATCGTTTTAGTCCATATCATTTATTTTTCGTTGCTACTTCCCTAAAGAAAATCATACAATGATACCTATTATTATATTCGGAAGAATTTTCGTTTTGACATCTTTTAAGATTCAAATATTGTGAGTGTATATTTGATTGGAAGTTTAATCAACCAGCGAAAAAAAATCAGTTTAGCTCTAAACCATAGCCATTTTGAGGTCATGGTGTGCTTCAAGAGCTATTAGATTACAGGAAGACCAAAGAAACGATGGAAGAACTGTGTGAAAGACGATATAGCTAGAAAGGGACTATAATATGATGTCGTCGATGACGTCACCGAGATGGCGACTAAAAGAGAAGCATGGAACAAAAAGCCATGGTGCGCCGACCACAAATAAATTGGGATAAGGACACGAATAATTTTATTTATTTATTTATGCACTCCAAACATACAAATATCCTTACAGGCTAGACCCAATGCGATATTGCAGTACACTTAAAAATTAAATGATGATGAATGACACACGAAATTAAATGATGATGTTTGGCGACACGGTTGGCGCAGTGGTTAATTAAGCGATTGACTGCTGCATTACGTGTCGCGGGTTCGATCCCCGCACGGAACAAATATTTGTATGACCTGCAAGTAGTTGTTCCGGGTCTGGCTGTTTGTGTATGTGAGTTTAAATGTTTGTAAACGCACCCACGATACAGGAGAAATTCCTAAAAAAAAAAAAAATTAAAAAAAAAAAAAAAAAAAAAAAATTATGATGTGCTCAAGCAAGTAAAAATCATGAGAACTATCAGAACTCTGCAATAGACCTAACTTGCATAATCTCAGTTCTTAGCCCTAATTAAATTCCTCCAATAATATTCAACCGTGTCGTTCTCACTATAATGGCCACGTTCCATGTCCCTATTCCAATTTGGCTGGCTTTAATTCGCATCTCATTCGCGTAGGCGTTATTACTGTTAGCCTCTGAGCACCATCGATTTAATTAGCTAATCCTTTAAGAGTTACGGTGCAAATACTTTGATTGTAATTTCCTTGGCTATTTAATTTAAACTAATAGTTTGTGCCTTATTAAGAGTTGGAGCAATTCGGATTTTGCGCTCTATAAGATAAGGTATTGTTATTAACGTAACAGAATTAACGTGAAGTGAATTGTGTTATGGTTTTAATCTTAACTATCGTCTGTACGTTTCTGGCTTATGTGTTCTATCCATACTCAGTTGACTATTTCTATATAGGTGCCATTCAAGCTCTATATCATTGCAATTTTCCCATACACTATCAAATACACGTGGCTTTTACATACTTAACATTTATCACGATCATGACTCTGGCAACAAATGAATCTTCAGATTTTTACATTTTTCTCACGCACATTTTATAAAGATTAATTTGATCACAAATAGCTTAAATCTGTTGTGAATTTGTCATTGTAACGTTTCCCAACAGTTTTTACATACATAATGCTTGGTAATTCCAAATATACAAATATGACTTATCTAATCAGAATCTCAATTACTTATGGTGTAAGCTTGACATTATAACTGATTAAAAAATCGAATACGATTTAAAAAGAGGTGCCAATAGTTATGTAAACGTATAATTTGTCAGAATAGTACAAAAAATAGTATTTCATGTTTCACACAAAAGCTATAATATTATGCATATTGATCTAACGGTAAATGGTCTTGTAAGCATTAATTTACGTCTCAATATGTTTATTTATGTGAAGATTAATTACGATGAGATCAAATAGAAGGTCGTTTTCAAATAGTATCTCTACGAATATAAATTTTAGATAGGAATATTTACGAACCGGCATGTCAACGCCTTCGTTGTGAACCTACTAATTAAAGTGTGCTCAATTATTAATTATGGCCACGATTCGTTCTATTAATAGCAGTTGAATAATCCAATGGCTTTTCGTACACGTTATGAAATTCAAAAAGTATTAATATTGACTTATCTAATTATATGCTGTTAAATTATGATGAGTGTTCAAATTTTCGTAAAAAAATATTCGTCTATTTTATTCGGAACATTACGAAGTAGGTGTAAGGATGGTTTTTGCAGAATAATCGTTGCTTAAAAGTTTGATCTACCACTTTCAAAATATTATAATGGCCGACCTATTTTGTAAAAATCTCAACGAGAAACGTGAGTTTGAAGGGAGCGGTCAATAGTGTCAACCCCTAGTATCAGATGGAATAACAGCACACTTCACCTGTTTTCACGATGAGATGTTTACAGAATACGCTGAACATCTAAATACGTACGAATGCTTGCGAATACAGCATAAATAAAAGAGTAGTATTCATTAGAAGCATTAACCATGTTGAGAAAAAAGTACTATGTCATCCATCGTAATACAAATGGCTGATAAAAAAGAAAAATCCAATGAGAATAATGTAAGCCAAAAAAATATTATCAATATTCCAAGCATTGTAACATGTAAGTAGCCTCACTAATTAACACGAAACGAACTGCCTACTTCGCCACAAAAACTAGCTTCTTACTTCTGTATAGATACTGTAAGTGACATTCTTTATTTCAGTTGACAACTACAAATCTTGGAGGACCCTCCCATCATGTCACCATGTGTCTAACACTCGCATGTTACGCAGTCACACGTACAATTATTTGTTTTGTACCAATACGTGGGTAAAGGTCCAAGCTGATAGCGATTTGAGTTATAAACATTTTCAAGAAAACATTTCTGTTCAGTAAAAACTACGTAAAATGTCATACACACAATTCTTTACCGGCCTTATTTATTAAGCCATTTCCAAATTAGCTTCAAAATTGTATTTAGGACTTAAAATTATGAAATCTTCTGTCTCGTCTTAACAAAGAGCTTCAGTTCATTCGTTCCTCATTGAAATGTCTTTGAAGAAATGGAGTCATTGAAAAACCACATAAAGTGATACGTTGAGACACCTTTAGTAATACTGCACAAAACTGTAATAAATATTCAAGTATCTGTCGTAGATAAACAACATACACAACTATTATACTAACTTAGTCTACAAGGACTATCTGAATATTCAATGACAACATCTAACACCGCTGTCTTCACTACCATGTTCCACAATCCCTGCGATGTTGTCCACCTATAAATAGGACAGTACTATCCAATCCACTAAGAAAAAAAGCTTTGTATATGTATAGGGCAAAGGACCCTAGTCTAGACATCTAGTTTGTAGCTATATTGTCAAGATGGTTTGCTGATAACTTAATCGAAGCGTCTGGATGAAGTAAATTGTAAGCAGTTATGTGGTAGATATTCAAGTTCGAAATTGCAAGTCGATAAGATTGTTCATTTATTGTAAAGTTGAAAAGATAAAGGGCACTGCCGAACACCACCATAGCTTTTATTTTGGCAATGTTTTGCAGTGCCTATTTATTTGACAAATATTTTATTAAAAAACTAAAAAAACTACTTTATAATGCATATCGATAAATTAGGTATCGTATCTGGTATCGTATTACCCAGTGACTGAGCTGTGGAGGTCAGATAGGTAATCGCGGCATAGAAAATACTGGTACGAGTATTCAGCTACATCGGGTTATAATGGAAGCCAACCTTAACATAATTAAAGCTAGGCAGACGATGATAGGTGGGCGAGACAAGCGCTTTGAAGTAACAGAGACACTCCACAATGGTGCCGATTCCCTTGTTCACAAACTAACCTAAATTTAAGTTGAGTGCATCTTTTTCTTTCTATTTCATTATAAAAAGGACAGAAGACAAACATTAGTTTAGTCCTGTCAAATTAGTCAGCTCCTGACGTAATTTGATGTAATTTTAGTTGTCAACTTTTTAATCACGTCTAAACTTGTATGGAGTAGTGTCAGGCGCTGATTAATTTGACAGGACTAAGCTAAAATGTATCTTCTGTCCTTTTATTAATGAAATAGAAAGAATAAGATGCAATGAACTTAAATTTGGTTTAGTTTGTAAACAAGGGAATCGGCACCAATGTCGATTATTTCGTCAAACTTGATGCGTCATATTTGCGCTGGTGTAACTAGTGTTATTTTTACGTAGTAAACAAGTGTTCGGTATAGTAAAGTTGTATGTATCCCCGCCTGTCACGCGGAAGACCGGGGTTCAACTCCCCGCGCTGGAGTGAAGCTTTTTATAATTTGAATTTTACACAAACTAAGAATTTGTAGTTTAGAAACTGGTAAGAACAGTTTTTTTTTTGTTTCCGCGGTAGAAAATCCTCATGGATGTCATGGGTCTGTCAGACTGTTACTGACTAAAAACCACCCCGGTGTTCCATCTCACACTAACGCCGGGGGTCGCGGGAACGTACGATCCTTCCGCAACCCCCGACCGGTGCCGGCCCGCCGCTGCGGACCTCCTCGGGTCTGGAGGGGAGCGAGGTGTTTGCAACCCGCGACGTCGAAGACGAGCGCGCATGAAACACTACGCGCCGCCACCTCGGGTCGTGATGTTTGGGTTTAGGGGGGCTGGAAGAGGGCGTTATCCGCCCTCCGCCGACACCCGGTGTGCCTTCTGCGGGCCGGGTGAGTGGACAAGATCACCCTCTCCCTTTCCGCAGCCTCCTTCTGCGAGACGACTGTTTCGCAGAAGAAAACCCCCGGTCAAGAACACACCTATGGCAACTTTGTTGGTATCTGGCAATGTCTTTACCGTCTAAGCTTCAATTCTTGTAGGTCTACTATTTATACTCTGAGCGGTTTTAGTTTGGGAATATTATTGCGTAGGTACCTAATAATCATGTTCATGAGTAACCATTAATTGTTAATTTTGCTGTTAACCAACCCCTTTTGTGATTCAGCCTTATTGATTAGTATAATATTCTACTCAAACAAAACAAAATTGTAATTTCTTTGACCCATTTCTTTTTGTAAAGAATGAAAGTATTAATTCCTTGCTTAAAATGCCTCATAAGCAGCTAAAACAGGATAATTGTCTTAAGGAGGAAACAATAGCGTCTTCAGACCTTTGACTCTCCTTTTTGTTAAACTTCAAAGATAATTATAATTTTAAACGATTTTATAAAAAAAAACGGTAGAAATAAAAAAGGGAAAAATACTCATGAATTTTCATTTGAGTTGTACTAAAATAGGGTTGTCAAACCTCCGTCATGTCAGGGCTGTCAAGTCTTAGTTTTTCTAACTTCTGTCGCCCCTCGTATGTCGCTTTGATCTTTTTAATGCTTATTCCATATTTCACATGGGAATGTTATGAATAATGAATGTGAAGGGAAATGTTTAATAACGTGTTACTGGCTTTTGTTTCGAAAAAAATAAGTTGGAAAGCTTGATAACGAAGCCCAGTGTAAGTATAGGTACTACACTTCTCATTAAAAAATCGAAACCGTACTGCAAGTACTATTTAGGCGGCATTTAAATAAGAAAGAGGACTGATATCATAAAAAAATAGGTCATTATATAGCTGGCAGTTTAGTCTACACAATGGTGTACCACAATTCCAAATTTGAATTAAATAGTACGATTTTTCATGCAATAAATTTAATGTAGCGATTGTTTTCCATGTGTATTCCGTCGGAATTTCTGCATTTAATCACATTATTTTTGCAAAAAATATCGTTGTTTTAGTGATTGTTAACTAAGCTCCACGATATCTTACCAAACAGATTTTTCCCTTACAAATATGGATACCTAGCCCACGGAAGCCGCCCAAGTCGTATAGTCGGCATTGCTGGATTTCTGGATTATCAGCGTGTTATGGTTGCACGATTGCATATTAGCCTCTCTGCTGTCAAAAGAGTGTATCAGCGTTATCGGGAGACTGGTATGTTTACTTGCCGTCCAGGATCTGGTGGATATCGAGTCACGTCTGAGCAAGACGACCGGTATATTGCGTCAGTTTCTCTAAGAAATCGTCACTTTAACTCTATTCAACTGCAGCAGCGGCTCCGTGAGGTTCGAGAGACGCTTAGCCAGTTTAAAACACCTATACAAGAAGAGTGGGATAACATCCCACAACACAAGATTGTGACTCTCATTCATTCCACGAGGAACCGCATAGTAGCAGTAATTAGAGTCCGGGGAGGAACTACGAGATACTGAATACACTTTTTTGTTTTACGTCTTAGTTTCTAACATTTTACAAATTCTTCTTACAGGGTAATAAGTTACCTGTTGAACAAAACACGATAGCTAAAGAAATTTAATTTTAATTTGACACATTAATATTCGTTAAACGTCACCTTATAATATCTGCAATTAACTGGCACTATTTTTTATTTTATTTTTTTGATGCAAAATATACATAAAACTTTTTTTGTATGAAACAACAATTAGACATTCTGAATTTACACAAACTTTACTGTAAAAAATATTGCAAACCCACAGAAGATCACAGAGAAATATTTAAAGTAGATACATAAGCATAGATTTTATTCAGGTCGAAATTGATATATTTACATGTCACTGGGGTGAATTCGCAAAAGTACTATTGTTTGCACTATGTTACAAACAATGATCTTTATGATCTTGAGTTGTATTTTGTGCTTTAATTTTAATTTTGTGTGTATGAATTAGCTATCGCATTGGGTTTAGGTGTGTAATGATAGTATAGGGCATTTGAATAAATAAATAAATAAGGTAATTAGCTCATCATCTACAACCGGTCGATTCTGTAAAAATCTCACCGTGAAGTGAAAACTTGGGTGAAGTGAGCGTGGAGTGAGCTATCAGTGTCATCCCACTGATGTTAGGGATTGACCAAGCAACAATCACAATCGAGATTTTAATTATATTTTTTTAATGTTAGTTCTGTTGGTCATTTTATATATTATTTCGAAGCTATTATTTAAGTGACTAAACATTACTGTTTACGGGATTTTTAAATAAAACCGCAAAACAGAAATTCAGTAAGAAACTTAAGTAAGTTCTATTTTTTCTCCTACACTAGATATTAAAAAAAAATGCGCATGGACATTGTTTGACATTTTGACATTGACATTTCTAATCCTATGATGTAATTTTATTATTAGTTATATTTAATTATGTACCTACTAACATAGATTTTAAGCTCCTGTTGTTACTAACCATTATGGATCAACGTAATCTGACATATGAAATAAAATAATAATAATAATTGTTTGTTATTAGGGACCTATTGTTTAAATATGACTATTGTTGTCGTTTTCATGGTTTTCGAGGTTGCTAAAGCCGAAAGTAAGGTGTGGACGTGTGGTGGCTTACCGTCATATTTGATTTTCATTTCAAAAGAACCAAAATTGACTTTCTGTTTTGCAGTTTTATGAAAATAAAACTCTAAATAATAATATTAATTTAGACACTTAATACTAGCTTTGAAATGATATAAAATGATCAACAGAAATAACATTAAAAATATAATTAAAATCTCGATTATGATTGTAAATGTAATGCTTGGTCAATCCCTAGCATCAGTGGGACTACACTGACAGCTCACTTTACCTAAGTTTTCACGGTGAGATGGTTACAGAATCGCAATGCAGATACTCGTACTTAAAATACTTAATGATACCGCTCGCTTGCAACCTATAGCTCATCTAGACCAAGTCGTGTCTTTCAAATGACAGCAATTATGTCTCAGAACGACTCAGTTAAAGCACTGACATATACTTAAAGATTGATCTTTGAATAATTGATGAGAATTGCACGAAGAGACTTTGAATTACGACTTGGGATGAATAGGGCTGAAAACTAGGACCAGTTTAGTGACTAACTACTAGTGATGAAGCTTAATAAAAAGATGTGTAAGTTCTTTAGAAATGTAGTGAAAAGAGCTGAAGATTGAAGTTGGAATTTAGCTTTTTCATGGCTTCGTTGTTGGAAATGATCGTTTGATAGTCACATTTAAATGAATCATCCACAACGTAATAACGATGCAGCAAGGAATACTTTATTAGCAACCGACTTTCTTTTATAGGTACACCATGAAAAAATATTATCAGCCGAAAAGCCATGCATGAGGTAAAAAATACTTCATTAAAAAGAAAGAAAATAAATACGTCACATGTTTCTAGGACATTTAAAAGGATGTCAAATGGTAAAGACCACCCTGGTAGTTAAGTGCTTCAAAGGTTATAAAGCTGAGAAGTAGTTAGCAAAGAGCTAGGTTCAAAATACTCGTACATATATATAAACCAAGACCAGCAGTGGACTCGTAGAAGTTGACGATCAAAATAAAACTGAAATGGCATTCCTCCATGAAGAACACGAGGTACTAGTGAAATTATCTGTTCAGTTGATCTTTCCACAAGATCTTTTATTTTGAAATTGTATCAAGGTTCTTTTGAACTGGAAACCTAGAAATTAGGAATGGATTTATCTAAACATTTCCAAGGCTATGCGTCATGATTACGAACTTTATTCGGACAGTAATCTCTTACTACATTACCTTCTTCTATTCATGAATGCGGAATACATTCAGTTAATATTTATCATATTTAAACACCCTGAAACGAAAACGAATTAACTGAATGCATTCGTGGAGTCTTCGTTCATCTACTTTGTTGCTAGTAGGGCGTTTAAATATTTATCATAACTAAACACCCTACTAGCAACAAAGTAGATCAACGAAGACAAAAACAGACAGAAAAATGGTCAGTGCCAAGTTTCATTTAACTGACCGGTTGCTGCAGTTAGTTGGTAGCGACCCTGCCTTCCGAGCCGCTGGTCCCGGGTTCGGACCCCGGACAAGTCAAACATTTGTGTGCATGAACATGTCTGTCTGACCTGTGTCTGGGTGTGTATATGTATATAAGTATGTGTATCAGACATCAGGTTACCGTAGTACAGGCTCTGCCTAGTTCGGGACCTGAAGACCTTGTGTGGATGTTGTCAAAAAAAAAAAAAAGAAATATTCAGAATGTCACATCTAGTCTGAATGTTTGAAGATAACAAATAACAAGAGCGTAAAGCTGAAGAGCATACTTACTCATAAGATTCGGAAATTTATAGGATGCCCAGCAATGGACTCGTAAAAGCTGACGACGACAATAATCTCGAAATTACTGCACTCAAAATGAAGTAAGGTGATTGTAAAGACAGACAAACGGGAATATCAACTTAGGCCAGTAATAAACATAAGTGGTGTATCTTTGGTGCGTAACTTTTAATACCTACTGATTTAAAGTAAGTAGGTGTAGTTTAAAAAGTAGTGCCAGTGTTTGTTAGCAACAATATATTTTAGAACAAACACTAAAACGTTTGAAATGGTAATAATATTTTAAATGTATCTCCATACTTTACCAACTAAATTGTAAGTTTCAGCGCTTTTGTTCATTGCATTATTTTAATGGTCAGACCTAATCTTTCAAAGTCAAACTTAGTACGGGTAAACTTCACAATTTCACGACTTCCAAGCCAAGTTTGAGTACGCTAAATAAATTTCTAGTGACTTGGGTCGAACTGTCAAACTAGCTCAGAAATAAATTGAGTATTCTCATTTTCTGAGAAACTAATTTAGTTTCTGATAACAAGCATTTTGGTCCTATTTAATTGCATGATAAATATTAATTGATTTAATGAACACGTTTAAAACAGCGTGGATTGACTCTTCTTCTCTATTTCACGTTTCTTTAAACAAAACAGTTGACCCACACTAGGAATTTCTCCTGCATTGTGGGTTTACAAACATTTAAACCCACATACACAAACAGCCAGACCCGGAACAACTAATTGTAGGTCATACTAATATTTGTTCCGTGCGGAAATCGAACCCGCGACACGCAGCTTAGCAGTCAATCATTTAAGAGGGCTATCACAATTTTTCTTGTATTTGAGTGTTTGAAGAGTCACACACTCAAATACAAGAAAAAATCTGATATTTATTTAGAACACTCCCGAGAGAAATAATCAAACTTTCTCGGGCATATTTATTTTTTATTTTGTGACCATATCTATACCATAATCACACATCAAAACTCAACTGGTTGATTTTTTTTAATCACACATCAAAACTCAACTGGTTGAGTTTAAATTTAATTAATCTAATAGTTCGACGATACAATTCACAAGTCACTTAGTTTTCACTTCTATCGGCAGTCCCCAAAGACTGGACCGCATGTTTTTTTTTTAAATAAACGTTAATACTCCTGTAGCGGCATCTACATCGACACGTGCGAGGATTCGTGACGTCATCGTCAGTGTGACGATGCGTCACACTGACGATGACGTCACGAATCCTGCATCGCGCAAGCAGAGTTTACCGCGCGACTAGCATAGGGTCCCGACATCAATCGTCGGGCAGTTGCCCACCAGACACGACACCCGCCTGGTCGGAGGATCCTCCCTTTTCTATGGAGGTATGAGTGAACTTTACCCCCTGTTCCTCATGCTCCTCTATACTCCTACAAAATTCAGGTACCGACGATTTTTATCTACATGTAAATCTTGTATGACAGCTACAAACATTCGGCAAAGAAAGCAATTCGCATAACATACAACCATTGTTTCATCTCCACTGTCCATAAAATGTTATCAATAAGCATGATGCACACACAAAAGGCGGTACCTCTGTCTGATTGATTCAGGTGCACTTACATAAGTATGTGGGAGGAATAATTTGTAACTTGTCTGCTCCTGGAACGGGGGGCAACGCGATAGGGCTAGCGTGGATGTTACAGTAAGAGTATGTTTGTCATTTAGTGGAAATTGTGTTCCAGTTTCGGCTGATTGTATTTCAATGATGGTTAAAGCCTTTTTGCTTTTGACAGTATTTTTTGCATTAGCTACTGATAATGCTAGAGTAGTAGTGTTTTTGTCATTTAGTGGAACTCGTGTTTCAGTTTTGGCTAGTTGTATTACAATTATGGGAATAGCATTATTGCCATTGATAGTTTTTCTGCATTCATTTGTGAGTTAGTTTAAAGCGTGGATGTTACCGCAGTAGATAGTGTATTTGCCATTTGCTGGAACTTGTGTTTCAGTTTCGGTAAGTTGTATTTCAGTGACGAATTTATTCTCAATTTTATTATTGACTTTAACATTTTCATAAGCAAGATTGGAATTGTCTGGTGTGCATTATTCTTGTGCACATTTTAGATAGTTTATCTAGTTTCATGGTAATTTTTATTCTAATAAATCAAAGCACCACAAATATGCATTATGCTGTCCTCTCTTTTCAAGCACGGCCACTCTCAACTAGCCTATCAAGATTATCAGGCATACAGCACACCACTCCGATGCAGTATTATGCCATGTCATCTCTTGAGCCTCCACAAGACAGGCTTACATTATTCAAATGCATTCGTTTCTATTCCCACATACACTTTCGGGAACCCCAAAATTGGACTCCATAGTCCTTACTGCTATTGGAATAAAAGCCAAAATCGATCGGCTTGTATTTTTTATAGTGGAATATTAGTTTGGTGGTCATAACCAGTGTTGGTAACAAAGCTAAGCTATGTAGAAACACAAAGCATTAGCAAGGCAGTAATGCAACACTTATGGTAATTTCCATCACATTTTTCAATCCATTGAGTTCTGTGTAAGATGTCTGCTTGGACAGTTATACCGTGAAGCGGGAATGTTTGTGTAGTATTAGGTTTATCTTTTGGCTAAGCATGAATAAATAAAGCTTATAAATAATTATTTATTTTGCGGTATTAACATTTAGTGGATGTCTGCTACAACTCATATTTCTGTTGGTATAATCATTATTTGTGTGCAATATCGCTTATTAAACTAAAAAAAACAAATACCTACATTGAGAGCTAGGTATTTGAATGTTGATTGATTTTCAATAAATTATGCTATAAGTACCAAAATGTCTAAAAAAAGGATCTAATCAAAATTCATTAAGCCATTCATTAAATACATTTTATTAACGAAATCGATTCTGACGGCACCGTTTAAAACACCTTAATTAACCACTTTGTATTAAATCGGTATCCAAATGAATGAAACACTTAAATGCTTCGGATAAAATTCTTATACACAGACATAAACTAGATAAGCAGGGCTTAAAGAGAACTTTTAGCTATCAGTATAAGGCTGCCTGTCCACCTGAGATGTGCGAGGTAGCTAAGCGGTTAGTGAGTTTAAAGCTAAGCCGCAAAACTATATGTTTATTTCCACTAAAAGTAAAGGATTACTATAGCGGACCGGTCAAGATATGCAAGGAGATGTGCTTTGCGCGAGTAAGCTGTGCGAAGAAGATGAGCCACGTGAGGTAAGCGATGCTTGGCTACTAGAATAATATTACTATAAAATATAATATATTAAAATAATGCTGCTACAGAGGTGGTGGTTGGCGCCCTGCTTCGTACTTCATAAAGCAACACCACTCGCACACCCCTAGTTCATAATTATCCTTAACTCGCATTCGTCATTTCAACGAGTATATTGTGGACGCTGTGGAACTGGCGAACTTTTGGGCCAGCAATATTTGAAATACTGTCGTGCCAGCTACACGAAGAAGAAGAACGAATATATAAATACTTAGCATCGTTGAAACCTTTTCCAACAAAGCTAAGCTAACCTACGAAAATCAAACTATGTTTTTGGTTGATAATCATACACATTCTTCGATACACAGTTTAGCACATCCCTGGTGGAAAGGCAGCCTAAACGTTCAATAGGAAGATAGCTAGGCAACAAAATACTGACCGGTTTCTAATAATATTTATCGGACGCTTAAAAGCTTTGGTCTTAATTATCCGATTGGTTTTGGGCTGTATTCTTAGTAGAGTTTCCATGGTACGTCGGATTTGATTACAAGTAAATTACAGAAAGATACGAAGTTAGGAGTAAGTAATGATTTTGTGATGTGCTGTTTTTTTTGTACAGTTTATTTGAAATAAAACAATACCGATGGTACAGTTTTATTTATGTTAGAACATAATAGGCAAAATTAGAAGCAAACTCAGAACTCAAACTCAAAACATTTATTTCAATTAAACCATTTACAGGCACTTTTGAATTCAAAGAGTCGGTCAGTCAGAAATATGTAGCTAGTGGCCCATTCCAAAGCGTGGTAGGTACCTATGGACAAGATCGAGCAAGAAACTCTTAAAATTATATTGTTACAAAAATATAGTAACATCATTAATGTTGAAACTTATAATTATATGCAAGAACGATGTATGTATGATGATGTATGATGTAAAAACAATCCAAATATAAAATAATTAAAATAAGCCGTGGTAACTAAGGGATGACCAGTCCCAACTGTCGACGCCTATTCACGAACATGACGTATGGATCAGCACCATTCAGCTCAACAAAGAAGGGAATTAAATGATCCAACACACGCACCACCGTCAGCGAGACATTTAAGTGAGCATGGCATACTATCAGCCGCCAAGGCACATTCAAGACAATGAAAGACATATTACACGGTAAATGTTAGCTCTGTAGTAAATAGTACTCACACCTGTGCTATGCAGCTATAATAATACAAAGGAGATTGAGTTTATAGAATGCAAAGATAACACAATTAAATATTAACAACAAGATAATAAAATACAATTTTCAGCAGCTCCAACAGTATTTTCAAGTGTTCATCAATTAGTTGTGGTTGTGGAGCAGGACCAGCATTGAGACACATTTATAGGCCTGCTTATAATATGCCTGCCTGCATAGTGTACGTTTAATACAATATTTGAATTTCGTCTCAATCAGTTGAGTTTTGTGGGGAGGTATTTTATTTGTAACAATTTAAACAGTAACCCCGTGAAAAATGAGTCTACTTTAGCCAGTCTGAAACCTGGTTGAACTAATAGGTCCCTATTTCTGGTAATATATTTATGCCTTTCACCTCTTTTACGAAAAAGATGCAAATATTTTCATACGTACCTACTTACGTGATGTTTTTATAGATAATATTGACAAGGTACTGAAAGAACACTATCTTTCCACTTCGTCATAGTTGCGTTATTGCGTATATATTAATATTCTAGTGTTATTTATTTTAGAAGTATGTATGTATGTTTGTATGTATGTATGTATATTCTCATATTAAATAAATAAATAAATAAATAATAATAAATAATATTATTTGTTTTATTTTATTAAGTGAATTGTTTTTGATTTTATGTATTTTATTTTCTCTTTTACTCTTACACACGCTGTCTACATCTCTAAATCTACTATCCTATTGCAGGTATGCTGGAAGAGATTTCATTAGAAATAAGCATCACCTTTGTACCTATTTTTCTGTTATTTTCTTCTTGTCTGTTTATATAAGTGTGTACATAAATGGTTAAATAAATAAATAAATAATGTTAATATCCTTAAACTGTTTATTTAGAGAATAAAATACTAATAGACATGATACTATGAAAGTAACTAAAAAATACTGGCCTCGCGGTATCTACATCAGTAAATTGACGGATTTTTCTGACAACATAAGCTGCTGAACTTAGCCGTCTTGCAAGAGATGTTAAATGAGGACCCCATTATAGCCTTGAGACGAGCGTGATCCTCATGAAAACAGTTATAATTCTAGTTTCTTTTGATTCAATACTATCTCACAATCCCCAATACCCTTGACACTTGGCAAAGAAAATGTTATGCATTTAGTGGTTTCTCCATTTAATATAAAATTATTAGCAGTGAACCAATTTTGGACCTGCAGTGGGGCGTTTTTACGTCATCAAAATTTGTAGCGCGTCTATCTACCTTAAACATTAAGAAAGTATCGTCAGCAAATAACACCATTTGTGGTTGATTTTTTAATAATTGGGGTAGATTATTATTATACACTAAAAAGAGGAAAAGACCCAATATCGAACCTTGTAAAACAACAATTTTTACTTTTAACCCGAGTGAATGGACACCATTCATTGGAACTTGCTGTTGTCTATCATTTAAATAAAACTTTACTAAACTGAGGGCAAGTTTTCCAAGTCCGTAATGATCAAGTTTCAAGAATACGGTTTCGTGATCGACGCAATCAAATGCCCTGGAGATCACAAAAGATTCTAATGGCATCTTGGACCTCTTCCCATGCGTTAAAAATGTGTTTTAATAAGTAAAATGAATCACATTTTTATGCAAATAATTTATTGAATGACAGTTAAAGCAAGTCATATTCACGCGGACGACGACGACACACCTGAAGTGACCGGGGTAGATCTGAGAGTGGCGGTAGGTAGGCTGAAGGCCAAAAATACCGCCCCAGGACCCGACGGCCTGCCAGGGAAAGCCTGGGTCCTGGCCTCGACGGCTCTTGGGCCTCGACTGGAGGCGCTCTTAAGCGCATGTATGGAGAGAGGCCAGTTTCCACTCCGTTGGAAGACGGGGAAGCTGGTCCTCATTCGGAAGCCAGGGCGCCCTGCGGACTCTCCGTCCGCATACCGGCCCATTGTGCTGCTCGACGAGGTCGGCAAGCTCTTTGAGAGAGTAATTGCAGGCCGCCTCGTCGGGCACCTGGTGAGGACGGGGCCGGATCTTGCGGATAGTCAGTTCGGCTTCCGCAAGGGGCGCTCGACGGTGGACGCCATCATGCGCGTTAGAGCCCTCACGACGGGGGACGCGGTGTCTCGGGGCGGGGTTGTCGTGGCGGTGTCACTCGACATCGCCAACGCATTTAACACCCTGCCCTGGAGTTGCATTGGGGAGGCACTCCGGTATCACCGGGTGCCAACCTACCTCCGTCGAATAGTCGAGGCATATCTGACGGACAGAGCCGTCATCTACCCCGGTCGCGATGGGGAGTGGAACCGGCGAGAGATGTCGTGCGGCGTCCCACAGGGATCGGTTCTAGGGCCGCTCCTGTGGGACATCGGTTACGACTGGGTGCTGCGGGCCGACCTCCCTGATGGCGTCAGCGTGGTGTGCTACGCTGACGACACGCTGGTCCTGGCGCAGGGGAGGTCGCATCAGGCGGCGGCCGACGCAATGACACGCGGGGTTGCGATAGTCGTGGAGAGGATCCGGCAGTTGGGTCTCGAGGTGGCTTTGCACAAGTCCGAGGCCATGTCTTTCCATGGGCCCCGGAACAGGCCACCATCGGGATCCCAACTAACGGCAGGAGGGGTTCACATCGGCGTCGAGTCCACGATGAAATACTTAGGACTCGTGCTCGATAGCCGGTGGAACTTCGTGGAGCACTTCCGACGTTTGGCCCCCAAACTGGAACGGACTGGGGCCGCCCTCAAGCGGCTCCTGCCCAACCTGAGGGGTCCAAACGCCTCCTGCCGGAGGCTTTACGCGGGGGTCGTGCGGTCCATGGCTACATATGGGGCCCCGGTGTGGGCGCGTTCACTGCGGCGGAGAGCCGCCCACTATCTGAACGCGCCCCAAAAGGTGGTAGCCGTAAGGCTGATCCGGGGCTACCGCACGATCTCGGGCGAGGCGGCAAGCCTCCTTGCCGGACTGCCGCCGTGGGATCTGGAGGCGATAGTCCTCGCGCGCCTGTATGAGTGGCGCGCGGAGGCACTACGCCGGGGGGAAACCCCGCTTCCGCGGCAAATCGCGGCGGAGCGGACGGACCTCCGGCGCGATCTCATGGCGGCATGGAAAGAGCGACTGTCGCAACCCAGCGCAGGGCACGCCACGATAGCGGCGGTAAGACCCCTCTTTGAGGAGTGGCTAGAGAGGCGTCACGGCGTCCTCACCTACCGCCTGACGCAGGTCCTCACCGGACACGGAAGTTTCGGGAGGTTCCTGCACATCATCAGGCGGGAGGAAACGCCCGGGTGTCACCACTGCGATGATCGCCCCGAGGACACGGTGGAGCATACGGTGGGGGCCTGCCCTGCATGGGCGGAGCACCGCCGTGTCCTCGTAGAGGCGATCGGCAGCGGCGGCGATCTCTCACGCCCGGCCTTGGTTCAAGCCATGGTCCGGGGCGAGGGGGAGTGGGAGGCAGTCGCCTCCTTCTGCGAAGCAGTCATGCTAGCGAAGGAGGTGGCGGGACGGGAGAGGGAGAGAGTCTCCCGTCCAAGCCGCCGCGGTGGACGCTCCGGGCGTCGGGAGCCGCGTGACGACTCCCGGCCACCGTAGGCGCGGGCCTGCGGGCGGTGAGTAATGGGTAGCTCACCGTCCGATCAGGACCAGGCCCGTGCTGGACGGCGCGTACGTGTTCCACGCGCGCCTCAAAGAGATGTCAGCATCATAGAGGGGGCCCACTAGGGCCCAAGCCTGCCGGGAAAGCGGGATCATCCAAAAGGGGTACCGCTGACCCGGAACATAAAGGGCCAAGGAAGGAACACGGGTGGGTTTTAGTCAGTAAGAGTCTGACACTCCCTTCCGCTCCACCCAGAGCGGGAGGAGTCATTTGATGATTTCCCATCCTCAAAAAAAAAAAAAAAAAAAAAAAAGCAAGTCATATTTGACAATACGTCCATAGATATAACATTCCTCCCCATTTATAGTTGATTCAGATCTCTTCAATCAAACGCCGTGGAGGTCGCACCTCACGCTGGCTGCGCCGAAAAGGTGTTGCAACCGTCGCAGTCGGTGTTTCAAACGCTGGAGATGAGTATGATGATGTAGATGTAGATGTGGATGCAGATGGTTCCGGTGTGGATGGAATGTGAGAGGACGGTGTAGATGGAGAAGGAATTGACGTAGGTGATGGTGCCAAACATGTGGATGGTGAGGACGTAGAGGCTGTCACAACACTTTCAGGTGACGCGGCTGCAGGAGTAAGTCGCGGCCTCATGTGATCTGCATGTTTCCTTTGCTCCACCCCATTAGATGTAGTGACCACATAGGAGTATCGGTGTTTACGGGTCGCTACTGTAGCAGGCTGCCACTTTTTTTCCAGTTTAGTTTTTATGTAAACCTTATCGCCTGTCTGGTATGTAGGTGTAGATGACACGATGTCCGCCTTCACATGTTGGTATTGCAAATTTCTTCTCTTGTTCGGTCGGATATTTGATAGCACACAGTTCAACTGCCTGCCGAACATCATTTGGGCTGGTGATTTGCCGGTAGTGGTATGTGGAGTGTTCCGGTAAGTGAATAAAAACTCCGACAATCTACGCTTAAGTTGCCTTCCGTCACTGGAGGTCATTCTGTTCTTAAAAGTTCTCACAAACCGTTCAGCTAACCCATTTGTTCGGGGATGATACGGAGATGAGGTGACATGTAGAATGCCCTGATATTTACAGTAGTCCTTGAATTCCTGTGATGTTAGTTGGGGCCCGTTGTCAGATACAATCATTTGTGGGAGTCCAAAGGTAATAAAAATGTCATCCAGAACAGCGCATAGACTTTTTGAAGTTATGTTTTTCATTGGTCTTAATTCACACCATTTCGACAACGCATCACACAAAACTAGCCAGTAGCTGCCCTCGAATGGACCTGCAAAGTCTATGTGGACTCTTTCCCACACTTGCTCGGGTATAGACCAGGAAAATACATGAAGAAAAACGTCGAACGGGAGCGTTCAACGTTTTTCTTCATGCTGAATTTGATTGGACGTGCAGGTAGGTGTACTGGTTCTGCGCCAGGTTTTACATGTATGTTAACTTGGTAGTTATTTACTTTGCCTAGTTTGCCGTCGAAAAGTTCGCTGTATTGCTTGAGTATATGCTTTAATGTCGTTGGAGTAACAGGCTTCTCTTGGACTGAATAAACTGGTTTTGGAAATTCCATTCCAAACTTCTCGCTCCATCTCAATCCAAAAAGCAAAGGTTTTGCGTTTTTAATTACTACGACAGGCAAGGTTTCGGATCGTCCGTTCATTTCCACATTTACGTTTGCGATTCCTTTGGTTTTCAGTTTGGTATTTCCATATGCTTTTAGTTTGGGCCCCTTTGTTAATGTTGGTGACCCAACCTTTTTCCAATCTTCGGAACTAATGATAGAGTAGGTAGAACCAGGGTCCCAAACTCCCAATCCATTGTGTAGTGTACTCCATTTATGAAAACGTCGATTTGTTTGCAATCCTTGACTCGAGTGCTCGTGACGTTGTGGACAAACTCGTCGTCATCGTCACTATTGTCCGTTGAAACGTCTGTAGAGCTTGACGTGGAAGCTTGATTATCGCTTATCCGTTGTAGTCTTCGTTTGGAAGTGTGTTTTTCCTTGGCTGGCGTTATGTAAGCACGACCAGTTTTAATGCAGCAGCTCTCAAAGTGTCCATTCAAATTGCACTCGTTGCAAATGTGGTTTTTTGCTGCGCATTTTGAGTCGTCATGCTTCTCGAATTTCCCACATCTAAAGCATTGATCAGTGGAGTGCAACTTGCGTTGTCTATTGTAATGAGGTTTCGGTGTTGTTGTTTTTTGAGTACGGTTCCTTTTGACTCTGTTTACATTTGCAGTTGCGCCTGGTGTGTCATGTTCTGCCTGTTCACGTGATTGTGCAATTGAAAAAAATTCTCTAAAAGTAACTTCCCTTCCTGACTCCTGCAAATCGGGCCACTTTTGCTTGAGGTCTGTCTCTAAATCTGTATGATTCAACCCTGTAGCAAAACGATCGCATAGCTGTCGTTCCAACATCTCGTCTTTGTAGTCGCAATCCCGGCTTAGACTTTTGAGTCTGTTAGCGTACTGTTCCATAGATTCTGAAGACTCTCTGGTGCATTTCCAGAACTCTGTCAATGCGCGGTACCTCGTTTTCTTAATTCTAAACAAGTCAAGAAGTTTGAGGCAAATGTCGTTATAAGTACTCGTGTCAAAATTCGGTGTAAGCGCTATTTTTAACTCACGGAAAATCTCTGGTGTTAAGGTATTCAAAAGGATGTCCTTTCGTAGGTTTGGCTCCGTAACGTTCATGATTTGACATTTGTTTGTAAAGAAGTCTGAAAAATCTTCAATCCTGCAGCTGTCGGGGTTGTATTTGTCCATGTTAAAGTTTTTAATCACCATCATCTTGTCTGACGATGTGATAGACGATGATGAAACGCTCGGCGAGCTTTTTGTTTTTGTGTCTTCTTTTTTGTGCATTGTTTGTACGAACAATGTAAGTAATTGTGTCACCTGTTCTTGCTGTGCCTGTTGAGCTCGCAAGAACAGCTCAAATTGTTCTTTGTCCATTGTTTAAATATTTTTAATCCTCGTCGCCAATAAAATGAATCACATTTTTATGCAAATTATTTATTGAATGACAGTTAGAGCAAGTCATATTTGACAATACGTCCATAGATATAACAATAAGGGTATATCGGCGTCGGTTGCACAACGCCCTTTGGTGAAACCATAGTTGATCGTGAAGAAATTCGTGTTAAAATAATTGAGCATTTGATTATGTATTACCTTTTCAAACAACTTGCTGAAAACCGGAAACACGGATACGGGTCTATAATTGTTGGTGCCTTTCCTGTTCTCGGATTTAAAAAGTGGTATTATTACCCTACAGTATTTCATTAATCCGCGAAGACTCCTTGATCCACACCCAAATATTAATTATTAAGGCTAAGTAAGGCGCTATAGTTTCAATTATGGAGGTACAGACTTTAATGGACATTCCCCAAAGACCGTCGGTCAATTTGATCTTGATATGTTTAATAGCTTTTATTACTGTTATTTTATGGGGTTAATGTGCTTAAAGTTAAATTCAATGAGGCAGGCTGAAACATTCGCCCTTTCTAAATAAAAAGCGAGGGCGAGGGCGAGGTTTCAGTTGTTTTAAGTGGGATACTGGTAAAGAAATTTACAAATTCTTGAGCAACTTCTTTGCAATCGCAAATAAGACCATATGACGTCTCCAGTGTGTAATCACAATTGTGCCTTTTGTTCCTTTTCGTTCCGTTAGTAAGAATTTTCCAAAATGCTTTTACTTTATGGGATCTTGTTGCTAATATCCTGTGCCTATCAATAATGCGTGTAATGTGCCTTACAACTGTTCTTAAAAGTTCTAGATGAAGTAGCAACATACCTATTAAAAGTTTATGTGTTAATATAAGGTTTAAGAACATACAGCTCCAAAAGTCTTTCCCTACTTTTCCTAAGACCTTTAGTTGCCCAGTCACTAAATGTAAACTTAGGACTGATAGTTTTAGTGTTCTTCTTGAAAGAATTATTGAACTCGGTTTGAACTACCGAAAATAACTATTTATACAAAATATTAACATTATTCATTAAAAGGTCCAGATTACATAACTTACAAATTGTTGTTATTCATTCATATAATTACAAATTAAAGTGATATTATATTTATTTAAATTGACAGATGTTTTGCGAGACATAGAAAGGCGATAATTAACGATGGCTTTATCTGAATAGTCACAGTAACAAAAAACATTATCAATACATATAGCAGTAGTCGTAGTTGTTCGCGTTCGTCCTACAAACACATTTGACAAATTTAATTATTTAAACCAATTTAATAATCTACTGATATTTGAATTATTTTCTAAAATATTACTGTTAAAGTCACCATAGATAATTACCATTACTGACTGAAAATAGAGTAGTTTTGATAATTTGACGCACATTTTAGCATGCTGATCTAGCTCAACACAAGACAGTTCAATGCAATGTTCTAGTTCAACTATGTCTTTGCGAGTTTTTGATTTAATACAACTTTCTATTAGGACTAGTGAACCACCACGCAACATGATCAAGTTAAAGACATTACGAATACATCATTAATAATAGAAGGAGGGAGTAGTTACAACATATCAAACTGTGTTAATTTTAATAAGTTTATTACTGTCTCTACCAGATAGAATATAGATTAGTTAGTCCAATAAGGTAAAGGTAGGCACGTTTTTTATGCGCAAAAATTCTACGTTTTCTAAAACCCGTATCGTCGTTCAGTGAGAATGCGCTCAAAGGTCTAATAGTAGCATTGGTTTTATCTAGGCAAACTGCACATTCAAGCTAAGCAATTTATAAAGAAACAGGATTACTTTGTGGAATTCAATATAGTACCCGCAAGAGTAGTTTATATTGGAATAGCAGGGAAATGAGCTGCTTTAATGAATTCCAATTATTTCTTGAATAACTTTATATCATGTTTAGATGCAAACAAAGTACTATATATGGAGCGAGTGCATCTTTGCAACAAATCTTTCTCATAATTCTTTGGTCGCATTGTATTAATAATATAATATACAATATGAGACAACATCCACACAAGGTATTCAGGTCCCGAACTAGATAGAGCCTGTACTACGGTAACTTGATAACTGATATACATAATTATATACATATACACACCCAGACACAGGTCAAAGAAACATGTTCATGCACACAAATGTTTGACTTGTCCGGGGATCGAACCCGGGACCATCGGCTCAGAAGGCAGGGTCGCTACCAACTGCACCAACCGGTCAGTCAATAATAATAATAATAAAACAACAATTATGTATTCAAACAATTGTTATTGTCTAGGAGCTGAAACAATAATATTCCGTAACTTATAGGAAAAGCCACACACTACAATTAAAAAAATTTACAAAATGAAAGTGTTTTAACCAAAACATGAAAACGTTTTGTAAGAATTTTCTTTTGTCGGTCTGAAGAAACCGCAAATACGGTAAACAAAAGGTATCGGTACCTTTAAAAAAATATTAAATTCATATTGGAAACACGAGATTCGATAAACCGATGACAGAGCCGCCGCCACAGAATACTAATCAAGAGATTTGCGCGCCACCGCAAGCTAACACAGTAGACTGATCGCACGCACATGAGGTTCTGTAGAACAAACCTGCCATAAAGTTATGTGGCCCTGGTATTTTTAGCTATGTCATTTACATTTTTGTGGAAATTTCATTTTAAATTGAGCCAATTAAATAGAAACAGTAGCTTAACAAACTGTAGGTAAATCGATGAGGTTCTGCAGGACAAAATGTTTTTCAGGACGTCAATGATTTATTTGATAAACAAAAAATGAATCACTTTAAAACCAATAATTTCACGATTAAAATCTCCAGCAGGCGGAACATACTATGCCCACAAGAGAGAAAAGGAAGTGGGTGGGGTAGATTCCCACTCTTTTTTCTCTCTGAAATAACAGAAAGCCACGTGTATTATCCTAACATAGTATTACGTCTATTTTCTTTGTAAAAATATGAAAGTTAGACAAAACAGTATTTACTCTTGAGAATTCTCCTTTACCTACTCTTTTTTGTCTATCTATTTTCACAATGTTTCTATGTCACCTTAGTAAACTGGTGACACTTAATACTCTTCAGAGTTACAAGTAAACCTCGTACAACTCGATAAAAAACTTAGACTTCAGTCTCATTTGGATTCAAGTCACGTAGTCCGTGTTACAATTGGCGGCATTTCATCTCGATCTCGAGTTTCATGAGTTTGCTGTATCCTTCTCCATACAAATCACTGTTACTTTTTTCAGATGCCCCAAAGTATGTCGACACTTCTCATCTTTATATAGAGTGTTAACTGCTTAGAAAGAACGCATGGGATAGAAAATGGGTATTATAAAATATCAGTGAATAATTGAATCTAAACGATAAGCTCAAAGCACACATCACTGTTATACATATATTAAACTATATAATAATTGCATGGCGATCTGTGACGCCGGATTTTTCTACTTGTGACGGTTAGTGCTATAAAAGAAAATAAAGTCTGAAATAGGAAAATAAAATATCTACATAGAAAATATACTATTTATTGATAATTCCACTGATGAAGGTAAAACATTAGACGAATTTAAGGAAATAACTTAAAATAGATCAGAAATTCAAGTAGCAACACTAGGTGTAGTTATACCGTTTGTAGGTACTAGGTAGGTATCAAGTTTTTAATAATGCATGAGTTTGGCCCATTGCCCACGACGAACTGACCTAATTCAATTGACGCTTTCAAAATGCGTGATAGGATACATAATACGCGAGTATGACACGCAACGGATATTTGATCATGAATATTTCATTTCTATATGTTTGGTTCTACATCAATGTTTCCACTGTTATCTGCGTCTATATTGCCTGAAATCACAATATTAATTGTTGTGTCTGCGTTCTCCCCAATTTAATACCTCCTGTGGATATCCTTGTGCTGAGACATAAAGTTTATCTCGGGATCTCCATCTAGGTCTAACGCCAAGCTTATGTTTGAAGTTAGCGGTAAAGGAAGTATACCGTTTTACGTTTATGTGAAAACCAACACCCGTATCGCTAAACAAAATTGTGATTAGGTGACCGTGAATGAGAACCTAAACCTGTGTGTCAATTCAGCTCGACGGCTTCATTGATAACTCTGGCTGTATAAAAAGTGAGAAGACAAAGAGGACTTTTTCGAGGAACCCTAAAGCAAAGCCCTAAAGCCATCAAAATTCCTTTATCGCCATAAACAAACCGCAAAAAATCACACGACCGTTCGGCTTTCACTAAAATATTGTAACAAAGACTTTTCAATTCGGACGAATATTTTTTCGCGAGCAAAAAGCGTAGTGCGCACATCGTCCGACATTTTAGTTCTTTTTGCGGTTAAATGAAAGTTTTTATTTTCTGTTTTCTTTCGTCGTGACGTTTCGTTACGAGTCATTGTTAAACGATGAAAATTTTATTAAAACGCTGTTTCATTTTAATTGTAACTGTGTTTTTAATTTCGCTAAGTAAATAATATTTTCTTTAAAATATTAATTCGTTATGCAAATTTTAGTTTCTTAAAGGAAAAGACATGAAACTGGAATTTTTGAGACGAATATTTTTTTTAGAGCGCGAGTACCTAAGTGCTACTAGTTTACGTTTTCGTGACGTTGGATATCATCTAACATGGGTATATAAATGTTTAATTAATATGTTTTTCTCAAACGCCTTGATATTTGACTCAAAATAAATGATTATCTCGTACCTTGTTCCTACCCTATACTGTGAAGCCTCTCATTTTTTCACACCATGAAACAAGCACCTTGAAGTAATTATTGAGGAAATTGATGCTGCACTGACTTCACGAGATTTCTCTAGAAATACATAACTTCTCCGTAAATCTCGATTGTTTTGTAACCTTAAACGAACACATCGTTCAAGGTTACAAAACACTCGTGATAGTGATCTCTACCCAGTTGAAGTTACATATTATATCACATCATGCCGGTAGGTATTCTCCCAAGCATTGGGCAGAGGTATAGTATAGTGCACACACATTTTGCCGGTCATGTATAAGTCCAATGGAATAACAACCGGGCACAAACCTAGGTTCCGGACTGCTAAGAAGGAATTCCTAGTGAAAAAAACAATAACGCTTTACTTGGTGTGGGAGTCGAAACTGAGGTAGTTGAAGTTATATAATTATCGCTATAATTATGTTTGAGCAAAATCCATAATGTCCACAGAACTTCAAAACATCAAGACAAACATACCCTGTATACTAAAATTAAAATCCTAGAACCCACAATTCGACCCATTACACAGAATACGGGAGACGATCAGATAAGTGCATCACAATGGCCCCACGACATAAAGACATCATATCATTCTACGACAATAAATTCTCAAAAGGGCGGTTTATGGCACAAAAGTTTGAGGTTTAGGGACAAAATTGTAGTTTTTCAAAAGAATTTCAAGTTACACATCCCCTTTTGTACGATGCATGGGAACAAGAGGAGTGATCAAAACACATAAAGTTTCGTGTTACATAATTTATAGGTAGTTTTTACTCGAGCAATGCAGAGGCAATGCGAGTTGAGATGTTGACGTACTCTGGAACCATTTTAACGTCATTTGGCATTATACGTTTTTTTGTTAAGGAAATCTTGTTATCTATAATAATAGGAAAAAAAGAATCGGAAACTCAGTTGTCAGTATGATCTTAAGTTTTTTAAGTAGGTACGTACCTATCATTGTCAGAATCGACATTAATTTAATAGAAATAGATATTATGCATTATGAAATACTGTGACATAGTAAAACAGACAATACCTATAGGCTAGCTAATAAAACAGATTGGTAAATTAAATCTATCTTCGAAATTTAAGTATCACAAAACGGGGTCCTAATAAACTAAAAGAAGGATCTACTTATTGATGTCTTTCAATAAATGTGTTCACTTTATTATGATAGCTGACCATTTCATCCAAATCCTCATAATATAGAAATCAGGACACATTTTTTGTACGACAACAAAAAAATCTATGACCAGGCGGGTCACAGATTTTGATGACATTAAAAAAAAGCAATACCCTGCCACAGATAAAGCCGTAGATACAAAAATATTGTGACGGCATCCTGCTGTGATGTATTTGCCAAAATGTGGGAGCCTTATCAAGATGTGGCATCGCTGCTACGACCTCTGCAGATGTTATTGTTGGCTCTCCAACATGCACATTGCAATCTCCTTCATTCACTAGGTACTACATTATCTTCTAAAATACCAACAAGGTCTAGTAGTTAATCATTTTTATTGTTGGGGCTTTGCCATTATTCCTCCATTGTATTTGCACTATTACATTTTTTTCTTCGCGAATTCAATTGTGTGTATTTAAAATATTGTTATTGCTTTATGGGAGTTCAATTTATCATTTTTTTTATTTCTATTTTAATAATCTTTAACTAGTTAACCCAATAGGATGAATTGTAAACATTAATAAAGTATACCAATTGATATAAAATTACATTCTTTTATTTCAACAAAGGCCATTTTACCTGAACTAATCATACTATCATATCAATTGCATGCGCTTCATAATTTAAAGGAACACATATCAAATAAGATTAAAAAGCGTTGATTCAGCGAACGAACGTGTAAGAATTTCTGCCTAGAGCCTCCGTGGTGTCGAGATAAAAAACATTATTTATTGCCGTTGTCCTCCTGCACGCGATCTAGACAAATTAAACGAGTAACTTGATCAGACGACACGTCAGGAATAAGTTTTGGTAGGAGCGTACATTATGTTCTAAGAAGTGAATTAAATATTGTGATATCGCCCATGATGCAACACGATACGACCAAGATAAAAATACTAAAATTAATTAAACCCAAATCCACCTCCAATCAGTTGAAACGAAATATCTCTTCAACACTTCCATTGCGTAACGATCGAAATTCCCCCTAACATAAAATTTTGATTGACTTGTTAATCATTTAATATTTTCGCTAACAAACTGTCAGACATCAATCTCAATACAAATTAACAGGGAAATCAATTTATATGCATGGAACCGGTTTTTAATGTGTTTACTTAATTTGTGTTTCCTAACGTTAGCCAATTAGGATCGAAATTAATCGTCTATAGCTGTACCGCTATTAATTTAGTCTGTTACTATTTTAGGCTCGCAGCGTCACTCAAAGTGGCCACAATCGCTCTTGAGACCCCACTTACATCACTTGAGCATCAAGCAAAAACTGAATACATGGCGCGAGCATACTTCAGTGACGAGAAAAAAGCACCAGGTGCCTACCGAAAGCGCTCATTGTTCCAGTGAACGAGAAAGATTAATAAATCTTTAGAGAGTTGAGTATCTGCGGCCGATCTCGCGGGATGCGAGCTTCGGGCCAGGACGCGTTATTGCAAGCCTATTCAGATGCCACAGTTGAGGCCAAACAGCCCCTTTGTCATGACAAAGGTGTCGCGTAAAGAAAAAGGGATCCCTATCGACGATCTGCCTTATCAGATCCAGTTCCCTTCCGAGAGGTCTCAATAGGATAGTCTGAGTTTTGAATGCGGCGGATCTAATTCCCCCGGTCACAATAACGTACACGAATTCCAATTTAGTCTGACACAGAATGCAAGAGGAATAAAAAGACTTCGAAGGATGTTATCAAACATCGGTTTGATAGGGCCTCGTATTGTGTTGAAATAGCGTTCCGTGACTACGTTGTTATTTTTAATGTTGGTGACATTAGCTGTATTTTTGTGGTTTCATAATAAAATTTAATTGAACTGCGTATTGCGGGCTTTCGTTTTACATAAATAAAAATATTAGAGCGACATATTACAGTATTTTGTGTACACACTACGTCAATCCTAAACGAATATGTTTTATTTTTACGCTGAGCCTAGCATGTTTGAGTATGCATGTCATACATAATTGGTAGTTATCAACAATTTTTTTTTCTGATATCAATCAAACTAACCTGGAAAAAATACACGTTTACACAATATTATGTTTACACAAAAATGGCTGTCATTCAAGTCACGGCTAAACGAGCGCAAAAAACATTGACACTGAACTGACTTATGCCTCATTCATTACGAACAATTTCCAATTGATCATCTACGCATTTAAAATCGGTGGATTAGCCGAAAATGAACTGACGGCCGTTATGATTGATGTTTGTCCTCCAACCCCACATACTGTCCATTTATTAAGCTCGATGTGCTCTTTGGCTTTCTAAAAATCAACAGTAAACACAATAGCAACAATTGGTCCGATCAAACGGAATATTAAGTTCGCTTGTCATTTTAACTATCATCTCTAACATCGTCAAAAAGTACCGCAGCTGCCACAACCTAATTTCTACCTTCTGTCTCTAATTTTAAGATGCTTTTTTCTTCATTGATACTTCTATTTTAGGAAGCGTAGCTAAGAAAAGAGGTGATTGTCAGTCTCGTTTTATGGGTTATGATTTATGACCAATGACTCCCAACGGGTTTTAGTCTCATGATAATCTTATTCAAACGCGCCTCTGTGATGTACACAATGCTACCTAAATTAGCTATAGCCGTATCATAAGCTATTTTGATGTATATAAGAGATGCATTCGGTTTACTGAACTGTGTGTGGTATGCATACTCAAACATGGTATGTTCTAAAGGAGCTGTCGCTTCATTTAGGCTGGTTAAACTTTTTTGAATTACGGCGTTCGTTTCCACACAATAAACAACGACATCGACTCACGCTTCGTACGGATTAATGATTATTTAATGAAGTATAAGTCTGGGTAAATTAGAATGCTCTCTGTATATCGGCTTTTGAACAAATTCATTGTTAAATTCCTGTATCGTTTTCGTATGTTTATCATAAAAGGGACTTAATGTAGGTGATGAAACCGAATTCTGTATTCCCGAGAAATGCAATATACATATAACAGGAATATAACTGTAATTCTACAAAGAGTAAGTAGCCCTTCCATAGAACTGTAGCCACGTGTCAGTGTTGCAGTTGCAAAAAATGCAAGAAGTAGACAAGTAATGACGGATTGCCAGATTACAGCCAACGGGTATCATCAATCTCTTTACCCCAGTTGACTCTTATAACTTGTTTGGGGAGGCTTTTAGTGATATACTTGATGTTTTTGCAAGAATTCTCGAATCTGTGAAGCGTGTAAACACTACAGTAGTTTAAGGAAAAAGTAGTTTTAAGTACTCACATAGTTTTGCTTAATGATGATAAATGTTTTACATTAGGAACCTAATTTTTGGGTGTCAAAACAGATATAACAAACAAAAATTTACACAAACAATTTAGTTTCAGAAGTAAGGATGCAAAACATACCTACACGGATTAGGTACCTACAGTTAATTTTATTAATTCGGTAGGTACTAACATTGAAAATTGTGTTAATACCTAACTTAACTAACTAACTATACAAATAAATACAAAAGCAAAAGGACACTTAGGCTTCGAAGTACTCGTCCGCATCGCTGTCATCCGGAAACGTGCCCAGAAGACTGGCAGCATTGCCACGATGAATCGCAATGCTAATTCTTTGGCCAAAGAACAACCCAGTACCTTCATAATTTTCAATGATTTATTTATTAGTGACAAGTTAACACGACCCTAATTTCCAAAATACTAATTAAAACACGTGAACTCTTTAAACCATTTAAACATAAATACAATTATAATAAAAACCAAACTCTAAATCATAAACAGAAATTCTAAATAATACGCCTGAGAAGATCCCGACGTACTAACAATCACTTTTTACCCACAACACGACCAATCCGTCATAAGATGCATGTCCCCTCGAGGTTAATAAAAACAAGTAAAAAAAATCCCCATTATTCAACCCTTCCTTTTGTAAAGGTAAGTACAGATTAGTTTCAAGGGAAGGGATACAATCTAAACGATGTGTCTGTGCGGAGACCATTCTTCATACGAAGATTTTTATTATTGATAAGAATATTGGAGTCATCTATAAAAACAGCTTACCTGTTCTTGGAGTTAAGCTACATGCAACGGGAAGATGGGTAAGTGGGTAGTTATGTGGATAGCTGAAGCGGTTTAAGAGCTGTCCTCTGCAATTTATTCGCATTACAGAGACTCGGAATACTTAAAATAATTGGCGTTTATTTTCAAAGTTTGAATATACAAATTAATGTAACATTAAACATTATGTGTTATAATAACACTAATTTCTGATGTTTATTAATCCTCTTCTAAAATAGTAACTTTTTACAATGAATTATGAATCTTTCTCATCATGACAAGACATGACGTCACGTATTATCAATACCAACACACAAACAGTACACGAATGGATGAAACATGCCAATGCACCAAAATGTTTGGCGATCAAAAAGGCACTCAACTCAACAACCTAAACTAATAAAATATCGATCAAAATTGTAAACTTTACTATTAATAATATAAACAAAAAACACTTTAACTTGCAGCATTTTAATTACCACTATCAACGGATGTCCTAATTCACCGTAAAGTTTTACACTAAATTTTTTGTTTACATAGACCGATATGGTTAATTAGGAGCACGATTTAACGAAGTCAAAACATTGTCCATTTGGATGCAACAGCGCGGATCGAGGCCAGATTGAAATAAAAAAGTGTTAAATATCCTGTCTTAATTAAATTTTAGTTTATTGAGGATTTCATTAAGAAACGGATTTCATCGACACAGTTTTAAAGAGTTGAATGTGGTTGTTTCGAACGAAGGCAGCATTTTTCCCTGTGTGCTATTTGTTAATTATTATTTTCAGCGTGCTGTACCTACCTAGATGACAATTTGGATAAAGAGTTTGCTGTAGCACATACGATAAAGATAGTGTTCTTTTGTCTATAAGTCGCTCAAAGTATTTTTTTCTTTGTTTAGCCCCGGCAAAGTATGAAAGGTATGGAATATTTGTATGACCTGCAAAGTAGTTGTTCCGGGTCTGGCCGTTTGTGTATGTGAGTTTAAATGTTTGTAAACGCACCCACGATACAGGAGAAATTCCTAGAGTGGGGCAACGTTTTTAAAAAAAATAAAAAAAGGTACAATCTGCCTCAGTAACCAGTGGAACCAGCTGGAACTGAATACCAGTATTTAAGGAAAGATACTGCAGTGTTATCAACAGTATTTCAATCTCTCCTGTTTTATAAATAATCAAAACAATGAACAGCTCTAATTGATCCCTGTATTAGTCAAAAATACTTCCACTATTAAAAGCGGAAATACACAATAAATTGTGGGATTCTACTAATTCTAAACAACTGATAGAAAGCTCTATTCAATTACTCCAACAATTTCTTTAATACTAACTTACTGTGTAATAATCCAATTAAACCTATTGAAAATCTATTAGCTCCCTACATAATAATGATTATTTTCAATCTGTCCTTGATATGAATAAACAATACAATTGAGTTAATTTACGACTATTATTATTCTACTATATGCATAAAACTACCTCTTTTTAAGCAATTAAGTTATTAGTGTATGATGGAACACTTGGAACATAATCGTGTAAGAATAAGGTTATGGCTATCAGCATTTGTATTTTTCTATTCTACAAAATAGCATATAGCTTTTCATACAACAAATATTATACTGAACAAAAGCCCAGTAATTTCACAATTTATTCTAATCCAGCAGTTACTCTCAAAATTGCATGGTACTCTAACGTTAAAACAAATGCAACATTTGAATCCACCAACACCTTTATAGCTGCAGTAACAAGGATAGTAACAACTTGAGTTCAGAACAAGCTAAGTGTTCCCGGAATTAATTTAGAAATTGTTCTCGGCGAAAATTTAATTTAGCTTACTTCAAACGCAGGAACCACTGTTCCAAAACACATCCGGCCTGCTTGCAAGCAAACTTCCAAAAATAAATTAATTTGAATGGGTCGCTCTAAATTAGTAGTTTCGTTCGTCCGAAAGCCAAATCAAAGATAGATGTAGTTTCATATAATACGGTAGTTTGGAATGAAATTCTATGTTTCCGGACAAAAACTTTGCTGCTACCATAATTGAGTTATAAAATAGTAATGATAGGGTTAATTCATTCATTATGTACTGTTCGAACAGTAATTTGTGTTTTTGGTAAGTGTAGAATTACTGTGGTACCGTTTGTTCGTTTTGTTTTAATGTTAGTACGACCAGCAATCGTGTAATTAAGATCTTGCTCTCAATTGTTTTAATTGCTTCATTCGAAATATGCAAAGTTGGTGAAAAAATGTTAGTTTCACTAACATTTTTATAAACCTTGATTCCCATCTTAAATCTTCAATAAAAATAATGAGATTTGTCATTCTTTGCTGTATTCACAACCAAGCTTAAATCCGATCAGTCATATTCCAATCACTCTCTTTGACGGACTAACAATGTCGTAAACATATAAAGAATCTGAAGTACTGTCCACAAATCAAGGATTTACATTACGTTGATATAAGCACAGTCGTAACTTGAATACCATGCGTTCATCATAGTGACTGACACTCGATTAAGTATCTTCACTTGTGTTGAGGAAATAACCATAACATTATTTTACTATTCTATAGCAATCTAGTAAAAGAAAAATGATGTCTATAAGCTGTGCAAATTGTGCTGGTTAGAAATTCTTGATATTACGTGAACAAACTATCATTATCTACATTACTGACAAGTATATATAATTGGTCTTGTAGCAATAAATAAGTCATGATAGTTTTTCTGCGTTTAACATCTTTTTATTATAAGATACTAAGGAAAGATCAAACACAAATTTTAAAATCCGATGTATCAAAGTTGTGCGTTCCATTTCTAGTCTTACTGACTGATGAGAATCTCTGTCCTGTAATAAATAAAAGTTATAATTATGTAATTAATATGTTCACGTCACACGTGGCACAATGTGATGAGACCATTGACTAAACCCAAGACAATATTATCTACCATATTCTGATCAATAAATAATTATATGGTTATGAGTATCAGTAACATAAAAATCGTAGAACTACTATATAAAATCTGGAAATTTCAAGCAAACAAGTACGTATGACGAAATCAACATCTCAGCTTTTGAATTTCGTTCCCACATGAAGAGGCGATGGAGTAACCATTAGGTAATCGTGACAGTGTCCTATATCCGGAGACCACACAAGAAAGCTGAAGAGCTAGCGATCTCCCTGTACTTATGACTAATTAAGATTTGGACCTGACACAGTACTGTTACATAATTATTAATAGGAATGCCATCTGATGCACTGATCCGCATGGACTTAGAAGAAATGCCTGACGAAATAAGCAGGTTGCTTGTAACAAACTGCCTCGTAATTGCGCAACACACTCCGAGGATTTTAAGGGGAATTCCTAATCCATTGCTCCATACGTTTGAACAAATCGTCGGCCCAACATTGTAATTATAACGCAAAGAACGTGGCCGATCTGTCAAAATAAAAGGCATTGCGATCAATTGTAATATGTGTATTACGCAATTACCCCGCTGGATGGTGTTTGTAATCTTTACTTATTTGAACTGGTATTGACATTATACATTTCTTATGGAGTTATAAGTTAATATTGCTCAGCAATAAGCAGTTAATAGAGCAGTGGTGACCCAGTGGTAACGGCCGTGACTTACGAGTTGTAGGTCATAGGTTCGAACCCATGGCAGACAGGCGCTTTACTTTGTGTAAATTATTTCATCACCACTGCTCTCAAAACGGTGAAGGAAAACATCGAGAGGAAACCGGCATGTCCTAGAACCTAAAAAAATCGAAAGACATGTGACATCTACCAACCCGCACTGGGCCCGCGTGGTGGATTACGGCCCACTCCCTCTCGCAGAGAGGAAGCCTGTGTCCCTGCAGTGGGAACATTATAGGCTGATGATGATTACTCCTTCTGCGGGAGAAGTGAGCATTTTATGAAGTGAGTAGCAGATTGTAAAATCATGTATTGATTGACCAGCAACAGTAACCTATGACCCAGAAACGAATAATAGAAAGAACGAGTTCTACTGCCTCGTTGGTTTAGTGGATGCAAACGCAACTGCAGAGTATGAGGTCCTGGGTCGATTCCTAGGTCAGGTAGTGTTATTGGATTTTTCCATCAGGAACTTGACAAATTTGCGCCCGGTTGATGGCAATAGACTCTCCCCCTATTACATGGGACTTAAGCATAATTGGCGAAATGTGGGCGTAGTTTAAGTACACCTCTGTTTAACCCTTCAGGTATTACAGGCGTGATGTTACGTTATGGTATGAGTTTTACTTCATAATAGATATATATACAACACCCAGTTATACAAAATGGCGCTATACAATATTTTTGGTTTCAAAGCAGCGCAGTTACTATTGGATATTGCTATTTTTACTACAAACCTTCAATCTCAATGGTTATTTTATATGAGATGTTGCTGTTTTTGCTTCAAATGTATTAAGTCAAACAATGAAGCTGATTTCACATTGACAGACTGCATGCAAAGTTGCTATCATTAAAAAATAGGATGTTGCTGCCTTTGCACCTATACGACTCTACCAACGCGAAAACGTCACAGATAAAACCCGTCAAAATTAGAGACTATTACACCCAATACCTCACCAATAGGAAAACGTTTTAACGTGAATCCTCTGATGTAACCCGCCAAATTCAAATTTATTTGGTTTTTTGCAAATTGCAGCTTTGTTTTACGTTTTATGTTAATCAAAATGCGATTCGCGGCTGTAGGAATGATATATTTACTGAATAATAATCATTAATCATCAGACTGTTACTATAGTAAGTTTTTTTAATTATAAATTTTATAAAGATATATAGTTCCTTTTCTCATGTAAGAGTTTAATTTTGCTTTCTTCTTATGTTAATAGTTTAATATTGTTATTTTTATGATTTTTATTTCAATATTTGTACGCCTTCACGGCAAAACATAGCGCACATATAATAACCTAAGATCTTTATGTAAATACCTATGTTTCACAAATAAACACTCTGATTCTGATTCTAATTTCATATCAATCGTCAAACTTTGGAAATGTGTTCCACCTAAGAATATTTCTGAATATTTCATATGAGCATTCTTAGGTGGAACAGAATTCCAAAGATTTTTGCAAAATTGGCAAAAACCCAAAGAAAATTTGAATTTGGCGGGCTACAAGAGGATACCTAGGATAGAGGATACCTTAAATGCGTAATACAACAGTGCAAATGAAAACCTTCCGACCAGTTTGTTAAAGCAAATTGACCGCGTAGGAGCGTTCATATGTACCAAACTTGAGTTAAGCATATCTCCACTTATCTATGACTACCGGTTTCTCTACTTAGTGTAGTTATTATAGTCGGTTGCGTAAAGATAGGAGACCGACATATTTAGTGGTCAAATTTATTTTTGTACCAGACTTCAAAAAATCTAAATATGGTGGAAGTTTTGAGTGAGATACCTTAATAAAGAATTTAGAGTGTTGGATTTGATATGTTTGCTAATCATTTTAGAGTAAGTAGGTGTAGCGAAGTTTAAGTGATTCTCTAATAAACCTGCTTTGCAAGTTTTGTAATAGATAGGCATGCCGTTAAAGTTATCAAATAGATACTGATTTATTTATAACTATGAAATAAAACCATCGGACAACACTGACGAAAAACAGCTGTTTGAATCTGTGAACGCGTAATGAGGTCGAGTGCCCAACAAGAAATTACAATTATATCTGCTCATAATCAAAAATTTCACAACCTTTCTCTTAAAAGAATAACATTTTAATGCGTAACTACAAAATTAATATTATGGAATTTGTCGACACCGTTAAAAAGTAATGAACGAGATATATCTTTGTATTGACGTTCTTCAACACGTCTTATTTGTACAGTATCTCTAATTATTTGTTGCTTCCAATTAGAGAAACGCCAATAACGGTGACTTTCTTTTATTTATTTTTTAGAATATTAACTTGCGTAGCGGACTGTACTGCACTAACAACATTTCATATCGAGTTTCTACTATGGACCGGGAGATGGGCATGGGATATTGACTTTTTATTTATTGACATTTTCTAATGTACCATCGCGGCCATTCATCATGCCGGCTTCGATACCACCGCTTCTGATAACGCACCTCATTGTTTGCTGTACGCATAATGGATTATTGATAAAACACGTGGGTGTCCCTAATCTCAGGTCCGAGGGAAATCTACTCAGACGTCGATTCAACCAAAATATATTAAGGTAATGCTTTCCGTAATGAATGATCGTGGTCAGATATTAAGTGGACACGATTTATCGTCGTTCAGTCTTAATGTAGAAATTTCGATAGCGTGCCTGCTCAGTTAAATGTTGTAACAGTAATCTAATGCATAGGAACGTGTATGAACACATTAGTCAATGTTACGATGGAGGTATTTCCAAGATTAGCCACTGATGTTTAGGGCCGATCTGTAATTTCGTTTTTAGTGAGGAATTATAGAGTTCAAAGTTTGTAATTTATCTCTTAAAATATAAGATACAGTATGTCTTAAGAATGCCTGTACTTAATGTAAATAATGAATAATATCGCACGTAGTGATTTTGTCGTGTTCAAAACAAACATTTTTTTGCTATTGGTGCATGGATAGTAGTCATACATGTATCGCTAATGCTTTTAGATGGAATATGTCTTTAAACACATTGACAATTTATCTTAAATGTTGAATGAAAAAACAAAATTAAATCTAAACAACTGTTAACACGAACAAGACAAGCTCCAACTACGAACAAAGTCTTTAATCAAGAACTCGTTGATCGGTGAGGTTGCAAACTGAGTTCCACTAAACATTAATCAAGTTTTACTGCCCCAAAACTTTCGTTTGGGTAAAGTAGGCATCGTACTCACATTAAAATGATTAATTGCAATATTTGTTGCATCTTTATTTTCATTGAACAAATCCATTGAGTAAGTATATCTAGGCTAAGGGCTGTTTTCAAAGAAAGCATTTTACAATAAAGAATTTTAAATAAAAGAATTTACTGCGTTGTAATCTATACTTAATACATTCTTTAACTGTAGATTTAATATTAAAAAAGGTGATTTATAAGAGAATAAGAAAGTAATTATAATTTTCTTATAGATTTTGCTGAGCAGACATGGCAATGACTTCCTCTGAATTTTGTGGAATTATTGGTAACACACTAAGATGTTCTCTAGTTGGAAGTATTCAGCAATAATATCTTAAACGAGTTTCAAACCGACTTTCTAAACGTAACAGGATCTTGGCTGTCCCTCATCTATATGTATGGAAAAACGACGTGACTTGAAGAACGTTAAACGATAAAATGGGAAGATATACTGAAGGAAATGGACTCTAAATAAAAATGAAATTGCAACCGGTAAAATAACAAAATATGTAAGTATGTGAAGATTTGTCAAATATTTCCTTAGTCTTATTGGTTAAGCAATGATCCGAAGAAATCAATCTACATTATCTCTCAGTTGTACCGATGTTTTAGAATTTTAATCGATAGCAAGATTGGCTCTCCTCTATCTATTATCCTATTAATCAAATTATTGGGAGAGCCTATCCTCATTCTAGGATTGTCTCTCCCAATAATGGGAAGGAACTAATCTTCAGTAGAGGACTTTGATAGCCTAGATTGGTAGGGAAGATTTGTTTGTGCTAGATATATCTACAATAGTGAGCAGTGGTGGCCAAGTGGTAACGGCCCCGACTTATGAGTTGTAGGTCGTAGGTTCGAATCCAGACAGGCGCTTAACGTTTTGTAAATTATTTCATCACCAATGCTCTCAAAGCGGTGAAGAAAACATCGTAAAGAAACAAAAACAAAAAAGACATGACGTGTCATCTACCAAATCACACTGGTCCCGCGTGGTGCAATACGCCCACTAATTTCTTTCGACAGCAGGCCTGTCTCGCAGTAGTGGGAACATTATAGGCTGATTATATCTACATTTGATAATAATGTAGAAATCTCTAACCTTAAAGGCAAAGACAACCATGATTTGATTTCTGATTGTTCATTTGCCTCCTGAAATATGAAATAATAACAACTAAGCTAAACAAACTCAAAACGTTCGTAACAATCGCTCCAGAAAATTCAACGAGTGGATTGTTATGATGAAAATTAAATATAAAGTCAAAAACCAATCAGAGTCGATTAAACAAAAATGTTCGGAAACACAAACGATACTGAACGGGAGCCAATATTGCGGAGTTGTATCTGGGGTTAAAGTTTTAAGTGAAGTCAGTTCAACTCGTCGTGGATTTCCCTGGAGCAATTATAGAAACAATAAACCTAAAATTGGTGCAGCGTCCTGAAACAGGCCGCGGTCACCGATCCCGACTTTCCACCAATTACGCGACTTCTCTACAACGACCCACTTCGCAGAATGGAAATTCATTAAGAGCTATTCAAGTTATCACAATGTGACTATTAGAGCCCTATTCAATTTTTAATTAATCACTAGGAGCGCGATGGGGTGGCACTGTGGCACCACCGACGATCTGGCGACGTTGCAAAAGAAAAAACCAAGCGTTCGAGAGCAACTATGTTCAATAGTGGTTTCCTGGAACGAACTCTTTGATGTTTGCCTTTTATTGCTAGAATTGCGGAGTATTTATGTCTCATTTTATAGGAATATATGTGCGAACCGAGACGTAGCAAAACTTGTTACGCAAATAAAGGAGCCGAATGTCAAAGCGGCTGTTAGAAATAATAAACGCGTGACCGAACGCTTTGCATATAATGAAAGGAAGAAGCCAGAATCGAATATTAAATCAAAATATTTTGAATATGTCCGCCTGAGTAAATACTGGGTGCGATGTTTTATTTATGGGATTCGTTATTTGATTGACAACAGATTAATTAAATTATGATAACAAAGCCACAAAACCAAACATTAACGTCGTCTAATTTACTGTCAAAATTATAAATGACCGTCAGTCTTATATGTAGGTACGTAGAAATGTCTTATGTACATTCAGGAAATAGTTGAAATCCGCTTTTCTTAAGTTGAGTATAAAGAGATAGACAATTCCAAAATAACAAAAATACCGTACGGAAATTGCGATGTCCAAATTGAGGTTAGACAGAATCCAGCTTAAAATAAATACCAGAAACAAGTGGAGGCAGTAGAAAGACAAACGGTGAATAAAGTTTCCAATTTCATTGTACGAGGTAACAATTTCAATCTAAAATTGGTAGCTCCAGATGTTCATGAACAAATAACTTACGCCGACTAAAATGAACCCTAAATCTTCGCCGGGTGGATGGTCCCGCGCCAAGAATTGAATTTGCCTCGCATTCTCACACATGTATTAAGATGCCTATGGTATGTTTTAAATTTAAAGTGTTCCCGGCTGGAGCTGACTTTAACTTTATAGCTCAACTTGGTGGAATTAAATTAAGTAACGAGTAGTTGGGTTTGTAATTATTGTCTGTGTGGTTATGTAAGTTCATTTGTTTCGTTTGTTCTTAGCGAATTTTGTTGCGTTGGTGTAGTAATCAAGGAGCTGGAGATATTTGAGTACATTATATGCTATGTTAGGCAGCGGCGTTCGTTTCCTAGATATCTTAGGTCTTAGTGGATTTGCGATAGTTGTTTCAACAGTAGGTTGGGCGATCTGTGGAATTTATATTGTTTCATTGAATATGTCAAGCCGACCACTAGTATGTAAATGTTAGTTTAGAAGAAAGTATTTAGAAAATATCTTCTAAAACAGCTTTGGATTAATTATTTCTATCACCAATTCTCGAAACAATCATTAACAAGGTGATTTTGTTCAAACTAATTACCAACATCGACATTAAACAACTTCACAGCATTCAGTGACCGAAAACCTCTTGAACCAATTTACAATTTTTCCTCTCAAAAAAATTCAAATTTTGAACCATCGCTGAAATATTTCGGGTGGCAACACCGAATCTCATATAGAACGTCGACTAGCTTCGCTTGAATTAAGTACTCTTGCCTATTCACTAGAGTGGATGTTAATGAAGCTTCTGAAAGCATTAGTAAAAAGCCCGAGTCTTTTGAATAAGCTTCGTTGCAGTATGAAGTTGAGCCGTGTGTTTAAAATTGATGAAGCACGTTTATCATTGAAACTGTAGTCTTAAGCTTTGATGTTAAAGTTCTGTTCTGTTGTGATTGTGTCATGCGGAATTTATTGTATATGCCGCTTTGTAGTAGGAAGCATAAATGAATGTTTAATTTAAAACATTTTATAGGTTATCTAACAGTACGTTTCTATGGTAAAAGTTAGGTATTTCAGCTATTGAATTTGTGTAACCATGCAATATTCTCTGTAAATTTAAGAGGCAAGCTAATACACGCTGTATCTATGTGAAGTAAATGTAGTTCTATGCAGGTGGGTATGTACTTCGTGTCCTCCTTCCTTGTGTTGTTGCCGGCCCGCTGCCAAGTCTGTTTTCCGTCTAAATCTTGTTCACTACATTTGGTCTGGGCTCACACACATAATATTTTTTTTTTGTCTGTACAATAAAGCAAACAGAAATATTCAAAGACTTTCCAAATTAAATTACTATACTTCTCAATAACTGAGACTAATAAATCAATATTTCACTCGGCTCATCTTAATCTAAAATCAAACTCCTCAATAATAATCCAATGTTAATTAATTTTATATTTTATTGTTTACGCAAAATCAAATTGGCCGAAACGAATTCTCGAAATCGGAAAGATCATCTGAAAGTTCCGTAAGATAAATGAACGATACTTATTTAACTTTAAAATTTCGAACTAAAAGGAAAGTTCGAACCGATCGGGAGTTCAATTATGATCCTAAAATAACAGTTCATTCGTTCGTTCATTTCGGATACAGATAAATTGGTTTCACTTGTCCTTAACGTAACTCGTTCATTAGCGCTTAAATAAATTCATTAATAAGCCTCGGTAGAGACAGCTAGTCAACGCACAGATCTATAAATCAAATAGTGAGGGAGTGTCAGAGACAAAAGGACGACAGTGTGTTGGTATGATGAGACACACAGACTGTTGGTTTGAGGAACAAGATAAACATGAGAACGAAAATATATAAGAATTATGTTTATCTAGTACAAATTATTTTTCCTTTCATCAATTTGTGAACCACTTACCAGACAGTCTCTTGGGTGAGATGTCTTAAGATATTATTAATAAGAAAGAAAAACATCGGAATAGCTAAGTAGTATAGCAGACTGACTTGCAGTCTAGTCCTTAGACTATCATACTTATGAAACTCGTTAGCAACTCGTTAAAAAGGACACGACCAACCTTAATGCTCATCTATTAATATGAACGTACTCAACCGTCAATTAAAGTAAAGTATAATCTTGATGATGGCTTCCAGCACTTAAAGTGATTTTTCTGAATGAAGTTTTCTTTCTAAATATGTAACACCATCAAAATGGTCGGCTTTCTCATCTTTTTTTTTTTGATTCCGGGTTGGAAGATCCTCATGGATGTCCGCCGGCCTGGGGCGGGCGGCGGGGTCTGTCAGACTCTAACTGACTAAAAACCACCGCGGTGTTCCATCTCACACCTATGCCGGGGGTCGCGGGTACGTACGATCCTTCCGCAACCGCCCGCACTGCGGGCCTCTTCGGGGTCTGGGGGGGAAGTGAGGTGTTTGACTCCCCCAGCGACGTCTAAGAGGGGCGCGCGTGGAACACTACGCGCCGCCACCTCGGGTCCTGATGTGTGGGTAGCGACGGACATCCCCGAGTCCGTCGCCCCTGGACCCATTTAGGGGGGCTGGAAGTGGGCGTTGTCCGCCCTCCGCCGACGCCCGGTGCGCCTTCTGCGGGCCGGGTGAGTGGACGAGATCGGCTTTCTCATCTAGCCTATCCTAACTGTTTATTTCAGGTCATCCATCACCATCTTCATCAGTCTTTTTCCTCACAAACCCATGTTTAATAACTGCTGCCAGCTCTCCTTAAGATGACTACAGGGTCACATTAAATTAGCTAGCAAAACTCCGCATACATCATGGGTGTTGCAAAAAAAAACATTCTAAACTTTTGATTTCAAGTACCTACAGCAGTTGACTATGGGTTAACGGCCGCTGTTAGTGTAGTTACTTTTAATGATGAGTTTAGTTATTTTTTTGGTTTTTATCTTCATTAGATATAATTAAATAATAATTACATTAGATATAATTACATACTAATAACCCATCACATAAGCAGAGTTTCGCTAGCTAATTTAATTTAACCATGTATAAGTCTGTCTTTATTCATCAGTCTTATAACAAACTAGCTTCTGCCCGTGGCTTCACCCGCGTTTATATCGGAAATTATCACACGGGAACGTGCTACCGGGACAAAAAGTACCTCCTTATGACATCAGCTACTGGCCAGTGAAATTCTTGTCAAAATCGGTCCAGCTGTTTCGGAGATTAGCCGGAACAAACAGACAGACAAAAAAAATTAAAATGGTTTTTTTTTAAGTACCGTATATACTTTAGTATTATTATGTTTTTAGTAAAAAGTTTTTATTTTGACATTACAAACAGACACTTCAATTTTATTTGTTTGTATGTATGTAGTATATGTATAGACTCGTCAAACCACAGATTGTTTGCCGAACCACTCCACCAGTAGAGCCCACACTACTTCATTTCCAAACGCGGTTCCCACAAAGATCTTTCTACACATTCGATGTGGCACGCACATTAATCTAGGTAACGAACTTATAACAACGCGAAGCAACGCCCTCGTGTAGTATGTCTATTGTCGCATCTTATAATGGGTGATTCATTTAGAGGTACTTTTTCAAAAGTAAAAAATAAATAAAAATATCAATTTTATGGGGTCATCTTTATTGTCATACAAAAGAACCATTCCCAACATTTATTTTTTAGAGATTTTTTCTATCAAATGTTGGCCGTAACTGCGGTTAACACGGTCCATTCTGAAGTTTCAATTTTCTATGATGAGTCCGAGCATTTTGATTGGTATTTGGCGAAAAACGCGAGTAATGTTGGCTTCCAATTCCTCGATCGTACCCGGCTCATCCATGTAGACATTGAATTTTACATAGACCCAAAAGAAGAAGTCTAGAGGCACGATTTGTTCTCGCAATAAAGCCATGGTTTCACAGGCCGTATGGCACGTAGCGCCATCTTGTTGGTACCAAAATGTCCTGAAGATCACGGGCTTGAATTTCAGGCAGCAAAAAGTCCGTTATCATGGCGCGGTAACAGATTGGAACTTTAGAATGGACCATGTAAACCGCAGCTACGGGCAACATTTGTAAGAAATAATCTTTCAAAAATAAACGCTAAGAATGGTTCTTTTGTATGATAATAAAGATAAGCCGCTAAAATTTATATTTTTATTTTATATTTACTTTTGAAAAAAGTACCTATAAATGAATCACCCGTTACATAATGTGAGCTTGACAACTTTATAACTCACGGTGACCTGTTATTTATATGTTCAGCTTGTTTTTCTGGTGACGTAAGCTTTTGTATTTGTTTTAATTGATGTTTGGTGATGACGTAGGCATCTTCTTTAACACTACTGATTATGTTTTTCACTTTAAAGATGTATTGCCAAGACGGAATAGCTGCTGAAGAATGAGTTGAACTCTGGAAGCGAAGGTTCCCCTTCACGTATCAAGCGAGGCTTGATTTGATATCTATAGCTATGGGTAACTCCGGCTGCTAACGTAGTCATCAACGGGTCATTAATCATATATATCTGGTTATGAATTTACTCTACACTATATTCTGTCTACTCTCATGAGGATTTTAAATTGTATGCTCACAAGTTTTAGTAATATTTACAGCATTATATAAGAGCAATAGAGATTAGGACGCGCATCAGACAAAAATTAAAACCATTTAGTGACTGGGGCTTTTCATAACGAAAGAAGTCAAATATTTATGTATACATAACCTTTAATAAATTAAATAACATTCACATTAAAGTTTTGTTTCATATAAAAGTAAAAACGGTTATGAAATTGTTTCAGTTTAATTTGCTAAACAGTATGAATGGCTTTGTTAAAATTTTTTAGATTAATGCAATTTTACAGTTTTATTAGTATTTTATTCATAATTGTTTCGCGTGCAAGGCTAATAATTTTTGTACAGAAAAAGTATACCACACGAAAAACGAATCAATAGAGATGGAAGAATGTATTTTGGTCTCATAACTCAACAAGATATTTTTCAATATCCTCCATCGAATATTCTCCATGAAAAAACCATATCATCTCTCGACGTTTCAAACTTCCTTTGACACCGCATTACGTACGTACACACACACTCACAATACCGAAGAAAATCACCTTTAACCCTAAACTGATTCCGTAGCAAAGGTCGTTAAGGAAGGCAATGTAGCGAGGCGTCTTCCGACCGATTTATCTGTGTTAGCGTTATAGCTATGCCATCTATCGCACGTTAAAAATGACAGCCCCGTGTTTTTTTTTCCACGACACATTGAATATCACGCTCGTTTACATGTTTTTCAATTTAACTTGATCGAAAGACTGTGATGATTATAAATAAAACTCTAAAGGTGATTTGTGGACGTTACGAGTGCGGGGGCTTAGGTGTGAAATCAAAATTCATAGTGGGACAAGATGAATAAAGTAATTTAAGTTTTTGGGGCCAAACTTGGTTTTAAGTAGATTTGGCTTTGATGAATTTCCTGTCGTAAAGGAGAGATAAAACTTTTGCTTGTGTATTGATTACAAGAAATTTCTCAAGGAATAGTGTTTGTTTTGACATTAGAAAAAAACGTTGAAGTAAGAGATATTTCACCACTGTAATCAGGACAAAAACTCGCTGAGCACGGAACTAATCTTCAATTGGATAGACCCATACCGGATTACCAAATGACATAAATAAAAACACTGAACAGTCATTGCTAACACAGGCACTTTTTGTCTCCTTTGAACCGAAATTATCGCCGTCAACAAACCGAATGCAATAACCGAGCTCACGGTACCATATCTAACTCAATCTCGTCACGATCCTAACAAGGAAACCCTTAGAGTTCCTACAAAACATTTTTAGATCGAATGACTTGACGTTTCACAACGATATTAGTTATGATATCTTTATGTAACTCTTTTCACCCAACGATGAATTCGACACAAACAAAGTCAGTACTATCGCCTTTTGTTGGCAGAACGTGATGTAGAAAGTGAGTTTAAAGATTGAAAATCTATCTTTATGTGGATCTTTAAATTCGAGTTGCACAAAGAAAGCAATTTTAAACGAAACTTGATAAACGAAACCGAGAGTCAATGAGGCAGCAATTGGCGAGCGGTTGAGGCGTTTAGGTGAGGTTACACTGGCAGCTAAGATAAATTGCAGACGGAAGCGGAACAGACTATACCTTCTACCATGAATCGAGTTGTAGTTTGATTCAAGAAAGTAGTCACTTTTCACTTCAATACATAATAAGATTGTGCTTTGTAAGTTGTTGGTGGTTATTTTAAATTCTGAATGATTGTGTTGAAAAATAAAAAATCTTGACTTTTGCAATTTTACTTAATTTTCCCATAACATTATCCTCGTTACTTATAAACATTGCTTAAAGTTAAGTAATGATTAACGTCTGCTTAACCTTACTTTTTTAACATATTATCTTGTCTTAAGTTTAAGTAACGGTTATCATGTCTAAGGAACTTAGCAAGTAATTTTGTTACTGGAAGGAAGATAGCTTAGCAATGCTCTCTTGGCAATGGACTGCCACCTCAAAACCACAAATTGGCGTGCACCGTTTAAATCATAATAGACAGTGATCACGTTCAGATGTACAGTGAAAGTAGCAACGACGTTCTAGCCCTGAAAAGAATTCGTTTTAATCATGTCAACGTCTCGTAAACACGTTGGAATTTAACAAATTGGAACATCTTGGTAATTAAGCTTTTTTATTACTTGTATTAATAGACCTCTTTCTTTTCAATATTCCAGCGGAATTCAATCTGTAATCTGTAGCAGATTTTTTTTTAAATCGTTATTGATTTTATATCATGGCGTTTTTTTACTGTGCCTTTTGTAGGTATTGTTTTGGGTGCTAACATTAAGACAACCTCAAAATTATTGTGTAAGGTAGGGGATTAGGGTTCCGTACCTCAAAAGTGAAAAATGAAACCCGTATAGGATCACTTCGTTGTCCGTCTGTCAGTCTGTTAAAACCCTTTATCTCAGAATCGCGTGGAGGTCAAGTGAAATTAATATCAATTAAGTAGGTCTAAGGACCCTTGTAGCTCTAAAAGAATCGAGCTTCAAAGTCAACACAATAAATACATAGGGTAATTTATGCGACACAACGACCGTAACGTGTATGCGAGAACATTTTTTCAACTACAAAGTTAAGTTTATTGTTGGGATAAATTCATCCAAGCTACGAAACCCTTCATTGTGCGTGGTCCGATATGTACTTGGTCGGTTTTTTATATAAGTTGTGACTGTCATTTTTGTCTTGTTTGTTTTTATACGTTGCTCTATGTTAAACACTAATTTAATTGTGTACACTATCCAGTTTCTTACAGTACTTTATATTCAGTTTCAGTTAAATCATAAATCCAGTATCACACCGCAAGGATTGGAGACAACAAGACAGTTTCAACTTACACAAGTTTATCATCATTTATTTTGTATTTTTTATTACTTACACGATTTATGTAGACGGCGTTCGCAAAGACCCTATAGGTGGCAGCCAGAGGTCTTCTTGCGCCTCTATGATTTATAATGTGAACTCAAAAGAGGTTCCGCCATTCCGTTTAATATCTTTGATTTACGATAGAAACTACGCGCATAAGTGCCAGTTCCCCCGATGATATGTGGCGCGCCTGTTACGATTCACTCCTTTTTTTGTTTCGAGAATAATGACATAGTATAGTCGTTTTAATAACCGGCCTCCGAGTCTCAACGGACAGTGCCCAAGGCGCGAATTTTACAACGATTTATTTTAGAATGCATTTTATTTAGCGACGTTTTCGAATACACTAATGTTGCTGGCGGTAAAAAAAGGAGCAATTACATGTTAACTTTAATAGTCGGTTGTTTTAAATATGTGAACGTGAAATATTTTCGGTTCGCTGATTTTTTACCTTGTTCATTCATTGGAGCGGTTTCAAGTTTAAAAATGAAAAAGTTTGTAGTAAAATTGTAGCAGAAAATTTAAATGTCTACAAATTCAAGCACAGGTGTTCTTCCCAGCTTATATGATACATGAATAGTGCCGTGACTTGCAGACATGGACTTGTGTTTCAAGGGGATAACGCAATAACTCATCTCGTTGCGAGACGGTCCGTAGAAAGTCACCAAGTTATTTCAAAGACAAATAGTTTTGATGTCACGACTAGAGGGAACCATCGATTGAAGAGCTTGCCATGTGCGCGCATGTTTGTAATCTCCTCCAAAGACAAACATAAGAAAAACATGGTTATTATTCTACACTCCGAGACTAAGGGTACTTAAATTGGTTTTCACGCCACTTTGAACTCTATGTTTGTAAGCAAAGAGATGGCTACGGAAGTTTTGAAAATAACTTTAGCGTTGTTGCTGCACTAAAGGGCCCTCTAAGTACATGACGGTTAGAATTTAAAGCGCTACGTTGTATTTTTCCTAAGTTATCGAGCAAACAGAAATAAGGAATAGAATCGCTTGAACGAATAAATTATGAATCAATTTAAGCATTTAAATCGAGTTTTACATTGATAAATCTCTGCGCTGTGTTTACTTTAGGGGCAAAAAAATATTTCATAGACGTCTGCAAGAAACTGTCAATCCAGGCTTGACAAAGAGTAATTTGTAACGGGTTGAATGAGTTGTTTACTTAAGTTATATGTGCAGAAATCTTCCGCAAGATTAAATAAGTCTAAAAAGTAAAAGACACAAAAGCTAGTGTTTATTCAGAAGTGGCGAGGTGCAGCTAAAAATACAGTGAGAATGACAAACTAAAATCACGCATCCTTATTCTAAATGATCTTTGTTACGAAGGAGTAGAGTTTAAGATCCGGCTTTAACTTTCGTTAACAATTATTGTAAAAATGATATTGTACAGACACGTAATCCTTTTTGTCATTTCGTGATGCCTGTCAAAGTTACCAATTGTTTACGACTTGTTTTGGAATAAAGACTGCGTAAATGAGAATCTTTTGTACTTCCCTTTATTGAAAATAAACATCATACATTTTTCGACAGTCATACTTTTGTTCGTTCTAATGCCACACAAATAGAATTTGCTCAATATGGATGATTATAATGATAAAATGTTTCGCACGGATATAATTATTAAATAGAAGAGGAAATGTAGAGGAGCAGGAGGGATATTACCCTTGTAGCTTATTTTCTTTCAAAGTTTCTTTCTACGCTAACCCATTGATTCGTTTACGGAATAAAATTAAAGGGGTTCCTCAAGGCCCATACTAAGACCATTGAGAAATACCTATTTTTAAATGTAATACAGTAAGTGTGATGAATGCTTATAATTCTGACCACAACGTTTAAATCTTATTACCAAACAATGCTTTAACAAAAAACAGAATTTATTGGCTGTTAATCATTTCACGTAAGTTATGACAGTAAATTACGGGAAATGAATTACTATCTCACTTATAGGTGATGAATAGGCGATCAATCAGAAAATTATTGTGGAACGTAAAAAAAATTGACCCAAACTCCCTGAGATTAGTCTGAAGTTACCTTAAAAATCAAAGACGAATAAAAAGGTTTGTTTCACAAAAAGTTTGGCCGTAAATAGAGATGATATTTTGCATACAATATTCATCTTCTCTGTCGTGAATAAGTTTAGTCATAAAATGTTTTCAAATAAACTAAAAGCTTTTTGTTTCAGGGTTTCAAGTTCTTTTATCTTAATATTTTACTAGTTCTCACAATCTTCTAAATCTCTTATACATAAACTGTTTAGCACATTAGGAACATTTCAAAGTCGTTCAATATTTCTTTTTATTTTTTATCAGAAGATTATAGGGCACACAATGGAGCTAAATAAATCATACACCGTTCAAGGGGATCATTTGAAGTTTTCCACCCGCCAACTTTTTGGGGAAACGTATGGCAAACAATCAAAGAGCAAATAAACCTTTTTACTAGCACATTTCGTTTTATACGTTTTAGCACCAATATGAGAAGTGGAACGTGGTCCATGTTATCAATAAAAACCTTTGGGACATTTGTGGAAAACGTATTGCGGTCAACTACGGAAAGTTTGTTATTAATACACCTGAATTTGTTTTATATTGTACTGGGGTTGGGAGTGGAGTATTGATCTTATTGATGGTAAGAGGTATTGGCGTTTATGGTGTAAGCATTTGTTATAGTTGCGATAATAACCGGTTCATCTTTATCTGAGCGCTTACGCGGTCTATTGTTGGTTTATCTGCAAACGTGTGCGATTAGTTCGTGAGTGTTTTAGCGGGTGTTATGTAGAAAATGTTTTTTTTTATTTGACAGTCCATTTTTTGTAAAATACATTGTTCTCGTTCTTGTAGACTAACGACTATGGAAACCAAAATTATCCCAATATGAAATTATCAAAGCCCATGTTACAATTACTAATATATTTTTAATACCTATTAAATTTCTAAATAGATTTTAACCAAATTCACGATCTGTAGTTTCTGAAATTGTTATAGAGATACAACTAAGTTGAGCCTAGAGTTACTCATCTGAGAAGAACGACCACATAATTAAAACGAGCCCAAAAAACAAAACAAAACCTAAAGAATTTTCAATTTAGGTAGGTATTGTGCCCGTTAATGTATCAATGACCAAAATGTTTCTCATTTAGGATAGCATAAATAAGGGTCTGAGAGAAAAAAAATTACAAATTTACATTCACCGTCTCTCTTCGATTCCAGCCTGAGGCACTCTAGACGGTAGGAATGAGTAATGACCGTAATCCGCTTGTGGTGAGCTTTAAGCGAAGGGTTAAGGCTTCTTCAAGCTATAACTTTTATATTTATTACGGCTAACTCGCTTCGACCCAGCAAATCCACCAACTAAATGGAAAATAAAAGTCCTGTGATCCAATGTGCGCTGTTATTAGTTTGTTGGAGGGCTATTTAGGATTCTGGTTACTGCTGGGCTTGCTAGACTGTGTCTCGTAATGTATACAGCTATTCAGAAAAATACTCCATATTCTCAGCAGATAGCTAAAACTAAAAAGTAGTCTTTGATTTTGTTGATGCATGTAGTGAATGAGTTGAGCTGCACGATTGCTGACAATTGCGTGCACTGACTGGACAGGTCCACTCAATCTGTGTGGTTCTTTCCTCAAAAGACCATTTCAGACACCGATCTACATAGCCTTCACATAATCTGACCAAGATTCTGTCTGGACTTTAAAAGAGACTGTGACCTCTGAGTTTGTTTCGGCCTTTCTTCTCAGAGTAGTCAGATAGGAAACGCCGACCTCATCTAGTTTAAAAAAAAATATGATTGACGTGTAAAAGTGTTTGTAAAAACCTACTTACAGAAATAAAATCATTTATCATTTATCAATGGTCTGCTCAAGAGTACAACAAATGTTTATTTCTTTAAAAATATTCACGTTAGGACGAAAAACGTTCAATCATAGAAAAGGTCGTTGAGTTTGCGATACTGCAGTTTAAATGTAGGTAATTAAAGTTGAGACAATTTACATTATTTCGCGTGATATTGTAATTTAAAAAAACAGTGACGTGACACGTGCTGTAGACTATTTGAATTTACCTTTTACAAAAAATATCTATTGTCGATAGTTTCTATATCACGACGGTTGAAGTGATTTTATTTAACACGGTGTACAAAAAAAAAATGCGTACATTCACTTTCGTTAATGTCTATCGTAAAATATACAAAAACGTATTCTCTAAAGTACATCGACAAGCCATTATAAATTTTAAATTAAAGCTATAATTCGACCAAGTTGACAACAGATCTGGCAATTTAAAAAATTATAGAAACTATTTGTTATTTTAACCATAAATAAACTACACCTTATTAATTAAGCTAATCTTCGGTTTAGCTATATTTGCTAAAAAGCAAAACAAGGTTTCGGAGAAAAACAAGTGAAAATCAATAACTAATCGACTGTTTTAAGATTAAATAATGAGTTGTTATATGAGTTGGTCTAGTGGTCCCAAGCGCTACTTCTGAGCATGAGGTCGTGGGTATTCGCTTCTCAGATTGGGCAAAATATTATTGTTTTATTTCATCTAGAATTTCTCACTAGCCGCCCGGAGTCTGGAGTTGTTGCCGGTTGATGGCAATAGGCACGCCCCCGATTACATGAGTCTTAAACATAACTGGCAAAATGTGGGTGTACTATAGGTGCACCTCTGCCGAACCCTTCTGGAGATACAGGCGTGATATTATGTTATTTAAATAATTAGTGAATTAAAACAGACCACACTTAGGTGTGATATTAATATTTAGCAGTTCTACCAACCTTATCAACAAAAGTTCTCTTGTAAGGAGTTCATAACTACAAAATTAAGATGTCTAGTTAGAAAACCACACGGGCGAAACTTTGCTTATAAATTATTATACGTTCGTACCCATATCCGTTGCTAAGAAACTACGCACTATAGTCACTGTGCATTATAGTTAACAGTAGGACAACTGCGAACGAACTTATCATGCGACGCTACAAGATCAAGGGAGTTACGCAGCCAATCTGTGGATGTTGCATCGACACAGGTGGTTACGTTTTCACCTTTTGCGATCTTTTTGGCTGGCTCATAGAGAGAATGTATAGAAGAATGAAAAGGGCTATATATTTATGATCAAATGGCTAACAACCCTAAGAGCGTTTGTCCACTGCAGCCGTCACATGGACGTCACCGAGAAACGAGATTATTCAATCCGAACGTGATGTCCCGGTGACGGCGATGTGTGTCCACCGCACCGAACGCGGCATGATTGATAAAACAAAAACAGTGCGAATGGTGTGGACACGTGCGGTGGACACGCGGCCATAGTAAATGTATGTATCGCTTCTTGGTGCCGTCGTCATCTCGTTCTTGGTGACGCCCCAGTGTTGGCAGTGGTGGACAACGCCGCCGCAGCGCCATGCCGGAACACTCGACGATACAGATGAAGGGTAGGAAATGATCAAATTCGCCTAGTTAAAATACTGTTTTGTACTTCAACTGTGGTAAAGTTTTGAATACAGTACAAACAAGTATAATTTGTAAACTGTTTCGTTTGGTATTACTTTGTTTTGCTCAGACTAGTGGTTCACATAACCATTTGAGCTTATTTTAGACTGGCCCTCTGGGATTTTGTAGGAATACGTTAAAGTTTTGTTCTCTGTGACAATATGAGTTCTAGGTTATTCCGATAAGAGTAGGTTAACGATGAATTCTGACACAGGGGATTCGACTAGAAAATCTACTAAACGTAAAATATTATAAATGAGTTGAAACTCATTATGGCAAAATACTGCTGCTGAAAATAATGCTTAAGCAGAGTTTCACTAATGCCGTGTTTTTGCTTCGATTTGTATCATCTATATACTAATATAGTACATATATTGAAGAGATTGTTTGAACGCAATAATGTCTGAAACTCGAAGTCGAATTGAAAAAAATATTTTGACAGCCTAATTCTCGAGGAAGGTTATAGGCTATGTAACGTCAAGCTACAAGCCTAAGGAGCCAAGAAAAAAAAATTAATAGCACGGGCGGGCGATGCGATGCGACGCGGTGAGTCGGAAATTCTAAATAAAATTTGTCAATAACCCAAAAACATATCAATTATCATTTTAATTCAAACAAAAACCATTGAAAAAAACACTTTAACCAGCAACAATTTGACATCTACTTACATAAAAGAACTAAAAACCGAACTATTCCACTCGAACTCGCCCGTGAACGGAACGAGTTAATTCCAAATTAGAGTTTCCTCGTACGCATATTTAAAAACGGTCTAAAATAAACACGAATTTAAATCAAGGCGACAAGTAAAACAAGTCTACGAGAGAATCACTCACATTCTTGGTAACCACACTCTTAGAGCACATACCAACAATTTGTTTGAAAGAGCAGTGATTAATAAAGCTTATGCTGTTGCTGATGAAGTTAATTTTACTTCAACCGTTGACTATAAATAAGTTAGTGTGTACAACATTTGTCATTTTGAAAGATTACTCTTTTATTTAATAGTAAAACTGGTAGCTGAACCAGCAGGCAAAATTGTGCTTTCAGGACTTTTTTATTACAACCTCTAACAATTGAACGTTCTAAACAACACAAGCTGGTCGTCGAAACACTCTTAAATACGTGGGAAATTTTGGAATTCCAATAGTATTAAATGCAAGATATTGTATAGTTTTAATCTCGTGAGTTTTCTGGGCGTTCTTCCCGTTGGATTTTAAGGCAAGCTAGTAATTTGTAACTATTTATGCAACATTGCTATCCACATACATACCACTCAATGGCACATCAAGTTTCAATGCCATAATATAGCCAGACATTTTGAATTTAGTGCAGAACTCAACTCACAATCAAATCATCTGACCAGTCATCAGTTCGGTATCGTCTTGCTGATGAATTAACAGTGTGGTAAGTATAATGAGGATTACTTACTTCATATTTTCTTGAAGAAGGTTATAGGCTATTTAACGTCACGCTAAAATCCTACGGAGCTGAGCAAACCGAAAAAAATAAAAAAACTTTAAGCGAAAACGAAAGCAAAGCGCGGGCGGGCGATGCGACGCGATGCGGCTGCTCGGAAATTGCAAATAAAATATTATTTGGAATTAAATAATTTCCAAGTATTTCATTTCAGTCCTAATGATGTTGACCTTATACAGTGTGGCGAATAGGTTATCATAAAAATTAAAACCACTTATTTTATATTACGTATATCAAACATACACAAATAAATATTTAATAACAAATTGACATTCTAGCCGTGGGACCTTTATTTTCGTTTTAGTATTTTAACAACATTAAACTTGATTTGTGGTTATCTGGTAACAATACCATAAGGATTATGTTGAATTGTTGACAACATCGCCCGGCACTAGTCTAGTGCCTTATTAACAAGGGTAGTGTATTTCGTGCAAATTTTTACGCTATTTTATTTTTAGAAAAAAAAAACGTTTGCCATTTTATGTAAAATTGTTTATTATATTATTTTATCAGGCTGATTACAATTTGTAATAACCGCTGTACTAAATACCGCTGATAACCTAATCCTACCTACTTATACAGTACACTTATACAGAGTCACTCTGTATAAGTGTAATGTATAAGTAGGTATCAGGTTACCTAGAAAATAAAAATAGAAAAACAAAAATAACTTTTTATACAAAATGGAAAACCGATTTACCACACTCCCAACATAAAACCGTTGAAAATAAAAACGGCCATTAGAATAAAGAGTCGGTTATTAATAAAATACTGTTTATTTCATTCTATTATAGTTTCATGGTACGGTTCAGGTATATCGATTAACTAAAATATTTATAAGTTGTTTTGGTTAGCGACGTTCTTGGTGGCAGGTTATTAAATTAGGCTGACGTATTTCATTAAGCAATAATAACTGAACTCATGAGCAATATGCATGTTCGAGAGTTAAATAGAAGTTGTTAGAACAAATCGCATTCTTCGCAAATTCACATAATTTCCTCATGTCCTAAAATAATTTATTTTACGGAAAGGTGTACTCCAAGAACACGGATTCATAAATATCAAAGTTATGTTGTAAGCTTTATGTGCAATGAAATTCTTGAATACTTATCTGCTAGTACCGTCAACTACAAATCTCAATTACCAAAACCATGACTCGAAGTGACATTAGAATTTGTTTTGTGTCTGTTCAAATTTTATTATCTAAACGCTGTCAAAGCTAACTTGATTATGCGTCTTATCTAATTTATGTGAAAATTACCAACACAATGTACTGAAGATATAGACTTCACTGATAACAGCTGAAGGAGATTAGATCTTTGTATTTAAACAATGCGGATACGTCCAACTCAAGTCGAAGCTCGCCCTAAATCACGGCCCCCGATGACATCTATAAATTTCCAATCTAATTATTTTGGAACTATATGCTGACAAATAAAATAACATCGCCCCAAGCGCTCGGGAATTGGGCCGTTTTAACTTTACTAAAGCCGAAATTAGTTTATCGGATGCAACGACTTAATTTGAAATAGTTTTATATTTTGATGAGATTAATTTAACCAAAATAATCACAAAGCTGAGTAAAATACGAGCATTGTTACCCGTAGACATAAAAGCGAAATTAAAATTCAGATTATGATAGAAATGGAAAAAAATATATTATAGACGAAAAAGTTGGGAGCAGAATTTATCCGGCAACGTTACGACTCAAAACGTTTAATTTGTACACCATTGTAACCGAGAGAGGAGACCGGCGAAATTAATTACCGTTTGCTTATTTTTTAATTAAAATTAGATTTTATGAAACGACCGCCGCACGTAATCCGTAATATTTCATAAAAGATGGAAATTCTAGTGGCGCCATATTGTGAGAAAGGGCATCCATTTCAGCGATATTTTGCATCTCTTAGTAGATATATTTCACGGACAATTTGACCCACTTTATGGGATTACTCGTTTCCTTATTTAATTTCCTTACGTTACCTTAACTTTGTTTAAAAAAATATATATATTTAATTGTTCTTCTTGTTTCTTTATTAATAGACGCGTACATCAAATTATGTGTATGAAGCTTATTAAATAACCTTTATCCAATTTCACTTCATAGACCTTCAAAAGAATCTTATTTAAATCGAACCTAATCAAAACGGATATCTCAATCGAATGAATCGAGTTTTTTTTTTTCTTCGGGTGATTTGTAAACATTGGACTGATCTTTGAGGCCGTCGGAGTTCAAATTCAAAACACGCCAACGCATAGGGAACCCAATCACTTAGTAGGTCATATCGGTTCTCTCGTAGCGACTAAATTAACATATTTTCCTTTATCAACGAATATGGAGGTCCGACCCGCGCTTATCAAGGACGTTTTAACCGAAAATATACAACAAGGGTGAGTATCTCGCTATGATTCGTTTCGTACAAATGCATCTACGCCCACGAGAGGAAAGATTACGGCATGTTTGAGAATAAATCTTACGAGACAGTTACGTACATTTTGTGGCTAGCTACAAATAAATGTTGCTGTCGGCTCTCCCCCAGTCTGGTTCGAGCAACCACACCCCAAAGAACCGTGGCTCGTCTTGTACACAACCATTTATAAAATCCTTGATTCCGGCTTGGTCATAAAATGCATTCTGATAACGATGAACGTAAATTCAAATAATGCTTCATTAAGATCGTGCTTTCATAATGACTTTCATAACACTAAAATCGTTTGAATTTCAAACACAGTTTCAACGAATCCAGTTTTAACTAGCACTTTATCGCCCGAACAGTCTACGACCTTTTCACGGCTTTTTGATTTATGTGTCTGTCGTACGTTAAAGATTACTTATCTTTACAAACGAATAAAGCTTATTTATCAAGGATATGGACGTCTAACGAAAACAAATCAATGTTTTATTACCATGACTGATGTTTATGGGGTTAATATTATTATCGCAGGAAACAGTTTTCCTTAATTACCTGCCAGTGTATTTACGTACACATGAAACCATTGTTATGGCGACAATTCGTTGATTTCAAGTTTATTTGAATAAGGATTTCAGTAACCAACGATATACGAACATCAACAGTGGCTTCAGTGCAAACATCTAAAAAAATAAAACCATGACACTATTATCCTACCCACAAACATGTTACAATAAACACGTGAAAGTAGATCACAAAAAAGCCAATGCAAATAAATCTTGTAGCCAACAAACCATAATTCAAAATACCCGAGGGGACACTTAGCCATAAACTGTGTCGCCACAATCAAAATTATTGCCTCACCCATCCTTCACCCGTAGACTTCGGAATGAAATTATTATTGAATAGTTACTATAACAATAATTTGGTTGTGGCCAATGCAATTACAGTTCCATTTTACACACCCCAAAATCTCATTGGCGATGATTGCATCAATTGTCTGACATGCGGGTGGCGATGGCTTGTTGATCTCGATATAAATTGTGATGAAATTATGAAAATGTCATATTTATAAGGGTGACGTAATAATTCTCACACCATCTGTGCTTACGATCTGAATTGATTATCTATAGGTACTGACCATTTTCAGTATCCTGGCTAGATGGATATTTTGTAATATATAGCCCAGGAGACAATAAACTAAGCCTGAGGGTGGTGATCTCGTTACATCCCACGGGTGATATAAATAGCGCACAAATTACAATAATGATGAAATTAAAGACAGTGAGTAGCAATATCTACACATACTACACGATAACAATGAAATACACCTAGTGGCAGTAACAGTAGGTGACGTAAAATTGAGTTTCGTTAAAGAATTCGGTTGAAAAGCCGAAAACGTGTGTTGAGAATCGATAGTAAGGACAGAAACGTACACTACCCTACCCTACTAACATAAACGGAAATCCTAAAGCAATATGTTATAGAACAAAAGACCTTATTAATATTCACCCGTAAGCGGTTCCTGATAAGCGGATATTTGTTACATGAGACAGCAGCATGCTATCCTTACATAAACTTGACAATATGGGACCCAAATTCTGTGTATGTCTAGTAATAATCGTATTCATAATGTGGAGCTTCCGTGATGAAACCTTCATATTAAGGGTACGTTGGATTAAATTACTCAATTTACTTGTGACCTTGATATCCTTACATTTTACATATTACTTGGGAAAGGTCAAAGTTCAATAAATATAATTCCTGCTTTGGGTTTCCTAACCTCATTTTATTCATAACATATCTTGACCAAAATATGTGGTTAATAAGACTCGGACAATACAAAAAAGGTAATTGGAAAATAATTGAAATATTTCCATCTCCTAATGGATTAATGTTAAAATGTCTCATCGGCTTATCAAATGATGGGGGTCGTATTCTCGAAATGAAATGTCCCTTTCTTAATGCACGTTCTTTGGATTCCGCTATTCTTTTCTTTCTCATAAAATCTAATAGGATAGAAAAAGATGGAAAATAATTTGTAGAAAAACATAATGCAGGGTTAGAAGTGGCGGGATTCGTGTCAACTCGCAGGTAGATCAATAAAATGGCTGTTTCTTTAATTTTGTGTCTGACGGCACTTATAAAGTCATTAAATGCCCCAAGTCGGGAGAGCCCATTTGGACTGTTACATTCTCGATCAGTTTTTTCTTGACGCTTCCATTTTGTTTACGTTATCTGTTACACATCTTACATCAGAAAACGTGTAGCATCTGCAACTAAGTTACTTCTGATCACTACGATATCCTCCCGGATTTCTCTGAGATTTTATACGCAGGTAACTATTAGTAATAACAACCAAGATGACTACAGTACTTTCAATAGCAGGAAAGGGGAAAAGTAATGGCATAACTAATGGTTACACTTAATGATCATCGGGAACCATCGAGTAGACAATTCAAAACGTTATCATAGAATTACTGAGTCTAGATTAGATACAAAGAGAATGTAGTGCTCCGAATATATTCTCTAATGAGACACTACTACGATATAAAGCTCCGTTAAGTAATGGGACTGAGCGGCGGTACAATAAATATGATCAAACAAAACGTGCAATGGAGGAAGCAGTACGTTGCATAGATAAACGGCTTGGAGCGCACTCATAAACATAGGGAGCCAGCAGTCGTTCTCTAGGCACGAAATTGACTCGAGTGTTCGCGTGTTCGAACCACGTTACCTTAGTAATTGGCATGCCGCTGTAACGCTAGTCTGTCACTACTGCGGCCCTGGCCTGAGAACCGTGGTACAGGCAGTGAACGGCCATGTTCATTGTCAGATTAGATCGGAAGTTCAGTTGATAAGCACGTGTGTAAGCTATATGTGCAGTTTAATCAGTGCTGATGGAGCAAATATTGAATGATTGTGTAGAACGGTTATTTAGCGCTGATAACGACTTTTTCTTATTTATTTATTCAGTAGTAAACATACATCTATAAATTTATGTCGGTGCCAACATGGATTTATACCGTGCACTAAAATCATCAGCTACATAATTTAAAAGTAGTACAGTCGACTGGATGTTGGTGTTACACACTTTGACCTTGACTTGGCCAATCGTAGTTTGGAGTTTCAATAGAAAAAGAGGCCAGTTCGTACTGGTTTTGCTACCAGTTACGTGCGGCTACTGTACAAGTCAAAATATAACAATGACCTTAATCATTTCCTTAGCATGTTAACACGATTGGTTCCCAATTTGAATATAAATTCATCTCTAAAAGCATTAATTACGGAAGAACAAAACGAAATTCGCCATAATACCGCCATTTTATACGTAGCCTTGCGAAGCCAAGATCGAAATCCGTCGATCTGTTTTCAACACGACATTGGCCTTGTCGCTTGTTTTAAAGCTCTACGCTAAGCCTTGAACCGTTCTCTTTGTTTTTAGACAATAAACCCGCTTTGTTGCTGAAGAGGAATCTTCTGACGAAGTCGAGAGTCGATGCTGACATTTTCTAGAATGATGAATGGTACAGACGTTGAGTGTACTCGTGTGTTTATAAGTCTTTTGTTTTCGAGTGTTTTAGTTTATTAAGGTCAGGGGTTGTCAATGCCAGGATTAGTTCGGATTCGTTAATGTTTAACGAAAATGGTTCATTTCAGTTTTATTTACAGCAGTACTTAATTCTAATTAAAGTTTATAAGGCCTATTATTTTCTGAACAATAGTATAGATACATTGCGTTAGCGTATGTATGACAGACCTTGATTGTATGAACAGTTTTAGTAAAATTATATATATACCTCTAACTAGGAAGCAGAACAAAAAAAAACAAAGACAAATTATAGTCTAAATCTCCTAGTCATATTTGGATGCAAATAATGACCTAAGGATTATTTCAATGTTATTGAAAGATCAAAACTAAATACACTCTAAATTTTATAACTAAAATGTTAGAAAACACAAACATTAAAATTATCAGATAACATCTCTTCTTAGAAAACGCACAAGGATATTATTATATATTGCTAAATGATAAATGGTTTTATTTCTGTAAGTAGGTTTGTACAAACACTTTTACACGTCAATCATATTTTAAAAACTAGATGAGGTCGGCCTTTCCTATCTGACTACTCTGAGAAGAAAGGCCGAAACAAACTCAGAGGTCACAGTCTCTTTTAAAGTCCAGACATAATCTTGGTCAGATCATGTGAAGACCATTATAGATTGGTGTCTGAAACGGTCTTTTGAGGAAAAAACATACAGATTGAGCGGACCTGTCCAGTCAGTGCACGCATTTGTCAGTAATCGTGCAGCTCAACTCAGAACTTAAGAACCACAACGATTCGACGAACAATACCAAAGAAAGGACATTTGGGTAGGCTGCATAAGTTACTCAAGCTGCCAGATCGTGATTAAAACTGAAACAATGACCCACTAGTCCTCACATTCACAATAATGAAAATAAATATTATACTTCTCAAGGTATTATAAGTATGCAAGTCGTTGTGTATAATAATCATCAATTGTCAGAGTATGCAACAGAAAAAATAACACAAAAAATACAACATTCAGCATTCATCTTTATTAAAATGGCTTACAATAAATTTAATTGCAGATGCTAGAGAATATATATTTGAATTAATTAAGCTAATAGGTAACCTACCTACTGGAAGATTTGGTGACAGAAAACGCTTCTAGTTTTAATTTCTTAGTTCTGGGATTCATGTCGTAGAACACTTTGTTTTTAAACAGACGAAAACCTACTAAAAAAGGAGAAATTCGAAAATATTTTCATTATTATGCGAAAATCTTTAGAGCACAAAAAAAAAACAATTCATAAAAACAAAAGTTATGCAAACCTTGAATAATTACCATCATGCAATAAAATCGTAACTCTTGTACAAAAACTTTATATTATTTACAAAATCTTGAATACAATCATTCTAGATTTTCAACGAAGATAAGGTTTAGTGCTTACAAAATAAAAAGCTACTCGTGGTCTTGATCTGATATGGTCAGAACAAAAGGCACAAGTGGTTGAAAATACCTTCAAGTGGCGTAATAAGATCTCATTAGTCTTTGATACTGATTTATTACTTTCAAAGCCAGACTTTTGTAACTACATACTTCAAGTAACTAAAAATCTGCCAGTAGACTTGACTCATGATAAATAAGAATTGAAAAAATATGGTTAATATCATTAATCGCATTGAATTTAACTAAGAATATACAAGTTCTTTGTGTAAGTACCTAATATGAATAAAATATGCTGCACAGAAAATTAAATGAAATGTAAACTCTGTAAATTCTTCAAGGATATTCAGGAACTGTATCAAAAATCCCTTGAAAATAATCTAGAAAGCTAATTACATTAATGAAGAAGAAGTCTGTTTATCCTAAAAGCAACAAGAAAATACTCCTAACGACACAAACGCAATGGCCACCGCTATACCAAAGTCGGCTAATTAGTAATTACATTGCAAAACACCAAAAACAGCTAAAATCGTATTAAAACCTAATTATTCACTCGCTGTGTCGCCACAACAGAATGATTTACCAAAAAAGTACAAAAACTAATTTATGTGTCTTCGGGGACGGTCGGGCGGTGTCCATTACACGATATCCTTCTTGATTTATTAACGTGGATATCTCGACGCGAATAAGTATATAATGCTGTGAGGTCCAGTAATGAAATGTGGGAGAGGCTGTTGTTAAAGATGGTCATATAAGACTTTATGGTACAGACAAAGGAATGTTAAGGTGTCTTTAATTAATTGATTTATTGTAGCCACTCTAATAGTCGCACAAGAATAATCGTGACTATCAAGTACCCATATTGGATTATGAGGTAATAACCAAGATTTGTCTTATAGAATAGTATTCTAAAGTTAAATATTATGGGTATGTTAGATGAAATAAAAACAATCCCAGCCTGGTTTGCCCACCACAAATGTACTAATAAATCCAAGGATGGGACAGTAGTTATGACACACACAATGGACAGCGAAGTTTCAATAAAAGGTATGACTAAGCCGATAAACCAGGATGAAATACATCTAAAACTACTTTTGATAAATCCATTTTATAGTCATTATCCATTCTCAGAAGAAAGGGCAAATCAAGCAACACATGTTGCCAACACAAGCTTAATTCGTGTAATTTACTTAGCACTCCATTTCTAAATAATAACATGGCTCGTTTGGATTATTGTGAGGTTGGGCCTAATATGCCATATGTTTAACGCCTCCGTGTCACCTACTAATACGACTTTGATAAATAGGTCGCGACATTATAGGCTACCTAATACCGGAACCCGTACTACGCATTTGTTACTCGCTTTCTTCTTGATTGTATATATTTTCCAAGTCGTTGTATATTTCGATACAAGTTACCATTACTGTCTATCATGCCATTTTAAATAATTAATAATTAGTTATTTTGAATATTTAAAAATCGATGACTAATATGTCAGTTTATTGGGATACGGACAGAAGAATGATGAAGACTTAGATAAATAATAACGTTTTTCTTGAGCTGGGATTATACTTAAGCTCACTAACTCCACTGAGTCTATTGTATGTTGGCATGTTTGCAGTGATACTTTCTTATTCATAATTCCTAGATCTTTCATATTGCTGTCCAAATCAGAATCAATATCAGATCTTGCATCTCAAGGAACTTGAAATTGAGTTCCGTTCCACAATATTTCCAGGTGGCTTTCCCGTGAGTTCCCTCACTCGTACCGTGAGTAGAGGATTTCTTATAATGTGGTTATTCACGCCTGTAGCATATGCTTAATGTTAGAATTTCAATTGATTGACACCGCGTCTGGTTTCACAGTCTTAAGTACCGACACATGTTTGTTTATTGCTCTATGAGTAATGCATTAGAACTAATAAAATTTAATAAGCAAGATGCAGATCGGTAAAGGAGAGTATTGTGTTTGATATTTTGATCGGTTAATTGTTGCGAAACTCTTGCACAGAATACTTTTTACACGACTACGACAAAGCCAAAAGGAAGGGTTACGATTTTTTTGAGGGCCTATTTAGACTACAGAGTTGAAGAATAGCAGGATAATATCATTGCAATACATACATTTCTTGGGAAAACATGCAGAGTCCTTTAGCAATATTTACAATAAGCTTCCCAAATAGCTGGAAAGAGCTAAGAGTAGTAGCATTTAAAAGGACAGTAAAATCTTTTTTAGCTAGTATAGCATAATGATGTGGATGAATTTTTAAGGGACTCGTTTTAAATTGACATGCTCTTTTATAAATTAATTGAATCTGAAACGTATGTAATGTGATAATGTTTGTATTGAATATTTTGGACCTACGTTGACATTATTATGTTTTTTATTTTTGATAACTGAATAATTGACAATTTTGTATATGAATCAATCAATTTATTTTTATTTGTTATTTATGTCAGCATTGTCAATGTTATTTAATGTTGTTATAAATTGTTTAATTCTAGTTTTGTTTAATATTTGCACACCATGACAATATGGTAAACATTTTAGTACAACTCCATGTACTTATTACACCTTGCATGCATTTTTTATAATTGTATGTACACACATGTTTGAGAAAATAAAGTTATCTAAATCTGAACATTACTCTAACTAACTTATTCAAGTATGATGCAAAAAAAAATTGCACAATTTTTGCTAACTGGTCTAAGATGTCTTATAGGAATCTTTAGACCAATACAATACATGATACAACTACTACTGGGCTATTAATGTTGCACTTCGGCAAAGTTCTTTGAGGAAACTTTATTTACTACTATACTATATTTACAACAAACATTATTTGACCCTAAGAAACTATCTATAGGTTTGTAACCATGTTGTGAAAACTGTATCAATCTTCCCTTCGTTATACGTTGCATCCATGACCGTACCTTCCTCTTCCGAAAACGGCAGCGGAAATCATTACGCCACGAGAGAAAAATACATTAATTACCATTACTTTTACGGATTCAAAGAGTATTTAGTTTCATTGTTATTAATTCGTTTTACTCACTGCAGCTACTATATACCGGTAGTTCACACTTGATGCAACAGGTGGCGCTGGTGGCTATATACGGCAGTTCTCAGGATTAGCGGGTGGATTTCCTATGGATGTTTTTTCTTGGCTGTTCGCATCAATGAGATATGTATTATTATAGGGGAATAGCGTTGTAACGGAGTGGAGAGGGTTTTTTGTTTTATTAATAAATGGGGATTAGATTATTTGGAGTACCTATATGTTTACAAGACAAGTTTATTAAAAAAAAATGTGTTACTTTAAAAATGGGCAAGTATAGATTTAGGTGTTTTATCCAACACTTTAATGTTTTTATAATAGCACTTACCAAGAAATTTATAACAAATTAATATTTATTCACATGGGTGATGTAGGTTCATTGCTGAAGAGAAAACAAGCTACCAACTACCACACTGTTTAAGTAACTCCCAGGTGAACACTACAGACAAACGAAAAACAACAAAACAAGAAACAAAACCACAACAAACAAAATCAATTTTCGCGATCTAAACAATAGACGCACTTAGGTACCTATGAAACTCACGATTAATATCAGAAACGCATCAACACACATCAAAAACGTCAAACAAAATCACTCATTCACACTAATCTAATCACACAGTCGGCTTCCGTAGTACATTCCCACAGTTACACACTGTATTACATTAGGTAAAAGTCGAATACAATAGGTCCAAGTCCATACAACACTGTGGGTGGTCGAACGTTGCACCTCACACAACGGTCCACTCATTATATCATAACTAAGCTCTTTATCCCGAACGTAATGGCAATGAACACAGTGCTAATTTTACTTCATAACACTCTGTTGTTCCACTTATCTCTAAAGAACTTTACTAAAATAAACCAGCCTTGTTGCCTATAAAAATAACCACGTGGATATCATTAGCTTATCGCCCTACTTCGAATTCCAACCAGGCAATTCTCAATTTCAACATTGCAAATGGGATCCGGTATGGTCTAGTGGCTAGGATACCTGGCTCTCACCCAGGAGGCTCGGGTTCGATTCCCGGTACCGGAAGAATCTTTTTACAGTTTTTATAACATGTTTTGCTTTGAATACCTCGTTGTGATTGTTAGTCACGATAATAACGCGCATTTTATACGCATGGAGGGAGATTACTAACCGGGCGTCATATTGTTGGTATCGCTCATCTTTCTGAGCGGTAAGCAAGAAAAATAGGAACAAGAACCAACCACTGATTATGGAGATAAAAAGTGAGAATTTGAAAAGGTTTTTGCCATAACTTTCTTGGGAATTATTTCTCTTTGTTTACGTCTATTGTTGTAAGCGTTGCGTATACAGTACGGAACAGATTAAAATGTATGGACTTTCCTTATCCGATCGCCCATCTAATCTGGGGCTTAACGAGACGTGCTAAAATATTATCGTTGCAGGAAGTATTAGGCCTCCTTTATCCTTTGTCTAGACTCTCATTAACACGTTCCACAAGGTTCGTAGACAACACTCGAGAGCCGTTTAGTTTTTATCTTCCTTTTTTGGCGCCATATATGTTTTTCAATATCCTATAAACGTCTGCCATGAATTTATTAGACACCTGAATGCATTATACAGCGCATCCTATTTCCTGTTAAAGTTCAGATCGTGTTGAATTCTCCGCATGACTAAAACGATTGTTTCGAAAATTCGAACGCTTGATTTTTTTTTCTCTAGAAATCTTTCTCGGAACGGTGATATCAAAAAGCGCAAAATTTGCATGAGAAATTTATTGGATCCCGATTAGTGACGGAATGTTTCGCTCCTACATCAGAATATAATTTAAATCTGTCCCTGTATTACAATATGGAGACATAATTTAGTAGGGATTCTAAGAATGTTTATCCATTCGAATGATTTAGAGATATTAAAAATATTCTAATACCGGTAGAGTCCCAAATCCTTGATTAGTCATTAATAGGTTTTCGATTGTTAATCTCTACCCGTTTAAAATATGTTTCCAAACGTTTATTATTGTTGTTATTTATTACTTTGGTTCCCCGAACTTATCTGAATGTTTCATCGTGGTATTACTCATCATTAGATTCATTTGTTTTATTAATACTTACTTTTTACGTTTAGTCATTTGAGTTATGTCGTTATATGTTATTTTAATGACGATGCTACTGCTGTTTTGATATTAATGTGTGTCTCTTGTAATTCATGGATACTTTAAACTTTGAAATCTTCGAATTAAATACATATGGGTAACGTTTCACTGCAAGGTACCGTGTGCGCTTTTCTAGTGTCAGATTAGATTTGAAAGATAAGTTATTTGTAAGGCGAATGATGATTTATGCTATCAATTATTACCTTTATTTCATTGTTGTAATGTTTATACTTAGACCACAATCAGGATTCAAAAGGCTTCCAAACGAGTTTAAAAACTAAGTTCTATACCTAATTATGCTTGGAATTTAGCTACATTATAATATACGTTTAGTTCTCGGAACCATTTATCTATTTCTAAAATTCCAGAAAGCACAATTATTCTTTAGCAAATACTGAGCGTACAAACCAGATCGCGTTCAACAGCGTCAAAATGTAAATCTTAATCATTTACTGCACGCATTTCCTCTCTCAGACCTGTTTCATTATAACCGAGATCTTTCGCCGCATCTGATGTTTACATTATAGCTTTATATCATACCGGTTGGGTTGATATACCTTTTTCTGCTACATACCTACCAATCAAAATTATTAAGTAATTTGCATATTATGTATTCGTAATGCTTACTTAATATGTTTGTAATTGAAGTGACATCCTATGCCATTAGTGAGCTTTATATACTCGTAGGTTTGTTTGAGTGATTGTCTATATGTAGGTAATTCAGGGTTGATCATGATCATCATAGTGTTTATTTGTTTACGCGTACTATATACCTATTCTTGGTATGGCTACAATAAGGCTTAAAGTGGTATGGGATAGTTTTTACCGTACGATTCTATTTTAGCGATGATTCATTAGGTCTCAGCGTGAACAAGCATTATCTCTGTCTTTTGTGTTTAGTAAAATGTCTTCACGTTCCAAAATCATTCTGTGAAACTTATTTAACTAATGTGCGAGGAAAATCACGGTTCAATGTCTTGTCGTGCGCACCACGCGATCTATTCATCATTCCAATACTTACTTTTTGGAAACAACAAAAGCACTGACGCTAAACACTTCCATTATTATGTCCTAAATAGACAAAGCAACTTTGTTCGAGACAAAAGGAACAAATAAAAGGTTGTCGCCATTAATTTATATACTTCTGACATTTTTAACGGTGCATCTTTTGTCGTCTATTGTAATGTTACAACTAAATCCCGTGGAGGCGAAAAATTTGCGCTCTGCGTGTGTGCAGTCGGTATACGCGAAACAGAATTGTACAAAGGAGTGCTCATTTTCATTTACACGTTTCGCTTTCGGTATAATTATGTGTTTTTTTTTTCGAATCGAATTCGAATTAGTAACGGTGCAGTGTCACCTGAGCCGACAGACGGGACCTCACATCGAACAAAGACGCGTATTTTGGTCGCTCAAACGACCATTCACTACTTATAATAAAATATTGTGCGCTCTGTTCGGACCCCACGGGAATTTGTGAGACTCACCAATGTTACTTTTTTATGTTCATACCTCACATTATAATTGTAAGATACGATGTTTATGTAATTATTTACGACCTTAAAATCTCGAGGACATAATGCATGGCCGTGAAATACGCATGGCCTACACATAAAAATAAACAGTAAAGTACATAAAGGCACTGAGGCCCCAACATGATAACCAAGACATTGGTTAAAGGTCCGTTGTCGACGAAACATAAGCAATAAAAAAAACTACAATTTTTGATTACAAAAGAAGAACATTCTTATTCCAAACGAAATTCTCACAAGCGGTACATATCTTGAAGACTTAACAAGTTCTTGCAGTTTATGAGGTGCTAAGCACTGTTCCATACGACCTCCGGCTTCGCGCGCTCGTAACCATCCACCGTCGACCTACTCGTAAATGAGTTCCCCGCACGAACGTCGCAAACTAAATCTTTTACATTCACAATTCACTTGCCAAACCGAATAATAAAGAAGAAGAAACCATAGAAAAATATTGGATCATGTTCAACGCCAGCACATAAAGTAAGTCGAGAATAATCTTGAGCGCCCCTGGGTAATGGATCCTACAGTTTACGACGTGCTAAACTCTCCCTGGTATGGATGAAGTAATGTTCATAACACTGAACTGTGTCAAGACTGAGTTTCCGAGTTCTTGACACGTTGGCGCTCTCACTACGGATTTAGATACCTGCACTCACTGCAGTATAACACAGTTATGTCATCTCATGAAATTTCGTTTGTTCGAAAACAAACTCTTGGTTTTAATGTATAAGTGTTCGATTTAGATTCACCCCTTTTGGAAGTAAAAAGCAAAAGGGAAAATTATTGCGATTCGTTGTTGCTTGATTTTTACATCCCGCTGGGTGTCGTTGTCGTGAGGCGTCGCCGCGTCGTCTGTACAAGACACACACAGCGCCAGCACAAAGCGAAGGAAACGCTTAACGCACACATTCTGGAGATCAAAGAACGCGCAATCTGTGTGAAAAAAATAACGTTTTGGTCCCAAAAGGGCGGACCCGTTTACGCGACCCAATTCACGCGAGCGGTTCGGACGACGAAGAAATTGAATTGAAACCAGCCCGAACAACAAATTCAAACGCGTATCGAATTGTTTTACGTTTGACGAATTCGCATTTGGAAAATTTTAAATTCGTTACAATAGGCTATAATGATGCAGACCCGCTTCTTTGTCTGTATCAGAATGTTGTAGGGCACAAAGAATTCGCGGTATGCTCTTTAACTGCAAAGTTTAACTTTTTAAATATGTGTTCGATATCGATCGTGTGGCGATAGCTGGGATAAAGTGGACCGCGTTTTTTGGAAGTTTGTGATGCCAAATTCCCTCTACGCTGTCGCCAGTAACGACGTTCGCATTCCGAAATTAATTCAACAGCATTCGTACAAGAAAATTATTTGAATTGCATTATTAAGCTTCGTCCTGTCTTTGGTATAAGTTAAACGTGGCTCGTGTGATGTTGTTGTGAAGAATCACCTTCACTTTTCTGAGAACATTAATCATATCATAAAGAGAAAATTGCCTTCCGAGATCGTCGTACATTTTCTTACGATGTTATCAAGCTCCTTGCAGCTACCATTTGTTAGTGTCTTGTTTAGATCACATCTGCTAAACTTTATTAGCTTACCTTTTGACAAAAGCCAAGTTGATGGAGGCGCGTATCAAATCGCGCGATTCAACGCGCTCCTTAGCGCAGCTGGTTTGGGCGAAACGAATTTCTACTATTTATTGTTTGAATCTTTCTTATGCGTTATTTATGAAAATCTATAGTCAGTTTGCCACGGTACCCTGGCGGACTGCTTCACGGGAAGTGTGTCACCTTGCCTGGAATTAGTAACGCGTTCCAGCTGATGCATGATACATGGACTGCATGGTCTTTGATCTTGATTTGAAATTGTTGGTGTGTCGTCTTTTAGTGATTGATTGGGGACTTCTATTACTGTTGGGTAATGGTGTCTACAATTTCTGGTATTAATTCGTTTGACTTGTATGTATTTATTATTTGGTACCTAATATGTATTTGATTGCACATGTTTTGGTTGTTTATATATCTTTTACTTTCTTAGCTGTTTTTTTACTTTTATTCAAACAAAATCCCAAAAGCACAATCATTTCAGAATTTCAGAAAACAAAAGAAATTGTTGAAACTTTGGACCACTTTTACATAGATGTAGAACTTCAAATTTAAGAAATGAAGCAATTTTTTGCTACATAGGTACGCTTGCATCAGCATCGAGTGAAAGCCGTGGAGGTACGTGGAAACGATCTGCCAAGTTCTCATCGGCTACCTTATTACGTCGCGTCGGCCGCCGCTTCGCCCGTTACATCGACCGCGCACATCCCAGACCGAAGTTTTTTGCCGCACGGTAGCTGCACCGATTTGATTGCTCCACTTTTTTCTCTCCTTTTCAAATAAACCGAAGTAATTGTTTGTTTTAAGACCCGTAGATTGCGTCCGCTGTACGGATTTGTTCCAGACATTTTCGGTGTTAGAAAATAGAGACTTCAAAACGGTTGAGCGAATCCAATGTTTCGACGTAATCTTCTCAGTTGGGTTACATCGTTTTCTATGTAATTCCGCTTTAACTTACAAAAGCAATGTTTTGATTTTAAATGTGAAATTAATTCTAAATTACTGAGCGACGTCTGCTTTTTACTCCAGAGCAGGTAACAGGAAACAGGTTGTCTGACGTTAATCCCACAGCGAGCGCGTGTGTGCGTGTCATGTTGTGTAATCAGAGCTTTGAATGCGTGCGTGTAGTGTGGACGTCGCCTGGTTTTTATGCAGTTGAGAATCGAATGCCGCGGGGCTATCAAGTATCGTTCGACTAATCACATTATCACCCATCTCTCTTCAACTAGTTGCTGAGCTCGAGAGGGAAGATCTGCAATCTTTGAGAAGCCGTCTATGATATCACGATATGTGTTAACCCCGCAGTAGGTTGTTTAGACCGCACTCGTTCATCAGATCGTTGCAATGTTCAGAATGAATCTTTATGATTTAGTTCCCTGGAGGCGCTCAACTAGGAGTTTCTCAGGCTACTGGCAACTGGTTTGTTTCCGACATTACTAAATAAGGCGTTCATATTTGCACCTCATATTTTGCAGCGGACGAGTTATGAGAGGATTTTATAGGATCCATTTTGATTTAGATTGCGTAAACCTGTGAGTATCTGTAAGAAATGATCGTATAACATGAAATTTAATGTCAGGTTGAGAAAAACGGTTGACGTGTGATTTCTGCCTTTTGCGGGGTTTCCGTCTTGTCTATCGATTACAGGGATCAAACGAGTAAGTCTCTTACAATGTTCAGTATTGGAAATAAAATGCTTACCCAAAATAATACTCATAACTACATGTACCTAAATCAAAATTTGTCCCCTCCGTTTACTAAACAATATGAGGCCTCAATAATCCTCAAAAAGCGCAGGTGATTAAAGGTGGATTGGTAGCTTTATATCACTTTTCACATCAATGGCGTGGTAAATCCAGTGTAAAGCAGGGTCGCCTTGACTGAAGGCTGTCAGGGGACGATTATGGAAAGACAGGGGAAAGTAATCCCTGTTCCTCTCTCACTGTCCCCTGCGTTATCAGCGAGATTTTTTTTTGACGTGACAATCTGGTTGTTTCATCTCAATATGGTCTAACGTGATGCATAATGGTTTTCTAGACCGCAAAAAAACTCTAGAAGGATGGATTAGTTGCATTTTTTTTTAAAATTTAAAATAACATATTCGTATTTTTCTTATTTATCTAAATCAAGCGAAATTGTTTCATTGAAGACCATATTCCAATGACTCGTCTATAATTTACCAGATCATTGAATAAGTATCTCTTCTATCCCAAAAATTACTATTCCACCAAATTAGATTAGTCAAACTTGAACTTAATCATTGTTATAAAACCCATAGCCTCAAATACAGTCCCGGGACTTTGTTTACTCTATAATTAAAATAATGGCCCTAATTTCGACCACTTCCAATAAGTCCTCCTTTTACCTGCGTTGACTGATTGGCTAATGGGCCTGAAAAAAAAACATTTATTTTTCATCTAGCCACTTTTTTATCCCAGCTTTGTTTTCTTAACGATTAGGAAGAGTTTAGTGTTTGCCTGAGAAACATACAGAGGGTTGTTGTGCCCCGACAAATTAATTTGCTTTTTTGCTGCGTTTTTGGAACATGTGCTAAGGTTTGCGGTGACAGGGTACGTTACAAAAAAGGCGTTGACCTGACAATGTTATCAAAATGTTGGTGTTTCCCAGCGGTTCAAGTTCCCGGTATAAAATCTTATATTTCGTAGACATTGCGTTAATATATGGTGATGTCAAACATGATTTGGGTGCAGAAAAAATAATTGTCATGCGAAATGATTAGGTATAAAAAAATATTGACTGTTTCATTTTAGTATTAACAAAAGAACAATGATTCTTGTTGTTTTATGGTGTAGGTATCTTATTGAACTAACGCAAAAGCCAATAAACGTAGCATCTATTTCATCATCTATATTGCTCTCCTTTACACAGAGCGAAATTCCCCTTTCAGTACCTACGCTACCAAGATGGTTTTAAAAGATGCAATCATGTAAAAACATCAAAGGTTGCAAGCCTCATCTACTCATTTCGCTCAACTAACTTTAGCATATTGCGTGAAATGCCAAACAGGTGTTTCTCTATTAGGATCAGAGAAAACAAACCTTTTGCTAATATTTGTTGCCTAATATTGTCTCAGTCAGGAATATTTTACTATTTGTCTGCGAAATATGATAATTAGACCACTGGATGCTGGGAACGAAATAGTATTGTATTGTCATGTTAAATACAAAAACGTTTGTCTAAGCCTTAAAGAATTTAATATAAAATGTTTTGGCTATATGCTTATGATAAAAAAATAGGGCAGGATTAAGTACCTATTGAATTATTGTTATCATAAATTATTTTAATATCAATGCTCTTGGGGTTCAAATTATTAACTGGTTGTGACAAAGGTGGGATTTAGCGGCCAAAATAGTTTGTTATTTCAAACAAATTATTCATCATCAGAATGGATGTGCTTTTAAGATGTCTATTGTGGTTTAAATACAATTGGTTGAATCATAATAAATGAAAAAAAACTATTTTAATATTCATATAATATTAAAATATTTTTTTTTCATTTATTATGATGGCTACCTGATATTGTAATAACAGTTACGTCACTGAATATTAGTGTTTAAATCATGACACTATTTTTAAATTTATAGCCAATATAGGTAGGTACTTACTTAATAATATGAAATCCTATATCAGGCCCTTATTGGCTTCAATAGTCCTGTCAGTAATACAATAACAGCATCTAGATTTATTAAGGTTTAATGTGTACTGTAAAGTAATTCTTAATGCAGAATCAATAAAGTATTAACTGACATAAAATTCTGAAGAAATCACATTCGAAGCATACCTAAAACCTAACTTCACTGTCCAATACCTAGGTATTTGCCTCTTAAATACAGATACACAAATACCTTATAATTTTCAAATAAAACCTACCCAGTAATCCACATCGTGAACCACAAAAAGGCCAAGATATTAATCCGGCGAACGTCGAACAAATTCCCGACGTGTCCCCCAAAAACGTACGGTAACGACATAATGACAGCGATGCAACGTATAAAATGAGTCTCTATCCCAAATAGTCCTGGATTAATGTCGATTTAATTAAACCTGTATAATTTTGGTCCCTGATCGTAGTGACGATGGAGGCGGCACGTGATCAAATTTCGGTCGGTACTAACTTGAGAATTAAACTGATGGTTGTTTGTGTGTATGTGTGTGAAAAGGTTGAAATAAATACGAATCAAACTAAAGAATATTCTATCCTTGAATGTGAAAATGCTCTTGCGTCAAACAATTGATGTAGAAGATTGATTTAGAATCAAAAATTATATGTCTTGAGCAACCATGACGATCAATGCTTGTGCCTTATCTGAATGAAAAGAGGACTTTTCCCTGCGGTGTGACAAAAGTGGGCTGGTGTTATTATTTATGCCAAATATGGAATATATGCACTAGTTTAAGAAGCGTGGAAAGTAGATAGCTACCCTTTTGAGTAATAAAGTGAAGAAAATCACACTCTCTGTTAAAAAAACATATCTTCAATCTAAGTTATTTACTTAGTTTTCCACCAAACAAACACAACTTCACAATCTCACGCAAACTAAAACAAACACCCTTATCCAAAATCGCGCATCCACGGCATCCACAAATTCCATATTCAAACATCCTGCAATAATCGAAGGTTGCGTGGGCAACCCCAAAGAAAGGTCCGTATTGTAGGCGGCCCAACTTTATCAAATTACAACCTGTGCTGTTTTGTGCCGACAAAGGCTCTAAGGCCCTCCTCAGTCCACCTTTTGAGCCCAGCAATTTGAGTGATGCAAGTCGTTCGATAGTTTTAATTTAGAAACGCCTGACTGCGTGCCTGTATTTAAGTTTATGGCTTTGTTGGACATTGATTGTTTTGTTATAGTAGGCTATTGTGCATACTACCTACGGAGAGTGACTGATTGTGGAGGTAGTTAGATTGAAGCTGCAACTATTGATACTAGACGTTCTAATCGAGCCTTGGTACCATTTTTTGTAACCAGTAATTTGGAGATAATATTTCTGTAAAAACAAATGCAGATCCGTTTTAAATGAACCTACTAATAACAGTATTTACGGATGACAGAATCAGGCAGTGGTTGCATAAAATAAAACGGATAAATCCACTAATGATAACGCTCGGCTCCACTTCATCAAAAGGATCCTTCCGTTAAAATCGGGCAATATTCAATTTCATTTCTAATTCCCTTTCAAAAAACGTGTCTTTTTACTCGAAAGTAATATTTGCGAAACCGAACCTTTCCTTTCCACAAAAGAATGAAACGAGGAAGAATGAAATGCCGACATAAGCTAATTTACTTTTAATAGCTCGTACCCACTCGTAAAATACTGCTAACACATGTTATTAGGGTCCATTTCCTCCGCACAAATCTTTTTTAACCTAATTAGCTCAAGCAAATATTTTTTTGCTCGAACTTCTAACCTTAATAGCTACAATTTCACGAAGACCCCACAAATTTTAATATAAACAACTCAAAAAGTATTAAGAGCACACAAAAAACGTTCACACCCAATTTGGACTGTTATTAAAGTATAAAATAATCTCTAAACTCCTTAATAAAACAGAAAACTATAACAAAAAGTCCTTCATACCTGTGAAATCTGGCAACACCCCTATCGAGATTTCGAAACAAAGTAGAACCCTTACTCGCTTAAAATACGGTTCAATTTTCCTGGAAAATAATCTCCTGGCCAGCAAATAAACTTGATATTCTATATTGACCTACGGCTCATCTGTTTTCTGTGAAGAGTTAATATTAGGTCCCTGCCACACGACAATGAGATTACGGCGCGATCAGTTTGTTTTACGCAATCCATACAAAATCAGTGACACGGAAATAATGGCTGTTAGCAGCGATTAGCATTGCCACGGAACAGCCTAATTACTTACAATTAAATGTTCGAGGGAATGTTTTAGTAATCGTTATTGCGAAAGTCTTGCCAATGGTAATTTTAAAGGTAAATAAAGTCAATTACAATTGAGTTTATGATACGTCACTTGTATTATGAAATCATGCTGTATTTGTTCTTCATCGAGTCAAACAGTTTTCAAGAGAATTTTGCTATTTCGATAATAATATCTAATAATGCCAGGCTATTCTTGTCTTACAGCAAAGCAAATATATCTCCTCATACATAGAAGGCACGACCATTGATCACCACCCTTGCTCAATACGGTTTGAGGATTTCAGACTGGTTTCCTCTCGATGTTTTTCTTCATCGGTGTCAGTAATGTCCCATATAAACTATTTCAAACACAAAGGAAACCAAGCTCTGGAAATATTATTATGTGTTAATGAGAGCAATAAATGAGTTTATTACAAGTTAAATTTAAACAAAGGTGAGATTATAAAATGCACTAATGAGGCCGTCAGTTTTTATAGCATATGAACACGTTCTTAATTAAATAAACACTTATGAGCACTTATAAAGTTAACTATCTGTCCTTGACCATACTCGCGTGAAACTATCAAAGTAGGTATCAGGCAATAAAAACGTCCAGCAAATGATCTGCCTAGCCGTATCAGCGTGATTGAAACATTAACATTGCAGCATTATCTTTTATAATTTTTAACAAAACATCAGCCCATAGCTTAGCATAATATGCTTGCTCGTACATTCACGTCGTAACAACATAGAGTTTACAGTTGCTTGCCCATCAAACATTCCGGAACAACAGTGATAATGCACAAAACATACACTGTATGCCCTTTCTGATGATGCACATAATATATGAATGCACTACGATAAGTTTCAAATCTTTCTTCCAGACACCTATCTACTTAGACTAGTATTAGCATTGTAACTAAACAGTGGTTCATCGATCGCTCATACATTTGACACAAAATTTTTGACAGGACATGAGAAATGTCAAAATTTTTGACAGGACATGTGAAATGTCAAAATTTTTGACATTCGGCACGATTGCTCTGCAGAACCGCTTCCATCGAGCGACTGTATAGTAGTTAGACTGTGGTAGATATTATACAATTATTACACAACGAACTATTTACACTAGGTAGTAAACTAAATGACTATACATAAAATACAAAAAAAGGACACTTAGGCATCGAAGTACCTACTCGTCCACATTGCAGTCATTCGAAAATGTGCCCAGAAGACTGGTAGATATTAGTTTGATGTTCCTATTGATTACTGAGCACTACCGATCTTTATTACAAATCTATTGGGCTGTAAAACTTTACTGATTGTGATCGTGCTTTCAGATTTGAAGGTACATAATATTCAGTCGGCACTGTTTCATCGTCTTTAAAATGGGATATTAGCTCAGCCTACTTGAATATCTTACTGTTGATTGTCAAGATTATATCTAGAGAAGAATTGCGGAGGTCAAATGGCTATCGCTACGACAACCGTTATCGATACCTATGTAGGTAATGCTGTTTCTGTAATAGGATACTGCAGTATGTCTGAACACTGTCTGCTCTTAAAAGAATTGTAAAACTTATAGTCACTAATCGAGGCAGGAATTGGTGATTGTAGACTTTAATGTCTGTCTCCGGTCATACAGAAATAAAGCTTCTTTCGCATTCGAGTTATACAGGAATACTTCATACCATTGGCCAGTTAGCAAGATGGTCGAGAGGCTGTCTACCCTTGGTGCACCGGATATACCTTCTTTAAGTATCGCCACTACTCGAGGCTAACCTAAGTGTATTCCCCATCTCAAGTGCCCTTTTGCCCAATAGACATTGCAACCTGCTTCATAAGAAGCGGCTGCTTGCTTATATTCTGCTGCTTCATAGGTCTAAATGTTATCAACTTAACACACATAAATAAAGGATTTTTTTGAACACGAGAATACAGTAGAATACTGACTTCTAAGTCACAGGGTCCCCCCTAGTTTAGGAGGCAGGGTTTTCACTATTTATGCAACCTTTGTTTCCCAAAGTTATGTCCCTGTTTGAATTGTATATCTTTGTATATTAAGGTTTTTGTGTTAATAAACTTATTTTTATTCATTTATTTTATATCTATTTCTCGCTTATACGCAGTCCCTCTAAGTGTGCATTTGGCATCATCGGGCAGCTTGTAACGCAACTCCAATCCATGACCTCCGTGCCCAATAAACTAGTGACTCAATTAGCTCTAGTATAAACTGTGAATTAATTTAGATCATAAATATGTTTTTACGTACCATAAGTGGCAACACGCAAGCTACAACTTGATAATAACTTGCATAATGGAACGCTCACACCTGCACCTTGCACGCGAGACTTGAAGCAAACATAACCGTGTTCAGCAGTGTATTATTGTACCTTACATTTTATAATATGTTTGCTCACAGTACCACACACATAAATTTAGCTTCTATAGATGTACAAAATTGAACGACCAAAGCTTGATAGCAATCCCTTATTTTTGCACCAATCTTGAGTCTAAACGACATTGTCTCAATTAATTCCTGCCTGGGTTCATTTAAACTCAAGTAGTTAAGGTTAAAAAGTGGTAGAACGACGAATGTTTTCAATTGATTTTCTAAATTGTGTCATGGTTCTTGGACTCTAACATAGCCACTCCCTTACAACAAATTGGAAGTAATTAAGCCCGTCTGTTTTCATAACAATGTTTGGCTTTTGAGATTTTCGGGTCAATTTAATCGAAGCAGTATGTTAGGTTGAACTTGAAATACATTTTTTGTGACGCAAAGCCGTGGGAGAGCCCAAAAGATTCAAAGTCGATAAAAGTTCACATGAATAAAACGATTCATCTGTTTCTGTAACAGTAATTGGAATTCAACGACTTTGCAACGGTCAAACTTGACACTCATTATTTTCATATCAAGAGTTAACAATCTAAGGATTTGTTTAAACCAGACGGCGTTAAACTAAAAATAAATGTTAACAAACACCGTGTCGGGTTTGGACATGTTTTTATTAGACCAATTCCATTCACCTCTGTTGAACCTCATAAGGAAGTTTACCCAAAGCGTTCTTCATTTTTTTTACAAAAAAACATCAAGTTTCATTATATTTTATCTGACAGCCCACATGATACGGTATTAATTAAACACAGCTCGGACTCATGAATTATCATGAGGTTAATAGTCACCAATGAGCTTGGAGTAATTATGTAGATGAAGCTCTTTGCGTGCGCGCAGCGGTGGGGTGGGGAGATGTGCGCGGCCTGTCTGCGCGATAAGTTGCCAAAGATTATGAATATCGTTTCAATCAGAATCGAAAAGAATACAAACATTAGTCACTTTCATTGACCATTAGCTACCATTCGATAGTTACAATCTAACTAAAATGACTTGTAAGATAATGATATTTTTAGAAGACCCTGAGGTTCAATCCTTTTTAGCACCGTTGATGGAGATCGACAATGTGTGCAAATGATTGAACCTGGGTTTTCAAATGTGTAAAGTAGATTTTAAAACTTTTCTAATTAATTTATAAAAGTGAATGGTTGACTATCGTAAAGTTAAAAACCTTTACGATAAACTTGAAATACTTAATATTTATTATTTACCAAATTTCTCTTCTTTGTCTATCTCTTTCCCCTCCCTGTTGTCTAATCAAACATCCATGACTGACTAAATCATCCAAATGTGTGTGTGGGTGAGTACCCAAAATTTTACGGACATCTCCTAAAAAACAAAACAATCTCACCGCTCATCTTCAAATATTCATAATCTTTGACGCCCGCGCAGGAGGCGGGCCCAACTCGACGCTTCGCGCGCATCGTTCGCGTGCCGGCGTGCGCGCCACCCAAGCGCGGCTACCGGCCGTAATCTCTCAGATATACCCCACCTATGAGTGACGTCATCACAATGTTTAGGCATTGCTTTTTGTTTGAGGTTATCGGAAATTGAGACGCTAAATGATTAATGTCGATTAAAAGTAAGATTTACTAAGTAGTATTGTCTCTGCGGCCGATAGGTGATGAAATTATTAATGATATCACCGAATTAAGGTACAATAGGCTGCACGTGAGTGGTAACAAGATTAATATATGAGCTGGCTTATTATTCTATTGAAACTCCGTACTACGCTAGGCTCCGTACTACGCTACGCTATTCATACAGGGTTACTCGTAATTCCACGTATTTCCGTCAGGAGCTGTAAAAGGGCCAAAATGCAACAAATTGAACCCCCCATAGGTATGGCCGAAATTCAATATTTTTGAGATATAAGAATATTTCGATATTTACCCAAAATGTTACATGTAAGTAATTCCAAATAATAAAACTACATATTGAATGGGTACCATTTAAAATGATATTGTAGCTGGCACTTCAATTAAGCTATGAACATAATTAAAAGTACTTACTTAATTCTACAAAATAATTAAAATGATAAAAAAAAAATTGTTTTACTTATTTGTTAGTATTTTTTTTAACGATAAAACATTTTTTGAAGCCTAAATTATAAATATCGGTAAGATATTATTCTTAAATGGCTCATCATTTTAATTATTTTCTTCACTAAAGAAGTGACGTCACGTCTTTCGTGGCTTTTTGTTGATTAAAAATATTTATGATTCTTAGTAATCACAGATCAATAAAGAAAGACGCGGAAACGTAAACTCATCAGCTCTTAATAAAAAAGCTTTATTATAAAGGTTTTATTTTTGGTAATTAAAGGTGAATTAAAGAGGTTATCAGATATAATAAGTCACTCCTTGGGCCCTGCCCTTTGAAGTTGGGTAATTATGGTTGTATCATATATTTCATCTATCTATTATTATTATTTAACCATTTATGTACACACATATATAAACAGACAAAAAGAAAAATTGCTACAAAGGTGATGCTTATTTCTAATGAAATCTCTTCCAGCATACCTGCGATAGGATAGTAGATTTAAGGCTGATTTTTCAATAGTCAGATATATTTAATCTGAGGAATAAATACTGTGGTTTTAAGTGTCAAACTGTCAGATTTATTCTTCAGTTAAAAGTTATGTGACTATTGAAAAATCAGCCCTTAGAGATGTAGAAAGAGCGTGTGTAAGAGTAAAAGAGAAAATAAAGTACTTTCACTCTTCTTTTAAAAACTGCAACAGTTTGGCAGTCCCTAATGATAATAATCTATCTATATAAATAAAAAATTAAATGCAGTTCGTTGGTAATGGGAAATTTACACTAAGTCGATTTTCGTCGTGCAGCTGGTCGCTTACGAAATCGCCTCCCAAGTCGAATCGCCACCCCATTTACACAGGTCGATAAAAATCTCAGGTGACTAGTTCATTTTGCATCAAAATGTCTACCTTCATGCGGCGGGCGATCGTTTACGACTGAGTATTTCCACGGTCGATTATAGTCACCCGCTGCAAAAAAAAATGTCCGGAGTATTGAAAAATTCGGGAAATTTGGAAAGTGCTTTTTTCTATGGGAATTGAAATTTGGACAGGGCAACGTCTGTCGGGAAAGCTAGTATATCATAAAAATATGAGGAGGATAGACTCATTACTAAAAGAATATCTAATGCAATTTATGCTAGATATTCAACTGTTTAACTACGTTGAATTTAAGAAACAAGACACTTAACCATGCATTCTAGAGTATGAATAGCAGTTTCCTATTATGAATATTATATCACAAAGTTATGAAGCGCTGCAAACAAACAACAAAAGAATAGCGATGAAATAAAAAAGAGTAGTCACGATCGTCAACTGTCACAATATTGTTATATAACGGAATCATGATGAAAAACCTAACAATTCGATTCGCTATTTGCATGAAAAACACAATCATTTGGACCACTTTCCTTATAACATCGACTGGATTCCAATAAAGCAATTCATGCATATTTTACGGTCTATTTCATAATAAATATTTGACTAATAGCTGTTGTGCTTTTTATTTTTGAAAGTGCAATGTAAGAGTTACCCCAACTTCCTACTGTAGATTTGGATATTATACGAAACAAGTTATCAGCATAAAATTCTCTAGTAGTTACAATTTATATAAACATATACAACACGTTTGGTGTAGTGGCTACAGTGGCTAATTGTAGTCAGCGAAACCAAATGGTCCTGGGTTCGAATCCCGGTAGGGGCAAATGTTTGTATGATGAATATGGACATTTGTACCCGAGTCATGGATGTATATTTATAATATGTATGTATTTACGAAAAAAAAAAATTATTTAAGTAGTGTATCAACCATCTGGTATCCATAGCACAAGCCTTAAGTGCTTAACTTGGAACTAGATGGTGCTGTGTGCAATGTCAGACGATTTTTTTTTTTTTTATAGACATTATATAGGTACTAGACTTGAAGTATGCTTATGATTAGCTGTATCGAAGTCGGCTGACATTTGAGGTAGAACATTTACTTATTTACTTTTTTCATGTATCTTACAAATATACCATCATCATCGGCCTACAGCAGTCCACTGCTGGACATGAGCCTCTCCAATTGCACGCCTTTCAACTCGATTCTCGGCAACTGTCATCCAGCTACTACTAGCCACCCTGCGAAGATCGTCACTCCACCTAGCCTGAGGCCGTTTGCCGATGATCGTATGACCATTTATTTACAAAACATATACATACCTAATAAAACAGACAAATTCTTCGTTAAGAATTTTTCTGTTTGTCAGGATCTGTGTTCCGGATTGGCACAAAAACGCCTGAACAGATTTGGATGAAATTAGACGCACAGATAATTTATCACCTGGACTACTAGGGAACTTTTAGTCCAGGTAGTACGTTCCCGTACGATATTTTTCGACAACCACGCGGGCGAAGCCGCGGGGGAAAGCTAGTTTACAAAATACAATAAATTTGTATTCGCATTTCAAATGGACAAAAATGTTATCACCCCGCAAATAAAAAACCTCATCCAAATAAACCGCTCTACAATTCACACATACAAAGCCTATTTTATAGTAGGTGCTATTACCTACTAGTTTATTGCATAGGATCAGATAACAAAGGAACCCTAACCGAACATACGGGACCACCAAGAACTGACGCAGGTGCCCGATGAAGGCATTACACTGAATCGCCCATTATGATTAAACGGAATTGGCCGTAGTCTATGTTTGCAATCTACTAGAGTACTTGGGGGTAGGGTTGTCACACCTAAGGTATATGTAAAAAGACCTTGAAAGGGTAATTTGTTTAGGTACAAATATCGAACTCTTTGGATTAAGTCTGATTCCAAAACTATAAAAGCTTGGGTCTGCTTATCTAGCTCAAGTCTTATCTTAGTCGAATTCAAACCTTACATTTCTTTAGTTATCAAAGCCTCAGTAAATTCTAAAACTTTACCTTGTTATTTGTAGCAAAGTTATAAAAATGTGTGTTACTCCTCACGGGTGCAAAACTTACGCGTTTTCTGCGTTTTAAGTTTCTGCGGTAGTCTTAAGTATCAACCCTATAGGAGCCCCCAGGGTTATTGATTAGTAGTTACTGTACTTAAATGATCACTTTACTGAGATAAACTCCAAGTTATAATTATAATGTAAACGTGCTTTGAAGTTTGAGCGATAAGAATTGTAGGAGGTGGCTGAATTAGATCGGCTGTAACTTAATTGAAGGCTAGAAAGCCTGGCGATAGTCAAGGGCATTTATTCGATAAGGGCTGCATGAGTTTTAATATGGTTGTAAGGTACCTATTTATTTATTTGGACATTGATAAAATATAAAACGGATACTAAGCCATAAGGAATTCTACTAGTAAACTTTACAGTGCAAGCCAAACGCTAAAGATACTAGATGAAAGTCTAGAGCACGTTTCAAGAAACGATATGCCATGCAATGATAATTGAAAAAATTATGACAATCACAGTGACATTCATCCATGTAGGTTGGGTTGCCTACTTTCCGTAGTATCAAGAATTTTGTGACGGAAAACACATACAGGGCGGCAGAGACCTGCCAGGGTTGCGGGAAAGTCCGACAGGCACAGGCAACTGAAGGAACACGGGTGGGGTTTAGCCAGTAAGAGACTGACATGCCCTCCCGCTCTGCCCAGAGCGGGAGAAGTTATTTGATGATTGCACACATAAAAAAAAAGAAAGGGTGGCAGAGTCATCGACGCGTAACCGGTTACCTTGGATTCAGTACATGATTCTGAACCACCCTTTTTTTTTTTTTTTTGAGGATGGGAAATCATCAAATGACCCGTCCCGCTCTGGATGGAGCGGAAGGGAGTGTCAGACTCTTACTGAATAAAACCCACCGCGTCGAAATTATTCATCGGCATTTAAAAAAAAAAATTGCTGTGTCATACATTTTGACTGCGTAAGTATTGCACTTTTCTATGAAACAGCCGTTTTTTTTCTACGAAAAATTTTTACGCTCTAGAATCACATGCTGTGTTCATGGTTTCAGTTTGCACGTCGATGTCCCTTTTGCGACTGGCTGTCTTTGCCACCCTGTATACTCTTAGTTTCACCAATAAATTATAACATGTATAAACTACAGCCTCTATCTTGGAAGTAGTAGGTACTTTGATACTAACGTGTGAGGTCAAATTTACAATGTAAGCGATTAAATGGAAATAGTAAGGCGACACCGGAGTATCGTTGCCAAATGTGATGGCATGCGATAATATCTCACTTTAGCGATAAAAATACCGACTATATTTAATTTTTTATAGTTTCTTCGACCACCCACATAGATCAAGAATAGAATGCATTTATCTAGGAGGCGAATAAGAGTAACAACATAAATTAGGTCAATCAAGCTTTCGTCGGCAGAAGACACGTGTGTAGGTCTAAATTGTTTATTTTTGTAAAAAATGTCCGACTTCTGCATCTAAAATAAACCGTTTTCCTGCGATGGTAGTGGCTACTTGAAATTGTTCATTCAAGAAGATTCTTCTAGATATGTGGTAGATACAGTCAGTGACCTGCATAAACCGACCCCTCTTCCATTCTTCTTCTTTGTAAGAGAGGTCAGGTAGTGATCGTACAATTAAGCCACATGGTTTTGGTAACAAAACTAGTACAAGCTGGCTTTACGTTCTATTGAGACTCCGTACTAGGCTAAGCCAGCTCAAGGTTATGTTATCACCGATGTGCGCTCTACTGTACGTTAAATTAGCCTATAATGTTCCCACTGCTCCCAGGCCTCCTCTGAGTGAGAAGGAGTAGGTATGATGTCATTTGGTTTAATTATAATTATGGCTTCTAAACAGATTCTTTGTATTTTGTGAATGTGAGAATGTTGTAGGCCTAACTTGTAAACTTAAGATTTGTGAACAATTTTCTATCTTGTTAAGTACCAGGTACCTGTTGACAGGCCTACACTGTCCATACATAAATAAACATTGTAATTTGAACACTTTGTGAAAGCCAGTTATTTTTAAAAGAGTAACCGTGGAGTTTCATGACGGCTCTTCTCCATAGGAAACGACCAATTGGCACCTTGCACCTAGCTTCTGACGTTTCATAAATGCCCATGAAGGTTTATGTGAAATAAAATATTTTGATTTGATTTGACGCCGCAAAACGGTGAAAGGAAACATCGTGAGGAAAGCAGCATATTCTAAAAGCAAAAATTCTAAGAAACCCAAGGTCCAGTTGATAGATGTCACATCATGACATCTATCAACTTTTGCTTTTAGAATATGCTGCTTTTCTCACGATGTTTCCTTTCACCGTTTTAAGAGCAGTGGTGATGAAATAATTTACACAAAGTAAAGCGCCTGTCTGGGTCTGAACCTATGACCTACAACTCGTAAGTCGCGGTGTGCGTCCACCACTGCTCTACGTATCGTCGCCTTAGAGTGAAAACCTCGGGAATGTATTTTTGCTCAAATTTATTTGATTGCGTTTCTAGGAAGAAAACCTCGCAACGCACTCGCAATCTTATAGTATTGAACAGTTCTGGATATAAAGGCGGGTTAAATTTCCATATGAATTAATAAAAAACATAAAAGACGCCGTACAAAAATTTTACAGTACGCAGTTTTTCTTCCTCCTGAAAAGTTACTTCTTTTACACTTAGGTACGAGGTTTTCACTCTAAGGCGTTGGTATATATGTGTGGTTAAAATAATGTCCTGCCACATTAACTTCTTAGACACTGCACTTCGATGTTGTTAAAGGCACAAGTCTTAATTTTACCATACACGGCTAGTAAAATATACCAATCCTGTGATGTTCATCTTCCGTATAAAGCAAATAGTGTTTTATTAACAAATCCCCTTGATATCCTATCTAAAGTTACTTTGCTGACACTAGTCCGTAATCCTTTAGTAACATAGTAACGTTACTGCCATCGACGAACATTAGCTGGTACCCGGACTAACCGTATCAGGACTTCTACGAACACTCCTTTTGCGTCGGAAATAAAATAACAGACTACTGTTAAATACAAAGTGTAGAACACACATAGGTATATTGTTATATTAAACGTTTTATACTCATTGCACCGCACTAGAGTTTCCTGAAGGTGTGTCTGATGCTTTATGGAACAGTAATTTAATTAGCGCTTATGCAAATTGATTGTAATAAAATGTTGTGTTAATAGTAGTGGCTATCATTTCTGTATATGAGGGGGGGGGGGGGGGAGCAGGTATATTCAAGTTTAATTTATGGTAAATACGAACTAGGTGATGATCGCGATATAAAGACAGCACAGAGACATAAAGTTTGATTTCTTTTAGAGATTTCTTAGAATCAGCGATATATGCCTGATTTTTGAGCTACTCAAAAACATCGCAATAGGTTTTCATTCAAACAAAGAAGTCGTTCTTTTTTTCGGGACCTGGATGTTCAGAAATAAGATATATCAAACCAATGGCACTATCAAATAGATTAACTTTGGTTAAGAAACCTCAGAAACCGAGGTGTAAGTCCACCGTCGAGACACTATAGTGGCTATTCATATAAAACAGGCACGTACAAATGAAGCTATACATAATATAAAATCATACCGTACATATCAACTTCAAGCCCATTAAACTCCATGTCTCACTGAGGTGATATAGTCGTACATGCAACCCGACAATAACGAAGACAATAGACATTCGATTACGTACAATAAAATAAATTGGTATTGGATACAGCGTTGAAACGGACCAATACGCTTGGTACAACTAAATTGGTTTGTAAAGCAGGCATTTCATTTTCGCGTTCTATCCACTAAGCACTGTTTGTTGTAGTTATGAAGGAGTATTAGGTTTAACAGCTTTGTGTTTGTATGGGCAGATGTAAGTTTAAGGTGCGATAAGATAGGAATAACCAGCAACAGTGGTTTAGATGTTTGGAATTTGATGTTACTGAATCGAACTTGATCAATTTGAAGTTACCTGTGGACAATGGAGTAGGATATTATACCTCCTGAAAATATTTTGGTCGAGAGCTGAGAAATGCTAATAGAATAGAATTTTATTTTTCAAATATAGGTAGTAGGTATATAATTGTTATGACATATTAACACAGTTTAGGCATATTTTACCATTCGACATGCAAACATTTCGATTATATTATTATTATTACAATTATCATTCAATATACCAGTTAATAAATTATTATACTTTTCATAACAATTATCATTCAATTAATAAATTATCATTTTCATAACAATTTATCAACAAATATATTTTTCTCTGTTAGAAACTCGTTTATGCTATATTACACTTTAACTGTCAAAAATAAGAAATGATATAAGAAACCATCCAGCCTAAATCTAATAAATGGGATCCCTACGTGAGTACTTAGATAGTCAATTAACAAAGAGACTAGCGTTATCCAAAAGTGTTTAAGAAAATCGGAGAGAATCAAAATATTTGCTTTCACTGTTTGCGTACGTGACATCAGTAGAACATGGGTATGTTCGAAACGCAATAATGGTTTATTGTGTTTGTTTTGCGTTTCGAACAACTTTTAACACCAAAAAAACGCAACAAAAACTGCTCCACAATATTGGTAAATACTCTGAAGCCATAAAACATAACGTTTCCCATATAAACGGGATCTAAGGCGGATACGATACCCGTTAGTCGGAATGGACTCGTATGTAAAGCGTTCGCACAAATTGCATAGGTCCACAAGTCGACTTCATAACGGCTTGTATCTACAATGAGCGCGACAATCCGGAAGACTTGCATTGTATAGATTGTTATACGTGCACTGAGTTTTACACTTGTAGCTAAGTTTAAGTTATAACGGAACCCGCGACTCCGCTTGGTATAATAATCGTAGTTTTCCTGGACTAACTTATTTCGTTCATTGTTCTTTATTTCACATTTTTTTTAAAACGTTCACGCCAACTATGCGCACTTTAAAAAATGCATGGAAATACGTGCACGTTATAACGGGATTTTAAAGGCGTCTTCTTATATTTTCATACATTTTACTTCTCTGGGTTATCGTCATGCCGTGGACATACACGTTAAAATCGTCACGTTACAAAAACGCTCATTACCTATCTACCTTCCTACCTGCAAGAAACATCTATCCAGGCTGTATGACATGTCATGTGGGCTGGTCATGTTTGTCGAAGAACCGATGGCCGGTGGAGCAGACGAGTCCTGGAGTGGAGACCGCGTATCCGTAAGCGTAGTGTGGGTCGCACCCAGCTAGATGCACTGATGACCTCAAAAGGTGGCTGGGACAGACTGGATGCGGAAGGCGGAGGACAGAGTGTTGTGGTGCAGCCTGGGAGAGGCATAGGCCTCTCCCAGGCTAGTCAGCCTACCGCAGTCCACTGCTGGACATAGGTCCAGCAGTGGACTGCGGTAGGCTGAGTTGGCATGTCATGAGAAAATACAATGATACATTTCGCATTTACAAAATTAGTGTGAACTGATGGAATTATCGAGAATGATATTGGTATTCGGCTTAATATGACCTCGCCAATGCAAAAAGCTTTTCAGGGCCGAAACTATTGAACAATATTATTTTACTATCTCCTCTGGAGTTTGAGTACCTCCGAACATGGCAACATACCTACGTAACACATTTTTATTTTCTTATTGTCATTAATTTATACTTTTGTTTTGTTATTACTTACCCTTGTATAAATTCTTATCTATCAAGTATAAATAATGATTATCTTACGAATCTAGGATGTTTTACAACATAATATTATAGGGCGGCCTTAACTTTGTGGTGTTCCCATTTTCGTGTTCCCCGTTTTTCACCTGCACATGTTTTTTACATTTTCTAACACAAAACTCACAAACGCTGATTAGTATGTCGATTCCGTAAAAATCTCACCGTGAGAACTAAGGTGAAGTGAGCTGTTAATCCCTAGCATATTATAATGACAGCTCACTCCACGCTTTTTTTTTTTTTTTTTTGAGGATGGGAAATCATCAAATGACCCCTCCCGCTCTGGGTGGAGCGGAAGGGAGTGTCAGACTCTTACTGACTAAAACCCACCCGTGTTCCTTCCTTGGCCCTTTATGTTCCGGGTCAGCGGTACCCCTTATGGATGATCCCGCTTTCCCGGCAGGCTTGGGCCCTAGTGGGCCCCCTCTTCGATGCTGACATCTCTTTGAGGCGCGCGTGGAACACGTACGCGCCGTCCGGCACGGGCCTGATCCTGATCGGACGGTGAGCTATCCATTACTCACCGCCCGCAGGCCCGCGCCTACGGTAGCCGGGAGTCGTCACGTGGCTCCCGACGCCCGGAGCGTCCACCGCGGCGGCTTGGACGGGAGACTCTCTCCCTCTCCCGTCCCGCCACCTCCTTCGCTAGCATGACTGCTTCGCAGAAGGAGGCGACTGCCTCCCACTCCCCCTCGCCCCGGACCATGGCTTGAACCAAGGCCGGGCGCGAGACGTCGCCGCCGCCGCTGCCGATCGCCTCTACGAGGACACGGCGGTGCTCCGCCCATGCAGGGCAGGCCCCCACCGTATGCTCCACCGTGTCCTCGGGGCGATCATCGCAGTGGTGACACCCGGGCGTTTCCTCCCGCCTGATGATGTGCAGGAACCTCCCGAAACTTCCGTGTCCGGTGAGGACCTGCGTCAGGCGGTAGGTGAGGACGCCGTGACGCCTCTCTAGCCATTCCTCAAAGAGGGGTCTTACCGCCGCTATCGTGGCGAGCTCACTCCACGCTCACTTCACCTAAGTTTTACGATGAGATTATTACAGAATCAACGACAACAAGTCTAAACAATTCATCCATTATCAATTGAAAATCCATAGCGTCATTTGCGTAATACTGATAAGATCGGTAATCAAGTTATCTATCTACATAATAAAAATCTTAAAATCGTTCATTTAGTCACTAGCAGACAACGCACAGCTTAAAACGCTGGGCCATTTTAAATATTATATTTAGCACGGTTATTATTTTTGTTGTATAATATATTTAAACTGCACTCAATATCTAAAGTTCTTATTTTGAAATCAAAAATAGTACCATAACCCGAACTTTATTTTTTTTTAGTTCTATTAGAACATTCTTCTCTTTTTCTCTTCTCTTCCTAACAAAATAATGCTTTAAAATATATATTTTTTCTTTTTAAATTAAAGTTTTCAATGACTATAGTGCTATCTGTGGTGGAAGTTGCTGCGGCGCGTACCCCCGTTGTGGAATGTTGGATTTGGGCACCATATTTACAATATAATCTATTGTGCTTTGATAAAATTGCATAAGTTTAGATAAAGTAGTGTATGAAACCGCATTATGTTGAGCGATGGCCGTTTAGCGCGGATTTGACACATATTTCTCAATTTTTTCGTTTACATTTTTCATACTAATATAATTATGAACTAAATAATAAAAGAGCAAATTAAACTTACTTTCTTTCTTTTGTAGTCATTCTAAACATTTGCAAACATACACACCAACTTCCGAACCATAATAACATTAAGCTTAGTGTTATAGGAGCACCGTTGTAGTTATTTATAGTCGTGCGTGCAAACTTTAATTTATATGGTGGGTGTCGAAGTGATTTGTAAGTGGGCTTTGTTATAGACGATGCTACGGTTGTATTAAAATTTCTATAGATATTGTCCGTACCCGTTCATGCTTCACATACTAAGTAATGCATGTTCATGCAAAGGATGTTACGTTATTGTCCGTTGACGATTATTGTCATGTCTTCGCCATAGAAGGATTATTTGATGATATTTTTGTTCAAGTGCTCTTTTATTTTAACATTATTATTTTGATCACCAGTTTGTTGATGCAGATCGGTGATTTTAGCAATTTTCTTATATTGATGAGGCTTCTGTTCTATCCAGTCATGTTTGAATCATGAGTTCATTTGTTAATTTGGTCTTGATCGTCTACCATGAAGAGACCTGTCTGTAGCAAAAGGCATAAGTTGACTCTTCGATAATAAAACATTCCTTCTCTGGCATCTTAAATTTCACACAGCTTAAATCATTTTGTATTAGAATTAAATATTCCAGTGCATAATTAGTGACAGTTCACTATCTTATAGCCTTCGAGCTTGGTAACCTGTTTTTCCATAGATGACTTATACACTGCACTCAATATATCCAAACCTGATATATTGCCTTGATTGCATTTTATCCGTGGTCTTGTAACGGTGATTTGATAATACTTGTAGATGGTTACGTCTTAGTAGTTTGAAGTTAATGAAGAATATATCCTGTTTCAGATTCCATGATGGAACACGACGAAGAAATTGCTGGAAATATGGGGACCGAAACTGAATGGAGGCAACCGTATAGATGATGATAAATATTTTGGTCGCCAAGTATAAATGCAGTGTTCGAGATTTGAAGAGTGACAGTGAAATAATTGGCACATGAGACCAGCAACGCTCTCTCTGGGTGACGGGCAAAATGCAATGACACGTAAAGACGTCATGGGAAGACGTGCTCAATTGGGACCACGGAGCAAATACAAAGAGGAGATGTTGTAATAAGGTTTCTGTATGAAACAACGGGTGACACTTTACGGGGTGAGGGGTGATCAAATCCCGCCCACTTCTTTATTTTACATCTACTGGTCAATAGCAAAACTATTCGCTCGTCCTGTTGATTTTACTTTGTAGTTATGTAACTATCTCACACTAGATGTCACTACATGCAGAATGAAGAACTATTTTAATAAATTACGCATAAAATTACTGACAAATGAAATGTGATGCCATCCATAGCATCAGAACGTCTATCCGAGTAGTTTTTACAAGATAAAACACCACACTTCATTCTTTTTGTCTTCAAGCGCAAATATGCTGTAAAAACGGAACGTTTACAGAGCTGTGCACAGGACGAACGCCAACAATACACTGACTAAGGCCACGCCTACATGATGACGTCAGGACCTAGTTCAGAATCACAGTGCACAGTTGCTTAGGCCGTCTCCTCTTTGTATTTGCTCCGTGATTGGGACATACAGGGTAAATGGTAAAACACAATCGACCTCTTAAGGAGTCATTGTACTCATCATTATGAACAACTTTTACTATGGGACTAAATATGAAATCGCGAGAAAAAAATCATCTGGTCCCTACATTTTGACAAGTTCTGCAAACATATTTTGTAGGGAACAGCAGATATTTTTTTGCGATTTCATATTTGGTCCCATAGTAAAAGTTGTTCATACTGATGAGTACAATGACCCCTTAAGAGGTTGATAGTGTTTTACCAATAACCCCGTATAACTCTTGAAGTTGTTATTTGCAAAGATTACTGCTAAATATCAGTTGGCCTATTCACCGCTTACTTGTATTACGGTATTATATTATGCTGTGGGAGTTTTATGTCCAGCAGGGGACCTTTTTCGGCTGAAACGATGATGATAATGGTGATTATTTGTTAAGCTTAAGATTCCCTGGTGGTAGGCAATGATTGGCTTTTTTATCATTGTTCCTCTCAACCAAAGCACCTGCCATCTAATCTCTTCACCACCCATGGTTGACTGGTAGAGAATACCTAAGGCATTAAGTCCGCTTTTGTAACTTTTTATTGTGTGCAAAAAGTTTCGACGATGGTGTCAAAAAATTAAACTATTCATTCAAGCCTTGATGAATCCCAGATTACAGGTACCGGAAAATATATGTAAACGCAGTTCTGTCATATTAATCAAGAAGTTTCTTTGACTTTTATTTCTATCTAATAATGTCATGCTGTCCGATCTACCGTAAACAAGACATCAATACCTATAAAATACTTCATGCCGAACGAGTCTCCGGAATTCCTTTTCAATCAGAAAAATGTTAAGTATGACTTTCAACCTTCCACGTAAGGACAAGTAGCATTTAGTAGACGTAAAGCGAAGCTCTTTCCGTTTATGTAAATTTAATACGCACTTACTGGTTTTTACTTGTTTATAGACGTTTTATCTTGGAAGGGAATCTAGGCTGGATTGGGTGTGGTAGTCGGTGCCGGTGTTATAAGATCCTTGAATATGTTATTATGTGGTTGCGATAAAATGGGGGGTTTTATATGGTTCGCGGTCTTACTTTGTTATGCTATTGGTTCTTATGGATACTTTGTATAGTGTTATAGTTTGAGTATTACGCAGATGTTTCACAAAATACTAAGCATGTTTCTTTGTTATCTTCACACGTTTCCATTCTTTCTAATTGCTGAGATCCGGTTTGAAGAATAGAGTTTCCGGTATAATTAATACAAATGAGCCATCTCGACTTTGTTTCTTTCTTCTAATAGGCGGCGGTGACCACCTGCCAACAGACAGAACAACATTTTTCAAATCGAAAAAAAAAAATGATTTTGTTAACACTCAGTTAAATAACACACAACACAGAACACAGTAAACAAAAATATGAGGTCGGGGTACCTCCATCATCAGCCTACAGCAGTCCACTGCTGGACATAGGCATCTGCAATTGCACGCCATTTAGCTCGATTCTCGGCAATTCTCATCCAGCTACTACCAGTCACCCTGCGAAGATCGTCGCTCCACCTAGCCAGAGGGCGTCCTACCTTACGTTTTCTGATTCGCGATCTCCACTCAAGACACGACAAGACACGTCTACCCCAATAGTCATTAGTACTACGACTAATATGGCCGGCCCATTGCCACTTCAGCTTGCTTATTCTGTGAGATATGTCGACAACTTTGGTTCTCTGCCGGATCACCTTATTCCGTATTCTATCCTCCAGAGAGACTCCAAGCTTAGCTCGTTCCATAGCTCGCTGAGCGACCTTGAATTTATAACCCAGCCGTACCGTGGGTATCCACCTTTCGTCTCCGTAAGTCATAACAGACAAGACGCACTGATTAAAGACTTTAGTCTTTAGGCTCTGCGGAATATATACGTGACGAGAGGATTCAATGGCGCTTCCCAAACGCTGCCCAACCCAGCTGGATTCTTCAGTTAGCTTCCTTCTCAAAATATTCTTACCAAACTGCAGAGTTTTCCCAAGGTAACCGTATTCACGAACAACCTTGAGAGCACCGCCATTGACAGCATTCGATCTCGGAGTGACGTGTTCGTTGAACATAACTTAGCTTTTGTCCAAGTTCATCTGGAGACCACTGCGTATAGAAGAACAAGCACAACCATCTGCTGCAAGTCTTGCAGCGGTTCAGCCAGTATGACGATGTCATCTACAAATCTCAAGTGTGACATGTACTTGGCGTTGATGTTAATGCCGCGTCCTTCCCAGTTCAGCGTCTTAAACACATCCTCCAAAGCGTTAGTGAACGATTTCAGAGTTTTACAATTACGTCCCCTTTTCTCACCCCTCGACGCAGGGTATGTTCAGTTCGCTTGTCCTGTGTTTGGACGGTCATTGTCGCGTTTTCATAAAGACTTTTCAGCACTTAAATGTATCGCTGCAGATACTCCAAAACAGACCAGGTCTTGATAGAGTCAAAGGCCTTCTCATAATCCACAAACGCAAGACACAGGGGCCGATTATACTCTTCGAACTTCTGTATATTTTGCCGCACCGTTTGTATGTGGTCTGTAGTGCTGTATATTCCTCAAAATCCGGTCTACTTCGGTAGCTGAAACTCTTCGAGTTTTCGCTCTTGACAATTTATGACGACTTTTGAAAACAACTTTTATGCGTGGCTTAGGGGCAAAATGGGTCTGTAATTCTTTAAAAGGCCACTTTTAAAGGTCGACCACGCTCCTTCGCCACGCTTCTGGAACTCTCCCAGAGAGCAGGACAGAATTGAAGAGCTCCCGAAGCTCTTTTAGTACAGAATTTCCTCCTGATTTTAGGAGCTCGGTCGTAATACCGTCGTCATCAGGGGCTTTTTGTTTCTTAGCTGTTTAAGAGCCGCCTCGATTTCGTCTCGGCTGGCTTCTGGCAGGTCTTTCGTGAAATGGCGGGTTAAGGTGGCTCTGGAATTCACATTTTGAGGCATGAAGTACCGAAAATGTTAAAAAAATTGGCCATTTTGACCTCACTATCGGCTTCAGCAGCCTTGACAACCATGAAAACTATATCTCACTCTGTCTCTCTCTATCTCTTTCTATTATATATAATAAAAGTCGCATGGAGGGGCGAAAAGCTAAAAAAATTCTACCAGTTTACTTCTACCGCAAGCTGCGTTTAAAAAACCTCGTTTCAAAAACCTTCTAAGGTCTCAGATTCAATTTACTCCGGACTATTCATAAAAGACATTTGTGATGGCCATAAACCAACTGCGATTCGTAAGCAATCGTGTTACAGATGCAAGTCGAGGTTAAACGACTGGTTGGTAGTAAAGCGCTGTGATTACGTGTCGTACCGCGTAAGTAACCACGACACTTTGACATAGGAGCTCAAACTGCTGTGGTAGCTCTTATAAACCATTCTGAAGTAACTTCTTTATTTCTAGTTACGGATTGATAGTTTTGTTAGTATCCTATTACGTTTTATGGGGTGGAATGTTAAGGTGTTGCTGCTGTTAGATCAGTAAGCGAAATTTAAAATGGTGTGTTAATGGTTTGGAATGCCACATCGACTGCGAATGTCTCGGTAGTATGTTTTATATGAGCTATTAGTAGTTCATAGCGGTGTCACTGTGGTATTTTATGATAGAAAAAAATAATTTGTTACTCTTATAGAAAGACAAGGTCATATTGAATTGACGCGATGATTGACGATCTAAACAGGATAAAACAAAAAAAATATGTATTGATGATTTTTTTTTTTGGGGGTTATCGACCACTTTTTGTTTTGTTACTTGAAGTATGAGTTTAGAAAACTATTTAGATATTGACACCCATTGCGTCTGTGGAGTTTCGCTAGCTAATTTAATTTGACCCTGTATTATTATTTTTTTAATAATAGATCCCCCTTTAGATAACATAGCTGTGTGGATCTACACTTAATATAATATTAATCATCCAACTAATCTTATCCTCTACTTTCCTTTTCAGAGTAAACAAGGCTTCTGAACATCAAACATCGAAACCACTGTAAACAGACACGATATAATTAACACATGCTCCCATATCAGCTAATACATGAAAGCCTATAAGCTAACATATTACTGATAATCTCCGATGTTACTGATCAAACACGAAGATCATTCGAAAGAAAACGCAGAAAGTCTACTTCTATCAAAGGTGTTTCCGAAATTTCGAGAACAAGGGAGACGTGTAACATTTTGAACCGGCCCAGCTGCTTAGTTATAGACACATGGGCAAGGTATAGGTAAAGGCAGACGATAATAAACCTAATGTTAATGGAGGTGTATATTGTGCATCTGAGCACTAATCGTTCTACATAATCACATTCAGTTTCTGTAGCGAAAATTATCGACATGTCCTAATTAAACGCAAGTCAAGTGATCCGATTGGCTGTCGATAATTTATTCAACCAATAACCGCAGTAACAAAATTTACGAGCGCTCGACATTTTTTTTTAAACAAATTTTTGTGTTGTTTTTCGTTCTAGAAACGGGGTCTTACATGATAATGTGGACAGTGCGTTTTCTTTTATTGCGTTCGATGATGAGTCAATCAATCAACTCAGCCTATCGCAGTCTATTGCTGGACACAGGCCTCTCCCACCCTGCGACACAACACCCTGTCCTCCGCCTCCCGAATCCAGTCTGTCCCAGCCACCTTTTTAAGGCGGTCGGTCCAGCTAGCTGACGGTATCCTACGATACGCTTTGCCAATACGCGGTGTCCACTCCAGAACTCGTCTGCTCCAACGACCATCGGTCCTTCGACAAATCGACGCCTTAGTGTGTAAATCTCGTAAGTGTAAAAGAAGTAACTTTTCAGGAGGAAGAAAAAACTGCGTGTTGTAAATTTTTTGTACGGCGTCTTTTATGTTTTTTTATTAATCAATATGGAAATTTAATCCGCTTTTATCAACGAATAAATTAGGCCGATCAGGAGGTGCGTTGCGAGGTTTTCTTCCTAAAAATGCAATAAAATAGATTTTTGGTTTGTCACTCTAAGACGACGAAATATGGGCAGCTCACTGCCACTTCAGCTTACTTACTCTGCAAGCTATGTCGGTAACTCCGGTTCTTTTCTAGATAATTTCATTTGATGAGTGATGGGTTAAAATCAAGTTAGTACAATAGCAGAAAATACAAGTCTAACAAAAATTTGCAAACATTGGTGCTTTCTTCAAAATTTTAAGCTTGATAATTAACGCTACCAAACAAAGATAAAAGCACTAGTTTACTATCGATTATAACTCGTGTGATGATACATAAAACCATTGTGTTTACTTACAGCACGTGAGCGGTATTCCAAGCTGGCAGTGGACAATGGTCCTTTCAGCGACGAACAGAAGCGCCGACAGTGGTATTACAGGCCCGGAGCGTGGCTAGAATTATTTATGCGTTGTATGCAAATAATAATACATTTTATAGTTGGGTGAATAATAAATTAATAACATAACCGTCTCTCCTGTTGTTTGTGAGTCATAGCATCTGGCTTGCAATATTATCAGCTTGTAATTATTCTATTGTAGGGCAAGGGCCTCTTCCCCTATGGAGATAGATCGAGTTCTGATCACCACGCTTTTCGCGATTCCGGGCTGCACGATTGCTGACAATTGCGTGCACTGACTGGATAGGTCCACTCAAACTGTGTGGTTCTTTCTTCAAAAGACCATTTAAGATACCGATCTACTCGTACATAGCCTTCACATGATCTGACCAAGATTTTGTCTGGACTTTAAAAGAGACTGTGTGGCCTCTGAGTTTGTTTCAGCCTTTCTTTTCAGAGTAGTCAGACATGAAACGCCGGCCTCATCTAGTTTAAAAAAAAATATGTTTGACGTGTAAAAGTGTTTGTACAAACCTAAAAACAGAAATAAAAATCATTTCATTACATTTAAAAGGCCAGTTTTCCCCTTGATGTTTTTCCTTACCGTAATATGTTTTGTAAATCACAATACTATTAGAAAGTTGGCCGATAACTTTATCAGTTTTCATTCATGTAAACTGAATGGTGCAAGCCTCTCTTCTCACGCTAAAGATGCTGCTGCTCGTCATCAGCCTGGGGCGTTTTGATTGGCCAGTTGGATGATTTATATCATACCGTTAACAATCATTATGAGCCATGTTGGTCATCAACTAAATATAAAGCATAATGACGTTCACCTTTCAGAATAATTGTTGCTGAAAACAGGAAATAAGACTAATAATATTAACTAAGATGTTTGTGCTCATGTTATTCACTGAGACTTGAGATATCAGCTGGTATATTCTATAAATACCTCGCCGTGAAAACTTAGGCGAAGTGAGCTTGATGTGATCCTTCATTACACCTAATGTTTGACAGCTCACTTCAAGCTCACTCATATAAGTTTTCGCGGTCAGGTTTTACAAAACAAATCGGCTGTTTTATCAAGTTTCACTAAGCGGGGATTTTAATTATAATTTTATGCCGCATCTTCATGACATTGACATATAGACTACCCATGACACACACACATACAAAATTAACCATACAGGTTCCAAGTCCCAACTCCCGTACCACTACCGTCATAAGCGTCATGTTTGTCCGTAATTAACGACTCATGTTCTTATAAGAACATTGTTTTAATGTTCCACCCTCAGACGGGCCAATAAATAATCACCACTTGTGTGGTAAACGAGATCTATGACGTCACCAATAGGTAATACGAGAAGCTGCGAGAAATGGACAATTGATTGTTGTCCTGATGCTGATAGGGTATTTTGTAAACTTAGTGCTGACGCATCATTGTGAGCGGCACAATGTAGTGGATTACTGGAAGAATTTGTTGAGATGCGTACCTACGAAAAATATTTCGAATATTGCAAGGATGATATCAAAACATTTTTGAAGTGGACTAAGATGATTGACTGCCTCGTTGGTCTAGCGGTCGCAATCGCTACTATTGAGCATGAGGTCCTGGGTTCAATTCCCGGGTCGGACGAAGTTTTATTGTAATTTCCCATCTGAAATTTATCAATAGCAGCCTGGAGTCTAGATTAGTACGCGGTTGATAGTGTAGTGGTTACCACTGCTGGTTTATTATGTTTCCCTAAAAACTAATTGTACCTAAACACTTTACACAACACATTGCATAACCTCATTCGCATAATATTCTTCGTATGTCACGTCAACTGTCACATTGACGTTTCGTTCGTCATAGACAACAAACGAGGATTATTATCATCATCTATTGCTTACACTACCCCGTAACACTTCAATGGCAATAGGCTCAAACACTGGTACTTCAAAGATAACTTGCGAAATATGAGCACCCTTCGAAAACCCTTCGAAAAATCCAGCCGTGATGTTAAGTATGTGTAGGTATGTAAGATAATTTTAAAGAGCGCATTTTGGAAGAAAATATCAGAAACATCTTTCTGTTACACCCCTCGATATTTCCTGTTGTTTCACTGATAAAACAAAACAAACAACGTTATAGCCCCACATAATTGATAAAACAACTGAAGCTCACACCACCAATTTCCCCATAACTACAACCAACAAACGCAAGCAAAATTTTAAATCGATCTACACTAGAATAATTTCTGCGCAACATGGAATTTCCTTTCTCAATAATACCTAACATTATATAAAACCGTAAGTAGGTACAGACCTTGAGTATAATGAACCAGTATAAGAACGGGAACGTCTAGCGTGTAGTGTGGCAGAACAGGGTAATTCCTTGTCATTATAGTATTATTTATAACCAGAGCAGCTCAGCCCGACGCAGGCGCAAGTAGAAAGGCAAGGCATACGCTATAGTGCATAGATTAGCGATGCAGATGCGCGATAGCTCTCTGAATTATGTTCATTAACATTTTGCCTTGTTACTACACGATAAAATGTGTTTATATAGAATTAAGTTGTAAAGAATATTTATTTGTTCAGATATTATCGGCTGAATAGAACGTAAATAACACTCTGTATTTTATGCTGCTAAAGTGTGCATTTTTCATGGGCTTTGATAAGTAATTCAATTACTCCACAGCATAAAATATAATAAATACGTTTCGAAATTTCTAAAATACATATTTCAATAAACTAAACAAAAACAGCTGTGCTTCATTTCAATTACAGTTTATTTCACCATAAAGTAATATTTCGTACAAAACTTTATTAAACCTCAAAGAAAAATTATTACTCGTTTCCAAACTAAGTAACTTAAAATGTTCGGACATTATTAATATACGTAATTATATAGTTTATAAAAGAAAGTCACAACTTCGTCTAATCCATATCATTATTAATTAGTTACTTTTCTTAAATGGTTCCAACCCAATACTGTTTTTATTTTGACACGCATTCCTAAAATAAATATCGCATTCTCTTTTTGATAGCTTGATTACTTAGCTTATTTTTGCACCATTTTATTGCAAACAGAAGCTAAATTATGTCAGAGTTTTACGACCATCCGTTCACTAAAACGCCTTCTAATGTCATAAAACAATTCTACAAATGCATCATTTACTTGCTCTATGCCCAAGTCCGTAACGCCAGCGGCGGCTGAACCTGTTCCCAGCGCGAGCAGTCATACGTCATTGGACTGCCTCAAAAATTATTCCTGCATTACATAATAAATCATAGTAAACCGGTAATTAAGTCAGTCATAACCAGAGCCTCAAAATAAAAAGAGTTCTATAATTTTTTCACATTAAATAACCATTTCGGTGGTACCGCTCGCCCTAAACGATCATCGATAAAGTTTTTTTCAAGTTTGTTTCCTGTACGTACATTATAAATGAATGAGACTTAAATTCCGAAACAATATTGAACGACTTTTGATCGTAACTGTACAAACTTTGACTGGTTTACTATTTATAATGTCTTTGAGTTGTTAACAGTTTTCGGTTGTGTAGGTTGGCGTTTATTAAAATTGACCTTTGGAATTTGTATTTAGATGTTTCAATTTTGACACCACAAATTAGTTTATGCCTACGAATTGTGTTGTATTTTTAGACGATAAGCTATCTACCTACCTTGACCTTAGATGGAGGTAAATCAGACCAAAAGTTAATTTGTTACGCGTACGCCCCACATTTTCACCCAACTTTCCGGAAAAAAACCTTATTCATTAGTTATTTCAAGTCAAATATGTTTTAAACCTCACATATACCGAAAAACGCCAAATAGAAACATCACTGAAACAGTTGACTAACGAAACAAAAACAGCACATATTCTCGAAGCAATTACACCACACATCACTCGCTAAGTCCCACAAATCACCCAGACTCGCCCAAGAGCCGCCAAAGATCAGTCAAGCCAGCAAAAACTGAGATAGCCCATAATAAATCATAAGGTAAATCGTCTGCAATACAGAAGCCTTTCTAGCGGCTTAAATCTGAGCATTCTGAACGCCCACAACACATCACAGTAACTTATTACACACCTTCAGAACCCGCGTCGTTTCAATGGTAATTTGCCTTAATAACTTTAAAAACTCATTAGGTATGTTTTAAGAAATCTGTTGTGTTATTACTTCGGCATGTTCACGCCGCATCGACGTATGAATGCGGCGTCGAACAAGTGAAGATGCGTAGGTCAATATTGGTTGATCATTGGAGGACTTTGTACAGCTTGGTCGAATTATGTAACTGTGTACCTGGGGTTGATGACGTTATTTCAACGCTTTGTTTGCGACGTGGCGAGCGTGGGGAGGTTTAGCGATGTTGCGGGCGAAGAAATGGTATTCCAGCGAGGTGCACAGTTAATTCGACCAAGTAGTACATGTAAAATTATAATTTTTAAACAAATGTGAATAATTTTCAATGTTTACGTTCAATATATTTTTTTCTGGTTCATTTGATTAACATTGTTGTCATAAGTTACAGTTTAATTTGCTATTGAATAAATACCTCCTTCCTTTTCAAAGTTTCACAATCATGGTCGATATAAATAAATCACCATCCCATGATAGATTCATTGAACTTAACTTCAAACTAAATCTCCTTGAACTTCAAAATGTAAATGACAAGCTTTATAACTCCGTCTGTTAATGAATTCTTTACTCACGAATCACGCTGGAGTTAGTTTACTGCTCTTTGCATACATAATGTCAACGTTGAATAGAGTCATTCCAATTGAGCACGCTTTATCTTTACGTTACAGTTATTAGAAAGTGTGACATAAAATTTTATTAGGACTCGTCTATCATATGATAACGAAATTTCCGAACTACTACGCAAGCCCTAATAGGTTTTGGACATTTTCATTTGATAAAACCATTTGGGTGTTGATTATGAGTGTGGTTTATTGAAAATATTTGGTATCGAATTTGAACATTTTGTTGGAAAATATTGGCTCTTACTTTCGCTTTCTGAAAGCTATCTAAGTGAAGTTTTTAAATAATTTAAAATATTTATGTGGACTAGAAAGAAACATCTTTACTACATATACTGATATCACATTGTGATGTCGCACTATCTCACCTCGCAAAATGCTTTCAGTAAATCTTGAAGTAACTTTATTTGAGACCTCAGTTGTGAATCCGAAACTGTTTTCGAAAGTCATAGAACAGACGACAAATAAATCCGAAAGAATTAAAAACTAAAACAATAAAAGCACAAACTTAAATGGAGCACCTATTTACTCCAATCCGATACATTTACACTGTGAAGAAAAAATAATCGTAAAACGTAAAAAGCGGAAAGGGACCTTTCGAAGTAGGCAAGTTCCAAGTTCCAAGGCTGATGGTTAAGGCCTCCTGAATAAATTAGTTTTTGGAACGGCCAGCCAATAAAAGTTTTAAACAAAAGAATCATAAAACGAACAGCCGAACTTCGGTAGCGCAAGCAACAGGAGTACTAGAATGATTTACGATGAAAGTGGGACACAATTGGCTGGAACTTTTCAAATAAACTAGCAGTGGATGGACATAAACATGTGTTTGTCGGTAAAGATTTCCCGCAGTTGTATGAGTTTAATGAGGGATGTAATACAAATTGGACAGTTCGATGGGAACTGGGAAGATGATGGTTCGTTTGAATTTTTTGGCGTAGTTCCGATGAAAATGTCATGAGGCCGTTTGTTCTAAAATAAAAATGAAAATGATATATATATTCTTAGGTATATACCTATATGTATGTATATATATATATTCTACAATATACCCACTGCAATTACTGTGAACAAGATCTTGAAGTTGAGTCTTTCAAATTTTCACTCTTCAAACCATCAGACACTGTATTTAGGTTGTATGAATGAAGTATATTATTATAAAATGCTAATTTTGCACATAAGCATGCTACCTATCATACAAAGATCCTTTATCTATTAATAATGAGATTAATAACGACGCCCGTTTCTGTTGCCACTTGCCTCTTCCATACTAAACAGTTCATAACTTATTTTATTAATGATTGGCAAAAAATCACGGCATCATAACCCATCCTTTCATCATCATTCCTTCCACGTATCACAACTCTCTTGTCCTCCAATCCAAGTTTCTTTTTACTCTTGCGAACAATGGGCGAATTAAATTTTATTTGTGTACCGACAGCTACTGAATAGACCAAATTGTTCGAATAGGGTCGAGATACGTTCGAATCTGTTTGGCATAAACAGGACGTCACGAAATAGTCCTATGTTCGCTTCTCTACAATAAAAGTTGCTGTGGCTATAAAAGAAGCGGTAGCTTCAATTAAGGACCGAAAAGACAGGAGAGGTGGCGGTTTTGACCTTGCCTTTACAAATGGCGTTATTCCTCATTCATTTTTTTGTCTTTTACGACTGTCATTGTCACTGTTGTGTTCATCAGTCATAGATTATTTGACCAGAAAGGCAATAAATGTACACAATATTGGCAACTGCCTGACAGTAAAACCACCGACTGACTGACACGGTTGACAGTCAGAAAATGCCTCAGGCATTAAGTGTCCGCCTTTGTTCAGTATTTGTTTTACTTGTGCATAAAGTTTTACAAATAGTACCTTTGTACTCAATACTAATTTATGTCGTATCTGTATCTGCAGTGCGATTCTGTAGCCATCTCATCGTGAAAACTTAGGTGAAGTGAGCGTGGAGTGAGCTGTCAGTGTCGTCCCACTGATGCTAGGGATTGACCAAGCATTACATTTTTACAATAATAATCAAGATTTTAATAATATATTTTATGCAAATTCTATAGATAATTTTATATTATTACAAAGCTAGTTTCTAAGTGTCAAAAAAAACAACATAGTGTTTCTAACTGAATTTCTGTTTTGCTATTTTATTTCAAAACTCCGAAAATAGTATTATTTAGCCACTTAACTACATACTAGCTTTGAAATAATATAAAATGATCAATAGAATTTGGATAAAAATATTATTAAATTCTCGATTATGATTGTAAATGTAACGGTGGTCAATCCCTAGCATCATCAGTGGGACGACACTGACAGCTCACTGCTCACTCCACGCAAGTCATCACGGTGAGATTTTTACAGAATCCACCGGCTGTTTTTCTGTGTGTATAAAAATAATAAAATAAATTAATAAAATATTGTTATTTAGCTTACTGAAACTTCTCCACCCCAACATTTCTACTGGTATCTTGGTTTACTTACGTATATCCAAAGTATTTCTCTTATAAACCTTTTGAGAGACTCTTTTAAATATTCCTTTTTTCGTTAGACAAAATATTAAATCCAAAGCAAAGATGACAACCAAATGGCACACATGCGCCAAATTGATGACACCACATAACTGAATATACCAACCGCTCTTTTCAAAGCCACTGTCGGCCTGAAGCATGAACATCGGTTCTGGTCTGTCGGTTCCGCATGTGTAATGCCGACAGCAGTAAAAAACCGATTAAACCAACCCTTACGACTTTTTTGTCGCATAATCTGTGTGGCGCTATCTTTTGAGTCTGGAAATTAATTCCACCGTACGTTTAATAACACTTCGGACCTACAAGTTATAGGGTTTAATAACGCAAAAAGTTATAGTTCTTTGTTATTTTCTTTGCGACTGATTCGAATTCAGAATATGCGACGATGTTACTATTCCTAGATTTTTTTTTATTTGTTAGACAGGCAAAGACGAACGAATATAAAATAGGAAATTTAAATGCAACAATGACCCTAGCAGAATAACAGTAAGGAACGATAAAAAGAAAAGAAATGATGAAGAATTATGCAATTTATGGAGCCCGCTTAACTTCGAAATGAAGTTCGTGTTTACAATATTATAATAAGACCTTTGTCTGCATCGTCAAAACAAAAGCGTAACGGCGGCCATCCCAAAATATCGTAAAGCTTTGTCGCTCAGCTCCTCATTATAAAACAGAAGCTGAAATTACCATTGTTCCGCTGTCATAACTCAATGAATGGGAAAAAATGTTATGTGTAACATTGTCGCAATAAACTTAGAAACGAATTTTACAACATCCCAAATATGTTTGTGCGCCGGTAACTCTACGACTTTTGTCTTAAGATACGACAGGGCAGCGTTTATGGCCCATTTCGCCTTATTCTTTCACGGCGCGAGCTATTTTATTTTTTGTCGTATCTCTTAAATAAGACATAATGTTCTTAGAAACGGGACATTAGAATGGACCCGGGCGAGGCTTTCTCTTTTTGTGAGGGACACGTACGGACAATTTTATGGTCAATTGTTTTACTTAGACGTCGACTGACGTGGCAAAAAGACTGGTTGCTGAGATGTTGATTTAGCCCCATGTGACGTGCGTGTTGAACGTTTGAACGTATTGGAAATGAAACGTGTTTTCACGCTCAGATGAACCTTTTGTATCAATAATGTGACGAGTGGTAATCACTTTATTCGATGCTATAAAAAGTGCAATAAAATCACGCTTCAAAACATTTGAGCTGTCTCGTTTTTTTATTGTGTTGTATTTTTTTACTTTTAGTGCCATGCATGGCGTGCAACGATACAGTATCTAGGAAAACGCAACTTGATGTTTTTAAACTGACTAGATCCTTTGCGAGGATAATAAGTTATTGTTACGGTTATGTTTTCAATTACGATTAGTTTAACACACCACGGCAACATAGTGTATTCATGTCAATTTTAAAATCTTTCTGGCCAGAAAGATTTGAATGTAGTATTGTAGAGTAGTTTTTATCTGCATCCCCACATTAAATTATAAATTACTAAAATCTTTTTAAGAACAGCCGGTCGAATCTGTAACTATGTCACCGTGAAAACTTACGTGAAGTGAGCTATCATTCCACCTGATTGTAGGGATTGGCACTATTGACAACTCACTTCAACCTCACTTCACTTAAATTTTCACGGTGAGATTGTTACAGAATAGCTCGGCTGCTCGTGTCAGGATAAATGAAAGTCAATTTCAACAGGGTCTTGCCAAAATCGATTAAATGCGTTTATCCGATAAATTGCACAATACAATAATTTTACCAGATTAAGGTAAAACAAGCGGTTTATGAAACTAGGTGTTTGTAATACGGATTCATGCCAACAATCGACACGCGATATCGGTTTAGAAATGTGGGTTTGTAATAGTGAATGCAATTTTAGTGAACTTTAACAACAATAAAAAAAGAAAGAAAAAGTAAATGCACTGCTTGTAAGAATTTCCCACAGATAATATTATTTTACATCTAACGAATTGCCAGAAACTTTTATTTAGTGTAATTGCCTGCCATCGTCTACAGTGACCAAATTGCACCAAAATGGTGCTTCATTTCCTATCGCAACTACCCGATATTTAAATGAATGACGATGCGTGACATCAATTTAGTCACAGAACGGACAAAAAATCAAAAAATTATGGAAAGTCAAGTAATGAGCACCATTTTATTGAATAGAGAGAAAGTAACGACATAATATGAATACTTCTACTAGAGCGTAACCGATTTAGTAACGTTTAAAATAACGTATGATTCGAATTTCGAAAACCGCAGAGTGAAAGTTTGGTCTAGATCAAAATAGTGAATGGTTTTTTTTACGACAGGTGCAAATGATGTGTGAATGACATTGAGCGAGTGAATGAATGGCGTTGAGAAGCTTTATATGAGTGATGATTGAATGTAGAAAAACATTCGCACGCGTCTCGTCACTATTGTTGTTATTGTTCGTGATTATGATTATTGAAAAAAGTTGAACATCATCATTTACTAAAAGGAATGTTTTGTTTCCGTGACCATTCACGGAAATGAGAACTTCTACCGAGACCATTCAGTCAATTTCACTTCTATATTTTAAATGTGCCTTGCCCTCTACCAACTTGGCCACTTGGCCTAAACATTACTTGAGCCAAACAATTTCAAACAAATTGGTAAACTACTTTCAATAGAAGCTTTAGCATACGTAGTCTTAGTGCAGGAAAAAATACTGATAAAGCAATTTTCTAGCCAGGGTACTAGGAAACTTTGCGAAATTAGGACAAGTCCGATCTTATACAAGGTGTAACAGAATAAACGAAAGTCCTGAAAGTGCTCATAATTGACTACTGAATCCATTTTAGTAACTATTAATATAGGTATTTTTTTCAAAAATTATGTATTTTGCAATACTGATCGCTGATCGAGCCAAAGAAAATTAAACCTTTTTTCAAGGCAATAAGACTCAATTTTTAATGCATAAAGTAATGCTAGGGTCAAAAAGATTTACTTAATAATAATAGTAAGCTTTTAAAAAACTTGTTCTGGCCATTGTATAATGCTTTTAACTCAATACTCTAATTGGGGTGTATGAAGGTTTTGCGTTAATTATGTAACACGTTGTATAGACAGACTAAAAATAAAACGGAACCACGCCTTTACTCTCAGAAAGGTTGGGCAGATGTGTACCTGTAAGTAGTAGCCTTATTTCACCAGTACCTACTTTTTAAGTCTCATATAACAGGGGGCGAGCCTATTGCCATGAACTGGACACAAATTCCAGAGTCTGGATTTGTGTCCAAGGAAAACGCTATAACACTACCCAACCCGGGTAACGAACCCAGGACCAAGTGCGAAGCAGTAGCGCTTGTGGCCCCACTACACCAACGAGGTAGCACGAGTCGGTACTAACTGAAAAATAAACCATGTCATATGTATTTGATACACTAAACATGACAAAAAAATAAGAATTTTGTAAGAAGAATGTCCATAAAAACAGGTTTTAACGACAGAGGAAATGATGCCAAGTTTCCTCGTAAAAGTCGCTGTAAGTGCCAGGTAAAAGCACAGTTGACAAAATTCTGCACCGGAGTGATGAATTTACATTATGTGAACCGCTCAGTAGACATTATTTTCATCAGGTTTAATGGGATCATAAAAGTAATTGTCTTTTTTTCTTTTTTTGAGGGTGGGAAATCATTAAATAACTTCTCCCGCTCTGGGCAGAGCAGGAGGGCGTGTCAGACTCTTACTGACTAAAACCCACCCGTGTTCCTTCAGTTGCCTGTGCCAGGGGCCACGGTATCCCTCTCGGACTTTCCCGCAACCCTAGCAGGCATCGGCCCTAGCGGACCGCGCATTGGTGCTGACATCTCTTTGAGGCACGCGCGGAACACAACACGCCGTCGACCCGGGCCTGGTCCTTATCGAACGGCGAGCTGCCCAGTGCTCGCCGTTCGCAAGCCCACGCCTACGGTGGCCGGGAATCGGCCTGCGATTCCCGACGCCCAGGGCATCTCCTGCGGCGGCTAGGGTCGTGAGGGCGCGAATTTTGCCTCTCCCTCACGCGTTCCGCCTCCTTCTTCGCGAACATTACTGCTTCGCAGAAGGAAGTGACGGCTTTCCAAGCCCTCTCGCTCCGTACCATAGTACCGCTCAGTAGACATTATTTTCATCAGGTTTAATGGGATCATAAAAGTAATAATGTCTATGTTGAGAATAAGTGAAAACTTTTCTCTTGACAAAGAACTGCATACTAATTTTGTTGGTTTCAAATTAAACTCTACGGAGGCTGCAGGGTGTAATTCGTAGTTATAATACGTTTGAGTTTCCTTAAGCGAATTTAGTAAGTTATTTCATGAAGTATAAATATTTATTTAAAAGAAAGTCTCCTTGACTTTTATTAAACAAATATTTAATGTTAAACTTGCACTTAGTTATAACACGTTTGAGTTTCCATAAGCGAATTTAGTAAATTATTTCATGAAGATTATACAGGGTGTCCCGTAAATAATGGATCAAACGTAATGGGTAGGTAGCTTACCTCATTTCAAACAACTAATTTGAACAGTTAAAAAAAATCGGTAAGGTAACCAAGATATTTTTTTTTCGAATTTTACCATTTTCTCTAACAGCATTCAGTGTTTTTAATGCTGTCGCTGAAACTAATAACATTTTTAGGTATGATTTTTGTCAAAAACTTCTGAATAGCTTATTGTTAATATTTTCTTTTTCAAATATAATTTTATTTGCCTTAGAAAAAAAATTTTCAATTGATTTTTTTTTCAAATCGAAAAAAAAATTACCGGTTTTTTTTAAACTTTTCAAATTAGTTGTTGGAAATGAGGTAAGCTACCTACCCGTTACGTTTGATCCATTATTTACGGGACACCCTGTATATCTATTTAAAAGAAAGTCTCCCTGACTTTTTTTTAATAAATATTTAATGATAAACTTGCACTTAGTTATAATACGTTTGAGTTTCCTTATGCGAATTTAGTACATTATTTCATGAAATCTGATTCGACCACGTAGACTGCAAGCATAGCCCTCTCCATTGCCTTTTGAGTGACTTTTAGCCTTCTAATAAGGCCCATTCTAAGCGACCACGTTTCATGCTGATAATAACACCAATGAATATAAAAATAAGCGATCTGTAAAATACCCAGCTACCCTGTTGGTTCGTATTACCACAAAATTATGGACACGACAATACCTTCATTTCCCTTACAAACAAAAAAGTCTTCTATTGCAATATGGAAAACAAATACATCCGCAGAAACTGTATAACACCCACGACTAAATTTTATCGCTATCCGCTGTTCAAATATAAACGTTGTTAATTTACAACAAACAGTTGAAATTGCACTGTCATGGCGAAAATTAATGACTCGTTGAATCAACCTGCATTTGCTGTAGGTACCTTTTATATTCATTAGAAGTGTTTGGAGACTCATTTGTGGACTTAGCGTATGTCTATGTCAGTTTGAAAACCTTTGATTAAAGAACTCAGTTAATATTTAAAAAAAACCTTTGTTTTGGAACAATTTATGTATAGTAAACACATACCTATTACAAAAGAAACGATGATAGCTACAAAAGTATAAAACTGTGGCCCAGCTATCAAAGCCCAACTCAATAAACAATGAAGAACATTAAAATTTGTTCCAGACTATCTTATGGGGAATTATTTACATTATGTTTAAAAATTACAAAAATATATACTGGCATGTGTGTGGGTGTGTGTCTGTGTGTGTGTGTGTGTAAGTTTTTGTTAGATTTATGTTACTACAAGTTGTTCAGTAGCATCATAGGACATAGATTTTAGCCATTCTGTTAAATTTTTCCTCAGTAAATTCCTTGTAAAAGGGTAGATATCAATGCTCTTAAGTATGTTATTGCAGAGTTTAGAGCTAATGTGGATAAAGTGGCGACGGACCAACGCTAGCCTGCAGCGTTCAGTCTGTATGTTCACTTACATCAACTTAATTTTGTAGTGGATTGTTAATCCATCCAATGACTGCCTCGTTGGTCTACTGCTGAGACTGATGTTTCAATTCCTGGGTCGGGCAAAGTGTTCTTGGGTTTTTCCATCTAAAACTTCTCAGTAGCATCTCAGGATCTGGATCTGTGCCCGGTTGATGACAATAGGTTCACCCCTATTACATGGGAACACAGCTGGTGAAATGTGGGCATTCACCTTAATGTTGAAGGTGATTCATAATCCATTGCTTCTTAAGTTTGAAAAACAGGTCGGCTCGAAAGCGTGATTATCGCAATGAATATTGTTGAATTGTCAAAATTAAAGGGATTATGATTGTGACTGCGTTACGCAATTAGACTCCTGTACTATAATAAGAATTTTATCATGTTTATCGACAACTTTTCCATTTCATTGGATGACACTTTTTTTTAGAAGAACTTGAGAATGCAGTAGAATAAAATTGTGGATAAACTTCATTTCTATACATATGTAGTACATATACTATATATATATATTATGTAGTTTGCTCATAATTGACTACTGAATCCATTTCAGTAACTATAAATATAGGTATTTTTTAAAAAAATTATGTAGTTCATACTTTGTAATACTGCCCGCCGATTGAGCCAAAGTAAATTAAATCTTATCCTAAGGCAATAATACTCAATTTTAAATGCATAAATTAATGCTAGGATCAATACGGTTTTCTTAGTTACGAGTACTCTAATAGTCAACTTTTAAAAGAAATTGTTTTGGTCATTGTATTATGCTTTTAACTCAATGCTATAGTTGGGGTGTATGAGGTCTTGCGTTAATTATGTTACATGTTGTATATAAGGTATAGATCAAAGTGACCACGGTCGTCTAGTCAAATGTTTTCGGCATGTTTTGTTAAAGCCGCAGTTAACTCAAAATTATTTAATCCTAAATTATCATTATAAATTGCACCTACCACTGTTTGTCTCTGCATCACCCAAAGGTTGACTGGTAGAAAATGCCTATGGCATTAAGTCCGCCTCTGTACATTTGTGTGCTTAAAGTGTTAAATAAATAAATAAATAAATAACTCAAATCCTAAGAAGTGCATAAATATTCAACTTATTTTAACCGTAGTAGTTAATATTTTTGGACTACTTTGGTAAAGGTTCTCAGGTTCACATCATATAAATTACAAGAATCAGTTAAACCGATACAAATGCGAACTTACTAAATACCGACATTCTAATTCTCCAGAAATTCGTACCAGAATGCGAGCGATTAACAAATTACTAAGAAGCTAAACAAGTGAATGTTGTATTTGTTGTCATCAATTCCAATCAAGGCGCTACTCTGAAGGTTTGTAAATTATTTGAAAATTAATATTTTGTAAAGGAATTGCTGCTTCGTCAAACTTCGCGATTTGGTATGGCAATCAACAGTTAAGAATTGTTTTGATAATAATTGTTTGAACAAGGTTTCGAGGTGCTATTTGATTTTTCACGGTTTTTATTTTTATTGTTCAATGTCGCGACCTATATTGGATTAGTTTTATGACATACCTACATGGCGCCTTCAAATCGTTCAGAATCGCCAGTGTTTTGTTTTTTTTTTCGTAAGTAGGTAAGCTTTTATATCGTTGATTTGCGTTCTATTTTAATAGACTAAATATAGATTTTATATTGACCAATTAAGGGGACTACATGACCGAAACGCGAGTTTTATACTGCCTAAAAGTATATGATCCCCTGCAGTAAAAAATATCAGAAAAATATATGATATTCTTCAGGATATAAGCTAGTTAGGTAGTGTGTTGAAAACATAATACAACTAATTTGGTACGATAGAAAAAAATCACGAAGATACCTCTAAAAATTTATTTTAACGATTAAAAACCATACTAATATACATGCAATCATTCTGTTTTTTTTTCAGATTGTTCTTCAAGCAACATAATAACGTGATAGTATTTTAATTTTTTAGTGCAAAAGTAGATTTTTTTGTAAGTCGAGTATTGCTTCATATTTTGCAATAAATTACCAGGTTTGTTTCATCGCGCTTCTCTTTCTTTTTTATGCAGTCCGACAGTGACCGCGCTTTAGCTGTTGTCAGCCCCTTAAAAGAAATAAGGCTAAAAGAGAGATTTATTTAAAGTTAGAGAAAGAGGATACACTAAGAAAGCTTTCGTTAAAACCACTGCGCTCTCATTATTTTAGAAATCTAAATTAACTCTACGTTTCCTAAAAATAAAATTCTTTCATATCAAAAGCAATCCAATAAACCATTAAAAGTAATAAAATACTTGAACGTTTTGAATAACTCAAAACAAAAGCACAACATGATCCAAGTACACCACTTTATATTTTTTTTATACATCAATTTCGATTGTAAAACATTCGGTTTCAAAAATATTGCTGTTACTTGCACAACAATGAATTTCAACCTTATTGCTACAGAAATAAAGTTGAAATTCAGTCGTTCTGTTCAGATTGCTTTAGTAACCATGTGTCCAGTTGCATATAAACAATATCTACGTAACGGCCAGTGGTAGTCTGTATTTTATAACACTGCCAATTGCAAAGTATCTTTGAACACGAGAAGTGATAAAAAATTATTTGTACATTATTTTTTACTACTGATATAGAGACTTTCGAGCACGCTAAAATTTCTGCGTATTTTAACTTAGAGTATTATTTGATTATCGAGGTCTCTTATTGAACTAAAATGATAAGTTCAAAATACTTTTCGAACTCTTAACAGCCAGTCTCAGCTATTGACTTATTTATCTGGAGAGCCAAATATTTTTAAATTCCATATTCAAATTGACTAAAGCCGTTTTTCATCTATCCAGAGTAGCTGTATCAGATTCCAAAATTCGAACCCGATATTCTAGTGATATTAAATTTAATAAAAAAAACGAGGTCGGTTAGACATCAATTAAAAAAATAGTTATTTTAATGTAGTTCATCAATCTAGGTTTTAATTACAAAAAGTGTCGTTGAGAGGTCGTAATTGAATCGCGGTGTCGAGCTCAGTTTCAGTTTTAAACCTAATTTAAATCTTCTAACAGGGTTTCAACATCGCTTTATTAATGCCCTCAGAATAGAACATGACGGTAAAGTTAAGGGATCTGTTCGGAATTTAGGCACAGCAGATTTTATAGGGATTGTAATTATCAAAAAGTGCGTATAGCTTAGAATATAGCTTGGTATATTATAAGGTTTACAAGTAGTCACAGATACTACCTACCCTATTATTAGTAACTTACCTATATATAACACCACATTCTCCAGGAACTGGCTATCAAAATACTGTTTGATAAACAATTGAATAGCGGGATATTATATCATTACTTGGCTAATAAATAGCCATGTTAAAAACAGTATGAATTATTGGTTCATAGCATTAGTTACGTAATTAAAAATATCTCATGTTGAAAAAACCAAGTCCAACGTGAGTAAAGCTCTAAATGTCAATCAACAACACAACAATAATAAGTCACAATCTCAGATCATATTATATGATCTGAGGTCACAATTAATATGAAGTTCAATATTTACGAATGACATCAATCAGAGGTTGTTTCCGCAGTTGATTTTCACACGGCTGACTCACGTCAAAGCTAAACTAATCACTACCGTTCCAAAAACTAACAATACTACTACCAGGACTTCATAAAACACCGGAGATTTACAACACCATATCCACCAGGAACTGGCCATCAAAACACTTAAAACAATTGAAGACCGGGACATACTACGCTAATTCGTAGTCAAATCAGATGCGGTATGAACTAATACGGCATTAAACATTCAAGCCCAGGAGTTTGTGTTAAGCCGACTGACAAAGGTTGACTCTGGTCACGATCCTCAACGGATGTGGCGTCCGGTGCCACGAGCTTATGGAAAAAATTATACTTATAGCCGATGGATGATTTTAAAGGCAAGTATAAGGATAAGAATATTTAAATGTGATTAATGGATGAGAAAGAGCTACTTTACTGAATTCGTTAGGGATGTCAGTTTCAACTGTGCAGTTGTTAATGATAGATTTTTCGCTATGGTTAAAGTAAACTGGCAACTTGTCTTAGGACATGGAAATTGTCTTTGATAAAACGACACTATCACTTCGGACAGGTGAGTTACGTGCTTTTACTAAGAGATCAATCTTACTGCTCAGTAAGCTCAAGTTCAACCCCTGAAATATTGAAAAAGTAAGCTTATATAAACTCAATTTTCGCCAGTTCATCAATACACCGATTTAGGTACTCAATCAAATCACATCGCAAAATCAGTGACAAAAATCTAAACGAAAATAAACAATAAATTACACAGCAAATCTTCAGAAGGACTCAAGTATTTTAGCGTTAATTAGTCCCAATTTGTTAATCCCAACATTCCTCTGTTATTGAGTACATCAGCTCAATGAGAGATAATTGGCATAATCAACAGTGTCGACATGACGACAGCTAGTCGTCTGGTTTAAGTTGGTTTTATCGCCATGTGAATTGTGAATCAGCTTCTTGCATGTTATTATAATAAGGGGTTGTGACGCCTCGACCACACATCTGCAGGACAAATCGAAACTTTCAGTCTTCCATCATCCGAACAGAACTAACTAGGAAGAGGTAAGTCTATTTTTACGTGTATATTTGTAATGCAAATTCTATATTCAGCCCTGCTAAGTCACTAATCAAGACGATTGAATTTTTTTTTTTTATACCAGTATCCGCCTATTAATAGATGTAATTTGTTTATATTGAGGACCAGGACTAAAAAGGTTCTATTGTATTTATCGACGCCTTAGAGTGAAAACCTCGTAAGTGTAAAAGAAGTACCTTTTCAGGAGGAAGCAAAACTGCGTGCTGTAACATTTTTGTACGGCGTCATTTATGTTTTTTTTTATTAATTCATATGGAAATGTAACCCACTTTTATATTCAGAACAGTTTGATACTATAAGATCGCGAATGCGTTGAGAGGTTTTCTTCCTAGAAACGCAATAAAATATATTTGAGCAAAAATGCATGCCCGAGGTTTTCATTCTAAGGCGACGTTATGTAGATCGTATGCCATTGATAGATCTAGAAGGCAACTTACATTGGAATCATAAATAGTATTCACGGAGTTCCTTCGCCAAGCGACTGTTTTACCGGCTTACAATACATAATGGGTCTCTATATACATATAGAGCGTCAATCACACTGTAACAAGGATCCACAATGAATATAACAAACAAAAGTATTAAAACATAATTCAATACAACCTGCCACGATCTCGTTTCCCTAATTTTTCCAGCCATTAGCACGGCGTCCACAAAGCATTGTAGGCTAGCGTCCGAGACAATTATTCATTCGTAATGGATACGATTCTTGTATCGCGTTATACTGGGCGATACGGGAAGTTTACTGGCCGTCAGCCAGACTGAATTACCGATTATGGTGGGTAATGTATTTATTTATAGCTTTATACTTCAAGCTAACGGGGTATGATGATATGGGATTAATCGGTACTCTCATCTTCATAGGCTGTTTCGGATGATACTACAATGAAATGTTTTGTCAACAATCCATTTAAGTGTCATCAAAGAAAATACAAACCAGGGATGAATGGCACCAAATGGAGAAGACTTAGCAGTACTTGGAGCATTGTAGGCCGTCAATGATACTGAGACTAGGGTACTTTAAGCCTTTTGGGGTCGCGGGAGCACAAAGTGGAGACTCTGTCCGCCCACCGAGTGACCCCAGGGAAGACGGTGGCACAGTGGTCACGTGCTGCCATGCATAGCGAGGCTCAGGGAAGGCCTCTATACAATCTCCCCAGGGATGTGCCTTACAGGCGTTGCACAAGTTTCCGGATTTGATCTCTTAAGAGGAACCGGACGCCCTCTATGTGCTGATGGTGATCACCGGGATGGTTGTAGTGAGGTAAAAATCCTACACGCACCGATCTCCCTCCCCGGAGGGCAGGTGCCTTTTGAAGGTTTCCAGGCGAAAACAAAAAAAAGAAGGAACTTTAAGCCTAGCTACAAGGACTAAATGTTAAAAAGGAGGACTGTATACTCTAAATAAAGACGAAATATTGCGCTAATGAAGTGAACGAATCATTAGCAAACTGTTTATTATAGAAATCTATGTGACAGCTGTATCTAGCTCATATGATTTAACCGGTCTGGCCCTACGCGCCAATGACGCCCTTAGTAATAAATCTGATAAGCTCAGAGACTTGCCCTTATGGCAGGGAAATCCACTTAATCAAGCCAAGTCAATTTATTTGGGGTTGGCACAAGTCACCCCTTTCTAAGTATCTTCCACACAGTCCATCTATCGCAGTACATTCAAAACTTTCCTTACGACATTTTCCTCTCCATAGCTACTGGCTAGAGCAGTAAGTAACCAATCCCTGACTGATACAACCATCTCAATATAATCCAGCTTTATTTTTCTTAAATTCCCAGTACCGAATGAAAACACGAATCTTGTTCGTTCCACCAAAGTGATATAGGAAGCTTACTGGCCAAACGCCAAAGTGAATTTCCGATTATGGTAAATAATGTACCACTGACAATAAAATACGTCACTTTAGTTCTCTTTGTTCATATGTTATTTTGGTGTGCTGTGTGCCAAGATTTGGGGCCATTTGATTCCATTTTGATAGCTTTCTGTTTGTATTAAAATTGATTTGGGTTCATTGCTTTGTATGGGCTAGGGGTGAAGCTACAAGCAGCTGTTTGACGATCGAGTTCACCACACAAACCTGTTTTTAATTGGTGGAGAAATATCATACTCGTAAGAAAACCAATCAAGAGTTATCCTGAAGGTAAGTTGAGTACTTTAGGTTCATGATGAAAGGTTTAAAAGTTATGATAATAAAGTATAGGCTAGTAAGATTGTACATAGGTAATGTTCCTGTATGTATAGCTCTTGTTATGATTATTTTACGCGTGAAATTCCTCTACAGTGCACAACCTAACCGTGACATTAATTCCACTCATTAAACTTTCAAAGGAACAGAATCAGTTGCGTAACTTTTGTTGAAATTTCACCTTTTTAGCATTAAACATAAAGTTCAAATTAGATTGTGCGTAAGTTTGTTGTACCTTTTATTGGTGACCGAAGAAAATTAAGAATAATTATGTATTTGCTATAAGTACATAATTTGATTAATTAAATAAGATAAATGAGACATCATACCTCTATATAATCTAGCCAGGCATCATAATCACCAAGTCCCTATAGGTATAACATTATCACCAATTAATTCTTCAAGATGTCGGTACCACGCCACGACAGCCCCATTTTATGTCCAGGCCAATCACTGTCCATTCCAAGGTTGCCTGGAAGAGCTATGGCCGCCCATTGTATATTTTGTAGTGTCTGATTTATTTATTGCTATGTATTTTGTGGTGTACAATAAATAATATATAAATAAAAGGCCTAACATGTACCTACTATGTATATTTATAAATTAAAAAAAAAATGTTTGTTGCTCGCAATAGTAGACATAACGTTTGAAAAGTCCAAAAGATTTTCAACACACTTAATATTAATTAAACAGTCTGTGTAAGCACTCCTACTTATCAAGTACTTACCCATGTATGAACCCCTCAAGAATAATGAATGTAAAAGTATATAAGTTCTACATTAAATACTGTCTCGTAAACATTGATGGTAGCTACCACAAAATTTCTTCATTTGAATATGTGAGAGAAACATGAGTATCCACTCAAACCCATTTATATTATAAATTTTGTATTACAAACCTCATTTATAATATAAAATTTAGTTGAAATGGGGTATTATGTATTTTCTCTCGCACGTTATTGTACTTAAGAAATTTCGTGAAGGGACAGGTCAATTTGAATTTAGGTAGATTTTATAGAATATGTTTTCTATAATGAAACTATATATTTTCATTGAATTTATAATGATTGATGCGTCTGGCGTTTATTATGTCGAAAATGTTAAAGAAACGACCTATAAAATTAATAAGAGACGAAAAATAGGAACTTAGGCCCGATGATTTATCTGCAGTAGACTTATTTGCTGTAAATGAGGTAAAGAAATGCAAAAGTGACATGGAGAATCCATGTCACTTTTGCAACTATACCAAGAAGAGGTTCCAGCATAGTCTTGCACGTTCACAGCAGTAAAGCGATCACCAAAAGTTTCACCACGCTTGGTGATTATGGCGATATCCTACACAGCTATTGCCTGATGATAACACAACAGCCCGGTCTATGCTAATTCTAAAACTTAGGTAAAGAGACTTTGAAGTAAGCTGTCAATAGTGTCAATCCCCTAGCATCAGATGGAATAACAAAGGGGCACTTCTCGTATTTTTAAGAACGTTCGCATTCCAATCTCAGTCGCGATCTGCAAAATTAAATACCTCTAATTTAGGAAAAACTGAGTATTTATACAGGTCAAATTAAATTAGATAGCGAAACTCCGCAGACACGATGGGTATCGATATCTAAAATACGATAAAACGATAATTTAGAGGTATCATGTTTTTTTGCGGACTGTAGTTACTTGAAATATCATAACAAAAAAAAAATTGAGCCGTCGCAGGACGCCTGGCAGATGTGAAACATCGAAAACAATTTTTTCATACTTATTTACTATACAAAATAGTATAGTAAATAAGTATAAATCTAATGTTTAGTAACAATATAATGTAAAAGAGTGCTCGTGGATTTTCTGGCCCATTCTGAATGGGATGGCATGGGAATGGGAACTGACAGAATGGGCAACTAACTTCATATTTCTGCTTTGAGATTGAGCTTGATATAAATGCTTTGAGTTTGAGTTTGTGCATTTTTTACCTAGTAATAATGATAAAATACAAAATAGTATAGTAAATAAGTATGAAAGAATGGTTTAATAAAAGAAAATAAATATGGCATAATCAAATACCATTTTTTTTTTAAGAAATAAAAACGGCATGCGTCGCCACGCCAGCAATCGGTTTTACGATACGGTATATACGTTTTTGTCAAGTTTTTGACATTGATAGTCGTGGAGATGAGATTGCGACTAGATTTGAAGGTTTTTATTACGGGAATTGGCCTTCAGCTCACTTCACCTAATTTAGTCACCTAGTTTGTTCCTTCGCCTAGTTTTCACGTTGAGTATATTTACAGAATAGCTCGATAGGTTTAATTGTGATCTATGATCGGTTGTGATGATGATTAATTGTGATGAGCATAATCAGCCTATGATGTTCCCACTGCTGGGACACAAGCCACCTCTCAGTGAGAGGGATAGAGCCGTGATCCACCACGCGTTCCTAGTGCATATTGGTAGATAGCCCATTAGGAACATTCAAAAACCTTATCTTCAAAACTCTTGAGAATTAATCCATAATATTATTATCAAGATGTTATCAAAATTATTGTTTCAAATCCGTCCTATACAATCAGGACTTTTTATTTGTCATCATTTTTCTTATTTTTTAATTTTATACTTTTTATTTTATTTTTTCTTCACCCCTAGCGATTATTGTTTTTTTTTTTTTAATATTATTATGATTACCCGTGGACAGTGTTGTGGGTTACATTATTAACAAAATGCACAGGTTTTCGAATTTTTGGTTCTAGGATATGCCAGTTTCCTCACGATGTTTTTCTTCACCGTTTTGAGAGCAGTGGTGATTAAATAATTTTCACAAAGTAAAGTGAACATTAGAGTATACAGGCTGGTGCGATCGTGTTAGTAAACACAACCCGGATGTCAATCTTGGTAATAACTAGATACCGTAAGTGTAACGACATGTGAATAAAGCCAATGTTCAATAATAGACACTCGTGAGCGATAATGTATGAGGCTTAGCGGTTTTGTGTCTTCAAAAACAATGTACAGCTTATGAGTTAACTGAATACCTACCTATGTATGTTTTGAGTGACTTATTGTGTGTTTTAAAGTTTTTATTTGATATTATGTGATAGTTAAGTTTGTGAAATCTCAGCTACTCATTTTAAATTCAATGTTAGGTTGGCTGACCGGTTGGCGTAGTTGGTAGCGACCCTGCCTTCCGAGCCGCTGGTCCCGGGTTCGATCCCCGGACAAGTCAAACATTTGTATGCATGAACATGTCTGTTTGACCTGTGTCTGGGTGTGTATATGTATATCAGTCATCAGGTTACCGTAGTACAGGCTCTACCTAGTTCGGGACCTGCAGACGTTGCGTGGATGTTGTCTCATAAAACAAATAAAAAATAATAATTTATAGTGTCTACATGATACATGATTTTATTTCTGTAAGTAGGTTTGTACAAACACTTTTACACGTCAATATACACAATAATATCACTTCCTGAGAGTTTATCTATAAAGATGTAAATGAGTTTCTATGTAGGGGTAATCTTTGGAACTACTGATCCGAATCCGAAAATTACTTCACTAATGGGAAGCTACATTATCCCTGAGTGCTATAGGTTATGTTTTATGAGAAGAATAAGTTTTTTAAAGTTTTTAGGAGATGCGTGAGAATAGCCCGCGAAATTAAAATTTTGTTATATTTTTTAGCTTTGCAGGTCAGTGTCAGGTTGTGTATTGTGTAGCGGTATCTACATCGCCACATGCAAGCTGCGCGTCATACTGACAGCACGCAAATCCTGCATCGCGCAAGCAGTGAACTTTACCCTGTTCCTCGTGCCTCCATAGTTGCACAAAATATCATTCGCGCTATATGAACGTAGAGGGTCGTATTGATGATTTTAATTACCTATTATAATTCTGTAAATACAAACTTGTTACGGTCGCAAATCATATTTTGTTTAACATACAAGCTGACACTGACCTGCAAATCGCAAAAAAAGTAAGAAAAGTTAAATATTGTGGGCTATACTGGCGTTACCCCTTAAAACGAGAAACTTGACGTAAAAGATGTCGTGGGCAGAAGCTAATGGAACAACATTATCAGTGTGTTACACTTGTAGCTGATTATTGTTTAAGTCGTGTATAAATGTGCAAGATAATACTGTATGTTATCAATGATACAACTATGTCAATGTATGTTATGATATCGTATGTAATGTTTAACAGAATAATAATAAAATAACTGACTAATGTTTATAAAACACCCAAATTAAAATCACCTATCCGGGGGAACCAACTAATTAAATATTAATGTGTGTTGGGAATTATTAAAGCACAATCACTTATAAGTTAATAATTAAACAGATAATAGTCTATTATTTTAAAATTATACATAATGTAATATATTTATTGACATTGTCGTGACTGTGGTATTGTGAATGTGTTTTATGACAACAATGATCGAATTTTCATAAATATGTAAATTCTGTTTGCATTTGCAGTATCATGATTGAAATATGTTGAGCTTTTTGTTAAATTAACATTACTGCGACTCCATTTGTTTGGCCATTCATTTAATTAACTCTTGATGTGATTGTGTGTTGTGCTTTTCTTTTGTTATTTTAAAAGTGTATTGAAATATTTAAGTAGTTAATAATAAAGGCTTCGCAAAAAATGTCTAGTAATTTGTGAGTGTTATGTAAATCTTGGTGTGTATAGACTGTGTCATTGAGGGATGTGAAATAAAATATAAAAATTATAAATCTTCATCATTTTAATTTTATTTGTATAAATAACCATATTACTGATAATAATATAGAATGATCACTTGTTTTCGCTATTTACAATCATATACTACAGCAGTCTTTAAAATTTTAATATCTATACACATGATAACGAACAGGCAATAATAGTTCACTTACATACATTTGGTATAGCACTTACAAACTAATAATTACAATATTTACAGCGCGCTACTAAAATCTACAATATTTACAAATCTGACTGGAAGGTGGGCAGGGTTGCCCTTCTAGACTAGGTAAGCTTGCACGGCGTTGCCCGTGTCGACAAGGGGAGGCGGCGGGGGCCATTGTCGCATGTCCCGCCGCCTGCCTGGGGCCATGCCGTGCTCTAGCGAAGAGTAATCAGAGTCTATTGAGGAGTAAATGTGATCTGAGATCGGCCTGCCATCTGGCCCATACGCGACCGCCTGCGTCTGCCTCACAGCTAACGGTGACTGCCGCACTTCACTACTATACTCTGGCGGGGCACTAGCACCTTGACCTCCTCCCAACACAGGTGATCGTTCGGGAAAAGGTAATGTACGATTCCCACCGTTAGGCACCGAAGAATCTAAGGTATAAGTATTCAAACTCTTTCTATAGTTATGGCTCCGCGCCTTATGATTTGGCTGCGATTCCGGCATCATGTACCTGAGCCGCTTCCAAAACCTTTTCTCGCCCCATCGTAACCGCGACCCTGTTTTTAGATAGGGACGCAAATCGGGGTCGCACATCGCATCGGCCACAACGGAGTATTCTTCTATTAGTACTAGTTTATAAATACACCCTTTCAACGCGTCGTGCAGCCCTTGTCGGAATTCGTATCGGGACCATTCCGTTTGCACGAAATTTCTCGTTAGAACGATGATTATCCGTTTCGATGCTTCCGCGGTCTCGACGACAGGCGGCGCGCATTGCATGTACTGAGCGCCGTGGTGTGGAATGTCTCTATAATGAAGGCAGAGTCGGTATGATGGATTCCCATTTTCTAGTTCATTCGCCAACGACTGAACGACAGATTCTTCATCTTTTGGACTATAGCAAACATAGGCGTCGTATAACTTTTGGCTCTCCTCAAATGCGCCCGAGAATGAGAAAACTCTTATGCCACAATTTGTGTATAGCCACACTCTCAGTGAATCTCTAAAAAGGAATAGTACGACGAGGGCCAATAAAATTAGCATAAAGCCGGTGAGCGTCGAGACCATCATGGGAACATAGTTGGACACAAGCATGTTTCCGATGACTGAATTATCAGCATAATAATCGCTGCAGGCTGTACCGTTTAAGTTGAGCTCTTTTTTCTGTGGCGGCTTCGCGTCGCCGTTCCAACACCATACGTCGGTAATGTCGATGATTTTTTGCGCATTCTCAGCCAAATATGCAGTTAACTCTTGTAAGTAGCGACATTTGCAAGACCACAGGTTGTTACCGAGTGACAAGGCTTTCAAATTAGGATTGTTGTTGAAACTCCACACGCCAAAATCGACTAGTCTGTTGCCGTCAAGGCGTAAAACTTCTAAAGATTTGAGACCAAGAAATGATATGTTTGCGATATGGCTAATGAGATTATTTTGCAAGAATAACTCCTTCAGACTACTCAATTGTAGGAATTCATAGCCTTTCAGTTCTTTAAGCTTATTGTTGCCCAAGTGGAGTATTTGGAGAGCATTCAAGCCAGCAAAAGTTCTATTTTGTATGCTATCGACGTTGCTGTTGTTCACGTACAGCGATCTCATTTTCTGCCGTCCAATAAAAACGTGGTCCTGTAGTTCTTTTATATTATTTCCATCTAAAAATACCTCAGTTGCATCCATAGGTATTTTGTGCGGTATTTCTAATGAAGATTGTCCGGAACAGTCCACAACGTTCGTATTCCACAGTGGATCGTGATAACAGGTACAGTTTTGAGGGCACGTCATTTCACAGTCACACGCGTCATAGTCACAGCAATGACAGATTGCAAAACAATGAGTCTCATACTTACAGAGAAAGTCTGTTGTTTTTAAGTTTGTTAAGGCCACATGAGTTCCACTCCGAGTGTTCGTCATTTTACACAAAACATTTTCTAAATCCATTACACGCGGGTATTGTCTCATAGCGGTCATATTGTTTATGATCGGTAGCCACTCCATAGTACAGTCACATTGAAACGGGTTGCCACCGATATAAAACTCAGGTAAACTTTTATTTCCCGGCACTGTAGCTAAACGCAAACTATTTAGTTCTAAATGCACAAGCTCATTAGCATACATGTCCACTCGCGTCAAGTTTCTTTTATCGAAAAACGTATTCACATGAATACTGTTCAAAAAGTTATTATTTATAAACAACAGTTCTACACTATTAGGTATCGCCATCGGCGATATTTCCGCTATACGATTATGGCTAACGTCCAATGTCTTTATACGGATTTCATCTTGCAACTTGTAGTAGTTTCCCAAGTGTTCAATGAAATTGCCGTGAATGTCTAACCACTTTAGATTGCTGGGCACAAACGCGTAATCGAACCACACTAGATGATTTTCCGATAAATTGAGCCACAAAAGGCTCGCGAGCGTCGAGAAGACACCGTTGATGTCAGACAGGAAATTCCCATCGAGCCGGATGGCCTCCAGTTGCATATTTCTGCTAAAAGTGCCTCTCTCGATTGACTGGATCTTGTTCTTAGCGATGTTAAGCACTTGTAAGCTCGGTAAGTCCCAAAACATTCCGACGGAAAGATTTCCAATTTGATTGTCAATCAGTCTCAGTCCCGTTAATTGGTTTAGGTTTTTGAAGGAACCATTTTTGAAGTCGGATATTTGATTCTCTCCGAGGTCGAGTGTTTTGAGGAAAGAGAGTTCCGATAATGCGTCTGGAACCTCTAAAAGCTGATTGGAGCTCAAATCCAACTCTTTTAAGTCCGAGCAATTTTTGAATGCTTTACGATCTATGTTTACAAGTAAATTGTTGTTGAGAGTCAACTTGCTTAAAACGAATAAACCGTTGAATAAGTTCTCATCTATTGTATGAATTCGATTCTCCGCTAGATTGAGCGTATGAAGATTATACAGAGGCAGGAATGCATTATCTTCGATGTAGCCAATAGAGTTGTTCTTGAGATTCAAGATTTGAAGGAAGAATAAGTCTTTGAATGTCTTGCCGTCGATTCTCGTCAAAGCATTGTTGGATAAATTCAAAACTATTAAGCGTATTAATCCCAAAAATGTTCCGTCGTCAATGTGACTACTTGTAAGCTGATTGCTTGATAAGTCTAAAACAATCAGCTGTTCCAAGCGATGAAATATTCCTCGAGCCAATTCAAAAAGAGTATTATCGTTTAGATAAACTTCTCTTAATTCCCTAGCATTAGCAAAAAGGCCTTCGGGTAGTGTATGTAGCTGGTTGTGTGATATGTTTAGAACTCTCATTGATACAAGTCCATTGAAAGCTTCGTTAGATATGTCAGAGATATTGTTATGTTGCAGATATAGATGTTGCAAACTCCTTAGTTTCAGTAATTCTGAGTCCTCTGGTAGCGACTTAATTTCATTATGGCTCAAATCTAAGCCGTGCAAATTCGATCCGCAGCTTTGTCCAAATCCAAGTTGCCCCACTGTTCGTATTCTATTGTGCGTCAAATTCAATGTGATCAAATTTTCCAGAGAGCAGAACACGCCGGAAGGAACAAATTTTATGTTATTCTGAGCGAGATCCATCGATTGCAATTCCGACAATCCATTGAAAGCGTTCAGAGATAATTCTAGATTCTTCGTAGGACTCCACTCGAAATTCTTTGAACGTAACTTCAGTTTCTTTAATTTCTTGAGTTCATGAAAAGTATTGTCTGGCAATTGTGTCAATTTGCAGTTGTTTATTGACAGGTCGGTGAGTGCCGACACTGGGCTAAAGTAGTGGGCTCTTAGAGAGCTTTCAAAAAGAAGTAAATGGTTGCACTCGATGGCCAGCCGGCTGGTGTCCGAATTCACCGAGATGATGCTACTGCCGTCGCCGTCGAGCGTGCGTATCCTGCAGAGTACGCCGCCGTCCGACCCGCGGTCCGAGACTCGAACGCATTTGTCCGAGCCGTAGGGCAAGACCGTCGAACCGACGTGCACCAGCGCACAGAGTACAGCTGTAATAGCGTACATTATCACAGATTTTTCATTTCACCACAAAACGTCTCATAAACACACCCCGTGGGTCGATATCACCATTTCCGAAACAAAGTACGTGGTACACTTGAGCGCTGAAGAAAAACTTCCTAGCATTTCACTTCACTGTAGTCCGTAATAAAACTTGGTTTAAATAGTCCGTATTTTTGAAGTTCGTTAAATTTTTCACTTATGAATTGTTGTTCATCGTTTGAGATCAGTTTGTGTATTAAAATATTTATTGCGTGAAGTACAGACCGGCGCGAGGTGTAGCACGACCTTTCCGCGGCGCGGTTGCGTTGCGACTGTCAAGCGGAGCGCTTGACTCGTGCAAGTAGCAGTGGGGCGCGCAACTTAGTCTCCCCCGCCCCCCGCGTCCCTCATAAGCTCTTCTCGTGTTTTATGAGAGCAAGTAGCGCTATCTAGTAGTGAGTAGCGACATTAAAATTGATATTTTGACATCGTTTGCAGTAATTTTGTATAGAAATTGCTACGTTATGTAAAAATAATATTTACAGTACAATTAAAAATGCTCCTTGATTGTACTAATTAATTTACTACACAACATAACAAAGTTAAGTAACGTTAAATCATTCACAAATACCTGCTTCGTTGCAATAAGAATGCAGTTCGTTAACTGTTTCAGTAGAATTTTTAAATCAGTTAATAACACTTTCATCGGATAGCTTTGATTAGTAAACTCACAGTGAAAGTGTCTACAAAAATAGCCTTTACAATTTTCGTGGCAGGAACCATACTTACAAGGTGGTTTCCTATTTATTCTCATTCACGGAAAGAGTTTGTTACGTTCAGTAGGTATTATTTTAATGTTACGAGTACATTGATAACGTAACCAAATATCACGTCTGTATTACCAGAAGGCTTAGGCAGAGGAGTAGGTACCTATTATATAGTACACCCACATTTGGCCAGTTATGTTTAAATCCCATGTAATAGGGGGCAAGAGGGGGCAAGCCTAATTGCCACCAACCGGGCACAAATCCAGGGGGCCGACTTTCTAAGTCCGTCAGCGAAGGAACGAGCCCTTCTGAAAGTAGTTCGATACTTCGGAATCAACCCTACATCCGATTAATTAAATTTTTCGGGCGAGCTATAACACATCGGGAGTAAAGATAACTGTCAAGTGGTGTTGTAATTTTTAGTTATAGTTAGTAATTTTTGGTTCGGGTTTCGAAGTAATCTTGTGTCCGTAGGTAGCGATGCAAACACCCGTAACTTCGGGCGAAATTACGGATTTTGTGCTAAGAGCCACTGACACCGGGCTGCTACTTTATCGATAGATTTGTAGATATTAGATGAATAGCTACCCATTTTAAATTCATTTCAAACCCGTATACAGGGTTATTGGTAAAGCACCATTAACCTCTTAAGGGGTCATTGTACTCATCATTATGAACGACTTTTACTATGGTCGCTACATTTTGACGCGTTCTACAAACATAAATGTCCAGCTGATTTTTTTTCGCGATTTCATATTATTGGTCCCGTAGTAAAAATTGTTCATAATGGTTTTACCAATAACCCTGTATAAGTACAAATTCCAAAGCCTTAGAGTCAATATAAATTCAATTGATTGAAAAATAAGACTATTATCGAGCCGATGGTGCCTTGTACCTATCACCTAGTCTAAGAGTCAGCTGATAAAAAAAGGGTCGCTATGTCCGAACAACAATACAACAGTTTCTATTGTTGAACGATGGTTACCTGGTAACTTGTGTTGGTGTACAATCATTAAACTTGGTACGTGCATAATATTGTATGATTACGATTCTGAATTCTTTGTAAAAATTAAAGTATCTTGCATTAATTTTGAAGACGGAACCACATCTAATAAAGACACAGGACCTACTAAACTCTTACATTGCTACAAAGTTGAGCGTATGGTTTTTAACTATATGAACTAAAGTAACAACCATTTAAAACGCTACCCATAACTCACCAAAAAAGTTTACATATCAAAAATACTTAGTTTCACTTCACATCACATAGGTACCTACTCTTAAAACAGAGCTTTTATTATAACACCTCTATTTACCGCTAGATGGCGCCACAGTCACCAAGATAAGTAACGCCAGCTTAAATCACAAAAACAGCCAATCTACGTAGGTACATTTAATAGACTAGAATTTCCCTACACAAATTCATTGGCGTAAATCACGTTTGCAAGCTCATAAAAACCATTATGGAGGCACTTTCGAATTTTTACCGACACTCATAACAACATTTGAAAATTCACGAAATGTTTTATTGTGTTCTAATATTTTTATCGCAGTTGTGGCAATGTCTGACGGGAAACGGAGGGAGAAAAATGGAAAAGTCTTGTTCAATGCGGGAGTATATGCTGTATTCTGGTATATAATTTACGTAACGCTTTTTATAGGTTTCCCGCTTATGTATATTTTTATATGAGTTGGTTGTGAATTGGTGCTCAATGTGTCAATACAGTGGCGGATTTACCAATAGGATCAGTAGGCTTGAGCCTAGTGCGGCAGATTTTGGGGGCGGCTAATTTCTAGACCGTTTCTTTTATTTACTATCTTACAGAAATCACGGTTTCCTGATGTCTTGCAGAAAGAAGTCTACCAGACATCTTTCCGATGACTTTCTCCGCTTCCCTTTCATTGCACTTTCAACGTTACCGCAAACTTGTATATTCTATGCTTTGATTAGCTCAGAAATACCTAACCGAAAAAAAAATCTTGTTAATTTCAACCAAAATGTTGGATTGTAAGAGTAATCTAGGAACTGAAAATTGTAGAGTTTAGGGCGGCAAAAATGTAACAGCATATACTTGGAAAATGTGTAAATCCGCCACTGTGTCAATACGTGTGACAAGGATAATAATCGGCACAATACATTCAGATTTTAGGTAGGTATGATAAATAATGATATTTTTTTTAAAGCGAATATACTAGAATCATTTACTCTTTACCTGAACTGATGACCTCCACAGGGTCCACAATTAGGTACCTAAATAGTTTGTTCATAGTAAATAAAAGACACACTGAATTAACCTGCCAACACCTTACTACCTTAATCACCGTTAACAACAGAGCAAATCCATAAAATTAATCCCCATTCCTTAATGTGTTATACTGTGACGTCATAATGGCGTCCATTAAACAAAATGGGTCAAAAATGGGATGAAAATGGGACTTTATGACCACAACCACGTGGGCGGTGCGTACCACAAAGCGACCACAAGTGAATTCCTCTTTAAATACTTTAAACATGTTACCACGAATAAAATTATGTGGTTTACTGTGTATCATTTGGTTTTACTTGTTTTAAAAGGAAAAGTTGGTAGGCGGTCAAATATTTATACTGTGGCGGCCTGTCAGCAGGTTTGAATAAATAGTACCTTCGTCGAAAGCTGAATCAAATTCTAAATTTGCCTGCATACATTCACACATAATCAAGAAGAGACAGTTACAGGATGTAAAGAATGTTGAAAGCAAGCATGTACTCGTAGTTTCATTTAGTAGGAGGTTTAACAGTCACCAATCTATCTACATTATATTATACTTTTTTTATTTTTTATTATTTAATCACATCCAAAATCCTTTATTTTATACAAATTTTCAACTCGCCAAACTTAACAGTTTGGTGGCGAGAAACGCTCGTTTGACATACGTTGCTTAAAATTATAAACGCTAACTAAAAATTGCATACCTACTCTCAGACCATAGTTGACATATCTGTTTTATAATGCCACCACTCGTACCTTTGCAAACGGACAACCAGGACTAGAATGAATTATCGTTGTTTTATTTATTTAGTAAAAATAATGTTTCTATTGCATATTAAACTATTGCAGCTTGCAATTGTCTCTCCGTTGATTTTACGGTGGACATCGAAAGCACATGTAACAGCATCACAATCTTAATAATGTTTAAGGTCACACTAGTACAACAAAATTATATACAGGTCGATGAAAAATATTTCCCGTTAATTAAAAAGTTCAAATAAAAGATCTTAGCTAAAAAGTGGAATTCTTACATACTATCTATATCGTCTTAATCATCTTCTTCTATCATACCTATCTTGTATGAATTATAAACACGATAATATCGGCTCAGAAAATTTGCTAGTCAGCATGGTTAGATTCTGGGGTGTGCTAGCCACATTATAATTATGGCCAGTAAACGTTAATATGATTGTTTATTTACCACCTTACACACACTCATGGCAATATTACTCTCCAAAATTAATTCAATTCCCACCAAATGTTAAAGCCAAACGCGATAATACACGTACATTAACAAGTTACCAGTAATGTTACGTCTCAGACCACATAATGCGGGCGGTCTTCTCGTCTCATACGACCACAAGCGAATTGCTACTGAAGCTCATTCGAAAGTTTTGCCGCAGCGTTGGCGAATGTTGGATGCAATTATTTCAATTGATCTAATTTAGTGTGAATGTGTTGAATTGGACGTTTATGTCAACATTTGCAATTAGGTCATCGGGGATAACGAGTTACCTTAATGTTTTTACTTCGTGTCAAACTCAAACGGCCTTATTACAAAACAAGGTTTTTCTTTTGACATGGTTTAAACCATCGAGCCTGTTTTTGAAATAAGAACATAACTGAAATCGAAATACAGTTCCTTTTACAAAACTGTCAACTTAGTCCGGTCTTTCAATTTTGTATTAAGAACTTTACTAAAGTCGGCATAAAGTTCCAAATACAAAAACTAAATCGAATGTGTAGGTTGGGGCTAAAGTTAGATCGTGTTTTGTAATAAGACGGAAAGCATTTATTTCAATTAAACCATTTACAGGCACTTTTGAATTGTCAAGTGGTCGGTCAGTCAGAAATATGAAGCTAGTTGCCCATTCCAAAGCGTAGTAGGTACCTATGGAGAAGAACGGGCAAGAAACTTCATGGACACTCTTTAAAATTATATTGTTACATAAATATTAGTTACATAATTATTAATGTTGAATATAGGTATAATTATATATGTGAGAATGATGTAAATAAGACGTACACGTTGAGTGTCCAGTGTACAGCAAATATAAATTGAAACAAAACAATCCATAATAAAATAATTAAAATAAGCTATGGTGGCTAAGAGATGACCAGTCCCAACTGACAGCGCCCGTTCACGAACATGACGCATGGATCAGCACCATTCAGCTCAACCATTTTGAAGAGAGCTAAATGATCCAACACACGCGCCACCGTCAGCGAGACATTTGAGTGAGCATGACATCTATCAGCCACCAGGGCACATTCAAGTCAATGACAGACATTACCCGGTAGATGGTAGCTCGATAGTACATAGTACTCACACTTGTTCTATGCAATTATATAATACAAAGGAGATTGAGTTTATACAAAGCAAAGGTAGTCTTACAATCTTCAGCAGCTCCAACAGTATTTTCAAATGTTAATCAATTAGTTGTGGTTGTGGAGCAGGACCATTCATTCAGGTCTTCATTCGCATTAGCAAAATATAGCTGAGACACAAACTTGTAGGAACTACAAGATAGTGTGAGTAATTGGTTGTATCCAGATAGGTATTCATTTTTATTTTCCATCACATATTGCGCATGACACTTTGAATTCTAAATGAAAGCCTATAATGTTCCCACTACTGGTACACAGGCCTCCTGTCTGTGAGAGGGACTAAGGCCGTAATCCACTACGCGGGCCCAGTGCGGGTCGGTGGATGACACATGTGTTCGAATTTTTGGTTCTAGGAGAGGTTTCCTCATGACGTTTTCCTTCACCATTTTCAGAGCAGTGGCGATGAAATAGTTTAGAGCAATGGTGGCCCAGTGGTAACGGCTGCAACTTACGAGTTTTATGTCGTAGGTTCCATCCCAAGCAGGCACTTTACTCGCCTCTTACTCAATTCACCAAAATTATCGATTACAAAGCTAACCTTCTAAAAACAATATGAAATTAAATTATTTCAGTGAGCAGATCTTCTAAGACATTTTTATGTGTGTTTAAAATTATATGGCGCGTATCATTAACTAGCATTGTTTTTTTAATACCCATTCTTATTAAAAACCGCATATTCTAATATTTATCAATATCACCCCTACTGATACTGGGTTCATTTAAATTTTAACCCTCTATTAATGACATCCGGCGTTACGCCACTCAGGTAGAAGGCTTATCTTGCCCTGCATTAGCACTTCTTCGAACGTCCATTGTTTATAGAATATTTTGAGAAAATATTTACTTTTTTCTGATGCTCAACCTCTGGGAATTTTCTAATCCTTTATTCATTATCTTTAGGGTTTATGAGCGTTACGTAATATGTAAAAGTAATGGTGCTATGTACATTAAACGTTTCTTGAAATTGAAGTAAACGAGTACTTTGAAAATAAAAAATTGGAGTTTGGTTCTTGTCACTCTAATATTTTTTTTTTTATTACTTACTTATACTGGCAAGAAAGTGTTCTAAAATCTTATACAATATTAAGTACCTGCAATAGTATATACCTCACAAGCAGGGTTGCCAACCCTACTAAGTATATTAGAGGCCTAAAGAAGATATAAAAAAAAAATTGGGCGATTTTAGTGTATTTTGCTGAAAATTTAAATAACATTATTTAATTTAAATAAATGTAGAACGAAACGCAACCGAAATCTGTTTTTTGAAATTTGTATTCAGAAATAAATCAGTTTAATAAAATTCTGGGTATTGCTCTTTCTGACCAAAAATGTGTTGTTAAATCTACTGCTGAAAAATGGCAACAAGTGTTGCTCAGTGATTCTGACTTTTCTTAAATATTTAAAATAGTATAATGTTTTCTTTCTATACCAACTTCAGCTTTTACTGAGCGCATATTTTCAGTGATGAATACAAAATGGCGAGATGAGCGCAATAAGGCCAGTATTCATCCCGTAAAAGGTGAAAAGGTATTTTGTAACCATAATTTATTTTGTAGAGTTCAATATTACTTATGAGATAATAAAAAAAACCTATTAATATAGGCTCAAAGTAGCAATTTTTTTTTTTCATTTAGCTACTTACCTAAACTTTTTTTTGGAGTATCTATTTTTTTACAGACAATAGCTGGGAAAAGGTGGCAACTCCACAAGTAACCTATAACATTATCTCCCCTATAGTTCTGAACCACCAGCATGGCCCACAGTGTGACGGCCGTCACCACCAGCATGGTGATAACGCAGTACCACACGACGACGTTGAGGGGTGGCGTGTAGATCGTGACGAAACCAATAATAACTGACTAAATAAAGTAGCCATCTATTTGCTCCCATTTGGTACAACCTTGAGATGCAACTTTGTATATTCGTTATTTTGATTTGTAGCATGTCTTAGTGTCAATTAACTTATTTAAATAAGTTAGTTTTTTTTTTTTGTATGTTGGCAATTTGTTTTTTTATTAATGTAATTTGTTATAATTTAATTGTGCTTTTGTGTGTTGTGCTACGTCTTTTGTGTTCACTGAATAAATGGTTTATCTATCTATCTCTCTGGTTTTCCACATACATTTGTTCTCTGATAACTTTTCAAACAAAATTAACTGTAACATCATTATGTTATCTTCCACTAGCTTCTGCCCGCGGCTTTGCCCGCGTAGATGTCGGAAATCATCCCACGGGAACATGTTACCGGGACAAAAGTAGCCTATGTCCTTTCCTAGGATGCCATCTATCTCTTTGCCAAATTTTGTCGAAATCCGTTCAGTGGTTTAGACGTGAAAAGGTAACATACACACAGAGTTACTTTCGAATAAATTATATTCAGTATGGATGTTCATTTTCTGTAGCGCACAAAGGACACCAGAACAAGAAAATCCTTCTATATCCAGTCTTTCACATGATTATAAAGGTCTATCAAAGGAAATCGCGTGTAAATTGGCGGGTAGAAAATGCCTCAGGTATTAAGTCCGCCTTTCTACAGTATTTTATAAATTGAAACCTCCTAGTTGGTAGTTAAGGAAAGTTATCAAATTTTCTATAACCACTGACTACACGGGACTTAGGCCTATATCGTGTCCTTAACCGCATATGATACGCGTCTTAGATTTTGGATACCCTGAAATGTCTGATAAATAGAACAGAAAAACAACGTTCGTTTCTCACTGCTGGGCTTCTCCTATTTTATTGATTATTTAAAATAAAAAAAATAGTCAATATTTATGTCGATGAGGGTATTCTCTCTAATACCGAGATTTAAGCTAGAGTTTTTGTTCTTATATTGCTTTTATTTTGTATTGTAACGTGAATACTGTGTTTTTTTTCTTCTATTTTGTTGTGAATGCTGTGCACGTCTATAATTGACGTAAACACTAGTCCAAGTCTCTGTTCTCTTTTATTTGTAAATGTTTGTGTTTGTGTTTATGATGTGCCCTAATAATAATAAATAAATAAATAAATTATTTGCCAAAACTAAAGTATTTGGCTAACGTAAACGTACTTATTACATACTTTTTCCCTTGCCCTTTTCCCAGCCCATAAATAGTGACCAAAATCCACAAAAATATGGAACGTAACCCTACATTCTTTAGTCTACGTCCCTAAGACGTATCCAACGCATCTACGTCTACGTATACATTCCGGGCCTATTGTACCGCTCCTCGGTACTCGGGACACGGCCGTAATGTGTTGACATCATTATACGGCCGTAATAAGAGCCACAATGCAGATAAGATCCGTGTTCGAATACATTCGGAGGGTTAAGTGAGGGTGGGCTCGGGGCACCTTCGTTTGTTAGTTTCCGAGTACATGTGTTTGGATTCTTGAATTTATGTTTAGAGATAGGGAAGGAAACAGACGAGAATGGAAGTTTGAATAAATTTTGAGACATTGAAAGAAAAAGGAAGAAAAAGTGTTTATTGCGACTCGTACAGGAAGTGCACAAACTAAATTATAAAATAAAAAAACAACCTATATAAAAACAAAAAGTAACAAAAGAAAAAGGAAACAGAAATTCCTATACGAGGCCAAAAGGCTCCTATCTCAGCATGATGCTGCGACATTAAAAAAAAAATGCCGCAGCGCTGGTAGGTATTATAATTACCAAATACTTAGAAATGAAATACAAATTCGTTTCTGGTTGTTGTTGTCTTAGTTTATTTGTAAATTTTTAGTTCTCCAACGCTTCTCAACGCGAAGCTCATTCTTTCTCTCTAGGATCTGATCACAAAATAGATAGAAAGAAAACAAGAAAGAAAGAAAATGCGTGTATTTGTGGTAAACATGACGCAAAAAATAACACAAACACAAAAAATAAGAAAAGGTTGGGGGAAACATGCGTCAGATCCACGCAAAACGGCTATCGCTCAGCATTATGCTGCGGCCCTATGCAAGACAGAGCCCCAGCGCTGGCTTTCAGTGACAGCCGGCGCTGACGTAGTGACGTCGTCCGGTGAGGCAAACAATAGTTAGGACGCTGTACTAGTACAGCGTACTTTCGAACGTTGCACTTTAATAAAAATAATATGATTTAATTTAAATATGATATAATATACTAAACAGAAATGTAAAAGGAAATAGACATACATGCTACGAGAATATCATCCTCAATAAACGTTTTACGCCTTATGGCAACATTTCTAAGCGTCTCATTTGATGTACACCCAACATGCACCAAAGAGACGCTATGATGCGTAATGCTCTAAGGCGTAGACAGAGAAAACTATTCTCTGTCTACGCTATGATGTAAGGAATTACAAAATGGCCAATGATGTAATGTGTTACTACTAATATTATGTAAATGTTAGGTGTCAGTGCGATGGTGAGTGAATGTGAAAGATGAGATGGACCCAGTAAAAATACAAAAACCTTGGAAACTGGAGGGTGACCTGACATGCCAAAAATTTGCATATAGAGAGCTTTGGAGCTTCAAAAATAGGTACGCTTCTTCTTCTTCTGCCTGCCTTAGTAGGACTTGGATGTTCTCAGTTTCATAAAACAAAAGATCCAATATGCCATTAAAAACGGCCAAAATATAAGTTTAGTTGTATTTAGTTTAATGTATATTTTTTTCAGGTTGGCCAATCCGAAGAAAATGTGTATATCTGGCAGTCGAATTCCATCCTATATTTCGTATCACATGAGCACATCAGTCTCTCTCAAGTTTCCGACAAACACCCCGCGATACTATTCCTACACAATGTACTACTAACTTACTAAGTTGCTCAAGAAATTTATAGACCCTCTGCAACGAGAATTATACCAACATTTTCCTATTAACGACTTCACTGAGTGCCGGATAAAATGTAATTTTATGTTCCCCACTAGTGTTATGGCTGTTGACCGTGTTGTTGAATAGATACTTTTAGATTGGAGTGGCTTGATTTTTGTGGTACTGATAAGGAGTTGGCTTCGAGGATTACAAGTACTGATGCGTTTGGTTTACTAAATCCTTTTTATGCAATATGATCGCGCAGTCGGTTTTGTGTTCGTTGAAATGAGGCTAATTTTTCCTGAAGCGGATGACTATCGAGTTTCGTCTATTAAACCACAAATAATCATTTTTTTAAAGTTAATTTTGTGATATAAATTATTCAGTTTCATAACGTGATAAAAACTCGGAACATAGCATTGCTGTTTGGCAGAAGAAACTAACCATTTCCACAGATGTGAAAAAAAAATATGCCAAATATATACTCTGTATCTCAACAGGCCACACACGTGTCCCCGATATTTCAGACAACATGCACAAGCACAAACCATTCGCTCTCACAAAGAAATATCTCTCACGGCTTCCCTTAAAAGTTACGTTTGATGTTCACTCGTGTGTATAAATGAAAATACAATTTAAATGTACGAGAAACAAACTGTTATAAAGTAATGTATATAATGAAGACGTTAAATGTCCTAAGAAAATATTTCCAGTTTATATAAAGGTCGTCAAAGTAAATGATCTGAACGAAAAGGGAAGTTTGTGAATTACGTTGGAATATTATTACTAAGACATCGATTCAGGTTTTTTTATTTAAATAAATAATCTGGCTTGTGGATTTAAATGTTTATCTTATCATCACCAGCCTATAATGTTCCCACTGCTGAGACACAGGCCTCCTCTCGGTGAGAGGGCCGTGATCCACCACGCGGGCCCAGTGCAGGTTAGTAGATGTCACACGTCTGTCGAATTTTTGTTTCTAGGATATGCCGATCTCCTCTCGATGTTTTCCTTCACCGTTTTGAGAGCAGTAGTGATGAAATAATTTACACAAAGTAAAGCGCCTGTCTGGGTTCGAACCTACTACCTACAACCCGTAAGTCACGGTCGTTACCACTGGGTCACCACTGCTCTCATTGTTTATTCACATAAAAACTGAAGCTTATTTTAATGGTAAACCATGGATCAGGGGTCTTATAATAGAATCATGTCTGAATTGCTTTTGACTACGTTATCTTAGCCCGTCATTTGGAGTTAGTTAAAAAGGAAAATAATTTAATGACCTATTGGAAAAACCTCTAATTTAGTCATCTGCAAACAAAATCAACAATTCTATAATACTCTAGGATGTTTCTGACACGAGTAATGTTATTTGATTTATCTATATGAATGTAAGTGTTTGCTCGCCGGTGTTTTTTTACTTTTAAACCAACGGCAAATGTATGTTCTAGCCAACGCAACGTTTTCAAACACAAATTGATTTAAATGTTTGACCTAAAATTTTGCAACTATGACGCGCGATCCTAAAACACATATTGATTTATTAGTGCTTTTTCTCTTATTTGAAGTTTGTAACCCGTCAAATCGAATCAAAAGTTCATTCTATTTCGTATTAATTTCTAACAAAATTGCCATCGTTGCTTAATTTCTAACCAAAGTTAATAAACTCAGCCATAATTAGACTCTTAATTACTCCATTTTTCTATATAAAAATCCTAGACCTAAACATATTAAACCGAGCAATCTAATATCACGACATTAATTCGTCAGTTTCACACGAAAAATTATTCACATTTTCTTTTCGCTTTCGTATTCATGAAAAACATTATGTACTTGCGTAAAGCTAGCTGAAGAAAATGTTTCAGACATGACTGTAGCTTCTAACTTTTATATCAAATTAATCGTGTCCCAAAGCCAAGCTTTCTATCGTATTATTTAGTATGAATGGCTTCCTTGATTCTTTAGCCTCCTTGAATACACCCTACATTTATCTAGGGATGAAAGCCAAGAACTTTTTGGTCCACCCACTTACCTTTCCGCTTTTCTTGTAATATCTGTGTGCCTTTTAATGAGATCGGGACCTTTTTGATATTTTTTTCTTCTGCCTAATTTGGGCCAAGTTGAAATGAAAGATTTAGGTGCCCTTTGAACTAATTGCCTGTTGACGGTAATTGTCAAGTAAAGAAATTAGAGATTTCCAGATTTACGAGTAACAGGTTCCGACTTTTGGCTATTAAGACTTTTTCTCATAACGAACAAGCGGTGCCAAAGAAGGTGTAATATATCACGTAAATACTTTTAACAAGTGACGCCTACTACAACATTCAGTAGAATGCTACGGTTGCCTAATTACGCTCTTATTGTTATAAGCCGCAGTAACGTAAATCCCCACCTTTACATATTTTGTTTGTTGTGCTGTTTTCGTTTCGCTCCTATTGTAATCAAATTAGACAAACTAACGCCGAACCATGTTTATTTAAACTAAACCCAATGACGTCCCCTTGGAAAAACAATAATTAATCAAGATTAATAGCTTACACTTTAACACTGGGGCACTAAGGAATAACAATTAAGCTAGCAAAGAAAGACGGACTCAATCGCGTCCTTACTTTTTCTGCTAAGGGCGAAACATGTAGAGGAAAACAAAGAAACTCGATTTAGAACCCTTCAGGGGTCGCGGGAAGCGTATTAAATTTGCATTAGACGAAATTGAAATACGCCCTCCGATGACTCGTTACGAGGGAAGACTAATAATGTCGTCAATTCAAATCGGGAGGATCTTCAAAGTCACGCCGTGACTATTTGATTAATTGAATCATTTTTTGCCTTTTCCCCTTTTAAGAGGTATGGTGGGGAAATTTGTCAATACGGTGCGTTGTGTCCTGAAGTATCCATTGTATTGAACAGGTCATTAAGTCGTTCTCTGACGGGAGAGTTCTGAAGATAAGGGTTGTTTCAAAAATGAACCCTCGTTTTAAGATACCCTCATGTTTTTTTTAATTTACTTAAAAATAACTTCAAACACAGACGTAACGTTGGGATTACAATTTTGTAGAAACTGAGAGTTTGAAGGATTTATTTGTTTCACGTGGTCTAGATGTCTAGATGTGACAAATAGGCCTATCCATAATGTTGGATGTCCAAGCTGCAATTGACTTTTCTACGTGATACGATGCTCTCGATTATGACTTTGCTCACTTTCGATTTAATGTTTCCAATAAATGTTCAAGTTCAGGAATTCTTTTTGTCATAAATTATTTACAGTGACAATGACAATGGTGATAAGCTTGCCTAAAGGTAACCTCGAGACTTCAAGCCTCCCTAGTTCTGTACCCCAGGATCAGTTCGTTGTCCGTCCATCCGTCTGTATGTTTGTCAAGACCCAGTTTCTCAGGAACACCTGGAGGTACTATGTTGAAATTGCTATCAAATACGTTGGTTTACGGCCCCTTGGAGCTTTTAAAAAATCAAATTTCTAAGTCAACGCAATAAAAATACGGCCCTAAAAGCGATATATTTTGATACTTGCAAATAAATCTTCCCGTTGACCTAGAATCATTAAATTTTGCAAGAAGCAAGGTCTCACTGCAAAAGTAAAGGAAAAAGTCGAAAAATCGTAAACATGTAGTTTTATCACATGAATATTTTTTTTTTGCGATTACAAACATACATTTGCAGTTGGAGAATTGACCGTAACGTATTGCGATGTATCGGAGAACATGTTTTTCAACTACAATGTTAAGTTTGTTTTTGGGATAAATTTTCCCCAACTACCCTTCATTGTGCGTGGTCCAACACGCACTTGGTCAGTTTTTATAAATATTCACCCAGCACTTAAAAATGTCAACAACTAACTGTAACCTAGTCATAAGCCATGATCATAGTCACGTCTCTAACACAGTCATATCGCACACCCATCGCTTTCGACCTCCGTGAGTCCGTGTTGACATTTCAAACTAATTGAATTTTTGTGACCTAACTGTAATGTCTGTACTGTTAACTCTTGATGACATATTTTATTTGGCTTTTAGTTGGAATTATGTTTGAGCCTTTGTAATAAAGTGGCAATTAGCACAAGAGGTTGAACTGTTTAAGTTGGTATATTTTTTACCAAGTCCAATGCCCCTATAAAAGTAATTCGTTTCGTGAATCGAAAAATCTGCATTCATTAGAACTGTATAGAGGTTTTAAACCAATTACTTTTTTAATCTGTTTATTTGCGTAAAACCACGAGCCGATTTAAACACTAAACAGTGCTGTAGCTAAATGAAGCTTAGTGGGAATAAATAGGCTTTTATAGAGAAACGTGATCAAGCAATCTTAAGCTACAATGAAACTGAAGATCGACATACCTAATTTAGTAAAAAATACAAAGTGCTTTAAATAGGATCTTAGAAGAAGCTACAAGTTTGATGTTTTCTATATACAACAATGATTGGAAATACCAAATTGACTTTCTTGACTTGAAAACCTTTCCACGATTATTATTATCACAGACAGACAGAAAGAAAGCAGCTGTTCACATTCCTTATGCATCAACTGTTACAAAATGAGAAACGGGGATTTATTTCTAGTCATTAACATCGTTCATCAGTTACTACAGACTCCCTTAATGCTATTAATTCCCTGAAAAAAAACTTAACCAGTCTATTTTGAGTTCAAACCCACTATTATAGCTACTAACGATGACGTCACAAAATCTCCAGTTCATTCCTGCTTATCAGTTGTTACGCAGGCGTACAGTCACGGACATGGGCATCACGTTTGCAGCACGTGCTGTAATCACGTCTGTGGAGTCACGTAACGTGTTGTCGGCCTAATTTGTTGATCGCGGACTGCGCTCGTCTGTACCAGAGGATTGTAGTAAACATAATGGTCCTACGTTTTGTGCTCGGCTTGTGTTGCGTGATTGTGTGTGTGGATTCTGGAATGTCATGTTGTCATGATCTGATAAATTGAAGCAAATGGTAATTCACATAATTATTACTTTGAGCCTTATCAAATTAATAACGAAAGCCTTTTTTTCGTTGGTGAGTAATCATCAAATAACTTCTCCCGCTCTGGGTGGAAGGGGAGGGCGTGTCAGACTCTTACTGACGGAAAACGGGTGGGTTTTACCCACCCGTGTTCCTTCGTTCCCGCAACCCTGGCAGGCATCGACCCGAGCGGACCCCGTCATTGGTACTGACATCTCTTTGAGGCGCGCGTGGAACTCCGTTGACCCTGGCCTGGTCCAAATCGAACGTCGAACTACCCATTGCTCGCCGTCGGCAAGCCCGCGTCTACGGTGGCCGGGAATCGGCCTGGGATTCCCGACGCCCAGGGCGTCTCCTGCGGCGACTAGGAGCGTGAGAGCGCGAATTATGCCTCTCCCTCACGCGTTCGCGTCTAATTACTTCCATTAATCCAACATTACTGCTTCGCAGAAGGAGGTGACGGCTTCCCATGCCCTCTCGCTCCGTACCATGGCCTGGACCAGGGCCGGACGCAAGAAATCGCCACCGCCAATCGCCTCCATGAGGTCGCGCCCAAGACGGGCAGACCTCCACCGTATGCTCCACCGTGTCCTCCGGGCGATCCACATAATGATGAAACGTGTCGTCAGCGTAGCAAACCACACTGATGCCGCTAGGCAGGTCGGCGCGCAGCACCCAGTCGTAGCCAATATCCCACAGATGCGGCCCCAGGAACGATCCCTGTGGGATACCGCACGACATCTCTTGCCGGTTTCATTCTCCCTGGTGACCGGGATAGATGACGGCCCTGTCCGTCAAATAGGCCTCGACCACACGACAGAGGTAGGTCGGCATCCGGTAATACTGGAGTGCCTCCCTAATGCAACTCCAGGGCAGGGTATGAAAGGCATTGGCAATGTCTAGAGACACCGCCAAGACTACGACACCCCCGGCCACACCATTCTCTATCGTGAAGGCGCATATGGGCATGATGGCGTCTACCGTAGAGCGCCCCCTGCGGAAACCAAACTGGCTCTCCGGCCCCATCCGCACCAGCCGCCCGAAATAACAAAAGCCTACGCTAGGAAAGGCTACTGCTGAGCACGAGGCCCTAGGTTTGATTCCCGGGTCGGGCAAAGTGTTATTGCGTTTTTCCATCTGGACTTTCTCAGTAGCATTCCGTAGTTTAGATTTGTGTCCAGTTGATGGAAATATGGGTACCTCGGCCTAACCCTTTGCAGAAAACAGACGCGATGTTAATATATTATGTTCTTAAGAAACCTTTTAACTTCTACTGAAATACGATGATAATTATGCAATTTTCTTACTTCTAGAACAAAAATTCTTTGATAAATTCCAGATCAAACCATACATTTTCAAATCAAGAACTCCTTTTGTCTCTAACATTGTCAGTACCAAATATTAAAGATTACCTAACAAAGCTTTCACCTTAACCGTCAATTAATACCGTTGTAAGCAAAATAAATCGTCCTCAGTGTTGATGTCACACTAATGAACATTTTATATTTTTATACGCACCAAAAAAGCTTCGTTGAAAGACAGTACGGAGTGACAAGCATCGCTGTAGGTAAGGTGAAGGGCGTTCGTTAATGACATTCTCAGCATAATTCCTGTGGATAGGGCTGGCAGACTTTGTATGGACATATTTGGCCTATTTTGCGGTATGATCGTCTGGTTTAAGGCTAAAAATACGCGGCTGACCTGACCAGAATCTGGAGTGTATTGTGCTGTTAATAGCACATGGGTGATACTTTTTGAAGTCGTATCAGTCTTGGCATATGATTACCGTTTTGACTGGAAATGGTATCACAGTTTGCTGCTTAAATTGTTTTCTTTCTTGTCGCAACATCGCTGATCTTTGAATGACGTTTTTATATTTTTTGACTACTACTTACTTAAATTTCACTCGTTAACCATTCAATTAGCCTCATACCACTTATTATTGAGCAATCATTGAAAGAGTTTTAAGAGCGTTTATGCCTTATGAGTGGCAACGTCGCAATTTAGTGTCAAATTTCGTGGTTTTCAATGTTTATCATTTAATCGGGGCTATATTTTAAAAACCTGTTTAATTAACTGTTTAGAATTACGTGAAAGTGTTTAAAAAGTAAGTAACTGTAATGCTTACAGTTATTTTACAATTAAAATAACGCCCTGCAAGTTTCCAATGCATTATTTGCATGCAAATAGAACTGTAAACGCAACGATTTCTTACCTTTTACACAGTTTTCACATAATTCTAAAAGTTAATTAAACAGATTTTTTAAATATAGCTCCGATTAAATGATAAAAATTTTAAACCACAAAATATGACACTAAGCTGCGATGTTGCCACTCATAAGGTATAAACGCTCTTAACTTATCGAATGACGGTCCTGATAGAAGGTTAGCTTCCTGTGCTATAATTATAAATATTTAGTAATACGTCAATCCTACCAAAGAACACTGTACCTACTTTAAGATGCAGGATTTTCCTAGTTTGAAGGGCAGGGGTCTTATTTATTTGTAATAGCCATACCCACCCCATATTGAAACAACACTGATGCTACCTGGCTAACTCTGCTCATACTGTAGATACCAAAAAATGCTATCTGTTTTTGTATAACTCGTGAAATAAAGTTAAAGCACGTGGTTAAGGAGAGCGCGCGCGCAGTGCGACAGCGGCTCGGCACGATACATTATAAAGTTGTACGAAGATTTTTTGGCGCGTGGCCAAAATCGAAACTAATGCCACCATCTTGTTTTTTCAATACAATTTCACAAATGTTTACCGTCAGCGCCCTCCTTATAATGTCAGTCAAGCGCCAAAAGATCCTTGTAATACTGTATGCACCACATCAACTAGTGATGAGGGTCGACTCTTTAGTTATCATGATGTTGATTATCGATTAGCGACTTCGAATAACTGATGATTATGCATCGGTGTATTCTATTAAGTGGTTCGAATTACTGTAAAAATGTATTAGTTAATCATTGTGTAAATAGTACCTACATTAATTAGTTATTGGTATGTGAATTGTGTTGTTATAAATTGTAAATATATAATTTAGTTAATACTTAATAAGTAATAAGTAATCAATAAGATAAAATTATTATACAGGCACTCAGTTCGGAATTTTGGATGAATAAATGATTATTTATTTATTTATTATTATTAAGGCACACAACAACACAACACAAACACAAACCTTTCCAAATAAAAGAGAACAGAGACATGGACTACTGTTTACGTCAATTACAGATGTGATGATTATGGACAAATTAAATCTTGTATATTTTCTTTGATCCAGCAACCCTAACTAGATGAGTATAAACGGCTATGGTAAGCACTGAGTTTCCTGTTTTATGATTAATGTTTCCGTCCTTTCGACACTATAGAAAGTACGAATCAATTTGTATATTAAATGTGTCTGGAAGTTGTAAATATGTTATCAGGAAAAGTTTTTATATTTATTACAGTAAATTTTACGTATTATTTCGTTCCGGTTGTCAAGTATTTAAAGATCAGAATTGAAAAAAAATTGTGGTGAAAACCTGTTTTACAAAATGGAGTAGATTCTATTTATTTATTTATTTTAGTACATGGAATAGTTTAGGTTTCATAAAGTTACTAAAATATGCTTTAACGTGATAGTGGCCGCTGTTATTCGACCGTCATCGATCATTTGACTCCTGGCCACAAAGAAAATCAAGTAGGTACCTACAGAACGTGCAAAGTATCAATCAGCTGAAAACCATAACGTTTGTTTTTCCGATCATTCATACGATTGCTATTTAGACTTATTTGTCCGACAGTCTATTACATTTCTTTTTTCAGCGTACTGAATATTGGCAGAGAGGATTCGTATCAAGAGCTGTTCCTGGAAACACGACATGACGAAGACGTCGTTACGACGGTTAACGACACGGTTGGTACAGTGGTTAAGCGATTGACTGCTGCGCTGCGTGTCGCGGGTTCGTTTCCCGCGCGGAACAAATATTTGTAAGACCTACAAGTAGTTGTTCCGGGTTTGGCTGTCTGTGTATGTGAGTTTAAAAGTTTGTAAACGCACCCACAATACGGGAGAAATTCCTAGTGTGGGGCTAAGTTTTTTTTTTTTAAATGAAATCAATGAATCAGCCAGACACTTTTCGCCCCGGTAAATTAATACCTGGCGATGGCGGTCTATTCTGTAATAATCTCTCCGTGAACACTTAGGTGAAGTGAGCTTGAAGTGAGATGACCTTTCACTCGATGGTAGGGATTGACAGCTCACTTCACTTAAATGTTCACAGTGAGAATTTTACAGAATCGATTGGCTGTTCATAAAGTTGGATTGTTTCAGCCAATTCACTAAAAACAAACATTATTTGTTTACCATCAACTACACTCGCGGACAAAGAATACGGGTCAGTACGAAAAACTAATAATACTCTAAAAATAATAGAGCTAGCGGTATGAACGAAACTGTTTGCTGTAGATAATTTACCAGTTAATAAAACAACACCAAATGTTGGAACATTATTAGTTTAATTGTGTAAATTACATTAAAGAACCAAATATCAGTAATGTTTACGTTGAAAAAAATTATGGTTGGTACCTCACATACAAAATCGAACTTTAAAACAAAAATTAATACTTTGTATTGCTTTCACGGGCTCTTATAACACCTGCCAGGCGATTGGGCATGCTGTCTATTAAGTTTCTTATGCGATGTTGTGGGATATTGATCCGTTCTTCCACTAACACATGTTTCAGGTCTCGAAGTGTAGCTGGGGCAAGGTTTCGATTTCTTACACACCTCCCCAGCTCGTCCCAAGTGTGCTCAATTGGATTTAGGTCCAGGTTTCTCCAGTGGACTGGAATCAATCGCGTGGATGCAATTGATTCCAAGTTCCTGAAAATACTCATTTACAATTCGAGCTGTATGTGACCTTTTTTTTTTTTTTTGATGGTGTGAAATCATCAAATAACTTCTCCCGCTCTGGGCAGAGCGGGAGGGCGTGTCAGACTCTTACTGACTAAAACCCACCCGTGTTCCTTCAGTTGCCTGTGCCAGGGGCCACGGTATCCCTCTCAGACTTTCCCGCAACCCTGGCAGGCATCGGCCCTAGCGGACCCCGTCATTGATGCTGACATCTCTTTGAAGCGCGCGTGGAACATAACGCGCCGTCGACCCAGGCCTGTCCTTATCGGACGGCGATCTGCCCATTGCTCGCACATCTCTTCTTCCACATATCTTGTACTAGTTAGCGTACCATTTCTTATCAGCACTAACTTCATGTGACTCTCTGAACAGATTCCAGGCCAAACCATAGCATATTTATTTATTTATATATTCTCTATTGGGCGGCCTTATCGCTTTTTACGATCTCTTCCCGCGAACCTTGCACATCCACCGCCGAACAGCACTTTTTCCTCAAAACAAGCTAGAATAAAAAGTTCTCCTGGCCGTCGGTAGACTCTACGCCACCCCTCATGTGCATACAGCATAAATCTAGATTCGTCAAAAAACATTACTCTTGCCCGTTCTTCGTCTCCCCCTTGGGCGTGGTCGCGGGCGTAACGTAATCTTGCAACTCAATGTTACCTTTCAAGTTTTGGACCATTAGTGGGTTTATGTGGGGTCAAATTAGCTTCAAGGAGTCGCCGCCTTACAGTCCGCTCGCTTACGTCGTCTCTACGGGCCTCCCGAATGGTCTTCTTATGTTCTGTCCAGTTTCTCGAAAACGTTGGACGACTCGCTACAATGTCAAAGTCAAAATCAAAAGTCATTTATTCAAACTAGGCTGAGAATCAGCACTTTTTGAACGTCAAAATCACATAAGACAATCCCCTCAAAACGCCCGCCCTTCACCACTTCCTAGTGCTTTAGCTGGGAAGAAGAAGTGGCGGAACAAACCTCCCAGCAGCACTGCTGTCTGTTCAGTTAGAAGAACTGGATTCTATACAGTAATAAGTAAATACATTACGAAACACAAAAACATTTAAATTATTTGCCATATGTCAGCTAGCACACGCCAATATTGAAAACTATACTCAAGCAGAGATAAATAATAAAAACGTAAACAGAACTTAATACATAATAAAAACCCTGCAGACATAAAGGGCGTGCCCGCTTACATATGCAATGCTGCATTATGTTTATATTATGTAGCTGTAACTTGTAGCCACAAATGATAAACTAGGACCTTCGAAGTAAAATAAAGAAACAGTTAATTACTAATAACAATAACAAAACCATAGTCAGCAAGATGACTGTAGAAAGTGACACGCCTATATTGTTCTGGCTGCACTTCGCTGAGTTCTTCCTTCTCCTAACACAGTGACGATACATGTACCATTTGCAAGTTACTGGGATCTTCGTAATCGACCCGTATTATTTGATCGCGAGTGTACATCCGTTTTGATTGCATTCTTTAGTACATACATTTTATTTGCTATCGATTTTAAACGCCTATGTTCCGGCTATTCTATTTGTTCAACCATTTTTTGTTCAACTAACAATACAACTATATTTTGTATTTCCGCTTCATTTGTTACGCACGAAATATGTACATGAAAATAAATACTCTTTAGCGCAATTCGTGAAAAAAGTTGTCAGTACGTGAAGAGTTATTTAAGTACAGCGTGTCAAAGTTAGAGTAACACGGCGATTTTAGTGTAAACGGGAAGAATTTTACCAATGTTCTCTTGTTTAAAAGTTAAATTAAAAATGATTAAATCCCGACACAAACAAAAACCTTTAAAAACGGCTGAACCGATTTTCCTCTTCCTTTTTTCATTTTTTTTTTTGTTATTAGGTGGCGTTCTGTAGTTTTCTGCCTAGCCAGGCCTAACGCTATGGGAAGAAGGCGTGAGTATATGTATGTGTATATTATATTTATTAGATATTTGCACACCTGTTAAGGTAGGATATGGTTTAAAGAACTGTTGTAATTATGTATCACCTCATGTATGTATACCCATATTCAAGCAAATAAATGATTTGATTTCATTTTGATCACTCTCGATCAAGTCATATTTCAAACAAAACAAAAAATAACAAAATCAGTTCAGCCGTTTGGGGGCTACGATGCCGCCGACAGACTCACAGATTTACACGTTAAACTCTCTTTTTCCGTTGGACGTTAAAAAGGATCTTCTTTCTGTACTACGACAATAAGGATTTTAAGAGACGATATTTAATGGGACGAATTGGATTTTCATGTATCGGTTTCAACATATCACTTTACTTAAAACCTGAAATACACCTTACTTTAATCAGAACGCACTTTGTGACGTTATGGTGCAAACCGAAATCTCAAAGTTTATCAAACTTATCCATCGAATATCCAATTCGCCAAAGGTCAAAGGGAGCAGTGGTGGACTCGACTTACGATTTGTTCGTGGTCGTGGGTTCCAACCCAGGCAGGCGCTTTACTTTGTGTAATTTATTTCATCACCATTGCTCTCAAAACGGTGAAGGAAAACATCGTGAGAAAACCGGCATGTCCTAGAACCAAAAATTCGAAGACATGTGACATCTACCAACACGCACTGGGCTCGCGTGGTGAAATACGGCCCACTCTTTCTCACAGAGAGGAGGCCTGTCTCCCAGCAGTGGGAACGTTATAGGCTGATTATGCACACGTCGACTTATGAACGACAAAATCCTACTATCCTATTTCCTACTATCTATACTAATAATAATATATACTGTAGCGGTATCTACATCGCCACATGCGAGCTGCGCGTCATAATGACGTCACGCGAATCGTGCATCGCGCAAGCAGAGTTTACCGCGCGACAGACACGACACCCGAATGGTCGGAGGACCCTCTCTTTTCTATGGAGGTATGAGTGAACTTTACACCCTGTTCCTCACACCTCTGGAGGGTATACGTGATATATACTAATAATAAATCTGAAGACTTTGGTTACCTTTTTTAGACTCATATTACACCGAAAGAGGTTTGTCTGTTTGTAAGTTTGCATGTCTTTTATAATTTAACTACTGTTAAACAAAATAATAGGCTATTTAACACCACGCTAGGACCTTTAGAAGCCATCGGCTTCAGTAAGAAGTAAAATGACAGAAAGAACGAAGACTAAGAAAGACTAAGCGAAAACGAATGGCGATGCGATGCGACGCGACGGGGTGGGTCGGAGGAACCAGAAATTTCACGCGACGTGGCAGCTGAGCGTCGCTGGCAGAAGATAGCAAAAGCTTTTATGTTTGGATGTTTGTTACTCAATCACGCAAAAAAGGCACAAACACACAGAATTTGTAACTTGCATTGTGTGTTAACTTATGATACTTTTTAACCCGATATTCCCACTGGATCGAGACTTAGGTAAAACCGCGGGGCGTTGCAAGTAATATTATAAAGACATACAAAACTATATTTTCAAAAGTAAACATTTTGAAACAGTTACTCCAGACTTTTTTTAATTTGTTTACAATGTGAACGTAGTTTTACGATCGATTTGAAACCATCCAATTAGGAGGAGTCCAGATGGAATGTTATAATTATGAACACTTTTAAAGGACTCTTCCGCTGATAGTTTGTTTACAACCATATAACTTTATTAGCTCTAAGTGTGTGTTCGTGATTACTGTTAAAGGGACTTTTACATTACCTTTCGTGGAACTATCTATCTATAAAAATTTATCCCTATTTCCCTTGGTCACGCGTGAACGGCTGGACATATCTCGCAATTTTTTTTTAGTTGTGTTTGTGTGTGTTATAAGGAGAAGTTTCTTATGAAAGAAAAAAACTATGAAAGTTGCGCGGATCATTAGAAAATTTAAGAAAACTTAACGACCCTAATAACTTTTCTAGCCTTAATATGACCTTTTTTAACCTTTTCTCCTTTTTTAACCAAATGGCGTTTGACATAACTGCCCAGTACCTATGCTTTTTATTTTATTTTATTAATTATACCGATTCGAATTCAATATTCATACTTAAGACAGGACAACGTCTGTCGGGTCAGTTAGTTTAGTTTAAAAGAAAGTAAATGATGTGTCAGCCATTGGTTCAGTAGTTAAGATTTGGCAATTGATAAGCAAGACATCGTGTACCTAACTAAGTTGCAAATGTAAAATATTTTAATCAGCATTTTAGTTGGTCAATGGGCCATACTTACGGCCCAATGGGGCCCTCTTAATGGCAAACGACAACGCGGCAGGCCTAAACGGAGATAGCGGTATGAGTTGCGACTCCTTGAACAAGAACTTGGTCCTTAGTAGCTTTAAACAGAGAGAAGTAGAAAGAGAGTAGGGAGACCTTAGCCCTGCAGGGGGACATCACAGGCTTTTAATTATAATATTCAGTTAGACATTATTATTTTTGTTCTATATTGGCCTCTGTTAGATTGGGCTTGTGGCTTAGTAATAAAAGCCACACTAGTCGATCGAACAGGTTAAGCTACGCTTGCCGCGGTTGGTCCGTGGCTGGGTGACCACCTTTACATAACAAAACCCCTCCGTGCCTCGGAAAGCACGTTAAGCCGTTGGTCCCGTCAGTCATTCGTGGATCTTTGACAGTCGTTACGGGTCGTCAGAAGCCCGATAGTCTGAGAACCAGTCTCACCAAGGGGTATAGTATTACCAAGTAACTGGGGTGTGAAGGTCAGATAGGCAGTCGCTCCATGTAAAATACTGGTAATCAGCTGCATCCGGTTAGACTGGAAGCCGACCCCAACATGGTTGGGGAAAGGCTAGGCTGATGATGATGGGCCTCTGTTTGATTACCCATGGCTAATAACGTTATTTTTGTTATATTTCTAATTATACTTTATTCTCGTTATCTACATTACCATTGTACACTTGTAGTACCACAGATTTGACATTTATAAAATCCTTGGCGGTATTCTCTTGCAACACCCACGAGAAGACATAAACAATAACATGTTATTTTATACTGAAAACGTTCTCTGTTTGTAACATATATCCTATTATTTATTGCTGCTATACACGCGTATGCTTTGCCAAAACAAATTAACTGTAAAAATGACGTAATTCTAGAGAGTTTTGGACTGATCTGTGTTATTTTAAGTCTATTTATTTACCAATTAAGGCACACTAACGACATATTTACAAGGAGTATAACAATAGCTAATCACGAGTCTTCAATACTCGTAAGTACATCACTTTTAAGCATGCAAAACATTATTATTAAAAGGTGATCAACTATTCGATTAAACTTTTAAATCATTCAGATATTAGCAGTAACATTAAATTGATAGGTACATAATAAAAGTACCTAACAAATAAGATTAGATTATAAAATAAAACATTTCGTCACATTGCACTAGAACAATACAACGATACAAAATCACAATAAATTTAATAAAACTACCCATGCAAATGTTATTAGGACTTTTTTTGTTAAAATTACTCTATGCGAAATAACTTAAGCCCGAAACTTGCACAGCTACTTCTACCCTTATACACGAACGAAATAATAATTAATAGTGTTCCAATTACAGATGAATTCACAATTTAATTCCCTGGGAATTTTAAAATTCTAACGACAGTTGCTTATTTTTCCACGCACACGCAAGGGTAGAAGTTATCAAGGGTAAGGGACGAATTTATCTAGTGAAGTAGGTATTCATTATGGTTTTTAATATTCTCTAGGATGATGGCAGACTTTCATAGAATATTAGCTTTACTAACATACTTTTTACTATAGGTATTGTCACGACTTTTAAAACAGTCGTGATAATAAAGGTAGCCAACTTACACATGATCATTCTGCAGCCCTTATCTATATATTTTTTTAAACAGACGTGATAATAAAGGTAGCCATCTTACACATGATCATTCTCTAGCCCTTATCCCTATATTTTTTTAAACAGACGTGATAATAAAGGTAGCCATCTTACACATGATCATTCTCTAGCCCTTATCCCTATATTTTTTTAAACAGACGTGATAATAAATGTAGCCAACTTACACATGATCATTCTCCAGCCCATATCCCTATATTTTTTTTAAACAGACGTGATAATAAAGGTAGCCAACTTACACATGATCATTCTGCAGCCCTTATCCATATATTTTTTTAAACAGACGTGATAATAAAGGTAGCCAACTTACACATGATCATTCTCCAGCCCATATCCCTATATTTTTTTTAAACAGACGTGATAATAAAGGTAGCCAACTTACACATGATCATTCTGCAGCCCTTATCCATATATTTTTTTAAACAGACGTGATAATAAAGGTAGCCAACTTACACATGATCATTCTCCAGCCCATATCCCTATATTTTTTTAAACAGACGTGATAATAAAGGTAGCCATCTTACACATGATCATTCTCTAGCCCTATCCCTATATTTTTTTAAACAGACGTGATAATAAAGGTAGCCATCTTACACATGATTATTCTCTAGCCCTTATCCCTATTTTTTTTTAAACAGACGTGATAATAAAGGTAGCCAACTTACACATGATCATTCTGCAGCCCTTATCCCTATACTTTTTTAAACAGAAGTGATAATAAAGGTAGCCAACTTATACATGATCATTCTCCAGCCCTTATCCCTATATTATATTTGAGATCGGCGCAACATGTCTTTTTTTTCACACTTCTTAATACATCTCGGAAGTCGCCCCTTTTTTTTTATTTGTACTGTTATCGTTTTCCATAATCGTCCCCCCTTATAATATTTACTTGCACTAATATCATTTATACTAATAACGCTTGGCATATCAACTTAATAGTCATTACTTTTTTCCAGAATAAGTTTCCATATTAACGTGTGTTATAATCATTAGTTTATAAGTAACACATCACATAATCGATACTTGAAATAAGCAACATTTATTATAATTTTGAAACGTTTATTGTTTTGTACAAAAAATAATGTCATTAAGGTCTATAATTAAATGATTTATTACAGCAAACAATCTTTAGACAATAAATAGCTTGTCAAATTTGAAACGGCTTTGTTAGGTTAGGTTGGAATTGTGATCAGTGATCACACAACGCGCGAAGGCGAGCGAGCGAAGCGAGCTTGCCGCGGCAGCGGCTGCCGAGCGTTGTGCTAGTATGGGCAAATTAATATGATGGTGAATAAATGTTATGGAAAGCGACATTATTAAAAATTAAAGCTAATGCAAATAAAATGGATTAAAATTATTATGCCACTTGATCGATTATGACCAATAAAATCAGTGAAAATTATTTTATGTAATTTCACGAGTACGGCAACTGAAGCGTTATTTCTAAAGAAATTATAGTAAATACCTATACAAGTATAGTATATAAAATTATTGCATTTTAAATTATTTCAAACATTAGTAAACCCAACATAAAATATAATATATTAATATAATATGAAAATAAATGCACAAAGTAAAATGCCTGTTCAAGCTCACAACCTACAACTCGTAAGTCGGAGCCGATACCACTGGGCCAACTTATATTATATTATCTATCGAAAACATAGAAAACTAGGTATCCTATAAGACGAATCTAGAATTGACTATCAACTACTGAAACAACCTTACAACCACCAGTTGCCAAGTAGACAAATAACTGTTTTAGACGAAAAATTCAATTTCACAACATTTAGACGACATAAAACGCATGTTCATCTTTTGATACAAATGTATAAGCTTCTCAAGAATGACGTAAGAGTCAAGTTGCAGCATCAATAAACCATAATAAACTTTGGAGAACCCGTTTAGAAAGCATTTTGTAAACAAATTCTATTGCATGTCATGCTCTTATTACTACTAAATTATAATATCAATGCTAGCGTATGTGTTCATTGCCAGATTATTTGATATAGAATTTTATGGCTATTATAAATATTTCAGGCGTTTAGTTTGTTCGGAAAGTGTTTTGTTTATGTTTATAGTATTTTTAGAATAATATGCTGCAGCGTTCGTGGTTACTGTTTTGAATCATCTCTTGACTTAGTAGCCTAGGCATGTTCATCCACCAATTCATTATTTTATTTTTTTAAGAAGTAGCGTATGATCATTATGATCATTCTGCTGGCCTTATCCCTATTTATTTAGGGTCAGCGCAACATGTCTTTTACTTAAATATTAGTCGTCATCTCGGTAGTCACCTAGTCACTCCCTTTGTAGCCATATATCATGTTTCACACAGTCCATCCATCGTTTCTTTAGTCTTCCCCTTCTTTTATAGCCCCACATTCATACTCAAAAAAAATTTCTCACTCCTCCGCATTACAAGCCTACACCATGACAACCACTTTCCATACAACTTTTTCTCTCATATAATTATTTTCTCTTATCAGAGGGGTAATTCTCATAATTATAAGAACGTTCGCAGTCTAATCTTAGTCTCAATATGTCAAAAATATCTCTTATTTCCCTATGGGAAATAGGAGTATTTTTTAATGTATATAATATTTGACAAGTTTTTGACATTGATTGTCACTGAGATGAGATTGCGACTAGATTTTGAACGTTTTTAATTACGGGAATTGGTTTTAGAGGTATTCGCATCAGCATACAATTATGTTGAGGCTATGTACAAAATCGGCCTTCAGGCAAATATAGCCATTGATCTGACGAATTACCTACTTTGCCTTATTCTAGAATTAGTTGCGGCAGAGAAAACATATTAAAATCAATATTGAACAATATAAAAATTGCTTAACTGAATCGATAATTTGACATTCATCTCACAGTTAGCGTAACAAGAATGTCGACATCTTTTTGCCCGCTCACATATCGGTTACATTTAGGTCAGCCTTATCTAGGCTTACCTATCGTCTGTCAAACTATAATAAAAACAGAACCCATTCACTTAAATGTTCCATCCAGAACCCAGACGCAAAAAAAATAAAAATTCTAGAATGTTCAACGGTAAAAATAAAAGAACATAGAATTCAATGTTCAAGAATTTTATAGCAACCGCAGAGACATTCTGTTCTAGGTGAAAGAAAACTAAAATTTACAACTATGAGAATCGATAAAGTCGATTGTATGAATCCCCCGAGTGGCTTCCAGCTTGATTCGTACGCCACTTACTGAAATGAATGTTGCATTGAGCCAACAGCTGAAATTAGAATGAATCGATGACTTCCACAGTCTTTTGTCGTTGAAAACTCATTTAATTTTAGTGCTATCATATTTCAGAGTGGAACGATAGATATCGTGATATCGTTACGATCATAGGCACGTATGGAATTTCCTATTTAAGATGGAACGATTATTCTAGATAGCACTCATCCTTTTTGATGTGTCTAGCTGATCATATCAAAAAGCGCCCATAACCCATAACGACCAAGCTTGTCTTTTGAATCAATTTACTGTTTGACCAAAGGTTTCTCACAATTCGCAGTGTATTATACGATTGTACAATGAAGCAATGAGAGAAATATTAAGCCAATCAAACAGTGCTTACCTCAGGAAATAAACCCTAGGCTAGTATCTGAAACTGAATCAATAAGTTTCAGACCACAATCACAATTCTACTAACTAATCATCACAATTAATTAATACCCTTATAGCACCTAAAATAATCCAATAGCAATAGGTAATCAAAACAAACTCAATAAAACTAAGCTTCAACGAACATTGCGAGTACTAGGGTAACATACTCATTTAGACAATAGCAGACTTCAGTCCTGAGCCGAGGCAATAGATGGTCCAATTTGCCTCTCCGTAATCGAGCGTTGAATGGACCATGCGCCATGAAATTAGATCATCGTGCCGCTTTGTTTAAAATGTAATGTTTTTGTATCACCTGTGTGTGTCGCCTGGAATAAGGTGGAGGGATATTAAGAGTAACATCTCCTACGCCGTAATGGTCGCCTGGTACTCTGCTTTTCTGAAATAGAATTTTATTTTGTGCCGTTTTGCATTTATTTAGGAATGGTTAGGTAAACTAGTTTTATAAGGAATGCAGTCTGATCTCCACCAGGTATACTCAATATTTGCTGTTGATGTAGACCACTTTTCTACAGTGAAAAAAGATTCTTATCACTATACTAGTTCGTCTACAGATGCGTCCGTCCCTCACTGTCTCTAGTTAGCAGCCAGCAATTGTGCTTAATGTAAAACGATTCGAATAACACTCAGAATCGAGCATTCCAAACGAAAGGTAGAAAAGCCAAAGTTTTATAAGACCTTCGGGTATAATCCCTCCACTTTTTATGTACGCCCTGATAATGGCCCAGCATAAATAATCACACTTTTTGACTTGCTAATTTATGCCGAACACAAATATCGACAATGGAGCACTAATAACAGGATTCAATATTTTGAATTGTAATTTAAAACTTACTAAACCCACCAATTGGACCCGAACACGTTTCAATAATTCTATGAAAGTAAAAAGATTACTGATAGTAAAAAGTTTTCTTTCTTTTTAGTTATGTTACGTCCTTCAGACGCATTTTCTAAAGGTCACACTAGTCAGGTCATATAAAAATTTAAATGAAGAAGGTAAACTTTATTAGGTTTCAAACTCAATATAATATTCGATGCCCATCGCTAGTCAGACTTATTAGGGTACTGTTTCATCAATAATTCAGTTTGTTAAGCCTCAATTAAGACTCAACGTTTATGTCCATTAATAAGTAATTTACCATTTGTTTGAAGAATTAGTAACTAACTATTATTTGGAAAACAAAGCTTATTTTTGCTAAATTCGATACCTTTTTAAAAAGCAGGTATTCTAATTAGGTGAATTTTAACCCAATATGCCTGACGCAGTGGTGGTCTAGGTGTAACGGCCCCGAACCCGGGTAGTCGCTTTACTTTGTGTAAATAATTCCATCACCATTGCTCTCAAAACGGTGAAAAAAAAGCATCGTGAGGAAACCGGCATCGCGGCATCTCCTAAACCCAAAATTTAAAAGACATGTGACATCTACCAACCCGCACTGGGCCGGCGTGGTAGATGGTAGGCCCAGTCTCTATGAGAGGAGACCTGTATCCCAGCAGTGGGAACACTATAAGTGGATTAGGTATGCCTGAACCTATAATTCAAATTCGATGATAAAATATTTTGATCGAACGAAAAAATATAAAAGGAAATATTATTTACCAAAAATGCGCGTTATTAGTTCCATCAAAGCCGACCAAATATTCGCATCCGTGACTGGACAACAAACAAGTAATATGAGGGTTCCGTAAATAATATTGATTAAATACTTTCCCACAAAAATTCACCACGAAATATAAGTGAACAAAAACTATTTTATTAAATTCTGTGACCCCACATAAATAAGGTGGGGCAATCACGTTTCGCATCGCAACAAGAGCAAAACAACTGGCCCAATTAAAATTGACACAGACAGCTCTCAGAAGGTGTCGCCGTTCGCATCACTCGCACGCGATCTCAGCAACGACGCCTGCTAATCGATACCATTAATTTTATTCTGTCGGATGTTGTTTGCTCAGAAAATATTCACCAGCATTTTAATGAACAGAATCAGCCAAGACCATCCACCAAGGCACAAACGAATGATCAAAATACAAGTCACTCCCGCCACTCCTGACTGCTCCACATTTCATTAAACATATAATTTGAATAGGTACACTATTAACATCCTTAATTAGAGACTCCAGCAAACATTTTTAGAAAATGTTTTCGAAACAAATTGTCCGAGTAATAGCGTTTAAAATGTAAATTCTAAAAGGGGTAGATAAGTTTTGTGTGGGGTGCGTAATTAAAAGAGACGCGTCGTGCGACAGTCGTGAGGTGCATGGTGTCTTATCGGTTGGGTTTTAATTTGAGGCTGGCATGAGACACGCGAGCCGATCACGCGACACAACGCATCGACCGGGGTACAATACTACGCGCGCTTTTTAAAATTATTTCTTTTATATCATTATCGAATGCTTCGACTGCGAGCTTTGTGCGGTCGTATCGATTTAAAAATAATTATTTTGAATATTCGATCGCACAGTGCAGGCCGTTGACACTTTAAGTTTAAATAAAAAAGCATGTAACGACTGAGTAAGCATAGTTTATCAATCAGTCTAAAGAACACACAGGGAACCCTTTTGTTTTTTTTTAGAGTCGGGACAAAGCAAACTTAGGAAATGAGATTTCACGTAACAGTTTTTTGGAACAAAGTGCTGGTTGCGTGTCGGATTGTAAATAATTAGCTCATTCAGCCGCACCTTCAGTCGCCGCCATTGTTTGTTTTTTGACGCAAGAAATTTTGGAACAAAATACGTCTTCCTTTTTAAAGATGTGCAGCAGTTGCTTCATAAAAAGTTCAGTTTTTCGTGACTTCCGATAATATTGGTGAATTTGATTATGCAAATATACGTACAAGTTTTTATTATTATTCTGGTAATGTGTAATGCAAAAACTGATCACTTTGTGTCTAAATATTTATGCGCCTGTGTCGTTCAATTATTAAGACCCCTAATATTTTTTATAGTTGAAAATGTTTGTGCTAGTCAAGTGACTTTTAATACTTTGTTACCTCAAGCAATGCATCATAATTAATAGTTTTTTTTTTTTTTTTTACTTTTCATAATTATCTTTATTATAAAGCGTTTTGAATCTTTTTGTTTTCATTAATTAATTTCATACGTACATTATTTAAACGCACGCCGGTTTCTCATAGGGGTAGGCAGAAAATACAGAACGCCACCTGCTATGATCCCAATATACCTCCTACTCCGTTTGCTTTGTTTCATCTATTTAATTTCAGTAGGTACTTATACCAAGATATGAAACAGAACATAACCTCGATAAAATGAACCCAAAGAATTCAACATAAAACAACACTGTTCCATGAAATTCAAAATAACTAGGAGAAACTAATAAAAACCTATTAATTAAGTTCAAAGTTAAGCTCTATTCAGTGTTATTGCCAAGAATTTCGTACAATTTACGTGAGGACTTGAATGTTTCTAATTCCATCATTAATTGAAGATTCCTGGAAAGGATGATAGGTGAGCCAAGTTTTGTAATATTTTGATCCCCTATTTGTCGGTACATTGATTTAACTATAACTTAGTGATTAGTAGACATGTATAAGTAAGGTAACAGGACATATAAACTACATGCTTTAAAGTCACACCAATCATTGACAAAATTTCCGAAAACCATCTAAAAATATATAATAAGGTACACTTTGCACTAAATCTGCCGGAACAAAAAAGAGGCAGAAGCTGCCTGCCATTGACCTAGTGGTCAAATTTAAAAAGAGACCTCAAGAAAACCCAATTTCCAGAACCGACAATCCAAGACAGAATAACTTGGCGCAGAAAACTGAGGAAACCGACCCCAAATAGGGGAACCAGGGAAGGAAGAAGAATAGATGCTTAAATGAACTACATATCGTCGGGTCAGAAGTCAACTCGCCAGTCTGTCAATGTCAAAATGTTGAGGAGGTGATTATTAATAAAAACAATGTTGCCGTAAATCAGGGATTTCTTAAAATAAATTCAAGTAAGTAGTATTGCAATACCATACCATAGATGTCAAAATAATGGTATAAATATATAATGGTTTAAATATTACATATATTTAAAATTTTAATAAAGCCTCTGCAAATAGAGAATCAAATAAAGAAGCAATAGCATTTCAATCATCAAACGTTAATTTAAGCAACACGAGCCGTGCTTAGGAGGCTGAAAACAAAACAAAGCATGGGTAGCTTATTTGATGCAAGTTGGAGAAGTCGGCTGCGACGAAATGAATTGTTTAATAACGTTCGTAGACAGTCAGTACGACAGTTTTTTTCTTCGTATTTTCAGCTTATTGTTAGTCTGATTTGTTTTACTCCTTATGGGGTTATTGCTAAAGACTTGGTTATTTATCCATGTATAATTGGTTAAAACATATAAATGCACTGATCTCATCTCCTCGTTTGTCGTAAAATCGACATCATCACGCGCGTGTTTAGTTAGCTAATCTTCTTTACTATATCTCTGACGTTACTAGGATTATGCTAGCAAGTATAATTTTATGGAATTTTTCTGTCTGGTAGAACTATCTTCTTATTGTTTGTTGTGACTGTCGCTCATACTGAATTCCATAATCCATTACGAGTACCAAAAAATTCAATTAAATCACCCTCCGTCGAAATATCAAATTGTTGCCAACAGTAGCATATTTGTCACGACCTATTGTTTATTAATATACAGTCACGAACGTCTAGGGTTGGGGTTATTAGTTTACAAGTGTATCAGACGCCCCCTTTGTTTATTATTGACTCAGTACTCGCGGGAGCACAATATTACTTCCCAACTCTTTCGGAAGTTTGCTCTTATTATTGACATCTCCTACATCTGCTACCTACAGGAAATGTACCAACGATCCATAAGCTTCATCGCGTATTAATTCGCTTTGTCATTTATATCGTTCATCGATTGCTGAGCATTTAATTTTGTGTTTATTTAGAACAGCATTTACTTGGTCGGTATTTGCTTCCGCAGTACCCGGTTTGTTTGCAAAGGATTTTGTTACTTCAGTAGTTGAGGTGAAGCTTAAATTCGATTGATGGGATCGATATTTTGTCAATGTAGCCAAAATGCCATTCATATAAACTAAATACATTTCAGGCCAAAAAAAATTCAGGTCATTGAAATTAGTCGAAACCATTTCACTGCGATGGATTTTTATGCAGAATATGAAATGAGCAAAGGACAAAGACTGGAATTTTTTATTGATATTCATTTGCATGAATACCACGATTCATTTTATTTAAATCAAAGTTCATATTTACTAAATACTCGTACATATGCAATGTACAGCTGACATTATTATTCCACAAACAAAACAGCAACAACTATCGATAAAAAAAACGAACGCACTAAATTCTGATTAAACCATCAAGCTGCTTTACGAGACTTAAAGCTAACATAAAATATATAAACAGCGCAAAACAAGTAACAAACATACCTTTATGACCCGTTGAGATCATAACAGTAAGTCACATTACCGTGATATATGTCACTTTGCCACCGTCCAACGTCGCAGCTCATTATGACCGACCTGTAAAGGCTGAAGCACAAACAAGGCAAAATGTTCACTACTTTATTGAATTTGTATTAAACTGGGTTGATCATCAAGCGAGCTTTTGCGTTAATTCCACGAGCATGTAGGAACCACTAATGATTTATTACGAACTTATACATGACAATCAACAAGACTATGATGAGAAGAGATTCAAAGATGTTGAAAATTTAATTAAGAATAGAATTCTAGGTGGCTTGTGATTATTTGCTCTTAGAGATTAAACTTTACTAAATTTTGATGAGAAGAGATTCAACCTATGTTGAAGTTTAGTAAAGTGACCTAGGTGGTTATCATTATTGCCTATGCATTCATGAAATGTGACATAACACGAAAAATATGTATTGATGCCTTCAACAGCTTATCTTTTGAAGGCATCAATGCACACTTTTCGTGTTACGCAGATTGATGATGTTGGTGACTTCATTCAACCTATCCATTCTATTTTCGCTCAACTTTTACACCGACACGTACAAACTCCCGATCATGTAGCACAGTCCTTAGCGCTGTCCGTCCACTAATCTCGACCATATTGGCTTGTTAGCACACGCATCCGATAGCTGACTTTATTGGTGTTTATGGAATCCTTTCCTAAGGGATAAACACAATAGTTTACGATGCTACGCGGACATTTTCCGCTATATACAAGAAAAGCACTTCATCTGAAGTGGTAAGGGTTGTTGTTGCAGTACTGGTTGATATTGTTTAACTTCAAATAAAAGTTAATTTTCTCTATTTAACTAAGTGTTAAAGTTTTTACAATAGGCTCGTTGACACTCGTTATCTTAACCGCTTTATAACTATTCTAATTAGTTCATTCAGAAATTAATAAAAAAAAAAAATATTAAATATATATTTTTTTTATTAATTTCAGGCGTAGGCCTTAAGGAAAAAAAGTTCTAGGGAAATTCCTCTTCTAGACTGCGTTACTTTTTTATGTTTTGGTATACTAGCATAAACATGGATCACTGTGTTTGATTTAAATAAATTAATTAAAGTAATGTCAGAGAAGACCAACTGAAAAGTTTTACACTCATCATGCCGCTTTATTTATGTTTCTGAATTATTTTGGGAACATTTAGACTCTTCAAAGGTTAGCAGTCTCATAAAATAACCTTAAAAGTACCTATCTAACGTAAGCCTTTAATAAATTCATTGGAATGGTTTGCGAGAATCCTAAGCTTATAAACTGCGCCCTTTAAATCACCGAAAAGTAAAAATTACAGTGCATATAACTTTGGTCAATAAAGAAGAAGATTCGTAAAAAAATATTCTCCAAAATTGCAAAGCTTGGAATTTATGGCCCAAAAGTGAAAAAATCGAAAACCGTTCGCCCTAGATTCAATAACGTTCAGATTTGGGCCATTTGTAGCGAATGGCTCATTCATCTGGTGCCGAGGACCTGATGAAATGCACTTCGTCGTGCCATTCGTACCTGTTTGACTTCAAACAATCCTTGGTCACTTGCATTGCATTGTATCCAATGTTGTTGGATGTTGTTGTTATTGTATTCACCTGGCCTTATACAGGGCGTGAGGGACATCGATTCGCAAACTGTTACATGAAATCAGTAGATGATCCTAGACCCCCAGCGAAATTTCCTTCTCTTTCTATATCGTGTTCCTTCAAGCGTTTCAACTTTTATTAAGTTGCGTTAAGCGTTAAGGGCAAAGATATAATTTTAGTTAATCTCTTGACGGACTTCACCGATGCGAAACAGTGTTGAATATTTAAATATTTTTCAAACTACATATTATCTCACTTAGGGGTAGATGAAAACAGCCCACCTCATACAAATCGCCCTAAATTGTTATCAAAGCAATGCCTCTGCCTCTATCTATCCATAAAACGCACCCTGCGGAACCAAGCCCAGTACAGCACTATTAACACAACATCATAAAAGTAAATTTACATTAACCTATCTTGGAACCCCCGCCCGAAACCCTTAAAATATAATTAAATCCTTTTTACGGCTGTAATAAAATCTTATGGGGAACTAACCACCATTCCCGTTATCATGTGTCGCAGGTTCGTTCATAATTAATTAAGGGATTTAGTACAGGTGTATTATGTGTAAGCAGATGCGGATCCCACACCTTAGGGCTACGCCAATACATACAATTCAGGTAAATATCGTGGACGTGTGTTGAAGACATTTTGGATAGCACTATTAGTTACATCAAATTATCAAAAGGATAGAATTTTAAAGCATTTTCAGTTTATATAATTATTCAATTTCAAACAAATGACATCAACTACTCAATTATCTTTATAATTTTTATTATCTTTCAGCTCTTTAGCTGGAGAAAGAATACTGTCAAAATATAAATAATGTCCTCTAGTTGGATTTGTTTTATGTCCGTAGATGTGTCCGTGGTATCACAGCGCTATCAAGAATGCCAGCGCTGCGGTATATGTTTGTTTTTCAAATATCGCAGTTTCATGCTGAGATAGGAGCCTTTTGGCTTCGCACAGGTCTTCTCTTTGTATTTTATTGTTTTCATGATTTTGTAAGATTTAATGTTCTTTTTTATTATTTGTATTTCCTGTGCGTGTCCCAAATAAAATATTTCTCTTTCTTTCTAAAATAGGTGGATATTATGTTAAATATTAATTTTCAGTACGTTATAGCCATGAGCAAAAATCAGAGCAGCCGTATGGGTGTACCCTCTAACATAATCCCGTACCATGTAAGGGCTTCATGAACTTCGCGGCTTTATGCGCAAATCTCTTTAATATTAAATAATATAATTCGTCCCTTATCCGAGAAAAAGGTGAGAACGAATCCGAATTATTTACAATGTAGCTTATCCCTTTTTAAATTGACCGTATTCAAACACCTACCTTGAGTTTTTTTGCAGGTTTTGATTCTGGAACACAAATTAGAAGGTGACCTTTTGACCAGACAGATAATTCGGGTAACGATCCTCAACATTGTGGTAATAGATTGAGGTATCACAAAAAATAAGATACCTTTTGAAAGGTCACAAGGTCAGGCTTACAATAATACTTATACCAATATTGATATAAAAATATTCTGCATTCGGTAATTATGTATTGTCTCTTCGCTTAGGATGATATTAGATCGGCAATCCACTCGTTGCTACTGCCATCATAACTCCCATCTACAAGCGACAGTGACTAATTTCTACCAGGTGGCCAGTCAGCCTGAACACAGCCCCTTTGAAAACCTGCCACAAAAGAAATAATATTTTTAACCGACTTCAAAAAGGAGGAGGTTCTCCAGTCGGTTGTTTTTTTATGTATGTACATCGATTATGCCGAGATTTCTAATCCGATTTACGTGATTCTTTTTTGTTCGATGCGGAATAGTTGATTTTTGGTCTCGTAAAAATTTAATTCAATTTGGCTAAGTAGTTTTTATTTTATGTGCATTTTTGTTAATTCCACTTAGTGTATATTGATGATGTTATAATAACTTCTTGCCACTATTATTTATAAAGGAAGTAGTGGTATACGAATTTGTGTAGGGTTGGTTGGTACCACAACTAAAAAGTGAAAAATAAAAAATTTATTACAAAAATAACAACCGACTTCAAAAAAAACCAATACAAAGTGAAAAATAACTTTAATTTCGGATGTCGGTGGCAAAATACGAAGATAGAAAACCAAAGTCACCGACTTCCGAAAATAAAGTTATTTTTCACCTTGTAGTGGTTTTTTTTTTAAATTAAGTAGATTGTTTTTTTTTGTTAAAAAGATTTTTATTCGAAACTTAGTTTCACACTGCAGTAAAACAAGAAATAAAACCTCCTTGTAAGATCATAGCCTAATCAACCCTTTTTTAATTGATGCTGCCGTGTCCTGTTTCCTTTTTTATCTAGACCACCAAAGTTCTTTTGCAGTAGGACCAAAAAAGCGTGAAAAGGGGATACAAGGTAACACACCATCCGGTGATAATGCAGGTGTATAAAACAGCTACCACCAGGTGTCTTAAAAAGTTATAAAAAATTATAATAAAGAGGTTGGTTCTATTTTGACAGTTGAATATCGAATCAGGTTTTTAGTCACACCCTTTGGAACCGTAACCGAAATTGATTGTGGGTTCGAATTACGAACGTAAGCAACAATAGTAGTAGTAAGAGCAGTGGGGCCCAGTGGTATCGGCCCTAACTTACGAGTTGTAGGTCGTAAGTTCGAACCCAGGCAGGCACTTTACTATGTGTATTTAATTTAATCACGTCTACGAAAACGTCTTGAGGAAACCGGCATGTCCTAGAACCAAAAGTTCGAAAACATGCGACATCCACTAACCCGCACAGGGCCCGCGTGGTGGATTACGACTCGCTACCTCTTACCGAGAGGAGGCCTGTGTCCCAGCAGTGGGAACATTATAGGATGATTATGCATATGCGCATGAAACAATAGTCGATAGTCAATTATTTTCTGGAGAACACAATAATGTCAGACTTGGAATTCCCGGCACAGCAAATCCGTTTTTTAACGGATATGATAAGAAATGTCACGCAAACAGGAGTCCAACTATTTCCAATCATTTTTAAACGCTACCTATACTTTGGGAAAACGGTAAACCCTTCATTCAATTCATTAGCTTTCATACTGGTAACGTGTCATGTTCAAAGATAATAACAAAAGCGAGCCTACTAGACCGTTGCCTTCCAACTTGTTATCATGCCTAACTCATACCAATTACGCAGAAGGTTGAACAACTTCCTATAATTACCGAGCTCCAAAATCAGCATAGAAACACGTAGGAAACTCGACCAAAATTTGATCCTACTTTATAATTATCGTACGAGACATCGCCCCTTGTACGTACGCTGCCTTAACCCACGTTAGTTAAACGTGCAACTTTAATGAAACAGTTAATTCGTGCTGTTAATGCTGGTACATGACCCGTCCTACACCGTTGTTCTCATATCACGCTCCAATGCAATGTAATGGTTGCCCTTAAGTTAGCAATATGTGTTGACAAGTGTCCCGTAAAACAGCCAGGGGGTAAGGCGAGACGTTGGTAATAAGGCGGGCAATGTTCTTGTTATGGCGGCAAAATTGGGGGATTCTCATTTCAAAAAAATTAGAATACTGTATTTTGTTTCGATACTTGAGTAAGGGTGACCTCTTGTTGTATAGTGATCATGCTCTAAGTAACGACTTAACAATCTACATAAATGATTATAGAAACTACTATTCAGATCGAACTCCTTTTTAAAAGTATGACCGATTTATGTCTCTGGGCATGACAACATTATTAACAACAGAATGTTGTGCATAGCCAGTTAGTCACATTACTGCATTGCTGTTGGGTTTTTCACAAACTTTTCTTTATATTTATTTACAGCACACCTCTGAAACACTAAGAGAAACGTAGTGTCTATAACTGCCACTACTATTCTGGCTTGGTAAGCGAAATGCTGGCCGCAAAATGACGCGCCTCTTGCACCGACAACGCTGATACCGATAATTTTCATCCGCCAAATCAAAGCATAAGCTGGCTCAACTCTACAACCACAGTTCTACATGTCTTAATCAAACTTGTGGTCGTTGCACCAATTCTGAGAAATTTGGGCATCCTAAATTTCCTCAAAACTTTGTTGCCTTATAGTAAATGAGTTCGGAATTAAAACGTTTCCGATGCAAAAACTAATTGATGCAGAAAGGCTCATCGTTGCAGGGAAAGCAATTGCTTACAGCGCAGCGTAATAGCTGGTAACCGCACCACGCGAGATCCAGTTCTTTGACACTTGAAGTGTTTGCAAATTTCACCTGACAGTAGGGATTGTACTAAGTCGTATCGACAATGTTTTACTTGAGAAAAAGGTTGCACTCAAAACATTTAAGTCACGTCAACCTGTGGGCATTTATGCAACGTCAGAAGCTAGATGCTCAGTTCCATATGGTTCCGTATGTTCATTTTCTATGTAGTAGAGCCAGGCAGAAACTCCACGGTTACTCTTTTAAAAACTTTTCATAGTAGGTACTGTAGTACTAGGTATGAGAGGATTCATTGAACCTCAGAGGTAGCCCAAAAAAGGAATATCCAATATGGTTTAGAGGCGCCGAATTTATGTGTACTCGTCTGTCCTTGTATAGCGGCCTGTTATCTTCGAATATTTCCTTTTATAACAGTCATACAGATGCAAACAAAAGCAAAGTTGTGGTCAGTTCTAAGTCATAACCGGTCTTTTATAAACATTTGTGATCATCTGAGTTGGAACGAAACCAAAGAAGCAAGTCTATTTTCTAAAAATGTATAGGCGACCACGTTTTTCAGAAGGAAGATTACCACTCATTTTAAATACTATATTTTCTCAACACACAACTCATCCCATCCCTACGCAACCAGATTGACGCGTTGTTTGAACCGTTGCCAGCCAAGACGTAATTACTTCGCGAACAGTTTGTCAGCCAATTAAACACCTTTGCTTTATTAAGAAGCCGCATCAAGTAGGTACTCCGGTAAATAGCGAATCAAAAGGCTTCCATGCAATTCTGAATACTTAAAAGGATGTTCCTTACGACGACGCACGATGTCTGCGGTTTTAATATTTTGATTTGGCTTTAGGAGTATTTTGAGATAGACGTTGCAGATATAATTAGTACCAACATCCTTTGTTTTCATTTATTTGATTGTCGAAAAATTCTGCACTTTAATTTAAAGTAGCTTAATTATATGTTACTGTTAATGCAAAACTGGTAAATGCACAATGGAATCATACATTTTTGTTATTGTAAAATATACATGTAGTCTCTCGAATGCTCATTACAAATGAAAGCAATCATCAGCAACAGCCGAAATAATCATATACGCGAAATATTCGAGCTCAAATAAATCGAAAAACATATTCGGAAACAGTGTATCGTTACTTAAAAATATGTGTTATTCACAACATTTTTAAACCCTGGCTCATCCTACAAAATTATACACTTCGACTGTTTTAAAAACTCCGAAAATTCTTGACACTATAAATCAAATAATAAACAAGAAAGAACATTAAATCATGTAAGGATCATCGTAAATGCTCCTTTGTTTATGCGGACCGCAACAAAAATAACACAATTGTTAGGTACTGAGCTAATGAGAGCGAACGACTTAAGCTGTATCTCCCATGACTATAAGGCCTGATCACACGTACCACAACTACACCACATCATCGCAGCGAAAAAATTTGGGCAGGCAGTGGTTACCTATAAATAGTGTCGCTGCGACTTCTTGCCGTTGCGTTGTAACTGCGACGTGGCCTTGATGTGGTTGGTAACGCCCACACGATTGATTTAGTTATCCATATTATGTGATCCGTGTGAATAAACCATTTATTTTCACACAAATTAGCGCCCGTCCACGTGTTGTCGTTGTGGTTCGTGTGATCAGGCCCTTATACTCGCTTTAATGGCGATACAAAGTATAACAAAGGGTATAAAGATGGTTGTAAAGTACATCCCACACAGATTTTTTTCGTCATTCTAAGATATGAAGACATTGCCTATCCCATTCAGAGTGGTTGAAATAAAGGACTGTAGAAATGAAAAGGATTATTGTTTTAGTTTTATCTTAATCTAACGATATGAGCATCAGTGTGGGATGACGCAGAATAATGAAACCGTAGAGACGTCGCGTCATGAGCTTTTTTTGTTAAGTAGTGCGATAATAATTTTTAACTAATGAAAATAGTAGGAGATTCACAAGTGACGCGATTTTTGTAGGTATGTTTAAATGAGGTTCTTAAATTAATGAGATTCTTATTTAAAGCATTGTTTGTTCAAAATAAAAACATAGCTGTAACTGACTGACTACATGTTCCACTGAAATTCAGAAATAAAACCAAAACAATTTGTCCGGATTTTAATCAGGAGAACGTCTCATGTTTTTGTGATTGAATTTGCCTACTCACTAATTCAAGAGTCTCTTTCATACCCTATCGTCAAGCAACCACGATTGACCACAACCACTCAATTTTATCCCAAAGAATGCTGAATGTACCTCTCAATTCATCTCTCTATCCAGTCCGACGCAAGACAGTGACATTTCGTGGTCTCAGTCATTAATTATACCGACCTCTTTGTCCCTCAGGCACTGGGGTTCATTGTGACAATATTCGGGTCGCGCTTTCAAACTGGCTCACAAACTCACAATGGGATCTACATAGACAGATCATCGCTGTGATGGGAAAGCTTGCAGGTAACACTTAATAAGATTACATTAATTCGTGGCTTATTTTTTTGAGTTCTTGGTATTGTCTTTAGAGGAATTTTTGAGGGTACATGGGGCTGGATGGCGTGTTGGCTTGGAAGTCAAGGGATACGCGTTTCGAGTACGAAGTTGCCGGTTCGAAATGCTCGAAAGTGGTAGGTTTCAACGTCACTGTTTCAATTTCAAACTATGAAAGTACTTTGAAAGTTCATCTTATTGGTTGCAGAAGGACGGTGCAACAAAAAAAGTTCAACATGCAGTGAACAGGAGGGTAATTCCCGTATTTTTAAGAACGTTCGCATTCTAATCTCAGTGTCAATCTGTCAAAAAATGTATAGCGTTTACCTACATTTTTGACATTTGACTGTCGCTGAGATGAGATTGCGACTTGAATTTGAACGTTTTTAATTACTTACGGGAATTGGCCTTCAGGTGTGATGACTTCTCTGTTCGAGAAGAGGCTACTGCATTATTGTAGCACAATTTTCAGTGAGTCTATACTATTATAAAAGGAACAGGATCAATATTGAACTGAATAAATAACTTGAGCATACTGACAAAGAATAGGAAAGAAAATACCTTGCAAATAATACAGGAATCTATTCGGTAAAAGAACTGAGATAAAATAATAAAATGCACAATTCACTAAAAGAATCAATGTCCATCTGCGATAACGAGAATCGAAACCAATGAAACAGATTTCCCCAATCTCCCCCGAGTTAAACATTTAGATATGATTACGATGAAACCAATCATAACTTCTTCAATAACAGAAGAACTCGCAAGTTATAACTTTCTCGTACCTATAACGTTGAGATTATTGACCTTTAATTCGACATCCGAAAGAGAGAAGAAGACGAAACTGAGACGTGCATCAATGTTTATTAATTTTTCACACGATTCTCATAAGAATTTAATGGATGCAATGCCTGGGAATTAGTAGGGTGTCGTATATGACATAGACTAGATTCGAATAAAAGGCACGCTTCAGATAGAAAATATCCATTGTCAAATCTGGGAGCATTCGCAAAATTCTTCTTTAGGACTATGAAAGACTATAAATTTATTGAAAAACATAAAATACTCTTAATAAGTCTATCATTAACTGACTATCTGACCCTCAATAATTACAGTAATTCATACAATCTACACAATTAATCGAAAACCCTTTCATCACTTAAAAAATAATCGACACTACAAATCACCCTTATCATTTCCATTTCCATTCCCTACAAACTCGTCCCATTCAATTGGAAATGCAACACCATCATTCAATTATCAATTATATAGGTTCCAATAAATTAAACCAAACAGTCGATAGTCCTGTGCTACGTAAACTAATCAACTCGGACGTGTCATTGGACATCACTATGGCAGTGTTTGTTCCCATCATACTGGCTCGTTTATCCGTCGGTAGATTACTTGCTGTTTGTAAAATTGGAACACGGAATTACAGATTATTATTATCGTTTTTTTTGGAACGAAGTGCTTTATCGCACGCTTACTCTGCACAATAAATGTGTAACATTTTGACCGTCACGTCACTTTTGTTACGTAACAAAAGTGTCGACGTCGGTTTGACGGTCTAGCTCTCATTCACCAAGTGTGCAAAGGTGAATGGAACTTCGTTCCAACCGGCACCCTAATTGCGTAACACACTTTCAATCACAATCTGATTCTTTTTAGGATATTGCTAATCCATTGCTTAATTTGTTCGAAAATTTGATTGCTTAGCAACGAAGATAACGCAATGAATACTGTCGAACTATCTAAATGAAAGCCATTGTTCGTGTCCTACGCAATTACCTCGCTGGTGTCCCACGACACATCTCGACTGTTTATTATGTGCAATGATTCAATTACATTAATTGCGCACATTTAAGGGAACAAAAGACAGTACATGAGCTTGTAATCTGCTTAAAATGTATCATATTAATAATTCAGTGGTTCAAGTTTTTGTCATTTCACATCATATTAATAATTCAATAATTCAGTGGTTCAAGTTTTTGTCATTTCAATATTTATGGCAAAATTAAACACAACGTTACATTGCGCATCGAATTTGATAAGGCAAATTAAAAATGATTATGTAGTTTTTGGGAAAAACTGATATCATTACTCTGTTTTTACTGCATTGCAAAACGTGTCGCGTTTTATCCATGATTAGTCACATTTGCCATACACAAATTTGCACATTTGTGTAAAAATTTTGGCTATCTTGTGCTTGAAGGCGTGTATCTTCATCTGAATAGTTTGTTAAAGTTTTCGTGTACATGATTACCAACCTAAATGGACATACAATTCCTATGCACAACTCCTATTATAAGCAAGCATTATAAGGAATTAACCAGCATAACACAAACTCTCCCCTGTTCCCCGCATTCCTCCACAAACGGGTCTCAAAGGAGATGTAAGACACGTCGGAATATTCCAACTAAGACTGGTCATGTCAACACTCCTAGCACGTATGACAATTAATGCGAGTTGAACTGGCCGGTTCATTAGAGAGTACAATTATTGCTGTGTGCCATTCAGTAAGTTAATTAATTGTCAACGTATATCACTTATACAGTCATAATATTAGTGATCAATAGTCAGTATTGGGTGCCTTAATTGTCTGACCGTATGTGGGTGCGTTTATGTTTGGTTCACAACAGGAATTTGGTGTTAAGAGACACTGTTGATAAAAGTGGAGGTGTTTTGTTGCTGATTGCTGACTAGGATTTGGTTGTTTTCTAGTATTTTGGCACAATCACCAACTTTGATGTGCATTTTTTCACAAACATCAAGTTTAGCAACGCCTACTTAGTTTGGTAATGTCAAACGTCTATATCCGTCAGCATCTACTCTAGCTTCGAAATCTGCATTTTGGATACCTGTCTGTGGTTTTTAGGGTTCCGTAGCCAGATGGCAAAAAACTGCACCCTTATGGATTCGTCATGTCTGTCTGTCTGTCTGTCTGTCCGTCTGTATGTAACAGCCACTTTTATCCGAAACCATAAATAAGAACTATGCAGTTGAAACTTGGTAAGTAGATATATTCTTTGACCGCATTAAGATTTTCACACAAAAATAGAAAAAAAAACAAGAAATTGGGGGGGTTCCCATACTTAGAACTGAAAATAAAAAAAAAAAATTCATCAAACCCTTACGTGTGGGGTGGGGTATCTATGGATAGGTCTTCAAAAATTATATTGAGGTTTCTATTCATAAAAAATTCTAAACTTAATAGTTTGCGCGAGAGACACTTTCAAAGTGGTAAAATGTGTGTCCCCCCCCCCCCCCTCCCCCTGTAACTTCTAAAATAAAAGAATGATAAAACTAAAAAAAAAAAATTACATTACCATGTAAATTTCCGCTGAGAATTGGTTTGAACGAGATGTAGTGAGTAGTTTTTTTTTTAATACGTCATAAATCGTAAACCGCAATTACCTTTCATTCAATCAACTCAAAACAAGAACTTTTATATTTTACTTTACTTTTACTTTTACTTGCTGCTACGGAGTCCGACTCGCACTTGGCCGCTTTTTAGGCTAAATATTGTTAGAAATCTGCCACCAGGCAACTTGCAAGTGTTGCGTGCATTACGTATTGGGGAATCGGTATCGTAACTTTAGTGATCTCCTAGGGACTGGTAAAATACTTTTTTGCGATAACTAACTGCTTAAGGCGTTGCCCAAACGTAGGAAACCCTACAACGCTTAGGTAGTTTTTTTGTCGCACAGTTAAGCGTTCATACTCGTGTTACAAGCCAGAAAAAAAATGTGTATTTTCAAATGTTAAAATAAGACTTATTTCAAACCATTTCATAAAAATAAAATAGTATCATAAAACAAAGCTCCAAAATATTTTTTTTGTCGCATAATTCTCAAAATTTAGAGCGTCAGCCATCATATTTTATGTAATGATAATAAATGAAATTCAATCAACTAAAGAACTACGTAAAAATTATTCCACTGAGCAGTGCATTTATTTTTAATTTAACTAAAACTGCAAACATTCCAATTTTCAGATTCAACTAACATCAAAGGCATCGCTGTTTTGAACCTTATTTGACGTCGCATGCGCTATTGTAAAATGTGCTTAGTGTTAATGAAAACGGGCATTAGTCTCTTGAAACACACGAAAAGAAAAGCAAGTAAGTAAGTAAGTACTAAGTATTTTCACCAATTATAACCCAAAGATTTAACTCTATAGAAATGATTAACTTTATAATTAAAATACGTAATGATTCCCTTCAGAAACACGAAAGTAGCTGAAGTAATTACGTCGCGGTCACCGCTGCTTTTAAATCTGGGTCAAACCGTACCGTATATGGAATAATAAAACCAGTTTTTATTTGAGACTCATTAAAAAATATCGTAAACGTTATTTCAGTTATAAACAAATACGTTTATGGAAGCTTCCGTTTCAATTTTTCAGTACAATTGTGGTAATAATTTAGCTTTATTTTCGAACGGTAAGTAGGAATATTAATGGTTTATGTGTAGGCATTCACATAATAATTTAAAGTTTTCACTAGAGTCGTAAAGGGTGGTTTTATTATGCGTTTTTTTATTGTTTTTAGGCGTGCCATGTTTAGTGGCGCCTCGTGAAGTGAATAGAATAAATGTTTATGTGTTTTATCGCGTGAAACGTAAATAAATTAAAAGATTACGCTACTGAACCGTTGACCGCAACGTGCAGTCTGTCTGTATGCACCTTTAAAGGAATAGCTAGGGGTAAGTCTACCGGCTATTAGCCGTTACCAGTATTTTGGAGACAAGGAGGGACTAGATGTGGCTTCTCTGTTGTTTTTTCCTTCTATAAGGGGCTGACAACATCTGAAACGACTGCATAGAATAGAAAGAGAAGCGCGATGACACAAAGCTGGTAATTTATTGCAAAATATGAAGCAATTCTCTATTTACAAAAAATCTATTGATGGACTAAAAAAATTAAACACTCACGTTAATATGTTGCTTGAAGAACAATCTGAAAGGAAAAAAACAGATTTTTTGCATGTATAATTAGTATGGTTTTTAATCATTAAAATAAATTTTTAGAGGTTTCTTCGTGACTTTTTTTAATCATAACAAATTAGTTGTGTTATGTTTTCAACACGCTATCTAACTAGCATAATATATCCTTAAGAATATCATATATTTTTCTGATTTTTTTGACTGCAGGGGATCATATACTTTTGGGTATTATAAAACTCGCGTTTAGGTCATGTCACAAGTCTGATAATTGTTAAAAACACTTTGTTCATATGTTACATATATAGCACAACGTTGTTACTATAATTCATTCACTTTTTATACACTTCAATTAGGGCCGGTTTTTTGATAAGTATTTAATGGTATTTATTTTTAACTTACGGTTGAGTTATCTACGGATCAAAAATCCGGCTCTAACTCAAATGGTTCAGTTCTCCTTAGCGTACGCACTATGCCCGTATTGTTTAGCAGCTATATTGCCACGACATTAACACACTTACTTAAAATGGAACTCGTCGCCACCATCACCCAAAAATTTGCTGCAGCCCACGAACACAGACTTCACCGACATGATATGTGAATGAATTATAACGAACACTTAAATAGGCTGAGTATACTTAGGTATATTAAGGCTTAAATAGATGTCACATAAGAAAGCTTTCGAATTGTGCAATATCGAATGAAGTCGGGAAAATGGGGAAATAAAAATAATAAATTGATAGCAACTATTATACAGGGTTACTGGTAACTCGACGTATTCCTTGCTTAATATTGCGTAATTTGTTGCATTTTAACCTTACTATGACGTCCTCATAGTAAGGTTAAAATGCAACAAATTAAGCCAATTTTTGTTTTTCAGTAGACAACATTTTGTATGAAGTAAAAGCAAAAATCACAAAAAAAAAAATGTTTGTTTGTTTAGTGATATTTGCCAAGGTTTCTGGCATTTTTGAACTTTTAATTATGAACAAAAATCTGCTACGGCATCAACTATGATATTAAGTTAAATTTCAGTACAGTCGCGCTGATTTTTAAATTGGCTCCAAATGATTTAATCTGGGATTTTTCATAAAAATACTGAAAATGTAACTAACTCAAAAACTACTGAACTTCGGTAGAACACCTGGGAGCTTAATTTGTTGCATTTTAACCCTACTATGACGTCGTGCAAGGAATACGTCGAGTTACCAGTAACCCTGTATAACTATATCATATTGCACTGTAATATTACAATAAGTAATAGTTATAGGCTCGCCCCTTATAACATCATCATCTGCCGAGCCATTTTCCAACTACGTAGGGGTCGGCTTCCAGTCTAACCAGATGCAGCTGAATACCAGTATTTTACATGGAGCGACTGCCTATCTGACCTCCACGACCCAGTTACTGGGTGATACGATACCCCTTGGTAAGACTGGTTGACTTTCGGGCTTCTGACGACCCGTAACGACTGTCAAAGATCCATGAATGACAGACGGGACCAACAACGGCAACCAACAACGGCTTAACGTGCTTATCGAGGCACGGAAGGGTCTCGGTATGTAATGAATGAACCTCGGCAAGCGTAACCGGCCGGTCAGCCGGTAGGCGTTTAACCTTTGATCGACCTGAGCGGTTGTAATTATACAGCCACGAGCCTCTCAAAAAAAAAAAAAATTGCAGATTTATTTATTTAACCATTTATGTACACACTTATATAAACAGACAAGAAGAAAATAACAGAAAAATAGGTACAAAGGTGATGCTTATTTCCAATGAAATCTCTTCCTTTATCTTCCTTATTCTTAAAAATATTAAATAAATTGATTGCAACTTTTATCATCATCATCAGTCTACAGCAGTCCACTGCTGGATATAGGCCTCTTCAACTGCACGCCATTTAGCTCGATTCTCGGCAACTCTCATCCAGCTGCTACCAGTCACCCCGCAAAGATCGTCGCTCCACCTAGTCTGAGGGCGACCTACCTTACGTTTGCCGATTCGCGGTCTCCACTCAAGAACACGTCTATCCCAACGGTCATCGGTTCTACGGCTAATATGGCCGGCCCATTGCCACTTCAGCTTGCTTGTACAACACCAAATTTTATATTTCACTGTAATAAGTATGACAAAGTAAAATGAAATACTCAGCCGGTTTTAATCTTCATTTGACTAATTACAGCATACTCATTTGGCTGACTAACAACATAAGTAAGTACTATGTACATAGTTTTATGTTGGTCGTCTGCTCCCAAATTGCGTAAAACGCCGTCAATCACAATCCGAGGGTTTTTAAGGACTTCCTAATCCATTGCGGCATAGGTTTAAAAAATTCGTCAGCTCAACAACGTAAATAACGCAATGAACGTGACTGAACTGCCAAAATTAAAGGAATTATCATTATGATAAGTGTGTTACGTATTTACCCCGCAGTGCATTTTCCTTCAGCATTTTCCTTCCTATTGGAATAAAACCTAATTAGGGAAGTTAAAAATACAACACAATATTTTAACCTAATAATGGCAGTCTACAAGGATATTCATTGCGTCACGCAAAGTGCACATTCCAACATTGTAGGCTGTAAACCAAAGTAAACATAAAAACCGAATAACTTATTTAATTACAGTATGATAAGGTTTATTTAAATCCTTCAGCTCAAATTCCGGAGAAAGTTTTCTTGTGTATTTCCTTTTACTTAATTTTATTTTAAGTTTCTCGAAAAAAAATATTTGTCAGGTTTTTGTTTCAGAAGTGTTGTGTCTTTATAATATTATTTCTTAATAATACAAGGAACCTTCATAAGTATACAGTGTAGTAACTAACTGCATTCCAAGTTACATGCTTACCTCGTGAAAGAAGTGGCTAGCGCAAATACTAGTCTATGAAGTTTTAAGTCTACGTTAATAAGACTTTTTTCTAGCACTCTATTAAGTAATCATTACGATAGACCGCCTATTATGTCATCCTATGTAAAATTTCTACATCTATATCTGTAATTTTTTGGTGTAGGTACATATTAAAGAATATTCTATTCTATTCTTTATTTACCGAAAATTTCTTTCCAATACTCACTCACAACACTTACCCACCTCATTATGATCTGTCTAGCTTTTTCATAACTACGAGTATGTTGGGGTCGGCTTCCAGTCTAACCGGATGCAGGTGAAATACCAGTATTTTGCGTGGAGTAACCGCCTAACAGACCTTCACAACCCAGTTACTGAGTAACAGGATACCTCTTGGTAAGTTTGGTTGTCAGACTTTCAGGCTTCTGGCTATGCGTAACGGCTGCCAAAGATTTACGAATGACAGCCGAGATCTTGACAATTTCATACAATATCAATCAATAAGATTTTATGAACTTACAGGATTATATTGATGATTTTAATAATAATTAATTATGTATGCTACCAAGACCTATACACGATGGTTGGAATTAGCCGCGTAATTGTATTATTGTATTAAGCCAGAAATGAAAGGCATGTGTTTATATACGTGTGTATGTGTGTATTGTGCCATTTTATTTTTTAACTGGTTATTTTTAATTGGCCAGTGTTTTATGGATGATGTGGTCTGCAATTATGGTTTTTATTTATTTATAAAGAAGATTATTATTCACCACGTCAGTAATTCACAAAATCTCCGTTCAACTGGTTCGTGTAAAACTACTGATAGAATTTTTAATCAGCAGAAAAGTAAATAAAATCTTTGGCTATAGGTACATGTTTTAGAGGTGCTTGTCAAGTCAAACTTTTCTCCTATCCATTGAAAAGCATTCAATTCCACAATCCCTTTCTTCATCCATGTCTTAGAACCTCATTGCAAGCAGGTAGCGAAACCGATTTGTAGAAATTTGTCAAAGGAATCTTCGCAAACTAAAAATAAATTCATTAGACAAACATCTGTTGGTTTTCGAGGGCCGAGTTGAACTAGCATTCGGGACCCAAAGCTTTCATACTTCGATTAATCCGGATGATAAGAGGCCGCAAGGACTTAAAATGTGTGCCTTACAGATTCCCGATTGAAAGCCGATAAACACATTTGTGGTAGAAAAATATTTTTTGAGTAAGTTATCAACGATCTCTTGGCGTTTGTCGGGAGCACGTGTTTTGACTGGATATTATATTTTTGCAGACAAGCGGCAGTCATCAATTGTTTGCTACATTTTTGTAGCGATCTTATCGCTGAGTCATCTGAGGTTAAGTACATCACTATGTGGCAACGGTTACTTATGTACCATTTCGTAACTAAGTACACTTGGGAGTATCGCAATAAGCAATAAGATAAGAGAGATGGGCAATGGAACGAATGCTAAGGATATCAAATAGGTCTCTTTTTGTTTAAAGTCTATTTAAACGTAATGGCTACTTGAAGACATTGTTGGAATTGCTGATTCAATGTTGGTAGCAAATCGTGGTTACCTATTTGTTTTTACCAAACTATTATAGGAGCGTCAAATAGATGCCATTCCATGTGCCACTTTTTATTGAACGTGGTATATTAATAATAAAACGTCTTCAGCCGTGTGATACAAAATGCTCACATCTATGAGCAGGGTGCGTTCCATTTATTCTCCGAACGATGCATAAACACAATAACATTACGGCCACGTAGATGCTCAGATTAATTGCTAACAAGGACGCAGGCGTCGTGTGTGGCTGCCCTTTGACGCATCACTGATCAAAATCACGATAATGACCCAAAACCTAGCGAGCGTTATAAAATTCCTCGGGGTTACGTCACGATGTCATTACATGCCAGTTCTTTTTGTTGTCCCACTAAGGCCCTTGATTATCTAAATGCCTTTGATACTGTGAGGGATTAGAGTACTTTCGACTTCGCCTTAATTGTTCATTGTGAGATTTAGAAGCTGCTCGCATCCCTTTCTTACGTTGTTACGTCAGAGATCGTATTTAAGGAATTTAAGTATTTATACTCTTACGTCTCAAGTGTCTTACAGGTTATTTACGGTTCCAAAGAAAGTCTTAGCGTGCAAATATCGGAATAATTGACGAATGATCACATTTGTTTGGGATAAGAATATCCTCCAAGGTTTCCAAGAACGTGATTTCATAAATTATGTTATTTTAGCAACATCGGTTTTCCACAAAAAAATATTATCAGAGTAAATAATGAATGATTCGTTTAGACATGACGTCTTCTTTCTTCGCGTTGTTTAGGACGTTATTGTGTTCGAAAATACAATTTTTGGTCAAAAGAGGTTGAGCTGTTATTGTGCGAGCCGTGCGGTTGACAGAGTATTTATATAAACAGTCCTGCCCGGAGCCTATTGTCGTTGGCATTATAGACCGTCCTTTAATCTGCCGAAAACAATTTCGCACGAATTGTTAAGCTGTTATTGTGAATATTGTTTGTCTTTTGCTCAATCGACTGGTCGATTTTGGGAGGCAGTCTGAAGTCTTTTGGTTACGGATTATCTAGGGAGATGGCACGTGTTTCATTTTGTAATGAAACTATTTACTATGTGTCCAAATCTATATATTAGAAATCTAAGTGCCTACACTCTCACTCTATCTCTTCTTTTACTTGAAAAATGTGAGTGTACCTAATATGGGTACATCTCTGGGAAACCCCTTGGGAAACAAGGTGTACTGTTACGTTTCGTGTTTATAATGTGTATAAGCTTAAGTTAGATTTAGCTTAGCTAACCTTATTTTGAGTGTTGAGAACAATCAAAATAAGATCATGCTGCTTTCTTGTGATCGTTTATATGACAGCTGTAGCCTGTCCGACCAACCTCACGCCACAAAGGGTCAAACATTTCCCTGACAAATTATAAACCACTGTACAAAAAAAATACGATCGAATCAGCCTTTTTTCAATAGCAAACAAACTCTTTTAACATTGAATTCAATATCAGAGCGATAGCTTTTGTCTCTGCGTGCAAAATTTTGATATAACAGAATTGAAATCCGAACACACGGATCCACACAATGTCGTGTAAAGTGGGCGTGTTTAATTTATAGTCTGTTGTGATCATTGCACAATTGTATGAAAAAATATTTTTGTAAAGCCTCTGACGGGGAAATAATGGGCGTTTATTGTAGGGTTATTTTTTGCAGCGTTTAGAGAGGCGGTGGTTGAATGGAAGCAATTGTGTGGTACAAACGGTCTAGAACTGCTAGTATTGGTTTGATGCCATAAAACTGGCTGATGTAAAATAATTCGTTCAATTTGTGACATGGTCGTAACCTATTTACCTTATGCTGATTACTATACGAGGATAGCCCCTAACAAAGAGTATCATTTTTAGTATCGCCTTACGACAACTAGCATAGCGTTACATACAAATAAAACATCTCTGTAAGTACCTATCTACTTTTATTGCGTGACTGGCGCCGCAGAAAATTATTATTCAAAAGTTGAAAAGTAGGTATGTTATTGTTTGTTTAAAGTTCGACATCTATGCATGCTAGCCTCGTGGATGCAAAAAAATAATCCAGCAAGAACGGATTACTAACGTTACCCCTGTTGCATCAAATGCAAAATAAATGTATGTATGCGTCACCTAACGGTGCTCACAGACACCGCCGCGCCGTCGTCTGCTGAACTAAACGAGACGTAATGCAAGATAATACTATTTAATCCGCTACATAATTTTATGCCTCACATCTTCCACCGGTGTCCTTTATAAAGCACACTTGCATTGCCCAAGACTTTCGAAGAAAATTGTCGCAGAACAGAGTCCCACTCTATTACAATATCGATACAAAACTTCAATAATCGCTTCGTCCGGGCTCTCTGGTATTAATAGAGTGGGCCCTTGCAAGGATAATAATGGCTATTTGCCGTGCTATTGTCCACGTGGTTTGTGAATGGAAGGCGGAGGTAGGCACGTCATTATTCTGTCAGACGAGAGAACTGGGATTGATAGGGATTGACGTGGACTTTGTATCGATATTTTGTCAATGCTTGATATATCGACTGACGCAACGTGAACATACATTTTAGGTCATGTCAAAATGCCAAATATTTTAATATTGTTTCAGATTACAGCATAGTGCATTATATGTAAGAATTTAAGGAATTTTGCCTAAAAATAAATCGGCTAACTTCTGCAAGCAAACTCTGCTCACAGTTTGCTTGCAAAAGTTAGCCGTGAAACCAGAGAATTTCAAGAGTGAACTTAAAATTATGGTCATCAACGTGCTGGTGTATTATTATTAATAATAATAATAATAAAACTTTTATTTCTGGCTACAATGGCCCATAGACATATACCTTACAAACTAACATATATAAAGTACTTGAATAAAACAAAACTTGTGTTAATAATAGCTTAAAACTATGTTAGTAGCGCTTCACTAGCTTGTCCTTGAGCTATCCTGTGGTACTTGTCCGCGTAAGCGACGGAACACCACGTCCTGCGGCCAAAAGTCTTCTTCCATGACGACGGAACGGTTACCTGGACTTGGAACCCAGCCGTAAGCTCATCAAGTGCTAATCACTGATAATCTCTTCCAAGGACGCGATCGTAAAGCTAAACGAAGACGGCCGACCAAATAGTGGGTAGTTTTTGTTTCGGATATTGGTATTGACAGACTAGGAAAGTGAATTCACAACTTATCGATAAAGGTACATACCAGCCCCAACACTTAAGCGCAACATTATAGTTCCCACATTTTTTGCGCAAGCCCACAAGGATTACCAAACAATGTGCGTAGACGCAGGCCACACATAGCAAAGAGCAAAATTTTTGCCGTCACATTTAATGGGATTCCGGACTTTATTGTAAGATTCTTAAAGAAATATTATTGTAAGTTTAATTTCATACACCAGGTGAAAATTATATAAAAATAGATTTATAAAAGGGCTTTGGTGCTTGCCCGAATTGAGAAGATTGGGCAAGTCACTTGGCCGTTAATTTATTATGTTTTCAAAACACGCTTATTTTTTCGCCAACTGTCTGATTTCCTTTGCATATTTTGATTAACCAAAACATTTAAGTGACTTGACTCCACCTCAAAAGACATATCTAATTTAAATCCAAGTAAATTACACATGCAAATACAATAATAGGCAGTTTTCAAACTCAACAATATAAACAAAAAACATCAAACTTTTTTTTTCCTTTTTAATGTATGACAATTGGTGATACTTTACTCACATTAAAAAGTAGCCTTTTAGTTTATAAGTAATTAAAATGTAACTGAAACTGCTTAGTTACTTTAAAATTAAGAAATCGGTCAATAGAGTCTTTCTTACTCACTATAAATTAAGAGAAAGATACTTAATTCACGTGTTTTTTTATGAAAGTCAGAACTTGCACTACAGTCTATGTTTACTTACACTGCATTAACCTAACTCAAAAGGTTTTACCCTTTTTAGTTTAGTTTTCGCACTAATTCAGTGCTGTCAAGAAGTCGGATGGCCTCGACCTTCACACGATAATGAAGTCTGTGTTCATGAGCTTCTGCATATTTTTGAATAACTATGTTTACGACATCCATCTTGATGCGCGTTGAATAGTCAAAGCGCATCTCTTAGTACTTTGGTTTGAAAACGTTGTATTGTTTGACGATTACTTTGGCTGGTGCAGCCCCACAGCTGAATACCATACAGGCGTTAAAACTTGTTTATATTTACAATTTATTAAATATTGACAATGGCGACTGTCTACCAAGTAGCCAATACATTTTATTGTATCGAATATCTAATTCGACTCTTTGCTTTTGACATGCTCTTCCCATCGTAGTTTTGCATCCAGGGTCATGCCGAGATATTTAGCAGTATTCGCGTATGGTATTTAATGATTACTCATGAATACCGGGAGGTATTGTGGCGTTTCATTGGTAAGTTCAATGTGAATAGAGTTGCTTTCATTGAGTTTGATACGCCATGTTGCAGTCCGCTCATAGATACATTTAAGGAATTTTGAACCGTTTCTACGGCTTCCTCGTGACTATTTCCAACAGCCAAGATAGCTGTGTCGTCAGCAAAGGTTGCAATGACATTATTTTCTGGCTCGGGAATAGCACAGGTGTATTGAAGATCCAGGACCGGACCTACTACACTACATTTAACTTTACTCCAGCTTTTACCTGCCTAATGTCTGAATAGGCACTTTTTGTCAAAATAATGTTAAACAAGAATCAATAACTATTAATATTTCCATAGCGTGCCTACATTTAAAGATTATTAATAAATAGAAATAATAATAGTTTAAAAAACATGTAATTACCATAATTAATCAAGCTATCAAAATATTATGGCCAATCTACGTGTCAAGCAATTGCTTGACACGTAGATTGGCTATATTTTATGGTTATAGCTTGTTACCGTGTAAGTATTTGAACTGCCAAACATCGATGCTGCTGCCCTCTTTAAATAGTTCGATCGTAGTAAATACAAAAGGGTAGAAGCTGGTATAGTACTCACGCTATTTCTCGAAATATATGTAGGTACAAATCACCCGTTAATAAAGTTAACTATTTGAATAGAAGAGCTTTCAGTAAATTACCTACATAGCAGTTACAAGCGCCTATGTTTTTCTTTGCATCAAACTATTGATTCGCACTGTAGTTTCAGTTCGGCAACATTTTGCTACAATGTAGGCTTTCGCGGTTAGAGCTTCCATGTGCCCCACAAAGATGGCGCTGTATAACATTTAACGTTAATCAAGAGAATTTATCTTTAAATATTTACTTTTTCTGTCGAATTCGATGATTTTTACAAGCTTTAGGGCTGATTTTTCAATACAATAGTCAGATATCTTATATCTGAAGAATAAATCTGACAGTTTGATATTTTTGCCACACAAAAGCTGTCAAACCACAGTATTTATTCCCCAGTTAAAAGATATCTGACTATTGAAAAATCAGCCCTAAATTGTATGTTATTTTTGCACTTGTTTGTTGTTGCAGCATGATGATTCTTATCTTAAAATATTTATTTTTATTTATTTATTTATTTATTTTTTCCAGTCTTATAATTAGTAGAACAATGCAAATTATATCATTTAAATTCCGCTGTTATAATGCATATTTGTAGAATGGTTTGATTATCATTTGATCTCTCTTGTTGTGTATGTTATTTTTTATGAAAATAAGATCTCGAGATTTTGTTACAACAATAGAATCTAGCTTAAAAATATTTTTGTTCATTTAACAGTATCACATTTCCATAATTTTGATGTGGTAGCAAAATACAATAAATTGTTTTCGAATTTTAAATGCCATACGAAACCATATTAAACCGTTCATAGAAGATAATCATAAAGCTAACAGCGCAAATGGAGCGCATTAACATGGTAACAGAGAAAACTGTTGAGACGAAAAAAAACAGAATATGAATTTTTTCAACAATGAAATGTCTTAAAAAATCATTTTCACTCCTCTTGCTCAAAAATACCGTCATTGTGGCCTACCAGAGCGAAGAAAAAATAGCAATTCTTCCTCTAGGGGAATAAGTTATTTTTTTTAATGTCAAATTAATTGAAAAAGTCTTAGAATAATCATGAATATAGACTCGACTTATTACTGTTTCATAAAAAAAGAACTTCATTTTATTTTTAAAAATGGAACTAAAATCGGCGATCTCTTTGGTAGTGCAATGCGTTGCGGTTGTAGAAGAAAAAACAAAAAAAAGACATTGGCGCGAAATCTTTATAATTTTTCTCTAATTGCAAATTGAATTGGTATTGACCGTGATTAATTTTACAATAGTGAAAATGTCATCATCTAGTGAGAATGGAGACCCTAATTTGCAAATAGAAGAGAAAGGAAAATAACCACTCAACATTCATCTTCACAGAGGACTGAAATTAAGTTACCGGGAAAAAACATCTCGTTAAATATCCAGAATTGTACAAATTGTACATTTAATTTTTAATAAAATAAACTACATATTTCATATTGTGTTGGATTGTTTTATTTTCTCACAATCGTAGTGAAAAGTAGAGTGTAATACACGGCGCTAAAACCCATTAAAACTCGGTTTCTATTTACTCCCTCGCTAAAGCTCGGGAGTAAAACTACCTCGTATATAATGGGTCATTTTAGCTCCTTGTATAACAATCTACTATTTGATACACTAGAAAATATAATGCGATCTTGAAATGAAATTAAATTGTTTATTCTGTGAATTGGATATCGGTATCACTTTGACATGTAATATTTAAAAAAAGAGATGAAGCCGACATTTCCTAACTGACTGCCCTTGAGCAGAAATGGCGAAACAAGCTCAGGGGTCAAAGTCTCCACCGTTATGTTCTCAAATGACGGTTCACATCGGTGTCGAGTCGACCATGAAGTAGCTGGGACTCGTCCTCGACAGCCGGTGGAACTTCGTAGAGCATTTCTGATGTTTGGCTCCCTGACTGGAAAGGGCCGGGGCTGCTTTGAAGCGGCTCCTGCCCAATCTAGGGCGTCCAAACTTCTCCTGCTGGAGGCTCTACATGGGGGTCGTGTGATCCATGGCCCTTTACGGGGTACCGGTGCGGGCGCGTTCCTTGAGGCGGCGGCCAGCCCGCCAGTTGAACGCGTCCCAAAGGGTCACCCGGCTGGTCCAGGGATACCGTACGGTCTCCGATGTGGCAGCAAGCCTCCTTGCCGGGTTACTGCCATGGGATCTGGAGGCAATAGTCCTCACGCACATATGGGAATGGCGCAAGGAGGCGAAACGCCGGGGCGTCAGAGAGAGCTCCGGCGGGATCTCATGGCGGCATGGACAGTGCGATTGTCGCAACCCAGCGCTGGGCACGCTGGGTGTCGGCAATCACAAGCCACTTCCCGACCACCGCAGGCGCGGGCTTGCGGAAGGCGAGCAATGGGCAGTTCGCCGTCCGATAAGGACCAGACCCGGGTCGATGGCGCGTTGTGTTCCACGCGCGCCATAAAGAGATATCAGCAACAATGACGGGATCCAGTAAGGCCGATGTCTGCCAGGGTTGCGGGAAAGTCCGAAAGGTTTACCGTGGCCCCTGGTACAGGCAACTGAAGGAACACGGGTGGGTTTTAGTCAGTAAGAGTCAAACACGCCCTCCTACTCCGCCCAGAGCGGGAGAAGTAATTTAATGATTTCCCACCCTCAAAAAAAAAGGGGTCAAAGTCTCTTTTAAAGTCCAGACATAATCTTGGGCATATCAAGTGATGACCATGTAGATTAGTGTCTGAAACGGTATTTCAAGGAAAGAACCATACAGATTTGAGTGAATAATAACAAAGAAGGTGAAACTCAGTAAGCAAGAACAAATTAATCTTAGTAGCTATCGTTTAAGATAGTCATAATATTGTTTTTGACCAGAAACATATCACCACCTGAAATCAGCATACCTCCTTCCTATGGCCTCATTTTCATGGCTCATTCAAAGCCAAATTTCAATTACCGCTGCGACCGTAAAAGTGATATAACCTGTGTTGCTGGAAGCACACTGCTAAAGTTACAACTCTAATCTAACTGCCAAATACTACTTAGCACTAGTCATCTCCATCCCATCTTCTGTTCCCAGGCATCTTTGCAGCCAAGTTACCGCGAATTCGCGCAGATTATTCGACGGCGATTATTTGACGCCTCGTTGGCTACGATGGCTAAGCAATCCAGCCGGATTATGACTTGGTATACGATGGTTGTGTTAGAATATTTCCTTCAGCTGAATTTCACATTCATTGGATAGAAAACGATTAAGATGTTGCTCGTGATTTTTATTGTTACTGTGGTATTCCTTTCACTTTTCGAAAATCACAGAAGAATGGGTTAGTAAAGGCTGATGGTCTAGATGAATTACAAGAGAAATGAAGGTACGATTTGTTGAAATGGAGCTTCATCCAACTTATAAAGAAGCTATAAATAATCAGAAATATCATCCCAAAAGTCTTACAGGAATGTTCCTGTAAGACTTTTGGGATGATATTTCTGATTATTTCTTTTTTTTATTATTAGTTTTATTTCTATTATCACATATGTATGTGATAATAGAAATAAAATAATAAAACTAATAATAATAATGAAACTTCTCTCTGGGTACTCTTCAGTCAGCGGCTGATTAGTATACTTTAACGTAAACGCTAATGAAATCTTTAATCACGTAAAGCAACGTGTGAACGTCAAGGATAAATCCCTCATCTTAAGTTAATTAAAACCTTAACATAAAGACAAAAGTTCGTACAAAAAGATATCCCTTAAAATGTGTTTCGTTCTACCAGATCCTGTTTGAATCTGATAAAACTCAGGCTCAATTCGTTTCAAAACTTTCCTTTTATCTGGCCACAGAGAAGATGGACCGTTACGCCCAAAATTTGTATACGTTTATCGCTGAATGGAAACTTCGCTGAATTCTATTTTATATTCAATCTTTCAAGTCTGTGTTCATTGATGATAAGGAGGGACGTCCTTCTTCTGTTTTAATCTAGCGAAATTAGGTTTGCTTTTGACTTTGGAAGTGGTTCTTTTTGGGAAGTATTTAATTATACTGTTTACTGATGAAAGTGTATTAGCTACTTGTTATTTATTGGTTTCCTTAAGATTTGGGAATTTTAAAACAGTTTTTCTTTGAATGTTTCAACGCTTAATATATTAAAATGGGAGTTCCATGTAAATATTTTAAAATTAACCCGCGTAGATGATTGTTAGAAATTTTATTTTAAGGTTCCTATAGTTTTGTTATCTGTGTATATTTATTTCAACATAAATGATAATTGATTTTATTTCTGTAAGTAGGTTTGTACAAACACTTTTACACGTCAAACATATATATTTTTTAAACTAGATGAGGCCGGCATTTCCTATCTGACTACCCCGAGAAGAAAGGCCGAAACAAACTCAGAACTCTCCCAACATTGATTTTAATGTAAAACTATTAGAACATAAGGTATTAGGTATTTGTGTGTTCTGTATATTTCGCTAAAATAAGCACCTTATAAGTACTAATGTAAAGTTAAGTTGCATGCCCTAAACAGGCAAAATATGGACTGTACGTCAAACCACCTACTTTGACAACTGGTAACACCTGTAATTTCTGCAAATAAATGATTCTCATTTTTATTCTCAAAAATTAAACTCCTATCAATGTAGTTTGGTCAATATGAATGACATAATATAACAGTATGTTTATCTTAAATTGCTGTTATTGAACTTCATTATTGTTAATTATTAGATATACTTTTATTACTACTCGTCTTCGTGCACACATTCACAGCGTGTTTGTACACTTGGTTCACACAACTAAAACGCGCGTCGCTTCGTGAGATAAAAATACTGCATCAGCGCTGGGTAGGTTCTGTCCAAATGCAGTATTATTATTTTGTTTGATGATGATTCGTGTTTATTATTATTTTGTTTAATGATGAAGAATCGTAGATGTACTATCGAGGAAGTTCATATCTATGCACCTTTAGGACTATTTTTCCCTGTAGCGCTCGGGCGCTAACAGTAACTAACGTAAAACAGATGCGGTCATCGTGTTCACGGGATTTTGTTCTAAAACTGCTTAGATATGAACTTCCTCGATAGTATACCTACTGGATGGGAAAGGTACTCACATGGATAAATTATTCGACAGCTCGGTTGCTTGGTTTTTAATTTGTCAAACCACACCGGTATTCACTTATTTGCATATTGTATTTGAGAGTTTTGATGGGACCGCCTGGACAGTCCTCTTTTTATTTAAATGCTGCCTAAATAGTACTTACAGTACTGTTTCGATGTTTTTGGTGAGAAGTGTGCATGCTAATTATTTTAGGCATATGATTTAATTCATACGTGATTTTTTGACATGTAATTTAATAAATAAACACAGTAGGTGTCTGCGCCATTTCTTCTATTTAATTAATTACGCATTTTATTTTAAAACCAATGAACCCATTTTACACATTGCAATTACACTCAACATAAATCACTCATTCGAAGGCCATTCTTTCCTTGTTCCTATAACTAATAATGATACGCCGTATTTCTACGTTGACGTCGTGGTGTGGCTTGCCCGCTCCGAACTCTAGATATGTGCAGGTAAAGTTAACTTTGCCGAAACAGGTCTAGGGGAAGGAGCCAGACCAAGAGAGATACGAAAACCCGCAGGGCTGCATGTGGCGAGCTGTTGGGCAGTAGCGACCCCACGGACCCTATCCCCCGGGAGAAGTCATGTTCCTCATCTCTGGCTCGCCTTTATTGGCCGGCTGGAGTAAAGACTGACGAGGATTTGAGCTCCCACCTCATTCTTGCCTTTATTGGCTGACTTGAGTGGAGATTCGCAAGAGCAAACGTGATCGGAGGAAGAAAGTATTCCAGTAAGATGCTGGTAAGGATCTTGACCGTACCTCCGGGATTGTCCGGATAGCCGTGGAATACCTCTCCACTCTTCAAGCACCTCAGAAAGTGTTGCCCCCTTGTTGCTACGTCATTATGTGCTAGCGACCATTTCCGGGTGCCCATTATTGAGTGTCCAAGTCACCCCCTGCCATTTGATCCGTGTATTGTATGTATAAACATTGGTCAGGCAGGGGCCATAGTTTTAGGTAACCAGTCCACTTCAATTACCCCAATCCATAGTCCAATAGCTTTTTTTTCCATATTCTGCAATAGACCTACACCAATCGGGGGTTGTCCTTGGGTGCACTTGCATAGTGCGTACAGGAATAATCGTCGGTTAGTGCCTCATTTCATTGAAAGCGTCTTTAAGGGCCTCTGCGCGTTGGCTTTGGACCCTCATACGCCTTCCAAAGATCCGGGACCCCAGGATTCCGAGATATGTCAAAGACACTATAAATAATAATAAGAATAAAGTTATATTGACAAAAAAAGATGTTACATTTTAATTTGAAGCCCTGACTCCTGTGCTTGGTGGTACCCGTGTTACAGGAGTCAGTGTCTTCACCCGCTTTTGGAAATAAACAATGTATGCTATATTATTAAAATAACGTAAAAATTAAATGAATTTAGTGGATGCTTGCTTGAGTGGTTTATGTTTATGTGTGTGTTTGCTGTGTTTTGTATGGGTGTTTGTGTTTGCTGTGTTTTGTGTGTATGTGTGTGTGTGTGTGTGTGTAAGAGAGCTTATGCTTGGTGGCTGGACTTTGGGTAATATTTGAGTTTGTTTGCCTCCATTACTATTTGATTATCACGATCATAGTTCTATAAGTAAGTTTTCGGTATGTGGTTAATCCAGTTTTGAAGCCATGTGTTTAGGTACATCTTAGTTTTATTTTTTGTTAGTGGGTTGATTTTTAGGATTATGTTTACTTTATTATAAATATAAGTAGCTAGGTATATGCGTTGCCATCGAGCGGATGCGGTCTTACATTTAACGGCGCGACATATATTAGTGATGGTTCTTTTATGTATGGTTGCGTGATTTACCGGTATGAATTCTTGCTGTTTCAATATGAGATTGAGAAGGTATAGTAGCCTCACTGTAAGTACTTGACAACTTTCATACAGGGTTTTTGTAGGGAACCGGTACGGTTTGTAGGTGATTACTTTTAACAGTGATCATTGGGCTCTCTCGAGGTGTATCATATAGGTTATACATGCACCTCCCCATGCCGTGATGCAGTAGCCTACGATTGACTGTGCTAATGCCAGCTAAACCGCACGGAGAAGCTTAAAATCGGCCACTTGCCGTAGCCTCTTAAACGCCCATATAAGTTTCCTAACACGGGAGGCAGTCTGTTCAATGTGGGGACGCCAGCTGAGTCCCTCATCCGGAATCACCCCCAGATACTTCATTATCTTTTTTTGTATAAATGGAAGACATGAGCATGGAAGACTGTCGTTGGGGTCATCACAGGAGTGCGCTTTAAGGCTTATTACTGTAGGTTTAGTTTTGGCGAAAGTAAATTGCAGAAATGAGATTTTTGAAATGTTAAGGGTTAGTAAATATACTTCTAGCCAGTGGGTTATTTTACGTAAGCCTGTTTCTGCAGCTTGCCGTGCCGCATCCCAACTCTTACTTCTTTACTTTTTGTGTCCGGTCATTGAGAAAGTCTGTAAAAATGCTTAGAGCCCTTCCCCGGATTCCAGCATGTTCTAACTTGGTCACAAGGGTTGGAATACAGACAGTGTCAAAAGCCTTGGCTAGATCCAGGAAGACACCCAGACATTTTTGCATTGTGTCCACTTTTCCAGTCACGTAATCAACGAGTTGATTAACCTAAAACCAAATTGTATGTCCGATATTATTTTGTAGTGCTCTAGATATTTCATGAGTCTACGGTTCAACAATTTTTTCAGTATCTTTGACAGTGCTAATAGAACTGAGATAGGTCTATAATTTCTAACATCGTACTGGTTTCCACCCTTGTGAACAGGTGCGATTAGAGATTTCTTAAAGATTCGGGGGAAAACTCCTCGCTCAAAGCAGGCTTCAATAAGCTCTGTAAGAGGTGGAACTAGCACTTCTTTACTCAGTTTGAGGAGTTTAGCCGGAATAGAAGCCCATCCTGTGGCACAGTAATTTTTTAGGTTAATGACTATTTCTACTTCAGCTTCGTCTGGAGAGAGAAGGAAAATAGAATCACGGGCAGAGGGGGTTTCAATTTCGTATGGGACAAGTGAAAAATTTGGTTTCATGATAATGTTGTCCGCCCATTGCTTTTCGACATTCTAAAAATAATGGTTTATTTGCTCAATGGCATTAGGCGCATTCGTATCTTCCGTGGCAGCAAGAAGTTTGTCAGCTGATATTTGCTTCCTGGGTTGGCTGGTTATTGATTTTATAACATTCCATGTATCTTTAGTGTCCTTTGAGGTTTTTAAAGCGGAGCTCTCGTGATCGTTTCTTAATTTTCTGAGTAATAGGTGACAGTGAATACGATACCTATTGTATGATAACTCGACTATTCCCCTTTTCAGGTCTGCCAGGAATTTTTGGTGAAGGTTATCCCTGTGTCGAATACACCGTAAGAGGCCCGGTGTGATCCAAGGTTTAAGAACTACTTTCTGGTTAGAGACTTTCGCTACTTTTGAGTGTTGGGATACCGACATAAGACATTCGACAAACCGTGTAGCAGCTTTTTTTGCATCACAATTCTGCGATATAAAAGAAAATTCTGTAGTTTTTAATTGTTCAACAGCGCCCTAATAGTTTAATTTGGTAATTTATATTTTTGTATGATTCTTGTTTTTAGAGGGGGTGTTACCTACTTAGACATACCATTACAGAGGCGTGATCGCTGGCGGTGGAATTTATAACCATGACGGTTGCACAAGTATAACTCAATAATAACTCATCCATTCACCTTCACTCAAACTCCTCTCCGCAACCGATCTACCGCTAGTGGACACGTCGACCAGGCGGCCCCATCAAAACTCTCTAAAACGTGCAAATAAGTGAATACCGGTGTTGTGTGGTGATTAAATACAAATTGACTTGGTGTGGAAAGTCGCAAATTATGAACCAAGCAACCGAGCTGTCGAAGAATTTATCCATGTAAGTACCTCTCCACTCCAGATAACTTTATAATATCCGCAATTATATTTTCAACTATTTTTCCAAAAAATTACGCGAGACTAACGATTGATCATGTTTTACTAGAAACTACTTGTGATTCTGAACGTATCAACATCATTATATAGTCTACTTATACGTGGCTGGACCACTTTCTTCAAATTCGATACAATATACAGCAGAGAAATAATGTTGAAAACCCTTTTTTCGAAATAATAAACCATTTCGAGAAATTTAAAATCACACCTTAATCTTCAGCTATCCTTGAAATTAAATCAAAGTTTTATTTTATGATGATCTTTATTGTGTAAATCAAAAGCTAAGTATAATAATAACAATAAATATATGTTCGAGAGCGCAAATATGAATGATTAATAGTTGCTGTGACTGACACGAATAGTTTAGCGCCACGAAAACTGTACTTTTACAGTCACATAGACTAAAATGATTCAAATATGTCAAGCTTTCACACAATTAGATAAGAAATTGATCAAAAAAGGGTTTCACATGCACGGAGCCTTAACCAAAAACATACCTACAATTTTTCTTGTTTCTACTAAGAATCACGTGTTTTTTAAGTACAATAAATGTGTGCGAATTTTTCTCACAGTTGTGTCCTGATATGAAATCATGAATATTTATACAAACAAAAGTGCCTATATCTTGAGTTAATTTTGTAAATAAGTAGTTGTTAATACAATTCTCGGATAAAATGTTGTCTAATATATTATTTATTTTCAGTTTATACTGTGCTTCCTCCGCTGTACTGAGAGCAAGTAAGTAGGAATCTAAAATTACCTGTTGCCACCCTTTTTTTTTGGGTGGGAAATCATCAAATAACTTCTCCTGCTCAGGGCGAAGCGGGAGGGCGTGTCAGACTCTCACTGACTAACAGCCACCCGTGTTCCTTCAGTAGCCTGTGCCAGGGGCCACGGTAACCCTTTCGGACTTTCCCGCAACCCTGGCAGGCATTGGCCCTAGCGGACCCCGTCGTCGTTGGTGCTGATATCTCTTTGAGACGCGCGGGGAACACAACGCGCCGTCAACCCAGGCCTGGTCCTTATCGAACGGCAAGCTACCCATTACTCGCCATCCGCAAGCCCGCGCCTACGGTGGCCGGGAATCTGCCTGGGATTCCCGACGCCCAAGGCGTCTTTTGCGGCGACTAGGGGCGTGAGGTCGCGAATTTTGCCTCTCCGTAACGCCTCCATCTTTCCGAGCATTACTGCCTTGCAGAAGGAGGCTCTCGCTCCGTACCATGGCCTGGACCAGGGCCGGGCGCGAGAGATCACCACCGCCGATTGCCTCCACGAGGACACTGCTCCGTGCTCTGCCCATGCCGGGCAGACCTCCGCCGTATGCTCCACCGTATCCTCCGGGTGATCCACTCAATGGTGACACCCAGGCGTTTCCTCACGCCTTATCCGGAACAGGAACCTCCCGAAGCAACCGTGTGCGGTGAGGACCTGCGTCAGGCGGAAGGTGAGGACGCCGAGGCGCCTTTCTAGCCACTTCTTAAAGAGAGGACTTATCGCCGCAATCGTGGCGTGACCGTGTGGGTTGCGACAGTCGCACTCTCCATGTCGCCATGAGATAACGTTGCAGCTTTGTCTGCTGTGCCGTGATTTCTCGCGGCAGCGGAGTTACGACCCGGCGTTTCGCCTCCTCGCGCCACTCCTATATGTGTGCGAGGACTTTTGTCTGCAGATCCCATAGTGGCAATCTGGCTAAGAGGCTCGTCGCCATAACGTCTAATCCGACCAGCATGTGAAATTAGAAAAAACGTGAGGTGAATTTAGACACCAAAACATGTTATCATAATAATTATTACAGGACCTAGACCTAAATCTAATCACCCTAATTTGTCAAATATGTAAATCAAAACCCGTTTTCCTTTAGCTTGCAGGTTTCCGTAAAATTTATCAACAAATGTGACCCAAGTTACCTCTTTGCAGATGTAAAGAAAGTACTTTGTAGTTATGATGATGAACAATGTCTTTCCGACTCCACAAAAGCCATATACCCAATTATTGTAGCTGGCAGACCAGGAGAAGTCGAAGCCTCAGATCCTTTATACCTGGATGAAATTACCATAGAAGAACCCAATTTCAAATTTGTTTTTTCGAAGGCAAAGATGTCGGGATTACAATATTGTACGGTTAAAGATGTGCTGTAAGTTAAACTTAATGTCGGGCACAGATTGATGGAAGGTAACATGTAACACCAATGAGCCGTCATAATCTCTGCAATGCAAAATAAAATGTAACACAACAACTAGGCGAAGGTTTTCGATATATGTTATAATTTCGTGTCACGTTTACCAATCTGTCCCCAGGATAACAAGACAATGTTCCGTTCGTTCATAGATTTAAATACTTGCTCTGATTATTAGAACTAAGTTTTCTATTTGACAAGCATTGGAGGTGTCTATGTCCAGCAGTGCATTAACACTCATATTATCATGAAACCTACTAAAACGAGGACCATGAATAAAACGGAAAGAAATTAACGTCCCAAATATTAAAAAAATATGAGAGCAGGAAGATAAATGGTGATAAAGATGATGCACGATTATAGAATTTTGTTAATTTCAGGGTAACTGCAGAAAAAGGATTTTTCATTTACCAGATTTGGTGTCCAAGTATCACAGTTGAAGCAACCTATGAAGCAGATGGATCATTTGATGCAACTGCTTTTGAGGGAAAGGGCACAAGTCAAGTTACATTCAGTGAGTACAATACTAAAATATATTTTGTAAATATGGTGTTACAATTATTTGAGGATTTATCAACATGACCAATTCCCCAGATCCATTGCCCAAAGAATGATCTGCAGAGACTACAAATGTTTTCACAAGCTTGGGAAAAACATTTGTAGCACTGACACTATTTCAATAGCCTCTTTCATTTCAGGCATAAAATTAAGTTATAACACATAACATGACATCAAGCCTGTAAACCCTGACGGGTAAGGCAGAGGTGTACTTATAGTACACCCACATTTCACCAGTTTAGATTGAGTCCCACGCACGCTAAACTCCGTGGTCCCACGTAATAGCGGGTGAGCCTGACAGCCAAACTGATAAGGTGGCTTCAGTACATCATATTAAGATGACCGGTACATGAAATTCTTTCAGGAACATTAAGGGAATCCAAAAAACCAGATTTGTTTTATGGGGGGACATCGTGATCACTTACCTCACACGCAATGTATCGTTACCGTGGCAAAACGCACGTAGCGGACGGCAGCGCAGCGAGCTTGAGCGAGGCTGCCCCCGCCCCCCGCGCGCTCCACGGCGCACCTGGGCCGCGTCTCTTATTACGTTACGTTACGTTACGGCATAAATTTATTTTTCCTGAGAAATTTTCCAGTGGGATATGATTCAGAATAAGGAGCTGAATCAATCCTGTGTTTTTGTGGAGGGCTGTCAAAAACACCCTGTATATATAATTAAAAAAAAATGTTATAAATATATTTTTTTAATATTATTATTAAATTTAAATTATTGTTTAATATTTAAGATAACTACGACATCTGGCTAAAGGGCTTCTACGACAAACATATCGACGAGGCAGGTGATCTTCACACTCAAGTCACCAATTTCATTATTGATCTTCGCCCTGAAGAAGTTACACGAAATGTCACAGGTCTATGTTTCGGAGGGAAGAAAAGTAAGAAAAACTTAGTTATTTAATTTGATATTGGTGGCGATTCCCTTGTTCACCAACTAAACTAAATTTAAGTTGAGTGCATCTATTTCTTTCTATTTCATTAAGAAAAGGACAGAAGATAAATATTAGTTTAGTCCTATCAAATTAGTCAGCACCTAACGTATTTTGATGTAATTTTAGTAGTCAACTTTTCAATCACGTCTAAACTTGTATGGAGTAGTGTCAGGCGCTGATTAATTTGACAGGACTAAACTAAAATTTATCTTCTGTCCTTTTCTTAATGAAATAGAAAGAAAAAGATGCAATGAACTTAAATTTAGTTTAGTTTGTGAACAAGGGAATCGGCACCATTATCTGTTGTTCAAGGTTTCACTCGCTTTATAGAGGAAAAACTTCATGTGACTAGTTTTATGACCTCTAGATCACCAAACGTAGAATATCTCCTTTTGATTGTTCTATGTTCACTGTTATGGAATCAGAATTATCATTATTCCCTGGCCCTTATCTTAATTTATTTGGGGGTCAGTCCAGCATGTGTTCTTCTTTCATACTTCACTATTAGCAATCATCTCATGTCATCGCCTTTCGACCATAATAATATCATCTTTCTCACAGTCCATCCATCGTTTCTTTGGTCTTTCTGTACTCTTATGAAAGAAAGAAAGAAGAAAGAAAATGCGTTTATTTGCGGTAAACATGACGCAAAAATAACACAAACACTGAAAATATGAAAAGGTTGGGGGAAACATGCGTCACATCCACGCAAAACGCCACTTATAGCCACTGATTAATTCTACTTCTTAGCGTGAGGAAGGCAATTTAAATTGAGTCGGCCCAGAATTTAGCTACGACGATAAACGATAATAAATTGCCGTTTTACATATTTTCAGGTACAGATGGTGCATTTGATGAAAAATTAAAACAGTTGGAGATTCACGTTCGAGAACCCATCATGTACAAGTTTCTGCAAAAATACATCAAGAACCTTAATTCTTTCTTGAAAATAGTCCCTATTAAGAATATACATTATCAATTAGTGACAGAATATAGAACAGTAGGCCAATTCTCGTACTTAAAAAACGTTCAAATTCAAGTCGCAATCTCATCTCAGCGACAATCAATGTCAAAACCTGTCAAAAATGTATGTAAATTGATTGTAATTTTGACAGATTGAGACTGAGATTAGAATGCGAACGGTCTTAAAAATACGGGAATTGCCCCTCAGATGCATAGTCATGATTATAATTCTTATTTCATTCATTTTTTTTTTCTTAGAACCTTCTGAAAGTATTGGATTGAACCATTGTAACTAGCAAGTTTCCTTTTTACCAATGTTATTAGAGACGTGACTTTTGTGGCGATGCTCTTTAAAATCAATTAAAATCTGCAGAGGTCATTTTAAACCAGATACTTACTTACCTACCTTTTAATTTAAAGAGAACATTAAAATGCACAGTAGTAAAAAATAAAATCTATAATGATAAATAATAAGCTAAGTTGATTTTTCTTGTTGACGTTTTTACGTGTTTATGGTATCTTAAATCTAGCATTTCAACAACATAAAAAAATAGCTGGAAAAAGTTGAGGATATTCCACAACATAGCGGCTAAAAATAGTTAACTTTAATTTCAAATACGTGTCAGTAAAAACATAAAAATTACTCTCTTAAAGTTTAGTAAACCATGCTAGTTATCGTAGTTGGACTATACGTGTATATAAATCTGTTTATAAAATTAAAAAAATAATAATAACCACCAATATAGGCTCAAGCATCGAACCTTGCAAGCACATAACACCTCCACTAGGTGAACTGAAACTACAAAGAACAACTCTTTGTAGTTTCAGTTGTGGACATTTTACTGTAGATTGTGAAAACGCTGTCAAACGCTGTTCACTGTACATGTGGGTATAATACATGAACCTTTTTTGGAAGGTCGCGGTATTCGGATGCGGGCAATAGGTGCACACAGGGTGGGACGTTGTGGCCTTCCTTGACAGAACTCACTGCTAGTTACAAGACTTAGGAGTGACTTGTGACGTAGGAGTGTCTTGTGTTCAGCAGTGGATACCTTGCGGCCGAGATGATGTTACTACGGGCCGGTTTTCAGATCCGTAGTTAACTCAACCATTAGTTAAAAAATAATAATTTTGCCAAAATGTTTTGATCAAATTTTGCCACAATTTTACCATTAAACCATTAGTTAAAAACAGTAATTGAGGTTTACTTTTGGGTTGATCAAATCAACACATTTTGCCAGAATTGAACCATTAGTTACTATTTTTAACGAATGATTGAATTAACTACGATTCAAAAAACCGGCCCTAAGTGTTACTGGTTATGCAGCTTAAAAAAGTTTGAAATAAAAACAGATTCATACATTATTTTTAAATGTTGTATCTATGCAAAAAGCTAAAAACACGCTTTGATTTTAATCACGTTTTTGAAATGTCTTTTTGACTGTAATTTAAATATTAATTTGGTTTCTTCCTATAGCACCGGCTCTAATAATTATAATAGGTACAATAAGGAGAATGAACACGTTTGATTTTTATTTGATTGGTATGAAAAGGTAATAAATAAAAGGAACCACAAGCAATTAATATGACATTTAAAATGAATCCATTTGATTATCTAATATTTATGTTTTATCTATTTTTTATATTGTTCACAAGTTATCGTTATAGAATTTGGCGTAAACTTTTATGGGATTATGGCATAACAAGCAGTCGCATTTTCATTTCAAAAAAATATGGTATTCGAACCTATTTTTTTATAAAGAGTTAGCTCTGTTAGCCCAAAATACTGTCAATCAATCAAAAATCTTTTCTGAGGATAGCTGCTCAACGTTTAGCTGCACCAAGTATCTTTCCAGAAGTGTATTAGCAGAAAAAAACTCACCGATTAACTCGTAAGTGTAAAAACATTCATTAATTAGTTTCCTAGCGCATCAATGCCACTGACATTTATTGATATTTTTTGCAGCGATATTAAAAGAAGTCCTAAATCGTTAAAACTTGTTTAGGTAGATGGGCTATAAATTCGCTTCAAGTTTAGACAAACTAGCATAACATAATCAGAGCTTATCGAAAATGTTCGCGACTCGGTCGTTATTGATTATTGGCATATTTTGCATTAGCAGTGTCATATGTAAGTGTGTTCTATTTTTACTAAATTAGTGATAAATGATTACCTTCTTTCAAATATTTCTGCCTGGAACAAAATATTATATATACAAGGTGTGGCGTAAGTAGTGGTCCACCGTTCAGGATTCGATGAACCAGATAATTAACTATAACAATTAAAAATTTTAACCATCTTGAACTTGATGGTGTGTTAAAAGTTAGGGTTAAAATTAGAGAAGAACCAACTTTTTCTTCAAAAGAGCTGAATTTACATAAAAAAAAACATAATTTATCATGATATCTCTTGTATTCAGCAGTAATTAACAGACATCAAAATGAAAAAATAATGGTTTTTGTTGAAACTATAAACAAATTTGTAATAAAAGGTAGAAATTTCGTAAATAAAAAACAAAAAGGAAATATTTTCGGAACCCTTGGTTAAAATTTTGAATTGTTATAGTTAATTATCTGGGTTATCGAATCCTGAAATGTGGACCACTACTTACGCCACACCCTGTATATATACATATATTATTATAGTACAACACATAATTATACGCAATATTATGTAATATATATATTTATATACACGGTGACATTTGAATCATAGTTTTGCTAGAACAAACGTTGTTTAGACCATGGTCTACTACCATTCTAAAGCATCAAATATGTTATAAAAACAATCTAATCTAGGAATTCTCAAATAAGTCTTATGTTGCTCAAACGTGTAATAATGATTGAAACATTAACCGTAACATCAAAGTACTCATCACGGTAGCGACATTGCATTCAAGAGGCGAGCGCCGCGCGTCGCAGCCGCAGTGTCTGTGTTGTAGGGCGTAACGATAATACCGACATTTTTAACATTGCCTTTTTGTGTTTTTTTCGAAAACCAATGACGTTTTTTTTCTATTGGATGCTATAGAATGGTTGTAGCCCATGGTCTGAACAACGTTAATTCTAGCAAAACTGTGATTCAAATGTCACCGTGTATATTACTATTGCGTCTAATATCTTACAAAAACTACAACCACCTTTTGAAAAAATTGTGTATCGCAGTTGATGACAAATCCAATTACTGTTTTCACCTTCGGGATAATTCGATGTCCTAAGCCTTGTTGATCAGCAGTAGGTCCTTCCGAATTCCTATTACTACTATCCAACCCACGAATTAATTTTTCCAGGTGAAAAGGTAACATGTGACTTCGAAAACAGCAAATGTCTGACGGAGACAGCAGGACTGACGTTTGAGCAGTTCATATCTGGCGTCCCAGGCGTGGAATCTTCCGAGTTCTTATTCGCGAAATTGATAGAAGCTAATCATCCTGAGTTGATATATAAATATTTTGACGCTAAACTCTCTAATATGAAGAAGTGTAAAGTGGAACTGGTGAAGTAAGTTATTGTCTGGTTTTTTTTGCTCGTTCTTTAAAATAATGTTACCTCAGTTTTGTATTGGCCTGTGTTAAATTCAAGTATCGTCAAGTTATTAGCTTGTTATGACTTTTACTGGGGGAAATTCAGCCTAATGTATTTTGTGTCTGAATGAATTGTGTCGTAGTGTATATCTCTCGTTCGATGAATTTCTTTCACACCAACACAGTGGACATACTGGCTTCTATCCTTTGTGTTTATGCATGCTTATATCTTTGCTTAACATATCAGGGAATCATTATTATACTATTCAATTCCAGAATCTCTGCAAAGGACCTAAAATACGACTACCACATTGGATGCCCTCATCTCACTCTTGAAGCACGATATGAAATAAATGGTGAAGTAGGGCCACAGCATGTTGAAGGAAAGGGCGACGCCAAAATAGATTTCTGTAAGTATAGTCACAATGATAAATCATACTTTAGATATGTTAACGTCACTGCTTTGCACGGGTTCCTGAGCCTGGCTTCGATCCCTTGATCGCACATTCTCAGAACGGTACGTAATACACCTCTATCTCTGTCTAGCACTTCGGAAAATACACGCGTGATAATAAATGCAATGTAATTACAACGAAAATAACGCGTCACAAGAAAGGAGTTCAACAGGAGATCGGTATAACTATTGACTTCACAAAAGTTGATCTGATCGGATTCTCCGATGCTCTATCTCTGCCTAATCTTATCCTACTTCATTTGGTGGCAACTATCTTCATCTTCTTCGTTCTGAGTCATAATGCTCTAGACTTGTTATTCATAGTGTGATCTTCGGGTTGTACGACTAATTGAGGTTAAAGATACTTTATTCTCATAAATAAATTTACATTTCACATAACTGAGAACAGATTAAGTTTCTAGGTAAAACATACATAGCATGCATTCAGCATTCAGACTTAAAATTAAAATATAGACAATTACAAGTTTTTTTAAGTTATTCTGGTAGATACAACAGGTTGTAAAATATACTTAATTATTACTAACTATTACTTACTTAATAATGTGCTTAAATATGTAGTAGAACCGATTTACTCAATTAATTGAGGGTACCCCGATAAATTACGATTCATAAACCATACAAATCTACCCTGCGCTCAGTAAAAAGTGCGATTCTCGATGTCACAACATAGATAAATCATAGTAGTACCATACTGTTTGTGTGTAAGCTTATTTATTAATTAATTTTGTGTGATGGTTTCAAGTACGTATTGTTTTAATTTAGCTTTAAATATATTGAGCGAATACGCACTCTTTATTTCCTCGGGCAATTTATTATAAAGTTGGACTCCCTCGTACGTCAGCGTTCTTTTACCTTGGGTAGTACGCACTCGGGTAAGCAAAATATCATTAGGTCTACGACTGCTACGATTGTGCAACTGGTGTGTCTGCTTAAAGGAAATTTGTGTGTGTATGCTTTTTGTGAGTATTTTTTGTATGAGTATGCAGGTATAGTAAGTATGGAGTTGTCTGATGTTCATGAGATTTGTGTCTTTGTATAGGTATTTTAGTTGTAGATGTTAGGTAGTCGTAGTGGAAAAGCATTTTAATAATTTTATTTTGAGCAACTTGTACGTCTTTTAAATTTTTTATTTTAATTTTTAAACATACATTTACTTGTTTTAGATGACGTCCTCTTCCTTTTCCATGGTGATTACGTTAGTAAGGATGGCCAGGGAGGAAAGAGTCACATCAATTTGAAAACTCACGAAATGGATGTACAGGTTAAAGAAAAGGTGTACTTTGACTTCAAGAATCTGTTCGATGGTGATAAGGAAAAATGTGAGGAATTTTGACATTTCTATCTTTTTTTCCCAAGCTAAGGACATTTTGAAGGTTCTAACGTGGTTTGCGTTAGCGTGGCTGCTTAGTGACATAACTTGTATCAGATGAAGTTCGTAACATCTGTTTGCAATTTTATATAACGATGTAAGGCGCCTTCAAATTTGTTCAGGTTGGGAAGATTCAGCACGATTCGGTATGGCCGGGCGGCAAAATATATATGTATTCGAAAAAAATATATAACAATTGTGTTGCACCCCTAAGATTCCCTCTCTAAGTTTTTCTTGATAAATAGCAACAGATAATCGACGAGTGTGGTCTAAGGCTCGATCCCCGAGACGGGCAAATTGTTGCTTTGTTTTTATATTAGATAATTTTCAATAACACCCCATATGCTGAGTTTGTATCCGGTTAGTTGCATAATGGTCAACCCCTGACGTTACTGGCTAAGTAAGGTTGTGCACCACAGTCCGATCAATAAAAACAAAAAAAAAACACATTAATTCTTCATGAGCACATAAGAAACGTCAGAAGCAAGGTGCATGGTTCCAATTGGTTGTTTTCTATGGTGAAGAACTGACAAGAAACTCTACGGATACTCTTCAAAAATAGATTTTCTAGAAACAGACGTCTAATGCTGTGACATTGTTGTTAAATGCATCATTTATATTTTCAGCTGACGCTGCGCATAAATCTGTAAATGAGAACTGGGAAGCTGTGGCCAAGGCGTATGGCAAGGAAACTTTCAAACCGCTTTTGGACAAACTCATCTACAACTTGAACGCTTACTTAGGTATTGTAACTGCTCAAGATATGTTTTCTTATGAAAAGTGAGAAAACGGAAGAAATTATTGATAAAGCACTAAAAGTACTTTGGCAATAAAAGAATATCATGCAATATTTATAATTCGTTTTATTGATTTTATCGTGATATTTCTCTTAAAGAATATTTAGGAATCGCTATATCGACAGTTCATCAACATCTGTCTAGCCTTTTTCCAACTGTATTAAGGATCGGTTTCCAGTGTAACCGGATGCAGTCGAATATCGCTATGTAGAGAGCAGTGGTGGCCCAGTGGTAACAGCCCCGACTTACGAGTTGTAGGTCGTGGGTTCGAACCCAGGCAGGCGCTTCACTTTGTGTACAAAATTTCATCACCACTGCTATAAAAACGGTGAAGGAAAACATGTTGAGGAAACCGGCACGTTCTAGAACCAAAAAATTCGAAAACATGTGATATCTACCAACTCAGACTTACTTAGTAGTTTATAGCTCACTCCCTCTCGAAGAGAGGAGATCTGTATCCCAACAGTGGGAACATTATAGGCTGATTATGCTATGCTATGCTAAAACTATTATGTAAAAACAAAAAAAAACCGACTTTGATAAAAAACTTAAGTTAAAAAATACTGAAAAGCTAAAAACAAGCCAATTTTAAATTAAATAAAAGTTGGTGGCCTTTCGATTTTTATTATATTTTCAAACTCAAATGGGCGAAAAAATTGGCCACTTTTTTTTTAATTTTGATATACCCAGTGTCACTCTCACAATTAATACAAATCTAACGGCACCTAGCAGGCTGAAATCGATCAAGCTGTTAAGGCTACAGAGCGTGCCAAAGAAATATACAAACATACATACATACACTCGAAAACATAACCCTCCTTCTGGCGCAGTCGGGTAAATACAATTAAAAAGTTCACACAATTTTTGTATCACACTGAACACTGATATCACACTGATGATGAGTATTTTTCTGACTGTTTTGAATAGTGAGACAGTACAGTCAAAATGCTTATCAGAGCACTCAATAACCTATGAAACAATTTAACGAAATTAAGTCAAGCAGTAAGCAGCAGAAAAGTGTAAGATGGGCTGGGGCCTCTATAACCGGTACATGAACTGGCTGAGCGGTGAGCTTAGCAGCACTAATACTGAGTGTTCCATAGATGAGATGTGTATAAACAACATCAACTACACGGATGATATGATGTTGCTGAGCCCATTGATTGGTGCGTTACGTAAACTCTGCGAATATATTCAATGAATCTGCCTAGCCCATTCCCACCCAACTGGTTGGAATCGGCTAACCAGATGCAGATAAATACAAGTATTTAACATGTAGTGACTGCCAATTTGACCTCCACAACCCAGTTACTGGGCAACACAGTACCCCTTGGTAAGACTGGTTATGAGAGTTTTAGGCTTCTGACTACCTGCAACGACTGTCAAATATCTACAAATGACAGCCGGGACCAAAGGTTTAACGAGCTTTCAAACTCAAACTGAAAACATATATTCCAAATAAACCAATTACAGGCACTTTTGAATTGTCAAGGGGCCGGTCAGTCAGAAAGATGAAGCTGGTTGCCTTTCTGAGGCACAGAGGGGTATGCTATGGATGATCACCCATCCATGAACCGAACGTGGCAATCGTAGCTTAATCTTCGATAGACCCCTGTGGCTGTTATCATTAAGCCACGAGCCCCTATATATTATGAATAATATGCGCAGGTTTATGGGGGCTCAAGTACAATGCTAAGAAGAGTAAATGTATGACTTTAAGGCGTATTTAAAAAATTGGAATCAATAATGTTCAATCAAAAATAACCTATTCGCTAAAATTGTTAATGTCAAAAAATTGCTTACCCAAATGTCACTAATCACTGTATTTTAATAATTGTTCAAAATGAAATCCTCCTCTTTCTAGGCATAAACGTGCACGTTTGATTACATTGCCATTTAGTTTGTTGAGAACACTAATGTCACTTTTCACTTCATCAAAAGCGTTAATTATTTTGAACTTTAAGTCATCTAGGTTTTGGGCCTCCTCTACATAAACTCGGCGTTTGACTTCTCCCCAAAGAAAAAAATCGCAGGGAGTATGATCCGGGGACCTCGCCGGCCATGGTACGGGGTCACCACGACCGATCGAATTTTCTTCATATTTTTCATTAAGGTAGTTCCGTACATGTATGGCGTAATGAGGTGGAGCGCCATCGTGCTGATAGTAAAAGTTATTAAGGTAGGACACTGGAACTTCTTCAATTAAATTTTTTGATGGTCGTTTGCAGCATTTCTAAATAGGTACCTTGGACCGGTCAATGTGCCGTCAATAAAAACGGGCCCTATTATTTTATTTTTAATAACCCCAGCCCCTACATTGGCGCTAAAACGCACTTGGTGATGCGTCTCTCGCACCAAATGGGGATTGTTGAATGACCACCAATGGTGGTCATTCAACTTTCAGATCAGGTATGGTAGGACTACTTACCATACCAGATCCGATCGTACTACTTCCCTGGACGAGCACCTTCTCCCCAAAAGTCTTTACCATTCAAACAATCGTTTTTTTTATATAAAACTTTGCCCCACACTAGGAATTTATCCTGTGTTGTGGGTGCGTTTAAAGTCACATACACAAACAGCCAGACCCGGAACAACTACTTGTAGGTCATACAAATATTTGTTCAGAGCGGGAATCGAACCCGCACTGCGCCAACCATGCCGTTAAAAATGCCGTTTTAATCGTAAATTAACTTCTGAAGTTCAGAGCACCTACTAATTTTTAATATATCATATATTTTTATATTTTATATATCCACCAGTGGCCTGCTTACTGCATTTATATAGAATAAAGTTAAAGTTCATGGTTGCAAGCGGATGCACTTGCACTCGCTACACCAGAGCCGCCCGTGGCTCAGTGTGTGTTCGTTTTCGCTCGATGTGTGGAATCGACCTTATGTATGGCCTATTATACTCTATGATACAGGTTTCCACATAGGTCAGGGGTCAGGGTCGAGTCACTGTGCATTGCACATTGTGCACCTTTACATCCACACATTAAGAGTCCTTTTTGGCAATAAACTATATATTATTTAAATTTTAAAATCCCTATTAAAGTATCGTCCCGATTCACCCCTGCATCCCTATTCACCCCGTTTGACGATACTCCCTTTCTTCTCCTAAAATTGTTTCTCCGAAAATCATTATCCATAACACGTTTGCTATAAACTTCAGTAACCATAATGTTCAAAAATTCGAAATTTTGTTTTACTTATCTTTACTTCTAAAACTATTCTGTCATAATATCGAATACTATAATAATTGAATCTCCTAATTGCATGTTAAATCCTATTTCAAACGGGGCAACTAGCCGTTTCGCTTTACAATAATAGTGTAAGGAAATTTCACAGCATCAACTGCATCTTCAAGTTAAGTTCCAGAAATAGGTTTTAAAAAAGAAACTTGATAAAATTCCCAATCGTGAGTACGTGGATGGCTACCAGTCAGGCCAGGTGTCTCCTAATTTTGCATGATATAAAGTCATAAATGTCCTAAGTATTGTAATATACACCGTGACTTTTTAGTCGTCTTACAACGGCAGCCCACTTCATGTATACAATGATTATTAAACGTTCATAAAAGTAAAAATAGGTATTTATGAAATTTGAATAATTTAAAAAGAAAAATATTATTCATTATGACGTATGACGTCGTTAGAAACACCCTGTTGCGAGCGCGGCGGAATGATCTAAGTACTCGACTCGTGCGCTGGGTAGGTATTTTCTACCGTTTGATACGTAAACATTAATATCAGGATGTTTCATATGTCTAATGTATTATTTATTTTTCTTTGTACCTATTATTTTAATTAATGGTAAAAAATAATAATCGCGCCTAGAGGTATTTAATGTCGGATACATTGAGTAGACCACCTTTGTAAGACGACTAAAAAGTCACGGAGTATATTGTGTATTGTTCCGAATGTTCATTATTAAAATTGTTTACTGCATTTGCTAAAAAAAATGGTTTTACTAACAGAAACGAATCGCTGTAAATCTGACTCCACGCAGTCTTGTATGCCCTACCCCAAGAGTGTAATTTAGAATCGCGTAGGCGCGGAGGGGCGAGGCGGCCCGCGAGTTGAGGAGCAGGTGGTTATAACGCTTGCCGCCGCGGCTGAGGCTGGCTGGCTAAGCCGTACAGCAAGACGAAGCTGCGGTGGTGAGCGTTAAACCATCTGCGATGATAAGTTCGCGTGGGACCGCCGAGCTCCGCAGCGTCGGAGCCGTGACAGAAACCATGCCGGCTGCATGTTGCATGCTCGCTTGCATGCCGCATGCTGCATGCTTGCTGCATGCATGGTGTATGCTTGTTTGCATGCTTACAGGGAAATAAAAACCCCATGTTCACAATCAACTGTTTTATTGAGTGATAATACTTTAGAATTTATTGAAAATGGTTTTATGTCCGTTGATTGTAATATTTATGACAAACAAATTTAGGGCCTGCATTTTGCGCTTGTGAGATTTGAAACTCTAAACGCAAACTCGATTGAAGAGAAAGGTCATGTTTGTTATTTATACAGTGTTATTGGTAAAACACCATCAACCTCATAAGGGGTCATTGTACTCATCATTATGAACAACTTTTACTTAGGACCAAAAATGAAATCGCGAAAAAAAAATCTGCTGGTTCCTACATTTTGACGAGTTCTGCAAACATAAATGTAGGGAACAGCAAATTTTTTTCGCGATTTCATATTTAGTTCCATAGTAAAAGTTGCCTGGAAACAGGCACGCAAAAGTTATACAAATTGTTAAGAAGATATCCAGAAGTAAAATTACGAATTAAAATGTCACAGTCAGAATTATTACAACTATAGGTACATAATTATATAAATTAATATTGAAAAATGTCAAATCAAAATGTTACTAAGCGTAATATAAAATTTAAAATAAATGTATAAAAAGCCCGTATGTTCGAGATAATATTAATTGTATTTACTTTACACATTGCCAATTAAAAAGTTTTGTCCATTATAAAAACATTAATCGAGTAATAACATTTTTCTTTTAGGAAGGCCACTAATTTCTTTTTAAAGTATTTCATTGTATAATTTTTCATTACATGTGGCAATTTATTGTATATGGTAGGACACATACAAACAACACTTTTCTCAATAGTGCTGTGACTGAGTTACTTTTGCATTTATATAACTAGTCTAAACTAATATTAAATAAAGAGAAAATATTAGATTTTTTTACGTTTGATTGTTACGCTTTCGCGCTAAAACGTCTAAACGGATTTGGATGAAATTTGGCACAAATGGGTAGAGCCTAGCCTAGATTAGGACAAAGAATATTTTATATCCTGATATTCCCTCGGGATCAAGACTTATGCGGGTGAAACCACGGGATGCTGCTAGAGTAGTATATACGGATTCGGTCAATTAGATCATTAATATTCGATCCTTACTATTGTAGCACTAAATATTATGAAGACTGCAATGGAACACTTGATGGATGGACACTATGACCATGTATCTGCACACCGACTGCTTTTAAAATGGTTACCCATTCGTCAGCGCAGAGAGTTGAGGGCTCTGTCTACGTTGTTCACTATTCTGGACAAACCCACTTCCCCTTCTTACCTGACTTCCCAAATTCAATATTTATCCACTGCCCATAGTAAAAATCTTCGTTCCACCAACAATCGTCTTCTACGATGTCCTTCTCACCGTTCTGGCTTCATTCATTCTTCTTTCTTTGTCCAGGCGGTTTTTCTTTGGAGCGCATTCCAATCTGAATTCCCTCTGAATATCAGGACAGCAACCAGTCGGTTATCTTTTAAAGTGAAGGCACGTGAACATATCCGTCAGAAGTTGGCTGAAACATCCCAGCGCTAAGTTGCTGGATTCGTTTTCTCCTCTACCGAACGTTATTTCTCCTGACCAAGGTTTATTTTGTTTATATGTATGTATCTATATATTAGTATTTATTCTTGTATTTTATAGTCATTTCCGAGCTATCTATCCCGTATGTTGCACCTGCCATGGTATATCTCTGCATCACCCTAAGGTTGACTGGTAGAAAATGCCTCAGGCATTAAGTCCGCCTTTGTACAGTATTTTTTTTTACTTGTGCATAAAGTTTTAATAAATAATAAATAAATAAACACTTAGATTTCTAAATCACAGTAATGACACATTCGTATAAGTTATAAAGGACGGTATGGTTTATACTTACAAAGAAAAGTTTTACTGATGCCTTTTCCTTCAACAAACTCAGGGCCTACTTTACCCTTTACTTCATATCCTGATTCTAAAACTAGACGCGGACATCCAATGTGGTAATGGTACTTTTTTTCTTTTTGAGATATTCTGCAGAGGAGGCCTGTGTCCCAGCAGTGGGAACATTATAGGCTGACGATGATGATAAAGAAGAATTATTATTTGGAAAGTGGTAATATTAACCTGGTCTGTCTCTGTTGTATAATAATTAGTGCATTATCACTTTAAACAATAATTAAGAGAAATTCTAGAAAAGTTTATTTTTAACAGGTGTCAATAAGGAATTGAGCTGATGAATATCTTAGAAGTTTAAGATATATTCAAATGATGGATAAATTAAGTTAGTAATCACTCACATAAAACACTGCTAATGCAAAATAAAGCACGAGTGAATATCCGTGATGAGCACATTTTCAACGTCTGTAAGCACATGTGCTAATCTAGTGTTAGTATTTTCTAACTTCAGGTGAGTTTATAGGTACAGCAATTATTCTGCATATCCTACTGTTGTGCTCCCGTCAACATTTAACTTATATTTTTATTAATGTTAAATGATAAATGATTTTATTTCTGTAAGTAGGTTTGAACAAACACTTTTACACGTCAATCGTATTTTAAAAACTAGATGAGGTCGGCATTTCCTATCTGACTACGTACTCTGAAAAGAAAGGCCGAAATAAACTCAGAGGTCACAGTCTCTTTTAAAGTCCAGACAAAATCTTGGTCAGATCATGTGAAGACTATGTAGATCGGTATCTGAAATGGTCTTTTGAGGAAAAAACTCACACAGATTGAGTGGACCTGTCCAATCAATGCACGCAATTGTCAGCAATCGTGCAGCTCAACTTAGACTTAAGGAGCTCAACGATTCGACGAACAATACCAAAGAAATGACATTTGAGTAGGCCGCAGAAATTACTCAAACTGCCAGATCATGATTAAACTAACTGAGAAAAATACAAAAAAAAGCAATGACCGACATATTGGCATTGCCTATGTAGGTAGTAACGAAAATTGAACTTTGACACCACCATGTCTACAGGCCCTATCTTACTAGGACACCAGTGGCGGCGCAACCATGGTCGCACTGCCAAAAAAATTATGATTGGTTGCGCAACCGATCGGACGCCTGGTGAGATACCCACCATAAAGCTGTGTATATTTTGCTGCAGCGCGACGATGGTTGCGCCATTATGTTGTTTTAGTGAGACAAATACCCGTACGATACATTTTTATTGTAAACTTGATTTTGCCCGCGGCGTGGATGTCGGAGAATATCCTACGGAAACGTACTACGGGGATTAAAAGCACCCTATTAAACAATGTATTAATTCCGTAATAATAGGGGTAAGGGGGGGGTAGGGGTTAAAGTATGAAATTGCCATTTTATTGTATTAGGTAGGTACTTCGAATTGACATAGAACCTTCATGGTTTGAGATTTTTGAATGAAACTTTTTTCACATGGTACCTATGAAGTTCTTCTTTGAAAAAATGTGCAACATTCGATTATCGACTTTCAGTTGTTTTTTTTATTCAGCTTAGACCAGAAAGATGGATACTTCGAAAATTCGAGTTATTTTTGAATACGAGTTCCGACGCGGAACTAACGCGGCAGAAACAGCTCGCAATATCAATGTTGCGTTTGGAGAGGGGACTGCTAATGAACGCACCGTGCGATTTTGGTTTAAACGCTTTCGTGATGGAAACTTTGATTTGAAGAACGAACCACGTAGAAGACCGCCCGCACAGGTGAATAACAATGAATTGAAAGAGTTGGTGGAAGCCGATCCGAGCCAAACTACCCAGGAATTAGCAGCATGGTTTAAAGTTACCTCACTAACAATATTGACTCACTTGCGTCAAATCAATAAAATAAAAAAAAATGAGAAATGGGTGCCTCATGATTTGACTGATCTGTAGAAAGAAACGCGTGTTGAAACTTGTGCTGCCTTGTTGAATCGATACAGAAGTGAAGGAATATTGGATCGAACTGTGACATGTGATGAAAAGTGGATTCTTTACGATAACCGTAAGCGAAAAATGCAATGGCTGACCCCAGCTCAAACGCCGCAACAGTGTCCTAAAGCAAAGCTCACCAATAAAAAGGTAATGGTAACTGTTTGGTGGTCTCAGCATGGTTTATTCACTACAGCTTTCTCCGATCTGGCCAAGCAATAACGGCACATGTCCACTGTGCCGAACTCCGAACAATGATAGCAATACTAGTAGTGAAACAGCCCCGACTCATGAATCGATCTTCACCATTATTGCTCCATGATAACGCGAGACCTCATACAGCACGAGAAACCGTTATAACTCTACAGGAACTGCATAGTTATAACTGATAAAAAGTTTTCTTCTCAGGAGGCAGTACAAAATGCTTTCACACAGTTTGTCGAATCTAGATCACGAGATTCTATCGCAAAGGCATAAATGACCTTCCTATTAGATGGCAGCAATGTTTAAATAATAATGGTAATGGTTTTGATTAACTAAATATGATAGATCTAAAAAAAATACGAATTTCAATTTTTCAGTACAAATCGGCAGTTTCATACTTTAACCCCTAATACATTGTTTTCATATAACTGTATACCTCTATTAGTTTACAGCGCACGCCAGTGAAGCTCCCAGTTGGAATAATTTTTTCCGACATCTTCAACAACAATCGTCATATTTCATCCAATTTACACAAAACTTTTATGAAGTATAGGTACACCTAAATTACTTATGAATCACTCCACCCGTTGGTAAAAACCATTATGAAAATCCGTTTAGTAGTTTTTGAGTTTATCGCGTTCAGACACACAGACCGACGCGGCGCGGTTTTGTTTTATAATACGTAGTGACAGTGAAATGATATTTAGTGATAGTGATGATAGTGAAGTGAAGAGGACTACAAAAAAATATGTTATTTAGGACATATAATTTACATTAGCATTTAAATGAAGTGAGAGACATTAGCATGTAAATGATTACCAAACCAACCTAATAACAGTTGCAGAAATGTTTATCGTGATTGACGCACGGTTTTGGGAAGTTATCTACAGAATACTCGCCCCTGTAAGAGAATCCTGTCCTATTGCTATAGTAATGTTTTCCTTGCAGGAAAGGGCTTTTTATTCCGAAATGTGTGTTAAATGATCTCCAAAAGACTATTTACTTATGACACACAGTTAGTTATGAAAAAAAAGCGAGGTTACAGTATTTTGTCTTTTAATTATATGCAGATTATGTTAAATGTTATATTATAATTGCTTAGTATGTAGGTACAGTTAAAAAAAAGTCACAATTACACTGTTTTTAGAAGTAGTAGCCAAATAATTTATTAAATTTGCCATTTAATTGTATTATTATTGACCCTGACACTGACTGAATTATGGTTTCCGGTCGTAATAATCTATTAACATACAATTTGTAAACAATGAAAAACTCAGTTATGTTTTCACATCGTCGTCAAGACGTCACTTGATTAATTGGCTCATTGTTTTATTGTGATGTATAAATATAAATTAATTCCTATGTTCAAAACTAATTTTACGTGGGAGCTGAGTACCTGGAAGGAGAAGGTCTTTGCCCAAGAGTAGGACAGTAACTAGTGGGCTAGTTTTATTACGCAAAATGTCTTAAGCTAGTTGCACCTAGGGCATTCCTGCTCCGGGGAGTTTGTTGTGCCACTTCTTATACCCAGCTACAGCACTAGGAAGTGGTAAAGGGCAGGCGTTTGGATGTAATTTTGACGTTCAAAAAGTGGTGATTCTCAGCCTTTCAAATTAGGCTGGGAATCAGCACTTTTTGAACATTTAGTATCTATGCCCAGTTGCAAGATTGTGGGGACTGGTTCTGATGATAGTAGCCTGGTTTACGTACCAAAATATTTTTATTTAAAAGAGTGTCCATGGAGTTTCTTGTACGTTCTTCTCCATAAGAACCTACTACGCCGTGGAATAGGCATCTAGCTTCATCTTTCTGACTGAACGACACCTTGGCAATTCAAAAGAGGTTAATTGGAACTTTATAATGAAAGGATTAGCCGGCTGTAAATGGTTTAATATAAATAAATACATTCCGTCTTATTACAAAACACGATCTAACTTTAGCCGGAGTCTAAACCTTCGAGCCAGTTTTTTGTATTACAAACTTTATGCCGACTTTAGTAAAGTTCTAAATTAAAAATTGACAACCTAAGACCGGACTAAGTAGTCGGTTTGGTGTAAGTAAATGTATTTCAATTTCTGTTAGGTTCTTATTTCAAAAACAGGTTTGATGGTTTAAACCATGTTTAAAGAAAAACCTTGTTTTGTAATAAGACCGTTTTGAGTTTAAGTGTACTGACAACTGTAAAACTCCCAAGACTGTTTTAAAATGTCAGTCTGAGTCTTATTTATGGCTTGATATAATCAGTATTTTTATATCATTGGTGTCTAACCAGCAAACTATGTATTTATAAGTAAAAATCAAATGAGTACCTTAACTTTTTCCCACGATGGAACACCAACAGAATAGGTACCAATGCATTTAAAGTAAAAATCTGTTCGTGATAAGATAACAGACAGGGTTATCCCAAAATGATGTTATTGATGTAAAGTTAGTTCAGTGTTTCAGTTTTTTTTCTAACACGCTTTTATTAGCTTCACTTGTACCTAAATAACAAAAATGTAATAATATCTTAGAAGTCAATTTTAACTTACTTCTAATTGTCGTGTCGAAATGAAATTTTGTATGTATATGAAGTTTGGATGACAAAACTATAATTTGGTATCTTGGAGCTGATCTGATGATGGAACCAGGAGGTGGACAGTGGAAGACTTGAGTGGCTACTAATAAACCCATCGAGTTTGGAGTCATAAGATTTTGTTTTGATCAGTCCAATATATTGTACTTGGTTTTGACGGTCTGATGATGGAGTGAGGAGGTGGATAGTGGAACCCCTCAGTGACTACTAGTAAACCGGTCGAGTTTGGGCTCATATGATTCGTTTTGTCGAGTCCAATAGATTAGGCCTGGTAATAAGGGTCTGATTATGGAGCCAAGAGGTGATAGTGGAACTCTTCAGTGGCTCCTAGTAAACCACTCAAGTCATAACATAGTTGACTCTGGACTTATTAACTAAATGATGAATATACTAGACTAAAAAGTAAAAATATGAATGAAAAAATATGAATAAAAGAAAAACGCACTATTATAAATAATTAAATAGACCTGTGTTGGTTCTGATTTAATCATCGGATATAAGAGATATTCGATGCTAGGATCAACAAGCGTGGAGCGCTTTTAAGTTGTGTGTTCTTTTAATTAATTTAAATAAAGCGCGTCACGCTTATTGGAATAAAAAAGCAAAACCAATTTAATTAGTTTATAATTGTAAGTGCGACGTGCGTGATTTACGTTTTTTTTTTTACAAATGTGTGATATGCTAGGGTACACACGGCTACACATCAAGTTATACATTTCCAGTTTACACTGACATCTCATTGTAAGGAAATCCTATACAATGCGAGATCAGCTTATACTGGAAATTTATAGCTTGATCTGTAGCCGTGTGTACACCTCTGCCTAAAACTTCGAGGAATTACAGCCGATCTATTCTGTAAAAATCGCACCGTGAAATCTTAGGTGGAGTGACCTTAAGGTGAGCTTTCATTCCACCTGATACTAGGGATTGACCCTTTTTTTTTTTTTTGTTGAGTGTGGGAAATCATCAAATAACTTCTCCCGCTCTGGGCAGAGTAGGAGGGCGTGTCAGACTCTTACTGACTAAAACCCACCCGTGTTCATTCAGTTGCCTGTGCCAGGGGCCACGGTATCCCTCTCGGACTTTTCCGCAACCCAAGCAGGCATCGGTCCTAGCAGACCCCGTCATTGGTGCTGACATCTCTGTGAGGCGCGCGTGGAACACAACGCGCCGTCGACCCGGGCCTGGTCCTTATCGAGTGGCGAGCTACCCATTGCTCGCCGTTCGCAAGCCCACGCCTACGGTGGCCGGGAATCGGCCTGTGATTGCCAACGCCCAGGGCAGGGATTGACCCTGTTGACAGCTCACTCCACGCTCACTTCACCTACGTTTTCACGGTGAGATGGTTACAGAATAGCAATGCAGGTGTGGTGTTATGTGTGTGTTATAATGTCCAGTCAACCGATATACTTACTATGGCATATTCCAACCAGAGGGCTTAGACAAGTGGCAATCGCTTTCAAAGCGATTCGTACTTCTACAACATCTTTCATCAGGATTAACGCTAGTGTTTCGGTAGTTTACGTTAGTCCAATACAATCATGTTTGTCTTTTCCAATGCTTTTCCATCATCATTATCGATTCGCTGACAAAATGTAATTGTGTTATAAGTACCTATGCTCTGCGAAACCAAAATAAAATTTTTACTGCCGGCATGAACTCCAATCGGACCTAAAATTATGGTGGCACCCAGAATTACATTATTAATAATTATACATTTCTATTAATTTCATACCTGTCCTCGGAACGATATATAGAGTTTGAATTATCTTTATAAGCTTTTTTGTTTGTACTTTGTCTATAGGTGATTATGATTATAATTTGTTTTAGTTGCCACAGGTTGAGAGGTACGCCACAGTAGTCAGTCGCCAAGTACTCACTCAGAATTAGTCCAAACTTACTAACATTGAGTCGTAAAGGACAGATTGATGACAGTAGGTGCGTGTTCTTTTTGACGTGATAACGTCTTATAAATCAATGAACACCGGCTGCATGCACGAAAAAGTGTAACGTTCCGTAACGTTTCTTGTCAAATTCGCACTTATCGATGTTGAGACTGACGCCGTAGGTATTTAGGCGTTCGAGTACTAGTTCTAAGTGGCGGCGGCAGCGGTGTTCTTCTTTATTTCTCGAGTGTACGAGCAGATCGTCGACGAAACAGAATACGTTGTCGTCTAATTCTCGTAGAACCTCGTGCGTGAAACGTTGAAATGTTTGACCGGAATTTCTCAAACCGAACGTCATGCAGGTAAATTCTAAAAGTCCGAAAGGTGTTACGAGTATTATTGCTGTTTTTTGAGCATCTTGTTTTGCGATAGATACTTATCCAGTACACATCAACAAGTAACCACGTTACGAATCTGGCTAATGACCCAAGAGCTAGATTGACCCGACACTATACCGAAGACATCCCGGACGTCAGCCTGTACGAGATAAGGATGGCTCTGAAGCAGCTCAAAAACAACAAGGCACCGAGTGATGACGGAATTACGGCAGAGCTCCTGAAAGCCGGCGGAAAACTCGTTCTTAGGGCCCTCCAAAAGCTGTTCGGTTCCGTCATACTCGAGGGTAAAACACCACAGTCATGGAACAGAGGTGTGGTGATACTTTTCTTTAAGAAGGGCAATAATGCCCTACTTAAGAACTATAGGCCCATCTCACTTCTGAGCCATGTCTACAAGCTGTTTTCAAGAGTCATCACAAACCGTCTCGCGCTCAGGTTTGACGACTTCCAGCCTCCCGAACAAGCCGGATTCCGTAAAGGCTTTAGCACCGTGGACCACATACATACGTTGCAACAGGTTATACAGAAGACCGAAGAGTATAACCTGCCTCTCTGCTTAGCATTTGTGGACTACGAGAAAGCCTTTGATTCGATCGAGACATGGGCTGTACTGCAGTCTCTTCAACGGTGCCAGATTGACTATCGGTACATCGAGGTGCTGAAGTGTCTGTACAAAAACGCCACTATGTCAGTCCGACTCCAGGACCAGACCTCGAAACCTATCCTTCTCCAGCGAGGTGTGAGACAGGGAGACGTTATCTCTCCGAAACTGTTCACCGCTGCACTGGAGGATGTCTTCAAGGTTCTGGACTGGAAAGGGGCTGGCATTAACATTAATGGCGAGTACATAACTCACCTTCGGTTTGCCGACGATATCGTAGTCATGGCTGAGACTATGGAGGACCTCAATACAATGCTCGATGACCTCAGTAGAGCCTCCGAAAGAGTGGGTCTTAAAATGAACATGGAAAAAACGAAGGTCATGTTAAATGCCCATGTAACACCCACTCTCATGAAGATCGGAGACGCTACACTCGAAGTCGTGGACGAGTATGTGTACTTAGGACAAGTTGTCCAGTTAGGTAGGTCCAACTTCGAGAAAGAGGTCAATCGTCGAATCCGACTCGGCTGGGCAGCGTTCGGGAAGCTACGCAATATCTTCTCGTCCCACATACCGCAGTGCCTCAAGACGAAAGTCTTTGACCAGTGCGTGTTGCCAGTGATGACATATGGTACTGAAACGTGGTCGCTCACAATGGGCCTTATTAGAAGGCTAAAAGTCACCCAAAGGGCAATGGAGAGGGCTGTGCTTGGAGTTTCCCTGCGTGATCGAATCAGAAATGAAGAGATCCGCAGGAGAACCAAGGTAACCGACATAGCCCGAAGAATTGCCAAACTTAAGTGGCAGTGGGCAGGGCACATTGCTCGCAGAACAGATGGCCGATGGGGCCGGAAAGTTCTAGAGTGGCGACCGCGCACCGGAAGACGTAGCGTTGGAAGGCCTCCCACAAGGTGGACAGACGATCTTGTCAAGGCCGTAGGAACCCGTTGGATGCGGGAAGCACAAAAGCGGTCGAAGTGGAGGTGCTTGGGGAAGGCCTATGTCCAGCAGTGGACGTCTTTCGGCTGAAATGATGATGATGATGTGAGTAGTCGGCGGCCCAGTTGTCTCAATGTGATGTGTGACGCCATGCTTAGCTGGTGACTGTGTGACAGGTTGTGCCACTACACCGTCAAGGATGTCGGGTACACCGGTGTACCGGCAACTCCAGGTGATTTTATACTTTATTTCAAATATTTTTAAGGTTAAATATCGTTTTTGAACGATTGATCAATGGGAATGATTATATTCAACAACGTCTTTCCTGTACTAATAAAGGACTAATAAATTAAGTTAGTTAACCATGTCACCAATGCCGTACTTGTGCCGGAGATGTGCTGTGTTAATCTGGCAACCCTCTGGTGTAATTGGTTTTCTTATCTGCCGATGGTAAAGTACAAAAAAAGAGTAGTGTCCTAAGGATTATGACCATCATCATCAGCCTACAACAATCCACTGCTGGACATAGGCCTCTCCAATTGCACGCCATTTAGCTCGATTCTCGGCAACTCTCATCCAGCTGCTACCAGCCACCTTCCGCCTACAAGCCTTCCGCGTCGCGTTCCTTTTGTTCGGATCCAATCCCAATCTGTGGCTACTTTCGCCTATTTCTGATGCGACATGCGGCACATGTGGCCTGCCCAGATCCGTTTTTATTTGGGTTTTTTTTATTTTATTTTAGGAGTTAGTAGACAAGATCAAAACGTGGTAACCCCGGCGACGCCAATTACACATAACAATGGATTATTACGATATTTATTGTCGCTATAGAATAGGTATTTCAATATGTAAATCAGCCTGGTACGAAAACCGCGTACCTACTTCACTGATTGTGCGATAAGGGGTGGATTATATATTCACCTGATATTACAATATTAACATTACAATACGCGCACTAGGACAGAGAAAATGTTCCCACCACGATTATTATTGTTTGCGTTATTTTGTATCGGTAGTGTTTTAAGTAAGTACACCGTGTGTCCCTTTTATACTTTTATAATACTCAAATCTTTTGAAAATAATCCTTTGATCTTGCCTACTAGTCTAGAACTTAATAACTCTTTTGCTTTACGAAAGTCCCTGATATGGATGACATCCTAATTCATCGTCAGTAGTTCCCCAAAGTAAAAGTGACACCTATAGATTAGGTCAAATTCGGTGATAATCACTACGTGCGCCCGTGGATTTATTCAGCACTTACTACAAAATTTTGTTAATACAGCAATAATACAGCCATCTAAACCCACTGAACAAAGGACACCACTGACCTTGTAGATTCGATCGCTAGCTAACCAAAAAAGTCTAATCTAATTCCAGGTGAGAAGAAACTATGCGACTTGGACGACAAAGAATGTCAAACAGAGGGTACTGCACGGGTGTTCAAAGAGTTCGTAGCTGGTGTAAATGGACTAGAACCCTCAGATCCTTTATCCCTGGATTTGATTGAAGGGAGTCTGCCTACACTGAAGTATAAATTGTTCAACAGTTCGCTATTTGGAATGCGGAACTGTCACGTAGACCTTGCCCAGTAAGTTGTGTTTGCAAATAATCTTTTTGCATTAGAATTTGACGGGATTCTGCCGTTTTGCCGAAAAGATTTTGCCAAAACTTCACCACCCAAACAAATTTTAGTAACCTTTTTTTACACCAATGCAATGTTTGGAATCATTTTAGCACGCACATTTTCATTTGGTCAAATTTTTTTGGCAGAATATTATCAAGGATAATGTAATTTAGGCATTTGGTCTTTAATCAAATGATTTATTACAGCAAACAATCTTTAGACAAAAAAATGATGTCATTTGCATACTTTTTTGTAAATTTATGAGCTTGAATTTGTCTGAAACAAGGCAAAATGGTTACTTATGGAACTAGTTAGAATAGCTTATTTATTTTAAAAAAAAATCGTTAGGTTAGGTTAAAACTGTGACCTTCTACGCACGAGCCGAAAGAGCGAAGCGAGCGGTGCCGCGGCAGCGGCCGGTGAGTGCCAGAAACGACTAGATTATGTGTATAGAAAAAAACAAGCTAACCGAAACTGAACTAGTTAAGCGAGATTCATTATTAAAAAAAAATGTTATTAACTAAAAGTACCAGAATAGTTAATATTAATATTATTATTTCGCAAATTTTATTTTGCGTAAAATGAGTTATTCCTACTGAAATATTTGACCACATAAAAATTGGTAAAAGTACTAGTTGGTAAACAAGTTATTGTTTAAACGTTCACTTGCCAAACATTAGGTTTGCGTTACAATTATTTGTGAAGTAATAATTAGGCAAATGAAACTATGCGGAAAATGGTTTGGGAAGTGATAATTTAGCCATTTCTTATCGGTGAAACAAGGGAGACCCGCATTTTACATGTACCTACAGTGCACTCACGTATAAGTCACGCGTCAGTGGTAACAAAACCAATATAAGCTGGCCTTTTATTCTATTGTAACACCGTATTACGCTGGGCTAGTTCAAAGTCAGAAGTTATTATAAAGCATCGATTAGAGATCGATGCTTTATAATAACTTCTGACTTTGAACGACCTATTTACGTAAATAGCTGCTGGCTATACCTCGTGGCCGCACTAATCTGTTAAATGAGGCGCCCCTGACGCGGGCGTTTCGCACCCTTAACCTTGTAGCAGAGGAGATAGACGTTTTTGCGTGTACACTGAGTGAATTCACAAGGATAACATTATATGTAATAAGTTTTGATAGTAAGTTTTTAAGTTTTCTTCACTATTGCATTGGGTTATACCTGTTAAAATAGCTGTAAGTGAGGATATAAATAAATAAATAAACATGTTATTGAAAAGACATAACGTCTTCGTAAGTCATGTAGGTAGTTTGGGTCTCTTTTGGTCTTTTATTGACTTGAAATTTGCTCTGGTGGCTGAGTATGTCATGCTCACTCAATTGTCTCACTGGTCGTGGCGTGTGTGTCGGATCATTAAGTTCCCTTTAAAATGGTTGAGCTGAATGGTTCTGATCCATACGTCATGTTCGTAAACGGGCGCCGTCAGTAGGGACTGGTCATCTCTTAGCTGCCACTAATTTAAATAACTTTAATTTCTGAATAGTTTTTGTTTGTTTTTATCATTACTGACGCTTATCACGTGCACGTTAAAATAAATGTTGCAAAATTGTTACAAAATATTGGTAGAGATCGTCTAATTTAAAATTGCGCGCCTTTCCACAAAAATTTCTATACAAGCATTTGAACTGTGTATGCAACAAGTAGTGGAGGGGCGTGCCATTTTAAATTAGACGATGTCTAACATCATTTATGTGGAAATTATACATGGGAGAACGATGTACTTTAAAGGTACATTGTTGATTGATTTAAAAGAGTGTCCGTGGAGTTTCATGCCCGTTCTTCTCGAAGTAGGTATAGGAACCTACTTCGCTTTGGAATGGGCAACTAGGTTGTTCTTTTTGACTGACTGACCCCTTTACAATTCAAAAGTGCCTGTAATTGGTTAATTTTAAATAAATGTTTTGAGTTTGAGTTTGGGAGGCAAAATAAGCAATTTGATCTGGTACTTCAATACTAAGGGCACCCAATTTATGTTGGAATTATAGTTGCTATGTTAATATTTTTATCACGCTAGTAATAAAATAACTCTAAATGTTCAAGATTTATTGTTGACACACATCTGAGGGGCAATTCCCGTATTTTTAAGACCGTTCGCATTCTAATCTCAGTCTCAATCTGTCAAAATTACAATCAATTTACATACATCTTTGACAGGTTTTTGACATTGATTGTCGCTGAAATGAGATTGCGACATGAATTTGAACGTTTTTTAAGTACGAGAATTGGCCTACAGGAAGAAAGACAAGTGAAAGTATAAAACAAGATAAACATATCAAAAAGGAATACAGTCATTATTAAAAGAAGAAATTATTAAAGAGGTAGAAAAACTAGAACATGAAACTCTTTTCTTCCTAACATGCTATCGTCACCTATCTATACTTTTGTTTAATTCCAGAATTCTAGTAAAGGAAATGAAGTATAACTATCACGTTGGATGTCCTCATCTCATTTTGGAATCAGACTATGAAGTAAAAGGCAAATTAGGATCTGAATACATTGAAGGAACAGGCACATGCAAATTAGATATCTGTGAGTAGCACGCTTTATTTTATTAAAAAGATATAAGTAAGTAGAATTGGTATGGAACGATATTAAAATAATTCTACCTATCCGTCTAGCCCATAATTTGTCACTGCTAGGCAAAGTCCTCTTTTTCCCATACTTACGTCTCTCCACTGCCATTGCGGGCCAGTATCTGTCCAGCTGAGAGTCTGTCCAATTGCGAATCTGTCCAGTTGCTCCGCAGGGGTATTTTCGGTAGAAGTCGAGTCTTCCATCTTCGTCTTGGTCTACCAAGATGTCGCATAGCATTTAACCAATCAGTGTTTCTATAAGCCCACAGCTCATAACACATTAAAAAAATACAATAAAAACAAAAAATAGCTACCGATTAGTATAATTTTCGCACAGTTGTACTGGCGACATTTCAAATCACCGACATTTCTGTGTGTGAGATCTAAGTTAAATATCAATGTTTTATACACGTAAACCTTTCAGAATAAATAGTCAAAATGATTCTGCTCGAAGACTGCTTCAATGTCCATGTTCGGGATCACCAGTTTATAGTCATGAGGAGCAGGGTGTAAAGTTCGCTCATACTTCCATAGAAAAGGGAGGATCCTCTGACCAGACGGGTGTTGTGTCTGGTGGGCAACTGCCCGACGTCTGGTGGGCAACTACCCGACGATTGATGTCGGTACCTTGTATACACCGTGACATTTGAATCACCGTTTTACTAGAACAAACGTTGTTTGGACCATGGTCTACTACCATTTTATAGGATCAAACAAAAAAAAAATTCATTGGTTTTCGAAAAAAAACACAAAATAAGACAAAGTTAATAAAGTCGGGATTATCGTTACTTCCTACAACACACACCCTGCGGCGCTCGCGACTCAAAGCACTTGCGGCGCGGCGCGCGGCTCACGCTCGGGACACACATTGTCTACAGGGAAACGTACCTCCATAAACGAAATTTAGTAAGTACTTTTTTTGTACGTCTTACTAGAAAAAAAACGCGTAATAAGCGTCGCACGCTTGAGAGATTTCGGTAGACTAGACATGGGCGGAGTGGTACTTCGCGCGATTGCGTGTCATTGGCAAATTATTTATTTGCATTTCGGCCCGCATTGGCTGGACATCCTTGTAGTCCACGTGGACTCCTCATAACGATTTTGAATGCCATATCGCTACCGCGATGAGAACTTTGATGTTACGGTTAATGTTTGAAGACGTTTGAGCAACATAAGACTAATTTGAGAACGCCTAGTTCAGTTTGTTTTAATAACAAATTTGATGCTATAGAGTGGTAGTAGATCATGGTGTGAACAACGTTTGTTCTAGCAAAATGGTGATTCAAATGTCACCGTGTATATGCTAGTTGTGCGGTAAACTTTGCTTGCGCGATGCAGGATTTTGCGTCACGTCAGTGGGATATGTAGTTCGCATGTGGCGAAGTAGATACCGCTAGAAAACCACGGAAAACAAAAGTATATATTTTTTCTGTTTCAGACGACTATCATTTTCTATTCAATGGTGACTACGAAAAGTATTTTGACACAAATGGAAAAGTGCACATCCAAATGAAAAATCACAAACTAGAATATGAGGCTAAGGGTAAAGTGAACTATGACTGCAAGAATCTTTTCAATGGGGATAAAGAAAAATGTAAGACCACCAAAAAAATATTAAGCAATTTTTGTCTCGACACAGCTCTTACTTCTTATTGATAAGCAAATGCGTCTACACAAGCACGAGACATCGATGTGAATATGAGGATGTCTAAAAGGTTTATAAAGAAAACTTAATTTAAAATCTTTGATGGACATCTATAATTGAAAGTCTTGGATACCATGATTTATTACCATGGAGAATAATATGGACATCAGTAAAGTCTTCAGAAAATACAAGGATGAGGATGTATTGGTGCACCCAGTTCTCCGATTTTGATTCCCGCACGAGTGATAACTAGGTAGCTATGTATGTAGGTAACTGGTTGTATATCCCTCAAAACCATCTGTGTACGGCTTCGCAAGAGGTTTGTGACTGTTTAGTACTACTGTTACAGGCTATTGCCCTGTTGGTCTCGTGGTCGCAAGCGCGACTGCTAGACGTGGGGTCCTGGGTTGGATTCCAGTGTTATTGGGTATTTCCATCAGAAATTTCTTAGTAACAGCGCGGAGTTTGGAAGTTGGTGGTGTGATACCCTCGTGCTTGATCTCTCTCCGGGCGTGTCGGATGCATTCCCATCTGAATATGAGAGTGAGAGAAGAGAGAGTGCAACTGTGTCTGCCCACACACTTGTGAACTGTAATATCTCTCGTGCCGAAGGCTGGTCTCCGCTGAGATTGGTCGCCATGACCGAAATTCAGTCTGGTGGACTATTACAGGCTATGTTTAATACGTAGCTACAAAAGGGGGAAAATATGGCTAAGTACTCAATAGGAAATGACGTAATAGATAAATACCTACTGTATGTATATTTATTTTCAGCGGACGTCCTGCACAAATATGCAAATGATAACTGGCAGATAGTACACAAGCTGACTCGTCAACCAGCTATGGAAGCGTTTATGAATAAATACGTCGACAATTGCAACGCTTACTTGAAAATGAAGCCCTTGGAAGATATGTTTTACCGTGAATAGACTGAAAAGAACTTGTGAAATTAATAAAAGAGATTTATGCGATTTATACCTATTTCGTTTTATTGGCCCTATAATAATATTGATTACAAACGTCAGGGGGCCAACCACCACCTGATATAGCAATATTATTTTAATATTACTTCAGTGTGAGAAAGTGCACTGAAGTAATATTTTTTTTTTTTTTTTTTTTTCTTAATAAACGTTGCCCCACACTAGGAATTTCTCCTGTATCGTGGGTGCGTTTACAAACATTTAAACTCACATACACAAACAGCCAGACCCGGAACAACTACTTGCAGGTCATACAAATATTTGTTCCGTGCGGGAATCGAACCCGCGACACGAAGCGCAGCAGTCAATCGCTTAACCACTGCGCCAACCGTGAAACCATATTGAAATAATAATGGCCCCCTGACGATCAACTCAATAGTCAACTGGGCCCTATTCGATATAACTGACAATGTAACACAGGTTTTTGTCAAAAAAATACAATTGTGACGTTTTCACGACGTGCTGTTTAAAGCAGAACATGACATGTATGAAATAAACTTGTAAAATTGTCGGATTGTCAGATCGTCGCCCGTCGGTTTTATAAGATAGGCCTTGTCAGAAAAATACGGTATTTGTTCTACGGCAGTAGGCTCAAGACAAATATGTGGTGAAAAGTCACCGGTTCCATATAGGGCAAAGTTTATTTGGTATTTCCATGAAGTTTGCAAACTGGTAACCCCTATACAGGTAACATATAAATGTTGGTCACTTTATTCATTTATTTATTAAGACTATAATATATGCACAATAAAAAAACATACTGTACAAAGGCGGACTTAAGAGGGCTATCACAATTTTTCTTGTATTTGAGTGTTTGAAGAGTCACACACTCAAATACAAGAAAAAATTTTATAATAATCAATCTTTCCCAGGCATATTTTTTTTTTTAATTTTGTGGGCATATTTAAATGTGGTTTAGATATGGCCACAAATTAAAAAAAAAAATGTGTGATAGCCCTCTTAATGCCTGAGGCATTTTCTACCAGTCAACCTTAGAGTGATGCCGAAATAAAACATGTCAGGTACTTTACACTTCCGTCTACCCTGATTAATAGTCACATAAACCAATACATACAAACTTTCACATTTATAATATTATTGTATCGAGGTAAAACTATTATATTTTTGTTAATCCTGTCAAACGTCATGTCAAACCATTGAGCTATGACGTATGTGTCAAACACAACTGTCATGGCTGCCCTCAAAACAGGGTTATCTTATTAAAAAACTTTTAAAATTATCATTTTTGAACCACTGTACCCTTCTTCAAATTATTTGTTTTGTATTTTTATGTAATTCCACTATTATTTATCTATGTAGTGTACATAGTGGTGGCCCAAAATCAAACAATCATCTCCTTTCATCTAAATTCGTACAGCCGTTTTTGCGTGATAGAGTTACAAACATCTAAACAAACGAACTTTCGCATTCATAATATTAGTGGGGTTAATGTAAGAATACCTTATACATAAAACCAACAACACTCGGAAATATCAGCTGTAGACCGATCGTACCCTATCTGAAACGTTTCGCGGGAATGATACCCCTCATGGATCGCAAAACCAAAATGTAAGTAGGTAGGTACTTATCGAAAATTAAAAAGAACAGTCCTAGTCACAAAATAGGTTTACCATTTTATTTAGTAAAGACAGCAAGGCTAATGCCCGTTTTCATTAACTGTAGGTGACACCTAAATGAATGCCTAAATAAAAGGGCGCTGTTGGATTTTCAACTCAAACTCAAAGCATTTATTTCAAATAACCATTTACACGTACTTTTGAATAGTCAAGGAGTCGGTCAGTCAGAAATATGAAGCTAGATGCCCACTCCACACCGTAGTAGGTAGGTACCTATGGAGAAGAATAGGCAAGAAACTCCATGGACAGTGTCCATTTAAATTAGATTGTTACAAAAATATTAGTTACACCATGAATGTTAGATTTATAATTATGTGTGAGAACCATGTAAATAAGATGTACACGTTAAAAGCGTTCAGAATACCTACAAAATAATTAAACAAAAAAAAACAACCCATAAATAAAATACGTCACGGAAACGGACGGCACCCAAACATTTTGAAGGGAGCTAAATGATCGAACACTCGCGCTACCGTCAGCGAGACATTTGACTGAGCATAACATCTATCAGCCACCAGGGCATATTCAAGTCAATGAAAGACATTACCCGGTAAATGCTACCATTTCTATAGTACATAGTACTCACACCCGTCCTATGCAATTATATAATACGAAGGAGATTGAGTTTATACAATGCAAAAGTAGTCTTACAATCGTCAGCAGCCCCAACAGTGTTTTCAAGTGTTAGTTGCGGTTGTGGAGCAGGACCAGCATTGAGCCAGGCATTGCTATCAGCGATGTAACCCTCAATTTATGCAGGCGCATAGTGTGCGTTTTATACAAGATTTGAATTTTGTCTCATTCAGTTGAAGTACGAGTATGTGGGGAGGTATTTCATTTGTAACATTTTAAACAGTACCCCATGAAAGTTCAGTCTACTTTAGCCAGTCAGAAAGCGGGTTGAACTAATATGTTCCTATTTCTAGTACTATAATTATGGCTTTCATCTCTTTTACTAAAAATATATTTTTTTCTTATGTACATGATATTTTCGTAGATATATCGACAAGGTACCGTCATGATGTTAATAACCTTAAACAGTTCCCTTAGACGATCGCGCCTGCAAAGATTATTAATGACTCTAGTGGCTCTTGTCCGCAGAATAAAAATAGACACGACGTCTACAGTCCGTCCCCAAAGTAAAATACCGTAAGACATGATACTATGAATGTAACTAAAATAGACTAGCCTCGCAGTATCTACATCAGTAAATTACGAATTTTTCTGACAGTATATGTTGCTGAACTAAGCCATCCTGCAAGATGTTAATTTTATATTAACTGTAGCTTAAGTTGAGCGTGATCCCCAAGAAAACAGTTTCATCGACGAACTCTAGTTTCTCTTGATTCAATACATCTCACTATCACTACTTTTGACATTTGGTAAAGACAATGTTATGCACGTATTATTTTTTCTATTTAATACTAAATGATTAGCAGTGAAACAGTTTTGGACCTGCAGTAGGGCGTTATTTACGTCGTCAAAATTTATAGCACATCTATCTACGGAATCTATTTAAAGAAGTAATGTGGTTGGATTTTTAATAAATGGAATAGATCATTAATATACACTAAAAAGACGAAAGGACCAAATATCGAGCGTTGTGGGACACCCATTTTCACTGTTAAACCGAGTAAATTGACACCATTTGTTTGAACTTGCTGTTGTCTATCATTAAAATGAGATTTTACTTAACTCAGGCTGTAAGGCTGAAGTTTCAAGAGCAAGGTTTCGTAATCGACGCAATCAAATGCCTTGGAGAGGTCACAAACGATTCCTATGGCGTCTTGGGCCTCTTGCTACGCCGTAAATATGTGTTTTAATCAAATCAACTCAAAGAATTTATTTCAAATAAACTAATTACAGGCACTTTTGAATTGCCAGGGGGTCGGTCAGTCAGAAAGATGAAGCAACTTGTCCATTCCAAAGCGTAGCAGGTACCTATGGAGAAGAACGGGCAAGATACTCTTTAAATTAAAATCAGGGACACTCTTTTAAATCAAAATAATGTTACAAAATATTGCTTATCGTTTTCAGATGTATAATTTGAACACGAATCATTCATATTGAAATTATACATGTGAGAACGATGTAGAAAGATGTGCACATTAAAAGCGTCCGCAATAAAAATTAAAATAAGCCGTAATAAAGTGACACCGGCGTCAGACGTACAACGTCCCTTGCCTGGAATGATGATGATAAAGGCACGAGATAAAAGTTTGGTCATCCATCACAAGTATTTGCAACAGTATCCTTCTCAACGGTAAAAGCAAATCTCTACGATTATGAATATTTAAGATAGTCGTGGGTTTTTCACAAAATTCTGCTCTCCCAGTTCTTATTTCTATCTTTATTAAGGTAACCTATGCTCAGCCAACCTACAAAGGGCTGCGGCTAACACCAAGGGGTCAAGTCTGCTATTTTTAATGATTGGACATTATTACAACCATACCAAGGCAGCCCCATTACCATTGTGCTAAAAGTTTGTTATCTCCTAAATTCATATTGGTCGCCTGGTGTTGTGTTGGAATTGTGGTTTTATAGTGATCTTCGAAAAAATACCTACTAAGTATTAAAAACAAGCCAGGAAGGATTGCACAATAGCGCGTCATAGGTCAAACGAAATGTCAAAATATTAGAAGATGACCGAACAATCATACCTACCATTTTTTTTTTTTTTTTTTTTTGAGGATGGGAATTCATCAAATGACTCCTCCCGCTCTGGGTGGAGCGGAAGGGAGTGTCAGACTCTTACTGACTAAAACCCACCCGTGTTCCTTCCTTGGCCCTTTATGTTCCGGGTCAGCGGTACCCCTTTTGGATGATCCCGCTTTCCCGGCAGGCTTGGGCCCTAGTGGGCCCCCTCTATGATGCTGACATCTCTTTGAGGCGCGCGTGGAACACGTACGCGCCGTCCAGCACGGGCCTGGTCCTGATCGGACGGTGAGCTACCCATTACTCACCGCCCGCAGGCCCGCGCCTACGGTGGCCGGGAGTCGTCACGCGGCTCCCGACGCCCGGAGCGTCCACCGCGGCGGCTTGGACGGGAGACTCTCTCCCTCTCCCGTCCCGCCTCCTCCTTCGCTAGCATGACTGCTTCGCAGAAGGAGGCGACTGCCTCCCACTCCCCCTCGCCCCGGACCATGGCTTGAACCAAGGCCGGGCGTGAGAGATCGCCGCCGCTGCCGATCGCCTCTACGAGGACACGGCGGTGCTCCGCCCATGCAGGGCAGGCCCCCACCGTATGCTCCACCGTGTCCTCGGGGCGATCATCGCAGTGGTGACACCCGGGCGTTTCCTCCCGCCTGATGATGTGCAGGAACCTCCCGAAACTTCCGTGTCCGGTGAGGACCTGCGTCAGGCGGTAGGTGAGGACGCCGTGACGCCTCTCTAGCCACTCCTCAAAGAGGGGTCTTACCGCCGCTATCGTGGCGTGCCCTGCGCTGGGTTGCGACAGTCGCTCTTTCCATGCCGCCATGAGATCGCGCCGGAGGTCCGTCCGCTCCGCCGCGATTTGCCGCGGAAGCGGGGTTTCCCCCCGGCGTAGTGCCTCCGCGCGCCACTCATACAGGCGCGCGAGGACTATCGCCTCCAGATCCCACGGCGGCAGTCCGGCAAGGAGGCTTGCCGCCTCGCCCGAGATCGTGCGGTAGCCCCGGATCAGCCTTACGGCTACCACCTTTTGGGGCGCGTTCAGATAGTGGGCGGCTCTCCGCCGCAGTGAACGCGCCCACACCGGGGCCCCATATGTAGCCATGGACCGCACGACCCCCGCGTAAAGCCTCCGGCAGGAGGCGTTTGGACCCCTCAGGTTGGGCAGGAGCCGCTTGAGGGCGGCCCCAGTCCGTTCCAGTTTGGGGGCCAAACGTCGGAAGTGCTCCACGAAGTTCCACCGGCTATCGAGCACGAGTCCTAAGTATTTCATCGTGGACTCGACGCCGATGTGAACCCCTCCTGCCGTTAGTTGGGATCCCGATGGTGGCCTGTTCCGGGGCCCATGGAAAGACATGGCCTCGGACTTGTGCAAAGCCACCTCGAGACCCAACTGCCGGATCCTCTCCACGACTATCGCAACCCCGCGTGTCATTGCGTCGGCCGCCGCCTGATGCGACCTCCCCTGCGCCAGGACCAGCGTGTCGTCAGCGTAGCACACCACGCTGACGCCATCAGGGAGGTCGGCCCGCAGCACCCAGTCGTAACCGATGTCCCACAGGAGCGGCCCTAGAACCGATCCCTGTGGGACGCCGCACGACATCTCTCGCCGGTTCCACTCCCCATCGCGACCGGGGTAGATGACGGCTCTGTCCGTCAGATATGCCTCGACTATTCGACGGAGGTAGGTTGGCACCCGGTGATACCGGAGTGCCTCCCCAATGCAACTCCAGGGCAGGGTGTTAAATGCGTTGGCGATGTCGAGTGACACCGCCACGACAACCCCGCCCCGAGACACCGCGTCCCCCGTCGTGAGGGCTCTAACGCGCATGATGGCGTCCACCGTCGAGCGCCCCTTGCGGAAGCCGAACTGACTATCCGCAAGATCCGGCCCCGTCCTCACCAGGTGCCCGACGAGGCGGCCTGCAATTACTCTCTCAAAGAGCTTGCCGACCTCGTCGAGCAGCACAATGGGCCGGTATGCGGACGGAGAGTCCGCAGGGCGCCCTGGCTTCCGAATGAGGACCAGCTTCCCCGTCTTCCAACGGAGTGGAAACTGGCCTCTCTCCATACATGCGCTTAAGAGCGCCTCCAGTCGAGGCCCAAGAGCCGTCGAGGCCAGGACCCAGGCTTTCCCTGGCAGGCCGTCGGGTCCTGGGGCGGTATTTTTGGCCTTCAGCCTACCTACCGCCACTCTCAGATCTACCCCGGTCACTTCAGGTGTGTCGTCGTCGTCCGCGTGGTCCGCTTCAGGCACCGCGAGCGGCGGAGCCATGGGCGGGGGAGTATGCTCCCCCCGTGAAGGGAACAGAGCGCTCACCACCTCCTCCACCAGCTGGGGGCGGAGACTCTGCGTCAGCGGGGGGGCCCAGGTGCGGAGTTTATTCCGCACCATTTTGTAAGGGCGCCCCCATGGATCTCCGTTCAGAGTCTCCACCAACTCCTCGCGGGCCGTATATTTGGCCCGCTGGACAGCCTCTTGGAGGGCAGTCTTTGCCGCTCTGTATCCCTCGTACAGCTCCGCCTCCGTCGCTTCCGCATCCGGAGGGCGGATGCGGAGCCTACGGTGCCTGGAGTACAGGTGTCGCACTGCGACGCACGCCTTGCGTAGCGTCTCCAGCTCCTGCGACCACCAGTACACCTGACGTCGGGCGCTTCCTGGACGGACTCGGGGCATTGCCACGTCGCAAATCTCGGACATGGCCTCCCGGAACCACTCCGCCTCATCGTCAATATCGGCAGGCCTGTCCGGTGATGACACCCAGGCCTGCACAATCGAGGCTTCCAGGAGGAGCTCCCGGTCCATCTGCTTCAGCGCCCACCGCGGACCACTCGGGGCCTGTTGGACCGGCGCGCTAGAGGTCTGGGCGGAGACGTCGAACCGGATATACCGGTGGTCGGAGTAGGTCTCCACCTCCTCCATGACGCGCCAGTCAATGACACGCTGTGACAGAGCGGGGCTGGCAAACGAGATGTCCACCACAGACTCACCCCGCATCCGCACACACGTGGGGACAGAACCCCGGTTTAGGACGACCAGGCCTGTCTCCAGAGCCCAGTCCTCCACCATCCTGCCCCGCACATCAGTGTAACGGGAACCCCAAGCCGGATTTTTGGCGTTGAAGTCCCCGAGCACTAGCACGGGGAAGCGATGGTACCCGGCGACGACGACACTTAACTCTGTTAAAGAGTTCTGGAACTCGGCGAGAGTTCGGCTCGGAGAGAAGTACACTCCCACTACTACTATCTCCCCGAACCGTGCTGCTACGCACCCCTGTCCCTTCGTGACACCTTCGAGGGATGGGGTGCCGGCGGCGGCCGACGAAATTATGGTCACTGAGCCGCTCAGGTCCTCAACCCAGTCATCCCTGGGCAGGACAAAATACGGCTCAGCGACCACGGCAATATTAATCGACCACTGCGCCATGCTCTGGAGCAACAGGTCCTGAGCGCAGGCGCAGTGGTTGATGTTCGCCTGGAGGAGTCTCAATGGAGCCGTTACTCCTCCATTTCAGTCTCCTCCCGGGTGGCGGCAGTGGCGGCGGCGGCAACAGTGGCAGTGGCACTGGCCGCGGTGAAGGTGGTAATGGCAACGGCGGCGGAGGGCCTGCCTCTCCTCCTGGTTCCGGTGGGTGGAGCGCAGGACTTACTGCCCGCCCGGTGGTCGGCCGGCTTGCCAACACCCGCACATGCTGCGCAGTGCGGCGCGGCTTCGCACGAGCCGGCCTTATGTCCGGGCTGACCGCAGCGGAAGCACAGAGTGCTACGGTCCACCTCCGAGGTGCACTGGACGCCAACGTGGTGCCCCACATGGCATCGGAAGCACCTCAGAGGTCTGGGTTCCAGCAGTTTAACCTGCGCCGAAACCCAGCCCACCAGAAGCCTTCGGCCCTCCACAATCTTTTTTGCCGCCGTCACGGGGCAGCTTACCATTACGGTTCGCATACCCGCGGGGTCCGGACGTATGGTGCCCGCCTTCACCTGGTCGGCCAGACACCCGCCCGTCCTGACGACGGCGGCCACCACCTCTCCCTCCGTTACGGAGTCATCCAGGCCCAAGACTCGCATGTCTGCGCACTTGACGGGCCTGGAGACTCGAGCCTCGTCCGCATTGAGGGACGCCCTTAGCTTCTCAGCTAGGGCGTCAGCGGTGGGGCCACTCGTCACACCGGGGATCTCCAGCATGCGGGCGCCAGTTGCGGTCACCCTGTGCCGGAGGCCCCCGGTGATCCCCAGCTCCTGGAGGTCCACCGTCTCCCTCGCCTTGGTGAGCACGTCGCGGTACGTCACGCCTCTCTTAACCGCGTCCGGCTGTAGCGTGATCACTACAGCCGCGGTCTTTGGGGCGCGGAGCCTTGCCGCGACGGCTCGCTGCTTGCGGCGCCGCCTTTGCTCCTTTTTTCTGGCCGCCTTGGCCGCCTTTTTCTCCCCGACCACCTGCCACCCGGCGTCAGTCGTGGGAGATACCTGAGGCCGGGAAGTAGGCTCTGGGGCCTGCGCATCCCGTGCCGTCCTGCCCATCCTTTTCCTAGCCCCAGCTGGTGTTTTGCTGGCCGGCGTCTGCGTTGCCGGCGCCGGGGCTCCACCGGCCGACGCCGGTTTTGCCTGGGCTCCGCCTGCCGACGCCGGTTTGGCCGGCGGCTGGGCCCGGCCAGACGGCCCGGGCTTAGGGGTGGCGGCTCCCGCAGCGGCCGCATACGAGGCCACCCTCGGCCCCGGTGCCGTCCTGCCCGCTAGTGGTGGGCGTAGGACTATGCCCTCCAGGACGGAGAACCGCGCCTGGAAGGCCGCCAGCTCCTGCCGAACCAGCTTGAGGACCTGGTTCTCCTCCGGAATGGGCTGGCTTGGCCGAACGGGCTGGCTTGGCTCCTGTTCCGCCTGCACCTGCCCGCTGCCGGTGGCCTTCAGGCCAGCCAGGTCCTCCCTGAGCCTCCCATTCTCCTCCCGGAGATGTTTCATGGCGGCCGTCAGGCGAGCGACCTCCGCCCGCAGTTCGGCCACTTCGCCGCCCGAAGGCCCGTCGATTCTGGCCGCCTCCACCGCAGCCATGATGGAGGCCGTTGCCGCGACCACGGCCCTGCTTTTCGACGACTTGATTTTTTTCAAGGTCACCTTCCGTACCTCAGCCTCCACTACCTCCTTGAGGCTGGTTGTGCAGGCCTCATTGTCGTTGTTGTCGGGGCCACTCGACAGGCTCGCCTCGTCGCTTGAGGGCCCCGAAGCGACTGCACGACCAGTCACCCCCTCCTTTGCGGGCTCCTCCGCCAGCTTCGCTGCCTCCCGGGCTGTGAGCCCCCTCCCCCTGCCTCGCTCTTGGACCCCCCCTCCCCGCCTACCGGTGGGGATCTTTCGAGCCGAGGCTCTCTCGCCGTCAGAGGACGACCCCTGGCCGTCCACTGATCTTGGCCGCTTACTGAAGAACCTGATATTCTTCTTCTCAGCGGCCAACTCCTCCGCGCGGCGGTTGCTCAATGAGCCTCCCGTTCTATCATACCTACCATTGACTTGTCATTATGTACGAAGGAGTGGGATAAGACAGCCAAAACGGTCGAAATCAACAAATTACTAAGATATGGATAGGCGGAGCAAGAGGGCGAGTCAGACTCTTACTGACTAAAACCCACCTGTATTCCTTCAGTTGCCTGTGCCAGGGGCCACGGTAACCCTTTCGGACTTTCCCGCAACTCTGGCTGGCATCGGCCCTAGCGCACCCGTCGTTGGTGATGACGACCCCTGATGACGGGAGTTCGGGGCAGCACCGATAGAATTGTCAGTGTGTTCGCAGATCGGTGGGATTCCCGATGTTACAAAGGTGGATACAGGCACCACGCTAAATTTTAATTGAATGTTAATCTGTATCTGTACCTACTAACACTAGATGTTGAGTAAAATCGTTACTGATCCTATGGACTGTATCTGGATTAAAAGTTTTATTATTATTATTACGGTGTCAATGATGGTCTATACTGAAACGATTGGGTTAGCAGACTTGGCCCTAGATGAGATTCGACAGACCAGAAATGCATGGCACAGAAGGAGCCTTTTACTCAGCAGTGGGTGGAACAAGACTGGTCATAATGATGATGATGGTGTTTAGCAATGGCTGTGAAGAGACTTATAATTATGACGATATTATACCTCAAAATGGCTTTTAGCATAATTTAGAACAATCATGATAGTTTAACTCCAATTACCAGATTTGAAAGCAGTGGTGGCCCGGTGGTAACGGCCCCGACTTACGAATTGTTGGTGGTGGGTTCGAACCCGGGCGGGCGCTTTACTTTGTGTTAATAATTTCATCACCACTGTTCTCATAACGCTGAAGGAAAACATTTATTTTATTTTATTCAGGGACAATAAACAGCTACAATATGTGTTGAGACAGAGAAAAGATAATACAAAATATTAACAATATTGCAGCCCACTACATTATCCGCATATTAGCAAAATAAAATATGATAATGAGTGTCACTAGATAGGTAATAGGTAATAAATAAATAATTACATCACATTAATAATAATTAATTACATCATGCAAAATATAAATTCTAGTTGATTGCTTGGCAACAGAGTAATAATTAACACTTCAAACAAATAAAATCTAAACTAGCTTACATTCCTAATAATATTATTGGTTTGTAATAATTTTCATAACATTACATTTAAATTTGGATTTTGAGCATACAAAAATATCAATATTAACCAAATTACAATTATAAGATTCAACATTGTGAGGAAACCTACCAACCACTGACCGTGACCGTGTGAACCGTGTCCTAGAACCAAACATTCCAAGACATGTGACATCTACCAATCCGCACTGAGCCCATGTGGTAGATAACAGCCCACTCCCTCACGAAGAGAGGAGGCCTGTGTCTCAGCAGTGGGAACATTATAGGCTGATTATGCTTAATGCTTACGCTACCAGATTTACTTTAAAATAACGTTAAAGACGGTACATAAAAACATTTCTATTATTTATGTATAAATTAGTGAAACAAAGCATAGTCACTGTTACTGTGCGACTAATTAGCAAAGATTCATAACTGAATCTTTTTATCTGTTTATTGACTTTACGAGTAATTTTAGTATTTAACGGTAAAATAAGGCCCTGTGCACACCAATCCCGTCAGAACGTAGGTAGACTTCCTTCGCCATCTGCCTAAATCAAATTGTATGACAAGTTGTTAGTATTGCTTTTTTCTTTGCCGGCGCCATTTTTTTTGTACTGAGGAGTATCTTATATCACAGTATGTGTAAGTAAAACCACAAATCGTTATCAAACCTAAGATGAAGTTGTCATATTCGATATTTTATGTGTTAAAATTACATCTCACCTAAATATTTTTTAAATTTTTCGTGTTTGCCAAATAAAGTCCATTGAAGCATAATAAACGAATAAATTAGATTATGAACGACATCGCAGCGAAATATACATTTTAAAGAAATAAAGATATCAAAAGCGTTATAAATATTTCTAAACAAATTAGATTTGACATTTGCGTGTACTGTATACACTTAGCTTAAAATCTCTAGTCCCGTTATTAAACATCTAACTGAATGATATAATATTATATTTAGCCGGATAGAAAGCATTATTCTGAAGCGTTTCAAGGAAGCAATTGCATCGAAATGGTATCGCTGCAAATATTCGCCATTGCTGTTATTGTCATTCAAGATGTTCTATGTAAGTGACCAGTGACACTTTGAATTATTACTAGATAACTTTGGGAGGTTATAATAGTTTGTTTTTCTCCTTTAATTGACTACAAATTATCTTTCTTTGGGAAATCTGGAACAAGTATTTGTATATATTTTTGAGTTGGGCGTTGATAGCTGCGCCGCAGTATTTTACTTTTGTGGCTATCTGCGTTTTCCTTTGTAAATTGTAAGCTTAAGTAGTTCCAAACAAAGCTTTGTTTTATTTATTAATTTTGGCCCAACTTCAACCATTTATTCTGTGAAAGAAGTTTCAATGTCCATACTTTGCTAATTATTCGTGTGTTTTTCGATAACTACATAAACTCCATACTACGCCAGCCATAATAGTTAGCTAGGTAATTTTTAAACTGGTTCTAATCATAATCATATTAATTTTTTTATTTGTGTTACATAGATAGTGAATACAGTTCTAAAATTAAAGTTCATAGGTCGCTATGTTATGCCAAGAGGCGTACAAATATGATTGCATGCGACATAAAATATTGATCATTCGAAATGTAAACATAAATTATGTGGTGTCAAAATTAATAGACTATATGAAACAATTCCTACAGTTAATGCATAAGTAAATGATCACAAATAACAATTAGTCACAATATTCAATTAAAAATGGTTTCTCCAGTCAAATAAGAGCAATGGCGAGTGGAAGCCTTCTTGTCACAGTCATGACGTGCAGCTGTCGACGATTTAGGTTTTGTGCTCGTGATTAGAGATCTCTTTGTTATTTTTACTTTTTTCTTAATTATTAGAGCTAATTATCTTTTTGTATGCACGTGTTCCTGTGACAAATAAATCTATTTTTCTTTTCTTTCTTTCTTTCAATGAACCGCGTTTTAGCAGAAAGGTGAAGCAGTCTATAAGACGATGTTACTTTTGGGAGACGCCTGATACCAGCAGCTCACATCGCCAATATTTTATATCAAACCTACTAAATATTGTCATAGGGAACCTACGATCCTTACTTAGTTGGGGAAAGGATAAGCTGATGAAGAGGTCGAATAATATAACCTTATCATGTTTCCAGGTCTTAGAAAAGTGTACTGTGATGCTGACGATGAAGTTTGTCTATCAAATGCGGCGAATGAAAGGGTCTTCCCAAAGTTACTGCCAGGAATCCCAGGCGTGGACCCTTCAGAACCATTGCACCTGGCAAGGGTCACCATAGATCTGCCAAACTTAAAGTTCTCACTTCTTAACGCCACTATGACTGGTGTGAAAGACTGTGTGATTAGTTTCAAGTAAGAATATTTTGTGGTATTTGTCGTTTGGTGGTTTACTTGTATAACATTTTAATGATTTCATCACTATGAAATCCGATATAAATGTCAGATGAATGAAATGCTCAGTTGAATTAGTTTCCCACTGCCTGGTGATCTTCCTAGTAACTTTGTTAATAATTCTTGTTCTTCTCTCGTTTCCCCACGAACACGACAAAAACTCATGCCTAATGGTAATAGATTACACCATCATATATCTTTGAGTCCGATTTAATATGAAAATGTAATAGAGACATAAATGATAAATGTTTGAGCTTTGGTATAATATTATATTTCATTTAGTATAAGAGATATAATCGTAGATAATTATACAGTGTAGCGATTAGGTTATCACGTTAATTGGAACCACGTATACATTGAGTATTTTAGACATACACAATTAAAATATGACGACACGGTTGGCGCAGTGGTTAAGCGATTGACTGTATGCGTTACCTGTCGCGGGTTCGATCCCCGCACGGAACAAATATTTGTATGACCTGCAAGTAGTTGTTCCGGGTCTGGCTGTTTGTATGTGAGTTAAAATGTAAATGTAAATGACGCACCCACGATACAGGAGAAATTCCTAGTGTGGGGCAACGTTTAAAAAAAAAATTAATAACAAAGAATTTAATTAATTAATTAATTACCTGTATCTGGGGGTGTATACGTACATAAGTGTGTATATCAGTCATCAGGTTACCGTAGTACAGGTTCTGCCTAGTTCGGGACCTGAATACCTTGTGTGGATGTTGTCTCATATTATTATTACTAATAATATTAATTATCATTCTAGCCGTAGAACCATATTTTTTTTTGGTTTTAGTATTTAGCAACATTCAACTTAATTTGTGATTATTTGGTAACAATACCATAAAGTTTCTATTGAATTGTTGGAACAATCTCCCCGCGCGAGTCTAGTGCCTTATTAATTAGAGTGGTTTATTTCGTGCCAATTTTTACGATATTTATTTTGTTTGAAAAATACAGTTTTTTTTTTTTTTTTGTAAAATTGCTTATTTTAATATAGTAACTGACACACAACTTGTAATAACCGCTGTATTATTTAATGTGATAGATAACCTAATCGCCAATCTGTATTAGGATAGTGTAACGTAGGCCTTGGTCAAAAATTTCTACGAAGTTGTTAGCTGGACAGATTGTGCTAGTCTTACCTATGCAGGTCTCAGACCAAATAAAAAATCAAGACATAGCGTGACGTGAGACCGGTTTCGTGTGTGCTCTTAGTGAGGTGTAGTTTCATTGTAAATCTGTAGGTGTGAGCGTGTATGCACAGAGCAAGGTGTAGTTTTACATGCTTCACTGGACCGTTTGTCTTTTGTCTTGATTGTATACTTGATCTGATTAGACTCTTTTACTGCTAATTTTTTACGTTCTCTGGTTTCAGGAAAAACCCGTCAGATACACAGTTTGAATACAACCCATGTTGTCCTCGATTGACAATAGAATCACAATATGAAGTTGAAGGCAAAGTAGATGCTGTAGCCGTTAAAGGAAAGGGGACATTCAAAATAACTTACGGTGAGTCTTATCTTATCCTTACTGACCTGGTCATACACAATTAAAATATGACGACACGGTTGGCGCAGTGGTTAAGCGATTGACTGCTGCGTTACCTGTCGCGGGTTCGATGCCCGCACGGAACAAATATTTGTATGACCTGCAAGTAGTTGTTCCGGGTCTGGCTGTTTGTGTATGTGAGTTTAAATGTTTGTAAACGCTCCCACGATACAGGAGAAATTCCTAGTGTGGGGCAACGTTAAAAAAAAAATAACAAAGAATTTAATTAATTAATTACCTGTGTCTGGGGTCGTATACGTACATAAGTGTGTATATCAGTCATCAGGTTACCGTAGTACAGGCTCTACCTAGTTCGGAACCTGAAGACCTTCTGTGGATGTTGTCCCATATTTATTTATTTATGTTATTCGTCCTATATAGTTCTACCTCTTTCTCGAACTCGAACAATAATGACTTTTACACTTCCCTGCACCGGCACCGTCCCGATCCTGGATAGACGATTATTTTTTGAATTAATCAATCTTTTCTTTTACAGAGAACTTTATTATAAATATTACTGGGGATCAAAAGAAAGTTGAATTTGGTGACTGTAAGCAACATATCCGGATTTTGAATTACACTACTCATTTAGATTTAAAAGGAAAATCAACATACGACTACAGGAACTTGGTTTTTGGTGAATCGGGAAGGTGTAAATGTAAGGATGCAATATACTCACATTAATGCCTACATCACACCTCCGCTGCGAAACAACAACTGCGAAACCGCTGCGTGAGTTTCGCTGTGCAACAGTACTTCACTTACGCGAAACTATAATAGCGAAACAGAGCGAAACCTAAAACTAGAACAGTTGAGAAATAAGATTATAATTATTTTGTGTTATTTTTGTAGTCAGGGTGATTTAGTAAGTACAAAACAGGTCTATTTCTCACTGCTTGTATAAGTTTTTCAGTAAATTCCAAATCCATTGTTCATATTTCGCTCATAAAAATTGTCGATTGCTACAGACGCGTCCGAGATACACGCGGAACTGCTCCAAAATGGCGGACAACGGGCGGAGATGTAGACGGCGCCTAAGCAAATGAGCGAAATCATGTTAGAAAGAGACAACATCATAGTCTGTTTTGTACGTTAGAGCAGGGAATTTCGCTATTGTTTCGCCGCCTAACAACTCACAACTCATAGCGAAACTATGGCGGTTTCGCCCTTTGAGTTTCGCAGCGGAGGTGTGCTACAGGCATAAGATCTCGCCTTGTCTCCCCGAAGAGGGGCAGAGATGTAATAATAATACTCCCACATTTCACCAGCTATGTATAAGTTCCATGTGCAACCAGGCAGACACCCACCAGGCCGCTACTGAGGAATTCCAAATTGATAAACAAAATAAAACTTTGCCCGACCTGGCCCTGCAGTCTCGACATAGTTAGCAATAGTTTTCGGTTGCTAAGTCCTAACAATCCAGATGTAAATGTTGATGTAAATGTTTGGTAGTCTCGACACTCAAATTTATCGGTTGTTACCTACCGGTACCTACTTAAAATACCAGTAACAACCGATAAATTTGAGTGTGGAGACCACCAAATATAGTTACATCTGGATTGTTAGGACTTAGCAACCGAAAACTATTGCTAACTATGTCGAGACTGCAGGGCCTGGGAACGGAACCAAAGGCTTCATGCTCAGCACTAGCGTTTGGTCGCAAGCGCTAGACCAATGACGCAGTCAATATACGCATTATTTACATGTCTAATTAATTATCAGATTTTTGTTCGATCGATCGGTAGGTGAATTCGTAATCGTAGATTTGGTTCCTACAATAATTGACGACACGTTTGGTGTAGTGGCTACAGTAAGTGTAGTCAGCGAAACCAAATGGTCCTGGGTTCGAATCCCGGTAGGGGCAAATGTTTGTATGATGAATATGGACATTTGTACCCGAGTCATGGATGTATATTTATAATATGTATGTATTTACGAAAAAAAATATGTATTTAAGTAGTGTATCAACCATCTGGTATCCATAACACAAGCCTTAATTAAGTGCTTAACTTGGAACTAGATGGTGCTGTGTGCAATGTCAGACGATATTTATTATTTATTTATTTATTATTTACAATAATTGGCGTACCTGCAGGATAATTTTTCGCCCAATAAAATTAATATAAATAGTCTCTCTAAAGAAGACAACACATAAAGCAATATTCAAAAATAATATGTTAATGAATTAATAGAACTGTTCGTTCATATATTTAGAGAAAATGACATTTGTTTATGACATTATTTACCAATTTTTTTTTGTTGTTGCTGAGGCCACTCAGCACAAATCTGAGATTAATTTTATCCATTTTTCGATTCTAGGTACCCCTGCTTTGAGAAGTAGATATTACGACAGATTCGAGGAAATAACCCGGACCCCGATGATGGAGGCATTTGTAGATAAATTCATGAAAAATATCAGAGATTTTCATATTGCAGTCCCGGTAGAAGAGCTGTATTATAAGTACGTTTGATGTTTGTGAAAAATACCGATTGTAAATAAATAAAAATGTGAAACGTTATTCCGAGTATATTTTTCGCAATATAAATGTTTGATTTAAGTGTTGAAAGAACGATTCATTGTTACTGTATATAAGACCCATTTTTCCTCGGCTAAAACGTATACACACCTACTTAAGAAATACACAAGGCCAGCAACGACTTACAGATCTTTCCACGATTTCAATAGAAAAAAACCTTCTTACGGAAATAAAACGCCTTCCCAACTTTTACGATTCCATATTGCAGATATTCTTACAGAAAGATAGGCGTGTAGATTTAATATACAAGTAAACCAATCCTATATACTTAGTATACTCACACCACCATCTTTTCAATGATTCTATTTAAATTTGTAAAACGATGATAACATTGTTTTACTGAAATATGAGGCATGTATGTGGTCGAAGTATATTTAAAAAGAGAATTGTAAAGGAAAAATTTATTAGAAATATTTTTTTCCTTTACACTAAAAACCAACGCTAGCCTATTAGTTATGATTAACACTCCTAAGGAGGAAATATTTAACTTGAACTGACCACCAAACACTGGGACGTCCCTCTGAAAGAAGAACAACAAAACATTGCAAGTTAAAAAAGAGTTTGTAATAATTTAATAAATGACCTAAACAGACTTTACCATATTAGATATTATAGGTGTTTCCCAAGATAAATCTTAGTATAATGGACCGAAAACCAGTCTAGTTTTGTATTACGTCAAGAGATAGTTTGGAGGTCCCGTGATAGTAGGGTTCATCAGAAAACTACTAAACTTGAATGATTTTTAGGCAAGCTAATTATGTTGGTTGGTTCACAACATTAGTATACCGACAGGGAACGAACTCACACCTTCTCGTTTAGCAGTACCCAATAGAAAATCTACTTACAAAAAATAGATTATTTTAAAACCGACGAATTGGTGTCCATAAGACCACGTTCGCACGGACGTAAAAATATCGTGGCGGGATTTTATGGTGTAATGGATTTTCAACTCTCGGTGTTGAACCGACCATTCAGAATCCAACAGAGTGCATCTCGACGCGTCGTGTTAGAATTTAAACTCGCCCAGAGTTGAAAATCTGACGCTAAGCAGTGCGCTGAATATCCAGTGCGCGAAAAAATCCCGCCGCGATTTTTTTACGTCCGTGCGAACATGGACTAAGTCATTTTCCACCCTCCACTAGTAATATCTACTAAAATGAACTCCCGCGCTGTACAGTCAGCTCCGGTGTCTTTCTGATATTTTCTCATATCTACACTAATATTATAAAGAGGAAAGATATTTTTGTTTGTTTTTATGTTTGTAACGAATAGGCTCCGAAACTACTGAACGGATTTAAAACATTATTTCACCAGTAGATAGCTACATTATTACGTGCTGAACTCCGAACAATGATAGCAAAACTAGCAGTGAAACAGCCCCGACTCATGAATCGATCTTCACCATTATTGCTCCATGATAACGCGAGACCTCATACAGCACGAGAAACCGTTTTAACTCTACAGGAACTGTCATTAGAAACCATTCGTCACTCTCCGCATTCGCCAGACCTTGCTCCAACGGACTACCATTTTTTCGTGATTTGGAAAATTTTCTACGTGATAAAAAGTTTTCTTCTCAGGAGGCAGTACAAAATGCTTTCACACAGTTTGTCAAATCTAGATCACGAGAGTTCTATCGCAAAGGCATAAATGACCATCCTATTAGATGGCAACAATGTATAGATAATAATGGTAATTATTTTGTTTAAATAAATAGGTATTAAATATTATATTTTATAATATTAACCTAAAAAAATATATCAAAACTAGATTATAGAATCTAGATTTGAATGTTTTATGTTTAGTTTTACTACAACTGAATTTTCAACCTTTCCACATTATTCTACTCGGTAAATATAATTCGTTATTACACTAAACTTGTTGTTTCGAGGATAATAAAACAAATTCCAATTTTGGATGTTCATAATTATTAGGTAAAACAAAACATTGTTGTTTATACACAAACACATAGATAATATTATAGTCCAAACTGTAATTATGTTCGATTAAATCACGGAGGAGCACAGGGCGCTCAACTCGATATGATTTAGAAAGTAAAGACACGATGGGAACGTTTATCTTTCAAGATTTTTAGGAGTAGCGAACTCAACTCGACTCAAATTACACTCAAAATCAGGAAGCAAACGAAATCATTACAAAAATATGCGCAACCACAGACATTTCTGCAATGAAATGTCATTAACGTCAATATCACCCTGTGGCCTGTAAAGACAATTCATATTTGTAAATTCTACTATTAGTTTCTTTTTTAAACCATATAAACAAAATAGGTATTAACCAAATCCTACTATTGGAGAACTTTTATATAGTAACTAACTCAAAATAGATCAAAATCAAAGAATATACCTACGCTTACACTTTTACTAAAATATTATACTACCAATTGCTTAATGGATATACGCTGGCAACACTGTTCATTTTTTATTTTATGTTCTGGAAGATAGATGGCGCTGAATAGCAAGAAATTAAAATCTAAACCAGTTGCCACCCTGTGCCCGCGACGGACTGTTGCGACAAGCGCAGCGGCAAGGAACGTTTTGGCAACCGTGTCGGTCGTCCGTCGTGACGTCACCGCACGCTCCCGGTAACGTCCGACGTTTTAAAAAGAAAGTCAGCCTATGGCAGTCCACGGCTGGACGTAGGGCTCTAATACCGTACTTGAACTTCTTCTTGCCGAATTTAGGTACTTACTGGCAATTATCAATAAGAGACCTAAAACAAAAGTGCCTGGATTTAGAAAAACCGAATTGAGTGTCTTTAACGAACGTCTTTAATAATACTCACGATGAGTACTTTCGAGTTTTCATTGTTCGGTGGAGATAATGGGTCTAACTACCCTACCTTTTTTTTTTTTTGTTTCCAGGGTGAAAAATCCTCATGAATGTCCGCCGCCCTGGGGCGGGCGGCAGGGTCTGTAAGACTCTTACTGACTAAAAACCACCCCGGTGTTCCATCTCACACCTACGCCGGGGGTCGCGAGAACGTACGATCCTTCCGCAACCCCCGACTGGTGCCGGCCCGCCACTGCGGGCCTCTTCGGGTCTGGGGGCTACCCTACCTAACCCAAGGGGATTTATTCTAAAAAGTTCATACTAATCAATATAGGATGCGGGTTAAACTACAGGCAGCAGAATAAGAAAAGAAAAATAGTTTCATTTGTCACAGAAACCCGTGCACACAAAAAGATAATTGGAATAAAAAACCAAAAGATCTATAATAATCATACAACAGAAATAGTCGGGAGCTGCATGTCGTGACGACACAGCATGATGCTGTGCTATGGTCCCACGGCCCAGCCAAAAAGCCAGCCAGTCTAATAGATATACCAAAATAGCTAGCACTTTTTGAGTTTCAATAGAATAAGAGGCCAGCTTATAATAGTTTTTTAAACACCAGTTTGATACCTACGTATTTTGTAAAGAATGGAACGAACCAGTGTTTTTATATAATGGCTATCTCATCAATTCATCAAAAATCTCAAAGAAAAATAAAATAAAACACTCTTGTCTGAGAAAATCCTAGCCATTTACTTATGAGAGCCAAAGCTAAAATGATCTCAGTTCGATTAATTGCTGTATTGTTTTGTTTTAAACATGCATCGTGTAAGTACTTATTTTTATTATTATACTTATTCTTATTTTAATTAATTAATAAGGTACATTTTTATTAAAGCAAAATTGTTTGTTTATGTGCCGTGTATTTTCATATAAAGTTGAGTTTAAGTACTTCATTAAAATAACAGCATAAAAAGTTCAAGGTTGGGTTTAAAAAAAACCCTTTGAATGAATTGTTACCTACCTAAAATTCATCTTTTTGTCGTCACAATGTCATTTTCATACTTTTCAGGTTTGAAAAGACAGCTCTGTGAGACCGATGATGAATGCCTGAAAAACGCAGTGATTGAGCGGGCATACCCAAGGTCTGTGGCTGGTATGCCTGGTGTGGAGACCTCAGATCCTCTCCACATTGACGCTATCATTGCTGATCTGCCGAGTATCAGATACGAGCTGTTCAATGCCACGTTAACTGGTTTGAAAAACTGCGAGTTCGTGAAATTAAAGTAAGTAAATATACTTAATTATTTCATTTGAAATTTCGACTCATAATATTCTATGTTCTGACCCGCGTAAATCCTCAATTTCTTCATAAATAATGAATCCTTCTCATAATCACAATCAGCCTATTCCTAATTATCCCATGTTGGGTAGATGTATGTCTTCGAATCTTGAAAAAGTGGAAAAAATTGTGTTTTATTGGAGCATCTACACACTTGTGGGATCTAACACCCACTAATAAATTAATAAATAAATACGTTTTTATTATTTACTTCTGCTTGAGTAAAGTTTACAATGTTTTTGTATTGGCGTGTGCTAGATGACTTAGGGCAATTCATTTAATTATTTGTGTTTCGTATTGTTAATTACTTACTATTGTAAGTATAGAATCCAGTTCTTCTGACTGAACAGATAGCTGTGCTGCTGGGGAGTTTGTAGCGCCACTTCTTCTTCCCAGCTAAAGCACTAGGAAGTGATGAAGGGCGGGAGTTTTGGGGGACGGTCTTATGTAATTTTGACGTTTAAAAAGTGCTGATTCTCAGCTTAGTTTGAATAAATGACTTTTGATTTTGATATTTCAGCAACAAACGTGTCAGTGGATATACGTTATTTGACTATGCAATATCCTGCCCAATCCTCACTTTGCAAGCTCGGTATAACCTGAATGGGATTATAGATGAAATACCAGTAGAAGGAAAAGGAGAGTGTAAAATTATTTATGGTTAGTATTAATCTTCTAATGAGCTCGCGGCTAAATGATAACAGCCGCACGGTTCAATCAAAAGTTTATGCTTGGTGTTAAGGTTCGTGAATGGGTGACCATCCATTACATATTGAGACTCCACCATGCCTCGGAAAGCACGTTGGTCCCGGCTGGTTAAAATTCGTAGATCTTGGACAGTCGTTACAGCCAGTTAAAGCACAGATTACTAAACAGTTACTACGTAACAGATACTTCACTCAGTAGAAAATTTCCAATACCTATTGAGATAATAGCCTACTCCGTCGCCTCAACAACCACTGCATGCTAAAATGTGCCTAAATGCTCAAGCGTACAGTTGTGATTGCTTCGCACCGCGCGATCCTACAGCAATCGCAGTGAACCGAATTTGGACCGCAAGCGGTCCGAGAGCGCTCGCTCGAGCGGTAGGTAATTATAGCGCGCAAGTACATGGAGTGACGGAGGCCTGGTTAAAGGCCCAAAAGCCTGACAGCCAGTCTTACGAGGGGGTATAGAGTTACCCAGTAACACATGTTCTGCCTACAATTGTTTTGTTAAACTGAAGTATGTATGGGATTGTACCATGCACTGCCGTGAATACAAGTTATTTCATAGCTTAGTAAGGGTGCTGTTTGCAACACGGTAGGTGTTTCGTTAACTGGCATAAGTCTAGTAACTGGGTTGTGAAGGCAGTCGCTCCATGTAAAATACTGATAATCAGCTAGACTGGAAGCTGACCCCAAAATATTTGGGTAAAGGCTAGGCAGATTGATTGATTAATCTTCTAACGAATCAACGGTTTTTCCGACATTTTCCTATATCTTACGAGTTAAATTACAGCTATAAATAGATTTAAAAAAATATTCGGATTTATAAGACCAGACTAGTTATTGGAGACTAGAAAAATTTCGTAATAATAAGTTTTGGGAATATGGAATAGTTCAAATGTTGCTCATTTTTCCTATTCCAGATTCCCAAAACTTGATGCTACCTTCTATTATCTATTACTTCATGAAATCTTTGCTAATATCACAAAAGCAACTAAAATAAAAAATGGAAGAAAAAAAAATGTATCATAGAAACACGTCGTGCATAAAAAAAGATAAGTTATCTCGAATAAATCGTAATTCATTTGTTTTGTGCTAGGTATTTGCTTAGATTTTAACCATGAGATTTTTCTGTAAAATATTTTTTTTCTATTCCGTGATTATGATAATGCACTAAAGGCCGCAAAGAAAGCGGGTCGGTAACGAAAACCTCAATAACGTCCAAAATATTAGTGCTAGCTAGCTTCATGAAATTAAGACTGTATCACAGACAAGTTTATAGTGCTTAAATCAATGTCTTAAAAGTTCAAGATCATGAAGTTTATTATCAATAAAAGTAAGTTAAGTAAAAATTACCACTTTCACTAGATTTCGAAAAATGTGCTCCGGTATCAATTATGCAATTTGTACACGTTTTATTATTTTGTATTGTCACCACGAGCTGTTGATATCGCTGTTATACGGTTTGGCATACTTTCCACTAGATTTATGAGCTGATACTGAGGTTCTCTCGCTGAGCTGATATTCTCCCATTCCTCTAACAGTGCTTCTTTCAATTCACGAAGCGTGATTGAAGGGGAGATCACTGGCATACACGTCCCAGTTCGTCCCAGGCATGCTCGATAGGGTACAAATCTGGGCTACGTGCTGACCACTCCATGCTGTGTTAACGACATCTTCAAGGTAGTCAAACACTATCCGAGCTGTATGGGGACGAGCGTTATCTTGCTTATAGATAGCGTTCTCGCCCATGTGCACAAAAAATGGGCCAACATACTCATTTAAGATTTTATTCACGTATCTTTCTGCAGTTAAATGCAATTTTCTATCGCCACTAGCACGGTGCGACTTTTGGAAGAAATTCCAGCCTACACGTGTATGGAGCCTCCGCCGTATGGCACTTTATCTTCAATGCAAGCTTGGTTATAGCGCTCTCTTGGTCATCTGTAGACTCTTCGTCTCCCATCGTGCTTGTATAACATGAACCTCGACTCGTCCGAAAACATTACTCTTGACCAGTCATCCAGGGTCCAGTTCATTATTGTGTTCTCTAGCGTTACTCAGACTTGAATTTCGATGTTGCCTTGCAAGTTTTGGACCATTTGCAATCTAAATGGCTTCAAGTTTGCTTCAGCAAGACGCCGCCTCACTGTACAGGTGCTCGGATTGCTCCCTCCAGCACATCTGCTCTGCGCCCATCAAGCATTGTCAGAATTCTGGTACACTCTTCAGGGGTTAGTGGAATAGGACACGGTGGAGCAAACGGTGGAGGTCTGCTCGGCTTGGGCTGAGCACCGCCGTGTCCTCGTGCAAGCGATTGGCGGTGGCGAACTCTCGCGTCCGGTCCTGGTCCAGGCCATGGTACGGAGTGAGAGAGCTTGGGAAGCCGTCACCGCTCTCTGCGAAACAGTAATGTTCGCGAAAAAGGAGGCGGAACGCGTGAGGGGGGGGGGGGGGGGTAAAATTCGCGCCCTCACGCCCCTAGCCGCCGCAGGAGACGCCCTGGGCGTCGGGAGTCCCAAGCCGATTCCCGGCCACCGTAGGCGTGAGCTTATGGACGGCGAGCAATGGGCAGCTCGCCGTCCAAAAAGGACCGGCAAGCCCGGGTCGACGGCGCATTGTGTTCCTCAAAGAGGTGTCAGCAACAATGACGGGGTCCGCTAGGGCCGATGCCTGCCGGGATTGCGGGAAAGTCCGAAAGGGTTACCGTGGCCCCTGGCACAGGCAACTGAAGGAGCACGGGAGGGATTCAGTCAGTAAGAGTCTGACACGCCCTTCCGCTCCGCCCAGATCGGGAGAAGTTATTTGAAGATTTCCCACCTTAAAAAAAAGGGATTAGTGGAAATGAAAAAAAAATGATTAAATGAACTTGATCGAAATAATGAATTTCTGCACAAAAAATGCCATATTTATAAACGGAACCAAAAGTAAAACAAATGGTTCCAAAGTTGTTAAAATTTTACAAACCGTCTTTTATTTTATGGTTTTTTTAATAGATCACAAAAAAATAATGGTTTTACTCTTCGTATTTTAGTAATTAATTAAACTTTAATTTAGTTTTATTTTAAAAGGATTGCTCAAACATTTTAAAAGTTATCACGTTTTATTACAACCGACCCGCTTTCTTTGCCGAGTTCACACAAGTATTATATTTTTATTTGAATTATCTTAGCTTATCCGAAAACATTCTGGAAACAAACATAACTTCACGCCTGTTTTAAACGAACGTTTAGGTAGAGGTCTACCTATAGTACCTACCTACACCCACATTTGACCAGTTATGTTTAAGATTCGCCTCTATTACATATGTAATAGAGCGAGCCTATTTCCATCAACCGAGCACAAATCCAGTCTCCAGGTTGCTACTGAGAAAATCCTGATGGAGAAAATCCTGATGGAAAAAACCCTATGACATCCATTCTACTAAAGAAAGTAAAAAAAACAAGCAATAGGTACGATGAAAGTTACGCGATATCTTATGTGACAGTAGTTACAGCCACTTATTTTATATTTTACAGAGGATTACTACATATCAATTAGCGGGAAGCATGAGAAAGTGAAGGATGATGAAGGAAAGCAGCACATTAATATATTGGACTACACAGTAATCCCAGATTTGAAGGAAGGACAAGTTAAAGATCCTGAGTATACTAAATTGGTTTTCAGCAGCCATGATTCCTGTAAGTGAACATTGGTGCTTATACCTAAAGAAATATAAGTGGTGTTGGACTTAGCAATTAAAACTAAAGCTCAAAATTCTCCACATTTTAAATTTAATTTTAGTATAGTCTAGTGCAAAATAAAAACCAAATGCTTCAGATAAGTAGTTTAAAAACAACAGACAAAAAATGTCTTGTCTGAAGAATATTTTTAATGTTAAGATCTAATCTTGAATAAAAACGCAAGGTATTTTAATTATTAATAGCCCATTGTTTCAGCCTGTATGTATAGTAGAAAAAAGCATAGGTTGTTTTATTTTTCTCAATATTAAACGTAACTAAGTAATAACATGGTGTAGTTTGAAACAGCGACATCTGTTACTTGTATTGGGAACTAACAAGTCAGAGTACACTGAACGAAAACATTCTATAACCTCTGCGCAAAAAAATCTGTTGGGTTGGCTTATGTTCAGCCAACAATGTATGTAAATAATATACGTGTGTACTCTTTAGGTACTACGTGAGTGTAGAAATCCAAATGGTAATGAAAAAAAAAGCGCCCTTTGCGGAGCAAACGATAGGTTTAGGTAGTTAAAAAAGTGTAAACAAAAAAAACCACGTGACTCATACATGCTAAACCTTTTTTAAAGGTTAAAATCATATTATAGAGAGTCGCATATTAATAGGCTCTATTCTGAAACTGAATCTGATGAACTATCTGTCACGTTAATAATAAAGCGTTCAGTGGTATCATCAATAAAATTATTTTGTCAAATTTAAACATTTTCTGTTCTTCTTTTATTACATGACCCTCGTAATTTTTCCAATTCTTAGTAGTCACATTAGCTAAAGCCTCTGGCAAACGAATTTTTGGTCAGCCATTTTAAAAGTTTTATATTAGCAACGTTATCTAAATCGTTGTATTTTCTACAGACGACTTACGACAGATTACAAAATATTATATCATTATAATAAATCTAAAAAAAAAATGTGTTCAAGCAGTTACATCTACGAAGAGTATTTTAAGAATAAATGATAAAGTTTAACATACTATAATAAAGGAGGAAACTATCCTGTGATCGATAATAAATGTTATTTGGTTATAACGTTTTTTTTTAAACAAGAAAGTGTCAACTATAAAAAAACCCTTTTTACGATTTGTTTACCTTTTTTTTAACTACCTAAACCTTTAGAGTATAGGTAGTTTTTGTAGTTGCCTACCTATTAATAACAATTCATTGTTCATTATTTCCTTCCTTCTAGGTAATAATCGTGCGAGAATTATAGAAGAAATGACTCGAGATATTGTCATTGATGTCTTCATGAATAAATACATTCAAAACCTGAAGAATTTTCTCCATCGAGTTTCTATTGAAGATCTGCATTTTAAATATGTGCGTTGAATGATTTTAAAACCTTTAGGTTTTGTAAAAGTTTTGAAAGAATCAACGCATGAAAATATTTATCGTTTTATTTATTCCAAATTAGGCTTTGAATGTGAATTTAGAAGTGGTGTAAAATAACCATTTTACTACCTAATTGTAAAAACAACCAAATTGTAACACAGCTCATAAACAAAATCGTTTAATACTCTAAGTACTGGGAGAAAGCATGAGCCAATATAATGCGCACCTATTCTATTGATGATTCCCAAAACCAAACGCTTAGTTTTGAACTTAGGTACACGCACTTAAAATAAATAGCGTCGTGTAGACTGCCTATGTAAAGTTATAACAAAGAGATAATGAAAACGTTAATGAAAATGCTAATGAACTCAAAGCGGTTTCCCAGCAGCACATGTACCTCTGCATATTGTCAGGTGCTTTTAAGAAAAATAAATACTAAAAGTAAAGTAGGGCCTACACAAACGGGGTTCCGTAAATACTTATACAAATTTAAAGTTTTAACATCTGAGGGGCAATTCCCATATTTTTGAGAACGTTCGCATTCAAATCTCAGTCCCAATCTGTCCAAATACAGTAATACAATAATCACATACAATAAAGTATTATATTATTTTAATTGTTGTGAATGGGAGGACTATGTGGGTCATTGTTCCAGGTTTAATCATGTTCTGGCAGTTTGAGTAGTTTATGTGGCCTACCCAAATGTCCTTTCTTTGGTATTGTTCGTCGAATCGTTGAACTCCTTAAGTTCTGAGTCGAGCTGCACGGTTACTGACAAATGCGTGCACTGTATGGACAGGTCCACTCAATCTGTGTGGTTCTTTTCTCAAAAGTCCATTTCAGACACCGATCTGCATGGTCCTCAATGATTATGTCCAGATTTTATATACACATTGACATTAATGAATTTTATATACATATACTATGACAAGAGTATTTACTTTGTAAAGTATTATGCTATTATTTTAACTATTGTGAATGTGAGAACTATGTTGGTCATTGCTTTTTTTTGTATTTTTACTCTTAGTGTAATCATGATCTGGCAGTTTGAGTAACTTGTGCGGCCTACTCAAATGTCCTTTCTTTGGTATTGTTCGTCGAATCGTTGAGCTCCTTAAGTTCTGAGTTAAGCTGCACGATTGCTGACAATTGCGTGCACTGACTGGACAGGTCCACTCAATCTGTGTGGTTCTTTCCTCAAAAGACCATTTCAGACACCGATCTACATAGCCTTCACATGATCTGACCAAGATTCTGTCAGAACTTTAAAAGAGGCTGTGACCTCAGAGTTTGTTTCGGCCTTTCTTCTCAGAGTAGTCAGATAGGAAACGCCGACCTCATCTAGTTTAAAAAAAAATATGATTGACGTGTAAAAGTGTTTGTAAAAACCTACTTACAGAAATAAAATCATTTATCAATAATCCGTAGTTTCCGTACATTTTTGACATTGATTGCCGGTGAGACGAGTTTGCAACTCGATTTTGAACGTTTTTAACACTGCGGGTCACTAAACGCCCCCAGAAGTAATCACAATAAAACTTCTATTGTGGTTCGTTCAGTGTCCATCAACCGATTAGTTATGGAAATTGGCGCAAGTTATTCAAAGGAATAAAATCATGTTTTAATTATTTTTTTATCGAGTTCTAGGTATCATTAGGAGAGAGCGGCTTACAGCGGATAGCTTGAGGGTTGGATATCGTCAAATAACTTCTCCCGCTCTGGGCGGAGCGGGAGGGCGTGTCAGATCTTACTGACTAAAACCCACCCGTGTTCCTTCAGTTGCCTGTGCCAGGGGCCACGGTAACCCTTTCGGATTTTCCCGCAACTCTAGCAGGCATCGGCCCTAGTGGACGCCGTCATTGTTGCTGAAATCTCTTTGAGGCGCGCGTAGAACACAACGCGCCGTCGTCGACCCGGGCCTGGTTACGAGCGAGCTACCCATTGTTCGCCGTCCGCAAGCCCGCGCGCGGCCCAAGCGGCTAACACCTTCGTTATCTTTTACGATGTTAAACCTGCCTAAGGAAACATTAACTTATTTGTTTACACACGATTGTCAGTTTTTGACGTCTAAGTTTTTGTTCTATATTTTTTTTATTCCCAAGAACTGAGGTACAGTCACGAGCACTAATATGTATACACTTAGCAACTTCTAAATGTGATTTTCTCCTACTGTATTGTTGTAATTTTATGTTAAATAATAATAAATAAATAATCGTTTATTAACCAGCTTAAGTTCTTACATTTTCTTATAACTAAAGTACAAATGAACTACTCCTAAAATTAATGATATTTATAAGAGAAACATAATTTTAATACTTTGACTAGTGGACTCCACACTAGGTCGAGCCTGTCTCGTGGAGTCCTTGAGAGATTGGAACAATTTGAAAATTCTGGTCGACACTGTATTGTTAATGTATTTAAGTATTACATATTCTTCTTAAAAATTTTACGTAAAACAAAGTCAAAAATAAGTATGTACTTAAAAATTTAAAAAAATAAAAAGTTTGAAATACGGTGCTGTGTTGTAAATGTAGGTATTTACACAGAGCATGTAGCCATGGTATCATCATTAATTGAGCTATAGTAAGTATGTGATCAAGAGAATGATAAAGTAGGAATGTGCAAGTATGTGGGGTTAGGGAGGCCCGGGTGTCACCATTGTGTGGATCGCCCGGAGGACACGGTGGAGCATACGGTGGAGGTCTGCCCGGCTTGGGCGGAGCACCGCCGTGTCCTCGTGGAGGCGATTGGCGGTGGCGATCTCTCGCGTCCGGCCTTGGTCCAGGCCATGGTACGGAGCGAGAGGGCTTGGGAAGCCGTCACCTCCTTCTGCGAAGCAGTAATGTTCGCGAAGGAGGAGGCGGAACGCGTGAGGGAGAGGCAAAATTTGCGCCCTCACGCCCCTAGCCGCCGCAGGAGACGCCCTGGGCGTCGGGAATCGCAGGCCGATTCCCGGCCACCGTAGGCGCTGGCTTGCGAACGGCGAGCAATGGGCAGCTCGCCGTTCGATAAGGACCAGGCCCGGGTCGACGGCGCGTTGTGTTCCACGCGCGCCTCAAAGAGATGTCAGCACCAATGACGGGGTTTGCTAGGACCGATGCCTGCTAGGGTTGCGGAAAAGTCCAAGAGGGTTACCGTGGCCCCTGGCACAGGTAACTGAAGGAACACGGGTGGGTTTAATTTTTTTTATTTTTTATTAATAATAAAATAAAGTATAATTTATTTCTCAAAAAACTTAGTATTATTTTACAGAAAAGTTTGGCAATATTATTTTCTAATAAAATGGATGTAGCCACTCCACAGTCAGTAAGAGTCTGACACGCCCTCCTGCTCTGCCCAGAGCGGGAGAAGTTATTTGATGATTTCCCACCCACAAAAAAAAAATGTTGTTACCAACATAATATTTGTAAACCCATACTGTTATGAAATAGGTATTATTTCAAAGTTGCAATCAATATTCCACGAGAAAATCGCTTTTAAATTTTGCTAAGTGTGTACTTATTAGTCCTCGTGACTGTAGACTTCTTTGATCTATTTTATTAAGACACATAAGAATTCTGAGGGGTAATTCTCGTAATTTTAAGAACGTTCGCAATCTAATCTCAGTGTCAATATGTCAAAAATACCTCTAATTTCCCTACATATTTGACAAGTTTTTGACATTGATTGTCGCTGAGATGAGATTGCGACTAGATTTTGAACGTTTTTAATTACGGGAATTGGCCTGCTGAACTTTTACGAATGTTTCGATACGGAACGCGTACCGGACAGTATTTTGTTTTAGTTTATTTTTTAAACCTTTTGAAACTCGTTTAGTACCTAGATATAGTTTCGTTTGTATGTTTAATTTACACACACCTATTTAAGGATATAAAACGACGGTGTAGGAAATAAAATCTATTATTTTTCTCTGGAGCATCCTAAGAAGGAGTCGTGAATATGTCAGGACGAATATTTTTATTGTTCTGTGTTATAATTGGAGCAAAATCGGTCCCAGGTTGGTGTGAAGTTGTTTTATTAATATTATTTGGCTTTTAATATTATTGTCAGTATTTTGAATAAGAATAAGAATAATTTATTTGCAGAAAATATAGGTGTTACCAGTTGTAAAAGTTGGTGGTTAATGTACAGTCCATATTTTGCCTGCTTAGGGCATGCAGTTTCCTAGACCTTTGGTACAGGGTGGCAGGGACATCCGCGCACAACCTATTACCATGGATTCAGTAAATGATTTTGAACCCGCTACGTTAAAAAAATTCGTCATGTTTATAAAAAATATTGCTCTTTCATATATTTTTACCGCAGAGGTATTTATTGCACTTTTCTATAAAACAGCAGAATTCTTTTTGATAACCGACGAACAATTTATATGCTACGGGCTTTAAAATCATGAGCTGAATTCGTGGTTTCCTGCAACCCTATACAACGTGTAACATAATTAACGCAAGACCTCATACACCCCAATTAGAGTATTGAATTAAAAGCATTATACAATGACCAAAACAATATTTTTTTTTAAGCTAACTATTATTATTAAGAAAATCGTGTTGACCTTAGCCTTACTTTATGCATTTGAAAGTGAGTCTTATTGCCTTGAGATAAGATTGTATTTTCTTAAGCTCAACCGGCGGTCAGTATGGCAAAATACATAATTTTTAAAAAAAAAACCTATATTAATAGTTACTGAAAAGGATTCGGTACTCAATTGTAAACAAAATACTTTCAGGACTTGCGTTTATTCTGTTACACCTTGTATATAAAATGTAGCGTCACTTGTAAGATATATATAGTGTTAATTACATACATAAATAAATACTCAAATTGTCACTACAGTAATATTTTACGTCTTATTATTTCAGCACCAAAACTAACACTCTGTAAAGAAACAGACTCCGCTTGTCTAACAAAAACTGCAAACGTGATATATAAGCTAGCTATACCAGGAGTCCCGGAACTAAATATTGAAAACTTGGATCCCATGTATCAAGATGTAATACAAGGAGACCTTACTGGCATAAATTATAAGCTTTCCAACAGCACTATTGAAGGATCCAAAAACTGCGATGCGGTTAATATGAAGTAAGATTCAAATATATTAATTATAGAGCGTTTGCGCACTGCTTCTGATACGAATCCGAGTCATCACGATACGAAGTAGCAGTAGTACTATTTTTATCAAGGAGCGTGCATTAGATCGAAATTCCATCCATTCGAATTTAGAACATATCAATTTTAATTTTCCTTCATGATGCACCCTATTTTTTGTCTCAGCATCACCCTTTTTTTTGTTTTTTTGTGGGTGGCCATCATCAAATTTCTCCTCCCGCTCTGGGCTGAGCTGAGCTACCCATTACTCACCGCCCGCAGGCCCGCGCCTACGGTGGCCGGGAGTCGTCACGCGGCTCCCGACGCCCGGAGCGTCCACCGCGGCGGCTTGGACGGGAGACTCTCTCCCTCTCCCGTCCCGCCACCTCCTTCGCTAGCATGACTGCTTCGCAGAAGCAGGCGACTGCCTCCCACTCCCCCTCGCCCCGGACCATGGCTTGAACCAAGGCCGGGCGTGAGAGGTCGCCGCCGCTGCCGATCGCCTCTACGAGGTCACGGCGGTGCTCCGCCCATGCAGGGCAGGCCCCCACCGTATGCTCCACCGTGTCCTCGGGGCGATCATCGCAGTGGTGACACCCGGGCGTTTCCTCTCGCCTGATGATGTGCAGGAACCACCCGAAACATCCGTTTCCGGTGAGGACCTGCGTCAGGCGGTAGGTGAGGACGCCGTGACGCCTCTCTAGCCACTCCTCAAAGAGGGGTCTTACCGCAGCTATCGTGGCGTGCCCTGCGCTGGGTTGCGACAGTCGCTCTTTCCATGCCACCATGAGATCGCGCCGGAGGTCCGTCCGCTCCGCCGCGATTTGCCGCGGAAGCGGGGTTTCCCCCCGGCGTAGTGCCTCCGCGCGCCACTCATACAGGCGCGCGAAGAATATCGCCTCCAGATCCCACGGCGGCAGTCCGGCAAGGAGGCTTGCCGCCTCGCCCGAGATCGTGCGGTAGCCCCGGATCAGCCTTACGGCTACCACCTTTTGGGGCGCGTTCAGATAGTGGGCGGCTCTCCGCCGCAGTGAACGTGCCCACACTGGGGCCCCATATGTAGCCATGGACCGCACGACCCCCGCGTAAAGCCTCCGGGGACTTTCACCCTAAGGTAGACTGGTAGAAAATACCTAAGACATTAAACCCGCCTCTGTACGGTTATTTTATACCCGATTATAACTCGGATCCCCAGTTCGTAGTCGGATCGGATTCAGATTGCTTTTCATCGTCCATAATAAAAAAAAGAAACATAGAAAGCTTAATTAAAATAGTATAAGATGAATAATTTTTTTTTGTATTTCAGACTTGACTTACAAAAGTCAAAGCTAACTTTATATATGAGTTGCCCACTTCTCGCCATGAATGGTGTCTACGAGGTGTCTGGACAAATCCTATCAATACCCATTGCAGGAAACGGAGACTACAGAATTAAATGCAGTACGTTGTTTCACTTTTTTATTCGTTGCTCTGCTAGTTGCTCCTGCACAGTATAAGTATTTAAGCATAATCAGTCTATAATGTTCCCACTGGTGGGATATAGAGGGGAGTGGGCCGTAATCTACCATGCGGGCGTCGCGTCGTGCGGATTGGTAAATGTCACATGTCTTCAAATATTTTTTGCTAAGACACGATGTTTTCCTTTACCGTTTTGAGACCAGTGGTAAAGAAAAATAAATTACACAAAGTAAAGCGCCTGCCCGGGTTCGAACTCACGACCTTCAACTTGTAAGTCGAAGCCGTTACCTCTGGATCACCACTGTTCCTAAGTACACGTGGTTTTTCACAAGATAGATTTGAAATAATTAATCCGATTTGCTAGCTTTTAAACGCTCGCACATACCAGGCGAGCATGGTACAAAGGGAGTAGGCATGTACTTAGCAGTGGGTTGAACAAGGCTACCAATGATGATGTGGATACAGCGCCCAGGAACATTTTGATGTCTGATACAGTTGACTTAAAGCTTTTTCCCTTTAATTCCATGGGTTTTTTTATGAAATGAAATGTATTTATTTGCCAGAATGTAGGTTCATACTTAATAACACGGTAAAATAATTTTAGTCTCACTATATTCGACTTATCAGTCAGTCGTGCAAATATTTCTAGTAAGTACATGCATAATAATATCATTAAATTACATCAATATCATTAGTCATACACAACATAATCTTAATAAAATTTACAGTCTTGTTTCGTTAATATTAATTAGACACATTTCATTATAAAATATATTAAATTAGTTTATTATTAGATTATAGCTCACAGTTAAGACAGTTCATCAATTTATTGATTAGATTTATAAATATTGTCACTAATTAAAATGTAAATAAAGTTCGTACATTTGTGTATCTAAACATCACGTCTGCTTAAAATTTAAATAGTCATCTATTGAATAAAAACATCTGTCACAAAGCTAATTATCTTATTAAGCTTTATCCCGTTTGTGAATCATCTATTAACGAATACATTGAAGAAAATAATCAAATATATTTTTATATTAATTACAGAAGACTACTCTATTCAAATCGATACTAACACAAAGATCAGACAAAGGAAGGATGGAACAAAATATATATCTATCAAGAATTACCAAATAAATAGTGAATTGAAAGGAGGGATGGTTACTGACCTTACCAACTTGTTCAATGGAAAACAAAAGGAATTGGGTAAGAATTAACTATTTTTTTATATGTAAAATCAGAGAAATATTACAGGGTTATTGTTATAACACCATCAACCTCTTAAGGGGTCATTGTACTCATCATTATGAACAACTTTTACTAAGGGACCAAATATGAAATCGCGAAAAAAAAAACAGCTGGTCCCTACATTTTGACGAGTTCTGCAAACACAAATTTAGGGAACAGCTGATCCCCGGTCACCAGGGAGTGTGGAACCGGCAAGAGATGTCGTGCGGTGTCCCACAGGGATCGGTCCTGGGGCCGCATCTGTGGGATATCGGCTACGACTGGGTGCTGCGCGCCGACCTCCCCAGCGGCGTCAGCGTGGTTTGTTACGCTGACGACACGCTAGTCCTAGCGCAGGGGAGGTCGCACCAGGCGGCGGCCGAACTAGCGACACGCGGGGTTGCGACAATCGTCGAGAGGATCCGGCAATTGGGACTCGAGGTGGCCCTGCACAAGTCCGAGGCCATGTGTTTTCATGGTCCTCGGAACACGCCACCGTCGGGTTCCCAAATAACGGTAGGAGGGGTTCACATCGGCGTCGAGTCGACGATGAAGTACCTGGGACTCGTCCTCGACAGCCGGTGGAACTTCGTGGAGCATTTCCGACGTTTGGCTCCCAGACTGGAAAGGGCCGGGGCTGCCTTAAAGCGGCTCCTGCCCAATCTAGGGGGGCCAAACGCCTCCTGCCGGAGGCTCTACGCGGGGGTCGTGCGGTCCATGGCCCTTTACGGGGCACCGGTGTGGGCGCGTTCCTTGAGGCGGCGGCCAGCCCGCTGGTTGAATGCGCCCCAAAGGGTCATGGCCATCCGGCTGGTCCGGGGATACCGTACGGTCTCCGGTGAGGCGGCGAGCCTCCTTGCCGGATTACCGCCATGGGATCTGGAGGCAAAAGTCCTCGCGCACGTTTGGGAGTGGCGCGAGGAGGCGAAACGCCGGGGCGTAGCTCCGCTGCCGCGAGAAATCACGGTACAGCGGACAGAGCTCCGGCGGGATCTCAGGGCGGCATGGAGAGTGCGATTGTCGCAACCCAACGCTGGGCACGCCACAATTGCGGCGATAAGTCCCCTCATTGAGGAGTGGCTAGAGAGGCGCCACGGCGTCCTCACCTTCCGCCTGACGCAGGTCCTCACCGGACACGGTTGTTTCGGGAGGTTCCTGTTCCGGATAAGGCGGGAGGAAACGCCCGGGTGTCACCATTGTGTGGATCGCCCGGAGGACACGGTGGAGCATACGGTGGAGGTCTGCCCGGCTTGGGCGGAGCAACGCCGTGTCCTCGTGGAGGCGATTGGCGGTGGCGATCTCTCGCGTCCGGCCTTGGTCCAGGCCATGGTACGGAGCGAGAGGGCTTGGGAAGCCGTCACCTCCTTCTGCGAAGCAGTAATGTTCGCGAAGGAGGAGGCGGAACGCGTGAGGGAGAGGCAAAGTTTGCGCCCTCACGCCCCTAGCCGCCGCAGGAGACGCCCTGGGCGTCGGGAATCGCAGGCCGATTCCCGGCCACCGTAGGCGCGGGCCTGCGAGCGGCGAGCAATGGGCAGCTCGCCGTTCGATAAGGACCAGGCCCGGGTCGACGGCGCGTTGTGTTCCACGCGCGCCTCAAAGAGATGTCAGCACCAATGACGGGGTTTGCTAGGACCGATGCCTGCTAGGGTTGCGGAAAAGTCCAAGAGGGTTACCGTGGCCCCTGGCACAGGCAACTGAAGGAACACGGGTGGGTTTTAGTCAGTAAGAGTCTGACACGCCCTCCTGCTCTGCCCAGAGCGGGAGAAGTTATTTGATGATTTCCCACCCACAAAAAAAAAAAAAAAAAAAAAAAAAAAGGGAACAGCTGATTTTTGCGTGATTTCATAATTGGTCCCATAGTAAAAGTTGTTCATAATGATGAGTACAATGACCACTTAAGAGGTCGATGGTGTTTTACCAATAACCCTGTATATATTTTTGGCAATTGTACCGATGTTAATTATTCTGCCATCGTCACATTTTGACGGGGAAATGAATTGTTATACAAATTGACTACCAACTTGTAAAGTCCGTATATTCAAATCACAACTGTCTTTCTTTGACAGTTGTATGAAATGGCTGTAACACTGCAAATTGACATGGGGTGTCAATTACTTAACAACTAATTTCTTTGACTGTCCATCCGTGCTAAAGCAACATGCAATGCAACATGTTGCATCTGGCATTTCTCACCACCAAGGTACCTACCAAGAAAAATTATCAATGGTTGCGATGATTTTAATTAACGTAACATTTGCAAATCCTATTTCGAAAGATTGCAGCAATAGGACTTGATTCGTTTGTAACATATATGTTTTAATATTTTCGTCCTCTTACTGTCATTTCTCTTTGTTTTCCTCTTATCTTTAAAGTGTACTAGACATCTATTTATGAAGACAGATTTGCAAGAGGTAACAGAAATATCAAAATCAAATTAATACTTATCATAAAATATAAAGATTTTAATTTCCTCATCAAGCATTACTTTTCACGACAATATTGTTTGAAAATCTTCCATTCCATCATTCCATTTTCTTCATTCATTTCTGTTTTCTCCTAAATTAAATATCTTAACTGATATACCCTCCTAATCATCTATCATTTGGTGATTAGTCAAGCATTTTGTTGCCCTGCGTTAATTGCCACTTACCTCACTTAAACGGAGCCTCGATATTATTCGGGTCAACGATTTTCAGCCCTAGTAACCGGGCCAAGGTAACGATCCTGTGGCTTTCCTAATAATATACTTACTATGGGTAGGCTGGTGGCGATATATTAGATTAAGTGGAATATACTGAGCTAGAGAATAAAACCTTTCTTTGACTTTCGCGACAATGGGTTTTTATTTGACTTGACTTGGTTTCCGTACATCATTTACGTGCTAAAATCAGCGTCGTGCTGTCCCCCATTGCGCAGAATCATGCTGAGTGGATGGCTTCTTGCCAGTCACGACGACGTGCAGCTGCCGATTATCTCTATTTCGTTTTTTTTTTCTTTGTTATTCGAGTTAGCTGACCTCTTTGTATGCACGTGGTTCTGTGGCAAATAAACCTATTTTATTTTATTATTTGTGTATGAGTACGGGGTGCTAACACATGTCCAGGTCAGCTTATTTGATTCGGCAGTATTTGTTGAACAACAAAGCCCACCCGAGGCAATTTCAACATATTTTTGGCTTTCATTAGGCTCGTGCCGATCGGTGAACTCCGTTCGGCATCTACCCTCGCTGAATCATGTTAGGGCTCAGCACAATTTGAGCTAAGCCGAGCGGCTATTTCTAAATATACAAATACATTACAAAACAACAACAACATCAAACATCAACAACATATCAAGTCATGTCATCGACATTACATTACATACATTATTTATTATACATACTATGTCGATTCTATATCGATTTTTCCGCAAGGCTGAGCCGAGCAAGTGTATAGCACCCCTTAGAATTGGTTTTATGATAAATTTTTGCTAAACTGACGTAAAATGATAGGTAAATATTAAAAGGAACTAGAAATTTTTAAAACCGTGCATTCTAGGCAGTGGTGGCCCAGTGGTAACGGCCGCGACTTACGAGCTGTAGGTCGTAGGTTCGAACCCAGACAGGCGCTTTACTTTGTGTAAATTATTTCCTCACCACTGTTCTCAAAACGGTGAAGGAAAACAACGCGAGGAAACCGGCATGTCCTAGATCCAAAAAAATCGAAGCCATGTGACATCTACCATCCCGCACTAGGCCCGCGTGGTGGATTACGGCCCACTCCCTCTCACCGAGAGAAGGCCCGTGTCCCAGCAGTGGGAGCATTATAGGCTGATTATGAATCTAGGCATATCAGAATATGAATGAACACGTTTAATGTTAAATTACACTGGTTTTTTGAAACCGGTTTTAACAATGGAAAAAGGACAAATCCATAACTTTTTCGAGTAGAAAAATTTTAGTGCCTTTAATAAACTTTGCAAACTTTCATACTGACTTTACTTTTTCAATTTCCTTACTTTTCCCCATAAATCTAAGGCACGGGCTCACTGTCTCAGCATACATAAATAATTCTTTTGCTTAATGGACCTTAAGAATGTTTATGACTGAAGTTTCCCCGGCCGTAAAGTGAAGGTAGTTATTTTTATTGTGTTCCTGCCTTAACGGTTTAGTAAAACTGCAATAATGTTGGCAAAGTAATAGAAATGAAGATATGCTAGCATAGACTGCTAGCAAACCTTTTATAAAGTTCCAATGAGATAAAAAATATAAAAGCTCTTAAGGCGCCTCACCGGGAGCATTCGCCTATAACGTAACCATTACCCGCGGCCTAGTCGTGTTACTTCTACCTATTTAACTCGTGTCCCGTTTGCACAACTCTACGAAGACTCAGGACATCGTAGAGTACATACGGGTGAAGACCAACTGGACCTTGAGGGTGGAGAAGTTGGAGGGGCGCCATGACACCAATTTCAAGTCGTTCGTGCTGCGCGCTCCGACTGACTATTTGATGGCCTTCCTCAAGGAAGAGTTTTGTCCGAAAGGTGGGCTGTATCGGCGGTTCCGCGGCCGGCTACGCGACACCTCGCAGTGTAACTCGACGCCGTCACTTCGTGTGCAGTAGTCTTTACTTTTAGATATGTATTAGTTTATAGTTATTGTTTTATGCTTTATTGTTTTATGCTGTATTGTCTTTTATGGGCCTTAGTTGCCTGAAATAAAGGATTATTATTATTATTATATGTATTAACCTATCCTGCTGGTTTTAACTATATCTCTACACTACCTAGCAGGTGATGGCCTGCACAGTCTAGAATAGAGAGATCTAGAATCTTGTATTCTTACATTACAGGCGAGTGCTCCCGGTGAGGAAGCGCCTTTATATGTACACTCACTGATTTTGAACAAACAATTGAAAGCTATGTACGTGAGAATGGTGAGGCGACTAAAATTCAGCATAAAACGATATTATTTAAAATACGTTTAAAAAAAGTGAAAAAACACTTAACCGTCTTAGCTCATCACCGAGAAGTAAAAAAAAACGAAATCTCAAACTATTCCAAAATCAAATAAAAATAGAGCTTCTCACTTGCTAACGTTTGGATAAACACCAAAACATAAAGCTTCCTACTCGTATCCTCATGTATAAGACTGAGTCCACCGAGTACGATCCGATAATATCTTACAACGGGTATTTTTCCTCAAAAGGAAGGATATGTAGCTTTATTAGGATAAAGCCTTCCTTCTGAGGAAAAAATCCAGGTCAGCCGGTATAGGTAGGCCTGTACCGGGTGACCTGGTGATATCAACGACCTTAATTGTTGCCTACCACAGTTTTGTAATATATTTAGAATATATATTTTTCATTTTACAGCCGAAAGTGTTCTTCAATTTATTAACAAGAACTGGAAGCCTGTTGTAACGGAGCTTCAAGCACCAGTTATCAACGCTACCGTTAAGAAGCTCGTCAAGAACTTCAACAAATATCTGAAGACTATCCCATTGGAGAAAATTCTTCTGGATTTTTAATTTATTAAAATTTAAAAATAAATTAGAGGATTAACCTATCTATATATTTTTCTTTACTTCTTCGGTACTTGAGTTGCCGCATACCACCAATACCGATCACTATAGGTAATGAAAGACCCGCCGGTGTTGAACCGTCTTTGCTGCATAAACATGCTTGGCTGACAAAAGCTAAAGCGCGGTCACTATCGGACTGCATAGAAAAGAAAGAGAAGCGTGATGACACAAAGCTGGTAATTAATTGCAAAATATGAAGCAATTCTCTATTTACAAAAAATCTATTGATTGGACTAAAAAATTTAAACACTAACACGTTAATTATGAAGCTTGATACACAATCTGAAAAAAAAAATAGAATGATTGCATGTATATTAGTATGGGTTTTAATCGTTAAAAGAAATTTTGAGAGGTATCATCGTGACTTTTTCTATCGTACCAAATTAGTTGTATTATGTTAACAACACACTATCTAACTAGCATGTATCCTGAAGAATATCATATATTTTTCTGATTCTGTTTACTGTAGTGGATCATATACTTTTAGGCATTATAAAACTTGCGTTTAGGTCTTGTAGTCCCCTTTTACCTCACTGGAAAAAGTCACTGGCTCCTGAAATACAGGCCCTGTAACCTAGCTCTGAAGTCTGAATTTCTATTTTTGTTCTGTAAACAGTGTTTATACTAACCAAGAAAACTGGAAAAAGTCACTGGCTCCTGAAATACAGGCCCTGTAACCTAGCTCTGAAGTCTGAATTTCTATTTTTGTTCTGTAAACAGTGTTTATACTAACCAAGAAAAAACAAAAAAAAAACAATAAAGAACTTTATTATTATTTATTTATTAAGACTTTATGCACAAGTAAAAAAATACTGTACATGTTTTACACACATACACATTTCTTTGGCATGATTGTCTTGGCAAACTGATTCTAACTTGATCTAAGTATTAAAAGGTGTAATTAACACCATACCCATTACTAAAAGTCATTATCTTGTCCACTTAAATTAACACGTAACTTTAATAACACGTAATTTTAATAAAGTGCTATTATTGAACGTGTAACACCTTTTAATATAAATGACATCTTCCTAAGCAACTAAGGGCCAGTGCAAACAGCACAGCAGAATTATTCTGTGTTTAACTCAAACTCAAAGCATTTATTTCAATTAAACCATTTACAGGCACTTTTGAATTTTTTTGTCAAGTGGTCGGTAGGTCAGAAATATGAAGCTAGTTGCCCATTTTGCCAATTAAAATGGTGAAGCCAATTCGATGCTCTAATATGGAATAACAAAAATGTGTATTAAAATAATTATAGCTAATGTCGAATTTCGCTGCGTCGGCGCCTCGTGGCTGGACGGACGTCATCGATGCAGTTTCTATGCGCTCGGCGTAAACTACGGAATTGCAAGGTGGGCGATATCCATTAGGGATCCGTACTTAATAGGCGGCTAATGCCGCCATCATGTTCTTTGGTCATTACTTTGTTGGTCATCTTGTTTTTTGGCGCCAAAAAAACTTAGAGTTGTACATACGTGGTGCCATACAAGCACAGATGTGTACGAGCATCAGAAACTGGTCATTATAACGGGTGATTTTTAAAATAAGAGGGTACTAAGAGTATATAAGCATATTATTATAAATGATACAATTATAGTATTTATATACTTTACAGGGGCTTTTCTTTAGAATTTGTGTAAAACACGTTAATAAAACTGCACACGTAAACAATAAGTCTTAAGTTTATTTCTCTATTTTGAAATATAACCGTACTTCTTACACATTATTTTATAAAATATCCTGGAGATATTACTCGCACTGAGTCCGACGATCAACTGCCGATGTCCTGATCATTCATTCTAATATACGTGTGGCAAGTGTCGCCCCACCATTGCTCCGGAAGTTCGCAACGGAACAATAATGGCGCGACACCAGTGCTGCCAACCTACATTATAATCAGATAATATCTTTAATTTTAAGTAGGTAAACGTATAATTTGATTAGCCCTATTAATTAAATATGTTTTTAACAAATAAATCAACTAATAATTAAATTATAAATCAAAATAACTTATTTTATATGTAAATATGTACGTCTATCTTCGAAGCGACAACATCCGGCCGTCCTGCTCACGCATCCGTCCTCGGATAGCGTCCCAGTCTAGTGTAATTGCTGAGAACAAAGTAAAAACAATAAGTCACAATATTTTATAGATTTATGCTGCGATTACTAATTACTCCTCTCTTTGAATTAAGCGTCTACTCTACTATTCCATCAGCGGCCAGCAGAGAAAGACCTCAATTCAAAAGACCTGTTAACAGACATATGTTGGCATTTACAGGTATTTAACTGTTCCATCAGCGGTCAGTTATGTTTTAGGGTTTGCAGTTTTCCCTAGGCGATGCCTTTGGCCAACCCTAGTTGCATATCACTACAAACCCCAAACTCATTTGTTACAGATTTATTTTACACGGATAAATACTGTAACTTAAATTAATCCAAATACCAAAATATGTTTGAAGCAAATCCACTAGACAGCTTATAACAAGTAGTAGTAAATACTCTATAAGATAAAATTGTAATAAATTGAATCATTATTTGGGTTTAATATATACCTGACAACATCTTAGGCCATGTTCGAACCTTCAACATCTAGGTCTGCCAATTTGATCCAAGGTTTCATATTTTCGGCACACGTGGTCCCCTCATAGCACTTGCTTGTTCTTTCAGCGCCACGCATATCCTTTACTTTATAGCGATCATGACCTAATACTTCAGTCACCTGAAAAGGTCCTTTGAAAAGTGGTAATAATTTGGTACTTTGCCCGTCATTGGATTGACTGGGAATTCTTATAACTACCAAATCGTTGACGTTGTAACTGTGAGCTACTTTTCTTTTGGAATCAAAAGCCTGCTTTTGTTTGTCCGCACTGACTTGAATACGACTGTTGACGTTATTCCTTAATAACGTGACGTCAACAGATTGATCTTCATGTGCCAACATGTCAGCATCGGTTTGAAGCCGGTATCCAAAGAATACTTCACTGGGAATGGCTAAAGTGGTTTTATTAATGGTACTGTTAATACCTTGTTGTATACTGGTAACATTAGTGTCCCATTTGTCATAGCTGGTATTAGCACCCATACTTCTCAATGCGTCAAGGATGGTGCGATTGAAGCGTTCCACCTGACCGTTTGAGCGTGGAACAGCAGTAGCTATAACATGTTGTCGTATATTTTTGTCTTGACAGTACTTAACGAATAACTTAGACGTGAAAGAACTCCCAGCATCACATATAAGACGCTTAGGATTACCAAAAACCTTAAATATTTTGTCTAACTCGCTAATAACAACTTGACTTTTAGTGTTACGAACAGGAGATATGAATACAAATTTTGTAAAAGAGTCTACAGTTACCAAGAGGTAGGTATTTTTATGCTTTGTCTTTACAAATGGACCCAGATGGTCTATGTGAAGCGTGTGAAAGGGTTTTGCATATTTAGGTATAGGATACAGTTTGCCCTCCTTTTTGCCATGGATATTTTTATAGTAAATACAGTTAATACAATTTTTAATATATTTGGATACTACTTTCTTAATTTTGGGAAACCAATAACATGATTTTATTCTTTCAATTGTCTTATCCACGGCAAAATGGCCAAGGTCGTCATGATTAGCTCTAATTATTTGCCAAATACACTGTTTAGGGACAACCCATCGTCTACCGTAATCAGTCCGACGGTATACCTTATTACCTAATAACTCATACTCATTATACACCATCTTATTAAGCTCGGCCTGACCTGATTCTAATATTTCTCTGATTGCGCAAATACTTGCGTCTTGTAACTGGACTGACAATAACCAATCTGCTTCAGTAATAGCCAACACACTTTCATTGCTAGGGGTGGAATTTGTATCAACTGGATTTCGGCTCAAAGCGTCAACGTGTTGCATTTGAGCCCCTGGTTTGTGTATTATTTCAAAAGTGAACTCTTGTGTAAGTAATACCCACCTACCGATTCTAGAATTAATTTCTTGCTTACCTATTGTGTATTTAACAGCATTGCAATCTGTATAAATTTTAAAAGTGGATCCCAATAAATAGTGACGAAATTTTTGAAGTGCAACAACTATTGCCAAAAACTCTAACTCAAAGGAGTGGTACTTTTTCTCCTCATTAGAAGTCTGTCGACTATAAAAATGGATTGGTTTTTCGCCTGTACCAGTTATTTGAGTCAGTATGCATCCCATACCATCGCGACTGGCGTCAGTGTATAAAATAGTAGGTAATTGGGGGTCATATATTTTTAAAAAGGCATTATGCAACAATTCGTCTTTTAATTTATTGACCGCTGAAACTTGATCTGATCCCCATTCCCATGTGATATCTTTTTTCAAGAGCCTTGTTAACGGTTTTGCTATAAGAGCACAATTCATTATAAATTTTCTAAAATAATTAATTAGACCTAAAAATTGTCTTACTTGATGCACATTTTTAGGTTCAGGATAATTTTCTACTGCCTTTAATTTCTTTTTTCCTGGACGTATACCATCTTCAGAAATATCGTACCCAAGGAAGTTAACAGAGCTCTGGAAAAAGTGACATTTCTCCAAATTTATTGTTAAACCGTTATTTTGCAATATTGTTAATACTTCGTCTAACTGCCTAATATTTTCATCCACAGACTCTGTGGCTATCAATAGGTCATCCATGTAACAAATAACTTTACCAAAGCGTAGTTTACCCAAGACAGTGTTCATTAACCTTTGAAAAACAGCCGGTGCATTGCATAACCCGAATGGCATCCTTTTAAATTCAAAATGACCATCGGGCGTAATAAATGCAGTTTTAGCAATAGAATTTTCATTAACATTAATCTGATAGTAGCCACTTTTTAAATCAATAGATGTATAGCATTTACATCCTCCAAGTTTGCATATAAGGTCTTCTACAAGGGGCATTGGGTATTTCTCTTTAACAGTAATTTTATTTAGTGATCTATAATCAATGCACATACGTTTTTCGCCCGAAGGTTTATTAACTAACAAAATCGGACTGGCATATGCGGAATTACTATCGCGAATTATTCCATTTTTTAATAGGTCATCAATAATTTCCCTAGTCGCTGCCTTTTCAGATTCAGACATACGGTAGGGTCTATGGTACACAGGTTTATTAGTTATTAGTTCAATGTCTAACTCAACACAAGAAGTCTGCCCTAATGATTTTAAATCTTTTGAAACAACCCGAGGATATCTAGAAAATATTTCATTTAACACAGATATGTGTTGAACAGAATCAGGGTTAAACATAGAAGACTCTATTAAAGCGACGTGGTAGTTACTTATGGGGCAAAAAGAAAGGCTACTTCCTACGCGTACATACATAATTCTTTTATCCTCCGTAAAATTCCTACCAATTAAAATAGGACAGCCAGCTAATTCATCACAAATATATAGGATCACATTAAGCTCAGCATTATCAACCATAATATCAACCTGTGCCCCATGTGTGACCTCATAGCAAGAATCCGTTTTAAATCCTGTTAATACAACCGGTTTATTTAATTCGAAGATTGCAAGGTTTAACTCGCGTGCCAAAGAAGACGTTATTAGAGAACAACCACTGCCCATGTCAATAAAAGCCTGTTGTTTACATCCATTAATTACAACTGCCTTATAAAATTTATCCTTAGGTGTAGGTTCAACAATTAACTTGACTTCGCTATCCTTTTCAGGTTTCATTTTAGATTTAAACCTACATGCAAGCTCTAAATGACCAAATCTATTACACACAATACATTTGACATTATCCTTCTGACTGCAGCTGGTCTTTTTATGACCAGGTTCACCACAGCGAAAACATGTTATATTTGTACGAGCATTGGAAATAGAACTGTGAATTGGTACTCCATTAGAGTTGGATGAACTGTCCGGCTTTTTATCAACATTATTATAGAATAAGCGAGTTGAATTTTTACCGTGCAAAATGTTATGTTTCTGAACGGAGTTTTGTTCCGGGTTAACATGAATTTTCCCGTGCAAAAACGAGGCCAACTCATCACAGTATTTGAAATTGCCAGCGTCTGCTGCAGTGATTATATTTTTATCGCCAATCGATCCTACGATTACTGAAATAATATCTTGATCAGAAAATGACAATCTCATCTTGTCAATTTTGCCTTTTTGTACAAAATAGAATTCATATAATGACTGGCCATCCGAGGGTTTCGTTTGGACCAAGTCTTTTAGTAAAGAATACATATTACGCTTTATTTGAAAGGTGTCTAATAGTGTATTTCGCCAATCCTTCCATTTCCAGGTAGTCCAACGTGTTTTATTTTTTTGAAGTGAGTCATACCATGTTTTAGCAGTATTACGCAATTTTTGCAAAGCCTGATATTGTAGGACACGATCAGACCAATGAAAAGCACGCGCATTGGCTTCCACAACATTTATCCACATTTCAATATCGTCCACTAATGGGTCAAAATCAGGAATCACTGAAGATAATAGAACATTTTGGCTTACTGCGGGAGACGCACGCCTGGTGCGTCTCTTTTTCCTACGTCTGTGTCCAACAGAGCTGCTGCTGCTGGACGAAGGCGAACCAGAGCTTGACGACAAGCTACTCGTACGACTTATTTTTGACGCACTTCTTTTTCCTCGAGTGCGCTTGCGGCTTCGCGGCATTGGGGCGCGTTTCTTTACCACTTTCTGATGTAAAACACGTTAATAAAACTGCACACGTAAACAATAAGTCTTAAGTTTATTTCTCTATTTTGAAATATAACCGTACTTCTTACACATTATTTTATAAAATATCCTGGAGATATTACTCGCACTGAGTCCGACGATCAACTGCCGATGTCCTGATCATTCATTCTAATATACGTGTGGCAAGTGTCGCCCCACCATTGCTCCGGAAGTTCGCAACGGAACAATAATGGCGCGACACCAGTGCTGCCAACCTACATTATAATCAGATAATATCTTTAATTTTAAGTAGGTAAACGTATAATTTGATTAGCCCTATTAATTAAATATGTTTTTAACAAATAAATCAACTAATAATTAAATTATAAATCAAAATAACTTATTTTATATGTAAATATGTACGTCTATCTTCGAAGCGACAACATTTGACACGATATCTTTTCTCCACGTGATAAATTATTTTATTTCTATATGTAGGTTTGTACAAACAAACACATTTACACGTCAAATATATATTGAAAACTAAACGAGGTCAGCGTTTCCTATCGAACAAAAGATAAAAGAGAAAAGAAAAGCTGAAACAAACTCAGAGGTCACAGTCTCTTTTAAAGTCCAGACATAATCTTGGTCAGATCATGTGAAGACCATACATTTGGGTAGGCCGCATAAACTACTCAAACTGCCAGAACATGGTTAAAACTGGAACAATGACCCACATAGTCCTCAGATTCATAATAATTAAAATAATATAATACTTTATACTTACAGTAAATATTCATGTCATTTATGTAAAAAGATATAGATACTTATAGCAAAGAATAAAAGTAAAGTAGTTAGCAAAATAAAATAATAAAAACAACATTATCTGTGTAAATTAATTGAAACAGCTCTCAATCCCAAGCCTTTTTGTCCTCAATTTAGTCTTTAACAGTATAATAGGCTTTCTGGCATAGTTTCTTCTTTATAAAAGATTGAATTTATTAAGGCTTAGTTCTTGAATGTGCCTAGGAAGTTTATTATAAAAACGTATACATTGGCATATAAAACGAGCCACATAATGAGCCATCTATCTTGAGCCCGGTTGTAGGAACAACAAATTTGTGTTTGTTCCTAGTATTTATATTATGGATATCACTGTATTTTTTAAACAGATTAATATTTTTATGTGCATACAAAAGATTTTCATAAATATACTGAGAAGGCACTGTCATAATAGCACAGGCACCAACCGGCGATTATTCCTGTATGCTCTATGCAAGTACACCCAAGGACCACCCCCGGTTGGTGCAGGACTATTGCAGAACATGGGAACAAAACATATTGGGCTAAGCACCAGCAGTTACTGGAATACTTCCTTCCTCTGAGCACGTTTGCTCTTGTGAATCTCCCCTCAAGCCGGCCAATAAAGGCAAGAAAGAGGTGGGAGCTCTCTTCCTCGTCATTGTTCACTCCAGCCAGCCAATAAAGGCAAGCCAGGGATGAGGAACAAGTCTTCTCCCAGGAGGTAGGTGTGTCGTGCGTATTCAACAGAAATAGCGAGCAGTTTTCGAACGGCACTTATAGAAGGGCCCAGCAACACCATAAATCGTCAGCGTAGCCGATGTTGTTGACATATTTTCCGTCTATTGAGCCGCCGACTTTAGTGTTGCTGAGTCTCCCGATGAGTCCGATTACATACAGATTGAAGAGACAGGGTGAGGTTAAACCTCCTAGCCTTACTCCACACCTCAGTATGTATGCATCTGAGATCTCGCCCGCCCACTTTATGACATTAACTTGGTTGTTGTACCAATAATCAAAAATGCTAACGACTTCTTCAGGGAGGCTGGTTTCTGTCCTCATTTTGTAATATAGCACATCATAGGACACCAAATCGAAAGATTAGGAAAGGTCTAAAAAACAGGCGTAGACTGACGTAGACGGAGTATTTCTATCAGTGTAGTACCAGACAGTGTGCTTGAGGCGAAGAACTGCCGTTTCTGTCGACAGCCCACGTCTAAAACCGAACTGAGCGTCGTTCAGCTTTATGTGACTGTTCAAAATACGATCAAGCAGACTATCTAGCACTTTGGCCACGGTAGTAGCTAGCAAAATGGGCCTCTAATTGCTGTTATCTGACGCATCACCAGTTTTATTTTTGATTATTGGTACAACCACGGTCTTCATACATTGATCTGGCAGGTATGAGTGTCTTAAACAAAATGTAAAAACATAGCTAGCAGCCTCGGCAGATGAACCCTTGCATGACGCAAATGCTCGATACTAATGCTATCGTGTCCTGGGGACTTACCCCTCGTCATATGGTTTATAACGACCGATATCTGCTTAGCAGTAAAAGCTGGTAATACTGCCGGCTCACGCGAATTTTGCCTGCTTTCACCAGTATTGAGCATCCCCGGCACACAGGAAGGAGGTTCAATCTGAAAGAGACTCTTAAACATGTTCGCAATGTCACATGGCTCAGTTATGGTTACTCCATTTAACATTTAGAGGGGCAGTGGGTTTACTATTTAGTTTTCTCGTCCCGTTCCAAAGTCCATTGAAATTATTGTCTGCGTGTTGTGATGCGAGAATATCCATCTTAATTTGCTCAGAATTATTTTGACACCATCTTAGCTTAGATTTAAAATGAAGCCGAGAGTCCACCATGTTGTCATAGATAGGTCCACTTGCCGGCTTACCGTAAAGTAACCACGTTCTAAAGTTTAGCCTGGCAACCTCGTGAACACCACGAACATGCCAATTCCAGCCTTTTTTTTTTTTTTTTTGTTTCCGGTGTGGAAAATCCTCATGGATGTCCGCCGCCCTGGGGCGGGTGGCAGGGTCTATCAGACTCTTACTGACTAAAAACCACCCGGTGTTCCATCTCACACCTACGCCGGGGGTCGCGGGAACGTAGGATCCTTTTTTTTTTTTTTTTGTTACCGGGGTGGAAAATAATCCTCATGGATGTCCGCCGCCCTGGGGCGGACGGCGGGGTCTGTCAGACTCTTACTGACTAAAAACCACCCCGGTGTTCCATCTCACACCTACGCTGGGGGTCGTGGGAACGTACGATCCTTCCGCAACCCCCGACTGGTGCCGGCCCGCCACTGCGGGCCTCTTCGGGTCTGGGGGGGAGTGAGGTGTTTGACTCCCCCCGCGACGTCTAAGAGGGGCGCGCGTGGAACACTACGCGCCACCACCTCGGGTCCTGGTGTGTGGGGGGCGACAGACATCCCCGAGTCCGTCGCCCCTGGACCCATTTAGGGGGGCTGGAAGAGGTGCGTTGTCCGCCTTCCGCCTTCCGCCGACGCTCGGTGCGCCTTCTGCGGACCGGGTGAGTGGACGAGATCTCCCTCTCCCTTTCCGCAGCCTCCTTCCTTCTGCGAGACCACTCTCTCGCAGAAGGAAACCACCGCGTCCCAGGACCCGTCGCTGCCGACCATCGACTCGACTACGGCCGGCAGCGACAAGTCACTGCCTACTTCTGAGATGAGGGCACGGCGCGGCTCCTCCCAAGCGGCACACTCTGCCAGCGTATGCCGTGTCCTCCCGGCAGTCGACGCAGTGGTGACACCGGGCGTCCGACTCCCTGTTTATGCGACACAGGTACTTCCCGAAGCAACCATGCCCCGAGAGCCGAAACCGACCCGAGAGCCGAAACCCGAAACGACAGGGAGCCGTGCCTTCTCCCGAGCCAGCGCTCGAGCACCGGCCGGACCGCCTCGATGGTGACGAGGCCGGCGGTAGGCCGAGAAAGCCTGTCCCGCCATTCCGCCACCAGGACCTCGCGAATCTGAGACCGACGCAGCTCCATGTGCCGCTGCATCGGTCCCTCGCCCCGCGCCCTCGCTTGCTCGCGCCACCGATACAATGACGCGAGTACTTTCGCCTTGAGGTCCCAGATGCCTATTCCAGCCTAACACAACATATTTTGGTTTTATTAAATTAACTGCAATTAGAACTAATCATAAATCATCATCAATCATCACTAATCAATAATGCGTGTGGTCTAGTTTATATCGCCTTAGGCATTATATACTGTGTGCGTTGGAAAATATACAACGGTAAATTGGTGATAGTTGTCAACAGGGGGCGTAGCTCAGATGGTAGAGCGCTCGCTTAGCATGCGAGATTATCCAATCGGAACCTTTTTGGATTTATTTTGTACTTTATACGTGACTTTCTTAGGTCACGATATTGTCTTGAGCAACTAGAAAGGCTGCAATGAACAGAATGTGAGGCTTGATAGCATTAGTTCCAGGGGGCGTAGCTCGGGTGGTACAGAGCTCGCTTAGCATGCGATTGGTACCGGGATCGATACCAGGGGCCGTACTATGACGTGTTAATTCCATCGTTGTTCCAGCGTGAAAGAGAGACGGAGCTATACATGACCGATATCACTATCTCTTTTTCGCAACGGAATCATGATGGAATTAACACGGCATAGTACGGCCCCAGACCTCTCCAGTACTATACTCAGTAGTACTCACTTATTTAGATGGTTCAATCTTATTATTAAGTAACTGATTCTGGTATACAGGGTTACTTGTAATTCGACGGATATCCGCCAGGAGCTGTTAGGGGGGCCAAAATGCAACAAATTGAACCCCCATAAGTATGGCCGAAATTCAATAGTTTTCGAGATGTTTGAATTTTACGGGTTTTTTGATTATTACCCAAAATTTGACATTAAATTCCAAATAAAAAAATACTGAATGCTTAATAATGAAGCTGGCACTTCAATTAAGATACGAACATTATTAAAAGGACCTAAGTCAGCAAAATAATTAAATGTCTTTTGGGTCGATATCGAAAATTAGCTCGTGACGGATATACGTCGAATTACAAGTAACCCTGTAATTTATGTCATATTGACGGAAAATACTTACAATTTTATTCTAATTTTCCTTGTTTTGTTTTTACCAGTCTTGTAAAATAATTATGTAGGCAGGTAAATGCTGTCTATGATAAATTTAACGTAAAATAAGGGAAACTGCCCTCAGTCTGACCGGGTAGATACCTAAAAAAGTTTTCATGCGAATTTTTCATAATTTTAATAGTTGCTACAAATGATATATTTTAACACATTTTTTTACAGAAGTGACTATAGTGGTCGCGCCTTAGCATGGCATCAGCAGTCATTGCCCTTTCTCTAATATCTCTTTGTAGGGGAACCCAAACAATAAACTATGTATAGCTTATCATTATTGGAACACGTTGAAGATCACGATAGATATTGATTGAGGACGTTAACGGACTTTATTATCTTTTTGGAAAAAAAAAATTTAAAAAATGTAGATGAGTCAATGACCACTATTGCCATGTCCATTGTTTTTCTATTGACAACACACTAATTGACTTTGCCACTTGTTTTAGCCGACGCAGTCCTGTAATTCGCCAATGAGAACTGGAAAGAAATTGCAAATGACCAAATACCAGTATTTATGGCAAATATCAAGAAAGTGGTCAAAAACGCCAATTAGTATCTGAAGACCACACCATTGGACGAATATATTGTTCAGTAAAATGAAATAATATTAGGATTTAATAAAATACTGTAAAAGAAATTACCAAAGGAATGGTATGTGGCCATAGTATCGGCAGATGTTTAGAATGATCGTGATGATAAAAGATATTAAGGAATTTAATTCATAAAATAATAGAAAAAAAATATTACATCGTATTAAAAATTATTATTATTATTTTAATTCCAAACTAATTAATTATTACTAATGGGCATAAATTAGTACTTTAATTTTAATATTAATATTTCTACACCGGCAACGGTAGTATATGTGAAGATTTTTATAAATATTAAGATCATATTGTACCATGTACTGAGAAATAAATTATATCTTATCTTCTATTAAGTTACTTTAAACCGACTTCAAAAAAGGAGGAGTTTATACATTTAATTACTTTTTTTCTAATGTTCTTTGAAAAAGCGTCTATGAGAATTAAAGCCCTAATTTTTCATTTCTACGTCATTTTACATGGTTGAATGTGAAGTCTATTTTCAGGAACAGGCATTACAAAAATTATTATGATAATGATAAATTAGTTTACAATGATTACAACTGTCTATGAATATACGGACAATATAAGTAGGACGACAATTTGCAAAGAAAAAAATCTCTGACTTTACATAGCTTACAGCGCCGCAGCCTCCTTATAAGCCCATTCCCACCGGCTTCCCTTCAGAAGTTTGGAACACAACCACTCTCTCAATGGCACAATCAGTACTTTTAAAAGTAGAGAAAAATTACAAAACGCCTACACTGATGGACATTAAATCAACAAAATTTGCTCTTTTACAACATATTGCTATAAAGTAAACCGCAGGAGCGATCGGCTTGTTCGCCGATAAAATCTCTTAGCAAAAGAACGTCATGACGTCACTTGAAGGTCACTACCCAGCCCGCCATATTAGAACTAAAGTAAGCCGACTCTGAGCGTCTTACTCGGATAATTGAGCGAGATGTATATAGGAAATATGTGCGCGCGAGCGGGATGGGTCGTTATCCGTCGTTGAATTTCGTATCGAATCGGACGAATGTTTGATGACATTTTATGTTGACATGAAGAAAATATAAATGGTAATGGTAAAATAACCCATGTATGTAATTGGACGAGATAAAACTGTTATACAGGTTTTATTTATGAGCATGTAACAGTATCTACATCACCACATGCAAGCGGCGCGACATACTGACGTCACGCAAATTCTGCATCGCGCAAGCAGAGTTTACCGCGCGACTAGCATATATACAACTTCCCGACATCAATCGTCGGCCCGCCCGATCAAGATGTTTGGCAAGCCGATCCCTTGGGAGAAGCATGCCAAATATCTGGGTATGACTTTGGACAGACGTCTCTCCTTCGCAGAGCACATAAAGGTGGTTCGTTCGCGAGCCGCCTTTGCTCTGAGTAGACTACATTCCGTCCTAAATGCACGCAGTAAATTGTCACTCAGGTGCAAACTGCGCATTTATACGGCATGCATCCGACCTATTATGACATACGCCTGTGCTGTTTTCGCACAGGCCCACCCCCGGCACATCCACAGGATGCAGACCCTACAGAACCGTTTTCTACGTAAAATCACGGGTTCCCCCTGGTTCGTTCGTAACATTAACTTACATCTAGATTTGAAAATCCCCACCATTCAACAATTCATGAAACGCGCTTGCAAGCGTTTCTTCGATACCGCTGGCAGCCATCGCAACCCTCTGGTTGCGAAGGCCGCCAGTTATGTCCCCTCTAGAATCAGTAGAATCCGCCGTCCAAGGCACGCACTGACCGACCCCGACGACCCCACCACCCTCCTCCAGGAAAGCAGTAGGGCCACCAGTACAGTATACAAACACAGACACAAAACGAAGTTCCGACCTCGCCGCCGAGGTGCTTCGCGTCCGCGTTCCTCCCCGATAGATTCCTCTTCCCCTCCCTTGATCGGATCCACAGAGCCAGCTGGTGGCGTAGCTGAGCCAGTAGTTTTACCCCTTATTATTAATGAACCCATTTTGATCCAGCCTGTCCCCAACTTGCTGTCCTTCCCCAGCGACGCCCTAAGCCGAGGTCCGTACCCCACAGGGGGTGCCCTTAGGTGATGGTCGCTTAGTTTATAATTAATATTATGCCCCTGGCTGGAGGCTTTGAGTTAGCTCGAAGGCACCACAGGATTGACCGGTTAAGCAGTCACGGCCTCTCAAGGCCAACTGCGAGATGCCATACATAAAAAAAAAAAAAAAAAAAAAAAAAACAATCGTCGGGCAGTTGCCCACCAGACACGACACCCGACTGGTCGAAGGATCCTCCCTTTTCTATGGAGGTTTGAGTGAACTTTACACCCTGTTCCTCGTGCCTTTAGAAGCACAAAAGCCTTTGTGCTGAAATTAGATATTACGTTCGATTCCTATTGGTAGGCAGGTAAGGGGTTTAAACAATATAAAGTTTTGTTAGCTCTTCAGGTATTCGGATGTTTTCTAAGTAAATGGCACTACGTTCTCCTTTAACTAAAATAATTTTTCATGTTAATTACATTACATTAAAACGACCATAGCCTGCATGCGTTGTTGATTGAATTTATATTTGAATTTAATAGTTAGCTATTTTAGAATTTATTGCTTGGTATAAAATAGTGATTTGTGTATTTTTTTAGTTGAACTGTGTTTATTTGTGTTGTTGTTGTGTGTAGTGAAAGCAGTTACATAGACGTACGTTGAAATTAGGTATTTGCGGTAAGTTGATAGTGTAATAAGTTGAAATTACTAATTTAGAGTAAGTAGATTTACAAAGTAGCAGGTCAGTAGGATGGCGGGTCTAATAGCTTTAGATTGCTGCTTGACAGATTATTTGCTTTGTGAGGAAACATGCTTTTCAAGGTTAAGTTTTCTGGCTTACCTCTCTCAATATTTCACCCTTCGCCACTGATAGCTTGCGAATGGTACGTAGGTACAAAGTGTAGCAACCTACCTATACTAAAACATATTAGCACTCTACATTATTTCTAATGGGGTGTTTAAACCAGCATCTGGTTTCACCCCCTACTGTGTTTCCCCCCTATCGTCATTCTGTACCCTGTTGCCATGCCCTGTGATAAATGCAATCACTCACATGTCGTCTAAGTCTCTGATCTAGTTGGTCAGCATATGATAAAAAGCACAATTAAATATGATTGACGTTAATGAACACTAACACGTACATTAATCAGTACATATCTATGTTATTACTAGGATAAAAACCTAATGAATATTAATAGATTTGAGTAACCTCAAACGTCTATCATCTTACTGAAAGCAATTAAAATAATTATTTCGGTATTTGTCGCTATATCGTGCTGGATAGAAAAGTTTACAAAAAAATATAATAGCAAAATAGATTAAAGAATTATTATTTTGTAGAGACATATATATATATATATACATATATACTAGATCCACTAACCACTACATCCAGACCGTTTTCTTCTTCTTCGCTTCGCTCATAACAGAGCGGTCGTAGTCACGATAAATTAGAAAGAAAGAAAGAAAAATTTTTTATTTGGGACACGCACAGGCAATAAATACTTGAACAGAAAAAAATAATACAAAAAAAAAACATTTAAAACTAACAAAATTAACATTAAAACTAACAATAACAAGAAAATCCTTATCCTTATCTATAAAAATCAATGCCACTTTTCGTTGTAATTTATAACTCAAGAATGGATGGACCGACTTTGCTAATTCTTTTTTTAGAATATTCCTTAAAGTACGAGGATGGTTCATACGGAGAGAATAAAAAAAAATGTTAGGCGGTACTTCGCGGGGTCAGCTAGTATAAAATAAAAGGCCTGTGCGAGACCAAAAAGGCTCCTAACTCAGCATAATGCTGCAATATTTTAAAATAAATACCGCAGCGCTGGTATTCTGATAGGGCCCGCTGTGATGCCACGTTGTTTGATGCAGGCATTTGCATTTTCTGAGAACATTTACCATAGTAATGTATATTTTTTTTATACCACCAGAAAGTAGAGATTTCAACGAAAAAAAACACCAACTTTTTTAAAAAAGCAGATATTTTGACGTGAGAATTTTCGATTGAAAATTAGGGTGCTTTTTCGATATTAAGTCAAAATAAGGTGAAAAAATGAATATTATAAATAAAAAAAATTACTGTATATTTGGGACATACAAAGGTAAGTTTTCACCAAATTTCGTGAAAATTTTTTTTTTTGCAAAAGATAAAAATAAAAAACCAAAAACTCGGTTATTCGAATTTTTTACATAAATATTTGAGGTTATGTGAAAAAAGTGTCGATACAAAAGTTGTAGATCTTTTTATTACCTACAACTTTGCTATTTAACTTTTTTTCATAAGACTTGCAGTTTTACCGGAAATCGAGATTAACCGTTTTTTACCCTTAAAAACTCACCCCCTCCCCCTTCCCGACCTCAGATCACCCGTAATTTATTTTTCCTTTCGTTTTTGTTATATTCTCTACCTTTTCCACTGGGTATCATCCTACTATAATTTTTTTTCACTTTTTACCATTTTAAAAATTATCGACCCTGGTCTAAAAAATTATCACGCTATGGGGGATGATCAAATAGTGACTTATGTTCGTGTTCTTCTATAGTTTACCGCCAATTGTGAAAAGACGAGCCAAAAGGTTACATTATTGCAGTTAGTTACCGATTTAACCTTTTAAATGATTATTATCACACTATACCTTTATGGAGCTAAGCAGACAATCATGACATATACAGAGTGGATTTTCGAGATGAGACAATAAGAGCACAGTACAAGAAAACAGTATTAAGAGATTGTCCTTAACTTTATGAAAGATTTAGATCTGCATTCACAGATTTTGAATAAAAAATCCGTCAGCAAGAAAATATTCGATTTTCACAGAAACTTTTTTTCATGCCAATCGATCATGTTTCTTGTAGGGGTCACAAAACTCTGTCGGACCAACTGAGGTTAGAGTAGGTAGGTAGGTAGTAGGTAGGCTGAGGGGGCATTTTTCACGGCATGTATCGAGCAGGGTCAGTTTCCCAGTGTGTGGAAGGAGGGGAGGCTGGTCCTGCTCAGGAAGGAGGGGCGCCCCGCGGATTCCCCGTCCGCATATCGGCCCATAGTGCTGCTCGACGAGGCGGGCAAACTTTTTGAGCGCATTGTCGCAAATCGGCTCGTCAGCCACTTGTGCAGTGAGGGGCCGGACCTGGACGACCACCAATTCGGTTTTCGTCGGGGGCGCTCCACCATAGACGCCATCATGCGCGTGAGGGCCCTGGCGGAGGAGACGGTGTCCCAGGGTGGGGTGGTGCTGGCGGTGTCTTTAGACATCTCCAACGCATTCAACACCCTACCCTGGAGTTGTATTCGGGAGGCTCTGAAATACCATCGCGTGCCTCCCTACCTCCGCCGTACGGTAGGGGCTTATCTGGAGGATAGATGCGTCACCTATCGGGGACGTGACGGTGCCGGTCGGCACCTCATGTCGTGCGGTGTTCCACAGGGATCGGTCTTGGGACCGCTCCTGTGGAACATCGGCTACGACTGGGTGCTGAGAGGCGAGCTCCCGTCGGGCACCGACTTGACGTGTTATGCTGACGACACGCTTGTCGCTGCCCGAGGGAGCTCGCACGGGGAAGCGACGTTGATAGCCACGGCAGCGGTGTCACAGGTGGTGAACCGCATCCGGCGCCTGGGTTTGGAGGTGGCCCTAAACAAGTCAGAGGCCATGGCGCCGGCGCAAGTCGGGGGCCATGAAACCATGGCCCCCGACTTGCGCCGGCGCCGGGATCACACATCATGGTCAGCGGGGCCCGGATAGCTGTCGAGTCCACCATGAAGTATCTGGGATTGGTGCTCGACAGCCGATGGGAATTCGGGCCCCACTTCCGGCGGCTGGCGCCCAAGCTGATGGGTGCAGCGGGCGTGCTTTCAACGTTGCTTCCTAACTTGGGGGGCCCGAGCGCCGCCTGAAGGCGGTTGTACGTGGGAATCGTGCGGTCCATGGCCCTGTATGGGGCCCCTGTGTGGGCGATGGACATGACGGCCGGCACTCTCGCCATTTTGCGCAAACCGCAGAGGGCGATGGCCGTCAGAGTCGTCCGCGGGTACCGCACGATTTCCTACGAGGCGGCTTGTGTCCTGGCCGGATCTCCGCCCTGGGACCTAGAGGCGAAAGTACTCGCGTCATTATATCGATGGCGCGAGGAAGAGCGGGCACGGGGGTCGAGGCCGGTGCAGCGGCAGATCGCGCTGCGCCGAGAGGAGCTCCGTCAGGTCTTGGTGGCGGAATGGCGGCAAAGGCTTCTGCGCCCTACCCGCCGGCCTCGCTACCGTCGAGGCGATCCGGCCAGTACTCTACGACTGGCTCGGGAGAAGGCACAGCTCCCTGTCGTGTAGGGTGACGCAGGTGCTGTCGGAACACGGCTGCTTCGGCAAGTCCCTGTGCCGCATAGACAGGGAGCCGGACGCTCGGTGCCACCATTGCGTCCATTGCGGGGAGGACACGGCGCAACACACGCTCGCCGAGTGTGTAGTGGGAGGAGCAGCGCCGTGTCCTCACAAATGAAGTAGGAGGCGATCTGTCGCTGCCGACCGTAGTGCGGAGGATGGTCGGTATCGCAGAGTCGTGGGACGCCGTGGTTTCCTTCTGCGAGGACGTGATGTCGCAGAAGGAAACTGCGGAACGGGAGAGGGAGATCTCGACTCCCTTCATCAGAAGGACGGACAACGCCCTATTCCGGCCCCCATGAATGGGTCCAGGGGCGTGGGACTTGGGGAAGTCCTCGCCCCCTATTTGATGGACCCGAGGCGAAGGCGCGCGCGGGTGTCAGCGTGCGCCTATGAGGCGATGCACGGGGTAGGTTAACACCTCACTACCCCGTGCAGGAGACGAGGCCCGGACAGACCGGGCCAGCACTAGTGTGGGGCTGCGAAAGAATTTGGATTCCCGAGGCCCCGCGCGCACGTGCGAGGAGACACCAGGGTGGTTTTAGCCGGTAAGAGTCCGGCACTTCCCTCCGCCTTTTCCCTAGGCGGAGGTAGTCCATGAGGATTTCCCCCCGTAAAAAAAAAAAAAAAGCTGCACTGGGCTGAATAGGGAACGAATATAGCAAATAGTTACAGATTTAACTTTAACTTTTGACAAATTATATAATCCTTTCAAGTATTCACGGGAAAGCCCACGTTTAACACTTTTTGGCAGTGAAAGTGTTAATGAGAATGCCCAATATCACGAGTTTTATACATGACCCTTATCTCTAGGCTAATAATAAAGCTAAAGAGATTGTTTGTTTTTTTAAATGTTTGTTGTTTGTTTGTTTGTTTGAATGCATTTCGATTTTAATAAATATTTTTGCATTTAATAACCGGGCGCCTTGCGGACTCTCCGTCCGCTTACCGGCCAATCGTGCTGCTCGACGAGGTGGGCAAGCTCTTTGAAAGAGTCCTTGCAAAGTACCTCGTCGGGCGGCTAGTGCGGGTGGGTCCGGATTTGGCGAAGAGCCAGTTAGCGGTGTCTCTAGACATCGCCAATGCCTTTAATACCCTGCCCTGAAGTTGCATCAGGAAGGCAGTCAGATACGTCCATCCAACGTTCGTGGGTTCCCACGCATCTGGACCCTGAACGTAGTGTTCCACGCACGCGCCTATTAGACGTGGCGGGGGGAATAAAACACCTCACTCCCCACTCCCCCCCCAGACCTGAAGAGGTCCGCAGTGGTGGGCGCACCATTCGGGGGTTGCTGAAAGATCGTAAATTCCCGCGACCCCCGGCGTTTTTAGTCAGTAAGTGTCTGACAGACCCCGCCGTCCATCCATGAGGATTTTCCAACTATCTCGGTCACCAGAGAGAATAGAATCGGCGAGAGATGTCTTGTGTAGTTCCACAGGGATCGATCCTGGGGCTGCATCTGTGGGATATCGGGTACGACTGGTTGCTCCTCGCCGACCTCCTCCGTCCTCCTTTGCTACGCTGACGACACGCTGGTCCTGGCGCAGGGGAGGTCGCACTAGGCGGTGGCCGAACTAGAGACACGCGGGGTTGTGACAATCGTCGAGAGGATCCGGTAATTGGGACTCGAAGTGGCCCTGCACAAGTCCGAGGCCAAATGTTTTCATCGTCTTTGGAATGCGCCACCGTCGGGTTCCCAAATAACGGTAGGAGGGGTTCACATCGGCATCGAGTCGACGTTGAAGTACCTGGGACTCGTCTTCGACAGCTGATAGAACTTCATGGAGCATTTCCGACGTTTGGCTCCCAGAATGGAAAGGGTCGGGGCTGCCTTGAAGCGGCTCCTGCCCAATCTAGAGGATACAAACGCCTCCTGCCAGAGGCTCTACGCGTCTACACGTCCATAGCCATTACGGGGCACCGCTGTGGGCGCGTTCCTTGAGGCGGCGGCCAGCCAAAGAGTTTTGGCCACCTGGCTGGTCCCGGGATACCGTACGGTCTCCGATGAGACGGCGAGCCTCCTTGCCGAATCGCCGCCAATGGATCTGGAGGTCCAAAAGTCATCGCGCGCATATTGGAGAGGCGCGAGGAGGTGAAACGCCGAGGCATAACTCCGCTGCCGTGAGAAATCCCGGCATAGCGGACAGAGCTCCGGCGGGATCTCTTAGCGACATGGAGAGTGCGACTGTCGCAGGAGTGGTTAAAGAGGCTTCACGGCGTCCTCACCTTCCGCCTGACGCAGGTCCTCACTGGACCCGGTTGCTTCGGGAGGTTCCTGTTCCGGATAAGGCGGGAGGAAACGCCCGGGTGTCACCATTATGTGGGTCGCGCGGAGGACACGGTGGAGCATACGGTGGAGGTCTGCCCGGCTTGGGCGGAGCACCGCCGTGTCCTCAAGAAGGCGATCGGCAGTGGCGATCTCTTGCGTCCGGCCCTGGTCCAGGCCAAGGTACGGAGCGAGAGGGCATGGAAAGCTGTCACCTCCTTCTGCGAAGCAGTGCTGCTCGCCAAGGAGGAGGTGGAACGCGTGAAGGAGCGGAAAAGTTCGCGCCGTCACGCCCCTAGTCGCTGCAGGAGGCGCTCTGGGCGTCGGGAATCCCAAGCTGATCCCCGGCAACCGTAGGCGTGGGCTTGCGGACGGCGAACAATGAGTAGCTCGCCGTCCAATAAAGACCAGGCCTGGGTCGACAGCGCGTAGTGTTCCACGCGCGCCTCAAAGGGATGTCAGCAACAAAGACGTGGTCCGCTAGGGTCGATGCCTGGCAGGATTGCGGGAAAGTCCGAAAGGGTTACTGTGTTTTAGTCAGTAAGAGTCTGACACGCCCTCCCGCTCCACCCAGAGCGAGAGAAGTTATATGATAATTTCTCACCCACAAAAAAAAAAAGATAGCATTAGTATTTTATTTTTTATAATTTATGTTTTACAAGTTTCCCATGGTTTAATATTCATAAGGATGCGTATACATTTCTTTTGCATGATAAAAACGTCAATTACTAATAATAAAAAAAGATAAATAAACAAGAAATATCAGAAACATTATCAATCTTGCATTTAAGCTGTCTGACTTATTCGCAAAATGGCATTTAAAAAGAACCAGTTATTATAATTATATAATAATAGGTACTGAAGCACGTTATTAGAAGCATTTTCATTTAATCCATTGGGTTCCATACGTCAGCATGAAAAGTGATAATCTTACATACCAACATTATGGCATTCATCTAGATAAGTCATATCAAAACCTTTTTGTCGAAAAATATTAGATCAAGATTCAAATTAACTTTTTTTTATTTTATATTTACATTTATTTATGATGGGTTTGCTCTTGACTCTAGTCTAGGTCAGTGATAACAGAGACAGAGTCAACAGTGGAGTGAGCTTACCCAGAAGAAGCCTGTTCACTCTCACTTTGAAAAGATCAGGGTAGTATGCGCTCGGAAACACAGACGCAAGTAGAGAAATCCATTCTTTTGCTGTGCGCATTACAAAAGATATTCGGAAACGTTTAGTGCGAATTGGTGGAATAGCAACTAGATAAGGATGGTAACTTGTAGTGCGTCTAGATGAACGATGGAAGAAGGGGACTGGTGGGATAAGGTCGTCGAGTTCTTGGGCACGCTCACCTAAGGACAATCTGTAGAAGACCGACAAGCAGGCAACCTTGCGGCGATGAGCCAAGTTGTGAAGCTTGGCATCCACCAGTTTTACATCGCCAATGAGCCTCTTAGCTCTGCGTTCCACCGAGTCAAGTGCGGCAAGTTGGTACTTTGCTGAGCCATCCCAAAGGTGGCTGCAATACTTCATGCAGAATCGGACTTGCGTTTTGTAAAGGGTCAGAAGCTGTCGCTGTGGCGTAAAGTATCGCGTCACTCATTTAGGATGCCCAGTTTCTTGGCCGCTGTTCGAACTTTGTACTCGATGGTGCCGCCGAAGTTGAGACCTAATGTCAACTCCATGCCTAGGAGCACGAGCTGATCAGTTACAGGAACAGATGTACCCCATAAAGAAGGAGTTTCGTCGAAACGACTCCTTTTAGCGGAACATACATGATTTTATTTCTGTAAGTAGGTTTGTACAAAAACTTTTATATGCCAATCATATTTCAAAACCTAGATGAGGTCGGCGTTTCCGTTTCGGCTACTCTGAGAGGACAGGCCGAAACAAACTCAGAGGTCACAGACTCTTTTAAAGTCCAGATTTAATTTTGGCACATCATGTGAGGACCATGTAGATTGGTGCCTGCAATGGACTTTTGAGGAAAACGACACATATTTGTGAGATTTGACTCACACAAACTTACAAGTACGTGGACAAAGTACCAAGGGTCATTTGCAACAGTACTAAAACAAAATAAATTAGGAGCATAGGGAAGAGACCAGACGGCATGACGTTGTTGCCTCGGAAGGTGGGTAGGCCTCTGGTGTGGGACGCAACCTGTGTCGACACCCTTGCGCCATTTCATGTTCCTAGCACGGCGGGCTGTGCTGGTGCCGCTCCTGCGGCTGCTGAGACCCCTCAAGTGGCGCAAGTACTGTAACCTTATGGGTAGCTACAGTTTTGAACCGTTTGGGGTTGAAACGCTCGGTTCATGGGGCCCGAGTGCGCGTCTCCTTTTTAAGGAAATTTCTCGCCGACTGGTCGACACTTCACGTGACCAGAGGGCTGGGTTGTTCTGTGGTCAAAGAATTAGCATTGCCATTCAACTTGGCAATGCTGCCAGTCTTCTGGGCACTTTTCTGGATGACAGCGATACGGACGAATACTTTGACGCCAAGGTTCCTTTTGTTTTTGTAATAAATTATAATATTATTTAATTAAATGTTTAGACAATAAAATAGATATATATTTTTAGTTATTGTATTTTAATGTTCTATCTGTGTTATTATGTTGATGCCTATATTATTTAGGAGTATGTGTATGTATGGTATGCGTTTAATAATTGCCTGAATTATATGATATTTATTTTCATTTAAATAGGTTACTGTATTAGGACCATTGTAGTATTACTAAATAGGCTACAAATAAAAACTGACAGATTTTACTTTTATAAATGAATCAATGAATAATAGCAGCTGAAGTGACTTGGAGTGTGTAAAAGGGAAGATTTCAATTTAAAAAATCACACTTTAGTACAGCCACTGCGAAAGTTGGCTGCCATTAATTTTCAAGATATAAGTTTAAAATTCTTTAGTGCTTCCAAACCAGTTTCTATTTTATGAGCTAATAAACAAAAAAATACTATTTTGCCGATCTACTACTTAAAGGTGTAACGACGAGATTATAATCTAAAAAGCTTTTTCAAGGTTTTTATTCAACTTTTTGTAGGCAAAAAAATAGAAACAAAATGTTGTATGCGATAATACTAATCAAGTAAGAAGCTATAAAACTCGAGCTCTACTCGGGCGGAGTAGCAGTAAAACCTAGCATTCGTGTCGCTTTATATGTATTTGTGCATTCCTATGCTGATTTACATTTCTATGAATCTATATATAAAAGTGAACATTTCATGATAGAGGAAAAAAGAGGCAGCTGATCTTATTGTGTGTAGTCGTGTCTTTCAATATTGTCAGACTATTCATTTATAAAAATGAGCAATAACGTTTTTAGTTTAGTCTTTCTGACGTATATTTCTTTAGTGGCTTCTAGCTTGGGTAATGTATTTTCTTAATAATTGATTTTGACTTTGCCTATAACCATTTAATTGTAAATTTATTGCGTTTTCATTTTATTTGCTTTTGTTTATCGTGTGTGCACTCATTATAAATATTGGCCTAAAAGAAACTTCTATAAAATAATATTTTTTTAATGTTGTACGGTCAGCAACTAAACTTTGTTGATATTTTTACTGTTAAATATTACACCTAAATTAACATGAAACTATTCGATGCACTGCTTTTGCGCATTTCATGTATTTAATAGTCGGCAGTTTGTTAATGTTAAAATAATTCCACTTTTTAAAAAATATTTTATCCATTATGATTAAAACCAATTTTATTTATTTATTTTATTCTATTCGGGAAACTTACAGCTATATTATACAGTGTTCTTAAACAATATGAAACTGAAGGCCATTTACAAGTGTCCACAGATAAACACCAAAAATATAAACGAGAAAAAAACGAATGTCGGTACAAAATACTTTTACACATAAATTAGGAAACAAATAGTACACGATCGACAGATACAAACTATAAATAATTTAGAAGTTACTAATTACTTTTCTGTAAAAATTCTTTTCACCAACAAATGCTTAAGCCGAGAAACACGGCTACCTATTGAATATATCCAAATCGTGTTCACCAAACAGTTTATTAAAACTTCTGCTCGCACGGATGAGAAACGAATTCTGCCTGTACGCGGACCTGGAATGAGGGGCATGTAATAGGCTAGGTTTGCGAAACATTTTGCAGTGTGTTACTAATCATAAGCAGTTTAACAGCTGAAGGCAATCTATAGTACCATTTGCGATTTTAAATAAGTACGTCACATCAGCAATAATTTAGTTGCCATCTTTCTCTTAAATTTGATTAAGAAAATTCCTGTAAGCACAAAACTAACAACGGATGCGAATAATAGCTAGGAGAACTTCCGTTTGTTTTACACAAAATCGAAAAGGAGAGATATCCACAAAATAAACTAATTAATTTACCCTTTCTATCTGTTTCCAGCACCTTTCATCACAAAATGTAAATGGGACGACTCGAAATGTCTGAAGGAATCGTCGCAGAAGACGATACCATATTTCGCGAACGGTATACCTGAGCTGAATGTGGACAAGCATGACCCCCTTGTGATTAAACGCGTAGATGCCAGTACATCGAACTTGAAACTTATCGTCACCGATATCAAGGTTACAGGACTCAAGAACTGTGAGGTTAAGAAGGTTACGTAAGTGTTTTTGTTTTGTTTTTCTTTGTTTATTATTATGCGCTCACCTAGTACATTGTAGTGGGACCGTAATTACTGCTACCGTAAGCGTAAGGGGCGATTTTTCTGTTTTTTTTTTACTCCAACTGAATGAAACTAAATTTAAATCTTGTATAAAACGCACACTATATAGCCAAGCATATTATAAGTTGGGGGATTATATCGCTGACAAAAATGCTTGGCTCAGGGCTGGTCCTGCTCCACAAGGGCGCGTAAACTAATTAATTAGCATTCGAAAATAATGTTGGAGCTGATGAAGATTGTACAATCTATCTTTGCATTGTATAAATTCAATCTCTTAGTATTGTATAATTGCATAGCACATGTGTGAGCACTATAAAGCTTACTGGGTTCGTCTTTCATTGACTTGAATGTGCCCTGGCGGCTGAGAGTATGTCATGCCCACTCAAATGTGTCGCTGGTGGTGTTGTGTGTATTGGATCATTGAGTTCCCTTCAAAATGGTTGAGCTGAATAGTGCTGATCCATACCTCATGTTCGTGAACGGGCGCCGTCAGTAGGCACTGGTCATTTCTTAGCTGTCACGGCTTATTTTAATTCCATAATTGTTTTTATCTTTTTATTACGGACGCTTTTAACGTGCACGTCTTTCTACATCGTTCTCACATGTATAATTACAACATGAATGATGTAACTACTTTTTTGTAACAATATTTTGATTTAAAAGAGTGTCCATGGAGTTTCTTGCCCGTTCTTCTCCATAGGTACCTACTACGCTTTGGAATGGGCAACTAGCTTCATCTTTCTGACTGACCGACCCCTTGACAATTCAAAAGTGCCTGTAGTTGGTTTATTTGAAATAAATGCTTTGAGTTGAGTTGAGTTGAGAAAAATAAGCCTTACTAAACAAAAACGACGCAACTAGTAAAGTAAATTTTTCTCCGTTCCCTTTACTCGGACGCGCCACTTTTACTTAAGGCGACAGATTAGTACAGAGCGCTGGTGGAACGGTGGTAACGGACGCGACTTACCGAGTTGTAAGTCGTGGGTTCGAAACCAAGCAGGCACTTTACTTTATGTAAATTATTTCACCACCACTGCTCTCAAAACGGTAAAGGAAAACATCGTGAGGAAACCGGCATGTCCTAGAACTAAAAATGCAGAGCACTGAGCCCGCGTGGCAGGTTATGACCCGCTCCCTCTTACAGAGAGGAGACCTGTGTCCCAGCAGTGGGAACGTTATAGGGTGATCATGCTGTAGTTAGCCCCGGTCCCACTGCAATTTGGCGATTTGTCGATCGATCAAGATTAAGCACGCTTTGGCGCGGTCAGTCCGGAGCAAAACATTCATATCAAGGCCCCTCTGTGCTTTGCAAAGCACGTTTAGCCTTCGGCCTTGGCTGTCTTTCGTAGATCTTTGACATTCGTTACAGATAGTCATATGCTAGTCTTACCAAAGGATATCTAGATAGATATTCGTGACCGCCTCTGACCTCTAAACCCCATCTTGGTTTTAGAGTTCAGAGGCGGTCACTCGAAGTAAAAATACTGGTATTCAGTTTCATCCGGTTAGACTGGAAACCAACGAAAAAACTGGTTTATAGTTTTTTTTGTAATAAAACGTGTAAATAATTATTTTAGTTTTTGTCGGGAGAGACTACAAACTAGATGACGTTGAAATGTGAATGTAAAAAGCGGCTCAATTATTTATTACACGTTAAAACCTGTTTTTCTAAACTTTTGGTTCTAAGAACACGAAGATACAACAACAACTTTGTTTTGTGTCTGCTGGTAGGTCTTGTAGTCGAAAGCGTGACTGATGAGGTTCGATACCCGATAGAGCAAACTTACATTGGGATTTTTCCATTTGTTAATTCGAAGCAGCTCGGAGTCTGATATTTGAGCTCAACACACACTCACCTTTCAGACAATATTTACAAGCGTGATTTGATGTAGGACCAAGATACCGATATTATGAATATGGCCGAAATCTATGCCTAAACGTTACTTGGCTTTGACTGACTCTGTCTTGTACTTGCAGTTTGACAGTTGTGTGACTGTGACGGGATTAACGCTTCGCCTAACGTCTTAAGTAACGTTTATAGATCTCGGCCTAAGACTATATATATATATATATATAAGAATTAATTGCCAAACCGAACAAAATCCTGCGAATAACTATCTACATGAACGAAAGGTTCAAGGAAAAATGCTCTTAAGCACCACTCTCCAATGAGGAACTGGTAAATATGGTGTTGTTTCTTGTTATTAACCGACAAGACGATGCTAGTTTCCATGAACATGTCGACATTTTCTTTCTTGCCCGTTTTTCCCGAAAAAACCATGCCACTAGTATAAAAAGTGAGGAAAATGGTATGATGACCTCCGTAGAAACGGAAGACAAAATGACAGATTGTTAAAATATTATTTCCATGGCGCAACGTCAAAAAAATTTAGAAAATAAATGTTCGAAACAGATAAATATGTCTATTCTCCGTGAATTCGCTAACTATAAAAAAAAAAAAACAAAAAAAAAATATATACTATATCATCTGCCTAGCCTATTCCCAGCTCTGTTGGGGTCGGCTTCCAGTCTAACCGGATGCAGCCAAATACCAGTATTTGAGATGAGGCGACTGCCTATCTGACCTCCACAGCCTAGTTTCTAGGTAACAGGATTCCGCTTGGCAAGACTGGTTATCAGCCTTTTAAGCTTCTGTCTACCCGTAACGACTGTCAAAGATCAACGAATGACAGCCGGGACCAACTGCTTAGCGTTCATTCCGTAACAAGGAGGGATTTCAGTATGTAATGGATGGTCACCTATCCACAGACCGACCACAGTAAGCATTGCTTAACCTTGAATATCGACCCGTGCCGATGTTATTATATAGCCACGAGCTCCTTCGTAATCGTTTCGTGGTTGTCGTTGTAATACAATAAATATACCTACTGTAGCTAAAATAGATTACGTAGTTTCTTCACTACTGGTTCTGGGAACAACACAAACTGGTTTTTATTAACTACTAATCATATTATAATTACGAGGCAACGAGAAAATATTCTTCAATTATGTTGATATCTTAGACTGACCAATTAAATTGTTTGACATGTAGCTATTAGAGACAACTATGCGTGTCTACTTACATCATTGTAGTTAATGTTTTGAATAGCATTTTCCTCTTATCGACATCGAATTAAAATCAATTAAACCCCACTTGGTCTTTCCTTAATCCTTGATTGAGTGGCACGTAACTAGTTATTATAGACGTTGGCCTTTGTACAGCCGGTCGATTCTGTAATAATCTCACCGTGATAACTCAGGTGAAGTGGAGCTATCACTTCACCTGCATTGCGATTCTGTAACCATCTTACCGTAAAACGTAGGTGAAGTGAGCGTGGAGTGAGCTGTCGGTGTAGTCCCACTGATGCATTTTAACATCACACATTAACAATCATAATCGAGATTTTAATTATGTTTTTTAATGTTAGTTTTTTTTTTTTTTCTTTTTAAAACGTTGCTCCACACTAGGAATTTCTCCTGTATCGTGGGTGCGTTTACAAACATTTAAACTCACATACACAAACAGCCAGACCCGGAACAACTACCTGTAGGTCATACAAATATTTTTCCGTGCGGGAATCGAACTCGCGGCACGCAGCGCAGTATATGTATATCTAATAGAGTATACAGGGTGGCAAGGACATCGATGCGCCAACTGTAACCATATAATAATAATAAAATGTTTATTTGTACACTTTGATAAACATACATAAGTACGAAGGATTAACGAAATATTGTACAATAGAGTCACATTAAAGGGCGAACTGATGCCTCCTAAACAAGGCCAAGTGCCTGTGTTTTAGGAACCACAGTTCCTCCAGGTATAATGGCATACAACTGGTATTAAGTGTCATGAAAGTACTTATAGAAAAAACAACATAAATTAATGCATATGCATGCATTGCAAGTTATTAATGCATGCATTAATAACTTGCTCGCTTAATACTACTTCTTACTAACTTACTTAATTCCTCTTCAAATTATTTTGCTTCTACTGAGTTTATTTTCCTTGAAGTTTGTGTCAAAGGAGCCAAGACCATTATTGGTGTTGTCTACTTAACTGTCCTCCCACTATTGATTACTTCACTGATTTCGAACGAGTATTTGAATCTTTGGTTACGGAGTATGCATATCACATCATCATGGTTGATTACAACACAAACCTCCTTGGCCACAACTCCCCTCGATCCCGTAAGCACCTCCGCCTTATCGAGTCAGCTAGCCTGCACATGTTGCCGCTCAAACCTACTCATCATAACACTGTCAGCGATGACACATGGCTCGACCTGATCCTCACGTCGAATTCTACCCTCATTTCCTCTCACCGTCAACGTGTCGCTCCTGGTTTTTCTCATCATGACATGATTTTCCTTTCATATATCCTAAAACCCTAAAACTAAGCCCAAGGTTCTGTACAGGCGTTGTTTTGCGCGGATGAATGCCGAGAAACTCAAGGAAGACTCGAGGAACTCTCTGTAGTCGATTGGGAGCCTATGATGGAAGCCACTCAGTGGACGACAAGGTTGCCATGTACAATGATGTTGTAGTCAATCTTTATAACATCCATGCTCCCGTCAAAAAAGTTAAGTTGAAACGGCCACCTGCACCATGGATAAGAATGAACTCAGATGGCAATGGAAAAACAGATGGCAATGCGACGTAGGAACCGCGCGTTCCGTAAATTCAAAAGGGATCGCACTGATGAGAACTAGCCATTATTCAAGGCTTTGAGGAATAGATGTAATCAGATTCTATTACTATCAATTCTTCCACTTCTGTTTTTCTAAAAAAATTCTAAAATTTTTCTTGGAACTCTTGAAATCGGCAAATCGCGACATTTAAGTCTTCTTAGTTCAATTAACTTAGACGATCTCAACCGGCATTTCTCCAGCGTTTCTATAATGGGTTGGCTAAACCAAGCAAAACACTGTGTCTATAATTTGTGGTCTAACGCGTCCTCACATTAATAATCCTTTCAGTTTCATTCCAGTTGAACCGGGAGACATAAGAGAGATCAGAAAGATTATTCTCTCCGTCAAATCGAAAGCAGCGGGATGTGACAATATCACCCGTGGTATGATCATATCTATTCTTGATTAACTCCTACTCGCGATTACCCACATTATAAATGTTTCCTAGTACACCGGAGTATTCCCTTCTCTGTGGCGCAAAGCCTATGTTCGTCCACTACCTAAGTTTTCTAATCCCTCTGTTCCTACTGACTTCCGTCCAATTTCTATCCTTCCCTTCCTATCCAAAGAGCTTGAGGCACACAAGCAATTCTCCAACTTTGTTAATCGTAACTCAATCATTAATCCTCTTCAACCTGGGTTTAAACATGGACACAGCACTGTTTTCGCCCTCCTTAAAGTAGCTGGTGATATAAGGGCAGGACTGGAAGACGCCATTCTATCATATGCTATGGTCTCTCCCGAAGCATTGTAGATAAATTTCAACGCAGGGGCGTTCAAAATCATGAACTGAATCTATGGTAACATGTTGCGCGTCGATGTTCTTGCCATTATTATGATTACCATATTCTTATTTAAGTGCGAAAACTATAATTAAATAAGGGCCTTATACAGAGTGCAGGATTTCGACGAAAGAAAAATAAATGCAAATTGACAATTTGTCACACTTCACCATAAGCAATGTCTAGGTCAAAACAACCTGCCGGCTAGACGTCGATACTCGTATAACTGGTTAAGGCCTCGTGCATTTATTGAATACTGCACCTATGGACATTATACATGTACATGTTTGATTGATATTTCATAGGTCAAGGCTATTCGCTGATCTCAAGGTTTTGATGAAAAATGCGTTATCAAAGGTTTTTTCAAATCATATAAACATCTTTATTTCGAGTGAAGACATATAGGGTAAAAGGCTACGGCTAAACATGTAGGCCGCGCCGCATTGCCAAAATCCTCCTGCATCACTTTTCGGTGGGGCCGAAAGGTTCTGGAGTAGCAACCGCGTACTGGAAAACGTAGGTTGGAAGGCCTCGAACAAGATGGACCAATGACCAATGATGGATGGAATCAGCTGGATGTGAGAAGCACAAAATTGGTCTAAGTGGCGATGCTTGGAGGAGGCCTATGCCCAACAATGGATGTCTTTCGGCTGAAATAATGATAATGACTTTCATACTTTTTGTTTGAACCATCACATACTATAGGCGGGCCGCATCGCACTTTTTTGGAATGAAATGCGATGCACTGCGACCCGATGCGACTGTAATGTGCGCTTCGGTTATGCCCAGCTGGGTAAATGATAAATGATTTTGTTTCTGTAAATAGGTTTGTACAAACACTTTTACAAGTCAATCATATTTTTATTGCGTAACACACATAAAATGACAATTGATCGCAATGGGTTTAATCTTGACAGTTCACCCACGTTCATTGCGTTATATACTTTGTTGAACGGACGACTTTTTCAAACATATGAAGCAATGTATTAGTAATATCCTTTAAACCTCTCGGATTGTGATTGAAACTGTGTAACGCAATTATGCGGGTGCGCATTGGGTGCGGGTTACAGGAGGCTAGTTTTTTAAGCTAGGATAGCAAGCAAGTATACAGAGTTGATACGACAGAGGGGCTTTCCTTTAAACTGGCTATACTAGATACCATTTTCTAGCGCTGTACCAAAAATCAATTAAATAGGAGCAGTAGTTTAGTCGCAAATGATTTTTTTTAAGTTTTTGCCCCGTTTGAACACGATGTATCTTTCCTAACAGCTGATTATGTCTATACGCATAGGTCATGCACCTTAAAACGATAAATCTTAGTATAACCTACGATGCGTTGTTGCCGCTCTGACGCAAGTCACAAGTACCTACAACCAAATATTTTCGCTAAAAAGATGGCAATGCAGACACACACACTTGCACTTTCATTACAAAGGGTGGTTGCGTTTTACTCTGATCTGTAAGCTATTTAATTAGTTTGAAAGAAAAAAAAAAACTTATTTTAGTGCTTTTTATTTTTATACCGTATCCAATTAATACTAAACATGTATAGTATACGTAGTATAATTTAATGCCCCTCTGTCATATCAAGTCTGTATAATATCCTGGCTATCTATCCTGACTTGGCACATGCTAGAGCTGTTTGCACGATGCTAGTAAATTTTAAACTAATAGTATTGAAGTGATTAACTTCGTGGAGTAAAATGATCCGAAGCGGTACTAGCTTCGCCGGCTACATGAGGCTAGTACATAAGCCAGGATAGCAAAATCAGTGGAGGTGGACGATACTAGCTCAAAAATAGAACCTCATCCAATTAAAGAGTCCTATATTAAGTTCGGAGTTGAGCGGCACGATTACTGACAAATGCGTGCACTGATTGGACAGGTCCGCTCAATCTGTATGGTTTTACCTCAAAAGACCGTTTCAGATTTCACCAATCTACATGGTCTTCACATGATCTGACCTGGACGTTAAAAGAGACTGTGACCTCTGAGTTGGTTTCGGCCTTTCTTCTCAGAGTAGTCAGATAGGAAACGCCGTGCTCATCTAGTTTTTAAAATATGATTGACGTGTAAAAGTGTTTGTACAAATCTACTTACAGAAATAAAATCATTTATCATTTATCATTACACCGCTGGTTGCAATAGTCTACTAGTTTTACAACTAAGATTATATGTGAGATTAAAAATTAGTATTCAAGTTGTAAAATAAAGTTGAAAAAAAGCAAGTCATGTGTTGTTTTCCATATTTTTTTATAGCAGAAAGCCAGTCCGGTAAACGGGGATGGCCTTGGTAAAACCAGTGGATCGACCAGAGACGACTTATTTACTTACATAGGTTACAAACATTTTTATAAATTTAAAGCTGCGTACATAGCGAGAAACTTTACGTTGCACAATCTTTGTTTTTACGTAAAAAAAATGCATTGTAATAATTAATAACAAATAATTCAGAGAAGTAATAAGTATTTTTGTAATAAAAAAACTATCATCTTATCTAATTTTATGAATGCGATTTTAATTTAAATTAAGCTAAGCTAAGTAAAAACCTTTAGTTAAAACGTGGACAATGGTGTGGGTTACGTACTTATTAAATCATAGTTTAAGTATTTTTCTGTATTTTGTAGCATGTAACTGTTTTTTGGCCCTAATAAATAAATAAATAATACATTTTGTGAGTCTAGAGTGAACTCCAACACCCATGAATGTTAGCACATAGGTAAGTATATATGTATTTTAAGAGAAGGATTTACAGGAATTTAATCGACCTCCACGCGGGTGAAACCACTGGCAATAGATAGTTTTTAATATTTACAAAATACCTACCTAGACAAAACATCTTTCTTCTTTCTTTCTTTTTCTTTTTAAAAAAAACGTTGCCCCACACTAGGAATTTCTCCTGTATCCTGGGTACGTTTACAAACATTAGACTTTTAACATTAGTCACATACACAAACAGCCAGACCCGGAACAACTACTTGCAGGTGATACAAATATTTGTTCCGTGCGGGGATCGAACCCGCGACACGTAACGCAGCAGTCAATCGCTTAACCACTTTTTTTTTTTTTTTTTTACGGGGGGAAATCCTCATGGACTACCTCCGCCTGGGGAAAAGGCGGAGGGGCGTGCCGGACTCTTACCGGCTAAAACCACCCCGGTGTCTCCTCGCACGTGCGCGCGGGGCCGCGGGAATCGAAATTCTTCCGCAGCCCCACACTAGTGCTGGCCCGGTCTGTCCGGGCCTCGTCTCCTGCACGGGGTAGTGAGGTGTTTAACTACCCCGTGCATCGCCTCAGAGGCGCGTGCCGACAGCCGCGCGCGCCTTCGCCTCGGGTCCATCAAATAGAGGGCGAGGACTTCCCCAAGTCCCACGCCCGTGGACCCATTCATGGGGGCCGGAAAAGGGCGTTGTCCGCCCTTCTCCTGCGCCCGGTGCGCCTTCTGCGGCCGGGGAAAGGAGTCGAGATCTCCCTCTCCCGTTCCGCAGTTTCCTTCTGCGACATCACGTCCTCGCAGAAGGACACCACCGCGTCCCACGACTCTGCGCTACCGACCATCCTCCGCACTACGGCCGGCAGCGACAGATCGCCTCCTACTTCATTTGTGAGGACACGGCGCTGCTCCTCCCAAGCTACACACTCGGCGAGCGTGTGTTGCGCCGTGTACTCCCCGCAATGGACGCAATGGTGGCACCGAGCGTCCGGCTCCCTGTCTATGCGGCACAGGTACTTGCCGAAGCAGCCGTGCCCCGACAGCACCTGCGTCACCCTAAACGACAGGGAGCCGTGCCTTCTCCCGAGCCAGTCGTCGAGTACTGGCCGGATCGCCTCGACGGTAGCGAGGCCGGCGGTAGGGCGCAGAAGCCTTAGCCGCCATTCCGCCACCAAGACCTGATGGAGCTCCTCTCGGCGCAGCGCGATCTGCCGCTGCACCGGCCTCGAGCCCCGTGCCCGCTCTTCCTCGCGCCATCGATATAATGACGCGAGTACTTTCGCCTCAAGGTCCCAGGGCGGAGATCCGGCCAGGACACAAGCCGCCTCGTAGGAAATCGTGCGGTACCCGCGGACGACTCTGACAGCCATCGCCCTCTGCGGTTTGCGCAGAATGGCGAGAGTGCCGGCTGTCATGTCCATCGCCCACACAGGGGCCCCACAGAGGGCCATGGACCGCACGATTCCCACGTACAACCGCCTACAGGCGGCGCTCGGGCCCCCCAAGTTAGGAAGCAACGTTGAAAGCGCGCCCGCTGCATCCATCAGCTTGGGCGCCAGCCGCCGGAAGTGGGGCCCGAATCCCCATCGGCTGTCGAGCACCAATCCCAGATACTTCCGTGCGGATCGAACCCGCGACACGTAACGCAGCAGTCAATCGCTTAACCGCTGTTTGCGAGTCAGTTAAGTCCTTCAATGGGCTGATATACAAATACATATAATCGGTCGGTAACGTATTCGGCTTCATGTAACTACACATCAGTTAGTGACACAAACCGCTGAGCTGACTCGCAAACTGGCCCCTTTTTCAGTGGCAATTAGATACGTACTATCCTAATTCAAATCTCTTAAAACGAATTGATTTTTATTTTTTCCAGGAGAGACATCAACACCTTAAAGCTGACTATCAAAATTCTATGTTCAGTAGACTTCAACGGAAAGTATGACATGAAAGGACAACTCTTCCTTCTACCTATTGAAGGCAACGGGGCTCTGATTGCTAAAGTCCGTAAGTACCTACATATTTTTATCTTCATTTATTACTTGCTGCGGACTTTGGAGTTGGTTGCGCAAATAATTCTCCTTCCTAGTTTAAATTTGTTTAGACCTTTTTTTTAACCGCAAAAAAACTTTAATTCGAAATACAAATACATGCCATTTGTATTTCGAATTAAAGGTTTCTTTTGCTGTTTTTCTGATTCTTTAACAACTCAACGAGATAGCCTTAACAACACTGTATTTTATGGGATGTATAATAAGTCACAAATTTTGACTGTGATTCCTTTAACGAGCAACACTGAAATAAAAATTTGCAAGGGTCCTAGCAAAACTCTTAGATGCAAAAGACATAAAAAAGCATTATCTTATGATGTATCGTATACGTGTTTGAAATAATATGAAGTTAACTGACCTACAAGTTTGCAGGGAGCTATTTAAGATCATCTAGATTTGAAGCACGGTAGCAGTCTTTTGCCCTGCAGTGGGACAAAAAAATATGTATTTATTTAAATCACAATTATAATAAGTAGCTACTTGCCTTTTGATAATAAAGCAAAACTGAAAAATCTCTAAGGTGACAAATATGACTACTGCGGGCAAGCAAATAATTTTATATTAACGGATCAAACAAAATAATTTTATAAGTACTAAATCAAGTAAGATCAGACGCTTAATCAGACGACCAGGCACCAATCTAAACTACAGACCATTTAATGCGCATTTATGTTGAATTATTGCTTGCCTAAACAATCGTCAGAATAATCGATACACTAAGTACTAATGGTACTCGAATTAATCAGGCGTTGGGTCCAGACAGATAAGTTTTCTTGAAGTTCATAATTTCGGCCCCATCGGAAAATGAGCAAGTGGACTTATGTTCCACATTTGAGAAACTGTTGAAAATCACATTTCATACTTACATTCATACATATTTAAACTAGGCTTTAGGTACTAGTAGCAAAGCTTTTATTTAGAATTCTTAACGTAGTACCTAATTTATTCTTCTCACATTCGATGAAACAAAATGTTGCTTCGTCTTGCTGAGTGTGATGCTGATGTGTGAACACAATTCGCATAATATGATCATAATAATATCTTCACACAACGATTTTAGTTTCTAACACACACACACACACACACATACACACATCACATTTCTGTTTTATTTTTATTTTTTCATAAATTATTTTCGAGAATATCCTCATGCTTAACTGTAGCGCCTGCGACCGCTACATCAACGAATGAGTAGTTTTGTTAATAGAACAATATTTGTTAATGGAACAATATTTTTTTTTATAATTTCAGCCAAGGTTCTAATAAGTGTAGAAATGGATTATACGGACAAAACAGGCAAAGATGGAAAGAAGCATTGGGGTCTCAAATCATGGAAACACTCTTTTGAGTTAAAGGAAAAGTCCGATGTGAAGTTCGAGAACTTATTCCCTAATAACGAACTTTTACGTAAGTATTTATCTATATCGTCGGTACGTATAGATAACGAATTTTTACGTAATTATTGTATTGTGTCTGCCTGTGTGACCGCTTACTTCTACTAAACTCGTCAATGGATTTTGATGCGGTTTTCACTATCACTTAGAGAATCTAATCCGGAAGGAATAAGTGTACACTACATATACATTTAACTTAGATGTAGCATTTCAAAGTCACGATGTTTTGAACTGTCATCACATAAGTACGTCAACCGTGCGAGTTATAATAATTTAAAAGTGGTTAATAAAAAAAGCTATGGCAAATAAGTAAGCACTAAGAGAGCTACTTAAAAAACTCAAATTAAAGAAATAGTATGTGATACAATTTTAATTAGTATTCTAATTGTTTATTATTACAGGCAAGACCACCGAAGAGCTGATATCTTCAAACGGCAATGATGTTATCAGAGAAATTGGTTTACCAATCATTAAAGCACTAATCGCCGAAGTCATTGAAAATATAAAACGTTTTTTTTACAAAGTGTCAGTTGCAGACCTCGCTTTAGATTGAAGATTATCTACCAACATTAGAATGAATGCAAGGAATGTAACAATTTACACTGAATACATTGATCAATAAAAGGATGAATTAGTTATTGTATTTATACCACCGCTTACTAGCTAGCACCACTATAATTATTTATAGATACGTATAACTTATTTATGATAAAAAAATGGCAATGCTTACAGTAGGACTACACTGAATTCCTGATATACTATGAAGTTAAAGCAAACGTAATGTAAACAATTTACTAACTTAAAATTTTTTTATCCCCTACTCAGCAGGCCAAAGCAGTGGCCAATCTGCAGGACCTTAAAGTAAAATAGAATAATAGTAAAGTTATTTGACTTCTGTGAAAAAGGTACAATTTTTGGTACATAAGTAACAGCAAGACAATCTCTGCGAGAGTTGAGAGTCTATAGTCTAGTCTGGGGATCTATCATATTTGTCCCGAACCCAGGTTCGGGACCAATATGATAGATCCCGAGGCTCACACTTACATTACAAAGGCAATTGCACTTAAGTACTAAGAACCAAGACAAGAGTTACATAAGCGGAGAAAAAATAATTTAATTTAACTTTTAGGATACAAAAATAAATATAGCTACTGGAAAGTCAGGTTATAATTAGCAAACAAACGATGGAGAAAGAAAACTCTGCATAGGGATAATACAGGCTAAAACGATACATAGATGAATCACAACACTCAACTAAACATTTTATGAGACTTGTGTACGAATTTTTGAGTAAATACTTATCATCCTCAAACATTGATTAAAGTTCATAAGAATTTACTTAAGATCTTTCCTTTTTGCATTCTGAATTAGAATTGAATAGTGTAGACACTACACTTATGGCTCCACATAGTTGTTTACTTTCACGGTTTGTTCAAATAATAACTAACATAATATTTATTGATCACTTCAAAATTTTGCGACTGAATAGTTTAAGATCGTGGATATTTAAATGTGTACAGAATATTGCGTTAACACCTAAAGATTAAATGAATCGTTCGTCGTTTTTACTAATCATTATAAATAAAATTACGCCTATATTCCCAATGGCCACAAGGCCCAAAGACTAAGCAAGCTTAAGTGGCAATGGGCTGGTCACATGTCTCGCAGAACCGACAATCGTTGGGAAAATGAGTTTTAGAGTGGAGACCGCGTTTAGGTAAAACTAGTGTGGGACGTCTGACAGCCCGGTGGCGTGATGACTTGCGAAAGGCGGCTGACAGAGGGCTGGACTGGATGAGGAGAGCCCAAGATCGGGCTCAGTGGCGTTCACTAGGAGAGGCGTACGTCCAGCAGTGGACAAATATAGGCTGATGATGATGATGATGATTCCCCAAAGGGAGACGTGAAGGTAAATTTGTCATAGTATACCCGGGGAGTATAATGAGGAGCGAGTTAATAACAATCAACCGAAGACGAATCCAAATTGGGAGCCGCTACTGAAATAATCCTATTACAAAACCAAAACTCAATGACGCTTTGCCGGGCCTGGAAAGAGTTTTGGAGATAATTCAATAAAACAAGGTTTTATTGAATTATCTCCAAAACGCAATTTTTCAAATCCTTACCAATGAATCTGAGATTTTCAGTTTTTACATTGTCGAATCCCATACCAATAGGTAACAGCAACAGAACATCAAAACTTTGAGCGGTTCACATGAATAGCACGAGAGTGAGAAATCTTCCTGAATACACCGAGAAAAGACTCAAAGCACTATACGTCATCCAATCAGCCAATAACTGAAAAACGCAGATACCTACTTACATAAGACAACTTCCTTAAAGTTTTCGGCATAATACCACGATATCGCCATAGAATTCGTAAAACGCAACAAGCGAATGTTTTGAATAAGCTGGTAAAACGACCTCACCTTAGTTATACGCATGTGCACTAGGATTACAAGCTGTTTCTGGTATGTTGTCACTTGGTCGTGCTAAGACCACATCAAGCAACGTTCAAGTTAGGTGATAGTATTTTCTGGTTCGAAAGGAATTGGTTCATAAGGGCAGCTACAAAGCACAATGCGTCTTTCATCTGCTATTCGTTAAATATCTTCGAATCTTTAACATATTAAGAGATGCATTTTAAGAGACCATCGGAAAGTTAAGATACGAAAAGTTACATATAAAATAATAATATTCTCCCGAACGAATTTCGGTGACATCGGCCAATCTCAAAGGAATCTCCCTTGAGATTAGCTGCCGTGGCTGAAATTCTTACGCCAAGTACGCAGGAGATAAGTGTGTACTTATAGACATTTTCACTCTCTGTTCCTTTTTCTCTCGTAGTCTGATAGGACGGTAATCCGACACAACTAGGGAGAGATCAGGCGCAGGACCAACGGCTTTACGTGCTGTCCAAGGCACGGGGGTGTCACACCACCAACTTCCAAACTCCGGGCTGCTTCTGAAAAATTCCTAATAGAAAAACCCAATAGCCCTTTGCCGGTCCTGAAATCGAACCTAGGACTCAGTCCAGTTCAGGCAGTAGGCAGTCACGCTTGTGACCACGAGACCAACGGGACAGTTGGAAAGTTACATAACTAATAAATAAAGTAGATAGACAGCAGTGGTAGTTACCATAAATAAATAAATAATAATTGCAGGAAATTGCTTCAAAAAAACAACAACGACCAAAAATCCGGTTTTGTAAGTTCAAGTAGTTTCTTGTTCTCAAAAAGTCCAATATCACTTTACCTTGGAAATCGAACAAAGCACCTCATGCCAACAGTAGCTAGAAGTCAGTTTATAGATCTATGTCTAACTGACGACTGTCTATTGATTACCGCCAGACAATATTCATCGATTTCATGAAGACTTTGGACGAGAGGTGAAATGGTCCGGCGATTCCTTAGCTCGCGGACAGCGTACGTCACATGACACCGACTATTTGTATAAACTAGTGATCATTATAATGTGTTTTTTACGTTAGGTACGTAGTGACTTTGTGAGTTATATAAGTTTTATATTGCAAAAAATTAAATAAAACATTTGAAATGTTTATTGTTTGCAATGCTTTTGAAAGACTACATCACGTTGGTGGTATAATAATAAGAGGTGAGTAAGTATATCATTTATTTCTAGTGACTAAAGAACCTTAAAGACTCATAAATAAATTCAGTATATACCCAATTATAAACCATATAAAAATATTATCATACCACACATGGGAGTTTAATTTTGGTCATACTTCTCTGTAACGTCCAACACTCCAGCCGGCCAAAATTCTGAGCTGAGGACGACAATCTTTTGCAGCGCTGATCCTGGGGGATGTAGGAGTTAAAATTTGTAGTCTTGCTCGACCGCATCGTCCTTCCGTTGGCACATATTAGACCTCGGCTCGTTCTCTCTGATGTCTGCCGATCCAACTAGGAAATGTACAGGAGCTAGGTGAGCACTGCAGCTCGAAAATTCTCGTTTCCAGGAGCGGTACCGCGTTTGTTGTGTCACGATCGACTCTTTTGCTCTGAACCAGAGCAATATCCTCCAAGTCCGAGTGCACTAGGAGGATATTGTTCTGTATATAAAACAATCTCTGTATATCAAACATTTATTTTAAAACAAACTCTATTGATTCCGTAACTCGATTTTTATTTTATTATTAACATTTCAATAAGTTCTCTTTCGTAATTGCTACAACGAAATGTGGTGCTGATTTGTCAATGTCAAATTGAAGTCATATTTTATTGTTTGTTTACTTTTGTTACCAACTTTTTTATGTAATCAAATAAAAACAGAATGTCTGCCAATGATAATTTTATGTAAACTGATGACTACCAAAATAATATCAAGGCTTATGAAGATAGAGAAGAGGAAGCGTGATTGTCGTAAAAACCGGATCCAATAACGGGCTCTCAGAATCAGAGATGTAAATTGATGCTCAGAATGCCTGCTGTATCCTAACATTCCAACGACGCAGCTGTACCTACGTGTTCCGGCTTTACGACATTACTCTACAAAGTATGAAAAAAATATTAATCCTTGCGAAGACAAACTTCCTCCCTGAGAGTCAAGCGGTAGGAGTCTCGTCACAACATGTTTTTTTTTTTTTTTGTGGTGAAAGCTGCTGGACGAACGTCTGTCAAAATTCATGAAGACTGGGCAAGAGTTGTAAGGGTCTGTTGATCCTTAAGCTGGCTACTGAGCAGCGCTCCACACATGACGCCGACTAATCATGCACTCTAATGACTCTTATAATGTATTGTATAAGTACAGTATTTTTGTTAGTTATAAGTTTCAAATTGAAAAAATTAAAACATAATTATTTGAAATCTTTATTGTTTGAAATTCTGCATCACGTTGATGGCTCTGTTCTAACACAATAATAAAAGGTATATCATAATTCAGGTGACATATTTATATATATTATATTATATTATATATATATTATATTATATATATTTATACATATTTACATATATCATATCATAATTCTTTAATTAAATTAATTTTAAATTAAATTGTTTATTTTTGAATACTCCGCGCCCTGCAGCCTCCGTAATTAATTCGTAACATTGTTAATAAATATTTATTATTGTCTTCCGCAATTGACACAATCATGATTGGCCCTTAGTATTGGCACATCTACTGTTTGACGTTGATCTGGCAGTCGACATGACGTCGTGGACCTATCGACTGGTCCCGACCACTCTTTGCATGTCGCATGTAAACATGTCGAGGGTCTTTCCTGCGAGAAACGCTCGAATCGACTGGCTGAGAATAGCTCAACTTTAATTTTACGAGGGAAAAGTACGAATCGAACGACAATAACGAATGCGGGAAATCGTATACTTTTACAATGTTTGTAAATATGTGAACACCATGTATCTATCACTTAATTAACTTATTTATCATTGCTACGTTTATTAAATTCTTTTTACCTATTGTGGTAGGGTAATTTTTTATTATAGGTGCATCGTCTTCACATAAAATTATATAATTAATGTATACAAAATATTGTAACAAATTTTAAAAGAGTAACGGTGTAGTTTCTTGCCCATTCTTCTCCATACGAAACTACCTTTTGGAAGGGGCGACTAGAATCAATTTTATTTAAATGTAAATGTTGACGTTCAAAAGTGCCTTTTATGTGCCTATTTGAAATAAATGCTTTGACTTTGACTGGGTCTGATTAATTTATTTACTTTCTTACACCTCGACTGTTCAGGATCCGTCTTATTATAATAACACTAGCTTCTGCCCGCAACTTATTTATTTATAATATATTCTTTATTGTACACCACAAAAAAACATAACAACAAAAATTAAACTGAACACTACTTCATATACAATGGGCGGCAACTTCGTCCGCGTGAAATTTCAGCCCAGACCCACCGCGTCGAACCCTGTCACCCGCCTGCGCTATAACTTCGCTCAGCGTTTTTTCTGACTTCCTTCGTTCCTCGTTCGTTCGTCCTTCGTTTTCTTCCTTCGTTTTTTCCTTTTTGCTTGGCTTCTAAGAGTCGTAGTGTGATATTATATAGCTTTTAACCTTCCTCAAGAATAAGGCTATCAAATGCAAAAACAAGTTTTCAAATCCGACTGGCAGTTCCAGAGATAACCGCGTTCAAACAAACAAACAAAGTCTTCAGCTTTATTCCTAGTATAGATTACAACATCATGAGATTTTGATAATGTATCTGAAATAAAACAATAAGACAGCAATGCAAAAAGTATGTGCCCGTTTTGACCTGAGTTTTTTATAATAATAAGAACTTGTGTTTTTACTTAGGTATCAGATCTCTTGTGCTTTCGGTCGTTTGGCATAATTATGTATCAAAATTCCTTGTATATAAATGTACCTAGATAAATTTATAGGCAAATGGATGTAGAAATTAATATTAAAAACCCAAACAAAATAAACGATATGATGTGTAGAGAACTAGGGTATAAATAAAGTGTTTAGTGTTAAATTGCTCAGTGTTTGGTCAGGTCGTTGTTGATTTGCATACATTTAATCAAAAATGGTGGCTAGAATATTGTTAATAGCAAGCGCAGCTTGTGTTTTTAATTCAGCGAACGGTTTATCAGGTAAGTCATAATAATAGATATTATTACATTAATACCGAATTCAGTTCACCGAATTCTGGAACGAATAAAAAAAGCCCGATCTCGATATATATTTATTTTCGGGAGTTATCGTTGGTATATACAAGATCAGCGTACAGACATCAGGACGTCCACGTATTTTTTTTTCACAACGTTTTTTTTTTAAATGTAGCAACATAAAATAATTTTTAGAAAGTATAAGATGGTTTAATTTAAGTTTTTTCACGATGTACAAATACTCATATTATTGTATAAGTGCAATATAGTTGTGATAGAGGCATTTCAAGATCACAAAATTGCTTGACCTTGACGAGTCGGGAGTAAAGCACTACCTCCACCGCTTCTCATTATGAGGCGTGCAATTAGGGGGTAGCAGCAAATACTTAACTACGCGCTCAGCGTACAAGTGCAACCGGTGCAAGCGGTAGCTCAGGTGATCGCGCGTGGTCACCAGCGGCGCACGAGCTACCGCGCCTCTGCTCACCTGTATACGGTGAGAGCGGGAAAGTGCTGGCCCATCGTACGGGCCCAGATACGACGTGTTATCAAGGGGTCTACTCTCTAAGCACAAAATCCGTAGTTTCGTCCGAAAATACGGGCGTTTGCTACTTCGTATCACCCACGGACATAAGATTACTTCAAGACCAACTAAAAATGAATGACAACATCACTTGACAGCTGTCCTTACTCTCAATGTGTTATTGCCCGTCCGAAAAATTAATTCATCGGGCGTAGGTTTCATTCTGAAGTATAGAACTTCTTATGGACGGGCCCGTTTCATCGTTGACGGACTTAGGGGGTCGGCCCCAGTACTGTGCGAACAACATGTAGTGATGGGAAAGCTTTTATGTACCGTATCTATCGATATGTCGCAAGTCTTCCAAGTTTATTGGACATATGTAGGCAATCAATGTACATATTTTGATTACAATTATTATTGTTGTAAAATTTACGAGTTCATTTTTATACGAATTTTGTAATGCTAAGTAATTTTATATTAGTGTGTAGGAATAAATTAGTCTCTGGCGGCAGTAAGACATTGATGTAGGCAGTTTACGGCGTAGTCAATTGACTGACGAGACTGAGGTAGAAATTAAAGACGACTGTGCAGTTGACAGGGATAACATATCAAATAAAATTATAAAACACTTCAAGCACATTTTGGTACCGCCGCTAACTTATATTTTCCAAAAATGTTTATCTACAGGTATTTTTCCCAAGTGCCTAAAAAATCTGTTGTTGTACCTGTTTATAAATCAGGCAGTCAAGATCAAATGACAAATTATAGACCTATTTCCTTACTGCCTTCTGTGTCTAAAATATTAGAAAAAATAAAAGGCTTTACAATTACTTGGAGGATAAATTAATTTTATCTAAACGGCAGTTTGGTTTTAGGCCTAGAATTTCAACAGACGATGCCGTACACCATCTGACTGACTATCTAGCACAAGAACTTGATAAAGGTAACCACACAGTAGGAATCTTCCTAGACCTCGCCAAAGCTTTTGACACGGTTTCTGTTCCTATTCTGTTGCACAAGCTTGAAGCCATAGGTATCAGAGGCACCCAGCTGAAACTATTTAAGAGCTGTCTAGAAGACCGTACCCAATGTGTAAGGATTGGTAATGTTCTCAGCGATGATAAAAAAACACGTCCTTTGGAGTTCCCCAAGGAAGTATTTTAGGGCCTACAATATTTTTGATTTACGTAAACGATCTTTGTAATCTAAACTTAAATCAGTGCCAAATTGTTTCATATGCTGATGAAACTGCCCTACCTTTTTCGGCTGACTCAGAAAAAAATGTCTATAAGTTTGCGCAACACGGACTCAATGTTGTTAATAAATGGCTTCAACAAAATTTACTAACACTAAATGCAGAAAAGACAAATTACATTAAGTTTTCGATGTGCAAGTAAAAATCAACTGGCACTACCTCGACATTAATTGCTCATTATTGCACAATTCCTACAGATCACCAATGTGTTTGTCCCAACATTACAAAAAAACAAAAATAACAACAAAATACAACAAAATAAAATATTGTTGTTGCAAATACAACAAAATACCTAGGTGTTACTATAGATGAAACACTTTCGTTTAAACAGCATATAGACCCTTTAAAAAATTGAATTCGCAAGTTGATATTTGTTTTTAAAAATTACATTACATTGCTGACCCAAAAATAGTTAGACAAGTTTACTTTGCTCTATTGCAATCGACATTAACTTACTGTATTACCACATGGGGTGGAGCTGGTAAAACAATGTTACTAACCATCGAGAGAGCTCAGAGGGCGATTCTCAAAGTGTCTACTTTCCGCCCTTGCCTTTTTCCTACTAACCTCCTATACAAATCTTGTGAAGTATTAACAGTTCGACGGCTATTTATAATGGGAATTGTATTAAAACAACACGCAGCTCTACCAGCACTGAATATACTAATAAAAGGCGTACAGATATAGTCTGTCCACAAAATACAACAAAACATGCTTTTATATCCAAATTTTACCTGTTCCTCCGTCCTCTCTTCTATAATAGGCTAAACGCGAAAGCAAATAGGTATTTATTCATTGAACTACACAAATTGTAAGAGAATTCTGAAGGATGTCTCCAAAGTATGTGTTACGAAGATTCGATTTACGAAGATTTACTTTAACACGGTTAGTAAATTCTCTGTAAATTTACTAACCGTGTTAAAGTAAATATGTAAACAAATTTCACTTAAGTTAATTATTTACCAAATTTAGAAACTAGGAGTTTTTAGCTCATCTCGCCTGAAACACAGGATTACCTAGTTCAGGCACGTAAATCTTAGGTAAATAATTTACATTTAAGCAAAACTGTACATATTTTTATGCCCTGTAATTTTCTAAATAAAAATTATTATTATTTCCATTATTTCACTTATATAACAATTACATTTTTATATATTTTTATAAACAAAACAATACCAAAAACATTTAAAAATATAAAAAAATCGTAGCCCACCGGTATCGGGAACAGGGTCCAAGCTACCGGCGGTCAGGGCTCCAGAGAGAGAAACTTCCTAACAATGCGGGCCGTGTCCAGAAGTACCGTTTTTTGAATCAAGCCCTTGATCCAGCTGCCTAACGAGAGCCTCCTTATTATTATTATATAATTTCCGGCTCGGCTTTAAACACCTTCGAGTTTAGCGAAGCTTTTTGGTCAAGAATGGACCGGTATTTATCCCAGTTTGTATCACAATATCAGTTGTGTTTAGAATTTGATGTAATGGCAGTTGAAAGTGAGGGTTGAAAGTGATTTGATGAAAGGGCAGGTGTATACTATTTTCGTTTAGCGCCAGAATCAGACCAGGATTTGTAGGGGTAAGATCAGGTCTATAGTTAACCTGAGTAGGTGAGTCAGGGTAATGTAACACATAATCAAGGTTAAGCATGTGGCTAAACAGTATAATACCACGGGTAATGATATAACAACTATTCCAATACCCGTGATTGGCGTTTAAAGTCTCCCATTATTACAACATGAGGCCCCTGGGCAAATTAAATATCCATGTCATTGAATTCAAGCTGCAAGTTTGGAGATTGGTAAGCTGCAACAAATACATAGTCTTTCCCGCTAATGTTTTAACCAATAGTAACCGCTTCAATGTCCTTGGTTTTGGGAACAGTGATCGGTCCAACATCAAATCTCTCATTGACCAGAATAGCTACACCTTGTCCCCGCCCACTGTTATGTTTGTCTTCTCGACAGTAGTTAAAATCCTGGTGTCGTTAAGGGAGTATTAAAAGTTATTTTAGTTTCACAGACTTATATTAATCAATTGATAGGGTACATACCGCTAACTCGAGTAATCCATTAATTGTGATTTTTTGAACGGACTCCATCGGAGTTCTAAGTTATAAGTCTTAACTCATTACAATTATGCATAGTGTCGAAGATGGGTCAGCACTAGCTTATGCTTATTTAGCATAGATCACAGGCAGAAAATTGTGGTTTAAGGTTTTTAACATAGATACCTATTTCCAACATCACTTTTGTCACAGGATAATGCGGTCCAAATGCTAGTTAGGAGCTTAGTCATGATAAGTGTGGGTTTTGACGGTAGCAGCATAATGAAAGTTTCTTGAATGAGTAAATTAGTAAGAGGAGCAGTCGCGAATTGGACCGAGGCATGTATCGGCCTAGACTGGTCCTCACGCCTAGCTTGCGCTCTTTTCAGGTAGGCAAGACGGGCCTCGCATTTGTATAAGTTAGCAGAATGGTTCTGGTCAGAATTACAGCAGCATGCAGGTTCAGTGCAGTATTTTTTTGGACATTCTCTCGTTGCATGAGGTTTCGTACATTTAACACACCTAGTATTATTATAGCCACTAGTACTGCTATTCCTCGAAGCGTCACCGAAGTTTTGACATCTGTAGCATTGAGGCCCAGCCGCCTTTTGGGCATACATTTTTGGATCGTAACAAAAAGGACCTAAAATATCGCGTGATCAGGCTGCAAAGTATTTGAAAAAGTAAAAGACATTTATGAAAAAGTAGATAAATTTATATATATATATTATTAACATAGACGCCATGACAGATAGCATTTTTTGTCGTCATCTGACAGCCACACTATAAAAGGACCGTTCTGCGAGTAAATCGGTCTCATTCATATCCAGCCTGTCCTCAACTTGCTGCCCCCCCCTCCCCCCCAGCGACGCCCTAAGCCGAGGTTCGTACCCCACAGGGGGTGCCCTTAGGTGATGGTCGCTTCGTTTATAATTAATATTATGCCCCTGGCTGGAGGCTTTGAGATAGCTCGAAGGCATCACAGGATTGACCGGTTAAGCAGTCACGGCCTCTCAAGGCCAAATGCGAGATGCAATTTACAAAAAAAAAAAAAAAAAGTTAATCGGTCATTTGTCGGTCGGCTCTCGAACGGAAAGGTTGTCAGGTGATCGTCGCTATTTGCCATTTGTCGTTACTTATTTGAATTTCTACATGCATATTAAGATTAACGGTTGTTTGCCTAGTGTGATTTTATTGTTTATTTAAGAATAATTAATGTTGAGAAAATTGGTAAAATCTGTGTGATCATTGTTTTTTTTATTTATCTCTACTTCTTGTTCCTAAAAATATAAACAACAAACTTTAATAACCGACCAGACTTCGGGTAAATTGATTGGGCCCTGTCTCGCTGAAAAAAAGGAACTTATAACCTTAAAAAGACAACGACAGTTAGATCTATTTGTTATGCCAGGAACTATTGCTGTAAAAGGGGCCTAAAATATATCTCTCTATATACTATCAGGAGATGCTTAGTGGAAGTCAATCCTAAATATAGAAGCACCATCCAGGAATCGATCCTTACCGTGATAATTCAAAATCACCTTTACTCACTTAGACTGGCCCTCACTGTCACCCGATGCTAACATGATCAAAAGTGTTTGGTCGTTGATGATGGATTTGTGTAATAAAATACACATAGGTACCCGCCGAACTCAAACTTAACATAACATTGATAACATGGACGTAATTTAACCGCGATTTCGCCAAAAAGTATTGGAAAAATGCGACCATAATTATATATATTTCTTTTAAAGAAATAATAACATAAAGAGCAGTGGTGGCCCACTGGTATCGCCTCGACTTACGAGTTGTAGGTCGTGGTTTCGAATCCAGGTAGGCGCTTTACTTTGTGTAAATTATTTCATCAACACTGCTCTAAAACGGTGAAGGAAAACATCATGAGGAAACCGGCATGTCCTAGAACCAAAAATACCGCAACGCGCACTGGGCCCACATAGTTGATTACAACCCACTCACTATTGAAGAGACGAGGCCTATATTCGAGCAGTGGAAAAATTATAGGCTGATAATGCATTACATTATAAGAACTTACCACTAATTTTGCAAAAAACAAGTTTACTATTATTAAATCCCACAACGCTGTGTCCATTTAGGATTAGGTGCGATTCCATTAAACGTCACCGTGAGTTGGTAGACACTAAATACATAGTTAAGTTTCTCTGGTTTATGTCTAGTATTTGCCATCCTTTTAGGTAATCTTCGACTATTCACGTTTATCACGAACCAGTGTGCACTTGAAATAGTTCTTAGAGCACTGTTTTGAAATCTCTGGAGGATCTCGTTAATGAAGTGGCTAGCATAGCCCCAGAGCTCTATCCCGTAGGTCTAGATTGACTTTATAATAGCCTTGTAGGCAGTAGTTTGTTACTGAGGGACAGCCGGGATTGACACCCTAGTAACCAAGATAGAGCTTTGAATTGTAAGGTGGCTTCTGCTCGGTAACGGTTTGTCTTCAATACGCATAGGTGGATAGTCACCTTTCCGGAGTGTGAATGTTACTTGTGTCGATTTAGTTACGCTAGGTTTAATTCTCCGCATGGTTCCAATCACCGATCATGCTTGATGGTCGGTGAAGGGAACCGGGCTACAGACGGTCAATACGTCCACTCCTCCTCTGCTTACAGAGGTAGTTGAGTGGGCGTAGACTGGGAAGGGCCGCCGCTGCGGTGCAGGCGCACCAAAGCGGCGCGTGTTTCTCTCCTTGAGGAGTAGTCCTCGAGGAGAGAATTTTCGGCGGGTTCGCTGAGTCGGGTTAGCCGGACAGCGAACGGAGGCATGTCTAATGCCGCCGCCGAGGGCTTGGCTTAATTGCCTGGCCCAGAGGAAGGCTACCTCTTAGATAAAAAAACACCCAATCCTAAGCTTTGAAGCGCGGTGAGAGGATGAATGGCTGGAGGGAGTCCAGTCGTTAGCGCTTCCCCTGCAGAGCACCTGCCGCACTCTGCAGTATGTAGGCTTACCGGGTATCTAGGCTCTGCCCGGTGGACATTTAGGACCTATATCGACTCGTGGGAATTATATGGAAACAGCAAACAAAAAACAAAAAGCGGAATTGCCGATCGTGTTGGTCGAGCAGATGGCTGTCCTGTCAGGTGCGGTGTCAGACTCTGACACCGCATCTGAGAGGATGAGTGTGGCGAGTGTGGCGAGCGTAAGCTCAAAGCGCTCGCGGACTGAGGAGGAGATGTTTGAGCGTCCTTCAAAATTTTGGAGGAAGTGCTCAAACAAAGAGGACGAGAGGCGCGCGGGGTTGACAGGCCTCTCTTCTAGCGAGGAGAACCTGCCAGCCAAGGCGGGCAGAAGAGGGCGAGGTCGCGCAATCGGTGGAGCGTCAGCTCCTTCGGTTTCGCGCGACTCTCTAGGGCGCTTTCTTAAGCGCCCCGACATGCCGGAACCCAGCGGAGGAAGCGACCCGGGGACCAAGCAGGTGGAGTGCGCTTCTAGCCAAAGCTCCACTTCTTTGGTCACCACAAGGGGGAAGAGTGACCTGGAGCCCCTTGAGTCGGACTTAAGCGGGGGCTCCACTATGTCCCTGCTGGGAGCCAACAAGGCGGAGGCGAACGCCGCCAAGCGGGCGCAAAGGAAGGCTGTCGCGGCTGACGAAGTCAGCGAGTTGGCCCGACAGGCCCGAGAGCGGCGATCCACTCGGATGGCTGCCGGGGGGAGCGTATCGGCGGTGGCGCTCAGCCGCCAAGTTATGGACGGCGTGGATGTCGTCCTGAAGGTTGCCACCAAATCGGGCAGCCTGAAGGGCACGTTCACGCGCGCCCTAAAAGAGGCGGCTGAAGATATCAGGGAGGCGGTTGGGGTCCTCGTTACTCGTACGAGCACGGAGGAGACGGCGAAGCTATGGGAGGAGAATGGCCGTCTCCGATCCGAGTTGGAGGACCTCAAGCGGCAGTTCGCTGCCCAGAGGGCAGCTTCCACGGCCTCCTGCTCCTCTTCCTCCGCAGCCTTGCCGTTGGCTTCATCGGTCCCGCTGTCGACACCTGCACTTGCGGATGCGGAGATCGAAAAGATCGCGCGCATCTGCATGATGCAGTGTGGAAAGATGGTGGGTGCCCGAATGGAGGGCATAGAGGCAAGGCTCCTCCCGGCTGAGACCCTCCGCCCACCGCTCGCTGCGGACAAGCGGAGGAAGGAGGGGACCAAGAGGCCTGCCGAGGGGCCCAGAAAGCCCGTGGAGCGCACGTCCGCGCCCACTGCCCGGACGGCCGCGCCACTGGCAGCCGGACCCCCGCCGACCGCACCCACGGCGACCGCGCCCGGGTCTACCAAGGAGACCTGGACTACGGTCGTCAAGAGGGGCCACCGCAAGGAGAAGACAGCGCCGCTGGTACCCACTAAAGCACCGGCACCGAAGAAGGCCCAGGGACCGCCTAAGGTCAGAGCCCCACGCTCCGCGGCTGTAGTAATTACGCTGCAGCCCGGAGCCGTCGAAAGGGGCATATCATATAAGGCGGTCCTAACGGAGGCGAGGGCCAAGGTCGCGTTCCCCGACCTTGGCATACCGTCCGGCCTCAGAATGAGGCCGGCGATTACGGGGGCGCGACTGCTGGAGGTGTCGGGTGCCTCTAGCGGCGAAAAGGCGGACATCTTGGCCGCCAAACTGCGAGAGGTCCTCAACCCGGAAGACGTCCGGGTGTCCAGGCCTATGAAGACCGCTGAGCTGCGCATCGATGGCCTGGATGACTCGACGACCCCGGCTGAGGTCGTGGCGGCTGTCGCTCGAGTCGGCGGATGTTCGCCCGATGACGTGCGATCGGGCGAGATTCGCTTTGACGCTTCCGGGCTCGGCGCGATCTGGGTGCGGTGTCCGGTGGCGGCGGCGAACAAAGTCGCCGACGCTGGGCGTCTGTTGGTGGGGTGGGTGGCAGCGAGGGTGAAGCGGCTGCAACCCAGGGCCTTGCGGTGCTACCGTTGCTTTGACATTGGGCATGTTAGAGCACGGTGCACCGCCGAAATAGACCGCAGCGAGCAGTGCTATCGCTGCGGTGAGGCCGGCCACAAGGCGGCCCAGTGCTCCGCGGCGCCAAACTGCAGCCTCTGTACAGCTGCGGGGAGGCCCGCTGGGCACAGAGTGGGTGGAAAGGCTTGTGGCGCGCCCGCCAACAAGGAGAAGAAGAGAGGGGCTGCTAAGGCTGCCGGGGGCTCTTTACCCCCCCCTCAGCCTGGCTGCCCTTCGGCCGACTCCCGGCCTCAGAATGGTGCGGAGGGAATGGATTGCGCATAATTGCGCTCTACCATTTCCTCCAAGGCAATATCAACCACTGTGCCAGAGCTCAGGATCTCTTGCTCCAGAGCATGGCAGAGTGGTCGTTTCACGTGGCTGTGGTCGCCGAACCGTACTTTGTCCCCCCCAGGGATAACTGGGTGGGAGAACTGGACGGTTTGGTGGCCATCATCGGCGGGGCTCTTGTCAACCCGTCCCGAGGTCACGGCTGGGTAGCCGCCCTCGTGGACGGCATTGGTATGGTTGGGGCGTATTTTTCGCCCAACAAGAGTCTCGCCGACTTCGAGAGGTTCCTTGTCGAGTTGGGTGCCGTCGTGGGCCGACTCCACCCTCGCCCTGTGCTGTTGCTGGGGGATCTCAACGCCAAGTCTGTGGCGTGGGGATCTCCTGTGACCGATGCTAGGGGCGAGGTGCTGGAGGAGTGGGCGGTCACGACTGGCTTGACCGTCCTAAATCGGGGCTCGGTCCACACATGCGTGCGGCAGCGGGGCGGCTCTATAGTGGACGTCTCGTTCGCTAGCCCTGCTGTCGCGATCCGTGTCCGCGACTGGCGTGTCGCCGTGGAGGTGGAGTCGTTGTCGGATCACCGATAAATCCGTTTCGACGTTTCCGCCCAGACCAGCGGCGGCCGCAGTTCGATGGCCCCGCGAATGGACGGTCCGCGCTGGGCGCGTAAGCGCATCGACAGGGAGCTTCTTGAGGAGGCCGCTATTGTCCAGGCCTGGTTCCGGGAGTCGGCAACAAACGGACCCGTCGACGTCGAACAGGAGGCGCTGTGTGGGCGATGACGCAAATCTGCGACGCGTCCATGCCCCGGGTCCACGCACAGTCAGCAAGGCGCCAGGTGTACTGGTGGACCGCCGAGATCGCGCAGCTGCGCGTCGCGTGCGTGGCGGTTAGACGCCAGTACACCCGATACCGGAGGAGACGTCGTCGGGTCCCTGACGAAGAAGCCGCGCTGTATGAGGTGTACCGCGCGGCGAAGGAGGCTCTGTGGCTGGCCATCGGCGAGGCGAAAACGCGAGCCAGGGAGGAGATGTTGGAGACTCTAGACGGGGATCCGTGGGGGCGCCCTTATCGCGCGGTCCGAGGGAAACTTCGAGCCGCGGCGCCCCCACTTACGGAGAGTCTCCAACCCGAGCTGCTGGAGGAAGCAGTCGCAGCCCTCTTCCCAGCGAGAGCGGAGCACAGTCCGCCGCCGATGGCTGTGCCCACAGCCGCAGAGCCTACAAGAGAGAACGCCATCAGCGTCCCAGAGGTGACACAGGCAGAGATGGGGGCAGCCGTGATGCGGCTCCGGGCCAAGAACGTGGCCCCGGGGCCCGACGGGATCCCTGGCTGCGTGTTAGCCCTCGCTCTGAAGGAGCTTGAGCCCCAACTGAGAGGACTCTACACAGCGTGTCTTGAGCGGGGCCAGTTTCCCGCTTTGTGGAAATCTGGTCGTCTGGTCCTGCTCAGGAAGGCGGGGCGACCTGCCGACTCGCCGTCCGCGTACCGGCCCATAGTGCTGCTAGACGAGGTGGGTAAGCTGTTTGAGCGTATTATCGCAGCCCGCCTCGTCAGCCACTTGTGCAGAGAGGGGCCGGACCTGGACGACAACCAATTTGGTTTTCGGCATGGGCGCTCCATCATCCACGCTGTGTCGCGGGTGAGAGTCCTGGCGGAGGAAGTGGTGTCCCGGGGCGGGGTGATGTTGGCGGTGTCCTTGGACATCTCCAACGCCTTCAACACCCTGCCCTGGAGTTGTATTCGGGAGGCACTGCGCTATCATCGGGTGCCTCCCTACCTCCGCCACATCGTTGGGGCTTATCTGTCGGAGAGGTGTGTCACCTACGTGGGACGTGATGGCGGAAACCAGCGCCGCATGTCGTGCGGTGTTCCGCAGGGTTCGGTCCTAGGGCCGCTCCTGTGGAACATCGGGTACGACTGGGTGCTGAGGGGCGAGCTCCAACCGGGCGTAGACCTGACGTGTTATGCAGATGACACGCTAGTCACTGCCCGGGGGAGCTCGCACAGGGAGGCAGCGTTGCTGGCGACGGCTGCGGTGTCACAGGTGGTGGGCCGCATACGTTGCCTAGGCCTGGAGGTGGCCCTCAGCAAGTCAGAGGCCATGGTTTTTCATGGCCCCCGGCGGGCGCCGCCACCCGGCTCACACATCGTGGTCGGGGGGGCTCGGATCGCTGTCGAGTCCACCATGAAGTATTTAGGATTGGTGCTCGACAGCCGGTGGAACTTCGAGCCCCACTTCCGACGGCTGGCGCCCAAGTTGCTGGGCGCGGCTGGCGCGCTCGCGACGCTGCTTCCCAATCTGGGGGGCCCGAGCGCCGTCTGTAGGCGGCTCTACGTGGGGGTCGTGCGATCCATGGCCCTGTATGGGGCCCCGGTGTGGGCCTCTGACCTGACGGCCGGCAGCATCGTAGTTTTGCGAAAGCCGCAGAGGGCGATGGCCGTCAGAGTCATCAGGGGGCATCGCACGATCTCTTACGAGGCGGCTTGCGTACTGGCCGGATCCCCGCCCTGGGACCTCGAGGCGAAAGTACTCGCGTCATTGTATCGGTGGCGCGAGGAAGCGAGGGCGCGGGGCGAGGGACCGATGCAGCGGCACATGGAGCTGCGTCGGTCTCAGCTTCGCGAGGTCCTGGTGGCGGAATGGCGGGACAGGCTTTCTCGGCCTACCGCCGGCCTCGTCACCATCGAGGCGGTCCGGCCGGTACTCGAGCGCTGGCTCGGGAGGAGGCACGGCTCCCTGTCGTTTCGGGCGACGCAGGTGCTCTCGGGGCATGGTTGCTTCGGGAAGTACCTGTGTCGCATAAACAGGGAGCCGGACGCCCGGTGTCACCACTGCGTCGATTGCCGAGAGGACACGGCGCGGCATACGCTGGCAGAGTGTGCCGCTTGGGAGGAGCCGCGCCGTGCCCTCATCTCAGAAGTAGGCAGTGACTTGTCGCTGCCGGCCGTAGTCGAGTCGATGGTCGGCAGCGACGAGTCCTGGGACGCGGTGGTTTCCTTTTGCGAGACAGTCGTCTCGCAGAAGGAGGCTGCGGAAAGGGAGAGGGAGATCTCGTCCACTCACCCGGCCCGCAGAAGGCGCACCGGGCGTCGGCGGAGGGCGGACAACGCCCTCTTCCAGCCCCCCTAAATGGGTCCAGGGGCGACGGACTCGGGGACGTCCGTCGCCCCCCATACATCAGGACCCGAGGTGGCGGCGCGTAGTGTTCCACGCGCGCCCCTTTTAGACGTCGCGGGGGGAGTCAAACACCTCACTCCCCCCCCAGACCCGAAGAGGCCCGCAGCGGCGGGCCGGCACCAGTCGGGGGTTGCGGAAGGATCGTACGTTCCCGCGACCCCCGGCGTAGGTGTGAGATGGAACACCGGGGTGGTTTTTAGTCAGTAAGAGTCTGACAGACCCCGCCGCCCGCCCCAGGGCGGCGGACATCCATGAGGATTTTCCACCCCGGAAACAAAAAAAAAAAAAAAAAAAAAAAGGTTTCATTCTCCGGGGTGCCTGGCAGAAAACCTCCCCGAGTGCTCAGTGGCTGCTGGTCCTTTTGTTTTCTTGAGGACGAGCAGGCGCTGGGCCGGTGCACCCTGGGTGCGGGCAACAATCTCCTCGTGAGGGGTGGGAAAGAGAAGATTGTTGTCCGTGGCGAATTTCTGCCGGAGCGGAGGAGTCGCTCCCGAGGGCTCTCTATCTGCGCTCTGCAGCTGCAGAGTGCACGATTAGGGAGCAAGATGGGGTAGACCGCGGGCCGTTTTACAGTCCGTGGTCTAGGGGTCTCCGCGGCGTGTACGTTGCAGTGACCGAGGTGGTGAAGACCGTGGGTTGCTCCTCAACCTGCGGTCTTGGAGCATCCGTGGCGAGGTGTTTGAGCCACGGTGCCGGGTGGTGGGTAGGTTAAGTTAGTTATAGGTTACTTAGGGAAAAAAAAAAAATAAAAAAAATTATAAAAAAAAAATATTAGGTTAGTAGCAATAGTTTGTAGATACCGAGCAGCGGGCGGTATATCCTGCACCGGAGGCATCCGCGGGCCATGGGAGGATCAAATACTCTCCCAAAAAGAGCGGCCGCATTGCCTTGGGGAAGTGATGTGCGTACCACCCATTTCGTAAAATGGAAATGTCAGAAACAGAAAGAGATTTGTCATGCGCCCCGGCTGACGCCCGGCGCTCGCAGGTACCCGGGCCTGCGAGTGATAAATTGGTTACAGACGGACGCGCAGGGGTAGGCGACCAGGCCCCTGTTGCTGATAATATTACTGGAAGCAGTATTGTTAAAAATATTCACGGAGGGCCGCGTGGACCGTCTTCCGTTAGGAAACGTCCACGCGACCCTGCTCAGGTGGGAGGTCTGTCTTCAGAAGAGGAAGGCCCGCTGGCCCCGAAGTTGCCGACCACGAGGAGAGGTCGGCAGGCTTCAAGAGGGGTGAGTGCTTCACGGCCGCGGAGGAACGCACAGGGTAGGTTCGTGCGCCCCAATACTCCGGCGGCCAGCGAAGCAGAGAGTGACATGGGGGTCACTACCGAGGACCCTGGTGGCGAGAGTTGTGCCTCGCTAGGGAGCTCAAAGGCGGAGCTCAACGCCACCAGAAGAGAGCAGCGCAAAGCCGTCGCGGCCGACGAAGTGTCGGAAATGGCCCGACGCACACGCGAGCGACGCGCTGCTCTAGCGGCGGAAGGGGGGGAACCATCTGCGGTGGCCTTAAGTCAGCTTGCCTTGGACGGGGTGGACTTAGTCCTGAAGGTTGCCACCAAATCCGGCAGCCTGAAGGGCACGTTCACCCGCGGTCTGAAGGAAGCTGCCGCGGACATCAAGGAGGCGGTTGGCATCCTCCTCAACAGGACGGCCTCAGACGAGGTCGCGAAGTTGCAGGAGGAAAACAACCGTCTCCGAAATGATTTGGAGGACCTCCGGCGACAAGTCGCTGCACTGAGCGAGCAGCAGCAGCGACGCACGTCCACTGATGCCGCATCGGTAGTGGCCCCGGCTCCCGCATTGAGACCGGCAAGCGCTCACACCGACGACGAGGTCGAGCGCATTGTCCGGCTCTGCATGCTTCAGTGCGGGAGCATGGTCAATGCTCGTATGGAGGCGATTTCTCGGCGCCTCCCTGCGGAAATCCTCCGTCCGCCCCTAGCGGCCGATACACGGCGGAGGACTGAGGAGCTGCCGAGACCTGCGCCTCGGAAGGGGAAGCCCGCGGAGGGTGTGAAAAAGCCCGTGGAGGGAGCCCCATCGAGCGATCAGCCCACGACTGTCGGGTCTAAGGGTGAGACCTGGGCGACAGTCGTGGGCCGCAAGAAGGCCCGCAAAGCCGCCAAGGCGGCCTCAGCAACAGCGCGCGCCCCCGGCCGAACCGCAAAGGCGGTTGCGCAGCCTGAGCGGCGGACTGCCAAAGGCGGTCGCAAAGGACCGGCGATACGTGCTCCGCGTTCCGAAGCTGTGACGCTCACGCTACAGCCCGGAGCTGCGGAGCGCGGAGTAACGTACCAGTCGGTCATTGCCGAGGCCAAGGCCAAGATCAAATTATCAGATCTTGGTCTTCAGTCCGTCACCCTCAGGCAGGCTGCCACGGGTGCGCGGCTCTTCGAGGTGGCTGGTGCTGCGAGTGGCAGTGCCGGAAAGGCGGACGCTCTGGCCGCCAAGATGAGGGAGGTCCTCAGCCCTGAGGACGTCCGGGTCTCCAGGCCAATGAAAACCGCAGAGGTGCGGATTGCTGGTCTGGACGACTCCGTGACCTCTGAAGAGGTGGTGGCAGCCGTTGCCCAAAGCGGAGAGTGTCAGCCGGACAAGGTGCGGGCCGGCGATATACGCACCGACGCCACCGGACTCGGCGTGGTCTGGGTTCGGTGCCCTGTGGCGTCGGCGAACAAGATCGCCTTAAGCGGCAGATTGCTGGTTGGCTGGGTTGCAGCGAGGGTGAAACTCCTGCAGCCCCGGGCTTTGCGGTGCTTCCGGTGCCTGGAGAAGGGCCACGTCCGGGCAAAGTGCACCGCTGAGGTTGACCGTAGTGAACTCTGTTATCGCTGCGGTCAGCCCGGCCACAAGGCGGCCCAGTGTTCCGCGGCGCTCAACTGCAGCTTATGTTCGGCTGCAGGGAAGCCAGCGGGACACAAAGTGGGCGGAAGGGCATGTGGCGCGCCTGCCAGCAAGGCCAAGAAGAAGAAGAGGAGCTCCAAACCTGCCGGGGAAACCTCGCCGCCCCCGCAGGCTAGTAGCTCCATGGTCGACTCCCGGCCCAGGACCGTTGCCGAGGGAATGGAATGTCAATAATGGCACAATTCCATTTCCTACAGGGCAACATCAACCACTGTGCCAGAGCTCAGGATCTTTTACTCCAGAGCATGGCAGAGTGGTCGATCCACGTGGCTGTGGTCGCCGAACCGTACTTCATCCCCGCCCGTGGCAACTGGCTGGGGTGCGCTGACGGTTTGGTGGCCATTATTGGCGAGACTCTGATCGACCCGTCTCGAGGCCGCGGCTGGGTTGCTGCGGTCTCGGGCGGCATCGTCATTGTGGGGGCGTATTTCTCCCCCAACAAGAGTCTCGCCGACTTTGAGGGTTTCCTTGTCGAGTTGGGCGCCGTCGTAGGCCGCTATCACCTTCGTCCCGTTCTGGTGCTCGGGGATCTCAACGCTAAGTCATCGGCGTGGGGATCTCCGGTCACTGACCCTCGGGGCGAGGTGCTAGAAGAGTGGGCGGTGACGACTGGTCTGGTCGTCCTGAATCGGGGTTCGGAATACACGTGCGTGCGGCAACGGGGCGGGTCGATAGTGGACGTCTCGCTCGCTAGCCTCTCTGTCGCCAGCCGAGTCCGCGACTGGCGTGTCGCCGTGGGGGTGGAGACGCTGTCGGACCATCGGTATATCCGGTTCGACGTCTCTGCCCAGACCGCGAGCGGCCGCCACCCAACAACCCCGATTAACGACGGCCCGCGTTGGGCGCTTAAGCGCATCGACAAGGAACTACTCGAGGAAGCTGCCTTAGTCCAGTCCTGGATTTGGGAGTCGACGACGGACGGCCCCGTCGACGTCGAATCGGTGGCGCTGTGGTTTCGCGGGGCGATGACGCAGATTTGCGACGCGTCCATGCCCCGTGTCCGCCAACAGTCCGCAAGGCGCCAGGTGTACTGGTGGACGGACGAGATCGCGCGGCTGCGCGTTGAGTGCGTTGCGGCTCGCCGCCAGTACACGCGATACCGGAGACGACGTCGACGGGATTCCGTCGAGGAAGACGCGCTGTATGAGGTGTACCGCGCGTCTAAGGAGACTCTGTGGCTGGCCATCGGCGACTCTAAGTCGCGTGCCAGGGAGGAGCTGCTGGGGTCCTAAGATCGGGATCCGTGTGGGCGCCCCTACCGTTGGGTACGGGGCAAGTTGCGTCCCTGGGCGCCTCCACTGACGCAAAGTATGGAACCCCAGTTGCTAGAGGCGGTGGTATCGGCCCTCTTCCCTGAGCGAGCGGGACACGTTCCACCGGCGATGGCTTCGCCCTCAGCCACAGACTCTCCAGAAGAGGAGAGCACCGACGTCCCCGAGGTGACGCAAGCAGAGACGAGAGCGGCCGTGTCGCGACTCCGGGCTAAGAACACAGCGCCCGGACCCGACGGAGTTCCTGGTCGAGCTCTCGTCCTGGCTCTGAAGGAGCTAGAGCCCCAGCTGAGGGGGCTTTTCACGGCATGTATCGAGCAGGGTCAGTTTCCCAGTGTGTGGAAGGAGGGGAGGCTGGTCCTGCTCAGGAAGGAGGGGCGCCCCGCGGACTCCCCGTCCGCGTATCGGCCCATAGTGCTGCTCGACGAGGCGGGCAAACTTTTTGAGCGCATTGTCGCAGATCGCCTCGTCAGCCACTTGTGCAGGGAGGGGCCGGACCTGGACGACCACCAATTCGGTTTTCGTCGGGGGCGCTCCACCATAGACGCCATCATGCGCGTGAGGGCCCTGGCGGAGGAGACGGTGTCCCAGGGTGGGGTGGTGCTGGCGGTGTCTTTAGACATCTCCAACGCATTCAACACCCTACCCTGGAGTTGTATTCGGGAGGCTCTGAAATACCATCGCGTGCCTCCCTACCTCCGCCGTACGGTAGGGGCTTATCTGGAGGATAGATGCGTCACCTATCGGGGACGTGACGGTGCCGGTCGGCACCTCATGTCGTGCGGTGTTCCACAGGGATCAGTCTTGGGACCGCTCCTGTGGAACATCGGCTACGACTGGGTGCTGAGAGGCGAGCTCCCGTCGGGCGCCGACTTGACGTGTTATGCGGACGACACGCTTGTCGCTGCCCGGGGGAGTTCGTACAGGAAAGCGACGTTGATAGCCCCGGCTGCGGTGTCACAGGTGGTGAACCGCATCCGGCGCCTGGGCTTGGAGGTGGCCCTAAACAAGTCGGAGGCCATGGTGTTTCATGGCCCCCGACGTGCGCCGGCGCCGGGATCACACAACGTGGTCAGCGGGGCCCGGATAGCTGTCGAGTCCACCATGAAGTATCTGGGATTGGTGCTCGACAGCCGATGGGAATTCGGGCCCCACTTCCGGCGGCTGGCGCCGAAGCTGATGGGTGCAGCGAGCGCGCTTTCAACGTTGCTTCCTAACTTGGGGGGCCCGAGCGCCGCCTGTAGGCGGTTGTACGTGGGAATCGTGCGGTCCATGGCCATGTATGGGGCCCCTGTGTGGGCGATGGACATGACGGCCGGCACTCTCGCCATTCTGCGCAAACCGCAGAGGGCGATGGCCGTCAGAGTCGCCCGCGGGTACCGCACGATTTCCTACGAGGCGGCTTGTGTCCTGGCCGGATCTCCGCCCTGGGACCTAGAGGCGAAAGTACTCGCGTCATTATATTGATGGCGCGAGGAAGAGCGGGCACGGGGCTCGAGGCCGGTGCAGCGGCAGATCGCGCTGCGCCGAGAAGAGCTCCGTCAGGTCTTGGTGGCGGAATGGCGGCAAAGGCTTCTGCGCTCTACCGCTACTCGCTACCGTCGAGGCGATCCGGCCAGTACTCGACGACTGGCTCGGGAGAAGGCACGGCTCCCTGTCGTTTAGGGTGACGCAGGTGCTGTCGGGGCACGGCTGCTTCGGCAAGTACCTGTGCCGCATAGGCAGGGAGCCGGACGCTCGGTGCCACCATTGCGTCCATTGCGGGGAGGACACGGCGCAACACACGCTCGCCGAGTGTGTAGCCTGGGAGGAGCAGCGCCGTGTCCTCACAAATGAAGTAGGAGGCGATCTGTCGCTGCCGGCCGTAGTGCGGAGGATGGTCGGTAGCGCAGAGTCGTGGGACGCGGTGGTATCCTTCTGCGAGGACGTGATGTCGCAGAAGGAAACTGCGGAACGGGAGAGGGAGATCTCGACTCCCTTCCCCGGCCGCAGAAGGCGCACCGGGCGCAGGAGAAGGGCGGACAACGCCCTTTTCCGGCCCCCATGAATGGGTCCAGGGGCGCGGGACTTGGGGAAGTCCTCGCCCTCTATTTGATGGACCCGAGGCGAAGGCGCGCGCGGGTGTCGGCGCGCGCCTATGAGACGATGCACGGGGTAGTTAAACACCTCACTACCCCGTGCAGGAGACGAGGCCCGGACAGACCGGGCCAGCACTAGTGTGGGGCTGCGGAAGAATTTGGATTCCCGCAGCCCCGCGCGCACGTGCGAGGAGACACCGGGGTGGTTTTAGCCGGTAAGAGTCCGGCACGCCCCTCCGCCTTTTCCCCAGGCGGAGGTAGTCCATGAGGATTTCCCCCCGTAAAAAAAAAAAAAAAAAAGGTTTAATTCTCCACTTCTGAAGCCACACGTTAACTTTATTGAGCTGTTCCTGTAGTTTCAGCGATGCGTTGTTCCGGTTTCTATCACTTGCAAGGCATACAGTGTCATTTGCGTATGTTGTTGTTACAATCCAAAGTCCACGTTCATTCCAAAGACGTTCTCGGTTAATAGTAACGCTTCCTTTAGTGACTGGCCCACCATTGGTATACATACAAGTAGAAAACGACTTTATGAATTGTATGATGAACGAACTTGTAAAAACACTGCTGAATTTAATTTATATGTTAAGAATTATTCTAAATTATTTAAAAAAGTTTGTAGTATGGCCAAATCACGTTATTTGAGTTCAAAAATTAAAAATAGTAGTAATGTAATAAAAATGACATGGAGTATCATTAATAGCGAAACGGGAAGGTCATGCAACCGATGTAGTGACTACAGCCTTGCTATTGATGACAATATAATTAAATCTGATTCTCAAGTCGCCGCGGCCTTTGAAAATTTCTTTGCAGAGATTCCCGTATCGACTACTAAATCTCTAAACTCTTCACCCACTGCTGCAGAGTCTTTACTTAAAGAAAACATTCCAGTTTGTGATTCTGAATTTCATTTCGAATATGTCACTTTTAAAGATATAATTAAAACCTTTCACACGTTAAATGTCAAAAAGACTGCAGATTTATGGGGTAATTCTGTGGACGTTGCTAAGTCAATTATAAATATTGTAGCACCTACTTTAGCTGTTATTTTTAATAATTGTATTGACCGTGGTGAGTTTCCTGATCTTATGAAAAACAGTAAAATTATACCGTTGTTTAAATCGGGTAGTACATCAGACCCTACTAATTATAGACCTATTTCAGTGCTACCTACATTTAGTAAAATTTTTGAAAAACTTATTTTAAATCAAATGCAAAGATTTTTTAATGTACATAAATTACTGCATAACAAACAGTTCGGTTTTACAAGGGGTCGTTCAACTACTGATGCCGGAGTTGAACTTCTAGGGCATGTATATAATGCATGGGAGGACAAATGCGATGCGTTGGGCATCTTTTGCGATTTGTCCAAGGCATTCGATTGTGTTCTTCATGCAACATTAATCAGGAAACTGCACCACTACGGAATCCGGAACGCCTCTCTGGATCTTCTTACTTCTTATTTAAGTGATAGGATTCAGAGAGTTGATGTTAACGGGAAAAGATCTCCCGGATCGGTAGTAAGAATGGGGGTCCCTCAAGGCTCAATTCTAGGTCCATTTTTATTTCTTATTTATATAAATGACTTGCCTTACCTCATAAAGGATGAACATGATATAGTGCTGTTTGCAGACGACACTTCACTTTTATTTAAACTCAAACGTCAGCAGCTGGTTACTGACAATGTAAATAGTGCCCTCGCAAAAGTAGTTAACTGGTTTAATGTTAATAACCTTCTTCTTAACGAGAAAAAAACGAAATGTATTAAGTTTACGATACCTCATGTTAGACAAGTAGAATCAAGTATTCTCATAAAGGGTGAAGAGTTGAAACCCGAAAATACCACAGTATTCTTAGGCATAACTTTGGATGCCAAGCTTCAATGGGGCCCCCATATAGATAAATTGTCAAAGAAGCTTAGCTCTGCAGCATACGCCGTTAGGAAAATTCGTGGTTTAACTGATTTAGAGACAGCCCGTTTAGTATACTTTAGTTATTTTCATAGTGTAATGTCGTACGGTATTCTGTTGTGGGGAAATGCCGCCGATATTCAGACGATTTTTGTTTTACAAAAAAGGGCAATTCGTTCAATTTATAAATTAAGTCCCAGACACTCCCTCAGAGACAAATTTAAAAGGATTAATATAATGACTGTGCCTTCTCAGTATATTTATGAAAATCTTTTGTATGCACATAAAAATATTAATCTGTTTAAAAAGTACAGTGATATCCATAATTTAAATACTAGGAACAAGCACAAATTTGTTGTTCCTACTACCAGGCTCAAGAAAATAGGTGGCTCGTTTAGATGCCAATGTATACGTTTTTATAATAAACTTCCTAGCCACATTCAAGCACTAAGCCTTAATAAATTCAAATCTTTTATAAAAAGGAAATTATGCCAGAATGCCTATTATACTGTCAAAGACTATATTGAGGACAAAAAGGCTTGGGATTGAGTTGCTCCAATAAAGCACAGGCAATGTTAATTTATTTTATTTCGCTAACTATTTCTACTTATAATCTTTGCTATAAGTATCTATACTTATTTACATATACAATGACACTAATATTTACTATTTAAAGTATTATATTATTTTAAATTATTGTGAATGTGAGGACTATGTGTGTTTTTGTTGCAGTTTTAATCATGTTCTGGCAGTTTGAGTAGCTGATGCGGCCTACCCAAATGTCCTTTCTTTGGTATTGTTCGTCGAATCGTTGAGCTCCTTAAGTTCTGAGTTGAGCTGCACGGTTACTGACATATGCGTGCACTGACTGGACAGGTCCACTCAATCTGTGTGGTTCTTTCCTCAAAAGACCATTTCAGACACAAATCTACATGGTCCTCAAAGATTATTATAATATTATTCTAATTATTGTGAATGTGAGAACTATGTCGGTCATTGATTTATTTATATTTATTTTTGTATTTTTCTCAACGTAATCATGATCTGGCAGTTTGAGTAATTTATGCGGCCTACTCAAATGTCCTTTCTTTGGTATTGTTCGTCGAATCGTTGAGCTCCTTGAGTCTAAGTTGAGCTGCACGATTACTGACAATTGCGTGCACTGACTGGACAGGTCCACTCAATCTGTGTGGTTCTTTCCTCAAAAGACCATTGCAGACACCGATCTACATAGCTTTCACATGACCTGACCAAGATTTTGTCTGGACTTTAAAAGAGACTGTGACCTCTGAGTTTGTTTCGGCCTTTCTTCTCAGAGTAGTCAGATAGGAAACGCCGACACCATCTAGTTTAAAAAAAAATATGATTGACGTGTAAAAGTGTTTGTTCAAACCTACTTACAGAAATAAAATCATTTATCATTTATCATTTATCAATATTTTTGTTTCGGGCAAATATGCCGAATATGTTGAGTAAAGAACTGGGCCAAATACCGATCCTTGTGGAACTGAGGAGGTATGTAGTTACAGCTTTGGTAGTTCTTCCTCGTATTTTACTTGGAATCTTCTTTGATCCAATTTAGATTTTAGGATCATGTAGAATGAGTTTAGTAGGAGGGTTTTTAGCTTGTACAGCAGTCCTTTATGCCAGACTCTATCGAATGCCTGCTGTATGTCAATGAATACTGCAGAACAATACTCATTTTTTTCTAGCGGTTGTCTTATTTTGTGAACCACTCGATGTACTCGCTCTAAAATAGAATATTTTTCCTGAAATCCAAAATGGTGATCAGGCATAATCATGTTTTCGTCCAGGACTGGTGTTAGTGTTGGCAAAATATTTTTTGACGTGACAACGTCTTATAATTCGATGGAGTCGGCTGCACGCACGAAAAAACATGACTCATGCGGCGTTACACATGACTCATGCTGCGTTACCTCGCTCTAAGGCGTTCCATTTAAGGCTTGAAGTGCAAGCGTGAGCGCGGAACGAGCGACAATGAGCACAATCGGCGTCCGCGTTCGGCAGCGTTCGACATCTGTCTCTCTCCTACTTGAGTGAGCGATGCGTCTGCGTGGACAGCTGCTATACAATAATACATTTACGTGTTTTCGTCAAGTATGAAGTGCAGTGAAAAGTGAATGTGGTGTCAATTGTTTATAGCAACGATAATTGCGGCGATAAAGGTAATGATTCTTTAGATATTAAATATATGTTCAGTGATATATTGTCGAATATTCGTGCTTTCATCATTAAAATAAATAGCATCGGTCCGCTAGTGCAGCGATTGTAGGTTATGCTATAATTGACAAAACTATAACAATAAGAAAACTATGAACATTGTAAAAAAAAATATACATAATTGTATTTATGCGTACAAATAAATGTAACTTGATCAATTCAATTGTGATTTCCATTTACCTCCTTCTCTATATCCATACCAAATACCATATCAAACAAATAAAATTTAAATTTTCTTTTCAAAAATGCAACCATTCCATCAGTATTTTCTTATGATGTTGTCACGTCCAACTATCGTCAGTAAACCGACTTTACAGACAACCGATTTTTTGCAAATACCTTGGATCGAATAGGGAGAAGACTTATAGGCCTGTTTGAGCTATGTTCTGTTGGTGGTTTCCCTGGTTTTGCAATCATACAGATTTGTGATATTTATCATAACTTTGGATTGTACTGTATTCTACAAATGGCATTGTAAAAAATACAGTTTCTTTTCTAGGTAGTTGCTCAAGGACTTCGTCCGTTATTAGGTCGAAACCAGGCGCTTTTTTGTTTTTCAAGTAACGAATTGTTCGTGCCGGTTTCCTCGGAGTGACCAGTTTCAAAAGCTCAGCTTTTTCGCTTCTACTTCAGGACAGGACTTCCCAGGGATCGTTGGAAAACATCCAAAAAGGTCACGGCTATAATAATATGGTATGTTAAAGTTCCTAGTTAGTTCTGTAAGGTCTACTACCGATATGTTAGGATTTTTGACAGCTTCACTGTAAAATCACAAGTTTTATATTACGCTTGGTTGTAAATTTTTTTTGTTTATATTTCAACAACAGGCTCAACCATTATCGTGTCTGTGACTGTTTAGAGTTCATTAGTTGCAGTATCTTTTTTCGGTACCTACTTTCACAGTGGGTCTTGTTTTCGGATGTGGTTGATATTTGTTTCCAGTATGCTTTTTTGCTACAATTTCTTTATACACCTGACATCCTTTGTAGCTAGCAGGATGACTTCCTGAGCACAGTGCGCATGCCCCTGGGGTGTTTTCATCTATTGAGCACATCGTGGTTTTGTGTGTATACCTCATACAGTTATTTTTGCTGTGACCATATTGCCAGCATCTTTTATATTGTACCTCTGTCGTTTTTCTTATTGGGTCTTCTATTGAACGTTCTGGTTGTATATGAACTTTAGTTCCTTAACAATTCTGTTATTTCCATTCGAGGCTATATTGACACAGAATGTATTTAGAGGCTCTTTGGTTCCTTGTTTCCGAGCAGTGACTGTTTCCCCTTGTCTGTTTCCAGTTTCCTCCGTTGCTTCTATGATAGCATCTTTTGTTGTGCTGAAGTGAATAAATAAAAACGTGCAAACGTCACAAGCCATCATACAGTGCCGCCATTGTAGAGTATTTCACACTCTTCAAATTACCTTAAAATAATTCTCAGATTGAAAGTTGAGTACCTCGTATGTGTAGTTATCGGACGAGCTATGATCACGCAGGTAATTGCGTAACACAGTAACACGTAACACACACACGTAACACACATAACCTTAGTCAGATACCTTAGTAAGATTATCAAGAGTAAGAATCGGATTAATTTTGACAGTTCAACAACATTCATTGCGTTATTTACGTTGTTGAGCAGACAAATTTTTCGAGCACATGAAGCAATGGATTAGCAAGATGCTTCAAAATGATTCAGATTGTGATTGATAGTGTGTTACGCAATTAGGGTGCTGGGTTCAATTCCCGGATCGCGCAAACGGTTATATTGGGTTTTCGTATAAGGACATTCTTGCGAACAGCTGAGAGTCAGGATTTGTTCAGTATTCAAGTTTCATGTAACAGGCTCGCTCCTAATAAGTAATAATATAACGAGCGCAAAATTATTATAGCGGTATACTAACTACCTACACCTCTGTCTAAACTTTCAGGGATGAAATGCGTTATGCTGAATATTATTTTAAGTAAAATTATGATTATTAGATGAGTCATTTAAAACTGCCTCGTTGGTATAATGGTTGCAAGCCCTACTACTACGCCGGTCGGCTGAATTAGTGCCTGGTTGATGGCAATAGTCTCTCCCCGTATTACACGGGACTTAAGAGGGCTATCACAATTTTTCTTCCATTTGAGTATTTGAAGAGTCACACACTCAAATACGAGAAAAATTGTGATAGCCCTCTTAAACATAATGGCGAATTGTGGGTGTACTTGTTCCCGCACAGAACAAATATTTGTATGACCTACAATTAGTAGTTGTTCCGGGTCTGGCTGTTTGTGTATGTGAGTTTAAATGTTTGTAAACCCACCCACAGAAAAAAGAAACACCCAGAAATTCCTGTGTGGGGCAACGTTTAAAAAAAATTTAAGCAAATGTATAATAGATTTTTCATTTACCTAAGTAAATGAAATATCTATTATACATTTGCTTTTGGTAACATTTCAGAACCATTTCCTGGTTTTCATCCGTGCAAATCCAGCGATGAAAAGTGTTTATTAGACAACGCTATTAAAGGAGTAGAACCTTTTGCTAATGGCGTCCCACCACTGGGTGTAAAGCGTTTGGATCCTGTTACCTTTAAGAAAGTCGACGCCACTTCACCAAATCTAAAATTCATCCTACATGACATTGTCATAACTGGTTTAAAAACTTGTAAACCACTCAAACTGACGTGAGTATTACCTTCTTGTTTTTTATTTTTATAAAATAAAGTCATTAAAAAAACTGACCAAGTGTGTGTCGGGCTATGTACTCGTACAATGAAGGGTACCGTAGTTGGAATGAAATTATGTCAAGAACACACTAAACTTAGTAGTTGATTTTGTTTTCTCCCATATCTCGATATACGTCACGGTCAAGCCTCCAACCGCAAATGTAAGTTTGTAATCGCAGAAAGTAGAAAATATATGTGATAAAACTACAAATTAACGATTTCCGGACTTTGTCATTACTTTGTGAGAATGTTTTGCCAAATTTCATGATTCTGTGAAGTACAAGTTCTGATTTATTTGCGAATATCAAAATATGTTGCTTAGATGGGCGATTTTTTTTATTGCGTTGACATTGAAGCTTGATTTTTCCAGAGCTCCAAGGATCGTAGACGTATTTGATATTTTTTTTCTATAGTTTTTATTCTTGTATTTTATCATTATTATCAAGCTCTCTATCATTTACGTTGGATCCATGTTTTGTCTCTTCGTCACCCTAATGTTGACTGGCAGAAAATGCCACAGGCATTAAGTCCGCGTTTTTATTGTATTTTTTTACTTGTTCATATATTATTAAGAAATGAATAATAAACTTACCCATAGCAAACCAGAAAATCGAACTAACAGTACAGTATAGTGCTTGTTTGACACATCTAAAGTACGAGTAATATTATAGAGAGAAAAGATTTCATTTTTGTATGCATTCACACTAAAACGGCTAAACAGATTTGGATGAAATTTGGCACATGGACCTGTATCAGCACATAGAATACTTTTTATCCTGATATTCCCACGGGATCGAGACTTATGCGGGTAAAATCACGAGTCGAACTATAGAATGAGTCGGAGAAATAAAATGACAAAAACGACGCTCAACACAGTCGCCTTTTGCAAAAACTCGATGGACCATCATTAGGGTTAGGAACTGTACTTGTTTTTGTTCTCGAAAAGTTTAATAATTAAATTTATCGGTTTGCGAAACCCGGCAATATAATGACTAATAGAGATTATTTTCATAGATTAATTTATGGATAAGTCGACGATATGCATACTTAATTATATTTCTAGAATGATACTGGCTGACTTAATTATTTTTTGTGCCATTCCCTTTTGCAACATCAACAACGCAAATTAATTATATATTTTTTGGAAGATTACATATAAGCCAAACTTGAAATATTATACTGGGTTTATATTATGGTTGCAAGCCTTAACAAATAGACTTAGCAATGCTTCTTTATTGCGCAGATTTAGACGTACCGATAACTTTTTTTCAATGATACCTTGCTGATGCAGGCGCCCGGCCCTCGATTTCCCCAGCCCACCCCATCTTTGAGTATTCAGCAAGGAGAATACAGGCATGCAGTTATTGTATTTAGAATGTACATGTACGAGTACCTACTTTATTTTCCAGGCGTGACGCAGCTAAATCCCAGATGTACTTAGTAATTCAATGCGCTTTAAAACTTGACGGAGATTATGAAATGGATGGAAACATACTCATTATGACACTAAAAGGAAAAGGAAAAATCCATGTTTTCCTCAGTAAGTATGGGTTAGATTTTTTATCTATGTGGTCAGTGAATGGCCGAATGAAGATTCTCTTATTCCTTGCTTTCATAAAAAGGAAAGAGAGCCATTAAGCCCCACTAAATTAAACAATGAAACGTTTAGTATTTTTTTAAAGTAAGTACAGTTTAAAGTAAGTACAGTTGACTGACCGGTTGGTGCAGTTGGTAGCGAGCTGCTTTCTGAGTCGCTTGTCCCGGGTTCGATTCCCGGACAATTCAAACATTTGTGTGCATGAACATGTCTGTTTGACCTGTGTCTGGGTGTTTATAATGTATTTAAGTATGTATATCAGTCATCAGGTTACCGTAGTACAGGTTATACCTAGTTCGGGACCTGAAGACATTGTGTGGGTGTTGTCACATATTAAAAAAATAAATTTTAAAAAAAGTTACTTATCTGGGCCCTGAGTCGAACCAACTTAAATGCTTACGCGTTGTTGGGAGGGAGCTAACCAATTTTAAAAACGTCATTTCAACTGTTTTATAATATATATTTTTTTGGTTTATATTTAGACTTTATCTCAACTTCGAAAACTGTATTTACATCCACTTGAGCAGCCTTAGAATACATACCTTACATAAATAAATATCTACCAATATAACACAAAAAAATGCTTTTTGTCTTTTATAGAAAATATTGTTAATAGGGTTATCTTAAACTACATTATTAAAGAAGGAAAAGACGGCAAGAAATACATGCGTGTCAAAAATTTTGACTACAGTTACGAGCTGAAAGAAAAATCCGATATTTCATTTGATGGCTTGTTCCAGGACAATGATGTACTAAGTAAGTACATATTTAGACAATGTTGACATACAGGTGCAACTTTTTTTTTCTCAAAATTAAATGATTCTGGCCACAATGGCGAAAAACTTTTGATTACACGTTTAGTATTGATGTGAAATTAAATTATTTATTCTGTAAATAAGATATAAAAATTATATTACGATACAAAAGCTAGAAAGATTCGACATTTCTATCTGATTACCTATCTGACTACCCATGAACTAGTAGAAATGGCGTAACAAACTCAGGGATAAAGGTATCTCTTTTACGAAAATACAAATATTTTACAAGTTGCCAGCAAAATTCTCTTTTGCCAGCAGTAAAAACTGGGTCAGGTAGAACCTGGATAAGGCTGGCACGGGAGCGTGGGTATTAGCACAAGAAAAGAGAGGACAATGCCCAGCAGTGGGTTGAATTCAGGCAGTAGATGATGATGATGATGAAGAGGTTCTATTTAGACACAGTATAAACTAAGATCCTGTCTATCCCGTGGCTGCAGCTAAAGAACTCATGAAAGCTCTTCTTGTCCTAAGACTAAAGCCCCATTTACGCGATGCACCTGTGGCATATAATAAAATTTAAACAACAAATGACTTAAAGTTTGAATACTGAATATTGTTCCACGCTCCAACTTTGATTGTTGCTTCATCTTACCGTACGCCAAAAAACAATAACATTGCAGCGTGTGATCAGTCTATAAATTTTCCAGAAAACATACAGCTAATATTGTATATATTTTAATTCCAGGACAGGCTGCGAATGAAATTTTCAAGAACAATGCAAATGCAATTATTCAGGAGATTGGGAAGGTCGTTTTTCAAGCCGCTGTTAAAGAGATCGTCGAAAATATAAACAATTTCGCAGGAAAAATTTCATATGATAAGCTAGCGCTTGATTGAGCACGAAATTAAAAATAACAATGATTGTGCATTGAAAATTGTATCTCTTTGGCTTCTTATTCAAGTGCTTTAATTGTTCCTGTTCATCTGTAGATCTTGGCGAGATAATCTAACTAGCCAACTTGTTGTTATAATCGATAGGTATATTTAGGGTTGGTTTTTTTTTTCACTACCTAGGATTGCCTCTACTGGACTCGGCAGAACTGCTTCGTTGGTATAGTGTTCGCAAGCGCTAATACTGAGCATGAGATCCTAGGTTCAATTCCTAGGTCGGACAAAGTTTTATTGGGTTTTTACATTGGACATTTCTCAGTAGCTGCTCGGAGTCTGGACTTGTGTCCGGTTGATGTCCGGGGTTAGCCTTGCCCCCTATTACATGGGACTTAAAACATAACATGCGATTTTGTGAGTGTACTTACTAAACGTACCTACTCCTACAATCTATTCTGTTATCATCTACTAAGTAGGTACGTTATGTATTCAAAACCCACGAGAAAAGTCAATAGACTCTTCTACAATAGAGTATTTATTTTGAGGTTATTTAGAATTTACAGTTTAGGTAATTTTAAACATGTTCTGACAGAACAATGAACAATGAAATTAGTGACGATTTTGGAAAAAATAGTAAGGTGTGTTTGGATTGACACTACCTATAGCTAGTTGGAGAGCTGTGGCAACGGCCGCGACTTACGAAAGAGCTATTCAAACAAAGTAAATTATAAAACACTACAAAGTGAAAAATTGCTTTAATTCCGAAAGTTGATGGCAAAAAACTAAAATACAGACCCAAAGACAACGACTTCCTATTTTAAAGTTATTTTCACTTTGTAATGGTTTTTTTGGAAGACGGTTGTTTTTGGATCAACTACTTTTATCACAGAATTTTATGAAAAGAGAAAAAAAAGTTAATTTTTTTGTTCAAATAGGCATATTGCAAGTTCTTTCGATAATAACAAGCCCGTACCATCATCAGGTACGGGGTCTGTTCACTCCATGACATCATTACAAGAACTGGAAAGATGAAAACGAGTGTCTTACACGTGCACGGCTATCCAGGAACTGTTAAGTAGTTTCTGTCGACATATTGCAGTATTATCTCCTAACAGTTAAGGAGTGCTGTGGCTTCCATCGTCAGATCCATTTCACCATATTATGCATTGTGACGAGCATAAATTGCTTTGCAACCATACTAAAGTATTCGAATTGCTATCCGTGAAATAATTATTAATTATTGAGTAGTTCCAGTAGCCATCTGTGGTCTTCATAATCAGCTCCACTTCACCGAATGGTGCTTTCCAACAGCAAAAGCGCGAGTTGCTATAAAAAAATACCCAAATCCTTATAGGAGTGCCTATAAAACTCAAACTCAAAGCATTTATTTCAATTATACCATTTACAGGCACTTTTGAATTGTCAAGTGGTCGGTCAGTCAGAAATATGAAGCTAGTTGCCCATTCCAAAGCGTAGTAGGTACCTATGGAGAAGAACGGGCAAGAAACTCCATGGACACTTTTAAATTATATTGTTACATAAATATTAGTTACATCAATAATCTTGTATATATGTATAATTATATGTGAGAACGATGTAAATAAGACGTACACATTGAGTGTCCAGTGTACAGCTAATATAAATTCAAACAAAACAATCCATAATAAAATAATTAAAATAAGCCGTGGTGGCTAAGAGATGACCAGTCCCAACTGACAGCGCCCGTTCACGAACATGACGCATGGATCAGCACCATTCAGCTCAACCATTAAAGGATTTCCCTCAATTTCCATCACTCATCAGATTCTGACTTGGTGACAGTGGGACCATTTCGACAGCACATCCTTTCAACAGAAAAGAATTTTCGAAATCGATCCACAATTGACGGAGAAATCGGTGAACATACGTAAAAAAAAACATGCATACAGCCGAAGATCCGAAGTCGGTTAAAAATCAACATACCTACAAATTCCAGATTTAAGAAAATACCAACTGTTTGGTGTACAGTCACGAGCACGAATATAGCAACTTAGCAACTTCTAAATGTGATTTTCTCCAACTGTATTGATTGTAATTTTATGTTGTTACGAATATAATATTTTGGAACCTATACTGTTATGAAATAAGTCTTATTTTAAAGTTGCAATAAATATTATACGAGAAAATCACTTTAAATTTTGCTAAGTGAATACTTATTAGTGCTCGTGACTGAACCTAATATTAAATAAAAAACTGACAACTTTTTCAGTGCTTTGATCCGCAATTTAAATGCAAACCTTTGTGGTGTAAATTCTTTTCATTTATTGCTTTAAACTTGACGAAAGATCGAATTATAGAAATTGGTACCTTTTTTGTGGATCAGCAATATAATTTTAATATTAAATATTCATTCGACAGATAAAAGTTCTCGCAAATAATGAAAAAAAAAAACACAAAAGGACAAAACATTATGAACCATTCCAGGATTTGCAAAACAAAAGATCGACTATTAAACAAAAGATCGACTAACCATAAATATACAATATTATATTTACACATATTTAGGTATCGATACCAAACAACAGTTATAGTTAATAAACAAGTCTAAAGACTTTTACCGTATACTGTAGGGTTCATATTAGCGTCAATGTGATAAATGGCTAAGACATTACCCCATTGTCCAAACTTTGTTTAACGGGTTGTTGAATTTATGCTACGGAAGCTTTTTTTTTTTTTGAAGGTACGAAATTTTCAAATAACTTCTGCCGCTCTGGGCAGAGTGGGAGGACGTGTCAGACTCTTACTGACTAAAATCCACCCGTGTTCCTTCAGTTGCCTGTGCCAGCGGCCACGGTATCCCTCTCCGACTTTTCCGCAACCCTAGCAGGCATTGGTCCTAGCAGACCCCGTCATTGGTGCTCACATCTCTTTGAGGCGCGCGTGGAACACAACGCGCCGTCGACCCGGGCCTGGTCCTTATCAAACGGCGAGCTGCCCATTGCTCGCCGTTCGCAAGCCCACGCCTACGGTGGCCGGGAATCGACCTGGGATTCGCGACGCCCAGGGCGTCTCCTGCGGCGGCTAGGGGCGTGAGGGCGCGAATTTTGCCTCTCCCTCACGCATCCCGCCTCCTCCTTCGCGAACATTACTGCTTCGCAGAAGGAGGTGACGGCTACCCAAGCCCTCTCGCTCCGTACCATGGCCTGGACCAGAGCCGGACGCGAGAGATCGCCACCGCCAATCGCCTCCACGAGGACATGGCGGTGCTCCACCCAAGCCAGGCAGACCTCCACCGTATGCTCCACCGTGTCCTCCGGGCGATCCACACAATGGTGACACCCGGGCGTTTCCTCCCGCCATATCCGGAACAGGAACCTCCCGAAACAACCGTGTCCGGTGAGGACCTGCGTCAGGCGGAAGGTGAGGACGCCGTGGCGCCTCTCTAGCCACTCCTCAAAGAGGGGACTTATCGCCGCAATTGTGGCGTGCCCAGCGCCGGGTTGCGACAATTGCACTCTCCATGCCGATGCCGCCCTGAGATCCCGCCGGAGCTCTGTCCGCTGTACAGTAATTTCTCGCAGCAGCGGAGCTACGTCCCGGCGTTTCGCCTCCTCGCGCCACTCCCAAATGTGCGCGAGGATTTTTGCCTCCAGATCCCATGGCGGTTATCCGGCAAGGAGGCTCGCCGCCTCACCGGAGACCGTACGGTAATCCCGGACCAGCTGGGTGGCCATGACCCTTTGGGGCGCGTTCAACCAGCGGGCTGGCCGCCGCCTCAAGGAACGCGCCCACACCGGTGCCCCGTAAAGGGCCATGGACCGCACGACCCCCCGCGTAGAGCCTCCGGCAATGCTACCGACCCTGTTGTCATAATCTCAGATATTTTTTCAGGTATTGAGGTGAATTCCTAATGCATATTTTTGATACCAGTGTTAAACGCGTTTAATCCTTGATGATAAGATGACTTTCAAAACACCAAATTAACGTTTTCATGATCAAAATATGTTGCTAAGCGTTGAACTTCCGTGTATCGAAACACGAAAGTGTATAATATTGCCTTCAGAAGTAATGTTTCACTTCCGAGCTTTAAGCTACCCAATTGAAGAAATATATAATATATATTTCTAAAATATATTACCTATAAATATCTAATATATCTATATTTGTAAAAAATATATTTTATTATAATATATGAGCACTTTTAAGAGCGATTAGTTACAGCATCTGTACTTATTCCAGATTCAAATCTTTATTTCCAAATTGATGTTAGTTCCACTGAATCATATAACTTCACATACTTCAGAATCACAAGCAGGAATGAAAAAATCATCAAAATGCTTGTAAAGTTGTACCACAAACTGAAGTTTATATGTTTGTAAACTAAGTTGCAAACGCTGGATACTCGTATACACGCAGCTTTGTACAGTGATAATAATAAAAAGATTCTCGCTAATGAAAGTGAAGGCCACGCCCCGGTCATAGCAGGTACCTAGTCCTGGACAGCCTTGGAAGGCTAGGATCAGTCTTTACCTAATTCCACATGAAAAAACCTATGAACACTTAATCCGACCCGGGAATATAATCCAGGATTGATGCAATACCATTTAACATCAGCTCGTAAACCTTGTACCTACTGTTGAAAAATAAAAACTTTAATGTCTGTCCTCCTAACGATAGATCCAAATCAAAACTACTTTTTGCTGATTAATCATAGTCGTTACTATGCCCCATCAAGAGAGCGCTATTTCTATCTTTAACATGGGTAAGTAAGGTGGGTATTCGCAAGATAGGTACAAGTTATTTTTCACCACTAATTTGCTAATCAATATTTTTATCTAAATCTGTTTTTTGACATCAGATCTTGCTAAGGCAGTTTATTACAGGACGTATTAAATCAAGCCTCAAAGAATTACCATTTTGCTTTCCTAAAAAAAATATTGATCACTACAAATATATTTTTTATGAACCTCAAATAATTCCTATTTTGGGGCCTTAAAAATACTAAATCACCAAATAACTGCGACCAACTTGGATGTCGCTTATTGCGCGGTTGGTCATAGTTCTAACCTAACCTACCTCATTTGGCCGGATGGCCCTAGCTGAGTTACTGTGACCAACTGTAAGAAAAGGCCAAAGAGTTAAAAATATGCTTAGTTATTTAAATAAAGTGTGCATCATTAGAAGCGCAAGAAAGTATTAAGAGGCACATTCATCTTTTAAAAAAACGCCCATCATTAGAAGTTCAATAAGTTTTTACAGGTTCGGTTAAATACTTGATACCTATTATGAGCCGCGGTGATGATTGATGAAGATGAATAAAACGTGTAATAAGTAGAATGTACTGATTGCTTTACTATCCTGCCTCAGTATTTTGATATGTTTTAATATTAAAAACCAGCAATAAATTTGAAAATTGTTACAAACAACGATTAAAATTTATCTTATTTTAGAAAATACAAAATAGTATTCAACATCCCAAAATGTGCATTATGATCTACAACGATCCAGACATTAGAGACATTCATTCAATCTGCTCCTAGAATGTTTAGAGAATTTCCAGAAAAGGTGCCGCCTGCCACGTTTTTTAATATTTATTTTCTCAAACAAAGAAAAAGACAAAATATGACAAACAGACGTCTATGCACATGCCTAAATAAAGAGAGGTCCACTAAGAAAAAAATACACTTATGTTTACAGAACTGAACAAAAAACAAGACTCAAAGTCAACGTACTTTAGATCATAGTTATTTATCATAACACATTTTTATTAAAGGCTTCACAACAGGCTGCGTAATTAAAGAAACTAGTTTTTCTACATCGCTTGCGTATATATAGATAGGTTTTAATATCCTATATATGTGTGCGTATGTTTGGTGGTTGGTATATACCGCGGAATAACTCGCAATCAAACAGTTGTGTCCAAGTGAACAAATTTACTTTTCGAAAATGTTTTCTCGATATTCATTTTTGGTGCTTTTATTGAGCGTGGTTTATTCAGCAAATGCCGCGTACGGTACGTAATTTATTTTTATTTTTATTTCTTAACATAAAATATTTTAAATACTATTCAGCTAAAAAAAAATGTTTAGAATGTGATAATAAATTTCAAATATCATGATCATTACACAAATTGCCAAACTAAAAAGCATTTGTTTGTTTATTTATTCCAAATCCTATTTGAATATTTATTTGAAGTTTTTTGTGTAAACAATATACATTAATGAACAATAACCATAGCTGCCTTTTGCGGTCATCTTAACAAAAAAACGAACAACTAACTAACGAACGAACGAAGAACTAAGTAGTAGCTTCTTTTATCCCTAAACCCTTCTCTATGATGCACAAAATTTCCAACAAAACACATTTTACAGCGCCGTTCATAAAAAAATGCAAATGGGACGATTCGAAATGCATTAAGGAGACGACACAGATCGCGATCCCAATACTTACCAACGGCATCCCTGAACTTGGAGTCCAGAAGCTGGACCCCTTCACCATGAAGAGTTTGGACGCCAGCACCCCTGGGCTCAAGCTACTAATTCGGGACATCACCGGTACTGGACTTAAGGATTGCATCGCTAAGAAAGTGCAGTGAGTATTCAATTTTGTTATTTTTTTGATTCGGCTCAGAATTGTCCTGACTTTTTTTTCTATGGGTAAATGCTTGTGGATACCCTCCGTCTGGGAAGAACTGAGGGCTATGTCAGACTCCTACCGACTAAAACCTCACGGTTCCTTCCACTGCCATGAGTCGGGCGATCCTCGTACATTTGCGCACATCCCTTAATTGTTGTGTCTGGATTAAAGTTTGGTGATATTATGCATAAATAATAGAAAGATTACCACATAAAACGGTAATCAGGTATCCCATAGTCTTAATCCCCTAAAAAAGTGCAGATTTTTCAGTGCCTCTATATTAGAATACAGCCCTTATCAATAAATATTCCTGCACAAATTCATTAGCCAGTACGCAAACCATCGTAATTTGTATTAGTTAAACAAGTATCGTACCTAGCTCGTACATTCTACAGCACACTGCATTTTGAAAAGACTTGACAATGGATTCGAAGCAATTATAAAAATTCCCATTAGCACTAGTTATTTTTTCCGTCATAATTTATATTTTAAGCTAATGATCGCATAAATGAAGTTAGTTTTGAAATCCTAGAATTCCAGGAATTCGGAATATCGTTTACATATTTAATAAACACGGTTTATATCTATTCAAAATAGTGTATGATTTCTATAGATGTTTAAGTAATTCTTTTCTCATTATAATCTATTGTTGAAAATGCATTACTTGATTCTAAAGCTATATATTTATGATAAACTGTTCTCTTTTTTCAGACGTGATATTGGAAAATCAAAACTTAACGTAAAGGTTCAGTGCAGCGTTGACTTCAGAGGCAAATATGAGATGAAAGGAACTCTGCTCATCCTCCCCATCGAAGGAAAAGGGGACGCTCACGTTGTTCTGAGTAAGTATTAATGATAGAAATAAGACTCAAACGAAAGGCGTAGCACTAGGAGTCCCGACGAACGGTAATCCCGAGAGATTTCATCATCCCTGTAGCACCTTTGTCCTTATTAGCAATCCTAGGGTATTTAAATCATTGAAGTAAACTCAGAGAAGTTGTTTTGCAAATTGACTACCTACCAAATTTAATTGTCTGTATATTCAAATCACAACTGTCATTCTTTGTTTTATATGAAATGACTATACCACGGGAAATCAACGTAGCATGTTAATCCGTTTAATTAATTTCCCTAACTATATCTTCCTTTTCAAAGGTACCGTTATAGCGCACAATTATGGGTTCGAAATCGTGATGAAGCATTCACTCAATTATAAACGTTCAATCACCCCTCACGGAAAAATGATAATTAAACTTTGTAGAAAATAAAACTTTAAATAGTTAACAATTAAAGTTATGACACTTCTTACTTAGCACATCATGTAAGAGTGAGGTTAATTGACGTTTTCTGACTAACGAATGGTAAAATTGTATAGTATTCATAAAAATTATATTGACAGCTAAGGAGAAGAAAAGGTAAAAAGGGAAAGGTAGGTAGGTTCGATCAGACAAGAAAAAGACATTTGTAATCAGGTTAAGCAATGCTTGCCGCGGTTGCTCCATGGATGGGTGATTATCTGTACACACCAATATCCGTCCGTGACTCGGAAACCACGTTAAGCCATAGGTCCCGGATGTCATTTGTAGATCTTCGACAGTCGTTATGGGCAGTCAGAAGCTCAAAAGTCTGTCATCCAGTCTTACCAATGGGTATCGTATTACCCTGTAACTGGATTGTGGAGGTCAAATAGGCAGTCACTAATGATAAATGATAAATGACTTTATTTCTGTAAGTAGGTTTTTACAAACACTTTTACACGTCAATCATATTTCTTTTTTTAAACTAGATGAGGTCGGCGTTTCCTATCTGACTACTCTGAGAAGAAAGGCCGAAACAAACTCAGAGGTCACAGTCTCTTTTAAAGTCCAGACAGAATCTTGGTCAGATCATGTGAAGGCTATGTAGATCGGTGTCTGAAATGGTCTTTTGAGGAAAGAACCACACAGATTGAGTGGACCTGTCCAGTCAGTGCACGCAATTGTCAGCAATCGTGCAGCTCAACTCAGAACTTAACTACATGTACAATATTCAGTTGCATCCAATTAGACTGGAAGCCGACCCTAACAGTTGGAAAAAGGCTAGGCAAATGATAATTGAATCCATTTATTTGTAATTTTGATGTAAACGCTGCACCCTACATTTTAGTGCTGGGCTATCGTGATTTGATCGGCAATGCGAATCATATTTCACCAATAATGGAGGAGTAGTCAAATTTAAGGCACAGAGTAGTCTTTCGTAAGAGAGTCCGACCGGCGAAGCACTCACTACCACCATAGCTATTTCTGCGATCAATTAGCATTGCCTTGACATGTTCGGATGCGTTGCAGGCACAAGAGACATTTGAGCTATAAGTCTAGGGTGGCAACGCACTCGAGATACCTTTGGTATTGCAAAAGTTCATTCATAGGAGATAATGACCACTTACCGACTGGAAGCTGCAATTTACCAACCTGAATAACATGAAAAACAGATTTGTAATAGTTTCCTTTTCTACGCCTTTTATATGTCTACAAAAACAATCTAGACAAATCTACTGAATTAATAATAAAATTATCCGACAGCCCAAGAGCTATGGTGGCCCAGTGGTAACAGCCGCGACTTACCAGAACCCAGACAGGCACTTTACTTTGTGTAAATAATTTCATCACCACTGCTCTCAGAACGGCGAAGGAAAACATCGTGTGGGAAATAGGTGACGTTTATGCACTTAAGGCAGTGTTAGTAAGAGTAGCACAAAGTTGGTTCAAGCGTTTTCAGTCCAGGAATTTTGATGTCAACGATGCAGTTGTTGATCCCATTTTCGAAAAAGTGGATCAAGATGTTAGTAGTTACGACAAGCTGAAGAATTAGGGGTTGACCACAAATCAGTTTTGACCCATCAGAAAAAGTCTGGGTATACAAAAAAGCTCGATATTTGGGTGCCACACAATCTCTTAAGTCTTGAATTTGTAGGTATATATAAAAAAAATACGAATGAACTTTATCCCCGACCTTATTTTAAAAATAAAATAATTGTGTTATATAGATATAATACGTAATTAAGCTACTACTTCCATCAGTGATTCCGAATCGACAATAAATATTCTAATTAAAACACTTATGGATTCTGTCGCACAAACTCAGGTACAAACGATTATGAACCTTTAAACAATATACGCGTTAACATTTTATATAAATGCTAAGCAGGAATAGATCTCACCAGAAACAACGCTGTTTATTGAAATAAGAAGAATAAATTAATAATTAATATAGGAAAAAAACATTTAATAGGTATCCGGTTTTGATCTAAATATGAATGGCGGAAAGCAGGAGTATTTTTATCAATTAAAAGAAAAAAAATGCAATCTAGCTGAATGGTATAATAATAATATAATTTATAATAGTAGTAATATATGTAAATATGTGTTTAAGTGTATATTATATAATAAAGCTGAAGACTAAGTTTGTTGGTTTTTTTGAACGTGCTAATCTCTGGAACTACGAGTCGGTTTTAAAATATTCTTTTGCATTTGATAGCCTAATTCTTGAAGAAGGCTGTAAGCTATTTAATATCACGCTATGATCCTTAGAAACCGAGTGGACAATACGATGCGACGCAATGGGTTAGGGGGCCGAAATTTCATACGGACGAAGTCACGAGCTGAAGCGAATGTAAAAATATTGAAGGTCAAATAATGAAGCATCTACAAAGAATACAAACTCAACCGCTTTGTATTGGTGTTCTAGGTTAACCTCTGTTCTGTTGATAACTGTCAGCAGAACCTCAACATCAGGTTCTGAATCTAATTGTTCATCAACATATATTGTTTATTCTTTTTTAGTGGACGCAAATAGAACCTTCTGTAAAATCTACTCGACGGTAACTAAGAGTGTTATTAGTGAAAGGACCAGCAAGCTTTGAGAAATTAATTCTTCTTTTGAATTCTTATTCTAATTCCTCTATGTTAACGAGTTACCCCCAACTAGCTTCCAAAATGTTTGTCCATACAAGAAATTCTGAATGGTGATGCGATGATCATTAATGAAGATAATGAAATTCTATTTAATAATTATACCCCGGATATCAACTTAAGCAATTGTTTTACTAACCAAAAGGATGTTCTGCTTTCTAGGGAAGGTTACCATATCCGTTAATGTTGACATGGGTAACAATGTTGGCAAGAACGGAGAGAAACACTGGACTATCAAGAACTGGAACCACTCCTATGATCTAAAGGAAAAATCTACCCTCGAGTTGGAAAACCTCTTCAATGGAAATGAAGTTCTTGGTAAGTCAAAAGTTCTAAACATTGTATAAACCAAGAAGCTTTTCGTGTCTGTTTGTGAGACCGCGTATGGCGCATTTTGATTTGGTTTTCGCCATCATTTAGAGAATTTATTTCCAAAGGTTTATGGGTATAATAAATTTACATTTGATAAAGAAATCTCGATGCTTTGTCAAGTCGTAAAAACAGAGCAAAGCAGGGGAAGGTCACTAGTTATTAGATATAATAAACGTGATCCTAAAAATATATCAGATTCTTTGCAAACATGCTGGTAACATTAGCTCGATCGACTGACGCAAATAAAGTCCTTGAATTTCTTTCCGGTCGCTTAGAATAACATATTTATTTTAAACTTGACTGTGTGGTTTTGGTCTTCTTTATTCTAGATTCTCCTAGTACAGACTATTTATATAAACACAAATAACGGCAACTTGTCATCAATCATTTTTATTTAAACTATTTTGTACTTACGTCATATTTTTTAGGGTTCTGTAGTCTTTCCAAAAGGTAAAGTCCAGTAACTGGATTGTGGTGGTCAGATAACATCCATTTATAATACTGATATTCAAATGCTTCCAGTTCGACTGGAAGCCGATCACAAAATGGTTGGGTAAATGCTAAGCATGAAGATGATGATTTTTTTATGATTGTGCCCAAGATTGACTTTGGTGTAACTGCTTCTGGTCTTAGTAAATCCTATTTTCCTTCTTCAGGTCGTGCTGCTCGTGAACTGATTGCATCCAGCAGCAACGAAATCGTCAAGGAAGTAGGACCTCCAATTGTGAAAGCCATCGTTGCCAAGATCATGGAGAACATCGAATCCTTTTTCCAAAACGTCCCTGTAAGCGAACTGTCCTTAGAATAATGTTCCAGAATGTTCCTATAACTAGAATGCGACAAAAAGAGTTATTATAAAGACATTAAAAAAGAGGTCGGTTCACTTATGGATCGTTAACTTATTATTAGCTGTTGTTAAGTCTGATTTGAAAGGAATAATATTGTGATTAGGTAGTACCAACATGATAATTTGGAACTAAATCATTATCATAATAAACTGGTTGTGTAATCATATTTTGTGTTTTTATAAAACCCGTAGTCGTATTAATTGATTGACAGTTTTGTGTTACTAAGTATCGTTTGAAAATATCACAGTGCAATGTGAACGTATATCAATATAATAATATGTGACATAATTATAATCTACGTACGTAATGTTTATTAAAAAGCCATTAATTTTATTCTTTGAATAAGTAGGTAATACTCTTGAAAAATAAAAAAGTATACGTCTGCTATCCATAACTGGCAATCATGTTGAAAACCCAATTCCAACTCAAATACCAGCTTCGTACTTAAGTCCAAAAGAAAATATGAAACACAACTCATAATAACTGCTCCAAATAAATAGTATTATCTTGTCATCAAGCTGTCAACAGCACTAAACACTGCGTTGGTATCATAATAAACCATAAAAGTCCAATTATTTTGGATCTTCACACGCAGCTAAGGAATATAAAAACGTCAACAGAGCAGTGAATGCAAGGAACACATGGTGGCAATGAATGTCATCGGTTTATTTACAGACAAAAGCGAATGCCGCTGTTAAATCTGTTTTCGTATAAAACAATAAGAGGATATAGAAATTTGTCATGATACTGGCCTAATATTGTAGGGAATGATAGGCTTCTCTTGGATATGAGTAATAAATCCAGCTGGTTTCTTTTTGTGCTTTCATACTGCGGCGCGAGCACGGCCTACTGTGATAGGCTTGAGTCACACATTTTTATCACAGTTTCGGAGCAAAAACCGTGATAAAATGCGTGACTCAAGCCTATCACAGATAGAGGCCGTGCTAGCCCCGCTGGTTATATCTCTTTCTCCTGCTTGGATCTCTATAGCCTCAATAAGTTTCATCCTTTTTCGATTGTCAGTCTTTTTGCAGAAAATCTTTAAGCGAAATAATTATTGCTTCTGTTATATGAGTTAAGTATGCTTTTGTTATGAGCACAAAAACGGGTCGGGCATAGAACCTCTTAGAAGCTGAGATATTAAGATATATAATAGCATTAGCTCTTTACTGATATAATAACAAATAATTACCACGTATGTAATAATATAAATTTTATTATCATGTAGATAATGGAATATTATACTTAACTAATGGTATTTGTACATTTATAATTAGTGCGTACTTAGTTATCTTGCAATGACTGTATCAGACATTCCAAGATAAATAATTTATGGCAATTACGTATAAACTAAGAATGATTCTGCATTCAATTAAAGCAACAATACTTTAATATGAATAGGTATTGAATTATCATTTGAAGAGCATCAAATACTAATGAAAACGAACAGAAAAGAAAATTAATTATGGTAATGCGTTTTCGGTCCAAAAGTATCCAACATAAGCTGCTTTGATTTCCGTACCAAAAAATTTATGTACGTTCCCCCTTAAAGGAATAAAAGTAAATCCAGCCAATCCGCCCATTCATTTTGAAGGACACAACACTTAAAAATCGTTTCGCCGACTACTCTGTGTTAAAATCAGAACCAATTTTAAAAAGTCAAATTCGTTTTAAAATTCTTATAGCGAACTTTTCATGTAGGTATTTCGGTGTGATACCCCGTGCCTAGGATAGCATGTTAAGCCGTTGGTTCTGCACCTGATATTTCTCCGGTCGTGTCGGGTTGCCGTCCTAAGGGCTCGTATACATATACACGATACTCAATACTCAAACTTTATTTGCATTCCACAATGTGTACTTAGGTGGTAAATTAAAAATGAGATCATTATGGACCCTGTCGGGCACAGCAAAAGACAAAGATATAGTAGCGCGACGTCGTATCGTCGCAACGTGGCACGATTTCGTCATGTGGTCGGTCGCAGTAAATCTCGAAAAATAGACCGCACTAGACGTGTTCTCCTCATGCTGATATTAAGAAGACGAAAAAAGAAGAAACAGATACACAGAAGATACTGGATACATCAGTTTCTTACAAATTTGAGTAACGAGTGTCATTTTAAGAAGAAATATAACGACTTGAAAATGGATCCCTGAAAGTGCTCGTCGTAGACTCTCACGATACGACGTCGCATCGCGAAACGATGCCGCATCGTAGCACGATGCGACGTCGTACCGTGTTTATGTGTAAGAGCCTTGATGAACTATGAGAGTGAGGAAAGAGAGAGTGCACCTGTGTCTGCGCACACACTTGTGTACTTTAATATCTCCCGCGTCGATGGTTAGTCTCCGCTGAGATTGGCTGCCATGACCAAAATTCGGTCAGGAGGACTCTTTTATAAGTGAACTTTTAAACCTTCAATTCCATGGTCTTGTGTTTATAGGAACAACGATGGATATGCTTACCAATTATTCTTCATAAGAGACTTGAAACAATAACTACTTGATTATATACGAGTATCTACTGGAGAAGAAACATCTACACCTAGATGACGTTATCAGATGCTGATTATGCACATGCTACGAGTATACAGGGTTATTGGTAAAACACCATCAACCTCTTAAGGGGTTATTGTACACATCATTATGAACAACTTTTACTATAGGACGAAATATGAAATCGCGAAAAAAATATCAGCTGGTCCCTATATTGGACGAGTTCTGCAAACATAAATGTAGGGAACAGCCAATATTTTTTTCGCAATTTCAAATTTCGTCCCATAGTAAAAGTTGTTCATAATGATGAATACAATGACCCCTTGTGAGGTTTATGGTGTTTTACCAATAACCATGTATAGCTGCTTGGCAAGGCAAAATGGTTACGGTTTCTTTGCAATAGATTTCAACAAATTTGAGATGGTGAAAGAAACTAGTTTAGTCTTTTGCTTTTTACCCGACTTTGACGAAAGGTAGAAGGGTTATGTTTTTAGCAGTTTATGCATGTTATCTGTACGATATATTCCTTAATTACATGACTTAGTAATAACGTGTGACTCCGGCTATATGAAAACCGAAATAAATCGAAATCCATATCTTTTTTATAACCGTTGGCGTTTTTGTCGTAGTTGGGTTTAAGTTTCCATATGAAATCCTTTTCTTTATTTACTACTGCATAAACGTCTTTCACAATTGAGAAAATTCAATAACGATCCCAAGTGAATACAGTTTGAGAGCGATCCAAAATAATTCAAAGTTACATACATTGGTACAACCGTATTTCTTTCGAACATTTATCTTCCCTCGTAGCGAGATTTAACTAAGGGTAAAGGTACAAGTTATGAGGGTCAAAACTAAGGGAAATTCTTCGGTGTTCGCAAAAGATTTGTGTTCGGTGACAGAGACCCGATGATGATGCTTGCTCAGTTGGAGAAAAAGGTTGTCTTATGAATATCTACTCCCGAGGATAAAATAAACTAGGACTACAAGGCAAACTATGTAGATATTCATTTTGCTATCAAGAATATCTTGTGTATCTTTATCCTTCTGAGCCGCTGGTCCCGGGTTCGATCCCCGGACACGACCAAGTTTTTTTTTTCAAATGTAATCAAGACATAAACCTGTTACTTAATATAAACTGTTCAAAACAAACAAACTGTATAATATATACATTCACAAAGTATTTTTATATTGGATGTGTAATACCTACTTATAAAACCGTACGTAGATAAGTAAATAAATAGAAAAAAAAAACTAATGGTTATTCTAATAAGTAAATAATTTTGACAAGCAGATGATTTTGTCCTGATCATCATTTATCAGCAGTCATTCATAAGCAGATATCTCCGTTAATGATACCTTTACGATCTTTTGTCAATATTAAGTTATGGACAATTAGTGTATGTCCACAACTAGAACGAGATTTAAAAAATCGCAGACATGTGAAATCCATCAACCCGCACTGGGCATGCGTGGTGGGTTATGGCTTACTCCCTCTCACAGAGAGGAGGCCTGTATCCCAGCAGTGGGAACGTTATAGACTCATTAATAGGGCACACGTAGGACAGGAAGTCTACTGCCTACTACCTACAAAAAGGATTTCTTTCTCATCAAATTAATTATGGTATTTTCAACTAGATGGTCTATACCTACATATAATAAAATCACAGTGAAGTCAAAACTGCACATAGATTTTGTTTTAAGTTACTTCTTCCGAGGTCTGCGAACGATTCAAATGCCAAAAAAATATATTTTTTGATTATTGTCTGTTCATCTGTTTGTTTGTACGTTCCAGCATTACGCAAATTAGCGAATAGATTTTGTTCAAATTTTGCATCGATATTACCTATAAGTCTGGTCAGTCTGTAGCCTATAAATTATCACGATATTTGCTATGGGGATGAGCAATATTGCAATTTTTTCGTATTCTTCTATGAGCCAAAATATTGCAGTTAGCTATAGATTTAACCTTTTAAATGATTATCATCACGCTTTACGCAGCTAAGCATTCAATCATAACATAAACAGGGTGGATTTTTGAGATGGGGCAATATGGGCAGGTACCTTAATCGTTGTCGCTATAAGAAAACGGTCTTGGAAACTGTTCTTAGCTTTTTGTAATATTTTGATCTGCATTCACAGATTTTGAAAAAAAACAGACGGCAAGTAAACAAAGAATTTTCTCCAAAAAAAAAAAATTAAGCCAATCTATCCTGTTTCCTTTAAGGATCAAAAACTCTATAGGACCAACTGAGGTTTCAGTATTAGAAAAGTCAGAAATCCCAAAAAATCTTCCCATTAATTTCATAAAAACTGAGAATGAGATGAGAGAGAACACAATATACCAGTGTATGACAACAGTCGAATTATTCCATTACTTCACGAGGCTGAATAGAGAACAAATATAGCAGATAAGGTTACTGATGTAACCTTTTAAATGATTATCATCCCGCTATAAGGAGCTATAGTCAAGCATAGCTGCATAGCTCCTTGTAGCAGTGTTAGGTAGGTTTAGTTTCTGTAGGTTTTAGGTTCGAACCCAGTCAGGCGCTTGACTTTGTGTAAATTATTTCATCACCACAGCTCTCAAAACGATGACGGAAATCATCGTGAGGAAACCGGCATGTCCTAGAAACAAAATTCGAAGACGTGTTACAACCGACCCGCACTGGGCCCGCGTGGTGCGTTACAACCCACTCCCACTCACCGAGAGGAGGCCTGTGTCCCAGCAGTGGGAACATTATGGGCTGATTGTTATGAATAGACTGTTAATGAGAAATCCCGTGTGTTTACAATCTACTGTTACAGTATTTTAGTTACAGCTATTCGTCAGGAATAATCTGTAAGATAGCACTAGTCAGTGTATCAGTCTTGTGTCATTAGGTAGTATATGCAGGAACGCAAGCGTTCATTAATTCACTAAAAGCGAAAAACTTCGCAAGCAATAGAAAATTACTAGGTACTGAAGACTGTGGGTGTCGACTTCAGGACGAGCTACTTGTTATACGTCCGTCGCTTGCTCCCGCGTCACCGCGTCACCGCGTCACTATCTTCATATTTTGGCTGCTGAGACCAAAACTACAAACGTAGTAAACAGGAAAGTTTTATATAATGTGGCTGTAATTTTAATAAATTGTGGTGTTTTAAGACTTCCACGCGAATGAAGTCGAGGGCAGCAGCTACTTAAATATAAAGACAAGTTAACCAATAACACAAAATAACTAGTTCCTTTGAATATATTATTATATTTGATTGACTATAAAATCAAAGCAAAAAAAAAATATATACTTTGGCAAAAACCCGTTACTACCACCTCCTAGAAATGATGATAATTAATGGAAAATGGGTTTTTTATGGTCGTGCGTCAGAAGGGACAAAACGTGACTGCATGTGCACGCAAACTAAGCGCAGACCGCATTATAAATCAGTGAAAAGTGGTTTGATTGTGCTAGACTAATAAATAGATATTTTTATTGCTATGAGACAGCTGACGGAACATGGAAGGATGATAAGGTTTGAAATGTCATCAAGATAAGACAAATCCGAAGTCTTGTAATGTGTTGTGAAGAATGTTACAGCGAGCTTATTTTTCCCGACTTTGACAGTCGTCGATCGTATTCGGTGATTCGATTTTTTTAACGTCATTAGTGTACCTAAGTGTTGGAAGAACGGCGAGGTCTTTTTCTTTTTGTGTGAATATTCTCTTGGGTTCGACCGTCCTTTGGGGGTCTACTCTCTAAACACGAAATCCGTAGTTTCAGCCGAAATTACGGGCACTTCCTACTTTGTATCACCTACGAACATAAGATTATTTCGGGGCCCAAACTAAGAATGAATAACTAAACGATTTGACAGTGTGTTTTTACCCGTCCGAAAATGTTAATGAATCTGGAGTAGGGTTCTTTTCGAAGTATTGAACTACTCCGTATCTTCATTGACGGGTTTAAAGAGTATGCCCCTGCTACGAAGGACGTGCACGCAGAAGTTTGCCACGTTAGCTTCGCGTTTCATTTGTTTGTTCGCATGCGCATTGCAGTGAACAATCCTGCTTACATGTTCATACTAAAACAAGCTAAGCTTGCGAGAGCGTAACTTAGCGTGGGATAAGTCGTTGTCGAAGTGGCCAAATTCTGGTCGAAGCTTATTTAAAGTACATAGTGGAATCATCGCTACGACGATAAAGAAGCGTGGGCTGTTGTGGAGCGGCGATTTTATTTATATAACAATTGCTTGCTGTACTTACAATGAACACCAAAGCGCGCAGCAAGCCAACAACATAACATTTAACAAAAAACTTCATACAAACATTAAACATAGATTTACTGCTATACATAAATATGTCAACATCCGGCTCCTGAGCAATAAGGGCCTTCAGCAGATTGATTGCCTGTATTGTGGGAGCATATTGAGCAGCATGGGTACGTGCTGGCGCGGGCGGGGCCGCGAACTTGCAATAACAAGATCGATAAGTAGTGCAATAAGTAGTAGTGCATCAACAGCGCACTCTTACGTCTCAGTTCCAACCACAGAAATATTTAAAACAGAACATTTTGATGGCCACCATTCTCACAATAAACAGAGACGGATACAAATAGGGATAATAGCAATATATATATTTGTATAGGTAGGTAATGTTATGGTTTCCAAATATTAGTAAGATTTCTAGTGATTTTAAATACCAAATATAAAATTGAAAGTATGTGATTTGCCTCAAATTATTTTTGTATCAATATAGTCATGAAGTTTAAAAGTATCTCATTTGACAGTTAACGAAAAAGTACTGGTTTTATAACGAACCGGAATGGAAATATGATGTTTGGAACAGCGCCTACTTTTCTAAGTTAGTTCTCATCGAGCTTCGAAATCAAAAGGTTGTCTTCAATATTGATATTATGTTGAGTACAATATTTCTTTATATCAGGTCTGTATGATAAAAAAAAAAAAATACAGAAATGTTTGTAGCGAGTTAATTTATGTTGTTTATCCGATCCTATATCCGAAGAAGTCATTCAACTATACTTAATGAATACTTACCAACTATGCTGACGATATTCAATTTATAGGCCTTCTAATTTGTCACAAAATGTTTATAAATGAACTACCAAATAAAACCTGAACTCTGATACTACCTACCTTCAGTTATAAACAGACCAATGACTCACAGAACATAATATTCGGAATGAATACGAATTATTTATATCAGGAATTTCCGCAATTAAACCGTAGCGAAAACGAGCCTTGAATATTAAATTCGTATTTTTTATAAGATTAACATACTTTAAACTTGAGGTTATTGACTAGAGCTGTGAAAAAGCCTTATATATATTTTTGTACGGACACCATAGAATATTTAGCACAAACGTGTCGCTACCGTACGAGGTTGGTTGCTTCGTATAATGTCGTCATTCACAAAAACTTTATTTTCATAAATATACAGAACAGACTCATTAAATTTGTCCATCTGAATACCTACGTATATTTCTGGGAACTCAAAACCTATCATCTAAATACCTAGGTATTTTTCTGGGAAGCTATTCAACAATTCTCAAGTTTTGAAAACAACATAAATAAGTAATTATGTTACCAAGAATTAGCCAATTAGCCAAGCTAATTAGCCATTCTGAATAACGTACATTCTGGTATTATTTTTGGTGATCAAAGATCCCACATAATTTATGAACCTTAAATATGATAAACACCTGCTAATCATATTTTTTGTATTTTAATTTAGCACGTTGACACCTAATTAATTTCAAACCGGTAATTTAAAATACCTACGTAAACATATTTAGCAAGACATGTCAAAAAAACCAGTAGCGAGTTAAAGCAAGTAGCAACAGCGGCGATTGGGTTTATCTGCAGGATACAAACACCATTTGCCTATCGCCGAATCACTGAGATAACCTTATTGCTATAAATTAATGGAAAGTCAAAACCAAAGATTAGACACTCGTGATTATGAAGTATAATCAATAAGCTTCCTGGGATAGTTCGAACCCAAACCTAGAGTCCTACGCAGGCTTTGCAACAAAGCGGAATAAATCTTACAAGATTTTTATAACATTTTTCTTCAAGACCGTTTAGACTTTTTACTCGTCGAAATTGCTGAGAAATATAAACGAAATAGACAAACTATTCAGTCAAAATAACTTCGCAAACATTTGCGTAGTAACACACATTGTGGCAAAATAAAACTGTCATTACAGGTAAAAAATCCGTTGACGTGTCTAAGTAAAGTGTCTAGTTTTGTGATAGACCTAGTATACCGCTACATCACCCTAATAGCTATATGTGTGAGTGTACCGTACACCTCTGCCTAATCCTCCAGGAAGTACAGGCTTGATGTTTAACAGCCTCCAATTTAAGATTTTTCGTGACTGTTTCATCGCGCTCCATCTATTTGTCGCATTGCCATGTCTTACGTACGACACAGTGGGTAAATAAGAAATTCTCGGAAGCTACCGAATTGATAATATTATGCTGTAGGAAAATGTTCTCAAATGAATATTAATATTTATTTGTGCGGTTTTGATTCTAAATTATTCATATTTCGCAGAATTTAAACCCCAGTAGGATCAGGAAATTTTAAACAGATAGGTAATTGTTGTTTTTGTTTATATTTCTCTATTTCGATCTGCAAATCCGTCAGTCAACTATGAGCAGATGTAGAGTAAGTAGGGCTTTGCAGAGTATTTTTTTTTTATTAAAACATTTGCATAAGTAAAAAAAATACTGTACAAAGGCGAACTTAATGCTTTCATTCAGAATCCTCTTTATTTGCTCTGCAACTGCTAGTGGGTTAGGATGCTTCTCAAGTCTTGTCTTATAACGTGCAGCAATAAACTTTGTCTCCTACTGCACAGTATTAATTTTTAGAATGTCGGGTAACTCTGAGTTTCTGATAAACCATGGAGCACTTGATTTGGTCTTTTAGAATTCAGTTTTGTGCCCTCTGGAGTATGTTTAAGTTTGAGACACTTTCGTATATAGCTGTCAAAGCTGGATCCCATATGTTCAAATTGACTTTAGTATGGCGTTGTACAGGAGCAGCTTGTTATCTATGCTAAGTGTGGAGTCTCTACCCAGGATACATTGTAGACTTCTGTGCTTCATGTTAAGTTAATCTCTCTTAGCTTGAATATGAGCTTTCCATATGAGTGTTCGATCCAGTCGCTTTGTGGTAGTTCCCGATCACCTAGTTTGACAGGTGGAGAATTTTCTAAGCGAAGAGTGAATGCCACATGGACAGTTTAACCTACTGGCACTGGGTTTTAATTTTTTTGCCATCAATCCACATGATTAAGCCCTTCTTAGAGAATGTCAGAGGCAACTTCAGGATTCTCATGGCTGGCGAAGATAGCTGTATCGTCAGCATAAGTTGCAATGATCACATGGGAATTTTGAGGAAGGATTTGTTATTAATAAGTGTTGACGCCGTATTTGTATCCGAACGTGTCAACCGTAGCAGGCAACAACCAGCAATTGCATTCTGCAGCCGCTACCAATAGCGGCCCTTCACCATGACGTGATAATACGCAACCAATGGCGTGACCGCCACATCACGCCATACTCGCCGCCCGCTGATGAACGACGGCCACGCCGGCCATGGACACTTGCTCGACTGCCACCTCCTTAACAGCATATTTTGTGCTCCCTATTTTTATAGTTAAATAAGTCTAATTGTAATCCATCCATAGTGTCTTTATCTATTTTAACGCCAATTAAACCAAGTATTAATGTTCCTAGTCTATTATTTGATTAAAGTTTGTTCCCTATATCGAACAATAAGGATACATTTCATTATCTACCTTGCCAATTCCCAACTACATTGGGGTCGGCTTGGTTTCCAGTCGAACCGAATGCAGCTGAATACTAGTATTTTACATGGAGCGACTGCCTATCTGACCTTCACAACCCAGTAAAGCATGGGGTGCTTGATGTCAATTGTCTATACATATAATAAAACAGTAAAAAAACTGTGTCTGTACATTGAATATATTTTAAAAAAATGGAGGGGGTTAAGAAACAGTAATAGAGCACGAATCAACAAAAAAAAAACTGTCTGTTTGTCAGTGTGTCTGTTTGTTTGTACACGCTAATCTTCGGAACTACTCGACGGATTTGAATGTTTTTTTTTTGTAGTACCTATATATATTAAGTCTGGGCAACATATAGGCTATAATTTTATTTATCTTGGAAACTTGAACACCTGATGCAGAACCGCAAAAGACCAGCTAAACTATAAGAGATACAAAAATGGTACCATAGCAAAAATTGTTTCACGTGATGAGCATTCTCTGCTAAGAGAATAAATTTGAAGATCTGGAACACCTGTTGTGGAACTCCAAGAGCCCAGCTACACTTATAACATATATATGAATAACGTCTTAGCAAGAGTGGTTCAGCCTGATGAGCACTCTCTGTTGTCGTACAAAATTTGAAGATCTGGAACACCTGTTGTGGAACTCCAAGAGCCCAGCTACACTATAATAAATATAGGAATGACGTCTTAGCAAAAGTTGTTCAGCCTGATGAGCACTCTCTGTTGACGTATAAAAATTGAAGATCTGGCACACGCGTTGGAAAATTCCAAGCGCTCAGCTACACTATAACATTTATAGGAATGACGCTTAGCAAGAGTTGTTCAGCCTGATGAGCACTATCTGTTGACGTTTAAAAATTTAAGATGTGACACCTGATGTGGAAATCAAAGCTATCACTAATTCCACTGTATAATTATAAAATAACATAAGCTGGGAGTACCTCCACGCGGTGAAGGCGGTAACAGTTTAAGACTGATTTTCGATGAAAATTCGATGAATCATTGAAAATTCTACTCTACTGGCCAAAACTCCCATTTATTAATTTATTTTATCGAATAAATATGCCTTCGGGCTTATGTTATTTGAGTGTTTAATTTCCTTTTCCATTTATCTTCGTGACACGGTAGCCTACCCGGTAACGCAGGGGAGCAGTCACTTAGATTTTAGTTGATCAGGTATCTTCATCAGAATAAAACTATAACCATGCCTAAAAAGAGGTCAAATCTTTCCCAACGTTCCAAAGGAGCTAAAAGATTGAGGATCATAAGATTCCAAGAATCTACCGAAGAGCGTCAGGAGAAACTTGATGCTGTTCGAGAACATCAGGCTGCAACTCGCTCCGTAGAAACATCTTCGGATCACTGCGTTCTCAGCGTATCTACGCATCTGCTTCTAGGTCTCTAGAGACAAGTGCGGAACGTGATGCGCGACTGTCCGCTGGTCGTGAACGTCACGCATAAGAGTTTTCGGGAGTGTTGTTGAAAGTTGGGGAAGGTCTCCTTCCTGAAGAGAATGGTCTGGTGAATGTTCCTGAAACACTTGGAAAAATTGTTGCCTCTGAAGAGGAACTGATACGATCGGTATTTGGGAAAATTCAGAGTATACTAAACCAAGAAAATTCGTGGTTATGTGAACGCGCCATATTGACCTCAAAATATGATCAAGCTGCTAAATTTAATCAAACATTTTTGGCAGATATTGTAGGGGATGAAGTGGTTTACACTTCTGTCGATAGTGTTGTCGATCAGGTCGACGCCATTAATTATCCAGTTGATTTTCACAATTTACTTACAGCGAGTGGTCTCCCTGCTCATAAAATAAGACTTAAAGTCGGTGTTCCCATAATGCTGATGCGAAATTTAACTCCGCCAAAACTGTGCAACGGAACCCGTCTTATTGTCAACGCTTTACAACGTAATATAATTGTTGCTACAATACTCACTGGGTGTGGTGTCGGTGAGACTGTGTTCATACCGCGCATACCACTCATCCCAAACAATTTCCCCTTTCAATTTAAGCGCACACAGTTCCCTGTGACTACGTGCTTTGCCATGACAATAAACAAGTCACAAGGGCAGACGCTTCAAGCCGCTGGTGTTGACTTGACAACCGGCTGTTTTTCTCATGGCCAACTTTATGTTGCTTTTTCAAGGGTCAGCAATGCTTCCGGTCTTTATATATTAGATCCTGAAGGAAAAACCCCAAATATAGTTTATAAAGATTTTTTTTAAGTTATTTGCCATATTATTGTTAATTCAGTGTACCCTTGGGATCGGCTGCGGAATAACGGGAAGAAAAGTTTTTTGTTGTATAGGTATTAAGTCTGGGCAACATATAGGCTATAATTTATTTTGGAAAATGGAACACCTGATGCAGAACCGCAACAGACCAGATAAAGTATAAGAGATATAAAAATGGTGCCATAGCAAAAGTTATTCCACGTGAAGAGCATTTTCCGCTGTGAGAATAAATTTGAAGATCTGGAACATCTGATGTGGAACTCCAAACCCCAGCAATACTATAACATATTAAGGAATGACGTCTTAGCAAAAGTTGTTTAGTCTGATGGGCATATCCTGTTGACATACTAAAATGAAAGACCTGGAAAGTCTCCAATCGTCTCGCTCATCCCGTTGTTTTCCCGTCCCCGGGCCTTAGAATTCTACATCGGACGTTGCAGGATCTTCGATTTTGACGACCCCGTTGTCGCTGGCATAAGCAACAGGATCCGCGTGCGAAGTCGCGGGCAAAAGCTAGTCGTAAATATTTTTGTGAATATTTGTAAAATTAGCATCATCATGAAAATATCTGATAAAGCACCCCACGCTTTTTACAATAAAATATTTGTTTTTGTTAATCACCCTATTCTTATTGAAAATGATTTTCTACTTTTTAGTTCGGTTATCTACAAATGTTTTTTTAGTTTTTTTTAACTATTGTCTAATTTATATTTTACTTACTACAAAAGCGTTTCTTTTTTGGAACATAGTTTTTTTACGCGGCTTACCGTAGATTGAACTGGCAGAAATCGTCATTTTATTAAATAAGAACCGTGAGGTGCTTCATGTCAATTGTTGTAAATATTTTACTGTTAGCTACTCGTAACTACAAAAGCGTGTTATTTTTTTTTAACTCTTAGCTGTTTATTGATAGCTGGCAGAAATCGGTTAATTTTGTGTGCCCACGGCAGATCTCTCAAATGTCTGCCTTATCAACTGTCGATGGTCGGTTCTGTAGCTAGGCGGGTTATAACCGGTGAAATAATTAAGCTAGTCATATGCTTGCCTCAAAGATCAAACCGTGAATGTCTCAATGCACGGCTAAGAACAGTAGTTAAATGATGTGCACAACTCCCTAACTACTCCTACCAGTAGTCGCATGCTTATCTCAAACGTTGAACCAGGCGTGTCTCTAAACATGGCTCAGTTTGTTTTTTTTTTAATTTAATATTACATCAATTCACCGTTAATGTGAAGATTTTAGCTACAATTGAAATATGTTCGATATACTCGTAACTTGTTGGAAAACTATGGTAGGTACACAATATTTTATTCAATATCGGTAACTTATGTAAGAAATAAGAAATGTGCGCGCCTGCTGCCTTCCTTGGATGTCGTAGCCGTTTCTCAGGCTCCCTCTCCGGAAAGTTTATTGTATACGTGCACTTGGCTCGAAGACACTACCGGGGACCAGGGATGAAAAAATCGTTAATCCTGAGGATGGTGGCAAGTATAATGGTACAAACTATTTACATTATTGCATTGTCATCGGTCCTTGATAAGTGTGCCAAGTTTAAAATCAATCCAACGTTTTGAAGGGGATGAAAATCGAGTTCAAAAATTCCGTTACATAGATACATACCAAGCTAATAAAAGCGTGTTAAAAATGAGTCCAGCGGCTAAGCTGGGCTTTGGTCTATGGACATCCTTACTGTTGCCGATCGCGACGACATACAACGCGACTCCAAGCCGAAGAAAATGGATCAACCATGAAGAAAAACATACACCATTTAATTTATTCTAATATACTAACCAAAGACTACTTACTACGCCCCTCGATAAAACGAAACTTTATAGCCCTATAATTTTACAGTGCATATTTTTGCAACAAAAAACTCGTTCAAAAAGTCTCACATACATTATCATAATGTAACATGAACCCCTAAATAAGGAAGAAACCGAATTAACCGGGGCGTTACTAACTGCCAATCAATAACAAACTGATTTATTCCCGTGGGGTGTTGATATCAATGAGAAAATATCTAACTACATTCAGGGTTCGGGGTAACTGCGAGCGGGCGAAACACGGTGCATTGGACGAACATAAATACCTTACTAAAGCTTTGGTCTCCTAGGAAAGCGGTTCCATCATATTAAAACGGCCATCATGAAAATATGTAATTTTCACCACTATTTGACATTAAGGTGTCAAAAAACGCTCTGTATTTGGACAGTCTTTATTGTGGGACCGTTCATCGCTTTCTTAGGGCCGGTTTTTTTATCCGTAGTGAACTCAACCGATAGTTATAAATAGTAACTAATGGTTCAATTTTGGCAAAATGTGTTGATTTGATCAATACATTTTGCCATTTTTTTTTTTAACTAATGGTTGAGTGCGAATCAAAAAACCGGCCCTTAGTAAGCCAATGCTTAAACGGTTTTTCATCATCACTATGCGACGTTATTATAGAATATTCTAGTGAACATTGTGTTAGTATTGGAATTACAAATTTGGTTGCCCTTAGTTTACTGCCTGAACCCATCATTAATGTTCGCTAATTACAACAGCAGAGGGAAAATAAACGTCGGTATAATTAAGAAATATGTATTTTTATTTATTACATTTGGGAAAACAAACAATAGTATATTAAGCATAAACTTTGTTGTCTTAAAATAAAACCTAACAAATATACTTACTAGCCACAACATTTTCCCCAGATTACTTTATTATATAATAAAAAACAAGTTATTAGGAAACGTTAACTGTAGCAGGGCTAACTTAATTAAAAAGAAAGAAAAAAAAAGATAAACAATATTCTAAAGATGTAACAAACAAAAAATTCAAAAAAATCTTGTGTGAGTTATCATACAGGTCCCTAGCAATGATACCTACATTGTGTAAAACCTATGGAGCCAACTGCCGATCCTTTAGAATATTAATTATATCATTTTAAAATTTATATCTGCTTAGGAATAATATGTCTATTGCACCAAAACGCGTATTGTATGTGTCGACTAAGTGGTATAGCGGTGAGCGCACACCAGCATTGGATCTACAAAGGCTGGTAGCGAACAGTCGCCTGATGCGTACCTCCCGTCCATGTACTTTTCGAGGAACCAGGTAACACAAACCAGGCACCAAGTCAGGGCAATCAAACTTGTTTTGGCATACATGTATGCCCCTATTTGAATACCTGATAATAAAGGAGCCAGACGAATGGTTGATGGAAGTATAAAGTAAGTCATAGGTTTCAATTATCTATTGTCGTAATAATAAACGTATTTTTGGTAAACGTGGAAACTTAAAACCTTTTAAGTCGTTTGTTAAAATATTTTATGAACACAAGCATCACACAATTTCAATGTCAATGCCCATTAAAAATAAGTACTTACTTAATACACGGTTTTATGAGTTACCTATAATTTATAAACAAATTAAATAATAATCTAGCCAAAACGAATATGTGACAAACAGGAAGAATAATGAAATTTAAATATAATGTAGGTAAGTATCTATAACCTGTTACGTATTTTAAACCAATGTATTTAATAAAAATAACTTGCTGTGCTTGTCCATTAGATACAACTTATTTTAACGTTTAACATCCTGTCAAGTAAGAAATTTACAGAATATTAAAAGTATAAAAAAGAAAAGTTAAAGAAGAAGAAGTAAGTAAATAAGAGTAAAAGTAGTTAAGTAACAATAAATAATTGGATAATGTAAATGATTGATTATACGAAATTTGTGTAGCTGTGACTGATATTTAATGTATATAAGTAAAATTTAAAAATCATTGATTCATTAATTATTATAGTACCAAAGATAAGATATTTGCACGCCATGAGATATGGCAGACATGTCGTGTGCCACTTCTATTTAAGATCGTGCATGCATGTATTATTTTAATTATGTATGTATACACATGCCTGAGCAAATAAAATGTCTTATTCTTATAAATCTTTCTTTGTTTGACAAAACAAAACCGATTTTGGACGTTCTATAAAAAAAAAATAAGTATTTTAAATGTACCGCATTTTGTTTTTGTTACGTTTGCAGCCAATACTAACATTAAACATCCCCGATAAATACACGTAAATCAAACCCGAAACGTTGTAAGCGCGATAAGCCGCGCCTGTGTGTTTGGGGCCTAGGTAGGTACCTAAATAAAGGAGAGGTCGCCAACTCGTAGAATCACGTAGGCTTAATTTGAAAAATACCTTATTATCTGTGTACACGTATTGTATACCCAAAATCACTACCATTTCCATATTAATTATATTTCCTAGCCTACAAAAACTTATCTTACCCGCTTTCATACGGACCTCGCCCTTACCTCCAGTATCATGTAAACAGCGAACATTTTACCGCTATCGCCGAGGGGCGGTTGACACGTGCCGAAACCATTCGCGTGACGTATCGAGATGTGCTCTTGTAAAACGACTAACGAATGAGTTTGAGGTTTTGTTCCCATTCCGAGGGGAAATGGCTTTACGAGCTTTCGGTATCTGATTGGATGTGAAGGGAAGAAAGTGAAGGTCGTAGGTACGAAGCGTGGAGAAAATTATGGGAATTTGTGCAGATAAAATTTATCAATATCTAATGAGTAATGACACAATAAATTAATTTAGAATCATTTGTTTTCTCAATAACGCTTTTTCCAAATGGAACAAAATCTGCCATAATAATCCCTTGACTTTACTTTCCACACTGAATAAATGAGGTAGGTAATATAAAAAAAACAAGTTTACAATTCGTCTGTATCCTCATAGTCGAATGTTTTGATCACTCAAATTAAGCTACTACTGCCATCTGCCATCAACCAAACAAGTTAAATTCTCTCATAATTTTCGAAAGAGGTCGCCACAGATTCAAAACTCTTTTTGATTTCCAACCTTTTCAAGAAACTATTTTTCAACCAGCCAAGTCCCACGAATTCAATCATTCCATAATTGGAATATTTAAAAATCGAATCAAGTTTTTTTAAAACATCCTCTCAACGGCTTGTATGACTCATCACTTTTTTTGCTCTCTTTAATGTAATTTAGTGGGTTCGTATGTTCGGTAACCGACTAATCTGATGATAGATAAGGCTAATTGTACCTAAGTGACGGGGAAAAAATAAGAGAAGGATTCTCTGACTACATATACGAGTACATAGCTCTCGAATAGTCAAGAGCGACACGATTGTCAATCTAGTGGTTTCGAATGGTTTCCTACTTTTGGGTAGAGAGAAGTTGTTAACTTTCATTTCTATCCTGCTTTTACGGGAAAAAAATGTTAGTTATATAAACCATCTATTATGTGCATATAAAAGAAATATTACAACACACAAAAGCATAGTTAAGTAATAACAAATTACATTAATGTAAAGAAAATACAAGAATATAACAACAAAACAACAAATTAAAAAAAAAACATTGGACACGACTATGGCTATGACACGTTTTAAATCAAATAACGAACTTACAAAGTGCGGTGTGCGTCTCAAGGTTGCACCAAAAGGGAGTCCAGCTCAGCATGTATACCTGCGGGGCGAGCACGGCCTCTACGATAGGCTTGAGTCACGCATTTTATCACGGTTTTTGCTCCCAAACTGTGGTAAAAATGTGTGACTCTAGCCTCACACACACAGTAGGCCGTGCTCACCCCGCTGACGTTCATATTCTGCTGGATCCTTGCAGTGACGGAGAGGAGATACGAACGTCAAGCAGGCGAGATAAATACGCGAATTACTTATTGGTGTTGTGAAGAAGTGTTATGCGGAGGGAAATTATTTACTCGCAATTTAAACTATGTATTCTACAGAATGAAGTGGATGGGCTGGCTGGTTGTTGCACGAATACACCCGGAGAGTTAGACAAAGATCGTCACTAGACCGCGGCGGAGGTGGTGTGACGATCTAATCAAGTTTGCGGGGCCAGCATGGCCAGAGATCGCACATAAAAGAGACGTACTAAAACAAATAGGCGAAAAAAAAAATTGCGTTAAGAAACGTTCTTGTTTGATGTCAAAGTCAAAGCATTTATTTCAAATAGGCACTTATAAGGCAATTTACATTAAAATAGAATTGATTCTAGTCGCCTCTTCCAAAAGGTAGTTTCGTATAGAGTAGAATGGGCAAGAAACTCCAGATGATGAAAAGGAAAAATGTTAATAAATCGTCCTTGAAGAATATTTATATCTCTTTTTGTAACCATTTTAATTTGAGGAGTCGATTCCAAGAATTTTGCTTCTACTTCACTCTGAAAATGAATCACTTGGGTTTAATTCCATATTCCATGTTTTTTTTTTTTAAATCAAAGTGCTTTCTTCCTTTCAAAAAAAAGCAAAAAAACACATTTTATGTGCAAAAATATGCCTAACTACCTATCGTACTTATATTCTTGTTAGAGAAAATACAATACAAGCTGAATACAATAACTGTACATTTAATTTTCATTATATATTATTCAAAAAGAATGGAATGGTCCGCTGTCTCACAATGTCCTAAATCTAACACAAAGCAAAAATCCCTTTTTACTACATACATTTTAATTTTAATTCCGGTGTAGCCACAAACGAATAATCACAGGGTTAATTTCACTTCCGTTTTGCATACGCGTGTCACTAATTAACATTATTTAAAGTTTAATTTGTTCCTAATTAAATATTTCTTTTTACAACGAACCATATTTGTGGTAAACACGAACGCATTAAAAGACCAGCTTACATTTAAATACTAAACAGGTCTTATTTAAAGCGCGTAAGGTTGATATTTGTGTAAATTGAGCGAATTGGTGAGTTGTCGTGCCATGATTAGTAGTTGTCACACTTTGCAGTAGACATGCATTGACCGGGGCTTCGGCAACAGCGATTAACTTGAAATTGGACCTTTTCAGGTATAATTGTAAATTGGTCTGGACTGGACGAAAGCTATTAGGGTCTTGCGATGAATTGAGAACTTAATAGACTAGTAATATTAAGAGGGAATAATGTACTTTAAGATCAATCCATTATTTATTGCTGTCAAATGGTGAACTGTCATAATCACAGTCGCCTGTTAGCAGACGAATTTGATTGGTGAATGTATTTTATTTTATTTTAATTAACAGCCATGAGAGCACTGCAATTCATAGGTGTTAAAAATTCCTTAGCAAACCAAAAAAGAAAGAGAGGAGGTTATTATTTTCTGAGAATCATAAGAATTTAAGATCTTACGCGTTCTTCATCTAGGTGGAAGATGATTTCATCTCCACACGCTGCTTTTAAAGCCTTACAGGTAAATGAATACTGTGTTTAAACTTTAAGTATGAAATATTGTAAGAAATAATTTTCAAGTCAAACGCTAGTATTTTCATGGAATACGTCCGGTCTCAAACAAACGGGCGACAGCGATCGCACTGAGCAAGCTGTGTTTTGTACTAATTAAATTTAATGTAATTTTAATGTCTATTACTATTTGTGTGATTATTCTGCGCGTGTGGTTTAATTATCTACACCTGGTGAACATTGACAAGTGAAAAGAAAACACAATTTATACACAGTTAAATGTGGCACGAGCCAAAGTGTCAGTCTTCTAATGTGGCAGGAGCCAAAGTGTCAGTCTACTAATGTGGCAGGAGCCAAAGTGTCAGTCTACTAATGTGGCAGGAGCCCAAGTGTCAGTCTACTAATGTGGCAGGAGCCATAGTGACAGACTACTAATGTGGCAGGAGCCAAAGTGACAGACTACTAAGGGATTATTATTTCGACCCTTTCTGTAGTAATGTTTATGTGAACCCACTCTTATAATAAGTAGGAGCATTAATTAAAAATTTACCACTATGTGGAGTCCTGACACAGCCAGAAGGCGTCGTGGCAGCCCCCGTGGAAGATGGCGGGACAAGCTGGAGGAAACAAGCGACCAGTGGTCCACTTTAGCCTTGGAAAAAAATGGATGTAATGGGGCGAGGACTTTGTCCAGCAGTGGAATGATGCAAGCTAGTAGTAACAGTATATAATTATGCTTCTTATGGTATATAGGTAGACGGAGCGTTGTGTCCCACGAGCGCCTCAAAGAGATGTCAGCACCACACCAACGACGGGGTCCGCTAGGGCCGATGCCTGCCAGTGTTACGGGAAAGTCCGAAAGGGTTACCGTGGCTCTGGCACAGGCAACTGAAAGAACACGGGTGGGTTTTAGTCAGTAAGAGTCCGACACGCCCTCCCGCTCCGCCCAGAGCGGGAGAAGTTATTTGATGATTTCCCACCCTATAAAAAAAAAGAAGTAAGTACAACGAACACTAATAATGAGCAAGTCACAATGCTAGGGACATCGTTTATCATAAGTATTCATATCTGAAGGCCAATTCCCGGAATTAAAAACGTTCAAAATCTAGTCGCAATCTAATCTCAGCGACAATCAAGTGTCAAAAATGTAGGTAAAACTATACGATTATTGAAAGATTGAGCTTGGGATGAAAACGGAAACACCCATTAGAATGCGATTGTTATTAAGAATACGGGAATCGCCCCTCAGGTTCTTTCTTATATATTAATACATAACAAAAATTAGTTAGAACACTACAAAATATACAATACCTAATATCTTCCAGGCAGCCTTAGAATGGACAGTGATTTGCCTGGACATGAAATGGGGCTGTCATTGTTGCAAATAATAAGCATCTTAACAATACACTAAAATAGATACACCGATATATACATAATCCTAAATAATAGATACATATATACGTACAAAGTAAATAATAAAGTAGTCATTCTGTCCATGTTAAACTACCGAATAAAACCGCGTCAAACATCTCGTTTGGTACACAGATAATGGGAAATACTTGACTCTTATAGAGTTCATAAGTCATCGTAATCTATAGACTTGACATTGATTGAAAACAGTTTCTAAGGGCGTATTCACAGTTGCGCTGTATATTGAAAATATTTTAAAAATATGTAAATAATGTTGCTTTATTATTAATTTATCTTATTTTATTGTGTTTGGGTGGTTACAGCTAACAACAACAATATAAGTATAATACTTTAATTTAAAAGAGTGTCCATGGAGTTTCTTGCCCGTTCTTCTCCATAGGTACCTACAACGCTTTGGAATGGGCCACTAGCTTCATCATTCTGACTGACCGAACCCATGACAATTCATAAGTGCCTGTAATTGGTTTATTTGAAATAAATGTTTTGAGTTTGAGTTTTTGAATTCAATACAAAAGTAATAGGGAGTTTAAACTACGCCTGAATTCACGGAACCCTCCGTGCACTGTAGTGTACACCCACATCTAGACATCTATGTTTAAGTCCGATGTGACAGGGGGCGAGCCTATTGCCATCAACCGGGCACAAATCCAGAGTCCGGCCTGCTTCTGAGAAATTCCACATGGAAAACCCAATTATTACACTATGCACGACCCGGAAATCAAACCCAGGGCCTCATGCTCAGCAGTAGCGTAATGTTGCTTTGTTACTCATTTACGGCCATAAAGGCTTAAAAGTTATTTATAACATTAATAGGAATGTATTCTTACCCTTTTGTAATTATTAAGTACTTTGAAGTTAAATGGCTCATGTCACCGTAAAACACATAAATTCTACTTGTACTTAATATATCAAATTAATTCCTACTCTTATCTACCCCATAAACAAAAATATCTAAATAATTATCGTGATATAACAAGTAACGAGTGCACTTGATTAAAATTACTTAATTTATTACATTAATTCACGCAAACGTTTTAACCCTTTATAAGTTGTATAAAAACTTTTTAACATGCATGTGTGACGAAAATGGTCCAATATTTGATCAAACTTCTCCTCATTATTATTAGACATAAGCTTAGTTATTACTGCCCAACATTGGTTCCAATGTGTGACATCAATATTGTTGGCTCGTTTTCTTGTTTAGAATCCTGGAGGCAACCTTCCCCTCTCAATAATTCATTGCCACCGCAAATCACGATAAGTTAACGGTGACAGGTCGCGTGCTGTTAGCATCGATGACTCATACTGAAAACGGTAATGCGTACTTCCTATGTACATATTTAACTGAATATACATAACTATTATTTACTACATATTTAAAATAAGATTTTGAAGTACCCATAGAAGAAAAAGCTGAATGAACCATTAAATAGTTTCATACGGCATTTCAAGAAATTCATTTGTTTGTAAATATAAATTATCTTTGTTTGTTTGACAAAAAAATAATTTAATCATTAAAAGTTACGTATTCGGTTTAGGCGCAGTTAGTCCAAATCGCGGTTTGTCAGAAATGGACATGTAGATGACACAAATGAGAATGGCTGAAAGGTAGGTTAGGTTAGCACAATATTACACATTTAGCCATCTATTCTAATAGTGAAATATTTACAGAATGATATCACTAAATATCACTAAAATTCTGAGCTACATACTGTATCTGTTCGCTCTGGGTTTTTTCTTCATACGTGATGACCATTCTCCTTTGTTATTTTGTTTAATTTCGGAAATCTATCTATATCTATAAAAATCAATGCCACTTTTCGTTGTAAATTTATAACTCAAGAACGGATGGACCTATTTTGATAATACTTTTTTTAGAATATTCCTTGAAGTATGAGGAAGGTTCATACGGAGAGAAAAATATTTAAAAAAAAGTTTGGCGGTACGAAGTTCGCGGGGTCAGCTAGTACTTTATAAAGGACCAACCGCGAATTGGACCAATCGCGAATTAGACCAACTGCGAATGGGACCAACCACGAATTGGGCCAATCGCTAATAATGTGAATTGGACCAATTGCGCCTAAAGGCTAATATCTAATAACATGCCGACCGTTTGGAATAAAAGGGTTCCAAGTAACATTTTTTTTTTAATTTTATGTTTTAACGTAATAAGGTTCATTTGTCACATGAAACCTTTTTACGTTAAAACATAAAATTTTAGTTAAGTTGAGTTTTATGTTTTAACGTAAAAAGGTTTCAAAATCAAAAGTCATTTATTCAAACTAGGCTGAGGATCAACACTTTTTGAACGTCAAAATTACATAAGACAGTCCCCTCAAAACGCCCGCTCTTCAGGTGTCACATGAAACCTATTTACGTTAAAACACCAAATTTAAAAAATATATATATTGGAACCCTTTTATTCCAAACGGTCGATGCATAAATGCAGTTTTATTTTATTTGTAACTAGTTAGTTACAAATAAAATAAAACACGTTTGCTTTTTTACAGTTGTAAAAAAGCATTTATTTTAGTATTTTCCAAAAAGTTCTTCTGTTAAAAACACAATAATATTTTCAAAGTTAGTACAATGAAACACAGAATATTTACAAATAGCTTCTACCTGCGTTTTAGTCCGCGTGTTTTAACATAAAAAATATCTATGGGACTGGGAAATAGTGTAGCATTCTATTAGTGAAAAAAAATCGGAATCGGATCAGTATCTCCGAAGGCACCTGCGTACAAACTCACAAATTTTACCTCTTAATTATATTAGTTAAGTATAGAAGTTAAAAACACTCATAAGTATCGCACATGTTTACAGCTATATAAATATGTAAAGTTTCTTGTACATAAAAATCACCAGTATGATCACAGCTTTACCCACTGAACTTGACCCTTACCCACCAAATCGCCTCCGTTCACCACGACGGCCATACATCACCGAAACAAATCTCAGATCTCACAGGTCATTGACCACGGAAGCTTTCACCCAGCTGATTGCTATGCATTGTTTATATTAGCGCCTATTATAGCTCCTGATTATTTGAGAATCGATTGTTTGCGTATTTAAATGTAAATTAGATGGAGTTATGTTAGGTAGTGATGGGAAGTAAATTGGTGGAAGATTAAGGTGTGTCAAGCATATAATAACATACCCACATAGTTAAGTATTGCCAGATTGTCAACGTCTGGCAATTCTCTACACAATCAGTCAATATATTTACTAACAAGAGTACCAACAGGGTGGCCATGACAACAACGTGCAAACAGTAACCATGAATTCAGCATATGATTCTAGACCCCCCAGCATAGAAATTTTTCGTCAGTTATCAAAACAAAACAAAACCTAGGCGGTCAAAATGTATGGAACAGCAATATTTATTTAAAAATCGACGAAAAATTTCTACCTAGGGGAGTTCAGAATCATGTACTAAATCCATGGTAACCGGTTCCGCGTCGATAAACTCAAACTCAAATGGTCTTATTACAAAACAAGGTTTTTCTTTTGACATGGTTTAAATCATCGAGCCTGTTTTTGAAATAAGAACCCAACAGAAATCGAAATACGGTTCCTTTCACAAAACTGACAACTTAGTCCGGTCTTAAGTTGCCAATTTTGTGTTAAGAACTTAACTGAAGTCGGCATAAAGTTCGAAATACAAAAACTGGAACGAACGTTTAGGCTCGGGCTAAAGTTAGATCGTGTTTTGTAAAAAGACGCTAAGTATTTATTTCAAATAAACCAATTACAGGCACTTTTGAATTGTCAAGGGGTCGGTCAGTCAGAAAGATGAAGCTAGTTGCCCATTCCAAAGCGTAGTAGGTACCTATGGAGAAGAACGTTCAAGAAACTCCCTATATATAGATATCCCTGCCACCCGGTATATTATAGATTCTGGCAAAGAATATTATTGATTTAGTACGTATATGCATAAATGTGACGGCGCAGCAAGTGGCGCCACACGTCTAATTTCGTTACGAAGTTACTAGGATTCACCGAAGAGGTCGGATAAGAGTGACACTGGCTGATTACTGTCATTCTAGCAGAGCGTCGCATCGATGGTTGCATGCCTACTGTCATCTGATGACAGTGCTGGACCACTAACATTACAACCACTTTCGGCAGAGGCTATCCTGACCCCGTTAAATGTATAATAGGAATCTGTAGACTTTGTAAAAGCTAAAGGTGTAAAGACTGTGCCAATAGATAAGATGATCTTTAAGATACAGCTGTTTAATAAAGCAATAGAATAATTTTATATTAAAACCAAGTGTTAGGCGCGTTAACAAAATCTAGTAGACAACCTCAAAAACGGCCGAACAAAAATCTCAAAAACAGTTATAATATAACCGACCATTGACATCCAACAAAAACTCTAATCACGATATCTCATTCGCGGACAGAGATAAGACAATCGAAGGTATTTAATCGACTGTCACTCGCGGACAATCGTTGTATAAAACTCTTATCATAGTGAATGTATCCATGTTACGGTAATTCAAGTGATATCTGTGGTCTATCACTGGCAGCTCATTTATTATAAGAATACTGAGCTTCCCGAATTGTTCTACGAAAACAATGAGGATTTTTAGATTGTCTTAGAAGTTTCCCCTAAAATTAATTTTATTCTTATAATCATGAGCTGCTCTGCGTGGGACAGTACAGGCAAAGGCCTCCCTTCTCACTTTATCCAGTCTTCTGCAATTTTAGCCCATCATCATCAGCCTACAATGCTCCCACTGCAGGGACACAGGCCTCCTCTCGGTGAGAGGGAGTGGGCCGCAATCCACCACGCAAGCTCAGTGCGGGTTGGTAGATGACACATGTCTTTCGAATTTTTGGTTCTAGGACATGCCGGTTTCCTCTCGATCTTTTTCTTCACCGTTTTGAGAGCAGTGGTGATGTAATAATTTACACAAAGTAAAGCACTTGTCTGGGTTTGAACCTACGACCTACAACTCGTAAATCACGGCCGCTACTACTAGGTCACCACTGTTCAAAAATTTTAGCCCAATCCTTTAAAAAGGAGTCCAGCTCATCCCACCATCTCTATCGGTGGTTCGTCATCTAAATTGTCGTTTCCTAGCGTTAAGGGGATGCACTCAGTGGTGGTTTTTGCCCATTAATATGAATATGACAGACGTGACCAGCCCAGTTCTATTTTAAGCTATTAAGTAAATATTCCGAAAAAATATCTCTGCTTTTCAAAACTACGGCATTTACGTAAAACATAATTATTGCAAATAACTTCGCATGACAGTCAAAAGTATGGAAAATCGAAGAAATAAATCTCAATAAACTAAGTACACTACACTTTACTTGGGTAGAACTTATATAACATTTATAAAAGTGACGTCGTGTATTGCTAGTGTGTCAAATCAAGACAAAACCTACAAAATCAATTCACCCTTACATCATTTACACAGTCCCCAATACTTGCCAAGTACCACCACACATCACCAACATCCTATCTCGAACAACACCCTCCGTCAATCAACTGACACTCCATGTATTTACTTATGTCACATACATCTGTGTACAAATAACCTACTTAAAAGCACCCATCGAACAGCCATTAGCTTAGTTATCGCACACCGTCCCCGGAAGGACGCATCGTTATTACGTACGCAACTAGGATGGGAGAAATATACAGAAACAATTGAAAAAGCGATATGACTAGAATGAGCATAATGACGTCAAGCCGACGTAGTTTGAAATGGGCAGGAAGGTGATGATAATGAGACTTTGTGGTATAAAGAATTTTACTTATACATCCGACTTACTTTGTGAGTATAAGTTTGTGCCGGATTTTTGTATGACTTTGAGTCTATAGCTTCCCGGTTGGCTTCTAGTTCCGACAAAATATACCAAAACCTTTGATACTGCTTTGCTTTTGCTTTGTATCTATGTGTCTATATATTGGTATTTATTCTTGTATTTTAAAGTCATTTCCGAGCTATCTATCCCGTATGTTGCACCTGCCATGGTATATCTCTGCATCACCCTAAGGTTGACTGGTAGAAAATGCCTCAGGCATTAAGACCGCCTTTGTACAGTATTTTTTTTTACTTGTGCATAAAGTTTTAATAAATAAATAAAAGAAAGAAAGTAAATTTGATTATTCTGCACAAATAAGACGTAGACTATAAAATCTGCGTAGATTTTATAATCTACGTCTGCCAAAAGCCTCACTTTAATAATAATGTGGCTTGCTTTCAGAAAGCATGTTAAAGTAATTCATAAAATGGTGTCTCCTTCGATTATTTTGATATCAAAATAATCACACTTAGATGTTGAAATTCTTTTCCGTGTGACGTTTCCACCATAAACAGAGTTCGCGTGCCAACATTTATTTTCATATTCAATTTCTTGGGATGCATTCCAAAATTAAATTAAAGCACCTCCTTTCTGCCTTTCTTCTTTGATCTTTGTTACGCACATTGATCGCTTTTGCCATGAATAATGTGTTTTGACAGCAGTCATTACCGTCTAACCTGCCAGTATCATTAGCTTTTATGTCTTTTATATCTTGGGATATTACGCCATCGGCAGAATGCTTATCGTATCGATTATATGGCGCGCCGTGGATTGTTAAGACTTGATATTATAAGTGCCTCAAGGGATGCAATTAGGTACTTATATGTCTGGACTAAACCACGAGTAAAGGGGAGCTTCTAAGAAGAAACTATTCAGAATTTTACAGGTATTTTTTTGTTTTGTGGTAACGCAAGGGGTTTCCTTTTCAGTGTCGTTTTACAGGAATTCTAGTCTTTGTTACGGTTGCCTTCTAGGTTGCCAATAGAATATAGAAAATTCTGGATCATTAAAATGTGCTACCACCTTATCTGCTACAACAAACTCTGTAGCTCTTGTGTCTAAGTCAACCTATAGACACCATACAATTATACCCAGAGATGCTCAGCTCAAGCATATATATACTAACGTATAGCTATTCTAACATCTATTCATTTGCAATGATCTAATTTAAATAGCACAGCGTTAATTCCTTCCTTTATAGGCCCATCAGCTGAACAATAGAGGCTTACACGCAAACTAATCTACCATTTATTGTTTAAGATCGACAATGTCTGATCCTTCTGTCTATTCAATAGCTCAGATTGCTCTATAGCGATTTAATTGGCGCATTTCCCATACCACCTTGTACTGTTAGCCCGAGATACAAATCAAATAGCGGTATAGAAATCAACATTAATTGTTCAACATGATTGTAATTCTCAATGAGTTTGTTCAGACGTAAATTATGTACATGCTATAACGACTATTATTTCAATTGAATCAAGAGGTATAATAGTGTGTATAGAAGTTGTGTTTTATATCGTCGCGTGGTGCGTTGTATGGGTCTCATCAACGCCTTTAATTCTCCTGTAATTGAACTAAATAAAAAATGGTCAAGAGCGTGTTCTTTTCATGCAACATTGAGTTTCGTTCATTAAGCCTATATTGGGTTATTTTAAAACTGTATTAGGAATCGATACTGATTATATTTTGATTATTTTATATAGCTTCCTACAGCGCTCGGATAATTAAAACTATCACGCCCTCCCTTCACGTCTCTTTCGTAAATAGCTCTTAAATCTTGCTAGTAGTCGATTACTATCAGATGAATGAGCACCTGTACAGGCTACAGTGATACCATCTAACTGAGATTAACAATCCATCTCTAAGGCGGGGTGATTATGGGATTATCAGCCCTAGATCGTTCGTTAGCAGTATATCGGGGGGGACGGCTGGATGGGCCGCGGAGTATTATTGACTGTAGATATTTGGGAAGCATCATCAAGAATCATGGTTTCTAAAAACAGAGACCAATTTTCTTTTAAATTAAATAAAGTAATAATGTCTAGGATATGATTTTGCCGGTTCCTCGGGAATATCCCAACTAGAACCATAAACTTTTTGTAAGATAAATGATTTCATTTCTGTAAGTAGGTATATACACACACTTTTAAACGACAAACATATTTTAAAACTAGATGAGTTCGGTGTTTCTTATCTGATTACTTTGAGAAGAAATGTAAAGAATGCAAAGTAGATACTGCGACTAGAGTTTTCGAAAACTTATTGTAAACTAAATCACAATACCAATCAGCTCTTACAGAATCATGAAATGTCTATCATAAAAACAATCATGCTCTAAGATTTAGAAGTCGAACTGCCTATCTTCAAAAATTCGTAACGAATAGTCATACAACTGCGGCATGTCGTCGTAGAAGCAAATCGATTAAATGCCTGTTAGTTTAATGATTCGTCATCGTCATCGAGATGCGTTTTTTACTCAAATATTTGTACTAGGTACATTAATTGATTTGATATGCTGGTAAAAACTTCGCTCGTGTATTCTTAATTTTTTATCTTGCAAATAGTTTAAATTGGCAGTGATTGATACAATTACTAACAACGAGTGCCGTACAAACAGGTGCGACAAGTGGTGCCTTTGTGTCGCGTCGTGTGTCGCGCTTGTTTCCGGCAAAAAAACTGCCTATGGAGATGCAGCGGGCCATTTCATTGTAGAAAAAGGAGAAGTTGTTGAACACAAAAAAAACGTCCTTACTTACAAATTTATGTTAGGTACTTACTTATACTGAAAAGTATAAGTAAGTAGTGTTAGTAGTGTTTGTATATACCTTACTGACTGACCGGTTGGCGCAGTTGGTAGCGACCCTGCCTTCTGAGCCGCTGGTCCTGGGTTCGATCCCCGGACAAGTCAAACATTTGTGTGCATGAACATGTCTGTTTGACCTGTGTCTGGGTGTGTAAATGTATATAAGTATGTATATCAGTCATCAGGTTACCGTAGTACAGGCTCTGCCTAGTTCGGGACCTGAAGACCTTGTGTGGATGTTGTCACATATTATTATATTATATTATAATAAAGGGTGTAAAAAGACACACACAACACAACATAAAAACAACAACACAATAAATACATACATACATACAAACATTCGCATTCTAATCTCAATCGTAATCTGTCGAAAATACCTTGAATTAACCAACATTTTTGTTTTACATTGATTGTGGCTGAGAAGATTTCGACAAAATTTTGATCGTTTTTTAATTACGGGAATTCTTCTTATATGTTAAAATATTCTGCAAAAAAAATAACTAGTCAAATCAAATCAAATCAAAAGTCATTTATTCAAATTAGGCTGAGAATCAGCACTTTTTGAACGTCAAAATCACATAAGACAGTCCCCCCAAAACGCCCACCCTTCACCACTTCCTAGTGCTTTAGCTGGGAAGAAGAAGTGGCGGAACAAACTCCCCAGCAGCACTGCTGTCTGTTCAGTTAGAAGAACTGGATTCTATACATATAGTGATAAATAAATGAACATTACGAAACACAAAAATATTAAAATTATTTGCCATATGTCAGCTAGCACACGCCAATATTTAAAACTATACTCAAGCATAAATAAATAATAAAAACAAAACGCAAACAGAACTTAATACATAATAAAAAGCCTCCTGGCATAAAGGGCGTGCCCGCTTACATATGCAATACATATGCATAGTAAAGTACATAACACATTCTGGAAGCCGACAGCCATCCGTTACTATACTCACACCTAACTACACAGGATGTTATATATACACCATTCACAGCCACACATAAGCCCACTCATTCTAAAACAAGACAGCGATATTCATATCGCCCACAAACTAAACAACAAATGAAGGGCCATTACAAACGTGTTCGTGCAACATGCAATCAGTTACAGCAACGTAAGTGATTGCTGCAAACTTGCAAACTGCTGTGCTTTGTGCAACACCAACACACGTTACATAACGACTCATTAGTTTTCTATTTGCTTTAAATATTGCTCAAGTTTGTGTATTGAAATATGAGATTTTGTTTTCAACGCCGAAAGTTGAAACAGCCGGGTGTCCTATTATTATAGGACACCCGGCTGTTTATATCAACATTTATTTTTGGGGTGGTGTAGGTATGTATTTTCACGTTACAGGTTATGTTTGTTTCAGAAAATTAAATGTCCAAACATGAAAGATAAATCGCTGGCAAGCTTAGATTATATATACGTCATCATCATCTGACTAGAATTATCCCAGCCATGTTGAGATCGGCATCCAGTCTAACCAGATGCAGCTGAATACCAGTATTTTATATAGAGCGACATCCTGTCTGACCTGCCAACCCAGTTACTGGGTAATACGATACGCCTTGGTAAGACTGGTTGTCAGATTTTTGAGCTTCTGACGACCCGTAACGACTGTCAAAGATTCACGAATGTACCGGGACCAACGGCTTAACGTGCTTTTCGAAGCACGGAGGGGTCTAAGGGTATGTATAGATGGTCATCCATCCACGGACCAACCGCGGCAATCGTAGCTTAACCTGATCGATCAACCCGTGCGGCTATTCCTTCGTGCGACTTAGCCCCTAATCTTCTCTACCTCAATAAATGGATAAGTAGCGATATTTGTCCCGTAAAAATAGATTTACTGTAGTGCACTGCAGTTTGCAGTGACCAGATACTGATACATGGCAGTGACCCAGTGTATGAAATCTGACTCAAATTCAACCATAAGATGAAGAGAATACGGTTATTATTATAACAATTACTTTCCAGGCATCTGTAGCCCTCTCTTTGGGACTTTAAGAATTCCACATTTGAGCATTATACACACGAGTCAAGTTTCTTGTCTCATTTAAGACATAGCTGACTGACATAGCTGAAGAGCCAGACAGTGGAAACGTACGTGAAATATTTCTCACAGAATACCCTGTAATATAACTTCCACATTTCCAGACCATTTTACTCACCCCAAAAGGAAATAAAAGAGTTGAAACAAGTAGAGCTAAGTAAACCTTCCTTCAGCATAGGAATATTTTAAATGATGTAGGAATAGGTACTATCTTTACAACCAATAAAGGTACGAAGCACGTGACGTAATAAAAGTCATCGTAAAATATTCATTGTGGTCATACCTATTCAGTAGTTACGAATAGCGATATGAGGAAATTTCTTGTCGATTATTAAATTTTCTTCATTTTTAGGGTCGGTTACCTCGATATTATAAAAACGGAAGCTTCGTTATGAGGGTATGCAAAAATTTTGTGAATAGCCCAGAAACAATTTGGTTACGCTGTTGTTTAGGTCATGAATAAATTCTAAATTGCTATGACGATGACGTCGTAAATAAAGCTTTTCACAGTATGCTGTTGGGTTTAAATTACCAAAAATATCTACATTTTCGTAACATAATCTTCCCATAACTGAAGTTGGCCAGTTAACTTGTCATAAGGCAATCTGGGCAACCGTAATGACCACTATTCCCGTTTATTCTCGTTCTACAATGAACGGTGTCATTCATATCAAATTGTATAGTGATGTCCCCCCATGGATCCCCATGGACATCGGTTCCGGTCAGCATGCATTCAACAGCTCCCCGCGACCTTTACCAGGTCGTCTGGCCGTACACAATAGCATTCATAGGCACATCACAATAACTGACAATACTCAACGCATTGATTTTTCATCTTTGACCCAGTTTTTGCCAGTGGCTATTTGATTAGAATCAATTCGAATATTGCAACGATGCTCCTATACTGCGAAATCGCAATACATGAAATTGCAATGCAAAGCGAAATTGTTGCGGAACTTCTACTATTTACGTTAAGGGGATTATTGTTTGTCAAACTCAAACTCACAGCATTTATTTCAAATAAACCAATTACAGGCACATTTGAATTGTTAATGGGTCGGCCAGTCAGAAAGATGAAGCTAGTTGCCCATTCCAAAGCGTAGTAGGTACATAGGTTGTAGAGGTACGTGAAATCTCAGGAAAAGTTGAAAGCGATTGTTAGTAGTATGCATTTGCATTTAAAAGACAAATATCCTGCAGAGTGTTAATCAAATAATATTGGCAACGGAACTAAAAAGATACACCGAATTATGAACTTCGGTTCCCACTCCATACCAACACATTCACACATACCAATGGTCCGAGCAATTGACAATTCTATTAATACCAACAAAAGGATGAGATGGACATGCAGATGTGCTCTCTTTGTCTCTAGGGAATATTTTAGCCATTATTTACCATAATTGGAGCCATAAAGTTACCGTGGCACCAATTGATTCTGACTAGTCTATTCTTATCTTCACTTACATTCTATTCCAGGAAACCAGCAACAAAATCTCAGACAGCAAAAACAAAAGCCGACCACAATCCGTTACTAAATTCGAAAGCCGCAATTATTAATCGTGATCTTCGCTCGGAACTTATTACACATGACTAATGTTCTTTCACGTCGACCGTCCTTTACTCCACTTATATTTATTTTGCCGATACATCACACAGGCTGGAAACGCATTAAAATACTTGTATGCCACGATAATTCATAAACTGTTCTCCGAAAGGTATATACGGCTTTGAGAGTCTTGGCACGATATTGACTAATAAATTGAATTAATTACTTGAGCTTGCGGTTTTATTTGGCAAAGGATAATTTTGGTGGGATTTGCTGCTGGTGTCTCGTTTGAATTGCTTTTGTGGGCATTTGAAACAGGTGTGGCTGGAATTATGACGTGTTTTGAGCATCAAGAGTTATCACCGGTGGCTGCTTTATATGTTAATTATCATACCATGTACAGGCTTTATCTAAATCTGAAAGCAGACTAAAAAATAAACCATAACGTCGGTGAAATATGAACCTGAAGTATTTGAATTTAGATTTCAATTTCCTACGTTCTGTCTTACGCCATGCTTCGTATACATTTCACCATAGTATTACCTTCAAATGACTCGCAACATATTCTTATTACAGAATGCACTAAGCCGTCAAGCTGGTGAATCATTACAAGCCCTCTCACGAAATTAACCCCCGAAATAAACCCTGCGGTACCCCACTCGAAACGTCATTCCATGATACTCGGTTATAAATGACAAGGGAAGATAAGACCGGTGGATTTGAGGCGTTCTGTGGGGGATAATAATAGGTCCACCTTAATATTAGTGAGTGCGGTACTTAGTGGTTGTAATATCAATACGTATAGGTATAGGTCACAGAGGGGTTATTTATGATACCTACAGGTTACGGTTGCTAATATTATATCAAACCAGTACGTACGTTTTTCTGCATATTACATAATAAACTAGTGTTTTTCTTAAACTTGAACTCATTTCAACTAGACTGACAGACATCGGCTTTAATAAATGCACATAATTAAAATTTTTAACATTTATTAAGCATAATGTCCATGAATTGAAATGTAATTCTGTAAATCCTTTCTATTTTCAGCAACACAATCAGCTTTATCTCATCAATATAGGCCATCGGACGCGTTTGAAATGGTGTCACGGCCGCAATCCGCTTTGTGTGCATCGCCCCAACAATTTCAGCATTAACTGGATGCTTTACGAGCGGTCCGTGTTGACAATGCCTGGGTAAAGCACCTCAAGTTTGCAGGCTAACCTGTACACTTATCGTGACTAAACTCGTAGATGCTTTTGAATTTCCATCACATCCTGTACTAGTTTAAAAGAAAAGATGCTATAGAGCTAGTATTTTCGGGTTAACAACTTATTAATGTTGTCAATGATTGAAGATTAACGTCAAACTATTGATGAATGTGTAGTGACCAATTTTAAGAGTGTTGTGATGTTATTTCATGTATACAAATAAACGTTTATATAAATCTCCGGACCAGATTTATCAAAGCAGTATGTCGATTCTGTAAAAATCTTACCGTGAGAACTTAGGTGAAGTGAACTGTTAATCCTTTTCAGTTTGGATAGAAAACTATACAAGATAATTTTATCACATGAGTTTTGGAGATGTTTGTGAATGTTAAACTATACAGGGTGCCCTTGCGGGAAGCCCTTGCGTTGGAATTTTTAGAAAGAAAAAAATTCATGAAAGAAAATACGTTTATTTGCGGTAAACGTGACGCAGAACACATACACAAAAAAGAACAAGTTGGGGGGAAATATGCGTCACATCCACGCAAAACGGCCATCGCTCAAAATAATAAAAAAAAAAAAAATGAAAAAAAAAAAAATATCGTCTGACATTGCACACAGCACCATCTAGTTCCAAGTTAAGCACTTAACACTTAAGGCTTGTGTTATGGATACCAGATGGTTGATACACTACTTAAATACATTTTTTTTTGTAAATACATACATATTATAAATATACATCCATGACTCTGGTACAAATGTCCATATTCATCATACAAACATTTGCCCCTACCGGGATTCGAACCCAGGACCATTTGGTTTCGCTGACTACACTTAGCCACTGTAGCCACTACACCAAACGTGACGTCAATAATAATAATGCTACGACCCTATGCGAGACAGAGCCCCAGCGCTGGTTTTCAGCGACAGCCGGCGCTGACGTGATGTCGTCAACCGGTGTAGCAAACGCTAAGACAAAATATACAATAATAAATACACATTACATTACATTGTTCATAAGTTATTTAAAAAAAAAACTGTTCCATACATTTTGACCATTTTGGCACTTTTGTAGGAAACAGCAGGTTTTTTTTTTAAATTACCGACGAATATTTTCAATGCAAGAGAGTCCAGAACAATGTCCTGAATCCAAAGGAACAAGTTGTGCCTCAATGCGGGATACCACTCTGTATTACAAGCTAGTGTACCTTGAGAAGAAGCTTAAAATCACTTATAACGCTACCCCTCGTTCCCCAAGGAAACTTTCAACTCTGGCGGAATGCATACAGATAGTGTAATTGCCTCTCTGACTGACCTGAATGAGTTTTTAATGCTCAAAATATTTAGCTTTTATATAGAGAAAATAAAAAGAAATAGGTAAGTACCTACTAAACAATTAGACTGTCGTAATGTTAGACAATTTTTCAGTTGTGACGTTGTGAACAGTACTTGTTATCGCCATTTTGTGGTGCATAGGTAGTGTAGCGTAAAAGAAAGGAAAACACTTTTTCTTCAGCCACTAAATACGTATAATTTTATCTTAAAGACCGAATATAAAAACAAAAATATATATATAACAAATAGAAAATACAAAATAGGAATTTCGTCACATTACCCAACGGGCTTCGGTAGGTTTATCAAGTATTAAGAATGAAAATACTGAAGGATTTCGTACCTTAAGAAATCTAGAATTCATTGGATAAAAAAATAGTTTGTAACTGTGGTTGCAACCAAAATTTTACTCTAACTGAAATTAGGCAGATTTTTTTAAATAAAAAAGGTATCGAACCTTCTGTAATCTATTAGAATAGAAACTAAGTTTAAGGCTAAATGGAAACAAGGTTTTTTTAAAAAAAAATAAAAAAAAAACATAAATTATTTTCCGCCAAATCTTCTCCCGGAAGCTCCGTGCCGTAGCTCGTGTCTCTCACGACCCTTTGAATAGCCGCTGTGTCAAGCTGATGATCCCTCTGACCTTAGATCTGGTAGATCGCCTCAGAAAAAATCACTTTCTACTGCTAGAAAGACTCCGTCAGGTAATTAGCTTCCGCCAGCAAAATGGTTCGTTAGAAAGACTCCCGTCAGATAATTAGCCTCCACCAGCAAAATAGTTTGTGGAGCAGAAAATAAGTAGATTATAATACTTCGGACACAATCCAGAAAAAAGAATAAGGAAACTTAACTCCCCTGGTGTCTCGAATCGCCGACTATCCGCTTCTGATCCAGAATCACATGAACAACTTGTAGCAACTTGTGCCAATTTTGTATGGGAATATTTAGACCATGAATACTTTAATGTATTAATTCCAAAAGCAATAAAATTATTCTCCGCCCGTACCTGACGGAGTCTTTCTAGCAGTAGAAAGTGATTTTTTCTGAGGCGATCTACCAGATCTAAGGTCAGAGGGATCATCAGCTTGACACAGCGGCTATTCAAAGGGTCGTGAGAGACACGAGCTACGGCACGGAGCTTCCGGGAGAAGATTTGGCGGAAAATTTTATGTTTTTTCTTATTTTTTTTTAAAAAAAACATTGTTTCCATTTAGCCTTAAACTTAGTTTCTATTCTAATAGATTACAGAAGGTTCGATACTTTTTTATTTAAAAAAATCTGCCTAATTTCAGTTAGAGTAAAATTTTGGTTGCAACCACAGTTACAAACTATTTTTTTATCCAATTAATTCTAGATTTCTTAAGGTACGAAATCCTTCAGTATTTTCATTCTTAATACTTGATAAACCTACCGAAGCCCGTTGGGCAATGTGACGAAATTCCTATTTTGTATTTTCTATTTTTTATATATATATTTTTGTTTTTATATTCGGTCTTTAAGATAAAATTATACGTATTTAGTGGCTGAAGAAAAAGTGTTTTCCTTTCTTTTACGCTACAGTAGGTATATTTGTGATCATAGTAAAACGTGTCCCTTTCTTAACAATTTCCAAGATAGCATAAAGCCCTACTTTTATCTCATCTTCCTCGATGACATTTTACAGCTTTCGTGGTAATTAGTAGGTAATTAAACAAAAAAAAGGTTTAGCTATTTTAGCATTAGTCATTTTTGTTTTAGCTAAAACAAAAAAAAAAAACACGATTAGTCCGGTAATGTAATAGTTCAGATATTGCAGATATCAGCGGTGGTGGAGCAGTGGTGGCCCAGAAGTAATAGCCTCGACTTACGAGATGTAGGTCGTGGGTTCAAAACCAGGCAGGCGTTTTACTTTGTGTAAATAAAGTAAATATTCAATACTTTATTGCATTGCGTAATGTGTACATTATAACAGTATAATATTAAATAAAAATAGTAGGTATCATTTGCTTTTATGGTATTTATATTTTCTATCAGTATTTATATTTGGCTATCAGCATTTATATATATATATTTGGTTTTAAGTTAAGTTATTGCACGATTTACATTATTAACAGTATGTATTTTAATAAACTAAATATTTACGATTTTATTGAGTCTTGTACAATGTTATTAGCTTTAATTGTGCACTGTTTGCAAAAAATAAATGCAGGTTTGGCAGACGGTTCACGGACGGTGCGTAAAAATGGTTTTTATTGTTTTTGAAATTTATCGCTAATGTATTCGTCAATGGTGTAGTAGCTTTTGATTATTAGAAATTGTTTCAATTTATTGATAAAGGTATTATTTTTATTTTTGATGCATTCCGATAACTTATTGTATATTTTAATGGACATAACAAATGTACTAGAAGAGTGCATTTTTATGCGTGAAGTGGGTATGTTTAATCTGCTTTCATGGCTGAGTGCAATTTCAGTTTGAATATCTCCTCTTTTAGTATAGAATTGTGGATATTTTCGTACAAATTTCAAATATGAAGAGACAGGGCAGGGTTAATAATTTTAGGTCTTTAAAGTGTGGTTTACAGGAGTCTGTATCTTTGATATTTATTAAAATTCTAATAATTTTTTTCTGTAGAGTGAATAATGTGGGCGCGTCTGTACTATTTCCCCATAAGACAACTCCATACTTGAGCTATGCAAAAATGCGTACGCGTAATATGTTACTAGTGCTGTTTTGAGGTCTGGTGTTTTTTTGATTTCTCGGAGGGCGTATGAAAACTTGGATAATTTCGAACTTACTTTTTGAATGTGTGTATGTCAAGGCCTAAAAGGGTAAATTTATTTACTGTTTCTAGTTTTGAACCGTTGTATTTGAAAGGTATTTTTTGTCGGCGGTGGAGAGTTATTATTTTTGTGTTATTGAAGTTTATTTCAAGGTTGTGTTCGTTCATCCAGCATGTTGCAGTGTCAAGTATAGAGCTCAATTTTAGGTTTAAATTTATATTATTATCACATGATGTTAAGATAGAGATATCATCGGCGAACAATACGCATGGCTCATTGATGTGATTAGGGAGATCGTTTGTGTAAACAAAGAATAGCAGGCACCCTATTACACTTCCTTGTGGCATAGAAGCGTTCACCGGTATGTTTTAAGATCGAATTAATTATATTTCTTTTGATTTATGATTGTAATGTTCTATTTCTACAACTTGTTCTCTGTTTTTTAAATAAGATGAGACCACGGAGTTTAGAAAGGAGGATGAGACCCATTCGTAACTTTTTCCGCGGATACCGATGTTATAAAGTTTATTCAATATTATCTCAAATTGTACCTTATCATAAGCTTTCGTCATATCTATTAACAATCCTACAGCGTATTTTTTATTGTTAATTATATTGAGGGCTTCCTGCTTAAATTTATAAACAGCTAAAACGATAGATCGGTTTTTGCGAAAACCGTTCTGACTATCATTGAATAATACCATATTTTTCACAATATGCATAAACACGATCGCACACGGCTTTCTCAAATATTTTTGAGGCTGAGGTAAGAGAGCAATGGGACGGTAGTTGTTTGGGTCGGTTTTAATATTTTTCTTGTGGATCGGTTTTAAACGAGCTTTTTTTAATAAATTGGGTAAAACGCGTTCTTCAAAAGATTGGTTAAGTAGTATGTAAAATGGCAAGGTTAATTCGTCAGCGCATTGTCTTAATAATGTGGGTGGAAGTTCATCAATTCATGGCTTCTTTTGCTTTTTAAATTTTTGATGATTGTATTTACTTCGTAAGGATCTACTGGGCTAAGATATAATATATTTTGTGTAGCTGAAATCGCCGGGGGACCTTTTGGTTTGCTGCGGGTAGGTATTATTCTGTTTCCACCAATAGAAGCAAAGAAACCATTAAATATGTTGGCTACCTCTTGGGGTTTTCATTACCACTGCACTCAAAAACGGTGAAGGAAAACATTGTGAGGAAACCGGCATGTCCTAGAACCAAAAATTTGAAGACATATGACATCTACCAACCCGCACTGGGCCCGCTTGGTGGATTACAGCCCACACCCTCTCTAAGAAAGGAGGCCTGCGTCCCAGTAGTGGGACCATTATAGGCTGATAATGCTATAAGGTCAGCAGCAATTAGGGCGGTTTCCTTATTTCAAGTGTGTTAGACTTGATATTTCAAAGAAAAACACTAATGGTTATGATAAACACAATTATTTCAATACTTCCACTTGCAGCACTTTACACTTCAAAGACTGAACATAATAATTATATAGTAGTCTATGGACTGAACGATAATTGACTAACTTTTCCGTTACGACACAAAAGTATGTACTAAAAGTAAAACAGTACGGAGCATCAAGCGCCATCTGTTAGCAGACGCTATAATTATGCACTGTTTTACCTTAGTAAGTCAAATACATTCATCTTACTATTTATCTTAATAATGTAAAAGATAACTAATTAAATAATGACAAGTGATTAAATTAATTATTTATGTAAGACAACATTTATAAAACAATAATTAAGGCAAATCCTAATTTGAGTAACAAAACAATAATCTGTGAATCAATAACATTATAATAACAATAACGAGTGGTCTTACTAGTCTTACTGATGATTTGCAGTTAACTGCAACTGATTCGGTTAACCGAATCTACTGATTAAAATTAAGAAGTGACCGACTGCAAATATGTGAAAGCAATTCAATAACTTAATATCATTGTCATTTTTCATATCTTTCTAACTTCAAACTATATGAAAGATACCTCACAATTCTTCTGAAGCCTCCTTGGCCCACTATTTTCATTTCGCGGCAAGACAAAAGCCATATTTCCTTAGAACTTTAATTCCGTGTCCGCTTCCCACCTGACGGTCGTAATATTGAGGAGTAAATCATCTTGGCCTCCTGACCTTTGTGAAAAAAATGCTTAAACTGCTCTCCTGGACGCTGCAATGTTTTGCTTGCTGTTTTGTAGGGTGCTATATAGGTCAATGGGTGTTTTTGTAAGGTGTATTTGTTGATGAAATGTAAATTTATGATTTAAAGATTATTATTCAAAGATTATGTCCGAACTTTTATAATCACATTGACATTGATGAATTTTATACATACAATGACATAAGTATTTACTTTGTAAAGTAATAAATTATTTTAATTATTGAGAATGTGAAGATTATGTGGGTCATTACCTACTTTTTTGTTATATCAGTTAGTTTTAATCATGATCTGGCAGTTTTAGTCATTTATGCGGCCTACCCAAAAGTCCTTTCTTTGGTATTGTTCGTCGAATCGTTGTGCTCCTTAAGTTTTGAGTTGAAGCGGCACGATTACTGACAAATGCGTTCACTGACTGGACAGGTCCGCTCAATCTGTATGGTTTTTCCTTAAAATACTGTTTCAAACACCAATCTACTGGTCTTCACATGATCTGACCTAGATTATGTCTGGACTTTAAAAGTGACTGTGACCTCTGAGTTTGTTTCGGCCTTTCTTCTCAGAGTAGTCATATAGGAAACGCCGACCTCATCTAGTTTTTAAAAATATGATTGACATGTAATAGTGTTTTTACAAACCTATTTACAGAAATAAATCATTTATTAAATTGTCTATCGAGGTGTTGATCTTTCCTAAATAATCAAATAAATGAAAGAATTTTTTTCATCAGTATTTTTATGTTAATTTTCCTTAATGAGACTTGCAGGCTGCATGTGATAGAATCGTCAACTTGAATATAGTGAAGTTTCACATCCCTCCTATTGATGCGATTGGTGTTTAACCGAACGTAAATCCACACGAGACTTAATGGCTTTTTAATTGTGTCTGTAATTACGGCATTCAACTGGTTGAAAGCTGGTACTCAGTTACATTACAGGATACCAATATTTGAACATATCAATATCAGACTATCATATGATGCCCATGAAAGCCGATGGCATTTCTTAGTTCGGTCTAAAAGACTTTCCCACTAGATACCACATTCTACTAAATAAGTTATTAGTTTCATCCATACCGTGAAAAGCATAAACGTAAGCACAAACATAATCACATGCATTGATAGAAGTCAATAAGTCAGCTCATAATAAACCATAAACAACGTTGACATAAAAAGTGACCAGCTTAAAATATATTTGTGACGTTATGACGTACCAACTTAAAAATGTTAACGGGAAAAAAGCGGGGCAAACGGAAAAAGTTAAACAATTCCACTTTATAGCTTCCGCCCCTCGCATTATGAAAATGAAGTTTTTATGTTCAAAAGAGGTACAACACCGGATTCCTTTGGATTTTGCTTGAAATTAACACCAGTCTGCATTTGTGATATCAGTTTTTTTATGAAAGGAGCTATTGGAGCCATAATTTTATTTTTGTACGTTTTTAAAAGTTTGCTGGCTGATGATAATATGTGCTTTTTGTTTTCTTTTCTTTAATATTAAAATGATTACCACATATTCCCAACGTGGTTCTGATATTGGATAACTTTTCATTGAAGCCGCAGAGTTCCTTTGTCTCATTGTTGCTGCTTATTATGTTTGGTGGCAATAGTAATGGCGAGTTTTCAGAGATGCAACTCTTCTTTAAAAGGTCTTTGAGAAAGGTTTGAATGTAGTAAGTTCCCGCCCTTTCCGATTACATTTTTGAAATGCGACGCCAACCCGTAACTATCTGATGTTGCCGCCATGTATATTATACTTAAGAGGGCTATCACAATTTTTCTTGTATTTGAGTGTTTGAAGAGTCACACACTCAAATACAAGAAAAAATTGTGATAGCCCTCTTAAATATAATCGGCCTTTGGCAAACCACACCTCGTCTTTTGCAATAGCTGCAGATAGACTCATCTCCAGTTTTTTCGTCGTGAATCACATTTAAATTGAAAAGGAAATTATATAATAACACACACCTAGAGCTCCTTTAAACCAGACATAAAATAAAAATATCATTTTAATTTGCCATTGCAACTACGACTATCATAATTTCGCAAAAACTACATGCAATTCAACCACCGTGTGTGCGGATGTAAAAACATTCCGCGATCAAAAAAGTCTCATTACGGCTGTATGAAAACGCAAACTATCACTAAAATGTAGCCAATATAAAAATAGCTTCACGGCCGAAGAACTTGGGAAAAACATAAACTGGACACGACAAGGAGAATTTGCCAGCATTCATGTTCCATCTAGTAAACACGGCTACAAAATTAAGTCATTATTCATCGGTTTATTCTTGCTTGGCTAGTTTATATCTTGTTTGTTTAAGTCTTTGTCACTATTACACAACATTAAAGAACTTTATTTTTTATCCTATTTATAATTTTATAATACCACTGTAATATGAATGCTCACTCTTGACATGTTATTTTATTTTTCTTTTTCTCAAATCTCTTAGTTTATTTCATCTTTTTTTACTATTTTTTTATCATCGTGTTTACACCTAGTCATATGTGCATGCTGTTGTCTCCTATAATTGAAGGAGCACACGTAAAAGAACCTATTTTATTATTGTGATTTATATTGTTTAAGTGTATTCATTGTTGGTGATCCCAAATAAATAAATAAATTACATGTTCCCTAAAGGCACTATTTTAAGAACATTATTGGTAAAGGTGTGTTTTAATGGCAATTGGGTAAAATTATGGGTAATGTCAGCCTAGAAGTTTGATATTATTTAAAAAATAAATATTAGAAGCTGTTTTTTTTACAAAAAGCACCGTATAATGTTTTGGTAGTAGTAGTAGTAGGTAGTATAACCAGTACGAGAAAATGTAGCTGAAACGTCGAAAATTCCTTTTTCCAAGACACACAGCAACACATAAGTTGCACATTAATAATTGCAGACAGAAAGTCGGGACCTCGGGATAAATGAGAAACAACACATGGCCGTAACATTTTACAGCAGAAATGCTAACTCCCAAGCAACGTAGCAAAATAATTTTCATGTGAAAATACAGAACAGTTACCTTAAACGATGTTAGCGAGTTGAAATAACTCTCCCACACGCTGACGCCTAGGAATTCTCTAATTGCAAGGAGACAAACCGAGGTACGAGTAATTGCTGTCGAGGCTCACGCGATGCAACGTCAAGTGACATCATGCATTTACCGGGACCTAGAAAATTACTCCAGTGAAACTCTTTAGCGTGGTTAGTGAGGAAAGTAATAGCTATATTTTGTACTAACAGGTGTTTGAGTTTAACGATGATATAACTGTAGACTTGTGAGTTGATGGTATGATTATGATAGCAGTTTATAGAGCTGCGATCAGTGATCGCTGTCTTTATATGCGACAAGATGCAATATAGCTTAGAGTAATCAATAAGTGTATGGAACGGTGTATCTCATGTATAGTCGATTTCGTAATTGCTTTTTCACCCTATGGCCGGATGTCACTTGCACTTCATAACACGAAAAGGTCAATATTTTGTCTATGTGACAGTTCTCAACTATAGAGGGCAGAGGTAAGGAGAACTATCTCTTATGGGCAGCAAGTTGAAAAAGTGTCCAGCTTAAACAGTAAATAATAGTTCAAAAACCCTCCAAAATGGCGCTAGCGTAGGCAAATGGTATGAATGTAGCAGTTGTTAACGGACTTAAGTATGCCGAGTTAGAAAATTAACAGATTGAAGTATGCCGAGTTAGAAAATTTAATATTTTTAGTGACTACAGTACTTAGTGACAGTCCAGTATACCATACCTAAACAATTTACGTACTCCAACATTATTTTGTAAACATAACCTAAAATTATTGCTTTTAAAATTTACCCGGTGGCTACTGTAGCGCCACCCTTATGTAGCACATTTTGACGGACACTTTCCACACACAGAGATAATTCTTCTTACCCTCCATAGTTGAAGTTTCAATTGTCAAAAGTGGCACACCAATTACGAGGACAACTTTATCTGACTAAGGAAGGCTGTCAACCAACATAGTTCAAATTCAACTTCATTTATTTTATTGCACTAATTTATAGGTAAAGGTAAGTAGATGTTACTTTCAAGGGGTCCAGAACCTGACATGATATGTAAGGACACAGGAATTTACAAAGTATTAAAACTATTTAACTGCAACTGGGCTGACAACAGCTACAGCGCGCGGTCACTGTCAGACTGCATAGAAAAGAAAGAGAAGCGCGATGACACAAAGCTGGTAATTTATTGCAAAATATGAAGCAATTATCTATTTACAAAAAATCTATTGATTGGATTAAAAAATGAAAACACTATCACGTAAATATGTTGCTTGAAGAACAATCTGAAAAAAAAACAGAATTATTGCATGTATATTAGTATGGTTTTTAATCGTTAAAAGAATTTTTTTGAGGTGTTTTCGTGACTTTTTACTACCACACCAAATTAGTTGTATTATGTTTTCAACACACTACGTAACTAGCTTATATTCTGAAGAAAAATATATATTTTTCTGATTTTGTTTACTACAGTGGATCATGTACTTTTAGGCATTATAAAACTTGCGTTTAGGTCATGAGACTTGCCCTTAAGGCCCTGCCCTTAAGACTAATAAAAAGTTGATTGTGAGTGACCATATTGACTATAGTCAAAATCAAAATCAAAAGTCATTTATTCAAATTAGGCTGAGAATCAGCACTTTTTGAACGTCAAAATCACATAAGACAGTCCCCCCAAAACGCACACCCTTCACCACTTCCTAGTGCTTTAGCTGGGAAGAAGAAGTGGCGGAACAAACTCCCCAGCAGCACTGCTGTCTGTTTAGTTAGAAGAACTGGATTCTATACATATAGTAATAAGTAATTAACATTACGAAACACAAAAATATAAAATATATATGTCGTAGGATAATTTGATACTTCGAATCTTCGCGAAAATCCTAGGGGTTTTGCGAAAACGCGGATAATTAGAATTTAGGTTAGGTTATGTTAGAACAGTGACCATAAGCGCGCGAAGGCGAGCGAGCGAAGCGAGCGTGCCGCGGCAGCGGCCGCCAAGCGCCAGATACCCTTCTATTGTTGTTGTATCATTTAGGTTAGGTTATGTTAGATCCTGACTTTGTCCAGTAAGATTTGATCATTTTTCGCCTATGTCTAATTATCCGCGTTTTCGCAAAACCCCTAGGATTTTCGCGAAGATTCGAAGTATCAAATTATCCTACGACATATACATAACATAACATAAAATATATAGCGACCCCATACTGACAGATCTCTTATGTCATTGACGGTTCCAGCATATTTCTAGCTCGGGATTTGTCGATCACAGTCATGGTAACACAACCAAAGTATCTTACATTAAGAACCTTTGAAAGACTTACGTCCCTACGTATTTCTGTCCCTAGTCCTTACAAACAAATATCCCTTTAGAGGATTTAATACTTAACATAATGCCACCATCACATTACCGTTGTTTTCAAAGGTTTTAAATACAGCAATCCATTAGAAACATTTTATACATTATATTTAATGTACAATAAATTTTCATATTAGCTTTTCTAATTTACAATTTACTGTTTCTTTTTCAGTGTTGTTAGAGAACCTCTAACCGCAGACGGTAGGTAGGTATATCAACACGCAATGCCGTTGGTAGACAAAGCAATAAATATTTCTGCTGTCACAAGTCTGGGGAACCTTTTGTTACACTAGTGTTTCATAAATCTTTATTTGTATTTCTGCTATTTTAACGTTTTATTTTAATTACAAAAATGTATTTTAATTTTGATAAAAATGGATACAGGGAACGTTGCCCATGAGCTTTGTCCTTTTACTTGCCCATGAGCTTTGTCCTTTTACAGAAAGGTGTAGGTATGTAAATAATTCTAAAGTACATTTTGAGGTGCCTTTTTTGCTTTTTTATTTCAGCATGAACATTATGAACATTCAGCATGAACATTAATTGAGTATTAACAGTGTTGACCTATCCAGAATAATGTACCTATTTATTTAAAATAGGTATTTATACATGTAATGGGTAGAAGTACCTCCGTACATCCCAATTACCTACAGGTGTACACGACATTCACGTAATTATAGCAACATCTTCTAAAATGATATATTACTTTAAAAATAATATATTAAAAATAAAACAGAACAGGAAACCACTGTATTTTAACACCCGGCGCTTTTGTGTAGTAGCTTTGTTTTTGAGTAGAATAGACCCTTTTTAGCGCAAAACATTAGGTGCCGAAAAAAAAAATCGCCAAAATTTATTTCGGGTTCGGTGGGATAGTGGGATTATTAAGGGTGGGGAAGATCACGTGGCGGGTCTAAATTTATTTCCGAGCAATGATAATATGGCATACTTCTGAATGATTAAAAAAAAACCACTATGGGAATGGCGGGGTATTTGTTCGCTCGCTTTCTAGACCCTTTGAACCTAATCTGTAAGAGTCAGGGTGCCCCAAATCCCAAACTCTCTTCGCTCGCTCTTGCATCCTAAGTAATTCTCATAGTAACATTGCCGTTTTACTAAGTCGAGGTGTAGGTATTATTTTTGTCTATTATGTTGGTTTGTTGCGTAGTGTAATAGGTTCGGAGACTTCGGGGGCGCCATGGTGTCAATCAATTGTTGTTGCAAACAGGAGTACGAAAGACAGTCTCGACTGTGGGGGTACGTCACGAGCACTAATAATTATACACTTAGCAAAATTTAAAAGCGTATTTCTCGCGGAATGTTGATTGCAACTTACAAAATAACACCTATTCCATAACAGTATAGGTCCTAAAATACTATCTTCCTAACAACATAAAATTACAATCAATACAGTAGGAGAAAATCACATTTAGAAGTTGCTAAGTGTATACATGTTGGTGCTCGTGACTGTACATGTATACAATGAATTTATTACGATGAGTACTAACAATGACAACTGTCCTGCCAGCCAAACGTTAGCGTCACTAACATGGAACCAAATATGAAATCGCGAAAAAAAAATCTGCTGGTCCCTACATTTTGACGAGTTCTGCAAACATAAATGTAGGGAACAGCAGATTTTTTTTTCGCGATGTCATTTTTGGTGCCATAGTAAAAGTTGTTCATAATGATGTTTACAAATGGCCTGTATATACGGTACAAAATATTGAAACTTCGCCCGCGCGGGTGTTAAAGTACAGTGGAGCCGGAAAAAGTATTGAATGCCCCTGAAATGCAACTTGCATTACATACCAATATAAACTAATATTATAAAGAGAAAAGATTTGACGTTTTGTATGTTTATTTGTAACGCTGTCGCGCTGAAACGGCTGAACGGACTTGGATGAATTTTGGCACATATGTAGCTAAGCACGTGTGTGAGTGTAAGATTAGTTTACTTTTATCCCGATATTCCCACGAGATCACGACTTGTGCGGATGAAACCGCGGGGCGCAGCTAGATATATATAAATTTAATTAAATAATATAATTCAATAGTAATAAGGAATTTAAAAGCAAATCCAACGATACTTCGTTAAACTTAATAAGCTTAATGCCAGAAAATAATTGTTAATAGGTACACATTGAATATTTTAAACATTATATCATCATAAACTTCACCAATAAAGGTTTCAAGAATGTAATAAAATAGTTTTATTTAACATCAAAGACGAACTAAACTTCCCCTTTTATAGTTGTTTAATGTCTACAATAAATAAATGTGGATATCAACAGGAATAATGTGATGCATAATCTAATTAGGAGCATTATAAAACCAAAATTAAAAGTGTCGGGCTACGATTCCCATTTTACATCAAGTAAGTATTAGTAGAACTTCTTATTAAAGCGGGCTGATTCGGGCAGTACAACATCTTATATTGCATAAGTATTTTATATTGCAAAAGCATAATATCCCATCCAAACTCCCCTATTCCATACTTAATAATAATGTGAAAGCAACTATGTCTGTTACCTTTTCACGCCTTAACGGCTGAACAGTAGGCCAATTCTCGTACTTAAAAAACGTTCAAATTCAAGTCGCAATCTCATCTCAGCGACAATCAATGTCAAAAACCTGTCAAAAATGTATGTAAATTGATTGTAATTTTGACAGATTGAGACTGAGATTAGAATGCGAACGGTCTTAAAAATACGGGAATTGCCCCTCTGATATGTATGAAATTTTGCCCACCTTATGTCCCGGTAGAACATTCCTATGGAATAATTTCCGACATCAATGCCGGCGAAGCATTGGCAATGGCAAATTAAGTCCATATTATGACGACGAACGATGATTGCAACATGTGTGTGAGCTGCATGTAGGCAACCGATGCAATAAGGTAGAAGATGGCTTGAATTAATTTAGACTTTTACAAAGATATATGTAGGTAGGTGAAAAATCATATTCGGACCTACCTACATTCAAAATAATTGTCTGATGCAACAATCATTTTTTTTTTTTTTTTTTTTTTGTTTCCGGGTTGGAAAATCCTCGTGGATGTCCGCCGCCCTGGGGCGGGCGGCAGGGTCTGTCAGACTCTTACTGACTAAAAACCACCCCTGTGTTCCATCTCACACCTACGCCGGGGGTCGCAGGAACGTACGATCCTGCCGCAACTGATGCAACGACCAACTCCAACTGCGTAAACACTTTTAATCTTAGTCCGACGGATTTTGAAGGAAATTGTTAATCCAATGCTTCATAATTATGTTCGAAAAATTCGCGTCTGCTCGACAACGCGAATTACGCAAAGAATTTTGTTGAATTGTTATAACGAAAGGCATTGCGTGAATGTACCCACAGTCAGTTTAGCTGGTGCCCCCTTAAACAGAGTCGCTCAGTTCAAATATCTGGGCCACTGGGTTACCGAGGACCTAAAGGATAATGCGGATGTGGAAAGGGCACGTAGGGCGTTGGCTGCCCGGTCTAATATATTGGCACGCAGGTTCGCGCGTAGCAATAATCAAGTGAAAGTGACTCTTTTTAAGTCTTATTGCCAAACACTTTACACATGCTGTGGATTAACTACACACTTGGGTCATACAACGCCCTACGTGTTCAATACAACGACGAGTATAGTGTGCTGCTGTACCACGGTTCTGCAGTGTTTCGACTATGTTCGCAGAAGCGCACACTGATGGGTTTTATGCTCTTATATGGAAGCAGTATGCGTCGCTGCAGAGTCGTGTTAGGTCCAGTAGCAACAGTATAATAAGCGTGTACGCGGACAGGTGGGACTCTCCACTGCCGCGCCACTGGATACGTTTGCATCTGTACTGTGAGCAGTGGAGAGTGTGTGTATTGCCTTTGTATGAATGTAACGTAATTACCCCGCGGGTTCGTCTTCACCTAGGTAAACTTCCCTTTACACGACTCGACATTAAAAACAAATGACTTAAGTGTTGTTAGTCAATTTACAACTTATACGAGACTTCTATGTAGCATTGTAAACTTCCCTTTACACGACTCGACATTAAAAACAAATGACTTAAGTGTTGTTAGTCAATTTACAACTTATATTTCACAGCGAGAACTTTTTATAGAAAACTTCTCCCGATACTCAGCTCATTAAAAATAATCTAAAGTTATTCGATTCTACTTTTATAACTTCAATAATTTTCACCTTTATAAATCCTAGAAGACATTGCTATTATCAAGCAGTAGCCACTTTTATGGGACAATGAATATTGTTACAATGTTACTAAGATTTATAATAGCATAAACTAGCTGCTATGTTTAACAGCTAGTTAACTAAAATTGCTGAAATCATGTTGTGAGCTACTAATAATTAAATTACTGGTACAAAGTAAGGAGGCGGAGGTGTTATTGGCTATGCAACCATGCTTATTATGTGGATAACGCTATAAATAGCTCAGGTTTTTGCGATTGGCCATCAAATAAAGATGCACCGACGACCTTAGAAAGGCGGCTGAGACAAATTGGATGCGGAAGGCAAACAAAAAAAGGATTGTGGTGCAACTTGGGAGAAACTTGTTCCCAACAGGACTGCATTATGCTGATTTGCTTAAATGTTGCATAGCCCTTTATGTACACACATATAAACAGACAATAAGAAAAGAACAGAAAAACAATTACAAAGGTGATGTTATTTCAAAAGAAATCTCTTCCAACACACTTGCGATAGGAAAGTAGATAAAAAGAGCTGTAGACAGCGTGTGTAAGAGCAGAAGAGAAAATAATATAGATAAAACAAAAAAATAATTATATGAGAATGTACATAATTCTAAAATAAACGTTTATGTAACTACAACCATAACTTTAATACGTCAGCGGATACAATATACGGAGATGTTGTTATAATATTAACCTCTGGAGTACGAAGGTGGAGCACGTTTGACTACAGAGCATCTCTCTCAGAAGTAGATAGGTACTGTCTTTCATGTACTCAGTTTCTTATAATTATCTACAAGGCCTTGAAGTAAAGTAGCAAAAACTTTATGGGTACAAAAAAGTCAAGCTTGAAGCTATAAAAGCGGTATGAGGACCAAACAACAAAGTCTTGAACGGGGCGTGGGATTAGACAAAGTACTAACAGTGAAAAACAAGTCCTAAAAGTGCGCTAGAAATTAGGAAGATAACTAAGTAAGATAGTCAAACTGTTTTATACTTGAAACTACGAGTAATTAAATTTTAGAAATCAATTGAAAAGGTTGCCCGCGAAATTTAAATTTTCTTAATTTTTTTGCGATTTGCACGTCGGTGTCAAGTTTTTTAATGAACAAAATATGATTCGCGACCGTAACACAACCCTCAGTTCATATAATCATACTGAATGTCAATTTCATAAAATATCAATCAATAAGATTATAAATAAACCAACCTTAGGGAGTTGTATTGCTGATTCCAATGATTATAATTCTGTAAAGCCGTATTTTTTACGGTCGCGAATCATATTGTTATCAACATACAACTTGACACTGACCTGCAGATTGCAAAAAACGTAAGAAATTTTGTTTTTCACGGGCAACCGGACGTTTCCCACCTAAGAAAGAAACATTTTTCTGTCCTATATTCTTGTCTGTTTATACAGGGTTATTGGTAAAACACCATCAATCTCTTAAGGGGTCATTGTACTCATCATTATAAACAACTTTTACTATGGGACCAAAAATGAAATCGCGAAAACAAATCTGCTGTTCCCTACTTTTATGTTTGCAGAACTCGTCAAAACGTTGGGACCAGCAGATTTTTTTTTTTCATGATTTCATATTTGGTCCCATAGTAAAAGTGGTTCATAATGATGAGTACAATGACCCCTTAAGAGGTTGATGGTGTTTTACCAATAACCCTGTATATGTGTGTACATAAATGGTTAAATAAATAAATAAACAGAAAACACATAACACCACGTCTGTATTCCTCGAAGGCTTAGGCAGAGGTGTACCGAAACAACAACAACAAAAAAATACCCCATAATTAGAAGACGGCCAGTTGATAGCAGATTCCAATTGTGCTTGATGAACGTGTCGTTACTGCAAACCTTATTTTATTGCGTACCACGATCAGCAGGAGTTCCAATGTAGCATTCGGTTAAAAAACTGGGAAAGTCACAGAGGTAGGTCTAATTTCTAACTAATAAAACCACAGGATAGCCGTTCTCACTACGTCATAACGAGGTTGCATTTCAGAATTTTCTGTGAAGCTTATAGAACCCCTCCTGTGCCTAAACCATTAACACGTCTGGATTAAGTGCCAATTTGAGTTGTCGATAAGGCATTTCTAATTTAAATCAATTTAAAGCAACCAAAACACTACTCATTCCAATTTTTTAGAATCGGCGCAGCATGTTACCTAGAATACTACTATAATCAGCCTTTAATGTCCCCACTCCTGGGACTCATGCCTCCTCTTTTTGAGAGGGAGTGGACTGTAGTCTGCCACGCGGGCCCAGTACGGGTTGGCAGATATCACATGTCTTAGAATATTTGGTTCTAGGACATGCCGGTTCCCTCACAATGTTTTCTTTCACCGTTGTAAGGGCAGTGGTGATGAAATTATTTACATAAAGTAAAGCGCCTGCTGGGTTCGAACCCACGACCTACGACTCGTAAATCGGGGCCGATACCACCGTTTTTTTTTAAATTTGTTTCCGGGGTGATAAATCCTCATGCATGTCCGCCGCCCTGGGGCGGGCGGCGGGGTCTGTCAGACTCTTACTGACTAAAAACCAACCCGGTATTCCATCTCACACCTACGCCGGGGGTCGCGGGAACGTACGATCCTTCCGCAACCCCCGACTGGTGCCGGGCCGCCACTGCGGGTCTGGGGGGGGGGGGGGGGGGGGGTGAGGTATTTGACTCCCGCGACGTCGAAGAGGGGCGCGCGTGGAACACTACGCGCCGCCACCTCGGGTCCTGATGTGTGGGGGGCGACGGACGTCTCCGAATCCGTCGCCCCTGGGGCCGATGCCCCCAGGCTCAATTGCTCATACACTGCTATGAAACAAAATCGTAGCTATTATCGTCCACACGTTTCACTAAAAAGCCGTTTCATTATGTACACTACAGCAAAACTTTAAGCTCCGTGTAAAGTAACACTTAGAACAGTCCTTAATTAATAATTAGTATATCCATTAGCGTGAAGTGAGATAATCTTTATGGTTTCTCAGAAGGATAGCGCCATCTTAAATCACGGTTGATGTTATCACCTTCACGGGCTCACCTTAATGTCGTCTGTTAGTCAAAATATCACGTCGCCAGCGGATAAGTATGATATACGATGAAGTTTATGTGAATTTTAAATTTCAGGAGAATGAGGAGGTTATGTGGCGAAGTTTCTTACTTAGTTTGGTTGGGAACGTTTCGAAGAAATACTTTTTGAGAGAATTAAATGAAAATGTTTGAGAATCTGATGGATATTTACATAAAATATAGGCTTACTAGCTTATGCCTGAGGCTTCGCTCGCGTTAATTTAGAATTTGACAATCAATTCGGGTTATACTCTGTTTGTTGTTTGGCCGTTGCAATCATGGGTTCAGAACGGAGCATTATTCTAGGACGCTCCTATATGCAATCCTGGTCTATTTGGCACTAATACGTATAAATTCTATAAATAAAATCGAAGTGTCGGTTTGTAATGTCACAACAACAGCTTGTTACTGAATGCATATGAAAGTTACATGTGTAACTGAATTAATGCACATTATGATATTAGTTGGTTCAGAATCGTTAACTGAACCGATTTATGCCATTTTTAATATATTATAGTTAGGAGGATAAAAAATCGGTCTCAAAGTCAAAGTCAAAGCATTTATTTCAACTAGGCACATAAAAGGCACTTTTGAACGTCAACATTTACATTTAAATAGAATTGATTCTAGTCGCCCCTTCCAAAAGGTAGTTTCGTATGGAGAAGAATGGGCAAGAAACTCCACCGTTACTCTTTTAAAATGTGTTACAATATTTTGTATACATTAATTATATAATTATATGTGAAGACGATGCACCTATAATAAAAATTACCCTACCAAAATAGGTAAAAAGAATTTAATAAACGTAGCAATGATAAATAAGTTAATTAAATGATAGATACATGGTGTTCACATATTTACAAACATTGTAAAAGTATACGATTTCCCAAATTATGTAACCAATTAATATGTCAGTGTGTGAGTTAAAGTAGTCACAGAATGTAGACCAATGTCATAAAAATAACAAACCATACAATTAAAGTAGCAACAAGTTTTAATTTTGTCAAGATCCTAGATTGTCCTGTGGAGCTGGACCAGCATGTTTCCAAGCATTCTTATCTTGGATATAATCCTCTAATTTGTAATATGCTATGTCTATCGACACTCTAGACTCACGACGTGTAGGTATTAGGTTTTTTTTTTATTTTATTTACCACACTACACTACACGTGGCGCCATCTATTATCATAAGAACGTTATTGTTGTTTTCCGCGTACAGTTTGTTTTCGAGATGAAAGATTCGACGTATAAGCAAAATTTCAGGATGATCGGCTCAGTGATTTAGGCGTGAAAAGGTGACAAACAAACAAACTTACTTTCGTATTTATAATATTAGTTAGGATTGCCATTTGCAATCACTAAACACGTTTAGCACTAAACGAATTTAAAACATCGTTCAATTACTGACATTTTTTTCATTTCACAGGGACAGAATGATGTTTTAAATATTACGTAGTTGCTACGCTAGCACTTGTTTAGCGCTTAACTTATTCATAAGTTAAGCTTAATGATGAACTACACAAGTGTGACCCCACCAAAATTATGCTAACATTAAATTAACACAGCAATACTAATAAAACAATAACTTAGCACCTGCGAAATTCTCGATAAAAGTTATCAGCAACAACATTAAAAAAACAATAGAAACACGAAACCTCACTTTCCGACAACAATCGCAGCTTACTCTTATCGGTGACTATCTAAGAGGCTGACACAAAAGAAAAGGCCAACATTAGCCTCCAATTAACACCGCGGACGAAAGCCTCACGTTATCTTTACAGAGAGATAACGATTTTGTTTTGTTACGCTTCGACCGTACGATAAGGTAGTCGAAAAACAGTCGCAGCGTTTTGTCGTTTCGGCCAGACGCAGGTGCCAAGTTTTCGGTTGTACATGGTTCACAGACTAAGTTTATTGAGGTTTCTAAAAACATTATAAAGCATTTATTTTATAGCTAGTTTTGTCTAAACTAATGCATAGTTGGAGATGGTAATTATAAGAGGTAGAGTACATTTGTATTTGAATGATGGCGGTTATAGACTGCAAATACCTGAGTATGCCGTTCGTATGCACCTAAATTCAAGTTTAAATTCATTTTTCTCAAACATGCTTGGAAATTCGAGCATTATTTTGACAACCTTCTTAGAGATAAATTGAAATTGATGTACTGGCCATTATATATGCGAGCAGCGGTCGGCAAAAGTTGTGTGAAAATCCATATCTGTCGTGGTTTAGCGGCCAAATAAATTACATAATAAACTCATATCTATCGTGTAATTTAAAAATGGAACGATCTTTTACTCCGAAACATGGCAACCAAGGAGGTAACTTATCAAAGGTTTTATTTAAATTTCGAACTGGCTTGCAAATAGAAAGCTCTATAATGAAACAAAAAACAAATGAACACTTTAACGCGGGAAAAATTATTGTTGTTCGTCATTGATTTTGAAAAGTAATTGTATTTTAATTTCCGCGCATTATTTGAGAAAAGTACTATACAAGCCTTGGCCACAACTAGGCATTGATGAACTTACGAATGTGTGCCTCGGCCCACATTTACACGGTCGTCCATCAATGCCTCTTTTGCTGGCCGCCGCAGTAATGTACTACGGTATATTTGCCAGAATGTAGGTTTACAGTGTGTGATCTTAGAACTATAATCGCCTCTTTATATTCTACATGAGAATGGCACGATCAAAAAGAAGCTCATGACCTATGCAGCGAATGAAGTCGGGCCGTGGATACTGTTAATGATAAATTTATAGTTTGTTGAACGCCATGATCATCATCCACAGCCCAACTTCACCCACTGCTGGGCACATGCCTCCTTTTTCTGGTGCCAATCCCCACGCTCCTGTGCCAGCCTCATCCAGGTTTTACCCATCTCGCCGCCACTCGATTAAACGCCTGCAAGTGGCAATGAAATTCTCAAAAAGCTTTTTGATCTGAAACAGGCAGAGCTGGTGTAGAATCGCAAATTCAATCTCAATAACTGCGATGATACTGAATATCTTAACAAAAGTGATTCTTAGACCTAATTAAAATTGATTCTGAAAAGTTGCCTCTACAAATTATCAGCCGGTTAGGTATAAACCCCAACCATCCCACCAATCACATAATCTATGCGACTGGCAGCTTGTCCAATCATACCACGGATTGAATAGTATCGATATCGGCGTCATGCTAAACACCTGCCACTCGGATTGCCGGTATTTTATCTTCATTTATTGTTTTTTGTTACGCGTCCATTGACATACACCTTTATCCCCTTTTTTGGTCCTTGTGGCCGCAATAATAAATCAATATGTGTTCTGGTTACGCCTCATTAGATTTGGGCATGGCATTGTTTGGGAAAGGTTTAAGGGAATATCCGAATGAATTATAAATGAAATATGTTACCATTTAATCATTACATAGTCAATGAATGTCTTTACGGCGGTGTAAACACGACATTATAAATAGCCATTAGAATGTTTTTTTTTGTTAAAACCTCTAAATATCCATATAAATTCAACTCATATCACAAATAAAAATACTATAAAATTCATACATATTTTAAAAATTCATAGAAAGGATCAAACCCACCGAACATCATTCCAACAATTAAAATTCACTTAATAAACTTTAGTATCGTCATAACACTTAATAAAAAGCTGTAAACACATCAATTATTTTGATTGAAACCCTCTCATATTGCATAAACATCACGTTTGTGTAAATCACAATACATCAAAGAATGCGTTTTACGTTCACCATCATTTTTTAACACTCAAAGGACCAGAAATAAAGGAACCGTGCCTACCACTTGAAGGCCTTTCGCATCTGATGTAAAGAAGAGGTTTTGCAAGTAATGAAAGCTCTCTCTGACTGGTTTCTTAAGTCTGGGAATTCAATATCAAGATTCTAAGCAGGTGTGTTTTAAGACAAGGCGCCTTTATAAGCGTGACATACTGCCCCAAAGAACGGTTAATAGTTTTGAAACCATTCCTGTTTTGTGATTTTGGAAAATAACTTGAGTCATCGCCATCGTCATCTGAGGTATTGCAGCCGCAGGTGGGTCTGAGCCTGGTCGCGAATATCTCTTGAACGTGACCTATGTCATTTTCTCTCATAAAAACATCCAAAACCCCAAAGCATATCCGAAAATGTCTAATACGATAATAAAGAACTTAACCTGTTCGAGGCGAAATCCAAAACGTTTCGAGCTCGCTCCGCTCGCTCTTATTGCATTCTGCAATCATCGAAAAACGAATCGGCCCTTGGCGGGTCCTAACATTATTGAGCTTGCTCTAGCTCTTGCATCATACTCTATCCTAACTCTTAAGCTTCTTTGTAAATGTATAATATCGACACAGTTAGACCTCTTTCTTTATGCATGGACAAAATGAAACCTATCCCATTCGAGGCGAGATGCAAAAATTTACGAGTTCGCTTTGCTCGCTCTTGCGAGAAATTCTTGCTTTAAGAGAATGTAGGATACAGTCTCTTAATTCTTATCCGAGATGAAGTGCAAAAATGATCGAGCTCAATTTGTGGAGCAGAAAATGCACCCCCCTGAAAATAAACTTGCCGGCGCCCATGAATAAGTACAACAACAAACAGGGCAGATATTCCAGCATATTGCACACGTCAGCTACAAAGTAACTTGAAAAAGAAGTAACCTTGTTGAGACTTAAATCCAGTCAACCAAATTATCAAATTCAAAAATCCGCACACCATTCAACACCCTTCATAAACATCAATCAATAGCACTTGTTCTCATCAGTCCAACATTACATCTGTATGTCCCGCCAGCAACCGGCAACGTGCAAGAAAAAACGTCCGGTTAGCATGAACGGCGCTCCGTGCGTCTCCCGATGTCGTCTGCCAAGCTTTGTCGGCACTTTTTTCCACCCGTGACTGTTTTAGTAATCTGATAGCGACTCGTTTGAATCACCGAAGACTATGATCAGGTAGCGATGAAGTAATAAAATATGAATGAAATAAAAAACAGTGGGTAATGAAATTTCATTTCATAATCCGGTCTTTTCTGTTTTATTGCATATTTAAGTTAAAGTCTGTTTAAATCCTTGTTTCCAATTGATGATATTTCCACTTCCAATTTTATATGAATGTTAATTAAGTTGACTTCAGAATGACTAGTACTATAGAAAAAGTCATAAAAGTGTTTATATTTGTAGTGCAAACTGAACTTTATGTGTGGAAATTAAAGTTGTTTTACCAAAAACACATATTTGTTTACATGTTCGGAAACTAAATCATGGAAGCAGGTTATGTTGATTGCGTAGGATGCGTATTAAGTAACCTGTTCGGCTTTTTATAGATCCGTCGTATTAATAGAACAGGTAAATGAGTATTGAACAAACCGCAGGTAAGCATTATTTTTTAAATCAATATCGGTTGTAAGCTTAGTTGTGGTAGCACATGAATGATATCAGATTATTTTCATAGATACAATCTTTGACGTTTGTGGAAGCTTTCTTGATTTCGGTAGTAATTTCTGTGTATGCTGCCGTTCTGATAAACGTACCTATTTGATATTTTGTTCTTAAATTATAACCATACGGTGACTTTGCAAGTGAACATAAATATTTAATGTGTCAGAGAATGTCGTATTCGTTCTCGCAAGTAATGTAAATTTGTGAAGTAGTCTACTAGGTTTGCAAATTAGCTGGAAGATAGGAATGAAGTACCTATTACTCTCTTGCAGTCATCGCTGATCTCATATCTGGTATTGATAAAGTTTTCTGTTGACGGAATCGGCAAGGAGTAGGTAGCCTTCATTCATCATCATGGTTCGACTTTAAAAGAGATTATGACCTCTGAGTTTGTTTCGGCATTTCTTCTCAGAGATCAGTCAGCTAGGAAATGCCGGCGCCATCTAGTTTTAAAATATTAATTTAATATCTTTATTTCAGACACAAATGTATAGTCCATATATATAAACAACGATAGCGTTAGTAAGGGTTGTTAGTAGTACACATAAAATACAAAAAAGGTGTTAGCAATTTTATTGTAAACAAAACAAGTTATACAATAATTAGGTACTTAACTTAAGTCTACAGTACCCGGCGATAAATATTGCACATCGACCTTTGGAAAGAGACAAATAGAAAAATTGGTGTATGTTATACAAAGAATAAAAAGAATTATGAAAAGAAGCAAATCATAATTAAAAGATTTAAAGAATTAAATTAAAAGATGCGCCTCCCTACTCGCTCGCGTTCGTGGCAGTACCAACACTATACTGGGTGTTTTTACTGATCGGTGGGAGTCCCCCATGCTGCAAAGGTGGGTGCGGCTTCATGTCGTTATTTAAGTAATTTTGTTGCCAATACTAACATTAGTTTTAAGTACTTACATTGTTACTAACAAAATATGGACCTGGTCTGAATTAAATGTTTATTATTATTATTATAATTGTTTTAACAGCTCCTAATAGATACCGGACTGTGTGTATTTCGTGCGACAGAGATAACGCTCTACGAAGCCGAAATTTGCAGATTGTCTCTTTCCAAAGTCGATGTGCAATATTTATTGCCGAGTACTGTACTTCCTATTTCTGTGCAAGTGTACACTTGTCCAGTACACATAAAAAAATCGTGTAAAAGTGTCTTAGAAGATCTACTTACAGAAATAAACATTTCATTTCATTACATCTTTATATTCATTACATCAATACCAATGAGAAATGCATAAACAATGTTAACAAAACTTATTAATATTAATAGGTAGTAATAGGAATATCAATTCACTTTGAAAAAAAAAAACAAACAACTCACACATACAAATAAATCTCTCCAATAATAACGAATTCCGCGAAATCAGACGCCCGGTTTTATAACCTTTCATCCGATAAAGATAATGAACAGGATTAAAATACGAACTCTTTATTCAAACAATACCAAACACGTTCCCACACTAGTTAATTTTAATATCAAGTAATGAAATGATATTTCATGTGTGATACAATGTTACTTCTCTTGAATTTAAAAGTTTTGAAGAAACCATTTATTCATCCAGCTAGCGCCATCTATTGCGGAGTGGAGAGAAACTAATTATGATGAACGATGCATTTCGACTGCATAATCAGCCTATAATGTTTCCACTGCTGGGACACAGGCCTCCTTTCGGTGATAGGGGCATTTCGACTGCAATGATTCTAAATTAGAGTCCTACATAAATTGTTTAAGTTAGCTTTTGTGTTGTTTTAAAACAGTATATTTCTTGTCTATTAGTCAATTTCTTTAGAACTGGAGAAATGTGGCACTGAATTACGAAAATGAAACAATGGTGCCCAGGAGTGGAACACAACAAAACAAAGAGGCTAGTAGGTATGCAAAAGCACTGTGACTTTCGAAAAAAGCAATTACATTCAGTGTATCTTAAGACAAGTTATGAATGTTTATAGGAAAAGTAGCTATTCATTGCTTTGATCTATTACAAAATGATAATTAAAATAAAATTCCTACCTAACTTAGGTACTTTATAGCAAAACTTATATGTCAAATAATATGCAAAGGAAATAAAGAAATAAGACCTTATTTTGCTACACATCCCAGAACCCGCCTAAAGCTACTACTCAGACAAGATTCCTTTAACAAACATTAAGCCTTAGAATTCCCACGTCATTTCATTTGTAACAAGATTTCCACCTCATTACAAAGTAAACAGGGCCCTTTGTGAATGAAACCACTCGAGATAAGAAGATAGGGCTAAACCGACTTATTTTCTGTTCCTAATTAGAAGAACGACAACACTTTATTAGGAAGAATAAAGATCATATGGTGGAAAACCTCAGCGTTTTCAAACGATGACGTCAGAGATGATGTTTGTTTGTTTTTATGGATCTTGTTGAGTTTTCTGTGAAATGGTTGGCTTAGTAGGCGTTCTGGCCGCTGAGTTTCGTCCGATTCGGTCGAAACAGGAATTTCATTATTATTAATATTTTTGAGTGTTGTTTCGGACAATACTCCACTTATATTATGTTGTCAAATATGTACCTATAAATATTTATAAATTCCTTTTATGTACGTACCTACACATAACAGGTCAAAAAAGCTCTTAATTCTTAAGAAAACCATCACTCGACATTCGTCTAACCTTACGAAAAATATGAATAGCCGTTATTTATTTATGTAAAGCAGCACAAATTCTTAAGCTTACCAAACTGTCTCCAAACCATTGTATATTTGGCGCTCATCAATATTCCCAAATTACATTTATTATAATCTTCAAACAGAACTCCCACTCGCTTTTCAACACGTTTTTACCAGTGAAAATAAAGGGAAAGTTCGTATAAACAAGATTAAGGAAAGGCGAGGCAAAGAAAGTTAGATATTAACAGGTTTTCAATCAATGTGAAAACGGCTGACACACTGGAACGAAGTGAACGGAAATATTTCATTGTGAACGGAGCAGATGAATTGAGTAAAGATTCTAATGCTTTCGTCCTTTATAAAGTTGGCCGTAGGGACGGTAGGGGTGCCACGAGTTGTGATGTGATCAAGGAAAAAGAGAGGCATTAATTATTAAGTCCATAGAACAAGATGAGTTAATGAATAATGAATGACACAGTCTTGTTTTGACTCCTTTTATGAGTTTTTAAGCTGATGCAGTAACAGGTAATACAATAAAAAACCAGTTCATTAGCTATTAAATGTAGTGCAAGCCGGCCGTAGTGTAGTGGAATCTTCAAGCAAACTTTGAAAGCCTTACGAGTCCACCTTTATAAGTCAATGGTCCACCTAGACAAAGTGACATTCTGTCAGCGATAACGATCAAGGAAATGTCAAAATTATATGAGACTGACATAAACTACCGAAAGCTTCAAGTCAATCCTGTTTGGAAGTAGTTGCAGAATTACGAAAAGCTTTGATAGCGATAGGTTCGCCACTCACCTAGGTGCTCTGGATACTATCGTTTATTTTCTTTGATAGGCTTGTATTTTACACCTATGGTAAGCATGATCTGACCGACGATGGTGGATGCTTGCTTAGAAGTAACCTATATCTTACAAGTAAGTATCTTAAGTATTGTGGGTTTTGAGATTCACCAAGATACTCGTAGGTACTCTGAACAGCCAATATATATGAGACGGCTTGTTCAAATTCAATGTCCCGCAGCACCGATGTGTACATTATATCCACAAAATTACTTATTCAAATCTCGATCCCAACCTAATTTTATACTTATCTACTTAAGTATTTACTTGTTTTGCTTTTATTATTAAATGTTTTGTCTACTTAGGGTAATTTAATTTGGCTGTCTGCGATTTCCCTACAAGATTTTGTATTTTTATTGACCTTTTTATAAGTGCTGTTCTTTTTTTGCTGGCCACGTACATTCGTATAAACTTATGGTATCATATCTGTTGCATAATTATGTCTTCTTACACTCGCAGTCAGTATTATTATCAAGAAGGAAAGGTTTATAAGCCATTTTTAAACTACACCCATGACGTATTAAACTCTTCATCAATCTCTCAAAATTACGAAAAAATAATTATGAACCGGTCGGTGTTGCTAATTTCATAGACATTACCATGCAATCAAGTAACCTACAGTACGACTGCTGAGAGAACGCGTTCTTGACACCCGTCAGTTTCATACAAACGAATACGTGCTTTGCGAATCTGATCTTTATTACTTACTACAATTGTCGCACTGATAGGTATCAGGAACGCATTTCCTCTACGGCTGGACTGTAATTAAAATAAGCTCTTTTATTCAACCTACTTTTTGCCTCATTATCAAAACGAGAAATAATAAAGAGTCAAGGAAAAACCTTGAGTCTCGTTCCACAATACAATAATAAAGTTTTCGTATGCAGACCTCGTATTGCACACAAATGAAATTGACTATTACGCCTTATTTAAATGCAAAGCCCGAAGAAGAGAGTAATTAAGACAAAGAAAGTGCACTAAAATATACTAATTAGCTCCACTTTGTTATTTTACTCGGATTCTGTGAGAGTATTTCTATAATTGATTATGTGAGGGCTGTTTTAAAAGAAGTAGTTAACCCATTTCGAAATAGGGGTAATGAAAGTTATGAAGTTGATCTGGATTTTAGCCGGTTTATAGTTTTACGAATGCGAATGTTGTTAGGAATAATTATGAGAAATAATTTACGAGGAATTTATCAATTACCTAACTAGAGTATAGAAGTTTTTCTTTCACATTTAAAAGCTTCTAAGTAAATTGCGTAGCCATTACTAATATAACCGACATTCGATTACACGCCTCTGCTACCCTGCAAGGGATCTTGCATCACATACGCAATATAAAAACATAAAATCTTGGACCAGTATAAGGTCGACTATACACCTTCCAATTAGTCTTTCATGACTTATACGGCGGACTGACGAAACGTCTGCCTTTTCTTTGTGGACTATGCTATTCTTGCTTTGGTACAAAAACATTTTACTGGCTAACAATATTGCCTAAGTATAAAAGTCTCCGAGTGTGCTGTAGGCGTAATTGCATCAACAATACAGAGAATCTTAGTCCTCCATATCGGAACCATCTTTAGTACGATTCTAAAGTCGTCAGATAACTTGCTACGAAGTGCACATCGCTAACGATATTTCTAACAATTTCTATTCAATTTGAATTATCAGATTTTCTTGCGATGCCACGATATACGGAGCAATAAAATCGAAAAGTGTATGGCTTGCTTAAGACAAGTTGCATTTTATGAACCAGATATGCGAACTTCGTTTATGTTTTATTTTCAAGATGGCCGATGGCGATAAGTCTGCGTGATAGAACGCTTTCCTGCTAGCGACACAGTACACATTAATTAACACGGAATATTTATAGGCGTCTACAGGCTCGCAGTCGGCTGGTAATGTATGAAAGGTTTCATGGAAGGCAATTGCTTCCGTTTACAGTGCTGATATTAATACTCTTTGGTTTAGTGTTATTGCTGTTTGAAGTTATTGATATGTTTGTACCGGGAATGTATTAAATTAAATTAATTAAATTAAAATTCATTTATTACAGATAACAGGGATCCATATTATGTTAGTATTACAAAAAACAACTTATATTCTAGTGTTAGTAGTAGTTAAAGGTAGGTATAAAATAAAATAAAATAAAATACTATGATGCACACTCCACGCAGAGGACGCGCAGGCAAGAAAACATGTTTCCTACCTGAGCAACCTCCGGATAAAATGCCGAATATTTGGAGTATAGCTCTCCGCCACAGCTCTCAGGATATAGTTGCGACTACCCCGCACTCTGCTCAGCAGCGACGCGGTTTTCTTACGGATTATAGCATGAAAGCCATCTGTGTGGGTCTCAGCAAACATTTCCGAAGCGCTGCAGAAACGGGGCAGTCGCAACAACATCCTGAATGCATTATTATATTGTACGCGCAGGGCATCCAGCGATCTCTTGGTGTAATTGACCCATAGATTGCTCGTATAAAAGCTCTGACAGTAGGCCTTAAAAAGCGTAATTTTTACTTGGTCAGAGCATCGAGCAAATCTACGGGCCAACATGTTACCTCTGACCGCTAAAGCCCTACGCTCCCTCTCTATGTCTATATCATCCTTAAGGTCGTCGGTGATGAAATGTCCAAGATATTTAAATTTGGACACCCTGTTTAACGGGAGCCCATTCAGTCTTATTATTTCCGGAACAGAGTCCGGACACCTACCCGCGGCCTTAAAAATCATATATTCACTCTTGGTGACATTATAAATCAGTCCGTGTGAGGCAGCATAATTCTCACACACTCTGAGCAATTCTCTGATTGCCCCAGCAGTTGGGCCCAGCAGCACCATATCGTCCGCGTAGTTGATGTTATTGACGCTTACTCCATTTATTCGACATCCAATACTCATGCTGCTGAGCTCAGTGATGAGGCCATCAACATACATACATATTGATACATACATATATATACATATTGATAGGATAATTAATTTAAGTTAAAAAAAACCATACGGAATGGAAAAGGGACCAACTCCTGCACTGTTAGTGAGTTTTGGACGGATGAGAATGGGTCATGTCATGGAGTATCAGCTATTCAGCGAGGTGAGTGGGATTGACTCTCCAGAATGCACGTGAGGTACAATTCGCGTAATTTAAGAACGTTTGCAGTCTGATCTCAGTCTTAATCTGTGGATAATATTAAATAAAATAAAAAACACAGACAAAAACCTCTAAAAACGGCTGAACAGTCTTTCTTAATATTATTTATTTATTTATTCATAAAGGTACACCAACAGCTTCTGTATACAAAATATCAAATAACAGTAGATAATAGTTAATAATAATTTTTGATTAACAAATTATTATTTTTTTTTGTTATGAACGTTGTCTATGAAGTCACCTTTCAAATAAAACAAAATCGGTTCAGCCGTTTGGGAGCTACGATGCCGCAGAGAGACACACAGATGCACATGTTAAACTTATAACACCACTCAAGTTCCGTCGGTGGTTAAAAATACCTATAATTTCCTTGAATTTACAAGCTTTTGACATTGATGGTCGCTGAGATGAGATTGCAACAAGATTTTGAACGTTTTTAATTACGATAATTGGCCTTCTAGTCTACAATACGCCGCTCGAGAAGGCTATTATAAAACACCTGAAGTTTTCATAAAAGTTGCAGACTCTCTCCATACTAGCGAGCATGACTTAGGGCTCTTTAATGCCACTTGCACAGAGTCCAGGCTATAATATAATACATATTAAGTTGTTCAACAGACTGTTAATTGAAGGCCAGCGAGCTATTAAAATATAGCTATTTTGTATGCACATAATTTTTTACTTATTACGATCAACAATTTTGTAAAAGAGTTGGATTCAATTCAACACATTATAGTAGGAGCTAGTGGTTTCAGTAATTGCTAGATTTAAGGCATCCTTTCAGCCGTATTCTACAATTTAAAGCTATAGTTTTTTTTCGTATTTTTTTATGTTGGGTAGGATCGAGGTGGTTCTGGAAAAGGGTACCTGGGAGGATTTGGGGGGGGGGGGGGGTTTGCTCAGTATCGGGACGCAGTAGAATACCAAAAAAAAAATTATTTTTGTTCTAAACTTGGAAAATGCAATACATTTAATCATAGGTCGGGGAAAAAGTTTTTCCCTGTTAAAAATCAGCATTTGCCCTTCATCATGAGTCTAGACCAAATCAAACTTGCTACTTTAATTGCTATTGCATAATTTATTGTTTTTTGACATTAATTTACATTCTGTGATTACCAGTGATCGGAGTAGGTAGATTGATTTTTGGTACTTGTATCATAAATGCACACAGAAAGAATAACATGGTTATGCCATTTTCCCGGAAAGTAATTCCGGTATTTCCGGATTCAATTAAATATTGTTAATGTTGGTAGTGATATTATTCCTACTCAATTCAAAATTTAAAGGAAGGTATCAAAACTAAATTAATTCATTATTTATCTGTTGAATAATAAAAACAATCGAATTCCGATCGAAGCTTTAATTTTTATTTTTTTATTTTTAGCCTTTTATGGCTAGAACTTTTATAGATAGACATAAATTGTTGCACTTAAATTTAAATATTTTCATAGTGGTCATGGTAATTTGCATTAAGGGTAGAATAAATGACGGGGCCCCATAGAGGGCCAATGCCTGCTGGGGTCGTGAGACTGTTCTAAGGATGCACCACGACTCTGAAACGTAAAGGGCATACGAAGGAACAGGTTGATTTTAGTCAGATTTTAGGACCAAAAAAAAGGGGGTAGAATAAAGAAAAAAGATAAAAATCAACATTGTTTATTGTTAAATATGTACATTTTACATTTATTCACATTTTTAATCTTCATCGATTACAATGTCAAGTAACGTTTTCACAACACAGTAACAAACAAAGATGCGCACTCTACGAACCGAAGTAAACAAGTGAGCTACCTGGCATGTCGTCGGCGGGCGTACGCATTGTTCTGATAACCGGTTATTGTACCACCCATGATCCTTTGTTCTGATTGGTCGTTGGGTTTTGTCAAATCGTTACTGTGTGCCGTTAAAAAAAATATAAGGAATAATAAAGAATAATATTCCTCACTTTATTACAATTCCTACCTTTTTTTTTGAGGATGGCAAATCATCAAATGACTCCTTCCACTCTGGCAGAATAAAATTCCTACATAAGTTCCGGTTTTTTTTAATAATCCACCAATTCCGGAGGAATGTCCATATTAATATATACGTTTCGGATCAATGACCCCATTTCAATCTACCTACTCCGATCATTGGTGATTACTCTAACACACATACTGACTTAGTAATTGTTTTAAATATTTAGAAAATCGTATACTTTTACAATGTTTGTAAATATGTGAGCATCATTTGTATCTGTCACATAATTAACTTATTTGTCATTGCTACATTTTTAATTATATTTACCTATTGTGGTATGGTAGTTTTATTAAAGGTAACGCCTTCACATATAATTAATCTATACAAAATATTGCAACACATTTTTAAAAGAGTTACAGTGGAGTTACTTGCCCATTCTTCTCCATATGAAACTACCTTTTGGAAGGGGCAACTAGAAACAATTCTATTTTAATGTACATGTTGACGTTCTAAAGTGCCTTTTATGTGCCTACTATGTATTGAAGGGCATTTGCTGATATTTAATCTAGTGTCCCCCTGACTTACGAGTCGTAGGCCGTGGTTTTAAGCCCAGGCAGGATACTACCACTGCTTTACAAACGATGACGGAAACGTCCAAACGTCAAATGTCCTAAAACGAAAAATTCGAAGACTTGTGACATCCATTAACCCGCTCTGGGCCCGCGTGGTGCATTACGGTCCCCTTTCACAGAGAGGAGGCCTGTTTCCCAGCAATAGCAACGGTTATACTTATGCATCTTTATGTTATGCAGTGAGTTTGAGTTTGAATTTAAGCTATAAAGCTCAAGCTCAAACTCAAAGCATTTATTTCAAATAAACCATTTACAGGCACTTTTGAATTCCTCGTGGAGGCGATTGGCGGTGGCGATCTCTCGCGTCCGGCCCTGGTCCAGGCCATGGTACGGAGCGAGAGTGCTTGGGAAGCCGTCACCTCCTTCTGCGAAGCAGTAATGTTCGCGAAGGAGGAGGCGGAACGCGTGAGGGAGAGGCAAAATTCGCGCCCTCACGCCCCTAGCCGCCGCAGGAGACGCCCTGGGCGTCGGGAATCGCAGGCCGATTCCCGGCCACTGTAGGCGTAGGCTTGCGAACGGCGAGCAATGGGCAGCTCACCGTTCGATAAGGACCAGGCCCGGGTCGACGGCGCGTTGTGTTCCACGCGCGCCTCAAAGAGATGTCAGCACCAATGACGGGGTCCGCTAGGGCCGATGCCTGCTAGGGTTGCGGGAAAGTCCGAGAGGGATACCGTGGCCCCTGGCACAGGCAACTGAAGGAACACGGGTGGGTTTTAGTCAGTAAGAGTCTGACATGCCCTCCTGCTCTGCCCAGAGCGGGAGAAGTTATTTGATGATTTCCCATCCTCAAAAAAAAAAAAGGCACTTTTGAATTGTCAAGGAATATAAATCTATACAAACCATAAACTGGGGAACAAGAGCTTGCAAGTTTATAACCTTCAAACTACTAACACGAACCCAATTTACGAAGACCACTGATTTATTTCTGCACCCCAAAAACTCAAAACTTAATAAACTTCAGTTTGTCACAAAAGATGGCGCCACTGTTAACGCGCCGCGCGCCGACAAACAGGGCCTCAAGTCTGCTATTACAATAGTGTCAGAATGGTCTACCATTGATTTCATAATTGTTGATTTTGACAAGTTTGCCAATCTACTAATAGAATGGCGTCATTATGACTTTCCAATGGTCAATCACTGACACTCCATTCAAAGAAATAACAAAATGGTAAACTCCTACATAATGACAAATTAATGACTGACGTATGCGGTAATGAAAAAAAATGACTAAATGTTCATTTAAGTAGTAGTTTTTCGAAAATCATTTCTACTAACGGGTTTTGTATTAATTGCAATACGACAATGTCATTCTACCACGATTCTATTACGAGACCACTGACCGACCAATGATCGACCATTATGAATTTAGCAGATTACAAACTTTTAGCAAAATGACAATGGGATCGTGTTGGAATAACGAATATAAAAAATAGCAGACATGGGGACCCAGGATAACTGGACGATCATTCTACAAATGGCAAGCAATGCAGTTTCCTCTCCTAGTTTCATTGCATCGAAAGCGAGTCCCATCGAGTCGAATAGGTCGATCGGCACCTACAATGCTAGTATTGGCAGGGGAAAATAAAACTACAAGTATTTAATTATGATAGGCCGGAGGCATTATATACCAAGCCCAAGTAACGACTAAAAACTTCATAAATTACGATATTAATGTCTGTTACAAAGAAATCATGATTACTATTTTGTTATTAATTATTTCTCTTTCCTGTAGTGTTTATTTCTTAATACAATTTAATAACACTGATTATTTATAAGACATAAAGTTTGTTTTAATGCAGAAATCCTAATTTAACATAAATACTTCACAACATTTTAAGAGAACTTAGATGAGAATTTTCTTGCAAATATTCTCGCGAATGTTCTCGCTCAGGAGTTTTTACTGACAATTTAAGTTGTGGAGTAGATTATTTTGACGCCAACTTCGTAGAACGTTCAGAAGCACCCAAAATTATACATACATACTCACTCTACATTCTCTTCCAAAAGCATAGACGATTATTCTCTAGAACTTAAAAGAAAAGTTCTCATTACGAGAATATTCTCGGGAATTTACCATTACTAGTTGACACATAGACGCGGTACTCGTGGGCCCTGGTTTAAAGCGATGCTAGGAATAACGCAAATCTGGTTCTGGTAATAATTTATGTAGGTACGTATTTGTTTAGAACAACTAGATTGGGAGGAGCAGATGGTGGTTTCTCTGAAAAAAGTACCTAGAGCTACACTATACGGAACCGACAGTAAATAAATGTTTTAATTTACCGAATTAATGTTAATAACTAATAACATAAACAATCCTAATTGTATTTTTATTTAAACAAATATTTTCAACTTTTTGCTTACAAGATTCGTAATTGTATCTTACATTTGCGGCATTTTAAGATCTTTTGTTAAGATTGTGAACCGCAAATAAATATATGAATATAGATGGGTTTCTATTTATTATATAGTATCGGACAAAACATGTTGTTAAAGATGATGCAAACATCGCTTTTATAAACGTTGATTTTAGGGGACTACGTGAAATAAACGCAAGTTTTATAATGCCTAAAAGAATATGATCCACTGCAGTAAACAAAATCAGAAAAATATATGACATTCTTCAGGATATATACTAGTTAGATGAGTTGTTGAAAACATAATACAACTAATTTGGTACGGTAGAAAAAAGTCACGAAGATACCTCAAAAAAATTATTTTAACGATTATAAATCATACTAATATACATGCAATCATTGGCAGAATTGTCGACATCGGCAACATTGCCATAGATAAAAATAGAATAGAATAGAATACATGCAATCATTCTGGTTTTTTGTCAGATTGTTCTTCAAGCAACATATTAACATGATAGTGTTTTAATTTTTTGTCCAATCAATAGTTTTTTTTTTTTTTTTTTAATAGAGAATTGCTCATATTTTGCAATAAATTACCAGCTTTGTGTTATCGCGCTTCTCCCCGACGACCCCACCACCCTCCTCCAGGAAAGCAGTAGGGCCACCAGTACAGTATACAAACACAGACACAAATCGAAGTTCCGACCTCGCCGCCGAGGTCCTTCGCGTCCGCGTCCGCGTTCCTCCCCGATAAATACCTCTTCCCCTCCCTTGATCGGATCCACAGAGCCAGCTGGTGGCGTAGCTGAGCCAGTAGTTTTAAACCCCCTTAATAATAATGAATCCATTCAGATCCAGCCTGTCCCCAACTTGCTGTCCCCCCCCCCCAGCGACGCCCTAAGCCGAGGTTCGTACCCCACAGGGGGTGCCCTTAGGTGATGGTCGCTTAGTTTATAATTAATATTATGCCCCTGGCTGGAGGCTTTGAGTTAGCTCGAAGGCACCACAGGATTGACCGGTTAAGCAGTCACGGCCTCTCAAGGCCAACTGCGAGATGCCATACAAAAAATATATATATATATATCGCGCTTCTCTTTCTTTTCTATGCAGTCCGACAGTGACCGCGCTTTAGCTGTTGTCAGTCCCGACGTTTAGATCTGGTGGAACTGAGGCGAATCCCGCGCGGGATGTGGTACGAAACTCACTCGTGCCGAATGTGTCAACATACGTGTATGAAAGTTTTCAAACTGGCGTGAGTAGCCGCGTGGCTCCTTAATCGTTTAAACAATCAACGCGCTGTCGCGTCCCTCATTCTGAGCGAGATTCGCTTCAGTTTGAACAGTCCTTAAACTTTAAATAAATGTGCGGTAAAGCTGAGACGTTGATCAGTAACGTATATTAATAAAGACGTTTGTCTGAAAGTAACTTATATTCACGTGTTAGTTACAAGCTTAGGTAGAATACAAGGCTACATAATTATAACTACCGGAGAAAAAAATGCTTTATGAAGCTAGATTTATCGCCAATAAAATTAAAAATTGAAGCAGTAAAACAACGTACAGCCAGGGAATTGTTAAGCAAATTGACACCCTACGAAAATTTTTCGTGTTCGTTTTGCCATCCATACAACAAGTCAAAGAATGGCGGTCTATAGTATATATGATGAAAACTTTAATTTGGTAGTTAATTTGCTTTCAAAATAATTTCCCTGACTTTACCTTATCCGGAAATATGTTGTTGTTTTTCGAAAATTTCAAACCAACATATTAATTACTAAGCTTTCGTTCTTATATTGTTTTTGTTTTTTTTTTAATTATTTATTTTTGTAACGTGAATACTGTGTTTTTTTTTTCTTCAATTTTGTTGTGAATGCTGTGCACGTCTGTAATTGACGTAAACACTAGTCCATGTCTCTGTTCTCTTTTATTTGTAAATGTTTGTGTTGTTGATGTGCCTTAATAATAATTAATAAGTGTCTCTTGTACTAGACAAATTTTGTCTTAAAATGAGCTATGGAAGTCTAGCGGTATCTACAGCGCTACATGCGAACTACGCATCACACTGACGTCACGCAAAATCCTGCATCGCGCAAGCATTATTATGTATTAAGTTCTGTTTACGTTTTATTGTAAATTATTTAAAATCCAATTATATAAATGGCTCAATAATAATAATTTCTATAGCATTAATAATTTTTTTAATATTAATTCAATGTAATATATTTCAATGTCATAATGTATCTTTAGTAAGTAAGTTTGCATGCTTTAGTATTAAGCAAAACATGTCCGATCTAATGTTTTTTTTTTTTTACCACCTTGTATACCATGTTTTATGCAAATAAAAATATCTTATCTTATCTTATTATTTATTTCTGCTTGAGTATAGTTTTCAATATTGGCGTGTGCTAGCCGACATATGGCAAATAATTTTAATGTTTTTGTGTTTCGTAATGTTAATTACTTATTACTGTATATAGAATCCAGTTCTTCTAACTGTAAAGACAGCAGTGCTGCTGGGGAGTTTTTTGCGCCACTTCTTCTTCCCAGCTAAAGCACTAGGAAGTGGTGAAGGGCGGGCGTTTTGGGGGTCTGTCTTAGGTGATTTTGACGTTCAAAAAGTGCTGATTCTCAGACAAGTTTGAATGAATGACTTTTGATTTTGCAGAGTTTACCGCACAACTAGCATATATACAACGCCCCGACATCAATCTTCGGGCAGTTGCCCACCAGACACGACACTCGTCTGGTCGGAGGATCCTCCCTTTACTAAGGGTACGACTGAACTTTACACCCTGTTCCTTATACCTATATAGAAGCAAAACTTTACTATAAATAAATTGTTTTTGTACGTAATTCCCTTCCAGTAAAGCTCTTTATAAAGTTCTGTTTGTGACACAAGCCTTTCACATTGAGTTACATATTTACAAAGTTTTTAAATGAAAATTGGAATCGTGACACCAATCCCTGTAGAGTAAATGTTTAGTGTGAATAATTGGAACAAACTGGATGAAAGCCTTTGTATACAGGGTGCTGCCACCCTGTATACAAAGGCTTTCATCCAGTTTACATGGTTACAGGATGTGCGTCACCCTGCGGTGACGCACATCCTGTAACCATGGCTTCAGTACCTACATGATTCTTAACCTGTGGTGAATTTTTTCGTAGATAATTATCATCATCACCATCAGTCTACAGCAGTCTACTGCTGGACACAGGCCTCTCCAATTGCACGCCATTCAACTCGATTCGCGGCAACTCTCATCCAGCTGCTACCAGCCACCCTGTTACCATGGCTTCAGTACCTACATGAATCTTAATCTATGGTGGTAATTTAAAAAAAATTTGCTCTGCCATACATTTTGATCGCGTAGGTATTGTACTTTTGTATGAAACAACAGTTTTCATTTTTGATAACCGACGATAAATTTCTGCGCCAGGGTGTTTAGAATTAAGTGCTGAATTCATGGTTTCAGTTTGCGCTTCGATCTCTCTGCCACCCTGTATACAAAGGCTTTCAGGTTTTCATTCAGTTCAATAGTTCTACATGATTCAGATTCAGATTCATTTATTCCTTGTTAAACATAGGTACATTATAAGCTCTTATTAGGTAATACATTGAGGGCGCTATGTTTTGCCTCAAGGGCGTACAAGTAATATACATGCAAAAAAATAAAAATAAAAAATGTCCACAGTTATTGAACTTAATTAAGTGAAAATTGTCAGCACTTATATAAAGAACGTCAAAGAAATTGAATGATGTCATAAATTAAAATTAAATGTCACTAAGGAAGGGTCCTTTCAAATGTTTCGTGAACCTACAGAAAATGTGCTATAGCTTTTTTGAGCACATTTTGGTTGAGTGTATGAACGGCTGGTCCTTAAAGAAGATCTTCAAGTGTCGGCAACAGCAACAAACAAAGATACGAGTATATGATTTTTGAGTTAATTCCTGTTTCCTTCTGTGAGATCAGTCTTTATGGTCAATTCAATGAAAATATAGTTTTTTTTTATTGTGATTTTTGATTCTTGTTTGCACCGTGTGTGCCTTTTTATTTCGCTCCATCGCCAACTACCACAAACCACAACTACTTCCAACAGCATAAGTATAGCATAATCAGCCTATAACGTTCCCACTGCTGGGACACAGGCCTCGTCTCTTTGAGAGGGTGTGGGCCGTAATCTACCACGCGGGCCCAGTGCGAGTTGGTAGGTGTCACATATCTTCGAATTTTTGGTTCTAGGACATGCCGGTTTCCTCACGTTTACTTCCACCAAAATACAAGTCATTTATGGTTTCTCCACCTTGCTGCGTAACCAGTTCCAGGGCTTGAGCTATTTATCATACTCGTATAATTCGTGCAAATCGAAGAGAAGAATATAAAACTTTTATAAAGAAGAATTTGACAAGTTTTTTTACTGAACCAACTTCATTATTGCCTCGCTCATTTCTTTGAAACTATACAAATAAAGATACCTACCTGCCTATTAGATAAATTGAACAATCTGATTCACAACATATGAAACACTTTCACTAAAAACCTTGAGCTGTAATAACCAAATAGTCATTCAATCGCTATTTCCGTAGAATAGGATTGACACAAATAGATGATATCGGCTCGTTTGAATCAGTGGCTTGTTACGATATAATCGATGCCTGGATATCAGCCCTAGTCCTACATACTGAGTGTGGTTAGTAGGCAAACTCTGTCAAAGGTCTTTTGTAATCATTGAATGAGACAACTAGCAACGCAGCGATGAACGAATCTTGGCATATCTCTGGTTATGTATATATCATAGATATCCGAGTAGATATTTTTTTAATCGCTCCTATGATTGTGAAACTCGCGTCTCAATAAATTTTATGCATGCCCTCCGTTGGTCCCTCCCATCACCCTCATGAATCCCTCCATTTAGAATAAAATGGAGAGAAGTACCTATTCTGCCGCAAGTCAACTTGAACAGATTGCTTCATACATCATGAATTCTTGACAGATTATGAAGACGACAATAGATTATAACTGATATAACTGAAGCTTAGTGTACCTACCTAAATATGAATTCCAACAGTTACGTAACATTACTTCATTAATAATGTCACAGTAATTGTTGTCTTACTAGTAATTACGGTATAAGATGATTATGCTAAATTAATTAATTATTACAACAACTTATTGTCGATTACAATTCATAAGTCTGTGTTTCTAATATTCCTTAAAAGGAATGTTCCTAGAGCATAGTAACAAAAGAACGACCTAAATTCTATTGCGTAAAGAAGATATTTAAAAGAATAGAAGTTAGTCAGTGAGCTGAAGACCGTTTTTGGGGTTCCGTACCTCAAAAGTGAAAACGGGGCCCTTATAGGATCACTTCGTTGTCCGTCTGTCTGTCTGTCCCTTTTTCTTAGGAACGCGTGGAGGTATCAAGTTGAAATTAGTATCAAATACGTAGCTTTATGGTCCCAATGACTCCAAAAAAAAATCTAACTTCTATTCTTAAATAAATCTTCTATCTTAAATATCTCCTTCTAGCAATGCAATAAAAAAGATACGGCCATTTAAGCGACATATTTTGATACTCGCAAATTGAAACCAATAAGGTAGGTACTTCCCGTTGGCCGAAAATCATGAAATATGGCAAGAAACAAGGTCTCACAGCACAAGTAAAGTAAAAACTAGGGATTATTTTAGCGGCACTGGGACTATGGGGCACTGCAGCTAAAACCCATTTAAAACAAATCGAAACGTGTCAAAACAAAATAATAAAACTCTTATTCCATTACCACTACCTTAATCCGACAGATTTCTTTTATAAAGAAACTAAATTGATGACACTATCACATATATATAAATATAACACATGCATACTAGAACATAAGCTATTAAATTAAAATATACACTCAAAAATAACATTTACAAAAAAACGTAGTACCAAACGAAAAAACAACATTTTCTTAAGACCACCACGAACTAATTACGGAAGGAAAAATATACTATACGAAGAAGCAGAGTTGTATAATTAAAGAAGAGATACTGTCCTTTACTTTATACAAACAAACCATAAAGCACCACATGTTAAAAGATTTCTCTATGTTTTAAATTTAAACAACCACACTAATTTAATTTACATCCTCATCAATTATTATTATTTACTCACTTGCTAAGTATAAAGAAAACTAGAATACCTGCTCTGTATTTCCGAAACATTACAGTACATATAAATAGTTACGTGTGTAATTGCTATTATTGATTTGCCTTCAAGAACCATTAGGTAATAGTACACTCACTTTTTCCTTTTACCCACAACACTATAAAAATTGTGTGTCTCCACTTGTAATGTGTTCTCCTCGACCTCATTCCACCGGCACCCTTCTTCCATCGGTCATCTAGACGCACCGCAAGTTACCATCCTTACCTCGTTGCTATTCCACCAATTTGCACTAGGCGTTTCCAAATGTCTTTTGTTATTCGCACAGCAAAAGAGTGGAACTCTCTACCTGCGTCTTTGTTTCCGAACGCATACAACCCTAATCTCTTCAAAGTGAGAGTGAACAGGCTTCTTCTGGGTAAGCTCACTCCATCGTCGACGCTGTCTCTGTCACCACTGACCTAGACTAGAGTCAGCAAACCCATCTTTAATAAAAAACAATAAACAAAACTTATTTATTTACTTTATAAGTAATTCTTATATTTAGTTTTAAGATTACCTTGTATTTCTCATATTAAGTGACCCGTGATACCGTTTTCCGTCGGACTCTACTTGCGGGCTAATCAATTCATCACGACATGGTCTATTCTAGAAAGACTCCATTATTACGTACTTATTTACAGAAATATATTCAGCTATTTATTTTCATCTCCCAATCAACGAGATATCGTTCATTTTCCTCATTAATTACCGTACTCATTTACCTACACGGGAATACCGAATGAGAATAGATTAAGTGTCTCGTGCGCGATTGATATCACTTTCTCAAAATATCCTTTGTTTTGCCCAGTGGCTTCTGTTATCTGTCATCGGAAACGCTTTCACTGGAGATAGTAATTAGTAAAGTAGTAGGGTGTTAGTAAGGAGTTAGCAAGGTAGGAAGATAACAATTAAATATATCCTCCAAATAAATCAAATTGTGGTTTAATGTACAAAAAACAGGTTTTGAAAAATGTTTTTAATATTTGTCTGTCTTTCTGTCTGTCTGTTTTATGATGAAAATTGGTATGGGGATACTTTGAACCCTGAGAAAGGACATAGGCTTTTTATCGACATACAAACGCAGGCAAAACCGCGGGCGGTAGCTAGTTCCTTAATATATTATAGAATTACTCGTTCACCTCTGAAATATCAATAGTTAAAGGCAACGTAATGATACCAGTACCTAATAAAGTCATCGGCTTGGCCCTCAAATTACCATTAACCCCACTTTGAATTGCGGGATGACTTTGATCAAAACTTCCATTTCGTATAAAATCGCGAATTGCGTTAAACGAAACGCAATTTGGTAAATTTTTTTTTGATGTTGCCAACAGTGAAGAGCTGTCATATCCTTTTCTGAGGACACGCGGAGACTTCGTCAACGATTTTAATTAAAAATGGTAAATATATTGTTCTTCTCTATTAATAGCTAAATAATTGAGCTGCAAAACTTCATGTGTACTCAATCGCTTGATGGTGTAATGAAATTTCTATATACATTCCATTATGTGGCCTATTATCGATTATCCAATGCTTTGATCATTGTTTTCCTAACCTCAAAATAAATGCAGTGGCTTGAGTTTGTTTAATGCGGGGTGTCATTGATAGGGTATATGGTGTGAGATTGATCAAGTGATCAAATTAACCCCAGAGAGTATACTCTTTTTTTCATATGCATTTTTTACAATCTTTTAAATAACTTGCACTTTAAATAACCGCACTAAAACGCTTTGTAAGCTAAAATGTTGTAAGCACCATTTTGATTAAAGAAATGCTAATTATTTGATGACTTTTACTAGATCAAAGTTACCCCATACGACAAAAACGTCAATATTTATTATTCCCGTTGGCAGATTTTGGTTTTTTAAATTGAATTGGCATTGTTATTGGAGTTACTTTTTAATACACGCAATAAAATCGGGGGTATCAAAGTAACCCCATCCTACGTTTAACTTTGATCAGCCAATTTTTATTTTTTTTCTCAATTTCGAGCCATATTTTTTCACTTATCATTACAGGAATCGAAAGTGATAAAAAAACCGATTATTAGACATTTTTTGTATTTTTTTATACCCACAAATTTAAAAGATATGGACTTTCAAAGTTCAATATTGATCAAAGTAGCCCCGGTTTACGGTACATCTAGGCACCGATTTCAAAAAGTTCCAAATATCTTTGAATTATTCACAATTTCCAAATGCCCCCCGTCGATGCCACTAAATCCCCAACTATGAAAAGCTTTTTTTAAACAAAGTTCGTTAACGAAACAAAACACACTCAATCCTAGATTAGACCTCTCGATTCGGCTTATAATTTTATTAGAACCCGACTGCGCTCACTGAACTTAGATTTAGGCGCACCACAGAGGGTCGATAAGAAAGTTTGACACAGTTTTATTTTGAGCCAGTGTAGTGGAGCAACATTTTAGTTATATTTTAGATTGCGCATGGTTCAGCAGAGGACAGTCCAGATACACCGGGTACATCACCAGTCCAGTGTACATGGTGTTCAAAGTGAGTCGTAACTTATACAATCATAACAAACATCACATCACAATCGCGCATATTTAATTAATTCTGTCATTTCTAAGTGTAGTTTCTACGCACCTTGCCTGTGTGGTGTCAGGTGTGTGACGTGGTGCTATAAAGTTAATGAAAACATTACTATTTTACACAGAAACTCATAAATTTTCTGCATTAACCTTTTTTGTTTTTGAATTAAAATGGTTATTGATAAACACAGAAACAAAGGCTCAGGATTGTGAAATGACAATGAAATGAAAAATGTTTATTTGTCCCAAAACAGTTACATGGATTATAAATGAGACAAATGTATTGAAAAAAAAATTTTTTTTAAACGTTGCCTAAAAGGAATTTCTCCTGTATTGTGGGTGCCTTTACAAACATTTAAACTCACAAACAGCCAGACCCGGAACAACTATTGAATGAAAAGTAAAGTCTTTATACATACTTTAATTACAACGGTATTTTTATGATTGTATTCGTTCTATTGAAACTTCACAAGGATAAGGACAAAGGCTTTTATATCATATAAAACTGTTTATTTATAAAATTGTAATTATTGAAAATCACATTTTCACACAAAAAATTATCACAAGTTAAATAGCTTGCTTCCAGAATTTAGACGATTTTACATTATGTTTTTATACCAGTTCAACGTTAGCTTAGATTTACATGGAATCATACCATAAAACTTCCACCCCGTACTGACTAAAAATAAAATGAACTTTATAAAAATGTGACGGCCGCAGCGGGTGACGGTACTGTCGCGGTCTGAGTGACTTTTCCATTTCCTCACAATTTTACTTACTATAACGTACTCGTAAGTCAGCAGTGGCTTACATCAAAACAAAAATGTTTTAGACAATTCAGTTAACTAACTAATACTTTGTAGTACACACCATATTTATTTATTTACTTAACCAGTTGTATACACAAATATATAAACAGACAAAAAGAAGAGCATAGAAAAATCGGTACAAAGGTGATGCTTATTTCTAAAGAAATCTCCTCTAGCATATGTAATCTCCTCCTGCGATAGGAAAGTAGATAAAGAGATGTAGACAGCGTGTATAAGAGTATCAGTGAAAATAAAATACATAAAATAAAAAACAATTTACTTATTAAAACCAAATAAATAATTTGAGAATATACTTACATACATACTTCTAAAATAAATATCACTAGAATAACAATACAAAAGTACGGAACTATGACGAAGTGAAAAGATAGTGTTCTCACACTCTTCTTTTAAAATCTACAACAGTTGTAAATACTATTAATTGCTCAATGATAATGTTTGATTCCATGAAACAAGACTCGCTATCTATCGGACGCAACACCAAACTTCGAGTTTATACTAAGAATTTGCGAACGGAAAACCTGGAAAATTCCGCTCTTGTAACCAATAGTATACTAAGAAGGCAGTAGTTTATTACAACTGTGCTATAAACGGATGCACCTAGTGCCTACTGTAGGTACCTCAATCAAACCGTCCGTATAAACCAGGATTAATGCCAAAATAATACAAAATGTATATCTTAAGTAAAGAGTTATAAGTTTAGAAGTTTTTATAGGAGGACTTGGCAAAATGTTTTAAGAACTTTTAACTCTGAGGTGACTGGAGAACAAAGAGGTCGAATTCTTAAGTATCTATAAAATATTATGAGCTAAGGTTTTAACACAGCTGTGTATAAAAAAAAGAAGGACGAAATATTATGTAACAAAAAAGAAGATCCCAAAGTTAGTTTAGTGGCATTAAAACATACAATTATTTATCTCTTTGTTTCTACATTTTCGTAGTGCATGTGTTGCCACGAATATGCGGTTGACTGTTCCTAATTAAAAATTATTATTCTAGTATACATTATTAGTAAAAGAGTGAAGTCTTCTATAAAAAAAAACTAGCACGTCTAAATTAAGAACACCTATGTACATAAAAACAGCTTCACAGATAATTTTACCGAAAACAATGATAAGGATCAGGTCAAACTGGTTATTTTATTATATTAAATGGGACCAGAACATGGTATGCATACACGCTTGATGGCTCTAGCAAAAAATTGTAGGTACTTCAATGAAACATCACACCATCCATGCGCCCAGCAAATAATGTTTATATCACAGAAGAAACAAATGAAACTTATATTAAAAAGAGAACCAATTGGATTAAAACAAATGCCTACAGTGTCAACATCATAGTAGTAAACAAAGATAAAAACGCAAAGAAGAATAGAAGCGCCACGTAATAAAAGCGTCGTAACAAATCCAACCAAACAACAAACGTACAGACAAAATCTGGTTGAAAAACAAACTAAAAAGACCGATCAATTCGAAAGGATAAAGAAACGTTACGATTGCAGGTAAAACGATAAAACAGTACAAACAAACAATGCTAAAGTAAATGTATGCGAACAAGAGCATACGGTTTACGAGCATATAAATTCAAATGACTTTAATTATTACGAGCCAACAAAAGATTGAATTAGTTCAAGGCGATTTGCATAATACCCGAAAACAGAAGGAATTATGGGCCAATTTACTTAACGCAGCCTATTAATACGATTATATTTGCTATGCTCCATAAAATTTTAATAGACCGTATTTGTATGTTGATTCAAGAATTTGCAGGATGCTCTTTGTAGATCTTTAATTTCATGACGTTGCGGAAATGTATTTAAGAAAATGGTCGCTAGAATCTGGACCTCAGTCTATACAGGGTGGCGGACATTGACGCACAAACTGAAACCGTAAATTCAGAACATGATTTCTAGACAGCCTAGCGTAGAGATTTATCGTCGGTTATCAAATAAAAATCCGCTGTATCATAGAAAAGTGCAATAATAATAAAATAATAATGTTCAAACAAAACAGATTAAGCAATTAAAAATGTGACTGACAGCCAATTACAAGTCTTCACGTTTATTTATCAGAATAATAATGAATAAATCTGTGAACAACACAATACTGTCAACATAAACAATAAACCGCCAAAGCCAAAACTATACATATTAATATTATATACATACAACAATACAATATAGGTGGTACTAATAAAAATATATTCCTACCACGAAGATAAAGTCATTAGTTATATTTAAACAATATATTTTTTATTACATAAGACAGAGATATCAAGGTTTATTTCTGTTTCCAACAGCCGACATTTTATATCTCTAAGATATATTTCTAGTTAAATTTTGGTAGTTGAAATGAATTTTGTGCAATTAAAATACGAATTTATAACTATTTTAATACCTATAGACAATAAGGCAACAGAATCGGTCCCATAATATGAGACCCACATTTTGTATTACAAGTTTGTTATATGGTGTATTACAAGTACACCTCTTTCTACCTCTTAAGGGGACCAAAGGTATAAATTAAGACGTTACGTCATCAATTTCAAAATAATCTACCGCAAATATTCAGAACGGCCACCTTGCTATGCCCGTTTTCAACGAACACTTTATTCAACTACTTACGACAAATCCGATTAATTCAGCAGACACCAAAAAGGGACACACCCAAACCCTGGGACACGTACCACGTACTAAATAAAGACATTGTAACCCTTACATTGAATGCATAATCAAATTCCCATTCACGTCAAAATCCCCGCAAAACAAAACTGTATATTAAGCATTCAGTGAACGTTCTTAAATCCATTATCTTGTGACAAGCTCACAAGCCCAGCTGATCCGATACCAATAGCACTGCACACAAATTAGATTCGTATTCCGTTGGTGTAATCAAGGCAGACACTTGCTTGCACATCTGTGTCCTACAGGACTTTGCAAATATATACAGACATATAAATGTCGACTCTATGTGAGCGTAATAGAACACAAAACGACATGTATATTAATTTTCGCATCGGCGTTAAAAGGATTACGACTGCGACTGCGTGAAGATGCTCGATAATGTACTCAGAGTAAGGAACATACCAGTCTGCTTGTAGATGCGACATTCCATCTATGCTCTAAGGAAAATTTAAAAACCATTTGCAAATGCCGCTATGGGTACCAGCAAATAAAAATCTTATGGCACTTGGTCTTATAAATCAAAACCTCGGGGCCTTCGGAAATACTAGGTGATGGTTATACTCGTATACAAGCTTTTATCTGCAAGTTTTAGAAACCGTGACACTCTAATTCTTGTCTTCTACTTTCTTGATGACTCATTAAAACCAGACTATTATTTATTTATTTCAACAGAGACACATGGGAAAAATCCAGCACCTACGTATACACGGTCTACATTTCTGCGTACTCTTTGTCACCGCATTAGAAAACCAAGTCCACACTAATCCCTCTCATTGGTTCTAATGTAAGTATTAAATGTCTTTTTAAAGGGGTGAGCACTGAGACCATTTGTAGGGCCCGTGACAAATGGGTTTATGGAATTTTGTGACACTTTAATATTATAACAATGTGAGTAATTGGAGCCCTGTCCCTAAGGCAAGCTCTTACTAACTTTAGATGATAAAACTAGGTTTTATTTAACATAGAATGTTTGTCATTATGACTGAAAATAATAAGTAAAATTAATTTACTGCGACGATGACTGCAGAGAAAATTAGGATGATTATTTTGAAAAGTAGACAATATATAATATAAAAAAACTTTTAATCGTTATGCAAAATGCTCTAGCTGTTATCGGCAGTTTCAGAGTACGTGATTGTTCACGTATTCTGAAACTGCCAGTGTTTTATAATCAATACAGCCTTTGGTTACAAACCCACATAAATATACAGTCGCAATTAAAGTTACACTCGAAACGGAGACGGGGACGGGATAACGAAAATCCCTGTAGTTTGCAAATTAATAATAGTACATGGATGAAACTAACTTTATATAACAGACAATTTGTATATCGTATGAAATAAAACCTTAAATTATCTCCACCGTAATTTAAAAAAATAAAATTTTTTAAATCCTCGAATTTGGAAATAAATTAAATTCGCGGTTGTTTTACTTTTGCTTGTTGTCTCACTTTCAATTTCAAACTGCCAAATCAAAATGATAAAAGGCGGTCATTGTTGTCTATGGTGAAAGACGACAATGACCGTCTTTTATCATTATTGAATTACTGTCATGTCGATAACACCAGAAGAATGTACACGTATCGTCACTATGTTAGGAGAAGGCAAAAGTCAGCGAAGTATATCAAGAGCAATTATAGGAGTGTCACTTTCTACAGTGTATCGAATCAGCCAATGTTTCTGAGAAACTGGCCTGAATATAAGAAGACCAGGAACTTGCAGACCGAGATGTAGTACGGCTCGAGAGGATCGATTTATTGTTAAAAAGAAAACTGTCTGTGAATTTGTGTACCACGCAGGCTAGATTTAATACATGACGTTATTAACTGTCTGGCGGTTTTGAGTATGTTACATAATATGGCCTATGCCCTTCAGATCTGGTAGCGTCGTGTGACGGGTCGTTGAGCTCCCGTAAATAGGATTGAGCTACACGATGACTGATACATACATGCTGTCTGTTGGGACAGGTCAACTATTTTTTCAGAAGGCCGTTCCAGACATTGCATTGGTAGATTCACATAAAATCCTAATAATATATTGTTTGGACTTTAAAAGAGACCATGACCTCTAAGTTTGTTTCGGCATTTCTTCTCAGGGATAAGTCATTTAGGAAATCCCGGCGCCATCTAGTCTTAAAATATTGACCAACAAAATATTGATGTGTAAAAGTGTCTTAAAAGATGTACTTACAGAAATAAACATTTCATTTCATTTCATTACGACCATGCTCCGAAATTTGCACCTCATGGCAGTTGGAGTAACAAATCAACTTCGGGGGACCCGTAGTGACGACTTAAGTGAGTGGTCTGTAAGGCGGCGGCAGCGCCTTGAAGCTAATTTGACCCCATATATAGGCAGGTAATAGGCAAATGGTCCAAAACTTGAAAAGGAACATCGGGTACCAAGATTACGTTACGCTCGCGAACACGCACAACAGGGAGACAAAGAATAGGCAAGCGTAATATTTTCTGACGAATCCAGATTTATTCTGTATGCACATTATAGGTGGCGAAGAGTCTACCGACAGCCAGAGGAACGCATAATTCCAGCTTGTTTTGAAGAAAAAGTGCCGTTCTGTGGTGGACCTGTTATGGTTTGAGCTGGAATCTTTTTAGAGAGTCGCATGGAGTTAGTGCTGATAGAAAATGATACAATTTACTCGTATATCGGCCGAATCCCGCAACATCGCAACATCATAATATCGTAAGAATGGACCAATATCCTGCAACATCGCATAAGAAACTTAATAAACAGAATGCCCAATCGCCTGGTTGCTGTTAGAAGAGCCCGTGGAGGCAATAAAAAGTATTAATTTTATTTTGAAGTTCGTTTTTGTGAGGCACCAACCATTATTATTCAAAGTAAAAATTATAGATATTTTGTTTTTTTTAATGTAATTTTGACAATTAAACTAATACATTTTCCAACATTTAGTATTGTTTTATTAACTCGTAAATTTTCTACAACATACAGTTTCGTTCATTCCGCTAGCTCTATTATTTTAAAAGTAATTTTAGTTTTACGTACTGACCCGTATTCTTTGTCCGCTAGTATATTTAAACTCTTATATTTACTTCATAAAACAGGTTAAAATAATAAATTTACACAATTACAATTATTAACACAAACATAATCATAATTAATCACACAAATAAATCAAACTAAACGAAATAATAAATGACATCGGTCACAGAATAAATAAATTCTTAGATGTATTAAAACTAATTTATTTAGTGCAATATGTTTTTAGTTTTTATTTTGATTTAACTTGTTTGACTCAACTGACTTTCAGTATAGGCTAAGTTAGATATAAATCTCACTTATGTTGACAACATTGAGGTCTGAATAAAAGCAAAAGTAATAACATTTAACTAATTAAGTCTATAAATGCGTAGATCAAAAATATATTAAAACATGCTAAATGAGCTGTGGGCCAGAATAACCACTACCTTGAAACCTTTTTTTTTTTTCCTTGGTGCAAAATCCTCATGGATGTCTGCCGCCCTGGGGCGGGCGGCGGGGTCTGTCAGACTCTTACTGACTAAAAACCACCCCGGTGTTCCATCTTACACCTACGCCGGGGGTCGCGGGAACGTATGATCTTTCCGCAACCCTCGACTGGCCCGCCGCTGCGGGCCTCTTTTCGGGTCTGGGGGGGGAGTGAGGTGTTTGACTCCCCCCGCGACGTCTAAGAAGGGCGCGCGTGGAACACTCGGCGCCGCCACCTCGGGTCCTGATGTATGGGGGGCGACGGACGTCCCCAAGTCCGTCGCCCCTGGACCCATTTAGGGGGGCTGGAACAGGGTGTTGTCCGCCCTCCGCCGACGCCCGGTGCGCTTTCTGCGGGCCGGGTGAGTAGATGAGATCTCCCTCTCCCTTTCCGCAGCCTTTCCTTTTCCTTTTGCGAAACGACTGTTTCGCAGAAGGAGTCCACCGCGTCCCAGGACTCGGCGCTGCCGACTATCGACTCTACTACGATCGGCAGCGACAAGTCACTGTCTACTTCGCAAAACTGCGATGCTGCCGGCCGTCAGGTCCGAGGCCCACACCGGGGCCCCATACAGGGCCATGGATCGCACGATCCCTACGTAGAGCCGCCTACAGGCGGCGCTCGGGCCCCCCAGATTGGGAAGCAGCGTTGCGAGTGCGCCAGCCGCGCCCAGCAACTTGGGCGCCAGCCTTCTGAAGTGGGGTCCGAAGTTCCACCGGCTGTCGAGCACCAATCCTAAATACTTCATGGTGGAATCGACAGCGATCCGAGCCGCCCCCCCGACTACGATGTGTGAGCCGGGTGGTGGCGCCCGCTGGGGGCCATTAAAACACCATGGCCTCCGACTTGCTGAGGGCCACCTCCAGGCCTAACTACGTGGAACCCTGACACAGCCAAAAGGTGTCGCGCTAGACCCCTTAGAAGATGGCACGACGAGCTGGACAAACCAAACGACCAGTGGTCTACTTTAGCCCTAGATCGAAAGAGCTGGATGTCATGGAGAGAGGCCTTTGCCAACAGTAACAGTAAATTATTGTTATGAGAAAATGTTTTATTATTTATAGCAAGTGCACACAGACTTGTACCTACCAGTCTTTTTTTTTTAGATTGGGAAATCATCAAATAACTTCTCCCACTCTGGGCGGAGCGGGAGGGCGAGTCAGACTCTTAATGACAAAACCCACCCGTGTTCCTTCAGTTGCCTGTGCCAGGGCCCACGGTAACCCTTTCAGACTTTCCCGCAACCCTGACAGATACTTGTACCTACCTAAGTCATACTTAAACCACCATCTGGCTTTAATAAGTGAGATAGTGACACTAAAATCTTTTCGTAAAAGTCTAGGGTAATACCCAGCCTTTCCCAACGAATTTGGCCTCAGTTTTCAGCATAGACATAATATTTAGCGTATGAATTCCTTTGGTATACAATACTGATGTATTGTATACCAAACGACTGCCTTACCTACGGACTTTGCAGCCCATAGGTATCCGAGCAGTAGGAGCCTTGTGGCAAAGGCTGCTACTGTTATAAAGACAAAACGTCGAGAGAGAAAAATTCTAAGAAATGAATGTGACATCCACCAACCCGCACTGGGCCCGCGTGGTGGATGACAGTCCACTCACAAAGAAGAAGTCTGAGTCTCAGCAGCGGAATTGTTATAGGCTGATTATGTTGTAGCGGTATCTACATCGCATTACACTGACGTCACGCAAAATCACGCATCGCACAAGCAGAAATTACTGCGCAACTAGCATATATACCTACAACATCCCAACATCAATCGTCGGGCAGTTGCCGACCAGACACAACGCCCGTCTGGTCGGAGGATCCTCCCTTTTCCATAGAGTATGAGTGAACTTTACACCCTGTTCCTCGTACCTTTATAATGTTACCAATATCTGAAGGGTTACACTGGTTGCTGGGCTTATAAACTATTAGCCCGCGTGGATGTCGGAAATTATACCACGGGAGCCTATGTCCTTCCCTTCCCCAGGATGCCTGCCAGCTATCTGCTTGCCAATTTTGCCGTTCAGTGCTTTAGGCGTGAAAAGGTAACATAAAGACTGAGTTACTTTCGAATTTATGGAAGTATGAATTGATCACACGTAACGACTGTTATATAGTAATTCATAATGTCACTAAATGGTCACCCATCCGACTTTTAACCTTCGTAGTTCAATCAATCATCTCACAATTTAACTCTAATATCGTTAGCTTCAAAATAAATTCTCTTAGTACATAAATTAAGTTATTTATGTCCGATTTATAATAACCCGGATCAGTGGGTCATTTGATTGGACCGGGCGGCGGCGCTAAATAAGCGTATGAAACAATGATATTTCAATATGCTACTACTTTTTGTATTTGTTCATGTATGTGGTTATGTTTGGTATTTGGTACTTGTGGCTTAGTAGTGGGGCTTGTGGCTTAGTAATAATAACCGCACGGGTCGATCGATCAGGTTAAGCTACGCTTGCCGCGGTTCGGTCCGTGGATGGATGACCATCTTTACATAGCAAGACCCCTTCGTGCCTCGGAAATCACGTTAAGCCGTTGATGCCGGCTGTCATTCGTGGATCTTTGACAGTAGTTTCGGGTCGTCAGAAGCCCGAAAGCCTGACAACCAGTCTTACCAAGGGGTATCGTATTACCCAGTAACTGGGTTGTGGAGGTCAGATAGGCAGTCGCTCCCTGTAAAATACTGGTGTTCAGCTGCATCCGGTTAGACTGGAAGCCGACCGCAACATAGTAGGGAAAAGGTTAGGTAGAAGATGATGATTTCTATGTATTAAGTTTTTATGTAACGATATTTAATCATATTTCTCGATTTTTAATAATATTTGAGTAGAAATCAGTTTTCAATCAAGATACTATGTGCTACGTTCTGAAAGATTATTCGCAGTCCAAATCAGAATGTAGGTCTTAGACAATTGAAAAAGAAAACTTTGTTGCAGTTATGTTTGTTACATCCAAATCACTTATGTCCATAATAATGTCAGCACCAGAACTTGAACAGACCATTACGTCGACACAAACTTATACATTATAATAGGTACCTAATCCATCCAGTCTTACCAAGGGGTATCGTATTACCCAGTAACTGGGTTGTGGAGGTCAGATAGGCAGTCGCTCCATGTAAAATACTGGTATTCCGCTGCATCCGGTTAGACTGGAAGCCGACCCCAAAACAACCCCCAAAAAAGTTAGAATACGCCATTCCGATTTGGAACCCTTTCTACAAAAAATACGGCACTAGAATAGAAATGGTACAGAAGATCTTCTTACGGTATATGAACTATAAGTGCTTTCAATGAAAGATACCTTACGTGCAGCTATTGTAACGGTATGACGTTCAGGATCTGGGAGACAGCCGCCTGTTTCTTGAAGTCGATGCACGGCTTTATGCAATAATCAATTTGATTGTCAAAGTCAAAGTCAAAGCATTTATTTCAAATAGGCACATAAAAGGCACTTTTGAACGTCAACATTTACATTTAAATAAAATTGATTCTAGTCGCCCCTTCCAAAAGGTAGTTTCGTATGGAGAAGAATGGGCAAGAAACTCCACCGTTACTCTTTTAAAATTTGTTACAATATTTTGTATACATTAATTATATATTTTGTATGGACCTAACAAACAAATTGTGTCTCAAAGTACCTAGAAGTGTTATTCGAAGGGGGGTGTGCGTCCCTCAACTGTTTCATACAGACATATGCAGGACCAACGCTGGGGAACGAGCACCTCTTCTTCACTTTTTTGATACTTATAACACGTATTTTTTTTAAACTGGATATATTTTCTCAATCTAAGCAGTTATTTAAGAAATTGGCTCTTGATGTTTTATCTGGCAAGGTGATTTGAGTTATATTAAGCTAATCTTACCAACACAGTATTAGTGTGATTAGCGACTATTGTTTTGTTTTTTCTTTTGTCAATTTTCTTCAACACATATTTTTTTTTAACCTTTACTTAAAATGTGGACAATGGTGTTATGTTTATTAAATCTTAGTTTAAGTATTTCTCTGTAATCTGCAGCGTGAAACTGTTTTTGTCCCTAATAAATAAAATAAATTGTCCGTATAAACAAATCACAACTGTCTTTCTTTGACAGTTGTATGAAATGGCTACAACACGGCAAATTGACGTATTGACACCATACGTAAATTTTCTTAACGATTAATTTTCCTGGCTGTACGTAGAAACCCTTCAAAATGCATCACCTGAATCGTGTCATGATCTGCTCTCTGCTGATAAGACAATATACCCCTCAGAAGGCAATAAAAGTGTTTATAAAGCAACGTTATAAGTTGGTATATATTACAACTAAATTGAAGATAGAATGTCTTAGTGACTTACGCACTAGTTAAGCGATGCTCTAAATTATCATTTCCTGAGAAGCCAAGTAACAAAGACTTGGAAGAGTCATCCTCCTAAGGAAATGGATCGTTTAGCCGTTTGTGAGTGATAAATGCCGACTAGTGTCTAATTTAAGATAAGTCATGCAACCGCACAAAGGATGTATTGTTTTATGCATAATTTGAATGGAATTCACCTTGCAACAAGATAACTTCCATTGGTGAAAACCTTCAATATGGGTTATGAGTAGGAGGCACTCAAAACTACATTTTGCCTAAAGCGTTTTTGGACCATATTCTTTAGACACCGTGCGTAACTACATAAAAAATCAAATTTTGCACTATAACAATGAACTGTTAAGAAAACACCAAACAAATACTATGGAAAGATGAGAAAAGTAACATATTTAAACCGCTAAAACTTCAAATACAATTAGTAGATCATATAAATACAAATAAAAATCATCAAACAAACTTTCAAAACATAATTCCCTCATACTAGAATCAAAATCAAAAGTACACAACAATGATTAACTGTTTAACAACGCCGAGATCTTTACCAGATACAAGAGAATTATCTGTCTCGTTCATCTCGAACAAATGAAACAGGGAAAGCCTTTAAACGCTTCTACTTTCAACAAGATATTTTATAGTAGTCCTTTGATCTGTGGACCTTTTTGCTGACCGCAATAAATGCCTCGCTTAAAGAGATAAAAGTTAGATTCCTTTGTGGAGAAACTCGGTCAAGTGACTTCAAATGTAATGAAAATCTTTAGGTGCGCTAGGGAAATTTATTTGTTCCAATAGTTCTTGTTTACCCTTCGCTCTTTGTAGTACACGGTAATTTGATTGTTTCAACGTAAATCTTTTTGTTTACAGTGTCAATGTTGCGGTGTTTGTGGTGAAGTTTTCGATGAAATTGAACTTTAATTTTGCCGTGCTTGAAATATGACGCAATCTGCGTCATATTTCAAACATGGCAATATTAAAGTTAGTAAAAATATGAATATTAATAAAGTATTTTATATATAAACTAATTTGTTAATATTTATATCTCGTTACATTGTTTCATTTCAGTTTTTGCCATTATGTTCTGACCCTATGGTGATAGATCATCATACCCAATATCACATTCCTTTGGACTACTACGACGAACTTTGTTTTCATACAAATACCATGAAAACGGTTGCATTTGAACGCTCATTTTACGTCCAAAATGTTCGTCCTACACGACACTATTATTCTGCAAGCACCGACCTTATTACACATTCCTACAACGGCTTACGTATGCATTTACTATATGGGCCAGTTAAAGTTTTCCTGCCAATAAGAGGGAAGGACGTGACAGGACATAGATGAATATACTTATTAAAACGAAACGGGTCATTTCGTTATGCAACGTTGAGCATGCATTTTGATTCTAATGCATTGTGCAGTCTTTAATCCGTTTTTTGTGAAGCCTTTACACGAATAATTCTGTTCTTGGAACTTTTGTTGGGGATAATCGACACATAATTTATGTTCGAGATGAATTGAATAAACCACCCAAATAGATGGAGATCGAATGTGGTGGAATTTGGTATTCTGCGCGTTGTATTAGGTTCTCAAAAGCTATGTCATAACTTATGTCAACCAGCTTGTCGTCACCGATATATGCATTGTTATGAATGAAAAGACCATCATGACTACTAAATGATGAAGTTGATGCGGGTCTTTTCCCAGCAGTGGCAGAGGTGTGAATCAATGCCAATGCTGGGCAAAAAACTTCCTTCATTATTTCTATCGTTCTGTCAATTCGGTTCGAGTTTGCGCTACTTTATGATAATTACTTTGGAAGTCCAGAACCCAAGTCGTTCATAAATCCATCCAACAAAAAACCATACATCAGAAACACAACATCCAAATGTAATAACATCTTACAATGTACCAATACCTACAAATTTAGATTGTAGAAGCTGCAATATTCGATACAGAGATCGTCAAACAAATTGGTTTTCGGCGATATGTATTCGACAGCACCTCGGTCATGCATTTTAAGTAGTTGCTGACCTGAAGATGGGAACTAGGCCGAATGAAACTGATGGTCAAAGGGTTCGTATTGTATAATTCTAGTATAACGTGAATATGATATGAGTTGGGGTATTCGTTTTGTATGGTTATTTTGTACCGTGAATGGATGGATAATTAATTTGTAGGTTGATGACTATTCGATGGGTAACATGAGTCGGCTAATATTTTTGTGGGTAGTCAGTAAGTTAGTTTTTCTTTTTTTATATGGACAGTTAACGTACTCAATGTTGCTATCAGTTCTCTAGGCATAATACGTTAAGTCTCCTTTTATGACTTCGGTGTCCTGTCCTGTAAGCCTTGACTTAAAGTTATTTAACAAGAAATTGAGCAGCTTGCCGGTGTACAGTTATGATTGAAAGATCGGGAGTCAAATATAACAGTCGAATAAATAATATCAAAAAATACAAAACAAACAAACTTCTAACTTAAACAATACACGACACACATCTCATAACACAGACAATTGCCGACCACAAACAACATGACGAACACAATAACGTGGTCAGGACAAAGTGCCAAGATCCTGCGGTACCACACAAAATATTAGACCGAGCCCCGCGGCCGGGATTAGGGGAACCGGGTCAAAAGCGCCTCGGACCGTCCGAAACTTTGCCGCGAATTTTAGGTGGACTGGACCTAATTCCGTGGGATAGGATTTGTGGAAAGTGGAATGCAAAATAATAATTTGCTCCTGTTTGTAGTTGGAACTGGGTTATTAAGGATATAATAGGGAGCTTGTGGCTAATAAGCCGGTTTTTTTTTAATTTATTACTTATTCCGACTCCTTTCTAATTCTATTTCCGTACAGTCAACCGCACATCAGTGGAAGCAATTTGACACTGACAGCACCTTTATGCTATTACAGTAAGAGTGGTTTTTGTAGTGTAAGTGTTTTAAAAACGTGAAAATCTGACTTCTGGGCTAACCGACGTCGTGTAAATATTGCCTTTATAGAAAATATTGAAATCAGTGCAGTTTTATAAAAGGCCTTGGGCTAACAGCCGCCCATTGTACATTTCTGTCGCTTTTAAAATATATTTTTTTATTTTCCGTACAATAAACTATATTGTTGTTTATAGTGTTTTTCGAAAACCACACAGCAAGAATAAATAATTTACAAATAAAAATCAGAACGGTATCGATAGCCAATTTTCCGATCATTATTTATTCAACAATATTTTACTGAACAATGATTGTTATCGAGAGCCAATCGAGAGCACTCATTTATTGAAACTAGCGCAAACTGAGCGTTGTCTTTCAATTTCAATTACCCTTCGGCAATATTTTCAATCAAATTGAGTGTGAATTATTCATTTGAATATTTATTTCATGATAGAAAGGAATTCTTAAATCGTGGAATTCGATTGCGATATATTAATTTTATCTTGAACATCACTGTCTCCATCATCTGTACTCCAGGATATATATTTTACGTAGAGATGTACCTTTAGTACACCCATATTTCGCTAATTATGTTTAATTCCATGGGCGAGCCTAATGTCATCAATAGGTTTGTATTTTTTATTTATTCAATTCTGTTAGCTTTCATCTACGCACACTTGTAATGTTTGTATTTTGTTACTTACGTTTTGCCTATTTTAATTAGATCTTATATTATACGTTCTCTCCAATTATCTGCATGGCCATTGTCTGTAGATTAACCATTCCTAGGCGTCTATATTTTAAGTTATTTAGATTTTCTCATGCTCTCCCAATGTTTATTTACCTTTTGTAATGTCAGATAATGACAAGCCTAGGTTTTATTTTTAATGTATTGCTAGAGCTGCCAGTAGGTAAGGTTGTATAGGTATTAGACCTTATTATAAACTATTATTCTTCTTTTATGTTCTAGAATCATTGTTAAAAATTTTATATGTCAACCGATCCGAAAAGGAAGGGAGCCGGGACCGTCAGACCAGATTAATCTTGGTGCTCGCCTTGGCAGGAGGTCCTGAAGTTATATAGCGCTCGGTGGGAGGGCTGTGTCCTCTGATAGTGTGGGCTGTGCTTGAACAAACAAATTTACGCGTCCTTCTACACCAGACTATGTTGAAAAATCCCTAGACCGGCGATGGCTACCCTTGGCGTCAGTTCTGGATACTGACGCAAGAAGATTACGTCGTGGTCTGCAATAAACTAGTGACGCCGACGGCTAGTAGATCTCAGCCCTCTGCCTGCCTCCTCTACCGCGGCCTGCCCCTCCGAGGTCGGTGACATGGTCTAACTCAAGGACCCTCCTCTTTTACAACCTGCGAGCCTCTCTAGAAGAAACGCTTGGACCTTCAACTTATACCCGGTTTCCCTGACTTTATATTCTACCTCAATTATATTATTTTACCATTAATTCTTCTTTTACTTTTACTTTTTCTTTTATGCCGGGACTCCTCCAGTTCTGGTGATAGTTCCCTCCTTGACCTTACATTTTCCCCCTCCCGGGAAAATGTAACGTTACACACTTCAGCCATGTTTACGAAATCAATATGAACGTAGTTACATTTTATAAACCTTCACATTTTAACGCTGCGTGTAAATAGTATAGAATCAAAATATTATAGAATCACCCGTGTTGAGTGATATTGTTATATTCTGCAAAACCCGTCAGTCAGTCCCTAAATGCGATTTTATTCAATTAATGGTACTCAAACAAACAAAAAAATACTTAGCAGTAGACCTACTAGTGCAGAGGTTTATCAATGGGAAAGCATTATTGCCATCTCTATTTCTGTCACCAACAGCATCCTGCGTAACATACTTCCCGATCCCCAAATTCGCAATCCATTGATTCATAATTACATATGTTTGAAATTATACGTCAGCCGGCAACGTAAATAAATGAATGCTGTCGATTGTCAAAATGAAAGGCATTGCAACAATTTTATAGTGTTTTACGGAATCACCCCGCAGTATTGCTTGGTTTCGAATACTTATAGTCATTTGAGACATACCGTGTATGAGCCGGCCAGGGCATCGTCAAAACCATGGTTTTTGCCTGTTTTCATTTAAAAATTGACCAAGAATAAAAGGATTAATGTCTGTAGACTTACTCATCACACAGTCTGTTCATAAAGATGCTGGTTCCTCTATAATAATTTACCTACAATAAACGCGGAAAGCTCAACTCTGCGACGTAACGATAAAACGCTTAGTCGGCGTGCGGTACGTCTGAACCGTGTCGGAGGAGTTAAGGCTTGTGGTGGATATCTCAGCAGCACGGCTTGTATCTGGAGATAAAGATGAAGATGAAAGCGGAAAGAAAAAACATTCTTATTGGCAGACTGTCTTTTGTTTGGTGAAAAAGATGTCGAATATTCATTCTCGCATCATCAAAATTGTGGGATTAATCGCGTGGTGCATCTACTTATCGAGGAACAACAGACTTGATAGCTGTAGGCAGCATAACTGTTTTGTTTCAAAAGGAATAAAAATTGTTTGTGATGTCTATCTTAAAACATTGTCTTTTTTCATTAGAAAAACATTACGGGCTAAAATATCTAATTAGTTGAAAGACATTCATCTATAGATCAATATTATAGGATCCATTACTTCGTTATCTAAATTGTAAATCTATTTATCTCAATTCAAATATCGAGTAAAAAAGACGAGAGAGAGAGAAATTACCTTTCTTCTTAAGTGTGATAATTTATATATCTATAAATGTATATACATACACTGGCCTTCAAACTTAGTGCTACACCTCTAAAATTGCAATAGCTTTTTAAGTACACAAAAAGGAATACAAAAATAATTTATTTTTTTATATGAAAGCTTTATAGCCCTTCTATCTCCTTTTAAGAGGGCTATCACAATTTTTCTTGTATTTGAGTGTTTGAAGAGTCACACACTCAAATACAAGAAAAAATTTGAACCATAAACCATAAGTTTTGATGTGTGATTATGATTTAGATATGGCCACAATTTTTTTTTTTTTAAATATGCCTGAGAAAGTTTGATTATTTCTCTCGGGAGTGCTCTAAATAAATATCATTTTTTTTCTTTTATTTGAGTGTGTGACTCTTCAAACACTCAAATACAAGAACAATAATTGTGATAGCCCTCTTAAGGAATGGCTGAAAAAAACTTTATAAACAAGAACACTCCTTTTCAAATTGCTGTCGTTTTTGACTTTTTTGTTTTTTTTTTGTTTTCACATTGAATTTTTGATCGATGAATTTTTATTCATAAGCCAAGTCTACAGCACGTACACATTACTTATCGTGCCTCTTTCGCCTGAAAAATGTGCAAGATGGCTTTTCTGGATCTAGGCATCAGTATGCGTCGTACTGCAAGAATGGTAGGTGTAACATTAAGAACGGTCCAGCAGGTGAAGCGAAGGTACGAATAAACTGGAAACTGTCTGAGGAGAACTTGTAATGGCAGACCCAGGTGCACCAGTACCCGAGAAGACCGCTATATTGTCTCCACTGTGTTGAGAAATCGACACCTCAATGCAGTTGAAGTCCAGCAACAGATTCTTTAGACCCGAAGAGACTACATTAATGACAGAACAGTGAGAAGAAGACTTGCACCAAAGGCCAGCAAGTGGCCTCAAGCTCGAAAGAGGGCATCGTGTAGCAAGACTGCGCTACGCCCGTGAATACATACAGTAGAGTAAAGAAGAATGGGCAAGAGTTTTGTTCACTGATGAGTCTCGATTCTCAGTATTCACTTCCGATGGAAGGCGAAGAGTGTACAGATGACCTGGTGAGCGATACATTCAAGCATGCTTTACAGGAAGGTGGAGACTCTGTACACGTATGGGCTTGCATCTCTTCTGAAGGTCGCATAGAGCAAGTGGCCATAGAAAATGGCACCCTGCCTGGGGAAAGATATGCTCAAGAGATCCTTAATGAGTATGTTGGGCCATATTTAGTAAATATGGGTTATGGGTCGATACTGATGCAGGATAACACCCGGCCACACACCGCTCGGGTCGTACAAGAGTGTACATTCAAGAGGTTGATATCAACTTGATGGCTTGGCCTCAAGAAGTCTTGATCTCAACCCGATCAAGCACCCCTGGGATGAGCTCGAACGGCTGGTCAGAAGCAGCAGACCACCTCCTATCATCCTCGGGGCCCTGATGGAAGAATGGCAGTATACTCCCCAACATCGCCTCCGAAACCTTGTCATCATATGCCAAACCGGCTCGAATCTGTAATCAGAGCCCGAGGAGGTATTAAAATGTAAATAAGGTGTAAAACATGTATGGACATGTTGGAGTTTTTTTGGCAATAAGTTATAAATTAAAATTTTTTGGTTTTTATCTTTTTTAAGTTAAAAACGTTACTATAGTTTCAAAGAAAGTTAATGAAATTTGCTGTAAGTAAAAGGTTTTTCATTTCAAAACTCTGACTTCTATGGTTTAGGAAAAATTGCAATTTAAAAAGTGTGGTACTAAGTTTTGGAGACCAGTGTATGTTTATTTATTTTAGTATTATGTATTTATTTAAGTATACTTTTTTTGCATTATATATAAGTGTATTTAATAAATTCTAATTTAAGACGTCATAAAATCAAATCATTCTCTTCTTGTTCCCACACACTATAGAAATTTCTATGCAACGAAAGAGAAATGTGGATATTTCTCTTTCGTTGCATAGAAATTTCTTAAGAAATAAGCAGTACCTTTGCACTCAATCCTAATATCGGATATGTATATATTTTACTGTGTGTACATAAGTAATAAAGTAAAATTAATAAATATATCACAAGATTCATTCCCAAATCTAAGCGTAAACATTTTCAGAGTATTCAGCCATTAAACGAACATTGACACTATGTACCAGATACAGAAGCCAAAAAAAAACAAGTACGTACTTGGTAGCTAAAGATTTCAATCTAGATAAATCGCTATAGTTCTCAGTTTACGGCAAGCACCAGACGCCTCTGGTAACAGCCTTGTTGCCTCGTTACGACTCGTAGAAGCAAGCGAATAAAGTTTTCTTTGACGTAGGTACTTGCATCCACGATACACCTAGACGTTTTTAGATTTCATATCAGCGAAGACTTGGGTTGCAGAATTTAGTCTTCTGAGGTGAAACATAAGACCACGTTCGCACGGACGTAAAAATATCTCCTCGGGATTTTATCACGCGCTGGATTTTCAACTCTCGGTATTTAACCGAGCACACACACGGTTGGATTTTTAACTCTCAGCGCTAAACAGTGTGTTGTAGATCCAGTGCGCGATTAAAATCCCATCGCGATATTTGTATGTCCGTGCGAACCTGGAGTAACAGTGAAACCTGTAGACCCATAGATCTAGAGACACCTATAAGTCAATATCAATAGATTCTGTTAGACAAAACCTATAGATTAAGTAAGATTCAATGCCAAGGCCTTCCCTTAACATGGGTATCGTAGCAGTCGATCAAAGGGCAAAACACTGCCTTCGTATCTGTAAATAGAGCATGGTGAATTAATCTCTACATGTTAGACCCATATACAGGTTATTATTACAGTATTCTTAGGGACCAGGAGAGGATATTTAAATAAAAGAAACAACTGTCAAGTCGGCCTAACTTATATTGAAATAGCGAACTAAATAATTAACACAAATAATCACGCACTATTTAATAGGAAACAATCAACTTCAACAAAACACAATAAACACAGGCTATATTTGCACATAAAAGGGAAATGGCCACCAAACAAAGACTTAGCTGTGATCCAAGACGAAATCCAACGACCTCTCTGCGCGAGCGCTGACAGGAAAAAAAGGGGTGCGGCTCAGTTGACAACCGCTTTTATAGGCGTTGGAGTGACGTCTCAGGTGACAGCTGTACAGAAACTCATTCTTAACCTAATACGGCTTCTCCTGACTGTGCACCGTCCTCGGGCACGTCTGATGTGGCGTCATCTTGAGCTCGCTCCTCGTCTTGGCTCGCAGGTGGATCAGCCGAGAGTCCTGCCTGCGTGTCAACACCATTATCTTCGCCTGAAATCATGACATGATTAGTGAGGACCAAAACAGCTTATTTTTTTTTTTGCCTATTTAATCATTCATCACACATTTGAGGCCCTCTTTCAATGAAACAATCCAGCTAAGATATCAAATCGCTTTCAATCAATCACAGTTTTAATGTTCTCACATCCATCATTCTATATCATCCGGCGCCACACATTCTCATTATTAGAAAGTGTTTACGCAACAAATGCACCTCAGCGCATTTCTACACAATATCGAGATCATGATACCGCAGCACATGTCCGATAATACACGTACAAGCCGTGTCTGAAAGACAGAGGCACCGCGGCGCATATCTGTCTTCTCAACCAGCACCGCAGTACCAGTCACCACACATGGCGGCGAGGCTGAGCAGTCGCACCGCAGCGCGCATCAAGCCAGTAGTTTGCTAGCTTCACACTCGCACAGCTTCATCGCAGCTCCGCTAGGGCAGCCGACGAAAGTATCACATACACGAACCAATCTGTGACCAACAAACAATTACTCACATTCAAAAAAGGCTGAACAGGTGTCAGGACACCATTCTCCTTTCCACGGCACCATATATTGCGCCGCAGCCTGGGTTGTCTTGCCTCGAGCACCGGTCAGTAATTTGAGCGCATATCGGTCACTTGGTAAGATCTTAGTGACCTTGTACGGGCCTCTCATCCCGGAGTCCAACTTTCTAGTGCTCTGTGAGTACTTAATTACAAACACTAAATCATTTAATTTAAATCCCATAGGAGATCTACGGTGTCGATTAACACGAGAATCTTGTTCGTCCTGATTCCTTTTAAGGAGCTCACTCGCGCGGCTCCTGCATATTTCACGCCAAGCCTCGCGATTTGGGTTAGCGTCTTCCACCGCCAAATCTGGTACCAATGCACGAATTATAGGTGTGATCGCCTCAGTGCCAATTAACAGGTTTAAAGCGGATGATTTCTCGAGGTACACGTTTTTTGGAAATACAAGTAAGACAATGGGAAACATATTTGCACACAAAAGCTTTAAGTCCGGGAAACCAAAAATGCTTAAGGATAAGATCCAATGTTTTCTCTACCCCGATGTGTTCATGCTCATCGTGATATATCCGTAGCAGGCTTAGCCTGTGGCCTTTTGGGATATAGCACAATAGGCGAGATTCTTGACCAGTAGGCGAGAAACGGTAATACAAGACATCATGTTGACAGACGTAACGCCGCGGATCCAGACTACCCTCACATAACTTTTGAATGAGCTCCTGGGTCTCATTATCTGCACTTTGTGCAATCTGAGCCCAGTTGCGAGGTCTGTCAACCTGACTTACATGCGCCACCAGTGGATTCCTGCTTAAATAGTCGGCATGTGACATTAGTGCGCCTTTACGATACTCAATGTTGAAGTTGAAATCTTGTAGGTAAATCCACCAGCGTGCTACTCGAGGAAGCAAGTCTTTTTTGCGCTCGGTTGATTTCAGGGCGTTGCAATCAGTTATGATTTTGAACTCTAACCCAATCAAATAATGTCTAAAATGCTGCAATGCCCTGACAACAGCCAGCGTTTCCAATTCATAGGAGTGGACCTACTTTCAGCGTCTTGTGTAACTTTACTAAAATAAGCCACCACTCGTTTAGTGCCATCGATATGGACTTGCATTACAACGGCCCCATATCCAGCACTGCTAGCATCAGTGTGGAGCTCCGTGGGTAGGCTAGGATCGAAAATAGCAAGTATGGGCTCACTTGTTAGTCTCTTTAATAGGTCTGGTCGAACAGTCTCCAGTTCGGGTCCCCATTCGAACTTTACATCCTTTTTAGTTAAACGTGAAATACTTGCTATTTTCGTCGCGTAACCTTCGACATAACGTCGAAAGTAACCAGCTAAACCCAAGAATTGCCGGACTTGTTTAACGTTGGTCGGGGCCGGGGCGTTTACCAAGGCTAAGATTTTGCGCTGACTCGGCCTAACCTGACCATGTGATATAATGCGGCCTAGGTACTCTACTTCGGTGGTTAGAAACGAGCATTTTCGGATATTGACTGAGAAGCCGGCTTCGGTAAGTGTTTGAAGCACTTCGTGTAATAGTTTTATGCCATCAGCAATGGTTTCACTCACAAGGAGCACATCATCGACGTACACCAGAACATTCCCGGCCTCAATCAACTTCCGAAGAGTATTGTTTATTATTCTCTGGTAAACAGTAGGGGAATTACATAAGCCAAATGGCATTTTCAAAAATTCAAAATGGGCTTCAGGGGTAACAAAACCAGTTTTGTGAATAGAATCCTCATGAATCGGAATCTGATAAAATCCTGAGGCCATATCAAGACAGGAGAAGTATTTAGAGGATCCTAGGCGATCGATATGGTCATCTATGAGAGGGAGTGGATATCTGTCCTTAACGGTAATTCGATTGAGAGCCCGAAAATCTACGCATAACCTATCAGAGCCATCTTTCTTTTTGACTAGTAAAATATGACTGGCGTACTCAGATTCCGATTCTCTAATTATTTTTTTATCCAACAAATCTTGTATGATCTCTCTTACTTTAATTTTCTCTTGGTAGGAAAGACGGTAGGGATGATAAACTATAGGAGTCTCGCTAGTCAAACTGATATGCACCTGTCCTGTTTTCACCGTAGTGGTAGCAGTGCCAGATATTAGGAACTCTAAGAACTCATTAATGACGACCATTAACGCAGCAAGATCGTTTCCCTGAACGGGCGTATCTACTTTAATTCGCATATCAGTTTGAGTGGAGTTTACTTGAAAAACTTCATTTGGGGCACGGCTCAAGTACTGTTTGTGTTTTGTACGAACGTAAACAATGTCGTTCCTGTTAAGAACATCCGTGCCAATAACAATTGGAGCATTCATGCATGAAGAGGGTATGACTATTAAGTCTACTTCGAGTGAAATGTGCTCCAACTCGATAGTGAGAGTCACGTATTCTCGAGAAACTATTTCGCTATCGCTCACCCCTTTAATAACGCAAAAAGTGGACCTACGCGGACAGGAAAATAGTTTGGCGACGTCTGAAGATATCAAAGAAATATTAATCGCACCGCTAAATATCAGGACATCTACTGGAATACCTTGAACGACAGCAGTAGATACATCACTGCCATTAGAACTACCTGCGAGTTCCCTACACAGGTTAACTTTTCTTTGATTATCGTTCCGTGCCTCTGAACGCTGTTTAGCAAAGCAGTCTACTTCCTTATGCCCAATCTTCTTACAAAACGAGCATGTTGGTTTTTAAAGACTGTCCAAAGATTTTGCCGCACCTTCTGGGGGTTTCTGATTTTTCGGACACTTGTAGCTTTTATGTCCAGTCTGACCGCATGAAAAGCATTTATCATGGCGCCTTTTTATTGTGTTAGAGGGAAACGCGCGTGCTTCATTCTTGGTACGGCCAGGCTTGACATAAATTGCTAAAAACGATACCAAATTATCAATTGTTAAGTCGGCATTCGCGGCCGCTGCACGAACATGTGGGTCGGTAATACCACTTACTACGATCTGCACCATTAGCTCATTACTCAGACCTTTAACAATACGCAACCGTAACAGCGAACGCCGGGCATATTCTGCATAAGTCGAATATTTATCTGAAGTAGAACTCATAACCTCAAACAAAATATTGGCATAGTCAAGTTTGCGGGGGCACAACGGTCTAAATTCCAATTTAAAATTAGACCAGCAACGGTCATTGGTATTCCACTCACTAAGCCAGGTTTTTGCATCGCCTCTAAGGCAGTTAGATACTCGCGAAAGACATTCGTAATCATTCCATTGGTTTGATAGTTTAGCGCGTTCCACCTCTTCACACCACACCTCAATGTCATGGATAGCGGGATCAAAATTGGATACGTAATAACCATGCCACTTTGCAGGATTTAACATGTTTAGTATCTCCGTTAATGTTTGTGTCGTTGAGGGTACACTGACATTTTGAGGCGTGCTGTGACTAGCGGGTTGCGGTGGAGTTCCAGGTACGCTTGCGGAACTTTCCTCGATTGCATTCAAACGCGAGACGATCGTTTGCAATGCCTGTTTTACGGAGCTTTCCCGACTACGAGATCTTCGGTTCAATCGTTCATGGGACTTATGATGAGGTCGTGAACGTGAAACGCGGTGAGAATGAGAACGGGACCAATCGCGAGAACGAGAACGGGAACGGGCTCGATCGCGGGAGCGGGAACGGTGCTGTTTACGTTTATGTATGCGTCTCTGTGGGTAGTTCGATTCGGACGACACACTGCGCGATCTTGATCGAGGCATTTTTCAAAAGAACGATATAAGTTGATTGTTTCCTAGTGTAAATCAAATTTAGTGGACCAGGGCGAATCCCACTTCTGATCCTAGGGACCAGGAGAGGATATTTAAATAAAAGAAACAACTGTCAAGTCGGCCTAACTTATATTGAAATAGCGAACTAAATAATTAACACAAATAATCACGCACTATTTAATAGGAAACAATCAACTTCAACAAAACACAATAAACACAGGCTATATTTGCACATAAAAGGGAAATGGCCACCAAACAAAGACTTAGCTGTGATCCAAGACGAAATCCAACGACCTCTCTGCGCGAGCGCTGACAGGAAAAAAAGGGGCGCGGCTCAGTTGACAACCGCTTTTATAGGCGTTGGAGTGACGTCTCAGGTGACAGCTGTACAGAAACTCATTCTTAACCTAATAGTATATTATTGGTAAAACACCATCAACCTCTTAAGGGGTCATTGTACTCATCATTATGAACAACTTTTACTATGGGACCAAATATGAAATCGCGAAAATAAATCAGCTGGTCCCTACATTTTGAAGAGTTCTGCAAACATAAAAGTAGGGAACAGCTGATGATTTTTTTTCGCGATTTCATATTTGGTTCCATAGTAAAAGTTGTTTATAATAATGAGTACAATGAACCCTTAAGAGGTTGATGGTGTTTTAGCAATAACTCTGTATAGTTGATGCTACAGAGTTTCTTTTACCCTCTTGTTCTCTGGTGGAATTCGAAGGAATTGAAAATAAATTAGTTTTCAACCCATCAAATCATCACCATCATTGGCACCCTTGTTCCATCCACGACTGAGTATAGGCCACCTCCATTTTGATCTTCCCTGATCTGTGCGAGTCTCATCCAGCTCACCCCGCGATCTTCTGTAGGTCAACCCACTGTGTGGCCCAATTTCAGATGTACGATGCTTTCAATACCTAAAGACGTAAACAACCACAGGAAAGTTAGAAAGAAAGGAAGTGTCATTACGCAACAGCTTTCAAGTTTAAAAACATCTTGTAAACCTCTCCCACAGCTAACAACAAACCTTTAATTTTATTCGGACACTCGAGATCAGTTAACACAACGATACATCAGCCGGTTGCAAAGCTCCGCGTTGATTACACGATGTAAGACTGATATGCATCGCGCTACTGACGTCACGCCCGGCGTCAATCAGAAACACGGAGTAAGGGTGTACCAGAAAGGTAACTACTAGAAACGCGTGATGAAAACTCGAAAGTAATTAGTCGTGTTGTTCGTTAAACTTTGACGTCGTGCTTACACGTTGACCAACTTTTTCAGATAGTTCGTTTTTAAATACAATAGTTATTTATTAAGTTTTGATTAATAAAATTGTTGCCCATACGTCGAGCGAGAGACCCTTCTTCTTACCACTTTCCCGGTCAGCCGTCATCAGTAACTTAGTATGATATTCAATTGTGACTGTTTGTTGAATATCACAGGAAAGTTCATATATTTTAACAGTGGCCGCATCTGATTTGTGACGTTGCAAGGCTTAGGAAAGCGAACTTCCGTAGGGGATTAGTTGCAAGCTCTGCAGTGATATTTTCATTCAATTTCATGCAGACGCAAGACGTCTGCTTCGCGTCGCTAAGATTGCGTTCCACGCTAACAATAAAGCTCTTGTCATTGTGATAAGTTACACTTCCAGTCTCTATCTAATCTATGTTCTATATATTGCTGTATAATGAAGTTATTTTCTCGTGTTTTGCGTAGGAGTTCCGATAATGTTTCGTTTGATTTGTATTCCCGAAATAGTGAGTGGGTATTGATACTGTTATGAATAGCAAGCAACAGTCAAATAATAATAGTTACGTAGTATTGAATGCACAAAGACTTAAAATTACATAAACTTTCGCCAATTTTATAAGAAAAAAGAGAGAATACTCGGTATAAAATTATATGAACTTTAGTAAAGTGGTTTATGGACCTGTAGTTCAACAAAACCTTATTAATTTAACGAGTCTCGGGTCTCGAGATCCCTTAACAAAAAAAATAGGTTTAGAATTTTGTTTTTAATTTCGGGCAAAAAGTATTGGAAAACATTTTAAAACTTTGTAGACAAGCTGTTACAAAAAATACTATAAAGACACACTGTACTGTGTACTGTGTATGACTAGATCTACATCACACAAGCCTTTTCTGTAGATACCGAAGTGGTTTTAGCCTGGATGGCATTGCCAACGAACCTCCACGAGTGTTTAAAAAGCTACGCATCTCACTAACGTCACACAAAATCCTGCATCGCGCAAGCAGAGCTGCTTACCGCGCATGTAGCATATATTTACAATGCCCCGACATCAATCGTTGTCTAGTTGCCCACCAGGCACAACACCCGACTGATCGGAGGATCCTCCCTTTTCCAATAGATTTACACCCTGATACCTCTTTTAGATAATGGGATATTACGAAATAAACACTAATATGTATATATAGAATAGAAAAGATTAGACAGTCAGCCCCGTTGGCTAACAACTGACAGCCGATGTATTTTATCAAAATAAAATGTGATTTCTTCTAGATAATCATCCGTTTGCAAGTCAATATGCTTTTCCTTACATAGAATTAAAGCCCCGGACCAGACAGTGCCTACATAAGTACTAATTTCGAAACAATTCCATAAGCAATTCCATAAGCATAAATTTCTTCTATACTCTCAAACTTGGTTAAAAAAAATTGCAGTCGTGTACATCATAGTTACGAAGTCCATTACCGCGATGTACGTTTCTGCGAAAGTTTACTATCGCGATGTTCGTTGTTGCAAAAGTATATATACCATACACTGTTATTGAATCATTTGGGTTTGGTTAGGTTAGAACCCTTCTGCGAAACAGTCGTCTCGCAGAAGGAGGCTGCGGAAAGGGAGAGGGAGATCTTATCCACTCACCCGGCCCGCAGAAGGCGCACGGGCGGGACAATGCCCTCTTCCAGACCTCTAAATGGGTCCAGGGGCGACGGACTCGGAGACGTCCGTCGCCCCCCACACATCAGGACCCGAGGTGGCGGCGCGTAGTGTTCCACGCGCGCCCCTCTTAGACGTCGCGGGGGGAGTCAAACACCTCACTCCCCCCCCCAGTCCTGAAGAGGCCCGCAGTGGCGGGCGGACCAGTCGGGGGTTGCGGAAGGATCGTACGTTCCCGCGACCCGCGGCGTAGGTGTGAGATGGAACACCGGGGTGGTTATTAGTCAGTAAGAGTCTGACAGACCCCGCCGCCTACCCCAGGGCGGCGGACATCCATGAGGATTTTCCACACCGGAAACAAAAAAAAAGTTTAGGTTAGAACAGTTACTAAAACTCGCGAAGGCGAGCGAGCGAAGCGAGCGTGCCGCGGCAGCAGGCGCCGAGCGCGAGATCCCCTCTATTGTTGGTAAATCATTTGGGTGAACTTTCGCAACAACGATCGTCGCGATAGTAAACTTTCGTAGTAACGTACAGACGCCAGCAGGTCAAGCTACCCGAAACTGTCAAATTTTCCCAATCAACCTTGAACCTTAATGCTTTAGCGATAAAGTTAAAAATCTATTAAAGAAATTTGACAGATTGTAGTAGCTTGATGTGCTGGCGTCTGTACATCGCGGTAATAAACTTCGCAACTAAAAAATTATGTTGCCATTTTAAAATCATGTCTTTAATGTCTACTTAATTGGAGCTAATAAGTCTTCTTGAGTAATTTCTCTCATTGACGTCATCACGATCCACTGTTTATACGTAAGCAGCTCGTGAATAATGACTAGGTACATCTGAAAAACAGATGATAATGTTGAAACGTTAAGTAGGTATGTTGTTATCAACGCGAAAGAAATAGTTGCTTCCCATCCTCTTAACATAATCCCTTAGTAACTTCTACGAAAAGATTTCAACTCTTATAGGGTCTTAAACATTTTAATATTCGAAAGTTATTTTCAGTTTCTTAATTTCATAATCGCTTCAGAACACGTGCAAACAATTACCTACAAATAATTAATCGCAAACCGTCTTCTCGTTAATTTGTTTAAAATTACACCGTCTCATTACATTCCGTCTAATTAAACATCGTAAACGGGAAATATAAATACGCTTTTTATATTATCCGTACTAAAATTACGTTGTTTCTAGAACAATTTTCGTTAAAGCAATTAAGTTTGTAATTAAAAGCGAGGGTATCCGGGGAATGTCGGCTGGTCGGAATTTGTCAGCAACCAGCTATTGTGGACCGACCCTTACTGACCTCACCTTAAGTTTCAATTAATGAAACAATTCCATTTGTAGCTTCACACGGCTGTCGGTTGTTCAATCGTAGTTTACTTCGAACATCACATACGTAATCGGTTCCTGGGACAGCTTCATTATGGCAAAAAAAAATGGTTCTCAGTTATTTTTAGGATTCCGTATCTCCGAATGACAAAACAGAACCCTCACTCGAGTGAGTAAGTGGAGGTATACCTATCAATTTCTGTGATTCAAACACGGACGTGCTACGTAAATAAATTAATTTTGAATATGGGACCACTTTTGGGAGAAATGAAAATTGATGAAAATTTACCATCCCCGATTATCTCCGAAACTATTGAGCCAAACATTTTGGAACAAATAAAAGAATATAGAATGTATTCTATATTCTTTCCTGTAGGAAAACCTATAAGAAGTCTATTATTATGTTCCTACAATAACATGGTAAATCTCCCAATATTGTGCGTACAAACTTACATTTGCAGTTGGAATGTATGGCAGAACATGATTTTCAACTACAATGTTAAGTTTGTTCTTGGGATATATTCAACCCAACTACAGAACCCTTCATTGTGCGTGGTCCAACACGCACTACTTAGTTGGCTTTTTAATTGGGTCTAACTAGATACGGTTACGGTTACTATAGCCAGAAATTAATTCCAATCCAGCCTGTCCCTTGCTGCCCTCCCCCACCGACGGCCTAAGCCGAGGTCGGTACCCCACAGGGAGTGCCCTTAGCGTGTAGTCATCTAGTATATAAATATTTTAAGCCCTGGCTGGTGGCCTTAATTTATTAAGGCAACCACAGGCAAGCCCGGTTAAGTAGCCGACAACCTCCTAGGATGACCTGCGAGATGCCAATTATTAAAAAAAAAACAGCAAGAATTAAATTCGAACTGAGCTTCGCCACTAGAAAGCTATTCAGATAGTTATCGAAATATCGAGATACCTCTATTCGCCTGAATCGTGTATAATGTAAAAATAGACAGTGTTATAAGAAGTTTCAGCAGAAAAAGATTTGAAAATAAAATAAAACCTGTCTTATTCAGAGTAACACATAACTACAATAGCTTGATTAACTTCTATGATAGTATTCACGAAGAACTATAATTATATAAAGCTAAATAGCAGTTACTTTGTATGTTTGATTATCTTTTATTAATTTAAGAATATTATTTCTAAGAATCAGCCAATCTCAGTCTTCAGTTATAAATACTTTAGTACTTTAGTAATTGTTTCGCTTCGCTATATACACGTAAGACCAATAGAGAGTTAGGAGACTTTTTGGCCTCGCACAGGTCTTCTCTTTATTTGTTGTTTTCATAATTTTGTTACTTTGAATGTTCTTTTTTTTATTGTTTGTATTTCCTGTGTCCGAATTTTTTTTTTCTTTCCTTTCCTTCTTTCAATAGGCAGAAATATATAAGTCCATGTGACACTTACACAATATCTTACCGGCATCGTGTGAATGGGGCTGAGGGACAGCTTCCTGTGTCAAACCCTTGACCCAACTGCCCAGCGACAGGTGATGGTCAAGGTTCTTGGCTATAAAATCTTTGACTATAAAAACTATTGGTGCTATGACTGCCGAGTCCACATTCTACATGATGACAACCTACTGTGCCAAGTCAAGATACTTTATTTCTAGGAAATGTTATCTCGAGTCGAGTTTGGCAACAATAACTTATTTAAAACGAAAACCACTCCTACTTAGGGTAATCTATACAAATTTTGTAAACAGGTAAAAGTAGTTTGTAAGTTTGTATGTTGGGTAACATCTGGAATTACCGGTCGGATTTAAAAAAATCCGTTTGCGTTTATAACGCAGTATTTGAGAAAGGCTATATGTTATTTAACATCACGCTAGGGCCCTTAAGAGCCGAGCAAAAAGACGAAAATCAGAAAGAATGCTAAACGAAAACAATGCGACGGGGTGGGTCGGGGGAGCAAGAAATTTCACTTGGCCGAAGTCACAAGTTGAAGCTAGTAGCAAATAAAAAACCGTCTAACAAAAATAGAAACGAGAAAAGCAACGCTTATGTAAGTAAAAATCATCTGCACACTACTCATACATAACGCAACAAATCAGCACGCACACTAAATCCATTAATTATTGTATAATTTTGCATCTCAAGAAGCATAGTGTGCTTAATCGCACGCGCTCAGTCTCGAACGAGATTGTCTTCCCACGAGATTGAATCTCGATACCTTAAATTTTTATTTATATTTTAATACATTTTAATGTTTTAATTTATCCTTATGTACCTATATGTCTATGTAATTTCTAGTACTTAATATGGGAACAATTTCCTGAAATAAATGAAATATCAGTATATATATATCAGTCATCAGGTTACCGTAGTACAGGCTCTGCCTAGTTCGGGACTTGAAGACCTTGTGTGGATGTTGTCTCATATTATATTATAATTATTTTATTTGAAAGGATCGAAATCTCGCTAAATCTCGAAAATCAAGATTACATTCCTTATAATTTCGGTTTTGTTAAAATTTTCAGTATGTGGAAAAGAGTGATTAATACATAATAATTTATGTTCTAAATCATATTCTGCATCCCACTTCTATCCTTCATCAGATACTTGTAAACAGTTCCATTTATTTACAGTAAGATAACTTCATCTTCATAATACTTGCTTATGTTTCATGGTTTAAGAAACGTCTGACACTTAAATATGAAGTTATTCACTTGTTTTGCTTTGGCTGCAAGAAATTTGGTTCCGCCTGAAGTATCACAACCACTACTACGAAATATTTAGCCGTCATATTATCTTTACATTTCTATATAAATCTGGACCTTAAACTTTTTCACTTCTAAGAATATTTTGTTTAATATTTCTAGAAGTGAATAAGTTCAAGCAGCACTAATTAAAATTTTATTTATGCATCTTCAAACCATCTTTTACCAACCCCATCATTAACCATGAGTACCAGATCCATGTCATGGAAGGCTCCATGCTCCATCACTTAATTCTGTTTTTGTCAATCGTTGGATTCGAGATAACAGAGACAGAGATATTTTAAAAATCTTTAGCACTAAACGAATTCAAGCAACCATAAAATAAGAAAATCCGAAAAAGCCTTGATCGATGTTCAAATAACTCGATTAAAGTAAAGAACAGAACTTAAAATCCCTTTGTTTTACACTTTTCCAATAAATCCTCACTTTTCAACAGCACCAATAAATACTCAGGGGCTATTTCATGATCTTAATTAAAGCTATAAAGATTTTATAAAATATCTACATTAAAGAGGCCGTTGTTTTAAGATAAATTAGTTTAATATTGAAGAGATTTTTCTATTCTATATAGTGGAATATTTTAGTTTGAAAATAGATTTTCATTTCATTGTTATTTTTAGCACTTATAATAATGATTTACCTAACGATACAAAAATAATCATTGATTTTGATAAACAGAAAGGTTATCGCTAAAAAACTTGTTTCAAAAACTTCTTCCTTAATAAAAAGAAACAAACGAGACGAACCATACCTAACTTCGATCATATTTAGCTCTCGTTATCCACGTTCGAGTTAAACGCATGGTAAATCTCGACCGCGCCTACTTGCAAGTCACACAATTACACTCACTTCGCCAGAATGCGCCAGTTCTATCAAAGACTTAACTCGCTTCGTGAGAAAATAACTCGTCTGTACAAACAGCAACGCGGCTTTGAGCGGGCACATCATAAAAGAGCCATTCCCGCCACTCTACGAATGCACTACATTTATTTATAAGGAAAAACATGAAAAACTTGCAGTTTTAGCCTCGCTTAGCAAATGGGTAATGTTCTACGTTTTCAGTTGTGATTCGCTGAGATAACTGTTTTATCTTTGTGTCTGACGTCAGATGTAATTTCGTTTTCAGTCGATTCGCTTCACTATCCGTTACTCTTTTCGAAATAAAACTGAGCAGACAGTTTTTATGTCTCTTCGCAACGGATGAAAAACAGATAGAATTTTATAAGTTTTCTTGCTAGCGAAGAAGCAGCAGGATTCTTTGTAGATGTTACTTGGCATTGGAGATACAAATCATAAACACAAAACAGTAAGACAAACACAAATGCATACAAAGGTATTCATAGAAAGATAATAAACGGATAAGCTTCTTATCAATCGTCATCGTCAATAGTTTCCAACAAAACACATTTCGTAATAATTTTCAATAAACAACACCAATCATTAGCTTTAATTGTTCAAGGCGATTCGAAAGTGCCATAAGACTTTCGTTAAGAACATTGTAGACACCTACGCAACGCCCACGGTCTCATCAAGGCGCCTCATAAACTCTGTTTGAATTCTCGAGACACAAGAATCGACTAATAAGCCACTGCCTTAATTATTCATTAGTTACAAACAAGGATCAGAACTCGGTGATTCACACAAGTGTACAATTAAACTAAAGGAGCAGGTGGTTATTAAATAATTGTTTCTGTCTGTGGGTGACTACTGCAAGGTGCAGAGAATTGAAAGCAAATGGAATGATATTTATGGATTTGATCGGTGAGACGCCAGCACCACCGCCGCGCCAGCACGGGGAGATACCTTAATTTTTCACAACAAACGTAAGTCATACAGAAATCAAACAAGAGAAAATCGGTATTCACCTCTTTAGCCAAGACGTAAAAGACATTCGGGGAAACAAGGCAAGCTGAACCCAGTTCATCAATAAAGTTATTTTGACCCGGCAATCGATAAGTGTGAGGGACCAAGAACCGAGATTAGCAGAGACCATCAACGTTCTGCAAACAACGGAACATCGGCGCATTCATCCCAAGATAAACTTTTCTTTACCGCGAACATACGTCATCATACTGCCTAGCTTTTTCCGAACAATGTAAGCGTCAGCTTCCAGTCTAACTAGATGCAGCTGAATACCATTATTATATATGGCGCGACTACCTATCTGATCTCCACAACTCAGTTACTGGGGATCAAGATTATACCCTTGGCAACTCTCGAAATGAAATGCATCACAGTACTCTCCACTGATTTACTCATTCATGGCAACTGCATGTAATTAAATGAAGACGCAACTTCAACGAAGTCGGATACTACGGCATGAATATTCTATTGCTGACTGGAACTATAACTTGGAGCTGATATCCGTGTCATGTAGCTATTCATAGAAGTGCCGCGCTATCGTCATTCATATTTTAACTAGATCCGAGTTAGGAACTGGCGTGGTCTCATCACGTCGCGAACTTAACTTGGGTTGAGATTCTGAAATGTTATGCTGTCCATGTACTACGGTACCAATTAGTAAATATTTACTTTGGGTTAGGTTATGTATTCACACACATTGATAAGGAAAAACTATTAAGTAGTGGTTATGAAAATAATATGGTATTTATAAGTGGTCACTCTCATGGGCTAAATAAGTAATCTAGTTCTCCATTTTTCTTCACATCTAAGTTTATTAAATGTCTGATATTGATCAAAAGATCAAACTATTCTAGTTGAGGGCCTTCTCTCCGTGATATAATTGAAGATAAAATCCTCACAAGTGCGAGGGGTGTCGCTGGCGGTCGAGCACGTTCTATACGATGACATATGATTTAATTGCGACAAACTTCACCGCGACCAATTTACTAGTAGTTAAGACAAGTCATTTATCACTTATACGTTGTTCCTCTATGAGTATTGGTTGGTGACTGAGTAATGATTTGGGGTTAGATTACACAAAAAGAGTAACACTATGGTATCGTCATAGAAAGCGCAGACGCAGTTGAGCAAAATTGAAGAAACCTGCTAAGGGTATTTTATGGAATGAGGTCGATGGCTTTTGAGTTTGGTCGGGTTAATTTGTGGATTTTACCAACGAAGATCTTGGGTCCACTAGAAACCCTTGATTTTGAAAATGGTCCAATCCATAAATAAAAAGTTCAGTGATTTGATTTGACTAAGGACAAGGCAGTTCTGTATTGTGAAATCAATGAAAAACCTTTTATCAATCATCGGAATCAGATTCCGGAAATCTAAGGATCCGATCCGAGTAAGTAAGTACCCTTGAGAAAGTGTTACAGAAAAATAAAATTGACCAAGGGCCCATTTGACATCGACAATGCGAAATTCTGATTCTGATTCTGACACAGATCAAAATTTGACAAAATTGAACACTGACCATATCCACGACAAGAGCCAGCACTATGACAAAAACTTGTATAATGGTCGGATTGTGGCCAGTCACTTGTGAGTAAGCGGATCTGGTGATCAAAGTGACATAAGGCATTTCTAGTTATTCCACAATAACAAGCACTCGAATATACAATTTTAAATAGTTAAACTTACAAGACGATCAACTAAATGACCAAGTAATTACATAAATTGTTTATCAGTTTGGTACAAAATTGCGTAAGCGACAAAGCCCCATGTACTGATTGCGAAAGGTTTTAGAGCAATGTGGCTTTAAATGGTAAGCCTGTACAAACCTCTAATTTGAATTTATTGTTGTTTCGACTTTACTCGAACAATTTATACAAAACAAAGGCATTGGGTGAAACGAAAACAAAACTACATGTATTACAAGCGTTTGAAGTTTGTGTGAACTTGGAGTAATCTAAAATACCTCAAGGAGAGACACTTAACTTGTAATTGATTATTCTTCCAAATAATATTTTCTACTAGAGATCCACAATTTTCTGCATCTATATAATCAAATATCATATAGTTTTGGCTATAATAATCCAATCATCATCATCATCAGCCTACAGCGGTCCACTGCTAGACATAGGTATCTCCAATGCACGACATTCATCTCGATTCTCGGCAACTCTCATCCAGCTGCTACCAGCCACCCTACGAAGGCGTCCTAACTTACTTTAGCCGATTCGCGGTCTCCACTCACGAACTCGTCTACCACAACGGTCATCGGTTCTACGTCTAATATGGCCGGCCCATTGCCACTTCAGCATGCTTATTCTGTAAGCTATGTCAACAAGTTTGTTGTCTCGACCGGATCACTTCATTCCGGATACTATCCCTCAGAGAGACTCCAAGCATAGCTCGTTCCAATACCTCGCTGAGCGACCTTGAATTTATGGGCCCGCCGTACTGGTTCACGTTTCAGCTCCGTGAGTCAATAATCTAATGCAACTACTTAAATACTGTATTGTAAATTGTACCTACTTACACAAAACAATTCTAAAGTAAAAGAGGGGCGTTTTTGGGGACTGTCTTATACGTAATTAGCTTCAACCCGAGACTTCGTTCACGTAGGAGTCGTAAGACAACACATTTGACTTAAATAATAGCCACATTTTTAATAAACTTTCCGAAATAATGCGTTTGTAGTCTTGTTCTCAGCAACCAAAATATAAAGAAAGACAGGACTGGTGATGTGGGAGCAAGCGACGTTTAGTTGCTCGTGTGAGAAGCAGCTCGTCCTGCGGTCGACACCAGGAGCCTTCAGTAGCAATTTCCCATTGCTTGCGAAGTTTTACGTTTTCAGTGAATTAATGAACGCCTGCGTTCCTGCTTAAACTAATGGCACAATATTGATACACTGACTGATGCAGTCTTACAGATGTTTCCTGACGAACAGCGAAGACTAAAATAATATAACAGTAGATTGTAAAAACAAGGGATTTCTCATTAGCCGTCACCTAACCATAAGTTACCTATTTATTTCTATTAAAACCAAAGATGGCAGAAAGGGCCTAAACTTTTTGTTTTTCTGTGTACATTCTACGAACTATCAAATAATAATTATAACAAAATGTTAAAAAAAGAAGCACAAAAAATATCAATTTATTGTTGGGAATCGAACTTGGCAGGCGACCTTTGGGTTAGCGGGCGCCCACAGTGGGGACTCCATCCGCCCACCGAGTGACCCCAGGGAAGACGGTAACGCAGTGGTCACGTGCTACCGTGCACTGCGAGGCTCAGGGGAGACCTCTTTACAGTCTCCCTAGGGATGTGCCTGACAGGCTTGTACATGGGGGGTTCTGGAGTGGGTCTTTTAAGAGGAACAGGGACCCCCTCCATGTGCTGATGGTAAGAATCCCACACTCCCCGACCTCAGTCCCCGGAGCCGGGTGCCTTTTGAAGGTTTCCCCCCTTAATAAAAAATAAATAAAGGTTTGCAAAGCAGTCGTCGTACCTTTAAGCTGCTTACTTTATTAAAAGTTGACTAAAATAGCCGTTCCAATTAATATAAGAACGGCTATCTAAGTCAATCATGACATAATTGTCATAATTGATTGCTTAGCTCTGTAAAGGTACAGCGGGATGATAATCATTTATTAGCATAAATCTGTATCTATCTGCTATATTCGTTCCCTATTCAGCCCAGTGAAGTAATGAAGTAATTCGACTGTTGTCAAACGCAGGTATATTGTGTTCGCTCATCTCAGTCTAATTTCTACGAAATGTATGGGAAGTTTTTTGCGATTTCTTACTTTTCTAGAACTCAAACCTCAGTTGATCCGATCGAGTTTTTTTAATCCTTATAAGAAACAGGATTGATTGGCATCAAAAAAGGTTTTTGTAAAAATTTCCCATTTTCTTGCTGACTGTATTTTTTTTTTCTAAATCTGTAAATGCCGATCAAAATATTTCATAAAGTCGCCTAAGACAGTTTTCTTGTAGCGACAACGGTTAAGGTACCTGCCTATTTTGCCTCACCTCAAAAATCCACCCTGTATATGTCATGATTGACTGCTTAGCTCCATAAAGGTGTAGCGTGATGATAATCATTTGTATAAAATAAACAGTCATCAGTAACTATCTGCAATATCCTAATGTTTTGGCGCGCCTTTTTACAATTTGCGGTGAAGATTAAGAACATAATGCAATGTTGCTCATCCCCCACAGCAAATAGCGTGATAGTTTATAGCCTACAGATTCACCAGACTTATCTACTTATTTACTTATATCTATGCAAAATTTTAACAGAATCTAAGCAGTTATATTTCCGTGATGCTGGAACATACATTCAAACAAACAGTCAAAAATTCTAAAAAAACTATATTTTCGCCTTAAGAATCGTTTCCAGACCTCGTAAAAATAGCTTAAAAAAGATAATTCAATGTACAGTTTTCACTCCGCTACGATTTCATTAGATGTTTATAGATTTCTACGTTCAAAAAGTTCTTATTCTCTCAGCCTATTTTTAATAACCTACTTTACTTTTTTTTATTTTAATGGCAATAATTGACCATCGGCAATTTAATATATTGTGAGATATTTTTTTTTTAAGTCTTACCCTTCTTTCTATTAAAAACTTTATATAAACGCAAGTCTTCACCCTAAGTACCCACTTATATCATACTCAGATATTTACCAGACTATATTAAAAGTCTGAAAGTAAGTAGGCACAGTAATAGTTCACAAAAGATCTCTTTGATAGCGCCCCTACAGTATCTCCCCATATAAACATTAGTGAAAACTTTCCGAATAATTATATTCATATTCATATTCATATTCATATTTATTTGCATTCCATAATGTTTAAGGGATGTTACAATGGCTTAAAGCTTAGGTACAGTTATGGACCCTGTAGGGCACAGCAAAAAATATAGGTAATTCTTAAAATAAAAATTAAATTCAAAACACAAATTAACATTAGGCAATTTTTAAACTAATATAATTATGTTATCAACATTAAATAAGTAAATGTAACATTTTATTTTATTGAGATCAGTCTGTTATAGTTTTAGGTACATTTAATTATTTGGTAAGGTCAATTAAACATATATCTATCTTATTATAATATTTATCTATGTATGTATGAATGTCTATGTCTATACTACTAACTGTGTGTGGTGTCTGTGTTCAATAGATTTTTTTTGTCATGTATGTATTCGTTTATCGTGTAGTAAGCTTTTTTAATTAATATTTGCTTGAGTTTATTTATAAATGTCGTATCGCTGGTTTCATCCTTTATTGCATCTGGTAGTTTATTAAATATTTTTATGGACATTACGTAGGGGCTATTGGAGTGTAGTTTCATGCGCGAGGAGGGTAACATTAACATATTTTTGTATCTGATAGATCGGTCAGTATGTTTATCGCCACGGGTTGTAAAAAAGTTCATGTGTTTCCTGACGAATTTGCATACTTCCAGGATATAAATAGATGGTAAAGTGAGTATTTTGTGTTTTATAAAATAGGGTTTACAGCTGTCGGTCTGCTCGATATTGACTATGATCCGAGTTAATTTCTTCTGGAGAATGAAAAGCGTAGGCGCATCTGTGCTATTTCCCCACATCATAATGCCATAGCTGAGCCATGCATGAGCGTAAGCGTAATATGTAGTAAGTGCAGTTTGCAAGTCGGTAGTTTTTTTGACTTCTCGAAGTGCGTAAGTGAATTTTGCGAGTTTTGATCGTACTTTTGTTATATGGGGCTTCCACGAAATGTGTGTGTCTATTGTTAGTCCTAATAGTGTAAAGTCGTTAACTACTTCAATGTTTGTGCCGTTTGTTGTGAAATTAACTAGTAATGGGGATTTTTGCTGAGGGTAGAAAGTCATTATTTTAGTTTTTTTATAATCTGCAGCGAGGGATCGACGTAAGAAGTGTACTCCAGAATAATGACGCTCAAAGTGCACGCGGATGTCGAATGGTAGAACAAATGTACTGGATATGATACCCATGAGTTTACTTTTTGGTTTTGATTTTTTAAGTATCCAGACATCTAGTTGGTCTTCCAGTTGAAATAAGCGTGGAGCATAAATCTATACAAATAATAAAATAGTAACAAAGTCAAAACTGACATGGAATATGTTTGAATAAAAAGGCATTACTACGAAGTGTGGGAACGATTCTGTTGCCGAGAATATAGTTTTTAGAATGTTTGTCTGTTTGTCTCGATGTATGTTTCGGTTTGGCGCAAAAATGGCTGAACGGATTTGGGTTAAATTTGGCACACAGATGGTTTATAACCTGGATTAACATATATCGTACTTTTAATCCCGGAAGTACGTTCCCGTGGTATATTTTCCGACATCCTTGCAAGCGCAGCCGCGGGCAAAAGTAGTCTATAATTGTTTTGGTCTATAATTTTTGGAATTTCAAATTGCGGAAAAAACCGATTTACATTTTTTTTTTAAATCTACGTTACTGTTAAAACCATTGATAAGTTTAATCAATCATTATTATAATGTCATATTTACAAAATTTTACATGTTCGTTTTAATTTTGAATTAAATACCTGTCTCGACATGTTGCGCTAAATGAACTTCAAAAGAGTGACTTATGCAGATATTTTAATGACAATAAATAAACTACAAGCAAGTAAATAGATTGCTAAAAATATATAACACAATCATCGATCATCGATCATCGATCTAAAAACAAAACGAATTGTAGGAACCAATTTGATTAGAAAATAAGCTTCAGTAGGTACCAAATAAAAAGTAAAATGTTTATCCAGGAAGGAACATGTTTCAAACGTCGAATTAAAAAGAAATCATATTTTTTTTAATAATTTTAGTAGTCTGGCTAAACGGTGACTTAAGCAGGTCGCCTTGCATTAGACCGAGAAAAAGCTGACGGGACGCCTTAGAATAATTCTGCAAGAATTACTGAAAAGATTTTAGACACCACATTTCGAAACATTTGAATTCAACAGAGCATTTTTTTATATTTTAGTAATTTGGTAGCCTTCCGCTACCGTTATAAATACACAGCCAACCAGAAAACTAATAAACAATACGCTTTCATACATTCACAAGTAACACACATCCCTACCCCAAATAAAACCAAACTACTGTCAAAATAAGGCAGCAACAATGTCCGCGTTCAGCCACACTAATCTGTGTTTATCGCATTTATCTAATGCAGAGCGGAACACGTCTAGCATATAGATTTTATTCTGCGGTCGTGACCGGAATCCAGTGAGGTGATGTGGAGGGAAGCTCGAAGACACATTGTGTTTAGCAACCCTCGCTATGCGAAATGAATCGATAGATGTAGTGGAGGATTTTTCTAATATATTGTAGCGGTATCTACATCGCCACTTGACACCACAAAGCCACACACACCATCTTGACACCATCACACTGACGTCACGCAAAATCCTGCATCGCGCAAGTAGAGTTTACCGCGCAACTAGCATATACAATACAGCGTCTCGACATCAATAGTCGGGCAGTTGCCCACCAGACACGACACCCGTCTGGTCAGAGGATCCTCCCTTTTCCATGGAGGTACGAGTGAACTTTACACCCTGTATCTCGTACTTCCATAATATTATGTACAAGTTACAAAGGTAATTGTACTGTAACTACCTACTTTTCTTGGTGCTTGTTTTATTCTTCATACCATGACGCCTTGTCTCCCAAATGTTTGGGCAGAGGCATACCTATTGCATATGAACACCTTCATTTCGAGCGTATTGGCATCGACCGGGCACAATTTTCACCCAGAATTTGGGCTGCTACTCAAAAATTCTAGATAGACCCAATAATACTTTGCTTTAGCTTAGCAGTAATAATTGCGACTACTAGACCAACAAGGCTGTCAGTTCTTATAAGTATTGAGATCAAGATCGTCGGCTGTTTAATTCTTGAACAGAGCTTAGAGACTTTGAACTGTATAAAAAGAGGCAGATAACTCATCAATAAGTCATGATGGTTTCCGTTTCATGTATTTTTCACGAGCAGAATAACCGCCATGTTTTTTTTTTTCTCCTTAGCGTGGTTCTCTGCTCATAAGGGCTTAGGGTCCAGTTCATTTTTACTTTACTATTAATATTCTTCTTTTTTATTGTTTACAACATTTACCAAATTTGTCTCATTGTGTATCTAAGGAGAACGTGGTTTATTTCACATTTGTATAATTTCTGCCTATCTTTTTGTAATTCTTAATGTTTAATTGTTTGATTTCCCGAATAAATAAAACCAAAAAATATGGACGTTTACGACGCTGATGTGGTATCAATATAATATTATTTCAATGCTTAAATCGAATTGATTGAACCACCTAAATAAATACGAGTCTTTAAAAATAAACACCAAAGTTAATTCAATGCTTGTAGTAAAAAAAATCGTAGTAAACGAACCGTAAACTAATTATGTTCATAAAAACTATGCAAATTATGGTAATGTAGACCTGACATTAAATAAATAAACCATTCATTTATACAATTATTAAATTAAATATTTTAATTAAACCGTCATTCATTTTTGGCGCGTGTGCTTACACGTGGTGAATAATTATTGTTTATTTTAACAACGTGTGACGTAAAACACCAGATATAACTTCAAAGTTGGTAATATTTAGTTAACATTATTACCTCATTAAGCGTTGAACACCTAATAATAACTAAGACATACTAAAAATAAAAATAGAAGTATGTACAGTCACGAGCTTATATGTATTAGTATGGGCAGCTCGACAATAATATCTGATATCAAGAATTATCCAATAATATCGGTCTTTAAGATGACGACTAATAGAATATGCATCAGATCATTTATGAAAGGCAAACAAATGACATCGAAAGAACAACAAAACTATCTGACGATACAGGCGATGCCAAAATTTAGGATGCTACATCAGCTTCAAAAGTATGTGTCACCTTGTAGAACTCAATAATATCGGAAATAATGCCTCTAATACCTGGCCGTGATCAAAAATATCTGCCATCACATTGGCAGCATAAAAAGATAACAGCAAAATATTAAGAGATTTCTTCTATAAGAGTGCCGCTCATATTGCAAAAATATTTGACGTGTCAGTGGCAACCAAAATATCTGACAGTAATGTTTGAAAGAAGAAATGTCAAATAATAAGTGATTTTTTTCATGAGCTGTCCATAGAAATTTGTTTATGCTCGTGACTACTTTAGAACCTGTCACATATTCGTGGTTATAATCCTGTTTAATTATAATCAACCAACAACTGAAACCTGATGTGGTTGCAGGTTCTGATAATTATTAATTGTAACAATTTGTTAATTTTGTGTAACATTCAGACCGACCGCGGTCTGATAATACCTACCTATAAGCTGACGTAATTACGAGAAAGGACTCTGTCTTTTTTATCTATGCTGACAATTATATGACCGCCTCGTTGGTCTAGTGGTCGCAAACGCTACTGAGCATGAGGTCCTAGGTTCAATTCCCAGGTCGGGCAAAGTGTCATTGGGTTTTTCTATCTGAAATTTGTCATTAGCAGCACGGAGTGTGGAGTTGATGGCGAAGGGTTCGCCCCCTATGACATGGGCCTTCAACATAATTATTGGTAAAATGTACCCAGACAGGTACCCATAAGTAGTTATACCTCTGCCCAACCCTTCTGGAAAACAAGGCGTAATGTTATGTTACGTAAATTAAACTAAAACAACCTCTTTTCTATATTTTACAACCTAAAGCATTATAAACGTGAACTCTTTAACCGGTGCAACGAATGCAAAAGCCAACCCCACAATGTAAGGCCCATAACACTAAAGATACGGATACGTGCCTTTTATACAAAATAACGATTTTTTATCGCGCACTGGATTTTCAACCCTCTGCTAAGCGCCGAGAGTTGAAAATTCAATAGTGCATTTTTTGACGCGCTGGGATGCACTCTGTTGGATTCTCAATGCTCGGCTCAACACCGAAAGTTGAATATTCAGTGCGTGATAAAATATCGTCGTTTTAATAATCGCCCGTGCATACCTGCCCTTACCATCTGATAGTGTTGTTAAAATTCTACTGGAAGTCAAAGTCGCTTTTTAAGATAGTGATGCCTCTCGTAATTAAAATGTTATCATATTTAACGTCGGTAATAACACTTAAGAGTTTAACGTATAAATTGTTATCATTGTTTTAATGTAGGGTTGTGCCTTTAGAGTTGATCGATGGATATTTGAAGTTAAACCACTGTCATAAAAAATAAATGGTGTTAATCTAGCTTAATATGTTCTAAGAATAATAGTTTTAGAAGAAAACTCACTATTATATGCGAAATTCAAATTTGTTATATTCCATCCTTACCTAATATTATATGAACTTTAGAAAAAATTAAGAAATATATCTATGCACATTTATAAGTACGATATGAAATGACACTTATTAAAATGTTATTTTCAACACATTTGCTCAAAAAATGCATTTACGAAGCCTGTATACATTGTTCGAAAGTTAAAAATTACGCAACATACAACGGAACGGGCGGTAAAATAGGTACTCTCACCTAAGTACATGTTTTACCGCCCCCTTCGTTGTATAGCGCCGTGCGTATTCTTTACGGTTTTTATTTTAATTACCATAAAAAATTATATAAGAATTCCACCAAGGAGTTTCAAATTACGAGAATAAATAAGCTGAATGATCAAACCTCCTTGGAAGCGCTTTTGCTCAATACGTTTATCTCACTTTAGTACTAAAGAGAAAATGAGACGAAAGATGCTTTTCGACTCGACTATTGCGATTCAAATTTTCACCACGCACTAGTAGCGCCATTTGGAAATGGCGCCATTTTCATATTAGAAACGTCAAAGATTGTTATTGTTGCGACTTTCTGACTGATATTTTTATAAACAAAAGTTTGTTTCATTACCTATTGTACTGTTTTCTCGCAAATGTGTTGAAAAACGTTGTATGACACACGCGCGGATTACATTCGTCTACTCGTTTCTAAAAACCAACTTACCGCACTAGTATCGCAAATAACTATTTCGATGTCGTTTTACACCTAAATATAAAAAGTTACGCAGCAAAGATCGTGTGCAGTCTGCAATTTTTAGGTTCTCAAGAATAATTGACGTAAAAATATATCTTTAGTCGTTCTTTGTAAAGCAAACATCAAAACAATGTGTATGCATTGATATTAAAGACAACATAGAGTTAAACAAGGAGAAGATTATTGTGTCACTAGATTCATGCTTTCCCCGGGTTACGAAAAGTTCATTCCATGCAACTGTCAATTGTTATGTCTATTAATTCGAACGATAGGTTTTTGTTTTTTGTCAAACATTCGACTTCAGAATGCCAAAAAAAAAGTTGGTATCTCATACCCTGACTGGCCGAAAATAATCTCCTAAACGTGCCTTCTCTTCTATATAAGAAAATGCTTTCGAAATTTTCGGCTGCCATAGTTTGCTAAACCTACATACGACCTGCATACAAGTAGGTAGGTACCTTTTCTACGTGCATGAAAGGAGGTGCTGTGTAATGCTTTCTGAAACGAGCTAAACATCCTTTCAGGAAAAACTAACGTAGAACCATGTAGAACGGTTAAATGTGAAAAACCGTTTTCTAAAGATCCGGGTATGAAGACCCATGAGATCTTCCTTAAGATTATGTGAACAATAACACTTACATATGAGTTTAAGTACTACATTGAAAAAATAAAACAATTTCCTCTGTAACTAAAACAATTACACATGTCATATTAGCGAAAACTGCCGGTCGATTCTGTAAAAATCTCACCGTGAAAACTTGCGTGGAGTGAGCTGTCAGTTTCATCCCACTGATGCTAGGGATTGGCCAACGTAATATTTCCAATCATAATCGAGATTATAATAATATTTTTTATCCAAATTCTATTGATCATTTTATATTATTTCAAAGCTAGTATGTAGTTAAGTTGCTAATTATTACTATTTTCGAGGTTTTAAAATAAAACAGCGAAACCGAAATTCATTTAGAAACTCAATGTGGTTGTTTTTTTTTAGACTCTTCGTTACTAGCTCAAAGCTAGTATCGAAGAGTCTAAGTCAGTATAATATAAAATTATCGATTGAATTTGCGTAAAAAATATGATTAAAATCTCGATTATGATTGTAAGTGTAATGCTTGGTCAATCCCTAGCATCAGTGGGATGACACTCACTTCACCCACAGAGCATGTAAACTTCACCTAAGGTTTCACGGTGAGATGGTTCCAGAATCGCAATGCAGTTCGTAGCTTTCTCTTTTGGAAAACAGTAACAGACCGTGTAATTATCTCTACTGCCCTGAAAGTTTACAGACCCTTCTTCTTATTATTACTTTGGACAAAAAAGTAAAAAAAACAGTGCTTTAACTAGTATAATGTACACACGGCTACACATCAAGCTATAAATTTCCAGTTTACACTGACCTTTCATTGTAAGGAAATCCTATACAATGCGAGATCAGCTTATACTGGAAATGTATAGCTTGATCTGTAGCCGTGTGTAGGTACCTCACTTTAAGTTACTGCAAGAAAATCGCGCTAAATTACTAATTAGGTGCGATTTTCACTCAAAACTTTTTGCCTTCTAATGTAAAAATGCGTGGCTTGGCGTGGGTAGAACCCACGCCAAGCCACGCTACTTCTAACCCAACTCCTAACCCAAGAAGTATTTTCAAATAACGAAACCTTTCCTTACCTCTTCGTCTCCGTGATCTATGTCACCGCACGTAAATGGAGCGACTCAAGCCGTGCGATTACCGTGCGGCGCACGTGGTATGTCCTGTCCATTTGCATGCTAATGCCGGCCCGCCGGAACTAGCCCGTCCTGCCGCCGCATTGTATTGTAAACACCGTGTGATTTACGTCAACGCAACGACGAGATTTGATGTGATTAGAATTGTTTAGGTCAGCCCTTATAGTTGGACACTTTCGCTTTTATTTGGCTTAAATAACGAAGTGGCTACGAAGTGTCAGGCGATCATCATTGGCAGTTCTCGTAGTATTAGCAAGGTGGATGGTACAACCTTGCCTGGTCCTCTTCAATGGTACGATCGTTCCTTTTAGCACTGACGTAAAGAACCTAGGCTTGCACATTGATAGTACCCTGAACTGGCTACTCAAGTCGCTAGGGTAAGCCAGAAGGTTACCGGAACGCTGCGAAATCTGAACCGATTGAAAAATGTATTACCATCGAGTACGAAGACAATGCTTGTGCAATCCTTAATTTTCCCTATGATCGATTATGGTGATGTGTGCTACTATGACCTGAATGCAGATCTCCTCGACAAACTTCACCGTCTTCTGAATAACTGCATCCGATTCGTTTTCAATCTGCGTAAATATGATCACGTCTCTGCGCATCGCTCGCTTCTCAAGTGGTTGCCCATACGCCAGCGCAGAGAGCAAAGGGCGCTGACTACCTTGTTTTCATTTCTTGATTCTTCCTCTTCCCCTGGTTATCTAGCCCCCACTTTCAGTACATTTGCGCCAACCACAATAGAAATCTACGTTCATTACACAATCCTCTTCTTCAATGTCCCACTCACCGCACAGACTTCATTCACTCTTCCTTCTTTGTTCAATCTATATCTCTGTGGAATGCACACCCCCAGGAAATCAGGATGGCAACCAACCGATAATCGGTTGGTTTTAAAACCTTTAAAACTAAAGTTCGCGAGCACATTCGCAAGAAGCTGGCAGTATCATCTCAGCGGTAATGTTTTCTCATTGTTTGTCCTATTTGTTTTTAGTATATTCGTGTATTTATGTACATTTATTTGTGCTTATATTTTTGTTGCAATATATAATGTGTATGTATTTATAGACTAAATAAGTTTATGCGTGTCTATATATCTAAAGATATTTAATCCTAAAATATCATTATAAATTGCACCTGCCACTGTTTGTCTCTGTATCACCCAAAGGTTGAAAATGCCTATGGCATTAAGTCCGCCTCTGTACATTTGTGTGCTTAAAGTGTTAAATAAATAATAAATTAATGTGGGTTTTTGTTTGGTTCAGTAATTCGTTTAATGTGATGTTTGCGTTTCTGGGCGATTAAATGTCACTGACACGTTCGCATGAAGAGTGCAATTAAATATAAATTATTTAATGTTTGGTTCGGAAATTTAATGTATCGACTACAATTTGCAAAGTTTCTTTATTCAAAAAACTGGGAATTGAAAGTTTGTTTAATATCTATACTTATGACATACCATGCCACGCTGTCATGTTTCTTTCTGATCAGATAAGCAGTCGCTCGATGTAAAATACTGGAAGCCGACCATGACTTTGTTGGGAAATGGCTAGTCAGACCATCATTCTCCAACAGAGGAAACTTTCTGGTACAAAATAAAAACATTATTATAGGATCACATCACTAAACTAGCATCGCACTTCTAGATTATCGCGTACCACAACCAATTGCTTCTGTATGCCCTTAAATCCAACATCTAAAAACAACTCTAAATAATCGATGTCGGTTCAAAGGTGCACAGTCAATCGTGAAGTAAACTCGGACCGTAGTCCCCAATGCTTTGACGGAGACCGTTGAATTTTGTATGAAATAGCTGATGCGACCGTGCCATCGGGTAGATAGATGATATTTCCAACTCTAGACTTCTTAGCACAGCATCAAATATGTACGGTGTATTTTCACTTCTCGGTTTTATGTTCTAGTAAATGTCAATTTTGTTCGGCTGAATCGGTAAAAACACTAAAAACTGATTAGTTCCGTGATAATATTTGGAAAACGTAAAGTAATTGAATTTAAGGTGATGTTGACACTGCAGGTGAATTTTCGCTCGACACTCAGGTACAAATTCCGCAGCGTATCTCATTTCAGCATCACTATGAACATTACTGTTGATTAAACTTTTTAGAGGCTTGTCAGGTTTATGTTGGATCCTGTAAAACGGAGGTTTTATGCTAAAATGTTTACAAATAAAGTCTTGGATAAATACTTGACAACCACAATAACGAAAGGGGCAATTTCCGTATGTTTATGAATGCAAACGCGCATTCTAGGTAATCTGTCTATCTGTCTAAAACACTTCTAATTTTTCGTGACTATTTGTTTTGTTTTGTTTGTTATTAGTTGTAACTATGATGAGATTACAACTAGATTTGTTTGAACGTTTTTATTACGGGATTGGCCTTCGTATTCATTCGAAAATACCCTTAACTGAATATTTATGACGTCTAGATTAAATGATTGCTAATAATCATTAATCTAAACCAAATGTTAGTATTTTCCATAGTTCAACCGCTGCACTCCGTACAGCTAAACTACAAAGGCACCTTTGTAGACCTACCAATAGACCTCATGGTCGACTGCATTTGGCGTAATGTTAAAATCAAAATCAAAAGTCATTTATTCAAATTAGACTGAGAATCAGCACTTTTTGAACGTCAAAATCACATAAGACAGTCCCCCCAAAACGCCCACCCTTCACCACTTCCTAGTGCTTTGCTGGGAAGAAGAAGTGGCGGAACAAACTCCCCAGCAGCACTGCTCTCTGATCAGTTAGAAGAACTGGATTCTATATAGTAATATAATAAGTAATTAACATTACGAAACACAAACATATTAAAATTATTTGCCATATTATGTCAGCTAGCACACGCCAATATTTAAAACTATACTCAAGCAGAAATAAATAAATTAAAAAACAAAAACGCAAACAGAACTTAATACATAATAAAAAGCCTCCTGGCATAAAGGGCGTGCCCGCTTACATATGCAATGCTTTTTTTTTTTTTTTTTTTTTTTTTTGTGGGTGGGAAATCATCAAATAACTTCTCCCGCTCTGGGCAGAGCAGGAGGGCGTGTCAGACTCTTACTGACTAAAACCCACCCGTGTTCCTTCAGTTGCCTGTGCCAGGGGCCACGGTAACCCTCTTGGACTTTTCCGCAACCCTAGCAGGCATCGGTCCTAGCAAACCCCGTCATTGGTGCTGACATCTCTTTGAGGCGCGCGTGGAACACAACGCGCCGTCGACCCGGGCCTGGTCCTTATCGAACGGCGAGCTGCCCATTGCTCGCCGTTCGCAAGCCCGCGCCTACGGTGGCCGGGAATCGGCCTGCGATTCCCGACGCCCAGGGCGTCTCCTGCGGCGGCTAGGGGCGTGAGGGCGCAAACTTTGCCTCTCCCTCACGCGTTCCGCCTCCTCCTTCGTACATATGCAATGCTGCATTATGTTTATATTATGTATATAGCTGTAACTTGTAGCCAGCTAAGATTGACTAAAGCCGTCGATAGCCTGTGAAATGGACCACGAAATGTGGTTCATATCTTACCAGCATTGAGGTATACTCAGATCTTGCTGTCGCCCGTGACTTCGTCCGTATGGAAAGTTCGGTCCCCCGTGTGACCAGTTGAGTTTCATAAAATGTATTTCTAGGTCCACCTGTACACCTTTTTAATTACCATATTTTTCTTCAATGATTTAGCTGTCAATCACAGATTTGTCACAGAATCACATTTCAACCATAAATGTGTTTGTAGATTGTAAATATTTCACGTACAAAAAGCAGTTTTGGGCACTGACATTCGTTAAGTTGAGGACAAGAGTAAAGTATGTAAAAAATATGCAAAACAGATACTCCAAAGATTAGGCTTGACAATTTGACAGTAAAATTACGGGTGTAAAAAGACACTTCTCGAAGCCGAGAGGCACTTGTACTCCCCGTCATTGAAATATTTTTTTTGCACTTGACCATACCTGGGAACCATCTAGTTATGGAGTTATTGAAGGTCAAAATTTACTGACGTTTTTTTACGAAAACAAGTTTTGAATGCTATAAATAACACAACTTTAAATACCCCCACGACACCTGTACCGTTACATGAACCTATAAGCACAATTTTTTGGCTGTGTTACATTGCGCAAAATCAGCAAATTTTCCCTCCAAAATAAAGTCGTTTCCCAGCAATTATTTTTGAGCAATCTGACTTAGTTTAGTGTACAGAATGCGTAATTGGCGGCTATGTGATGTGTATTTTTACACCCTATATGTATTGCGTTATTTACATTGTCGGGCATACGGAATTTTCAAACATATGCAGCAATGGATTATGAATTTCTTTCAAAATCCTTCGGATTGTGGTAGCAAGTGTGTAACGCAACTGGACAGCCTTTCCGCAGTTTATGCGTGATTAAGTAATTGACTGCCTTGTTGGTCAAGTGTTGTTGGTGGCGAGGGGCTCGCGGCTAAATAATAACAGCCGCACGAGTCGATCGACCAGGTTAAGCTACACTTGCTGCGGTCGGCCCGTCTATGGGTGACCACCTTTACATACCAAGACCCCTTCGCGCTTTGGAAAGCACGTTAAGCTGTTGGTCCCGACTGTCATTTGTGGATCTTTGACAGTCGTTACGGGTCGTCAGAAGCGCGAAAGTCTGTCAACCAGACTTAGCAGAGGGTAGGTATAGAGTTACCTAGTTACTTGGTTTGTGGAGGTCAGATAGGCAGTCGCACCAGGTAAAATACTGGTATTCAGCTGCATCCGTTTTTTTCGGCAGCCGACCCCAAAAACTGTTGGGAAAAATCTTGGAAGACGATGATGTTGGTCTAGCGCTCCTGCTGAGCATGAGATCCTAGGTTCGATTCCCGGGCCGGGCCTTCAGAAATTCAAGATGAAAAACCCGAAGAAATTCAAGATGAAAGAAGATGGAAGATGGATTTTTCCATCTTGAATTTCTCATTAGCACCCCGGAGTCTAGATTTTTGCCCGCTAGGTGGCAATAGGCTCGCCCCTTATTACATGGGACTTACACAAAACTGGCTAAATATGGGGGTAGGTACTATAGCCGGTACAAAGAAAAAAAGCGCGGGAACAATAATACAATCAGAGGTGTATAGGTACACCTCTGCCTTATCTTTCAGGAAATGCCGGCGTGATGTTATGTTATGGATAATTATAAGCGTTCAACAAATAAATCAGACCCCACAATTCGCATTGTAAAAGCAAATTCGGAAATTAATACAAAACAATCCAAAATATTTATTTGTTCGGACTCGTTCAACCGTGCTGGCTGCAGCTGTCAAACAAATAGATACTGTATAATTAATTAATGTTTTGTTATTGACAGGCGGGATCCCGTTAAGTCAACGGCGAGCACACAGTTAATTATCCTTTCATTTGAAACGCAGAATACGCGATGGGAAGAATACCAGTATTTTACATAGAGCGACTGCCTGTCTGACCTCCACAACCCAGTTACATACCGTATACATCCGGTTAGACTGGAAGCCGACCCCAAAATAGTTGGGATAAGGCTGCCAGATGAATACAGGTGGAACCTGATACCTGAATTATGAAGTGGGTAGTAGTAGTGTAAAACGCTAAGATTAAAATATTAAAAACACCTTTGTCCTTGTCACCGTTGAGTAAATTCTCTTTATTTTGAACTTGGTGTAGGGCCCAGTACCAGGAAATCAGGTTTCATAAACCCATACGATGGTCAAAATCCTAAAATTATACAGACATACCTAATATTCGACACACTAGAATAGAATATGGTTTATTGTTGTTCTAGCTGGATAAAAAATTAAGTTGGTCACAATAAAAAAATCACGCCTTGCTAATTAGATTCTATGTTAAATTACGGAAGCCAAGCGTTAGTAATAGTTAAAAGTACCTAATATACTAACTAAATGTTATTTGAAGTTATTATACTTAGTGGCTAAATTGAAGCGATTATGTATTATTGCTTTCCTATTACCTCCAGGAACCTTTAATCATTTTATCTCTTAAAGATTCTTCTACCATAATAGATATTATTTTGTATAGTTTTTGCCTTATTCTTGATGACGCTAAGATGCAACTCTAATGCCATTCTAAAATCTTTGACTTCATTCAACATCACTCAATAAGTAGCTGTCAGAAATCCCCATGACGTTACATTTGACAACTCTCTTTGCATATTTCGAGGAAACATTGAATTAGTGTTTATTTATTTATTAAAACTTTATGCACAAGTAAAAAAAATACTGTACAAAGGCGGACTTAATGTCTCAGGCATTTTCTACCAGTCAACCTCAAGGTGATGCAGAGATATACCATGGCAGGTGCAACATACGGGATAGATAGCTCGGAAATGACTATAAAATAGAAGAATAAATACACTGGTGGACAAAAAAATTAGACCACTCCTATTTTCATGATTTATTTATTAATTACGGTCTGTTTAAAAATTAAAATAAATAATACGTTTTTGAACGTTAATTTTCAATCTTACTAGAGGGTATATTGATAAAGTTATCAAGTGTAAATGTGTCAAATGTCATTTAATCAGTTTTCTTATTTACCCACACTTTTATTCTTTTATGTTTAATGTCATGTCACTAGGACGCTATTTAAAATTATCGTTAAATTCGTATTACTGATTTAAGTTCTGTGCCTCCCACTTCCTTTTCACTGATAAATATGGATCTACGTGAAGCAGAAGTTGTTCGAATCGTAACGTTGTTACAAACTGGAATGAGCCAGCGAAATGTCGCTCGACAATGTGAAGTTAGTCGATCAACGGTTCAATATGTCTACAAAAGGTATCTGGAGACCGGTGGCTACATCAGAAGACCTGGCTCAGGTCGAAGAAGAAAGACATCTGAACGGGATGATCGATTTATAGTGTCAGCAAGCCTCAGAAATCGTCATCGTTCTGGAGTAGAATTGCAGCACCTGCTCAGAGATGTCCGAGGTGTTGCTGTAAGTGATAGGACAATAAGAAGACGCCTTAAAGAACGTGGTTTAAAACCATACAGACCCGCAACAGGTCCTAAACTTACCACAGCTCATAAGGCAGCAAGGTTAAATTTTGCTCGTGAACACCGTGACTGGACTTTGGCACAATGGGGGCAAGTACTCTTTTCTGATGAGTCCCGTATGTGTCTTTATGGTGCTGATGGTCGCAAAAGAGTATATCGAAGACCGGGAGAACGATATGCACAATGTAACATATCTGAAAGGGTGAGCTTTGGAGGTGGTTCAGTTTTGTTCTGGGGAGGTATAAGCTTAGAAGCCCGTACAGAGCTGGTTATCGTAGATAGAGGAACTGTGACTGCTGAATCATACATCACTGACATTCTTGAAGACCATGTAGTGCCATACTCAGGATTTATCGGTCAAGAATTTAAATTAATGCACGATAATGCGCGCCCCCACACTGCGGTATGCGTAAGAGATTACTTGCGAGAAGTGGGGATACAGGTTCTGGACTGGCCAGCACGAAGTCCAGACCTTAATCCAATAGAACATCTATGGGACGAGCTAAAACGGCGAGTAAGACAGCGAGAACCAGCTCCGGAGAACATGCAACAGCTGAAACTGGCTTTATTGGAGGAATGGGAAAACATACCCCAATTTACCATAAAAAATTTGATAAAATCCATGAACAAAAGGATGGTATGTGTTATCAAAGCCAGAGGAGGCAACACCTCTTACTAAAGAAAGATTGACATCAGTAAAACCATTTAATTTTTTTTTATCAGTGTGAAGTCTTTGTAAATTTTCCTTCATTTTTGGTTTTTCTTGTGTATTGCTAAAAAAATAAAGTTGTGTAATTCAAATATGCATTTTTTCATTTAAGAATTAACAAACAATCAATAAAAAAAATATTTAAAAAGTTTTTATTTTGAAACACAGTCATGACAACCGGTTTGGTAGGTGGCCTAATTTTATTGTCCACCAGTGTAGTAATACTAATACAAAAATACTAATTAATAATATAAGTATATATAATAAAAATATATAATAAAAAATACTAATATAAAAATACTAATACAAAAAAAAAAATAGTAATACAATACATATAAACAAAATAAACCCTGGTCAGAAATAACGATCGGTAGAGGAGAAAACGAATCCAGCAACTCAGCGTTGGGATGTTTCAGCCAACTTCTGACGGATATGTTCACGTGCCTTCACTTTAAAAGATAACCGACTGGTTGCTGTCCTGATATTCAGAGGGAATTCAGATTGGAATGCGCTCCAAAGAAAAACCGCCTGGACAAAGAAAGAAGAATGAATGAAGCCAGAACGGTGAGAAGGACATCGTAGAAGACGATTGTTGGTGGAACGAAGATTTTTACTATGGGCAGTGCATAAATATTGAATTAGGGAAGTCAGGTAAGAAGTTGGTGGAAGTGGGTTTGTCCAGAATAGACAACGTAACAAAAATCAAATAAAATTCCAACGTAGACAGAGCCCTCAACTCTCTGCGCTGACGAATGGGTAACCATTTTAAAAGAAGTCGGTGCGCAAATACGTGGTCATACTTACGAAGATTGAAAACGAATCGGATGCAGTTATTGAGAAGGCGGTCAAGTACTCTATACCTGCGGAGAAACGACTTTGATACCTATAGTTGAAAAAATTATGGGTCTAATGTTTTATTGCCACACTGTCATCTGGTGCTGTCTAGGACCCGCTTTGTGATACATAACATAGCTCCGCCGGCATACGACAGATGTCACCAGCCCACGTTTAATAAGTTTCCATCAAATTAAGTCGAGAAGGTCATGAATGGTTGGAAGCCACTGATCCTGGACGTCGACAAACCCCCCTGGTGAAGGAAGGCATTCTGGACTTAGCGAGGGTCATAAACAAAATGTTCAAAACGATACCTATAGAAGAGGAAGTAGCCTAACTCAAACTCAAAGGATTTATTTCAAATAAACCAATTACAGGCACTACTCGTAGTTAGAAAGATGAAGCTAGTTGTAACTTGTAGTTGTAGTAGTAGTAAACTAACGTAATTAAATCAATTGATGGTTACATAACATAATCAGCCTATAACTATTCCCACTGGAAGGAAACAGGCCTCCTGTCGGTGAGAGGGAGTGGGCCGCAATCCACCACGTGGGCCCAGTGCGGGTTGGTAGATATCAAATGTCTTCGAATTTTTAGTTCTAGGACATGCCGGTTTCCTCACGATGTTTTCCTTCACCGTTTTGAGAGCAGTGGTGATGAAATAATAAACACAATGTAATGCGCCTGTCTGGGTTAAAACCTACGACCTTCAACTCGTAAGTCGCGGCCGTTACCACTGGGCCACCACTGCTCTGGCTGCACTTTATGGTTATTCATTAGGAAACAGGATATATATTTTATTATGGCCATCCATATTTGTTCATACGAAACAGTAAACAATTTTCCTCTAATTTGTCTCTCATTTATACAGATTACTCAGTGATCTAGCTAGGAGAGATATGATTCACACAACAATTTCTTTATACCTACACCATGTAATCCCTCATGTACTACAAAATCTGTATGTACATACAAGTTTTTTATGTACAGAAACAAAAAAAAATCTTTAATTTAAATCGACCCTCAGCTACTCTCATCTATCTGCTACCAGCTACTTGCTATTTATATATTTATTTTAGTAATTGGGGACTTACAGCTAATAAAAACAGACAAAATAAGGCACCATATTCACCCGCAAGCCAATTACAAATCCTCACGAGACTTATAATAATAATTTATGGTGTGAGCACAAAAACACATCGCCCTAAGAAACAATACAAAATACTTGGTGTACAAAAAAAGACTGAAATAATAGAGAAAATAATAAAAACTAAAAACATATAATATAACCTACGGCTACTTGTAATTTTTGTTGCATAAAGCACCTTCTGTTGATTATTTGTTGATTCACAAACAAATTCTCAAGTGAAATGTACACAATTACTTGAACAAGCAAGCAATTTAGTTTTTGTTAGACTCGCTACAGAGGTTAGATCAAAACCTTCCATTAGTCATCTTGGAATTTTCATTAAATCATATCTATATGATAATAATAGATTTTGTCAATTTTGTATAACTACTCTGTTTTTACATAAATGCATTGACCATCTATAAGTACATAGAATAAAATCGTAGCGAAACAAAATTGTACAGTGTTTATTTTTATTTTTTAAAGTAATTTTTGCGAGATCTCAAAATGATTCTTATGCCGAGTATATAATGTTTAGAATATTTATTTATTCGTCTGAATATACTCGTATGTTCCAGTAACACGCATAAACCTAACATAGACCAGTGTATGACAACAGTCGAACTATTCCATTACTTCACTGGGCTGAATAGGGAGCGAATATAGCAGATAGTGGTGCCGATTCTGTTGTACACCGAACTAAACTAACTAAACTATCACTAAAATTCCTTACTTTTGGCTATGAGAATCTTAACGCTATTCTGCAAAATAAAATCTCTAAATTTAAAAAATAATTTTGACACAGTCATCTAAAATCAAATTTAGCAATTGCGACTCCACGTGATACTTGTTTGCTTGTTTGTTATTTTTTTAGAGCCAGAGTCGCGCATTATTTTGCAGCCTCGACATGTTTTGTATGGAATTTTGCACTTTTTGTATGGAAAATATGAAAAAAAAAATTTTTTTATTACCAACACGTTGGATTTTAGATGTTTCGGGGTCTTATAAAGGGGATCGAAATTTTCATTATTTTTGCGATAGGACACACCGTTTTCGAGATATAAGCAAAAGAAAAGAAAAAAAGATACAGTACTGTTTTTGCATCTGAAGTCGAGGTGTTGGTATGAATTTTAGTTCATGAAAACTAATTTTATTCCACACCTTTTTAATCGCGATTAAAAACAGGCAGATTTAGTTACGACAATCAAAATTTTTGGTGTAAAACGTAAAATTCAGAATAGCAAAATTGCCATTTTCACTAAATTATAATCTCAGTGCCATCTTAGTGCTGTCAAACTAAAATTTGGTTAAGTTGTGTCACTTTAGTCAATTTCAGAATGGGAAATCGTCGTTTGACAGGAATAAACTAAATTTTGGTGATTTTTAGTCTAGTTTAGAGAATTTTGTGACAAGAGAATCGGCACCAGTTACTTATTTAACCTTTTAAATGATTATCATCCCGCTATACCTTTGAGGAGCTATGCAGTCAATTATCCGCTAAGTACCCCCGGGAAGCTCTCGTTACCAAAATCAAACTACAGTTGATGCTCGCGCGATTACGTCATCACCCGAGCGCGACAGGCGGTCCGCTATAGTGTAAACAATCGTAATTCGTTATAATAAAAATAAATATCTACTGTTAGGTGACTGTTAATGAGAAGTCACGTGTTTACAATCTACTGTTATATTATTTTAGTGATAGTTGTTCGTCAGGAACAATCTGTAAAAAAAACATTAGACAATGTATCAATGTTGTGCCATTAGTAGGTATATGCAGGAACGTAGGCGTTCATTCGTTCACTGAAAACGTAAAACTTCGCAAGCAATTGGGAATTGCTACTGAAGGCTGCGGGTGTCGACCTCAGGACGAGCTGCTTGTCACACGAACAACTGCACGTCGCTTACTCCCGGGTCACCAGTCCTGACTCTCTTTATATTTTGGCTGCTGAGACCAAAACTACAAACGTAGTATACAGGAAAGTTTTATAAAAATGTGGCTGTCATTGCAGTAAACTGTGATGTCTTACGACTTCCACGCGAACGAAGTCGCAGGCAGCCGATAGTATATCGTGATTTCTCATTAACAGTCACCTAACAGTAGATATTTATTTTTGTTATAACCAAAGATGACAAAACAGGCCTAAACCTTGTTTTTCTGTGTACGTCTCTTCCCAGCCGGAGACGACAAGACACAATTTAAAACAATAATGGGAGGCTTTTATTATTTGTATTAAGTTTTGTTTACGTTTTTTTTTCTGCTTGAGTAAATATAGTTTATTATTTATTTATTTATTTATATTGGCGTGTGCTAGCTGACATAATGGCATTTTTATTTATTTAATGTATCGTGTTTCGTAATGTTAATTACTTACTACTGTATAGAAACCAGTTCTTCTAACTGAACAGACAGCTGTGCTGCTGGGGACTTTGTTGCGCCACTTCTTTTTCCCAGCTAAAGCACTAGGAAGTGGTGAAGGTAGGGCGCTTTGAGGGGACTGTTTTATGTAATTTTGACGTTGAAAAGTGCTGATTCTCAGCTTAATTTGAATAAATGACATTTGATTTTGATTTTGAATGTAGGAAAACAAAAACAACAAAACATTATTTACCCATGTATAACTTGGTAAGTTTAAGTCTCGTGTAATGTGGGGCCACAAATCCAAACTCTGGGCTACTGAGAAATCTCTAATTAAAAAAATCCAATATTACTTTGCCCGACCAAGAAATCGAACCCTACAGCACCCTATGCGCAGCACTCACGGTTAGGTCAGCAAGACCAATGAGACATGCAAATTTTGCATTAAAAGTTAAAAACAAACGAACGATACTATACGAACAAAACATTTTGATTTATAGTGTAGTGTAAAAAGTGTAGAACTAATAGTATCACTTATTAGTTTTTAGTTTTTTTGTGGTTGGGAAATCATCAAATAACTTCTCCAGGTCTGGATGGAGCGGGAGGGCGTGTCAGACTCTTACTGCCTAAAACCCACCCGTGTTCCTTCAATTGCCTGTGCCAGGGGCCACGGTAACCCTTTCGGACTTTCCCGCAACCCTGGCAGGAATAGGAACACTGACACACAATAACACATGAACAAAGTATTTACATCATTATGACTAAAAAAGTGTAACGGACTTGTGTAAACTACAATCAACACTATTTTAAGTTTTAAAATAATTATCACGTAAAAAGTTAAGGTAGACTAAAATTGCTTATTGTAATGAATTATTAAGAACCTGGTTATTTTTAATAGAGGGTAAAAAAAAAGTACACACCTCTCCCCTTTGCAACAATTAAGCCTATGCGAAAATCCATGGGATTTGGGAAAATCAAAGATTTGTGTTTCTGAAAATGTCACAAAATGCACTATCATGTCCTGGAAGAAATACGTCTTACAGACAGGTCACCCTGTATAATATCCCTTTAAGCTCTGTATAGTGTGGTGTCACAAATTACACTCCTAATCCATGGGAGCCGGCAATGGCTTCTATTAGACAGAACTTAAGCCTCCCCTGAGGTACCGCTACCGCACGCAATAGTCTTTAGTCCGCTATAATAAATGACTATGGTGTTTACTGTACTTATTATGCTTGACTGGTCTGTTAATGCGTTTATTAGGTTATCTTTCGTAATTAATAGAATGCAGCAATATCAGCCGGCCAATTCTCATTCTTAAAAACCGGACAAGTGCGAATCGAACTCGCACACGAAGGGTTCCGTACCACCTGAACACTACATATAAAAAAAAACACATTTCTTATGTTGTAAATAAAATTATTTACTATTATTATTATATTGAGTTCTTCATTTCCCTTCTCTTTTAAAAGAGTTTACGACCATACACACGGGCCGGAACCAAGTGTGTGAGGGGGAATTTTTATAAAATTGAAATGGTGGATGATAATGTAGAAGTAGTCAGGGACTTTCGGGTGATGTGACAGGTGTTAAGAATGGTGGCTTTTTGGAACATGTAAAGTGTGTGAGAAGGCATGTGTAGAGTGTTAGACGTTGTGTGAGAGCCTTCGGTACTACACCGGTAGATGATATGAACGGTACTTATTTATCATTGCTACATTTATTAAATTCTTAATACCCATTGTGGTAGGGTAATTTTTATTATAGGTGCATCGTCGTCACATATAATTATATAATTAATGTATACAAAATATTGTAACACATTTTTAAAGAGTAACAGTGGAGTTTCTTGCCCATTCTTCTCCATACGAAACTGCCTTTTGGAAGGGGCGACTAGAATCAATTCTATTTAAATGTAAATGTTGACGTTCAAAAGTGCTATTTATGTGTCTATTTGAAATAAATGTTTTGACTTTGACTTTGACTTTGATATGGACGTTTTTGTGCTTTACATTTGAATTTTTTATTTCTATGGCGAGCTCTTGGTAGGTACATACTAAGTTTTTTGGATATCGTAGTTTGAAGGTTGTGTGAGTTAGATATAGCTATATCTATCAAGTAAACGGGTTTATTTATTTTGTCGTGATCGGTGATTTCGGGTATATTGTAATGTATATAGTTTTGTCTGTAATTATTGTTCGGTCCCAAAAGATTTTCTCATTCCTGTTTTCTAAAATGGTTTTAGGTTTTATAATATGGAATCATCTCGCTTACAAGTTGATATTTGTGTGCTAAGTGTTGGTGCATGATTGCTGCAATCTGGTCATGTCGGTGTTTATAATCTGTCTGTGCGTGTTATTTACAGGCCCCGGTTATGTATTGAATGGTCTGAGATGCACTGTTGCAATGTCTGCAGGTGTCAGACAGCTGATTGGGCTGTTTTACTATGTACTTTCTGTAGTTACTATTATTTAATCCTGCCGGATCGCAACCATGAAACCTTCAGTTTCGCAAAATAGTTCATAGTTCACCTTGTTTCAGCCAATCCTTAGATATTATTAATATTATTTTGTTTTGAAATTTTTTTTTCTCAGTTTCCTAGAACCTGGTATTTTTTTAAGCTCACGGGTGTAAACCAAACCGAGTTTTTTTTTATTTGTTGTTATAGAGGTAATGTAATACACACTCTGTGAAAACTTCAACTGTCTACCTATTACGGTTCATGAGATACAGCCTGCTGACAGACAGATTAACAGACGGACGGATGGATGGACGGACGAACAGACGGACAGCGGATGCTTAGTAATAGGGTCCCGTTGGCACCCTTTGGATACGGAACCCTAACAAACATTCAAATTCAGGTCGTAATTTCATCTCAGCGACAATCAAAATTGATTATACATATATTTATGTAAGTATATAGTATAGTAAATAGTATGTATGTGTATAGGACTTATTTATGTATTTGTGTACGTTGTTTTAATAGTTTATTTTTTATCATTGTTCCTTTCAATTAAAGCACCTGCCATCTAATCTCTTCACCACCCTTGGTTGACTGGTAGAGAATGCCTAAGGCATTAAGTCCGCCTTTGTACCTTTTGTGCGAAATGTTATTGGCAGATTCACTTCTTTAAAATACGGTAATTGCCCCTCTTAAGAAGCAAAGATGCAAATGATTTGGATGCAAAAATAGGACTACCTCACGACGTCTTCGTTCACCTTAACACGGTAATAAACTAGTGACATTGAAAAGCCACAAAGATATACCTACATTCCTGGATTTAATGCCTGTCTATTTTCCTGTGTGTCGCGTCGTAAAGATATCCCGACAATCTTCGGCCACCGCAGCGAATTCGTTATTCATGATAATCATTGTCATCAGGAAAAAGATGTGATCTCAACAATGGCCACAATGAACAGTCATGCGCTCAAATGTCAATCGTTATCAATTTGGATGAGATTAGTGAAAACAAGTTAATCAATGATTTCATAAAATCTATTTATAGTTACGAGACGAAACACAAAATCTACCTTACAAGATAACCTTTCACAATAAGCTCCGTAGTTCCGGACAAGCAGTAAATATTCAGGAGTGACGTAATGCTCCTACAAGCCCTGATTTTAGTCTAACTAGTAACGAGACTGAGTCATACCGACCGTTCGTACTTCGAACACGAGCTGCGCAAGCCGTAAATGTTCAAAATACGACGTGCAGCCGGCCTAGGTGCGGCCGTATGGAGTCGAGTGACGACCGTAACGACCGAAATCGACATGTATGCAAGACACTTCATGCCTAGCCGGCCAATACATTTCAGGATTGGACTGCAAATGCCTAGCGTATGGAAATTACGTCTAGTTTATTAGCGAGTAAGCTGTTTACGTGGAAAAGTTGCAGTTACGTGCTGGATGGATAACATTAATTCTTTTCTGTTGATTTTTATTGGTCAGAGGTTTTACGTAATGTGACTGTCGCTAAATAACCCCAGGTTGAAAAAAAAATGGTTTTCGTAATTATGTTAATATTAGTGTTAAGATCGGCTTCAAAGGAAAGGGAAAGCGCTTCGCCGTCTGCGCTTTCCGTTAGGGCTCGTCACTATACTTAAGCGCCCTTCCTCCATCATCAGAAATGAATTCCCTTAAACTAAACTACCTTGTCCCGACTTAGAAAGCTAGGGCAAGCTAATGTTAATATTGGGAATTCACAGTTAGGAAACATAAGTATTATAATTATAAATATGTGAAGCTAAGAAGGACGGAGAAGTATATAATATATTATGATTTAGTATTATAAATGTCGTAATGCCGACATCATCCTTCTCGCAGGTGTGCGCTAATATCTGCAATAGAATCTTAATAATATGACGGGTCTAAAGGGATCGTTAAGCTTGCGCTTTAATGAATCATGTATAGCTACGTTAATTTATATGTTTACGATGTACCCACTTCAGTGAGAACGTTACAAAACGGTTTCTGACCACTTTATAACGTCCTGCTAGACCTATCGCATAGAACCTTAGAAATTCATGGTCTTCCTTTTATTTGTGACACTATGTTATTTAGCAAAAAAATATCCTTATGATGAAGCCTTTCGATCGGTATGATAAAGCTACAGGATGATTATTTTTCTCATGTAACGGGTTCGATTTCCGGTTCAACCATGTAATTATTTAAATATCTATGAACGCAGTTTTTTTTTCTTTAATTCAAATAATGTCTTCTTTCAGTAAAATGATCCATCTACAATATTCAAGGTACTTTCCCTCCATGTGGCATATCCGTGGGACGCCCTGTCTAAAGAAATTGACTGACCGGTTGGCGCAGTTGGTAGCGACCCTGCCTTCTGAGCCGCTGGTCCCGGGTTCGATCCCCGGACAAGTCAAACATTTGTGTGCATGAACATGTCTGTTTGACCTGTGTCTGGGTGTGTATATGTATATCAGTCATCAAGTTACCGTAGTACAGGCTCTGCCTAGTTCGGGACCTGAAAACCTTGTGTGGATGTTGTCAAATATATTTAAAAAAAAAAAAAAAAAACTTAATTCCAATAGATTTTGTACCTAGGTATCCTAGTCATTCACGCGACGTCCTTCCAACTTTCGATTGTCGTTCTATGGCGAAATACAAAAAGATAAAAAACAAAGAGCCTTATTTCGGCCAGAAAATTAAGAAGTCACGAATGTTAGTGAAGTAATTAATTGTTAAGATAAAGTAAATAGCAGGTGCAATCTAGTTCAACCGTGGCACCAAGCCAAACGTGGAGGCTCTGCGAACAAATAGAATTCCACAAGTTTTAATGTTGGGTACATACCAGAGTACATTGTTAGACAAACAAGGGTTTGCACTACTTCTTAGCGAAGAATGTCTACACTATGTTGCACTTACATCCTTCCAACTTTTTTCTTTACATAGTTGACTCACGTTATAGAAATTGATAAAGCCGCCGATGGACCCTTTAACAAAGAAAAGATGTTTGTATTGTTTGAAAGATGATATGGCTAGGAAGTAATGTCTGAGATGACGGCTATTAGAGTTAAATGAAAGAAAAGACGGAATGCGTCCACCCCAAATAAATTGTGATAAGAGCAGGAGGATGTCTATGGACACAACACACACACACACACACGCACCCTCGGAGGCACACCACATATACAAACACACATCCTCACACAGACACACCCTCACACAGACACACCACACTGAGACTTTTAAGACCCAAATTATAGATCACTTTGTTGCGACTATGTCCAGAGGTCGTCTTTGGTATTGCCCACTAGAGGAAAAATTTCAATGTCTTAAGTGTCTGTTATCTTAATCGTGCGACCGTTTGTTGGAATGAGGTATAACGAGGTAGGTAGGTGTAGGTTTTACTGAGTGTACATAAATAATAAAATAAATTAAAAATGCAGATACAGCAAATTAATATATTATATATATATATACCTCCTATTACATGGGACCTTACAATATCACTGGTGAACTGTAGTGAACGTACGCAAAAACGGCTCTGCCTATCTCTACGGGGAATACGGGCGTGATGTTGTTCGATCTACTTTTATTTTAATAGCTTATCGCTTACAATAATAATAAATGTGAATTTAAAATAAAAAACCACCTAAACCTAAGTGGGTACATTACTAAATATTCCCTTCTTAAAGTTTTACGAAAAGGAACCTAGGTGCTATCACAGCTTCTGTAATGCAGAGTTATTAGGAATTTACGTTGAACAGTCTCAATCAAATCAATATATTTTGCGTAATAATGATTTGGATTCCATATGATAGTAGCAAACTCCAGACAAGGCCTAACTAGTAATATATATAAGTATCTATAGGTTGACAACTTGGCTTTTCAATCAAAATTCATCGATCAAGAAATAAATGTGAAAACAAAAATAGAAATAAAAAAGTTAAAAGTAAGACAGCAATTTGCAAAAGAGTGTTTTTGTTTGTTTTGTTTATAAAGTGTTTCTCAGCTATTCCTTAAAAGAAGGTTATCGACAATATTTTTTTTATAAAAAAAAAAAATTCTTTACCCAATCCTTTTTATTTCGAAAATATATATTTTATACTTTATAAATTATTGCAATTTTAAAAGTGTGGTGCTACATTTTGAAGGCCAGTGTATTTTAGTGATAGCTGTTCGTCAGGAATATTCTGTAAGAACGCATCAGCCAGTGTATCAGTGTTGTGTCATTAGGTGGTATAATACAGGAACGCAGGCGTTCTTTAATTCACTAAAAATTTCGCAAGCAATGAGAAATTACTACTGAAGGCTGTAGGTAGCTGCTTCTCACACGGACAACTGTACGTCGCTTTCCCGCGTCACCAGTCCTGACTTTCTTCATATTTTGGCTGCTGAAAGCAAACCACAAACGTAGTATACAGGAAAGTTTTTTAAAAATGTGCCTGTTATTGTAGTGAATTGTGGTGTCTTACGACTTCCACGCAAACGAAGTCGCGGGCAGTACCTAGTTTATAATATTATTATGTATATAGATGTCTAATGCGGTCAACTTAAGTCTAGGTTTTATTAAGTACGGGTCAACAACATCGTTAGAACATCTTTTTTATTTATGTGTAGGTATCGTTGCAAAAAAAGCGTCTGTCTACTAAATTAGTATGCAAATAACTAACGTGCATTTTTTTAGGGTTCATTATCCAAAGGCTGCAAACGGGAAACTATTATTAAGGCTCCGCTGTCCGTCCATCTGTCACACCGCTGTACCTTTTGAACCAAAATAGACACTAGAAATATTCAGAGAGTGTGAGAGAGTACTACTGTGGGCGTTATAACAAAAAAAAATGAAGTTAAAAATTAATGGGGTCTCCATACAATCAACTCGGCCTATCGCAGTCCACTACTGGACATAGGCCTCTCCCAGGCGCCACAACACCCTGCCCTTCGCCTTCCGCGTTCAGTCTGTCCCAGCTACTTCGGTCCATCTATGTAGTTGGGCCCACGCTACGCTTGCCGATACGCGGTCTCCACTCCAGGACTCGTCTGCTCCACCGGCCATCGGTCCTGCGACAATCTATGTCGGTAACTCCGGTTCTTTTCCGGATAGTTACATTTCTAATTTTTATCCTTCAAAGAAACTCCGAGCATAGCCCGCTCTATAGCGCGCTGAGCGACTTTGAATTTGTGGACCAGCCCGACTGTCAGTGTCCACGTTTCGGCACCGTATGTCATAACGGGCAGGATGCACTGGTTTGAAACCGTAGTCTTCAAACTTTGGGGGGTAAGGCGACGAAAAGACTGGACGACGTTTCTCAAACGCTGCCCAACCCCAATGGATCTTTCTGTCTGCTTCTATCTCAAAGTTTTGTGAACCGAGGTGGATGAATTGCCCCATACAAGAAACGAAAAAAACGTGATAAATGATTTATTTCTGTAAGTAGGTTTGTACAAACACACGTCACGTCGTGCACTTTTACACGTCATCGTCAATAGTGTTAAATATTGTACGGTGGTACAGAACCCTTCGTGTGCTAGTCCGACTCGCACTATTGCCTTTTTTGCGTCCTTATAAATCTTTGTGACGCACGATATTTTGTGGAATATTTTCTTTCTGTCTTTATTCTTGTTTTATTGACAAAGTTGACTTTGTTTACGCGTGGCCAACAATGTAAAGTGCAGCGAATGATTATATAATTATAGCATTTTAAACACTACATAATGTTATATCACAAATTATGTATCGCTATTAGTTATTCTAAAATTATAATTTAAACATCTACATAAATCGTTTTTTTTTATTTGCTTTTGCAGCTTTGATGGGCTACAATAATGCCTGTGAAGTTTTGCTAATTAATTAAACATTTATCTGACGAAGTAAAGTACTTCTCCCTTCTCCCTTTATAAGCATAATCAGCTTATAATGTTCCCATTGCTGGGACACAGGCTTCCTCTTTCTGTGACAGGGATTGGGCCATAATTCACTACGCGGGCCCAGTGCGAGTTGGTAGATGTCACAATACATGTCTACGAATTTTTGGTTCTAGGACATACCGGTTTCCTCTCGATGTTTTCCATCACGGTTTTGAGAGCAGTGGTGATGAAATAATTTACACAAAGTAAAGTGCCTGCTTGGCTTCGAACCCACGACCTTGTAACTCGTAAGTCACTGCCATTACTACTGGGCCACCACTATCTCTCTTCTCCTTCAATACAGGGTCAAATTAAATAAACTAGCGAAACTCCACAAACTTGATAAGTGTCCATAATCGAAACCTAATCCATCATTGGAATTAGAGAACTGCAATCAACGAAAGGTTTCATTCAGAAGTAGAATTTCATTGGTTGATCTGATGAGATGGCATTACAATCTTCACCATCCTATCAATAGCAGAGCTTGGGAGTTGTATGTAGTAAATAGTAAAGGAATAAGCGTGTCCTCTTTTTAGAAACTTAATACCACAGTTAGTTGCAGAAAAGTTTTAGGTATACTATTAAAAACTTCAAGAAGTAGGAGCTCATTATAATATACGTAAACATTATTAAACTTCACATAATTATTCTTGAACATATGGCTTATCTTAATTAATTGCTCTATAACAACAATAAAGGTTTAGGTTCCGCAAATGAATACATAATTATGTATTTTACATACAAGTAAAATAAACCAAGTTTAAAATACGGAAAAAAAAGTGAATACTTAAATAAATAGAAACACGAAGGTTAGAAGCTCATCAAACAAAAAATATTAGGACGCAACCTGTATGACCGTCAAAGCACTATATATTGAGCCGCTTTTTGAAAATCATCACCAGTGGTTATCCTTTGGACACAAAAGGAGCTAGTGTTATTATTTTACTTTAGAAATAATTATTATTAAAAATGCTAAAGTCGTCGTGTCTGTTCTTGTGTTTTTGCTACTTCGTCGTTGGCTCTATTGACTCCGGCAATTTGGGTAAGGAATACTTTGATGTTTTAAACACCGTGATTTCTCAGTGGCCAGAAAATATTTCAGGGTTTTCTTAAAGGGTTCTGAAATTATTTTAATATCCTGAGCCGCTTGAAATCAGAGTGTAGCAATTTTACCCTTATTTTCTGGCGTTGTTTGTACCTGCCAGCGGTTTCTCCCACAAATTAAATAAAATTAACACAATTGTAATCAAATATTTTGAACGGAACGTGCAGAATACTTTGCCACGTCACCGTTTTTCGCCTGACTGATAGAAGTTTCGGCCTAAGAAATACTTAAATATCTTAGCTCTACTAAAAGCCAACTATCATTTCAGATCTACTAAGACTTATAAAGTAGACAAAGTTTTATGTGTGAAACCCTGTTCCCTTTAAAAAGGGAGTGAATGAAATGATACCGTGTCAGTTGGCAGAGGAGAATGGAAGAACAAGTAACAGGGGACCAGGGCAGGAAGATGATGACCCTGTTCCATCTTTAATCTATGAAAATATATATTTCTAACACTTTCTTTTTTGCAGTACCCTTTATTGATAAATGCGAATGGAGCGACAAGGCCTGTCTGGTGGCATCCACTAAAAAAGCCCTTGATTACCTTTCCAATGGGCCAGCCATTGCTCAACTAAAAATGAAACCTATGGATCCCTTGAGAATGGACAAAGTCACTTTAAAAGAGGCTGGATTGAGAGTCGATTTTACAAATATGGATGTGACCGGTATCAGCAAGTGCAAAGTATTAAGAGTAGAGTGAGTCCCTTTTTGAATACCTTATCGATTATTATTTATTGTTGTCATGGCAACGAATAATGTTCTTTAATTACAGCGAAATATAATAATAATAATAAATAAATCATTTATTTGGTCTAAACATTGTTCATATTTTATAAACCTGCCAAACTGCGTGGCAGTTTGTCGGCAGGATTAGCGCTCGTCTTAAAACATTTTACACGATCTAATTAAACATCTAAGTACTAGATAGAAACATATATCTACTATATAAAAATAAGTAGGGTTTTCCTTCCTGACGATATAACTCCAGAACGCACGAACCGATTTCCACGGTTTTGCATTCGTTGGAAAGGTCTCGGGCTCCGTGAGGTTTATAGTAAAAAAAAAAAGCCATCTGGTGGCGAAACGGAGTTCGCGGGGTTTGCTAGTAATTATATATATTTATACCATTCCCCCTCTAAAAAGCTTATTTTATTCACTGAAAACAGTGAATAAAAAGCACTTTTACTCACTGTTTTGATGTTTGAAAATGGAACACACCAATGTATTGTACCACAGATTTAGAGTACCTAGGCTAGATACGGCATGTTATTAGATAGTATGAAAACCGAACGTGTCATCTATTTTATACCTACGATAGCTTCACCCCAGCCATTTAGTGATGTGCTCAAAGTAAACAGAATTGTTTCAATCGCTAAGCGTCACTGAGCTAACAGACTTTTTTTTAGTACGAACAGTCGAACATGCAGGGCACGCTTGGTCGTGGCTTGCCGTATTTAGTGTAAGTGTAATCTTTGTATTCGACCTATATTTATGTGTTCTAAATTCAATTTGATTGGTCGACATTTTCGACAAGGAGTTTAGCATTAAAATATCGCTACACAAGTTGACCATCCTAATAATAATAAAAAGAAAATTACTCTTAATTTTAGTAATTGTTCCAATTTGAATGTGCATTTTAATTAATTTAAGCTTCCTTTTTCTTTAAATGATTATTTTCGCTTAAATCTTTCTTTTTCTCGTAGTCATGGTATAAAGTATAGTATGCAACTCTTGAATAAAACGGATTTATATCGAGAGCCATGAATCACTCAAGTCGCTCAGGATTCTAATACTTGAATCACTCGCTACGCTCGTGATTCAATCATCATGAATCACTCCCTACGGTCGTGATTCAGTCGTTAGAATCCTTCACTAGCTCGTGATTCAAACGGACGGACGGAACGGATTTAAAGCGAGGGCCATAGGGCCGTAAAAATTTAGGGCCGTTTAAATCCGTCCTTTATTCACTAATTGCATAATGTACAATTTTTTATTTTTTTTTATTTTAATTTACTGTCCCTCAGGCGATTAGTTATTATGACTTTTATTAGATATTTTATGATCAGCATTCCCTTGCCTTATGACAATTAATTTGGGGTTTGTGCAACATTTGTGCAACAATTTATAAAGTAATAGTCTTAAAATAATAATGACATAAAACATATATAAAAAGGAGCCAAAGGGATCACATGGCCCTAGTGTTTCAACCCCAAACGGCTCAAACATCAGGGTTTTCTGCACCTGCAGCAGCCGCCCTAGCACAGCCCGCGTGGTAGGAAGTACGTGTTCGTTCACAATACCAAGATCCCTAGGTTTCAATAACAAATATTTTTAAATGCAAGCAAGGAATTAATCATTTGATACAATATGTGGTTCTAGTGGAATCTACTGAAATTGAAATATTATTACCAATTCCGAACAAAGTTATTTTATGGTTTGCTTAAATGTCAAACTGCCCCTGTTACAACCTTCCTTCTAGCCTTACATCTATGGTTTCAACGCATCTATTTTCTTCATAAATACAATAATTATTTATGAAGACAATGGTGCCGATTCTCTTGTCACAAAATTCTCTAAACTAGACTAAAAATCACCAAAATTTAGTTTATTCCTGTCAAACGACGATTTCCCATTCTGAAATTGACTAAAGTGACACAACTTAACTATATTTTAGTTTGACAGCACTAAGATGGCACTGAGATTATAATTTAGTGAAAATGGCAATTTTGCTATTCTGAATTTTATGTTTTTCACCTAAAATTTTGATTGTCTTAACTAAATCTGACTATTTTTAATCGCGATTAAAAAGGTGTGGAATAAAATTAGTTGTCATGAACTAAAATTCACACCAACACCTCGACTTCAGATGCAAAAACAGTACTGTATCTTTTTTTCTTTTCTTTTGCTTATATCTCGAAAACGGCGTGTCCTATCGCAAAAATAATGAAAATTTCGACCCCCTTTGCAAGCCATAAACCTATAAAACTCAACGTGTTGGTAATATTTTTTTATATTTTCCATACAAAAAGTAAAAAATTCCATACAAAACAAGTCGAGGCCGCACAATGCGCGCCTACGGCTCTAAAAAAAGATCACGTGGTACGGCAAACAAGTACCACGTGGAGTCGCAATAATTGTCAAATTTGATTTTAGATGTGTCAAAATTATTTTTAAATTTAGAGATTTTATTTTGCAGAATAGCGTTAAGATTCTCATAGCCAAAAGTAAGGAATTTTAGTGATAGTTTAGTTAGTTTAGTTCGGTGTACAACAGAATCGGCACCAATAGATGCGTCTTTTAAACTTTATATTCATAACTAAGTATTTTTTTTTTCTGTACAGGCGTGACGTTACCAAAAACTTGTTATGGTTAGAGGCCGAGTGTCCAATTGACGTAGTCGGCCACTACGAGTGTGATGGAAACCTGTTGCTTGTACCAATCCAAGGAAATGGCCCATTCCAAGTGAATTGTAGTAAGTCACTTGATTATTTTACTAAACTACTGAAAATGGAAGTCCTTTCACATTAGAAGGCAAAAATAAGTTTTTAGTCTGATATTTAAAGTAGAACTTCAAATATGACTGCAATGGCGAAACGTGGGTATACTATAAGTACACCTGTGTCTAATCCTTTTAGCGATTACAGGTGGGATGTTATGTAATGTTGTTCAAGTAGCAACTATGTATTAGTCTAACTTTAATTCTGATTGCTAATATCGATCAATCTAACATTATTTTTTTCAACTGATAAATTAGTTATGCATATAAAATTGCATGTTGCCCGCTTTAATTAATTGTTTTTAAATCATCGGAATTCCTTTCACAATTCGAAGTGAAGTTTGGGATCATATTCTTAAACCATGCTCAAGCGTTAAATTATATGAGAAGTATGAAGTTTAAAATTAAATTCCATACTTGAGCATCGGGCCTACCTCAGATATACTCTTCAATTAATTCAAAAGTTTCAAACCGAAGATTAAAATTGATGTAAAAATAATAAATAATGTATTAATGTGTGTGTTTGTGTGTGTGTAATTGTTGTAATTGTTGATTGATGTTGATTGTTGTTGTTGTTTGTATTGATTGTTGTTGTTCGATGTATTGATGTTTGATTGTTTTGTGTATTGTTGTTGTTTGTGTTGTGTATTGATGTATTGTTGTATTTATTGTTGTGAATTGTTGTGATTGTTGATTGGTGTCTTTCTTTCCAAAAAAAAAACTAATGTATTTTTTTATAAAATTACAGAAAGTATCTTCATCGCGGCTGAAGTTCAGGTAACATCAGAAGTTGGTAAAGATGGTGTAAAGTACTGGAAGATTGGCAAAGCTACGCATAAATACGAAGCTAGAAAACAGGCTAAGTTCAATTTCGAGAACCTGTTCAACGGAGATAAGGATAAGGGTATGATTCTGAACATAACTGAATTAAGTGGCCTTATTAGTCTAGTGGTCAAAGTCAAAGCATTTATTTCAAATAGGCACATAAAAGGCACCTTTGAACGTCAACATTTACATTTAAATAGAATTGATTCTAGTCGCCCCTTCCAAAAGGTAGTTTCGTATGGAGAAGAATGGGCAAGAAACTCCACTGTTACTCTTTTAAAATGTGTTACCATATTTTGTATAAATTAATTATATAATTATATGTGAAGACGATGCGATGCACCTATAATAAAATTATCCTACGAAAATAGGTAAAAAAAAAATAAAAATGTAGCAATGATAAATAAGTCAATTAAGTGATAGTGATAGATTTAGTGATATTTACCAACATTGTAAAAGTATACGATTTCCCAAATTATTTAAACAAGTAATATGTCAGCGTGTGAGTTAAAGTAATCACAGAATGTAAATCAATGTCATAAAAATAATACTGCATAATTAAAGTAGTATCAAGTTCGATTTTTCTAGAAGCTAGATTGTCCTATTGGTCGCAAACGCAAACTCACAAAATCCCTGCATTTTGAAGGAGTTTTATAGTATATTGCTCCATGTGTTAGAAAAGTTCGTCTGGTCGGCAAGGTCAAAATGAAAGGGATTGTGATTGTGTTTTGCCATTAGGCTGCTGTCTTCAATCCACGGATTCTATGACCGATAACAAGTTTGGATTGCCCTGAAAATGACAGTAGAATCGGCCCTTACATTGGACTTTTATCATAACTGTCGAAATGCTGGTGTACAACATGACATCTTAGTCTACGGAGAACACAGGCGTGATTTTATCTTACTACTGGGTTCGCTTTAATTGCTTTAATAACCAAATCTTTTCTTTTTCCAGCTGAACCCGTCTTGGCGGTATTCAACGGAAGTTGGAAAGAAATTATGCACACTGTTGCCAAACCCATCGTGGATGAGGTGGTCCGCAAAATTGTCGACCACTTCCGAAAGTTATGCGACATTGTGCCAGCTGATCAACTTGAAAAATAGACAATAAGATTAACACTTAAACAAGCGAGTAGTTGTTTTGCTTTATTTTAAAGTTTAAAAAAATAATGTCATGAGATTGTTTGTTTTTTAAAACAAGATTTAAGTTTTTAACACTATGTCTAAAGACCAGTTGCCTCGTTTTTTTTTTGTTGTATTAGTTTAGTGTTTAGAATAAAACATGAATTTAAATTGTTTGTTTTTTCACTCTTTTGATGATTGTGGTAGTAGGTACGTAAAAAATGACACTTTTTCTTTCGAAAATTAACTTATCATTCAAAACATATTTTCCTACTGGGAATTTGGGAAAATTGGGTGGAGGACCTGAGCAGCTCGGTGACCCTAATTTCGTCGGCCGCCGCCGGTACTCCGTCCCTCGAGGCAGTCACGAGGGGACGGGATTGCGTGGCAGCACGGTTCGGGGAGATTGTAGTGGTGGGAGTATACTTCTCCCCGAACCGAACTCTTGCCGAGTTCCACAACTCCCTTGCGGAGTTGAAAGTTCGTCGTCGGGTTCCGTTCCCTCCCCGTGCTCGTCCTCGGGGATTTCAATGCCAAGAATGTGGCTTGGGGTTCCCGGTATACGGACACACGGGGCAGGATGGTGGAGGACTGGGCTCTGGAGACAGGCCTGGTCGTCCTAAATCGGGGTTCTGTCCCCACGTGTGTGCGGATGCGGGGTGAATCGGTGGTGGACATCTCGTTCGCCAGCCCCGCTCTGTCACCGCGTGTCCTTGACTGGCGCGTCATAGGGGGGGTGAAGACCTATTCCGACCACCGGTACATCCGGTTTGACGTCTCCGCCCAGACCTCGAGCGCGCTGGTCCGACAGGCCCCGAGTGGTCCGTGGTGGGACTGAAGCAGCTGGACCGGGAGCTCCTCCTGGAAGCCTCGATCGTGCAGGCCTGGGTGTCATCACTGGACAGGCCTGCTGACATCAACGTCGAGGCGGAGTGGTTCCGGGAGGCCATGTCCGAAATATGTGACGTGGCAATGGCCCGGGCCCAGCCCGGGCGTGCTCAGTGCCAGGTGTGCTGGTGGTCGCCAGAGTTGACGACTTTACGCAGTGCGTGCGTCGCTGCGCGACGCCGGTACACCAGGCACCGCAGGCTCCGTATTCGCCCTCCGGATACGGAAGCCATTCAGGCGGAGCTGTACGAGGGGTACAGAGCGGCGAAGACCGTCCTCCAAGCGGAGATCCTGCGGGCCGAGGGACTAGCCCGCGAGGAGTCGCTGGAGACTCTGAACAGGGACCCGTGGGGACGCCCCTACAAATTGGTGCGTGAGAAGCTCCGCCCATGGGCTCCCCCGCTGAGGCAGAGTCTCCGGCCCCAGCTCGTGGAGGACGTGGTGAGCACTCTGTTCCCTTCTAGAGGGGACCATATCTCCCCGCCCATGGCTCCGCCTACTGCGGTGCTGAATGCGGACCACACCGCCGACGACGACACCGATGCTCCGGAGGTGACCGAGGTAGAGCTGCGAGTGGCGGTACGTAGGCTGAGTGCTAAAAATACCGCCCTATGACCCGACGGCTTACCTGGGAAAGCCTGGGACCTGGCCTCGGAGGCTCTCGGGCCTCGACTAAGGGGGCTCCTAAGCGCATGCATGGAGAGGGGCCAGTTCCCACTTCGTTGGAAGACGGGGAAACTGGTCCTCATCAAGAAGCCGGGGCGCCCAGCGGACTCTCCGTCCGCTTACCGGCCCATCGTGCTGCTCGACGAGGTGGGCAAGCTCTTTGAGAGAGTCATTGCAGACCGCCTCGTCGGGAGGCTGGTGCGGGTGGGGCCGGATTTGGCGGAGAGCCAGTTTGGCTTCCGCAGGGGGCGCTCTACGGTGGACGCCATCATGCGCGTGCGGGCCCTCACGACGGGGGATGCTGTGGCCCGGGGTGGGGTCGTCTTGGCGGTGTCTTTAGACATCGCCAATGCCTTCAATACCCTGCCCTGCTCTGTCGTGTGGTCGAGGCCTATTTGACGGACAGGGCCGGCATCTACCCCGGTCACCAGGGAGTATGGAACCGGCAAGAGATATCGTGCGGTGTCCCACAGGGATCGGTCCTGGGGCCACATCTGTGGGAGATCGGATACGACTGGGTGCTGCGCGCCAACCTGCCTAGCGGCATCAGTGTGGTTTGCTACGCTGACGACACGTTTCATCATTGTGTGGATCGCCCGGAGGACACGGTGGAGCATACGGTGGAGGTCTGCCTGTCTTGGGCGCGACCTCGTGGAGGCGATTGGCGGTGGCGATCTCTCGCGTCCGGCCTTGGTCCGGGCCATGGTACGGAGCGAGAGGGCTTGGGAAGCCGTCACCTCCTTCTGCAAAGCAGTAATGTTCGCGAAGGAGGAGGCGGAACGCGTCAGGGAGAGGCAAAATTTGCGCCCTCACGCCCCTAGCCGCCGCAGGAGACGCCCTGGGCGTCGGGAATCGCAGGCCGATTCCCGGCCACCGTAGGCGCGGGCTTGCGAACGGCGAGCAATGGGCAGCTCGCCGTTCGATAAGGACCAGGCCCGGGTCGATGGCACGTTGTGTTCCACGCGCGCCTCAAAGAGATGTCAGCACCAATGACGGGGTTTGCTAGGACCGATGCCTGCTAGGGTTGCGGAAAAGTCCAAGAGGGTTACCGTGGCCCCTGGAACAGGCAACTGAAGGAACACGGGTGGGTTTTAGTCAGTAAGAGTCTGACACGCCCTCCCGCTCTGCCCAGAGCGGGAGAAGTTATTTGATGATATCCCAACCACAAAAAAAAAAAAAAAGGTACGTAAAAAATTACACTTTTTCTTTCGAAAATTAACTTATCATTCAAAAAATATTTTCCTACTTACGAATGCTTCGTTCTAAAGAGAATCAAATAAAAGAAAAATATTTATTAAGTACCCAAACAACATTAATTACTGAACACTTAAAACTGCGCCACGAGTTTGTTAATTAAGATTCTAATGAATAATAAAATGGACAACTGAATGAGCTGGGTGTATTAATTAAACAATTCTATAAGTAGTCAGTTATAAAATGTAATATTTATTTATATGGTAAACACGGTAGGCGGTGGAGTCGCCATTAATGCATCATTAATATTTTTATCGATAGATATATTTACGGTTGTTTAATTGAGCCGTTCATGTAGGTATGTAATGGTAATTATATTAGTTAAGAGCGTTTATACCTTATGAGTGGCAACGTCGCAATTTAGTGTCATATTTCGTGGTATTCAATTTTTATCATTTAATCGGAGCTATATTTAAAAAATCAATTTAATTAACTTTTTAGAATTATGTGAAAACTGTGTAAAAGGTAAGAAATCGTTGCGTTTACAGTTCTATTTATATGCAAATAATACATTGGAAACTTGCAGGGCGTTATTTTCATTGTAAAAGAACTGTAAGCATTACGGTTACTTACTTTTTAAACACTTTCACGTAATTCTAAAAAGTTAATTAAACAGATTTTTAAAATATAGCTCCGATTAAATGATAAAAATTTAAAACCACGAAATATGACACTAAATTGCGACGTTGCCTCTTATAAGGTATAAACGCTCTTAACTAGTATACAACTAAAGCACATGCCTGTTTGTATTGATTGTAAAACTTTTGGTTAGGTACCTATTTATTTATATATTTCTATTAAGTGGGGCTTGCAGCTGCACGGGTCGATCGACCAGGTTCTATGTTATCGGTCTGGTTTCCGCACTTAGTCCTTCAGTGGACCATTGTGCGTGTAAACGATCGACCAGGTTAAATTACGCTTGCCGCGATTGGTCCGTGGATAGGTGAACATCTTTACTGTATAGCAAGACCCCTCCGTGCCTCGGTAAGCACGTAAAGCCGTTGGTCCCGGCTGTCATTCGTGGATCTTTGACATTCGCTACGAGTCGTCGGAAGCCCGAAAGTCTGACAACCAGTCTTACCAAGGGGTATCGTATTACCCAGTAACTGGGTTGAGGAGGTCAGATAGGCAGTCGCTCCATGTAAAATACTGGTGTTCAGCTGCATCCGGTTAGACTGGAAGCCGACCGCAACATAGTAGGGAAAAGGTTAGGTAGAAGATGATGATTTCTATGTATTAAGTTTTTATGTAACGATATTTAATCATATTTCTCGATTTTTAATAATATTTGAGTAGAAATCAGTTTTCAATCAAGATACTATGTGCTACGTTCTGAAAGATTATTCGCAGTCCAAATCAGAATGTAGGTCTTAGACAATTGAAAAAGAAAACTTTGTTGCAGTTATGTTTGTTACATCCAAATCACTTATGTCCATAATAATGTCAGCACCAGAACTTGAACAGACCATTACGTCGACACAAACTTATACATTATAATAGGTACCTAATCCATCCATTTTAGGTTTCAAATATTAAAGGCGTTTAGGTGTAAGCGCCAGGTTGCCCGCGAAATTCAAATTTTCTTAAGTTTTTTGAAATTTGCAGGTATTATGTTATATCAGGTTGTATGTCAAATATGGTTCGCGACCATAACATGTAGATATGTATTTATCGGATGATTACGGGAGGTCAATTGACAACGAAACGCAAATGTGAAGTTGGCGCGCTTCGACAGTCTAGCCTGACGTTCGTGCGAGTCGACGAGAGCGCTACAGCGGATGGGCGCAGCTCCCTTGACCATCCGACACCCGTCAGGGTATATGTTCTGTGATCGGACATGGCACGGACAACAAGTACCTAGAAACTGTCCAACGTTTCGTTTTATAAATTTTGTGAAGTTCAAATATAACCTAAAAATCAATAATCATCTTCAGAGTTTTTCTTCTCGCCCGCAACACACATCTACACCCAGTAATAATGTTCAACGGTGAAGAATCCAGCTACAATCGGCCTCCTGTCCCGACATATTCATAGAATGATATAAAACCTACAACCCTATAAGTAATAATAAGTTCATATAAAATTCTATTGAATGATAATTTCATAAATTAAATGATAAGAACTTAGACGGTTTAGTTGATGATTTTAATGATTATAATTCTGTAAATACATACTTGTTACAATCGCAAATCATATTTTCTTCAACATACAACCTAACATTGACCTGCAAATTGCAAAAAACGTAAGAAAATTTGAATTTCATGGGCAACCTGGCGCTCCCCTTAATCATACTAATCACTCGGACAGACGACGAACTAAATTCAAATCGCATCGGTTCTACGTCAATATTCAGGGTTTTCCTGAGTGGTATAATTAGAGCGCTGCCAGTGAAGGGTGACGTCCACAGGACAAATGACGCTTCGAATAATGGAGTAGGTGTACGGTAGTACACTTCTTGAATATTAAGTGACAACCCTGTGCAGTTTTGAAGGAAGGAATTTGGTATTCGTGGGTTGGTGTTCGATTTACCTTTGTTTTCTTTTAAAGATGGAGTTTATCTTCAAGATTGTTCTGGCAAGTAGAAAAAAAATACTTTAATGCAACTTCATACAAGACGCTTAATTGTATATTTATTTATACAAAACTAGTTTTTGACCGCGGCTTCGCCCGCGTAGAGGTCGAAAAACCCCATAAAACCTTCTCCATGAAAAATACATAAATGTGTCCACTTTCATGGTGATCGGTCGAACGCTGCCGAAGTCTTTAAGCTCAAACAGATAAACCAAACCAATATGCATATAGATTTTTCTTCTAAAGATTACTCGCGATAAAAGGTACATAGTAAATGCGTTCACAAAGATAATAACAAATAAGCAGATGCCTTTTAAACTGGAATTAAAATAGGAGATTATTTTATTACTTCAAAATTGCTGTATTAACTTGGTCATAAAAGCGATGCTTTAACTAAAAGTGGTTTCTCCTTTGGTTTAGTTTTATAAGCCACAGATAAGTAAGATACAGAAGGCCAACTTTTTTTTTTAAATTTGTTTTCATGTCAATAATAGACATTGGAAATCAACTAAGCTTGTAGGTATTTCGGGCTTCAGCACAGCCTATGATATCGCAATCTACTGCTGGACTATGGCTCTTCCAAGTTGCGACTCAACACCCAGGAGGTAATTGCGTAATACACTTACAGTGACAATTCCTTTTATTTTGACAATAACTATTCACAGCATTAATGGCGTTGCTTCCGTTGTCGAATCGCAGACGAATTATTTAAACATGAGAAGCAATGGATTGTGAATTTCCTCCAAAATCCTTAATAAGATTGTGATTCAAGTGCTGGATTTCTTCAGTCTGTCCCAGCTGCCATTTAAACTAGCTGGATTCGCTCTACGATATGTTTGCTTATTGCATGATGTTCAGTCTCTGTTGATTAACTACTCTTGTTTCTTACCTTCTGTTCCTATGTGTTTCTGTGTAAGCCGTCAGTTGTTCTCCATTATATTTTATAAGTAAACTGAGGGATAAAACTCGTAAACTGACAGCTATAAACTAACAAATTTTTGAGTTGTTCAACGTGGCGGACCGCAGAATATTATTAACAACTTTTATTACCAAATGCGTCTCGTAAAATGTTTTATTTTCTGATATTCATAAACAATATCGTGCCTGTTTGTTACTTTATGATTGATGTTATAGTTTTCTGTCTACTTTCTTTAATATGGTTGTTTTTGATGAGCTTTGGATTATTATTTATCTTCTTGCCTTTTGATGATGTGATTTTTGATTATTTCATTTATTTTGAGTGCCAAAATCAGTAAGTTCTATTATCTTGCTCCTGATAATTATTTTATAACAATTATCCTGACATTATACGTAGGCCACCGAATTTTAAATAAAGCATTCATTCTTAATGCGTCATTTCCTTCTAAATAAATTGTATAATGGATCTGGAGAAACTCGCAACATCGTCGTCGACGTTAATTGACACACTCGACAAAATTAGCAGAATTTTAGATACCTACATAGGTACCTACATTCCCTACATACATTCTACGAACCAAGCTCTTTCCAATAGCACTCAAAACCTCAACCTAACCTTCCTATAGAAAGTAGAAACTATTGAGTTGTACTTGTACCAAGTTCAGTCGTAAAGCTTCAACTGTGAATTCACAGATGCGACGAGTACAGCTTAAGTGAAAAGTTTGACGTTACGCTCGTATCACGTAACTTGTAAAATAGAACGTCGGACAGCGGCTTTTTTGTTCACAGAATACTTACAATAAAATGAAGCCAGACGCAGTAAATGTTGCGAATTAAAATCATAACAAATGATGATAATATTTTTAAGTGTTATGACTCAATATTTATTTTAATTCGTAATTATGCAATCAATAATGTTAACACTGACTTAGTAGTCTCTGACATAATGTCCTAATAGTAACTAATATTTGCACGTCACACTTGGCAGAAAGGGTTGACACCGTTGACTAAACTTAAGATCCATATAACGTACCATATTCAGACAAATAAATGATTAAGATCACATCATCTTCATCAGGTTGGTCATTAGGTTAGGTTTTGATTTCAACTCACATTTTCAGATTGTCATCGCAATCAAATTCCGCTTACCATTTTAAGATTAGATCGAAGAAACAAAAGACTGTAAGAATTACTACTAACATCTGTATACACACACTTACTGGTTGGTTTATTTTGAACATCTCTTGCATGCTGACAATTTGTGTTGTATGTATTGAAGTCATGTGTGAGCAAATAAACGATAACCTCGTCTCATCTTATCTTAAGTAAATTTTGAAAGATCACTCTTCCAAAACTCACTTGAGATACAATGAAAATTCTTTTGTAAATGCTATTTAAAGACCAATGTTAGACCTCCATTCACTTACTACTCCATGTGAGCTCTTACTTCACTGTACTGCAGTTTGCACTGACGAACTTAACTAGTCTTTTATGTTAAGTCTTTTGTTACGAAGATTTATTGCTCTCTTTGAAGTTACGGACTGTGATCTTGGACAAGCATTATCTACTTTCAGTGGTTGTGGTTTGAAATAATATATAGAACTGTCGGACTTAATATTAACATTAGAAAACATTCAGGTTTTATTCGTTGAATCGTGAACGTTCTTCACAAATCTGCAATACATAACTGTCCTTATGTACTTAGCGTTTTTCGGTTCGTATCGAGTCAAGTTGAGTTAAAGTCGAATCGTATCGAGTCATATTATGGCACTTGCTATTAAATAATAGTTTCAAAGGGTCTAGGACTAAACATCATACCTAATCATCTGCCTAGCTTTTGCCCAACTATGTTACGGTTGGCTTCCAGTCTAACCGGACGCAGCTGAGTGTCAGCATTTTACATGGAGCGACTGCCTATCTGACCATCACAACCCAGTTACTAGATAGTACGAAACCCTTTGGTAAGACTTGTCAGACTTTCGGGCTCCTGAAGACCCGTAACGACTGTCAAAGTTCCACGAATAACAGCCGGGACCAATGGCTTAACGTGCTTTGGGAGGCACGTAGGGGTATCGGTATGTAAAGATGGTCACCCATCCACGAACCGACCCCGGAAAGCGTAGCTTGAACTTTTATTATATATTATAATTATTTTTATTATATATTAAAACCTATGAAGTTGCCGTTTTACAATATTGGTCATTTGAAACATAATTTATGTATGGCTGGCAATCAATTCTAAATTGGAAATTGGAATTCTTTTTTCAAATTCAGTCATTTGTTTATTGTTTTGTTTTCACTGCATTTACATGTATCTTTTTTATCATTAGGGACACGATAAAAATACGAGTAATTATGGAATACGAGTTTCCCCGCGGCAGCAATGCCGCACAAACGGCTCGCAACATTAATTACGTGTACGGAGTGAACACTACAAACGAACGCACGACTCGTTATTGGTTTGAACGCTTCCGACATGAAAATTTAGATATAAAAAATTAAACCCGTGCTCGCCCAAAAACTAAAGTCAACAAGGCGATAGATGAAGCTGACGGTACCTACTCAATCTACGGCTGAGTTAGCAGCAGCTTTCAACGTTAGCATCAAAACATTATTGATCCATTTACGTCAAATTGGCAAGGTAAAAATAGTTTATAAGTGGGTGCCGCTTGGTTTGGCTTTTATTATTTACTAACGAGAAAATGTTCTTAATGTTGTGGCGTTGCAACCGCTGCCAGCGTATCTTAACCTGATCGATCGACCCATGCGGCTGTTTTAGCTAACTAAACAATGAATCAAATATTGTTCTCGTTTAGTTAATGAGTATATAATGGTTATAAGACTTTAAATTGTGTGAGTTTATTCTTCTGCGATATATTCTTCACCAGAGAAGTTTTGCCTATTGTACTAGCTACAATACCCTTTAAACCAAAACAACTGAGATCGTTAGCAGATATTGGTACAATTTTATTTTATTTGTTAGGAATAACAAAGAGCAGTATATTACACAGTAGGCGTACAATATAAAACTTGCAATAAAAGTAACAAATACACTACTCAAGACGTTATCCACAGATTACAATACAGAATAGCTAGCTGTTAGCAGAGCAAGTTAAAAAAATACTTAAAAAAAAACACTTATTAACTACTAGGGCTATCTCTTAAAATAGTTGTAATCTCACTCTTAAATACAGCTTTGCTGAGAAACATAATATCAGTAGAGCGAAACTGTTTATTATAGGTGTCAACCGAGCGATGTAACGGTGAGCGAGTGCCTGAGTTCGTTCGACAAAACGAAGTAGCAAATAGGCGTCTCGAACAATGGTTCCAGCGACCTCTTTCACAAATACCACTATGAGGTAGTAGACGTATGTTTACTTCAATATTAAAACCATTTTGTATACCTAATATTTGTAAACAGTGGGTTCCTAATATACTAATATTTTATTTTTTAATAACTTCCCAACTTTTTACATCAAATATCATGAATTTTTCATATCATACACATATCAAATGCTAAATTAACTGCGGCAGACGTAATGAAGCCTCAGCTTTCATGAAATTCAGTTATATGTAAATTACCTACGCTCTCATTTACCTTTTAATTTATGAAATGCATTATTTTGCTCGACGCTCACACTATCCGAGTTTATTAAACAGCATATTGCGTATACTTCTATTTCTAATTTGGATTTGGGAAAATAAAATAGCTCTATATTGATAGTGTTCTCTGAAGCCTTTTTTTATTGAAGATGGGTTTGCTCTTGACTCTGGTCTAGGTCAGTGGTGACAGAGACAGAGTTGACGATTGAGTGAGTTTACCCAGAAGAAGCCTGTTCACTCTCACTTTGAAGAGATTAGAGTTGTATGCGGTCGGAAACACAGACGCAGGTAGAGAGTTCCACTTTTTGCTGCTCTTTTGCTTTTACCTGCTTCTCATAAACGTGTACTTACTAATTTCCACACCTACCATTCGTATCTGTAGTAAAAGGAAAATAAGAGGCGGTGGGGGTTGGCGATGTGATACCCCCGTGCCTCGGAGAGCAAGCATGTTAAGCCGTTGGTACTGCGCCTGATCTCTCTCCGGTTGTGTCGGATTGCCGTCCCATCAGACTATGAGAGTGAGGGAAGAGTGAACGCACCTAGGTCTGCGCACACAATAGTGCACTACAATACCTCCCGTGAAGATGGCTTGTCTCCATTGAGATTGGCTGCCATGGCTGAAATTCGGTCTGGAGAATGAAAGCCGGAGATATTACCTGCTTATTACTTTATTACCTCGTACAAAATCTGATAAGTCGACTGTGGAAGGATTTTTAAAATAATATTCGGTTACCAAATGTGGTCGATTTTCTACAAAGGAGACGAGCAACATCAATAATTCGCTCGATTCGTATTTAAGTGACCGAAATCAAAATCAGTCTTACATGAGGTAGATACACTGTCATCTTTAATTCAACGCCATCTGTGACATACTCTAAGTAACTCTTAAAAAGTTAGGTTAAGTTAACTATGCATCAAACATTTTGTAACATTTATGTCCAAATAAACAGCCGAAGTCGTAATTGCAAAACGTTTTTTTGCGATTTGCCAAAAAACTAGTATTTTTAATTCGATCACTTTAAATCTTCCTAGACCTTTCGAAGGCGTTCGATACAGTGTCTGTTCCTCTACTTCTTTCTAAACTTGAGTCCATCGGAGTGCGAGGAATCGCTCACGACCTATTTAAAAGCTTTCTGACTGATAGGATGCAATGCGTTAGGATAGGGGAGTATACTAAGCGAGCGAATTCATCTCACGTTGTGACTGTTTCAGTACCTAATGTAGTACGTCACCAATTGCATACTTCATCATCAACATTGGTAGCCCTGTTCCAGCCACTGTTGAGTATAGGCCACCTCCCTTTTCTGCTATGCTTCCCTGGTCTGTGCGAGTCTCATCATCATACTCAGTAAGGGTGTATACCTAAATGTATATTTACCTCTCTTTTACCCATCAATAATCATGAACCAAGCACATTGATTCGAATGCTAACGATAAAAAAGGTTTTCGAAGAACTCTTGGAAATAATTTATATTTATGAAAATAAATAAACGGAATAATAATAATATGAGACAACATCTACACAAGGTCTTCAGGTCCCGAACTAGGTAGAGCCTGTACTACGGTAACCTGATGACTGAAATACATACTTATATACATATACACACCCAGACACAGGTCAAACCGACATGTTCATGGACACAATGTTTGACTTGTCCGGGGATCGAACCCGGGAATAAATAAATAATAATATAATATCTAATTTTACTAAGGTGTTTATGTTATAAGCTCTTATAAAGACATAGTGGCTGCACTATTTCATCTCCTTGTTAAGTGTATTAGCTTAATATCCCACGTCGTAAAACGCAAACTGGGTTAAACATGGGACCGCAAATCTCTTAGAGGATGGACCAGCAATCTCTCAGTAGGTACTTACTTGTCAGATTGACATACATTATTTAAACTGTATGTCACCGCTACGTACGAGTACGGTTTGATACATCTTGTAGGTACTATTTCTACTTAAATTAATTATTTATGTAATATAAAAAAACAAAGTTTTTGTTGAAAAGTTAAACCCTTCGGTTATGGAAAAGGTTAAAAAGCGCAAGTTGTAGGTAGTGCCTTGCAAGTTTTTCATCGCTTAAGGGGACTACATGTCCTAAATGCAAGTTGTATAATGCCTAAATGTATATGATACACTGCAGTAAACAAAATCAGAAAAAAATATAATATTCTTCAGGATATATGCTAGTTAGATAGTGTGTTCAAAACATAATACAACTAATTTGGTACGATAGAACAAAGTCACGAAAATACCTCTAAATATTTCTTTTAACGATTAAAACATATTAACGTGATTTTGTTTTCATTTTTAGTCCCATCAATAGATTTTTTGTAATTGCTTAATATTTTGCAATAAATTACCAGCTTTGTGTCAGCGCGCTTCTCTTTTTTTTTCTATGCAGTCCGACAGTGACCGCGCTTTAGCTGTTGTTAGCTTCTTAATAAACTTCATGTTGAGAAGGGTGAAATTCACATAGGAATTTAAAGTAGCTATCTATATCAGGAAATCAGGATGGCAACCAACTGATTATCCTTTAAAGCTAAAGTTCGCGAGCACATTCGCAAGAAGAAGATTTCGGAAGATTCGCGGTAATGTTTTCTCATTGTTTATCTGGTTTGTTTTTAGTATATTCTTGTATTTGTGTACATTTATTTGTGTTTATATTTTAATTTATAATTAGGCATACCTATTTATTTTCTTAATAGGTTTATGCGTATCTATAAATTTTAAAATATTGATTCTTAAATGTTCGTTATAAATTTCACCTACCACCTGTTCGTCTCTGCATCACCCAAAGGTTGACTGGTAGAAATGCCTATGGCTTCAAGTCCGCCTCTGTACATTTGCTTGCTTAAAGTATTGAATTAATATATGCCACAGTAAGAGTGGTTACATCCCTAGGGATATAATCATATACCGTAATTCGAAAGCGGTTCATAACTGCCGTACTAGGAATGTAGCTATGATACGAGCAGATCTAGTTATACAACTATCTTACTAGACTAATGTAGTGAAATAATTATTATAAGTATATATTTTCATTGATTTGCACAACCGGTTACTCATTTTAAATAAAATGATCCAATCGAATAACTTTGTTTTTAATTACTCAATCGTCACAACCACAACAAACAATGTTTTCAAATAATACACAATACTCAATTCTTTATTGCATTCCATATGTATTACATAGATGGTATAACAGAGTTAAAGATCAATATGGACCCTTTCGGGCACAGCACAGGTTACATTAATAAAAACAATCTGTTTTTATATTTAGACATAGAATCAACAAATATAAACATCAACTGAAGCCCGCGACGACGTGCAAGTCCGCGGGGAGCGCCCCGCACTCTGCAGCCCTCTTTTACAATCATTTCACTATTAATCTAGTAATATTACTAGATCGTGCTCATATCATAGTTATATTCTTAGTAAGATAGTTATAAACCGCTTTCATATAACTATATTACGGTATATAGCTATATCCCTAGGGATATAACTATATCACGGTTTAAGCCATCTTACTGCAAGATATACGAATAACTCCCATGTCACCAATGTTACGTCTGATGTAGCGTCCAATTTTTCTGGTACCTGTATACCAGAAAAATCGGACCCTAATATGTGTCTTTTTCGAACGTTGTTTAGTTTCTACTACCGATCAAATCAATGATTTAAATCAAAATCAAAAATCAAAAGTAATTAATTTAAACTAGGCTGAGAATTAGCACTTTTTGAACGTCAACACTACACGCCCTTAAAACGCCCGCCCTCCACCACTTCCTAGTGCTTTTGCTGGGAAGAATAAGTGGCGCAACATTAAACATGAAGGACCCTGCATATGTCATAAATTCATAATAGAAAGTGACTCACATCAAAACAAAACGTACTGTATACGCAAAGTTTGCGTCCAGCTGTAGACGCAAATTATCCTACTTCACTTACATGCTTCAACCTTCAAACGGGCATAATCTTTGACAGTTGCATGCATTTATAATGCATTAATAGGAGCAAATTGCGACCGTACATGATTCTTAATAGCCTTCCAATTAGTCGATGTCGGTAGTAGTAGCTACATAAATAATTTTCCATAATGCCTTTAGTAGTATTGATTAGGTTTGACATGGAAGATAACCGCATTATTCTTTGGAAATATGACGATTCATTTATTTATTGGTCAGTCTCGCTAAACTTTTTCGTTATTAATAATTTATTAGGATCAGAGATTTTTTTATTTAATTCTGACCTTTATGGTTAGATACTGTAAAGACTAGCCTTTGTGGCATTTCCATGCAGCCTCCGCGAGTATTTTATGTGTTGGATAGCATGACATTATGAGATAAATTAACGCTATTTCGTAGATAGAAAATAATAGAGACTCACCTTAGAGATCTGACAGAGCGCATCGTCATGTTAAATGTTATACAGGGTTACTGGTAACTCGACGTATTCGCTGCAGGACGTCATAGTGGGGTTAAAACGCAACAAATTAAGCCACCAAAAATGTTCTACCAAAGTTCAGTATTTTTTTGGAGATAGTTAGATTTTTAGTTTTTTATGATAAATCCCAGATTAAATCATTTGAAGCCAATTTTAAAATGATTTTCGGCGCGACTGTACTGACATTAATGTTATTATCATAGAGTTGATGCCGTAGCAGATATTTGTTAATAATGAAAAGTTCTAAAATGCCTAAAACTGTGGCAAAGGTCACTAATCAAACATTTTAACGTTTGTGATTTTTGCCATTACTTCATATTAAAATGGTCTAGTGCAAAAAAAATACTACGTCTGATGTACAAATGACTAGGAAAATATTCTTGTCTTAGCAGCTATTCAAAAAGGTATCATTGTCAATAATTTTTGACTGACCGGTTGGCGCAGTTGGTAGCGACCCTGCCTTCTGAGCCGCTGGTTCCGGGTTCGATCCCCGGACAAGTTAAACATTTGTGTGCATGAACATGTCTGTTTGACCTGTGTCTGGGTGTGTTTATGTATATAAGTATGTATATCAGTCATCAGGTTACCGTAGTACAGGCTCTGCCTAGTTCGGGACTTGAAGACCTTGTGTGGTTGTTGTCCCATATTATACGAGTATAATAAAAAAAATATAGGTATATACTTTTGCATGTGTGACAGGGAAGAGAAGAGTTTTATGGGGAGCATGTAAACTTGCAAGACAGTCAACCTATTGTTTTCGTATTCGTATTATTCAAATTTAAATACAAAAACAAGTTTATTTTTTAAACTTAGGGCAGGAAAGCGCCCTTTGCAATTTTTTTGGATGTGACTCAAGGTCGACTAGTTTTTCCCTGCGCTTTGTGATTGTTTACTATTATTCATTCGGCATGACACGGGGTGGAACTTCGCAAAATCTGGTCGTCAGCGTTAGTTAGTTTCAACTCAACGTCGCACAAGCTCGTGTTTTGTGCGTTTTACCTGGCTATTTCCCTAACTGCTGCCGCGTATCTTGCTCTTGTGTTGTGCCTTTATAAGTGCTGACTATGGCTGCGTATTCTAATCCTGAATACGCTGACATAATGTACTGTTACGGACTTTGTGACGGTAACGCTGCTGAAGCGCGGAGAGAATATCAACTTCGCTTTCCCAACCGCTGAGTCGCTCACGTTTGTGTCTTCGGATTGACTTATCGGCGATTATATGAAACTGACAAGCCAAAGAAGCAGGCAAATTGACACTGGTCGTTCCCAGAGATACACGGCTGAAGATGAGGAGCTAATTCTTCAACGTTTTATTGACAACCCCAGCATGTCCACAAGGCCGCGTTCCTTGAGGCGGCGGCCAGCCCGCTGGTTGAACGCACCCCAAAGGGTCATGGCCACCCGACTGGTCCGGGGATACCGTACGGTCTCCGGTGAGGCGGCGACCTTCTTGCCGGATTACCGCCATGGGATCTGGAGGCAAAAGTCCTCGCGCACAAATGTGCGCGAGGACTTTTGCCTCCTTAGGCCTCGCGCCACTCCCAAATGGGAGTGGCGCGAGGAGGCGAAACGCCGGGGCATAGCTCCGCTGCCGCGAGAAATCACGGTACAGCGGACAGAGCTCCGGCGGGATCTCAGGGTGGCATGGGGAGTACGATTGTCGCAACCCAGCGCTGGGCACGACTGCGGCGATAAGTCCCCTCTTTGAGGAGTGGCTAGAGAGGTGCCACGGCGTCCTCACCTTCCGCCTGACGCAGGTCCTCACCGGACACGGTTGCTTCGGGAGGTTCCTGTTCCAGATAAGGTGGGAGGATACGCCCGGGTGTCACCATTGTGTAGATCGCCCGGAGGACACGGTGGAGCATACGGTGGAGGTCTGCCCGGCTTGGGCGGAGCACCGCCGTGTCCTCGTGGAGGCGATTGGCGGTGGCGATCTCTCGCGTCCGGCCCTGGTCCAGGCCATGGTACGGAGCGATAGGGCATGAGAAGCCGTCATGTCCTTCCGCGAAGCAGTAATGCTCGCGTAGGAGGAGGCGGAACGCGTGAGGGAGAAGCAAAACTCGCGCCCTCACGCCCCTACTCGCCGCAGGAGACGCCCTGGGCGTCGGGAATCCCAGGCCGATTCCCAGCCACCGTAGGCGCGGGCTTGCGGACGGCGAGCAATGGGTAGCTCGCCGTCCGTTAAGGACCAGGCCCGGGTCGATGGCGCGTTGAGTTCCACGCGCGCCTCAAAGAGATGTCAGCACCAATGACGGGGTCCGCTAGGGCCGATGCCTGCCAGGGTTGCGGAAAGTCCGACAGGGTTACCGTGGCCCCTGGCACAGGCAACTGAAGGAACACTGGTGGGTTTAAGTCAGTAAGAGTCTGGCACGTCCTCTCGCTCCGTCCAGAATGGGAGAAGTTATTTGATAATAACCCACCCTCAAAAAAAAGAAAAAAAGCGCGTAAGCTTGGTATGTCACAGTGGAAAGTCTGGTCTGTAGTACAACTGTCTTCGTCAATCTTCGTTCCACCAACAATCGTCTTCTACGATGTCCTTCTCACCGTTCTGGGTTCATTCATTCTTCTTTCTTTGTCCAGGCGGTTTTTCTTTGGAATGCGCTCCCTCTGAAAATCAGGACAGCAACCAGTCGGTTATCTTTTAAAGTGAAGGCACGTGAACATATCCGTCAGAAGTTGGCTGAAACATCCAAGCGCTGAGTTGCTGGATTCGTTTTCTCCTCTACCGATCGTTATTTCTCCTGACCAAGGTTTATTTTGTTTATATGTATGTATCTATATATTAGTATTTTTTCTTGTATTGTATAGTCATTTCCGAGCTATCTATCCCGTATGTTGCACCTGCCATGGTATATCTCTGCATCACCCTAAGGTTGACTGGTAGAACATGCCTCAGGCATTAAGTCCGCCTTTGTACAGTATTATTTTTTACTTGTACATAAAGTTTTAATAAATAAATTGTCAAGCCTACATACCACTACCAATCCGTCCAGTCAATAAAAGATCTTTTCACACCACCTGCTCGAAAATGTCAAATTATATGTCAAGCAACCTTAACCCAAAGTGAGTCATTAGTGGCCGGGGGCACAGCCGGTCAATAATGTTGTACTGGATTTCATTATGACCCGCTGGTCAATAATGTGATTTGAATTTGGAATCTCACATGCTCAGCTAAATTGGCAGTATAGTACTAACAAACACCCTTTGGTGCCAGAAAGAGGAAAACTATTCTCGAAACCCTTACTACGCGTGGATGATATTCTCGATTTCCTACAAAATCATAACGACTGCTTCTTCATATCGTTGCCATTTATTTAATAAATACTTTGTTGTTCGTACTATGGCTATTATTTTCTCACAGTAGGTGTAAAAAGTAGAGTATCCTCCTCTGGGCTGAAGGTGTCTTTGCCTTGGGCTAGCTTGCATCCCTCGCTGCATTCAGGATTCTTGTATTAACTCCCTCGCTTCGCTCGTGAGTTAAATCCCGAATCCTTCATTGCGCTCGAGATTCAATATGACGCCCGTGACATAAGACACAACTTTAGCCCCTCGGTGCATAATCTACTATTATTTATTATTAGAGAGATTTATGCTAAGTGCCGACGCCGATGCCGAAAACTTAAAAAAAACATTCTGTGGACCGATGAGTCATGTTTGACCGTGATGGTATCACAAATTGCCGCATCTTACATTAATGGGTACCGAAGGCAGACGGAAACCGTAAGAAACTGAAACCAACCGCATCTCCGCATAGGTTTTCGCTTAATGTTTGAATGGGTATTATCGATGACAAATTAATTGGCCCACATTTTTTACCCCGACCGAATACTAAATGGGAACTTTATATATGAAGAAGAAGATTTCCTAAGAAGTCATTTAGCAGCACTGCTGACGCAATCGAAATCTATCGTGTAATCGATCTTTTACTCCGAAACATGGCAACCGAGGAGGTAACTTATCAAAGGTTTTATTTAAATTTCGAACTGGCTTGGAATTAGAAAGCTGTTTATTGAAAAAAAACCTAAAGAACACTTCAACCCGTGAAAAATTATTATTGTTGTTAGTTGTTCGTCGTTGATTTTGAAAAGTAGGTAATTGTAATTTAATTTTTGCGCATTATTTGAGAAAAGTACTATACAATCCTTGGCCACAACTGGGCATTGATGGACTTACGTATGTGTGCCTCGGCTTCGCCTCGGCCCACATTTACACGTTCGTCCATCAATGCCTCTTTTGCTGGCCGCTGCAGTAATGTGCTAAAATTTCAGTACAGTCGCGCCGTAAATCTTTTTTAAATTGCCTTCAAATTATAAAATTTAAAAGATTTTTCATAAAAAAAAAACTAAAAATCTAACTAACTCAAAAACTACTGAGCTTCGGTAGAACATTTGGTGACTTAATTTGTTGCATTTTAACCCTACTTTGAATTCCTGCGAATACGTCAAGTTACCAGTAACCATGTAGATAAATTTGATTGAAATAATTACGTTTGAAATACTGAATTCTTATAATTATTCGACCCGGTTTTTATTTATTTAACACTTTAAGCACACAAATGTACAGAGGCGGACTTAATGCCATAGGCATTTTCTACCAGTCAATCTTTGAGTGATGCAGAGACAAACAGTGGTAGGTGCAATTTATAATGATAATTTAGGATTAAATAATTTTAAATATTTAGACACGTAAACTTATTTAGACTATAAATACATATAATATATATACCTAATTATATACCCGGTTCTGTTAGCGGGCCTAGCGTTAACAATACCAATAGGTACTGTAGGGTTATAAAGACTTTCTAACACACAGATAAACATTGACGACCATGTTACTTTAGATTTTATGTTTTCGGTAAGTAATTAGTTTTTTCCTCTTCTAGTAGTAATAGTTCCTCTTTAGTAGTTCTTCTTGGATTAATTCATTCCAACGACAAATTAGCCAGTGAATCGTGCATTGAAGTGACAACCAGTTTTAAGACCACAATCTCATGTTCCGTACATCTCCAGGCCACAATAAAAAACACTCTATAAATGGATTCATTACATTTCTTTCATTCATTTTCATTCAAATTAGCGCCTTGTGGTATACGTAATGCAATTACTATCAACTAAGATTGTACTGCAATAGAGATATACACGGTGACATTTGAATCACAGTTTTGCTAGAACAAACGTTGTTCAGACCATGGTCTACAACCATTCTATAGCATCCAATAGAAAAAAAACGTCATTGGTTTAAAAAAAACACAAAAACGGCAATGTTAAAAATGTCGGGATTATCGTTACGCCCTACAACACAGACATTGCGGCTGCGCTCGCGTCTTGAATGTAATATCGCTACCGTGATGAGTACTTTGAAGTTACGGTTAATGTTTCAAACATTATTACACGTTTGAGCAACATAAGACTAATTTGAGAACTTCTAGATTAGATTGTTTTAATAACATATTTGATGCTGTAGAATGGTAGTACGTACACCATGGTCTAAACAACGTTTGTTCTAGCAAAACTGTGATTCAAATGTCACCGTGTATAATAATATGAAACAGATTAGCTATAGTTATTATGTGATGGTGTGTTCCCTAAATTTTTTCAACATTTTTTTATGTTTCTACATAACATCTTGCCTGTGATACCAGAGGGGTTAGGCAGAGGTGTACACCCACACTTCGCCAGTAGTAGACGGCACGGTTGGCGCAGTGGTTAAGCGATTGACTGCTGCGCTGCGTGTCGCGGTTTCGATTCCCGCACGGAACAAATATTTGTATGATCTACAAGTAGTTGTTCCTGGTCTGGCTGTTTGTGTAGTGAGTTTAAATGTTTGTAAACGCACCCACAATACAGGAAAAATTCCTATATAAAAAAAATAAGTCCCATTTAAAAGGGGGTGAGACTCCGGGCTTGGTAATGAGAAATTCCAATACGCCAGCGCAGAGAGCAAAGGGCGCTGACTACCTTGTTTTCATTCCTTGATTCTTCCTCTTCCCCTGGTTATCTAGCCCCCCACTTTCAGTACATTTGCGCCAACCACAATAGAAATCTACGTTCTTCACACAATCGTCTTCTTCAATGTCCCACTCACCGCACAGACTTCATTCACTCTTCCTTCTTTGTTCAATCTATCTCTCTGTGGAATGCACTCCCCCAGGAAATCAGGATAGCAACCAACCGATTATCCTTTAAAGCTAAAGTTCGCGAGCACATTCGCAAGAAGCTGGCAGTATCATCACAACGGTAATGTTTTCTCATTGTTTGTCTTATTTGTATTTAATATATTAGTGTATTTATGTACATTTATATTTGTGCTTTTTATATAATTAGGTATATATATTATATTTATAGTCTTAATAGGTAACTAAGCAGAAAATATATGAAATTAGCATTAAGACTCCGATCGGGACACTACCCATCAGCAAAGTTTGCGTTCTTGATGAAGAAAATCGAATCACCAAATTGCATTACTTACGTGTAATAAAATCGAAGACGTACAGCATCTGTTGATGGATTGTGTTAAAAATAAGACTGAAAGAGAAAAATTGGAAAGAGAGAATTGTTTGAACCGGTTAGATATTGGCTTAATTCAGACGATATTGTCATACCCAAAGTCAGATCTAGCAAAACAACTTTGTAGCTTGGCGGTGGTTCTGAACCCATAATATAGAGTATTGTGGGTTCAGGATTACTGCTAGGTATGTTTTCTGGTGTCTTTCTTATATAATATTTAATGTTAAGGATATATTTTGTACAAGGTACAATGGGGTTGACGTATCCTTGTGGATAAAAACCCCAAAATAATAAATAAAGACAAAAAAAAAAAAACTAATGTTCGCGAGCACATTCGTAAGAAGCTGGCAGTATCATCACAGCGGTAATGTTTTCTCATTGTTTGTCCTATTTGTTTTTAACATACTCGTGTATTTATGTACATTTATTTGTGCTTATATTTATATATAATTAGTTATAATATGTATTATATGTATTTATAGACTAAATAAGTTTATACGTGTCTATATATTTAAAATTATTTAATACTAAAATATCATTATAAATTGCACCTGCCACTGTTTGTCTCTGCATCACCCAAAGGTTGACTGGTAGAAAATGCCTATGGCATTAAGTCCGCCTCTGTACATTTGTGTGCTTAAAGTGTTAAATAAATTCCAGATGGAAAAACCCCGTATACACTTTGGTTGACCCGGGAATCGAACCCAAGACCTCATGCTCAGCGGCAGCGCTTGCGGCTACTAGACTAACGAGGCTGCAAGGATTGCCTGTACAATTATAAGTTTATGCTGATAAGTATAATTTTTAGCTAGACTTAATAAATCTTATACACTTTTGGCAACTAAATAATAAATGTGTCCAACTTACATACCTAAATAAAAACACGATTCAGAAGAAATGGATTTATATATCTTGAATTATATATCTTAAAAGTTTTTATTATTCTTTCTATATTTTATTTTGAATCAATAAATCAAAGACAAGTGGGTATACTTTTTGAAATATTTATTTAGTTGGGTTTGAAAATAAAGTAATGACTTAGTCTATAAACCATTTATCCTTCTGTGACAAGGATAAAACACAAAAAAACTATGAAAAATAAAACGACTCTTATTTACTTTTTGTAGCATTTATACAACAGCGAAAAACAGAAAGGTATCTTAGAAAAGCCAAAGTAAAAAAGTCAAGACGGCACTCTTAAGTAATGAAGTAATTGTTCTTTAATTCCACACAAAGCAGCGTGTTGTGGGGAAAAGACTGAAAAGGTTGCTTTTTCGATGTTTCTTGTCTCTTTACCTGGAACGGAGAAAATGGTTTGAAAAGTCTTTTCGCAAAAATAATAAATTATTACTGGAGCCGTTTGAAATTAGAACGGATCTGAATATATTTGAAAACGCCAAAATAGACTTGACTAGATTTGACGGCACGGTTGGCGCAGTGGTTAGGTTTAGAATACTACGGTCAATAAACCAGAAACCAAGCATAGTGATTGTAGATAGTAGAACAATAAAAACCCTTTATAAATTCACCATCGATTCTCATAATTTGTATTTGGATCAAGATAACAATCGACTAAAACCCAATGGAACAAAATGGAACCACGCCGTGTAATCTCCTGTCAAACTATCATACCTTTCCATCACCATCAAAAACATCACACATTGAGCATGACACAACAGGCTCAAAGCAAACAGTTTGAGCCATAACTTGCAAGCAAGCCAGCTACTGTCATCAATGTGTTACAAGGGGCGTTGGCAGCTTAGTAATTAAACCGGACGATATGGACAGACTTGGTCCCGGATGTACGATACAAGGGAACTGGGAAATTAGCTGGGAATTTGTACAAACAGATCGTGAAGTGGGAAATTAACTGGGAATTTGTTCAAACAGATCTGACGCTATGTTGCGTTTGTGGAATGATAGTGGAACTAAAGTGGAGTAGTTTAATTATTGTTGAGCTCTGTTGGCGGTGCAAGTTTATTGCGGTGTTGGTTTATTCTCATCTCAGATTCTCAGTGTAAAGTCTAGAACATTGTTGGAATAGTATCTGAAGTAAGTTTTGTGTATTTATTAGTTCATACTTTAATTTGTTTGTTTGTCAGAAGTTGTTATAAAACTAAGATATTGCAATAAGACCAAACGATACTATGTCTCTCCATAGGTCTGATGGAAGACGATTAACGGTTTGACAATCGTTATGTCCATCTAGGGGCCTCATATGAATCACTCTCGCTACCAAACTGATATTTAGATATTACCAATTTGATAGTCTAGTTATAAGCATCCTATTTCAACCCGGCAGCGCGAAAGAATATGTTCATGAGAAGCAAATCTGCGTAATCATATGTTTTTAACACACACGAAGATGTTACGGTCCTATCTCTAGCCATAAAATCCTGATAAAAATAAATCACAAACGTAATCACTAAATGCATCCACGCATCGCCTGAAGCGACAGATCACAAAGGGGGAACTCACACATTGGCAACAAAATCAGTCCCCTCTTAGTCGTAACACATAATATCATACATATGTGAACGAACAGTCGAAAGAAAAAACATAATTTCCTTAACTTTGTTTTTTTACACATGACTGATGAGGATCGGTGACTGTTACGATATTGGTTGTTTACTTGTGCGTCCTTATGTTTGGTGTTGTTGTGTTTAAAAGCTTCGGTGCGTGTTCTTTTGTTTTATTTGGGCATATATGCATTAGGAATGAATAATGTGATTTATTGTAGTAATGATTGACTTTTTACCATTCCTCATTATATGCTCATCACGACAGGCTTATTAGGATTTTGAGATTGGTGGAATTTGGCAACTTAAAACCCGGAAAGAAATACAGAGTTTTCGCCTATTCTGACCCCAGCCTAGTGGTAGTCGAAGCAATCCATACTAATATTAAAAATTCGAAAGTAACACTGTCTATCTATGTATGTTACCTTTTCACGCCTAAACCACTGAACGGATTTCGATAAAATCTGGCAAGGAGATAGATGGTATCCTGGGGAAGGCCATAGGTTACTTTTTGTCTCAAAAATAATCCTAGAAGGGGCGTAAGGGGATGAAAGTTTGTATGGGAAACTTAGAATTTCTTAAGTTAGGGATATGAAAATTTAAATTTATGCTTTTGGTAAGTAATAAAAAAAAGAAGAAATTAATAAAAAGTAGGATGATTTTAAAATCAGTATGATTATTGAAATTTTTGTGTACCTCTTTTTAAAAGCTTTAAGGAATTGGAAATATAGTCAGAATCCTTGTTGAGGTATTATTTATTTTAAAATGTATTATAATAAATCGGTTTAGCCGCTTAAAAGTAATGTAGGTAATACGTGGTCAATGGCGGCGCTAGAGTATTTGGATATAATATTAAATATTATTATATTAGATAGGTAAAAACCAAATTAATAAGAATAAAAATCAATAAAATTTGCATTTATTATCTGTCTGTCTGTTACCTTTTCACGCTTTAAAGGCTGAATGGATTCGGATGATAGGATAGGTACTATTTATCCCGGTAGCAAGTTCCCGTGGGATATTTCCGACATCCAAGCGGGGTAAGCCTAGGACAGAAGCTAGTTAATAATATATGGCACCCCTCTCTTCACCCATCTTGGGTTTAATCTTAACAGTTTTCTAGTTACCAAAGTAGTATAATATATGTCGCAGCGTCAACACTAATCCGCCATCTTATTTGTGATTATTAGTAACGTCATGTAATTATGACTAATCGGAAACGTCAAGTAGTGCACTCGGGTCAGGTCGAATTATAGGAAGTGACAAAACTGAAATGATGGTTGTCGCTTGTCGGTTGACATTTGATATTTTTGAAATTTGTAAAACGTTATTGTTTAATGGGAGAGCGGACTGAGCCGACTTGGTGTGGAGACGCAATTACGAAAGGTTGTCCTGCAATCCCATATCGTATTCACCGCGTTTCCATTTTGTAATCTTGCATTGCATTGGCCTAATCAAGTCTTATTTTTTAAATCAGTGAACTTAAGTGCATTTATGGACGTCTATAGATACTCAGTGTTTTGACTATAATTTCGGTTACCCATTATGTCCGACCATTCTGATAATCGCTATATATGTATTACATTATTTCAAGATCAATAGGAAGCTGGTTTCACCATTGGTGACCATGACGCATCGGAGCAATGTGTAACAACAATAATATAAAGTTTGGGCTTTAAAAGACACCATGGCCTCTGAGTCGGTTTCGGCATTTCTTCTTAAGGTTCAGTCACCTAAGAAATGCCGGGGTAACCAAATTTTTTTTTATATTGACGTATAGAGTGTCGTAGAATTCATATTCATTGCATTTCAATTCATTGTGCACCAGGCCTGGCTAACTCTTACTGAATGTTGCTTTGAGCCATCTCCACCCGCTGCTTTTCCCCGGTCTCTTTTTGGATTCTACAAATCAACTTCTTCAAAATCATCGACCAACTAACGCATCCACCGCATAGCACATTAACGTCTGAAACCCATAAATATTCATCCTCTGAACTCAACAGACTGGCGCAAGTGGAAATTGAAGGCATTCCACGCTGCCCGCTCGATATATCGAGATATATCTGCGGATATATCGCAGACCGAATGTTATCGACCATCGTTCAATCCGACACCTTTATCTGTATTGTGACTGTGGGTTATTGGATTCAGGAAGAATTTTAGGTTTTTAGTGTCGCGTTTGGTATTGTAGACTCTCAATGTGGAAAACTTCATAGGTTCAAAGTGCTACAAATTTTGACGACGTTAATAACGCCCTACTGCACGTCCATAAGTTGTTCACTGCTAATAATTTAGTATTAAATGGAAAAAAAAACTAACTGCATAAGAGTTTCTTTACCAAATGTCAAAAGTAGTGATTGTAAGATAGTATTGAATCGAGAGAAACTATAATTTGTCGATTAAACTGTTTTCCTGGGGATCACGCTCGGCTCGAGGCTACAATGGGGTCCTCATTTTAAATCTCTGGCGGGACGGCTAAGTTCAGCAGCATATGCTGTCAGAAAAATCCGTCAATTTACTGATGTAGATACCGCGAGCCTAGTCTATATTAGTTACTTTCATAGTAGTCTTACGGTATTTTACTTTGGTGACGGGCTGCAGACGTCAAGTCTATTTTTATTCTGCAGAAAAAAACCATCGGAGCCATATATAATCTGCGCAGGCGTGATTCTCTAAGGCAACTGTTTAAGGTTATTAAGATCATGACGGTACCTTGTCAATATATCTATGAAAACATCATGTAAGTATGTAAGAAAAAAATTAAATCTTTTTAGTAAAAGAGGTGATAGACATAATTATAGTACCTACTAGAAATATGGACCTATTAGTTCTACCAGGTTTCAGAGCAGATAAAGTAGACACATCTTTCATGGGGTACTGCTTAAATTATACCTCCCCTCATACTTCAATTGAATGAGACGAAATTAAAATTTTGTATAAAACGCACACTATGCAGACAGGCATATTATAAGTTGGGGGATGATGTCGCTGATAAAAATGCCTGGCTCAATGCTGGTCCTGCTCCACAACCACAACTAATTGATTAGCATTTGAAAATACTGTTGGAGCTGCTGAAGATTGTAAGACTACCTTTGCTTTGTATAAACTCAATCTCCTTTGTATTATATAATTGCATAGAACAAGTGTGAGTACTATGTACTATCGAGCTACCATCTACCGGGTAATGTCTTTCATTGATTTGAATGTGGCGGCTGATAGATGTCATGCTCACTCAACTGTCTCGCTGACGGTGGCGCGTGTGTTGGATCGTTTAGCTCCCTTCAAAATGGTTGAGCTGAATAATGCTGATCCATGCGTCATGTTCGTGAACGGGCGCTGTCAGTTGGGACTGGTCATCTCTTAGCCGCCACGGCTTATTTTAATAATTTTATTTATGGATTGTTTTGTTTAATTTTCTATTTGCTGTACTCTGGACACTCAACGTGTACGTCTTATTTACATCATTTTCACATATAATTATCTACACCTATATTCAACATTAATGATGTAGCTAATATTTATGTAACAATATAATTTAAAAGAGTGTCCATGGAGTTTCTTGCACGTTCTTCTCCATAGGTACCTACTACGCTTTGGAATGGGCAACTAGCTTCATATTTCTGACTGACCGACCCCTTGATAATTCAAGTGCTTCAAGTTTAATTGAGATAAATGCTTTTAGTTTGAGTACTCTAGTTGTAGGTATCTATGCAGTTCTTGGTTTATTCTACTTTTGAAGCAGCTCGACCAAACTAAGTATGGTTGTAATTACACGTGACAAGATTTTTTGTTTTTCAAGTAATGTAGGGTAAAGATATTATGTTAGATATAATTAAAGATTCAAAAAGCAATAAAAATTAATCTTTAGTTTCTGTAGGTACAGTCAACGACAAAAGTCGACTAACACTTTAGTTTTTATAAACTTAATTACTGAGCTAAATATTTAATTAAAATCGTAACCGAAGCAAAATAAATATAATATTTACTCTTAGCTATTATAGTATGAATTTCAAAAATCCAATGTAAACAACAATTTTGTGTCCATTTAGACTTCGATCAACAATACCGACTAGATATCGGGTCGACGCGGAGCAAGTAATACGTCTCGGTAAATAACAGCGCACTTGAGACGGGAGCTCTTATTATTATTTTCTTATTTTTTTTTAGTTCGTTCGAACACTGCCAATGTAAACACGACTTTATTACTAGGTGCCATGGTTGTAATTAGGTTGAACTTATAACTGGTTTAAACTTTTTTCACGTGGACAGATTTGCTTTGATTTTGTTCGAGACCCGTTACCTATTTGGTATTGTTGATCGAAGAATTTAAATGTGTAAAAGTAGCAGTGTTAATCGACATTTGTTGCTGATTGTAAGTACCTACAATAGATACTACAAAAAACTCTGTAATTAAATATTTTTAGGCCTTGTTACAACAAACGTGACTGTGTTTTAACAGAAAATTCCTTAGACTATTTCATTCGTGAATAGCTAAGGATCCGTCGCTGACCGCTCTAATCAATAGACTATCCGCATCTGCAGTCCTATCCACCATGATTCAATCTGACACCTTTACCTCTTCGCTGGGTATTGTTACCGATGCTACCGTGGTGGTATTGAATTTCAAATGATTTTATTATTAATACAAACTGTACAAGTATTTCATCCGAAAAGGCTTTCATTTGTCCTGCGTTTTGAAATGGACTTTCAATTTCTAAGAAGCTGCAGAATTGCTGGCAATTTTGTTTTTCAATATCAACTTATTTACATTTGCTTAAAGGTATTCAGAAGTTATATTATATCTAACTCTAGCTAGATATAAATGGCTTTGGGTAGGTTCCTCTGGTTAAGAGAAGTTATACCTACATCAATGTGTTACAAAAAAATTGCTAGAGATGCATTCTACCAGCTTTTATGACTAATATTTTAATGTCCAAGCATTACGGTTATGCCTTATTTAAAATTATGCTAAAAAGCACTTCCTCTCTCCTTAACCTTCATCATTTTTTTTTTTTAGTTTTGCTCTTGTTTCATGATTATATGCTTTATGTATTGTATGTAAATGGTAGAACACAGACTACGTGCAGTATTGTCTGGCCTTCTCCCTTTAAATCCATCCAAACGTTGGCTTTAAAATATCGCTTTTCGCCATAAAACGTTGTGTCACCCTATGTAAAATTTCTACTTTTATATCGGTAATCCATATGGTGTACGTAATAAAGAGTATTCTATTTTATAGAACTTACAAAATTGACTACAAACTTCTTATTATTCTTACTAAACAGACAAATTCTCGATCGTCCGGTCGACTTATTCGCCCGAAACGGGCGAATCGACACTTCAATATTTTTTTTCTGTAGGCGACTCGCACGATGTTAATTTATTTGTAGGCTAATCGACAACTCCACAAATATGTATTAGGCACTTGGCATATCTTGAATTTTATGCAATAAAGTTAATAAAAAGTACACTAGAAACTACATAGCTACCAATTATTTTTGTACAAGTTTATGATTTGTTCATCAAATGATTATGAGCAAATCATCATCTGCCTCACCTTCCTGCATTTTCCCAACTATTTCTGGCGTCGGCTTCCAATCTAACCGGACGCAGCTGAATATAAGAGATAATATTTTTTATAAACAAGTAGCGGTTGTAGCGGTATCTACATCGCCACGTGCGAGCTTCGCGTCATACTGACGTCACGCAAATCCTGCATCGCGCAAGCAGAGTTTACCGCGCGCGCGCGCCACCATATATACAACTTCCCGACATCAATCGTCGGGCAGTTGCCCACCAGACACGACACCCGTCTGACCGGAGGATCCTCCCTTTTCTATGGAGGTATGAGTGAACTTTACACCCTGTTCCTCGTGCCTCTATAGAATAATGGGTATTTTTCTTACTAGTTAATAAAACAAAAGTAACGAATTTTACTACTGTATATGTATTGATATTTTTTTTTACCAATTATTATTATAAAATACATTCATTTAACTTGATTTATTTATATATTCTTTATTGTACACCACAAAAAACATAACAACAAAAATTAAATTGAACACTACTTAATATAACGCGCTTATTAGCGTATTAAAATAAAAATGTAATTGTAATATAATGTATTTATTTATTCACACCAATAAGTACAAGATCTTACAGTATTCCAAGACGATATTATACTCACCCATCAAAGTATCTATATCTTATAAAAGATACTTAAACATAAAATTCAACAATAAAAATGAAACTAAAATAATAAAAATTACAATATTTCTTTTTCAAATCTGTATGCCTCCTTCAATGCACCTTTGTGCTCCTGATACACTTTCGGCAGGCTATCGAAGATATCTTCCGACTGCATATTATTTATAATAGCCGGCCGTTGACAAAGGGGCAAACTTTAGTAAATTCGTCCTAGCCCATGGCACATCTAACAAAGCAGGGCGGCGGCGGTGGCGCGCCCCCACATACCCGTCCGGGACACGCAGTTGCAGCGCCTCCAGCACATCTGGGTGGTACACCAGCCCGCGCAGCACCCTCGCCACGTACTTTACTAACGCGACGTTCCTTCTAACCGCCAGCCTAGTGTACCCGACCATGCCCAATACAAACTGACTCATGTACATCAACGGGTAGAATGTGTAAACCACATATTGCTTTAAATATAACTCGTGAATTTATTTTGTATTTTTTCAACCATGAGACTATATTTATCATCATGCGGATTCCATATAGTGGCACTTGTCTCGAGATGACTACGAACTAAAGCATTATAAAGGAATTTTACCACTGCTTTACTTTTAAAATCCGTACACGGTCCTAATATAAAACCCAAATTTCTAAAGGATTTGCTACACAAATCTATAATGTGGTTGCGAAATGACAACTCGGCTACCATATGAACCCCAAGATCACACATAAATGTGTATCACGCGGCATCACTGTGCACCATCTCATACTAATTTTGTAGCGGGACGCGCGCGGGACTGTACGTCATCACAGCCATCACGCAAGATTTGGTCACATTGTAGACCAGTTTGATTTTCTGGCTCCACTGTACCACCTTATCGAGATCCCGCTGAAGTTGCTCATAGTCCGAGGCGCTCGCTACCGAGATAAATACTTTAATATCATCTGCAAATAGCAAACACCTCGCACTGCTCATGACCCCAGAGATCTCATTAACCATAATACTGAATTCCAGTGGGCTCAAATTACTGCCTTGGTTTACCCCAGAAAACGAATAAAATGGTTTTGATTTGTGCCCGGCGTACTCAACGTACTGCCGGCGATCAGTTAGGTAACTCGCAAAGAACTTTAGCAAATGAGGTGTAAAACCTAACGCAGCAAATTTAGTTAATAGAATGTCATTATCCACCATATCAAAAGCTTTTCGAAAGTCAAAGTACGTGACGTCCACCTGCCCTCCAGCGTCCACTACTGGCGCCAAATACAACACAAACGACAGCAAATTACTTCCCGTACCCCGACCAACTCGAAAGCCATGTTGAGCATCATGCAGTAGTAGGCTCACTTGCGTGTAAATGGATTTGTGTAACACTGATTCAAAAACCTTAGCGAACGCCGACAGTACGGCCACCGGTCGATAACCACCGACGTCCGACCCTGAACCTCCATTTGGTACCGGGATAACTCGCGTCATTTTCCATTGATCTGGATAGTGTATTTAGACATTGTTATCTTAAAATGATAATTAAAAAAATATATGTTTGATTAATAAGAATAATAAGTAATTAACGTATTTCGTTTTATTTAAAAATGTTTTCACTTATCACTTATGTGCGCTACTGTACTTTCTTCGTAATTTTATTGCATAAAATTCAAAATGTGCCAATTGTCTAATCCATATTTCTGGAGTTGTCGATTCATCCACAAATAAATTAACTTCGTGCGAGTCGCATAAAGAAAAATGAATATTATTTAAAAGTGTTGATTCACCGTTTCGGACGAGTAAATTAGTGCGAATCGACCAATTAGCCGATAAAACAACCATTCACCATAAACCCACGAAATCTGTACCAATTGCAGCATAACCCTGCGGTTACAACCTATTTTTCTAATTCGTATAACTGTTTATCATTTTCTATTCTTGGTATTTTCACATTATGATTATTATTATTTATGCTAGGCCCTAATTTGGTTATTGGAAAAAATATTCAGTTGCTGAAAAATATGTATTGAATTTATTCGATCTCCACAAATTTTTCATCCAGAATTCTCAATTGGTTTTTCAATAATATTTCTCCTATTATGTTCTGTTTGGTGTACGATATTCGTCGAATTTGGTATGTATTTTTCCCGATTTGCTCTCTCAGCGGAAGTCTTAGCCATTTGTCGGGTGTAATACCCTATTACCAGTATACCAGGTAAAAAGAGCTGCTTCCGGCCCGATTTCCAGGTACCTGACTATACATCAGGCTTGCGAGCTCTTGCGTCGCTACCACCAGTCGCATAGAATCCTTGCGAGTTCGAGACCAGCTAGGCCGTTCTGGTCCGCAACACATGAACTTCAAGGCGCTAGTGATTTCTTCGAGACGTGCTACGCTTTAAGAATACAGTTCGTCAGGATCAACTAGGCGTGCAACGCTTTGAGGCTCCAATCAACCAGGATCGACTTATTACTTTAAAAGAAAGAAGTATTAGAATCTCTAGGGTTACCATTTTGATACTAGTTGATTTTTTACCAAATCTGTTTCTACCAGGATATTTTAGGTTCATCTTTATGATATAATACTCGTATTCATTTGAAAGTTTACGTAATTTAGTAGCTACGAACCTTAAAACCGATTGCAATCGATAACCTGGTTCGGAAACCAAATAAATGTAACAAAAACCAACCATCCGATGTTTATTTATTTATTTTATTATTTATGTACACACAGTAAAATAGATACAGATACGCATAATAGTATTGAGTACAAAGGTACTGCTTATTTCTTAACAAATTTCTTCCAGCAGACCTGCGAAAGAAGAAATGAATAAGAAATATTCCTTAAGTTTTCTCGTGATCTCTTTTCATTTTTACTGAATTACGTATTCAGCAACTTTATCGTTATATTTTGATGCAATTTTTTAAATACTTACTAATAAATTATAGATTAGACGTGTTACTGTCGAGAATTTTCTTTTTCATTTCGCTAAACTATCCACAATTTTTCCCTGCATTTTCATCGTGGCGTAAACGTTAACAAAATATTTGGGCAGCTTTGATACTGACGTACCCTTCGTATTAATCTCCTACAGAGATAAGGAGCATTTCTGTCTCGACAAGAAATGGTAACGTTTTTCACGGAACGAGGGAAAAACTGAAGTATCGATTGCGAAGACATGATTCGACACGCTACTCGAGGGTTCTCGTCTCCAAATGGTTCGAGAAAACGACTTGAAACAGATTTTTATATCCCTTTGTGTTTTATGTTTAATATCATAGCTTTTACGTTACAAAAGATATCGGCAACGGTTCACTTAATTTTCTTTGTGGAATTAATATTTATATCTAGATACTCTCGTTCGTATGTTTATTGTTTGCAAGGACCGGTCGCTTCACAAAAACGTGTCATAATTATTATTAAAGAAGTTACTTTTGCTCTTGATAATTAACGCACATCCAATTTCTCTCGGCCCTGGCGAAAATCCGGGAAAAAGCCAACAGAATTCATTCTCGGAGCTCTCAACTGTTTTTTCGTGGAATCTGCTCCATCCATTAGTGGAACAATGATGACTTGACATGTCACTGAAAGTCTTTCTATTTCGCCAGTACCTACTTTCCGCTGAGCTTTTTTGTGGAGCTGAAAATAGTCACGCAGAAAAACAAAAGCTACGTTTCAATATAAATCCTTACTTACACTAGGGCCCCAAGATACGCCATTGTTTACATACTCCCTGCACCGAGATAAGACACAAAACGAGCCACAAAGCCTTCCATGTAACACGAAAGGAAATAAACCCAATGCCATATCATCATTGTCTATCCACATTTGGTATTTATGTAATATCGGGTTCAATAATCCGAGAGTGAAGGCGGGCTGCGAGCGACACAGCCGCGGGCTCGCGTCGAGGGTGCTTTAGGGGAAGAAAACCCCGCTTTATAAATTGCCCCGCTATCTAAATCTGAGAGATAAGTGCCTCTGAACTTTCCAATTTCGCTACACATCAATAACACTGACAACCTCGCTGGGATAACAAATCAAAAATCCAACTCTTATGGGGGTGGGTGACGAATGGTATACGTGACAGATACAACGATATTTGTTCGCGACTGCGGTAAATGGAATCGAACGTTTATGTTTAGTATACGAGACTCGGAAGCGCGGAACTTATTCTTTGATAAAATATGTTATCACGCATAGAAATGTAAATTGACAAACTAAACTTCTTTTGTTTCCTTACGCCATGGCCAGATTTTTGTCGAAGCCTTTTTTGCAGTTCCTCTACCTAATTTAGACTGTAGATTTTTACTGTATGCTTATTTTTAAGTTATTTTTGGGAATCAGGGCCTCTAATTGGACTGACTGACTTTCGTCATCACTACATGCAAGTTTATGTGCAAACTTAACTTGCTTTGTGAACAACAGACCAGCTGTACCTGCTTTACCAGTATTGAAGCTAATCTACGAGCTACCTGAACTAAAGCTCATAGAGAACAGGCTGTCACTGGTGAGGGTAGCCTGTCGAGGAAGCGATAACATAATGGCGTTTACAGACGATGAGCTGGCTTATCAAGGGTACTCTAATAGACTGGCACTGGGTAATAGGTTGTCGTAGCCTGGAGGTTTAAGAACCAGGTTGGTTAATTACCTGGCAAGTACGGCTGACCACGAAAGTAGATTAACAATAAATTGATAAACAATCAGCTTTTAATGTCTAGCGTTGTTATCTGAACATTTTCAAAAACCAGGTTTTTTGTATAATTCCTAGAATGCTAAGCAAAGCTGATTTTCCTTGTTTATAATTTTACCATGTATCTTCAGGGATCCATTAAAAACGTCATGAGGAAATGGTCTGGTATCGTCAAGACGCACTGAGGAAGATTCTGGCAAAACCACGAGTAATATGGATACCTACAGACTTTTTGACATGAGAAGGGCCCCCCCCTACAGGAACAGACAATATTGCTCTCGAAAGGTACCTATGTGAATTCAAAACAAGTTTATATTAAACAAACATTAATAATTGGATCGTTGTCCGTACGTCAGCTCGCGCAGGCGAATGGAAGCGTAATGAAATTAATTTACGCAGTATCTGATCCGTAAATAGCAGGTGTCAAATGTCCAAAATGACGAGGGTAGGAATACACTTCCATCTGTCTAGGAAATGGATGTAATCCTCGTGAAATGTAGCGTTGGCAATTAAAAGGGGTGATTTGAAATTGATGTCAAGTGTGACTTATTATATGTTTAATCATTATTTCCTTCTAGTCGGATGAAGGAAATCTATTGGGTATCGACAAAGTCTTTGACTGTATCCATTGAATCTGATGACTAAGCTTTTTTATTGGCCATTTCTAAATACTTGAACTCTTGAGACAGCTTCAGTTGTAAGATGTCCTCTGCTGAACAAAGGCCTTCCCGTTGATTGCCCTGTCAGTTCAAATTCTGTTAGTATCGTGGTGTTAACAAACACTGTTTATTATAAACAGCTGTAAACACGGTTCTGTGATATGCCAACTGACAAGTTGTTTTTCGCAAGCTTGGTCCAACTTTACCTATTTTGATCTAATAAATTCTACTTTCCTAACATCAAAACAATTTTCACTGCCTATCGACACAAAACTTCGCACAAATAAATCCAGATAATCACCCATGGGAAAACATTATTATATTGGCTACTAATAAATGTTCGGAATTAGCTAAAGTGTACTAATGACTAGTCCTCAAAGAAACGCGGAAGCCTAACCAAACAAATTCTTCATAAATAACTCGATGCTAGATAATAACGCAACCATTAGTCGTAAGTGATGCGATGTAAATGCGCCGCCGATGTTCAAGCAAGCCACAAAACAAAATAATGAATGAAGATCCAGAAGGTCGACGCCATGCAACGAGCGAAAACGCACGCACACATAGACACGCTTCACGTACAGCGGGTGAAAGCGCACTCGCGACTGGCATTCGTTTGAGATAGTTTTAAGTAAGTAGCAGTAAGAAGGTCAGCATCAAAATTAATTGTTTTCAAATGTGTTGTCACTTTTGTTTTGATTCATTTTTCATTAACAATAGGTTAAGGAAATACTAACACATTATCGATCCTGTAATCTGAAATAAAGAATTATTATTATTAAGGCTCCCACAAACAGTCGTGACGCAACAGCGCGACGCAACTTGTAGAGCAATTTCCAGTAAGTTTTCATAGATTGTTCTACTAGAGTCGCGTCGCGCTGTCGCATCACGCCTGTTTGCGGGAGCCTTAATGCTGACCTTCTGTACCTATCTGTTTTGTTCTGAAGAATCGTATTCAGGCAAGCCAAATGATGCGCGATGTATTGTATTAATATCATCCTTAAATGCATCGTTGTCTGTAATAGCATTTATGTGAATCATCGGCTATTTACGTCTTAATGGTTTTGGGACATATTTTATTATTGATTAATCTTTGGGAATGGCGATAATTACGTTTTATGAGAAGAGGGATGCAGAGATTACTTGGACACACTTAATTTTTGCAACTGTATGGTTATTTTATATTATATCTTAAAATTGCTGGAAAACTACAGATTAATATGCACTACGAACACATTAAAAGGACAAAGCACATAATTGACGCACGACACGGTTGGCGCAGTGGTTAAGCGATTGACTGCTGCGCAGCGTGTCGCGGGTTCGATTCCCGCACGGAACAAGTATTTGTATGACCTGCAAGCAGTTGTTCCGGGTCTGGCTGTTTGTGTATGTTTAAATGTTTGTAAACGCACCCACGATACAGGAGAAATTCCTAGTGTGGAGCAACGTTTTATATTTAAAAAAAAATATCATGTACATGTACTTAATTCACGTGGAAAGAATATAAAATATAGTTCACTTAATACCTATAGATATTTTACAAAGCCCCTCAAATACGTTATAAAACTGTACACACACCCAAAAAAAGAGTTCCAATCTAGACCTACTGATCCGAAACTAACAGAAAAAGCGTACCCACACTAAATTCAATATTCGAAATATTTGACAATGGCCAGCCGACCGCAAAGTGCTGACTGCTACATTACTCTCGTTACGATGCCTGAGCGCAACGCTCCGCCAATCACGGTCAACGTTCACTGCTCTTGATAAATAACGGCCCAATCAATGCGTAGGTACTATCGTGCTGATGTTCAAGAGCACGTGTGTCTTTGTTTGTGAAGGCTAATGTCAAGTACACTGAAACGTTCTTGAGACGTTTTCAAGAGGCGGTCTTCGCGAATAGTTTGTTTCTTTTGCTTGTTCATAGAATTTTTTCTTTGTGTAATGAAAAAATATCCGTATCTTATCAGAGAACTGTGACTGCCTCGCTGGTCTAGTGGTTGCAAAAATTTTTATGTTTTAATCGGAGCTATATTTTAAAAATCTGTTTAATTAACTTTTTAGAATTATGTGAAAACTGTGTAAAAGGTAAGAAATCGTTGCGTTTACAGTTCTATTTATATGCAAATAATACATTGGAAACTTGCAGGGCGTTATTTTCATTGTAAAATAACTGTAAGCATTACGGTTACTTATTTTTTTAATTAAACAGATTTTTAAATATAGTTCCGATTAAATGATAAAAATTTAAAACCACGAAATATGACACTAAATTGCGACGTTGCCACTCATAAGGTATAAACGCTCTTAAACATAAAATGCGAAATGTGGGTGTACTTTAGGTACTCTGCCTTCAGAGAATACAGGCGTAATGTTATATGTCTTCAGAGAATTAAAAGCAGCAAACAGCCAAGATGAATCTAGAATTAAAAGCAGCAACCAACTAAGATGTATTTAGAATTAAAAGCAGCAACCAACCGAGATGAATCTAGAATTAAAAGCTGCAACCAACCAAGATGAATCTAGAATTAAAAGCTGCAACCAACCAAGTTGTATCTAGAATTAAAAGCAGCAACCAACCAAGATGAATCTAGAATTAAAAGCAGCAACCAACCAAGATTAATTTGGAATTAAAAGCAGCAACCAACCAAGATGAATCTGGAATCAAAAGCAGCAACCAACCAAGATGAATCTGGAATTAAAAGCAGCAACCAACCAAGATGAATCAAGAATTGAAAGCAGTAACCAACCAAGATGAATCTAGAATTAAAAACAGCAACCAACCGAGATGAATCTAGAATTAAAAGCAGCAACCAACCAAGATTAATCTAGAATTAAAAGCAGCAACCAACCAAGATTAATCTAGAATTAAAAGCAGCAACCAACCAAGATGAATCTAGAATGGAAAGCAGCAACCAACCAAGATGAATCTAGAATTAAAAGCAGCAACGAACCAAGATGTATCTAGAATTAAAAACAGCAACCAACCGAGATGAATCTAGAATTAAAAGCTGCAACCAACCAAGATGAATCTAGAATTAAAAGCTGCAACCAACCAAGATGAATCTGGAATTAAAAGCAGCAACCAACCAAGATGAATCTGGAATTAAAAGCAGCTACCAACCAAGATGAATCTGGAATTAAAAGCAGCTACCAACCAAGATGAATCTGGAATTAAAAGCAGCTACCAACCAAGATGAATCTGAAAATAAAAGCAGCAACCAACTAAGATGTATATAGAATTAAAAACAGCAACCAACCGAGATGAATCTAGAATTAAAAGCTGCAACCAACCAAGATGAATGTACAATTAAAAGCTGCAACCAACCAAGTTGTATCTAGAATTAAAAGCAGCAACGAACCAAGATGTATCTAGAATTAAAAGCAGCAACCAACCGAAATGAATCTAGAATTAAAAGCTGCAACCAACCAAGATGAATCTAGAATTAAAAGCTGCAACCAACCAAATTGTATCTAGAATTAAAAGCAGCAACGAACCAAGATGTATCTAGAATTAAAAGCAGCAACCAACCAAGATGCATCTGGAATTAAAAGCAGCAACCAACCAAGATGAATCTGGAATGAAAAGCAGCTACCAACCAAAATGAATCTGGAATTAAAAGCAGCTACCAACCAAGATGAATCTAGAATTAAAAGCAGCAACCAACCAAGATGAATCTGGAATTAAAATCAGCTACCAAACAAGATGAATCTGGAATTAAAAGTAGCTACCAACCAAGATGAATCTGGAATTAAAAGCAGCTACCAACCAAGATAAATCTGGAATTAAAAGCAGCTACCAACCAAGATGAATCTGGAATTAAAAGCAGCTACCAACCAAGATGAATCTGGAATTAAAAGTAGCTACCAACCAAGATGAATCTGGAATTAAAAGCAGCTACCAACCAAGATGAATCTGGAATTGAAAGCAGCTACCAACCAAGATGAATCTGGAATTAAAAGCAGCTACCAACCAAGATGAATCTGGAATTAAAAGCAGCTACCAACCAAGATGAATCTGGAATTAAAAGCAGCTACCAACCAAGATGAATCTGGAATTAAAAGCAGCTACCAACCAAGATGAATCTGGAATTAAAAGCAGCTACCAACCAAGTTGAATCTGGAATTAAAAGCAGCTACCAACCAAGATGAATCTGGAATTAAAAGCAGCAACCAACCAAGATGAATCTGGAATTAAAAGCAGCAACCAACCAAGATGAATCTGGAATTAAAAGCAGCAACCAACGAAGACGAATCTAGAAGCTTAGACAGTCTTTCGAATATAAAAATATTATGTGACCGCTCATATACCTAACGCGTGTTAGTTTTTAAAATGCATTATTATATTAATTGGTATGTCCCCTAAGTCTCTGAGCAAATTAAACAACACAAACATGTCTGCACGCGACGCCATGACAGACCACTAACGACTTGATATAAATATGGCAATATTTTGTACCGTAACAAATCATTTATTAGAGCGCGGGCGTTGCGGTTAGATGAAAAACCCATACATTTATTTTTGCCAAAAATAAACGGGAGAATACCGCAAGGCCTGAAGCTTCTTGTTTGCTTTAACTTACGAAGTTAATGCTATAGCTTTAAGGGGACTACATGACCTAAACGCAAGTTTTATAATGCCTACAAGTATATGATCCACTGCAGTAAACAAAATCAGGAAAATATATGATATTCTCCAGGGTTTATGCTAGTTAGATAGTGTGTTGAAAACATAATACAATATAATTTGGTACGATAGAAAAAAGTTACGAAGATACCTCAAAAAATATATTTTAACGATTAAAAATCATACTAATATACATGCAATCATTCTGTTTTTTTTTTTAGATTGTTCTTCAAGCAACTTATTAACGTAATAGTGTTTTAATTTTTTTGTCCAATCAATAGATTATTTGTAAATAGAGAATTGCTTCATATTTTGCAATAAATTACCAATTTTGTGTCATCGCGCTTCTCTTTCTTTTCTATGCAGTCCGACAGTGACCGCGCTTTAGCTGTTATCTGCCCCTTAAGTGTTAATCAATGCAAAGCCTACTCGATACCCTAATTATAATCCTGACATAAATTCTCTAATACTATATGTACACTAATGATAATCTTTTGACTTGAATTATTGACATTAAATTTTGACATGACATGAAATTGACATTGATTGTAATAATAGTAGATTATGCACCGAGGGGCTAAAGTTGTGTCTTATGTCACGGGCGTCATATTGAATCTCGAGCGCAATGAAGGATTCGGGATTTAACTCCCGAGCGCAGCGAGGTAGTTAAGAGTTTAACTCTCGAGCGAAGCGAGGGAGTTAATACAAGAATCCTTCATTGCGCTCGAGATTCAAGCTAGCCCAAGGCAAAGACACCTTTAGCCCAGAGGAGGATACTCTACTTTTTACACCTACTATGAGAAAATAATAGCCATAGTTGTTGTTTGACGACACGTTTGGTGTAGTGGCTACAGTGGCTAAGTGTAGTCAGCGAAACCAAATGGTCCTGGGTTCGAATCCCGGTAGGGGCAAATGTTTGTATGATGAATATGGACATTTGTACCCGAGTCATGGATGTATATTTATAATATGTACGTATTTACGAAAAAAAATGTATTTAAGTAGTGTATCAACCATCTGGTATCCATAACACAAGCCTTAAGTGTTAAGTGCTTAACTTGGAACTAGATGGTGCTGTGTGCAATGTCAGACGATATTTATTTATTTATTTTATTTATTTATAGTACGAAAAACAAAGTATTTATTAAATAAACAAACAGTAAGAATAACATATTTAGAACTAGTTAGTTATATGCACTTACATATTTATTGAAGTTTATGGTAACATTTGAGACATTAGTCCAGTTGTGCAAAGATAAAGTTAAGTTTTTATTTGGTACGTTTATAGATGTTGATGTGGAATTTATTTGAGTATTGCTTGTCAATGCTTCAGAATTTTGTATTTGCAGAGGAGCATTTTGGGTGGTGAAAGTTGGTGAAGGTTGTGCATGAGGCTCAGGGAAACATGTATTATTACAATATTATGTCTTCGAAAACATGGCAACGATATGAAGAAGCAGTCGTTATGATTTTGTAGGAAATCGAGAATATCATCCACGCGTAGTAAGGGTTTCGAGAATAGCTTTCCTCTTTCTGGCACCAAAGGGTGTTTGTTAGTACTATACTGCCAATTTAGCTGAGCATGTGAGATTCCAAATTCAAATCACATTATTGACCAGCGGGTCATAATGAAATCCAGTACAACATTATTGACCGGCTGTGCCCCTGGCCACTAATGACTCACTTTGGGTTAAGGTTGCTTGACATATAATTTGACATTTTCGAGCAGGTGGTGTGAAAAATTGAATTTGCATGCATGAGTTAATTTAACAATAAATTATGTACTCAAATACTTATATAATTGCATTGTAATAAAGTTGTCATTGTAATTTAATACTAATGATATTAATCATTATATATGCTTTTAATAATATTAATCATTTGTATGTATATGTATTGGCAAAACATAGCGCACTACCTAATATTTAAGATCTTTGTATACAATCACCTATGTTTGACAAATAAATTATTCTATTCTATACCCATGCGAGCGAGTTTTTCTGATCGGTTTACACTTGCCAAATATTCGAGAATCAGAATTAGAAGAAGATAGAGCTATCTTATTATTGACACTAGCCAAGGTGGTATTTTGAGACACGCCTTGGTCTCGCCAAAGAATGCAATATTCCAAGTCCATTTATTGCACATTGAACTCAGCTGGATCTGCAATTAATGTAACAAGCCGTGTTTTATGTTCAAAAATGTTTCCAGTAATTGGCCTGTCAAAACAAACAACAGAAAAAGAATTTTACACTCGTCTGGCCCAATCAACTCTTTACACGTCGCGCCCATAGCAAATAGCAACCGCTAAAACATAATTATAATTTAAAAACACAAACGATTCTCGATTCTAAGGTCCGAAACAATCGAGTCGAGAGAGCACTATCAAATGAACGTTTTTATTTTATTTTCGCTGCTCTCATTTACAAACAATGCGAAGCCGACGGCGGAGATCTCATCAGCGATTATCTCTCGTTGTGTGGCGGACCTTTTATTTTTATATTTTTTCTATCGTGAACAAGGACAGTTGTCGGTTGATAAAACAAAGAGGGCATAATGATTGAATTTTGAAGTATTCAAGCTGATTTGCACGTCATTGGAATGCGACGCAGTCGAAAGTTAACTAAACATTCAAAAGATGTCGTCATTTAGCTTCCGAAATGTTTCCTAAATCCAACTCAAATATGGCGAGGGGGATAATGGCTGATCTTTGCGTTATGCTCGTGAACGGGTGCTGCTTGTGGTGCCATGTCATCTTGCTGACTATGGTTTTGTTATTGGTATTTAGTAATTAATTAACTGTTTCTTTATTTTACTTCGAAGGTCCTAGTTTATCATTTGTGACTTCAAGTTACAACTACATATATAAACATAATGAAGAATTGCATATGTAAGCGGGCACGCCCTTTATGCCTGGAGGCTTTTGTTATATATTAAGTTCTGTTTACGTTTTAATTTTTTGTTATTTAGTTCTGCTTGAGTAACGTTTTCAATATTGGCGTGTGCTAGCTGACATATTATGGCAAATAATTTTATTTAATGTTTTTGTGTTTCGTAATGTTAATTACTTACTACTGTATATAATCCAATTCATCTAACTGAACAGACAGCAGAGCTGCTGGGGAGTTTGTTGCGCCACTTCTTGTTCCCAGATAAAGCACTAGGAGGTGGTGAAGGGCGGGCGTTTTGGGGGATTATCTTATGTAATGTTGACGTTCAAAAATTGCTGATTCTCAGCCTAGTTTGAATAAACGATTTTTGGCTGATTTAACGTTTTTGAGAATGTCATAAATTTTGTGCCAGCTTAATTGTGACTGGCCGGCTTTCAGAATAAAGGCAAATCATTTGGTCAGCAAGTAAACTTCCTGAAAGTGCTTTCTCGTTGCAAGTCGGTAGCAGAAGTCAACATGCACAATCAAACATACAATTTCACACCTTTCTCAAAACACATTTTTCCCATAACAATCCGGACATCATTGTTCAACTACGTGTGAATTTACCTTAACTCCAGTGAAAGCGTTTCCGATGACAGATAACAGAGGCCACTGGGCAAAACAAAGGCTATTTTGAGGAGAGTGATATCAATCGCGCACGAGACACTTAATCTATTCTCATTCGGTACTTCCGTGTACATGAGTACGGTAAATAATGAAGAATATGAATGATAATATCTCGTTGTTTGGGAGATAATAATAATATGAGACAACATCCACACAAGGTCTTCAGGTCCCGAACTAGGCAGAGCCTGTACTACGGTAACCTGATGACTGATATACATACTTATATACATATACACACCCAGACACAGGTCAAACAGACATGTTCATGCACACAAATGTTTGACTTGTCCGGGGATCGAACCCGGGACCAGCGGCTCAGAAGACAGGGTCGCTACCAACTGCAGCAACCGGTCAGTCAAAAAGATGAAAATAAATTGCTGAATGTATGTCTGTAAATAAGTACGTAATAGTGGAGTAGTTCTAGAATAGACCATGTCGTGATGAACTGAATAGACAGCAAGTAGAGTCCGACGGTAAACGTTTCCTTTTCGGTCGAAAACGAAAATGAAATTCGGCCTGGCTTTAGTTTCCGGCTGAAAATGAAAAATAACTTATTTTTGTTTGTCAAAAGGTCTTTCTTTGGTAATGTATGTTATTTTGGTATGTAAGTAAAATAAATAAAATATCAATCTTAAAACATCGTTCGTCCATGTCTTAAAATCACACTACAGTTTATAACTCTTCTCTAAATCCTGGTTGCAATACAGTTATTGTGATTTTTGTTTTTGTAACTATCGAATTTTTTCCGAATAAATGAATTGAAAGTACCGTTAAGTTGCCGTATTTAATGTTTTCCGACCAATATTTCTTTAGGATAGTTATATCCTAAAGATAAAAAACAAGCCGGAAGCGGTCGGAAATGGCTCTAAATGGATATTTCGACTGAAAATGATAATCAATTGTACTGTACCAGTAAAGCCCAAGTTGTGCACGATGTACAGTAGGAACACCTACTTATCATCTAGTAAAATGAAAACTTATTACACGATTGACGATTTTCTTAATGATGATTCACTAACTGATTGACATACTGTTATTCTGATTGACATAATTATTGCGATCCTCTCATTGACCTATTTAATTTTATTTTATTTATTATCACGCTGACATTTTCAATAATATTTATATTGTAATTCCAATGATCTGACTTATTGTTAATTTTTAATTTGGAATTGAAACCTTTGCATGCCCATGTGACGGTAAAATATGGAGAACTTTATTATAAAAAAACACCTATGTATACTATACCCATGTTTGCAATTAAATAAATGACTTGATTTAAGTCAACCGAATTCTAGCTGTAAACCCGTAATTAAGAGTAAAAGTATCAGCTTCCGTATAAACAAAGATCAATTAAAGAATAACGATTGAATATAGAACCTTCAGCAACATCTTCCATTCTGATTCATTCATTCAAATATTTGTTTACCTAGCTTGGATAACAGGGCAACCTATTTTGACCAATCATTGAAGTGGTTATAACCTCTCAGCGAGGAAACCATAATGAAGACTTTCCGCTACACTAGACACATTTTTCATTGTTTTAAGTATAACTTAATGCTGTGCTATCACCATCTTCGTTTTCCGCCTTGCCTATAACCGCTCAAGCCAAGATAAATTATCTTTTTGCTGGGCTGTGTGCCAGAAACACTTACCATCTCTCGCCTGAGAAACTATGAGCCTATTGTGGCCAATATCTTTGGTAATTGGCTAAAAGTTTTTAAGACTAAGTTTGTTGTCAAGTTTGGGAATACATTTTGAAAATATTTTAATAGCCCAATAACGCTAAATTGAATATTGCTCTAAGACATCAGAGCAATGTTCAATCTAAAAGTTACAGACAGTGTCAAAACTATTTTTATACAGCATAATTTTCTTTTTGACATACTAGTATTTTATATGTATACCTAGAAAAAATAAAGAAAAAGAAACAATGCGATAAATACATAGAAAATAATGTGTTGTTTATTAGGCATCCAAACTCTTATTTTGAATTGATAAAAATATGTATTTCATTACAGTGGAATCGATGACAACAACCTGTTCCTGAACCTGATCTGTCAACGTTTTGGACAGATGTTAACTTGAGCTGTGAGGTATTCTTCTTCGTTGGGTGGATGGCACGACAAAAACTTCGCCACTCCCACGGCATCGAAGCGTCGTCGCGTCGGTGGCAGCGCAGAGTTCGGAAGAGAGGTCGAAAACCAAAAAAAAATACAATAATACCTGCTAGACCGAACAAAAACCATTTCAGGTAGAAAAAAAAAACCTCTTCGTTCTTCTAATTGCTACGACTAGGCATGTACCAGCCTAAAAATTTGCTGACCTCAAGTACGTCCGTCCAACACACCCTAGCCTTTTCAACGGCATAACTTAGGTATTATCGTTGTATGTACTTGGTACTAAATACGAAAGAAGAACTCCAACTCTGTTATTCATTACCGACCCACTCAAACTAATTAAATTGAAGCCAACATTTCCATGCAGCTACAATATCCCATAGCTAATGAATCCTACAACTTTTTGTTCCACTTTGTCAAACAGCGCTCTATATCCGTATACCGTTGCACCCACATTCACCAGCACAACAAATGGCGGGGCTCTGTGCCCACTAGGTAATAAGTTCCTTAATTAATTGTTATAGCCGACTGAGTATTTATAGCGTTATTAGATTACTAGTTAAAGGACTATAGACTATAAGGAATCTATTGTAACAGTTGTGTCACATCTCAAAAAACGATTGCTTTTTTTTATACTGCCGCGTATCGGACCGTTTGGAGAAGCAATATAATAAATGCGTATTCTGAGAAAAAAAGAATTCCACTTCCTAGCAATGACTGCGGGGCGAGCACGGCATCTGTCATAGGCTTGAGACACGCATTTTATCACGGCTTTTGCTCCCAAACTGTGATAAAAATGTGTGACTCAAACCTATCACAGTAGGCCGTGCTCGCCCCGCAGGATAGCTTTCCATTAAAAGGTTTCAGGTGAAATAACTGAAACACGATTATTTTTTGGCTTGCTGCTATTGTCGGCACCGCTTCGGTAATTCCCTTGATATTCACGTTAATTCCATCAGTTGTTCACATTTAGGGGTAGACTGTAGAGGAATGATGGTGATAAGGCCACGGTGCGGTTTAAAAGAAGATGTAGTGACAATAATTTAAAAGAGGCTAAGATGGTTTAGTCGTGTTGAGAGGATGAATGAAAGGCGACTAACGAAAGGTATTAACAAAGCAGATGTGAGTGGAAACGCCGGGAGGGGGCGCTGTAGGAGGATCTTACCAATAGATGATTTTCATCAAAGAGGTCAGTTGCGTACTACTTTTTCATACACGCACGCCGGTTGCTCCTTTTGCTTCGTTTACATTTATACATCCAGATGTAGGTATGTGAGGATCGTAGCAGATGGCGTTCTTTAGTTTCTGCCTACTCCTATGAGAAGGCGTGAATTTATGTATGTATGTATTTACGTGTAGAGATTCAACAAACATGATTTAATATGCAGTTCCTCAAAAAAAACACTATCTTAATGTATGACCAAACTACTTTGAAGCAGATTGAGTTTATTTGGTAAAATAATCAAGACGACCACCATTTGCCTTTCTAGTCTACACAGAGCATCAGGTTTGCGTCAGTCAGAATTCATAATGACCTCAGAAATTCCCAAGGCATTTTGCCTACGTATAAACTCCAGAGGAAGCTTGTACAAATTCCTTAGTTCGAATAAATATACTAGTAAGATAGCTATGTTTAATTAACGTCGAATAAGATGACAATGGTACGTAAAATTTCAGAATTGTAACCACTACGCTGGTCTAAATTGACTAAATTCCTCTAAAGCAGTCTACAGGGTGAAATTGAATTCATGGGTATTATTTTAAAGGGTCATTGCACTCATCATTATGAACAACTTTTACTATGGGACCAAATCTGAAATCACAAAAAAAACAGCAGTACCCTACATTTTTGTTTGCATAACCCTTCAAAATGCAGGGAACAGCAGATTTTTTTGTGATTTCAGATTTGGTCCCATAGTAAAAGTTGTTCATAATGATGAGTACAATGACCCTTTAAAATAATGCCCATGAATTCAATTTCACCCTGTATAAGATCTATGTATGAAACTTGATTGGAATCCTTTCTCCCACGCGAACGTTTCAAAGTATTACGTAATACAAAAGGCAGATAATATCTGGTATCCTTAAGCAACACTAACTGGGGAGGGAGATAGCTTGGTACTTGAGAAGGATAATGGAAAATATTCTTTACGGGCTAAGCTGACATAGTAAATTGCTTCAAAAAATAAATTGTAGTTGTTCAAGTTACTTAAATAAGACTTATATGCAGGTATGATGGTCCTCAGTATAAAATGATCCATTCTGTATCTTCTCCGAAGGTGTCTTTTCCAAAATCTGCAGCTCCATCTAACATCAAACTAAAAAAAAGCGGTCAAGAGCGAGTCGGACTCGCCCATGAAGGGTTCCGTAGCAGCAAGAAAATGTTTTTTTTTTTAATTTTTATATTTGAGTTGATTGAATGAAAGGTACATTGCGGCTTACGATTTATGACGTATTAAAAAAAAACTACTGACTAGATCTCGTTCAAACCAATTTTCGGTGGAAGTTTACATGGTAATGTACATAGTATATTTTTTTAGTTTTATCATTCTCTTATTTTAGAAGTTACAGGGGGGGAGACACATTTTACCAATTTGGAAGGTTCTCACGCAGACTATTCAGTTTACCTTTCAGTGAAACCTCAATATCATTTTTGAAGACCTATCCATAGATACCCCACACGTATGGGTTTGATGAAAAAAAAAGTAGAGTTTCAGTTCTAAGTATGGGGAACACCCGAAATTTGTTGTTTTTTTTCTATTTTTGTGTGAAAATCTTAATGCGGTTCACAGAATACATCTACTTACCAAGTTTCAACAACATAGTTCTAATAGTTTCGGAAAAAAGTGACTGTGACAAACGGACGGACAGACAGACAGATAGACACATGACGAATCCATAAGGGTTCCGTTTTTTTCCATTTGGCTACGGAACCCTAACAACATCAAAACTACAAATACTCACATTTATTCCTATTAAATGAACAAGTCTCCCAAAGACTGAATAAAAAAAATGCCGGGAAATTGCTAGTACCTCCTCAGAGATTGCAACTATACAGTAGAAATGCTAGTTGTATGACAGTAAAAAAAATATAATAAATTACCACCTGGCTTGAGAATGTTACCAATTAATAAATTCAAATGTAAAATGTATACTTACGTTAATGAATTTTTAAATCATACTTTTTGACATTGTAATTATTATTCTTGCTATTAGTATTTTGACATTATAATTAATATTTATTGACACTAGAACTCATATTTTTGACATGTTTTTTTTTTTGTTATGTTGGTTGTACAATTTATTTTTGACATAGCACTTAATATTTTGACTTTACAAATAATCCTATTCAATTAATATACAGGCTGTTTTTGACAGCCCTCCGCAAACTGATAGGGTGGCTTCAGTACATCATATTAAGATGACCGGTACATGAAATTCTTTCAGGAACATTAAGGGAATCCAAAAACCAGATTTGTTTTATGGGGGGACATCGTGATCACTTACCTCACACGCAATGTATCGTTACCGTGGCAAAACGCACGTAGAGGACGGCAGCGCAGCGAGCTTGAGCGAGGCTGCCCCGCCCCCCGCGCACCTGGGCCGCGTCTTTTATTACGTTACGTTACGTTACAGCATAAATTTTTTTTTTTCCTGAGAAAATTTCCAGTGGGATATGATTCAGAATAAGGAGCTGAATCAATCCTGTGTTTTTGTGGAGGGCTGTCAAAAACACCCTGTAGATCAATAGTATTGTATCAAATTAAAAATATAAATTCAAAACAATTTTATTAATTTAATATAACTTTTATTGTAATGTCTACGATTTGCTTGCACTTATTTAATATTTGTACACCAGCAATGGTAGTATAATATGTGAATCAATGTATAATTTAAGATCTCAATGTACCATATACCTAAAAATAAAAAATATTACTATCAAAGGTCCAACTGCAATGCTAAACTCTATTCAACAGGATCGATTATGATAATGTCATCAATAAATCCACATGTCCTTCTACCACCCGTAATGAACTACCCACCATAATCATTTAGAGCTCAACTTCGAAATAGTGCATAACTAATGGCCCATCGTGGAACGAGCCACTTCCTCAACTCTTTAATAATAATAAAAGCATCCATCGAGCCAATCGCGTTATTTTTCACTTACGAGAATCCGAGCATAAAATATGAGCGTTCACGTCACGCGAGCGTTTCAATGAGTTATATATGTTATCAGTATTAGCTTATACCTACTAGTCATACAGTTGATGGGTTCCTATACGATAACGATCGGGAATTGCTAGAACTTTAACTCATCTGTCATTCATTCAAGTGAAGCAATGCCCAAACGTAGGATACAGTAAAACGCTCAGTTTTTTGTCGCTTATTTAGGCGTATTGGTACATAATGACAAGCCAAAAAAAATGCGTTTTGTCGTATTATGTTCAAAGAAAAGACTTATTCCAATCACAAGCCAGAAAAAAGAATGCGTTTTGTCGTATTATGTTCAAAGAAAAGACTTATTCCAATTATAAGCCAGAAAAAACAATGCATTTTGTTGTATTATGTTCAAAGAAAAGACTTATTCCAAAATATTTCATAAAAATAATATAGTATCATGATAAGAAAAATCACAACACAAAGCTCAATATGTTTTTTTCGTCCCTTATTTATCAATATTTTGAGCGTAAATTATCATATTTTATATAATGACAATAAAGGGAATTTAATCAACTAAAGAAATACCTAAAAAGTATTCCACTAAACCGTGCATTTACTTTTATTTACTTAAAACTGCAAAATTTGGTGGTTCGTTTAATTCAACTAACATTAAATGCATCGCTGTTTTGAACCTTATTTGTTGCCCCGATGCGCTATATTGGCAATTACCAAAAAAAAAATTATTACCGCGCCTTAAAGATAGTCATCGCAAATCCTGATAAGTCTTTTCAGGATTCCGCGTCTTTTGGTAGCTTAAGTAATAATACAATTGATAACACACTAGCATGTAAAAGTCACTGATATCTATAGGAACATACCACGTTGATTCTGAAGAAAAGGTGTGTTTGAGATCTCTGCAAAAAACTGTAATCCTTATTTTGATTCGCTTTATAGCTAAATTCTATTGAATCCGGGCTTTGTTTTACCTTTTACGATACCAAGATTAGTCACAGGTGTTTTTCTTTGTAAATAAATAAACGCAATCACCAAGTAAGCTCTTAATACATATAATCCCCCTTACTTCTGGAGTGGCATTTTGCAGGAAAACAGTCACAGTAGGTATTCCTATAAAATTTACTTATGAAAAGAACCAATTTATACATTAACGACAATGACTGAAAATATCCGCATCCGTGACCTAACTTATGATTGCACCACTCGCAAATATGAAAGGTAACGCCAATTTGAGCTTGAAATGAATCGCATTTTTTTGTTTTTTGATTTATGTATTTCCGCATTAACTGAATAAAACGCGAGTTAACCGTTTTATTCAGTACAGTGCGGTTTAAATAATCAGCTTTCATCACAACGAGATGAAGAGGTCGCGCTTGTATTACTAACATTTTTGATATTTCACTAGCTTTGGATTAATTTCACTAGGTTTTAGTTAATTTCACTAGCTTTGGATTAATTTCACTAGGTTTTAGTTAATTTCACTAGCTTTGGATTAATTTCACTAGGTTTTAGTTAATTTCACTAGCTTTGCATTAATTTCACTAGGTTTTGGTTAATTTCACTATAATACCGGCCTATTATTGTCCTACGGCAGGGCTAATGCCTCTTCTCATGCAGAGAAGGCACGAGCATTGATCACCACGCTTGCTCAGGACGCGGCGGGTGGTCAATTTCAGACTTATAGCATAAGCATAGTCAGACTATAATGCTCCCACTGCTGGGACTCAGGACACCTCTCTTCGAGAGGGACGTACAGACTTATATTAACTACAAATCTAGGTTTCCTCACGATAAATGTTACTTTCATTAATGTCAGTAATGTTAAAGTATGAATTTAAAAACTCACATTAGTACTTACCGGATTTGAACCTACAACTTCATGCATGAGAGACGACGCCTTCACCAGGAGGCCATCACGCTAAGTTTAGTTTAATTTCACTTATGTAGGTACTTGAAGTAATCCTAATCTTGGACAGATGGGACGAAGGTATGGGAATTTGTGTGTACTATAACGCCCCTGCCCACTTGTTAGGAGAATGCAGTTAAGTATGTATCAAAATCAAATAACTTATTTCTATTAGACCACTTTAATTACCACAGATCACGGAGACTCCTTGACTTCCGCTGCTAGAGGTGGCATTGTCAGCATTTTTCATACAAACCAAGCTTGTCACTGTTTACTCGCACTACAAGAAATGACGTATGATCAAATTAAATTAGCTAGCGAATCTCCGCAGACGTGATGGGTGTTGATATATAAACATGATACAACAAATAAAAATTATTTATTAAATTAATCTACGCACTTTTGCACACTAATTTTATTAGTAGTAGCAGTTAAATTTCCAGTTTAAACTGACCTCTCAATTCAAGGAAATCCTATACAATGCTAGCTCAGCTTATACTGGGAATGTATAGCTTGATATGTAGCCTGATCAGTAGCCGTGCGTACAATACGTCCGATGAATCATGGCCGGTCCGAACTGTGCGCAGAAGGGTGCGCAATAATATTTTTTACGAACCATATGAGGCTAGTGTGAGTGTAGGTACTTGTGCGAAAGTTGGGAGATCTGATGTTTAAACCGGCCATGATTTTCGATTGAGCAATTCCGTGCTCTGTGGTGTATACTTTTGAAATTAAAACAAAAGAAAATCAATGTCCCAAAAGATTTCACAGAGATTATAAGCGTAAGAAACACCTCAGTTAATCCGCTTATGAAAAAGTTTGTAACAATATTTTGCACTGGTAAATCAATCAGAGGTGATATTGACTTATGTTTAACGAACATCTAGGACGTTCGCTCGTGCTATAAGTGGCACAAGTAGATATTACTTAAAAGGAAGTGTGGGGCTTACCTTCTGGGTTGACAGCATTCACCTTCTATTTGTATTTATTCATTGATCATGATGAGATCAATAATTGATCTCCTTAATAATCATATACCAATATATACCAATAAGAAAAAAAAAGTCCTTTATTAATTATTAATAAAGGACTTTTTTTTGTTTTGTTATAATTATCAGCTTTGGATTAATTTCACATGGTTTTGGTTTAATTTCACTTAGGTACTTTACCAAAATCGACGGACGAAAGGACGAATTTGAGTGTAGATACTATAAGTTATAACACCTCCGCCTACTTGTTCAAAATCATATGAATCATTTTCTATTATAAAGTAACTCAAAGAGATAAAAGCGCAAGAAGTTTCTAACAGTATTTTGCATTGGTACCTACCTACCTACATCAATCACTGACTGCGTATGTTTAAAGAACATCTATGATGTTCGCTCATAAAAGAGGCGCGCGCAAATGTTGCTTTAGAGGAAGTGTGGGGCTTACCTTGTGGGTTGACAGCACTTGGCGACAGCATCTACCGTCTATTTGTAGGTATTTATACATCGATCTAATGTGAGTGCGACCTCTTTGGAGGATCTATCTGTCAAAATCATTTCAAAAACCGAACGGTTTCTCTGTATCTGGAAGCGATGGGTCTGGCTGGGGTCTGAATTAAGATTAAAACCTTTTGTATTTGAATGGTTTTTGCTTCCAAAAGATACCAAAACTGAGTACCTTCCTATACCTAGCAATTCGGTATTGCCAATAGCTGCGGAAACCGTTAATATAAAACTTATTCATCGCTCCGTATTTTTTTTTCCAGCGCTTAAAAATTCTGGAAATGCTTCTTACAGATAATATTTCTTCTTCTTTTGATTAACAAAAGAACTCTTACCTAAACAATAGAAGTTACCAATCAGGATTTTTTCATTCGAAAACTCTTTTTGCCATTACAATATCATAGTCTAACACATCCCATACCGAAACATAATCTCCATAGTCCATTGCACGCTAACTATACTGTCGTATTGTCCCAGTTCATGTTACCAAACTCACATTAGTCCAATTTAGAGAACATAGAGAACGGAAGCTATCAATCATCAGTGACAGTGACAATATAGACGTGTTACAATATAGATTCAGAGATTTATGTACGCGAATGTACCACTTATGGTATGTACACTCGGCATGAAAATGGCTTTCCGTTTTCACGCTGGAATTCATGCGTGTTTGGTGAGATGAATTGGTTGTAATGTATCTCTGTACCTAACAGTATGTTGTGTGAATTGTACACTCCCGGACACCTAAATCGAGCCACCCTGCATATTTTTGTTTAAAGGTCTCTATCTTATTAAATAATGGTAGTAAAATTTTCCAAAAAAATAATTTTGTGTTTTTGAAGCCAGTCACTGACTATCGTTTCCGTTTGTCATTGTTCCAAATTTGAAATCGGAATACTAAAAGAAACTGGACAAGTGCGAGTTGAACTCGCGTAGAGAGGGTTCCGTACGATGAATATGATACCCACCAAAAACATTTTATGTAAAGTAGGTTGCTTAGACTGCGTCATGCAATAGTTCACTGGAACTGCCAAGCCAAACATTTTGACCAAGATGTAAAGTTTGTTGAGTTAGGCATTGTAGATTTAGGAGCTTGACTCTACGTTGGATCTGATAACTTTTTAACAGTGAAAGCCTTGGCAACCTATTTTACATGAAACGTTTTTGGTGGGATTTAATTTCTTATTGTAGGGTGCTCTATTTCTTTTCATTTTCGCGGTGATATTTATTTATTTACTATTGTATATTACAGGCATGTTAGAATCTAAAGCCTCACTTCAAGTATAGGCGGGTAAAAAAGTTATTTCTTGCACGCCAGCAGATACCTTCTTCATAGCTAACCAAAAAGAGATTCCGCTTTGTTGTTTGTGTACATGCTAATCTAGCTTTCATAACAAATGGAAGAAGGTATGCTGATTACCCATAAGCACCGCCCTTTAAGGAGGTTGGAGGGTGGAAGTTGCAAATTTCTTATTTTTTTATTGTTTGTTTGCATCATATGCATACCAAAGTTCAGCTTTCTAGGATTTCGGGAAGTGCCCTAGAGGTTTTGATGAGTGAGTAAGTCAGTCAGTTAGGAAATCGCCGTATTTTAGGCATTCATAAAATCCAAAGTTTATATATTATGTATAGCTTATACATAATATGCAAGTTAGTGTTTTTGGCTCGTCTTGGCGGGGTACTAGCGTGCCCCCTGATCCCGAGAACAAACTTGACATTGTAGTTGAAAAACATGTTATCCCATACATTCCAATTGCAATGGTAAGTTTGTACGCACAATATTGAAATATTTACCAAGTCATTTTAAGATCATAGACTTATATGTTTTCCTGTAATCTATATGTAAAGAACAGATTTCTGTCTTTTTTCTAAATTGAAGGCTCTGTAGTTACGGAGATAAGGGGAGAGTGGCGAATGGTAAATTTTCATGTATTTTCTTAACTAACTTCAAAGCAATGTTTATTTTAAAATTATACAAAAAATATATTTGATACCCTCACAATAAGCCCTTTAATTTGATATATCATACGTCGCTACAGTTGCCAAATATTTTGTTTATAATTTTCTAGTTCGTCCTCCAACAGTGACCCCCATATTCAAAATTCATTTATTTACGTTACACGTCGGTGTTTGGGTCACAGAAATTCATATGTATACCAAATTTCAGTTAATCAGTCCAGTAGATGCGCAACAAATCAGCTGCGACAGACGGACAGACCGACAGGCAAACGAATGATTCTATAAAGGATCCATTTTTTCATTAGCAAGTAGGGTACCCTAATAACAGTTTAAATGCAGTAAGTCGTGTTTTCGCGTTTTTCAGGGGCAAGTTAGCATGGAATTTTTGAAGAAAACAATGATTTACATAGAGAGAACGTTTATTTAGTAACTAGTGTTACCTCCAAGAGCATTTACGACAGCCGTCACGCGATTCAGCGTGCAATTAATCAATGCCACTATGACGTGTTGTGGAATATTCTCCCATGCTTCCAAAATGGCAGTTTTCAGCTCCTGCAAAGTTTCTGGAGCTGGTTGGTTAGTTCGAACACGTCTCTTCAGCTCATCGCATAATTGCTCAATTGAATTCATATCAGGGCTTATTATACAGGGTGTTTGGCGCATGGACCGAAACAATGTTTCCAGGGATTTGGGGGGTCATTAGCTAGGTTCTACCCATACACCCTTTGTCCCAATTTTTTTTAACGAATTTAGAAGTTGTAAAATTTCATACAAAAATAAACTTTGGAAGCTTTGGAATTTTCTTGAAACCAGTTGTATCACTGCCACTACACCCACAAACAAAAAACTTACTATTTCGAATAAAAGGAAATATTTTGGGTGTTTCTTTTTCATTAAAAAAAATCATATGTAACCAACCGTGACGTTTGGGACAAAGGGTGTATGGATAGAACCTAGCTAATGACCTCCCAAATCCCTGGAAAAATTGTGTCGGTCCATGCGCCAAACACCCTGTATTGTTTACTATTATTATATTTTGTTATGGCCATTCCATCACTGCGATACTAACGTCATGCAGGTATTCTCGAACAATTCTTGCAGTGGCATTATCATGCATCCATATGAAATCCAGGCCCACAGATTCAGAATATAGCATCGCATGAGCCTCTAGGTATTGATGAATGTATCGGTCTCTATTCAGTAGTGGCAGTCGTGGTCGCGCCACAACCTAAAGGCCAGTTTTTCCTTCGATAGAAATTATGCTCCAGAATGTCCATGGCCCACCGCCATAACTCACCTTTTCTTCAATGCAACATTGCTGAAAACATTCTCCCTGACTTCGGTAGACTTTCCTACGTCCATCATTGCCATACAGCATAATCTTGGTTTCATCCGTAACGAGAATCTAGCTCCATTGACGTTCAATGCAAATGTTCGCGTGTAAACTGTAGGCGCGCCATTCTGTGAGCTCGTGTCAGTTTGGGACTATTGGCTGGCCATAATTGTAACGACAGAATGGATAAAAAAAAACTAAATCAAAGCATTGTTTCAAATAGGCACATAAAAGGCACTTTTGACCGTCAAGAATTGATTCTAGTCGCCCCTTCCAAAAGGTAGTTTCGTATGGAGAAGAATGGGCAAAAACCACCGTCCTCCGTTACTCTTTTAAAATGTGTTACAATATTTTGTATACTTACATCAATTATATAATTACAATTTCGATACCCTTTTTATTCCAAACAAAGCAAATAACGAAATAAAATATTGATTTACAGATGCTAACCAAAGCTTGTTGCTTCTTTAAGAGCGACCAAAACAAAAAAACAAACCAAAAAAGAGAAGAAAATCGGGATTTTCTTCTCTTTTTAAATTCGTGAATTCAAATTTGGTACAATAGTGATACCAAAATGATGGCCAGTAGGTGAGCTTCAAAATTGCATAAAAACTATTTCTCTGACTTATCATTACTTTGATGTTTTAGGCCTTTTAACATAAAAATTTACGGTGGCTGGATTTAAGAGTTCGGGAGTGTATTTGAGAATTTAAAATGCACACCATTTGGCATTAAAAAGATATAGGTACCTATGATGAACGATAATTTTGTAACAAAATACATTTAAAAATATCAAACGATCTTAATTAACTCGGAGCAATTATATTTTGTCCACTATTTCAAAACAAAACCTACGAGACACTTCATACCATAGAGAGCGAAACAACTAATGATCATACGACGCGGCGACGTTCGTATTCTAAAATAATTCCTTTCAAGCATTTACGACACCAGAGGAACATATAAACTCCGCCAACACCTAACATACGGTATGTAAACATTTATTTCGTATCGAGAGTATTATCAGTAGAACATTTTACGCCAACGGAACGGGTGTAAACCAACGTCGCCATAGACAAACGGCCTATTTCCCTTCGCGCCATTTCTCTAAGGGTAACTTCACATGAGCGTTTTGCCGCGTCAGTGCGTTTCGTCATGCGTTCGTGATACTGACGTGGCTGAAATGGAATTGTTGTTATTGTACAGACGCCAGCAGGTCAAGCTACCCGAAACTGTCAAATTTTCCCAATCAACCTTGAACCTTAATGCTTTAGCGATAAAGTTGAAAATCTATTAAAGAAATTTGACAGATTGTAGTAGCTTGATGTGCTGGCGTCTGTACATTTTTGGTGATTGAGTGAGTAATATCGTCCTGCTATTGCATTACTTTTATCAGTACCTACCTAACTTAATCGGAATTTTTTCCTATCGGTTTTATTAAATCCCTATGTTAAAGTCTACTCTCGGTCCTTCTGTAAAACATACAATCTAAATAACTAATTTTATAAAAACTACGCTTTTATTATAATAGCGAAGGTAAGGAATTTCTATTGTCGATATGTCTTGAATTTCAGTTTTAGATAGAATCATAGACATTTTGAAGTACTCCGCATTTTGTACAGCATTATTTACTTTGCATTACAAAAATATTGCGTATGTTTAACATTGGCTCGTTGTTAAGTATACTTACAGAGGTTGTCAGCAACACGTCACTTCACGTCTTCAGAAACTCAGCTGTGGAAGGGCGTCTGCTGAAATGATGACATCTATGTAGGTACTCTATATATAATATGAGACAACATTCACACAAGGTCTTCGGGTCCCGAACTAGGTAGAGCCTGTACTACGGTAACCTGATGACTGATATACATACTTATATAAATATACACACCCAGACACAGGTCAAACAGACATGTTCATGCACACAAATGTTTGACTTGTCCGAATGAATATGAATGTTTTATGTAGGTTGAAATAATACCCAGGGCTCTTACGTGAAAAGGCCATTTTAAATTGCTAGAGCTTTACAAAACGAATAAGATTTGAAAGTGGAATAATTCAGCAAAACTGATTTAAAGATATTTTAGTGGCATAATGCTCAAGAAAAAACAAAGTTTCAACCCGTAGCTCCACGAAGACCTGCAATAAGTCACTTTTATTAGTCCTCCAGACCACCTCACAAGAAAAAAACGCAAATAAAAACGAAACACAATCAAATACAGACTACCCCTTACATCGAACACCCGCACAGAAACGTTTCACGCAAAAACAAAAGAAAATAGAACGAAACAGATATGTATCTGTAAACAAAGCCGTGCGTGCATTAATTCCTGCAATTTATAATCAAGTTTGAGCAACCCGTATTGTATATACAGGCTGGATTAAACATATAAAAATTCACTTAGGTACGTGAGAAAAATGCTCAAGTACTGTTTGTTTGTGGAATTCTTCGTGTAACATAAAAGTTGGTAGAATGTGACCGTTGTTAGCCATTTCTGGAAGGTTGGGAATTTTCTTTTGAATATTACAAAAAAGTGTCTGTTTTTATTTTTGTTTTAATTGGCTTAGTGTGAGAAAAAACGAACTGATAATCTAGAACTGTGTGCGGAATTCCTTTTGCCTCAAAGATTATCAAGTGCTCAATAAGCTAGAACTTAAACGCAAAAGCGCAAATGTTGATACATATATATTTATTGCATAACTGTGTACATTAAGTTCTTAAACATAACATTTTTTTTTTCAACAGTCTACCCTATTCGTATTTGCAATAGTATTAATTAAGAAATTGGGTACTTACAAATTCTATCTTCTGTCATACAAACCGGACATCAATGTGTGTAATTAGGGTCATCATCATCACACAACATGTAAATTCAACATTTATAACCCTCCTGTATACCAAGGAATGGGAACACCTACAATAAACCTTAGAACTAAAACAGCATATGAGACAATAACACCTTAAGCCCTTAAAGCCCCTACAGGGCTATGTCCAGCGGCTCCCATACGTCAATACCCACCTACGCATTATGCAAACGTTACTAAGTGCACGTTTTGTTTGTTCTGCTATCCGTACCTCGGTATGGTCAGTAAAATAACAATATTACTGAGCACAGGTGTCGGCTTACAGTTTACGAGAAATATGACAAAAGGTCACCTACTCTTGTTGTTGATTAAGTGGTACTTTCTACGTAGAAAGTGTTCAAGAATGACGATACATAGGTTGGCACACCCTGTGCTAAAAACCTCTGTGATTGGCTAGTCTTTGACAGCTTGACTGACGCAGTGGCCATTTTATTTTGGGATTGGCTCGGGCAGGAGATTTGTTTGAAAATGGAACCACGATACAGGAAACAATGCTAGTTAGTGCAGGAAGGGAAAATGCAATACGCAACCATTATACAAAATTGCTTGTACAGCTGATAAATAAAGGAATTGTTTCTCTACGGCATTTGCTGCTCTCGTATAACTCGAGCCGATACGAGATAGGAAGAAAAAGACTTTGACGAGTGAGATTGATTGGTTTGCGAAAATACTTCAAATGTGTCTATGTGCCGAGCCAATCAAATTCAGTAGAGAGTAGAACTATTCGATTGTTCGTAGACTTTATTTGTTCTACATACAAAAGCTGCCTCCGTCCTCGCTTTGTTTTAGTGTCTACTCATGAATGAATCAATACACTCGAGGGTTTTTGAATTGTCATGTTTGTTTGAAACCAAGAACTGGCGGTTTGTTAGGAATGATAGCTGATAGTTTCGATAGTTAAAATTATGTGATGTGGCAGCCCAGTCCTCTAAAAATAATATAAAATAAAATAAATTGTTATTATGATTATACAACTACGTCTAATTCAATAATATCAAATACCACTTGTTAAAATGCCATTGTTTAAACCAGTTTACTGATTATCTAGTTTATTTGAACTGTTTGTATTACTGTTCACGATTTCACGAATTGCTGTTCGCGATCACGTAGACGTTTTTCAGTGATGTTCTAAAAATTTGCTAATCTTTATGAAACACAAAATTTGTAATTTCATTTGTATTTTGATGCTTAACTGAAACTTACTCAACTATTTTAAGAACAATTTCTAAGCTTATCAGCTATCTTAGAAGATTTTTATGAGTGGCAATAACACATGAAAAAGTATCAAGATACATATCAAAGTAACAGTCAACAAAACAAAAGTATGAAAAACAACTCAAGCGCAAGTTATTTACGAATCATGTTTGTTTGTTGATTTCGCGATCATAAAAATTATATAACCCTGCTTTATTACAATGTTTTTATTACAAGAAAATAAATACATGGGACATTAATCAGTAGGCCAATTCTCGTACTTAAAAAACGTTCAAATTCAAGTCGCAATCTCATCTCAGCGACAATCAATGTCAATAACCTGTCAAAAATGTATGTAAATTGATTGTAATTTTGACAGATTGAGACTGAGATTAGAATGCGAACGGTCTTAAAAATACGGGAATTGCCCCTCAGGTCACAACGCCTGTGTATACTACAAACTGTGTTAGTAAAATTATGGATTATGGTGACCTTGTTGAAGCGATTTCAAGTGGTAAAGTCAGTAGGTAACATAAAATAAATAAATAAATGCTTTTATTGACTTAAAGTATGTGTACAAGCAAAGTGAAACCCTGACTCCTGCGCTAGGTAAAAACACCTGTGTTTCAGGAGCACAAAGCCCGCGACAAAGCTAAGCAAAGGAGCGGTGTAACATACCTACTCAATTCCTTATTGCATTCCATATGTATTACATAGGTGGTATTACACAGTTAAAGATCAATATTGACCCTGTCGGGCACAGCAGGGAGGGAGGAAGAGGGCTAAGCAGCAATTCAAACAATTTAATATATTTATATATTATTAGATGTGTTTAATTGGGTGTATAACTATGTATGTATAATTACGTATGTATATATAAATTATTAGGTTTGTGTATATAGGTGTAGCGGTATCTACATCGCTACATGCGAGCTGCGCGTCATACTGACGTCACGCAAATCCTGCATCGCGCAAGCAGAGTTTACCGCGCGACTAGCATATACAGAGTTGATATGGCATTAAATTACACTACGTATACTATACGTGTTTAGTATTAATTCGATACGGTATAAAAATAAAAAGAACCAAAAATTTGTATTTTTTTTTCAAACAAACTAAATAGATTACAAATCAGAGTAAAACGCAACCACCCTTTGTAATGAAAGTGCAAGTGTGTGTGTATTTATTGCTTCCTTGTTTGCATTTTCATCTTTTTAGCAAAAATATTTGGTTGTACGTGTGATTTGCGTCAGACATAATCAGCTGTTAGGAAAGATAGATCGTGTTCAAACGGGGCAAAAACTTAAAAAATCATTTGCGACTAAACTAAGGCTCCTATTTAATTGATATTTGGTACAGAGCTTAAAAATGGTAGCTAGTATAGGCAGTTTAAAGGAAAGCCCCTCTGTCATATCAACTCGTATACAACTTCCCGACATCAATGATTGGGCAGTTGCCCACCAGACACGACACCCGTCTGGTCGGAGGTTCCTCCCTTTTCTATGGAGGTATGAGTGAACTTTACACCCTGTTCCTCGTACCTCTTATAGGTATAGTATATTAGTAACATAATAAACGCCTGTATTTTCTGAAAAGGCAGGTGATGGTGGTGAGGTTGGGCAGAGGTGGATAGTACACCCACATTCCGTCAGTTATGTTTAAGCCCCATCTAATACCTTGAGTACCAGAGTCCGGACTGCCGAATAACACTTAGCCCGACCCGGCCCGTAGGTAAGTAGGTACTGAACATCACTTATTGCTTACCTACCTACTCTTAAATAGTCCTCAGTATGAGTAAGTTTATTAATGTTATTGCATGGGTTATGAGTTGGTAGTGTTTATTTAAGGGTAAAGGCTCCTTCAAAAGAGCGCGAACCACAGGCGATGCAAAGGCAGCGCTCGTCGCGTGACAAGCGGTGCTTCGTGTAGCGTCGCGTGTCGCACCTGTTTGAAGGAGCCTTAAGTCCGATCCGATTCCGGTCCTGCAGGCACAGAGACTCTTTCATCCTTTAATGATTTAAACAAAATGTTAAAGAGACTAAGTTTTTAGTTTTAGTAGTCCAGTGAACAGAAGTATAAATTCTCTATTCGAAAGAAACAATTGACTGCAAGTTGTAAAGGGGAAAAGTCCTTTGTACTTCTTTGATCATCTGAGTTAGAACTTTGAAATGGTGCAGATGTCACTACAAAGTTGGAAGAACTGAACTTTACGTTCCAAACCCATTTACAAAATAGAGTTACAGCAAATTGAATGAATACGTTACATACATAATTAAATTTAAAGGCTGACAGTCTTAAAATAATAATATGTACAAGTATATAAAAACGGAAGGTTCAGAATGATAGGGTATCAAAAAATTCGTCCGCTTCGCTGTCAACAGTAAAAGTGCCCAAAAGGCCACGTTGCCACGTTGTATGGCAATGTTGATTCTATTCAATATTAAATTATTTAGTTTCAAGTTGACCCGTTTATTGCAAAATCAATGGAACATTAAATTGCTGTTTGTAATTAATTTGTGCATGCTTCGCTGTTCAAATATTCAAATGGGTAAATGAAAATTTTGTTGAACGCAATGCGACATTACACTAAAAGTGTATACTGCCTACTACGGGGCTTCGAAACTAACTTTATTGCCCGAGTTTCTTGCCCGTTCTTCTCCATAGGTACGCCTCCATATGTACCCACTACGCTTTTGGATTGGGCAACTAGCTTCATCTTTCTGACTGACCGACCCCTTGACAATTCCAAAATGCCTATAATTGGTTTACTTAATTGAAATAAATTGCTTCGAGTTTAAGACTTTCCACAATAGATAGACTCGTTAAAGTTCAGAGTATTCGAGCGTATAGATTCATAAATCCAATAATGTCTAGAATTTCTCGATAACCATTAACTGTCGATACTTCATCTAACAAAATATGTATAAATATAATATCGGAAAGTAAGAAAAACTCGAAGGAAGTAAGTAATACATAAGTCTGGCAAACAGATTTGTTCCAGTTTCAGAGCATTGGGCTTTGGACCGTTCTCAAAATGTCTAAGAGATAAAAATATGAGTCCTACGATCCGGGGCCAAACGTTTCTAAAACGGTTTCATATAAACTAGAAACTTTTTAAACGGAGGATCGCACTTTACTGCAGGCCATGAGCAAGGAAGGACTTTAGAACGTTTTATTGTTCTTCGCGAAGTAAAAAGTTTAATTAGAACAAGGCAGATAAAAAGGCATGAACGAGTAGGTACCGAGTTTCTTGATATACCTAGCATTTGAACAAGAACATTTTGCAGTTACTGAGCTTTAAGCGATATTCGCTATGGTTATCTGAAATGGATCAATTTCCTCCCGGAAGAGACATAATTAAATATCACTATACAACATAATATTTGAATGGCTAAGATAGATTTTCCGGGTCTGAATATTAATGCATCTCAGCGTCATCATCATCAGCCTACAGCAGTCTAGGCCTCTCCAATTGCACGCCATTCAACACAATCCTCGGCAACTCTCATCCAGCTGCTACCAGCCACCCTGCAAAGATCATCGCTCCACCTAGCGCGTCCTGAGGGCGTTCTACCTTACGTTTGCCAATTCGCGGTCTCCACTCAAGAACACGTCTACCCCAACAGCCATCGGTTCTACGGCTAATATGGCTGGCCCATTGCCACTTCAGCTTGCTTATTCTGTAAGCTATGTCGACAACTTTGGTACTCTGCCGGAGAAAATAATACTGCAATAATAATAAATAAATAATAATAATAATGCAATACAATAATTCAATATTATAATAATGCATGTGAGAAATGATAATAGGAAATACAATTTTCCTATCTTGTGGGGCAAACTATAATAACAAAGAGCAAAAAATAAACGATTTACATAAGTCCAACATTAAAAATAAAGAATTCTAAAAACATCCATCAACAAGAACTCCTGAAACCCTCACAAAATCACACCATACGTCATAAAAGTTAACAATATTTCAGCAAACCTACCATACACGTATCCCGCAGCCTTATTTTATATTCGTTATTATTTCATGACGTCACCGACTGACGTTTGCGTTTTGACATTTTAATGTGCTATTTTGTACCGTAGCCATTTAATGCCAGAGCTTTTGTTGCCAGTATGCCAGTGTCTGGCGATTTATGTTACCAGGAGGATAATTTAGTAGCTGTTTTCACTGACTACCTGGAATATGCTTGGTAAGTACAAAGTTGATGTATGGTGTGATAACTTTGGTATTCATATTCCAATATTAGAGGATTGGTGTTGTTTTCTTTTGTTTTTCCATATTCTTTTCAACTTTTCTTCGGCTGGGAGATAGATTATCATTGTGATATTATTTAATGTTTCTTAATTTTAATTATTTTAAAGGTGTACATGATTGTATTAGGGTAATGAATTAAAAGAGGATTGCGATTTTACTTAGGAAATTCGTTTAGGTAGAATTACATTTTATGTACTACCTAAGTCATTTATTTTAGCATAATAGTTTTATTGTGGCATGTATAATTTTTTATGTTTTATATTATTGGTTACTAACATAGTTTTTAAGTATACTAACATAATTATGGATCGCCGTGTCTAATTAAAAAATCTATTTGGTATTTGGTGCATTAGTTAGATTACCAAAAAATAGTGGACACGTATTTTTTGCTTTATCAAATCAATAAAAAGTGACAAAGATAACGTGCATCAAAGTTTGAGAGGGGGCTTATTACGTCACTTCTAGGTAAAAAGTGTAGCAAGGCCTGACGTCACGGGTTATTTCAACGCACTATATCGTCGTCATTTTTTGTTTACATGACTAAAGAAAAACTACGTGTCCAATATTTTTTGGTAATCTAACTAATGGACCAAATACCAAATAGATTTTTTAATAAATATACCCTATTAGTAATGGTGATCACTGTTACATATTTGACTACTTATGGGCTACACACACACAAGTTGCACACAGATTGGAGTGTTTGGATAGCGGATGGTATCTGTCGAAAAAAATATCTTGAAGCACATCACTAACCTTGCTGACTGGTTATTATATCGACACAACATCACGTCACAAGAGGACAAAAAGATAAATCAATAATAAAATAGGCAGTGACCAATGATATTCTATGTAAGATTTAGTAAAAAAAAACTTGCTTTTATCACGCACAAAAAATTTCAAAATAATTCAGTTGACTTGTATTAATTACGATATAAGTACCTATGCATTTTACCGTTGCCAATATTTTGACTTCATAGTAGAGAAAACGCAAACATCTTTTTTTTTTACAATTCATTTTGGCCATTGTGGGTGATTGATACCTTCGGTAGTTACTAGTAAGCTGGTCACTTCTTTTATATATCCAAAAAGAGTTCCATGAAAGAGATGTGTTCACTTTTAATTAGTTTAAACAAAGCACGTGATAAAAGCGTGTTTTATAGTGTTTTTAAACTAACTACATATTTTTATTTCTTTAAAATTTTCTCGGCCTCGCACCGTTGTTTTTTTTTTATCCAGTGAATTGTTTGTTCCTTCTCTAGTCGTCGTTTTCTTTGTGTTGCTGTTTCTAGTCGTTTTAATTTTTGTTATTGTTTACTTTCATATTGTTGCCACGAGTAGCGGGCAATTCAACGGTCGACCTCCCCAGTGGTCCGTGTTGGAAGGCAAGGCTAATTACAACAGGGTTTCAACCGGTGCCCTGAAGTGACGCTTGCGATATTTATTATACATTTATACCTACATTTTTAACCACCCTCATACCGTTCAGCCCTCGGCACGTTTCTAACCTTGGCTTGGATTGGATATTTCAAGCTCCACCCATAGCACTAAAACCAGTCAAACAAACTCAAATTCGACCGGTTTCCTAGTAGTCGCTAAAGAGCTCCACTATCCATCTTCTGGCTCCATCACCAGACCCTCGTTACCAAGCCCAATCTATTGGACTTTGTCAAACAAATCATATGAGCCCAAACTCGAGGGGTTTACTAGTAGCCACTGAAGAGTTCCACTATCCACGGTATCCACCTCCTGCCTCCATCATCAGATCAGCTCCAAGATACCAAATTATAGTTTTGTCATCCGAACTACATATATATACAAATTTTTATTTCGAAGCGACAAATAGAAGTAGGTTAAAATTGACTTCTAAGATTTTATTACATTATATTTTGTTAGTTAATTACAAGTGAAGCTAGCGTGTTAAAAAGAGGTAGAGAGGTTATACGTTTTCCGCAAGCGGTATGTCAAAACTTGGCTAATTAGCCATGTTACATATCGTCTTGTCTCTTTTTCGCTTCCGATAATTATTGTAATAGTGTGATATAGCGCCGTTTTTAAAGATCGTATGTTGGGCCGGTAACCTATCTACCTCTTGTTATTTATAATATCAGCGGTGACAACATTCCGTTTGACGTTGACAAATCCACATTGATGACACCCATTACGACGCAGGTCAAATAATTATATACTATACGATATAATTGATACACCACATAACACACATCCATCACAAAGCCCCGTACTTTCCAGGAATCTAGATTAAGAGCCAGGAGCTCCGCAATCTTCTCTGTTGCGGTTCTGAAATAGGTGTATAATTAGCACGGGGTATCGAACGTGTAATGAGCAGAGCCGACGTTAATTGCAGCTACGATTTAAATATACTCGCGTAAGTGCATCGACCGCATTCGAGATGCGGTTCACACGTTTAGTATTAGCTTTGCTCGTGTGAGGACAATTGGGTATTAGGAAGATATGTTTATTGGTACTGGACAGGTCCACTCAATCTGTGTGGTTCTTTCCTCAAAAGACCATTTCAGACACAAATCTACATAGCCTTCACATGATCTGACCAAGATTTTGTCTGGACTTTAAAAGAGACTGTGACCTCTGAGTTTGTTTCGGCCTTTCTTCTCAGAGTAGTCAGATAGGAAACGCTGACCTCATCTAGTTTAAAAAAAATATGATTGACGTGTAAAAGTGTTTGTTCAAACCTACTTACAGAAATAAAATCATTTATCATGTATCATTGGATTTAAGGGCAGGTTTTACAGCGTCCGGAAAATAAATAAATAATTTCAAAAATGGAACATAATATGTTTGATATATTCCCCCCCCCCCCCCCCCATCGCATCACATCGCCCACCCGCGCTTTTACTTCGTTTTCGCTTAGCGTTCTTTCTGACTTTTTTTCTGTCTGCTCAGCTCCTAATGGTCATATCGTAATGTTAAAGTGCCTATAACCTTCCTCAAGAATAGGGCTATCAAATGCTGAAAGTATTTTCAAAATCGGTTTAGTAGATCCAGAGATTACCCCCTACAACCTCACAAACTTTACCTCTCTATAATAGAAATGGTAAAGCAAGCCATAAAAAATAAAAAAACATTTATAAAAATCTTTTTAGAAGCAACACAATAATCCATTCAATTTTACCTTACATTAATAAATTTTTCTGGACTTACTTAACTCAAACACGCAATTATTCTCAAAATTTTAGATTCCCGTAGGTACTTCTCCCTATGTAAATGTATTCTTTATAAATTCGATCGTGTTTGGTGAGGAAAAGCAGAACAGCGGTAATAATCCCCTGTTCTCACCGAACGGTGTCGTTTGCAAAATCAATTATGCACGACGTTACGAGTGCTACGACATCATTAGGGACTTTTTGGTGAAAACGACCCTGAGGGTAATTACATGCCGAAGATGCCTCACTGCGATACTTCGCGATCGTGGTTTCGCTCGCTACCTTTATGTTACCTCCATGTAAAACAAATGCTTGCTAATAGACAACCCCACGCATAAAACCCATTGTACCCATTGTATATTAAGTAGTGTTCAGTTTAATTTTTGTTGTTATGTTTTTTGTGGTGTACAATAAAGAATATATAAATAAATAAAACCCCAAGCATCCCTCGATGTATCGCAGTAAGGTATCCTCCGGCATGTGCGTGCGTGTCTTTTAACATACATTTGTTTTACATGGTGGTGACATCTAGGTAACAAGCTAAATCACGATCGCGAGGTTTCGCAGTGAGGCATCTTCGACATGTAATTACCCTCAGAGATGTTGGAAGAAGTCTTATGGATATCGCTTTTTACCTACCTTACCTATAATTACCAGCAAAAGCACAACTGTAGTTACTAATATATAGCAAAAGTCTTTTGAATTAAAATGGTTCGCGAGTTGTATCTCATTCAAGGTCGCATTCTAGTGGAGCTACACAAACACTTAAAAAGTACATGTCTAATTGTCTAGGCTATATGAAACTACAGACCGATTAATTTAAAACTGACCCCCCTTCACCGTCACCGTGACATCTTTAATCTTAATTGGCCACGACAATTGGCTCAAAACAACAACCTCCTTCAAACGTGGCACTACAAACATCGCTAAAGTATACCTATAAAATAAATCAAATAGCAATTTATTTCGGCCGTTATCGTTAGCTCGCTCCAGTTGACCTAGAACGTTATGAAATATGGACATCGTTCGTATCCCAATGAATCCGCAGAAAGAACCGCGCCGACCCTTGGTTCCGCTAAAAAGCCACAAGCTTTGGAAGTAATTGGAAATGCTATATAAAGAGGCGCTATTATTAGACCCTGGTACAGGTTGCTCAGATTTAACCTCTTCATTAACCCCATGTTAGTAGTTTACACATTTTTGCAAGAAGGCCTGTTTTACGATGTCCACCAGAATAATAAAAAACAGAAGTTAACCAGTACTTCAGCAGACCATTATTCTCCAAATTACAAACTAACATTTGGGAACAGAATTAGAAACATTTAATTTATTATACCGGGTTACATTAACTTGTACTGCAATAATAAAAGGAATTATAACACGAACATTTCGCGTGGCAAGACACGATTAATTACAAGATAAAACACAACAAGAAAACATTATCGATGTAAAAATCGATACCGTATTTGCCGACAGCAGAAAGTGGAAGAAAGCACTGAATTTAAATGAGGCAATATACAGAAGGCAATATAATTAATGAGTGAAAACAAAAAACTATAGTATGCCAGTCGGGACGGCTCGCGGCTGCTTAATGAGACAGTTTAAACAATTACTCCAGCGACGGACGGTTCGACAATGAACCATTGTTTTTCATACGTCACCTTGCCCCAAGGGATACAATTAATACTGATTACAGTAATTAAGGAAGTATATTTTTGTGTGCCACGTGATTAGATCGTCCATGTTGGACCACACGCACAAATATTTGATGAAACGCGTCACCAACGTTTAATTAATTCGCACTATGTAGTTGGGTGGCACAATTACATGAAACACTAAAATATTCTGTGTTACATTCTTGGTCCCTCGCTGTTAAGTTTGTTTTATTTCATTTTACAAGTGCTATCAAATATTTGAGTTTAATTAACTTTTGAATCGAGGACAAAATCATCAAAGATGCTTATGAAGTAACTCTGCGATAAGGATAGTATTTCAGAATGTATTTATCTTCAACTATCTATAATTAAATCATTCGTTATTATATAAATTGTATAAGATACGGTCTATTAAATTGTGACGGTCGAATGGACCTGAGGTAAATTACGGCACACACGAGAAATAAATCGTAAGTGATGGAGACAAAAACCTATTAACGGACACTAGTAATATGAATAACCCTTACGATTAAAAATTCAATATTAATGACAAAAGATAAATGGTGCGTGCGACCTTCGGTGCCCTAACCTTCATTTTAGCCTTTTGTTAACCCCAGACGGGTGGCGTGGACTATAAAGTACAAGGGCCCTTGTACATATTGCGATGTGTATCGGCAATGTGCTCGTATAAGTACATATACAATATACATACATGCGATATGACAATATCGATAAAATCTCGACGCATGTTCCCCACGAAAACAAGGGAAGAGCTACAAAGTGGTGTCTTGTGGATCGTTTTGTTTGGACTTTGTAATAAAATATTTTATGTGAACGCTAAATAAATACGGGCGCTTGTATTTTATTGGCGTTTAAGGGCTCAGTCATTACCGCACGTCTAAACACTCATGTACATGCGCTGAGATTGTATACAGGGTGAAATTGTTGTCAGTCAGTTTTGTTCGACGAGTCAGTTATTTTAAATTGCATTATACAGGGTTATTGGATTATGTCGGCAATACATTAAGGGGATGCAGGAGAGGTCATTTGCAACCAAACCCCTATGCAAATGTCAACCATTTCCGGGTAATTTGACATTTTATATTTTTTTGGCGGTATACAACTTAGTTTTTTTTAATGCATTCTTTTTTACATTACACACACACTTCACTATCGAATTGGGAGACTGTAATGGTAGCGTATGCATGTAAATAAATAAAAATATATATTATTATCTGCTTCTACTTCAATACATAATAACCAACCATAAAATGACAATTATCTTTAATATTTTTTTAAATCAGAGCACACAATTTTCATCAATTTGAGCAGGTTATTTATTATTTTATTTATTTATTCAATCTTTTCGCACAAAAGGTACAAAGGCGGACTTAATGCCTTAGGCATTCTCTACCAGTCAACCAAGGGTGGTGAAGAGATAAGATGGCAGGTGCTTTAATGGAAATGAGCAATGATAAAAAATTAACGATTAAAACAACGTACACAAATACATAAATAAGTCCTATACACGTACATACTATTTACTATACTATACATATACTTACATAAATAAGTATATAATATACAAATTCAAGGAAGAGAGATGTTGAGATGACTCTACTCTATTTATTTTGAAAATAACTCTGCAATTTCCGCTTAAATGCATACCGACTGGTACCCGTCCTGATATCAAGAGGAAGCGCATTCCAAAGAAGAATGGACTGAATATAAAAGAAAGAATGAACAAAGTCAGAAGTATGAGAAGGACAGAGTAGAAGAAGATTGTTAGAAGAACGCAGATTCTTAGCGTGAGAACATAGGTATTGGAAGTGAGACACGAGATAAGAAGGAGGAGTGGGAGAGTTGAGAAGGGAGAAAAGCGTGGTCAAAGCACGCAAACTTCTTCTTTGGCGAATGGACATCCATTTGAGCTCAGACCTATAGCTCGACACATGGTCATATTTTCTGAGGTTGAATATGAACCGGATCCCATAGTTAAGCAATCTGTCGGGCTTAAGGTTAATTGACTAATATGGTTGATTTCTGCAAAAAAACATGGATATACTTTATCGACTGAACATTCCAAAAATATATACAACTTCTCTGCTATCCAACGAGATACAATAAGATACCAGGGTATCTTCAAAAAAATATAAATTTCAAATTACTGTAAAATGGTTGACATTTGCATAGGGGTCATAAGGGGTAATTTGGTTGCAAATGACCTCCCCTAGATCCCCATATTGGATTGCCGACGTATTACTCATAACCCTTTATAAATTACAACATATCATAACATCACGCCTGTATTACCCGAAGAGATGGTTTTTTTTTGTTTGATTCGTTTTTGTTGTTTCTTTTGGTTTGTGATTAAAAATACTTTTGGCATTGTTTTATTTCCAACAGTATCTGCGATTAAATACAGATACTGTCTGCATGTGTCTGAATTAGTCACTCGCGATGATTATTATATATTGTATTATGTGGTAAATATAAATTATAGTTAGAATTAATAAATAAACATATTTAGATATATGATTTTTGTGTGCCGTTGAAGTTCTTGAGTTGGCTCCGAATTTTAGTAATATATTTGATATAGGCGTCAAATACTTCCTCTTTTCGCGTTAGCATCACGATGTCATATCCCGTGATACCAAATCTCTCAGTGATTGTCTCATATTGCATGCGATCCATGGCGAATCTGGAGCAATCCATGAGGAGGAGCTCGAGACTTTGTACGGTGCTGTCGTGGCAAGGACAATTGTCCTCGGCAGTTATTTTAAAACGATGAAGGTACTGTTTGTGAACGCCGTCACCTGTCAAAATTTGGTTGATAGACAGGCAGAGGTTGCAATCTGTCGGAAATTACAAATTACTCATATACTCGTAGCTTTGGTGGGCGTAATCTGGAACCTCTAAGCTAGAAAAAACTACACGAATTTAAATTGTCATTCCAAATTTGTAATTGCAACACAAATTACACACATTCTATTATTGTTTATATTGAACCAATTAAAATAAAGTTACCTTCATAATTAAAAGTGCACATAAACCGATTACGTAGTAATCTAGCTAACAAGCAACCACCTGTATATTTATATATTATTTGATACACGCGTTTTAATTTTATGCCAATGCGCTTGAGGCATTGATATCAAACACGCAAGCTCAGTAAAAGTTATCCTGACAAAACTTAACGTGTACTAAATAAACATACCTACAAATAAAATGACTTATCAAGACAACTATCTTTTGATTGACGATTTTCCGATTACGGAGGTGCATAAATATAACATTTGTTTAGCATATAAGGGGTTCTGAACACGTATTGGGTCTGAAGCTCCGTATTTACGTGCACACACTGTGAATCAATACACTATTCAATGCCACAGCGTATAAAAATTGTTCTCTAATTTTTGCAATTCTCCCAGTGTGATAATGTTTCTTGAAGGACAATTTTAGCATGTGACACGCAAAATGTGTTAAAGACCATGGAACGTACAAACATTAATAGCTTTATGCATTGAAGCCATTCAGTTCTATTGATTTACGGCTCAGCTTTGAGTGGGCGGTGATATGTGAACGTTCAGCTATTTTCCTCTTAACCGAGGCATGTTAGCTCTAATTTATTAAGTACTAGCCACCCGGAGGCCTAACGAGAATAATGTGAGAGCCGTTCTATGAATTAATGGACTTAATTCTATTGGCATTTACACCTACGATTGGTTAGGTTGATTAAAAGATGCGGGACTCTTCGATAATGTCAGAAATAGGTAGCTGTACAAGGATCTACAGAATTATAACCATTCAAATCATCAATACAACCCTCTAAGTTCACATAATCCTATTAAATGACTGTATCGTGGGCTACCCTGCCGCTTTCCCCTTAAGTAGATGTAGCTATTGCAGTAGGACTGTACTGCTCTAGCTCAAGTAAAGCCTCACTCGTCGCGTCACAGCAGCAGAGAATAAACAAAGGGGACGGCCGCCCGGGTATTTCGGCGCGTGGTCAAAATTGGAACTAAGGCCGCCATCTTGTTTTTTCAATACTATTTCACAAGACACAAATGCTCACAAACAGCGCCTCCCGTTCCTGTCATTCGAGCGCCAAAAGATTCTTGTAGCAGTGTACCTACTACTTAGTGACCGTTTGATATTTATTGCACATACACATAAATGTCAGTGGCTATGTAAATAAGTGTTGTACCTAAATTGGTGTTGTACATGCTTGACTGAGTTTATAGTTATTACACAAAACATAGAGTAAACGGCACTTAACATAATTTGAAATACTAGAGGATTATATAAACATAACGAATTCAGCAGGACCGGTTATTATTTTAATTGCGTATTTTGCCACAGACATAGGTAACGAAAACATAACATAATTCATAAATACAGTGTATTACTAAAATATTAATAACTAAGTATCATTATTAGTTTAATGTACTGTAGTATATTTAACTGAATGTAGAAGAAAAAATAGCTTAAAAATAGGTCCATAATAAAAGTTTTCTTTGAACTAGTCTTGATTGTTTCTAATCAGAATCACGTTTATATTATTTTCTAGGAGTTATCTAAAACTGTCGATTGAAATCAAAACCTGAGAGTAATGCATTATTCAGACAGAGGCGGTGTCAGTGGCAGATAGGTAGCTACTTACTGTCAGTTGACATATTTGACGTTTTACCAATTTTCATGTATTCTTTTCTCATCAGGGGGCCTGCTCCCTAAGCACAAAGTCCGTGGTTTCAGCCCGGACGTTTCCTACTCCGTATCACTTACGGACATATGATTAGTCGGAGGCACGTTCAAAAAATTACGTTACGTTAAAAACGTTTAGACAGGTTGTCCTTACTCCCGATGTGTGTTTTGCCCTTACGGAAAAGTTCAAAAGCAAATCATTTTATTTAATGTTTCGTGTTTTGTAATGTTAATTATAGTCGCCGGCACGTAACTTGGCAAGAGTTGTTAGATGCGTTTTTGCTTTCTTTATCTTTCTTCTAAACAGACATGTTTCAAAATAAAATATGGCAATAAACATGGAATAATGACAAACACTAAAGGCGTCAATTTCTTTGTTGCACTAAGTGTACATGCGCAAACTTACTCCCAATACGCCAAAACCTTGCCAAGTTACGTGCCGGCAGCAATACTACTATATAGAATTCAGTTCTTCTAACTGAATAGACAGCAGTGCTGCTGGGGAGTTTGTTGCGCCACTTCTTCTTCCCAGCTAAAGCACTAGGAAGTAGTGAAGGGCGGGCGTTTTGAAGGGACTGTCTTATGTAATTTTAACGTTCAAAAAGTGCTGATTCTCAGCCTAGTTTGAATAAATGACTTTTCATTTTGATTTTGCAAAGTGTTATTGGGTTTTCCATTTGGAGTTTCTCAGTAGCAGGCCGGAGTCTGGATTGGTGATGATGCAATAGGCTCACCTCCTATTACATAGGACTTAAACAGAACTGGCCAAATGTGGGTGTACTATAGGTACATCTGTGCCTAATCCTTCAAGGAATGTAGGATGTTATGTTCTAAAATAACAATCTCACCAATAACATATTTCGTTCTGTCAATATTTTAGAATGCGCCTAACTATTGTCTACAGTCTACAGTTCGCCATTTTATGACACACATAATATAGATACCTGAGGTCATCAGAAAACTTAAGACTAGAGATGAATGAAAAATATAGGTATGTATCATATGTTAGATAAATACTCAAATACATAATATAAATCATATATATGATTTATATTTGGCCTGCGCAAATATGATCACATTTATATTTGGCCTGCTCAAATATGATTACATTTATATTTGGCCTGCGCAAATATGATCACATTAATATTGGGCCTGCGAAAATATGATCACATTTATATTTGGACTGCGCAAATATGATTACATTTATATTTGGCCTGCGCAAATATGATCACATTAATATTGGGCCTGCGAAAATATGATCACATTTATATTTGGCCTGCGCAAATATGATCACATTTATATTTGGCCTGCGCAAATATGATCACATTTATATTTGGCCTGCGCAAATATGATTACATTTATATTTGGCCTGCGCAAATATGATCACATTAATATTGGGCCTGCGAAAATATGATCACATTTATATTTAGCCTGGGCAAATATGATCACATTTATATTTGGCCTGCGCAAATATGATCACATTTATATTTGGCCTGCGCAAATATGATCACATTTATATTTGGCCTGCGCAAATATGATCAAATTTCTGAATTTCGTACAAAGCTCAAGTGTCAAAGTCAAAGCATTTATTTCAAATAGGCACATAAAAGGCACTTTTGAACGTCAACATTTACATTTAAATATAATTGATTCTAGTCGCCCCTTCCAAAAGGTAGTTTCGTATGGAGAAGAATGGGCAAGAAACTCCATCGTTACTCTTTTAAAATGTGTTACAATACTTTGTATACATTAATTATATAATTATATGTGAAGACGATGCACCTATAATAAAAATTACCCTACCAAAATAGGTAAAAAGAATTTAATAAACGTAGCAATGATAAATAAGTTAATTAAATGATAGATACATGGTGTTCACATATTTACAAACATTGTAAAAGTATACGATTTCCCAAATTATGTAACCAATTAATATGTCAGTGTGTGAGTTAAAGTAGTCACAGAATGTAAACCAATGTCATAAAAATAACAAACCATACAATTAAAGTAGCAACAAGTTTTAATTTTGTCAAGATCCTAGATTGTCCTGTGGAGCTGGACCAGCATGTTTCCAAGCATTCTTATCTTGGATATAATCCTCTAATTTGTAATATGCTTGTTTACACAGTGAACTTTTTATATGAGTTTTAAATTTTCTTTCATTTAATTGCAATATATTACTAGGTATTTTGTTGTAGCATTTAACACAGTACCCCATAAAAGATGTATGTATTTTAGCTAATCTGAAAAATGGTTGATCAATTTTATCTTTATTTCTTGTATTAAAATTATGTCTATCACTTATTTTATTAAAAAGATGTAGATTTTTTCTTACGTACATAATATTTTCATAGATGAATTGGCAAGGTACCGTCATAATATTAATCCTTTTAAATAGTTCCCTGAGAGATTCGCGTTGACGTAGATTATAAATGGCTCTGACAGCTCTCTTTTGCAAAATAAAGATGGATTCAATGTCAGCAGCCCGACCCCACAGTAAAATGCCATACGACATAATGCTGTGGAAGTAGCTAAAATAGACCAAACGCGCGGTTTCTACATCTGTTAACTGTCTTATCTTTCTAACAGCATAAGCGGCCGAGCTTAGCCGCCCCGCAAGAGATGTTATATGAGGTCCCCATTGTAATTTCTCGTCTAGCGTGATTCCCAGAAAAACTGTGTGATTAATTAATTCCAGTTTTTCTCCATTCAACATGATGTCATACTCGCTACTTCTTACATTCGGTAATTTAAATTTAATGCGTTTGGTTTTTTTACCATTTAGTACCAAATTATTTACCGTAAACCAATCATGGACCTGAAGAATAGAGCTATTCACGTCGTCAAGATTTTGTGACCGTCGGTCTATCTTAAATATCAATGATGTGTCATCTGCAAATAACACCATCTTCGGTTGATTTTGAAGTAATTGGGGTAAATCATTTATATAAACTAAAAAGAGGAATGGACCCAATATCGAACCTTGAGGAACGCCCATTGCCATTTCAGACCCTAATGAGTTTACGCCGTTTACTTGAACTGTAACTTTTCTATCTTTCAGGTATGATCTGAGTAAATCAAGAGCTGTATTTCTAATCCCATAGTGCTCTAGTTTCAGCAGAAGTGTCTGATGGTTTACGCAATCGAACGCCTTAGAGAGGTCGCAAAAGATTCCAATGGCATCTTGTGCTTCTTCCCAGGCGTTAAAAATGTTCTTTATTAGGGTGACACCAGCGTCAGTGGTACAACGCCCTTTGGTGAAACCGTACTGTTGTTCATGAAAGATGGAATTTTTATTAAAGTGACGTAACATTTGATTGAGCATCAACTTTTCAAACACCTTACTGAGAACGGGCAGAATTGACACAGGCCTATAATTGTTAGGTTCTTTACTATCACCGGATTTGAACAAAGGAACTATTTTACTATGTTTCATGAGATCCGGAAAGACTCCTTGGTCTACACTGGTGTTAAATATAAATGCTAAATAGGGCGCTATGGTTTCAATGATAGGTCTACAGACTTTTACAGACATTCCCCAGAGATCTTCAGTGGATTTAATTTTTAGATCTTTAAAGGCTTTTATAACAGCCTGGGGGTTTGTATGCTGAAACCTAAACTCCAAAGGGCATGCCTTTACATTCGTTCTAAGTAAGGCAGCAGAAAGCGCGGGCGAGGATTTTAAAGCTTTAGTTGTTTTGAGGGGAATACTACTAAAAAAGTTTTCAAATTCCTGAGCTATTTCTACATCTGAGCTGATGAGGCCATGTGCAGTCTCTAAATTAATTTCCGTATTACGGTGTTTTTTCCTACCTGTTTCATTATTTATTATTTGCCAGGTAGTTTTTATTTTATCATCAGCTGATTTTATTTTATTGCTAATATAAAGAGCTTTAGCTATTCGGCACACACTTTTAAAAGTTTTTGAATATTTTGCAACATACTGTTCAAAGCTTTTATTATTCATGTGTTGCTTTAGGCCATACAGTTTAAAAAGTTTCCCCCTGCTTTTACGAATACCTGGAGTCGCCCAATCACTAAATAAGAACTTTGTATAAATACTTTTAGTCTTTAGTGGAAAAGTGTTATTAAATTGCGTGTTTAATAGTGAAAAGAACTCGGCGTAGAACTCATTTGGGTCACATATATTATTAAAACCATGAACACATAATTTATTGGCCAAAGAATTATTTAATTTCTCTATGTTTTTACATGTTATTGGCCTAAACCTTATTTGAATTTTTTGTAAAGGCATGTAGGTACAAAACGTTATTGTTTGTCCACTGTGATCAGATGGCAACTTATTTACAATTTGTTTGTGTAAGTAATCACAATTACAAAAAATATTATCTATACAAGTGGCAGAAGAAGCTGTCACTCGGGTTGGCTCCATAAAAATATTTGACAAATCAAATGACCTAAAAAGACTTAATAATCTGACAGTATTTGAGTTATTTTCTAATAAATTATTATTGAAATCACCACATACGATTATAGACTTACTACTAGCAGTAAGTTTCTTTAGCACATCTTCCATTACAGAATCAAACACAGATAGATTCTGGTAACTTGGAGGTCTGTATACGCAAACTATAACATGCTTATCAAGCTCAACACAGGACAATTCAATGGTGTGTTCAACAGACAGTCCGATGATGTCTTTTCGTTCTTTCGATTTAATCGAATTTTTTATTAATATTAATGACCCACCATGTATCATACGTTTTCGGCTGAATTGGCTAACTACACAATAGTTTTCATAATTTATTGACATTACCTGATGACCCTTCAACCAATGTTCTGTTAAACAAATGACATCCAATTTGGCATGTTCTAAAAACAATTCTATTTCCAGTAATTTGGAAGAGCAACCTTGGATATTTTGATGAAATAGTTTTAAAGTATGTTGCTCTCCCTTTGGTTTTTTATTATTATGAGTAACATTGCCAGAAGATACCGTTTTATTATTCCCATACTTATACTGTTATTACATAGTGGTTTCCCATACTTATACTGCGGACGATGAGAAAAACTCTGAAGATGATTATTGATTTTTAGGTTATATTTAAACTTCACAAAATTTATAAAACGAAACGTTGGACAGTTTCTAGGAACTTGTTGTCCGTACGATGTCCGACGGTCAAGAGAGCTGCGCCCAGCCGCGCTGTAGCGCTCTCATCGACTCGCACGAACGTCAGGCTTTACCCTGTCGAAGCGTGCCAACTTCACACTTGCGTTTCGTTGTCAATTGACATCCCGTAATCATGACTTCCGGTATATATACAAGGTGGAGACGACAATACGACAATAAATTAAACTGCGTATATCTAATGCCGTTCCCAGCCTGCATACAAAAATTCAAGCAAATATATCCAATAGTTTAGGCACTATAGCTAGTCGAAGATTGGCAAAACCCATAGTCGGCCCATCACTGCTATTTAGTTTGTTTGAAAAAATCACTATTGATATTTCGGTGTTAGGATTAATTTGATAGTTTCAAAATACTCCTATGCATTAATATTGCCAGTGTTTTCATTTATTGTCGTATTGTTGTCTCCACGTTGTATATACATATATATGTAGATAAGTATGTTTTTATGTATTTATTGTATATGTAAATGGTACACCACTGACTACCTGCCGTATTGTATCTCCTTCTCCCTTTAATCCATGGGATGGATGGATGGCTGGATCGCTTTTAGCGATAAGACCGCCCATTGTGTCACCGTATTTAAAATTTCTACATTTATACCTGTAATTTTATGGGGTACATAATAAAGAGTATTCTATTCTATTTTTATTCCCCAGTCACCTTTACTAGGTCGCCTCGCTTTCAACCTCAAACCTAGACATTTTTATAAAATATTTTATCAAGAGAAATATGCACGTAAGTCGTTCAGAAACAAAAACCATTTTCTAAATATTCGGCACGCTTGGAGGCTAAAGAATTTATGATTCGAGCACCTTTTCTTCAGAGCAAGCTTTTTAAAAGTCAAATGAATTTGCTTAATAACACTTTTCTCATGTAAATGTATGAACACACGCGAAATATGAAAGAATTATAGATATGGTTAAGAGCGTTTATACCTTATGAGTGGCAACGTCGCAATTTAGTATCATATTTCGTGGTTTTCAATTTTTATCATTTAATCGGAGCTATATTTTAAAAATCTGTTTCTTAACTTTTTAGAATTATGTGAAAACTGTGTAAAAGGTAAGAAATCGTTGCGTTTACAGTTCTATTTATATGCAAATAATACATTGGAAACTTGCAGGGCTTGCCACTCATAAGGTATAAACGCTCTTAAGGCATGTGCCTACTTAGAGATTCTCTGATTGAACAGAAGTTGAGTATCGCAATAAATTCTGGAAAAAACATTTCTATAGGTTACTTGTAATTCGACGTATATCGATCAGGAGCTGATATGGAGTGGGGGGGGTGGCATATGTATGGCCAAAATTCTATAGTTTTCGATTGGATTTGAATTTTAAGGGTTTTTTTTTATATTTACCCAAAATTTTATATTTAATTCCAAATTTAAAAAAAACTACATATTGAATGGGTACCATTAAAAAATGATATTGTATCTGGCACTTCAATTAAGCTATGAACATAATTTAAAGTAGGTACTTAAGTCGACAAAATAATTTAAAAAATAATGAGCTATTTATGAACACTAGCACCAATATTTTAAATTTATTAAAAATAAAAATTACTAAAACAACATTTTTTTCATCGTTTTAATTATTTTGTGGAAATAAGTACTTATAATTTATTATGGTCACATAAGCACTAGTTTAATACAATTACCGGACAGCGTAAACTACGCTATACAAAGTGAAATTGTTCGATAAGAATCACTATTCATAATCTCTGACAGCCCAGTTAGCATTTCATTCATGTGAATGTTATTATAACTGCATTTGTTTTTGTTAACAGGTGTAAAAATGACATGTCACAACACTCATGCTGCGTTGAGGAGATGCGGCGCATTTACTTTATAGCATTGTATTAGGTAGCTTTTACGTTAAATCCCATTCCTTGTAACATTTCTATACAATATACATACGTATGACAATGTAAGTTATGCTTGCTCGTTGAGCTCCTTAAGTTCTGAGTTAAGCTGCACGGTTACTGACAAATGCGTGCACTGACTGGACAGGTCCACACAATCTGTGTGGTTCTTTCCTCAAAATACCATTTCAGACACAAATCTACATGGTCCTCAAAGATTATTGTAATATTATTCTAATTATTGTGAATGTGAGAACTATGTCGGTCATTGCTTTTTTTAGTATTTTTCTCAGTTAGTTTAATCATGATCTGGCAGTTTGAGTAATTTATGCGGCCTACTCAAATGTCCTTTCTTTGGTATTGTTCGTCGAATCGTTGAGCTCCTTAAGTCTAAGCTGAGCTGCACGATTGCTGACAATTGCGTGTGCTGACTGGACAGGTCCACTCAATCTGTGTGGTTCTTTCCTCAAAAGACCATTTCAGATACCGACCTACATAGCCTTCATATGATCTGACCAAGATTTTGTCTGGACTTTAAAAGAGACTGTGACCTCTGAGTTTTTTTCGGCCTTTCTTCTCAGAGTAGTCAGATAGGAAATGCCGACCTCATCTAGTTTTTAAAATACGATTGACGTGTAAGTGTTTGTTCAAACCTACTTACAGAAATAAAATCATTTATCATTTATCACTTGCGAAACTAAAATAGTGACCATGCTTTGATAAATTCTATCTATATATCTATCTTCCTATTTATTTAACCCGCCACACGCGCGTTTTTATTTGCCCACTGCTGGGCAAAAACCTTCTTTTTTTTTTCCTTCTAAGCACACGTCTGTCCACTGCCATTGTGAGCCAGTCCTTTCGGTAGGAAAAATTTATGATCCAAAATGTTATGATCATTAGACGAACAAAATAAGTCGGAAGGAACTCTGCTAAGACAAAACTACTCGTAAGTCCCGTTTATATGTACCTAAGTGTTGCCATTTGCACGCGTAATAGTTCGTCGCGGGTCGTCGGCCGACTAATGTATGAATGTGTGCGTACAGCCTGTACTGTACTGGGCGTCGGGAATCGCAGGCCGATTCCCGGCCCACCGTAGGCGTGGGCTTGCGAACGACGAGCAATGGGCAGCTCGCCGTTCGATAAGGACCAGGCCCGGGTCGACGGCGCTTTGCGTTCCACGCGCGCCTCAAAGAGTTGTCAGCACCAATAACGGGGTCCGCTAGGACCGATGCCTGCTAGGGTTGCGGGAAAGTCCGAGAGGGATACCGTGGCCCCTGGCAAAGGCAACTGAAGGAACACGGATGGGTTTTAGTCAGTAAGAGTCTGACACGCCCTCCCGCCGCTCGGAGCGGGAGAAGTTATATGACGATTTACCACCCTCAAAAAAAAAAAAAAAAAAACAAGCCTGTAAGTACTGTACTGTACGTACAGCGAGCTGGCCGACTTGAGTGACACGGTATTTTTGTTAGCGATATTCTGTCCGACTTTTTTGGTTCGTCCATGGTTATGATTGGTTGTTGCTTTGTAATAGTCGTCGAAATTGCTCTACCACTTTTGACAACAATTAAGTTTCACTACGGTTGAATATTTTTAACTGTCACAAAGACAAATAGACCTTGTAATTTTATGACGTGCAAGTGACAATCAACCTTAAGGTGATAGAAATCATAAGATCGACTATAGCTAGGAATCAACTAATATTCACAACAGCTAACTTAGAATTGTATAGCTGACTTATTACGGCCCGCGACATCGTCCGCGTAAAATGTCTTGTTTTAACGTAAAATAATATATCACATGACACTCTGCCATACCGCAGCTTCCCAATGGTGACAGAATTTTCAGAAACGAATCAGCAGTTCCAAAGATTACCCCTATATACAACCTCACAACTTTTAACTTTCTCTCTAAAGCCTCTTTATAATATTAAGTAAAGGTTCATAGATCAGATTGTTTCAGGAGGACAAACCAATCAAAACATCCCCACATGTACCGTTTAAATCAAATGATTGCTCACACAACACCTAGATACGCACCATCATTAACAAAAGGCACTAACCGACATTGACACATTTATCACAATTATGCAGCGTCACATCCATCTAAAGGATGTTTTAACACCGGACGTCATCAAGGCTGTGGACATATAAACCTTTGTTTCGAAACCAACATGGCGGCAAATCAGTTTGTAACGCCATTGCAATTGTAGGGTTAACACGAGTGTTCATTTTATGTGTTATGTAAGGAGGTTTATTGTGCTGCTCTGCTTGATAGATTATGTTTAGTAGAACAAGGATTGTTCTCGATAAAGTAGTGGAAGTTCTAAATCTATAGGAAGCTAAGGTGGGATTAGAAAAATGACATCAGTAATGCTATTCTGTAAAAATCTCACCGCATCGTGAAAACGTAGGTGAAGTGAGCTGTCAACAGTGTTAGTCCCTAGTATCAGGTGGAATGAAAGCTCACTTCAAACTCACTTCACCTGAGTTTTCACGGTGAGATTTTTACAGAATAGCATTGCTGATACTAGAGATTGACACTGTTGACAGCTCACTCCAAGTTCACTTCACCTAAGTGTTCACGGTGCGGTGAGATTTTTACAGAATAGCATTGCTGATACTAGGTATTGACACTGTTGACAGCTCACTCCACGCTCAGTTCACCTAAGTGTTCACGGTGCGGTGAGATTTTTACAGAATAGCATTGCTGATACTAGGTATTGACACTGTTGACAGCTCACTCCACGCTCACTTCACCTAAGTGTTCACGGTGCGGTGAGATTTTTACAGAATAGCATTGCTGATACTAGGTATTGACACTGTTGACAGCTCACTCCACGCTCAGTTCACCTAAGTGTTCACGGTGCGGTGAGATTTTTACAGAATAGCATTGCTGATACTAGGTATTGACACTGTTGACAGCTCACTCCACGCTCAGTTCACCTAAGTGTTCACGGTGCGGTGAGATTTTTACAGAATAGCATTGCTGATACTAGGTATTGACACTGTTGACAGCTCACTCCACGCTCACTTCACCTCAGTGTTCACGGTGCGGTGAGATTTTTACAGAATAGCATTGCTGATACTAGGTATTGACACTGTTGACAGCTCACTCCACGCTCACTTCACCTAAGTGTTCACGGTGCGGTGAGATTTTTACAGAATAGCATTGCTGATACTAGGTATTGACACTGTTGACAGCTCACTCCACGCTCACTTCACCTAAGTGTTCACGGTGCGGTGAGATTTTTACAGAATAGCATTGCTGATACTAGGTATTGACACTGTTGACAGCTCACTCCACGCTCACTTCACCTAAGTGTTCACGGTGAGATGGTTACAGAATAGCACTGCTGTTTGGTTTGAGTATGAAATAGTTCGTAGAAGAGAAGAGAAGTTTTCTGGTAGGTAAATAGTCCTTCAGCGGGCAAAAGACAAAAAATATTAAAAATGTAACAATTTATATTAAATATTTTAATATAAAAAGTTAAAATAAATTATGCATAAAATAATACATTTTTTTTTTAATGATAACGCACTATCATTCAGTAGCCATGGCTTTAATTTTGACAGTTCAACAAAATTCATTACGTTATTTACGCTGTTGAGCAGACAAATTTTTCGAACATAAAAAGCAATGGATTAGTAATAATATCCTTCAATATAATTCAGATTTTTGATCTGGTATTAAGTACCTCCTCATTTTCAATTTTATTTGATACTTAGTTATTGACCTTTATTTAAGAGATAATGTCACAGATATATCAAAAGTAAGAGCTTTTTCCAGGAAGGCTTTTTTGGCTAGATATCTCTCTATATTTTACTTTCCGTCCGCGCCTGCTCCTTACCAAAATAAGATTGAATTATCTTTTCAGCGAACTGTATTATATTTCACTTAGATGTAAAAAGGAAATATTCAGTCTGTTGCCGTCATAGTGTGAAAGGAATATCTTTATGTCCGCCATATTGTGTTCATCGCGCTCGCCATTTTTGAAAGACATCATATTTTACTACATTTTCCAAGAATTACACGCCATGAAAACCGTGTGCGAACAATGATTTTCTGCAATATGCATATTTCATTATTACATACATATATTGCCGTTCGCACTCACGGTAATGCAGTCACACTGTATTTATACCCTTTGTGTGAGAGTGGAGACTTTATTGCATAATCTCATCCTGAATTACTTTACGGTAAAACACAAAATGTATGAAATATTTTAAATGTATCCCTCGGGTCTTTGTTTTTACAGCAACGATAACAAATCGCAATTTTTATTGCTGATCGATAAACATTGCATGGGTTTTGAATTGACCGAAAATAATAGAAAACCATAAAGTATTTATCCAGCAAAACGCATAAAAATTTCATGATTCCCGGAGATAAGTAAACAACGGGTAAAAACAAAGTTCGTCTGGTTAATGTGCGGCAATATCCTCCAAATAGCAGCTGCATTTTCTATAACTGTGCTTTCTGATCCACTTAATCATCAATCCACCTGTGCAGTTAACTCCTTCAGTATTTTTCATCAGTCATTATTAATGTCGAAAATCTTGCCCTAGTAAGCCATCACTGTTCTTCGTCTCGTATAAAATGCATAGAGATTGAGCGATACTATCGATCGCGCATTAATAAATTAACTGACTGTCAGCCCACCCGTTTAAAGGCGACGAAAACAATATTTAAATGAGCTACGGAACAATCTTCAGCATTACTACGGCATTACTTTGTTATTTCTTTAAAACTATGTAAAACCCAGAAGAAACACGAGCCTTGCGTTTGCACATAAAAAGTTTTTTCGTTGTTCTATCAAGATAGGCATACATTTCGCGTAGCGACATTTTTTTCTCAGTTTTGCCCATTTATGTTGTACTTACTTTTTCGGCGGCACGAGTAAAAAATTTTGACAAAAGCGAAACTGAAATGAGCTTTGAAACAAAGTAGGATTTGCTCAAACGTTTCATTAGCGAGGTCTTGAAAGATGTAGCGTAGATGGGTTATTTATTCTGTGTGAAATGTCGGTCGGTCGGTCTGTTGGTCGGCTAATTTCTATGCAAATTTCTCAGATGGGCGCCCGGTTTGTTACGGGCACGGGGCGACCATGCCCCGGTGCCCAGTACGCTACTCTCTACGGATTTGGATTCAGATTATGCACCATCTGGGCCAACGGCCATGTCGATACATTTTCCGTGCAACATATACGGCTCTTGTAAGAGGTTAATTAATGCCTGGTACAGAAATACATCGGTGATATAGGTTAGTCACCGCATTACCACGATGTGTGCGTGTTATTAGGCCGTAGATGTTAAATAATGATTTATAATTAGGTATGGCGGCCATCAGTCACGCGTTATCTAGCTGTACGCGTGTTCACTCGGTGTGTATAATTACAATTTCCGAAATTAATGGCCGGTGTAATGACGCGAATTGAATGTGCATACCGAAGAGATTTTACAACGGAATAAAGAATTTCGTCGATTGATTATTTAATAAGTTATGGTTTCCACTATCCCAAGCTTTTTGTAAGTCTGTTATTTTTGGACTAGGCACAGAATGATCTATTTGTTAAATCATTAATTTCTCATAGCTTATATTAATGTTTTCCTATATTTATTCTTTAAGCACCAATCTGCCATAATTCCATCAGCACTCGATTTTGCGAAGTAGGACGAGAAATTCTCTTTTGGGCTTTCGATTTACTTTTGGGTTTTCATTTAAAGTTAAAGTGATCAGTGGCTGACGCCTCTAGTGTCTAGTGGAAGTAAGTTAAGTTCAACACTGATGAAGACTTCATTCGGCAATAGAACTTTCAATCCTTTTGAGCCTTCTATACGTTTGCCAGTGAAGATTTTTTTTTTAAATAAAATGTTGTCCCACACTAGGAATTTCGTTTACAAACATTTAAACTCACATACACAAACAGCCAGACCCGGAACAACTACTTGCATGTCATACAAATATTTGTTCCGTGCGGGAATCGAACCCACGACACGCAGCACTGCAGTCAATCGTTTAACCACTGCGCCAACCGTGCCGTCAACCAAACCAACCTACTACCAACCACCTTACTTACTTTGTACCAAAAAATATATCTGTGTGCAATTCGTTTTTATTCCTCTCGTGGTAAAATGATGAGCTAATAAACAAGTTTGGTATCGAATCTGACAGCTGACAGGGTGGCAGAGTGCTGAATCACTCGTGAAAACTCTTCAACAGCCCCAAACTGGCTAATTACTTAACAAAACTTTGTAAGTAAACAATGTTATAAAAAACAACATTTGCAATATATTTAAAATCTCCATCAATCCGCCACATTGTCGTCTTCATAGTAACTGTTATGTTACGATAAGCGCTCATAATAATGTTCTAGACCTCAACACTGAACCAACTTGCTTTAAGCTAACGTTTCACTACGTACCTACGTAGTTATGAATAAATTATGTTCCACATAGTATAATCACCTCTCTATTGTAAAGTACCGCTTAGTACTAAAAACATGTAGGTAACTTAGGTACTCTAGTATTCTAGTTTTAGTATGGAATGTAGTCTGTAATGGAGTAGGTCACTTGTTTGGGAATAAGTTGATAACGCTTCAGTTTTCATACATACATGTATTTTTTCAATGAGAAAAATTTGTCAAATAACTTTTTTTTAAACTGTAAAGACATTTTTTTTTTTTTGCGATTGGGGAATCATCAAATACCTTCTCTCACTCTAGGCGGAGCGGGAGGGCGTGTCAGGCTCTTACTGTCTAAAACCCACCCGTGTTCCTTCAGTTGCCTGTGCCGGGGCCACGGTAACCCTTTCGAACTTTCCCGCAACCTAACTTTTCAATAAATTATATTCAAAACCTAACTGGCAATTATAAACAAATGAATACCCAGTAAAAAGTAGCAGACAGATAGAATAAATATAGTATAATATCTACATACACATACATAAACTCACGACTTCTTCCTTCCCATGGGGGTAGGCAGATACTACAGAACGGTACCTGCTACGATCCTTACACCTTGCTCCTTTTGCCTCGTTTTTAACCGACTTCAAAAAAGGAGGAAGTTCTCAATTCGCCTGTATGCTTTTATTTTTGTATGTTTGTTACGCGATCATTCCGCCAATTAATGAATGGATGAATGAAATGAATTGATTTTAATGTTTTTTTTTTGGTATGTCATACTTCAGAGGTGGTCCCGTATAAATTTTATCGAAATTGATTTAGCGATTTTTGAGAAAATCAACAAAATAAGTTCACCGATTACTCGAAGACGCCTGAACCGATTTCGAAAATTATTTTTTTTGTTTCAATGGCCCAGGTGGTCTTATTTAAATTTAATGAAGTCAGCAGTCAGTGAAGCAGTTTAAAAAAAATCAACAATAGTTTTTTTTTTTTATGAAAAATAAAACCGCCTTCAAAAGGACGTGGATGTGTAAGACGATCGTTTTCGAATTAAAGTGAAAAATAAAAAACATTTTTACGAAAAATAAACAACCGACTTCCAAATAAACTACAAAGTGAAAATAACATTAACTTCGGAAGTCGGTGGAAAAAACTAAAATACAGATCCAAATACACCGACTTCCGAAATAAAAGTTATTTTTCACTTTGTGTTTTTTTTGGAAGTCGGTTGTTTATTTTTCGTAAAAATGTTTTTTGTTCATAATTTCTAACAATACTTTTGGTTTATTTGTGGGGCTGGTGGCTACGTAATAACAGCCGCACCGGTCGATCGATCTGATTAAGCTACGCTTGCCGCACATGGTCCATAGATGGGCGACCATCTTTACACACCGAGAACCCTCCGTGCCTCGGAAAGTACGTTAAGCTGTTGGTCCCGGCTGTCATTCGTGGATCTTTGACAGTCGTTACGGGTCGTCAGTAACCCGAAAGTCTGATAACCAGTCTTCCCAGGTGGTATCTTATTACCTTTTAACTGGGATGTGGAGGTCAGATACTCAATTTCATTCAGTTAGACTGGAAGCTGACCCAACTATGTTCGGGTCAGCTTCGTTGGGGGCAGATGAAGATGATTTTTAGTTTATTGAGTACTGATAAAACTCTTCATTTTCGAACAATTTTTTTATTACTAAGTTACAAGCCCTAATTGCCTACTACAAACAAATAACCGTCACCAAACAGAGCGAAAATGATACTTCTATTTTCTGTCGTCTTTTCCAATTCTCAGTCGTAGAAAATACAACATCTCATTACGTGTCTTATCATCAACAATCGTATCTTCATTACTTACGACACAGACAGGCCATCTAATAGTCGATTCGGAATCAATATAAGGCTCGCTACACACAGAGCGACATCAGCGCGACATTACGCTGGGGGGCGTTCATCAATTCTCTTTATGGGCACTTTCTTTCGCCATTGTCACTATCAGCGGGTGTCGGGTGTCACGTTAAATTTTACGACACAGACTTATTTGTGCCGCGTTGTCAGTCATTTTCGGGAGTTCAATAATCGACCTCGTTTCGTACTTTCGTCTTGAGTTCATTTTCTCGAAACATTGGACGAGTCATGTCGCATTTGGATAAGATATTGTGATGTTTTACTTGAGAATTAAATATCGAGTTACGGAGATACCGACGTAAGAGTAAAAGCTTTTTAAGAACAGAAAAGTATGCAATTTGTTAGCGACGTTATTTTATGGTATCTTGGTTATTTGAGGAACTGGTTGTCAAGAAAATGAATGTTATTAACTATATCGTACTCACTTTCTAATGAGGTCATCATTCTGTAAATTAACGTGAATCACCAACCGTAAGTCAAATAGAACCAAACTTGATCCAAGAACTTTCGAATTTCAACATAAGTAGGAACTCCATTTCGCAAATCATTATGTGAAATATCTCATTAAAATAATCTCATCAAGCACGTACCTACATTTCCTACGTTTTATGTACTATCTTAGTTATTAAAAGTGGTATTCCTCAAGCATTTTATCTGTAATCTCGAACACAACCGCAATCAGGCAAAAGTAGGTCGAGCCGCGGGAAGGATTAGGTAAAATTTAAGTACCGGAATGATTTAAGGGCTGAGGCGCCACACGGCACGACTAGGGCTGGCCCTAGGCCCTTATTTTAAGAGATATTGAACGAAAGAAAGATGATATGGCTAGAAAGGGGTGACAACTGAGATGACAGCTAATAGAGATGTATTCAAGAAGAAGTTGTGCTGTCATTATTATCATCATCACCATTTCAGCCGCAAGACGTCCACAGTTGGACATAGGCCTGCCCTAAACATCGCTACTTCGACTAATTCTATGCTTCTCGCATCCTACGTAAAACTGGTGGATGCCAAGCTTAACAGCTTGGCTCATCGCCGCAAGGTCGCCTGCTTGTCGCTCTTCTACAGATTGTACTTCGGAGAATGTGCCCAAGAACTCCACGACCTCATTCTACAGGCTCCCTTCTTCCATCGGTCATCTAGACGCACTGCAAGTTACCATCCTTACCTTGTTGCTATTCCACCAGTTCGCACTAAACGTTTCCAAATGTCTTTTGTAATGCGCACAGCAAAAGAGTAGAACTCTCTACCTGCGTCTGTGTTTCCGAACGCATACAACCCTAATCTCTTCAAAGTGAGAGTGAACAGGCTTCTTCTGGGTAAGCTCACTCCATCGTCGACTATGTCTCTGTCACCACTGACCTAGACTAGAGTCAAGAGCAAACCAATTTTAAATAAAAATACCTGCGGATTCCCGTGGTCTTCACAAAGTCATCGATCCACCTTGTAGGAAGCCTTCCAACGCTATGTATTCCGGTACGCGGAAGACGCGTACTGTGCTGTGCAGACCCCAAATAAATATAAAGACAGAAGACTACGACATTAGTTGCTTTGGAAAGAATTACGCGGTTCACTTTGGCTTGTCAATTTGAATGTAGCAACCAAATTGATTCATGATAACTGAAAAGTGAATCATTCAATTACGGCCCTACATTTGGACACGGAGCCTTTCAATAAATGAATCAGTCAATGCTTGAACCGTGTAATCTATATCTATACTAATAACTAGGGCTCGGATAAATATGTAAACACATATTTTTAATTTGAATCATTTTCATTCATTATTTGGTTTTCTCCATAAATTATGATGAATCGAGCTGGGAAACGAGGGTTTTAGAATCCATATTTTTCCATATTTCAAGGTTAAGACCATATTTTTAGAATTTAATTACATTAGTCCATATTTCTTATCTTTAATAATTAAACTGCATAATTTTTGCTTTCATAACGCCGCGCCGCGGGAATAAATTGTCGTTGCGTGGCATACACGAATGTAGGTAGTCGTGCGGGACTCGTGCGCCATTTTTCTATCGATACGCTGCCCGCCACCCGCCAGACACCTCTGGCGCTGTCGCGTCGCGCAGTTGCCTGGCCGGCCAGTCACAAGTTCACAACTTGTAAGCCGTCGTACGTGCATGTGTTTGTGTCGCATAACTCGCGAGCGCTGAATGTCATTGTGTTGCGTCTTCGTAATTTACCTACACATCCGAGTTATTGGCTTGTCGCACAAAGAAATAATGCAAAAGAAATCTTCGAAAACCATACTCTGTGAAATGATTTAATCTATCTAAAACGCAATTATTGTTTTTTAACCCACCACATCAAAGCGCTGGAAAATCCGACAACACCATTAAAAGACAATATTAAAAAATTTCAATCATTGAAGAGAAAATAATGGAGGTAGAAGGCCCTGTTGCTGAAGTGGTAAAATTGAAAATAAGGTCTGTACTCGAAAAAAATAAAGGATTTACGACGCTACAAAAAATTAACAATAACCTCAGTGGAACACCAAACGGCAATCCAGAGGAGGCATATTCGCCTACAGATTTGTGCAAATTTAAGTTTGCGCCAGTTACTTCCTGTGACGTAGAAAGGTCATTCAGTCAATATAAAGCGTTTTTCCGTTCAAACAGAAGGAGCTTCAATTTTGAAAATTTTAAGAAACATATCGTTGTATACTGCAACAACTCGAATAACGAGGCAGACTAAATTTTAGCTAAACAGTTTAATTTCGTTGATTTTTATATATTTTTCAAACAATTATGTTAAGTACAATAAAGTGTTTTATGTTTGGTAATAGTTGTCTTTTTTATTTAGTCCATATTTTTCCATATTTTCGTTTTTTAGACCAATATTATATGTACATATTTCGGGATTTTAAGCACATATTTATCCGAGCCCTACTAATAACAAATACACGGAACAAATATTTGTATGACCTGCAAGTAGTTGTTCCGGGTCTGGCTGTTTGTGTATGTGAGTTTAAATGTTTGTAAACGCAACCACGATACAGGAGAAACTCCAAGTGAGGGGCAACGTTTTAAAAAAAAAAAGAAAAGAAAAAGAAAGAAGAAGAAAAGAATAGGTATTATTATAAAGAAGTAAAATTTGCTTGTTTGTATGTAGGGGGTAATCTCTGGAACAACCGGTCGGATTTGAAATAATCTTTTTGCATTTGATAGCCTTCTTAAGGAAGGCTCTAAGTTATATTTATCATCACGCTATGACTCTTAGGAGCCTAGCAATAAGAAAAAAGTCAGAAAGAACGCTAAGCGAAAACGAAGTAACAGCGCTGGCTGGCGATGCGATGCGACGGTTGGGTTGGAGGAACCAGAAATTTCAGGCGGACAAATTCGCTGGCAGAAGCCAGTCTATACTATCATTATAAGAAGGTAATATTTATGAGCTTGTATGTAGATGATGTACTTGATGTCATTTAAGTAACTACTGACTCGATTCTGAAAATTCTTTCACGATTTGGAAGCTACAGTATTGCCGAGTGTCATCGGTTTTTTTTTTCTTTATTTATTTATGGACATTTATAATCGCAATGCGTATGTCAGTCCCATCGTACCCTAAATAAACATTTATTTATATTTATATATTCTTTATTGTACACCACAAAAAAACATAACAACAAAAATTTAATTGAACACTACTTAATATACAATGGACGGCCTTATCGCATTTGTCATATCTGGGCCATGAACCTAAACAGACTCTTCGGATCATCTATTTTATGTTAAATCAAGAAACTTCACACGGATAACGTAGCGGGTAGAACCTAGTATAATAGATGCCATAATAGATGGCATGTTTGTGACACACCTTACACAAAGTGCAATTTATTAATTATGTTAATGCCATTCCATTGGTGTTAACGATGTATTTCTACGCAAACTAGGGGAATTGATATGATTCACCTTTTCATAGATCTGTTCGGTATGTTGACTCACCTGACGACGTATATCTTAGTATTTGGATAATTAAGTGGAATCGAAAGCTTGACTCAGAATAAAAGCATGAGTGTAAAAGCTTGACTCAAAAACAAGGAACTTTCACTTCATGGTGAGTTAAATTGTCTAAATGTTTTTTATTTTTTTTTTCAAAAAAGTTGCTCCACACTAATAATTTCTCCTGTATCGTGGGTGCGTTTACAAGCATTTAAACTCACATACACAAACAGCCAGACCCGGAACAACGACGTGCAGGTCATACAAATATTTGTTCCGTGCGGGAATCGAACCCGCGACACGCAGCGCAGCAGTCAATCGCTTAACCATTGCGCCAACCGTGTCGTGTGTTTGGAGCAGAAGTATGCTTTATTGTAGAAAAGGACTGCTTACAAGCTTGATTGAAACAAAAAGGAAACTTAGATACAAGATAATTTAATTAGATAATGGTGCCGATTCCCTTGTTCACAAACTAAACTAAATTTAAGTTGAGTGCATTTTTTTCTTTATTTTTCATTATGAAAAGGACAGAAGATAAATATTAGTTTAGTCCTGTCAAATTAGTCAGCACCTGACGTAATTTGAGTATTCAACTTTTTAATCACGTCTAAACTTGTATGGAGTAGTGTCAGGCGCCGATTAATTTGACAGGACTAAACTAAAATTTATCTTCTGTCCTTTTCTTAATGAAATAGAAAGAAAAAGATGCACTGAACTTAAATTTGGTTTAGTTTGTAAACAAGGGAATCGGCACCAATATCTGATTTAAACATATTTAACATATCTACAAAGAAAGAAAGAAAGAAAGAATAACGTTTATTTGGACACAGTTCGTGAAACACAGAATACAAGTAACAAAATAAAAAAAAGTGAAAATAACGGTTTAACAACAATAGTGTGTGTCTCACGGCTGCGCCAAAAAGGATCATTTCAGCATTAATGCCAGACACATGCTGTCTGACGCTGGTTTTCTAATGAACCTATAGGGACAAGTGACGGGGAGTACAAACAGTTTCGACATAGGTAAATACCTAATAAATAATACATATTTTTATACTTATAAATAAATAAATGAACTAGTAATCAAATACACATAACATTTAACCGAAGGGTTAAGCAGAAGTGTACCTATAGTACACCATATTTCGCCAGTTATGTTTTAATCCGATGTAATAGGGGGCGAGCCTATTGCCATCAACCGGGCACAAATCAGCCTCAGGACTGCTACTGAGTAATTCCAGATGGAAAAACCCAATAACATTTTGTGCGACCCGGGAATCGAACCCAGGACCTCATGCTAAGCAGCAGTACTTGCGACCACCAGACCAACGAGGTGGTATACAGGGTTATTGGTAAAACACCATCAACCTCTTAACGGGTCATTGTACTCATCATTATGAACAACTTTTACTTTGGGATCAAATATGAAATCGCGAAAAAAATATTTGCTGCATTTATGTTTGCAGAACTGGTCAAAATGTAGGGACCAGCTGATTTTTTTTTATACAATGTGGAGACAACAATACGACAATAAATGAAAACACTGGCAATACTAATGCATAGGAGTATTTTGAAACTATCAAATTATTCCTAATAACGAAATATCAAAAGTTATTTTTTCAAACAAACTAAATAGTAGTGATGGGCCGACTATGGGTTTTGCCAATCTTTGACTAGCTATAGTGCCTAAACTATTGGATATATTTGATTGAATTTTTGTATGCAGGCTGGGAACATCATTAGATATACGCAGTTTAATTTATTGTCGTATTGTCGTCTCCACCTTGTATATTACTTTTTTATTATTTTTTATATTTTATATACATATTTGGTCCCTTAATAAAAGTTGTTCATAATTATGAGTACAATGACCCCTTAAGAGGTTAACGGTGTTTTACCAATAACCCTGTATAACATGACTGTGTTTATTCGCCACATACTACTAAGCTGTAATCTAAGGTCGTACTAATAACTTAAACATCTTTATTGTTTCAAACACCCAAGCTTATATCAAAATCCGTCTAACTTTGCCAACCCTACAGCCCACAAATTTTATCTGACCCACAACGAAGCTAAGTATAATCCTAATTAATTGGCAGACAGAATGTGGCTCAGATATTACACGAACATACAGTGGGACACGCATCCCGACAATAAATATGTAAAATAAGCTTTAACTGTTTGTGAAAGGCTAAATTTATTTTACCCGCGACATACATGTTGTAGGTCGTAGGCTCGAACCCAGACAGGCGCTTTACTTTGTGTAAATTATTTCATCACCACTGCTCTCAAAACGGTGAAGAAAAACATCGTGAGGAAACCGGCATGTCCTAGAACCAAAAATTCGAAGACAAGTGACATGTACCAACCCGCACTGGGCCCGCGTGGTGGATTACGGCCCACTCCCTCTCACCGAGAGGAGGCCTGTGTCCCAGTAGTGGGAACACTATAGGCTGATCATGTACATTTATTTTATTTTTTACTGCCTCGTTGCTCAGTGGTGGCCAGCGATACTGCTAAGCACGATACGATACGATTACCGATTCCCGGGTCGGACAAAGTGTTATCAGGTTTTTCAATCTAGAATTTCTCAAAAGCAACTCGGCGTCTGGAGTTGTGCCCGGTGATGGGAATAGGCTCGCCCCTATTGCATAGGACTTTATCATAACTGCCGGAATGTTGGTAGAATATAGGTAGGTACAGCTGATCTGCCCAACTCTCCCGGAATACCTGCCGAGCTATTCTGCAACAATTTCACCGTCAAAACTTAGGTGAAGTGAGCATGAAGTGAGTTGTAGATAGTGTCAATCCCTATTATCAAGTGGAATAATAGCTCACTACACTACTACAAAACGTAGGTGACGTTTTCACGGTGAGATTGTTACTGAATCGACCTGCAGGCGTGCTGTTTGTTAGAATGTGGCCCAGATGTTACACGAGCATACTCCGGGACACGCATCCCAACAATAAACATGCTATATAAGTAAGCTTTAACTGTTTGTGACATTAATTTTATTTTTGACCTGACCTTAAAAATTAAAATATTATTTTTCGCAAAAAGATTTGGTTTTTTTGAAAATACGAGACAGGGCTTGTAAATAAGGGTTTTAAAATGCAAAATAAGGCTAATCTTTAATTAAATATCATTAAATTGTTTGCTGTGGTGATTATTTTAACAGTATTCGTAGAAAAAATAATTATCAGATCAGCCAATTTCTGCAACTTTGTTAATATCTAGCTTGTAAAATATTAACGAATATAGAGATACTCGTAGATACCTATTTTAATTGGGTTTGTTTAATTATAAATAATGTTGGCAGAGTAAAATTAAAACGGCGTGTAAAAAAAATATGCAATGTCTTGATTATCCTCTCAACAACTCTTAGTCAGACAAAGTCATATTAAATTTCAGCACTATTTACCTCAGCTATTATTGAAAGCACGTGTTCGTTTACCACTTCATTGCTTTGCTTTTATAGCTACTTATTGCACGTACATCACAATGTATTCTTGCAAAACTTCCGATTGCTCATGCCAATACGTTCTCCACTCCAAGCAACCTAGGTGGTAGGTAAATTAGAGAGGCGACACGGCGTCCTCACCTTCCGCCTGACGCAGGTGCTCATCGGACACGGTTGTTTTGGGAGGTTCCTGATCCGGATAAGGCGGTAGGAAATGCCCTGGTGTCACCATTGTGTGGATCACCTGGAAGACACGGTGGAGCATACGGTGGAGGTCTGTCCTGCGTGGGCGGAGCACCGTCGTGTCCTCGTGGAGGCGATTGGCGGTGGCGATCTCTCGCGTCCGGCCCTGGTCCAGGCAATGATACGGAGCAAGAGGGCTTTGGAAGCCGTTACCTCCTTCTGCGAAGCAGTAATGCTCGCAAATGATGAGGCGGAGTGCGTGAGGAAGAGGCAAAATTCGCGCCCTCACTCCCCTAGCCTTCGCAGGAGACCTTCTGAAATAAATTCGCTACATGATGGCGAAAACCGCATCAAAATCCGTTTTGCAGTTTAGAAGATCAAAATGGTCACACATACAGACAGGAAAGCCGACTTCACACTTCACGGGTCAGTCGAAGGTTAAGCTACCTTTGCCGCGGTCGGTTGTATACCTACCGAGACCCCTCCGTGCCTCGGAAAGCACGATAATCCGTTGGTCCCGGCTGTCATTCGTAGATCTTTGACAATCGTTAAGGGTAGCAGAAGCCCAAAAGTCTGACAACCAGTTAAGACTGGTTGTCAGGCTTACTACTACAGTTACAACGATAAGTGCCCCTTGGAAAACCAAGGGGCACTTATCTGTGGTACTGGCTGGAAGGACACTCCATTCATTCAAATAATATTTTTAAATACCTACTTCTATCAAATTTATAACACTTTTATCTAAATAATTTTTTCTGTATTTGATAAAACATGATTGATAAATTTTGCATGCCTTACGGTCTAATCACTTGAGACATGTAGGTACCTATACTCAATAACAGCATTGTAACAGTGTTTACTGCAAATAAAACATAATTTGATTTTATTTTGATTTTGATTTTTGGTATTCAGCTGCATCTGGTTAAACTGGAAACCTACCCCAACATGGTTGTACAAAGGCGAGGCAGATTTATTGATACAGCAACTGTTTCCGAATGCATTCAACCCTAATCTCTTCAAAGCGAGAGTGAGCATGCTTCTTCTGGGTAAGCTCACTCCATCGTCGACTCTGCCTCTGTCACCACCGACTAGACTAGAGTCAAGAAAAAACCAAACTAAAAAAAAAACACATCATACAGCACTTGCAATGGTTGCAATTTATCAGGACTTGTTGCCTCATTCTAAGTAGGTTCATATACCTAGAGAAGAACAAGCAAGAAGCTCCACAGTAACGCGTGTCCGAAACTTACATGGTTACTTACTGAAACTGTTATCGAATGTTCTTACAGAACTCACCTATGAACTAACATTACTATTCTAAACGTTAACATTAGAACTCGGTTTATCTTTGTAACTTTTCTTTCTTACTAGTAGAGTTAGCAAATTAGTATCTATGAGACAGTTATTTAATACGGAATTTAGAACTAAACGGTCGTTTACTATCCCCTTGAAGTCACTTAATCCTTGTCCAAAAAATAGTGATCTAATATCGATGAACGATTTTTTTTTTTACTTTTCCCCTCACTAGGTATTCCTCCTGTATTGTGGGTGTGTTTACAAACATTGAAACTCACATACACAAACAGCCAGACCCGGTACAACTATGTACATTTAGGTCATACAAAATATATTTCATTTGATTTAAATAATATGTGCAAATGCATCCCTTAAAGCAGTTTTAAAACGTTGCTTTCTTGTTTCCCAATTTCTTGCTAACCATACTTGGCAGAATATCATTTGCTGCGCTCCGCTACTATTCTAGCTGACTTCAGACTACAATTCTGCATATAATCAGGTTCTGCCAAAGTTAGAACCTAACTGAGAAGTTCTTTGCTACTTCAGAACATTCAGATCTCATGCATGTTTGTGCGAGGTCTTATTCTGTTGCATGTTGCATAATTCTAACCTTACATTATTGTGTGGTTCAATGCTAACCTTCGTTTGACAATGCATTTGTATTAAATTGTATTGTGATATCAAGGCTCTTACATTTGAATGCGGTTAATATTGAATTATGTATCACTTGTTGTGCCAGGTTTCGTATTGTCAAACAAATCAAGTTGCAAATCTATTAATATACATTAATTTTACTTATTGTTCCTCTATTAAATTGCGTAATTTCATTATTTTGTTCGGCGAGAGCAACTAAAACCTATGAAGTGCCCTGTGAAGTGAGTCTGGTCGAGCTGTAGGTACTTTGATAGAAAAAAAGTTTTTTTTAATGGTAAAAGTAAAAAACAAACAAACAAATTACACAAAAAACAAATAGACACAAACACACTACATTCGTTTTTTTTTTGGTTGAGGTTCCAAATTCAGGTCAAAATATGCAACAGCAGGTCATAATGAGATACAGTATAATATTAATGCCCGGCTAGAGCCTAGGCCTAGGTCTTTAATAATATATTTTATATAAATGATATTGATTGATATGAATGATGATGGAGATGAACAACAATATTTGTTTCCCGCGTTAAAGTGTCCATTTGGTTTTTATTCAATAAACAGCTTTTTATTTGTAAGCCAGTTCAAAATTTAAATGAATGCTTTGATAAGTTACCTCCTTGATTGCCATGTTTCGTTTGGTCGTTCCATTTTTAAATTACACGATGGATATGAGTTTACTATGTAATTTATTTGGTCGCTAAACCACGACAGATATGGATTTTCATATAACTTTTGCCGGCCGCTGCTCGCATCTATTTGGCCAGTAGGTACAGCAATTTCGATTTATCTCGCAGAAGGTTGTTAAAATAATACTCAAATTTCCAAGCATGTTTGAGAAAGTTTATTTTACACTATTGTTTTGTCGAGTGCTAATTATTTACGTATAAAATGAGTTCATCACATTCAGATATGGATTTAACGCCTGGTTTCATTAGATAAAAGGCTAAAACAGTAGAGGAAAACCTTTTACCGCCAAAATCAAAAGGAAGATACTTAAATCTTACGAAGTTTTCATGAAATGGCGCGCTGGAAAAAGAGTCATGTCTTTTTCGGAAAACGTGTTCTTAACTTATTTCAATGAACTATCTAAGAATCATTAATCTTCAACGCTATGTACCGTGTATTCAATGTTAAAGACACATTTGGAAGATTTCGCCAAACTATCATCTTTTCTGAAAAGACAGTCAGATGGATTCAAAGCGAAAAAAAACAAAGTTTTCACAAGAGGTCCAAACCTTCTCAAATCAAGCGCCAGACAATAAAGTACTAACTTACTAACTATGCACTAATTTAGCAATAAAGGTAAAGAAATCTTTATAGTATTATCGCATCTAAGACTGTAATTTGGTATGTATATGGAGGCACGAGGAACGGGGTATCGAGTTCGCTCTTACCTCCATAGAAAAGGGAGGATCCACCGACCAGACGGGTGTTGTGTTTGTGTCTGGTGGGCAACTGCCCAACGATTGTTGTCGGGACGTGGTTTCTATGCTAGTTGCGTGGTAAACACTGCTTGCGCGATGCAGGATTTTGCGTGACGTCAGTGTGACGTAGTTCTCATGTGGCGATGTAGATACCGCTACATGTATAGATATTATACAAGAGAACTACCCATTAAAGGTATATATTAACTTTTCAGGTCGTGTTGATATTGGCCATGACTGTCGCTTGCAGAAGCGAGAATTGGTGAATATGAAATTTAACATAGAGAAACAAGGTGTAATAATACTCGTAAGGAGGTACTAAAATAAAAGTTGACCGAACCTTTGTAGTAAAGAAATAATTTGTACAAATAATAGAAAAATATCAAGGACTTCGGCCTAGTGATATGGAAACTGGTCGTTTTTCCTGAATTGCCAAAAAGAGAAATGTTAGAGGCAAGTTGTAAGCAAAAATTTTTACAAAGATTTTTTAGATATTATTCTGATAACTGTCACGACTATTGTATAATTATATCACCTGTAGACGTTGTAGCTTAACGCTGATTTCTGTGACAACAATATACAGGTTGTCACAGAAATCAAAGTAGCATTCGGCTACTTTAAGAATAAAGTGGAAAATAAGATTAAAATATCAACTAAAGTAACAAAAACGATAAATCTATATTCCTCGGAATTCTCTCCGCAACCTATTATTACTTCCAAAGAATATCCGGAGCGAAGTATAAAAATATATATTCCAGCTGAAGAAAATGACAAAATATGTATTACTTTCGCCAACATTTACAGAGACAAGAAACTCAAGTTTCGCAATAAATATCCAACATTAATATAGCAGGAAAGGGCCTATCACTTACGTCTAATAATTGCTCTAAATTTAATATTAATTTTAAATAGATATTATCTTAACAATATTGTTTATTTATGTTTTAATAAAATATTGTTTGTTTAACTAATCAAGTTTTTATTTACTTTCCTTGTATTCGAAATGAAAATCAGAGTGTTTACGTCGGGTGAAAGACCTATTTAAGCATTCGAACTATTGGTGCCCTCGCTTCGCTCGTGTGCCCAACCATCTCGTGCCTAAATAGGTCCTTTTCATCCCTTGTATGTATAACAATCTATTGTTAGTTACTTATCAATAGAGATCAAAATTGAGTGTCTTTCCCTAAGATATCGTCAGAAGTTAGTAAGTTTATGTAACACAAAAGATAATTCCAAGATATCATAGAAACCGAAAGGCGGACAAATTCGAACTTGTAATAAAATAATTCTATCATGATACCTAATACCGAAATTCTCAAATAAGAGCTCTCTCTATTTGATGGGTACAAAAGAATTGAATTTCAATAAATTGGGAGGTAACTCAAACCTGAAGAGGGACTTTTTATCCCGGAAAATTAAATATTACAGACTCACGGAAACAGTCTGGTACCTACAGGAACTTGCTTTGAGCTATGTAATGAGCATATATGACATTTCTTTGGAGTAAACGTTCAGTACTTTTATTGCTGTCCGCGACTACGCTACGCATAACGCACGTGTACTTAGTTACGCTTTGTGTGAAAATATAGGCGGTATCACCCACTCCAAAAAATATAGGCGATATCACCCACTCCAAAAAATATAGGCGATATCACCCACTCCAAAAAATATAGGCGATATCACCCACTCCAAAAAAATTGTAAATCGTTTAAGTGCCATAGTATACGTTTTTAAAGAACTGGGCCTCAATAAATTTAAATCATGTATAAAAAAGAAAAAAAAAATAAACATAGCTTTCCGAAACTCGGTCGAAAAGGTTTCTATAACGTTAAAGATTACTTGGATGACAAAAAGGCTTAGGATTAATTAAGCTACTCCAATGTACCTCCAAGTAACAAACCATTTTGTACTATTAAGTGTTTTGGAATTATTAATGTCATTATTATTGATTTACGTGACATAACTTATAATACTTTTGATGATATTTAAAGAGAAAACTGACTGTGAATGTGAGTACCATGCAGGCTAGATAAACTACGTGACCTTATAGCTGTCTGGCGATTTTGAGTATTTTATACACGGCCTACGCAAATGTCCTGCAAATCTGGTAACGTCGTGTGACGGGTCGTTGAGCTCCCTAAAAAGGGTTACACGATGACTGATGCACGCATGCCGTCTGTTTAGACAGATCAACTCAAAGCTGCAATGGCTCTTTCTTCAAAAGGCCCTTCCAGACACAGTCCTGCATTGTTAGACTCACACAAAATCCTAATAATACAATGTTTGGACTTTAAAAGAGACCATGACCTCTGAGTTTGTTTCGGCATTTCTTTCTCAGCGATCAGTCACCTAGGAAATGCCGGCACCATCTAGTTTTAAAATATTGACGTGTAAAAGTGTCTTAAAAGATCTACTTACAGAAATAAACATTTTATTTCATTTCACTGCGACCCACGGCCTCGCTGCGAACGGATACGGGTGGCACACCAACGTGAGTAACCTCTCCGTACACATGCCATGCAGCAGCGAACTTGCGCCTTAAAAATTAAGATAACAACTTATCATAACATCACACATGCAGTCCTCGAATGGTTGGGCAGAGATGTACCTATAGCACACCCACATTTCGCCCACTTATGTTCAAATCCCAAGTAATAAGGCGAGCCAAATGACATCAACTGGGCACAAATTCAGGCTCCGGTCTGCTACTAAAAATTAATATATTCAAAATAAATGCATAGAACCAGTTACATCATTCAATATTTATCTTCTTCATTTAACATTCCTATCACATTTGCATTGAAGCATCAACAAGCACCATTGATTAACAGAACGTGTGATCGTAGGCGTCAAAACCAATAACGTACGTCTTTAACGACGCGCATAATTAAGCCATTTCTAAAAGTAGGAAAAGATTTTTTAATACATTCTTTGGTTTGTGTTATATTCTCTGTATAAACAATTAAGTTCTCGGTCTAATGGTCACGGCTATTTCAATGTATTCTTGAGTTAATCATAACAGTTCTTTAAAGTAAATTGAACATGAAAGTTTTGCTTATAGCTACGGAGCTGGTGACGAATTTTAGGAAGACATCTTGATATATATTTTTTAATGCAAGTTTTGAGCTGTCTGGTCATAATTTCTAAACCATCTAAAATGTCTAAAAACTTTATTTTGATGTCAAAAGCCTTACGTTTCCGATTATACAAATGTTTATCGCGTCAGGATATTTATGCATGTTTTTTTAACCGTCTCACTGGTGCGCTAAGTCGTGGTCTTGCAAGGACCGAACTTTTCCAGCGCCATGTAGAAGGAAGAAAAAAAAGAACCACAAAGCACCCAGGCATTCTAATGCCAATTTCCTAGTACATAAGAACAGCTATGGAAATGCTTAAAATACTTTCCCAAAATAAGTCACCAACTCTTGTTCCATTGCTCAATAGTCCACGATAGCGCTGCGATTTATGCAGCGCCTTATTAGTGTGAGAGTTATTATTAGAACATTGTAGCCTGTGTTACAGGTTTCCCGTTAAATGTAATACCTCGTAAATATTAATAATGTTTACGAGATATCGTTGACAGTATTTGTAATTAACTTTGTAAACTGTAAGGTGCATTGTGTTCTTGTGAGATCAAAGGAATTCCAAATCGAGTTTTTCGTAGTTTCCTTCGTGCAAGTAATATGTGTTCCTATAAAGCCACAAAAACAAATGCAGACATCAGGAAAACAAATAAGGGATGTCTTCACGTACAATGTTCACTATACTGACAAAAGGGACACAGCCATTCTTTTAAAACGTGCACCATGGGGAAACGTTCCCGTAAAATGTTCCTCTTTAGAGTTCTCAGGCTATTTCCCAAATACGGCTTCCTCTCAATACGCAGGCAACACAATATCAAAGATACCTTTCCGGGGTCGTCGAACTTTGTCCACCCACGCATATTAAGCTGCGCTGTGTCAACATGAACTGCAGTTTGCCTTTCTCCATTCAAAAATACTAACCTAGTATCATGACTCATTTTATAGATCCACTTAAAGCAAATGACTCATTACCTTAATAATGATAGCGATACAACCCTAGAGGCAAGATTATAAACAACTTATTTTGAACTTTATTTATACAGCTATAAAGGTGATGTTAACAGCATAGATTAACAGGAAACAGTCCTCTAGGGATGCACGTTCTTCAATGAAACGTCACGCGATCAACGGCGCCAGTCCCTGTTTTAACCTAATGATAATCAAATGAATTTCGCCGCTACATTTCGTTTGTTGTCCTCGTCTTTTATAGTTGTGTAGATAGAGAGGGGAATAGTGTTCGTGTTTACATTTTGGCGAGTCCCTTGTTTTATTGATTGCCATGTGAACAGCGGGCGAGAAACATTGGGTTCGTGATATAAAGACTGAAGTGAAACGTACACATATGTACCGAGGGGTTCCTATAAGCGTCACTTTGTTGTGGTACATTGTACGAAAATACCATCCAGCTCTACATCAACTACAAACGTTTTCTTTAATTAAAACTCAGGTGCGGTTTCGTACAAATATTAGACATGCCCTCTAGAAAACTTCACGAATACACTGTAGACTTTATTAAAGTTAAGCATGCAAAGGAAATACAATTTGTTGCACAATGGTGCCGATTCCCTTGTTCACAAACTAAACTAAATTTAAGTTGAGTGCATCTTTTTCATTCTATATCATTATGAAAAGGACAGAAGATAAATATTAGTTTAGTCCTGTCAAATTAGTCAGCACCTGACGTAATTTGATGTAATTTTAGTTGTCAACTTTTTAATCACGTCTAAACTTGTATGGCGTAGTGTCAGGCGCTGATTAATTTGACAGGACTAAACTAAAATGTATCTTCTGTCCTTTTCATAATGAAATAGAAAGAAAAAGAAGCACTCAACTTAAATTTTGTTAAGTTTGTGAACAAGGGAATCGGCACCAATAAGTACGGTAAATGCTACGAGTTATTTGAATACGGGATAGTACTATAGCTCCCGTCACTGGCTATTTCATGCAAACAGATCTATTATTCCAGTTTTATTTATTCGCGAAAAAATGGAACTGAAAATTATTGTAACTTTTCTAGAGTTTTTTTTTTTTTTCAATTCACGCTTCTGTACATTTTTCTGGCATAGATAAGTACCGAATTAAACTTTTACAAATCGCCACTTGATAGTATACTAATGAGACCTTTGCCCACTTTTTAATAACCCCGGAGAAAAGTTATGACAAACAAAAAAGTATGGTTAAACTAGAGATAAGAGAGAATGTAACTTTTTATAATGACATATTATTGCTTATTTTCGTGTGCCTTCCTCAGCTACATTTTATTATCTCTCTCTATAACGTGAACCATTATTTATATCACTACTAAAAACTAGAAAACAAAATAGAACTCTATTTCGTCCCACGGAACTAAAGAAAGTTCTACAAACAACAAGTTCGCTCGCCGTCTGATTCCAGCTCTTTCCACAGCGGCGTTAACTAGACAGCCCCACTTGAATCCACTCAAGTATTCTTGCCTCTTGGTAACAGAATCGATCTTAACTTAGTAGGTACTATCAGAGAAATATTGACCTAGCCAATTTTAAAACAAAATCCTTTGCATCGTAGTATTGAAGGTTTTTGTTTTAACATCAATATACAGGGTTATTGGTAAAACACCATCAACCTCTTAAGGGGTCATTGTACTCATCATTGTGAACAACTTTTACTATGGGACCAAATAATATGAAATCGCGAAAAAAATATCAGCACCCTACATTTTGACGAGATCTGCAAACATAAATGCACATAGGGAACAACAGATTTTTTTTTCGCGATTTGACATTTGGTTCCATAGTAAAAGTTGTTCATAATGATGAGTACAATGACCCCTTAAGAGGTTGATGGTGTTTTACCAATAACCCTGTATATCCAGTTAGAAAGATTGATAGACGAAAATAAATCATATTTCAAAGAAAATAAGACAGCCATTCACATGCTACATCCCTAAGTCAGGCATATTAACATTTTTCAATCCCACTTTTCGTATTTTTTCAGAAATCAAGAAAAACTATAAAAGAGTCAACGAACTTTCTCATGGCTGACACAAGGAAATAAATGTCGCGTCGAGCCAAAAGAGCGTTTAGATCCTGACCTCCTCAAGCACACAATTAATCATTAGTATTTAAAGCTTTCATCGGGCTTTGGATTAAAACCCTTAAAACAATTATCAAGCTCATCAATCAACCAAAAAAACAAACTCAGTAATATAAGCTGAAGATATACTCTTAAAATCTAAACCAATTCATTCATAAAACCTCTCCGTGTGGATACAACTGAATGGACCACATGGCGTAGCTCTAAGCTGTAACACACCAGCTGCACCAACTTTATTTATGCACTTAGCAGATCCTGCGATTTTACGATCAATGTACATTACATTAGGAAATTATGTTTGCATTCTGCTTAGAACGAGAGATTTTGAGAATAAATTCTATTGAACTAGAATCAATACAAGGGTTCGCAGAAATATAAGCGAACAACATTAGCTAAAACATAAAAAAGTGATGGCTATGCAAACATTGTCACTGTGGAACAGACTGGGTAGAACCAAACACCACCAAACTCCTTAAAAAGTTACCATGTGGTACAAGCTCTAATGCGGCTGCCATCACTAGTCACCAAAAGGCTAACAATTACAAAGACTGTCCTGTTTCATGGGACTTTTAATGACACAATTCGTAATAACCACTAATTTATATTTTTATCGTTGTTGTCATCAAAATGTTAACTGCTATCGTAACAAACGAACTATCATAATTTAATAATGTCCGCGCCATTAGCACAGATAATAAATAACATTTCGTGACCGGCTTTCTGGCTGACAGCCAGAATACTGTCGCCTAAACATGGGAGAAAGAAAAAAAAATGCATTTATTTACGATGCTATTTGGTTATTGCAGATAACTAAAAGAACGTTTCTTCCGTGCCAATCGACCGTTGAAACCAAAATGCGCTGCAAATCGAGACATAAACTGTTGCAATTTGCCGATACTGCTGAATACAGGGTGTATTTGAAACTAAGCTAGAAGTTAGAACAAAGGTTCGTTCATCTGATCGGGAACTAAAACAATAAACGGAATGGTTCAATCGAGCTTCTTGACTTTTACCAAGAAGCGTTTTAAGACTCATTGTTTGGCCAACGATTTATAGTATCGTCATGTAGACAGGCTGAAATGACTTAAATGATGATGACGTCGATACCTATCCTATGTTATGGCGATATTTTATTCATTGGGATGCGGGTTAGTAGACCCCGAAAATGTTTCTTAAACTTTGCATATTTCTTATTTCCTTCCCAAAAAAGGGACGATCTCAATTCATGACTAGGCAAACATAATTCGCCATGATCCTTGTAGCTAAAAAAATACTTCAACTAACAAGGCATACGAATAAGGCCTTAATCTTAAGTATGTAAAAAAGGGCCATAAACACTTACTATACTTTCATGGCCCGCGGCTATCAGCGAGCCGGCACGAGCCTGTGATTTGAGTAGCAAGTAAGTACACGGCTATTTTAGCAAGCCATTTGCTAAAGGGCCTGTGAAAGTGACCTACCTTGGAGTAGTTAGGTACATTGTGCTTGCTTGATTCTAAGATAAATGATAAAAGATTTTATTTCTGTAAGTAGGTTTGTACAAACACTTTTACACGTCAAACACATTTTTTTTTTAACTAGATGTGGTCGGCGATTCCTATCTGACCACTAAGAACTTTCATAGATATCGAAACTAGACAGAAAGAACACTTCAAAAAATATATCTTTATTGCAGACCACATGAACAATAAAATAAGAATACAAAAAAGACATACAATATAGACATACAATAAAAAATGCCATACATACCTACACACAATCATAAAGTAACGTCTTTCCACTCTTGCACACCACAAAACAAACATCTTCGCGGCTATTTCCAACCACCGCTTTTAGGTATTGTTAGCATACATCATATCAGCAAGGTCGTTAACTATACTTTTTCTACACGTACCAACCCTGGACATGAATGATGCAATTCTGCTTATCTGAATGGCATTGAACGCGTTCAGCCCCAAATAAGAAGAAGCAGATAAAGAAGGAAAAGAAGAGAGGAACTGTTTTCCTAAATCCGGTGTGATTTTATTATCTGATTTTAATAAGGATGAATGGTAATCTAGTGGTTTTGCCAAGGAGGACAAAGTTAAATTCAGAAAAAAAAATACTAAAATCCATGTAACTATATTATTCAGAAATGTGGGTGTATTGTCACCTGGAATATTAAAATATCTGCTAAGGTACCGAACTACGTAGAACTGATACATTTATATTAAAGAGACATGTATCGTGTATTGAACCGACACGAGATTTTACTGAATATCATGAAATTCAAGCCACATATTCCACCCACATACAGATAAATGTCAATCTGTAATGATACGGAACATTGAAGATATAAATGATCGCAATTTTTTACACTCCTACGCAAAACAAGTGCCACATTAACGAGAACATGTACTTACAATAATAACAGACGTTATTGACCCTATTAATTAACGATGTAGGTGGCTACGGATCGCAAGTGTCGGGAGAGTTGCATTACAAAAACGAAAACCACCAGAGTCTTTTAATTAGCGAATGACGTTTACTTTAATGAGGAACACACACAGATAAACATTGTTGGTGCTTACCGAAGGTGCTTACAAAATAGTACTTGGTTCTGTCACAGAGTAACGGACAGAGGCAAAGCTTCTAAAGAGAGTGCAAAATGTACCTATACCTATTTTGGTAGGGTTGGTACAGGAGGATAAAATGAAATAAACAAAACGTTAAATCAGCTTTTTATTACGTATCTATGATATAATATTTTTATTATAAATTACTTACTCTAAATACCTATAATTTTAACACCAACCATTTGGAATTCATTGTAAAAAATAAGTTCTCAAATAGCCGCTATTTTGGGTCTTGAACGCACCGTTTACGATCAATACCTACCAAAACTTTTTGCACCACCGCGCACTGGATTGAGTTTTCTTTCGATGTGGATGCAAAAAAGGGGGTAGACCACATTAAAAATAATAAATTATAATCAAGTTAATAATTGGGATAATTCAAAAGTGATATGTTTTTATTCATATTAGTAGTAGTAGTGTAGTAGTATTCATACACACAGTAGAGTAAACAACCATACTTATTTACACTTTTTTTTATATTAAAACTTTTACTCATGTCAAAACGTAAAACTTAAACGAACACGACGCGCGACGCGTACGCGCAGCCCTGAGCGATTCAACTGGCCGAGCGAGCCGGTATAAACCGGTTTCTCTTCGTACGCGACGAAGCCGCCAGTGATACGCGTACATTGCGGGAAAGTCCGAGAGGGATACCGTGTGGCCCCTGGCACACGCTACTGAAGGAACACGGGTGGGTTTTAGTCAGTAAGAGTCTGACACGCCCTGCCGCTCTGCCCAGAGCGGGAGAAGTTATTTGGTGATATCCCAAAAAAAAAAAAAAAAGTGATACGCACACACGCGCCTCTTGCTTGTACGAGTAGTAGTGTACCTATCATAGCGCGGTTATATGAAGCTTTGTCTCTGTTCCGTTTCTGTTCTCATGTGGTTCTATAGAAAATAAAATTATGAAAATAGACGCTGTGGTTATCATACAAGAGGTGGCAATGATTTTGCAAGAAATCAAATTAACTAAAATGAGAAAAGCAATAGTGTAGTTACTTAAATTATAAAGTTAAATAATCATAATGATGCAGAAAAATAATAAAACAAGAACAATCATGGACAAAGAAACTGATAGAACAATATGAGCATTTCCGTGTTTAAAAATCCAACACGTCTCCCAGCTCACGCAGCTGAAACGAGGCAAGAATACCGTTTGAAGCTCATATTACCTTACTGCTCACCCAATAAAGAAAAAGAGCGTGACGTATACAAACGGTACGAGGCGAGACGAACCGCGTTACGAGCGAACAATTTGTCAATGGGACACAGTGGGAGTTATAAACACAAGTGATACGTCTCAGTCACAAATTAACGCCTGAGACTGCAACTTCGACGCGAACTAATGGAATTTTTAATAATAGTCTGAACTCTCAAGTGGAACGAGGCCAAGCATATCGACACGGGTAAACGCCTTCAATACTAATATTTGTTCCGAAGCAAGACCTTTGCAAGTAAACCAGCCATAAAGACTGGTTGACTTTGCGAACTGCGGTGCGCTCAACGGAATTTGCAGCTGTTGCACTTTAGAAAAAGACGATGTATTTTAGCTCTTTTCTAAATAGAACGAAGAAAAAGCTTTTACTTTCCTACAATTTTCGAAAGAAGTAACTTTATAAGTAGGTTAAAAAAACAAACGTAGGACACTGAAATGCTCAGTTTTTTGTTGCACAGTTAGGAGTATTGGTACATAATTATTACAAGCCAGAAAAAAATTTGTGAATTATTGTCAAATGTTCAAAGAAAAGACTTATTCAAAAATACTTCATGAAAATAAAACAGGATCATGATAAAACAACCGTAATAAAAAAAAAATACCGTAACGTAATTTTGTTACTTTTAAATGTTCTTTTTTTTACTGTCTGTATTGCCTGTGCGTGTCCCAAATACAATATTTTTCTTTCTTTCTAATACAGAGCTCAAAAATTTTTTCTTCGTCGCATAACTCTCAAAATGTTGAGCGTAAACTTAAATTTGTGTAATGATAATAAAGAGAATTCAATCAACTGAAGAAATACCTAAAGAAAATCCACTGTGCCGCGCATATATTTCTTAATTTATATAAACTGCAAAATTTATTTTATTTTGGTGGTAATTCGATTCAACTAAAATCAAACACATCGCTGTATTGAACATTATTTGTTGCCACATTGCGCTATTGTCAATTACCTAAAGAAAATTGCTTCTTACCGCGCCATAAGCTAATTTTGCCACAGTTAACAATTTGACCGCATTGACGCAAAACTAACGGAACGAGCGCTCTTCATCCAACCATATGACGTCGACATCAAAACGAACATCATTAATCAGACTCGCATCAAAACAAAACACAGTGCCACTTAGTTGGGAAACGTTTGGATAGTCTGAAGCAAGTAAAGCAAACCCACACACAGACACAACAAATTAACGCCCTTATCCGTGGTGTTCCTTTTTATCCTCATTCATTCACATTACACGCGTGTCTTGTGTGTTAAGTGAATGTTAATGTTCTTCATCATAACGCTAATTTAGTCTGTCACTGTTCATTGTAGCTTTTCATATATTATTATACTTTCTTGTTTTACTTCCGTTTTCTTTATGAGTTTCGAAACGTCTGCATATAATCAATCGTCAATGTCGTCAATGTAGTTTATGAGTCTGTAATTTAAGTGTGTGTTATTGTATATTCATTCATCTTTATTATTCTACTTTCTTGGTGTTCATCTTGGTTCATTTTAGTGGTGCCTCTACCTACTTCTACATTTTAATTTACCTATAATGTATACGAATTATCAAAAACGTGTTCAAAAGCGTTTTGAGCTGTAGTTACATGGACATTTATAAAGCATCACAGAATAGTACATACCTGCCTTAATTAAACTTTCGATGGCAATGCAAATTCATTTATCTTCGTTAGTCGCTTCATTAGACATCGTCGCTTTCGCTAATGCATCACTTCAAATAGCTACAATGGTATTTAGTCCTGTTAGAAACGTTTTCTTATATTTAACTAAAATCTGACCTATTGCTTAAATAAATAATTTGAAGTAAGAATTTTTTCCATAAACCAAACTTAGGCTATAGAATTATAGTCTACGAAACCAAATTACTAGTTATTACATGGACGTAGATTTTGAAGTTGGCAAAACTAAGTTCTAAAGCAAAGGTAACGCATGTATAGAAATATATTAAATTTAGAAACTTACGCTAGAATAAAGAAGTATCTACCAAGAGATTAATTAATTACATTTCTTGGAAAGGAAATAGATGACCATGAATATGAATTGGATATTGATAGCAACAAAAAGATAGTGTCCAGAATTTCCTCTAATAAAAATAATGAAAGAAAAATAGGTTTATTTGTCACAGAAACACGTGCATAAAAAAGTACAATAAACAACAGAGATATTACAATTAGACAATAGATAGAGATATTACAATTATTATCTCACTGCAGGGCAGAGACCTTCAATTACCTACTTCCACTTATTAACAAAGGTTACGTGCCAAATATCACAATCACACATAACTAACGAACATTAACATCTATGACCCGAACCTCTCAATTTCTAACTCGATAATATCATCCTCGCCGCAAGCCACAAGTAACACGAGTACATAATAAGCGAAATGAGGGTAACCTTCGCGCCTCGAGTGGCCTGACCTATCGGACTTATTAAAGGGACCTTCCCTCCAAGATCGTATCTCAATGTCTCAGGATTATTGCAAACCAGCCCCTCCTGATTAAGGACAGAGCCGGCCGTAACTTCAATCTTATTCCACTTATTTTTAAGAGTGTCGTAAAGAGTTATATGTGTGAAATTAAAATCTAATTAGGTTGGGTTGTTATTAAAATACGAGTAACATATATTTGGGACAAGTATTATAATACTTTTAGCCGTACTCGTAATGTCAGGGAAAGTAATTGTTTAACAAAATGGCTACCAAATTAAATTTTCCGTATTTTTACAACGGTCTTCGACAGGTGTATGAGACGGCTATAGCACGGAAAATTGACGTATTGTATCAATTTGATAAAACAATAATTTCCCTGACTGCTTCTTCTTCGTCGTGTACACTCTGAGTCCCCACAAAAAAAAGCATGCAGCACATGCATATGTCTTTATAAATATCAAAAACTACTTCGACATTATATATAAATGACGCTAACAGAAGTGACCCAAAGACACCCCTGGAACAAATGGCCCAAAGAGCGACAGGTGCAAATAATTGGTATAAGTGATAGAAAATTACGAATGAAACACTTTACATTTTGTGCTAAAGTATTTTTAACGAACAAAGTTAGTCATTAAAAATCGGTTACCTCGGCTATTACTCTACCGCGCGGCAGTTGAAAACGTAATAACATGTCATTATTTAGCTCTTAATTCTTTTTCTGAAATAAAGTTTAGCCCGCGTGTTTGTAATATGTCCGTACTTTCGATGACTGTGTAATTACCATTTTTAAATTTGAATTTAGAGTTCCAAGTGAACTTTTTTTAAGGCAGCAATTCCTGCTGCGTAACACTTTACGCAACAGGAATTTGTGGATCCTCATTCTTTATTCGAAAAACTGTACCCAGATGTGAACTGCTATGACGCTCGGTGAATAAATGTGGGAAGGTATTGATTCAAGTGTTCCGTATTTACATTCCAATTTGCTGCATGTTTTTAAATAGGTACTATCTAACCTAAGCCATCTATTAGAACGATGACCTTTAAGCCGAAGCAGTAGTGAGATTGCCAAGTGACATGAATTAATTATTTCTACGAACACAAAACCGTCTCGCCTGTAGGTAGGTACAAAATGCGCGCATTTCAATTAACACCAGCAATAATAAATTGATGACTTCATAATCCTCCTCCCGTTTCATAAAACCAATGTCTATATACAAATGTGTCGTGGAAAGGTTATCATAGGTCAACAAAAAAGTTCACAAAAGTGTTAATTAAGCTCGCCATAATATCCATATAAAAAAAAACAAATGTCGAGCGCGTTTTGTAAAATAATCGCGAATTCGAGGCACCAAATTGCAATTGCAATGTTTCGCTCGAACGATCGGTATAATTATCCTAATTGCGACACTATTGATTTGAACGTAGCTTGGAAGTGAGACCGTTTTTGCTTCCATATGGGCATGGCGGGAATGTCAGCTTTAATTAATCCGTTAACAGGACCTTAATTTTCGTCATTTTCAATTTACAAAAATACTTATGATAGGTATCTTCTGTAGGCTCGATGTGAAATATTTGATGTACCTAAAGTGGAGTGTTCCAATAATTACACAGAACCTATTAAAACACTTGATTGGATACACGATCCGTAATTCCAATTGGAGCAAAAAATCGCTTTGGTATAGTTGCACAGGTGATGAAGGTGGTCGCTGTTACCACATCGACATACGCTGCTCCTCACGTACGACGATATCGATTCTCCGAATAGTTCTCGTCCACTCGATGGTGACTCGCAGCTTTTCAGCCACAACACTATTGTGATGCAATTCAACAGCATCAACCGTCGACCTCCGGCGAGACGTAATTTGATCTAACATCAGATAACTAATTGGTAACGGCGACGCGTACAGAACAGAACAAAAAATATGGTAAACACGACCCTCTGTAACCACTTTATGTCATAACGTGATGAGGGATCACGTATTTTTTCATCACATTTTCTCATATGTAAAACGAGATTCATTGTGGTACCATGATTCATTCGAGCGAATAACTTCAATACTCCGAGGTATTGAGTAATATAATTTACTGTCGAAGTCTTGACATTCAATTTTCTGACTGATAAATTCACAAAGCAATCGGCCTGAATGTATGTTTCGATAACTTGAAAACGAATGCCAGCCATTACTTTAAGCCGTAGTGTGCAATAAAGAAGTCTCCACAATGGGATCTTAAATCTTGTGCGGGGTCAGACGGGCAACGCTCCCATAGATTCCGCTTAGTCAGTCGGTCTAATTACACGTTGCAGAGATCGTATACAGATTATATCAGAGCCAGCTTTACCATTTGTCAAAACAACGTTCCGCGTTCACAAAGCTTAAATAGTAACAGTATTTTGCATAATGTTTACAAAAGATCGAGTAGATGACTCGTTGATTCCCGACACAGTATAATCACGGTTGGTTAACTGGATAACCGCTTACAGCGGTAGATAAAATATGGATAAAGATTATAGCAATCATAGGCGTTTTGCGCATCGTTATTTATGAGTTATAACTGTACCCACTAAATAATACGACGCTAACCTCCCCGTGCTATGTCAATCATAGCACGTTTCTCTTACACGTAGATTATTATAAAACAACAAGTTGGATCGTAAAAACCTGCCTTTGATTATGGCCTAGAGTGGGAAGAAACAGCCGCCCATAACGAGACTAATGTATACAGGGTGGCAGGAACATTGAAGCGCAATCTGTTGCAATTGATTCGGTACATGATTCTGTATCCCCTGCATTGAAATTTTCCGTCAACTTTTTTTTTTATTTGCTGTTCCATACATTTTCACCGCGTTTCTATGAAACAGCAGATCATTTGTTTTTGATAACCTATGAAAGTTTTCTACGGTCTAGGGTTCTACGGGTGCAAAATCATGTGCTGAACTCATGGTTTCAATTTGCGCGTCGAAGTCTCTGCCCCTGTATACACTCGGTACACTAACGACGACACACGCGTAAGAAAGCCGTCGCATTATCCGAGGCAAATTACACGTAGACAGTCGTTTATGGTCGATTGCATCGTCCAATACATGTTTCCTAGAAAACTACTTAGACAGCTAGAACAGGGCTTTCCGAAGCGGTTGCTTGAAGTGCTTTGTTATCCGTAAAAGTCGCGTGTGGCAACAGATCGATAACCACTGCTGCTTATTTGCGTCTAGGTAAGTGCTCAATGGAAACAAACAACTCGTTCTATTATCCAATTGATTTACACCCACACTGAATAATAAATCCGAATTTGTCTCGTCTAATTGGTGTGCTCTTGGAGGCTTGCTCAAGGGCCGGGTACGGGCTGCAGGCAAATTGCACTACTCTCACAGAGCGATGGCCCTCGACTCCAGTAGGAGCTCGCTCCGTGCCAAATTGGCTGGGACCTTTATTATTAAATTGAACAACATAATGCCCTGTCTAGGTGCTCGCTAAACTATGTCTCACTAGGCGAGCATCGCCGAGGAAGTTGTATTTTTCACTTAAGCGGCACATATTCTTGCAGCGACGCCAACGCGGGTGAAGATTGAAAAGGGAGCCGCTCTTATGTCTTTCACAATGTTGTTTAAGAATGTGACATATCCCACGTTTCGACAGTAAACGATTGTAACAATTTTGCCTACAACCCTATTTGTATATCTAAATATTTCACGTTATTTTTTCTAAACCACCGCACCGACCGGTTTGATTTCGTGTAATAAATATTCGGAAAAATAAATGCTAACATATAAAGCCGTGTATGCTGTGTCACGGATAGGTATTCATTCATCACTCTCTGTTCGACAGCGCATTTTGCTTTTTCACAAATGAAAGGTTTTTCTGTACTAACGTCACATACACACTGCAATATACTTTATCGACGCAATGGACGTATATTTTTATACTACCGAAATTAAGGCCGAGTTATAGGTATGTACCTACATCTATAATACATATGTATTTTAAATTAAAGTCGCTTTTCGTGTCTGTGTGACCGCGTTATTCTTCAGAATTACGCAACGGAATTTGATGTGGTTTTCACCATAATTTAGAGAATTTATTCCGGATGTTTTGTGTGTATAATACTGTAGTGGTATCTACATCGCCACATGCGAGCTGCGCGTCATACTGACGTCACGCAAATCCTTCATCGCGCAAGCAGAGTTAAGCGCGCGACTACCATATACAGGGTGAAATTCAATTCATGGGCATTCTTTTAAAGGGTCATTGTACTCATCATTATGAACAACTTTTACTAAGGGACCAAACCTGAAATCACAAAAAAAATATCAGCTGTTCCCTACATTTCAATACTCAATACTTTATTGCATTGCATAATTTGTAGGTACATTATAATAGTTGGTATGTTAAACATCGTATCAATTATGAACCCTGTCGGGCACAGAAAATGTAATCTTTGATAGGAGAGAGGATGAAGGCGCTTTTTGTTAAGATAAAGATTAAATATTAAATAACAATATTTTATATCAGTATGTATATATTAATAATTATTATAAATTATATTATTATTATTATTATTATTAATTTGGTTTAAAGTTAAGTTAACTTTAAACCAAATTTAATGTTATTGCACGATTTACATTATTAACAGTATGTATTATAATAAACTAAATTTTTACGATTTTATTTAGTCTTGTAGAATGTTATTAGCTTTAATTGTGCACTGTTTAGTATAATTATTCATTTTAAATTATCAGTATTTTTGCATTTTCAAAAATAAAATTTAGGTTTGGCAGACGTTTCGCGGACGGTGTGTATAAAGGTATTATTGTTATTTATATTTTTGATGCATTCCGGTAACTTATTGTATATTTTAATGACATAACAAATGTTCTAGAAGAGTGCATTTTTATGCGTGAAGTGGGTACGTTTAATCTGCTTTCATGTCTGAGTGCAATTTTAGTTTGAATATCTCCTCTTTTGGTATAGAATTGTGGATATTTTCGTACAAATTTACAAATTTCAAATATGTAGAGGCAGGGCAGGGTTAATAATAAGTGTGGTTTACAGGAGTCTGTATCTTTGATATTTATTAAAATTCTTGCAGGGTTATGCAAACATAAATGTAGGAAACAGCTGATTTTTTTTGGCGATTTTAGTGTTAGTTCCGTAGTAAAAGTTGTTCATAATGATGAGTACAATGACCCCTTAAAAGAGTGCCCATGAATTAAATTTCACCCTGTATACAAATTCCCGACATCAATCGTCGGGCAGTTGCCCACCAGACACGACACCCGTCTGGTCGGAGCATCCTCCCTCTTCTACGGAGGCATGAGTGAACTTTACATCCTCGTACTTCTATATTCGTGACCCCGACGTGATGAACAACATCAACAACAACAATCAACCGAACAATCAACTGTACCTCTATAATACTCTATTAAACTTATTTATAGCAATGAAATCTCAATGTTTTGTCAAGTCATAAAAACCATGCGATCCAGAGGCGGGTGGTAGCTAGTATTATGAATATTTACTTACTTGCTTTATTATAATGTAAGAGCGCTGAAAGATTCATGGCAGATGTTGATTACATTGTATCTTGCCTACGTAACGTATTTCGAAGTTTTGCAAGATATTATGGTGAAAGCTTGTTGAAAGAACCTTCATAAACCGAAGTTGTTGGATACTGTCATAAACATCTTCGGGAATTTCCGAGAACTACTGTTTCTATTCATGTACATAGTTAGTCGTGCGTATGCAGTAACCCAATAGGCCTCTTTGAAGTGCATCAAAGCACAGGATCCACCATCCACATATACTTATTCCTCCAGAACTTCTTCAGGTTTTCGGTCCATTATTGGGCTGGGTACCTTTCCTTTTGCCTAACTCCAGCTTTTGTCAGGATCCGCCTTTCTATTATAAAAAAAGTTTTTTTTATATGTGTGAGTATCATCAAAGGAACATCGTGGCTGAAGTTCACAAAACATGGAATCGCAGCACCAGCAGCGACTATAGACGGCAGTACTAATAAAATTCGTGACGACGAAAGTGCGTTGAGCGCACAACTTGAGTTACGTACCGCGTTATACATGTCGCTGATGCATTGTCGAATCCAAACAGCGGATTACGAACATAACGTAACTGTTTTGTAAAACGGCTAGCGGTTACGCAAAATAGTAGATTCGACAATCCATCTGCGACATATACGTCACTAGCTTCTGCCTACGACTTCGTCCGCCTGAAGTTTCTTGTTCCCCCCCCCCTCCCCCCCCCCCCTCCCTCCTTCGCATCGCAGCACCTGCCCGTACTATTACTTCGTTTTCGCTTAGCGTTCTTTTTTACCTTTTTTTTTGTTTTTTCTCGGCTTCTTAGGGTCCTAGCGTGATGTTAGGTAGTCTTATAGCCTTCCTCGAAGATTGGGCTATAAAATTCAAGAAGAATTTTTCAATTCTGACACGTTTTTCCAGAGATTAGCGCGTTCAAATAAACAAACAAACTCTGTAGCTTTCTTATTAGTATTATATATAATAATATATACTCGTATAAACAGGGTTATTGGTAATATGTCAGCAATCCATTGAGGGGATGTAAGAGAAGTCAGTTGTTTGCATATTACCCTTTATGACCTCTATGCAAATGTCAACCATTTCCGAATAATTTGACACTTTAAACGCTGACACGCTTGTTTTGTATGGAAAGTGTCGAGAATGCTCTGTCTAGCAGCCACCGAGATGACTCCGTATTCTGTGCTGAAGATGATCAAATAAAAAATAAAACTAAATCGATCGACCATTCATCCTTCCTACATGATGACACCGTACTTACTCACAAACATCAATATTTTATAAGACACTTTTACAAGCCCTAGGATATTGCAGATATCGATGTAACATAAATCCTATAAAAATGAAACACAGTCATCTGGCGTGCGGACGGTATGAAGGGTCCTCATAAATAACGGTTAGGCCGCACCTGTCTAGGAAAAACGTTCGTATTGAAGGAATATTACCCTTTTATCTGTTTACTTACGACTAAGGAGTTTCAGGACAAACGTATAAATATGTGCTTGCTGTTCAAAACTCGCCCTTGTTTTTAAAGGAGTAGGAGCTGTGTCCTTTGAACATTGATATGATGTCTTGAATGTAAAATGTTCAGGAAAAATAAACAGTGGACGAATTTATTATCATTTCAGCCATTTCTCTTACGATAGGGTCAGAAGACGAAATGAAGTAGGTAAAGAGATTAATTAAATTGCTTAAATTAAATCTAAGATCAAATATATTTGATAAAACGTCCGACTTGCACTTGGCGGGCTTTTCATTTGTTTCAGTAGCACATAGCAATTTCCAATTCAAACGTAACTCACAATTGGACCACTTTCGTCTCTAGACAATTGGTATCGGTCTAAAATTAAACATTATCTTATGAAATATCGTCCTAGCTATGACTCAGTGGCTACAGAACTGATCCCGTCGTTTGTGACCATCATTAAGTACCCCATTCCTTACAGCTGGCTCTTTGAATTGACGCTGGTCTCAAAATAGATAGGGTACAGAAGGTTAGCTTCATATAGTATCTTGTCGACAAAAAACTAGGTCTGCTACCACTACCCTCACTATTTCTATATGAAACATGTATCTTTGTTCGGAAACACACATATCTATTTAGAACAGCAGCAGAGGTAAGCTCTAGGAATCGGCGGCGTGACATATTTAGACTTGTTTTAGATGCAATCCCTCGATTAACTAAATATAATAAAATCTGTTTAGCTATGGCTGTACGTACCTATATACAACAAATTACCATGTAAACTTAAATGACTAAATAACAGACTGTATAAATTCACTTGTTTATATAGCTAAATGATAATAATTTTTATCTACACCCATGCTATAAATCCTATAAGTATATAAGTTTCTGAAACAGCTAGCTTATTAAAACAACCAGTCTCATAGTAACCATAATATCATCTAAACGAATGTTATAATGTTGTACTAAATTTCATTATGCAACTCGAACTCGATCCCTTCCTTACTCATCAACAGCCACATTCCCACTAGGTACTCAATTCGTGGTATCTATGAACTTCAAAAAAAGAACATTGTCATGCACGCGCGTTTCACTACTACTACTAATTTTAAAAAAAAACTTATTGATTATTCGAATTCACGTCGTATCCCGCCATTTTAGTTCGATATTGGCGCCGATTCCCTTGTTCACAAACTAAACTAAATTTAAGTTGAGTGCATCTTTTTCTTTCTATTTCATTATGAAAAGGACAGAAGATAAAATATTAGTTTAGTCCTGTCAAATTAGTCAGCACCTGACGTAATTTGATGTAATTTTAGTAGTCAACTTTTTAATCACGTCTAAACTTGTATGGAGTAGTGAGTGTCAGGCCTACCGGCAGGCAGGCAGGTATTACCGCGAAAGTATTGCCGCCGCGAAGGTATTGCCAAAAACTTTTATAGAGGATTATTTTTTATATTTTTATGGTTGTAGATAAAGTATTCTATGCAAATGTACATAATTAGGTATTAAAACACTCATGATAGTGTTTTAATACCCCACAAAAAAATACAAAATCGGTTTAGCCGTTTGGGGGCTACGAAGACAGACACACACATTAGACTTATAACACCCTTCTTTTTCCGTCGGGGGTTAAAAACTCTTATTTATTACCTAAGACTTAAAGGGGTTGGGTTATGCAGGTCACTGACTGAACGCAACTCGGGCAGGAGTAACAAAACCATTATAAGCTGGCTTCTTATTCTAATGAAATCCTGTACTATGCTAGGTCAGCTCAAGGTCAAAGTGCTACCACCGATGTGCGGTCTACTGTACGTACTCGTATCTGTGTGCGTGCGTCTGTTTTCGTTAGTTGTATGAAGTTGGTCTTCTGTACCAGACTATCTATTGTGCGCTGGAGATAAACCACGCTGTTTTTGTTTCAAGGTCGGTTAGGATGTAAAGAGCAAGGAACTAGGTCTGGGGTTTGTCATTTTCGGGGCGCAAATTACTATTGTCGATTGAAAAGATTCCTGGAATAAATACTTTGAACCCTAAAGTTTACTGGTAGAGAACGCCTTGTGGCATAAAATTCGCTTTCTATACTACGTTTTATACTTCAATAAATAATTAAATAAAGGTTCGCTGTTACTTAAGCCTACTTTCCTTGATAAAATATTATAGCTTCAGTTTCGTGGTGTGTTCCATATCCTTTTTGAACACACCTTTTGTGACTCATGCTGTATATGCATTTGTGGGAGGGATTCATTAGCCTTCCATCATTTTACAGAAATGCAAGATGTAAAGAAAATCTTGGTCCGGTTTTCAAATATTTTCTTTGAAAAGGCAAAAAATAAGCTCACTATAAAAATGATAAATGATCTTATTTCTGTACGTCGGTTTGTACAAACACTTTTACACGTCAGTCATATTTTTTACTAGATGAGGCCGGCATTTCCTATCTAAATACTTTGAGAAGAAACGCCGAAACAAACTTCTCCATACGAAACTACCTTTTGGAAGGGGCGACTAGAATCAATTCTATTTAAATTTAAATGTTGACGTTCAAAAGTGCCTTTTATGTGCCTATTTGAAATAAATGCTTTGACTTTGACAAACTTAGAGGTCACAGTCTCTTTTAAAGTCCAGACAAAATCTTGGTCAGATCATGTGAAGATAGATCGGTGTCTGAAATGGTATTTTGAGGAAAGAACCTGTCCAGTCAGTGCAAGCAATTGGCAGTAATCGTGCAGCTCAACTCAGAATTTAAGGAGCCTGTCGTTATATCCTGTCGCTATAGCTTGTCGTTAGCGTTAAACACATGTTCATAAGACTTCCCAAGCACTATTTCCACTCAATTCTGAGGCCGAGATTGGCGAAGTTGTAACTATTCCCGTGACGGTACACTACGGGGAATATAACCACAGAGCCCCATGACGTCACTCGTTCCCGGAATGGGCTACGTCAGTCATTGACGATTCTCGGTTATGAAACCACGCGACCAACCCGAGCGAGAAATGTGTCGGGACGAATTTGCAATCTGCTGAGTATTTATGCTGTCCTGGTATTTAGATTTCCGTTTTACCTGTCTATTAAATGTTTCGGTTCGAGATTAGGTTTGGTAACTTGTTATTTAACAACTGGTTGTACCTACAAAGATAACATTAAGTTAAACACCAAAATAGAAAAATGTTCACGACGGATGTCCTCACCAGGGGCCTACTCTCTAAGTCCGTCAACGAATATACGGGCTCGTCCGAAAATAGTTCGACACATAGAAGTAAACCCTCCTCCCGATTTATTAACTTTTTCGGACGGGCAAAAAAACTTCGGGAGTAAGGACAACTGTCAAACCGTGTTGTCATTAAATTTTAGTTCCGGCCCCGGACATAATTATATTATGTCCGTCAGTGTTAAGGAGTAAGAAACGCCCGTAACTTTGGATGAAACGTACGGACTTCATGCTAAGGGAGTGGGCTCCTAGTTAATGAGAGTCAACTTCAACCCTTCGTTTAGTTTTTGTGGAAGAGACACAACAATTCTGCCAAAGAAATTCTAAGAAGACGAAATAGGCTAGCTGAAATGCATGGAACATTCCTAATTGAATGAAGTTCTTTCCTGAAATGCCATGTTTTATACATATTATGAAAGTTCCTAAGAACTTCTTATTTCAATTATGAAAACAAATTGTAGAGCGTGTACAAAACAGTCCATGCGGGCAATTTGTCCTCAGTGCCATACATTTCATTGTGAAGAATGGCGGGCGTATGTCAGAAGCTTCGGAACAATTGTGTGCCCGGAATTGTTTTAGTCTTTATGCGGACAATATCCTGTGAGGGCTTACACATTCCTTCTTTTTAAATATTTCTGCAATGTCGTGTATGTCTGATACTGTTCTGATAGTATTCTTGACGTCTTCCATTTTAGTGAAAGACATATGACTTCGTTTCATCTCTTCTCAAGCAATTTACTGTGAAACGAGTAGGCGTAGGAACAAGTTTAATAAAGGAGGAAAATTATAAATTCTCAGTCTGTAGCTGAAAATTTGTCATTTTTTTCCCCTCACGCAAACATACCTACTTTAGAAATAAAGTAAAAGGCAGAAATAAATATTGTTAACCTTTATTACCTAATGGTCACACTAATATTTATCCCGCTGTGGGACCAACTCATTCCCCTTAGCGTAGAACAGGGGCGCTCCCTTGCCGACTCATTCGAGTTCTAGCGGCTTCTAATCAACCATTAATTTCCCTCAACATTTGTGTCAAATGCAGAGAATCACAAACATAGTAGTAATAGTTATCAATAACATTAACATAAATAATTAACAATGTATTCCGTCTGCGGCAGACGTGGGCGGAGCAGGAAGCAACGCCCAGTGCGGAGCCCCATACAAGTGCAAGTAGCTAGTACAGTCAAATGAGAAAGTACAGAAAGCCCACTTGTTGAAGGGCTGTCAGATTTATCGATCTACGAGAAGGTTTAGTAAAAGCAACAGAAATATAATCTGAGTGTACAGTTGTTATACTCCTTAAATCCAGTCACCCTGAGATAGACTTAACTTTTGAAAACCGTCTTTCTATACATAATATCTAATTACTGTTTTAATCCTGGATTGTATGGCCAGACAAAAGACTGTTAATGCGTAATATACCAGTGTCCTATCGACCAGATTCTTATTTTCACTTAGATGCAAAGCCAGGCTGATTTTAATGTCACACTGAAACTTACAAACTTGGTTCTATGACAACAACAGATTCGTCCCTGGAAAGGTACCATACGCCAGGGCAGTCCATGAAATTCAAATTTGGGTACCGTGGCGCTTCTACCTTAAACTCTTGTTTCGTTTGACCATTATCAAATAATGTTGTTTTGACACTTCGTTCAAACTTAACCTCCGGCGCTTATCTTCTTCGTTCTACTACAACTGTACCAGTTCAGTTGCAACTAACTTGTTAACATTGTGTATGATAAATATGATTCTATTTCTGTTAGCGGTACTAATACTACTCTATAGATGTATGGTCACGAAACGGCAACACCTACAGGAAGACGTGTTGGTTTTTGGAAGTGTACTTCATGTAGCATTGGACCACCTACGTATGACCTACTTATCTGCTTCTGTTCCTCACACTTACTTATTCAAGTCGTGTTTCAATTCGTAAAAGTAATTATGGTGGAGAAGGAAAAAACAATTCCTGAAAGAATTTTCATCGGTGTGCACAACACCGATGAAAATTCTTTCAGGATTAATTTTTTCCAAAGAAGTTCATTTCAAAGCATAATCATCAATTTGAGGTAAGGTGTCAGTTAACACTTTACATGCAAATACTGAGTAGATTTCCCTACTACTTACGGTATTTCAAGTTCGAAAAAAGGCTGGCGATAACATAGGTACACTTTGTACAACACTATTCTAAAAGCCCAAACAGCGGCCAAGAAACTGGGCATCCTGAATAGAGTGAAGCGATACTTTACACCTGGACAGCTTCTGACCCTTTACAAAGCGCAAGTCCAATCCTGCATGGAGTATTGCAGCCACCTTTGGGATGGCTCAGCAAAGTACCAACTGGCGCCGCTTGACTCGGTGGAACGTAGATCTAAGAGGCTCATTGGCGACCTAAAACTGGTGGATGCCAAGCTTCACAGCTTGGCTCATCGCCGCAAGGTTGCCTGCTGGTCGGTTTTCTAAAGATTGTACTTCGGTGAGTGTGCCCAAGAACTCCACGACCTCATTCCACCGGCCCCCTTCTTCCATCGGTCATCTAGACGCACAGCAAGTTACCATCCTTACCTAATTGCTATTCCACCAATTCGCACTAAGCGTTTCCAAATGTCTTTTGTAATGCGCATAGCAAAAGAGTGGAACTTTCTACCTGCGTCTGTGTTTCCGAACGCATACAACCCTAATCTTCTTCAAAGTGAGGGTAAACACTAAACAGGCTTCTTCTGGGTATGCTCACTCCATCGTCGACTCTGTCTCTGTCACCACTGACCTAGACTAGAGTCAATAGCAAACTCATATAAATTTTTTTTCATTATTTTTAAATCTCTTACTATGCCAGTAGATGGATAAAATATAAGAAAATACGATGTCATATTCGTGTATTCCACATGTCGGACTAAGTGGAGAACCCCTGCGAAGGGTGGACAAGTTCAAATATCTGGGCCACTGGGTCACTGAAGATCTTAAACGTCAATTATGATATTGAAAGGGAGCGTACGTCGCTGGCTGTCCGTTGTAACATGCTCGCCCGCAGGTTTGCGCGATGTACGAGGGCAGTCAAAGTAACGCTCTTCAAAGCTTACTGTCAGTCCTTCTACACGTGCAGCCTGTGGGTCAACTTCACTCAGCGGGCATACAGCGACCTACGCGTTCAATACAATAATGCACTGAGAGTACGCTGCGGCTGCCGTGGCGTTGTAGTGCATCCGGGATGTTTGCGGATAATAATATTAATGGTTTTGCCGCCATTATTAGGAATAGATGCGCGTCCCTGATGACGCGTATTCGCGGCAGCACCAACAGTATTCTCCGTGTGTTCGCAGATCGGTGGGATTGCCCGATGATGAGGAGGTGGATGCAGCTCCACGCTGAATTTAAAGTGTATATCTGTAACCTACTAACACTAGAAGTTAAGTTAAATTCTTACTAACTCAAACTCAAACTCAAAGCATTTATTTCAAATAAACCAATTACAGGCACTTTTGAATTGTCAAGGGGTCGGTCAGTCAGAAAGATGAAGCTAGTTGCCCATTCCAAAGCGTAGTAGGTACCTATGGAGAAGAACGGGCAAGAAACTCCATGGACACTCTTTTAAATCAAAATATTGTTACAATAGAGTGGTTACATCATTCATGTTGTAATTATACATGTGAGAACGATGTAGAAAGACGTGCACGTTAAAAGCGTCCGTAATAAAAAGATAAAAACAATTATGGAATTAAAATAAGCCGTGGCAGCTAAGAAATGACCAGTGCCTACTGACGGCGCCCGTTCACGAACATGACGTATGGATCAGCACCATTCAGCTCAACCATTTTGAAGGGAACTCAATGATCCAATACACACGCCACCACCAGCGACACATTTGAGTGAGCATGACATACTCTCCACATAACTACATAACCCTATGGACTCCGGTCTGAAATAAAAGTTTTCTATTCTATTATATTCTAATATGTGCCCTATGATTACCGTAACTGTCTGGTAAAGAAATTTGCTCTGCAATACATCAGATCAATGCTCAATACTTTTATTGCATTCCAAATGTAGGCATTCTTAGGTCGTAAACTTATAATTAGATCATATGGAGCATGTCGGGCACAGCAAAATAAGTTAGTTAGGAGAGAGGAAGCATTTGTTAATTAAATAGTTATAATATAACATAAAATGAAATGAAATCTTTATTCCTGTAATTCTGTAGATCTTTTAAGACACTTTTACACGTCAATATTTTAAAACTAGGTGGTGCCGGCATTTCCTAGCTGACTGATCCCTAAGAAGAAATGCCGAAGGAAACTCAGAGGTCATGGTCTCTTTTTATAGTCCAAACATGTTAATATTTGGATTTTATGTGAGTCTAACAATGCAGGGTCATGTCTGGAAGGGCCTTTTGAAGAAAGACCCATCGCAGCTTTGAGTTTACCTGTCCTAACAGACGGCATGCATGCATCGGTCATCGTGTAGGTCAACCCTATTTTAAGGAGCTCTAGGGGATTACTTATCAAACTACTATTTATAATAATTATGTAGATAATTTCTGAGATAAACTAAAGGTTTTAATACCAAATATAAACACGTATCTGTTAAGAGATGTAATAATAATAAATAAATCAAATAAATTTAAATTTAAAGTCTCGAGCACTTAAGTTATGATCTTAGAACATCTGCGTAGTTTCACTTAAACGATTCCGGATTACACAAAATCTACACATACGCTAGATATGTTCACTTGACGTCCATACAACATTGATACAGTGTTTACTGCACCATAATCTTAATCGATTATCCGTTGTGCTCCGAGCGTTATTGTTCTCGATACAGGAGTACTAAGATTATATCGATACTCGATTCTATGATGCAATACGTAATTGTTTGCATCGGACAACGCAATAGATCGAGAACTTGAATGCTTGCGTGATATAGGGTGTTAACGAGTGTTTGAATCGATATAAGCTCGATACAAACATTATGAGAGACCTTCGCCCAAAGTTGTTTGTTTGGTTTAAGAAGTTCGTGATAAGCTGATTTGGTTGATAGATTGCAGTTTGAGGAAAATGATTGTTTACGTAGTTCTTGATGCTTTAGCCGTGATACGAAGCTTGTTCTACAGAAAAGACCTGAATAAAAATTGGTGCCGTATCAGAAAAGTTTAAAATGAGGAAACTCAAGCCTCGCAGGTGTCTGATTCCAGTTGAAAATAATGCTGATGAAGATGTGTTCTCTACACCTAAACTTTGATTTTGCACTTGAAAAGCAGTGTTATCCAGAAATTTCGAAGGTTTAATATTTCTTAGCCATATTTTCGTTCAACATCAGACTATGTTTTCATAAACTTCTCGTCTTTCAAATGTTGTGTAGTAAAGTTTCACTTCGAACAATTTCAGTCGGTAAGAAAAGTAAAATGGCGTTCACAACTGGTATGGTAATAAAACTTTGAACAGTGACTGGTGCCCTAGTTAGGACTTGAGTCAATATTATGCAGGTGTTGGCCTGACCTGTCGACTGGTAGAACCTGGTCGTTGTTAGTACTACTTGATAGATATGTACGTCACACTGAAAGTTTTTAGAAAATTAAAAACGGAATTATGTAGAAGTCTCTTAATATTTTTATTGCTTTTCGAAGTAGTCTCCGTTCCTTTCTAAGCACAGATAGATAGATAGATAGATTCATTTATTTGCACGAAATAAGTATGGTAATTTACAGATATTTTAACACACAATAGTTCTTCATGTTCCGCCTACTAAATTCGGCATGCAAATTTTGTGACATTATTAATGATTCTAATATAATCAATTTACACAAAATAATTAAATACCAACCAAAGAAATTAAATTACAAATGTCAATAGCTAAAAATAAAAATGTCAAATTTAATTTTCATGTCATGCAATTTTCCCATTTGTGCTATAATTCATAAATTCATTACATAATAGTATAAAAACAATTCTCGATAAGCCATGCTCTGAGATGCTTTTGAAATAAGCTGGTTCGCAGTTCTCTAATAACCTTCGGCTTTATTGCCATTCGACTAGCGTTTTTATGGCAGTACCTACGCTGTTCTACATCTTGGCATTGCCAATTTTGTTGGATCCCATGAGATTTTGCCCACTATATAAACATTTTCGCACAGTCGCATGCGATGGAACCATTGACTGAAGCAGTGGGCCCACTCTTCTTTAGGGATTTCATCCACGCCTTTTAAAAATGCAGACACGGCATCTTCAGGGTTCATAAAAGTTTATCTTTTATTTTTGGAAATAAATAAAAGTCACAAGATGCCAGGGCTGTTAGGAGTATGACTTACTAACTCCACACTTTCGATAGACAAATATTCGATAGTCTGTCTGGCGGAGTGAGCTGGAGCGTCGTCGTGGTGGAGGAAGATCCTGCTTCATGGGCGCTGCTGTCTTTTTTTTATTACGGACGCTTTTAATGTGCACGTCTTTGTGCATTGTTCTCACATGTATAATTTCAACATGAATGATGTAACCAATTGTTTTGTAACAATATTTTGATTTAAAAGAGTGTCCGTGAAGTTTCTTGCCCGTTCTTCTCCATAGGTACCTGGCACGCTTTGGAATGGGCAACTAGCTTCATCTTTCTGACTGATCGACCCCTTGGCAATTCAAAAGTACCAGTAAGTGGTTTATTTGAAATAAATACTTTTAGTTTGAGTTTAATGGCCCTTTACTATGAAAGTGAGGATTTTTTTTGTCGCCTCTGGTTTTATTAGATATTTATTTCGAAAACAAAGAAAAATCACCCATAATAAATTCTTCTTTCAGTTTTTTGGCAAGAGGGGTCTCAAGAGGCAGAAGCAGTGAGGCGCAGGAGGTACAGACTGTGGACTAATCCCAATCAATCAACTCGAGCCTCTTGCAGTCCATTGCTGGACATAGGCCTCTCCCAGACTGCACTACAACACCCGGTCCATCGCCTTTCTGTTTCGCATCCAGTCTGTCCCAGCCACCTTCGGTCGATCTAGCTAGGGATTAATCTAATTAAACTAAATGCAGCTAAGCTTTGTGTCAGATTCGAATACTTGTAAAACTTTTGACGAGATTACTGTTTTAACTTATTTCGTATAGCACAATCAGCCTATAATGGTCCCACTGCTGGGACACTGGCCTCCTCTCGGTGAGAGGGAGTGGGCCGTAATCCACCACGCCCGGCCCAGTGGCGAGTTGTTAGATGTCACATGCCCTCGAATTACGAAACGAAAATTTGGTTCTAGGACATGCCGGTTTCCTCACGTTGTTTTCCTTCACCGTTTTGAGAGCAGTGGTGATGAAATAATTTACAAAAAGTAAAGCGCCCGTCTGGGTTCGAACCTATGACATACAACTCGTAAGTCGCGGCCCCTAGGCTACCACTATTTCGTATAAAATACACCAAACTCCGCAGACAGCCTATCTCCATTTATGACCTGATATCAACCCAATCTCATGCTACTCGTTTCGACTACTAACAACATCGAACGTATTCATATCACATTACAAATCGATTATTATGACCCAAGTACATGGTACAATCGACGGCAGCGATCGTTGGCACGCCCGGTGGCCTAACAAAAACTCTTCGCGCGAATAATCATTCACTATGGTAAGAGCACGTGCCAAAATACTTTACAACACGACTGTATTTTCCAATCACTGATTCACAGCCTTTAAAGCTTCAGTAATAAAGTTGAATTTTCATTGGCATTCGTTTCAGTTTCTACAGTGTGTAGTTGAACTGTTCTACCTATTTACAAATTGTACGTATGATTTTTATTTCATTGGATTAACTGGCACGTTGTTTATTTTAGCTGTTAACTACAATCGCGTATAAAACTAGGATTGCTTTTTGTGTAAAACGTAACACTGTTAATTAAAATCTACTACGCTGTGTAGGATTTAAAAGGCTTTGTTAAAAAGTTAAATGTAAAACACCCCTGACACAAACAAAAACCTCTAAAAACTAAAAAATAGTATGTATTGGACCTTTAAGTGTTGTAGGTAATATTTTGATCAAAGAATCGTCGCGTCGCTGAGAGCAGTGGTGGCCCAGTGGTAACGGCCGCGACTTACGAGTTTTAGATCGCTAGGTAAGGTTCGAACCCAGATAGGCGCTTTACTTTATGTAAATTATTCCATCACCACTGATCTCAAAACATATTAAATATTACTTTCCTGCTTTTTAAACTTAATATTTAGGAATAGTAGACACGCTACGATCGATACGTGTTTCGCATAAATCTGCGCAGCTGTACGTACACACCGCAACAGGGCAAGTTACCACAAACTGTAAAATTTTCTCATTTGTTTTTGAACTTAACATTCAACATTTTAAGGTTGGAGGTCATTTGGAGGTATTTTACAATTTCGTATAACTTGATGTGCTGGTTGACTGTACGTTTCCCACAATGAAACTAGTTATGAATTTATCCTCATTCCACTTTGCTACTCCATCATCAGAACCTATTCACCATCTATCTATAACCTTTTCTTTGAGACCATTCCAATGAGTGCCAACACGATACTTCTGCTGTATGTTGATGAGGGAAATGCGTATCCTGCAAATTCCAGGTGATGCTGTAGCATCAGTTCAAAGTTATTATGTTCTTCTAATATCATTGAGGTAATAGAATACCACATTTCGACTCGAACAGACCAGTGGAATCCCTTCATCAACTAGAAAAAAGCAGATAATCTTCAAACGGCTGAACAATTTTTCTTGAATCATACCTAAGAACACTCCCTCACCTTTCAAACACAACAAAAGAATCAAAATCTCTTTGGGAGTTAAGACAGACATACAGAAACACACTTTAAACTTATAACACCCCTTTTTTGCCGTCGGGGGTTAAAAAACTTGTTCTGAAAGTTTATCAAACCTTAAGTGGCGTTATCATTCCGCGTGTAAAATATATTTAGCGATTTCAGACTTATATTAGAAGTTCATGTTTCCTCACGATGGTTTTCCTTCAACGATGTCAGTAATGTCCAAGATAACCTCAGACAGTAGGTACTTAAGTATATTATGAATTTAAAAAGTCACATGTACGTACCCGTCTAGAGCAGGCGTGGTGATCAATGCACGTAAAATATAATATAACGAAGACAATTTTGATTCCCACGTTATCAGAACGGTCGGACATTATGGATTACCGAAATAATAGTCAAAACACCAAGTAAAGACGTCTATTAATACACTAAAGTTCACTAATTACAAAAATATCACTTGATTAGGCAGATGCAATCAGATTACTTAGTAAAAATTTGACGACGTTACTAATAATCAAAAATAAAGATGGCGGATCAGTGTTGATGATCAGTAGGTATGTTATTTAGCATTAAAATAAAAGATACCTGCCTCGTAGGTCTAGTCGTCGCAAGCGCTAATACCGAGCATGAGGTCCTGTGTTCGATTCCAAGGTCGGGCGACGTGTTACTGGTTTTTTTTTCTGGAATTTTTCAATAGCAGCCCTGTGTCTGGAATGGTGCCCGCTAGATGGTAATAGGCTCGCCCCCTATTACATGGGATCTAAACATAATTGGCGAAATGTGTGTGTACTATTGGTAGGTATACCTCTGCCCAACCCTTCACGGAAACGAGGCGTGATGTTATGTTTTTTATATGTTATATCTACATTTATTGCCAACACAGGCCATTATTATAATGACTGAATAAACAAAACACAGTAATTTCACCTAGGAATGCCTACTTATTTATACTTTCAAAGTAACGATATGCCGCTTACTGCTAGACAAACGTTTTATAAAAAGAAAATAAACTAGGTCAAACATAGACACAATTTATGAGTATACTAATGCGCTGAAACACGATACCTCACTTCTACAACCAACAATTTATATGTGCCTGCAGAGTAGGTACATAATATTTTGTATTGTGTAGCTAAGCATCTATTAAATAATTACTATAATATAACACGTCTCTCTATCGACTTTCCTATCGCATGTATGCTGGAAGATATTTCTTTAGAAATAAGCATCACCTTTGTACCTATTTTTCTGTTCTTTTCTTCTTGTCTATTTATATATGTGTACACAAATGGTTAAATAAATTAATAATAATATTTTATCAGAATGAATACTTTCTTTATATTCGTACAATCATTCTTCCTGCCCTTTTAAAAAAGACTACTCTACAAGGGATATTATTAAAAAGCTGACTATTAAATTATGATAAATACCTACTTAGCTTGATTCTCAAATATTCAAGGCACTCTGAGTAGAAGTCACTGAAGTTCAATGGGTTTAATATAAAAAAATAACTTCAAAACGAATAAAAATCGCGAATAAAACGTAGGTAGTAGGAACCGATGACATTTGTGACATCTACCAATCCGCACTGGGCGCGCGTGGTGGATTACGGCCCGCTCTGCTCCGCAGTGAGGTCTGTGTCCCAGCAGTGTGACCAATAGGCTAGTATGAGAGGTACCTAACTTAAAGCCCTAGTGGGTGCTCTAACTGTGGACAAAACAATGTTTGGAACTGCCTGTATATGAAGTAAAACGCTGAAATTGCAGACAGTTTTTTTTTTTACATAGACTTTCATGTGAATAATATTATTATGTAATACGCGTTACGTATTTATAAGCACGAATGTCTTCCCGCTTTGATTACTGTGACGCAACAGACAGGGGAGGGCAATCAATTTTATGTTTTTACAAAAAACTGCTTTTATGCTCTTCTTCGATACTTTTTTTATAAACAGCCAACAATTCTCAATTAAAATCTTATGGGGTTGTTCCCTGTAATAAAGTTTTGGTCCATGGGTGGACGTATCAACTAGGAAATTCACACCATCCAGGTTTATCAAAATACTAACATACAAACGAATAGCGAATCCTAAGCCTATCGTAGTCCACTGCTGGACATAGGCCTCTCCCAGGCTGCGCTACAACACCCTGTCCTCCGCCTTTCGCATCCAGTCTGTCCCAGCCACTTTTTTAAGGTCGTCTGTCTATCTAGCTGGGGAGCTACGCTTGCCGATACGCGGTCTCCACTCAAGGACTCGTCTGCTCCATCGGCCATCGGTCCTTCGACAAACATGGCCAGCCCATTGCTTCCCACTTCAGCTTGCTTACTCTGTAAGCTATGTCGGTAACTCCGGTTCTTTTCCGGATAATTTCGTTTCTGATTTTATCCTTCAAAGAAATTCCGAGCATAGCGCGCCGAGCGACCTTGAATTTGTTGGTGGTTGGTGGTTTCGGCACCGTACGTCATAACGGGCAGGACGCCAGGCGTGCACATACTTTGATATCTAAAAAACGTAGTACATTCGATTTCATGTCTCTTAGGAATTTTGAAGTAGGATAAAATTCATCGAAAAATGCAAAAATTAACGCAGAAAACAATCCTGCCCTGCGGCCCGAATTTAAAAAAAGAACTGGTTTTGCACCTCTGCTATAACAGTGTGAATTTTATTCAAATGAGCAGAATGCAAGCCATACTTTCCAAGAACGGCCGGCTATAGTTTTGTATTCGATAAGGATAAAATGGAAGAAGGATTGTTGGCTCGTGGCGACCACGTGACCTGCTCAATATGCGAACCGTATTGAAAACAATAGCCAAATATGTGTTTTACCGAAATGCCTGGGCAATTTGAATAATTGCCCGTGTTAAATTTTAATATACGCGATGGTGATAAGAATTACAGATTATTTGAAGCGTGTGTTTAATGTCTGATTCCTTCGTTGTGAATCATTAGATTTGGCAACCGCAGGCAAGTTTAAGTCATCGATGAATAAGCAATGACGCAGTCCAAAGCAATAGGAATCAATAGATTTCTATTACCACTAATATACTACGAGTATGTTCCGAGAATACAGACTAATATAAGAACACGAGACATTACTCCTTGTTGCTACGCTTGCGCTCCAATGACAATGCTATTTGGACAACTATGCAGCAGTACAGTCACGAGCATGAATACACACTTACACTTAAGTACGGAAGATTCAAAAGCGATTTTCTCATAAAGTATTTTATGAAGTAAGATGTAAGTAAGGTAGATATTTTATGGTGTTCCGAACTAGTATTATCGAAAGTATCGAAACCATACTATGGACGAGAGTAATGGTGGCCTAGTGGTAACACCCCCGACTTACGAGTTGTAGGTCGCTTTACTTTGTGTAAATAATTTCATCACCACTGCTCTCCGAACGGTGAAGGAAAACATCGTGAGGAAACCGGCAGGTCCTAGAACCAAAAATTCGAAGACATGTTACTTCTACCAACTTGCACTGCGCCCGCGTAATAGATTACAGCCCCCTCCCTCTCGAAGAGTGGAAGCCTGTGTCCCAGCGGTGGGAACAAATAGGCTGATTATGCTCGTGACTGTACACAATACATTATATTGATTTTCCTGCCAAATACACAACGGCCGTTGACGCCACAGCAGCGAAGCGCGGTGGTGGCGATCCGTCACCGTAGTATTGCGGTCCACAGCGTAGACTACGAAGCTACGAGGTTGCTACGAATGCTGCGATTCAAAGAGCTATCTCAAAATATCGTATTTTTGATTAAGCCCCAACGGCTTAACGTGCTTTCATTCCCCGCTGTCATTCGTGGATCTTTGACAGTCGTTGCGGGTCGTTAGAAGCCCGAACTCTAACCACCAGTTTACCAAGGGGTATTGTATTACCTAGTAACTAGGTTGTGGAGGTCAGATAGGCAGTCGCTCCATGTAAAACACTGGCATTCAGTTACATCCGGTTAGACTGGAATCCGACCCCAACATTATGTAGTTGGGAAAAGGTTAGATAGATGTGGCAGTAGGTAAGTTAATAATCTCACAAAGCGTATCACTTGCGAGTACTTGGAGGGCGTTTTTTTTTTGGTGGTAAATCATAAAATAACTTCTCCCGCTCTGGGTGGAGCGGGAGAGCGTCAGACTCTTACTGACTAAAACCCACCCGTGTTCCTTCAGTTGCCTGTGCCAGGGGCCACGGTAACCCTTTCAGACTTTCCCGCAACCCTGGCAGGCAGCGGCCCTAACGGACCCCGTCATTGGTGCTGACATTTCTTTGAGGCGCGCGTGGATCACAACGCGCCGTCGACCCGGGCCTGGTCCTTATCGGACGGCGAGCTACCCATTGCTCGCCGTCCCTTACTTGCAAGGCCTGAATATGCAGTCGCCAGTCAGTAATTGGAAGAGCAAGACAACAACTAATAGTAGTTCAACTTATATTTTTTGTGATGCAGTTTAATATACAGGGCCAAATTAAATTAGTAAGCGAAACTCCTCAGACGTGATGAGATGGTTATCGATATCTAAAAATGTAAAATAAAAAAAGAAATTAATTAGTTGTTTTTTTTTGGGTCATTGACCACAACTAGTGTAGGTATTCCCTTGAAATACCTATTATAAGTTTAAAAAATCTTTTATGAATCTCTTTTGTGTAAACTTCACAGACGTGATTGGTATCGATATCTAAACAGGATAAAACATATTTTTTCAACTCATACTTCATACCCGTATACTTCGTACAATACCAGCGGTTGAAGCCCCTAAAAAAATAATCAAATCTTTTTTTATTTTATTATGTTTAGATAGCGATACCCATCACGTCTTCGGAGTTTCGCTAGCTAATTTAATTTGACCTTGTAGATGCTATAAGATAGTATTATTAATAACTAGCTGTTGCCCGCGACTTCATCTGCGTGTTTTTATTGTATTTGGATTTAATAATTAGTTTTTTTTTTGTTGTTTTGTTTTGTCATAAATTGATAACAGTCGTTAAAACTTATCGTTTACCAAGATAAAAAGTATTCTATGTGTTAATCCAGGCTATAAACTATCTGTGTGCTTAATTTCATCCAAATGTGTTTAGCCGATTTCCCTTGATTGAGTAACAAACATCCAAACATAGAAACTTTCACATTTATAACATTATTAGTAAGATACATAAAGATCAATTAAGAAGCCAAAGTCAAATTCAAAGCCATTGCTTATCCGATTAAATGTTCTAAATATAGTCGCAATCACGATTAATTAAAAGAATTAGGACTAGGAAATGAATACGGAATAAATAGCACAAATATTTTGAATGTGAAAGCTTGAGATGTTTGTATGTTTGTTGCTCAAGCACGCCGACCCACCTCAACAATGAAAAAATTTCAAACAGACCGAGATATGTCCCGGTTTATTCAAGCTTATTTTATTTATACATGAAGTAGTTGCCTCAGAACGCGAGTGAAACGAGTAAATAATCAACAGCTTATCTTTGCGTCTTTAGAAATCTCACATTTTGAGAGACACCTCTGATGTCGACACTATACCACTCAAAATCAGAATCAGAATCGGAGTGTTTATTTGTGAAACATAGGTATTTACATAAAGATCTTAGGTTATTATATGTGCGCTATGTTTTGCCGTGAAGGCGTTCAAATATTGAAATAAAAACCAAAATCATAAAAATAACAATTAAACTACTAACATAAGAAGAAAGCAAAATTAAACTCTTACATGAGAAAAGGAACTATATAACTTTTTAAAATTTATAATTAAAATGACTTATTTATTTATTTATTTAACCATTTATGTACACACTTATATAAACAGACAAGAAGAAAATAATAGAAAAATAGGACACAGGATACTTACTATAGAAACAGTCTTAAAAAATCTCGAAACCGTCTTTAAAACTACATTGAATACATATAAGTGTTTATCGCTTAAGAAATATTAAACATTATTATCATTCATAAAATCTTCTACAGTATAATAACATTTTTCCATTAATAGTGAGTAGAGAATCTTTTTATATTTAATTAAGGGCAAATTGGACTCAATAATGGACTTTGAAAGGGTGATCAAATAAGGCATGAAATCCTTTTGTCACCATCATGATCATCTGCCTACCTTTTTGCAACGTAGTTGGGGTCGGCTTCCAGTCTAATCTGATGCCGCTGAATACTAGTCTTTTACATGGAGCGACTGCATAGCTGACCTTCATAGCCCAGTTGCTGAGTAATCCGAATCCTTATTTAACTTACATAGCTATTTCGAGTTTTCTTTGTAACATGGTGCGACAGAAATACACGATGGTCGAACATGGGCCATTGTGTAAAGAGGCTTACATTACAACCAATATGTGAGGGCGGCCGTGTGTAACAGGAACAAACGTGCAAATGAAAAGAAATGAGCGATGACAATAATCCGAGTTCTTTTGTTCCTTGTTCAGCGGCTGTAAACGTGATTATTTTACTATATTATATTTTCCCTAAAAACAAAGTCGACCTACTAAAATTCAGGCAAGATTTCGGCTTCAAAGTTAGGTAAATTCACATAAGTAAAAAGAAAATCTCAAAAAAACAAAAACATTTATTTTGTTGACTGAAAAACCTGCCTCTAAAATCCCTTTATTTCTTACGCTGGCCGTACATATACGACGAAAACTTAAATAATATTTTCTCTAACCAACAACATGTGCCATAAAAATATTATTCATCTATGGCTCCGTACCTTCTTTCATTCCCTTTAGTGATCGTAAAAACAGAAACACACCCCACTGCTTTATTACGCATTACATATGGCTAATAAAAAGCATACATAGCTAGTTGTTTTTATGTATATTTATCGTGTACCCCCCGTTCTTACTACTGTGACAATAAAGTTACTTTTCAACTGATGCGTACACAAACGAACACCCGCGGCGCTATAACGTAACTTAACTAGTTTAGTTAAGTTAACACAATAAAACGTAACTCTAAATTAGCTGCTCGTTTTACAAGCAATAAATTTAATAGACCCCTGCGAGGGGGTAATTCATGCTTAAAATTTTAACTCCGCGACAATTCGGTTAGAGACTCGCGAAGTTGATGTGAGATTGAAAGTTACATCAAGTTACGTTTTGTAATCGATTTCGACATTTACTGTTGAAGCATATAAATTGGAAGTAATACAATGTGTTACTGAACTAATGCACATTATGAAATTAGTTTATTCAGAATCGTTTACTGAATACATTTCAATTTTTGTTTTTTTTTTTGTGATGTGAACAGGTTTCTTCTGGGTAAGCTCACTCCATCGTCGACTCTGCCTCTGTCACTGACCTAGACTAGAGTCAAGAGCAAACACATTATAAATAAAAAAAGTTTATCTTGTATCCCAAAAATAATCAAAACTTCTTAAATTACAGTCAGACTTCCGCTGTACAGTCAAGTATAACAAAACAAAATGGACGAAGTCCTACTACGCTAAACCCTTATACGGGTGCGACTGTGTGCGTGCGTACATATGTAATGTGACCACTATTTTCTCCCACAATCAGTATAACTAATTTAAGAAATAAACAATGCTTTATAAAAGTAATAGTAAGAATTCAGTGTTTGTATTATTTTTGTAACATAATATTCTAATTGGAGTGTTTGGTGTTGTGCGTTAATTCGCTATGAACACACCTCTACAAAACCGATTGTTATATTGCATGCATAGCACTTGCACTACTCTTCGGTGGAAACCTTCATTTAAATAAATGCTGAATGGCATATTTCGCACATCTGACGTCACCGCACGTGCCGCTCATTAGCAATGCTTGCCGCATAGGTTCGTCTGTCATCCAGACATCTAACGGATTGAAAGCTATAGTACTTTGTATGCACGCGATCCGAGCCTGTTATGTCATTCGGCTAGTCTTTTGATTGTGCAGTTGAAAGACCTCTAACAATTGGAATCAATAGGCGAAACTATTTTATATTTTTACTCAACTGTCTTATACCTGAAAGAGTACTATATATTAAGATGCCACAGAATGGTTTTCAATAGCTTTATGATTATTGACATTTTTGGTAAAATCAGCAACAAAGTATCTAATAACTAGACGACTTATAAATATCCTAACTAAAACCTTTTTTATTTGTTCCGGAAACTGCATAAACATAAAATATTTCATCATAAAAATATTATATTTGCTGATGTAATTTCTTGAACGCATTGGGGCTAGTCAAAAATCATGTCGAATAATCAACTTTTACTGCATATATTGGCTTATTGGCCTGAGGGATGAGGGATAAACGTCGCAGGGGGCCACTTGGCTATGAGTGGCTCAATTTGTATTGATGAATGAAGATTAAAGTGTAGACTTCCCTTAAGTAAACAGAACTGTGTCAACACGAGGATGTCATATTCATCGACAGACGATTGTCAGCATGTGTTTGATCAGTGATGTGTTTATTTAGGATGGTGTTTATGTACCATAGATGTGAATACGCTTCTGTCTTCAGATACATAAAGACATAAGACAATAAATGGTACATAATTCTTGATTTGCTTACAGTTTGGTATCTTCTTCTTCATCGTCCTAATTTCAACTGAAACCGATATTAACGACACCTTTTATAATTTAAGTACGTAAATAATTGGCCAATTTTTTGGCCAAAGAATCAGCATTGCCATACAACGTGGCAATGCTGTCAGCCTTTTGGGCACTTTTCCTGTTGACAGCGATGCGGACGATTTTTTTGATGCCCTTTGCCCATATTTTTTATATGCTTGTACATATTATTATTATTATACAATAAATAATAGTAGCCATTGGAAAAAGGCGTGAGTGTATGTACTTATGTAAATAAAAGTACTAGTACGTAAATATTCAGCATAATGGGTTCAGCAAACTGATTGCTGACTAGAAGTGTCAGATCCCACATATTATATCGACGACTTTTAGCTTGGTAATTAGAAATATACCTTTTTTTTTTGAGGGTGGGAAATCATCAAATAACTTCTCCCGCTCTGGGCAGAGCAGGAGGGCGTGTCAGACTCTTACTGACTAAAACCCACCCGTGTTCCTATAGTTACCTGAGCCAGGGGCCACGGTATCCCTCTCGGACTTTTCCGCAACCCTAGCAGGCATCGGTCCTAGCAAACCCCGTCATTGGTGCTGACATCTCTTTGAGGCGCGCGTGGAACACAACGCGCCGTCGACCCGGGCCTGGTCCTTATCGAATGGGGAGCTGCCCATTGCATTGCATTGTATAATTAGAAATATACCTGCATGCACAACGGTTGAACTGGTCCTCATCATAGTCTAACAGCCAATGAAACTATAAGTAAAAAGAGTTAGATAGGTTACCTACCCAACATTCATTCTTCAAAAACGGCACAATGTCATAATAGTAAGACACGTGGGAGTAGGATGCCATGTCGTCATTATCGGGAGCGACAAAGAGACAAGACGAAGAAAACTTGGCTAATTAGTCAAGTTTTGACGTGACACTTGCGGAGCGCGTATCCTATCTACCACTTTTTACTTATAATATCATTGCTTGCAGCAATCAAAAGATTTCGTACTTATCACAAGTTTTTATCTACCTTATTGGTCGATAGCCGACACAGGAAGTTGCCAGGTTTGACAAATTACGAAGGTAAATGTTGAGGGCTTGAAATGAAATGAAATGTCTATTTCTGTAAGTAGATCTTTTAAGACACTTTTACACGTCAATATTTTAAAACCAAATGGCGTCGGCATTTCATAGCTGACTGATCCCTGAGAAGAAATGCAGAAACGAAAAGCAAAGCTTTGAGTTGACCTGTCCTAACAGACGGCATGCATGCATCAGTCATCGTGTAGCTCAACCCTATTTTAGGGAGCTCCACGACCCGTCTCACGACGCCACCAGATCTGCAAGACATTTGTGTAGGCCGTATATAAAATACTCGAAACCGCCAGACAGCTATAAAGCCATGTATTCTATCTAGCCTGCATGGTACTCACATTCACAGTCAGTTTTCTCTTTAAATATCATCAAAAATATATTATAAGTTATGTCACGTAAATCAATAATATGACATTATTAATTCCAAAACACTTATTAGTACAAAATGGTTTGTTGCTTGGGTACATTGGCGTAGCTTAATTAATCCCAAGCCTTTTTGTCAGCCAAGTAATCTTTAGCTTCTTTCTGGAATTCCTGGAAATTATTGTCTACCATTTTCTATATTTAGAAACTTTTTCGAAAGCGGCAAGACAGTACATAGATTGGTAGGTACACAGTTTCCTAGATAGATTGCTTGTCCGTCCATAATCTACGGCCATAATTGCTATTAATTCGATGGAAGTCTAGCGCATTGTCGTAAAAACTTTTAATAGCTTTCTTATTGCCATGAAAGTAATGAATAGATCAATAAGGAAAATATATTTTCTTAGAAAGGTTATAAATATTGCATACATGTTATTACTACATAATTTTCAATCAAAGTGCCGACAGGGTCAAGTATTTTACCGAGTTCATTGTCCGTCTATACTAATTACTTATTTTCAAGTTCTTGGTAACAAATTTTTCAACCGACACGAAGCGTTTTTCTACGTTGGAAATTTTATTTTCTTTGCATCTTAGGCACGGTAGGTACCTAAATTTTTAACAAAAAGCTTCTGTACAAGCATCAAACAAAACGGTTTTTTATGTTTTTATTCTACCTTCAGGCGTTCATATTTATGTAGGTAAAAACAACTTTAGATTTTTTATTGAAAAGTTCCTACATAAATTAAAAAGCTCGTCTATAAAACTAATTTATCCTCCTTATTACCCTTTCCTGAACCCTCTCCATAATATTTCCAATAAGTGCCTCTACCGGATTCCTCTCAACCGTTTCCTTACAAGCGGCCTTCATCGCGAAGGTTCAAGTACTTACCTTCATCGTGACAATAACTATCGGAAACACATTGTTGTTCAAAGGTTTTCTAATAACGTTACTCTAAAGTTTACCGTGTCTCTGCAAACGGTAGGATATAAAGCTGGGCGCATGTAGGTATCGAAGTGAACTATTAAATTAAGAAGAAGAGTAGGAGAAGGCAAAAGAAACGATGGATGAACTGTGTCACAGATGATATGGCTAGAAGTTGGTGACTACTGAAATTGGGACTAAGAGATATATTGAAGAAGACATGTTGCGTGGACCCCTGATAAATTGAGATAAAGGCACGAGATTGATGGAACTCAGAAGAAAAACTTAGGAATTTCTCCGAAGCCGCCCCGAGTCTGGATTTGTGCCCTATTGAGGGGCTGACAACAGCTAAAGCGCGGTCACTGTCGGACTGCATAGAAAAGAAAGAGAAGTGCGCTGACACAAAGCTGGCTATTGCAAAGTATGAAGCTAGTCTCTATTTACAAAAAATCTATTCATTGGACTAAAAAATTAAAACACTATCACGTTAATATGTTGCTTGAAGAACAATCTGATAAAAAAAAACATATTGATTGCGTGTATATTAGTACCTATGTTTTTTAATCGTGTAAAGATTTTTGTAGAGGTATTTAGGTGACTTTTTCTATCGTACCAAATTAGTTGTATTATGTTTTCAACACACTATTTAACTAGCCTAAACCCTGAAGAATATCATATATTTTTCTGATTTTTTTCACTGCAGTGGATCATATACTTTTAGGCATTATAAAACTTGCGTTTAGGTCATGTAGTCCCCTTAATGGCATGGGCTCTCTCCAATAACTTGCGATTTAAACGTAACTGGCTAACGAGGCAAGGTAAATAAAGTCGTCAGTTAGCCAAGGCATGAATGAAAAGTGCCTAACAATAATATACTTAACTTCAAAGAAAGTTTACATTTACTACCATAGTTCCATGTGTGAACGTGAACGAACAAAGAATGAATGAAAATGGTGAACGTACCATCTGTTCTCTTTTGCGTTAAGTTGTAAACGTCAACTAGAAGCCACAAGTTCTGGTTATTTTTGTGTTCATTCACAAAAGTTAACTTTGTTACTATTTTTAACTACATATAACAACGCGACTTCTTAGTATATTCACACAATACAATATCAGCAAGCAATTAATGGTTACTGAAAAATCACTTGAACAATGCCCAAGGTTCTAACAATGCGTTGCCTTCCCTCTCTTAGTTTTTCACAGAACTTTCATTGTTTCATAGCTGCACGATGTAATACATCGTAGTTGGTAGCATTCTGTAGTTTCTGCCTACCGCAATTTGCAAAAGGCGTGAGCTTATGTATGTACGCACGGCTACAGATCAAGCTATACTTCTCCAGTATAAGCTGATCTCGCATTGTATAGGATTAACTTACAATGAGAGGTCAGTGTAAACTGGAATTGTATAGCTTGATGTGTAGCCGTGTTTACGTATTGAAGTGAAACAAAAATTCAAATTCACGACGCTAACACGAATAATTTATAATTCATTCGTATTTAAAAAATTGCATCAAAATATAAATTAAGTTCATCATCATCATCATTTCAGCCGAAAGACGTCCACTGCTGGACATAGGCCTCCCCAAGCACCTCCACTTCGACCGCTTTTGTGCTTCCCGCATCCAACGGGTTCCTGCGGCCTTGACAAGATCGTCTGTCCACCTTGTGGGAGGCCTTCCAACGCTACGTCTTCCGGTACGCGGTCGCCACTCTAGAATTTTCCGGCCCCATCGGCCATCTGTTCTGCGAGCAATGTTCCCTGCCCACTGCCACTTAAGTTTGGCAATTCTTCGGGCTATGTCGGTTACCTTGGTTCTCCTGCGGATCTCTTCATTTCTGATTCGATCACGCAGGGAAACTCCAAGCATAGCCCTGTCCATTGCCCTTTGGGTGACTTTTAGCCTTCTAATAAGGCCCATTGTGAGCGACCACGTTTCAGTACCATATGTCATCACTGGTCAAACGTCAACAACATCATCAACACGCACTGGTCAAAGACTTTCGTCTTGAGGCACTGCGGTATGTGGGACGAGAAGATATTGCGTAGCTTCCCGAACGCTGCCCAGCCGAGTCGGATTCGACGATTGACCTCTTTCTCGAAGTTGGACCTACCTAACTGGACAACTTGTCCTAAGTACACATACTCGTCCACGACTTCGAGTGTAGCGTCTCCGATCTTCATGAGAGTGGGTGTTACATGGGCATTTAACATGACCTTCGTTATTTCCATGTTCATTTTAAGACCCACTCTTTCGGAGGCTCTACTGAGGTCATCGAGCATTGTACTGAGGTCCTCCATAGTCTCGGCCATGACTACGATATCGTCGGCAAACCGAAGGTGAGTTATGTACTCGCCATTAATGTTAATGCCAGCCCCTTTCCAGTCCAGAACCTTGAAGACATCCTCCAGTACAGCGGTGAACAGTTTCGGAGAGATAACGTCTCCCTGTCTCACACCTCGCTGCAGAAGGATAGGTTTCGAGGTCTGATCCTGGAGTCGCACTGACATAGTGGCGTTTTTGTACAGACACTTCAGCACCTCGATGTACCGATAGTCAATCTGGCACCGTTGAAGAGACTGCAGTACAGCCCATGTCTCGATCGAATCAAAGGCTTTCTCGTAGTCCACAAATGCTAAGCAGAGAGGCAGGTTATACTCTTCGGTCTTCTGTATAACCTGTCGCAACGTATGTATGTGGTCCAAATTAAGTAAATTAAATTAAGTAAATTAAGTTAGTAAAATATTATTAAACTAGCTTCTGCCCGCGGCTTCGGCCGCGTGGATGTCGGTAATTTTCCCACAGGAACGTGCTACCGGGACATCTATCTCCTTGCCAAAATCATGTGAAATCCGTTCAGTGGTTTACGCATGAAAGGATAACTTAAACCTTCCGTGAAAAAATATCTGTTTGATGGTGAAATCTGCATCAATTCGTTACGTCGCGTCGTTTTTTAAAAGATCTAAACTTCAAAGGGACAGGAAGGAGGACAGAGGCCGGCAGCGATTTTGTTTTATACTAAGTAAAGCGAGCCGTCCCGGCTTCGCATGGGTGCAATGTATGTAGGTACTCTGGGGGTGCGTATCATTTGATCTAATAACAAAAGTTATAATGATCACATGACCTAATTTCATTTAATATACTTTTTTTAGTATAACGATGAAATGATATAATGCATTTTTGATATAATTTCAGCTTACCTAATTTTATATGGTTTAATAAACATTTTCTATAATGCACATTTGAACTAATATTCAGTTAGTATAGTATTTAGTTAGTATAATATTAACATTCTATAGTAACGTTTAATATAATTTTGAAACGTCTAATTTGTTTTGTATATTTTTGTAAAAACTGATTGGATTATCAACGCCTGCCATTTTAGTGCTAGGCTTTGGCCTCTAACTTAAAACTGAAATAAGGTTAGGCAACCTTAACATACAGCTTTAGCGGCTTTTAGTATTATGCCCTCACTTATAACATTGTTAAATGAATAAATAACTACGTATTAATATATTTTCTTGAGTTTTCTTATTCTCCTCATATATTCCTGCGTCAGATCCCCTCTATGGTCGGTGAATCATTTGGGTTAGATCATAGATGAGGTTATAACAGCATGATGTTTCCTGATATTTACTTATTCATTAGGTACAGAATTTTGGTTGAAAATGAGTAAATATGAAAATTAGGTCAACACAGCGATAAGAAGAGCATTACACAAATTGAAAATTATATGAAATGAACGTTACACTAAATGTTATTAGAGCAAAAGAAGTTTATATGAAATGAAACATTAGATTACATGAAATTAGGTTATTTGTTTTTATAGCATATGAAAATTATATCATGTGAACGTTATTTACTAAGTATCTGTTATTATGCCATATTGTATTACACACCGGTACTCTGGAGAGCTCCGATAAACGTGTGCGATCGCTGCAAATCATACAATGCTATAGGGCGAGGCGCGTCTTTTTTTTAGATATGGCATCTCGCAGTTGACCTTGAGAGGTCGTCACTGCTTAACCGGACTATCCCGAAAGCTGAATGTGAAGATGAAAATATTAAGAATAGAAAATGATAACCAGTTATACGAATTAGAAAAATAGGTTGTAACCGCAGAGGTCACGCTGTAGTATGTATGTTTATGTATGAATCCATGGTTAAAGGTTTAGTAACGATCTCCCTTACGTGTTTACAAAAAGCTTAAGTAATTCCCAAAGCAACGAGGAAAATCAAGACCACAATTTTTCCTAACAGAACATATTTCTAACAAATGCTCCATCATAGATACTTAAGAGCTTAAGACAACCTGATCAACTAACTTGACATAATAAAAACCAAACATTTATTATTATAACACAATAGTTTCACTCAGAACGTGACAATGAGTCGCGAGTTCGACCATAATAGAGATGTAATTTAGGGAAAAGGCCCCAACATCCGGGCTGTTTAATTCAATATAAGTACATGTAAATAAAAAACGAGTAAGTATTTATAGTAAATGGACTATAATGGATCGTCAGCGGACCATGAATAGAATTGTAATGTGGTTGGAAATCGTTGAGTTTGAGGACATGGGAAACGCTGTGTCAACTGTGTGAACGCTGATGGTTGCTCAGTTAATCATAGATCAATGAATTGGCGTGGAGGAAAATGTCGTGTGGAAATCGGGACCTATTATTGGTCTGAAATCGCCAAAACGTAAATCGTTTAGGTACCTACATGTTTACGTTGCATTAACGTGATGCCCAATACCCACTTGTTTGTTGCCGGATTAAAAAAAAATTATGTTACGAAAATAAAGAAGTACCTATAGTAAATAAAGACTACCTTTGCATTGTATAAACTCAACCTCCCTTGTATTAATTGCATAGGACAAGTGTGAGTACTATGTACTATCGAGCTATCATTTACCGGGTAATGTCTTTCATTGACTTGAATGTGCCCTGGCGGCTGATAGATGTCATGCTCACTCAAATGTCTCGCTGACGGTGGCGCGTGTATTGCTCCCTTCAAAATTGTTGAGCTGAATGGTGCTGATGCATGCGTCAGGTTCGTGAACGGGCGCCGGCAGTTGGGGCTGATCGCTTATTTTAATTATTTTATTTATGGATTGTTTTGTTTAAATTTCTATTTGCTGTACTGAGGACACTCAACGTGTACGTCTTATTTACATCGTTCTGACATATAATTATATATTCAATATCAATGATGTAAATAACATTTATGTGACAATATAATTTAAGAGAGTGTCCATGGAGTTTCTTGCCCGTTCTTCTCCATAGGTACCTACTACGCTTTGGAATGGCCAACTAGCTTCATATTTCTGACTGACCGACCACTTGGCAATTATTATTCAAAAGTGCCTGTAAATGGTTTAATTGAAATAAATGCTTTGAGTTTGAGTAAATATCTACTACTGAAGGAGGTGGTGTTCGAACGCTACAAGTACATAGGTATGATAAATAACCTTTCGAAGAATTCGAAGTTTTGCAGCAAGAAAACCATTTAAGGTAAAAAGGGTTTAAACAACACTTGTACGACAAATACGTATGTAAATTTTAAGGTTTAAAAAGTTGTATAGGCTTTCACATTTCTGCGACCTTCGACCCGGCTGTTGGTAGATACCCAGACCCACCAAGATGTGAAATTCCGATAATACTGTCACTGTTTTAATTCCGTTATTCCATATTGAAGTGAATTGCACACGTCATCACAATATCACGATTCACGCCATTGTCCCTAAGGGGTCTATAGTTACGTAGCGCCATTGTCCCTAAGGGGTCTATAGTTACGTAGAGGCACACTATTGTGTACCAGATTATGTAGTCTATGAACACTAGAACTTTTTCTTAAAATGAAAGGATTCATTCCGGACCCTGCTTCTAAATTCAAAGAATTTTGTAGAAGAAATTCAAAATTCAAAACGCCTTGCGCTTATTTTTGTGCCCACAATTTCACGGTATTCAGTGAGGCCGCTGAGACCGTTTATATTCTATTCATGGCCTAAACATCAACATGAATGTACGACACATAGCTAGGATGCCTTAAAATATCAAGTTTTGGACACTAACGACCTGGCCTCACAAGTCAATCAGGTCAGGTTTAATTACTTACCGTTATTCTGGCCATTCGAATATCCGTTTACAGCTAAACCATTAATAGTCGTAGATCTGCAAACATCAATGAAAATAGAACTGCCTGAGGTCTAAAATTAGCTTGGACGACCGGTAACAGACATGTGCTATTAATTCATAGGAACGAAGACGTAAGATGTTCTGATTGTAAAGAAAAACTTTTTAAAAAACTCGTAGGTGAAGTATTTAACCACAAGAATGATTCCAAATTTAAAAAGACTACAATGCTAATTGGTGGGACGCTACATTGCGTGTTCGTATACCTACTGATATTCAGCAGAATCTGATAAATGACTAGGAGCCATTTGCAATTAAGTCTAGACAATACTGATGAATGACATCATGGGTTCAAACTGATCGAATTTAATATAGGTCACCAGTGTGACGATGTTGCCATTGACCTATTGCCCTATGATAACACTGAATTAAAGATTTAATTCTTTCTATTCTTCTTCCCGTGGGATGGGTCAGTACAAGCTATAAGAGAATACTAGCCCATGTACTGTAACTGGGAGCTGTAAAGATTAGCCAGACAGCAGATTGGTAGAGCGCCTGATAACCTGACTGCCCATCGTCTGCCTTTTTCATACTATGTTGGGTGGGGTCAGGTTCCAGTCTAATCGGATGCATCTGAATACTTACCAATATTTCACATAGAGCGGAACTCAGTTACTGGGTAACTCGATACCCTTGGTAAGCATAAACAGTAAATAAAAGTTCAAAAACCATCCAAAATGGCAAAAGTGTACGCAAATGGTGTGGTATGAATGTAGCAATAGTTAACGGATTGAAGTATGCCGAGTTAGATATTTTTAGTGACTAGAGTTCTCCTTGTCCCTACCCTCCATAGACAAACCTTAGTAAAACTGTCACTAGGGTTGCCAGGTGAGTCGCGAAAAAATACCGGAAAACCACAAACGGGGGGGGGGGGGTATGCTAGGTCGCAAAAAATACGGTTTTTATACTAATATTTTATTTTTATTAATCAACATCACATTAATCAACTTAATTAGTATTAGTAACAAAATATAATGCAGTCATAAAATTGTGGTCGCCAAGAATTTGAGAAAGTCTTTATTATACAATGGTATGAATATTATAATCTACTACTTACTTAACTATATAAAGGTAGGAACTTCTGAAAAAAATAAAATCACCTAAAACTAGATAGGTATGTTTAACAAAAATAAGAGAGAGCTCGCAGACGCAGATACAACCAGCGAGATGGAGCGCGCGCGAGTTTTGCGTTTGAGGGATTTCATATGCCTACTTTTGTAGGCGCTTGTGACCAGTAGTACCGACTTTCCTCAAAATACCGGACATTGTTCTGTCCGGTATGACCATTTATTTTTTACCAGACAGGCCTCGAAAATACCGGACTGTACGCTTAAATACCGGACATCTGGCAACCCTAACTGTCACCGAAATTGTATTTAAAAACAAAATAGCGGCGTTAGTTCCGATTTTGGACCTACGCCACAAGATCTTTGCACCGTGGCACTCGAGTCTATGAGATACACTGAGGACATAGTGTTTATTACCTAAAAACAGAAGGCACTATCAAAGTGACAGTAAAGCATCAATAGTCCAGGATTAACCTAATTAGCGGCTACTAATGGAAGTACCTAATACATTATCAACACACAACGACACAATGATTAGTGATCTAACAGGCCCGACACGTGTCGAATTATATCGGGTTCTATCAAATTATAAACTTGTACCTACAGGCAGTTTTAGATTGACATATTTATGGAGCACAAATTAGGTCATGTTCAGATAAAATCGCTCATTAATGTGTTTCACTGACATGCTGATAGTCCTAGCATTTATATAATTGTCATGTCGTGTTTACATTGTTTAGTCGGCGCCGCGACTGGTCCGATTCTTCTCAGATGGTGTATGCTTCTACAAATCGGCAAAGCTGCAGGAAAAGCGGATCTGCTTTTGGCAGATATAACCTATAGAAATTACCTTTTTTTTGTTTTATCGTCATTAGATATCGATAACTCGATAACCATCACAACTGCGGAGTTTCGCTAGCTAATTTAATTAGACCCTTTAAAGGTGCTCTTCTGGAGTATGATCACCTTACTTGTTTTAACAACCAAGCAGTATTGCTAGATTCTGGTTTCAATGGCGCAGATTCTACCTACTTAGCTATAGAGCTTTCAACGTTTTTTCTAAAGTCGACAACGCCTCGTAGTCGTAGTCGTGGCTTTTAACTTAAACAAAATACCGATTTACCAATACCATTATCTTTGGATGACCTGATGGTATTATTATTCCAGTTAATACGACCTTAACTATGGTCGTATTAACTGTAATAATAATAATAACTAACCGAAAAAAGGTGTTCCGCTACACAACAACCAAAAACATTCCCAGAGGGTTTTCACGAAAATTCAAGCCACCAATTAGCGCATTTTGGCGTCAGTTGGCGTCACTTTTACAAGAGGTCTACGATGAATATAAAATATATGATGACGTTCATCATTCGTTTCATTCATTCGTTCACCATTCAGTTACGACCTTACGACTAAAGAAAATATAGGCGCTTTGACACTTTTGACAGGTGCCCGGACCTGACGTCTCAGTGCTGCCACCTAGTGAACGTCATTTAAGAAGACCCTCATTCCAAACAACAATATTGACAATAGCAATTTGTCTATCAATGCGCCCAACCTAAACCTTGATTTACAAAAACCCGTAGTAAATAAAGTAAACAAACGCTTTTAGTACAATGACTTCCCAACCTTTTGGGTGAAACAATAGCTCGTGACCGAACGAGGCATCACGGCTCAGTAAACGAACGGAATAATCAACTCCTGTCTATTTTCGTACGGTCGGCAAAATAGATAGGTAGGTATACAACTTTCGTATTTTCCTGTTGGCGTAAGCGGAAAGATAAATGGAACCAATCACTGAAAATATTGATTAAAAAAAACAGAAATGATCTTGGAAAACAGCAAAAGCTGTTTAAGTATTTTTTAGTTCTAATACTAATATCTTTTCCAAAGCATATCGGATTTCATCATAACCTTCTTCGACGAAACTTCCAAATTTTACATCATTCTTCTATGGTGTTACCTTGATCCGTTTACGTACACCCACGGAGATTAGCACCCACCCACAAACAAAATCTGGCTTGACCTACTCAAAGAGAGTATCTATGTATGTACACAATGGAAACACTTAAATCTTAGAACTAAAATCAACCTACGTTTGAGCCATCTCAAAAGTAAGATGATTTTTAAGTGACTTCAAAAAAGGAGGTTCTCAATTCGACTGTATTTTTTTTTTAATCAAAATCATCTGCTATTTGCTAAATAAAATAATTTTCTGTTCTCACCTTATCAACACTATTCTGTTATAATCTTATTGATAAAACGAGAAGGGAAATATATTTTAATGCTAATATAGGGTTATCTGTTATCTCTCTGGGTTTGTGAGGTCCATTGAAGAATATTGACAGTTATGTTATGTGGGAGTGTTGAACTGTGTAACCTTTCAATGCTGAATAGCTTGGTATTGTTTCTGGAGCTGTAACTCCTCTTTTGTTATTATTACGAGTATCTACCTAAAGCGTAGTGTCTAAGACAAGCGTTGTACCTACTTGTTAATACCTGTTGATTTTAAACGTAACGTTTTTTTCTGTATATAACAGCATAATGAGTATCCATTTTTTGTTACCTACTTCTAAATCCATATTAAACCACACAAAGACAAAGAGAGAAACTTAAAAAGTAGTTACAAATCACCTATTCTTAGATGCTATCTTGCCCCTCCCTGGAACATCGCAACCTCCCTTGCCACCTTGAAGACAGCGATAAATACTCCTTACGTAGAATCCTCTTCTAAACTGCAACGGACGACAACCATTCTGCCCCACAGACATAATTTTAAAAAGCTCGAAAGCACTTTGACCTCATATTCCAGTCATTAAGTTAACGCCCTTCCTGATTATCTTTAATTAATGGTTTTAAAACTCGTTTCTAGCCCTCCCTGTACATCCTTTGCGCCATAATTGTGTGTCTCTACCGCAAATAAATAACATTGTTATAAAACACATTTGGGTGTTCGAGATCCCGAAATAAAAACATAAATCTATTAACTGGAGACAGACAAGTTTTATTGTTTCATTGTAGCTGCCGAAATGAGCCATATTCAATAATGTAACCTGTGTCATCCTACACTTTTGTGCTCTGCTCACGACGACGTTTCGTTTATAAAAATGTTACGTAACTGTATACAAACGCTACGAACCGTTGGTGACTGCAAAAAATATAAAAATCGATATAGTTTTTGCTGTCGCTGTCTCATCTTGATGTGCTGTTATTTATTGACCACCAGATTACGCACATTATATAACGCGGTTTTCCTGTTCAACATATTTCCAAACTTTATTTACTATCTGCCTTTTTTGTGGTTGATGTATTCTCGAATATTGTGTGTTTTTGCTATTAACAGTTATATTTTATAGCATGCAATCTAGGACAATACACATTTTAGTAATCGAAACGGACAACCTCTAAAAACATAAAATGACAAGTATTCAAATTGAGACAAATTGTAGCACGTCGCCTACAGATTTTCCATTGTTCATATTTATGACAGGCGCGAAACGAAAAGCTGCTTCAACACAATGGTATTCAGGTTAATTTAAAGAATAAAGTGATAATGGGAGCTATAATAATAGTTTTAAAAGTCATCATCGTTTTAATGCTCAAAAAGTCGTGATTACGAAAAACTACTTTCTTTTTAACAGTGTCGTTCTGTGCTTAATCGTTACAGTCGCCGCGCGCCGGTTACATTTCCGTGTTCACCTCGCACACAGACAGAGAAAATTGAGAAACACTTTTAATGGAAATGAGCATTTCAAAGCGAATGCAAGCAAGTGGGGCTTATTATATAGCTGCCTATTGAAGGCATAGAAGTCGGCCATGTTTGCCTCTCATTTTTATTCTGTTTACATGGACCAGCTGCTCCATTTCTGGCTCGGGTCGTAAAAACTGAATTGGAAACAGAATAAAACATGTATTTTTAATGTCAGTATCTACTCGCGCAATTTTACTACATCTTCATATAATTGCAACATTAAGAAGGTTAAGGAGTGCATTAAAATCAACAAGTTCGTTTATAAACTTCTTTAATTACATATCTATACAAACATCAGCCAATTGAATTAAAACTACACAATAATTTACAGTCTTTCCGAATAATACTTAAAACATTTTTCCATTTAAAAAAGTAATAAATACGAAGAAGCAAACATTTTCAAATGCGAAAATTTGGTATCGTTATTGTACAAAAGTTACACATATGCTATTAAAGATACTCGTAGATTACAAAGTTCTATAAATATTTACAACTTGGGACGATTTTCGTCTACAACAAAACAAGTTCTTAAGCGTTCGCCTAAGGCTAAGACTAAGGGCTACAGATCAATGAATTAAGAGATCTTTTGGGTTAATGATTACTGAGGTCCTTCATACCAGGTACGTTTGAACAGTGTGCTGAAATACTACGGACTGCGGTTGATTGTGCCGACCTTGGAAGTCGTTCGAGGAGTAATCCGAATCTATCGTGGAGTAGATGTGTTCGGACAGTGGCCGATCGCACGGCGAGCGTTCCGCTGAGTTGGCAGACTTGCCACAAAGCGTCTGGCAGGTACTGTTCAACACAGACGCGTCCATAGTATAAGTATTAGAATTTCTTCCATAGTTTAGTCTTTTTAATTTCTGTCCGTGTCGCTTAGATGACGGCATAGCATAACGTAACCTCTCCCAAAACCGTTTCTCTTTCCACGTTATCTCCAAACCCGTTTTGAAATATGACTTCAACTCCGGATCTCGTGGGATGAGCCCTACACTCACTATTATTAACTTATGTGGATTCTTTTGTAGCGCTTTCTGTAACGCTTGTCGGAACTCTATCTGTGACCACTCGGTTAAGATAAAATTCTTTGTTAAAACTACTATGATACGCCTCGACGCCTCGGTGGCCTCGACCACCAAGTCGGGGAACTGAGCGTACGTCGCTTCGAACTGCGGAACGTCTCGGTAGTGTAGGCAGAGATGGTACGACGGATAACCGGTCTCTAATTCACGAGCAAGCGATTCTACGACAAACTCCTCGTCTTTGGGGCTATAACAAATATATGCGTCGTAAAGCTTATCAGCATCCTTAAAAGCGCCCGCTAGAGGGGAGAGCTTAATTCCGCAATTCGAATACAACCACATCCTACAAGCGTATCTAAATGTGAATACTAAAGCTAATATTAATAAAATAAGCATGAACCCAGTCAAAGCCGAGGCCAATAATGGCAAATTGTTGGAGACGAAGAACGCGCTTATCATCGAGCTATCACTTATTTCACTGCAAACTGTGACATTTAAATTCAATGGCTTCTTTGCCGGGTTCATGTTCTCATTCACACACCACAGGTTGGGAATGTCGATAATTTTCTCGACGTTCTGAGATACATAAGTTAAAAAACCTTGCAAATATTTACAATCACAGGACCAGTTGTTACTGCCAATGTACAATGTTTGTAACTTCTTGTTATTGTCTAAATGCCACAGACCGTAATTCACGAGTCTGTTTCCATCCAGGCGCAAAACTTCTAGAGCTCCCAAAAGGGAAAAAGTTTCATTAGAAATGTACTCAATTAAATTACTTTGAAGATACAGTTCTTTTAAGTTGCTTAGCTTTGAGAACTCGAGTCCCAGTAAATGTTTCAGTTTGTTGTTATCCAAGTGTAGTATTCTTAGATCTTTTAGTTGGCTGAATGTATTGTTATGTATGTTTATAATATTACTTGAATTAAGATAAACAACCACGGCCTTACGCATAGAATCGAAAACAGATTCGTTAAGTTCGCTATAAATATTACCATCTAAATATATATGAGTTGCATCTACAGGAAAATTCTGAGGTATTGATTTCAATTGTTTAACAGAACAATCAACAACGCTAGTACTTTTTGCCGAATCGTGATAACACGAACAATTAATTGGGCACAGTGTTTTGCAGCTACAGTTATTGAAATCGCAACAATGACAGCCATCAGGGCAGTAACTATCGTATTTACACAAAAAGTCTTTGATACTGAGAGAACTGACCGGGAGATATTTCATGCCGCGTACGTAGGATTCCTTGCAGATTACATTCTCCAAGTCCATCACGCGCGGGTATTCGCGAGACGTAATGGAATTGATGAGTAAAAGCCATTTCATTGTGCAATCGCATCGAAAGGGATTGCCACTAATGTAAAACTCAGGCAGCACTCGTTCGTCTGCCACTCTCGAAACACGTAAACTATTTATGTCCAAGCTTTCAATCTCATTGGCATACATATCAACTCGAGTTAAATTTCTCTTCTCAAGGAATGTATCCGTCTCTATACTTGTAATAAAATTGTTGTTTATAAATAAAAGCTCTACGCTGTTTGGTATTGACATCGGTGACAGGGTCACTAAACGGTTGTGACTGGCGTCTAATGTTTTGACGTGAAGCTCGTTCTGAATTTTATAGTAATTACCAAGAATCTCAATGAAATTCGCGTGGATGTCCAACCATTTCAAGCTTCCCGGAATGAAAGCGTAGTCAAACCATACCAAATGATTCTCGGATAAATTAAGCCATAACAGTTTAGTCAGCGCCACAAACACCCCGTTAATATCAGAAACGAAGTTACCGTCCAAACGCACGGCTTCCAATTGGGTATTCTTTTGAAAGGTTTCTGTCTCGATGGACTGTATTTTATTTTTGGCCAAATTGAGTACTTGCAGGCTTGGCAAGCCCCAGAACATGCCCGCGGTAAGGTTTCCAATTTGATTGTCGATTAAACGTAACCCAGTCAGTTGCGATAGGTTCTGGAACGAACTATTTGCGATCTCTGTTAATGAATTTTCACCTAAGTCTAGCGATTTCAAGTACGGTAATTGCATAATTGCATCAGGGACTTTCGCAATCTTATTAGAACTTAGATCTAATTCTTTCAAATCTGAACAATTTCCAAATGCATTCTCACTGATATAAGATAGCATATTATTATTTAAGTTTAGTTTATTTAATATAAATAATCCATTAAATATATGGTCTTCAATAGCTTGTAACTTGTTCTGACCTAAGTTCAAAGTATGTAGATTAAAAAGCGGTGAAAATGCATTATCCTCTATGAACGCTATGGTGTTGTTGTACAGATTCAAAATTTGTAAAAAGAACAAGTCTTTGAACATGTTGCGTGTGACCCGGGCCACCGTGTTATGGGACAGGTCGAGCACGATTAATCTTATTAGACCACCAAACGTTTCATTTTCTATGTGGTCGCTCTTCAATTTATTCGCCGAAAGATCTAAAACGAGCAATTGTTCCAACCGATTGAATATTCTCTTAGGCAAAGTTTCCAGTTCATTATTTTGTATATAAATTTCTCGAATTTCTCTTGTATTATAAAATAAACCGTCTGGTAAATAACTAATAGCGTTATCCGAAAGGTTTACAACTTTTAACGACAGTAAGTCACTAAAAACTTCGCCTGGAAGCTCGTTAATTTTATTATTTTGGAGGAATAACTGTGTCAACCGGCGCAAATGTAAAATTTCGGAGTCAGCTGGGAGTGACATGATGTCGTTATGACTTAAATCTATAGTCTGCAATGTTGACCCGCATTTATGACCGAAACCCAGTTCATCGACAAACTTGATTTTGTTGTGCGTTAAATTAAGTGAAATTATGTTTTCCAGCGCGCAAAACAGGTCCGAAGGTATCTTTCTTATGTTGTTATGACCCAGGTCTAACGTGTGCAGCTCCCTCAGTCCGTTGAAAGCTCCTAGAGATAGTTCCAATTCTTTGTTATTGCTCCACTCGTTGTTCATAGAGCGAATCTTCAATGTCTTCAGCCCTCGTAGCCCCTCAAACACATTGCCAGGCAGTCGTAGTATTTTGCAGTTATCTATGGTTATCTCTGCCAAACCTTGCATTCTTCCGAAGTGGTGGTCTCGCAGAGAGCTCTCCAGTAGCAGCGGGCTGCACCGGATCGCAAACCGCTCCGCGCCATCTGAGTGCATCGAACCGGCGACGTCCCTGTCCGACGACAGGGTCCGTACGTTGCACTCCACCACACCATTCTCACCGGACACACGGAAACAAACATCTGCATCGTCAGGCGCTTCCGTAAGCGCCGCGCCCATCACTAAACAAAAGAATATCGCGTTAATTATCATTTTAAACGGCACTGTGTCCATATCATTTTCGTCACTTGTCAAAATAGAGTTTTGATGAATGAAAGTTGAGTTCGTAAGTCGCGCACGGTCATGTTCAGCTGTTGTCTACGCGTGTACTACACGGAAACACTTCGATAACGACGATTATGAGCGTGTAGTAAATAGAGCAGTGTGCGTGCGGCACAGCATGGCAACGCAACAACGCAAGCACGCGATCCCCCCGCGGTGGCGAGGCCGCGACTGCCGCGTACAATGAAATGCCATGAATGCGCGGCGGCTTGGAGGGAACGGACCGCACCAACATTTCTATTGCCGCATAATAAGTAACCCTCGTAGTTTTGACTTTTGTACGAAACGGAAACCGTTACGTGACGTCGTTTCCATAAATTTTATTTGGGAATAACCCTTTAAAAATTCAAACTTTAATGAACAAAAACCATTGCCTTAGCTATACTAGGAGTAGAGCTTACTAAAATTTTATATACAATATGTATTACAAGTTCACTTTATATTAATGAATATGTTAATATGTATGTGTTTTTTTAGTAGGTAATTAGGTGCTCAGTTTTGCTGTTTTGTGATTGTTCCGGAATCTGAGAACGTTTTCACGGTTTCACGGTAGGCACTCATTTACCACATGATTAATTGTGGTTTTGAAGCTTTATCACCGTTTTTTTTTTATTAGTTTGAGTTTCTAAAAGCTTTTACTTTGATGTACTAAGTAGTAGGTACACGGATGCGAATCGTCAGTCCCAGATTGGATGTTCGAAATTCGTCGGAAAAAGTAAGAGCATTATTTAAACATTATACCTACAATACAACTTTATTATAATTGTAGTAAGTAATTAAAACAGACATTCTAAGGCGCTTCTCTGAGCGAATGACCTTGAGTGATCGGTCCTTCTCTGTCCCACCGCGGCGCCGCCGCACGGTGGGTCGAAACTGCTATATGAGGGACATAGGGATTTTTTTTACAATTTTTTTTTTTTTATATTTGTTGATAGGTTTGGTCATTCTAACAAATAATTGTCAACAAACGTTTTTTTATAAAACTGATAGTTTGCCTGGAATAAAATATTTTCAATTTTTGTTGTATTGAATGAGACAGAAATTGCACGATTTCGGCAAGTGTTGACAGGTCTTGCTTTAAAAGTACCTGAGCCCTATTTTTTTACTGGTTGACTATACTCTTACACTATCAGCGCGCGCTCAATGTTGCCTCTTCACGAGTTATGAAGAACCGAAAAATACAAAATAAATGTCATTTTTTTATTTCTAATATCACAGACGATCATATATTTAACCACAATAATTTGTTACATAAAAATACTAACAAATAAATAATGTTATTAACTTTAAAATACTAGTCCATTGAAAATATACTTATAAGTTGTGTCCTAAATAAGGATGTTTTACAGATTTAAACTGAAATTATAATATAAAGTAAATTTACTAAAAAAAAGTACTTACTTATTTCTACGAATTACTTAGGAAATATAAAAAATACAAAGTTTTGCTAATGGAGCTTTTTCTTTTAATTTTCTAGTAATAAATTTATTTTCATATGTATTCTGTTTCCATCCTTAGCTAAACTGTCTTTATTGTTGGAACATAGGACAGTGGAAAATTTGCTAATGGTCAGGTAAAGTATATTTCATTTGCTATTGTATTCATATCGTATTATCATCTTATATTTGCTAATTACCATAATTAGTAAATTATGTGTAATATAATTAAATCTAACCACTCCGCTTACCTAATAATATACTTACTTAAACTAATTAAATACTATTACCTAAATATTTTTGTAACCAATATGGAAAGTCTAGGGAGTAATGTGGATTTGTTCAGAGTTTGTTAAGAGAACGGTTCGGATCATTGTCGGGCAGTAAAAAGCTTTTTGAATACCTCAAGCAGACGCTAAATTTTAACTAGACGGAAGAAACAAGTGCAATACTCCTGAGGTTTTGTCAGAAATTTTGTTCAAATGTTTGTAGAAGATGGGAAATATCAAATAGGACTCTTGCCATATTTTTTAAAAGAAATGGAGATTGGCTGGAAAGTGCCATTATCTGGCCTGAAGACCGTATCTTTTAACGAGAAAATGTCCAATCCGATGTTGTCAGTGAAAATGTAGAAAGTTTGGTGCCATTTCAACGTCATCGTCACTCCACAAGAGTTACACAGTGCTACCATGAAAAATCTTAAAAGTAGTGGGAATAGCGAAATAAGTAAAATAAAGACTTGCAAAAGACATCGACCGCAGACCAAAAAATTAAGATATGTACCGATACGGATTGTCTTCATTACATGCGTGCATCCGGTGCATGAAATGTTTGCTTCATATAGGTATAGAATTTTAAACATAATCTTTTATCTATTTCGTGTACTAATTCTAAATACTAAACTACTCTGAATACTAATACTCTGAATACTATAATATATTGCTTTTTTTTTATTTTAGCTTACCGTATGGACTTAAAAAAATGGAGGCCAAGGGGTGAGGAAAAAGAGAAAACGGCACAGAAAAAACGACAAATCCAGCAAGCCTTTAAAGATGAGAACGGCTTGCTTGTCGACATTGTCAAACAAGGAGCAGGCACTACTAACGATGGCAACACTGCTAGACGATTTTTTTGTGCTACAAAAACATCGGCTAGCATCATTGGTGTTGATGGAGAATTCATTGAAAGGATCCACATTATTTTACAGACAGTGGCTTCTGGTGAGCGAGTGGATCTCCCTAAATTCTCCCAATTTTGTAAAGATACAGCCACGTGGTACATCCAGTTATATCCGTGGTACTACATGCCCTCTAGCGTACATAATTTGTTAGTACATGGTACGGATATAATTGAACATTTTGAACTTTTTCCAATCGGAAACTGTCGGAAGAAGCATTAGAGGCTCGAAATAAGGACTTTCGTAAATATAGAGAGAACCATTCTAGAAAAGTAGGACAGCTACAAATGAAGATATCTTGCATAATCTTCTCTTGTCGTCTGATCCAAAACTAACTTCTCTAAGACCAAGAATAGCCAAACAACGGAGAATGGATCTCTCACCAAGAGCAGTCGAGCTTTTGGTGTCTCTTCTAACTGAACCTGAATTGGAATTTATAGATATAAATAATTTACAAGATAGTGATAAACTGTTTTTTTTTTATATTAATTTTGTAATGGTACAACCTGTAATTTTGAATTGAAATAAGTATAAATTAACTTTTTTTAAATTTATTCTTATTTCTTACAATCATTTCTTTTTTTATTTTGTTTAAATCTACTTTATAGTATTAGCCTGCAAATATTCTTTATTTGGTACTCTCTTCGATAAATTAATGTTTTGAAATTAATAACATTCCATATTTTGTTAGTATTTTTATGTAACACTGTAGTTTGTAAAACACAATGTAGTTTGGTTACATAACATCATCTATGATATTAGAAACAAAAAAGAGTATTTTTATTTTAAATCATTTTGCGGTTCCTCATAACTCGTGAAGGGGCAACATTGAGCGCGCTTTAATAGTATAGGGTTATAGTCAATCAATAAAGCAAAGAATAAGGCTCAATTAGTTTTAAAGCAAGTCCTGTCAAGGCTTGGCCGAATTTGAGCAATTTCTGTTTCATTCCATACAACAAAAATTGAAAATATTTTTTTCCAGGTAAACTATCAGCTTTAGAGAGAAACGTTTTATGGCAATTATTCATTAGAATGACGAGACCTATCGATATACATATTTTATAAATGGAATAAGTAAAAAAAATCCCCATGTCCCTCAAAATTATATCAGTTTCGAACCACCACCGTGCGCCGCGGCCGCTCTGACCCGCTCTGTCTCGCTCCCCCCGCACACCTCTTTATCATAGAATTCACATTTGTAATCATCAACAAAAATCAACAAAAATTTGTAATCATTTCAATAAAAAAAGAAAAGCGATCTTTTGAAATGAAATAAAACGTGAATTATTTAGATTTTTTTATTATCTATCCATTAATAAAGTTGCATGCAATCAATAATTTTATTTTTTTTTCACGAGGAGATTTTAAATGTATTTATATCAAATAAAAACATATAAGTACGTGATGTGAGCTAGTATGAAGTTGCCGTTTTACAATACTGGCCATTTGAAACGTAGTTTATGTATGGCGGGCAATAAATTCTAAATTGAATTGAATTTTATTAAAAAAATATGAAATTCAATTTTCAAATTCAGTCATTTGTTTATTGATTAGTGTTTTGCTTTCACTACATTTGTATCTTTTTCATCAATATGGACAAGTTAAAAATACGAGTAATTATGGAATACGCGTTCCGTCGCAATAGCAATGCCGCAAAAATGGCTCGCAACATTAATTACGCGTACGGAGTGAACACTGAACACTACACACGAACGCACGACTCGTTATTGGTTTGACCAATTTTGATCTAAAAAATGAACCCCAACAACGACGAATTAAAGGCGATAGTGGCAGCTGACCATATTCAATATACGGCTGAGTTAGCAGCAGCTTTCAACGTTAGCATCAAAACAATATTGGTCCATTTGCGTCATTGGCATGGGAAAAAAACTTAATAAGTGGGTGCCACACATAGACATAGACATTTTGAAATCATTGGTGCCACACGAACTGATCGCCAGCACAACGAACGCGTTGAGGTATGCCTTGCGTTGCTTCACAGACACAGAAACGAAGGGATTTCGAACCGCATTGTCGCTTGCGATGAAAAATTGATTCTTTTTGATAATCGTAAGCGGTCATCATGTTGGGTTAGACCCTGATTCAGCGCCTAGGCAATGCCCCAAACGAAAACTTACCCCTAAAAAAGTCATGGTCGCTGTTTGGTGGTCTGGTGCCGGTATAATTCATCACATCTTCTTACCAAATGGCACCAGCATTACTGCGAATGCGTTCTGTGAGGAACTGGGCACAGTGATGGAGAAACTCGCAAATCTCGGGCCAGCCTTGGTTAATCGCTCATCCCCGCTGCTCCTACACGACAAGGCTCGACCTCATACGGCACAACAGACGGTCTCTAAGCTACAAGAGCTAGGGTTGGAAGTTTTGCGTCATCCACCGTACTCACCAGACCTTGCGCCGATAGAATTCTACTTTTTCCAAAATTTGGACAACTTCTTGGCAGAGAAAAAAATCAGTACCCGAGAGGGAGTACAATATGCCTATGAATAATTTGTTGACTCCCGTACACCACCTGACACCTTCAAGAAGAGCATTGAAAAATTACCACTGCGCTGGTAGAGATGCATTAATACATTTGATACATGGGTGCATATTTATATTGGTAGAAATAAAAAATATTTATATAAAAATTACTTTAACTTTCTGTGTACTAAACGGCAATTTTATAGGTACAGAGTTAAAGACCTAATATAAAAGCAAGCCGTTTTTTTACAGTGTATGTTGTTTATGTTTTAGTAAGTTTAAGTTTTATTCAGACCTCAGTACAAGACTTTCATTAATATCTTTTCAAACATGTCATTGTATTAACAAGTTTTGATAAATGATATGCAGGGAGTTAAAGTGCAAATATTCCGCAAAATTTCTACATTTTGTTCAGAGCCATTGACTGTTTATTAGCTCGATATCGATATTTTCTATGATAGCCTGCCAGTAAATTATTAAAATGTATCTGTACCTAATCCTGTTGGCCTACATATACTTAGGTATTCTAATTTAGTAGTAATGTTATTTTAATTGTGTTGAAGTTTAATTAATGTAATCAAATCTAATAATAATTTCATTTGAATTTAGTTTAGTTAGACTTATGATATTTGTTTTTATTTTTTGTTTTGTATCTTTTAAATTTCATGACGTGTCATTTAAATACTTTCGGGCGTCGTCGGTAGACACTGGTCATTTCTTAGCTGCCACGGCTTATTTTTTAATTCCATAATTTTTTTATCTCTTTATTACGGACGCTTTTAACGTGCACGTCTTTCTACATCGTTCTCACATGTATAATTTCAACATGAATGATGTAACCACTTTTTTGTAACAATAATTTGATTTAAAAGAGTGTCCATGGAGTTTCTTGCCCGTTCTTCTCCATATGTACCTACTACGCTTTGGAATGGGCAACTAGCTTCATCTTTCTGAGTGACCGACCCCTTGACAATTCGAAAGTGCCTGTAATTGGTTTATTTGAAATAAATGCTTTGAATTGAGTTTGAATTTCCTTTAATTTATTTTTTAATTTTATATTCGTTTTTTTTAACCCTATGTGCGAATATTTTATTGTGAGATTGTATTGTTGTATTGCTCTCAAGTCTCATGCAATGTGACGAAATGTATTATTTTTTATCTAATCTAATTTTATATTGGTGTCGATTCTCTTGTCACAAAATTCTCTAAACTAGACTAAAAATCACCAAAATTTAGTATATTCCTGTCAAATGACGATTTCCCATTCTGAAATTGAGTAAAGTGACACAACTTAACTATATTTTAGTTTGACAGCACTAAGATGGCACTGAGATTATAATTGAGTGAAAATGGCAATTTAGCTATTCTGAATTTTACGTTTTTCACCTAAAATTTTGATTGTCTAGACTAAATCTGAGTATTTTTAATCGCGATTAAAAAGATGTGGAATAAAATTAGTTGTCATGAACTAAAATTCACACCAACACCTCGACTTAAACAGTAAAACAGTGTGTCCTATCGCAAAAATAATGAAAATTTCGCCCCCTTTATAAAACACATAAACCTCTAAAACGCAACGTATTGGTAATAATAATTCATATTTTCCACACAAAAAGTGAAAAATTCCATACAAAACATGTCGCGGCTGCACATCATGCGCGCCTCACCTCTAAAAAAAAATCACGTGGTATGGCAAACACGTACCACGTAGAGTCGCAATTGTTACTATCCTTGTAAATATTGCGTTGGTGTACCTTGCTCAATAAATAAATATAAATCATAGAAAGCAGGGCAGGGCCTGCGGTTGCCTTCTGGTTCTCCTTTATCAAAACATCCCGTAGAGGTACGTACAGGTAGCTGCCGGGCACGGGACACATTGTGTTACGACTGCAGCTGGTGTGCCGGTTGTTGACTAAACTGGCGTAGAAACAACTTAAGGCAGGGACAAATCTGCGGGACACACGCCATTTCGGGGGGCCTACTCCCGTAGCACAAACTCCGTAGTTTCGGCCAAAGTCATGGGCGTTTCCTACCCCTTATCACTTACGGACATAATATGATTAGTCCGGGGTCTGAACTAAAAATTAATGACAACACGATTAGACAGTTGTCCTTACTCCCTTTTTTTTGCCCGTCCGAAAAGTTAAATAATCGGGAGTAGGGTTCACTTCTAAGTATCAAAAATTAAACGCAAGTCAAGTGATCCAACTGGGTTTTGATAATTAATTCAACCAATCACAGCAGTTACCGTGCGCTGGACAATTTGTTAGCTAAGTTTTGGATTTTATGTTGTTTTTTGTTCGAGAATCCGGGCGGTTATTCGGCGGCAGAGTTTTAGAAAGGTAATATGTACCAAATGTTCATTGTGGCGATTCTTGGGAAGGGCTTTGTCCACCAGTGGACGTATTACGGCTGAATGCTGATAACGATGATTAAATACTTAAGTTTTTTTGGTCAAAATAAATCATCATCATATCATAATCAGCCTATAATGTTCCCACAGCTGGGACACAGGCCTTCTCTCTGTGAGAGGGAGTGGGCCGTAACGCAGGCCCAGTGCGGGTTGGTAGATGTCACATGTTTTTCGAATTTTTGGTTCTAGGACATGCCCGGTTTCCTCACGACGTTTTCCTTCACCGTTTTGAGAGTAGTGGTGACTGGTGATGGAAATAATTTACACAAAGTAAAGCGCCTGTCATAGGTTAAAGCCCAGCTTTAACCTACGACCTACAACTTGTAAGACGCGGCTGATACCACTGGGCCACCACTGCTCAAAATAATTACGTTTTGTTATTTAGGCCACTATGATTTACTTCTAAATCTCGGGTACGGGGAAGAAGGTACGCTTACCAACACTAACACACAAGTACCCACCGTAACCGGCAGACCCGGAACTTTTTCGTGCGGGAAACGAACCCGCGACCCGTAGTGCGGCAAATAAATCGTTTAACTGGACCAACCAAATATGGTACCTATGCCGTCTCGCTTGTGAGCACGAGGGCGGAGGCCAATGCCGCGAAGCGTGCTCAGAACAGAGCGGTCGCAGCCGACGAGGTAGCCGAAATGGCCCGCCAGGCCCGGGAGCGGCGGTCTGCACAGGCAGCTAAAGGGGAGAGCTCAACGGCAGAGGCTCTCAGCCGCCAGGTGATGGTCGGCGTGGATGTTGTCCTGAAGGTTGCCACCAAGTCCAGCAACCTGAAGGGCTCGTTCACACGCGCCCTTGAAGAGGCGGCAGAGGGAATCAGGGAGGCGGCAGAAACTCTCCTTGACCACACGACCTCTGAGGAGACGGCAAGGTTGTGGGAGGAGAACAGCCGTCTCCGATCAGAGCTGGAGGACCTCAAGCGAGAGTTTGCCGCTCAGAAGAATGTCTGGCAGCGGCAGGCAGCTCCCGCGGACACTAGCCCCTCTCCTGCCACGCCTTCGTTAGTATCCGCACCTGCAAAACCACCTGCACCTGCACTTGCTCTGTCGGACCAGGACATTGAAAGGGTGGCAAGGATGTGCATGCTGACTGCAGCATCCGACCTCCGCTTGCGGCGGATAGGCGGAGGACTGAGGAGTCCGCCAGGATGAAGCCCGTGCATGTGGCTAAGAAACCTGTGGAGGGGGCCAAAAAGCCCGCGGAGGGGCCCAGGAAGTCCGCGGAGGGTGAATCCGCACCTCCTTCCCAAGTAAATGTGCTCCCGGTGACCGCTTCTCCCATCCAAGCGACGGTGGATAAAAAGGGCCGCCGCAAAAAGAAGGCGGCGGTGGCATCTGCGCCCCCTTCTCAGGAGAGCGTGCTCCCGGCAACCACACCTCCCATCCAGGAGGCCTGGACGACGGTAGTGAAGAGGGGCCGCCGCAAGGCTCAGGGGCCGCCTAGGATCAGAGCCCCACGCTCCACGGCTGTAGTGATTATGCTGCAGCCCGGAGCCGTCGAAAGGGTCGTTTCGTATAAGGCGGTCCTAACGGAGGCGAGGGCCAAAGTCGCGTTCTCCGACCTTGGCATACCGTCCGGCCTCAGGATGAGGCCCCTCCCCCTATCCTAGCGCGTCAAAAAGACACACTGTTGGACTTAACTCTCGAGTGCATCCCAGCGCGTCAAAAATACACACTGATGGATCTTAACTTTCGAGAGCATCCCAGCGCGTCAAAAATACACACTGATGGATCTTAACTCTCGAGAGCATCCCAGCGCGTCAAAAATACACACTGATGGATCTTAACTCTCGAGAGCATCCCAGCGCGTCAAAAAGACACACTGTTGGACTTAACTCTCGAGTCCATCCCAGCGCGTCAAAAATACACACTGATAGATCTTAACTCTCGAGAGCATCCCAGCGCGTCAAAAATACACACTGATGGATCTTAACTCTCGAGAGCATCCCAGCGCGTCAAAAAGACACACTGTTGGATCTTAACTCTCGAGTGCATCCCAGCGCGTCAAAAATACACACTGATGGATCTTAACTCTCGAGAGCATCCTAGCACGTCAAAAAGACACACTGTTGGATCTTAACTCTCGAGTGCATCCCAGCGCGTCAAAAATACACACTGATGGATCTTAACTCTCGAGAGCATCCCAGCGCGTCAAAAATACACACTGTTAGACTTAACCCTCGAGTGCATCCTAGCGCGTCAAAAATACACACTGTTAGGCTTAACCCTCGAGTGCATCCTAGCGCGTCAAAAAGACACACTGTTAGACTTAACCCTCGAGTGCATCCTAGCGCGTCAAAAATACACACTGTTAGACTTAACTCTCGAGTGCATCCTAGCGCGTCAAAAAGACACACTGTTAGACTTAACCCTCGAGTGCATCCTAGCGCGTCAAAAATACACACTGTTAGGCTTAACCCTCGAGTGCATCCTAGCGCGTCAAAAAGACACACTGTTAGACTTAACCCTCGAGTGCATCCTAGCGCGTCAAAAATACACACTGTTAGACTTAACTCTCGAGTGCATCCTAGCGCGTCAAAAAGACACACTGTTAGACTTAACCCTCGAGTGCATCCTAGCGCGTCAAAAATACACACTGTTAGACTTAACCCTCGAGTGCATCCTAGCGCGTCAAAAATACACACTGTTAGACTTAACCCTCGAGTGCATCCTAGCGCGTCAAAAAGACACACTGTTGGATCTTAACTCTCGAGTGCGTCCCAGCGCGTCAAAAATACACACTGTTGGATCTTAACTCTCGAGTGCATCCCAGCGCTTTAAAAATACACACTGTTGGATCTTAACTCTCGAGTGCATCCTAGCACGTCAAAAAGACACACTGTTGGATCTTAACTCTCGAGTGCATCCCAGCGCGTCAAAAATACACACTGATGGATCTTAACCCTCGAGTGCATCCTAGCGCGTCAAAAATACACACTGTTAGACTCAACCCTCGAGTGCATCCTAGCGCGTCAAAAAGACACACTGTTAGACTTAACCCTCGAGTGCATCCTAGCGCGTCAAAAATACACACTGTTAGACTTAACCCTCGAGTGCATCCTAGCGCGTCAAAAATACACACTGTTAGACTTAACTCTGGAGTGCATCCTAGCGCGTCAAAAAGACACACTGTTGGATCTTAACTCTCGAGTGCATCCCAGCGCGTCAAAAATACACACTGTTGGATCTTAACTCTCGAGTGCATCCCAGCGCGTCAAAAATACACACTGTTGGATCTTAACTCTCGAGTGCATCCCAGCGCGTCAAAAATACACACTGTTGGATCTTAACTCTCGAGTGCATCCCAGTGCGTCAAAAATACACACTGATTGATCTTAACTCTCGACACTAAGCAGTGCGTTGAAAATGTAGTGTGCGATAAAAAATCGCCCGTGCGGGATTTGAGCTGGGTAGATAGCAGACGACCCCACCTATCTGCCATTTGCGTATGTTCAACGTTCTGCCGAACACCCTGTATACAGGTTTTCCCAGAAATCAACGACAAGCCGGAAACAGGTGATAATATATTTATAGGTACGTAATAGTTATCAGAAAAATATAAAAACATCTTTGTCATGTACTTTTCAAATTTTATGTATCAAAAAATAAATCGGAAAATCTGACAACCTGTGTGATGATCTCCTCTGAAGTCCTGTCACCACAAATATTAACTTTTCTTCGATTTTTATTCATTACGGAAATAAAAATCTAAAATAAGTGTCGTTTTTTAGTTTTTACATCTAACATGTTTCAATATTTTTAAAAGACCTTAATGTAGGTACCATGTTAAAGCAAATAATAGTAGATTATTAACCAAGGGGATAAAGCAGTGTCTTCTGTCGCGGGTGACGATTTAAATCGCGAGCGTAATGAAGGACTCGAGGTTTACTCCCGAGCGTAGCGAGGGTGTTAAAAACTTAAATCACGAGCGAACCGAGGGATTTAAGACGAGTCCTGAGTGTAGCGAGGGATTTAAGTTCACCCAAGACTAAGACAGCTTTATCACCGAGGAAAATACTCTACTTTTCGTACATACCATTTGCGAAAAAATTAACACAATAATAATATGAGGAAAGCATTTATTAAAAATAATGACAATTAAACGTATTTTTAGAACATTAACTTATTTATAAAAATAAATTAAAATAAACTTAACGTTTATGTATTTGAAGAAAACAAAAACGCGGCAAATTCCTAGACTAATATTTTTTTGTCGGAAAAGCAAAGGCTCAAAAATCAAGCTCATACGGCCTCGTCGGTTTTCGTAATTTTTTAATAATCATAACTGCATAATAAATGCTTATTCCTTTTTCAAAAAGATGTATAATGCTTTATATACAAACTCAATGGTGTAAACACAGACGTAGTTCAGTACATTTCGGTAAGTATTCCAAATTTAAATCACATTCTCCCCCTAGAGGATGAATGAAATTCAGTACAATTTTCTTTCCCTGTTTTTAACAGATTAAAAATGACTATTGTTATGTTCGCTTTTTGTGGCATAGAATGTCACTTTTTTGAGCAAGTGGTACGAAAATAAACTTAACGTTTATGTATTTGAAGAAAACAAAAACTCGGCAAATTCCTAGACTAATATTTTTTTGTCGGAAAAGCAAAGGCATCAAGCTCATACGGCCTCGTCGGTTTTCGTAATTTTATTAATCATAACTGCATAATAAATGCGTATTCCTTTTTCAAAAAGATGTATAATGCTTTATATACAAACTCAATGGTGTAAACACAGATGTAGTTCAGTATAAATTTCGGTAAGTATTCCAAATTTAAATCACATTCTCCCCCTAGAGGATGAATGAAATTCAGTACAATTTTCTTTCCCTGTTTTTAACAGATTAAAATTGACTATTGTTATGTTCGCTTTTTGTGGCATAGAATGTCACTTTTTTGAGCAAGTGGTACGAAAATACATATATTCTATTCCATTGTATTATAACGAAGGATTCGTAGGATTTTAGGCATCTACATCTACCTTTCGTATTAATCTAACCGCAACTACTTAGGTTCGGCCAACGTGCTATGAGAAATAACACTCAAACAACAAAAACAGGCAGTTTTTCAACAGGCAATAATACAAACTAAAATAATAAACGTTGCAGTGTGCATGAAATATAATTACTTATATATATTTTATCTCTTAGAACAAAAACTTTGATGCAAGCCAGCATTTTTGATCCGAACCACGCCATCTATTGACATCAAAAATAATTTATTATTTCGCTTAGCGTCCGTCGGCGCTGCTGGCCGAATTTAGTACTAGCAGCGCAGCGTGGTTTTTAAATGACAAAAAAAATCAACCATGCGTAAGTTGAAATAAAATTGAAAATTAAAGTTGCTGTTGGTTTTGGTAGAAAACCGCGCTGTGCTGCCGATTAACACACCAACACACCACTTATTCTGAAGGACATCTAGCGGTCTCTTGAAGCAGATAGCTTTTATTTTCCTAACTATGGCATCTCGTAGTAGACCTAGAGAGGTCGTCACTACTTAACCGGACTATCCTGTGGTTGCCTTAAGTGAAACTCAAAGCCTCCAGCCAGGGGCATATTTTTACATACTAAGCGACTATCACCTAAGGGCACCCCCTGTGGGGTACGAACCTCGGCTTAGGGCGTCGTTGGGGGGGGGGGGGACAGCAAGGTGGGACAGGCTGGATCTGATTTTTCTTATTATTAAGCTTGATGAGGTCGGCGTTTCCTAATTGACTACTCTGAGAAGAAACGCCGAAATAAACTCAGAGGTCAGTCGGGGGTTTATATTTACGGGCTCAGCTACGGCGCGGGCTGGCGCTTCGTCGGGCAAGGATCGGGGGGATGCAGATAGCTAGTCACTATCCCTTTAATATACCTATTGTAGTCCGCTCCAGGGGCTCTACTCTCTAAGCACGACATCCGTAGATTCGGCCGAAGTAACGTGCGTTTACTACTCCGTATCACCTACGGACATCAGAATACTTCGAGCCCCGAACTAAAAATGAATGACAACACCACTTGATAGTTGTCCTTACTCTCGATGTGTTACTGCCCGTCCGAAAAATTCAACTAATCGTGTGTCGGGTTAATTTCGAAATATCGAACTACCAGAGACCCGCCTCATGCAGCGCCGCTTTTGGCCTCAAGCGTGTAAACTTGTGTCGGGTAGACTGCCATAAATGCCGACAGATGTTCCCTTCAGGACAAGTGGAGAATTCGTAAACTTTGTGCGTAGCTGTACCTTCTGACGCGTTTATAACTCGCGGCACAAATCGGCGCTCAACTGATTTGGAGAAACAAGTTCGCGAGTTCCCGCGCCGTGCGTCTCCGCCCGCCACGCATGTGAAAACCCGTCACAAGATAGCGGGCTCGCTTGCATGTATTCCAAAATAGTGTGAGCAGAGCCATGGCAGCGCTAAACGGTCACCCGCGCGTTTTAGCGTAAGCCCTGGCTTAGCACGCACTGCGATTAAACGAAAACTAGTCTAGCTTTTTAGACTAGCGGCAGGCATGGTCCCAGGTGATGGTCACGGGGTCATGACCCCACCCTGAGTTCCAAGCTGGCTGGACACAAATGTAGCTCCGCTGCCTGGTGATCTACGGCCTTCGAAATATGTTAAAATGTTTGTGACGAGGACGATAATGATAACCTGAATTTGTGACGGAGAAACTTTAATTAATTTTTTAGCGTTGCATATAGCCTCGTACAAGGTGGGCCAAAAGAAATCACACTATTAGAAGATGCTCTAATTTTTGCAAATGGCCGCCAATGCCAAATCTGTTTTGACATTTGTGGACTAGACAGATGGAGAATACAAGTGAACAAGCCATGGAGCGATACACTCCCCAAGAACGCGGAATAATCGTGTCTATTTTTTTTGCGTAACAATTCGTCTGTGGTGTTGGCGCAGCGCGAATTCTGGCGCCGATTCCTTGGCCGTCCGACACCGACTGCGCAAACACTGCGCCGTTTGGCCACCAACCTTGAAGAGTATGGGACCACACGAGACGTTGCCAAGAGTGGCCGGCCCCGGAGCGCCCGTTCTGCCGAGAATATCGCCGCTATTGCCGGAAACATCGACCAGACGCCGTGCCACGCAATTAGCCATCAGCCGGACGTCCCTAAGGAGAATTTTGGTCAAAGACCTATGCATGTTCCCGTACAAAGTCCAGTCCGTGCATCAGCTACTGCCTGCCGACCGCAAAACGCGCGTAACCTACGCCCAAGCCATCCTCAATCTCGAGGAAGAAGTGGATGATTTTTCGACCAAAATCATAATGAGCGATGAGTGAGAGAACAGTGGACGGTGCGCGCTATAGGGCCATGTTGACCGAGTTTTTGCTGCCGCAATTGGACGAATTAGGACTGAGGGACATGTGGTTCCAACAGGACGGAGCAACGGCACACACTGCGCGAGCCACAACCGATATTCTGAAGGCAGCGTTCCCGGGTCGCCTCATCTCTCGTTTTGGCGATTTGCACTGGCCCGCAAGATCGCCCGATTTAAGCGTTCCAGACTATTTTTTGTGGGGTTTTTTGATGTCCCGTGTTTACGGGAACAAGCCCGGGACTCTGGAAGCCCTCAAGGACAACACTCGACACGAGTGCGAGAATCTGTCGCCCGAAGTTCTCGCCGAAGTGATGAAAAATGCCATAAAACGAACCCGTATGGCAATCAATTGTGACGGCGCCCATTTGGCCGATCTAATCTTTTCGACTTGACCAATAAAATTCTAAAGGTTCAAATAAACATAATCAAAAAACAGAATCGAAGTTTTTCATTTAGGAAAAAAAAGAAAGCCAAACAACATCGGATGACTTCTTTTGGCCCACCTTGTATATGCATATAGCTATCGTAGTCAGATTTTAACTAAAATGAATTATCTCTATGGAATTGGAATAGAAACATCTAATTTGACATGATGCATAGAGTTCATAAAAGGTAAAAACCAACATAATTGGTAAGTTTCTAAGTTTTCTCATTGAGCGCAAGGATCGACTTTAGGGTTTTTTGAAAAAAAATGCATAATTATTGTACAAATTAAGACCCATCGTAGTAAAAAAAATCATAGTTGTATGTCATGCCGTATAAGAGATACAGCATTTTGCTAAACGTTACCCCAGCGGCATCTTGAATAACTCTGAAACCTCAAGACGCACAAATTATTAATTTCGGGCACATTTACACGACATTATCTGTCAAGTCGAAATCCTGAAAAGCGACAACATTCCGCTGGAGCAACGCACACCAGTTTGACATAATTTAACGAGGCAAAAAAACGACACCATTGTTCCTTTGACCACTTTTGTTGTATTACTGGTTTTCGCCCTGAAATCATTTCAAATGCTCTCCTGTATATTTGTGGCAATACAGACAGGTGTCGGACGTCTGAATACGTTTTTTCCGAGGATGTAGGTAGACAAAATATGTAGCATACTACATATTTTTTAGACAAAATATGTAGAATAAAACATATTTTTTTTGACAAAATATATAGAACACTACATATTTTGTCATAATATTGGTGTTATAATATTATGTAGAATACTACATATTTTGTCGTTGTTGATCCAAATGAGTAATTTACTGATTCCGGAAATAACGGGATCGAAAAAAAAAAAATACCACAGTATATTGTTCTTTTTAATCCATAATAGTCTAGGCTTAATTACTATTTACAACAATTCAGCAGACAATGACAAAAAAAAATTTATAAGTCACATTTTATAACCATACAATCTTACACTTCTGTATGCTCATTTATTGCGAGGAGACGCCATTATAGCCTGTTTATTTAGCGAAGAATATCATGAGCAATAAATAAATAAATAGCTGATTTTATACCAACCTCACTATAATGCTCTCTCTCTCTCTATTTTTTCAATTACTTTAGACATTAAGATTAATTAGTACAATTTTGAAGGCTAAAACACCTTAAGTAGAATCAGAAACTACTTCATAATATTGGAATAGTTATAATTGTATAGCAACTTAATAAATTTAATTAAAAAACAATCATTCAACACAAAATACATTTTATAAAATCATCAAGCAAAATTAAAAGTCGGAATACAAAAAAAATAACATGAAATAACGAAAACATTTTTTATTACAAACAAAAACTTTTATTGAAATTAAATTAGGTGCGTTCACTACAAATCCAAAGTATTACAATCGCTGGGTATAAGTTGTCTATATTCGTCAAGCATGGCTATTTTATATTGTTGGTATCACAAAATGATTACTCAGAATAACAGGAGTCTCTTAAAACACTATAAACGAGTCGCCAACAGCTTGCAGCGACAATAATCTTAATTGAACTAATTTATTAACTGTCTGCACTGTTAGTGTTCCGGAAATTCAGTCTTACGTAGGCTCCGGTCTCATTACACGTGGCTACATGTTTGGTATAACACAAAGACATAATGTTCCATTCTTCACAGTACAGTTTAAATAACAATTAATTATTACTCATAACTTTGGCAAATGCAATACAAACAAAATGGTTATAAGACCTCATTAAAAACGGCTATGGTACGATTACGTCCTATCGGATATTGTAGCACATTATAGTCTATAGACATGAATCGATTTTAGTTTGAAGAACTTTATCTACTTGTCTTTTGTTTGATGTACAATGAAACAGATTATTTTCTCTAGAGGTAATTCAGGATTCAAATTTACTAAATAACTAGTTTTTTATAACATTGAACTTGAATACAAGCTATGCAACGACTTCTGCAAAACAACTATATGAAACATATAATTATTTAACTTACACCAATTGCCTGTAACATATTACATAAGTCTGTAATATTTAACAGATATAAAGGGCACTTTACTACTAGTTTTTACATAATATTATTGCTCAATATTTATTTTTAGTTTTCACACAGTTCAGCTCGAACATAACCAGTATTTCGTTCGTAAGATTATAGCTAGGAACCCTTGAGCGCACTACTACAGATAATGAAGATATCGAGATACACGAAAACTAACAAGCGTACATTTCATGTTTTTACATCCGAGAGCCTGTTTGTATAGTTACTTACCATAAGTTAATCGTTGCCAGGTGATGGTCAACTATATCACTGATACATCATTGCCCTAGGAAATTGTCGTATCAAATCCACAAAGGACACTTTGGATACAGACTTTTAAATCCAACCAAATTATATAACATACAGAATTTGATTGGTCACCTAACGGGCGATGAAGGGCAGATCAATGTTTATAAAGTACAATTTCATTAAAGTACGACTACATTGATCATGTTGATCGACACCGGCTGGCAATCGGAAATTAACGGAGCTTCCACCTCATACAATTAATATCACACGCAGTCCGCACTCGGCTTGATCGTCCGCACTCACTAATTAAGACGATAACTTGAAACCGTTCTTACTTTCACTTACTGGTTCATTATCACTTAGCACCATCGGCGTTTCTTAGATGTCCCGTCATTGTTTTTGCCGGTGCGAACCGCAGTCTATTTGTCCGCCTTTATGTGATCGGGACGGTCACCGCGCGCGTACCTTTGCCACATCTTATTATATAACATTTCTAAGCCGGTGGCGTACGCTTTGCAGTCGAAGAGCGGACTCTCGAAACGCGCTGACCAAACCTTAGCGCGGATGCCTTTTAAACTGTAAAGAAAGATGGAAAAGCATTATTTGACCACCCAAAATGAAAATTAATATTGTACACCATAAGACACCATATTCAGCGTTGATATAACAGAGGGGCAATAAATTACACTACGTATACTATACGTGTTTAGTATTAATTCGATACGGTATAAAAATAAAAAGCACCAAAAATGAGTTTTTTTTTTTTCAAACAAACTAAATTGTTTATAAATGAGAGTAAAACGCAACCACCTTTTGTAAATTAATTAAAATGGCCTTAGATACTTAGGTGACAAAGCACAATGCAAACAAAAGGCAAAATGAAAGTGCAAGTGTGTGTATATTTATTGCTTCCTAGTTTGCATTTCCTTTTTTTTTGCGAAAATATTGTACTTGTGACTTGCGTCAGAGCGGCAACAACGCATCATACGTTATACTCACATTTATCGTTATAAGGTGCATGACTTATGCATATAGACATAATCAGCTGTTAGGAAAGATACATCATGTTCAAATGGGGCAAAAACATAAAAAAAACATTTGTGACTAAACAACTGCTCCTATTTAATTGACTTTTGGTACAGCGCTTGAAAATGGTACCTAGTATAGGAAGTTTAGTTTCGTTTTTTTTTTTTTATGGAGTTTATACGAAAGGGGGGTACCTTTCGTATCAACTCTGTATGCTCCGGGCCTGAATGTTCCAAGCCCGTGCTGGGTAACAGTATGACTCGGTGCTTTAGCCTGCTGCTGCCATCATAACGAATAAGGGAACTTCATCTTAAGAACCAATAGTAGTCTATATGAGTGGTTGACTGATTTGTCTTCCTGATAGTGTAGTCTGTATGTGATATTATAAAATACTTACTATTCCCTATCGGTTCCTAGTCTTACAGCTATGTCTTGATATTCTATCCTCGTTCTCGCGATCAGCTCGGGACAGCCGAGCGTGTTCAACTGAGATGCTGCCACTCTGTAACAATAACATAAATGAATTGAATAAAATGTTTGCATCACAAAGTATTCATTTTATATTGAATTCCTTAAATTTACTATACAACTGATGAGGGCCACCTCATCGGTTGTATAGTAAATTTAGTCCTGGCTATATCTTAACTTGGGATGTGTTGTGTAGAGTTACAGCAGCAATGGGTTCAACAGATAAACAACTAGGAATAAGTTGTAACTGAAGACAATTTTAGTACACCTTTTCCAATTGTCCAATTGCAGCATGATGCGCATCATGGTATGCTATGCACTCAGAAAACTTGTTATTCTCAACAGAAAATTTGTTATTCCCTTAAATAATATGACTGTTATTTATATTTTTGACCTTTTCTCCTCGACAAAGACCTCCCTCAAATTTTCCTGGTTCTTACGGCTCGCGCCCCTACCATGTTATTCTTCCGTTCCAAAAACCGCCTTTAAATATCTAAGTTTACCTGGAAGCCAGAGTCTCCCCAGGCAGCGTAACGACCGGCGTCCCAGTCCACAAGATGTCCATGCTGGTCGTATGTCCGTTACACAATGGCGTGTCCAGACAAACGTCCGCCAACTGTCCGCGACGCACATGCTCCTCTTTTGCGGCGACGTTCGAGAAGATTATGCGGCCGGGTGGCAGACCTGGGTAAGAATAAGAAGAAATGTTGATAAATAAGGTTATAAAGAGAAAGAGTTGGGCAAACACATCTGGCGAAATGTGGGTGTACTATTAGGTACACTTCTGCGCCCCTTCCCCCCCCCCCCCTCCCCCTTTCTCTCTCGCCCTTGGAGATTACAGGCGTGATGTTATGTTTTGTTATGTAAACAGTTAGGCTGCCTCGTTGGTCTAGTGGCCGCAAGCGCTACTTCTGAGCACGAAATCCTGGGTTAGATTTCCAGGTCGGGCAAAGTGTTATTGATTCTCAGTAGCAGCTCGGAGGCTGGATTTGTGCCCGGTTGATGGCAATAGGCTCGCCCCCTATTACATGGGTCTTAAACATAGCTGGCAAAATGTGGGTAGTTACACCTCTGCCTAATCTTTCGTGGATTAGATGCCTGGTGTTATAATGTATGACTTAATAAAGTAATCTCACCATCCTAATAGTTGTTTTGCTCTATCAACGGGCAATCAGCTTATCTATGTGACTCATTGTTTGTAATTATTGTTTCAATTATTTCTGTAGATGGATGCCTTGTTTGTTTTGAAATGGATAATGCTCTGTCACAGCCAATTTTTATATCAGTGACATTAAACTGACTGACTGAACAGTCATTATTGTGATATGGTTTGATTACACATCTTTTTATACTGAAGCGAGAGTATGAATAAAATACCAGCCTATTATTGTATTGTCCCTTTGCAGGCCTTTGAAGGCATGGGCATTTAATACCTTGTTTAAGAGGGCTATCACAATTTGAGTGTTTGAAGATTCACACACTCAAATACAAGAAAAAAATTGATATTTATTTAGAACACTCCCGAGAGAAATAAACTTTCTCAGGCATATTTTTTTTTAAATTTTGTGGCTATATCTAAACCATAATCACACATCAAAACTCCCAGTTTACATGTGTGATTATGGTTTTAAATAACTCGGGAGTGTTAAATTTTTTTCTTGTATTTAAGTGTGTGACTCTTCAAACACTCAAATACAAGAAAAATTGTGATAGCCCTCTTAATGTGATTTGGCGAGAAAAAAACACAAATATTAATGTGGTCAGATTTTTTCTTACCCAGTTGCTGCGCCGTATTCTGAAGATTAGGCTCTCCAACGGCGGGGAACCGAAGCAGCCATAAGACACTGTTCGGAACATTCTTCAATATGTACACCCACATATGCAACGTCAGCGGATCTATTTTGTACAGCTGGTTGAAATTACAGTACACTACTGCGTCATCTGGTAGTCCGTATTGTTGACGAGTTGTTATTACAATAGACTGTGGCACTTCTTCGCCCGTCGCGGCTTTGTTGTTTGTCTGTGTCGTTGCTAGTCCATTTTGAAGAATCACTCCGTTTACTGACGTCTGAAAACGAACGATACGTTAGCATACCGTAATGTTTATTTGAGAATACAGGATCGCATAACCACAAATTCAGCACATGATTCTAGAAACCCTAACGTAGACAATTATCGATGGTTGTCAAAAAAAAAAAGCTGTTTCATAGAAAAGTGCAATGCCTATGTAGCGGTATCTACATCGCCAAATGCGAACTACGCATCGCACTGACGTTACGCAAAATCCTGCATCGTGCAAGCAGAGTTTACCGCGTAACTAGAATATATACAACATCCCTACCTCATTCGTCGGACAGTTGTCCACCAGACACAACACCCGTCTGGTCGAAGGATCCTTCTGTTACTATGGGTATGAGTGAACTTTACACCCTGTTCCTCATACCTCTATACCTACATGATCAAAATGTATGAAACTGCTTTTTCTTTTGTTAATAACCAACGAAAAATTTCAACGTAGGAATTTCACAATCATTGAATCCGTGTTAAACTAACAGGTTGCGCATCGGTGTCCCACCCACCCTGTATAACGCAGTAATCTATATCTATACTAATTGTATAAAGAGATAAAACTAACTACCGGTTTGATAGACTAATTCTTGAGGAAGGTTATAGGGTAAGAAAAAGAGCCAGAAAGAACGCTATGCGCAAATAGAATAATCGCGCGGGCGGGCGACGTTACGCGACGGGGTGGGACGGAGGTACAATAAAATTCACGCGGACGAAGTCGCGGGTAATAAGCTAGTAATTTATATAAATATATTGAGTTTTTACCTGTACTTGTCCTGATGCAATCATGGTCTCAATAGGCGTGGTGGTCGGTAATTCAGCTACTTTCAAGGAAATCTCTAAAGGTCGGGCGGCTCTCACAATTTCTTTAATCTCTTTTATGTCTGTGGTCTCCACAAGAGGAGACAAGTCCGTAGCATTGATGACTGCCACATTATCGGCTACACTTCCTAAGTTATTATGAGTCTTTAGTTTATCACTGAGGATTAGTCGTTCTTGCAAATGCGGGAACATTTGCTTGTGATCGCCTACGAAGTATGTATCTGGCATGTAAGCCATTTTCTCGCTGTACTGACTCGCCAGTTCGATTGGCGACGTTACTCCATCCGTCACTAAATAGTCCATGTAGCTGGCCCCACTAGTTCCCGGATATCCGAGCCACATAACTTGCACGGGGGCCGGTCGCAACGCAAATATCTCGTTGCGAGCTCCTTTTGTGTAACCGTTCATATTGACGAGAATGTGAATACCGTCGCCGTAGATTTTATCGGCTGCTTTGCCGTTACATTGCATTTGCGATAAGTCAATAAAGTGTTCCGCCTCTCGGGCGATCTTAGAACGGAATGTGGTGCCATCATCTGGACTCAGAGCGTAGCAGAAGATTTCTACTTTAACTCTGTCGTGCAAGCCTGGTACGGATTGCATCAAATGAGAGGTTGGGTGGTTTCCAAAGTCGCTGCTCACGTAACCGATACGAAGACGACCTTGCAACTCTCGTGGGAATTTAAACGGTGGCTTGTGTAGAACTTGCACTTTTTCGAGACATAAGTTAGCATGTCGCGCGGCAATAGCCTTTCTGTAATCGTGTGTAAGTGGGTATAACATGGAATGATGAGGATGAACTGACGGCAGTCTGTTCTTATCAAGTTGCTCGGCCACAATGCTTACAAGCTTCTTCATTCGGGACTCATAATCGGTCCAATCGCACACAATTTGCAAGCAATGAGCCAAGTTGCAGTACGCATCAGGGAAGTCCGGTTTCAATTTCAAAGCCGTTCTATACGACTGAATAGCTTCGGGAATGTTTCCAGAATCTTTATGGATGCTAGCAAGATTGCTGTGAGCATCAGCGAATGCAGGGTTTATCTGTATAGCTCTAGTGTAGCATTGCAACGCGCCCGCTACATCCTGCATCTCTTTGAGCGTGTTGCCCATGTTACTGTACGCATCCGCGAAAGTTGGCTGTATGCGTATCGCCTCTTTGTAATGCATGAGGGCTTCGGCTAACTTCCCTTGTTGTTGTAGTACTGAAGCTAAATTGCTGTGAGCTGCGGCAAATTCAGGGAATACTTCCAAAGCTTTCAAGTACAAACGAGTTGCTTCCTCGATGTATCCTTGTTCACGTTTGATGTTCGCCAAATTGTTGAGTGAGTCAGCGTGTGATGGACATAGTCTTAAAGCTGTGTTGTAACATTCTTCGGCATCAGCAACTTGTCCTTTCTCTTTAAGTGCATTAGCTAAATTACAATATGCATCAGGGAAGTTTGGTTGTAACTCAATGGCTCGTCTGTAGGTGTCAATTGCCAAGTCAATCAATCCTTGTTCGTAGTAAACACACGCCAAATTGCCGTGAACGACGGCGTTGTTTGGAGACAGATTTAGTGCCCGAAGATACGCAGCCACAGCCCTATTGAACGTGGAATATTATTGGTTATTAACCCCATATTAATGTGACTTTACGATATTGAAATGGTAATGACAAAACATGAATACAGTGTAATTGCATAATTATACATGGTGTAAAATGTGCTATGAATATTAAAAGTTCTGATCTATTGTTGTCTGTTTAAAACTCTAATGAAATAAACAATTTAGCTCACCTGTCGAAAATTCTTGCTTCTTTGAGAACATTCCCCAAATTAATGTACGCGTCCAAGAAATTCGGATCTAGTGCAACGGCCTTTTCAAAGTGATGAATGGCCAGCCAGATCTCACTTTGTGCGTTAAACACGCATCCCAAGTTACTCCATGCCACAGCAAAGTCTGGCCTCGTTTCTATTGCCTTCAAGTAACAAGCCTACACACACGAAAAAATGACATGTTAATAACTATAAAAAAACGATGTTTTGTTGTAATGATGTTCTGAAATGTATGTTACGCCAATGTCAGTAATTACACGTTCGCTACGAGTGATGCTGGGTGATCGACGTGTACACCAAAAGCTACGATCACCAAACATCAATCGCATACATAAAACTTTACGCAAACAGCACCCTAGAGAAACGAGACTACGCCGAATGCCACACACATCAGTAGGAAATGCAAACGAAAAACCAGTGCAAACCAAGTGCAACCGCACATCCATACGTCTTGTCTAAACATGAAATAATAAATAAATCATACGTCACGAAACAAACGAGCCAACCACAAGTGAAACGCTTCCACTTCCTAGCCGATGAGAGAGGATGGTCACGACAATGGATAAGTCAAGAGCACGAGTTGTATCCGATTCCTGTTCTTACTTTAGTTCTTGCAAACCTTTTCCACTTTACCTGCAGCAGACACGGCGGCATCGCGGCGGGATAGCGAGTGTCGTACGAACCATAACCCAGCTAGATACAGCAGCGGTCACACCTACACTTGCCTTACCAGACAACACCTTGTGAAAATATAATAGAAAATTAGTTGATTTTGAGTCAATTTGTTTCACCCGATCGTCTTCATAAACAAATTATATTGCAAATCAAATATTTATGATTCGAGAGGATCATTTGTCCAGCTCACGCTGTCATCGAGCAGAGTGTTGCGACAGGCATGATGTGGATGACCAATTCATACAATAAAAATAAACTCACTACGTCATACCACTAATGAATAAACACTACAGACTCCTTTGATCCTCCATTGTAATAAGAAATCACTACAAGCACAAGGATTATAACGTAACTAGGTTTTGAAGAAAACAGGATTGAATGTTGTCTCAACCGTTTAGTTTAGCGATGCCAATTAGTTTACTCTCCTTTACTGCTCAATACTCCACACAACATTGTTAAGAACAAGAAGCGGACAACGAACAAGAAGTTTATCACACAACATGACAAACAATTAGTACTTAATAAACGATTCCTTGGACGAATGTTGTGTAGAGAATTGATATAAGAACGCAAAAACGCTGTCACAAAATATTACGCTCCCGCCTTTCCCCCGGAAAGGTTTGTCATAATTATATAAAAATATTATGTACTTTATTGTGTACATTATTTAAATTCAATATAAGACCCATGTGTAAGGCAAGCTTCAATAAAAAATGTACGTGTAAAAATATGCTACGCAGAAACGTCCTTACACTCAGTCAATGACAACAAGTGACATAAACAGTGGATCAAACTTATCAAACGTAATTTTATTATCAGATAACGATACACATAAGATGTTTAATATTTTGTGACTGTACATATTGTGTGGTGCACCAAAATTGGAAACGAAAGTTGTGTGGCCAAACAAAGCATTCGATTTCCCATTCTGTTTCACAGTTTTAATAATGGTTTCAACCAACTAGGACTCTTCAATAACGCATTTTGAGGGTAAAACTTAGACAACAATGAGACCTAATAATCAAAACCATTATAAGAAAAAGCTCACGCAAATTGCAAATTATTCTGATGTATATACGCAATGGCAGTGTACGCTTACAGAGCAGAGAGTACGCTAATTTGATATGGTACAAAGGAAACTTTTAGAGAACCCTGTTAACTTCGGAGCAAACCAGAAAGTCGAGGAGGAAATTATATTTACCTTTGCCTCGTCCAAACGACCAAGAGCTTTGAGCAAATTGCCCAAGTCACTCCTAACGCAGTAAAGGTCCTGTGGACAAAATAAATACAGTTAAAATAGATTTATGATTTTTGAGGAAATAAAATTGCGAGGCTTAGCGATGGTAGATGGATTCGGGCTCTGTCGGAGAGGATCATAATTGACCAGACTGGTTGTCGCCTAAGACCTGAAACGGAGAGTACTGGAATTGACGGAAGGAAGGTAAGTTCAAACAGAAATCTGTAGACACAGAAACTACATAAACATAATAGCATATCCACCCGAAAACGGAACCTCTACATGAAAATGTAATGTTCGGTTCATTCACGATGAATCCTTTTCGCTTCGTAGGTGGACTATATAGTGACCATAATAATATTACGTCGTTATAAGTCCTTTTGACGTAATCCTCTAGTTGCCCTCACACAGCCTTGCCATTGACGGAAATGAAGTTTATAAACATAGGATTATTTCTCGATAATCACTAAGCTATATTACAGATAGAGTCGTTTCATGGCAACCTACGTATTGTTTTTATACTTCAATTAAGTGACAATTGCTTACTGCAGTGTCAATCAATATAGCTAGTGTGTAGGTAGATCAACAGTTCTGTAGCAGACGTAGGGAATTTATTACAGCCCATGCATAGGTATTGTGTGGATATAATAGCGCGAAGTAATATTAATTATTCCAGGAATTTCATACTTGTTAGTCAGTTCCTACGAGTAATGATTTTTACCATACAAAACAAAATGAATAAAGAACAAAGTATGTTCCTCTTGAAATAATCATCGCAACGAAAGTAAATTAACATAATCAATGTGAGACGTGTATTTATTTTAAAATATTTCCTCTGAAAATGCTACTATGCTACCTGTTTGATTTTCTACTGAAGGGTGTTTTATTTTAGAGGTTTGGTTTTTAAAATGTAATAAAACACGTAAAAATAAATTTAATTGCCATGATATAGGCTTTATTTAAAAGATATTCTTATGCCATTAGTGCTTAAACATGATTTCGGGCATATGGGCGCCACGGTTGGCTCGAATGAAGCGTAATCGGGAAGTCCAATTTTCAACCACTTTATCGAGCAACTGGGGCGGTATATCGGCAATAACGCGGCGATTGTTGACTTCCAAGTGGGCCAACGTCTGTGGTTTATTTGCGTAGACGGGTGACTTCACATTTCCCCAAAGAAAGTAATCCATAGGTGTGCGATCACACGATCGTGGAGACCAGTTCACAGGTCCATTACGCAAAATTAGGCGCTCATCAAATGTTTCCCGCAATAAGTTGATGCGTGTCGAGCGCTGTGTGGCATGTTGCACCATCTTCTTGAAACCGCCACATCAATACCCATCAACTGAGGAACAAAGAAGTCTGCAATCATGGTTCTATAGCGTTCTCCATTGACGGAACCATTCAGGCTGGCATCATCTTAAAAAAAATATGGGCCTATGATTCCACCTGCCCATAAAGTACACCAAACCAGGCCTCCGTCACTCCATGTACTTGCGCGCTATAATTACCTACCGCTCGAGCGAGCGCTCTCGGACCGTTTGCGGTCCAAATTCGGTTCCCTGCGATTGCTGTAGGATCGCGCGGTGCGAAGCAATCACAACTGTACGCTTGAGCATTTAGGCACATTTTAGCATGCAGTGGTTGTTGAGGCGACGGAGTAGGCTATTATCTCAATAGGTATTGGAAATTTTCTACTGAGTGAAGTATCTGTTACGTAGTAACTATTTAGTAATCTGTGACCAAACAGTGACTTTTAATGGATGTAAGGGCGTCTCAACAAAGGCTTCTGGGTTTTCTCCACTCCAAATTCGGCAATTCTGCTTATTGATGTAAGCGTTCAAACAAAAATGAGCCTTATCTCTGAACAAAATTTCTTCTAAAAAAAACACCCTTCATATCTACGGTACTAGTTATTATACCCGATACTTGGACAATTTCAGGCGAATGGTTGTTATTTATTACCTACTACACATATGTATTACCTTTCATTAATCGTATCACAATCACACATCACATCACAATAATTTTTTTTTCTTTACTACCTTTATCATTACAATAACAAGGTTATTTGCACGTGATAGCACATGTTTTACAGTTATAAACAAAAAACAAAATTAATAAATAATGTATATTATAGAAATTACAGCTAAATTAGTAAAGCAAGGCGTATTTATTTTTATGGAAAAAAAATGTTCAAAATGTGGTAAATGTGATAGTTGAATATACGGGTAATTGACCCCTTAACGTTGGACTACTATTTAAGCCACACCATGTATATATTTTTTTAGATTCACCAACTTTTTACATCGATGTAGACGCGTGACAGCATCGCGAATTCACTACCTTTTGTTTGTGTCCCGTTAGCCTGTGTTAGCAGTGAACAACGAAGAGAGATCTCTTCTTAGGTAAAATGCAGGTTGGAATAATTCCCAGAGACTTCAGTGACAATCCTTATCTATAAAAATCAATGCCACTTTTCGTTGTAATTTTATAACACAAGAACGGATGGACCGATTTGGCTACTTCTTTTTTTAGAATATTCCTTGAAGTACGAGGATGGTTCATATGGAGAAAAATTTAAAAAAAAATGTTAGGCGGTACGAAGTTCGCGTGGTCAGCTAGTACATTTATAGAAAAACATCCATACCGACGATGTGTCCAAAGTTCTAACATATGTTCCGTATAATAAACCTTAAATAATAATAGTGTCTAAGGCTATGCAGTCTCGTTTAGAGAACGATTCTATTACAGGACAATCTGGTTTATCTCGATATAGTCTGTGAAAGTCTAGACAGTAGACACGCTTTTGAACTCCTCGTATAGAGAATGTATAGATGTGTATTGACGCGTTAATATCGATGCGCTATTCTAGTATACCGTGTGCGAAGGTAAAGCTTAACTGCATCGCGAGTCACGACCACTTCACCCGCATTGCGGCATTATCACTTACTGCAAAAGAGCACCACCCTACCTTACCGTAGTTGGCGAAAAATACGACGTTTCACACAATCTAGGACTATTAACTACATTTATACGACATCATGCCCAAATTAGTCTAGGTTTACTACGTACTCTCTCTGAATGTAGTTTTCTCAAATATTGCCAGAATGAATAATTGTAGAGGGGTGTTTGATGTTGCCAATATCACCGTGATTGACAAACGCATTGATTATAGCGTGGTCACGTCTCCTGCCTCTTGATAATCTAGCGGATTCTAGCCTCTTGTCTTTCTCAAACTCGCCTTTTACAATACTTGTTTTGCCGTGAGCCACACAGTACTATACGATTTGTAAGTATGACAAATGGCTCAATTGCCCAACTTGTCAGTCCTAATTTTCTAGGCCAGTGAAGGGCAGCGTCATTGGTGCGATTGCACTGACTATGCGGTTACCAAATACGATAGATACCTAGCGTGGCAACTACGACTAATATGTTTTTCTGGCATACGCCCAACAATGTACTATGATAGGCCTAATAATATTACCGCATAATATAATACGACTTTATTTGTTACATATTAAGACAATAGATTGAATAACCTTAAACTGATATGACGTAATGTAGAGTGTTTTTCTGATGTATACAATGTATATTATCGCCTGAATTGCTTTGTGTTTGCTTGTGCGGCAATATCACATAGCTTGTCGCCGATAGCAATGAGTAATTGGATGACTCAGAAACAGAATAATCACGTTTATAAAGCGTCTTATTAGCATAAATGTGTGATAAGCCTGTAAATTAGATTTAATCCATTTTGATGAATGCATAAAAAATATTCAACTCCATACTCGAAGGTGCCGTTTGCCACGATGGCAGTACTCGTCCAACTGCAGTCGTTTTCACCCTTCGCACATTTTAAATAGGGTGAGTGGATAGAATGTAAGGAGCGCTCCGACCCGAAAGTCCCTTGGTCGTAAGTCGTAAAACGGGTGGAATTTTACGGGTGTTTCTATACAAAAATATTCAGATGTTAATACACGGAACAACTACCTGTATGCTACAATATCGTTTGTTTCCGCGATGAGTAGCGTAAAAGTATCTTTGCAATATTGCGCATCAAATATTTGGAGTTAACATATTACTTAAAAACTCAAAACTCAAAAAAACTCAAAGCATTTATTTCAATAAAATTAAACCATTTACAGGCACTTTTGAATTGTCAAGTGGTCGGTCAGTCAGAAATATGATGCTAGTTGCCCATTCCAAAGCGTAGTAGGTACCTATGGAGAGGTACGGGCAAGAAACTCCATGGACACTCTTTTAAATTATATTGTTACATAAATATTAGTTACATCATTATTGTTGAATATAGGTATAATTATATGTGAGAACTATGTAAATAAGACGTACACTTTGAGTGTCCAGTGTACAGTAAATATAAAATAAAACAATCCATAATAAAATAGTTAAAATAAGCCGTGGTGGCTAAGAGATGACCAGGCCCAACTGAAAGCGCCTACACGCGTAAAACGTACGCATGCAAAATGGATGTTTACTTACTTATCTGTACGCGTGTTAAATGCCTTATGAGGATGTGCACTTACGCCCGAAATTAATAATGTATCTCAACCCCAATCTTGGACCCGATCTTTGTCTATAACCAATCATCGGCCGAGTTTGGCAATCTGAGTCTTTGAGAGGGCGAATGACAAGCAGTCATCACAAAACGTGGGTCAAGATTGAGATTGAGATACATTATTAATTTAGGGCATTAGCCAAAAAAGCCAAGACTCCTAAGTCTAATTGCGAAAGATCTTGAATACTTACAGGATTATACTGAAGGGCGGTAACATAAGCCTGCACCGCCTGCTCCATGTCTCCAGCGGCCACGAGAGCCGCCGCGAGGTTGATGTAGCCATCGATGAAGTCCGGCTTTAGCCTGACAGCGTGCCTGTAGTTCTCCAACGCCTCTTGGAGCTGACCCCGCTCTTTGTACACATTGCCAAGGTTGCTGGTGGAAATAAAGAAAATCTGTGGGATTGTCTTTGGAAGACCATGTAAACCTAGCAACTTTTTTGGTCATGAGACTTAGATTTTAAGATGTGTTTAAATGGTTAATTTGAAGCAGTTGAATAGATTTTGTTGTAATAGATACATCGTGCTTTTCTTACAATAGACGTTAATGCCTAACTTTAAGTGTGTGATTGATTTAAAAACTCGTGATTTCATGTGTTTGTTTACTCAACAAGACATAATTATAAGGAAAAATACACTATACTGACGTTGTATACTGTATGAAAAACACGCTCGTTTTCTTGTTGCTGCCGAGCGCTTTGCACTTAAAGCCTCTTGCGATGCGAATTATGGGGTTCGTAAAAACAACCCCACACAATTTAATTTTAACATTCGCACGGCTGAATGCGCTCCCCTATTTTATAAACACCGCCGTCAGCGAATGCTGGTTCAGTGACTCATAATATTTCTCTACCTGAACTACTGCAGGTACTATACATACACCCCTGCTTACCAACGGTCGCAAATTGTAAGCGTGACGGCTTTACTGGCCATGGCAGTAACGTCTTCTACCGGAAGCCTCCATAGAGACAAACAATAAACGGTTTCTTTTTTTTGCAATGTGGCATTGGCTTTACCATATTTCGTCGAGACAATGCTATCTTGACGATCTCTGACCGTCAGAAGATTCGTTCTTCAATTCGTGTGATTGTAGGTATTAAACTTTATGGGGATTTAAAGTAGGACAGTCAATTATACACACAGTATTTTTGTTGCGGGTTAAACTGGTTGAAAAGTAGAGCAGGCGTTAGGAATTAGGATCAGTTCAATAAAATAGGATATGTTTACTCTTCGCATTTTTAGAGCGCATTGTTTACGCTATAAATCATAAATTGTAGGGACCTAATCATTTCTAACATGTACTGATATTCTAGTAGTTGAAAGCGTAACTACAGGACAGGTACGTGACCTTTCCGAATCGAATTATGTTAATTTGTATAACAATATGAGAATGGGTTTTACATTCGGTTAGAAATTCGCAGCACGCTATCAAGAATCATAACTTTTAGTTAACAATTTTCACTGTGTGACATCATATGCCCACATATTATGTAGGTGTCATAAATGTGACATAGATGGATGGGCACGCCAGTGCTGTGGTATTTGCACATTGATAATGTTATAATATGCAAAAAATTATGTTTTTTTCTGGGTTGCATGCAGTCATTAAGATAATGCCTTTGTAAAAAGAACTTGAATGTACCTATAAGCTGACTAAACTGGAACAATTATTTAGAACGATTCAATGCAGTTCGATCAAGTGCATTTGATTTCATGCAAAATGGCACACCTAAATATACTCATCTGTTTCAAATGAGTGCAATACACTTCAACAACTCAAAATGGCCTAATTTTTAATGGGCAACTGGTGCCAAAATGTTTTGTCAGTGACACATCCAAATTATTTTAGCTGGGAGATCTTATGATACAGATAGTCATTGCTTATCTTCTGAACTGAAAGAAATTACTAATTATGTTATGTCATATCTTTGTTTTGTTTGTCAATTATTTGTATATTATTTGATCCACAATATTAATTATCAGTTTTAATTTTAATTCTAGTTCTTTATTTTCTGTGTGCATTCAACTAAATGGTTTCCTTTGACTATGCTTCAATTCCATGTTTAAAAAATATAAAACACACATACATGGTGGCAGGGACATCAACGGGCAACCTATTATTTATTCATTTATTTTATTTAACCATTAATGTACACACCTACAGTTGTGGTCATTTATAATTAAGAATGATTTGAAGTTCCACATTTTTTTTATCTAAATCATGTCATGAATGTGTAGTTATGTGTTCCTTCTTAGAAGTATCTAGTTATGTTATGAAATAGCCACATGAATAGAGCAAACGGGATTAGGAACATAGCTAACTATTTCTTTTACAAATTTTATTTATCCTCTACTATAGTAACAAATTCAAATAGTAATGAACTGGACAAATAATTAAGAACGATTTATTAAACTGCTCAAGAGTTGTTTTATATGAAACTAATATAATATATTAGCACTTCACATTAATGTGATTTATTTATTATATCATAATATTTAAATCACATTAATGTTAAGTGCGTAAAGAAAAGAAGCAATTGAATACATTTTAAACTAAAATTAATAGTTAGTAGCATGTCCATGGCTTTTAATTACTGCTTTACACCGGCGAGACTGATTGACTCTATCAATTTTACATTTCGCAAGAGTGATAAGAGTTCCAAGAGTGATAAGAGTTAGTTCTTCTAAGAAAACGTCGTACAGCTCTCTTAAATTGCCACACTGTCAATTTGAAACCTTTTCTTGACTTCGCACCAAAGATGCTCTATTGGGTTTAGATCTGGGCTGTTAACTGGCCAATCTAAGACAGAAACTAATTTCGATGTGAGAGATTCCTTAACGGTGCGTGCAGTATGCTTTGGATCATTGTCGTGCTGGAATGTCCAAATAACCGGAAGCACGTCTTCAGCATAAGGTAACATTGTTGCTTCCAGTATAGTTTTGTATTGGAATTGATCCATGTTTCCTTCTATCAGCTTAAAAGGTCCAACACCATGTCCAGAAAAGCACCCCCAAATTTTCACATTTCCCCCAGCGTGCTTTAATGTCTTTTTTATGTTCTTAGAGTCGAACGCTTTATTCTGAGAGCGTCGTACATATCGTTTTCCATCAGAACATACCCTGTTTATTTTTGTCTCGTCAGAAAAAAGGAAATTTTTCCACTGTAAAACTGTCCAGTTTTTATATCTTCTTGCAAATGCAAGCCGGGCTTGCCTATGGCACCATTTCAAAATGGGCACTTTCCTTGCTATCCTTCCGTGCAACTTTTCTTCAAACCAAACGCCTTCGAATAGTGCGTGCCGAGATTGCTGAAGGGTTGTTTTCACCAAAATATTCTTTTCTCAGCTCATTAGACCCTTTAAAAGGATTTTGTTTTGCCAAACGAACGATATTTCGATCATCTCGACGAGATGACTTTCTATGTTTAGGTACACACGGCTACAGATCAAGCTATACATTTCCAGTATAAGCTGATCTCGAATTGTATAGGATTTCCTTACAATGAAAGGTCAGTGTAAACTGGAAAAGTATAGCTTGATGTGTAGCCGTGTGTACACGCGGAACATTTGAAGTAGTTTGATACGTGGCAAAATGCTTCACAGCGTGGAAAACCATCGTTTTTCAGCATTTCTTCTCGCGAAGTTTTATTATTACTTCCCTTGTAGATTTATCACAACTTTTATTTTTCCCCATTGTTTTCCTATGGAGCAATCACCTTTAAGACTTTTACAGCACTAAATGGCGCCAAAATTATAAGAATAGTGACCTACAACCACAGAGCCACAGTGTTCTCTATTTAAATTTGAATAAAAAAATAAACTATTCAGCGTTCTTAATTATGTGACCAGCCAGTAAGTAGTAATACTAGGTTCAGATCTAATGTATAAAGTTTAACTATTAATTTTTTAGCCAATCATATGTATCAACGATTAAACCGCTTGTATGGAAAAGTTTTGCGATACCGAGAGAAAAACAAAAAATACAAGCAATTACTAACATATTATTATTAATATACTTGTTACTTTGAAGAAATCTCCCCTTTAAATAAGTGTTCTTAATTATATGAACACCACTGTATATAAAGAGACAATAAGAAAAGAACAGAAAAATAGGTACAAAGGTAATGCTTATTTCTAAACTTTTTTTTTTTCGTATTAGCATTGGTTATGTATATATACATACATAGTTATATATATATATACATAATTCTGAAATCCCTTCATTGAAAATTTTCGAAGGTTTTTAAAAAAAAAATGCTGTTGTGTGCTTTCTGATCCGTGTAGGTATTGCACTTTCGTATGAAATAACAATATGCTTTTTGATAACCAATGAAAAATTTCAATGCTAGGTGGTCTAGATTCATTTGCTGAATTCATGATTACCGTTTGCGTGTCGCGTCCCTGCCACCCTGTAGATTTACTATGATACCTAAGGCCATCTAGTTTTTAATCTGTACATTATTCCAACATAATAACATGTTTACAATCTACTTGTATGAATGTGAATACAAACCTGGAATTTATACTATTCCTTTTGTTCAGAACAAGATATGTCATAGCATTGTTGTACTATGTAGCTTGAGTTAAATGTTCATGTTACATACATCAAGGTGAAAATGACACAATCATAATATAACTACCTGAGGATATGATTCAACAATAAAAATTTCTGTGGTACACAATGACTATTATTAAAACTTTATGCATAAATAAATAAAAGTGATGAAATGACTAAAAAGACAGACTATTAATGCCTTATGCATTGTCTACCTGTCTACCTTAGGGGGATGCAGAGACAACACAAGACAATATTCTTCAGAACTATTGAATACCATCAAACACAGAAGCATTATGTCTACAGCACCTCAATGCATAATATTGTGATTGTATTATTTATATTGTATTATTATTGCATAGTAGTTTATTTTTGCTTTTTTTTATGAATGAAGTAAATGAATGTCATCTAAAAAATATAAAATTACCTGTAAGCCTCAGCCAACAGCGGATTTTGTTTGATAGCTAATGTGGAGAAGTGGGCCGATTTGTCCAGCCTTCGACACTGGAAGTGAATGGAAGACAGTAGCAGGAGAACACCGGTGTTTGTCCCATCTTGTCTCCATAGCTGCATACAGTGCAGCTCGGCACTCTCATAGTCTCCCGCTTGGTATTCTCGGTGGGCAAGTTCTAGAAGTCCTGACAACAACAAAGAAATGCTGATTAAGAATTCGTTTTGGTTTTAATGAATTAGGCCCTGTACAAAGCAATCAAACCAAGTAAAATGTGTTTTGGGAATTAGTAAACACCCAACACCAGGAGATTCCATTCTTTATTTAGTAATGACTAATGAAGCTACCCTTCCTGCTTATTCAAAGTCATTGTAAAAGACAAACTTTAGATGTAAAGTATTAAATTTAAAAGAAAAAATGAAATAGTTTATTTCAGTGCTTATTTAAAACATAAAAAAACAGTGAAAAAAGATTAGTCAACACCACTATTCAGACTGCATTGTTGTGCTAAACTACATCGGCTACAGCTGCTGTTTAAAAAAAAAGACAGCTGCATAACCTAACAAAAAACAACACAAATAGAAGTCTCCCAAGGATATTATAAATGAACACATACAACATCCACAAGTCAATAGCTAACTTTAGCTACTCAAAAAATACAAAAACTGATATCATTTATTAATGTAATGCTAACGATGACACAAACCTTCCTAAAGGCCTATTGATATTCTTAGGAAAATTCCAAAGTTCATGGAAAGTTTCAGCTTGCTTGAACATTATTCACCTCCATAATAAAAACACTACGTAATACGTACCGACTGTTGAGATCTGCTGAATATCTGACATCTTCAATATCACCGCATTTGCTGAAACTCCTACTCCAACAATTTGCTGAGACTGTGGTTGCGTCGTGACAGATTGTGGCACGGCGGCGACGTTCGCTTGTGATTGCATTTTGGTTATCATGGTTGACATTAATCAAATATAAATCTTCGCACAACCCAAAAACACAGAAATCCATAAAAACAATTCTTTATTTTCTATTTCCCATGAGGAATTAATTAATTATTCACTGCAACGCTTCTCGGGATCTGCAATTTCGCAGTTTCGCACTCGACGCGACGACTAACGGAAACAACTCAATTTTTTTAACAACGTATCCTAATATTTATAATAGACATTACATTGACTATTATTGTTGATGTGCTATTGTGGCCCTTATAGCAACGCGACACTGAGTATAATAGCCTGATTGATTATGACGGATGTCCACAACGACGCTTGATTTTTTTTGTCTATGGTAATTAAATTAAATCACTGAAACATTCAATAAAATACTTGCAATAAATAATAACTGCTATAGCAAATCGTGTTACGTATTTGTATTATTAAATTATCGTTTCAGTCACCCAATTACCTATCATTTCAATAAAAATTATCACATCTTCTGAAAAGCCCATTTCCGGTGTAATTTGGCGGAAAGTTCAAATGCCAAGAGCGGAAAGTTCAAACGCCAAAGGCCGAAACTTCAAATGTCAAGATACGAAGCGCAATGGGCAAGGGCCGTAGACAGAGAATGCTAGCATTCTCTGTCTACGGCCATGGTATAATAATATGCTTCGCCTGGTATTCTCTTCCCACGATGGCCTAAGACTACGTCACGATAAGTGTTGCCATTGATTGTCCGTTTCAGTAAATTTAGGGACTTTCTTAATTAGGTAATAAAAATAAAATAAATTACTAACTAGCTTAACTATTTAGTAACTCTTGTGATTCATCTTTTTAGTTTTAAATGAATTAACATATTTAATTATTAGTTCATAATTGCTTTGATAAGTTAAAAAATGCATTTTGCTCAGGTAATTCAATCACACACAGTAGCCACACATCGGATTGACAAGTGACATACTGACAGCTCCCCATTTCATCACTATCGTCGTGTCGCTCATATCTATAGCGTTGTTTCGCTCGGTGAGCAAAATACTGTGGTTCCCAAACATTAGTTAGGTACTATAAAAACTGTGTAAAAAACTGTGTTTGAAAGATACACAAGAAAAAAAAATGGTTAATGTTCCGTACTAAACTGTAAAAACAGAAGTAAAAAAGGCGGAGTAATAAGGTTTTTTTTCTTTTCCCAAAGAAGAGATGATAGCAAATAAGTGGCTTCAATATTGTAGACCAAAAACAACAATAAGAACTGGTAAGTACCTTTCTACATATTATTTAATTTATCTACGGTTGCAAATTCCATATAAGGCATAGTTGTGCTAATTCAGCTGTACGCCCGAACATAACCTAACCTAACTAGTTTTTGACTTATTTTTCAAGTCGAGTTAATTGCGTCCTATCTTAGGTTTTCGTCGTGTACTAAGTTGGTCCATGTTATTATTTTATTTTGTAGTGATTTTTTTTTTGGTTGTTTTTTTAGTCCTAATTAAGGACAGGCAAAGGGATCTTGGCCCATACAGCCAAGTCAGATGTATTTCTTTTTCAAGTGATGTTGACGTAGCTTGCTAGATAGTTTTTTTTTTCAAATAAGGTTTAACGGCTCTGTCTTCAAGGCCGTTTGGGCTCATCTAAAATATTAAAAATGATAAAAATTGAGTACCCGTTGTATTATTTTTATCTTTTTCCCCACTAAAAAACTTTGAGAACCGCATCGCAACTGATGACGTATACTTAGGCCAATCACGTGACCCAGCTGTCACGGGAAGAGAATACCAGGCGAAGCATATTAATATACCATGTCTACGGCAAGGGCTATAGTGGTGGCCGAGTATAGTATAGTGAGCTTCAAGATTTCAAAGCTGTAGTTGTATCAAGTAAAATAAAACACCAGTAATTAAGGAATAAAAAATGTGTATTGCATCAATCATTATCACATAATGTAATTATATTTCTTATAATAATATTACTAGGTATATTGGACGGAGTACGTTTCTATAAATGCATAAATACAGTCTATTTAATATAAAATATTACTTATGTAGGTACTTATTCTAAATAAGAGAGCAAATAAGCTACCTCGGTGAGATCTTGGGGTACGGATTCGTGATAGCATAAATATAGTTCTCTTGGCTCTGGTTCACTGAAAACTCGGCTGTAACAAAAATATACTTTAAGTAATAACTTACTCGGTTCGCCGCGCCGCGCCGTGACATAACAGTTGACCACACTGTCGCGACTAAAGGACATTGATGAGAGGAAAGTGGAACTTACAACCTCCTAGTATTTTCATTCCAAGTAAGTCTTGGCAAAATTATCGAATTGGGCCTTTCGCTATTAGGTATCAGTCAAGAATATAACCACCGCGTCTTGTACTTCTTTATGTTTTCTAAAAACGGTACAATATTTTGTAAAATTTAAGAGCGTTTATACCTTATGATGAGTGGCAACGTCGCAATTTAGTGTCATTTTTCATGGTCTTCAATTTTTATCATTTATTCGGAGCTATATTTAAAAAATCTGTTTAATTAACTTTTTAGAATTATGTGAAATCTGTGTAAAAGGTAAGAAATCGTTGCGTTTACAGTTCTATTTATATGCAAATAATACATTGGAAACTTGCAGGGCGTTATTTTCATTGTAAAATAACTGTAAGCATTACGGTTACTTACTTTTTAAACACTTTCACGTAATTCTAAAAAGTTAATTAAACAGATTTTAAATTATAGCTCCAATTAAATGATAAAAATGGAAAACCACGAAATATGACACTAAATTGCGACGTTGCCACTCATAAGGTATAAACGCTCTTAAGTAAGTATATTACCCGACAACCCAAAACAAGTATGGTTCAGAATTCTTCTTGCTGACGCCACATTGACTCAAAATATCAAGAGGCGCCTGAAATAACATTCCATGCTCTTTGACAGCCACCAAAATTTTGTTCAATGGATTCGAAGGCGCGTGGTTTTTCTTGAAACTGAAAAAAAATACACATAACCTCAGTTAGACACAGACATAAGACAAATGTACAGTCACGAGCACCAATATGTATACACATAGCAACTTTTATATGTGATTTTCTCCTACTGTATTGATTGTACTTTATGTTGTTACGAATATAATATTTTAGGACCTATACTGTTATGAAATAGGTCTTATTTCAAAGTTGCAATCAATATTCCGCGAGAAATTCGCTTTTAAATTTGCTAAGTGTATACTTATTAGTGCTCGTGACTGTACACACCAGCTGGTGTCAATAATTAAGTATCTATCCACCCAAACAAATTATTGGGTCGGTGTGTCACGGGTCGATCGATCAGGATAAGCTACGTTTGCCGCGGTTGGTTCGTGGATGGGTGACCATCTTTACATACCAAGACCCCCTCCGTGCCTCGGAAAGCACGTTAAGCCGTTGGTCCCGGCTGTCATTCGTGGATCTTTGGCAGTTGTTACGAGTCGTCAGAAGCCCGAAAGTCTTACAACCAGTCTTACAAAGGGGTATCGTATTACCCAGTAACTGGGTTGTGGAGGTCAGATAGGCAGTCGCTCCATGGAAAATACTGGTATTCAGCTGCATCCGGTTAGACTTTAAGCCGACCCCAACACAGTTGGAATAAGGCTAGGCAGATGATGATATTTACTAAAATGACGACGATTTTATTTTATAAGTTACATTACAAAGTTTAAGAAATCAAGACAATGTGTTGTTTTGTGTTTTTACCGTATACTATGTTGTAACAGCTCATGTATTCGTTTACAAGCTGATCTGAATGTCTTGATTATGTATGAATAGAGTATATTGTTGGCTTGCATCTCTATATTCTTCACAGGGGCAATCAATAAGCCCTTTTCAGACTCCAGCTGTACAAAGTGGAATAATACGTTTTCTTCTCCTGCTGTTATTCTGAAAAAAGGGCATGGGAGAAGTTAAAAACAAAAGAGTGATGGAAACTTAAAAAAACTTACTTTTTGTTAAATTTTATTATAAATATGTGTCAGCGGCGATGGGCAGTTTCTTTTATTTTTAATTTAAATACTTGTCTCACCTTTGTGCAGTTACGTGATTTATTTCATTCAGCAAAGATTTCCTGATATCAGACATATCGATACTGCCACTGGCTCTGCTCCCATCCTGAAATCGACAAACAGAAAACGTTAAATGAATCAAAGAAACATTTAAAGCCATGATTATAAAACTTTAAAGATATAGTATAGCTCCAATGCACCACATTGACGAGATTCACTTCGCCAACCTTCCTGATTTATCGGAATCTGCATACATAACTAATTAAAGCAATAACATAGGAGTTCAATAATTTTAAACTCTATCCCATAAACTAGGTCTGGCCTGTATCTTAGGAGATAGAGTTCAGCCATGAAGTTAGACTAATTTATTATAATTATTAAAGGACAACAACAAGTGAAACCAGTACCGATGCGGTTCCTGAAAACGTACATAATTAATAATTATCAACAATAATAACTAAACCTATGAAGGTATGAACCGGTTGCATATATTTAGGTAGGTGTGTGTGTGTGGTGTTTAGTGTGATGTATGTGTTTAGTATGGTGTGAGCATGTGATGTTAGGGGTGTTTGAGTTTAAGAGGTGTAAGTCAGTAGATTTTCTGTTGTGATGTAATCCTGCTGAAGTAGCCAATGTGTGATTTTGTGTTTTAACGCGTATCTGTTAGAAACTAGTAAGTTAAGTTTTCGGTGTAAGTAGTTGCTTCTATAAGTGTGTAGCTATAACGTAGTATTGGTGCATGATGATGTAAAAGTTCATTTATAAATATATTATGTTTCTCTTACCAGCCTGTCCCAATCTGAGTCTGATCCAGACGAATCCCGTCGATTTCTTTGTTCTCTATCCGCTCTTCTGCCTTGTACGCGTTCTTCACTTACTTCACTGAAAACAGATGAGCATGACTCATTATTGAATATGTAAACCTGTACCATAAACTATCAGTATGTTATTTGAACGCATTTAGAATATTATATCCCAAGCTACAATAAAGCAGTTTGGGAAATATGACCCCATGTCTCTGTAGCAAAAACTTTTATAATGATTAAATTTTCAGGTAGGTACCTATACAGACTGTGCTTTTGGGCAGGATTTACTTTGGTAGCAGATTTGATGTCATAAACCATAATTGTCTTAACATTACTGTCATCGTGTCAAATACTCACCCTGTAAATACACTGGTATTCAAAGGCAATGGGGACCTTACCTATTACTTTTCAGGCTATTAGAATCCTCAGAATATCCGCTGACATCTAAGCTCGAGTGTCTATATTTCTGTGCAGTATTATAAGACTGCGCATACAAACTATGATGACTGCCATAGTTAGTGAGAGAATTCATAGAGTTCATGTCACTGGTACTAGATCCCATGTGGATTTGTTCAGAGGAATTGTGACGACGTTTGTCCATTTGTAGCTTTGACAGCTTTAGAGTTGAGGTTTTGAGTGTCGAGTCTGGTTTTAAAGCTGGAAGGGTGAAAAGTTTCTGTGAGAAAATGTGCTGGGGAGTTTGTTGCGCCACTCCTTCCCAGCTAAAGTGCTATATGGAATTAAGATATTCAAAAAATGCTGATTCTCAGCCTTGTTTGTATTTGCATTAATATCAGTCGGAGAGATTTTTTTGAAGTTAGGTAAGGTCTATTTTTTTTAAATAATTCTTTTATGATGCAATTCTACAAAATATGTAAAGTGATTTCAATATCGGCTTGCGGCGATCTGTACATCTGGTAGTAGATTGAATGACAAACTACATTTACTTTTTTTATTTTATTTCTTAGTTAGTTTCACGATCTGGCAGCTTGAGTAATTTATGCGGCCTACCCAAATGTCCTTTCTTTGGTATTGTTCGTCGAATCGTTGTGCTCCTTAAGTTCTCAGTTGAGCGGCAAGATTACTGACAAATGCGTGCACTGACTGGACAGGTCCGCTCAATCTGTATGGTTTTTCCTCAAAAGACCGTTTCAGACACCAATCTACATGGTCTTCACATGATCTGACCAAGATTATGTCTGGACTTTAAAAGAGACTGTGACCTCTGAGTTTGTTTCGGCCTTTCTTCTCAGAGTAGTCAGTTATGAAACGCCGACCTCATCTAGTTTTAAAAATATGATTGACGTGTAAAAGTGTTTGTAACAAACCTACTTACAGAAATAAAATCATTTATCATTTACAGTACTAGTTGCTTTGGTGACACTTTAAAGAATCCTGCAGCAGGTTCTTTAATTTTGATTTCTTTAGATCTGCTTATTTTTCTGCAACGGCGTTTACAAGAAGATTGGATATTCAATTAAAACACTACTCACTATTAACATCTCTTATTTTTCTCCCATACTTTGTCAGATATTCCGGTGAAGTTTCCACCTGCGGTTGTGAGTTGGAACAGTACCAAGATGCGAGATATTTGTTCAGTCCAACTTCATACAGTAATTCCAAACAACTTTCACACTCTTCAACGTAAAATGGAGAAGGAGGTGTTACTCCCACAGCCTATAAAATGTGGAAAGCAATATTAGATTTACAAATACTTAGAAAAAACAAACAAATAATGCTGATATCAATAACGTTTAATTCGAATTTGCCAAATTAGTTCTGACTCGAACTGAGGTCCTCATAATGAGCTCAGCACGCAGAAAAGTCGCGAGTCGAATACGACTGCATAATGAGACGAATCTAAGAATAAAAAATTCTTACGTCCTCTGTACAGCCACCGGCTTCCATTAATGTTGTCAATATAAAGTGGCCTTTACCGACGGTTAGCAGGAACCAACGTCCATCTGAAATTCTATAAATAAGCGACCTTGTTAACTTCCAGTTAAAGACAACATCCTGAATACAATTATTTTCTACTACAGCTTTATGTATGTGGCATATCAAGACCTAATGCATATAAATAAGCGAAAACATTGGGCGAATCATACGCCCCAATGGTACAGCATTAAGGCTAGCACCGCCTCTGTGATAGGCTTGAGTCACGCATTTTATTACGGTTATTGCTCCCAAACTGATAAAAATGTGTGACTTAAGCCTATCACAGTAGGCCGTGCTCGCCCCGGTATACAGCTTCTAGCCTACAGGCTATTCGCGCTATTTTGAAGCGCGTTCGGAGCGGGAATTTCTCTTCTACTCAATGAATTGTTTATTTTTCTATGATGAGTAGTCTTTACAAGGGCATTTAAATTTTGCAATGACAAAGGTACTGTTTATTTATAAAGACTCATGTTTACCTGTATTCATTCCCATCATTCTTATTCTGTTTCCTATGTTCATTAATAAACACTTCTCGCCACATCACAAGTTTCTCTAATTCTTTGTCTGTGCTCAGTTTTAGAATGCCATTTAAACGCAAATATGCATTGATTTCTTTCAAGTCTTCATCTTGCATGTGGGAACTTAATAGATGTCCAGAATAATATAGACATGATCCAATTACTGTGTACAGTCTTTGAAAGTTTTCTACGTCATCCGTCTGAAAAAAAAAACGAAGTTATCACTCACATGTGCTAAAGTTTAGAATCTTACTCTCATTTGTACCAATATGTAACTACAATAAAAGTATTTACCCATTCGCGATAATCAGCCGCTTCCAACTCAGTAATAGCATCGTCAACCTGTACCTTTACCTCCAAAGGCAGTGTAACAGAATGAGCCGCCAACATATCCTCAAAATACCAACCAACATTCCTAACTCCATCATGTTTATTCTCGTTATTATTAATGATTAAAGTAACAAACATACGGGCAAATAAACTATCCAACTTATCAACATTATTAGGCTTAGTAAAGCTAGATTTAAGAGAACCATACAAAAATTCTAACAGTCTTACTATATCAGCTATGACTATTTTTGCTGCAAATAAATCTACTTCCTTATTTGGAAATGCTACCAACAGTAGATCATTGTAATGAGATGTGTAAGTTACGTTAATGAGAGTATTATTATGTAGAACAGTTGAGTTTGTGGGTTCACTAGTCCCCAAAGACTTTGGAGCTAAATGATTTAAAGTGACATATGCCCCTCTGGTGTTGTACAAAAAGTTCTGGTTGAAAGGTCTTGGATAGCAGTAGAGAACTCCTTTGTCGTCATTACTGTTATATTCTATGTCATTGCAGCATATGTATAGAACTGAGCATAGTGACTCTTTCAATAAATGAGTCAATGCATTTTCTGGAGCATTTTTGGACCTCAGTAACTTCTCTAAATCTACATTGTGTCCATCACTAGGCACTTGGAATGTTAATTTTGGACTGTTATGGTCTTCTACAACTCTCTGCAGAATATTATTTATGTTATAGGAGTTCACATCAACCCCATTTATTTTTGATAAATAATATCCCTTTTTAATTTTGGGAGTGTATATAGCTCTGGCTTCTGTTAGGAAATCCGCAACTGTTAATGTCTTGCCATCTGCATGTGTCTCTAGGCTTAAGCCAAAAAGTTTTTCTATCTGGCAATTTTTTTCACTGCTGAATATCATGCTTTTGCTAACCTGAAAAGAAAGATAGATATTTTAAAAGATTAAACAGAATAAACTGTTGCCATTTCATTTGTTTAGATTTAGACTAAAATGCTTTCAAGCAGTCTAAATAATAATTTTCAATTGAATATCAAATTCGCAGAGAATATAATTTGTGTCTTGGTAGGCAATACCAAGACACAAATTATATTCTTTGCGAATTTGAATGTTCAGTGATCGGATAATCGGGCACGAATAAACCGGAATCGTTTGAAATTCCTGAGATTGCTAAAAATGTTACCTGCATACAAAACATAGTTAAAGCTCATTGTGAAAAAAATTAATATATATTTAAAAAATACTAATAATTATTAGTCTTCGTTCATATAAAATACAATAAATTTGTTGATTCAATCAGTAATCGTAATCTGTTAAATAGATAAATCAATTTCCACTACTTGACCACATTGTGCACATAATTTTTTATCAATATTACATTTGTTTTGAATAAAAGAGAGATAATAAATCGAAATAACCACTGCTATAATTTCATTAAGTTTGTAATAGTTGTTTTTATAAAATTGTTCAATCGCGGGAACCCCAGATTACTTATTTATTCAGAAAGGAATGTCCATATTCTTCTTTCGTGGGAAGAAGTTTAGGTATATAAGCACCCGATTATCCAATCACTGGTAATGTTACTCCCAGGAGTTAAATAGAATAAATTAAAAAATGCTAGTAAATAGAATTTCACATCTTCTGTTCTACATACCTGAATAATAATTAGTTTTTCATCAGTAGACACATTCCAATTGGCACTTGAAGCCAATATTCCATCAATATCTTTTCTTATGCCACTCTCTGAATTTTTTGACTTATGTGCTTTTAGAACTTTAAATATTCTACCTAGAATAAATACGGATTATTGACTTAATCTAATTAGTATTAGCTCACATTTACCAGACACAAAATTTTAGCACAGTAGTACGAAGCGACGCGCGCTTTACTTATGGTTACCAAGTGTACAAACATGATGTGAATGCGTGTGTAAGCGCAGGAGCTCTCCGTCCGAGACAATAGCGAAGTCGAAAGTGTATGGCGTGTCTGTGTTATGTGCTGACGCTAATCGTCGTCACGCACACATTCACAGCGTGTTTTTACACTTGGTTACCACAAATAAAGCGCGTCGCTTCGTGAGATAAAATTACTACATAAATTAGTAATTTTTTTTTAATGTTATGTTTATAAGTAATGCGTTTAACATTTATTCAAAATCTACCTTTCGTAGATCGCCTAGTAGAAGATCTTTTGAAGTTGTTTCTGAGTTTAAATGTTTCACAGTTTTCTAAAAGAGGCGTTTTCAAGTCTGTAGTCTCGTTATTGGTTTTTGTTCTTATGAACACCAATTCTCCATCTTCACCAACATCAGAATCCCACTCTGGCACTGAGCTAAAATTATAAAATCAAATAAGTTTTAGGGAAAAGTTCTAACAAACTTTATTTATTTATACATTACCTTTCCGAATCTGAATACTTCGACTCATCTGAAGAGTTTGTCCAATCATTATCATTATCTGAATCGCAGGGACTATCATAGCTTATTTTACTTTTATTATTATTCATAATTTGTTGAGAAAGTTGAACAAAAGTATTTCGCTTTACTGCGTTTACTGTGTTGTTTACAATTTCACTAAAGTTCAATGCAAAAAAATAACGACAAAGAATGACAAATAATACAGTTTGACATTTTGTCAATGACTTTTGAACCCACAGAATATATATACCCTGACGGGTTTGAACACTGACGTATAAAGGGGCGTCTAATCGGGCTATATTTTACGACAATTTGTGGCTGCAATACTGTGGCCGGCAACATTGCTAGCAATACCAGCCACACTATGCAATATTTTAAGGATGGCCCGGCATTATAGCCACATATTTTTTGGTATGTCAAAATGTTTTTATGTGTAGCCGGCGTGTGGCCGAACGATCGCCTCGCAATCAAAAATACTGCAATATATCTGGGCCATCTATATTGTTGTTCTGTTTTACTGTATATGCGCGTCCCTTTCTCCCTGCGACGTGAAGTACTTTGCGTTTCACTTTTTGCGCGACGTGAAGTGTGCTGCGAGTGCTGCGACGTCCATCGTGTACAAACATGATCTGTGGTGATCTGTGGTGTGGCGATATTCTGTGCTGTCAGCAGCTGTCATTCTTGTGCTTGTGCTTCTCTGCTTCCTCTGTTCCCTCTCTCTTTCACAAGAACCTTTTTCTTTCTCTGTTCACAAGAAATTCGAAGTCGCTCTTAGACATTCTTGTAAAATTTCTAAATAAGTATTTATCCAGCATTAATTCCTTGTCTACGGAATCCACGGAAAGTGTCACGCCTACTTAGGTAGGGTCCATTGACTTATAATAGTAGTAGGGTCGAATCCACATTCGTGTCCTTTTTTTTCGTTTTTCTGCCAAAACAATGTAAGCGGCTGCGATGAGCGTCATTTCGTCGGCCATTGTTGCTGAATTGTGTGGCTCATTAAAGGGTTCTGAATCAAAGGCCATACTATTGCAGCCATATTGCAACATGTTGCCTGCAATTGATTGCTCGGCCATAAAATGCACTAAAATGTTTTTTTGATGGCTGGGCAATGTTTGCAAATAATTGCAGCCACAAATTGTCGTAAAATATAGCCCGTTTAGACGCCCCTTAAATAATATATAATATAAATAATATTATTTATACGTCAGTGGGTTTGAACCATTGACTTGTATTCCTAGCTCTCTGTCTATGGTTTGAACCCATTGTTCAAAAGTCATTGACAAACTGACGATGGCTAAAAATCAATGTCGCTAGTCAATATAATTCGCCCCGATGACTCCCACTCACTTTCCCCACGCCCCCCATCATGCTCCTGACGTTCTTGACGTGGCACTTCTAAAGAATGTCAACCTTCGGTTGGATTCTATAAAAGTGGTACATCAACTGAGATCCGACCACTGACCTGTAGTTCTGAAATTAGGCCCCTGACTAGGACTCCCTGACCCTGACAGACCGCCCCTCACTAAAGTCCTCCACATCCTCCCCCAACTAGACTCCATTCCCTATCAGTTTGAATCAATCAATGACACGACAGCCGCGATCGACTCACTCACGGATCACGTACAGTCCGTCCTGAACAAAAGTTCAAGAGAAGTTCCAGCGATGGATGACCATCGTTGGAAGTTGCCGGACGATGTACGTGAACTGCTGACCGAGAAGAACGCGGCTGTCCGTGACTACAGCAACTTTCCTTGCCAGGCTAACAAGGCCCATATGCGCTATTTACATAGCGGAGCTGCGTGACGCTGGCTGGGACAAGATGCTGAGCGAGTTAGAGCCCACCCAACTGCAGAATAAATTTGAATTTGAAACTCCAGTCCCAAAAAGTAGCCTCCACGCCCCCATTGGTGCACCCCGACAAGACCAAGACCATCGCCTTCGACGATATCGACAGTCCACACCCAGCTCTCAACCAGTAGACCAAACTCACCTCTCTGAGGTTGATGCGGAAGTCGAACGTAGAGCCTCCCTTCCTCCCGTTGAAGACCCAGAAAATCCTCTGAACCCTGTCACCCCAGACGAGGTGCACGATATCATCAAGGGTCTGAATCACGAATATGGTGATCCAATTGCTCCCCGCCAACCTCATAATGCTCATGACCATCATCTTCAATGGTGCTCTGAGCAATAACATCTTTCCCCAAGCTTGGAAAAAGGCCACAGTCATCGGCATTCCAAAGCCGGGCAAGCCCAAAACCGAGCCCATTAGCTACCGCCCCATCAGTCTGCTCAATGTTCTGGGCAAAATCTATGGGAGGCTTATATACAACTACAACCCGAGACTAAGGGCCTCATCCCCGACGAACAGTTCAGTTTTAGAACCCAACATTCGAGCGTCCAACAGGTTCACCGTGTCATTGAACACGTAAACGTTGGTTGCCAACGTGGTTTGATAACGGGTGCTGTGTTTTTCGACATAGCGAAAGCGTTCGACAAAGTCTGGCACAATGGCTTATTATATAAGCTTTACTAACTCGGTGTGCCAGACCATCTCGTACTCATCCTATGAGACTTTTTGGCTAACCGAAGCTTTCGCTATCGTATCGAAGGGGCGCTGTCCTCCCTCCACCCTATCCGCGAAGGTGTCCCTCAGGGCTCTGTACTAGCTACCCTCATATTCACCAGTAATATCCCCAAAAGCAAAAATGCGCAGTTGACTCTGTTCGCACACGATACGGCCATTTATTACACTGGGCTCCTCCCCGACTCGATATCTCGTACTCTCCAAACCGCAATCAACAAGCTTGGCGCACGGTTTAGAAAGTGGAGAATCGAAGTCAACACCGACAAGAGTCAAGCGGTTCTCTTCTGGAAACCGCGACTCAAACACAGACCTGACGACCCCCGTCCGATCAAGATGTTTGACAAGCCGGTCCCTTGGGAGAAGCAAGCTAAATATCTGGGGGTGACTTTGGACAGACATCTCTCCTTCTCAGAGCACATAAAGGTGGTTCGTTCACGAGCCGCCTTTGCTCTGGGTAGACTACATTCCGTCTTAAATGCACGCAGTAAATTGTCACTCAGGTGTAAACTGCGCTTTTATACGGCATGCATCCGCCCCATCATGACATATGCTTGTGCTGTTTTCGCACAGGTACACCCCCGAAACGTCCATAGGATGCAGACCCTACAGCCGTTTTCTTCGTAAAGCAACGGGTTCGCCCTGGTTCATTCGTAATAAAAACTTACACTTAGATTTGAAAATCCCCACCATTCAGCAATAATCATGAAACGCGCTTGCAAGCGTTTCTTTGATACCGCTGACAGCCATCGTAACCCTCTGGTTGTGAAGGCCGCCAGTTATGTTCCCTCTAGAATCAGTAAAATCCGCCGTCCAAGGCATGCACTGACCGACCCTGACGACCCCATTACCCTTCTCCAGGAAAGCAGTAAGGCCACCAGTACATTATACAGCAGACACAGACACAAATCCAAATTCCGATCTCGCCGCCGCGCCGAGGTCCTCCGCGTCCGCGTTCCTCCCCGATTAATTGCCCTCCCTGTCCCTTGATCGGATCCGCAGAGCCAGCTGGTGGCGTAGCTGAGCCAGTAGTTCTAAACTCCCCTTATTAATAATAATGAATCCAATTTGAACCAGCCTGTCCCCAACTTACTGTCCTCCCCCAGCGAACCCCTAAGCCGAGGTTCGTATCCCACAGGGGGTGCCCTTAGGTGATGGTCGCTTAGCTTGTAGCGATGGGCGTTGAATCAACGAACTAGTTGAATCAACCGTTGATCTCCTGTCAACGTATTAACGTTGACTGTTTATGAATCAACTAGTTGAATTCGTCAACGACGTTTAGGAATTTAACTCGTTTATTATTCAACTAAATTCGAGAACGTAAACGCAACGAACTAAGCAAATTAAAAAAAACTTCCGTTGAAAATTACATTATACATTGCGAGCGACGGTCATCTCATAGAATTTGAACTCTAAGTAACGAGTCTATGAGTTGATTTTTCAAAAAGTATTAAGGGAATGTCATCTAAGTAGAACCATCAATGAAACGTTTCATAATTGAACCAAATGTTTCTAAATTAGCATTTTATCAGGTCAGTAGAAGTAACTCAGACTCGTTCAACTCGTTGAACGTCGCGGCGTTGAATAAAAACCGTTGAATGAATGAACGGTTTAATTTGTACGTTGTCATTAGTGCACGTTAACTCGTTGACAAATTTAACTAGTTGATCAACTAGTTAACGAACGTAAATCAACGTTGACGTTTCGTTAACGGAAAAACCTTCAACGACCCATGCCTATTAGCTTGTAATTAATATTATGCCCCCTTTTTTTTTTTTTGAGGGTTGGATATCATCAAATAACTTTTCCCGCTCTGGGCAGAGCAGGAGGGCGTGTCAGACTCTTACTGACTAAAACCCACCCGTGTTCCTTCAGTTGCCTGTGCCAGGGGCCACGGTATCCCTCTCGGACTTTCCCGCAACCCTAGCAGGCATCGGCCCTAGCGGACCCCGTCATTAGTGCTGACATCTCTTTGAGGCGCGCGTGGAACACAACGCGCCGTCGACCTGGGCCTGGTCCTTATCGAACGGCTAGCTGCCCATTGCTCGCCGTTCGCAAGCCCACGCCTACGGTGGCCAGGAATCGGTCTGCGATTCCCGACGCCCAGGGCGTCTCCTGTGGCGGCTAGGGGCGTGAGGGCGCGAATTTTGCCTCTCCCTCACGCGTTCCGCCTCCTCCTTTGCGAACATTACTGAAGGAGGTGACGGCTTCCCAAGCCCTCTCGCTCCGTACCATGGCCTGGACCAGGGCCGGACGCGAGAGATCGCCAACGCCAATCGCCTCCACGAGGACACGGCGGTGCTCCGCCCAAGCCGGGCAGACCTCCACCGTATGCTCCACCGTGACCTCCGGGTGATCCACACAATGGTGACACCCGGGCGTTTCCTCCCGCCTTATCCGGAACAGGAACCTCCCGAAACGACCGTGTCTGGTGAGGACCTGCGTCAGGCGGAAGGTGAGGACGCCGTGGCGCCTCTCTAGCCACTCCTCAAAGAGGGGACTTATCGCCGCAATTGTGGCGTGCCCAGCGCTGGGTTGTGACAATCGCACTCTCCATGCCACCCCGAGATCCCGCCGGAGCTCTGTCCGCTGTACCGTGATTTCTCGCGGCAGCGGAGCTACGCTTACACTTAGGTGATGGTCGCTTAGCTTGTAATTAATATTATGCCCCTGGCTGGAGGCTTTGAGTTAGCTCAAAGGCACCACAGGAAAAAGCGGTTAAGCAGTGACGGCCTCTCAAGGCCAACTGCGAGATGCCATACATAAAAAAATAAAAAAAACAATATAATATAAAGGATTATTTGACGATTGTCATGAAAGCTGACCTAGAAAACTATTCTAATGCACACGCAGTGACTGTCAATTTCATTGTCTCACTGTCAATTTCAAAATCACGTCCACAGGTTTGTCGCTAATCGCTATCAATTTTAAGGTGCCGATATGGACGGATCGGTTAAAATCTGTGTGCAGACGTGAGTTTTTGAAATCGCCAGCGAGTCACTGCGTGTGTATCTAGCATTAGCCACTGAGTTTTTCTAAACAAACAAATATCTAAAAAAAGTACTCTTTAGTTTCTCTGTCTACGTCTGTGACAAACAGTATATTGCAAAGAGTATAGTAATATAGATGGGATGGGTATATTGTCTATTCCTACAAAAATGGCTCAAAAATTCAAAAACGGTGAAACTCTAAACATCTTAAGAATACCTACTACTTAACAAATAACAACCAATCGTTCTAACCTAGATAGAAACTCACATTGTTACAATGTTTTAGTTTATTTTTGTACAAATTTTTATCTTTGCCTAATGGATGACGGTTCTGAGCGTTGCAATACACAATACAGAAATGGATTGATTGACTCTTCAAGCTATATAATTTGTGGACGTAAGGAATGTCTAGGAACTAAAGGACAAGCTGATCTGTTCAGGAGTCATCCATTGGGTGGAAATATCCAACCGAGAGATGTGGAACTGATGAATGTTCAAGTATGCCCAATGTCGCCAGTGGTAAAGAAAATCGTTGCGCCTGCAGAAGAACAAGCCACCGACCCTAGGATTGCTAATCCGATTAGAGCCTACGTTGAACCATATTGTCAGGTAAAATTGGTAGGTTTTAATATAATAATTATATTATTATTACTTAACTAAAGAGGGAGGCCGTTGTAACGGTTTTGCCATAGCGCCGCTGCGCATAGAAGCTACCAACATGTCTCATACCATCATGAACAATCAGCATACCTAGATAAGACTCGAGCAAGCTATTTTTAATTAAAAATAAATTAAATAGAGTATCCAAAATTGAAATGACGACTCGGTTGGCGCAGTGGTTATAAGCGATTGACTGCTGCGTTACGTTTCGCGGGTTCGATTCCCGCACGGAACAAATATTTGTATGACCTGCAAGTAGTTATTCCGGGTCTGGCTGTTTGTGAATGTGAGTTTATTAAATGTTTGTAAACGCACCCACGATACAGGTGAAATTCCTAGTGTGGGGCAACGTTTTAAAAAAAAATGATTTCTTGAAGCATATTGTAAGAGTTTGTTTACACACTGGGTCATTCTTGGCCATCACTTGGTTGCGATAATTTTTTTTCAACACCTTTTTGAATGGTTTTAAGGTACCTATAGGTAACTTATACCTATGTAGTTTAGTTAATAAAACGGTATCTTCGACGAATAAAAAAACGACGAAGCGCTTCGAAATAAATAAATAATAAATAAATATCGTCTGACATTGCACACAGCACCATCTAGTTCCATGTTAAGCACTTAACACTTAAGGCTTGTGTTATGGATACCAGATGGTTGATAAACTACTTAAATACATTTTTTTTTTTGTAAATACATACATATTATAAATATACATCCATGACTCGGGTACAAATGTCCATATTCATCATACAAACATTTGCCCCTACCGGGATTCGAACCCAGGACCATTTGGTTTCGCTGACTACACTTAGCCACTGTAGCCACTACACCAAACGTGTCGTCAAATAAGGTAGGTAGTGCCCTTGCGCTTCGCTTGGCTCGTCTTGGCCGTGCCCCTGACATTGGTAAGTAGTGGGTGAAATATGTTTGAGAGCCTGTGGGGTCAGGCATGGTTTCTACTTTAACCAGTACCTACCTAATGGGCTTAGTTAAGATTTGGTTATTTTCTTACCTGGGCGAGGTAGGTCAATTAGAAACTCCCGGAATCCATGTCTACAACGTGTCGTTTAGCATCCTCGTCAAATTTCAGGAGGCTGTTATGAAAGACAAAAATAATCAAATAAAATTACGATCCTGCTCAATAATTAATACATACTTGTTTTTTTAGATATTTAAGTTTGACAGTGTTTTAGAATACTCCACTTTCAAAGAAATGAATCGCCCCGTGGCGTATGCGGTAGGGGCGTAGGGCGTAGGCAGTGTCGTACGACTATGTCGCTGTGTGCATGCGTTACAGTTACAGCGCAGTTACAGGGCGGTATCACACGGGCCCTACACATGCCGATTTCCGAAAAATACAAAAAATAAAAATTAATACCTACTTATTTTATTATTGATTCGTGTCGAGAATCATTAGCATAGTTATCTACCTACCTCCTCGAATTTGACGAGGATGCAAAACAACACCTTGTATATTGGCCCACAAAAATAGCTCTCGAGTCCGATCACTAAATCAATTAACCGCAAGCTCCACATTTGGTCCTGCCATAGCTCTTAAATTAATTTCTTCGAAAGCATTATCCGACAGTGGGTATACCCTACCTAGTCATCCAGTGGTGTTCTTGGGCAGAATCGAAGTCTTTTTATCACCGTAAAGCATAAGTTCGCGCGGTAGTTGCCGCCACACCTCTATACTGAATAAACGCATAGTGCGAGAAGTCATAATAATAGTTGTAACTTCTTACAGTGCCATTAATTTTTTTTTTTCAGGAGTCGATATACAAGCTTAAAGACAGCACAAGGAAATTATTATATCTACTGGACGACATTCAATCGAAAATATATTCAAAAGATTTTCCTCCACCAAACACAAACGAAATCAGTCTTGTACCGTCGTCGACAGCAGAATCTGCTGGTGTATGAATTTATTTTTCTTTTTTTGAATATAATTTTTTCAATGATATGAACTGAAATTGGTAAGAATAATCGCTACACTTAAAAAATAGAATACCTACCTAACTGTTTTAATAACTTAGGTATTTATTACTGGTGATGGTTTGCTAAATTATACTGGTGGTTATTTTCCAGAGTCATACGTTTCCAGAGTTCTCTTCAATTACTGACGCACCTGAACCGGCACTGAAATATTTAGAAACCCAAACTAAAGCATTAAATAATATTTACCTAAAGGTAAATCAATTATCTACCTAATTAATATATTCATGTTTTCTGTTCAAAGCATCTTATTAGTTACATTGAAATCAGTGATTGAGAAAAAGTACATCAGTTATACGAAACTGTCAAATTTCTCCAAATGATTTTAAACCTTACAGTGTAGAGGGTTAAGTTCAAAATCGAATGAAAAAAATTACAGTTTATCAAGTGGTAACTTTATACTACTTCTGTTGTAGGACGACGAGGATGATTGTTCAATATTCAAAAGGCTAACGAGGAAGTGTAATTGTTTAAACCAGCAAGAATACAACGACTTTATGATTCATTTCAATGAGGACACTAAATACTCCACAAGCACTATTGGTGAAATTATAAAAAATATACGCATTCTGAAGAAATTTCTTTACATTGGTGGCACATATACGAAAAATGCATTGATATTTTTAAATGAGGTAACTACCTTCTTTATGCTTGGTTGGGGGTGATATCATCGTGATTTGTTTGTATTCGTTGCAATGACAAATCTAACGAAACTCAATACACGATAATATTCAAAACCTTTGACACAGTTTACTTTCAGCCTAAGGCCCTTTGTAGAACACGGCACGGTTTCTTTACGATACGGCGAATAAGCCGCGCCGCGCCGCCTTAGAAAAAAATTATCTGTCATAAAGCTTTCATAGTGATCCATACAACACTGACGACCGTGCCTACACACCGCACACGGCGAAGAAACCGTAGTTTTTCACGGCAAGAATAACGTGTGTACGAAGGGCCTAACGGTTTCAAATTACTTGCTGTGCCCATGGACCTATAAAAAAATACCTTTTTTATAGGTCCATGGCTATTTATTAAATACCGGTAAAAATGGGGTGAATAGGGATGCAAGGGTGAATCGGAACAAAACTTTAAAATGGATTTTAACGTTGAAATAATATAAGTAGTTTGTTGCCAACAAGGGCACTTTATCGTTAATCATAATTTACTGTATTGTGATCAACGATAAAGTGCCCTTGTTGCCACATTAAGAGTCCTTTTTGGCATCAAACTATATTATTTCAACGTTAAAATCCACTTTTAAGTTTTTTCCCAATTCACCCCTGTATATCTATTCACCCCGTTTAACGGTAATAATTATTAATAGTACATATTAAATTAGTCGAAGCACAAACCCCCCCTTCAAAATTACGCATACACCTTCACGCAACAATCTTCAAAATTAGGTACCTACGCATACCTTCTTCCGCTTTGGTATCTACTGTTTTACATCGGAGTCCCCAAAGGCTCTATTCTGACACTTTTATTCAGCTCGCGCGACATATTCTTTTATCCATGTGTTTTGAACATAATAATGTTAAGCATTTTGATAAGCGAATTTTATTATCCAATTTATTTCATAATTTTATTTCAGGGCTTAGAAAAATCAGCGTATGCAGAGAAGGTAGAAATAACGCAAGGTTGTTCGCACTCAGACGTGTGCAATGTTTTTGAAAACCACTCCATAGTGATTATGTGCATATCTTGGCCTTGTAGGTATACAAACTATGGAGATAACTTCACTCAGGTAGGATTTTTTTAAATTGCTGGTTTACTCGCGTTTAGTTTCTTCTTGCTTCACTTAATTAGAATGTTTAGGTACGCACGGCTACTGATCAAGCTATATTTTTCCAGTATAAGCTGATCTCGCATTGTTTAGGATTTCCTTACAATGAGAGGTCAGTGTAAACTGGAAAAATATAGCTTGATGTGTAGCCGTGTGTACCTACATAATACGATATCCAGATTTTCCTAAAGAAACTAAATTTTTATATCATTTAACATTTCAGAATTTAGCAGCATCATTTTTGCACAAACTGGCCCAGTTGGAAGAGGGACGACGTTACCTGAAATACACATCAAAATTAACGTACGATATTAAAAAAGTTTTAAGGAAAAGAGGGTCGCATTTAGACGTAGATACTAAAGAATCTTTAAAAGCCACATTAAATCTGATTCATCCACCAATGACTCAAAATATTACATACCACTGCAGGCAAAATAACGAAGGTAAACTAAAGAACATTTCTACCGAGAACAACTGTACCAAAAGTAGAAAATCTCTGGAGTCCAATGTTGGAGTAAACACTGATGGGAAAGATTGTTCCCATCTATACCAATTACTTTAATTGGTGGACATTAGGGAATTTGGATATGTAGGTAAATTCCTGAGAATAATTGTTGATACAGAGTGTAGAATTTCTACTATTAGATTGTGATTTTCAGGTAATTTGAACGAAATAATAAATGCTCTACAACAATTTAGAAAGTATATGACATTAGCTGAAGTTTTTACGCATTTAGACTTATTATGCAACTTCACTAATGCAGGAAAAGACAAAACAGATTTAACATTGCACTTGCCTAGTTTGCTGCCCCTGTTCAAACAAATGCTGAAAGAGTATGACTATAGTGAAATTAATATCATAATAACAAACATTCTAAACAATATTGTCTCTAAGAATATGTTAAAACAAAAACAACAGGAAGAGGATGGGTCTAAAAGAATGTTAGTGGCAGAAACAACTACAGAGGTATTGCACTCAATTAAAAATATTTGTACTTTTTGCATCACTTATGACCTTTATAAATATGATTAAAAAATTTTAGCCTGTTGAGATGATGAATCAATTTACTCAAGGGCCACAAGTGCAAATGCATATTAAAAAGGCATATAACAAATCAAAACTATACTTGGGGTCTACTAAATTTCGTCAAGCATCAAGACGCAAAGGTATAATATTGTGTATAACTATATTATAAAGTATTGGAACAACAAATAATTAACACTTCACTGCTATGTTTGCTAGATAGTATTAGGATAAGATACCTATAGTATTAGGATCCTATAGGTATCTTAGATACCTGCTTTAGTTTCAGAATTTGCAAATGCTAATCACCTGATTAAACCAAAAACGTTTAGTGCCAAGCAGAATTTTGCCACAAATCATGATGATATCTAAAATAAGACCAAGAGCAGGCCCCACAAGTATTTTTTTTTTTTACAGATGGAAAAGGTATTATAGTGGTACCAGTTGAAAAAAAAAAGAAGACAAGTTGGTAAAGACCTTTATAATACCAGTGACAATAATTATTATGTACCAGCCCTCGTAAATCTACAATAACAAAGATAAATTAAGTTTAACAAATCTGTGTATAAATATTTGATGACTTATGTAATATTTTACATATTTACCATAGTTTTCTTTAACATAATTTTACATGTTTTGTGCAGTTTTCTTTAATATACAATTTGTTTTAAACACTCAAAACGGAAATATATATTTCAGTAAATGCATTTGGAATGATTATTGGTTAAAACATATTTTTGGTACACTGGCAATGTTATTGCATTATCAAAATAAACTTATTAAGTAAGCAAGAGTAAATCATTAAATTAATAGCCCTTTCTATATGATCTAAATAAAAAATGTTTTAACAATTCACCACAACATCATGTCCTTGTATAAGACCAAAAATAAATAAACCTGTCAATGAATAAAACTGCACCAGATCACATTAACAGTTAGTCAAACTGACTATCATCATATTGGCCATTATAACTTTTGTGAGATCTGTCATAGAGTCCTACTGTTCTTTTATTAGATGGAACGGGAGCACTTTGTCTGAACAACATTGCCAACAAAATATAAAACCCTCCAACAATTTTACTAAAGAAATCTAATAACCCAAGGAACATTGGTGTGGAGTTTTTTACTAAAAGAGAGAATTCTCTTATCAGGGCTAAAATAAAGTTTCCAAGAAAATTTACAAATGAAGTACTTCCTGTGAAGATTGCAATAACGAAAGCAAGCAAAAATGTTACAAATTCCTTCACATTGCTTATAGATAAAGCACCTTTAAGAGTCTCAACAAAATCAGTATAGGTTTCATTGAGAGCAGCAACACTACTTTCTAGTTTCTTGTCAGTGTTTACGGTAACATTAGCTATCTTTGCTGTGCCAGTTAAAATTGGTTCTACTTCTAAAAATGCATCAGAAATATGTCGCAAACATTTCAAAGTAACCATGACTTCACCATCCCTGAATTTCAAACTCTTGATTTGGAACCAAAAGGGGCCGAAGGGTTGGTTATCTATCTCTGTCCACAAGCAGATGCCGGGCGTATATCCCAAGGATTCTGTATCTGTGATACCTATCCAGTGCGCATTAGGACAAATCGTAAGCAATTTATGCTGCACATCAAACAAGTCCTTCTTTAATGTCACTTCTGCGGCGCTAATTATAACTACGTCACGGTATCCAATACGTTTGTCCGCAAGTCTCCTTTCTACGTAACGGCCCAAGAAGATGCGTGACTTCAATCTTTCTTTGAGATAATTTTTAATTTTTGTCGGTTCGGTGTCATCTTGGCTGTCGCATTGAGACGTCGCTACTGACGAGTTCAATGATAAACCCTGCCGCACAACACTCATTTTAGATTTTTGATAAAATTGTTTATAATAAATTGTATAAAATAGAAAACCAAAACAACAAAGGCTTCTTGCCTTTTTAGGAGATTTTGACAAGTTGAAGATATGAATGATTTGATTATCAACCTGACAAAGACATCTACGTTCCTATTTACATCTTGAAAAATATTGACTGTTGGCCTACTTTTAGCATCACCACAAACACCGGGGTCAATCGGTCCTGTGCTGCACCTATTTACGTAATATTTTGTATTTTATTCTTTTCACAAGCATAATAAAATAATAAAGTCTCTTTCTACTAAGATGTATGATGCAATATATTCGTTCGTGTACCTATATTTTGTGTCAACTGGAACGACATTATGACATGACAGACATGACAGAGATGGGTGCGTTCGGAAATCGTTTCAGTTTATTGCACTACGAACGTACGATGGACAGAAAGAAAGACTTCGTGTGATCGGTACGTAGACAGAGAAACTAACTCTGTCTACGGATCGGTACGATGTCTCCAGTACCTACCCTATATACACACATCAAAACGCACATTTACTAAATGGGTGACATAACTAAAAATCACTGCAATAAGTATACAGGTGAACGCAGCAAATTTGATTCTTTTTGCTATTTGCTACTTACACAACATTACACTAAAGCCTAAAAATGAGCTAGAAAGATGTGACTATAATATGCTTCATCGAACCTTTACTGCTAATTTTACTCTTTTTTTAAATCATCATACCCAAAATTGCTCTTTTTGAATTATCCTGCAACGGGTTTGGGGCCCAATCAGTTAAATTTCTGCCATACTTCTGAGTGGAATCAATACAAAAGAACGTTAATATGGCTCAAATGCCGTCTTCTCTAGACGGCATTTGAGCCGAGAGGAAGTTACCAGAGCCGTGAGAATGTTGGAAGCTGGTTCTCGGCAACGTGGTGTGGCAATTGCTCTGGGCACTACGTAGAAGAGTGTTATAAGTCGACTTTGGACACGTTACTGCATCACTGGCAGCGTGGCAAAACGACATGGAGGACGAGCTCGCATCACTACACGCAGACAAGAGCGTTACATACAAATTAGGAACTGCTCGACGATATCGTACTTACAATCTCTCTTCAGGGATATTAATAAGCGATCAAAAAATCGCTAGTCAACCTCCGTTCCCGAAGGCCGCTACGTACACCACTTATTGAGCCCCACAATCGCAGATCCCGTTTACAATGGGCTCGTGAACACAAAAATTGGGCAGAAGAAGAGTGGCGTTTTGTGTGTTTTTCACACAAAACGCCACTCTCGTACCGACGAGGCCAGATGCTAGACGTACCTACACGGAATTGGAGGACCCCTGGATGCCAAGAACGTTTAAAATCATGCCAGAAAGTCCATGCATACAGTTGTGGAACAATCATATGTATTTGGATCGGCGGAAGAACCGAACTGATATGGATCAGAGACAATCTCAATGCACAGATTTACGCTGAAACGATTTTATAAGATGTTATTCCTTTGCGGACCCAATATGGTGCTTCAATTCTGCTTATGCATGAAACCTGCATAAACGTAAAACGTGTGCGTAATGTGCAAAATGCACGTCCACACACTGCCGGTCATTGCAAACACACTTGCCGCAGCTAATATTAACGTCCTACCATGGCCTGCTCAATCGCCAGACTTAAATCCCATTGGGCACGCATGGGACATGCTTCAAAGAAGAGCACTGCCAAATATGGATGCCGTAGGTACTCACACCAGAAAATCTTTTTCACCTGTTACAACGGAAGTGGGCGGCCATCCCGCATATTGAGTATGCCGAATCGCTGCGATTGTGTTGTCGCGGCATCTACAACGCCACAGGCAAAGTCCGCAGCATACTCGTAGTCACGTCACGCAAAATCCTGTTATCGAGCAAGCAGAGTTTACCGTGCAACTAGCATTGTATACAACGCCCCGACAGCGACATCAAGCTTTGTGCAGTTGCCCACCATCACAACACCCGTTTGGTCGGACGATCTACCCTTTTCTATGGAGGTATGAGCGAACTTTACACCCTGTTTCTCATACCTCTATATTATTATACGCGTTAACGGCGGAAATACAGACTACTATTTGTTTATTTTACGCAATAACTTTTCAACGCCACGGACAGTATAAAGTTCCAGATTTGCGTGCCCTCAGCGCCACGACTTCATTAGCTCTTTATTTTAACTAAGTACACTGGGCAGCAAAGAAAGTAGGTCGGTAACAAAAACTTCAATAACTTCCAAAATATTACAGCTAGCTTTATGACTTGTATTGTAGAACATTTTATAGTTACCTTAGGTAGGTTAAATCAATGTCAATAAAGCTCAAGTTTATTTTGAATAAAAGTGAGTTAAGTAAAAATGAAAATGTTCACTAGTTTTAGATTTGCTATTTGCTATGTGCTACGGTGTCAAATATGCAATTTTTACACATTTTTTATTTTGTATTGCCTCCACGAGCTGTTAATACAGCTGTTACACGGTTTGGCATTGCTTTTCACCAGTTTTCTGAGTCAATTGCTGAGGAATATTCTCCCATTCGTCTATCAGTGCTTCTTTCAGTTTACGAATCGTGATTGAAGGGGAATTTCGCTGGTGTGCACGTCGTCCCAGGCATACTCGACGGGGTTCAAGTATGGGTTGCGTGCTGGCTACTTCATGCATGTGATAGTGACATATTCAAGTTAGTCAAACACTCCGAACTGTATGGAGACTAGCGTTCTCTTGCATAAAGATGCCATTCTAGCCCCTATTTACTAAAAATGGGCGAACATACTTATTAAGATTTCATTCCGTATGTTTCTGCAGTGAAAGTGCCATTTTCTATTATCACTAACACAGTGCGGCTTTCGGAAGAAATTCCAGCCCACACTTGTATGGAGCCTCTTCCGTATGGCACTTCCTCTTCAATGTAAGCTTGGTTATAGCGCTCTCCTGGTCTTCTGTAGACTCTTTGCCTCTCATCGTGCGTGTATAGTATGAATATGAACCTCGACTTGTCCGAAAACATTACTCTTGCCCAGTCATCCAGAGTCCAATTCATGTGTTCTCTAGCGTAACTCAGCCTTGAATTTCGATGCTGCCTTCCGAGTTTTGGACCATTTGCAGATCTAAATGGCTGCAAATTTACTTCAGCAAGACGCCGCCTCACTGTACGCGTGCTCGCATTGCTCCCTCCAGCACGTAGAAGGTGGTTTTGAGCTCAACAGCCGTTTGAAATCCGATTTCCCAACATTGTTAACACCACGTAGGTATCGATTCTCCCGCGCTGCCGGGTTGTCGTGCACCTTGTTCGGCCTGTTCCTGGTCTGCAAATATTGGATCCAGTCTCTTCAAATCGCTGGGAGTAAGTGATCTTTGAACGGTTGGTAGCGACACTGTATAACGCTGACTACGCCCGTCTTCAAGCATTGTCAGAATTCTGGTACACTCTTCAGGGGTTATTGGCATGTTCTTAATTGAATTTGATCAGAATATCCTGCACAAGATGCACATTCCTGCACAAGAAATGCCATATTTTTATAAACAGAAACAAAAGTAAAACAAATAGTTTCAAAGTTGTCCAAACGAGAACAACCAGAGATAATATGTCGAATGGACTCACCTGGACGGTAGCATGCCCGACATATTATACATTACATAATATTTATTATTTTTATTATACATATATACACAGTATACATAATTATAGCTCATGGAAAGCGTTCGGTGACGATGACGCGAGTTCCATGATTTTTGTTCACCCAAAAAATCATCTGCGCTTGTTTTTGCTTCCTCATATTTTGTGCGGAATTTGTTGTTTTCCGAGTATCTAAAAAAAGTACTCTGTGTTTCCGAGTGTTTGTTTTTCTCCGTATACGTTGAGTTGAGATTTTACTGATGATTCATTAAAAGTATTAATTTATAGTTGGTGCAGGTCAGTCAATCGCATTTTAACCGGACAATTAAAACATGATGGAGAAAATAAAATATACTTCAGGACTATACTGCTTACTAATACTACTAATCCATTCAAAACATCTGTAGCTATTTATATGTAGGTACCTATAGATTGGTAATTAGTTCCTGTTCTGAAATACAGACGGCGCTTAAAACTGCCATGCTTATAAGATTCGAGAGAGGACTCTCTTTACCTGTATTACTTATTTATTACTCTTTGCGTACCTACAGATGTCTAGGTCACTTTGGCATAGTGCAGGACTGTATCGGTAAATGCCTTCTCAAGTACCTATATCTTCATCATTATGACTGAGTGACTCGTCATTGCGTTTTCGCTTCAAGTATGTAATTATAAAAATGTAGATACATGAATTGCATACAAATCACTACTTGACAGGAGAGGTTCGTTTAACAATCTACGCAGTTTAGCCAACTAATGTACTTGCAAAGAACAACGGCTTGCGCGGGACAAACTATTCAGAATGTCCTTCCTGACTGGTAAACGCTACCGTTACATGAGTAAAGAAAAGAACAGAGACAAAGCTTTATAAAAACAGTGCAGTGATAGGTACGCTGCTACAAGTGTGTTATAATTTAAATACTGCTTTCCATTAGAGAAAACACTTTAACACAATGAACCATTGAAAAATTCTGCCGCATACGATACCAGTCCTGTTTTTTTTTTCCTAACTATGGCATCTCGTAGTAGACCTAGAGAGGTCGTTACTACTTAACCGGACTATCCTGTGGTTGCCTTAAGTGAAACTCAAAGCCTCCAGCCAGGGGCGTATTATTACATACTAAGCGACTATCACCTAAGGGCACCCCCTGTGGGGTACGAACCTCGGCTTAGGGCGTCGCTGGGGGGGGGACAGCAAGGTGGGACAGGCTGGATCAGATTTTTCTTATTATTAAGCTTGATGAGGTCGGCGTTTCCTAATTGACTATCTCTGAGAAGAAACGCCGAAATAAACTCAGAGGTCACAGTCGGGGGGGGTTTATATTTACGGGCTCAGCTACGGCGCGGGCTGGCGCTTCGTCGGGCAAGGGTCGGGGGGGACGATTAAGTCGGGGGGTTCGCGAGGTACCTCGGCGGCGAGGACGGAATGACGGTTTGTGTAATTTGTGCACTGTACTGGTGGCCCTATTGCTCTCCTGGCGGAGTGTTATGGGGTCATCGGGGTCGGTGAGGACATGCCTTGGGCGGCGGAGGTGGCTGATTTTAGAGGGGACATAGCCTGCGGCCTTGACAACCAGAGGGTTGCGATGTTTGTCGGAGGTGTCGAAGAAACGCTTGGAGTTGCGTTTCATGAACTGATGGATAGTGGGGATTTTGAGATCTAGGTGGAGTATTTCGTTACGGACATACCAGGGGGAACCTGTTGCCCTACGAAGGACACGATTTTGTAGGGCCTGCAGCCTATGGATGTGATGGGGTTTGGCGTGTGCGAAGACTGCACTAGCATAGGTCATGATTGGGCGAATGCACGCTGTGTAAATGCGTAATTTACACCTGAGGGATAGTTTGCTGCGTGCATTCAGAACGAAGTGGAGTCTACCAAGAGCGAAGGCGGCGCGCGAGCGGGCCTTCCTTATATGCTCTGCGAAGGATAGGTGCTCATCGAGGATGACACCGAGGTATTTGGCTCGCTTCTCCCAAGGGATCGGCTTGCCTGACATAGTGATCGGTTGGGGGGATACATACGAAAATAAACGTTGACTGAAGTAAAGAATTTTAGGTAAAAAAAACACGGAATAACTAAAATGAAAGAAAGAATGCCCATAGATATTTTAATTTGAAATTGCTCTGAGTGCCAAGGACTTGAAGTAAAGTCAACAGATGACGTCATTAAACAATTAATATAGATGTAGTTACCACATTTCTTATAGCTCTAATTGAGTTATGCATTTGTTTCTTTATACTGGTTTCTCTTACTAACGATGAGCTGATACACCATGGGCGCCAGCAGGATCATGGCAATATTAATTGTGTGTTAAGAGCGAGCGAAGCGAGCATTCAAATTTGAGCACCCAGCCGCGGATAGGTTTGGATTCCCCCTTGGGTATCACTGAGTATATTTCAATTCATGATTCATGTGCAGAGACCTCAGCTAAATGGAAAGGATAAGTACTAAAAATAAAACAGACCGTAATTTTATAAAATTTGTACAATTTAATTAAATTGATACTGACAAAAATTTTAAAAGAAGACATGTAAGTACCTTTTTATTAGGTATTAAAATATGATCTGACTTCTGAGTACCTATTTATAAAATGTCTCCTAGCTAAAGGTATTTAGACAAACTATAATATTTTTACTCATCAAAAGCCTCTCTAAATATCGTCTCGGAACACTAGGTCACATATTCAATAATAATAATTTTAGAAGTCCAGTTAGTTATGTCTTTTAATTTAAAATGCAACAAGCTTTCCGAATAGGTAACTTTATTATAATATTCTTATTCAAAACAAATGAACAAACATAAAAGTCTGTTCCAATAGACTTTAGGGCACTTAATATCTTTTTTACTAAGGATATTTCTGTATTTATCAACATTAAGAAAATATGTATTTCATATATTTTCTATACATATTATTATATAAATAGCTAGAATACGTCAGAATTGTAAGTATTCTGTACAATAAAATACGCCCCATTACACAAGTCAATATACCCATTTGAGGAAAATTAAAAATAACGTAATTAAATAACAATATAAGGTACTAGCATCGTACAAGCACAATTTTTTAATATAATTTATTGAAATGTAGAAGCTTACTCTATTACAAAATAAATAGTTTGTAGGTGGCTATTAAAAATGTTAACCTACCTACAATCAAAACATTACAGGAACAAAACATGTTCTATCGTTATTGCGTCGGTAAACTAAGAAAAATACTATGTACTTCTAATTACTTTATATACCAAGTTCGTCGGCAAAACAAACGCTGCCTTTTGAACGGCTAGGAATCTGTTATAATATAATTATATGACTAAACCATGTCGAGCTTACTAAGGCTTGTTTACGCATATCGAGTTATTTACTTACTTACCCCCTTTTGGTAAAACTTTACTCCGCTTTTATTAATAAGGGGGTTGGTGTACGTAGTGATAGTAATTATTGTAATGAAATATTGCATTCACTAATTAGGCATAATTTAATGAGTTTTATCATGTCATGAGTAATAAAACAGCAATCTTCATTTTTAAGTTCACAAACAAGCCATAATATTCGCATCAGCGCACGTACGATATAAAAGATAGAGGTAGTAAGTAATACAAAAAAAAACATCTTGCATTCTGTGTACCAACTTCGTAATGTTATTTCAACTACACAAGTAAGGCTAAGCCTACAAAAGATAAAAATAAAGTACTTTTACTCTTACCAAAAGTCTTAACTCAAATTGCAATCTTCATAACAATCGTATTAAAAATTTTAAGCATTTAAGTTTATAAGTACGACAAAGTTCAATATTATCTACACTTTTTAAGAATACGTTGACAAGATGATAATATGTTGACTAATTTAAAAAGACGGAGTAAAACCTGCAATATATACGTAAAAGAGCTAAGGACCTTCCTCTTACATTAATGTAAACTCATTGCGGTTTACGAATGCTTAGCTCGATACAAATCACAATTCCTCTAACTAGCAATGAGTACCAAAAGTGTACTCTCCATTTTACTCCTAAGAAATATATAATACCACAGTAAATCTTCTGCATATTTATACATTCACAACCACATTTATAAACTCCATACTAACTTCGTTGTGAACATAAGATTGCAGACTGTTAAGCATTGTAATAATAAAATAAAATTATTTAATTCTCATTCTCAAAATAAGATATCATAAGGATCATACAGTCAATTAAAGTCACAGCACCCTGTGCAATATTAGGCCTTAATAAATTTTCACAAACAAAATAAAATCAATATTGCATTTATTCCTAATGGCACCTAAGACAATGTTATAACAAACTAGTCTAGACACAATAGTGTTTCATTACATTTGACACAGCCCAGGGAAGGACATGAAAACAATAAACTTAACTAATAAATATATCAAACATTCGAGTCGCACCATCTCGCTTGCAAAACAAAACCGAATGCCACATATGCACCAATTTGGTTCACGTTCAGTACGTGACGATAATAAAGAATCGTCGAAACCGCTTTTCTGCGTCAAATCCTTGGAACAGGAGTTCTGAAAGGCGTTAATCCGCCAGCAAAGCTATGATTTTTAATAATTTCCCGGTAATTAACCCGTGATATAGTTATTTCACGATAAGAAAACCGTGTACACTCGCTAGGAACTTGTCAAAGTTATCTTGGAAGCGGAGTTTGTGGGTTCTTACCCCGTCGAAGAGGACTCCGTTAGTGAGTACGCCGAATGCCTCTTCCAGTCGGGGTACGTTCGCGGGATCGTTGACGGCAAAAGCTTCGATGAGCTGTCTCGCTAACCCTTCAAGTAAGGCCGGCTTCACACACGTGAGTGAATAAATGGCCGCTCCAGCCGCGGGAATGGAATCCGGCGGTATTTCCATCTTAATAATGAGCATGAGTAGTAATTCGGCAAGAGTGAGTAAGGACAGCGCGTAGGGATTGTCGTCCCCTAACGTTCTCACTTTGTTGGAGAGTCCGACTATAGTGTCGCAGCATAATGTGGAAACATCGCAGGATACAGCGGTGAGACCCACGCGTAACGCCGTCACTACCATGTTAAAGTCGTCCAGGGGCAAATTGGTAAGCTAGAAAAGAAAATAGAAGCAAATACGTAAGCATGGTAATTGCCTTAACGCTGTCACCGTAGACTAAGTTAGTACGGGAGAAATTATATCCCAAATAGTGTCAGCAAATGTTTTAATTTCTGTTTCTACCTGGCTCCGAGTTAGGATAAGGAAACTATTAATTGCAATATTATTTTGTATAGCGTTTTGGACTGACATTAAAAGGGACAGGGACATTGTTGATAACATTTAATTTTGTGAAATTGGATTAAAAACAAGATGGCGGCGTTAGTTCCGATTTTGACCACGCGCCGAAGATCCTTGACAAAAGATCCTGGTACAGCTATAGGTATGTACTTACTTGATCAGCGTTATCCAAGTCTCTCAACATTCTGTACGCGTGTTGGGCCAGGGTGGGCAGGGCCAGGAGCGGCGGAGTGATGAGCGGCAGCAGGAGGCGCAGGCCGCGCGCGCACGTGTCGCCCACGCCGCGGTCCGCGCCCGAGCGGGCGATGCTGCAGATTACTTCCATTAGGGCGCAAATGTCCTGGAAATATTACTAAATTATTCATTTTTCATTTCATTTATTCCTAGCATAGCATAGCAGGGTTCTCAAAACGAATCATTTTATATAAGTTCCCATAAGGTACAAGAGGCAGAGGCTCATTTTTAAAAAGCATCCCGAAATGTGGATGACTGTATAGAACTCGCGAGTCGCGACGAGAAAAGGCAAACTTTTTAAGAGAAAAAAAAATTGGGAGAGACCATAACATTGTTAGACAGTGGTCAGCTAAAATGCCATTTTGCTCAAATTTAAGACGTACAGCGAAATATTCAACCCTTTTTCAGCTTCAAAAGGAAGTCCATAGACAAGTTACCTCATACACTTCTTCCTCAGCATCTTGCGGAATACTCGATATTTTACCGGAATTCCACCTCATGTACACTTCAAACGTTGTGTTACATATTTCCAGGAATCTGTGAACAGTAGTCTTAGTCAGTGCCAGGTTGCCCGGGAAATTTGAATTGCAGGTCTGTGTCAGGTTGTACATCGAACAAAATATGATTCATGACCGTAACAAGTATACATTTACAGAATTATAATCATAAATGTCATCAATACAACCCTAAGCTCTTATAATAATATTGAATGACAATTTCATAAAATATCAATCAATAGAATTATAGGAATTTCGCGGGAAACTTGGCGCGTCCTCTTAGTTCAAAAAGTAGTATTAAATTTTCTATTGTTTTTTTTTTGCAAGAAAAATGGCAAGTATTGATAATAAGGAATGTGACTTTATTAATTCTTATGTACTTTCTAAGTTTATCTTTACCTCGGTGAACGAAAATATCGTAAGTTAACCTGTACTTATGCTCAATATAAGCCTGAAATCGCCAATCCGGATTAAGAAACCGTTGTGATCAATGCTCAAGTCTTCTCTGTATTAGAAGAGGCCTTTGCCCTGCAGTGGGACCGTAATAGGCTGGTATTATTTAATTTAATTAATAATATCAAAATTATCAATAATAATAAAAAACAGAATTATTAATAATAATAAAAATCAGAATTCTTAATAATAATAAAAAAATCTGAATTATTAATAATAATAAAGAAACATACTTGTTCACATTCTGCGGCTGTACTGAATGCAGCATCCTCTTAGCGCTTTTAGCGAGTAAGTTCAACGCTGGCAACACTACTCCTGGATAATTGTGATATTTAAATAGGATCCCAGGTATCTTATCTAATGCACCAATTAACATCATGAATTGTTCGTCCATTGTTCCGACCTGCGAAGTGAGAAATTCGTAAATTAATAATAATAAAATTACTGTGTTGTAAGTTTGTAACACGAACGTCACTGAGCTCACAGAATTCTGTGGATATGAAAGTTTACCGCACGATATGTACTGTATAAATTTTGATAATCGACTTTATTTAAAAAAACCGGGGGTGCTACAGGGGATAGGCTTGTGTGTGCCAGATGGGTACGTGCAGCGCCGACGACGGCCCAACTAGTTCGCGGGGCCGCGCGGTCGAACTAAATTGTTAGACCACGTCCCCCTGACGCGAACAATGCGCACTGGCGGGAAAGTCCGAAGGGTTACCGTGGCTCTGGCACCGGCAACTGAAGGAACACGGGTGGGTTTTAATCAGTAAGAGTCTGATACGGCCTCCCGCTCCGTCCAGAGACGGAGAAGTTATTTGAAGTTTACCAACACTAAAAAAAAAACACTAAATTTGGTTGCCGATAGAATGGATCTTTTCTCATGTTCACTGAGCGAGTTCGCAAGGGTAACGTTGCACGTTACACATTATGCTTTTAATTTGTAAATCTTGTTTGGCATGAATATTAATATGTTGTACATTTTATTTCATGAATTGTTAATTAACTACACTACCGAATTGGGAGGTGAGTGGTAGCGTATGTATGTACATAAATAAATAAAATTTATAAAAAATTTGTAAGTAGGTTTGTACAAACACTTTAACACATCAATCATATTTTTTAAACTAGATGAGGTCAGCGTTTCCTATCTGACTACTCTGAGAAGAAAGGCCGAAACAAACTCGTCTCTTTTAAAGTCCAGACATAATGTTGGTCAGATCATGTGAAGACTATCCTGAGAGGCTTTCACATGCAACCTCCACAAGTGTTCTATAAGTTGATGGCATGGATTATGAGATGAACACTATGTCACATTAATTAGAAGAATAGGAAAAAGGATAAGAGAGTCAGCTGGGAGAGCTGACAGCCCCCGTCCAATGTAAAATAAGTAGTTTTATGACAGAAATATGAATCCGAAGTTTATATTTAAACTTTGCCTTTTATTGATCCCTGTAAATTACATTTACAGAAATCTAACAACAACCGTTGGGCAGTAGCCCACCGGACACAACACCTGCTAGTAGAAAGAACCTGCCTTTTCAGTGGAGGAACATCACGCCTAGATCCTCCACCAACACAATACCATGATTATTCACGAGGTTTAAATAGGCTATTTACGTGAAACAACCTTGGTTCCATAATTTGCCAGCAATGTTTGCCTACATAAATTCTTTTCTCGCCAAGACAAACTCCGAACTACAGTTAAACCAGAAAAGATATGCGCTTCGGTAATCTTCGTGTTTCCGAACTCACACGAACGTAGCGCCAGAGTAACCCCTCACAGAGTCAAAGATTCTAAGTAGTGCACCTCAGAACAATAACTAAAGCATAGAAGGAAGCTAAATTTAACTAATATAGTCGTCTCTGTTTTCTTACACACTCATAACAGCATTAGAAAGAGACAGATGTAGGTTGCTCAAAATGCAAATCGTCACAAAGCAAACGTCAATTGGGCTACCCTGGCTACCTTTATGATACTAAGTTTAAAAGCTACTTAACGTCTCAGGTTTTTGTCTATGACTTTGTCGCATTTTTTCGTATAATGCTTATGGGCGCATGAGAGTTGAAGTGCTTCGTTGATTTTACGTGTTTTAGTAAAAATTGTACAAACTTAATAGTGATTTAGTGTAAATCGCAAAGCTTAAAGATTAAATAATGTCCTGCATTATAGTGGGATGTAAATCACATTCATCCCGCAAAGAACATGATGCGGAAATCATAAGCTTCCATCGGTAAGTAATCAAATATGGTCATTTTATCGGTTTTGTATTCTCACTGTAGGTTATTTTGGCATTTTTTCAAATTATTTGAGCTTAGTGTACACGGCAGTGTTTTGAAATCAATATTTTATGCAATTAAATAATTCGATTCTAGGGAAAATATAAATTTTTAATCGGCATATAAATATTTTGCAATAGTGCTTGCAAAAATAAACTATCGATAGAATATCGATAGAACTAGCGTCATCTAAATTATTACATTATTTTTCTTTACACGTAGTTTTGGGAAGGATTAAATATTTAAGAGTGAAATAAATACCTACGGTCTTGCCAGCAAATCGTACGTATGAGTAATGAAATGACAGTGGTCAAAAATCCGTGTGGCTCATGGTATAATAATTTAAACTACGTGTGGCTATGATTTTTTTTGTCATTTTCAGATTTCCCTCCGATATATGAGGCAAAATGGATCAACGCTATTGCACGTAACTACTGGGAATGGAAAAAAAACATCGTATTTGTTTCAAACATTTCAGCGATGACTGCTTTATTAAAATATTGCTACCAACGTCAATTTTTGATGATTTACTCGAACATTCATTCGATAATGATGTATTGGATGATCATAGAAATTTGTTGATTAAATTGATAAGCAAAGAATATTTAACAATTAGAATTCATTAGATCGCAAAATAATTATCTTCTCCTGTAGAAAAAGTAAGGACATTCTAACAAAAACTATAATTTTTAAAAGACAGTGATTAAATTTTATTTGTTACTTGTTCCGTGGCCAATCGCTCTTAAGCGAATAAAATTATTTAAGCGTTTTCTTGGTAATTTCAATTTGTTAAAAATTTATCCTGTGTTTATAAATAAATAAGTTGATCAGACAGAAGTGAGTTCTTTATTTCACCTTAGCATATTTTAGATTTAATGCCAAGGAGCGATACCATAAACTAAGAAGTCGATATCGGTATTTATTTTATGCATAGTCACATCACTAGCTAATACTATTTTGTCTATGACAGCGTACACTTCAAATGTCCTAAAGCGCCTTCCATGCTTTAGTTATTGTTCTGAGTAGTGCACCTATCATTGCGCGTTTGTATTAGGTTTTCTCTGCGTCGGGTTATCAACTCCCGTCGCAGATCGTCATTTGTCACTCAAAAGTTTAGACGTTTTAGGAATCGCATAGATTTGTTATCTATTATTTTGTAGATAATCATGGTAATACAAAACAGGCAAGTACTTCCATGGTTGTCACAACTCTATATTACATCTCACCGTGGCACGTTCGTGTTTTCGAAGATATATATGATGATTTCTGAATCGCGAACCTTTCTTGGGACATCTGTATATTAATGTTTCTTACCTCAAGCACGCCCTCAGTGACTCCAATAAAGCAGTCGAGTGTATCAGCGAGCATGTTGCGAACGGGTTCCGTATCAGACTCCATGTTTATTAAATTCATTAGTTTCTCTTGTAACGACACTGTACTTGACAGTAGACGGTTTCGGACGTCACCTGTAGTATAATTAAGTATTAGGACCAATTAGTTACTTTCTGTAGAATTGGTGAGCAGAAGCGCGACTTCGTAAGAAGTGGAAAAAATTAATAATCATGATATAATATAATAATGGAACGAAACATGATAACTAAAAAGAACGTAACATATTAGTAACTCGCTGCTGCTCGCGACTTCATCCGCGTAAAATGTCTTGTTCCCCCGACCCACCCCGTCGCATCGCGTCACCAGGGGCCGTACTATGACCTGTTAACGCCATCATGATTCTAAAGAGATAGTGCACGCTGGAACAATGATGGAATTAACACGTCATAGTACGGCCCCTGTCCGCGCTTTTAATTCTTTATCGCTTAGCTTTCTTTCAGACTTTTTTTCTTTTTGCTCGGCTCCTAAGAGTCAAAGCGTGAAAATAAATAGCTTTTCTCAAGAATTGGGCTATTAAATGCAAAAAAAAAAATTCAAATCCAACCGGTAGTTCCAGAGATTACCCCCTACATACAAACTTACAAATAAACCAATTTTACCACTTTGTAATATTATTAAGTTTAGATAAATCAATTATTGAAATTAGATTGACCATCACCGCTTTCAGAACGTCAACAAAATAGTTTGACAAGTTCTCAACTTCAAATTCACAATGCTGAAACCGGGTATAAGATGTCCATTTGGGATGGTTCAGTAAAATCCACGAATTGGGACAAGCGTTACCAACGCCCTCTGTACATACCTTCGGCATAAGTAGCGGCTATAGCGAAAGCCCTGTGTAACTCCTTCCTGAGATCTCCCGGCAAGTTACAGCCGGCCGCTTCCCATTGCAACAGCGCAAGGAACTCTTCACAATTTGCCAGAGGATTTTGCCTTAGGAAAAAGTAAGAATATGAGAAAAATTAATATTATGTGATGTTTTTGATGGGGCAGATATTTGGCATTGCGACAGTTCAGTCTTTATAAAAGCGGATATATTGATCAGAAACTATCGCAGAGTAATCATGCAGGCAACAGGCCATCTCCGTACGTATACGTTACGGCAAAATTATCTATTAGAAAATATTTCAGTTCCATTTTTTAGGCCTTGATGATGTAGAAATGCGTTAGGATCGGCGACATCTATCGAAATGAAAATCCATGTTATCGGCATCAGCGGCCTCTAAAACCATGAAAACAACCACCATAACAATAACACCATAACCGAAAAATTTGAAAATGTTCGCGGTCGCCATGTTTGATTTTCATTTCATCTCTGTTTACAGCATCAGCGCTTTCGATTAGATTAGGTCACACGTCACGTCAATGCAGTACAAGCGTCGACAAGTTACACACAACTTTTCCGTCGTGTCTTGTTTGCATCAAGGTTCAGAACACGTCATGCCTTTTCATCATTGCCAGAACGCATTGTGGGCGAATATCACAAAAAGAGCCACGACACGAATTTCGCTTTGTGGCCGTTCTGTGTTTGCCAAATCGCGTTGTGGCTGTCTTTATAAGGGCCATATCGCGGATTTCGCATACTGTGGCCCTCGCTCAATGAGCGTTTTCGGCCTTTAAAGCCTAACATATAACTTACTTGTGCTGCGAGTGCGCGAGAGTAGTGAGGAGATGCGTGGCGTGCGAGGCAGCGGCGGGCTGCGCGGCCTGGTGGCGCAGACACGCGCCCGCGCGGCCCGCCAGGCGCGACACCACCCACGACACGCCGCGCGACCCGCGACCGAACGCGCACGCCAAGATCGGCGACATCTATACAAAGCATAGTAGATTTTTTACCAAGGGCAAAAGCAGTGTTTTATGTCACGAGCGCTTTATTTAATTCCGAACGTAACGAGGGATTTCAAGGGCTAACGAGTTTAGAGTTGATTCTTGAGCAAGGGATTCCAGCTCGCCCAAGACTAATATACCTTTATCACCGAGGAGAATACTCTACGTTTCACACAAGATAATAAAAAGCAGTTACGATTTACGAATAAGTTTTTTTTTTTTTTGTAAAAGTTGTCATACGGTTTTTTTGTTGAGGTTCCAAATTGAATTCCCATTTATGGCCAGCGGCACAATTAGTGGGTTATAATGAAATTCAGAACAATATTATTGCCCGGCTAGACCCCAGGGCTACAATAACTTAATTTAGGTTTTGTTTTCCTTTGACATTATCGAGCAGGTGGTGTGAAAATAAATATAAAACTTGTAAAAGATAAAAGCAGACTAACGACTGTGTTTCCTGTAGGAAGGTAGAACGTCAGGGCGCGATCATTCCGTACTTCGAGCCGTCTGGGCTTAGATCCCATCAGAGATAGGGAAAATATTATTATATACAGGTATAAAAAGACCCATCACATAGCCTTTATCTACGCATTCTGTACATCAATCTAAGTAACATTAAGCAAAAATATTGCTGAGTAACGACTTTAATTTTTGGTTTGAAAATATGCTGTTTACGGCAGCTCGCAATGATTTGCACGCAAAACATTGAATTTACGGTGCATGCAACGGTACAGGCATTGTGGGGAAATTTAAAGTTAGTTATAACAAAAATAAGTTGGAACTTTGACCCTCAATATCTCTGTAACCAGAAGGCTCCATGTAAGGTCCAATACAAAAAAAAAACACAATGACGGAGATTATAAATGACTCGAATTTTTACACCCTATATGAATACTTTTGTACTTGTCCACTCAAACTTTCTTGAGTTCGCAAACACAGCCCGGACGGCCGAGCCGAGGTCTGCATGAAACTGTGTAGATAGAACTTTATACGAACACCTAAAGTAGCATAAGTTTGTTGTCCCAGTGCTTGTACAACATTCTGCACGGAGCTTAACTTTCGTGTGGGTTTTAGACCCTACCATTATCAGTCTATAATGTTCCGACAGCTGGGACACAGGCCTCCTCTCGGTGAGAGGGACTAGGCCGTAATCCACCACGTGGGTCCAGCGCGGGTTGGTAGATGTCATCACATGTCTTAGAATTTTTGGTTCTAGGACATGCCGCGCGGTTTCCTCTCGATGTTTTCTTTCACCGTTTTGAGAGCAGTGGTGAAGAAATAATTTACACATAGTCAAATCTCAACTCAAAAAAAAAAACTCGAAGCATTTAGCATTCAAATAAACCAATTACAGGCACTTTTGAATTGTCAAGGGGTCGGTCAGTTAGAAAGATGAAGCTAGTTGCCCATTCCAAAGCGTAGTAGGTACCTATGGAGAAGAATGGGCAAGAAACTCGTAGTAAAGCGCCTATCTACTAGATCGGGACCTGAAGACATTGTGTGGATGTTGTCTCATATTATTATAATTATTATCTGGGCTCGAACCTAAGACATACAACTCGTAAGTCACGGACATTATCTCTGGGCACGACTGCTCCCGTTTCGAGATTCGATCACTCATTATTCGATTAAATCAAAATATAATACGATTCCTCTTAGTAGTTGTAGTTTTAATTTTTAATTAGGTTTAACAGTTTCTATTTAATAACTAGGCGAAATCTCGATCTCGTAAATGTGGAAAACGAGCTAAGTCTGGTGTCGAGATTGGATTCCTTAGTTCAGATACCCAATTACCCGATAACGGTTCTTGTTTAGATCATATTCATTTGCTACATAGCAGAAAGTAATTATACCTATATTCAACATTAATGATGTAACTAATATTTCTGTAACAATATAATTTAAAAGTGTCCATGGAGTTTCTTGCCCGTTCTTCTCCATAGGTACCTACTACGCTTTGGAATGGGCAACTAGCTTCATATTTCTGACTGACCGACCACTTGACAATACAAAAGTGCCTGTAAATGGTTTAATTGAAATAAATGCTTTGAGTTTGAGTTTATGAAAAGTATACGAATGAAGGCCACATACAACAATACCTAATAATAAAACCAGTTTGATAATGAATATGATAGTATGCAACATCCATACTATGCAGTCCGTCACGATAGGGTACGGATGGTAAGCACGAACAATAGTATGTAAAACATAACTCTATTCTTACGTTTCTCTTGATGCAGAACTGGAGGCTGAAATATGGTTGTAATTTTGTAATGCATCGTATCACGCTAAGGAATGAATGCTGTTTATTGGTTTTGCACGAATTTCCATCGCTGACTTATCGCGCAAGTCAGCGAAAATAGAACATAAGTTTATCATTACTTTGACGCAGATATCCCACAAAAAGCCAGTCCCACAGACGATCGAAAGCCTACCTAAGTTTAAAGAGTAGTATGACCGATTTTCCTCCGATGGAATGATACGACCATACGACAAAAAATTCGCTAACGCAAACGACAGACACTTGGGCCCACTTACGCCACAAATCACTAAATACAATTAGCGCCAAACATATTAAAAACGCTGTCTCTATCACTCAAGACTGACAAACTTCAGACGATTGGAAGAAATAGAAACGATGTGTTATATTCGTTAAGAGGGCTATCACATTTTTTCTTGTATTTGAGTGTTTGAAGAGTCTCACACTCAAATACAAGAAAACAAAAATATTTATTTAGAACACTCCCGAGAGAAATAGTCAAACTTTCTCGAGCATATTTTATTTTTTATTTTTTTGGCCATATCTAAACCATAATCAATTAATCACACATCTAAACTGGGAGTTTTCATGTATTTATAATGAATTTATACGCGTAGACGACGGTTTTGCACATGATTTTATTGCGTTTTTTCAACGCGGATCACATTTGTTTTAAAGTACTAATTCATTAAAATTTAAAAAAATCAATCGTAGGCTTACTAATATACCATATGCCCAGTACTTCAGATTGTTCTCAGATTGTTATTTGCTACCAGTATACTAAAAAAGCACTTGAAAAACCTGGTGTTTCGTGCTTACGTGAAAACGTGTTAGATTTTTATTTTTTGTAATTTTTATTGAGTAATTAGCAAAATTTACATTCGTAGACTTACTAGATAAATAGGTGATGAATAATTGTGCATTAAAAAATATACAGATATCTTAAGGTTATTGAGATATTTGCGCTGACAAAATTTGTTTTTTTTTGTTTTTAGACTGCGGAACTGATAGGGGGGGGCTCTTAATAATGTTTTTTTTCTGAACCAAGATACAGGTAAACCAGAAAAGGTTTGCGCTTCGGTAATCTTCGTGTTTCCGAACTAGCACAAAAGTCCCACAAACGTGTGTTACCTACTCCAGTCGCAGATCGTCATCTGTCTCTTAGAAGTTTTAAAACCTTTATAGAATTCAAAATGCAAGCTCTATGTTAGATCTTATCACTGCGCGGTCGTACTTCCGAAGACAGACAATAATTTCCCAAGCGCATACTTTTCTTGGTATATCTGTAATTCTTGGTAACATCAATAGTTACATTATCATTAGTGTCCGACCGAAGCTTCGGCTTCGGCTTCGGCTTCGGCCACCTTCGGCCAAAAAAGCACCTTCGGCCAAATCTTCGGCTTCGGCCAAAAATTTGCCGAAGGTTTGCTAGTTGTTAAAATTTGAAATTTACTGAACGATGCTAGAGCGAGACGGTGAGTGTGCAGAGCAGCAGAGTTTCGCCGCGCCGCCGCACCGGACCAAACGAATCGCAGTTAGTACACTAAACGAGTCAAAACAAGTTTGAGAGCGCGTCTTAAAATTCTAATAAGTGTTTTGTTTCTAAATACACACATCAAAAGTGTCTAGGGATCAACATATATTTTTGCAATAACTTTTCTCCTGATTGATATTAATTAAAATTTTCTTTAAGGATTCATAAAATAAAGTGTTTTCGTTTGTCACAGTAACGATAAACCAAGTCACCTTTGCATTAATAAAGAAATTTGCCATTTTCCTAATAAAGGGATTTTTGACATTTGAACCACTAACACAAAAGTTCGAAAAAAAGACTGAAATAACAGTTTTCTTTAAAATTTTATTGGGTAACTTAAACAATTAATAATCCGTGTTTCTACCGCGAACACTAACAACACAAGAACATCGGTTTGGCATACTCAAAATGAGTTCATCCAAATCACGCTGTGGAATGGCCGCCCATGTTCGTTGCAACAACAAAAAAAGGTCTTCTTGCGACTGGATACCCTCCATATTCGGCAGAGCTCTTCTCTGTAGCATATCCCATGCATGCTCAATCGGGTTCAAGTCTGGCGACTGAGCAGGCCAGGGCAGGACATTGATGTTAGCTGCGGCGAGAGTCTGTCTTACAACTCTTGCGGTGTGCGGTCGTGCATTATCATGCATTAACTGAAATAAGGGACCGATTTGCACTTGTAGAGGAACGATGACGTCTGATACAATCGTCTCAGCATAAATTTGAGCGTTGAGGTTGCCTCTGATCCAAATCAACTCAGTTCTTCCGCCGATCCAAATACCCGCCCATACCATGATGGTTCCACCACTATAAGGATGGACTTCCTGGCAGGATTTTAATCGCTGTTGGCGTCCAGGGGTTCTCCAGTGTCGTATACGTCTTGTATCCGGTCTCATACCAAAACGAGACTCATCAGAAAAGCACACGAAACGCCATTGTTCTTCTGCCCAATTTCTGTGTTCAAGAGCCCATTGATATCGAATCCTACGATTGTGCATTGCTATAGGTGGTACCCGTAGCGGTCTTCGGGAATGAAGGTTCACTTCATGCAAGCGGTTTCTGACTGTTTGGTCGCTAATTAAGTTCCCTGAAGAGTGATGAAGCCTCACGGCTAACATCATGGCGGTTATTGTTGGAGCTCTTCGAGTTAAGATTTGAATGTATCGGTCTTGTCTCCGTGTGGTGCAGCGATACCGTCCTCCATGGCGCTCAGCCACGGTACCAGTGCTTCGGTAACGTGTCCAAAGTCGACTGATAACACTCTGACTTGTATTCAGAGCTAAAGCCACAGTACGTTGCCGGGAACCAGCTTCTATCATTCCCACGGCTCTGAGCATTTCTTCCCTGCTTAAATGACGTCGCCGCTCCATAATAACGTTGGTTTTAATCAGTAGTAGGGAAACAGTAGCACTAATAATGTCTTCAATGCGTTGTATGTTTTTATAGGGAAAATATTGACAGCTAATTTTCATCTTTTACTCGAATTTGATTCACAGTTCCTGATTCAAATTATGAAATGCACCAAAAAGGATCCATATAAATTTATAAAATCATAAATTTATTACAAAGCCACATCTTAATCTCAAGAAATCCGCATAAAAATGCTTGATCCCTAGACACTTTTGATGTGTGTATTTCATATTTGTTTTACATTGTTTAACATTGTATATTTGAAACTTTTATTTTAGACAATATTTTATTACCTACTTGTATATGTTGGTCACTCGGCTCGTTATTGGGCTAAATCTCTAAAGCTCTCACAATATGTATCTAGTATATTCTGAGATCAAAGTAACTATCGTATTTCTCAAGGTCAATGACACCTTCGGCTTCGGCTTCGGCTTCGGCCGAAGGTTTTGGTGAATACCGATTAATCGGCTTCGGCTTCGGCTTCGGCCAGAATTGCACCTTCGGTCGGACACTAATTATCATTAAACCCACCTCAGAATAAACAGAAGGTTGTGGCATCAGGTACGAGTTGGACCATATCTTGAGCAGCCAGGAGATTGTGGCCGACAGTTCCGGACTGAACACGCTGCCGAGTCCGGCTTCCAACGCCGCGCATTCCCAAGCATTGATGCGCAGAATTTCACCAACCAACCTGACGGGAAATAAAGATTTACATTTACACTTACGTTAATAAGCATTAAGCACAGTGTCAACTCGGTTTTACTTCGTAGCGCGCTGATGGCATTCTAAATTGAGACAGCTCAGAACTGAGCTACAAGTTTAGCATTATCAGAAGCGTCTTAATCCTATGACGCGCACGTATCAGGGCATGTAGGATGACAAGCTGTGCCCATTATGGGACACGGCTTGACAACCTCCCACACACGGGACTCCCATAGTAAGTACCTACTATTGGACACAGGTTACTAAACGATCGAGATAAATTCGATGCTTTTATAGAGTAGATTAACTTTTCGAAACACACAGACTCCCAAGAACCACAAATAAAAAAATAAAAAAAATTGTTGTGTTTGTGACGTGTCCCATCATTAGTAGAGGCTTGGTAGGTTAATAGCTCAGAATTAGGGTTACCATCCGTCCGGATTTGCCCGAACGTTTCGATTGAAGGGGATTTTTTGTCAAAATATAACTATTTTAATGATAACTGAAAGAAATATTAAATAGTAAGATGGCAGGACTGTGCCAAGACTTATCAAAATTCGAAATGGTAACCCTACTCAATATGCATGATTCTAAGATTCCGGCAGGTAGAACATAGCATAGTCAGCCTATAATGTTCCCACTGCTAGGACACAGGCCTCCTCTCAGTGAGAGGGAGTGGGCCGTCATCCACTACGCGGGCCAAGTGCGGGTTGCTAGATGTCACAAGTCTTCGAATTTTTAGTTCTAGGACATGCCGGTTTCCTCACAATGTTTTCCTTCACCGTTTTGAGAGCAATGGTGATGAAATAATTAGAGTGAAGAGGTAGAATGTCGAACTACAATGAGCAATAAACCATGAAAGCTGAATTTTTTCATCGAACAATCGGTAATAAAAGGGCATGCTCAAAAAATCCTTTTGCTGTAACTTAAATATAGATATAATGTCGCAAATATTATTATTGAGATGATGAGATCTATTTAGTAATAGTTTCTTATTGTCTGACGATAAAAATCACAAGACGTTGTAAAGTTAAACAGGGTCGTTATTAGCATTTTAAAATCAAGATAAAATAACTAATGTTCATTGCATCATGTTATGATTATGACAGACATCAACAAAAGATTTTCCTTACATTTGATTATTAGATCAATATTTACATGTGAAAAGAAAACAGTTGTTATGATAATAGTAGTACTAACAAAACATCACAATGACCAGGAAATGTGATTTTATGTGATAACAGTATGCATTATAGATACACAATGATGGTTTGTTTAGCATGCAACACTTATATACCTAATAGTAAATGATATACGATTATATTTCTGTAAGTAGGTTTGTACAAACACTTTTACACGTCAATCGTATTTTTTTATTAACTTGATGAGGATGTTGTTTCCTATCTGACTACTCTGAGAAGAAAGTCCGAAACAAACTCAGAGTTCAGTATCTTTTAAAGTCCAGACAAAATCTTGGTCAGATCATCTGAAGGCTAAGTAGATCGGTGTCTGAAATGGAATTTGAGGAAAAAACCACACAGATTGAGTCAGTGCACGCAATTATCAGCAATCGAGCAGCTCGACTCAGAACTTAAGGATCTCAATGATTCGACGAACAATACAATTTAATTTTTGCGTGCCTATTTCCAGGCAGAATGTACATGGCTCACTCCTGTCTACTCCACCTGTAAATAATGTAACCTGCATTGGTTGCAAATAAATGCAATAATGGAGCATTTTTCAGACATCAACACTTATATACCTAATAGTAAATGATATACGATTATATTTCTGTAAGTAGGTTTGTACAAACACTTTTACACGTCAATCGTATTTTTTTATTAACTTGATGAGGATGTTGTTTCCTATCTGACTACTCTGAGAAGAAAGTCCGAAACAAACTCAGAGTTCAGTATCTTTTAAAGTCCAGACAAAATCTTGGTCAGATCATCTGAAGGCTAAGTAGATCGGTGTCTGAAATGGAATTTGAGGAAAAAACCACACAGATTGAGTCAGTGCACGCAATTATCAGCAATCGAGCAGCTCGACTCAGAACTTAAGGATCTCAATGATTCGACGAACAATACAATTTAATTTTTGCGTGCCTATTTCCAGGCAGAATGTACATGGCTCACTCCTGTCTACTCCACCTGTAAATAATGTAACCTGCATTGGTTGCAAATAAATGCAATAATGGAGCATTTTTCAGACATAGAGGAAAGTTATTTCGATACCGAGAATACACTGAACGCCCCTCGTATATGTATGAACAAATAAAACTTACTTAAGTATAGAATCAACATTTTCAGGGTTAGTACTCTCGCCGACCAAGTATCTGAGTGACGCATCGACATTGGCGTTCTCCATCAAACTGAAGTTGATGATCTCAGAGGGAATCATCACGGTTTCGCCTTCAGTGCAGTCCACGGCTAGGAAGTGACCTGGGCAAGAAATTAAAATATTAAATTACTAACATTTTTTACAATGGCCCAGGGATCGAACGCAGGCCTAGCAGTCGAGATTTCGACTACTAAAGTAACGAGGCAGTCACAAAGAACAATTAAATTGTTACGTGAAAACGTTGTCGTCGTTTTGACTTATACTATTATAGGTTGTTTTTCATTGCATTGATATCAATCGCATAATAACGTGCACATAAATGCAGACCCGGAATAACTATTCGTTTTTATAAGTCTGTACGCTATACTTATAATTTATTATGCATTTGTTCTGTGACTGTAGCGCAGAAATCAAAATCTCAGCCATTTTGCCAAACGGATTTTATACCTTATCATTAACACAAAAAGGGTTGTTATCCTCTATACTCCACAAAACAAAGCAGCAGCGAATTGTATCTTACCAGTAATTATGAGTATTTTGTAGGTACACTATACTTATAATTTAGCATTTGTTCTGTGACTGTAGCACAGAAAATTAAAATCACAGCCATTTTGCCAAACGGATTTTATACCTTATCATTAACACAAAAAGGGTTGTTATTCTCTATACTCCACAAAACAAAGCAGCAGCGGATTGTATCTTACCAGTAATTATGAGTATTTTGTAGGTATTTGTTCTGTGACTGTAGCACAGAAAATTAAAATCACAGCCATTTTGCCAAACGGATTTATAACTTATCATTAACACAAAAAGGGTTGTTATTCTCTATACTCCACAAAACAAAGCAGCAGCGGATTGTATCTTACCAGTAATTATGAGTATTTTGTAGGTACACTATACTTATAATTTAGCATTTGTTCTGTGACTGTAGCACAGAAAATTAAAATCGCAGCCATTTTGCCAAACGGATTTTATATCTTATCATTAACACAAATAGGGTTGGTATTCTCAATACTCCACAAAACAAAGCAGCAGCGGATTGTATCTTACCAGTAATCATGAGAATCCAGTGCAGGTCTTCAAACAGGGAGACCATGTGCCCCCCTGCACTGATTGGCAGTTTGCCCATGTGCATCAACTGCAGTTGACTCTCAAGCCTATAGGAAGACATAGAGAAGAAATGATTTTCCTACACGAAATTACGTCGAGGTAAACGCTAGGACACAGTCAGAAATCCCACTAATTCGCACAACATCGCATTTTGATACAAATAATCAATGTTCGCAAATTAATATTTTTTGAACTGATGTTTTTTAACTTTCATGTCGTGATTTGTAGGTTCTGAAATGGTCAAAACAAAACAGCCAGTTCATTTATTCTCTTTCCAGTCCATTGTTAAATCAATCGTAGGAGAAAATGGAACGGATAAGGAAGTGACGAGTCGGTTTGAGCCGATCATGTATCACCAAATGTCGGGCACTTCGGCGAGCGAAAATTATGATGCAAATTCGTTTCCGATCGATGTCGAGTCGCGTCGTCTGAAGCGAAACAAGGCGAATGACTTCTTGCTTTTATTGTAAGGACATAGAGCTCTTTTTGACCGGCTCATGCCGCTTTCGCGTCGATGAGTGTGGTCACTCCCTAAGAAGGAAACAAATTAGCAATGAGCTTACCGTTTACTCCTATCCTGTAGCAAAGTGAAGAGCACATGGCAGCAGTGAGCGGGTGCCTTTCGCGCAATCGCACCAATCGTAAGCAGAACATTGCTGTGCAGTTTGCGTTCATCCTCTTCTAGTTCATCCTTTATATCCTCTTCTGTGTTGTCTGAGGTCCTGTTAAGTATCCGAGGTCTTTGTTATGTAAGTATGTGTCCCAATTCTCCGTGCTTCTCAGATGTACAGTCAAAAAGAGACAGGCATACAAGCAATAATATTGCGGAATAGGAGACCGCGTGTTTTTCCCTCTTAATTCTGTAGCTGGTAGGTATATATGTTAATCGTAGCTATACTTTATACATTTTACTTTTCAGTACTTCACATGCACCCTAATTGCGTAACACGCTATCAATCACAATCTGAATCATTTTGAAGGATATTGATATTACAATGTTTCAAATATTCGAAAAAAAAATCTGGTTAAGGCTGCCTGTCCACAGAAGCGGAGCGAGGCTGCGGAGCGGAGAAACGGAGGAATATTAACCAATAAGATAAAGCTTAAGGGGCTGATAACAGCTAAAGCGCGGTCACTGTCAGACTTCATAGAAAAGAAAGAGAAGCGCGATAACACAAAGCTGGTAATTTATTGCAAAATATGAAGCAATTCTCTATTTACAAAAATCAATTGAATGGACTAAAAAAAAATAATCCATCACTGCATGCAGTTTGGCATTTGACATTTTATGGTATATTTTTAAATAAAATTATTGATGAAAGGATAAACTGCTTTTAAAGTCATTTAAGAGGTGTGTTTGAAGATTTTTTTGATGCATTAATGTATAATTAATTATGTTTTGAGTTCCATCACTTTATAAAAAAATATTTGAAAATATAATGTTTTTTTTTCTTGATAAAACAAATAAAATACGGTTTAAGAGCTACACTGCTTTAAAAAAGCACCTTTTGACCTTTTTCAAGAAATCTCCGCCATAACAACGTAAATAACGCAATGAATAATGTTGAACTGTCAAAATGAAAGCCATCCCTTTACATAGTTACCCCGCGGAGTACAGAGAAAATAGCGCTTATAGAGATATATGGAAGAAGAAAACCAACAGCGCAAACCCAAAATAGTAATGTTTAGACATGTAGATACTAGCTTTGAAATAATATTAAACTATCAATAGAATTTGCATATAAATATTATTAAAATTGCGATTATGATTGTAAATGTACCTAATGCTTGGTCAATCCCTAGCATCACTGGGGCGACACAGACAGCTCACTTCACATAAGTGTTTAACGGTGAGGTGGTTACAGAATCGCAAGATAGGACAGTGATGACTCTTACCTCGTCCCATCAGGGGGCGCCAGTCTGCACTGTAGATAAGTGTTAAATATCTCTATGCACGGATTCATGAGCGTGTCATTAGTATATCCGTCGGTCTCATGCACTAATGAGCTCCAACTATGAAGGAACTTGTTCAGTGACTCTCTCCATACTGTGTCATCGTTTACCTGAAATCAAACATAAAAAAATGAAAAGAAAAAAAAAACATTTTCGTCAAAAAATGGCAGAGATCTATCGTATTTTCGGACAATTTGGTAAGAATGCACCCCAATTAAACTACCTACCACATACTTGGCTATCTGGATAAAAAAAAATAGGTACTGATAAACTATTTGTAATATTAATACTTACTCCTTCCTCAATAACAGATCCTCTGATACAATGACAAGTCAATGAAGTCAGGTTCTGCAGAAAAGCCGGTGGCGTCGCAGCTATCATTGCGGGCGAGAAGAACTGGATCAGTCTGCGGTACATATCCGAGATCCCAAGCATCTCCCTTTCCACCGGCTGAATATACGCCATCATATTCAAGAAACTATTGACGTAATTCTCCAAATACTGCTGTTTCAGGTTACTTGCAGATACAACTACGCCACTCAGACTAGCTAGCTGCACCAAACATGTGAGAGACGGACTAGCCAAGTCAGGATTGGACCTCACATACATGTGTATCTCAAAGAACAAAGCCAGTAGTTCAGGTTGCATTATCGTATCCCGCCAGCTCAAGCTCAATCGCAAAGCCGGGGCGGTATCACTCTCGTAAATAGCTTCGAAAGCACCGATCAACCTCTTCGACAATAATGGAGATACATGGCTCCAACAAAGTACTGTCTCCACTATAGTTAGTAACTGCTTCGTCAACAAAGCTTGTTCGCCTTCCGGCCTATGTCCAGAACGCACTATCTGTTCCAGAACTCCTACAGTAAACCTAAATATTCTCTTCAAATCTAGCGCTTCAAAGGATTTCTTCAGTCGAAAATGGACCTCCCATATCAAGCCAACGTCAGCCGATTTCACTGTTATAGCAAATTCTTGCATTATAGCCAGTATGAGTGAGCAGGCTAGCTTCTGCTGACTTATTGGCGAGCTAAGAATTATCTTTTCTAATTCGGCAATCAAATTCTTCCTCTCTCTTCCTCCATCGTCGATGCTACCTCTTTTGATAATAATGGCAATAGTCTGAAACATTTATGCATTATAAAGAAATTCTACTTGATGGCACTTGCAGTAGAATTATTAAAACGTAGGTCTACCCAGGTAGGTGAAAAATAGAAAAGATGCGAAATTACTTAGCATGTACCACTTTTCATTAAAAATCTACAATGAGAGTGGCATACTTAGGGTTTGTAGGCAATCTGAGTATCGTAATGATTTACCAAAATTTTTAGACAATTCGTTGGACCCTGTGAGTCAGTGTGGAAAATGCAAATATAACAAAGGAAAAACAGAAAAACATTAAGAAGAATAATATTACCTGCAAAAGTTTTTCCCTCAAAAATGGTGGAGCCTCTTTTCTCAATAAATAATTGAGTAAGTATTCTCGCAGGGAAGAAATATCGTTTTCGGATAATAAGCTCCATTCTCTGATAAGTGCTGCTTTCAATAAGCCAGCTGCTTCAAACAGTACGTAGTCTGATGAAGATTTCTCTAAAATTTCTCTACACAACTGATAAGGGTTCTTGGTGCTCCGAAATTCGAGAAATACACTCTCGGCTTGGTGACGTTGCTCAGATGTCACCATTTGTGGTGGTGCCTATAAATAAATAATAAGCCTTTATTCAGACATGGTTACAATATAATGCATTTCTAATATTTTCACAATCTGTTACTCAGGTTTGGTTTAAGATACTACAAATGAATGAAAATAAGGGATATAGTAGAGGCTTGTGTTTTGTCTCTTCTTTAAATGCAAAGCATGCCTCAAACCTTTTAATCTTATGTAAAGATTAGATTTATTTTGATTCATACACTAATTAGGTGTTTTAAATTCATGTTTATTGGCAGTATGTTATATTTTCACAGTTAAACAAATGCCCTGATTTTGATTTATTTTCTGTTTGGGTCCTGAAGAAGGTCTAAATCAAGGTAGCCCAACCCCAGGTCCGTAGGTCACGAAGTGGCCTACCTACGCATCTGCATCTGCACCTACATGAACTTGCTTGTAATAATAAATTAGTAGATGTGCTTTGTGTAACAGAACACAATATGAAAGAAGGCGATGTCATACATTTACATATTCCAAATTACACACTTGCGACCCATTGCGTTACAAAGAATCGAAGAGGGGGTTCATGTATTCTGGTAAACAATGAACACAAGTATAAAATACTCAATTAAGAATACGTCCTAATGTTTTAGAATGTTGTGCTATCGAATTAATTGATTAGCATATTACTATTGATGTATTTGTAGATCGCCCAAATGTAAAATTGATACCTTTAACTTCTTTTTCTACCAATTTGATGGCATATATTTATAAGAGATTAAGTTGATGACTATACTAGTACAGTCGTCAGCGTAATCCTTATCTATAAAAATCAATGCCACTTTTCGTTGTAATTTTATAAGTCAAGAACGGATGGACCGATTTTGCTAATTCTTTTTTTAGAATATTCCTTGAAGTACGAGGATGGTCCATACGGAGAAAATTAAAAAAAAAATGTTAGGCGGTACGAAGTTCGCGGGGTCAGCTAGTCTCTTATAAATATGTATTTATTGCCATGATTTTGTACTTATACTAAGAGAAATTTGTAATTTTGGGAGTGATAAATAAACTATTATAATTATTATACTTATGAAGATATGTTATAATAACAAAAAGAAAGACTTGATCTGTGGAGACGATATTTTAAGAAATACGAAATTTTCTACGCTACTTGAAAATCTTCTTCAAAACTACCTTATGGAACTGAGTATTCGTCAACCAACCCTATTAGATAGTGGTACCTGTATCGTCAACATAACACAAAATATTGCAGGCAGCACTAGCGAGGTGATGGAATTGGCAAAATCCGACCATACTGCTCTAATCATAAGTTCTGTTAAAAAAAACTTGTACCATTACACACTGGTATACTTTCAGTCGAGATTTTTATAGAGAAAATATGCTTAAATTTAAGAATGCTCTACAAAGGCTCAGTTTCAGTAATGTTTACAATTGTGCAGACCCAGTTAATGAATTTCGTGAATTTAATAGCTTGTTTAAGTTATTCTATGATCTTTGCTTCCCCAAAGTGAGAATTAATAATCTATGCTCCATAAATCCGAAATGGATAACTAAAGGTCTAAAACTATGTTGTAAGCGTAAGCGTGAAATAGTCGATCGGTTGCTATGGCAATTAAGACGCCAACCAAATACAAACAATACAAATATATTTAACACTAACACTAAACATTTAAAACGAATTATCAAATTGACTCAAAAAACGCAAAACAGTTACTTCATTAATAATGCTGACAACAAGGTTAAAGCAACTTGGAGAGTAATAAACTCAACTAATTCTAATTACCCAAAAGAAAACCCTTCTAAAATACTTAATAAATGTACTACTGAACCAAATGAGATTACCGAATTATTTAATAACTATTTCTTTGGTCAAGTTCAACCAATAAATCAATGTTCACATGACATAAATAGTTATTATTGCTCTAAAAAATACAAATAGTTCCGGCTATGACGATATTGTTACACATGTAATCAAAAACATAGTTACTGAAATTGCACACGTTCTTAGTTATATAGTCTTTTGTATTGATAACGGTAAATTCCCTGAAGACATAAAACTATCAGTTATAAAACCACTGCATAAAAAGGATGATCCACAAAATATGAAAAATGAAAGGCATATTGCACTCGCCCCTAGTGTTTTCAAAATTATCGAAAATGTTATTTATAACAGAACACTTCTCATAAAATTAAGTAAACATGGAATTAGGGGACGTCCTAGAATTAAGTGCAGAACAAAAATAGCAAAAATATGTCATAGAACTAAAACAAAACAAACCTACTTATCGAAATAAAGATCTGTAAATTACGGCATACCGCAGGGGAGTGTACTTGGTCCGTTGTTATTCCTATGATATAAAAACGATATTCCCAGAACAATAGAACAAAATGAATTGACTTCCCCTTGACTCGTATTTGCCTATGACTGTACTAAAATATTTATAGAAATATCTTAGAATGATATGAAATTTAAATACATAATAGTTTAATTATTAAGCGTAATTATTCAATAACAACCGATAACAACCCAAATGTTAGTTTTGGAAAAACCCACATCATGAATGTCAGCCATCGAACAAACTCAATTATTTCAAATATTAAATATGAAGATAATAAGATTGCTAAAATACACAACAAAAAATTTCTAGGGCTTTGGTTAGATCAGCACATGACATGGAAAACACACATTGATCATATTTTAAAAAGGCTGAATCAATATTGTTATGTTTTTCACAATTTAAACATGGTCGCCAATCGCAGCACCGTTCTTACCGCTTACCATGCATACGTCTCCACCACACTGCGGTACGGCGCGCGGCGTAATATTTTGGAGTAGTTCTACGGATAGGGAATACGCCTTAAAAGCCCAGAAAAAGTGTCTTTGTGCAGTATGCATGATTCAAAACACTGACAGTTGCAAACACTTCCGTCCCTATATGTACATGAATATGAAGTTGCTATGTTAATCAAAAATAAACATAGCCAATATTAAACCCTATCCACTAAACTCCATCCAGATGCTCATAAGTCAAAAACCCATCAAACAGTTCTATTCTCAAAATGTTTCCTGGGAATGAGTCCAAAAATATTTAACATACTACTTTAATCGAAAAAAAGCTTCAAAAGATTTAAATACTTAAAAAAAACACTCCATATATAGGTTCCTCATACAGAAAGGATAATAAATACTATAAATTAATATTTAAAAGAAAAATAAAATCTGTAATACCTTTTTCATTACCTACTTACTTTAGATAATAATTTTTGTTATCTTAATTTGTACTATTTTCATAATTATAAGCATTTATTTTATAATTATAAAGGCTATAAGGCTACCTGTAATGACCTATATACTTATTACCTACCTTCTGTGTAAGCAATATTTGTAGGCAGCACAATAGCGACACAATTTTTTTTTATTATATTCCATCATGTACCACGTCATTAAACATAATTTTATGTGTGTATAAATAAATAAATTTGAATTCGCCCGCCGACAACGGTCAGCTAGCGACAGTGTTTAGAGAACTTTTAATATTTCATTCAGATTTTTTTTTTTGTTTTTTTAGTGTCAATTTGTAATGCAAGCCAGTATCTAAGTAGAAAATACAGAAATCTAAAACCACACTTCCTTGAAACAGTTTTTTAAATTGGTGCCAGCAGAAGGCATTCCTGAATGAGTGCTTTGCAGATTTTAAGCTGATTATAGCTCCAACATAATTATTCTGTGTAGTGTAAAGGTGTTTTCCACTCTCAGCTTTGAAAAACCTATAGGTATCTCTCACTCACTCAATGCAAAACATATTTCAGACCTGATTTTACTATCAACCTTAGTCACCAAACATTAAAAAATTCATAGCTCAAAAACCTCTTCAAGAGTCTCAATTAAGTATTTTATTAAATTTTAAGTAAGTACTTTAAGTTTTGTTTAATTTTAATATTATCTGCCATAACTATAAGCAAGTTTTATTTACTAGATAGCCTGCTTGCTGAAATGGAATCAAAATTATGGCCCTATTTCAAAACTAGTAGTGCAGCCCTGGTCTGAAGTACAGGTTCTCAATGTGCGCGATACCCTCGTGGGCTTTTGAGACTTTCAGGAGCGCAGTAGAAGACCCAGAGAAAATCATATTGTATCTTACGACATACCCTTCCATGTATAAAAAACATTATCTTCCTAATATTAGTGCAAGATAAACTTTTTTTATCGAAAGTGAGAAATTTACATTCTTACAATCAAAAGTCGATTTTCTATTTCAATTTTAAAAATTACTAGTAGTACCTGAAACATTAGTTAGCTTTTTTAAAGATGTCCCTGAAGAAGTTCCCCAAAAATTAAAAAATATATTCATATCTCGTAAACTATCAAAAATCCCACAACAAACATGGGGTATTCTAGATACCCCTAGGTATGAGGAATATTTTTTTTTTATTGACATCACTGTTTGGACCAGCCTGTATATTTGCAAAATAAAATATCTTTGTCTTTATTGCTGGAGCTCAGCAAGGAGGTGCAAACAAAAATGTTTTTTTTTTCAATTCCATAATAAAAATATAATTTACTGTGATGTTTTATGAATCACATACATAGTTTTAAACGTTTATGCGTAAATGACTACCAATACCTGGGTAATGTGGATGTGTAAAACAGTAGATACCTCTTTACCTTCCCATTTGTACTGTTACTAAATGATTGTGTATACATAATTCTTCAGAACAGATTAACTTTAATAAAAATTGAAACAATCACTGTTGATTCCCTTGTGGAATTTCTTTGTGTGAGATATAAAAATACTAGGATTTCAACACAGAATATGTGAAAATAACATGCTTCAGAGACTTTCTGACATGAATAGTATATTTTTTTTCAATTCCTGTAGATTTATGTACAATGCATAATTTAATTAAAAAAAAATTAAATAAGTAGGTACCTCACTACTTAAATCAAATTGCGTAAATGTAAGGATTTTGTTTCTAATAACGGCATTTCAATTATTCTAAGCTGTTATAGATTTTTTTCTTTGATTTTTGTTTACATTCTTTTCTTAAAAAGTAATCTTTTCTCACCATCAGCATCTGAGCAGCCGCCTCCAATGTTTGTATAGCTGAATTATCCATTGTAACACTTATTTTTTAAGACCAAATTATGAGTAAAGATGAATGAGAGACAATACTTAAAACACTTAGGAAACGTCTTATTACGTAAATTTGCCGAAAAGTCACATAATTATTAAGAAAAACAGTCAAAATATTAGGAATTTATTCGTAAATTTTATTACATGTCAATAAAATTGTCAACCATTACAATGACAACCACAGATAACAGATTATGGACAGTATAGCGATCTATCAACATTTTGGACAAAGAAGTTTTCATGTAATTAGAGCCTTAGTGCTCCTTGATAGGGTAGAAATTCAGATGTGAAAAAAAGTTAGAAAGCGACATCTGTAGGGTGACGTATTTTGGTTAGGGTTGCAAGACGTAATATTGTTTTACATTGTTAAAACTACACTGACGCACTTGTAATGAACTGTCTGCTTCACAAATAATGAGTTGAAGTTATTATAGTCACCATGTTACTGTATACAGAAAATAGACCTTCTGTGGCTTGACCTCCCGTTTAGTACAGGCCCCTTTGTCCCACTCAGGGCAGAAGTACCGTAATAAAACGTCAATGCTGAGCCTGGGACTGAATAACCACGGCAGAGTACCTTAGAGCAAATTCCTACACGTGGTTTTCGGGTGGTGCAACACATACTGGTGGTAAGTTTCGACAGATGGCTTGCGAGAGCGACCACCTACTAGACAAAGACGAGTTTGTGATGTTGGGCAGCACACTAGCATTCTCTCAGGGATTATCAATATGTCTATCAGAAGACGAGTTCGCTCCTTATAATCAGTCTAAATAAACTCCCTACTTGAATATAATATTTATACAATAAACATTAAACATACCTATTTTATGATGCCAGGGTTCGACCCCCGGGCCCGCTGGTATGATGCTGCGACCCTTTTTTCTGTATGGCATCTCGCAGATCAACCTAGGAGGTGGTTGGCTGTCTAACCGGGCTATCCTGTGGATGCCTTAATTTTAGGCCTCCAGACAGGGCATAAAACTTATAAACTAAGCGACTACGGATAGACTGGATTGGATCATTATTATTTAGGGACGAATTTAAAGCTACTCGGCAGCGCGGGCTGGCTCGAGCGTGGTTCGGCGTGATGCTGCGACCTTCTCAGGTTGCACCTTTCTACTATAGGGTGTCATGCTGACGACCTACGTCAATTACTTATCATTTAAAAAATATAGTTAAATTCTTGCAGTCCCGTGAGTGCAAGATGAAGGGAAAAGAGAAGAAGACTGAGTTATTTAATAACCATAGAACCAAGAAAATAAAACTTTTACTAGATGATCGATGGATACCTATAAGTTTAGCTCTAGAAATCCTCGTTGATCTAATGGTCGTAAGCACGACTGATTAGGGTCCTTCCTGGGTTCAGTTCTCAGGACGGGCAGTGTTAGGTATCGGGTTATCCATTAGGACTTTCTTAGTAGCAGCCCGGAGTCTGAATATGTTGTCGCCAGTTGATGACATTAATCCATTGCGATGTACCTACGTACGGGGCGCATCAAGGCAATGGTCGTCATGCTTCGTTTTTTGCTTAAAGGTACTTACGAAAGGTATTTAAATTGGGTAGGTACGTACAATATTAGGATGACAAAGATAATAGGTATGGTCCTCTGCATGGAAAAATAATGTAAGACCAGCACATACATTTATTCGATAATATTGCTTTGCGCCTGGTAAGGATAGAGAATACCTACCTACTCAGTGTTGTTAAACACATGTTCATGTCGGCGTGATTCGGCGGGGCGGCAAAATTGAACATACATTTTGACACCCGGCTGTGTGTGCCGAATCATGCCCACAGCAGAACATATACCTATACCCTGACGGGATCATGCCGACACGAACAAGTGTTTAGCACGCCTTAGAATTAAAAATAAACACAGTAGTTTTTTAATAATCATTTTCTATGCTGTTTGTACATATTGTACCTAAACATGCTTACAAATAAATGATTGATTTCAACTTGTCCTTCACGGCACGTGGTTGTTATTTTACAGTCCATTACTTAGTATATTCGTAGGTATTCATAATATGCATGACATAATATCTACCAATTACCAAGCAGAATCAGGTAGGTATTACTGAACAAATAAACTTGATTTTCCAGATTCTTGACCTTCGGTTTTTACACATTAATGGTATTTTCCATCGTCCATCATTTGTCTAGGAATCTTAGTTTAATGCATAGACAGAAACTGCCTACTAATAAATAATAGGTACCTACTGGTATAACGATGTCTGTATAACCTCAACCACACTGATGTTATTATACGGTTCGTAAAATATTATAATCGTATTCATGTATGCACATAAAATCTACCTACTAGAAGCCAGGACCAGGTAGAGAGAGGCTTCTAGTGTAGAGAACGCCCTTGTCTCTAATTCCGTCAACGAAGATACGGGCCCGTCCGAAATTAGTCAATACATCGGAACGAATTCTACTCCTAATTAATTAACTTTTTCGGACGGGCAACAACACGTCGGTAGTAAGGAGAGCTGACAAATCGTGCTGTCTGGTGCTGTCCTTCGTTCTTAGCTCGTTCCCTAACTAATCTAACGTCCGAAGGTGATACAGAATATGAGATGCCCTTAACTTCGGCAGAAACTACGGATCTCGTTCTTAGAGAGCACAGAGTTAGAGAGTAGACTCACGGTTAACCGCGCGTCAGTAGTGCTGCATAAACCGCTCTTACTTGTACAAAATAAAGGCGCTGTCAACGTCAATGTGTAAAAATCAAGGAAAACAATCAGAAAAATATGATGTCGTTAGAAAAAGAAATACATTCTAATGAATAAAGAGAATAAAGATTTCCTACAGTTTTTGCATATCATTGTAATTTTTCATCCTCAATCATTTGAAGTCGTTTGTCTAGTAAATGTTTGTTCAACTTGTGCATGCATAAAAATTGACCATTGAGAAATAATACTGGAATGTCAAGTCTGTACAATCTCAACCATCTTACATTCTCTGTTTCAGTGATATCTACTTTTCGGACGACTATTCTATTTTTATATGGTTCTAATTCTTCCATGACTATATCACATAGTCCACATGGGTCTTTAGTGTAAAAGGTCAAAACTGGCAGTCCATCTGTAGTGTGTGCTCTGGAATAGTAAACCAAAGTAATAATCAATAAAAAAAAATCATTAAAAAAATATATTTTATTGATTTTCAATCATATATGCCATAGAATACAACCATTAACACTTTTCCATATTGATATTTATTTTACAAGAGATATGGATATAAAAATTAAATATTATCTTAACAATATAATAAAATCTTTTAACTCTTAAAGCTGTCTCTAGCAAACACACAAACCATTCATTAACAGCAAATAATTCCTAAAAGGCACAGTAGATAATGAAACAAAGTGGTCAGAATCAGAATATGATGAAACTTACAATTTCTCAATCATGATAGATGATGCACCACCTCCTCCATTACAGATAGACGCTACACCCTTTTCTCCTTTCTTAAGAGCATGGCACAAGTGTACTACAATTCTAGCTCCAGACATGCCAATAGGATGACCAATACTGACAGCTCCTCCATGAATGTTGAGCTTGGCAGGGTCAATTTCCAGCAGTTTTATGTTAGCAACAGCAACAACACTGAAGGCTTCATTAATCTCCCACATAGCAACATCCTCTTTCTTCACACCAGTCTTTTCTAGAAGCTTGGGAATAGCAACTGCTGGTGCAATTGGGAAGTCAATTGGGTCACACTCCCCATCAGCATAACCAACAACACGTGCAAGGGGCTTAACATTCAATCTTTGAGCAGCTTCAGCAGTCATGAGGACCAGGGCTGCAGCACCATCATTCAATGTTGAGGCATTTCCAGCTGTTACTGTTCCATTTTCCTTCTGAAACACAGTTGACAATTTGGTAAACTTATCAAAGTTGACCTTTTTGTACTCCTCGTCTTCTGAGAACACAATAGGTGCGGCTCCTCTCTTCTGTGGCACAGGAACTGGTACAAGTTCATCAGCAAACGTTTTAGCTTCATATGCTGCTGCACTTCTCTTGTAACTAGAAATAGCATAGTCATCCTGCTGTTGTCTAGAGATGTTTAATTTTTTTGCTGAGTTTTCAGCACAGTTGCCCATGTGGAATTTGTTGTAAACATCAGTCAGACCATCAAACACAATACCATCAACTAACTGTGTTCCTCCATATGGGGTGTCACCTCTCTTCAAATAGAAAGGCACATTTGACATAGATTCCATTCCTCCAGCTAATATTACATCTTGGGAACCAGTTTGTAAGCCTTGTGCAGCCAGCATAATGGACTTCATGCCAGATGAACAAACTTTGTTAACAGTTGTACAAATTGTACTTTTCGGCAGACCACCGAAAATTGCAGCCTGTCTCGCTGGAGCCTGGCCCATACTAGCTGAACAGACATTTCCCATGTACACCTAGAATAAAAATAAGGAATTAATAGTTTTAACTTGCTAAATTTCATGACGTAATTCACAACATCCTATCAAGTCAGCTGATGTTTCATGTTAAAAGCATTGGTTAAACTTTATGAATTAAAATATTGGTAAAGAATGTAAGGTTTACACCTTTTCAATTATTTTTCTTATTCATAATATTATTCAAGATCTTAATATGTTTTTCGAATAAAAATTGGGTAGGTACCTACAGACAGCAAAAAAAGTCAAGTAACACTTCAGTTTTTTTAATCATTAATGAGCAAAACATTTAATTAAAATCAGAACTGAAGCAACATTAAATAATATTAGTTATTTAGAGATCAGTTTATCAAAGCATTATTTAAAAGTGGCAATGTTAGTGGACTTTTGTTGGTGTGCATACAAAACTAAATCAATGATAGAATAACAAAAATTAATCTTAATATTGTTTAACACATACTTTATAAAACTGGGATGATTAATTTTGATTTTGATAAATGGGGTTAGCATAGTCATCATTATGAATGTTTGAATCAATGGATTGATTAATGGAATATTGGTAATTAATCAAAATCAGTTTTTTTTTTATCATTCATGTGTTGCTATTGGTGATAAAAAAAACTCATCAGCTAAATCTAATCTTGATCTTGTTTGACACAAAATTGACAAATTACTACACTTAAAGTAGCTTGCTTTTCACATAATGAAATTCCTAGTGTGTAAATGATCATGGTCAAAATATGATAACTGTAAATCGATGGATAACTTGAGAGAAAGTAGGGTGAATCAATTAACCTCTTTAATTTCCTCTTTAGGAATGCCGGCTCTTTCCACTGCCGCTTTGACGGCGACTGCACCAAGTTCCGACGCCGAAAGGCTCGCCAGGCTGCCCCTGAAGGAGCCTATGGGAGTCCTGACCGCAGACGCTATAACCACATCGTTGAGGGAAACTTTTGAAGAATACGCTGCCATCGCCTTAAAAAGCTGTCGATCAAAATAGTTAAATTACTAAAATTTATTTATCACTCGTAACAATTATGGAAATTAAAATTGTATGATTCTCGGAGACTGGTGACTAGGCAGGCCAACCGACTACGACTGAGTCGAAAAATAAACTTTGATTGATTGAAGGAAGACGAACCTTATTTGTTGGGCGCATTTTGATGGTAATAATTCTACTTCCTTTTACTAACAACATGATTTATTCTTTTAAAAACTACTACAAGTATTCACCAAGAAAAGCTACTGACGCACTGATAGCAATTGATAATACTTATCGGTCGCAATTATAAAAAAAAACATTTACATAAACTTATCTATTTGAGATACCCCACGTACTTTTCAAGTTTCAATTTAAATGCTTATCATTCAGAAAATAAGGTTGATTATCGTAATAAAATTGTTGAATAAGATTTTGCGAGAAAGATACTTTGAACCATAGATTGTTCATTTCATACGTTCAATCGGTTCAATAAGTAATGAGACAACATTCCAAGCGCTGTATTTGGGAATGCTGTAAGGCAGGGTCAAAAATTTTAAGCGTCGTTTAAGAAATAAAAAGAAGATGAATAGGACGTACATTAATTTTAATTATATTTTAGTTTTCTTTGTAATTAAGTATTCGTAAGTTGTATTGTTTTGTTTGTTAATAAAATGTACTCTAAAACGAACATGCGCAGTTGAGGCCCGAACAAATCGGACACGATTTGACAGCTTACACACCAATCGTGAAAGGGTACGTTCTGAATTGCGCTGTAATCGATTTGAGCGTGCTTACGACGCCGACGCACGACTAAGCGTGAGCGCGATAACGAAGTCCCGTGTATCGTCATAGATGACGTCATGACATGCGCCATCTTGCTATGACTCCGATCATGACCAATTGAGCTAGGAAAAAGTATATGCTATGCCCTAAATTATACACGATCAATTTTACATCGTTCTGGAGCCGAAACACAGTCACTCCAGACGATTAATAGTTACTATTGGCATTGTTATAATTTTTTTAAGACATCTAATATAGAAGTTAGAAATTTATCACTTTTATTCTGTCATTCGAGTTAAATCTTAGTAGCCCTTCCACTATTTCATTCATAAACGAACAGCTGTGCGATAGCGCGCTCGTGGTAGGTCAACGGACGTTGCTGCAAGTAGGTATTTTATTTCAGGTAGGTACGATTTAGGTTGGTGTAAGTTCATTTACCTCCGTTATCTCTCGTTTGTATTGGAACCTAATTGGACGCACGGCACGGTGTTTATTACTATCACATCTCCTCGTAAACGAGAGAAACTAATTGAAATTTCATTCACTACTCTCGCATCACGAAATCACTAGTAATCGTACGGTCTATTACCTCAACTAGACATGACGAGTACGCTTGTGAGTTTTATTTAAGGCCTTGAATCGAGTGTCCACCAATCGAGCTAATAGGTATTTAATAAGCATACAGCTACCTACCATAATAAAATTATGATGAATAAAAATAATACTGCCGAAACCAATACAATGTAACGGCGGCGGCGGCGGTGTAACTGGCGGCGGCAATACAAAGGCAGGCAATTCAAACAGAAAAATGAATCGTTTTATCTGTCAAATAGAGTTCATTATAAGTTGGTGGTGCCCTTTTCTATGAAAATATTGTACCGAATTAAGACCTTATTTTTATAAAGTTAACCGCTGAATTCGGTTGTGCATCAATTCTGTGGCTTCTCAGAATAATTTTAGTAAACTGCGTACCTACGTTGCTTGTACCTAGCTTGGTGAAATTTCGATTTGTTACCGTTTACGGTTAAGAAATAAAGTCTGAATTCGCTTTTCGTATTTTTATTTGTGTACCTATTTCATCTATTGCATGTAAGCGGCGATCGGCGACCTCTGTGAACTAGGTACCTCAACGTACGCATAGATAAAATAGACATAGTACTACAGCCATATGTTTAGAGTATAAATAAGTTTAAATCCGCTTAAATTGTGGCGGTTCGTCCAAATGGCAAGCAGGAATTTTAATGTAATAAAAAGTTATTTTTTTTCAGTAGGTAGGTACATTAATACTAGAAATTTGCTAGCAAGGATATTATTGAGGAACCTCCTTGTCCTCCCATGGTCAAAAAAAGATTGTTTTGATGTAGGTAGGTACACAGTGAACAAGATGTCCACCTTTCACTGTGGTGTTCAGTCACCAGTCGCGGTCATCAGTACCTACTTGCACTTTGTTGCTGTAGATACCTAAGTAGGTACCCGCGACAATAATAAATCGTTTGATTCCGCATTCATAACCATTGATTGATTTAAATTGCGTTTATCTACATACCTATCAGTTAAATACCTAACTCTAATTTTTCCTTCATAATTTCTACGGGCTTAGGACCGTCGCGTCAGTAATAAGTAAGTACGAGTACATGTTTCGTATCTAAGTAGGTAAATACTTACTTACTTGTAGGTAATCTTTTATTCACTTCACTTTTCACATTAAAAGCGTCCACTGTCGCACTTCGAGTAGTACGCTAATCGGAAGAAACTAGTCTTTTTATCTCGAACCACACATAAAAATCCAGTGGTGTTAAGTCAGGGCTCCATGCGCCAAACCACAAGGCCACCACGACCTATCTACTGCTCACCAAACACACTGTTTAAATACGCACGCACTGAACTGATAGAACTAACAGACCGCGTTAATGTGCCAGAGAGATACATAATATTGGCTAACATTGAATCGCCTGGCCGCCATTATGGTACTACGACGTGGCCGCGTGGGTCGCGTTCGAAGTATTCCTGTATGTCTTCCTCCAACTCCGCCGAGTATGGTAGTCTACCGCGGCCCTGCGCGTGTGTGGGCGCTCGAAACTGTCCATGATCGAGGAGGCGCTGGGTTACAGCCAGGATGGTGGAGGTGAAGGGAACTTGAGGGTCAGTGATTCCACGTGCGCGCAGTGAGTTCAGGTGTTCCGGCTGAGCATACAAACGTCTGGCCTCTTCTAAGTTATGGTTCGCCATGTCACATAAAAATCTACCATAGCCCAAAACTCCAATTTTTGGCGCGTAATTAGGTTGCGCGTGCGTGACCTAATACAACGAAACGCGAGACAACACTAGAAAGGAATAAGAAATTATTAATGGCGGGGGCGCGCGGGCGGTCGGCTAGACTGTAAGGGGCCGGGGGCGTGGCTTACGGATCATGCTGTCTGATCGATGAATGAATTTTTCAATGGGTGGGTACCGTTCGCAAGTGTTGCACTTCGTCGATACGTTTTACACACATATGCATTGATCGCAAGGAAGCGTTACTACGAGTTCTCACTAATACACAAAAAAAAAAACAATAAATTAGATTTTTCGTTATTTTGTTTTATTGTAACTTATTGAAAATGATAGTCCCAATCGTTTTGAGTTCGATGATCGAGTATATGGCTTTCGGTTCCAGAACGACCTAAAATTGACCGTGTATAAGAAAAAATCTGCGGTTCTGTTCTGTATCTGTTATTTGTTGTTTTTTTTTTAAGTTTGGATATTTGGTTGTTTAGCACCATTGCCTGAAGATGACCCATGCGAAGGGACAAGTGGTTGTGGTTAAGGCGGTCTTTGTGTTTTTTTGGTACCTACTGATTAATTTTTTATAGTATTTTTTTCAATTGGTCTTATTTAATTTAACCTGCGGCAAAGTCCCACCATAAATTTTTTTCAAGTTCTCAGGACAATGTTCACTATTTAAAAGTTTACTATTAAGTATTTGATTAAAATAAATAGTCGCTAGCAGCACTTTATCTATACACTTCCTAAAAAAAATAATTTCAAACTGAATGAAAAATATATATTTTTTGGCTACCACTTGACCTTTCTTGCTGACGCTAGCATAAGTATCGGCCGCCATTTACAGATTGTTTATCCGCGCGGGTTATATCACCGTGAGCGCTGTCAAAAATGACAGTGGTGCTGTTTTGTTTTGGGTTGCATCATCCCTGCATTCCGAATTAGACCATGATCGCTCACAACGATCACATCAATATTTTCCGTTCCGTTTTAGATATCATGATTTTGACAGCTACGAACTGTCATCAATTCGGTACGCTCGTGAACGCGCTCACAGTGATCACTCAATGGAAGTTCAACGCATTGGCACTTCTATTTTGTTAGTTGCCTCTATCGACTCTGATGATAGATAACTCAGATTTTGAGATTCGTGGTTCGTCCAGGGATGAAACGGATGACGAAGTGCTTATAATAAAGTACATGCTCCCGAAAAAGATTCACCCCGAAGAAAAATACTATGTTCATGTTCATTTATTTATTGCTTGTCACAGGTGAAAATGCGGTTCTTACAATTAGCATTATTGTATCACTGTAAAATACCCATTGGGTGTACAATTTATATGTATGCCAATATTATTGGCTATGTTAAAAATAATTAATAAAAATACAATTACACTCTTATTTATTGTTGCCAAAAATTACAAATAACATAGATGCAACAATGATTATTAAACATTGTGCATGAGTTTAATACTCATTTCAGGTATTCTGTTACGTCTTGGTTTTTACAGCACACTTTCGAAAATGCTGCTTTAGTGAGTTATGATGCGACTCGAAACTAAACAGCTCAGATGTGATTTTTGACAGCGCTCACGGTGATATTAATTTAGGGCACGGTTGGCTTTATCACAAGATGGCGCATGTCATGACGTCATATATGACGATTCACGGTACATCATTATCGCGCTCACACTAATTCGGTACGGGTATTAGCACGCTCAAATCGATTACAGTTCAACTCGGAACGCTCCCCATATCAAGTAATATGTCAGTGCGTGAGTTGATACTCACGCACTGACATATTACTTGTTTAAATAATTTGCAAATTCGTATACTCTTACAATGTTTGTATACTCTTAAAATATGTGAGCACCATGTATCTATCACATAATTAACTTATTTTTAATAATTTTACTTATTGTGGTAGGGTAATTTTGTTATAGGTGCAGCATATAATTTATATAATTAATGTATACAAAATATTGTAACAAATTTTAAAGAGTAACGGTGGAGTTTCTTGCCCATTCTTCTCCATAAGAAACTACCTTTTGGAAGGGCCGACTAGAATCAATTTTATTTTAATGTAAATGTTGACGTTCAAAAGTGCATTTTATTTGAAATAAATACTTTGACTTTATGTTTAAATTAAAGTGGCAATTTCGAAATTATGCTGTAAAATCCAAGACGTAACAGAATACCTGAATAAGTTTTAAACTCATGCGTATTATGTTTAATTATTGTTGCATCTATGTTATTTTTTATTTGGGGTAAATCTTTGCTGATAGCATATAAATACGCTAATATATGCACTTCGTCATCCTCTTCAGCCCTGGACCAATCGTAAACTCAAAATCTGAGTTATCAGAGTCGATAGGGTCAACCAATAAAATAGAAGGGCCAAAGCGTTGAACTTCCATTTTCAAAAAAATATCCAATCGGTCTTTCTTGTGCAAGGTTTGGGGTTGACATTGAGCGAGCACTGTGAGCGCGTTCACGAGCGTTCCGAATTGTTGAAGCTCTTAGCTGTCATAATCGTGATATCTAAATCGGAACGCAAATTATTGATGTGAGCGCTGTGAGCGATTATGGCATAATTCGGAATGTACGGAAAGCGGAGTAGATATGGAAGAGATCTATGTGTATGAAAAGTGTCCGTCAAAATGTGCTACATAAGGGTGGCGCTACAGTAGCCACCGGGTAAATTTTAAAGCAATAATTTTAGGTTATGTTTACAAAACAATGTTGGACTACGTTAATTGTTGAGGTATGGTATATTGGATTATCACTAACTAATCTAGTCAGTAAAATATTAAATTTTCTGACTCGGCATATTTAAATCCGTTAATTTTCTAACTCTCCATACTTCAGTCCGATAACAAATGCTACATTCTTAGCACACAATTTGCCTACGCTAGCGCCATTTTGGAGGGTTTTGAACTAAATGCTCTAAGGTTTTGAACTATTATTTACTGTTTAAGTTGGACACTTTTTCAACTTTCTCCCCATAAGAGGTAGTTCTCCTTGCCTCCACCCTACAGAACACTATTACTCCTAGCGCTCTACCCTCCATAGGAGTACTCGTAGAGCGTAGACAGTAGTTTTCTCTGTCTACGGAGTAGAGCATAGCTGTTTTTTTTCTTTTGTGATTGGTCAATTTTATGTAAGAAATGGCATGCTTAGCGGGAAAATATGATCAAATGAGATGAGCACCAACCAGTCCAACTCCAACGGGTATGTTCAATTATTTTGTTCGACATTGTTGGACGACCTTAGAACATTTAACATAGAGACGACACACTGAAAGTACGTACTTTGAACTTGGGCATTGACCAGCCAACTAGCTAAGCTAACACGCTTCGTGTCTTGTCGAGCGAAATAATTAAAAACTCTATATTAAATTATTATGTTAGAATTTTTTGGAGTTTTAAATTGAACGCACGCACGGCACCAATTATTAGAGTAGTACCTACCTACTTCCTACTACTTCCGAACTAATAAATTAAATAATCGTAAAATAATCAGAAAGTAAATTGAAACAGCTCTAACTATTATATTTGTTTAGACTATTTCAGACCCATATACAATTAGCATGGTTTAAAAGTCCCGGTGTGATGAAGATGAAGGTATAAGCTTAGTTTCGATGAAAACTTAAAGTAAATTATATATTTTGACAATGGATGTCCTGTAGCTGTACTAGTAGGGATAACAGAGTGCGCACTTCTAGAACAGTAAAACTAGCTCATTTTTCGCTACATAGACTGACACTGATGTAGTATTAAAAAAAAATGTCTTTACCAATGAACAAAATATGTTTAATTTTTTTTTAACGATTTGCTTCATTTAGTCGATTGTATGCACGAACGCGAGCACGCCTCTACTGCGTGTACCTTTGCTGGTACAGGCTGCATGTAATACAGTATGAACGGTATCGCAATTTTCTTATTTATTACAAAAAAACATCACAAGAATATATATTTTCAGTTTTATTATTCAAATAGTAGCTAATTAAGAGCAAGTTAGTGAAACAAATGAGTGTCATCTGTTAATAATGTTTTCTTAGACAGCTGACGACGAAGTGTCTTAAAAAAAATCAGGAAATCAGGTTAGTGTTTTATATTTACTAAACGGTAATTTGTTTGTATCAAACTATCAAATCAAAAGCTTCAATTTAGCCTACTTCTGTAATCGAAGTTCTATAGAACACTACTTCTTTGACAGATTTTTAATTTGATGGGGTTGTACTGCCTTCATCTCTTGGTTCGTTGCTACCTTGGGTAGCTATAAATTAGGTTTAGGATTTCTCAATATCTTATGTCTAAATATATTTCAAGTAACAGTAGTTTTGCCAGGTATTTTCATACTTGTTAAACTTTGATTATTGGCTTTTTAAATTGTGTATGTCTTTAAAACTTTGCTTAGATAACTTAATTTACCTTACTTTAGATGTAATTCAAGTATGCTGCAGAGTGAATTATTGCATTACAAATGCAATAATCAATAATTTCAGGGTAGGTATAATAATTAATTTATAATATACTTATATGAAATACCTACCTACATTTTATTGCACACTATTTATTTATTTAGTTTGCCATACTTAGCTGTTATTCTTGTTTCTATTTATTATGCTAATTTAGCTGCATCAGATATTGCCTTAAGATGTTCCTTCTTATATGGAAAAAATGATCACAAGCCTTTGTTGTGTGCTAATTTTTAATATTGACTCCTTAACCTCCTTATTTTAAAATACTTCACTTAACTTTTGTAGCATGCAATGTATGAAAGTCACTGAACAGTTTTAAGGGTAAGGCTATGAGATAAACAGAATAGATTCCTGGATGTTGTCATAACCTAAGTTACTGGCTGTAAAGCTTATCTAAGGTTTCAAAAAGTGATCTTTGTTGGAGCATCTGTTGAGTTTCTTGCCAGAACTTGTATAGTCTGTACAACCAACTTTTTGGAATGGTACAGTCCTTATTCTTCTGTCCGCTAGATCTTAATATAGTGGATAATGGCCCACTATACCATACTATAGTGGATAATGGCCCTCTACACCATACTATAGTGGATAATGGCCCACTATTCCATACTATAGTGGATAATGGCCCACTATACCATACTATAATGGATAATGGCCCACTATTCCATACTATAGTGGATAATGGCCAACTATACCATACTACAGTGGATAATGGCCCACTATACGATACTATAGTATCAGTATCCACATTGCGCCAGTTACTTTTTACTCCCATGCATAATGGGCAACTGCCCAACTGGGCATAAATCCAGACCTCTCTGCCTAATCCTTTGGGGTACACAGGTGTGTTGTTATTTTATGTTATACCATACTTATTCTTGAACAGTCATAAATGAGCATGTGAAAGTGGTTTATGAGAGACTAAAATTGTTGTATGTGAACAACATCCAATTCAATTCTTTGTATAGTAAAGACCATTCATTGATCAAATTATTATTATTATGACATCATAAATCGAATAATCGCTGCAAGTATGAGATCAGATATTATCTAACCTTATCTGTTATTCAGTTGAGAAATAACATCTGTTACCTTACAATTTATCTATCATATTATCAGTGCGTTGTGAAAGAACTGCAGTTTACTTAGCATTTGGTATTTCTCTTGTTATCTTGGTATTCCAGATAAGTGATAGTTACAACTTACAACGGTATTGCGGTACGGTTATATTAATTTGTTAGGTATTTTCGCTTTACGTTTAAGTACTTAAGTGATGATTGTTAATTGGTCATTAGCAAGTGATTGCTTTATTAATATTGAATGAGAAATGAAAAGTGATTAAGTGGTGTACAGCATTCCTCTTCGTTTTTTGCATTGTTTCCATTAAACAGGTCTTATGATATTAGACATACAAACATACTTTGTGGCTATTTGTCTTTTGTGTTTATGTTTTAACATTACTAAACTAACCATGGAAAATATTAGTGGTAAATGAAAATGTTTTACCTATAAATATTAAAAAAAAAAAATATTAAATAATATAATGTTTCATAAATTATTAATTTTATAAACAACTTAGAGCCAATTCCACCAAACTCTACTAGTTGACGGACTGTTTCAAACAGAGGGAGTATGTTAAACTAACAGAGTATGATGAAACTGGACTATATTTATCACAATTTAATAAATTGTAGTTCTGTACTGATATTTATAATACCAATTTCTTTGTTAGTATGCATAATAATATCAATAACTTCGTAATATACAAGGCCTTGGTTTACTCAAATAAATTTAAGTGATAATTATCTTTTATTTATTATCTTATGTTGCTGTTTAATAATAAATAAAAAAAGTACATTTTCCACCAGTTACATTCAGTCAAGTTTTCTACACCTATTTTGTACTCCCACGAAAATTTGTGATAAATCTATTGTAAAAATCTAAATTAAAATTTTGACAACTGGAGAATAACACTGTTATCAATGTTTACCAAGAAATAATCCCAAGTGATTCACACTTCTGTACCATGTGATGTTGTAACTTCTTACCTGACACTCTTGGCATTAGTGTGTTAACATTAAGCCACATTTGACGCACGGCTACATACAATAATTAAGCTTATTAGCAAGTTTATTCATATGTAAATACAAACAACATTCTGCATTCACCAGATAAACATGTACAAGCTGTGGAAAATCATCACTACAAAATGTGCCTTTTTATGTTAATTTAATATTTGTTTCAAGTTTAGACCATGATAATTAGTGACGTCCTTGTTGCAGGGTCAACCAAGCGCGCGGGCTATGATTTAGGCCATGCCATAAAAATGGAAGTAGTCAATATAGGCGAAGGTCGGTACGAACAAAGTGAAAATGTGCCGGGAAGCAGTATCGACAGCGATGCCTCCAGCAGCGCGTTTGAGAGCAACGACAGTGATCAATACAGCGAGGACTTGGACAAAACATCAGAAGATGGTGACTTGAAAGAAGACCTACAGAAGACAATACCAGAATGTTACAAATCCGACTCAAACTTTTCATCACATACAGCAAGCATCACAAATGACGAGGAGTTTCAGGCGACGGCGTTATGCCAGTTTATGGATATATTGAATGATTTAGACGAAGTTTTAGATAAGTCTTTACTAGCATGTCTTGACGATGGAACGAAAAACTTCGACAGCGACGAAGAGGATCTCATTTGTAAGATTAAGGAAGTTATTGGCGATGCTCAAGGAGAATCAGATCGTTCGGAAGCCCAAAGTTCTCTAGACGACAATACTCAAGTAATAACATGTCCCAACGTTCATGCGTCAGCACCGTCTATGGAAGAAATGAACATCACACCAAGTATAACTGAAAGGTCATATCTCACGAGCCTTGGGCGTTCAAAAAGTTTTTCAGAACTCACTGACAATGATCGGCAAGCTTTAGTGTCATCATTAGAGAGAGCAAGTACGACGAACGACACATTGCGAAACTCAATGAGGAGATTAGACCCTATTGTTCTACCGGCGATAACAGCGGAGTCGTCTTGCGAGCCTCTAACTTTGCCGGTGATACTTTTTTTGGAGCATAACATTAACATGCGCCCGACGAGCGCTCCGATACAGTTGCAACTGACGGCGGCGAATCTCAGTAGTGATGGAGCCTCGGGACCTTTGATTGTGGGGCGTCGTGCTTTGTTGATGAATCGTACGCTTTCACTCCCGTCTCCGGGGGATAGTGACGTCACGGCTGGGGACTGGACTGGAAGGAATACTGCCAGGAGTACCGCAAGAAGCACTAGTGCGTCCAGTTCGTCCTCTGAGTCGTTAGACGTTGCTCACATCATCCAAAACGCTGGAAGTGCCACTGAGGAGAGGTAAATATAAATATTCATTCAAACTTAATTGTGTTATACTTTGCAGTTAACTCGTGCATTGAGCAACCTTCGCGATTTCGGCAATACATTACTCATTTCATTCCGAAAAATGAGGTCATAGGATGTGATTTGATGATTCATTAGAGATCATTTTCTCAAAAAATCTGATAAATTAAAGTGTTACGATTTTTTGCAGAAACGAAGAGACTGAAGAACCTCCTTTTGGAGTTTGGCCACATCGTATGAGTGCCATGCTGGCGTGCCTCAGTTGTACCGTGGGAATATTTAATATATCTAGATTTGCCATATTCAGTGTTCACTTTGGAGGTAATGAATGGACTTTTACGTAATTAATTGGATTCACCTAATTTCCTGGTATCTTTATAATGGATCTTTTTTATTGTTGCAGCAAGCTTCATAATACAGTTTTTTATACTGTCGTTTTTAATTGGAATACCGTTGTTTACTTTACATTTGTGTTTGGGCCAAGTGTTGGAGTCTGGCCCAGTGGACATGTGGCGTATATCGCCGATATTCCAAGGCGTAGGCGTCTCTCTGCTCATTACTCAAGCCGTGATTGGCATGTACAGTATAATAGGCCTGTCTTGGATATTTGTATACTTTAGAGACTCTTTTATAACGTCCAATGACAAATACAAATGGGCACTACCACACGAATTCAATTTTGAAGGTGAGTCAGCCATTACCTAATTAATTAAATAGTTTATTGTTGGGACAATGTCAACAAATTCGGTGATATCAATCAACAAGTGAAGCAGGAAGTCTGAATGAAGGTCGACAATTTACACAATTACTTCTTCCGTTAGTGGAACAAGGAAATAGGGTCAGACTGAGAAAGTTTTTTTTTAATGTTACAGATGCCGTTGCGAAGAATGGTACTTATAAAATACAGGAGACTTTGCCGCAGTATTTTCACGGCGAAGTTTTACAAAGGAACTTGGGGTCCAATAGTTCATATTTTGGCACAATAAAGTTTCAAGTAGCGTTCAACTTAGCGGTAGTGTGGATGATAGTATTCGTCGCGCTGAGTAAAGGATTGAGGTCTTACGGCAAGGTAATAAACATTAGTACAGCCTACAGCGCGTCATTGTAACGTTAGGTGATTTCCCACGAAACCGTAAGACTTTATGTTTGTAATTGCAGGCTGTATACATGCTGATATTCCTGCCGATCTGTGGTACATTAGTGTTATGTACCAAATTGCTCACTTTGATACCGTACAATACTGTCATCAATGTATTCTCCGAGACCGAATGGAGCGAATTCTTCATTAATAGTAATGTATGAATATTTTTTTAACCTTAGAGTAATTTAAAGATCTTATCTCTTTTAAGTGCTTGCTATTTACTAACCTCTAATTATGCAAACAAAAGAATAACTACACCTCTATTCAATCCATGGTCACAGACGGTTCTAATTTCAAATTCTTTTTTTTTAGAGTTGGACAGCGGCAGCTCAGGAAACGTTCCTAACATGGGGTCTCCTTGGGGCCTGTATAATGCAACTAACATCACATAAAAATGCAAAGAACAAAACGAATACAATACTACAGAAGGAGAGTGCGTGTATAGTGGCATTTACCTTCGCAGTTTTGCTACTGGGATCGTTTCTGGCCAACACTTGCGTGCAAATATTGAAGAATTATGGCTACGTTTATATACCGGGCAGTTTCGGTGAGTTTGACATCTTTACGTAATGTTTTGGGGGTGAACTATTGATTTCGGTGGTCATACTAATTAAGTAGGTAGCAATCAACTTTTCTTGAATAATCTTATTTTGGTCCACCAATTACCCGTTAGTGTGGGTGGGTCTATATTTTAATTTCATCTGCTAATGATGAATTATAAAAAGCAAACATGAGGTTTGCCAGCTCTGGTACTGATCAGTGATTTGGTCAGCTGTTGAAAAACCGGTTTAGTTAGTCTCTCCTTTTGACGGCATTTTATTAGCATTAAAATCCTACGCCAACAAATTTTAGTATGCATGGAGTACTTACTTCATACTTATTTAGAGCCTTATTTCATAGCATAGGAAATGTACATTTATGCTTTGCGAAATGTACATTTGAGGCTAACGCAAAATTCAAGTGTGCTGTGTGCAATATCAATTTAGCGGTCAATTATCTATGCTTCGTTTGTCTTACTAATATTTAAATAAAAAAAGTAAAAGTTTGTTTGTTGTTTTCAAATCGGTATTTTATTTTTTATATTGTTATTTATCCATGGGTTATATATTTAGCTGTAGAATATTAGTATATATGAGGGACCCACTGAAAATTTCGGGAATCAAGAAAGTGACACAACATTACTATTTAAAAATGTATTTATTGCTTTTCGAAGTATTCTCCGCGAAATTTGACACATTTTTCCATACGATGGAAGCAACCATTCCATTCGGAAGTTGGGGTTTCCAAAATGGCCTTTTTGTAGGCGTCCACAGCTTCTTCAGGTGATGAAAATCGCTGTCCACGCAATTTATTCTTTATTTTAGGGAAAGTATAGAAATCATTAGGGCTTAGGTCGGGGCTGTACGGCGGATGGTCTAATAATTCTATGTTTTCTTGCTCTAAAAACTCTTTTGTTCTGTGCGCGGTGTGAGAACTCGCATTGTCGTGATGGAGGATGATGCGGCGGTTGCAATTCTCTTTACGGAGTTCAGAAACGACCTGTGGCAAACAAATGCTAGCATACCATTCTCGAGTCAATTCCATTTTCTCAACGACTAAACAAGTTTAATAAAACCTTGTGACAAGACCGTAGACAGAGAATAGCATTCTCTGTCTACGGACAAGACCGAGAATCTTTTTTTAAATAAATAAATGGTATTCGATTTTTAAAACCAAGGAGTTTTCAATTAAAAAGATTTTAATATGACAGGAACAGTGGAAATATTCCATTCCCGATACTTTTAGTGCAGCCCTCGTAATTATTATACTTCTTACACAGCCAGTTATAGTTCACGTAGGTAATTACGTATTGTACTCTGTAATATCCATGAAAGCCACTGTGTTCACTAGATATTATAGTTATAATAATAACTATGTAGGTATTGTAGACGTGCATCTAATTGGCTGCAACATATTTATTTACTTACTGTGAAATTAACAACACAACTCGCGATGCGCTAACCAGTCTGACGATGACGTACGATGATTTGTAACACCATGATACAATTGTAGTATTTTGTATTGGCTTTAGTTACAGCCACAAACGCGTGCAGAAACGTCACCGGAGCTGAAATTGACACTGAAATGTAACCCTTGTGTTCTTTTACGCTCCATCCGCACATATTACGGTCAGGGCCATCTTGGCTTAAGGGTGCTACACATATGTTCGGGTCGGCATGATTCGGTCCAGGAGGCCTACTCTCTAAGTCCGTCAACGAGGATACGGGGCCGTCCGAAAGTAGTTCGGAACTTAAAAGTGAACCCTACTTCCGATTAATTAACTTTTCCGGAGGGCCAAAAACATATCGGGAGTAAGAACAACGGTCTAAACGTTTTGTCATTAATTATTAGTTCAGGCCCCGGACTAATCTTATATCCGTACGTGATACGGAGTACGAAACGTCCGTAACTTCGGATGAAACGACAGACTTCGTCGTGCTTAGGGAGTAGCCTCCCCCCCCAAGGTCGGGCGGCTAAATATACAGTCGATTTTGCCGCCCGGCCTGCGACCGGTTGAGCTGAATGATGCCGACCCGAACAAGTTTGTAGCACGACTTAGTGGTGGCGACAGGGTCGGAAAAAGATTGGTTCTATCATACATTTTCATACATTTTCATCATACATACAAGGCCGGAGGATCCAATGCCCGAACCTGTGTGACAAGTTCGGGCATTGGATCCTCCGGCCTTTCTGTACCGTAATATACTCTGACTTTATAAAAACACTGACTGAGCCATGACGGCCCGGAGCTTCGAAACTCTGTGACTGTTGTGGATAAAGCTTTGTGAGCGGGTTATTTAGTGTCCTTCACCGCACAATGCTCATCTTTAAAACTTCATGAAAATCAATTTAGAGGTTGCCAAGAAATAGTCATAACTTTGTTTGAATGCCCAAAAATAGTCAAGAAATAATTTGAATTCGGTGTCAAAAAATAGTTTCGTAATAGTCGTCTCCAACCACGATAATTTCGACCTGGTTTACTATGTAGAAGTATGTTAAACTTCCATGTAAACTTCTACATACATTTTTCAGTCGAGCACAAAATTATGAAGTAACTACATATTTATTGTGGTCATCTTATTTTTTGGTTGTTTGTATTAAAAACGGTTTAATTGTTACTTATTAGTATTACAAACAATGAGAGGCATATTTTTATCAATGGGTGCCATACATTAATTCATATTAAACTTACCTAATTATCATAAAGAAATCAAGATTTTCTGTCAAGTCGTTAAAACCTTGAAGCAGTAGCAGTCGCAAGTAATACATAAATTATATTTATTACAGAAACGGTAAAGTCCACACAATTCTTATGGCCCATTTCGGAGCCAATGCAAGGCAACGTGGTCTCCACGCCAGTTCGCTACATGGGCCACTACGGGAGCTTGGTAGGTGTTACGGTATGCAAGACTGGCAACACCGCGCGCACGCTCAGCGGCTGGCAACCGTTGCAGCTGGCAACACAAATTGTGCCGGCTACTTTAGCTGTGTTGCCTGCTCATTTGGTAAGTTTAATAAAAGACTTTTTGATGTTCCAAGCATTATGGAAAACAATTAGTAACATGGTTTTTATCGGTCAAATAATTTATCAGTAAGTTAATTATTTTATCTGCATAATCCTTCTTGACCGAAGACATAATCGCAGTATTCATGATTGATTATTTATCAATTAATTATAATAATTATCTCATAAAAAATCAAGAGCATTTATTTTAACTTGGTTGCAGAAAATAAAAATAAATATTTTATTTATTTGGGGAAATAAACTGTTATGTTACAGTATTACACAAAATTTGAGCTACAGAGTGAGTCAACATACCCACGACATTTTCCTAATATTATAAATACAAGTTATAAAACTATATTTGTTAGATAAAACTTTAACTGGATTTATGTATACTTACTCCTAACATTTTAGCAAAGCGCGCATTACCGCCGCAACGTCTTTTCATATAAAAAAAAGTGATAAAGGAGGATTTTTGCAATGCGTTGTCTTGCGGCGCGTCCCCCCCCCCCCCCCCGCCTTTATTGTACACAATGTAACAGTGTAATAATAACAATCTATAACAAATCTTACGTAACTTTTTCATAATTTCATATTGATTCTTCAAACTGGCATACATGCCAGAATTCACCAACAGAATGGCAACAATTAACAATGTTATCTAACTCGACAGTCCAATTATTTCCTTGTAAACTTTTATAATAGGCACACCGCGCGAAGTTATTATATCTTTTTATTGCCAAGACTTTGAAATATGGAATATGACCTTGATTCTTTGCGGCCTAGAATTTGTTTTACGACTGTGTGTAAGAAACTAGTGTAGGTATAATTGTAATTGTTTCTTGGACTAGCCTTGTTTTGCGATTATCGTTGAAATTGAGGATTTACAGGGTTTTGGATTAAATAAGGTCTCACTTAATCCTTCCTGTAAGATGTGAGATGACACAATTAAGCGAATTGAGTCGATAGGCCTTGACAACAAATTGAAAAGTTAACATAAAAGAGTTATAAAAACAATATAATTGGATTTCGAAAGATTTGCGGAAGTCAGAGTGTTGTCAGCTATTGTTCGCTACATAAGATTGCATCAATTATGAAGAAAAATATGCATGAAACAAACTAAGAAATGTTAGGATAAAAACGTGATAATGACCAAATACTTGGTGTGCAACCTTTTCCACTTGCATTTTTATAAATTGTATTTCCCGCTTTTGCCGAGGTCCGTGCCGAGGAAAGCATGTTAAGCCGTTAGGCCCGACTGTCATTTATAGTCAAAGTCAAACCATTTATTTCAAATACGCACATAAAGGGCACTTTGATACGTCAAAATATACAAAAAAAAAATATAATTAATTCTAATTTCCCCTTCCAAGAATACCCCTGCAAGAAACTCCACCGTTACTCTTTTAAAATGTTTTACAATATTTTTTATACACTAATTATTATATTAATTGTATGTGAAGACGATGCACCTAGAACAAAATTACTATACCACAATAAGTAAAAATAATTAAGTATAAAGCAATGACCGGTAAATTGACTATTTGATACATACATGGTGATCACATATTTACAAATATTATAAAAGTAGATGATTTTCTTAAAATTTTGACAAGTAAAATTTAGTGTGTAAGAAGTAATTACAGAATGTAAAATCAATGTCATGTAGATCTTTGACAGTTGTTCCGGATAGTCGGGAAGTCCGAAAGTCTGACAACCAGTCTGACCAAGGGGTATCGTATTACCCAATAACTGGGTTGTGGAGGTCAGATAGGTAGTCGTTCCATGTAAAATACTTGTATTCAGCTGCATTGAGTTAGACTGGAAGCCAACCCCAACTTAGCTGGCAGATGATGAAGATGACCATGTATATCTGACACAGCCCTAAAATGACCTGACAGTGATTCGCATTCGAATTCGTGCAGCTGCTTTTCTGTTTCATGCTGTCTCTGACAGCTTAAGGTTTTTTGTATGTAGCAATAGAAAGACGAACGCCATAAAGTTAAGTGTCGTTTGAGAACTCTGAATATCTTCATTACTGTTCAGGGTCTGCTGTTCCATCGTTATAAAAAAAACTTACTTCTAAACAACCTAACTATTTTATTAATTTTCTTCGCAGCTATCTCCAGCATGGGCGGTGATATTCTACTTCATCATAATAATGTTCGGCATCGCACAACAGCTGGCGATATGGCACTGCGTTATAACTGGCATCATGGCTATCAATGCTGAGGCTCTCAAAGTATGGGAGACTACTATCACGTTTCTGAGCTGTGTGTTTGGACTGGCTATGGGGTTACTGCTTAGTACTGATGTGAGTATAAAACACTATCCATTATAAAATCTAAATTATCAAAGTAATTTTAAATAAATGCGGTTTGAGAGAGAGAAAAAAAGATTTTGGCGACACTTGGATATGTTCTTCAGCAGTTAAGCTAAGTTTGAAAAGCCTTGACTCGGGCATAAAAGTCAGAAAAAGCTTTCTGTTATTTGATTTTCACGCTGCATAGTGTCCCAAGTGCAAAATTTCTCATATCGATCGATCGTTTGTCCCACCTTAGGGTGCGAAGGTCACGGGTGCATCGACGTTAAGTAGCACTTTCTAAGATTAAGTATTATAAAGGTTCCGATTTACCATGTTAAAATCGGAGCTTTAATAAGGCTAGTTCGATCCTAAGGCCGTTTGTCGACCGCCACGTCAATGGGATGTCAACGAGAAAGAGATGACGGCGCCGAAGTAGCGATACATACATTTACTATGGCCGCGTGTCCACTGCACCGGGTCGTCACGCTCGGTTTGAATTATCTAGTTTCTCTTAGACGTCCCGTTGACGGTGGCGGGTGGACAAACGGTGTATCTGTCATTCTACCTGTCACTAGGGAATCTAGGGATTGACAGCTCACTTCAAAGCAAAATCACTTCACCTAAGTTTTGAAGGTGAGATTACAGAATAACAATACTGGTGTTATATTGTATCGAATTAATTCTTTGAATATACAGGGTTATTGGGAAAACACCATCAACCTCTTAAGAGGTCATTGTACTCGTCATATCATTATGAACAACTTTTACTATGGGACCAAATATAAAATCGCGAAAAGAAATCTGTTAGCCTCTTTCTACGTTTTGACGAGTTCTGCATATATAAATGTAAAGAAGATCATTTAATTTTTTTTATTTGTAAAAGTTGTTTATAATGATGATTAGTTGATTACAATGAAGTTGATGGCGTTTTACCAATAACCCTGTATAATTCTTGAATATGTCAAGAAAACTAGATCAATAGGGAATATGCAACTATGCATGTATTTAAAAAAAAATATTATTCTAATTCTAACGAAAAAAATAAAATAATTCGTAAAAAAAATATTCAACATCAAGAAAACAATTGAAAGTACTTACTTTAAAAAAAAAGTTAAAAATAGCCAACTCGACACGGTTGGCGCAGTGGTTAAGCGATTGACTGCTGCGTTACGTGTCGCGGGTTCGATCCCCGCACGGAACAAATATTTGTATGACCTGCAAGTAGTTGTTCCGGGTCTGGCCGTTTGTGTATGTGAGTTTAAATGTTTGTAAACGCGGGTGCGTTTACAAACATCCTAGGAATTTCTCCTGTATCGTGGGTACGATACAGGAGAAATTCCTAGTGTGGGGCAACGTTTTATTTAAATAAATAACTGACACGGGCACCCTCCACCCTTCAAAGCTCTCCACTTTGGCGCGCTTGATGTGACGTCATGGTCTCTTATAAAACACATTGACATTTTTTGTTGTCACAGACGTTTACGTTACATTCGCTCTGACCAATGGCGTCGCTTTTCAAATATTTTAAATTTTCCACAGTTTTATTGCATTGTACAAATTAATTTCTTGCTCAAAAAAAAATATAATCAAAAATATTTATGTAGGCATAATTATACGTATAAAGTTTATAAAAAAAAATTATAAATGATTTTATTTCTGTTAGTAGGTTTGTACAAACACTTTTACACGTCAATCATATTTTAAAAACTAGATGAGGGCGGCGTTTCCTATCTGACTACTCTGAGAAGAGAGGTCGAAACAAACTCAGAGGTCACAGTCTCTTTTAAAGTCCACACATAATCTTGGTCAGATCATTTGAAGACCATGTAGATTGGTGTCTGAAATGGTATTTTGAGGAAAAACCATATAGATTGAGCGGACCTGTCTAGTCAGTGCACGCATTTGTCAGTAATCGTGCAGCTCAACTCAGAACTTAAGAGCACAACGATTCGATGAACAATAAGAACCAAAGAAAGAACATTTGGGTAGGCCGCAAAAATTACTCAAACTGCCAGATCATGATTTATACTGAAACAATGACCCACATAGTGCTTACATTCACAATAAATTATACTTCTCAATGTAAGTATTCAAGTCGTTGTGTATAATAATCATCAATTGTCAGTGTATGTAACAGAAAAAAAAAACACAAAAACAACATTCAGTATGCAGAAAATTGGAGCAACTCAATCACAAGCCTTTTTGTCCTCAATATAATCTTTAACGGTATAAAATACAAACGACCTACGAAAACCTCCCTTACTGGTAAGACATAAAGGTACGGTCACAGTCAATTGTAACCATGGATGTGCAGTGGCTTATATTGCAGGTGTCCATAATAGGCAATCGTGACCATTCACCATCGAGTGGGCCACTAGTTCGTTCCCTTCCGAATAATACATATAAATATTATCATCAATAAATTTAATAACATTTTTAATTCCTTTCTCTCACTGACAGGCCACGCACAGTCCCTTAGACTAAACGCATGATATTTTACATAAGAGTTCCCTATACAACGAAGGTTAGCACTAAGGAAAGATTTTAAGAAAAAATCATCCCCTAAAAGGTGTAAATAGGGGATGAAAGTTTATATAGAAGTTCTTAATTTTTACCGATGGAAAATCGGAGACACGGCTTGTGTTGAACACAAAATCTTCTATTCTCCAGGCTGGCATCCGTATAGTCCACTTCATAGACTACGTCTGGGTCGGTTCCTGGTGGCAATGCGTCATACAAGTCGCCCTCGCATGCGGCGTGTTCGTTGTGCGAGGGCGGCCATACTCGCCCGATGTCGTCGTCGCCGCGTTGTACTCGTCGCGAAGCAGACTGTCGGCGACGTTGGCGGCTCTACTGAGCTTCACTTGGACCGTGGTGTTGCCTGTGTTATTGTGTGTAAGTATACTAAAAGAAAAAAAAGAATAACGTTTATTTGGACACAGTTCGTGAAACACAAAATACAAAAAACAAAATAAAAAAGTGAAAATAATGTTTTGACAACAGTAGTGTGTGTATCACGGCGTCGCCAAAAAAGGTTCATTTCAGCATTATTGCCAGACATAATTATGCTCTCTAACGCTGGTTTTCTAATGAACATTTAGGGACATGACAGGGAGTACAAACAGTTTCGACATAGGTACCTAATACATAATAATAATAGTAGGTTACAGCAGTAGATAGGGATGGGTGTCGGCTTCTCCCAAATTGAGGCAATCCCGGCCCTCTGCAGCCAGTCTGTCCCAGCCGCCTTTCCACGCTAAGGTTTTCTAAAGGACTAAACTGGCAAGTAGGATGGTGAATCGTCATCGATTTATTGTGCTGATAAGTGTCGAAGCTTTCGTCTACAGCAAGTTAAGCTGGCAGGTTAACGTTGCTGCGGTCGGCTAGTTAGCGCCATGAACACCCTGTGCAAGAAAACATGTACGTTAACGTATCACAAATCATTTACGTTAAGACCTTTTTGAATACGGAAATTTATTTTGAATGTTATGTCATTTCAGGCAATTTGCGTGATGGATTTCCGAGTGGGGCAACAGAAACAAATGTACAGTTGGAGGAAACCAGCCGGGTGAGTTATCACGAATTTTTTACATGAATCTAAATCAATATAACCGTCGTCATTTATTTACGTTGCTTATTTATTATTTTGCACCAATGACAACCCCATTTTTATGTCCACGCAATCACTGTCCATTCTAAGGTTGCCTGGAAGAGATCGCAAAAAGCGATAAGGCCGCCCATTATATGTGTTGTAGTGTCAAATGTATTATTTTTGTTATTTATTTTCTGATACACATAAATAAATATAATATTCTTATTAGCGTGTCGATGGCAAATATTAAGTTAAATTTCTTGTTTGGCCCAGAACTCCGCTACACTAAAACCATTCGCTGACGCAGATATTAGGTCCTCACGTGGTGTCCTCAGGGTGACAGGGCATGCGGCTTCAATATTGGGCACATCATTTAATTGACATTTACGATACCAACAGGATTAGAGAAGATGATTTTCGTTTATAAATGTTTCTTCAGCGAAAAACATGTTGCAAAAAGTTTTTGTTAATCGTGCCTGACGTTTTGCCAAATCTTTCAATAATCTTGAAGAATATGAGCCGGAAATTGCACTTTTCACGATACCCTCTAAAACAATTGAGTTGGTTTATTCTTCTCATCTTTGTCAGAAAGCACATTTTCTAATTAAAGTAAAACTTGGAACTAACCATAGAAATTAAAATTCCAGTTACTGGCCAGTATGGAGTCGTCAGGTGGCAGTGTTTCTGCAACAGGGAGCGTTACTGCTTGTGCCTATCGCTGCTTTCATACAAACGTGGCGTTATATGAACAAGGGACCACCGGATATTCTCGATGTAAGTCCTGAACTTCTACTTGATCCTGAATTATTATTTTCTACAACCCATAGGATTGAGAATGACTGCTTCGTGTCATTTAGTATGATTGGTTTTGGACCAAAAGTTCAATCAATTACAACACAACATCTAATTTAAGATTTTGTAGTTGAGTTTTTGATCTGCGCTTTGAAGACTTTTCTTCATCACTTCATCTTCTTAGCGTGTCGATGGTAATCTGAATAGAGTCTGCTCAGCAATTAGCTACGAGTTTAACACCTTCAGAAGCGCCCTTCATTTCCTGCGGGCCTACTCTCTTAGTACGAAGTCCGTAGTTTCGGCCGAAGTTACGGGACATAAGATTAGGCAGAGGCCCGAACAAAAAATTATGATAACACCATTTGACAGTTGTCATTACACTCGATATATTTTTGCCTGTCCAAAAAAGTTAATTCATCGGGAGTAGAGTTCACTTCTAAGTATCGAACTTCTTTCGGACGGGCCAGTATCTTCGTTAACGTAGTTACAGAGTAGACCTCCTGTAACATGCAGACAATAGGACACGCTGAACACGATATTAAGTGGCCCATTGTTTGTGGAAAAGCACCCCATTACACTTTTACAAACCCCGGCTTCTTAAACTCGATCAGAATACCATCACTAGTTTACCTTAAAGATTCAGTAGGTTAACTAAAGTAACCTGGCACTTTGAAATGGAGACAGTCTTCTCAAGTGCTAGACTCTAAACTTGCTTCGAATGTTTCCTAGCGATTTCATCCATGATAACTCACTCCTTCAATAGAAAAGTTCAAGTAGCTGTACATTTCAAGGTTGCCTGGAAGAGATCGCTGAAAGCGATAAGGCCGCCCATTGTATGTTTTGTAGTGTTTTTTTTAATGTATTTTCTGGTGTACAATAAAGTATATACCTAGGATGGTCCAATTAGTGACGTAATTTTTTTTTTTTTAGATTCCTCGTACCTAGTGCTATCCGAAAATACCCCATGTATGTTCAGCAAACATACTGGTAGAACCTGAAATATTTATTAATATTTTTTTAAATTAAAAAGAAAATTAACTTTTAATCGTAAGAATGTAAATAACACTTTCGATAAAAAAAATGTATCTTGCATTGAGGTAAGAAGATATTTTTTTATACATGAGAGAGTAAGCCAAGAAGAGAGAGCCAAGTCCCATCGCAAAAAAAAAACAAAGAAAGCTTGTCAAAAAAAGCAATTTTTTTTTAATGATATCTCCGAAGATTTTCTCCAAAAAAAAAATCATAATTATCCTAAACTATCAAAAATCGCGGAACATAGGTACATAAGGTATTTTCGGATACGCCTAGGTGTGAGAAATATAATATTTTTTTATTGACGTCACTATTTGGACCAGCCTGTATAAATAAATAAAAGTTTTCTGTACTGTGTACATCTGCACTAATCAATACAAATCAAAAGTGTTTTGAAAATATAAGCTACTAGCGACACAATACAATTAGATTAGATGCGAAGATTCAACAATTAGCAAGTTGTTTGTATACAGAGCAGCTGATTAGTAAATAAGGCATTATATTATGGCTGGACGTTCATTTGTTACATAATGTTTTATGTTAACGCTACAAGGATTATGGGACGAACGATTGTATTGAAGAACTGGTAAGATATTTTGTTTCTTAGTTATTGTTTATGTACCTACTGTCCAGTATTTTTAAAACTTTTTCTTATTAATAGAAATAGGAGGAGCTCGTGGCTAAATCAACATGGCAAAAAACAGCAGCACGGCTCGATCAAAGGTTAAGTTACGCTTGCCGCGGTCGGTTCGTGGATGGGTGACCACCCATGACATATCGAGACTCCTACTACGTGGCTCGCAAAGCACGTTAAGTCGTTGGTCCTCTGCCAGGGTTGCGGGAAAGTCCAAAAGGGTTACCGTGGCCCCTGGCACAGGCAACTGAAGGAACACGGGTGGGTTTTAGTCAGTAAGAGGATGACACGCCCTACCGCTCCGCCCAGAGCGGGAGAAGTTATTTGATGATTTCCCAATCTCAACAAAACAAAAAACCGTTGGTCCCGGCTGTTATTTGTACATCTTTGACCGTCGCTACGGGTCGTCAGAAGCCGAAAGTCTAACAACCAGTCTTACCAGGGGGTATCGTATTACCCAGTAACTGTGTTGTGGAGGTCAGATAGGCAGTCGCTCCATATAAAATACTAGTATTCAGCTGCTTCCAACAAGTTGGGAAAATGCTAGGCAGATTGTTTGTTGTTAATAGAAAGGTACGTACTATCGATGAATTTCATATCTATGCACCTCAAGGACTATTTTTCCTTGCAGCGCTCGGCCGCTATAGAAATCTTTTGTTCTATTCCTAGTGGCCGAGAAACAGATATGGTCATTGTGTTCACGGGATTTTGTTTTAAAACTGCTTAGATATGAACTTCCACGATAGTACATGTTTCTAGTTAAGTAGAGATGAAAGTTTTGTAACAATCATATTATTATTTTGATGGTAAAATGTTATCACGTCACGTCTTATCAGATGTGTCTATTTGTACGTTATTTTTTATCAAAATATACATTTCGATAACCCTAATATTGAAATACAATAATTTAAAAATAATTGTAAAAAATCCCTGAAAAGAGACTGGAATGGCTTATTTATAATAGGCTATACATATGACGTCACTTATGCAGTAAAGTCCTATGTATTTACTGATTGGTGACTTCTTCCTTAGAAAAAAACCTTCATACAATGACAAGTAGAAAACGTGTCAATAGTAATATCATTCTGACTAATTAAGTACTTGGTACATTCATGATTTGATTGTGTCACTATAGCAAATCGTTAGATTTCACGCGTATGATAATAGCATTACAAAATGTGAACTTAAGCAAGGTCGCGAAGATTATTTGATTTTAGTCTCAATTCTGGTGTAATAGATAACAGAGTATTTGATAATTACTGAGTAAATAAGTGAATTCATTGGAGAAGCAATACAATGAATTCACAGTTGTAAAATTAGCATTAGATTCTAGTTCTTATTTTGAAGTAGGAGATGAATAAGTGAGGATTCCTTACAGCGTGTTTAAAATAATATTATAGTGGATAGTGGAATTGGACTGAAACATTAATTTTCAACTGCTCTATGCATTATTTCGAATGTGCTAATGACTATTAGTCAGTGTAGTGCGGAGTTTTAATCAATAATGCCCAGTTTAGCAATGGAATTTCAGAGGGTTAAGAATTTTCTATTCCAAATTGTTAAACTTCATTCCACATTTTGATACCACCTAATTCTCCAACTTTTAAAGTTTTGATTAGAAGATTTTGTGGAAATTATTCTAAAAAGCTGCACACACATAGGCATAACGTAAACCACAAACATTTTGGTGGTCTCTCTTCTCGAGATCATCAGGAGACCCTACATACAAGACGGCCAATTAATGGTAACCGGTCTGAACCTAGGCTCTCCAAACTTTCGCGCACGTCCTCTCACTCACACTCGCCTCATCTCACCATTTGGTTCCTAAAAAAATTTATTGCGCAGCCGCCTGCGCAAAGTTCGGACCGGCCATGATTCATTTTCATGACAAAACTGATGGATATAGACTCTAAAACACAATTTTAGCGTACATATTATATTTGATTATGGTTATTACAAATTCCAGCGCATCCAAAACCTGTACCGCCCCCGCATGGGCGCGGCCCTGGAGCCGGCGACCCGCGCGCCGGCCGCGCCTGCGCCCGCGCCGCCCGACCCGCCGCCCAAGTACACGCCGCCGCCCTCCTACTCCACGGCCACGGGCGCCCGCCTGCTGAACACTATCAGGCGGAGCTTCAGGACGCTTAGAAGGTATGTCTGTTCCTCAGTGTAGTACCTACCCGACTTTTGCTAAGGTTCTGCAAATCAATCATAGCAAATTACAAATTAGAGAATTATAACCAAAATAAGATAATTATAATCAGCATCGAGCATTTCAAATATGCGGGAGTTCACCTGCCGAGGGTCCTGTCCTTGTTTTACAGAATGTGCATCAGTCACTCTCATTTACCTGCTGAGCTGATGCAAACTATTGTAAGTAGTACCTATAGTAAAAAACAGGACAGGGGATATCTCGGATAAGGGAAACTACCGTCCCATCTCCCTTGCAACCACAGCGGCTAAAATATTGGACAGTATTCTTGATTCGTGCCTGAAAAAGCATTTGTATTTGCACGATGCACAGTTTGGTTTCCAACCTAAGCTTTCAACCGAGAGTGCTGTGCTGAGTTTGAAGAATACTGTCCAGTATTACACAGACCGAAAAACGCCGGTGTATGCCTGTTTCCTGGATCTCTCCAGGGCCTTCGACCTGGTGTCATATGATGTGCTCTGGAGAAAACTGGGTGACAGGAATGTACCGGCACCAGTGCTTAAGCTCATGCAGTATTGGTATGCGAACCAAACCAATTATGTAAAGTGGGCCGGAACGTTCTCGGAGTCATATGGGTTGGAGTGCGGTGTGAGGCAGGGGGGGTTGACCTCTCCACGGCTCTTCAACCTTTATGTTAATGATCTCATAGTGGAGCTCAGCAGTATGCGTGTCGGATGCCGGGTTGGTGGTGTTAGTATAAACAGCATCAGCTACGCAGACGACATGGTGCTGCTGGGCCCGACTGCGGGATCTATCGGAGAAATGCTGAAGGTTTGCGAAAAATATGCTGCCTTGCACGGCCTTATGTACAATGTCCGTAAATGCGAATACATGGTCTTCAAGGCCGCCGGTAAGTGCCCTAATCATGAACCTAGCTTTATTCTGAATGGTATGAGCATAAATAAAGTCTACCAATTTAAGTACTTAGGGCACATACTTACCGACGACCTTAAAGATGATGTAGACATTGAAAGGGAACGTAGGGCACTAGCGGTCCGAGGTAACATGTTGGCCCGTCGATTCTCGCGTTGTGCGGACCAAGTCAAAATCACCTTGTTCAAGGCGTTTTGTCAAGGTCTGTACGCGGGGAGTCTGTGGGTCAGCTGTACCAAAAGGTCGTTAGATGTCTTACGCGTTCAGTATAACAATGTTTTTAGGATGTTGTTGGGACTGCCCCGTTTCTGTAGCGCATCGGAGATGTTCGCTCAGAATCGAACTGACGGCTTCCATGCAGTAATTCGTAAGAAAGTCGCATCACTGATGCGTAGAACGCGGGGCAGTGACAATAGCATCCTGAAAACAGTTGTGGAGAGTCCTTACTCCCCGATTCTGAGGCACTATGTGGGGATAATGGTCGGGTAGCTTATTCCTCACTTTGTCGTTCTCTGCACATTCTGCCTCAGACACCTACTTTGTTGTTTGTTTCTTGGCTGTTTACTACTAACACTAGTTATAAGATATTTTTACTAACAAAATGGACTATATTGTTGTCCGAATCTAATATATAATAATAAATAATAATAATAACAAAAATGAAATAATTAACTACAGACCTATTTCAGAACTGTGCATATTAGCAAAAGTTTTTGAGAGGGTCGTTTACGATCAAGTTTACGCAGCACTGAGTCAGTCTTTTAGCCCTTTTCAGCACGGTTTTCTTAAGGGCCGTTCAACTGTATCAAACCTGGCTTTACTTAATGACTTTCTAACGGACAGAATGGACAATGGGGTACAGGTCGACGTTGTTTACACGGATTACAGTAAGGCCTTTGATAGAATTGACCACAGCATTCTTAAAACCAAGCTTTTTAACAATGGTATCAGAGGAGATTTACTTCGTTGGTTTACCTCATACCTTGAAAATAGATCTCGAGCTGTTGTTATCAGTAATTACATGTCGAGCTGGGTTTCAGCTCCCAGTGGTGTTCCCCAAGGTTCCTTGATGGGTCCATTACTTTTTATTATATATGTTAGTGACATTGACTCATGTTTCCACAACTGAAATTTACTTTCTTTCGCTGATGACATGAAGATATTTTCTGCAATATCATCGAGTGAAGACATGGATGCCCTACAATGTGACCGGCGCGTCTGAATGATTACTGTCTAACTAATAAATTAGATTTGAATCCTTCTAAATGTTCAGTAATCTCCTTTAGCAGGAAACGGGTCCCCCTGCCTACTACTTATTTACGTAAGGGACAGTTGTTACAGAGATGCGAAGGTGTACGCGACCTAGGTGTTTTTCATGATTCCAAACTTTTATTTAACGTGCACGTTGAGCAAATAGTAGCAAAAGCTTTGAAGTCACTGGGTATTGTTATGAGACACGCTGGATGTTTTAAGAAAGTCAAAACCCTTAAGATTCTCTATTGTTCTTTTGTTAGAAGTCATCTTGAATATGCTTCACAAATTTCGAACCCGTGTTACGACAAATACATAAATCGTATTGCGAGTATACAAAAAAGATTTATTCGGTTTCTTTGTTTTCGGTTACGTATTCGATACCATTCTGAGAATTACATAAATCTTTGCAAGAAATTTCATTTACAGCCACTTATCAACCGTCGTCAACTACCATATTGCACCTTTCTTTAAAAAAATATTAATAACGAGATTGACTATCCTGATCTCCTGCATAAACTGTATTTTAAAGTCTCTCAGAAGTCAATTAGATTTAACCCCCCTATCTCCATTTCTTTATCCTCATCTAATTACAGGCAAAACTCATACATATTGCGAGCGAGTAAAGACTTTAATATTATTTGTAAAGAGTTCTCGTTTGACCCATTTAACACCAAATCCTACTCTGCACGCATTCGGCTGAACGCTGACTTTTTTAAAAGCGCGTAGTATTTACATCTTTTAATTTTTCTCTTTCTTGTGTGATTAGTTAGTGCCTAACCTGGTGTGTGTTTACAGTGCTATTGTACCTTATTTTGATTATTTTTACAATTTTTTTGTTACCATTCTTTTTAATGATAAATGATTTTATTTCTGTAAGTAGGTTTTTACAAACACTTATTTTTTTTTAAACTAGATGAGGTCGGCTTTTCCTATCTGACTACTCTGAGAAGAAACGCCGAAACAAACTCAGAGGTCACAGTCTCTTTTAAAGTCCAGACAGAATCTTGGTCAGATCATGTGAAGGCTATGTATATCGCTGTCTGAAATGGTCTTTTGAGGAAAGAACCACACAGATTGAGTGGACCTGTCCAGTCAGTGCACGCAATTGTCAGCAATCGTGCAGCTCAACTCAGAACTTAAGGAGCTCAACGATTCGACGAACAATACCAAAGAAAGGACATTTGAGTAGGCCGCACACGTTATTCAGTGATCTTTAGATTTCTATAACTTTTTCTGTTTTTAATCGTGAGAACCTGTAATTGGCTTTGTGTCACATATGCAATTGTTATACATCTGTTACAGCTGTTGGTTCTCCTATTTATAAATAAATAAATAAGAATGCTTGGAAACATGCTGGTCCAGCTCCATAGGACAATCTAGAGTCTAGACAAAATCAAACTTGTTGCTACTTTAATTATTTTTATGACATTGATTTACATTCTGTTATAACTTTGTTTGTAAATAATAAAACAATGTTTGTAAATAATTATGTGAGCATCATGTAGGTATCTATCACATAATTAACTTATTTGTCACTGCTACATGTTTAATAATTTTACCTATTGTGTTGTGGTAGTTTTATTATTCGTGCATTGTCTTCACATACAATTTTATAATTAATGTATACAAAATATTGTAACACATTCACAGTAACGGTGGAGTTTCTTGCCCATTATTCTCCATACGAGACTACCTTTTGGAAGTGCGACTAGAATTAATTATATTTTAATGTAAATGTTGACGTCCAAAAGTGCCTTTTAACTTTAAGTGCCTACTTGAATAAATGCTCGAGATGTTCTGGCTGGCTAAGAGAAGAGCATCATGATTGTCAATGTTTAAGAGCGCAGTTACTAAGCCCCATAAATATTACGAACCTATCTCATTTCAGTGCTTTCTCGTAAGTGCATTTTATCATGCCGATTTGAATGTGTGGACTGTACCTACATTAAACCACTGACTTTTACAACTGGTAACCTATATTTTCTTATTCTTTATTATTCTAATATTTCAATTCCGTTACTTTACAGAATCACAACAACGCGCCCCGAACAGTCCCCCGCTGAAGACACGACACAGTTACCAATAACAGTTAGTGAAACAGTTGAACGAGACGCCCTTGTCTCCCTCGAGTCACAACCGCCAGATTACAGCGGCGTTTTCGCAACACCCTCTATAACCATCACAGATGAAACCGACTCTAGAACTAACCGACCTAGGTCATCTACATCTAGGAATTCCCTATCTCTAACAAGAGACTACCTCCGAAGGTCGTTCGTTCGTAAAAGCGATTCGGCGAAAAGCATTCGCTCGAGTCTCCGAAGGAGTTTTAAATACGGCGGTGCCTTAACGAGTAGTCACGAACATTTGGTGCGCGGTGCTGAGCCAATGTCCAGTACTGTTGCTATGTCCGCAGTCAGTACGTCACAAGACACACACAGCCGCGCGTCCGTCATATGATTTTTCCTGCCTTATAATATGGCATCACGAATAGTCTACAGTCAACATCTCGAAGGACATCGACACGGGGGCGCTGTTGCTAAACATTTGTGCAATTGTTTTGTGAAATGTATTAAAAAACAAGATGGCGGCGTTAGTTCCGATTTTAGCCGCGCGCCAAGAGAATCTTGTAGCACTATATTTTGATAGATGGCCTAAACCCTTTACAATGTATTTTTAAGTGTATAGTATAGAGGATCTGTTTTACAGTGATAGTACTTATTAGAGACACCTGCATTGATTGGGTATCCCTTATTAGAACGTAAACTTTAAAAAGGGGGTAATTAATTAATGCAGGACTACGTACGTAATACATAAAGTTCCCATTCCCGAGTAACCGTATGTGTACTGGTCACGTTTACAAGTTTTTATTTAAATATTTTTTTGCGACATACCGTCGTTTGTTAATAATTCGTGTTTAGATGTTAGGCTTAGATTCGTAATTGTTAGTACTTAATCGACCCTAACATAATAATTAAGTCATAATGAAGAGGAATCTCAGTTACTCCAATATTTTTTTAAACATTGTTAATCTTTTATTTGTGTAAGCACAATAAATGAGCCATTTAGCTAGATGTATAAGTGTAGCATAAATGTACTGACAGTGTATACTTAAATTGATAATAACCTCAGAGCTTAGAAAAAATGTGTTTAACATTTGGAAAATGTGAAGACGATTGTTAACAGTTATTTTTTTAAGGAAAATGTGAATCAAACAGACTAGGAAATGTGTTCTCGTTGAAGTATGAGCGTTTTTTTCTAAATTATGATAATAAGATGTTGGCAATGAATGCGGTTTAGTGTTAAATTCTTTAGTGTGATAGAAACTATTTTTATCTCAAGAAGCGACGCGGGTTTTACTTGTGTTATCCAAGTTTACAAATCCGTCGAGGGTGTGTGAGCGCACGATCTCTCGGTACCGTCTGAGACAATGGTGAAGTCGGAAGTGTGAGTGTTATGAGCTGACGTTACTTGTCTTCACGCAGGCATTCACAGCGTGTTTGTACACGTAGTTACCTCAAGTATAGCGCGTGTCGCTTCGTGAGATAAAAATATTGTAATTTGTAAAGAGCGATGCCTCTAGCCTATTGATAATAATAGACATTGTGTGAAAACCCCATTTTATTATAGAATAGAATGTCTATTTATTAGATTTAGATACATAAATATCGATATAGGTTGCAATTTTTTATATAACATTTTATGGAAATAATAATTGTTACGTAAAAGTTACAAAGTGTATTAAATATTATGAAATCAGTGTTCGGTCGTAATTATAATTAGCTGCCACCCCATAGGAAATAGTCGTATTTTAGAATCGATGTCAGCAGCTAGGATATCGATACAACCAAATCGAATCAAATCTATGTAATAAATCAGTAAATGAGTGTTGAATGCGTCAAGTACAATGAATTTAGTTCAGTAAGCGAACCGGTTGTTCGATAGATGTAGATGATAATAACGGCTTCTTTAGTTCCTTTCTTGCATTTATGTAAAACCGGCTACTCACTATTAAAATTTCTATTATTCCTTCAGTTCTCTGATATTTACGGCAATGCTTCTAACATTCCCAAAGTTTATAAGGTCTAAAATAGACGACATTCAATCCCTGGTTTCATTCATAGCGCACTTTTTGTACAGTCGCCAGCACATAGTTATACGAAACTGTCAAACTTCTCCAAATTATTTTAAACCTTAAAATGGTGAAGTTTAAGTTCAAAATCCAATGAGAAAATTGGACAGTTCGTGGTAACTTGACCTGCTGCTGTGTGTACGTCTACTCAGGAGTATTGTACGTAACCGACATCACGCGCAAAATCGACAAAAACGCACACTGCACAAGTCTGTCGTCTGTTATGAGCCTGATATGTAATAAATTAACTTTGAATCTTTCATTAATTAGGTTAGTCCAAGTTTTTATTTATCGAATAAGAAGAAAATTAAGTCGAGATTAAAAGTTTGATCTCAATGTGTTGTGGACTGAAGCTATTTAATCAGTATTAATTTGGTTGTACTTGCTATATAACTAGTGCGTAGCTGGCTGAGTGCATTTTCTGTTCTTCAAAAATTTTTTTTTAGTTCTAGTCACAATGCTTCCACCTTGTAAGTTGTAAACATTTTCGTAAAGCATCACATTTTACTAAAGCATAAATATATTTATTATTATAGCACGTTTTTATTGCACTTCTTTTATAATTTACCCTTTTTATTTTGATTTTGCGCGTTCTTTTACATTCCATATTGTTGCAATGTTTATAAATTAGATATTAAAACATTTTTTACACTACCATGAGTAAATCGTTTTATTTTGAAACAAGGACCTTTTAAACCGACCGACCTCTAAAAAGGGGTTCTCAAACCGTGGTGACGAAGGGCAGTTTATCGGTTGCAAGGCATACTGAGCGACACGCGGACCTCCCCAAACGGCCATCGCTTCGCGCCGCTTAGTTTTTATTACGTAACACAAAGGCCAGTGGGCGAATGAGGTCCAAGAGCGGCCTCGATTATGACATAATTATGCCAAATGAAAGGATATGAAAGTATGCTTGAACACTATCGGACTGGGGTCCGACTCTGGCACTGGGGGCCCCTGATCTTGAGAAGTATTTTATAATCCAATGCCAAAATTCCTCCCGCCTTATCCGGAACAGGAACCTGCCGAAACAACCGTGTCCGGTGAGGACCTGCGTCAGGCGGAAGGTGAGGACGCCGTGGCACCTCTCTAGCCACTCCTCAAAGAGGGGACTTATCGCCGCAATTGTGGCGTGCCCAGCGCTGGGTTGCGACTGTCACACTCTCCATGACGCCATGAGATTCCGCCGGAGCTCTGTCCGCTGTGCCGTGATTTCTCGCGGCAGCGGAGTTCCGCCCCGGCGTTTCGCCTCCTCGCGCCACTACCATATGTGCGCGAGGACTTTTGCCTCCAGATCCCATGGCGGTAATCAGGCAAGGAGGCTCGCCGCCTCACCGGAGACCGTACGGTATGGGCCGGGTGGCCATGACCCTTTGGGGCGCGTTCAACCGGCGGGCTGGCCGCAGCCTCAAGGAACGCGCTCCAGCGGTGCCTCCGGCAGGAGGCGTTTGGTACCCCTAAATTGGGCAGGAGCCGCTTCAAGGCATCCCCGGCCCTTTCCAGTCTGGGAACCAAACGTCGGAAATGCTCCACGAAGTTCCACCGGCTGTCGAGGACGAGTCCCAGGTACTTCATCGTCAACTGGACGCCGAAGTGAACCCCTCCTACCGTTCTTTGAGAACCCGACGGTGGCGCGTTCCGAGGACCATGAAAACACATGGCCTCGGACTTGTGAAGGGCCACCTCGAGTTCCAATTGCCGGATCCTCTCGACGATTGTCGCAACCCCGCGTGTCGCTAGTTCGGCCGCCGTCTGGTGCGACCTCTCCTGCGCCAAGACCAACGTCGACGTCGACGTCGTCGTGTCGTCAACGTAGCAAACCACGCTGACGCCGCTAGGGAGGTCGGCGCGCAGCACTTAGTCGTAGCCGGGCCCCTGACTGTCGATAGTCTGCCACGGCTTGAGTAGCTGAATAAAACTCACAAACAATACTAAGATGCTTAACGGTTATTTTTTTTACTTATTTTCACAATAATAATTACATGATTACAGCGCAATAACATTTTTTTCAACCACATGGTGACATGAGGCGAGTGTGAGTGTGCGCGAAATTTCGAAGAGACTGTTCAGACCGGCCACGAGCATCAGCCGAATTGTAGGTACCTCATAGTTTTTTAATAATCTTGATGGGTTACGCAAGCGCTTCCAGAATTGCGCAATAAGAAAGCCTTATGATCGATGATTTCTTCAGTAAGAAAACCTCTTTCGCTGCGGTTGGTCATAGCCGTCGGCAGTTCACAATGATACCTGGAGCAGGTGCAGGAAGTCAGTTCCGCCTGGACTTCCAAGGAGATATCTACCCTCACACCGGCATAATCCTAGATAGGTCTACATCTGAAGTGTTATGGGCTAGTATACAATAATAAAAGATTCGTGAAGTTATACCACTTGTAATACTGCCTACCTCGGCACTTCCTTATTATAAATTTACACACAAAACACGTTAAGAGACGGAGGACAAACTTGACGAACACAACAGATATAATTTGACACAATGAGAGCTAATTTAGATGATATTCAAGGCTAGAAGTTGGAGCGGAATAAGGAAGTGCCGAGGTAGGTAGGTAGGCAGTAATACTACCCCATAGCACTTCACATCCTCCCACACTTGGTATCCAGCGACAGCGCCCGTCCGGCACACTAGCTAACTCCCCTATGTTAGGTAAGAAGTTATGACAACTTGGTACTTCGAAGGCATAAAGCGTTTACTAGCTGACAACACAGCTCTACATTAGGTGAGCTCTTGGTTATGGCAACCTGATACTTCGAAGGCAGAAAGCGCTTAAAACACTTATGTTAGGTAAACTCTTACCTAGTTATGGCAACCAGGTACTTCGAAGGCATAAAGCGTTCTTCGAGAATTCTTTTCCCTTTTTTGTGAAAAAATACAAAATTTCAATGACGGTACCTACGGAAAGATTGTTCCAAATCAACATGCATTCGGCCTTACTGCTGTTACTGCTGTTTCGGCCCTAAATTAACATATTTCCTTCGCGCTTCTCATTTATGGAAGCACACTCACCTTTTAGACACAATGGACCAAATTATCCATCCGACACACATAAACCTCGATTTTAAACGTGGCCTTGGACTACCGGTATTCGACATAAGCTAGTCTTCCCATCGTATGGAAGCCTCGGCGTCCGCAAGATTTCTAGTATTAGTTTACCGGCTTTCATATCGTCGGTCTACGGCACTGAGAAATTAATCAGAAAAATCCTAGCCTCCACACCGATTAATTTTGATGTGTCGTGCTTCACCGAGGCTATGGATGCCTGGAGACTCCTTACCCGAATTCAGATCAACCCGACAATCCATCTTCCCAGAGACGGTGGGATGAGCCGCTCTGCACAGTAGTTCAGGACAATTTAGTTGACAAGTCTGACTACTGCGAAAGCGTGCGTGCCTGCTTGCTGTGCGTAAGTAGGAGTCGGGTCTTTGGCTTCATGCACTACCGTCGTCGAACATAGGCACTTTGTTCGACGACACTACTATTCGCCTCGCTGCTTCCCTGCGACTAGGGGCTCCTTGTTGTTCTCCTCATCGCTGTCACTTTGGCGAAGTTGTCAACAGCCTCGGACACCACGGCCTGTCTTGCAACCAAAGTGCGAGCCGCTTAGTGCGGCACGCGAACATAAATGACATCATCCAACGAGCTCTTGTCACCGTCGGCATTCCAGCTGTATTGGAACCTAATGGCTTGGCACGCGACAATGGCAAAAGACCGGACGGCACGTCTTTGTTTCCGTGGAAGGTGGGTAGGCTATTAGTGTGGGTGTCGATACTCTTGCGCCATCCCACCTTCCTGGTTCGGCGTGCTGTGCTGGCGCTGCTGCTGCGGCTGCAAAAAAACCTTAACCGGCGAAAGTATAATAACCTCATCGGTAATTATATTTTCGAGCCGTTTGGGGTTGAAACCCTCGGGCCGTGGGGTCTGAGTGCTCATGGTTTGTTCAACGAATTAATCTCCAAACGGCTGGTTGACACTTCCCGTGACCCAAGGGCTGGCTTTTACCTTGGCCAGAGGCTAAGCATTGCCACACAACGTGGCAATGCCGCCAGTCTCTTGGGTACATTACCAGTTGATAGCGATGCGGAGGAATCATTCGACGCCATATTTTAATAATAGTTTTAGTTAGGTTAGGTTATTATATTTGTTGCGAAAGGATCGTACGTTCCCGCGACCCCCGGCGTAGGTGTGAGATGGAACACCGGGGTGGTTTTTAGTCAACAAGAGTCTGACAGACCCCGCCGCCCACCCCAGGGCGGCGGACATCCATGAGGATTTTCCACCCCAAATCAAAAAAAAAAGAAAGGTTATTTTATTTGTATTTTAATAGTTGTAATAATAGTAAAGTCATGTGTCTTATAAACTGAACAACCACACTGTTATCAGACCTAATATAACTAAACCATGTAATGTAACCACTACGCGATATCTAATCACATCCATATGAATAAATTCTAAAGGTAAACTCCTACCTATAGTAAGCGCGTTATCAACTGAGTCGTCGGGCCATAAATCATTTCCCTGTGCCTATCTCGCTTGCACTTACGGGCCTTATGGAGCCGCTTAGTGAAGGGCGTAACAATAAAAGAAATATATCGATATGTAACGTTTATTATCGTATCTTGTTCATAAACTATACGGGTTTTATGTGCGTTTAATTTAGTATGCTATTAGTGACTACAAGATACTAATTTAAATACCAGTAAAAATAGTAAAAAAAATATACCGTATGTCCATATACACAGAAAGTTAAGTATAAGAAACAAAGTAGACCATATTGTGGCCCTTAAAACACGCACTGCAATTGCATTTGGTAACGACCAATCAGAAGCGTACATATCATTAGTGACTCGTCGACACCACGTGAGCAGGTAGCCGTTTACCGATAACGGTCCCGGCGGCGCGCTGCACATTTCTATCTCTATTGGCATTTATGGCCTCACGACTCAGTTGAAAACGCGTCGACTATAGTTATGGGGCATCCCGGTACTCACTCAGGTAAGCAGATTGAGTGTTCTAGTTAATTGACGACTTTCTCAACATAGATTTCACTTTTTTTTATCTTCACCATGATGTTTTCACAATTATTTCCTAAATTCTTCCTTGATTTCGTAAAAATATAATTAACTTTTAAAAAGGAGCACTCAATCCACTCGCACGCCTTCGAAGGATTAAGAGCGTTTTCTAGCTAACACACCTATGTTAGGTAAGTTCTTACTTAGACAGCTCGGATCGGCTGAAACATGGTAAGTTGAGGTTTGTTCGAACAAAATCTTCAACAAAGTAGCAAAGTGTACGCAGAATTGTTTAGCAAACACGGTAGAAGTGGGGATTTTCGTGTATACTTTTAAGTTTAATAAGTCAATGTAATAACAATTGTATGCAAATGTAAATCTTTATTTTCTAATTGTGTAAAAATTACATACATATTAAAAACATCTTAACACATACTTAAAGTCTTACAAATAGTACAGTTCGTTAAGTAATAATTATTTGTACAGTCCTTTAAAACAAGGAAGCTGAGGTAATGAAATGGTTAATAAAAGAGTAGGTAAAGAAAAGACGGGTAGAGGGAGAAGAAAACGAAAAGGAATGTTCTAGAACCATGGAAAAAATTGTAAAAGCCGCGACCGCATTTTACGACCTCAACTTCTCTTGATTTGTCAAAAACCAAAAACTTTAACAAAGTACGATTTCCAATACCGCGAGCCATCAAAATTATTTGTTAAAACATCGAGAATAAGTTCATTATCAAATACTATTCAATGTTATTAAGTTTATAAGCATGCAATGCAAAGTAATGCAAGTGTAAGTCAAAAAATCACGAGGATACGAAAACTTTATAAAACGTCAACATACAGGGTCAAATTAAATTAGTTAGCGAAACTCCGCAGACGTGATAGGTATCGATGTCTACACACCACGTGTAAAACAAAATAGAAACTAATTTGATGAAGTTTTGTGGGGTCATCGACCGCAGTTATTGTAATAACTTGAAATATCAGTACAAAAAATTTGTTTGTTTTTGTAAACTTCACAGACGTGATTGGTATCGATATCTTAATACAATAAAACATATTTTTTCAACTCATACTTCATGTGCCAGCGGTCGTTGACCCCTAAAAAAACATCAAATCTTTTTATTTTATCGTATGTAGATATCGATTCCCATCACGTCTGCAGAGTTTCGCTAGCTAGTTTAATTTGCCCCGGTATACAAAATGGTACAACATAGTTGTAATTAAATTAATTGTAAGATCACAATGTCAGTCAATTCAATTAAACATACACTCCCAAGCTCCTAAATCAAGCCACCATGCATCTCCATGTTATGTAGTACATAAATCAAAATAGTCATGACTGAATCAAAGAAAAAGTTTGAAAATTGTTTTGAAGCCATGTAGCCACATAATGGTGCCGATTCCCTTGTTCACAAACTAAACTAAATTTAAGTTGAGTGCATCTTTTTCTTTCTATTTCATTATGAAAAGGACAGAAGATAAATATTAGTTTAGTCCTGTCAAATTAGTCAGCACCTGACGTAATTTGATGTAATTTTAGTAGTCAACTTTTTAATCACGTCTAAACTTGTATGGAGTAGTGTCAGGCGCTGATTAATTTGACAGGACTAAACTAAAATTTATCTTCTGTCCTTTTCATAATGAAGTAGAAAGATAAAGATGCACTCAACTTAAATTTAGTTTAGTTTGTGAACAAGGGAATCGGCACCAATGGCTATTAATTCGGTGTCATCATAATTCGACATTTGAATTCACAACCATTTAAAAGTTATAGAACTTATTACAAGAAAAAGCAGGGTGGCTCGATTTTAGAGCCCGGGAGTGTAGTTTGTACTTGTTAGCTCGAGTTATCTAATCAAAGAGTTCAGATTAAGTAATGATTTAGCTGCTTTCGAATCAGTTGGGTCTTTCTTCTTTGACGGGTCCAACATAAAGCATTTCCACAGCCTGGAATAAACAACAAATCAACATTAATTTTAAAATACTTGGTTATCTTCAAGCCTTTCTTTAAGTGTGACATTATTTTAAAAATTTAAGCATTATTGAAATGTAGTTCTAATGCAGTTTTAATTAGACTGGAAATAGTATAACATGCGCGAAATCAACTAGGAAATTGTACAATATTTAAAGCATTTTTGACTTGCCATTTGCTTAGTAAATGGACAATATCTCCAGTAAAGTCTACGATAGGCTGTTACTAGGGAATGCAATTCCGAGAACTGGAACTCGAGATTTCGCCCGGCTATCAAGGGAGATCTCGTGTTCGAATATACCCAACTTTTTGAAAAAAAAAGAAAAAAAATTTTTTTTATCAAATATTCTTAAAGAGAGTGTTGGTGGCCCAGTGGTAACGGCCGCGACTTTCGATTTGTAGGTTGTAGTTTCGAACCCAATCAGGCGCTTTACTTTGTGTAAATTATTTCATCACCAATGGCTCACAAAACGGTGAAGGAAAACATCGTAAGTAAAAAATGTCCGGTTTAACCGAAATGTCCCAGAACCAAATATTCGACGACATGTGACATCTACCAACCCGCACGGGGCCCGCGTGGTGGATTACGGCCCACTCCCTCTCACAGAGAGGAGGCCTGTATCCCAGCAGTGGGAACATGATGGGCTGATGATGATTCTTAAAGTTAATTAAAATGTGAACTACACCAACTTAGGGCCGATTTTTTTTAATCCGTAGTTAACTCAACCATTAGTTAAACATAAAATTTTGGAAAAATTTGTTGATCATATCAAAACAGTTTGCCAACATTGAAAAATTTGATTAGTTATTATTATTAACTAATGGTTGAGTTAACTACTGATCAAAAAACCGGCCTTAAGAGTAATCGTATTATATTTTAAAATACAAAAACAATAATCGAACCTGGAAACTAAAATTATGTCGCCACTGTTATGCATGTACACTAGAACCTACCTCAGCGTCTCATCAGCGCCAGCGGACAGCACAGTGGTCCCGTCGGGCGAGAGCGCGAGGTGCAACACTCGCGCCATGTGACCGTTGAGTTCGGCCACGCGCGTCATCACTGGGTACTTCCAGATCACGAGCTGGTTGTTAGCGTAGCCGTGGCCTGAGATCAGCTCCTTGTAGTGAGTGCTCCATGCAATTGAGCACACCTGGAAAATGGAAACAGTTGCTGTGAGTGGGCAATTTGGAGTTTTGACGTCGGAACCACCGGAGTCACCCACTGGCCAGTTTTATGGAGAAAGAAGGCCTCTATAAAATAAACTCATTCTTCAGGAAAGGTGAGCACAGGATGTGGACCTGGCAGAACCTTGACGGTGCAACAAAAAATGAGATTGACTTCATTATGTCGACGAAGAAGCAAGTATTCAATGATGTCTCTGTAATCAATGTGATGAAAACTGGAAGTGATCACTGGTGATCACACGGTAAGACGCACATTGAACTTAAATATCAAGATGGAAAGATCTCGACTGATGAAGTCTACGGTCCGCCCCGCACCGAACCAAGGCCAACAGCCCGAGAGCGGAAAACCAGTTCTTAAGGCCCTCCAGAAGCTTTTTGATTCCGTCATACTCGATGGCAAAACGCCGCAGGCATGGAACAGAGGTGTGATGATAATTTTTTTTAAGAAGCGCAACAATATACTTCTTAAGTATTATAGGCCCATCTCACTTCTGAGCCATGTCTACAAGCTGTTTTCAAGAGTCGTCACGAATCGGCTCGCGCGCAGGTTTGACGACTTCCAGACTCCCTAACAAGCCGGATTCCGTAAAGGCTTTAGCACCGTAGACCACATACATACGCTGCGGCAGGTGATACAGAAGACCGTAGAGTATAACCTGCCTTTCTGCTTAGCGTTTGTGGACTATGAGAAAACCTTCGAATCAATCAGACATGGGATGTACTGCAGTCTCTTCAACGGTGCCAGATCGACTATCGGTACATATCGAGGTGCTGAAGTGTCTGTACGAAAACGCCACTATGGCATCCGACTCATGGACCAGCAGAAGCAGCAGCAGGAAGCTTTCCTTCTGCAGCGAGATGTGAGACAGGGATACGTTATCTCTCCGAAACTGTTCACTGCTGCACTGGAGGATGTCTTTAAGGTTCTGGACTGGAAAAACTTTGGCATCAACATCAATGGCGAGTACGTCACTCATCTTTCGTTAGCCGGCGATATAGTAGTCATGGCTGACTGAGACTATGGAGGACCTCAGTACAATGCTCGATGCCCTAAGTACAGCTTCCGAAAGAGTGGGTCTTAAAATGAACATGGACAAGACAGAGGTCATGTCAAATGCCCCACACCCCACCACACCCACACCACTGCCCCACTCTCATGAAGAGTGGAGACGCTACACTCGAAAGTTGTGGCCGAGTATGTTTACCTAGAACAAACTGTCCAGTTAGGTAGGTCGAATTTCGAGAAAGAGGTTAATCGTAGAATCCGAATCGGCTGGGCAGTGTCCGGGAAGCTACGCAATATCTTCTCGTCCCACATACCACAGTGTCTCAAGACGAAAGTGTTTGACCAGTGCGTGTTGCCAGTGATGACCTATGGCACCGAAACGTGGCCGCTCACAATGGGCCTTATTAGAAGACTAAAAGTCACCCAAAGGGCAATGGAGAGGGCTATGCTTGGAGTTTCCCTACGTGATCGAATCAGAAATGAAGAGATCCGCAGGAGAACCATGGTAACAGACATAGCCCGAAGAATTAGCAAATTTAAGTGGCAGTTGGCAGGATACATTGCTCGCAGAACAGATGGTCGATGGGGCCGAAAGGTTCTGGAGTGGCGACCGCGTACCGGAAGACGTAGCATTGGAAGCCCTCCCACAAGGTGAATACGACTTTTGTTTTAAACTGGTCCAATTTATCGAACGAAAATTATCGTAAAATGAATGTAACAAATAGTCAAGCGCGCGTAAACTGCTGTGATTGGTTTAATGATTTATCAACAGCCAATCGCAGCAGTTTGCACGCGCATGACAAATTGTCACAATGATTTTGCGATAATATTCGTTCGAATACTAGTCGAATTAAGATATCGTTGACAATTCAAAATTAATTAGTAATTGGTTTATGGGAAATAAATGTTTTGTTTGATAAAAAAAAAATACTGCTATTAACATTTAAATAAATAAGGGCTGCTTTTTTACTAGTCAGATAACTTTTAGCTGAATAATTTGACAGTTTGACATAATATTATCCATGCAGTAGCTATAACAATACCATACCACAATATTTATTCCTCAGATAGTTATCCGACTATTGAAAAATCAGCCCTAAATAAACAAAATCGTACCTGTGACTTAGTATCAACAGTATTAAGATTGGCTCCAGTCTTGATGTTCCAGAGGCGTATAGTTCTGTCGGCCGTACCGCCGCCACTGGCGAGGATGCCCGCAGTCCAAGGACACCAGGCGAGACCTTTCACTGCTGCTAGATGCTGGCTGTAAGTGAGGATGATTTATATTGTTAACTAGCTGACCCCGCGAACTTCGTACCGCCTAACTTTTTTTTTTCTCTCTCCGTATGAACCATCCTCGTTCTTCAAGGAATATTCAAAAAAAAAATTGCAAAATCGGTCCATCCGTTCTTGAGTTATAAAATTACAACGAAAAGTGGCATTGATTTTTATAGATAAAGGATAGCTATTATAGGAGTTTTATCACACGAAGCGACGCACGCTTTACACGTGGTGACCAAGTGTACAAACACTCTGTGAACGAGTAGCGTCAGCATGTAGGTAACACGCACACGCACACACACTCCACCGGCTTCGCCATGGTCTCACACGGTACCGAGATAATCGAGAACTCCTGCGCTTACACACAGACATTCACAGCGTGTTTGTACATTTGGTAACCACAAGTAAAGCGCGCGTCGCTTCGTGAGATAAAATACTGTACTCGCGACTTCGTCTGCGTGCGTGTATTTTGTAACATGTCCTTCTCCAGGTCCCAGGCTACCTATCTCTCAAATTTCGTAACGATCAGTTCAGTGGGTTAGGCGTGAAAAGGTAACAGAAAGATAGTTACTTTCGCATTTATAAGAATAGTATGGAATTATGTATTTAGGCTGGTATGGGTAATAGGGGTATAGTCCCAGTCGCCCCCACATGGATTGCCACCTGGTGGCAATCCATGTGGGGGCGACTGGGATTATACCGTAATAGGTAGGTAATAGGTAATACGGGCTGGTGTCCGCAACTCCACGTCAATGCGCGTATTTTGCGTACGGGTGGGAAAATCGGTTATTCGATCCATCCCAGCTCCTCGAGAAAAGCCAGCAACGCCTTGGTGATCCTGACAATCTCACGTAGGGTACCTGGGTTGCCGAAGTACTTTGCCCTGTATGTGGTGACCACCGGGCAGCTTAGAAGCACATGGGCTGCTGTCTCGTCCTCCTCCATCATGCAGGCCCTGCACAGCGGACTGTCCGGCTGGTATGGGTACAGGCAACCGGGAGTTTCAAGTCTTTTAAAATAGTGCTGTTAGCTGATAGCTTTTGCGGGCATATAATACGCGCCGCTTAGCTTGTATGGAATAATATTATCTATAGTCTATACTAATAATAATCCTAACTTCCTAACTAATATTATAAATGCGAAAGTAAGTTTGTTTGTTACGCTTTAACTCTTAAACGGCTGAACGGATTTGGATGAAATTTGGCACATAGGTAGACCATTACAAAAGGACAAAGAGGTGAATTTTGCGTGTTTGTAAGTTTGTATCTAGGGGTAATCTCTGGAACAACCGGTCGGATTTGAAAAACATACTTTTTCTTGAGGAAGGCTACATACTATTTAACATCACGCTATGACCCTTAGGAGCCGAACAAAAAGAAAAAAAGGCAGAATGAACGCTAAGCGATAACGAAGTGATATCAGGGGAAACCAGAAATTTCACGCAGATGAAGTCGCGGGAAGCAGCTAATTTTTCTACATAGACAGGGGAATGTTACTCTATTCTCAAGTTTGGGCCATATTTGGACTAGTGCCTTATACTTTTAGATGTAGTTGGCATTCAGAAACTGTGACTTTCATGAAATTTAAAACTTATTAAATAAAGGGAGAAATCGTGCGCCTTCGCTAAGAATTTACTGTCTCTTTAAAATAAAGCGATATTTTGTCACCCATTGAATATGCGAGTTTATAAAAATTAACAAATTACTTGAAGGAATACAGGAACTGTGATTGCGAGTAGTGCTGTCCTTGCGCAATTGGCCAGATATTGAGTAAATTGTCGTTGCCGCCCGAAGCAAGACATTTACCATCAGGGGACCATTTCAACCCGCAAATCTGTGAATATAATAAAGATAAGATTTATTATCGTTACGCCTAAACTTTTCGCGATTCCAAGTAAAAAAACATTTATTAAAAACTAGTGGTGTGCTTGCTAGGAAAAAATGACAAAATTGTAAACAAAATTTCATCCCCTATAATATAACCCTTTAGGAGGTGAATTTGAAAATATCCAAATTTGCAAAAAAAACATTCTTCTAGGTCCAATTGTTTAGACTGCGCGTTTCCTGTCCGTGAATGAAAGAATTTATGATTTTATTAAGTAGATGAAAATGCCAGCCACATTGTCCATGTAAAGTCACACGGTCTATGAACTTGTTTCTTGGTGTAGTTCTTCCGACTCCGTTTTTTATTCTCATGGCTCGGTAGGTAGATACTTACGTATCTCTGCGCCCGAAATAATCCTCGGAGAGCGAGGTTTCAACCCTGTGACAGCTCTGGACTCTTTCGATTACTAAATTGATGAAAATGGACCAACTAAATGTTTTCGCACTTTTGATATGAATAAATAATGGCTGTGGTTTGTGGCTAACTAATAACAGCCGCAAGTTTCGATGGAGGGTTAAGCTACGATTGCCGAGGTCGGTCCGTGGATGGGTGAGCATTACATTACATATCGAAACTCCCGTGATTTGGTAAGAACATTAACCCGTTGGTCCCGGCTATCATTTGGAGATATTTGAAAGTAGTTTCGGGTACTCAGAAGCCCGAAAGTCTGACAACCAGTCTTAACCAAGGGGTATTGTATTACCAAGGAACTGGGTTATGGAGGTCAAATAAGCAGTCGCTCCATGTTAGCATGTCAGCTACATCCGGTTAGATTGTAAGCCGACCACAAAATAGTTTGGAAAAGGCTAGGTAGATGACGACTTAATATGAATGAATACCTCTTGTGTATGCGCATGAATGGTTGCTACAGCGTGGTCTCGTTGGCGCACGTCGTGATGCACAATGTTGCCATCGCGAGCGCCACTGCTTACGATGTACATGTTCCACGCAAGGGAACCCACTCGGCCAGTGTGGCCATCCATAACCTGGGTAAAAAAATAACTTAGAAAGAAGGCTTATAAGTATGGTGACGTGAATTTGATCATATCACAAGTATTTTTGTTTTAAATATGTCAAGAAATTAAAATGACTACAATAAGATTATTAAATAAACTTTCTGAAAATGATTTGGTTTAGGCAAACTACCAAACCGATTTTAATGTTTTTTAGGATGCACTTGGTGTCTGGTAAAGTACAATGGGGAATTTCTGTGTAAAGCAATTAAAAAATTCAAATATGATGCTTCAAAACACACTTCCTTCCTCTAGAAACGCTAACACAATATGCTATTAATGTTTATTGAAAAAAAATATATATAAGAAAATGGTTTTCTACATACCCTCAACCTCTTGGTCTTCTCACAGTCCCATAACTCCACAGTCGCCGCAGAAGTCCCCACAGCGAGGTGCGACCCTCCTCCCTGTACCCATTGCACTGAACATACTGTCTCGGAACCTTCTAGAGTACATAGCTGCTCTATCTGGCCAGAGCCAGCGTTCCATAGGTAGACTGAGTTGCCAAGAGCGACCGCAAGGATGTTTGAAGCACTCCAGTCCACTAGATTGAGGTCTGTATGGACAGAATATTAATATTATTATTATTGTAGTGTCTTTGATACAGGATCTATGGAATTCAAGATCTTTAGAAGTCGTACGAAGGGCAAGGGCCCGTTAGACGTTTTTAATTAGAAGAGGCAGCACCCGACGATTATCTCTGTACGCACTATGCAAGCGCGCCCAACGACAGTCCCCCCAACCAACCGGTTGGTGTAGGGCTATTTAATTGCAGGATATGGAAATAAAGATATTGGATTATTTTATGGGTTTGGGTGGCTAAGTGACCTGGTTATCTAGAACTATGGAAAGACTATGGCCCCTGCCTGACCAATGTTTTATATAAAAACTATCCGACGGGAACGAACTGCCGGGACAAAAAGTATCCTATGTGTTAATCCAGGTTATAAACTATCTGTGTGCCAAATTTCATCCACATTCGTTCAGCCGTTTTTGCGTTATTGAGCAAACAAACATCCAAACATACAAACTTTCACATTTATAATGTTAAGTAGGATACACAGATAAAATGGCAGGGGGTGACTTGCTGGAGGTCTGCCCGGCTTGGACGGAGCACCGCCGTCTCCTCGTGCAGGCTATTGGCGGAGGGCTTGGGAAGCCGTCACTTCCTTCTGCGAAGCAGTAATGTTCGCGAAGGAGGAGGCGGAACGCGTGAGGGAGAGGCAAAATTTGCTCCCTCACGCCCCTAGCCGCCGCAGGAGCCGCCCTGGGCGTCGGGAATAGCAAGCCGATTCCCGGCCACCGCAGGCGCGGGCTTGCGAACGGCGAGCAATGGGCAGCTCGCCGTTCGATAAGGACCAGGCCAGGGTCGATGGCGCGTTGTGTTCCACGCGGCCTCAAAGAGATGTCAGCATCAATGACGGGGTCCGCTAGGGCCGATGACTGCCAGGGTTGCGGGAAAGTCCGAGAGGTAGAACTCGAACCATAAATTATAAATTCTATCCCAATTAGAGTATTGAGTTAAAAGCATAATACAACGACCCAAACAATATTTTTTTAGAGCTAACTATTATTATTAAGAAAATCGCGTTTACCATTTAAACCTTGCATTTAAAATTGTCCCTAAAAATAAAATCTTATTTCCTTGAAATAAGATTTTATTTTCTTTGGCAGAACATTCATTTTGGCTCAATCGGCGCCTCGGCGGTCAGTATTGCAAAATACAGAAAAAAAATAACTATATGAATGGTTACTGAAATCGATTCAGTAGTCAATTGTCAGAAAACTACTTTCAGGACTTACGTTTAATCTGTTACACCTTGTATATAAAAGGAAGCTATAAATATAAAGAAAACTTACAGTAGTCATCCAAAATATCAGGTGCATCCAGTATTCTGTCAGGAGCTTGGGGAATGTATCTTGTTGTATTCTTTACTGAAGATGGAACTTTGGCCTGAAATGTTATTTTATCATTAGTAGCAATTTTCAGATATAATAGCATGTAGCAAGCAAAAAAGGGGCTTGTGGCTAAGTAATAACAGCCGCACGGGGCGATCGATCAGGTTAAGGTGCGCTTGCCGAGGTTGGTTCGTGGATGGGTGACCATCTTTACATATCAAGAACCCTTCGTGCCTTGGAAAGCACGTTAAGCCGTTGGTCCCGGCTGTAATTCGTAGATCTTTGACGGTCGTTACGGGTCGTCAGAAGCCCGAAGGCTGACAACCAGTCTTACCAAGGGGTATTACCTAATAATTGGTTTGTCGAGGTCAGATAGGCACTGACTCCATGTAAAATACTGGTATTCAGCTACTGGTTAGTCTGGAAGCTGACCCCAACATAGGAAAAGGCTAGGCAAATGGATAGTAGCAATTTATCACATTCTACAAAATCTCCTAGTTGCACAGGAAAGGTTTCACAATGATGCATCAGTCAGTATTGTTTAGTAAGAATCAGAACTTTATTTGATCAAAAATAATAAAAGACAGGTTTTTGTCCCTTCACCTATTTATAAGTAGATATAATTTCAATTAATATACAAATAATATGAACTACATAACGCTTAGGTATAGCTACAGAAGGATAAGATAAAAGCTGTAATGGTTTGTGACACAAATGTTTATAATTACCAATTTACAAGTTTTAATTTAATGATAACCAACTAACACCAAGGGTAACAAAATACAGTGTAAACTATCATAAAAGTACCCACAAAAAGAGCTTTTGTAATGTATGCAGACTATACATAAGAAAACTTTGCATGCTTGCTTTTAAATGTAAGTACTTAATACTTACTTGCATTAAAAACAATCTATTTGAATAGTTCACACTGTACTTACAAGAATTGTTAGTGAACCGCATAGTGTAAGCCCAGGTTCGCACCGACGTGTTTTACTCGCGGCGATATTTTTCCCGCATTGGATTTTCACCGCACTGCTTAGCGCCGAGAGTTGAAAATCAAAGAGTGTGTTTTTTCGACGCGCTGGGATGCGCTCTGTTGGATTGTCAATGCTCGGCTGAACACCGAGAGTTGATAATCCAGTGCGCGATAAAATCCCGCCGCGATATTTTAACGTCTGTGCGAACGTGGGCTAAGTTAAAGCAAGCAGATATACCTGTGAATACACAACTCTAAGTCTGTTCTGGTAGCCCTCGGGAGCGGCCGGAGCTTTGCAGGTGTACTGCAGAAGACGTCCAGGTTCTGTGTCCGTTAGTGCTCGGCCGATAGCTTCACCGGCTGCTGTTTGAGCCACTACTTCTTCATTCTTGTCTTCGTCACGGCTCAACTGTTTGTTTCAAAATTGGTATGATTATTATTATCTAAATAAGTTAGAAATATAAAATAATTAACACAATAATAACAACAATCGAAGTACTTTAAACGCAGTGAAACAATCACTGTGTCATGGGCCTTAGTAAACATGTATTGGTGCCGATTCCCTTGTTCACAAACTAAACTAAATTTAAGTTGAGTGCATCTTTTTCTTTCTATTTCATTATGAAAAGGACAGAAGATAAATTTTAGTTTAGTCCTGTCAAATTAATCAGCGCCTGACACTACTCCATACAAGTTTAGACGTGATTAAAAAGTTGACAACTAAAATTACATCAATTTACGTCAGGTGCTGACTAATTTGACAGGACTAAACTAATATTTATCTTCTGTCCTTTTCTTAATGAAATAGAAAGAAAAAGATGCACACAACTTAAATTTAGTTTAGTTTGTGAACAAGGGAATCGGCACCAATTATCCCTAAACTCATGCACACCTACCCGCAATGCACTTAGTTTCGAGTGAACATTTTTTCTCTCTACAACTACCCTTTTACTAAAACTGTTACGAAGTCAATCCTAACGTAATTTTGTCATAGTACTAATCCACTACACCAATCGGCTTTATGTATTTTTAAGTTATAATATTGTATTTCCTCTGTAGCGTGCGTAGCGTGATATTTAACAGTTTTACACAATCACTATTGTGTAAAACTGTTAAATATCACGCTACGGCTTTAAGGAGCTGAATAAGAAGAAGCGCGGGCGGGCGATATACACGCGACCGAAGTCAGGGAAGAAGCTAGTTACATTATAAATTGTAGAAAGGTCTTTGTCCTGCAGTGAGAAAATCCAGGCTTATAATAAATAAATATCGTCTGACATTGCACATAGCACCATCTAGTTCCAAGTTAAGCACTATTATAGGCTTGTGTTATGGATACCAGATGGTTGATACACTACTTAAATACATTTTTTTTTTCGTAAATACATACATTATTATAAATATACATCCATGACTCGGGTACAAATGTCCATATTCATCATACAAACATTTGCCCCTACCGGGAGTCGAACCCAGGACCATTTGGTTTCGCTGACTACACTTAGCCACTGTAGCCACTACACCAAATGTGTCGTCAATAATAATAATAATAAATCAGTATATTGCTTAGATGCTTGTGAGTGGAATTCTTTTCATTATGAACAGGTATGAGAGCAATGTATGATGATGATGTAAATGTGATGGACATTTTTGAAAGGATTGTGATTTGAAACTCGATGAAATGAAAAAGCAACATTAAAAAGAGACTAACACACACATCTAAAGGATTTAACGTGCGAGAAAATGAGATAGAATACATTATACAGTCTTCAAGTTCTCATTTTTGAAGGTTTCAGTTATATTGCATGTGACAGTACAGTTCACACATGTTTATTTGGTATATATTTTAGAAATAATGGGGAATTAAGCAGATTACTGTGGGTATGTCTATAAATAAACCTCAATGACAATAAAATTGTGCTGTTAGAAAAAGGTAAAATTATCAAGCTAAACACCAATAAAAAGTGCAAGCTGTACAGAACATGCACATTTCATTGATTTTGAATATTTTGGAATGTTATGAATGAAACAATGAATAATTAATTATGCAAATTCTTCACACTACAAGTAGCTATGATATGTACAAAAGCTCGTCTTCATTGTATCCATCAAAAGCTGAAAATAATAATAAAAGGTATACAAATTCTTTCCAGTTTCAAACCATTGTTCAAATACTTACAAAGACAATCCAGGGCCTTGCAATAAAACTTCAAATAATAATAAGAAACTTACCATATAGTGACACAAGTCATAGTTAGAATTACTTCTAGATGGAATGAATCTATCAGCTTTGTTCGGAGTCTTTGCAGCTTTGTTAGGAGTTGGGGTGGTTGAGCGACCTGCAAGGTATAGACAGATAACTTTTCCTTCAAGGCTTTATTCTTACTGTCTAAGGTAACAGTAGGGTATGTCATAGCATAGTGAGCTGTTTGGATAAGATATGGGGTGGTTTAAAAGCTTTATACATACTACCAGACAATTTACATTGACTATGAAAGCATAAACAATGGGCCACTTTGGCTTCTTGTGCCCTTCTTCTTGGGGCCGGTTATTTGATCCATAGTTAACTCAACCTTTAGTTAAAAATAGTAGCTATGGTAAAATTTTGGATAAGTAAATGTATTGATTAAATCAAAACATCATGGTTGAGATAATGATTCAATTTTGGAATGGATGTGTTGATTTGATCAACACATTTTCGCAATTTTATTATTTTTAACAATTGGTTGAGTTAACTATGGATCAAAAAATCCGCCCTTATTGTGTTGATTGCAATGTATATATTCAACACAGAATTTGCCCCACTGTTTGTGGGACAGCACCACATTTACATCTATTCTGTAAATCTGCACATATTCGTGCACTAGTCTGATTTGTGCTCTAAAAGAAACATGCTAACTTTAACAGAAGTTCTGTCTTTCTTTGTAGTTTATTCAACAATTTTACCTGGAGATTTGTTCTTGGACGGCGTCTTCTTGCCCTTCTTATTATCATTGCGCGTCGGTGTCTTGTTACTAGAGAGCACGCTATTGTTACAACTCTGATTCGCAGATACAGACAACTTTTGCATCGACAGGTTGCAAGCACTCAAATTCACGTTCGAATGGTTCTTGAATGAAGTACTCAATGGATTTATGTTTTCACTATTGGACTTCTTTGCCCAACGCTGAAGAGGACCTCGAGTTATCGGCCCATCCATTGTCGCCAAACTATTTATTTCATTCAGATAGTTGAACTGGGCCATTCTACCACAAAATCACTGGCTACACTAGCAATCCTTAGAAATCAAATACTGTCAATAAAAAACATAAGCTTTATCGTTCTTATAAGCACGAGAAACACTCAATAGAGTTAAATCTAATTATTCATTAAAATAATAAAATCAGAATTCTATGACTGACTGACAGTCTATTCCAAAAATACGTTGGTTTGAATTGTTTGAAAAGAAATTTCAAATTTATAGTGTTGCCAGCTTATTGGAATTCCCACTTGGAAGTGGAACTGTGGAACCCACGTGAAACAAGAAACTTGACACCAGTTATTCACAAACGACAGAGAGTGATCATTGAATCTTTATTTATCTCAACATCTATGATGAACAATCTTGAATATTAACATCAAACAGAATAACGTGAAATTAATGAACAAAGACGTTATTTAATTTTGTTAAAAGGAGACAAAGATTAATCGTACAGCAACATGTGAACAATTTGTTAACCACCTGCAGCAACACTAAACAATATTCTATCCTAATACTTTTTAAGGTCTTCTTCTTTTTCGTGTGGCTGTCACGACTGTACCTATTTCAGATCTTGCTGGCGCAAAACTTCATCACTTCCACGGCGGCGTCCTCAATGGCAGTGCAGAGGTCACTTTGACTGCGTGTGACACAGAGGGCAGGATAGGAGGTGGAGCTTAGTTTGCGACATTACTCCACATTTACACCCTGCTGCCGTTCCGTCGAGGTAGCCCCACTTTACCAGGTTGGAGTTACATCATCCCACTTGTGTCAGGAGACGGTTCAGGGACTTTTTAGGGTTCCATAGCCAAATGGCAAAAACCGTCTGTCCATTCATCCGGATGACACATAGCCATTTTACTCGGCGGCTATTGACACTATATGGTTAAACAATGGTGTAGTGAAATAACGAAAAAAAATATTAAGTGTGGCTCTCCCCCTATATATGTAACCAAAAGATGAAAAAAAAAACAATGCACATAAGCGTGTAATCCTGTAGTTAGACGGATGATATATGATAATGTTTATATGTGACTTTTTGATGTGTACCACCTAATATCTTTCCTCTCGCTTTCCTGCAATCTGTGGATACTATTTCGTGAAATGCGACGGAAGTTTGTAAGAGGAAGCCGGGGAAGCGCGCGCTATTTGATTTGACTGATGAGCGCGCGCGGTTCTAGTGTTGGCCGTCAGATGGTACCAAGCTATTTTCCGAGAGGTTGGTACTCAGATGTTACACATAATTTGCCGCTACTCCTCGGTCGCTCCTTTTTTATTGTAGCCAATAGTTTGTGAGATTTGGGATGTTTTCGATTGCCACCACAGAAATAACTTTGTATTTACTAAACATACTTATTTTTACGTCCCATCAAATGAATTCTGTGCGTGTTCCGACATTATATTTTTGCGGTCTTAGTTTTTGTCAAAATATGGGTGTTGAAAGTTTATGGGAGAACACACCAACAGTGTTGCAATGAGAAAAAAATATATTTTTAAATACACAGAAACGAAGGGATTTTGATTGAACTGCATTGTCACTTGTACTATACTCTTTGGTCACTTGCGATGAAAAATCTTAGATTCTTCTTGACCATATCCTATACTATATTGTAGTAGTAGTACTGTAGGCTATACATACATATAACACACATACTTATATAAATATTAAACACATACTTACATACAAGTTATTACACACAACATAAACACATGTAACTTATAGTAATATGTATAATAACTACTCTTAATTAAATACTCACAACCGTGTGTACACGGCCTAAAACATTCATGAGTCTGTACACCGCCTTACTGCCTACCTACCGCTCGACCGCGCGCCACGGTTAGCGGAGCCCTGCGCCCGCGCTGTGCCGCACGCCGTCGATACCTACGAGCTACGCGTGGAACAAACAAGCCACGATCGGATCGCCGCGCCGCCGCCCGCGCCTCCCGCGCACGCGTCCCTCGGACGCCCTCAGCAGTCCGCTACAAACCTCTACGGCGAATGCATGCCATTTTTATAATTCGCGCCGCGCATTATTGTTTTAGTTTATGTTCTTATAAGTATTTCGTGTTAATAAACATTTATATCTAATACTCAAGTAGTGTTTAATTAATAGGTTTTCCTTAACCTACCTAACACACTACAGTGGTGACCCCGAACAGTAAACACGTGCTAGTGCTACCTGGAACTTTAGTGCGGTGCGGAGTGTGTGGACTCAAAAGTGAGCAAAAACTTAACGTTTTACAACAAAATGAGTGATTCCGAGCAGGTCATGGAAGATACGAAGCGGTCTGGATCACCGACATCACATGACGTGTTTCGGGTCGGCGTGCGAGTCCCTCCATTTTGGCCCGAGAAGCCCGCGATTTGGTTCGCCCAAATAGAAGGCCAGTTCGCGATATCTAATATTACGGCAGACACAACAAAGTTTTACTACGTCGTCAGTCATCTCGACCCGCGATATTCAACAGAGGTCGAAGATATCATCGTGAATCCACCAGCGACAGATAAATACGGCAAATTGAAGACAGAACTTATAAAGCGGCTCTCAGAATCCCGCGAGAAGAAAGTTCACCAACTACTGACACACGAAGAGCTGGGTGATAGGAAACCATCGCAGTTTCTCAGACACCTGCAGCACCTCGCCGGTCCTAAAGTGCCTGAAGAATTTTTAAGGACAATATGGTCGAGCCGGCTGCCTAATAACATACAGCCCATAATCGCGTCTCAGGTATCCACACGCCTCGATGAATTAGCCGATCTCGCCGACAGAATTCACGACGTCGTGCCGAAAGGTCATCAAGTGGCTTCGACATCAGCAAATGTGGTGAGTGACATGGAAACTTTGTCGAAACAAATGATGGAACTTACAAAACAAATGCAATTACTAACTCAAAAAGTGGACCATATTTCCCGCGCAGGCCGATCAACAAGGCGTGACGACCGATCAAAATCCCGCCAGAGTCGATCTCATTCACGAAATAAATATCCAACATGTTGGTACCACTTTAAATTTGGTTCAAAGGCCACCAAATGTATTCAGCCTTGCGATTTTAAGTCGGAAAACTGCAAAAGCAGTCAGTAATAGTCAGTAATGGCGGCTGACGACTGCTCTACCTGTAAAGGCCGCCTATTTATCTCAGATGAACGAACCGGCATACAGTTTCTTGTAGACACAGGTTCAGACGTGTGCGCCTACCCTAAATCGTTATTACGTAATCAGCTGCGCTATCATACTAAATGCAACTACGAACTTGTCGCTGCAAATGGTACTCCGATACCTACATACGGTACATACCAACTTAATCTCAACCTTGGATTACGTCGTGAGTTTACTTGGAAGTTCATTATAGCAGAAGTTTCAAAACCTATAATAGGCGTCGATTTTTTAAGTTTTTATAATTTATTAGTCGACTGCAGACGACAACAGTTAATCGACTCGATTACGAATCTGACCGTCGGCGCACCTTCGTCTCACGAAATAACACACGAACTCCTGTCCTTGAAAACATTTACTGGTAATACAACATATCTCAACCTATTACGATGTTATCCAGAGATAACCAGACCAGCTGGTTCAAATAGTGTACCAATACATAACACAAAGCATCGTATTAGGGGACAACATCCGGTCCTCCAGTAACATCACGACCGCGTCGTTTGGCACCAGATCGCCTACAGATCGCGAAGAAAGAATTTGAGGAAATGTTACAAAATGGCACAGCTCGTCGTTCAGAAAGTCCATGGTCATCTCCACTACACCTGGTACCTAAAAAAGACGACGGCTGGAGGCCATGCGGCGATTATAGATCTTTAAATGCGCGAACAATACCTGACCGGTACCCAGTCAGGCACATCCACGACTTCGCATACCAGCTGTCAGGATCCACCATCTTTTCAAAAATTGACCTCGTAAAAGCATTTAACCAAATACCAGTATTCGAAGACGATATTAAAAAGACAGCAATCACAACACCATTCGGACTTTTTGAATTCACCGCAATGACATTCGGTTTAAGAAATGCTGCGCAGACCTTCCAAAGGTTCCTCGACGAAATTCTGCAAGGATTCGAATTTACGTTTGGGTTCTTAGATGATATCCTCGTGTTCTCAAAAGGGGAGACAGAGCACATTGGACACCTACAAAAACTTTTTGAACAATTAAAAAAGTATGGCGTGGTAATCAACACCAATAAGTGCGTATTAGGTGTTAACGAAATTACATTCTTGGGTTACCATGTATCTGCAGCTGGAATACGACCCCTGCCTGAAAAAGTAAAGGCGATTCAAGAATACCCCATCCCTAAAAATGCTAAGGAGTTACGACGATTTTTAGGGATGATAAATTTCTACAGAAAATTTCTTCCTGGCGCCGCTCAAATACAAGGCCCGCTCAATCAAGCTTTAAGTGGTCCAAAAATTAAAGGAAACACGCCCATCACTATAACACCTGAGATTCAAGAAGCTTTCGACGCATGCAAAAATAACTTGTTAGAAGCCACTCTCATCTCGCATCCTGATACACAAGCTGAGTTAGCACTCTTTACCGACGCTTCAGACGTGGCCATCGGAGCTGTCTTACAACAAAGAAGAACCAATGACAGCTGGCAACCGCTAGGATTCTTTTCCCGCAAGTTATCTCCTGCTCAGTCAAAATATAGCACGTATGACCGTGAATTGCTCGCCATTTACGAAGGAATAAAATACTTTAGGTATATGGTCGAAGCGAGAACATTTCAAGTGTTCACCGATCATAAACCCATCACATTCGCCTTCACTACAAAAAGAGACAATTGCTCACCTCGTCAACACCGCTATCTCGACTACATCTCTCAATTTACAACCAAAATCAATCATATCTCAGGAAATCACAACGTAGTCGCCGATGCATTTTCACGACTGGAAAGTATCGACACTACCATCGACTACAAAGCACTTCAAAATGAACAGGAAAATGACCGTGAGTTACAGAGTTTGCTAAATAGCAACACAGCATTAAAGTTAGAGAGAATTAAAGCTATGGACGGATACATATACTGTGACCAGTCTACTTCTCGTCCTAGGCCATTCCTAACACCAACTTTTCGAAAAGCAATCTTCAACAACCTACACAATCTCAGTCATCCAAGCCCCAATGCAACAGCTAAACTTGTATCAGAACGATTTGTGTGGCCTAAGATTCGTCGAGACTGCAGAAAATGGGCTCAACAATGCACTGATTGCCAACGCAACAAAGTTACCCGCCATACCCAATCTCCTCTTTCATCTTTCCCTGTTCCTTCCAATCGTTTTTCCCACGTCCACCTTGACATAATAGGCCCTATGCCACCTTCTTCTAATTTCAGGTACTGCCTTACAGCTATAGATAGGTATACTCGATGGCCAGAAGCCTACCCTCTAGCAGACATCACAGCAGAGACCTGCGCTAGCACTTTCATTTCTGGCTGGGTCGCGCGCTTCGGGTGTCCGGAGAAGATTACAACTGACAGAGGGAAACAATTCGACTCTCAACTGTTCCAGTGCATCTCGTCAATTATAGGCGCCTACCATTGTCCTACGACAGCTTACCACCCACAATGCAACGGTCTGGTGGAAAGAATGCACAGACAGCTCAAGGCCGCCATAATGTGCCATAACAACACGCAATGGTCAGAGGTACTTCCTCTTGTACTCCTAGGAATGAGGAGCGCCTGGAAGGATGATCTCCAAACTTCTACAGCTGAGTTGGTGTACGGCGAGCCTCTTCGATTACCTGGTGAGTTCTTGAAACCATCAAACACCCATGACATCATAGATGAAGCAGATTTCGCAGCACGATTACGAAGACATATATCGAAACTGTCACCTGCATCAACATCCACCCATGGTGAGAAAATGTTTTACGTACCTAAAGAACTTAGTACAGCCAGCTATGTCTTCCTGCGAAAAGGACCGTTAAAAAAGTCATTGGAATCACCTTACTCTGGTCCGCACAAAGTCGTAGAAAGAGGAGCAAAGACATTTACAATAGACGTCCAAGGAAAACACATAACCGTTACCATTGATAGGCTTAAACCAGCGTACATGGCTAACAACAACGATGGCTCGTCTCCGAAAACACCACCACCTTTACCACAAGCTCCACCACGACCACCATCTTCGCAAGCACCATCATCACCGGAAATAAAAACAAGAAGCGGAAGAACAGTAAGATTTCCGCGTCACTATCGCCCGTGAACCGGTCTCAGCGGGGGAGTGATGTAGGCTATACATACATATAACACACATACTTATATAAATATTAAACACATACTTACATACAAGTTATTACACACAACATAAACACATGTAACTTATAGTAATATGTATAATAACTACTCTTAATTAAATACTCACAACCGTGTGTACACGGCCTAAAACATTCATGAGTCTGTACACCGCCTTACTGCCTACCTACCGCTCGACCGCGCGCCACGGTTAGCGGAGCCCTGCGCCCGCGCTGTGCCGCACGCCGTCGATACCTACGAGCTACGCGTGGAACAAACAAGCCACGATCGGATCGCCGCGCCGCCGCCCGCGCCTCCCGCGCACGCGTCCCTCGGACGCCCTCAGCAGTCCGCTACAAACCTCTACGGCGAATGCATGCCATTTTTATAATTCGCGCCGCGCATTATTGTTTTAGTTTATGTTCTTATAAGTATTTCGTGTTAATAAACATTTATATCTAATACTCAAGTAGTGTTTAATTAATAGGTTTTCCTTAACCTACCTAACACACTACAGTACTAAGACCGAAAAACCCGATTTCATTTACATTTATGAAAGAAACGGAAGCGAATGTTAAGAGCGCTTATACCTTATGAGTGGCAACGTCGCAATTTAGTGTCATATTTCGTGGTTTTCAATTTTTATCATTTAATCGGAGCTATATTTTAAAAATCTGTTTAACTAACTTTTTAGAATTATGTGAAAACTGTGTAAAAGGTAAGAAATCGTTGCGTTTACAGTTCTATTTATATGCAAATAACACATTGGAAACTTGCAGGGCGTTATTTTCATTGTAAAATAACTGTAAGCATTACGGTTACTTACTTTTTAAAAATTTTCACGTAATTCTAAAAAGTTAATTAAACAGATTTTTAAAATATAGCTCCGATTAAATGATAAAAATTGAAAACCACGAAATATGACACTAAATTGCGACGTTGCCACTCATAAGGTATAAACGCTCTTAAGGCTGAAATGGAAATATTTGAGACCGAGATTCGTGAACTGAACCCATTGAGATAGGAAATATAAGTCAATGACTGAACCCGACTGATTGCGGCAATGCTACTGTTACTACACTCGGCGTCAAAAAAATCGCACCTCCGCGAAAATAACTTTTAAGCGTTATTAACCCTTAACACGCGCATGTACCCCCACCAATATTGATGGCATTTGAAAGCCCATTAAATAAACTTTAAAAAAAAAACATTTCATTTCATTAAAAAAAAAAGCTTGATACCACAAATGTGACTTTAAAAAAAAATGGCAATTTTGCTCCTCACAAGGGGCACAACTTGCGCTACCTTTAGTGGGTATAAAAGGGTTAATACAGGTTCAATGGAGGTCATTCGCTATCCAACCGTTGAAGAGGACACACGAGAAGAACTTTCACAAAAAAAACCACCTTGAAGATGGATACCACTGCTGATGAAGCCGCTCAAGTGATTGCACTACTGCAATCAGGGATGCGTCAGTGTGATGTCGCTCGGCAACTGAACTTGAGCCGTTTTTCGGTTCGAAGAGTATACCAGCGGTTCCTGGAGACCGGTGGCCTTGTCCGGAGGCATGGGTCTGGTAGACGTCGCTGCACCTCGGAGAGAGACGACCGATTCATCGTATCGACATCCCTAAGAAATCGGTTCTCTAATGCTGTTGAGTTGCAACAGCAGCTCCAGGCCGCTCGCAGAACAACCGTGAGTATTTCTACGGTTAGACGAAGATTGAGGGAGAAGAAGATAGCGGCACACAGAGCTGCTACGGGTCCAAAATTGACCGCAGAGCATCGGCGAGCCCGCTTGCAGTTTGCTCGCGACCACGTCAATTGGACCCTTGACCAATGGAGAGCTGTTCTCTTCTCAGACGAGACGAGAGTGTGTCTGTTTTGCAACGATAGACGCAGAAGAGTGTACAGAAGACAGGGGGAACGTTTCGCCCAACCCTGCATCCAGGAGACGGTGGAATACGGGGGCGGTTCCTGTATGTTTTGGGGCGGCATGTCGGCCGACGGCAAAACCGACCTTGTAAGCGTCTCCCGGACTGGAGGTGCTCGCGGGCAAGGGTCGCTGACTGCTCACCGGTACGTCACAGAGATCCTGGAAGAGCATGTGGTCCCCTATGCCGGTTTTGTTGGCGAGGGGTTCACATTAATGCACGATAACGCTCGCGCTCACACTGCATTAATTGTGCGCGACTACCTTCAAGAGGTTGGGATCTCTGTCATGCAGTGGCCAGCGAGAAGTCCAGACCTGAACCCGATAGAGCACCTTTGGGACCATTTGAAACGCAAGGTTCGGTCTCGTGATCCCACTCCCACGACTCTCCAGGAGCTCGAAGAGGCTGTTATTGGGGAATGGGCCAGTATCCCTCAAGAAGAGCTCCTAAAATTGGTAAGATCCATGAGGGAGCGTATGGAAGCCGTCATCCGGGCAAGGGGGGGTAACACTAGGTTTTAGGTTAGTTTTAAGAAACTTTTTGTATTTTTTTTTATGTTTATTAATCTGTTTTTAATTAAGGCTTAGTTAAGGATTTTTATTGTTTTGTAAACTTTATTGTTTTTTGCACTTATCCAATAAAAAATAAAAATTAATTGAATTGTTTTTTTAAGTTTATTTAATGGGCTTTCAAATGATACCAATATTGGTGGGGGTAAATGCGTGTGTTAAGGGTTATAAACGCTTGAAAATAATTTTCGCGGAGGTGCGATTTTTTTGACGCCGAGTGTATATTATATTGTAGTCTTTGACTGTTACTCACAATCTATGATTGATGGTAAGGTACATTCAATCATATCTGAATATCTGGTACATCGGCAGCAGTGTGTGATTTGTGCAAAGCTCGCCCAAGCGAAATGAATAACTTGGAAGAAGTGACAGCTAAACCCGTGAATACAGATTTATACAAGCATGGATTTAGTTCATTGCATGCTTGGATTCGGTCTATGGAGTGTTTATTACACATTGCTTACAGAATGGACATACATAAAATCATGGCAAGCAAAAGGTGACGAAAATAAAAAAAAAGTTAAGGCTGCGTAGAGCAAAATAATACGAAACGGCCGCCACGGTTAAAGGGATATCATCAATACTATTACCATAATTACCATAAAAAATATGTTTTGAGCACCACAATGAATGTGTTAACAATTCTTCGTTGGCAAAAATTATAATTATTGTCTAGTTTAAATAACAAAATTACGTAAAGATGGACAAAAATCTTAAAATAGCATGATCGTATTTAGTTGATTTTTGATAGTAAACCGTTGAATTTTTTCACAAACTTTAATTCATATCAATCTTTAATAATCATACTACAATTTGTCGTTTTAACATTTTCGAAAATGTCGCTTGGTTATTTTAGACATTATTTTGTTTAAAATTGAGTCGCTGCGCGCGCTGTTTTGAATCATACGCAACGTCCACCGGTCGAAAGTTCAGTCCACAGAGTACTTTTTTTAGGTAGGTTAGGTTCAGTCGTCCACGAGAGCTCGGAGAGTGGTCACGTCTCATCGGGGAGCGACACGCCGGCGCCGCTAACGATACTTCGCGATCTATTGTGTACTTATACCTTGCCAAACGCAAACGCAAACGGTTGAATAAGGTAAGTCATATTTTTTGTTTTTTTGAGTTGATAATGACTTTGTGCATATCTAATATTTACTGTTTATTTTTTTTTTACTTTTCAGTACATTTTTTTGTAACATTTTTTTTATGTAAGTATTTTTGTTTTAGTAAAATGGGAAAGCATAAGGAAAGATATTACAAGAAGAAAGTTGGCGCTAATTTCCGAAAAAAAAACTGTTCTCTCAGAAAGTACGTATTTCTATTTTTTTTGTTATATTATTTCCTTTTACCCAACATAATGGCGGATGTAATCTTTTCTTCAAATTTTTCTCAAACATTCGATATGGGTATCATGTAATATGTTTTTGGGGGTGGCGATTGCAAATCTGACATTAATTTTAAAATCCAAGATGGCGGATGCTAGTTTTTGTCAAACATTCGATATGGGTATCGTGTAATAGGTTTTTGGGGGTGGCGATTGCAAATCTGACATTAATTTTAAAATCCAAGATGGCGGGTGCTAGTTTTTGTCAAACATTCGATATGGGTATCGTGTAATAGGTTTTTGGGGGTGGCGATTGCAAATCTGACAATTTTAAAATTCAAGATGGCGCATGCTAGTTTTTGTCAAACGTTCGATATGGGTATCGTGTAATAGGTTTTTGGGGGTGGCGATTGCAAATCTGACATTCATTTTAAAATCCAAGATGGCGGATGCTAGTTTTTGTCAAACATGCGATATGGCTATCGTGTAATAGGTTTTTAGGGTGTAATTACTCCACGACGATGGAACAATATTTTTCTTAAAATTGCGAATTTGCTTTAGGTATTGAAAACTTTGGTCATTACAAGATATAATTATGAATATTTTTTTTTGTACAGACGCCAGCAGGTCAAGCTACCCGAAACTGTCAAATTTTCCCAATCAACCTTGAACCTTAATGCTTTAGCGATAAAGTTGAAAATCTATTAAAGAAATTTGACAGATTGTAGTAGCTTGATGTGCTGGCGTCTGTACATCCATTACTGATGCAAACAAAGAAAATGAAACTGGAAATTCTTCCAACGCCGTAAGTTAAATTTTTATTATCGTTTTTATTTTGTTGCCAATGTTTGCTGGTAACTAAATACTTAAATATTTTGCCCACGTGAGTGACTTAGTCATTAAGTATTCTTTAAACTATACTTGAGGGCAATACTCTGGAATCACGTAATCGCTGGTTGTTTCAGACCTTATTTTGCTTCTGGGGCTTCTGTAGGTGTGGTTTCCATTTTTTTATAACTTGAGTATTCCCAGTGACGTGAAATATTGGACTGATGAGAAATTTGCATAAACGTCCAGTTTTTATAGGAGTTCCAAACAATTTATATTTCGTTCCGAAAATGTATATCTTTCGTTTTTACGTTCCATGACAAAAGTAAACAATTTTTCGTTATGATATCAAAAGCGGTTGAAAGTTAGTAAAATTACATTTAAAATGATATATCACATACAACCCATATTTCATTGCATAAAAATATAAAAAAATTAAATTGTATCAAGCCGTAATGAAGTGAATCCAGTTTATTGCTCGCAAGTATGGTTTTTTTAGTCATACATCTGATAATTACGTCAACTTAATCATTTTATTTAAATACAATAACTATATTACTTTTTAGGAAACGCACACCAATGAAGAGCCTCGCCAACACGTTGGTGAAGAACCTTGCCTATACATTGGTGAAGAACCTTAGTAATTATAGATTTTTTATTACAGACTGGTTTTATTATAACAACCTACTCATATATTACCAACTTACTCACCTAGCCAACCTACTTACGCAGTGTAGTTCCAGGGCGTATACTCCACAACGCCAAAATTTCATCGCAATCGATAAATAGTAAGGGAACGGATTGTGTATTACTATAGTACAAACAAATATAGTGTTAACAGCGGTTTCACCCGATATTACTCGAAAATTATCCCACGGGAAAACCGGGATAAAAAGTAGTTTTCGTGTGAAAGAGTAACAAACATTCATCTAAACAAACTTTCACGTTTATACCTAATATTAGTAGGATTAGTTTTATTAATCGGATTTATGTACCTACACAGAACCGGCTAAATAAACAGTATTCGTCTTTTCAAGTCACTCAATACACTCAATTTTTTTAAAACCCTAAGTTACACTCAGTCACTCAAATTGTAAAAATCCTGAGTTATCAACTTCTGCCTTGCAACTCAAGCGGGCACCGAGCGAACTTGTCATTGTGTGCGTGACGACGCACACGACTAGCGCGCCGCAGTAAATACCTATTATCCGCGCGCCGTGTTCGCCCGGCGGCGGCGCAGTCTTAAAGATAAGAAAGAAGCCATTAGGAAGCTTTCCGAAGAAGCACAGGCTTACTTCTAGACGTTGTTAAGCAGGGTAGTGGCAATACAAACACTGGAAATGTTGTTGTTGGTTTTTTGCAAACCCTGAAACGACTGCGGAAATTACTAAATTAGACGTTAATTTAATTAGAAGACTCGCCGTTATTTTGCAATGCAACTCCTCAGGCGAAAAAAATTCAAGTCCAAAAATTTAAATTATATTGTGATGAAACAGCAAATTTATTCGTGGAATTATATCCATGGTATAACATGCCAGCAAGTTTACACAAATTGCTGATTCATGGATCACAGATAGTGGACCACTTATCAGTAGTACCTATAGGTTTTTTGTCTGAAGAAGCATCTGAAGCAAGAAACAAGGATTTTCGTAAATTTAGAGAATATCATACACGAAAGCATAGTAGCATCGCCACTAATGAAGACATTCTTCATAATCTGCTATTATCTTCCGATCCTCTTCTCACCAGCTTACGACCGAAGATGACAAATAAAGCCAAAAAGTCTTCATTTATTGAACTAGACGATTTACTCATAGTTGATCAGAGTGAATTGGAGTTCATTGACGTTTCAACTGATACACTTGCTGCATGTAGTGACGTTGAAGAAGATGATGACGATAATAATGATCATGATGTCGTTATTGATGAAGATGAAGAAAATATAGTTTAAGTCTTAATATTATTATTAACAAGCAGTTTCTTTGTTAATTTCTTGTTTTTGTGTATTTTTTTTTATTCTGTTCTTTTTTTGTTTTGTGTTATGCCACCCATCGGCCAATAAATGTTTTTTTTTTCTTTCTTTTCTATTGTTGTTAGTAACTAAATGGTCGTGTTAATTAATTAATTTCCTATTATAATTTAGTTCTTAGTAGTTGTTTAATTTTTTAGTTTGTTTTAGAGTACATAGTTGTTTTATTTTTAAATTATTTTTACAGTGTTATATTATTTAAATAAAAAATATTTTTATACCTACATATTTTCTTATTGATCATAAAACTCTATTTCTTTTCGATGCGTTATTGTAAATTCGACTCAGTCATTACTAAGCTAATGATGACATTATCCAATCACAATGCAGAGATTAAGGGCTGTTAACATAGTAATTACAATAACTAATTAGATTAAGCAAGTACTGGTAATCTTTACTTGAGGACTCATTAACGCTTTTGTTGTATGGCAACAGAAGCGTTCATAAGTCATTAAAGTAATCGCAAATGCACCTGTTATTTAAGGAACTACTTAGGGATGACTTATTCTCAGTAATGAATATACTTAATGTACCTCCATTTCATCAGTTATACAATAAAAAGTATAGTTACTAAAAGCAAAATATCTCGGAAGGGGGTCGCTGGGGGCACCATGTGTCCTTGAAGAAAATGTGGCATAAAATGGGTAAATAACAGTAGTGAAAACCGCAAATCGAAACAAGGAGGGAATCATGAGATACAGACATTTTTGTGACCATTTCCATAGAAAAATAACAGTTTTCATTGAATTGCTCATAAAGTACTGGTCAAATAAAAAAATTGTCGTAACATTTTTTGTAGTTCCATAATAGAGTAATGCGACTGTATATTTCATTTTTTTCAATAGAGGTCAGTGCCAAAATCTCACGTCCATAGATTGAGAAATCTGCTGTCATAATCTATGTGTGGACCAATGACTTAGTCTTTAGTCATTGGTGTGGACCAAGTGTGGACGTGTGGGTACCGTAGACAGCGTAGACAGAGAAAAGAGAAATACTGTGTACGGTGGGTACCTACCATATGACTGATTTACTGAAGAGAGATTTTATAAAATTAAAATAGAGATTTGCATTCCCAATGCAATGGATTAAATCAGCGTATACCAACTCGTTTCGACAGCACTGTTTGTTAAGATATATAGATCTACTGGCCCCACTGTATCACAGGTCCTTCTCAAGGGAAATCATGTCCCCCTAGCCTTAGACCATTTATTGGTATGAGCCCTGTTTTCAAACAGCAATATTATTCGTTATGCAAGTGCTACATATTCATTCCGTCATAGTAACTAGATTGCAGCAAATTTTAAATTGTGCAGGGCATCAGTGAATTTATTATGAGCTCTCTTTCTAACGCTTTTTTTCTCTTTCTCTTTCTAAAGTCACAACGCAATGTGTGAATGACTCATTGACTTATAATGGAATGACTGCATTGGGTGTTTGATTGAAGGTCACAGATGTAGTGAGGGTGTTGGGTCAACTCAACGGCTGCCCAATGCTGAATCCCCTTACTTACTCCCTCCGCTTGCGGGAGTATTATCTCAAATGATAGAGGAATGAAACGCTAAGCTATTTTTCATATTATATTAAAAATAAAATAACGTATTATCAAAAAATATATTTAAAAATATTTTCCTTATTACAAAACCAATTACTTACTATTAAAAAAATATAATTTCGATGTTAACTGAATCATTAGAGGCAATAGAAAAAATGTAAGATTGCATCGTCATTAAATTATGCAGGGTTTGATATCATTACATTAAAAATAACATACTATTTGTAAAAATACGAATTGAGCACTATAATGGTAAGGTTCCGTAGTCCAAAGGGATTGTTGTTCAATATGGATTGATGCTCAAGTCACCACTAAATTTAGGGTTCATTATACCCCTACATTGACATGGGTTTCAGAATACTAGGTACAAATTGTACAACATTCCTCTTTGGTATTTAATCGATTTTGTATACTAGGCGGATCTTGGAAACAATGACAATTGAGTTTTACGTATATATCTCATTACGTACTACGGAACCCTACTTCATGCGTGTACAGACACGCAAATGGGCGGTAATTTTTGATTAACCTTTCTGTGCAGTGGCATAAAAACTAAGATAAAGCTATAATTTTCTAGAAAAATAATACAATTTTGAATCTAACCACTGCAGTAAAGGTTAAAGTCTCCTTTCATAATATTATAATTCTTTTCAGTAAAAAGAATATTTCACAGTGTAAAATCCGACAACTTTAAAATAAAATTCTAATAAATTTATGTACATTAATCGTTGTTCATTTTTGTTCTACGCTATCTTTCCTTCGAGTTGGTTCACCTAAATGCTGCATCTTAGGACTTAATGCATGCACCACAAGGTAAAACTTATATTCTACCCTGTTCACACCTTCTCTTGTTTCTCGTCTTCAACCCTCGTGTATTTAAACAGGATTTAGCATTTATACGGCATTGGTCTTGTATAAATAACAATACTGGTCATGGGAAACTTGTGCGTGGTTATCTAGTAAAAAAAAGCCTCGTCATATTTATGCCGTATCTAGTTCACATATTCACGGATCATTGCATGAATTTTGCTGTTATTTAATTATAACTAAAACGGATTTCGAATTTCATAAGGAGTTTTGATTTTGTTAACAGAAAATAGTCGCATATTTCTACACATTTAATATACCTAGTTGTCGGTAAATATAAACTTTTATAAACTACGTCTTATTATTTAAGCACCATTATATTATATAATTCATAGTTATTAATTATATTTATGTTTAACAGAGAGATCTTTAATGGACTTGAAACATAATTACATATTTAAAAATTGCCTATAAAGAGACTAATTTTGGAATTTATGTGGACATTATTATAATTTTCTATTTTTTTTTGCACAAGGACTGCCCGATAAATTACGTAGGTATAACTTTTAATCGTTTGAAAGCATAAATGTCTTACTTCAAACCTCCCTTTTCAGAATTAATTATTATTTAATAAAGCCGAAAAATGGCACTTATTTCATACGTAACTATGATACTCACTTTCGAGGTGTACCGAATTTCATGTTATTGCTTCTCTTCTCTAATATTATTGCAATTATTTTTATAATACCGATCGGGTGTAATACATACTCTGTATTCATAAAAAATAAAATGATTTTATTTAAATTTATTTAAAGAACAAAAACATTCAAATTATATGTAGAATCTATTTTGATCCAGGTCACCCAAATCCAGTATATGTTTAATTGCATCTACTTATCCAAAAGATATAAAAATTATTTAATTTTCGACTAATGAGGAGATAGTTTACCCAAATCAAATAAAGCATACAAGTACTGGTGGGATCAACATTACAATAATCTCATACTTAAACATACTATTCTAAAATAACGGTTTGTTCATGATTTAGATTAACAGGGTTATGTGAAGCAATATCCATTTAAAATAGGGTGTGGGTAAGAAAATGCACTGGACTAGCACAGAGAAATGGAAATCTCAAATAATATTCTAGTTTATTATTTACTTGTCATTTACGCTTCTGAGGCATTAGGACGAAAACCCGCAGCAGCGGCTCTAAAATAAAAATAGTATTCGAATGGCTTTAGAAATTGCACTTTACACTTTTTACTCAGAAAAAGTAGCACCCAAATTCTAACTACAAACAACCTCGAGCACCTTAAAGAAAATAAAAGTTATGAGTTAAAGTTTAGACTATTTAAAAATAAATGCATTCAAGGCAGTGTTTAGTCCTTAAGTATTTCATTGAGCAGTTCGTAACTATATTTGTGTTTAATAATTGATAAGATAATGTTAATTACCCTTGTACCGTCAACGACATCGCTTATTGCATGTAGCAACGGGTATAATTCATTTACTTTCTAACATTTGGCTGTTGTATAGCCCTTTCTTACCCTGCCTCTCCGAAAAATGCGAATGGCAACATTTTAATGTTTTTTTTAAACCTAAATAGTAACAATAGCACCAACATAATGGAATAGTTCTTAGCGAGGCGCGATGCCAACCGAGTGACGGTAATAGGGCGCAGGTATGGACATTGCTTCACGTAATCATAGAAAAAAAGAATCCTTCATGTAGAAGCGAAACTAGGCGCATCGAATGTCCTGACCTAAAACCAACGCTATTTTGAACGCGTCAGGAGGTCCCGCGGTCTACTCTCTAAGCACAAAGTCCGTAGTTTCGGCCGAAGTTACGGGCATTCCCTACTCAGTATCACCTACGGATATAGATAATTTTGGGGCCCGAACTAAGAATGAATGACAACACCTGTCCTAACTCCCGATGTGTTTTTACCTGTTCGAAAATGTTAATTAATCGGAGTAGGCCCGTCCGAATGTAGTTCCGATACTTCCAAATGAACGGAATAATCGATCTACTTTCGGAAGGGCCCGTTTTTTTGTTGACGGGCCTAGAGAGTAGGCTACCAGGAACTATAGTTTCACTTAAATACGAAGTACACTGCTAAAAGGATATTTTGGCTTTCGAGTTGTGAGGAGGGCGCTGTGTATTGGAAAAACAAGATGGCGACGTTAGTTCCAATTTTGGCCACGCGCCAAAATAACCTTGTAGCACTATATTATTTATTTCTTCTAAGGCATAACATTAAATGGCAGTGGCACTATGCTATGCGTTGGTCGACCGCATTACGTTCATGATATGGATATGGCCAGGATTGTCGACTGTGACAAAACATGAGAACTTCTCGTCGTGGCTTAGCCTCTTCGCGTTCATACCTGATAGTTTGATGCATGCTAAGATTTCTTTCCTTTTGGAGCCTTGTTTACACCTGTGGATATAAAGGAATAGTGAACACGAGATTTTCATGTGTATTTCATAGGTTCTTTTTGCTATGAAAACGAATATGACGGGGGTAACACACAACTCATTCATTACTAAGGTTACTAGTCTAAATTTATAACAACTGATCTGCTACCGTGCAGTCGCTAATTTTACCTAATAAGTACTGTGAAATGAATGAATTTTCTGTGAAATGTACAGGAAGTATACCTGAAAGCGTAGTGCCTTGGTAAAAATATTAACCAGTCAAAAGTAGGGCCGTCTGCCTGGATACGCCACACGTATATTAAAGTATCGCTCGTAAAGTATTACTAACAACATCTCAATTTTACTTAACCGCAACTTACTGCAGTAAACAGAGTATAATAAATGTATATCAATAAAAATGACATGCTGTTCGTTGGTAAGCGCAAGCGCATCACTTTAGAACGGCTGGGCTTATTTGGCTATTTTTGGTTTTAAAATGTTCGTAGCGCGAGTTAGGCTTTGATTGAAAGAAAAATTGGAAAAGGTTGCCGAAAAATGTTCAAATTCCGAGAAAACTGAACATCCTTTTTCAATGGGATTTTGTATGTACTCGAGACCATAACTCTCCGTTCAAATGATGGATTTGCGTAATTCTCTTTTTTAGTTTTGTTTATGGCCATGGAAAAGTTAGAAGGAAAAAAAATAGACACCGTCTACCGGGACAGCTAGTTATAAATTAAAACAAATACTTACGATTTCCCTTTCCAAATAAGCTTCCAGCATTGCTGCGGTAGGTAACCATCACTAAAGAAGAAGTTGCAAGACGACGATGTAGCATTTGAGCTGTTATATGCGTTTGGTGTGTCACATCTATTCTCTAACGGACTGCCGATCGGTGTCATTGCGTTGTAAGTTCTGTAAGTGCTGTTTAATTATTATTTCTAGAGGTAGATAAATTCGACAGGGACGGAATTAATAACTAGCGGTCAATAATAATAGATTGTTGCATCGAGCGCAAAGTGAGTTATTAATGCACGAGTGTTATGTTGGTAATGTGCTCTGTGATGTTGGTGCCCGAGCGCACACGAGTGCATTAATTACTCACTTTAGTAAGGTGCGTGCTAGTTTTCTTTCAACTACCAATCTACCTACCGTGATAAAATATGCCTACTCAAAATTAAAACTCAAGTTAATGAAAACAAAGTTTAATTCATCTTCTCCTCAAACATTTGAAACTTACAATTTATTATTAAATGTGCAGTTATTAAAAGTGAAATTTGCACTTTTACTTGGAACAATTTATTTCAGTATTTGTTTGGTTTGTGAATAATAATTATTCTGAAGTTTCTTGCTAAATATGAAGTATCAGTTTTACAATGGTACAAAAGGCGCGCCATTTGTTTTTTTTTCTTCACCAAGTCGGTTTTATTCAGCCTATTTTTATTTTCAGCCAGTATCTTTTGATCTAATGCATATATTTTATATTAAACTTAATGGGAGACATTAAACCTCTGATAAAAAATAAAAAAAAAACAGTGCGTTAATGAAAAACTGCAACAATGAGAATTCATATAACATTTCTGCACTGTTTTGGTTCTAAGCAAAAAATACGTCCTTTGTTTGGTTTAGTAGTGATTAATGATAACATTACTACGTAGTCGAAAGAAAAGTAATTTTTTTACACAAAAAAAGTAGTAGGTAAAGCGGATGAAAAAGAAAGAAAAATAGAAAGTCTAGGGTTAGTTAAATTCGTCAGGTACGGAATTACTAAATAGGGGTCAATAAAGTAAGTCTTCTGAAATTGCTCAAATAAACAGTGAAACATGACCAACCTCTTTCCATACTTTTGCTTTTGCGCCTTCATGACCTGAGAGAGGTTCCACCAAACAATCTCTGTTGCCATGGTAACTAGTACAAGCGGTGGTTGTTCGGTATCTGCGTCATCATCTTGTGGTGATGAAAAGTGATACGGTGATTGGACGGTATGCGGTGATGACGTCATCGAGTTGCGGTTGGAACGGTCGGGGACGGGGGAGAATGAACACCAATGAACTTTGGACTTATGGTGCTTTAATAGGCACAGTTGACGTCCACCTCTGACGTTCCATACCTAGAAGAGAACGAGGATTTTTTAAAGATTATTTTCAAAGTACATGGGTGAAAAAATTAAATACTCTCATTCAACGATCAAAGACACTTATGTCTCTCATCAACACGCGCAATTGATTTAACCGTCTTTGTTTTTCTAATAATTGAATTAATAAACTAGGGGACGATAAAGCAAAACACTTTTTGTTATATCGTTCAAACGCAATAATAAGAGAAAAAGAGACACAGAAATAGTGTGTTTGATAATGATTTTAATAAATCTATGAAAATACGTACAGTTACTATTGGCAAATGTTATTTAAAATGAAACTTAAGGGGGAGACGCTAAGGTAGCCCGTGAATTTCTATACTTCTTAGATTTTTTGCAATTTGCAAGTCAGTGACCAATTGCATGTTGATCAAAATATGATTCGCGACGGTAACAAATAATATGTATCTAATTATAATCTTTAGAATCATCAATACAACTCTCTCATTTATAATTGACCTGAAATGTAATGATTTCGTGAAATAATAATTCAATAGGGCAATATGAACTTAGAGAGATGTATTGATGATTTTAATCATTAAAATTGTGAAAGTAAATACATTATCATTTATGTGTTACGATCGCGAATCCTATTATTATAAACATATAACATGAGACTGACCAGTAAATTTCGAAAAGCGTAAGAAAATTTGAGTTTCCAGGGCATCCCTGGCACTTTCGCCTTAATAAAGCATAGCATAGCATAATCAGCCTATAATGGTCCCACTGCTGGGATACAGGCCTCCTTTCTGTGAGCATCGGCCGTAATCTACCACGCGGGCCCAGTGCGGGTTGGTGGATGTCACATCATATCTTCGAATTTTTAATTCTAAGACATGCCGGTTTCCTTACGATAAATAAAGCAGTCTTGAAAGACTTACCACCACATTTCCAGAGTCGAGACCCAACGCTAGAACATTTCCGTCGGCAGTGAGATCACACGACACAATTACATTGTTCAGTCTGAATTCTTGTATAGTTTGTAGTTCCACTTGATCGTTTACTGTTTTCAGCTCGAACGTCTGTAAATATACAAAATTAAATGTTCATAGAGAACGACAACATTCTGTTCTGGTAAGCTGACCGACAGCATTCATTGTTATAAATATCGCCTAGGGCGCTCAGAGTGGGAGCTCTGTCCGCCCACTGAGTGACCTCAGGGAAGGTGGCGCTCTGTGGTCACGTGCGGCCATGCACACTTAGGTTTCGGGGAGACCCCTTTACAGTCTCCCTAGAGGTGTGCAGGCGTAGCACAGAGGATCTTTCGGATCGGTCTTTAAAACCTCTTAAAAGGTGCCCCTTCCATGTGCAGCTGGTGACCACCGGGGTGGTTTAAGTGAGGTAAAAATCCCACGCTCCCCGGTCTTATCACCAAAGCACGTGCGCCTTTTGAAGGATTCCCCACGAAAACAAAAAACTGGTGTCACAAGCGCTTTTGCTGGGCATGTGGTCCTGGGTTCGAATCCCGGGTCGGGCAAAGGGTCTTTCGCTCTGGAGTTTCTCAGTAACAGCCTTTTTTTTTTAGTGTTGGAAATCATCAGGGAAATCATCAATCATCATCCCGCTCTGGGTAGAGCGGGATGGCGTGTCAGACTCCTCGAACTTTCCCGCAACCTTGGCAGACATCGGCCCTAGCGGACCCCGTCATTGATGCTGACATCTCTTTGAGGCGCGCGTGGAACACAACGCGCCGTCGACCCGGGCCTGGTCCTTATCGAACGGCGAGCTGCCCATTGCCCGCCGTTCGCAAGCCCGCGCCTACGGTGGCCGGGAATCGGCCTGCGGTTCCCGACGCCCAGGGCGTCTCCTGCGGCGGCTAGGGGCGTGAGGGCGCGATTTTGCCTCTCCCTCACGCGTTCCGCCTCCTCCCTCCTCCTCCTTCGCGAACATTACTGCTTCGCAGAAGGAGGTGACGGCTTCCCAAGCCTTCTCGCTCCGTACTATGGCCTGGACCAGGCCGGACGCGAGAGATCGCCACCGCCAATCGCCTCCACGAGGACACGGCGGTGCTCCACCCAAGCCGGGCAGACCTCCACCGTATGCTCCACCGTGTCCTCCGGGCGATCCACACAATGGTGACACCCGGGCGTTTCCTCCCGCCTTATCTGGAACAGGAACCTCCCGAAACAACCGTGTCCGGTGAGGACCTGCGTCAGGCGGAAGGTGAGGACGCCGTGGCACCACTCTAGCCACTCCTCAAAGAGGGGACTTATCGCCGCAATTGTGGCGTGCCCAGCGCTGGGTTGCGACGTACCCCTGACAACGTATATGCGAAATTTCATGATGATCAGTGGTTTAGGCTTGAAAAAGTTACAAACAAAGAAACAAACTTACTTTAGCATGTATGTATACTATTAGTTAGGATAACGCTGTGTTTAATAAGAAAACCTACCTGAAATAGTCCCATAAGCATAATCAGCCTATAATGTTCCCACTGCTGGGACACAAGCCTCCTCTCTTCGAGAGGAAGTGGGCTGTAATCTACCACGCCAGCCCAGTGCGGGTTACAATATTTTTTTTTTTTTTTTATTTAACTTCAGTTGTACAAGAAAAACACTTATCTTAACACTATGCGGCATTACAACTAAGGAAACAGAGTGTTTTCGATGAACTCTGGCACCCAAAGTAAGATTTAACTTGTGTTTAGGGTGCCAGCGTCCTCGCCTATGATTTGAATATACAGCAGTAATTGTAAGACGAGCACAGAATATCAAGATTAAATTATAATAATAATATATTACCTAGTTAATGCAACTATGATGTATCCTGTTTATCTACCTATATATGGTTGTGTATATGTGTGTGAGCGAGAGAGAATATTATGATGAAAACCTGTGTATTATGAAAGTCATTATAAATATAATTCTGAACATATTACTTTATTTTATATATATAACATTAGGTTAAGCGATCGATATCTGTAGTAGATCTTCAGTCTTATTGTAAGTCAATGTCAAGAGCCACTTTGTGACTTCAGTTTTGCATTCGTTTAGACACATGGGAGCAATGGAACAAAGTTTATTTATTTTATTATATAAATGGTTTGACAGTACACCAAAATGACGCTGAGCAATGGCCGTTCTACAACCGTGAGTTGGGCATACTTCGAAATGTCTACGCTTTTTGTTAGCATTCGGATCATATTCCACAGAAGGGTGTTTGCGCAGTATAGTGCCAAGGACAAAGAGCTGTCTCACAGTAAGAACCTGACATTCGGTGTAGAGAGCAGTAGTGGGAAACCTAAAAGGCCTAGAGGTCATTACCTTGAGAACAGCTCTCTGTGCGCGCTCAAGAGGTAGAAGGATTGTCTTGAGAGTCCCACCCCACACTGTGATGCAGTAGTTTATTATGCTCTGACATAGTGCATAATAAACTGTTTTAATCGTAAGGTGGTCCGCGGAATTCCTCAGCTTTTTAAAAATAAATATACACTTGCGGACTCTTGATATGAGATTACTGAGGTGAGGTTTCCAGCTCAGAGAGCTATCTACATAGACTCCGAGATACTTGACAGACTCACACCTCTTGAGCTGAGGACAGCCACATTGTGAAGAAGATAGACCGAGTGAGCAAGTGTGAGCTCTGAGCACCATTGAATGCGGTGGAGGGAGGTTGGTGGAGAGTAACGAGAAAGGTAAGTATACCGTTTTATTTAAATTTAAGGTTAGGATATTATTAGACAACCACTTCATCACTGAGTTCAGAGCAAGTTCCGCGTATTTTACTGTTTCAGGCCAGTCATTACCATGAATCAATAGAGCCGTATCATCTGCATAAGTAAATATTGAACAATTCATTAGAGACATTTTGCATAAGTTGTTAATGTAGATAAGAAATAGGGTAGGGCCCAGGATTGAGCCCTGAGGAACGCCAAAACTCAATGAAATGGTGTCACTGACAACATCATTTATTTTAACGCATTGAGTTCTATTACAGAGGTAATCCTGGAAGACCTTCAAGGCATGCCCTCGAATGCCAGTAGCTTCCAGCTTAGATAAGAGGTGGGGAACAGACACAGTGTCGAATGCCTTATAGAGATCTAAGAAGATAGCCAAGCATTTCATTTTACTATATAATTTTGATACCACATGGTCTACCAAGGCAGCAACAGCATTTTCAGTTGACCTGCCACCTCTAAAACCATACTGGTTATTACTTAGTAATTTATAAGTCTCTTTTCTAATATTTTAGAAATGGCAGGCAAGACTGAGATCGGTCTATAATTATCTACACTGTGTCTGTCCCCATTTTTGAAGATTGGGTGAACAACAGCCCTTTTGAAAACCCTAGGAAAACAGCCTGTGGCGATAGAGCGATTGCAGACATGAGTAATGGGGGGGACAATCGTGGGCATACAGGATTTTAACATTTTCGATGAAATGCCATCCCAACCTGCCGCAGCATCAGTTCGTAACCCAATAAAGAGATTCGAGACCTCCACTTCATCTGTGGGTAAAAGCACCAGCGAGTTAGAGGGCAGCGCATCGAGAGAACATTCCGGGGTATACGAGGTGGATAAGAAATTGTCAGCCAAGTTCTTGCCAACATGGGCAAAAAACTCGTTGACTTTATTGACCGAGGACTTGTCTTCCGAAGATATTCTTAGTAACTCGTTGGGGGATTTAACATTGTGACTAGTTCCAGTAACCTTCTTAATGACCTTCCAAGTAGCTTTAGGGTTGTTCTTTGCCATTTGGAACTCTTTACTTTCATATGCGTGTTTTAAGTTTTTGAGAAGTTTGTTACAGAAATTACGGTATCGCTTATACGTAATCACAAGAATGAAGTTTTCAGGATCTGCCTTTAACGTTCGAGCCATGTTATCCCTATTTCGAATACACCGAAGCAGTCCATTTGTAATCCACGGTTTCAGGATTCGGCGTTTCGAAGACATATGCACCGATTTAGAGTGATTGGCGATGACAGAGCTAATGATGGAAACCAGAGACTCGGCGGCGTTGTTTGGGTCTTGAATAGCCAATATTTCACTAAAGTCCATTGATAAAATGACTGTGATTACAGCTGTATAATCAACAACTATGCGACTAAGTTTAGGGACAGGGCGTGACATTACACGTTGGATGCTAATAATCGTTGGCCTATGATCAGTAATATAAGTATCGAGAACCAGAGTCGTATTTTTAAGGTCAGATCTTAACATTACGTGATCAATACAGGAGTTAATACGGTTTGGGAATAGATGTGTAGGAAGGAGGCCATGTGAAGCAATAAGGTTGAGGTACTGATCTGCTTGTTGTGAACCAGCATTCGGAGTGATGTCAATATTGATGTCTCCCATAATCACTATTTTTTTTTGGATTGACGTCCGAGCAAGGATAGTGTCTAAGCTATCAATAAATTTGTCAAGATTTCGTGTGGAGGGAGAGCGATATAACGCTAAAATTAAGATATTGTGAGATTTTACATTACAGATCAGACAACTAGCGCCAGATATAGAAGGTTCGGTGACGATATGAGGTAATTCTGATTTGACATATATTATAACACCATCATTCTGATTAGTAAGTTTGCTTGTGTGATAAGAATCATATCCATCCAGAGGTGGTACTGTTGACACGCTCAGCCAACACTCCGATAGAATCAAAACATCAAATGAAATTTTTATTCTAGCCAGGAGCAACAGGAAGCTATCAAAGTTACAATTTACACTGCGTATATTTAGGTGTATTATATTAAGCGACTTTTTTTTGTCACTAATAAAACGACTGCATGACTCAGGTACACAAATACGTGAATCACTCATACCCAAGGAGTCAATTTCATTTAAAGTGTCAGAATCGAATGTTGATGTTTGATGTTAGGTGCATATTGGTTTCAACCTTAAATATGTGGAATATGTGTATTCTAGTTTTGTGGATGTTTAGTAGGTCTATTTTAAAAGTTGCAGATAATTTAAGTAGGAATAAGATAGTCAAAAGGATGTACAAGACCGCAGGCATGATATGAGTTGTGTGTGAGTAATAACATGTTTTCAAATGATTATAATTTTTGCAAAGTCTGAACAGGTACGATGTATAATACAGAGACTGATATTTACTAGATGCATTACATAAAGTTGATAATCTTAATGATATTATTACAAGGTAAGAAGTTAAATTAATTAAATAGTAAAAAACTAATTTGTAAGAGGCTACTCGAGTTTTATGTAAATAAAAATGTAAGGTTCTAATATATTGAAGATGTTCGCGAGTCGCTTGCCTAAGCGGACGTGTATTTTGTTTTGCCTAGAATGTGTTATAATTAAATAATTATTACTAAATTGTTATTGGAATTACATGCAGTGTAAGCATTAAAACTAAAGAGTGTCGCGAGTTGATACAAACACTGACCTACGTTTTCATTGCATGCAATGAACTAAATGCTATAGACTACTGTTACTGTGGTGGATATGGCTAGCTCAGGATCTAGCCCGTTTGGCCGTAGCCAATTGCTCCCGCGAAGTCCTCCGCCGTCACCATATGAACAAAATAAGCCCAGAGCCCCAACTCCACCAGCACCCACGGAACATATGTTACCCGCTGAAGTTATACCCACATCGGAAGTTCAGAAATGGATGAGCACAATAGAGTCCATCTTGAGCGAAGTATGCAGTATAGTAGCGGAGGGCAAAATGAAAGCTGACCAGAAGATCCGTGTGACCAATTTATGCCGTAAAGTGACTAGTGGGACATCACAGATGGCTGTCCTGTATCAGTCCTTGACTCATAAAACTACTCAGGCGTACACCACAATTGAACACCTAAAAGAGCAGCAGGACGTTGCGAATACGCTTCGGCAATTCAAAGAAGTCGTAGAAAGTAAAATGAAGCCCGTAGAAACCACTTCCTTCGCGGATATGGTCAAGAAGGGCACCGATAACTACATCCGCCCTGCAAATTTAAGCTCCATTGCTATTTACCATAGCGATAAAACTAAAACTAGCGACGAAACGAAGTCTCTCGTCCAGGAAATTATCTCTCCCGAGGAACTGAAACTTCATGTTCGTAGCGTGCGTAAAGTGAGAAACGGAGGGGTCATCATCAGCACGGACAAGAGAGAAGACATAGTAAAATTGCGGAAGTCGGAGAAACTAGTGTCATCAGGCTTTACCGTTGAAGAACCAACAAAGCGCCGTCCAAGGGTTGCAGTCATTGGTGTCCCCGCAGCCCTAACTGAACAGGAAGTATTTGAGTGTATTTTCGAGCAAAACCTCTCTGAGAAGCTGCCGAACACAACCCGTGAGTCATTCTTAGCTACAATGAAATTAAGTCATAAATCAGGTAAGAAAAATCTGAGCACCTGTAATTATATTCTAGAATTACCAGCTAATATCAGGAGAATTCTTATTGACCAAGGGCGAATTTTCATCAATTGGACGTCCTGCCCCGTGAGAGATTTCACGATAGTTACCAGGTGCTTCAATTGTCAGCAATTCGGACATGCAGCCAAATATTGCCGAGAAACTAGCTCAACTTGTAACCACTGCGGAGAGACTGGTCATTCCTTTAAGGACTGCAGCAATAAAAACGCTCCCCACAAATGTGCGACGTGTAATCGCTTCAAGCGCAAAAGTGACCACAAAACTGGTGATACTAGTTGCCCGGCACGCAAATTCGCAGAGGAAAACTATATTAATTCTATAGACTATGACGGCGCCTAAGAGCGCTACATATTTCATATCTTTTTAAGCACGCTAACAGTAGTTTAAGTCTATCTTTATACCTATCTTAAATATAATTATGATCGATAATTTGCTTTGTGACCTAGACAGCTTTTCTGTGTCTGAAACTAAAATATGTAATGTTGAAGACTGTAAACATTTTATTCCTGCTATGGATAAAACATTAACTGTGCTCACCCAAAACATTCGCAGCATAAACAAAAACGGTTTTGAAGTGTTGTTACAAAATCTTGGCATAAGCTGTGATATAATTGTCCTGACAGAATGCTGGTTGTCCAACCAGACACTCAATTTACCAACCCTGGATGGTTATTCTTCCCACAAAACCAATCGACACATCAATCAAAATGATGGTTTAGTAGTCTATATCAAGAAAAATCTGAAAGCAACAGTAGAAGAACCGATAGTTCAGGATAGTAATTGCTTGATCATTGAAATCTGCCCCGATATAGTGGTAATGGCTGTTTACAGACCTCCTTCTCAAGATATTGACCGATTTTTAGACTCTCTTGACACACTTCTAAACAAGCTGCGTAATTTCAAAACCATTATATTAATAGGCGACATCAATATTAACATTGTTTCCGGGAAAATCGATAATCATGCCCATAATTACCTAAACATCTGTTCATATCACGGCCTATTGCCAGCTTATCACTACCCCACGCATCAAAGTGGGTCATGCTTAGATCATATTATTTTGAAAACAAACAAACAAACAAGAACATTCATTACTAATTCTTCGCTAACTGATCATAATGCAATTTTACTAACATTACAAATAGCAGTACCCAGAAAAAACTGCATGCGCAGCTATACCAAAGTCAATATGGCAAAACTTGAAACTGACATACGCAGCATAAACCTTGACCCAGTTTACAACTCGTGCAGCGCAAATACGTCCCTAAATTACTTTATAGGCTCACTGCAACATGCAATCATTAAAAACACTTTCACTACAAAAATGCCTAGGAAATATAGTAATGTCAAACCCTGGATTACACCAGGTCTCGTCCGTTGTATAAGACATAGAGACAAATTGCACTTGAAATCTAAACTCGCACCTGACAACGAGATACTCAGCATTACGTACAAAAGATATAGGAACTTCTGTAATAACCTTCTGAAGAAAATAAAAATCCAACATGATAAATATGAGCTTCAATCAGCAGGAAAAAATAGTAAACTAGTCTGGAAATATATAAGAACAAATAGTTTTACCGCAAAAAACTCCGAACCTGCACTTGATTTACTATCAACAGATATTAGCCCTTCTAAAGCAGCAGATAAAGTAAACAATTTTTTTGTCAACGTTGGTAAAAGTTTGGCTGACAAAACACCTGGAACTAGAACTATCCCTTGCCAACATCAGACTATCGGAACTGTAAATCCAGTTAATTCTTTTGTTTTATTAGATACCGACGTCGATGAAGTTTTAGGAATAATTTCCGGGTTAAAAGACGACTGTGCAGTCGGGTGGGATGATATATCAAATAGAATGCTTAAGAAATTTCACCCCCTGTATTCAAATCTGGAGACAAGGACTGCGTTAATAACTACAGACCTATTTCAGTCTTAACAGGCCTCTCAAAAATTCTGGAAAGAATTATTAATAATAGGTTAGTAAAGTATCTTGAGGACAACAAATTACTTTCTGATAGTCAATTTGGTTTTAGACCAAAAAGATCAACCTGCCAAGCAGTACACAAATTGACCAATTATGTTACTACCAATCTGGATAATGGCTTGCATTGCATGGGAATTTTCCTGGATCTTGCCAAGGCTTTCGACACTATTTCTTGCTCTAAACTATTGCACAAGCTTGAAACACTTAGGATAAGAGGAACACAACTCCTACTTTTTTCTGATTACCTTAGAAATCGTCATCAGTGTGTAAAACTCGGTCAATATAAAAGTTCAGAACTTAAAAACAGCTGCTACGGCATTCCGCAAGGAAGTATTTTGGGACCTACGTTGTTTTTAATTTACATAAATGAACTGTGCAACCTGAAATTGGCAGATGGTATCATAATGTCATATGCAGATGAAATATGAGAGATGAGAGAAATATGCTCAGAGTGGCTTTAACATTGTATCAAATTGGCTTCGTATGAATCTACTAACATTAAATGCAGATAAAACCAAGTACATTCTATTTAGAATGAGAAACACTAATATATCACTTACTAACCTTACCATTTATGCTCATAACTGTACGACAGACGCTGACGCTGCTTGTTCGTGTCCTACTCTAGCTAAAGCCGATCACATGAAATATTTAGGTGTCACAATTGACACAAATCTAAATTTCCGTAAACACATTGATTTGCAATGTGCTCGAGTTCGTAAACTCATATATATCTTTAAGAAATTACGCCACATTGCTGACTTTAAATTAATTAAACAGGTATATTTAGCTTTGTGCCAATCTGTACTTACATACTGCATAACTTCATGGGGTGGCGCTGCAAAGTCTATTTTACTCCCTCTAGAACGTGCTCAAAGAGCAATTCTAAAGGTAGCCACATTTAGGCCTTTCAGATTTCCTACGCACCAGCTTTATATTGCATGTGAGGTGCTAACAGTACGCCAATTATTTATACTGCACATCATATTAGAGCAGCACGCTGAACTCGCTTACAAGCCAGTACCTTCTGACAAGAGAAGGAAAGATTTGGTCTGCATAAAGCCTCAAACTAGACATGCCTTTGTAAACCGATTCTATGTCTATTTAGGACCCGATTTATATAATAAGCTCAATAGAATACTTAATATTTACAGTGCCGGTTACAAACATTGTAGTCTGAAGATACGCGAATATTTGGGTAAACTTGATTACACAGACACAGAAAGACTTCTAGAAGTACTTCAATAATGATGTAGTTGTTAAATTGGCAACTTTTATTTGTATTTAGTACCTAGTTTATTAAGGATAGTATTATTGTATATCGCTTAGTATGGAGATGGCCTGAAACACAGGTTTTTATTAACCTAGCTCAGGCAGGTCGCCACAAGATAGAATGTCAGTACCAACGCACCTCTCATATGTAATTAAAAACGAGTAAAACTAGCTTTTATCTAAGTATTTAAGCCAATCTGTTAAGAACTTGGCACTACCTACTAAGTATTTAAGTGTTTAGATGTATTACTTTGTAAAAGGACCTAAATAAAAGTTATATTATTATTATTATATTCTAAAAACATGCAATAAGAATAGAAATGAGTTGCTTTGCGCTTATTTTGCAGAGGTAAGCAGCTTCTTAAGACAAGAAGTTGAGTTGATAACAACGGAGTCCATTCCTTCACGTTCACTAAGAAAAATTTTTCCATTCTGAGACCAACAGAATTGATATTTGTTCGTTTTAGCAAATGAAAGTGCCTCGAAAAATAGTTGCCGCTGGGTACGAGGCATGTGGTCGGCGATATAGACTGGTTTAACTTCACCGGGAATACCAATGTGTCCCGTGTTTAGTTTTTCAGTTGGTGGCATACCCTTATTGAACGTACGGCAGGCATCCAGTACTTGATTCTTCGAGGGGACAGTCAGGAACTCTGCAACTATCGGTCTGTTTGAGCCTTTTTTTCCGGACAAACGATATACGTCACGTAGTTGAGGTGGGTTTACCGACGGCTGGATGGTCTCACATGTTTTTAAAACAATCGAAGTTAATTCGCGAGCTGTTTCCTTTTCAATTGTAGGGACATTCCTTATCTCGATGCATGATGATCGCGAGCTTAATTGCAGATCTTGTACTTTTTTTTCTAGATCCAGAATATAATTGCGCTGTTTACCGTTTTCTCTTTCTAAGTTCTGCAGTGATTTTTTAATGCAATCGTAATCCTGACTCAGAAATTCCACGGTTTTTAAGGTCTCAGCATTCGTTTTTTGAATCTCCGCATTTTGTCGTTTAATTGCCGTCAACTCCGATGTTAATATATGTCACATATTTCTTCGAATTTTTGGTTCTAACACATGACGGTTTCCTCACGATGTTTTTCCCTTCACAGTTTTGGGTGCAGTGGTGATAAAATTATTTGTACGAATTAAAGCGCTTGCCTGGGTTCGAACCCATGACCTCCAACTCGTAAGTCAGGGCCATTACCACTGGGCCATAGAGTTAGTCCCACTCCCAACAAGTACATGTATAAAAATATTTTAAAACAGGTAAAATTTGTTTGTTTGTATGTAGGGGGTAATCTCTGTAACTGCCAGTCGTATTTGAAAAATTCTTTTTGCATTTGATAGCCCAATTCTAGAGGAAGGTTATAGGCTATTTAACATCAAGCTGCGACCCTTTAGAGACGAGTAGAAATAAAAAACGTCTGAAAGAACGCTATTGCTAGGCAAAAGCTAGTAATCTCTAATCTTAGCCGTGAGATGAATACATATATAAAATCTTTTCCAGATGTTGACATACCGACTGACCGGTTGGTGCAGTTGGTAGCGAACCTGCCTTCTGAGCCGCTGGTCCCGGGTTCGATCCCCGGACAAGTCAAATATTTGTGTGCATGAACATGTCTGTTTGACCTGTGTCTGGGTGTGTTTAAGTATATCAGTCATCAGGTTACCATAGTACAGGCTCTACCTAGTTCGGGACCTGAAGACCTTGTGTGGATGTTGTCTCATATTATTATTATTTATATATCATGACTCAGTAACACACTTTAAGACCCAAATTTTGAGGTCCCAAAGCACGCAACTCAAACAAACTAAATATTAATTTGATTGTATAAGTATGTAGGTATTTCTTGCAACCTCTGCAATCTTATAACTTACGTCTTTATTCAGAGTTTATATGACAGAGGGGCATGAAATTACACTACGTGTAATACACGTGTTTAGTATTAATTCAAAACGGTATAAAAATAAAAAGAACCAAAAAAAGGGAAAACATTTTTTTCAAACAAACTAAATAATTATGTAGCTTACAAATCAGAGTAAAACGCAACCACCCTTTGTAATGAAAGTGCAACAGAGGGGCATGAAATTACACTACGTGTAATACACGTGTTTAGTATTAATTCAAAACGGTATAAAAATAAAAAGAACCAAAAAAAGGGAAAACATTTTTTTCAAACAAACTAAATAATTATGTAGCTTACAAATCAGAGTAAAACGCAACCACCCTTTGTAATGAAAGTGCAAGTGTGAGTGTATTTATTGCCATCTTTTTAGCGAAAATATTTGGTTGTACTTGTGATTTGCGTCAGAGCGGCAACAACACATCGTAGGTTATACTCAGATTTATCGTTTTAAGGTGCATGACATATGCGTATGTATAGACATAATCAGCTGTTAGGAAAGATACATCGTGTTCAAACGGGACAAAAAATTAAAAAATCATTTGCGACTAAACTACTGTTCCTATTTAATTGATTTTTGGTACAGGGCTTGAAAATGGTACCTAGTATAGGCAGTTTAAAGGAAAGCCCCTCTGTCGTATCAACTCTGTATATGTGTGTTGTAACCACTTAATTATTATGAATTTAGTTTTTTCCTTAGAATATCACTGTATTTGAGATTGTTGGTTCACCTCTTATGGGCAACTGTGTAAGCCCTCAGCTGTTATCCTTTATTAATAAATAAATAAATCTCTAAAGAAATCTAAGATAATACAAAACACACACATACCTGGAACAACGTATTCTTCTTCTCACAAATGACGAGGACATTATTCTGCAATGCTGCCGAACTGATACACACATAGGACTGTCTTCCATTCAGTACTGTCAGTAATTTAAAATTAGTATCCGCCCACAGTTTGATAGTCGCATTGAACTCTACCGTGATGATACCAAGGTCTTTTACAAAGAAACAGTCGACGAGACCACTGCCTTTGCAAAGACTCTTGTGTTCTCCGTTGGGGAAGGCTCGGTCTCTTGAACCGATGCTTGTTTCACTGCTCGAACTTGATAGCCTTTCTAAAAGACCATTCTTCTTCTTGACTCCTGGAAAATAAATGTAGAATTCACTCATATACACGGTGACATTTGAATAACAGTTTTGCTAGAACAAACATTGTTAAGACCATGTTCTACAACCATTCTATAGCATCCAATAGAGAAAAAAAAAACGTCATTGGTTTTCTAAAAAAACACAAAAAAGGCAATGTTAAAAATGTCGGGATTATCTTTACGCCCTACAACAGACACTGCGGCTGCGAAGCGCGGCGCTCGCGTCTTGAATGCAATATCTCTACCGTGATGAGTACTTTGATGTTACGGTTAATGTTTCAAACATTATTACATGTTTGAGCAACATAAGACTAATTTGAGAACTCCTAGATTAGATTGTTTTAATAACATATTTGATGCTGTGGAATGGTAGTAGGCCATGGTCTAAACAACGTTTGTTCTAGTAAAACTGTGATTCAAATGTCACCGTGTATAATAGAGTACCTAACGTTAAAAAATACCACTACATTAAAATTTTAAAGGGCGCATAACGAATTTTTAATTATGATAACTTATTACACGATTGACGATTTTCTTAGTGATGATTCACTAACTGATTGACATACTGTTATTCTGATTGGCATAATTATTGCGACCCTCTCATTGACTTATTTTATTTTATTTATTACCACGCTGACATTAATAATATTTATATTGTAATTCCAATGATCTGTCACTTATTGTTAATTTTTAATTTGGAACCTTTGCATGCCCAGGTGACGATAAAATATGGAGAACTTTATTATAAAAAAACACCCATGTTTGCAAGGAAATAAATGATTTGATTTTGATTTGACTATGGGCATTGTGATCAACAGCCGCTGTCACCAAATCTAAGCATAATAATGATAAATGATTTTATTTCTGTAAGTAGGTTTGAACAAACACTTTTACACGTCAATCATATTTTTTTTTAAACTAGATGAGTTCGGCGTTTCCTATCTGACTACTCTGAGAAGAAAGGCCGAAACAAACTCAGAGGTTACAGTCTCTTTTAAAGTCCAGACAAAATCTTGGTCAGATCATGTGAAGGCTATGTAGATCGGTGTCTGCAATGGTCTTTTGAGGAAAGAACCACACAGATTGAGTGGACCTGTCCAGTCAGTGCATGCAATTGTCAGTAATCGTGCAGCTCAACTTAGACTCAAGGAGCTCAACTATTAATGTTTTTGCATATGGACTGGGTCACCATTTACTGGAAATCGGTCTACGTACCCTTTAAATACCAATTTGTTAGCCGATACGTTGATAACTTTAAAAAATACATTTGAAATTAGTTGTTATGTGTACGTATTTCACATTGAGGTGAATCTTCAGCTGCATCCCGCCCTATTCAAATTTTCTTTGGTTTTTTGCAAATTGCAGCGCTGTTTTACGTCGTAATGTTAAATTAGTTCCACCTAAGAATTTTTCTATGAAATATTCTGAAAAATTCTTAGGTGGGACATAATTCCGAAGATGATGATTATTATTCAGTAAATATATCATTTCTACAGTCGCAATCGCAGTCGCGAATCGCATTTGATCAACATACGACGTAAAACAGAGCTGTAATTTGCAAAAAAAAATGTTTGAATTGGATGGGCTACAGCTGAGGATTCACCTTAAACAAAAAGGAAAAAAGTTTTCTAGCTGAACTCTTACAATTAGAGCTCAATCTTAGAATATCAACTTCCAAAAACTTTTATAATGTCAAATCTGAATTTTATTGTCAAATGGCAGTTGTTCTAATAAAACGATCATACACATTTGCTTCTAAAACACCTGAAACCTAGCATGTTATGAAAAGACTTGACTAATAAACACTCACCTTGAATATCATTCAGTATCTCCTGCGACCCAAGATTATCATTGCCCTTCTGCATCATTTCTTGGTTCCAATCCCCGTTCGACATCAAACGATAAGCCATCAAACACGTATTCTTCCCAGCACAAATTAACAGATTAGGATTAACAAAGTTCAAATATTGCACTGGACTGTTGACATTCATAATGGCCACACTTTCTTTCGTACGGAGCGTATATTTCTTGACGGCACCGGATTTCAGGCCGTAAATAATGTATTGATTGCACGGCGAGATTTTCACTCTGGTAATATATTCGTCGGATTTTTCTATGATTTCTGTTAGTACTTTTCTGCCGCGCATTACCTGGAAGGTGTGATAAAACCATATTATAATCGTAGCATTTATTGTCGTCAAAAAATCATCAACCGTTTGATGTCACGGAGTTTACAATGTATGGTCAATGTGGAACATTTCTAACTGTTCAAGTACTACTGTCACTCTTGCTAAACGGACTCGTGATCCCATATTGCCGTTAAGGTGCGGTGTTATCTCAATATTCCCAAAAATTGGTTTCTTAGAACGTCGAGTATGACGTAATGTAATAAAAATAAGTAACGCGAAAAATACAGTGAACAGAGAAGGGTATAAAGAAGAATTTAAACCGAACAGAATAATAAATAATAGTTTGATATTCCCAATAAAAAATTGGGAAGTTGTAGCACAAAAATAAACTTTGACGTCGAAGATCTCTGTATTTCCAGCGATAACAACAGTTTTTTTTTTAAGAATTTAGTAGGTTTTCCATTTTTTTAAAACTTTAACCAAACCATTATTTAATTTTATGTCTATATTTTAAATAATCTAAAGAAAAGCAGTAAAATAAATGCCCATTCGCAGCTTACGTCACATTTCAACACAAATATCATTTTCAATTTTCAATCTTATTGACGCTCCATAGTGGTGACAATAGTTTACGCGGTCATACTATAGTCGTCGGGCAGCGCTCGACTTGGATAGTTGGCACCGGACGCTCTGTGCATAATTCGATTGTAGTTTTCAAGTAATTTATGACTGAAAACAGTGCGTGAATTGAACTAAAGTTCTGTGGCAGACTACTAAGGCTACTCACTGCCTAATATTGAAGTGAAAATTCAGTCTCAGTGGAAATATGGGCAATAAAAATAAAATATTGCGAAAGAGTTTTACAAGAAAAAGACGAAAAACTCGAAAAAATGATGGAATGTTTGGGTAAGTAGGATGATTACGGCATTGTATCATAACATTTAAAATTTGTATTTAGTTTAGTTTACTTACGAAACTGTATAAATCTATAGAAACGGTATTGACAATTTCTACAAACTTTTTGCTAAATCCAAAAACAAATAGGTGCACTCTATTTTGATGTCTATAGAATGCATATTTGAATGCGCCTAGTGCAAACGTCTCTGGTCGAAGCAACCATCGAGGCGATAGCCATATTGCAATAGTAGGTATAAGTAACAAAAACAAACTTGCAGATAAATCAGAGTGCGTTCGTAATTATTATAATAATATAAATATTGCACTAGTTATATATAAAGCATTTTGATTCTTTTGTAAGATTATTTTTATAATATTTGTTGAGTCATTATCATTAGACCAGTGCCGATAATTTTTGAAAACGAAAAAAATCACAGTAGGATGAAACCCATTGGAAAAGAAAGAGAATATAACAAAAATGAAAGGAAAAATAATTTACGGGCGATCCGAGGTCGGGATGTGGGGGTTTAGGGTAAAAAGCGGTTTATTTCGATTTCCGGCAAAACTACAAGTCTTATGGAAAAAAGTGTAATGGCAAAGTTGTAGGTAATAAAAAGATCTACAACTTTTGTATTCACACTTTTTTCAAGTAACCTCAAAATTTATGTGAAAAATTCAAATAACCAAGTTTTTGGTTTTATATTTTTATCTTTTACACAGCATTTTTTTGAAATTTACTGAATACTTACCTTTTTATGTTCCAAGCACACTGTATTTTTATTGATTTAAAATATTAATTTTTTTCACCTTATTTTGACCTAATATCGAAAAAGCACCCTAATTTTCAATCGAAAATTCTCACGTGAAAATATCTGCTTTTTTAAATACTCGGTAAAAAAAATAATTGCTACTACTACTATTGTAGTAGGTATCTACTATTGCAATATAGCTATCGCCTCGATGGTTGCTTCGACCAGAGACGTTTGTACTAGGCACATTCAAATATGCATTCTATAGACATCAAAATAGAGTGCACCTATTTGTTTTTGGATTTAGCAAAATGTTTGTAGAAATTGTCAATAAGTACCGTTTCTATAGATTTTATTGGTTTTTATACAGTTTCGTAAGTAAACTAAACTAAATACAAATTTCAAATGTTATGATACAATACCGTAATCATCCTACTTACCCAAACATTCCATAATTTTTTCGAGTTTTTCGTCTTTTTCTTGTAAAACTCTTTCGCAACATTTTATTTTTATTGCCCATATTTCCACTGAGACTGAATTTTCACTTCAATATTAGGCAGTGAGTAGCCTTAGTAGTCCGCCACAGAACTTTGGTTCAATTCACGCACTGTTTTACCAATTTTAGCAAATACCAACTAATATTCAGCCAGCAGCAGCTTCCATTCCCGTGGATGATCCCTCTATCGTCAAAATTTTTCAGAATTCTAGCTTCCGTCTCGGCTCCGCATTTTCTTAGAAACATTATGGCATTTGTCACTTTGGAGCTGTGATATTATTGCATTTATTTAGAGTTTATGTGATTTTTAAGTGGTCCGAGGGCCTTTATGTTGGTTTTATTTTCTATTTTTTTACCGCACCCACTAAGTACCTATCTAAAACACAAACATTAGTTTGAAATGGCATAACTACCCATTTAATTAACCCTTCCATCCCTGATACTGACTTACACCCGAAAAGCATAATTCCCCTTCTAGAGCAGTCGGGTAAAATTCGGATTGTTTATATTTGACCTGTTTATCATGTACTGTAATAAAAATAAACAGTAGTGATTTAATTGTGTTTTTTTTTAAATTGTTATGTGTAATTATTTATTGTATCATATTATGAACCGACACTGTAATTACATCGAATTTTAGAACGCACGTCATAAGTAAGTATATTCAACAGAAAACATCTGATTTCCTTACGTATACTATGCAACTTTCCTTGAGCACACAAACGCCCGTGTTAGCATTTGCGAGTGTGTGCATTACCGTAAAACGCGCAGATGCGGTTGTGTGAGTGCGGTATTAGCGATTAAAATCGTAGTCAGTCCGCGCCTTAAGAGCCTTTTCAAATCAACAACAAACTATAACCTGTGTTCCCGAAGGTTAGGCAGAGGTAAACCTAAAGTACGAGGGGTGATCCAAAAGTAATGATAATCAATAATAAACACAATGAATAAAATAAAAAAATAAATTTATTTCTTAACATAGTCTCCTAGCAAGTCTATACATTTAGTCCATCTCTTTTCTAAGCCTAAAATTCCCTTAGAAAAAAAATCTTTATCTTGACTCTCAAAAAAGTCCTCAACCGCGGCCATCACGTCGTTATCATCGTCAAATTTCTTGCCTCAGAGGTGTTCCTTGAGTCGTGGAAAGAGATAGAAGTCACTGGGGGCTAGATCTGGTGAATAGGGGGGGTGTTCCACCAGCTCAAAGCCCGCTTCCTGAATGGCAGCCATGGCAATTGCAGCTTTGTGAACCGGTGCGTTGTCTTGATGGAACAGTACTCCAGCCCGCAGTTTGCCTCGCCTTTTCTCCTTAATAGCCTCCCGCAATCTTCTTATTTGTTCTGCATAGTAGGAGCCTGTAATAGTGGCCCCCTTTTCCAAGTAGTCCACCATGATTATTCCTTCAGCGTCCCAAAAAACAGACGCCATAACCTTCCCTGCTGAGCTTGACACTTTGAATTTCTTCGGCGTCGGTTCATCGGATCGTTTCCATGTCATCGATTGTTGTTTTGTTTCAGGATCAAAATGGTGGATCCAGGTCTCGTCCATGGTCACAAAACGTGACAAAAAATTATCCTTGTCTGCCTGGAACTTTTCGAGATTTCCTCTTGACATGTCGACTCGTTTCTTCTTTTGCTCTTCGTTTAACATTTTCGGTACCCAACGCGCGGAGACCTTTCTCATATGCAATTCGTTTGCAAGGATTCTTTGAATGCTGCCATATGAGAGCCCTGTGACCTCAGCTACATGCCTGATAGTGACTCTTCGATCTTCCAATACAACTTCTTCAACTTTTTTCACATTTTCTTCAGTGAGAGACGTCGATGGGCGTCCTTCGCGGTGTTCGTCTTCCGTCGATGTTCTTCCCAGCTTAAACTCCTTAGCCCAGCGTGCAACTGTGGAATATGGAGGAGAAGAGTCCCCTAATGTTTCCACCAAGTCGCTGTGTATGTCTTTGGTAGACATTTTTTTCAAGCAGAGGTATTTAATGACAGCTCTGATTTCGTGTTTTTCCATTTTGATGTTCACTCCTTGACAGTCCGTATTCAAATGGAATGTAGCTCCCGGGAATCGTGGCCTATTTATATGATTTTTTTTTCCTGAACTAGTGGGTAACTGAGCAAGTGACTGATATTTTTTTTGTATTTTTGTGTGCACTAGAAATAACTGATTATCATTACTTTTGGATCACCCCTAGTACACCCAAAGTACACCCACATTTGGCCAGTTATGTTTTTAAGTCCCATGTAAACATTTGTGTTGTGGCGCGAGCCATTGCCATCAACCGGGCACAAATCCAGAAATACCCAATAATACTTAAACCGACTCGGGTATGTAACGCAGAACCTCATGCGCAGCGGTATTGCTTGCAAATAGAAAGAATAAACTCTTTTTCATTTCATAATACAGTTTCAGGACCACCTGAAGCATTTATAAAGATTATCAGGGTCCGAGAAATGGAAAATACTCCAGAACTAGTTTATGCTTGTAAGTGTTCATGCACACGAGCGGCACGCGACCGCATAGTGGATGGAATGTATGGGAGGGGTTGGACATAGGCATTTCCGAGAAAAAAAGTCTCATTTTGAAAAACGAATAGTACCATCGTATTTAGTTATCAAAGAATCATGGCAAGGTCCGTACATTAATTTGTACAAAAAAATGAATTCATTTAGAGGGTTCAAAATATTTTCCAATTTTGAGAATACATTACGAGGAGTAGATTGATCTACTTATCATAATTTTAAAACCCCGCATAATTAAAATATTTCGAAATGAAAATATCAGTTTTTCGTTTCAATCTCGTTGCCCATTTTGCTGTATTTATAAAAAAAAACGACGTGACAATGACGGATCTGTCAAACTGACAGACAACTTCAGATGAGTCATGTGAATAGTTTGTTTACACAGAGCATTTTGTTTACGGAACAGCAGAGAATAGTTTGTTTACAGAATATAACGTTTACAGTGGCGTTATGAGTTGAAAAAGTATCATTATATCAGTAGAAAGGGTGTGACTACTGTGATGAAGGCTACGGGGCATCCAAGAGTCAAGACAGGCAAATTAGGCACACTACTAACTTATAAACTGCGATAAGGACGAAAGAAGCCAGCCGCAGCAGCAGTACGACACAAACCGTCTACATTGAGGGTGCATTTATTGATATTGTATATATTATGTCTACCGTTAGAAGACGTCAAATTAATATCAAGCTTGTGTAAATATTGATGGGCATTAATCTGTTGAAAGTGTAATAAGTTCATATGAAAAATGATCTATGTAAATAACATCAGGTTACGTCTTATAAAATAAAAAACAACATCTTGATTAATGTCTTTATTCCTCTTCTACAAAAACATGATTTAAATGCTGAGCTGGTAATAAAATGTTATCCTGGTACCTTGCCCATCCCAAATACCAAACATCATCATATTAAATCATCATAGGCCAATTGGGGGAAGAATAATATATTATCCCGATCAGCTGTGATACTTATAAAGTCAGATGAGCGCCTAAAGGTTCAATGAGACCACCACATCTGACAAGTTAGTATGCAATTGAAATCATTCATTTATAACATTTAAAATATTTTGAGCATCACTACAATCTTTCAACCGCACAGCAAACTTATTGTACAAAGCCACTGCTATCTTGAAATCCTGCATGAGATGTAGCAGAGCTTTATTATTAAATTCATGCCTAAATAATTTATAGTCTCTTTTCATGTGACCATTCACCGCCTCTACCACCCAGCGACAAATAGTGACGCAACGGCTTTGGTTAGCTTGTTGTGTGGTTAATTGATTGTTTCCTTGCATTAAGGAGTGTGGCATATGGGGCTCATAACCACACTGTTCTAATAACGTTATTGAATCCCTAAAACCTCTATCCAAAATATAAACGCCATTTTCTCTGAAATATGCTCTTACTGCATCATTTTCATCATTAAAAAGGGACAACATAATCTCAGCATCTGAGGTTGTAGCTTCGTATGGACCCAGGCAATCCAAAATATATCCATCACATAAAACTACCATCATAGGTGCCTATACTTATGCAAAGAATAAGAGTCTTTTTGAAAGCTGTAATTGCTACTTTTGTACGTAAAATTATAGGTGCCATCCCAAATAAAAATGGGTTTAACGTTATGGCCATAAAGGCCATTAGGAATTAATACATTGTGTGATAGCATCTGTTGTCTGGTAATATGGGATAGACCTAAATGTCTAGGAACAAACTCCTCTGTCATGATTTTCCTGACCTTATTCATGTAGCCCTCAAGTGTACGCCTCGGAACATTCATGAGGCTTGCTATTCTTTCATCAGATTCACCACTTCTATATTTAATTAAAAGGGCCGATAAACCAGTCTTCATATTTTCTTCAGAAAGCCTTGGAACCAGGTCCAACAAACTTAAAAAGTTTTGTCTTGTCAACCCGACCCAATATTGCAACAAATTGTCATCTATGTTAAGAATTTCTTCAAAGTTGTAAGTCTGATTGTGATTTATATAAGAAAATATGTGCTCAATTTGCTGCGAGTTGAAATATGAAGTACTGGAATTATACAGTGCATCCCACTCATTGGTTATAAGATGAGTACTACAAATCCTAATATGGGTTGGAAATATCTTGTAGCAACCTAATACTCAATGACTCTGATATAGTGTGAGTATCTATGTTGTTGCATTGTGGTAGTGCACAGTTATATGGGCTTCCGGTTGCCCTTTTGTAATTAGGTAATAGAATGGTAGGCGTATTTTCTTGAGGTACATTTGGTACATTGGCAGGTATCCATTCTGAACCTGACGATGGCGGAGAGCTGGGCTGTGAGTACAACTCCTGATCAGAAATTAAGTGCAGTGCAGGGGGCCGTACTATGACGTGTTAATTCCATCATTGTTCCAGCGTGGAAGAGAGACGGAGCTATACATGACCGATAGCACTATCTCTTTTTCTCAACGGAATCATGATGGCGTTAACAGTTAGTACGGCCCCCGGTACTACAACTGTATCTTCTTGCGGTTGCTGCTCTGGCTTTGCTCTGCTCAGGATCGGGGTCTGATGCGGCATCCGGGCAACAGTACATCCAGCTGCTCTGTAGCAGTTGTGGCACAAGCGATCCAATGGATTCACCTAGAAATAATTCAAAACTAAAGACCAACATCCTTTAAAGTATAGTTTGCCACTATAGTTTACTAATAACTATAAATATGTACTTAGATCAGTATAATCTCATACCATGCTTAAATTCACGCCTTTTGCATGGTGGTAAGCATAAAGTACAGAATCAACACTACTACTATTTATAATTATCTAAAGAACTAACCTGATGAGGTGCAATATTGTTTGAGATCAATAGTTGTATTTGTTGTTGCCTTGCAGTTGGGTTTGTACGCACTACAAGTCCACTTGGAATCCTTAAAACAGAGCACCCACATGTAATACAGACTCTTGAGTGTCCAATAACTCTTTGAGGCAGGCTTACGCTGCTAGAGCTAGCTTCAGATGGATGACTGTCAGTAGCAGTTTCCATAGTATTCAATGATTCATTGATAGCCCTCATAGCTGCTTCCCAGCACTGAACACATAAATGCAGTCCATCTCAGTTACCTGCAACATTATAACAATATATAACATAAAATGCCTTGTTTCCCCGAAGGGTTGGGCAGAGGTGTACCTACAGTACACCCACATTTCGGCAGTTATGTTTAAGTAACATGGGGCATTCACATATTACCTAACACGTGGGGAACTATGTGAATATTAATGAAAATAGGTACTTACTATGACAGGAGAAATCCATTCTGCTATCATTGAGATTGTTCTTGTGTCTAACTCTTGTAAAACGAGTATACGCCGGGAATGGTGAAAATCGAGGTCACAGTTGATACACCTCATTGTCCAATGTGTAAATCAAAATCCAGTGTCGAGAATATAAGCACAAAGTCAAAGATAAGCGTGAAATTCAAAAGTCCGTGGTAGAAGCCGAGTTTTCAGGGTAAAGCAGAAATCAAACGTCCAAGAAAGTAGCTAAAAACCGTTAAAAAAAGCGAAAATAACAACGAAGCAAGAATACACGCAAGACAGTCGATGACAGTCGACTGAGTCGACGATCAAAGCACAGATTACTAAACTAGTAGCAAGGAACAATTTTTATTTTTAAATATTAGTTTTATGGAGCAAGGACACTGACCTCTATTAAAATAGAGGTCAGTGAGCAAGGATCAAAGATAGTCTGTCCCATAGATTAAAATAAAAGCGGTCCGGGGCGGTCTTACACTGACAACGGCTGTTTCGTTCTAAAATAATGAGCTCCTAGTTAAACTATTTACTTTTAACGTTATATTTTTATTGCGGGGTTTTAAAAATATTGTAAATCCCTGAAGATACTCTTCAGGTACCCAAGAGTACAAGAGCTAGAATTTCAACTTCTCTAAATATCTTAATTTTTTTGTACAAATTCTGCCATGATCCTTTCTTCAAGCACTAAATGCAGCTCTTGGTGTCTGTATTATGATAGTAAAGACCACTACACGGGTACTGACAATTGCGTGCACTGACTGGACAGGTCCACTCAATCTGTGTGGTTCTTTCCTCAAAAGACCATTGCAGACACCGATCTACATAGCTTTCACATGACCTGACCAAGATTTTGTCTGGACTTTAAAAGAGACTGTGACCTCTGAGTTTGTTTCGGCCTTTCTTCTCAGAGTAGTCAGATAGGAAACGCCGACCCCATCTAGTTTAAAAAAAATATGATTGACGTGTAAAAGTGTTTGTTCAAACCTACTTAAAGAAATAAAATCATTTATCATTTATCACAACTTGAAATAGGATCAGTTTCAGGAGGCAGAGTCCGATTCAGGGAAAAATACATCACCCTATAAGTCAGAAAGTGCACGTTTGGCGCACCATGTGTTTAAGCAGTAAATGTAGCTTTTGCTATACGTAATACTATAGTAAAGCCTGCAACATGAAACGAGGCCGGAATCAGGCGGCGGCAGAGAGCACGATACAGTAATAAAATTTCCATAGTAAAATTTCACATTTTCTCAATTAACTCCCGAAATACGAGAAATAGAAACAAATTTGTCAGCACAAGTTTTGAAGGCATTTGATAACTAAATACGATGGCATTACTCATTTTTCAAAACGAGACTTTTTTTTTCTCTCATTAATGCCTATGTCTAACCTCTCCCATACATGCGTTCCACTCTGGGCCGTCGACGCGTTTCGAGCTGCAGTTGCCTCTGACGTCGACGCGAGCCGCTCGTGTGTATGAACACTTAGTTATTTGTGACAAGGCGTGTGCCCGATGAGATTTCCCATCGACAAAATGACGATCAATTCCATACAGACTTTCATCCCCTACTTAACCCCTTTAGGTGAACTTTCAAAAATCCTTCCTGACCTAGACCCTGCGGTTTATGCTGTCAGTTATGAGTCAGTAAATGAATTTAAGATTTTTATTAATATATATAGATACAGGGTGTCCCGTAAATAATGGATCAAACGTAATGGGTAGGTAGCTTACCTCATTTCAAACAACTAATTGAACAGTTAAAAAAAAATCGGTAAGGTAACAAAGATATTTTTTTTTTCGAATTTTACCATTTTCCCTACCAGCATTCAGTGTTTTTAATGCTGCCGCTGCAACTAATAACATTTTAGGTATGATTTTTGTCAAAAACTTCTGAATAGCTTATTGTTAATATTTTCTTTTTCAAATATAATTGTATTTGCCTTAGAAAAAAAATGTTCAATTCATTTTTTTTTTCGAATCGAAAAAAAAATTCTTGGTTACCTTACCGGTTTTTTTAACTTTTCAAATTAGTTGTTGGAAATGAGGTAAGCTACCTACCCGTTACGTTTGATCCATTATTTACGGGACACCCTGTATATTGTAAAACATACCTGAATATTATTCTTATCATCGACCACAGCCAATAAAGGTTGTAAAACACCATCATTATTATTGCAAATTCCTTTCAAATTCAGTGGTTTTAACGAACTCCTGTCCAAACTCATAGAGTTCTTTAGCAGCGCCTTTGGTACTTCTCTATGGTTAAACGATTGATGCCTCCTTGGTGTACTGTTAGCAGTTTCTGTTCCGCTGTTTGGTGATGTTGAATTAGGCGTATGTGGCGATAACGGGTTGACAAAGCTGACATCGAATTTCGTTGTTAGACGTACCCTCCTAGAATTATGAAGGTTTATATTAATGCAATAGTGTTAGGCAGGGTTGAATTTAACAATAAGAGTCATTTTAGAACAAACTGGTTTGTGTAATTCCGGTCGATTCACAGCGTCATGTTGATATTTCTAGTTTTTGTCTAAAGTAACCTATTTATTGACTTTCCTTAGACGATAGTGACTATGCTTAATTACTTGTTTTTACGAAGTATTTTTTGTAGCTTTCGCCAACCGGAATCAAGACTTTTAGAACAAACGGGTTTGTGTAATTCTGGTCGAATCGTAGCGTCATGTTGATATTTATAGTTTTTGTCGAAAGACACCTATTGACTTTCTTTAGAGGATAATGGCTATGCTAATTACTTGTTTTTACGAAGTCTTTTTCTAGCTCTCGACAAATGGAGTCAAGACTGCACTCGCTCAGTTTTCAGTACTGTATTTCAGGCACTATCATAATGAAAACATATTATCATGGATAGATTTAATTGGCGCACAGCCGTTTTATGTTAAAGTAAAATCCTACTATAATATTATAAACGTGAAGGTTTGTATGTTTGTTACTCAATCACGCAAAAACGGCTGAACGGATTTGGATGAAATTTGGCACACAGATAGTTTATAACCTAGATTAACACATAGGATACTTTTTATCCCGGTAGTACGTTCCCGTGGAATAATATTCGACCGACACGCGAACAAAAGCTAGGAAATTAATAAATATCTTTAGGCTCTTGAGAAACAACTGACTCATATTACTTACCCATTTCGTTGTGCTGTTTGTGCAACATAAGAAGCATCCAGATACCACACTTTAGCTGAATCTTCAATACATCCGGTGCCTGTGAGTAGCACGTCAGAACCTGGCTCGAATTCATCCCACATCATCTCGCTTACTGCCATTGCTACTACATTCCTGAAAATACCAATATTCCAAATAAAAATCGAGTCGAAAGAACATTTTAAGTCGCACCAAGTTTGTGGGTCAATTCTCGCCACCACTTAGAAAAACAAGGTTAACTTGTTGTTTTAAAAGTAACGAACTACTTTGGTAAGCGCACAAGAAGGTACGTAGTACCAACGTTAGTGAATGAGCTACCCCCAGAAATAGTAACGCATGTCAAGTTAAAGGATCAGCTTAAAAAAATTCTGCAAAAACATTATCTCTCACTGTGTCCATAGATATGTTTGTAACAAACCTTACGTTGGCGAAAGCACCTTTTTGTTTATTATGTGATTCTTGATTTCGACTGTAGGTTTATTTTTATATAGTTTACTTAGCATAGTTAAGTTTTAGTACAGCATAATTTTTAAAATTTGTATAAAACATTGCTAGACGAGAACGACTACCGACAAACTGTAATGCAGTTTGGCAGACTTTATGTTTGTTATTATTTACAGATTTTGAATAAAAAATAAAGCTGTTGAAATTGATGTTAAAGCAGTTTGATGAAAGCAAAACCCTGCCTTCTCTTTAAAATGTATTTATTTATTTATTTATATCCTCACTTACAGCTATTTTTACAGGTATAACCCAATGCAATAGTGAAGCAAACTTAAAAACGTATTATCTAAAACTTATTACATATAATGTTATCCTTGTGAATTCACTCAGTGTACACGCAAAAACGTCTATCTCCTCTGCTACAAGGTTAAGGGAGCGAAGCGCCCGCGTCAGGGTAAAAAATAATTTAAAATTTAAAAATTTCAAATCTTGCTTTTTAATATGATTTCCCTTGTATTACTTAGGTAAAACTAAGTAAGTGCACTCCACACCTTAATCGCGACAACTCGTAATTTTTTTTAAAGGCATTTTTGAAAAGTTTCTTTCGTTTAGGTTGAAAGATGAATGACGACTAGGCTAAGGATACCCCTTGTTAAATTAAATTATTCTTTTTAAATGACAAAAATAGACACGAAAGATACACTAAAAACTCACCCTCTCCGATTGTCCAAATGAAAGTTTCTCGTATAAGTCTTCAAATCAACGCAAACAACTCTGCTATCATCGGTTGCCACAAACAGCAATGTGCCAGTCTTATTAACAGCAATGGTCAAGAAAGACATATTCTCCTTAATATCATCGCTCACGATCACTCGTCTGCATCGACACGTGTTTGCTTTGAGCGCGTTTGAGTTTACTCTGATTTCGTGCTCCATAATTTCGTTGGGTTTTAACGTGATGATCTTGTTGCTACCTGTAATGTAGAGGTTAGCTTTTCATTAGTTGTCGACCGAAACACGATTATCAGTCGAAACCGTAACCGAATCTTCGGCGCCTCGTCTAACCTAACCTAGTTTCCTAGTAACCTAGTTTCGGCCGAAACCGAACCTTATCAAGTAAGTAAAAGTAAGTTAAATTGACATTATTTTCTGAGGTTTGTAACAAATAATATGATTAAGGGCTGATTTTGCAATATTAGATTTCTGTTACTCAGAGATGAAATTGGCAATGGCAGATTTAGGGTAAAAAAAAAAATGGCGGTCGGACTTCAGGTCCAACTAACGCCTTAGCAGACTTACTATTAGCATCTGCGATTAACAATTAACTCGTTTTTCAGAAGCTCGATACAGCGACTAGGTCTAAACACCGCATAATTTTTGCCAAGTTACCAAAAAGCGATAAAAAAATGGGTCAAAAAACACAGCGCCTGAGGGCCGGTTTTTTGATCCGTAGTTAACTCAACCATTACTTAAAAATAGTAAGTAATGGTTCAATTTTGGCAAAATGTTTTGATTTGATCAACACATTTATCCAAAATTGAACCATTAGTTACTACATATTTTTAACTAATGGTTGAGCATTAAGGGCGATTTTCACAGTTCAAGTATGAGTATGTAAGGATGGTAGCAGGTGGCGTTCTGTAGTTTCTGCCTACCTCCATGGGAGCAGGGCGTGACTGTATGTATGTGTATGTGAGTGAGTTCACCACTGTCATGCATCGGGCTAAATAATGGATAGAGTAATAGTTATTAGTACTTACGAGGAACTGTAACCATATCTAGAACTATATCAGACTCTTCAAACGTGATCACCCTTTCCCTCGTCTTCAAATCAATAACCTCCACACACTTAGCAATGCCATCCGTAGCCACAATGATATTCTTGTCATAGTTACAAGGGATACAGCACAAAATCTCCCGGTCCCTTTCGAAGTCCTGAATAGTCTTGAAGATTTTGTTCTTCTCATTTCGAGATGGGTTGTAGAAGATGATCTTTTTGTTTGTGTGCATGATTAGGTACTCTTCGTTGTTCGACCATGTGCAGTTTAGGTATGAGCCTTGAATTTGTTCGGTGTCGGCGTAAGTGTTGGCTTCTTCTGGTTCTGGAAAGGATTGATAATTGTTGTAATTCAATTTTTAATTTTTATCTGTATTTCTGTGAAAACTTCTGATCATCTCTTTAGTAATAAGCTTTGAGTCGACCAGTCAATTTTACCAATTAACAAAAAAACAAAACAACCAATTATTCGATATACAAAAAATATTACGAACTCTTAATACAGTGAAACAGAAAGGCCACAACACGACAAAAAAATTAAAGAAAAGAGTCAAATAAAAGAAAACATATAATTTCACCTGTTGCAAACTTTTTTTTTTATGTTTACACATTTGTTACGTGCCCTGCCTACACCAAAACGGCTGAATAGCGACATGATAGCCATTTACCTACAACGGATGTTTTCCACATAAAATTGCAACACGAAGACCGCTGACTCGACGCCTCGTGTCGCGACCGATCACCTACTTCCAATCTGCTGATGCCGCATCCGCACTTTGCAATCGTTTAGAATATTGTATTTTTATAATAATTATTTCGGCACTTCGGTACTAGCATCGTCCAAGTCTAGACTTAAGATTTAGTATAAGCTAATATTGTAATTTTGAGTAATTAAACTTTTATTCTAAATTAATTTCGGTTTTTTTTAAGTCCTCCGGCTGTCACCTTCGTAATTGGCGCAGTCGGTAGGATATTCGAGGCAGTGCGCGGCGCGGTATAGATTTCCAAAAATCGTTAATCTGCTGACTCCGATAGTCGCTGTCGGTATTCCCAAGTACCTCGTCGAATATCCGAACTTAAGAAGACGCAGCTGAGGACGTATCCAGGCATCGATACAACGAGAAAAACCATGTATATGTAAGTCCTTGAAACTTTCATTAAGTGTTGCTTCCTTGTCCTTCCTTTACCCATATTTTATATAATTAAATCAAAATTTTTCACCCTAGAGAAACTAGGAAAAAACCTGTCTCCTCCAGACAGATAGGTAGGAGCAGGGAAGTAGATTTAAATAGGATTATAGATTTAGATAGCTTAGGATTAGATTTATTATTTATTAGTAGCAACATGGCATTGAACCCTGATACTATCTACAACGCTTTGCGCGCAGTTCCAAATTTTGAAGGCAATCCGAATGTTCTAACACGTTTCATTAAAATATGCGATCAGCTCGTAATACAATATGTTAGGAACGACCCGAGTTACGAGTTAACTAACTTATGTCTCATTAACGGTATCCTGAATAAAATCACCGGACCAGCAGCATCAACTATTAATTCCAACGGCATTCCAGAAAATTGGCAAGGTATTCGTGACGCATTAGTCAATAATTTTTCTGACCAAAGGGACGAGACCGCCCTTTACAATGACATGTCTTTGCTGACACAAGGAAGTAGCACACCGCAGGAATATTATGACAAATGCCAGACCCTTTTTAGCACTATAATGACTTATGTCACTTTACACGAAAATGTAGCAACAACCATCGAAGCAAAACGCGATCTTTACAAAAAACTCACTTTACAATCTTACGTTAGAGGTCTTAAGGAACCTCTAGGGTCCCGTATCCGGTGTATGAGACCGGAAACTATTGAAAAGGCTCTGGAATTTGTACAACAGGAATTGAATGTCATGTACCTACAGCAACGTAATGAGAGTATTCCCGAGCGACGTAACCCGACTACACAGCCAACGCATTCAACCCCTAGAATGCCACTCGCGGTCCCTATGACCACTCCAAAAGTTTTTAGCTTTCCTAGCCCAGGCCCTAGCTGGCTTAAGCCTGTGCCTATGCATATGCCGCCGCAGCAGCAGCAGTGGAGACCACCCTTCCAGCATAATCAGGTACCTCCAAGAGCCCCTAATATGTTTAGTCGTACACAGCATATGTTCCGTGCGCCCCCGCCGAACTACAACCCTCAAAATGACGCATTTAAATTGACGAATAGGAACCCCCAACATCAGTATACTGGTCCGAAACCGATGAGCGGCGTTAGCCATTTTGTACCGAGACCACTAGGAGTACCAGCACACGATTGGCGTAAGTCAGGGAACCCACCGCCTAGTAACTATTTTAAAACACGCGAAATGAATTTTAACGAAATAACCGACTACTACGACACTTACAATTACCCCGACTATTACTACGAACAACCTGGCTATTATTATGTTTGTGACCCCGACGCTTATTTTGACTTTTATGACTACTATCAGACCTACCCCGAAAATCAACCAGAGGTACCGGACCAATTAAATAACATGCAATGCTTAGAAGCAAAACCGTCCGCTTCTCCTACAGCAGCAACTTCTAAAGTAGATCAGGATTTTCGCAAGGAGAAGGATCAAAATGTTTCAAAATAGAATTAAATCTCCAGTCCAAAAGAGAATTACGTTACATACAGATATCGGACCCACCACTTAAACTATTAGTAGATACCGGAGCTAATCAGTCCTTTATTAGTCCCGCGGCAGTCGAACAATATTTTTCACATATCCCTTTAAACTTTGACCCCTTCGAAGTAACGAACGCTCGTGTAACTAGTACGCATGAACATTCTATTACGATTCCGAACTTTGCTGAATTTAATAATCCAACAAATGTAAAATTATTTATCTATAAATTCCATAATTATTTCGATGGCCTAATAGGTCTAGATTTACTCGACGGAGCACAGATTGATTTAAAAAATAATTATTTAATTACGGATTTTACAACAATCCCTATACGTTTTTATCAATGTAAAGGATCAAATAATCAAGAAACCATTCCCGCTAACTCATCAAAACTAGTAAATATTCCTATTTATTGTCCAGACGGCGACGTTTCGATAACTCAGCAAGTCCATTGTAATTGTATTATTCACGAGTGCATTACTCGCGTGACTGATTGTACTGGAATTGTAGAAATAGAAAACCCGACCGAATACGACATAACTATTACATTCGACCGTCCTTTACAAGCCGAGATATTTAATACCGAGTGCATGTGCACTGAACAAGACCCGATGCGCGTTAAAGAGGTTTTAAGTCGATTGCGTACCGACCATTTAAATATTGAGGAAAAAAGTAACTTAGAGACATTATGTGCCCGTTATGCTGACGTATTTTATGTTGAGGGAGAGCCCTTAACCTTTACAAATAAAATCAAACATCGCATTAGAACGACTGACGAAATTCCCGTATATACGAAAAGCTACCGTTACCCTTATGTGCATCGACAGGAAGTTAGGGACCAGATAACTAAAATGCTGGACCAAGGTATTATACGGCCTTCTGAATCAGCCTGGAGCTCGCCTATTTGGGTAGTTCCTAAGAAAGCCGACGCATCAGGTAAACAAAAGTGGCGCATAGTAGTAGACTTTCGCAAACTAAATGACAAGACTATAGACGACAAATACCCAATTCCTAACATCAATGACATACTTGACAAGCTTGGTAAGTGCCATTACTTCTCTACTTTAGACCTAGCATCAGGTTTTTACCAGTGTGAAATGTACCCAGACGACATTCCGAAGACAGCTTTTAATGTGGAGCATGGGCACTTTGAATTCCTGCGTATGCCCATGGGTTTGAAGAACTCTCCATCTACCTTTCAAAGAGTAATGGACAATGTGCTCAGAGGCTTACAAAATGAGATCTGTTTAGTATATCTTGATGACGTCATAATTTTCAGTACATCTTTGCAAGAGCACATAGTTAATCTAGAGAAAGTATTTAAAAGATTGCAGGAATCTAACTTCAAAATCCAAATGGATAAGTCCGAGTTTTTAAAATTAGAAACCGCATTTTTAGGACATATAGTCAGTGGCGAAGGTGTTAAGCCTAACCCAGACAAAATAGCAGCAATAGAAAAATACCCCTTACCAAAAACACCTAAGGAAATAAAACAGTTCCTAGGACTATTAGGTTACTACAGGAAATTTATCCCGGACTTTGCTCGCATCACTAAGCCTATGACAAAATGCCTTAAAAAGACTAACAAAATTACGTTTGACTCTGAATACATGGACTGTTTTAATAAATGTAAGAGACTACTGACGAAAGACCCTATCTTACAGTATCCTGACTTTACTAAGGAGTTTATATTGACAACAGACGCCTCTAATGTAGCTATAGGTGCCGTACTCTCGCAAGGTACTATCGGCTCAGATAAACCCATCTGTTACGCCTCGAGAACTTTAAACGATAGTGAAACCAACTATAGCACTATAGAAAAGGAACTTTTAGCCATAGTTTGGGCTACAAGGTACTTCAGACCCTACCTATTCGGTCGTAAATTCAAAATATTCACCGACCACAAGCCGTTACAGTGGATAATGAACCTTAAAGAACCTAACCAAAGATTGACTAGGTGGAGACTTAAATTAAGCGAATACGATTATACTATAGTGTACAAAAAAGGAAAATACAACACTAATGCAGACGCATTATCCCGTGTAGAAATTAACAACGAGGAGACAGAGTCAATGTTAGCCAACCCTTCAGAGCGACCACCTTCTCGAACAGGTTCTACGACAGACACTGCCCATACTAGCACGGAAAACCCTATTCTAGAAGTCCCTATCACCGACGAACCTTTGAATAAATTTCATCGGCAAATATGCATAACTATAGTGAGTAACAGCCCTTACATTAAACGGACAACAGCTACTAAACCCTTCGACACACATACTCGCACACATATCCAAGTCTCAGAGTCTAATTTAGAGCAAGACGTAGTAAATGCCATTAAAGAATATGTCAAACCGAAAGTTAAAACCGCTTTAAAGATAACTCCGCCCTTAGGAATGTATTCAATAATACCTATTATCCAAAATAACTTTAAAAGCTCAGCTATGAACTTAGTGCTTACAAAAACTGAACTAGAAGACGTTAAAGAATATTTAAGGCAGCAACAGATCATAAAACATTATCACGAAGGCAAAACCAACCACAGAGGCATAAACGAATGTTATCTTGCTCTTTCCCGGAAATACTATTGGCCTAAGATGAGGGATGAAATAACTAAATATATTAATGAGTGTACAATTTGCGGACAAGCCAAGTATGATAGGAATCCAATTAGACCCCAACTAAATTTAGTACCCCCAGCTACCAAACCATTTGAGATAGTACATATGGACCTCTTTACAGCCCAAAATGAAAAGTATCTTACAGTCGTAGACGTTTTCTCAAAATACGGACAGGCATACTATTTAAGAGATGGCACAGCGATTAGTATTCTTCAGGCAGTTTTAAACTATTGTACACATCACGGTCTTCCACTCACTATCGTAACCGATAACGGTACCGAGTTTACAAATCAATTATTTTCTGAATTTACTAGATTACATAAAATTAACCACCATAGAACACTAGCTCACTCTCCTAATGATAACGGAATTGTAGAACGATTTCACTCCACATTACTAGAACATCTTCGTATCTTACGATTACGTCACAAAGATGACCCTGTGGTCAACCTCATGCCTTATGCTATATTAGCCTACAATAGTACAATTCACAGCTTTACAAAGTGCAGACCCCATGACATAATTAGAGGACATTTTGATCCAAGAGACCCACTCGACATTAACATGACCGAACACCTAATGCAACAGTATCTTTTAACACACCGAGACCAGATGAAAACTGTATACGACCTTATTAACGACTTCACACTTACTGACCGGACGAACATCATACAGAACAGGAATAAGGACAGAGAGCCCGAAATAGAATACCAACCAGAGCAGCAAGTCTTCATTAGTAACCCAGTAGCTAGGCGACAAAAATTAGCACCGCGTTATACTCATGACACTGTGCTGGCTGACCTTCCGATTCACATATATACATCTAAAAAGAAAGGCCCCGTAGCTAAGTCCCGACTCAAACGTTGCCCTAAGACTTCAAAATTGTTACAGGATACTACTTGCGATGACCGTTCACACAACACTGGCGCTCGAGATAAGACTTGAAAGCTTAGACGAAGGACCCGGACTCTTACCTTTCAACCTTGGACAAGCAAGAGTTATAACGCATTACCATTCTTTTCTGCAATACATAGACTTAACCGATATTGAACAAAGACTCGACTCTGTAATTAACCAACTAGAATATTTCCAAACCAAACTAGATAAACAAACCTTTGTTTTATACGAACTTCAGATCAATCATTTATCTAATAAATTGGATATGATTAGGTCTCAGTTAAAAACCTTAGAACCCGGTCGTAGCAAAAGAGGTCTCATAGACGGTTTAGGTTCAGTTATAAAAAGCATAACTGGTAACTTAGATCAATCGGATGCCCAAACATACAATAATGCAATTAATTTGTTAGAAAATAACGATGACAAGATAGTATCGGAGTTAAACGAGCATATAAGTCTGAATAAAGTTTGGATGACTAGATACAGTAATTTGCTCTCAAAAATTGTAAGCAATCAGGAGAGAATCAATAGTACCTTAAGCTTACTTTTAGACGAGAAAGCTTCTGCAAAAACCGACCTTATAAGATACGCAAAGTTTGCTCAATTGTTAACTATAATTAGCGACAATACAGACGACTTATTTCTAGAAATAACTAGGATAGAAGATACCTTAGCTTTTATACGTGCATCGAGCACTCACCATAGTACTTTAAGCATAGATAATTTAGCTAATATGACTAAACGATTAAGATCCATATACGGATCAGACCAATTGCTAGAGGCGGATCTAAGAGAATATTATACAGTTATAAAACCCGGTTATTATTATACAGGAAAAAGAATAGTTATCATATTTAAAATCCCAATAATTTCTCCCGATCAGTTTGAATTATATAGATTAGCAATAGTTCCCAATAAATTTATGTACACCTTCATTCCTCCTTACCCTTTCATTGCAACCAATGGGAAAGTTTTCAAGTACATAGAGGCTGAATGCCCGAAGTTCAACCGGATTCATCTCTGCGAAGAAGAAGTCAACCATCAACCGACGAGAGGACATATAGACTGCATCCAAGGACTCATCTTCCATCAATCTCTACAGAAGTCATGCCTGCCCACTAAACTCACGCTGACTAAAGAAGCCATGGAGCAACTGGACGACAGACGCTATACTCTCACCTTTCCACAACCAACTCGAACCGAGCTACATTGCGAACGTCAAGAATTCATCTCGCTACACGGAAGTTATCTCGCCACCATCCCGCAAAAATGCCTACTACGCACCGACCAATTTACTATCATCAACACGAATGATCATATCAAAGGACAACCGCTGAAAATCACCGAAATACCAATGAACCTGAGCATCATCGATCAAACTATTCCACACCTAAAGCTAAACTCACTACACCTGAAAAGTCTGCACGAGATCGAAGATAAAATCTTAATGCAACAACCTCTACAGATCGATCACGCAAACCTGGAACAATCAATTTACCATACGACTATCCCACTATACGTCGTAATATTCGGTGCAACTGTACTGATCGTTATTCTCACTATACGTCGGTACAATGTTTGCACAAAGCTCAGAAAGCCACAGTCACCAGATGAGAGCGCTGAAAATCATCATTACGAAGATGCAGAATCACCTACAATCAAGAAAAATGCACCAGCAACATTCTCGCTGAAATTGCTCAAATAGTTGCTGTTCTGAGGGGGGAGGTGTTACGTGCCCCGCCTACACCAAAACGGCTGAATAGCGACATGATAGCCATTTACCTACAACGGATGTTTTCCACATAAAATTGCAACACGAAGACCGCTGACTCGACGCCTCGTGTCGCGACCGATCACCTACTTCCAATCTGCTGATGCCGCATCCGCACTTTGCAATCGTTTAGAATATTGTATTTTTATAATAATTATTTCGGCACTTCGGTACTAGCATCGTCCAAGTCTAGACTTAAGATTTAGTATAAGCTAATATTGTAATTTTGAGTAATTAAACTTTTATTCTAAATTAATTTCGGTTTTTTTTAAGTCCTCCGGCTGTCACCTTCGTAATTCATTGTATTCGTGTCTACGTAGTTTGTTATTATGAGCTGCTAACACATTCCAAATAAAAAAAAAAGTATAACAAAAGCATACCTTCTTCGATAATATCATCAGTCTCTTCACTCTCTACGTCATCGACGTACCACAGCTTGATGACGCCATCATAAGCTAGCACGGCTACGATTGGTGGGTTCTTGGTACACGACACGCCGATCCATTTGATTGGCGAGCCCGTACCGCGGAGCTCTTTCCTCAGTTTGTTTGTGAAGATGTGGAAGAACTAGATATAAGAAAAAAATCATAATATTTCTGGCCTAACGGAAATTAAAGACTTATGTCCTCTAAGCTGACTAAGATTGTTAATAAAAAGACTTTTTAGGTCATGAATGTGTCTGGATGGAAGGAATGGTCTGCCAAATGTGGTTACTAGAAGACTATGTTGTAAACGGAGAGTCTCATAGATAATACCTAACTGTTTTTCACACGTAATATTTCATGAGAGTGTACTTTAACTTTATAATTTCAATTGACCCTTTATTAAATGAAAATACCATCTGTTCAGTTCTAACTAATAGTTTATTAAATGAACAACATACCTTAATCACACCGGAGTTGGTTCCAACGAGTACGTAATCTTTTAGAAAGCATACTGCCGTGATCTTTTCCTTCACGTCGATGGTCGAGGGTTTGACCTCATCCACATTCTGTTCATGCCTATGGATAGCAAAAGTGAAGTATTCAATAAGTTCAATGTTTTGCCTTTGCTGTCTCTAATCTTCCAATATAATGTAAGTATGACGAGTGTTACTGTGGGAGGGGGGAGGCCTACACACACAAATGCTTTTTATTTATTTATTCTGACATGTGTTGTGGTGCAGATTAGGAGAGCCCTATATCCAGCAGTGGCTGAGTTGATTGGTTGATGACAAACAATCTTTTACGGTAAAAGAGGTAAGCATAGGTGAATATTACACTGACATTCAGCACTAACACAGTTATGTAACTAAGATTTTTTGAGTAGAAAAGCCTTATTTTTCAATTGAAGGATATAGGTTGGGTTCATCGTCCTTACCGGGGCCAATTTATTTCAAATGGGTTCTATATACACAATTTATTTACATGTAGGTATAGGTATGTATATGCTAAACGAGGTGATTGAAGTTGAGAAACAGTTACGCAACATTGATTCCCGCAAAATCAACTGTTGGGCAACATTTGTTTAAAATTGATACGAATCATTAGTATAATGACACACTGCGTCATTATATATTGCCGGCAACTTGTTTCCGCAACACATGAAAAACTTGCTGCGCAACTTTGCTTTCCACCAAATATGGGACTTTAGTATGAACTATTAAACTCCTAGTAGACAGGACCGTGATATTAGTGCTATTTGTGTATTAATCTTTATGTTGTAATTAGTCTGTTGTTATTAATGTATACTTTAAGTAGGCGTTTAAATGTCTGGTGCGTGACGTAAGATGTCTGCGTTTGGGGATTTATTGATGTGTAAAACTGTACAAACCTACTTATAGAAATAAGTCATTTATAATTTTATCATTTGAAACAACTAGTACCTAATTAGATTGATATCAAACCCTCAGAGATTTGCATAGACCAACCATAATTTATTGTTATTACTTTATTTGTATGACAAGGCTAGTTAAATGTGTATAAAACAAACATACATATATCATAAGAAAAGTATGTGTTTCGGTAATATTCGTGTTTACGAATTAGCTTCGAACGTCGCGCCGCAGAGTAACCCCCCACAGAGACAAAGTTTCTAAGTTATGTAATGCCGCGATTGTTGGGTAATCCATAGAAGATTTTTTTTTTGTAATTTTTTAGTTCAAACTAGAAATGGTGGTCCCTAACAGATGTGATGAGAGTAACGTAATTGAAAAATACAATAACAAAAGCAATTTAGGAAACAGCAAAAAAAGAACTTTCGTTAGAAGAAAAGATACGACACAAAAAAGGGAAAAACAAAAATACTTACAGAAAATCAAAATACAGCTCATTATTATTACAATTCTCTTGAGCGATCTGCGAAGCTTTCGAATAGAGTATGCCTTTGGATTCGTTTTGTAGGATGCTTTGGATAATGTCAGTGCAGGGGTAATGAAATAAATCGTTTCCATGGGTGCTTAGGAATGCTTTGATGTTGTTAATCAGATCCTTGTCTAATTCCTAAGAAAATAAAGCATGATTAGAAGAAAATTAAACAATAATAATGTTGATGGTGGATAAAGCTTAGAGACTATGCAAGAATGCAAGATTTACTCATTTGATATTGTATTCCTTATAAATGTAAGATTAGACCTGAAAGATAGTTGCGTTGTGGTTTCCTGTAATGAAGGCTTAAAGTCTGAAAAGTTAAGGAAAACTAGTAACGCTGATGATCATAAAGTTATGAATATCATTAGCGCCTTCGTCTATAAATTTTAGGCACATTCATTCTGAACTACGAAAATCAACCCTACTGTAACAAAATTAAGGCGCTTGTTAAGTCAAATTGTTAGCATGAACGTGCGGTCGACTATACATAAGTTATAAAAGTTATAACGCAATATGTATGCACAGAGCGTTTAAAAAGATAGAGATGAATCAATGACTTAAAATTTTTCATTACGACATTTATGATATTCAGAGTTTTTATTATTTTCTTTGGATCACACAGATCCGTTATGTTCTTACAACGGATGTGTGACGTATTATAATACGTCACACATACTAACTAGCGCACGACAGAAGTAACAGTATGTATTTTGAATTTAAATTATAAAACTTTAAGTATAAAATTTTAGCTTTCTGGCTCTAATTGTATATTAATATTATGTAATGCAAATGAGGATGGGCACTGATATCTATAACACAAGATATTAAGTTATCTTAGTTTAGGTATTAGTAGCAACTCTTACATGTATAGTAATGTAACTACCTTTTGGCCTATTTTATTGTAAAACTGTTTCCTTAAGTCAATTTTGAAGGTGCAAATAAAACTTTATTATATTATATTAACAGTAAAACTACGAAAATCGTTCTTACTGCTACGTAATAAAGGCGCTGTCCATGTCAAATTGTTACGATGGACGTGGGGCTTATCTCTCTATCTATTTCCTCACTCTAGGTTTGTGAATAGTATGAATAAGTAAATCATAATAATACTTACATGTTTAACAATATTATTCTCATAGTTTTGTAGATCAGACATCACATCAGCTGGCCCAGTTAACCTCACTTTGTTGCCCAAAAACTTCAAATTCAGGAACAATTTGTTGAAAAGACCCCATTTATCATTAAAATTATCAGTGTGTTTAATATGATAGCCGATGTAAAATGCGATGTAGCCATCATCAATGATATCAAGAGGTGGAGAAACATGGTTGTAGTTGTAACTGTTAAGGAAATCTGAATGCAATTTGCTATCATCCTCAGTCGTACTTTTTAAGTACTCCATAATTAGGTCATGTATTTCGTACATGTAGTTTCGCTGTTCTCGGTCGTAGAACTCGATGATGAGTGACTTGCTGCGCAGTTCTTTCATGATTGATTCGACCTGTGATGCTTCTTTATTCCATAGTTTACTCAGCACTTTGGCCGATACCTTGACGTTGTCGGGTAAGATTTTGAGCTTCTTGAACAATGGTAGTACAGAGTCATTTAGAGAGTTAATGCAGACTTCAATTGTTTTCATTGGGTTGTAGGCTTGATTTTTTTGGATGCTGAAAAATTTAAGTGTTTTCATTTTGTTGCTGTACAATTCAAAATGGACGGTCACATATCAATGTGGATTTTTGTTATTTTTTTTTTGTACGTTTGTGGTAAAATAAATATAAAAATATGTATGTTTTTCCCCTTAAATCAATTTTTTTTTATTTAAGATGGGTTTGCTCTTGACTTTAGTCTAGGTCAGTGGTGACAGAGACAGAGTCGACGGTGGAGTGAGTTTACCCAGAAGAAGCCTGTTCATTCTCACTTTGAAGAGATTAGGGTTGTATGACATACAACTATTAAATATTTTAGTAGATTATGGAAGGAAAAACATTAATAATTTAACAAGATATTATCTTATCTGTGATAGCTGATAAAGTATAATATAAAATATATAAACTACCTTTTGTTACCAATTATATACTTTTATATCTAATTGGTAACAAAAGGTAGTGTAGCACCAGATACAAGAACATCTTTACAATTGCGCAATATTGCAACTTATAATTTTGTAATATTATGCAATTTCAAACAAAAACTGTTCCTATTATCACAATTCACAGTTTATAGATAATCAACGTAAATAAATAAACAAAATCATAACTTACAAATAAAAATGATTCTTTTTCTTCAACTCTTTGACATAGTAATTCCAGCGTTTTGGATCGTCAATCAGTCTTTCCCTGTTTTCTGCTAACTGCGCTCCGATCAACCCGATATTGAAGGGACTGCCTTTACAAATCTCATGTATTTTCTTCGCCTGCCAGGGTAACTTAGATACAGGCACTTCCAGAGACAATGCAAAGATTTCCAGGGATTCTTTCTCTTCTAAATTGTTCTCTATCTGTGGATTTTAAATAAGGTAAAAACATATTCTGTCAAGTTTTTGCTGAATAATGCGTGGGGGCAACGACTGAGCGTGATGTAATGATTCAATGTGATTGATTTATTTATTAACAAGCAGTGTTATATGGGATTAGAAACCTTAATTTCCAGTACATTTAGATCAAATTGCATTGCAACTAAAATTGTTCTGAATAGCCTTGCCGGGCGGAAATTAACGTTGTTAAAGTGTTTTTAAAGATGACATTTGCAGTTTCCAATAATGAGTTTTTGTTGTTGTTATGGTTGTTCAGACACGAGACAAAAACATCGTACCTTTGGTAGTATGGATTTCTAGCAGGCAGATAATAATATTTCTATTACAATTTATTCAATTACCAAACGTAATGAAGGTATATTTTCGTTAATTTCAATTTATCGCACATAAAAAATTATAGGAAAGCAATAGCATTCATTACGCAGTACTACTAAATATGGTTTTACAATGACCAATATGGATAAACATACTAGGAAAGTCTACAACATGTTTGTAGTATAACTATGACGTCACAGAACATTATTTTTCATCTAAGTACATAATTTTACATTGCCTGGTTACCGTTGCACAATAAACACGTAATATTACATTGTACGAGAAAGATAGAGGCTATTGATACTTCTAACACGATGTTAAGTTCAATGCTTTGTAAAGTGAGCCTTTTGTAGTACTAACTAAATGTTTACTTGAAATACTCAAAATTAATCTGCCTGGCTTTTTATCAATTATGCTGGGGTCGGCTTCCAGTCTAAAGGATGCAGCTGAATACCAGTATTTTACGGTTTAGTCCCATCTCGGCACCTTCCCATCTCGGCACCCATGAATTTATTTATCATGTTTCCGAAAAATTCCCATCTCGGCACTCTGTCATTAGTCGTTGTTAAGTACACAGTCATCAAAAAATGGTTACACTGTATCAGTATAGTGAGTAAATCAAATTGACTCAAAACTAAAAAATGTACACAGAAAAAAAAAACATAATTACTGTTGATTTTTGTAATATGTTTTTACATACTTAATTACTAAAAAGATTTTAAAACGATTATTCCTACGAACCGGGAATTTTTCATATATTTTAAGATTTGTTATGATACTGCCAAGGCAGAGATAATGGAGCTTCTAAAAAGCGATTCAAGGGCTTGTCTGTGAAAATGGTAATTGAAAAAGAAACAAAAATGATTTAATAAATAATAAAGTTGATTTACTTATAACTATACTGATACTGTGTTTCCGTTTCTTTTTGTGTACCTTAAAATGATTCATGAGAGGGTGCCGAGATGGGAATAAACCCGCCTACATAGATCGATTGCCTCTCTGACTTCCACAAGCTAGGGTCTAGGTAAAACGCCCTTGGTAGGACTGGTTGTCAGACATTTGAGGTTCTGACTACCCGTAACGACTGTCAAAGATCTACGAATGACAGCCGGGACTAACAGCTTAACGTGTTTTCCGAGGCACGGAGGGGTCTCGATATCACCCATCCACGAAGCGACCACGGCAAGCGTAGCTTACCCTTCGATGGACCTGTGCGGCTGTTATTATTTAGCTTCGAGCCTCTCTTTACTCGAAATACTTTGAGTAAAAGTAAAACTTGATTAACACTGTACAACAAACAAAATGGTGTTTTTGAACACAGCCACACATTTTGAGCCGATGCATAAGTCCCCACAAAATAATGAATGAGAGAAATGAGAATTCTTGAGGTGATCTTTCGAAGGCGACCGTAACCGCTAAAGCGACAGGCGGCAACGTCGCAATCTATGGAAGCGGTTTCATAGAGTTACATAGAAACCAGTCGTGTCGCTGCGGTCTGTCATTGCGATTGGGCGACGTTGTCGCTACGGTTTGCGGTTGTGATCGCCTTCGGTCGCACGTAAGTACTCACTTTAATAATCAGCGGATGATAATTAGCAACCACATTGGTGTCCCTTGTAGTCACCAAGATCTTGCACCCAATATCGAAAGCTTCCAAACACTTCTTATCGTTAACTTCGTCCAGCACAAGAAGGCATTCTTTCAACGGTAGCTCAGAGAATTGAGCCTTAAGTTTGTCCTTGAGATCAATCATAGTCCACTCGTAATTGGAAGACGAGTGACTATCGCCATTGGAGCCGATGCTCGAAATTGAAATTGATGAGTTCATGTACGAATTTTGCGTGTACATTGAGGAAGCTTTTCTTAGTAATCTGTGGATGGAAGGAAGTTAGTAATTATAGTATAGTTAAAATCTCGCTGCAGACTCGGTCATAAATAATTCGAGTGTTTCGCTCTCTTTCCCACTCACGAGCCTTATGGGCAGGCCAGGCCCACACGTAGTCCTGTGTATTACTGCAGTCGAGGAGTGATATCGATAGTTTTATATATTTATAAATGGGTGATAGAAATAAATACACATTTTTTTTTATTACCAAAGGACATTGTTAATAATGGCCTATGAATCAACACGTATGAAACCTTTACAGTAATTATTAGTTTTTTTTATAATTTACATTACAATTATTACAATAGAACGGACACTTCTTAATTTCGAAAACATTTTAAAAAGTAATTCACTTCGGTCTTATTCCCCGGCGCCATTATTTTTGTTCCAATTTGACGTTTTGGTGTAGGCAAAGGGCAATAGCTCATACAGCCAAGTCTTTTTGCGCAGCGGTATAGTGTGCCCCGTAATTACAACTTTCAGCACTTTCAGCGCTTGATCTATGAATAAGGTAATTAGTTACAAACAGAATAAAGTGATTAAAAGCGCTGTGTGAAACTAGCAACAGCGACACACTGACTGTCGATGAATTGACAGATGACAGTTTGACATTTCATAGTAACGACAGTGTTGTTATTTTGCACTGACCTCTATTAAAAAATAGAGGTCAGTGTTATTTTGTCACTCGCTTCCTAACTCCTGTGCTTGCATCTTGCGTTGGTTGTGTGTATTCGTTTGTGTTATTGCATTTCTTGTTTTTTTTCGATTTTAACTAACAACTTGGCGTGAACAAAGGACTGTGATTTCCTCTTGAAATATCGACCTCTGGCTGTGATTGACTGATACGGAACAACTAAGAACGACGACTTGGCATTTAAAAAACTGACTTTACAGAGTTAACATGGAATTTGAAAGTGTTTCTGTATTTTGTGTTAACTGCGGATCAGCTTCTGGTTCCATGGTATTGGGAGATGAGAACATTTTCTATTGTATACAGCAATGGACTGCTCCTCGTTTGGTGAGTAAAACCTCTCTTTTTCTCGACTGATTCCTTTTTTGAAACAAGATGCGGAATGTTTCAAAACATATTGAACCATCATGCACTGGGCAGCGGTTAAGACCTAATCACTCTCTCAGAGAGTAAGCCTGTGTCCCAGCAGTGGGAGCATTAGTAGGTTGATGATAATAATTACTGGTGGTGGTGGTTAGTGGTGACTGTTTAGTAATCCCAAACTTTTTTCAGGTTCAAGCTCATGATCTTATTTGTACAACATGTTGGACGGAAGCCAGGGCTACAGCAAGCATTCCAAACGTATGTCATATTGGTAAAGAATGTGCTCTCTGTCAAACTATATTGCCACATCGTGCACGTTCTCACCAAGTTATTGCACTGAGAACAGACACTGTACAACATGTGAATATTAGAAACATCATCTTGGAAAGACTTCTTCCATTGCAGGTAACTAATATATTTTCTTTTTTTTTTCATTAACAGACCTATGCTGTGGCCTGTGGGTGCAGTTTCAGACAGATAATGATAAATGCATATACACCCAGTGTGGAGCAAATAACTGCAGGCCATAATAAATATTTATACCATGCAAGAATAAAACCTGCAACTAGTAAAGCAACAGCCAATCACACAACCACTGCACCAATTGTGTTTAGTAAACGTTTTTGTAAAATGGTGTATTTTCAATTGTGTACTTTCAGGTTCGTGCATCACATTATATTTGCCATCCCTGCTGGCAAAGGGCTGATCGTGCTGCGAAGCATTTTTCAACACCGTCAAATTCATCATCGGTTACTACCAGCAATCCATTAAGATGTGCAAACTGCCACATTGATTTGACGAGGTTGAGGCGACACATTTTAAATAATGATACACTTTTATCACAAATACAGCAACGTGTCGCACCACAAGTGGTGAGTGTTTTCTTATAGTTTGTGTTGTTGTTCTCTTACTTATTTGTAAATAATTATTATAAAATAAAGCAACGTTTCTCATCACTCAAATAAGACTAAATAATTAATTTTAATACAGGTGAGCGCCACTGACTACATATGTGATGCATGCCACACAATATTTGATAATACACCAATGGCCTTAGAAGATTCTGCAGCGTCTGTAGGCCATCAAAATGTCTGCATAAAATGCGGTCACTCCGTGGCACAACAGAGATACTCCATTGTACTAGCCGGGCAAAACCAGCATATTTTAAATGTTGTGCAAAACTGGATTCACCCACGAGAGGTAAAAGACTGTTATCAGTACGTTCATATTATATAAATATAATTATGCAATCCTGATTTAATTTCTGTGTAATATAATAACCGTTTTTTTTTTAGATTCAACCGTCAGATGTCATTTGTCACAGATGCTTCCAAAGAGCCGAAGCAGCTGTTCGAGCAGATGCAGTTACAGCAAGTAACCAAGTAACACAACGACCTGAAAGAATTAGTTTACCAAATTATTTAAGAGCACCTGATACACATTCTCGATGCTTATTTCCAGCTTGCAATAGTAGTTTACAGCAATCGGTTCCATTTACAGTCAGGGTGAGACTCTTTAGTGACCACAAATATTACATACCACCAAACTGTAGGATATGCAGTTTTCATCTAGAAAACCAATTGTGGCCACTTTTATTTGAGGCTGAAAATACCCTGCATAGTTTTTCAGCTGCCCACATAGAGGATTTTTGTGAGCTACTCAAAAATGATACAAACACTCTAGACTTTGAAAACATTGACCAAATGGATGACAATATGGTGTGGTATTGGCTGGGACGCACAAAACAACAATTTAGAGAATTAGAAGCCGAATTGCCTGATTTTCATAAGCGTGCTATTGCACTTGGAGCTTATTTGATGAAACTTCGTACGGGGGACTCCGATGAAAGGATTTCGAAATTATTAAATATAAGCAGAAGCACACTGAGTAAATACATAAATAAAGCAAGAGATGTAATGGTGGCAAGCTTTGTACCACAACATCTGGGCTTGGAGCACATTTCAAGAGCAGAAGTTGCAGAGAGAAACTTATACATTCCAAACTCATTGTTCGGAAACCCTGGAAGCAACATTGAGGATAGAAAAGCCATTGCAATAATGGATGGGACATATATTTATGTGCAAAAAAGCAGCAACTACTCTTATCAGAAGAAAACTTATTCACTTCATAAATATAGAAATCTAGTCAAACCATTCATGTTGCGATGGCCACATAATCGACGTACTAGGCCCGTATCCTGCCACAAAATCAGATGCCGATATTTTAACAGATCAATTTAGTGATGCGTCTTATCCTTTGAGACAATATTTTAGAGAAGGTGATGCATTTATTTTGGATAGAGGCTTTCGGGACAGTATTTCCCTATTGGAAAATCTTAATTATTCAGTACATTACCCTCTGTCAGTCCAACAAGGTGATTTTCAATTAACGACAGCAAATGCGAATGAATCCCGTAAAGTAACGTTATGTCGTTGGGTCGTAGAGGTAGTTAATGGGCGCTTCAAGCGAGACTTTAAGTTGCTGCGACAGGAATATTTTAACAAAGCCTCAAAACATTTAATGATTGATTTTAAGGTCGCAGCAGCCTTAATAAACAGATTTCACCCTGTATTGGTTGACAGAGAGGATGCAAGGGAAATTATATCAATAATTCAAGAAAAAATGTTTACAAATAACTATTTGGCAGATTTTGTGGAACTAAATAATTTGAACAGGAGACGGGCACAATTTCACAGTATAACTGTAGAAAGAGATAACGTTGAAGGCTTTCCACAAATGGAATATAATGATTTAGTTTTAATACCACTAGGAGTATATCAAATAAAACAGGCTCGCTCATACTATGGTGAACATATGAGACAAGACGGTTCATATATTATTGAAGTATGCAGGGAGGTCGACGAGGAGTTACTACGTGAATTACAAATAACAGATGCAGAAAATACATGGCTACTTCGAGGCAAAATACGTAGTCGCCATATAAGCCAAAAAACATACTTTGTTTATATTTTAGTAGACGCAACCCAAATTGGCAGAGAAGCCATAAAACAGTACTGTTGCAATTGTATTGTTGGGCGCAGAACTATTGGTTGCTGCGCCCATGTTATGACAATAATATGGTACTTGAGCTGGGCAAGACATCAAAACTCTATCATCGACCCCCCTGCACAGTTTTTGGATGATATTTTAATAGAAAATATAGACGATCCTCCTGATGTGACTAGATAACGCAATGTTCAATTACCATGAAATTAATTAAATTATTTAATAAAAAAATCAGCTGCAAAACATTTTTGTTTTATTTTATGAAGTATTTAGATTGATCCCATATTATATTATTTCTGAAGCCTTGCAAAGACTGTTTACTTCCTCTTGGCTGCCGGTGTTAACTTCTAATGGTCGTAACCGTCTGCTAATCGTCCTAGGTTCGATCCCTGGGTCAAGTACCTAGTCTTATTGGGATTTTTGAAATTCTCAGCTATAGCCTGGAGTCTAGATGTGCACCCGGAATATGGTGATAGACTCACCCCTATAAGATGGAATAAAAAAATCTGTCAATCAGGGTGTATTAAAGTATAGGTAGGTATTTACTTCTGCTGCTCTGCATACCCTTTTCGATAAACAAGCAAGATTTTATGTAAGTATGTAGTATTCTTCGTAAAATGAAATAATTCTAAATCACACAAAGACGAAATAGTTCATAGCCCTAAACTAGTAATAACTACAAATAAATTAGTAACTACTTATACAGAAAGAATGGTTCTGACTTCATAATAGTACATTATGCATTTAATGAAACGTTTGAAGATAAAATCCAATGTATTTTCACTAATAAACGCTAAGTTAGTATGTTTCTATTGGCCTAATTATAACCTCAGAATCCGAAAGTGTTTTAGATTTTTTACAATTCTCAGAAGTGTCCGTGATTTTAATTTAGTTTCAGTCGAATATATGCATTATTTAGAATACAGAAAGTAAATTCCCGTCTCTGTTGGTTCTTAGGCGAACGATGTATGAACGCCGAACAATGTCCTTTACTACAAAGCATATTAAATATATAAACAAAAGAACGTATTATAAAACTAAAAATAGAAAATTAAAATTCTTCGTCTGAGTCCTTAATGATTCTGTTATCGATAATGGCCTTGAGCGCGCGCAACTAGCGCACATCCCTACTCCGATTATGATTTATGACCAAGTCTGCAGCGAGATTTTAACTATATTATAGGGTGAAAGAGAAATTATTTCTTGGCCGGGTATCAGCAGAATACTAGTACAAAATGTATATGCTTAGCTGATCTATTGTGTACCGTACAATACTTTTAGCTAGTGTTCAAAAACCAGAACGCGTTAAAAGTATGAAAGTTACTAATCATTTTGCTGCATCAAAGTTTGCGTCATGGCACCTCCTAGGGCAAACAAGTGCCAATACAATTATTATGAGCGGTTCGACGTCGGATCGCAAAAATCGGCAAAGATGTCACCCGTAGTTTCTTAGAAGATGCCTGCCTGCCATTTTTTTCCAATGCGACGCCGCACAGGTTTTATGTGTCGGCACCGCACCAAGACTGATGCGTAGTGCATTTCGATTGAAAAATCCGTAAGATTCGACATTACAAGAACAGAAAAACAATAAGGAAATTTTAATACTCACTTGCTTTGTTGAAAGATAATGTCATCGTCAGTCTTACAGTTGCCAACATTTACCCAGAACACCACGCCGTTGAAGTTGTTGGTGACTAAATCAGGGTTGTCTCTCAATACGCTGAGTACGACACAGCTCTTCCCTGAACCGGACATACCGTGAAGTGCGACCACTTTGTGACGCGCCAGGCGCTTCAGGCAATCTGCTACATTTTCTTCCTACAAAATATTATTTTTATTGGATTTTAGCAATTGTGTGAAAGGTACCTACATAATATGCCCAGATAGGGGGTGAAATACTAAGATGGCGGTTGAAAGATGTATGAAGAAAAAGATAAGCTGAACCGACCTCAAATAAATTGGGATAAATAAAGTTGGACACCTCTCGGCTTAATGGACCTCAAAATGGCGGCCGGTGCTGTCTGGATGCAGTAGGCTGAGATCTGGACTAAAAGTATCAACTTGGGAGAGGGCTATGGCCAGCAGTCGACTGCGAGCGGCCGAGTTGATTGGTGAATAAATAGCGTTCATCTTAAAACTTGTATCAGCACGATCGATACAAGGATGGCTCATGTCGTGTGAGAAATATTTACCATTCAGCAAACTGGCTTACTGTTACTACCCAGAGCCAGACGTACCTACTCTTATCACCCGACTGCACTTATGTTTTTCACGCGTCTTTGTATGTTGGCTTCTTGTAACCCTCGAAGCACCCTAACGGCTAGGTGATTGTAATACATGAGGTGTCTATCGACTCGTCCAGGCCGCGCGATGGTTACAACTTATAGGCTAGGTTTTGTTTTTATAAAATCAAAATGGAGGATTACAGATGCCATTAAAAAATGTCTTGATAACATTGTTTTTGTACCCATGACTATTTGTAAAATATAACACACTACAGGTCGTTTTTTTATGTGTGTGTTTAAACCAGATTGCATCTAAAAAGGTTAAATCAAGTTCACTTTTCAAGCAGTCTGATGCAATTGGTAGCATCAAATGTGAGATTGAACTAAAATAACTGCCACGAACTATCAGACTAGCTACTTTAAAAGTGAGCTTGTTTTGAACATTTTAGTAGCAGTGTAGAGCAGTGGTGACCCAGTGGTAACGGCCGCGACTTACGAGTTGTAGGTCGTTGGTTCGAACCCAGACAGGCGTTTTACTTTGTGTAAATTATTTCATCACCACTGCTCTCAAAACAGTGAAGGAAAACATCGTGAGGAAACCGGCATGACCTAGAACCAAAAATTCGAAGACATGTGACATCTACCAACCCGCACTGGGCCCGCGTGGTGGATTACGGCCCACTCCCTCTCGCTGAGAGGAGGTCTGTATCCCAGCAGTGGGAACATTATAAGCTGGCTTACTCTCTAAGTCTGTCAACGAGGATACGGGCCCGTCCGAAACTAGTTCGATACTAAAAAGTGAAACCGACTCCCGATTATAAAAAATAACATTTCCGGACGGACAAAACCACATCGGGAGTAAGGACAACTGTCGGAACGTTTTGACAATCATTTTTAGTTCGGGCCCCGGACTAATCTTATGTCCGTAAGTGATACGGAGTAGGAAACGTCGGTAACTTCGGCCGAAACGACGGACTTCGTGCTTAGAGAGTATACCCCCGGCACTGCATCCGATCCGAATCCGAGAAATGTCGGTCCGAAGTAACCATAGTTATATTTGTATGAGGGGTTGCGCTCTAGATCCGAACTCTGTCCGTCCGAATTTAGAACATTCTCAATTCGGATTTTACTCGGGTCTTGAATTCGGATTCGGATCGAATGTAGCGCAGAACCGCTCTTAGGCTCCGCTGTCCGTCCCTCTGTCACAGGGCTGTATCTTTTGAACCGTAATAGGAAGACACTTGAAATTTTCACAGAGTACTAAAAGTAATAGATAAACAAATATTAAAATAAAGTAAAAGTTTAATCGCGTTATTCCCCGCTCCGGCCGGAGCTGTCGCTCCCACTGATCCCGTGCCTGCCGCTTCTACCTCGCCAGCAGTGGCATCTGCATCGACTGCAACCGCAACCCCTAAAAGAAAGGTTGTGAGGAAGGCTCGTCGCTGAGTTAGATGTCCTCTTGCTTGTTTAACATTGACCGCTTGTAATACGTTCGTGTAATGTCGGTACACTTTAAAATTAGATTTTCCTTTTGTTAGTCTACCCATAGCATTTACTTAATTTTTTTTTTCTCACTACGTTTAGCTTGCCGGTAGATGTTTTTATTTTTCTGTTTTGATGTAGTGACGTGACGTCTGTCAAGTGTCAGTGTCATTTTTATTTTTTATTGACGTTACGTTCCGTTATACTTTGCGTTAGTCCACTTTGTTTTTGTGTCCGAATGTTGTGGCATACACTATCGTTAGTTAAACTTTTAGTCATTTTTATTTTTATTTACGTAAAATTTTTACTAGTATTATAAATGTTGTGTTAAAATCTCTATCAACAACAGCGTATAGGTGTTTTTATTGGTTAAACGTTTTATGTTTATTGTATTGTCTGTTAGTTTTGAAATTGTTTGTATTGTTTTTTTTGGTATTATTTTTTATTCATATACATATATATTATTATTTATATTTTTGCAAACTATGACTGATGTCGACCTTGATGGTAATTTTTTCTCTTGTTCCTCCTCTTCTAGCAGTTTTCTTAGTGCGGCGAGTGGTTCTTCCTCGCCTCTTACTCTCGGCGATCAGATTTCCTCTTTGATCTCCCACCTCCCCAACAACCTCAACATCGCCCACATTAATGCCCAGAGTGTTCCTGGCCATTATTCTGATCTTCTGGCTTCCTTTAACTGTGCTCATATAGATGCTTTGCTTATCTCTGAGTCCTTCCTCAAACCCACACTCTTATCTGTTCATTATGCCCTTCCTGGCTTTGTCCTTATCCGTAATGATAGAACTGGGAAGGGTGGTGGTGGTGTTGCCATTTACTTGCGTACTGATATTCCTTACAAGATTATTAGCTCATCACCATCTTCCTACTCGGGATCAGCGGAGCATCTATTTCTAGAAATTTCCTTGCGTCACGCTAAAATGCTACTCGGAGTCCTTTACAGTCCTAACCTCAGTATTGATTACTTTGACTCTTTTGATTCGCTTTTAAATGATTTCTGTCCCTCTTATGACCACGTAGTATTAATGGGCGATTTTAATACTTGCCTTCTTAAAAACGACAGTCGTACTCATAAACTTCAATCTCTCTTATCTGCTTATAACCTTAGTATTCTGCCTCTTTCTGCTACTCATCATTTCCCTAATTGCACCCCTTCTCTGTTGGACCTGATGATTGTCTCTAACTCTAATAATGTAGCTGTCCACGGACAGCTCAGCGCTTGTTTTTCTTACCACGACCTCATCTTTATGTCCTACAGGATTCGCCCTCCTAAGCGTAAGCCGCAATATATTTTCCTTCGGAACTACAAGGGCATTGACCTGGAGGCATTACTGCGTGATGCTGATATCATTGACTGGACGGACGTCTTGGAGAGCTCATGTATCAACGATATGATTCACAATTTTTGCAGCTCTGTTCTCAGCCTTTATGACCGGCATGCCCCTATCCGTCGAGTCAAAGTCAAATATGTTCCGGCTCCTTGGCTTACTCCTGCCATTAAGGATGCGATGGCAAGTAGGGACAGAGCCAAAAGGAGGTTAAAACGCTGTTCTTCCGAGCGCAACTTGAATGCGTATAAAGTGCTGCGTAATCGCTGCAGGCGTATGTGTAGAGATGCAAAGAGACGGTACTTCCATAATTCTCTCGACAACCGCAACTCCTCTGAAGTCTGGAAGTTTCTTAAAACTGTCGGCATTGGCAAGTCTCCAGTCGCTTCCAGTAATGACACTGACGTGTGTGCTCTTAACAAACATTTCTCACATCCCCCTGTTACTTTGGATCCGCACGTCAAATCAACTACGTTAAATAAGCTTTCTTGTTTGTCAGTGCCGCAGTGTTCTTCTTTTGAGTTAAGGCCAGTGAGTGAAATTGAGGTCAAAAAGTCCATTTGTGCTATCTCCTCTACTGCAGTTGGTAACGATAATCTTTGCTCAAGAATGATTTCTCCTATCCTCTCCACACTACTTCCCGTCTTGACCCACATTTTTAATTTCTCCTTGTTTTCTTGTACTGTCCCTGAGGCCTGGAAACAAGCTCATATCATCCCCTTACCCAAAATTCCTAAGCCGGTCTCACCCACCGATTTCCGCCCCATTTCTATTCTCCCATATCTCTCTAAAGTTCTTGAACATATCGTTCATCAACAACTTTCTGCCTTTCTATCTACAAATGACCTACTGAGTCCTCTTCAATCTGGTTTTCGACCTGGTCATAGCACAATAACGGCTCTTTTGAAAGTTACTGATGACATCCGCTGGGCTATGGATCACAAATCTCTTACTTTACTTGTACTTCTCGACTTTAGCAGTGCCTTTAACTCTGTTGATTTTGACATCCTTCTAGGGATCCTTAAATCTTTAAATTTCTCCTCTTCCACCATTAGTTGGTTTGACTCCTATCTTAAGGGCCGCTCGCAGCGGGTTCGTCTCGGCGAGGCATCTTCTGATTGGTGCTCTCTTTCCGCAGGTGTGCCTCAGGGCGGCGTTCTCTCTCCTCTTCTCTTTTCTATTTTCATTAACTCTATCACCAGTGTCATCTCTTCCTGCTTCCATCTCTATGCCGACGATCTGCAGCTCTACAATCATTTTTTAAGGGAAGATGCAGAAGCAGCCGTGTCTGCCATGAACAGCGACCTGGATTTGATTAGCGAGTGGTCGCGGTCTTTTGGACTGCAAATCAACCCTAAGAAATCCCAGGCCTTGATTATTGGCGGCAGGTATATGCGGAATAGGCTCGATGTTGCGTCGCTGTCTCCACTCTGTCTGAATGGTGTTCAGATTGAATACGCACATACGGTCAAAAATCTGGGGGTGACCATGGATTCCTATTTATCATGGACTGCCCATGTTGCTCAAGTCAGTCGCAAAGTGCATTACACGTTCCATTCGTTGAAATGTCTCCAGAGCGTCTTGCCCTTGAACACCAAAATCTCTCTTGCTCAAACTCTCATTCAGCCCATCATAGATTATGCCGATGCCTGTTATTTGGATGCCACCGAGGAGCTTTTAAATAAACTTGAGCGTTTGCAGAATATATGTATTCGTTTTGTTTTCAACCTTAAAAAGTATGATCACGTTTCCAGCTTTCGCAAGATACTCAAGTGGCTCCCCATTCGACTTCGCAGGAACTCTCGGATATTGTGTCTGCTATTCAACCTCCTTCACAACCCTAAAACGCCATCCTATCTGCGGGAGCGTTTTTCCTACGCCCGACCTTCAGATGCGCCTTGCAGGTCGCATCTTAGAAACCTCCTTAAGTCCCCTCCCCACTCCACCGACTTTTACTCCTACTCCTTCACTGTGCACGCGGTGCGGTTGTGGAATTCACTTCCGCCTGACATTAGGGACTGCCAAACTGTTGCAGTTTTTAAAAGAAGAGTGAAAGAACACTATCTTTCCACTCCGTCATAGTTGCGTATATATTAATATTCTAGTGTTATTTATTTTAGAAGTATGTATGTATGTTTGTATGTATGTATGTATATTCTCATATTATTTGTTTTATTTTAGTAAGTGAATTGTTTTTGATTTTATGTATTTTATTTTCTCTTTTACTCTTACACACGCTGTCTACATCTCTAAATCGACTATCCTATCGCAGGTATGCTGGAAGAGATTTCATTAGAAATAAGCATCACCTTTGTACCTATTTTTCTCTTATTTTCTTCTTGTCTGTTTATATAAGTGTGTACATAAATGGTTAAATAAATAAATAAATAAAACATTAAAGGGGGACCCCCGTATAAGAAACGTGAAACGCGATCAAACGACGACAATTGAGGTCCCTCGCGTTACTCGTAATAGGAAGGTAGGTAAAATAAATCTTAATAGATTCCTATTTAGGAATACCTATCCATCGCAAAACAAATTAAGGTCATTGATTGAATTGTCTTCGTAAAACGATCGTGTTGATGCATGATTCACGAATTAACATAGTTTAGATTGAAGTGCTATTTCTCACATTAGATAACACATGCTAACAGAATAAATCAATGGAGTAAGATGAAAAGTGTTTTTTGTAATGTTTTTCACTGATTATTGCTGTACTAGCCAGCCCCCCACCTTACAGAATATACCTAGTTCAATAATGAATCGATTTTTGTTCAAGTGGGCCCTTGAGTCTTCGTAGTCGGTCCTATTAAAAAGCAAGGCTGGTCTATTGTTTTTTAAACATCTGGTTTCTTATTTCAAAACTGACTACTTAGGCCCACTTGCACAGCCAATCACTAATCACGTTTAGCGCTAAACGAGTTTAAAACACCATTCCGTCTCTGTCATCTTCAAACATTTGACAGAAACAGAATTACGTTTTAAACTCGTTTTAGCGCTAAACGTGTTTAGTGATTGGCGGTGCAAGTGGGCCTTAGTTGTCAGTTTTGTATTAAGACGGTTTTTGTATTACGTTTGTCGGATTGAAGTTTAAAATACAATAACTGGCTCTAAGCTTTGGGCTTGGATTTTAAAGTTAGAACTCCTTTTGCAATGAGACGGGATGTGTAAGCCCACGAACGCACGGGTGTTTATTTAACGCGGCACGAGTTTTAAGTTTTTAACTCTCAGCGCTAATCCGAGCGTTCGAAATCCAGTGCGCGGTAAACAAAAACTTCAAGGCAAAAAACTGCTCTAGCGAATATGGGGTAACATTTTTCAGTTAGATATCTAAATTATATTTTTTATGCTTTGATCTAAAATCTGAACCTTAACAATGATCATGCGCACGGGCAGTAGGTACCGATGTTTTTTTTCAATCACAGTTTCTATCAACGTCATTATAGTTACAGTAAGTAAAAATATGTATAGTTTGATTTCTTACCACTTTAGTTCTCCTCACGTGATGGTCCGGTAGTCTGGGCACATCGCCCTTACTAAGACTGTCCTCAAAACTATCATTAGGCATCGGATTGTTATTTTCAATCGCCAACTTCTCCCAAAGCCACTTGTAGTCTTTATGCAGGCTGTCTACAAAAGCTTCATAAGACCCGTTGTTACCGTTAAGAATCAACGAATCTAGCAAGAACCGAGTTTTTTCGATGCGAGATGTCTGCAAAAAAAGTTATTTTAAATTCAATAAAACATAGATAGGTCAAGTATGTGAAGTTTTGTTATTTCGCGACACGACGTCCTTCAACAGAAGTTGTGACCAGACTGCCGCTTTTAAGTGTTTATTACACCGTTTAGTGTCATAACGATTGCTAATAATAATTCAATTTCATTCATATGTTCCATCTTTCTAACTGCGACGTTTCTTTAGAATGTTTACAAAGAAATAGGTCCAACGTATGATAAAATGGAAATCATATAAATAATAGCCAATCTAACCAATCAAGTAAATAATACAGAATTTAAATGAAGGCTCCTACAAACAGGCTCGACACGCGACGCGAAAAGCGCGCGACCCAAAGGCATCGCTCGTCGCGCGACACGCGGTGCTTTTATGTCGCGTGTCGCGCCAGTCTGTTCGAGCTATACCTACAACTCACGAAAAAACGCAGTCGATACGAGTTGACGCTATAAGTACCTAAATAAGTACTTATTAAATTAACCGATCAATATTGTATTGACTTACCTATTCAATAGGTACCTAATTAATAAATAATTAATTATAGCTAAACGAACAATTTCACATGTTTAATTTTCCTTAACGGAGGAGGAACCACCGAGTTACAATTGGTTTAAAACGAATCATCGCACACTATACGGAAACTTTGAACAATTATTATTAAAATCGTATGATATAAAGTTGATACAGATCGCGTGGGTTTCAAAAATCAATGCTTAAAAAATATTGGTGTGTCATCATAACATAATCAACGGGTACTTACAAGTCTGAGAATATGATCAAACTCCTCTGAAGAAATAACACGGTTCGTAAACAGCTCATCATAGATGTACTCCACTTCTAGATCGTCGATAATGTCCTGCTGGTGCTTCTGCAGCAGCAGCTTCTTGCTAGGATCCATTTTCCCGGTTCGCTTTTCATCTGAAAGCACACGCGAGGTGAGAAACTTACACAGAAAACTCGATCCTTAAACGTCAACACTCAACACACCTTCACAGTCAATTAAAATAAAACAATGAACTTTGAAAAAGGAAAACAACGAAGATATTATCTTCGACTAATCCGAGACACAAGTACACGAATGTAAATTAAGTTTCACACTGAGAACATCGAATGACTTATACATACGACCTTGTCGGTAGCAGCCACCTACATAACAGATTAGGTAAACAAGTAAGCACATATTTTAAAATTCGAGAACATAGAGTCGATGACCGGGCTATGATTGTGCGATGGTCAAGGTTGGGTGTATACTGAACCGCGAACGGATTTTGCGGAAACACCTAAGATAACTTGTCAGCTAAGGATGGTTGCACATTTGTGACGGAATATGCGTCGGAAGTAACTTCGTTAGTATGCTCGAGGCTCGACGCATTAACGCACGGGAGTAACGGCCGCGACTTACGAGTTGTAGGGCGTAGGTTTGAAACTTTGTATATACCCAGCCAGGCGCTTTTTTTTATCACCACTGCTCCCAAAACGGTGAAGGAAAACATCGTGAGGAAACCGGCATGTCCTAAAACCAAACATTCAAAGACATGTGACATCTACCAACCCGCACTGGGTCCACATGGTGGATAGTGGCCCACTCCCTCTCACCGAGAGGAGGCTTGTGTTCCAGCAGTGGGAACATTACAGGCTGATTATGCTGCTAACGCATCATCGGTTGAGTGCGTAATGTTGAATGTTATAATTATCTACTTGTCCGTTCTGGCGTTACGCGACCGACGAAACGCGACGCATCTTCCGTCAGATCTGCGACCGCCCTAAGGCCTAAGGACAATACTAATTGAACGTCAGACTGGGTCGCGCAAACCGCAAATCGAAGCAATTTCATATTGTTGATATATTTTTGTTTCGCCTAATTAATTCAATGATGACTCACAAAGAGTTTATCTCCAATAACGTTTATTATTTGTAATACAATAGTCATGTTTAGGATTGAATCGGGTTACAAAAATGGCTATAAGCATTCAGTGACCATCCGTGTATCAAGAGGAACCGGAGGTTGTAGGGATTTTAAATTCCATCTATGTCAAGGGCAGGCGGCTTTTGACAGTCGACTAGATGTTTGTCTTGTGGCCATTACAGCCGATCTATTCTGAAAAATCTCACTGTGAAAACACAGGTGAAGTGAGCTGTCATTCCACCAGTCGTACGATTCTGTTACCATCTCACCGTGAAAATTTAGATGAAGATAGCGTGGAGTGAGCTGTCAGTGTCGTCCCACTGATGCTAGGTATTGATCAGGCATTACATTTACAATCATCGAGATTTTAATAATATTTTTGATGAAAATTCTATTGATAATTTTATATTATATCAGAGCTAGTATCTAAGTGTCTAAACATTACTATTTAGGGGGTTTTAAAAATAAAATATCAAAACAGAAATTCTGTCAGAAACTGGACGCTATGTTTTTTAATGCCTCAGGCGCGGGCGCTTCTCGCACGGACGATAAATAAAATAAAAAAAACGACATTGAGTTTCTAACTGAATTTCTGTTTTGCTATTTTATTTTTAAACCCCCAAAATAGTAATGTAACTAGCTCTGAAATAATATAAAATGACCAGTATAATTTGGATAAAAAATATATTAAAATCTCGATTATGATTGTAAATTAAACGTTGGTCAATCCCTAGCATCAGTGGGATGACACTGACAGCTCATTCCACGCAAGTCTTCACGGTGAGATTTCTACAGAATCGACCGGCTGATACTAGGTATTGACACTGTTGACAGCTCACTCCACGCTCACTTCACCTAAGTTTTTATTTTTTTTATTAGGGAAAGCAAACAATTACACATTAAGAAAAACAGAAAGATAGGATACAGAAATGATACAAATGTGAAATCAACCACGTTCTCCACAGATACACAGTGAGACAATTTGGTAAATTTAAAGACTAGCGTTGTAAACAATAAATAGGAGGAAAATTAATATTAAAGTACCAATAAATAAGAGGAAAATTAATATTAAATTTGGTAAATTTAAAGACTAGCGTTGTAAACAATAAATAAGAGGAAAATTAATATTAAAGTTTTCACGGTGAGATGGTTACAGAATAGCACTGTTGTTCTTTTGCTTGGAATGTTGTTTGACTCTAGTAGGTCGTTACAGGTCGTCAGAAGCCCGAAAGTCTGACAACCACTCAACTTACCAAGGGGTATTGTACTATCCAGTAAAGGTCCCGTCACGTAAAAAGAACGCTGGCCTGTGCCTGCGCACTGAGCGATTAGTTTAATTCCAGCCTATTCCAAAGTACTAAGTAGCTAGTAAAGTAGCCATTACTATTCTACAATAAAACAATTACACTTCTATTATAAAACAATAGCCTATAATATAGTCATTGTAAATTGTATAAATTATAATATTAGAATACATCCACTCCATGTCGTTTAGCGTTCTTTTTACGTGACGGGACCTGTAACTGGGTTGCGGAACTTACGGAGGTCAGATAGGCCGTCGTTAGACTGGAAGCCGACCCCAACATGGTTGAGAAAAGGCAAGGCAGATAATCATGTTTGTATACAACGTGTAACAGAATAAACGCAAGTCCTGAAATTAGTTTGCTCAAAATTGACTATACTGAATCGATTGTATTTTTTTTAATATTATGTATTTTGCAATACTGACGCCGTTTGAGCCAAAGAAAATTAAATCTTATTTCAAGGCAATAAGACTTAATTTTAAATGCATAAAGTAATGCTAGGGTCAACACAATTTTCTTAATTATAATAGTTAGCTTTAAAAAAAACTGTTGTGGTCATTGTATTATGCTTTTAACTCAATATTCTAATTGAGGTTTATGAGGTCTTGCGTTAATTATATGTTGTATATCGAAACTTTCTCTTTCTACATGTATCTAAACAAATTTAACACGGGTAAAACCCTATTCAGGTAAGCAGAGTGAGCCGTCGCGGGACGCCTGGCAGATGTGAAACATCGAAAACCATTCTTTCGTACTTATTTACTATAGAAAATAGTATAGTAAATAAGTATGAAAGAATGGTTTAATAAACGAAAATAAATATGGCTTAATCAAAAACGAAATATTCAGTTTTTTTTTACAGAAATAAATTATTTCATTGTATAAATTCAATCTCTTAGTATTGTATAATTGCATAGCACATATTGTGTGAGCAATATGTACCTACTATAAAGCTTACTGGGTTAGTCTTGCATTGACTTGAATGTGCCCTGGCGGCTGAGAGTATGTCATGCTCACTCTGGTGGTGGCGTGTGTATTGGATCATTGTGTTCCCTTCAAAATGGTCGAGCTGAATGGTGCTGATCCATACGTCATATTCGTGAACGGGCGCCGTCAGGGCGTCAGTAGGCACTGGTCATTTTATAGCTGCCACGGCTTATTTTAATTCCTGAATTGTTTTTATCTTCTTATTACGGACGCTTTTAACGTGCACGTCTTTCTACATCGTTCTCACATATAATTTCAACATAAATAATTGTGTAACCACTTTTTTTAACAGTATTTTGATTTAAAAGAGTGTCCATGGACTTTTTTGCCCGTTCTTCTCCATAGCATAGGTTCATCTTTCTGACTGACCGACCCCTTGACAGTTAAAAAGTGCCTGTAATTGGTTTATTTGAAATAAATGCTTTGAGTTTTGATTGTTCTTTATTTAAAATATAGCGTGGCGACGCGTCGCCACGGCATGCGTCGCCACGCCAGCAATCGGTTGTACGTACGGCTATAGATGTTTCACATCAAAACTGATTATGTTATATCCAGCAAGATAAATGACCCACCGACTTAAGGCTCCCAAAACAGGCGCGACGCGACATCGCGACGCTGCGCTGTCGCGCTGTTAATTTATAAAATTACATAAAGGCTCCCTTAAGCATTTTATAAAATAAATACTACAGGAATTTGGACTTGACCAATTAGTTAATTTAATAGCACGAAAGCGCAAATAATAACGATGAACCATTCGAGTGCAAATGTCATTGACCGATGGGCGATGATAAGCGGTTAACAAAATACTCATCACACAAAATTTATACCAATTTAGACCTGAGTATACCTACTCAGGTAGGTCAGGTTATTTGATAATAATTCATTTACTAACTACCGTTAGTAAATGAATTATTATCAAATATCGGTCTGATTTAAAATACAAGCGAATTCTCATAGGTGGTGAAAACCAGTTTTTTTACAATTCGTGGTATCGCCAAACAACATCTTAGTCATATACATCAGCGCAAGCGCAGCCTAACGGGACTTTAATGCAGCATTGCTCGTTAATGCGCAGTTTTCTACGCAATTTTGGGCGTAGGTTTAATGCATCGTCTGTAATTTCGTAAAAGTTTTTCCCTATAGGTTCAAGTTGATGGTTTAGCAGTACAGTTATCAACTGAGTCCTAATGGGCAAACGGCCATTATAGATTCAATTTCTATTCATCAGGTCATAGCATCTTCATTCGTCAAGGACCAATTTCATCACATCGACCTCTGCTGAATTTAGGGTTGCTGTCTTTTTTATACCAAATATAGTAGCTTCGAAGCCATTGTCTGTATAGTGGATGGCGAAAACCAAATAAAAATTGTAGTATTAAATTAAAGATTTTTTTTATGTCTCCAAAGTCTTAACTATTAACAAACTCTAAAAATTAATTATGGTTACAAAATACCTTTATTTCACCCTTTACGAGGGGCGTTCAATGTATTCTTCGTAGCAGGATGAAAAAAAAACGTAAATTCAATTAAAATTATTGAAGTTATACCTACTTCTTTTGGCGCGCTTGGAAAAAATTACGAGAGTAAAATTTTTACGATGCGCGCGCACACCGACAGCCAAAAACCGACATGATGAAGTTAGCTGATAACTGTCTCTCAAGTTTCCGTGAAAACTCATATTCAGAGTAGTTTCTCAAATGAGCTAACAGCTAATTTGAATTTGTTCATGTTATTTTAATCTTAAATATTTAATTTCTAAGCCTAATTCCAATTTCTCGTCAAGTAAATAGGATAATAATCTGTTTTTTGTATTAGATTCACATACCAAGTGCAAAATAAGTGTTTATAATTATATCAATGTGAATCGGTGACTTTTTTCACCGGATTTTTGATCGGATTTTTGCATTGTCATCTTGTTAGCAGGTACAATACTTACTATTTTACATGCTTTTAGTTTGTTTGCGTGCTTTAATTACACCAGCAATTAAATTGTTCATTTTTAATACGGCTACTTGTTGATGCCAATGACCTTTGAACGTAAACATAACCTTAGTTTGGTTTGGTGACAGAACGTCTTATTTTTCATCATCATCTATTCATCATTCATTCTAATCATCTTTTAAATTGCTGCCCCAACTACCTGCTCTCTTTTAAATTGTTTTCTCTTCCATATAAAAGTTATAATCATGATTATGACTCGCAGCGGCTGCGCCCGTGCTCGTTTAGAAGAGTCCAAACTCAATCCGGCTTTGAGCGAATTAAAGGCGTCAAAAGAGTACTGTGACCAACTAAATAGGGAAATAGATGACAATGAAAAGGTGCTCATTGATGCCCATGAATTGAATAGGAAGTTGAAAAATGAAATGGCTCAGATATACAAGGTGTTGTTTTGCATCCTCGTCAAATTCGAGGAGGTAACTATGCTAATGATTCTCGACACGAATCAATAATAAAATAAGTAGGTATTTATTTTTATTTTTTGTATTTTTCGGAAATCGGCATGTGTAGGGCCCGTGTGATACCGCCCTGTAACTGCGCTGTAACTGTAACGCATGCACACAGCGACATAGTCGTACGACACTGCCTACAGCTACGCAACGGGGCGATTTTGTTCTTTGAAAGTGGAGTATTCTGAAATACTGTCAAACTTAAATACCAAAAAAAACAAGTATGTATTAATTATTGAGCAGGATCGTAATTTTATTTGATTATTTATGTCTTTCATAACAGCCTCCTGAAATTTGACGGGGATGCAAAACAACACGTTGTATTATATTCAATACACTGATGCCATTGGAGCCCGGGATAAGCTCCAAGTTAGTGGATGGATTCAGCCAGTGAAGCATAGAGTAGGTACAAGCTCTTAGTCACCAACATTTACTTCAACTGCAGCTACACGAGGCTCAAAGTCAGATTACACAACTTGAGACTATCAGTCTTAACATCTCCGCCTCGCTGAATCAAAGTCTGTTCAATTAATTGGTGCCTATTGCCCATCAATGGTTTCTGCCATAAACCCCTCTTACACTATTGATTTGACAGGTGATGATGAATCAAGATCATGTAATTCAGTGTCAGTAGTCACCAGTAAATACAAACTAATAAAATATATTAAATAACTTTTTCTCAAACATGCTTGGAAATTTGAGCTTGGGGATTTGATTATCTTGACAACCTTCTTCGTGATAAATCTAAATTGCTGTACTGGCCAAATACATGCGAGCAGCGGCCGGCAAAAGCTGTATGAAAATCCATATCTGTCGTGGTTTTGCGACCAAATATATTACATAGTAAACTCATATCTATCGTGTAATTTAAAAATGGAATGATTTTTACTCCGAAACTTGGCAACGAAGGAGGTAACTTATCAAAGGTTTTATTGAAATTTCGAACTGGCTTGCAAACAGAAAGCTGTTTATTGAAAAAAAAAAACAAATGAACACTATTACCGTGCTTTAATGCGGGAAAAATTATTGTTGTTCGTAATTGATTTTGAAAAGTAATTGTACTTATTTTATTTTCCACGCATTATTTGAGATACAAGCCTTGGCCACAACTAGGCATTGATGGACTTACGAATGTGTGCCTCGGCTTCGCCTCGGCCCACATTAACACGTTCATCCATCTTAGATGCGTCTTTTGCTGGCCGCTGCAGTAATGTAGGTACTAAAGATTTGACATTAACATGACATTGCACAATTTGTTAAATAATGATAATCTATTTCTATTCCATTTAGTTGATACTAACAATTATGTTAGTAATAAAATGAATTTGACAAAAGATAGGTAAGTATACAATATAATATTCTTATGTAGGTACTATCTTTCTAGCTATCCCAAGAGACAGATAGCTGTGTCGCTATCATACTATTTTTCTATTTCAGCCAAAAATTTAGCTAAACAACTTGCTTCTTTTGAGCAATGCAATGACTTTTTGAATTATTCTGCCCATCATTTGGTCAAAATTAATGACAACGGTCATCATTTAAATATTTAAAATTACACATTAGGACAAAAGAGTCAGCATTTTGTAAAAATGTAACTAAGGCAAATAATAGAGCATTTGAAAGTATAAAAAAAATTAATAGTATCAACCTGCTGCATTCAAAACATTCAAGGGTTTTTGAACAAAAACTTAGAAATAGAGTTATTCCTAATAAAAAAAATTGTAGTAAAAATTGAATTGTAGTAATATAGATATTCTAAGCCAAATAAGTATAACTTCTTACGTGGGTACATAAGTACACACACACAAACACGTTTTTTTTTCAATGTAATCCCTCTTTACCTCAATGCATACATCTCGAAATTAACTTTTCAATACACTACAAAAATTAAATTTCCTCTTTCTCTGAAAAATGCGCATTTATTGCCACGTTGAGCTCGTCGTCGATGGAAAATCGTTTCCCGCGAAGGCTTTTTTTCAAATTAGGGAACAAATAATAATCACTAGGGGCTCGGTCCGGGCTATAGGGCGGGTGGTTAATTTCTTCGAGACCACAATCTCACACAACAGCATTGGAAACACGCGCCGCGTGGACCGGGGCGTTGCCGTGAAGGAGCAACACACCGGCGGTGGTCAGTTTACCCCGTCTTTTTTCCTGTAAATTTCGTAAAGTGGATGCGTAGGATGCTGCGTTTATGGTTTCACCTTTTTTTTGTGTACTCAATCAGCAAAATTCCCTTTGAGTCCCAAAACACTGTGGCCATGATTTTTGCGGCAGACGGAACGACTTTGAATTATTTAAGGGCACAGTACCCTTCTTGTGCCACTGCATGGACTCCTGCTTACTTTCAGGGTCATAATGATGAACCCAAGTTTCATCTTCAGTAACAGTTCACAGTGATCGAAAATACTTGATGGAATTTCACCACAGAGCTCTAAAAATCTCTACAGCACTCGATTCGCACTTGTTTTTGAGGCGCCGCCCGCCGTGAGCATTCGCGGCACCCATCTTGTACTGACTTTTGAAAGGTAAAGAAGGTCATGAAGAATAGTGTGCACGGTACCAATGGAGAGGTGAGTCATCTCTGCTATCGTTTTCATCTTCATTCGGGCATCCTCCGGTATAAGCTTCTCAACTTTTTTCACGTTTTCTTCCGTATAAGTAGTAACCGGGCCGCCCGAGCGAGTGTCGTCTTCAATAGGTACTTTCTCTGCCCGTTTTAAATTTACTTGACCACTTTTGAACCGTAGATAACGAAGGTGCAGAAACTTTATAAACAGCCACCATCTCCTCGTATATAGTTTTTTAACTTTATCCTTGTTTGGTAAGGAATTTAATAACAGCGCGTTGCTCGATTTTCTTCAACATTGTCTCGTTAGCCATTCCAGTTGTCGTTAACTAAGGATACCTAGTAAAGTAATGATCACAACTAGGTATATGAAATTTGACCTATATAAGTACCCTTGGATAATGTAATTAGGTAATTAATTAATTAGTCAAATTACCCACACCATTAGTAAATCACCCTCATACCGAGAGTACATTGAACGCCCCTCGTACGAGATTAATACTGGCCCTATTGCGCTCATCTCGCCATTTTGTATTAATCACTGAAAATATTCGCCTAGTAATAGCTGAAGTTGCTGGTACCTATAGAAAGAAGAAATTATACTATTTTGAAAATATAAGAAACGTCAGAATAACTGAGCAACAAACGTTGCCATTTTTCAGCAGTAGATTCATCCACACATTTTTGGTCAGAAAGAGCAATAGCTAGAATTTTATTAACCTGATTTATTTCTGAATACAAATTTCAAAAACAGATTACTGCTGCGTTTTGTTTTACACTAATTTTAATACAATAATGTTATTAAAATTTTCATCGAAAATATAGGACTTAGTTTCGTCTAAGTACCACGTTTAATTTTATTTGTATAGTAGAATACTATATTATATAGTAGGATTGGTAACCCTAGCTGAATCACAGTAGAGGTCATCTAATAGACTGTCATGCGGTCCTGATCGAATATTGGACCATATATCATTCAAACGGTGCTTTTTTTTTTTTTTTTTGAGGATGGGAAATCATCAAATGACTCCTCCCGCTCTGGGTGGAGCGGAAGGGAGTGTCAGACTCTTACTGACTAAAACCCACCCGTGTTCCTTCCTTGGCCCTTTATGTTCCGGGTCAGCGGTACCCCTTTTGGATGATCCCGCTTTCCCGGCAGGCTTGGGCCCTAGTGGGCCCCCTCTATGATGCTGACATCTCTTTGAGGCGCGCGTGGAACACGTACGCGCCGTCCAGCACGGGCCTGGTCCTGATCGGACGGTGAGCTACCCATTACTCACCGCCCGCAGGCCCGCGCCTACGGTGGCCGGGAGTCATCACGCGGCTCCCGACGCCCGGAGCGTCCACCGCGGCGGCTTGGACGGGAGACTCTCTCCCTCTCCCGTCCCGCCACCTCCTTCGCTAGCATGACTGCTTCGCAGAAGGAGGCGACTGCCTCCCACTCCCCCTCGCCCCGGACCATGGCTTGAACCAAGGCCGGGCGTGAGAGATCGCCGCCGCTGCCGATCGCCTCTACGAGGACACGGCTTGTGGTAACCGCAGAAGATGTACCACCTGATATCCTCTTGAATGGCGTAATCAATTAGGTAGTGATTAGAATCGACATATAAGTTGCACAACTCTTCTTCACGTCTCGATTTTACTCAAATTTTGCCCTACTACAATGTAGCAACCTATGCAGCGCTGTGATTGGGTTTGTTTAAATCCTGGAAGGTGCAGGTGGTTGTGCTTGGTTGGCCAAGCAAAGGAGATGGATGACCTAGCAAGACCATCGCAATGGCTCGGGGATTATGGTAGTGGGGTGTTTAGGAGAGGAGCTTATCAGCGTTTTGAAGCTGGTATTTAGAACATGATTCGGTTACACTAGAAGTACGGATATCGTGAAAGCTGTAGATAGTCTGTATGCCACCCAAAATCTAGCATAGAATGAAATGGTACCTATATTTTGCTGGACGACTTAGCCTTCCTATAGATAAGCCAGCTCCCGTCCAACGATGTTGTTATTAAATTCTAAGTATATTATGCATGACTGATGGATTACTGATTGGCTATCCAGCGACAAGCATTTAAAAATGTGATCGTAACTAGATAAGTATTTTCGTGAATGTAGTGTAATCTCCATGCATCATGCAGTAGATTTTTTATTAATTTCGCGCGAAATGAAGTAAGCATCCATTTTAGTTACATTCAACATTAACAAAATACGTACCTACATCGCTAGTCACACAGCGTAGGTTTTTACTTCTATTACCTGAATCTACTATACTGTCTATACTAATCATGTCATGTTCGTGAACGGGGGCCGCCAATAAGGACTGGTCATCTCTTAGCTGCCACGGCTTATTTTAATTTAATATTTGAATTATTTTTATCTTTTTATTACGGACGCTTGTAACATTCTGCATCGTTCTCACGTGCATAATTTCAATATGAAAGATGTAACCAACATTTTGTTACCATATTTTGATTTAAAATAGTGTCCGTGGAGCTTCTTGCCCGTTCTTCTCCATAGGGAATGGGCAACTAGTTTCATCTTTCTGAACGACCAACCTCTTGACAACACAAAAGTGCCTGCATTTGGTTTATTTTTTAAATAAATGTTTTGAGTTTGAATATAATAAAGTTGAACGGTTTGTTTGTCGCGCTAATATTTGGGCGCTAATCGCTAGAGAGTAGTGGTGGCGCATTGCTAACAGCCGCGACTTAAGAGCTGCAGGTCGTAGGTTCGAACCCAACCAGGCGTCCTTTACTTTGTGTAAATTATTTCATCACCATTGCTTTCAAGACGGTGAAGGAAAAACATCGACCAACCCGCATTCGGCCCGCGTGGTGGATTACGGCCCACTCCCTCTCATCGAGAGGAGGCCTGTGTCCCAGCAGTGGGAACATTATAGGCTGATTATGCAGATCTCTGGAACTACTAGTCGGATTTGAAAAAATCTTATTACTATTGGCTCGAATTTTGAGGCTATTCAGTATCACGCTACAACCCTTAGGAGCAATTGAGGAGTAATAAGAAATAAGAAGTCAGCAAGAACGCTAAGCAAAACGCAGTAATAGCGATGGCGGGTGATGCAACGCCGACGTGACGCGGTCGGTGGTCGGAAGAACAAGAAATTTCACGCGGACGAAATCAGTGGCAGGAACTAGGAAGTGTATCTGATGGATTTTTTAACAAAAGAGGAGCACTAATCATACCTACTTAAAATCACGCTTCTCAAATACAATATTAATGAGAGCCACCTTGAAACAGCGTTTGGCATAATTGACAAAACAAAATTATGCTTCTATGCCAAGGTCACCTTATCTTGTACTAGCCAGCAGCAAATTAGTGTCATTTGAACGGAAACTGGTCAAGTAGACTGATAACAAGCACTTTGTAGAATATAATTTGTGCAGTATCAGTGATTCATTGTTTCCCAAGCCCCGGGCATTTTAAAACAGGTGGCAACAAGTACGTCGGCTAACCATGCCTACCAACCTCTATTTATGGAATAAATACCTGCTTTTGGTCAATAGGTATATTGTAATTAGTTTGTAATTCAACGTAATATTGACTAAGTTATTTATTTTGTAGTCCTAGAAGTTGAAAGCAGGTAGCATGGTAACTTAATCACTGAGTGAAATTCCAGAATTTTGAAATTAATCGTAATAAATTATTTTAAGACCTAGATTTTCACTGCCAAAGAAATATTAGCATTCATACATTCTAAATTAAAGAAACTTCCAGTAATGCGCGATAGCGTCAGAACGACCAGAGGCAGGCGACAGTTATTTACTTGTACAGACGCCAGCAGGTCAAGCTACCCGAAACTGTCAAATTTTCCCAATCAACCTTGAACCTTAATGCTTTAGCGATAAAGTTGAAAATCTATTAAAGAAATTTGACAGATTGTAGTAGCTTGATGTGCTGGCGTCTGTACATTCAGAATTCTTTCATCAGTCATCATTATGTTTCTACAAAACATTATACATACGTGGGTCACACTGAAAGTTTTTATAAAATAAAAAAACGGAATGGTGTAGAAGCCTGTTAATATTTTTATTGCTTTTCGAAGTCGTCTCCGTTCCTTTCAAAGCACCGTCGCATGCGATGGAACCATTGACTGAAGCTCATCCGGGACAATTGGTAAACAATGACATACCATTTTTTTTTTAAATGTACATCATCTCGCAGTTGGCATTGAGATGCCGTCACTGCTTAACCGGTGTTTCTTGTGGTGCCTTTGAGCTAACCCAAAGCCTCCAGCCAGGGGGACATATACCAATCTGCAGTAACAGTACTTTTATCTTCTAGGACAATTGTTGCAAAATGACCCGTCCGTTCAAAGAATGAGGCAATCATATTTTTCTCTTGACTTCTGCCCTTCTTTACCTTTGTCGGCATATCTTCGAATCCATTACGCAGATTGTCTTTTGGTTTCGGGTTCGTAACAATAAATCCAACTTTCATCACCTGTGACAATGTCATATACAGCATTCGAGTCACCTCCGTCATAGTTTTAAAGCATTGAGCGGCACCAATCCAAACGACGGCGTTTTTGATCTTCCGTCAAATTATGAGGTATCCATTTAGTACAAAGCTTTCTGACGCCTAAATGTTCATGTAACACTTTTTGTACTTGACTCATACCAATGCCTAAAGCTGCCCGAATCTGTTGATGTCACCCTTCTATCAGCTTCTATCATTAGCCGCACAGCACTCACGTTATCTTCAGTAGTCGCCGTAAAAGGACGTCCTTCTCGCGAATCATCAATGAGTTTGCTTCGACCACGTTTAAACTCATTAAACGAGTAGTAAACAATGGCACGGGATGGGGCTTCGTCATGAAATGCTAATCTAAGTCTATCGTAGCATTGTTGTTGAGTAAGACCGCAACGAGTCGTAATAAATCATTGAACGAATTTTTTCTCTAGACAAATCCATTTCGACGCACGATAGACACTTTTTAAATTGCCGTCAATTTGTAAAAACGTATGACCTATGAATTCATTACATATCTACAGATTCGCAAACAGTTCCTAATTCTAAAATTAAATAAATTTTTTATCGGCTCCTTTTCTTACTGGCCTATTCTAAAAACTTTCAGTGTGACCCCAGTACATTCATCAAGGATCATTTAGTTTTAAAGCTGCCTATAACTTAGAAAAGGATTATAATTTTAAACATAGTACGCAGGCAGGAGATTTGGCTTCTTTAAATAAATGATAAAAATAAATGAACAACATACCTGAGGCTAGCTATTGTAACAAACAGAACCACCTTCATTTCCAAGTGTATATGAATGATTATTACTCAACCTATAGGACCACAATACTGATAGCAAAAATGATGATATCAAAGGACTGATATGAGCACACTGAAATGGTTTTGAAATTTCAATGTTGAAGAAACATATTGGAAATATGCGAAATGATTTGCAATAGTTGTGACAACCAGGCTTTGCAGTTATACATAGATTAAAATATTATATGGACAACTCCAAGCCTAATTAGTAATTACTACTGTCACAGGAGGCGATAAGGTGCATTTTCGCACGACGGCATTTTGTAGGCGATAAAAAGGCAGCTTTATTCACAAAGGAGTGCACTTCTTCATGTATTGTAAACTATGATATGATTGTTGTAAATAATTAAGAATACATTAGCTAAGTGGAGTGGATGGATTTAGCCATAATGATAAAGTCATTATACAAATTAGAATGTTTAGATGGATGAGTCGAGTGACGAGAATGGATATAGAAGAAATTACAAGTGCTGCAATATGCAAAAAACCAAAGAAAATTTGAATTTAGCGGGCTACAACACTGAGGATCCACCTTAAAAGTGGCGCAAGTTACAGAAAAGTTGAAAGGGAATTGTTTGTCTAGATATGAGCATGTGATGAGGGGGGATGACAGGAATGTGATTAAAAGAGCGATGAATATAAATGGTTTCTAACTCATAAACCGCACACTTTCTGACTAAGTTTTTGTAGCATTATTTATCCAACCAATTTGTATTGCTCTAATTAGTTCTGGGTTTTTTGCCGACTGATTGCAGTCATTCAGTATTAGTATTGCTAGGTAAAGAGCTATCTTTAAAGAATTAGCTTTAGAAATGTTTTCATGTTGGGTGCAGTAGCTTTTGCAAGAATGATTCACTGCAAAATGAATTAACTACAGAATCACACCTGTTTTTCTTGTAGGGTGTATACACACCCATAATATACCCACATTTCGCCACCAACCACAAACTTATTCTTGTTAACAAAAAAGTATAAGTTTATTCAATTGTTTTTCCAAGAAATTATTTCTAGTGATATTAAGCTTTAAGGTATCCAGTTGTGTTATTTTTTACACCGATAATATATATATAGTATAGGTACTTACAGACATAATTTATGGTTCTTCTATAAATTTGCATTTTGTTTGCATATGGTTAGGAAGTTTCTCGGGACGATTGAAGTTTAAGCTACGCTTGCCGCGGTCGGTTCGTGGATGGGTGAACATCCATTACATATCGAGACCCTTCCATGCCTCGGAAAGAACGTTAGTCGTTGGTCCCGGCAGTCATTCGTAGATCTTTGCAAGGTATTCAGAGGCCCAAAGTCGGGCAACCATTCTTACCAACCATTATTGTTCCTGGGTAATGGAGGTCAGATAGGAGGTCGCTCCATATAAAATTCTGGTATTCAGCTGCTGGGTTAAACTGGAAGCTGACCCCAAAATATTTGAGAATAAGGCTAGGCAGATTAGGGCACGCCACGATAGCGGCGGTAAGACCCCTCTTTGAGGAGTGGCTAGAGAGGCGTCACGGCGTCCTCACCTACCGCCTGACGCAGGTCCTCACCGGACACGGAAGTTTCGGGAGGTTCCTGCACATCATCAGGCGGGAGGAAACGCCCGGGTGTCACCATTGCGATGATCGCCCCGAGGACACGGTGGAGCATACGGTGGGGGCCTGCCCTGCATGGGCGGAGCACCGCCGTGTCCTCGTAGAGGCGATCGGCAGCGGCGGCGATCTCTCACGCCCGGCCTTGGTTCAAGCCATGGTCCGGGGCGAGGGGGAGTGGGAGGCAGTCGCCTCGTTCTGCGAAGCAGTCATGCTAGCGAAGGAGGTGGCGGGACGGGAGAGGGAGAGAGTCTCCCGTCCAAGCCGCCGCGGTGGACGCTCCGGGCGTCGGGAGCCGCGTGACGACTCCCGGCCACCGTAGGCGCGGGCCTGCGGGCGGTGAGTAATGGGTAGCTCACCGTCCGATCAGGACCAGGCCCGTGCTGGACGGCGCGTACGTGTTCCACGCGCGCCTCAAAGAGATGTCAGCATCATAGAGGGGGCCCACTAGGGCCCAAGCCTGCCGGGAAAGCGGGATCATCCAAAAGGGGTACCGCTGACCCGGAACATAAAGGGCCAAGGAAGGAACACGGGTGGGTTTTAGTCAGTAAGAGTCTGACACTCCCTTCCGCTCCACCCAGAGCGGGAGGAGTCATTTGATGATTTCCCATCCTCAAAAAAAAAAAAAAAAAAAAAAAAAAGGCTAGGCAGATTGCAGATTGATAGGAAGTTTCTAAATGTATGTTTATTTCTTATTTTTACATTATAAAAACAGCATACCAACAGTTTTATTTAAATGAATACTTATTTAAACCATCCAAAATTCTTGAGACTTGTTTTCTAGTTCTAACTTTAGAGTCAAGGTTATTATGATTGAGACAACATAAAAAGAGACAAACATTGTTTGTCTGAATGTGTGATGTTAGGACAAATAACATGGATAAAGACATTGCAGTGGTTGAAAATATAGCATCGTATAATCTGTGTACACACACAGACGTATAATCTGTGTACTCTGCTATATTTACATCTATATAATTTGTAGAATTGACACGGGTTTTAAAGAATATTAAAGACTTATTATAGTGTAGGATTTCTAGTTTAATTGGTTTGTCGATGTAAGTGCATAAACCTTATTAGTAATCGAACATCTGCCTATGTGCTTTACCCTATTCTCAAAAGTTGGAATGATTTTATTTTATTTGGCGACTTTGTAACCGGAAAATATAATAACGAATGTTGATTTCTGGCAGAGCCACAGTCATAGTAAGTTTTCTTTAAAGCAGTTTCATGAGAGCAATCCTATTAAGGCGAAAACGTCAATTAAAATTTTCTTACGTTTTTGCAATTTGCAGTTCAGTACCGTGTTGTATTTTATATTATTTATTCGGGAAAACAAACAATTACACATTAAGTATTACAATAAGATACCTAGTTCCAACCACATTCTCCAGACACAATGAGACAATTTGGCAAATTTTAAGACTAGCATTGTAAACAATAAAAAGCGGCCAAGTGCGAGTCGGACTCGCCCATGAAGGGTTCCGTAGCGTTTAAAAAAAAAACTACCCGCTAGATCTCGTTCAAACCAATTTTCGGTGGAAGTTTACATGGTAATGTACATCATATATTTTTTTAGTTTTATCATTCTCTTATTTTAGAAATTACATGGGGGGGGGGGGGGGGGGGGGGGGGGGCATTTTACCACTTTGGAAGTGTCTCTCGCACAAACAGTTTAGAAAAATATGACATATACATATACATGAAACCTCAATAATATCATTTTTGAAGACCTATCCATAGATACGCCACACGTATGGGTTGGATGAAAGAAAAATATTGAGTTTCCGTTCTAAGTATGGGGAACCCCCAAAATTTATTGTTTTTTTTCTATTTTTGTGTGAAAATCTTAATGCGGTTCACAGAATACATCTACATACCAAGTTTCAACAGCATAGTTCTTATAGTTTCGTAAAAAAGTGGCTGTGACATACGGACGGACAGACAGACATGAGGAATCCCTAAGGGTTCCGTTTTTTGCCATTCGGCTACGGAACCCTAAAAAGAGGAATATTAATAGTAAAGTATCAACAAAACATAAAGCTGTGAATAGTGCCGCTTAAGTGGAACAACACTGTCACATTAATTTATCAATATGTTAAGCAAAAGAGTCTAAAATTTCTATGCGGTAAAGCAATCAGATCCAAACAGCAGAGATTCCTATTAAAATTGCTTGTAAGGCGACGAAGAGGTGCACGCAAGCACATATGTTGATCTTAATATGATTCGTGGCCGTATCAAATATTTATTAATAGAACTATAATCTTAAAAATCATCAATACATCTCACTAAGTTCATATTACCCAACTAAATGACTATTTCATGAAGTCATGACATTTAAGGTCAATACTAACTTAAAGAGTTGCTGATTCTAATGATTATAATCTTGTAAGGGCAAATTTGTTACAGTCGCAAATCATATTTTAATCAATACAACCTGATCCTGACCTGCAAATTGCAAAAATTTTTAGAAAAATTGAATTTCGCGGGCTACCTTAGCGTACCTACCTCTCTTAAGTTGTGACTGTCACACAAGATATGCAGATACATCTCAAAAGCCTTACAAGTAGTTTATCATTCTTAAAATCGCATGATTTTGGATGAGTGAGTGTCTATAACACATTGAAATTTACACAAATATGATAAATAGAATCCATGAGCGAATCAAAGTACATGCACTTACACTTATAAAACTTATTATTTAGAATTTCATCTAGTAGTAACTTTAATGTTGCTGCAGTTGGTACTTAGTTTAAGCTGTTTTGAAAACTTGTCATAATGTACTTCTTTAAAAGCATTCTAATAATGTGAGAACAATAACAATGTAGTGTAGAAGAAAAAGACTTGTTTAATAATCTAAACTAATTCATAAAGAGGTCAAATTGTATAATTATACTTCCTAATATTCTAAAGAGGTTTCAAATTTGTTTGTTTGAAAGTTTGTATGTAGAGAGGAAATCTCTGACACTAGCGGTTGTATTTGAAAAATTATTTTTGCATTCGACAACCTAATTCTCGAGGAAGGCTTAGGAGCTGAGCAAAAAGAACGCTAAGTGAATATAAAGTATTCGCGCGGGCTGGTGATGCAATGAAGTGGGTGGGGTGAAGAAGAGATTTCACATGGACGAAGGCCGACACTAGTTTGTTTGTAAAAGGCAGTCTTTGGAAGTACAGATCCGATTCTAAACATTCTTTCACTGATAAAGTGCTACACCATTGCGGAGTGTTATAGGATATGTCTTATGATAAAACACACTAACAAAGTCACAACCAGAAGCTAGTAATATATATTGTTCTAATACTTCCACATAATTAAAGTTTTAAAGAGGCCTAACTACTTAGAACGTTAATTTTATTATGTGTTTTCGTCTGCTATAAGAAACTGAAAATAATTAATGTTGTGCAATTATTTTGTGATGCAACACACAGCAGGCAACAAGCAGTAATTTTAGTGGTCGATCATCTGTAGTTCCTAGTAAAATGTTTGATGATGCAACTGATCATGTAATTTGATAGCAATTAATTTTTTAAACAATACCATTTCAGTTTAAAGAATTTTGCTGACACAAATTCGCACATAAAACTTATAATACAATGAAAATGTATGGTTGAATGTCTCACAGCATCGATAAACGCTGCACTGAAGTGATGTTCTTAGTAAAAAATGTTTTTATTATAAATCTAAAGCTTTTGCTTTATTTTGTTGAATTTCTACAGCTCCAGTTAATCTAAACATGTTAACAGAAACAAAAGCTGTAGAAAGACTTATATTGATAACACACACAGTAGCTATGAATAAAATAAATAGATATTGTGCTCCTGAGCTCGGTCTTATTTATTCATATATATTATGGCATAGAAAATAACCGTTCAAAAAGTTTAAACAATAAGTTGTACTCACTCCTTCAGTCGCAAACTTGTTTCCATAATTCAATGCAGGTTTAATCTCTCATATATTATGTTAGGATGTTAATAGCACGACACAGTCAAAAACTTGTTGAGCACTACCTACGTTCAAAACAAAGCAAACAAAGTGAATGCAACTCAACTGCAATGGCTCACGATGTCTACATGTCTAGTCTGTCAAACTTATAATGTATAGTGAAGATACAGGTATTTGAAAAATAGTCATTACACATTTACAGCGTAACAAAAATGTTTTCTTTTACGTTATTTATGGCATAGACAAGGAGAGCAATGCTAAAGAACCAAATATTGACCACTGACAGTTGTCAAATGCATTTTCTTTCGCTTGGGTTACCAGTGTACAAAATTAAATTGTATAGCCGGGGAAACGGATAAACGCAAGAGCTTAGGAATCGCACTAAAAATAAAAAAAATTATCACAAAAACTACAATCCAATCCAAAAGAACTTTTGAGTTTGAGAGCGCGCACATTCGCTCGCTGCCGCTGGTGAGAGTAGCTAAGTAACGATAGATTTGGATAAATTTTATCCAAACTTACTGGAGCTTGCGTGGTCGCCCTCTAACGGGCGACCGGGTAACCACTCTGGGTTGCTATGATTATAATTAAACTTCTGCCGCACACTATATTTGTTAATTATAAAAAATGTTCTAATTCAATATATTAATGGCAATGTCAATAATTGATAATAAAAATATGAATCCATCACTTTGGAAACGTTTGTCTTTTTAAACGGTTATAATATTTAGATTGCCCTGTTTGTTTTTTGGGTCCAATTTATTCATTGAAATTTTACCCCCTTCCTGTTGATAGATTGATCTGTTATTTGGTATACACCGTAGACAGAGGTATACACCTTTCGTTCTGATGATAATACAATTGCACCACAGACATATAAATAGTATATGTCTGTGAATTGCACATATTCAGTATCATTGTAAATAAACGTAGACAGAGAATGCTATAGACAAATTGATGTGTTTTGTCGCATTCACACAAGAAAAAGAGCAAGTTACGCCGATGTCGTGTAAAGAAATGAGACAGAACGATGAGATTTTTTGTTTCACGGCGCGTGCCACGATTTTGACGGTTTTAGCATACTACTTTGCTAAACAAATTTGACAGATAGTTATCGTCTTCTTGTAAAATTCAGTTTTATGTGCTTTACGTTTAGTAATTTATGTTATTTTATGCTGTGAACAATTTAGCCTTAATATTTTAACCATTAAATAAAAAAATCATGGTGCGGTGTAGCGATCTAAGGTGTAAAAGTGATAGGTGGAACGAAAATGCCAGACTTGTCCTTTCATTCGTAAGTATAGCACTTTTTATCAGTAACTAGGCTATCAATAACATTTTACTGTGTTCATACATTGTGAATAATGTACCCTAGACGTAAATTCATCGATAAAAAGCACAAAATTAACATTATTAAATTCTAACCTAAGAATTTTGGTGTTGCCAATTTTCCATAAATTATTGCCCACTTTTATGGGAAATATGTATTCTGTAGTGTGTATCCTAATCCTAAATAATATTCTAATGTAAATACGAAATTGAGTTTATTTGTTGGTTTGTTTGTTACGCTTTCCCGCTAAAACGGTTTAACGGATTTGGATGAAATTTGGCACATCGGTAAATTACTTGGGTTAGGACATAGGATACTTTTTATCGCAATATTCTCACGGAACCGAGACACATGCGGGTAAAATCGCGGGGCGCAGCTAGTTAATTTTATATCTGAAAGATTAATGGCTTGTTGCAGTTTTCCTGAATATGATAATTTACGTCGGAATTGGATCGTAGCTACAGGACGAACAGATTGGACACCAAAACCGTCATCAAAAATTTGCAGCAGACATTTTAATAAAAAAAATGTTAAATAAAAAGAAGAAACTAACACTGCTATTACCGAATACAGTACCTATTCTGCTAAATATTCAGTTAATAACATATTAAGTTTCGATACAGGTTTTATATGTTTTTTATATAAATGTTCAGTGTTTTTAAAACTGTTATATACAATTATCTGTTGCGAACTATTATTTTGTACATTTTATGTGCAATAAATGACTGAGACAGGCTTATCTTAAACTCTGAACGCGATTCAAATATCGATCAAGAATTTAAAATATCTTTTTCCGTAAACAACATCTTCTTACATCTATTTTGTATTGACGTCTTAAAGATAATATTTTTTTTTTGGAATCAGAGGCCTGTATTCCATCATCTTCCTCCATCAGTTTACATGAAGAAACGAATATGGAAATTGAAAATAATTTAAGCATTCTTGTGAGTACAGTATATTATAATAATTTGTAAGTACAAGTATTTGTACTTACAAATTACTATAATATACTTATTGAAATACGTTATTGACGGACAATTAAGGACAATAACGTGTAAAATCAATAAAAGCTAATTAAAAATAAACTTGTTGTATTATTTACTCACAAAGCCAGATACTACTATCATCTAAGAAAATGTAGGTATTTAGAATCACATCATCATCATCCATCGTCACTCTCTCCTGCTTTTGAGGGGTTGGGGGAACATGCTTAGTTCATGCAAACGTAATAAGTACCAAAATAATTTGTAAATCAAACATATTCCTATATCTAGGAATCTGTAGCTAGGGTGTATTTATTCCGATTGTATTACAGAATATCTAGGTTCCCAAATATGTATTTTGAACGGACACTGATTTAAAGACGATTTATGAGAAAAATAAATTTTCTATAGACATTTTAAATTGTGGGGTAAGTTTTTCCTCACACGGTAGCCCTAAATGTGTGACGTATTTTTGTTTTGTCTCTTTCTGCGACACGCTTTGCAGGCGTCTATAGCATTCTCTGTCTACGTAAATAAAAGATGGCTGGCTCTGTGGCTGCCGCCACAAAATGGCGGATGACATATTTTTTCACTTCCCCCTATGGAGGTTAGAGACAAGGAGAACTATCTCTGCGTATAAAAAGTGTCCGTCAAAATGTGCTACATAAGGGTGGCGCTACAGTAGCCACCGGGTAAATTATTTTTAGGTTATGTTTACAAATTATTGTTGGACTACGTTAATTGTTAAGGTGTGGTATATTGGATTATCACTAACTACTCTAGTCACTACAAATATTAAATTTTCTGACTCGGCATACTTCAATCCGTTAATTTTCTAACTCCGATACTGTAGTCCGATAACAACTGCTACATTTATACCACACAATTTGCCTACGCTAGCGCCATTTTGGAGGGGTTTTGAACTATTATTTATTGTTTAAGTTGGACATTTTTTCAACTTTCTCCCCATAAGAGATAGTTCTCCTTGTCTCGACCCTCCATACTTCCCCCTCAATATGGGTATTAAACGAAAGGGCTTGCCTAGTTGAATACCCCACGATTTTATTTTTGAGCCTGATCAATGCCCTTTATTGATGAGGAGAGTAGTGTGATGTGTATCTAAGACCTACCTTATTATTTTTTAGCTTTTAGTACATTATCTACATCATTATTATCTTTTTGTTTTGAGAAAACTGACTGTGAATGTCAGTACCATGCAGGCTAGATTGAATAATTATATGACTTTGTAGATGTCTGGCAGTTTTGAATATTATATAAATGTCCTATGCAAATGTTCTGCAGATCAGGTAGCGTCATGTGACGGGTCGTTGAGCACTCTAAAATAGGATTGAGCTACACGTTGACTGATGCATGCATGACGCATGCCGTCTGATAGGAGAGGTCAACTCAAAGCTGTAATGGCTCTATCTTCAAAAGGTCCTTCTAGACATAGCCCTGCATTGTTAGACTCACATAAAATCCTAATAACATAATAAATAGACTTTAAAAAGAGACCATAACCTTTGAGTTGGTTTCGCATTCCTTCTCAGGGCTCAGTCAGCTAAGAAATGTCGGCGCTATCTAGTTTTAAAATATTGACGTGTAAAAGTGTCTTAAAAGATCTACTTACAGAAACAAACATTTCATTTCATTACATTAAAAAAAAACCGTTTAACTTAAAATAAAAATAGCTAAAAAATTACTTATGACTGAGTTATGAAGGTTGGCTACGTTGTAGACAATTTTGGCATTCGGAAGACTAATAAAAATATTTTTTTATCTCTCTAATGTTTTTAAATTGTATAATGAGCATCCACACCAAAGTTACGTTTTGTGGATTAACGATTGCAAGTGTTCGTGGGCAACAACAACAACGGACAACAAAAAGTTATTTAAAACAAAATTACTAAAAGTCAATCAAATGGCTATCATGTTACAAAATGTTGCCTGACAAAATGTAACTTTGGCATGCACCTCTAAAATACGTGTTTGTCATATTATTATTATTTAGATTTTTGCTCTATCATTTTCTTTGTTGGAAACCACTAAATCATACAAATATAATGTGGTGTTGTTAGGGCAGAAACTGTGGGCAAGAACCACGCAAGAATTTATAGTAGTAACGCCATCTGTTGGATTTATTACAAACTATCAACTTAGCATGGTCACCATGAGATTCAACAAGTTCCCGCGATAAATACATGCGACTCAATACTTACCTAATAAGGGGCTTAACCCAAACCACAACCAGCTTGTCCATTGTGGTCTTCCCACCAGCGAACCACTTCATCGAGGCCCGTTTACTCCACAAGGGATGGCCCCTTTGCGTGTAGTTGCTTAGGTTATGGAAGTCTTAATTTATTTAGGCACAGGAATGACCGGTTCAGCAGCTATCAAGCAAGCTCTAAGTTTGACCTGCAAGAAGCCATGCAAAAACTTACCTACCTACAAGTTTTTTTTATGTTGGTGTGCTTTATTTGTTTTTAAGCGTCACGTTAAGCGCAAAAAATGTATTTTCTTTCATTTTTTTACTTTCAAGGGACATTAGCAACATTGTTGTATGTACAGACGCCAGCACATCAAGCTACAATCTGTCAAATTTCTTTAATAGATTTTCAACTTTATCGCTAAAGCATTAAGGTTCAAGGTTGATTGGGAAAATTTGACAGTTTCGGGTAGCTTGACCTGCTGGCGTCTGTACATACCAATGTCATGCGTTATTTCTTTGCTGGTAACATGTTAATAACATGGTGTTGCAGTGTTCTGTGTTTCTGGCAACAATTTTTTATGGACAGTCAACAGTTGGCAGGTAAAATTGTTGTCCACACAGCACGGCGTTTGTCTATCTATCTTCTAATTTTATTTTATACATTATCTACTTAATAAAAATGAAATTTTCGTTGGTAAGCGCATCACTTGAGTTGGTACGGCTGCACCGATTTGGCAAAGTTTTGTTTTAAAATGATCGCGATGGTCTGAATAAAATAATTACATACGGGAAGAAAATTTGGAAAGTATCCCGGAACATTAGAAATTCGGGAAAAACTGAAAGTGCTTTTTAACCCTCGATGGAAACAGAGGGTGTTAAAAGTTTAACGTGCGTATCTGTCTGCGGCATCATAGATCCCAAACGGCTGAACCGATTTAGATTTTTTTTTATTTGTTTGAAAGGGATAGAAGTTTAGCCGTTTGAATATTATCAGCTCTTTTCTAGGTGATGAAGGGATGTGAGCATCTTCCTTAGGTCTGATCGAGTCGAAATTTGGTAGTTACCTATTCTATTACTTCAATGGTATTAGAAGAATATAGTAACCTTGAACTGATGCTGCATCACCTGGAATTTGCAGGATATCCAACTCACTCACCAACTTACTGCAGAAGTATCGTCTTTGCGCTCATTGGAATGGTCTCAATGAATAGGTTATAGATAGACGGTGATCTGATTCTGATGATGGAGTAGCAAAGAGAAGGATAAATGAGTAAACTAGCTTCACTGTGTGCTATTAGTAAGTTTAAAAAATGTAAAAAAAAAAGAAAAAAAAAACATAGAAACAATAAATAAATATAATATTTAGAATGAAAAAAAACTCCGACCAAAAAAAAAACCGCAAAAAATATAAAAATAATATATTGTATTTTTAATTTTAAAAACTTTTATTTCTAAGGGGACTTGAAATTTGGACAAGGCAACGTCTGTCGGGCCAGCTAGTATTCGAATACAATTACTTTTATCGTTGCAATGTCATTTAGGTACCTAGTTATGAGTAGGTAATTTTATTTTTCAGCCTAATATTTATTACTTATTTAGCCGCACGGCTAAACAATGACGTGCAGCTTTCGTTACAAGTAGGTACCTAATTAATTTTTACTACCTACCTAGATTTCCTTTACGTACAGTCGCCAGCACATCAGGTTAAACGAAACTGTCAAATTTCTCCAAATGATTTTAAACCTTAAAATGTTGAAGGTTAAGTCGAATGAGAAAATTTGACAGTTTGTGGTAACCTACTGCTGTGTGTACCTACACTAAGAAACATTGGGGTGACGTTATACGAGTAAAAAAATTACAACAAATCTTTTATTTCATTAAGTCTAGTCCTGCTAATTAGATAGGTACTCCACACACTGCAAAATCTGATAAAAATATTGTTACATTTCTTACCCTATCACGCGCCTTCAGGTAGGTTGAGCAGATGTGCGCTACGACAAAGGCCTTTAGCAATATCTGTAAACAAACCATTCTTTTGAGGTCGGATCAAGGCCGCCATGAATGACGTTGTGGCGGGCCTAACTTATAATAAGATTTATTGTAACCGATCTTGTTTTGACAGTCACAATAGTGCTATTCTTGGCGGTAAACGGACATCTTTGTGTGGTCTTGAGGTTTATTGAAAAGGTTTTGAGTAAAGTCAAAACTGACTTTACACCTGGTGCAGAAAAAAAGGGAAATTTGGAAACGATTTCTTGGGTGTTTTGCATGAACTTTGATATTTTAGAATTGACAGCTTAGGAGCTTTTTTTTAAGAAATAAGTATAGTGAATAAGTAGGTAGGTACCAGGATATTCTTCATTTTAAACTTGAAAAGTACGTTCCTAGTTACTTTTCTGTTCCTGTTAGTTAGTTCCTAGTTAATTTTAATTATTTAACCTAACAGTTAGGTCCATATGTAGGTAGGTACACCTTCTTTAGAATAATAACAAAGACAAGGCAATAAGCGCGGATTTCACCAATGAATCTGAACGCGATCAGCACTTCTAAACCGCGGTCAAGAGTTGTCCACTGCCCAGTGTCAATATTTCATAACAGTTTTAACACTGACAGCTCTTGAACGCGGTTCAGATGTGCTGAAAGCGTTCGGTTTCATTGCTGAAATTCCCCCTTAGATGATAGTACATTATGTGCTATGTTGGTCATTACACTCGAGGCGGTATTATTCGATACATACGGCGCCCGCCGCCGCCGCCCGCCGTGCCGGCCGTCGCGGGCGATAAGGGAGCCGAGTGTGTAATGTTCAATGCAGAATTGCAGACGCGTTTCATACGACGTTTTTCAACACACTTGCGAGGAAGAAACATACTTGTATTGTTATTAACTTTTATTTATTGAAACAATTAGTGAAAGTACAATTCTCAAAATGACACCGAACAGTTTTTGTTGGCATTTTTACAATTTGTATTATGGTATTAGTATAATTAATAATTTCGTTATTTTCGTTTTCTTGGGTAATTTCTGCAATGATGAAATCTTTTCATAGGAGTTGGATGAATATTGGTAATATAAGGGCTCATTAGTGGGAGCAGTGGGGCTAGCACGACCTCTGCGATGGGTCACGCATTTTATCACAGTTTTTGCTCCCAAACTGTGATAAAAATGTGTGCCTCAAGCCTATCACATTAGGCCATGCTCGCCCCGCAGGAGGCACTAAATAAACAGTGTCACGAGAAGAAGATTGTCGCAGCTCAGTTTTTACGAGAAGCATTTCACCGTGGGCGTCTACATCCTTTGTTGTAATAACATTAAGATCTTGGCGTCTACACGCACCAGTAACATCGAATATTAACGCAACCTGCAAAGAGATCAAATAGTTAGTGGTAAGAACTTATTATGCTACAATAATATTTATATTTATTTATTTGCTCTCATGCACATCACACATTTTACAATTTATAATAAGAAGGTATGCTCGATATTCCTACCGATTAAGGTTAATATTCTCGTATTTTCACAGAATCATAAGGACTGCTTCTTCATATCATTGCTGTGTTTTCTCCAACTCCAACATATAATACCTGTTTTGTTTTAATGCAAAACAGTCATATTATATGTATTCGAAAACACAGCAATGATATGATGACCTGTTTGATATCTGCTGGTGACCAGAAAAAACAAAACACAAGAATGCAATGTGAATGCAAAATTGTTAAATAAACCCACAAAATTATTTATTTTTTTATTTATTTTTTATTTCTTTGTTGAACTTTCATAAATTAAACTCAAGCTCTAATAACGGGAAACCCATTTTATTCAAATTTAACAATTATTCAGTTATCTAAAGTCATTAATTCAACTGACTTTGTAAGTAAACAAAACAAAAATAAGAACTTATTCTTTTCAATAAACTCAATAATTAAGCAGTCTCACACATACTGCTATAATAACTGCATAGTAAATTAACAACTAAGGATAAAATTTCTAAGTTAATTAAAGTGAGTAACATAATAACAGAACAAACCAGCCTCTGTCTTTAAATCAATGAAATCATAAAAATAATTCTTAGTTTTAACACTGAGATCACACCATGAAATCTTAGGTATAATATTACATTTAGTTTTAAAGTTATTATAAAGTGAACCCACTGCAGCATCATCACTGACAGTGACACATCATTACTTCCTTGCAGTAATATCTTGAAAATGTTTCTACACACTTCCAATTTCCCCTCTCTAATATCTCCTGTACTGGTCTGTTGTCCAGCCATCCCCGAGAAGCTACAGCTGATCTTATACTACCTGGGGAGGCATCAATCATAGCAAGCTTAAAAGCTGACCGCACCCAACCTGCTATCATTGTTTTGGATGCAGGCCTGACCACTCCTGTGATGGAGATAAAAAGAGATTTTATTTGACTATCATGACAGCGTCTGGCTTCCGAGATCTTAATCAACTCCTTAACGTGAGTTACTGGGCAAATTTTTGGATCTTGATGCCGTATTAGTAGCCAGCCTGATTGCCTGTGCAAACCAGTGTCAGTTTTTGAGCCGAACCTTGGCCAAAACGTCAGAGTGTCCTCAGACTCTGTAAACCCCTGCTCACTGAGTTCCAAGAGGGTAAGGTCATGTAGCCTTCGACCAGAAGCTAGTAAAAGGATCAATGCAGTCCGTCTGCTTAGGTCAAAAAGAGAATATGTACACGTAGATGACTTTAGCCAGTCAAACAAAATATTTACATCCCATATAGGGAGTTTAGCTGGGTGTGGTTTAGACAAAGAAACAGCCTTTAAAACCTGTTGAATAAAAAAGTTCTTTGATAGATTCTCTACTGTTGCTGCGCAATATGTTGAAATAGCTGATTTGTGTAACAGAATCGTACTATATGCAAACTTATTTTGTAAATATAGATTGGCCAAAAACCTAGCTACGTCCTTGCCCTCTGGACACTTACTGTTTACACCATGTGACTTAGTCCAGTGCAACCATCTTTTCAATGGGGCACTATAGGTACTCAAGGTTGAGAGACGCCAGCTCTTTTTCAATAACTGCTGCTCGTCGCGACTCCAATCAGTTACTTGATCTTCCCACCCCCAACTTTCCAAGCTTGGAGCCTTAGTTTGTCTACTTGAGGCGGGCTCATCCTCGTCGTCCAGTCTAACAGAACCTCCCTCAGGTTCTTTATTGGCAGAGGGGGGGCTAGCGCGCGTGCCTGGAGATCCGGGAACCAGAAGCACTGGGTCCACCGTGGCGCTATCACATAGTATGTCCCTACTGCCCTGTTTAGGTGTGCCAGGACCCTGGGTATCATGCTCGGAGGTGGGAATACCCACGCTGTTTGAAACACCCATCTTTGACTGAAAGCGTCGCAGAAAAGCGCCGACCCATCTCTTGAGTCTAAAGTCACATACCTTGGGACGACAGAGGTTTCTCTTGTTGCGAAGAGATCTTCTTCGGGAACACCCCACCGTCTGAATATTGCCTCCGTGGCTGGTGGTAGCAGATGCCACTCGAGTACTGATCTGCCTCTTGATAGGCAATCTGCGATGCCATTCAGATTCCCTGGTAAGTGGAATGCTGTCATCGTTATGTTGAATCGGAAGTTCAATTCCATCAACCTGGTTGTTAGCCCCAGTAAGTTTAACGAACGAGTTCCGCCCTGATTCCGGATGTATGCCACCAGCGTCCTGTTGTCTGACTGTATTAGAATGTGGGCATTTCGTAACAGTGCCCCATGGGACCTGATGACGGCAGAAACGGCATACATCCTTCATATTGGAGTGCCAGGCTTTTTGGTTTGTAGCCCATTTGCCTGAGAGGTGTTGACTGTTTAAGTTCGCTCCCCAGCCCGCATCCGCTGCGTCTGTAGTTAAGAAGTGTGTTACTTCTCTCTTGTTTAGTGGGGTTGGACTGCCCTCTATCGCATCCAACCACCACCGCAAATCCTCTCGCATTCTGGGGCACAGTGCTCTCTTCTGGCCTCTCTGAGTAAATCATCTCAGAAAGAGCTGTGCCCTGCGACAGTAAAGCCGGCCCCGAGGGACCGCATGGTTGGCGAAATTTAGCATGCCCAACAAACTTTGAAGCTCTCTTAATGAGCAGCTGTCTCGACTCAATATGTTTGTCAGAGAGCTTTTTATACCCAGAACTTTTCGGGTGGGCAAAGCTACTGTCCGGGTCTGAGTGTCCCAGACCAGCCCTAGGTATTCCAACTTGCGTGTGGGCTCGGTTATGGACTTCTGATAATTTACATGCCAACCTAGAGATTCCAAGAGGGCCAGCGTTTCCGCAACCTGTGCCGTAAGCTTGGATTTGTCCTGACAAGCCAGGAGATAGTCGTCTAGGTATACTAAGAGGCGTACACCCCGATCCCGGAGGATTTCGGCCACCCGGTTTGAAACCGCTGCAAATGCACGGGGTGCCGAGGACAGGCCAAACGGTAGTGCTGTTAACTGAAGGATTTCTCCATCGTGAACAACCCGTAAAAACCTTCTGTGAGTCTCCGCGACACTCAGATGGAAATAAGCCTGGTGAAGATCGATCTTCACTAACCAGTCGTTTGTCTGAAGAAAGTCTACTACATCTATCTGTGATATTAGATGAAAATGCTTTGTCATTACATATGTATTTAGAGCCTTGAGGTCGAAAATTGGGCGCAATCCCCCATCTGATTTCTTTATTAGAAACATTTTTGATAAGAAGCCTGGGTCTAGGATTATTGGTCTTTCTAAAATGCCCATGCTTTTCAATTCTTTGACCATTTGTGTCATTTCCGGGGAAACTTTGGTAGCCAGACATTCTAAAAAAAAATTTGGTCGGGTATTTTAGAGGAGGTTTCTTTCTGAAGGGCAAGCGGTAATTTGCTATTGACTTTAAAATTTACTGGTTTGCCCCTAGTTGAGCCCATTTTTCTGTGGCAAATTTCAGGCATCCCCCTCTGAAATTCCGTTGCGAGTCAATTTTCTTTGGACTTTGAGTTTGACCTCTCCACATTGGAACGACGCTGACGAAAGGGCAGAGTCTTTCGAACCATATTATTCTTAAACTTTTTTTCAGACTTCCTAGTTTTATTTTTATTGTAGCCTTTCCTGTTTTGAAATGTATGATCCCTACGCTCTGAAAACTTTTTTTTCTTTTAAATAGGTTGGAGTATTCAACCAGACCTGAGACCCTCCGAGGGACTGTATTATAGATTGCAGAGCCTCTCTACTAAATAAGTACTCTGAGCTGGGTGGGACATTTCTTAGCGTGTTTCTAAGATTTTCATTAGAAACTTCCTTTAAAATACGTTCACGCCTGACTTCAATTCACTCGGAACGCTTTCCACATATAATTTGCATGGTAGTTTCCGAGTTCTTATGACATAATGATCCCGGTCCAAAAATCACAGAAATTTTCTCAAACAAAGTATTTGGATTTAAGCCCTGTGGATTAGAACTAGCCCAGTCCACCATAGACTGTAATCCAGTTCTTAATATCTGCCTCTGTTCCAAAACCTTATTGGATAAGCCAGCTAAAATCAACTCAGTTGAAGCCAGATAGTCTTTGCTTTTATTAAAGTGACATAATTCATCATTGATATGAAGGCCTGTAAATCCTGGGGTCGCCAAGCAGCCCTGCAAAACCTGCTTGTACCTAATGCCTTTCCATGCCTGAGAGCCAAACTGTTGTAACTTATTTAGTTCTAAAAACCTATCCCTATCACTAGGTGGGATAATCTTCTTAACGTCAATATCGGTGTTTAGAGAACCCCAATTAAGAGACAGCGACTCGGGCTGAGTAGGCAATGTGATGAACGGTTCCGAAATACTTTCATTGTTATTATTAATAACATGATGTTGCGAATCAACACTTTTTGTTATGGTACTAGGAATTACAATACCACTACTTTGCGGGTCTGCACTATTATAACAAACGGGATAGTGGCTTAAGTAATTCGAAATATACGACATTTGCGACATTAAGGTATCAATACGAGGATCGGTGCGAACCTGTTTCGACTTGTACTTACGGTTTCGCGCCGAGGTACGAGAACGCTTATTGGGCAGGGGTGAAGCCGTGCCCTCCTCAAACTCCGAGGATGTGGAGGAGCTGCTTTCCGATGCCCCAGAGCTAGTTGCCGATAATTGTTCTCCATCCGAAGCAACAATACCGGCTCGCTCGTGGTTCTCATTACCGCTACTTACCGGCTCCATTTATTGGTGAAATACACTGCTGTGTTTCCAAAAAGCACTAAAAACACACTAACTAACACTTTTAACACTAATTTAACTCAGTTACAGTGGTTAAAAAGCACTTCAAAATACTTTTTTCTTATTAGATAAAAGTTTTGACTTCACTCGAAAGAATCACAAGAATGCAATGACGCTTGACAGCAAAAATGGCGGTAAAGTATTAACTGCGCCCTCAGGTGCCAGAAATAAGAAGGTATGCTCGATATTCCTACCGATTAAGGTTAATATTCTCGTATTTTCACAGAATCATAAGGACTGCTTCTTCATATCATTGCTGTGTTTTCGAATACATAAATAATTAGAAAAATATGGAATTCTATTTTAAAATTTAGTAATTTGTTTATTGACTATTGTTTGTTTTGTTTTCACTAGGTACCACAGAGTACATTTTTATGCTAGGTACATTTGTATCTTTTTCATCAATTTATGTACCTACACGATATAAATACTAGTAGTAGTAGTAGTAGTAATTAAAATTATGGAATACGAGTTCCGTCGCGGTAGGAATACCGCACAAACGGCTCGCAACATTGATTACGTGTACGGAGTGAACACTAAACTAAAAACGAACGAACGACTCGTTATTGGTTTGAACGCTTCCGACATGGAAGATCTTAAAACGAACCCCGTTGTCGCCCGATAACTAAAGTCAACAACGAATTAAAGGCGATAGTGGAAACTGACGATACTCAATCTACGGCTGAGTTAGCAGCAGCTTTTAACGTTAGCATCAAAACAATATTGGTCCATTTGCATCAAATAAGCAAGGTAAAAAAAAATGATAAGTGGATGCCGCACGAACTGAACGATCGGCAGCGTGACAAACGCATTGGAATATGCCTTGCGTTGCTGAACAGACACAGAAACGAAGGGATTTTGAACGGCATTGTCACTTGCGATGAAAAATGAATTCTTTTTGATAATCGTAAGCGCGGTAATCATGTTGGTTAGACCCTGGTTCAGCGCCTAGGCAATGCCCGAAACGAAAACTTACCCCTAAAAAGTCATGGTCTCTGTTTGGTGGTCCAGTGCCGGCACCAGTATTACTGCGGATGTGTACTGTGAGGAACTGGACACAATGATGGAGAAGCTCGCAAATCTCCGACCATATGTACCTATAGTTGGTTAATCGCTCGTCCCCGCTGCTCCTACACGACAACGTTCCACCTCATACGGCACAACAGACGGACTCTAAGCTACCAGAGCTAGGGTTAGAATTTTGCGTCATCCACCGTACTCACATTGCGCCGCTCGACAGGCTTCTACTTTTCCAAAATTTGGACAACTTCTTGGCAGGTAAAAAAACCCGAGAGGTTGTACAAAATGCCTTTGGAGAGTTTGTTGGCTCCCGTACACCTGACTTCTTCAAGAAGGGCATTGAAAAATTACCACTGCGCTGGCAGAGATGCATCGATAGCGTGGATGCATATTTTGATTGATAGAAATAAAAAATATAAAAATGACTAACTTTCTGTATACTAAACGGCAATTTCATAGGTAAAGAGCTAATATGATGAAATTATGATAATTTTGATAATTAATTTATCATAATTATTATTATGTACCTAACCTAAAATTGTTCATTTATTCACAAAAATATTCATAGCTTTTAGACATAAAAACTCTTTGCGGGGATTAAAAAATAAATTTAAGTAAAAAACACGAGTACCACTTTACGAGGAAGTGTGTTGAAAACATAGATGTAGAATTCTACATCTATGGTTGAAAACAATATTAACAAATATGTAGGTATTTCAAAACTTATTACTAACACGCATTTTATTTATTTACATTCTATCTTACAAATCTATTGTTATTGACTATAACAAACAGTTCTCGCGACCACCAGCCCACATCTCTATCTAAGAAGCTTCATTTCGAACGACTTTAAAACTCATGGGTTGCTATAACAACTCACAAATGATCCATAACAACGATAGCGTTGAAACTCACCTGAGTTATGGTAATGGGTCCAGAGATACTTCCATACGAGTAGAGGTCCGTTCCCTCCCTGCAAGCCGCTCTGCCGGACCCTACGTTCGAAACGTAGGACCAGTTAATCTTAACGACATATAAACATAAAGATGTCTACTTCCATGTCACTAAAAGGCAATTGTTGTTAAATTTAATGGCGCATAAAATAAAATTGTCTGACTCACGATAATTATTGACGGATAAAGTAAAGTATTTGGTGTTAGGTCTTGTTAGTGTTGCATTGATTAATGATGTTCACAGTTTTACTTGATAGTTTTCTAGCAAAGAAAACAGAATTACTGAGTACATCTTGACAAAGTTTTTAAAAGAGGTACCTACTAAAATTGACGGTGCATACAGACATGTTTTTGTTTAGCGAGCGGTGCATTGACCACCTTTTGCATAAGATAACCACCAGTCCAAAGCTAGCATATTATGCTGCTGAATATAATTTCCTAAATATAATTCCCTGCTGAATATAAGTCCACAGTTCCCATTTCCATTATTACTACGACAGTCGTTAGCAAAAACGTCTATGTCCCTTACACCCTGTAGGTATAGTTATCTTATTTTTGATTAGGTAACCCTGAAATCGTGTAGCATTTTGCAAAGCCCTATATTACTCTATGAATGTCATGTACCCTGTCATTGTTGTCCTGCACTAACAATCTCGACACAAATAAATTAAGTAGATGTTATATGTTAATGAGCCAATTAACGTTACTTTCAAGAATGAGAGGTAATTACAGGAATCGTCTAATTATGTTTGAATTTATTGTTGACAGTATAATTTCCGCTACTCATAGTTTTAGTAATAGGTCGTTAAACTCTGTTTATAAAAATATTGGGTGGAAGTCAGAAGATTTTCTTTCGGTAGTCGAGAACTTTGCTTTCCCGCCTGTGTTCATTGAGATGTGCTGAGCTGCTGAACATCTGGTCCATTTTGTTGGTATCTGCGATGGCAACACACCTGCAATGCCTCTAGTGTCAGTCTCAATATTTCACAACAATAATGACACTGACAGTTCTTCAACGCAGATAGATGCAGACAGTGTAGACAGTGTAGATGTGCTGATCGCGTTCAGTTTCATTGGTGAAATTCGCCCTTAGTCTGCAACACTAGTGGCACCGCTGGTGTATTGCCATCACTGATACCTACGAAGTTGAGTTCAGTTTCATTAGTGAAATCCTCTCATATATTGGGTTACTTGTAATTCGACGTCTGACAGTCAGGAGCTGATAGGGGGCCAAAATGCAACAAATTGAAACTCCCCTATGTATGGACGAAATTCAATAGGTAGTTTTCGAGATAATATTTGAATATTAACGTTTTTTTTTTATATTTACCTACCCAAAATTTGACAGTTAATTCCAAATAAAAAAAAGGCTACACATTGAATGGGTACCATTAAAAATGATATTGTACTCGTAGCTGGCACTTCAATTAAGCTATGAACATAATTAAAAGTACCTGCTTAAGTCAACAAAATAATTAAAATGATATTTTATTGATGATTAAATAAACAAAATAGAGCGATTTAAGATCAATAATTAACTAACCAATACTATCATTTTAAGCTTCAAATATGGTTATCTCAAAACAATTAAACATAGTAAAAAATTACTATGACATTAATCGTACAAATATCTAAAACAATTTAGTTTTATATAATTTTAATTATTATTTTTATAGCATTAAACCCATGGTCTAAGGTGACAGCGTTGAGCACTTCAGTCACTTCTTCACTTCAGCATCAGTTGTCCTGGTTACTATCGGAGAACCTCCTGCATGTCAGCCTTAAAAATAGTTTGCTGTACAGATGTAGCTTGGCAAGAATGCAGGATTATAGGGCAATAGAGAAAGAGAAACTGAAAGTGTCAGGATGCTATTCAGAAATAATCCCTGCAATCTCCCACATCATAAATTTTTCCCTTTACACCGGTGTTTTCCCTTCTCTGTGGCGTAAAGACCTTGTTCGGCCCCTGCCTAAGATATCCAATCCCTCTCTTCCTAGTATCTTTCGCCCAATTTCCATCCTTCCTTTTTTATCTAAAGTGCTCGAGGCCAGCGTTCACAAACAATTCTCTCACTTTATTCACCACAACTCTCTCATCAGTCCATTTCAATCCGGTTTCAGGCCAGGGCACAGTACCGTTACAGCTCTCCTTAAAGTGGCCGACCATATAAGGCGGGGAATGGAAGACACTAAAGTTACAGTCTTAGTGTTAATTGACTTTTCCAATGCTTTTAATACCGTCAGTCACGAAGTCCTTTTATCCATCCTTTCCTATCTTATGGTCTCTCCGGAGGTACTGAAGTGGTTTTCCTCTTATCATCGGGGACGTCAGCAGTCTGTTTATGCTGGAGACTCTTCGTCGAATTGGTGTGATCTTGCAGCTGGCATTCCTGAAGGCGGTATATTATCTCCTCTTTTATTCTCCATTTTTATTAAACTCATCCCCACCGAACTTCGGACTGCGTATCATCTTTATACCGACGATTTGCAGCTTTACTGCCGGGCAAGTGATGGCAACATATCCGATGCGATTGAGGAGCTAAACCGGGATTTAGACGTCGTAAAAAACTGGTCTGATCGATTTGGGGTGGCGGTTATTCCCGCAAAGTGTCAGGCTATCATTGTGGGGAGCACCTACAGCATGAGGAAGCTGAACGGCTTAAATGTGCCACCTGTAATCTTCGACAACTCGGTCATCCCGTTTAGCTCTGATGTTAAGAATCTTGGTGTGCATGTCGATACTTGCCTTGACTGGCGAAAGCAGGTCACGACTGTAAGTCAAAAAGTCACCGGAACGTTGCGGTCGCTCTATCGGTTGAAAAACCTTCTCCCATCACACATAAAAGCAATGCTTGTACAGGCCCTTAAATTTCCTATATTTGACTATAGTGATGTGTGTTACTATGACCTGAATGCAGATCTCCTCAATAAACTTGACCGCCTTCTCAATAACTGCATTCGATTCGTTTTCAATCTTCGTAAGTATGACCATGTATCTGCACACCGACTGCTTTTAAAATGGTTACCGATTCGTCAGCGCAGAGAGTTGAGGGGTCTGTCTACGTTGTTCTCTATTCTGGACAAAACCACTTCCTCTTCTTACCTGACTTCCCAAATTCAATATTTATGCACTGCCCATAGTAAAAATCTTCGTTCCACCAACAATCGTCTTCTACGATATCCTTCTCACCATTCTGGTTTCATTCATTCTTCTTTCTTTGTCCAGGCGGTTTTTCTTTGGAATGCTCTCCCTCTGAAAATCAGGACAGCAACCAGTCGGTTATCTTTTAAAGTGAAGGCACGTGAACATATCCGTCAGAAGTTGGCTGAAATATCCCAGCGCTGAGTTGCTGGGTTCGTTTTCTCCTCTACCGATCGTTATTTCTCCTGACCAAGGTTTATTTTGTTTATATGTTTGTATCTATGTATCTATATATTAGTATTTATTCTTGTATTTTATAGTCATTTCCGAGCTATCTATCCCGTATGTTGCACCTGCCATGGTATATCTCTGCATCACCCTAAGGTTGACTGGTAGAAAATGCCTCAGGCATTAAGTCCGCCTTTGTACAGTATATTTTTACTTGTGCATAAAAATATAATTTAAAAAAAATGGCAGGAAACATGTGCCATATTCGACCTAACAATTATAAAGAAACTGCACAAATAAGACGCACTAACACACTAGAGAGCAGTGGTGGCCCAGTGGTTACGGCCGCGACTTACGAGTTGCAGGTCGTAGGTTCGAACCCAGACAGGCGCTTTACTTTGTGTAAATTATTTCATCACCATTGCTCTTAAAACGGTGAAGGAAAACATTGTGAGGAAACCGGCAAGTCCTAGAACCAAAAAAATCGAAGACATGTGACATCTACCAACCCGCATATTGCCCGCGTGATGGATTACGGCCTGCTCCCTCTAACCGAGCGGAGGCCTGTGTCAGCAGTGGGAACATTATAGGCTGATTATGCTATAAGCTACTATGCTTAACACACTAAAATTAGGGCTATCTGAAATGAGAAAAAGTGATATACAATGTACCTAACTGTGTGTAGGACTATTTTCCTTCAGTGTATGTAGGCGGCTAGATAAGATAATACAACATTTGAAATTCTGGATCGACAACACTTGTATATTTGAAGGCTCCACCTACATAGGTACTATTAAACCTTTTACCAAAGGGATAAGACCATTAGATACGTACCAACATGCTTTTCCAACATCTAAAAGAAATTACATTAAACTAATGGGCATAAAAATAGTCGATTTCGGAGCAAATGTAACTATCGTATCGAACTTCGGTGTCCGTGAATGCTTACACCGAAATTCTTTTGCGAACAATCTTTGATGTTGCAACAGGCGAAGAAAAACCTCTAGTAAATTCGTGTATATATCCTTAAATTTGGTCTTCAATTTCTTTCTGCACTGTTACGGTGAATAAAGTAATGAAATCACAAAAACATCAAAGATATTGCAAGCTGGTGTGGTGATCCTTATCAAAGTTTGTTTCTATATAGAAAACCATCCTAAATGAAGATAAACAAGTTATTCATTAAAATGAATTAATGTACATGATTAATTGTTTGCCAACTGCATTAAATGAAACTAATTATGTTGTAAGGACTTTGTTGGTTTCAAGATCATTAAGTACTGTTCAATTAGTTAATGAGCTCAAACAAAGTAGGTAGGTAGGTACGCACGTTCGTCTCGTGATCTGGTCATGTTAGATAGATGATAATTTATTAATGGCAATGATCATGATAAATAAGGTAGGTATTGTTCAGGAATCCAACATTAGCCATCTAAGGCAAGTCGTACAAAGGTAAGACCTATAAATTGGCTTCATAAATATTGCTAATATACCAGTATGTCGGTGTGACAACAATGGGTAAGGCTGAAGTAAACATCAAGTTCGATAGTCCGCGCACGTCCGTGATTGGTCATTTCAGTATATCTCTGTTAGACGCAAAGCGAATCTCGAATGAATTACGGGAATTGTTTACAACGCCGGTTTGGTCAAGATTTTTGACAAAAAATTGAAGAATTAAGGGAGCGCCTGTCGTCGTTTAAATAGCAAATTCTCGGATCAACTCTTTTGAAGCCGGTTTAAAATGCGCGAAGCATGGTCAGACGCACCTCGAGAACATGCATTTTTTATTTCATTGAACTTTGCATTCAAACAAATAGCTTAAATAGCAACTTCCATGTAATCACATGGATGTTGCTAGTATTCTTTATTAGTAGTATTCTTTAGTTTATTCGAAATAAGGACCCTCGAAACGAGCTTTGCAAAGAAAGTTTCTGATAAACATACAGTCACAACGTTAAATACATTTGTGGGTATTTCAAACGTCATTTATGACATACTGTGGTTTTATTTCATTGCCGTAATTTATCAATACGTATTGATGTCATTGTAACACCCGCCATTAACTGGGCTTAAACGATTTAATTTTCGACTTTCCCTCAAAACATTGATGGCACCTAATCACGGCTCACGGACAAGATAATCCTAAAATTTATTGGCCATAACATCAGACTGTCGTCAATCGAATTGATATTGTGGTCATACAGTTTGTTGCTAATGAAATTTCATTGAATTGCTATAAATTAGAGGCGAGGCGACAATGTTCGTTTCTGGGGTGACCACAATGATGACTATTTATTTACAATGCGCCGTATTTGGGTTAAATAGTGGCCACAAAATAAGACCACCCTAAATGTTTGGGTGCGTTGTGATTCACAGTCACAATAGTGTTGGGAGCAAGATGTTTGGTCTGCTACAAGAAATGAATGATGTAATTTATTAGGGCAGTTGGCCAATGAGCAATTGACGTTAGAGTTACGTCCAATAAAATAAACTTTAACAACGTGAGCTGTGTGAATAGGTTGTGTAGGTTATATTTAAATATTGGAACACGTAAGAAGTTCAAGTTACTGAAATGTTATGGCTTTAGCTAATAACTTTTTTCAACTTTATTTTGATTAGCTTACGAGAGGATACAAGAGACGCACAGCGTGCTCTGCCACAATCTAGAGAAAATGAGTATACAAATAACTGGCATCTATCTGGGGTATAATTAAAGAATTATTTTTATATATTATCGCGGTTATTCTCAGAGCTTCCATTTGGTTCATGACGTGTCTAAAATTCTTGTGGACAAAGGGCTGGGGCCGGTAGGGCAGCCAGGAGCGTAGGTAGCTTCGTCCGCACGGCCTTCCGTCAATATCGTGGACAGCGGGGCACCATTGTCACTCGGCCCATTGTACCCGCTGACGCTGCGAAGCACAGACCAAAAATCATTAATTTTGTATCACAAAGCAAGAACCCACAAATCGAAGGTCTGAAAAAAATTAGGGCCCATTCAGGAGCGGTCACTGACACACGATGGGATGCGCACTCGCGTAGCTACGTCGATATTTCGATTTGAGTTTTAATTATACAATTTTATACGACGATGCGGCCGACAAAGGTACATATGATGAGGAGTCGTTCTGATATTGAAACCTTGTGGACTATGGATAGTGATTACGTTTTTCGTCATGCATAACTTGGAATCATAGAAAGCCAATCATATCTATTTCTTTTAAACTAAGTCTTTGTTCCCATTTAGTCATATTTTATTTACAACCACGTTTCGAGCACTTGTAAAACTAATAAAATACATAACGATGCTTTTGTTGTTCTCGAACGTGGAGCTTGCTACTAAACTCTAGTTTCAACTGTAAACGGATCCGTGCTGTTGCATAGTAACATAAATCACGGGGTTTTTGTGATTAATGTCACAGTTAAACATAAAGATTCATATTTAGTGCAGTCGAGTTTGTACTAAAAGGCTCCGTGACAAATGTAACCGGATTAGCCAGCAGAACTATAAAATATGTAAAAAATAAAACATTTCAGCTTACTGTTTACAGATCATGTCTATAATTATTTATTAAAATCCCCCACATAAATTAAAATATTCGTGTCACTGTGTAAAGAAGTTTTTGGAGTTCCCTATAGACCACAAGGTGTTATTAAAATTTAAATTTATGTTTTATTACTCACAGAGACACAAACTAAACAGATATAAGTATTGCTGACTTAGTTATAAAGAACAGAAATGTAAACGTGCTATCTGCTAAAGCAATTCGATGAGTATCATTAAGATTTCATAATTCGCAGTAAGTTTTCATTTTATCCAGCAACACAAAAAGGGGTTCAAATTACGAAAAGCCTATAATGATCGTAAGGTCTTTACAGTATCAGAAAAAATACAGAATACATTTTTGGTGTGGAGGAGGGACGAGCAACCTGTATATTTTCAGGATTATTCGATACTGCGTAGTAGGTACTTTTATTGATAATCGTTTCATAAAATACTGTAGCTGTCTTATAATAGGCGGACCTACCTATAGATTTTGCTGTAGGGACAAATTACATAATTTTTTTAAATGAACTTCTCCGGTTCTACAGAACCCACTCAAGTATAATAACAGCCGTATATTCCTTGTATCCTATCACCAAAATATTTAAACAAACCATTCAACTATCAATAACGTGTGGCGCAACAAATGCGATTAAAGCCGCTACGCAGTCCCAGCCACCACAGATGTTTAGAGGGGAATTAAAAAGCATGTAAAAAAAAAACCTCTTTGTGACGACGAATTTCGCTTTACCCAGTAAACCGGAATCCGCGACCCTCCCAACAAAATAATGCTAATCATAATGGCATTACATTCATTCGTCGGATTTTGTCAAGTATCTCGAGATAGGTCTCGAATTCTCATAATTTTTTTCTCTCTCCTTGTGCTTTTCTCATTACAAAACGTTAATGTAAGCGGCGGCTGCGATTGTGGAGGCTAATCTGAAATGCGATTTGTTAATTGTGTTAAATATGTTAAATGGAGCCTCTTTTATAAGTTCATTTTGGAAATTAATGAATTCCGAGCTCGGTGTGTCGGTTTTCTACAAGAATCCGACCCGGTTCTAATAAAGTTTAATATAACGGTGACTCGGACAGCAAAATTGATTAAACGTGCCCTACATTTTTCAGAGACACATATAAAATGAAGAGACCTATATACCACACACAATTCCCTATGGATATGGAAAAAAGATTTCTCATTTATCAACAAACATTCTCAATTTGAAAGGAATATGATTTAGTAAAAATAACGCACGTTGGCCACAATGTCCCCGTACAAAATAACAATATGATCGTAATGCCGACTTTACAAACCATTAGCACAACTGATACAAAATATTTTGACATTTACTACCACCAAATATGTATGGTTCTTTGGGGATCGGCCATTAGATCCCTGGAAACACGGGAACAAAGTGAATGGCAGACAGCTAGGAAGATCGATTCGATTTATGTGTTTTTTGCCAAATACCACAATGGTCCCTATTTATTGACAGATAATAGAATCCAGAAAGCATAGGGAACAGTTGGCGGGAATCGATTCAAGTTGTAATGTGGTTAGTTATGGTGATCAAAATCACATGTTGATTTCATTCGATGTCATTAGGTTAATGTGGAATATCTGGCTGCCAAACGTATAAATTATAGTGTTGTACATCAAAAACCTGTGTTCGAAGATAAACTGTTTGTAATGGCTATTATAACTTGTTACCATCGTTTTTAAACCCACTTACGAAAGAGTTGTCACCGTTATTTTAATATTTATGGTCACGGAAGAGAGTTATTATAAACAATTTTTCAGAATATCAAGGTGCATTGAATAATGTTTTTAATTTATCATCGTTGACATTCTGTGGTGCTGATTCATTAGGGATATGAACTATGACAAGCAAAGATAATGACCTTTTATGTTTCTGAACGGCAGTGTCACGCAGGATGCACATGTAGGTAATAAATGATAGATATGTAATTTAATTATAACAATTTCAGCGGGTTGTCTAAATCTCGACCAGGCTATCTAGAACTGTGGTGATAGAAGAAAGTTTGAATTTGACGCCTGTTTACTAAGAAGTACGGGGTTAGGGAAGGTCAATTTAAGCTGGTAAGAAGAGGAGTTGAGATTTACAACTTCCTGCAGTGAGTACCTAAGTGGCACGTTATCACTGAACTTGATGGGACAGGGACATTTATTGCAAACAAGTACCTTGTACCTACCTACATGTATTGCCCATCCCTCATTAAGTAGTTACCGCCAACAAAAAACTTGAAGATCGATGATCGCTATCAATGATCGTTATCGATGATCACTTTCGATAGAAACTAGTTTTGAAGTGAGCTGGATAAATATTTAAATTATGACTTTACCTTTTTGTTTTATCCAATGTGGTCTCTATTGATTAAAGCATCACTGTTAGGGTTCTGTACCTAGATAAATAAAGAACTTTAGTTGTTTTGGTAATTTTCGTCAGGATCAAAATGTGTGTAGTACAGTTTCATAAAAACTACAATTAAATAGAGCTTCGACTCTAAATTAAGTTCAAGATTTTCGGGCTGTCAAGTATATAGGTAATGATGAATCAATCCATTGAATAATAACAATATTGTTAACTACATAAATAACTTAACGTATCTAATTATATGTAATTAATTCGTTGTAAAAAAAATATGAACGGAATCCTACCATGTGCTGGTCTGAATCGCACTTTAGGTTTAGTGTAAGGCGTGGCAATTTTTTCTACTTTTAATTTATGTCCGATATTTCTTCGTTAATTTAAGCTTCATGCCTATGGCCAGAATTCCTTTCTCTTCTTTTCTTGTTTAGTTTCCTTCCTTTTTTCATTTCATAAAAGCTTGTATTTAGAATAGATCTGCAATGCCTTGCGTACAAATCATTTGTTTTCAGCTTTATATAATTTGTTGATTTTTGTTTCTTGACTTTGGTTTCTTATATATGTTTTTTTCTTCTATTAATTCCCTCAACATACATGGCACGCCTGTTCAAATATTTCAACGGTAAAACATATTCATCATCGCTCTGTATTCCACTATTCACTAACAATTTCTTATAATTATCTTTCAGTCGTTGGTGAAGATTTCAGCAAAATCTGGTTTTTGGAAAGCCTACAGACTGCAAAAAGAGCAAAGCAGTAATAATAAAATAAAATAAGTTTATTTCATATAACCATTTGGCTTACATTGCATGTCGAGGAGTCTCCATTTAAAAGCATTGAAAATGCCTGTAGTTAAAGGCTCCGCTCTTCCCTTAAATTATAGACGTACGAGAGAGAGTACAGGTATACAAAATACAACAAAGAAAGGAAAAAAAATAAAAAGAAAATAAAATTAAAATTACGATCAATTTATACGAGAGAGTGTGTGTGGGGGTGTGCGAGGGTGTGTGAGGGTGTGTTTGTGTGAGCAGTAAATCAATACTCAATCATTCTGCCTAGTCGTTCCCAACTATGTTGGGATTGGCTTCCAGTCTATCCGGGTGCTGCGGAATACCAGTGTTTTACATGGAGCGACTGCCTATCTGAACTCCACAATCCAGTTACTGGGTAACACGTATGGAGGGTAGAGGTAAGGAGAACTATCTCTTATGGGGAGAAAGTTAAAAAAGTGTCCAGCTTAACCAGTAAATAATAGTTCCAAAACCCTTCAAAATTGCGCTAGCGTAGGCAAATGGTGTGGTATGAATACTATGAATGTAACAGTTGTTAACGGACTGAAGTATGTCGAGTTAGAAAATTAATGGATTGAAGTATGCCGAGTTAGAAAATTTAATATTTTTAGTGACTGGAGTAGTTAGTGACAGTTCAGAATACCTCAACAATTTACGTAGTCCAACATTATTTTGTAAACATAACCTTTAATTATTGCTATTAAAATTTACCCGGTGGCTACTGTAGCGCCACCCTTACGTAGTACATTTTGACGGACACTTTTCATACACAGAGATAGTTCTCCTTACCTCTACCCTCCATAGTAACACGACACACCTCTGCAAGACTGGTTGTCAGAGTTTCGGGCTTTTGACTACCCGTAACTACTGTCAAAGATCTGCGAATGACAGCCGGGACCAACGGCTTAAAATGTGCTTTCGGAGGCACGGAGGGGTCTCGATATGTAATGAATTGTCAGCCATCCACGAACCAACCGCGACAAGCGAAGCTTAACCATCGGTCGACACATGACACTGTTATTATTTAGCCTGTTTTAATATTACAATCAGATATCCATAAATCCACGTTATGCCACCGTCGCACGTCAGGTCGTCCGGAGTGCACTCGTTTAGATCAGTTAACTCTTTGCGGTACAATTTTTGTGTTTCGCCGCCGAGAATGCCAATAAAGCCCTTTTCATGTTCCCCGACGCCTTTTGTTTGTCCAACTGAATTGCGTGTTCGCTTTTACATTTGATTCTGTGATAAAATACCAAAGAAACCGAAGTATTGAACACGTTGCCGTACAGTAGTTCAACTATTTTAAAAACTGAATGTGTGAATGGTATTTTTATGCGGTATCTTTTAATTAAAGGTCAGCTCAGAACAGTTAGTTTTGGTAAATTTTTTTACTTCTTCAAATAACTTTTGTGAAGTTAATGCGGATGTGATAAGAAAATATTTTTAATGTTACTCTACATTTTAGTTTAAGTACATACAGGGTTATTTAAAAAAAACCGTTTAATTTAGTAAATATTCTAGTGCATTGATAATGTAGTGTCAGGAAAAAAGAAAGAATGTGTCCATTGGCATTGATAAAATTACAAAACCAACAGTACAGAATGGGCTGATAAAGCCGAGTAATCACTAATTACCTACTTCGCACTTAATCCTTTAGTACCCCATTACCGGCCTTCCAAAAGTTTCCAAAGAGGTTTTAGGAAGATAGCAACTCGTTACTGATGACGTCATCACGAGTAAGTTGACAGATGAGTTAGATACGAGATATCGCAAAATGCGTCATAGTCATAGCCCAGGTAGGTCCTGAATTGTAGAATAAAAAGCAACTTGTCAGAAATTACAGTGTAATAGTGCTGCATTATCAGTGATCATGTGAAAATATGCACGTTCTCAGCTGATAAGAGGTGATAAATGTCTATATCTTTTGGTATTGGGATTCCTGTAAGATTAGGTACGTTTATTGCATTGTTATTTTGAGTTATCAGGGTATTAAAAATATAATAAGTAATTTTGAGCAATATGCATGCTATTTTATAAGTCTGAATACATTATTTATTTTAATATCTTGGCTACGTTCGCTCCTTTTATTAATTTTATAAATCTCCTGGTGTGGTACAGTAAAAAATCTTATTCTTCAGTTAAGTAGTTGTGTGTTTCAATATATACTTTAATATAAACTTATATTAATTTTTTAGTTCGCACGCTTTTCAGTCGGAGCTCTATTGAAATTTTATGATTAGACAAAACAAACAAAGTAAGCACCGCCATGTTTATAAAAGCTCGCAAAGCGCGCTTCTGTTCATGCCAATCTTGCGGCGAGCAACTTGTTGCCGTTGTGAACTTTTTAACAGACAGGGACAGACGTATCGACGCTCTCTGTCGGGGGAGGAGCAACCGTGCGCGGGGAGCGTGCCGCCACCGGCCGGTCGCTCAACTTGCCTTGCGCTACACTCAGTCGCTTCTCACGAGTCTTCGAGAGAGGCGCTTGCTGCACCTCAGCTCGCCAACTCGTGCCGTTATGTGTCGCACTTCGAAACAAGTTTGACGGGAAATTCGTGAAGTTTTCCGAGCGCGTCCGGACTAACGTAGCAATGTGCGCGATAATATCAACTCAAACGGTGACAATTTAAATAAAGTGACAGTTTAAAGTGAGTTATTCGAGATGCTATCGATGGGATTATTGGCTGTGTGGTATGGCGCATGGAGTTGGATGTACTTGGGTGCCGGCGCTGCTTCGCTGACGAGCCGCGTCGCGGAGGCGCCCCAGGAGTGCGAGTGGCAACGAGTGTCGGGGGACGCCAGTGAGTCCACTCGCGTCCAGCTCGCGTGCTCGCTCCGTACTGCTGCTGGTGCTACAGACCTACTAGCCGGTCTCAGCTCCTCACAAGCTCAGCGCATCACTGTCCTAGACCTACATTGCACAGATGTTCTCTTTTTCGAGAGCTCTCTCGACTTCGGAAGAAGAAAAGAAGAAGGAACACAGCTCCTGTCCCGGTTCCACAACCTTAGAGAACTGAGAATAGAGTCTTGTAAGATTCGATATGTTCCCTCTGCGGTGTTATCACCGCTTAGTGGATTGAGGAGCTTGACTCTTCGGACACACAACACGGATTGGTCAGCGATGTCTATGGAATTCCATAGAGACACATTTCGAGGCCTCACTGACTTACGAACTTTGGATTTGGGTGATAACAACATTTGGAACCTGCCTCCTGAGATATTCTGTCTATTGTACAATTTGAAGGAGCTGAATATAACACAAAACAGATTACAAGACATATCAAATCTTGGATTCTCCGACTGGGGCAATGGACCAACTGCACCTGGTAAATCATGCAACACTGTGTTAGAAACATTAGATATGTCGTACAACGAAATAAGGACTCTACCTGACAATGGATTATCAAGTTTACGCGCGCTTCAAAAGTTATTCTTACAAAACAATAGAATATCAGCTGTAGCGGATAGAGCTTTCGTGGGTTTGAGTGATTTGCAAATTCTGAATCTGTCAACAAATGCTTTGACTGCCTTACCACCTGAAATGTTTCAATCTTCGAGAGATATCAAACAAATATATTTGAACAACAACTCGATAAGTGTACTAGCTCCTGGACTATTGGAGGGATTGGATCAATTGCAAATATTGGATTTATCAGTGAATGAATTGACAAGTGAATGGGTAAATAGAGACACGTTTTCAGGACTAGTCCGTTTGATTGTTCTCAATTTATCGCACAACAGAATCACAAAAATAGATGCACTATTATTTCAAGATTTGAATAACCTTCAGTTTTTAAGTTTGGAGCACAACAACGTAGCACGCGTAGCGGATGGTGCATTTTCTAATTTGAAAAACCTTCACTCGCTTTCTCTGGCTCATAATAACATATTAGAAGTTGACAGCGGACATTTTTCAAATCTTTATGTACTGAATCAGTTGTTCCTCGACGGTAACAGAATAACGAAAGTTGATTTGCGTTCTTTTGAGAATATAACGAAGCTTCATGACTTGGGACTTAGCGGGAACCAGTTATCAGAGGTACCGGAGGCTATCAAAACACTGAGATTTTTGACATCCTTGGATTTGGGCATGAACAGGATAACAAAAGTCACAACTGCTCAGTTCGAAGGATTGGATGATTTGTATGGCTTACGTCTGGTTGGAAACAAAATTGAAAAGATATCAAAGGATACATTTGCTGCATTACCTTCCATGCAAATATTGAACTTGGCTTCAAACAACATAGATCAAATAGATGACGGAGCTTTTGCTTCAAACCAACAGCTAAAAGCAATCGGACTGGACGGTAACAAACTAGTGGACTTGAAAGGCATATTTACTAACACCCAACCGCTTGTTTGGTTAAACGTGTCTAACAACGAGTTACTTTGGTTTGATTACAGCCATATTCCTACCAATCTTGAATGGCTGGATATGCACGAAAATAAAATTGAGAAGCTTGAAGACACTTACGGACTAAAGGAATCATGTTCAGTAAAAATGCTCGATATCAGTTACAATAAATTAAGGAGCATTGATGAGTTCTCTTTTCCAAGTAGTATCGAGACGGTTGTTTTAAACAATAACAACATTGATAAAATAAGCCCAGGGACATTCCTACAGAAGTATAATCTAAACAAAGTTATACTGTATGCAAATAAAATAAGAACACTGGAGCTCGGCGCCTTTGCGATATCAGCTGTTCCTGATGACAAAGATTTACCCGAGTTTTATATTAGCGAAAATCCAATTGAGTGTGACTGTACAATGGAATGGCTGCAGACAATTAACCAATTAAGTGACCTCAGGCAGCGCCCGAGAGTAATGGATTTAGAAAGTGTAAGGTGCTCTTTAACCCATTCACGAACCAGATCGGATATGCTTTTGCTTGAAGTAAAATCTTCAGAATTTCTGTGCGAGTACGAGTCACATTGTTTCGCGGTGTGCCATTGTTGTGACTTTGACGCCTGTGATTGTAAGATGACTTGCCCAGATAAATGTTCGTGTTATCATGATCAAACCTGGACCACCACTAACGTGGTCGATTGTTCGAGCGCTGACTACGATCACGTGCCGGACAGAATACCGATGGACGCGACCGAAATATACTTAGATGGGAATGACTTGAAAGAGTTAGGGAATCACGTTTTTATCGGCAAAAAAAAGTTACAAGTCTTGTATCTCAATAACAGCAATATCAACACAATACAAAATAGAACATTTAACGGTATTGAGTCATTGAGGATTCTTCATTTAGAGAACAATAAATTGGAAGTTTTGAGGAACACACAGTTTACAAGATTACCAAATCTGAATGAGCTTTACCTCAGTGACAATAAGATCAAGGTAATAGAAAATGATACATTTAATTACCTGCCTTCACTGGAGTACTTGGCTCTAGACAATAACGGGTACGTTGATTACATGCCATGGAGAGTCATTACAGACAACGATCCCCGCACTCGTGTCTCAGTAGATGGGAATAACTGGATTTGTGATTGTAAAGACGTCAACCAGCTGAATCAGTGGCTAGTAAAAAAGTCAAAAGACACAGAGACTATGATGTGCTACTTTGCTCATGGTCAAGCAATGAATAAAACCATCGCAACAGTAGCTAAGGAATGTAAAACAGAGACTACAACTGAGGAGACCGGCACCGAGACACTGAAGCGATTATTCATTGAATCGCATGACGGTGTCGAAAATTACATTCCATATATTGCTGCGGTGCTGATCATAGCAATTATTCTCTTACTAATGTGTGCTTTGCTGTTCATGTTCCGGGAAGATTTTAAATTATGGATGCATTCGAGATACGGTGTAAGAGTTTTCACTTCGACTCCGAAAGATATGAACGACAATAAAAACAAACGGTTCGACGCTTTTTTTGTGTACAACCCACGAGACGAAGACTTCGTGACGCGCGCCGTGAGTTCCGAACTAGAAAATATGGGACATACGTTATGTTTACAACACAGGGACTTGCCCTTGGTTGAAAGACGTTCAGGTGACAGTTTAGTGAGTGCCTCCGAAAGTTCTAAAAGACTCGTTATAGTGTTATCGATAACATTCTTGCAACAAGAATGGTACGCGGCAGAATCGAATGCAGCTATACAAAGTGCAATCAATTCAGTGAACGTTAGGCACAGACGTCAAAAGATAATATTCCTCGTGACGACGGACTTGAGTGCCATAAACATAGATCCGGACTTAAAAGTGTTACTTAAAACGTGTACAGTGATCGTGTGGGGTGAAAGGAACTGTTGGGAAAAGCTAAATTTTCGGTTACCGGATGTGGACGTGACTCTTCCAAATCGGACGCTTCATAATGCGAATAATATGAAAAGTGGTAGTAACAGGGAGGCGTTTGGTCGTCATGGGAATTTGAGGTATACGGCGCCGCCAACATCTCATGACCCTTGGTATAAGTATGGGATGAATCCACCTGGTTTGATGATGTCAAGCCCGATGCATTCGACCAGCGCAAGCGCAGAGGTGTCAGCTCGCAGCACGGAGGACGAAACGTGTTCGGTGGCAAGTAGCGAGGGTCGTCCTGATGACCGCCTACCTCACCATCACAGTTACGTCTCCATAGACAATCACCAGTGTGAGGAACGTCCTCTAAGGCCCGCCCAACAAATTCCAATGTCGAGCACAACGCATCCTAGAAAGACGTACTTCGTATAATCGAACGATCATTGTGACTTAATCTGTTATATGTAAATATCATTGTACAGAAAATAATATTAATAAAATAACTGGCATATGTACTGGACGCAAATTGTGTTTGCAAGCTTATCTTTGTTGGTGCTGTAATATTAAATTGTATTATGTAACAGTTCTCGGTCTTGTGTGCCAGACTTGAAAATTCTTTTTTTATTGTACTGTAAGTACTATTGATGTCTATAACGAATTCTGAACATAACTGTAGTATCATTTGTACCTGTTTAAATAGCATTCATTATCCACTTCCTTTTTATTAGTTCTTTGTAGATACATGAAGTTATGTAAACCCATACATTCCGTTTTGCATATGTGCATGCATAGTTGGTAATGTAAACGAGTAATAATACATAAACTGGTACTTTAAGGTTCCTGATTAATTTTAAGACCTGACATGCTGAGTATTTTGTGATAATGTTAGGTACTTATATTGAATTTATCATATGAAGTGAGAATTGTGTGAAAATATGTACTGTAAATATTACTATGTAAATAAAAGGTATCGCAGAACTGAAATGTACCCTAGTCAATTGTAAATAGCCTAATTGTAAGAAGTATACGTAAGTAAATAATTTTGTGATGTAACTTTTAGCTAGGATATGAAATTTTTTCGTATTTATTACGCTTCCAAACGCAGAGTATGAATAAAATAATATTTTTAACTACTATTATTGTCTTTTAATGACTTCATACATTATACAACCTGTACTCACTCTTCACACACATACACAAGACAAATTACACGAGATACAATCAACTGTTCAAGAATTTTCAAATATAACTCATATTATTGGGCAGTAAAGAGACTAAATCAGTGTGCTCACTCTGAAGCGCGCAATAATTGTAAAAGCTCAAGCAAAGTCCGAGCGCAACCATCTGTCAAAGCTGTCAATGAAAAGTAAATATTATTTTAAAGTGATGTCCATTTATAAATAAAATGTTTAGACTTACTCTATAACTTTGTAGCAGACAGGTGGAGGCTCTCAAAAGCTTCGGATGAATCTATTTAACGGTTTGCCTAAGTCTTAAACATTATCTAATAGACCTGTCTCGTTTTCAAATATTTTTTCTCATGAGCTTTGCCTCTAAAAGTTCACATTTTAAAGTGACAGAAATCGGTACAAAAAAAGCATGAAATTAAATCTCACGTAACAAGACGTAACATTTTATAAATTAATATCTAAAATCGAAACAGGTGATAGAATAGAGGCAAACGTCGAAACGTCAAATAAGTTTTTCATTGACATAATCAATTTACCGAACGCTTTGTTCGCCCATCTAGAGTCAAATGTATAAATATTTATTTTATCTAAATTGATCGAGCCGGATAAGATCACGCCCGAGTCCGTACGATTTTAATTTAAAAAGCGACCGCGACAGTGCGCGTGCGGCGATGGCCCGCTGCGAAATTATAAATCATCTGCCGACCGGGCCAATGAATAAACAGCATTTTAATTGACTTTTGATTACGACGATGTCTCTTCATTGTTAAGTAGCGGTGTGAGCAAGTGGAGCAATCGATTACGCGTTAAGTGCGCAGACGCATGTGTCAGGTTCCATTTGATATTTCAAACTAATTGTTTTTCATTCTTAGGTAGAGTGGTCAAATCTAGAGCTTTTGTAGATACATTCAATAGTTTGAAAGGCTCAATTCAATCAATTTTTTCTTAAGAAGTTGGAATTGTAACCTACTCAAAATAAAATAGAGCACACACGTTTTTTAGGCTGTCGTTAAAAAGTATTCATGTTTATCTGGTGTTTAGGCTAGGGATTAAGAAATTGTTTAAATATAATCAATATTCGAAGTTGTTAATTTGCTCAAAAACACACAAAAAACACTTTTTATGGAAATTGCAGCAAAATAATGTGAAAAATTTACATATAACCTATCACTATTTATTTGTGACTTCAGCGATATTATGCTTAGTAGCGAGTGGGGCCTCCTCTACTCTGTATGCACTCTCTGAGCCTATCTGGTACACTTTCAATCAGATGGGTAACATTTTGTTCCTGTATCCGTTCCCAATAGACTTTTAACGCGTTTATGAGCTCCTGTCGACTATTCACCTGACTGCTTTGAGGCTTCTTTTCATTTGATCCCATAAATGTTCAAAGGGATTGAAGGCCATCACAAAACCATGATACTGACGTAAGAAAAAGCTGTTTGTGTGATATGGGCCGTATGTGGATGAGCATTCTTGCGTTAAAACAAAACCTGCATCCACTCTCTATGAAAATGGAATGACATGAAGTCGGGGTCGAAAAAGGGTCTCGTCACCCAAAAAAACACTTCTTTAAAAAAAGAGCCGGGTGTTAAAGTACAGTGGTTCCAAACTCACCGACACGTATTGCTACAGATCTCTGAGACTCTCTCTCCTGAAGCAGAGCAACTGCTCTTGATGCGGTTTTTATGTCCATATGACGTCGAGAACCCGCCATAGTAATCACGATTATTACAAAAATCAAGCAAAACTGTCCAAGAATCAATCATTAGAGTCATATTGAGAATACAAGTGACAGAATTTGTGCATTTTTAAGTACCTACTTCTCTTTCTGTCACCCACTTGAATAAAACGCTGAAGTTGTCGCTCGCAACATTTATAATCCTAATAATAATAAACAAATGCGAAAGTAAGTTTGTATGTTTCGCTTTCACGCCAAAACGGCTGAACGGATTTGGATGAAATTTGCCACACAGATAGACCATTACCTGAGTAAGGACAAGGTTACTTTTCATTCTGGATCGCAGACGAAGTCGCGGGCAACAGCTAGTGACTAATAAACATATCAACTTGTCAGTCTTGAGTAATTCTAAGACAAAAATTAAAATTGAATGAGGGTGTGCCCTATTTTGTTTTGAATAGTTTAGCAATATTGAGTTCATTGCGTTGCAGCCTGAATTAACAATAAAGACACTAACTCTTTTTTTTATCAAATGATCACTTTTAAAGTCGTAAAAGTATTTTTCTAACATTGGATGAATGGATGCCTTTGACGTTTTATTCAATATCAAAACTTTACAAAGAAAAACAAGCGAATAGCCAAATCGAATCACTCACGTAATATTATATTGATACGTATTCAAACTTCGAATATCGTTAAGGATTTAAATGATGGTCATCAAGAGGTCCCATGTCTTTGACATACAGGCCATTCATTTACGCGCCAAGACCACGACATCGGCCACTCATCACCTTTTTTCTCCATGCAATACGATATCCTATCGTTTATTGTCCACGGACGATTCTAAACCCGTTCCAAATGGATCTTAGACATCTTAAACTTAGGTGGGAAATATCTAAACCCGAAGTGACAATTGATTATGTCCCTTGTAAAGACAAAAAGCGGAATCGTTCGATTAGTTATGTCGTCGGCGAGCGTAGGCCGACTGGAAACAATAGATTGGCTCTGCTTTATGATTCTATAAACGTTTATGTCCCTATAAACGACCTTTTAGCTTTTGGTGAAGTTGAGATTGTGATGTTATCGGTGTTCGGACAGGTTTATTACAAAAGTATTAATGGGACTTCTTATGAAAATGCTGCAATAAATTTCGGTTGACATTTTTAGGTCTTTTGCAAACCCAACAGTGAATATGTAAATCATCAGCGGTATCTACAACGTTTGAGTGCAAACCGACTGTTTCATTCGATTTCTTTTTTATTATTTGCGTTATGATCTTATGATATATATTTATGTTTGAATTCTAACCTCTCAATTTCAATGCGTGGGAGGGTAAATAAGGCTGCCTCTTATTAGCTACAAGTGAAATGTATCGTATCCTCATTAAATGATACTTCCATAACCGTAAGCGTGACCGCCCATAGCTATCCAAAATTGTAAATATCTCAGGCCCAACTAATGAAATGTGTAAAGAAATGTTCAAGCTCGTGAGATTCGCGTAGGACGTTCGGATGTCATAATAAAATAGTTCGGTTATGGCTTTAGGACAACAAATAAAATACTTGAAATGGAATTATTGAAATTGATTTTGTGGTGATGATTGATAACGTTCTTGTAATTATGGCCACATTATCTACTAACACGATTGCCACTAAACCGTAGGTCGATGAAGCTAATTAGTACTTAGGCCTTGTAATTACTAAAACTAGTGATTAGGATTTTAAGAAACATTAACAATTTGTGTCTTCGATGCCAGCCGGTAAATTAATAACAGTTTTCTATAGATGATCAACAACTCTAGTTATCTATAGCATTGCCCAATGCTCAAGAGTCCATGTTTGTAATAATTAGAGTTGCAGCTGCTTCCGTCGGTAGGAGGAGTCACAGGTTTTTTTAATAAATGTTTCGCTGTTATTGGTAGGAGCGAAGGAAGGAATTATAAATTTAAATTCGCCAGGGAATAGCCCGTGACAGTGTTGAAAGCGGAGAATGTACGCATATGTTGTTGTTCGAAATTAGCTTTCTGTTTTTAAGGTTTTGGACAAAAAAAATTGGAAAACATAGTCTATTTATAAAAGTGGTCCGATTTTTAACATATTCAACCAGTTTCAAATAATCTTGAATCTTAAAACATCGCTGAATTGAATCATTTACGACTTAACGACACAGATCAAAAGGCAATTTTAATCGACAAAATCAAATTTATCGAGCTTAAACTTTGGCGTACATAACATTTAGACCTCTTTTAATTATAATTTTTTTTAATTTGCAAGCGTTAAGATATAGAAGCAATAAAACGAATGTTAGCGATAATCGCTGATAACATCGCCAAAAAGCTTTGCGTCATAAAAATGATATAACATTTCGAATGTGTTAATGAAACTAACGTTTGATATAAATTTATGTATGTATGTAAAACACCGTGGCGTTACTTGGGTGGCTTGCAAGATTTGGAAGAGATAAAATTTTAATTTTAATTATTATCATTGATCGAGGGCGAGCGTGTAACCCCTAATTTCTATTTTTGATATACGTCTACGTTTCGGAAACATCTGTAGGCCATTAGTCATATGAAGCTACGGTATTAAGTTGGAAGTTTTTACCTCGCCGTACTTAAAGGAATTCATGATTTTGTGGATAAGGGTAAATAGTGCGGGACTAAGATCTGCGGATAATTCCCCGGACGTGCTATAGACGGATGCTGCGAGATAACGTGCATTTATCTAAGTAAACACAGACATAATAAATGCTTCTGGGTCCTACGTGAGTCACTATGTAGCAAGAAAATAATTACCGAGCATAAGTAGGTACCTATTTGCATAATCTTCGCAAATATTCTCAAGTATTGTAGAACGTGTTTCAGGTTTTTTTTTTCTTGTTAGTTCTCAGGATAGGAACTAATATTGATTTTTGAGTTTACTTCAATTGTGTTCGTCTACGAGTCCATTGTCACTTTTCTCATGCTTTAAAGGGTTCTTCAAAGCTTGCAACCATTTGGACTAAGTGCCTCGTGTATCATGTGTTCTGGTATTTTTATATATTTAAGTAAAGACTGCTTAAATAATTTTCGTAGTAGTTATTATATCTTTTTAAATTATATCAAAGTCAAAGTTAAAGTTTTTAATATATAAAGTCAAAGTCAAAGCACTTATTTCAAATAGGCACATAAAAGGCACTTTTGAACGTCAACATATTTACATTTAAATAGAATTGATTCTAGTCGCCCCTTCCAAAAGGTAGTTTCGTATCGAGAAGAATGGGCAAGAAACTCCACCGTTACTCTTTTAAAATGTGTTACAATATTTTGTATACATTAATTATATAATTATATGTGAAGACGATGCACCTATAATAAGAATTACCCTACAACAATAGGTAAAAGGAATTTAATAAACGTAGCAATGATAAATAAGTTAATTAAGCGATAGATACATGGTGTTCACATATTTAAAAACATTGTAAAAGTATACGATTTCCCAAATTATGTAAACAAGTAATATGTCAGTGTGTGAGTTAAAGTAATCACGGAATGTAAATCAATGTCATAAAAATAACTAACTTAACTATACAATTAAAGTAGCAACAAGTTTAATTTTGTCTAGACCCTAGATTGTCCTATGGAGCTGGACCAGCATGTTTCCAAGAATTCTTATCTTGGATATAATCCTCTAATTTGTAATACGCTTGTTTACACAGTGAACTTTTTATATAAGTTTTAAATTTCTTTCATTTAATTGCAATATATGACAAGGTATTTTGTTGTAGCATTTAACACAGTACCCCATAAAAGATGTATGTACTTTAGCTATATAATATGAATTCTAGCGAAACAGTTATTTTTGAGAATGCTGGTTAACCTGTAATAGGGAATATGCATGTTATTTAAATTTGGTTCAAATATTTTTATTTCGAATCTTTATTAGCCCGAAATTTGAACCAACTCATTATTTTAGTAATTAATATATTTTTAATTACTAAAAATTAATAAATAAAAGTGCAAATTAAGCGAGGGAAATTCAAATTTGTAAAACGCAACACCATTGGTTAATACAAAACGTGACGTCAAAATACTATGTCAACAAGTTCGTATTGCTTACATTTGTATGGCTTTGCAGGCTTTTGATTAGAAAATAATAGTAATATCGTGTGTGTTGTGAATTCATTTATTGTTTAAGTGTATTTTTTGTATACTAGTGAGATTAGAAATCATTTAAGACAATGACTTTGAGAGTGGTTTTGTAAAAGCACTTAATCTTAATCTTTAATCTGCCGAGAATAGATCCATTCATGATGTGGTCATATTTTCTTTCAAATTCAAATTTTACGTGCGCTGTCAGTAAAAGGAGTGAAAGCTGCAAGGTAATTATTATATAATAACACAATAAGTACGTTATTTTAGCCATAAATACAATCCTAAATATATTGAGGAGTAAACATAACCTATAATTTTTGATTCACAACAATGTAAACAAGTTATTGCAATCGATCACTAATAAAGAACTTTATTATTGTCGATGGTTATTGCAGATACTTCATCTCTTTGGTTAACCGTACACCATTCTTTTCCTTACGTATTTTTGCACCTATCGGGGACTGGGAAAACACTTTATCAGGTGCACTTCTGATAGGTAGTATTTCTGCATTCAGGCCCAATGCAATACTTATAAATAAATTAGCTTTTGAGCTTTTTATACGGTGAAATAAGTTAAGAACGAGAACACCTGTAGTAAACAATGGACTGGACTGTCACTGGACTTAGTATTTGACGTCATCAACAGAGCGTGCCAAAATGGCGGCGTTTAAACATCTCGAAATTATTCTCTATTTCAAATATTTTTTTTAAACCTAATTACAGAATTTTTAAACAGTATTTATATTTTTTACTATGTTATAACGGTGTAAACAATGAATTAAAAATATAAAATAAATACATGCATATACCCTATTGGCGTCTGTGTAAGTCCAAGGCTATATTGTTACCTATACTTATGCTATATTATATACAGCAGCTGTGGATAAACCTACATTATTAAAAAAAAAAATGAATAATTGATGAATACACCTTACAAAGCCAATAATTTAGAGTGCATACAAATAATTATAATCTCATAACGACAGAAAGATAAAAAAGCTATCCAACATTAATTTAAAATCCACAACGTGGTTAGCAAAAATCTGGCATATGCGAATAAATTGGGGGTGTGTGTCACAAAAAATAATAAGTGGATGGAATTGAATAGGTACATTGATTAGGACAGACTGTGGCAGGCGCATGCCCCGTTACAATACATGGTTCGTTAAAAACTACCCCGCAGATACAAGTGTAGGGATTGAAAGCGTAATCAAAATGATCGTGTTTTGTCTTATAATTTTTTTGAAATAGGAATTCCTTACTTTTCTGTTTTTCTTTGACATTTTCCCAAGAGCTTACAATCGCTAGGATAAAAACAGTTTTTAGATATTGCGGAGTGGGTTAGTAATAATACTAAGACTGTTTCACCAAACGTTACGAAGCTTTCTAATACCCATGTCTTTTCATTTTAACTGTAGGTAAATCAGCTTACGCTATAAACTACATAGTCTACAAGGATAAAATTATCCCTTTGACTCGACAGTGACCAAGGGATTCGTCTAAGCTAATTCACTATACTCCTTCCATCCTAGATCGTCCCAAAAAAGAGAAATAAACTAAATACTCAGCTCTAGAGAATGTGACGTTCGTCGCCGTGTCCCCGGATCCCCTTTACGTTTGCCGCCGCATTGCTCGAGTTATTCTATCTTTTTTATTTCCGTCACGGTGCTTGAATTACGTAATTAGCAGCAGTTTATTGGAACTTTGGGGACGTCCTGTCGCTTGTGATTATCTACTGCGACTAATAATTAAGTATCTGCCGCCAATTAATTAAATTTAATTGATTCTAGTATATATGTTCGCAGGTCTTTTGTGAGCGGACGATACGCAAATGTCAGTGTAATTCCACGCACTTGTTTGTTATTGTTAATAAAAAATTCAATTAGCGACAAGTGGTCACAAGTGCGACCTCTATCATTCATTTTATTGTATATCCGACTGTACTACCCGAATACGTATTCCTTTGTAACGGACCCCTATAAATAAAAATGCACATTTGGTGTACGACCCGATACAAAAGATTAAAAAGCGGGATCGCATAAAAAACATCAGTGGTTATCTATTAGTATCTAGTTAGAGTTACTCGTACAGATGTTACTAAAATAATAATCCCTCGTCGTGGCGTTTCGACACGAATGCGGGGAGATCGTGCGTTGAAAAAAATATTATCTTTTACCTGAACGGTAAGTTAGTTAGCGATGGGTCCCGTTAAACAAATGTGTGCACACGAATAGACGAGGTGTTTTTTGAAGATTTGACAGGAATAAACTTCTTCTACCAGTGTTCGTTTGAATAATTTAACGTCACTACTTTGTCGTACTTTAAGGATAATCCTAAACATTCCCTGGACGCTCTCCTCAAGATTAAGAGAAGACAGTTCTAGAAAGTACATTAAACAAAACTATAAATTAGAGTGTCTTTAATCCTAAGGCATAAATTGCATAGATAGTTACACTTGTGCAACATAGTTTAAAATTCACAAAACACAAACGTAGCAGCAGATGGTGTTTATATGCGAAATTCAATACTCCCCAGTCCCCTACTACAGCGAGCATGAATATAATAACTACGTATACAAGTACTCATGTTTCAATGGAAGAAACTCCAAGATAAATACACGTGGTTTGTTAACAAAACGAACACAACGCAGACAGATCAGTCAGTGGCAACAAGTTCGAAATTATTTCCTGTTTCGAGACACACCCATCTGCTATTGCCAACAAATCGCTTAAGAAAATATCACATTACAGTTTGTATACCGAGCGCATTGAATGCGCGGATGTTCAAGCTTTGGGAGATTTCGGGTGCCTTTTTGTATTTTTTCGAGTACATTACGAGATATTAAATGACTGCGGCTGAGGCCAATTAATGTGGATCTCACAATGGCTTACGATGGGCGTGCAACCCAGTTCCGACCGGAAAGGTTCGATCGCAATTCGCGATACACAATCGAACGAAATACGATGCCGTGTAAGGAGCCACCTGTACCGAGTTGTCCTTAGTAGTTCGTAATGAAAGCGAACTTGCACAGATTGCATTGGAAGTTATAATTTTACGTTTGACTAAACCTGTTCTGTAGCCCCGTTGGCCTTGTAGAGGTACCTACTATTTTGGGGAACGGACGTCAAGTTCAAAACTCAGCGGGGATGAATAATTTGTCGCGGTGTGTTTAGGACACAGTAGGAGGCGTCTATCTAATTAGTGAAACAGGTTAAGATTTATAAAATACGTAGGCAGTGGTTGGCATTAGTGATCTTGATCAGTGTTTGCAGGCAGCACGAAACTATGATGTGAGAAATAGGTGACACGTAAGTGATTAATAATAATGTTATGAAAATATTTTAACGTTGATGTAACCACAAAATAAACTCGGATAAGCTGCTTTGTTGATATTTTGAATGTGGAGCTGTTGATGATAAACATGTACATGAATGGCCAGATAGCAGTATAGACCATGCTGAGAAGATCGAATGACGAAAAAATTAAAGATTTTAAAGTTTTGTATACGAGATATGTATATATATGAACGTAAACAAAGCAGGAGGAGTGTGTAAGGATCGTAGCAGGTGGCGTTACAGTTTCTACCTACCCCCATGGGAAGAAGGCGTGAATTTATGTATCTATGTATACATTTAAGCTTACAAAGAAAAGTTACAAGCAGAACTATTAAGGTGATCTAAGTAGACTGTTATATTAAAAACGGAATAATATCATACAAAACACAACGTTGTTCGTTAATGAAATTTAGTATCACTCTTACAATACAACTTCAAAGCATCCCGCGTCCCATGCATTCACAGATTCATAGCGTTCATACTTCGTCCGTAGTTATGTGAGAAGCGCTACTGAAAACAGTCCGACAGTGCGAGTTTAAATACGAACCTTTCAGTTTTCAGCTGACCATGTCGTGTGACGAGTCATCGCGAGAGGGCGCTACGACATGCTTAAAAAAAATATTTATGAGTTTTGATTAAGTCGCGTAGTTTTTAAGTTTGTAATGATATTTATGTTGCAATAAAGTATGTGTGTTATTAATATTATATTAATAGTAGTTGCTATGAAGCTGAAGAAAGACTAATTAAATAACAATCAAATAATAATACTATAATAATTTAATTGTGATTTTGTGTACCTACTGAATAAATGGTTTATCTATCTATCTTAACGTTGACTTTTAAATCACAAATTATGAATACGCATTGATAAAAATCCAATGTTTAGTTCAATGAATGTGTAGCGTAGCTACTTCTCTACTTCTTAGTCAATATTGTATAAACAAAATGATCTGTTTGTTTATACAATATTGAATTAACTAACTGAATACACCTTATAATTTAAATAAACAATATATTGGAGAAGTAGCTACGCTACACCGATTTGGTGTAGCGTAGCTACTTCTCCAATATATTGTTGCTTTTTTTTAGCTACGCTACAAATGCACTTGGTATGTTGGCTGAAAACAACATAAGTTAAACCTATATTGGCAATAGACCAACTAATGGAAAGGATGTTACAGGAATATAACAAATGATACCAATTATTACTCCCAGGACTATATACGAAACTTACTATTAACTAGATGAAGTCGATTAAGTGCCAAAGAAGGCAATTAGAAATTAATAATTCCAATTAAATTGGATACAAAATCACTTGTGCAGTAATCGTGCCAATACAGACAGTAATTTATATGTGGGACGACATTTAATATCCAAGTGATAAATTTTAAATATAGTCTGTGCTGTGTGGTGGCCGCCTGTGGGGGGTTAAGCGAATAATTGTGTAGCCGTGGTCGGCCTCCCCGGCTATATTTCACTATTTAATAGCTACCCTTAAAAGAACATCTTTTTAATTGCCTAATCTTAATCCAGATGCTAGGAGGTCTATCTATGATATATTGATTGTAATTCCCGTGTATATACGGATCGGTTTCTGTACGATCTTACGAAGTTAATTCGATGAATTGACTCGGTCGTTCTGCTGTGGGGTTTAAGATAGTTTATTAACACTTTTGTTTTTAATCCTATACTTATAGTAAATTAATTCAATCTGTATAATTCAAATTGCTTTCAATTTTATGGCTGTTTAGGCGGATTATCCAATAAAATAATATGCTGTATATAATTAATTTAAATAATAAAAAAAGAATAAGTTTATTACGAAGCTCGCATTAAAAACTGTTAGACATAGAAGGAATTATACGAGTTGTAAAGGTAAATTTCATTAAAATTCACTCCGGGTGACTGAGACAAGTGGGCTGACCAATAATAAACAGGATTTAGTCGTCAAGTGACAGCATGATTATACTTTTCGGAGATTTTAGTTCCTTAACGTTAAAATTTTAATTTGTTCTAAGCCAATAAATATTTGGATACCACATCGGTCGTAAACGTCATCTTTACCAGCTAGGTGTTACGAATACATTCGCATCATAATTTATAAGCGTAACCATAAATAATAAAGCCGACCGATTGGGAACTTTGTTTAATTATATGGGTAAATAATAACATAAATAACCGCGTCTGTGTTGCGTTTGTTCCGTTAGAAAGTAAAAAAATATACAAAAATCCTGTAAAGCCGAACCCGACATTATAGAGTCACTATTCAATATCAAGTTACATTAAGATGATTATAATATTTAGCGGTATATATAAAACGGGTCACCCACTAAGATCGTGATAAATAACATGTAAAACGTTTATGGGGATATAAAGAGTTGTATCGAGCAACCGTTTTGTACCGGGGCGCTGCGCAGGCGCTTCGACCAGATAACTCTGGCGCGAACGCGATAAAACGAAGCTTGCGACTTTCGCGCTGCGTTTTGATGTACCGAAACGGGCCGGGCGCGACCGGGCGTGCGGGTTACTTACTGCGAATGCTGAAGAATGCAATCATTTCCTCACTAAGGGCTTATTTCACCATTGAAATTGAACGTGGTCAGGACATCTATACCGTGTTCAAGAGCTGTCAGTGTCAATATACAAATAATGATACTGACAGCTCTTGAACGCGGTTTAGCCGTCCTTATTGCGCTCAGTTTCATTGGTGTAATTCGCCCAAAATGAGGATCTTTGAGTGACGAAATCATGAAAATATCACCTGTAATATTTTCTTAGACACGATAAAAGCTAATTGATGTAAATAACTATGAGCGCTTATCGCCGCCAAAGCTCGGCTTTAATTTGTTAAATATTTTTTTGAGCCGACATAAATTAGGACATGGTCAGAAGGATCTAATGTTTAGTTCGCACATGATGGGCAAGCATCGAAAGTTTGTAAGAATTCCAACATCATAATATATCGTCGTTCATTCGACTCACTAAATATTCCAATTTTTATCTTAGGTAAAATGAAACGATGTTTCAGCTCGACTAAGTTTGTTACTAAAGAAGTATCTGCGGCCCCAATAGTTCAAGGGTAACAATAACAACACAACTTAATATGAAGAGTTTATTTCCAAACGTTAGATTGTGTGTTGTTTAAGACACCTTTTGGAGACTAGTTGTCATGGGTAGTGGAGGCGATTCAGTGGCTATACAATCGCCAGTTGTTGAGTTGAGTATTATAACATTCGTAGCAGCCAAGCCGCACTTGTTCGTTCCCGCGCTATCGAGCTCAAAGCGCCCGCCATGTTTGCGTTTCGATCCGCAAGGAACCTGTGTTTAAGTTGACTCGGGAATTATATCGCTGCGATTAGTGTAATAACTGGTGGGATCGCGAGGCTTTTTCTTGTATCAGCGCATGCGCTTTCACTTCAACATCCCTTCGCATTGCATCGACGATTTCGATTGTTCGAATCGAGCGCATTGTTTTCCGCGCCATAAAATTTATCCGTTTATTTTATGATTGCCTTTATTCTGTCTTGTCGGCGCAATTAATTCCCTTTTTACTTGTATTCTGTAAACACCCATGAATTCAAGCTTTAATCGCTATTAATTGAAAACGAACACAATCACGATGCGCATTTTATTTGTTGCACAGCACATCTCTTATTTTATTAATTCGCTGAAAACCCATTTGTTCCCGATATTGACGAGAAAAACGAAATGAACGATTTCAAATGACTAAACTGGGGGCCTACTCTCGAAGTCCGTCAACGAGGATACGAGCCAGTCCGAAAGTAGTTCGATACTTAAAAGTGAACCCTGCTCCCGATTAATTAACTTTTCCGGATGAGCAAAAACACATCGGGAGTAAGGACAACTGTCTAAATGTTTTGTCATTAATTCTTAGTTCGGGCCCCGGACTAATCTTATGTCCGTAACTGAAACAGAGTAGGAAACGTCCGTAACTTCGGCCGAAACGACGGACTTCGTACTTAGGGAGTAGGCCCCCTGATAATGCATCGAGATTGCACGGTGGGTTATTTATGCACGGACACGAACTCTGCAGGCCGGCCAGTGTGCGCCCACCCTTAAATAAATCGCTACGCTTGTAACGTGAACGAAATTTCGAGTCGGGAATTGATTGCCGGCTTCACAAACATGGCGTGTTCGTGGTCTGGAGACGGCGCAGTAATGTACTAGTGTGTCCTGTATTGTCTCGTAAGGGAATAAATATTGATTGTGCCGCAAAGAGGCGCTTGTAATTGCGTGTGCGGCCGAACGGAGCTTTTATAAAACTCGTTGGAAACCGCACGGAATGTAAACCAGAATGCTCCAGGACATTAATGTGTATTTATTGAGAGCGTCGAGTAATGTTTTTATCGGTTGCGTTTAAAGGCCTGAACGTGGCGATTCGCCCGGATATGCGTTAGTATCAATGTCCTTTTGTTATTTAAACGTTACAGATATCGTTATTTTGCTGCGACATTTATATTTTTGTGCATCGTTTGAGTCGTCCATAAATATATAGATAGCGATGGAGTCATAGATTTTGTAATAACGTTACCTTAATAAAAGTGTAACGACTAATAATGTACATATTAAACAAAGCAGGTTGTTTATTTAAAGCGGATGTTAAGTTGGCGCTTACTCTTTGTGGATTGATATGTGAGCAATTACGGCGCATAGCAGCTGTACCAGGCACAGTGTACGACGATTAGTGCCTCGGGGGTATTAAAAAGCAACGAGAGGCAGAGTGCCAGTGAATAAGTTGTTACACTGTCGTGAAACGTTTGTTTTATGAAGCGATTCGGTGAGGAGAAACGCCAGCGTTTTTTGAGCACCGACATTGACTTTTAAAAATATATTTTCAGCTGTGTTAGTCATTCGGATGCGTTGATAAATGCTGTCTTTTGTTTTCTTGCGTCATTCAAGTGTGCGCGCGCGCAGGTTTGTGTGCGAGCGCTATTTTCGGCCTCACATATGCATGAAGAACGTTGTGATGACATAATCGCATAATTAGTTGCATATTTCTGTTGTTATTGTCTGGCTTTATAATAAAGGGTCGTTAGCATTTTCGTATCTCGAGATTAGATAACCTATTTATATGCATCCGTGAATAATCGGCTTACAAAAGATTAGTTTTTTTTAAGGAAAAGAATTCAGCCGCATTTCTGTCCAAGATCCCATTAAAAGCTTACATAAAGCTTTTAGTATTATATTACTTATATATTATAGTAGTTGATTGTTTTATGGTTTTTATTTCGGGTATCCCCACTTTCAAGTTCGAAGTTTCAAACTAATACGGAGCTAATCTCGACGAGGTCGCAAGTCGGACTGCCAAAAAGCTACTTAAAAAAACGAACTACTAACCAACCTACAAATCCATTATTTCGTTACCTATTCACGTTGCACAAGCAACTATAAATCGGAGAGTACCTATCAAGTCGACCAACCGCTTGTAACTGCCATCGATTGTTTCAATTTAATTCAATTAAATCAAGTGGCCACATCGGATGATGCCGCCTGTCCTGACTTGCCACTGCCGCAATATTTACAGCTTCGAGTATGAATAAAACAAGCTCTTCTTCTCCAGTTTAAAATGCTGCTTTCTAAGTTTAAATCATGTAATCTTCTTCTTAACATATCTATGGCAAAAGAAATTTATACACAAATGAAAGTGTCTAGGGATAAAGGTAAATAAAAAAAAAGTATTTTATTGCCTTATTAAAATTAAATAAAAATGACTATTTAAATTGATTCAATAAAATATTTTCGTATGTGTAGGTCGACCAAGTACTCTCTGTTTTTGCTTTAATGAAGGCTTTTCGCGATTTTTGCTTATGCTTGATTTGCACCTTAGTTAATCCTGACATTAAAATGCAAAATAAAATAGAAGTTTTTAAAGGTTTTACGAACAATTAGTAGTCTGTGTGTTCGCCGATATACTCAATATGAGTTCATCCAAATCTCGTTGCGGAACGGTCGCCCACGTCCGTTGTATGAGACGAAAAAGATTTTCTGGTGTGTGTACGGCATCCATATTTGGCAGGGCTCTTCTTTGAAGCATATCCCATGAGGATGGGATTCAAGTCTAGCGATTGAGCAGGCCATTGTAGTACCGTGATATTAGCTGCGGCAAATGTGTTTAAAACGACTCAGGCAGTGTGTGGACGTGCAATATCATTATCATGTATAAGCAAGGACTTCCTGGCATCATATTGAACTTTCTTGGGGTTCAGAGGTTCTCCAATACCGTGTACGTCTAGTATCTGGCCTTAACTAAACCGAGATTATTCGATCTTGTCTGCGTGTGGTGATGCGAGCTCGTCCTCCATGTCACTCTGCCACGCAGCCACTGATGCTGTAACGTGTCCAGAGTAGACTTATAACACTCTGCGTAGTGCCCAGAGCGACTGCCGCAACACGTTGCTGAGAACCAGCTTCCAACATTCCCACGGCTCTGATTGTTTCTTCTCGGCTCAAATGTCGTCTTCTCTCCATAATAACATTGTTTTGTATTGATTCTTCTCAGAAGTATGGCAGAAATGTTGCTGATTTGGCTTTAAACCCGTTGCACGATTATATAGGAATACGAATAGACAAAAGATTTTCTTCTTTTGACCGATTTTCAAGAACTAACCCTTTTCAAATGACGCCTAGAGACTTTTGACGTTTGCCTCAAATTGTAGGTACTAGTCATTAGATCAGCAAGTGCACAGATGACAAAATGCGGCACAAGATTGAAGGTGGGCCATTGCCTGAGAGCAGACGCGATATAAGCACTTGTGATGTATGTAATAATGTAGTAAGTAGTCTCATTAGAGTTCCTTCAATCAAGCGACTTCGAGTTGCAGGCCCAGACAGACGGAGATGGCGGGGTGATCTGAACTTCTTATATAATGGCTGGCCCTTAGCAGTTCTAAATAAAGAGAAGTTGAAGGAGAGTGGTGAGGCCTTTGGCCTGCAGTGAAATAGTAAGAGCTTATCAAAAAAGTAAGTCTTATTTTGCGCCTAAGCAACACATGACATTTGACCGGAAATTAAAAATTATAGAAAAAAATCCTGGAGCGGCAAACATTGGGCCATTTTCGACTTCCGAGAGATTAAAAGGTTTTGACTCGAGGATGAGTAACAAATGTCTATATTTTATATTTTACTATATGGTGATCAGTGGCGTTCGGATCAGTTTTTGATAGCTTGTCATAGTCATATTTTAGTTTTAAGGCTTGTTCACAAAGAAAATGTACTGTAAATCGTTGCAGATTCGATATGCAAATTTTGTTTAATCGTTTCCACGGATATTTGTCTGTGATAGGTATTTGATAATTGGTGACGCGTTTAATTTGATGGAATAACACGTTTTGTCGCAAGCTTTGATGCCATTGTGTCTAGCATTCCTTATGACGAATACCGTTTAATTAACCGTAAGATTAGCAATAAATATTTAAAGATTTAATGGTTTTGCTAACATAAGATACCTAATTTCTGGGAAATCACTTTGTAATTATTAGTATGATGTGAGAGTGCTTAACAAGCGAAGTATGCCTTTAAAGGTAAGCAACACAGTAGTTAATCCCCTTGTGATGCCGAGGCCGAGGTTCGAGGTTGTAACTTATTGCTAACCAACAAGTAATCTGCTAGTGTTGGTGACTCTGTATTGCAAACTGTCTCTGAAAAATATTTGAAAGCTTCAGATTTTCTCTGACCAGCGCTCTGCTTGTTATAAACGTTAATTCACGTCACGTCCTAGACACAGACACGCCAATGATAAAATAAAATATTGTTCGGTGACACAGTGAGCGAGAGCGAGCAAGTCCGTTTAAACAAGCCTCGAGAATGACAACTGACTTCTTCTAATTGATCTGATTGATCCCGAATAAATCGGGACACAACGAGGCCTCGTCACAAAAATTAAAATCCATTAAGACTATGTATCTGTCAATTCATTTGATATACCTACGTGCGTCGTTACGTCTTCAGTCAAGGTAGCTAAATTAATTTGTTTTAAAATGTTGTTTCGCCTCGAGCGTGATACAAAAAAGGCTGGTATTTCTCAATCACAGTCGCTTAGTGGCTATTAGCAAATTAATACTAAATATTTGATAATTCGTTGCATAAACTGGCGATTAGATGGGTCATAAAATTGATATATATTCTGACTCCACCGTCTTCGTATCGGTTATGATGGTTTTACAATGAATGACGGGAGTGTTCATATTTTTTGCTTCCTTTAGTTTTTGGTAGACCACTAACAATAAGGAAAACGTGACACAAACCGAATCAATGTGTAAACCGTTAAGAATTCTGTCTTTGTTATGAAAAATTTCACCACTATGATCCTCTACAGCTTTTGCGTATAGTTATACAGGGTGTTTGGTAGGGAGCTGTACATACGCCTAGGGTAGAAACTAGGGATAGTCTGCTACCTACCCCCGCCCATTATATTGACCTTGGCCTCAAGGTTTTTTTTACCTTACTACCTTACCTTAAAATTATTTCTTTACCTTACTACGGTACTTCAGGCCCCATAACTTTTCTTCTCCACAATTTTCTGGTGTAAAATAATTTTTTGCAGGACCCTAAGACTCGATTAAAACAAGACCATTAGCCGACCGGTCCCATGGATAGATTTTGAGCTACAGGTAGTTTTAGTCAAAAAATCACAAAAAAGTCAAATAAAAAATAAAAATAAATTAAAAAAAAACCTTGAGGCCAAGGTCAATATAATGGGCGGGGGTAGGTAGCAGACTATCCCTAGTTTCTACCCTAGGCGTATGTACAGCTCCCTACCAAACACCCTGTATATATATAGGAAAATAACATCTTTCTAAACTCCGTGGAAGTTTCCAACTTGTTACTATGGTATCGGTTCTTAGTGTATTAATAGTTTTATATTGTTTTTTATATTATAATTACAGTTAATTATTTACACTAGGTACTAAATTAAATGACTACCTAACTATACAAATAAATATAAAAACGAAAGGACCCTTAGGCGTCGAAGTATTCGTCTGCATCGCTGTCATCCAGAAACGTGCCCAGAAGGCTGGTAGCATTGCCATGTTGAATGGCATTTCCATTCTTTCATTCAAAGAACAACCCAGTCCTCTGGTCACGTGAAGTGTTAATATTGAAAATGAATTATGAAAATTTGAATACTTTTCACTTATCATAGTTACCGTAAAGGTCCCTGTTAATATGTATATGCAATCGTCCCCGTGATATGCGTACCGCGTAAGACAAGACTTGTTGCTGTGGTATCGGTTCTTAGAGTATTAATTTTGAAAAGTTTACCTATTACTTTCCACTTACCAAAGTTACCGTTAAGTGTCCCTGTTCATATATGCATTCGTTCCCGTGATATGCGTACAGCATAAGACAATTAAGAAACATAAAAACGTGTAGCTTTTACGACGGATTCCTTCGCATTCTTACTAGCTTTGTTTGTTCAATTGATGTCCGCATTCCCGTCAAGGATTCCTCGTCTTAAATGAATCGGACGTAGTCACAGTCACTAAAATGTTCGCATTTCTACCAGCCAAGAGAACGTTTTAGAATAGCTAATTAGCTATCAAGCCAACTTACAAGTATCATAAAAGTTTAAGACAAATCGTTGTAAAGTACCCAGACAAGTTGTCGTAATGCCTGTGTAGGTAATTGCGCAGGAAGTGATTATTTTGCTATTCGAAGGTGTCTCAGAGAGCAGTTTTAAATCCATTACCCCTTAGATGTCACACGGCAATTTTCCAGTAGCTGCTCTTTCGAATTTGCCCACACGCAGTCGGGTCACAATCAAAATGAGCTAATAACTATCATCTAAAATAGTTGAGCAGGCGTCAGTGAAAATTATGATTAATATCTGTTTAGGTAACGGTGTTCGGCGCGAGATGCCGTACTGATGGGAATGTAGTGTTGGGAGCTCCGCCGTGCGGCTTCCAAACGAGCGTGCTTATAAAACAATGTCAGATAACGGTACAGGAGTTTTCAAAACAGAAGTTGACTTCCCTCTTCGTTGGAGGTTTAGTGTTAGTTTGTGAGTGACGTAGTTTTCCTGTGTGAAATCGTTGTTGGTTTTTCTCGTGGAACGTCCGTCGTGACCGCTGACTTCGACGCTCGATCCAGTGTTTCACAAGCTCATTCATTGTCTGCGGTGTGGTGGCGTGCAGTAATTTCTATTGAATTCGAAACATTTAAAGGGCGTCAACTAGTTGATGCCCGAACGAGCGGTTACTTAGCTGTTGATATCCGTAATAGTACTTTCTATCATTCACACGTTCTCGCAATTTCTTTGTTCCGTGAAATTCCAACTTTTTGTACAGCAATAAAACAGATTTGTAATGGGTTACCGGCGTTCATTGCTGATGGAGTCACGCTTTATCGCGTCTATGAGTCTCCGTTTTAAAGTTGTTTCTACCACCCATTATTATCTGAAGTCTTAAACTCTTCAATGAGTGTGTCCGTGCATTTGTTTGTTCTATCTTAAACGGTTTATACGATTGGCATTGAAATTCTGTGGGTATCAACCGCTCTGCGTAGATAACATCGAGATTGATATGATCGATTTGATCGGAATCTCATTGATTTACGCATATCGTAACAATATTATCTAACATAACTATCTCTTGTCTTGTTTCTACAAGTGGAACAGCCAGTTAATATTAATATTTAGATCCCAGTAGTGTTGACTAATGTTCACCATTTTCCACGTAGTAATACATTTTAAACGCATTGGAACGTTAATCAAGTATTTAAAATACGAATGTTCCGCAGTTCGATGTTGCCAGTCTTACAAGTTGGACATAACATCGCGAGACCGCGCTAGGGGGCGGCCTGCCGTTTCACTGACAGCCCCCTATTTAATAATAGTCTTCGCGTGGAAGATTATCTGTGGTCGCTAGTCGGTGCGTCCGCCCAGAGCGCTAGCTAGCAGGCCTAGTAGCCCTGTCGGCCGTCATTATGCAATTGAAACTTAGTGAATTATTACGCACGATAATAATCTCCATAAATAAATAAATGGAGCGGTGGGCTCAGCGTCGGGAGATTATGTTGTGTTGTACTCTCAAGTGGCTTCCCTCTTCCGTGACGCTATTATGTGCTGCTGTATTTTCTATGCTTTGCCTACTGTTCATTTTGTTTGGCTTTTATCAAAGTCAAAGCATTTATTTCAAATATGCACATAAAAGCACTTTTGAACGTCAATATTTACATTAAAATAGAATTGATTCTAGTCGCCCCTTCCAAAAGGTAGTTTCATAAGGAGAAGAATGGGCAAGCAACTCCAGCGTTACTCTTTTAAAATGTGTTACAATATTATGTATACATTAATTATATTATTAAAATGTGACTAAAAAATGTGATGAAAATGTGAAATGCACCTATAATAAAATTACCTTACCACAATAGCTAAAAAGAATTAAAAATGTAGCATTGACAAATAAGTTAATTTTGTGATAGATACATGGTGCTCACATATTTACAAACATTGTAAAAGTATACGATTTCCCAAATTATGTAAACAAGTAGTCAGTGTGTGAGTTAAAGTAATCACAGAATGTAAATCAATGTCATAAAAATAATAAACTATATAATTAAAGAAGCAACAAGTTTGATTTTGTCTAGACCCTAGATTGTCCTATGGCGCTGGACCAGCATGTTTCCAAGCATTCGTATCTTGGATATTATCCTCTAATTTGTAAATTATGCTTGTTTACAAAGTGAACTTTTTATATGAGTTTTAAATTTTCTTTCATTTAATTGCATTATATGACAAGGTATTTTGTTGTAACACATGTGTGACATTGGATAAGTAATGTAATGTGTATGTGTAATTTTATTTATTGTTGTTTATTTTAATGTAATTTGTTTTTATTTGATTGAATTTTTATATAATCTATGGACATGTCTGAAATAAATAAATAATAATAATATAACACAGTACCCCATAAAATATGTATTAAGAAGGAACACTGCACTTTCCAGTATGTGTTATTATTTCTTACGGATATTGTTTCATTACATAACAGCAAAATGCTTTATTGGCCAGTTTCTATTGATGGGCAATTACAAAAAGGAAAGACGTAATACACGGAAGATATTCACGGAAGGCATTAGAGACAAAATAATAACTTTTGTGCACGAGTTCTTATAGCCAGCTCGCTTCCATAGTGTGGCTATAGTAGGTTCATTTACTTCCTCTTTTACATAATCTCTATTTTTTGGAACAGACATGGGTTACTAACTTCTTTCCTTACCTCTTCAAGATTTAAAGCTTGATTTTTGCATTCATGGCCCGGTATCCTCGTTACCTGCGGATAGCATAAAATATTTTTAGAGGATACTATAAATTCAGGCTATAAAGTAGCTTTCTCTCTGTTTTGGCAATAAAACATAAAATATGACGATCAATCCGTCTACATATACTATGATCGTCTGGCAATGAAAGGCTGTTTGGGTGTAAATTTGTACCTCAATTATATGGTTGTTTCAGCAAAAAAATTATTACACTAAATATTTTATCGGTACGGGAATCTTGAAGACGAAATAAATCGTATTTCTCTCCTTCAGCCTTCATTGGTTGTAGTCATAAAACTGACCGCCTTAAGATTTTACCTCGCGGAAGTTCCTTCGTCGGAATATTTCCTAACAGTTTATGCCTTTGTACCAATTTATTTTTAAGACCTTTTTATTGCGATCCGAGTATATTATCTGACATGAACGTGATTAGTTTTGTAGAATTGCTATCTTCGATTCTTGTAGATGTTGATTTTCCTGTAAGAGCTAGGTGGTTTTAGGAAGCTTTGTAGCTATGAACGTGTTTCTGGAAATTTCAGTTTCAATTTGAATCTCATTAGTTGCTTCATTAGGCTAACAGTTGTAAGCATACCGTGTGAGGCTTTTGTGAGGTCTTGACTTCTATTTGCAACCTTGTATAGTCTTAGTTTGAGTGACTTTAAAGAAAATCTTCTACGGTCCTTTAAATTGTGATTTAAACCACATTCCGGCCCGGATATATTTGTTTCAAATTGCGTTTGTATCGTAGACAGTTAACCTTTTTGCTATATATATTTTTAAGTTTTAGGAGTTAAATTAAGGGGCGTTCCTCCAATTCTTTCCAACAGCCATCACTCAAGTAAATGTAATAATTACTTAATTAGAAAAAAAAGTGTGACATCCTTCCCGTGACGTCACTTCTTCCGAAGAAGAACCAAAGGAAATCCCAGTGCAATGCAATACGTCCAATGAATACGATATTAACATGTGTTATCAGCGAATCTGATTAATGCAATGCATGTGCTTGCGGCGCGTGCGATCCTGTAATGTACATACATGAGCACACGACTTGGGCAATACTATGATCTTTAATGTTGGTATAGTATAAATGCAATAAAATTTTAAACTTACGTGTATTGAATAGTGTTCAATAAAATGAGTAGGTGTTACCACCTGTGGATGTAGGTCAGTACTTCCAGTGTCCATCTACATAGTTCAGTAAGAACGAGAAGATAGAACCTTTCCAAAACGTTAACATCCGGAGAGCGAAAGGTAGCCGATAGCTAATTCGCTTTGGTACTGCTAGATATAGTATTATGATATGCCGCATTAGCTGCTGCCATTATTAGTTTTAAAGAAATGACCGAAGACCCATCTAGTAAATAATGATACCGAAGATCACATATACCTATCAGAACCCTTATCCTATCAGATGAGGCTACTGATGATGGAGATCTAGTTATGAGGACAAATGAAGAAAAAAATACTATTTCAATTAGTATTCAAGTCATAACAGTAGACTTACGTATGCTATCAGAAACAGCTCCCTGTGTAGAAATAACATAAAACCAAGCACCAAAGTTTACTGATCATGCCAATGTTCTGCTTAAACTGATCGTTATAACGGTTTATGAGAGGACTAGTTCAACAATAGAATATTTACGACCTAATGTGATGATAGACTAACTCCAGTTTACTGCACACTTCCTCAATGTAAAACAGGTTACCATTCGATTTCAATACACCATATCAACAAGCCATAACACTACCGCGTCAGGCAAACTAGTGATGCCTCATAAACTTAATAATTTACTGCAAATAAATATACTCATATCACGCGCAAGAGACAATAATTTCCGATATCAATTCCTGAAGGCTTTCCAGGGTTTCATCCTCGACCGATCAATTATTCCATATAGTTATGTCTCGAAAGGCAGTGGGAATTGTGGACCGGCACCGAGGTTGCTCTAATTGAATTTATGCAGGATTGCGACCGACCTACGACGAAATGGTTTATTGCTAATTGATCGAATATTGAAACTGGGATACGTTATGTGTTCCGTGATATTGTTGTCTATGAAATATGCATGGTTATGTGCGGGTATCGCTTCTTTTACAATGTTTTGATTTCCTGTCGATCTATCACGACTTGGAGAATATGTAGTGGCTGTTTTTGTTGAACATGGTTGTTTATTGCGGATGTCATAGACCAGGAAGGTTGGAGAAGGTTAGGGCAAAAGATAGGCTCTTATAAAAGTCAGTACTGCGGCGATTTGACAGTACAGCTATAATACTTATACTTAGCGGACGTTGTAGAAGTGTTCTGTTCTGATGAAGAAAGTGATCCGTATGTTATAAATAATAGACAAGTGCCTTCTTCTTCACTGTTGTGCATTCTCGATTCTTTTTTTTTTACTTAGATTTGAAAGAAGCTGTTGTGGTTGTTGTGCTGCGTGGTTTGTCCTCGGCCTTCTTGCAAAAGCATATCAGACAAACCTTCTTGAGTAGAATGCATCGATGCATCAGACAAACCTTGTACCAATTTTCCAATAATTTTGCGTTATTCATGTTAATGACGCTATTTATTATCAGATATGAAACTTACTCATCCACCGTGTAGCTCAGGAAGTGATTAGGTTATCTTAACTGAAGTAGGTACTCAAAGTGTGCTATCAATGTTTATGGATAATGGTGCCCTTGTGTTGTGTTATGATTTCATCAGTATTCACCTAGGTGATTCAAAAGGTCTTCTCCTAAGTCATCATCTGCCTCGCCTTTTACTAACGATTTTCGGGTCGGCTCCGAGGCACGGAGGGGTCTCGGTTTGTAAAGATCACCCGTCCACGGATTGACAGTGGCAGGGGCAGTTTAAAGGTCTTCTCTTAAGTGTCCCCTGCAAATGTGTTAAGTTTTGAATCTTCACCATTTCTCACTACTCAAACCCTTTTTATGTTTTAACGTTGTATGGTTTAAAGCATTTCAGTATTATACTGTTAACAAAAGATATGTCAATACAGCACGTGTTTTGTTTAAAATAACGTTTCTTCTTTCGCAGCGTTTGCCGTTTAGCAACCAAACAAAGAATAAAGTTGCATCAAATAGTGAAATAAGTATGAATAATACGGTGCTTATGAAAAAAAATACTAAAATAGCTATATTGTCGCAGTAAAGTATTGATCACCTTTCATACCACGAACGGTGTCTAATTTTAATACTTGAGTAACAGAGCTTACTACGAGTATAATTACGACAAAAACAAACAAAGCACGGTTGAAATTAATACCCCAAGTACAAAATTGAGATGCGCGCTATAAACAAAACAAAATCAGCATCAATAAGATCAATGTGGTCGTGCTCGGGTTCTTATACTTCTTATAAAAACTTAAAAGTTAATTACTAATCACTATAAAGCAAACATTCAATTTACAAGGCGGGTTAATTGCGTTGGCCCGTAAGATACTTTGTAAAAAGTCGGCTAAAAACCGTATCTCAACTTATTTCTTAATTATAGACCAATTCGTGGCGGCGACGACGCAGGCTACGTGCCAGCACAGTCTTGACGGATCGTGGACCTCTACAACACACCTTTCACTCTTATCATAAAGCGCTAAGGCCCATTTTCTCATGACCACTATATGTTTGTACTTAAACATTAGTAGTCTCGGCAAATGGTATCTCCAATAATTATACGGTTTGAATAAAGGTTATCAGCCTCTTAATGTCATGTATATGTTCTTTATCTGCCAAGATCTGCACTAATTTATTATGGTTTTGTTGACTTAACTAAGGCTACATTACATAAGAAGAATGTTTATTTAAAGTGAGTGAATATAAATTGAGGAAAATATTAAAAAATGGATAGTTAAGAGATGAGAAGGATGATGTTGGGAGTAGTGTGAATGGAATTCCATAATTATACTAGTGACTCCACATTTCTACAACAAGCAAACAACTTAAAAAAACTAGCCCGCGCTGTCTAACTCCTGTGCAATGGCCTCCCTCAACTCCTTCCATCTTTCACGAGCTCGCGCGTCCTCCTTCCAGTTTTGACAGAACCTATCCAGCCCTTTTGCCTTTTAAAACTACAAATAAGAATAACAAATACTTACTCATTTATAATTTTAACTTACACTTCACTTTCAAAGAAAAGAAGGATAAATGCCACTCACAAGCAGTCACACGCTCTATGCAAAAAGTCAGCAACAAATATTTCTGCGAAGATGGTGTTTAAAGTTAGCCTGAGTCTACTTAAGCCCACCTAGCTAAAGGTAAACTCCTATTGTTGAGATAGCCTTGCGTTACGCGACAAATGGAATGGCTGCTAGTCCTCAGACGGTATTAAGCCCAGGGCTCTAATTTGAAAAAGCCAGACATATAAATTTTACTCTAATCCTACAATTGTGTGAGAGAGGAAAATTGGACGCAATTTCGTACGCACTCGTTTGCCCTTTAGGTTGCAAATCGTCACTGTTTATTGCATAATGAGTGTAGGGTGACACGAAAAAGGCCATTCTGAATACATAAATGTTTAGCGCAGACGTTAATAGCAACGGTAGCAATCATCAACCTACACGATTTCACTCAAATATCTCAATAATCTCGTTCCAAACATTATAATGATGAGTTCTTTGCAATTTGATACACTTTTACGTTCGCGGCTTAATTTTGATGGGCGAACGTGTTTTGTTCACTTTCGAATACATAAACAAAGTTGTCGGAATAATGATCATTAGCAATACACATGTTGATTGTAAGAACGAAAGTTTCCACCTACACGTTTTTTTCTCCGACATTCATTAAAGTATCCACAATGAACTATTCTGCTGCCCTTCAAGATGAACAAACGTATAGGATGAAGTCGTACAAGCAGTCGTTTAGAAAATTGCCTTTATAACTAGCTCACTAAACTCTTATTAAGCTGGAGTTGTTTTAATTTTATACTAGAGGCATTGTGCTGTGGCGTGTTTATCCTGGATCTCTGAGGCCATTTGTCGCCGTGAAATCCGTGTGAGTGACAAACAATACGGGATGGGGGACATAATGTTGTGCCCCGGCTCTGCCTCGACACGGACTCTTGTGTTCCTCGTCTGCCGACTGCTACGCATTGCTCTGCGATCCGGTTAGCTGGTTAGCTCGACCCTAAAAGGTCTCAGGCGAATATAATGGATTGTAATTGTGTTCTCATAAGCGGCGCACCATGTTGCCTGTTCGATTCCGCATATGCCTACGATTGAGTCAGCGATACACGAGTAATGCTGTAATTGACGTTTACTATGTTCTTGCTCATTGTTGTCGGATGATATGTGTCAAGGCTTAGCTGGGAAACGGAGGCGGTGATCTCAGCGTCTAGCTGCACATAGATTAACCAGGCAACATAATGTAAGGAATTCTGTAAACGGCGAATATAATGCGTAATGTATTTTTTAAGTTAGATTTATGCAAATAAGAACTTGGCTTCCTTTTATGTTGGCGGATTTCCAAAACGTGCCTTATGAGGTCTTAGAACCGCAGCTAAGTAACTTATAAGGGCAAAGATCGCAGATTCACAGAGGTAATGACAAGTTGCTTGTTAATCCGTTGCCTTCGAGCATTACACTGGCTCGTCCCGTTCTCTTTACTTGACCCATACCATTTGACCTGAATCACGATGATGGGCTGCATTGTAAGTTTTTCGTTGGGTTAGCAGTTGTAAGACATATTTTTGATACTAGGCATACTTTTGTTTCTTTTAAACTTTAATTTGCAGATAGGCTAGCACTCATGATCCAGGAGTCGTACTTCTAAAACGCGATCTGAATTAACTCAACATGGCCACATTCATTGAAAAACCCATAGAATTAGAATTTTAACATTTCCGTCGCTTACCGACTATTTTTAACGCTACCGGAATACAAACTTCTAAAAAAGCCCCTAAGAACCTGATACAGTTACACATGCGAGCCGTTGCGTGTCACGGATCGATTTACATACTTTTTTTTTGACAGCTTCTAATACAAGCTACTGTCTTGTTACTCGTGACGTTTTTTGTCGCTAACAAGGAGGCTCGTGACGAAATTCTTGACATTAGAGGCAATTTCGAGAATATGATAATTGCGGAAAATTGTCGGGTACGGTTTCTTCCTGTCGTCGCTTATTATAAGTAAACCACTTTGAGTGTAATACATTGTTACTGTTTCTAACATGTAACTGTTGAATTGAAGGCATAATTATTTCAATGTTGTTTAAACATTAGACAGCTCAGGAATGTGCCGTATATCTGTGTTTGAGCACAGAGCATAGACACTGCCATGCCGGTGCGGCGATTCCGTGCTCTGTGATCTGGACCTACTCTAGAAATACTACAACTGTTGATGTAGGACCAAGTACAATATGGACCTTGGTTGGATTATGTATATATCCCGCATTCTCGCTACAAATTCAGTCATGTCCAAGCATGAGTGTAAAGCTGCGTAAGATTGATTGATTTATATGATGTGAAAATTGTTATAAGTATTAAAAGAACTGAAGGAGGAGGGGAGAGGGCAGGGATGCAAGAGAACAGTGAAACTAAGAGATACCATACAACCAAGTAGAAGTCTTGGTTATAGATCAGCAATGCGTTAAAATGCGAAGAGTAGAAAAAGAAGTACTTAGAAGATGATACAACTACAGTCATTCTCCTCAACGACCCAATCAGCGTAGTAGACGTTTCTATCGTTTGGGTTTCATTTCCAACCACTTATGTGTCGTCCTGCAAATATATTTGTAGGAATAATAGGTACATAGTAAGAAATAGGAAGCTTAAGATACAGGTTCGTTATATTATAACCTTGTATCGTAAAACACCCATAACATATCTAAAAAAAATAGGTTTTCTTTGTTCATACAAAATATTTGGTCCTTATAATCGTATATTTAAAACGTGGGTTGTAAAAAAAACCCGTTACTGATTCGTATTTTAATAAGTAGTTATATTGTACATAAGTTGCCTACAATACGGAACATGGTTCCAAGAATTTACAGCGTGAAGTATATGGGAAAATAGCGCTACCTCCATTGTTATTAGAGCTGTTATGTGTAATTCTATCTTTGTCATGTCACCTGGGTGTCTACGAGGTTCATGATACGAAAGACATTGTGAACTGATTTTTAATTGCATGATGTCATCCATCAGTGTGCTAGTTCTACATCTTGCCTTTATAAAGGACCGATGACTGGCTTCGCTATGGATGTTGGATAATATATGTTAAATAGGTACTGTATTGCGAATTTTCAAATACAGACGTTGCAGTTGGTAAATATGAAAAATGTAAAGCGTCTTTTCGTTGTCTCGCAACAAATAAGTGCGGTAATCCACCGGCCATTGTCATTTGGCTTATAGGTTACAAAAACTTACATAAGATAGCAAAATTACGTCAAAATTAATCAGGCTGCCTGCTGATCAACCGAATCAAAGCGTAAACGAAAATGATTATCGGTTTTTTGTTCTCATAAATCCGTTCGCATGGCAAGAGTGCATTGAAGCGTTAATTGAATTAAATCGATATTATTGTGGACGCAAAGCAGAACGATTAGATCGAGTGATGGCACGCAGGGATTTGTCACAGTTGAGGATCGTGGGGCCCCGTGGCTTACGTTCTACTCCAACCACGCTCGCACTTCCGCCGCCATTCACTAATCGATCGAATATCGAATATCACCCACCATTCATCACGAAATCGATCGAAGAATCAAACGTTTGAGATATCGATTTCACGGACACGTTCCCCACCATTTGTTAGGTTATCACCGTTAAGTTTAGTTTTGTTTAGCGGATGTATGTTTTTTACGGTATTCGATTATATTGGATCTGTTTAGTACAGATATTTCTCGGTGCGGTTATGTAATTGCTTACATTCGATGACTCAAGAACCCGGTCGTCCAGTCAGCAGCAACAATATTTTTATATTCACTTATTTATTTGTAGACAAGAACTTGCTCCGTCTAAATGAATAAAATTGATTGCTTATACAAACTGTGCGCCCAAATACTCAGCCATCACAATAAATAAGGGCTTTTGAAGAAAGAAAAAAAGTTTAAAAGTGGACTGTGGATGGACGGCGGCGGCACGGCGGTCGGGCGACTCGGGCGCGGGCAGGCCAGCCCGACCTTGGCGCGCTCGGTAAGACAAGTCGATTTTGTTATTTGTTTATACACAACACTACCTGTTCCCGACACCGCCGTACGTCGAGGTGTGGTGCTCGCACGCACACTGCCTCGGAGCTCGCTCGCGCCGCCCGCGCAGCCCTCGCATCGATGTCGAATCGCTCAGGTATTTTACGGCGATTTCTGTAATGAACATCGATTTATTGTAGCCACGGTATGCCGCTCCAAAACTGACTTTGTAGATAAAACATACGAGCGAGATTACGATCAATTTTATTGAAACGAGACACGCAGAGTATAAAAGGAGCGCACACTCTACTCCAATTAAAAATAAATCCGTAACGGAATTTATATTCGACATCGTTCAATTTAAAACAAATATTTATGGATCCTTAAACTGTAGAGTGGCTCGAGCCATCGCGATACGTCACCAAGATGTTGTGAAATGTCGTTGATGTAATGTTTCTATGAGATATGAGCCATAAAACGTCGTAATAGGAACATGTAACTAGATCTGGCGGACAGTTTGAAAGACACGGAAGCCGCCTGCATCTAAACGCTATAAAAATATTTCACCGCGGGCATCGGCGCTACCTGATAAGGATACGCAGTCATTTGTAGTAGCCTCGTGATCCAGAGCGCGACTCGAGCCTGAGACTCGGCTCTCTACACAATTTATGTGTAAACCACTGTCAGTATTATCTACTTAATGTGTTTTTAGACACGTCGCTTAGATACCAAATTTCCACGTCCAAAAGGATGCCGTGATTTTTTCGTTGATCCTTTTATTCGTAAGTCGATCGGGCCATATTCGGATAAAGCCTTCATATATCGATCGATCGGATCGAGACAAAAACAAACGGAGATGCTGTACAGAAATTTGGTGTGTGACGTGACAGTATAATTGACAAAAAAATGCTCTGTAATAAATGGCATCCAGAGGGGCCTGCCTTTTTTGTCTTCATAAATATTGTCCAATAGGAGTGCTTCGTGACCTCTGTTTAAAATCACTATTGCGTTTACGTCCAGTGATTTAGATGGCCATTACTGGGTCGCCTTCACAGATGGGTGGTTGAATTACAGTCTTCCCGTTTGCTTTGTTGGTTTTGTACCGACGTTAGCTCGCCAGTAATTATGAGATCATGTTTCATAGTTATCTATTGATTTAGAACTGTTCGAAGTCTCAATTATGAATCATCGATTATCGTTCAAATCGAGAGTTATGTGCGACGGTCCTCTATCATCATCGTTTTCCTTGGTCCGGCGAGTTTATTAACCTCGCATCAGTGGTGGACTATAACTTTGTGTTTTATTAATGTTTTGTGTACTAACCTTTGCAATAAGGTTCGTGTTGTTCATTGATTGCTTAATGTTCTGTGTTTTATCAGAGCAATGCCATGTTTGTCGCGGGTCGTAGGTCATATATAAAACTTACCGCGCTGTAGTAAACGGGGCTAGACTTCTATTTATTTGGTCTTGATTAACTGCTTTCATATAGAGGTTAATAAACGTTTAAAAATTATTAACCAGTCCTGTTTTGTCTGCTATCGAATATTTTAGAATGAACGTTTCACGTTATGGGTGGGAATTTGACACATTTTACTCGAAATTCTTTCAAACTATATCCAGGACTGGACCACAACTAAAAATAATTGGAAGAACATTCTTCGCCTAGTCTTTATGTAGTATCAAAGTACCAGAATTAAAAATCATTAGCTGTCCGACTGTGATTTTCAGACTCTAAAGAGATAAATACACTTATTTTCTAATTTCTCCGTTCATAAATCAACAACCTTTGACGGATGCTTTTCCAACTTAAAATTCTATAAGAGCCTTCAATCTCCCTGAGGCTGAAATTCTTATTTCGAAAACAGTGCAGAATAGGAGTGTATTGGTACAAGTGTAGCGTTCGCGTGACCGGTCCGACACGATGCGCCCGCGCCATCATACGCCTCGCAACGTTCTCACGACATATTTTGACATTTCACTGAACAAATATAGAAGCCAATTTTGATTGGAACGATAAACACGCAAAGAATGCGAATATATCGCTCCTACACGTTACGTGAGGTACGTTTTGACAATAGCCTCAACTGTGTGTGGAGTTAAAAGGTCGAATACCTATGGAGATTTTATAGAGATTGAGGTGAATATTTCGACTCAATATTTTATATATTATTTCGACCAACATTGTTGCGGATCGATTACTATCATCAATAAGGATATACGCTGTACGAGACGCTCGTGAAACTACCCAGTGCGACCGCAGCTTATTTCAATATGGCTACCGGAGAACGCTCTCTGTTTTTCGAGTCTGATTCCGGACCAGTTGAAGTCTATACACCGAAAACTCAATCAGTGCCCATGAAATTTACAAGGCAGATAAAATTTAATTTAATGTTTTATCGATAGGTGTGCGGCCCAGTGGCATGGGTGTGTGTGTGCGTCTGTACATAGTAATTATGCGGCGGATCGGGCGGCGCGGGCGCAGCGCTGGTGGTCCGGCCCCCCTCTCCAGCCGCGCCGAGCTATAGAAAAGCTCACTACATCTGGGAACTCACGGCCGGACATTTAGTATGGTATTAGTATTGGCTTTCGACTCGGAAACTGTGAGGTATTGTTCATTGTTACACGGTAGACTTGTTTCAAGAGTGATTTAATGAAACTCGCATGTATACCTGATTTATTTTTTAGTTCGTTCTTATTGGAGTAGGGAAAGTGTGAGAATCGCTTCGAGGATGTTTCCAATGTGACTCAAGAGCGACCGGCGACGTCCACGGACCACGTCGGCGGCGCGCGATGGTCCCTTTGTCTACTTTTATTTGCCTGTCACTCACAGCGCCTTCACTCGGACGTGCTTTAAGCGCATGACAATGTACTTCATTGTCAGAGGCTTTAGCGACCTTTACAACAGTAAATTTCGTTGTCATGCATAAAACCATGTGTTTATATGGAACACTGTAAGAGAGGTTTATTCTGTTTGAAATAGTTCGCTCTCGGTGAGTGGAACAATTAACTCTGGACTTTTTACAATTGTATAATGGTAGATATTGAAATTTGGTTCTGCACAATTCGTCACTGTGAGCATACCTTCAAAATATTTCTCACGTGTCTACGTATTTCATAATAATTAAATTACAAACAATTCATTTCATAAATTGATTATTCATTAGCGGTTTCGTAATTGCTTCTGCAAACGCCATAACAGCTAGTAAAGCTTCATAAAATATATTCAGTTCATCAAAGCGAATAAACCTGATAATAAAACAGATGTCGTAAAAACCGAAGTGGTATGTGATTATTGACTTTATGACGACTGGCTTGATGATAATTATATCAAATTAATACTGACGATCCTTTCGGAAGAAATTAATTGCGAAGACGGTGCAATTTAACATGGCTGTATGACTGTATGATAATACCGATGTACAATTTAGCATTAATAAAATTGACATACTTACTCATGTAAAACGTTATGATTGAATATACCTAACCGTGCCTGGGTTTTTCCTACAGTAAATTTATTATCGTAATTTTGCTCCTTTCGGCGAAATTATTGTCAAAAACAATAAACAAGAACATGTATTTAACTCTTTGGCTCCCGTATCCCTGTAACGGAACTTTAATCCCTCTAAGCAGTAAACATCTCTTTGTGTTTTGCATTCGACGATAGCCCGTTACACCCTTTGTCTTTAATTGGCGAAATCTCAATTTTTAGAAGGACCTTGCAAACAATTTATTTGGTGCAGTAAATAAGCCCTTTACTGGACTAACGGTTCTTCTTGTCACAACAAAATGTTGGGTTTGCAGATTCGAAATTCTTTATTGTTTTATTTGCAACTCTTTTTGCGAACCCTTCAGTACCGTTAATTACAAGTCTTACGTTAACGGTCCCCAATAAAAGTCGGCGATTTGGAAACGCATAGAAATTGCATTGTGCAATGAAAGTAGTAAAAAGTGGAAAATCTAAAAAGCTAATATTAGCTAATAGAATTTTATTAACGCCTGTGTGAATCACCTTTTTGTATTTGCCGACTTTAGTGTAGAAGAAAGTACATTAGACCCACGAGATTACAGTAACGGCATTTTGTTTCGAACTTGCGACATCCGTGCAATTTGTCCAAATTGACACTTTAGATGTTGTCAAACATTGTCATCCTGCATTACGGCTGGCGCAAACATCGAGTAACTGTTTTTGTATGTCAACAATGATGCAACGGTTGTTTTAAGGCAAAACGACAGTTTGTTGTACTATGCACACATCCACAGAACCATTTGCTGGCCGATTGACATTGTAAATGCATCGATCTAAATGCGTGTACTCTGTTGGAATTCAAAATGAATCATAGTATGTCTATGGAAGAATTACTTTTAACTACCAACGCAGCTGTTAACCGAGACATCAATCCTGAGTAAGAGTCCTTTGAAACTTAACCGCTTAATAACAGTGAACCAGAATAACAATAACATTTAAATCTGAAAGATAATATAGGACGTAATATTCAAATTGCGGTCTCTCAACCGCAGCAGGCTCGTATCTCCAGCGATCAGGTATGCGGCGTTTCAGATCTAGCTGATAAAGTGCGATGGGGTTCGACTCGGGGAGATTCATTGCGAATTGACAACGCAAGTAACAGAGGTGCTAACGTAAGTACGTAACTTACGCTGGAGGAAACATGCGCAGATGTGAAGATTAGATACAGAACGCTACAATTCCTGTTTAGAACAGGATCAGGTGATATGCCGAGTTCATTGTGATGTATTTGTGGTTAAACCAGAATTTTTGGTGCGTATTTTGGGGCATTTAAAACTGTTTTGCGTATTTGTGAAACCTTTTACGCCTAAAAGTGATTTTAAAACTTAATCTTGAACCAAAGTCATATTATGTCAATGCACAGGGAGAGCCATTCTAAGATCTGCAACATCATTAAACTTCCATATACCTTATTACCTAGATGTTAATCCTCTTCAAAAGGTATGTTCATTCAATTGTTTACAATGGCGCTCCCTTGTTCTAAAGGAAATCCTGCAAGTGCTGTAAGTGCAAACTGCCTCTAAATTAGACTTACTTCTGGGGTCACATACAAAAGTCACAGCGGCAAACGTGGATATTTTCCAGAGTGCGTGACTGTTTCCAAGAACACATATCTTACAGTTAGCCTTACTTGATCCTATTTTTAAGTCCCTACGCCTTCAGCACGTAGTCAAACAGTATGGTTCGTAAGAAAAATAAAAGAGAGCCTAAGTCGTATTATCATAAAGATGTTTTCCAAATATTGCCGAGGTTTGCTTTCCCTGTTGACTTTCGACGCTTCATTAAGTTTATTCCAAACCTTTGTTTATATATGAGAACGACAATGCTTCTGCATACATTCAGATTCCATATATCGGTATAAGAGGTCCTCATATTTGCATGTTAAACAACTGCATAATCACATAATGCGTAGCTTTCATTGAATTTTCTTGAAGTTATGTAGTGTTTGAAGAATTTATTAATGTTACGTATAATCATTTCTCACATGAGTAATTTGCGTTCGCTTCGCATGCATTAGCATCTCAAGCTGGATACGTTAAGTGTTCCAGGTCGCGGGGTGCAATTACGCAAACAATATAATAGCATGGTGTCAGCTCCGTACTGATGTCCAGGCCAGCTTATTTACTGCTACACATCGCCTCGAAGAAAAGAAATGTCAAGACATCCTCTTGTGTTGCGATTATCGTGTCGGAATCGCTTGGAGCTACGCTCGTCGGACCGGGACGCTCATACATAAACCCATAAAATATGCTTCGCTATGGGGAGAAGACAGTAAACAGCCATTATGCTTCATGTATCTTTTGATGCGTCTTAGGTAGCAGCATCCTCGTGGTGGTAATGTTTAACGTAAGTGAATATTGTTTGAGGACTACTCGTCAAATAGCAAGATTCAAGGGAACAAGCTTTGAGGATTCAGAAACCGGATAGAATAATAGCTTTTTGTGAATCTCACCAGATTCGAAAATGATTCCCACTTTAGTTTATTCACCGAATGACGGTCGCTGTCTATTGTTTCTCGTAGCGTTAGCAAGAAATGAATCATGTCGTGTATGACATCCACAGAGATGAATGGCGTCCAGTCTAGTCACACTAAATTAAGTTATTCTTAAGGCCATCTCCCAAACAGGTTTCGATTTTTATGAAACATTACCATTTCCAAGGAGACCGACTGTGTATCCTCTTGTCAAGTGGCTTTTTTATAAATTTTAGCGTATCACGAAGACAGATCTCACCGCGGAGCCTAGAGCCCGCTCACACCGGCTTCTTTATCCTTTCCACAAAGGACGTAATAACCATATCAAACAGCGTGTCCCTTTGCTGTGTCGCATACATATCGCCGGGTACGAGCAAGCGACGCCTTTATTCTATATTAAAATAAGTAAAGAAATGCGTTTTGTTTCCGTTGGGGCGAGGCTTCCATACCTAATGCTTAACCGAACACGGTGTCTGAATACCTGACATGTCCTCAGATAGACACGGTCGAGGTTTGGTATGACTTCACCCTTATGTCTCCATAATTGGAACACCTCCGGCATTTATTTCTTTGGTTTTGTTTCCTTAGACTCGCAGAATTTCTTTATCAACATGATAATCTAATCTTAACGAAAACATTTCCCGTATTTTAATCACATATTTTTATAATTCTTTATCATTTTGGTATCAGGTCATAAAACTAATGGGTTTCTATGAAAGGCTCATTATTTTGTGTTGATAATATTTATATGTGACGTGGGGGCAGGTAAACGTCACCGAGCATGCTCCGGTTCGCCGTGCTTACGTGAGGGGCATGAGAACCATACAGACCGACCCCGCACATAATTTTAGTGGTCTCGTCCTTTGTACCCGGTCGTCATTGTTATTAAAGTAATCACGGCCGCCCTCCATCATGCTCCAATCGAAACATTATGGGATATAAACAAAAGAAAGCAAGAGGAATTCAATGAAAAGCCATTATGTCGCCGCGGAGGGCACTCGACGAGCCTGTTGTCTCAATATTTTTCTTGGTGGATGGAGTTGACGCGTCATTCTCTCGCGTTCGTTCAAAAACACCGCGTGGAATTTTTGAAGGGCCTTCGATAATGGCCGATATTTACTGCCTTTAGATAATGTTATTTAAGCGACGGACGATCGAATTATGGTAAATAAAACGTGAATAATTGTCACGTGGCTCTCCATATGGACTCTTGGTGTGATGCTTCATTCATTGATGGGTTTTTGGTTTTGACACGATAGTTAAGGTTAAGTGTTTTAATATGATAATAAACACAATATTGCGTAAATATTTCAACAATATATCAGTCCAGCTATGTACCACCTATACAAAAATCCTTTTATCACTAAGTAGTAATTCTAACCGTTAATTCTTCTAGTGACGTCATTGGTGGATTTATTGGAAAAAGCTCATGGAAGCGATACTCTCTTGGGAATTTAGATATGTGACACATTATTTTGATGGAGACGCGTGATCCGACAGACGGCTAATGCGTTTATTGTCGGCACTTTTGAGTTGCCATTAGGAGCCCACAACTATTTCGGATTTAATCTACTAAAGATCCTTAAAGGATTTTGTTTAATATTGATACCATTTCGATACGGATTTGAAGAAGAATTTGAAGTTGTTGAAAGATCATCTAAAATTCTAAATTGACGACATCATTCACCGGTCATAGGCAAGTATACAAATGGATATGTAAATGCATATATAATATATACTTTATATAAAGTCAACGGGCATTGTTAGAAATTCAACATCCTTCATAGTTCGAACATAATTCACGCTCAAGTATTTAATTACTATTTATGAAGTATTTTATATTAGGAAATGTTCGTACTGCTAGTGTTAGAGCATCATCATAGCTGCCATCGGCATCAGCGAAACAAAAATACTCATACCTTTGCCTTTGTTTAATTAAAAACGGCGAATCACCCTATTAGACGAAGTTTTATGAACACAAGGAACAATTAAGTTTATCAAAATATCTTTAATAGCAATAATACCTAATTTAGTGAGTCTGTTGATACTTTATCTAGATTTTACGGCAGACTATTTTAAACATTCAAAATTATTCTAAATTCCGTCTATAAAGAATAATAGCGCAATAAAATCTTAAGTATATTCACAGACGAAGCTCGGGTTTAAATGGAATGGTCATGTTTAGAAACTCATAAGAATATTGTGCTCGACAAAAATGCCAACCGTTCCTCCGCACGGAGAATGCTTTAAGGCAACTATACTCGTAAATTGGGAACGTAGCAATTCCAGATTGTATCGTTTGTAGGCAATTTAGACTTTTAACTAATGTTTTATAGCTTTATGTGGAAAGCCGAAACTAAATTAATGACTTTAAGCATACCTTAAGAGCTTAAAGAAAACGACTTGAATCTCTAACGACACAAATAGAGAATTCAACGGCAAAATGTCAAAGGCTTGATGAATTCAGATACATGTACACTATATATTCATATGTAGGTACACTAGTTTGATTAGTTTAACAGTAGCTGGAGCAACAGTCAATATTTAGATATCTCTCAAACTATTACAGATCTAATAGGTTACTGAGTCATCTGTCATTGCCAAAGCTCCCAAAGGGTTTGCAAGCAACAAAGACTTTGTACTGGTTTGTGAAAGATCTGCAAGTATTTATGTTATTGTTTACGAGGTTCGCGACAACCCTTTGTTTTGTGATGTGGAACAATGAAGTTTTAACTGGTAAATGTTTTATGGCTGCTGGATTGCGAATTGCTGTCTCGAATGGTCTCCATCGAAAAGTATTGCCGAGTAATAGAGTGGTTCCGTTAGTTTTATGTTACAACGTGATTTATGATCCAGTTACGGAGATGTGAATATTATGGGTTTTCATCGGTGTCATTTTAAAGTGTAAAAAATTTAAAGGCAGTTTATTTTGTATGTATTTATTATGTAAAAAATTTATAGCTTCAAATAGGAAGTTTCGTATAAAAAGTAATCAGACACAGCTTAAAATTTTCCGCTTTTAAATTTAATGATGTGTGAAAAATTTGCAAAGTTATGAGCTACCTAAACATTAATTATATTGTGCATTAAATTACTCATATAAACAACCTACTTAATTCGAACGTTGTTTGTAAATTAAAGCGGAGTGTTTCAATTAATTAAAATTGTTGGTATTATATTAATACAAATCGTTAATATTGGTCTCTTTTGAATTTTAATACGCATTCATTAAGTAGTTTTGATAATTTAAAATGTCAGTTACTTTGTTTTTAATCGTGTTATCATATAATTGTGTTATTCAGAAACAATTTTTTATTAATTTTGGTACAAATGCAATTACAATTTTAATATAAGTTCACACATTCTTATTATATACTTCTTATACAATACGATTGTTCAACATAATAGCATAACCAAAAATTATGACTTATCTCAGTTTTTTTTTCTAACAGTCTTTGATTGTTTGTCAGTTAGTACATGATTTGAACGCGACGCTAACATCTCGTGATATCGGCAAGATGGCTGTCTCACCGTATCTAAAGCTTTAATCAAAACATGTCAAATAAATATTCAAGCCGCTGTTACAAGCTAGACGGAGCTCCCAAATGTGTATTGTAAACTTTGTTACGTTTTTTATTTTTTATAATTTACATTTATTTGATTAAAGGAACATAGTGTAACTCATTGAAAGTCAAGCTGAAAGTGAAGAAGTTGTCATATTTGGACAGCTCTTTGAACTGAATGAACTAAATTGAAACCTCACCTGAATGGAAGTGATGCTTCGGGTCAAGGAAAGTCGAATTTGAGTATAATGGTATATTAGTATTAAGTAATGTGTGGTATAATAGTATTAAGTAATTCTTCTACACAGAAACCATCTACTGCTGCTTCTAGGTATTTGAATAAAGTAATGCATCGTATCAAAAATGAAGCTTAGACTGAAGAAGACACTAGTCCTTGTGGACAACTTGCTGAAATAAATGAATGGAACCGTAATATCTACAGAAATTATGATTTGAATGATACAGACAGACTGAAAGTTGTTTCTTTGATATCTAATTGTTAAATAAATGTTCAGTTTTATCTTTTATGTTGAGAACCCTTAAATATAGAAAGAGGGACTGTCTAGCATCCACTATTAGCATTAGACTTAGCTTAGCTAATTCCATACTACTTTCGGACAATTCAACTTAGATTCAAAGGAGTGTTTTGAATCAATAGTCCATTATCGTAATAATGGACTACTGATGACTGATAATGATCTACTTATCTTCTTCAGATATTATTGTTATTCTCTTAACCAACACTGATTTCACCCCTGGGTAAATTCAGTATTGGTTATCGTAATGCCCTGGCACTACTTACCAGGCGGTAACCGCAGTTTTGAGTTCTACATTAATAGTCACCTGAATCTGCAAATTTAGTAGGTCTACAACAAACAGATTTACCAAATCAACAGTAGCCTCTTCATAAACTTCTAAGCTGAGCAAAACTACAGTTACAAATCGTAGCCTGCTTATCCCTCTGGGAATCATAATCGTGTTGTAGTTACTATAACCCGCTTAGGAGCACAACATAACCTGTTTCCCCCAACGGTCCTGCAACTTGGGGGGTATGATAACCGTCTGATACCACTCTGTTTTACTTTTATTTCTAAATTAGCATGAGAACAAATTAAATTCGTAGCATCGTGATCCCGTTCTCTTATAACAAATTGAGATGGAAGGATTTTAAGAGCTTTTAGGTCTTGTTTTATAAGTCATATCCGAATAATTATTACAGCAGGTACAGTTGATATAAAGTGTTCTATAAATAAATTAGTGTAATGGACTCATAATGTATGTAGCTGTGCTTTATCTCAGCAGATTCTTTCGGTTGGGTGCGTACCTCACATATACAAATTCCTCGCATAAAATCACGGTATAAAACGTAAATTATATCCAAGTAAACGATTTACATATTCATATAAACATGACCTTAGCGTAGTAAGCTCTATTTTTGTTTATTACTTACTTACAAACCCTGGCATTAATATACAGATACTCTCTCAGAGAATCCATTAGTGAACCCATCGCCGTACCGTAATCAAATAACCAGTTCTAGTCCAAAGGAATAAGTAATTCATAAAAACGTCCCCTGAGTTAGGTCTTCTATCAATATAATTATATCTTCAGAGTTTGCGTTATAGTTTATCTTGAAAGCACTGGAGGCGATGTATCCATTTTCTTATAAAGTTCTTTACAATGTAACCGCAGAATCGCCCTAAGCTACTAAATGCTACTATAGACATAAAATATAATGCTTTTTGTGTCTTTACTACGGTAGGGTTTTCCGTTTCCCAAATCGACCTTAGTCTTTTCGGAACAAGGTTCAGATTGAATTGTTGTCGATCTATAGTACTACGTACAATTTGTTAGGGTGAGTTTACACAGGACCCGAAGTGCAACGTCGAGACAAACATTAAGCTTTGTGCTGCTCATGGAAAGGGTAAATATTGACCCTTTACTTCAGGGAAAAATGCGTTTAGACAACAGGCGAGCCGCTGTGTACTGTTTTAGTTATTGGTATTAGGTTGAGGTGCACGTCGATGCCCACAGCTATTGTTACCGCCTATTATGTTCCTTGTTTAAATTTGGTTTTTGATAGATCGACGTCTGCGCGTTGGCGGTCGATACAAACTGATCGAGAATTAATTATCAGAGTAATAAAATTAGGTTCATGTTTGTTTTGAACGGTAGTCGCGAAGTTACTCTTAATGGTTCTTGGGTTAGACTCGGAAAGGGCTTATTATGATAGTCAGGTATTTCTTATCGTCGACAAAAAGTTGTTTGGCTGGTGACTCAGTGAAGATAATGTAACGGTTGTGACTAAGAATTCAAATATATTATACCTATGCCTAATAGATATTTGACACGCCATTAGAAGTTAGATGGTTAGATAATGTGACATAAATAATTCTAGACAACTTGTTGGTGTTTCTGAATTTGTATTGTTTTTGGTAGAAGTTAATAGAGGCCATATTTCGTTCGTAGATATTGTGTTCTGTATATTTTCGTATAATATACCAATTTTTTTAAGAACCACTAAAGTTTTAATATTTATTTATTTTATTATTTATTTATTTAACCATTTATGTACACACTTATATAAACAGACAAGAATAAAATAACAGAAAAATAGGTACAAAGGTGATGCTTATTTCTAATGAAATCTCTTCCAGCATACCTGCGATAGGATAGTAGATTTAGAGATGTAGACAGCGTGTGTAAGAGTAAAAGAGAAAATAAAATACATAAAATCAAAAACAATTCACTTAATAAAATAAAACAAATAATATGAGAATATACAATTAATATTGTAAAAACATCCAAAAGTTCTGACCATAGACAAGTCATCCATCACTCACGAGGCTAACACACCTGTAGGCTTCTTTAGCAATAATTTTCTACTCTTATTTTACAAACTTTTTGTCGTTTGTCATCAACTTTACAATAAAAGTGCTCTCTTCAATTGACGGCTGTTATCGTCAATTTCCTCATCATCCCGCTAATCGCCATTTTCCTGCGTTATGCGGTTTACAATCCACGGTCTATAAACGTGGTGTAAGTCCACCATTGTGTAGACAGTGGCCAGGAGTGGGCATCTTTGGGGGCTGGTAACATTGTTTTGTTCGGCCTTTGCGTATGTATGCTAAATGGTTGAATTGTTTCCTACAGGTGGGCTACCAAACGTTGGGAGTGAATGCCGGACTGTACAGGTCAAAATTTACTAAAGGTATTAAAGCGGCGCGCACGGCACGGTTGGCGCAGTGGTTAAGCGATTGACTGCTGCGTTGCGTGTCGCGGGTTCAATTCCCGCACGGAACAAATATTTGTATGACCTGCAAGTAGTTGTTCCGGGTCTGGCTGTTTGTGTATGTGAGTTTAAATGTTTGTAAACGCACCCACGATACAGGAGAAATTCCTAGTGTGGGGCAACGTTTTTAAAAAAAAAAAAAAAAAAAAAAAAAAGGCTGATACAGTGTTTTTAGAGAAAAGTTTAAAGTTTCAGGATAGTTTCATATTGAGTTGGTATAATAAAACCATAAAAATAAACCTTTTTATTCCATGCAAAATCTAAATAATTACAATAATAGGTTTTAAAGTAAAATTCTATAAAATGTGTTTCTTTTATTGAGTTTAACATGATGATTAAAATATAAAGATAAATAATAGATGCAGTGTACCTGTTCTCGTACTCCTTCTGTCGTCCTCTTCACCGTATCCGGCGACAGCGACAATCTCCTTACTCCTTCTTACACTATTGTCCTTCACAATAGACCGTAACGGTCCAATCCTAATTGACCGTGTAAACATTTGTGATGAAATATTGCCATTTTATGGCAAAAACAGTGGCAACCTATTTTATTAGAGCACATTGTAATGCTGCTGCATTTCTTGCAATACAATATTCCTCTTCTTTTACGGCAGCCAACCACAGCGAAGCCCTTTCTTCACCAGAAGCCGCACTGCAAACAAATCAATTAAAATAATACAGAAGCGTTCATTAATACAGGAATGTCCATAGAAAACGGAGATCCTACAAACACAAGGAGTGCACCAGCTATATGGCGACCATAAACCCGGTCACCTCAACAATATAAAGCGACAATGTCCATTCACACTGGTATCCTAAAATATTTATCGTCTTCCACCAATGATATGGCATTAGGGACTGTGAGGGGACATTGTACTGCCTACGTCATTGTTGTAAATTGTACTATGGTAGCGGAGTGATGTCGCACCCTAGACCTAGTATATGTAGGTAGTTAATAGGTAGGTACTAAAGACCAAATTGTATGTGATAAAATTCCGGATGACGGAATCCTCGTCCAGGCGCGATTGTATACAGAGTTGATATGACAGAGGGCATTAAATTACACTACGTATACTATACGTGTTTAGTATTAATTCAATACGGTATTCAAATAAATAGCACCAAAAATTAGTTTTTTTTCAAACAAACTACCTAAATAGCTTACAAATCAGAGTAAAACGCAACCACCCTTTGTAATGAAAGTGTGTGTGTATTTATTGGTATTTTTAGCGAAAATATTTGGTAGTACTTGTGACATGCGTCAGAGCGGCAACAACGCATCGTAGGTTATACTCAGATTTATCGTTTTAAGGTGCATGGCCTATGCGTATAGACATAATCAGCTGTTAGGAAAGATACATCGTGTTCAAACGGGACAAAAAATTTAAAAATCATTTCAATTTGCGACTAAACTACTGTTCTTATTTAATTGATTTTTGGTACACAGCTTGAAAATGGTACCTAGTATAGGCAGTTTAAAGGATAGCCCCTCTGTCGTATCAACTCTGTATATGACGTTAAAGATAAAGATATTTTGGTGAACATTTGCGTCCGCCAAGTGTTAAGTGATTTATGAATTGATGAGAAATCATAAGGATTTATAAACTAAGTTTGATGGGATGAGATTTCTATATTGATTATAATATATTTCAACGTACCCGGCTAAATTACTTATCACATTGCTCATAAGCTTTCCATTTACAAAACTGTTTTTTTTTTCTAACCAGAGCAACCGGTAGTTTTTGCAAAAGATCCAAAGCTGCAAGTGTTACATTATCATCCTGTCAATAATTGGGATTTCCGTTACACATAACGACTTAATTACAAACAGTGTCAGTCATGTCTGACTTATTAATACAACACTTTTTATCGTTCGTTCCGAGTACTATGAAATCGAGAACGCAGAATTCTCAATCGGGTATCAGATTTCATAAGGTGTTAAAGACTCGCTTAAAATAGTATCACATAATTTTTCCGTTGAATTTATTTCCTCCATTCGCATAAGTTAAATTAATAAAACAAGCATTCTAAAATAAATTTATACTGAGATTTCAACTGATATGAAATTGATAAGTATCATAAAATACGTAAGATACGCGTTTAGGCGTTGTTAAAGGAAACACATCATTAAATCTCTGAATAAAGTTGTAAATATTTCATTATAGATAAATTTTGTTTTGCGTAAATGTCAGTTGGAGATCGACTTGTCCATCGGTTATTGTAACATTATGAGTTATAGGATCACCTGAGCCTATTAAGTTTTTGTTGCCATTAATAAGGTTTTTTATTTATTAGCTTTAAAACTTTATATGAGTTAATGAGATTGAGATTTGGAAAATGTAATCGAGAACCCTTCCAAATTACTTTTTTACATATAAATCATTTTGCGTCTCAAACTATCAAAACATGAAGAAATCATCGTTACAATATTGATCTCCTGGTTATCAAAAAGAATAATTTTATTATAGTGTACAGAGGCGCAGATGTCCGAACGTTGAAATCTTTTCTTCAACGAAGTTGAACCAGCGAGCGGCATAATACCGAATGCTCTGTATGATATGCTGAACAGTATCCCGTATGGTCTAGTGGCTAGGATACCTGGCTTTCACCCAGGAGGCTCGGGTTCGATTCCCGGTACGGGAAAATCTTTTTTTATTTATTAAGTAAAAATTACTTTTCCTAACACAATATATTTATATTAATAAATATTTTGATTGTGAAAAGAACGACACCAGAGGGGCAATTCCCGTATTTTTAAGAACGTTCGCATTCTAATCTCAGTGTCAATCTGTCAAAAATTGTATAGCGTTTACCTACATTTTTGACATTAGGCTGTCGCTGAGATGAGATTGCGACTTGAATTTGAACGTTTTTAATTACGGGGATTGGCCTTCAGATTATTATTACGTTATGAATTCTTATTGCATTATATTAAATTCTAAACATCCTTAAGGATGTTTAGAATTGTATTCGCACCTTTCTTACTTTTCCTTGATTTCTAGTGTGCCGGAAAAGTCAACAAAGTAGGTAGGTACGTCAGTTTGATAGACAGTAGAATCATTTGATAGAATCATACTACGAGTGGTTTCCCTAACAGTTGTGAAAGTTAGAAATCTGTTTGTTTGATTCGAGTAATACTAGAAATTGAAATCGAGAATAAGGAATATTTCTACTGTTTGTAACTAAAAGTTTAAAACAATTTTATTGTTATTATAATTGGTGGGTGCCTTATTAAACACATGCCTTTTTATAAATTTTGTTTATTTATATTTTTTTTAAGTAGCCGTATCTTTATGTAGCCGTATCTTTATGTCACCGTATGACCATGAACATCGTTTGTTTATAATCAAGCTCGCGAGGTTATAAACTATCGTAAAATTGTGAACTGCAACAAACCCTTTACAATTATATTGAATGCATTATTTTTCGATAGTTTATAATCTATCCATGGTAAACCGACAAATTGTTATCTGGAGTCATACTTGCATGCGACGCGATGCACCTTGCGCTAATACTAAATAGCCAAGTAACTGCGACCAACTTGGAAGTAGCGCTCAGCGGCCGCTGCCGCGGCTCCGTTCGCTTCGCTCGCTCGGCTCTCGCGCGGTTGATCAGGGCTCTAACCTTTTTTTTTTTTTGTTTCCGTGGGGAAAATCCTCATGGATGTCCGCCGCCCTAGGGCGGGCGGCGGAGTCTGTCAGACTCTTACTGACAAAAAACCACCCCGGTGTTCCATCGGGAACGTACGATCCGCGATTCCGCGGGAACGTACGATCCTTTCGTAACCCCCGACTGGTGCCGGCCCGCCACGGCGGGTCTCTTCGGGTCTGAGGGGGGGAGTGTGGCGTTTGACTCCTCCCGCGACGTCTAAGAGGGGCGCACGTGGAACACTACGCGCCGCCACCTCGGGTCCTGGTGTGTGGGGGGCGACAGACGTCCCCGAGTCCGTCGCCCCTGGACCCATTTAGGGGGGCTGGAAGAGGGCGTTGTCCGCCCTCCGCCGACGCCCGGTGCGCCTTCTGCGGGCCGGGTGAGTGGACGAGATCTCCCTCTCCCTTTCCGCAGCCTGCTTCTGCGAGACGACTGTCTCACAGAAGGAAACCACCGCGTCCCAGGACTCGTCGCTGCCGACCATCGACTCGACTACGGCCGACAGCGACAAGTCACTGCCTTTTTCTGAAATGAGGGCACGGCGCGGCTCCTCCCAAGCAGCACAGTCTGCCAGCGTATGCCGCGCCGTGTCCTCCCGGCAGTCGACGCAGTGGTGACACCGGGCGTCCGGCTCCCTGTTTATGCGACACAGGTACTTCCCGAAGCAGCCATGCCCCGAGAGCACCTGCGTCACCCGAAACGACAGGGAGCCGTGCCTCCTCCCGAGCCAGCGGTCGAGCACCGGCCGGACCGCCTCGATATCAGGGTTCCAATCTTTTTTTTTTTTTTTTTACGGGGGGAAATCCTCATGGACTACCTCCGCCTGGGGAAAAGGCGGAGGGGCGTGCCGGACTCTTACCGGCTAAAACCACCCCGGTGTCTCCTCGCACGTGCGCGTGGGGCCGCGGGAATCTAAATTCTTCCGCGGCCCCACACTAGTGCTGGCCCGGTCTGACCGGGCCTCGTCTCTTGCACGGGGTAGTGAGGTGTTGTAACTACCCCGTGCATCGCCTCAGAGGCGCGCGTCGACACCCGCGCGCGCCTCCGCCTCGGGTCCATCAAATAGGGGGCGGGGAATTCCCCAAGTCCCACGCCCCTGGACCCATTCATGGGGGCCGGAAAAGGGCGTTGTCCGCCCTTCTCCTGCGCCCGGTGCGCCTTCTGCGGCCGGGGAAGGGAGTCAAGATCTCCCTCTCCCGTTCCGCAGTTTCCTTCTGCGACATCACGTCCTCGCAGAAGGAAACCGCGTCCCACGACTCTGCGCTACCGACCATCCTCCGCACTACGGTCGGCAGCGACAGATCGCCTCCTACTTCATTTGTGAGGACACGGCGCTGCTCCTCCCAAGCTACACACTCGGCGAGCGTGTGTTGCGCCGTGTCCTCCCCGCAATGGACGCAATGGTGGCACCGAGCGTCCGGCTCCCTGCCTATGCGGCACAGGTACTTGCCGAAGCAGCCATGCCCCGACAGCACCTGCGTCACCCTAAACGACAGGGAGCCGTGCCTTCTCCCGAGCCAGTCGTCGAGTACTGGCCGGATCGCCTCGACGGTAGCGAGGCCGGCGGTAGGACGCAGAAGCCTTTGCCGCCATTCCGCCACCAAGACCTGACGGAGCTCCTCGCGGCGCAGCGCGATCTGCCGCTGCACCGGCCTCGAGCCCCGTGCCCGCTCTTCCTCGCGCCATCGATATAATGACGCGAGTACTTTCGCCTCTAGGTCCCAGGGCGGAGATCCGGCCAGGACGCAAGCCGCCTCGTAGGAAATCGTGCGGTACCCGCGGACGACTCTGACGGCCATCGCCCTCTGCGGTTTGCGCAGAATGGCGAGAGTGCCGGCCGTCATGTCCATCGCCCACACAGGGGCCCCATACAGGGCCATGGACCGCACGATTCCCACGTACAACCGCCTACAGGCGGCGCTCGGGCCCCCCAAGTTAGGAAGCAACGTTGAAAGCGCGCCCGCTGCACCCATCAGCTTGGGCGCCAGCCGCCGGAAGTGGGGCCCGAATCCCCATCGGCTGTCGAGCACCAATCCCAGATACTTCATGGTGGACTCGACAGCTATCCGGACCCCGCTGACCACGATGTGTGATCCCGGCGCCGGCGCACGTCGGGGGCCATGAAACACCATGGCCTCCGACTTGTTTAGGGCCACCTCCAGGCCCAGGCGCCGGATGCGGTTCACCACCTGTGACACCGCAGCCGTGGCTATCAACGTCGCTTCCCTGTGCGAGCTCCCCCGGGCAGCGACAAGCGTGTCGTCCGCATAACACGTCAAGTCGGCGCCCGACGGGAGCTCGCCTCTCAGCACCCAGTCGTAGCCGATGTTCCACAGGAGCGGTCCCAAGACCGATCCCTGTGGAACACCGCACGACATGAGGTGCCGACCGGCACCGTCACGTCCCCGATAGGTGACGCATCTATCCTCCAGATAGGCCCCTACCGTACGGCGGAGGTAGGGAGGCACGCGATGGTATTTCAGAGCCTCCCGAATACAACTCCAGGGTAGGGTGTTGAATGCGTTGGAGATGTCTAAAGACACCGCCATCACCACCCCACCCTGGGACACCGTCTCCTCCGCCAGGGCCCTCACGCGCATGATGGCGTCTATGGTGGAGCGCCCCCGACGAAAACCGAATTGGTTGTCGTCCAGGTTCGGCCCCTCCCTGCACAAGTGGCTGTCGAGGCGATCTGCGATAATGCGCTCAAAAAGTTTGCCCGCCTCGTCGAGCAGCACTATGGGCCGATACGCGGACGGCGAGTCCGCGGGGCGCCCCTCCTTCCTGAGCAGGACCAGCCTCCCCTCCTTCCACACACTGGGAAACTGACCCTGCTCGAGACATGCCGTGAAGAGCCCCCTCAGCTGGGGCTCCAGCTCCTTCAGAGCCAGGACGAGAGCTCGACCAGGAACTCCGTCGGGTCCGGGCGCTGTGTTCTTAGCCCGGAGTCGCGACACGGCCGCTCTCGTCTCTGCTTGCGTCACCTCGGGGACATCGGTGCTCTCCTCTTCTGGAGAGTCTGTGGCTGAGGGCGAAGCCATCGCCGGGGGAACGTGTCCCGCTCGCTCAGGGAAGAGGGCCGATACTACCGCCTCTAGCAACTGGGGTTGCATGCTTTGCACCAGTGCACAGTGGAGGCGCTCAGGGACGCAACTTGCCCCGTACCCAACGGTAGGGGCGCCCCCACGGATCCCGATCTAGGGACCCCAGCAGCTCTTCCCTGGCACGCGACTTAGAGTCGCCGATGGCCAGCCACAGAGTCTCCTTGGACGCGCGGTACACCTCATACAGCGCGTCTTCCTCGACGGAATCCCGTCGACGTCGTCTCCGGTATCGCGTGTACTGGCGGCGAGCCGCAACGCACTCAACGCGCAGCCGCGCGATCTCGTCGGTCCACCAGTACACCTGGCGCCTTGCGGACTGTTGGCGGACACGGGGCATGGACGCGTCGCAGATCTGCGTCATCGCCCCGCGAAACCACAGCGCCACCGCTTCGACGTCGACGGGGCCGTCCGTCGTCGACTCCCAAATCCAGGACTGGACTAAGGCAGCTTCCTCGAGTAGTTCCTTGTCGATGCGCTTAAGCGCCCAACGCGGGCCGTCGTTAATCGGGGTTGTTGGATGGCGGCCGCTCGCGGTCTGGGCAGAGACGTCGAACCGGATATACCGATGGTCCGACAGCGTCTCCACCCCCACGGCGACACGCCAGTCGCGGACTCGGCTGGCGACAGAGGGGCTAGCGAGCGAGACGTCCACTATCGACCCGCCCCGCTGCCGCACGCACGTATATTCCGAACCCCGATTCAGGACGACCAGACCAGTCGTCACCGCCCACTCTTCTAGCACCTCGCCCCGAGGGTCAGTGACCGGAGATCCCCACGCCGATGACTTGGCGTTGAGATCCCCGAGCACCAGAACGGGACGAGGGTGATAGCGGCCTACGACGGCGCCCAACTCGACAAGGAAACCCTCGAAGTCGGCGAGACTCTTGTTGGGGGAGAAATACGCCCCCACAATGACGATGCCGCCCGAGACCACAGCAACCCAGCCGCGGCCCCGAGACGGGTCGATCAGAGTCTCGCCAATAATGGCCACCAAACCGTCAGCGCACCCCAGCCAGTTGTCACGGGCGGGGATGAAGTACGGTTCGGCGACCACAGCCACGTGGATCGACCACTCTGCCATGCTCTGGAGTAAAAGATCCTGAGCTCTGGCACAGTGGTTGATGTTGCCCTGGAGGAAATGGAATTGTGCCATTATTGACATTCCATTCCCTCGGCAACGGTCCTGGGCCGGGAGTCGACCGCGGAGCTACTAGCCTGCGTGGGCGGCGAGGTTTCCCCGGCAGGTTTAGAGCTCCTCTTCTTCTTCTTCTTGGCCTTGCTGGCAGGCGCGCCACAGGCCCCTCCGCCCACTTTGTGTTCCGCTGGCTTCCCTGCAGCCGAACATAAGCTGCAGTTGAGCGCTGCGGAACACTGGGCCGCCTTGTGGCCGGGCTGACCGCAGCGATAACAGAGGTCACTACGGTCAACCTCAGCGGTGCACTTTGCCCGGACGTGCCCCTTCTCCAGGCACCGGAAGCACCGCAAAGCCCGGGGCTGCAGGAGTTTCACCCTCGCTGCAACCCAGCCAACCAGCAATCTGCCGCTTAAAGCGATCTTGTTCGCCGACGCCACAGGGCACCGAACCCAGACCACGCCGAGTCCGGTGGCGTCGGTGCGTATATCGCCGGCCCGCACCTTGTCCGGCGGATACTCTCCGCTTCGGGCAATGGCCGCCACCACCTCTCCAGAGGTCACGGAGTCGTCCAGACCAGCAATCCGCACCTCTGCGGTTTTCATTGGCCTGGAGACCCGGACGTCCTCAGGGCTGAGGACCTCCCTCATCTTGGCGGCCAGAGCGTCCACCTTTTCGGCACTGCCGCTCGCAGCACCAGCCACCTCGAACAGCCGCGCACCCGTGGCAGCCTGCCTGAGGGTGACGGACTGAAGACCAAGATCTGATAATTTGATCTTGGCCTTGGCCTCGGCAATGACCGACTGGTACGTTACGCCGCGCTCCGCTGCTCCGGGCTGTAGCGTGAGCGTCAGAGCTTCGGAACGCGGAGCACGTATCGCCGGTCCTTTGCGACCGCCTTTGGCAGTCCGCCGCGCAGGCTGCGCAACCGCCTTCGCGGTTCGGCCGGGGGCGCGCGCTGTTGTTGAGGCCGCCTTGACAGCTTTGCGGGCCTTCTTGCGGCCCACGACTGTCGCCCAGGTCTCACCCTTAGACCCGACAGTCGTGGGCTGATCGCTCGACGGGGCTCCCTCCACGGGCTATTTAACACCCTCCGCGGGCTTCCCCTTCCGAGTCGCAGGTCTCGGCGGCTCCTCAGCCCTCCGCCGTGTATCGGCCGCTAGGGGCGGACGGAGGATTTCCGCAGGGAGGCGCCGAGAAATCGCCTCCATACGAGCATTGACCATGCTCCCGCACTGAAGCATGCAGAGCCGGACAATGCGCTCGACCTCGTCGTCGGTATGAGCGCTTGCCGGTCTCGGTGCGGGAGCCGGGGCCACTACCGATGCGGCATCAGTGGACGTGCGTCGCTGCTGCTGCTCGCTCAGAGCAGCGACTTGTCCCCGGAGGTCCTCCAAATCATTTCGGAGACGGCTGTTTTCCTCCTGCAACTTCGCGACCTCATCTGAGGTCGTCCTGTTGAGGAGGATGCCAACCGCCTCCTTAATGTCCGCGGCAGCTTCCTTCAGACCGCGGGTGAACGTGCCCTTCAGGCTGCCGGATTTGGTGGCAACCTTCAGGACTAAGTCCACCCCGTCCAAGGCAAGCTGACTTATGGCCACCGCAGATGGTTCCCCCCCTTCCGCCGCTAGAGCAGCGCGTCGCACGCGTGCGCGTCGGGCCATTTCCGACACTTCGTCGGCCGCGACGGCTTTGCGCTGCTCTCTTCTGGTGGCGTTGAGCTCCGCCTTGGAGCTCCCTAGCGAGGCACAACTCTCGCCACCAGGGTCCTCGGTAGAGACCCCCATGTCACTCTCTGCTTCGCTGACCGCCGGAGTATTGGGGCGCACGAACCAACCCTGTGCGTCCCTCCGCGGCCGTGAAGCACTCACCCCTCTCGAAGCCTGCCGACCTCTCCTCGCGGTCGACAACTTCGGGGCCTGCAGGCCTTCCTCATCTGAGGACAGATCCAGAGACCCATCTCCCACTAGAGCAGGGTCGCGTGGACGTTTCCTAACGGAAGACGGTCCACACGGCCCTCCGTCAATATTTTTTAGACGACTGTTTCCAGTAATATTATCAGCAACAGGGGCCTGGTCGCCTACCCCTGCGCGTCCGTCGGTAACCAATTTATCACTCGCAGGCCCGGGTACCTGCGAGCGCCGGGCGTCAGCCGGGTCGCACGACAAATCTCTCTTATTTTCGGACATTTCCATATTACGAATGGGTGGTACGCACATCACTTCCCCAAGGCGATGCGGCCGCTCTTTTTGGGAGGGTATTTGATCCTCCCGAGGCCTGCGGATGCCTCCGGTGCAGGATATACCGCCCGCTGCTCGGTATCTACAAACTAATGCTACTAACCAATTTTTTTTTTATTTTTTATTTATATATATATATTTTAATTTTTTTTCCCCTAAACTAGCCTATAACTACCTTAACCTGCCCGGCACCGTGGCTCAAGCACCTCGCCACGGATGCCCCTAGACTGCAGGTTGAGGAGCAACCCACGGTCTTCCCCACCTCTGTCACCGCGACGTACACGCCGCGGAGACCCCTAGACCACGGACTGTAAAACGGCCCGCGGTCTACCCCACCTTGCTCCCTAGTCGTGCACTCTGCAGCTGCAGAGCGCAGATAGAGAGCCCTCGGGAGCGACTTCTCCGCTCCGGCAGAAATTCGCCACGGACAACAATCTCCTCTTCCCCACCCCTCACGAGGAGATTGTTGCCCGCACCCAGGGTGCACCGGCCCAGCGCCTGCTCGTCCTCAAGAAAACAAAAGGACCAGCAGTCACTGAGCACTCGGGGAGGTTTTCTGCCAGGCACCCCAGGGTTCTAACCTTTTTTTTTTTTTTTTTTTTGTCGCTGAGAAATGCTTTATGCATCCCCGCTCGTGGGGGACGAGACGGGGTATGTGGGACTCCTGTCGAAATCCGCAACCGACAGTATACCCACTAAAACTCAGCGGTGTTCCCACAACGCCGTGATGGGAGGGCTATGGGAAATCGGCTCAGCCTCTACTTCCACAGCCCTCCCGGCGCATGCCCGCCTAGTTGGCGGGCCCCGCATGCCCCCCATTAACTGGGGGGCTACGGGAATGACCGGGAACACCCGGCCACTCCCGTCCGACACTGGTGGAGGCCCGTGCAATACAGGCAAAGGGCGCCCCCGCACCCACCGCCTGCTGGCCTCCACCCGGGAGGAGCCGGAGGTGACTACCAGACCGGCGTCTTCCTCGACCCCTCCCCTCTCCGGAGCGGCGCCACGCGAGAGAATCATCCCCTCGCGCGGGTGCCACTGCCTACCTCCGGGACACGACCGCCTATTCCGCAGCGGCGGCCGTGCCCAGTCTACGCCCACTCACCTCCCTCTGTAAGCAGAGGAGGAGTGGGCGTATCTGCCCTCTGTAGCCCGGTTCCCTTCACCGACCATCAAGCATGATCGGCGATTGGAACCGTGACCTTTCCCCGCTTGTTGAAGATTAGCCGCCAGCCCCAATTGTCCCCCAAAACCGCACTGGGAGAAATTGGAGCCGACGTTGCCCAGGGTGCGCCACGAGGAGGCTCTTCAACATGCACCCCCCAGGGTTCTAACCTGACCTAACCCATTTGTTCGGGATGCCCTGTCTCAGTTACTGCGACCAATTCAGCTACCGCCAAGAGCGACCAATCAAGACGGTTCAATATTTCACGGGTGATAATTTCGAATATATTAGATACCCTGTGTCGGTAAGTGCAGGTTCGGTCAAAATTTGACGGTAAGACATGGATAGACTAAAACCTATCGAAAATTAACACGTTATATTGTAAGCAGTGTGGTACAGTCACAATTTATCGACAGTTTACAATCTCGCGAGATAGATTATAAACTAACGGTGCTCACAATCATACGGTGACATATAAATATTATAAATTAAAGTAATTTTTCGTGTCTGTCTATCTGGCCACGTTTTTCTTTTAAACTACGCAGCAACGATTCTGACGTAGTGTACACTATCATTAAGAGAATTTATTCCGGAAGATTCTGTGTATAATACATTAATATTTAACTTAGATAGAGAAACCTGGATGTTTATTATAGTCGTAAAAACCGTGCGCAGGAAAGGCGCATCGCTCGCAGTTAATAAGTTTAGCTATGGACAGCGTTATTATGAAAATCACTTCCAGAAAACATTTACTGTGACGACAACCACTCATTGCATTTATACCTATCTATAAAATTTTAATATGTTCGTATCTCTTTTACTCTCATAATGTACCGTCAAATGGGGTTACTTTGATACTACGGGGTTACTTTGATAATAACTTTCGATTTATGATAAATTTCTTTTTATAATATCTACAACACCAGTTAAAAAATAAACTATCAGTACTTGGCACTACTGATAGTTTCTTTGTATTATAGCGTTGTAGTTATTATAAAATTAAGTTTTTCATAAGCCTAAAGTTGTTATCAAAGTAACCCCGTAGTATCAAAGTAACCCCATTTGACCGTACAATAAAGCTTTTGAATTTTACAGCGGCTCCGGCAACTTTACAAAAACGCTTCCACGTAAGGCCTTGGTTTGCATGAAGTTATTAAACGTTACTGTCTAACAGTACAGTTGGTAGTATGAATCCTTAATAGGCGATTATTTTAACACTTCATGTTTTATTTGATAATTAATTTTATACCGGTATTCACCAGTACCTTACCTTTACGAGACAAGTTATGAGTAGCGGTAATGTGAATCGTTTTACCTAACGATTGTCCGTGATTTTGTTTTATAGGGGAGTATAATGTATAGATACTTTGGAACATCATCGTTGCATATTAGTTAGTTAGGTAGCTTTTACCCACCGCTTCGCTCGCGTGGATGTCGGAAAACATCACACAGGAACGTAATACCGATATTAAAAGTACCCTATATGTCAATCTAGGTTATAAACTATCTGTGTCCCAAATTTCATCCAAATCCGTTGAGCCGTTTTTGCACTAATCTGGAACATACATCTAGACATACAAGCGGACAAAAATTTCTCGCTACTATTTTATTATGGGTATAGATAGAATAAGCAGTGTTAAAACACTGCATAGTACCTATCACGAGCTTTTCATCATATTTATATTGTAAATGAAACTGAAGTTACAAATTAATTAAGATAAAATCCACTACCGGTGAACAATAGAGATCTATTTAAAACACAACATTAGACATTCATTTAAAAACGTTCTTATTCTAGTGAAGATACAAAAAAGATTCTGCGACGCTCGATTCGATCCGTCCAGCAATATGTTAGGACCGGGGCTTACTTTGAAGATAAATTTACAAATGGTGGCGGCGCCGCGCGCTGACAGTGGGCTTGCGTTGCGCGGACGCATTGTCGCAGCTGCGGTTGGGTTGTTAGCGACTAAATATAATATGGATTATATCAAACGATTCTATAGAATTTGGGTAACAGGTTAATCTATCACGCTTTTCATTTCTCCTTTGATTCCACTTGTTAGGGCTTCAAAGGCAATATGCTTACTGCGACTGTATGGTAACAGTGGATAGTTTGATCGCTGATAGAGTATATTTCTGGTATTTCTATTCAGAATTTCATAATACTGATACTTGAAAGTTTGTTTACCATCATTAAGTATTTTTCCTTGCCAAGTTGATCAGCTTCATTACATCGTTGCGACCTTTATTCTTTCTTCCAGTATTTAATTACTTCAGAACAAAACAAATACATTCTCTTTATTGACGTACACATGGCATGGCTTTTCATAGTTCCGGTTGCCGTCTTATCTTCTCCATTTTGTTCTTTGCATCCACAACTAAATTCCAATTCCAACCATGATCCGATAATATACTGACCTATTGTGATTTTAGTTATTCAAAAATGCTTTATGCTTTCTTAAGTATGTATATATGGAAAACTCATACCTGTCAACTCGTACGCAATGCTGACTGGATTTTTAAATGAGCCGTCGAGTCTCACCCCCTTGTCAACTCGCGTTTATGTCATCGCATTTGATGTTCCTTGATGCGAGAAATTTTTAGGCAGATTCAGTATTTCAATTGCATCATCGCTAATCTTGGCTTTGTCGACAACAGCTTCTACATTATATGGAGGAGATGCTCGTAACACACTAGAAATAAAATGAATAAAATATTAGAAATGTCAACTCTTTTGTTATAGTTATTCAAAAAAATAAATAGCTAGTGTCGCATGTATCAGAACGGTGTACTGTTACCCTTCCCGCGCGCCCGCTAGTCGCCCAACGTCCATTAAAGTGAAACGTGCTGTTGAGGTTATAAAAACATTAAGTAAGTATTGTCCTGTATTTTGTTATTTTTCAAATAAGAATCTTTGTTAATCACATTACGATATTGTGTGACGATTGTAATTTGATATTTCTTTGTTTATTTATCAAAGTAATAATGTGTTTTTAATTCGCGAATATGAAAACAAAAAAAATGCATGACTGCAAATATGGCCACCGGTTGGCCATATTTACGGTACTAAATTACTGACATTTTTCTTTTCTTTTTTGGACCATGGCACGCTATAAAACTAAAGGGCTTCGTGGTAATTGGTCAGAAGCATCAATGAAACTAGCTTTAACTGCAGTCAAAAGCGGTAAGATGAAAGTACTCGTATATACGGCTGCAAACCATTATAAGGTGCCAAGACGCACTCTAAGGCGTTATTTACAAGAGGAAAAAGAGACTAAATCTACTTTGGGTCGGAAACCACTTCTTAACCCTGAACAAGAGAAGGTTTTGGCATCCCGTGTTATTCGCTTGTGTAATGTTGATACCCATTGACACAGCGTGTACTACGTAGGTACATATGGTATGTATGTATACCTACGTACGTACAGTAAATATGGCCACATATATGGGCATATTTACCGCTCCCGTCGGAAATATGGACAATTTCAATTTTTTTTAAACTGTTTAAAATATTATTTATCGTTTAATGTTTTTGTATTTTTTGCTTCTGTTGTAAAGATAAATAACCACTCTTCATGAATAAGTGCTAAAACTTGTTTGTTTTAGCTTTATTATTATTAAAAAAGTATAACAAACCTTAAGGTGGCCATATTCGACCCAGGTACCTTAATTGAAACTACACAACGGACATGTAAAGGAAACTACATACACATAAAGGACATGAAAACGAAATCGCTTGTAAGGGAAACCACGACGTATCTACACATATAGTTTTGTTTTTATTTATAAAAATATCTATTTCTATTTATGGCAATAGTTCTTAGCTCGCCGAGCGGGTGTGTTACCTGTCGGATCGTGTCTAAACTGATATTCGTTACGCGACTGACTCTCGTTTAGTGCTGACACATTGACTATTATTTCCATGAATAAAAAGTGACTTGACCGTTCCCGTTGACATTCGGGAGCTGGTATAATAAGTTGGAATTTACATTTCGTCGGCTCATACGTCCCTCCGTTGTTTCTTGTGTTTTAAATTTTAAATTCAGCCCTCGCTGCACTGCATCGCCTATATTATCTAGAAAACATTTTCCATGTCGAAGTTTAATTTAAAAAGTTGACGGGTAAAAATAATGGTAACGTAACCTTTAAAATTCGACATTATAACGAGTAAAGTGGCCGCGTTCTACGCTCATTAATTACATACTCATTTATGCATGTAGAGTTGAGCTTGAAGACCCACCCGCGCCATCGTCGCTGCTCTTTAATGAATTTTTAACAAAAACTTAATTAAAAATCGTATCTCGCGTGTTCGAAGGAAATGAACTCATTCTTTGGACTCGCTGACTGACGGGCGAACTGACGGGCCCGTCATTATGAAGAGTGTCCACCGTATCTTGACCCGCGGTGCCCCCTGTTGCATACACAAAATTGTGGCCCCCGGCGGAACCAACGTGCAGTCAAAGGTCAACCAGCGCTGGTGCATGTTGTATGTTTTGGAAATTTCGTAGTTGACGAGATATGCGGTAAATGTTATTACGCACTTAATTATTAATTATTGGTTCATGTAACGTTAACTTCGGTTGCTCGGTAATAAGCCTTTAATAATAAATGCATGTGTGTGGTGGAAAATTATTTTATGCAAAAGTAGAGTAACCATTTATAATATAACAAAGTTATAGGTATTAAATCCCGAAATTTATTCAAGAGACTATGAGAATCAGAGAGCGAATAACACAGTACATTGTAGAACAATGTACATCTTCCAAAACCACTACAACGAAGTAAATAGAAACTCATACCGGGTATACAGGTTTGATGATAATTCAAATATTCTATTGTATTCGAATCATATCGCATACATCGGTAAGAAGGGCTTGTAAACATTTTTTCACGTTCACTCTTGGTGTATTGAGGTGGCAAAAAGTGTAAAAAGCCTCGCATGTAGGTATGAAGACGCTGGCTTCAACAAAACCAACACGGGGCGGCCACAAATTGGCGGTTCAGCGAGACGGGCACGTCGTGACTGCGCCGCCGCGCCGCGGGCGCATCCACTTACAGAGGACAGAACATGAGCGGAGCGGAGAGCGGGAATCACATTTGAAAAATTAATATTTTAAGATTATTATAAGAAAGAAAGAAAGATAGGTTTATTCGTCACAGAAACACGTGCATATAAAAAGATAAGTTAGTTTACTCGAATAAAAAAAGAACAGAACAGAAATAGTCGAGAGCTGCACGTCGCGACTGTGACAAGAAGACTGAAGAAAAAGGAATTAAAGGATTTAAAAAACACAGAACTTGTAAATGATATGAAGCTGAATGCTGATGATGAAGACGAGTTTAACAGAAATCCGCGAAGTGACACATGTAACAAAAGTTTTGGTGCGGTAGACTATGCTGGTTGCAGGGACTGTGTAAATGTCTAGTCAATGCAAACTCTTGGAGCATAAAGTAATAATAAACGAGAGGAAAAATAATGGCCTAGGCAGATTTTTGATGCATTGATGCTTCAAATGCATTTGAAGTTCGTTAGTTGTAAAAAACGCATGACATTAACTTTAAATAAATAATGTATATTGAAACTTTATGCGCTCAAGATTTAAATAATGTAAAAATAGTAGAACCAAATAACGAGACAGAATCAAACGATATAAAACACATCTCGTTAGAAGAGCGTCCCAATAATTCAAAAAGTACAAAATTATTTATTACGCGCACATAAATTGTGTTAATAGACAGCGCAATAAGCGCGCTCCCTTACGAGTCCAGTACGATTATTTGCTCAGTAATGGTAGAAATCCATTAAACAAGCTCCTTTTAGTGATTGAACAAGTACAAAGACTAGAATGCATTTTTGAATTGCATCCAGCCAATTTACAGGCACTAAATTGCATAGCATGGAAATGTGAATACTTTTTTGGTTCTTCTTTATTGTATTGCAAAATTAATTTGAGTGCTGAATTATAGTTAATTCACTCAAGTTGATTATTGTGGGAATGTTTATTGAGTTATATTGTTCTGGTTTACGGCGATATATTGAAAAATACGTTCTTTCAATTCAATGGCTTGTTTCATTTTTAATCTTCGCTACCAAAAATTGTAACTTGATGCAATTTTTTACGGAACATTAGAATCATTCAAAACATTGGATTTCTACAGTAAACATTTTAGTAGCAAGGTTTTCTTTTACAAAATGTCTTGATAGCAATAACTTGACATTTTCATTGTTTATTTCCAAGAAGCTATGTCAATGTTATGCCACATAGGCAGTGTTAAAGTGTAATGCTGTTGTCAACCCAACAACGGGAAGTTCAATGTCTTTCATATAAATCCCGCATATACTCTGACAGTGACCATCATGGAAGATGATAGTAATTTTTTAAGTGCGGTTTTACTACCCACGGCAATGCATTTTGACCCTCACTGTCTAGTATCATAATAAAATTTATTGTCGATGAAAAACATTATGGGAACTTAGTCACAGTTCTGGCTGGGGTTTATTCTCCAAGAAACGTCTCGATAATTTACTGGGGTTTTAGAAATATATGTGATAAAATACTCATTTCTACTCACGGTGTTATCTCATGGCAGCAGTTAAATGATATTTATGAATACAGAACACAGATGAGCCTTTTATTGTTCGGCTGCAGAAATAAGAAGGCTTAATAATGATGACTTGAGATTTGAAGTAAACGTTGAGCAGCTTGAAAGGTACATAACTGTAATTGATTTTAATTACGATGATGTAAGAGACTTAGACTGCGAGATGCACAGAACCGATCGATATGGCGTGCTTGGGGAGGCATATGTCTAGCAGTGAACGTCTTTCGGCTGAAATGATGATGATGATGAAGAGACGAGAGAGAGAGAGAAGAGCTGTTATTACACTTGGCTACAGTATTCCTAAGCAAAGACGCCTGAAAGCTAGGTAGCCATGTATGCAGTTAAGAGTTATCGCTTTTATCAACTTTCGTTCAAGAACTCGAACAAATTTCAGGTAGTACTTATGATATCAATCATCTTATCACGCTTTGCTCTTCAACGATAATGATATCGTGATCATAATCCAAAATATTATGACGGTAGAGCTACAAAATTAGCAACAAGAAAAGTACTTAATGACCCTTCTGATAAGGTTCGATTTTCAGGTCCCTTTGTCACACAAACTAGGTGCTAATGGGATTTTCAAATTCATCAGTATTTGGCTTCGGATATGTCACATTGTGTTACAAAGATTCAATAAAACAATATTTAAATTATTTCCACTTCATGCTCATATAAAATACCGTAGAAAACGCACATGTTTCAAAAAGCCGGTACAAAAACTTCATGAAACATACAAAAAACATTCACATACATTGCGTAAACTGTTCCATTACAGTTTGATTACGGGCACGCAACGAGCAGTGTTTTGTTCAGTAAAAAAGCACAGCGTACGACCGTCACCGGACTTCATTTGCATATAGCGAACATAAATTCTCGTTTGTAAGAACATACTGGCACTTTTATTGTGCAGTCTTCGTTGGAAGCAAAAACTGACAGTTTTTTTTAACGAGATAGACCTCCGCTACATGACGACCTTTGATCGCGTCTATACAAATATTAATTCTTCGCATGTTGAAGCAGTGAACTAATCGTTTTTTATTGGTCACGGCGCTTGTACGGTCGTGAGTTTTTTATGTGGGAGGTATTGATTCTATAGGCAATTTGACGAGTATGGATATGCATGGAACAACTATTACTTGTGAATCTGATTTAATACCGGACCCGCTTCAAAAAGAACTTAAGAGCGTTTATACCTTATGAGTGGCAACGTCGCAATTTAGTGTCATATTTCGTGGTTTTAAATTTTTATCATTTAATCGGAGCTATATTTTAAAAATCTGTTTAATTAACTTTTTAGAATTACGTGAAAGTATTTAAAAAGTAAGTAACCGTAATGCTTACAGTTATTTTACAATGAAAATAACGCCCTGCAAGTTTCCAATGTATTATTTGCATATAAATAGAACTGTAAACGCAACGATTTCTTACCTTTTACACAGTTTTCACATAATTCTAAAAAAGTTAATTAAACAGATTGTTAAAATATAGCTCCGATTAAATGATGAAAATTTAAAACCACGAAATATGACACTAAATTGCGACGTTGCCACTCATAAGGTTTAAACGCTCTTAAGTGAGTGTGGGATTTTGATTTGGATTCCTGATTCGAACCGAAGCGAAATAGTATTGAATCACATACTAAAAGTGTTAAGTGTGAGATAAAATTGTACGATAAGAATGCCTAATGCGATTTTAATGCAGTTATCACTTGTCATTACTTCGAACAAATTGTTTGCTTAACTTAAAAAGAGGATTGTTATATCGTAACACATGTCCTCATATCTGAGTTGAATATAAACGCGTGTTATTTTTGAGATATTGAAAAGGAGCACTTTAGCGATCAAACCCTTTCCTTTCGGTTTTATTTGGGTCTCGTAAGATATATTTGTATGTAACCATACCGCGTAATGGAGCAAATATTGTTTGTTGCGTAGGTATGAGTTTCGGGTATTGTTTAAATATTTCGCAGATTTGTGTAAACAATATAACTGGCGTACGTTTACATGGGCGGACTCGTAAACGACAAACGGGCAATGTTCATCGGAAACAGTAAACATTATTTAATTTTATAAATATGGACGCGTACGCTGCGAATCCTGGAATGGCCGTTTTCACAATTCCAGTCCGCGAGAACACGTTCATATTTTACGTATGATCATCAAAAACGTTGTAAAATTGATTTACAACAACCTCAGAGTGATTGCAGCGTCAATATATAAAGGGAAACGCTAAATTGTATGAGATATTCAATGAACGCTCATTCATTTGTTAATTTTGTTCACCCAGTAATATTTAGTGGTCGTAAATATTACGGTTATAAAACAGCCCAGAATGCTCTTAATATTTAGCTCCCGTTATTTTAGTTGTCAGAATTTTATGTGTTTTTACGTGTTATTTATTATAGCAATAGGAAGTTATAACATACATTGGTGCTATATTGTTTATAAACTACGCATTTGTTTATAATTCTTACGACAAAATTAGGGATTTAAACATGTCTCTATGCCTGTATGAGTGGCGTGCGGAGGCACTACGCCGGGGGGAAACCCCGCTTCCGCGGCAAATCGCGGCGGAGCGGACGGACCTCCGGCGCGATCTCATGGCGGCATGGAAGGAGCGACTGTCGCAACCCAGCGCAGGGCACGCCACGATAGCGGCGGTAAGACCCCTCTTTGAGGAGTGGCTAGAGAGGCGTCACGGCGTCCTCACCTACCGCCTGACGCAGGTCCTCACCGGACACGGATGTTTCGGGAGGTTCCTGCACATCATCAGGCGGGAGGAAACGCCCGGGTGTCACCACTGCGATGATCGCCCCGAGGACACGGTGGAGCATACGATGGGGGCCTGCCCTGCATGGGCGGAGCACCGCCGTGTCCTCGTAGAGGCGATCGGCAGCGGCGGCGACCTCTCACGCCCGGCCCTGGTTCAAGCCATGGTCCGGGGCGAGGGGGAGTGGGAGGCAGTCGCCTCCTTCTGCGAAGCAGTCATGCTAGCTAAGGAGGTGGCGGGACGGGAGAGGGAGAGAGTCTCCCGTCCAAGCCGCCGCGGTGGACGCTCCGGGCGTCGGGAGCCGCGTGACGACTCCCGGCCACCGTAGGCGCGGGCCTGCGGGCGGTGAGTAATGGGTAGCTCACCGTCTGATCAGGACCAGGCCCGTGCTGGAAGGCGCGTACGTGTTCCACGCGCGCCTCAAAGAGATGTCAGCATCGAAGAGGGGGCCCACTAGGGCCCAAGCCTGCCGGGAAAGCGGGATCATCCAAAAGGGGTACCGCTGACCCGGAACATAAAGGGCCAAGGAAGGAACACGGGTGGGTTTTAGTCAGTAAGAGTCTGACACTCCCTTCCGCTCCACCCAGAGCGGGAGGGGTCAATTGATGATTTCCCATCCTCAAAAAAAAAAAAAAAAAAAAAAAACATGTCTCTATAGATATTGTCGAGGAGTAAATCTTTTTCAACAGGTTTGTCTGCGAAACGGCCTCGGGATGGTCCATGACGGCGGTTTGACTGGGAACCCTATAATCAGTGAAAGTTTTTTTTGTCTGCTATGGGATTCTTTCGATTGTTATTCTAAAAGAAATCAATAACACGTTAAGAACAATATACTTTTTGGTCTGTGTTCTCAATACGAAACGCATCAGTTTTATCTGTGTGGCTAGGGTTTACTCATTCAATCCTTGCTCAGTTATTCAGGGTGGCCCGTTACCAATGGCCCAAAACGTTTATTCTCAGATTTTCAGTATTCGAAAATTAAATAAAGAGAGTATGGCATTTGGCAAAGATTTTCCAGTAGTTCGATGGCTAGTTAAAACCACCAACATAACCGAAGTGAATTCTTCTCAATAGGTATGTATTAAAACCACCTCTAATTATGTTTTTAGTTATTTAGCTATGACAACATTTTTGATCTCCTACGGTATTTTAAGAAAATGAAAAACCACAAAAAGGCAGGCCGACGGCCGGCCCTAACAGTTTTTGAAAACTCCAAGAAAGTCTTTGCGACATTCCCTTTATTTGATTTATAGGGGCTGAAAATCAGGGTCGAATTTTGTCGAACAAAATATTTTCCTCTAAGATAAGTTTTACTAAATAATACATACCTACATGGGCATTCCAAAATACCCATTTTGGAAAGCCCTTGGAGAGAGGGGCCACGGCAACCCTTTTAACCGAGCCACCCATTGCTCGCCGTCCGCAAGCCCGCGCCTACGGTGGCCGGAAATCGGCCTGGGATTCCCAACGCCCAGGGCGTCTCCTGCGGCGACTAGGGGCGTGAGGGCGCGAATTTTGCCTCTCCCTCACGCGTTCCGCCTCCTACTTCTCGAGCATTACTGTTTCGCAGAAGGAGGTGACGGCTTCTCATGCCCTCTCGCACCATGGCCTGGACCAGGGCCGGACGCGAGAGATCGCCACCGCCAATCGCCTGCATGAAGACACGGTGGTGCTCCACCCAAGCCGGGCAGACCTCCACCGTATGCTCCACCGTATGCTCCACCGTGTCCTCCGGACGATCCACACAACGGTGACACCCGGGCGTCTCCTCCCGCTTTATCCGGAACAGGAACCTCCCGAAGCAACCGTGTCCAGTGAGGACCTGCGTCAGGTGGAAGGTGAGAACACCGTGGCGCCTCTCTAGCCACTCCTCAAAGAGGGGACTTATCGCCACAATTGTATGAACGGGCCACCCTGTATGTGTATATCTATCGTTCAAACGTTGAATGAATCCAGCCAGTAATATTCATTAACATGTCTTATAATTGTGAAGATTTCGTTACTACACCATTTGTCATGATTGCAATTATCAGCTCGCATTAAACCTTACTGATTTAAGCGAGCTTTCAAAGCAGCCATCCCAAGGACGAGTTAAATCTCTTCAACAAAACAATTCCAACTTTTCAAAAGCATTTAACTCGCCATAACTTTATTTAAGTTTGTCCACAAAGTTTATATGAAATGTTTTCTTTCAATAAACAAAGCTGAAAATCACGTTGTCGTTGTCTGGCAGTCACATCTGTTGTGTGATCGCTTGTTCGGATCGAGAACAGTTTTATGTGGGTATAAATACTGGCCGATCTGTCCCCGTGGTCGCTTGCTTTGCGAAAGGTTGCCTTCATTACGTCATGGACGGATGAACAGAGTGCGAGTGTAGAAAGTGTAAGAACATTGTATTTTAAGGTATAGGTAATACAAGTGAAGATAGTATTTGATCACATCGGAAAGAATGCAACTGTTTTAAATAAAAATAAATAAATCTTCCCAACCAAATTTCGGCCACGGTCATGGTGGCCAGTCTCAAATCAAAATACGCAGGAAATATTATAGTGCAAAAGTGTGTGCGCAAACAGGTACACTCCCCATTCCTTTACTCTCATAGTCCGATGGGACGGCAATCCGACACGAGCGGGGAGAGATCAGCTGCAAGACCAACGACTTTTACATGCTTTCCGAGGCACGGGGGTTTCACGAAATCAACTTCCTAACTCTGGGCTGCTACTAAGTACCTAATTCTTAATGGAAAAACCCAATAATAGTTAGCTTGACCCGGGGAAGCCAGAACCCCACGCTGTGTTTGCGACCACTAGACCAACGAGGCAGTACTGCAACTGCGACTGTTAATATACTGTTGTTGCTATTATGATGAAAATGAGCATTCAAACTATACTAGTTCACGGGTAAAGTAAATCTGATTGACCGCCAATTTAGACCAGCCTGGCGAAGACTGGCTTCCCTCGAGCCGACTGACCCCCAAATCAATCAATCAATCAATTCAATAATTATTGGGCTGCTAACCCCTAGGATCAAGGATCCCGCTAGGCGTGCATACATTTGTTACTTTGCTGTCACGACAGGGTTCATAGTAAGTATAATCAGCCTATAATGTTCCCTCTGCTGGGACACAGGCGTCCTTTCTTCGAGAGGGAGTGGGCTATAATCTACCACGCCTACCCAGTGCGGGTTGCTAGATGTCACATGTCTTCAAATTTGTTGGTTCTAGGACATTCCCTTTACGATGTTTTCCTTCACCGTTTTGAGAGCAGTGGTGATGAAATGATTTACACAAAGTAAAGCGTCTGACTAGATTCGAACACACGACCTACACACCACTGGTCCTGTCCATCGTGATTTCATTATATTTGAAGTTACCACCTAAATACACATAGTGGAATGCAATAAATGATTGAGTATTGATAACCATTGTTTTAAGCTTTCATTATAATTAACTGAACTTATTTTGTCACATTTAAGGTCGCTCAGTGCGATATGAAGCGGACTATGCTCGGAGTTTCTTTGAAGAATAAAATCAGAAATGAAATTGTCCCGAAAAGAACCGGAGTTACCAACATAGCTTGCAGAGTAAGCAGGCTGAAGTGGCAGTAGGCTGGCCATGTTTGTCGAAGGACCGATGGCCGGTGGAGCAGACAAGTCCTGTAGTGGAGACCGCGAATCGGAAAGCGTAGCGTGGGACGCCCTCCAGCTAGATGGAACGTCGACCTTAAGAAAGTGGCTGGGACAGACTGGATGCGGAAGGCTGAAGACAGGGTGTTGTAGCGCAGCCTGGGAGAGGCCTATGTCCATTAGTGGACTGCGATAGGCTGAGTTAATTGATGTTGTCAGAGGTCGATTTGGTGACGCTTGCTTCCGGAAGGCCTATGTCTGGCTGTGGACGTCTACCGGATAAAAAAAAAAGAAAAAAAAAAAAATGATAATAATGATGATGTTGTTGTCACTTACGAAATATCTTATATTGGTAGCTCATTATAACAAAGTTTATGACGAGGATGTAGCAGCGCATGTGAAACTCAAATCAAATCAAATTTATTAAAAATGGTTTATTTTACACTGTGTCAGTCGATTATCGGATATTGCATTACTGCATGGGGTGGTGCTATTAAAACAAATTTCCTGAGGGCAGAGCGAGCTCAAAGAGCCGTACTTAAAGTCATGACTAAGAAACCGTACTTATATCCAACCAAACTACTTTATGATGAATGTAAGGTATTAACAGTTAGACAGCTGTTCATCTTGCAATCTGTCCTCAGAACTCATAGAGGCATGCCCAGATCCAATCCAAAAAAACGCACAAATGTCCCATCAGGTGTAACACATAAAACAAAATTTGCCGCACGCCAATATTACGTCATAGGTACTTATATATATAAGAAACTACACAAAATACTAAACATACTTGATTTAAACAGACACACGCTAAAACAAAAAATCACTAAATGGCTATTACAACAGGACTACCTCACAACGGAAAATCTTCTAGTCTACATCTCTTAAAAACACAATCACAAATCTACGCCCATATACACACACATGCACGCACAGATACATACATGCACACGCACTCACACCTACATACATGCACACGCACTCACACCTACACGTACATACACCAACTCTCACTCTCATACACAAAACACTAACTAAGTAACCTACCCATACTTATTTCATAGAATAACTTTAGCATAAGTATGTAACATCGACACTTTCACTTGTTGCAGAATGTAAATTATTTACTGTACCCTTATGGCAGAACCCTATCTCTTAAGATACAGGCTAGACCTAGTTTAAGGGATAGAGCTATATAATTGTGCTTATGTAGTGACAAATGTTAAACGCATAATCGACAATGTTTAAAGTGCAATGTGTTTCTTCTTTTATGAAATAAATATTTTATTATTATTATTTCCTTTATTTCATTAACATACATATAAATTACATTTTTAAATATTTTTATAAATAAAAAGATACCAAAAACATTTAAAAATATAAAAAATAGTAGCCCACCGGTATCGGGAACAGGGTCAAAGCTACCGGCGGTCAGGGCTCCAGAGAGAGAAACTTCCTAACAATGCGGGCCGTGTCCAGAAGTACCGCTTTCTGAATCAAGCCCTTGATCCAGATGCCTAACGAGAGCCTCCTTAGGTGTTGGTCGAGGCTCTTGGGTATTAGCCCATTGGCTGTCACGACTATCGGCACAATGATCGCTGAGCCCACATCCCAAATGTCGACAACCTCGTGAGCCAAGTCAAGATACTTGATTTGTTTATCTTTCTCGGCTTTCACGAGGTTCTCATCATGCGGGATGGTTATGTCAACAATCATTGCGCGTCGCTCCAATCGATCCACCACCACTATATCAGGCTTATTGGCAACAATAGTCCTGTCAGTGATGATGGATCGATCCCAGTACAATGTGATATTACCATTTTCGAGAACTGGGTCGGGCACATACCTGTAGTACGGTACCTCCGATTCCACAAGGTTGTATTTCAGAGCAAGCTGCTGATGGATTATCCTGGCTACAAGGTTGTGTCTATGCAAGTACTCTCCGTTAGCTAGACGAGAACACCCGGAGATGATATGCCTGATTGATTCTCCCGGCCGGTGGCATGCCCGACAGATGTCAACCGTGCCGTCTTTCACAATAAATCTCCGGTAATTGTTCGTCATCATAACTTTGTCCATAATTGCACAGACAAAACCTTCGGTTTCTCCAAAGAGGTCACCGAAACGCAGCCAGGCAACGGACGCTAGTAGATCTACATCCGGTCCATGTAGGGCCCGGAAAAAGCGTCCGTGGAGCTCCTTACTCTGCCATACCTCCATGCGATCATTAGTGTCAAGCACTACAGGTTTGCGCCAGTTCTCTTTAGCCAAGGAGAGCGGGGTGAGGCCCTTGTCCACCGTGACTACATCTCGATGCATACCCACGTCGGTTTCTAGGAAATATTCCCTGAGACTGCATATCTCGCGATTGTGGAGGGTCTTAGCGTTTAAAAAGCCTCGACCTCCACACTTTCGCGGGATATACAGCCTCATTACCGATGATCGTGGGTGATGCATTCGATTTGCAGTCAGCAGCGTACGGACCCTCCTATCCAGGGCGTCGAGTTCGGTCTGAGTCCATTTGAGTATGCCGAAAGAGTACATCAAAACCGGCATGACCCAACCGTTGAAGGCGCGCACCTTGTTTCCGCCTGATAGAAGACTATTAAGTACTTTTTTCAGGCGGCCAAAGAAGCGTTCCTTCAACGATTGCTTCATGTCAGTAACATTGATGCCTAACGTTTCCGACATACCCAAATACTTATAGGTTTCGGATGCGGAGAGGGTTCTAAGGTTTGTGGAATCCGAGAGTTGGGTTCCCACGGATTCAACAATCTCCCCTCGCTTTACATGCATGATCGCACATTTGTCCACACCAAATTCCATCCTGATGGCGCTACTGAAAGTTTGAGTTACTTTTAGTAGCTCCATCAGTTGCAAATTGTTGGGGGCAAAGAGTTTTAGGTCATCCATGTACAGGAGGTGCGATATAACCTGACCACCTCTCCTCAACCGATAGCCTAGACCTGAATCCTCCAGCAGTGTGCTTAGAGGATTCAAGGCTAAGCAGAACCAAAGCGGACTCAAACTATCGCCCTGAAATATGCCTCGCTCGATCCTTATCGGTTCGCTATTCCCATGAATATTTCGACATCCTGGATAGTGAAGGACCGTCCTCCATTGCCGCATACATGACATTAGGAAGGTGCGAAGAATTGTATCTACTTTATACAACTCTAACACCCTCACGAGCCATGTATGCGGTACCGAGTCATAGGCCTTCTTATAATCTATCCAACATGTCGACAGATCCTTTCGGGAACGACGAACCTGTTGGCTAATGGTCATATCAATGAGGAGTAGCTCCTTAGTACCGCGGGACCTATTCCTACATCCATTTTGAGAGGCAGACATGATGGAGTTGGTGTCTATAATATATGTTTGTTAATTTTAGTTCTCAAAATGGATGTAAGAACTTTATAGACCGTCGGTAAACACGTGATCGGCCTATAATTCTTGGGTTCCGCGGTGCTACCTGATTTATGAAGCAGGTGGGTAATTCCTGTCGTTAGGAATTGGGGTAGCGAACCAGATTCCAAAGTTGTCTGAAACTGAGATGCCAAGCGAGCGTGCGATCTTGTGAACCATTTAATCCAAAAGTTGTGCAGTCCATCCGGCCCTGGAGACTTCCAGTTGGGTAGTGGACGGACTGCACGAGCTACATCTTGGGGGCAGATGGTAATAGCCCCCATTTCTGGTATCAGATCGCAGGCTCGCTCGACTTTCCGAGTCCAATCACCTTCGGTGTGACTGACAGGTACCGACCAGATGCTGCGCCAGAAGGAACACATGGCATCATCATCCGGTAGGCACGTCTCAGTCACACCATGGTCCGGTCGCTCCCAACCCCTATAAACCCACCTTTCATCGCTCTGGAAGGTGCGATTCTGAGTGTATCGTTCTACTCGCCGCCTATACCGACGAATACGGTTTGCCCATGCATGCACTTTCTGCTTCAGGAAGTCGATGCGCTCTGTGACACAAGACATATAGTCTTGGGGACTGATATCAGTCCCTGAGAATGCCCGTCTCACAAAGCGCATCACTCTAGGGCGAGTATTGCCCTCCTTGAAGCAGATTAGTTTGCCGATGAGCGTCCTGGCCCCACCAATACGGCGTTCAATTCTGCACTGCCAAGCTGGTACGTTTGGTTTCGGTCGTGTAGCTCTAGTGTCATTTGCAAATTTGACGTGAGCTACACGACATGCTGCTACTGCTGCGCAGTACAGAATTGAATGAATATCGGTGAGGTCTTCGCAGGTATCAAAATAGTTTGATAACTGCGAATCCAGGACCGCCACCAGCGCCCTATTTTTGTTATGCATGGGCAAACGAGGTAAGCGAGGCCTAAGTTCGGGCGGCATGAAGCGATATTCCTGAATCGCATCCTCCAAAGCACTCCTCAATTGCTCATTGCACTGACTACTTACATTTGTAGCCCTATCATTACTCCCTTCGTCAGCATGCGTTATATTGGGTTGCGGATGTACAACAGTCTGCGACTGGGGGGCGATGATATGGCCACTCTGCATTTCATTTCGCAGGCGATCAAGTACAGAGTCATCCAACATATGATTACGCTGGATGACTCGCACCTGATCTGACAGTCGTTGTGCCGAAACGTTGACAGCTGGCTCAAGCACCTGAAAAAGAGAGAGCATCCGAACACGGTACGCGGTCAGATTGTTTCCCCCCTCTGTAGCCCCATAGTATGAGCGCATGACATTTTCATTAATGGATCTCGTCCATCTCATGCGCTGCACACTTCCGCCGGGAGCTGGGACCCTATCAGAGGCCGTTGGGCCTCGAGGTCCTAAGCCATCCGGCGGCCGGCGTCCTCCTCGTCGACGAGCAGGTGGTGGCGACGTGGGCGGAGAGAAATACTCGTCGCTCGAGCTCGACGCAACTGCCGCGGCCGGTGTCGTCACAGCGCTCACAGAGGGGCTGGATACCTGCGGCGGCGAGGCGGAGCTGAGTGAAGAGTCCGGAGGTGGTGGTCGTGCTTGACGTGCGGCTTGTCTCGTCAACATGCTATCTTAATTTTCTTCGTTTTATTATTTTATTCATTGTTGTTCGGAGGTGACAACTGTCATGTCACCTCCGAATCGGTAGTTTTTGATATAATTTATTTCCATTTTGCTGTAATATAAATGATAAATGACTTTATTTCTGTAAGTAGGTTTTTACAAACACTTTTACACGTCAATCATATTTTTTTTTTAAACTAGATGAGGTCGGCGTTTCCTATCTGACTACTCTGAGAAGAAAGGCCGAAACAAACTCAGAGGTCACAGTCTCTTTTAAAGTCCAGACAGAATCTTGGTCAGATCATGTGAAGGCTATGTAGATCGGTGTCTGAAATGGTCTTTTGAGGAAAGAACCACACAGATTGAGTGGACCTGTCCAGTCAGTGCACGCAATTGTCAGCAATCGTGCAGCTCAACTCAGAACTTAAGGAGCTCAACGATTCGACGAACAATACCAAAGAAAGGACATTTGAGTAGGCCGCACAAGTTACTCAAACTGCCAGATCATGATTACACTAAGAGTAAAAATACAAAAAAAGCAATGACCAACATAGTTCTCACATTCACAATAGTTAAAATAATAGCATAATACTTTACAAAGTAAATACTCTTGTCATAGTATATGTATATAAAATTCATTAATGTCAATGTGTATATAAAATCCGGACATAATCATTGAGGACCATGCAGATTGGTGTCTGAAATGGACTTTTGAGAAAAGAACCACACAGATTGAGTGGACCTGTCCAGACAGTGCACGCATTTGTCAGTAACCGTGCAGCTCGACTCAGAACTTAAGGAGCTCAACGATTCGACGAACAATACCAAAGAAAGGACATTTGGGTAGGCCACATAAACTACTCAAACTGCCAGAACATGATTCAAACTGGAACAATGATCCACATAGTCCTCCCATTCACAACAATTAAAATAATATAATACTTTATACAGTAAATATTCATGTCATTGTATATGTAAAACGTTATAGATACTTATAGCAAAGATTAAAAGTACAATAGTTAGCAAAAAAAATAAATCAACGTTCCCTGTGTAAATTTATTGGAACAGCTCACTCCCAAGCCTTTTTGTCCTCAATAAAGTATTTGACAGTATAATAGGCTTTCTGGCATAGTTTCCTTTTTATAAAAGATTTGAATTTATTAAGGCTTAGTTCTTGAATGTGGCTAGGAAGTTTATTATAAAAATGTATACATTGACATCTAAACGAGCCACCTATTTTCTTGAGCCTGGTTGTAGGAACAACAAATTTGTGTTTGTTCCTAGTATTTATACTATGGATATCACTGTATTTTTTAAACAGATTAATATTTTTATGTGCATACAAAAGATTTTCATAAATATACTGAGAAGGCACAGTCATTATATTAATCTCTTTAATTTTTTCTCTGAGGGAGTGTCTGGGACTTAATTTATAAATTGAACGAATTGCCCTTTTTTGTAAAACAAAAATCGTCTGAATATCGGCGGCATTTCCCCACAGCAGAATACCGTACGACATTACACTATGAAAATAACTAAAGTATACTAAACGGGCTGTCTCTAAATCTGTTAAACCACGAATTTTTCTAACAGCGTATGCTGCAGAGCTAAGCTTTTTTGACATTTTATCTATATGGGGGCCCCATTGCAGCTTGGCGTCTAAAGTTATGCCTAAGAATACTGTGGTATTTTCGGGTTTCAACTCTTCCCCCTTTATGAGAACACTTGTTTCTACCTGTCTAACATGTGGTAACGTAAACTTAATACATTTAGTTTTTTTCTCGTTAAGAAGAATGTTATTAACGTTAAACCAGTTAACTACTTTTGCGAGGGCACTATTTACATTGTCAGTAACCAGCTGCTGACGTTTGAGTTTAAATAAAAGTGAAGTGTCGTCTGCAAACAACACTATATCATGTTTATCTTTTATGAGGTAAGGCAAGTCATTTATATAAATAAGAAATAAAAATGGACCAAGAATTGAGCCTTGAGGGACCCCCATTCTTACTACCGATCCGGGTGATCTTTTTCCGTTAACATCAACTCTCTGAATCCTATCACTTAAGTAAGAAGTAAGAAGATCCAGAGAGGTGCCACGGATTCCGTAGTGGTGCAGTTTCCTGATTAATGTTTCATGAAGAACACAATCGAATGCCTTGGACAAATCGCAAAAGATACCCAACGCATCGCATTTGTCCTCCCATGCATTATACACATGCCCTAAAAGTTCAACTCCGGCATCGGTAGTTGAACGACCCCTTGTAAAACCGAACTGTTTGTTATGCAGTAATTTATGTACGTTAAAAAATCTTTGCATTTGATTTAGAATAAGCTTTTCAAAAATTTTACTAAAGGTAGGTAGCACTGATATAGGTCTATAATTAGTAGGGTCTGATGTACTACCCGATTTAAACAACGGTATTATTTTACTGTTTTTCATAAGATCAGGAAACTCACCACGGTCAATACAATTATTAAAAATAACAGCTAAAGTTGGTGCTACAATGTTTATAATCGACTTAACAACGTCCACAGAATTACCCCATAGATCTGCGGTCTTTTTAACATTTAACATTTAATATGGTCTCTTTTGTGGTTTTTCAGTGGCTATTAACTATGGATTAATTTTGAATGAAAAACTTTAGTAAAACTGGGTTATTACGATATATATTAAAATTATAAAAAAACTGGAAAACAAGACGCTTTGTTGACACGGTGTTGCCATTATTATTTAATTTTGAAGTGTTTATTATTATTATTATTATTTCATAAAAAAGAGGTACAGTCTATTACACAGTAGGATGACAACTTAGGCATAGTTTATATCTGAGATGAGTAGGTAACAATACAATTTTACGATCTGATATCTTAGCTAGGTTACTTAGTAGCCTGTATTAAGGACAATCAGCCCTCATTTCCCCAAAAATAGGACACAAATATTGCATAGACTGTTACATAAACTTATGGTACAGTTAAAAGGTACGCAGTAAGGTAAAGTCACTAATGCCCGACAGTCACCTAAAAGATGACACCTACGAAAAAATAGTGTTGTTTTAAGAACAATTTCAGCAAAACAACTGTTTTTTTATCTTTATAAGACACCTAACGCCATCTATGATTTTTTGTCAAAAGCTCTCAACAGTTTCTAAACGGAATTTCAAAATGTCGTCAGTCAATGTCAACTATGTAATCGAGTAAGCACGCGCTCCGTGATTTCTTAGTGTTTAGGTTAAGAACGCCGAAATTTGAAGGTAAGTTTTGAATCGATATTTATTAAAAAAATACTTTTTCCTTTTTTGTCAAAGTATCAATGATAAGTGGGGATAGTGATAAACGTGTTTTTCTTGTGTTTGCTTGTATTTTTCTGACAAATTATGATATGTCTACTATTAGTTCAAAAAATAAGGAATATCTAATAGATGACAGGCGTGTCATCCTTTAGGGTTTCAAGATATCAAATTCTTATGTTACGTTTGGTACGGTTTTGAACTCTATTCCCTATGAAAAGGATACTGTAGAGATATCAACAATTTTGGATCACTTTGACTAAAGGTAGACATGGTGTCTATCATTAGGGTATACATGATGTCAATTATTGGTTCTATTGTTCCAGACTGATAATTATGCCACCAATAAAAGGACAGATGTTTCGTTACTCTGAGGCTGATATGGAAGCCGCTATCCAAGAATGCAGACGAGGAGTTCCAACGTCAACTGCGGCAAAAAAATTTGGGGTACCTAGGGTAACTCTGCTTAATAAAGTAAAGGGTAAGACACCATTGAAACGAAAAATGGGAAGAACATGCTACATCTCAGATGATACTGAAGCTTTGCTTGTAAAGTGGGCTAAAGCAATGGTGAAACTAGGATTCCCAATAGGAAAAGAGAATTTACAAGATAGTGTGAAAAAAATTGTTGATGATTTGAATTTAGAAACTCCTTTTAAAGATGGGAGGCCTGGTAAAAGATGGTACAGCAGTTTTTTAAAACGGCACCCTGAGCTTATTCCTAGACAGCCTCAAAATTTAACTTCATCCAGAGCTTCAGTCACAACGTCGCAGTTAAAGAATTGGTTTAAAGAAGTTAGCAACTATCTTGAAGAAAATAATTACACAAATATTCTATCAGAACCTCATAGAATTTTTAATATGGATGAGACGGCATTTTTTTTGAATCCAAAAGGGAACAAGGTACTAGCAGCTAAAGGCGATAAATCGGTGTACCAGCAAGTTAACTCTGACGAAAAAGAATGTTTCACAGTTCTTTTAGGTGGTAATGCTGCTGGTCAACTTATACCGCCTATGGTTATATTTAAGTATTTGAGAGTACCAAGAGAATTAAGCTTGTCTATTCCTGGAACTTGGGGTATTGGACGGTCTGACAATGGTTGGATGACGATGGAAACATTTTATGAATATATCTGCAATATATTTGATAAATGGTTGAATGACAATGGTATTCAAAAACCAGTCATACTTTTTATAGATGGGCATACATCTCATATGTCATTCCACGTGAGCAAGTTTTGTTCGGAAAATGGAATAATCCTAATTGCTCTCTTTCCTAACGCCACTCATCTCTTACAGCCCATGGATGTAGCTATTTTCAGAAGCTTAAAGGGCACCTGGAAAAATGCTGTGCGGTCTTGGCGTTTAGAACACATTGATTCCCCCATTTTAAGAAAAGTTCATTTTGGTCCTTTGCTGAACAAAGTACTTAATGACACATTATCACCTGAGATTTTTCAAAATGGTTTTAGAAAGTGTGGTCTCTCACCCTGGAATCCTGATGAGGTGTGCTGTGCATTAGATCAACCCACAGATGAATTTACGGCATTACAAAAAATGGCGAAAATTAAAGAACTGGAAATGGGCCTTAAATTCCTGGACAAATATATTGCTTCAGAAAAACCTGACGAAAATATTGGATTGTTTCAATTTTATAAAAATATTGAAGACCTACTAACAAAAACTAAAGAACAGCCACCAACTGAAAATCTCTCAACTTTGAATACTACAGCGGAACACGGCAGTACATCTCAAATATTACCACCACTTAATACAGTCCCGAGTAGCAATCTATTAACAATACCATCCACATCACAAACTACAACTTTGGATTTTCCATTCCAAAATTTACCCCTTAATGAAGACCCTAAGACTCCTTGCAAAGAAGTCCAAGAAAACACTAATCAAAATCTCGAAGGCATAATTAATTCAGGATTATTGATAGAACCACCTATATCTAGTCATTGTAGTACACAAGAAAGTTGTAATACAGATAATATGGTAATACCTAGTCCATTCAAAAGAGCATTGTTTTGGCCAACACCTAAACAAAACTCAAAAAGAAGAGGGAAAGAAAAAGTACCGTCTGTTGTTTCATCTTTGGAATGGCAAAGATACCACGAAAACAAAGAGAAGAAAAAGACTGAATTAGAAAATGAGAAAAAAAGAAGAGCTGAGGAAAGGCAAAAAAAGAAAGAAGAGACTGAAAAAGCACGAAAACTTAAGACTGATAAGAAGTTAGTAAAGAAAAGTAAAAACATAATAAAAAACAAACTAAAAAAGACTGGCTATAATAGCTCAACTACTGAGGAAGAATGGGTAGAGTCTGGAGACAGTGCTAATGATGTTTCTGATGAAGTCACTGATGAGGAAAGCGAAGAAGAGAGAAATGAGGAAGAGAGTAGAATTAAGCAAGGCGACTATGTTATTGTAAAGTTTCCCGGTAAAAAGAGATATTACAAATATGTCTGTATCGTCCAAAAAGTAACTACATCAGAAATTGAAGTTATGGCAATGGTAGCATGTGATGATTCTAAAACAGTATTTAAAGAAAATGATAGGGATATCAGTTCAATAAGCGAATCTCAGATAATTAAAGTCCTTGATGTACCAAATATGATTATAACTGGTGATAGAATTAAGTACAAATTTGATAGTTCCTTAGAGGTTGATGGATAAATAATTTTTATTTTAGTTTATTAAGTATATCAAGCACAGTGATGCTCCTAAAAGTTCAATTGATTTATTTTGATACTATGTCAACTATTAGTGTATATGACTGTCTACTTATAGTGATTTAATTTTTTTGTGATGTTATCTATTAGTACTTAAGTCAGTACAAAAAAAAAAAATTCATAATAATTAAAAGTATGTTGATTATTAAAAAATTATAACTTAAAATAATTTTCTAAGGTACACTGCAATCATATAAAAAAGCTGTAATTGTTTTGTTTGATAAAAATATAATTATTTACATATTAATATAGTGTTTTCATTAAAGTGTCTACCATTAGTGACTTTACCTTACTATTATGGGGATACGAGTAGTCATGGAAAAATCTAAAATGTTTACCTTGTTACATTCTCCTGCTCTGAGCGGAGCGGGAGGGAGTGTCATACTCTTATTGACTAAAACCCACCCATGTTCCTTCAGTTGCCTGTGCCAGGGGCCACGGTAACCCTTTCGGACTTTCCCGCAACCCTGACAGGCACCGGCCCTAGCGGACCCCGTCATTGGTGCTGACATCTCTTTGATGCGCGCGTAGAACACAACGCGCCGTCGGCCCGGACCAGGTCCTTATCGGATGGCGAGCTGCCCATTGCTCGCCGTCCGCAAGCCCGCGCCTATGGTGGCCGGGAATGGGCTTGTAATTCCCGACGCCCAGGGCATCTCCTGCGGCGGCTAGGGGCGTGAGGTTGCGAATTTTGGCTCTCCCTCACGCTTTCCGCCTCCTCCTTCGTGAGCATTGCTGCTTCGCAGAAGGAGGTGACGGCTTCCCAAGCCCTCTCGCTCCGTGCCATGGCCTGGACCAGGACCGGACGTGAGAGATCGCCACCGCCAATCGCCTCCACGAGAACACGGCGGTGCTCCGCCCAAGCAGGGCAGACCTCCACCGTATCCATATCCCGTTCGTATCCATATCCGTATCCTCTGGGCGATCCACACAATGGTGACACGCGGGCGTTTCTTCCCGCCTTATCCGGAACAGGAACCTCTCGAAACAACCGTGTCTGATGAGGACCTGCGTCAGGCGGAAGGTTAGGCCACCGTGGCATCTCTCTAGCCACTTCTCAAAGAGGGGACTTATCGCCGCAATTGTGGCGTGCCCAACCTTGCTACATCTGCGGTCGGAATTTATACTGCCCACGTCCATCTAGTTACGCGTGTAGGATAACATCAAAGCATTATTTAAGAGTCCTGCCTTTTCCGCCTTCTTCTAATCTGCCCCTGCTGTCTTCAAAAGGTCGTCAGCCCATCTGGCTGAGGGGCGTAGCATGCAATGTCTGCCGGAACTTCAAATCTATCGAAGCAATAGAAAAAAAGAAGTATATTATGTATGTATACAAAAAACGATGCAGTTAATTTCATGTGAAAGAGTAGCACCTGCTAATCGATTTGAGTCAATATATTTAGCTATAAATATATATTTTTAACTAGTTTTATACTGCTAATAGTTGTAGCAACACTATAATATAATAAATAGTAGTGTTGTACCACCTAACAAATGTCGTTAAACAAATAACAGCACATTTATGTCTGAATTAACTTTTTTTTTTACTTCTCAAATCAAAAGGCAAGCAGTTCCTTACAATCTCGGCTTTATAAAGTTAGTCTGTATACAAACTCAACGACAATATCGTCTGCGATCAAATAATACGACAAAGTTCTTTGTGATGCCTCGGAGTTTGTGCTCACTCTAATTAAACGCGCGGACTGTAGTAAAAAGATTTTGTCGCGACGATTTCAGATTTAAGTGAAACTTGTCCCTTGTCTTCCTTTGCATGTAAGGTGTGTATTGTATTAAGATCCTTACGACGACGTCTAATATTTACGAGACGAAAAAAAATTGCATATGCAGTTTAGCTGGCTGTTGGTAACGATCTGCAAAATTTTGTCGTCGTTTTCGCAATGTGGGGTTATTATGTCGTGTCTTTAAATGCATTAAACGAAATGCTTTTATTTTTAATTTCTATCTAGGTATGTGAACGAAAATATTATACCCACCTTTAATTTGTGATGGCCTAGATAGTTCCCTGTGGGTGACACCGCGAATTTGAATGCAATTTAGAAGCTAGGAACGACAGAGACGTGTACCTACCGACGACGTACCATTGAAGATTCAGGTGGTGAGCGGACCTTGGCTTTAGCAGATTTGTAACTTTTTGCATGATTTACCGTTTCATACAGCCAAGTTGCGCAACTGTACGTGCCTATGTTCAAGTTTTGCAGTAGTTTTAGTCGGCATTAGTTCAAATATTTATTTAACCGCACCGAATTACAAGTTTACCTTTACCCAGATTTTGTGTAAACATTCATGAGAACAAACCATACAAATAGGTTTTCAAATTATTTTAACAAAAATGTTGTAACTGTAGGCGGGAAGTCAAACACAAAGCCGGTTGCCATAAAAGGCAATAAAAAAAAACAACTTGCATTCGTGTTGCCAGCAAAAAATGCCGTTTACATAAGACGATCATCACTCATGTGATAATAGTGTATTCATGTAAATTGTTCTCATTAGCTGTCTTAATTCTATTTGCCTCCGTACAGAAGCACCGACTAAATATAATTAGTTTTATATGCACGTATTTTATTCAAACCCGTGTATTTGATTAGTTTAGAGCTTCGGCCATCTTATGTCAATACATTTGAATTTCGAACACCTTGCTTCTATAGAGAAAAAAGTCGTTATGAATTTAGATTCACACTTTGTATTTTAATGTAAAGTTATATTGAAAATAAAATAATATGATTTGATGTTGATTAAATATTTTGTGTGATTTTGACCTCTGTGGGAAAAATATATTTAATCTTTTCACATTGAGAGAAAATAATTATTTACTTTTAAAGCTGTACTTGAATCACATAATGAACCATAGTAAGGATTTATAGGCAAGTTAAATGAGACTTAAGCACCTACCTAGTCACAGTGATTTAATATATTTTTTACTTAAATGTTGGGCATGTTCCCTCGTAAAGTCATTCCCGTTCATAGAAAATTCGGCTCCATTTAGTTTACGACCAGGATAACGATTCGTGTTAAAAACTCTAAATAGGTTTTTAAGTATCCATAGTCAATTAAAGGGAAAGTCAGTTGGAAGATAATATTTTACCGTAAATTCGGTTTATCTTATCCAAAACAAGGGTTATTATAACGATGCACTTAAAGTACGAACACATGATTTTATGAATACAACCATAAAAGCACTAATGATATTATGGTGTTATTATACAAACAAGATTTTCGAGTAATAACCTCTATGAATGGGAGTCTACCTTACAAGCTTTAATTAGCGGTTTTAGTGATACAAACCGCCTGTATTGTTATATATAAGTATATTACGACAGTTGGACGCACGCGGAAACTTGTGAAGTTCAAAAGCAAACAGAAAACCACCTCCGAAAAAGTTGAGTTGTTACTCATTAATTTATGAAGCTCAATAAAATGATTCACTAATTCGAGAATAAAATATTAGTGAATTCAATAATGAAGTTTATATGAGCTGTTTAAAAAAGGACATGAATTATAACTTTATACTGGACATCATTAAATTAATATTGATAACAGCATTAATAAAGGAAGATGGTCTTGTATAGCAGTTCTTCGTATTCGGGCCACATAGCGTTCGATTACATCGAACGAAATTTGTTTATGCTCGACGATTAAAATCTTTTTTTGTCTCGTTTGATGAAACACAGCCCTTATGTCTGTTGAAACATAATTTTGAATAATGAAACGTGTGTCGTTATACATCACTCTGTTGGACAATAACACGGGACTCGTACAATGCGAGCGAAATTACATGCGGCTCATATTGACCGGCGCAAATAAATATTTTGAACTGACGTTTGGATAGGTTTTTTGTCCTTTTTGTAACTAAAGACAAAGGCAATATCCGCCCACGACGCCGGACGAAGGGCACCAAAAATTATTATGGACCGTGTTCACTTTCCGAAGCATTCCACGACTAATGATTTCGAGAGATACCCTCCCCTTGAATGTAAAACGACCCCGCCCCTCGAATGAATTGAAACACTGGCTGGATTTTTTTATTTATATTTATTAATTGTTGTTTTTCGACGACTGGTGGCCGAACGGGGCAAAAACTCTTCTTCTATTTTTAAAATCGTTTTATAGAATGAGACTTTTAGATGAATTATGGCTTCGGGAACTGTGCCTCCCACGAAAATTCGATTATACGATCAGAGACAAGTTTAATCTTTGTAATAATATATGGAATTAATTATATAGGTAACTTAATTGCGATTTTTGAAGCAGAAGTCATATCACTTAATGTTTATGAGCAGATTCGAGGTAAGTATAGAGTGATATGTTAATGGAGGTATTTGAACAGCGTATCAGTGGGTATGTTTTGACATTTCGAAGTGGAGTAACATCTAAATCTTGACTATACTTGTCCCACTCCCACACGGGGCATGAACGTATAATGGCGGGCAGTGTCTGTGCTAAGTATAATTTATTGGCATTATATTTCAGTGTTATAGTAACGAAGTAGTAACTGGATTAGCATTAATGTGAACTAATTAATATTGATATTAATAAGGTAGCAGCTAATAAGTAGATCTGTTGTTATTTATCGCCTTTAAGCAGGAAACAAATTAATTACTTGAATTTTGAGTTTTTATTGTCAAAAACACATCATTTCTAGGTATTAAAATAAACTGATGATATGTACTTAGTCCAGCTTCTTAAAATTAAGTCCTTCATTTAATCATTAAAACAAATATTTCTGTAATCTCCTTAGAGAGTTCTTAAGAAACAAAGTAACTGGGTACTTTTATTTATTTATTTATTACTACTTTTAACTACTTGTACTTTTAATTTACATACCTTGTAAAAAACAATATTTCGTCATGTATGCCATTCACGCACATACAGATTCATGTCCGCTAAATATACCACCGGTAAGAAATAAAAATAATTTTGAATATCCCCATCTATTAGGGTGGCATAGCTCATCAAAACATCTAGTTACGCCAATTTCAGTCGTTAATGAGCGGATCCCCGTATATTAAAATTCCTACTTTTGAATACTACAACCAGACTGTGAAGCGTGAAACTACTAGTGTGCACACACTCAATTGACGAAGAAAATGTCAGTGTTGTTACGTTATTGATACATTTTTAACTAGAATGATATTAAGGATATTTTGGCGCGTGAATGACATTGTCAGGTTTTTGGTAAGCATTTGGGAAATTGTTTTGAGAAAGCAAGATGGCGGCGTTAGTTCCGATTTTGGCCACGCGCCAAATTAACCTTGTAGCGTTGTAATTGTAATCGTTATTTTGACAAGGCAAAGTTTGCTCCGTTCCAATTTTTTTTTTTTTTAAAAACATTGCCCCACACTAGGAATTTCTCCTGTATCGTGGGTGCGTTTACAAACATTTAAACTCCCATACACAAACAGCCAGACCCGGAACAACTACTTGCAGGTCATACAAATATTTGTTCCGTGCGGGGATCAAACCCGCGACACGTAACGCAGCAGTCAATCGCTTAACCACTGCGCCAACCGTGCCATCGTGCCACAAATCTCTCTGCTGTCACAGACTAAAAATCTAGTCGTTTGCCAGTCTGAATGTCAGATCTCGACGGCAACTTATGGGCTAAAGGTTTGGTTTTCTAAGAAAGCGGTGAACGGTCACACAATAACGGCTGATCCAATAAATACAGAGCGTTTTTTGACAGTTTTATGTCAAACATTGATGAAAATTACAGAACCGCTTTCCTTGGAAACCAAAGCTTAGGACAAGACAAGCAACGGAACGGTTTTCTCCGTTCGGTCATTTTCTACGATCTTTACTTCTTCTTGATTACTACTTCTTTCTTCTTCGTGACCAATAGATAGGAAGTAAAACATTTTTATCTTTGATAGTTAATAGTATCTACCTATTGCATAATGTTACAGGAACTGAAAATTTGTTAGTTTCATTCATATTCCAAAATCATAGCGAATTATACTTGTATCATGATCTGCGTAGCCTTTTCCTAACTAAGTTGGGGTCGGCTTCCAGTCTAACCGGATGCAGCTGATTACCAGTATTTTACATGGAGCGACTGCCTATCTGACCTCCACACCCCACTTGCTGGGTAATACGATACCCCTTGGTATGACTGGTGGTCAGATATCGGGCTTCTGACGACCCGTAACGACTGTCAAAGATCCACGAATGACAGCCAGGACCAACGGCGCGGCGCAACGTGCTTTTAGAGGCACGGAGGGGTCTTGGTATGTAAAGATGGTTACCCATCCACGGACCAACCGTAGCAAGCGTAGCTTAACCGACCCGTGCTGCTGTTATTACTTTGCTACAACCCTCAGAAAATATACTTGTATCTACTATGTAAATGTATACAACTCCTAGAACAAAACGATTTGCAATTTTAAACGAATTACTAACATTTGTAAATGAAACACTTACATTCGACACACTATATGAAATTACGATGTTTTTATAAAGTAATATTTATAACAGTAGCTGAAGTCGTGACTGTGTGTAATAGAGCAACTTCCGCAATGAAATCATACGATAGTGAATCACGTGATATTTATTATTTTATTAATAAGTCACTATGGGAAACATGTTAGGTGGATATGTGCCTTTATACTAGAAAATTACATTTTTCTCACGAGTTTGAGTCAGAACGTAAATGATATAATAATTGTTCAATAATGTCGAATATAATCATTGATATTAATCACATAATGATTGGAAATAGGGTGCATAAGTTTTGTCCAAATAAAGGTAATTATACTAACTATGTGACACGCATGGTACAGTCGCATGCATACGTTTCTTAACTTCAATAAGACCGTTTATAAGCTAGAAGAAGTATAGGTACTTCGGCTACACGTTTTTGTCAACCGTTGAAAAAATATTAAAAATAAAGGAAATCCTAAATAGCGATGAACATTAACATTTTGTCGGGAAATCATCAATTTTAATTAATTTGAAGTTTAATATTAGTAAAAAATATTTTCATAACTTAAGTATATTTTGCGCAAACTATCAGTAGGTATCTGTCATTAATTTTATAGCCAATCATGACTCACGACACAGGTATCTTCCATGTGCTATTATCAAAAATATTGAATAATAAAATAGGCAATAACGAGAAGTGACACTCTATTGAATAATAGCACATTAGATACTACAAAGTTTCGTTGATATACCACGAATTCATGGATGCAATAACACGGTGCGCAACATAATACAGGACACTACGAAAGTAAATAGATAGAAGACTCACTTGAAACAGCATGCGATTGTATCATCGTGGATTCGTGGTCAAGTCATGAAGATATGTGTGGCCGGTGAGACAGACGAATCTTTCTTCAGGGATCTTTCAAGGACAGCTTGTGGTACAAGCTGTTCTTGAAAGATCCCTGAAAACAAAACAAGATCGAGGGACGCCAGTAGTCGTCAGTTCGATAGTCATTCGAATATCTTCAACGAAATAGTCAGTAAACTAACAAAATACAGTAGCCAGAGTCTTATTAATAAGATGATTAAAATGACAGTGGTCACGCTCAAAAAACTGATAAAAGGATATGCCATATTCATACTGCATTTGTAATCAAAGACCATAACTACAACGTACTGGAAACGAAGCGAAAGGAGTATGTAAGTATTGTAGCATGTTCAGTAGTTTCTGCCTGCTTCCATGGGAAAAACCCGTGAGTTTTTGTATATGTCGTAGCATAATTTGATACTTCGAATCTTCGCGAAAATCCTAGGGGTTTTGCGAAAACGCGGATAATTAGACATAGGCGAAAAATTATCAAATCTTACTGGACAAAGTCAGGATCTAACATAACCTAACCTAAATGATACAACAACAATAGAAGGGTATCTGGCGCTTGGCGGCCGCTGCCGCGGCACGCTCGCTTCGCTCGCTCGCCTTCGCGCGCTAATGGTCACTGTTCTAACATAACCTAACCTAAATTCTAATTATCCACGTTTTCGCAAAACCCCTAGGATTTTCGCGAAGATTCGAAGTATCAAATTGTCCTACGACATATACAACATGTAACTTAATTAACGCAAGACCTCATACACCCCAATCGGAGTATTGAGTTAAAAGCATAATATTATGTACAATGACTAAAAAATTGTTTTTTGAAGCTTACTATTATTATTAAGAAAATCGTGTTGACCGTAGAATTACTTTATGTATTTAAAACTGAGTCTCATTGCCTTGAAATAAGATTTAATTTTCTTTGGCTCAATCGGCGCGGCGGTCAGTATTGCAAAATACATTCAATAAAAAAAATAACTGTATTAATAGTTACTGAAATCGATTCAGTAGTCAGTAATGAACAAACTACTTTCAGGACTTGCATTTATTCTGTTACACCTTGAAAACGACGGTTGAGGCAATGGAAACAAAAGTTCTCAGCCAAGATCTCACGGTATTCACTTTGCGGTGTGAGCCTTCTGCACTTTATACTGACTCATATTATGTGTGTCCATCGATACGGCCAAAGGTCGTTCCGCATTTGATTTTGACATTACACAATGAACGAATAAACGAAATTCACGCTTCAAACATGAAAGCTGATCGCGATGTTACTCAATTCCATCAAGTGACGACCTTTAGTGCACTTAAGTGAGAGAGCTTGAGAGAATAAAGAAAGAAAGAATAACGTTTATTTGGACACAGTTCGTGAAACACAAAATACAAATAACAAAATAAAAAAGTGAAAATAATGTTTTAACAATAATAGTGTGTGCCTCACGGCTAGCGGCTGCGCCAAAAATGTTCATTTCAGTATTAATGCCAGACAGATGCTGTCTGACGCTGGTTTTATAATGAACCTTTATCTTCATCCATGCTATAAATACTCTTTAAACGTTTCTGAAACTGTGAGCTAATTGCCAACATTAAAACAACCAGTGCATAGTAACCATAATATCATCCAAACGATTGTTATAATGTTGTACAAAATTTTCATTATGCAACTCTTCCTTACTCATCAAACAGCCACATTATCACTACTCAATTCGTGGTATCTTTATGAATTTCAAAAAAGAACCTTGTCATGCACGCGCGTTTCACTACTAAACCAACTAATTGAAAAAAAAAAAACTTATAATGTACATGGGGTTCTGACAACACCCTATGGTTTCAGAATCTTTTATAGATTCATATCATGGGTGTAGATAGTCTTGTATGCAACTGTACATAAGGCATTAAATAGTAGATTATTAACCAAGGGGATAAAGCAGTGTCTTCTGTCGCGGGTGACGATTTAAATCGCGAGCGTAATGAAGGACTCGAGGTTTACTCCCGAGCGTAGCGAGGGTGTTAAAAACTTAAATCCCTCGCTTCGCTCGTGATTTAAGACGAGTCCTGAGTGTCGCGAGGGATTTAAGTTCACCCAAGACTAAGACAGCTTTATCACCGAGGAAAATACTCTACTTTTCGTACCATTTGCGAAAAATTAACACAATAATAATATGAGATAAGCATTTATTAAAAATAATGACAATTAAACGTATTTTTAGAACATTAACTTATTTATAAAAATAAATTAAAATAAACTTAACGTTTATGTATTTGAAGAAAACAAAAACGCGGCAAATTCCTAGACTAATATTTTTTTTTCGGAAAAGCAAAGGCATCAAGCTCATACGGCCTCGTCGGTTTTCGTAATTTTATATAACTGCATAATAAATGCGTATTCCTTTTTCAAAAAGATGTATAATGCTTTATATACAAACTCAATGGTGTAAACACAGACGTAGTTAGTTCAGTATAAATTTCGGTAAGTATTCCAAATTTAAATCACATTCTCCCCCTAGAGGATGAATGAAATTCAGTACAATTTTCTTTCCCTGTTTTTAACAGATTAAAAATGACAATTGTTATGTTCGCTTTTGTGGCATAGAATGTCACTTTTTTGAGCAAGTGGTACGAAAACACTCATGTGATACTATTCGAGTTTTAATCCCCCTTATCATAGAAGAGTTGCATAAATAACTATTAAAATAGTGGTATTAGAATATTTGAACATTTGTATTATACTACTGTATACCGAACGGTTAGGCAAAGGTGTACCTGTAGTACACCCATGTATCTCGAGTTGTGTTTAGGTCCGATGTAATAGGGGGCGAGTCTGTTGCCAGCCGGACACAATTCCAGGCTCCGGGATGCTACCGAGAAATTCCAGATGTAAAACCTAATAACCGGGAATCAAACGGGAAGGACCTCATGGTGAGCAGTAGCGCTACCGACGACTAGAACAACGAAGCAGTCGACGGAAACTGTTTCACTTATACTAATTGTTATTTTTAACTAATTTGTATTATTGGGATTTAAAGCAGATTATGGTATGCAAAGCGTTGATGGAATAAAACTTTTCAGTTTTAGAAAATATCACCTTTCTTCCAATTCCTTTGGACTTGTTTTTGGTGTGAAACATCTATAGCCGCTCGTAAAACCGATTGCTGGCGTGGCGACGCGTCGCCACAAGTTGAAGTTGAGTTGTCACAATTTGAAATAAATGTTTGAATTTTGAATTTTTGTATTTAATGAAAATAAATGTTTATTATTTATTTAATAAAAAATTATTTTCAATCATCATTTTTGTGGATTGGAAACTGTCATATACCTTCTCCCGCTCTGGGCGGAGCGGGAGGGCGTGTCAGACTCTTACTAACTAAAACCCACCCGTGTTCCTTCAGTTGCCTGTTCCAGGAGCCACAGTAACCCTTTCCGACAGGTATCGGCCCTAGCGGACCCCGTCATTTGGTGCTGACATCTCTTTGAGGCGCGCGTGGAACACAACGCGCCGTCGACCCGGGTCTGGTCCTTATCGGACGGCGAGCTGCCCATATGACATACCTTGAAAGGTTGTTTAGAACTTCTATTAAATACTAGTTTTTTGTTCTTCAATTGCAGCATTGGGTCAAAAGGCTTCGTTCATATTAGCTACTTGAGAAATACACTGGCCTTCAAAAAGAAGTACCACACTTTTTAGTTTTAAAGTACTTAACACAAGATATATTTTCGAAATAAAAAGGATTACAAAAATAATTTAATTTTTTATATAAAAACTTTGTAGTCGATACCCTTCTTTTAAGAAATGGCTGAAAAAATATTTATAAACAAAACACTTCTTTTCAAATTGCTGTCTAACTTTTGACTTTTTTGTTTAGGTTTTTGTTTTCGCATTCACGAGTATTTTCTTGATGGATGAATTTTGATTCAAAAGCCAAGATGTCTACAGCACCTAAACTTTACTGATCATGCCTCTTTCACCTGAAGAATGTGCAAGAATCATGGCTTTTCTGGAACTAGGCATCAGTATGCGTCGTACTGCAAGAATGGTAGGTGTATCATTTAGAACAGTCCGGCAGGTGAAGCGAAGGTACGAAGAAACTGGAAGCCATCTGAGGAGAATGTGTAATGGCAGACCCAGGCGCACTAGTTCTCGAGAAGACCGCTATATTGTCTCCACTGTGTTAAGAAATCACCACCTCAGTGCAGTTGAAGTCTAGCAACAGCTTGTTCAGACCCAAAGAGACTACATTAGAGACAGTACAGTGAGAAAAAGACTTGCTGAAGCAAACCTGAAGCCTCAAAGGCCAGCAAGTGGCCCAAAACTCGAAAGAGGGCATCGAGTATCAAGACTGCGCTACGCCCGTGAACACATACAGTGGAGTGAAGAAGAATGGGCAAGAGTTTTGTTCACTGATGGGTCTCGATTCTCATTATTCACTTGCGATGGAAGGCGAAGAGTGTACAGGCGACCTGGTGAGCGATACATTTAAGCCTGCTTCATAGAAAGAGTCCAATGCGTTGGAGGCTCTGCACACGTATTGGCTGGTATCTCTTTAGAAGGTCGCACAGAGCTAGTGGCCATAGAAAATGGCACCCTAACTAGGAAAGATATGCTTAAGAGACCCTTAATGAGTATGTAGGGCCTTATTTAGTAAATATGGGTGATGGATCGATACTGATGCAGGATAACGTCCGGTCACACACTGCTCCGGTTGTACAAGTGTACATTCAGGAGGTTGGTATCAACTTGATGGCTTTGCCATCAAGAAGTCCTGATCTCAACTTGATCGAGTAAACCTGGGATGAGCTCAGTGGGCTGATCAGAAGCCGCAGACCACCTTCTATCTCCCTCAGAGCCCTAAAACAGGCCCTGATGGAAGAATGGGGTAATATTCCCCAAAATCACCTCCAAAGCCTCGTCATCAGAATGCCAAACCGGCTCGAAGCTGTAATCAGAGCCCTAGTGGGCAATACCAGTTATTAAAACGTAAAAAATGCGTAAAACATACTTTAAATGTCGTTTGAGTTTTTGCCAGTAAGTTAAAAATGGCTATTTTTTTGTTTTATCTTTTTAAAGTTAAAAACGTTACTAATGTAATAAATTAATAGTAGGGTAGGAGTATGTACTATAATTTCAAACAAAGTCGATGAAATTTTGCTATAATATGTTTTTTATTTAAATACTCTGACTTATATAGTTTAGGAAAAATTGCAATTTTAAGAGTGTGGTACTAAGTTTTGAAGGCCATTGTATCATACAATACTATTCGATTCAAAAAGTTTCGTTATACTCGTAGGCACAGTAATGTGCCAGTATTCATAGGCCTATCATACGATACTATTCGTTTCAAAATATTTCGTTTTAGTAATAGTAATGTGCCAGTATTCATAGGCCCATCATACGATACTATTCGATTCAAAATGTTTCGATTTAGTCATAGTAATATGCCAGTATTCATAGGCCAGTGTATCACACAATACTATTCGATTCAAAATGTTTCGATTTAGTCATAGTAATATGCCAGTATTCATAGGCCAGTGTATCCCACAATACTATTCGATTCAAAATGTTTCGTTTTAGTAATAGTAATGTGCCAGTATTCATAGGCCAGTATATTATACGATACTATTCGATTAAAAATGTTATGTTTTAGTCAAAGTAATGTGCCAGTATTCATAGGCCAGTGTATCACACAATACTATTCGATTCAAAATGTTTCGTTTTAGTAATAGTAATGTGCCAGTATTCATAATGCTAATAATGCCTATTCAAACCGAGAAAGGTAACTAACATTATCCAGTACAAGTGGCTCCCATAGTAAAATTTTATAACTTAGGCAATGTACATAATCAATATAATCATCTATTCTATTCTATTCTATTTTTATGGTTCTGGCTCCATCGGTAACGTTCGATGATTTTGCCAATGTCAAGGTATGTATGAGAAAGTAATGATCGTAAACTGTTACACAACTATTGATCAGTGTTTGTAGCGTTGGCATCCATGGATCCCCATGCTAAAAAGGGACAAAACATTTTTGGTTAATACATGTAAGACGTCACAAAATAAATGTTAGAACATTCAGTAGGTATAATATAAATAAATAGAAACATCTACTATAACTGGATTTTATTAATGCTAATGAATTTATAAAGGATTTTAACTGCAGGGGTATGGGCTAAAGATAATAGGAAAGGAATATTAATTGGGCGGGGGACATCAGAAGGGAGTATGTCGTAAAGGGGAGTGGTTAAACGAGGACAGGAAAAAAACAAGTGTTCCAGAGTGCCCTCATCCAGGCCGCATTCACACAAAGAAGAGTCCCTCACGCGTATTTTGGCCAAAAAAACTGGTGTACAAACGAACCCAAGTCGGAGTCTAATTATGACAGAGGTGGCTATTTTACTAGAATATTTTAGTTTGCTGAACCAACATTTAGATGGAATGAATGGTTGGATAGAGCCATAAAATTTTCCCTTCAATGTTCGAGTTTTTTGCCAATGATCATTCCAATTCTTCATCATCTCGGGTTTAACAAGACAGCGCAGATCACGGGGATAACAAGACGTATGAGTTTCAATCCCATTCCGAATAGCCAGCTTGGCAATTGAATCCGCATTCTCATTACCAACAATTCCAGAGTGGCTGGGTATCCAAGCCAGTGCAATCTCTATGCCTAAGCAGTGGCATCTATACAGGAGTTGTTTTAACTTTAGGATAAGGGGAAAATTGTGACGAGAGCGAAAAGGCGATTTTATTAAATCCTGTAGGCAGCTAAGAGAATCCGAGAGGATGAGGCTTTTGTTGAGTCCATGTGATTCAATGTAAGAGACTGCTTCGAATAGAGCTATTGCTTCCCCTGTGTAAATAGTGCAAAAAGAAGGACTACGAAAATTAAGAATAATTTTGTATTTTGGGATCCACACAGCTGATCCGACATTACTATTATCGGACAACTTAGAAGCATCTGTAAATATCGTCAACCAATCGTGCCAGTCCTCTGCCAGAATCCTATTGAGTTTGACATTAGCGACAGGGTCATGTTTGGGTATACCAAAGTTAAAAATAATTTTTGGTTGATAGAGCAAGGAATCAAAATTTACTTCAAATATGGGGTTTTTATTTAACTGAATTATGGAAATGTGCAGATTATTGAATTTACTGAAGCTGTTAACGAGGAGTGGAGGGTCTTTATGAGCCCAATAGCGAGATGTCGGGATTAAGTGAAAAAGTGTACGAAGAAGAGGGAGAAGAGGATGACAATTATTCTGCATGACTTTATAAAAAAATCTGTCACAGAGATATTGCCTACGTAAGTGAAGTGGTGGCTCTAAACATTCTACCTGAAGGGCATTAATAGGTGAGCATTTCATAGCACCCGTGATAATGCGCAAGCATTTGGATTGGATCCTTTCCAGTTTGGCCAGGGCTATTTTGTTACATGGTTCTAACAGAAAGGTTCCATAGTCAAAGTGACTACGAACTATGGCGTTATATAGGATTTTCTGGGAAGTTGGGTGAGCCCCCCAGCGAACTCCAGAAAGGGCACGTAAGACATTAATGCCTCTTTCGCATTTCTTTGAGATGTAATCCAGATGATAGAGCCCAGATAATTTTGAGTCAAGAATGAGGCCAAGGAATTTTACTTTGTCACGGATCAAAATGGGTTCATTTTCAACATAAAGGTTAATAAGGGGAATATTACGTTTGCGAGAAAAGACAACTGCATTGCATTTGGAGACTGATAAACTCAAGCCGTGATCGGTCAGCCACTGGTTTAAGTAGTAAAGGGCTGAATTTAAGCGAGATGAGGCATCTGAAAGGGAAGCTGAACTGAAGTAGAGAGCAATGTCATCGGCATATTGTAGGATTTTGCAGAAACAACTCACTGAAGACTCCAAGTCATGTGTGTATATATTATAAAGGATGGGGCTTAAGACCGACCCCTGGGGTAGACCCTTCCACACTATACGGGATGGGGAAAGGAAGTTTTGATGACGGACAGAAATAGAACGGGACATAAGGAGACTACAAATGATGTTGACCATCCTCACAGGGATACTCAGCTGTAGCAGCTTTTGCCTGAGTATAGGAAGTTGGACATTATCATAGGCTGAAGCTATGTCTAGGAAAACACCGAGAACACTTTCATTATGGGAAAAGGCAATACGAACATCAGACATGAAAACACTTAGGCTATCTAAGGTTCCCATACCTCTTCGAAAACCGAACTGAGAACTGGATAAGATGCCTTTAGTTTCTAAGATCCATTCAAGTCGGTTCTTGATGAGATTCTCCATAATTTTAGACAAGACAGAAGAGAGGGCGATAGGACGATAGGAAGTAGAGTCTTTTGGGTCTTTCCCTGGTTTCAAAATTGGGATGATTATTTGGGATTTCCATGACTCTGGAACTTTGCCACTAACGAAAAAGGAATTGATTAGGTTCAGAAAGATTAGTTTACAGTTAGAAGAAGATTTGGAAATAAAGGAGTAGGGTATTCCGTCGACCCCCGGAGCAGAATCCCGGAGGTGGTCCAAGGAACAAATAAGTTCTGAGTAAGAGAAAAGGTCATCAAATCTATTAGAGGAATTGGGAGGAGGAGGATCTACAGTGGGAAGGCATTCGAAGCTAGGAACAAAGGGGGGGGCTAATTTGGATATGAATTCTTCCAACCAGGTACTGTGTTCATTGGTAGAAATATCGGGAGACTGGCTGTCACAAGCTCTGCGATAGATTTTAATTTTTTTCCATACAAGGGAAATAGGAGAACGTGGAGACAGTGACTCGCAAAACTTGAGCCAGCCACTTCTTTTCTTTCTTGCCAATAACCTACAAATAGTTGCAGAGGTCTTTTTAAAATTTAAATAGTTGGGCATATTCATGCTAGAGGAAAAGGAGTTTTCAGCTTCTTTACGTTTGCGGACGCCATCAGTGCATTCAGCATCCCACCAAGGTGGAGAAGGTATAAGGTGACGGGCAGAGTTTTTTAAGGGGATTGAAGAATTGGCCGCTCTCAACAGACACTCAACAAAATTACTGTAGTGAATAAGGGAGTTGGATGAATTTATTTGGGGCAAATTTTGAAGTTCTGCGTCCAAATTGGTCGAGAACTTAGACCAGTCGGCTTGAGGTAGGCGATATTTTTGTAGGGGTTGGGTGGGAGGAGAACGTGGATGAGTACTTGGAAAAGAAATTAGGATAGGAAAATGATCACTACCATATGAATTAGGGAGCACAGTCCAGGAAAGAGTTGATACTAAGGAAGGGGAAGAGAAAGTAAGGTCAGGAACACTAATATTTTGGTTAGGTGAAACCCGGCGGGTAGCAGATCCATCATTAAGAACACAAAGGTTGCAATCATCTAAAAGTTCAAGCAAAAAGCTGGAGGAGGGGTCATTACAGTGAGAGCCCCAAAGGGTGTGACGGCAATTAAAATCACCTAACACAATCAAAGGGCCAGGAATAGAAGAAAGGATAGAGTTAAATTCAGACAAAATATTAGCTTTGGGATGGGGAATGTAGGCAGATACAAAGGATATGTCCATGGCTCTAATGGCCACTACATTTAGACCAGGATCGTGATGGGAAAGAGGAATCTGGGAATAAGTGATAGATCTGCTAACCAATAGGGCGCAACCCGCCCATCCATCATCTCTGTCGTCCCGAAGACATGAATAACCAGGAACCCTAAAGAGAGATCCAGGCTTGAGCCACGTCTCCGACACAGCAAAGACAACGGGTTTATATCTATTTAAAAGATAGATTAAATCGTGTTTTTTCCTGCGAATGGATCTACAATTCCACTGAAGGATTTCTTCCATTTTGTCGAGTCCAGGATTCAAGGAGTTGTTGAACTAATACAACGACATTGTCCGGTATTGCGTCACTAAATTTAGACAACATGTTTATAAGGGAGCAAGCCAGGAGCTCAATCAAATTGTCATTAGGAGTGGGAAGGGGAGTAGTTTCAACATAAGGGGAATTCAGGGCACAGCCATTAGGCTGAGAGGAATTAGGGGTATAGACCATCGACTTATGGGCTTGGGTATCATATGACTTGCCCAATTCTGGCCTAGGTTTTGGAGAACGATAAACAGTCTTGGTATAGGAGGTTTTAACGGGGGATGCATATGGAGAAGAAGTAGGAGTGTTAAGAGGGGACGAGAAGAGAAGTGGTTCAGAAGGATAAGCTTGAGGTAGTTTAGATTGGGAAGGACCTGCTGTAACCTTAGAGTAAGGCAATTTACGGGGACGGGGAAACCTTACTGAAGCCTCACGGTAGCTTAAGTTTTCCTGAGACATTACCATTTTAATAGACTTCTGTCTTGAGTGTTCAGGGCACTTATTATCCGTGGCCTTATGGCTCCCACCATCACACAAAAGACAAGAGACCTGTAAGTCGGGAACATTACAGCTATCTCCGGGATGAGGTTGAGTGCAACGGTAACAGCGGGGCTGAGATCTACACTGAGTGCTTATATGGCCAAATCTTAAGCAATTGCGGCATTGTATGGTTGGAAGTTGATAAATGGATACAGGAAGAGAGACATTGTAACAGAAGACTTTCTCTGGTAGAATTTGACCAGAGAAAGTAAGCACCACAGTCGATGATGGGGACCAAGTTACGGAATCCTCTTTTTTGTTTTTAAAATTAAGCCTTCTAGCCCTAATGACTTCTCCACAATTGCGAGGGGTTTCAATACCAAGGACTAGCTCCTCTAGTGTCCAGTCAGTAGGAATATCCCTAACAACTCCCATACGACTTATATGAAAGCGCGGGATAGCTGCTGAATATTTATTTTCTATCAGTATTGGATTGCTGACAAAATTATTGGCATCATTGTATGTGATGAAATCGATTGATATCCTGTTACGGCCCAAAGACTTGACACTGCCTTGGACAACACCTTTAAAACCCTTACTGAAAACAAATTGGGCAAACTTAAGGGAATTTAAAGTTAGGCCTTGTTTAGGGTCTGTTTCCATCCTAGATACAAATACCGTGAAGGGAGCTCTGTCACTCTCATTATAGAGGATTTTGCAGTCGTTCTCAAATCCTGGCTTGGTAAAAACGGACTGAATTGAGTCAGACGGCGGCTTGTTTCTTTTCGCGTCAACAGAAATCTCAGGACCTCCGGGACGCTTTCTAACCTCGGATCTTACGCGATCAGAGTTTTGGGAACACTCCACAACATCCATAATATCTGGAGGAGTCCCTCCACCCCCATCCGGGGGTTCCTCGGCACTCATTTTCTTAGAAAATGAGTGCCAAAAAGCTTAAAAATACAAACCTTATTCCCAAACCAAACACACACAAAACTATCACAACACTACCTAACCCTACAAACAGATTTTGTTATCAAAATAAATTGTGAGGTTAAGAAACGCGTGCTTAATCTCACCAAGACAATAGCAAAATCGTATAATCATCTTATACACGGAGTTTTCTTCCGTACCAAACGTCTATGGAAATTAAATATCTGTTAAACCGTTATGTTTATTGCGAACCTTTGCCTTTCGTTCGTTGTTGGTTAATATTTTATTTCACAATTTCTGAATGGTGTTCTTTAAAATATTAACTTACTGTAGTTTTTATATTTTGGTATGCCACAGCTTCTTCCTACATTGATCTAACGGTTTCGTTGTTGGCAGTTTTAACTGGCAGTACTCGGCATCTTTTCGCGCGTGAGTTTTTTGTGACAACTGAAGTAGTTTTTTTTTTTTTTTTTTTGAGGATGGGAAATCATCAAATGACTCCTCCCGCTCTGGGTGGAGCGGAAGGGAGTGTCAGACTCTTACTGACTAAAACCCACCCGTGTTCCTTCCTTGGCCCTTTATGTTCCGGGTCAGCGGTACCCCTTTTGGATGATCCCGCTTTCCCGGCAGGCTTGGGCCCTAGTGGACCCCCTCTATGGTGCTGACATCTCTATGAGGCGCGCGTGGAACACATACGCGCCGTCCAGCACGGGCCTGGTCCTGATTGGACGGTGAGCTACCCATTACTCACCGCCCGCAGGCCCGCGCCTACGGTGGCCGGGAGTCGGGGCCGGGAGCCGACGCCCGGAGCGTCCACCGCGGCGGCTTGGACGGGAGACTCTCTCCCTCTCCCGTCCCGCCAACTCCTTCGCTAGCATGACTGCTTCGCAGAAGGAGGTGACTGCCTCCCACTCCCCCTCGCCCCGGACCATGGCTTGAACCAAGGCCGGGCGTGAGAGGTCGCCGCCGCTGCCGATCGCCTCTACGAGGACACGGCGGTGCTCCGCCCATGCAGGGCAGGCCCCCACCGTATGCTCCGCCGTGTCCTCGGGGCGATCATCGCAGTGGTGACACCCGGGCGTTACCTCCCGCCTGATGATGTGCAGGAACCTCCCGAAGCTTCCGTGTCCGGTGAGGACCTGCGTCAGGCGGTAGGTGAGGACGCCGTGACGCCTCTCTAGCCACTCCTCAAAGAGGGGTCTTACCGCCAACTGAAGTAGTTTAGTTAGACTTTGTATTTCGTCTCAATTTTCGGTTTTCCAAATCCATGTTTATCTGATCTTTTATTCAACGACCATGAATACATTTCAATTTTCTTTGTTCCAGATTGATTATACTATAGTGAATTCTATTAAAGTTTAATAGTACGTGATCTAACCACAAATTAAAAAACCTGTTCGTTTTTTAGGGTTCCCATACCCATAGGGTGCCAACGGAACCCTATTACTAAAACTCTGCTGCCCGTTCGTCCATCTGTCCGTCAGCGGGTTGTATCTCACGAACCGTAATAGGTAGACAGTTGAAATTTTCCAAAGTGTGTATTTCTAGGATAGCAACAAATAATAAAAATATAATAAAGTTAAAAATTAAAAAGGGACCCCCCAATACAAGAAACGTGCTTATAATAAAATGTAGTATTAAATATTGTACGGTGGTACGGAGTCCGTCGTGTGAGAGTCCGACTCGCACTGGGCCGGTTTTCGCTATGTAGTATATATTTACTTTTCGAATTTTAGGAACCCTAGAGTGCTAAAAAGATCTTTTGAAGATCACTTGCGATTGAATGACTTTTAGAAATGTCTGTACCAATTTCACAAACATTTGTGACATTTGTGAAATTGGTACAGAAATTTTATTGGCAAAACAAGATGGCGGTGGCGTGAATTCCGATTTTGGATTAGTGCCAAAATGAGCTTGTAGCGTTGTAGAAGTTTAGCACTTTTTCCTTTAAGTCTTTAACATTTGCCCTCGTCAAAAAAGAGTGGTATCTTCCATACTACCCTTTGTATTGATAATAATCAATCAACATAGTGAGCATGTTCACATAACTGACATGGGTCTGACATACTGGACGTGATATCTAGTCATCTTTTCCTGGTATAAAGGTCAGGATAATTGGCTTGTTTCCAAAGTCAGCTATTGTTTTAATATATTTTTTGTCAAGAAACTTTCCGTAAGAAGTATAGACGAACAGCGAACTTCTGTCTGCAGATCTAAACCAACAAGAAAGAAAATGTGATCTCCAATACGATCTCCAGAGTGAAGACTACGATAAATTTTATTAATTTAATCTTTAATCAAAGAAGTCCTAATGGAATAATTTACTGGGTGATGTAACATTTGAAATTGTGGAGTTCTTTTTACAATTTGGAGTTAAATTCAACTTCAAAGTTCTTGAAACATCCTTCAATGAGAACAATCTTAATATGCCACTGCTTCGACATCGATAAATTGAAATAGGTTTCTGAATAATAGTTTCAGAGCAAACGGATTCAGACGCAGCTGTATTGGTACTTGGTACTATTGTTTGAATGAATAATGAGACCACAGTTACTATGAAGTAACTCAGTAATCTGCGCTTTGAGTAAGACAAGGTTCTATTACAATAAACATCCGACGATCAATAAACAGTAGGGGACTTTTAAGATTATCAAGCTATGCTTGTACAGATGTTAGATAACTAAGGCAACATGTAATGCATTCAATATTAAACAATACTACAGATTACGAGTCGCCATGTTCGTAATTATTACGATGGGTGCTCACACTTGATATAATTAATCATTCGGTTTCGTCCGCACTGTCTGCGTTTATTAATCGCATGTAATCGCAATGGCCACACTGTAAATGTGTTAAACTGATTAATGGACGCGAATCAAATTTGATTATCTGAAAGTGCTTTATGTGGTGGTGTTTCACAATATACAAAATGTTGCCAAAACATTTCGAGTGGTCAGTCAATTGTGTTGTTAATAATGTTGTTCTACAGACAGGATTTATTAACTTTTGACCGTAACATTCATATCTTTAAATTATTTTGTTGTTATAATGAGTATTTCTGTATCAAGGACTGTTAAACATTTTGGGGCTTTGACAGCAAGTCCTTTGAGGTTCCCTGCACAAACTGTTCTCGTGAAAAAGTGACCTCATGGTGCGAATTATAAATACTGCCTGGAAAGAAGAGTGGTCTTGGTAGCAGGGGTTGCAAACTTGCAATTAATCTTATAGATCTGTCAATAAATTCAAACTAATTACTTTTTCTGTGGTCTTTAAAAGAGGTTCAATTAATCACAGCCCACAGGTCACCAACGCAAAAGTATTTAGTTGGTAATGATGTTTTACAGAGAATCCCGCTATAAAATCCTGGATTTATTAGCGGAGAGAATTGTATTTACTTAAATACAAAAATACTTTTTGTATGACTACAATTTCCATATCAGACTACAAATAGACTAAAGTGACAAATTATGTTGGTTATGTTCTAGTCAAAATTGGAATGGTCAACCAACCTGTCAAAATGAACAAATAGTAGGTACATTACTAAAGCGGCCAGCAAAAGAGGCATTGATGGACGAACGTGCAAAAGTGAGCCGAGGCCAAGCCGAGGCACACATACGTAAGTCCATCAATGCCTAGCCAAAGCTTGCCAAGCTTGGCTAGCCAAGGCTTGTATAGTACTTTTCTCAAATAATGCGTGGAAATTAAAATACAATTAGGTACTTTTCAAAACCAATGACGAACAACGTCCATTTTTAAATTACACGATAGATATGAGTTTACTATTTAATTTATTTGGTCGCTAAATCACGACAGATATGGATTTTCATACAACTTTTGCCGGCCGCTGCTCGCATGTATTTGGCCAGTACAGCAATTTCGATTTATCTCGAAGAAGGTTGTTAAAACAATGCTCAAATTTCCAAGCATGTTTGAGAAAAATAAGTTTTTCATCAAGTTTTTTATTTGGCATTGTAGCGCTATGTGGTTCTTTATTTATTTTCTTTTCTGCTTGTTCTATTTTTGAAATAGGTACCTAGCTACTTATTACTTATGGCTTGTATTATTATTATGTTCTAAGTTAATGTAATAGTCAGTATTGTGTTACTATAAAGTGAGTCACCTAAGCTACTTATCATTCAGAGCAAATTCCTGCAACATGATTGAAAACTAAGTTTGTTTTTTAGTTTCATGTTGGATTGGTTGTAAATAATGCAACTTTAAGTAAGCTTGACATTTACCTTGTATGTCGTCACATTTAATAAATACATAGGTTCACTATAACATAAATAGTTAATTTAGTTAATTTATTATTTAGTTCGTTTTAATAGTGACAGTAATAAAGAGTTCTTGTTAGACAAAAAAGACGACCCTCTGACCTTGAGGCAAAAACTTATCGCTGTGTAATGTGATGTATTACATTGTATCGGATTTAATTGGCGATATTATTGCACATGCACGCTGCAAAATAAAAGTAACTTTTTGCAAAATCACCGTAACACGGTACTAAATTAATTCCACTTAATAATGACTGTTTATGACAGAACACAAAATTGCCATAAACATGAAAATGAAATACCATTTTATGATTTCGCAAAAATTTTATTTAAAATAAGGACTGCGACGCTAATTGAGCGTTCATTGGTTTTATGATTATGTTATCTTTATCTTGTTACACGACACCCAATATCAGTTTCTTATAAAACTTTTATTTTATAGTCCTGCGTTCATTTCGTTGTTTTTTTATTTCTGAGTTGCCATGTGGGATTGAAAGTTACGACTTAACTTTTGTGGGACACGAAGCGCACCTTTTTTGGTTTCAAAAGTAGTCACAAAAATCCGAAACTAGCTGGAAAATTCCGAAACAAGCTGATGGAAAATTCGGAAACTAGTTAGAAAATAAAATACCTTAAGTGACAGTTGGACCTTGCTCACAGAACAGTGGGCTGATGGGACCGAAAGGTTCTGCAGTGGCGGCCGTTTACCGGAAAGCGTAGCGTTGGAACTGTTGGGAGGCCTCCCATAAGGTGGACCGATGACCTTGTGAAAGCTGCAGGAATCCGCTGGATGCGGGAAGCACAGAACCGTTCAATGTGGCGACCTTTGGGGAAGGCCTATGTCCACCAGTGGATGCCTTATGCTGAAATGATGATGATGATGACTTGGAAAATTCTGAAACATTCACGTCTGTAATACAATATACACTCATAAATATACATTATGAGTTGAGCTGCACGATTACTGACAAATGCGTGCACTGACTGGACAGGTCCGCTCAATCTGTATGGTTTTTCCTCAAAAGACCGTTTCAGACACCAATCTACATGATCACACGATCTGACCAAGATTATGTCTGGACTTTAAAAGAGAGTTTGTTTCGGCCTTTCTTCTCAGAGTAGTCAGATAGGAAACGCCGACCTCACCTACATAGTTTTTAAAACATAATTGACGTGTAAAAGTGTTTGTACAAACCTACTTACAGAAATAAAATCATTTATCATAACTTTACAGCAAGTTATTGAAAAAAATTACGTGTAAGATCAGTGATACGTCTCAGCAGCAGAACAATTGATAAAAATCCTTCTAATAAAGCCGTGTAACTGAAACGAATGTAGTATCACTATTAACACCTCTTTCCGAACTGCTAGCAAACATATACTCATGGACTTCTTGCCGGCACTGTATGTAAATCTTTGTACACACAACAGCTGCGGGGCGAGCACGGCCTACTGTGATGGGCTTGAGTCACACATTTTTATCACAGTTTGGGAGCAAAAACCGTGATAAAATGCGTGACTCAAGCCTATCACAGAGGCCGTGCTCGCTGTACAGGTCAAGTTACCACAAACTGCCAAAATCTCTCATTCGATTTTGAACTTAATATTCAACACTTTATGGTTTAAAATCATTTGGAGAAATTTGACAAATTCGTATGACCTGATGTGCTGGCAGTACCTGATAGTTAAGTTCAAAAAAATTCTAGTAGGAAGCACTTACAATCCATTCCTTAGATAACATCCGGGAGGAACCAGAATAGACAATTACTTAATCTAAGTATACTAATTTTTTATAGAGGTAAAATTTGTGAGTTTGTATATAGGGGGCAATTTTTGGAACTACTTACTGGTCCGATTAAAAAAATTATTTCATTATTGGGAGGCACTATCCCTGAGTGTCATAGGCTATATTTAAAGAAAGTCTACTTCACACACAAAGCACTAGTATTTTATTTATGGAAATCAAAGCATATGTAAAGATATGACGAATCAATAGATCAGTCAGTTGTACCATCAACTAAGTCGTCCTTTCTTTATAGAGTAGCCAAGGTCACGATCCCACAGCAAAAAAATCGTAGCGATTAAAAATCATTAATCAAGATATATTATCTAGCCAATGATAAAAAGAAAAAAAACTTGCCTTAACCGTCCCGCGAAAGCAATAGCCAATCAAAATAAAGTTATTATTCTTTTGATAAATTTAAATCTTGTTCTATAAACATTAATAAACATGTTATTTCGTGATAGTGCGTGTAACGTTAGTAATAACCGGGGTGTGCTAGAAGCAGGGATGGGCAAAATTAGATTTATATTTTCCTCGAAGTTGTTAATATAAATTTGTTTAAGTCATACGTTTTATAAGTAATTAAATTGACCATTGCAATTGTTTCTGTTTTACTTAAAACATGTTCATTTGTGTGATAGGTATACGTACATATTTCGATACTTATTATTAAAAAAAAAAACGTGTTTTAGTAAAAGAATCCATGTTCAATATGTAGTATTTTGCATTTCTTTTTCTTTGGTTTGCTCATTTGATTTAAATCAACCAACCCTGGCTAGAAGCGAAGTTGACTCGCAAGTGTAATTTGGCCGGAAATGTCGGAAAAATGGCTAATAATTATATAGTTGGGTAGGGAAATAATAAGTGATCATTATTATCATTTACAGTGGCGAGGCCGTTGTCCAACCGGCCAGCACTAATGAGCACTGTGTTTGGACATAGTGAGGACAAGCTTCACTTGTATACGTTGTTTATTAAACATGGAGGATTGAAATTTTTGTAACTTTTGTCTTGCATTTTTGAAAAGAGTAAACTGTCCATTATGGAAGTTTACGAGGATGAAGACTAGGTCGAGATTGTGGTAACTGAACTTGAGGTTTTGGGTTTCCTAGGTAGATCAGTTTTATCAGGCGTATATAAATATGGATATCAAAGGATATAGGTTCCACATGCGACAATTTTTTTTTTTGAAAAAATGCTTCTCCGGTTGGCAATATGAACAATATAGACTTGACGGTAAGCTGTGGGAAAGATATAATCACTATAATATAAGCTAATAAAACTAACTTTACAAGAAGAATAATAACAACCGCGGTTTCCACAAACATCTCAAAAGCTCCTTACAAAAGCTAACAAACAAGAAACGGAACTAATAGAATTCTGGTTTTCAAAAAAATGCCCCTATCTCTCACTTCATTGCATCTCACATGCAACAGGCCTAATGCTTGTAATTGTAGCAAATCCGATTCAAGTAGCCAACCGACGCAGAAACTCCTTTTCCGCCTGAGGGCATACCAAAAAACGGGCGCATCCACGAAATTGTAAACGTATTTCTAACGACCCGGCTAAACAACTAATAACAAATAATTCACTCACCAAACACTACAGAAGACTACAATTTTTTTTTCTACTCATAGACAATATAAAACAACATATGGATGACTATGGATGTCGTCATAATTCTTGTGCCTTATTATAATCGGCGTCAGGTATACATCGTCTATTGTTGCGCGTTTTTTTTCGGAAATACAAATAGTTTTAAAATTCGATCGCTACCTGCACTCGAGTGCCGATTTTCGGAATTCTGTTTTTGAAAAAAAATTTAAGCTCACCGCAAACATTGTTTTTGTAGCCGTTTGAATTTAAATTCGGATGTAGCAGGGGTGTTCAACCTTTGATTTTATAAATTGGTAACAAGCTTAAATAAGCTACTTAGAAACATGCCATAGGCTTTACCCAAAACTTGAGAGAGATAGGCAGTAAGACCATTTCCGTAGGTGATCATTGAGCTCATTCTCTGGAATTCTTACTATTTTATGACCCGCTTAAAAGCTTCATAACTCCATGCTCAAGCAATACACAAACATTATGAAGTAATTGACTAGAACCCAATATAGAAACGAAGGCCTAAATAAATAAATAATAAGGTCAATAAAACCCCAATCTGTACTCTAATGATAGTGAACGATCTCTAAATTATTCATAGCTGCTATTATTCGTAAATTGTTTTTAATTACAACGGGTTTTCTAATCGGCCCAATAAAAAATAGTTCGTGATCCCTGATCCCACGCCACAGGGTATTAGAAAAGTAACAAAATTAAAAGTTAAATGTTGCAGATCTTCGCCGTATGGCGCTACTGTCAATAAAGGTATGTTTTATGTGTAATGCGTTACATTGCTGGTTTCAAACTAATATTTGCTGCGTAATCTTTGGGATATCCCGCAATGGCTTTTGTAAATGTTTTATTGCGGATATAAATCTCGCAAAGGGCGGGTGGTGATGCGACGTCATACTGTGGCGGCGGCGGCACGAATTTATCTTTGTTTATAAGATTGTTAAAAATTAAGTCGATTTTTTGCATTGTTAACTTTGGTCGTAATCGACAGTAATTTATTTATTTAACGACTCGACAATAATGTGGAGTCTTTTGTGTCGTGTTTAGCAATTTTTATTCGAAGGTTCCTTTTTTAACTTTCGAATTTACACAGATTCGAAATGACGATGTCAGAAATGTATATGGCCAGTAATTTCATTAGTTAATATATTTTTACATTGTTTTTTTGCAAATTGCAGCTTGGGAATTTGTTCCACCTTTGAATTTTCATATGAAATATTCTGAAAAATTCTAAGGTGGAAAAATATCCAAAGTTTGACGATTGATGATTATTATTCAGTAAATATATTATTCCTACAGTGGCGAATCACATTTTGATCAACATACGACGGACAGAGCTTAAATTTGCAAAAAAACAAAGAAATTTTGAATTTGGCGGGTTATAACTGAGGATTCATCTTAACGACTGACATTGTTACCAAAATGCAAAAATTGCAAAATAAACGTTGGGCTAATAACACGTATAAAAAAAACGTTGGAATAAACATCGGACGACGTAGGTATGAAGTCTTGAGAATTAGCGTCTGCATGACAGTAAGAGATGGAATTTCACGTAATAATTGCAGAGGTACAAGTTAATGGAATAATTATAATTATATGAGAGGCAAAGGGGCCGGCGGCCACCCGCTGTCCGCGCCAACTTCGCCGATTGTTATACCCAAAAAAAAGTAATTAAAAATGAACCAGTAAGAAATTACTTTGGATTGTGAAAGAAATAACTTTACTTTTTTTTAATTCCCTATTCTGATAAGCCGAACTTTTTTATAGGCTCCGTTTCTTATGATTTGTGAATGACAATCACACAAAATAGTTACAATGTAAACGTGGTGGGAAATTGAAATTCTATTCAGTGGATGCGATTCGTAACGCAAAAAAAACATCTATTACGTGCAATGCCAAAAAATACGGACGCGATATAAAATTGATGGAGTTTCTCCTGAGATTAGATTAGGATAGAGTCGAAGGCGTTTCGATCGTCAAGTTTTTTATTCACTGTGAAGTTGGATTTAAATAACAGTTTTTTTGTTGGTTGTCAGTTAGAAAAATTGCTGTTTTCAATTTGTTTGACTGATCTTCTTTGGACGGTGAAAGTGATACTAAAAAGCGTAGTCCGAATATTTATATTGAATTGGATGGTGAGCTGTTGGGTTATTAATATAAACTGGACTGTACCGTAAAGTCGAATAAGAATAAAGCACCTAATTGCTTCTTTTGGGGCTACTTCGAAGCCAACACCTGTTGGCAAAATTTACCTGCGGCGTTATTGCGTTACTCACTAACAGTAGCAATCGCTTCCATTTTGACAGTCAACAACGTTGTTGAGCAGACAAATTTTTCGAACTTATGAAGCAATGTAATACCAAAATCCTTCAAAATTATTCAGATTGTGATTGAAAGTGTGTTACGCAATTAGCGTGCTTCAAAACGAAAAAAGAACCAATAATCCGATTCCCGGCATCCCCTCTACGATTACACAAAGCTTACGGCTTAAAAGTCGTAAGAAACTTCTTACGCTCTAAAGGCCATCCAGAACAAACCACCCTATGAGAGAAGCACGTTGTGGGAAGAGAAACATCCACCATCTCCCGACTTCGTTAAACCAGGAACATATGTCGCCCGGGCGTGATCTACAATCAATTGATTGCGTACCCAAGTAGGCTGCTGCAGACACTTTTTGTCGAAGTGGGGGATTACTGATCCAACCAACACCCAGTGCGAGTGCTTCTGATCAGACCATGCTGCACTTGCTGAATGGCCCTAAGTGCACGTTCATCTACATCTTGGATGGCTTAAATAATGCCACTGATGCCGCAATCACCGTGGCCCCCTACTGGGCTAAAACTGTATACAATTTAAAAAATAAACAACGAGGAAGAGTACCATCGACACGAAAAGGAAAAGAATTAGGGTGCTATGTTGTGATAGCAGATAGAACGTCCACCTGGCAAACGAGGGTAACGAAATTGTCAATTGTTTTGTTTGAATGTAGAAAGAAAGGCCCTATTAGATTATTTTCTCAAAAATGCTTGGTTTGAGCATTATTTTGACAACCTTCTTCAAGATAAATCGAAATTGCTGTACTGGCCAAATACATGCGAGCAGCGGCCGGCAAAAGTTGTATGAAAATCCATATCTGTCATGGTTTAGCGGCCAAATAAATTACATAGTAAACTCATATCTATCGTGTAATTTAAAGATGGAACGATCTTTTACTCCGAAACATGGCAACCAAGGAGGTAACTTATCAAAGGTTTTATTTAAATTTCGAACTGGCTTGCAAATAGAAAGCTGTTTATTGAAAAAAAAACAAATTAACACTAACGCGGGAAACATTATAGTTGCTCGTTGTAGTACGTCATTGATTTTGAAAAATAATTGTATTTTAATTTCCGCGCATTATTTGAGAAAAGTAATATACAAGCCTTGGCCACAACTAGGCATTGATGGACTTACACAGTATGTGTGTCTCGGCTTCGCTTCGGCCCACATTTACACGTTCGTCCATCAATGCCTCTTTTGCTGGCCGCTGCAGTAATGTGCTATATCGTCACCTAGGATTAAAATTTGAAGCTTGTCCTCAATACAGAACTTGCCAAAGCAGAACATTGCCAACAGGTCACTCTCCGTTGCTTACATCTTCAAAACAATGAAAGAGTAGGAGGATATAGAAGGCGAAACAATCAATTCAAAGCTTGCCAAATCAGAACATTGCCAACAGGTCACTCTCCGTTGCTTACATTTTCACACCAATGAAAGAGTAGGAGGATATAGAAGGCGAAACAAAACGTTAACCAAATTGTAAATTGTGCAGTGTCACAAGAGCAATAGCGACAGCGTCCTTATGTGACGTTGGGCAACCTGGAGACATGGAGTGCACTCACCAGTACTCACTGCGATGACACTTCGTTGAGTGTCTTTGCTCACTCTAGAGCTACAACAGTTGGAACTAGTGACACTTTAGTCAATGAAATAGTATACTATATATATGAAATAGTACAGTTTGTACTACTGTACCTACTTACGTCAGGGTACCTTGAGACTGCGGGAAAAGAGGCTCAAGAAAAGTGAAAGAATTGTTAAAGATAGTTCAGCTGGGCCAGTTTATAAAATGAGCGAAGCAAAGAAGATAACATTTATGACTTTTTTGTTTTCCCGAAGAGCTGGGCAGAGGTGTACCTATCTATAGTACACCAACATTTTGGCAGATATGATGAAGTTGCATGTAATATGGAGCGAGCCTATTGCCATCATTGTTTATATGTGGAAGCTACTAATTAGCAATTGTCAGTTTTTTTACTATTTCGTTACCATTTGCGTGTATTAGTCTGTAAGCTTTCTTAAAATTGTAAAAATAAAATGAAATAAAAAAATATCAACCGGGCACAAATCCAGACACCATAATCAGCCTATAACTTTCCCACTGCTGGGACACAGGCCTCCTCTCTGTGAGAGGAGGAGAGCAGTGGTGGACCAGAGGTGATTACGACTTGAAGGTCCTGGGTTCGGACCCAGGTGCCTAAATTACTTTAAGTAATTTATTTCATCACCACTGCTCTCAAAACGGCGAAGGAAAACATTCGTGAGGAAACCGGTATGTCCTTGAACCAAAAACTCAAAGACAATCCAGACACCGCTACCGAGAAGTTCCAGATAGAAAAACCCAACCACAGTTTGCCCGACCTGGGAATCAAAGGAAGATATGATTAACAAACAGGAACATTACTTATTTCTAATTTATGTAACATTTATTTATTCCAATCTTGGTAATAGTAAAAGTGTAGAACATAATCACTACCTTGTAATTATTCCAAAAACAAAAAATTAAATATGGCTGTTTAGAACTGACAGGAACGATGCATCAAAAGACAATTAGTTAATTCCAAACATAAAAAAAGCTTGTTATAAATACACGCAATTAGTAATCTTAATAGACAACGATGAAAGTACCAATATCTCTACTAATATTATAGAGAGATAAATATTTGTTTTTTGTACGTTTATTCTTTGTGTCTCTGGAACTACTCGTACCAGTCGTATTTGAAAAAATCTTTTCGCATTTGATATCCCAACTCTTGAGAAAGGCTATAGGCTATTTAACATTACGCTATTACTCTTAGGAGCCGAGCAAAATGAAAAAAAAGTCAGAAAGAACGCTAAGCGAAAACGAAGTGATAGCGCGAGCAAGCGATGCGATGCGACGGGCTCGAGGGAACAAGAAATTTCAGGCGAGCGAAGTCGCGGATAGAAGCTAGTATATCAGATATAATTGGCCAGGAACAGTTCTATGGGAAGTGTGTGGTTCGCATTGCGAGTGAAATTGAGCTGTCAGCCGTGTGTATATTAACAAATGGGTCTCTATGAATATTAATAAAACATGCTATATATTACGTTTCACTACCTCGCCGCCTGACGCCGCCCGTCCAACTTACGTGATGTATTAGTCCGATTAGATAACTCACATTACTCTGCCTGCTACTATTTCGAAGAACTTTTTTATAGAAATCGTCGAGATTAACATGTCGTTTGACAGCATTTTTTAATTATTTTCAAGTTATGCTCTTGTGTTTTTTGTGGGAATTATGTGAGCTGTCAATACAGCTTGTTTGTGTCCATAAATCTGTTTAATTCTTTGAATTTTTACATCCAGTAATTAACTTTTATTTTTTTGTAGTAACAGAAATTTTTACTCTGTGGAAGTGTGTGGCAGTTTATGAACGGACATACGAGCAGTCCCCATTTGTAAGTAATAGTTTGTTAGGAAAATGGGATCAATGCTTGCGCTGCACGTTGTTTCAAATGATTAATAGTTGGATTTATGTGATGGTTATTCTCATAATAAAAAGAAATAAACCAAGCCATTTCTCAGATACTGCAGTTCGATAGTCTTTAATTATTTTGATAACTTCCGTCGTTTGCTTTTATTGGGTTGAACTCATTTCCTTGAAATTAATTGATGTGAGAATTTTGTTTTGCGGTAGTGTTTGTTACGGAACAAGTGATCTATATTGATGATTGTTCATCTGTCTTATGGTATAGTTGTCGCGTTTTAGCATGACAATACGGGTTATTGCCTTTTCGTTACTATATCTCCGTAGAAACCCAAACAATAAACTATGTATGGTTTTTCGTCATTGGAACTGGTTAAAAATCACGATAGATCAATAAACTGAATGACTGAAATAAAGTCCGTTAACGTCCATCCGTAACGGACTTTATTTCAGATTTTGAAATGAGAAATGCTAGAAAACGTAGGTGGGTCAATGACCGCTATTGCCATGCTAAAACGCGACAACTATAGTAGGCACCTACTGTCAGTGGCTGAGATACATTAAATTATTCATTTTCAAGACAAGTCGCCTTCAATCTTTTACAATTTTATTGCACTTTTGATTTGTTTTTGTATGATAATACTTACCACGTTACCACAGAATCTTCCCCTTTTAACCCTTCAGTGAAAACCAAACCGACCAAAGTGAAACATTGCTAACACGAGGTCGCTGAGGCCAGGTATAATATTTGCGAAGCTGTTCCTTACATTGTATTGATGGGAATTAACCTCTAGCCTGTATTGTCTGCGGCGTTTTCATACTTGACGACTTGTGATAAAACGTGAACTTCATTAAATTCTTGTGCCTCGAGAGTGTTTGAGGAATTTTCTTTGGTTGCTTTATTCTGCTGTTTCTTTGGTTCAGAAGATTTGATGTGTGAAACTTTACAGATATGTTATTATACCTATATAGTGTTTGGAAGTGTTGCTTTATTTTACAGCCAGCAGACCATGTTGTTAGTATCATTATCTGTCTAGCCATTTCCCAACTCTGTTGGGGTCCGTAGTCTAACCGGATACAGCTGAATACCAGTATTTTACATGGAGCGACTGTCTATCTGACCTCCACAATCCAGTTACTGGGTAATACGATACCCCTTGGTAAGACTGGTTGTCAACTTTCGGGCTTCTGACAAATAAGCCCCTGAATGGCTTTAACACATCACATAACATTCAGCCTGCTTTCGCCGAAGGATATAGGGCGGACAGAAGTGTACCTATAGTACACACACACACACACACACGTAATGAAATTCACTGCAGACAATGCTCTAGCTAAATCGCTGCGTATAGGAGCTTGCCCTTTTGCGCATGAGTTCCTTATACATACGAAGATGAGCACTAAGGATCTTTGAAAATTCATCCCCTAAGGGGGTTAAAAGGGGATGAAAGTTTATAAATGATAAATGATTTTATTTCTGTAAGTAGGTTTGTAGAAACACTTTTACACGTCAATCATATTTTTTTAACTAGATGAGGACGGCGTTTCCTATCTGACTACTCTGAGAAGAAAGGCCGAAACAAACTTAGAGACAGAACAGAATCTTGGTCAGATCATGTGAAGGCTATGTAGATCGGTGTCTGAAATGGTCTTTTGAGGAAAGAACTACACATATTGAGTGGACCTGTCCAGTCAGTGCACGCAATTGTCAGCAATCGTGCAGCTCAACTCAGAACATAGGGAGCTCAACGTTTCGACGAATAATACCAAAGAAAGGACATTTGAGTAGGCCGCATAAGTTACTCAAACTGCCAGATCAAATCAATCATCATCAATCTGTTTGTTTGGAAGTTCGTTATTTTTGCCGACGGGATTGCCATCCAGCTTGCTTTGCATTAATCCCCAACATTGGCAAATGGACTGGTGATTGCAGCTAAGAAAGTTTAGCATCAACGTCACCAATAACAAGTAAAAGGCTGGTTCAATTTCAGTAGTCTTATTTTGCTTTAACGCAGCCATCGTGACCGTGTTACTGTTACGTGAGACTGTTTAGTAAAAATAATAGAAATAGAAACATGATTCAAAAATATTTGAGATAACACGTAACGCAAGTTTTTCGTTGGAAACTATCAATGAATGAACTAATTCTTAAGATATTATTAGTAAATAAAAAATAAATATTAGGAGCACGTCCCAAGCACAAATAAACAGTCACCTATTGTGATAGTAGTCACAGCACGAACTAAAGTGGCTCCAAAACGCTTAAGAGGGTATAACAGTTTCTTTATTAAGTTAAACGTGGAACCTGTGAAATTGTTAAAAAAAACGTAACTTATAAACATTTAAAATCTATACATGCTGCAAGGAAGCCATAGTAATTCCATTTCATTCAGCATTAAATAAAGACGTCTTGACAAAATAGCTTCAAGGAACTGGAAGAGACTCTAAAGGGGCCTGTGAAAATAATCCTCCCTATTAGTTCCCCTAATATTTAGGATGTATAGCTTCGTAGATTTGGCTTGGCTTATTCGATCCAAACAGATCTTATTGTATATGGTAATGTCTGCTTAAGTATTTGACGCCCCAAAAGGGTCAAATTGAATAAAATACTAATAAAATACCTAGTGAAACTCCGCAATCGTGGTGGGTATCAATACCTATCTAAACATGATAAAACAAAAAAGATATTAAATATCAGTTTTTTTGTGTAAACTTCACAGACGTGATTGGTATCGATATCTAAACACGATAAATACAAGCGGTCGTTGACCCCTTTTTTTTTTTTTTTTTGAGGATGGGAAATCATCAAATGACTCCTCCCGCTCTGGGTGGAGCGGAAGGGAGTGTCAGACTCTTACTGACTAAAACCCACCCGTGTTCCTTCCTTGGCCCTTTATGTTCCGGGTCAGCGGTACCCCTTATGGATGATCCCGCTTTCCCGGCAGGCTTGGGCCCTAGTGGGCCCCCTCTTCGATGCTGACATCTCTTTGAGGCGCGCGTGGAACACGTACGCGCCGCCCGGCACGGGCCTGATCCTGATCGAACGGTGAGCTACCCATTACTCACCGCCCGCAGGCCCGCGCCTACGGTGGCCGGGATTCGTCACGCGGCTCCCGACGCCCGGAGCGTCCACCGCGGCGGCTTGGACGGGAGACTCTCTCACTCTCCCGTCCCGCCACCTCCTTCGCTAGCATGACTGCTTCGCAGAAGGAGGCGACTGCCTCCCACTCCCCCTCGCCCCGGACCATGGCTTGAACCAAGGCCGGGCGTGAGAGGTCGCCGCCGCTGCCGATCGCCTCTACGAGGACACGGCGGTGCTCCGCCCATGCAGGGCAGGCCCCCACCGTATGCTTCACCGTGTCCTCGGGGCGATCATCGCAGTGGCGACACCCGGGCGTTTCCTCCCGCCTGATGATGTGCAGGAACCTCCCGAAACTTCCGTGTCCGGTGAGGACCTGCGTCAGGCGGTAGGTGAGGACGCCGTGACGCCTCTCTAGCCACTCCTCAAAGAGGGGTCTTACCGCCGCTATCGTGGCGTGCCCTGCGCTGGGTTGCGACAGTCGCTCTTTCCATGCCGCCATGAGATCGCGCCGGAGGTCCGTCCGCTCCGCCGCGATTTGCCGCGGAAGCGGGGTTTCCCCCCGGCGTAGTGCCTCCGCGCGCCACTCATACTGGCGCGCGAGGACTATCGCCTCCAGATCCCACGGCGGCAGTCCGGCAAGGAGGCTTGCCGCCTCGCCCGAGATCGTGCGGTAGCCCCGGATCAGCCTTACGGCTACCACCTTTTGGGGCGCGTTCAGATAGTGGGCGGCTCTCCACTGCAGTGAACGCGCCCACACCGGGGCCCCATATGTAGCCATGGACCGCACGACCCCCGCGTAAAGCCTCCGGCAGGAGGCGTTTGGACCCCTCAGGTCGGGCAGAAGCCGCTTGAGGGCGGCCCCAGTCCGTTTCAGTTTGGGGGCCAAACGTTGGAAGTGCGTCGTTGACCCCTAAAACATACATCAAAACTTTTTAATTTTAATTTTATCGTGTTTAGATATCGATACTTACCCATCACATTTGCGGAGTTTCGCTAGCTAATTTAATTTGACCATGTATACTTTGAAATTGTCGTAATAACTTTTTATGGCTGCAGTTTTTAGTTAGGTTATGAACTATTTACTTGACGATGGATATAGCTAGACTGCAAGTTGGCCCTCTCTCGAACTACATACTACTACATCCTAAATCAAAGGGGAGCATTGGAGCGAGTACTCTCCCAATTACTTCAGTCGGGACGTCAAAGAGCTGTTTATTGGCAGATGACTGATGTCAGTAACTGTTTGCCACTTCACGCGTACCGATCACGCACTGTGAACTAATTATGTGTGCAGCTTTAGGGAACTTCCTACCTATGGTACAGGACAAAGTTCAGTGTGACTATGAATATCAGGTGTATTAGGAATCGTTAATACTCTAAGCCTGTACTGCCTGTGCCTCTAATCTGTACTAGTAAAACCCCGAAGGGTGAGGCAGGTCTGTACCTATAATATACCCACATATGCCTGTTATGTTTAAGTCCGATATAATAGGGGAATATATAATGTTGGAAATCAACCCCAACACCTTGCTCGACCCGATTACCACTCGCTTCTACGGACTCCACCGCGACGGACGATACTTACTCCTAACTTAATTTATTCATTGTTTGTCCGGGAAAGTTTACATTTGTTATTTAGAACGGCAATAAGCCATTACACCTAAAATACAGTCCCCTTTTTCATTGCTCTCCACGCTAACAGGAGGCATCATCTATCGAGCGGTCCACACTGCAGAAGACCGCTTTGGAGACGCGACGTCGATGGTCGCGATCCTCAGCATTGAGGGAACGAGGAGAGAAGAAATAGGGGGCAAGTCTATTGCCATCAAGCGGGCACAAATCCAGACTTCGGGCTGGTACTGACAATTTCCTGTTGGAAAAACCCATTAATACTTTGCGCGACCTGGAAATCGAATCCAGGTCCGACAGCTTACGCGTGAGGGAGAGGCAAAATTCGCGCCCTCACGCCCCTAGCCGCCGCAGGAGACGCCTTGGGTGTCAAGGCCCAAGCCGATTCCCGGCCACCGTAGGCATGGGTTTGCGGACGGCGAGCAATGGGTAGCTCGCCGTCCGATAAGGACCAGACCCGGGTCGACGACGGCGCGTTGTGTTTCACGCGCGCCTCAGAGGGATGCAGCACCAATGACGGGTTCCGCTAGGACCGATGCCTGCCAGGGTTGCGGAAAAGTCCGAAAGGGTTACCGTGGCCCCTGGCACAGGCAACCGAAGGTACATGGGTGGGTTTTAGTCAGTAAGAGTCTGACACGCCCTCCCGCTCCGCCCAGAGCGGGAGAAAATATTTGATGATTTCCCAACCACAAAAAACAAAGGACCGACAGCTTAGCAGTACCACTGGCGCCGTAGACCAACGAAGCAGTTCAAATCTTATTATCTTGTATTATGCTTCAAAATTAATCTTCTCAACTTAACTAGCAACAACTTCATATACAACTTAAGCATCATTTCCATATATAAATGATGCAGTTTCATTCAAACTACATTTACGAACAAAAAATATTTACAATCCTACTTAGATGGTGAAGCTACTATAACGTTGTTAGGATTCTTCTCACGAGTGTAAGTAGATTTACATGTCCTCAGCACGTGAGCTTATTTTGAATTTTACTCAGATTGCTCTCCGGCCTTCTTGAGACAAACTTTTGGGGAACGAGACGTGTTGGATGAAATAATGATTTATGCTCATAAAAAAGTTCTTAAGTTTTCCTAGGAAGATTGGTGCCCTTCGTGGAGGTCTGCTTATTCTCAAAGGGGGAAATGGCGTGGGAATCTATCATCATTATTGGCATTATGAATTTGACAGCTTTTTAGCTGTAAAATTCTGAAGCCAATTGGACATGGGCGAGACATGGGACATGATGCGTTCTGAGGATCTCGATTGTCGATACTTAGCGAGTGTATAGTAGTGATATTAACAAAAGCGCAGTAAAAAAATATAGCTAAATTCTGGAATGAAAAGACGGAGATTTTATCTATAAGTCCGAAAACGAACCTTCTGATACTTACCTTAGATCATAAAGCAAATTCAAATACAGAAACAGACGAAAATGTGAATATATCAAATTGCTATCTTTGATCGAGTTACAAAATATAGCGTTAGCAATTTGAGTGAGACAAACACGTTTCCTAAGTAAATATGTTGTACTGTGTGTAGCTATTCCCAAGAAAGGCTCAGGGTAAACAGTAAAGGCTATCTTTATTCTATCTTTAAGTTGTGTTGTGTTTGTAAATAAATAGAGCCTATAATAGCGTGTTTATTTTATGAAATATTACATATACACTAGTTAGCCATAGACTTTCAGATTTGTCCTCCCGATATCGTGACGATTACGTCGCTACATCGTTGGATACACTAGTTCTTGTATTAGCACGTGTTACGATGTGGGTTCCTTTTTTATCAGAATTACATTTAACTTTTTTCTTAGTCTCAAACTTTGTTTAGTGTTCTGAGAATTATTGAATCTAAATGATAAATGATTTTATTTCTGTAAGTATGTTTGAACAAACACTTTTACACGTCAATCATATTTTTTTTTAAACTAGATGAGGTCGGCGTTTCCTATCTGACTACTCTGAGAAGAAAGGCCGAAACAAACTGAGAGGTCACAGTCTCTTTTAAAGTCCAGACAAAATCTTGGTCAGATAATGTGAAGGCTATGTAGATCGGTGTCTGCAATGGTCTTTTGAGGAAATAACCACACAGATTGAGTGGACCTGTCCAGTCAGTGCACGCAATTGTCAGTAATCGTGCAGCTCAACTTAACTAAATATCTATATTCACACACATAACACAAAACATCACGCTTGGATTCCGCGAAGGGCCATGTAATTCATTGCCATCAACCGTGTACAAATCCAGACTCTGGGCTGCCTTAGCTTGACCCGAAAATCGGATGCAGGACCTTATGCTCAGCCGTAGCGCTTGCAACCACAAAACCAATGAGGCAGTCCACATTTCCATCTACAATCAATACCTGAGTAATCATCGCTATGAAAAGATATGGCATATTCTTCTCATATCGTAATCTGACACGATCCCTGCGAGAATTGAACCATCAATTAAAGGGTGTTAAGGTTCTCAGCGCATTTCGTATTTTTACAGATTTCGTTCGCTATTTATCATAAAAAAAACTGGTTGCGCCCAAGTTTATCAGTTTTATAGCATGAACTTCTACACAATATATTAAAGTGTTTGATGACCATTAAGCTTTTATCTGCCGCTGCAGATAAGTTCATGGCGTGTTTATGTCTCGGCAAGATCGATTGGAGGCCCTTTGCCGCAAGGCTCCTGATAAGATAAATATTGATCGAATAATTATGTTCTTACGGACGTATAGTAATTTTCATTTATTTCGGGTAACAGCCTATTACGAAAGCACTAAAAGAAACTGGGTAGTGATATAAAAGCTAGAATAGAGATGTTATAAAATAGATGAAAATAAAGTTCAAGATATTTCTTTTTTATGAAGTAATTGAGTGATGATTAAAAAACTAAAGGTGAGTCCAATGGCTTTGAACAAAATGTCACTTGGAATAATAATTACAGTTACGCCTTTGATACAGCTGAATACTGACGCTGCTTGTTTAATACTTACAACACTATTATAAAACATAACAGTACTGTCCCATTTTAATAACGCCATTTCAATACACCCTTACGAGTAACATGCTTCCAAATGGAAATGAAGAAGTTAATTCAATTTCATACTTCATAATATGAACCGAAAATTCGAGATGGTATTGAAATCCTCGTTTTCGCCATTCGTATCTGACCGGCTTATTTCCTACGCATATTGGCTACGTGACATAGGGCTTCCAAGTGAATCTTTTACTTATTTACCAGTGAAAGTGGAAGCATGTTTCACTCAATTATACAAGGTTCTACGGCATTTGTTGGACGAGAATCATGTCCAAATCAAGTGGAAACTAAATAGAAAGTAAGCCTGTCCACTACTGTTCGTGTATATTTAATTGGTTTTCTTTAATAACTCATTTAACGATAGAATGCAGTATTTGAATAACTTTATTAACCTTTGGAAGCCAAATTGTTTTCTGACAAACTGTGTGTCGAAACAGAGAGTGTATGTTCAGATAATGATTATGGCATCTGATGTGAACAGTGTTACGCCATTAAAACTTCTGCGACCGGATCCGTAGGTGTACAGTAAAAAATACCGTAAACAATAATTAATTAGGCCTCGTTTCGTAAGCTCTTTATCTCCCTGCGTAGGTGAAGGCTTGTTTATTGGGTGAATAGGTTGATGATGAGCTTACTAGTTATCGAGATGCACTTGTATGAGGCTTACACCTCACCTAATATACGTGATAGTGGCTTTCATATTGTTGGCTATTCGCTATTAGGACTTAGGTTAGGTTGATAAGAAACACTCATAATGATCCACTAACTAACTTTTTTTAAGCAAAGTTTTTACGCTGGTTCGTAAACAAAGTTCTGTTAACTTCCACAGGTACTTATACAGCAGCATCAGCAGCAGCATACATGTCTGGCATTAATGCTAAACTGGACCTTTTTGGTGCAGCCGTGAGGTACACACTATTTTTCTTAAACATTATTTTGAATTTATTATTTATATTTTGTGTTTCACGTTCTGTGTCCTTATAAGCGTTATTCTTTCTTTCTAACTTTAAACATCTTTCAGTTAATGATCACCATTCATCATCATTTCAGCAGAAAGATGTCTACTGTTGGACATAGGCCTCCTCCAATCACCGCCACTTCGACCGGTTCTATACTTCCCGCATCCAGCGGATTCGCGCGGCCTTCACAAAGTCATCGGCCCACCTTTTGGGCGGCCTTCTAACGCTACGTCTTCCGGTACGCGGTCGCCACTCCAGAACCTTTCGACCCCATCGGCCATTTGTTCTGCGAGCAATGTGACCTGCCCACTGCCACTTAAATTTGGCAGTTCTTCGGTCGATGTCGGTTACCTTGGTTCTCCTGCGGATCTTTTAATTTCTGATTCGATCACGTAGGGAAACTCCAAGCATAGCCCTCTCCATTGCCCTTTGGGTGACTTTTAGCCTTCTAATAAGGCCCATTGTGAGTGAACACGTTTCAGTGCCATATAATGATGGTCCACAGTTAACATCAAAGTAAAATATAACAAGCTTTCTCCTACTTTGTATCACTCTTCAATACTACATCATTAAACAGTTAAGCATGAGTTATTCAAATTTATCAGCTGCGTGGTTTACCATATGTGTTAACGCAATGTCGTTAACTATACAGACCGAGTTGGTTAAAAGGTCAACTCAATAAAAGGGTCCAATACTATCGCAAACATTTGACATTGAATCGATTGTGTCGATTTTGACAGTAAATCAATTTGGAATGCTTGAAATTACCACCGTATCATAACCATTAAATTTTTCACTTAAATTTTCTAACAACCTAATTCTAAAAGGCGTAAGACGCAGAATCGAATAGTTCGATTTCTAGAATCGATTTAGAGAACAGCAAAAACGCGTTGGTCGCTCCGAATGTTACAAATATCGATCGTCCAGCAGATAGCCGTAGCAGTTGTTGAATCGATATAGACATGGCGTTTTGATTACTCGATTCAATCGAACTCGTATAAGCACTCGGATCTCCGATGCCGCAAACCATGTTGTGGATTGTGGTAATGTCCGATACCTATCTTTGTCGGCTGGCTGTCGAATCGGCGATCATTCGAGTATAACAGATTACGTATTCATGTTGAGCAATTGATATAACTTGCTACGGTATGTACGACGTCCGCAACTTCACCATGTACAGGTACACTATAACGAGTACCTACTGTAGTCTGGTCTAGAAATATGAATGCACCTGAAGGTGCAGTCATATATTCAATACTTTCTTTAGTTCTTTTATTCCAACGGTATATATCTCTACGCATGCATCGGGTAATGGGGAGCGTATCGCGGTGTAATCAGAACGCAGGCCATTTAAAAGGTCAATAGCAGAAAATAAGAATGGTGCAACTGAAACTGGATAAGTGGGTGTTATTAGAGATATTTTTCAAAGAAATTGTGGATGGTAATCAAAGCTGTTCCATTTATACGGTAAATTATTTTAATTTGCTCGATAAGGTATCAACAAAAGCTAATTTAAATGTCTTCGTAAGAAATGATTATGCATAGAATCGCTTGATCAAAGTCCACCAATAATGTCACACCATGACCTTTCGTGTTAGCATAAATACGTACCTGTCATCTAAATATATGTGGTGATATAAAGTACAGTTCATTGCATAATCTCATCACGCCCTGTCCAAGTTGACCCACCTCTGAAAGACTTTAATAGACTGAACAATGTGCCCCGAATCGAACTTAACCAACAATATGCACTCTGACTGTCCAAAATTGTTAGGTACTATTTAAACTATCTGAACATCCATTGATGCTGTCGTAAAGAGTTTTAAATATGGAACGGTACCAAACATTCAATGAATGTTTAATAATTCGAAGGTTTCGAAAAGGTGTGTATGGAAAAGGAGAACGGGTGTAGAAGTATACGGTTGATTGTTTGGACGTTTTGACAGCTGACCACGCTCGTTACCACTGTCGTCGTGAAAGGCATCAGTAATCTAAATGCAAGGCTAATTGAATACAAAAGAAGCGATAACTATGGAATGCACTTTATGGGGCCGCGTTGTGTAATAAAAATATAGGCTGAAGTTTGAGCAAGCACAGTTTATCATTATTGCTCTTATCATATTTGCGCCTTCCATTCTTTTGTTTAGAAAGGTTATCTTAACTGCCCACGCTTCACGCCACAGCTACAAGCCGGTCGATTCTGCTGAGAAAAAATATTGTACAGTTTTTTTAGGGATTTATAAAGTAATACTAATGTGAGAAGTTTTTTGAGGATTTTTCAAAAGTAAACTTATTTTAATAGATTGGTATGAAGACAACCAATATTGCAAAATAAGAGGGTCATTCAGTCACCAACAACCACAAACCATGTTTCATAAATAAAGATCTCATACTTGAAGCTAATTCACACAGCACAGTGACAAAGCGAGCGAAGGGACGCCTGAGGCATGGTACAAGACTCCTGTCTCCTGCAGTTAATGACGTCATTAAATATGAACCGTGTACCCAGCCTTTTTGTAAAGGTCTGCACACGTAAGCAGGTGCAGGACAGATCACATTCATCTGCCTTGCCCCTAGCTGCAAAATCGAACAAGTGGGTCTTGATGGTATTCCTTTAGAAGGCTTTTTTCTTTGGAAGTAGTTAAACAGGCGTATTATAAGTAGTGTTATATGATATGGTTTAGCACATCGTGTGAATATTTTATTTGATTGAATAACAGTTGTGAAACGTTCTGTGTCCCACATTTATGCTTTGTTATTTATATTTTCTATGGCAAACAAATGGAATAGCTCGGTGCTTAAAGTTGCATTATCTGTGACGATTGCCTTCAGTTAAAAGTGAGGTAAACTGAACTGAAATTAATTTTCTGATATTTTTGACTTGCATGAAATTACAAATCTGTGTGGTGTTTTTCGTTATGATAATAGTTAAGATAACTTTTATCTGAAGAATAAATTTGACAGTTTGACATATTTTCTATACAAAAGCTGTCAAACCACAATATTTATTCCTCAGATAAAAGTTATCAGACTATTGAAAAATCAGCCCTTAATCATTTTAAAAGAAAGTGTAATTGCGTTAAAATCAACTTGCTTCCAATTTTCGTCTCCAGTGTCGAGTAAATGAATAACAATTTAGTATGTTGTTCCTAACCACTTCTAAATTGTGAAGACACTTTCTTTACACTATGTAAACAATTATTAGGCCACCTGTCACATAACAAGTGATAAGTTTGTAACAAAGGTATCCGTATGTAGGTACTGTTTAGCGTACTTAGAGCTGACACTTGCTTTAAAATTATGTCTTAAAGTTCGAAATTATTTTGAAATAGGGCGAATTACCTATGTGCCGTGGCCCGTGTCTTCTTTAAATGGTTACAAATTGAATATGATTAAAACTTTATCATTTATTACGTATACATTTGAATTTCCAAATTTTTTTATTTTGGTAACATCATATTTTCGTTTACCTATTTTCTACAAATGAAAGTATTTTCATTTTAACAGAAACACCTGTTTACTAGCCGCTAGCTAATGAAGTCTTTGGTTTGCACTTGTTGTACACTAGAGAATCATACAAGACTTAATAAATTAATTTCCTCCTGCAGCTAAAATAGATACAATTAATAATGACTATTCCAGTGATGTCAGTAGCTATTTAATAGACAAAATGACGCAGCAATTACGGCTACAAGCGTGCATGACCATGCATTCATAATGAAGTGTGGGCTGAGCATGCGCATAGCATTTATTAGCTTTACTCTGCTTCTCTCGATCATACTGTACTTTGTTGTTATCATACGTTTGAATAGCTGGAACTTTTGAAATGTGAGGAGTATTTAACGGTAGTATTTAACAGCGTAACTCTGAATGTGCGAAGGACTGATGGAAGGAATTTGTTTTTGGTTTAGATTGCGATATTGATAATGTTTGTTAATTATTCTGAAAACAGGTAAGTTAGCTCACATACAATCTGAGGGGCGAAGGACCTATTGACCTAAAAACTTTGTAGAGATAAATGTTTCAGCTGTTGATTACGACAGATGAAGTGCACAGACTTGTCGTTTCTATATTTGGGCAATGTGCTTGAGCATATAAAGTATTGAATGCACTGCAATGTTTCTCAAACTGCAAGTGTAAGTAAAATGAAAATACTTCTGTCTGTGAGAACGACCTCAGCTCGGGGAAAACACGTGACGTCATTTGAGGGTAAACTTTATCTTGTTTCAAACCGCACGTTGACGGAAACAAACACTTTCCTATGTACGAACATGTGATAAGATATCCACTTTGTAACGCAACAATGATTCGTTTTCGGGTTCGGCGTACTTCGTGTCTTATCGTTTCCTCTTTGGGACACTCGCCCTATTGTGGCCAGATTAGTTAATGATTCATTAGGTTTGTTACCTAAGTTCGGCGTCGCTTTATTCTCGATTGATCGCATAGTGAATTAAAGGAATCTTTGGTAGGTATCAAGATTGGAGCTGTTATCTGTCATCCAAGTTGACTAATCGAGTCGAGAAGTTTTGATATCGAATTAAAGTATGTCTGGATAGTTTGTTTGTTGCTTCATTTCATCTTGAAGATTAAAGTTAGCATGTTTTCGGTAAGTCCATCGCTTGGTCTTGTAAAAGTATTGAAGTGTTTATACCAGAGAGGCAATTCCCGTAATTTTAAGAATATTCACAGTCTGATCTCAGTGTCAATCTGTCAAAAATACAATCAATTTCAATACATTTTTGACAAGTTTTTGACATTGATTGTCGCTGAGATGAGATTGCGATTCGAATTTGAATGTTTTTTAAGTACGAGAATTACCCCTCAGATATTCTATTGAGATGCATAAAAGGGGACTACATGACCTAAATGCAAGTTTTATAATGCCTAAAAGAATATGATCCACTGCAGTAAACAAAATAGGAAAAATATATGATATTCTTCAGGATATATGCTAGTTAGATAGTGTGTTGAAAACAAAATAAAACTAATTTGGTACGATAGAAAAAAGTCACGAAGATACTCGTACCTCTAAAAAATTATTTTAACGATTAAAAACCATACACAATATTTCTGTTTTTTTCTTCTGATTGTTCTTCAAGCAGCATTTATTAACGTGATAGTGTTTTAATTTTTTTTGTCCAATCAATAGATTTTATGTAAATAGAGAATTGCTTCATATTTTGCAATAAATTACCAGCTTTGTGTCATCGCGCTTCTCTTTCTTTTCTATGCAGTCCGACAAAGACCGCGCTTTAGCTGTTGTCAGCCCCATAACGCCACCCCCGGAGAACAAAATGATAACCGTCATTACCATAGTTTTAGTGTTATGTCATATTTGAGGTCTACGGTGCCTAATATATCTACACAATTTTTTTCGTGAATGTCCTGCCTGTATTTAAAAAGTTATAAAATATTGCAATAATATTCATCATCAATTTTCTACCCGAAAAATAATGTATCATAGTATTGGTAAAAAAGTTTCTTCATAAAATATATGCCAAATACTTTTACAATAGGATTCTCGGAAAATAAATAGATAAAATAAATTGTTAACGCTATTACCATTTTGTTCTCGTAATAATACATTTAGGCTCGGTGACTAACATGTCCTTAGTAAAAAGTACTGAGAAAAGTAAACACGGAAACATCTTGCCATTCTTTTCGGTCATAGGTGCATAGGTGCATTAGAGAGTGATGAGCATCTTCCAGTTTTGCAAGCATTATCTACCCAGGGGAAGTTGAACAGAAAGACTTAAATATTTCTATGGGCAGTGAACTTACTGTAAATAAGGAAAATTTTATTTCTATTACTTTTGAATTAGAAGAGACTTTGCAACCATGTGACTCTTCCAACGGTAAATTGACTGAGTGCACCTTAGTTAGTTACCAAAATGTGCCATCAAGCTCAAAAGATTTCGATTTGACAAATGTTTCTCAGTCAGAGGTAGAGGTTAACCATTCAGCAATTAATTATAATATTATTAGTTTTAATGAAGATGATTACCAAAGAAATAACATAGACAGTTCCGGTGAAGTGATAACTCAAGCTGAAACTGCTGCTGCAAGCTTAGAACAGGTATTGTGTGCTACTAACGCGAAAAAATTGACAAGAAAACGGGTTCGAAATGAAAGAGAAAAACAAGACAATAAGAGTAAAAGGTTAAAGAATTCAGGAGAAGCTTACGTAGGTTGCAGGTCAAAGAAAGAGTTTAAGAAAAAAACGATAAAGGCTGAATGCAAGTGTCAAAAAAAATGTGGAGACAAGATCAACCAACAGCAAAGAGAAACTATAATGCAGCGATACTATCAACTCGCTGATCATGAGTTACAATGGCAATTCATCGCTAAGCATATAATAGCTGAAGACATAAAAAAAGTGACAATAAACCGAAAGAACAACCGCACTCAGACTATTAAATACTATTTTTATTTAGACACAGAAAAAGTGCAAGTATGTAAAACATTCTTCATTAATACTCTATCTATATCACATCAAACAGTTTATACAGCCTTAGAAAAGGTAAAATCTGATAAAGGTTTGAGTGACAATAGAGGTTGTCATGATAATAGACCTCGCAAAATGTCACTTGAAACCGAAGACAATATTAAAGAGCACATTCAATTATTTCCTACTGTGGAGAGTCATTATACTCGGAAGAAATCGGCCAGACAATATCTGTCCGAATTACTTAATATATCTAAAATGTACCGGTTGTACGAGGCTTGGTATACTGAAGGGCACTATTCTTGCCGCATGGCATCTAAAAGACAGTACGAAACTATTTTTAACACCAGATTTAATTACTCCTTTCATCGCCCCAAAAAAGACCAATGTGGTCAATGTGCACTTTACCTACAAGCTGATCCTCGTACAGAAGAAACTCTGCGAGAGAAATTTAACCAGCACCAGAAGAATAAAGAACGCGTGCGTCAAATAAAAAACGAAGAAAAACAATCAGCTGACCTTTCAGATACAACTGTTGCAATCTTTGATTTAGAGAAGGTGTTGAATATTCCTCAATCTCAAGTGGGAATATTTCACTATAAGAGGAAATACCCTGTGTATAACTTCACAATATTTGACAGTACTCGACTGAAAGGTTACTGCTATGTTTGGCACTACGCAATCGCAAAAAGAGGAGCAATAGAAATTGGTAGCTGTTTATGGCAATTTCTCATGGGTGAAGCAGGAAGAGGTATCAAAAACATCTCATTTTACTCTGACGGTTGCGGAGGTCAAAATAAAAATAGATTTATCTTTGCATTCTATATTTTTGCCGCTCAGAAACTGAAAATCAATATCACACACCGATTTTTCGAAACGGGGCATGGTCAAAGCGAAGGTGACTCAATGCACTCTAATATAGAACGAGAGCTAAAACATCAAGTTGTTTATACACCTGAACAGATTTACGCAATTATTTTGAATGCAAAAGTTAATGGTGAGAAGTACACTGTGAAGGAAATGACACAAAATGAGTTTAAAGACATAAAAGAATTAATCAAGAATAAGAACTGGGCCAAAGATGAAGAGGGACATAAAGTAGCATGGTCTAAAATAATGGAAGTAAGTGTCTTGCATTCACAGCCTACAGTTCTACGTTTCAAGTATGATTATGATGCAGATTATTCTCGGTTGAATGTCGAACCGCTTCCAAGAATTGCGCCAAGAAACAAGCGGGGTAAACATAATGCTTCAACCTCTCTTACAGAGATACAATTATTGAAACCAGCTTACAACAAACCCCTTTCAATAAGTAAGGCTTTACACGGCGACCTTATGAGTCTCTGTAGGGCAGAAGCAATCCCTAGCTACTACCATGCCTTTTATAACTCCCTCACATTTGCTAATTGCTCTGAAGAACTTAATCATGAGGATTCCGATGAAGTTCACGAAGACTGATTTTTTTCTTATGGTTTTTTTCTATACTTATTAATTAAAATAATAGTTTATTAGAATAACGTTGTTTCATTTTAAACCCTAGAATAAAAGTTTAAGTTTCTGTTACCTAATTATGCAAATTGAAAATTAACTAGAATAAAATTGCAAATGATCTTGTTTTCCATTAATCTGGCATCCATTTTTCAATGAATATTATTGTAATGTAATATTGCAATATTCATAGGTTCTGGTAATTGCCGCGATTAAAATTGTAAGTGTATATTAATAAACTAAAACAGTACAAGAATTTTAGTATCTTTTTAAATTCGAAATATCTTTAGTTCAAATAACCTTAGTAAAACTTCTTTAAAAGCATTATAAAGCATAAAAAATTAGCTACCATTGTCCTATTTCTCGTTTCTCTACACAAATTAGTTGGCAAGATATAGTCGAAAATCAGTTTTTTATTTTTCCTGAAAAGTAGTGATTTTGCTATTACCATTTTATTCTCCGGGGGTGGCGGTCATGTGTTTATGTCGGTATGCACCGCTTACCAATGCTTTCATATACTAATTATTTACAGAGTTGCAAGGTGTATGCGAACGAGGAATTGTTAGTGGAAGCCAGGTGTAACAGTTACTCGTGTGGTTTAAAAATAGCTTCTAAGTTACTGGTTATCGCATTGGCGGCTCGAACAAAAGACCCGAGATTTTGTTAAGTGCTTATTAAAAGTCTGCGTGAATCAGCCAAAATAATGCTCAAATGATGCAAAATCCGTCCAATTTGTTAGGCAGCATGAATTGAAAAACGTCAGCGTTGGTCCGTGGGACCTTTTGTATTTATATAAACAATCCTCGACCTTTGTATGGGATGTCAAACGTGTATGTAAAATAAAAAGGTGCCTTCGTGAGGCGAGGGTTCTCTCAAGTGTTCTCTCAGTAGGCATTACAAATTCGTCTGATTGAACCCAACACACTGTCAATCACTCCTCACATCAATGGCGGCTAATGATTTTTATTAAATTGACGTATTTTTTCTTTCCATCCAAACAAAAAATTATAACAATAATTGATGACTCGTTTTTATTCATTGTTTATTAATTGATATCAGAAATTTGTGAAGAGTGACGTCAATTGGTATTAATAATAAAGATTATAAGATTAGATTACCTTGATTCGATGAACGTTGATACAAAAAGTGCATTTATTCCTGCTCTTTATTGTTTATGCTATGCAATTGATTTTAATACAAAGAGTAATTAAAGTGACAACATTTTCTTCCTTGTGATTTTACAATCTGATGCAGAGGTCTATTTTGTTCTGTAGGCCAATTCTCGTAATTAAAAAACGTTCAAATTCAAGTCGCAATCTCATCTCAGCGACAATCAATGTCAAAAACCTGTCAAAAATGTATGTAAATTGATTGTAATTTTGACAGATTGAGACTGAGATTAGAATGCGAACGGTCTTAAAAATACGGGAATTGCCCCTCTGCTCTCATCCAGATCCAACAGTCACTCTCTCAGATAGGAGCTTATAATTTTGTCCGACTTTAAAATATCTATTGGACGTCCTCCCTAGTCATGTTATAATTATTATTACTCAATACCTCTTTTAATAAGTACAGGGAACAGGGGCCTGTTCTTAGCTAGCAGTAGTATGGTAAAATCAACCTTACTTAACGTATGTAAGCCGACAGATGTAAGCAAAATAATATGAATGTAAATACATACGCAGCCAGTACTTATGATCTGGTTGCTTACCTACCTACTTATATTAGCATCTCTTGTTTCTCCCGCGAATATACTTTATGATGCTGAGAATATCATAACGATTGTTCGATGTATTTCCATACAATCGGTTCAATAATGCAAGAGCTTCTATTAACAAGTTCCGTAATACCCGTTATTGTTTGTTGTGTGTCATGTAGCTGGTATTATATTACCACAGAAATCTTCATAAGGAAATAGGAGTCGCTTCTAAACGATTTCGTATGAAGTCCGGAGTCGCTAAGTCTCACTTCTAAGACACAATATAAATGTGAAAAAAACAATATTGAATTATTATTTCTTCCTAGGTCATTATCAACATCAATTCAGCCGAAAGACGTCCATCTGCTGGCAAGCAAGCCTCATCTACCGGACATGTTCTACCAACATCCAGCAGATATCCTCAACCTTCACCAGTTCGCCGGTCAACCTTTGGGGGAATATCCCCCCCCTTACGTAGTGATACTTCTTATGACTATATTTTATGTATTTAGAATTATTGCAGATTTGACTTTGTACCGGTATTATTCATAATCATGATCGATGCAAAAGTTCTGACTCTGAAGCAGAGCATAATACCTATTATTTTGAGGTTTGTATGTACGGCCAGGGAGGCCTAAGATAGTAGAGCGAAAAACAATTCTGGTAGAAGTCACGCCACCCCATTGTTAGGTTACACATACCTATTGTTATATCTTATTAAAATTTCAGCCCCCTATCTTATGTAGAAACGGGTGCTCATCGACTTTGAAATATCTGAATTTTATGAAAATTGCTCAAGTCAGGATACTAAGAAAAATATGTTATCTCTTCTCAAAACTACACACATCAAAAGTGTCTAGGGATCAACATATATTTTTGCAATAACTTTTCTCCTGATTGATATTAATTAAAATTTTCTTTAAGGATTCATAAAATAAAGTGTTTTCGTTTGTCACAGTAACGATAAACCAAGTCACCTTTGCATTAATAAAGAAATTTGCCATTTTCCTAATAAAGGGATTTTTGACATTTGAACCACTAACACAAAAGTTCGAAAAAAAGACTGAAATAACAGTTTTCTTTAAAATTTTATTGGGTAACTTAAACAATTAATAATCCGTGTTTCTACCGCGAACACTAACAACACAAGAACATCGGTTTGGCATACTCAAAATGAGTTCATCCAAATCACGCTGTGGAATGGCCGCCCATGTTCGTTGCAACAACAAAAAAAGGTCTTCTTGCGACTGGATACCCTCCATATTCGGCAGAGCTCTTCTCTGTAGCATATCCCATGCATGCTCAATCGGGTTCAAGTCTGGCGACTGAGCAGGCCAGGGCAGGACATTGATGTTAGCTGCGGCGAGAGTCTGTCTTACAACTCTTGCGGTGTGCGGTCGTGCATTATCATGCATTAACTGAAATAAGGGACCGATTTGCACTTGTAGAGGAACGATGACGTCTGATACAATCGTCTCAGCATAAATTTGAGCGTTGAGGTTGCCTCTGATCCAAATCAACTCAGTTCTTCCGCCGATCCAAATACCCGCCCATACCATGATGGTTCCACCACTATAAGGATGGACTTCCTGGCAGGATTTTAATCGCTGTTGGCGTCCAGGGGTTCTCCAGTGTCGTATACGTCTTGTATCCGGTCTCATACCAAAACGAGACTCATCAGAAAAGCACACGAAACGCCATTGTTCTTCTGCCCAATTTCTGTGTTCAAGAGCCCATTGATATCGAATCCTACGATTGTGCATTGCTATAGGTGGTACCCGTAGCGGTCTTCGGGAATGAAGGTTCACTTCATGCAAGCGGTTTCTGAGTGTTTGGTCGCTAATTAAGTTCCCTGAAGAGTGATGAAGCCTCACGGCTAACATCATGGCGGTTATTGTTGGAGCTCTTCGAGTTAAGATTTGAATGTATCGGTCTTGTCTGCGTGTGGTGCAGCGATACCGTCCTCCATGGCGCTCAGCCACGGTACCAGTGCTTCGGTAACGTGTCCAAAGTCGACTGATAACACTCTGACTTGTATTCAGAGCTAAAGCCACAGTACGTTGCCGGGAACCAGCTTCTATCATTCCCACGGCTCTGAGCATTTCTTCCCTGCTTAAATGACGTCGCCGCTCCATAATAACGTTGGTTTTAATCAGTAGTAGGGAAACAGTAGCACTAATAATGTCTTCAATGCGTTGTATGTTTTTATAGGGAAAATATTGACAGCTGATTTTCATCTTTTACTCGAATTTGATTCACAGTTCCTGATTCAAATTATGAAATGCACCAAAAAGGATCCATATAAATTTATAAAATCATAAATTTATTACAAAGCCACATCTTAATCTCAAGAAATCCGCATAAAAATGCTTGATCCCTAGACACTTTTGATGTGTGTAGATTGTTTTTATTCCAAAATAGTATCTAAGAACAAAAAAAATATATTATAAATAAGGTAGGGTATAAAATATTATTAACACAGTTCAGGGGCCGTACTATGACCTGGCCCCGTACTATGACCTGTTAACGCCATCATGATTCCGTTGAGAAAAAGAGATAGTGCTATCGGCCTTGTATAGCTCTGTCTCTCTTCCACGCTGGAACAATGATGGAATTAACACGTCATAGTACGGCCCCTGTTAACGCCATCATGATTCCGTTGAGAAAAAGAGATAGTGCTATCGGTCATGTATAGCTCCGTCTCTCTTCCACGCTGGAACAATGATGGAATTAACACGTCATAGTACGGCCCCTGTTTTCTCAACCTAAAACTAAGTTTGTTATCACTTTTTTGAATATATCAGTAGAAATGACTTTTCGGTTATGATGATGATGACATGAACTAAGAATTGTTTGTCTTCCTCGTTTTCAATACTCAATATTTTATTTGCATTTCACAATGCATTTAGCTGGTAACTTAAAATTATATGTGATCATTATGGACCCTGTCGGGCACAGGACAAAATAGTTTTTGGTTAGTATCGTATTTATAATCTTCATATACATCTCCACATGTAAAGAAGATTGGGCGATTCTGCCTTGAAGCCCAATAGCGTTTAAGACGAATGGAAAGATTTCATCAAGAAGAATATTTTTTATCCTGACCACTTCTCTTGATGGTTAGAACATAAGGAGCTATAGAGATCTAAATGTGAGTAATTAAGTGTTATTAGTATTCTGGTATTTAGTCAATTAATTAACTATCATTAATTCTGTGCCTCGCAAAGATCATCTTTTAAACCTATAAACGGGCATTTGAAAACATTAGCCTCCCAGATGCCGTTATAGGAACAATGTTTTTGAGAGTCGGTCGGTCGGACAGAACTTTAAGCCTGCCGCATCGCTCAGTGGAAAATGTAGCAGAGCTATCTTGTACTACCCGAGAACCGCCTTCAACATCCTTTCTTTGAAAACTGGTCCATTTTCTCGTTACATGACAGCTTCTCGGAAAATGAGGCAAAGCTCATCAGATAAGTACTACGAGTGACGCTCTGAGACACCCCTTTCTGCTGCACCAACTTCGGAATCAATCGCTTGGTATGATTTTAGTCTCCAAAGTTGCAAGTAATTAATCCCAAAGGTTAGGATCGAAGCACCAAACCTTGGTGTAAATGACGGCACTGAAACTAACTAAACGGATAGCTTGTTTTTCATCCCTTTTGGTTTACTTAAATACGTTTAAATTACTGTCTTGTGAAGGGAAACATTTTTTTCTTTTTGACAACATCCACACAAGGTCTTCAGGTCCCGAACTAGGCAGAGCCTGCACTACGGTAACCTGATGACTGATATACATACTTATATACACACCCAGACACAGGTCAAACAGACATGTTCATGCACACAAATGTTTGACTTGTCCGGGGATCGAAGCCGGGACCAGCGGCTCAGAAGGCAGGGAACGAGCATTATGTACCTATTGGTCCCGGGGAAGGCCAATAAATCCTCGCAGGTGGCTTGTTCAGAATTAACATTGTGAGCTCTATTAACTCGTTGTTATCATCCTGGACTAGGCAGCTTTTTCTGCAGCTGAAGCAGTTGTCAGACTCTCAATAGCAGTTTCAGCAAACTGTTCCGCGCTAGAAATGGAATCAAGGCAATCGTAATGTCATCGGGATATATCCCAAACAAGCCTGAATCTTTTGAACAATGAGATCTCAGGAGAGTTTGATGTAACATCATATAACATAACCAGCCGAAGTGTTGGAAGTTGGTTTAGCCTTAACAGTGGATCAAGATCCCGACAATCTATTAGAAAAATTACATCTTTCTTACGTGTTGTACACTGATTCACAATCTAGTTAGCTTTCTTTTACTTTCGTTTACAAAACACCACAGGTACTCGTATATTAGTTATATTTCAAAACCAATGGAAACTAACCAATAGCCATAAAATGAAGATTATGTATTTTTCATTTACCAAATATTCTTCAAGACCTACCGCTGACATTGTTAAAAAAAATCACTTTTCAAACTATTAGTATTTAAAAGATATTATACCATTAAGGACTATTTAGAAGACAAGTTAATAGAATCTGTAATTTGTAAGTTAGATTAATAATTAACATCGCTGATTGTGAATACATTTGCACGTCATGTTATGGCAGGATATGCTGAAACAAACTTAAGTACTGTAACACCTTATGTACCATATTCTAACAAATAAATATTTTGATTGATTGATTGATTCATAAACAATCAAAAATAACATTGGTTTGAGCACCATCTTTCGCGAAAGCTAGCCACCTGGAATTTTACAACGTTAATACTATAGATCATACGTGTTACAAATTTACAGGGCGGCCAAAATGACAACACAAAAAAAATTATTAGACCGGTCATACATTGTACGGCTGCAAGTACCTATGAGAGGTATCTACTCCCCTCTTTTGTTTTCTGTACATTATGACCCTTGTATTTGGTTGTAACACAAACTAATCGCCATAACAAGATGCCAATACATCTGAGCCTTATCTAATCTCAATTTCAATGATGTATACGAACATGGTCGTATGTCGTGGGAATCTTTGGCCAATTATTCAATTTCCGAGTTGTTCCTATGTTTGGTGGCTTTGAGGCTATTGACGGGTGAGGTATAAAGGCAGGGATATACGATGGAACAATGGCTTATGGATTATTATATGGTAAGAAATTGACAAATGAATATAGGAGTAGATAGAATACGCTTTTTTAAACATGCTCACCTTAAGGAACTCTTCTTGATATAATTTTCTATCTACACACTGAACGAAACGCCCTCTCATAAATAAATCTAGGACGTTATAATTTGATATGTGAACTCTGATACGTGAAGAGAATTTACTCTTGAAAGTTTTCGAATTTATTAGCTTAGCTGGTCAGTATAACTCCTTATGTTTCGACAGACATTGGCTATCGCGGAAACCAATTTTCGCGTTGCCCCATCTATCATCGCTTGCGCTTGCAATCCAAAGTTAGCTTCAAGTGTTTTAGATAATGACGCCGATCTAAAACACTTGAGCGGATCGCGTCAGTGGAAATTATGATTAATATCAGGCTAGTTAACGGTGCTAGAGAGGGGCACGACTCGTAACAGTTGAGGCCCGAAGGTGCCCGAAGCCACGGATGTCCGTGTGATGGGGCGGACGCATCATTTGTTTGCCCACAGACCGGTCCACGTCGCTACTGACTCAAATTCATAATTTTTCAATGAGCCTTTTTTCTACTGGCCGCTCCGTCTCGCTGACAACTGAGCTTATGGTTCCCCAGATAAGATCGCTTTGTGCACCATTAGCCAAAGTGATTGACGTTGTTAGTTTGTTGTCAGTAATTTTGTTTGAAATTTAGAGCGGTGAGCGTGAGTTTTTTTCCGTATGTGCAAAGAGATTCGTGTTGACATGAGAGACCATTGCGATATGTCCGATAATGCGATTTCGAAACCGAATAACACAAATTGAATTGAAATACACGGGCTTAATAACACAGTGGAACACTAATGACAATCTAATAGGTTTGTGCTATTTGTACTATTCAAAAATGTCTTTCGTTTCATCACATAAGCCACAAAGAGAGGCATTTGATGATGAATGATCGTAATGAACAAGGTCTTGATACTTAGAGATGAAGCATCGCATGAATGATTCTTATCGCTAACTAGTCGAACCTCGATTTGCTTCATATCTTTCTGCCAGGACATTAACATCGGTGACAGTTCAAAACCAATCAAAAAGCTATCCGACCATAACTGGCATAACAGTAACTGGGTGATAAATAACAAAGCTGTCAGTGGAGCGTTTAACAATGAGTCAGAGTAATTATACGGACGACACTATTGCACAACGGTGTGCGGCCGGTATCTGTCGAATTGTGAAACAATGGAAACTTATAGAATTTTGCTAGGTACGGTACGACGACGACACGATATGCTACCAGTAAATTAATATGGAGACAATTGTGACGTGATCAATGGTAGGTACTGATGCCAATTATCGTTATAATGGTCGACTTTTTTGCTTTACTCACTCACTTTTTATATCAAATTTTCAACGGGCTTCATACCCAAGCCTAAAATATAGGTTTTAGACATAAATGCCACTGACGAAAATGAATGAGATTCTAAATTAAAAATCTTGCACTATGAAATGGTTTCGAGTCGCAATCGTATCGTAAAGTACAAAATTATAAAAGCACCCAAAGAGACAGACTGGACGATATCGTGACCAGACGAAATGTGGTACAAATTGTAGACGCCGCGTTAGGCCACGTTATTCGGGTCGCGATTGGTTCGCATTTGCTAAGCTTTGGGGATCCCCAATGTGAGGTCGAGGTGGTTGTAATTAAAGGAACCATACGAGTGATAGTTGTATGAACCGCAATTATCGAAACGTGCGCTACGATAAATGGTTTTTGGTCGACGAGTGATGAATTTTATGTATGTGTGGTAGGTATTAGCAGATTCTAGAGAGATTAAAATTGAAATTGAAGAAACGAAGTAGCTTCAGGCTCATATGAATTTTAAATTAATTGCTGCTTTTATGTACAACTATGGATGTTAGGTATCTGAACTAAAAGACGTGATTGAGAGATTCAATCCAGTGCCCAGTTCAATGACCATACTATCTTCCTAACATAGAGTATATCCTTCTTAAGAATTGCGTACAATGCATCAAAATCTTATTGAAATACTTATACTCTTACAGTTTCCCAAATCGCCAGAGACTGGAGGGAAACCACAAAGACATTCAAAATTTTTCCGCAAAATGGTGTTGATTTTTGCAAACCCCCCTCGGGCCGCGCTCCCAAAGTTTGTGCTAACTGCAGCCAAGTGATAACACTCCATCGCTAATCCGAGAGACGACCGCGCTTTCAAATCTATTGGATACAAGCAAAGAGAGTTACTGAAAGTGGCACACAATATTGGGAACCGGAATAATGTGGTTTCTACATTTTTGTGACAGGCAGTGAGGTTTGTAATCTTTCAAGAATGAGGCCGCAAAAAAGAACTAATGAATAAGTTCTTTTTCGTTTGCCACTTTGTCAGGTTTGGAAAAATGAGATTCTTTGCATTACATCATGCAGGCGCGAAGTACTTAACACTAACAGAAACGAAACAAATAAACGAAAAAATCATAAACAGTAATCAGTCAATTTCGGGATCTGACGGAGGCTCCATAGAAACGGATGATTTTGATATGTAACCTTGTCATTAAAATAAAATGTTTGCTAACACCCACGCTCCGCTACCTCTGTTGTATCTGATTCGCACAATTGTGCTTACGACGGTCGAATCATCATCATCATTAAGAAGTCAATAAACGTTCTATCCGTTTCGTTGACCTTGCCTTTGAGCTACATGGCCCCAACACGACAGTTTTGTAAAGAAACACTGGAAGGTGACAATGATTAAAAGTTCGTGTTTGTTTTCTTTCAAACTAGTTGCTGCCCGTAACTTTTTTGTAATACGAATATCCGGGTGAAAATTAGCTTATATTCTTCTCCAGGTCCCAGGCTACCTATCTGTAGGCGGCGGCCAGCCCGCCGGTTGAACGCGCCCCAAAGGGTCATGGCCACCCGGCTGGTCCGGGGGTACCGTACGGTCTCCGGTGAAGCGGCGAGCCTCCTTGCCGGATTACCGCCATGGGATCTGGAGGCAAAAGTCCTCGCGCACATTTGGGAGTGGCGCGAGGAGGCGAAACGCCGGGGAGTAGCTCCGCTGCCGCGAGAAATTACGGTACAGCGGACAGAGCTCCGGCGGGATCTCAGGGCGGCATGGAGAGTGTGATTGTCGCAACCCAGCGCTGGGCACGCTACAATTGCGGCGATAAGTCCCCCCTTTGAGGAGTGGCTAGAGAGGCGCCACGGTGTCCTCACCTTCCGCCTGACGCAGGTCTTCACCGGACACGGTTGTTTCGGGAGGTTCCTGTTCCGGATAAGGCGGGAGGAAACGCCCGGGTGTCACCATTGTGTGGATCGCCCGGAGGACACGGTGGATCATACGGTGGAGGTCTGCCCGGCTTGGGCGGAGCACCACCGTGTCCTCGTGGAGGCGATTGGCGGTGGCGATCTCTCGCGTCCGGCTCTGGTCCAGGCCATGGTATGGAGCGAGAGGGCTTGGGAAGCCGTCACCTCCTTCTGCGAAGCAGTAATGTTCGCGAAAGAGGAGGTGGAACGCGTGAGGGAGAGGCAAAATTCGCGCCCTCACGCCCCTAGCCGCCGCAGGAGACGCCCTGGGTGTCGGGAATCGCAGGCCGATTCCCGGCCACCGTAGGCGTGGGCTTGCGAACGGCGAGCAATGGGCAGCTCACCGTTCGATAAGGACCAGGCCCGGGTTGACGGCGCGTTGTGTTCCACGCGCGCCTCAAAGAGATGTCAGCACCAATGACGGGGTCCGCTGGGGCCGATGCCTGCTAGGGTTGCGGGAAAGTCCGAGAGGGATACCGTGGCCCCTGGCACAGGCAACTGAAGGAACACGGGTGGGTTTTAGTCAGTAAGAGTCTGACACGCCCTCCTGCTCTGCCCAGAGCGGGAGAAGTAATTTGAAGATTGCCCACCCTCAAAAAAAAAAAGGCTACTTATCTGTCATATTTCATAACGATTGGTTCAGTGATTTAGGTGTAAAAAGGTAACAGACATACAGGCAGAGTTACTTTCGTGTTTAGACTATTAAGTATGGATTTATCTTAAAAGGCAAGCTATATAACAGATAAACATGTACCTACATTCTGAAATCATCAACCCTTTCTTTTCAGTCTGTTTCATCGAAATAGGTGGAGGTAGGTACTCCTAGGGAGGTACGTATTTCTCTTTTGAGTCGCTAAGTACGCGTTACTTGCGTTGTCTAGACATGTAAATAAAATTTATGTGTCTGGTTTACTTTTAAGAATGTTGTACATTTCAGAATATTTTATATGTTTAGTTGCTTTATTATCCTTGTATTATCCTCTTACTGCTTTTCTAAAAAGTCGATGTTACACGGCTTGAGAATATTCAGAGTCAAGAGATTGATTTTATAATTTTAACTGCTTGATGCGATTCGCCGTTTTAATTACACAATTTAGTGTTTTGATGCGGAAAATAAATCTTCAGATTATGCCTACCTACTGCTTAGTGCCTACCTAAATCGTAGTAATCAACGTTACGTAGGTTCTAAGATTCTGTATTTCCTAAGATACGCTCAGAAGGTAAAACATTATAATATTCACTACGATATTATAGGATTTCCAGTACTTAGTGAGCAAAGGCAAGATTAAATCAAGAAAAAAAAATGCTGTCCCTTCCAGCAAATAGTTTAAAACAACATAATCCGAGCAATCATTCAAACCGCGTAGGGTTGCATAATCCTCGTCAATGCGTTTGTCATCATTCACGCACGACTTCGGCTTTTACAACGTAATCGACTTTGACTTTGGTTTTGTTGGCTGTCCCATGCCTTTGATTTTGAAACTTAATAAAATTAGCCTATTTAGTATATTTTACGCAAGTAATGGTTTAATCGGTTGATTGAATTCATGATCTCTAACCTGTTTTAGCTAAATGTCCTAATAGGCCGTTTGATACGGTAATAATTCAATCTAGTAAATTGCTCTCTCTTGATAAAAGTTTAGTAAGACCACTTTACTCAAAATGTCGATTATTGCCGATAGTTTTCGAGTATATCTCGAGATTTCGAGATCAGTTAAGATAGAAAGCTTTCTAATTTCTGTATTAGGCTCAAATAAAGTTAAATCTTAGTAATAATTTTCTCATAATTATACATTTTACCGTACAAAAGTTAGCGGCATTTATCCTCACACTTATTAGCTTATAAACTCATCATCACCTTCCGTTGTCAAATGAGCCGCGAGTGTGTGAACAAAACCTTATCTCTCATCGGATGTAGAATTAAATGAATACGTATTGCAAATGTATTCGTTCCAATGACAAAAACCTGCTTGGTTAGCGCCTTATTGCTTGGTGATGAATCATTACTTGTGTATTTTGTAGGCGTATGTTCAATCATTATCACTTCTCATGGATTTTATTATGCAATGATAGTTAGCAAATATATTTATTCCACAGTTTAAATATAATCAATTCGGCAGCTATAAGGTATACCATGCAGATTGCTGCGAAACCATACACGGAATGAAATCCGGGGACCACATGCCTTTTTGTCTTTAGGTTCACTAATACCCTATTGGAATTCAAATTGCCCAGATTTATTGGAATAAAGATCCTGTGGGAAAATGCATGCGAAAGATCCTCAAGTACCTGAACAATCAGGGTCAAGCACCAGTCTTCGATAGCAGTCATCACTCAACAATCATTTTAACTACAGATGTTTAAAATTTTATCAAAAAAGTATTAAATGTTGGCAATTGCCTGCATAACGTTTGTTTTACGACTTTTTAAAGTTCGTTATAAAATTATAGAACCGTATACAGGTAATAAACTTGATCGCTAATTCATCATTCTTTATGGCATGGTTTTACATTGTTGAATCAACAAAAAATAATCCCGAAGTAAACTAGTTTCGGGGGTCGATAATTTGAGAAGCGCGCGACATTCACTTCGGGAAGTTGTTAGTTTTTTTTTCTATCCTCAAGAAACTGTGTATAGTCGTTATGTTGTTTATTTTGTTCTTCATATTAGGGACCCTAATTTACCACATGGTGCTCTTGTTCGGCATAAAAAATAATATCTACATGATTTGACGTAATTTGTATCGTGTTATGACGAAAGGTTCGTGTGTTTAAGAGTAATTTCTCCTCGAGCCGTTATTAACCAGTAACCGTTTTTTTTTTATTTTTGTCAGAAAAAGTTAACGAGTATTAGACATGAAGCACGATGTTACATTTATGTAGTTAATGAACTAAAAGGATAAAAGATAAAATACAACTTGGAAAAAATGGGGAGTCTATTCGACGTTCATTATATTGAACATCGCAACATTTTTTTTATATGCACTGTTACAACATAGGAAAGTTTTATTGAAATAAATATTATACTTATCTTAAGCGACATAATATTTGATGTTAGTAATAGTAATATTAATATTTATTTCTAAGTATATGGTACATTGAGATCTTAAATTAAACATTGATTCACATATACCTACTACAATTGCTGGCGTAGAAAAATTAAATAAGCTAAGTGCATGCATACTGTAGACATTACAATAAAAGTTATATTAAATTAATAAAATTGTTTTGAATTTATATTTTTAATTTGATACAATAATACGTTCATGTATTATGTTCATACATTCATAGAAATACATTCTGAATGGATGGCTATGCTTAGCTATGGCAGTATCATTAATTCAAGCAGAACCATATACAGAATATAAAATTGTTAATCCGAATTAGGTTTCTAAAATATTTGCTTAAATTTTATTTATGTTCAAACGAGAATATAGTTTATAGCTCGTATCTCAATATACCGAAGTGTCATTCCTGCGGTCGGCATTAATAAACGATCGAACACTAATCGATTGTGAATGGGAATTGCCTCAAGATGTAACTTGTAATATTTGGACGGATGGTTTAAGTGAATATAAATATTAAAGTTTATGTAGTTTCCTGTATAGTTGTGCTTAGCGAATGCTTTGAATATTGATTTGTATTACCAATTTTTCTTCATTAATGGCTACCGAGACGATATAGAAGTTATGACTCGTTATTGGTAATAATTTATATGATGTGGAATGTTTGGGGCAGCGCTATGTACGAATATAAACAACCTTATTTTAAGTTTTCTATGTTGATGGCATTCTGGGAAGCACGGTAGCTACGTCTACCTCATTATGAGGAATTAAGATGATAATTAGGCGGTAAGGGGAGAGCTCGGATTCCGTTGACTCTATTTATTTTTTTACTTTTTCTTATTTGATTGTATCAGCATTTGTTTTTAATTTGATATCAACTTCTTTTAGTTGTGTTTGGAAGCAAGCTCTTTTCACTAAATAAGCTTTTGAATTAAAGGCAAAAGTGAAATACTTGGCTGTACAACTATGGGCAATGAACGCGTAAAATTACTAGTTTAACCAATATGTTTTTAGTAAAGCTGTTTCCTGTAAGTATATTTTACACAAATATGTGAAACATTAACGTTAAAAGACAAAGTAGCTAGAGGTTCCACAGTGGGGTCGTAAATTTCAGTGTGTCCAACATAAACATACATGTTTACACGGCCATTGTGGGGTCAAAGTTAATTTATTTCTTTAAGTTACGTCCGAAGAGCCACTCGGTCTTGCTTAACTAACGAACAACAGTAAAAGGAAACCTACAGAAGCTTCATTACTGCGCAATGCTAAAGTACTCTGCTGTCACGCTAAAAAACGGAAAGAGCGTATTCTCCCAATCTTATAGGCACTTGTACTTCGCTAGTCGAGCAAAATTGTGACCCAAGAAACGGCTTAATTTTAATGAAATTTTAGCATCACCATCAGGTTTTTAGATGGTACCCTGTGAGGTATCTAAACTGTTTTGATCTGTTTGGTCTTTACCTTCGCTTTTGTCCCTACTTATTTGTGTGCTCTCATATCAAAGCAAAGCGGCGGCCTAGTGGAGAGCAGTGGTGACCCAGTGGTAACAGCCGCGACGAGTTGTAGGTAGGTTGTAGGTCGTTGGTTTGATCCCAGACAGGCACTTATTTACTTTGTGTAAATTATTTCATCACCACTGCTCTCAAAAACGGTGAAGGAAACATCGTAAGGAAACCGGCATGTCCTAGAACCAACCATTCGAAGACATGAAACATATACCAACCCGCACTGGGCCCGCGTGGTGGATTACGGCCTGACATCAAAAGCTGTTAAGAGTCAACCTTCTGTATATCCCTTTTCTAGTGTCACCAATATTTCGCGTCCGTTCATTTAGGCGCATTGTCACTTGTGTCCAGCCACTTACACATAAAGTCGGTAACTGGTTGGGCGTTAAACATTTTTGTAAGGTAACTTAAGGGGCTGACATCAGAGGGGCAATTCCCGTATTTTTAAGAACGTTCGCATTCTAATCTCAGTGTCAATCTGTCAAAAATTGTATAGCGCTTACCTACATTTTTGAGATTAGACGGTCGCTGAGATGAGATTGCGACTTGAATTTGAACGTTTTTAATTACGGGAATTGGCCTTCAGCTAAAGAGCGGTCACTGTCGGACTGCATAGAAAAGAAAGAGACTGAAGCGCGATGACACAAAGCTGGTAATTTATTGCAAAATATGAAGCAATTCTATAATTACAAAAAATCTATTGATTGGACTAAACAATGAAAACACTGGTGCCGATTCCCTTGTTCACAAACTAAACTAAATTTAAGTTGAGTGCATCTTTTTCTTTCTATTTCATTATGAAAAGGACAGAAGATAAATATTAGTAATTTTAGTTTAGTCCTGTCAAATTAGTCAGCACCTGACGTAATTTTATGTAATTTTAGTAGTGAACTTTTTAATCACGTCTAAACTTGTATGGAGTAGTGTCAGGCGCTGATTAATTTGACAGGACTAAACTAAAATTTATCTTCTGTCCTTTTCTTAATGAAATAGAAAGAAAAAGATGCACTCAACTTAAATTTAGTTTATTTTGTGAACAAAGGAATCGGCACCAATATCAAGTTAATATGTTGCTTAAAGAAAAATCTGAAAAAAGAAAACAGAATGATTGCATGTAGGTATATTAGTATGGTTATTAATCGTTAAAAGAAATTTTTAGAGGTATCTTTGAGACTTTTTCATAACAAACCAAATTAGTTGTATTATGTTTTCAACACACTATATAACTAGTATATATCCTGAAGAATATCATATATTTTTCAGATTTTTTTTAATGCAGTGTATCATTTACTTTTACGCATTATAAAACTTGCATTTAGGTCATGTATACCCCTTAAATGGAAGGTGTCGCGATAAGATTTAGGTAGTCAGCCTGAGAACTAACTCGCTAGGTTTTGCAGTAAACTTGATTGGTTTGAGAGTGATTTGGACAGTGGTTTCTCTTGTTCAAAATGACAGAAATTATATGATAGAGAATGTATAATTATTTTCAGCCAGCGCTGTTAAAATGTTTTGTTTAAATGATAAATTATAAATGGTACATAAATGATTTTATTTCTGTAAGTCTGTAGGTTTGCACAAACACTTTTACACGCCAATCATATTTTAAAAACTAAATGAGGTAGGCGGCTCTGAAAAGGAAGGCCGAAACAAACTCAGAGGTCACGGTCTTTTTTAAAGTCCAGACATGATATTGGTCACATCATGCAAAGATCATATAGGTTGGTGTCTGAAATTGTCTTTTGAGCGAAAAGCCCACAGATTGAGTGGACCTGTCCAGTCAGTGCATGCATGTGTCAATCGTGCAGCTCAACTCCGAACATAAGGAGCTCAACGATTCGACGAACGATATAATTAAGATTAGGGATTACAAATTAGGACGCACCTTACATTTATTAAATAGGAACTATGAAATGAAATGAAATGTTTATTTCTGTAAGTAGATATTTTAAGACACTTTTACACGTCAATATTTTAAAACTAGATGGCGCCGGCATTTCCTAGTTGACTGATCCCTGAGAAGAAATTCTGAAACAAACTCAGAGGTCATGGTCTCTTTTAAAGTCCAAACATTGTATTATTAGGATATTATGTGAGTCTAACAATGCAGGGCCATGTCTGGAAGGCTGCAGCTTCCGAGGACCGTCACACGTTTCTAATTCGGTATGGTTCCATCTCCGTTTCCTGTAACGTTGAAAGATCTGTGATTTATATCAATGAAATAATCTAACATCAATGTTTCAACATGCCTTTGATGAGGACAATATTCAGTACCTGCCAACTGTTGCCAGCCTGCTGGTCTGATCTAAACTCTGATTTTTAATTTGGTAGACCAACATATATACTCAATACTCAATACTTTATTGCATTCCACATGTAAACTTAGGTGGTAAACTTAAAATTAGATCACATGGACCCTGTCGGGCACAGCAAAATAAGTGAGTTAGGAGAGAGGAAGCACTTTTAATTTATAATTATAAAATAGTAGGTGGGTACTTTCTAAGAAAAATTAACAGTATAAAATATAAGTAAATAGGTATTTATAAGAGAGATGATGAGATGATTTTAAATTTTCGTCTAGGTACTAAAATTATGACTTTATAAATCTATCGTTTAGATATTCATTAAGCGAATAGTAGCTTTTATTAATAAAAAAATGTCTAAGTTTTTTTAAAAATATGTGAATTTTTTCTTCTTTTTTATTGAACATGACAGCTGCGATCGAATAACTACAACGTGTCGTTTTGCATCCTCGTCAAATTTCAGGAGGCTGTTATGAAAGACATAAATAATCAAATAAAATTACGATCCTGCTCAATAATTAATACATACTTGTTTTTTTAGGTATTTAGTTTGACAGTATTTCAGAATACTCCACTTTAAAAAAAAAAAAAAATACAAAATCGCCCCATTGCGTATGCGGTAGGCAGTGTCGTACGACTATGTCGCTGTGTGCATGCGTTACAGTTACAGCGCAGTTACAGGGCGGTATCACACGGGCCCTACACATGCCGATTTCCGAAAAATACAAAAAATAAAAATAAATACCTACTTATTTTATTATTGATTCGTGTCGAGAATCATTAGCATAGTTACCTCCTCGAATTTGACGAGGATGCAAAACAACACCTTGTATAAGCGATTCGTTTTCAGTTCAAAGATGGCAAAACTGTCAATGTGTAGCTGTAGAATATGTTTAGCTGACTGATGTAAAAGGTCAACAGCTGTCATTTTGGTCTAGCAATTTATAAATCAGAGTTAAGTAAAATTTAAACAAACGACTTTAAATTAGTCAGACGTGACCTCCTTATCCCATCACAAAAAATAACCTAAAAATTAAATTATGTCATAACCTCACAAGCAGGGGCGTTGCACATTTCTTTGTTTATTGTTGAATAGTCATTATATGTAAATAGTGAAGTCGTGATGATGGGCAGCATGATAGTGACGAAGCATGTTTCGCAAGCACACGGAATGATAATTGTCTATGCTCGGAGACTCGGCACCCGTGGGTTGGGCGCACCTGCCTATCTTTCTCGGTAGACGTAAACCCGTAGAGATTCCCATGGCAGATATAACTAGATTTAATATTTCATAAACGTGATTTTTTAAACGTGCTCTCATGAATTTTTATTTTTATGGTTTTACTTTGCTTGGGCTAGTGGAAACGTATCAAAGAAGTAACTTTTATGTTGGTTGGTGCTCGTGAAAACATTACTTACCTAATAAAGCCTAAATAAAAAACATCATTATTTTTTTATAAGTGAAGTGGAGCATTGTTATTATCTTTGGCACAAATAGTCTGTCGACGAAAAAAATAATTCAACTCCGTGAAATACTATCTAATGTGCGTTATCGTCTAATTAACAATGTATTTATAAGACCATCGTTCGAACTCTGTTGTCTTACGATGTGACCAATTCGCGCAAATTCAGATGTATGAAAACTGCACTAGAATTCACCTAACTGAACTATCCAACGTACATTTTGGTGCACAATGTCAAGCTCTAAGTAGTAGAAAATGTCAAAGATGTATGCCTTTTATAGCCTTAAATCGCATCTGTCCTCACGAATGTCGTACTAAAACTACTTTCATTGCACTGAACTTGAACGTAGTGTGAACTAAAACTGTACGGAGTTTGCACTGTGGTTGGCAATGACCTATAAATATACTTGTAATTTCCCGAGTGGCACTTTACTTGCACTAGTGTTGCACTCGTACAGTACTAGAATAGAACTGTTAAACATGCACTAGGATATTAGTAGGTATTTGTATTGATAGCTGAATATGACGAACTCGAGTACAATAAGCGCGTTGATAACAAATCATTAGTCATGCATACGACATATCAATAATCGATTTATCTCTACGCAATTAATTTGTATCGAATCAATTGTGATGCGTTATCGTTTTGATAAGTCTGATGTCGCCACATATAAGAGTGTGTAAATCAGTCTAGGTCCCATGAGATGTCAGGAATAAAAAGTGATACACAATATTGTCTAACATTGAAGTTGTCACAGATCATTAATGATGAGAATGAATGAGTGACCATAAATTATCCGTCAACGGCCACAGTTGTGTTAAAATTCTAATGTGTCTAGACGTAGGAATCAAGATTATTGTTCCAATTATGACATTGCGGAAGTCGAAGTTCCTGAACAGTTTGCGTTTTCCGGTACCCTAATAAGGAATTATATAAACTAAGAAATGATTAGCAGTATGACCAGCCTATAAAGTTCTTACTAATGGGACACAGGCCTCTTCGCTGGGAAATGGAGTGAGCCGTTATCCACCATGCGGGCCCAGTACGGGTTGGTGTGGATGAGTCGATAAGTGAGCCCGATAAGTAATTATCAAACAGGAGCTGTGGAGTCACTCACACATGGTACTTTTAAAACTCAGAATAAACTGACCTCTATAAACTAAAGGGGAATGCCAAAAAAACGCTTGAAATTAACAGAAACTACTAATAGTCCTTAATTCTATTTAGAATAAAATATGTATAATTAAATAATTCTCAAGTTTGTAAACCTAGGGTGAAAATATCATGATCAGTAAAATATTTAACTTGATATCCGTCTAATCCATCTTATTTTTTTGTTGGAGGTTAGTGTTTATTTGACATGAGTAATCGACATTCAGCCAAACAGGAATCGACAAATAATCCACGAACTATTTTATAGAGTTATTGCACAGTAGCCATGAATTAAATATAATTCGACCTATTTCTACCGTAAATCTAATTAAAATAATCTAAGTATGCGTGGCAATATTAATTAATCAATTGTTTTCAAAATGGAAAACGTATCGTAGGCTGTATGAATCATATTTACTTTGCCTTACTGACAGTTTGACATTACTGCATTTCAGTTTTTCGATTGATTACTTACTTGATCGATTCATGGTTTTGCGTTTGCGACTTGAGTTATATACAGATTGCTTTTTAGGATATTCAACGAGAGCTGTGGCCATTTTTTAAGGATTTTGATTTTACTTCTGCACACGTTACCCATTTTTCAACACGGACTTTTGGACCCACCTAAACGACGACTCGGCTTTTTGACGACGGACCTGAACCAGTTTTAATTGCTCTCTGGATATTGCAATCGTAACAGTGCAAAATGATGAAGTACGTTGTTTAATACAGGCATGGATAACACCACAAGCTGTAAGTATTGAGATTCCCTAGTTTTCTAGCCTATTTATATGACTTGACCTTGACATAACCTATATTTTAGAAAAATGGTTGGAACTGGCTTCCACCTACCTTTTTGATAATTATTGAAATTGTATTGCATTCCCTACGATTTGTAGTGCAATTTGGCGTATATTTCATTGTTGTTCATTTCAAGCATTTTTTTGTGTGGTCGATGGGCATTCCCCTTTACCTAGAAATTTGTCACCTCTGTTAGTTGTCAATAAAAACAAAACCAACCAACTGCAGTCTTTGAGAGGCAGCATAGGCAAAAAAATATATCATCATCTGCCTAGCTTTGTGCCAATTATGTTGGGGTCGGCTTCCAGTCTCACCGGGTGCAGCTAAATACCAGTATGGTTGTCAGACTTTCGGGCTTCTGTCCCGTAACGACTGTCTAGGATCTACGAATGACAGCCGAGAACGTGCTTTCTGAGTCAGGGAGGGGTCTCGGTATGTCAAGATGGTCACCCATCCACGGACCAACCGCGGCAAGCGTAGCTTAATCTAATCAAACGACCCATAAGGCTGTTAGAACTTAGCCACGAGCAAAAAAATTAAAATCCAGAAGTGCACGCCTTATAAAGCTTATTTATTTTAATAAAATAATAAATCGTATAATTGTTTTGTAATATTGCAAGAAAAGTTCTTATATTTTGGTACACGACGTGTGTATCATAGTGAGTTTTAATAAATATTCTTTTTTTTTAAACTAGGTACGTAAACTAGGGTACTGATATGAAATACGGCACCAGTTCACCGATTTCGATATTTATTTATTATTTATCCTCCTACTGGAACGCCATTACAGCAATTACACCAACAGAGCAAAACATTACTTCACGTGCTGCTTTTTATCCATCCTGTGCGCGGTGGACATCGAACGGGTGGCAATGGATCACGCACGCTCACGCAGCGTCAAGACACTTCTCCATAGTTCTATAACTCCAACCATATTGCGCACATTCATTGCGATTTATTTGAGAATCAATTAATTTTCTAAATAAATACACAAAATTGATAAAAACTGAAAATTTTGATGTGTCGTCCTGTCTGACAGATGACATGACTAATGATATAAATATATATATATGAATTTTTTCGGGAGTTATCGTTGGTACTGGTTGGTACATACAAAATCAGCGCGTACAGACATCAAGACGTACACGTAAAAATTTTTTTCGAAACGTTTTTTAATCAAAGTAGCGTTTTTTAGAAAGTATAAGATGGTTTAATTTAAGTGTTTTCTCGAAGCACATCTACTCATATTATTGTGTAAGTGCAATATAGTTGTGATAGAGGCATTTGAAGATCACAAAATTGCTTGACCTTGACGAGTCGGGAGTAAAGCACTACCTCCACCGCTTTGCGTTATGAGGCTTGCAATAGGGTCGTCTAATTTAAAAGTTGGCGCAGACTGATAGCCTACCAGGAGTTGGCTGGCTTCCGATGGCAGGTGCCTGTTTAGCTTTACTTGGCTCCTCGTCCCTGGTCATTTGGCTCCGAAAGTTGGAAAGGACAGTTAGCAATATAATGTTGGCAAGAACGTCCTTTATGCTGCCTAATGGTTGACAGTTGTTGTTATCGTGAATGTTTTTTCTGAATTTACATGTAATACAGGCCAGTGGTTCTGGACAGGCTATTTATTAGGTGTTTACCAGGGTTATGGCTTTAAAAAAAAATACCACGGAAAAATAACCTTTTGTACATCTTTTCAGAGTATGTCAAAGTCAAAGCATTTATTTCAAATAGGCACAAAAAAGGCACTTTTGAACGTCAACATTTACATTACATTAAAATAGAATTGATTCTAGTCGACCCTTCCAAAAGGTAATTTCTTATGGAGAAGAATGTACAAGAAACTACACCGTTACCCATTCAAATGTGTTACATTCTTTTGTATACATTAATTATATATAATAATTATATGTATGTATGTAGCGATATTCCACAGGTGACAATAGACAACCTGATACTCAGTATACAACGCTGATGTAGACCCATCGCTAATGCCTTTGGAGATCCAACAGATTATGAAAAAATTGCCTGGAATGTTTTTTTTTTTATATTATCTGGACGTTAGTTTTTATATCTGAGAAAAACAGTTTTTTGCGTACCCTTTTAGATTTTCTTAATAAATAAAAAAACATACTTAAATATGACCTTTTGTTTAATCAAACCCAACCAAATAAAAAAACCAAATAAATATAATCTGTATTAAATTACGCTTCTATTGTTAAAAAATATGTTACCTACATAAAAAGTGTTAAAATTAAAGTAATTACTATGAATAGCCTTCTTCCCTAGACTTTGAAGAGTAGTGTAGTTTATATTGTAATGACTGTCACAATAGTTATTTATCCAACATGTGAGGAAAGTTCGTTTTTCCTATGAGTTTTGATTTTGAGTCTTGAGCGAACGAAGGATTGAAAAATAGAATCACGAGCGCAGCGAGTGATTATAAATTTCAATCCTGAGTAAGCGAAAGGCTCAACAAAATGAATAGCAAATGAACTTGCTCACATGTTGCATACAAAACTTTTCACCACTCCCAGCAAGAAAGTATTCAGTCGTCATAGGTAAATAAATTAAATAGTCACAAAGCAAATAATTAAAAATTAATCAATAAAATTATTTATTTTTTAAAATATCTTTAAAACTTAACATAAAAAAATCAGGCAAGGTTAGTTTCTGAACGGGATCATTATTTTGCTCACTGTTCAAACAGTGAGGAAAAACCAACTTTCCGCACTGTTTTCGTAGAGGAAAGACACTTCTTTCGTGCGGGAGTGGTGAAAATTGATTTCCTTGGTAGACATTCTTGACAGACTTGGTAGCCATTTCAAAATGTACGATGTTGTTGGAAGTCAATCAGGCGTTCTGAAAAGCAGTATGTTGAATACAATTAAGAAGTGATCCATAAGTTCTGTAAATGATTTTTTACTGTACTCCTAAGATAAACAATTAATTATTAGGTGCAACGCATAGCTTCTCGAGTCCCGAGTCAAAACCACCGCAATGAATCCTGGAATACCTATTTATTTGGCGACCGTCCTGCAATAACAGTTAATTTCGCTAATTCAAGCTCCAACATTAAACAAACGAGTGTTTAATTATAACAAATAATTATCTCGATATAAATAGCGACGTCATTATTCAGTTGTCGCCCACTCGGTGACGTTGTCGGCCGATAATCTTGCTCTACATGTGCTAATTAAGGGACATCTCCTTACACAATGATCCCGGCCGTCCGCTCAGAGAACATGAAGGGCACGCCATGCGAGCAAGTCTTTCTTCCCAGTCAATGACTGAGTACCAATACTATCACGTTGTACAGTAAGCTTTTAAAGTCTTTTCAATTTATATTTTGTTTTACTGCATTCTCTCAAAGATACTTTCGAATTTAGAACCATCCATTGCGGTTTCAGATTCCATTTTTAAAATCCATTTCGAGATGCGCGGGAGATGGTATTTGCATTCATTGGTAGGCACACATGTTGCGGTTCGGATCTGTTACTCAGGGGCAATTCAGTGATCGTCTCGTGATAATCGCGATCACGGGCGACTGACATTTCTTTTATTTTATCGCAAACGGTCGCCGTAAGATAAAACGGCAATAAATAATCTGGGTAAGACATGGTGGCTACGCATGCACGGTTGCGCTTTTCATGTGTATTGTGCGCGTAATTATGCCTTAAACAAGGTACGGTAAGGTTTATTTATGGTATTGATCGCAATAGTCAGGGTAATCGATTGTTACTGGTCAGTGATCAGTACAATGCGTTAATTTAAATGGTGTTCGATTGATAATAATGACCTAGGCTGTAAACGATTTGTGCCTCAGTGATTTCTTTGTTTTATGTACATTTTTATCAGGGAAATGGAATTCGCTGCCGCTATTCAAAATAAGAGTTCCTATTAGTTAACTTTGTTAGACGTCATTTGAATTTCAATACAAAGGAATATTTGTATTGATCTCAACACACTTTTGCGATCATCATTGGCAAAACATAGACACACTTCCTTTCGTCCGTAACGAAAAAAGAACAAAAAGCTCCATTGATAAATAGAGTTATGCAGTTTGTGTTATCTTTCAATCTCTAGACGATAGATATAAATATTCCATATGTGTTCGCACAACATGTTTCGAGAAATCTTTTTGACGGAAAATATCGGTAACACAATAACTTTGTATACAAAACAAATAGGACATTATGCGCGACGCACCTCCTCTGTCGCGTCTTATTCTTGTGAATCTTAAGCTGGGCCTCGAAACCGGTGGACATCAATACTGATTTTTTGTGGAATTGTCTCACGTACGACGATTTCTTGTAAGTTTGTAACTCTCTGATATTGGTATTGATGTGGTCAATGGGTGTTCCTGTAGGTGTTGTATTAAACATTAGCTACGTAAAACGACCTAATGGGTACCGACTTCTACTTAGATCCACGCAAAAAATACGTTTTTTTTTAAACGAATCATACCTACTTGATCAAGAGATGTGATTGCCAATGTTGTGCAAGTTGGGAAAGGCTTATCTCCGAAAGTGGACTGCGATACGCTGTATTATTTGAGGCAAACAAACGCTAAAATGGAAAACCAAACTGGAAGATTTGACAAGTTATTTTCCTACAAAGTTATTCACTGAATTGATCAGAAACATCATTATTTTTTATTTATCTTTCAGGAACAATTAATATTGTGTTGGAAATCATTAAAATTATATAACTAACACATTAATAATATAATAAAACATAGAAAAAAAAATTACATTACAAGCTCTACATACTAATGTTACCCAGTATCTCATTAACTAAAATATGGAGTTTTTAAAACGTGGATATGTCGTCGTCTATCGAATGCACACATTTCCCCAATAGGAACGCTTTAATAAGTCTTGAGATTGATGTAATTTACAAAACTGCTTCAAGTCTATTTTTAACTAACGCTCTGCAACAACCAAACTGAAACCAACAAACAAACTGAAAGTTAAAACCCTAAATCGCGCTTTTATTTAGGCATTATTTTAAGTGTTGCTGTAAGTAAAAACGGGCATAAGTTTACTTCTTCATTGCAAGCCCCACTGCCATTACTTATTCTGTGCCGCTACCCATCCTCCGCTATCCTAGAAGCCTTTGCTGGTCCCGATCCCTATTCCCGTCACGTGTTTCCTACAGGATGTGTTACTGATAGGCTCGCGATACACGAATTGAACGAGTTTGAGCCTCCTCGACTCCCCAACAACGCACATCTAACTGTATTTACGCCAGCAAATATGCATTATTTTATTTTTTACGTCCTTTTATGGCCTTTTTGTATGCGGACTATGTCCTAGCGTCATCTGTTTCTTCCCAACTTTTAAATTGTGGGGGAGACAAAGTGGTTTCGGGAAGTTATTGGGACTACATATGGTGTTGTTTAAAGTATTGATATTGCATAGGCAGTGTGCATGTAAAGTTGGAGTTTTGTTCTTTATTCAAAGAGTTGTTTAGAAATAATAGTAGCTGAAGAAATATAAAAATCAGTTTTTAATATTTAAGTTTTATTAGCAGTACACAAGCGGTCTATATTTTCTGGATTTACTGTATACCTCTGCTAGTCGAAACATGAAGTCAAAACTATTTATTCTACATAAAGAATTTTATCGAACATCGCTTGCGATAGAGATGACGTTATTCACTTCGCGTAAGTCAATCTTTTTCTTTGTAACCGAGGAACGATAGCTTTACTTTGTTTTCATTTTTCATAGAACAGCTTTCGAAGGGTTTTCTGTTCTTTAAAACATGAGGTGAGTTGCGACTAAGTTCCTTAAACATGAATTGGAATAGCTTATGGTAGGTAAGAGTACCTACTAAATATGTCGGGGACTGAGTGTAGAAGGAAACATTTAGTCAGAAAGTGATCTTTTGTTATAGGAAGTAAATCAAAGAAATATTTAATTTTTGCGTTTATTTTTTCGTCGTCGTGATGGCTCAGAGGTTAAGGCCTCGCCTCTCATGCACGAGGTTGTGGGTTCAGATCCGGCCAAGTACCAATGTGACTTTTTCAATTAATATGTACCCACTTTCTGAGTTTATCTTGGACATTGGGACGACCCAACACAAGCATTATTACATGCTTCCTGGGCAGTTCCGGCAACTAAATAGTATTGTATAAGCAAAGTTAAAGAAATAAACTATTTTTTTTTTATTACTCAGTGAGGGAACCTAGACTTATACTTAATATAAGTAAGTCTGAAATCGCCAACTTGTCTTGATCAAGCATGGTGATCAATGCTCGTGCCTTCTCTCTATGAGAAGCCTTTGTACTGCAGTGGAACATTAATAGGCTGGTATTATTATTTTTATTTTGTTATACCTCTATTATACTAGAATACTAATTAAAATCAATCAAACCTACATAAAATTAAAACATTCATAGATTATTTGAATTTTTTCTCACAATGTGTCACTTGTCGTTTGCTTACAAAGTCGTCAAAGCCAACCGTCCAATCTAAATCTAATTTTTTGTTGCTCAATCAATATAATTATTGAACATAACTTTAATTGAACATTAATAATCACCGTCACGCTACTGAGATATGCATAACGAATAGCTTTACAGTCAAACGTCAAATGACGTCAATCAAAATGGCCGATTTCGAATTGTCACTTGTAATCTGTCCGGCGATCTTCTAATCCATCGGCCCCTTTGACGTTCAATTACAATCTTCTTATAACTCGAACAGATCGGATTAAACTAAAAGGCTGTTATGTAGACACGGCCTAACGTGATTCGAGTGTCAATGTTAATCGAAGAAGGCTTAGAGATTTGTGTTCGGGAAATTATTTTCATTGCGTTCCTTACTGTTGCAGTGTAAAATAATGAGTTTAAAAAAAAAAGATTTGTGTCTTAAAATTAACTATATTTGTTTGTTGCTAGGTGTTAAACAATTTTTCTAAACAGGAAAAAAAGATAAATTAAAGCTTACATAGAACATACCGTTTTATCTGTCAATTTGACAGATACACTAATTGATATTTTGGAAGCTCAACAATTATTCCAAAATCCTAATTAAACACAGACGTTAAGGGACTACTTTTAATAAAGGAACAAACTTTACCTCTTTACTTATTTCTTTGTTCAAAAGTTATTAGAGACAAACAATGATGTCAGGAAAAGTAGTTTGGCCTTATTTGCATACGGTATATTTTTAGCCTAGCGCATCCTCTTAACTTTCAAAACGTAGCCGGCTTTTAAATTCGTTGAGCTATTATTTGCTCCAGACGTTAAGGGACTACTTTTAATAAAGGAACAAACTTTACCTCTTTACTTATTTCTTTGTTCAAAAGTTATTAGAGACAAACAATGATGTCAGGAAAAGTAGTTTGGCCTTATTTGCATACGGTATATTTTTAGCCTAGCGCATCCTCTTAACTTTCAAAACGTAGCCGGCTTTTAAATTCGTTGAGCTATTATTTGCTCCATGTTTTTAAGCGAAATAAGCTCCGCCTTGATGATGTTCTGTACGGTCATAATAGCCCACAAAATAAACAAAATTAATTTATCAGTAAGTATTTGAGTATTAAATCAAAATAAGCGTTACAATGACGAAGGTCTTGTTAACCTTTAAGTTAAGCGGCTTTTGACGTCAAAATATTTTTCTGGGGAAATATACAGGCTGTTTATATTGGGCGCATTGCATTGTTGTTGCAAAGTGACTTTGTGAGTTCTATTGTGAGGAAGAAACGAATAAAATGCTGCTATTTATACCTTTAACGGACATTACAATTCTTAGTTACCAGACATCAACAAATACTTATAGGAACCTATATAATATGTATACATTTGTAGGTAACTGCGTGTATACTGCTATTAGTTACCAAGTAAGCCAAGGTTATCAGGATGAACCCCTATCAGTATTACATTACAGATTGTAAACACATATGTACAATACGTTATTGTGAATTGTTACTTCGCATACATGAAAATTGATATCAAAACTCTTTGTGGAAAATCCAGTCACCTCTCCAATATTGCTTTTAATAAAAAACATGCTAAGTTCCAAACTTCTGAATTCAAAATTGGAGAACAAGTCACTAAACATAAAAACAGTTGAACATCTCAGCTTCGTAAAAAAAAATCTTGTAGAAAATTCTCATTAGAAACAAGAAAGTTTCTTTAGTGATTTAATACAAATACCCTGTATACGCATCGGTCTATACCGTCGACCGGCAAGAATTCAAGATGCTATCACAGTACCGGGAGCTTAGAATTTTATGTGACTTATTGTGTAATAAATAAAATGTACCGTTGCACAGACACCTACATACGTCATCGGAACTACGTAATGATCACTATGAACTGTTATACGATCTTTTGTCCGTTAATGACGTTAAATTAGATTTGGTAGATGTGCCGGATAGATATGTTATTCGCAAGTGGGTTGGGAGGACATTATTCTTTATTATAATGGCTCGTTTATATTAGGGGATAACAAACGACTGTGTGATGGCTCCGAGCCAGATAAAGCAATGAGCTTGATATTTGAAGAGGTAGAATAGATGCAAAAGGATTGAACCGTGTGTTATGGTGCAAGTAAAAGGACGTCTTTTGAAAGCAGTGAACTGCGGGAAACTGTTCTTCTTTCAAACAAAAAGATGATAAAACTTTTAGTTATGAAATTAGGTTAAAACCTAGTTTCCTACCAGTCGTTTTGGAAACCAATATTAATGCTAGATCTAGATCAATTGGTTTTGCATGTAGCTAATTGACTGAATTGCAAATAATTTGGGTGGGATTTTGATGACATTTCTCCAAAAGAAGATCCGTACGAAGAATAAGGAGATATAGAAGGTAAAAGGCCTTCTCCGCGTATGTTAACAATTCGAAATCACAAATATTCAAACACAATATAAGTAACCAGCTAGAGTTAGAATTTAATACGACGCCATAATAATGAAGTGTTGCGTGAAAGAGCTTACAGTTGTGTTTTGTTTTTCTTAAAGCCCTCACATTTACTATATTTTCACTGTTCCCTAGTATTTCTTGAAGTCACAACAGCAATAAAATAGCGGGTTTAACTATATCACAATAGTACAAACATGTCAGGTTCTTAGTGGCCCGCCTACGAACGAACACAGATCGGTTTTCCTCGGCTTACATATATAACTTAGGGTCTTATAGTTTAGCTTCAGTTAGGACACGTTCTGAGTTTCTTTTGTATTTCAGCATTGAAATATTGAAGAATTTCATATGACGAAGTAGTAAATTTAGTTTTTTCCCAATTATAGTAGTCCAAGCTAAAGATTATATTGCAAATATTGGGTGGTAACATAAAAACCTGAACAGAATAAAGAGCTTACTGCAAAAAAAATAATGAACTTATGGAATAAAATTCAATTTGCATTCTAAAAATAATTGGACAACATCCGCATCTCTGTGGACATGATAATTTTACACGAAGCGTTTTAATTCAAAATACGTTCATGGACCAAAGATGATACTCAAAGAGTAAGCGTGAAACCGAGAAGACAGTCCCATAGTCCCGAACGTTTAAAGTCGACAGATGAGATGTCAGCAGAAAATTGGATTTCGTAAAATAAATATGTCGCATTCACTTTGAATTAACTGCAGCTCCCACAAATTGAACCATATCACCAAACACACAGGGAAGAATTTCAATTGTTGAGCACTTCCATGAAGATTTGTCGAAAAGTTAATTTTAAGTGCGAATTTTGTGCTCACAAAAGGTTTTTGTCCACTATTGACGAGTAATGCATTTTGTTGCAAAAAGTTATTATTCTTCCTTTAGAGACGCGATTATTATTTTACGACAGCTGAGACCTCGAAACGCATACCTTGTTACATATTTGAATGACACTTTCCAGTTTTTAATTTAAACGTGGCATCGCCAAATTGAGACGAAAGCTCTTAATCCTTTTGTTTCCTTTTGTTCAAACGTTACCTAATCCTGTAAACCTGTGCCTTTGATGTGTCGTCGCCATTGTAACCGAGTTTCGTCGTTAATTGTTCCTAATTCCACGTCTTTATCCACCTCATTCATCTAGTTACTTTTACTTTAAGTTAAATCTGTTTTCTTAACTTTCAATTGATGCTCTGATATTTTAATCTCCTCAAGATTTTCTTTCAAGGTCTCGTTCGTCAAGCTCGTCGTTTAAGCTTCCTTCGAAGTTGGTGGATTTAGAATTACCCTCGTTGCCTATTTTAATATTCGGTCCCAGTGTCCGACTCAAATTACAGTGGACGAAGTTAATTAAGTTTGTTTTACGACTATTAAGGTAATTAGGGAGAGGCAGGATAATATAATTATTTATGTAAATAACTATTACGGGTCACGGCTCACGGCCCATATAGTTTTGAATGTTAACGTCGCCTGTCGCTTTACACAGGGTATTTTACGAGGATATAAGGTATAGGTACGCTAATAAGCATCTCACGTGACGCTGTAAGCTGCTCGAGGTGTGGTCTGAATTTCGCACGGCTTTGATGATGGCCCTTCGAAACGTTTTAGTGTCCCCAATCGGCTTTCGTAGATATCCGCTAAGTGACCGAAAGAATGCACACAGAGCTAATAAAACTGGATCTTACGAAACTCGAAGCTTTTAATACGGAAATAATGTCGTGCGCCCACGCGCGCCATCCTAAAATACGGATTCCCGACTTGTAAACTTGTGTAGCGTAACTCTTTAATATGAAAGCGATTAATATGTCTAATATTTTAGTTTTTGTCTATGATGATTTATAATTTCCTCGCTTTTATGTTGTTTGTGTGCAATATTTGGTATTCTGACTTTAATCCATTGATTTACCGCGGCCCAAATAGTTTGTTTACGTTTTAGGGCTTTACTTTGAATCGATTACTTTGCTTATTTTGCTAAATAAAAGAAATAGTAGACAACACAGATATGGCCGGAGAATGTGTGGCATGCGTGTTTCTGTAGCAATTAAAAACAAAAGTAAATCACCAGAGTGGCCGATACAGTCTATACATCCTTAATCATTTCGAAATTCATTCGTTAACTTTGTGGAATTGTCTTTTTATTATGGTAGTGATTTATTTGACAGGCAATACAAGCCGAAGAGGCCAATAAATGTATCGAGTCAGTCCCGACCCTTGTTTTAAAAAGGTACACAGTCCATAAAATGAATATTAAAAGTATAAGAATTGACAGTTGTACGAGAACTTAATATATTCCACTAACTTACGTATTTAATATGGTTAACTTGAAAAATATTTTTTTACATACTGATATGGGCAGTATTTAACGTGCTAATATATTTTTGAGTGACATTACGGTGTATTAAGGGAGAGGGCCCGATAAAGTGAACTCTATACTTATGAAAATATGTGTAGGTATTGCAAAATAATGGTCGGAGATTGAATTTCCCAGCAGGAAGTCTTTAAGGACGTTGCATATGATCAGGGATACGTTTATATTAAAGTTTTTATTTGATTGGACGTAACGATCGCCGACAAAGAGACTGCTTTTGATTACTAAAATTAATTTCGTGGTATTCGTGTCAGCCTGTTAGTGCCTTAATTACCTAACTACCTGCATGAACTACAAGAGGTCGTGATGATAACATTTTAAAATTAATTTTTATACTGGCCTTATACAATACATTACAATAATTATCCAAGTAGCATATCTATTTTTTATTCATTTAACCATTTATGTACACACATATATATAAACAGACAAGAAGAAAAGAACAGAAAAATAGGTAAGTACAAAGGTGATAATTATTTCTAAAGAAATCTCTTCCAACATACTTGCGATAGGAAAGTAGATAAAGAGATGTAGTAGCGTTTGTAAAAGAGAAAATAAATTCATAAAATCAAAAACAACCCATTTAATAAAAGAAAACAAATAATATGAGAATATACTTACATACAAAAATACAAACATACATAGGTACATACATACCTACTTCTAAAATAAATATCACTAGAATATTGATAGTTATAATCTAATTAAAATAATAAATACATACGCAATAGGACACACCGTTTACTAGATATAAGCCTAAGAAAAGAATAAAGATACAGTACTGTTTTTGCATCTGAAGTCGAGGTGTTGGTGTGAATTTTAGTTCATGACAACTAATTTAATTCCACACCTTTTCAATCGCGATTAATATGACGATGTGGGAAGATAGTCTTCATTCATTCTTCTTTTAAAAACTGCAACAGTTTGGCAGTCCCTATGTGAATATATGTGTTCTTAAACCTTTTTTTGTTGATATATTCATTCTTTTATTCTCTACGTAAAATTTATTACCTCAGACAACGACATAAAAATATCTATGCATCGAGGCAGACACAAACAAAATGCAAAAAGACCTTTGTTTTTTTACGAATAAGTAGGTATATGCATATTTTTTCAACGACCGCCTTCCGTTGTGCAACGACGCATTCTACGTCGAATACACCTTTATGCAAGGATGTGGCTACGTCATAAACATTCCATCATGTCGCACAAACTGAAAATAGCTTTCCAAAACAAACACTGTGTCTTTACCCTCGGTCTCTCTATGTTGATTATGTTCTTTATGACAGGCACAGAGGGGCGACACAGGACTCGTCTGTGCCCTTTCTGAGTTTCAACATAGACTTAGACATGCTTTAGTGTAGTCACAAGGTGACACACTACACAGATACTTTAACCCCTAGGTTTATAGTTTGGTGGAGGCGCCGATGAAAAGCATTCTTGATACAAAATCGAGCGGGAATTTAAGGAGCCTCCACGACTTTATGAACATTGAATTCTATTTTCAAATGTTTTCGTATGTGTGAGTGAGCTTGGACCACAAATGTAGGGACTTAGTTCCTGTATAGGATGTATTGTGGTATAGTCGAATTTGCAGCGGTATAAAACAAAACCAACGTTGTGCCGTCGCGGTCGCGTGTTTCCGTTTCCTTCCACTAACTCGCCGCAGAGTTCCGTCTATTGCATCGTGCGATGCATGCTGATGCGGTCTACCTGGCTATCTTGATGTAAATCTATTATTAGCTTTATTGGCTGGATGGATTTGATTGCGGATCTGTGTGGATTATCTTTGTTTACTTAAGTGTTAGGAGTGGGATAATAGTTTGCTTTACGTCTTGCGGAAGCGGCTTTGATGATTCTTGTTTGAACGATCAATGAGTGCAAAGCTTCAAACTTTATATCCGTGGAATTGCTCAACTTTAGGTAGTTGCTTATAGAAATTCTCTCTCACTTCTCGAACGTAAAATTGTTAGAAAATTACAAACCGAGCAATTCTCAACTTTTATGATCTAGTTACTTCTATATCATGTCAATATCAACATGATATTATGCAAATAATGTGTGCAACAAATAACTACAACATTTGTGTCACCCTTCATTAGATGAAACAATTCAGAGACGAATCTTCAAGGCACCCGACTGACTGGTTGGTGCAGTTGGTAGCGACCCTGCCTTCTGAGCCGCTGGTCCCGGGTTCGATCCCCGGACAAGTCAAACATTTGTGTGCATGAACAGGTCTGTTTGACCTGTGTCTGGGTGTGTATATGTATATCAGTCATCAGGTTACCGTAGTACAGGCTCTTCCTAGTTCGGGACCTAAAGACCTTGTGTGGATGTTGTCTCATATTCGACTAATACTTCGGACAAGGTTACAAGCTCAATCAATGCAAAATCTCGATTCCAACTAGAATTATCATCCTTACGTCACTAGTACCATCATTCGATTAGAATCGTGCATTTGGTCCCGACTCTAATTATAATCGAACAAGAAAAACATGCAATAAAACATTCTGCATGCGTGCATTATTAGTCTATGATTATTCGAAAGTACCAATGCTACAGCTGATGGATAGAACGAGGTAACGAAATCGAAAACTACATCTATGAGCTACTTTCGCCGACCTTGAGGAGTTATTGAAAGCTGTATGTCTAATTGTGTGTTGTGCAATCTTGATTGTGAACAATCAAAACAGGGTTGCTTAATTTATTAGGCGAGTAGGCTGCCATCCATTTAGATGTTTGAAACCTGTGTTTTTTATTTAATAAATTTAATTTCACCATGTTTTTTTTGTATTTTAACTTTATTGTCACTAAATGCAATGCATTTAATATTTTTTTCTAATAACTAGGTAAATCTCGATTTTCTTAATCTTAATCCTAATAAAAATCTAGTTGTTTATATTTTAATAAAATAGAAGTAAATGAAAGTACCTATTCAGTATTCTTTTATTTGTTTTACCCTTTTGTCGGATCTGCGAAAATCTTTAAGGGTAATGCGTAGTTTAATGATACGAAGATATTACTTTTTCGAATAAAATACCAATCTACCACAATTATAATGTTTACTGTCTCGTATACTCATTATGATTCACATTATGATTGGTAGACTGTGAATGTGATGAACTATAAAATTAAAACATCACTTTTAAGTGCTTTGCAATAAGCGTTGAAAGTTTTATAGGATTACACATTTAATGCTGATTAGGAATTCCATTTAATGATCATGAGGTGGCCGCTTAGTGTGTAAAATCTATATCAAGAAGATAAACAAAATAATAGAAAAAAATTACTGTCGATCGTATTAGTTTAACACAAACAGTCAATCAGCCTAGCCTTGTCCCAACTATGTATGTTGGAGTTGGCTTCCAGTCTAACCGGATGCAGCTGAATACCAGTATTTACATGGAGCCACCACCCAGTTACTGGGTAACACGATACCCATTGGTATGTCTGGTTGTCAGACTTTTCATAATAATTTAACCCACTAATGCGAAACATAAGAAAGATGAAGAAGAAGAAGAAGATGTAAATAGGATAAGAGACAATTATGTATAACTAAGGAAATCCTGAATCTTGATGATGTAATAAATTGTACTATTGGCTCGGGGCCTATAAACCTAGAAGGCAGTGCCAATCATATTAACATCGAAGAAAAATTGCCTAGAAATATAAATTAAAAAAATAATTTCGAACCGAAGCTCGAAAGCGATTAAAGCGCGCTTTAATTACGGACATGTTTGCTAACTACTTTTAATTGTAGGTGGAATCGAATCGTGATTTTATAATGAAGTAGTATTCGAATATACAGCAAATGTTGATGGGTAGAAAAAAGTTTGCTAATGCCACACCCTGTGCATATTTTGAGGACCGTCTAGACTCGACTGTTGATTTGATTATGATGATTGACGCTTAATTTAAATATTTGCGGTCGCGTTTTCTTAATTATTTTATCTGTCTTACAGACACGTGTTTGGGTCGTGGTTTTAGTCAGAATTTTTGGCAACGCCAGTTTTTATGGAGAAAACGTAGGAAACGGAATTCGAAGTGACGTCCCCTAATTTTGGCGCGGTGTTGTGCTGCGGGAAGTGTTCTGGTAAAAAGTTCTGAAGTAAAATACTGCAAACAAAGTGCAGATTTTTTGATGAAATATTTCTAGAATGCATAACCGTAATACAGAATCAGAATGCTTTATTTGTAAACATAGGTCAAATTACAATAGTGTGCGAGATGTTACAGGTAGGTAGATCCTCTATGTTTTGCCCAGAGGCGTACAAATATATTAAATTAACATTGTCGAATTTTTTACTTTTAATGAAAATAGAATTAATGTCAATAAATGTCATAGGTTATGTGTCATAATAATGCCAATGTCAAATAAAATACATAGGTATTGATATCAAAATATTTAAGCTATCATTTAAATAGTTATTTATTAAAGTTGCTGCCTTATGGGATTCTTATAAGCCTATATATATATATATATATATATATATTATCTCTGCTTTTCCACTTGAATTATAAAGAGTATAATCTTACGAGAGCCCTAACCCAACTAGACCTTGGAACCCCAGTAGGCTTCTTATAGGTTAAGCACCCATGGGTACTTCAAGGTCCCATTATATCAATTGTTGTATAATTCTCTTTAAGTGGAATGCAAAGATATAAATCGTGCGCCATTACGACGCTTTTAAGGTTATATTTAAAATAAATAAGTAGGTAATACAAAATAATGATTATATTTTCAGTACACGAAGAAGAAAAAGTGAAGGGCGCAGGTTTCGTAACGTCACGAGTTCAAATATGGTTCATTCATTACCTCAGGCAAGTATTTGTTGCAGTTTTTCCTTATTTATTCATTTTTAAGGATTTCCGGTTTCCGCGAGCAGACCAGCAATCTGTTTCAAGCGTTCGTGTCACTTTATAAAAAAACATGGCGGATTTTAGGCCTAGAATCTTTTTTGTAGGATCATTTTGGTACTAATTTCTAAACCAAAAATATCCAACTACAAAGTTATATCTGCTGTTTGATTTCCCAAAATAAACGGTAATTGAAATGTTCACAAAACCCTAAAGTCCATTCATTATAGATTGAAACTAACAAAGGGAGAGTTCTACTTCCCCTCAAAGTTCGATATATCACGAGTGACAGCCCACAGAATCGACATAATTAAGTGACTTCAAAGTGAGATAGTGTACACGGTCGAATGAACTGTCCAGGACAATTTGGCCGACGAGACGGAAATACACCGGGGTAAAGGAATCGGCGAAAGAGTGTTAAATACTGCAACCGGGAGGCAACAAACACGTCCGAGGATGTCATTTTATTTTGTGTCTCGGCGTAAAATGTCGACTTGTGGCTCTTTTGAATGTACTTTGGGACGTGTGAATTTGAAACCGTGTCCCTAGAAATTATATTTGCAGGTGAGAAACTAGCATAAACTTGTATGACTATCACACAGTGTTCATACAGAGGAGTTTCATGTGGTTTAGCTTTTGCGTCAGCTTTTCGTTCTCCATTACATAATTTCACATCAATTTTGCGATATAGCTTATAAAACGTTAGCTCTATCAATTAAGTACCGTTTAAAGGGGAGTGCCTATGAGCCACACAAAAAAATGCTTGAAATGAACAACAATGAAATATATGCCAAATTGCACTACAAGTCGTAGGGAACGCAATACAATTTCAATAATTATCAAAATGCCAGGTGGAAGCCAGTTCCGACCATTTTTCTAAAATATGGGTTAAGTCAAGGTCAAGTCATATAAATAGGCAAGACAACTAGAGAATCTCAATACTTACAGCTGGTGGTGTTATCCATACCTGTATTAAACAACGTACTTCATCACTGCACTGTTATGAGATTACGTCTTATCATTGCATTTTTAAATGTACACGGGCACAAGTCCTACACTTTAGCAGCGTCGTATGTAAAACCGGTTCAGGTCCGTCGTCAAAAAGCCAAGTCGTCGTTTAGGCGGGTCCAAAAGTCCGTGTTGAAAAATGGGTAACGCAGAAGTAAAATCAAAATCCTTAAAAACTGGTCACAGTCGTCGTTAAATACCCTAAATACAATAAAATACAGATTGCTTATCTGTATATAACTCAAGTCGCAAACGCAAAACCATGAATCGATCAAGTAATCAATCGAAAAACTGAAATGCAGTAATGTCAAACTGTTAGTAAGGCAAAGTATATATGATTCATACAGCCTACTATACGTTTTCCATTTTGAAAATAATTTGATTAACTAATATTGAAACGCATAATTATATTATTTTTATTAGATTTACGGTATAAATAGGTCGAATTATATTATATGCAATAACTATATAAAATAATTCGATATGGATTATTTGACGATTCCTGTTTGGCTGAATGTCGATTACTCATGTCAATTAAACACTGACCTCCAACAAAAATATAAGAATGGATTAGCCGGAAATCAAGTTAAATATTTTAGTGATCGTGATATTTTCACCCTAGGTTTACAAAGTTGAGAATTATTTAATTATACATATTTTATTCTAAATAGAATTAAGGACTATTAGTAGTTTCTGTCCAATTCAAGCATTTTAGGCGTTCCCCTTTAGTCCTTGTATGAGTAGCTGCAAATTCCAAATACCCTTACAAAGCCATTATAGTCACACAGAATAGCGCAAACAATTTTCGGTCCTCACGTCTAATCCTGTTCAGCAAACCTGTTGTTTTAGGCTGAAACGGAACTAAGCTTGACCGCAGCTTCAGCATTCATTATCAAACAGTGGCCGTGGCTTCGCAATCCAAACAGTTGGTCCCTAAACCGACCACGTACGAGAGTAGGCTTACTTCTCTAGCTCCATGACCCAAACAAGTGCATATAAAATATGCTGTCAAAGGGCTATTTGTCTCTTTCGGAATTGTAGCAACATTTCACGGCAATGTACTCACATTTTATCTCGCTTCTGTTTTTCTATTTTCCTCACTTGATGTATGGGACGCATTTCCGCACTTTCGAATAACACTCTTGTATTCCCTTTTATGTGCGCACAGCTTTAAAAATGTATTCGCAGTTAGGGGTGGGCTTTGGCGATACGAAGATGTGTAAAGGAATTATTCAAGAAGCCCTAGCATTTGGGCTACGGTTGGGGTGTGGGCTTTCGATGTTTTTGATAGAAAAACGAAAATTGATAAAACAGAATATTTTTGTAGACATAGTTCACATGTGGTCCAGGAATAGGTTTGACCTTTTTTTTCAATCTTACATAGCTGTAGGTAAAATAAAATAGTTTCAGCAAAAAAAATAAAACGAATTTAATATTCGAACCAACCAATTAAACTTCCTGCTTCACGTGTGATGATAATAAATTAGATTCGATGTCTTAATTTCCACGCCTAAACATTATATTAAATTGAAGTACCTAAATTGCTCAATGCTCACAACCGGTCAATTAACAAAGGGGCTAACACTACATGCGATAAGTTGTACGTTCAAATCAAACACACCACACGTCATATCAAGCGAACCTTATAAGAACTGTTATCAGTAAATAGAATCTCACGTCCGACCACACGCGGCGTTGTTTTTGCGCCAACAAATTCTAATCGCCCATAGTAATGACCTTAGTACAACGTTTACAAAACAAGTATTAAATTACCACTGTAATATATTACAATTACCGTTCGTGAAGCGTATTTCAATGGCCGCGATATCGATCGCTTAGCATTTCATCAGGGCGACAGAGGCGGATGCATTATCTAACCGAACTAGGAAGAGATTGCAATTGTTGATCTATCTTCACTAGTATGCCAATTAGCCAATTAGAGAGCGCATACAACGCCGGCTAGTTTAGATAAGCGTACGTTTTCGTGGCTTCACCTGAGGACATTCCTTTTGTGAAGTTAAATCATTAATTCAAGTGAGGGAGTTAATGTGATTTTATTGGCGGCGCAAAGGTCGACGCAATTTGTTCATGTTATGCTCGATGCCAAGCTTAATTTTCAAATTAATATGCAGCTTATGAAGTTTCTCATTAGATGAACGTCGGGTGACAAAGTGTTACAAAGTGAAACGTTTATTTTGTTGACCATTTATGGAGACATCGTCGTTGACGTGTTAAGATCTTCTCTATTCTTTAAGTTCAGAGAAAAGAAATGCCGCTCGATACCATTTTGAATATTCAATTAAATCATTAGATCGAACGGAGTAAGTACTTACTTCATATATTAGTGAATTACCTAAAGGAAATGTATGGGAACAATACGTAAAGTCGATACGTATTTCCTGGATAATTGATTGACTGAAAATAATTTGCATAAAATGTTTTTCACCGATATTTTTTCTTGTAATTTTTTGAAGCGTAGCATTGAGAGTAAATAGAGGTCTACTTTCACTTGTTTGACTCTAAACAGTCAAATCGACTGTCTTATTAGAAGTCCAGCTTCTCCTCTGTAACATTGTAAACACAGACAACTTCTTTAAACTACATATAAACCATAAACTAAAAACATTAAAGTCCCTATTTCGTCTATTAATTTAAATTCGAACAGTTTGAAGCATAGCCCGCCCTAACGAAAGAAAGTTTCATAGCTGCGGCTTAATTTGGCGAGTAATTAGATGTCACAGATAGATCGTGAGGAGAGAACCGACGAACGTGTAGTGGAGTCGACGATTCGTGAGCGGGTGAAGTTGTGTTGTAGTGCAGGTGAAGATGAGTAGTTTAATGCGGTGTGAAAGTTTAAAGTTCTATAAAAACTTTGCTGTTGTGTTTATGACATTTTATTTATTTATTTATATATTCTTTATTGTACTTCACAAAATGCATAACCAAAAAATAAATTGAACACCACTTAATAATTAATATACAATGGGCGGCCTTATCGCTTTCTGTGATCTCTTCCAGGCAATCTTGGAATGGACAGTGTTTTGCCTGGACATAAAATGGGGCTGTCGTTGGTGCAAATAATAAGTATTTACAATACACTAAAATATATATACAGCGATATATATGTATATCCTAAATAATAGATACATAAATACGTACATACTAAATTTATAAGCAAACAAGACCACAACGACAAGTAATGTTCCTTCACGAGTCTTTTAAACGCTAGCAACAACGGCGCGCGTTTTATTTCAACTGGCAATGCATTCCACAAACGAGCGACCTGGACAGTAAAGGATTTGTCGAGGTTGTAAAGAAAATCAGAGAGCCGAACATGATGAACGTTCTTGAATTTTAGACTGAGGAAATCGGTTGTCAGGCATGTTGCATGTCATGTGATGCACAGGAACGAGGGAAAAGTCATCAGGAAAGTTTTGGTGAAAACAAACGAAACCAGAGACTATACGAGTAAGGGAAGACCAAAGAAACGATGGATTGACTCTGAGGAAAATTATATGGCTAGAAAGGGAGTGAATAATGTGATTACGACTAATAGAGAAGAAAATTACCCGCCGACCCCAAATAAATATGAGATAGGGACAGGAGAATGATGATTATGATAAATTGACTGGTCCTTCTGTCAATTTCTCTATATAACGTCAATAGTCCGACCATTTTCAATGATCCCTTATAAGCTGTTGAATGAGATGTCAGTTTAATTTCGGAGTGATTTGTTCGTTTGACAACTTTTTGGTGTCCATGGAATTAGTTGCATTTGGATTACGATCCAATTACTTAAGAATAACAAAATTACATACATAAGTTATGATAATTATTTGAAATTGTACTTAATTTTAATGGTGTATTTATTTATTGAACCATTTATGTACACACGTATATAAACAGACAAGAAGAAAAGAACAGAAAAATAGGTACAAAGGTGACGCTTATTTCTAACGAAATCTATTCCAGCATACCTGCGATAGGATAGTAGATTAAGAGATGTAGACAGCGTGTGTAAAAGAGAAAATAAAATACATAAAATCAAGAACAATTCACTTAATAAAAGAAAACAAATCATATGAGAATATACATACATACATACATACCTACATACTTCTAAAATCAATAACACTAGGATATTAATATATACGCAACTATGACGAAGTGGAAAGATATTGTTCTTTCACTCTTCTTTTAAAAACTGCAACAGTTTGGCAGTCCCTAATGTCAGGCGGAAGTGAATTCCACAACCGCACCGCGTGCACAGTGAAGGAGTAGGAGTAAAAGTCGGTGGAGTGGGGAGGGGACTTAAGGAGGTTTCTAAGATGCGACCTGCAAGGCGCATCTGAAGGTCGGGCGTAGGAAAAACGCTCCCGCAGATAGGATGGCGTTTTAGGATTGTGAAGGAGGTTGAATAGCAGACAAAATATGCGAGAGTTTCTGCGAAGTCGAATTGTAATTTTTTCGGAAATTGTCAATGAATGGCTGAATCGTTTTTATGCTATACATTTTTATGCATGCCATGAACTCGTGAAACCATGCCATGAACTTGTGGAAGGACTTGCCCAGCAGTGGAAAAGAAAAGGCTAGAAAAATAATTTTTCAAAAAAGCTTACTGTTCACTATGGAGTTTTACAAAATTATATCTAAACAGCAGCAATGATATTCTGTAAAAATCTTACCATGAAAACTTAGGTGATGTGAGTTTGAAGTGAGCTTTCATTCCACCTGATACTAGGGATTGACACTGTTCAGTTGACAACTCACTCCACGCTCACTTCACTTACGTTTTCACGGTGAGATGGTTACAGAATAGCACTGCTCAGCTGGTCTATTCAACCAAAATGATAATTATTTTTGGCTCGCGTGACATAAGATAATCAGCATTATCCAAAGTCCCATTTAATTCGACAAAAGAAAAACTATTTACCACTTTTTGCACATTAACTTAAAAACGCACTTAAGTAAAGCACAGATATTATAATTTCAACGATTACATTACTCGTAGCTTAGTGAGCTTAATTTTCCCGCCAATATTAGCTTTAATGGCGGCTTCTCCCGTTAGATATTGTTTTTGTTATATTATTATTAGGCATCATTATTACGCTTACGTTTACTCGTAATAAGTAATAACAGAAACGTTTCCTGCGAAGAGTAATTAAATAATAGAGGTACATGTCGGAAATTAGTTTTGTTCATAATTGTGGGTATTTTCTCAGTACAATTTAAATGATATTTCTGGTCCATTTTATCAGTGTTGGAAATTGATTTTTGATTTGTATTCCTGTTTTATATTCGTATCCTGTATTATTAAATCGTGCTTCCTTAGTGCTCTTCAATGAGGTTTGTGTTCTTTAATACAGATTAAACTTAGGAGTTTAGCAGCAATATAAGTATGAAATAAATAAAATAATAATTCCTATTGAATCGAAAGGAAAAGGATCAATTTAATATTATCGTAAAAGTTGTTACTATTCACATTGAAGGAATTAAATATCCACTCTCTCTTCTCAACTTCTCAATAGATTCAATGCAAGTAATTACTTGTGAATCTGTTAAGAGATTCCTTATATCCCGGATAAACTAACATATTCCCATCCAAATAACACAATGCATTATATTTGGACATTTTCCAGGTAAAATGTCGATTCGCTCATTTCCGTATTTACCAAACTACAGGGTAGGGGTGTAACAAAGAGCTAAATCCCGTGTTAACGAAGGTCCGCACTGTAATCCCGGGCTCGGGACATACGGACACAATTAACAGGCTACAGCATTGTCTAACATGTATATTAGTAGTTACAGGAATTAGTGAAAGATCGTACAATACTTACATTGCAGGATTTGTTCCTAATGTAATACAAATACGTGTTTTAATAAACTGCTGTGTTTAGAGACAAAATTATCACTGTACGTGAATGTTAATAATATTTATAGGATTACACTTTCTGATTTCTGTGATAATTATGTTGAGTTTTAAAAACAAAACAACAAAGGCATATCTGAAAGTACCTACTAAATATGACTTGACAGCTTGCGTAAATAATTTATTAGGTATATTTTTCTGTTTGCATGATGTTTGGAAAATAATATTTCAGCTTTTTTCTTTCACTCGTGTCAGTAATTATGAAAGAGCCCCTTCTAAACTTTTTTTTTCCTTGAGGGTGGGAAATCATCAAATAACTTCTCCCGCTCTGGGCAGAGTGGGAGGGCGTGTCAGACTTTTACTGACTAAAACCCACCCGTGTTCCTTCAGTTCAGTTATCTAAACCTGACTTTACTTTCTTGAGAAAATATCGCATGAAAATGTCAAAAATCACTTTAGACAACTCTGTGCTTGTATTCAGCATATTTTGTAATTAATCATCAATAGCTAATCTTTGTAATGGATTTGGTCACGAACTAAAGGGGCAGAAGCATAATTAAATGAACATAAATCTTATAATCTTCCAGCAAGTTAAATGACGTTCAATTGCATTGCCGTAAGTTTTACAAGTCTGGCCAAGCGACATACACTGCGGTGCATTGTTTGTATAAATTATCGAATATGTCCTCGGCATACACTAACGTGTAATAAACTTCATTTGAATAACTCACTCGACGGCCATGTTGTTCTATTGAAAGTCGCGTGCCTTCTTTGTGGAAAGAGAGCAATCGGTTGTTAGTAGTGCTGTTATGATTGTTAAGGGGCTGACAAGAGCTAAAGCGCGGTCACTGTCGGACTGCATAGAAAAGAAACAGAAGCGTGATGACACAAAACTGGTAATTTATTGCAAAATATGAATCATATCTCTATTTACAAAAAATCTATTGATTGGACAAAAAAATTAAAACACTATCAGGTTAATATGTAGCATGAAGAACCACCTGAAAAAAAAAACAGAATGATTGCATGTATATTAATATAGTTTTAATCGTTAAAAGAATTTTTTAGAGGTATCTTCGTGACTTTTTTCTATCGTACCAAATTAGTTGTATTATGTTTTCAACACACTATCTAAGTAGCATAATATATCCTGAAGAATGTCATATATTTTTCTGATTTTGTTTACTGCAGTGGATCATATACTTTTGGGCATTATAAAACTTGCGTTTAGGTCATGTCGTCCCCTTAAGGCAGAAGCCTTGGTTAATGAACGAGGGCGGGGATAGATAGCGTTTCTTATCATGTTCGGAACTGGCGAAGGCTTTCGATACAGTAAAAAAAAAGCGTGATGTCCAATGACGAACAGCACTCATTGCTGGGGTGCTGTTGAATGAAGGATGTGTGTGTCAATATTCCGCTTACAAAGTATTTTGTGCCTTTTTGATGTACAGCAAAATGTTCTTCATAAGAAAGTGCTTGCTTTTTCTACCTTCCTTTCTTTGCTTCGACACATTGTGCAACAAAGTAACACAGAACCCTGCCGATGCGCAAGCAGAAACTACTCGATGTCAGTATACCGATACAAGCACAATTATTGCAAGATGGTTGCCTTTAAAACTTACAATATAAGGTCCCAGTCAAGCGGCTACCTTTGAAATTTTTTATTCCATTGTATAGCCTTGTTAATGCGGATAGGTAAATTGTATGACAAACATTTAATGAGGTGTTTCTTGCATATAAAGAGAGACAACGATCGTTTATTCTTTATGTTTTCATATTGATACACCCAGTAATGGTTTGTGGGGAATTGTTCATAAATTATGTTGATTTGAATGGGTTATTTGTAGCTTTTAAACGCCATCGCGGTTCCCTTTAACGTTTAGTTACAATGCATCCGGTCTTTCACTTTGAATAGTAATGAGTACGTGATCAACGTATATTAAATGCTTTTTAGTTGTTTGGCGCCTTTGGATGATGCATGATAAATTGTCCTTGCTAGTAAGCTGATTAATATTACTCGTAAGTGGTGCGATGCAGTGGGCCATTAAACTTATTGTATTGACTTTTTCTGAAGTAGTAAACCATTCAGTATAATTATCTGAAAAATTGTACTTCATTGCTCAGATAAAATATTACATAATCAGCCTATAATGTTCCCACTGCTGAGACACAGGACTCCTCTATGTGAGAGGGAGTGGGCCGTAATCCACCACGTGGGCCCAGTGCGGGTTGGTAGGTGTCACATGACTTCGAATTTTTGGTTCTAGGACGTGCCGGTTTCCTCACGATGTTTTCCTTCACCATTTTAAGAGAAGTGGCGATGAAATAACTTACAGAAATACATAAAAAAATAAAAAAATAAGCTGTTCCAAAAGGCAGTATATTGGGCCCTGAGTTATTTTTGTAGAACTATATAACTTCTCAATTCTTTCTTCTCAAACTTCTATATACTTATCTCTTCAACAAAGTTATTGTTTTGTGCCACTGATTCGAATTCACCATTAGTACCGGTTTTTTTTTTTATCTTTTTTATATAAGGGATTTTGTACGCTTTTGCGACGATATCAATCCCATCGTGCTTTTACAAATAACAGCTTACTAACTAAACTAAATAAACTATTCTTAGTTATACAAAAATTAACTTAATCTAATTTATTACTTAATAAAAAAGTATATAATATTTTTGCTGCTTTAGTGGTAGGCTTGGCAAAATACCATGGAAAATTCAAAAATGCATTTTCGACAATTTCAATGTGTTGAGAAGAGCGTTTCTTTGGTTAGTATAACGGACACATTCCACCAACACATGCTGTGCATCCTCCACTGTACCACACACCTCACTAGTACCGCTTTTAGGACGCGTTAGTGCATTTGAAGATGAATTCGATACAGAGCTATTAAATGCGAATGAAAATATTTACAGACGAATAGACACGCTCATTTGGTGAAATTATGAAACATATTCAGCACACATGTTTAGTCACTTGCATGTACCTTTTTGGTTTCAATGGTTTCTGGAACTAAACTAAATCTCGACTTCAGGGTTTTGGTTTAGTACCCAAAAGATATAGGTTCGTCACAATTATCAATATTAATGAGGTGTAAGTACTATTGCAGCTTATTTAAAATAGCTAAGAAGTATTCCCATAGCATATCCCTATATTGTACCACAGCCACTTAGTGCTTAGGTTGGGCCTCTGTAGTACCGACTTAAGAATTTCAAATTAGCCACAGATTGTTAAGTATAGATTGTTCCGTTTACCGTTACAAGACTCGAAATTCGAATGTGGATTTTATTTAATAAATCATGTTCTGGTTCGCAGAAGAGATTACATTGTGTTTGCGTAGCCGCTTGGCAGCCTTACAGCTCATTGTTGCTTGATCATTGCAATATTTCATAAAGCGGTCTGTAAGGGTACATGAACAACTTATCTGTTGCCGTTGCCACTAAAGCACAAAAAAAAGAAACGATGCTTTTGAATTTTCAAAATTTGAATGTCGAATAAAGAATTCGGCGAATGATGACTAACTTACTGTTTTTGTTGTTTTGTTCAATGGTCTTTGTATTGACGCTGACTTTGCAAATGTCTGCTTTATAAATAACATTTTATTAGGTGCCGATTTTCATGCACTTATTGTTTTTCTTTTATAAGTTTTTGCGGTAGCTGCAGTCATGCATGACCGTGATATAGACTTAGGAGCTCAAAATAACGTAAAAAATATATAGGTTCGTCACAATTATCAATGTTAATGAGGTGTAAGTACCTACTATTGCAGCTTATTTAAAATAGCTAAGAAGTATTCCCATAGCATATCCCTATATTGTACCACAGCCACTTAGTGCTTAGGTTGGGCCTGTGTAGTACCGACTTCAGAATTTTAAATTAGCCACAGATTGTTAAGTATAGTTTGTATTGTTAAGTAAAAAATGTGAGCCTCAGCTTAAACAATCTTCGATCCATGTCTGTTACCCAAATAAGTTAACTATGATTACCTTAACTATCAACTTGCTGCACACATCAATGAATTTACGTTTCTTGTTTAAAAGGCAACATTAACAATGTCAAAGGTCCTTTTAACCTTCCTATACTCGCGCGTTGGTCTGTGAGACCGACGAAACCTATTTTGGTAATTATTTTTAAGCACGAAAATCCTAAGAAGTCGAGCTCCTTGCTAGCTGCCGGATTTGTTGCTAACTTCATTTTAGGGCTCGCCGCATGTTCGTGCGAAGCGCACTAGTTGTAGCATTTGGCGCCAATTGGTCCGTGAGACCGACGCGAGTATAGGTGCAACTTTTTGTGTAAGTAATAATGTAATATATTTAGTGCATTTATATATTTTTCACAAAGTTTGAATACTTTATGACGTATGTATAGTAAAATGTATGTATGTTTGTTGCTCTATATTATATTTTGACTAATTTTATTATACTTTTTAGATTATACTTCATATCAAAATGGACGATGATCGCATCAGATTGTTGCTGGATGAATTAAGTTCTGGTTCTAGCTATGAAGACGAAAGTAACAGTGAGGTGGAAGATTATGTGGAGGTACAAGAATAGACATACGAGACTGAGCAAGAAGACGAAAATGATGAGATATATGAGGTTACAACTGCGCCACATGCAAAAAATACTTTTGTTTGGAACATGCTGTAACCGTATGCCCTGATTGTTATGGTGAGGGTCAAAACTAAGCCAATCATAGATAAATATGTCCTTTGATATGTTGTTTATTACTATTTAGAAGTATATTTAGTTTTTAAAAAGAAGTACTGATTTTATTTTTGTTTTCCTAGTACTTAGAAATAAATCTCAAATTCGAAGACTGGTTTGTGATAGACTGAAAGTCAGTAAAATAATTAATAAATTAAGTATTATTCATACTATTTTGTTTCATTATAACCTAAACTTTAAAATATGAATAATTTTTTTTGTGCTTCATAGTAAAAAAATATGTTGTAAGGGTGCGAACTATCGGTCGGTGAGACCGTGCGCGAGTATATGTGTTACAAAAATTGGCGCGAGTATAGGAAGGTTAACAACGTCAAAAACATTCTCGAAAACGGGAAAATCGACACGGTAAAATGAAATAATTATATATTCAAAACACATTAGTATGAACGTATTCTGGACACGGCGACAGCGACGCCGCTACGAGAACTCTCTTTAAAAAATAAAAAAAGTCTAATCCTAAACACTCTCCACAATAGTAGGCCTACATACTTTGAATATAAATTAGCAAGAACTCAAAACTACGGCATACTTCATGCCTAATAACGAAATAAGATGATAGACAACCGTGTCTAACGAGTAATTTATAGCCTTATTATCATTGTTTTCTATTACGGAACAATAAAACCCAATTTTGTCTCGGAAGATGAGTAATTGTTTGAATTAGTTACGATACAGCCTGCAGTGAGCCACCAACTGTGCCCTCATAGAGAAATGAGGAATTCGAGGATAATGTCACATCTTTAATTTATATTAAAGGTGCTTCTATCAAAACCGGCTTCGTTGACTGGAGCAGAAATAGTGTTTAACAAAGAAATCCACTAAAATTCCGAAGTCGAACAACGCGCGAAACTTTTGTACGGTCCGTAATAATTAATACAGAATAAAAAAAAAGTATGAGTGTCCATAAATTAAGCGAAGCGGAAAGGGTCCGACGCATATCGAGGGACCTTTTAAGAAACCTGTACACTCAAATTCCATTCCGAGAGCCATAGTTAAAATGCTCAAAGAATAGCTATTCATTAGCGGGTGCGAGAATGAGAATTCTTCAGGCACTCTGAATATTCCATTGGCCGAGAGGCTTGTATTGTCTTTTAGAAAAATGCCTGAGTCTTTGCCTGGGTGCTAAATTATGTCGCCGCGATGTAGCCAACACCCGCTTGACAAACACTAGAGGAGCCGACGCGGGAACGCGAACATCCTACTTCATTATTTATCTCCATAGATTTTATTTGCAAGCAACACCAAACAATAGCCATAGTTAATTGTTATTCCATTAATTATGGTAATTTTACCCGCAAAACACATTCATGCAATAGCTTCCTTTATTATTCCGAGCGTACAGACCAAATATAATACCGCTGATTGTAATTAAAACAATTTTAGCTTAATTTCGCCTTACCGTGTCAACGCAACACTGCAAGGCTGAATTAAAACGACACGAGAACCATTAAGAGCGTGTAAAATTATTCAGCGTCCTGTCGAAAGAGTCCCACAAAGTTTGCACTTTGCATATTTAAAGAAACACTCGCCTTATCTGGCTCATCGCCGATTCAGTTCACAGATATTCTCTGGAGAAAAACGGAGTCAACTAAAGGCCAAGATTCTTACGGCCTGGTGCTCGCATTAGGACAAAATTAAGTGCGGTTATGTGTTCAGCTGTCACATTAAAATACCATCGGCTACTTCACACCGCTTGTGAAAAAATAAAGCCGCGTAAGCTATTGGCAGTACAATTATTCGATGAATCTTTTGCGTTTACTTTGTGTTCGAAATTATGGTCCCTAGTTAATTTATTGAGTATCGTGTATATTAATGTGCTGTAGTAACTTTTGTTCTTTATTCTTTGTTTTGCATATTATTATCCTACACGCCTATTTTTATAGTCAATTGACCGAAGCAGAGAGAATTTTTATTACGACAATATTTTATCTTTGTCATCGTTTAGCGAAAATTAAATTTTAATAAAGCTCGTGGACACTTTAGACGTACTACATTCAACAAAAGCAATTGACTAACCCATTTTTGGCTAAGGTAGTGACTCAACCGTACAAGAAGTCATTTCCGTAGCGAGTCGATTAGTCTCGAGCATTGAGATCAATTAAATTGTAGGAACGGTCCAGTGACTGTGTGAGTACGAGAAGGAATCCCGCGGGAAGGTCGTGCGACACTGAGCCACGGGTTCTTTTTTTACGGGGTAAAGAATCTGGGAAGTGACGCGTAAGTTATATCCCAAATAGAGGACTACGATGGTTATTTTTTTATTGAATAGTTGATTGATGATGCTACTGCTGCATAATAGAATAACTTTACCCGATAGATACATTTGTATATTTTTCGTGAATGAAATATTTGGGAGCTTGATTAAAATATTTTTTGTATGGACCGTTCCAAACTCCAAGTAAATGAAATGAAGAGAATATTAATATTGTATAGGTAAAATCGATCCTATGTTACTGATCGAATATAAATTGTCTTAATTTCCCAATTAATAAAACCACGAACGAGTAGAGTAAGCTTGCAAAGTTGAACCATAATTTATTAATTCTGGTAAATATATTATTAAACCATGTGTTTAAAATAATGAACATCAGTGTACGTATACAACATAATTAAAGTCTAATTACCATACGAATGTTCTGATAGCCTTAATATCATCTTATCTCTATAGAGTAGTCGAGTGGGTTATTCAAGTAAAGATTACAAGCTACAGCTGACAGCCGATAGGTGGGATAGCGAGTTTACAAGGCAGAATAAACCATCTTGCATTCCTGCAAATAAGACTCAGGTATACTGGGCATATATGTTATTAATGTTTTGACCTAAAGCGCATTTTTCGCTGCTACGTTTCAGAATGTCTTTCAACCTGAACTGAAAAACTTCTCAACGTTACATATGGACCACTAAAAGCCATATTTTTTCCATATAACCGTAATAACAATTAAGGACATAGAGTAAAAGCATATAGGTACCTAATGGTAGAAGTTCCGAACGCTTTGATATTTTATGAAGCTCTAAAACGTTTGTGAAGGAGACGGTAGACGCATACATCATGCATCGTAAACCTACCAATAAAGCGAATTAATTCCGTAATCAACAAAATCTATTTATTGCATAATATTACCGATATTATAAGTGAAGAGAGAGCAATGATTAGTTGTCTATCATTCCGTTTTAATTTGGACTCTCTAACAAGGTTCTCGTGTCTGATTTCGTCACGCAAATAAGATTTTGCACGGCCAATCCTAGCTTCGCTGGTTTCGGTACCAATTAAGTAATTGTTAGATCAAACTACACAGTCCTGTTACGGTCGTTAACGTAGCCCATCTGAGGTAACATTGGGCCATGTTTACCAATCAACAGGGCTGGTTTGTTCGATGAAGTTTGGAGGAAAATGAAAGCCAAGCAAGATGTTGCTGCAATTAAAAACCATGCAGACTCGGTTAAAGATTATGAAACTTGTTTTGCTTGGGCGTTTTTTTTTATTATCATTTCAAAAAAGGCAATGCATCAAGCAGTGCCTCATCTTAACTTCTTTAACCCAGTTTCAACACATTCTTGATTGAAAAATATTTTCCTTCTAATGCATACTCAGCGCACGACAGTCACTTAATAAACATTGCAAGATCTTGCAAGTCTCTGCAAGCTGATCAAACAACTTGCGGACGTGTAGTACCACATGTTAAGTTCAATACAGTGATGACAGCTACCGTTCCGCTTGCGAATTAATTATACTACCGTTAGCAATAGAGTCAATAAAACTAGTTTGGAGCCCTATGGCTGATTATGATTTATGCTTCCACCGTGAGATTATGTGGGATGTAATCTAGGACTTAACTTTGGAGCCAACATTGACTAGTCTCTTGGAGAAATTGAAGGAAGATCAGCTGCTTTCGTAGAAAGTGCATCGATTTATTTAATTGCAGCTGAACGGGGTGTTGCGTCGATACTGTACACTTAAGATACACATTTATTAAAATCATGAGTAATATTCTACCTAGCTGTTACTTCTAAATCGTCACGGTTTTCAATTTAATAAAGTTTAGATTGTCAAAGGCATTAAAATTTCTTCCCACTCAAAATATTTAAGCAGTGTTATTTTTCGTTGAAATCATAAGTAATTTTTTTGCAAACAAATTTATCGATTAATTTTTCAATATTTTGCTTACGCTAACAACTCGACAGGCTCATAGTAAACACGTTGGAAACTGGCATCATCTGCATAAATACAGGTTTATAAAATAATATCTAGTAGCTTCATATTTTTTTTTGTTTTCCGGCAAATAACATGGCCATGTGGATTATTGTAAATGGCAATTATGTCAGGAATAGACAAATAGTTTGTTACAGCAAATAATCAATTTGTCTTTACTCATTACTTTAAAATGTTTCAGTGGCATTATTTGTTTCACTAAACTAACTTTATCTCTTTGAGTAGATTTCCAACTAAATCATAAAGTTTTTTCGTCCGTGACAATTAACTGTAGTGTTTGCGTTCTAAATTCCTTCTTCGAATTCCAATCAGAAGCTAATTCGCCATTTTGTTACTTGGAAATTATTTATCGTTGTTGTTTTGTATTGCTATTCTTCTGTCATGTTATCAAGCACGTACACACTTCTTTAATAGTATCTGAACGAACACTTTGTTTCTACTCGGTGTGATCGTCTATTTTTATGCGTTAGTTTTTTATTCGGCTGAGCTTTATTGATTTTTTGCTACCAGAATTCCTTCAATTTAATATGCTTCATCTCACTGTATAAAAAGCTGATGTCTATTGTCTTTCGTTATTCTACATTGCCTCGTGTTCACATGTTTTGTTGTAAGAAATGCTCTGTCATCGTTCAATGTATAGTTTTGGATTAGGCTTCACGTTTCTAAAATATATTGGTGACGGTAACTGTTGCGAGAGCCATTAAATCATTCTCATTATAATTTGAATCACCTATTTTCGTTTTACCTACAGCCGTGCATTAAGAAAACTTCAATTTCACCATGTGGTTTACCGTTAGCTAAATAGTGGTATCAATCATAATCTTCTTTGGCGAGATTCGCTCGAGTATTTTGATGATTGTTATTAGTAGTTCTGAGTTATGAACCTCAGTGGTGAGCTCCATGAGTACCGCTTAATGGAATTTTAAGAGGCAATTTGATTAATTTCGTACGTGCAGAATTTGTGTTATGTCTACGTTAATTGGGTGATTTGGTTTTCTGTGAGCTTTCCCGTTTAAATTACAGTCCAATTAATCACTTTAATTTTGTAATTAATTCTCACGCAACTGTTAGTGCAAAATGAATTACCCTTAGTTATTGAAAATAAAAATAATGCTTTTAATATACATTGATGATTAATTTTTTACCATACATTAAAATTACAAATTGCAAAATAACTTACAGGTTTTCCAACATTGACAAATAGGAATACAGAAATAGTATAAAACATTGAATATTTACCAGTTTCAAGTGATCGTATACGGCGTAAATAATAATGATATAAAGCCCAATAAATTGCCATTGATAAGGAAGCAATTTCTTTGCACTTCCACATGAAATATGAGCAGAGGCGAAAGTAGCAATTATTTTTTAAAGCCCCCTGCCTGCGCTTACTGACTTAAAAAATCGACAAGATATTTGTCTTGTGAAGCTTTAATGTCCATTTTCATACCGTTTACAATCAATAATGATCCATAAAGTGCGGGCATGCAATCTTCTGCAATATTTTAGTGGATGGTACTACAAATGGTTTATTGCAAGTACCTATACATTTTTGTGTTCATATAAATCGTGATTAGCTTGTGTTTGTTTTATAGTTATTGTTGGTAACATAATGCTTTAACAGTCTTTTCTAGGCTTTACGGTTCAATAATTTCTCTAAGCTTCAATTTATGACAGGAAAAATATAATTTGCTGTACTTAACTGCTAACTATAAAGCAACACTGTGAGACCGTCTCACCATTTATCTTTATTTCAGTAATTATTTCCATTGCTATTGCTTAATATTAAAAAATATATATATATATTATATATATCGTGCCTTTTAACAAACGCTACTTCACTTTCATGGTCTTCGAATACTTTTGCTATTTATATATATTTTTTTTAGTAGGTACGGCAGAAAATGTTTGTAGACTATTCAAAGAAAACTTTAAATAGTCTACAACATTTTTTTTATTTGAACAAACACTTTGAGTTTATAACTTGACTTAGGTTAATGTTTGGTCGTAATATTAAATTGCTAAAACTTGCTCCTAGCCAAGCGCAAAGCTGTTAGTACTCATGCACTATTGATGTTTTATGTCAAGAACTGTCATTTAGTGTCATATGTCATATACCAGTCTTAGTAACCGTCAGACTTGTAAGCTCTCTGACTAGTCTCGCAGTATCTCGGATCTGTTCAAGCGGTTAAATTAAATCAAAAGTTTTAATGGAGGTCCTTATAAAAGGTTTCGTTTGGTATCCTAGCATTATTGTTATTTCTAACGACAAGCAAAGCTGTTTTGGTTTGAAGAGTCTAGTCTCTGTGACGTTACAGGGACAAGCGACATCTCAGTTATCTAAATTAGAAAAAAAAAATAACGTGTTTCTGGTGCTTAAAGGTAATGATAATCAATTCCTATTAGATTATGTGGTCTCTCAGCATGACTAGTTTCACAAAAAAGAGCTTTTCGGCTAACCATCTAATTATTTTTATGCTGCTAGTCTTCAAAGCTTTGTGATCGAGCCAAGCCGTTGCGACAAAACGCACACAGCTCAAACAGCTAAGAGGATACATCAGATGCAGACTCTTATTCATACGCCCTGTTGCTCAACTAATCATTAAATAAATGACTCGTCTAAACGCACCTTGTCCATGGCTCGGGTACACGTAGGTACCTATAAAATTTGTCCAAGCCGTCAATTCGTATTTATGTTTCTAAGTGATATAAAGCGCAGCGACTATCGAATTAACTCATCATCCCGTCGGGACGTTATCGTCTCACGACATCGGTAGCCGACAAGTAGGTTGATCTGTCGTGTGTCGCGTGCGTTTTATTTTACGCACGGTGACGTGCGCCGCCTGTCACCCGGCTGCCTTTGGGTTAATTTAAAACGTAAAACGAATGTCATTAGGTAGTTTGCGATACTCGATAAGAGTTCTGGAGTTCTCGAAATTCGGCGGCACTGATTTCTAGGAATTTTGTTATCGATTTTTGTGTAGTCGTAAATCAACTAATTAACGTAGAGTACTTACTTGCTATAGGTATTGAAACATTGAAGCTTCTAGTGATATTGATAAAAGCTTGTGAGGAGACCGACGGTTATCAGTTATCTTGAAGTCATAGAAGTGACCTATATGTAGATTAAATAAAATAATGTTATGATGATACTTCAAAAGCGGTAGTTGAATAAACTTTTTAAGGTTGACTAGAGATATTTTAATTTGTTTTAAATTAATTTTATAATAAATGCAATATCCCCTACGGCTAAGGTATCGCGCTGGCTGTTTATAAAAGATATCACTTAATAACACGCTGCGATCAGCCTACCGACTGCGAATACTATTTTTATGAACGTGGGTGGCGTGGTATACGTTTGTATTAAAATGTTTGTCTAGCTCCGGGCTATAAGGCTATCTAATTAACAGCGATCGACACTGAAAATGCCATTAAATTGTCAAACAACAAATAAACTCAGGCAATATAGTAAATTGATCGGAAACATCTGATGCCGATCCTCAATGATGTTATCGTTACTTGTAATATATATCCATCTCTAAATGAATATATACACAGGCACGTAGCACACGACACACATTTCAATTTTTGAATCTTAATTAACGCTACTTTATGTTGAAAAAAAAACTAATTAAGAATGCGCAATAATCTCCGTCCTGTCATTAGGGAACAATAATACATTTATTTGGAAATCTCCGCTTTTTTGTTTAATCTACAAAGAAATATATGCGTTTTACATTCAAAGATTGGGTAACAATTTCTATTTCGAGCGTAGAATGTGACAGTATTTTAAACGATTTCTTTTGTGTCGATAAAAACGTCGGTCTGAGAATATGTAGATTGGCTGTAAAGTGTCAAATGGAGTATAACGCAAGCGCAATGATAATCACATCGATTCAGTTGGAATCGATAGACATAAGCACAGCTTTTATTATTCTATTGCTTTTGATCGACGGATACGTTGTCCGTTGTGACCGTTTGGAGTCCGATGCGTGTTCGTATTTTATGGGGGCATAAATATCAGTGGATGGCCGTCGAAACGGGCCGACCGCGACGCGCGCGCAGGCCGCGGGCGAACAAACCGGTCGTAATTTTTATTCGCCGCTCAGTGAACAATTTCGGTAAATTTGTTTGCATGTACCGGGTTTTGTTTGAGCATTAGCAACAGCCGAGTTATGGATGCGATCTTAAATAACAATAATAGTGGACGTCCGAATGTATGAGAGTCGAGAGCGCCCATATTTATGGGCCTGTATTTTTTTAAATGACGCAACATTGTTTGAATTTTATTATTTATTTCTTTTGGATGGGACATAAATTTTGGCAAACTAACAAACTCAACCTATAATTATTCCTTAGGCATGAAGACATCAACATTATTTTTTATTGACAGGCATTCATTTATAGTTTTATAATTGTTTGTTTAATAGCTATGAATATTTTCTTTCTTTAACCAATAGATTAACTTCTATATCTATAATAGCAAACAAACATTAAATGTGATTAATATCTTACATCACCATCACTCTGTTTCTATCAATCTGGTTCTTCCTCAGCATTTATGTTTACTTCTAAACGCATCGAAACATTAACCCCAGTCTTGCGACTAAACCAAATCAACGCAGTTTTAGAATACGTTAAGTATCAATGACACTTACTTTGCTACCGTACGGTGCCATAGTTATCGAACCCAGTTCCATAATTAGCCTCCAAAAGTACCACAAATGGTACCGCTAGATAAATCCATGTGCCATCTAAAGGCCACGTCCACTTCCTGATCACTACATCCATCGATCCTTCTTGATATGCGTAGGTAAATAAAATGATGCATTGTGCTTCAAATCCCACGCATCTTTACGACTAATATAATCAGATAGGGTTAAAGAATTAGCCATCAATCATTGATGATAATGATATTTGACGTGCTCTTATGATTGTGCTCTCGATAATTTTATAAATATCACGTTTGATTGATACGATGCGATGCCAAATTTGTATGCGAAGTTGAGTAATCCGATTTTTTTGTGGTATCGGTTGACATACCGGTTGTTATAATAATAAATGCAGGCACTTCCTGTAGTTACTAAAAAAAGTCCTAGAAGTTTGTTATCTCTGCCTGAGATAACCTACTAGCTATTTAAGAGAGCTAAGTTTCAAGGCTTATCATAAAATAAACAGTATAGTACATTATGAATATAGTACCTACAATACAGACATGTTCTTTGTTCATAACTCGATTCAGTCAAAAATCAAGCATATCTATACTATAATATTATAAAGAGGTACATTTTGTTTGCTTGTAAGTTTGTATGTAGGGGTCTAGGAACCGAGTAAAAAGAAAAGAAAGAAAGAAGTAATAGCGCGGGCCGGCGATGCAATGAGAACAATTTCACGCGGGCGAAGTCGCAGGCATAAGCTAGTTAAAAATATTATTTTATTACCCCATCAAGACAGGGGACCTACTCTCTAAGTCTGTCAACGAAGGTACGAGCCCGTCTGAAAGTATTTCGATACTTAGAATTGATCGTTTTGTAATAAATTTTTAGTCTGGACCCCGGACTAATCTTATGTCCGTAAGTGATACGGAAACGTCCGTATATTCGGTTGAAACTACGGAGTTCGTGCGTTAGGGAGTGGGGACCTCCCTGCAACGGGCCATAATTTCCAACTTCAAAGATGAAAAAGATATAGGGACTATAATGAAAGTGAAAGTTTTTGCAGTCTTACAAATACGAGCTTAGTGCTTTATGTGGACTTAATTTTACAAATACCTTATAAGATCATTGATACAGATAATAATGTTCTAATTAGCACCAGCTTCTCGTAATGTCGAAGAATGGTTCAAAATATAATATATTACTAGTTTTACATCAATAATATAAATGTCGTTTACAACGTCATCAAAGTTTTTTCCTAATCTTATACTTAACTAAAGGCTCAATAATCCATACAATGGTACATCCATGACTTAGACAAGGGCGTACAAAAAGTACACATTAATGATCACTATGGCAACAGGATGTCAAGATGAAGAAAAACCATGGGAAGTGTAGAGACTGGTGGCCGAAGCCCGTTAATGTCAATGGCGGCCGAACCATTAAAATATGCATTTCTACAGATTTTATATTGTTAAGTAAATTACGATTAATTTAAAGATAGTACGTAGTCGAGCTGAAGTCAACGTTATAAAATAGTATGCCATTGAAATAATTAAGCTGAAATGTGGAAAATAGGAATAATTTAAAAAAATGAGTTGATGGGATTTTGGATGTACCTACTCTTAACATTTTGTAACACAAATAAATTTTATGAAAGAAGTGCCCAAGGAGTTCGTTCTGACAACTTCAAGAAACGTTGTATAATAATATTTCAGAGTTCTCGGTTTTCTAAGAAATGATGTTCAATTTTCATCTTCAGTTAATTTTATATTATACATGCTTTACTTTTTCATGGAAATTATGAGCAAAGGTTACTTAAAAGTCAAAGGTTTAAACTTTGATTATATACATGGGTTTAAATTACTAATTATAACTATTAATAAGTTCTAAAACTAAGTTGTAAGCTGATAAAACAATTTATTTTAAAGTTTCTAGAGATCTAATTTAATGAAACGATATGCAATTTATGTTCCACGTGAACCCATACAACATATATTTATCTAAAACATATTTTATAAACGCAAACGCAGGCCGTCTCCGAATTGGGCACGCCACAATTGCGGCGCGGCGATAAGTCCCCTCTTTGAGGAGTGGCTTGAGAGGCGCCACGGCGTCCTCACCTTCCGCCTGACGCAGGTCCTCACCGGACACGGTTGTTTCGGGAGGTTCCTGTTCCGGATAAGGCGGGAGGAAACGCCCGGGTGTCACCATTGTGTGGATCGCCCGGAGGACACGGTGGAGCATACGGTGGAGGTCTGCCCGGCTTGGGCGGAGCACCGCCGTGTCCTCGTGGAGGCGATTGGCGGTGGCGATCTCTCGCATCCGGCCTTGGTCCAGGCCATGGTACGGAGCGAGAGGGCTTGGGAAGCCGTCACCTCCTTCTGCGAAGCGCGCGAAGGAGGAGGCGGAACGCGTGAGGGAGAGGCAAAATTTGCGCTCTCACGCCGCTAGCCGCCGCAGGACACGCCCTGGGCGTCGGGGATCCCAAGCCGATTCCCGGCCACCGTAGGCGCGGGCTTGCGGACGGCGAGCATTGGGTAGCTCGCCGTCCGATAAGGACCAGGCCCGGGTCGACGGCGCGTTGTGTTCCACGCGCGCCTCAAAGAGATGTCAGCAACAATGACGGGGTCCGCTAGGGCCGATACCTGTCGGAAAGGGTTACCGTGGCCCCTGGCACAGGCAACTGAAGAAACACGGGTGGGTTTTAGTCAGTAAGAGTCTGACACGCCCTCCCGCGCTGAGCGGGAGAAGTTATATGATGATTTCCCACCCAAAAAAAAAAGCCCGGGCTCCGATAAAGTGCTACATTGCAATATGTAATATAGTTCCCGATAATGTCGACCACAAGTCGATCACAAATTCTTATATCGTTAGTATGTACATCATTGACTGCTGAGAAGAGCAATTGCTGTGTTGTTAAAAAGAAATAATCATTAAGTCCAATGTAATGTGCATTGCCAATCTAAAACTATTAGGCGATGATATTTGGCGGGAGAAAGTCATAATTCCTATTGTAAACCGATTTGGTGTATTTATGGTTGTTTTAAGTGGTCATGATAATCATAAGAAGTATCAAGGTACAATCAGTAAAGATGTTTCTTTGATGTCTGTCACCAAGTTTGGTCCAAATGTTTGAACCAACTCTCGGGGGTGTCTTTACAGCTGTTGAAAAGTCTCAGACGAATAGCAGTAATCATAACATATGATATACGCAACATTACTAGCATTGGCATAGTTGGTTGAAGATAAGAGCCGAAAAGGCCTCCTTTTAGGTGCTTACACTAAGAGAGAGAGATTACCATAGTCAGCATCAATAGATAACAGTACAGTGGTCACAAGGAGTCTGATCTCCATTTTGATGGCTAAGTCGTGGTTATTAAGATCCTCCACAAATTATGCAAATAAGATCCTTCACAAATTATGCAAATAAGATGCTTCACAAATTATGCTTAAGAAAGTTTTAAAAGGCAAAGCTGGCTTCGACACAATAGAAGACATGGACGAGAATTGCACTCCTGCTACTCTCTATAGAGTCTATACCTACTCTCTAGAGTCTCCACTCTTAAGGCGAATTTCACCAATGAACGACGCGTTCAGTGACGCGATCAGCATATCTGATGATGACATTGACATGACATTCACAACGGTAGATGTAAGTAGATATATAAATAATATATAAATCTAAATCAGTCATCATTATTGTGGAATATTGTCACTGGCAACTCTTAGCAGCGATTTAGATATGCTGATTGCTTTCAGTTTCATTGGTTTAATTCGTCCTTTGTCATGTTTAACGGCAAACATGTGACACTGGATCACTGTCTTACCAATAGGTATCGTATTACCCAGTAACTGGGTTGTGGAGGTCAGATAGGCTGTCCCTCCATGTAAAATACTGGTATTCAGCTGCATCCGGTTAGACTGGAAGCCGACCTCAACATAGTTGATCTAGATGATGTGACACTGGATCAAAAGGTAACAATAATACAAAATATATAAAAAAATACACGAAAGAAGATTCAGAATAACAGCAGCAACAGCAGTAATTGTTTCTAAAAAAAAAAAACCCAACATCACCCAATGACCTTATGAAAAGAAAAGACAGAAAAGTACATTCTATTAATAATATCCATTTCGCTGTAGGCCTTAATATTAATATGAACCATCGCATGTCAACGGTCGCACGTGTAACATACACTAATCATACGGTACGGAGTATCTGTGTCGCTATTGAGTAGGAACGAGGGTAGTCGTGATCGCAGATTTGTACGGTCTACTTGAACAAATTACTTGATGCAGAACTTGGGTTTTGGATGTTATTCAACAGTTTGTGTTGTGAAATGTGTGTTTGGTATTATTTGGTACTTACATTAGGTCGTATTTAAGTTACGGTATTCACTAGACCATGACTCCTTCCGGCTCTCCGATTTTGTCGAGATTCGTCCTACCTGACATTTTATTGACTGATGTTATTGTCTTATCATCATCATCGTCATCCGAAAGACGTTCACTGCTGAACATAGGCCTCCCCCAATCACCGCCACTTCGACCGTTTCTATGACCGGCTTCTAATTAAGATTGATTGGTTTCTACGGGTTCTGCTTTCTTTGGGTTAAATTCTAGATTCGCACGAAATTAATATTTATTAGGTGACAGCAATTGTTTAGGGTCTGGGTGTTTGTGTATTTTTGATTTATGCGTGCTCCTTGTTTTGGATCTCGTAGACTTTTGTCTTCTGGTTCAGTCATCAAGCTAGCTTATGGGCTCCATCCTGATTTTAGCAGGAAGTATGCCAAATTAACCCGAACTCAGCAGCCGACTTATCAAGTCTTTCACACCACTTTTACGCCATATGTCTAGTATGTAATGTAGCGACTAATTCAAGGCAACGTGGAGTCCCATGTGTGACAAGAGTCGGTACACACATTGTAGGAGATTCGTTCGTGATCTAAGATTTGGATGCCCTACTTCCTTCACCGGAATGCAGTAACATCGATGCTGTTGATGTTTAAAGTTTTGGAGGTGGTTCTCAACGTTTTATTTACATTCAAATGGATTTGGGAATGTGTTACTAAGAGCCTGTATCACCACTTCCTGGTGGGCATTAATATTTTAACCAAATTGATAAAAAAAACTGAACAGTATTCGCATGAAACTCCCATAATTAATAGTGGTACTGGCTTTTTCTACTTTGAAATTACTGCATATGACTTTTCTGCGCTCGCAAGTGCATCTTTTGACCTTAATTTATGTGAATCATTTGGTTGGCATTCTCCTTAGATTTTGTGTTTCCAAGGTTGATAGGTATTTTCTATCATTTAAGTTCTAATCACCTATAAATAGGCGTGAAATCTCTCTACCTAATACAGCGTGGCGGTTATATTAATTTAAATTGTTACTTTGTTCCCGAGATAAACTGCAGCCTATGCAGATTCCCGTTATGGCCGTGATTAAGATTGTGCCTGATAAATGACTGTAGGCTCGCTATCATAGGTCGAGCTGTAGGTGTGCGACAGAATATCTGTTACTTTAACTTATGTGCTCAGATTACCGTATCATTTAAATTGTATCTGCCTCATTGGTCGCGTGGTATTAAGTTCACGAGCGTGTAGTGTGTTTGATTCTCATGTTGGGTAAAGTGTCAATGTTGTACCGTTTTGGTTTGAAAGTTCACTTTGGTGATCTAGCGTTGGAGACTGTACAAAGCATGGGAACAGACTCGACCATATCGCATGGGGCCGTACCAGCATCGTTACGTTGGCAGTCGGTAATAAGTGTACACCAATGTAGATTTTGATTGCATGTTATTACGCTGCTGACCAATATTACGATTTTTCTAATACACCATTGAAACACGCAGACGATGCAGAATATTTGGAGCGCCAGTACCAATTTCTTTAGCGTGCCAGAATTCTAAATTCGTGTGCCTTACACCGAAACCAATCAAATTTCTACGGTGCATATTTCACAACGCATTTGTCAAGAGCAGGCTTTGTAATTACTCATCATGTTCGGCAAATTGATATTACAACCGGTAACATTATTAGAAAGTGGATCTTTTCTATATTAACTGACCCACTACTTGATGGAAAACATTCACATGCAACGATACGAATCTATTATAAATATTATATGACAATGGTGTATTAACAATGAAATAGATGAGACGGGGACCGGTGAACGATAAAGATCGGTACGGTTCATTCATCATTCAGTGTTACTGAACGGTGGGAGTAAAAATATTAGTATGATAAACAAACTCCTTGATAGTATCGATGATGTTTCAACTATTAATACTTTATGGCGTCTTGGATACATCACAGTAAGATCAAAGTTCGATGACTTGGAAATGGCTTCTGCCAAACCTCACCGTGTGACCGAAAATATCGACATAGTATTTATTTTGGAACAGTTCTAGTCACTTCGGTTTCAAAACCTGCCCAAATTGCTTCTCCCACGTCCAACCCATCCTTAACTGCGCCTGGCTGTAAATCCACTATCACTACATAGATGCTTACCATTGCTCGATGTTCAAATTTGATATATTTTTATAACCTCAAACTTTTTTTCTAGAGCATGGTCTACGTCTTTTAGTCGGAATCCAGTTACCTTTTTCCTTGGCCATGAAAATGAAAATACAGTAGCTAGGTAAGTAAATATTTACAATTTTCTGCTAACGTTATTCCTTATTTATGTTTACGTCGCATGCCTAGACCATAAATCAGTAAAGGTAAAAAAGTCTCCACGTTAAAATGTTACCTACCAGGAGACCATAAATTAGAGACGATAGTGAGTGAATTAGTCTGTTTTGGTTCCACTTTTTTTGTCTGTTTATTTGGTCATGGTTTGCTAGGAAACTACACGTCTATGGGAACGCGATTATCAATGGTATTTGCATATTTAGTATTCGTCCTTGGTTAGCCTTTTTTGGCAATGTAGACTTAGAAGGTAATTCCCGTAACTGTCTGGTTGATTAGCCATTGAGAAGTCAACGATCTGTCGATATCGAACATCGTATCGGTCCAAGGTATTCGCTGGTAGTTTAAGCGGTTTTGCAACATAATTTTAGAACAGTTCAGTCTTTCAAGGTTGTTGGAGGAATGCAGATGCTATGCAAATCTTGATCACTATGTTGAGCTCACAATTAGGAAGTATACAAAAGTTTTAAAAAATAAATTGACATGAATAAAAAACTACGACCGACGTAAACTTGTCAAAGGTAATTAAAAAAAAAAAACGTTAACCCTTCGCCCATCCTAAAGCACTAAACGTGTATAGAAGAAAAGATGGACACCAAAACCTCCCATTGTGTAATTCAAACGCTGTCGAGATTATCGAAGCTTGCCCTTAAGCAAACTATTCATTAAGGCCAGGTTGATTGATGTGGCCGATTATAAAGTTAAGTGCGTTCCAGACGGACGTGCGGTTTCGTTTCCACACCTTATTTGTCTGTATAAACGGGGCAATGAATTAAAACCATTTTTATGTACGTACAGTTTGGGAAATGGACTCGTTTAATATAATTTATTAATTGATTTTATCTCATGACTAGCTTAATTTAAGCAAAAATAATTATGTGCTGTAATGAAAATAAATAGTAGGCCGCATGTCAGTAGTTACAAAACCCATAATTCACAGTGCGGTCATAAAAATAACTCATGTAATCGCAACGTTTTCCCCCATAAAGTGAAGGGCCTTAAAAATAACGGTAGGTATCAAGCACCCTTCTTCGTAGGGTTGAACTCATGAAATAGTTATTAGTAGGTAACTATGAAGATATCAAACGTATAGAAAAACAAAATAATACAGACATTTTGATTTGTGCAGGTGAATCACTCAGCTGCTTATAAATTATAGTCGTTTGATACGAGTCCTTCGGATTATACGAGACGGGGCTACGAATTAGTTTTTGTGTTATGGTCCTTAATTACATGATTATCAAGCCCGGACGGGTTGGTTGTGACATGTCCCTAGTTTGACTCATCAAACTCATCAATTAGGCATATCCTTCAAACAAAATTGTTATAATATTTATGTCAATCTTTTCCCTACTGTAAAAGCTAGAGCTAGAAAGTTAAAACTATTATGTAATAACTGCGTAACGATATTGTAATACCTACCAAGTGAGATTAAGTAAAGCGATTATTAATCTCCCTGCCCTGTATTCTTTTAGATTTAGATCTGATTATTAGATGATGATGGTCACGATAAACTAAGGCGAAGCTGCCGAGGGACCACACCATGGGCTTTTACAATATCCAAAAGTTGTCATAAATTTTTATATTACCTGTTTTATACCAAATTAGTTTTAATGTTTCCCTAAAGACGTCTCATATTACATACATACATTCATTCCGTTGACGAGAAGCATTAAAGATAATTCTGGCAACATTTTTAAGGCTCCCGCAGACGGGTGCGACGAAGCTTTCATAGAGTTTGTTCTACTTAGAATCGCGTCGCGCCTTTGAGCCTTTACTTTCGGCGCCACGGTAACGATAATTTAAAAAGTCATCAATCTGATCCGTCATGAATATAATTTCGTGAACCAATGAACGGTGTCCATTGAACGTCCGTCAATAACTTCCGACAAGTATTGGGTTGGGCAAACTGTGTCCGATATATTTTAGTGTGGACATCCATTCATCTTTGAACGGAATTTACAGAGTTGAGTCGCGGGCAGCGTGGGAGCAGTGTCACGATAAAACATTCTTGTGAGACACAAAATGTACCGCCTGCGAACATGATTGAATTTTATTGTGCGCTTAGCGTTTACTGGGACTATTTAGTAATATTTTATGGGCAGGATCAAAACGGTAGCGATGGTTTATAGCGAGGAAATAAGCTATATAGACGCTCATTATAAGTCTACGCTTCTGAGTACCTATTAAATCGAATAAATTAAGCTATGTTTACGTTTCAGAAAGAAGAAAGCAATTTTATTTGGATTGTGAAGACGAGAGGATAATAGTCGATAGTACCTATATACAACGTGTAACATAATTAACGCAAGACCTCATACACCCCAATTAAGGCATTAAGTCCGCCTTTGTACCTTTTGTGCGAAAATTTATAAATAAATAAATTAGAGTATTGAGTTAAAAGCATTATACAATGACCAAAACATTTTTTTTGTAAACTAACTGTTATTATTAAGAAAATCGTGTTAACCCTAGCATTACTTTATGCATTTATAATGGAGTCTTATCACTTTGAAATAAGATTTAATTTTCTTTGGCTCCATCAGCGGTCAGTTTGCAAAATACATAATTAAAAAAAAACCTATATTAATAGTTACCGAAATGGATTCAGTAGTCAATTATGAACAAACCACTTTCAGGACTTGCGTTTATTCTGTTACACCTTGTAGGTATATATATTTGTGAATAATTAAATAGCCTCGAGTAAAAAAAAAATACAGGAAAATAGCCCGGAGTCTGTGTGCCCGGTTCATGACAATAGGCTCGCCCCTTGTTTTATGGGACTGAAACATAAATTGCAAAATGTGGGTGTACTATAGCTACACCTCTGCGTATGCCTTCGCGGAATTTGAGACACAGAAACAGTTGATATTGTTTTCCCGCCGCCCCGCATTTGCCTCGTGCACAAGGTGACCGCTTCAGATTTTTACTATTGACACTTCTTCCAATAAAAGCGACCCCATAAACGTAGCCCATGGGAAAAATAATCTGGCCCCGTCCGTATGATGGTACTTTAATATGCATAGAGTCCATTTTATTTGTGGTTTACTACGAAAACTTCAGTAAATAGCTGTTACGGGGACACCCACTTTGTATTGACAATTTGGGAGTGCTTCCGATTTTACGTACCCATGAATAATATATCGCGTTTGGAGTACTGGGTAGGATTTATGAAGGGTGGCTGGGGTTTTAATCTTGTTGAACGACCATAACAAGACGTATGGGCAAATTACTGAATCCGTTATGAGGTAACTGAAGCGATTTAATGGCTACTTGAATTTTGGGAGAACCCTTTTAATATTTTAATTTAATAGATCAAGACGGGATTAGAAGTCACGATTTATGCGTTTTGTGTTTTCATTTTGTTGATTACATATTGCGTTGGGTGCGAGGTGAACAGTTAAATGATTAATATGGCTTAATTAAACAAGGATCCTAATTTAAATAAAAACACATAACACAATAGACCCTGATCTATCGTCTGGGAGGCCTCTTCAGACATTAATTCTTACGTTCAAAAAATTTGTTTTAAAAGGCGTTGTAAATAATTAATTCACAACGTTTTAATATCACCCCACAGTAGCTTTTATAATAGCAACAATATCGTAAACCTTAAATATTTGAGCATATAAAAAGTTTTTACTAAAATGTTCGTTATATCATAATTGATGCTGTAAACATATTTTAGCACTTTGATATTCATCTCGCAAATGTACGATTAGGTGATGGACTCTTGACCCTGGAGATTTTAAATCAACACGTTTTAGGATTATTATAATTTTATTGCTAAAATGTACTAAAATATATATTATCTTCTAAGAATTTTTCGCCATCCGTGTGTTATTTACGATTGAATTTATGACAATAATCTCAGAAAATCGGCTCCTGCAGCCTGCTGTAGGTTATTCTATGTTGTAAACGACAAAAGTAGGATTTGCTGTTTATAGGCACACTCTGAGGTGATTTTGGTATTACAGGTATACTATACCCCGCACAGCGAAGGAATAAAATAGACCATAAAGGTCTGACGACATTAGAATGTGCTTTGTGACCTAAGCGCTATGGCCGTAGATTCTTATTCTCGTAACCGCGGTTGCAAGTTTAAACGCCTTATTTTATATGGTTTTATGGATTGTAAAATTTAGACCTACGTTTATTTCTGTTGTAGAGCAGGGAGCTTAGTACTAGCTATTAGGCTTTGTAAAATAATAATATACCTTTTTATTGTTCAGATGATCGTCAATGTTTTGATTTCTATGCAGCTATAAAGCGAGAGAGAGATTTTCTTTCAGGCTTTGGCCATATCATACCGTATTCATGTTACTGCAAATATTCAAGTCATTCATACCACAAGGGAAAACAATATATCAAGTTTAGAATGATAGTTTTTGCGTAGTGAATGTGGTACCAGGTGTTGTTGCGAAACTAAGGAGACTCCTATTGCTGGAAATGAATATAAACCTCTCCCAAGTTGAGTGTTTTCTTATAAATACAAGTTTCGATGAAATCACAGGGGCCTCATATTATGTATGGATATTTTGTTAATATTTACAAAGATGCAATAATAACTACACCAACAAAACCTTTTACTCGATATTAAGTCCTGAAACTTTCAGCACAAGAACTGGATCAGGTAAATAAAAACGCAACAAAACAACAATGATTAAAGTTAGATGCTATTGCAAAAATCCCGAAATTAGAACACATGGCTGACTAAATGGCGATCACGATATGTCAATATAGGCCGAGAGGACAACGATGATAATAAGCCACATGTAATCCTTTAGTTATATTTTAAAAGACGCACACTGTTCGCAAAAGGTCTACTCTTTGATAGAAAAACCACTAAGCGCAATGCTTAGGCACGCCATAACTCTTCAGTCCCAAAAATACACAATTTTATAGCCAAACTAAAAAATATATTCAAGCATTATGAATAAAACTAAGCCATCACGTCTATCAAGATTAACGTCATTCAAGTCAGATTTATATGAACACGCACAAAAACATATTTTTGTACCTGTTAGAGTATTAGTAACGTTTAGAAATGTGGCGCTATGTGGTTTTGTATGTCAAATATGCTAAGTTGGGCTGGTTCGAGATTTTCATTACTTTGATTTCAATTTATTTATATTAATAATTTCGGGATCGTCAGATGGTCCAAAGCCTGTGGTAAGGAGTGGGGGATTAAAAGCTGATATCAAAATAATTTCTAAGTTTATGACGTACCCTATATCAATCATAATAATATGGCATAGGAGCATCACCATCTGCCTAGCCATGTTGGGGTCAGCTTCCAGTCTAACCGGATGTAGCTGAATACCAGTATTTTACATGGAGCGACTGCCTATCTGACCTCCACAACCCAGTTACTGGGTAAAACGATACCCCTTGGTAAGACTGGTTGTCAAACTTTCGGGCTTCTGACGACTCGTAACGACTGTCAAAGGTCCATGAATGACAGCCGGGACCATCGGCTTGACGTGTTTTCCGAGACACGGAGCGGCCTTTCGTATGTAAAGTTGATCACCCATCCACGGACCAACGCTACGGTAGCTTAACCTGATCGATCGACCCATGCGGCTGTTGTTACTTATGGCATAGAAGCAATATACCCGGAAAAAGTAGGATTCGGCTCATAGTTGCCGTCATTCTTTTCACTTTAAAATTAACATCATCATCGATCGAAAACGATTGTGTACCTAGTGGTTGCTAAACTGAACGTGGGGTACTGGACTGGCGCCCAGTTAATGGCTATAGACCCCTTATCACATGATACCTACTTCTACAACAAACCATTTTATACAAAGTGTTTTGGATATTTTTTATTGATTTACGGGACATAACTTATGATGTTTTTGATGTTATTTAAAGAGAAAACTGACTGTGAATGTGAGTGCCATGCAGGCTAGATTGAATACATGACTTTATAGCTGTCTGGCGTTTTTAAGTATTTTATATATGGCCTAGGCAAATGTCCTGCAGACAAGCAGGCTGGCATGTGTGACGGGTCATTGATCTGCCTAAATATGGTTGAGCTACACGATGACTAATGCATGCATGCCGTCTGTTAGGACAGGGCAACTCAAAACTGCAATGGCTCTTTCTTCAAAATGCCCTTCCAGACATGGCCCTGCATTGTTAGACTCACATAAAATCCTAATAGTACAATGTTTGGACTTTAAAAGATACCATGGCCTCTGTGTTTGTTTCGGCATTTCTTCTCAGGGAGCAGTCAGCTAGGAAATCAAACAGGCGCCATCTAGTTTTAAAATATTGACGTGTAAAAGTGTCTTAAAAGATCTACTTACAGAAATAAACATTCATTTAATTTAATTTCTGCCTAGCCTTCAGAGAATAAAGGCGTAATTTTATATTATTAAATAAATGAATAAGGCATTGATAGAATGAAGTATTATTATGTATGAAGGAAATATTATTCAAATAAATAAACATCGTTAGCACATTTTACAATTTGTTTGCATAGTGGCTTGAATGAAAAGAGAATTTATAGCCGTTTTCCTGCTGCTTGAACATGGGAACAAGTTAATTCTTAAACCAGGCGAGGAAACTAGTCGTTTTCTAACGTCTAACTGCCATTATTACTGCCGCAGTTATTTAACTGCGCTTAAAATCAATACCACTTGTAACTTTTACGATGTGTGAAGGATTTCTTGTAGGTAAAGTTATTCTATAGCTAATGTTGCTTAGGTTTTTATCTACTGAAGTTTATGTGGCGTTATCGACTAAGACGAACACATGGGCTTCTATTAAAAACTGACTCTTCATTCGTGAAAAATGATTAGGTAGATCTAAGATTCTCGTTTTTCATCAAACAATTACTTCTTTTCTTACTAAAGACAAAAAGTATTAGTTTCAGGAATCTTCTAGTAGGTACGAGGACTTTCAGCTAAGCGTTGCTCTTTAGGTATGACTGTTTTCCACTTCTAAGTAATCATTAACCACATAATATGTGAAAAGCAGAAGCACGTTCCGTTCCACAATCCACCACTAATCCCCATCACAGTTAGTCCGCCTTGATTAAAAAAGAAAACACAGAAGTCCCGGGACTTTCCATCACGACTGTACATAATTAATTGCAACACCTATTACTCGAGGATGGTCGCGTCTCTCTGTGGCGTGTACTAATAGCCCTAATTTGCTTTCTCCACAAGTCATGACGGCAACCAAGATCTCGCCAGGACTCATGACATTCATGACACGGTGATCCCATGTCGTGCTCAGCTTAATTAGCCCGCAAACCAAGCGTCGTTACAATCGGGATCACGTGTGCGAATTTGAATAATATGCCAAGCCTTTCGCGGTCTACTTTGGATTCTTAGGTGGAAACCCTAATAGACCCCGTGTTTTGTTTTTTACCTCTGTATTTTTTTTACTGTCTGTACCTATAAGGGAATGTTTCATGGCCAGTATTGTGTGTTCGGGATGCAGTGCATAATTTGAGTTTGATAAAACAAACAGTTTCCTATAAAAATATATGGTCTATGCATTGAAAACACGAATCTAACTTTAAAATTAGTTCTGTGCGGTAGCAGTGAGTTGTGATAACCAACGAATATTAATATTTAATATGTAAACATATCAGAGACATTACCTATGTCCATACGACTATTTTGAATGATCAAGTAATCGAAAATAAAGTAATCAAAAATCGATGTTTCTGTAAATATAACTGCCTCGTATGCGCCATTATGACATATTATGCAACTTTCATTAACCTGCTTATCATCGTTGTGGAATTTCGAAACTAGAAAACACGTTTACACGATAACATCACTTGAGTATACCTGTGTAAATACCAATAAAAGAACATTATAATTACGATAAAATCTCGTAGCGTGGATGTTTGGCCTCTAATATCAGCGTGGTCTGTTAAACAATGTCCACCGACGCGCTGCCCACGCGCAAGTCACGCCCCTTACAGATCTCACATTATTGTTTTTATACCTCGTGTATCGACAATATCTCACCATCGATGTGTATTGAAGAATGCCCAAATTGATAGGCATCGGACACTGCTAGACGTTATATTAGGACGATACGTGATGGATTTTACATTGTATGCGCTTGCAGCGTATTATTATGACCAATCGAGAAACACATTGTTCAAAATAAACAGTGTGGTCTTGAAAATAAAGAATGTGAATGAGGTCAAAGATCGTAGTTACCATTTTTCCAGTGACTGAACATTTTAGTTCAGATAAGCAAGTGAACGTAAAAGATCTAAATCTCACAGAATTACTTTTTTTTTGTTTCGCGATTCGTGCTCAACGAATTGAAGAAAATGAAACGTACAAACCCACAGTTTCTTAAGCTTTGATCGAATACGAACTAGTAAGAAATGTTACAGGAGATTTACAAAAAACAGAATTAATATCGGGATCATTTCGTATTCGACTCGTGCGCAAAAAGGAGTTCCAATTATGCGTAAACGCAGCGTCCACTTAAGCCGAACATTCGCTTCGTTCTTTATCGAAATAAATTGACTGCAAAAATTGCTAACCAGCGCAAAAAATATATTTACAATGTAATGTGAAAAACTGTGGAAAGCGTATTGACGTTTTTACATGTTTGATATTTTTAAACTCCCATCCCTAACGTCAAACAAAAGTTACTCCATATGTCATTGTGTCAACCAGAGGCAATGCATAATGCATTGTTTCCATTACACTACGAATTTTAACATAAACCCGATGTTAAAGTTTCTTTCATGAATAAAATAATTTTTTTTTTGTTGTCAAGCGACTCTGACTCGGATCTGAGGCACGCAGACGTGGGACAGCATCAGGACCTCGTTTATTGCTTAAGGCTCTTGATAATAACGTCCATTTTCATGTAGTTTGTTTCACGTGTGTTTTGATGAGCTGTGCGTAGTATAGAGACACGAGGAACAGGGTGTAAAGTTCACTCATACCTCCATAAAAAGGGAGGATCTTCGACCAGACGGGTGTCGTGTCTGGTGGGCAACTGCCCGACGATTGATGTCGGGAAGTTGTCTAAGTGCTAGTCGCGCGGTAAACTCTGCTTGCGCGATGCAGGATTTGCGTGACGTCAGTATGACGCGCTGCTCGCAGTTGGCGATGTAGATACCGCTACAGCTACCGCTAACGCTACAGCTAAGCGAGAGCTTTTTTGTATGTGCTTCGTATCGTAATTCAGTAAGCTTGTGTAGAGAATTCGGAAACATTCCCGAAAAGTTAATACGTAATGTTTAAATATTTCATCAGCTGCAGATTCCTCTCTCTTCAGATTGTTATCTTTATTTGATTGCGTTTTCATTTTTTTCGTTCATAATAGTGCTTACAGAGCAAACATTAAAAATAAGGTTGATTTTGTTAGCGACATTCCACTGCCATTGGCAGCTAACTGTATTGAACATTCACTGCTCTGTTTACAAATACAAACCTGCTTCAAAGTACGCTTCTTATACAAATACACTGTGATTTGCTATTCCGTACCGTTGCTTGTTCGTGTCTAATATTTGTGTTTGTCGCCCAAGACAAACTGAGCGTGGCTCGTGTCTTGTTCTCGACCATATCCGTACCATAAAGCGAGTCATATTATTAACGTTAAAGACATAAACTTCGTGACATAATGAGATACACTCAAACCATGCATTTTAATTCAGAATTTTCTGTGGGAGAGTTGGTACAAAACTTTTATTTCGAGCATGCTTACTTATTTACTTAAGTAATAGAAAGGAAATCGAGTTGGTAAGCAAGTTGAGACCACCAGCGCTGATCTGGACATGCAGCGACATCATAATTATTAGGGGCGCTTTACTCTGGACGTAACCGGCCAACTTCCCACCGTATAATAAATTGTGGTGTGTCGCTTGATTATACCCTGCTGACGTTTCAATTTGATAGTTTCCCATTGGGTCTTATCACTTTCTAGGATTATTGATCGATTTAGTGGGGCGTATCGTTGCGATCTCTGGGCGTCGTATAAATTACTGGCTTGCATCGGCCGGTCGGCTGGTCCGGCCGCGACTATTGTCAAAGGAAGTGCATCAGTTATTGTTCCCGTCGCTTAGCGTTTTATCTGCGCCGCGCGATCGCGACCAGAACGCGCACAGGACTGCAATTTATCTCGCCCTCTATTTGATCGTATTATTTTACTATTGGAAATTGTCTCGGGAAATAGACGCATCATTATCGGCTTTGAAAAATCGCATTTGCATTCTATGATTGTCGTGTATTTGTTCGTAATCAATGATATCATTTTCTTTGATGCATTTACGCATATAAAGTGATACATTACAGCTGGCTAAATTGTTTGTTGAATCATTATCATGATTCATCGATTTTATGCAGCTTCATTCGTAAATTACCGATATCCTCATTTCACTGTATTAACGTTTATTGAGATTCCAAGAAGATTAAGCGCATCGTATCATGAGATACGATCTTTGTCCAATGTCCCTAATTATTTAAACTTGCTAGAGGAAGTGAGCATTCATTCTCATGACTTCGATTAAGAGCTGCTTGATAAAATCAGAACTTCGATATCTTATTCATAAATCCGTTGGTATCGATTGTATTGATGTCATAGTGATTGACGCTCGATCAGCGTAATCGGTTTACAAGCTTCCTGTCCCAATTGTTATTGTAATACTCTTTGTACTACCAGATATTAATGTCCCATACGAGATGCAAAGCGTCACGGTTAATTTATTTATACGACTCAAGCAAAATAATGAAGAATAGTGTGGTCTCGAGGCGACGATTCGGAGTTTAAGTTTGAGCATTAATTAAGGTTTCCATTAAGATCCAAGACTGTTTGTAAGATGCTAACTTTGGTGGTTTGTTTGTCTCTAGACGAATGAGTGAGCAAACACGTAGGTCAGAACACATGAAGTTACTCTGATGACGAACTTAAGAAATTATGTAGAACGTTGGACAGGCCGTTCTTAGAAGCCAAAGTTTTGTGGTCGTTTACTTATAGAACTTTAATGCTGCGGGTTAATAAGCTAGATGAAACTTCAAGCTTGAGCTTTATTACAGTAGTTATTTTCATTGAATTCCATTAGAAAAAAATTATGTTTCTTTAATTTTGGTGACGATGTGTTGAGGGAAACTATAGGAGAAAGTATATACTTGCGCATTAAAATTGGAGCCAATGAATATTACTATAGATTAAGTAAATTTATATCCTCTGCGACCGGTAAAAGAAAATTCCATGTTAAGTTAACATCCTACGGTAAGAGATCAAAAAAGAAGAAAACTTAAAAAAACAAATTATGCATATTGACTTTCTCAATAACCTCACAGCCATGTAAATATCCACTTGAATAATATATTTCCGTCTGGACCACACGTGATTTAAATAATTTGGCAATTTATCGATGTCAGATATGATTTGATGTTGACTTGCACCTACTTTAATGGTTACTGATAGCCATAATGTAACCGAACACGATATTGTAGATATTAGTTTTTATTTGCGGTGGCGATGAAGAATTTTTATAATGATTAATGACGATCGTTTTATCTGTTGATTTGTTTTGATCAAAGCTCTTTAGGTTTATTACACCAGTATTAAACCACGGTTAATTAAAAACTTTTTCCTTCGTTTCAACATTTTCGATGCCGTGGGAGGGTTCTGGAATCTCCTAATGGTCCTCCAGGGACACCGGCTGTAACAACCCCCATTTCACTTATGATTTATAGCACTTTCCGATCACCTATAGGTTGTAAAACCGATTTATAATCGCAGTGATTTATTGACACAGTAAAACTTTTTACATCTTCAGAATATCTTGTTTGCGATATTTTTATCGTTGGTCGTCGTGAAAATATTATTACAGATTTTCGAATCATCGCGTCGGCAAGTGGCTTGGAATAAACGGCGCGAGGCATGCGATACTCAATTGCAGATTCTGCAGATTGCTGTCATGGGGTCCCATTGAGAGCGCTGCTTAACCTGTGCAAGCTATTATTAACCGTTCATTGCTGGTGGATTTATACCGTCGTCGGCGTCACGGACTGTTCCCGTACGCAATTATCCGACTCGCGATCTCCCCATTGTTGTCGAAATTTAAAACAAATTTCCTGTACAAGGGGGGTCGCGTTTTTCTGCCCTGCCAAATTGGATAAGCACTGTAATTACTCGTTTAAGTTCCGAACGCTCGTCGGTTTGTGGGTATTGAGGCTCGGTATGTATACTTTGAAGGAGTTTATGAGGTGGAACGCATTCCTCGTCGAGGCGTAGGGAGTCTGAATCTGAATACTAACTACGTCTTAATTCAAGAAATGTACCGTTTACTCCCTGCTGCGGAGGTTGGAGAACAATTAGTAAGGATGTCTTTGATAACCAAATCCGATTGATATTACTTCCAAAAGTGCTTGTGGTATAGTAGCCGGTGGTCTGATTTAAAGCGATAAGAGTACTGAAGAGGTGGAGTTATCGGGAAAATCGCAAGAGCAGAGCCAAGCGGGGTCTGCCGAGTGACATCGTATGACCGATGCGATTGCTTTCGCTGTGATTAATTGTTAGGGTATCTTCAGGACTTTTCTGTTATCTAAATCTGCGTTATAGATAGTTCTTGCCACAAAGTTGTTTATAGTTCCTAGAAATGATTCACGGTAATTCATGGTCTATCAATATGATTCTGATACTCATATTTTATAAAGTTTTATTTTGTTATTTGCGTTTCTAATATTTTGATTAATCCTGAGAACATCAGTAAATCAAATATCACGATCTAACGTGTAGTGTTGGTTACCGCTTAGAAACTTTTACAACACCCTTCGTTTACATTTTGACAGATGAGATGTCAGCAGAAAATTGGATTTCACAAAATAAACATGTCTTACTTCTTTGGGATACAGTCCCTTCGATGTCGAAAATTAAACTCTATTGCTGATTGATAAAGTTGTTTTTAGGAAGTTTTAAGTGATAAGAGAGTGTTCCACAGGACTCTTGAACGGTGATTCCTTTGTAAGTGTTCCGGTCAAAAGATTGGCTTCACGGCTAACAGCTGTTGGACGAATAAGGCGAGGCATTTTATTTGCTTAAGGCAGATTGACGTATCATATTCATATGCAAAGCTTTCCCAGATACCATCTTGATGGGGATTTGATGAGTTTATTAAAATTGCAAAGAAATGTATTATAAACAGGGTCCGCAAATTGAAAACGAGATCCGTGCGATATTTATGCGATGAAATGCGAAACTGATAGCGACATACATATTTATAACATTAATTAGTTTGACCTATAGTTCGAATTGTTTCTTTAATGATTATAATTTCATTATGACTCTAGCAAAAATAAAGATTCACCTGTTAAAGAAAGATTTGATTTTAAATTAGCTTATTTTATTTATTTGTTATTCATAATTATATGTATACCTACTTCTGCTTTTTCCAACTGTCTTCCGAAACAAACACATTATTCCTCCATCTTTTATAATTAAAATGTCTCGGGAGATTGTATAACTAAAATGAAGTTCAGATTTTTTAAATATGAATATAAATCATCATTACTTATATACCCTAATTGTCCAATGATTTTCGTAAAGTGGCTAGTAGTGGCTTTATCGGGTTAAATAAATGTACTGTTTTGTTTTCTTTTTTTTCTCATTTTATTGTTTTTATAATAAGCGTAACTGTCATGCATGAACAGTTCACCTCCTAGTGACTAAGGTTCTATTTATTAATGGTAATCTGTGAACAGCGCTGTGGGTTACATTATTACTTATGTAATTTATGTTTTTTTCTGTTTATAATATTGCATAATGTAGCTGTTTGTTGTTCCTATTTAATAAAATAAAATGAAAATCCCTAATATTAACTAGTTAGTCAAGAACTAGTTGATATTAGAGATTTTCATTTCAAACGAGCGAGGTGTTGAACTTTCAAAATACACGGTGACATTTGAATCACAGTTTTGCTAGAAAAAACGTTGTTCAGACCATGGTCTACAACCATTCTATAGCATCCAATAGAAAAAAAAAGCGTCATTGGTTTTCTAAAAAAACACAAAAAAGGCAATGTTAAAAATGTCGGGATTATCGTTACACCCTACAACACAGGCATTGCTTCTGCGCCGCGCGGCGCTCGCGTCTTGAATGCAATATCGCTACCGTGATGAGTACTTTGAAGTTACGGTTAATGTTTCAAACATTAATAGGTACACGTTTGAGCAACATAAGACTAATTTGAGAACTCCTAGATTAGATTGCTTTAATAAAATATTTGATGCTGTAGAACGGTAGTAGACCATGGTCTAAACTACGTTTGTTCTAGCAAAACTGTGATTCAAATGTCACCATAGCAAAATTAAAGGCACTAAAAAAAATAAAAAAAATATAGTTTCAATAATCATAATCAACATTCATATCTCACCTGCCCCGACGCGACGTAGATTGCCAACATGACGTCTGACGGGCTCGAAGTCAACCCTCACTCGCCAATGACGTGGAATCGACGTCTGACGTTTGACTGGCCACGTCACTCGGACTTGACGAGCGTCCGACAGTCAGACAATGCGGCTATGACGTCACTGTACACGAAATTCGGACAGTTGAGGTGAATGTAAATCATTTATGTTTTGATCATTCCGTATGAGTTCGATGATCTGGGAATTGAAAAAGTGCAAAGCAAAGTTATCATTTAGCAGTGAACTGAAAAAAGATTTTAGCGATTCTTTAAGAGCGTTTATACCTTATGAGTGGCAACGTCGCAATTTAGTGTCATATTTCGTGGTTTTCAATTTTTATCATTTAATCGGAGCTATATTTTAAAAATCTGTTTAATTCACTTTTTAGAATTACGTGAAAGGGTTTAAAAAGTAAGTAACCGTAATGCTTACAGTTATTTTACAATGAAAATAACGCCCTGCAAGTTTCCAATGTATTATTTGCATATAAATAGAACTGTAAACGCAACGATTTCTTACCTTTTACACAGTTTTCATATAATTCTAAAAAGTTAATTAAACAGATTTTTTAAATAAGTATAGCTCCGATTAAATGATAAAAATTGAAAACCACGAAATATGACACTAAATTGCGACGTTGCCACTCATAAGGTATAAACGCTCTTAACTGTCTGGGTATCCAATTAAATCCCTTAAAAAAAAAACTAAAAAAGAAAAGATCGTGATAATGTTGATGATTCTGATGTCTATCACTTTCTCATTAGAGCTTACTCCGTAAGTGAATGAAGTATCTCGGTACAAAGAAAAACACGGTATCGGTCGAAAGTATGCTTACCACACATCAGGGAAAAGAAATGAAGAAACAAATTAAATACAAATAAAAATATTTTTACCACGTGATTTCGTATCAAAAATTGTCTCATCACTAAGTAAAATCTCTTTTACAAGTGTTAGTTTTCAAAACAAATTATTAAGTTAACAACTTATACGACCCTTTGAGATTTTAGTTTCATTTTATGTCTCGGTTGTTAAGTTTCGTAACGTATCCAGTATCTTCTTACGAGGTTACTGATACTTTTCGGGCGGTGCTGACTCAAACTCAAGAGCCTCAAGTTTTGTCGTAGCTACAAAGTCGTAAAACCAAAAATCATACCTGTCATTATCGGCTGTAAACATCGATAAATAGTTGAAGTGTTATATCGTCGGTACGGCTGTGTAGCTGGCTATATCAAATGTCTATAAAATTAGAATGTAATCTGAATTTGGTTTATACATCTCTATACAACGTGGATTTATATTTTGGCTATAAAAACTGAACTCGTTGAGTTCACTCTATTATTAATTGCTTCTACAAATATCGGCTATAGGCCGTAAAGTATATTTTAACGACCGATACAAAATGAGCAATTTCTTAAAAAGTAGCTTTTGTAGGCGGAGTCTCTAATTTGATGACACCAATTAACGGCGCCTATTTTCGAAAACTATGACGTCATGGTATAGCCTGATAGACCAACCTCTAATAAAGAGCTGCCCATCTATATTTGTGGCACTGCCACGCAATTTGTCTCGACTACGCAATAAATTGATTGTGCGCGCAGCGTGGTGTCTATCTGATCAACTCGGTATTTATAAATGATTTTGATAATGTGAGCCTCACCTACATAGGCGGACGAGTCAAACATGATCATAACAACAGTATAGCATTGTAACAGTGAGTTACTTCTGTGCAGTCGTGTGGAACAGCTATTAGGAAAGCTACATGTTTTATTGTGTATACGAACTACTCTCACTGTATCATTATGTGTAATGATAGAGAGTGTTTGTAATAGTAAAAGTGTGGCCTATTGGTTGTTTAAATTGATGTCACGACTTCGAACCAGGATTCGTATTTGCGGGTGCTGCTTAGATCTGTGGCAGTGTTTCAAGACGATGCAACCTACATTTATCTACGGCGCTTAAAGAGAGCGCTCATACTATTTCAACCAGGGGGGCAACTCTCTAAGTGCGTCAACGAAGATACGGGCCCGGCCGAAAATTGTTCGATACTGAGAAGTGAACCCTACTCCCGATTAATTACCTTTTCAGCACGGCAAAAACACATCGGGAGTAAGGACAACTGTCAAATCGTTTTGTCATTATTTTTTAGTTGGGGCCCGGACTAATTTATTTCTATAATATATCCTTTATTGTACACCAGCCCCATCGGCCCCGGACTAATCTTATGTCCGTAAATGTTACGGAGTAGTAAACATCCGTAACTTCGGAATGAATAAATATAAATATGAGATAACATCCACACAAGCTCTTCAGGTGCCGAACTAGGTAGAGCCTGTACTGCGGTAACATGATGACACAGTTCAAACAGACATGTTCATGCATACAAATGTTTACTTGTCCGGGGATCGAACCCGGGACCAGCGGCTAAGAAGGCAGGGTCGCTACCTACTGCACCAACCGGTCAGTCAAATGAACATAACATCACGTCTGTATTCCAAAGGGTAAGGCAGAAGTGTATGCTGTACAATGCACTCACCTTTTCTCAGTTATGGTCATTACCTTTGATTATGTACTTGTATAATCAAAGGTCATTACTTAGTCGGGCAACATTACAACTTCAAAAATTCTTCGACAAAAATTACAACTACAGACAGGAAAACATTTGTCACAATCTGGCAATAAATAAATAAATAAATATCGTCTGACATTGCACACAGCACCATCTAGTTCCATGTTATAAAGTTAGTTAGTTAAAGTTAGTTTAGTAGTTAGTTAGTTAGTAATAGGCGGTATGGAATACCTAATAACATTTTTCCTGGGAATCTTACCCAGGCAGAACACCATGCTCAGCAGTCGCATTGAAAACCTATAGACCAATGAGGCTGTCTAAAACAAATTCTAGGAAAGATCTTGGTAGTTACTACCACAGCTTTTAGCTCAAAATTCAAATTCATTTATTAATTTTGTGAACATAGGGTACAGATTTTATACAAAAAATGTTGGTCCATGCTATGTCCCACAAAAAGGCATACAAAATACCTGAGGTAATCTTAATAATTATTAACAATTTATTTTCTTTCTTTCTTTAGGCAAGTAGATGTCACAATTTCATGCAATAGTTAATAATACAGAAGACGGCACATGAACAAATAGGTAATAGGTAATTAGACCTAACAATAGCAACGATAACGACGTGGCTAACGATATTAGATGCCAATGTTAGAGGCACAGGTAGTGCAATGCCTCAAGACCGTTCACTCTGGCAGTCAATAAGGGGAATCTACGTTCAGTACCCGACATTTCCCGGTAGACACAGTACGCAATATATTACCTGCAAACGTAGCGTATGCACGTATTGCTCTGAGTGGAACATAACTCTTCTAAGCGGTATTTCATTGGTACATTAGTTCAGGACTTTCATTACGGGGATGATCAGAATTGATACATCACTAAGATGTCATTGTTGAACAATAGTTGGAAAGTGTGTAAAAAAAACGAATTTAATAAATAATACTAATATTATAAACAGGTAAAATTTGTGAATTTGTATGTAGGGGTATAGAGATATGAGGAATAGGGTGTAAAGTTCACTCATACCCATAGTAAAGGGAGGATCCTCTGACCAGACCAGTGTTGTGTCTGGTGCGCAACTGCCTGACCATTGATGTCGGGGCGTTGTATATATGCTAGTTGCGCGGTAAACTCTGCTTGCGCGATGCAGGATTTTGCGTGACATGTGGCGTTTGCGTGGCGATGTAGATAGATACCGCTAGAGGGGCAGTACGGGGTAATCTTCGGAACTATTGATCTGGTTCGGAAAATTCTTTCAGTAACAAGAAGCTACAGTATTTCCGAGTGTCATACCATATATTTTATGTTAAAACAAGTCATTTCACGCGGACGAAGTCGCGAGCAGGACTTAGTTTTTTAATAAAGAAATAAAAATAGTTTACTCTGCAACAATAAAATGTCATAATGCATAACATTTTGACATTTTGAAAACATCGTGAGGAAACCGGCATGTCCTAGAACCAAACATTTGAAGACATGTGACATCTACCAATCCGCACTGGGCCCGCGTGGTAGATTACCTCCACTCCCTGTCGAAGACGTGTGGCCTGTGACCCCGGTCCCAGCAGTGGGAACTGATTATGCAACAATAAAATGTAAATTACAAAAATTATACACGGTAATACAAACCCAAAAGCACAGTATTCGAAAGAAAATTAATAAAAAGGTTTAAAATTAAAAAGTTTAAAATTTATGATTCGTTTTCGTATATATTTTAAAGTAAGCCTTTGGTAAAGCTCGGAAATATAATCGAGATCAGATTGAACAGCTAGCCTATTGTGTTCTGAGGAGTTATTCCTGTAATTTTAAGAACGTTCACAGTCTGATCTCAGTTTCAATCTGTCAAAAATACAATGAATTTACATACATTTATGACAAGTTTTTGAAATTGATTGTCGCTGAGATGAATTTGAACGTTTTTTATGTAAGGAAATCTCTCGAGAACTCCGTTCTCGATATTATGCCTGATCCATTTCACCATCATCCATATTCAGAACTGTAAAAGCCTATCTCACTGTCTCCCTACTTAAAGATCGTTTAATTTATTTTAACTATAAAGATTGCATTCTGTTACGTCCAATGTCGATTATATTGATTTTTGTTTTCAATGCTGAAGGCTCCACGACTCGTTCAAAGTGCATTACCATATTTAATTACAAACAAAATCATCTTTAAACGGAAAGTTTTAATCAGTACATAAGTACGTTCCTAAATCGTATTTAGATTATAAATATTCATGGAAGATCAATACTATTTCAAGCTTATTGAAAACCTACCGGTCAAGTGCGAGTTGGATTCGTGCACTAAGGATTCTGTACCACCAAAACGTAGTTTACCTTCTTTTTATTATCACTTGACATGGTAGTGCTAAAGCCACAGCTTGCTATTCTGTGAACATTTCAACTGGCTATTACAGCTTAGCTTTTTGACGGACGGACGGACAGACAGACAGACAGCGGCGGCGTAGGGTTAGTTTGTAATAGGGCCTCCTTTTCGACCTTGGAATACGGAATTCTAAAAAGGAATGCTGATTAAGAATCGATTTTTGTATTTTTATTATTAGGTACAGTACCTAGCGTCTCGAATAATATCGACTATAGTTGTCGATAAATCGTTCGGTACCGAATCGGGTTGTTTCAGTGCCGTTTGTGGCTCTATAGCAATAACGCATGGGATTTAACGATCGCAATAGTGCACGTGTGTGTTTTAAACGTTTCTATTTTTAAACTTTCCGCCGGAAAAAGTGGTCTCCCTGAATTGTACGCGAAATAACACAAACCTCGTTTCGTGAGTTGTGCGGCAAAAATACGCGATTAATGGCAGGAATGAATATAGATGGTCTTTTATTCGAGTCGATTTAAAGTTGAGCGGTATTTAAATAAAAGTTTCTGTCTTTATCAACATTTAAAACCAATCCGTAAATCAAGAGTGCTTAAATTGGTGCCCTGATGGACCGATAAAATGATGACGGTGGTAGCATTTTTATTTAATTTGGTAGATCTGTGATCGCGGCATTTTCAAGATAAGAATCGATTCAATCTGTATACCGACCGTAATTTTTTTCAAATTGAAAATGTCAAATCCTTCCCTCAGCAGCATTGGCGGTCAGAAACCGTGCCACAACTCTAATGAGGCGAATAAACAGCGGGGAAATACATATTTGCAATGGCCTTTCATTCTGTCAGTTGAACAACATTCATTGCGTTATGTACGTTGTTGAGCAGACAAATCAAATCTAATCATTTATTGGTTTGCAAACATGGGTATTTGTTTATAGATATTTTTTAGTAAGCGTCCTCCATGCTCTACCGTCACATGGGCATGCAAAACATATTATTTTTAATTTACACAAGATAATTATTATAATTTAAAATAACAAAATTATTAGTAGAATAAAATAATACAAATTAATGTCAAATCGTTTCAATTACAGTAAAAATGTCACAATAATGTCAAATGTCAACAAAGGCTGCAGCTATATAAAACAATAAAAATAAAATTAAAATGTCAAAGGTATAATAGTAGTCAATCAGTCAGTGATTCATCAGCAAGGAAGTCGTCAATTGTGTAAAAACTTTTTGTAATTAATATTTCGATAAGTGCCTTTTTAAATTTGAATGACGAATGTTTCAAACATTTATAGCATTGGATTAGCAATTTCCTTTAAAATCTAAACTTTGTGAGTGTGATTGAAAGTCTGTTACGCAATCAAGATGCGGAAAATCTAACTTTAACACCTATATTGAAACTCATCCATTTAGCAGGTAGGCACACTTCACATCAATCGAATCAGTTCTTTAAGTCAATTAAGCAGAAACAATACGATATTATCAGCCCCAGCTTTTTGGAAAATTTCATTTGTTGTTTACCACACTCTAAAACGTAATTGCATTTAATTAAAATTCCCGTCACCCTTTCGCTGAGGACCGTTCGATTCAATTAAACTTGCTTATTTGAGTTTAGGAGAACAGTGGAGAGGTTATTCGTGTACAAATAAAAGGGTTGGTACTGGTTTCGGTACCGAAGGGTATCGGCCAATTGGTGTAGTCTCGGTTTTATTCATGTTTACGTCTATGATGTTATCTTTTGACTATACGGGCGCTCCGCCCTTTTATTAAACTGCCACGTTAAAGGACTGACAGGGAAAACTGTCGAGTTGTCTGCTGGTACATTACGGAGCGTTTGTTTCGGTTGCGACTTGTGTGATATATTTTCAATTGCGAGCTTTCGCCCTCTGTGATGGGCGAAATGCGGTTTCCGACAGTTTTGGGGTGTTCTATTGTGACAGATTTAAACGTACGAGTATGTCAAGCTATTGCAGTATGCAGACTGCGGATGTTTTAGAAATAAACATAAATTATAAATATAATTTCAAATACTCTTTAAATAATGTCAAAATCGATGTAGGTAACGATTATATCAAACATTTACAAATTGCATTGCATGACACGTACCTACCTAGCTTAAGTAAAAGTTATTATAATTCATAAATACTCTATTTTTAATTATTGTAATAGATAAATTAATGATTCATGTAAGAAATATTTTAATTATTATAGATATTTGCAAACCTGTTGTGGTAGTTGTTTAAAGTACTTGTGTTATATGCATCACTTCATATATTACCCATATTCAAGCAAATAAATGATTTGATTTGATTTATAACGAAGTAGCTACATAATAATATTTTCACAAAATTTATCTAGTTTGTCGACTAATCAACTTAATAGTTTTCTCTATTCCATTAGCACACGAGGGTGTGTGTTTAACGAAAACAGGACAAGAATCTGAATTTAATATGTATCTCGTGGTCGTCACAATATCGTTACTCGATAAGTTTATTAAATTGGTTGGAATGGAAATGGGATTCCATAGACTCGAATTTTGGGACAAAATAATAAGGGAAGATGGCCTCTAACGATAGTGGACGTGTCCATATTAGAGCCCTGTTTTACATTAAAATGCAATTCTGTAATGTTTGTAATAGATGAGCTTTGCTTTCAAACTTTGTATATTATTTTATATGGCGGCTTTGGGACCGGGTTATTCTCTAAGCGACGCTAACCGGTTGCGAAGTCGTTGCAGACTGTATTTAAACAATACATATGCTAGATTAACGTTATAATACTAGGTATTGGTTTAGTGTCTCTAAAATAACATTTCTATACGTGTTCTGTAAGTGCAAGTGCATTACTATGCTGTATCTTAATTCTTGTTTTTTTGTAACGATGCTGTCTGCTTATAATACCCGACTGTGGCGAAGCCCAAAAGGTGAGTTACGTTTTAACGGGCTATGAACGAATCTATTACGTATCCCTAGCACCAATGAGCCCAAAAAAATGTGCACAACAAAACTTCACCTATAAAATAATTCAGGGACCGCATCCAGGTTGTAAAATTTTGTTGCAAGAAACCCCTTTGTGGTTTAAGCCAATGTCCCCATGGTTCCGTGCCGTAAAAGTTGATTAAACAAAAAGAACCCCCGGTTAAATTTTACTACTTGGACGGGATATCCTCAATAAAAAGGAGCGTATCATGCTTTTAAGAAAAATACTACAGTTTCATTCTGACCAATTTTACGATTTGCAATGGAAAGTAAAAATCGATATGTTTGTTTTTGTTAAATGCGAGATATTGTTTTGTCTGGTCTGGAAAACACGCAGAAGACTGTCCGGGATGAAATGTCCTTAGAATCGCTTGATCCCCTTAAATAATATTTGCTCGTATAAAATATTAACCGAGCGAGATTCTTGTTAATTGCTTTCAAATCATACCGCTAAGTTATAGCGGTATGATTTGACAGTCTGTGGTAAGGATGACCAATATGACCAATTGACTATCAGGCACTATCAGCCTACTTACGGTCAAACGACAATGGTCACTAGCGCATTAGCGTATTCCTTATTTGTCTTGAAAAGCTAGTCAATTAGCATGGTAAAGACGTGTTTCAGTCATAAAAGATTTTATAATAATTCCACTACTATTAATTAAAAACATCTTAATCTAATTTTCAACAAGAAAACAAAGGGTAAACTGGTAGTTGAAACTTAAAACATCGCGGCTGATTTCCAGTCGTGAGGTCAACGACCTCCGAACCGTAATGGCTGGCCACGTCACTCCGCCGTCACTGGCCGTCACTGCAAGAAGAGTTAATTTTCCCTTGCATTTAATTAACTTATTAAAAGAAAGAAGCAATTTAAGCGACCTGTGGGTTCTGTAAGTGTAGGTATTGAAGTTAAGTGGGCCTTTCGAAGGTAACCGACCTTTCTTGACGAATTCCATTTTTTTATATATATGTATTATGCCTACAGTATTTTACCAGTGTTGTTGTTTATGATATTATCACTTGTACGATTGCATCGCAAATTTATTATTTAGTTTGCTAGGATAAGCATTATTACCTAATGTAAACTGATATATTACTGATATTATTGAGTACACTTTTGACCGTCAATCAAACACGTTGTTACAATTAATTGACTTGATTGATTTGACTGACCGGTTGGCGCAGTTGGTAGCGACCCTGCCTTCTGAGCCGCTGGTCCCGGGTTCGATCCCCGGACAAGTCAAACATTTGTGTGCATGAACATGTCTGTTTGACCTGTGTCTGGGTGTGTAATAAGTATGTATATCAGTCATCAGGTTACCGTAGTACAGGCTCTGCCTAGTTCGGGACCTGAAGAACTTGTCTGGATTTTGTTTAAAAAAAAAAAAAAACATCTATCAAGAACTCACCAAGATTCGTTTCTTTCCGTCTCAGCTTAACATAAGTATGTATTGACAAGCAATAAAGTAAATGATAAATGATTTTATTTCTGTAAGTAGGTTTTTACAAACACTTTTACAGGTCGGCGTTTCCTATCTGACTACTCTGAGAAGAAAGGCCGAAACAAACTCAGAGGTCACAGTCTCTTTTAAAGTCCAGACAGAATCTTGGTCAGATCATATGTGAAGGCTATGTAGATCGGTGTCTGAAATGGTCTTTTGAGGAAAGAACCACACAGATTGAGTGGACCTGTCCAGTCAGTGCACGCAATTGTCAGCAACCGTGCAGCTCAACTCAGAACTTAAGGAGCTCAACGATTCGACGAACAATACCAAAGAAAGGACATTTGAGTAGGCAAGTGATCGTACATTACTTTTAAAGTGGATCAATTGACTGCAAAATGCTGTGTTGTACTATTATCCAATTTACGCTTGTATTTTCGCATTAGAGGATATCTTGTCTCGTGCATTGCATTGTATAGTCAAATCACGTCCACAAACAAGCTGACATTCATATCCCCCAGGCGGTTAAGTAACTCAACCCTAGCCGCGCTCCGAAGGGTTAGACCAAATAGTCCTATTCACAAATGGAAACCGTTAGAATAAACTATTTTCACTTATTAACTGGACTATCATCCAGTAAGAAGCAAATCCATAGAAGAGGCCAAATATTACATGAAGGAAGTGTGAACGATTTAGACCTAATATTGGAACTAGACCGCGATTTTGAGTAGCTCCTCGAATGATTAGAGCTTCTCCGTGCGCCAATATATCCGTCGAACATTTTTGATTTTAAACAATATAATTAGGTACTTATTTTTATAAAAAAAATCATACATGCTCTTGATCAAACGAAATCGCGCTACAAAAGAACCTGCTACAAAAGCTCCAAGGGACCCTAAACCTAAAAGCTCATACGCGCATCCAATGTTGTTTATCTTTAATTAGTTGAAAATTGCTGATTCACGTCGCCGAGATAACGTCCACCCACGTTCTGGGTTCTGTCCCGGACTGAGTCTGCGTCTATAATAACATTGGTGACGGCTCCAATGAGATATTAGTCCACGTTCGCACGGACGTAAAAAATATCGCGGCGGGATTTTTTCGCGCACTCGATCTTCAACGCACTGCTTAGCGCCGAGATTTGAAAATCCAACAAAGTTTTTTCGACGCGCTGGGATGCACTCTGTTGGATTCTCAATGCTCGGTTCAACACCGAGAGTTGAAAATCCAGTGCGCGATAAATCCGGTCGCGATAATTTCACGTCCGTGCGAACGTGGTATTAGTGTTTTACATAATTATTGTTGCAGCGAATTGTGTTCAATGTTTGTTTGTTTAAGGAAGAAAGGATGGAGATTAGGTGATTGTTGGGCTGAATGACTTTTGAATTTAAAGATGAAACAAACCAAATCCTGCTTGGAGTATGCATAATGCATAATCGGCCTATAATGTTCCCACTGTTGGGACACAGGCCTCCTCTCTGTGAGAGGAAATGGGCCATAATCCACCACGCGGGCCCCGTGCGGGTCGGTAGATGTCGGTAGAAACCGGTTTCATCACGATGTTTTCCTTCACCGTTTTGACAGCAGTGGTGATGGAATAATGTACACAAAGTATAGCGACTGTCTGGATTCTAACTTAAACCTACAACTTGGCGGCCGTTACCAGTGGGCCACCACTGCTCATGTTAGCGCAGTGCGCAGCATCAGTAAACGAAATCTCATGCGCAGTGAGCTGAGCATGAGCAGAGAGGTTTGGATAGAACGAAAGAATTGATGAGAAATGTTGGCGGCTTCTGAAAAGATGATTGAAAGATATTGCGGGTAGCCGTTGGATGGGAGCGAACGAGAACAGTTCGTAAAGAAATCTATGGAAAAAGTATTGTGAATGGAAATCTTCCAACCACTAACAATAACGACTGCCAATCTGAATATTTACAAAAATAACGAGATGATAAAATGTGATCCTTTTTTGGGAGCATGCACCCACGGGAGACCTCAGCTACAGATTAAATGACGTCTCAAATGAACAGTAAGAAGTTTAACATAACGTTTCGTTGAGCGAATCACATTCATATGTAAATATGCGCGGGAGACTGTACACAAGGCGCTTACGATGACTGCATTGTTAGTACAACATTCAAATGTCTCGAAGTCACGAGTGCATATTGTTGGCGATTTCTGGTCAATGAAACTTTGTACTTATTAGTAACTGATGCTGTATCCGTTGGGATAATGCTTTCAAGAGTATCTGACAGTTAGAGGTGCGTGTGACTGCGAATAATGTTAGGTTTTACGGTAATGGTCTCCGGGAAGGTGTAGACCACCCGGCCCTCTATGTTAAACTGGTATTTTAGTTCAGCTTAGGTCAGTATTGTCAATGAAAATAAAATAAAACGCGTTAGGGGTTGGAAGCTACAATGCTACCTCTCCCTATTGGTGAGACAGATTTGTCAGAAATGTAAACGTGCTATCTGCTAAAGCAAATAGATGAATATCATTAAGATTTCATAATTCGCAGTAAGTTTCCATTTTATCCTGCAACACACTAAGGGGTTCAAATGACAAAAGGTCTTTACAGAAATATGTATCAGAAAAAATACAGAATCATTTTTGGTGTGGAGAAGGGACCCCTTGATAAGCAACCGAAATGCATAATCCATAAGCTCAATTTCATATTAATATTAAATCACCTAATGCACTGCACCAAAGTAAAGATCCAAAAAAAATCAATGCCAATCCTGCCCCCGTTTTAGAACAGGGTTGAATAACCGGCATGAATTTTTAAAGCATTTTGTGTAGTGCAAACTGCGTCGCTATGAGGCAGATGAAGTCCGCATCTCCCGCTTGAGAATATTAAAATTCTTCGTGGACCCGTCCTTAAGGCACAATGCACATTGTCAACGCATATAAACCTACACTGTTGCCTTTACTTGCCATTGTACTGCACCCTTTGCACTTTCTTTGCTGTTTTCACGGCGTATTCTACTATTTTATTATTCATAACAACCGCCTTATGCGCAACACCTATAATGTTAATAATTGAAGACACGCGTGACGTTGAAATGTTGGAGCGACTTGCAACAAGTCATGGTTAAAACTCCTTTTATTCATAAGTTCATGTATTGTCTGTGTACTCATATTGAAAGTAATGCATGAATGTGCCGGGTGGTGCGGTGCCTGGAGGTGTTAACTCCCTTTTTAGGGATAGGTGTATCTTTAACATATAGGTAGTACGAATGTGAAGCAAGCGACAGGGAATCGCACGTGGTGTTTTAAGTTTTCGCCTACTCCCACAGCAGAATGGCGTGAAATTATGTAAGCATGCACGATATTGGATGAATCGAATCGAAATCGAAAATTTCGCCTTCGCGAATGCGAGTAATATTTTTACGGCACGACTAGAGCATTAAAATGTATAAGTTCCGATTAAACTGTTATTTTAATCCAGTCGTGCGCGAAATGATTCGAGAAACTCTACGCCGAAGCTCTTGCGCCTCATATTATTGAAATAAAGAAAAACCCATTTCTTCGGTACGGGATAGCATTATGCGTTGATATGACTGCATGTTTATGGCTTATTGTTCTCACTCGATATTATACTTAGCACCGTATTAAACATTTTATTGAGTAATGTTCGCCCTGATAGAATTCAACACAAAGGTCAAATGTATGTTAATATATTTTAAAGATACTCCGTGGGCGGGACGATTTATTATGCTTTGATACACATTAAACTATGCAAATAAATTGTAAAATATACATACATAGGTGAGAACATAAAATGTTGCGGACATTTTGCACAAAAATTTGACCCCAAAGGTTATTTTTTCTTCCAATTTTACAAAAAACACGGTCTTTGAAATATTTCATAGCGACCCACCACAAAAAAAATATTAACTGAAGTTGCTTTAGCGACCGATAATCGAATAATTATAGTTTTTAGATGGACAAACAATGGCTAAGTATTAGATATATTTTGCCTCCTGGAAGTACCCATCGAGACTGGAGAAACCAAAATGTTAGGTGCTGACGGAAACCCTTCTACTTAGAAGTGGAAATAATGATACAGGTTTTCTTACTCTTTTCTATTGAATGCGTTGAAAACCGGCGCCATTGCCGGGCTTTTCATCCCCCTTTCAAGTCAGCATTACTTACGAGAATAACTCTTGTTGTGATTAAAAGATTAGTCAGTGTAACTATCTGCGGTCATCACATCTGCTTGCCCCCTCACCGGTTGAATACTCGTATAATAAACTACCGAATATCTCCAGTATATTTAACTTATGTATTTACTATTTGGATGGCGCCGTCTAGTTTTGTAACGAAGTTACTAGGAACCCTCGAAAAAGTCGAATAAGAGTGACACTGGCTGGTGACAGTCACTCTAGCAGAGCGTCGCATCGATGTGGTTGCGTGGTGGCTGTCTTCTGATGACGGATGATATGAAGGGAGCCGCTGTCGTGCAACGTCCACGACGAACTGCTATATTTTGGCACAATCCTGATGACATTGAAGCTGCTCAACTACTAATACGATGACCACTGCTGGTAAAGGCTAGCCTGCGCCGTTATATATGATTTTGTGATATACATCATACATCTAATTTATGAATACAATGCGAACAAAAGCTCACAACATTGCATCAGCAATACAAATTATTACTAATTAAGTGTTATACAGCCAAATAAATATTTATCAAACACATTTATCTTATTTAATTTAGTGTAGGTAATATATTTCATTTTTTGTCGTATGAAACTGGTTTGTTTGCAAAATGATAATTCCTTTGAGATTTAAAACGCGACAAGGAATTTATATGGATAACGATCTATTGATTTAGATAGGCGATTTTTTAAATTAAGGACGCGAAGTCAATCTAAGTCTTGTTATTTGTCAGAGGCTTTTATATAAAGCGTGTTCGAAATTGAAATTGATTTCATATGATACCGATAATTTATTAATTAACTATGCAATTTTGGCGAATTGGAAATACATAAAGATATAATTATGTGGACAAAGCTGACTTTTGAAAAATTATTAATTGTATACATAATTAATTAACGGTGTTTCATAAAAACCTATATCTATTAAGTATTTTTGAATAAATTATTTTTTAAAGATGGCCTATTATTAATACCTACTAATAGGGTACTATTAAAATAGACCATCTAAAAAAATACGGAATATTAGGTAGGTACTTATACTATTCCGTTGACTATTCAATGATTCAAATGCAAGGATTATTTCAAACTTTTTTTTTATAGTTGTTCAAACATTACTTTTTTCTGATAATTACTGTGCTATCAACACTGGTTTTATTGACTTATGTATAAATTACGAATTTCTGGTAAGTTAGTTCGATTAATAATTTAGGTAGCTATATTATTATCTTATCGAAATCTTGTCTAATCTAATGTTTTAACCCATAGGTCGTTTAATTATGTAGTAAATGAACTTAGATTCTAGTCTAACCTGAAATACGTAATAGAGGTGACATTTAGAAAAAAAAGCTATTAATACTAAAACGCTTAAATGTAATCGCATTATTTATGGATGACTCAAAAAACCAGACTAATTCCAATGAAGACCTTTTATTCTAAAAGGTGAACGAATAAGCTTCAGTAAAAATGGACTCGTCTTATTAATTTTACCAAAAGCCATTTGGACACCAAACGATAGATCTTAACGTTATTTAGAATACGAAACACATTAATTTATCATTAACAATAGCAACTGAATTTCCAAAGCCGTTACGTAATAAGCGCCAAATTTCGCGTGACCGAAAATGGGGTAGAGCCATAACATTTATCTTGGATAAGTGAATATAATAAAAGTTCAAAGTAAACAGGCGCATTCGAGCGGCATATAAAATGCAAAGTAATGGAGCTGCGAAGTAGGGTATCGCCACTTAACAGGTCTAGAAGTTTTCCTGCATCCGTTACACTTTTATACCATTTTCGCAGGGAAAGCGCTGAAGTTTATTCTTTTACAGAAAAAGTTAATGCTATTGTGCCGTATTCATAATTAGACCACACGCGATCGCGTAAGGAGCCAGAAGAATTTAAATTCCTGACTTTCGGGGAAAAAATTCATGCCATCCTCGTTGTTAATACTTTCTACGTTTCGTTTTTACAAAAAATATCTTTGAACTGTACGCGATGCGCTGGAGGTTGTTCGTGGAAAAGTTGTAGGTTTGTGCAGGGCACGCGAGACAAACTATAGCAATTTACGACGTGTTACATAAAACTCACGTTCCTAAATTCATCTACTTGGGTGGCCCAGTTTGATATCCATTAGCTTTTTGTAAGAGTTTAATGGTCGATCTTAAACGAGAGTAATAGGTGCGTTCTTTCTTTGTTTTAGCAGTTGTGGAACACGACGCAAGCCGCGGTAGAACGTGTTACAATTTAAGTGGTTTGATAACAGACTCTTTAGTTCCAATGTGAACAATGATTAGCCACTTTTTGATAGCACTTTTGAGACAAGAAATGGTTTTTATTTACACGATGTTGTTAGTTATTTTGTTGGAAGTGTATTGCGATCATTGTTGCTGTTGTGAGCGTTAATGTGTACGTTTGAGTTCGTTTTAGTAACCACTTTAAAAAGCGATAAAAGTGTAATGTTTATTTTGAGGGGCTCGTGGCTAAGTAATAATAACAGCCGCACGGGACAATCGATCAGGTTAAGTTACGATTGCTGCGGTTGGTTCGTGGATGGGTGAACATCTTTACATACCGAGACCCCTCCGTGCCTCGGATAGCACGATAAGCCGTTGGTCCCGGCTGTCATTCGTGGATCTTTGACAGTCGTTACGGGTCGTCAGAAGCCCGAAAGTCTGACAACCAGTCTTATCAAGGGGTATCGTCTTACCCAGTAACTGGGTTGTGGAGGTCAGATAGGCAGTCGCTCCACGTAAAATTCTGGTATTTTGCTGCATCTATACTGGAAGCCGACCCCAATATAGTTGGGAATGTTTATTTTAATGACTGCCTCGTTGGTCTACGTTGGTACTACGTTGGTAATAACTGGCGAAATGTCCATACTACAGGTATCTGCTTATCCTTTTGAGGTATACAGGCCTGATGTTGTTTCGTATTTATGTTATGTTTATTTTAATGCTTTGATTTCTATAAGATCTTTGTGGTACTGAACTTCCTACAGCAGCATTATGCTGAGATAGGAGCCTTTTGGCCTCGCACTGGTCTTTTATTAATATTTGTATTGCCTGTAGTCCCTAATGAAATATTTTTCTCTCTTTCTTTCTTTATATTAAATGAGTTAAAGAAATTGAAAGATATTAAGCTGATCCAGTAAGTATTTTTGTAGTTTAGTTTTAAGCAGTAAACGGCAATGTTACAATTTTAAAGCACACTCATAGTTCCCAACCGCTAAACCCGTTGGCAAAAGCTCTAAAACAATAGAAACGAGTTTAAAACTTAAAATAACAACGACAGAGCGCGCAAAGAATGCAATGGAGTCGCGTTACCCGTCACTCCTGTCTAGAAGTGTCCCGAATGTCTGCAATTCAAGCCGTGTACGTCTGGCAATGCATTCTTTGGTTTCAACATAGTTTCAACGACACATCGGTTTTAAAACAGCTCACCGTGACAGATGCTGTTGTACGTGACTCCGTTGTAAAACAACCACGTTACGTAGTGGAATATAAAAATAGATCGAAGTGTTTTTGAGAGGTACGGTTTTTGTGACTCTTTATTCGTTTATAGTGGTTATTTTAGTATGGCTGGGTGAGGAAGAACTAGAGGAAAAATATACAATGGTGTACCATTATTGTTAAGGATAAAAACCGGCCAAGTGCGTAAAGGACCAATCACGTTGAAAGGTTACGTAGTTGGGTTGAATTTATCCCAATAACCAACTTAACTTTAAGTTGAAAAAATGTTCGCATTACATTGATATACTACGTCACGGTCAATTCTCCAACTGCAAAATAACATTACCATAGAGAGCTTTATTCGTTTATAGAGGTTATTTTAGTATGGCTGGGTGAGGAAGAACTGGAGGAAAAATATACAATGGTGTACCATTATTGTTAAGGATAAAAACCGGCCATGTGCGTGTAGGACCAAGCACGTTGAAAGGTTACGTAGTTGGGTTGAATTTATCCCAATAACCAACTTAACTTTAAGTTGAAAAAATGTTCGCATTACATTGATATACTACGTCACGGTCAATTCTCCAACTGCTAATGTAAGTTGTAATCGCATTTTTTTATGTGATACAGCTATATATTTAAGATTTTCAGACTTTTTCCTTTTCCTTGTGCTTTGACCTTGCTTCTTGCCAAATTTTATGATTCTAGGTCGACGGGAAGTACCCTATAGGTTATGATTTATTTGCGAGTATTAAAATATGTCGCATAAATGGCCGTATTTTTTTATTGCGTTAACTTAGAAGCTTGATTTTATTAGAACTCCAAGGGTCCGTAGACCCTACGAATTTGATATTAATTTCAAAATGATACCTCCACGCGTACCTGACAAAAAGGTCTTCACAGACAGACGTACAGACAGCAGAGCGATCCTATATGGGCAAGGATAAGGTTATAAGGGTTCCGTTGTATTCCTATTAAGGTACAGAACCCTAAAAATGGTAAAGCGGGTATTTGTAAAGACAGGGAATTAATTGTTAAGAAAATCGGCTATTAACTTAAATTGTCCGGATATTCAAATGACAACTGTAATTCTTTGACAGTTTATGGAATATCTATATCATGACAAATTGACGTATGGTGTAAATTTGCTTAACAATTAATTTTATAACCTACAATGTTGCGTTTAAAAACAAATATTTGATTGAAATATTGTATTGAGATGAGACGTTTGAGAAACCATTTGACGGATATTCTATGCAATTTGTGTACCAAAATTCCCATTTGAAGTAAAGCTGGATATAATTCCAATACAGCAATATGATTGCATATAACATTTATTAGTCTCGTATGATCGCTAAGGACTCCATGGTCTTAAGGGGCCGTGCACGAAATTGACAGATTTATTTATTTAACCATTCATGTACACACTTATTTAAACAGACAAGAAGAAAATAACAGAAAAATAGGTACAAAGGTGATGCTTATTTCTAATGAAATCTATTCCAGCATACCTGCGATAGGATAGTAGATTTAGAGATGTAGACAGCGTGTGTAAGAGTAAAGAAGAAAATAAAATACATAAAATCAAAAACAATTCACTTAATAAAATAAAACAAATAATATGACTCGACTGACCGGTTGGCGCAGTTGGTAGCGATCCTGCCTTCTGAGCCGCTGGTCCCGGGTTCGATCCCCGGACAAGTCAAACATTTGTGTGCATGAACATGTCTGTTTGACCTGTGTCTGGGTGTGTATATGTATATAAGTATGTATATCAGTCATCAGGTTACCGTAGTACAGGCTCTGCCTAGTTCGGGACCTGAAGACCTTGTGTGGATGTTGTCAAAAAATAAAAAAATATTAGTATGGTTTTTAATCGTTAATCGTTAATATGAGAATATACATACATGAATACTTCTAAAATAAATAACACTAGAATATTAATATATACGCAACTATGACGAAGTGGGAAGATAGTGTTCTTTCACTCTTCTTTTAAAAATTGCAATAGTTTGGCAATCCCTAATGTCAGGCGGCTGATCTTGAAAAAGATTGTGCATTATTTGTGAGAAAGTGAAAAAGAATTTAAATTAAATTATTTTCGATTTGAATAGTCGAGTTCTTTGTTTTGCATGTGGCTGAAAGGGATTTTTCAAATAAATGAAGTATTCGTGGAAACTCACTAATATTCGCAACAAGTTTTCCAAAAAATTACGCGAGACTGACGTTTTTTTTTTTTAATAGAAACTACTTATGATTTTGAACATACAAAGATATTATAAACATCATTATCTATTCAGCTATTTATAAACATTTTTAAAAAAATATTATTACAATATCTTCATTAGGTAAATTAAAGGTAAAATAAACTATATTTTCGAGAGCGCAAAAATTATGAAACTGTGATTGAAGCGAATGGTTTAGCGCCCCGAAAACTTTACTTTCATAGTCACACAGACGCTATGATTCAATGATTTTTGACAAAGCGTTCTCACAATTATATAAGAAATTGACCAGAGAGGGTATGCTTCTTGCACGGAGCCTTAAATGAGTCTGCATTCACTGAAATACTTCTCATACATATTGATTGAAGCGAATGGTTTAGCGCCCCGAAAACTTTACTTTCATAGTCACACAGACGCTATGTTTCAATGATTTTTGACAAAGCGTTCTCACAATTATATAAGAAATTGACCAGAGAGGGTATGCTTCTTGCACGGAGCCTTAAATGAGTCTGCATTCACTGAAATACTTCTCATACATATTGATTGAAGCGAATGGTTTAGCGCCCCGAAAACTTTACTTTCATAGTCACACAGACGCTATGTTTCAATGATTTTTGACAAAGCGTTCTCACAATTATATAAGAAATTGACCAGAGAGGGTATGCTTCTTGCACGGAGCCTTAAATGAGTCTGCATTCACTGAAATACTTCTCATACATATTGATTGAAGCGAATGGTTTAGCGCCCCGAAAACTTTACTTTCATAGTCACACAGACGCTATGTTTCAATGATTTTTGACAAAGCGTTCTCACAATTATATAAGAAATTGACCAGAGAGGGTATGCTTCTTGCACGGAGCCTTAAATGAGTCTGCATTCACTGAAAGACTTCTCATACATATCAAAATCGTATGAGGAGGACGTATTTCAAAACGGTATCCAAAGTGTTGACTATTACTAACAAGTAATCCTGCCATTAGTCCGGACTATGAATAGTCTACCCCACCATGTCCCGTGGGATATCATAAAAGGGGCAAGGGGGATTATATCAGTAGGATTATTTACTAATAACATTATGGTATCCTGTTGGTCATCATTTGCTTGTAAAGAGTAGTTTATATAGAAATGCCTTTCAGTTGCATGTTACCTAGTAGTGGTCTTTATTTAAAGACTAGTGTAGTTATGCTTATGAATTTGTTGATGTGGATTTTGAATAAACAATTTTATCAGTTGGTTTTTGCACTACAAACTTCAGAAGCACCTCTTAGCTTTTAGCTTAGCTCTTCTTATGTCAGCATTAACGACGGGGTCCGCTAGGGCCGATGCCTGCCAGGTTTGCGGGAAAGTCCGAGAGGGTTACCATGGCCCCTGGCACAGGCAACTGAAGGAACACGGGTGGGTTTTAGTCAGTAAGAGTTTGACATGCCCTCCCGCTCTGCCCAGAGCGGGAGAAGTTATTTGATGATTTACCACCCTCAAAAAAAAAAAACAAAAAGGGTTAGGATTTTGAAAAATCAATAATATTTTTGTTTAATAAGTAATAAATTTCAATTTTATTTTTGTGGTTATGTATTTTGTGGTGAACAATAAAGAATATATAAATAAATAAAATTGGTCTCATGTTCAAATTAATTTATTTGCCTGAACGTAGGTTTACAACGTATGGCCCCTTTACATATGGTGTGCAAATGTATAATTTTATAAAATAAAAATAAAAGACAGCAACAACAAACAAGAGCTCATGCATTAGGATTTGTAAGGAACAAATTAATTAATTGATGTCAAAGCTATACCTATGTCAGTTCAAGAGATAAAGTTTAATATAATGTCAGACTAAGAATTTAATAAATAACTATTGTAAATTGTAATTGATAATGTTATAACCATTATCTCGTAACTTCGCAAACAAAATAATACGATAGTTGATACTTTCTATCTGCTGTGGTGTAAGTTGATCATTGTCTGTCTGTCTGTCAGTTACAAAAGCACCTAGCCTCACTTTTCAAGCCCATTATTACTTAAACGTTTATTAAACTAAAACCTTAGCAATTCCATTAGAAGAAACTTAATTCAATTAAATCCTTTTATTTCGCTGTGAATCAGGGCGCTTTTAAATTGAAAAGTTTTCTGGGACAGGAATGAATCATGTTAAAACTAGTTACGAGTGCTTAATTTAACCTAGTGTTAAGTTATAACTTAAGTAGATACTTACTCAGTATACTGAGTCTTTTTTTGTTGATTATTCTGACCTTTGTATTCAGGGTTCTATGAATTACTTGGTCTTTTAAAAATTCTGTCAGATTTAGCATAATTTTTCCCTAAACCAATTTAGGGTTGACCACGTATGTAGGCCCAGAGGCCGATTTCAAACTCCAAATAGTGGAATGTAAAATGTTGTTAAAATAACAAACGCAATAATAAGCAACAAGACTCGTATACAAACAGAAACATAGAAGGATACAGACACGGACAAAAACGAACACTCACAAGGAAACAATATGCCTTATGCAGCAATGTCTGATATAAGGGCAATCCAGTGTGTTGGCGATCATTGCCAGACAGTGATTGTCAAAAGCCTGATAATGTTTCTTTTATCATATTGCAACAATACTCAATAAAAACCATACCAATGTACCGATTCACATAAAACAATACTTGTAAACACAGAGGAGATCTTTCACAGCTACATTAGAATCCTCCTTTACAATGATGAATGCTTCGACTATAAAGGACCTCTTATCATAGTAGAAGGCAGCTTACTATAATCTATACAGCTTTACATTCCAGCCAAGTTTATACAACCTCATTTCAGTCTAAAAAAATAAGTTAGGATATTCTGTCAGATGTAACATAAATTGTCTTTCCATAGACAGTCTATACACAGTAGAGTTGACTGCATAAAAAGCTGTTAGTAACATAAATAATAGTCCTTTTTTTGAGCAGTCGTGTAAAAATAACTTAAATAAATCCAAACCGATATTGCATGATATTGTACGTACTACCTAGTAAGCTTTTATCGAAATTGTAGGTATCATTGCAATAAAACAGGGGCTCGTGGCTAAATAATAACAGCCATACGGGTAGATGCTGCCGCGGTCGGTTCGTAGATGGGTGACCATACATTATACATATCGAGATTCCTCCGTGCTTCGGAAAGCACGTTGGTCCCGGCTGTCATTCGTAGATCTTAGGCTGGACTCACACATTCTGAATTCCTCTCTGAATTCATAATTTGAATTCCGGCAAGCTGCATCACACATATTTTAAAAATTCGGATAAATCAGTAGTCTCGTTTTTCTCGGCTCAGGCAAACGTCTTGGATATGGAAGAGGAATTAATTCTCATCGCACTACTTTTAGCTTTAAAGTTTAAATAATAAAAAAAGAAACGCAAACGGAATCCGGAATTCAGAACGCTCGCCAGTGTCATTCTTACAGATCGATCTGAGAAAATCATAATCTGAAAAATCAGAATGTGTGTGGAGCCTATTTAAACTGTATGCAATTCCGGGCTTTCTTAATTAATAATATGAATTCCGACTATGAATTCAGAGAGGAACTCAGAATGTGTGAGTCCAGCCTTAGACATTCGTTACGTGTAGTCAAAAGGCCAAAAGTCTGACAACTAGTTATTGAGGTCAGATCTATGCAATCGCTCCATGTTAAATACTGGTGAACAGCTTCATCCGATCAGACTGGAAGCTGACTGCAATATAGTTGGGAAAAGACTGGGCAGACTGATTTTTATTGCAAAAACGCACAACAAAATATTTATGTACTGATTTACTTAAAACAATACTTGTAAACACAAAGACGAGATTTATTACAGCTACAATAAAATCATCCCTTACAATGAACGCTTCGACTATAAAGAACCTCTTATCATAATAGAAGGCAGTTCTACTATAATCTACACAGATTTACATTCCAGCTAAGTTTATTGCCTGAATTCAACTAACCTACTATTTGTAAGTAGTTTTTATGTGAACATAAAAATTAAGTTTCTTTGTAAGTGCCGTGTTTAAGTAGATACAGATTTTAATGAAAAGCTTGTACCTACATTAGTTTGTGAGATCAGCTAGGCTTATATGACTGGACTAAAATACAAAATATACAGGGTCAAATTAAATTAGCTAGCGAAACTCCGCCGACGTGATGGGTATCGATATCTAAACAAGATAAAACAAAAAATAAATTAAATTGCCGATGCTTTTTGTGGGGTTCGATCGTCGAGCGTCGATCGCAGTTAGTTTAGTCACTTGAAGTATCAGTTTAAAAAAATATTATTTTTGTATGTTAGCTTCATGTACGTGTATCGATGAAACTAAAGAAAACATATTTTCTCAACTCACGCTTCAAGTAAGAACACTACCAGCGGTCGTTGACCCCCCAAAAAAGTACATCAAATATTTAATTTTTTTATTTTATCGTGTTTAGTTGTCTATATCCCTCACGTAGGTATATGAAGTTAATAGATTTGCAGAGATTCGCTGGCTAATTTAATTTGACCCTGTATAACTATATCAAAATATCAATGAAGTCTTCGATCAACAATAGTACTAGATTTCCGATGAGCGCATCAAAAACGGCCCGAAAAAAAAGACTACAAATAATGTTGTGGTCTTATTTTGCAACATAGTTTTTTGAACCATATTGCTTAGAAATTATGTTTTATTTTTCCAGAAAAAATTTTGTTCTTATTTTAAAAACACATTTACTTTTCAATCGGAGTAGTAAATATATTGCAAACCCTAATTAACTTTATGTTTGAGTGTTAAGGTTTACAATCAAGCTATATGCAATCGCGGCCACTTGAGCGATGTGTTTTTGTTCCTAATCCTTAATCTAGTGCTTATTGTTGATTGAAGAATGAAGTATCAAAATATTCACCTATTTTTGAATACCTACTAAGTAGGTAGGTATGCCTTTGTGAGATTAGGCTAAAGGGCTTATAATTATTATAATATATTATATATATTAAACTATGACTTCAAGAATTGATAAGCATTTTGATACCTAACTGATATAGTTATCTATACAGGGTGACAGAAACATCAACGCGCAACCTTATACGGATTCAGTACGAGTTTCTGAATCCCAATGCGTTGAACTTTTTAGACTTATAAAAAAAAGATTTTCCATACATTTTGACTGCGTAGACATTGCACTTTTCTATGAAACAGAATATTTTTTTTGTTAACCGACAAAAGACATCTACGCTAGGGGTCCTAGAATCATGTGTTGAATTCATCGTTACCTACTGTAAGCGCGTCCATTTCCCGAACACCCTGTATATCAATTAGATATCAAAATGTTCATCAATTCTTGTATTCATAAATAACTACCACTAACATAAAAGTAAAAGTTATCAATCTACTCACATTTCCATCGACTCTTCTCGTCACTATTTCAGATCCTAGTCTCGTAAACCTGGAAAATGGAGAAAAAAATCATTAATATTTTCACTGAATGTAAAATTATCCCCTGCACATTTTGATTTTTAATTTCAATTTCAAAATTCGTCAGAGGCACGGAGGAGTCTTGATATGTAAAGATGGTCACCCATCCACGGACCAACCGCGGCAAGCGCAGCTTAACCTGATCGATCGCCCTGTGCGGCTGGTATTACTAAGCCACAGGCCCCCTAATATTGATAAATATATCAAGACTAAAGTCTGTTTCCATTCTTTTTAAAGTGAAGAACATAATTATAATTAAAAACATACCATAATATCGCGTCTGTTTTACCCGAAGGCTTAGGCAGAGGTGTATCTACATAGAGACAGTGAGACCACCAGTACCTGAGAGCAGTGGTGGCCCAGTGGTAACTGCCGCGACTTACGAGTTGCAGGTCGTAGGTTCGAACCCAGACAGGCGCTTTACTTTGTGTAAATTATTTCATCATCACTGCTGTCAAAAGGGTGAAGAAAAACATTGTGCGGAAACCGGCATGTCCTAGAACCACAACTCCGAAGACATGCGACATCTACCAAACCGCACTGGGCCCGCTTGGTGGATTACAGCCCACTCCCTCTCGCCGAGAGGCGGCCTGTGTCCCAGCAGTGGGAACATTATAGTCTGATTATGCCTGTATCTACCTATACGAGTAGTAGGTACCCCCACATTTCACCAACTATGTTTACGAAAAACTCAAATATGAATACAATTTCTGTACGATTACGATCAAAACGCTCAAAAACAAAGAATCCGTAACTCCGTCCTTAGCAGACTGCGGAAACAAAAACAAAAAACGTCACTAAAAACAAAACAATGCTTAAGTTCCCGATGTTAACCGAAGCGCTCTCGTTAAATTTAAATTGTTGTGCGAATAAAAACCGCAATAAAATAGTTCTATTTGACAGCGGTACACGCAACTTCACTTACCTCGACTTACCTGCGCGGGAGTGGCGTGTCCGACCAACAGGGATCCAAATATGTAACCTCAAAGGTATTTATTGCCTTTTGTGATTAGTTTTAAACATACAAGGGCAAATAAATCCATGTTGACAAAATACAAGGGGTAGGGATTTATTTATTATCGGTGGAAGCATGCGAATTGTTCGCAGAAAAATTTAGAGTGGGCTTGGGGATTTGGAGCTATCCAAATATCGCGCAGACTAATTGGCACACACATAACGAATAACAATAATTTTTAATTCAGTTTAATTGTATGATCCTAAGTTGATTGAGAAAAATAAAAAATAATAATTACATAGTTAATTCACTAAATTATATAAAAAAATATATATATATTATGGCACTAACTTTTGCCCGTGGCTTCAACCGCGTGGAGGTCGAAAAAATCCTGTTAATCCTTCTCCATTCAAAATACATATATACTTAGGTAGGCTATGTGCCAACTTTCATGGTGTTCGGTCAAACGGTGTTGGAGTTCACTCTAGACTCACAAAATGTATTAATTAGATAAAAAAAAAATATATTGCATCCCATTAAAGTTTCTAATTAACCTTCTAATGAGGACACTTTTTAAAGTTAATGAACATTTAAAAAGGCATTGTGCTTCCAATGATCTATTAAAAAAAAACTGAGCCTCTTTTTAACTTTCTGGTCTTTACTCACAGTTGGTCGCGGTATTTAAGCTAGCTAGCTAAGGTAGCCGGACCAAACGGTTTAGGTTAGGTTCTTCCACTCACTCGGCCCGCAGAAGGCGCACCGGGCGTCGGCGGAGGGCGGACAACGCCCTCTTCCAGCCCCCCTAAATGGCCTAAATGGCTAAATGGTCCAGGGGCGACGGACTCGGGGACGTCCGTCGCCCCCCACACATCAGGACCCGAGGTGGCGGCGCGTAGTGTTCCACGCGCGCCCCTCTGAGACGTCGCGGGGAGAGTCAAACACCTCACTCCCCCCCCAGACCCGAATAGGCCCGCAGTGGCGGGCAGGCACCAGTCGGGGGTTGCGGAAGGATCGTACGTTCCCGCGACGCCCGGCGTAGGTGTGAGATGGAACATCGGGGTGGTTTTTAGTCAGCAAGAGTCTGACAGACCCCTCCGCTCGCCTCAGGGCGGCGGACATCCATGAGGATTTTCCACCCCGGAAACCTGTAACCAACCGCGGCAGCGGCCGGCGAGCGCTACATCTTAAGTTGGTCGCAGTTACGTGGCTATTTACTATTTTTAGAACCTCAATTATTTTTATTACGGACGCCTTTAACGTGCACGTCTTACTACATCGTTCGCACATGTATAATTTTAACATGAATGGTGTAACCACTTTTTTGTAACAATATTTTGATTTAAAAGAGTGTCCATGGAGTTTCTTGCCCGTTCTTCTCCATAGGTACCTACGCTTTAGAATGGGCAACTAGCTTCATCTTTCTGACTAACCGAACCCTTGGCAATTCAAAAGTGCCTGTAATTCGTTTATTTGAAAAAAATGTTTGACTTTGAGTTTATAGATGATAGTTGATAGAGATTCATTGAGGTTCACAAAAAGAGGCGTAATCATTATATTTGAGTGTTGTGTGTGCAGCGCAAAATGGTAACTATTGGTGGTTCGATTAAATACATGCATAAAATAAAAAATCACAATAAATAATAAAGCCCCAATGAAGAAGCAACAATCTCGACGCACATACGGAATGTCGATTTAATCCCCGCTAGTAGGTACACACATATCATTACTAGTACACTTTTGTCGACACGTTATATTAGTATCGCTCAACAAATGTACGGAAGTGCGTCCCCTAACCCAGTTTTTTTCTTCGATACAGAAATAACTTCGTAAAAAGAGCAATCAATCACGTAAGAGTATTTTCCTGTATCAGATGTATAGAGCTGTGTATCAACCGATGCAACTTCCCGAAACCTTTAAGATTTTATGTAAGAACTTTTTCACACCGTTGCGTATCATAAATTACCTATTTGTATTTTGGTAACTTTTTTTCATTATTTTTGTAAAATTGGGGCCCGATTTTAATTAGGTACCTATGTATTATCTCTAAGATACCACGTCTTAGTGGTAATGTAATTAATTAATTAATCTTAACGTAATTAATGTTGTAAAAATTAATTACTGTTTTTACGTTTTAATTCGACATTTTGATATTAGTTTTTGATATTTGGACTTTTCCGAGGTAAACAGAATAAAATTGTCTCCATGCAAATTTTTTATAAATTTCTGTAATGCGACCAAGGCTCGTTGTATAATTGTATAAACTTTTTTATTTTTACTAGCTGGCAATGATTTATGGATTAGCTCGTATACTTATGAAATGTTCGAAATTTTTGTATTTATGCAACAATCAACCATCACTTTTAAGTTTTATTTATACTCAATTTGAAGTCTTCAAGAAGCCAGCAAGATACCGCTATTTTTATCCAACTTAATGTATTTAAACAGTAAACACGGTCTTACCTTGACCTTCCCTTAGCTAAGGATCTGCCCCAGGTCTGGACACTTTTACCGGACCTAAGAAGGGGGAGTGCCCCACTCTAATCGAGAACCTTGAAGAGTGTGGTCCCTCGTCGTGACCCGGAGACCAGCGCATGCTTGGGGGCCATATCCCCGGCCACCCACATCCCCGGCTAATCGTGTTCCGAAGCTGCCCATCCAGTCACTTGCTTTGCTATGCGGCGCTGCGGCACTAATTCCGGGTCATCCTTACTGCTAGGTGTAGGTCCGGCCGCGACCCTGACTACAGGATAATCACGGCTACTTCTATGGGTTACCTCACGTCAACTTTATAATAAATAATTTAAACATGTATTGTTCTAGTTTAGTACTTTTTGATGCTGCTTGTAAGGAACACCAAAACTCGTTTGTTATTTTCATTGCTCAGACCTGAAGCTGAGTCCGTAGAATTTAATAATTACCTATATTCTATGATAGGTTCTAGTAAATAACTAAAAATATTACCCACTCGAGCAAGTTTCCAGTAATTATTGCAACTACAGCGTCTACTTCGATGTTTGTAAGTTAATGAGCTTTCATGAAGTATACTTTATTCAGTGCATTACAGCTCTGATGGTTTCAAGCAGCACCTCAGCAAAGTTGCAAACGATTACCTCATAACTTGTGGGTGCGTGAAACTTTGCAAGAGAATATACTTCTGACGACTACCTACTGCAAGTCTTTCATATTTAATGACCTAGGATAAAGCAATTAAACCGATTTATACCTCGAACTCTTCAAAACTTGTAGAAAGCAATTGGTGCTAAAACTCAAAATAAGGACTCAAGAACGTTATTTTTTTAAGATTTTCCTCAGGTTCTACGAGTATATCCAAACTGAATCGTTGGTTTTAGAGACACGTAGTTTTGTTTCAATCAAAATCACTTTGTTACCAAATCCTCACGTTACAACACGGTGTAAATGTCCCGTGTACACTCGTATATCCGGGCAATGCTAGCAAATCCGGATCCGAGAAGCATTTGGCAGAGTGCTGTGAGCTTGCGACGAAACTCGACTCCCCGCCGTTGTATGTCATTTTGTCCCTTTCGATACAGCACTTTGCACTCCGTGAGCCTACCGGCCAGTTAGATTAACGGAAAGAATAAAACTCATTAGCCTTTGAGAGCAAAGTCGAATTGTGGGCAGGATTCAAAACAGCTGTGTTTAATTACGGTTCAATTAATCAAAGTACGTTATTTGATTGAATTTTTGGGCCGTCTTGTCTTTCAGTGAATGCAGTATTTTAGAGATGGATAACATGAACTTGTAAAAGGGTACAGTTAAAAATAGAATCAAGTATTAAACGAAAATAAAGAAAATCGAAACTTAGGAAACAATATTCGGTTTCAAAATTAAATTGAATCTTTCAATTATTTGTTTATACATAAAAGTTTACATTTATCTTTACGATTCTCTACAGAAAGGAGTATCGTTAAGAAAAATAAATACTAACTTCACAGCAACATCACTTCACGCTTAAAGGTCCAGTTATTTTCCAGAAGAATTTAAAATATAATTTAGGCAATCCGTTACAAGCAAATCTAACGTAATACATCCTATAAAAAATAATAAATACATTGAAAATTAAAAAGATTAAAGGATTTGTCACATATGTGTTCTGCGGTCTGCGGTCAGGTCACGACAATATTGTTCATACATGATGGCGGCTGCGTTTGACCTGACCGCAGACCGCAGAACACATCCAGTGTGACAAATCCTTAAGGCTTGATGTTTCACAAGAATTAATGACACATAAAAATGATCTTTACCTACGCTTGCCACCAAAACACATTTTATTCAAAAAAAGATGGATACAAAGAACATTAATATTATAATAAACTGGTCATTTAACAAATTCCCATTTTATGTATGTTAGAAGGTTGCATAAACAAGTCAAATTCTACTAGGTATTTAGATCAAACGGAAAAGGATAGCCAGGAATCGTTTACAAATTGATATAAATCGTCCGATCTCGATCCATCTTATTTAGGTCCATCGAGCGTACGTGGGTAATAGACGAATGAAATCCATCTTTATCCGACGCCGAATAAATATTTAAATTAGATGTCTTCGAAAAACATTTTAGGATCTCTAAGTTGGAAAAACACGACCGGTAGCTGGCTATTAATTTGAATTTAAAAGTGTTCTTAAAATAAATGTGGTCCCATTTAAATTGGTTACGTGGAGCTCACATAATGTGACTAATGTCTATTTTATCGCAATAGGTGTTAATTAATATTCTAATGATATTATTTTTCATTTTGTTTAGGCTGGTTTGGGTCGTTTTAGTTATGTGTTCTCCCCTAAATTGTCAAGTCTTATCTTTACATGAAGCGTTTGATGTAAACACACCATAAAATTCAATTATATTTTTTTATCGCAGTCGTTATTGTACTTATTAGGCAGGTGTTGTAAGCCTTAAAATTAATTTTGTGTATACCAAATTAAAATAATAAATAAATAAACGTTTATTTCAGACTTTCTGTCCATAGGTACACTCACAAAAATGAACGAAACATACAGTAAAATACACATACATACTAACAAAAACTAACAAAATCTCAAAATTACACAACACAAAAAAAGATACAAACAATCAATACAAACAATAAAATAGCAGTGACAACACAGAAGAAGCAACACATTAATTTTGACGAGGAGGAAATGCCCACTGCTCACAAGGCAGTGTGCAAGCGCATCCAGTGGCGCAGCAGTGGAGAGTCCCACCTGTCCGCGAACACGCAAACAACGCAAATAACGTAAAACATATTGCTTCTAAATACTTTAAGTGATTAAAGTATTTCCTATTATTTCAGGGTTCATTCTTCTTCTTCATGTCGCTGGAACGACTGTATTTCACATCTTGTTGGCCCAAAACTTCGTCACTTCCACGGCGTCGTCGGTGGCAGCGCAGAGGTCACTTTGACTGCATGTTCAGGGTTCATTAAAATACCTAAATAGACTTGTGGTTCTTTTGTTTTTGAGAATTTAAAAAAAGAACATGAAATTATGCAAAGTTAAGAACATAACATTAACAAAAAATTATCACAAAGAAAAAGATTAAGGGCAGAAAATTATTGTACAGCTATAATTTTTTCAATTACTTCCAAAATAAATCCAAATCAATTATGAATCACTGTAAATAACAAGAAGATTCAATGATGTAGGTCAATCAGTCACCCATTCATCAGACAAGCAGCATTAATCAAAATGAACAAATACCCACAATGTAAGCACATCATCGGTAATTCAATAACTTTGTGCAACGATATTGACGGCTCCAGACGATAAATTATTCTAGTCGAGATTTCAACGATTTTGTCGAAATAATGTCGATTGAGATTGTGTATGAGTTGCCTAGATTTATTCTTATGTCGAATGCAAGATAGGTATTAGCTTAAGTTAGTTGTGGTTATCAAGTTACAGTCTAAGTAGGCGGTTGTATGTTTGTCAATTCATAAAATACAAATTAATTTAAAAGTGACAGATGACTAATTTATAACAGCTGGTCTATTCTGTAAAACAACTCATTGTTGATATTTGGGTGAAGTGAGTATGAAATGAGCTGTCAATCCCTAGATTCCCTAGCAACAGCAGGCGCAGCATGAGGCTTTCTATTTCTACGAAGAATAGACATGGCTTTTTCTATACAAAGTAACATTTAGTTTCTTCATTTTTGACATCGCAGCGTAGAAATCCTTCTACAATCTGTCATTTTGTCTTTCATTTCTAACGATCTTTGTCCAGTAGGCCATTTCTCGTACTTAAAAAACGTTCAAATTCAAATCACAATCTCATCTCAGCGACAATCAATGTCAAAAACCTGTCAAAAATGTATGGAAATTGATTGTAATTTTGACAGATTGAGACTGAGATTAGAATGCGAACGGTCTTAAAAATACGGGAATTGCCCCTCTGGTCTTTTTATAAGTAGACCATTTCGGACGAAAGTTTTCTAACCTTACTGTCAAAATCACACTGACAGCTGACTTTTGTCTAAGGTAGTGAAGACAATTTGATTTTGGAATCGCCAGTAGAAAACTTTCTACTAGACGGCCACAAAGTATATGAGGAGCGTTTTGAACGCAAATCTAATAGAAGAACAATGCTATCTTGTCCTATTTTACATCATTTAAAATATTACCAATTTTATATATAAAGCAAAGAATTCCGAGTCGAATTATGTAAAAGAGTGAATTTCGTAAAAAGTTCAGTTGACTCTTTTTACTTTGCTGCCGTCGTACTGTCTACACGGAACGTCATTTTTGTCTACTCTTCCATCGACAATACGGTGCTCATGCTACGCCTGCAGGTAAGATGACAGTTCAATTCACGCTTACTTCATCCTAGTATTTACAGTGAGTTTTAAAATTTAGATGGCGTTGTATACTTCCCGTTAGTTGTCAGCCAATCACAGCTCTCGTGACGTCACATCCTCGACCAATCAGCGCCGAGGTCCGGTAGTCACGTGGTCCCAGGTGGCGTGTTCGCTAATGGCGGACCTTTACCTCATAGAAGTCTCTCACCAGGAGACCTTGAATGATGCTGTGCATCGTCTCTGCTTAATAATACAAGTTTTATTTTTATGTAAAACTTGCACTATTATTTGGCATGTGACGATGCACAGCATCTGTGAGAGACGTGTTTATAACTCCTGGTGACCACGACGACGCTATGTGAGAATATGAAAATATTTACTGAAAAAATTAAACCATATAATTATGGCAATATGTATTTATTATACAAATCAGGATATGTAATACAGAATTGCACAACAGGACCAAAATCTAAATGAAATAAAGTTAGCGGTTTTCCACCTTTCAATACTACATAATTATAATTATCAGCAACATCGGCATTAAAGTTTCACTCGTTAACACTAACGATGTAAATGTCCTCATATACTTGCCCCAATTAATTAATTAACGAAACTTAGATAATTTTTAATTAATTTGCGATATTAAACAGTCACATGTGTCATGTGATGTGATCAAGTTCTCGAACGGATTGTAAAGCTAAGCGGACATAAAGCCGCGGCGGGCCGCATTGCAAAAATGCGCTAAAGCACATTAGGAGCCGCGGTGGGTCGCACGCAACGCAGTAATTGTTTCAGACAGATTCAAATTTCGAAATTGATGTTGAAATGTTTCCACTCAAGCGTAATGGCGGTCCGCACCGCAACGATATGCACTGTAAAAATCATCCTAGATAATTTTCGTATATTTTGTATAAACCATCGCACACTACAGGCGGGCGGCATCGCAACGCAAAACAGTAGCAACAAAAAAACTAAAAAAAAAGAACAACGGCTTTCCAAAAATAACTATAATTTTGGAAGTCTTTGGTTTTGTGTTTTTATTTTTATCACGGACTTCCGAATTTAAAGTTATTTTTCACTTTGTAGTACAAAGTGAAAGTTGTAGTACAAAGTCGGTTGTTTTTGTTTTGTAAAAAAGTTTTATTTTTCACTTTTTAGTTAAGGTGGGGTAGGTCCTCACAAATATTCGTACTCCTTCACTTGCTAAGGAAATAAGAGTGTAAGTTAATATAACACCATCAAAATACAATAAGTGGAAAAATTACGTATTATTGAAGCTAACTGAAAACTACTCAAGTAAAGCTAATAACATTTATGTGGACCAAGGACAGTGGTGGCCAAGTGGTAACGGCATCTAGAGAGTTGTAGGTCGTTGGTTCGAACCCAGACAGGCGCTTTACTTTTTGTAAATAATTTCATCACCACTGCTCTCAAAACGGTGAAGTGAACCATAATATCGAAGCCATAATATGACATTCGCTAACTCGCATTGGGCTCGCGTGGTGGATTACGGCCCACTACCTCTCACCGAGAGGTGCATGTGTCCCAGCAGTGGGAACATTATAAGCTGATTATGCTTATAAGGGCCCAGTTAAATAATTTTCTCATAATCGGTCGACAATTGACGAAAATGTCGGTGATCATAATTATACAGATTTGATACGACAGAGGGGCTTTCCTTTAAACTGCCTATACTAGGTACCATTTTCAAGCTCTGTACCAAAAATCAATGAAACAGGAACAGTAGTTTAGTCGCAAATGATTTTTTAAGTTTTTGTCCCGTTTGATCACGATGTGTCTTTCCTAACAGCTGATTATGTCTGACGTAGGTAAGTCACAAGTACAACCAAATATTTTTGCTAAAAAGATGGCAATACAAACAAGGAAGCAATAAATACACACACTCTTGCACTTTCATTACAAAGGATGGTTGCGTTTTACTCTGATTTGAAAAAAAAATAAAACAAATTTTTGGTGGTTTTTACTTTTATACCGTATCGAATTAATACTAAACACGTATAGTATACGTAGTGTAATTTGCTGCCCCTCTGTCATATCAACTCTGTATAATGACAAATAAACATAAAATATATACAGGGTGGCATCGACGCGCAAACTGTGAAAAAAACAGCTTTTTCATAGAAAAGTGCAAAACCTCAAAATGTATGACACAGCAAAACTTTTTTTATAACCGACCAAAAATTTCAACTCTGTTGTGTCCAGAATCATGTTCTGAATCCATGGTAACAGGTTGTGCAACGATGACAATATATTTTTTTTGTGGGTGGGAAATTAATCAAATAACTTCTCCCGCTCTGGGTGGAGCGGGAGGGCGTGTCAGACTCTTACTGACTAAAACCCACCCGTTTTTCTTCAGTTGCCTGTGCCAGGGCGACGGTAACCTTTTCGGACTTTCCCGCAACCCCGGCAGGCATCGGCCCTAGCGGCCCCGGTCATTGGTGCTGATATCTCTTTGAGGCGCGCGTGGAACACAACACGCCGTCGATCCGGGCATGGTCCTTATCGGACGGCGAGCTACCCATTGCTCGCCATCCGCAAGCCCACGCCTACGGTGGCCGGGAATCGGCCTGGGATTCCCGACGCCCTGGGCGTCTCCTGCGGCGACTAGCGGCGTGAACGCGCGAATTTGTGCATCGATGTCCCTGCCGCCCTTTTTTAAGAAATCGGTTAAAAACACGCCAGGCGAGCGATCCGCCAGTGCGTTGCAGTTGCGCTGCGATCCGGTGCGGCCTGCCTGTAGTGTGCGGTGGTTCATACAGAATGTACTAAAGTGATGCAAGAAGATTTTGTAAAGCGTTGCGATGCGGCGCGGCCCGCCCAAATGTGCGCTAGCCTTAAACTAAATAAGTCACACAGTCTTTATCGTCAATAAAATATTTACCATAATTAATTTCGAGTTCGTGATCGTAAATGATTTAAATTATTGCAGTTTTATCTTGTTTAACTGGCGGTGTCATTGGGTTTTTATTATTCGGTTTTAAAAGTTGTTTAAACGGCCTTGTTACTGTAGCGTGTGATTATTATTGTTTTTTTTATTTTCATGCTTGTTTCGTTTTCATGTGATGGGGCTAATTGGTCCTCAATGTGGGCATGAAAAGTGCTTCGTATTGTGGTAGGCGATTACAGAAGGTTTTTACGATTACTGTAGATAATATTATTCTTCAGTTTAAAGGTAAGTACTTGTGGGCGTGGGGTATAAGAGCGATCACACTGGTGATTTTCCAGCGTATTTCTAGCAAGACGATTAGTGACCGTGCTCTCTGCGGGGGAGAAGCGAGATAGCCGCGACCACGCAACATGTTTCAGCGTTTTCATAACATATTGTACACTCTCATCAATCGCTGTTTTTCCGTAAACGTGGCGGACACGTTGCTCACATATGGCGTGCTCGCTGCGCTCACGCTACGAGAGCGTTAAACAATCGTCTGGTCGGTAACATGCTGGAAAATCGTCAGTGTAATAAGGGCCTCATCGTCCTAATGCTACGGCTACATTGTCGCGATAACGCGAACTACACTTTGCGCGCTGTCGTTGTACAATCGCGACAATGTAGCCGTATCACAACAAATGCTAAAGAAAAGAGTCTACAATAAGTTACTTGCCATAATATTAGTTCAACTTAAAGCCATTGAAAGCCAAAAAAGACGCCGACGTAATAAAATTCAAGAACCTATTTAAATTGCCATGTGATTAAACAAATTTATTTTTTTATCGCTCATATTATTCAAGTTTTACTCAGTATCTTACAAACGTTCACGAATCAAGTCTCCACACAAATTGCACGGGATTTTTATCGTTAACAAATAAGTCTTATTAAAAAGGCCTGCAGTTGGTTTCAATAAAAATAATTTTAGTATTGCAAGTCACGTGGGTCGACACGGTTTGGTTTAATCTGCAAAATATAGCAATTTTGGATAACCTAAGACATTTAATTTGAAAGGCAATAACGTTAATAACAACCAATTATACCGAAAATCGAAGGTTTATAATTTAAGCGAGACCCGGAGTATTCGAAAGACTTTACTTACCTTAAGCTGTGTCCAGAACTGCACATTTAACTGTCATGCGCTGTCCCACGTCTATAATGTAAAAAAAAGATTTTGACAGAATCCAAAAACAATTAATAGTAGATTATTAACCAAGGGGATAAAGCAGTGTCTTCTGTCGCGGGTGACGATTTAAATCGCGAGCGTAATGAAGGACTCGAGGTTTACTCCCGAGCGTAGCGAGGGTGTTAAAAACTTAAATCACGAGCGAAGCGAGGGATTTAAGACGAGTCCTGAGTGTAGCGAGGGATTTAAGTTCACCCAAGACTAAGACAGCTTTATCACCGAGGAAAGTACTCTACTTTTCGTACCATTTGCGAAAAAATTAACACAATAATAATATGAGATAAGCATTTATTAAAAATAATGACAAATAAACGTACTTTTAGAACATTAACTTATTTATAAAAATAAATTAAAATAAACTTAACATTTATGTATTTGAAGAAAACAAAAACGCGGCAAATTCCTAGACTAATATTTTTTTGTCGGAAAAGCAAAGGCATCAAGCAAATGAAATTCAGTACAATTTTCTTTCCCTGTGTTTAATAGATTAAAAATGACTATTGTTATGTTTGCTTTTGTGGCATAGAATGTCACTTTTTTGAGCAAGTGGTACGAAAACACCATATTTGCACGTCACTGATTAAAAACGCAGTAAATAATAAATTCTCTTTTTCATTCTTTTTTTAATCGTCAATAGTAGCGAAAATCTGGGAAAATATGGGAATTTATACAAAACGTCAAACGACAGACTTAAGCTATTTGTCTTGTAGAATTATCATTAAAAGAATGTTATGTAACATAAGAATTATCGACAATGTACAAAGAGTATTTAAGTTATACACATTTATTGAAAAACCGGCCAAGTACGCGTCGGACTACGCACAATAAAGGGTTCCGTAGTTGGGATGAATTTATCCCAAGTTTAAATTTAATATTGTAGTTGAAATACATGTTTTCCCATACATTCCAACTGCAAATTGTACACCATATATTGGCAAAACATAGTGCACATATTTTAGACAATATACTAGCTGTAACCATACCTATGTTTAACAAAATAAATGATTGATTGAAATGTAATTTTGTCGACTTTTACTCGTTAACTTGTAAAATCTACTTAGATGTGATAGTTTTCCTATCTGTTATAGTACTTATATACTTACCACTGCCATATTTTTTTTAAGATATCCAAAAACAATCACTTGGCTGTAACAAAAATGAGGACTTTAAAGCTTAATATTTCGCACACGGCTCCCAGGATCGAAAAATGGTTGAGACAATCCCGCAATATTTTGACTGCCCTATACAACGCAAAACGCAGCAGTAATGTACTATAGCGTAGAAACTCAACCTATTTTATGTACGGAAATTATATAATTATAATTATAGCATCGCATCGTTAACACCTGAATTTAAAATTCATACTGCCGCATCACTGAACCATAGACAATTTCGAGCGTCCATTGTTATTTACATCTTTGGCAAAGAAAACGTTGCTTTGGTCAAAACCGGAACATCAAATTACTGAATAGGAAAATAGAGCGCAGTAGCTACCTACCTAAATAAAAGATATACGTACTTATATTTTCATTATAAATAATTGAAATTGTTTTTCCGCTAACACAATCGTAATTACAAACATACAGATTCCCAGTTCAGCTACACCCGCTTTACCGACTAACGAGATCTACAAAAATCTCTGGTTTTTCAAACACGTGACGGTTTATTATTGCCGTTTGGTACAATGAGCAGATGAATACGTACCTTAACCTGTGGGGCTTAGTAATAACAGTCACGCGGGTCGATCGAACAGGTTAAGCTACGCTTGCCGCGGTTGGTCCGTGGATGGGTAACCATCTTTACATATCAAGACTCCTCCATGCCTCGGAAAGCTCGTTAAGCCGTTGGTCGCGGCTGTCATTCGTGGATGACAGTCGTGAAAGGTCGTCAGAAGCCCGAAAGTCTGGCAACCAGTCTTACTAAAGGGTATCTTACCCAGTAACTGGGTTGTGGATGTCAGATAGGCAGTCGCTCCATGTAAAATACTGGTATTCAGCTGCATCCGGTTAGACTGGAAGTCGACCCCGACATAGTTGAGATATGGCTAGGCAGACGATGTTCACGATACGCACCTTAACCACGCGAGCATAAAAAAATTAAACAGCTTAATATTCCATATAAAATTCTCTTACGTGTAAAGTTCTCGCTTAATCTTTTAAATATACATGTTCATTTAAACAACGTTATCAGAAACGTTTCTCAAGCTGTCATTCACGTGTTGAAACAACGCATAATTAAATATTTGTGTTACTTTATTTAACTTGAACAAAATATACGGTTAGAGTGTACTTCTTAATATAGGGATTATCTTCGGTCTTTGTCAGGGAATGAACTTACCAAGTTTATGTGAGTTAATTTAAATGTAAAATGTTGCGTTATATTTACAGCCGTTTGATTTATTGTGGTAGACGTGTTAGAATACCTTGGTTAGGGTCTTTAGAAGTGTGTTGTAAATATAGAAATATTCTTTTGACAGACTTTTATTGTGGGTTCGTCATTTTGGTATGAATAATTGCATATTTTAGCGTCTTTTGGTACTTATGTGAGTTCGATGATAGAATATGTAGGTATGTAGGTACCTACTATCCCAAAACGACAGTCTATTCAAAGTATTTTACCTCTGATTCTGTTTCACTGTCAAAATCACAGTGATCTTTATTCACGTAACAACAATGTTGCTGTTGGGTTGCTGCCACTGACTAGTCTTTCAAAATCATACTGATCTTTATTTTCGTAACAATAAAGTTGCTGTTGGGTTGCTGCCGCTGACTAGTCTTTCAAAATCACAATGATCTTTATTCTCGTAACAATAAAGTTGCTGATGGGTTGCTGCCACTGACGAGTCTTTCAAAATCACAGTGATCTTTATTTTCGTAACAATAAAGTTGCTGTTGGGTTGCTGCCACTGACTAGTCTTTCAAAATCACAATGATCTTTATTCTCGTAACAATAAAGTTGCTGATGGGTTGCTGCCACTGACGAGTCTTTCAAAATCACAGTGATCTTTATTCTCGTAGCAATAAAGTTGCTGTTGGGTTGCTGCCACTGACTAGTCTTTCAAAATCATACTGATCTTTATTTTCGTAACAATAAAGTTGCTGTTGGGTTGCTGCCACTGACTAGTCTTTCAAAATCACAATGATCTTTATTCTCGTAACAATAAAGTTGCTGATGGGTTGCTGCCACTGACGAGTCTTTCAAAATCACAGTGATCTTTATTCTCGTAGCAATAAAGTTGCTGTTGGGTTGCTGCCACTGACTAGTCTTTCAAAATCACAGTGATCTTTATTCTCGTAGCAATAAAGTTGCTGTTGGGTTGCTGCCACTGACTAGTCTTTCAAAATCACAGTGATCTTTATTCTCGTAGCAATAAAGTTGCTGTTGGGTTGCTGCCACTGACTAGTCTTTCAAAATCACAGTGATCTTTATTCTGGTAGCAATAAAGTTGCTGTTGGGTTGCTGCCACTGATTAGTCTTTCAAAATCACAGTGATCTTTATTCTCGTAACAACAAAGTTGCTGTTGAGTTGCTGCCACTGAGTAGGCTTTCAAAATCACAGTGATCTTTATTCACGTTACATTAAGGTTGTAGTTGGGTTGCCGTTGTCAGAGTTAAAATAACTGGAAAGGACTGTAAGTATTAGTTGACATTTATTGTTTATGAATTGTATTTATTTATTAACAGGTAATGCTTTTATACAATCGTAAATTATAATACAACTAACTATTTACATACACTAGCAATGACGTATTATAAATATCATTGTACACTAGGCGCTAAATTAAATGTATAAATAACTAGGCATACAAATAAATACAATGATTAGCTTCACCAATATAAGAACATGTACAACTCGGTCACATTAACTTGACGCATGGCGTCGATATAATAATGTCCAAAAACAATATAACAACAACAGAGAACTAGCCAAATTATTGACGAGCGTATCGATAACAAAGATTCTGACCATACGTGACACCTGCCGGGCGAGCTAAGGCAATGCGGGGGGAAGCGGGGGGATGTGAGTATTTCAGAGATGCGTCAAGTTAATGTGACCGGATTGTAGAAGCTTAGAAGTAGATAAACGCCATTCGTGGTTTTTAAAAAGTCGATTGGCACTGTATTTACTCTGACTTATTTGTTGTGGAGTTACAATAAAACTATATCGTTCAGTAAATAAAGTGATGCACTTCTTATCATTTCAACCCTATTCAGCATACCGCTGCAATCCGTTAGCAAAATGGCCGCGTTATCGCGATTGTAATATCGATGCTAAAGAATTTCCTTTGAGCCGTTTACCGTACATTGTTCGGTCGCCGTCCACACGGAAAATTGTTAAGTAAATAAGTAATTTAACAAATCAGATTTTAAGTGGCGAGTCGGCCGGCATCATGAAGTAATCTCTGGCCTGATCAAATTAACTTATGCTCTCCACGGTTTATTTGAGGGTAATGAGAAGTAATATGTTACTAGAAGGGCCGTACAGTTGGCATATAAATAAACGGGAAATATTTAAATAATCCTATAAACACTTATTGACCTTCTAATTATGAACACTTTTTTAAATTAATGAACCTCTAAAATCTTTTTGCGCTTATAAAGAGGAGCATTATTTTTATCATTGTGCTTCTTTTTAACTTTCTGCCCTTTTCTCACACTTAGGCCCGGACTCCACCAAAGCGGAGACGAGACAAAAGGAGAGGAGATGTGTTGGAAACAACCTATAGGATTTCGATATTTAAATATCTCTTCTCCGCTTATCTTCAGTGGATACGTTTGAGCAGAGGAGAGGAGATGTCTCATATTTGCTTAGCGCGAAAAAAACAAGAGATGTCAGCCGTGCATGCCTCGTAACCTAGCGACGCGCAACGGCGCGCAGCGGAGACGAAAGGAGATGTGAGCGGCGTGCGGTGAGCGGTACCGCTATTTCCATCGCGTCGCACGGAGCTTAGCTCCGCTCTAGCCAGTACACATTTATCTGCTCCGGTCTAGCCAGTACGCATCTCCATCTCCGCACAGCTTCGCAGCTTCGGTAGATACACCCTACCTGTTATGCATCTCCTCTCCTCTCCGCTTCGCATATCTCCGCCCATCTCCGCTTTGGTGGAGTCCGGGCCTTAGTCGCAGTAGTTAAGCTGCCGTCAGAACGGGTTAGGTTACATTGGAACTGTGATCAACCTATGTCCAAGATGGTCGCGCTAGTTGTTGGTAGCTATTAAGTATTTTTAGAACCCCAAAATAGGTATTATTTGAGGTTCCCAAAAAGAGGCGCAATCATTTTATTAGAGTGTTCAATAATATTTTTAGCAGCCTATAATGGGAATTATATGAGGATCGGTTAAATACATGCCTAAATTAACATTCTTTGAAGATGAATACTATGCAATTTGATTAAAAAAATTAATGTTTCGTTGAGCTTTTAACGTCACTGTCCTGTTTCCTTTCAATCATTTTTTGTTAAGTAGCGTTAGTCTTTATTTATTAGCTGTCAAATGATATTAAAATTGTCAGTTATTTATTTATGACTCGGTATATTTTATTCGTAAATGCTTGCCGGATTTTGTAGTTCGTTGTTATAAAATAATGGCTGGTCTTGCAAATACAATTTTACTCAATCTAGTTGTTTACAGAGGCCTAACCCTATATTAATATCTGGTATTAACAATTTAATTTATCGACAATCATGTTTACCTAATGCTGGTTATACAGGGTGTTTGGTAGGGAGCTGTACATACGCCTAGGGTAGAAACTAGGGATAGTCTGCTACCTACCCCCGCCCATTATATTGACCTTGGCCTCAAGGTTTTTTTTTAATTTATTTTAATTTTTTATTTGACTTTTTTGTGATTTTTTGACTAAAACTACCTGTAGCTCAAAATCTATCCATGGGACCGGTCGGCTAATGGTCTTGTTTTAATCGTTAGAGTCTTAGGGTCCTGCAAAAAATTATTTTATACCAGAAAATTGTGGAGAAGAAAAGTTATGGGGCCTGAAGTACCGTAGTAAGGTAAAGAAATAATTTTAAGGTAAGGTAGTAAGGTAAAAAAAACCTTGAGGCCAAGGTCAATATAATGGGCGGGGGTAGGTAGCAGACTATCCCTAGTTTCTACCCTAGGCGTATGTACAGCTCCCTACCAAACACCCTGTATATTGTGAACGATATCAATATATATCTCTTACTGACTAAAACCCACGCGTGTTCCTCCAGTTGCCTGTGTCAGGGGCCACGGTACCCCTGTCGGACTTTCCCGCAACCCTGGCAGGCATCGGCCCTAGAGAACCCCGTCATTCGTGCTGATATCTCTTCAAGGCGCGCGTGAAACACAACGCGCCGTCGACCCGGGCCTGGTCCTTATCGGACGGCGAGCTACCCATTGCTCGCCGTCCGCAAGCCCGTGCCTACGGTGGCCGGGAATCGGTCTGGGATTCCCGACGCCCAGGGCGTCGACTAGGGGCGTGAGGGCGCGAATTTTGCATCTCCCTCATGCGTTCCGCCTCCTCCTTTGCGAGCATTACTGTTTCGCAAAAGGAGGTGACGCTTCCCATGCCCTCTCGCTCCGTAAGAGTAGGCCCCCTGGAGTCTTGATTTGTGCCCAGTTGATTGCAATCGGCTCACCCCCTATAACATGGGAATTAAAAAGAACTGGCAAAATCTGGGTGTACTATAGGTACACCTCTGCTTTACCCGTCGGGGATGGCAGGCGTGTTGTTATATGTTATAGTGCTTCAATTATGCCACAGTTAAATTTTCAGCGAAACACATGTTAAGTAGGTAGCTTAACTTTGACACATCACTTAAATAATTTGATAGCAAGTGTAACGAACAACATCTCATCATACACTTCAGTGCAAATTAAATATGCACACATTCACTAATAAAAATTTCACGCCAGTTTCCACGGCGCACCAAGTTTTGCCACCTTACTTACGCGGTAAACTTTACCCGTTGCTGTCTGTACGTTAACGTAACGCGTGATTAAATTTTAAATTGCGCGGCCGCACAGGTCGGTTTAAAACCGCCTATCGCTTCGTCACGAGGTTCAGGCTTCTCCCTGAATAATCCACTGTGTGCTTTAAAAATATTGTGAAATTTAGTGCTGGAATGTGGCTGGAAAGTCGATGTTGTAACGTTTTTTTTTAAGCATTTTTGACTTTTCGGCCATGTTTGTTTTCTCTAACATAGATTGGATGGCCCAATTTCTGTGAATTATTTTTATGACAGTTTTAAGGTTCGAGAAAATAAACTAAGGTAAAACAAAATGAAAACATTTATATAATAAAACGGAATGACGTAGAAGCCTGTTAATATTTTTATAGCTTTTTGAAGTCGTCTCCATTCTTTTCTAAGCACCGTCGCATGCGATGGAACTGACTTAAGCAGTGGGTCCACTCTACTTTAGGAATTTCTTCCACGCCTTTTTCAAACGCAGCCAAGGTCAAGGTCTTCAGGGTTCATAAATAAGTTTATCTTTTTTTTTGGAAATAAATAAAAGTCACAAGGTGGCAGGTCGGGACTGTAAGGAGGATGACATACTAACTCCACACTTTTGATAGACAAATATTCGATAATCTGTCTGGCGGAGTGAGCTGGAGCGTTGTTGTGGTGGAGGAGGACCCTGCTCCTTGGGCGCTGCTGTCTAACATTTTCCAAGACAACTGGTAAACAATGACTGACTTACCAATCTGCAGTAACAGTCTTTTTATCTTCTAGGAAAATTGTTGCGATATGACCCGTCCGTCCAAAGAATGAGTCAATCATCTTTTTCCCTTGACTTCTGCCCTTCTTTACTTTTGTCGGCAAATCTTCGAATGGAGACATCCATTGCGCAGATTATGTTTTGGTTTCGGGTTCGTAACAATATATCCTGCTTTCATCACCTGTGACGATGTCATATAAGTACAGCATTTGAGTCATCCCCGTCATACTTTTCAAGCATTGAGCGGCAGCGATCCAAACGACAGCGTTTCTGATCTTCTGTCAAATTAAGAGGTATCTCGTACAAAGCATTCGGACGCCTAAATGTTCATGTAAGAGTTTTTGTACTTGACTCATACCAATACCTAAAGCTGCCCGAATCTGTTGTTAGGCCACTCTTTTATCAGCTTCTATCATTAGCCGCATAGCACTCACGTTATCTTCAGTAGCCGCCATAGAAGGACGATATCAGTGAGTTTGCTTCGACCACATTTAAACTCATTAAACTAGTTATAAACAGTAGCACGGGATGGGGCTTCATCATGACATGCTAATCGAAGTCAATCGTATCATTGTTGTTGAGTAAGACCGCAACGAAAGTTGTAATAAACCGTTGAACGAAAATTTTCTCTAGTCAAATCCATTTCGACGCACGAACAGACACTTTTTAAATTGCCGCCAATTTGTAAAAAACAAATGACATATGAATTCGTCACACATCTACAGATTTCCAAAGAGTTCCAAATTCGATATTTTTCATCGGCTGCTTTTCTTACTGGCCCATTCTAAAAACTTTCAATGTGACCCCGTATTATTGTTAAATTAAAGTATATTAAATAAAATAACTACCACTAAAATAAAAGTAAAAGTTACCAATCTACTCACATTTCCATCGACTCTTCTCGTCACTATTTCAGATCCTAGTCTCGTGAACCTGGAAAATCGAGAAAAAAATCATTAATATTTGCATTGTATGTAAAATTATCCCCTGTAGTTATAACAGTTCAGTAGAACTGAAACGATGATGATTCTCAATCAATTGGAAAACCCTACTCCAAGTTACTGCAGTCTCGTCTTGACCTTATCAACATTCTACGAAACCCAATCCAGTCCCCAAGGCCGATTATTATAAATATATTCCCTTACGATAGTTAATTGCTTGTTAAGCTTATAAGTTAACATAATACAAATGTAATTGGGAACTTTCGAATTCAAACAAAAGAAAAATACGCAAAAAATTTATTAAAGCGACAACTATCAAAATTTATGTCTTATTTACCTACAAAAATTTAACGTAAATCGATTAATCGTTTAATTTACACCGTACAAACTTACTCACAAGCTCTTTATATCGAGCAATTATTGACTCCCAATAACATATTGACATCAATTAGATTCCAATTATTGTGGTTTCTATACGCAGTAATTATGCAAATTAGTTATTTGATTGCGCGCGAAACCAATTTCACATGAAGGTATATAGGTAGGTAGGTAACAGTTGTGATAAATGTCACAATTAATATTGAGACAATCCGATTATCTGATCGTTTAGGCGGAAACCGTCTGGGTAGGCGTTGTTCGGAGTAATTTCAATTTATATTGGTTTTAGTTTTAGAGGTTAAAACTGGCTTTGAATGGTTAGTGACCAGTTTTCTATGCAATTAAGTGTCTTAAGTTTTGTGTTTGAAATTTGTTCTATGAATATGCATAGATTAATAACGGTGGTCTTAAGCGATTAATTGAATATGTCAAAGTGAGTATATTGTACAAAATAAAACATGCTAACTTGTTGACGTTTTGTTGAATATAATTTGCATGAAAGAAACTTATCATTATAGTTACTATAGTAACCAGTTGTTCCATTAGACGGACAGGATGCAAGACGTGTATCACGTTGTTATGAAAATAGAACAAGTTATGCCATGCCGTGATGCGATGAAGAGGGAGACAACGCGACTATCGAAGATAATACAGGCTTATTGTATATATCTACCATGGACAGATTGCCTATGAATCAACGTAGAAAAGGGGACAAAAAACGGCATGTCAACGGTCAAAGATTATAAATAAAAATTGCTACCTATTAGTAATACAAAGTACATTAACTGTAGGGGAGTAAGGCGCGCCACCCACGTGCGACAGTCGGCAGTCGACTGCGATTTGTCAGTTGTCGTCGTTGCACGCACGCGTCTCTGACTAATTGGCGTTATAAATCGACACACGCGCCGTGTAATCAACGCTCCGATGCAAGTGTTGAATGGTCAGCGGTGCGGCTTTATGACGTTGCTTATTGTTGATTTTGTCGCAGTGTGCATATCCATGTTTTATGTTTATTGGGTGGCAATGATGGAAAATGTGTGGTTTATGTGAGAGCCAACAGTCTGATCAGAGGAATGTAGGAAGACTGAATCATCTTATAATGAACAAACATTATTAGGTACAGACTTTAATTGCCGAACATAAAGTTGAGGCGAAGGTTTTGACAAATACTTTGCCAGGTCCCATAATGTAATGATAAGTCCATCGGGTAGACTCAGTCCTAACTAATGCCAACTCAACAAGTCATGTGAATTTCCAACTGGAACTATCCGACAAACATCACAATATGAGGAAGCCAAGGTTCCATTATATCAGAAATACATTAGACGCAGACGCAGTAGCTTCCACCTGCATAAAACAATATCACACTGCGACCATCAATTTGACTGCCAACGGTGGCAATTATGGCATTACCCCTATCGTTCGCCTCGACCATCTACTAGGGTGGTCGATTACTTGTACTAGATATTTACCAGCCATTGAAGATGATGCATCGCTCTAGCGTTTTTCAATTACAGACAAAACAATTGCTAGTATCAACAACAAAGTCTGTTGTACATAATTTATTGGTATTAGGGAGGGCAAAGCTGTGTTAGAAATAATAGACTGCTACCTATAGCCGAAGGGTAAATAAGATGCTCATTCTGCTTCAGTTGAATTGGCTTTGTTTGTAGAGTGGATGAAAATAATAACTAGTGAAATATTTTGTAACGGTGAAACTTAAGTAAAGCCTAAAATAATTTTCATAAATGCTTTCATGTACGAGATTCCAAATAAAGTGTTGCCTACCTTTGAGATGTTAATTTGATTAGACCATTAGGCAATCAAAGTAAAGTAGCAAATGTAGTCAAGTTTTCACTTAGTAACAAGGATTTAAATTACTCAAAAGTAATGTTAAGAGCCATTCCTAAATATTTTATTCTGTAGCAACACATTTTAGTTTTATCAAAGCTACGCTAATTCCTTACCTAGATATTTGAGAGGAAACGCGGTCACGTGGTCGTTGGCGTTCATACCATACTAAAGTAGTCCTCTGTTTTCTCCCTGGTTAGTCATACGAATCCAAATATTTGATTACGATATAATGTATACGTACGTTCGGCTTAACGTGCCTCGGAAAGGACGCCAAGCCGTTGGTCCCGGCCTCAGATGTCCCGGCAGTCATTCGTGCATCTTTGACCGTCGGTACGGGTCGGCAGAAGCCGGAAAATCTGACAACCAGACTTACCAAGGAGTATCGTATTTTTTTTTGTACGTTGTCCCACACTAGGAATTTCTTCTGTATTGTGGGTGCGTTTACAAACATTTAAACTCGCATACACAAACAGCCAGACAGAAAGAAAAGAAAGAAAGAAAATGCGTTTATTTGCGGTAAACATGACGCAAAAAATAACACAAACACAGAAAATATGAAAAAGTTGGGGGAAACATGCGTCACATCCACGCAAAACGGCTTTCGCTCAGCATTATGCCGCAACCCTATGCAAGACAGAGCCCCAGCGCTGGTTTTCAGCGACAGCCGGCGCTGACGTAGTGACGTCGTCCGGTGAGGCAAACAATAGACAGCCAACCAGTGGGGGTCAGATAGGCAGTAACTCCATGTAAATTACTGGTATTCAGCTGCATCCGGTTAGACTGGAAGCCGACCCCAAAATAGTTGGGAAAAGGATAGGCAGATAATGATAGATAAATATATCTACCACTGCCCTATCCATATGTTTTGTTTTTTAGGGTAATTATTAACATATATACCTATATATAACGGAGAAGGAACAGGAATGTTATTTTCGGGCAAGCCTTCCTCCTCGTACATCTTCAGAAAACAGGAAATAATACCACGAACAGATAGCGTTGATCTTCTTTAATTATTTCACAAACTTTATAAGTTATGATAATCACATTTATCCGCGATGGAAAACGATGGAGGTTGTGAGGTTATCCGCCCATGCGCACGTTCCTTGGCAGAATGCCGGACAGTAACACCCCCTTATTAAAAATGACATTAGTTGACAGTGACAACTGACAGACAGGTGGAATAACCTGACTACCGCCATCTTGTAACAAATGTTAGAACTTTCTTAATCTATGGCCTCCTGCTGCTGCGACATATATTTCTTTTTTCTAAAATTAATAACTAATAAAATTAACGCTAACGTCCACGTGACCGCGTTTCCTCGTAATAAATACATCGCTAATTCCCTACACCTTGGAACAAAACTCACCGCTATTGAAATATCAGACCAGCGTTACATATGAAGCGAGCGCAAAAATCGACACTGTAACAAATTGTGTCGCGTTTGTAACATACGGTGTTAATGTAGGGAAAACGTGTACAAATGAGTACTGATTACTGATGTTTTTACATCAATGTTAATACTCTACATTATGTGACTAATAATTGGGAATGAAAATCCGATACGGGTATGGACGAGCGATTCGTGCAGTCGTTGTCGGGGTGTAAGTTGTACAAATAGGGACGAATGAGATAATATGTTGTGTAGGTGCTTCATTGAAAGATAGTTGAAGTCTCCTGTCTTCTTCTTTTGGGTGATATAAATTGTTTTTTGGTCCCGAACTAGGTAGAACCTGTACTACGATAACCTGATAACTGATATACATACTTATATACATATACACACCCAGACACAGGTCAAACAGACATGTTCATGCACACAAATGTTTGACTTGTCCGGGGATCGAACCCGGGACCAGCGGCTCAGACGGCAGGGTCGCTACCAACTGCACCAACCGGTCAGTCTTGTATCTGTCGGTTCGTTTCGGGTCGGTTTTGTATCAGTTTTTGAATAAATACGATAAGTATTTTACAATACTCCCATTGTGACAAGTAATTCAAATGCTATCAATGAGTATAAATAAAGCCTCTCCAATATATCCAAAGACATTTTGCTTTAAAAATTATTGATGACATCTACCTATATTCTCATCTTCAATTCTCCAACTGACAAACAAGTAAGTTCTCAAAAGATTCTATGAACAGCATCGAAGCATGTTACACAACAGTCGAGTACCATGCCGAGCTAACTTCGTTTGGTTTCTAGTCTTGCGAGCGCATTGTCGAATACGATACTGCTCAGCGAAATCAATCCTTCAGCATCTATTGAATCTTCCGCTGTATGGATATTCCTTTAGGCGGGTCACAAAGGATTTTGCCAATAGCCAGACAAGACTGTATACTCATAAATGTCAGTCACAAACGGATTATTGCAGGCGCTCAGACGGAGGAACGCTGAGCGATGATCGACCGGGACAAAGGCATGCGAAATTAGTATTTGTCGTTCATTAATAAGCGTATATTGCAACATGCAATAAGGCTTTGAGGCAAAGATTATGATTGGAAGCGGTTTTTACCTATTTTGGTGCAGCGTTTTTGACTTATGCAAATTAAAGTTGCTTTACGTTAGCAACATTCTGTTTTTTCTTTCTACATTAATACATTTTGATTCAGATTTGTAATAGTTATTTATGGTACTAGTGCGGTAAGTTGGTTTTTACAATCGAGTAGGTCGAGGGCTTACCATAGTCACGAGTTTGTAAATACCAGTTTCCGTGCGTGTGTCATACAACGTTTTTCAACACATTTGCGAGACAACAGTACAATAGGTAATGAAACAAACTTTTGTTTATAAAAATATCAGTCGGAAAGTCGCAACAATAACAATCTTTGACGTTTCAAATATGAAAATGGCGCCATTTCCAAATTGCGCTACGTGCGCGTGGTGAAAATTAGAATGGCAAAAAGTCGAATCGCAAACTATTGCGATTCGACTTTTTGCAAAGATGCTTTTCGATTCGACTACGAATCGAAAAGCATCTTTCGTCTCATTCTCTCTTTATTACTAAAGTGAGATAAACGTATTGAGCAAAAGCGCTTCCAAGGAGGTTCGATCATTCAGCTTATTTATTCTCATAATTTGAAACTCCTTGGTGGAATTCTTATATAATTTTTTATGGTAATTAAAAAAAATACCGTAAAGAATACGCACAGCGCTATACAACGAAAGGGGCGGTGAAACATGTGAGTACCTATTTTACCGCCCGTTCCGTTGTATGGTGCGTAATTTTTAACTTTCGAACAATGTATACAGGCTTCGTAAATGCATTTTTTGAGCAAATGTGTTGAAAAAAAGATTGCTGTTTAGTTGTACGAAATATGTAATGAAACCGGAGGATTAGACCAGTGTATTTATCGCAATAAAATCTTTACCTACTGTGGAAGGAAATTATTTCCCGGCGTCCTAATTAAATGCGATCGTCGCACAAATACGCGATCACGCGACCGTTTACCCGAAAAACTACGTCCCTACGCGACTCCATCGATCGCGCAAGTCTGTCATATTCACATAAACTAGCGTGACGATAGCGTGCGTCCCATAGCTTTCGGTTAGGATTTTTGTTCGACTTCTTAGGTTTATTCATTAAATAGGTGACCATAATCAAGTCTAGTCTTAAACGTCATACTTTGTCAGGTATTTTTCAGCGAATCTTTGCCTCGTTAACCTTGAACATTGATCACATTATTTATCACCGCAACCTTAAATAATGAATATCATTAATCAACTCAACTCAACTAAATGCATTTATTTGAAATAAACCAATTACAGGCACTTTTGAATCGTCAAGGGGTCGGTCAGCCAGAAAGATGAAGCTAGTTGCCCATTCCAAAGCGTAGTATGAATAAATAACTGCCCATCTATTCTGTAAACATCTCACCGTAAAAACTTAGGTAAAGTGGGCTGTCAATAACGTCAATGTAGTGTCATTTATTTGTAATTTTTTTTAAAACGTTGCCTCACACTAGGAATTTCTCCTGTATCGTGGGTGCGTTTACAAAAATTTAAACTCACATACACAAACAGCCAGACCCGGAACAACTACTTGCAGGTCATACATATATTTGTTCCGTGCGGGGACCGAACCCGCGACACGTAGGTAACGCAGCAGTCAATCGCTTAACCACTGCGCCATTCAGTATGATAATAATTACAATTACTATAACATTATTAATTGGCTTAACTTTACTTTTATAATTTATTAGTTCAGATGGGTAAGGAAATTGACTACTTAACTATATTTTCAATGGCAATGTAAGAATAATTAAGTAAAGTTAAGAATAATTGTGTAATAATGTTCCTAATATATTTGCACACCTCACATGGTTATAATACAGTGCACCTACCTTATGAACCTTTTGTAAGATCCTCTGAACCTGTGTTATACAAATAAATTGATTTGAGCATCAGGTGGAGTCACAGCTCTATTCAAGCTCACTTCGGCTAAGTTTTCACGGAGAGGTTTTTACAGAATAGACCGATTGAATTTCATATTCTATGACGAAATCCTGACTTGCGTGAGTAATTCAATCAACTTGCGATTACCTAACGTGAGGCAGAGTCGTCTCGAAAATGGGCCTCGTGCTAATAATTATGAAATGTATCATGCTCAGTTGATTTAAATACAATATTGTCTGTTAGAGTACTGAGTAAGTACTGCATAAGAGACTTTGTAACATAGATTATGCAATGTCTTTCCAGGGTGCTTGCAAAGTTCTTCCAGGATGCATGTTTGAAACTTTTCCTTCACTCTAACCTACCTCTGTACATTTATTTATTAAGGTACATCAACAGCTTCTGTATATAATATATCTTAAGTACTATAGGTAACAATAGCCTCGGACACAGTCGCTAATTACAGAATAACCAGCAATCCCAGAAATAGATGATAACACATAACAATAATAAAACTAAAGGCTCTAGAATTTAGAAATTATGGCAAAATACTTAAGTTTACACACAATGGTTCAATAAACTAACTTGCAATAATTCGTTTTTTGAAGTAAATACTTTGTAGCGCTATTTACATCGCCACATGCGAGCTGCGCGTCATACTGACGTCACGGAAATCCTGCATCGCGCAAGCAGAGTTTGCCGCGCCACTAGCATAGCTATACAACTTCCCGACATCAATCGTTTGGCAGTTGCCCACCAGACATGACACCCGTCTGGTCGGAAAATCCTCCCTTTTCTATGGAGGTATGACTGAAATTTACACCCTGTTCTTCGTGCCTCTATCACTTCTTTCGTCGCGTTGAGCGATTTTTGATAGGCGATAATCTTATGGGTTCGCGTCTCTGACATGCTAGTGTTAACATCTGTAGCTAAGAGTATGGCGTTTTGCACTTGGCCAGCAGTGAAAGCAAGCACGCTAAATTTTTTCGATAACCGACGAACAATTTTATACAGCACATTGGATTGTATTAACAACGTATAATGAGTAATTTTATAGTGTAATTTTTATAAATATAGTCGCGGTTTGTGGACAATCTCTTCTTACCAATTTGTACGCCGCTATACGCGGCTAAACATGATAGAACATTTCTCTATTTAATATCTTGCATGTACAGTTGTACACCATGTTTATACAAATAAATAAACTTACTTACTTAAAAACATAATATTATCTGCCTATAATGTTCCCACTTCCCACTGCTGGGACAGAGGCCTCCTCTCAGTGAGAGAATCCACCACGCGGGTCCAGTGCGGGTTGGTAAATGTCACATGTCTTTAATTTTTGGTTCTAGGACATGCCGGTTTCCTCACGATGTTTTCCTTAACCGTTTTGAGAGCAGTGGTGATGAAATAATTTACACAAAGTAAATCGCCTGTCTGGGTTCGAACCTATGACCTACAACTCGGTAAATCGCGGCCGTTACCACTGGGCCACCACTGCTCTTAAACTTACTTACTTACAGGTCTAGAATCATGTGTGGAATTCATGGTTACAGTTTGCGCCTCGATGTCCCTGCGACCCTGTATCTTAATTAAGAATTTTATTAAAAAAATTGTGAAATTTTTGTTTTTGATACTACTATGACTGTACCTACTACAATTCATTTGAAAATAGTTAAAAATATTTTTCTGAACTAATATTGTAAAGAGAAAAGGTTACATTTTTGTATGTTTCTTCGTTTGTTTGGTACGCTTTCACGTTAAAATGGCTTAACGGATTTAGATGAAATTTGGCACATGGGGAGACCATATCCTGGATTAGGACTTAGAATATTTTTATCTCGATATTCCCACGGGATCGAGATTTATGCGGATGAACGCGGGGCGCGCGGGGACCTTGATGGTATAAGTGGTTTCTGTCGCCTATAGACATCTGCAATACCAGAGAAATTACATTTGCGTTCTCATACGAGACTCTGCCAGTCCAGAGATAAAGCTGAAATGCCTCGTGTGTCCTGATATTTTGAATCGAATAAATGGATATTCGGACATAGTTTTCTACTTCAAAGTCAAATTAACAAGGGATCCTTTGTCGCTTTATATAGATTTCGTGGAAGTTGACCTTTTCAGACTAGTTCCTAGAAGTTTCATATTTAAACGTGCCTGAAATAAAGTTCTGGGAGTTAAGGAATAAAAAAAGAGATTTCACCCAAATAGTTGTTGTTAGGCAAAATGTCGGTGTTTTCATATGATTACCCATTACATCTTTCTTTTTCATTGAAACGACTAACATTTTGTGTACATGCCTGTGAAAAAATGGTTGACTATCGCTTCACGAAAACAACGGTGGCGCGCACACTTACCTCAAAACTGATTTATTTTGGATACCAACTCCAAAATGGAAACTGTTAACAGTAGTGTTCGTAATTTCTAAATTCAAAAATACCTCCACCTACATTCACCTCATAAAAAAAAACAAAAGACTATCCCGATCAGAAACAAATGACATGCAAACAAACTAATGGGAGTACAATGTACAAACAGAAATAAATCCCAAAGCAGCTCGGTGTCCCCAGAGCTAGCGAATGTCCATGCAAGAGGTTTTCTTGTAAATAAGAAAGAATGAGGTAATGCAATCGGATGGTCGACTAGTAGTACGAGAGCCCGTCTTACGTCGACTTACACTCATGTGGTTGCCAAATAATTATAATAAAAATAATTAGTTTATAATTTTTATCAATAATTGTACCGTTGGCTGCAAGTCAGTTTTACAAAACCCGTTTAAGCTGGTATTCTTTAATTTGTTTGTACTCCTTCTGTGGGAACCTGGGCTGGCGAACCTCATTTATTTATTTGACCATTTATTTTGCTTGCTTGCTTTTAAAAAACGTTGCCCCACACTAGGAATTTCTCCTGTATCGTGGGTGCGATTACAAACATTTAAACTCACATACACAAACAGCCAGACCCGGAACAACTACTTGCAGGTCATACAAATATTAACACACACACACACTAATACACACTCACACACACACTTATTTTACACACTTATATAAACAGATAAGAAAAAAAATAACAGAAAAATAGGTACAAAGGTGATGCTTATTTCTAATGAAATCTCTGCCAGCATACCTGCGATAGGATAGTAAATTTAGAGATGTAGACAGCGTGTGTAAGAGTAAAAGAGAAAATAAAATACATAAAATCAAAAACAATTCACTTATTAAACTTACAGGTTACCATGTAACCTAGCTAGGACGTCAGATTCAATTCTGTCTATTATTACTTACTCTCTTTACGATTTTATCCCTAAACTGTAAACTAACATTTATTGTAACTGACTGTACCACACTTTTTTGAAATAAAATTTTACTTATTTATTTATTCTATTAAGACTCCGTACTTTGCTGGGCCACCTCAAGGTCAAAGTGTTACTATTGGCGTGCGATCGACTGTACCTAATATATACTACGAAAAGGTGCCTAGTGAAATTAAATAAATACCTTAACTTAAAAGTGTTTTTTTTACAATTTCTTCATTCATGAGCGCCAAATGTATTTAATTAAGTATTTATTACTAATCGAAAAAACTAAACTTTTGAAAAAGTTAATATTTGTCTATTTCTTTTGGGACCTAAAACTGTTTATCATATCTGGAGACACGGCCGCAGGGACCAAAATAAAGTTTATCAGACAGGCAAACTAACTTTTTCTTCACCCTTTTTGTTACTACTAAAATACTTTTCACTTAGAAAACACATGAGTGAAGCACGAAACACGGGATCTTCGACTATCTGGTTTGCCTGTGGCCCGTGAGCAGTCCGTGCGTAACCCGCCACTTCTGTACCAACTAGATGTTCTAGTGTTCCTCTCACACGTTACTACTGGGAATAGAGGACGTATTCTGATTGGTGAAGATGATATCGGGAAGATGTCAAAGGTTAAGTTTGAAGAAAAAACTAAAGAACAGAAGAGTTTTGATTGACTAGTAATTTGAAAATATGCTAGCAAAATATTAATTATTGTTCCGTTAAATATTTCTTAGTGTCCTAGTTTTTCTTACAGAAGTATAATAATTATAATTTTGTGTGTTCCTTTCTAAATGAGCTATGTTGTTGATTGCTTATTGAATGGCTTGAGTACAAGAAATGATTGCGTATCAATTACTAGCTTATTAATTCGGTAGATTGGATTTGAAATAATTGCAGTTCATTGTACAGTAATTGCAGACATTAAAACGTCTTTGGCCTCAACAGGTCACCTTCAAAAATGTTTATCACGTTATTGAATGAGATTTAATTTATTTTCAGAGATCCGCGCAGAAATAATTATTAAGCATATATAGTATTACCATTTGCGAATAGTTTTTTTCATGAATCACTTGATTTCTTGGTTGATTGACTGAAGACGCAAAACATAAACAACGAAATATAAAAATTGTAATTTATTTTCAAAACGTCAGTACCCTTTACATCATTTAGGGGTCGAACCCTGAACTAGGACGATAAATATGACTAAACAAATATGATTTTTTCATTTTTTTTATTTATCTTTACAAAATACTTAACTTAAGATCTATGCCCCGCAAAACCGTCGGTTTGTCTGCGGGAACAGGACAATTAGCATTAAAAATATGGTTTAATAGTGCGAACACTTAAATTCAACTTATAGAATAGGATATATTTTATTATATTATGTATTTATTATATTATTATTATTTATTATATTAGAATATATTTTTGTCTGATAGATTGTAGAAGTATTAAATGTTTGCAAACATTTTACATGTAGAAATATTTCTTATGATATCGTCGCCCAGAATAGTCCCGCGATAACAGTGGTTTTCTAGAAGGGGTTATGAAAGGTTTTTACATCGTGAAAAGTTGCATAAATTTGGAGACAAGCAAAGTGAGTTCGCGTGTTCTGAGCACGTGACTTCATTCCACTCGTCGTGTGTGAAAATAAAACCTTTAATGTGTCACGTAGATTGTGTTGGTGCTTTTGTCCTAGTTCTCAACTTTAAGCTGATGTGCCAGAATGTTGGTGCTGTTGCTAAGTGATGTTGTCGGACGTGCTGGATGACTAATTCATGGACGTGAAGGTCTATATGCAGTGTGGAAAGCACATATATATGAGATAAATGAAACCACGTATTTTTAATAGCTTTTGCTGACTATACACAAAAAAGTCTACGAAATCAGTACAGTAATTAGGTCAAAAGTGGATTTTTTATTTTGAGCAAATTTGAAGACTTTCTAGAATTGAATCACTAGGTCAATGATTTTGAATATCGAATAGTGACGTTGCCGCGCAGTGCAAACTATCACGGCGCTGTTACGTACCTATTCACTAATTTTTCTAAAATGTAAAATCGGTACACATAAACGGTGTTTACTTTTACTGAATTTGTACCGATATTTATTTAGTTTGAAAATGTCACTTTTTTAATTTACGGTTTTTTATTGAATATTTAATTTTGCTATACATCTACTACTACTAGTATAACTATAAAGCCACAAGCCCCAAGTATGGAAACCACATATTATGTGGTATCTATACTTGAGGCTTTTGGCTTTGTAATTACAGCCGCATGGGTCGATCGAGCAGGTAAAGCTACGCTTGCCGCGGTCGGTCCGTAGATGGTTGACCATCTTTACATACCAAGACCCCTCCGTGCCTCGGAAAGCACGTTACCGGCCACACTCACGGTCCAGCCGGCGGTTCACGGTCCCGGCTGTCATTCGTGGATCTTGACAGTCGTAACGGGTCGTCAGAAGCCCGAAAGTCTGACCACCAGTCTTACCAGTAACTGGGTTGTGGAGGTCAGATAGGCAGTCGCTCCATGTAAAATACTGGTATTCACCTGCATCTGGTTGGATAATTGGCTAAAGGCTATATGAGGGTGATATGGTTTCCATACTTTATTGCAGTCTTGAGATTCTTATTGAGGAGCCTCGTAAGGTGACTAGTAATAGCTGGATGAGAATAGCCGATAATTGAGTTAAATAGCGGGAAAATTGAAAAGCCTATAATGGAAATAAACAATAGACTATGATGGCGATGATTATAAACCACTACTAAAGAAAATATTCAGGGAAATAAGGACTTTATGCGCCCCTTTTTGATATTATGCCACTCTCTGCCACTTTTAATGTTCTGTGTACTTTGTTATTGGCGTAATGTTTACAATAATAATTATGTTATACTTAGTACTTATTGTCAGCTATGAAGCTACCTTTTATCAAATAAATAATTAGATACACAGTTTTTATCGGTCTATCTTTGTATTATTCTATCAAGGCTATTGAAACTTTTTAATGATGTTTGAAAAACAGCTCAGTATTCTCGTACTTACAAAACGTTCAAATTCAAGTCGCAATCTCATCTCAGCGACAATCAATGTCAAAAACCTGTCAAAAATGTATGTAAATTGATTGTAATTTTGACAGATTGAGACTGAGATTAGAATGCGAACGGTCTTAAAAATACGGGAATTGCCCCTCAGGTGTTCTAAAATAATACGCTAAACACACATAAAAAGCGTGCAGTTCACAAATGTTTGTTCACAGATACGATTGAGCTGAGTGTGGTCAGTTGCTCATAATTCGTAGAATCAGCTTGAACACACCACAAAGTTAAAAATCAACATTTAACTTTGATTTTTTACGCCTTGTTGCCTATTGATCAGCCGAAAATATAGCTCTCTAATAAGCATACAAATGGCTGTACTTTTTATGTAATAAAAAAATATAGTAAGTGAATGTAGAAGATCGTATTTTCGGCATTGTGTCTGAAGTTCTACTCCCTAAGCCGAAATCTGTAGTTGTGGCCGAAATTACGGTGGTTCCCTACTCCGTATCACTTACGGACATAACAGTATAACGGCCTTTGTGGAAGAAAAAAAAATGTTTATTTATTTATTATTATTTCGGGGCCCGCACTAAAAATAAATGACAACACGATTTGTCCTAACTCCCGATGCGCTTTACCCGTCTGAAAATTTTAATTAATCGCGAGTAACCCTTATTTCGATGTATCGAACTAGTTTCGGACAGGCCCGTATATATTTTTTTTAATATTGTCCCTTCTGGGATTTTTTTCTGTATTGTGGGTGCGTTTACAAACATTTAAACTCACACACACAACAGCCAGACCCGGAACAACTACTTGCAGGTCATACAAATATTTGTTCCGTGCGGGAATCGAAACCGCGATACGCAACGCAGCAGTCAATCGCTTAACCACTACGCGAACCGAGCCCGTCTCGTGTGCTTTGTTGACGGGCTTAGAGAGTAGCCCCCCTGTTACGCTTTGTTACACACAAAATCATGCATTCTCAAATATCTACTTAATGAAAATCGTAAATTCATTCAGTGACAGATAAAGCACAGCCTCAACCGCCGTCTAGAAGAAGAAGTGAGCAATGAAGAAGGATTTGTTAAAACTCGCTCCCTAAAGGGATGAAAGATTGTATGGAAGTTCGTCATGCGTTCGTTTGCATCGTGATTGTTATTTCATAAATGAAATTTCTTGTACCCCCCCCCCCCCCCCCCCCCCCGACCCAGCCCGTCGCATCGCATCACCTGCTCTTCGTTTTCGCTTAGCGTTCTTCTGGTTTTTTATTATTTTGCTAGGCTCCTAAGAGTCATAAGATTTGACGACACGTTTGGTGTAGTGGCTACAGTGGCTAAGTGTAGTCAGCGAAACCAAATGGTCCTGGGTTCGAATCCCGGTAGGGGCAAATGTTTGTATGATGAATATGGACATTTGTACCCGAGTCATGGATGTATATTTATAATATGTACGTATTTACAAAAAAAAATGTATTTAAGTAGTGTATCAACCATCTGGTATCCATAACACAAGCATTAAGTGTTAAGTGCTTAACTTGGAACTAGATGGTGCTGTGTGCAATGTCAGACGATATTTATATTTATAAGGTGATTCCAAATAGCCTATAGCCTTCCTCAAGAGTTGGGCTATCAAAGGCAATAAGAATTTTTCAAATCCGACCGGTAGTTCCAGAGACTACCCCCTACATACAAACAAATTTTACCTCTTTTTAATATTAGTATACACTAGTTGAATACAATACCTAGTATTTATTATACTTTTACGACAGGAAATCTATTTCTCATGCTACCGACTAACCCAGACAAAGCCGCGGGCGCAGCTAGTTATCTAACAAATAACCCGAACACATAGAGCTGTCCTATTTATAAGACTTGAGCCACAAACTCGGGTGTTCGCCTTCGATTTATTTCTTTGTTCGGGTATTCGAAAAGTGATAGAAAGTGAAATATTGGCACTTTCATCGTTTATATTATGTTAAGCTTACAATTTGTTGCTGTATAACGTAAGTTTTGGATGAGAATTGTGTTTACATACTTTATGACACTGAGGTGTGGTCCAGAGTCAAAAGAGCCTTAGGATTATTTTGCTTGCATTTAATGCTTCAATATTTGAAAGGAATTGATTGTTTTATTTTATTTTAGGAACAATAAAAAGCTACATTATGCAATATTTCAAACAGAAAACATTTAAGTAACTTATTTAATAATGTAACCCATAGCGCTGTTCACAGCTTACCATTAATAAATACAACTTCAAAGTATTATTGACTGACCGGTTGGCGCAGTTGGTAGCGACCCTGCCTTCTGAGCCGCTGGTCCCGGGTTCGATCCCCGGACAAGTCAAACATTTGTGTGCAGTAGAGCTTGTCAATATATTGCAAGTTGGTCCAAAAATTAGGTCAATAAGTAGACTTATATTTTTTTATGTAAATTTGAACACTCTGTAGAATTGGATCACTATTCAATGAACTTGAGTTCTTAAACATTGAAAAGAGACGTTGCCATGTTGCCACCCAGTGCAAACTATCACGACAGCTGTTACGTACTCAAGATATTTACCTAAATTGGAAATCGGTACACCTAAACGAAGCAACTAAAAGGTACGTTGTCAAAACAGAGTGTTTACTTTTACTGAATTTCATTTTATATTTATTTTGTTTGAAAACTTCACTTATTTAATTTACGGTTCTAAATTAAATATATAATTTTGCTATATTATTGTTCCCGCGCTTTTTTTCTTTGTACCGGATATTTCTGAGGATTTTTTTTTATTTTTTTTTATTGCATATGTGGTTTCCATACCTACTGTCTATAGGGTTATTGGTAAAACACCAAATAAACATAAATAAATGTAGGGAACATTTTATGTTTGCAGAACTCGTCAAAATGTAGGGACCAGCAGATTTTTTTTTCGCGATTTCATATTTGGTCCCATAGTAATATTTGTTCATAATGATGAGTACAATGACCCCTTAAGAGGTTGATGTGTTTTACTAATAACCCTGTATAACATCTAGATATTAGACTGTAAGCTTTCTAAAGAATAAATAAAAAAATAATACAATCCCCAATTTGCATAAACGCTCACCGAATTACAATTCCCGAATTCCAAAAAACCTGATAAAAATAATCCCTTCACACTCGACATTGGCCGATCAAAGTAGAAAACACCGGGCACACAAAAATTTAAATGCGCGCGTTATCTTAAGTCTGTCTTAACACAGGCCGCTCATCAGGGAAAATATTTACGAAACACAAAATCACGGGCGGTGTGGAAGACATTCATCGAGATAAAGAAGAGAGATATAAAGTCTAATTAACCAGAATTACACTAAGGCTTATTAAGGTGTTATTAAACTTAGAAAAACGTGTTGGGACAATGTTTTTTATATCTCGCGTCGAATCTTTGGAGCTGACTTTGGTGTATTCGTAGTTTGAAGGCATTAGTTGCAGAAGGTTTAATTAATAGAATTGGTATTTAAGCTGGGGTCATAATGAAAGCGGAGCGAAGCAAGCGGCGAAAATTTTTGGAATTTAAAACTATAAAAGGTGTCTCAAAATACTCAAAAACTTGTAGGTAAACCTAACCCGTTTGGTCGAAGTATCCTAGCCTAGTACTGCGACTAACTGTGAGAAAAGGTCAGAAAGTTAAAAAGCGGCTCATTTATTTAAAAAAGTGTGCATCATTAGACGACGAAAAATTTCGAAATTACGAATTACGATTTTTTTATGAGGAAAGAATTTTTGTAGATTTTTTGTTTTTTTTAAGACTACGGGTACCTTTATTTACTTCTATGTTTTAATTGCTTTATGTTTTTGGTGTACATTTTTTGTATATGGGCATTTTGCCTGTAATAAAATACAATTTTTAAAAATATTTTTTAGTTGTTCAAACTGTTCATCATAAGAATGTCAATAACTTTTTATAGGATCAGTTAAATATTATCTCTTGTAAAATAGAAGAAACAAAGTTTACTTTATAATAAGCCCAATCTGAGCTAGGACCAACACCTTAAGAAGTTATCACTGAACGGCTGGGCCAAGAACCTGATACGCGGTATGCATGCTTGTATGGAGGTTCCTTTATAATGCATACCGCGTATCAGAGCACTTGGGATCCCATCTCTGACTAGAGTTTTACCACCTTGCCGAGGAAAAAAAACAATTGCATATACACGGTGAAATTGAATTCATGGGCATTCTTTTAAAGGGTCAATGTACTCATCATTATGGACAACTTTTACCATGGAACCAACACTGAAATCGCGAAAAAAAAATCAGCTGTTCCCTACATTTATGTTTGCATAATCCTTCAAAATATAGGGAACAGCAGATTTTTTTTTGTGATTTCAGTCATTGTCCCATGGTAAAAGTTGTTCACCCCTTAAGGATGCCCATGAATTCAATTTCGCCCTGTATAGGTACTTTTCTTAGATTTTTAAGAGAAAGCTTTAGGCGTGTTCAGCGATTTTTGGTATGGGTTCGCGTCACCGACATATTAATGTTAACTGACTATCTGTAGCTATGCATTTCATTTTTCAATTATTAATTAAAAGTCTACAAAAAAAGTATTGATAGAATTAATGAGAAACCCGCTCTGCTAATCGCCTGTGACCCAACCGCTCCGCTTACTATACAACATTTGCCCAACTAAGAGTAAGATGTTTCGATTCTATCGATATCAAAGCTATTAAAGAATGTCGTCAGAGGATGCTTGTCTACTCGAGAAATAACTTGCTGTCTATGGAACAGATTCTCTGAACCAATCATTGAATTTAACTGATCCTCTAAAAACTTATTAACCTCCAAATTGATGGGCACTTTTTAAAATTAATGAACCTCCAAAAACTTTTTGCGCTTCTAATGATGAACACCTATTTTCATAATTGAGCCTGTTTTTAACTTTCTGGCCTTTTCCAACAGCGACCACACGGCGAGCGCTACATCCAAGTTGGTCGCAGTTACTCAGCTATTAGGTATCTTTAGGACCTCAAAACAGGTATTATTTGACGTTCACAAGAAGAGGGGCATTCATTTTATTAGAGTATTCAATAATTATTTTAGGAAGACAAAATGGGAATCGTTAGAGGTTCTATTAAATACATGTCATTAAACTTTACCGAGGTGATTATAGTTTATGTGAAAACTAACTTAAGTTTCGTTTAATAGAGCCTCTTTACATTGACACAGTTCATGTATCGACCAAGGTTACTCTTTCAAAGCTGACGTAAGCATGAAAGCGGTACTCATGTTTATTTACCGCTTTTATATGAAAACACTGAAATGAAATTGAAAAAGCTTGGGTCTTGGTAATTCTTTGTTTACCTATGTTCAAGAAAATATCGTATGTCGTAATTATTAGCTGATTATGTCTAATTATGTCATACATAATCAAATTGAGATTTCGAATTACTCGATGTATACTGATTTAAAGTAAAAATTAGATTTTCTATTCAGATAATTTCGCTTATATTGCGATTTATCGTTAAACCGAATTACGTACCTTTCATTATACTGATATCATCGATGCAATAACCCAAATCGAATGATAGTATCAGTTGTCAATCGGTTTAGAATCGCATATCGATGCTCGGTACAGTGATTGGCTAATTTGATGGGAATGCGGATTAATTTGCCCGAAAATTAAACTCAATATACGGGGTACAAACATAAATATTTCTTTGGGTAGATGTGATTTGGTTGTCAGAGTCTGAAGTTGCAAAGTATTACTGCTATCGCGCTTATTGCAGACCATAGCTGGACTGATGAAGGTGGTTATAGGATCTGTAACGGGTAAGTTGGCATATGTTTCTGTGCACATCAACCAGCAAACCTCACTTTGTTAGTGACAGGCACGTCGCGTGCGTTAGTTGCGCGCATTCTGTTCGTGTATTAATTCATGATCGCTGGCGGCGCCAACGTTAGAATTGGACACTATGGTTTGGGCTTATTAGTCTTTGGGGTTGTATGTATGAGTAATTCTGGGAAGAGGCCTTCTTCTACCGTGTCGGCACGAATTATTATGCCTTGGTTAAAAGAATGACAAGGCTGCTAGAGGGGCTGAACTATCCTAGATGCGCTAAACATGCGTCGGTAGCCTCATAAAAGCTCTTATACATCCAATCTACCATTATGGTCCAGCGTATTTGGTGGTATGGTCGTGTGGTAGCCCAGAGAGAACAGCTTTCTCATTATTTCTGATCAATCCAGGAGAAACGAGGTCCTTAGAAGCCCCTGGATTACAGCGACCTTCAAAGCTCTGTAGTGATGTACTTACCCACGACATTTCCGCTCTCCCGTTACGAACCTGCCCCCATAATAGAAAGCAACACGAAGTTACCCATCACGTTACAAATAAATCAAAACGTCATCGCTGAACAAACGAGTGGGGCTTTCAACGCAATTACCTACAGTGACGGACTACACACAAACTGCAGGCAAAGAGCCCACTTTATAACGTGCAAACTGCGAAGTACTGGCGAATAGTTGAGTGTTATGTTATCAGTGAGTTGCTCGTTACTTTTGTATTTGTTTTGTTAGATGAACAGGATGTTATGGAGGGAGGTGAGGACCTAGACAGGTGACTGTATTTTCAATAATTTGTCGATGATTTTAAGCTCATTATTCAAGGTGGTATTATTCGTATTCTGTTGATCTCTGAGTGAATTCACAAGGGATGCATTGTTTGTAATTTGTTATATGTAGGTAAATGAATTTTAGTATTTAGGATAATTAAGTTAAGATAAGTGTATTTATCGCATTGTGTTACCCTGTTTATACGATTTATTTATTTATTTTTCTTCTTATAATTATCTACATATAAGAAGAAAAATAAATCGTCAAAAGACTGCATTGAAAGAAAATTTTATACCTACTACTGAATTTCGAATTTTTACTGGTAAATTGCAGCACGCCGCGCTGGTCATTAATTTTAATGTTGTTTTTAACAAACAATAATTGTTATAATATCATAGAGATCATTCAACCAATGAGTTTCAATAAAGTCATCGCTAGGAGAGCACATGTACCTATAGAAAATAATATGTAAAGTAACTACGCTATCTACCAATCGTCCAATTCAAACCAGAGCACTAGAATATCATTCACTACAACCCCTCATTTCTAACGACACTCAACTTCAAGCTAGTCTGAAATCGGAATTGACATTCAAAATATTAGCAGTCACGCGTTACACATTCTGATTCGATACTACGATCGCCTGCAAGCCATCAATGACGGAATAACCATCCAACTAAGCAGGTAAGGGGTAATTTGCAAACGTCTGGAGCGTGTGTGCGGCAGTCAGCATGTAATCATCTCGACAACACTGCCTGGCATTAACTTCAATGGGTTTTGGAAAACCCTCAGCTGGCAGTCTGTCAATTGCGTATAACTGATGCAGTTATAGAAAGTGGCGAAGGATTATTGTTGAAGTCTTTTGCGTTATCTTATGGATGTGCATTTTGGCTTCCTGTAAGCTTTCGTCCTTGAGGAAGTTTGCATAGAGGGCATCAAATAACTAGGCATATTCAAACATTTTTCAGTAATGCAGAATCATGCATGTCGCTTTCGTTACTAATAGTATTGTGACTTACAAACTGTAAAATTAAAACATCAATAGAATGTCTACTTTAATCAATTATAGTAACTATGTATTTGTATTTTGTTTTATGATTTGTTTAGCGGTTGGCGCAGTTAGTAGCGACCCTGCCTTCTGAGCCGCTGGTTCCGGGTTCGATCCCCGGACAAGTCAAACATTTGTGTGCATGAACAGGTCTGTTTGACCTGTGTCTGGGTGTGTATAGCTATATAAGTATGTATATCAGTCATCAGGTTACCGTAGTACAGGCTCTGCCTAGTTCGGGACCTGAAGACCTTGTGTGGATGTTGTCCCATATTATTATTATTATTATTTTTATTATTATTTTGTCTATAAGACAAACTCGTAAGACAGGTACGTAGTAGTGACTATGTATGTCGTCCAAGTCAAAACAAAGCTGCAATATAGTACTTCCCATAACTCCCGAACTTATCCGTTTTCATATAATCTTAATGAAATTCAAGCTAATTAGTTGGTACACAAACTCACTAACAGAGATCACGGTGCAAATCCGAGCTCACGTACCGACGACTCTTTCAACAAAGCGAAACAATTCCCAGGAACAAACTAACGAAGCCAGTTAGCATAACAATATTCGTGTCTTGCTCGTATACACACGTAGGTATATAGCGGATTGTTCTTAAATAACTACGTGGCTTTTATGTAAATAACCCCTTCCTGCCTCAGGGTGTGCGCTGATATTAAAAAGCTTTTGTTGACTTCCCAGCAGTTCGGCTATCTTGTCTCCGCGTAAAGGTTTAATGTTGTTTCGCATTTTACTATAATTTCTGGCAAATAGAACGAAGAATCTATTCTCAAGAATTTATTATATCTATGCATTAACAGCAAAGCAATTTGTTGCGAAAGTGCGAGTCTATAAGAATGCGCAGAGATTTGCATTAGAATTTGTACACTCAGAGCCAAGACCTCAGAATCGAATAAAGATGCTAGCAAAGACGGCAAGGAAGATATAAAAACATATTAAACCTTCCGTCTACTGTGCTGATATTGTTCGCAAGAAACTCAATTACGTGCTAGAAAGAAATTTATTGTCAACGCCATTAAAATCTTTGACATCGAGCTTCATAAAACTGAAACTTTATACTCTCGTGCAATATTAAAGGATATTGAGATATTAAACAAACAAAGCAAGAAAACAACATGCCGGAGCTTAATTTACATTTTGTATATTTAGTAGACGGACTCCGTCATTTACTCAATGACTCGAGGAGACAATATTGACAAAAGACTTTTGCTCAGTAATGCAGAAAATATGCAAAACGAGATGCGGCGGACTACCAATTTCGCCCTTGTGTGGTCCGCTACTGGAACAAATATTTCCATATTGAATATGGGAAGCGGTTGAAAATGAAAATTTCGTTAATGAGAAGGAAGAAATCATTTTAAACAAGACGTTTTTACTAATGGTTTTGTTGTTATAGTTCTTATTGAGTGGAAGAATATAACTTTAGCCATTAGCATCGGTCTGTCGGTAGACGAAAGCAAACATTTTACAGGATTAGTTTGCCGACGCTAATTTTAAAATTAACATCGTGAAATACAACAAACGTGCCTTGCACTCGGACCACCGTGGTCGAGTCGCTTAACGCCAGCGCATGCGTACCGCGAAAACTATTCATTACAAACATAGGCAACCTATACCTGAGAACGGATGTTCTTGAATTTAGATCAAGTTTATCGTAAAGTATGACGGCCATAACTGAGATTTATTTTATTAGTTTGTTGTATATGTTACAAAGCATGAAAATTTCAGTATCTCAATCGTTTGTGCCTGTTGCATTGTATATCCGGGAATCACTGATGTTTGTATTATGGATTATGGAACCATTTTACAGACTGAACTCCAACCAACCTGATCCGACTCAACTTTTGGTGACGTACATTTCTTCTAAATTAAACCACTTATAAATTAACAAAATGCAAGTTCTTTCAAGACATTGCTTGTGTTGATAGTTTTCTTTAAAAATCCTAGGTATACCAGCTATTATTTATGATATTACACACCATTCCATTTCTGAATTCGCAAATAAATAAAATATAGAAGTTTAATACCCGCTTAAGAACACACCTTTTCCCTGATTTAGTTATCAACCATTATTCTCATCCGTTATTCTCATCGTATACATTTCCCAAGCACTTTTTGCTGCTTCATTATAATCATCAAATATAATAACGTACTTTATTCTACGTTTATTCAAGTTATTCGTGTTGATATCATCTCAGTCTAGGTTGGAATCTTAATGTTCAGCATATTTAACTTGGAGTCACGTTCTTTAGACATTTCTGCGTCTATTTTAATAATTTAAGTGTTATGAGTGAAATATTTCGACTCAAACGTTACTGAGATTTAAGATCTTCACATAACAATTAATGGTGTGTTCTGAGTTTCGTTAATGTCTTCGTGCATTAGCTGAATAATGACTACTTTTGGGGATCTACCAAATAATTCTGTCGGTAGTGAAAATTTCTCAAAACATTATTTCGTTAAGTGGCAATAGCCTTATTGGTATTAAAATATAAAACGTCTCAGAAATAGGGTATAGACACATGTTTATTTTATTCATTCTTCACACCGTTATAAAATAGTAAAAAATTTAAATGCTGTCAAAAATGCTGTAATTATGTTATAAAAAATATTTAAAATAGAGAATAATTTCGAGCTGTTTAATCGCCGCCATTTTCGCGCGCTCTGTTGATGACGTCAAATACTAAGTCCAGTGACAGTCCAATCCATTGTTTACTACAGGTGTTCTCGTTCTTACTTATTTCACCATGAAAAGAGCTCAAAAGCTAATTTATAAGTATTGCATTGTGCCTGAATGCAGAAACACTATCCTGGAGTGCACCTGATAAAGTGTTTTTCCAGCCCCGATAGGTGCAAAAATATGTAAGGAATGGTTTACGATTATCCAAAGAGATGAAGTATCTGCAATAACCATCGATCAATAATACAGTTCTTTATTAGTGATCGATGGCAGTAACTTGTTTACATTGTTGTGAATAAAAAAATATTAATAAAAAATTATGTAATAACTCCTCAATATATTTAGGATAGTATTTATGGCTAAAATAACGTACGTAATGTGTTATTATAGAATCATTACCTTGCAGCTATCACTCCGTTTACTTCAGCGCACGTAAAATTTTGATTTGAAAGAAAATAAGACGACTTCATGAATGGATCTATTCACGGCAGATTATCCGGTTGTGCTTTTACAAAACCACTTTCAGTCATTTTCTTAAATGATTTCTAATCTCACTAGTATACAAGAATTACACTTAAACAATAAATGAATACACAACACACACGTTATTATAAGATTTTGTAATCTAAAGCCTGCAATGCCATACAAATGTAAGCAATACGAACTTGTTGACTAGTATTTTGACGTCACGTTTTGTTTTAACCAATGGTGTTGCGTTTTACAAATTTTAAGTAATTAAAAATATATTAATAACTAAAATAATAAGTTGGTTCAAATGTCGGGCCAATAAAGATTCGGAATAAAAATATTTGGACCAAATTTAAATAACATGCATACTCCCTATTGAGGATGTCATTATTTAGTTTGAGGTGCTACAACGATAATAATATCTACGACTGTCGACGACAAACCAATTGACGTCCATTTAATCCTGCTGAACTGCAGGATTAAATGGACGTCAATTGGTTTGTCGTCACTGTTATATTTGTTGAAAAGAGTGCATTGCGTTTTCATTTGCAATAAGTTGTAATTAGCTTGATTAAAAAAAATAAAGCAATACACAGGCCAAGCAAAATATAAATATAATATACCGTTTAACAGTATTTAAAATTACAGCCATTACAATTTTCTCGTATTATTTGATAGTATAATTATAGAATAATAATTCATCTGACGTCGGCATCATTACAAAAAGTTGTTTAATTTCAGGAAGTGTTTGATTCCGTTGTTAATACAGGTTCGAGTTTTAGAGTAATTTTGTTTCGAGGTATACTTTTACAAACCTGATGTATACGTTTACTTTGGTTACTCAAAAATAATTACTTTAATGAAGGCAATCTTTGGATTTTGTTGATTTATTGATTGCTACAGAATGTTACTTTGTAATGATATTGGGTTTTATAGGGTTACGTATCGGAGGTTATAGGAAGAATATAATTTTTCCTGTTTCACTAAGAAAGAAAAGGAATTATGTCAAGAATTTTGTAGCGAGCGTTCCACATTTTGTTAACAAGAGATAAAAAGTTATAATGAAACATATTATAAAGCCTAAGCAAACGCACTCGTGATAGCATTTTCATAGTAATTCTTTAGTAGAAAATTATCGCATGTTATTTACAAACTGCAAACATTGCAACTTTGTAACACGTTCAACTGGAAAACGATTACTAGCACGAAAAGTCTGAAACTTTTTCTAGCAAATTTTACGAGGTTAACCTAATAATAGAAATTATTATCGTGAACTTTAACATTTCCGAGCAAATTATAATGTAGGTTACTTATAATACAACAACAACATTGCACTTGGTTACTATTTGGAATTATAGTTCACTTTGTACATGAAATTTTAGTCAGACTAAAGACAGAGGCTAACTTATATTTAAAAACCATTGTCTTGCAGTCTCTAGAAGAGCTGCAGATCAATTCTGTAAAAATCTCGCCGTGAAAACATAGGTGAAGTGAGCTGTCAATAGTGTCAATCCCTTAGCATCAGCCGATCGATTATGTAACAATCTCACCGTGATAACTTAGGTGAAGTGAGCTATCATTCCACCTGATGCCAGGGATTGACACTATCTACAACTCACTTCACCTAAGTTATCACGGTGAGATTGTTACAGAATAGCTCGGCTGGTGGACTGACAGCTCACTTGAAGCTCACTTCACCCAAGTTTACACGGTGAGATGTTTACAGAATAGACCGGCTAGTTTGCCTAGTATGTGTGTGTCCAATAGACATCTACCTATCGTTCCTTGATATATCAATGCATTATTACGTTCAATGTTGGACATACTACAGAATTGCTTCAAAAGATTATATTGTTGATGTCTAAAGCTCAATTTTCCGAGGCGTGCCGCGCTTAGCAATTGAGCGTAGTAATCCTCCATTACTGGAGCCGTCACAGAATGTACACGGAAGCTCAATTTAATTACAGTCAACCGTTATAACGACGTACTAGTGGTCAGACTCTCATCGTCTGTATCGTATTAATCATTGACTCGCTTGATTTATGTGATAATTCTATGGGATACTATCTATCCTCGGTGTTATTAAGATGCTACTTTCGCGACTCAATACACCATCTACTATTTCCAAAGGCTTTGATAGAGAAATGAGTTATAGAGTTAGATTCACTACGATATAAAATTCATGTTTATTTGTTATCTTGATTACTACTGACCGATGTGTGTATTAAGAATTTACTGCTTATTTGATGGCGTCTGTAAATGTTCATTCGCCATTATTCCGTACATTGATCATCACCGTTCGAATTACTAGTTAAATTTAAGTGTTCTGGAAACACTACTAATACCTATCAGCTACTTTATTGGATATAGGTATCAGGAATTCAAGGCTGATGGATTACTGAAGGCGCTATTGAATTAATAGTAGCTATCATAATGAACTTTATAAGCCTTATGACGAATAGACTGAGTTAAAGGCGAAAGATAATACTTTAAAGCCTGTGCTTTCAACATTGGCCATTTTGTACGAGAGTTAGTTAGATCATAAACGGTTGGCAAGACCTAGGAATCGAATGAAACTCGTGTGTGTTTCCATGAAAACCAATCTTCAATAAGCATCTTTGAGACTGTATACTAAGTTCACTTTAAATACTAATCAACATGCGTGTACCGTACCATTTCCCATTTCCGTTGAGCTCCAGATCAATTAGCAATAAAGCATTTAGTGGCAATAGTGGGTTTTACTCGGATCCAATTAAAATTAACCGACGTACTACGCTCTAAAGGGGAACGTTATTTACTGCTTATCAATGAAGAATTATCACCACGACTTAAATGTGACGCGATGCCTCTTACTAACCCTTATTCTATTAAATGTGAAGACAAATAGTATTAGAGGACGATATATTGGGCAGTATTGATGTATTTATTTGATAGATTTATGTTTTCTTCGTGGGTTTAGCGGACTGATGCCGTAATTGCCTGAATTTTATAGGGCCACTTGTTTGCTAAGCATCTACTTAGTCACTTCATGATAATTATTGTAGTTAGTTAACGATTTGAAAGTGAATGATTAGAAAATATATAGGGGTGATGATGTGCGGATAGAGCATGCCGTAAGTTTTGTATGATGGTGATGATATCAGTATTTTAAAAGCGCATGTCGTTTGCTTTTCTTCAGGAGCGTTCATGGTCACTAGTAATGCATGGACTAGTAACAGGATGATCTAAGTGCTAGGAGAGAGATGATTGGTTCAAAATACGGAAGATTGAAGCCCGGCGCAGATTCCAAAATGCGTAAGTCCTGATTAGTTACCGATTAGTAAATCTTGCCTATTTTACTTTTGGAAATAAGCAGGAGCGATGCGCTTAAGAAAAAAATAGTAATTGTTTTTTGTGTGTACGATATCAAGTAGGTAGTAAGGTTTTGGTGCCAGATACCAATTGCCTATGCAGACAATAATTGACCAAGGCAGCACCTATTGGCGGTGGCGATCTCTCGCGTCCGGCTCTGGTCCAGGCCATGGTACGGAGCGAGAGGGCTTGGGAAGCCGTCACCTCCTTCTGCGAAGCAGTACTGCTCGCGAAGGAGGAGGCGGAACGCGTGAGGGAGACGCAAAATTCGCGCCCTCACGCCCCTAGGCGCCGCAGGAGACGCCCTGGGCGTCGGGATTCGCAGGCCGATTCCCGGCCACCGTAGGCGTGGGCTTGCGAACGGCGAGCAATGGGCAGCTCGCCGTTCGATAAGGACCAGGCCCGGGTCGACGGCGCGTTGTGTTCCACGCGCGCCTCAAAGAGATGTCAGCACCAATGACGGGGTCCGCTAGGGCCGATGCCTGCTAGGGTTGCGGGAAAGTCCGAGAGGGATACCGTGGCCCTTGGCACAGGCAACTGAAGGAACGCGGGTGGGTTTTAGTCAATAAGAGTCTGACACGCCCTCCTGCTCTGCCCAGAGCGGAAGAAGTTATTTGGTGATTTCGCACCCTCAAAAAAAAAAAAAGCATCTATTTACTATATATAGTTAAACTGGACCGTAGAAGTTAAAAAGCTACATTATTATATTTGACATCGAGGTGAAACGATTAGCCAATCGACAGAAGTGACGTATTAGCGTTGCTGAATTTTGGGGCAAACATGAAAAACATATATTTTACAGGTTTTGCCTTCGACACGCTAAGAAGAAAAAGCTATATTCAGTTATTCACACTACAATCCACAAAAAAAACGACAGTTTTTATTTCATTGGAAGAATTTTTATACCAGCCCCAATTAAAGTGAAGTAAATAAAATTTAACTCGGCTTTATTATGTTTTACTAGGGTTTATATTAATGCGAATTGTTTTAGCCACTGGTATATAAAAGCTCTTAAAGCGATAAAATATAAATGCTATCAACGTCGAATTAAGATGATATATATATAATGCGAAGTTACCTATTGTTTGTTTGTTAGTGTCCACAGAAACTAACTGTACAGACTAAAACTTTTTGGTAGCTCTATAGAACTCATTTTATGGTTTTGGAGTCTAGCTATTACTCTTCTCGCTCTTTTGGTATTAATCTGACAAGGGTAGATGGCATTTACATAACTGTCTTAAGTCCTATATCACACAGCTAACAAGCAACAGAATTTGTATCCATAGATACAGTCGGGAAAAACTACTAACAGCTGTTAATTTGCATTAGTCATAAAAGTACTGAACAGAATTTTGCTAAATATACAGCAAAAATACAGTAAGATAGCAAGGAAAACCGCAAGCAAAAACTAGTTCATCATGCCAAAATATAACGTGGCTATAAATTAATTCCGATTTATAAGGGAGTACAATCTAAAATTTTATAAATGTCGACTATAACATTTTATCGTTAATTAAAATGTTGTAAACTTTATTGTTTGGATAAAGTTTTATGATGTGAAATTAACCCTTTTGTTATTTCTGTGAGATTATTATTAACTTAAAAGAAAAAGAGAGCAAGCCTTTCTCCAACTAAAACAAACCCTCAAAGATAACCTCCGACTGCGGGAAGCAAAGGGTATTGACAGCTCTTTAGATTGAAAGCTAGGAACATGCGAAATGGTTCCAGAGGAGAGGATAGCCATCGAGTTCTGCCATTTCCTGAAAAAAATTAAAAAAAAGGTAAAGGGAGCTTACTCCTGAGTATGACACCTATGGGGCATAATTGCATAGGCCTAGAATGCTGAATCGGCATTCATCTAATCCCAGTTTTGGAAACCTTGTGATGTGATTGTGGCAGATACCTGCTAGTATGCGGCTGTTGAAGAGAAGGAGAAATCAAAATGGCGGTTAGAATCTGAGCAAGAATTCAAAGTTTGCGCGCACATATTTCCGAGCAAGTATTGTTTATTAAGTATTTATTTTGCATTAACATGTTAATTTATCATAATATAATCCCATATAAACACACAATGTGTTCCAAAGTCGACGAACACGACTCGATCAAGATGCCGCAGATTATAAAAACCAATTGAAAAAAATGAACACCTGTCCTCATAATTATTTATGGAGATTATTATCGTGCGTAATAATTCACTAAGTTTCAATTGAGCGCTAAGCTCAGCCAAGCTATTATTGAAGTTGATTTAATAACTTCACGCTATTTTCAACCTTTATATGTTACAATAAAGTTGAAAATTTATTTCGGTGATTGTCTGATTCGAGAGACGAAGTAATTGAAATCTGTAAGTCATGCTAAAATTCATTATAGAAGTCTTAGAGATCTAATAAGTTTGGCCGATCAAAAAAGAAAAAGATTATAATTGACTTCGAAAATATATTTTCGGAAATAATCTCAAACCATAAGAGCTGTGTATATAAGCCACAGGTTATAATACCAAGGTATCAAGCAACATTCGCTTTATCTTCTGCGATAAATTAATGAGTAATTCTAGTTTATCCATAATTATTTATTCTATCATGTCATTATTGCCGGTGCATAAATAGAGTGTTATAATAAATATAATAAATATCGTCTGACATTGCACACAGCACCATCTAGTTCCAAGTTAAGCACTTATTAAGGCTTGTGTTATGGATACCAGATGGTTGATACACTACTTAAATACATTTTTTTTTTTCGTAAATACATACATATTATAAATATACATCCATGACTCATATATATTCTGTGTCCCCACCATTCACCTGTATGTTTTGTTCGCGAACAGACAGATGGAAAATTAAAAATATTTATTAATATTCTAGTGAAAATAAGTAGTCATTGTTGATAAAAACTACATCAAGTAGGTACGTAATTAAGCAAGTAAAAACTCCAAAAAGATCAAGAGAACACTAGGTAAATACTTTGTCATTTAGTAAGGAAAAGGACATCCTCCCAGGGTGGGTGGCCACCGTAGGCGCGGGCTTGCGGACGGCTAGCAATGGGCAGCTCGCCGTCCGATAAGGACCAGGCTTGAATCGACGGCGCGTTGTGTTCCACGCGCGCCTCAAAGAGATGTCAGCAACAATGACGGGGTCCGGTAGGGCCGATGCCTGCCAGGGTTACGGACACCGAGGTCCCTGGCACAGGCCACTGAAGGAACACGGGTGGGTTTTAGTCAGTAAGTGTCTGACAAGCCCTCCCGCTCCGCCCAGAGCGGGATAAGCTATTCGATGATTTCCCACCCTCAAAAAAAAAGGGAGGTATATGTTGCAGTTGTAACTATCTTTGTAGAATGCGTTTCCACTAGGCATTTCGTAATATTAGGGGTTAAAGTATGAAATTGCCGATTTAGACTGAAAAATTGAAATTAGTTTTTTTTTAATTCAATATATTTATTTAATCAAAATAATTACCATTATTATCTATACATTGCTACCATCTAATAGGAAGGTCATTTATGCCTTTGCGATAGAACTCTCGTGATCTAGATTCGACAAACTGTGTGAAAGCATTTTGTACTGCCTCCTGAGAAGAAAACTTTTTATCACGTAGAAAATTGACCAAATCACGTAAAAAATGGTAGTCCTTTGGAGCAAGGTCTGGCGAATACGTAGAGTGACGAATGGTTTCTAATTGCAGTTCCTGTAGAGTTAAAACGGTTTCTCGTGCTGTATGAGGTCCCGCGTTATCATGGAGCAATAATGGTGAAGATCCAGCCGGGGCTGTTTCACTGCTAGTTTTGATATCATTATTCGGAGTTCGGCACTGTAGACATCTGCCGTTATTGCTTGACCAGATCGGAGAAAGCTATAGTGAATAACACCATGCTGAGACCACCAAACAGTTATTATTATCTGTTTATTGGTAAGCTTTGCTTTAAGACACTGTTGCGGCGTTTGACCTGGGGTCAGCCATTGCATTTTTCGTTTACGGTTATCGTAGAGAATCTACTTTTCATCACATGTCACAATTCGATCCAATATTCCTTCATTTCTGTATCGGTTCAACAAGGCAACACAAGTTTCAACACGCGTTTCTTTCTGCAGATCAGTCAAATCATGAGGCACCCATTTCTCATATTTTTTTTATTTTATTGATTTGACGCAAATTAGTCAATATTGTTGGTAAGGTAACGTTAAACCATGCCGCTAATTCCTGGGTAGTTTGGCTCGGATCGGCTTCCACCATCTCTTTCAATTCATTGTTATTCACCTGTGTTGGCGGGCGGTCTTCCACGTGGTTCGTTTTTCAAATCAAAGTTTCCATCACGAAAGCGTTTAAACCAAAATCGCATGGTGCGTTCATTAGCAGTCCCCTCTCCAAACGCAACATTGATATTGCGAGCTGTTTCTGCCGCGTTAGTTCCGCGTCGGAACTCGTTACTTGTCCAAGCTGAATAAAAAAAACATCTGAAAGTCGATAATCGAATGTTGCACATTTTTTAAAAGAAGAACTTCATAGGTACCATGTGAAAAAAGATTCACTCAAAAATCTCAAACCATGAATGTTCCATGTCAATTCGATGTACCTAATACAATAAAACGGCAATTTCATACTTTAACCCCTATTATTATAGAAATGGCTAAAAATACAGTTTCATATTATTATATACTGGTATGGCCATTCTATTCAAATACATCTCACTGCTGGCCACGGGCCTGACCCCTGTTTGCACTATGTTGTTAAAATTTTATTCACTCAACATAAGAATGCAGATAATACCTAGGAAATATAAATTGTTTACGACACAAGATAAAAACAAACCACTGAATCTGACTGCAATTAAATTTCAATAAACGCACTCTGACAACCTAAAAGCATTTTGCCGCCTCACTATATTAAACCCGTGTCTAGATTTACATTTTAATTAATACAAATAACATCTCCACTACTATAGACGGGTAAAAAATCCCATCTAGGCGTCTTACTCGTGACTAGTGTTCTTTAAATATCGATAGTTTTACCGATAAAAGAATAATTGAATCGAAAACTGCGATACAAGCAATGGTCGTTATTGTACTCGTAAATTACTATTTTGAACACAAATTCTATAGTTAAAGTACCAAATAATAATTATAACGATTTTTTGCCTAATTATATCTATATTAAATTCTATTCTTCTATTCTAAATTGCTCTGACTAACAGTTAATCATTGATTGTCACTTGATTTGCAAACAATTGCCAGATTGTCACATTTTTATGAATGATTAATAGTAGGTAGTAATTTATCATCTAAATCATCATTCTGTATTTAGAAAACCTATTCCAAATCATTTTTAATGTTTCAATGTATCGTTCTCATCGACTCTAGGGATCGATAATAATTCCAAAAACGATAATATCGACATTAAAGGAGCATCTCTCGCTACAGATATTACTCGGCCTCCTCGGTGGATCATTACTGTTCGTATGTTTGTTTTGCAAGCCTTCGGAAACTGACGATTAAGAAGAACGAAGATAACAGATGCAGGCGATCAGCTGAGACATGCAACTGCATTATACTTATTAGCGGAATGGCTCGATAAAGAATTAATGTAGGAAATATTCAACGAGTAATTGTTGGATACGCAAACCGTATTTTTGTGTAATCATGAGATGTATAATTTTATGCTTAAAGACCAGGTGGTTAAGGCCTTCCATGTTGGAATGGGAATACTTTTGGCTACGGACAAAATGGCCAGTAATCCTTTGATAAATTTGAGTCCAGTGTCCTTCCAGCTTCGTTTTAGGGGAGTTCAGGCATTGCGCAAACACTTTTCTAATTCAGTATATGATGTGCATTGTAGTGTTAAACTTCATCCATCTTAAGTGTAAATTAGTCCAAAGGCCCACCATAAAGTGTTCTGAGTGTATTTATATCGCTGTTAAAAAAAGATTAGAGAGGTTTTATTTTTGGATCCTTGGAAAGATTTGGTTCGAATACTAGTGATGATCAGCCGGCAGTGTTAAAAAAGAATAGGTAGTATTAACATCCTTAATGCTCAAAAAATTAAAAATAATATTTATGTAGCACTTTGCTTGTTTAGGTAAACTAGTTTCTTAATTGTTTATGAGCACTTAAGCAGTCGGTACATAGCTACTTACAATAGCAACCAACAAATTCAGCAAATAAGTAAGCAAGTCACTTAGATAAAAAATCTTGAGCGAACAAGTAGTAAGTATTTCTATTCATACTCACTGTACTACTAGTGTACAGTTATTTAATAAATCATTTTCTATGATAACTACATTCAAGTGCGATTGTATTCTCTTGTCTCTTTTGTTGGTTTTGAGATTTTAATTGGTATTAAGTGTCAATGATCCCTTTCCATAAGTGTTCGTAGGTCAAGTGGTAGGGTTGCCACTGTGCCGATTAGCTGATTCAATTAATTTAATTTAATTTACTCATAACAATTATGCAAAAGCAAGAAATGTATATATAATAAAGTATAAAATACAATCCAAGATGGAAATATGTGCATAGCATGCGTCAATCAACAATCAACTCAGCCATCGCAGTCCACTGCTAGACATAGGCCTCTCCCAGGCCGCGCCGCAACACCCTGACCTCCGCCTTCCGCACCCAGGCTGCCCTAGCCACCTTCTTAAGGTCATCGGTCCATCTAGCCGTGGGATGCCCTACGTCCCACTTGCCGATACTCCAGGACTCGTCTGCTCCACAAGCCTCTGTCCTCCGACAAACATGGCCAACCATGGCCCACTGCCACTTCAGCTTGCTTACTCTGCAAACTATGTCTGTAACTCCAGTTGTTTTCCGGATAACTTAATTTCTGATTTTATCCTCTAAAGAAACTCCGAGCATAGCCCGCTCCATAGCGCGCTGGGCAACCTTGAATAACATGCATAATCAGCCTATAATGTTCCTACTGCTGGGACACAAGCCTCCTCTCGGTGAGGGCAAATATGTAGTTATTATGTATTGTTTCGATGGGCCACCTTAAGGGCGACCAATGAACACAAGCAACCCGCTATCACTTTGTGTTCTCAATTTCAAAGAAAGAACTAATAATAATTACACACAGTTTTAAATTCCAGAAACATTTAAAATAATAAAGCTGTTTGCACACGCAACCCTACATGAAATCACTAACAAGAAACCACAATTAAGATTACAACAAATTCGTTAAGCGACCATTCATCAAAGTTGATTGGCAGTTCGTTCATGAGCCGAGATGTTGCTACTGGCGAAATTGCATTACCACTCAATTACAGTAGTTACACGCCTTTTTGTTAAGAAAATAATCAATATACCAGGTGCTTCTAACGTGTCATTGTGTGTTGTAATCGAGGTCGGAGATTGAGTGAGCTCGTGAACATTGTGTACAGACTATCCGCTTAAAACGTGAAGTGGGTGCACCCAAACGGCTTGCAGGAATTTTATGTTATTGAAATATTTTGTTTGATAATAATTAGCCTTTCATTTTGGTGCACCTATATAAAGTGACAACATTTCTGCAGATGTACACGTGTACACTCTGGGAAATATTTTTTTATTCAATCGGCACACTACGTTAAAGCCATTTCATACAACTGTCAAAGAATGACATTTGCGATTTTAATTTCGGGAAATTTACGTCTTTTAGTCAATTTGGTTACCAATTAATTTTTTGACTTTAGGTAGGCATATACAAGCCTCGAGGTAGTTTTCAAAGCGCGTCAATGTTTAAGTGGATGGAATTTACTTTCGTTCGCATTGTTGATGTGCGCCCGCTGTAATGAGGATAAAAGTTGATTGTGGATTTTTTGTTACTTGGATGTTGGAATTTCTGTGGATTTATTCAGCTTATAGATTTAACAGAAAAAAGTATTGCTAGTTTGAATAGAATTGCCGGTATTTTTTTTCCTATAAACTTTTCATATCAGCCAGCAGGCCCAATAACAATGCCCAGGGTGGACATAAATCAAAAACATCGTTTAAATAAAACGATACATTAAAATATGGCAACATTGTCACAAGCAATTTTATCAACCTAGCCGAGGTTAACCCCGTAATGGCTGTCCTAAAAAAATATACTGGGCCCATTAAACTGGACAATTAATAATCACATGAATCAATACAGTACAATTTATAGGCGTTCTTGTTACTACAAGAAATCACTTTGTTATTATAGCCAGGGGCAGGGGGTGAAATTCCTTCTAAGATGTCCGTATGGAGGGGAAGGGAAGACACACATTTAATATGAAAATTCTTGCTGACATATTATTCTTAAGTATTGAGATTTAACTATGAAAAATGTCGTTGATAGCAAATGCGGATATTTGTAATATGCAAGAGTTATTTTGTGGTTAGGAAATTGCGGGTAAATTTAAAAACGATCTATTCCATCTAGTTTATAAGAGCAGGAAAAATGTTTGGAAAGATAACATACAAAATATTTATTTTTATTTTCTACAATACTAGAAGGCTTACGTAACAATAATACACAACCAGATTGGTGATAACAATCCGTCTGGTATTAGGAGATCATAATAATGTATTGTAGCATTACTGAGCTAAGAAAAGTCCCGTGCATATCCGTATTATATCATGCACAATTAATATATAAACTGTATCAAAAACCTACATACTATCAAAATATCAAGGCAACTTTATTTCGAAATACAAGAAGAAGGGTCCACCAAACAAAACTATTTGTCCCATTCATTGTAATTTTTAGCGCATTCCAGTAGCGATATGAAGATTTGGCCCTCCCTACCGACCGTTGTTGTATAAATAGGCTTTTATCCTCTTTATATCGAACACTATCATAAAAGTGTCACAGGACTGCCGCAAACGAGAATTTACTGCAGCTCCGTGCAAATGAACCGACCATGAAATAAATCGACATCGGATCTGATAGTTGACAAGATAACGCTGATAATTCACGTTCTGTACTTGTTTAATTTTCTTTTCATTGTGTTGCTATTGTCATAAATATTTGATACAAGCGTATGTAAATTGTAGGTACACACTGTGTGGCAAGTCTTGCAATTGCGTATGGAGATTTTATGGCGAATATTTTCTGTTTTGAACTGTAACTGTAACATGACGTGTGTGTTTTGTTTCGTGCTGTGTGGTCTTAGCTACAAATAAGCCCTATCAATTCATGTAAGTATAGTTTGTAGGTACAGTACCGACCTAGAAGCTATGTTATATTCTTCGTTGTTATGGGTGACCAAAGCCTTTTCAGATTGCAATGTGGTGAGTTAGTTATAATGTAGATTTGCTTTGAAGCTTCACTGGAAGCTAATTTTTTGTTTATCTGTTTAACTTTTAGATCATCATCATCATCAGCCTATAATGTTCCCACTGCTGGGACACAGTCCTCCTCTCGGTGACCACGCGGGTCCAGTGCGAGTTGGCAGACATCACATGTCTTCGAATTTTTGGTTCTAGGACATGCCGGTTTCCTCACGATGTTTTCCTTCACCGTTTTGAGAGCAGTGGTGATGAAATAATTTACACAAAGTAAAGCCGCCTCCCTGGGTTCGAACCAACCACCTACAGCTCGTAAGTCACGCCCGTTACCATTGGGCCACCACTGCTCCTAATTAGGTATTGAAGTAGAATAACCAGCTAACAATGGATTTTAAATTGTCGGTCGTAGTGAACAGACGTATCGAGCGATTATTACAATAAACAAATAATTACTTGCGAAATTGTGACCTAGTTTAACCAAATAGCCAGTAGTGACTCATACTTACATTAGATTTGTGAAAGGTGTGTGAGTAGAAATGACCGGTGTTTAACAGGAACAAAATAACCTGCTTCAGGATGGAGGATAGTCCATTCATCCGGAGTAGTATATGTGTTCGCTCCCCCCCTTCTACACCCTTTGCCCGGGGCCGTACCCACTTCTACCCCCCAAGTCCAAGTCAAGTCCCCTCAAGTGCCTAACCAAAGGAACGATGCCCCTGAAGTTGTCTCGACGTCAGAAATTCAGAACTGGATGGCGGTCATCGAACAGAGCCTGAAAGAGGTGTGTACTATTGCAGCTGAGGGAAAGTTGAATGTGGAGCAGAAAACGCGCGTCAATAGTCTATGCCGGAAAATTGGACACGGGACTTCGCAGATGGCCGTCATGTACCAGTCCGTCAAAGCAAAAGCTCTTCAATCGCACTACACAATCAGAACTCTCGAAAACCAACTCGATCTTTCGCAGCAGCTACAGAACCTTAAGCTGAGTGTCGAAGATTCGACGAAACCTGCCCAGGGATCTTCCTTTGCTGACATGGTAAAGAAAGGTGCCAACAATTTTATCCAGCTGAGTTATGTAAGTTCTGTGGCCATATACCCGAGTGACAAGTTGAAGACCAGCGATGAGACCAAAACTCTTGTCCTTAAAATTATCAACCCCGAACAAATGAAGCTCCATGTGAGAGGCCTGCGCAAGACGAAGAACGGCGGTGTAATCATCAGCACCGAGACGAAGGACGACATCGAGAAGCTGAGACAATCGGTGCAGCTAACTAATTCAGGCCTAACAGTCGACGAGCCCCCTAAAAGGAGACCTAGGGTTGTGTTTTTAGGAGTGCCAACATCCATGCAGGAAACTGAGGTTTTTACCTATTTGTACAAGCAAAATATAGCCGAAAAACTTCAGATCTACAGCCTTGAGACGTTTTTGAGCTCAATTAAGTTAAGTCATAAGTCAGGTAAGAAAGACACTGAGACCTGTAATTACATAGTTGAAGTATCTGCAGTCATACGCAAAGCCCTGATATCACAAGACCGTGTTTTTGTAAATTGGTCATCATGCCCCGTGAGAGACTTTACTTTGGTCACCCGATGTTATAAGTGTCAGCAGTATGGACATGCGGCCAAGTTCTGTCGACAGACAGCGTATACCTGCGGCCACTGTGGTGATGAAGGTCACTCAATAAAAGAATGTCCAAAACAGGCTGACGAACCAAAATGCGCTACTTGCTTGCATTTCAAAAAGCCAGACAAGCATAACACAGGCGCTGCTGACTGCCCCGCGAAAATAATGGCTGAAAAAAGGTACATCAATTCTGTAGATTATGGAGGCGCCTAAGAGCGCCGTAAATTAGTTATTTTCGTGACCTTCTTTTTTATATTTTTATTTTTTAACTACCATTATGATAAATAGTTTGATTAATGATTTAGATAATTGCTCTGTATCCGAGTCCAAAGTTTGTGACGCTGAAAACTGCAAACAATATCTATCCGGCTACAAAACACCGCTAACCATATTAACACAAAATATCCGCAGTGTTTTTAAGAATTTTGATAGCTTTAGTACATTTCAGCAACGGATAAACATAAATTGTGACGTTATTGTTTTAACCGAATGCTGGCTTTCTAAACAATATAACATACCACTAATCCCGGGATATAATATGTATAGAAGTAATATCAATTACAACCAAAATGATGGGGTAATAGTTTATGCAAGAGATCATCTCAATGTCTCTGTTCAGGAACCTGGAAATTGGCCTTCTGTTATGCACGACTGTAACAGATTGTTAGTTAAAATTGGATCAGAATTTGCGATATTAGCGTTATATCGACCTCCGTCTTTTAGAAATACTAGCATTTTTACTGACTCTCTTGCAAACCCTGTCATCCATCAAAAACACGATTGTAATTGGAGATATTAATATCAATATTTTACCAGGAAGTGCTGATGCGTCTGCTCAGGACTACCTCAACCTATGCGCCTTTCATGGCTTGCTCCCAGCACACAGCTTTCCTACACATCACAGTGGCTCCTGTTTGGATCATATTATGCTTAAATCGAATTTACCTTCACTTGCACTTGTAATTAACTCAACAATAACCGATCACAATGCTGCCCTACTTACCCTAAATTGTAAATTACCTAAACAAGACACTCGCAAAATTTCAAAACTGAATATAAATAAACTTGAAGAAGATTTACGAGTCATCGATTTTGATCCAGTCTATAATTCCGCTGACCCGCAGTTTTGCATGTTGTATGTAATTGAAAACATACGCAATGCAATTCAGCAAAACACAGTCGTATCGCAGTTGAGTAACAAAAATCACAACATAAAACCATGGATCACATCAGGTCTTATTCGCTGTATGAAACATAGGGATAAACTGCATATGAAAGCTAAATCTAATCCTGACAATGCAGTATTGCAACTTTCGTACAAAATATATCGAAATTTCTGCAATGATCTCCTTAAAAAAATTAAAAGAAATTACGACAAAGTGGCATTGGAAAAGGCTGGAACAAATAGTAAAAAGATCTGGAAATATATTAAAGACGCAACATATACAACAAAACAATATGAGTCATCTTCAGGTTTATTACAAGCACACTCGTCACCGCTGGAATCCGCTAACATAGCAAATAATTTCTTTGTTAATGTTGGAAAGTGTTTGGCTGAAAAAAATCTGGATCAGTCCCAAAACCTAACGAGCACTCCTTTAGCATGCAGCACTGCTTTAACATCCTTTGCGCTGCTAGATACTGATGAGACTGAGGTAGAAAGTATAATTATGACCTTGAAAGAAGACTGTGCAGTTGGCTGGGATAACATATCGAATAAAATTATTAAAAAATTCAAGGACATTTTGGTACGACCACTGACTTATATTTTCCGCATTTGTTTATCTTCAGGTCATTTCCCCGAGTGTCTCAAAAAAGCTGTAATTGTCCCTGTCTATAAATCAGGCAGCAAAGCGCAAGTGACGAATTATAGACCTATTTCTTTACTGTCTTCCATGTCAAAAATATTGGAAAAAATTATAAACAAAAGGTTGTTAAAATATTTGGAAGATAAATCAATTCTGTCTGAGCGGCAGTTTGGTTTTAGGCCTAAAGTTTCCACTGCTGATGCGGTACACCATCTAACTGACTATCTAGCGCAAGAACTTGACAAGGGTAAGCACACAGTAGGAATTTTCCTGGACCTCGCCAAAGCTTTTGACACAGTTTCCATTCCAATCCTGTTGCGCAAGCTTGAGATCGTGGGTGTAAGAGGCACCCAGCTGAAAATGTTCCAAAGTTATTTAGAAGATCGTTCCCAGTGCGTAAAGATTGGCAATGTTCTCAGCGCTGTTCAAAAAAACACATTTTTTGGTGTTCCTCAAGGAAGTATTTTAGGGCCCACTCTGTTTTTGATCTACATAAATGACCTTTGCAATCTAAAGCTAGAGCATGGCACTATCATAACTTACGCTGACGACACTGTTCTACTTTTTTCGGCTGACTCAGAAAATGAAGTCTACAATCTTGCGCAACACGGATTTAATATTGTAAATAAATGGCTTCAAAATAACTCACTAACCCTAAATGCAGAGAAGACACATTAAATTAAGTTTTCGATGCGCAAGCAAATATCGAAGATCCCCTCAGCCTTGCATGCTCATTGTTGCAGCGGTCATTGTTGCTTGTTGTTGTTGTTGTTATTCGGACAGATAAAATAAAATACCTGGGTATTATAATAGATGAAACCCTTTCCTTCAAACCACATAGGGAAGCTCTAAACAATAGAATTCGTAAGCTAATATACGTAATCAAAAAGATACGATTTATTGCAGATCCTGAAATAATTAGGCAAGTATACTTTGCTCTTTGTCAGTCAATTTTGACTTACTGTATTACTTCATGGGGTGGGGCAAGTAAAACTTTGTTATTGCCTGTTGAAAGAGCTCACAGAGCTATTCTTAAGGTGGCTACTTGCCGCCCTTTTCTTTTCCCCACTAACATACTGTACAAAGCTTGTAAAGTACTTACAGTTCGACAGTTATTTATAATGAGCACTGTACTAAAACAACACGCAGCGCTTCCATACAGCACTGAATTAACAAAAAGGAGACGGAAAGATATAGTTTGCCCTCAAAACAGTACAAAACATGCTTTCACAGCCAAATTTTATATGTACCTCGGACCGCTACAATAATAGGCTAAAATAATATTGCGCTATAATAGGCTAAATGATAAAGAAAACATCTACTCCTTAAATCATAGTAACTGCAAGAAAATCCTTATGGAGGCTCTTCAAACTATGTCCTATGAAGATACAGAGAAGTTATTACTTGTGTTAAAATAAATATTGTTCATATTATATAATTTTATACACCTTTTTACATGATAAGTAGGTACCAATAAGATATATATGATAATTATGTGATTATTTAATCAATTAATGTTACCTCCAATCGCCTGAAACACAGGATTACCTAGTTCAGGCACAAATCATAGATGAACTTGACATAGATTTAAGAAAAACTGTATTTAACGTTAGTCCTTATATTTTTGAATAAATTATTATTATTAATATTATTATATTATTAATGAAGACGATGAAACTAAAAGGCCAATTTATAAGGAGTCTAATCAAATGAATTTTGCTGTTGTTTTATTCTACCACCTTGACTCTTACGTACAAATACAAATTATGGTAGGAGGTACACAGTTATACAGCCTTAAATTAGCACACTAAAATGCCATTGGCTAAACAAAGGAGTCACAGAGCGATTGGACCACACACGAAATCACTACATTGTTTCACCCTTATATAAACTTCAGTACATAAATAGCTGTAATGTTAACAACCGTTTATGTCGTTATTGCTCAGCCATCGGTTGCATTATTTTAAAATATTAACTCAGTATATACCTACTTAATATACCTATATATATATCCGACAATTTTAATATGCCCCATATTGTTTACTGCGGCCAAATTGGCCCCTGTTACATTTTGTAATGGGGTTTCAAAATGTATTGTACGAAATTAAATACTGTAAAAGTTCTCTTAATATGTATTATGGATCGTAAATGCGGTAGGTATTCGATACTTGATGAACCAATATTAATTGAACTTAAATTGACTATGTTGCGATGTGGTGGGAAATGTTGAAAAATATAACGATGGGCACACCGAGAAAAGAAAATTATTTTGTTTAGGCATTTACTAATTTAAAGGATAATTATTTGAAACATCTTAAAATAAAATCTTCAAGGCGTCTCATTATATTGATAAATGATAAATTATTTAATTTCTGTAAGTAGGTTTGTACAAACACTTTTACACGTCAAACATAATTATATATATTTTTTAAACTAGATGAGGCCGGCGCCGGCGGCGGCGTTTCCTATCTTACTACTCTGAGAAGAAAGGCCGAAACAAACTCAGAGGATGACCTCTGAGTCAGAGTGTCTGAGTCTATGTGATTATGTCTGACTTTAAAAGAGACTATCGGCGCCGGCGTTTCCTATCTTACTACTCTGAGAAGAAAGGCCGAAACAAACTCAGAGGATGACCTCTGAGTCAGAGTGTCTGAGTCTATGTGATTATGTCTGACTTTAAAAGAGACTATGAAGTCTCTTTTAAAGTCGAGACAAAATCTTGGTCAGATCGTGTGAAGGCTATGTAGATTGGTATCTAAAATGGTCTTTTGAGGAAATATACCTACCACACAGTTTAAATGGACCTGTCCAGTCAGTGCACGCAATTGTCAGCAATCGTGCAGCTCAACTCAGAACTCGACGAACAATACCAAAGAAAGGACATTTGAGTAGGCCGCATAAATTGCTCAAACTGCCAGATCATGATAAAACCTACCGAGAAAAATCCAAAAATACAATGGCCGACATAGTTCTCATATTCACAATAATTGAAATAATATTTTTATACTTTACAAAGTAAATGCCCATGTCATAGTATATATAAGAAGTGAAGTGAGATAAGAAGTGTGCAGGCATGCACTCATGGCCGGTAGATAGCGCGTGCGTTAGATACCAATAGCAATAAATAACCTTTAAAATGTTTCTAGTTTGGTTTTCCTTCATCTTTCAAGATGGCTTTAGTAGGAAATAGGTTATGCTGTGGCAAGATCTGGAGCCAGTCAGTAAAGTTTCAGGGGAATCAGACTGCAACAGATGCGGCGTATCCTTGGAGAAAAGATAAACTCACGCTTTCTTCCCATGGGGGTGGCAGAAGCATTCTCCTTTTGCTTCGTTTACGTTCAATCATACGCTAAGAGATAAATAGACGAGCGAGCTACGTACCTATATACATCATTAATCGTGGAGGTTCTTTAAACGTACCTAATCATCTACCCTTTTTACCCGACTCTGCGACGCAAAGGAAGGTAATGTGTTTAACAGCCTATGTATGTATGTTTGTTGCTTTGTGGCGCTATAGAGACCAACCAGGTGAGCTGATTTTGATGATTCTTACGTTAATCGATTTGTCTTAATCTTGTGAGTGTCACTAAAGATATGACAGAAATCAAAATTCAATATGGCGCCAACCAGACGACATTATAGTGAAAAAGAAAAAAATAAAGTCGTCGAACTATGTCAAATGGGGTATTCTTGAATACGTCATTGAAAATCATCTATAAGTTTCTAAAATAATTTTACATTTTGAACGACCGATTAAAAGTTGGTTAGCACCCATTCTTACTTAACTTTTAAAACTTAGAATAAAGCTGTGATAAAGTTCTTATATAATCATATACTCGGTAATTGAAAAATAATAATTATAGTAATAGGTCTTTACCTATGGACTTGCCGTTTTACAATATGTACTGGCCATTTGAAACATGTAACACCTCGTGATGTAGTTAGCATTTTAAACACACTCCAGTCTGAAAACACTGGTGACTACTAGGGCGTCTCCATTTAATTTTTAAGTAGTTTAGTATTTTTTTAATTAATCGACATCGTAGGCGTAGCTGTTGCTTTAAATAAATGTGTTAATTTCAGAACTTTTCCTGACCTCGTGAAGAGTAGTAAAGTCATACCATTATTTAAATCAGGTAATAAAAATAACTTTGGCAATTTTAGGCCTATTTCTATAATACCTGCATTTAGTAAATTATTTGAAAAGTTAATACTCAAGCAGTTGGTAAGAAATTTTAATTTAAATAGCCTCCTTCATGATGAACAATATGGCTATACAAAAGGTCGTTCGGGTGTTGCTCTGCTGACACACATATTTAACGCATGGGAGAATTCGCAAAATGCTATTGCAGTTTTCTGTGATGTCAAAGTCAAAGCATTTATTTCAAATAGGCACATAAAAGGCACATTTGAGCGTCAACATTTACATTGAAATAGAATTGATTCTAGTCGCCCCTTCCAAAAGGTAGTTTCGTGTGGAGAAATAGGGCACGAAACTCCACCGTTACTCTTTTAAAATGTGTTACAATATTTTGTATACATTAATTATATAATTACATGTAAAGACCTAAGCACATATAACAAAATTAACCTACCACATTAAGTAAAAAGAATTTAAAAAAATGTAGCAATGACAAATAAGTTAATTTTGTGATAGATACACATGGTGCTCACATATTTACAAACATTTAAACAAGTAATATGTCAGTGTGTGAGTTAAAGTAATCACAGAATGTAAATCAATGTCATAAAAATAATAAACTATACAATTAAAGTAGCAACAAGTATGATTTTGTCTAGACCCTAGATTGTCCTATGGCGCTGGACCAGCATGTTTCGAAGCATTCTTATCTTGGATATAATCCTCTAATTGGTATTTTTTTTATGCTTGTTTACAAACTGAACTTTTAATATGAGTCTTAAATTTTCTTTCATTTAATTGCAATATATGACAAGGTATTTTGTTGTAACGTTACCCCATAAAAGATGTACTTTATCTAATCTGATAAATGGTTAATCTATTTTATCTGTTCTAGTATTAAAATTATGTCTATCACTTATTTTATTAAAAAGCTGACAATATTTTCTTACAAACATAATATTTTCATAAATGAATTAGCAAGCTACCGTCATAATATATCCTTTTAAATAGTTCCCTGAGAGATTCGCGATGACGTAGATTATAAATGGCTGTGACAGCTCTCTTTTGCAAAATAAAGATGGATTCAATGTCAGCAGCCCGACCCCACAGTAAAATACCATACGACATAATGCTGTGGAAGTAGCTAAACTAGACCAAACGCGCGGTTTCTCCATCTGTTAACTGTCTTATCTTTCTAACAGCATAAGCGGCCGAGCTTAACCGCACCGCAAGAGATGTTATATGAGGTCCCCATTGTAATTTCTCGTCTAGCGTGATTCCTAACGAAACCGTGTGATTAATAAATTCCAGTTTTTCCGCATTCAATATGATGTCACATTCGCTACTTTTAACATTTGGTAATTTAAATTTAATGCATTTAGTTTTTTTTCCCATTTAGTACCAAATTATTTACCGCAAACCAATCTTGGACCTTGCTTGCATCTGAAGAATAGAGCTATTCACGTCGTCAATATTTTGTGACCGTCGGTCTATCTTAAAGATTAATGATGTGTCATCTGCAAATAACACCATCTTCGGTTGATTTTGAAGTAATTGGGGTAAATCATTAATATAAACTAAAAAGAGGAATCGTCCCAATATCGAACCTCTTTTCTCTAAAGCCTTTGACTTCGAGCACCATGACACGCGTTTACGTAAACAAATTAATTCATTATGGTGTTCAAAACGAAGCTCTCAACGTAATATATTCATATTTACATAATAGGCACCAATGTGTAGATGCTAATGGTGTTAAATCTTACGGGCTACCAGTTCAGTTAGGTGTACCTAAAGGCTCAATACTGGGTCCATTCTTATTCTTGGTGTATATCAATGACTTACCATTCTATTTAAATGGTATCGGTGACGTTGTACTGTTTGCTAATGATACCTCTCTTATCTTAAAGTAGACAGGAATAGACAAGATTTTGACGACATAAACGTGTACTATCAATGGTGACAGATTGGTTTACCACAAATAACCTAGTTCTCAATGCCAAGAAAAAAATTAAATGTGTAAAGTTCGCCTTACCGAATGTTAGAAATCTAGGACCCAACATCGTCTTAGATAAAGATGTGCTTGAAACTGTAGACTCAGCAGTATTTCTGGGCATAACAGTTGATGCCAAGCTTCAGTGTATACCAAGCCTAGCGGGAAGGCTTAGTTCGGCCGTCTACGCCGTCAGGAAAGTAAGACAATACACTGACGTTGATACAGCTCTGCTAGTCTATTTTAGTTTAAATATTCATAGCGTTATGTCCTACGGCATTCTGCTGTGGGGCAAAACCGCTGATATTCAAAATATATTTTGTTCTTCAAAAACAAGCTGTTTGCAGCTCGACCAATTTACCAACTAAGTGCTAAAGTTACTCTGAGAGATGTTTTTTAAAGATATTGGTTTTCTCACGGTGGCATCACAATTTATTAGTCTTCGCCAACATCTTATATATTAGGCATACTATATATACACTTATAGGTACACAAAAAAAAGTGATGTTCATAATATTAACACTAGAAACAAGGACAAACTTAAAACTTGAACCTTATGAAGCCAGTGAAAGGGAGCACGTGCTCCCTTTCACTGGCTTCATAAGGTTCATAACTCATTTGTTGGGCTTGGTATAAACTTTTATAACAAGCTTCCCTCTTCTTTGTTAGCTTTGCCTTTTAATGAGTTTAAAGCTAAAGCAAAATCCAACCTTTGTTCAAAGGCATACTTACTATTCTATCAACGATTACTTAAACGATAAAAACAGTTGATCGCTGTGATTAACTCAAGACAATGTTTATGTTCTTTCTCCAGAGTTAGCTCACCCACTGACAAGTTATATGAGTTCATATAATTGTTTATTATATTTGACTATATTAGTCAATTTAGTTTAATTTAATTTTCAGTTCTACTCATTTGAATGTTTTTTTAATTAGTTGTATTGCAATATGTGCTTAGCTAGCGACAGGAAGCAGCGTGGCAGCAAGTTCGTCATGCTCCCTTAGATGTCACTGCTTTGTGACTTCAAGTTACAACTAGGTTAACATAATGCAATATTGCAAATGTAAGCGGGCACGCCGTTTATGTCTGGAGGCTTTTATTATGTATTAAGTTCTGTTTACGTTTTTATATTTTATTATTTATTTCTGCTTAAGTATAGTTTTCAATGTTTTTGTCAGTAGGTATATTGGCGTGTGCTAGCTGACATCCGGCTAGTAATATAATTTAATGTTTTGCGTTTCGTAATATTAATTACTTATTACTGTATAGAATCTCGTTTTTTTAGCTGAACAGACAGCTGTGCTGCTCGGAAGTTTCCTGCGCCGCTTCTTCTTCCCAGCTGATGCACTAGGAAGTGGTGAAGGGCGGGCGTTTTGGGGGACTCTCTTATGTAATTTTGACGTTTAAAAAAGTGCTGATTCTCAGCCTAGTTTGAATAAAACTTTGAATTAAACTTACGTATGGCTGGCAATAAATTCAAATGAATTTAATTAAAAAAATATGAAATTTTATTTATTTATTTAACCATGGTTATGTACACAAAACAAATAAATATATAAACAGACAAGAAGAAAAGAACAGAAACATAGGTGCAAAGGTGATACTTATTTCTAATGAAATCTCTTCCAGCATACCTGCGAAAGAATAGTTGATTTAGAGATGTAGACAGCGTGTGTAAGAGTAAAAGAGAAAAAAAATATAACATAAAATCAAAAACAATTCACCTAATAAAATAAAACAAATAATATGAGAATATACTTACATGAATACAAACATACACACATACTTCTTAAATAAATATCACTAGAATATTAATTATATACGCAACTATGACGAAGTGGAAAGATAGTGTTCTTTCACTCTTTTTAACACTACAACAGTTTGGCAGTCCCTAATGTCAGGCGGAAGTGAATTCCACAACCGCACCGCGTGCACAGTGAAGGAGTTGGAGTAAAAGTCGGTGGAGTGGGGAGGGGACTTAAGAAGGTTTCTAAGATGCAACCTGCAAGGCGCATCTGATGGTCGGGCGTAGGTAAAACGCTCCCGCAGATTGGATGGCGTTTTGGGATTGTGAAGGAGATTGAAAACTTATGTGTACTGTGAGGAAATGGACACAATGAAGGAGAACCTCGCAAATCTCCGGCCAGCCTTAGTTAATCGCTTGTCCCCGCTGCTCCTACATGACAACGGTCGACCTCATACGGCACAACAGACGGTTTCTAAGCTACAAGAGCTAGGGTTGGAAGTTTTGCATCATCCACCGTACTCACCAGACCTTGCGCAACCAACTTCTTGGCAGGGAAAATATTCAATACCCGAGAGGCAGTACAAAGTGCCTTTGAAGAGTTTGTTGGCTCCCGTACATCTAACTTCTTCAAGAAGGGCATTGAAAAATTACCACTGCACTGACAGAGATACATCGATAGCATGGGTGCATATTTTGATTGATAGAAATAAAAAATATTTATATAAAAATTACTTTAACTTTCTGTATACTAAACGGCAATTTCATAGGTAAACATCTAATAATAATTCTTATAATCGTGTGACACACCCAGTGTTGCGGCTACCGGGGTATGTTCAGTACCTTACGGTTGCCTGGGACAGTCTCCCACGTTTTTGACGTATGTTTCCCTATTACCTCGCTGGCGACACACGTCACCACGCACCCCTGAATGCGTAGATTTAGTAGGGGTACACCCACTAGGAGGACCACGGAGAGATGGGCAGCGAAGAGGCGGTGAATAAAATGCAGAATTTCTTCTTAATTCTTGTTGGCAGATTTCGGCTTCTTGCTAGTTGTTGCCTCTTCGACGGCTGAGCTGCGACTGACTTTTGCATCGTTGGAAGTCGCTGCGCCCCCGCAAGGGGGCGCGGCGAGCGGTGACGGGGCATCGCCCCCCGGCCGCGGATGCGTCACGGTGGCCCGTAAATACGGGCCCCTCATCTTATGTGCCATAATATTATAGGCCTGTAGATGTTTGAGCGCGCGCATAGTTACGCGCGCCCATGTGAGTGATTGCTATTATGTTTCTGTAGGCGCGCCACGGCGCTGTTTCACAGCGCCGCTACTTTTGCCGGCAAATGGCCCTGAATTTATACACGGAGCGGCCGGCCTACGTTACCTTAATGAGGACCGCGATTTTTGAGGCCCTTTTGCTTGCAATTTTCCTTTTAGCCGAAATCTGTCAAGCCGTTTTTTATTATATTTTATCGATATATCCTTACAATGTTTGTATATATTATACCTTATTATGTCCTTAATCTAATTAAACATTAATTTGGAACGTCACTATTAACAATAAAAAGTTTCTAGAACAAAAACTGTTAAAAACATAGGTTGGCACATTTTCACTATAGAAAATCCCTTATATCTTCTAAACTAATGGCCCGATTCTTACAATTCAAACGGATATATTAGTTTTGTGACTAAACCTATCTTTAACTTTTTTAAACTTTTCTAACTAGTGAACTTAATAATCTACGTTACTTTTGCACGGCGGTCCCGCCACTACTTGCGCCATAGTGCTCAGATAGGGTCTCGTCGCCGACACCCAGAATGTTACTGCTTTGAAAGATAATTTTAATGACGGTTACAACCTTAGAAAAATAACCTCATTATGAAATAAATAAATAATAATAACTAAACAGTGTAAACATAGGTCTGTATTATTGTATTTAAGAAGATGCCTTCGACTCCATGAGATTGTACGGCTTAGGGAGTAGGTAGGTACTTACAGGTTGTGCGATTGGAAATATACAGCCTCCGCAGGCGCGATTTTCTAAGGGAACTGTTTAAAGACATTAACATCATGACGGTACCTTGTCAATATATTTATGAAAACATCATGAAAGCCACAACTATAGGATTAGAAATAGGAACCAATTAGTTCAACCAGGTTTCAGACTGACTAAAGTAGACTCATCCTTCATGGGGTACTGTTTAAAATGTTACAATAAAATACCTCCCCACAAACTCCAAGTGAATGGCACGCAATTTAAATCTTGTATAAAACGCACACTATCCAGCCAAGCATATTATAAATTGGGGGATTACATCGCTGACAAAAATGCTTGGCTCAAGGCGGGTCCTGCTCCACAAGGCCGCGTAAACGAATTAATTAGCATTCAAAAATATGGTTGTACAATCTATCTTTGCATTGTATAAACTCAATCTCTTAGTATTGTATAATTGCATAGCACATGGGTGAACACTATGTACCTACTATGAAGCTTACTGGGTTCGTCTTTCATTGACTTGAATGTGCCCTGGCGGCTTAGTGCAAATGTGTCGCTGTGAGAGCAAATGTGTCGCTGGTGGTGGCGTGTGTATTGGATCATTGAGTTCCCTTCAAAATGGTTGAGCTGAATGGTGCTGATCCATACGTCAGGTTTGTGAACGGGCGCCTTCAGTAGGTACTGGTCATTTCTTAGCTGCCACGGCTTATTTTATTTTCTGAATTGTTTTTATCTTTTTTTTACGGACACCTTTAACGTGCACGTCTTTCTACATCGTTCTCACATGACGTATAATTTCAACATGCATGATGATGATTCACTTTTTTGTAACAATATTTTGATTTAAAAGAGTGTCCATGGAGTTTCATGCCCGTGCTTCTCCATAGGTACCTACTACGCTTTGAAATGGGCAACTAGCTTCATCTTTCTGACTGACCGACCCCTTGACAATTCAAAAGTGCCTGTAATTGGTTTATTTGAAATAAATGCTTTGAGTTGAGTTTGAGTTCGAAACATAAATAGGCATCATGTTTCCATATTTTAAACACGCTTTTATTAGCTTGGTATATATCTACGTAACGTAATTTCCATCCCCTTCAAAATGTCGGATTGATTTAAAACTTCGCACACTTATCAAGGACCTATGACAATGCAATAATTTTAATAGTTTGTCCCATTATCCTTGCCAGGATCCTCAGGATTTACGATTTTTTCATCCCTGATACCCGGTAGTGTCTTCGAGCCAAGTGCATGTATACAATAAACTTTCCGGAGAGGGAGCCTGAGAAACGGCTACCACATTCAAGGAAAGCAGAAGGCGCGTAAATTTCCCATTTCCTACATAAATAACCGACTTTGAATAAAATATTGTGTAGTGTACTATAGTTTTCCCACAAGTTATATCGAATATATTTCAATTGTAGCTAAAATCTACAAAATCTTCACTTTAACGGTGAATTGATGTAATAATAAATGAAAAAACAAACCGAGCCACGTTTAGAGACATGCATGGTTCAATCTTTGAGATAAGCATGCGACTACTCGTAGGAGTAGTCAGGGAGTTATGTACGACATATAACTACTGTTCATAGCCGTGCCTTGAGACATGCATGGTTCGATCTTTGACACAAGCACTCGACTACTTATAGGGGTCGTCAGAGACTTTTGCACATCATATAACTACTGTTCTTAGCCATGTATTGAGACATTCGTGGTTTGATCTTTGAGACAAGCGTATGACTAGCTTAATTTTTTTACCCGTTATAACCCACTAGCCACAGAACCGAACATCGACAGTTGATAAGGCAGACATTTGAAAGATCTGCCGTGGGCACTACGGTTATAACTAATAAATTAAATTTAACATTTTATGGAAATAGTAATTTATTCAAAAATATATATGAAATAGCGAATTATAAGTTCTATTTATTTATTTAACCATTTATGTACACACTTATATAAACAGACAAGAAGAAAATAACAGAAAAATAGGTACAAAGGTGATGCTTATTTCTAATGAAATCTCGTCCAGCATACCTGCGAAAAAAAAAGAAATTAATTTAAATGATATTTTCATATGAAATTGAGGTTATATCGTTGACCGTAAACAATGCTTACAGTCAACAACATAGTATCAAAACTCGCACATACACATACAACCGTATAAAATAGAAAGACACAGTAAGAAAGAAGAAACAGAGGAAGGAGCTTGGAGGGGGCATAACGCTTTTTCGTTACGTAACGATTTCCGCCAGTTCAATCAAGCCACGTAAAATAATTTCGTTCCAAAGAAAACAAAAAAGAACACGGTTTTGTAGTTAGCCGCACTAAAAAATAGAAAATAAATAATAGTTTAAAAAAACAAAAAAAAACACGCTTTTGTAGATAACCGAACTTAAAAGTAGAAAATATTTTTCAATAAGTTTAAAATAAGAATTCAGAGATTAACAAAAAAATAATAATTTAAAATAGCGTAGGGGACGCTAATTTTTCAAATATTCCCAAAAATATTTAAGTACAACAATTGACATCAAGCACACCACGCTTTTTTACAATAACATTTTTTTTTGTTAATCACTCTATTCTTATTTTTAACTTTTGGAAAATCTTTTCTACTTTTTAGTTCGGTTAATCTACAAAAGCGAGTTTTTTAGTTTTTTTAAACAATTATTTTTTAAAGTTGAGTTTTTTTTTTAAATATGTTTTGGTGATCTATTTGAATATCTTTTTGTAGTTGGCTGTGCCTACAGTAGCCTGTTTATTAACCTTTAAACACGTCCTTACCTCAGTATTACCATTATGGACCGCGGGCGCATTCCGCGTACCTACTACATTTAATTTCCATTCGCAGTACCGACTAATTACTATGTTTTTATATTATGCGTGCCATTTGTATGAAAGGGTTAGCAACATGCACATTTTACCTGCTTTTGTTTTTGTCTGTTTGCGGTATGCAAATATAGACAACATTTGTTGATATTTCTAAAATTATTTTCTGCTGAAATCAAAATAAAACCAGGGGTTGGACGGCGTCCTTCAATCTCACTTAGATGTTTCAACAGCACCCAATTTGCTTAATAGAGTTTCAATCACAATCCGGAAGATTTGAAGGACATTGCTATACCATTGCTTCATATGTTTGAAAAATACGTTTGCTCAACAACGTTTATAACGCAATGAATGTTGATGGACTGTCAAAATGGACGGCATTGCCGCTGTTAGTTTGCTACGCAATTACCCCGCAGGTGCCTATTATTGTGAACGTTCACAGTGTATTGTCAGAATTAAATACGGGTAGGTACCAAAGACTCTCCAAAAAGTTGCTAATATTTTTCCAGATATAGAATACAAAACTTCTGGGGAAAAGTTGTATCGGAGTTTTTTTGCCATTAAACCTATTATCCATCTAGGAAATATTTTACTTAAACCTACTAAACGCAACAAAAATCTTCAGTGAAGAATACACGCGTCTTAGGGTCTCCAAGGCTCCGGGTCTCGCATACCCTTGTTAATTTAATTTGAACATGCCATCTGTCGGTCGAGCGTCTGAAGGGCCTATCCAATTACAAGTGCCATACAGCCTCGCCAGTATATCTTGACAGACGGCGAATAATGGAACTAAATTTAAATGTTCTGATTTTGACATATTGTCGACATTTCTCTTAGCAGGCAGCGGCGCCGTTCAGTGTCAAGATACATTGGACACCCTGTTTGTAAAATGCCTTTGCATAACCCTTTGAAAATGCACTTGGGTATCAAAGGCCGAAGTTTAAATGGTGCGATGGAACTTGAATCTGATAAGCATTCTTTAACTTCAAATGTTTTGGGTGAGCTTTGATTCTGTAGTCCCATTTTCTCTTAAAAACAATTGCCGGGTGTAGCCGATTTTTGGGTGTGTGCCCAAATGTCTGAGTGTTCCACATTTGTTACTTAGTACTGTTTTATTATTTTTATTCGAGCGAACAATTTGTGTGAGCTTTTAAATAGGTACACTAGACAACCAAAAGCCAATTCATGCCTCATTCTTAAAGACATCCTCGGTTCATAGTGTAAAATGTTGACAATTTCAGTTTCTTTGCTCTATGAAATGCCTCATGACTTATTTTTTAAGCAATAAAAAATTACTTAAAGTCAATAAATGACAAAACAAATGTCACTCTAGACACTTTATAGCGATAAAAACAGCAATCAATAAACCAATCAGTAACTCCGAGTACCACCTAAGTAATGCCTAGACACAATTATTCTTTAAGCCTTTATTGGCACAAAATAATCAAGGACCACCTTAAAACTAGCATTGAAAAATCAATTTTTCTTTGTCGAGACATAGTAATTGCGACTCCATCTTACTGACACAAATTGCGGGCAATTGCACCTGGCCGGTTGGACGCATCGCGAGCTATTTACATTGCACACTAAAGAAATAAAAAAGAAAAGTAAAGTTGTTCGCTATCCTCCACATTGCGTTGAGTTATTTAAAATCGCCTGTGAAATTAATCTTGGTGGAGGCTTACAGCTTATTTTGTAGGTGATGGTTGCGTTTTGATTTTGCTTTGTGGAGTGAGTTTGTAATTTAAGCATTGCAGGGTGGGTATGTTGTCAATCGGATAAAACTTTTTAGATTTTAGTCTCTGCTTTATCAGTCTTCAATAACCTATCATTTTAAATACGAACCAGAGATGAATTACTGACATCTTATGAACTGTTCTTTTAACTCTAACATCTTCAAATAATTACGAGAAGCGGGTTTTTGACTTTTGTGGTAAGATCCATAACCTCCTTATCAGACTGTTATATCACACACCAACCAGAAAGAGACGCCTATTCATCACCGGAAACATTCATGTTTTCATCAGTTAAACGATCACATAGTTTACACAAGCACCGGGCGGTTAACATTAAGTATTTATCTACACGAACCTTTATGTATATTAAAACCTTGTGAATATAGTACAAATTATAATATTAATAAGTTAACGAAAACGATATAAAAAACGAATCATTTCAGTCATAAAATCTTTTAACCACAAAATATTTTATTAATACTCGTACAAAAACATATATTACATTATATAGAATGTCCGTGTTAGAAATAGTAAACATTTACAATGACATAAAAACTTGATTGTCGTTTACATGTCTTGAGAAAGTAAATTCGTTTATCTCGTTCCGAAAATATAATACACAATAAAATATATGTTATTATCTAGCCGTTTCATTAATTAAAATAACCAGTTGAATACTTTATGATAATACGCAGGTCATAATATTCTAAACGACGCGATTCGTATCTGTTCCGAAGTAAATAACATACACACTGCAAATACATATTATAACTTCGTTGTGTTCTGGGAGGAAAAACAAACTACAACAAATAAGTGGGTTTAGGTCATTTTATCCTGTAATAATTCATAAAATAAAATATAATAATATATTTTTTTTTCAGACCACAATTTCATTAATTCACAAAAAAACTGATTTTGTTATTACGCGAAAAAATAACAAGTAAAGTAGGTACTCTAGCAAATCTATATATATAGTAACAGTGAAGTAAGATATGGTATGAAAAATAGAGGAGTATAGAAACTAAACTCAAAGAAAACGACTAAGATATCAAGAGAACATACCTTACGATATACCACTAACGATTTAAAAGGCGTAATTTAACAAATAACTACATAGATTCTCTGACCCGTATCGTTTAAAACACCATAAAACATTTAACAGCCCTTCAGGTGGTGTTAAAATTTTCCTAAACGCCATATTCTTGTGAACTTTTATTACATTACCTATAGACGACCAGTTTGTGAATAAATAAAAACTTATGACAAACGGTAAAGTTGTTCTACTCAAGTAAAAGCTTCTCTACGTTTAGCGTTACATTTTATTCAACGGCATCGTAAAAAATAAGTAGGAAACTTTAATTTTCCAAGTTACTTCATATAAACTAAAGTTATAAAGTGAATGAAATAAAATGAGTTTGGAATTTGTTAATCTTATTTATTTGTTGTAGACAAATAAATAATGAAATAGCCTGGTTAATTTTTAAGCGTATCAGATTATTTCTTCGTTTTATTGCGACGACCCAAACGCGTAGCACAGTAAGGGCTGATTTTACAAAAGTCAGATATATTTTATCTGTGGAATAAAATTGACGTCTGACAGTTCTAAAGTCTGTTTTTTAATCTCGTAGACTAAATTGACACATGCAAATGTCAAATTTACAAATAATGTTGCCAGCTCTTTTGTGCAGTGTTGTACCTACGATACCGGTTTGTTGAATCGTAACTTTTTATCTTTATTATACGAATTTTATTTTCTTTCAAAGTTTTATATTTAAAATTCTCGTACGTACACACGGCCGCACGACGTGCTACAAACTGCCAGGGAAATCTGACCACGCAACGCCATGCGTAATCCGACCATGTTTCGATGCCTTAAAATTAAACAAAAAAAAATTATAGATGACATCAGTGTTGTTCCCGTACGCGTTAAAACGGCAATCTTAACCCTTTTCTCTTACGAAACGGCAGAACTTAAAAAATACGGCAATTATGGAACTTGACACCATACAAACAACTGCAATTTTTAAAATAATTATGATAATACGATAATTTTAAAAATGTTAGATTTTGAATACGGCAATATGACCAGAAAACGCCGCAGTGTATTAATTGACCGAGATGACATACTCGTAACTTTATGGCGGCATCGTTATTTCCAAAAAATAAAACAGTATCGTAGGGAAGGTCGCTCTATACATTATCAAGATGAAACGTGGATTAATGAAGGTTGGTACTAACATTAGCATTTAATTTTTCTTGTTTCTCGGGACTGTCGTGTTTATTATATTATAAGTTATTTATGTTTTTTATTATTTTGTTCACACACATACTAATAATCATTTTAGGCCATACTGAGAATAAGCACTGGGTGGACACCAGTGTGAAATCATCACGTCAGGCTTTCTTAGAAGGGTTAACCACTGGGTTAAAAAGGCCTTCAGGCAAGGGGAGACAACTTGTAGTGTCCCATATTGGAAGCGAAGAGGGTTTCGTGGATGATGGTCTATTAATATTCGAAGCGAAAAATGGGCTAGATGATTACCACAAGGAGATGACTTCTGACATATACGAAAACTGGTTAAAAAATATTTTTCCGAAATTAAAAGAAAACGCAGTACTTGTAATAGATAATGCTCCATATCACACCAGGAAACTGGAATCGTTACCTACTTCTAGTTGGCGAAAAGGGCAAATCCAAGATTGGCTAAAATAAAAAAATATTTCATATGACGAGACAATGTTAAAGCCCGAATTAAATGAAATTGCCCGAAAGCACAAAAAAGCCCATGAAAGGTATGTCGTCGACGAGATGGCTGCTGGACGGGGTGTCACTATTTTGCGACTGCCCCCTTACCACTGCGAGCTAAATCCGATTGAGTTGGTCTGGGCTCAAGTAAAGGGGCATGTCGCTAAAAATAATAAAATATTCAAAATGAATGAAGTGCGAAGCCTTTTTGAAGAAGGGCTTCGTCAAGTGACCCCGCAGCGGTGGAAAGACTGTGTAGGCCATGTAATTAAAATTGAAGATGAAATGTGTCATTTGGGCCATATAACCGACGACATTACTGATAGGTTTATCATAAAAGTAGGTGGCGATTCTGATGATTCAGAATATTCCTCAGATATGGAGTCATTCTCTGAATCAAATTAACGAATACCTGTAATTAATTAAGTAATTAAAAATATATGTTTTACATGATTAATTTTGTATTATTACGTTTTAAATAAGTACCTACACATTATTTCAGGATAACTTATTATAAAAAAAACGATACTTGATTTTATTAACGCTAAGTTTCGGTTGTGCCACATCACTATTTAAGAATTGCAATAAACTGACAACACTCGTAATGTCAGTTTAGTCTACGAGATTAAAAAACAGACTTTAGTATCGAAAAACTGTCAAAAATTCAATATTTATTCTCGTTAAGACTTATTCTAGTTATAAAAGTTTGGTGAAATTCGCCTTTTGTAAAATAAAGACATGAAGAGTGAAAAAAAATACAGTGGCATGAGTTGTTTTGACTCATGTAATATAGGAAAACAACTCGATTCATTTTCAGGATTATCATATTCCATGGGATGACGGGATTTGAGGAGAAGCACAGGTATGCTAATGTTGGTACATACATTCTACCGGAGATCCCCGAGCAGTTTTCATGGGCAGAGAACGGCCATCGTGTGGTTCAGTTGGGGAGAGTCTATTTCTTTCTACCTTATCCTAACTCCAAACAGAGGGTAGATATTTATTTATTAAACTTACACACACTATCTTTACAGGATGACCCCAATACAATAGTGGTTTCACAAATTACACCAAATAAATTGAAAAATTAACTTACGGTTACAAATCTAAACTTTAAAAATACGAAGGAACACTAAACTCTAAAAATAACACAATCTGAAGTCAGACTAGAGAATTATATAGATACCTACTTAGGTAATAATTATCAAACAATTTTTTTTTTGATGTAAGTACATAGTCAGACTTATGAGCGTTTATACCTTATGAGTGGCAACGTCGCAATTTAGTGTCATATTTCGTGGTTTTCAATTTTTATCATTTAATCGGAGCTATATTTTAAAAATCTGTTTAATTAACTTTTTAGAATTACGTGAAAGTGTTTAAAAAGTAAGTAACCGTAATGCTTACAGTTATTTTACAATGAAAATAACGCCCTGCAAGTTTCCAATGTATTATTTGCATATACATAGAACTGTAAACGCAACGATTTCTTACCTTTTACTCAGTTTTCACATAATTCTAAAAAGTTAATTAAACGGATTTTTAAAATATAGCTCCGATTAAATGATAAAAATTGAAAACCACGAATACTAACAAAATTCAACAAAACTTTTGCGAATTCACTCAGATTGTACGAAAATATGTCAATTTTTTTTTTTTTTTTTTCACACAAGGTCTTCAGGTCCCGAACTAGGCAGAGCCTGTACTACGGTTACCTGATGACTGATATACATACTTATATACATATACACTCCCAGACACAGGTCAAACAGACATGTTCATGCACACAAATGTTTGACTTGTCCGAGGATCGAACCCGGGACCAGCGGCTCAGAAGGCAGGGTCGCTACCAACTGCGCCAACCGGTCAGTCGATTCTCTTATGCACTTGGTTTAGTACACATAATATTGTGTGGGTATTTAAAGCTGCTTTTCGATTCGTTTCTAATTTCCTAACGTGCTGTGTATAGGAAATATTAGCTTACAAGACGCCATCGCAGACGATTGGCACGTGTTCGCAGATGGTATTATGTTATTTACACTATATAGATAATGCTAGTACCCACCTAGAAAAAATCTGTCAAGCGTAAGTTGGCCTTAATCTTCGAGACTTCTTTAAGTACCTAGTTAAGTGCATGAACGCTATTTTCATAACTAAATCTGTGATATCACCGTAGTTTAAAGGTAAGTTTTGTTGCATGGTTGTTGAAGCTTTACTTGATATTAATTTGAACTTGGCCGTTCCTGCGAATTTTAACAACTTGACTACAGACTTAATTATGAATATGAAATACCTAAAAGCCACGGGACCCTAAGAAGACGTATGCAACATAATAATTCAATTTACCTGCACATTCAAAAAAAGAAAAGGTTGATAAATAAAATTGTAGCACAAAAATACTTTGCCGGCACATTCTTGATACGCCGCAATTATCAGCGCCATTTTGTCGACGGCCTATTTGTTTTAATGCCAGCAAATAATTAACCACACTACAATTTCAACTTAATGCTTTATATTGCCAACGTGGAATTAAGTTCCCATTTAATAATTATCTCAATTTTATATTTTCAATAACCGTGAAGGATTAAGAAATAATTTCGTTTTGTGGGTAGTATGACATTTTGTAAACGGTAGTGTAATGATAAGTGACCACGAGACGCCTGTCGGCGGTCGAGTAATAAGTTTTAGTGTTGTTTATTTTTGTAATGGGTTTAAAAGGTTGTTTGGTTATCAAAAAACGTTGACATTTTGCTGTCATAATGAGAGGTTGTTTAAAATAGAGATGTCAATATTTATTTTAATTTATGATGAACCTAAAACCCAAACCCAACCAACCTTTACTGTGGAATACATAGTTAAAGCGTCGGGTATCCTTAACTTCACTCTGCAATCACATTGTCACAACACCAATTTATCTCGTCGGCTCAGCGTCCGTGTGTCACTCAGGGATCCAGCAGAATATCAGCGTCAGGTATATTTGCCTGACACATGCTGAGTTGGACTCCCATTTGGTGCAACCTTGAGACACGCACCGCACTGTGTACTTCCGTTAGATAGTAATTAGTTTTAAAGTAATTGACAAAGTGTCACTTTTACTGCGCTATGTATGTTTTTCTTCTTGTTACTTTATTGTACTTGTTTTTTTTTATAATTAATGAGTATATTTATCTTCTGATTGTATTTTTGTGTGTTGTGCTGTTTTTTGTGTGCACCAAATAAATGGTTTATCTATCTATCTATTTCAGGTTAACTTTTAAATATTCATTTTGTGTAGTGTGAATCGTGTGGATCTCAATATTTATTTGTCATAATAATAATGAATGGAAATAAAATATCAGTTGTGTGTTTCTCTGAAGAAAAAAGTTGGAACGTTTTCTTCTAGAATTTTCACAGAAATACTCAACAAGTTAAGGATCAAAGCAAGCTAACTAAATGAGGTAATTCAGTGTTTACTTACTGGTAGAAAAATAAACAACATCGTTGCTAATAACGCTTCCATCCACCAAGACATTCCTTATTTAATCCTCCCCCCTAATCCTACACAGTAGGATTACTTCCATAATGTAAAGCCAAACGACAATGATTGCTCTCAGGTCACATCACCACCTAGTTTGATGTCGGGCCATCATCGAGACCACAAAACATTATCTTCAAACCGCAGCCTCTCCGCCATCTTGTTACTGGCGACAATTTGCTCTGAGGGTTTTTTTGTTGGTTATGTTGGTAGTAAGTAGGGAGTAGCTACACGTGTGTAATTTAGAAGGGTAGTGCGTTGGAACCAAATCATTTATACAAGGTGTTGTTTTGCATCCTCGTCAAATTCGAGGAGGTAACTATGCTAATGATTCTCGACACGAATCAATAATAAAATAAGTAGGTATTTATTTTTATTTTTTGTATTTTTCGGAAATCGGCATGTGTAGGCTCCGTGTGATACCACCCTGTAACTGCGCTGTAACTGTAACGCATGCACACAGCGACATAGTCGTACGACACTGCCTACCGCATACGCAATGGGGCGATTTTGTTCTTTGAAAGTGGAGTATTCTGAAATACTGTCAATCTTAGATACCTAAAAAAACAAGTATGTATTAATTATGGAGCAGGATCGTAATTTTATTTGATTATTTATGTCTTTCATAACAGCTTCCTGAAATTTGACGAGGATGCAAAACAACACGTTGTATAATTAAAAGTTTTTTTTAAATCTTTAGGCAGGTTTTTCAATATGCAATATTTTTATCTCAGATTGAATCAATTGATCAGATTATCTGAGCCATTGTATATAAAATAGGCCAAACTGTCATACCTTTATATTCTTCAAAATTATCTGGCTCTAAATCATGAGCTCTTGTTTTATATTGTTCAACGGGGTGGGCCCTATATGTACCACAAAACTTTACATGTCTACAATTCTACAAAATTGTAGAAAAAATGGCGTAACACAGAAATTACAAATATGTACAAGTTAACAATCAGTTGTAGTCACTACAATTTACATATTTGTAAGGTTTTCCGTTACGATTTGGCTTAAAGTTTTGTGGTACACGTACTTGTAAGACTTGCAAAATTGTAAATTGTAATTAGAAAGAAAGAAAGAAAAAAGAAAAATAGTTTTTTTTTTTTATTGTAATGTTTTGTGGTATAAGGCCCTAGTGTCCGCATCTCCACGTCGAAGCGCATATTTAGCGCCCTAGTCAGAAACAGTGATCTGCTTAGTCAAGAAAGCAGTTGCTTTTGAGGGAAAGCTTTTATTTATTTATTTTTTAAATGAAAAAGGAAGATAAAGTAGACTGAAGTAACAGGACACCTACAAGCACTATGTTAGATAGATAGTGTTTGTAAGTGATAGATAGTGTGTCACAGAAAAATCACCGATATTCCGCAATCGATTCTCACTTCCACAAAAATCATATCCAGGTGACAGATTTCCGCTACAGTTTCCCTCTTTCTAAATAAAATAGGAACCGAATAACCGTATACAAATGTAATCTGTAGGAACATATTCGTTGGCTTCGTTTGGATGGTCGCGTATTCTCGCGTATTTCCGCTACGCTGTCAACGTAGTACACTCACGATATTCATAAGCAGAATCATCAAAGGACTCCCGATGCGTTGCTTTCGTAGATTCGAGATCATTGGATAGGAAACGTTTTACCTTATAAATATGGCCGGATCTGACCAAAAGTTAGTGATAGATAGGTATGGTATGGTATTATTGATTCGATCAACCAATTAATAAAATCTCTATTGTTTTTTCAGATCCTTCCGTGAATTATTTTAAACGAACTCGACAGTAGGTACTATCCAAGTTCGGAAGAACCAATGGAATCATCACTGTTTTTTTTTACCTTATGAGTGGCAACGTCGCAATGTAGTGTCATATTTCGAGGTTTTCATATTTTATTATTTTATCGGAGCTATATTTTAAAATATGTTTAACTAACTTTTTAGAATTCCGTGAAAGTGTTTAAACAGTAGGTAATTAACCGTAATGCTTACAGTTATTTTACTATGAAAACGCCCTGCAAGTTTCCAATGTATTATTTGCATATAAATAAACCTAACCTAACCTTCTTGCCAACAAACTATTTAGTTTGGCGAGTAAATTGTTATTTAACAAAATATGTATAATCGTGAACATAAAATAAAAAAAAAATAAAAATAAAAAAAAAAACTGTAAACGCAATGATTTCTTACCTTTTACACACTTTTCACGTAATTCTAAAAAGTTAGTTAAACATATTTTTAAATTAAAGCTCCGATTAAATGACAAAAATGAAAACCAGGAAATATGACACTAAATTGTGACGTTGCCATTTATTTTGCCATTTATGTACGAGTATATACGCTCTTAATAGTGAAAAAAGCTGATCACTTTAAAATATTTCCGACTAGCATTTTCTCGCCCGCGTGGATGTCGGAAAATATTCCAAGGGAACTCACTGACGAGATTAAAAGTACCCTATGTGTTAATCCAGGTTATAAACTATCTGTGTGCTTAATTTCATCCAAATCCGCTCAGCCGTTTTTGCGCTAATTCGGAACATACATCCAGACAAACATTATTCGTTACTATTTTATTATATGTATAGAACGTTATTTCTATTTGTTTTAATATTATTAAACATACCAAGCTTCCTACCTATTCAATTTAACTTTTTGCTAAAAAAGCACAAGAACAACCAATAACAACCAGATTGAAAAATATCTGCGACTATCCACATTTTTACATTCTAAGCACGACGAAGACCCGATGCGTTAGCTGGCTGTGAAATATTGCCAGTGGAATCGTCGCGACAGTCTGTCCGCTACCTTATTTATAACGTGCGAACGTTCCGTTTGATAGAACGAATTAAATAGCGGTCTATTCCGTCCTAAGGAGCCGTGACATATAGACATATCGACTTATCTGTCAGATGCGATTAATTTTTATAAGTATAAATACATTTTCATAAGAAACTTTGTAGAGCGTGCGATATTTTATCCTAGTTAACTTATTAATGGGGGCACTCATAGAGGCGTTTTTGTTTAAACGCCATTAGACTGATGGTTATAGACGTCACATTGTGAATAATTATAAAAGAAGGATGGTTTTAGAGATCAGAAACAGTTGACGATCGAATATAGCAATCTTTTAGAAGCAAAGTTTCGGAATTATTTATGCAGATTGGGCCCTAAATATTAAGAGATTTTAATGATAAATGTTATTATTAATCTCAGTGTTGGAGTGGGTCAACTGGGAAACATATTGTGCAAGGTGGAAGAATCAGGTGAAGGAAATAGGCTAAGTAGTTTTGCCCGGGGCTTGCGTCATATTGCTCTGTGGTTATTAATGTGCCATTGTGATCTTTGAATTAAATGTGAGTGTTTTTGTTGCGGTATACATGTAATCTGTTGCGTTGTGTACATTTATTTATTTCTCTTGATATCACCAAAATGGCGAAAAACGATGATGCATATCCATATGCTTGAACAGAGTAAGAACTTATGGTACTGAATTTTAAACTCTATTCACACTTAAATATGTCTATTGTTCAGTCAGAAGAGAAAAGGAACATTGCTGCTTCACCTATAAAATTATAATATAATTTTATAGGTGAAGCAATTTAATTTTGATGAAGCAATTATTAATTCACATACGGACCCAGTACAACGACATATCAATACATCTTTTAATACCTATGAAATAATTATATAGGTACTCATTCAGAAATGAAACAATCGTGCTTCAGAACAGAATTCCTGCCATTAAACATTACACATTCCGAATAGCTACTGAAATTAACTTAATTAATCAATCAATCGGGGAGGAAGCATTGTTCGACGTTTTTGTTCCTGATCACAAAGGACTTTACACAATGCTCCTTGTATTCCAACAAAGACGATGAACTTTCACCTTATACTCATCACACTCCTTTTGTATGCACTTTCTTTAAGAAAATTCAGTAGTAAAAAGTTTTCGCATAACCATCCAAAACAAATGAGGGTAGAGAAAGTAAAAGACGTGTAAAAGTGAGAAGTGCGACGCCGGCGCCAAGACCAGGACAAAATGTGTTAGAAGTTTACAGTTTTGTAGTCACTATGGTACTGTTTATTAACTGAAGAAAGTATAACAAAGTACAGTTTACGATGAGCATTTTTATGTGTTCTTTATCTTAGCGTTTTCGCAGATTATAAGCAAGATCTTCTAAGCTTAAACTTTCCGTGTTTTTACTTCTTACTTGTATTTGTAACGTACAGCCACTGAACATTTTTAGGTGTAAGGACAGTAGCAACCTATAGCCGATTAAGATCTATTTTTGCAGATGAAAACTATTGAAAAATCAATGCGACAAATTGTGAAGGGCGCGAATGGCTGTTGGTAAAACATTCAACCAATCACAGCAGTTTCCAAGCGTTTGAAAACTAGTTACATTAATTTTCGTTCGAGAAACAGGAAGGCCATTCTCGCGTTTACATTCGCAGATGACGCATTCGTCATTGTCGCTCGTTTCCTATGTCGCTATAAAATTGTGACATGGTATTCTCACTACAAGTCGATCGTAAATGACGAGGTAAGGAACAAAAATGTTGCTATTACGCGTCGCACGAAGTAATCCATTCCAGATAAAGATGCACTTTTTTTTGACGCAATCGTTATTGTACTTTAATTTGTCCATCTTTAAAACAATATTTTTTTCACCACTCCCGCACGAAAGAAGTGTCTTTCCTCTACGAAAACAGTGAGGAAAGTTGGCTTTTCCTCACTGTTTGAACAGTGAGGAAAGTAATGATCCCGTTCAGAAACTAACCTTGCCTGATTTTTTAATGTTAAGTTTTAAAGATATTTTAAAAAATAAATAATTTTATTGATTAATTTTTAATTATTTGCTTTGTGACTATTTAATTTATTTACCTATGACGACTGAATACTTTCTTGCTGGGAGTGGTGAAAAGTTTTGTATGCAACATGTGAGCAAGTTCATTTGCTATTCGTTTTGTTGAGTCTTTCGCTTACTCAGGATTGATATTTATAATCACTCGCTGCGCTCTTGATTCTATTTTTCAATCCTTGGTTCGCTCAAGACTCAAAATCAAAACTCATAGGAAAAACGAACTTTCCTCACATGTTGGATAAATAACTATAAATCAAAAACATGTTTTGAGTAGCTTTTTATCAATAAAATCATTATAACTGATTTCGTAACTCCATTTTTATTTTATTATTAACATTAGAATAAGTGCTCCTTAGTATTTCCAAAAACGGAATGTGTGCTGCTACTGACTGACTGGTTGGTGCAGTTGGTAGCGACCCTGCCTTCTGTGCCGCTGGTCCCGGGTTCGATCCCCGAACAACTGACTACCGAAATAACATCAAGGCTTATCAAGATAGAGAAGAGGAAGCGTGACTGTCGTGAAGACCGGACCAAATCACCGGCTCTCAGAATCAGATATATAAATGTAAATCGATGCTCAGACTGGCTGCTGCGTCCTACCATTCCAATGACGCAGCTGTATCTACAAGTTCCGGCTACATTACTCTACAAAGTCTGAATAGATTATTAATCCCGGAAACAAGAATAAATTTAAAACATATTTGAAGCCTTTATTTGTTTGAAATGCTTTTGAAATTCTGCATCATGTTTATGGCCCTGTTGTAACTTAATAACAATAGGTATAGCATTATTCAGGTGATAAAAAGACCCTTTAGAAAAATACATCACATACTAACACATAAATCTGTCGCTGAAAACCAGCGCTGGGGCTCTGTCTTGCATAGGGTCGCAGCATAATGCTGAGCGATAGCCGTTATGCGTAGATGTGACGCATGTTTCCCCCAACCTTTTCATATTTTTTGTGTTTGTGTTATTTTTTGCGTCATGTTTACCGCAAATAAACGCATTTTCTTTCTTTCTTTCTATACATAAGTTAAGTTTAAACCCAAGTATTAACCACAAAAACATAATTATTATCACACTACACTTGGGTTCAGTCATGCTTCCCTGTAAAATTTACACGCAACTCCCGCCAAGCAAAATTATGGGCTAAGGACGACAACCTTTCGCAGGATGCAGGACTTATAATTTGTAGTACTGCTCGACTACATCCGCGACAGCTTCAACAACGTCCTTCCATCGTACTGATTTGACCTTGGCTCCTTCCCTCTTGATGTCTGTGGGTCCTGTGTCAGCGTCAGATACATTTGCCTGACACATGCTGAGCTGGACCCCCATTTGTGCAACCTTGAAACGCACACCGCACTGTATACAGGGTGTTTGGCGCATGGACCGACACAATTTTTCCAGGGATTTGGGAGGTCATTAGCTAGGTTCTACCCATACACCCTTTGTCCCAAACGTCACGGTCGGTTACATATGATTTTTTTTAATGAAAAAAACACCCGAAATATTTCCTTTTATTCGAAATAGTAAGTTTTTTGTTTGTGGGTGTAGTGGCAGTGATACAACTGGTTTCAAGAAAATTCCTTACAAGCTTCCAAAGTTTATTTTTGTATGCAATTTTACAACTTCTAAATTCGTTAAAAAAAATTGGGACAAAGGGTGTATGGGTAGAACCTAGCTAATGACCCCCCAAATCCTTGGAAACATTGTGTCGGTCCATGCGCCAAACACCCTGTATATTCGCTATTTTGACTTGTAGTATGATATAGTGTCAAATAATTTCTATAATTAAGTTTGAATTTTTTATTGTTTGTATGTGCATTATTTTTTGTGTGTTTTGTATGCACCTTGTTTTTATATTCATGTCATTTGTTATAATTTAATTGTGCTTTTGTGTGTTTTGTTACGTCTTTTGTGTGCACTGAATAAATGGTTTATCTATCTACCTTTTAGGAGAACCGTTTTGGGAGCCAATTCGCCCCTGGTGTGTAAAGCAGTAAATGGCTACAGTAATAATGTTGATCTCCACTTTGACTCTCTTGCTAAACAGAAAGCCACCCTGTATCGTTACCGAGCAACCCCTAATCCAAGTCAATTATTATAATTGTTATCTTTTTAATTATAATACTTTTTTCTTTTTAATACCGATGTTACCAATATGTCAATATTAGCGCTTATTAATAAGTAAGTTAGCTTATTTCTCCGACTAATTGTTTTATGCATGTTGTGTTTATCTATAAGTAATTGATACACTGTTATTTCACTTTTTAAAGTGTATTATGTGGTTGTATTGGTGTAATCAATTGTTGATGAACCTAATAAAATAAATAAATAAAAAATCTAAATATGCAGGAGGATGGTAAGCACTGCAGCTCAAAAGTCCTCACTTGCAGGAGTGGTACTGCGTTTGTTGTGGTTGCGACGCGATCGGCCTTTCTTGCCCTTAACCAAAGTAAAGCCGTCCTCGTCCATTTGATTGGTTTTAGACGCCGGCGCCAGCCGCTTCTGTATCTCAGATTTGTCTCCTATAACGACGCCGCAAAAACAGTGGATAGATATCAACTTTGGCGGAGGCGAGAAGTATTCTTCGTGGGTTTTTCCTTGGTAGCGATGGCAGTATCTTCTCATTTTCTTAGAATAAAGCACATTTTGTTAAAAAAATATTTATTATTTTCTTCCGCAATTGACACAATGTACGTGTCGACTGGTTACCGACTACTGTTTGCATGTCGCATGTAAACTAACGAAATACGAATCGAACGACAATAACGAATGAGAGATGCGTGAGAATTGCCTTCCTGGCCCTAAACGATCTTTTTTATTTGCACTTTCGAAATAGCAAATTAGTGAGAATATTAGAAAAACAATGCATGATGGATAGTGAAATACCGTAATAATAAGATAAATTATTCTAATATATATTGTATGAATATAATGGGTGTAGACAAACGAAGTTGTAGTAATGACAAAATGCTGTCTTCCGCTCTCTAGAATGATGCTAATCTATTTGCCACAATCGACTGTCATAATCTGCACGAGAATAATTTACTAATGTGCTGTTTATTTTATTTTACCATCAGTTGAATGAATCCAATAAGGATTTAACTCGTGCATTTAAAATATAATCAACTTAGGAGTCCATAGTAATCGGAACGCGTGAGTGAGAGGCAAAATTCGCGCCCTCGTGCCCCTAGCTGCCGCAGGAGACGCCCTGGGCGTCGGGAATCGCAAGCTGATTCCCGGCCACCGTAGGCGCGGGCTTGCGAATGGCGAGCAATGGGCAGCTCGCCGTTCGATAAGGACCAGGCCCGGGTCGATGGCGGGTTTTGTTCCACGCGCGCCTCAAAAAGATGTCAGCATCAATGATGGGGTCCGCTAGGACCAATGCCTGCCAGGGTTGCGGGAAAGTCCGAGAGGGATACCGTGGCCCCTGGCACAGGCAACTGAAAGAACACGGGTGGGTTTTAGTCAGTAAGAGTCTGACACGCCCTCCCGCTCTGTCCAGAGCGGGAGAAGTTATTTGATGATTTCCCAACCTCAAAAAAAAAGGTGTCCATAGTAATGCAAAGGCACCTATTATCGACTCACCCATAAAATCACAATTTATTTGGGAACACTGGTGCATATATTGCCTCAATTTTTCATACATCGCTATCAACCGTCATCTCAGCTTTCACACTGTTTAACGCCTTTCTAGCCACATCATCTTTCACAGTCTCCTTGGTCGTCCTCTTTTCTTGCATACATACACATTCATACTCAAAGCATTTTGCACGACATGATCTCCATTCCCCCGCATCACGAGGCCCTAATAAACAAGGTATTCAGTAAAATATGAATTATCAGACATAGCAATCGCTATCATATTTTATGCATTCGAATAAGGATACGTTTTAATGTTATCTCTTATGTCCAGATCCCTCTTTACAGAACATTAAAAATGCAACGAGAACGCTAATTCTACATCAAAGTACTGTGTTATTATTTCCTTGCTTATTACATCAATAAAATTTTATTTCTTCCATACAAATACAGTAAACGAACCGTAAAGGCGGCCGTTAACATTCTCGTTCACCCTTAGTTTACATTTACATAACACACCTCTCATACATTGAATATCGTTTTACAGAAACATACAATTACGCAAATTGTGTAATACTACAGCTGTCAACTTTGAATTGGGCGTTAGTCCAGTTTCTTTATGGTGGAACGAATCGTATTGTATACTTATGGCAGGTTTTTAATTGGAATCAATGTCCTTGCTAAATAGACAAGGAGTCAATTTTACCCATGGATGTTTCTAATAATGACTCTTTCACGCTTCACTATCCTTCGTACGAACTAACAGCTGTCGGTAACATATAGGAATGCGACATGAATTCATTATCAGCATGGGAATTTGCGCAGATAGTTTCACCACTTAGCTCATTTTCACGCTTGTTCCAACTAGTAATACTAACGCTAGTATGTATGTATGTACGTATTAATGTCGCTGGCAGTCACGAAACGGTAGTGTACCTCCATACCTATACGAACAGAATTTTCTGTTTTATAAGTGGTTAGTAGCCGATGGCCTACATACATTGTGCATTAAATCACGCATATCTTTCAGGCTAAGTAGGTCTACAATTAATAGTAGGCATTATTTCTCTAATGTTAGCTTAAAATATAGTGGTTTAATAATGTATGTGAGGTAAATAAAATGTTATCTTTAATAAAGAGGTAGCGGATATTTCAAGGATGGTAATGTAAGTAATGCTTTACAGATGGAGTAAGTTTTATATTAAGTAGGTTAAAAAAATGTTATACTTACTTTATCCTATTGCGAAATGCGCATGCTCTTGATCTCGATATCGCCTGGTGGAAAGCGATGGATGGGGTAGGATTGTGCTTGCTTTGGTTTTAGAACGACAATCAGTATCATGTTTTGATTTAGGAATAACTGATATTGAAAATACAAGAGCATTTCAGGCTTCGTTTTATAAAAAAATAAAATAAAATAAAAAATCTTTTATTTACAGACTACATAGGCCCACATTGTGTTAGTGACTAAATTATCTTATAAACTATGTTAGTATATACTTAAAAAAAGGTTAAAATTATATCGACCATAGATATTTTCATCAAGCCCCATGCAATACATGAAGCTTGATAAACCTACCCATGGTAGGCCCATCCAGCCTTTCAGCAAATACCTTGAGGATACTGTTGGTGCTTCCTCCCACTCTGCGTGTCAGCGACGCCACCTTCTTACGCATTATCGCAAAGTAGTCGTCAGTGTGCGCATCAGCGAACATACCTGACGCACTACAATAGGCTGGAAGCCTCAACATCACCCTAAAGGTATTATTGTATTGCATTCGCAGGGCATTGTTTGCTTTTTGGGTATGGTTAGCCCAAAGGCTGCTGGTGTAAAATGTTTGGCAGTACGCCTTGAGCAGCTTTTATGATTTATAAAGAAATCATAAGTCATAGAATCAATTAACTGGCATTGCTTTATTTTGTAGGAGTGTCGCAAGTACAAAATATTCTAAAAGCAAGCTTAAAGAACTAATCAAACAAGACGTTTACCATGTTTTCCTACGATAAATCGTAGTTGCACCAAGTGAGTGAACTCCTGCAAAATGGTCTGTCACAATTAATTACCTCATCCAACATGCATGACAATCTAATAGTGGCGATCTAGCAGCGACCCGCTTTCCGCTTTCTCTAGCACGAAGTCCTGACTGAGGCCGTCGTGAGGCCATGAGAAAAGCGCTTTACAGTCGCTTTTGGGTAGAAAACTAGAAATCATTTCCCACAATGGACCCGACGAAAATCATCAATTGCAGCACCAGTACGTTTCAGTTAAATAAATATGTGTTTTTATTAGTAAACTGCAAGATGTAAGAAATGTCCACGATATTTATTTATTTATTTATCTACTTACATTTAACATATGTATTAATCTGTCGTAAATGGGGATATTAGTGATAAATAATATAACTATAGTTTTGTCCTTAACTTCTGCTAAAAACAACGGGCGATTATTTAAATCACTAAGATGGGAAACTTGGACGGATCCTATCAAGTCGGAAATAGATCTTGCAACCGGTCGATGGAAAAAATACGCAATTCTCCTAAACCTGCTTCGAAGTTAACTAAAGAATTACTGTGAAACAGACTGATCATTTGCCTTTATCATTACACGCATGCTACTTGAGTTAACGGAGCAAAAAATTGCTTGAAAGGTGATAAAGAAATTGCTGTATTTGGGTTTATTTATTTTGTTCAAGTGTGATAAAAATTCGGAGACCCACATTACGGCCCGCATCAGAGGTGATAGGAAGTGCATCCGGTGTAAGGTGTACCTTGCCCTGGGCCATCAGTTTTTCTACCAAGTTTATCACAGACTCACATTGTCACTAGGTAGTAATATTCTCACTAACTGTTCTCATATAAATATTTTGTGCCGAAACCAGACGGTGCAGAACGTGTGAGAACGAAACTTAAAGGCGTTAAAATAAATCTCTACTTTTTCCGCACAAAATCTGCAATTTTAACCATTTCAATTACACCATCCACATGTCTACACCGTGTACGGTTTCGATCGCTCACTTCGCCGCCTCAATCCGAGGTCGTGAGCTGAACTTAATTGGACCCAGCCCGGGTGACACGGAAAGGAGATGCATCGCTCGGCTGTATGGGACGCATAAATTTTGACTTGAGAATTGTACCCCATGGCCATTTTGTTTTATAATTTCGCAACTGTATATCATCGGGATGGTTTTATTAAAATAAATCATAAGTTATGTCGTTGTTAAATCGGACAGAGTTCGGTGCTGATTAAAAATTAAGTAAAGGGGTAACAGTGCGTGGCTGGGATCACAGTCAGTGGTAATTAGCAAGTTCAAAAGTATTTTTTTCTTGTCGTACACTATGCATGCAGCTTATTGTTGTCAACGGCCGTCTTTTATTTTTAACAAAAAGGTATGGTTAGCAAGTTCTTATCATATCGGTGATCCGACGCTGATGACCAGACAAGGCTAAATGAAATGGAAAGTGGAATAAAGCCCTAACAGAGCCAGGGCAGCGTACAGGCAAGACGGTCAGATGCGGAGATAGTGGTTATAACAAAGGCACCAATTAAGCTAGATATACGAAAAAATTAAAGATATAGTTTTTAAAACGTCAGTATTTGATTATTGAGTAAAAAATAAGTACTGCTAATAAAACAGTCCTTTTTTCCACGTGTGCTTTCATGATTAAAAACTCTAGATTTGCACATTTCGGTCTGTGAAAACATAATTTTATTTATCCAAACACGAGTAGCGATATAACAAAAATAAGCGAAGTTTAACCTTTCATAAAAAGTGCACAACAAGTCGAAAAAGTCACAATAGACGGATAGTGCCTAGTAAACGAGAAAGAACGTGAGCTGTTGACACATTTGAAGATAATGTGCGCATACCCCTCTGACAGGAGCTAGGCGTAAGTCACAAGCGAAAAGCAATTCTCTTGGGAATTTTTTATTGCACTTTTATAGTCGTGTAACTACAGTGCAATGAACACATTCCCAAGAAACCCTGTTTTAAAGGGAAAAGGGTTTTGATAGATAAGTGAGATATTTGAGTATTCTGATATATATATATAGGGTTATTTGTAATACGTCGGCAAGTAATTAAGGGGATGCAGGGGAGGTCATTTGCAACCAAATAACCCCTTATGACCCCTATGCAAATCCTATCCACTATCCCTATCCACTTTCAAGTAATTTGAGATTTTATATTGAATTTTATTTGAAGATATCTGGTATCTTATTGTATCTCGTTGGATAGCTGAGAAGTTGTACATATTTTAGGAATTTTCTGTCGATAAAGTATATCCATGTTTTTTTGCAATTAACTTGCTCAAAATGATGAAAATTGTGTGCTCTGATTTAAAAAAATATTAAAGATGATTGTAATTTTATGGTTGATTAATTATTATGTATGGAAGTAGAAGTAATAACAATAATGAAATAAAATAAAACATGTATTGTTTTTTTTATACATTTTCAAAGTGGTATCATCATAGGTCGAGCCTTTTTTCCGCCAAAGAAATATAAAATGTCAAATTACTCGGAAATGCTTGGCATTTGCATAGGGGTCATACGGGGTTATTTGGTTGCAAATGACCTCCCCTACATCCCGTTAATAGATTGCCGACATATTACAAATACCCCTGTATATTATTATTTTTATTTTTTCAACATGAACAAAAAAGAGAAGACACAGTAAATAAATATTAATCATTTTTAAAGAAAATCTTAGTGCTGTTAGTAATGGCCACGTATAAATGTTGATGATTTAAGTGGCTAAGCATTGAGATAGGCGAAGTTTCTATTTTAATTTCAGCGAATTTAGTATATATATATATATAGTATATAACCTATGTGATGACAATGTGGTGAATTTATAGATTGATACGATGAGCGAATCAAAAATATGAATTACATTTGTTACGTTGCCGTTGAGGAAATGTAGGCACACAATTTCTTATTATCTTGTAACTCTATATATTATAAAAAACCTTTTTAATTGTATTACTGAAATCGCTTCCTCTCACCACTTAGCTTCATTCCACCGGACTCATGAATACGAAGCGCGCTGCGGCGCCGAGTAACGAGTGTGCATTTACATTTCATCTGCTACAAATGATTCGGTACATTGCACAGGTTGTATGAAGCCGCGGTCACAATACTTGACACTGTTACCACCTGTAAACATGGAAATTGGACTACCAAGTCTTTTATGTCACGTAGCCGCAAATGTAGTGGATGGATTGTTGATGAGGTTCAGGGTTGGCGAGATTAGACTAACTACTATTAGAGAGATTAGACTATTGACGTGTAAAAGTGTTTGTACAAACCTACTTACAGAAATAAAATCATTTTCATCCCACCATCTCGGAAAGAGTATTTTTAATCTTCAATATCTGAGTGGAAAAGCCGTTTTTATTCTCTAGAGGATAAAGTAAATTGAATTTAGAACATCGTGTGCACTAAGTTTGTGAATTAAAAAAAACATTAAACCTATTTACTGCTACCTCTATGGTGCCGAATATATCATACAACTTTTTTTTAATTTGTTAAAAACTCAGACTCGGAACCTTCTTGGTGTTCTTTTTTCAATTTGCTTTGTACGCGGTTCTTTACGCGGCATTTTTTCACGTCATTGTTAAACCTTATATTAAAAACAAGAAACTTGAAAACAAGTGAAAAAACTAAAATGAGTGATTCTAGCGACGAGGAAGTTTGCTTGACGCCAACAGAATTGACTGAAACTGTTAATAATGCGCAAATGAGCTTTCTCCCTCAACAATCACGCGAGAAGTATTTAAAACAGTACGATATGTTCAACACGTGGCGACTAGCAAAAGGAGCCAAAACTTTCTCAGAAAACGTTTTGCTGGCATATTTTATAGAATTATCCGAGAACAAGAAAGCAAGCACTCTATGGAGTACGTATTCGATGCTAAAAGCAACAATAAAGATGAAAAAAGACAAACATATCGATACCTATCCTAAATTAGTGGCATTTTTAAAAAGAGCCTCATCTGGTCATCAACCAAAAAAATCGAAGGTTTTCACAGTATCTGATATTGAAAAGTTTCTTAACGAAGCACCCGATTCCGTATATTTGGCGGCAAAAGTAAGTCAGTTGCACATTCAGTGTCTACTTAAGTATATTAATCTCAATTAAATAGTATACTTAGTAGATGTTGATAGGCATAATTATGCGTTCATATCAATTTTATTCATTTATCTACTACAATACTCTTTACGTTACAGGTTGTTCTTATTATTGGAATAAACGGAGCATGTCGAACTAATGAACTAACACAACTTAATGTCAAAAACATTGAGAAACATTCAGATGACTTACTATTAATTAATTTACCTAATACAAAGACAAAAAGAGACCGCAACTTCGTCATTCGCAAGGAATACGTAACGATTGTTGAGAAATATCAAGCCTTACGCCCGCCTAACACTCCAATCAATCGATTTTTTCTACAGTATCGCAATGGAAAGTGTGTTAGACAGCCTATGGGTACTAATAAAATTGGCAGTATCCCACGAGAAATAGCAACATTTCTTGAACTTCCAGAACCCCTGTTGTACACGGGTCATTGTTTCCGACGAACTTCAGCCACACTTTTGGCTGATTCCGGAGCTGATCTCCTGTCCCTTAAGCGCCACGGAGGCTGGAAGTCCAATGCAGTTGTAGAGGGATACATAGAGGATTCCATCCAAAATAAGTCTAAAATATGTGAAGGCATCGTAGGAGCCATTACACTGAAAGAGCCTCAATCGGATCCTTGGACTGGCCCTTCTACATCAAAAATAAGCCGTTATGAAACACCTAACCATCTCCCTCTCTCTCCAACATTCACGCCAAGGGAATCCGATGAATCGGTACAACTATTAAGTATGACAGATAGTTTACCGAAAAACAGTACACAAGTGACTAACACCAATATTACAGTACCAAACAAAAATATTACACTCAATTTAAATAACTGTAGCAACGTTACTTTAAAATTTTCTTAATTATACCTTAGTATTATTTTGTTATAATTTAAAGATTATTCTGTAATACTTACCTGTCATAATGTAGTAATTAATACCTAAACTGAAATAAAAGTGTACCTATCTTGTGATTGTAAACGTTTTTTTTTTGCATTTAGTCATTTCCTCGCTGTGGTGGAATGAAAAGTTACGTGTTGCACTCGAGTGCAAAGATTTTTCACCTCGTGCTCTTTTGATTCCCTCGCTAACGCTCAGGATTCTAATTTTGAATCACTCGCTGCGCTCGTGATTCAATTTTAGAATCCTTCGCTTGCTCGGTCATCAAAATTGAACACGCGGTTAAAAAGCAACTTTGCACTCTTGTATAACAAATAACTATTATCATTTAGGAATATTTTTTGTTAGATGTGGGAATTTAGAAGCTTTGAAGCTTGCAAAGTATTTAGAGACTATCTATTTAAACGGAAGTCACAATAATGGCACGAAAAGAATTACGGAAGTGATTTTATTTTTTAAAACGTTGCCCCACACTAGGAATTTCTCCTGTATCGTGGGTGCGTTTACAAACATTTAAATTCACATACACTAACAGCCAGACCCGGAACAACTACTTGCAGGTCATACAAATATTTGTTCCGTGCGGGGATCGAACCCGCGACACGTAACGCAGCAGTCAATCGCTTAACCACTGCGCCAACCGTGTCGTAATTGATTGTTATGATCTCGGGGAGGCATCAGCTGCCAGTGTAGTTTACCATGCCTCATATACAGCCTATAATGTTCCCGCTGGTGGGACACAGGCCTCCTCTCGCTGAGAGGGAGTGGGCGGTAATTCACTACGCGGGCTCAAGGTCTCTGCACACAGCGGGCGCGGCGTGGCGGGACGGGACGGCGACGCGACACTGAGCAGTTGTAATGTACTAGATATTACGGACGACGCCACACAGAGCCGTCCCGCTCGACGCGACGGTAACCGTCGCGCCACGCCGCCGCCGCGCCGAGCGGGAATACAAGATTATACGTACATTTAGTAGAAATGTATACAAAATATAGGTGTTTTTGACGTGATCGCGCCCGCAGTGTGACCGATGCCGCCGCGCCAGCGCCGCGTCGCCGCCCCGCCACGCCGCGCCCGCTGTGTGCAGCGACCTTCAGTGCGGGATGGTAGATGCCACATGTTTTCGAATTTTTGATTCTATGACATACCGGTTTTCTCTCGATGTTTTCCTTTACCGTTTAGAGCAGTGGTGATGAACTATTTTACACAAATTAAAGCGCCTGTCTGAGTTCAAACCTACGACCTACAACCCTACAGTACGTGTAAGTGCATATTACAAACAAAATACTTAAAATGTTTGTAAAAAAAAAATAGTTTTATACAAAATGCTATTGGCTGAGCATAACGCATTGTTAACGTCCTAGATGGCGATTCTATTCAGCTCAACATAACCTCACTTTAGTAGAGCACTTATATTATCTATCCTGCCCACACGTTTTACTAGTGCTCTAGTTAGCACCATAGGTTAACCGCCACTCTATATAGGCATATTTACGAGACTTCAAGTATGACAGCCATATTCTCACTTGATTCAAACTGGGACACATCTAGTTGGAAATATTGAGGAAGTAAACCAATATTAAGGCGTTAAGTAACTGTTTCTAGTAAATCACCACCAAGTCATTCATTTTCATTGACAGCCTTGACAGGTGTACATACGAGTATAAATTTTGTAATGTTGGATTTATGCTTTGCAGTTTATTCAGGTTAGAACAGCACCATCCCGTGATCACGTTCATTGGAAAGTGAATATTGTTGGTTCACTATTGTCAGAATAATCAACTTTTTAGTCGCTTTACAGGAAAATTGGTGTCAATAACTGGTGGGCTTTAGAGATTAGGCAAGTATTAACGAAGACTTATATCTGCAACGAAGCAGTAATAGCAGTTGGCAGAAATGCGTCGATGAGACAGAATACATAACTGAATCAGCCTATAATGTTCCCACTGCTGGGACACAGGCCTCCTCTCGGTGAGAGGGAGTGGGCCGTAATCCACCACGCAGGCCCAGTGCGGGTTGGTAGATGTCACAATGTCCTCGAATTTTTGGTTCTAGGACATGCCGGTTTCCTCACGATGTTTTGTTTCACCGTTTTGAGAGCAGTGGTGATAAAATAATTTACACAAAGGGCTGGTCTCTGGCTTAAGAAAACCGATAATGGTGGCCTCTTTCCACACTTGCGGAAACATGTTGTTGCTCAAGGTGCCATTGAATATAACGGTCATTAAGATTATGAGAGGAGCGGTGAGGAGTTTTTATACCTTATTGGTGATACCGTCCGAGCCGGGGGCTTTCTGAGAGTGAAGCTTTTTAATGATGTCATCCAATTTGTTTGGCACTGGATCATCTGGGTCTTCAACGGGTGGGAGGGAAGCTCTACGTTTGACTTCAGCGTCAACCTTGACAAAGTGCGCTTGGTCTACTTGTTGAGAGCTGGGAGAACATTGGGACTCTTTGCTGTTGGCTAGGGATTTGGCCTTATCAGAGTCGTTGAATGTGACGCTCTTATCTAGACGGAGTACTTTTTATGAACGTACTAGAACATTTACAGAGGAGGATGTGTTCGTAAGGCTTCTCCCGTGTATGTGTGTGTATATCTTCTAAGATGAGAACACCCTTACAGTCCCCGCCCCCACTTCTTCGCACGTCGTCTCGTATCTAGTATGCGGAGTAACAATAGTTGTGACTTTGGCGGTCTTTCTAAAAAAGTCATAATTATTGTGATGGAAGCATAATGCTTGCGTTATAAGTTATAATTATGATGAGTAGTTTGTTTTATTATCCGTAGAATAAAACGTAATTTTTTATGTTTATATTTTACTATAACGAATGATTTTTTTGCCACAATGACGCAGGTTTTTGTTTTAGCTGTAACTTTTTTCCCAAAATGATTTGAAACTGACTGCCATGAAAAGAGCTTTTCAAAGAAATACGTCCGGCGGTTATTGGTCAGTTGGGACATCCTGTCGCATCATCCTTTAAAGAACATGAACGTTCAACAGGATTGAAAATCAAAATTAAACATACCTAATTGTTTTCATTTTATTAGTTTATTTCATGAAGCTTTAATATCACGTTTGGCCGCCTTAATATTCATGCCGAGGTTGAAACTATTAAAAACATTATACTGTTAACAGTTCAAACAGCAAAAGCAAATATTATATTTAACAATCGTCATAAACTATTAATTATAAACAAAGCTATTGTTGAACACGAAATTATTATATAACTTTTAACTCATAATTTTGTGCATTCATTTGCTTGCCCATTATTATTACTACAACAGTTGAAAATCAATAACCTGACCTGGAGCAATATATAAACTTACTACGCCTGGAGCTGACTTCTTTTTGAAGGTCCCTTCACCTGAAAATAGTTTTGTGTCCAAAGCGATTTAAAGACGCTTTTGCGTATGAAAAAAAAATTGCCTAAAATTGACGCAAAAGAATGTCATCAATCTGTACGTAGCCTTACGTAGAACAATACTGTGACACACATGAACACACTGGCCGCGAATCTATCGGATAAAAAAAGAAGAATAAGACTGAATGAGAACTGCATAAAGATATCCGTGTCGGTAACAAAGTGAGAGCTAGACTACTTTTAAATAAAATAAGGCAGTTATGTAAATGACTCGCTCGGTCCGTCCCCGAGGTGCACTGCTTACAAAAAAGCTTTTGTTCCTGCATTATACTTTGGGCATGGTGATGAAGAAATGCGGAAATCAAAAGGATTTTTTTTATCTACGATAGGCGTCGTTTGTGGAAACTACAGTAGCCGTTCTGTCTTACATTCCTTAGATTTTTTTACTGCAGTGCGTTCATTTTAATACAACTTGGAGACTCATGCTTTAATTGGAGCATGATGAAAAATACCATAAACATAATATATTTTTAAGTTTTCGATTTTATAATATTGGTCTGAAATGAATTAGCTTTAGAAGGTGGCATTAAGTATTTATAAATCCCCATCTTTTTTCTAAATGTCAATTTGATTTTAAGAATCCGCGTCTACTCGTACAGCCCCGCTACCCAATCTAAGTGAGGAGTTACACAATCCGAGGCGCAGTGCCCGCGAACCTGATTACAATGCACGCTCCCCCGCCCTATGACAGTCTAATCACGGTGTGTCAAGGGACTTATTACTTTCCGCCTGCACGGACACCGTTTACGCCAGACTTCCATATTTAAATGTTATAATTACCGGCTAGCGAATTGATATGATGGGACTTTTGTACTTGTTGCTTGGGGAAACTTCACAGTAAGTGGAAATGCGAGTGTTAAAATTAATGAGGTTTGTGAAGACTGGTAATTAGTAGGGACTTATACATTCTGTAGTTATTATAAAAGGCTTTTGGTGTAATGGAAGTTTCAACCCTGGGATCAGTTAATTCTCCATTCCAGGACAGTATCCGAATTGTTTTATTTATACTGAAGTCAAAGTGGTTACCAATAAAGGCGCTAAAGAAAAACCACTTAGTGATACAGAGGGAGAAACTAACTAGGAAAAACACGGTGGGATCGCAGCAATCGAACAAGGAACACATTAATCCATTGCGGAGGTAATGCAATTACATTGAATAGTTAATGAGTTAATTGTTAATGTTTATGTTGGTCTTAGTACAGAGATCGTAAACTAGGTAAACGACTTCGCTTACTATTACCCTCTTAGAGAAATTGCTTGTTACTGATAGAGATGTTGGCATCTTGCAGTAAAGAAGTTGTTTAAGCGTTGTAAAGTTTATATTATCTTAAGTAGTTGTAATTAATTGGTATGTTTGGCTACTATGGCTGATTGTGTCATAAAACCGTAATACCAACAGTTGAAAATTTTTTAAACTAATTTTTTTAGGTAATTATAAGTTTTTGTTCATAGTTATGGTGAATTTTTAGAATAGATTTCGACAGTAAGGTTATGGAGACATGTTTGAAAATACCCAATTAGCTCAAAGAAAGACCGGAATCACAAAGTTACACACAAAAAACTATCCTAGTAACTAAACTAATAGTGTCGTCAGCAACCACTAAAGCAAGCAAACCAATGTAATCGAATCCCAAATGAGTTCTAGAACCGCACATGTAATCAGTTGCCAGTAACGAACTAATACGAATCGATTTCACACTAATTTACATGCACTTAAAGACCTGCGGATTGGTTACAGAGAGTTGGTGATGAAAATAGGATATCACTAGTATCTTCATATGAAAAGACAAAGGTACCATAAACTGTGTTGGCATAATTGGACGTTGAATAAATGCTTCTTTGATTGATACGGATATTGGTAAAAAATATGGATTTTCGCCTGGTTGATGGCAATACGCTCGCCCCTATTACATAGAACTTTAACATATATGAGGGTGTACGCGTGATACAGCTCTGCCTAACCCTTTGGATACCCAAAGTGTTAGGCGTGATACTTATATACTAATCTAAGATTTTAAGCCAGCGCCAAATCATTGAAGATTCTAACGAATTAATTGAAAAGAGATGTGGAATAAAACAAGGATAAAGATTACAAATACACCACATCAATAAAGACAATATATAAAACAATATTCCTCAGACGAATCAAACATTCACAGATCATTTATTTTTCACATAGCAACACGAATTTCCTTACCATACCTACCTGTGGAGAACACAACAAGCTCATTTACAGTGGTACGAGATAGAGAGCTAATCCTAGTTAATTAGAGGGTAGATATAGGTGTAGCAGTAATACCTATAGCTAGACATTGGGTGTATTCGGACCTTGTCGGACATCCAGTGAGAGAATATTAGAGTGGGGACAAAGGGGCGCTTTGTCTACCGGTAAATAGATATTTGACTGTATTAGGGATATGGTCTAAGTTCTGATTGTTCCATGTATTTTGTTCTGATTATAGGAAATGTGATTGGAATATTGGTTATAGTGTTATTGTGATTGGGGCTAGAATGTAACGGCAAGAAACAGTGTGCTTATACGCTTAAATGAATGTCCTCCTTGATTTATTTGTTTTTAATTTTACACGTATTCCCATTCAATTGCTGGCATAAGCAGAATTGTCGACATCGGCATTAATTTATGATTGCCATTGAGCTCCTTAAGTTCTGAGTTGAGCTGCATGATTACTGACAAATCACTCAATCGGTGTGGTTCTTCTCCTCAAAAGACCATTTCAGTTAATAATGCCACGTTTTTCACATGATCAGACCAAGATTATGATGTCTGGACTTTGAAAGAGACTGACCTCTGTGTTTGTTTCGGCCTTTCGGCTCTAAAATCAAAAAAATCAAAATCAAAAGTCATTTATTCAAATTAGGCTGAGAATCAGCACTTTTTGAACGTCAAAATCACATAAGACAGTCCCCCCAAAACGCCCACCCTTCACCACTTCCTAGTGCTTTAGCTGGGAAGAAGAAGTGGCGGAACAAACTCCCCAGCAGCACTGCTGTCTGTTCAGTTAGAAGAACTGGATTCTATACATATAGTAATAAGTAATTAACATTACGAAACACAAAAATATTAAAATTATTTGCCATATGTCAGCTAGCACACGCCAATATTTAAAACTATACTCAAGCAGAAATAAATAATAAAAACAAAAACGCAAACAGAACTTAATACATAATAAAAAGCCTCCTGGCATAAAGGGCGTGCCCGCTTACATATGCAATGCTGCATTATGTTTAAATGTTGTAGCTGTAACTTGTAGCCACAAATGATAAACTAGGACCTTCGAAGTAAAATAAAGAAACATTAATTTCTAATAACAATAACAAAACCATAGTCAGCAAGCTGACCTGTCACCACAAGCAGCACCCGTTCACGAGCATAACGCAAAGATCAGCCATTACCCCCCTCGCCATATTTGAGGGAAGGAGGCAACCCGACCCCCGACGCTACCGCAAGCATTGACATCTAAGGGAGCATGACGAACTTGCTGCCGGTTTTTTTTTTTTTTTTTTTTGTGTATGGCATCTCGCAGTTGGCCTTGAGAGGCCGTGACTGCTTAACCGGTCAATCCTGTGGTGCCTTCGAGCTAACTCAAAGCCTCCAGCGAGGGGCATAATATTAATTATAAACTAAGCGACCATCACCTAAGGGCACCCCCTGTGGGGTACGGACCTCGGCTTAGGGCGTCGCTGGGGAAGGACAGCAAGTTGGGGACAGGCTGGATCAAAGTGGGTTCATTATTATTAAGGGGTAAAACTACTGGCTCAGCTACGCCACCAGCTGGCTCTGTGGATCCGATCAAGGGAGGGGAAGAGGAATCTATCGGGGAGGAACGCGGACGCGGACGCGGATGCGAAGCACCTCGGCGGCGAGGTCGGAACTTCGTTTTGTGTCTGTGTTTGTATACTGTACTGGTGGCCCTACTGCTTTCCTGGAGGAGGGTGGTGGGGTCGTCGGGGTCGGTCAGTGCGTGCCTTGGACGGCGGATTCTACTGATTCTAGAGGGGACATAACTGGCGGCCTTCGCAACCAGAGGGTTGCGATGGCTGCCAGCGGTATCGAAGAAACGCTTGCAAGCGCGTTTCATGAATTGTTGAATGGTGGGGATTTTCAAATCTAACTGTAAGTTTATGTTACGAACGAACCAGGGGGAACCCGTGATTTTACGTAGAAAACGGTTCTGTAGGGTCTGCATCCTGTGGATGTGCCGGGGGTGGGACTTGCTGCCGGTTGCTCAAAAGAATAATATGATGAACTGTCGAGGTCGCTAGCTAACCATATATTGCAATACAACTCATTAAAAAACATTGAAATGAGTAGATTATGTCAATAATAAATAAAAGTTAAATTAAACTAAAATAACTAATATAGTCAAATAAAATAAACAATTATATGAACTCGTATAACTTGTCAGTAGGTAAGCTAATTTTGGAGAAAGAACATAAACATTGTCTTGAGTTAATCACAGCGACCAGCTATTTTTATCGTTTAAGTAATCGTTGATTGAATAGTATGCCTTTGAACAAAGGTTGGATTTTACTTTAGCTTTAAACGCATTAAAAGGCAATTCTAACAAAGAAGAGGGAAGCTTGTTATAAAAGTTTATACCAAGCCCAACAAATGAGTTATGGACCTTATGAAGCCGGTGAAAGGGAGCACGTAGTTTCTCCTTGTTTCTAGTGTTAATATTATGAATATCACAGTTTTTTGTGTATAAGTGTATATTTTGCCTAATATATAAGATGTTGGCGAAGATGAATTGTGAGGCCACCGTGAGAATACCAATCTCTTTAAAAAAATCTCTCAGAGTAACTCTAGCACCTAGCTGGTAAATTGCTCGTACAGCTCGTTTTTGAAGAACAAATATATTTTGAATATCAGCGGCTTTGCCCCACAGCAGAATGCCGTAGGACATGACGCTATGAAAATAACTGAAATAGACTAGCCGAGCTGTATCAACGTCAGTGTATTGTCTTACTTTCCTGACGGCATAGGCGGCCGAACTGAGCCTTCCCGCTAGGCATGATATATGTGATCCCCACTGAAGCTTGGCATCAACTGTTATGCCCAGAAATACTGCCGAGTCTACAGTTTCAAGTACCTCTTTATCTAAGACGATGTTGGGTCCTAGATTTCTAACATTCGGTAAGGCGAACTTTACACATTTCGTTTTCTTGGCATTGAGAACTAGGTTATTTGTGGTAAACCAATCTGTAACCATTGATAGTGCACTGTTTACGTCGTCAAAATTTTGTCTATTCCTGTCTACTTTAAAGATAAGAGAGGTATCATCAGCAAATAGTACAACGTCACAGATGCCCTTTAAATATAATGGTAAGTCATTTATATACACCAAGAATAAAAATGGGCCCAGTATAGAGCCTTGAGGTACACCTAACTGAACTGGTAGCCCGGAAGATTTCACACCATTAACATCTACACATTGGTGCCTATTATGTAAATATGAATTTAATACGTTAAGAGCTTCGTTTTGAATACCGTAATGAATTAGTTTACGCAAAAGTGTGTCATGGTGCACGCAATCAAAGGCTTTGGAGAGATCACAGAAAACTCCAATAGCATTTTGCGAGCTCTCCCATGCGCTAAATATGTGTTTCAGCAGAGCGACACCCGCATCTGTAGTCGAACGACCTTTTGTAAAGCCATATTGTTCATCATGAAGGAGGCTATTTAAATTAAAATGTCTTAGCAACTGCTTGAGTATTAATTTTTCAAATATTTTACTAAATGCAGGTAAGATAGAAATAGGCCTAAAATTGCCAACGTTATTTTTATTACCCGATTTAAATAATGGTATGACTTTACTACTCTTCATGAGGTCAGGAAAAGTTCCTAAATCAACACATTTATTAAAAGTAACAGCTAGATAAGGGGCTACGATGTCGATTATATTACTTACAAGTTTAATTGAGATGCCCCAGTAATCACCAGTGTTTTTTGACTTGAGTGTGTTAAAAACACTAATTACATCACGAGGTGTTACATGTTCGAAGCTAAATAAGCGACTACATTTAGGTACACTATTATGCAAAAGGTTTTCAGCTTCAGATGGGGACGAATTTAAGGAGCGAGTCGTAGTTATAGGTATGTTGGCAAAAAACTCATTAAATGCTTCAGCTACGTCAGCTGCTTTATTAACTAATTTGTTGTCGACCATAATCTCTAATTGTTTTTCTTGTTTAACCGACTTACCCGTTTCATTGTTAATAATTTTCCAGGTGGCTCTGAGTAGTCAGATAGGAAACGCCAACCTCATTTAGTTATTAAAATATGATTGACGTGTAAAAGTGTTTGTACAAACCTACCTATAGAAATAAAATCATTTATCATTGCCATAAAGTAAAATATATTGGAATTTAATCGTCTCAGATAAAAAAAAAATTACAAACTTCTCAAAAGTGTTTTAGATTCTCTGATCTTAGTTGTGTTTTTGATTATTCTATAAGTATCTACCTACTACATTTTCTAAGTAGGTATATCTACCTACCTACCTGTTATTAATGAACTGAAGTTCAAACTAAAAGTCACAATGCAAAGCTTCAGAAGCCAAAAAGTGAACTAGGCCTCGTAAAATTAGAGTAATACGAGAATCACGAGCTGACAAGCTTCCCGCGTGTAATCTGGATTCCATGGCTTTGCGTCTTTGCCCGCCGCCGCCTGTCAAATTAACGGACACATTTTCGGACCGGACACTAGTGGCGTGCCCTTATATCCGAACTGAATTACGCGGATAATACGGGTTTCCGAATGCCCGAACTATTTGGTCCTATAACGCGAAGTTGGTGGGTTGATAATATGTTGATAAATTTATCAAACTAGTTGGGAATTTGTAAAAAATAAAAATGATGATTACTTTAGAATTTAGTTGTTTTCTGGTGTAATATTTATAAATTGATAAGATATCGATACATGAGATAGTGGATTGGTTTCATTTGTACGATCACTACTAAAGTACAAGTCGTCGTGCCTGCTTGTAAAATAATAGAACACAGTACCTAATATAATGTATATGTTTTTGTAGATTTTTCTGATATCTATCGGAAATTGTATATTTTCAGTCTTTGTTTTACTTGCCTCTTCCCAACTAATAGCTCAAGTAGGTAAAGTAAACTAAATAATATTGAAAGTACAGCTTTTCCGCAAATGAAAACACACAACCAATCATTATAAATTAAGTAATCTCAGCACGTTGTACTAAATGAAATCGTCAACATAATGATATCATAACTTTTTTCTTAGAGCATTGTCAATTAGCGGGACGGTATTGCATTCTTGGGTCGTGTAGTCGCCGGTTGGATCCTCGACAAAACACTGTTGTTGGTAACACGAATGAATTGATAAATATTAATGTAGCAGCGGTGGCAGCTTCTTGCAAGGATTTGTCGCATCGCGATTTGACTCTCTGAAGTCTTTGAATTTAATGTCAAAGTCAAAACGTTTATTGCGAACTAAGTGTACAATGTTGGTGTTATGTTATGTTAGTACTTATGACTTAGCAGCCTTTTACAAGCATTGCAATTATAATTCGCCTGCCCAGCATCCTAAATTAGCATGCATGAAACATTATTATTACTTAGTGATTTTCTTACAGTACAATAAAATTTAGAAATTATAGTTATGTCAAAATGTAATGTCAATAATAATGAATTAAATACAATTATTAGCAATATTAATGTCATCTTTGGTAGTACAAAATTTAATTATAATTTTATATAAAGTCAAATAGGATAGATTAAATCTCATTGTCTGTATAGGACAGATTGCCACTGACGTACATGACAGAAAATCGTTGTTCTTTTTTTTTTTTTGACTCTAAATATTCTTTTACTGAGTAGAAACATTTTTGGATTAGGTATAGTTTTAGCCTTTTTTGGAATATTGTTACAGATTTTTCAGTTTTAATCGTGTTGGGCAACTCATTATATATTTTATTGCCATTTATTATGGACTATCACTTAACATTTTAATTCTTGAGGATGGAGCGCGTACCTAACCTCTTTTTTTGGCGAGTGTTGACGTTGTGTGTATCTTCTACTTTAGTGAACTTGTCGATATTTTTAAAAACCAATAAGCAAATGTCAAGTATGTAGGTATGTGTCAAATGTATTTTCTTGTTTAGTAAGTAAGATGAAAATAAAAATGGATCGAGTTTTTCTGGGTTTGGTTTGAAGAGTGAATTTTTCTGGTAACGTGACTTTCCTGCAACCCTGGCAGAATACATTGTACCTAGGTATCGTTTAAAAATTTTGATGAGTGCTTACTATTATTTGAAAATATTTTGTACTGGAAAAATTCAAGTGCTGTCGTTTCTTTATTGTGCAAACTTTTGTTAATTAAGTACATATGTTGCGTGTCTATACTCGTACAATAAAAGCGGTCTATTCGACCAAAGATTTTTTGTTATAAGCTCAAACAAATAATAATAAAAAAAAACAATAACACAAATATATCAGTGTATTAATCAATAAACGATTGAAATGTCATGTTAGGTACCATAAAAGCTTTGAAGATCGAGATGGAACAGAAGATACGAAACTCACTGGTGCCTGATCCTTAAGTTTTTGTTCATTTAAGTAAATGTTTTTTTTGTGTAAAGAGGAATATCAGATTTAAAGGATCGGATGGTGTCAAAAACGGACGAGATGTTGTTGTTTGAAAGCTTATTCATGTTTCAATAAAAGTATTTTTCAATTATTTAATTTTCAATATTCAATTTCAAGTTTAGAGCTTCAATTAAAATGCCTTATTTTATTGTTACATACTGCGGCAAATCTAATTTCCTAAATAATTGTTTTAATAGTTGAAGTTGCCATAAGTTTGAGTTTGAGTTAATTTATTTTAGTGAAATCGTCTAACTTTAAACCTTACGTATCACAGTAGATAGAAATGATTAAAACTTACCTCATTGTTTTCTTTACTCAATAACCCGGGTATTAATCCAATAAATATTAAAAATATCACTTTGATTTAGTATTGAATCCTAACTGAAGGTAAAGTTATGCGCAGGTCCTGCTAGCGACATCTCTTAGCAACGAACTACATTAACTTGGTTGCTTGTAGGGGCCAATAGATGGAAGCATGCGTATTGTTGTATTTTTTTTTAACAAAATCAGGCCTGAAACTTTTTAATTCCAATTATTGATTGATTGATAGTGTTTTGGTGTAACTGTATAGAGACTTATGCTTAGCAGTCAGTGGTTTGTCATTTATTTTAATGGTATGCCACCTCGAAAAACTCAAGGAAATTATGAACTGTACTTCATCATCAGCCTATAATGTTCCAACTGCTGGTACACAGACCTCCTCTCGGTGGGAGGGAGTGGGCCGTAATCCACCGCGCGGGCCCAGTGCGGGTTGGTAGATGTCACATGTCTTTCATATTTTTGGTTCTATGACATGCCGGTTTCCTCTCGATGTTTTCCTTCACCGTTTTGAGAGCAGTGGTGATGAAATAATTTACACAAAGTAAAGCACCTGTCTAGGTTCGAACTTACGACCTTCAACTCGTAAGTCACGGCCGTTACCACTGCCTCTGCAAATAATTAATGCAAAAACTTGATCAAAACTAAGGCACCACATATATTTTTTTTTATAATGAAAAATCTGACTCTGCAATACTCTGCATGCATACACAGGACCGCATGGCTAAGTAAGGTACTTGATGTCAACAAAATTAGAAATGTATCTACTTAGTGTAGCATAGTGTAAGTTTAGAGGAACCCTTAATTATCTCATAAGTCTCAATTAGAGGGAACCGTTACATATTAAAGCCGCTACGAGTACTTTAATGAAGTAAGGATTAGATAATCTGTAGTGGTTAGTAATTAGTATTTGCAGCGGTGGAGAGAAAATAAATGTATGTTTACTAAAACCCTGTCTGCCTATTCTAGGTAAGTTTAGTTTTTGGCAGTTTCATTTAAGAACTTAAAATCTATTCGCTGATGAGTGAAGAGTGTCACTTTTCCCTTAGGTAGTTCGTTCAGCCTTGGTTTCATTCATCAATGAAATCTCATTAGATAATTATTGAGTAAACTTAAAATATAAAAAAATCAATTAATAAATCAATTGGGAAATCGAATAATTAGGATGGACCTAAGCTTACGACGTAGACAGTACAAACTTCTGCGGCCAGGTAAGTCTACAATAGATATAAATAAAACATTTAAAACATAAACTTTTTTTACTTTACCTATAAAAATCCACATAACCAACTAACATTAAAGGGACTACATGACCTAAACGCAAGTTTTATAATGCCTAAAAGTATATTATGATCCACTGCAGTAAACAAAATCAGAAAAATATATAATAATCTTCTGGATATATGCTAGTTAGATAGTGTGTTGAAAACATAATACAACTAAATTGGTACTATAGAAAAAAGTCACGAAGACATCTCAAAAAAAATATTTTAACGATTAAAAACCATACCAACCAAATCATTCTGTTTTTTTTTTTCAGATTGTTCTTCAAACAACATATTAACGTGATACTGTTTTCATTTTTTAGCCCAATCAATAGATTTTTTGTAAATAGAGAATCGCTTCATATTTTGTAATAAATTAGCAGTTTTGTGTCATCGCGCTTTACTTTCTTTTCTATGTAGTCCAACCACGGAACAGAAAAAAACAGAGTCCGACAGTGACGCTTTAGCTGTTGTCAGCCCCATAATCCTTGGGCTCACTGCTATGAATCATCATTTCAAGCTAACAAGAAAAGTCCCATCCAAAAACTATTTCGTAATAAGACATACCCTGACCGCAAATTGCTAAGCCTAGTACACATAATATGTAGTAAATCACTATTTACTGTCCTAGCTCACTTATCAAGTTGTTAGGCTGTAACTACGTCCCGTGGGTCTGTACTAGGCTTAGCTATGTTCAGTGTATTTAGGTAGTAATAAACGCTGGTTAAAATAATTTATGTACGATTCTATGTGGTAATGGTCTCTCATTAGGCGTTTCTGATAGAAAGAAAATTCTTTTGATTTAGTAGAAGCTCATCATCTGCTTAGCTTTTCGTAAATATGTTAGGCTTGGCTTCCAGTCTATGTGGATGCAGCTGAATACCATAACTGACTGGCTGACTGCCTATCTGACCTCCACAAGCCAGTTACTGGGTAATACGATAACCCTTGGTAAGACTAGACGCACTGTAAGTTACCATCCGTAACATGCTTAGTGCTAAGCGTTTCCAAATGTCTTTTGTAATGCGCACAGCAAAAGAGTGGAACTCTGTACCGTCTGTGTTTCCGAACGCATACAATCCTAATCATCTTCTGGGTAAGCTCACTCCATCGTCGACTCTGTCTCAGTTACCACTGACCTAGACTAGAGTCAAGAGCAAATCAATCTTAAATAAAAAATATAAATAAATAAATATCGTCTGACATTGCACACAGCACCATCTAGTTCCAAGTTAAGCACTTATTAAGGCTTGTGTTATGGATACCAGATGGTTGATACACTACTTAAATACATTTTTTTTTTCGTAAATACATACATATTATAAATATACATCCATGACTCGGGTACAAATGTCCATATTCATCATACAAACATTTGCCCCTACCGGGATTCGAACCCAGGACCATTTGGTTTCGCTGACTACACTTAGCCACTGTAGCCACTACACCAAACGTGCCGTCATATACATATAAAAAAGACTTTTGGGCTTTTGACGACCTGTAACGACTGCCAAAGTTCTACGAACGACAGCCGGGACCAACGGCTTAACGTGCTTTCCGAGGCACGGAGGGGTCTCGGTACGTAAGGATGGTCACCCACCCACAGACCGACGGCGGCCGAGCGTAGCCTAACCTGATCGACCGACTCGTGCGGCTGTTATTATTTAGCCACGAGCCCCTGATTTAGTAGAAGCTGTTGTTTAAAAAAAAAAATGAGATTTTTTTTTTTTTTTTTTTAAAACGTTGCCCCACACTAGGAATTTCTCCTGTATCGTGGGTGCGTTTACAAACATTTAAACTCACATACACAAACAGATGGTTTGTTGTTTCATGTCGTTTAGAGGTTTCTAAATTATGTATAGCGCTACAAGGTTACACTGCACTGGCGCGAAATCAAAATCTGAAATGAAGCCGCCATCTTGTTTTTGAATACATTTCAAGTGACATTTCACAAAACAATTGCAGAAGTGTTTATCAACAGCGTCCCTGTCAACGTCGTTGAAGCGCTAAAAGACTCATGGAGCAGCAGTGTATTTATATTTAAGAAAAAACGTACAACGTATACGAAAAGTAAACAAAAAATCCATGCCATTCTCTTTCAGAGATTTCCTGAAACCACCGAATACCAAATTGTAAACCGACATTAAGTACCTACTTATGTATTTTTGAACACATTTCTGTTGTGGGTAGGTATAAACATAATAACAATATTCTGTGATATGATGACATAATCATTTACATTGAATTGAAGACAACTATTTAAAACACGCAAACAAAACTCCTGAGTAGTTATAAGCTGATCATTTAAACTAACCAATCTACTTCCATGTCTTCACCATCACTCACTTGCCCTAATGGGACATTCCTAATTTAAAACACCAGACGTTTATGGTCTTAAAAAGAGGGACATTAAAATAGCTGTCAAACAGTAGAAACTTTTAATATAATGAAAATCGGGCAATTAACCATTTTGAAACCCTCTAACATGGACTTATGTCCCGTTTCCTTAGCTTTTAAATAAGACGCTTGTGAAAGGAATTAAAAAGTGCCTAGAAGCATTTTAAACGCCACGATGGGTGTCGTTAGAATTAATTATCCTTAACTAAGCGAGCGTTCGTACTTAACCGCGTTAGATAGGTAACATTGTCGATATTAGAGAGATAAACTGTATTTTTTTTGTTTGTTTCATAAACTTTTTCTTTCATATTGCTGAAAAATAAATTCTAAAATGCTTCCCCAAATAAAATATTAAAAATGCTTTTTTCATAACTTAGCTAGGAGAGCAGTGCTCATCCACACGTTTGTAGAAGTACTTATTTTTGTAAAACTGTATTTTTTTTAACGTGTACTACAATGATTTGTTTTTGAGTAAATAAACATTATTATTATTATGTATACCATTAAAAATTACAGATATAAATGTAGAAATTAAACAGTTGTTCATAATTATGTTGAGCTTTTTTTTAAATATATTTGCCTGAAATAAGCATTCCTGCAAGCAGGGTCCTGGGTACGATTCCCAGGTCAGTCGAAGTGTTATTAGGTTTTTCTATCACAAATTTCTTAGTCTGGATTTATGCCTGGGTGGTGGCAATTGGCTCGCCCCCTATTATATAGGACTTAAATATAACTGGCGAAATGTGGGTGGACTACAGGTACACCTCTGCTTAACTCTTCGGAATTACAGGCGTGATGTTAATAAAAACTTGGTCTTTTAGGTTCTAGATTGGTCCTTAAGTACTTATCTCCAGTTCTTTGGTCCTTTTCAAACGGTAAGGTTAGACAAATACATCATTCTTCCATCTCGTTCCAAATCTGATATCTCTCAGCCTATCTCTCTATATAAAGATATCATCTGATTTTATTATCAGAGCATCGACATTTAATACCAATGATGTCATAACCTTCTCAAAATTGTGTGAAACTCATAAAATATCGAGCGCGGGCGGAACACGTAATAAGCCAGTAGATATTATCGGTAATATAATTTGAGACAGTACACCATTGTATTAGTTACTATGATTTTATTTGTTTTTACTTTTGTGGATTTATGTGGGTATCGCTCACGCTTGTAAATACTAATGAATCCTTGCAGTGTTTCATATACATACTTAGAATTACGTAGGTACTTCCGTTCTTCAGAAGGTAATTAGTGGTCTTTAATGCTAGTGACGGATAATTTATTATGAGGTTAATTTTCGATATCCAAAGGCGGTCACTTATTCATGTTAAACAACATGTCATGTTATTTACCATAGAACGCTCTCATCTAAAGTCGTTGAGCAAAGCTAGTAATCAGCCTAAAGAACTAAAACTATAAAATAAAATGTATCTATCAGTCTATTGTCGTCACCTCGACACTCAAACGTAACTTTATCTCCCAAAATAAAAGCATTACAAATCGTTGGGTAACTGTTCATGTTAGCGATGAACGTATTTTATATATTATGGTCCATAAAATTATTATTCTTTCGCTATGACTTGTTGAAAATGCGTTGTGAATCATTTCTATTGTTCGGTTTTGTAATAACTAGATGTAAACGCTGAAAGGTAGGTTATGCAAATACTCGTAAATGTTAACTGTGTCGCCTTTTAGAAGCTTACCGCAAACATTTTGTGACTTTGAAAATAATATTTTCTAAATACGAGATCAATTTGTTGATATCGATGTTTGGTGGTTCCAAACAAGTCTAAGCATTATTTAAACAATATTTTACCACCAGCAAAGTTTAGATTACAGCTTCAGATTGCAGGATTGTGAAGTTATACTAGTACAGGGATTTATCTTTCCACGATAATTTTCGTTTTATCATTAATAAAAAATATTATAGAGATCACAAAGAAACATGCACCAAATCCTTACCCAATTACGTACATAAACACTAAAGATAACCCCACGATCATCCAAAAATATATTCTCAACAATGTTACCGCGTAAGATATTCCTAAAGAATCAATTTTAATCGCCAGACAATATCCGCGCAACTCCGTGAAATTGCCTTCCGACCTTTAATTATTTAAAATCCTCGACATCGTAGACTATTATATTCATACGTGATCTTGAATAACTGGCTCCGTGTAGATAGGATTACCTAGTTTCAATCTAGGTAATCCTAAAAGCTTCTGCAGCGTAATTATTGCGATCGGACGTCCGTCAAGGATTCTGATGTTTGAGGATGATTTTATAACTTTCAGATGTGTTACCCGGTCTTCGTGGATGTAAAGACCAATAAAAAAAAAGTCACTATCTTCTGCAATAGGGTCTCCTTCAAGTGAAAGACGACGAGTTGTCACCATAAAATATCGTACCTTGCCTTCTATGATTTTTTCCTTGACAATGTTTTTTTTAGTAGAATATTTATAAAATCTGACTCAATTGCGCCACATAGCGGCTTTAGCAAAAATACAGCAACTGCATCAAAGTAAGCTATATCTAACCGCAACATTTCAGCAATTATCAGTAGACGACACAATTGAAACTGACAAATTAATGGCGAGGTTCGACACATCCCGCCGCCAACTACTAATCGCCTCTTCAACTGTGAAATGGTGTGAAATTTTGAACACATCCAAACGCTTCAAGGATTATTGGCGGTAATGCGGTCTGTTTGAGTGAAGTTACTGCATGAGGTATGTCTGTTAGTTGAATTAGGCAGAACAAAACTGAAGTACTTAGAATAGAATAGAATAGAACAGAATAATCTTTATAATGGACACTAATAAAATTACAGATATAAATGTAGACATTTTACATAGGGTGACACAATGGGCGGTCTTATCGCTAAAAACGATCTTTTACAGACAAACTTTGGATGGATTAAAGGGAGGAGAGACAATACTGCAGGTAGTCATTGGTGTACCATTTACATATATCCAATAAATACATTCATACATAAAACATACACTTATCACCATTTATATTGTATATATATACAACAATAAACATGAAACAAGAGCAAGGAAACCATAGGCAATGATGATGTTTAAGGAGAGAGGAAGTGTTTTTTAAACCAGCATTTTAAAAGTGCACAAAGATTTAGCACACCTTATCGACACGGGCAAGGCATTCCATAACCGTACTGCTTGAACTGTAAAAGACTTGTCATAAAAACTGGTGGGATGCATCGGCATCTCCAGTCTTAAGTTTTCCGATGACCTCAGATATATATTATGTGTGTCATGAAGGAACTTGAAACGTTCTTTAAGATAAGAGGGGTTGTAGGGTTGAACAGAATACTGTAGAGCTGTAACAAGACATGAGGATTCCGGCGAAGACGTATGGGAAGCAACTTGAGCTTCGTATGGGAAGAAACTTGAGCTTTGTACGAAATTCAAAAATGTGATCATATTTGCGCAGGCCAAATATAAACCCTATGCAAAAGTTTTAAAGTCTTATATTCATTTCTATTTGGCTGTTTGACCAAATTTATTTAATCTCGAAACTCAATCGTTGTTGATTCTACGGTCAGAAGGTTTAGACCTATAATCGCTCACTTTGTTGCCCGTTCAATTGGCTTAGCTAATTCTTGGCCTGACATCAGCTCAATAGCTTCGCATGGGTCTTCCATAACTTTTGCATTGGTATTTGCCCTATATCATATAATCTTACATCACGATTTCGTAATAATTTTGAAATTAACTATAGGTACAACTTTTGTATATGCATATCAACTACACAGACATTTCTGACTTATGCAATTTTAACGACTCCTTCGATCACGATAATTATTGTTCTTCTGTAATTACAATACTTTAAATTTAGGATATTATGACATAAAAACATAGTTTAATGTTTTAGTAACTGAAAACTTTTACTACCATCTGAATGATTTGATTTTAAGTTCATGGCTGTATGCAAGTTGAGTGTATCCGTTAAATTATCTGTCCTTAAAGAAAGGCAATATCTCATTCGAACCCGGACTTAGACAAGTTTGGAAAGCGTGCTTACCTCCCAAAACCAAATTCTAGCAGAATATTAATATCATTGTTCCACCCTAATACAAAAACATACTAATATCATAATACTACTGGTCCTTTGGAACTCTGGTCAATAAAGCTTTATTAAGTTATTTACCGGTAATAAGATAATAGAGTAAGCCTCATCGATTATTCCAAATAAGTGTCAGGGGACTAAAGATGGAGATTTACGCTAGTCCCCCTAACTTTGCACAGATTTTTGGCCAAATCTATTTCCAATTGATATTTGATTTGGTCCCATGATTGCGTTATGGAAGAGGGTGGCCACTGGCCGTGTTCAATTTAATTTCTTTTTTATTCTTATATATTAAGGGATTTGCTTGTTCTTCTGGGATTCCAAGCTTTGAATAAATTGTTTGGTTAACAGCTTTAGCTATTCATGTATTTTCTCTTTTATTGTCTTTTAGTGGTGTTTCATCATTGACATTAATTTGTATGTTTTTTAAAGCTTAAGTGTTTAAGGTTTATCATTTTCTATAGGAAGAAATTACTATATTCTATAATTTGGTATAAAACTAAAGGGTTGGTAATTTGAAGTGTATTCATATTTCATTTTATGTTACTTAATCTTCATGGCAGTACGACGTGACTCTCGTGAGAGTCACGTCGTACTTTAAAGCCACGAAGATGAGCCCGAATATTGTACTTGGCAAGCCACGTACCCCAATTGAGGGGGACCTCTGAAGGTGTTTTAATGTTTTACTCCCTTCGGCTTAGATGAAACGCCATGGCACTTGATGCATATTGAAGATCATCCAGCATCTGGACCCACTAACAGCTGAGATATTTCGATTTTGCATTCCTGTAACTCCATTAAACATTCAAATACAAATATTCCATTTAGTAATATATTGCAAATGTCAAACCTAGTACCTAGCTTCCAATCTTCCATTAACCATGAATCTTCTCATGCAACATCGTTTACCCTATAACTACAGAAGATATAGTCGCTTATTAATACGGGTCATGTGGCGTCAAGTGCCAAGTTGGACTGTCTCCAAGTGGGTTCTCCATCGAATTTGGCAAGATTTCTGATAGTACCAGATGTCACACACATACACACCTGTAAAAGTTTCTAACTATTCTCGAAATGTTTGCTATGCAGGCAATTTTGTTTGCACTACGAGTTCGTTTTGATTTGGTCAATAGTTTGATGCCTTTAATTGTTCGCTGTCCTGTCTTCTGTACTTGTCACGATTTCTTCCGCTATATACTTTTGTAGAAATAATATGGTTTATTCAAAGCCTTTATGTGGTTTCTTTGTAATGGTAACTTTAATTTTAGCCAAGAAAACTGCACATACATATATTATTTGAACATTATCTATAAATCGTATACCTACCTTGTGATTTTGCTATTACTACCTTTGTAATGTCCCAGTTGTCCGTGACCTCGTGGAACTGCGGTAGAATTTTGTATCTTCTCGGTAAGTAAGCCAAACAAACTGTCTACCAAATTCAAACAACATTTCATAAGACCATATCAAGCCAAAAAAAATTCTCCTTTTATTTCAACGAAAAAAAATCCGCTATAATATATGTAACTACATAAATATTTACTTCTTAAGTAAAGTTTGCCATCTCATGTCGTAAAGAACATTATATAATTTGCATAAGAAGTTTGAATGGGCAGGGCTGAAAGCCTCCAGTCGCGTCTGGCATGTGAATTGCTTTTTTATATACGTTAATATTGACTCTCTTACTTACGGCTACCATGCTTGCATGAAGACCTTTGGGGTTAATGCTCCTATTCTTTATTAAGTATTTTATGTTTCAAAGAGTTTGCTTCTATTTTGTTGGATTCATTGTTTTATTAAATATGAAATAGCTACGACTTCCTGATTTGAAAATGCAATCGTTATGTAGAAATAAATAATATTATAAACTCTAACACTGTAAAGTAAAAAAAACGACACCGACTTCCAAAAAAGAACACTACAAAGTGAAAAATTACTTCAATTTCAGATGTCGGTATCTTAGGTTTTTTTTTTTCATTGTTTGCCACCTATTTCGAATATTAATGTTATTTTCTTCTTTTTAGCTGTCGTACCTACTCCAAACAAAGTCGTACCCCACTACTTGCGATGTAAGTAACAGTGACAGGAAGTTATTACAACATCATCAACATACACCAAGTGTAGTTATTGAAGCCGACTCAAAAACCACTCATCAGAACTTGACCAAATTTATATGATACCAATCAGGAAGTATAAAATTTATATGAGACCAATCAGGAAGTTATTAATTTATATCCTTTCAAACAAAAGACATTTTTCAAATCGCTTTAGAAATGACGGAGATCTGAGGTAACAAACATAAAAAAACAGCTGATTTGAGAAACTCCTCCTATTTTTGAAGTCGGTTCAAAAGAGATTATGTGAACCCACATGATCGTTATATATAGTGTCATAATTAATATTAATAAAAAAATTGTATAGGTAGTTATCTAGTTTGCGTAATTAACTAGTTTATATTTTTCTTGGAAAAGGAATATTCTTTACTGCATTATTTATGCACTTCAATCAGACGATTTGTATTCTACGAGCGCCGATCACTCCTCTCAATGTTAGGAATGTTTATATTTATGGCAAGAGCAGTATAGTTTACCCCTACGAACCGGAACCAAATAATCAAACAGCGAATAATATCATGGCATTGTTTTTCAAGTTTATGACGTCATCGAGTGGCGCCGCAGCTGCAATTTAACGCGTCATTCAACTGGCGATTCATGATCACGATCAACTATGTTAGGCGATGCTCAATGAGGCTTTGGAATTTCGAACTGGTTTCCCTGCAGTGACTAAGAAAGCAATTTGACATAAACGACTGTTTGGATATAAATTGGACATCAACTCTGATCGAAATTCATTGAAGCTCTTAGAACAAAATGTTTCATTGTTCGTTTTTTAGTTTGACTGAAGTAGCTCTGACGAAAATTAATTCTTGAAGAGTTTATCAACTTTTAAATAACGGTAGTTTGGCCTCCCCAAGTACGCTGAACAATTGAGCAGTATAACAAGATTATAATGTCAGTCCAAAATTAATAATAGAATAATTGAGTCGAGACGAAATCCTGTTCGGACAGATTTAAGATAAGAATTCAATTTATACTTTGCGACTACCCCCCTATACCCGCTTCTGTTTTAAATCAAAACCACCCCAAAAGAGTATTTGATTTCAAATATACTGATCAGTATCAAACAGGCCCGCCCGCAGATATTATTGAGGGAAGTGATAAAAATCTATCAAAACAAATAAATTATTGCAATGTTATGGGAACAGATCAAATAGTGAAATACGATGGAAGGGTTTTTACAGGCATCGAAGTTGAGCTTATTTGCGTATGGAGGTGTGTGTGTTTTCGCAGCCAATGAAGGTCAATTGGTTCTAGCAAAGTAGGAAAGTAAACAAATTATTGATAAAATAACGACTTTATACTTAAAATTTACCTAGCTTTTCTTAGCTAGCAACAAAAAAAAATGCATAACATAATATCGAACCGCACAATTATAAACACGTATTATTTTACCTCCAGGGAAGTTTAATTAATATCAGCTTACCTAATTCAAAACAATCATTTCATTTCATATACGTAAACCGTTGTACACTTACGGCACATTACCGGTTAGTAAATCACTCTATTCAGCATACCTACTTACCCAGACACCTAGATTTCCTTAACAAATCCAGACGGCACTAACATACATTAACACAAAAACGTTCGCTCTAAGCGATGTGATATCACCATTGTTTCGGCTGGCCTGCTTAGCATACTACCCGTATTTAACAGGCCATGAATTTGTACTAGAAGAAAAGCCTTAATTTTGTATAGGAAGTACTATTTACTAACGAAATTACGAAGACTGCTTCAAAGAGAAATTAGGATCCAAAACATATGGTGAAGTTTCTAGTATATGTCTAGCTATATGAGCGTCTTTCGGCGTAGGATAAAGTGAAAATCTACAATCAATGGATCATTTGACATTGTAACAGTAATAATAACACTGACTCGCTTTAGATTGTCAACTGTTGCAATTTTGAAGCATTAAACTATGCCTTTAATCATTAATTAAGCCTGAAGGATAAAAATTATGCTGCAATCTGCAACAGATCTGTATCATTATATGGAGCTAGAATTTCGTGCAAACAGTCTGAGAGTTGTGCAAGTTGGATTGGCCATACAAACTCCCACGTCTTAACTGACAGTTACTTTCAAAACAATTACGCTTCCACTTCTTGGTATGGACACACGGCTATGAAGTTTGACGAATTCTTGGTAAACGATGCTGTATCGTTAGCTACAGAAAGTGAATATTAACTATAGTAAGTTTCAGAGAGCAGTGGTGGCCCAGCGATAACAGCCGCGACTTACGAGTTGTAGGTAGTAGGTTCGAAACTAGACAGACGCTTTACTTTGCGTAAATTATTTCCACCCCCACTGCTATCAAAACGCTGAAGGAAAACATCGTGAGGAAACCGGCATGTCCTAGAACCAAAAATTCGTAAGACATGTGAGATCTACCAACCCGCACTGGGCCTGCGTGGTAGATTACGGTCCACTCCCTCTCACAGAGAGGAGGCCTGTGTTCCAGCAGTGACGGCGAGCTACCCATTGCTCGCCGTGACGTAACGAAGGTGTTTTAAACTTCGTTCGTTTTTGAAGTGAAAGTTCTTAGGTGACGTTCCATAATTGGACGAGAATTGAGAGTGACATTTCAAGGACGCGTCACGTTTAGGCACGTTTCGTTGCACGAGAGGGAAGGAAGATATAACTCTCTCTGTCTCCCCACTTAACCTCTCTTGTTCTTTACTTTTTAAGAGTTTCACTTCTATCACGTGCACGGTGCTGCAGGCGCAATTTTTTTTTCTTTTCATAATATGATCTATACGGTAATATGAGTGTAGACTTCGTTACCGATTCCGTCTCCTCCTTCGCGAGCATTACTGCTTTGCAGTAGGAGGTGACAGCTTCCCATGCCCTCTCCCTCCGTACCATGGCCTGGACCAGGGCCGGACGCGAGAGATTGCTACCGCCAATCGCCTGCACGAGGACACGGCGGTGCTCCAGCCAAGCCGGGCAGACCTCCACCGTATGCTCCACCGTATCCTCCGGGCGATCCACACAATGGTGACACTCGGGCGTTTCCTCCCGCCTTATCCGGAACAGGAACCTCCCGAAGCAACCGGTCCGGTGAGGACCTGCGTCAGGCGGAAGGTGAGGACGCCGTGACGCCTCTCTAGCCATTCCTCAAAGAGGGGACTTATCGTCGCAATTGTGGCGAGCCCAGCACTGGGTTGCAACAGTCGAACTCTCCATGCCGCCATGTGATCCCGCCGGAGCTCTGTCCGCTCTGCCGTGATTTCTCGCTGCAGCGGAGTTACACCCCGGCGTTTGGCCTCCTCGCGCCTCTCTCATATATTATGTGCGCGAGAATTCTAGACGCCCAAGCGTATAAATTTTTCGTCGTTTAACAAAAATAAACTTGCTGTTTCATAGAATAGTGCAATCTTTACGCGGTCAATATGTATGGCACAGTATTTATTTTTTTGAACTGACGAAAAATTTCAACCTTGGTTTTTTGATAAGGCGCCGGGTTCAGAATCATGTAGGTACTGAATCCATGGTAACAGGCTGCGCATTGATGTCCTGCCACTCTGTATAATTATATAAAGATTACAAAATATATAAAGAGAGAGAGAGAGAGCTAGTAGTCAGTAGAGCACCAGTGAAGATATGTATACAGAAATCGACGTTACTTTTTAAAACATGAACTATTATGGTATGTACAAGTCAATTCTAACAAGTCTTCTGCATAAAATAACTGCAAAGGCATCAAGACAAATCATATTCTTACAACCTGTTCTAATTTATCACAGCATGCTTGCTGAATACTTAACCACTGAGTCACATATGCAGTGGAACACGTTCAGTCTATCAAGACAGACATCATCACGATTCAGTAATTTGCATATAATGACTACTTAAAAAGCAACTAACATGAATTGTATGGCTGTTAACTGAATGTGTATCGTCCAAGTTGTCAACGCTCAATCTTTGATTACTTTATTGCCCGGGGATGCGGCGAGAATTATAAACTTCATGAATAATTCGTAATCGGATTCCGTGATGTGTAGGTGGTCTTTAATATGAGAATAATTGCAGCCGTTTAAGGACTAAACTGGTCTGAGAGAGACAATTGACATGAGAATTCTGGAACGGTTTCAACAGGACATGAAAATATAACAGAACATGGAAACTGTCTCCATGACAAAGCATATCCCAATATAAGTACGATTGCCAGTTTGTCATTAAGCTAAACGTCTTCGTTATTATATTCTGGGGCAACGCCACAATTATAGAATCAGTGTTTATGTTTTGCTTTCGCGCAATTGCTAGTATCTTTGTTGTTGAATCATGCGAATCATATTTTAAAAAGTTAAAAATTATGACATTTCCATCAGTTTATATCTATGAAGTTACAGTATTTGTAAAAATGAATAAAAACATATTCGGTGAACTAAAATCAAAAAGATATGCACTTAAAATATCTAGTATATAGTATCTAGTAGTATTTTTTTGGAATGACAGCTAAAATTTACAATAAAATACCTGTGGACATTTTAAACACCAAGGAACTCCCACTATTCAAATATAAATTGCGTAATTTTTTAATTTACTAAGCTTACTACACGATCCAAGATTTTCTTGATAATTAGTACCTACTACAATCTGTCACCATACACGTAATTCTTATTTTGTAAAATGTTCTTTATAAGTGATACATTATGAAATTTTCTAAACTGCATGTTGACATAATTTATTATTGTATGCCTACTAGGCAGGACATAATGGATCTACAATTTACCTAACATCTGTCTGTATAACCTATGCCCACAATAAAAAGATTTGATTTGATTATTCAGATCTGTGCCTGTGTTTATATACGTGATAATGTTTTTGCTGGATGATATTAATCATCATTACAATAGTCTAGTTCGATTTCTAAAAGTCTATCTTCATCATCAAAGTTTTGTACCACATCACCAAATTATACACTACAAAAGTACCAAACATATTCACAATTTTTTGAACAAAAAGGCAAGAACAACTCGTTAACATATGCATGCTGCTGATACCGTAAGTACACAACTCATTTCCTTCCCTCGATCCGTTTCAAAGTAAGGCAAAGTGTACGGCGCTGGTCTATTTAGGTGTTCTGCATTCTCTAGCACTACTTGGTACTAAGAATTTGGACTATTTTGTACGGCGGTACTATCAGTTATTGTTTTATTTCTAAGACTGTTATTTAGTAGTGGTTCTTGTAGAAATATAGTGTCGTTTGTAAGTGACTAAGCTTCTACTTTACAAACATTTTTATCATTTTCAGTGAGCAAAATGCTTACGCCAACAGAAATTTTGGTTTGAAAAATGATCGAAGAGTTTAGTCAACTTTGCAAATTGTGAACTTTTATGATTGATTTCAGACTTTTCCTTCGCTTTTTATCCCAAAATAATTATGTGATGAATCATCCAATACCTCTACTCCAAATAACTGCGCATTCATTCTATTACAACTCATTCATAACGTGTATTTTTTTTATAAATTGTGTCTATATTGATTGATCAACATTTACGGATTCCCAATCATCGATAAATCAAACTACTGGACCAACATTGTTGAAATCGAGCCCCGCTTGACGCCATTTAAAATGCCGTTTAAACTACATCCTGCCATTTTCGGCACACACTTCACTCAATATAGGTCCACAATGTAATCCGCTGGCAGCGAGACCTTTTGATCCTGTCATAGGCTTCAAAGACACGAATGCACTGCATTGTAGAGGATTTCAACTGTTTAGTACAGTTGCGCTTGTAAGCCGGGATTAACCCGACGTGTCATGTAGCCACTAGACGCTGGTAACTAATTGGAGTGGTTTGACTAATGTACAAGTGGATTGTACTTGTATGTATCTCTATGTTATGCTTAAGGATTGAAGCATAGGGGTCTATGGTTCGACTAGTTATATGCTTCAAGTCTGGTAAGTGGCTCGGTCTAAGTCCAACGGTCTTGCGTCTTTGATTTAATGACTGTAGCTAGACTCTTCTAATGCTTGTGAATGTTGTTGGTTAATTTGATCAGATATTTGTGTAATTTCAATTGTATTTAAAATTCTAAACAGAATAGAATTACTGTAAATACAAGGCGTGCAATTTTTTTTCGATTTTTCACACCTAATTTTCCAATCCTAGGGTAGCCCAGTCATTTTGCAAAACATTGGCCCTTCCAGTTCCAGTTCCACTTCCAGCCGAGTCTGTCTTTCGGTAGTTGTATGAATTATTTTCATGTTTCGTTCGGGATTTTGATGGAACTTTACGGAACTATTCCCCTGGCAGATCACCTGTCCGTCTGTTGGCCTGCCAATGTGTAAGCCTGTGGCTGACACAAAAATAATTGACTTGTTTCGGACAAGCACAGAAAACTGAATTCAGGTTTTGAAAAGACGAACTTATTGTGAGGTCATTAAATATTTTGTGGCTAAGGAATCGAGGAATCGTTTTATTTTGCCTGGTGTGTTTTCAAACTCAAACTCAAAGCACTTATTTCAAATAAACCAATTACAGTTTTGAATTGTCAAGGGTTCGGTTAGTCAGAAAGATGAAGCTAGTTGCCCATTCCAAAGCGTAGTAGGTACCTATGGAGAAGAACGGCCAAGAAACTCCATGGACACTCTTTCAAATCAAAATATTGTTACAAAAAAGTGTTTACATCATTCATGTTGAAATTATACACTCATGTGAGAACGACGTAGAAAGACGTGCACGTTAAAAGCGTCCTTAATAAAAAATATAAAAACAATTCCAGAATTAAAATAAGTCGTGGCACCTATGAAATGACCAGTGCCTACTGACAGCGCCCGTTCACGAACATGACCTATGGATCAGCACCATTCAGCTCAACGATTTTGAAGGGAACTTAATGATCCAATACACACGCCACCACTGTGTAAATATAGATAAGATTAATAAAATTAAATGTCTACTTTTAGAATCCTGTATTTTAATCAAAAAAGTACTTCCAAACAATCACAAGTAAGTATTAACAATTCTGCAGTTTTCAAATAAATACATAATAATAGTAATCAAGGTCTTCAGGTCCCGAACTAGGCAGAGCCTGTAACACATGCGTGTGCATGTAAGGTGATGTAGACAATTGACGACTACAACTTCCAAAATATATTATCATCCTCCACGTCCACACAATGTCCCGTAGCCCCCGCCACTCTACACCAAAACATGACCAAACCCACCCAACACTACAATCCCACTCATCACACATTCACAGCCCACGAAAAAACAAAAAATAAACTTCAAACAAAAATGTCGCCGGTCGCGTCACTCATCCGATAGCAAGCGTCGGCGAATGTCGCGTGTGCCGACGATTTACAGCAGCAATTAGTTATGTACCCGACGTACGACAAACGATGTAGGCTGACAAATGGTCGGCCAGGGTGCCTCGACTACCCGCAGACAATGGTCGCACTCGATTCGGTCAATCATTCCGAGGTGAATAAAATTATGAGTCAAGCTAAGAACTTGAATGTATTACCAGACTTTGTTTTGATTTAGGTCGAAGTTCCTGCTGCTTTCTAGGCAGACTGGATTGCAAAGTGCATGGAAATCGAGGACGTATAGGTAGTTGGATACTGTGGTATGTGATCGTAGTTATGTTGAGATTTAGATGTATCACATTCGAAGAGTGTGCTTACGAGCAATCAAATTGTGATAATGTATTCTTGATGTCAATTTACCTTGTTAATCGCCTAGCTAGAAGATGATGAATACTTCTGTTGTATATCAAGTGGCTTTTCAACAGTATTTTATACACGTAAAGCGTATGTAAAGTCTCTGCCATTAATCATTACAACATTATTTAAAATCATACAAATAGCCTCTCAATACTTATTAGATGAAATATAGAAAATCGACGAGGTGTCATGTGCATTGACAAATGAGATCTATTATTGGTGAGATAGGCACATTTCGCAATATATTAGCAGCGGCTGGCGTAAATGCCGAATGATATCAATCGTTCATTTCGTTCATTAATTATTAACAGCTTTTTGTCTGCGATTCCGTCTGAATTGATAAACTGTGCTGGCTTTTGAGGTGGTTTTATGGGTGATCATAATAGATTGTGGTCGAAGGCTCGACTGCACAATCATCAGTATAACCTGAGTTGGAAAAGAAATATAATAACTATTTTTGAAAACCTAGAATTTTAAATTGTGCTGGTAAACCACTGTGTTCTTTGAGTCTGAATAGCAACATCCAGGTTTAGGACAATGTGCGGCAGATCAATGATTATAAGAACTGTTTAAATGAGTTTATAATCGCATTCGCTGCCACAATGAACGGTCAAACATATTGTAAATAATGGCATACGTAATGTGAATTCAGAATTTTAATTCTTCTTTGTATTTTCAGTGCGAAGTCCGATAATGTCGTTAATATTTAATCCTCAAATCCTTTCCATCATTTACACGTATTACGGTGATGTTGTAGATATGTCGCTTATTTATAAATAGTTTTGTACATGCGAGTACTTATGCCATAACTCTATACTTAACTTATTTTAATATTTGACGAGATATGTCATTGCACTAACAATATGACCTACCATCTTTTGTACCGCATTACTGTGACTTTGATTTTTGATTAAGGGTAGTATTTAAACGAGTGACTGTAAATTAAAGTTTTAAGTGACATAAATAATTAATTTACGTTATAGTATTACTAAGTGAGCGACTGACTGCGAGTGACGAGAAATCAACAGAACAACATTTAACATTAATTTGAGTTAGGTACTTAAAATACAAAATGAGAAGCTTCATAATATTTGAGCGACTTAATATGTGTTTGAGTGTCAACGTTACGTCCTGCATTTTTTTCAATATTTGGCAAATTATTTATTTATACGAAATAGAAAAACCACTTTGAAAAATACATACCGCTCAAGTTATTAAAACAGTATCTCATCATCAGTCGCTAAGTTTTTTTTTATTCGTTCGTTTTATAATTCCCTTTTGATTAATAAGACCTCTTTTTGACTTATAGTCTTGAATAGACGATAATTATTCATCTAACTTTTTAGGAACTGTCTGGTTGGTTCAGTTGTTGCAAGCGCTACTGTTGAGCATGAGTGGGGATCAGTTACCAGGTCGGGCCAAATGGTTATTGGGTTTTTCCATCAGGAAACTCTCCCGGAGTGTATATTAGTGCCCAGTTGATGGCAAAATGCTCGCACCCTATTACATGGGACTTAAAACATATTTAGCGAAAAGGGACTCCTTTTAATAATATATTTTAGTTTTTATCCTTGACATTGTATTTGATAGTAGTTAACGTTTTCCTTATCCTTGACATTGTATGGTTTTAACAACAAATTTTATTATATTGTACCTACTTTTAATTTTAATTCCTTGAAATATTTGTACGCTGGAAACAGCAGAATATTATGTACGTCATATTATGTGTAACACTTTAGCTAAATTTGGGTGTACATTGGTTCACCTCTACCTAACTCTTCGGGGAGTACAGACTTGATGTTTTGTGTTTAAGGACTACAGGGTTATTGGTAATATGTCGGCAATCCATTAAGTGGTCAAAGGTCATTTGCAACCAAATGACATTTGACTACAATAATTGCTCATTTGGTTGCAAATGACCTTTGACCACTTAATGGATTGCCGGAATATTACCAATAACCCTGTAAATGTATTAGCGAGGCCATGTTTTCTGCACACAAAAACGTAATCGCGATAAAAAAATAAAAATAAACTATTTCCTAAAATACGACTTAGTTGATCCTTTAAAAACTCATCTATCTTTTAGACTTATTAGTCGATTCGCACAAATTTACTCGCCCGAAACGGACGAATCGCCACTTTTAAATAATATATTATTTTCTGTAGGCGATTCGCACGAAGTTAATTTATTTGTGGACGAATCGACAACTTCAGAACTACGTATCTGGCAATTGCCACCTTTTTTATTCTTATCACTTAGTTGCGCTAGTGTAATTTTTTCTTAACTTTATTGTATACTATTCAAAACGTGCCAATTACCTAATATAGGACTTTTCGATTCGCCCACAAACAAATTAAACGTCTTACAGTTAAAGTAGACGTAATAAAACATCATAGTAATGAATGATCATAATAAATAATAATAAAATCTTTATTGAAATAAATTAGAGTTACAAAAACAATGAAGCCTCTGAAACCCAAACTAGGTAAAAAAATATGAGACAACATCCACACAAGGTCTTCAGGTCCCGAACTAGGTAGAGCCTGTACTACGGTAACCTGATGATTGATATACATGCTTATATACATACACACACCCAGAAACAGGTCAAACAGACATGTTCATGCACACAAATGTTTGACTTGTCCGGGGATCGATTACCTGGGACCAACGCCTCAGAAGGCTGGGTCGCCACCAACTGCATCAACCGGTCAGTCATGACATTACCTACAGATTGATATTGTAGACACTCGTGTAGCAAACTATTAAATAGGCCAGCGTAATGACCCACTTTCAAAACCAATAAGTATGACAATTACGAACATTGAAGCACGTTCTCCAATTTACATATGAGGATATTATCTGGGTCATATTCATCGTACGAGTTATTGGCAATCAACGCCGATGGCTGTGTATATTGTAAACAATGACTGTGCAAACAAAAAAAAGCTAAATGCTTTGCGAATGAAGAGTTGAAATTAATGTTGGAGTTTATTGGAAAACTTTTGCAAAGGGCAAATTCATTATTGGATTTAAAAATATTCTGGAACTAGATTTCCAAAAGGACGAAGACGATACAAACGATGTAAACGCAGATAAATTGAATTTTGTCAATACAATTGCTGTAGAATACAGTAGGTATTGTTAGCTTTTGATTTTAATGTAACTAAATATTGTTGATTGAGTGCAGCTTATTTTGTAATTTTTTTATTTAATTATTTGAGACTTTCTGCAACCGATTTCCAGTGCTGCAAATACCGTCTCAGATAAGTGAACGAAAGTCGATTCCAAACTTGATTAAAATAATATTTAATTTTTTATTTCGGGAAGTTGCTTGGCACGCCACCTATTTTTCAGTATTTAGATGTAGAAAGGTATAAAAGAAAATGTCAGTGCATTTTAAAGTTAGTTTCGTGTAGAACAAAGTACTATAACGTTACGTTGCTCGTTTTCTTGTGCCAATCCTTTCTGATTTGCTACAGCATTTATTAGAAGGTTGCAAATTGAAATAAATATTTTTTATCATTACTTCCAGGTTTAAGAAACATGGGATATGAGAAAGCGTGTTGGGCTGAGGACATCGCATCGTCAAAGCGACAGGAAACACAGACGAGGAACGCAAAAAACCGTGGACACCGGTGGAAAAAAAAGGTATGTGGATATTTACTTAGCAAAAAGAAATTACTACTTAGAAAGGAGGTACCTATATGAATAAGTACTTACCCTGAATCATTTACTGATGATAAATGATTCAGAGCTGAGGTGATGATGATAAACGCTTCTTAAAGGGCACCAAGTCTAAGAAGATTTTAGTCTCTGCAAGCTTTTACTCTTTGCATGAATTTCGCATTATAATATCCGGAACACTATCACTAACAAGAAATAAATCCAACAAGAACCAGATGTACAGTCACGAGCACCAATATGTATACATATAGCAACTTTTATATGTGATTTTCTCCTACTGTATTGATTGTAATTTTATGTTGTTACGAACATAGTATTTTAGGACCTATACTGTTATTAAATAGGTCTTATTTCAAAGTTGCAATCAATATTCCGCGAGAAATTCGCTTTTAAATTTTTGCTAAGTGTATACTTATTAGTGCTCGTGACTGTACAACTTCCCATAGCAACAGGAATCCAACTACATACCCACACAGATTGCGACCAACATCTGACTAGTCTTACTAAAATGTTTGACACGAATTGTTTCGAAGCTCGACGAGGTGATAAATGAAGAGTATTCGCACTGAGTTGACATACTTCGGAGATTCCGAGGCATTTACTGTCGCAACCGTTGATAAAGAATGATGTGGAACATTTTTCCTGTTGCTATCTTTGAATTTACAAGGACACGTGAATTATGATTGGGCTCGGAGTCAAGGAATCTGTTACTAATGGTTTGTTTGCAGGGTCTGCGTGAATTCTGCATGCATGGTTCTGAGAATCGAGTTAGGATTGATGTAAAGATAATTGGGAAGGCAAATACATAATATAATAGACCAATAATATTTACATTGTCATCTTTTTTGTACAAATTATTCTTGTACACTATTGTGTACAAAAATAATTTATTTATATAGATCGTAGAATATTATTATTATATAATAATATTCTACAAGCTCTTTAAGGACAAATATAAAAAAAATATAAAAAAATAATCTTCATATATAAATTATTTTTTCTACGAGCTCTATAAGGATTTCCACTTGGAGTTTACATAAACTACGCGTCCTAGCTCTATAAGGATTTCCACTTGGAGTTTACATAAACTACGGTTTCTTCCACCACATCTATGTGAAGTTTATTCTTAGGGAATAATTAGCTAAACCACCATAACGTAGTATCATTGCGTATTAAGTTCATAAAAACATTTAATTACTAACTACTAACTATCCAACGCCCATTCATTGAAGTTATGAATGTCATAATTTAATTATAAATTAAATTAAATTAATTAAATATTTATTTTAGACTAAGGTCCATATTTTTGTTATTACTTTTTTATACTAATGTTAAAGTTATTTACCTATGTAACTCTCTTTATTGGCAAAATATAAAAAAAAAATAAGCACAAAAATCTATTATAATTACCTGAAAACTAAATAACTTAGTAATAATGATATTTTAGGTAACGTTTCATTACCCACAGAGAAGTTGAAAATGATAAATGCTTCCATCATTTATTTTAAATCGAAACCGTATCTAGCCGCTACCTTTATCGGCACAGTTTTACTTACAGCTAAGCACTATGCACATCTTAGCATGTTTAAATCACCATGGCCCATAAAGCCATCCGATTACGTGCATACCGCATACGAACTTCCAAGTGCTATGATTCATACGACGAACGATTAGGATTACTTTTATCACAGAGCCTTTTCATGTAACCTTATATCTTATATATATAACAATAACTGGTTCATCATCTGCCTAGCCTTTTCCCAACTAGTTATGTTGGGGTCGGCTTCCAGTCTAACCGGATGCAGCTGAATACCAGTATTTTACATGGAGCGACTGCCTATCTGACCTCCACAACCCAGTTACTGGGTAATACTATACCCCTTGGTAAGACTGGTTGTCAGACTTTCGGGCTTCTGACGACCCGTAACGACTGTCAAAGATCCACGAATGACAGCCGGGACCAACGGCTTAACGTGCTTTCCGAGGCACGGAGCAGTGGTGATGAAATAATTTACACAAAGTAAAGCGCCTGTCGGGGTTCGAACCTACGGCCTACAACTCGTAAGTCGCGGCCGTTACCACTGGGCCACCACTGCTCTAACAATAACTGGTTATTGATGGAAAATTAAACACATTGTTATTATACCGACAAACACAACAGAAACCAAATCATGCAATACGTATCGTTATTTGCAATGAATTTTCAAACAAACCTCATTATTGTCGTTTGAACTGTAAAATTATAATTTTAACTTGTTTTTGATGGCGCATCGTGTCCATATACACTGCATTAATGCTAATAAAATCGAATTATTGCATGTTGTGGTAACATATTTTGTTTTTACTAAGCAATGTTTAGGTGAGAATTGTTTAGGGAAGTTTATAGTATAGATCTAGCATTAAAGGATTCCGGAAACTTAAATAAGCATATTCTTGGGTACTTGAAGCGCTGTCAAAGAAAAACTGCATTTTAATATTGTACCTTACAGACCCGCTAGGCAGCCAGGGCTGAGGAAAAAAAAACGGTTGATCGATCCAATATAGTTCAAAATATCTAAAACCCTAGACAAGAAAACATCCAGTCTTGTGTCAGAAATGCAAATCTCATTCACAAATCATTTCGCTGGGTTGATAAATATGGGCAAGCAAAAGGACTGTTCAATGTTACCTTTGGACATTGACTCAGCACTCGGCCTGGCTCACGCGCGGCCCAGTTAAAAGAATGATTTGGTTGCATCTTACACGCATAGGACACATAGAATTTGTTTATTAGTGTGTGTTAAGAAAAAGTAGTATATAAGCAGAACATGTTGTAAATAAATCAGATTTGAATTTTATATTCTTGTCTCATTACCCCTCGCTGTGGCCAAGACACCTTTAGCCATCTTCGGATCAGTCCCGTGAGTCTGCGGGATTGGCAGTGAGTTTACCCTTCCCGAACCTGGTATTACTGTCTACTATCCGTCTGTAACCTTAGGTCGCATGGTGCAGACATCCTGAACTTATTTATAATATTTATTTGTCACATACTAGGTATATGGTAGGTTAGGGCTGTAGGGCTTGTAGAGCTTAGGGTCGTAGAGACTGTTAGGCCTGTAGGTCTCTGTAGGTCCCTTTAGCCTACCATATCTTTCCATGTACCGTCACGCCCTGGACAGTATTGCGGCCTTACGTGACGTTTGTTAGGGGTGGATGTACAAGGACCTAGCGAAATCCTTAATTGCGAGAGAAAGTAACAAAAGTTAACGTCGAAACTTTTGTTACTTTAACTCGCTTTCATTAAGAAATATTGTTCCAATTATAAAAGTGCCTGTAGTTCCACCCTATTGTGCAGACAGTTGATTTGAGCCCTAAAATAATATTCAAAGAAACTCAGCTTTCTAGAGATTATTTCGTCAAGGCGTTTAGCAGACGGCGCCAAGCGTCACCAAATGAAATATCGCTTAATTAACGGTTACAAACTAGTTTATCTTGCGTTTCTAAACAACCTTATTATTAAAGAAAATAAGGTGGAAGTTACAGTGGCTCAGTTGTAAAAATATAGTTCGTTACGTGATATGCACGTGTTTTGAGCAAACCGTAGTAAATCAAATGGACCATGGCGAATGAACGCGCAATCAACATTCCCTGATGTCTGCCCCTTTCCTTGGTCATTTAGAAATGTTGCGTTCTATAAATCTTTTGCTTGTAATGTTTAGGTCTCTCTTAGTTCTATGGAAATATAACAAGCCTAATGAACATATAAAATGGGTGACAAGTTTCGTCAGAACTACATCATTATGAACACTTAACTATTGACCTTGGTCGGGTACACAAAACATTTTATGTTGAGAACACCTTAAAATGTGTTGGAAAAGACTGGGGTACTACCTAATTTAGGAGTGATAAACATAGTTTTTTAATCAGAGAATAACTCAGTAGGTAGGTACTCTCGTCATAGTGTCTGTAGTTTAAACAAAATTTAATATTTTACGTAATAATAACTAAAATAATCCTAGCATCATCCCATCTAATTATACCATACTTAGTCTAAAATAATGCACTGCATAATATATCCCATAAAAAGGTCACGAAAAATCTCGTGAGAACGCGCACGCGTTCCCTTCGCAGGCGACCGTTAATTCAAATTAAACCGCTTTGCTCCGACTAAAATTTTACTAGCAACGCCCTTTATTAAATGAAAGCGAAATTCCGCCCATCGCATCAGCGCGTTCCGGTACGTTGAAGAGCATTTCGTATGCGCATTTAATGCAATCATCTAAGCTAGTGATCCGAAACCGTAAATATTTATGGGGATAGCAGGAGTTGATGCTGTCCAAGTCGTGGTCACCAATATGTTTGCAGCTGTTTGTAAAACATGTGGAGATAGGACATGAATTCGGCTGATGGAGCTCCTAATAAAACAGTTTCCAAATAGCTGTATATTACTGGTTGTATATAAATATATTCTGTGGTCTCTCTCATAAAGAGAGAGTGACCATAGTTTGGGCATACTCGTACCGTGACTTATCCGAAACTTGAAGAATATGAAGGTATTTTCCAAAAAGTGCTTTTTTCTAATGCCTGTTCATGAAACCAGTAGGTATAAAGACTTGTAGCGGTATCTACATCGCCACATGAGAACTATGCATCATACTGACGGCACGCAAAATCCTGCATCGCGCAAGGAGAGTTTACCGCGCAACTAGCATATATATCCAAAGCCCCGACATCAATCGTCGGGCAGTTGCCCACCAGACACGACACCGGTCTGGTCGGAGGATCCTCCCTTTACTATGGGTATGAGTGAACCTTACACCCTGTTCCTCATACCTCTATAGACTCGCAAAACAATTTACATCAGTTCAAACAAGATAAATTAACATACGTTAACAGAACATTATCCCAATGCAAGTAGGTACTCGTGCTTAAAATATGAGCATACAACGATGTTCCATGTGCATTGGAATTCCAATATTTTCTAAGTAAATACTCCCAATTTCCCGAACTAATTCATATGCTAATGACGACAGCGAGTTGAATTGAAATAATAATTGACGGAGTCTTATTTCATGCGAGTTTCCAAAATGGTTGAATTAAGGAGAAAACACGCACTGCAGTAGAAAATGTATTATCTTATTTGCGAATTGGGCCTTTCATGTTATTATAAAGGATATAACAAAACGGCTGATATGTTCTTGTAATAAACAAGGAGGGATGATGTTATGAATATGAATCCTTCGTACAATTTCGCTTCGTGAGTGGATTGTATCCTTTGAGAACGTATCGTTCCTTTTCTTGACATGGTAAGTACTTGAAGATCTGAGCAGTGACAGTAGAGTGATATATGTTTTGAATTTTTATAGACATTATATTGTTAATAAATGTATCTCAATAAAGGTCAGGGGAATAAAGATCAACCATTTTTCCGATTATCTGAACTACATACATCTTATAGTATGGGGGTACTGTGTTAAATGTTACAACAAAATACCTTGTCATATATTGCAATTAAATTAAACAAAATTTAAAAATCATATAAAAGGTTCACTTTGTTAACAAGCATATTACAAATTAGAGGATTATATCTTAGATGCTTGGAAATATGCTGGTCCAGCTCTATAGGACAATCTAGGGTCTAGACATCACACTGGTTGCTAATTTAATTGTATAATTTATTATGTTTATGACATTGATTTACGTTCTGTGATGATTACTTTAACACACATACTGACAAATTACTTGTTTTAAAAATCTGGAAAATCGTATAGTTTTACAATGTTTGTAAATATGTGAGATAAAGTAATATCTTTCACATACCGTAATTAACTTGTTTGTCATTGCTATATTTTTAATTCTTTTTACCTATTTTGGTATGGGAGTTTTGTTATAGGTGCACCACCGTCTTCAAATATAATTATAAATAATGAATGTATATAAAATATTGTAACACATTTTAAAAGAGTAACGGTGGAGTTTCTTGCCTATTCTTTCCATACGAACCTAACTTTTGGAAGGGGCGACTAGAATCAAGTCTATTTTAATGTAAATGTTGAGGTTTAAAACTGCCTTTTATGTGCCTACTTGAAATAAATGTTTTGACCTTGAAAATTGGCTAAGTATATATGTTATTAATAACAATATTGTTAAGTATTATCTTGATTTTTTTTAAGTTAACTTGCACTATCCCACTGCTGAGCAAAGACGGCATCCTTTTCCAAATAAAAATAATAAAATATTTCAAGCTTATCACAGACATTAGTAGAAAAACTACTTTAAACTTTTCGAACTCTTATCGAGCAAACCTCACTAGACTTAAAAACTCAATTTAGCTAATGTTATAAGTTTTGGAGAAAATGACAGTCATTTTTATTTAAGGTTTTGACTTTTATCATCATTCAGCATTCAAAAGTTACAAAATCTGTTTAATTTAAATGGAACGTGAAATTTCAAAATACAAAGAGATTTACAAGTCAAGTATACAATGTTAAGTCATACAAGTAATAAACAAGTGAACGATAATGTTAAAGACTTGAAACAAACTAAGGAACACATGGAGGGCTTTAGGGGATGTTCCCAATAGAGACACGAGCCCTACCATTGGTTATAGTCCTTTAATCAAGCTATTAAAAATCTAACTTATAATTAAACGATACATAGTTGTAGTGGTCTTGATAAAAATTCGAAATGCTTACAATCACGCAGGTGATTTAATTCTAACCTAAAAATGATACAGCACTTCTAATTGAGCAGTAGTTGATTATTCCTGTAAAATAACTCAAATTATAATAAACAAAACTCAAGTATTGCTATAAAACGTCACAAAAACAATCACCCACTAAAATAAGAACCACTTTAAAAGCCATACTTTAGCAAAACATCATAAGCATAAACAATTTTACTCATGCGATGTTTTACAGCCAAGACAAGCAACATAATCACAACTCCATAATATTGTAACCACTTCTCACAAAATTACGCAGTAACCAGCAACACGTAGTAAAGGCTCTGAAAAGAGCAACTTACGGCCTTTGACGACAAACTGCACTCGGGGCTACAATCGATAGACAATGGATTGTTTGGCTTTTGTTCGCAAATCGTAAAGCGCTCTAGACTATCTTAGAAGTTCTTTGAAAACGTTTCTTACACTGAAATGTATTGTGAAGTTTTGTTTTACGTCTTCATGACAGCACTGACTTTGTAGTTCGTCGTTCAAGTAATTTTCTTTTTAGTTACGGTCCAGCTTGGTGTATGAATCCTATCGTTGTGAAAGATCTTTGTTTGTTGAAGCAAAATACGTTTTCTTAGGGAGATTCTAACAAAGATATTGGAGTTGGTGCTTTTGTAATATCTACTTTAGAATTTTAGAGGATATCAATATTGAAGGATTCCAATATAAAATAGAATGGAAAATCGTAAAGAAGTTTCATTTTTGTCGAAAGTAGTTTTGGTACTTGATCGCTTAAGCTTATTATTATTATAAAAAAGACTTCTATGTTCGTTATCCTACAATTTTCTTATATTAGGGAGGCAATTATAACACACAGATCGATCCCCTAACCACAGCCACATCCGAAATTTGCAGTGCCAATAACAAGCCAGTGGAGTATAACACAGACAATCACGTCAGTCTATCCCCTGCCAATAAGACATCTCTCAGGAGGAATAAAATAGTCTCATTTGTGACACCAATGCAATCCGTTTAATTCGTTACGCGGCAACCCCCCGACGATAAAGATCGAAGCGTTTGGGATTAAAAGAAAATTAAACGTTCAGGGAGTGATGTCAAACCCCATGATGCGGTAACTTTTACAAGCACAAATATTTATGCAACATAGTCCTTATTGGAATCGATTTTGGGGCTATAGCACATAAATGAAGACGTAAATATAAGTTTGCAAGATATCACCACAGACAGTGGAACTGATTCTAGCCCCTCAAGAATTTATTCCACGTTTGGGGCGTTCCTTTGGTAACGGCTGCTGATTGTGTTGCTTAATTAAACTGCATTATACTCGCTCTGTGCAATTTTGCAAGACCAGAACACTTTTACAATCGAGTTCTGCTAACGAAATTGAGTGCAGTTTTCTTTATACTTCCTTAATTGAGTCTCATTTAGGGATCTGCATTGTAAATTTTGTTTATAGCGTATATTTTTATTTATTGTTACTAAGGAACATGGCCAATCGGTTGTGCTTGTTCCATTTAAAAGCCTTCATTTGTTATAAAATAATTGGGTGCACCTGCTCAATACACGAACTAAAAGCAACATTGTTAAATATTATTACTGCACTTTTTGTATTCCGATAGCAATGACTTACACGGGTTTCGTACTGTTCGCAATAGCTATTTTGTCAAAATTCTCGCTGTTTACTTAGTTTGGCGACTAATAAACCAGAAGTTGGTGGGATCGGTATTCGAGGCAGTTATTTATATTTAGAACAATGATTGATTAAACTACTGGAATTTGCCACCACATTTATCTTACACCCGGAACTGCGACCGATATTTAATTCAAAAACTCTCAATTTAAAAGCTTCGAGGACTTCTTTTTAAATTCAATATTCATGTAGGTAACGTTTAAATAATTTGAAAGCCAAATAAGACGGTGAAGGCACGCGAGCACTTGAGTATTATTGTACACAAATATATAGATTGCTCAACAAATATTTAGATGGCGTATAGTATGAAATGGTCACGTATTTCTATTTGCTGTGACGTAAGATATTATGCTTAATTTTTCGGATGGGTTCATAGCTTTGGTGACAACTGAGCGCCATACACATTCTAATGTTCCTTCGAATTGTCATCTCTGTTTGAATTTTTTCACACGCGTTGAGTTATCATAATCTATTATAATCATATCATAATATTTACTTCAAATGTCTTACTAAAGTGGCCACAGCAGCAGATTAGAGTCCACTTGTCTGCTTGAATGCTGATAAACTATTATTGTAAAGTAGGTACGGTAGGCCGCACGTCAGAGGTAACAAAAGCAATAGAAAGCTAGCTTCTTATTCTATTGAAACTCCGTACTACGCTAGTCCAGATCAAGGTCAAAGTGTTACCACTGATGTGCGGTCTACTGTACTTTCACTTAGACCGACTGAAATTATGACATGGAATTTTAAAGATGACACAACAACAAAACGTGTGTCGTCAAGAAAATAGACCACCATCTTTTTCTATGAAGGTTTTCTTTCTAACTTTTATCTTAGAATCATGATTGACATTACCCTCTTCAGCCTCAAACTGCTGAAGAAAAATTCTCATAAAAGCAGCATGACTGTGCAACTATGTGATATTGATATAACCTTTGCTAAACTATGATTGATAGTGTGAAGTTGAATAGAGCTTTATCGGGTACTACAAGCTTATGACCGATTTGTTACGATATTAGAAAATTTATTGAACGCCTCTGAGAGGTCTTTATTGTGGCCGAGTGGGTGAACGCGTGATGAAGGTTCGAATGTGACTCGAGAATTTTTGATGTTGAGTAAGTATACTTTCTTTTAGTATTTCAACGGACCTTTCGGTTTTGTTAGTTGGGAATTTTTCTTTTTTACGAACTGTTAATAAATGTACCTTTTTGGATAGTAGTAAAACTTCTCGATTAGTGATCATATCAATGATGTGTAACGGTTACATGATAAAAATATACTTTATTTCTTAATTCGCATCATGCTAATTTCAATTTTATTGCAATCAAAATACCTACTCAACACTGAGGGGCTGGTTTGTATAGAAGAAATATTAACGATGATGAAGTCGTCAAAAATACAAAATCACAATTCTTCACGCACGACCCCAACCTTTTCCTTATTTAAAAATCATTATAACAAACACAAACACAGGCCAGGACGCTCTTATTACTTCCAACAATATTTGCACTAAATGAGAACGTCCAAGTGCCAATGAATCAGGAGCGGGCTGTCGAAGTAGCCGCGACAGTTGACATAAGCTTGTGATGATAGCTCATTAAGAACAACCCATGTTGAGCCGAGACACCCGCAAATATTTAATTTACACTCGGAATATGAGAGTTATACGGTTCAGAGACCGTGAAAGGTGTGAGGCATGCAATTATGTTGGGAGCTTTCAGCCAGTTATTTTGTCAGTTTTTATTTTGACTATTTGTATTAGTGATTGTTTCGTCTCCTAAGTTTCCAACGTTGGGAATAATATTAATATAATATAGGTATTATCATTTATAAATACCTATACTTGAATAATATCTTTCTTTGCCAAGAAAAAACTAAAGAATCTTAAAATGTACGAGAAACGTGAGACCGATATGCTTGGTGATGGTTAAATTAAAACAAAGTTGTTGAAATATATTAATTATGAGAAAAGTAGTTAAAAGATGCCATAAACATAATAAAAACACAAGATTAATCTCTCGTTTGTTCATGAACAAGTTTACTATGAAATTAAAACTATGTCAAACGATAAACCAACGGTACATGATGTATCTGACCACATTAATGTTCCACGTTTATATTAAGCACCTACTGTTTAGCGCAACGCCAACAAATTTGGACAATAAATTACCACAGGCAACAATTAAGATAACCCATTTCATATAGAACTAGACGCTATGAATCACTTAAAATTCATAAAGCACTACCGAATGTGGGCCGTTGGTAATCTTGCTCTATCTCACGGACACCTTTTATACCTCGTATGGTAAACATTTTCTTCGTAGAGAAACGGTAATATGATAAGAGTAATCTTAATGATGCAGTAATATGCCAACGAAATTATGGTCAGTTTTAATAATGTCTTTATCGGCAACAAAACACTACTTTTCCTGCTTTGTAGGTAAGTTGCTGTTTTATTGTGGGAGATTATTTTTGTTTATTGTTGTATCTGTATAGCTGCGCAGTTTAAGTAGTGTTTTGTTTAGTTTTAAGTAGGTAATTCATATTCTTTATGTTTTAGTTATTAGTTTCGTTGTTTACTTGTTTGTTACAGCTTTGGAGATACAGATAACCTTTTGGAGGCTAGGTATAGTGTTTACACAACAATAAAATATAACCTTTGTGTCCGCTTCAAATCAATGAATACAGGGCAGTATTTATATCAAAACCAGTTAATCATATTCATCGAGGGGGTCACATAATGCGTAATTTCCACACTAAACGATAAAGATAGCATGAGTAATTCTGTCTTACTTTATCTGTTCACCTAGATCTTAAGATAACCAAACAGTGAAACTTGATAACAAACCCATAAAACAAAGAAATATAATACATTCATGTGAGTCAAATGGGAATTTAAGTATTTCCTTTTTGGCGCTTACCTACCCATTGGAACACGAGATTACATGGTAAACCACTAAAATCAAGCGAACAAAGTGCAAAAAACGTGGGTTTTGTTGTTAAGATAATAAATCGGAAAGCCAATAAAGAGCGATGATAGCAATAAACATTGTCACATTACCATGAACACGGGAGTCGTAAAATTTGATACTGTTCTTTAAGCTACACACCGCAACGCCTTTTTTCACACTGAGTCATCTGTGGTTTGCGATAATCGCAGGTCAAATATTTGATCTTGGTAAAGAATTGTTACCGTCATTCTTTGAAAGCTTATTAGAAATTGGATAATTTATGACGGTGATTCTTTAGATTTGTCTGCAGTGACTTCGTTACTGTGTCACCTTTGTAATCTTTCGTCGGGATTTAAGTATTACAATAAATGATAGCCTTTGTTGAATCTTATGTCATATTGAACGCTTTGTCATCGATATTAAGTGTAATATTTTTCTTAATTTAACGTTTCTAAGGTTTTGGAATAAATTGCATTCATCGTTTCTACTTATTTACCTGCCTATTGAAATTCAATGCATTAAGAACATATTTAGGATTTCATGTTTTTGTAGTGCCTAAATGATTGAAAACCTATTGATAATTAATATCTGAAACATGAGTTCAACATACCTATACCTACCCTTCTTCTTCAAAATAACCATGATCAAGGCTGAGATATTGATAATGGTTATGACGCGTCCCTACTTTGCGATAGCACTTACAGGTACTAATTTCGAAGCAAGGAACAGTCCCACAACCAAAGCTCCAACCAAATGTGTGAACTCAGCTACTTTGGAATTCAGTTCGCCAAACTGATGAATAATCGTGGCAATATAAGCAGTTGATACATCATTTATTTGATCATTTCTCTCGTTCGCAGAACCATAAAAATCACACAGAACAAAAAAACACCTATAAAATTATTATCTACTTTGGTACCGCGACCACAAAACTGTATCACGGTGTTAGTCACGCCTTTTAATACCCTATCTACTATTCGGACCGGTATTTGCTTGTCCATTGTATTTGCCTGTATTTTTTACATTATTTGATATGCTAGGGTTTTCTACGAATACATTTTGTTTTGTTTTGATATACATCTGGATTTGTTTTGGCTTTTAGTTGCGGTTATGTTGTAAGTAGATCGTTTGGATGTTTAAAATGTACAAGGGTTGACCGTTTGTTTGTTTTTTTTTTGTATTGTTTAGTTTATGTATGTTTATGAGTCGTTTTAACTTTTCACATTCATTGGCATTGGCGCATTGATATTAATAGCTGGGATTAAAGAACCTGCAGTATCTTCTATAGGCGTTCTTTCGTGGAGGTTTTGTGGTCAGCAGATATCAACAGGCTGAGTCAAATTAAAAAAAAACTTGATCAAATGCCATAAAGAAGTAAATTCCACAAACTGAGTTTTCTATTTTATGTACATATTGTAATAGGATCCATAGACTGATCGGCGGGCTATTATCAACCAATTTCACATGACCAGCAAGTTAAAACTGAATGTAATTACGGGCCAATCAAATTCCATAACAAACCTGCTTTGATCGTCCGTCGTTATCCTTATACACGAATTATTTATTACTACCGTTAAATGGATGAGACAAGGTGTGCCCCTCGATGCTGTTTTCAAGCTTTCACGTTTTACTGTCTTTAGGAAGTTTGTATTTAATTATTCTAAGTCAGTATTTTTTTCAGGTTGGTATTACATAATTTATGATATAGATAATGTTATGGTAAAATTTGAAAACGAAACTTTGGTTTCTTTAGGAGCTTACTATTTGCAACTGTTTTCACTGTAGCATCATTATGGATTGATTATATTACATTTGTCAATGCAAAAGTTAACAAGAGCCTAAATACACAAATAGAATTTCCGAAATTTGAATAACAGTAATAAGTCTATTCAATCAAAAATATACAAGTACAATACTTATCCCTACTGCTATTCACACACAGACTAACCTCCATATTTTATAACATTAATTCCTAGTTATCCAAGACCGACCACAAGCCAATTACGAATCCTTTTTAGGTCCAGCACACCCAATATTGTTACACTTTATTACGCTAGTCTACGTATGATTTATTCGTCACTCAACGTGTCCAATAAATTCAAAAACAAAAAGCCAACCAGTATGTTATTAAGGTTTCAATCCCGATTTATTGTGTTTGTCTGATAATAAATATGTGATGTGGTTAACATGAGTGCTGTGTGTATGGAGTGAAGAATATAGACTCGATATTGATAATAAATATGAGATGTAGTTAGCATGAGTGCTGTGTGTATGGAGTGAAGAATATAGACTCGATATTGATAATAAATATGAGATGTAGTTAGCATGAGTGCTGTGTGTATGGAGTGAAGAATATAGACTCGATATTGATAATAAATATGAGATGTAGTTAGCATGAGTGCTGTGTGTATGGAGTGAAGAATATAGACTCGATATTGATAATAAATATGAGATGTAGTTAGCATGAGTGCTGTGTGTATGGAGTGAAGAATATAGACTCGATATTGATAATAAATATGAGATGTAGTTAGCATGAGTGCTGTGTGTATGGAGTGAAGAATATAGACTCGATATTGATAATAAATATGAGATGTAGTTAGCATGAGTGCTGTGTGTATGGAGTGAAGAATATAGACTCGATATTGATAATAAATATGAGATGTAGTTAGCATGAGTGCTGTGTGTATGGAGTGAAGAATATAGACTCGATATTGTTCGTTGGTCGCTCTTGTAATCTTACTAGCTTCTGCTCGCAAATTGTCCACGTGAAATTTGTTGTTTTAACATGAATTATACCATATGACTCGGAAATACTGCAGCTTCCCATTAGTGAAAGAATTTTCGGAATCGGATAAGCAATTCCGGACATACAACTCACAAATGTTACCTCTTTTTAATATTAAGTATAAGTAAATTAAATTATTCAGACAATCCATTCATACAGAAAATATTTACGTGACGAATACCGTATACTGACGTTGAAGTTTATGTTTATGCACCTCGTAAGTATTTAAAGCTACACATGTTGTGGTTATGCTCCTATCCATGTGTCACGCAAATCACTACACTAAGCTAGCACAGTTTCAAGTAAAATATACAATTAAGTAACTCAGAGGAAACGCCTCCATTGCTTGTCCTTATTTTAGAAGGATTATTTTCTAGCGAGCCCTTTCATTTCGTGTCTTGTTTAAATGTTCCAAAGTCTATATAGGTAGGTACCAAAATAATTATACGGGCAATTTTTTTTTGCCTCGGGTGGCCACCCGCCGCTCTATGTCAGTTTAGGTTCAGTATAAACTTGTAATTTATTTGTGTATAAATTCACCTTGAAGAGCTTAACCGGTTTCAAGTTGAGAAGGCTTTCTTTGTAAAAAGGTTTGGTACTTAAACTTTTTCTTAGAAATACCTAATACTTTGCAAAATATTTACTTGAAATTGATTGACTGACTGGTAGAGAATGCCTAAGGCATTAAGTCCGCCTTTGTACCTTTTGTGCGAAAAGTTTAAATAAATAAATTAAGTACGGTATTACGTAAAAGCATTACTAGAAATATGTTTTATCGTAAACTCACTAAATTATAAATTATTATGCTTCTCAAAAACATATTAAAGACATCGCAGTGGATATCAAAATCGAAAAAAAAAATGTTTTTTTACTTCGAATTAATTCTATATTTTTTATTTTTCTACACACGTGCTGCCATCTATCACACGAGTGCTGTACCACGGGCACCCACAACAAACCACAGAGTGGGCACACAACATGTATCGTAAAATGTTGCTCGAACAGGAATGCGCCCACGAACTACTTATTGGATGGAGTAAGCTTTAAGTTTTAAAAAGGTAAAAGTTAACTCGGTTTTGACAGAAAATAGTGTGTAGCTATTCTTTTTTGAGGAACATTTTGTTGGTTTTGCATAGTTGGCAATTCTAGGTACCATCATTGCGTTATTCGAAAAAGACAAAATAATGAGAATTAGAAATGTAGCATTCAAGTAAGCTTTAGTACATACCTGCCTTCCTACAAAGTTTGTATAGCATACAATTAATATAGCATCTTGCAAAAGAGTTAATTAAATTCCAGATATTCAATATCAAATTGATACATTTACTATGTTTGAATCTGATTAGGTTGTGTAGAATTGTACTGTAAATTTCTAATCGGAATAAAAAAATCTACCACAATAATGCTAACTGCATAAAACAAACTGCCCATAGACAATTAAAGGTATTCTCCACCAAACACAAAAATCTCAAAATGACTACAAAACCTAAAACAAAATGAGAAACCAGTCACTTACTACATGAACACCGAATTAATATTAGCCGGAACGTCGCAAGAACGTGAGCAGTGTGCTAAGTTACTATTAAATTAACTTAAATAGCACCGAAGTGACCCAAAGAATAATTTACAGGGTCTCCTTGCTAATGAAGAATAGTACCCTCTCGACGACTATTTGTACTAAACTTGAGCTATTAAGATATTATAACCTTGATAACTGTTTATAATGCCCCAATGTTAAGGAGTTTGGAGTAAAATAAAAAGTACGTAATGGAGACGTGTTGCAGCTTTCAGATAGTGTTTTTTTTAAGTTATAATGGCCTTTGGAGTTAAAAATATAAATATGGGAATAACATGGTATGTAGGAGGAGGATGTGATGATTGAATTTGATGAAAGTAGATGAACAACAATACAAACTTCAGTCAGATGATCAATAAAGATGGCAACAGGTTCCATACAAAATTCACCATAATATAACACGAGAGATTGCTAAGAGCCATATTTATAAACGCTATAATTACATCGGTATCAACATAGATAATAGTTCAATATTAATAGGCCTACGCTACGAGGGAAATAGGAGATAAAAATAAATAATTCAACCCGTTAAAATCAATGGCCATTAAAAGTTATGAAGTGTCATCAGTTACCGAACAAAATAACTCATCAGTGACGTATTGAAATCCGTATTAACGATAAATAACGATCAATTTCCAACAGCAATAACTCATTAGACAACAAAGCGTTTCCAAGCTCGATTAAAATTTGGAAACAAATAATTATAAAGCGGTTATCAAACAATATAGTAAATTCTACTTTTTATCTGTTTCACTTACTTCGTCATCAATAAATCAATCGAGTTATCTTTCGACGATAGAAAATAATTAGAAGTTTCTTAATTATTCTGCTTTTTGTCGACTGAGTTTTAAGATAAAGCACGTATCGAATATTTGAATGTTTTATTATCCGACGATTATGGACTAATTATTTAAATTGCCCGTCTAACTGTAATGATTATTAAATGGTTTATTGGATTTATTTTGAAGTAGCTTGGGGAATTAATTAAGTTGTTTAAAGTTCTCAATGTGATACTTGATTGATCATTGAGACGAGGGTTCTTGATATGTCTTCATCAAAATAAACTCGAGAACACTAAACACAGTAATTTGTTTAAATCATTGCTAAGACATTTGACCTACTTCACAACGTTCGGAATATACAAGATATTTTAGACACTGGGGAATAGAAACAAGGACATGACAGTCTTTACTGTTATGTACAGACACAAATCGGCCTATCGGTCAACTTGTCTAGACTAGTAACAGGCAATAAAGTTGTTATACATAAACATGTTTAAGATATGTTTTGTCTCAGAAGTTTCACTCAGCTTTCATTCAAGGCATTATGCTTAAGTAAACTATTAACCCAGTACATCCAACAAGCGCACCTCTAAATCATTAATCTTAAAGCCAACTCCTTGACCCTCTCAATCATAATACACGAAGGGATTACGAGTAGGTTTTGTATCAAGCTACCCACTGTCTCAAAGACAGTTCCTCTTATGGAGGGGTTTCGTTAAAGCTTTAGCGACTAGCTTCGATAATACTACAAAGTCCAGAGGAGTAACACCGAATTAATAGAAACACGAAAGAGAGTATTATCTACTCGAAAATCCTTAAAGACACAGCAACTATTTTAATATAACACACCCCTTGATCGGATCTCAAGGCTTACAATTACGGAAGACCCGAAAAGGATCCACAGTTCACACGATCCCTATACCATAGCGTTCTGGGACGGTATGTAACAAGAAGCTTACAGTTCTAATTTACGCCATCCCACTGAGTCCACTTGCGTCCCCAATGTCCACTTGTTCATTCTCAAATGGTTCAGAGTTTGATATCAAAGGAACACTTCTGTAGAGTAGTAATCCAATATGAGATTCGGGCAAAATCCTCCTTGGAATTGGAAACACTTATGCAGTTATAGGCTTTCTCGTATTATTTACCACGTTTTGCGTGACTCGTCTACTTACTGCTGAGGATGGCTTATTAGTTGATTCGCACGAGTTTACTATCCAGAAACGGGCGAATCGGCACTTTTAAATATATAATATTATTTTATCTGTAGGCCACTCGCACGAAGTAAATTTATTTGTTGGCGATTCAACAACTCCAGTAATATGTATTAGGCAATTGGCACATTTTGGATTTTATGCCATAAAGTTTAGAAAAAGTACACTAGAAACTACATTTACCAATTATTATTATGTAGTTTTTTCTTAACTTTAAAAAAATATTTAAAAGTGCCGATTCGTCCGCTTCGGGCGAGTAAATTCGTGCGAATCGACTAATAAGCCCTAACAGTATAAAGCTTGTTGCACTTGTCCTGTCAACTATATGATTTAAACTCTATGAATTTACATATTTTATTTTATTTCTCAGTAAATAATGGCACATTATCTCTCTACACATCAGATAGCAATCAGCATATAATATTCCCACTGCTTGGGCACAGGCCTCTTCTCAACAGAGAGAGAGAGAGAGAGTATTTGTATTTAATTTAAATCCAATTTCAAACACCTACCCCATATAACGTAAAGCATCACCTCACACACCGAACCTATTCTACCAATTAAACTCATATATGTACTTTTAATTACAAAAGCAAATGTTGGACAAATAGGTCGCCAGTTCAAACAGCCCCTGCGATTAGCCCCCAATCACAAATAGGGTAATCGTGTTAATTAATGCCGTCCGTCATTTTGCTGCCACGTATTTTCCTGGAGGACCACACTGTTGTGTGTAGATTTTTGGCCAGCGTTTGGTGCAGCTACCCTTTGTCCTTTTTTTGGAGTATGTTGTGAATCAAAAAAAATTAAAATAATCGTCGAAAACCATCTATAATTAGAACGTTTTTAAAGTCTAAAGTCTGATAGATCAGAATTGATTCATCAGAGTTAACGGTTTTTGGCGTACGAGATTTGCTGGTGATCCAGATCTAATTAGCAGCTAAGATTTGTTGGCAGCTATCTTTTTATTTAATCCTAATATCCAAATTAGTATAAACGCCATCATTTGCGACTTTGCTAAAACCATTTCAACGAACACTCATTTTACGTTGTTTTCGTTCAAAGAAACTCATACATTCCTCTTTTTTTTTTCAAAATGCAAAATACAAAATCTAACAGCAATTTATAAAATGTAAAACAAATTGCAGATAGAAAAGTCTCAAAGAGCTAGTTGAGATAAACGAGAAACGTATCACTGACAACAGCCAACCGAGGCGAACGGATGTTTGAAGTAGTTGACGATGAACTAGTTGCCTTGTTTAAGTACTGTGATCTCTTGAGAAAATGTTAAAGGGTTAGCTGAAGAAGAAACACTTGAGGCTTCTACTGTTTTATCTTTAGAAGCGCGTGCATTACAAAATTAAGAGAGGTTTTTTGCTTTACATGAATACAGTTTAAATAACAGGATCAGACTATGAGAAAAGGTTTTTGTTATGCTAAATAGTAAGTAACAAGTTTACTTTGAACCTAGATTTCTCCAGGACTGTGGACTGTTAAAAAGAAAAGCAACTCATCAAATGTTGAATGAAAAAAAAACACGAATAAACTTGATAATATTAATCGACATTGAACAATGTATGAGTATATATTTAACAGAAAGACATCACAAGATGATAATGCACGATTCTACTCAGAATGTAGAAGTCGTAATAATCGTAAGTTACAACGTAAACATTAAAACCGATAACACCAATAACTCACCCGCAGAACTTTCATGTACATTTTATAACCGATCTGAGGTCATTATTGTAGAAAATTATAAGCAATATTATCAACATTACACAATTAGTTATGCTGTTTTAATGACTTGTGTTGTAAACTATGTATATTGCATTCATTAAACCAACTACAATATAAATGAAGACTGTATGAATTACCTTCAAGTTTTGATATACCTATCGGAGGTTATTGGTATTGCAAAAGCTTATAATAATGCTGAAACCTTTGAGAACCCAAGATGATTAATCTTGGGCTCTCAAGACACGGGCACATGATTTATTCTATCATCAACTTTCTTAAGCGTTATTTCTGTCTGAATTACTCAGTCACATTCAGTATTTTGTGGTAGGATTCATGACCAGTTTCCTGCAATGACAACTTTAGGAAGGTGACAAATGAATGCAGCTTTATTTCAGGCTGTATTTTTTTTTACGTTTATCTTGTAGGTGAATGAAGATGAAACATGTTTTTTGGCTGCAAGGCAGCGTAAGTTAAAAGTAGAAAATATAGTGGAATCGCGCGGTTTAGTTAACGGTAGGAACGGGTATTATTCTAATTAGAATAGAACATAACTCTAGGGCATTGTTGGATACTGCCAGAGTGGCGGGAAAGTCCGAAAGGGTTACCGTGGCCCCTGGCACAGGCGACTGAAGGAACACGGGTGGGTTTTAGTCAGTAAGAGTATGACACGCCCTCCCGCTCCGCCCAGAGCGGGATAAGTTATTTGATGATTAACCACACACAAAAAAAAAATCGTTCGATAGGGCAATGAAAAATTAATCTGTGTTTATTTTTTTTAGCGCTGTGACAAATAATGCTGGTTTTTAAAGTGCAAATAAAATCTTTTTCTATCACATTTTCAATAAAAATGCTCAGCTAATAATATTGAAGTGCCAGTACTTTTTATTTGCACTTTAACACCAGCATAGATTGCCACGGCGCAAAAAAGATCCAAAACAGATTTATTTTTATCTGCAAAACTGTAAAGTTGGTCCTTTGAGATTTTTTTGTTTAGCGCAGCGTCGACTGAGCGCATTATTATAACAAACAAAAGAAACACCTATAATAATAACTCTTTACGACCGACCTCTCACGTTACAAATTCAATTTTGTTCTTTAGTTGCGACATGCTCTCCCGAGCGTCATATAAACTTTAACGCATACTTTTAAAATAACCGCCAACTTTCATGTTTGCACCAACTCTTAAAGGAAATTGAAACGTTTTATTCAACCAAGGTTATTTCAAGAGAGGTATTTTTGAACATGAGGCACTTTGCTTGCCTTGTTGTGTTAGTTTTTATTGCCTTTAAGCTAGGCGGTAATAATGGAAATAAAATTTTAAAGCCTGCGATACACTTTGTAATCTACTGCCAATGGTATTGTGATATTGATCCTTAGAACCAAATTGAATGCAACACCAAAATGTTCTACCATGTAAGTATATATTTCACATAAGTATTGATGATCATGATCAAAACCTTTGCAATGTGTATGTTATTAGGAGTTTCAAAGCTTTTGGTAATTCGGAGCTGGAAGTCTGCTATTCATACCTACAAAACCGTTGTATTGTGTTAAGCTAGTAACCGCTAGTCTCCGCTTACATTCAAAATGTCTTTGCGACTTAATTGTATGTACTTAGGTTAGTAATTTTGTCTTGCCAAGTGAAAATGCAACACGACTGTCACATTTCACAATAACGTATTAACTACTAGAGGGTAGCGGTAAAATATATGAGCATACTTAGGTAAAGTACAGTTGGTTTGTGTATTTCCGTAACTGAATTTGCACACGGACCTAAAAATTATAGACTGAAACTGCTAATTTTCTAGGCGTGAGGAAGAGAAAACTTTTATTTTGAAGAAAATAGCGTTCCGTGACTTTTCAAACAATATTTTTAGCAATTAAGGTCCTTCGCTAGATCAGAAACAACGAATGATGATGCTGTAAATGTTGTTTGCCAGAACACTTTGTACAAATTCCTAACAACAATTTCCAAGGACCATTATTTCAAAAGTTATTCCTCGAAGGACCAAACGAAGGCAAAACGATCACCTAAAGTATTTAAAGATTAGGCGTGGAAATGGCAAATGAATCCCAGAATCCCAGGACTTTGTTAGGCACATATCCTGTTCTCCGTCGCGGGATAAGTTATCACGCTTTAAATAAATACAAACAACACTAACGAAGTGCCGAAGGAAAGTTAAAAGCGTCTGGTAAGGAAGGAGTTTGTTCCCTACTACTGGTTTTGTAATGGTTGGCGGTTGTTTGTTGTGGATCTATTTCCCAGTTCTAATTGGATTCTACAAGTTTTTGAAGAATGTTTTGTGTTAAAATAGAGATATTGGTGACAGTTTTAATTTTGTTATTAGAATGGGCTTATCAGTTTGTTTGAGGGGTTCGTGGCTAAATATTAAGGCGATCGAATCAATCGCTTGCCGCGGTCGGTATGGTACGTGGATGGGTGACCGTCCATTACATATTGAGACCCCTCCGTGCCTCGCAAAGCATGTTAAGCCGTTGATCCCACCTATCATTTGTAGACCTGTGACGATCGTTACGGGTAGTCTGATGCCAAAAAGTGTGACAACCAGTCTTACCAAGGGGTATCGCGTTACCCAGTGACTGGTTTGTAGAGGTCAGATAGGCAGTCGCTTCATGTAAAATACTGGTGCATCTGGTTAGACTGGAAGCCGACCCCAACATAGTTGGAAAAACGCTTGACAGATTGATTAAATGGGTTTGTCAGTATGTCCAATCAGAGATTTTTTAAGAGTTTTGTTTTTTTTTTTGACACAGTGCTTGGTTTTTAGAATGCAGGTGCTGGTCACTTGGTAATACGAGCTAACTACACCTAATTTCACCTACTCATGTAAAAAAACCCGGGAACTAGTAATAACCTAGTCTAAGAAACAATGGACGGTCTAGTCTAGAAGTCTAAGACAATAAAAAGGATATTACATAACGCAGGATGCAAAGACAAAACTCAAACAAATTTGTGTTTTAAAAAAGCAGTTCCATAGTAGGGGCATAGAATTTATTAATGTTAACGAACCTCTCGCCACTCCATTAAATCATATCTGGCCGAGCGGCTAAAAATGTTACTTCTGGCGACAAATGCCTATTTTTGGAGTCAGTTTCATTTTCTTGTGACTTTGACTCTGGGTACAAAAAGGTGATCCGTTTTTTTATGTCACAGGAAATTTATATTTTGACACTGTTTAATTGAATTTTGACGACGACTTCTTGTTGTTGTGATTCAAACGTGAATGAGAATTTAATTAATTAGATTTAAAATCCGGTAGTAAGATTCTTTGATGGCTTTTCTGCAGAACCTTAATTTAGTTCAGATAAGCAGTGGTTTAGAAGGACATACACAAATGTGCGGGCAATATGAAAAACAATGTACTAACTAAGTACATAATAGTATTTAACAAGACTCACGTTCAAATCTGTCAGCCTAGTCAAGTTCCAAGAAAAACGCTTTTGCACTTTTCTGGAATAAACTATTACTATTTACCAGCATCAAATGCATTTATAATAAACCTATTAAATCTTAATGAGCAACTTCTAAATATAAGCTAACATTTTTGTCGTCAACCCAATCGGTTCGCGTTTGAACAGTCAGCCACCTACACCCATTAGCGTTAGTTGTCGTGTATTAATGACGATTTCTGCCTACCCAGCCAATGTTTACAGTGTTTTAATTAACATTTCTTCGCGATGATAAACGGAGACATTTTGTTTTATGACGTCATCTTTGTTTGTGGGTTTATTTTGGTCTTTTGGTACGATGCAATACTATTTGTGATTAATAAGGAATCTTATCATTATGGTTAGGTATGATTGTTTACCTAATATTTGGGGTGAAGAGAAGTCTAATTCATATTCTAATTTAGTTTATATATATTCTTACAGTAAACATTCTGTACGTTTTCGTTTTAGCGTTTTCACAGCCATGTTCAATGAAAAAATACATGATCAAGTTTTGGAAAACAGAACATTATTTATATCATAACACCTACTTGAAACTATATTTAACTAAAATATGATTAGATGATCGTTTTCACCACACAGTCAATTACGTTGTTGTCGTTTAACCACTTCTTTATTTTATGTCAGCGCAATAAAATCAGGCGCGTAGGAGTTTGAAATGATTTTAGTCATAAAATGTCGCGCAGACAATTTCTGAAAACATTTTCAAACAATAAAATCACAGTTACTTAATTTTCTTGATGAAATGGATATATAACCAATAAACCGGATTTTACACCTATTGACATTTGCTTGTCATAAATGGGCTTAATTTGATTGTGAATTTAATCGTTTTTTTATAAGCCATTATTTCCAGGTGTTAATAAAAATTACTTCTTGGAAGAAACCAAAGATCAAACTGAATTGATTATCGATATCTGTGATTATTTTTCAAAATAAGAGTTATGATCAGACAAATAAAATAAAACATTTAAGTACAAGATGCATTAACACAGTCCAGAAACTGTAGTTCGAGACTACTGCTTGAGCTGCGCGGTTACTGATAAATGCGTGCACTGACTGGACAGCTCCACTCAATCTGCGTGGTTCTTTCCTCAAACGACCATTTCAGACACTAATCTACATGGCCCTCAAAGATTGTATCCGTATTTTTATATACACATTGACATTGATGTATTTTATATACAGAGTTGATACGACAGAGGGGCTTCCCTTTAAACTGCCTGTACTAGATACCATTTTCAAGCTCTGTACCAAAAATCAATAAAATAGGAGCAGTAGTTTAGTCGCAAATATTTTTTTAAGTTTTTGCCCTGTTTGAACACGATGTATCTTTCCTAACAGCTGATTATGTCTTTACGCATAGGTCATGCACCTGAAAACGATAAATCTGAGTATAACCTACGATGCGTTGTTGCCGCTCTGACGCAAATCACAAGTACAGCCAAATATGTTCGCTAAAAAGATGGCACTTGCACTTTCATTACAAAGGGTGGTTGCGTTTTACTCTGATTTGTAAGCTATATAATTTGTTTGAAAGAAAAAAAATCTCATTTTTGGTGCTTTTTAATTTTAAACCGTATTGAAGTAATACTAAACTATAGTATACGTAGTGTAATTTAATGCCCCTCTGTCATATCAACTCTGTATACCTACTATGACATGAGTATTTACTTTGTAAAGTATTATAATATTATTTTAATTATTGTGAATGTGAGAACTATGTCGGCCATATGTCGGCCATTGTTTTTTTTTGTATTTTATCAGTTATTTTAATCATGATCTGGCAGTTTGAGTAATTTATGCGGCCTACTCAAATGTCCTTTCTTTGGTATTGTTTGTCGAATCGTTGAGCTCCTTAAGCTCTGAGTTGAACTGCACGATTGCTGACAATTGCGTGCACTGACTGGACAGGTCCACTCAAACTGTGTGGTTCTTTCCTCAAAAGACAATTTTAGATACCGATCTACATAGCCTTCACATGATCTGATGATCTGACCAAGATATTGTCTGGACTTAAAAAGAGACTGTAATCTCTGAGTTTGTTTCGGCCTTTCTTCTCAGAGTAGTCAGATAGGAAACGCCGGCCACATCTAGTTTAAAAAATATATAATATGTTTGACGTGTAAAACTGTTTGTACAAACCTACTTACAGAAATAAAATCATTTATCATTTATTTGTCACTGCTTGTATGAAGTTTACTGTTAAATAATTTGTAAGTACCTATAGAGTCTTAGAGAACTTACTTACCATACCACACAGTTGAGCAGGCTCATTGTTCATTGAAGTAATGTATGCCTAATTGAATATGGCTTGAATTTCACATTTAACAGGACTGACAGGACCAACAAGACTTGTCTTCGCACGCTGATTGTGGCAAGGAATCTTAGGTCAACTCATTTGACTCCTATCTCCTTTCTCTTTTACACCTATTTGATTCAGATATTTCTGTCGCAGATGACCATTTGTTTCAATAGTTATGTGATTGCAAACGGTTGTAGCTTACGTAAGCATTCATATGCAAATCTTGTATTAAATTACTCGTTTTATGCGTTGAAAATGTCTGAAGAGTTCATACGATACCAATAAAGTAACATTGTAAAGTTATTTTGTAAAGATATTTATTGTTATTGTTTATTACTTAAGTGTCCTTCCTTGTTTAAACTGTGGAATTGTGTGACCTCCATATGCTCGAGTAATCCCAGACAAAATGTAAAAAAGTATCCTTCTAAATATGTATATATATAGCCTGCTCACTGCTTAGCTTTTAAATAGTTTTGATTAAAGGACTTCCTCTCTTTTACAAAACTTTCTAGAAAAGTACTCCCTCTATGTAAAAATAAATTGGGTTTATTGGTTTATAGGCAGCTACTGATGGCGTGTGTGTCATAGAAAAGGGTATTGAGTAAGATATACCAGTAATTTTGTTAAAAGAAAAATATATAACAGAATGGCTAAGCTACGAATTACAAGATTTCTAATTTTACGTTGAGAAACTACCATAACACTCATCATACTTTTAGTACAGCCATAAGATTTCACCTTGTACAAAAATATATTTATTATTACGTCCAAGTATTTGTTTTCACAAGTTTCTTGAAGCATTATGAGTTGGAATTTTCTAGCCAAGCGTTTCTAAACATATTATACGATCTTTGAAGCGTTAGACCAATATTTTCTATTGTTATAGCCTTGGCATCATAACGTTACAATTCAGTTTATTTGCCCACATTGAAACGGAACGATCTTGTCTAAACACACTCAATTTATCTGATTTGCTATTATTATACTCGTTAGCCTTAATAGATGACAAGAGATCTAAATTGTTAGTGTTTGATTAACAAATCTTCTGTCGCAGTATTGGCACTACTGAAATTTATTTTGGTTGGCCTTGACATGGTTGGATCTAAGTGTGGATTGGATATATCTACTCCTGATATTGATTGTAATCTTGTAGAAGTATAGAATCAAATACTAATATAATATAGAAATAAACTTCTGACGCACTCACTCACTCGCTGACTGAGTCAACAATACCTAGACCTAAAAAGTTGAAAAGTGCCTTTTAATGGCCTACTTGAAATATATGATTTGGTTTTGTAACTTTTCACAGGGGTTCCCTATATGATCTGAGGGTTCCCTTTATGACATAGACAAGGGTAATGGCGGATTTTGTGCGGAAGAAGTTACTGGTCGACATCTTGACTTGCTCTTTTAGGTTCATTGTGCGACACCATTGCATAGGTTAGAAATAGAGCTAAATCCAGCAAAATAGGTAAGTACTCAAATTATGTAAGATAATTATCAAACTCTTGAATTGAAGCATTCAAATAGTCTCCAAATGCAGTTGCATCAAATTAAACTAAAAATTAGTTATACAGTGACGGAACTATTCTGACAGAAGTTCCGTGGACACCACAAGAGAAAACGAATATAAAGATAAGTATTTACGTTCATGCATATGAATGAACTGCAAGACAAACAGTTGTAACTGTTGCTTATCTACTTGTAAAACTAGCAAGAGTGGTTTAAGGAAAACAGATACAGGAGTTTTAGGTACTGTTCAAAGTACTGTGCCGGGTTGCTGTAAAGTTAGTGCATATATGCTTTGTCTAGATGAAACTGATAAAAATGACACTAATAAAGAACATAGTGGTGAAGATGTAATCAATTGTAATAGGAATCAATTGGCTTTCATTTTGTGCAATTTATTGGACTTGATTGGTGAAATGATGTCAATAAAACTTTATTATTCAATACGATTGGTGATTATTACGCAATAATGTCGCAATGTTAGCTGCTTGCATCGTTAAATAATGCAACAATAACAAGCAGACTGATTATATGCCATCAAAACCTTATTATTTGTAGCACATTTGAATTAATATTCAGCGTTGGAAATCACATGAATGTAAGAAGGACATAGGGCACAATAACATTACATTTACATTAAGAAAATTGCATACAACTGCGAAACTAATTAGGAACAACATCTGCGTACGTCGCGTATTCATATCTAACGGATAGACATCACAGATACTGTAAATAGGCAATGCATAGGTACATAAGTCTGCCTACATTATTATAAAATGAACCTTAACAAATTCGTCATCTGCATAAAATGTCATTAGGCCATTGACCTTAACGTGAACAAGTGCTCAATTTGGGCAACGCTCAACGTTTCCCTTATCTACGCGATGGTAGATATAAAACAAAGATGATATCTGATGATTACCTAACATTTTACTGCTTAATTAATGTTTACCGTCATATAAAGTGGTGGCGATATGGACAGTCATAGATGCAATGATGTGACGCAAGACTAACCGGCACATCGTAAAGCTAATCATTAGTACTATAAATTTAATCGTCTCATTAATAAGTAATAAAACCAACTATAAAATGTTCAATGCGACGTCTCTCGCACGGGTTTTGACTTTTGAATCAATGTGTTTCATCTGTAACAATTGAATTCATCGCATAAAATGGACCCGTGTATAATCGGTCAGATTGGTGTTACAAAAGATTAAGCCTGGCTTCATCCGTTTGAAATGTATGCATAGAAATGCATCGTAAATGGTTTTCGTCGTCTTTATATTTAATTTGTTATTTTAATGGTCGTGTCTAAATGGGAAAAGGGAAGTAGGAATGTGTTCGGTTACTTATTAGGTTTTATTTATTTATATTTATATATTCTTTATTGTACACCACAAAAAACATAACAACAAAAATTAACGTGTAGGTTGTACTTAACATTAATTTATCGTTTCTGAACTTAGTAATTTATTCTTAGCAACACCTCTTTCTTAGTTAGCCTATAATGTTCCCACTGCTGGGACTCACGCCTCCTCCTTATAAGAGGGCGTGGGCCATAGTCCACCACGCCGGCCCAGTGCAGGTTGGTGGATGTCACATGTCTTCAAAGTTTTTGATTCTAGGACATACCGGTTTTCTCACGATGTTTTCCTACACCGTTTTTAGAGCAGTGGTGATGAAACTAAATACACAAAGTAAGGTCCCTGCCTAGGTAACTCGGCCGGTAGTAAGTCGGGGCCGATACCACCGAGCCACCACTGCTCTCAAATACACACCACCTCTTTACCTCCATCAGAATAATGTCCTTTAGTTTCTTTCATTTGTTTTTTCGGTAACTGCAAACGAAACCACGTTCATTTTTATTTGCAGCACCAAAATTTGATAAAAAAATTCTTACGAACTGCCAGCAAAATAATAATTAAAGTAATAGTCTCATTAAAATTGCATTTTTTTTAATACACTTTGTGTGCGTCAAAGGCGCGTGGCTGGCGGCCGCAGCCCGCGACCTTCTCTCGTTTGGTGGTAACCACAAAATTATGCGCTTGAGCGCCTTGTAATGAGGCCTAGAGTGACAATGATGACGGGAAAATTCGATTTGTCATTTTCTTCTACCGGTTTTTTTTTTGTATTTCATTGTTTTAACTCTGTTTCTTTTTGGTCCTAGGTACCATACTCACTTTTAGTTTCGCAGGACCAAGAACTTTCTTGTCGATGGCATTATGAATTTGCCAGCTTCTATTTTAGCCGCTTGATGACTTATTGCATTTTTATTGTTACTAATGAAGGCGATCCGACTAAAACTGAAAACGAGCTATAACAACCAACCAGGAAAATATTGGTCGCTCTGGGGTTTAAAGCCTGTCGAGATCGCATCAACATTAATGCTGTGTTTGTAATAAAAGCACCACATTTTCAGTCAACACGGAAGCGTGGTGTCCCTAGTGACCGCTCGCAGAGAAACCGTGTGGATCAAAAACATATACCGCAAATGAGTTTCGGAATCAACTGAGAAGGGTGAAGCTTTCTTTATACAGTGATTATCGCAAATTGCGACTAACGGATGCCCGCAGCCTTGTTTTTGCGGGTTTATCATTAAAATTGTGAATGTTGTTACCGTGAAATGTTTGTTTGATGTTTTATTTAACTCAGGAAAATTATGATTAACTCATCTTCCGTACATTTTGTAATAAGAGTCAGGTAATAAACATACTTAATATGGCTGTGGTATGGTTAATAAATAATAAATAGTATGTATTTATCAAGAGAGCTGTTTAAATTGTTCAAAATTTCACGCCATTCTTCTAATGAACACTGAACATAGTGTCGCGCTCAAACTGTCACCCGATTCGAGCCGCCGTCGAGTCATGTTAAATCTATCGAGTATGAAACTCGATAGTTTACCTTCTCGAATGACCGACTTATGGGAGCCGACGTGACGGCGCGCGGCGTAAACGGTAGCAATAGGGATCGAGTGACCGAAGCGACCCCCGTCGAGTACCCGATTTGTTTTCTCGATATTAAAATTACATTTTCCGAGATTTCGATGGTGTGAAATGTTTTTATGATATAAATATTTTTGAAACCAGCGGGGGACCTCTATTTTAGGTGTGACGTTGAAGTGTGAGGATTGAGTTGCAAACTGTCGTGTTGATAAACTTAAATCAACCATACAATCTAACAAGTGCTTATCATAAAACTTCATCAACATTTTTGCATTGCAGCGTCTCGAGTTTATAAAATAATGACGGAGCAGCATAATAATCACAGTAGTTACGCACTTCCCATTGTATAATTTACTTGGTTGACTTACAGACCGCACTATCTCCCACTTTTTATCTTCCGCCTACTAAGTAACCGCCGTAGTCGTACTAAAATCAACAAGAACCCGTCTAAAGCCGCATGTAACTCACTGCCTTGCCGTTATGTTCGCTATCAACAGTTTAAAATAGAGGGCCCGACCGCAGGCTCTATTTACCCCAGCTTCCTTCAGTTAATGACGTCATAAAAAATAAAACTCGTCGCTTAGATCCCCGTGAGCCAGAAAAACTGGACCATTTTTCTCCTTGCGATGCAGTGACGCGGCAAATTACAATTGTCTGCCCATTTTAACAGAAAAAGATGAAATATGATTGCTAGATTTTTCTTAAAATACGGAAGTCAAATGGAAGCTTATGAAACCTAAGCAATTTGTTCGGAGTAAGTATTAGTGAGCAGTGGTGGCCCAGTGGTAACGGCCGCGACTTACGAGATGTAGGTCGTGGGTTCGATCCCAAGCAGGCACTTTATTTAGTGTAAATTATTCATCGCCACTGCTCTCAAAACGGTGAAGGGAAACATCTTGAGGAAACCGGCATGTCCTAGAACCAAAAATTCGAAGACATGTGACATCTACCAACCCGCACTGGGCCCGCGTGGTGTATTAAGGCCCACTCCCTCACAGAGAGGAGGCCTGTGTCCCAGCAGTGGGAACATTATAGGCTGATTATGTAAGTATTAATGTTTAGTCTGTCTCTCCCTGTCGCTAGGATAGAACTATACAGACGCAGCTGCGTGCATATGGCGGCACTTATATATAACTTATTGCCTATCTGGGTATCAGAACTACCTTATAAAAAATACTGCGTGATTGAACTAATGGTTGATATTGCATAGTTTTTATTCAGTCAGCGAATTTCTCAACAAAAAATGTTAGGCGCACCACTTCAAAAATGCATTGTAGTAATATTTTTGTTATTTATATTACTCTGATTAATATGTTAACTACTTACCTTACTGTAATGTGTGTGTAATTTTTAGATTTAAATTGGTATTGAATTGAATAAACTGTTATTTTCGTTCATAGACTAAACACAACGCTAAAAAAAACTTTTTTTTTTAATTTGTCTATTAGTGTATTTTATGGTTATAACTTATAACAAACCTACCTATTTTATCTATTAAATATTTGCATGTCATCATTACATGGCGGAAAGAGTCTTTGCACTGAACATCTGTTGTACCTACCAGATTTTATGCAAATAAAGGCTCCTTCAAACACGCGACACGAATCGCATGCGACACAACGGCACCGCTCGTCGCGCACCAAGCGGTGCGTTTGTGTCGCGTGCGAAACGCGTCGCGTGGCGTGTCGCGTTAGAAGGAGCTTTAAACGATTTTTATTGATTTAAATGATTTAATATTATCTTCTTTATGTTTTTGTAGGTACCGTAATTTTCGTGAACCATGCTTTTTATGAAGAATACTTATATTCGATATAAGTTTTCTATTTAAACATTTTTGTTTGCGGATGGCGTTAAAATACACCGCTTATACTGCTTGTCATGAAAACAAAATAACATAACATTTGTTAGGATTCAGACTCTATTGACGATATGATAAAAGACAACCATTTTCCGTAAAATTTATAAACGATAAATAAAGACTACAATAGCTAAACCCATTGGTGGTCTAAGTTCTGTCCCATCTCGATTTAAATCAAATATTTTATCATCAAGAAGAAAGTCGATTCAACAGTTTCGAAAACCAATAGCAAATTTCAAATGGGACAATTTAAAATAAAAGTATTTCATTCCCTAACTGAGGTAGACGCTTATCACAATTTATGGCATATTGGACAGAATAAGGGAAAACAGAAATCGGATTTATTAAGCATTTTCTAAAACATCAGTAATATATTAAATTAAAATGGGCGTAATACGATTTTTATTGCCATCTTTTTGGAAGTAGTGAATTAGATTCTGTTAAGCTGATGTTGTATAATAAATATTGATCGGTAAGAATATAATAAATATACATTATGTATCAGCAATGTGTGGTCATCATTCAGGGTGTGTAACAGACCATCAAACTGAACAACTTTCTTTGTAGGACCAAAATCAAAATGGCGATCGAAAAATAATCAGCTCTCCCATACAGAACTTTAACATTTAGAGTAGGTGTTGAAGTTTAGTAAGTAAATTTGATTTGTTTAAGCATCGTGTACATGATACATTGCATGCAGGATAGTAATGGGATACAAAAAGTTCTAAAATGTTCAGCCGCATATCGTGGCGTACAAATTGGCAGGAAGAGATGGGTACATAAACCGTGATAATATTCATCAAAATTACATTTCTTCATTATTCGTTAGATTAGGTATTAATTACAATTCAATAAGCACATTTTTTAGATAGAATTCAATGTCAATGTAGTCATCAAATAAATTGGTCAATAAAAATATATAAATAAAATATAAAATAAATATCGTCTGACATTGCACACAGCACCATCTAGTTCCAAGTTAAGCACTTAATTAAGGCTTGTGTTATGGATACCAGATGGTTGATACACTACTTAAATACATATTTTTTTTTCGTAAATACATACATATTATAAATATACATCCATGACTCGGGTACAAATGTCCATATTCATCATACAAACATTTGCCCCTACCGGGATTCGAACCCAGGACCATTTGGTTTCGCTGACTACACTTAGCCACTGTAGCCACTACACCAAACGTGTCGTCACTGTCGTGTATGAATGACTGTCATTTAAAATTTCAATTCTAATTACAATTATTACAAAATTATACAATAGACTATAATAACATGTCAAAAATACAACATTGCCATCTCAAAAATGAAGAAAATTGTGCGATTGTACGGGACATCTGATATCTTATTCGCGATTGATGATCTGTACCCACACCCTTATGACCACACATTTCCGATACACGCTGTTTAATCTAAGATTGATACTAATGTAGCATCTGACTGTTATAAAACAGTATTTATTTCAATTTGCTGGTTCAGAGTTTCATAAATCAAGATGTGGATTCTTTCTTTCCGTTTAAAGCGGGTTAAGCATTATCGATTGCGTTTAAATGATTTGAATAAATGTTTAAGTGGGTGTGTAGAGGGTTAGAAATGATGAAATGATTATGATTGACTGATATGGTTCTCTGCTTCCAATTAAAGTATCAATTCCAATAGGAAACATCATGCGTCGTATTGAAATCCGTTTTCGTTACCGCAAAACCATCCAAATGAAGCATTTCATTGATCAAAAAGATTACTTAGTTCAAAAGAGTTGCTTGGACAGTCCGAACCGAAGGAGTGAACTGTTTTTGTTTTATGTCAAAAACGTGTTTATCAGTAGATTTTTCGCAAGTTCTGATTGTTTTTTTTTCAAGAGTGCGCGATATTTTTGTTTTCATTAGGCGGGTCAGTCTTGTTGGTACCCAGCCTTATTGTAGATAAGTATGTTTGACGACACGTTTGGTGTAGTGGCTACAGTGGCTAAGTGTAGTCAGCGAAACCAAATGGTCCTGGGTTCGAATCCCGGTAGGGGCAAATGTTTGTATGATGAATATGGACATTTGTACCCGAGTCATGGATGTATATTTATAATATGTATGTATTTACGAAAAAAAATGTATTTAAGTAGTGTATCAACCATCTGGTATCCATAACACAAGCTTTAAGTGTTAAGTGCTAACTTGGAACTAGATGGTGCTGCGTGCAATGTCAGACGGTATTTATATATTTATTTATATGTATGATTTTATTTACGATTAGTAGGTATAGTAGAAGTATGCTCTATTTCAATGTTAAGAAATTATTATGAAATATTGGCCTCCATGCTTCCATCATTCCCAATAAAAGTGAAACGAATTGAACGCTGACGACAACCGAATGACATCTGACAGCGTTCATTGTTTCGGACATGTGACAAAGTTCTCTTAATGGAAGTGATTTTTGGGGGCAAATGTATGAAAGGGGTCCCTGCATATCTTCCGGATGTTGCATTTTGTTGTAATTGTTGGTGTGTGCGTGATGCTGGCGGTATCTTAGGGGAATTTTATAAAAGTATTTCTAATTCAAAGGGTGATGTTAGGTGGATTTTCTTATTTTTTCTTAAGAGGCTGACAACTGACTGCATAGAAAAGAAAGAGAAGCGCGATGACACAAAGCTGGTAATTTATTGCAAAATATGAAGAAATTCTCTATTTACAAAAAATCTATTGGTTCGACTAAAAAATGAAAACACTATCACTTTAATATGTTGCTTGAAGAACAATCTGAAAAAATAAACAGAATGATCGCAGGTATATTAGTATGGTTTTTAATCGTTAAAAGAAATTTTTAGAGGTTGGTTTCCATGACTTTTTTCTATCGTACCAAATTAGTTATATTATAATAATTTCAACATAATATCTAACCAGCATATATTCTGAAGAATATATTTTTTCTGATTTTGTTTACTGCAGTGGATCATATACTTTTAGGCATTATAAAACTTGCGTTTAGGTCATGTAGTCCCCTTAATTGGGAAATACTTGTAGTTTTACTAGGTTCCGCTAGTTAGAATTGAATGTCCGAAATGTGGGTATACTATTGGTAGGTAACCAGCCTACTAACACTTCGAGGACCATAGACATAATCTTATGTAGCTTTAAAAGCAAAAAAAAGTATTCAACTGTATCATAACAGCAGTCAAGATTAAGATTCATCATTTTAATTTGAGCAAAAAATGGTCCATCCATTAATAATGGTGGTGCAGTTCTGTGCGCATACATCTCAAAAGGGATACGATGGCCGAAATACGGTCTGGAGGACCATACTTATAAAATTAAAAATAAATATTTCAACATTTGGACGTCAGAACAAAACAAATTCCCGCTAATATAAAGAGGTACACCTATCTCAATGAGGTACACACACATTCACCCTCCCTCGCCTAGACAATTCGTTCCGGCCAAGCATGACGAAGCTTCGCCGTGCGCTGTCAAGTCTCAGCCACGCGTAATACAAAACTCTACTACAAATTAGCACAAACACCACTTTATAACCATCCCCAACTTACCCAAAAATCAACCTAGTACCAACGTCATAAGAGTTATAGGAAGTAATAATAATAATAAATAATAATAAAAGTTTTTATTGATTTTCTCAATTATTTTACAGCACAAAATTGAGGCAAGCCCCGGTAAGTTATAAATATACTTGTGATGGGACTACCTCGCAACTTCCCATGGATTAGTTTTTCTCTACATAGTTGAGATAATTATACTTAGTTTAAAAATAATAAGAAAAATTTACATAATAGGATAATACAATATTTTTGCATGTTCAAGTATGTGTAGAGTTTGTGTGCAAGTGTGTGTTGGGGAGGTGGATGTGTGATATGTGTAGGTGTGCGTATGTGTATATGTGTGTTAATGATTGCATGATTAATGATTATTGTGCGTTATAATTGGATACAGGTTCTTCTTTAACATATTCTAGTTAGTAAAAGTTCGATTCCATCATATGTTTGTGACTTTAACCATTCTGTTAGGGTATTTTTACAGTTGTACCGCAACATAGGGTAAATATTCAGTATGAGGTTCAATTTATTATAAATATAAGTTGACTGTGTATTAAATTGACGCCTAGCAAAAACCGTACGGATCCGAGACGAGTGGGCCACGATATCTTTACGTCTTTTGTCGAGATTTGATGGATAGAATGTAAGGGACTTATGCAGATTTATGGTTATGTTCAATATATATAGTTTCCTAACAGTAAGCAGATTACTGACCCTGTAGAGGTTGTCTGTAGAATATCGAAAGGGTTTGAAATACATGACTTTAATGAGAGACCGTTGAGCCCTTTCTAGGTCTAGAAACTTAGTCTTAGTAGCCCCTCCCCAGATCGGTATACAGTATGTGATGACCGTTTGTGCCAGAGCAGTATAGATTTTGTTTAGTAACAATGACGGCATCACATGTCGCAGCGTTTTAAAAATCCATATAAGTTTTCTGACCCTGGCCATGGTATTTTCAATGTGGGTGTGCCAAGACAGTCTTTGGTCAACTGTTATACCAAGATACTTCGTAAATCTAACTTGCTGTATGCTTTGACAGTTACATGTATCATGAGAGTTTGCACACTCATGGATCACGATTCCAAACTCAGCACCAGGCTGTGTCCTCTGGTTTGGAGTAAAACAGATGAAGTTTGTTTTAGATACGTTAAGGGTTAACAGATTAGCGTTTAACCAGCTTGCTATTAGCGCTAATCCGCGTTCCGCTGAAGCATGTACAGTAGCCCAAGAGTCACCGGCGAAAACAACTGCTGTGTCATCTGCATATGAGTAAACTCGTCCGCCGCTGTTCCCGATATTACACAACTCATTTATGTAAATCAGGAACAGCGTCGGGGCGAGCACACTTCCCTGAGGTACTCCAAAACATACCGTTTTTTCATCACTTGTCATGTTTCCAACCCTAACCTGCTGTTTTCGATTAGATAAATAACTTCCAAAAAGGGAGAGAGCCGTACCCCTTATACCGATTGTTTCGAGTCTGTGCAGAAGAATGGGGACAGAAACGGTGTCGAATGCCTTTTTAAGGTCTAAAAATACTGTGAGGCATTTCAGACCTTTATCTACATTGTTAACTATATCGCCAGTTAATGCCTTAACAGCGTCTTGTGTAGATAGACCCCTTCTGAACCCATACTGCGCTGAAGATAAAATGTTATTTTTATTAAGGTAACCAATCAGTCTGTTATTCAGTAATTTTTCAAAGATTTTTGAGATGCATGATATAACCGATATGGGGCGATAGTTATTGACATCGCTCCGGTCCCCTCCCTTGTGCACAGGTGTGACCATAGATCGCTTAAAAGCTTCAGGAAAAATCCCGGTTTTAAAGCTCAGGTTAACTAGTTGGCTAATTAAAGGGACGACAAAGTCTCTAGAAATTTTCAAAAATGTAGTAGGTATACCGTCCCAGCCCGGTGAGCTTTCAGAATCGAGACCCATGAGTATGCCATCCACTTCCTGCGGGTCAGTGTCAAGCAGTACGAATGATGTAGTATGCTGTTCACTTCTTAGGTATGATGAAGAGCCAGTAGTAAGGTTGGATTTTTTAATTATCTCTTCCGCCAATGTTTTACCGATTGTAACGAAGAACTGATTAATACGGTTTAAAGAATCGAGAGGGTGGGGTGTGATCTTAAGAAGATTAGAATTATCTGTTTTAGGAGTTTTAAATTGTGTAATTTCGTTTATTTTTTGCCAGAGCTGTTTTGGTTTGTTTATTGACTTAGTTATTTGTTCTCTTTGAGATTTTCTTTTTAGTTTCTTTATTAAATTTGTACAAAAGTTACGATAGCGTCGGAAAGTAATTTTTAGAATAATATTATAGGAATCTTTCTTGGTTTGCACTTGCATTTTATTACGGAGATTAATACATCGAAGTAGACCAGCAGTCATCCAAGGCTTGATTACCCGCATACTATTTGGGACTATCTTAGTTGTAGTATTAGATAGTAGTGAGGACTTTATTACATCTATGAATTTATAAGCTATGATCTCAGGGTCATTACACGTACCAAAAAATAAAATGTCAGTACTTATCAAATTAGTGTAGGCATTATCAAAATCAATTACTGTTTTGGTTTTAGCGGACTTTCTAATTTTCAGTGGTCGAGTAATGTTTGTTAATACCATTGCATGATCAGTGATTGAGGTATTAATAACTCCCACAAATGCCGAGCTAAATGTTTTGTCTATTTTTATAAGTGCGTGGTCTAAACAACTTTGTTCTCTGGTAGGTAGACAGTGTCCTGGTAATAGGCCATGCGCGGCTAACATATTTAAATAGTTTAATCTGTTACCGCGCTGTTGTGATGTTTCAGAATTCTTGATTATTAAATTAATGTTGATATCCCCCACAATTATAATATTTTTATGTGTCTTAATAGAGTCAAGATGAAGATTCAAAGAATTAATAAAATTATCAGCACAGTGGTTGGAGGGTGAACGGTAGATGCCTATGATGGTATAGTCAGAAATGGATACCTGGATAGCTGACGCATGCGATATATTGATTTCAGTTACCTCGGCTAGGTGCCCATCTCGAACGTATGCTACCACACCGTCATTTTGATTGAGCTGATTTTTTGTATAGTACGAAGTGTAGTTTTCGAGCACTGGTAGTTGTCTGTGATAATTAAGCCTGCACTCCGTTAACATCAACACGTCTATGTTATATTTTATTTGTGATAAGTTTAACTGTAAGTCTTCAAAGTTAGAATAGACACTCCTGATATTTTGGGTTAATACTGATAGGTTAAAGTTATCATGTTGTAAGTAATTATGCAACTCTTCAATGTTGACAATAGCTGCCTTCGAAATTTCAATGTCATCTAGTTCCCGTATAGAGTTGAGGTTGTTATCCATTAGCGCATCTATAACACAAGTGGTGCTTCGTACAATTTACGGTAGTGAAGAAACACTGAAAGGCTACTTGTAAATAATATTTAATTATAATCGAGAGTGTGTGTGACCTGTGTAGATGTGAGTGAGTAATAAGAGTTATATAAATTGTTAGTGTGAGTGTTGTGGTGTGTAATGTGTGTGTTGTTTGAAAATCACATTTTATTACATTTGCGTAGTATTGAACGTGCTTGAATGGGTACATTTTTGAGATTATCCTGGTGTTTGACACATTTAACGATATAAAAAGGTAAAAAGATAGGTTACTAGTAAAAAGGAAAAGAATGAACAGTGGCAAATTAGTATAGGCATTTACATCAATTAGTCACAGTTCTTGCATTAAGTGATGTACCTGAGTTTCGCTCTTGATAATGATGGCCCGAGAGCTTTCATCACGTTTCACGAAGACACGTCCGAATGAGGTCCAGCAGAATTTGTATTGCTTTGTTTTTGCTAGGTCCCGCGCCAAGAAGTATAAACGGTTTCCTTTAGCAGTAAGGTGTTCCGATATAAACACGGGGGTGTCCTCACTGCTAGTGAAACCAAGATGTTTAGCCTGGAGCTTTATTTTATTCTTTATATTGTGAGTTTTAGCTTTCTGTAGAAAATCAGTTTTTATTATTGATGAACCAAGCTCGATAATAATGGGGGTGTTTTTAACCCCGACATTCTTGCTCTGGATTCTATGAATGTCCTTTACATCTTTCACGTCCAAGTTTCCGTTAATACTCTTAGAGAGGGATAAAACCATATTTATAAGGTCACCTCTGGATTCTTGGGGTTTTCTGGGAACGTTCTTGAGTTCTATACAGGTTTTTTGTGAGCTTCTTTGTAGATCTTCCACTCTTTCTTCCAATATAGTTATATACTCTCGATCTTTTTTGACTTGTACCTCTAGGGATTCAATTTTCTTAAGAAACTCTTCGTGTTGACTGGACAGACGGGCTACGCTAGTTTCAATGCTAGTATTAGTTTGCTGGATTTCCTTTAAATTTGTGTTTATCACCAAAAGTTCACTTTTCTGAGTGGCCAGAAATGATGAAAATAATTCCCTCATCTCTTCCTTAAATTTACAGAATTCCGAAGGCAAGTCTTCCTCTCTCATCCTTTTATTTCGGATGGCAACATAGTTGTTAGGTGGCGTAACAGTGCCCCCTTCACTCACATTAGGATCCGACAGCGACTTATTCATTTGCGATGTGAATATGTTACTAGGGTATAATAAGTCCTGATAAGTTAGATGATTGTTTTACGCTAGGCCCGGAAGGAGGAGCTTAACCTTTGATTGGGCAGTGGGCGTTGCTAATAAGTTCGGTGAGGAGGCGCGTGCGCAGGTAGTCTTCCAATAGTAATTTATGGGCCTTACCCGAAGGATGAGTCGTCGCGGCACTGGCGTTAATTGGTCGAAGGTGCTCTCCGGCTGTGTTTCTGGTACCAGGAGTAGATGTCAGTGGGGATATGGCGTATTGTCGACCCGCTTACTCTGTATTAGCAGAGGACACCTCTTCTACACTTCTGCGCTCCTATTTTATGCACTGAATTTAATTTACGTAAATTGGATTTATTTGATTTATTTTAAAACAGAAACAGGTATTTTATACGTCTGCACCTTACGGCGGTCCGGGGGAAGAGGAAGAAGTATAAAGCAATGTTTGCATAATTTTGAGGATTTTTGTCATAAATGAGACTGACTTAGGCACGATGATGATTTAGGCACGTGCGTAAAGATTTATGGTAGAGTAATAGATTGGGCAATGTAAATAAGACAGTGAGAATTCGCTTGCATGTGTATCATGGGACAATTTGTGTAGAAATAAATTGTTGTTTGAAATGTGGTAATGTGACACAGAAATTTTATGACGCCACAATCATGCAAGTAAGGTTTTTATAGCAGACCAGTGGAATGCTAATTCGATTGCTGTGATTTTATTTCTGTTCAGTCTTATAAGAATGGTGTCCTATAAGATTTACTTGGGGCAGGTAAAACTAGAACTATAATCAAATAAGAATATTTTCTTCCCCAACCTCTGAACAAACTAAGCATCCATATCATACCCTGACACATTACGTCATTACATTTATTTATGTGAAAGCCAATGACAATATCAAATTAAGTAATCCTCAAAGAAAGAGAGGGTCCAATTAAAGCATCGCCTTTTGATTTCGGTGCTTATTTATTTTTCGCAGCACGACCTCTGATGTCCGGAACAGGGGTTCGACCCACAAGACGAGACGCACCATCCGTAGAGCAATTCGATTAGGGTGCAATACTGGGGAGGGAACTGACGGTGCAAGTAACCTAGACCACGATAAACTTACACCTGAAGAAGACAAATCCCACCCTTATGATCACGAACATAAAGTTCAAAGCAAAATTCTTGGAAGGTAAGTAAAGTTTGCAGTCGATATGTCATTTCATTTCATACACAACACTCACAAAATAGATCGGTGACGAAGCCCTCCACGTACCATTTGAGAAAAATGAAATTGCTATTAGGGCGACATTTCGTCATATACTTCGTTATGATTCTTGGAAGGCCCTTTATAGAAAACATCAGAAGAAAATGATCCATTATGGAGTAACCAAAGCAACATACAGTACCAAAGCGCTGTTTGAAACCAAGTTTGGTATAAATACGTCGTGTAAAATGCAATGTTGCCCTTTAAAGATACAGGCTGCCAGCGTGCTACCGACAGTAATCCAATATTTTAGTGGGCTTTTGAAATTGTCATAATATCACACAATATTATCATTATATAAAGACTTTAGTTTGTTAATAGACGGCTGTAATAAGACTACATTGTTAAAGCTATTGCACTTACATTTTTTCAACGATGATTCAGGGGAAAATTCTGCTACAGGGCTCCTGACCTAATTAATCCCTTACTCACCTCCGTTTGATGTTAGAGACGGAAACCAACAACAGCAACCATCAACATTTCAACTCGAATGTTATGATAAACCATCAGACACATTCTGCTTTTCTTGTGCCCATAAAAGCACGGAAGCAAAAGAGCGGCAATTTCTTTGAAATTAATGTTCCTACTTAAAATAGCGGAGCGACTAACATCGTGAGAACTACTAGTATTCTAAAAACGGAACTGTGTCGTTTTGTACTAAAAACAAACGTTTTGATAGCGCCAAATGAGCTATAATCTGTCCATAAATAGCTATTGTGTAAAACAGAGTTATTTCACTTTCCAAAACAATTTTGTGTTGTCCCCAGGCTAATTCTGTTATTTGATAATAACAGTTAAGACTTTCTTTGTTATTCGACATTCTTTGGTTCACTGTGTGCATGTTGATAAAAGGCACTGGGCAAAAGTAGTCCAAATGTCCACCACTAACGAGTCTATGTAACCGAATAGTCTAAATTAAAAAGGATATTTTTTATTCAGAAAAAAAAACAATCCGTAAAAAATGAATGAAAATGATTATTTATTTAGTTTAAAGATTAATAATAACATTTCTTTAAACATTGTTACAATTTTTTTGGATTCCGTACGTCCAAATGAAAAAACTAAACCCGTATAGGATCACTCGTGTGTCTGTCTGTGTGTCCGTCTGTCACAACCAATTTGCTCCGAATCTACTGGATTCATTAAGTTGAAATTTAGTAAACATATAAATTTCTGTATCCCAGACATGAACGTGTAACGTAAATAAATGGATTTAGAATAAGGGGGTTACTTTAGGGGCAAACTAGATAATTAACTGTACCGTGTGACATATCAAATGAAAGGGCTTGTTGTGAGAGTCTCAAATATAAATATTTTTGATAATTTTTAAATCAACAGTTTTGAAGTTATTTAAGATAATATTTGAACATTGACCATTCCCCCGCCTTATCCCCGAAACTACCGACACTAAAATTTGGAAAAAATACAGAAATTTGTTCTTTACTTACAGATTACAGGAAAACCTATAAGAAGTCTATGGTCTTAAAATAACGTGGTAAATCTTTAAATATTGTGCGTACAAACTTACAATTGCAGTTGGAATGTAGGTATGGGAGAACATATTTTTAAACTACGATGTCAAGTTTGTTCCTTGAATCTGGGGGCACGGAAGAACCCCCGCCAAGACTAGCCGAAAACAAAAAGCAGGGGAACTGTCTAACATTTCTCGAAGCGTTTCGCAGTGTATTCAACCCCACATAGCTTCGGTCTGCATAATGCTAGTGAGCTCAACTTCTCACGATAAAAAATATAGGTAGCAGATTTATAAAACACACTAAGTTTCATGTGTCCAGCTATGTATACTTTGGATTTTATTAATACCTAAAATACGTCCATTTTGGCCGCTGACTGACTCACTCACACGCTCATAAAAACCTCTAGGGAAGTGCTTCCCGAAGTCTTAGAAAGTTGTAGGGTACGCAGCCTAGGATTTGCACAAAACAATTGAGAAATCTGTAACTTTAACCTTCCAACCCTTGAATCGGGCGTGCAGGTCTGGATATAAAATGAAATCCATATGGTCTTTAAACCATCGAGCCTGCTTTTGAAATAAGAACACAGCAAAAATCAAAATATAGTTTCTTTTACAAAACTTATATTTTAGCCCGGTCTAAGATTGTCAACTTTGTATTACGAACTTTACTAAAGTTGGCATAAAGTTCGAAATACAAAAACTGGCTCGAAGGTTTAGGGTCGGGCTAAATTTAGATCGTGTTTTGTTATAAGACGGCTAGAGTACTTCCCGAAGTCCTAGAAAGTTGAAATTTGGCAAGCAGGCCAGGATTTGCAAGAAAACAAAAAAGCTAAATGAAATTCGTTACTTTCACCCCCCAACCCCCTTAAAAGGACCTGCAAGTCAGTATTTCTTACGGATAATCGGTGTTCCTTACATTTGTTAAAAAGCTAGAATAACATGCACTTATACAACAAAGAAGAAACTCTTGCGCGCCAGCAGTTACTTTCTTCATAGCCAATGAAGGCTATGAAGAAGGTAACTGCTGGCGCTAGAAATACCTTGTTTACCCGACTATGCTAGAACCTTACGTTATGATTTGAACAGGTCTATCACTCTATAAAAAGAAAAGAAATTCCTCCAAAAACTTTTCATGTAAAGTAAGTTGACAAGACTTAAGTATATAACGCTTTCACTGTTAAAAAGCTATCCGATCTAAAGAAGAACCAAGCCCCTAACTCTACAAGGCCTAATTCTACAAACCTTGGTCAAAGTGTACGGCTTGGCCGTTCCATTGAACTATTGCATGACAGAAAATTAAAGACCAGTGACTTAATTTCTAACCATAAATCCATAACTCTGTGCGACGGCCGCGAAATGGCCAGGCCTCCATGCGAGTTCAACTCGCACTTGACCGGTTTTTTACCTTAAAATTTGTTATACATATAATAATTATGTTTCTAACAGTTAGAGATATTCATTTTGTTATAATTATGCACTCAATGGTGGTTGTCAAGTTGTTCTTTTTATAAAGTTCTTACAGCCACGGTCACTCGTGGAATCAAGACAAATCCCATATAGGTACCTCACTCAGATCATATAAACACAGGTAAAATTTTCATAAAATCAATCAAGCCGTTTAGGCTAAAATTATTGATAAAACAACATTTTTATTTAATTTAGCTACACGGTTTTACCGTCAGATTTATTTTATGGATGTCTTAGTAAAAGTTACTATTTATTTATTAGAATATTCAGTGACACAGGTCTCGTTAGTGGTGGATATTTGGACTTAGCTCCATAAATTTTTGTCCTCTGTGCCCACTCGACAGATCTACAGTTAAACAAAAATGTAACAAGGTACGTAAATCGTGTTCGACGAAGGCATAAAAACCTACTTATTCAAGCCGTGCCCTATATGCAATCTAGTCTCATTCAACGGTATACAAAAGAAGCAAGCAACAAAGTAGTGTAATCGACTGCTGATGAATGCGATTCCTCGCGAAAAGAGGCTAATGGAGCCAATTTGCGGTTATAATGGCTGCTGGCCACGTGGGTGCAGTTGCTCTTGATTTTGACAACTGGATCGTGAGATGGCGCCACTGATACGTCGGTTGTACGTTACAACGTAATATGTGGTAAATGTGGACAAATGTGTGATACATACGGATTGGTTAGTTAGTATAATGTGGCTGTTCCTATCGTTTAATAATCAGATGAACTATTAAAGAAAAATGTAGTAAGTAGTAGAGATTCGGTACCCTTAGTCGGAAGCTGATAAATATATTAGTAAGAGTGCAGAAGAATAGAAGCAAACAAAACCTTTCTCAAAAAGTTTTACGTCTCTTGCTCGAGCCAGCCTGCGCCGCTGAGCCTGTAGTTTAAATTCGTCCCCTAATAATAATTCCGATCCAGCCTGTCCCTGGCTACCCTCCCCAAGCGACGCCCTAAGCCGAGGTCCGTACCCACAGGGAGTGCCCTGAGCATGTAGTCGCCTAGTTTATAAGTTTTTTAAGCCCTGGCTGGAGGCCTTAATTTATTGAGGTAACCACAGGCAAGCCCGGTTAAGCAGCCGACCACCTGCTTTTTTTTTTCCTGTGTTGAAAAACCTCATGGATGTCCGCCGCCCTGGGGCGGGCTTAGAGGTCTGTCAGACTCTTACTAACTAAAAACCACCCCGATATTCCATCTCACACCTACGCCGGGGGTCGCGGGAACGTACGATCCTTCCGCAACCCCCGACTGAGCCAACAACCTCCTTTTTTTTTTTTTTTTGTTTCCGTGGTGGAAAATCCTCATGGATGTCCGCCGCCCTGGGGCGGGTGACTGGGTCTTTCAGACTCTTACTGACTAAAACCCACCCCGTGTTCCATCTCACACCTACGCCGGGGGTCGCGGGAACGTACGATCCTTCCGCAACTCCCGACTGAGCCGACAACCTCCTAGGTTGACCTGCAAAGTGCCAAATATAAAAAAAAAATACTCAACAAGTTACTATAGAACAGACTTCCTTTATACTACCCCGTCCCTGTCTTTTTTTATGGGACCAGGTAACAGCAATTGGAATACAGTTCACATAAGATTAATATCTACCTTTACTGTTCTACACAATTCAAAAATATCAACCCGCCATTACAATCAGCATCAAAAGAGTTCATGAAAGCACATCCCGCAGTCACAAACAAGAGATTAAACATTTTATCAGTAAGTTCATCTCTTCCTACTAAAAAATGATTTCGTTTGCCACAGATTGAATCGGAATTAAATGAACGGTGCCCCTAGGAAACAGGAGGGTAGAAAAATAAAGATGGGAGCCCTTATCTAGATGTAGAAACGGAGGATTGTAATGAAGGGAAGGGTGCACGTGAAAAGGATACGGTGCGGCGGATCACTTCAAAATAATTGAAGTTAAATTTGTTCATTTAAATTAGGTATGGCTTAATGATACAGGAATGGGGAAATGTATATGTATAGTAACAGATTGAAATGATATAATCTTAGATATGAATGCGAATATAATGCTGATATAACTGTTTTTATAATAAGGCAGTATGCTTTTGTGCTGGTTTGAAATAAGGGGTGACTATGGTACCTACAATTTAAAGAAAAATTAAATGAATACACAGCAAGAACTCATTCACAGAAATTTAATTCTTTATTTATCAATTTCAGATTACATGTAGTAAATCTTGTGAATTTTAAAGTGACTGGTATAAGAAGTCAAATGTAAATAATACCTACTAATTGAAAACTGATGAGTGATGACCGAACTAAAGGCAGACGAAACTTCATTATCGAAATCAAATTATTAGAGTATTGACATCCACTAGACTGCAGGTACTCCAATTACACTTTACTAGTCAAACACAAGTAGTTATTCAACATTTGCGGTTATTAAACCACGTAGCAACATTTCAAATATTGAGTGATAATTTGACCGCAACTAGTGAACGAGATTAAATTAAAAGCCTGCAAACTATAGGAGAATTGGTACAATTTGGCAATTTAGGTTTTCCATGTGAGTACAATTTAAAATTCCTGTGTCCGATGTAATTTGGCAGCCATAATTGTCCACGGAGCGTGTTAAACCGTACTTTGTCCATTACTGTGTTTCAATTGTATGGGACATGTTCAAATTAATAGGGGCCTGGATTAGGGTTTAGGGATGGGTTTAGGTACGTCTCTAATCATCTCTTCAGTTATAGCATTGTACTTCAACTAATTAATTCGTGCTTCAAGTGGACGAGATTTTATGCTGATTTTCTATTAGCATTGTTATACGGAGCGTAAAAGGGCATACTGAAACTTTGGGGTATCTCATTAGATTTAAGACTTGATTCAAAAAGAACAAATTCACAAGACAAGATCAGTTTTGAATAGTTTGTAATTACCTAAAATGAAAATTTGCAGATTTAAAAACAAGGCATAAAACAGTGGTTGTTTAAAAAGAAGGTCATATCCTCCTCCTTTGATTACATACCTTATGGGAGCAGCAAATACCGAGAAATTGTTTCCTTCTCTGTGATATACGTTGTTTGTGCTGAATTCGTACATACCGTAAACCGAAACCCATAGGTCCCCTCACAGTTCAAACTCTACATTATACACGGTAATATTGGTATAGTAACCGCCCTGGAATTATCCCTAATCTAATAGGTATGTGTGTCGCTTTCACTGTGGCAAGTATGATCACTTCAAATAATAGACTATTGTCTAAAGCACTGCACGAATTAGGTCTCTAGTCGGTGGTTTATGAGCATACGTTGATCTATAGGGCAGGCGTACGATGAATAGACTGCAGCAGACTCATATACATTCAAATAAATGAAATAGTGTGTTATGTGGAACTGTAAAGATCATGATAAGTCAAATTAAAGCATTCAAGTTTCAGACCACTGAAACTACATATTTAAAATTTTTTTAGGCATGAGGTTCCGATTTATCTTATAGGTACCAACTTATAGGAAAAATTGGAACCGCATGGCTTAATTCTAAGATTTCAATGCTGCAACGTTATCGCTTGCCTGCAGTGCTGTCAACTACTTCTACTTTAGGAGTTTACTTCTAATTTTAGTACTTAATGTTATAATACTTTATCTATTTTAGTTATTTTTTTTATTTATTAATTAAAGCACAATTATAAAAATACTACACGACTGCGGTCTACTAATGCCTGAGGCATTTATTTTGTACCACCTAACCTTAGAGTGGTGCAGAGATAAAACATGGCAGAGGCAACATAATATATAGATAGCTCGAAAATAGCTATAAAACACAAGTTATACTAATTCATAGATACATACATTTTCTTTCGCAACGTTCAAATTGTCAGGCCTCATAGCTATTTACTGAACACCCTGTCAACATTTCCCTCGTCTCCCGCGGAGTTGCTCTGACTACGACTCCTCTAAGACAGTGCTGACGTACACCCCGGGTCGACGACGCCTAAACACAACTAAGTATCCTACTTCTACAAATTACTATTAAACTAAGACTCCGCAACACTCAGCAACAGGTAGCTGCCAGAACAAAACTTTCTCATTGTTTCTTTGATGACACCAGAGATTGTCATAACCATTATTTATATTCCCACGAATGGCAACTTAAGTGCACCCTGAACGTTATTATAGTAGAAAGTCTAACAGAGTCACGTCTGTCTTAGTTTGCATCTCATACTTTCCCACTATCTGGCTTCGTACATCTGTCGCAGTTACCTGATACGGGCTTGTGCAAAACAAGTCGTTAGGTCACCAGTATGCACAACAATGGATTCGTCTCGCCACAATATTGGCGATACACCACAATCAATTGTTAGACTTTATACCATTGTCAGAGGATTCTGAACACGTGTAGGTGTGACCCTTATAAAAAAACCAAAAGTGCATCGCTTTGAATTGCATCATACAAAATCCATTGATGCCAAAGGTTTCAAGATTGGCATGAAATCGACATGTTAGGTGAAAGTGTATTTATTTCACTACCTATTCAAACCAGGTCGCTATTATTCACTACTTAAAACATTCTCATGTCAATCATTACCGTGGGAAGTGCCGAAGTTGGTCTATTAGCAAGTTAATTCAATTTCTCACATTAGACTAATTAGGTTAAAAGTAGTGTCCTTGCGAGGTGGGTCCCACGCAGTGCGTTGCGCAGGTGACAGTGCTCGGATTTTTATTCGTCGGCCAGATGATATACAGGGGAGACAAAAACAAACATTCACCTGTTACATTTTTAGATACTTGATAGTGCTACAGATGTGTTAAGAAGTATGTTTGAGCAGGTTGCATATTGATAATCTGTTGTTATTAAACAAACAATTTGAGTGTTCAATTAATTTCCATTTTACAGTTTTACGCTTGATTAGACGACGGTTGTGGCTCTATCAGGACGAAACTCTTAATAAAGTTGCTAATAAGGGACTCGAATTCGTGATTCAGTCACTATTAATTTTATTTAAATATATCACATTTGTGCGTAGGTACCTGGAGTGTTTTATACCGATGTATTTGGCTCTTTATTTGCTCTGCTAACTCGGCAATTAACCGAGAATGGGCACAATGTGTTTACGTGAGCGTAAATTTTCCCTGCAAAGGTGGGTTAATTCCAACCCCTCTCTTAATTTATGCACACTGAAGATTTTTTTTAATATGTTACAAACAAAATGACCCGAAGCGACAATCCCTTAATGGTTTCGCTCATACATAAATTTGTAGGCCGTGACCGAGCTAAAACAAACTGCGGCCCTGTAATAATTAATGATCATCCACATCTATTTTACGGTCGCTTAGTAAAAAAAGGCGTTATTAACAAATCAGAAAAAATGCTGTTTGTCTAACGCAGCTGCTCCACAGTTTCATTTGTTATTTTTATTAAAATTGTTTGATAAACTCATCTGTCATTTAGCTAAAAGTGTCTTACCTAAAATTTTGAAACAAAATTACTAAAAGTAAAGTTTAATACGATGGTTATAAAAAACAGCAGTTACAGATTAATCGAGCTTCGTTCGAATTATTCAATTAAAATTCCTCTAATGCTTAACAGACAACACTTATTTCAAATTGTTTAACTGGAACCCTTTCTATAAAGTCATTGTAGGAGGCGTGACGGGGCCCAATGATTTAAACAAAGCTCTTAGTTGCGATGACACGGCATTCTTCGTGATAAATTTACTTCGGCGGTCTATTTACTTAGGGCAAGCATTTGTTTTTGAAACAATGAATTGAAAGGATTTTTCTTATAAAAATTTGTGGTGAAAGATGAGCACTTACAATATTTTCAGTATTCAGAGCAGGAGATTTCAAAGTCATTGTAGTGAAAATAAACAGAATAGAGCTTGTACTCTATATACATAACGACGACGGCCGGTGTGCAAATGTACAAGGTCTATTTTAGATCACAACAATTGGACCTTAACATTAAGGGGACTACATGACCTAAACGCAAGTTTTTATAATGCCTAAAAGTATAAGATCCACTGCAGTAAACAAAATCAGAAAAATATATGATGTTCTTCAGGATATAATATGCTAGTTAGATAGTGTGTTGAAAACTTATACGACTAAATTGGAACGATAGAAAAAAGTCACGACAATACCTCAAAATATTTCTTTTAACGATTAAAAACCATAGCATTTTTGTTTCAGATTGTTTTTCAAGCAACATATTAACGTGATAGTGTTTTAATTAGTTTGTGCAATTAATAGATTTTTGTAAATAGAGAATTGCGTCATATTTTGCAATAAATTACCAGTTTTGTGTCATCGCGCTTCACCTTCTTTTCTATGCAGTCCGACAGTGACCGCGGTTTAGCTGTTGTCAGTCCCTTAATTCACTATGCGAGTTCAGTTTTGACCACTAACTTACTAAGTTCTATATAAATGATAACTACGGGAATCTGTGATCCATCCATGCTAACTACGTAGGTACTTATAAAACCCTTACCTACTTAGACCTTTACTTTCCCAGTACAAAATCACAACAAAACTGTTGACCTTTTCGTAAAGTCGTGTTAAATTGAATGATGGATGCGTACCTACGCAATAAACTCGTGCAGGACCCCTTCTGAAATACGATATCTGTACACATAATGATGAAGGGATAAGGGAGTCTACATTGGTGTTAAAATGAAGTTTGGGCAGTAGTTTGACACTAAATTTAAAAAAAGTTTGGCAAATCCGAAAGTGCACGCCTCATAACGCTCATTTATTTTAATAAAATAATAATTCATATAATTGATTTGTAATATCAAAAAAAAAAACAAAAATCATGTATGCAAGAAAAGTTCTAATATAACGTATAACGTGTGAATCATAGTGAATTCTAATAAAAATCATTAAAAAAAAAACTACGTAAACTAGGGTACTTACTGATATGAAATACGGCACCAGTTCACCGAATTCTGGAACTAATAAAAAAGCCCGGTTTCGATATATACATTTTTTACATACAGAATCAGCGTACAGACAACAGGACGTCTACGTAAAAAATTTATCGAAACGTTTTTTTTTCAAAGTAGCAACTTAAAAAGATTTTTAGGAAGTATAGGATGGTTTATTTTCAGTGTTTTCTTATCTACTTATAATATTGTATAAGTGCAATATAGTTGTGATAGAGGCATTTGAAGATCACAAAATTGCTTGACCTTGACGAGTCAGGAGTAAAGCACTACTTCAACCGCTTCGCATTATGAGGCGTGCAATTTATAGGAATAATCTAATCATCATTTGAAATATTTTATCTTCATTCTACTTACATACAATTATTAAATTAAATTAAGTTTAAGATCGAAATAAATATAGCGTAACATCATTCAGCTATAAACTTATTCAATAACCATCAAGAAACCGCTCCACCCGTTGTAAACTCAAAGTCGAACCCATACACTTAAAACATCACTGAATAGTACCTGTACTTCCCTAACCGCGCAATTAAGATACTTACCGAAGAGGATGTGCTCTTAAACTTCGCAGTCTTTTTAATTCATCTGTTTGATCTCCTCTGTTACTGATATCAAAGCAACCCTGAGGGCTATGCCAAGCTAATCTTGTAAAACCTGTGTATTTTTAAGATGCAATTTACAACCCCTGTTTTGGAGTCCTTTAAAATGTAAATTTTTAAGTATCCGCTCTTTATCTTTGTGCTTTTTATTTTCGCTTTCATAAGCATCTTCGTTATTATTATTTAACGTTGAGGATCTGCATTTTTCATAAATGTATTAACTTATGTTTTTATAAGGAGTCTAAGGATTGTAAATTTAATATTTTGTTGTTTCAAAGGCTTGTTCTATAAGTTTGCTATTTTAATAACATTCTTGCGTCTTTTAGTACCAAGACTTCGAATGTGCGTTGCAATTTTGTGTGTATTCGTTTGTATTTCGTTTTGTTTCCCATTCTAACAGCGATACTATCCGATTATTTGCTATATATTTTAGATCATTTTGAAATCACTCACTTCAGTTACAATTAATCTACTACTATCAATTTGTCTACTACACACAACAATCAATTTTAAAACTTGCACGATTGTAAAGTCACTACAAAATTTAAAGGAATTTAAATGTTTATTGAGTCGTTAATAAAATCGTCGGTTGACTTTTATAGGTAGTATTCGATTCAGGCTACTTACGGTATTAAAGGCTTACCTCTAATCCAAAATATTGAATACGCTCTAATGGGCTTGGTTAATCGCTGTATTTTATGGGATGTTTGGTCGGTCATTCATTACATAAAGTCAAATAATTAGTCATGGTTAACAAGTTGGAAAAACGTTATGTCTAGTCCTTGAAAATAATGTGAAATTTTAAATGACGAAGAAGAAAAACAAAGTTTATATCAAGTTCTATTTTTGTTTCGACAACTAACAACAAACCAGAAGAAAATCTAGAACCAAACGGCTTGGTTTAAAACGTTGCTTTAAAAGGGGATATGCCTCTAATGTGGGACGAAACCTGTGTCGATACCCTTGCGCCATCTCATGTTCCTAGCACGGCGAGCTGTGCTGGCGCCGCTGCTGCGGCTGCTGAGACCCTCTAGCAGCGCAAATACTGTAACCTTATGGGTAACTACTGTTTTGAGCCGTTTGGGATTGAAACGCTCGGGTCATGGGGCCCGAGTGCGCGTCTCCTTTTAAGGAAGTTTCTTGCCGACTGGTCGACGCTTCAGGTGACCAGAGGGCTGGGTCGTTCTTTGGCCATAGCATTAGCATAGCCATTCAACGTGGCAATGCTGCAAGTCTTCTGGGCACATTTCCGGATGACAGCGATGTGGACGAGTATTTCGACGCCTAAGTGTCCTTTTGTTTTTGTATTTATTTTTAGTTAGTTAGTCATTTAATTTAGTACCTATGAAACTTAGATTCATAAAATAAAAATTGGTAAAGAAATCAGTGACAGTGATATAGTTAGTAATCGTTTTTTTCCTTTTACCTCTTATTTTATCTACTTACTAAAAGTTATTCTGGCCACCAAAAATATAGCTATAATAACCAAGATATATGTATTAATATTACCCAAAAACAACAACATTTAGGGTGACCTATGATTATGTAATGCAGTATTAATGCTTAAACAGAATAGATGGATCCCTCGAGGTGTCCCTACACCTATAATATGTACGGGGGCGATTTTATTACTATCCTATCTTGAATGATATGCCCTTGCAGAGGTGTTGTGGGAAATTTATGAAAAGCCTTTTTGGGGAGCCGATAATATGTTCCCTTGTAAATATAACATTTCTTTTCAAGAGCTAGGACAAAAGAGGCTCTAGATAACCATAGCTTATCACTTTAATGGAATTGAATTGCACTGGAATCGATCTTTTTCAGACTAAGGTTTTGGGGCAGAAAATGGTTATGTTTTGACAACTTTTTTTACTTTCTACAATTATTGTTTTGGTTTTCAAATAGATAAATACATTTATTCTTACTGGCTTTGCACATAAGCACTAAGATGGTAAATAAACAAAAATAATGTATATAATTTTTTTGTTAATTTACCTTATCCCAAAGAAATTAGGCCTCATCCTAATTTGGGAATTATGATCATATACAACAGAAACTTTATCCAAAACACCACAAGCAAACGAAATGAACACACCTTTTCCAGTAAAAACATGTTTGTATTTTAATTCTTGTACAGACACAAATCTGGGATATAGCAATATTTGACAAACTGTTTAATTAGGTACTCGACATAATAATTTATTATCAATACAGAAGAGGTCTTCTTAAAGGCAAAATTTTGATTTCGAAGCTCGAAGAGTACTAACTTAGAAACTAGGCAATGCTCCAAACACATATTTCCATTCCGTTTCGTTATAAAACCAGTACTTTTCGGTAACTGTCAAAAGAGATACTTTTAAACTGCATGACTACACTGATCAAAATCATTTGAGGCAAATCACTCACATACTTTCAAATTTATATCTAGTATTTAAAATAACTACACATCTTATTAATACTTATTTGGAAATCATGACACAAACATACATAAAAATTAACCAATATTTGATTCAATTCCAAAAGCTATCATAATAGAATCGTCTTGGGCCCGTGCCTAAGTACACAAGGCTCTAAAGTGAAACATCTCGATGTCGATCGTTTATTTGTAAGTCAAACTGCATAACGGTACTGAGACGTGGTAAGTGCTATAACCAACAACATCAATACACTCTTAGTATGGTGCTGCGGGGAATGCCACCTAGTGTGTTGTGTGGATCGATCTATGTACCATATTATGTTATCGGGATGTGGCTGGTTTACAGTAACTTTGTGGAATATGACGCTGATTTTGGAAGTTTTGACGAATTTTAGTCGTATCCTACTCACTCGGCAACAGTATAGCTTTCTTTCAGTGAAAGAGTTTTTGGAATCGGATATACCTTCGTCCAGACATATCCTCTTACAAACACATAAACAATTTTACCTTTTAATAATTCGTTTTTATTTTAATCAATGATCTGAAGACATAATTATATTCTTGATCAATTTAAAAAACACACGGTTTTTTGGGCTACATTTTTAAATCCAGAGCCAGCAACGAGTACGATGTTATTGGCAGACAGTCAAGTTTATAGAATGTTAAAGCAGTTTTTGTTATCTCATTTTGGTTCATTAGAAATATCATTATTGAAGTACGGGAAAGAAATAGGTATATTTTTTCCTCAATTCATTAGACAATTGGGTAATTTCACAGTCTAATTAAAAGTATCGATTTTTTTTATAATGGCGCCTAATAATTACACATTACTGGATCTTACCTAGGATAACTAAAGTTTATTTACGCTGTCATGTTAATTCATATCCCTACGAGTACATCATGGCTGGTTTTTTGGTAGAGCAGGAATTTAGTCCCTAAACACGTTAGTCACGTTTGCTAAAAACAAAATAGGGCTCCGCGGAAACATGCTACCCGTTTTCCTTAGTTACTTTGTCTTTGTCATACTCACATGACGTCAATTGTTTAATTTAAAATCGTATTGTTGTATTGTAATTGCGCTTCCCTATTTACCATAAGAATAGCCTTTGTGAATCGGGTAATTTATAAACATTACAAATTCAAACATGAGACTGACCTGTGGCTATCGTTATTATGTACATACTTGCATTATAAGAGGTCTTGGAAACTTGTTGGAATTATGTGTGAAGTAAGCCAATTTCTATGCTTATGTAGGTTTACTTGGAAAATAGAATATTTGCTGCTTGTTCTGTAATTGAATGGGTTTTAAAGACGGTGGGCTTATGGACTACTAAGGTGCTGCGGTGTGTGAATAAATGTGGCTCTTATCATCTATTAGGGATGGTTCGTGGGCTGTTCCAGTGTTCATTAATATACTATGTGTATTTAATGCTAGGTTAAAGGCATTGCTCTTAGAAATATCTTACTACATTGTCCAAGAATTTATGGAGGATCAAATGTTAAAATTGTGTTCAAATATATATTTGTGTGTTATAAATGATTTTATTTCTGTTAGTAGGTTTGTACAAACACTTTTACGCGTCAATCATATTTTAAAAACTAGATGAGGTCGGCGTTTCTTATCTGACTACTCTGAGAAGAAAGGCCGAAACAAACTCAGAGGTCACAGTCTCTTTTAAAGTCCAGACATAATCTTGGTCAGATCATGTGAAGACCATGTAGATTGGTGTCTGAAACGGTCTTTTGAAGAAAACCATACAGATTGAGCGGACCTGTCCAGTCAGTGCACGCATTTGTCAGTAATCTTGCCGCTCAACTCAGAACTTAAGGAGCACAACGATTCGACGAACAATACCAAAGAAAGGACATTTGGGTAGGCCGCATAAATTACTCAAGCTGCTAGATCGTGAAAATAACTAAGATCCCAACAAAAAAAGTAATAAACCACATAATCTTCACATTCACAATAATTAAAATAATATAATACTTTACAAAGTAAATACCCATGTCATTGTATGTATAAAATTCATCAATGTCAATGTGTATATAAAAGTTCGAACTATCTTGGTTCGAATAATCTTTGAGGACCATGTAGATTGGTGTCTGAAATGGTCTTCTGTTAATTATAATATAATCATATTTTTTTTATGTACAAAGCTAGATGTATGTTTAATTAATATAACACATTATTTATTGTGAAAGTTCCTAATCTACTTGAGATATTCACAGCAATATTATTAGTTTTAAGTTATCTTGCTGCGCCCTAACAGAGTCATGTACTCACTATTTCTGTACCTAGCGTGTAACTATGGTTGTGTACATTATGCATTAAACAAATAAATTAAATTAAATTAAACTTTCTATCTTCTTTCATTCGTGAATGTAGTGTTTTCTGGGAGTTAAATGCTTATGTAATAGCGCCTTTTAGTCATTTCTTAGTTGTTTATATTAGGTCTTTACCAATGAAATTGCGGTTTAGTATACAGACAGTTACTCATTTTTACATAAATATTTTTTATTTCTATCAATCAAAATATGCACCCATGCTATCGATGCATCTCTGCAAGCGCAGTGGTAATTTTTCAATGCCCTTCTTGAAGAAGTCAGGTGTACGGGAGCCCACAAACTCTTCAAAGGCATTTTGTACTGCCTCTCTGGTATTGAATTTTTTTCCCTGCTAAGAAGTTGTCAAAATTTTGGCAAAAGTAGAAGTCTGTCGGCGCAAGGTCTGGTGAGTACGGTGGACGACGCAAAACTTCCAACCCTAGCTCTTGTAGCTGGGAGTCCGTCTGTTGTGCCATATACGGTCGAGCGTTGTCGTGTAGGAGCAGCGGGGACGAGCGATTAACCAAGGCTGGCCGGAGATTTGCGAACTTCTCCATCATTGTGACTCACAGTAAACATCCGCTAATGCTGATGCTGGTGCCATTTGGTAAGAAGCTGTGATGAATTATACCGGCACTAGACCACCAAACAGTGACCATGACTTTTTTAAGGGTACATTTTCGTTTGTGGCATTGCCTAGGCGCTAAACCAGGGTTTAACCAACATGATGAGTGCTTACGATTGTTGTTGACTTTAGTTTTGGGGCGACCGCGGAGTTAATTTTTTAGATCAAAATTTCCAAGTAAGCGTTCAAACCAATGAAGAGTCGTGCGTTAGTTGGTAGTGTTCACTCCGTACACGTAATTAATGTTGCGAGCCGTTTGTGCGGCATTGCTATCGCGACGGAACTCCTATTCTTAAACTAAAATTCCATATTTCTTAAATTTAGAATTTATTGCCAATTTTTTTTTTAATATTTATATTTTTTTTTTTTTTTTTATATTGCCAGCCATACATAAATTACGTTTCAAATGACCAGTATTGTAAAACGGCAACTTCATAGGTACAGAAAGATCCAGTGGTGTGATGTTTATGTCTTGCAAGCTCTAGTTGAATCAATTTAAAATCAGAACGCCTTGCCACATAAAGTTGAAAGTCGTTTAAAAATAAAATTAATTCACCGGCGAAAGCTAGTAAAATCGTAATACCGCTAGTAGAATATCTCAGTAAATCGAATATCGCACGGGATTTGCTTATTATGTAAATTCCAGCCAGTTCACGTAAAACGAAAAATGTTGCAAAGTTAGCACTTTCTCACCTACTTGTAACGATCCGACTGCATTTGAACTTATTAAAAGTAACTCCACTTTAGAATATACTTTAGGGTCTTATTTGCATAACCCTGTGAAATATCCAGTTTGAAAAGTTTTAGTTGTTACTACTTTGCTGCAGTTTGACTTCGTTTCTTTAGATTTGAAATGGACTGCATTTTGTGCGAACGAGTGCATCAATTGTTTTTAAATGCGACAAATTAAATAATTACACTAAATTTTATTTATTGGCTTATTTTTCCATATATTTTCACTTGGATAAAATATCAGCCTATAACGTTCCCATTGCTGGGATACAGGCCTCCTCTCTGTAAGAGGGAGTGGGCCGTAATCCACCACGCGGTGCGGGCCCAGTGCGGGTTGTTAGATGTCACATGTCTTAGAATTTTAGGACATACCTAACAACAAAACAAATAACTTAAAACCTGACAACCACTAAGAAATTGGACTCCTAAAGGAGTTTAACGAGATAACGTCGAAAGCGAAAGTGTTAAAATTATATAACACAGCGACAATATCCCTGACCACTAACAAATTAATCCTTCTTTCCACACCATTGAACATTCTCAAAGCAAAGCAAAGCATTAATTTATTTCAATTAAACCATTTACAGGCACTTTTGAATTGTCAAGTGGTCGGTCAGTCAGAAATATGAAGCTAGTTGCCCATTCCAAAGCGTAGTAGGTACCTATGGAGAAGAACGGGCAAGAAACTCCATGGACACTCTTTTAAATTATATTGTTACATAAATATTAGTTACATCATTAATCTTGTATATAGGTATAATTATATGTGAGAACGATGTAAATAAGACGTACACATTGAGTGTCCAGTGTACAGCAAATATAAATTCAAACAAAACAATCCATAATAAAATAATTAAAAATAAGCCGTGGTGGCTAAGAGATGACCAGTCCCAACTGACAGCGCCCGTTCACGAACATGACGCATGGATCAGCACCATTCAGCTCAACCATTTTGAAGGGAGCTAAATGATCCAACACACGCGCCACCGTCAGCGAGACATTTGAGTGAGCATGACATCTATCAGCCGCCAGGACACATTCAAGTCAATGAAAGACATTACCCGGTAAATGGTAGCTCGATAGTACATAGTACTCACACTTGTCCTATGCAATTATATAATACAAAGGAGATTGAGTTTATACAAAGCAAAGGTAGTCTTACAATCTTCAGCAGCTCCAACAGTATTTTCAAATGTTAATCAATTAGTTGTGGTTGTGGAGCAGGACCAGCATTGAGCCAGGCATTTTTATCAGCGATATAATCCCCCAACTTATAATATGCCTGGCTGCATAGTGTGCGTTTTATACAAACTTTGAATTTCGTCTCATTCAGTTGAAGTATGTGGGGAGGTATTTTATTGTAACATTTTAAACAGTACCCCATGAAAGATGAGTCCACTTTAGCCAGTCTGAAACCTGGTTGAACTAATAGGTCCCTATTTCTGGTACTATAATTATGTCTATCACCTCTTTTAGTAAAAAGATGTACATTTTTTCTTACGTACATGATGTTTTCATAGATATATTGACAAGGTACCGTCAAGATCTTAATAACCTTAAACAGTTCCCTTAGAGAATCGCGCCTGCGGAGATTATATATGGCTCTGATGGCTCTTTTCTGCAGAATAAAAATAGAATCGACGTCTGCAGCCCTCTCATTCTCAATCACATTAACCAAAACACCGATCAAACTGTCAAATTACGATCAAGTTCTATATCATTAGAAGTTGTCAAACGTATCAGTTCCTATGACACGTAATACGAGACGATAGCGATTAACTTTCGAGAAGTAATAGCGACAGCAATTGCACAGTCATGGGCTGTATTCTTCAGGTACTGATGGTGTAGGGTTACAAAACGTGAGAGTTTTGCCGGACAGGTGTCGGATATGTACTATGTAAATGTATAATGTTTAATACGAAACAGTCATAATACCTACTGTTTACATAATATGCATGATAGTACCTAAAACTTACACCAGGTTTGCAAAAAAATATATATATTTCTCTGACTCAAATACAGAACCGAACAAAAAAAAATTGTTCAGAATGGAACCTACTTTTACCACAGTATTTTCAAAGTTTCAACAAAAAAGAAGTAGAATACCAGTTAATAAACGCTGAAAAAGTAATATCGAGTTTCTAGGTCAACTGAAAAATATTGAAAAACTGTAGTTTTTTTTGACAATGCTTTTTTATTTTTAATAAATTTGCTTTATAGGACAGTTCACCTTTTTAACTCTCAACTTTCCACTTTTATTCGACTTGTAGTCCCAGAGACGATAAAACAAAATGACACCCACCATACTTCTCATTTCTAATTCAGTTCGCAGGTTCAGTACGTGTGTCATTCAGTGCTAATATGACCCGCCGATATTACAGACTGTGAGCCGCCCGCAGGCGTTGTCTTCATACAAATGAATGTACAGATGGCAAAAGAGATGAGCATGCAGTTAAGATATAAACATCTTGGCATCACGCTAGACGAATTCATTGTTATTGCGTGTTGAATAACTTTTTTACATAGAATACATTCAAATGGACGATGTCAAAAATTTCACACCTCTGTAGTAGTATAATGGTGGTTGTAAAGTAGCCGTAATTATCAGCCTGAATATTTTTCCCTTTTGTTGACTGTACATTCTTAAAGCGGTGTGCAATTTGCAGTTGTGAGTTGTGTCGTCATTGTGATGCAATAAATTGTGGGAATTTGAGTAACGGTCTGACTATTTGTAGGTTGTTGGTCACCCTTGTGTGGTCTGGAATATTAATTACTAGTTTACGGATGTCAAATAAGGATTTGGGCACAAAATTATAACTCTGTTTGAACTGTTTTTATATAATTTTAAAGATAAATAAGACCGAGCTGAACGAGCAATCCCTTTAACGGTACTTTTTTTAGCTGCATTGCAATAAAACATGCGACTCAAATTGGTAACGTGAGCAGAATATAAATGCCCGTATCAAAGTGGGCACTTTAAAAAAGCAATTGTCTTACTGTCAATAAAAAGAATAAGTTACTCAATTTTGGTCTGTTACAGTCCATCCTCAGAGTATTAACTGAATAACAATGACAGAAACTTTAAAGTCAATGTTTAAATAGGTTTCAGCAATATTCGAGCCAATCTTATGTTTGCTTAAACCTTTATTTAACGCTAAACAAAGAATAAATGCTTTTAAAACTTTCCCTCCCGCTTGACCGCTCAAAAAGGATCGATTTTATGAAGAAAATTAAAAAAGTTTGGTCAAACAAGGGTGCGGATAATGTTCAGCAGATTCGCTTTTGGAGCGTCTATCTTTTTATAAATGCACTTTCTTAAAGCCTTGGACGCATGGCCATCCATTGCTGTAAAAGTTTGAGCTTGGCTAACTGTAAAGTGAACTCAACGAGCAATGCATGAGTCATATGGAGCATCTAACGTTTATATCCAATATCCATTCGGGATATTGTGGATGCTATATCGCCCGTACGTTGCTGTGCTTACAGATAACATATAAAAAATGGTGCGGTGAACCGTGATTGATAGTTTCTTTCAAAATGATGTTGGGACAGTAGACAATTTCGGTCTACGTTCTGATTTGTTGAACTTCCAATTTTCCACAGGGCACACAGCTGTTGTGAAATGTTAACTAGTGTAGGTATAACGTATTACATAATATAAATTTGACATGAGATTTTTTTATATTGCAGTCTTTCAGACTATTGCTTCCTTACTACCAACCTATTACTACTCTTGATGTTGCGTTTTTTTTTCTTTTTGTATTTTATTATATTTGAAAACTATTTTTTTTATAACAATTATGTACCTTTGTCGAAACTGTTTGTACACTCCCCGTCACTTGTCCATAAAGGTTCATTAGAATTTAATAATGCTGAATGGCGCAGCCGTGAGTCACACACTATTGTTGTTAAAACATTGTTTTCACTTTTTATTTTGTTATTTGAATTTTGTGTTTCACGAACTGAGTCCAAATAAACGTTATTCTTGCTTTACTAGAAAATACAAATACTACCAAGTAAAAATTGACGAGAGAAATAAATATAGAATTGAAATAAATTAACTAATAATTTTATTAAACCTGTGTGTGTCGTGAATGATTACTTCATCATCATCATCGGCCTATATTCGTCCACTGCTGGACGTAGGCCTCCCCTAGTGAACGCCACTGAGTCCGAGTTTCGGTTCTCCTCATCCAGTCTCTGCCAGCTGTCTTTCGCAAGTCGTCACTCCACCTATTCGGCGCGCGGGTGCGGGCGTCCCACACTACGTTTGCCTAAACGGAAAGATTACTTATGTCACATATCAAAGAATACAAGTACTGCAAGTGAGTGTAGTCTCAGAATACATGTACCATTTGACTATGCTGAATTGGCAACTTCTTGCCAACTTATTCAAGTACTTAAAAACTCCTGTTATTTGTGAATCTTTAAATTATCATAGCGTGATTCTATGTAATACGTGTCCGTTCACATAGAACAGATCCCTGTTAATTTGTACAATATTACGTGGGAAACTAACTCGTATAACTGTATCGCACTACTACGTTAGAAAACTATGACACACTGGTCAATTTAGACATCCACTTTGTTCTGATTATTAGCAACTTTACTGATACGGTAGTTTTTCAGGTTTCTCTTTTCATAACTGTTTCGCAAATATTTCTGAAACAACCTACGCACTGACTACTTATATAGGTAAGTATGTCGGACTCCAATGCGTGTGTTGTGCTTGAATCAAATGATCAGGTGTCTAATTTTCGAAATTCTATTTTATTATGAAGTGACTTGCCAATTGAGTACAAAATCATTGTTGTAAGACAAAGTCAGGCAAACAGCATGAAGTGATTTTTTTCCACTAAACTGATGTGCAATCACACATATATAAAAGAAAGTTATAACAATTCTCATCCAGTTCACCATCATCACCATCGCCATCATCGGCATTCATAGCACTCCATATTCCTAATTAATATACAGCAAGACTGTTTTTATACAAATCCCAAGTAATTTTCTGTCTTCCAAAGAAATGACGTAACTTATACACTACTTTTATTAAAGCCATCAACTGTCTTTAAATTCTCAAAATCCTCAACAACCACAAGCAATTATAAAAATAGAAACTATATTCGCCAATTCCACAAACAGACATCGTTGCGACCGGTTTCTGCTTCCTCATCCCTCCCAGCCATTCCACTTTGTTATTAGTTTCCTGAGCAAATAAATACTTAGTTACAGACAATCAGTAGTCTTGTAACTAACTTACTGAGAGTCTAACTTTGAGGATGTTGACGGCATAATTAGACCATTTGCTAGTTGTCCTTGGTGAATATCGATCGTGGTATCTGATTCTGTTGATAGGTTGCTGTTTATTATAGTCATCTAATTAATACACAGTGAAAACTTAGGTGTAGAGCAGGTTAGGTGCAGCTCGCCGTTCGATAAGGACCAGGCCCGGGTCGACGGCGCGTTGTGTTCCACGTGCGCTGCAAAGAGATGTCAGCATTAATGACGGGGTCCGCTAGGGCCGATGCCCGCCAGGGTTGCGGGAAAGTCCGAGAGGGATACCTTGGCCCCAGGCACAGGCAACTGAAGGAACACGGGTGGGTTTTAGTCAGTAAGAGTCTGACACGCCCTCACACTCTGCCCAGAGCGGGAGAAGTTATTTGCCGATTTCCCACCAATCACCAATCTAGGGTCTTGACAAAATTAAAACTTGTTGCTACTTTAATTGTATGGTTTGTTATTTTTATGACATTGGTTTACATTCTGTGACTACTTTAACTCACACACTGACATATTAATTGGTTACATAATTTGGAAAATCGTATACTTTTACAATGTTTGTAAATATGTGAACACCATGTATCTATCATTTAATTAACTTATTTATCATTGCTACGTTTATTAAATTCTTTTTACCTATTTAGGGTATTTATCTAGGGTAATTTTTATTATAGGTGCATCGTCTTCACATATAATTATATAATTAATGTATACAAAGTATTGTAACACATTTTAAAAGAGTAACGATGGAGTTTCTTGCCCATTCTTCTCCATACGAAACTACCTTTTGGAAGGGGCGACTAGAATCAATTCTATTTAAATGTAAATGTTGACGTTCAAAAGTGCCTTTTATGTGCCTATTTGAAATAAATGCTTTGACTTTGACTTTTCAAAAAAAAAAAGATGTTTTTTATAGTCATCCAAATAAAGAAAGACAATGTAATAATAAAAGTAACTTATAATAAATAATAATAAATATCTTTATTTCCCAAAAATACAGATAATAATTTGTACTTTAAGTTTACAATTTTGGAATTTATGATGGAGAACATTTACATTAAACAATGGATAAATCAGAAATCTGTACACAATAGATTAAACTTTGTCTCATAAACTATGGTATCCTGTATCATAAGAGACAGTGTTTCACAATGAAGTTCCAATTGAAAACATAACACAATATATTAAGTATGGACGAAAATTGAGCTACTTTGTAATGTTAGAGATGATGATGAGACACTATATAAGCAACTTTTCTGTACCATTTCGCTTCTCAGGGTTACCACTTTTCAGAGTTGTCAGATGGAGATGGAGGAGATGGAGAGGAAACACCGACTGCATCTAGCTTAAAAACATCATTGATTTTTTGACGTGTAAAAATAAATATTTTTTCATTTATTTGTAATAATATATATATATATATATAATACTGTATGTATAATAATTTACATGAGCTTAGCTGAGATTAGCAGTTATAGCTAACATTAAATTAATTCCTACACAGAACCAAAACAAAGTTTTATACCAACAACATTTTAGAATTGACTTAAAGTGAGTAGGAAGACAATATTTTTTAATAGAAATAACCTATTTAGATGCGTTATCGAAACAGTTTTAAACTCAAATACATAATGCAGTCACGCACCATAATGTGAATAAAATTCGAATTAATGACGCGCTCACAACTAGAGAAAACATTTTATTTTGACATTACACCATAAACATAATAACAACACGATTGTTTCTTGTCAACAAACTTACAAAGTCAGATAGACCAGACGAATTTAAGCTTTGTGAAATATGTAATAAAGATGATGCTAACAGCAATTATACAATTATAAATTATGAGGCTAAGATCGTGGAAATAGCCGAATAAGCATAGAGGGAGCAATAATATGTCATTATATTATTAACTTATCTTCTCACCCTTGACAACAACAATGGCTGTTGAAATATTTTGATATCGTTATTTCGGCTGCTATAGTTTTTACTGCCTTTAGACATGCAAAGGTTTAATTCAATTCGTGAACAGGTGGGGTGCTGGGTCAAATGATTCCAACAGGATTCACAGTTATTTCCTTAGAAGCGTGAGATAGATTATCTTTTTAGATTGCCATGACGTGACCAAGTATTTTTATATTACTTACTCATTTCGCAAGTACCCCGTAGGTTTGCAAAGCTGATGCATCGCTGATGGCAAGATACCATTGTGTCACGAGTTGCTTGTAAGATCCAGGATGTGCTGATACATTGCAGTTTCATGAAAGCTTTAATTTGTGGAAACTTTCAAAGAGTAGCAGATTTAATTTATTTTGCATTATCAAACTCACTTAAATTATAAATACTAATATTAAATTTAGTACATTCACTTTTCGCCACTTATGTTTATGCCTCATGTAATAGGGGGCGAGCCTAATATTGCTATCAACCGGTCACAAATGGAGACCGATTCTTCGAGGATTACAAGCGTCGTGTTATGTCATATTGTTACTATAGGTATATACGCTACTATGTCACAGGCACATTAAAGATTTTAATTTTTATCTTACCAAAAAAAAACAACCCTAACTTATTTTGTTTTAGCAAGTTGACACAACTATAAACAACAGAATCGTGATCTGCCAAAGATATTGCCACTTACAGAACCGCAGCTTGTTATAAAAATGTAAAAGCTTGAAATTTTACTTTTTCAATTGAAACTCCTTCCTCAGCATTAATTGAAAGGTGCTGACAAGATACGTTGATAACCAAAAGCGTGCGTGTTTTTCTTGTAATACGGCCAATTTTAAACATACGTTTCCATATTCTTTTCGCAATACCTGCGTTTACTCCCAAACATTTAAAACTGAAAACAGTAGGTGGGATTGAAATAATACTTGAGCAATAAAGAGCAAAAGCGTTTTTAATTTAACGTTTTACACACAAAAACTAACAACAAAGCGAAAATTCACATACATTACACAATAATTGTTTAAGCTTTATACGACCGAAATTCCAGAGTGCAACTTTCTGTGCGGAAATTTAAAATATCAAATAGCGAGCACCGAATGCGGAAAATATAATAAACGCACTTCCAAGTGAAGTGGGCAGTTATGAAAAATTTTATACACCTACTCTGAAGAGTTTCAAAGGACCTCGCCAAATAAACCTCTTAGTGAATAGACGGAGATATGGCAAGATTTGCATAAGAAGGCTGGACGGCAGACTATGGGGGCAGACGATCGTGTCCTGCATCTAAATAACGTCTTATATTTGCAAATATTGACTCTTGCCCGCACCCTTCTAAAGGGTTTCAATACTTATTATCTTAAGACAGTTTAGTGAGTGGCAAGTTTATCTAAGAGGAAAGCGGGCTTGAGAGGCTCTTTTTAGCAAACTTGGCGATAATGTTTATGTATAAACAATGAAACCACAATTTCAGACGGAAATGTACATTTTGTAACAATATTGTTCTGTTTCTCTTAATCTTTGGGATTCACAATATTTTATTGCAGGCTTTTACTGACTTCCTGGAAACTGCTTTTTGTCCGTTTCGTTTTGGAAGAGAAGGCGAAGCGCTTGTAAACTGTCATTTGTGAAATGCACATTACGTCGGTCGTAAAATTTTCCAGCTCACGTTTACAAATCCACATACTGATGACTAAAGCCCGGTATACTGAATCATCATTGCTATAAGCCTACTTGGTATTCAGGACCTAAAAGCGATAAGGCAAATCATGGCTAATGATTCACCTACACTTTGTTCCCACCGGTTCATTTGTTAGCCACTCCTCTTCAGCGAAAAGGGATCGCTACATGACAGCGCTAAAGATATTATCGATGGAAGATTATCATTCTGCTTAATGCCTCTTATGTTTAAGGAAAAACATGAGATTTGTAGCTTTGAAATGCCCCGCAAAAAAGTGATAAAAACCTTTTCCGGAATTTGCTCGCTTCGTTTTGATTTTTTTATTTTCTTTTCGAAATTCTGTTTCCCAGTTTTAAATTTTGATAAAAAACTGCCTCGTGGAAATGAACGAAGAATTGTCCATACGTTCATTTACGTTAAATAATAAATAACGTAATAAATTTAGTTTCGTTGGTATGACGTCAGTTAACCAAAAAATGTGAGATTTTCCGGTCCATTATATTTATTCAGATCTAACATGCTCATGGACGGCATGATTGAAACGGTGAATCAAAACCGAAAAGGAAAACAGGGAATGAATAATGATAATATATTCTAAAAAACCACACAAACATCGTGCATTTGCATGATAAACCGTGGATCGTGATGGACTCGCCCAACTTTCGCCCATTCATCCGTTGTACGGATAAGTATTCATCATTTGTTTTAACATTGCAATGCAGTTTAATTTCATTTTAAGCTGTGCAGTTCACACGTATCATCACTTGGCTTTTATTGCACGAAACGTTTTGAATATTCTCACGCTTTATTTTATTGTAACTATCATCATATAGTTTTCAAGAGTCGACTTCGAGTTCGACTTCGACGAAATTAAAAACTCATTATAATTGTAAAAAAACATGATATTCCAGGGATAGTTTACAAGGGGAGTTTACAGATCGGATATGTCCAAACTAATTGGCAGTGATTCCAAAAACAGAGCATGTTTTATACGGAAACATCTAATCATGTTAATTAAAATTAACGCTAGGCGAAGCTAATAACAGCGTATTGTTGTCATTCATGCAACAATGACCACAACACATGAATAAGTGGACATGTTGAATGGAGAAACCAAAGATTCGTTGATTGTTAAAGAACAGAGGTAACATTGTGTAAGATATTCCGTCCGTCTGTAAAGTGGTCACAAATGTAGGCGTTGGCCAGTTTATTGCCGTGTATAGACACGTACTTCGGAGTGAATGATGACTGACACTCCCACTTGGTATAAAACATTTTGAAGCTGTTTGGGATCTTGTTTGAACATCGAAATTTGTTCGGGAATATTGTTAAGAATGATTCATCGGGTATCTTGTTTGTTGCTTCAACAGAATAAATATTTCTGTCATGATGTAAGTTTACGGCCTAGCCCGAACACTATGTATGGCAAACTGATCCTTTGAAGCGAGCTAAATACCTAGGTGTAATCCTTGAATACCACTAAACATTCAGTGATCACGGAAAGATGGCTCGTTCACGCGCCTCTTTCGTTCTCGGTAGGCTTCACATCATTCTATCCGCCTACAGCAAATTGTCACTAAAAAGCAAATTGCGCACCTACACCGCAGTCATCCGTCCCGTCATGACCTATGCCTGCGTCGTATTTACACACGCAAAGCCACGCCATCTTCATAAGATGCTGACCCTCCAGAACCGTTTCCTCAGAAACGTTACGGACGCCCCCTTCTATGTCCGAAATGTGAACCTTCACCTTGACCTTAAAATTGCAACGGTTGGCGAAGTGGTTAAACGATTGACTGCTGCGCTGCGTGTCGCGGGTTCGATTCCCGCACGGAGCAAATATTTGTATGACCTACAAGTAGTTTTTCCGGGTCCGGCTGTTTGTGTATGTGAGTTTAACTGTAAACGCACCCACAATACAGGTGAAATACCTAGTGTGGGGCAACGTTTAAAAAAACATAATGTCCACTATCCAGCGGTTCATGAAACGCCTTGCAAAGCGTTTCTTGGACTGTGGCATAAAGCACACCGATCTCCTGATAAAAGCGGCCGCCCGCGTCACTCCCTCCCGCATAAGTACGATTCGCCACCCGAGGCATACCTTAATTTTCCCCGACAACGCCACTACTCTCCTCCAGGAGAGTAGTAAGGCCACCAGTACTCTCAGAAAACACAGAAATAGGCCACCGTCGTTCCGGCCTCGCCGCCGAGGCACGCCGCGACGCGCGACGCCCTAATCCTCGTCCCTTGCTCGAACCAGCCCGCGCCGCTGAGCCTGTGGTTTTAAATTCGTCCTCTAATAATAATTCCGATCTAGCTTGTCCCTTGCTGCCTTCCCCCAGCGTATAGTCGACTAGTTTATAAGTTTTTTAAGCCCTGGCTGGAGACTTTAATTTACTAAGGTAACCACAGGCAAACCTGGTCAAGCAGCTGACAACCTCCTAGGTTGACTTGCAAGATGCCATACATAAAAAAAAAATTACGGCAGCGACCAATAATTATTTTTGAATATAGTATCTTCAGCAAACAGACTAAATGCTCATAATTTCTAAACGCCATTTCACAAAATGAACTAATAATTCCGTCATACAGGATGTAACTAGTATCACAAACAGATAATGTGACGAGCCCAAATCCGGTATAAACCGCATCGGGAGACAAAAAAACCAAAGTCATGTCCGTTGTCGATTGACACGCGCCTCTGCGGCTGAACGATCGTTCATACTCCCCGGAATATATAAGATATAATTTTACTAGAGGAATAAATGACAAGGATACCGATTTGCAAGGAATAAAGGAGAAAATGTAGAACACAATTTATTGCTTCAGATATAACATCAGGGTTGAGATTAATCAAGTTCGGAACGCAAAAATGTTTAAGATTGGTCCTCTCTAAAGTGTCTCTCTTTGACGCCATAATAATATATTTTATTTGGTTTTATAACTTCTAATGCCTATCCCGATAAATAATGAGACCTTGAGGGTTTCTACTAATTAATTACTCTCACTATTCAACTTTTTAATATGACATTGTAGAATACAAATAAGTTCAAGGCTCTTTAGTAAACTCGAGGACAAGTTGGTATTCACCTATAATTTCCTATATGGCTCTTTGTATGCAAAAAGCACATTTGTTATCATCTTTCGCTGAAGAGCCGGTGTCCATCGCTTACTTTTTGTATAAAGACAGGTTTTACGACTGCAAGACTATATTCTGTTATGGCAAATGCAAGTCTACAATTTGCGCAACGCCATATGTTGCGTTCAAAGCCTTTGCCTTATAAACAAATCTTGTTTTTATAAGTTTAACGTTTAAAGTAGCTTTGTGAATCAGCAAAATGTGACTTAAATCCGGCTTGAATAATTTTCTGTATTCATTGTTAGCTTTTATTTCTTTTTATATTGAGTCTTCGTTTGAAATTGTTTTCCGTATAAAAACGGCCAATCATGGGACAATAACACCCTCATTTCTGTGGACTAGCTGTCTTCGTTCCCCGTCATTGGCTATCGAGTTTGCGGTCGTCGAGACCACCATGTTTGAAAAGCGGTTGTAAGTTACTTCAACGTCGATTTGTTGCATAGTTTAACAGATATGTAAGTGTAAGATTGTCAAATTCATTTATTTTGGATTATTAATTCAAATGAGAAGTTAGTAAAGTGGAAATAACACATCGAGTAAACTGTTTATTGTAGGGTTCTTGTTCTCATAAATAAGGTAATTTAATTTCGATATCTTCATAAAATAGAGCATGTTATTTGTCGTCCTAGAAAGGATATTTCCAAAGGAGATACAAGTCTGTGGTAGGAAATACATTTATCCTGTGTAACTACTTAATAAATCTGTACTTAAGTCGAGATGTTGACTTCATACGTTAACACAATCTTGTGCTCTTAATCATTCCATCATGAACGGTAATAACGAAAAATGGCCAACCGCACGACATTTGTTTGTTAAAAATATGATCTTTTAGTTCTCACTCAATTTGGTAAACCATTTAGAAATCATGTTCTCTCTTTCTATCTAACATGAAAAGACAAAGACAGTTCACGTCACAGGAACCCACGTACCGTGATGATACATCAAACATTTCCAACGGAAGTTTGTTCACAAATCCTGTTCGACTGGTTCCTAGTAATTAACATAAAAACAAAGGTAGAAACTCATTGAACGATTTCTCTCAAACATTCCTTGGTGTTCAACCACCCATCTATTCGATATCTGTCTCATCTAGCCCTAATCCTATAAATGACATCAGATAAGATAGAGAACATGCTGCGCCAGTGTATTTTATGTAGTGAATTAAAAGCAAGAATTAATGTATCTCGCGTTTCGATTTAGATATAAAATGGACATCTCTGTTTCGTATCGATTCGATTAAGTTGATCAACAAGAACGGTTAGTTAAATACTGAGATAAAAATGTTGATAAAATAAATTCGCACTTTTTAATGTCAGTGTTTGCAATTTATTAAGGTTACTTTTTCTAATAATGAGAACTTGTCCTATATTCATGTTCGACTAAACAAGATTTTTAAAGTAAGAGAAAAAAGAGGGAAAAGTGGAGGCACCCAAAAGAAAATAATCTTGCAGTATAGTATAAATATTAGTCTTCAAGGATTCTTCTGTTTAGCGTGTCTATGGCAATCTAAATAGATTCGGCCTAGTATTCGGCTACGTGATTGGCTCCATCACTAGCGTTCATCTGTTCCTGTAACGTGCAGACGTCAGGACACGCATGGCTCGATATTAAGTGACCCATCGTTTGTGTAACAGCACCGCATTTGTACTCCAAGGCGGAGTCGTCTATAAATCTCCGTCTGAACAGGTTTTCCTTTCTTCGGTCAACCTGGGTCCGGAGTCTATTTAAAGACTTCCAGGAAGGCCAAGGCATCTCAGGTCCAGGTGAGAGATCCTCAGGAGGTGGAACAAATGGTATGGGTAAAGAAAACTGTGTCGCCACAGCTTCAGTCTTTCTTTTGATCGTTCACCAGTGAATGGCATGACAGACTTTCTATAGCTTTTTCGGCTTTCAGCCTTTGTGGCACAAGGATGTTGTCGTGCAAAGGGTGTCGTATGTCGGAGACCATGTTGGCTTTCTCGCTGGAGATCCACCGCTCTGCGAAATTCTGGTGGCGCTATTCCTGCTAGTAGATAGAGATTTGTACCGGAGTCGGTTTTAGGCAACCAGTGTTGATGCACGTTTTATTTAAAGCTGTATTTACTAACTTTGCATGGGCAGAACGACTCCACACGGGGCACGTGAATTCACCGGCAGAAAAAGATAGCGCTGGCCCAGTAGTCCGCCTATCGTCAGGCGAAGCACCCCACTTGGATGAGATTTGAGTTTCTGTAAGATGATTACGTTATTAGCTTGACTCTTAAGTCACGTATAATAGAAGATCATATCAATTGTTTGTGAAGATTACAAATAATTAGTTAATGGTATCAACGATAGTGTTAACTAGTATTACATAAATGAATAATATACAATTGTCAGGTTACACAACACTACAATAGCAACTTAATTAAATCAACATATTTGACTGACCTTATCTTCATTATAAAATTCGTTAGCTTATTTGTCTAATCGTCTTTCAAATTACCAATATCAATTTATTATCTTCCGCTTCTTTGGTGATATATAATATCATTGTTTACCGATTTATCTAGATTATTATGCATTATTGATTGAATTGAATGGAATATTATTTGTCAGCTTTAGATATGAATGGTCTATTACTGAATTTATGTTTGTTGGAAAATTACCTTCGTTATTACTTGTTACAACTACTTACCTTTACTTTTGTATTAAATTGGGGTCGTATTTTTCAAACTTAGTCACCAAGTTGCACAAACTTTTATGAAAATGAAGTTATTTTTACAGAGTTTATTAAAAATACCTATATATGCATATATACATTTCTACAGAGAGAGACTGTATTTTTCTGTTTGACCCAAACTGCATTCCAATTGCGTAACACACACACACACACACTTTCAATCACAATCCAAAAGTATTCTGTAATCTGTTGCTTCATACATGAAAAAATGTTTGAAAAATTCGTCTGCACAACAATGTAACGCAATTAAAGTTGTTGAACTGGCATAATGAAAGGCATTACCATTGCAAGTGTTTTATGCAATTACCCCCTGTTCAAGGAAAAGTCTATTATTTTAAATTTCGTAATGATTGATCGTCACTAAACGCTTTTCGCTCCGCCCATGAACGAAATCTCACCCCAACATTATCATACGCTATCGCAGTCATCTCGGGCGACAATATACGATCAGTGACATCGGACCAAATCTCCGTTAGAGATCACTTTGAGTCACACCGAATGATGGCATTAGATGATCTTATATTTATAGCCGAGGGACCAAGCAGGTCGACTTGAAGGAATTCATTCGTTAAAAGTTGTACTTAGTCGGTTGAATGAAAGTTTTGTTTGGGTTCGATTTTGATGATTGTGTTAAGACACTTTTTGTAATGTAGTAATCATGTTTTTATCTGTAATTGAAATTAGCTGTATGATTATTAGTATTTCAAATGAGTTAATAATAATATGAGACAACATCCACACAAGGTCTTCAGGTCCCGAACTAGGCAGAGCCTTTACTACGGTAATCTGATGACTGATATACATACTTATATACATATACACACCCCGACACAGGTCAAACAGACATGTCCATGCACACAAATGTTTGACTTGTCCAGGTTATTAATCGGTCACAAAAAGACTGCGAACAAGAAGTTGATTAAAATAAAAGTTGTCGGTTAAAATGAAAAGATAGCTCCAAAATCCAATAATGGTAAAATATAGACCTATGCGGTAAAATACTAATGAATGACTTGAATACTAAATAATTTTTGCAAGTGTATGATCGCCGATAAGCTTAAGAACTTGTTACAAAGTATTTATAGATAAAATTACTACATTTATGGTAATCTGAAAGCCTAGACATGTTATTGCAGCTAATAGTCAACTGTAATGATAGCGCCTGGCGCTTCAAGACCTAATTAGATATTCTTACTGAACCACTAAGCAGATAAATGATAGGTAAACAGGTAGATTATTTCATACAAGAAAACCAGGTATTTATATAAGAATTTGTAGTTCATTTTTCAAATAATTATTATAAATTCTTGGCTTATTTATTATCGACCCAAAAATGGATCTTCGTTACCCTTAACAAAGATAAATTTTTGGTTGGTATTGGTAAATTGTATCTGGTGGTCAAATCCAAGATATTATAACAGTTCTGTTATTTATTCTTCTATTTTCTGCATCCATTAAACGACTTCCATTCAGGAGACGATCGATGACGAAACAAAAACTTGTATAGATCTGCAATATACTGCAAAGATGAAGACGCCATAAATCACAGAAGTGAACATGCTCACTAGTCATTAATCAAATAATCAGACTTTAATATATAGTTCTTCCCACCATTTATTTATTGGAAGTCCTATTTTTAAGACTTATGCATAGTAAAATTTTTATATATTAAGGTCTTTAACAAGTCTGATACATAATCTACTTTATGAATTCAAATGAGTATTTCGAATATGTCCTAAGACCGGATAACTACTATGGCTCAAAGCAAAGATTCACATCGATAACGAAGTAAGAACATATACAAGGAAATCAGCTCCCTAATTGCGCAAAACACTTCATTCACGATCCAAAACATTTTTTTAAACTCGCTGGTCATCAAGTAAACCACAGATTGAATGTTGATGAACTGTCAAAGTGAATGGCATTTTTCAGTGTAATCGTGTTCTGCAGTAACCCGGCGGAATCAGCCAAGACCCGAGATTGAGCTTAATTTGTAGCCTTAGTTTAGTTGTTCTTAAAGATAGTTTTCGTAGAAGCACCTTCAATATCCCTTCTGCGCTATTTACGCTATTCCTCTTTGCCGCTACCCTCGTCGCAACAGCTGGTGCCACAGCGGATCGGCAAATAAACTGTTTGCTCACAGATATTAAATTAGTTTTACGACAGCTTATTGTTCGAGTTTTTGTTAATTAATTGATATGTCATTCTGTTATTAACTTTGTCGCTAGTATGGGTTATTAAAAAAGTAACTATGAACTCATAGAGTTTGTTTTGTTCTGTGATTTGTTCGATATTTATTAAATGATTAATCGTCTGCAGTTTCTTATTAAAGCCGTGTGCTGATATACAAGATAGGGCTCTCTACTTTCCAAGAAAAACCTTGTTTTAAAAAATGAACAATTTTAACATCGTAATTGTCTATTAATCGTGCAAACAGCACTGAGTTGATGGTGCTTTTACGTGTCATTATGATTTCATTCACTTGGTCATCCCAGAAAATCCTATTAAGCACTTATATCGAGCTACTGGTGAGTGGTGATGCCTTCAATCGCTGCAGCTGAATTTTCACCAAATAATTTTCTCAATATTCTCTGACATTATTCTCTACTACCAAACTAGATCAAAACCCAACTGTTCATAACACCTCAAATTACATTATAACCCAGTTTTCCTGGGAACCACACGTCAACAAACAGGGGTCAGACGCGTCGGTAAAACAGACGTCATTGTCTCAGTTGACGCGTTACTTAGCGTCTATTTGCAAACCTTTTAGCGCCCTTCGACGTAAAGTTAGAACAAACATTTAGCCCTACGCGAGCTACGGTTTGGGTAGAATGTGCGTAATTCGCGATGTGGCACTGTTGTTGGAGGATTTCTGTAGGAGTGGAAATTGATTTTACCTATGCAAAACTCATATTGGATTGGACTAACTAGAATAAAAATCGCACTTAACGCGACACATCATAAGATTATTTAGTTTCTAAGAATCTTGCATCCAATAAAATACAGGCTAATAGTCACAATGATCAGATCAAGTACAGTCGACCACACATCAGGTTATACGAAACTGTCAAAGGATTTTAAACCTTAAACGGTTGAAGGTTAAGTTCAAAATCCAATGAGAAAATTTGATATTTTATGATAACTTGACCTGCTGCTGTGTGTACCTATATGAAAAATACATGACTAAAGAAATAATGCCGTATAACAAAAGTTTTGGAGGGTGAAAAATAAAAACATTATTAACGTTTATCATAAAAATAGGTAGGTAGGTAATATAGGTACTTTTGGGTAATTCTGGGTGGATATATCTATTGGAATATTAATCCAATAAGAAAATTAATGTTCCTTTTGGACAAATGGAGTGAAAAGTTCGTTTCAAAAACTCGAGTAGGTAAATAATGTTGCAAGTTTAAATTTCTTCACGAATATTAAATAAGAGCAAAACCAGATGATAATACACTTTGTAGGTACCTAATATTTATTTCATGAGTTGCATACGAAGCCCGAGCGCCTCTTATAGTAAAGTGCGGTTCACGTTCAACCATTATTATGACGATCTATGTCAATACAATCATGTGGTTTTGTTTGTCATCATTTCTCAAAATCAAAAAGCAAAAACTGATCAAAGAGTCTTATCTTTATTGTTTTAGATCCCAATACTAAAACTGTGCACATAAGATACCGTTCAATCTTCACGAGGAAACACACAAACGTTTGGCATTTGAAGTATAGAGACGTTTTTATTTTCTTAGCGTGATAGGTCAAACAGTGGACGTGTATGGTAGCAAGTGTTGGAGCCAACGTTGGGTATGGTCGAAATGACTAGAGGGGAAAGTTTGTCACTATTGTTGGTGCAAATGTTGGGTGAAAATACAACATTGCAAAAATCCAAACCAATACACACATAGGAACCGACTATCATTAAACAATTTCTGATTTAACCAACATTTATACTAAAATTATTATTTCAATAATTCCAAAAGAATAAAATCAACTGTAATACCTTTGCATATAAAATATGTTGTGATCTGTGTTAAACATGGCTCGTATGTAGCTTATGTGCCTTTAACTTTCAACAAAAGCGCATCATGCAAAAAAAAATCTGTAAACAACGTGAACCAAATCAAACTATTGTTGTTACTAAACTAAATAAAAGCCATTACAAAAAGAAAGTTCATTGAATATAACCCATCCTTTTGTTGTACAAAAATCACGCTACTTATATTTTAAATTTATAATAATTGACAATAATAGATGTAAAAACTGTGACGAATTGACTTGAGAGTTATTTATTAACTGTCTGTGGGTCCCTTAAAAATGATGATGCGACTTATTGATAAAAAAATATACATTTAAAATGCATCATAAACTACTGATAAAGGAATAAAGTACCCTTATGCTGTAAAATATATATGAGTGTCTTCAATTGAAGGTAACGTGGCTTTTATTGGTGTTATTGAATTAAATATTTTATTTAAATAGGAGTGAGAAACGCATTCAATGATAATATAAAAAGCTATGATTTTATCGATTTAAAATTAACCTTCTACACCTTATAGTGTTTTCTGGTTTCTTGAAGAACTTTCAGCAGACACTGCAACTTTGTTCAAGTTTAAAAGTTATCAATAAACATAATTAATTCCGTCTTTCGTTCTTTTCTTTTTTGTTTTCCTTTTTTTTTTTAACGTTGCCCCACACTAGGAATTTCACCTGTATCGTGGGTGCGTTTACAAACATTTAAACTCACATACACAAACGGCCAGACCCGGAACAACTACTTGCAGGTCTTTACTGTTACCTTAACCTCATTGTGGTCAATACAAAATAAACACGAAAGACCATTCTCCAATTCCCCAGTTCCATTAACTTCTATTTCTAACCGCCCTTAAATCTCAGCCACAGCGAGCAAACACTGTCAGGTTTTCATGTCAAACCTCAATACAATTAAGTCGACGCGCTAATCCTATTCACATCACTAGCCTTCCAACCATTAGCGACTAACCCTTTTTCTACTAACACATCATCTAATTAATTAATACCGGTTTTTGTACTACAATCCAAAACAGTCGTAAGTCTGTCATTCCTAGATTGGAGTTCGTCTCAAGACGAACCCGAACGCTCGCCCACACGACGTAATTAAGCTCGAAGCAAGCTTAATGCAATCATTCAGACGATAAACAGCTGTTCGCATTTGCATTTAAAATCGATATACTACTGCCGTTTACGTGTTAAGACGTACCTTGATTGACTTGACGTCCACTATTTTTATCTGTCGTTAAAGAGTTGTTACCATAAATCTTGGTGGTTTTATCGATGGTTTGGTTATACCATTTCTCAATTAAAGCTTGGTTTTATCAGTAGGTCTATACATATATCAGCTTATCGAAATGTGTTAAGCCTGTATGAATCCTCTGATGAACAGTCGCAGGGAAGAGGAGTCATAATCATCATTTGTCTGGCAAGCAGATTGCAGTACAAATCATTGGTGATTCGGTTACACTTCAAAAATTCTCTAGTTGCCATAAACCATTACGCAACATTTAGGTAAGGACGTCGTCGACAATTATTGTATTTCAACGGAAATAGATAATGCTCATGCGCATGATTAGTGTCATGTACTGTAATAATAATAAACAACACAGTTATAAATATTAACTAATTTGAGACCCATTAACTGATAATGAGCCATTAAAAATGCACAACTAGAATCTCTAGAATCTTTCAATGAGTAATAGTAAGTACTTAATTACTTATTATGCATGACGACGTATTAGTTAAATACTTCGAGCTTGAGTATTGTGTAAATATTAACGGTAAAAGGAAGGTATTCATAGGTAATTAATTCAAATGTGTGTATTAAAGGCTATTGATTCTTGATTCAGTGATTTAAGTAGGCCCGTAGGAGACAGTTGTTCAAAGATACGATGCTTCGCATCCGATAATCAGTCGAGTGTTTCTAATCACTTCAACTGGTACAGATAAGAAAAATGCTATGAAAAGAGACCAACTGGTTTTATGCTATTTTCCGTACTTCAGTGAAAAACGGAAACTCGTTTAGCTATTTCCTGGAATAAAATATAATATGAAAAAAAATATAGTTAACTAATTAGTGATTTAATTTCTTGTGGAGAAGACAGGCAGGATGCGTAGGTAAATGCTTTAAAATTACTTGACTAAAGATAACTAACCGTCTTTCATCGTATATGTTAGAAGTTTGTGGGCAAAATAATGGTACAATAATGTCACTTATGATGACATTTCATTAATTTGAGGAAGCTTGAATGGTAAGAAATAGATGTACATTATTTATCTAAATGGATTTTAGACTATAACTTTCTGAAGATTATTTAATGTTATTGTTGTCTTTTTGTTTTTTATCTATCCTACTAAGTTTTGTATTTTCAAACTAGATAATATTTACATAATCTATAAGCTAACAGCCTTAAATAATAATTATGTACTTGTATATAAAAAACGGGAAAGATAAATAAATTAACTTTCTTCAACTGTTCTTTACTAATCTAAATCCATACCAACTTTCACACAAAACCTAGTCGAAAGCGACCAATCTATTTCAATTATGACTAAAAATCACACCATCATCCACACACGCCCGTATTCGGGTGCGATTTGTTCCGGAGCATGGCGAATGCGCCAGCGCTGTCTCTGCGCTTGCGCAATGAATGACGCCGCCTCATTAGGCCGGAACAAACTCGTGCGACCGTTTGCCCATAAGTGTGAACTTTGGGTGTTTTTAGGTGTACGAAGTGTGAATTTTATCACCGGTGTTTCTTAGTAAACTTCCATAATGAAACGTGCTTATGACGGTCAAATGAATGGCCATAATCTATGCGTTTGTTGTCGTAAGTATTGATGGGACAAAATAGTGATTAATGTCACTGAATTGGGTGGTCTTAGTTGCATTGGTAATAAACCAATAAAACCTGAGTGAAGAAAATGGAAAACAAACAATAATTAAATTAATGACTTGACACTGACAGATGCACTTAACTATCCGTATTGAAACGTATGCTAAACAATAACTTAGAGGCAAAATTAAGATTAAGTATATAAAATAAAATAAATATAAAAAAAAACTTGTTTTTGCCTCTAAGTTATTGTCCCTGTAATATTTTATGTCACTCAGAATCAGAATCAGAATCATTTATTTGCCAAAAATGTAGGTATAAAAATGACATGTTTTTTTATGTAAATTGTCCCGATACATTTTACCTTTCGGCATGCAAAATACTCATTATTAAAAATAATAAAGGAAAGAATTAACATTGATAAAATAATTGACAGCATTAACAAGTCTCTGCTCGATACACATACAATAATAAAATGTCAGACCAAAACAATGTTAACCCAATAATACAACGTCAAACTAATAATATCAAACAAATAATAAGTGCTGGCTAAGCAAATGTACTTTGTTGTTTCGCTGCAGTACAAGAAACAATAACGTTCACATCGTAGTTCGTAGTTTTCGTAGTCTCACCGTTCTCACTGTACTGACCCGATTCGGTATACCCTGGATAATACGGCTCAGAGATACAGGAAGTGACTATGTCAGTACAGATTTGTGAAAATGCTACAATAGAGATTCCATTGTTCCCTTTTCGTTGGCACATTTGACAGACTCCAGCCAGGAAGGAAGCGAATCTTGAGTAATAATGCACATCAATTTGTTTTAGTCTAAAAGCTTGCATGATTTGGGGACATTAGTATTTACTGTTCGTAGAATGCTCTCACGATTTGAAAGGGATTTTATCGTAATTACTAACCCTTTGATGCGTAAGGGTGCGACATCGTTAAACGATAGATAAGGCTTATCCGTAATTGTTGTCTTCTTCGATGAAACGAATTGGTACCTAATTCTGCCATTATGCATCTCAAATAATAAATAATGACTGTTTTTTTTATGCCACAAAATATTTGACTTATACTTAGTCCTCATTATACCTAAAATAGTTTATTTTGAATAGTTGATAGTAACTGGCAACTTAACATCAATTTCGATAATAAGTCATTATCGAAATTGAAAGACCTTGCCTGATAGGTAATTCACATTGTTTTGACAAACCAAATAATAAATATTTTAATCATGGCGCTGTTAGTAATGATAATAAACATTAATGTTAAGGCAGTGGTGACTGGGTCGTAGGTTCGAACCCAGACAGGGGCTTTACTTTGTGTAAATTATTTCATCACCACTGCTCTCAAAACGGTGAAGGAAAACATCGAGAGGAAACCGGCATGTCCTAGAACCAAACATTCGAAAGATATGTGACATCTAAGAACCTGCACTGGGCCCGCGTGGTGGATTACGGCCCACTCCCTCTCACCGAGAGGAGGCCTGTGTCCCAGCAGTGTGAACATTATAGGCTGATGATAATGATGATCATCAATTTCTCGTACTACAGAATCTAAATCTAACTAGGAAACAATTTTTTTATAAAAGTCAGTTAGAGACGCCTTCTAATTGAATAGGACGGAACAGGAATCAAAGGGAATGATTGCGTTGCCCTAAAATTTCAAGGGGATATATAGCAGAGGGTAGGATGCGATGCGTGGACGAATTCTTTTAGGGAGAGGTACCACGGAGCTAAGAAATATGCGAAGTTTAATTAAACTAGTAATAAATAAAATAAAATTCAGATTAAACACGTATTACATAAAATTCAATTTAATTTCACAATATTGCATTACAATAAAATCTCAATGCAATTAAAACAAACGAATGAGTCGGTACAAATTATAACGGTCATAGAATTAAAATTTAAATAAAATATCAAATGAAAAAATAAACGAACGAGAGGGTACGAATTATAAGGGTCACAGAATTAAAATTAAAATTGATAACCTAAATTGATTGCCTTAAGAAGTGCCTAATAAAGTTCAGGACGACTAATTGTACATTCGTTGATAAAATAGCTATAGCAGTACTAGAATTGCGACTATTAACGAAAAATCTAAATTGCATTTTGAAATGTTCACAACAATAACATTTTATCAATGAAAAGAAACACACTGATGCAATATAACATACCTAAGTTGTAGGACATGCATCTTATTCTTAATATTGCAAGTTTCATCAAAAATTTTGTTACTATTCGCACGGAGATTCGTTTTGGCTGAACTTCTAAATTGTTAGAAGTCTATAAAATATAGTGTTAATAAAACTGCTAAGGTTAGAACGTTGATGTTGAAATATTACGACGTTAGGAATGAATAATAAAACTGTAGATGTAAATCGAATAGTGCTACGAATGACTTGACTGACCGGTTGGCGTAGTTGGTAGCGACCCTGCCTTCTGAGCCGCTGGTCACGGGTTCGATCCCCGGACAAGTCAAACATTTGTGTGCATGAACACGTCTGTTTGACCTGTGTTGGGTGTATGTATATGTATATCAGTCATTAGTTTACCGTAGTACAGGCTCTGCCTAGTTCGGGACCTGAAGACCTTGCGTGGATGTTGTCTCATAAAAAAAAAATGCTTTGGTTTATGCATAAGAAAATAGGTTGATACAGCACGTAATTTGGCAAGAGTCGTTAGATGCGTTTTTCGTCTCTATAACTGTCTTCTAAATTTAGTTTTAAATGTGTCTAACATTTAAAACTAAATTATTGCAATAACCAGAGAACAGACAAGCCTTAAAAGTGACCATTTTTATTGCACAAAGTGTACAGTCGCCAGCACATCAGGTTACACAAGACTGTCAAATGATTTTAAACCTTAAAATGGTGAAGGTTAAGTTCAAAATCAAATGAGAAATTTTGACAGTTTGTGGTAATTAATCTTGGCAAGTTACGTGCACCTATGTTCGGCAAAAGAATCTTCAAGGATAATTGTACTTACTTCGTTCACTGGATTTGAGATGAATTTATTTTATTACCTTATTTGAATAATGCCTAAATATCTGCTGAGAGGGACTAGAACTTCATCCTGTCTTTGTTCAATACAATGTGAACATGTATTCTGATATTCTGAAATATTTTTTAAGAATGTAATTAATTGCAGTGATTTATAACAATTCAGTTAATTTATAAAAATGTAATATTTTTGTTTTTTTTTCTTGTTTTTTATGTGTGCAACATTAATGCACCTAGATAATATTGATGTAGTGGGGCAACACACGTTTTTTTGGTTGTTTCCGTAAAATACGTTCAGAGTAACTAACGTTTGTTTCTTCTTTAATTTAAAATAAAAATGAAATCCATATTTTACTTTCTCTCTTTGTTTTATTTCTAACAGTCTTAATTTTCCTAGCTTAGATGTCCATGCATTCTTACTTTTCATCTCCAAAGTCGACCAATAAGTACGCAAGGATATTCAAACCAATAGTAATTGCAAATTGTCAAATACATACTTTCGTAGCTCCACAACAGTTCACAACCAAACATCGTGGGTGAGATTCCGGTGCAATGATGTCATTGCTAAGATTGTGGGTAAAATTGCTTCGTGTAATTTGTGGACGGGGGCTCGACAGATCCATCTTGTGATGTCAGGGTGCAAGGTGCAAGGGATCGTGCTTTCGTTAATAAGTTAGGTTCTAGAGATTAGAGGTAATTGGCTGGAAAACTATTGGCATTTAGCGATCGAAGGAATTTGGTGAAAGTTTCGTCTTTTGTTTTAGTTTGAACCTCAAACTTTAGATCGAATTTTAGTAAAAGAATTGTACGTAGGTATACCTTTTCAAACTCAAACTCAAAGCATTTATTTCAATTAAACCATTTACAGGCACTTTTGAATTGTCAAGTAGTCGGTCAGTCAGAAATATGAAGCCAGTTGCCCATTCCAAAGCGCAGTAGGTACGTATGGAGATGAACGGGCAAGAAACTCCATGGACACTCTTTTAAATTATATTGTTACATAAATATTAGTTACATCATGAATGTTGAATATAGGTATAATTATATGTGAGAACGATGTAAATAAGACGTACACGTTGAGTGTCCAGTGTCAAATCATTGTATTTTGATCCAAGACTTTTCATAAAGAACACGTTACCCAATTATTTATTTCTAGATCAATCTTGACTGAAACTTTAGAAATTTTAATGACGGTAAACGTGTTCTTGCGTAATGATGCTACGTACACTGTGCGACTGAACGTTGACCTTTTAAAGGAAAACGGGAAAACTTAGACATTTCCGTCAAAATTTTTCCAACTGTCACACCTTTTGTTTCTTTGTTTTTGTAAGAAACTAAGAAAGTAACGGTATCTTCACACGAGAACTTGCAGTTATGACCAGAGATCGGATATTCGGATGCATATTTACTTAAAGGTAATTTTAGATATGAAAGCATGGAAACCGCTTCAAAATAGATTTTTTGTAAAAAAAAAAAACCGGGATGCCAGGAACGCCGGGAATGCATAACTAGTTGGGTGTATAGTTTGGAAGCGCGTCCTAAAAATATTTATTTTAAAAGAATACCTAGGTATTTCAATATTCTACATGAATTATTCTAAATATATGTAGTCCGTCATCTTGACGTTGTTTGCTATGGCAGTTTGGTATCTACCAAACCTACTTTAAAATATTAGGTAGGTGATATTGTATCCGATTTTATAGTCTGAAAAAAAAACCCGGAATCGCGGGATTTTAATGATCGATACAAAACTGCATTTCATATTTAAAGCCAACATTTGAAAGTAAGTAAATATACATCCGATTCTATATTAAGAAACCTAAATTTGTCGATCCCGGAACAGCGGGATTTTTTCGATACAAAAGCGCGTTCCATATTATTATTATTATATTCTTTATTTTTCGGACAACAGTGATCCATCGTGTTAGTAAGCAATACAAAACGACTTATTTCTAGTGTTAGTAGCTGAAATACAATAGAGAATATAGAGTAAATAGTATTGTGATAAGGACATCCTCAGATTAATGTTCAGTGATTGTCCTTCTCACAAAACTTTTAATAATCGGAGAGTTGATACTCTCCGCCATAGTTTTAGCCAACATCTCAAATTTAGGTGAATATGTATCTGAATAGCCGATCTCTAGTTATGACATACACTTGCGTGCAAAAAAATTGATCCACCCCGTTCTCTTCCATTTGAAACAAGATAATTTAACAATAGCTTAATGTATTGTGTACTAAAATCTACCAGAATGTATGTAAATTACGTCTATGAAAAAATAATCAAAACAGATTAATTCGTTTTTGAGAAAATCGCGAGCTTAAAAAACATAATATGGGTCGAATAGAGATCCTCCTTTTTTTGTCGGTTACAAATTAAAGTTAAATGATCAATTATCGAAAAGGAATAAACAAAATTAAGCTAATGTCAACTTCACTGACAAAAAAAGTCACGCAGTTTTTCCAAGCATTAGTGAGTGATAAGTACATCTGAAGATTCGAATCGATCTTGTCAAGAATACTGCTTTTATCAAAGTATGGTATGTGTAAATAAACTTTATCTTACCTACCTTCACCCAATATAAAATAATTAAAATGTACGTTATCATTTTTCAGATATTGTCTCTCCATAAGAGAGCATGGGGTGGGCCAATTTTTTGCACGCAAGTGTATGTTGAGTAACACTGAGTCGCCTCCACCTAGTATAGAAAGGGTGTCAACACACTCAACGATTTAAGGGCAGGGATGTCCTTTTGCACTGTTTTATGAATATTTATCGATAAGTAAATCGACTGTCTCGATTTTAGAAGTAACATTCTAAGACGTAACGATTTATAATATTCGATTAAAATCTTGAAAGGGAAAGAGTATACAAGTAGTTACATTTCATCTTTATCTCCGCACATGTTAGAAGGGTTGCTATGAACATAAATGGAAGCCACTTCAAAGCACTCCCACCGACAAAGTAAACACTTATTTTATACATGGCCGTTTTTATGAGAACTCGGCTTTGTGATCTCTCTAAGAGCTTAGGAAACGATACCAATGTTTTAGTAGAATCATTCAATACAGATGTATTTAGGTTAATTTTAAAAATGACCTCCTTGAGGATACGGTTTCCTAGTACCTCGGGTTACCTGATTTCTCTAATTGATTTCCGTGGTTTTTGGTACAGCTTCATGTTTCAACATAGAAATAAACTAATCAATTATGTACCGCTATGTTTTAATATTTCATTTGTCGTCTTTAATCGTGTGTATGAAATGTGATTTTCAATCGTAAAATAAGATTATGAAAGTAAAGTACCATCAAATTACCACACCGTTATTGAGTGTGTGTGAACAAATAACATAAAACTCATATAAATAACTTATAAAAATATATGCACTGTTAATACGTGGGCATGAAAACTACATATAAAAGTTAATATGTTAACCCAAATAAAGACTTGTACAACTTTATTCCAACCACATGCAATATAGAAACCAGTATACAATGGTATTATATAGTAGGGATGGGCCGAATTTTCGTTTTATATTCGGTATTCGGCGGGTTTACCGAATATTCGGCAAAGTACTACTCAAAGTTTTTACTGTATTGAGCCGTGTATGATTGATCATGAGTCGAGTGTTAAGAGCGTTTATACCTTATGAGTGGCAACGTCGCAATTTAGTGTCATATTTCGTGGTTTTCAATTTTCATCATTTAATCGGAGCTATATTTTAAAAATCTGTTTAATAATAATAATACATTTATTTATTCAGATAACTTTGATCAATACATGAGACTTTAAACTAGTACAATTAACTTTTTAGAATTACGTGAAAGTGTTTAAAAAGTAAGTAACCGTAATGCTTACAGTTATTTTACAATGAAAATAACGCCCTGCAAGTTTCCAATGTATTATTTGCATATAAATAGAACTGTAAACGCTACGATTTCTTACCTTTTACACAGTTTTCACATAATTCTAAAAAGTTAATTAAACAGATTTTTAAAATATAGCTCCGATTAAATGATAAAAATTGAAAACCACGAAATATGACACTAAATTGCGACGTTGTCACTCATAAGGTATAAACGCTCTTAAGTGTTATATTTTTTGGAAGTTAAACAAGATGGATATTAAAAACAAAATATAAGTACGCATAGCTGTTTTGGGATTAAGCTACAGTGAACTTTTTATAATAAAATAATATATTAAAACCAGGTCTTTACTGTAAGAAATTAACCAAGTTTTTTGTTTTTATCAATATTTCTAGTTTCCTTCTACTTGAGGGGCAATTCCCGTATTTTTAAGAAAGTTCGCATTCTAATCTCAGTGTCAATCTGTCAAAAATTGTATAGCGTTTACCTAAATTTTTGACATTAGACTGTCGCTGAGATGAGATTGCGACTTGATTTTGAACGTTTTTAATTACGAGAATTGGCCTTATGTATTGTTTACGTAAGGGAATCAAAAATGCCGAATATTCGGGTCATCCCTATTTATAGTGCTTAAGATATTTAATAGACCAAAAGTGTCCATAAAATTGTGTATCGAATGCTGCGCTCAAATTTTTTGCAGCAATCGGCGTGCCCACGCGTTTATTAAACTCCCCTTAAATATTCTGATCCATTGTAAGTCCTCGCGTATGGACATTTCAACTTTTTACGGTGCTACCAAACAAAGCTTATTTTCGAGTGTTATAAGAAACGGGACGGTTTATTTAGCCATTGTTGGTGAACCATTTATCTCTTTAATTTATGGGGTAGCGTCGCAAATCGTGGACATATTTGTGTTGAAGTCAGCAGCTCAAGCAGTTGCATTGTTATGCGTAGGTAGCTGTTTAGAGCATAAAACCTAAAAAGGTTTTTAGTGTAACTCATTTTATTTTGAAACATAAAACATGAATTGAAATACTTTTCGCCTTAGCTTTCTAAGGGTGATCTGCGTTTGACTTATTCATAAAGCGAAAAAATATGCTACGGTCTGGCTACTTTTGTTATTTGAATAATTAGTACTCGAAGCCTTATTTCAAATTCATTTTTTGTTTTGTGAATTTTAATAGAATATTAATTCATTAGTATACAATTATAGCCAAAAAACTGAAATTAATAAGAACTTATTTTGATTAGCTAAGTAGGTAAACTATGCATAAATAAAAATCTGCGTATATATGATTAAAAATACATAAAAAAAATATTGACTACTACGCAGAAGCACATGTTTGCACTCACGGGAGTGATCCACAAAAAGCTTTAATTGGCATGCACAAATTAATGATGAATGAAAGGACGATCCTACAAAACGTCTCCAAAAATTCAACCAACCACGTTGCCACGGTCGAATTCCCAGAAATTACGCATTCTAGACTTCTATACTTATTCGCAGCGGGTGCCCTTTTGTAGATATTGTGTACCACAGCACCACTACTGGCCACCAGGATTCGTCACAAACCGTAACATTATTAACCATTGTTTGAGCTTCGTTATGTACAAAGTAATTTTCTCTGGTTGAATTGTTGCACTTGTGCTGCACGGTAATAAAAACATTTATCAAGCTCATTCGGCGGGAGTAGGTGTTAACTTGTTGAACAAAGACCACCTCGGCTACTTGCCTCTGCCATTGCTTCTGTTTGTGAACAATTAGCCGGACGTGACTCATTGCTGTGATACTCGAATTGTCTCGGTTCTGTGGTCTTGTGAGGAGCAGTTGTAGTGTTTACTTGGATGGGCAAAGTCATACATTGCACCTACGCTAAGCTCGTTGGGTTCTTCCGGGTTGCTCCGGTGTGAAGGATCCATGCTACCCACGAGAAGAGGCAAGGTAGCCACTGTGCCCCTTGGCATATCTTTAGAAGATTAGATTACAAGGATTAGCTGGTGCACTTTTTCGTGGCCAATTTTCACGCGACCCTTGATTTTTAGCATATTCTGTTTTGTAGTGTGCATTTTGTAGCTAATATTTATTCCCTTTATTGAAAAGTTATTACCGGCAAGTTAACAACCGTGAACATTTTCCTTCGCTTAAGTTCCTTTATCCTTCTCAGTTACGAGTAAGTGTTATGGCATTCTATTTCGGAATGTTTCTCTGTTGGTCATATTAGTTTAACTGAACCACATTTAGAATCTTAATAACTTTCTGTCGCTTTTATGATGCTTTAGCGACCTGTACTGTTAAGCTTGGTAATTTTCTGAGCTGAAATTGGTGTTTGAGCACAGAGAAATTATAAATCCGCCAAGTTTATTGTTGAAAGAATTCCGACTACAATGATATATCCAGCTATCATATAGTTATGTCTTACGACGTCGTCGGCGTTGAATTTCTTGCTCCCCCGCCCCACCCCGTGGCATTGCATCGCCTGCGCGCGCTATCACTTCGTTTTCGCTTAGCGTTCTTTCTGTTTTTTTTTTTCTTTTTGGTCGGCTCCTAGGGGTCCTTTCGTGATTTTAAATGGCTTGTAGCCTTCCTCAAGAGTTGGGCTATCAAATGCAAAAAGGATTTTACAAATCCGACCGGTACTTCCAGATAATACTCCTACATACAAACAAACAAATAAATTTATCTCTGTTTAATATTACTGTATTTTTTTTTAAATATATTTTTTTTATAATCTTTTTTTATTTGAAAGAGTTATATCTCTTAGTGATAATGTCACCCCCGTAACAGAAAACATTCAACAACTTAAAACTAAACAATGGGTAGGTAATAAACAGTCATTATTATAATTATGACCTATTTAATAGTGTTGTCCCTATTCGTTTTGGTAAATAACCAACAACAGTCGACACCACATCCTAGCCTCCTCCGACAAAGGGGACGCTAGGTTGCTGTTACATACATGTAGTACCGGTCACATTCCATCAGCACGTGGTAAATATCTTCAATCACCCCACAAATTATTATTATAAATGATAAATGATTTTATTTCCGTGAGTAGGTTTGTACAAACACTTTTACACGTCAATCATATTTTTGTAAACTAGATGTGGCCGGCGTTTCTTATCTGACTATTCTGAGAAAAAAGGCCGAAACAAATTCAGAGGTCACAGTCTCTTTTAAAGTCCAGAAACAATCTTGGTTAGATCATGTGAAGACAAGTAGATCGGTGTCTGTAATGGTCTTTTGAGGAAAGAACCACACAGATTGAGTGGACCTGTCCAGCCAGTGCACGCATTTGCCAGTAACCATGCAGCTCAAGTCACACAGTTAAGTATAGACTGTACGTGTACAAAGTGGCGCGTACCTCATCACATTAAATTATACTACGTAATACTACATGGTATATTTAGACGATATTCAAAATTTGAATGAAATCCATTCACTAAAAAAATCTGCTGTTCCATACATTTTGTCGAGATTTTTTTGTCCTTTTTTTGTCAGTCCTTGCAGATGTGATAAGGTACGCGCCACTTTGTATAAGCATAACTTATGGATATTTAATGAAACGTTTTCTATATCATCTTATACACATTAATTTGTGAATGTGTTCATATTCGTGAAAAATTTCAACGATTTCGGCCGTCATATTTTCCAAATGTCTAAAGGTTTTTTGTCATCGAAATTGTTATTGTTACTCCCACTCTTTCGTTTATTTATTTTGACTTTGTAAGTACAAGTGTGGTCTACCTACTGTACTGATAACTTCTGAACATTCCGGTGTACTGCCCATTCAGGGCATGTTAATTAACGCATCAGTAATGCGAACACAGTTAATCTGGTGATATCGATAGATATCTCCGTAATTGGACCAGTACATGTGAACCAATAATCATTGAACAATTTCTCACATTTCAGATTTTAGGAGACCATGATAATAAAACTTGTAGTCATAAATGCTAGTTAGATAGTGTGTTGAAAACATAATACAACATATATCTCTAAAAAAAATATTTTAACGATTAAAAACCATACTAATGTAATTATTCTGTTTTTTTTTTTCAGATCGTTCTTCAAGCTACGTATTAACGTGTTTTATTTTTTTAGTCCAATCACCAGTCTCTTAAAGAGTATAATTGATTGCTAAATAAAGTTTTACGAAATTAATTTCACATTTCACTTATATTTTTTTCATTTTAAGTATCATCACAACGGTAATGTTTTCTCACTTTTTGTCTTTTATTCGAGTATTGACGTACATTTATTTGTCCTTATATTTATATATAATAAGCATATATATATATATATTATATTATATTTGTAATCATAATAGGTTTATGCGTGTCTTTAGATTTAAAAATATTTATTCCAAAATTTTCATTGTAAATTGCACCTACCACTATTTGTCTCTGCATCACCCAAAGGTTGACTGGTAGAAAATGCCTATGACATTAAGTCCACCTCTGCACATTATAAATACATTTCTAACGTGCCTCATTTAGCAGAAAGGTGACCTCACATTCAACATAAACCACGATTAATTTCTGTACTGCAATTTGATATACAGAAATTTAACGATCGCACTGGGTAATTCACCCACTTTCTTAGCTAGGCATAAAGGCGGGCAAATAAAAGTGAATGCACTAAACGTAACACAAGTCTCTTGGCAATTACACCGGTCACGCCTATATAACTTTTAATTAATCGGTGAATTACACACGTACAAGAACTTTATGCGAATATCGGAGCTGTTGTCGCTGGAGCTTGTCGCGTACTGGTTTACGATGGCGCGTTTCCATTGAGGTTTGTTAGACGATACGATATTTTTTTTGTATTAGGTACATGTAATGTAATAAATGCCAGTATTAACTGTTTATTTTTGTAGATATTTCAAAAGGGATGACGAAGAAAATAATGTGTTTGCGGTCACAAAGTTCATTGACGATTTGAGTATGCTACTGGGCCCCCCGTCACCTGAATAATGTTTTTTACTTGAGCAGTAACTTATACAGAATATAACTTGTGAAGTTGCACACCTTAAATAATTTTATAATTTTTATTATCGATTAATGGATTATAATAAAAAAATCCTGAACTTCACATGGTTAATCTTGAAAGGAAGGATGATTTGAAGGCGGCAGAGTTAGTATCTTGAACTCTACTTACATGTCACTCTCATTCCGTCTTGAGTGCAATCCAAAAACACGATACGAAAATTTTGATATGGGTCCCAATGCCGCACGATACGGCAAAAAGGCAAAAGCAAATACCCCTTTCCCGTACCGTATAACAGTGGGACTCAAACCAATAACTTTCAGCGTGCAGTTGGTACGTGTCGATGATAGTTAGTTACAAGCTATGTCAATGACGGCTTCATTCCCCGCCTCAACTCTTATTTCCGCTTATTTAACACGAATTTTAATGCGTTTTTACGTCTAACCGGACTGCGTTTGCGGAACTGATGTACGCATTGATATCTGAGTTTCCGATGTAGGTTTTATGACTGGATTGTAGTAGGACAGTGTAAGCATTCATGGCTGTATCCTGTCACTGATTGTTAGTAATGATAGCTGTAAAATGTCTGATTTTATTGATGGTTTGCCGAATTTTTATTATATTAGTTTTCTTGTTCTTCTTTTCTTTTCTTATTCTCTTTTATATGGTGATTTTATTTTGCAATTTTATTTTTTATTTTGCGAGAATATGTTTTGACCGAGCTTACAGTATCGATAGTATTTATCTTCCATCTATCTCCATCAGAATACAAAGTAACTCGGTACCTATTCACTTAATCATGTTATTTTTTTCTTGATGAGTTTTAGAGAGCTTTGACAAGAGTAGGTATAGGTTTACTTTCTACAATGATGGATAACTCTTAATCTACAATATTCAAAAATACTGTTAAAATGTTTGGGAGAGCTATTTCAAACCGCTATCAATTACATCGATTCGTTCGAGACTACAATTAGTAAGGAATGCCCATTAACAGTCATAGCTGATGTTTTGGTAGTATTTGAAGTAAACATACACCGGTAATATGTGAAATAGACAGGCTTTCTTCTAATATCCCTGCTACTATAACTGCATTTGGGCTGATTTTGGAAATACACGACAAAAGCTTATACATCCTTAATTTTGAAGTTTGAATTTATTTACGAATTAAGTATTTTCTTTTTCTTTTCTAGTGAGAACGTTGCAAGAAAGAACGGAAATGATTGCTAAAGTTTTGTAGGTAGGTACTAGGTAGTCATAAATCATAACTCAAGTACCTGAAACACTATTGAAACCATGGGACCTAGGCTTTATAGCCTAGTAATATTGTTACCAAGCCTAGTTAAACTAGCTTTTAATCAACAAGGTATAATATTTTACTGTGCTCATGTAGTTAATTAGTTCTGTTGATCCGGAAATTAAAAGTCATCAAATGTGAGTCGGGAACAATGAAGGAATTCACGTTGATTATACACGGTGACATTTGAATCACAGTTTTGCTAGAACAAACGTTGTTCAGACCATGGTCTACAACCATTCTATAGCATCCAATAGAAAAAAAAACGTTATTGGTTTTCGAAAAAAAAACAAATAAGGCAATGTTAAAAATGTCGGGATTATCGTTACACCCTACAACACAGACACTGCGGCTGCGACGCGTTGCGCTCGCGTCTTGAATGCAATATCGCTACCGTGATGAGTACTTTGATGTTACGGTTAATGTTTCAAACATTATTACACGTTTGAGCAACATAAGACTAATTTGAGAACTCCTAGATTAGTTTGTTTGAATAACATATTTGATGCTGTAGAATAGTAGTAGACCATGGTCTGAACAACGTTTGTTCTAGCAAAACTGTGATTCAAATGTCACCGTGTTAAGAAAGGCGAGAATTATGTTCGAAAAGTTTTACATAAGTAACTATTAATTAGTTATTGTAAATTAACGCTATGACAAATATATGAATGCCAGTGACCGTAGCTAATGAGATAAAGGGCAAAGACGTATTTATTATTTCCAAATGTCAACCTTAACTCATTGCGTACCTATACGCTAATCGATAACACACAAACAGGCGCGACACGCGACGCGAATCGCACGACCGGCGGCGGCGGTGCCTTTGCGTCGTGTCGCGTGTCGCATCTGTTTGAAGGAGCCTTTAATCACAAAGACTATTCAGGCCGAATGCTCGTCATGGGGTCACAAGGCTAGATGACACTAAAAGCAAGGATATGCATTACTGTGCTCGTGGTATAAACAAACCAGTTAGTTACTTACCGACCCTATCTATATCAGGAAAGTTGGTTCATATCATGGGTCCGTCAATAATACGATCGAGGCGCAACGTCTAACAATCAAATGTTGGCTTAGACCAGACTTTATATGACCTGAATGAATGGTTTTAGTAATGGTATTTATTTACATTATTTTTAAATGGTTATTGAATTATTTATTTATCAAACACTTTCATTTGTATATTTTGCGTATGATGATTGTGAGGTACTTAAGTACTATTGAATGGCATTTTATGAGTGACCTGGGGCCGTACTATGACGTGTTAATTCCATCATTGTTCCAGCGTGGAAGAGAGACGGAGCTATACATGACCGATAGCACTATCTCTTTTTCTCAACGGAATCATGATGGCGTTAACAGCTCATAGTACGGCCCCTGTACCTAATTATAATAATAATTATTAAATAAACTAGACTAAACGAATCCCATGACACAGCGGCGATTAGTTTTACAATCACCAGCTTGATGAGCAACCTTCTTTACGAAGCTGCACTGTTATCGTACGAATACAGTGCAGTTTCATAATAGTTATATATGCAACTGTGGTATAATAAGAGGTATTAAAACTCGAATGTGGGTTTATCACACGAAGCGAAGCCAAGTGTGATAATAGTATCACATGAGTGTTTTAATACCTAATTATGTACAGTTGCAGACAAGACTTTATCTACACCCATGATATGAATCCTCTATAAAAGATTCTGAAACCATAGGGTGTTGTACAGTGTTGTAAGAACCCTATGTAAAGTTTAAGTTTATTTTATTTTATTAGTAGCTGTGTTAGTAAATCGCGCGTGCATATAACAATGTTATTTATTTGAAATTCATAAAGATACCACGAATTGAGTAGTGAGAATGTGGCTGTTTAATGAGTAAGGAAGGGATCGAGTTTGAGTTGCATAATGAAATTTAGTACAACATTATAACATTCGTTTGGATGATATAATGGTTACTATGACACTGGTTATTTTAATGTTGGTAATAAGCTAACTGTTTCAGAAAATTTTATAGAGGATTTATAGCATGGCAGCTTCAAAAGACTTAAATACTTTCAAAAAATCCCTCCATAGGTTTCTGATACAGAAAGCATATTACACTATAAATGAATATTTAGATGAAAAATAAAATCTGTAATAAGTTTCTCAGATTTATTTATTACCTACTTACTTTAGTTATCAAGTTTAATTAATAATTTTTGTTACCTCAATTTGTTATTATTTTGTTTATGTTAATTTTATTACTAAAGATTTAAGATGGTTACTTAGCATTATATAAAAATATATAGGCTATTATTACCTGTATACCTATTACCAACTGTGTAGTAATATTTGTACGCCTTGCAAGGCAGCACATAGTGACTCAATATTTTTCTATTTTTATAACATCGTGTACTACTACATTATACCTATGTGTCCAAATAAATAAAATTGAATTTGAATTTGAATGTAGCTATAGAAGGTTTCAGTTCTGCTCATCTTTTGCATGCAGAATCACAGAACCAGCCATTTCGCTTGTAAGATATAAAAAGCCACGGTGAACCATCACGAGAACGTAAAGTTAGGCTGAGTTAAATTCACATTCAGTATTTTGTGCTGCGATCCAAATCACAGTTCTGACTATTGTGTCGCGTGAGTCGTGGACCAGCCATTATAATATTTAAATTTTATAATATTTAACTTTTCCGTGAACTTGCAAGATTGTGGGCGGATCTGTGATTTTAGATACAAGTATGTCGTGAAGCTTAATGGGTTGTTTGTAGTGGAATTTACTGCTATGTTAGTTTCGTTGAATATTGCTAGAGTTTCTGTTCTCAAAATCACCTCTAGATTAGGCGTGACTGGTAAACACGAGAATTTTCTTCGTCGTCTACAATGATTGGTTTTTAGGCTATTTTACATATACATACGTAAACTCACGCCTTCTTCCCATCAAATGCTACCTGCTTCGATTCTTACATGCTCCTTTAGGCTATTTTGTCTTGGTTATTTCGCTGGACTATAAAATATACAACGTAAAGGATGCGCTTTACGTCGTTGAAATATGCCTCCCATTATCTCGTGTATCTTAAGCCGGAGCAGTTCGTGTCGATTAATTAAAACCAGCCATAAAGCTAAAACATAATTAACAGCTACTAAGAGAAAACATTTTGATTACCACTCCGCCACTATTTTATTACTTCTACTCTTGCATCAGGAAATATATGGCCAACAGAATAAATAAAACTAGCCGTTTTACTTATTAGGTTTACGCATTTTTGTTACGGCTCACGCAGACAGGCCCGAAGCGACGACGGTGTGACGCGGCTCTGGTGGTACAATTTCTATGAAAATTTCACTTTTCTTTTTCTTAACTTCATCTTCTGTCCTGTTATCTGAGCACTTGATTACGTTATGACTGTGTCTGAATGTTGAGGCAAACATAATAGATATATAAACGTTTTGTCATCGATACGCTGAGAAGAAGATGGAGATCTATCAGCCGGCCCTATCAGAATACCAGCGCTGCGGTATTTGTTTGTTTTTCCAATATCGCAGCATCATGCTGAGATAGGAGCTTTTTTGGCCTCGCACAGGTCTTCTCTTTATTCTTTTTTTTTTATTGTTTTCATGATTTTGTTAGATTTAATGTTCTTTTTTTGTTTTATTTTCTTTTAATATTATTTGTATTTCCTGTGCGTGTCCCAAATAAAATATTTTTCTTTCTTTATTTCTTTCTTTAAATTGTTCTACTGGAGTCGCGTCGCGCCTGTCTGCGGGAGCCTTTATGCGGCTGACTCCGGGCGTGAACCAAGCGCCTTCTCGGCCAAAGGCTCCATTCAAGCAGCAATTCATTTATTCGTAATGTAAATGTTATAGAAAATTTATGTAAATTCATATTATTACATTACGCCCGATAGCAATTTACTGGCTGTATAAATATGAAAGCCGCATACCGAGTGGATATTTACGCGTCTAATATGAAGTAAACTCTTTTGTTACATTGTCGAATTGTAGAAAGTCTCGTGTAGGATAATATAAATGATTTTTATTCCAATGTCGTTTATCATAGGTAATTTGTTTTCTTTGTGATGTTTTATTGCAACCGGAGTTTATAAATTTGTCTCTGTAGCGTACTTTGTATAGGATATACACGTATACTGATAGAAGATGTACTTACTGTTGGATTGCTTGTGATGCAAATCGACCCTTCAGTTTGGACAGGCAAACTGGTTGCAGTGGCTGCTTACGAAAGTTGAAGATATTGTTAACCAGTGGCTGGTACAGTAGTCCCAGTGTATTGCATACAATAGGATCTGTGTTCAAGAGTAAGTAAAAATTCGTTCCAAGTAGAAGCTGAATATGCAGGTTCCCTACGTGCTATGATTTTGATATATCGGTCGTCAGATGTCATCTAAGTACCTAGTGGTTAGATTAATATTTAGTGCTTTAAAATTGTTTCCAGCGTGTATGAGTCGGACGAGTTGTCACTTATCTAAACGATAAGGTACAGCTGACTCCGCGAACTTCGTACAGCCTAACATATTTTTTTTTTAAATTTTACTCTCCATTTGAACCATCCTCGTACTTACTTCAAGGAATATTCTAAAAAAAGAATTATCAAAATCGGTCCATCCGTTCTTGAGTTATAAAATTACAACGAAAGTGGCATTGATTTTTATAGATTATAGATGTAATGTAAGTCAGATTGGCAATGATCCAATACTCAATACTCAATCATTTATTGTATTCCACGATGTTAAGCTTAGGTGGTAAGTAAACATTTGTTGTAACAATCGCGGACAATGTCGGGCACAGCAAAAGAAAAATTTGAAGGAAGAGGACTTATTTATACATGCAAAATAACTTATTCTAAGTAAAATTTAAGGTAACATTTTATGAATTATTAATTTAATCTAAAATGTTATTATTCATTTATATGTATTATTATGTCTGCTCTATGCATTTGTCAATTAAATATTCATATATGCATAGCATAAAATTTTTATGTACCTAGTATTTTTTTTTTTTGTTAATTTGTAAAAAAGTAACCTTTTTGTAATGTTTGAGTACCACGGGTAGTTTGTTATACATTTTTATCGACATAACCAGTCGAGTGCATTTTTAATCGGGATTTTGGTAGGTTTAGTCGTGTTTTGTGTCGAATCCATGTAAGTATTAGTTATTTGTTTAGAATTCACTTCAGGATATATAAAGAAGACGGCTGGGAGCGTTACTCTGTTCAACCCACTGTCTATATACCTAAGCATTCGTTTTCAATAACAATGATAATTATTATAAACTAGCCGAAAGATTCAAAGGCCAGGAGACAGAGTGGTTATCTATCAAATATGGGCAACTGGCTTCATCTTTCTGACTGACGGACCACTTGAAAATTCAAAACTGCCTGTACATGCTTTGAGTTTGAGTTTGAATAATAGGGCATATTATTAGACAAAAGCAAATAGTGCCGACACTAAACAAGAGATAATACAAACTATAGACGATATAATGGACTTTGTAGTATGTAAAGCAAACATTGATGATATCAGGTGTAACAAAATATGTATTTGCTTTTAGATTATTCGTTGTAATTATGTAGAAATTGCTAGCGTAAATATTTATTTTCCACAAGTTGGTGTGGTGTAAATAATTAATTAATCAGATACGTATAATAATTTAGGTAAGATATTAAAATCCCTCGGGACTGTCTCATTCATAGATATTTTAATATTTCTGTGGTCTCATTGGTCTAGTAGAAGTAAACGCGGAGTATGAGGTCCTGGATTCCAATTCCCGGGTCGGGCAAAGTGTTATTTTTAGTTTTTTATTTAATATGGGTTTTTGCTAGGTCAGTGATGCCAGTGACAGAGTCGACGTTGGAGTAAGCTTACCCAGAAGAAGTCTGTTCACTCTCACTTTGAAGAGATTAGGGTTGTATGCGTTCGGAAACACAGACGCTGGTAGCGAGTTCCATTCTATATTGGGTTTTTCTATCCGGAATTTTTCAGTAGCAGCGCGGAGTCCAGCTTTGTGCCTGGTGGATGTAAATAGGCTAGCCCCCTATTGCATGGGACTCAAATATAACTGGCAAAATGTGGGCGTTCTATAGGTAGGTACACCTCTGCCTATCCGGAGAATAAGTATAGGCGTGATTTATGTTATTAAAATCTCTCAAGTCGGAGGAACAATTAAAGAGGTACATTATCAGAAATCTTCTGAGTCAAAATCACAATCAAAATATTTTATTCCACATAAACCTACATGGGCACTTATGCAACGTCAGAAGCTAGGTGCACGGTTCCCATTGGTCGTTTCCTATGGAGAAGAGCCAACTAGAAACTCAGCGGTTACACTTTTAAAAATAATTGGCTTTTACAATGTTTTAAAATTACACTGTTTATAAGTATGAGAGGACAGTGTAGGCCTGTCATCAGGTACCTACCTGGTAATTTAGAAATATAGAATATATAATAGATAGATAATGCGGTCTACAAATCTTAAGTTTACAAGTTAGGCCTACAACGTTCTCACATTAAAAAAATACAAAGAATCTTTAAATAAGATAAATTCAATAATAAAAAATAAAACCCTATTTAAACCAAATGACATTAGCAAGCATATCCGGCTTCAATAATGGCGAGGCATCAAACAATAAAGGAAAGAAACATTGTTTATGCTGCACAAATAACTGTTAACGTGATACAATTTTTGCACATTTTGAACATAATTACGGAATCTGCTGCTGTAAAAGAATCAATTAAAACATACTTGTTTATGAGCTGCCTATTTCTTCTTCTTGGCGAGTCAATTGCAATCTATATAGAGTCTGTCCAGAATTTGGCTACGAGGTTAGCACCTTCTGTAGCTCCCAACAGTTCCTGTAACGTACAGAGCACAGGACATGATCGACACGATGTTAAATGTCCCATTGTTTGTGGAACAGCACCATATTTGAGTCCAGGGCGGAGTCATTTGTGAATTCCACCTGAGCAGGTTTGCCAGTAGGCGAATCTTTAGTAAAAGATAAATAAATGAACAGAAAATAATATTTTTTACACATTCATTTATCAACGTCGATCCTCATTATCATGATTAATTTGAAGATACGTTACAGACTTCCCAAAACAATATTGATGAAATATTATTTTCGTAAAAAATAGAATACTGTATTTAGCTGACACAAACAATGTCTTAGGAGAGTAATATCCGACATAATGTAGCCAAACAGATTTGATTGATGATGTTTTGATAAAGGTCAACGTTTCAGGGTTACGTTTTTACAAGGTTTGATAGAACATTATAAATGGGTAATAGGGTTTGCGAGTGTTTTTCAGCTGTTTTTGTAAGCTCCTAATCAATTTAATAGGAACTGGAATGAAATTACGGAGAGAGATAAATGATTTTATTTCTGTAAGTAGGTTTGTACAAACACTTTTACACGTCAAATAGACGACGACGTCGTCTGTTTTTAATATTTCTGTGTTATGTACCTACATAGTTTCTGGGCGATTCATTCGGGTAACTATCAATTATTTTTCAGACATACTTGATCTCCTGTTGAGGTGAACTAAGAAGACCTACGACGCTAAGATATTCTATACCATAGAAATATTGTGTTTGACTTATAGTCGATAGAATGCGTTTTGATTGAATACAACAATCTACCGACTTAATCATAATCATGAAGGTTAAAAAAATATCTCCTAAAAATCCAAGTCAATAAGATTTTTTAAACTTTTATCACTTCGGTGCGCTATTGTATATTTTCTTAACTTCATTGCATAAAATTCAAACCGTGCCAATTGCCTAATACATAATTCTGGACGACTCTCGATTCGCCCACAAATAAATTAACTTTATGCCAATGGCCTACAGAAAATAATATATTATTTAAAAGTGTCGATTCGCCCGTTTAGGGCGAGTAAATTCGTGCGAATCAACAAATGAGCCATAAATTCAAGCCAACTCTGCAATCGGATGGGAAATCTCTTGTAAATCTTTTTCCAATAAGCTTCTACGTAATATTTCTAACTGTACCTACCAGAGCGCTAACAAAATTAAATTATCACGTGTGTCTTACCAACCAGATAAAGTAAACCAAGGAGAATCATCATAAAGTCACCATTTGTTGTTACATTGATATCAATTCGCGGAAAAACCGTGAGTGAGATAACAATGACCAAGACAAATGAACTAAAGTGAACTCTTGTTTTGAAATAACGTTTTCATTGTCTTATTTCGTTAGGCTTTTGTTCCACAAAGTAGTGGGCGAACAAAATTCTAATCTTTTAAACGGTGCAAGTTTTCGTTTTTTTTTTTGTGACATATGGTACCTATGTCGCAGGCAATTAAATCGCACCGTGTAAATCAGGTTTAACAGCCAGCACCATAACTCAAGTAGAAAGTTGAACCTTGGTTTTCTTCTCGTCCATAGCATTCGCTTGACCGAAGCATCTTATAGTTCTTAATTTAAAATTGTTGGTAAACTTCTGATAATCCAAAATTGCTTCTACATAATTGGATAATTCGTGTTCAAATTTATAATTTGGAAACTATCGTCGTTTATTTTATTTACATATTCAATTGAAATGCCTCCGTTACATAGCCTCCCACTCAATTGGCTCTTTAACTTGTTTATGATTTTAAAGCGACTATTATATGAAAAATAAACAAACTCGGGACCAGTCGGTCTATTTTGATATAATCTCACAGTTAAAACTTAGGTGTAGTGCAGGTTAGGTGCAGCTCGCCGTCCGATAAGGACCAGGCCCAGGTCGACGGCACGCTGTGTTCCACGCGCGCCTCAAAGAGTCGTCAGCAACAATGACGGGGTCCGCTAGGGCCGATGCCTGCCGGGGTTGCGGGAAAGTCCGAAAGGGTTACCGTGGCCCCGTGGCAAGTGGAGGAACACGGGTGGGTTTTAGTCAGTAAGAGTCTGACACGCCCTCCCGCTCAGCACAGAGCGGGAGAAGTTATTTGATGACTTCCCACCCTCAAAAAAAAAAAAGGTGTAGTGACCTTGGGGTGAGCTGTCAATGGTGTGTGTAATCCCTTGGAATGACGGCTCACTGACACAATAGATCGGCAGCTCCTTACTGGTCTCAATAACAAGAGAGACCTAATAAATTGCTGTTACACGTTTTAGATCCCAAATTTTGTAAAATAAACGAGCGAATGGATGGCCCCTGTAACGCAGGATTTTCCTAGCATCGGGGTCATTATTCATAAAAATTTAGCACAAATTTAATATTCTAATAACGTATATGTATTGTATATCTTCTTCTTTAAGGGCTCCTACTAACAGGCGCGACACTGCACGCGAATCGCACGCGACATAAAGGAACCGCTCGTCGCACGACAGGCGGTGGCCACGTGTCGCGTCGCGTGTCGCGCCTGTTTAAAGGAGACTTAAAAGTTTCATGTTATATGACTCTAAAAACAAATAGTAAAAAACAGTACCGTATGCAAATAGTGTTAACAAATGTAAGAAAACGTTACAACGTAGGTATATTTCTCACGGTACTATAGTTTCGAAGTAAGTAGTACACTGTGATAACAAAGTCGGTGTGGCGGTCTGTTTGAAACCACGTGTTTCATACTCGTTATGTTTGTAGCCTCATTTGTACGAAACACAGTAAGAACAAGTAATGGTTTTGGTACCAAAGGAAAAATAACATTAAAATGGTCTACTTATTTGTAACAATGATGTACAAAGTGTAAGTGAAATTACTGAAAAGCAATTCTGTACTTACTCAATATTATGAACAACTAGCTGTTGCCCGCGAATTCGTCTGCGATCCAGGACGAAAAGTAGTCTATGTCCTAACCCAGGTTATGATCTATCCATGTGCCAAATTTCACCCAAACCGTTCAGTTGATCTAGCGTGAAAGCGTAACAAACTTTATATCAGTTATGATTTTCAGGTTTGGTGGCGTCACGTCTTGTTATAAGACATTTATAATGATGAGCGTAATGAGCGTATTTTTAGTTATTTCAATTATACCTTGTATGGGTGTTCACTAGCTGTTTTACACTCATTCGTTAGAAACTACTACAAGTAGGTAACCGCAAAGAAGTACCGTACTCAACAACATTGAACCGAGTCGTATACTACTCGTACATTTCATTGAATCAAAATTCCAAATACTATTAGTCATTAATAAATATGTAATTGAGTAGGGGAGCGAGGGGCTTGTTGTAACAGTTTTCATTAAAACTAATATATCTTGAAATCTATTGATTAAATTTCTACTAAATAAAGATGGATGAATACTGTAACTCTTCCTCTACCAAATCAAGTAACAATAATACCATAACTATTGGTCATTATTTTACAATCAATTATTTTCTAGAAGAAGTGCGGTGTTACAACTTACCTCGTGCTTGGGGCAAGTTGTAACATCTACCGGGGCAAGTAGTAACGACAAAAAAAAACGACAATAATACCTCTAATCATTTATTCTTTGTTTTTTTTTTTTTTTAATTGACATCTTTCTAAAGTAAGTATTACGTAATTCTTATCAAAAATCAACTCAAATACATTTTTTTAGTAATCAACACTTAAAAATTAAGTAATTAACAGTTTTATTTAGTTAAACACTACTTATATTCATCATGGCACTTTTAAATCACAGTAAGTAATTTAATTATTTAAGGTATGCACTTGTTGTAACACGTTACAACAAGCCCCGGGATTTTGTTACAACTAACCCTATGGTATGATTTTCAACATTTATCAAGATAACTATTTAAACAATTTAGCAATCATAAAAACTGTTACACACTATCAGAGATAGATAAATTTGAATGGAAATAAGATATAGAAAATTTGAAATTAGTCGATATTAAATACGCAAACCGAAATTTTACGACAGTACAATTTTATATTACCTGGCAGAAATGAAGCACGTGCACACTTCCGCTCACTGCGCCGGCCGGCGGGACATTGGCTATGGCAACATGATGCGGCGCGGTTTATAGGTTAAATCGAGTCAAAGAAATACGTTAATAGCGTTTAAGATCCTAGTGAAAAGGGCCTGTTACTACTTACCCCTGTTACAACAAGCCCCTCGCTCCCTTACCTACTAAATTTAAAAAGTCACTTTTTTATTTTTAGTTTTTGTGTGAAAACTATACCAGGCGAAAATATGGAAGGCTGTATAATGAATATAGAGAGAAACTGTTTGGAAACCTTTAACAATTCAGATAGATTCTGCGAACACATCAAAGCTCTCGTGTGGACGGCATTGCTGGTTTGATATTGTTTTCATGAAAACTGCTGATTATGTTAGTTTTTTTCCTTTCTTTCCTTGAAAACTTCACAAAGCTCAGTCAATCACACATGTGTAGTGTAACAGAAAAAAAATATCGTCGATGACAAATTCGATACAGTAACTAAGTTACTTTTTCAGTAGGATAAGTCCCAAAAACCCGTCAATTTTTTTTTTACATGTTTAATTAATTTATTTTAATTCTCGATAATATTTCTAGACAAATACTCACTTACTTTTACAATAGGTACAATAGGTTACGACCCGAAATCCCAACTATTTCACATTGTCCTTTTGTTTCTCCATAAGCCCACTAATAAACAAACACGCCCCTTACAAATACTAATCTAATATAGAGCAAAATAAGATTAGGATCAAGCAAATCAATTCTATTTGTTAAGTAAATGAGTGATCACCCGTATAACCGTACGAATGACGTAGATAGGACCGTGTTAATAAAATTCCCCCATAACCGACGCCATTGTCTCGGAGCAGATAAAGCAATTTATTTAATTAAAGCACCCACAATCATAGAGCTAACATTGAGATAAATAACGCAGCTATTAAGAGTAGGTACTTCTAAGTTAGGAGGAGTGTAGAACAGTTTTGAAGTGTTACTTTTATTGAATTTGGATGAAACCAAACATCTGTTTTTTTTACGGAATTAAATGATAAATGATTTTATTTCTGTAAGTAGGTTTGAACAAACACTTTTACACGTCAATCATATTTTTTTTAAACTAGATGAGGTCGGCGGCGTTTCCTATCTGACTACTCTGAGAAGAAAGGCCGAAACAAACTCAGAGGTCACAGTCTCTTTTAAAGTCCAGACAAAATCTTGGTCAGATCATGTGAAAGCTATGTAGATCGGTGTCTGCAATGGTCTTTAGAGGAAAGAACCACACAGATTGAGTGGACCTGTCCAGTCAGTGCACGCAATTGTCAGTAATCGTGCAGCTCAACTTAGACTCAAGGAGCTCAACGATTCGACGAACAATACCAAAGAAAGGACATTTGAGTAGGCCGCATAAATTACTCAAACTGCCAGATCATGATTACGCTGACAAAAATACAAAATTAAATATAAAAAAACCAATGACCGACATAGTTCTCACATTCACAATAATTAGAATAATATCATAATAATCTTTGAGGACCATGTAGATTTGGGTCTGAAATGGTATTTTGAGGAAAGAACCACACAGATTGAGTAGACATGTCCAGTCAGTGCACATTATAATTTAAAATAGAAAAATATGTGCGATGTTATTTTAAAACTATTCTTGCACGCTTTAAAAATATTCATGATTAACTGGCTGATGATGTCTCTTCCAACTGATTATCCTCGTGTCCGATTTTTTTTTTCTCAAGAAAAAAAAGGAGTTTTCTGTAAAAGTCTAATTGCTACTGTCTTGTAACCACTAGTTACTGGTAAAGACCAAACCGATACTAATTGGTTACTTAGTCTAAATACCATCGCATTCAATCAGCCGGGAGTCGAATTACCAAGTAAGCAATCACTGTCTAATCAGAATCGTTCAAGAATTAACATTTCCGTTATTTTAACATTCGAATCTACTCGTATAATTATTTAAAGAGATGTCAAAAGAAAAAAGTTGTGTTGCGAACTCGTTTTTTTTTAAACATTTATTATAGATGTAGGTCGAGGTAGGTACTGGCTGTATACAGTTAATTTTGGAAATTGGTTAAAGATTGACTTCCCAAAAGGTTGCCATAAAAGTTCAAAGCTTTCAAAGATCATGTGTAACTTCAAGTGCACGTCAAATATATTTTGAAGTTAAAATTGCAATAAAAAATCATAGCTTTACATAAATGCAACCTTCAATCCTAAGTTAAAGTCAGCGATTTCGATGTTTTTCATAATCCAATTACAACAGCATGATAACGAGGTTCGCGTGAATACCATCGACTAGTGTTTTTCATCGCACCAAGTTCGATAACAGTCTGAATTTGACTAGGAATCGATTTTATTTTCGAGAAGATTCGATTCAAAAATACGTGTCCAAAACCCATCACTAATTCAAAGACGGAACCACCAGAGTCGATAATTATAGCCTTTGAGTGGTTAAACAAACATAACGCTAAACGAAATTTTAATAGGTTGCTGTCTTACTTTTAAATGGTATTTTAAAATAAATTATAGACTTCAGACTTCCATACTAAGAATCAATTAATATACCGATCTCATGAACTAAAAGGGGTTCGTTGGAAGAATTCTTCATAGGTCCTAAGTTATGACTTACGTTATGAGTCAGTCAAACTTTTTGTTTTAAAGAATTCGAGGAATAAATGCATACATTAGTAGAGGTATCAATTATGTGTCCGAATGTCTGTCAGCATATAATTTGTCTTGACCCAAAACAATGAAAAGGATTGAATACAAATCAATGGATTCCAATGATAAGTTATGACAGGATTTATGAAAATTAATCAATTATTTAATGCAGTTTTGTGTTTATTAACTTTTTGCACCGCTGCAAAGCGGTGCATCAAACGATCAAAGCTCAATATGTAATTGAGTAGTTTGCAAATTATGGAAAATTACACAAATTATGAACTGGTTTCACCACAAAAACTCATTAAAGGGGATTGAATTACGTAACGTTAACGTTGCATAATATGACGCATCACCCACATTTACGAATCTTTTGAGAGTTGCAATTAAAAAACGATATATCTAATAGGCACATTTTTCTGGTGGTTAGCTTCTTAACCGAAAACACATCTAAACCCTAGCCGGTTTGCGTAAACTAACTTACCAAAACTGTTTCCACGTTAATTGGAATTCGATTTGTCCCAAATTCAGGGGTGACTATACGTTATTGGATTTCCTCTTCTCACCCTTTGCCATGTGAGGCTTGAAAAATCAATGGTGAGCTGTTACCCCTCATACTTGGGTTAGTCATCCAAAACATGATTCAAATTCAAGAATTCACTTACGCATAGTTTCACGAAAGCATTTTGAGGAGGTGGCATAAAACTTTGATGTAAGGTTGACAGTTCTGCATGGCTCATCCTCTATGCTTTGAATTCTTTTATATTAAAATAAGTACCCATCTCAAACCAAAAAGTAGCCACTCTGATTACGTGATTTTCACAAATATTTTAAAATTGAAAGATTGCGTGAATGGTCGTAATTCAATAATATCCTGGATCGGCAAGGTGGGTTTGTACTTACAAACCCAATTATCCGAATAAGACACCCTCCAGGGCACCCTAAATGAGTAGTAGGTACCTACGTAGTTTTATAGCGCATACTCTTTAGAAACAATAAACTATCAAACATTTGATAAGACTATTCATCAGCCGCCATATTGCAAGTCAACAGAGTATTTTTTCAAAACATTACTAGGTAATACAAAAGCGTCTACCCAAGGGATGTCTCGTGTGGATTCCCAATTTTAACATGATTGATCTGAAACGACATGATTGAGTAACAAAAATAAATAATATTTCATCACAGGACCCTGGGGACTGCTTGCGATAAAAAATAGCCTACGTTTTTTTATGGTATTAATTCCCTCGATTCCAAAGATCGAGTTGATCTCACAAGCAAGCTATTAAAGAAGTCTACAAATTATTAAAAGTAGGTAACTTAGATGACAGAAAATGGTAAAGTCACAGTATAATAAAGTAAGCAGTATTACACCTTCATAGAAATTACGTGCTTCGAGATCTCGGTGTACACCAGTATTCAACAGTCGCATCAGCGCCACAGTTACGTCAGAACGCGAACGGTGCGAGACGCTCCCGCACATTTATTTACATTAAGAGCGTTTATACCTTATGAGTGGCAACGTCGCAATTTAGTGTCATATTTCGTGGTTTTCAATTATAAAAATCTGTTTAATTAACTTTTTAGAATTATGTGAAAACTGTGTAAAAGGTAAGAAATCGCTGCGTTTACAGTTCTATTTATATGCAAATAATACATTGGAAACTTGCAGGGCGTTATTTTCATTGTAAAATAACTGTAAGCTTTACGGTTACTTACTTTTTAAACACTTTCACGTAATTCTAAAAAGTTAATTAAACGGATTTTTAAAATATAGCTCCGATTAAAAAATAAAAATTGTAAACCACGAAATATGACACTAAATTGCGACGTTGCCACTCATAAGGTATAAACGCTCTTAAATATGGCACGAATATCAATTGTTTTGTTCAGTGTATGGATGTAGGTATGTATTCATCAACATCGAAACCACAAAAAACATTATTTTATTAACCAACTCAGTCGGTATGGTTAAAAATAAAAATAACAATATTTTTTTTAAGTTATATAGGTATTTCTATATTTATTGAAGCGTAACGTGCATAACTTCCTTGATAGATACTTAGTAGGTGAGTATAGACTTACAACTTACTTACTATTTCTATGCGATCGATGCCCGATTGAAGGAACAAAATATACCTATACTAGATTCTGCACGCGGCTTCGCCCGCGTATATTTCAGTCTGTTACATAAAGTCTTTATCGTCCGTCCCGCGATCAAAAACAATTTCGATAAGGTTTAACATTGCCTACTTAAATGACTCTATTACTACTTAAACTCTGTCATATTTTATCAATTTGTGAATTAACCTGAGCATTTAATTATAAATTTCGTCGCGGACTTTTTTATAGACTTTTTTTTTATGTAAGTTTTATACACAAAGTAATATTTTTTTTTAAATCTGACAGAATGGCTTCGGCTGATTTATCAAACAAAACTAACACCAAGCTACCGGATTTATGAAAAATATTTTAATGTACAAGACACCACACCTTCAACAGATCACGAGGGTTTCAAAAATAATGCTCTTCCATCAATAAACTTGCCGGAGTTGTAGAGTACAGCTACAAACTAAGAGACAGTCAATGGGCATCGCTAGTGCGTGTTTATCCACCGAGTGGCCGTAGGTAATCATTTCAAGAACACTGCCGAGACGTAATACTGCTACTTTATTATACTGTGGTAAAGTTTACATATTAAATATAATTCCTTATACTACTAGATGTACGGTAGGCCCTACGTTAGTGGTAACAAAACCAGTCTAAGCTGGCTTCTTATTTTTTTGAAACTCCGTACTATGCTAGCCCAGCTCAAGGTCAAAGTGTAACCACTGACGTGCGGCTTGCTGTAGTTAAATCACTGTAGATTTAAAAGCGAGCTACATACATGGATGTATGTACTTCCATACACACTTTTTTGTTTAACATGCTAATATTTAATGTATGCCTGAACTTTCTGACCCTAAATAGCAACAAAAACTATAATATGATGCTGTACATTTAAAACGAAAACCAATAACGACCGCAACAAAAAACTACCGTTACTTTTAACGCAAACATACCTCCTTACATAAGTACCAACTTCTTTTTTAAACCATACAATCTTCATATCATTGCTTTAGTGCCTAATTGCAGATGTAAGCCTGAACGATGCCTTTTTTGTATGTTTATCGATACAAAGTGTACTATTATGAGTCATAATTATAAGTGGAATTGCACAATCACGGTGTAAACGTTGTCCAAACATGTAATTTTGGCAAATAAAAACAAACAAGTTGTATTAGAACTGACTTAATGAATATGATGATGTTGAGAACTCGTTGCTTGTTTTTTATGGTGGGGTGGTAAAAAGTTTGAGGTTTTTTTCTGTACATGGATTTGAAAAAGCTTAGCATTAGTACTTACATGTTTTGATTTGAAAGCTTTCTGATGCTTTCAGCTGCCTCATTGTTGCAATTTTAATTCTGGCAAAATGTTGTACCTATCTAAAAGTACCTGTACATTTTATAATTTGCACTAGATCAGGTAATACTTGAATACTGTATAAAGATAATGTAATCTGTATACACTCAAAGTCAAAGCATTTATATCAAATAGGCACTTTTGAACGTCAACATTTATATTAAAATAGATTTTATTCTAGTCACCCCTTCCAAAAGGTAGTTTTCGTATGGAGAATGGGCAAGAAACTCCACCGTTACTCTTTTAAAATGTGAAACAATATTTTGTATACATTAATTATATGTGAAGACGACGAATAAAATTACTCTACCACAATAGGTTAAAATAATTTAAAAATTTAGCAATGACAAATAAGTTAATTATGTAATAGATACATGTTGCTCACATATTTACAAACATTGTAAAAGTATACGATTTTCCAAATTACTTATAGGTAATAATAATAATAAAATTGTTTATTTATCCAAATAATACACACAGACACAGTTCAAAACAAAGCGATAGGAATACAGTAAGAGTAAAAACATACCTTGTGTACAGAAGATTTAGGTCTACAATTAAAGTATATGCATACAAGAAATAATTAACCTCGTCTCTTAAACTAGTAATATGTTAGTGTGTGAGTTAGTGTTGTAGGAACACTACTTCTATACTTTAGTATAGAGTATTAGAGTATTAGTAGTAGTTTGTGTCTCAATGTAGACCGCGTTGTTATTATATATTTTTTTCTTAAAAACGTTGCCCCCCCAGACTAGGAATTTCTCCTGTATCGTGGGTGCGTTTACAAACATTTAAACTTACATACACAAACAGCCAGACCCGGAATAACTGGGGTGCATGTTGAAGAGCCTCCACGTGGCGCACCCTGGGCAACGCCGGGCTCAAGTGCCCACCAGGCTTTTGGGGGGTACTTGGTGCCGGCGGCGAATCTTCAACACACGGGGAAGGGCCACGGTTCCAATCACCGATCATCCTTGATGGTTGGTGAAGGGAACCGGGCTATATACGGATACGGCCACTCCCCCTCTGCTTACAGAGGAAGGTGAGTGGTCGTGGAAGGGGGAAGGAGCGGTTTGACCGCCGTGGAGGGAGCGGGCTCGGTGTGCACTAACCCTGCCGCCGGGCTGGCACGAAGAAGTCTCTTCCTGCCACCGCTTTAATCTCGTAGCCCCGAAGACTGTACAGGTCATGTCTCTGACTTTTGACGGGGGTCGAGGGTCCTGGCTTAACCGCCCGGACCGCGAGGAAGATCAACCTCTATAAAAAATTCCCCAAACCTCTAAGCGGCGGCGCACCGTGAGGGAGGTTGTAAGCTTGGCTGATGGGTAGCTTGATTCAGTCGCTAGTGCGAACCACGCAAATTTTGAGTCAATAAATAAAGTTCTTACTCGTGGGATCAAATATGGAAAAGTTAAATAAAAACAAAAAAACCGAAGAGGGGAGGAGTGGTGCGGGGTCGGAGCCCGACACCGCGCCAAGTGGCGCGAGCACGGGAGGCTCATTGAGCAACCGCCGCGCGGAGGAGTTGGCCGCTGAAACTAAGAAGAAGAATATCAGGTTCTTCAGTAAGCGGCCAAGATCAGTGGACGGCCAGGGGTCGTCCTCTGATGGCGAGAGAGCCTCGGCTCGAAAAATCCCCACCGGTAGGCGGGGAGGGGGGGTCCAAGAGCGAGGCAGGGGGAGGGGGCTCACAGCCCGGGAGGCAGTGGAACTAGAGGAGGAACCCGCAAAGGAGGGGGTGAATGGTCGTGCAGTCTCTTCGGGGCCCTCGGGCGACGAGGCGAGCCTGTCGAGTGGTCCCGACGACATCGGCGACAATGACAGTGAGGCCTGTGCAACCAGCCTCAAGGAGGTAGTGGAGGCTGAGCTTCGGAAGGTGACCCTGAAGAAGATCAAGTCTTCCAAAAGCAGGGCCGTGGTCGCGGCAACGGCCTCCATCATGGCGGCGGTGGAGGCGGCCAAAACCGACGGGCCTTCGGGCGGCGAAGTGGCCGAACTGCGGGCGGAGGTCGCTCGCCTGACGGCCGCCACGAAACTTCTCCGGGAGGAGAATGGGAGGCTCAGGGAGGACCTGGCTGGCCTGAAGGCCACCGGCAGCGGGCAGTTGCAGGCGGAACAGGAGCCAAGCCAGCCCGTTCGGCCAAGCCAGCCCATTCCGGAGGAGAACCAGGTCCTCAATCTGGTTCGGCAGGAGCTGGCGGCCTTCCAGGCGCGGTTCTCCGTCCTGGAGGGCATAGTCCTGCGCCCACCACTAGCGGGCAGGACAGCACCGGGGCCGAGGGTGTCCTCGTATGCGGCTGCTGCGGGAGCCGCCGCCCCTAAGCCCGCGTCGTCTGGCCGGGCCCAGCCGCCGGCCAAACCGGCGTCGGCACGCGGAGCCCAGGCGTCGGCAGGCGGAGCCCAGGCAAAATCGGCGTCGGCCGGTGGAGCCCCGGCGCCGGCAACGCAGACGCCGGCCAGCAAAACACCAGCTGGGGCTCTAAAGAGGAAGGGCAGGACGGCACGGGAGGCGCAGGCCCCAGAGCCTACTTCCCGGCCACAGGAATCTCCCACGACTGACGCCGGGTGGCAGGTGGTCGGGCAGAAAAAGAAGGCGGCCAAGGCGGCCAGAAAAAAGGGGCAAAGGCGGCGCCACAAGGAGCGAGCCGTCGCGGCAAGGCTCCGCGCCCCAAAGACCGCGGCTGTAGTGATCACGCTACAGCCGGACGCGGTTAAGAGGGGCGTGACGTACCGTGACGTGCTCACCAAGGCGAGGGAGACGGTGGACCTCCAGGAGCTCGGGATCACCGAGGGCCTCCGGCACAGGGTGACCGCAACTGGCGCCCGCATGCTGGAGATCCCCGGTGTGACGAGTGGCCCCACCGCTGACGCCCTAGCTGAGAAGCTAAGGGCGTCCCTCAATGCGGACGAGGCTCGAGTCTCCAGGCCCGTCAAGTGCGCAGACATGCGAGTCTTGGGCCTGGATGACTCCGTAACGGAGGGAGAGGTGGTAGCCGCCGTCGTCAGGACGGGCGGGTGTCTGGCCGACCAGGTGAAGGCGGGCACCATACGTCCGGACCCCGCGGGTATGCGAACCGTAACGGTAAGCTGTCCCGTGACGGCGGCGAAAAAGATTGTGGAGGGCCAAAGGCTTCTGGTGGGCTGGGTTTCGGCGCAGGTTAAACTGCTGGAACCCAGACCTCTGAGGTGCTTCCGATGCCATGTGGGGCACCACGTTGGCGTCCAGTGCACCTCGGAGGTGGACCGCAGCACTCTCTGCTTCCGCTGCGGTCAGCCCGGACATAAGGCCGGCTCGTGCGAAGCCGCGCCGCACTGCACAGCATGTGCGGGTGCTGGCAAGCCGGCCGATCACCGGGCGGGCAGTAGGTCCTGCGCTCCACCCGCCGGAACCAGGAGGAGAGGCAGGCCCTCCGCCGCCGTTGCCACAACCACCGTCACCGCGGCCAGTGCCACTGCTACCGTTGCCGCCACTGCCGCCACCCGGGAGGAGACTGAAATGGAGGAGTAACGGCTCCATTGAGACTCCTCCAGGCGAACATCAACCACTGCGCCTGCGCTCAGGACCTGTTGCTCCAGAGCATGGCGCAGTGGTCGATTAACATTGCCGTGGTCGCTGAGCCGTATTTTGTCCTGCCCAGGGATGACTGGGTTGAGGACCTGAGCGGCTCAGTGACCATAATTTCGTCGGCCGCCGCCGGCACCCCATCCCTCGAAGGTGTCACGAAGGGACAGGGGTGCGTAGCAGCACGGTTCGGGGAGATAGTAGTAGTGGGAGTGTACTTCTCTCCGAGCCGAACTCTCGCCGAGTTCCAGAACTCTTTAACAGAGTTAAGTGTCGTCGTCGCCGGGTACCATCGCTTCCCCGTGCTAGTGCTCGGGGACTTCAACGCCAAAAATCCGGCTTGGGGTTCCCGTTACACTGATGTGCGGGGCAGGATGGTGGAGGACTGGGCTCTGGAGACAGGCCTGGTCGTCCTAAACCGGGGTTCTGTTCCTACGTGTGTGCGGATGCGGGGTGAGTCTGTGGTGGACATCTCGTTTGCCAGCCCCGCTCTGTCACAGCGTGTCATTGACTGGCGCGTCATGGAGGAGGTGGAGACCTACTCCGACCACCGGTATATCCGGTTCGACGTCTCCGCCCAGACCTCTAGCGCGCCGGTCCAACAGGCCCCGAGTGGTCCGCGGTGGGCGCTCAAGCAGATGGACCGGGAGCTACTCCTGGAAGCCTCGATCGTGCAGGCCTGGGTGTCATCACCGGACAGGCCTGCCGATATTGACGATGAGGCGGAGTGGTTCCGGGAGGCCATGTCCGAGATTTGCGACGTGGCAATGCCCCGAGTCCGTCCTGGAAGCGCCCGACGTCAGGTGTACTGGTGGTCGCAGGAGCTGGAGACGCTACGCAAGGCGTGCGTCGCAGTGCGACACCTGTACTCCAGGCACCGTAGGCTCCGCATCCGCCCTCCGGATGCGGAAGCGACGGAGGCGGAGCTGTACGAGGGATACAGAGCGGCGAAGACCGCCCTCCAAGAGGCTGTCCAGCGGGCCAAATATACGGCCCGCGAGGAGTTGGTGGAGACTCTGAACGGAGATCCATGGGGGCGCCCTTACAAAATGGTGCGGAATAAACTCCGCACCTGGGCCCCCCCGCTGACGCAGAGTCTCCGCCCCCAGCTGGTGGAGGAGGTGGTGAGCGCTCTGTTCCCTTCACGGGGGGAGCATAGTCCCCCGCCCATGGCTCCGCCGCTCGCGGTGCCTGAAGCGGACCACGCGGACGACGACGACACCCCTGAAGTGACCGGGGTAGATCTGAGAGTGGCGGTAGGTAGGCTGAAGGCCAAAAATACCGCCCCAGGACCCGACGGCCTGCCAGGGAAAGCCTGGGTCCTGGCCTCGACGGCTCTTGGGCCTCGACTGGAGGCGCTCTTAAGCGCATGTATGGAGAGAGGCCAGTTTCCACTCCGTTGGAAGACGGGGAAGCTGGTCCTCATTCGGAAGCCAGGGCGCCCTGCGGACTCTCCGTCCGCATACCGGCCCATTGTGCTGCTCGACGAGGTCGGCAAGCTCTTTGAGAGAGTAATTGCAGGCCGCCTCGTCGGGCACCTGGTGAGGACGGGGCCGGATCTTGCGGATAGTCAGTTCGGCTTCCGCAAGGGGCGCTCGACGGTGGACGCCATCATGCGCGTTAGAGCCCTCACGACGGGGGACGCGGTGTCTCGGGGCGGGGTTGTTGTGGCGGTGTCACTCGACATCGCCAACGCATTTAACACCCTGCCCTGGAGTTGCATTGGGGAGGCACTCCGGTATCACCGGGTGCCAACCTACCTCCGTCGAATAGTCGAGGCATATCTGACGGACAGAGCCGTCATCTACCCCGGTCGCGATGGGGAGTGGAACCGGCGAGAGATGTCGTGCGGCGTCCCACAGGGATCGGTTCTAGGGCCGCTCCTGTGGGACATCGGTTACGACTGGGTGCTGCGGGCCGACCTCCCTGATGGCGTCAGCGTGGTGTGCTACGCTGACGACACGCTGGTCCTGGCGCAGGGGAGGTCGCATCAGGCGGCGGCCGACGCGATGACACGCGGGGTTGCGATAGTCGTGGAGAGGATCCGGCAGTTGGGTCTCGAGGTGGCTTTGCACAAGTCCGAGGCCATGTCTTTCCATGGGCCCCGGAACAGGCCACCATCGGGATCCCAACTAACGGCAGGAGGGGTTCACATCGGCGTCGAGTCCACGATGAAATACTTAGGACTCGTGCTCGATAGCCGGTGGAACTTCGTGGAGCACTTCCGACGTTTGGCCCCCAAACTGGAACGGACTGGGGCCGCCCTCAAGCGGCTCCTGCCCAACCTGAGGGGTCCAAACGCTTCCTGCCGGAGGCTTTACGCGGGGGTCGTGCGGTCCATGGCTACATATGGGGCCCCGGTGTGGGCGCGTTCACTGCGGCGGAGAGCCGCCCACTATCTGAACGCGCCCCAAAAGGTGGTAGCCGTAAGGCTGATCCGGGGCTACCGCACGATCTCGGGCGAGGCGGCAAGCCTCCTTGCCGGACTGCCGCCGTGGGATCTGGAGGCGATAGTCCTCGCGCGCCTGTATGAGTGGCGCGCGGAGGCACTACGCCGGGGGGAAACCCCGCTTCCGCGGCAAATCGCGGCGGAGCGGACGGACCTCCGGCGCGATCTCATGGCGGCATGGAAAGAGCGACTGTCGCAACCCAGCGCAGGGCACGCCACGATAGCGGCGGTAAGACCCCTCTTTGAGGAGTGGCTAGAGAGGCGTCACGGCGTCCTCACCTACCGCCTGACGCAGGTCCTCACCGGACACGGAAGTTTCGGGAGGTTCCTGCACATCATCAGGCGGGAGGAAACGCCCGGGTGTCACCACTGCGATGATCGCCCCGAGGACACGGTGGAGCATACGGTGGGGGCCTGCCCTGCATGGGCGGAGCACCGCCGTGTCCTCGTAGAGGCGATCGGCAGCGGCGGCGATCTCTCACGCCCGGCCTTGGTTCAAGCCATGGTCCGGGGCGAGGGGGAGTGGGAGGCAGTCGCCTCGTTCTGCGAAGCAGTCATGCTAGCGAAGGAGGTGGCGGGACGGGAGAGGGAGAGAGTCTCCCGTCCAAGCCGCCGCGGTGGACGCTCCGGGCGTCGGGAGCCGCGTGACGACTCCCGGCCACCGTAGGCGCGGGCCTGCGGGCGGTGAGTAATGGGTAGCTCACCGTCCGATCAGGACCAGGCCCGTGCTGGACGGCGCGTACGTGTTCCACGCGCGCCTCAAAGAGATGTCAGCATCATAGAGGGGGCCCACTAGGGCCCAAGCCTGCCGGGAAAGCGGGATCATCCAAAAGGGGTACCGCTGACCCGGAACATAAAGGGCCAAGGAAGGAACACGGGTGGGTTTTAGTCAGTAAGAGTCTGACACTCCCTTCCGCTCCACCCAGAGCGGGAGGAGTCATTTGATGATTTCCCATCCTCAAAAAAAAAAAAAAAAAAAAAAAAAGACCCGGAATAACTATCTGCAGGTCATACAAATATTTGTTCCGTGCGGGAATCGAACCCGCCACACGCAGCGCAGCAGTCAATCGCTTCCACTACACCAACCGTGCCGTTGATGTGGTTTTCGTCATAATTTTGAGAATTTATTCCGAAACCATTAAGTGTGCGCGAGTTCTATAATAAACTTACATATAATAAAAAATATTGATGTTTTGTCAAGTCGTAAAACTGAGCGGGGCAGGGGGGCTAGGGTTCAGGGAGGCGGCCAACTTGGCCTCGGCGGGCGGATCCTTGGTCGCAGGGAGGATCCGCCGCCTAGGATTGACGGTGGCGCTGCACAAGACCGAGGCTGTGTTCTTCCACGGGCCTCGGCAGCGCCAACCACCAGACGCCCACATATTTGTGGAGGGCGTCCGAATCGAGGTGAAGGCCCAGATGAAATATCTGGGCCTTGTACTCGACAGCAGGTGGCGTTTCGGCCCGCATTTTAGCGGGCTGTCGACGCGCCTGCTGAAGACTGCGGGCGCCCTCTCGTGGCTGCTCCCCAATTTGGGGGGGCCCAGCGCGCGATGCCGGCAACTTTACGCCGGCATCTTGAGGAGTATGGCCCTCTACGGGGCCCCAATCTGGGAGGACTCCCTCCAAAGGCGGGAGAACGCCGCGGCCTTGCGGGCCCCCCAAAGGGCCATAGCTCAGCGGGTGTCGCGGGCCTACCGCACGGTGGGCTTCGCGGCAGCGTGTGCTCTGGCTGGCACCCCTCCTTGGGAACTCGAGGCGTGGGTGCTCGCCAGAGTATACGAATGGACGGCGGGGCGGAGGGCGAGAGGAGAACGCCCCGCCCCGGAAGAGCGGGAGGCCGTCCGGCGGGAGGCGAGGGACGCCATCGTCGTCCATTGGACGAGGGACCTCGCCACCGCAGCCTTCGGCCGCCGAACCCTCGACGCGATCGGGCCGGTCCTGCGAGACTGGCTCGATCGGTCGCACGGGTTCCTCTCGTTCCGTCTGGTGCAGGTGCTGTCCGGACACGGTTGTTTCGGATCGTACCTGCACCGAATCGGACGGGAGGAGACACCGTCGTGCCACGACTGTGGCGCGGCGGAGGACGCGGCGCAGCACACCCTCGCGGTGTGCCCGTCGTGGTCCGAGCCGCGCCGCAGTCTCACTTCGGTGATCGGACCGGACCTCTCACTCCCCGGTTTGGTCAACGCCATGCTGGGCGATGAGAGGTCCTGGGCGGCAGTGGCCTCCTTCTGCGAACACGTCATGTCCCAGAAGGAGGCGGCGGAGCGCGCGCGGGAGGACGACCCTCACGCGGCGGCGCTCCGAAGACGGAGGAGGGGTCGGAGAAGACGTCAGTATGACGGCCATCACCGACTCCTCCCCGGTGGAGGCCAGCAGGCAACGGGTGCGGGGGCACCCTTGCCTGTATTGCACGGGCCTCCACCAGTGTCGGACGGGAATGGCCAGGTGTTCCCGGCCATTCCCCTATCCCCCCAGGCAGGGGGGCATGCGGTGCCCGCCAGCTAGGCGGGCATACGCCGGGAGGGCTGTGGAAGCAGAGGCTGAGCCAATTTCCCATAGCCCTCCCATCACGGCGTCGCGGGAACACCGCTGAGTTTTAGTGGGTATACTGCCACTCTGGCAGGGAGTCCCACATACTCCGTCTCGTCCCCCGACGAGCGGAGATGCGTAATGTCATTTCTCAGCGACAAAAAAAAAAAAAAAAAGGGGGGCTAGGGTATAAAAAACTATTTTTATTAAAATTCAATTCAGTTTTTGATTACCGTAATCGTAATCGGCTAACGTATTCAATTAATTAATTACCATATAATCAAAAGCTTAACACCCACATAAATATTAAAATAAACAACGAAACCTCCACATGCGTGTACATCGCTTGTCAGAACATGTCCTCACTGCATTAATTAACTAAGTGCTATTATCATCAAAGCTTTATTAATTGTCAATTTTATTATCAAAATTATTGTTTCTCACTGCAATAAAAACCGTTCAATGTTCAGTCACAATTCCATGTGGCACTTCATTCAGTTTAATTGAACCCATTCATTTAATTGCTTCATTCGATTTTAAACTTTCACATTGAAAGCCTGTCGATTCTAATGTGTCCAATAAACAGTATGTGTACCTTCTAATTTCAATAAACAATTATTTGACTAGCTTCCAAAGTTTAATGAGTTTATATTTTTTATAATTAATTCGGCAATTAAACAACAAGCCTTATAGACACCGTAATTTTGACCGGTTTGTTGGTTCTTTAACAAAAGTTGATGTGATTATGTTGTTTCTTTTTATTGGTGGTAATAATGTATCTTTCACAATGTTCTGTGGTCGATGAGTTGTAAATGTTACTGCTGTTGATTGTAAACCAACCCTTTAGCCAATAAACGAATGTAAATATTTATTTGCGTTGTTGCAGTTCGTTTGTGAATAATTTTGGTAATCTATACTAATATAATATAGCTGAAGATTTTGTATTTTTGTTTAAACGCGGTCAATTCTTTTTGCAATTGATAGGCCAATTCTTGAGGATGGTTAAGGCGGGGTGTTATCTCAATATTCCCAAAAATTGGTTTCTTAGAACGTCGAGTATGACGTAATGTAATAAAAATAAGTAACGCGAAAAATACAGTGAACAGAGAAGGGTATAAAGAAGAATTTAAACCGAACAGAATAATAAATAATAGTTTGATATTCCCAATAAAAAATTGGGAAGTTGTAGCACAAAAATAAACTTTGACGTCGAAGATCTCTGTATTTCCAGCGATAACAACAGTTTTTTTTTTAAGAATTTAGTAGGTTTTCCATTTTTTTAAAACTTTAACCAAACCATTATTTAATTTTATGTCTATATTTTAAATAATCTAAAGAAAAGCAGTAAAATAAATGCCCATTCGCAGCTTACGTCACATTTCAACACAAATATCATTTTCAATTTTCAATCTTATTGACGCTCCATAGTGGTGACAATAGTTTACGCGGTCATACTTTAGTCGTCGGGCAGCGCTCGACTTGGATGGTTGGCACCGGACGCTAAGTGCATAATTCGATTGTAGTTTTCAAGTAATTTATGACTGAAAACAGTGTGTGAATTGAACTAAAGTTCTGTGGCGGACTACTAAGGCTACTCACTGCCTAATATTGAAGTGAAAATTCAGTCTCAGTGGAAATATGGGCAATAAAAATAAAATGTTGCGAAAGAGTTTTACAAGAAAAAGACGAAAAACTCGAAAAAATTATGGAATGTTTGGGTAAGTAGGATGATTACGGTATTGTATCATAATAACATTTGAAATTTGTATTTAGTTTAGTATACTTACGAAACTGTATAAATCTATAGAAACGGTATTGACAATTTCTACAAACATTTTGCTAAATCCAAAAACAAATAGGTGCACTCTATTTTGATGTCTATAGAATGCATATTTGAATGCGCCTAGTGCAAACGTCTCTGGTCGAAGCAACCATCGAGGCGATAGCCATATTGCAATAGTAGGTATAAGTAACAAAAACAAACTTGCAGATAAATCAGAGTGCGTTCGTAATTATTATAATAATATAAATATTGCACTAGTTATTTAAAAAGCATTTTGATTCTTTTGTAAGATTATTTTTATAATATTTATTGAGTCATTAGACCAGTGCCGATCATTTTTGAAAACGAAAAAAGTCACAGTAGGATGAAACCCATTGGAAAAGAAAGAGAATATAACAAAAATGAAAGGAAAAATAATTTACGGGCGATCCGAGGTCGGGAAGTGGGGGTTATCTCGATTTCCGGCAAAACTACAAGTCTTATGGAAAAAAGTGTAATAGCAAAGTTGTAGGTAATAAAAAGATCTACAACTTTTGTATTCACACTTTTTTCAAGTAACCTCAAAATTTATGTGAAAAATTCAAATAACCAAGTTTTGGTTTTATATTTTTATCTTTTACACGGCATTTTTTTTTTCGCGAAATTTGCCGAATACTTACCTTTTTATGTTTCAAGCACACTGTATTTTTATTGATTTAAAATATTTGTTTTTTTCACCTAATTTGACCTAATATCGAAAAAGCACCCTAATTTTCAATCGAAAATTCTCACGTGAAAATATCTGCTTTTTTAAAAACTCGGTAAAAAAAATAATTGCTGTGTAAAAGATAAAAATAAAAAACCAAGAACTTGGTTATTTGAATTTTTCACATAAATTTTGAGGTTACTTGAAAAAAGTGTGAATACAAAAGTTGTAGATCTTTTTATTACCTACAACTTTGCTATTACACTTTTTTCCATAAGACTTGTAGTTTTGCCGGAAATCGAGATAAACCGCTTTTTACCCTTAAACCCCCACTTCCCGACCTCGGATCGCCCGTAAATTATTTTTCCTTTCATTTTTGTTATATTCTCTTTCTTTTCCAATGGGTTTCAGCCTACTGTGACTTTTTTCGTTTTCAAAAATTATCGGCACTGGTCTAATGACTCAATAAATATTATAAAAATAATCTTACAAAGGAATCAAAATGCTTTATATATAACTAGTGTGCAGTATTTATATTATTATAATAATTACGAACGCACTCTGATGTATCTGCAAGTTTGTTTTTGTTACTTATACCTACTATTGCAATATGGCTATCGCCTCGATGGTTGCTTCGACCAGAGACGTTTGCACTAGGCGCATTCAAATATGCATTCTATAGACATCAAAATAGAGTGCACCTATTTGTTTTTGGATTTAGCAAAATGTTTGTAGAAATTGTCAATGCCGTTTCTATAGATTTATACAGTTTCGTAAGTAAACTAAACTAAATATAAATTTCAAATGTTATGATACAATACCGTAATCATCCTACTTACCCAAACATTCCATCATTTTTTCGAGTTTTTCGTCTTTTTCTTGTAAAACTCTTTCGCAACATTTTATTTTTATTGCCCATATTTCCACTGAGACTGAATTTTCACTTCAATATTAGGCAGTGAGTAGCCTTAGTAGTCCGCCACAGAACTTTAGTTCAATTCACGCACTGTTTTACCAATTTTAGCAAATACCAACTAATATTCAGCCAGCAGCAGCTTCCATTCCCGTGGATGATCCCTCTATCGTCTAAATTTTTCAGAATTCTAGCTTCCGTCCCGGCTCCGCATTTTCTTAGAAACATTATGGCATTTGTCACTTTGGAGCTGTGATATTATTGCATTTATTTATAGTTTATGTGATTTTTAAGTGGTCCGAGGGCCTTTATGTTGGTTTTGTTTTCTATTTTTTTACCGCACCCACTAAGTACCTATCTAAAACACAAACATTAGTTTGAAATGGCATAACTACCCATTTAATTAACCCTTCCATCCCTGATACTGACTTACACCCGAAAAGCATAATTCCCCTTCTAGAGCAGTCGGGTAAAATTCGGAATGTTTATATTTGACCTGTTTATCATGTACTGTAATAAAAATAAACAGTAGTGATGTTTTTTTTAAATTGTTATGTGTAATTATTTATTGTATCATATTATGAACCGACACTGTAATTACATCGAATTTTAGAACGCACGTCATATGTATGTATATTCAACAGAAAACATCTGATTTCCTTACGTATACTATGTAACTTTCCTTGAGCACACAAACGCCCGTGTTAGCGTTTGCGAGTGTGTGCATAATTACCGTAAAACGCGCAGATGCGGTTGTGTGAGTGCGGTAATAGCGATTAAAATCGTAGTCGGTCCGCGCCTTAAGGCTCTACATCACGCTACGACCCTTACAAAAAGACAAAACTAGTCAGAAAGATCGCTAAGCGAAAACGGAAGTAACGGGACGCAGCTATTGGATATATTTTATCTTAAAACAAAAAATATCATGCGGGACGAAGTCGCCAGCAGAAGCCAGTATATAATATAATGTAAGCAATTTATAATGATATTCATAAGCAATGTAGTGGGAACTTTTCACTAGTTAATTATGCGTTATTTAAATCGTTTAATCCTCCTAAGCATTATTCAAATCATTCTTTCGTCACGATTTTGAAATCATCATAATCGCTTAGCATGGTTGTTTGTACATAGTTTGGTAGGTACTTTTAATACTTACACAAATTCAGGTCACCTATGACTCCTCCTCATAGCTACAATAACAGTTTTTGCTAATTAGGCACTTCTTAGTTTCTTTGTATAACTAGCACTAACACCTGCACTTAGAAATTGGAGACATTATTATGTATCCAGTTTCGATTGCGTTAACTTCATAGGAACTAGCGAAGCAACAGTTCTTCTTAACTGAATGCGACACTTGTAGTTACTAACTGCATAGTGAAGAGGTATGTTTAGGTATGTAGATGATCTAAAATGTATTATTATGTGTTATTTTAATATTAACCATTGACTATGGTTTATGCTTCCTAGGAAGTAGGTAGATTTGGTAAGATAAAAGAAGACACATTGATTATCAAAAATAAAACAATTTTATTTGTTTTCTAAACATAAGTATTTAGAGGTCATGGAAACGCTGGCGTAATGCCTTAGATGCGTTTACGGGATATTGGCCAGAGAAGGCAACACACTTTCTTTTTCTTTTTTTGGGTATGGTATCTTTCTGTTGGTCTTGAGAGGCCGTGACTGCTTAACCGGTCTTTCCTGTGGTGCCTTTGAGTGAACTCATAGCCTCCAGCCAGGGGAAGTCAACACACAAGGAACAGTGTAAAGTTATAGAGGAACACTTTTCACTTTTCCCTGTAGCGTGGTGTGACGTCTCAACGATAAATAGTCGAGTGATGCTAAATATTTGACAATTAGTAAGTTGCTAAGCACGTCACTAAAATCATGGAACAACATTTTCTTATAACACTCGGGCGTTTGAACACCCGCTTGCTTAGCAAAAGCTATTCCCTGACTCTCGGGATTCTGTGTGCCCCAACCTAGGGGTATTACGTCCAGACTGAGGCTGGGCATCTACAAGCTGCACGCTACTAATACGCGCTTAATACGAGAATAAAAACGGAACTATATAGGCGAAGTTGTTATCCTATGTGTATTCAAATTTATAACAAGATTCCTAACCAAATTAAAGAACTTCCAATGGTTCGCTTCAAAAGGGCTTTACGTAGGTGGTTAATTGAGAATCCCTTCTATAATATAAAAGAATTCTTTCAATTTAAATTTAAGCAATAATGTAATTGTACCTACCTATAACAAAAATTTGCATGTCATTATGTTATGATTAAATATGCTAAGCTACTAACATTATCTACCATTTTAAGAACTTTTGTAACCATATTTATCTGCAAATAAATCTTTGACTTTGACTTTACTCTATGTGCACGCTGCTCCAATGTGCACGCTGCTCCTAACTGCACGCTGCACGCGTGGCTGAACTGCGCGCTATGGTGTCCTATGGACTGCTACCAAACGCACGCTAACCGCGGCCTTCCAAAGACCTGACCGGACTCTAGCTGAGCCTGTGCTGATAGGCCCTCCGGCGCCCCGTGAAACCAAGGACGGTACCCTTCCTACCTTTAATAATAATAATAATCCTTTATTTCAGGCAACTAAGACCCATAAAAAACAATACATAATATAAGTGCGAGTGCTCAGAACAGCTAATCTGTGACCTTACCCGCAACCTAACCTACTACTGTAGAAAATATACCTATGTATGAACCTTTCATAAGTATTTCTTTTATCTCTAAACACTAACTAATAGTTAACGGCCTGCGCAGTTTACTTTGCCATTACATCCCAGCATTGGGGCAGTACAGGTTGATAAATAAAAAATGCATTTTGAATTCTGATGATTGGAGATTCAGCTGTCCCTCGAATTGTGTTTTTATCTTCCTCCGTTTGTTTTTAAAAAATAATGTTTATTTTGTCAGCAATCCGATAAAGAAGAAACTAATTTAGGTAGGTACTAAAAAATCACACGAAAGCTATACACAGTAGTATGTAAGCAGTATCAAGACGAGTCAAATGCAATAACTATAATTAATTATTAGAAAACCTCTCCGTGGTACTTTGGATGCATAAAGTCATGAAATCAACTAGGTACTGGAGAATTGTATTGTTTTGCGCATAAATTACGTTCAATCAATAATGTCTAATCTGGAAATCAAAGAGAAATCATCATCATCATCATCAGCAAGCACCGCCACTTCGACCGGTTCTGTGCTTCTTGCATCCAACGGATTCCTGCGGCACGGCAAAATACTGAGAAGTAATTATTTTGTCTACTTTCTCTGTCGTTTCCCTACTAACTCTCTATTCTACTCAGCGTGCAAGGAAATCTAATCATGGATAATCAGTTGAACCACGTCGATAGTCCTTACAAAACAGGCAAGGATGGTACAGAATATAAATAATATATAGTGGATAGAAATCCTTTAAAAGCCTTATGGTTATAACGTGCAAATATAATAAGGTATACCAAAACCATCACATATAGTTTCAAACGACTTCACAAGAAGCTTTGAAACATTATTATCGTAATTCTACAAAGCTATTAAACAAAACTAACTTTACATAAATTAGCGACGGTGTGTGGCTACAACAGAAACTATTCTTCAGAACAAGCTTTCTAAATATAAACAATAACCCAATTCTTCAGTGGTCATGGGCCCATAAATTTGAATGCACTCAAACAGAAAGAGTCCATATGTCACTGTTAAAAGCCCTTTCAACTGTAAAATAAACAATATTTTGCTACCGTCTTTTATAATTGAAGGTAAGTAACAGATGGGAACAATAGATCCTTAGGTTTCGTAACCCTATTATGTTTTTGGAAGAAAACAAATGTTGGAGTAAAAACATGAGTTTAACAATGAGTTTTGGTAGCTGTTGTCCGGTTTCCGTAGAATAAAATAATACGGGGCTACCGGGGCTACTGGTTGTGTATTGTCGTCATTTTGAGCCCCGTTGAGCTTCACTTGAAGTGATTGCCCACTGCAATGCATGTAGATTCCAAGAATGCTGCGTTCGCATTCTGTTTCGCTTTTGTTTTTTCCTTATGTTGGGCCTGTTCTATTTTGGTTGTTACAGAAGCATGAAAATCTTACTTCAATATTTATTTTTGTTGATGTGTACAAAATTGCAAGAAAATGTTTCATTGCATGGCAGACGTTTTATTTTTAGCTCACTTATTGTCCTGTAACGTCTTCATCTGTCCAATTTTGCTATTTCTAGCAATGACCAGGGTTCACATTTGTCCTATAATTAATCAATCCTTTACCATCTTCTATTACCAGTTTATAATCTATCATACTTGTAGCCTCTCTCACGTGAAAACTCATAGGTTTGAAGTTTATGAGTTTTCACGTAAAAAAAAAAGTTAACTGAAAGGAGCTTCGCAAGTATAAATCACATGATTTATACTTGCGAAGCTCCTTTCAGTTAACTTTTGTTTTTACTGGATTATTTATTAAACAGTTTATTGTTCAGATTGAGGTTAGCTCTTGGTATGATCGGTTCTCTAAAACAATCTCACGATCGTAATAATATTGAAATCTACACTAAGTATTCTGATGTGCGTATGTGGCCAGTTACTGGTTACATCATTTTGTTTTTAGATTCCAATGCAGCTGAGACGGTTGTTTTATCTTAACATAATGACCGAAACAATAATATTCCCCAAATCGTTCCACTGATTCCTATAGCACCTAATTATAGACTCAATATATTTTTCTGAATTCGATAGCTAATCACAAATCTTCATTGTATTCAGAGCTCAACACAAAGGAATAACACGGCAGAAAAACATCAGGTATATCGAGTATCAATGCGCAATTTATCTTTTGTGGGAACGAAATGCGACATAGTATCTATTACTGTCAGGACAACATAGAAATTGCATTCAAAACGCAATCGAATATTTTCATACACAATGGTCCTTGGACAAAAAAATCCCGGACAATTGCCTTTGTAACTCGAATACTGATCGTTATCGGAGTTCGAACAGCTTATCTGTGTCGCAGAGGAGCCGATCGCATACTAATCTGTGATTATACAACTACCTAATAAGTTTCCCCACAATTAAACAGTAGACTGTGAGTAAAATTGAATATTCAATACGGTATAAAGGGACATCCTTTGATTATTTCTATGTTATTGAACAGAGTAAACGTTTTATTGATGAATAAAGTGGGTGTGTTTTATTAATTAAATGCAAATTCTGTTATAAAGCAATTAAAGATTGCTCTATGTGTGGCGCACATACGTTAAGCTGCCAGATATTATTAAGTCCAAACTTGGGGATCACCGTCACTATACACAATTTATTTATATATCAACTCTGTTGTCAACTTTCGTCAAGAAAACTTCGAAGATCCTGCACGTTTGCAAACAGATGAGCAGAATCCTAAACAGCAATCATAAATCACAAAGGTTACGTTGCCACGGAAACCTTGGCATTGGTTAGAAGCACGTACAGTTCAATAACTGGTTAGGTTTCAACTCACAGAGATAGTGTATAAGTATTTATGGAATTAGTATTCATGGTGGCATTAGGAGTATTAGAAGACAATGTCGCTATCGAACACCTTTGTCTTGACCGATGCGATTTTCCGACTTAGCGATAAAACCAGTCTTATTGAAACAAATGAACGATACCAATAGAATGGATTTGATGTAATGATGGGAAGTGGATACTGGACTTCGAATACAGAGAAGGAAGTAAACACTGATTGTATAATATTGGAATAAGATTTTTTGGGCCAATCAAAATTATACGACTTGGTTAATTCATCGCATAATGACTCAGTTTTATTCAAAGATGTTCTTCAAAATACATTTGAAGTTGCCTTGCTGTACCGACTTATCAAGGATATTTTTTGTTATATAAATTGGAATGTCTCGTGAGGTCCCCGACATTGACAGATAGATCACAGATGGTTGCACAATAGTATCATAATAATAGAGACGTGATCCTAAGAAAATATTCACGAGATTCCATAGTAGATTGATATTTTATAATAACTTCGTTTATAAAATAAAGTTGTCGACCGTATCCTATGTATTTTTGGGCTAAACTCATCTGAATAGAAACTTATAGATAACAATATATTCGGGTAAACTTCACAGAAAAATCTGTGAAAATTATGTTTTAGAACACTTGATAGAATACATTTTAGGCGTGATTTGTAAATTTTACAGCTCGTGTCTGCTGTGAGTCAAGAATGGTAATAAAACATAATAGACCATAATAAACATAATCAAGCGAAAAGCCTAGCGCATCGTGAAATCCGCAAGGCCGTAGACAAGTATCGTTCGAAAATCAATTTCAAGGACTCCAACTATTGAGATAATTATAAATGATACCATGTCCGCAAAACGTATTGAACTTGAAGGTGCGATCGATCAAGCGTGACCGCATAAATCGCAGGAGACTATTAAAAACCTCTTGAGGCTGCAGAAAACATGGCTATTGAAATAAAACGTCAAAATGCACTTTGATCGACGGCACTTCCCATTAATTTTAACGGTAGGTGTGGCGTCAACATACTTCGACAACGATACGACGATTTAAATGAAAATCGAATTGTTGAAATGTCTAACGGACTCTTTGTTGGATAGCGAGCAAGTTTCACGGTAGGTTACGAACGCTTGCTCGGAAATTCTGCAGCTGTCAACTATATTTCGGACCGCGACAGCTAGTCTTTGTCCTCACACAGATACGACTTCATATAAATGTAGTTTATGTGAAATACACAAAAAAGAATGAACCTCTCAAGAGCTATGTCCCACGAAAAAAATATTCGTCTATTGTGAAACGTTCTACACAATATACGTTGGTCGTATCGTTGGCGCATTAAAAAGTATTCATGCGGTATTTTAAAGGTCCACCCGTGGCATTGTGTTAAATCGCAAGGATCTTCACACTGCTATATTTGTCATCTTTCCTGAATCGATTTTAAATTCACCGAGTTTAGTTTCGATCTTTCCTGTCTTTATATTTGAGCGTCCGACATTGTGAAGCAACATAACTGGAAACAGGTTTAGCCATTGGTCACAATTAAAGAAGCGTAAAAACAATTGCGAAAGTTTTAATGAACTGCGGGTAATCATTGGAGTTCGTTCATGGTTTGAATTGGAGGCTATTCTTGTTATAGTTGATGGTACTGGGGAAATAAAATCATGGTTTCCATTATGGACCGTAACGGACCGATGCATTGTCTCAATCAAACGGCAATGAGCATCGGGTACAATGACCGCACTTGCTAAATGATGGGGAACTGTCCTGCGATGAGTCTTATTGGTATGCGTCGCGTGGAGAATTGACATTGTTCGAAGCTGAGAATAATTTATTCAGTAGGTATTGATTTTGAAAATTGTCTTTGGACTTATTCTCGTGCATACAAACTAGTCATCTTTATTTTAGTATCGGGACCGTTGGCACACTTTGATGTTGCAACAAATATGCAATATTATTGCTTTGGAATTTCGAACCTGTAAGTTCAATTCGAAACAGATTGTGTGGATATATCGATTCCAAACTGACGTCATTAAACACTATTTCAACATCCTCTACATCTCCTCTTTTTTTCTAAACAAGCAATGCCCAAACAAAGCATCTAAAACATGGTCTCGACTTAATTATTTTTAATCATTTCCTTTAAAATATTGTACGAGAATGGAATTCTTAGTAAAACGCAATAAATCTGTCATAGGCCTTGTTAGATGTGTGCTTTGATTTTATAACGATCAAAGGGGTCTTGCTACTGAGGAATCTCTGTGTCAACTAATTGGTTTACGCAGAGAAGCAGAAGTAAGCTAAATATGGGACTTCATAGTTTTCATATTAATAGATTTAGATTATTACTAACTTTAGCCCACGGCTCCGCCCGCGTGGATGTCGAAAAATATCCCACAAGATCGTGCTACCGGGATCAAAAGTGTGTTAATCAGGGTTATATATATACACTATCTGTGTGTCAAATTTCAGCCAAAACAAGTCAGCCGTTTTTGCGCTAATCCGGAACATACCTCCAGAAAAACTGACAAAAACTTCGTTACTATATTATTATTATACGTATAGATGATATTTATTCTCTGTATATCCTTATATATCCTCGCCTAAAATTCATATCATTTTTACATTAACATCAAAATCTTTTAGGCTCCTAGTAAATCAATGTAGTGCCTATTTTACATTAACTTAGAAATTAGTTATATACCAGTCCTTTTGGACCTTGCAAGTATTAAAACGCTTACGCAATTCAGTATCCCAAAAAACTTTACCAAGAAATGGTCTAAGAAGCACTAAATCATTATAGATTTTATAATAATATTTCTACGTTTCATAGCACTTCTCCCGTTGCAATCATTAATATATTTCTATGATTAAACAGCGTCAATAATTGGGTATATACATTTAGCGTATGAAACACTGAACGTAATTATTAAGTACTCTTAAACAAACTGGCAAGGACAGGTTTAATCGCACCTAAGCTATTAATTGAAGCCACATTGCGTATTCAACACGGACATAAATACATTTCGCGCTTACTCGTGTAATATTCCTTTTAAAATGTCCCGTCACGTACCTAGATGTACATTCCTGACGCGAACGTCGCGTGAAATTAATAAAGTGTGTGAGAAAAATTTTTGGGCACGATTGTACATGTGTGACGGTTACAAAGTATTTTGTGCTGATCATAATATTTGTATTATGATGTCTGCTTCGTTGGTCCCATGGTACCATTGTCACTGCTGAGTATGGGATCCTAGTTTCGACCCCTAAAGTGTACTTGAAGGTTTCCGTTAGGAATTGGAATCCTAATGGAAACATCCAAAGACACTTTGCTCGAGCCTGGAGTCTGTGTGTTTATAGCAATAGGTTCGCCCCAAATTACATGGGATTTCAATATAAGTAATTAGTGTAATGTAGTAGTTGCAGGTACCTATAGACTATAAACCTCTGCCTGCCCCATCGGACAATACAGGCGTGATGTTATGGTCTGTGATGAATTGATTTTTGGATCGTAATATTGGTCGTGTGTTTTATGGTGAAGAAACTTGTTCAGTTTATAGAGCAAGCTCTGCTAAGTGTTAGCGTTGGGATTGGAATTCAATGAATTAATGTCACTACATTAGGGCTATGAATATGATGATAAATGATAAATGATTTTATTTCTGTGAGTAGGTTTTTACAAACACTTCGACACGTCAATCATATTTTAAAAACTAGATGAGGCCGGCGTTTCCTATCTGACTACTCTGAGAAGAAAGGCCGAAACAAACTCAAAGGTCTCAGTCTCTTTTAAAGTCCAGACATAATCTTGGTCAGATCATGTGAAGACCATGTAGAGTGGTGTCTAAATGATAAATGATTTTATTTCTGTAAGTAGGTTTTTACAAACACTTTTACACGTCAATCATATTTTTTTTTAAACTAGATGAGGTCGGCGTTTCCTATCTGACTACTCTGAGAAGAAAGGCCGAAACAAACTCAGAGGTCACAGTCTCTTTTAAAGTCCAGACAGAATCTTGGTCAGATCATGTGAAGGCTATGTAGATCGGTGTCTGAAATGGTCTTTTGAGGAAAGAACCCCACAGATTGAGTGGACCTGTCCAGTCAGTGCACGCAATTGTCAGTAATCGTGCAGCTCAACTTAGACTCAAGGAGCTCAACGATTCGACGAACAATACCAAAGAAAGGACATTTGAGTAGGCCGCACAAGTTACTCAAACTGCCAGATCATGATTACACTAAGAGTAAAAATACAAAAAAAAAAAGCAATGACCAACATAGTTCTCACATTCACAATAGTTAAAATAATAGCATAATACTTTACAAAGTAAATACTCTTGTCATAGTATATGTATATAAAATTCATTAATGTCAATGTGTATATAAAATCCGGACATAATCATTGAGGACCATGCAGATTGGTGTCTGAAATGGACTTTTGAGAAAAGAACCACACAGATTGAGTGGACCTGTCCAGACAGTGCACGCATTTGTCAGTAACCGTGCAGCTCGACTCAGAACTTAAGGAGCTCAACGATTCGACGAACAATACCAAAGAAAGGACATTTGGGTAGGCCACATAAACTACTCAAACTGCCAGAACATGATTCAAACTGGAACAATGACCCACATAGTCCTCCCATTCACAACAATTAAAATAATATAATACTTTATACAGTAAATATTCATGTCATTGTATATGTAAAACGTTATAGATACTTATAGCAAAGATTAAAAGTACAATAGTTAGCAAAAAAAATAAATCAACGTTCCCTGTGTAAATTTATTGGAACAGCTCACTCCCAAGCCTTTTTGTCCTCAATAAAGTATTTGACAGTATAATAGGCTTTCTGGCATAGTTTCCTTTTTATAAAAGATTTGAATTTATTAAGGCTTAGTTCTTGAATGTGGCTAGGAAGTTTATTATAAAAATGTATACATTGACATCTAAACGAGCCACCTATTTTCTTGAGCCTGGTTGTAGGAACAACAAATTTGTGTTTGTTCCTAGTATTTATACTATGGATATCACTGTATTTTTTAAACAGATTAATATTTTTATGTGCATACAAAAGATTTTCATAAATATACTGAGAAGGCACAGTCATTATATTAATCTCTTTAAATTTTTCTCTGAGGGAGTGTCTGGGACTTAATTTATAAATTGAACGAATTGCCCTTTTTTGTAAAACAAAAATCGTCTGAATATCGGCGGCATTTCCCCACAGCAGAATACCGTACGACATTACACTATGAAAATAACTGAAGTATACTAAACGGGCTGTCTCTAAATCTGTTAAACCACGAATTTTTCTAACAGCGTATGCTGCAGAGCTAAGCTTTTTTGACATTTTATCTATATGGGGGCCCCATCGCAGCTTGGCGTCTAAAGTTATGCCTAAGAATACTGTGGTATTTTCGGGTTTCAACTCTTCCCCCTTTATGAGAACACTTGTTTCTACCTGTCTAACATGTGGTAACGTAAACTTAATACATTTAGTTTTTTTCTCGTTAAGAAGAAGGTTATTAACGTTAAACCAGTTAACTACTTTTGCGAGGGCGCTATTTACATTGTCAGTAACCAGCTGCTGACGTTTGAGTTTAAATAAAAGTGAAGTGTCGTCTGCAAACAGCACTATATCATGTTTATCCTTTATGAGGTAAGGCAAGTCATTTATATAAATAAGAAATAAAAATGGACCTAGAATTGAGCCTTGAGGGACCCCCATTCTTACTACCGATCCGGGAGATCTTTTCCCGTTAACATCAACTCTCTGAATCCTATCACTTAAATAAGAAGTAAGAAGATCCAGAGAGGCGTTCCGGATTCCGTAGTGGTGCAGTTTCCTGATTAATGTTTCATGAAGAACACAATCGAATGCCTTGGACAAATCGCAAAAGATGCCCAACGCATCGCATTTGTCCTCCCATGCATTATATACATGCCCTAGAAGTTCAACTCCGGCATCGGTAGTTGAACGACCCCTTGTAAAACCGAACTGTTTGTTATGCAGTAATTTATGTACGTTGAAAAATCTTTGCATTTGATTTAGAATAAGCTTTTCAAAAATTTTACTAAAGGTAGGTAGCACTGATATAGGTCTATAATTAGTAGGGTCTGATGTACTACCCGATTTAAACAACGGTATTATTTTACTGCTTTTCATAAGATCAGGAAACTCACCACGGTCAATACAATTATTAAAAATAACAGCTAAAGTTGGTGCTACAATGTTTATAATCGACTTAACAACGTCCACAGAATTACCCCATAGATCTGCGGTCTTTTTAACATTTAACGTGTGAAAGGTTTTAATTATATCTTTACACGTGACATATTGGAAATAAAATTCAGAATCACAAACTGGAACGTTTTCTTTAAGTAAAGACTCTGAAGCAGTGGGTGAAGAGTTAAGAGATTTAGTAGTCGATACGGGAATCTCTGCAAAGAAATTTTCAAAGGCCGCGGCGACTTGAGAATCTGATTTAATTATATTGTCATCAATAGCTAGGCTGTAGTCACTACATCGGTTGCATGACCTTCCCGTTTCGCTATTAATGATACTCCATGTCATTTTAATTACATTACCACTATTTTTAATTTTTGAACTCAAATAACGTGACTTGGCTATACTACAAACTTTTTTAAATAATTTTGAATAATTCTTGACATATAAATTAAATTCAGCAGTGTTTATACATGCCCGTTCATCATACAATTCATAAAGTCTTTTCCTACTTGTATGTATACCAATGGTGGCCCAGTCACTGAAGGAAGCATTACTATTAACTGAGAACGTCTTTGGAATGAATGTGGTATTGAATTGTGTGCAATATATTTTAAAAAAATCATTATATTGTTGATTAGGGTCATCATTAGTCAACAGAAGTGGTAATTTATTTAAAAGTTTAGATTTAAATGTTTCCAAGCGATTAGTAGTTTTAGGGTTAGCAGTGATATCTTTTTTAGTAACTCTTTTGTTTAAATTAGAAATAGTAATCAATTGTCCGCAATGATCTGAGTCTATCAAGTTAATAATTTCTTTGTGGGTTGGTATAACATCTGTATAAATGTTATCTAGGCATGTGGCACTAGTGGAAGTTATTCTAGTGGGCTCCAAGAATTGGTTAGCAAGATTGTATGACTGAAATAGACTTATAATTTTAGTACTTAACCCAGAATTCTCTAGCAAATTAACATTAAAATCACCACAAGTGATGACAGATTTGTTTGAATTACAGATTTTGTGCAACACTTCATCCATAACCTTTTCAAAACAATCATACAATCCTGAAGGTGGTCTGTACACACTTAATATAATGAGCTGCTCCAATTCTACACAGGCTATTTCAATTGTCCGCTCAACAGAGAGGCTCACAATATCCTTGCGGTCTTTAAATTTAAGCTGTTTATTTACTAGAATTAAAGAGCCACCATGTACAGCATTTACTCTGCTGAACGAACTACCAACCTGGTGATTACTAAAATTGAACATGAACTGGTGGCTTTTAAGCCAATGTTCTGTCATACAAAGAATATCTATATTGCTACAATTCAGGAATAACTCTACTTCTAAATCTTTGTTCAAAAACCCTTGAATGTTTTGATGCACCAGGTTGATACTATTTACTTTTTGTACACTTTCATATGATTTATTATTTGCCTTAGTTATATTTTTGCAAGAGACTGACTCTTTTGTCTTAATTTCTAATTTAAATGATGACCATTGTCATTAATTTTGACCAAATTATTGGCAGAATAATTAAAAAGGTCATTGCATTGCTCAAAAGAAGCAAGTTGTTTAGCCAAATTTTTGGCTGAAATAGCAAAATAATATGATAGCGACACAGCTATCTGTCTTTTGTGATAGTTAGAAAGATAGTACTTAACAATATTGTATCTATCTTTTGTCAAATACAAATTATTACCAACATAATTGTTAGTGTCAACTAAATGGAACAGATTGTCATTATAAGTCAAATTGTGCAATGTCATGTTAATGTCAAATCTTAAGGTATTTTCTTCCTGTGGCAAACTGTTACTATAGGGGAAAGTAAACAACACAATTTTCCTTAAACTAAGGTTGCACAATGTTCTATGATATTGGAGCAATTCTCCTTTGTTCACATTTCCCCTATTTCCCATAAAAATCAATAATGTTGTTTCCTGCTTAAAGTTACATTTAATAATTTCATTCATGATATCAAATAGCGAACAACCAGGCATACAGTAATTAATTATTGAGTGTCCGGGATATTCATCTGTCAACAAGTGCCCTAAGTCCTTTCCAATTTCGTCACAAAATAACACAATGTCATTATTTAGCATTTGTTTACATTGTTTAATGGAACTATTTACAGCAGGAGTTGTCAAATCAACACAAGGATGCGGTAAGGTGGTATTGCATGTTGACAATGAATGGGCAGGCAGGCAAATGGTAGGTACATTGGTTGGTGGTTGACAAAGCTAATAAGTCTGAAATGGTTTTTTGAGGAAAAACCTGAGTGGACCTGTCCACTTCCAGTCAGTGCACGCATGTGTCAGTAATCGTGCAGCTCAATTCAGAACTTAGGAGCTTAACGATTCGACGAACACTAATAAAGAAAGGACATGATAGATAGATTTCTCACTTCTGATATATTAACGGTAATAAATGACGTCGTTATATTTTCATCTGCTCTGATGGATTTATTTCAATGAAAATTCAGAAATTAACTTTATAAAATGGTAGGTAGGTTAATAGTATGTAATTGAATTTTATGAACGACTGAAGTGTCGCTTTTATTTTTGATTTATAGGGTACACTTTTTATTCAGTAAATATAAATAAAACGATATGTTTTTCAATAAATTTAAATTAAAATAATAATAAATACAAATCAATTCGACTCTGCGTCGCAATCAGCAGCGATAAAAAAAAACTAAATACCTACCCAAAATGAAAAACAACAAAACGATTACACAATAAAATCCACACTGACTCCTATTCAAATACATTCACACGACAATTTCTAAATCCAGTTTGGAATATCGCTTACATCAAAAGACACCGCTAGCTTATATGACGTAGTTTTAAAGTAATAATCATTATAGCGAGGAAGGTGGGACGCTATGTAGGTGGGTAGATCTTCACTTGTCCATCTGGCCGCGTGCATCAGTGCACATGACTGGGCGGCTAAGGGAGCTCGCTTGGTGGGAAATGTGGTGGCTGATTTTAATTGATTAATGAGGCGTTTTAATATGGAGCCACAGTACAGACGCTGATTCGCTGTCCTTCTCACTGGGTAATTAAAGGACGCTATCTTTAAACATTTAATGTGCAAAATTTACTTTTCATTACTTCATAAACCCCAATTAGAGTATTGAGTTAAAAAGCATAATACAATAACCAAAACAATTTATTTTAAAGCTATTATTATTAAGAAAATCGTGTTGACCCTAGCATTACTTTATGCATTTAAAATTGAGTCTTATTGCCTTGAAATAAGATTTCATTTTCTTTGGCTCCTTCGGCGGTCAGTATTGCAAAATACATACAATTAAAAAAATATACCTATATAAATAGTTACTGAAATGGATTCTGTAGTAAAATATGAGCAAACTACTTTCAGGACTTGCGTTTATTCTGTTACATACGAAATTCATCATTCGTATATCCATGCGAAATTACTGACAATATCGTTGGTATGTTGTCACAATGTCAAATTCTGTACTGCATTTGAAGACTTAGAAATTATCAAAGTGAAGAAGTAAAGACGTTGACAGTTCATATAGGCACATTATGGTAACATCAAGAACGAAAGCTCTAAATCCGCTTAAAGAAGCTAGCAGATATTTCTCCTGAATTTCAGAAGTACCAGAAAAATAGGTAACCACAAATCTGTTATTTACATAACAATGATATCAGTACCTAATCTAACCTTATCTCTGAACTGACATAATGTTCTCATACATCACACAAATCACAACTTTTTGTTGAATTTGAATTTGAATTTTGATAGCCAAATCAAATGATAAACTTCATTATAATTATTAATAACAGATCTCAAATGAACTACCCCTGTCAATGCATTCGTATCCCGCTCAATCACCCACCAAGCGACAGTCCGTAAGCCCTCACCACGAAGTCAACACGCGATGCGAGCAGAAGCGACTGCGGGTCAATCCACTTTGTTTTTGCACCGCCCATAAAAACAAATTACCTACGCTTCATTTATCGATCGGAATAACCGCGTGCGACTAAGCTAATAAAGGAAGCACGCAACCTTAATAGATAGACTGTACTGAAGAGTTTATGACCTCATTAAATTGAGGGTATTTAAGTGTCCGGCTGTCTGTCATGGCTGTTCGTTTAGAAGCTACCGCTGAATTAATGGTAAGATAAAAACATTATAATTCTAACTCGATCATGAAACACAATTTTTCGTTACTACCAAAATCGTGGTTCACCTCTCAAAGTTGTGTTTCAGTGTTTAATTTTGTTACTATTAATAACAACAAATAAGTTTGTGATCTCAGTTGAAAAAGGTACATCATCATCATGTCTCTATTCGTCCACTGCTGGACGTAGGCCTCTCCTAGTGAACGCCACTGAGCCCGATCTTCGGCTCTCCTCATCTAGTCTTTGCCAGCCGCCTTTCGCAAGTTGTCACTCCACCTGGCCGGCGGGCGTCCCACACTACGTTTCGCGTTTGCCTAAACGCGGTCTCCACTCTAAAACTCGTTTACCCCAACGATTGTTGGTCCAGCGAGAGATATGACCAGCCCATTGCCACTTTAGCTTGCTTAAACAGTATCCTGAGCGCCTTCGCACAGCGATTCGACTGCCAATACGTGTATCACTGTGACCATGGTACATGTACGGGCTAATGTGGAAATATTGTTTTAACTAGGTAATTATTGAAATTGTATTTAATTGTATTTGTATTGAAATTGTATTTAATTGTATTTGTATTTGTTTTATAATTGGTTCGTGTTGGCTTTAATTCAATAAATAATAATAATAATAATCTTTGAGCTATCTCAGTTGCCTTGGTTCTCTGGCGGATCACCTCGTTTCGGATTTCATTCTTCAGTGAGACTCCAAGCATAGCTCTCTCCTGAGCTCGTTGAGCGACTTTAAACTTATGGACTGGTCTAACCGCGAGTGTCCACGTTTCGGCTCCGTAAGTCACAAGGACGCACGTCTTGAAGACTTTCGTCTTTCTTTAGGCACAGTGGAAAAAGGTACAGTGGGACAAAATATTTATCTATGGGAGGATTGTCAGGTTGGCATTTGATTTTATTTTCAGACAATTGTAAGGATATACGATTAGCATATTTTAGTAGCAAACGAATCGTAATTCCTTACATGAATCGAAAAAAAAACACTTTGTTTACAGAAACGCCAATGTTATTTAAGATGACATTGTTGTCTTTAGAATCAAGCTCAAGAGACCACACATAATATTTCTTGCAAAGAATTTAGGCGACCCAGGAAGTACAGCATTTGGCAGATGTTGACACCCATCAAATGGATTTAGGGGACACACTGCATTGTTTTTAAAAATAACACAGTAATGGACATGGAGTGGACGTATCAAAACAAAACTACTTTTGAACTCCTGCATAAGAGATTCGGGGATTAAATAAAAGCAGAGTAGCAGATGTCCATGAGCCCTTGTTAATAATTCACAGATAGGTAAGATTGACCCATGTAGGTGCCAAGAAGGAGGTAAGTAGTCAGGGAAATAAATTGCAAAGTAGTTTGACACCCTACGTCAATTTGTCGTGTTAAGGGAACTACATGACCTAAACGCAAGTTTTTGAATGACTAAAATGATATGATCCACTGCAGTAAACAAAATCAGAAACTATATAATATTCTTCAGGATAATTTATATGCTAGTTAGATAGTGTGTTGAAAAAATAATACAACTAATTGAATAAATAACTAATTAACGTGATAGTGTTTTAATTTTCTACTCCAATCAACAGATTTTCTAAATGAAAAAATATATTTTGTAAATAGAGAATTGCTTCATAATTTTCAATAAATTACCAGCTTTGTGTCATCGCGCTTCCCTTTCTTTTCTATGCACTCAGACAGTGACCGCGCTTTAGCTGTTGTCAGCCCCTTAAAGCCATTTCATATAACATACATAGATATATAAACGGATGCTTTCTTCCTATGGGGGTAGGCAGAAACTATAGAACGCCACCTGCTACGATCCTCATCAGCTATTCCATCTCATAAAACTGCTAAAGAATGGCCGTTGTGATTTGAATATAGGTACGGACAATTTATGTCGGTATTTATTTTGCTAAACCAGTCATTTCCCAGACTTTACTATGCCGTCATTTTAGCTAGGCAAACCATTCAGTTTTAGCTTGCCAATAAATGCTAGTTAGTAGGTCTTAATCCTTTGTTGGATTCGAATAAGCAGGCCCTGCAGTCTCGACATAGTTAGCAATCGTTGTCGGTTGCTAAGTCCTAACAATCCAGATGTAAATGTTTGGTAGTCTCGACACTCAAATTTATCGGTTGTTACCTACCGGTACCTACCTAAAATACCAGTAACAACCGATAAATTCCGAGTGTGGAGACCACCAAATATTGTAACATCTGGATTGTTAGGACTTAGCAACCGAAAACGATTGCTAACTATGTCGAGACTGCAGGCCCTGGAAACGTGTAACCGTACCGAAATTACCCCTTATGGAAACAGGCGTATTCATACGTTCTTATTTTTTATTCCATAACTTTAAGGTACCCTACAATGCGTTGTCTTCTATACTTGGAACAACATGCTAATGCCATGAGATCTCTGTATCTATTTAATTTTAACACGGTGGTGGGCGCGGACAAAACAATGGGTCAGTGTAAAACCATTGAAAATTTTCCGATTCGCGAGATTTTAGCTACGTATTAACATGTCGGGACCAACGCGGACACGGACATAGATGACCGCATTTAAATGTGCATACAAAATATCGATGCGGCACAATGCGAATACCGGCCTATAACAACCAAAATAATTTTACCACCACCAACTAACCGTATCAATCTAAAATCAACCTTAGGGTAAAAGTAGGAAGGCATTCTTAAATTAAAAATGACCCCTCGCGACAGCACAACTGTTTTGGTAAATGTGTACAATGCTGGACAATAACAGTGACATGTACTTGAATACAAAACAGTTTACATGTCATGCCACTTTAACATGGATACTTTATAGGAAGTGCTGCATGCAAATGTACTATTATCCTGGCTTATCATATGTTTACAAATCCTATCGCTGTCTATGTAATTATGCTGAGATAGATGGACACACAAGAAATAAATTGTAAACTCCAATCAAATTATATAAATGACTTGAGCCGCAACTTTGCAGTTTTTAACACGCTTTTATTATTAATTATTTTTATTAACAGAATTTTTGAACTCGATTTTCATCCCCTTCAAAACGTCAGATTGATTTAAAACTTCGCACACTTAGCAAGGACCGATGACAATGCAATAATTTAAATAGTTTGCCCCATTATCCTTGCCAGGATCCTCAGAATTAACGAAATTTTTGAAGTTCTTTGCGATATTTTTTCAACTCAAAACTTGTTTTAAAATGTAGATTTTCATCATTGATTAAAAAACTGTATTCTTGTCACACCAAAAAGCGAAGTCCTCCTGTATCCAACTCTCTCTCTAATTTGTATATTTTATGTTACGTTTAATTATTTTTTTAATGCAAAAATGTTAAGATAGTACTTCCGCCAAGTGCGTTATCTTGGGATTTTGTTTAAATTTGGGTAGATTAATCTTCAAATAAATCTACATCGATTGGTGCAGAATGACATTTTTAATCATAACAGTTTCGTAGATATGATAAATGAATTAGTTAAGTATTCAAAAATACTCATGAGGTAAAGTAAATGAGATATAGTAAACGAGAGATTAAGAAATAGCAAAAACTATACCATATTTGGAATAGAGTGATTAACAAAAAAAAAAATATTATTGTAAAATAGCTTGGGGGGCTTTATCATATATTTTCATGATGACGCTAATTTTACAAATGTTCACAAAATTATTTACAACAATTCACATCAATCACTCCACGTTTTTTTAATTTTATTTTTCTATTCTTATTTTAAACTTATTGAAAATTATTTCCTACTTTTTAGTTTGGCTATCTACAAAAGCGTGTTTTTTTTGTTACGAACATCTTTTTTTGATGATAACTACATAATTATTTTGACGAAATATTGTATAATTTATTATTTTTATTACGTTGATTTACATTCCGTGATTACTTTAACTCACATACTGACTTATTACTTGTTTAAAAAAAATGCAAAATCGTATTCTTTTACAGTGTTTGTAAATATGTGAGCACCATGTATTTATCGCGTAATTAACTTATTTGTCATTGCTACATTTTTAATTCTTTTTACATATTGTGGTTTGGTAGTTTTATTAAGAATCATCGTCTTCACATATAATTATATAATTAATGTAGGATACAAAATATTGTTACACATTTTAAACGAGTATCTAACGGTGGAGTTTCTTGGCCATTCTTCTCCATACGAAACTACCTTTTGGAAGGGGCGACTAGAATCAAATCTATTTTAATGTAAATGTTGACGTTCAAATCTGCCCTTTATGGTGCCTACTTGAAATAAATGCTTTGACTTTGATGGAGTCTTAATTAATTTCTGATGAAGTAATCTGCTCCTATTCGTTAGTTTCGATGGATCTTAAAAGCGTACGGATAACAAACCCTAAATGCGGGTCTATACCTTATAAAACACAAGTAGGTATTTGTTTCAATAAAAAATTTCAAAAATAAACGAACATATAACTCAACCAAATAACCGATGCCGAAAAAAGATACCGCTTTTAATATAAACATTTTATCCTTCGTACAAACTGACTTTCATTAAAGTAGCTATTAAAGAAACAAACAAGGAACACCCTCACTATAAAATAATTATCGCTTTTATCCGAACCGATCCGAACTTAAACGAAGGCAAACAAAATGTACGAATCCTCTCTCAAAGAAACCGACCTTTCGAGAAAAAAACTAATCTAAAATCGGCCTATAAAATGACGTCAGCAAAATTGCCGCAAACCAAAAACGTTTCACGTTATTTACACAACAATAGCGTGACGGCCTTAAAACAAACTTTTGGACTAATGACGATACCTTTGCCCTATTTTAAGAAAGGAACGTCTTAAAAAATCGCCACTTACACCTGTGCACCACCTGCCTGACTGACCGACTATTAAAAAGTAATAAATACATAAATTCGTATTCGGATCCCATCCTTGCCGACAATAGAGTTATGTTTTTTTTTTTGTATAATAAATATTATGTAACAATGTAATACAGGTGGCAGATTTTTTTTGTCGGGTATCAGAAAATAAAAACTTGCTAATTCATATAAATGTTCAACAAGTACAGTCGCCAGCACATCAGGTTATACAAAACTATAAAATTTCTCCAAATGATCTTATACCTTAAATTGTTGAAAGTTAAGTTCAGAATCGAATGAGAAAATTTGCACTTTGTAGTAACTTGACCTGCTGCTGTGTGTACCTAGGCGGTCAAAATGTATGGAATAGCATTTTTTTTTAAATAACCTGCGAAGAATTTGGAAGCAGGGTCCAGAATGATGTACTGAATCAATGGAAACAGGATGCGCGTCGATGCCACCGTGTATATAGATATATGTATATTTTCCAAATCTTATGTTCACTCTAATCTATTTATATAAATAAATAAAGAAAGAAAGAATAACGTTTAATAACACAGTTCGTGAAACACAAAATACAAATAAAAAAATAAAATGGTGAAAAAAATGTTTTAACAACATTAGTGTGTGCCTAGAGCAGCGGTGGCCGAGTGATAACGGCCCCGACTTACGAGGTTTAGGTCGTGGGTTCGAACCCAGACAGGCGCATTACTTTGTGTAAATTCTTTCATTACCATTGCTCTCAAAATGGTGAAGGAAAACATACTTAGCGAGGAAACCGGTATGTCTTAGAATCGAAAATTCGAAGACATGTGAGACCTACCAACCCGCACTGGGCCCGTGTGGTAGATTACGGCCCACTCCCTCTCACAGAGAGGAGGCCTGTATCCCAGCAGTGGGAACATTAAAGGCTGATTGTGTAGTGTGTGCCTCGCGGTTGCGTCAAAAAGGTTAATTTCAGCATTAATGCCAGACAGATGCTGTAAGACGCTAGTTTTCTAATGAATCTTTAGGGACAAGTGACTCGTAAATAAAAATGAAATGCCGTCCGTTGGTAAGCGCATCACTTGAGGCGGCGCCGATTTGGCAATTTCTTTTTAAATGTTCGCAATGGTTTGAATTAGGTTTTTATGGAAAGAAAATCTAGAAAAGTTTTAAAATTTTCAAATTCGGGAAAAACTGAACGTTCTTTTTTCCTGTCAGGTCAGCTATACTCCATTTGCACTTAGATTAGAAATTTAAATAAACCTTTTTTACAGTCCGTTCAACCAATTTTGACTTCCGTAGGCATAAATAAGGTTGGCAAGAACCTGGTTACAATACCAACTGTTTACTGCAGCTGCCATTTGCCATGCCACCAACGCAATAGAAGTCAAAATCGGTTGAAGGGACTGCAAAAATGTTCATTTATATTTTTCAAATGGAGTATAGTTATAATAAATATCATAACTATCATCAGCAGAATTTTGTATGGTCTTGTATCTAAAATATTTTTATGGCAAACATCTTAGAACAAGGTTAAAATGAACAAAACGTATTCTATTTCAATTTTAATTATGAAATTAATCATTGATATTAAAAACCCTGAACTCTGAACACCAGATGTTACTAAAGATTTAGTACTTCTTATTAAAACTGAGTAAGTACATAATTATTATTTTCAGATTACCCGTCGTTATAGTAACATTTTTTTCAATTTTTACTAAATTCTGTTATTTACGTCCATTTTAATAAAAAAATATGCATACTAAACTAAATTTAAAATGAATAACTAAAAAATACTATGCATTTAAATTGTCGGATTTTCTTGCTCCAATATTAGTTATAAAATAAACAAGGGATCATTATTCCTATAATAAGCGGTTGAGGGTTAATTAAGGCGCATTCAGACGGTTTCGGCCCCGAGGTATCATTTGCTATTGTGATGAGCTCATTGGCTCCTTCGGGGTTTGTATTGTTGTTCCGTTTTAATAGCAAAAATGATAAATGTGTCTATCGGGAGAAGGAGCCGATGGTTAATATTTTATTGTGATACTTAAAAAAAGATTTTTCGGCTCCATTATGTGGAACGGTTGTTCGATATCGTATATTCGTTAATCAATTCGGTGAATGAGGATAATACTGTGATGCTGAATACGCACATGCCGCTTGAGAATATATTAATTCTTAAGAAATGTTAATTCTCGAAGAGACAGTTGGAAGATTTTATGAAAGAGACGTTATATAGGAACTTCTGACATTTAATATTTGTATCTTACAAACTGTATATCAGTAAAATTTCATAACATAGGTGCAACATAATAATAAAATGGTTGTTATAATGAGCCTCTGAAATGATATTAATATCTTATATACCATAAAAGGCAACACAACAAACGGAAGGATCCCATCTGTACCCATTAATGAACCAAACGAACTCGGATACCAATAATTCCTAGCCGCGGAGTTATTAATTAGACACCTACGTCAGGTACGATGGTACCGCCAAGGAATAGCGAGCGTTCAACTAAAACAATATGGCAGAAACCCACTAATTAAACTGTAGAACAAAGAAACAAAGCAGAGTCCTTCATAAAACCTTTTAGAACCCCCACGACGACGCCATGTTTTAAGCCGGTCCGAATAGGCAACATAAAAAACCATACGCACGTTAGTATCATTCGACGTACAATCGACTATGGACAGCTACGCGTGATCTTACAAAAAAGTGCAACCCCTTAATGGGAAGTCATGGTTTAAGCGTCTTAAACCCGACACACTTTCCATAAACTTAAGTAAGCTCTTACCATGGATGATACGGCTACCTCCTTGTTTAATCCTCTTTTGTAGCACCGCAACACTCTTTTGTTATTCACCGAGCCGATGTAATCCTCCTTCGGACTTTTATAAACAATTGCCGCAAAGAAAATTTGTTTGGATATAAGTTGCTGAAGACGTAATTTGCTTTTAACAAAAGAAAACGGCCACTGTTCGCGGTTTTAATCCTTTTTGAGCAGTATTTAATTCGATAATGGAAGGTTTTTTTCTTTTATCTCGAAATTAAGAATGGTTCGCTGCTATACTGGGCCTTATTCCATGTTATTCAAATATTATAGGATAAAAACGAGTGGACTTTGTTTAGGAATATATAAAAAATGTCAGGAAAATGTTTTGATGGCAAATTAAGGCTGACTTGGGCGTGATCTTATCTATCACCAGGGCAGCGATCACGGCTTCTGTGATAGATTTGAGTCACGCTTTTTGCTTCCAAACTGTGATAAAAATGAGTGACTCAAGCCTATCACAGTAGGCCGTGCTCGCCCCGCAGTAAACTAATTATCAATATTTGTAAAGGTGATTAATTTCTACAGGAAGCCAAATTATCATTTAATATGTCACTCCCTTCCTGTCAAGGTGAACATGAACATCTTATTCACTTGGTAATTAGGTAAGCTCGGCACAATATCAAGGAAATGGAAGGGTTAGTAATCTCTAATCAGTCTCGTCAATCTTAATGAAATATATTAAAATGCGTTATTGTTCAAGCAGAAACCTCCTCACATCTGACCTTATTTTAAAATTACACAATAGCCTGAATCCACATGTCCGTTTTTTGTCCCGTCAACCGAGTTAAGATCCCAACCGGCCGACAACGAAAGGGTTGGTTTTACTTTTTTCGAGGCGAACCAAAACTATCGTTTCATCGCTTTTAAATATTCTTGTTTTGTTTACTTATCTATGACATCGAAGTGTTATTTACATAATTCGTTTTTCTATACGATTTTTGTTAGGCAATCACATCGGGTGGAAGTAATCTTTGATGATAGTAATGTACTGAGTAAGATATGACTTGAGACGAACAAAAGGTATTGTTCTCTGTGTGTTTTGAAATTATCAACTCAAGAAGTCTATATCATTTAAACCTTCTACATTAATATGCCAGTAGGTAGTTTTATTGTACTAAATATAAAAATAATTATTATTAGTTCTCAGCGACTAATAATACCCATACAGAAGTTTCATATTGTGTGCGAACCGCGAACTCTTTAGAACTCAACACCGAGCGATATCGCTTTACAGACTTTTTTTCGTATCAAGCAAAACCCTCGCGATCGTTGTCCGCTCGAATTATATAGCAAAGAGCAATCATTCATTCAAGAGTGTATTGAATAGTCGTTAAGAGAGCAATGGGCGTGGGTCACAATGCGGCCCGTCGCGATATTCTCTGCTCAAGTCGGGGACCACGCTGGACAATTCCAGATCACTCGCATACGAAAATGCATGTAATATAAATCTTTCCGGTGAAGCACGAACAAGTCGACCACACCCACTCGGCCCGCGGACTCGAATACGAATATTAAATTCCACCGCTACGAAGTCTATATTTAAAAATGGAACCAACAACTTTAGCTTGTATTCCGATGCGCGTAAGCACACTTTACATCACTTTAACCCCCCTCACATATCGTCTGAATGGGTATTAATAATTTTAATGCAGGTTCTCTCATTGTGCCTTTAAGCCTTTTTTCCGCGACGTCCATCAATAATATTCGGACATCTGAATGTCTGTTTTAAAGACTATATTGAACAGTCTTTGATATTATCTCGAATCGCATCTGCATTAAAGTGTTTTCGCATAAATTAGTCACGGGTTTTATTAATGGACCTTTTTGTTTATTGGATGTCAATACGGGTAATATGATAACGGATTTATCTTTACAAAACATTATCATTAAGAGGATTAGTGACGGATGCGATGACTTGGGCGTTTATTTTATTGGCAATAAATATTTTATTTTAATTTGCTTTAAACCTAATTTCTAACAGGTTTCTTTCACTGCTTCTGCTAAAAACGTCGTGTTTGCTTTGATGACTTCTGTTTTTCTAAAAACGTAAACCTGATCATAGTAGAGGATTATTATGCTAAACGTTGTAACTTTCTCAACTCATTGTGCATCCTTAAGTTCACGTAGTGACCTTTAGTAGCTTTCACAAATACTCATCCGATGCTTCCTTTGGGCATGTCATGGAACGATAATTCGTTCTTGGTTCCTTGTTTGTACCTACCTACCTATTAACCGGAAATTATAGATGCAGGTGCACAATTTAATAATTTTCAACGTATTGTGATGGATAGTCGACTCTTCACGTGACAGACGGCTGGCCTATTTTAAGGGAACTTAATAAACGCAAGTTTTATAATGCCTAAAAGTATATGATCCACAGCAGTAAACAAAATCAGAAAAATATATGATATTCTTCAGGATATATGCTAGTTATATAGTGTGTAGAAAACATAATACAACTAATATGTTACGATAGAAAAAAGGCCCGAAGATACCTCTAAAAATTTCTTTAAACGATTAAAAACAATACTAATAATACATGCACTCATTCTGCTTTTTTTTCAGATTGTTCTTCAAGCAACATATTACCGTGATAGTGTTTTAGTTTTAATTTTTTAGTCCAATCAATATTTTTTCGTAAATAGAGAATTGCTTGCTATTTTGCAAGAAATTATCAATTTTGTGGCATCGCGCTTCTCTTTATTTTCTATGTACTCCGACAGTGACCGCAGTTTAGCTGTTGTCAGCCCTGGCAATGCTCTCAGCCTTTTGGGCACATTTCCCGTTGACAGCGATGCGGACGAAATCTTTTGATGCCCAACGAGCTCTTCCTTCTTCTTCTTCTTGCTTGCTTCTGGGCTCGTGGATAAGTAATAAGTAATAACAGCCGCACGGGTTGATCGATCAGGTTAAGCTTCGCTTCCCGCGGTCAGTCCATGGATGGGTGACAATCTTTACATACCGAGACACCTCCGTGCCTCGGAAAGCACGTTAAGCCGTTGGGCCCGGTTATCATTCGTAGATCTTTGCCAGTCGTTACGGGTCGTCAGAAGTCCGAAAGTCTGACAACCAGTCTTACCAAGGGGTATCGTGTTATCCAGTGGCTGTGTTGTGGAGTTCAGATAGGCAGTCGCTCCATGTAAAATACTGGTATTCAGCTGTCTCCTATTAACTGGAAGCCGACCCCAACATAGCTGGAAAAAGGCTAGGTAATCAGATTGATTTTGTGTTAACTTTACAATGCATTGTTCTAATAACAAGTTATCAGTTCCACGCATTAATTCAATATCTCCATCCCTACGCATCCTTTGTACATGTCCCGCCTGTCAGTCGCTCGAAACAAAGTTAATATTGTTCTACCGATGTATTATTAGATAATTTAATAACGGCAACAAAGGAAGCGAGCCGTCACAGTGTTGCGTCGGTCGTATCGAATCGCGCGGACATTCAAGTTCAAATGATATCGCTGTATACATGACCTTAGTACTATGGGATCTCGAAGGTTACTCGCTTTGAAAATCATACTTGACGTACGGTGTCTACTTTGAAGTTATAAATCGGATGGGCAGAAGTCAAGTGTTATGTAATTGGTTTGTGTGAAAATATTACGAAACGTTTGGTATGTTTTGGTAGGTAGAGCATCTTTTAATGCACAAGAGGCAGCATGATATCTTTTTGATACCTAAATGTTTTAAGGTGAATCCACTGTAGCCCGCCAAATTCAAATTTTGTTCTCTGGTTTATTCAAATTGCAGCTCTGTTTAACGTCGTATGTTGATCAAATGCCTACGAGTAACTTAAGAGTTTTCATTTATGAAATATTTCGAAAAATTCTTACGAGGAACAAATTTCCTAAAGTTTGACGATTCTTATGAAATTGATGATAATAATTATTTAGTAAATTTAACATTCCTACATTCGCGAATCGCATTTTGATCAACATACGACGTAGAACAGAGCAGCAATTTGAAAATTTTGATGTTTCGGGCTATGGTATCTGTGGATTCACCTAAAAGGAGATTAGTAATTGTGTAAAGTGCTAATAATCCGACAAATTCTAATTAAAAAGCTGTTGAACTTTTAATACTTTAGCCGCAGATTACTCAATGGCTTTAGCTAACCTAGGTACTCAAATCGTATCTTCTCTAAGTTTTAGTCTGGAGTAATTTTTTGATGATTCTGCAAGTCCAGAAAACAATTTTCGCACATTCTAGATTTTGTTCCATAGTAACGAATCAAACAAAGAAATTGCACTTGAGAACAAAACTTAATTAAATAATACAACGTCGCTGACCGCCCACAAGTAAAACGAAGTAACTGACATTCGAAAATTGATTCCCAGTATAAACTGCAACATCACAACAGATAATGATGGTCAGATTTCTAAAAATAAATAATGGTGACAAAAAAAATTGTATACACAGTTTTGTTGTAATGCAATGGGAACTTGAAAATTAGATAATGTTTTTGCTGGTCTTCACGAATGTGGTGAATTTAACGTATTATGGTATCTGCACCACTTACAGGGTGTTAAACATTATTATTTTTGATTATATACCGTAGGCTAACTACCACCTCTTATAGCAAACAGTATTGTTTTAATATTACTGCAGTGTGAGAAAGTGATGGAGCTATCCAGGACGTTTATCTTTATCACTTTCTCACACTGAAGTAATGTTAAAATAATGCTGTTATAGAGGTGATTGGTCCCTGTTATGGCAAATAAATAGTTGACCAAAATGAAATGTGCATATCTCGCAAGTTACACCATATTCATTCAAATTAGCCATACTCTGTAGTGTAGGTAGACACCGCGATTATTTAAAAAATTGTAACTATTGCGTGATAAATATGACCAATTAGATTGCTGATATTAATTGATTTAGTATTAACATTATTTGTTACTTCGTTGCTTTCTCTTACCCACTTGGTTTTAAATTCCAGCCTAAAAAGAATATTCCCACACAATGAATTAGGCTTGGCCAATTATGGATATTTTTAATTTAATTATCTGACAACAGCAGAGCTGTCGCCAGCAGAAGCATGTTATCACAAAACACTTTCTATACAAGTTTTCTCAAATCTGTCTCAAATACAGACAAAAACTTAACTGAATGCCTAGCTTTCAAAAGTCGTGAGGATTTATGAAAGTACAGTAACTTTTTGCTTGGATAAGCAAAATAACAAACTGCCAATAAAACTTGTTTATTACAATTTTGGAGTTCTATTTTACTTTCACAAATAGGTATTAAAAACTTGTCAAAGTATAATATAAAATCTTAAATTGACGGCGAAGCTTAACAACCATTTAATTGATTTAATACATTACTGAAACCGAGCCGAACCGATGTCTAGCATTATTTTTATCTTGCTTTTATTTTTTCAAAAAGACTCCACCTCCTTCCTTTCCAACCCAACTGTCAATTTTTACATAAGGTACAATCTTCTAACATCTTTAATTGGGAGACCGGGATTCAACAGTGAATTACTACAGTCTGACGTAATGAACAAACGTACAAAAGAAGCTTGTTAGCACTGAAACTCCATACAAGTATATAGTCCGAGCTTCACTTCCCAGTTCTATAAATGGATCACACGTTATACTGATTCCTTCTACGTCCACACGCATACTCTTTAGTTGTGTATTGAAACTCAAGTTTATTTTAGACTGCTCTTTCATTACAATAACTCATAGCTATAATCAGTGATCGGATATTCGGATGCATATTTACCTAAAGTAAAATTTTAGCTATGAAAGTATGGAAGCAGCTTCGTAAAATATTTTTTTAGTAAGAAAAATCCCGGCATGCCAGGAACTCCGGGCATGCATAACTAATTGGGTTTACAGTGTGGAAGTGACTTCTAAAAAAATATTTGTTAAAAAAAAAAGCCTAGGTATTTCAATACATTAATAAAATTATTCTAAATATAGTAGTATGTAGTCTGATATCTTATCTTGACGTTGTTTGCTATGGCGGTTTGTTATCTACCTACCTACTTTACAATGTTAGGTAGGTAGATATGTATCAGATTCTATAGTCAGAAAAAAAAACACTAAATTTGTCGGAACCGCGGCATTTTTTCGATACAAAAGCGCATTCCTTAATAGCCAACATCACAACTTTAGGAGAATATGCATCCGAATATCCGATTTCTAGTTATAAAATCCATACTTAATATAAGAAATACTAAATGAACTCTGTCTATCTGTCAGTCTGTGTTACATTTTTACGCCTTAGCGGCTGAACGGATTTCAACGAAATTCGGCAAATAAGTAGACTATGCGCTTAGGACCTGGGTTAGGACATTGGATCCTTTTTTTTTATCCCAGTAGTACCTTTTTGGAGATGATTTCCGAACTGTACGCGGGCGACAGCGGACAAAAGCTAGTCTTTTATAACTACATCAGTGGTAGTAAAGCCATGTAGGTCTTGTATCGAAGTGTATAGATTCTACATTGTAGACTTGTGGAGTTCTAAACGACATCGTGACACCGCTCTTACTCTATTTGTTGAAAGCGTCCCATAGTTTAGGTGCATTAGCTTGAAGTGGGCGCATACTGTTCTCACGAACGCCACTCGATTGTTCCACAAACTCGTAACTATCGGCCTATCGGGCCACGACCCTCGGTTATACAATAAAAACTGATGTTCTGAGGCTAAACACGGGGGTTCTTAACGTGTTTTGATTCAAGATGAGCAACATTAATCATAAAATCAGAAAAACTATAATTATATTACGATGACTTCATAAAATCAAGTCCGTATCAAGTTTGTTTGAGCACCTTTTCGAGGTCTGGTGTTTACGAAAATTACGGTAATGGATATTCCTAGAAGATCAATTAGGACTGGGTTCTATAGAAACATTTAAAAGTACTTACCAAAACCAGCCCCAGGGATATCCGCACCAAATAAAACCGTTAATATTCACATCTTCAGGCTAGTCATATTTTGGGCACGCCACAATTGCGGCGATAAGTCCCCTCTTTGAGGAGTAGCTAGAGAGGCGCCACGGCTTCCTCACCTTCCGCCTGACGCAGGTCCTCACCAGGCACGATTGCTTCGGGAAATTCCTGTTCAGGATAAGGCGGGAGGAAACGACCGGGTGTCACCATTGTGTGGATCGCCCGGAGGACACGGTGGAGCATACGGTGGAGGTCTAACCAGCTTGGGCGGTGCACCGCCGTGTCCTCGTGGAGGCGATTGGCGGTGGCGATTTCTCACGTCCGGCCCTGGTACTGAGCGAGAGGACACGGGAAGCCGTCACCTCCTTTTGCGAAGCAGTAACGATCGCAAAGGAGGAGGCAGAACGCGTAAAGGGGAGGCAAAATTCGTGCCCTCACGCCCCGAGTCGCCGCAGGAGACGCCCTGAGTGTCGGGAATCCCAGACTGATTCCCGGCCAAAGTAAGCGCGGGCTTGCGGACTGCGAGCAATGGGTAGCTCACAGTCCGATAAGGACCAGCCCCGGGTCGACGGCGCGTTGTGTTCCACTCGCATCTCAAAGATATAACCAACGACAGGGTCCGCTAGGGCCGATGCCTGCCAGGGTTGCGGGAAAGTCCGAAAGGTTTACCGTGGCGCCTGGCACAGGCAACTGAAGGAACACGGGTGGGTTTTAGTCAGCAGGAGTCTGACACGCCTTCCCGCTCTGCCCAGAGCGGGAGAAGTTGTTTGATAACTTCGGAACCTAAAATAAAACAGCTTAGTCATATTTATTGCCATAGCAACAAAGTAGTTTATAAAAAACATCGGCCAGCTACTCTATCTTTAGACAAGATTGTTTATTAAATTACAGACAAGAAGCACTATATAGTAAAAACAGCAAACAATCAATATACCCAATAAAAAGCGGTAACGATAGAACATGGAGTCTATTATGGAGATTGCAATGTACGAGGCAAAAGCAACGATGATTGACAAGTATAGTCCACCCACAGTGTTGGTGGCCATTGGAACGAAACGCGCTTTTTTACCTTTTGCCAACTTTTTGCTTTAGTCAACATCACAATCCTTCATTTCGAGACGATTAAAAACTCACTGATTGCGACAAGTCTCTCTTTTTTTGGTGAAAAGTTTATAATTATGCGAATTGTTAATAAAGTTCATGGTTTACAAAGAACTTGTATCCGTTGTATTCTTCTATTATTTTATTGTTACCTTGTTTGACGCTTTTATTTGAATAAAACCATCTTATTCCAAATATAATCTGAATCTCCCACCTGTCTCCAACTTGCCTTACTTGGCAAAATATTCCAAGCTTATCTACTTCAATAAATGATTTTGAACTACTTAAACGGTACCAGACTTACCAGTACACTCCACTCATTATGCATTCAATGATAAAGATCGATTGATCTTCTGCGTAATTTTGTACTCATAATAAGTTGACCTTCTCTCTATTTGTCCGTAACGGGATACCTTAATAACAGACATAGCTATCTCGTTATAGTTACGTGGTAATATTTTTTCTGTTAGATCATTTACACTCGATTTACGTTCCGTTAGAACTCACGAATCTATTCACGATCCAATTTCTGGTATGAGCAATTTTATATTCGGCTATCATACTCTCTTTTAACGTTCATTGTATGTGTGTTCTCATCGTAATTGAATTCCGTCTGAAAAACAATAAGTTTTGTTTTTTATTGGTATCCCGTTAAATGAGAGGTAGTTTAGCACTGTATTTTAAATTGAACGCAAACAGAATAGTATCGATAACAAATGAAGCTTCGATGAAAATCTCAATAAAAAGAAGTACTTGTATACACTTTATCGTGATCAAATTAATGCTGATAATATAAGAGAAAACCGTCATAGTCCATTAAACAAACAACACAATAAGAAACATAACGAAACTCAAGCAACAAAAAAGAACACTCGTCAAATTGTCGCTTCAAACTAGACAAAGTTTCCCAAATATTGCCAGAATCGTTAAGCAACTTACGCAATAGAAAGTAAGTACACATAAGCAGAAAAGATTCATTCATTCCGTGACTAGTGTTATAAATTACACGTTGGGTTCCCAAAAATTGGTCACCGACGATGTGATTCCATATTACGAATTATATTACGTCACTTTAGTAACATCAATGGAATCATTTGTGAGAAAGACGATTGTTTACTATTATCTGATTTGTTCTGCACATTTATAAGTAGTACCAGAAAGTTGTCAAATAATTTGGGAGAAATCGTTGTTGCACTTTCTAGTGAGTGCAGCATCGCAATTTTTATAATTACATAATTTTACTTTTGTTTTTGTATCATAAACAGTGGACAGCTCTGGTTTGGTTTTAAATCATAACGAGTTCTTCATTAATGTAACACAAAAGTACAGTTTTTCATCTTTATTGGCTTATTTATAATCTAAATCATATACGTATTTCACAATCAGCTTCGTACCGTAACTAGTTTGTTTGTCCTTCGCCAAACACAATAATTCCACAATCGACTTTATTAACAACAATAGACATAATATGTAAAGTACGTACCATATTTCTGAAGACGTGTCTGACCACAGACCGACCTCAAAATTCTGCAATTAGTTTACGTGTTGGTATTAACATACCCTGTGGGAAATTAGACTGAGTTTTTTTTGTAGCAATACAGCAGTTTTGTATGAACTAGCACCTGGCTTGAGAATGTTACCAATAATACTGGTATAACAATAAAAAGGAAAAGTAATTGGAAATACAAAGCACATTGGCATTGAATATTTATTGGTCTAGACAAAACTTTAGCTCACTTGGGTGAGCTTTATAATAACAGTTTGATTTTTAACATTGTTAAAGCACGTTACATGTTTCAACATGGTTGCAATGTTATGAAACTAGTTCGTTATGTGGATCGGTTTTAGCCGCCGGCTTTGGTTCAATGTGAACAGTAACTGATTAACAAGTAATTTTAAAATCGTTTTGGTATAAGGCTTGGGTTTCAAAGTAAGTGGAAATAACAAGTTTTACAAATACGGGGTTTTTCATAAATCTCTCGTAAATAATTCGTTAAATTCTTTTATTTAACGATTAATTTTAGTATTTTTTGAGAAGTACACTAAGTATTAGCCTCATCAACCACAGTGTATGTTAGCGTTTTAGTACCAAATCTATACCCAATAAATAAACTAAATCATTACATCACGGAAGCTAGACAATAACTTTCTCAATCATTAATACATTTTATTAGTAGCAATAGCAAAAGGTTCATTGGAATTTGAAGTAGGTACTCAAACTCAAATGTAATTGTGTTTTGTCTTATTTTTCTAGTATTTTTATTGAATATAGCTAATTGCTAATTATGATCACTTGTGGTTGAAATAAATGAATTATTATATTATTATTATTATAAATCTTCAGCAGAAATTGGATCATTTCCAGCATGAAAACTACAAGCCCTGTCACACTTTTTGGATTTCTGATGAAATTAAGTAGTTCAGTTGATAGGGCTTCTACAAAAACGCTATCAGTAAGACATACTCTTTATAACACACAACAAATATTACTTTTATGTTGATTTTACGACACGATACAATTTTAAATATATCAGCTCGTAACATTTGACGACCGTTTCCTGGGGCTTCGGTAATAAATCAATAAACTGGTTCACAGCGTTATCCATTCAGTTGTTTATAAACATTAACTATGCATACATAAATATTCAAGGAAATCGTATTTTGCTAAATGTTAGACCTATGTCATAAATTATTTTTTTAATATCATTCTGAACTGTCTATAGTGGTCAAAAACTGTAAAACCTTGGTTCAATTTTGGGTATGATTGAATTTTTCAGTGTTTTTTTTTTATTTAGATTTCGCCAATTAACTAAAACAGGGTTGTCTCATATATTTCAACTTGTTGGTGATGACCGAAGTCTGGACCAAGGTGTCCCTTAGTGTATAGACTTTCACAATTATCCATGCATTGCCTTACCAACTCAGTCTGTCGAGAAGTCTACTCGTCATCCTTACCTGGATCTGTCTCACCTCTACCACTCATGAAACTCGAATTATCGTTGGTGAAGAAGGTAGCTGCAGATTTGTCTTGTTCATTTTGCGTTACTCTTGGTATCACACTCAGGATAGTTGTGTAATGTTTTTGTTTTTTTTTTACTTCATCCACACAAGGTCTTCAGGTCCCGAACTAGGCAGAGCCTGTACTACGGTAACCTGATGACTGATAGGTATACATACTTATAGACATATACACACCCAGACACAGGTCAAACAGACATGTTCATGAACACAAATGTTTGACTTGTCCGGGGATCGAACCCGGGACCAGCGGCTCAGAAGGCAGGGTCCCTACCAACTGCGCCAACCGGTCAGTCATTGTATGTAATATTTAAATGTAGGCAGCTGAATTTTAGCCCTCGGCTACTATTGACTTCTGTGTAGTGTAGGCGATAGTAATTTCCTCTAATTAATCGTCTACCATAAGACAGAAAGAGCGAAGTATCGAAAGAGCGTGTGGGATGATACATATTTTGATTCTTTTACTTTTTTCTAGACAAACGAGTACAGTAGCGCTGTACACTTTTCTGTTCTTGGGTTAGTCCCAAGAGCGGATAATACTGCAGCCTTTGATAACTATGCTTAGTTGATAATGGCTACAGTATATTTTATAATTAGATCAACGCTACCGATACCTCATATTATTTTAAACTCAAAAGTTAGTTAGCTATAGTTTATTTTTAACTCAGACACTCAACAATCATTATTTTGTGAACTCATTTTTATAAAAGACTATTTCACTTATTTTTAGTCCTGATTATCATAACTTCATTTTGTTCTTAATGCAAGTTCCCAAAGCACAGAGTCCATTGTTTGGACATCGAGCCTCAGAGGTAAGTACTTCCCGACTTACGCCCGTTTAGATAAGATGAGCATTAGGATCAAGTATCCAGTAATAAAATCTCCGCTTCGTTCAAGATTTTAACTAATATTCACTGTTATAATGTTGCAACTTGCAAGAATTTCAATTTAATAAACACCAAGATTTATTCACTTGTTTTCTGTATTAATGAAGTCATGTGACACCGAGCAAGCAATTATCAACTACTAATAATTACATATCTCATTCGTTTATCTAAGTTTATTAGCTGTCCAGTTGACCGCATTTTTATTTCACAACTGACGCGAGATAAAATATTTCTGAGAGGGTAATTTGTACTTGATTGTTTAGATTGTCTAAATATTGTGGAATTTCTCAGTAGCACCTCGGTGTCTGAAGAAATTGATTGCCCGGTTGATGGCAATAGGCTCGCCTCCTAAGCTCGCCGTCCGATAAGGACCAAGCCCGGGTCGACGGCGCGTTGTGTTCCACGCCCGCCTCAAAGTGATGTCAGCAACAATGACCGGGTCCGCTAGGGCCGATGCCTGCCGGGGTTGCGGGAAAGTCCGTAAGGGTTACCGCTGGCCCTGGCACAGGCAACTGAAGGAACACGGGTGGGTTATAGTCAGTTAGAGTCTGACACGCCCTCCCGCTCCGCCCGGAGCGTGTGAAGTTATTTGTTGATTTCCCACTCTCAAAAAAAAAAAATAAAGGCTCGCCCCCTTTTTTTTTTTTTTTTTTGTGGGTGGGAAATCATCAACTAACTTCTCCCGCTCGCCCTCTAAACTAATACATGGGATTTAAACGCTACAGGCGAAATGTGGGAGTACTAAAAGGTACACCTTTGCCCAAACATTCGGATACAGCCGTGATGTACCTAATATGAAATAAGATGAAATATTGTGGAATTTGAGGTAAAACTAATAACGCAAAGCTAGCTTGGATTATACACACGGCTACACATCAAGCTATACATTTCCAGTATGAGCTGATCTTGCATTGTATAGGATTTCCTTACAGTGAGAGGTCAGTGTAAACTGGAAATGTATAGCTTGATGTGTAGCCGTGTGTACCATCGCTTCTGGTAGCCTACTATTTATAATATATTTTATAATTTATATTTTCGTTTTAATTTAGTGTCCAAATGTAAAAAAAATGTAAATCAACACGTTTAAAAAGATAAACGAAAACGATAAAACTAAATTAGACATGTCTTTAGACAGTCAAAATAATCTAAATAATTTATTGAATAAAATTGCCTAATTTCACACCTACGATTTTATATCCTATTAGTGTAAGTCTAGTTTATTGAACACAAACAAAGACTAACGTTATGATAACTAATCTAGAAACATGTTTAAATGGAACCCGTCTGTACCTACTAATCTGTGTAATATTGAATCAATCTAATACTCCAATTTATTTTATATTAAACTAACAATGCTTGCCTTGTGACATGCTTTAGGTAGGTGGAGGTTTTTTTACCTTTCAAATTTTTATTGGATCAAGGTTTTAATAGTTTAATGCTTTGGGATAATGTTTATTAATAATTCATTTATCTATATCTACTAATATATTTAGGTATTGCGAGGTAAAATATTTATATAAAACAAAATTAAAATTAATATACGTAATAAATATTTTTTTTGTTATTTCTTGCGAAATAAGCGGTACCTTTGTACTCAATACTAATATGTCGTATCTCTATCTGTTTTACTGTAGGTACAAAAATAATAACATAAATAAATAAAAATGGTGAAGAGCAGGATATATCAGGGGTAATCTTCGGAATTACCGATTCAATTCCGAAAATTCTTTTGTTAGTGGTTTTGTTTTCATTTTTTTTTTTATGAATGGCAATTCGCAGGTAAACGAGGAGGTTGTCGGCTTGCCTGTAGTTGCCTTAATAAATTAAGGCCTCCAGCAAGGGCTTTCAAAACTTATAAACTAGGCGGCTACACGCTAAGGGCACCCCCTGTGCCTGTGCCCGGCTTAGGGCTTCCGCGTCGCTGGGGGAGGGCCAGGCTGGATCGGAATTAGATTTGTTTTCTAAGAACGTAAGATGCTTAAATTGTTACGTACGCAAATTGCGCAACATTAAATTCAGAGAATAAGTGCCCTTATTAGCACAGCAATAAAGATATAAAAGCGTCTGATAAAAACGAAATGTTGCGTTATATAGGGTGTCCGTTACCCGTTAGTTGACACGACTTGCATTTTAAACTGCCATAAAAGTAAAAGTTTAATATTTGAAGATGCGATAGTTAAGATAAAGTTGATGCGACGCTATCCGATGGCACCTGCACTTATTTAACGAAAAAACACGATGATATAATTTCAACTCTATTTTTCAAGGATCAAGGTTGGGCTTTGGTTGAAGGGAAGTATCAAAAGGAATATTTGATGCGGTAATCTGGTATGCCGAAGGAATACAGGGCTGCCTGATTTACTCAGTCTGTGATGTGACTATTAAATATCAATATTTTATAAGAAGGGGCGAGTTATTTTAGATACTTATCGCGAGTATTAACACCTTGTTTGTTTATAATGTTGAGGTATTTTTATTGATAAAAACTGATCTTTTGATGCAGCATCTGCTCCGGATGCGATTGTGTTGGTAGATTAATGGTGTTTTTTTTAAGTTATTGAGGATTTCGATGGTCTAGTGATATCATGGGGTTTATTGCAGTCGGAAATAAAATTTAGTTTGGTAAAATGTTCCTAATACTGAACGAGTTATCATTACCAGCTTAAAATCACTAAACAAAAGACTAAGCACTATTTTGTTTACAGAAATTAACTCGCAATCTACCCGATATAATCTACCAAATAATATCTACAAGACTATCCAAAAAAATAAAACACATCGTATTAAACTAGGAAAAAATAAATAAAGAAAAGCTGAAAATCACCAAAAAATACTAGTTAATGAACAGACGCAACGTTTTACAAAACCATTTTGCGTCGAAAACATTGAACATCACAAGCAACGACTACTAAACAAGAACACAACATCACAAAACATAATCATACCATTTCAAAATATCAACAGAACAATATAGATCTAAATTGCTGTGCATTTATTCGTAACATCGATAGACATGATCGGGCAGCGATCAGATAGCTGCGCCCGCGACGACCTCTGTCCTAGGCTGAGGTCACACTAAGTCATGAAACAAGAATTAAGTGAATACTTTCCAAACAATACGCTTGCTTGAGAGCTGGGTGTGATTTGCTTTATTTTCTACGTATGGTGGTACACGAACTATATACCTACAGCGTGCCGATACAATGGCGACAATAATTTAATAAATTAGGGATATCCAGTAATCATAAAAAAAAACTAATAAAGGGTGTCCAGCGGGAATTTTTCAACTTTAAATCAACGTTACTCATTTGTTAGCGGGGTTAGGGCCGCGGAGGGGGTGGCGCTAGAAGCTACGTTTCTGCGGATTTGTCAGTCGCCATGAGTCATTGGTCGGGCGCGCACCGCGCGTACGCGGTGGAGCAATATTTAATGAATAATAATAATAATAATAATAATTCGCCTATTCGAGCGCGTCGTGCTTTTTGTTTGCATTACAACATTCGGCGATTAAGCGATGGTCCGAGTACGCAGCTTATCAGAACGTGGGTGCAAAGATTTCGAGAAGAAGGGACAATGATCAATAGGCCGCCGCCAGGACCGTCTACGTCGGCAGCAACACCAGAACGAGTGACACAGGTGCGTCAAGAAATTCTAAGAAATCCAAGGAAATCAGTAAGAAAGACTGCCGCCTCTACAGGCATTAAGAAGTCAACTGTGCATACGATTTTGAAAAAAAAACTAAAGCTTCATCCCTATAAAATGCAAATTGTCCAAAAATTAAATGAGAACGATTATGTTTCAAGGGAAAGGTACGCCAGAACGGCTTTGGAACGATTTCGAACCCCGAGAACACTTGGAAACATATTGTTCAGCGATGAGGCACATTTTCACATCGGGGGTTACGTAAACAAGCAAAATATGCGTTACTGGAATCCCAACAACCCAAGAGAACGTCATCAGAAAAGTTTGCACTGCCCTAAAACCACAGTATGGTGCGCCATCTCAGCTCATGGAATAATTGGACCGTATTTTTTTAATGAGGGGGAAACTGTGAATTCCTCTGTTTACTGCCGCATGATTGATGAGTTTTTGGTGCCGCAATTGCAAGTTTTTCCAGGGCGCAACAATAGGACACATTTCCAGCAAGATGGGGCAACCCCGCACACTTCTAGGGTATCCATGTCGAAGTTAAGGGATATTTTCCCTGGAAAATTAATAAGCAAGTACGGAGACATAGCCTGGCCACCACGATCGCCTGACTTGACGCCTTGTGATTTTTTCTTGTGGGGATACCTCAAGTCTAAAGTGTACTGTAATAATCCCCGCACCATATCTGCCCTACAAGAAAATATCCGGCGTGAAATTGATGCAATCCCCCAAGCACTGTGTTCGCGCGTATTCGCCAATATGAGGGTTCGCTTACAAGAGTGTGTTGCGCGAAACGGACGTCACTTGGAAGACATTATTTAAAAAAAATAAAATCCGCAGAAACGTTCTTTGTTTTAAAAATAGAATACATATTTTGAATGTAATAATATGTTTTTTATTTAAGTTTAAAAAACAAAATTTTCCGCTGGACACCCTTTATAATTCGTAAATTGAAAACTACCGCCTACGCCACTCGCCGGACATAGGGCTCTCTCTTTCCTTCAATTCGCCTACTCTTTGTCCGTTATTCGTTTTAATTTAATTCATGCGATGTTATGATCGGTTACCCCGGCAAATAACCTCTGCGCTAGGGTTATTGAAGTACAGGATGCTCCAAGACGCTATTTTAGAAAATTGTAAATAAATCAATGAATAATAACGTTTATTGAAATTAAAATAGGTATGTTCATGAAACAGAAACACGAAACCGTAGTATACCTACGTGTGTTAAATTAATGTCGCCATTAAAGCCCCCCTCTGTATTTTGTACTTACGTATAGGTTTGAAATGGGAAAGTTATCGTACCGTACGTCATTTTTAAAGGACAGTCTTCCACGAAGTATGGTTCGGCCTTTTATAGGACATTCGTGAAAGTAGTACCTCTAAGGTTATTAGTTACAATTTCTGTTATGAATTAACAGAATCTAACAAATTGATTTGGTTATTATTAGGTACAGTTTTATTGTTTTATGGAAAAGTAATACTTATACCTACCTACCTGTAAAGCCACTTATTAAAAAGTTTTCATTTGTATAGAAAATTGTGTTACTTAATCATAACCTACCTATAATGTGTAGGTATGATGATTCATAAGCAAAAAAGTCAGGTGTATTTTAACTAAAGCATCCATATTCCTGCCTAATTAACGTCAAGTTTTGACAAAGTAGCATACTGTGATGGAGTTTCACAATAAAAACAAAACGTCAACTTTTTTTACGACGTATCAAACTATGCTCAAAAGCGACGCACCTCTACCAACGACGGTCATCTTCATCTGTCACTTCAGAATTATTAAAATAAAATAAGTGGGACGCACTTCTAAAATCTTTAACATACATTGGAGCCAAGCTTGCAACCAAAGTTAGTTGAGCGCTTACTTGACAAGCAGGTTGGTCCAAAATATTGGACGACCATAGCAAGATTTTAATAAAGAAAAAAATATATCGGGCAGCCGCTAGGAAGATGGCCGCATTATCCTTTTTCTGACACGAACGTTAGATCGGATCTCATCCACCAAAGGGAAGAATTTTTTTAAATGAAATATGCCGTAAAAATGGTAAAAGTGAACACTTTTTGTGACCGTTTAGCTAACAAAATATTTCTGTTATTAGGACAATTTATCGTAGGGTCTCCATTAAATGGGTATTTTACTGTGTCGGTTTTGTGACGTTACGTAATGAAATAATGAGTTATAAGGATGAATATATTAAATAGAACGGCGGGCGTTTTTCAAGGAATCGCTAAGGGTAGGTATTTATATAGTTTGAGGATATTACTTTATTAAAATGAATTCATCATGGATAAATGTGAACAGAACATTAATTTATTTCAAATAGAGTGAATTTCTGGTACTGCCATAAAGTTCACTGAAAGATTCATGCAGAAAGAAGATACACTAAAATCAGTGAAAAATGCGTTTAAAAACACGTGAATAAGCATTCCATAGTTTAATCGACGGTATAGACTGAATCATACTTTCATTACCAATAAACTACTTATCGACTTCATATTTTCAAGCACCCGAAAAGGCCATGAAAACCTGGACACTCAGTTTTCTTTACTGTGAGTGTTCATAAATTTATAAAACCTAGAATATACAACAACACACAACAATCAATACCCCAAAGCCCTGTAAATAATTTGCATAATTCTGTACCTACGTTCATTTGTAAAACACTCAAACCGCGGAATGCATTTACACTCGCTCTTAAAATCTGCGATGGCTATAAAGTGGTTCAGTTTCTTTTAGCACCTCGCATTACAGTTTATTATTGAAAGCTAACAATGAACGTAGAATACCTTACGTCATTAGCGGGCCCTTTTAACTTTGCCGCCTTTGGCTCCGTAATTGTTTGCGTTTGTTAGCACTGAAAAGTTGGAAAGTAAATTTTTGTGCGTTGATTTTTGTTTTGTGGCTGCGAATGTTGTGGTGGAGTATATTTTTTTAAAGAACAGGTTTAATTCTGATGAAATAGTTTATGTATTTTGTAATAAGTTGACCGAGTTTTTATAAAGTTTGTTTAATTTTGAAGTGACGGTTTCAATACTCAAGGCATGTCTTTCAAATTGATCTTCTCGCTTTTCAAAGATTCATTCGATTACTAGGTGGTAATTTATTTGTTTTTTTTACTTTATTTACTACAAAATATTCGTCAAATCCAACTACAAAAAGACATACAGTCCTCTTCGGTACCTCATGGTGAACTTTTTATTCCCCACGTCGCCGTAAGGGGCGTCATGCTCGTTCCTACTTCCGTAAAAGTTCTCGGGATTTCTTTTAGATGGCGCTTTATGGAAATATTTCTGAACAAAAAAAAACATAGCTATTGAAGGGTTATAAACATTCAGTTTCTGTTTAATTGCAACTATGTAAACGTGTTCGTTGATACCTTGTTTTAGTAAGATAATGGTAGATACTTACTTGTGCAATATGATTATCTAATACAATAATCAGCAATCTATTAATCAATCTTCGAAAGGTGCATTCAAAATTTTCATATTACTGTTTTCACTGGTGGTTGCATCATTACCTCCAGTCAAAAGTAGGAAGATGACAATTTTGAATGCACCTTTCGAGTCATTTATCAGTTATATAAAATTATTCTCGATCCCATAATCGCCTTTTACAACAATGCACTCTAATATCGCCTTTATGAGTTTCTTCATAATACATGAAATAGATTAGCAGAGTATCTTCAGAGCTATAAAGCTGCAGTTTCGTGTCCTTATAAAGAAAACAGGCAAAAATGTTCGGACTGAATTTTCTAGAAGCAAGGTCTAGATCTAAAAGTTACGTGCACTCTTCACTCGTTTGTTTTACGAGTAACCTTTTTAATTTTTGAACGGGCACTTCAATTATCTTCCTCATTCATCTCAGTCAGTCTTCATAAGCTTTTGGTGAACGAAAAAATGTTTTGATACTTACAGATTTAATTAATCTTCTAAAACTTTTTGATCTACTTACGACAATCGCTTGTTTTACTCAATTATCTTCTTATATCTTGATTTTTTTTAACTATGCGTACCGTCAATGTTGGTCGCAATACCTAACTAGGCTAGGGAACACCGACCACATGATTTAGATTAGGTTAGATCTGTGGTCAATCACGCTACACCCAAGTTTTTCACATTACTAGGACATCACAAAAAGACGATCAAATTAGCGTACCAATTAGTATTTTTAAGAACATGAAATGGGAAAGTATTTGGGGTCGATTAATTGCATGCCATTTATAAATTAGGGTCTAACATGAATTACGTAAGTAATTGAATTACTGTTTCTTTTAGCATCGCGCATTAAAGAATATTACCAATGCGTGATGCGTTACTAATAAATTAATAATATGCCTGTTGTTAACTGGTTGGAATTGACCTCTCGACCTCCACAGTTCCAGTCGGTTAGGTTTTAGCTTCCTTATTGTTTTGATGCCAAGAAATGTCATGTACTTAAACAACTTTCTACTTTGAAATTAAATACAGCCATTTTATGTTATCAAACTATCTGACGAGGAATACGAATAGAAGGTTGGAGGCACTACGTTGACTTTTAAATTGAAATAGTCATTTTTGTAAGGCCCATGAGGATTAAAATATTCTACTTTTGATTGATGCTTAAACAAACAAAATATCAAAATCATACAGTCATTGTATACGTAAGAATTGCCGAAGATAAAGCACCAACCGTTAGGGAACAATTCCGAGGGTAGGTGTGACTCAGCAGAACCATTGCCTTTTTAAAGTACCATTGATTCAACGGAACTGCTAATGGCAACTTGTTTTCATTGGAAAGATGACTAAGTGTGTATTGGAGTCTATATTGCTTATTTTAAACCGCAAAATTGTTTTTCGTTCACGATATAAATCAATTTGTAGTTTGAATATGGTAATTGAAAAGGTTTGGCTCAATTTCAACACTTTTAATAAGTTGATAGGTATAGGTGACCTCGTTATTGCTTTACCACACTTAGGTTGAATGTCACTTACGTGTCATAAAACGACAAGGTCTGTTTGACTCTGTGATAGTTATGGCACAGAATACATAATACAGTTATAGTTTCAACCTTAGTGAAGTTTCAAGTATAGTAGAATGGTTGCCGAGAGACGGTAGAGCAAGCGTTGGCAAACCAAGAGCCAGGAGAGTGAACGACGAAAATCGCATGGAAGATTGGAATGAGACACGCAGAGACCAGGGAAGCATGGTAGGTATGTATATATGTGTGGAGACCTATACTCAGCAGTAGGTGGAACAAGGCAGCCAATGAATGACTGTTTTTAGTATTCAGTGTGTCAATGTCTTTCAAATAGTAAATGTACACGGCCGAGGTCGAACGCTTTAGTAAAACTTGAATGGAATTAGACTGGCAATGGCGGTCCATGGTTAAGGACAATTGAGTTATTCGTGTCTGGATCCCATTTAGAAGGTTTCAACATTATCAAATTGTAATTGAAATATCATCGACGAAATAAAGTAAACCTCAATTTGTCAAATGAAACATCTTCACAAACACAAGGTGTTGTTCCATTTGTTTACATTTTCATCACATACTTTTAGAGCAGACTATAGTTCTATTAATTATTTTTAAATATTAGTAAACATTCACGCGTTCCCCAATACGTGTCAGTGTAAAGTCGTTTCGTCATTCATCTCCAAAATTCAATAGTAGATGAACAGTTACATCGCACGTGTTCAAAGTTAACTGTCGGTGATTCGTTCCTTTTAGAACTTGCAACATCTGCCTTGATAAGATAGTTATCTTACTTCTAAGTGGGTTGAAGTGTGGTCATACTTGACTTTGTTGTGGAGGAATTAAGTACGTAGTGAAATATGGGTTAGATGTTAATTTGCCAAGAATTTTGTAAGTGTTACTGAGAGATGAGGCATTTGAACCGAAACGTTACTGTTGTGTCATAAGTTGTGAGTTTTGAATTCATAAGTAGGTACTAAAGTTGCTTGTATGTATTCTCTTCAAACGTAAGTATAAAACGTTTTGTTTCTTCACTCACCCTAATGAATATTCACCCGATTAAAACACTTATGGTAGGGACATTCCGAAACGCAGTAAAGAGATCCTCTCCTGATATTTATAGTCAAATTGGCTATTTTATATTTAAAGTAGAAAAATTCCGACATTTATTAACACGATACAGAACAAATAATAGCTTCAAATACAAATATATGTACTGTTAAAAAGCAGGTCCCAACTAAAACGTCGCCGTAAGTGGAACTCGCTATCCCGTATAAACGCTATGAGCTGACACACCAATGTCAAACTTTGAACTCGTTAAAAATTTACGTTCATAGCTCTATAGTTGGTTAGAAGTCATCACTTTGCATGGCATTTGTACAGAATTTTATTGCGAGTAATAACGTTACTGTACCTATATTAAACGAAGTTTTTAATACTCATAGGGGCCTAGAGTGACACATCGCGGAACAACTAATGTGAAAACTTTTTACGCAATAAAATCGTCAAGTGATATACTAGAATTATATTCCAAATGATTGCAAACTCTCTAAGGAACCGTAAACCATTTATTGGCGTCTAATACTTCTACTTTATAAACATGGAATAGGGAATAAATCGAGGTATTAGGAATCAAGCACTAAAACACTTCAACGGTTGCAGCGATACATAAATTGAAACTCGCAGTAATTCATATAGAATAACTGTGATATACGATGTTCCGGGATAATCTAGGCATCTGCCCTAATTTAACTAGGACACGGTGTAATGGCATTATCTCAAAGTTTGAGACTCAGACTAAGATTCTAGGATCGATTCCAAGGGAATTATTAAGTAACTATGCATGCAAGCGTATAAGCTCTTAGAAGTAGCAGCGTTCCTAGATGCATGCTTGAGATTGAATATTATAATATCGCCGTTCAAGTCTCGGAATTCACTTAGACGCGAATAAAAAAAATATTTTTACGTATCTTTGAAGCTGACCTTTTTTATTTGCAGAAGTACCAGGGTCTGGTCGTCTGTTGGTATATGGAAGTGCGAAACACCTGCTCGCAGATCTTTACAATGGAAACAATGATAGGAACCACAAAATACTGAGATGGAGAACATGGCTTCATCATGAAGTATTTATAGATTAAGTATCTAAGGTTCGTTTCATTCGTAACATTCGTTATTTCATGAGGGAATCGCAGTTGAAGATTGCCAAGTGTTGGCATGTTGGTGCTCGTGACTGTACGTTATTATTATTTTTTTTTAAAGAAATGTTGCTTTTAATATTTTGCATTTATGTAGTTATGTTATTTATACATAGATATATATCTAACTTAGTTTACTTGTGCAATATGTAGCTTACGAAATTACTTTTTATTGTTTTCTTTTTTGTCCATGTGGTGTTCACCCTTAAGTAATTGTTGCACTGCTGCACTGTGTAGAGTTTAAACGCATGCTTTATCTTTGTTTGTAAATTAGTGTAAACAATTGTTGGTAGACCTAATAAAATAAATAAATAAGGTAAGTAAGTCTTTTCTCTAGACGTATTTTCCAATGCATCCTAGCACGAGAATTGATTACCCAAATTAACTTTGATCGGAAAGAATTTATAGAAAAACCGGAACGGAACTTACTTTTTTAAGATTTGTAACTCTCATTCACCGAAGAGTCAGTCATGCTCACTACCCGGGACAGTGGGATAATGAAATCGTTCCATAGTTTTCCGATACCAACATTTTTTTTTCCTGTCGTGACAGTATTTTCGATGTGATTTATCCAAGCTCAGATTCCCATAACCGGATTTATTTTTCCTCTATTGACGCGTTTATTGGCGTTAAGGATTCCGTGTAAAGTTATAGTTTTTTGACACCATGTTTGAAACTTTCTCTCTAAATAACCACTCTTCAACTTATAGTGTAGGAAAGGCCATATCATGATAGTGTACTTTTTACTGGTAATGACAATAATAATAATAATATGAGACAATATTAGAAGTACATACTGCTTTCTAAAGGACTATTCTGTATCCATTTTATTAACTTCACGTGCTCATGACGCATTGGGATTTCCTGCTCCACTCCTTTCTTCATTCATTGTATCAAATGCTTCTCGGCAAGATTTATCATGCAATAAAGTTGTATGTACTAAACTAGAATTATGAATGTCCTCTTATCATTCTTAAGTAGTATGTCATGTAGTTCAAGTCTCAATATTCATCAGTTTTAGAAATCAAAGAGTCGACTGTTTTGTTCCCGTACTGAATACAGATAATACCTTTGTATTAAAATATTGCTCATAAAATAAGTAAAAATGAATTCAGTCTTGTAAAAATGTTTGAGTCATCCTTATCAACGATGTGTTTATGTTAGTTATACAGTAGTTTATTGTCAATCTTATCATGTATAAAGTTAATGTGGTGTATACTTGGTAAAGTTTAATGCCTTTGACTTCCTGATCGCATGCATGGTTCCTAGAAAATACATGTAATGAAGCTTTGTAATATAAAATTTACTAATTTCCTTATCTATATTACAGAATGGCTGTCAGATCAGAAGTTATGGATAACTTTGAAGCTATAGCAGCTGGATTTGGATGTCAAACCCTTCTTTACATAAGATGTTAGTCGGGTTGAACGTCAATCATGTGACAAAATTTAATAGACAAACAAAGCTACCCGGCGCACCCCAATCATGGCTCTACAAACACATCGCCTTATTTGACTTACAATAATTTAGTTAGTACCAACTCCGTCCGTGTTCCCATGCTCCCATTACCCATCCTAACAACGGAGCTATGCATCGGAATTGGCCAGAAAATCACGATAAGTATCTCTTGGTTGTCACGATCCAATTCCGACCGAAACGCTCCCGGTCGAGATTTGAGTGAGAAGACGTGACCTTTGTACCGAGTCGAAGCAACTTCAAGTGTGAAACGTCATGTTGAACCAGCGGGTGGCGTGAATTGACCAGCCGAACAACAAATTTCGTTAATGTAAAAGTACAAAACAGAAAAATCTTAACAACCCGCGTTCGGATATGAGACGTCGATCAATGTCACACTGAAAATACGAATCTATCTGATTTGATGTGACCCTGAGAACTGGGATTAGTCATTGCTTTTATTGTGAACGATGCTTGAGTGGCTGTAGAAAAACGTATTGGAAGTTTTGATATTGAAAGGATGGTCAAGATGATACAGGTGAAACGTGATGGTTTTGATTGATCGACGCCGACGTAGATAATAATTTGCTTCGAATTCATAATGACTCACTGATAAAATTAGTCGACACCTATTTCCAATAAAGTTACCTGTATCCGAATCTGTAATGAATAACATAATCCGTTCCAAATTATTCGCTTCGGATTCAATATCTCTAAAGCCGGCAAATTAATATTAATAATTCACAATTCGAATTGTGTTTGATATTGTACAAATCGAGTTTCGTTACGATAAAACAATAAGCGACTAAGCTCGAAAGCTAAGGAGTTTGGTTTGATATCTGGTCAATTTCTTATCTAGTCTTGGGGACGCATTGGGTATGATAGGGGGAATCAATGGTGCGTTTAACCGTGAAATCCTGAGATAGGGCCGATATCCCCGGATATTGATAGCAGGTATCTTGGAACCACAAATAGTTTTGGTAACTTATTGAGGACAATAATGGAATATGATTCTGCTACTGACGTTTCTATTTGTTGGACATGAAAGAGCAAACGAATTGGTACAGATATAAATATTTTCCCTGTGGGTTAAGGCGGTGTAATTGATAAGCAATGTTTTTTGTGAGAAGCTGATTTTAATTATGGGTAGAAATAACCTTAAGGAAAAAGTAATATAATTTACATATTTTCAACTGATCCCTTTTAAAGAAAGCAATTTTTTATTTGAAACAGATTATGTAACAATTTATTTTTTGGTAAACAAGTTGAGCTAATTACCTACATTAACTAAGATGATTTTCACTTTTTATCAAACCGTTAGGGCCGGCGCCCACTGGCGGCACGGCACGGCAAGGGATTATTATTAATTAATATAACTTATATGTATAAAACTAAAATTCAAATTTTAATGATAATGCCTAAGGACGCCACAGCATGCCTAAGGACGCCACGGCATGCCTAAGGATACCGCGGCATCATTGCTGTTAAAATTTCAATTTTATTGTCGTACTAATAAGTTACATTTCTATTCGTCGCATATAAATCCCTTACCATGCCGTGCCGCCAGTGGGCGCCGGCCCATAGTCGAAGAAACTTTAATTTCTTTGAAACATGACCAGTATAATTTTTTTCCAAATTACTTGTAAGATTTTAATTCTGATCACGAAGCATATAATATTTCATTAACATGATAGTAATGAAACATAATACTTACGTTATAAAGTCAATTACCACACGTTTCAACGATGCAACCATTCTCAGTGTGGTCACTTTCTCTAGATTTATCTCACAGGTTGTAAACACGAAGATTATCATTTAAATATAAACAACGACTGCAAATTGATGTTAGGTACTTGTACGTTCACCGAATCGATTATTATTTCTGATGTAATTACGGGAAGAATTTACTTGAGGTTTTGTAAGACTGAGATGAATATGTGAGAATGGTAGGCTTGCGTATAATGCAGGTAACCAAATACTTCCAAGTTTTAAGTTGTTAATTCGGAAGAGCTGGTTGATTGCCCTAGGTTTATATTGAAAATGGAATGCCATAGTATCTTCACTGGAAATAGTGTATCGAATAAGTAGTTTCAGATCAAAAGTATCAAAGGAAGCTGTTTGTTGTTTGTTATTTTGCATATTTAAGATATTGTCCCTTTAAGGCGTTTGTAAATATAGTTGATTAGTTAGTGCTATAAACTGAAGACCTTGTGGTAGATCTATATTTCATGTATTGTGTATAGTAGATGTAGGTTATGTATTTAGAATAGCATCGGTGACGCAACTTACAATTACAACTGCCTCATTTTTATTATCGTCCGGCTTTTACTAAGTCAACAATAGTTCCGTCGTGTGCTTCTAACTACGCATTGTTTTGTTACACTTTAGATTCGATAAGTGTAATTGTTTGATTTTATGTTACATAATAATTATTGATAGTTAAATAAACATGTGCCATTGAAATATTTACCGTCATTTTCTTCAGTTTCCTTAAAGTTATATGCAAGTGAAGTGAAGTGATAGTTTTTGAAGTATTTACTTTACTGAACAAACAGTATCGGTTGCAACAATGCGGCCGCAAAATGTTACTCATTAGGAAAAAATTAAAACAGCCGGGTAGCGGTCATTCAAAGTATGTCACACCATATGTGGGTATCAAACCAAACGCTTTAGAAAACTATTAAGAAAAAAATCAATATTCTCTTCGGACCGTGTCCGACAGAAGGTCGCATAACTAGCGACGAATACAAAACGTATTGTAAGTCTCTTTTATAGCTACCATGCTATCCGTGACGGTTGAAATATGACTTGGGTGTGTTTCTCTACCTGAAAAGGGACTATCATTATGCCCAAGATGATTGTCGGCAAACCAAAATGATTTCTCGTCTTTTTTTACTATATATTTCGATTTGGAAACAACGAAGTTAACAGCAATGCCGCCATTTGGATTTCTAAGGATTCTTAGTTTTTGTGGCGGCGGCAAAACAAAAAGTTTGTTTCTAGTTCTTTAAACAAACCACACCTTTTAATAAATGGGTAACATTTTAAATTAATGGTTTAATGATGGCTAATCACTATGGACAATTCCTTGAGCAAACCTTAGAAAATACTAATTCCTATCATTAAAGCTGAATTAGGTTTTGAGAGGAAGAAAACGACCATGTTATATTTTGATGATATTGTTTTATTTTTAAATTAATAATATGTAACAGTCGAGGATATTATAATTACATACACAGAAATAGTCAGTTACACACTTAGCGATAGCAAGATAGACATACATTGATACTAGTTCTTTACAACAAACATTACCACTGAATATGTAACTAAGTATCTACAAATGTTCAACACTATGCAATAATTTTAACTAATGACTAGTAATACTATACAATAATTTTCATACAATGATTAGTAATGTCTATCTACAAAATATTTGGTAACAATGAGATATACTATATCAAAATACTCATGCTAATCTTCATTCCTTAGACTGCCAGTCTATTATGTAAAAATCTCATCGTGATAATTTAGGTGAAGTGAGCTTGAAGTGAACTGTCATTCTAACTAACGCTATGGTGCGCTCTTAGAATATAGAAAGTCTATATTCTAAGGGTGCGCTATGGTATCTAGGGATTGACAGCTTACTTCAAGTTCACTTCACGTAAGTTTTTACGGTGAGATTTTTACAGAATTTTACTACTGACATTATTTTATTTTATAGAATATTATGTATCAGTCTTAATGGACACCAATTCATATAGCTTTATACAATGAAATACAATAAGGCTTCACTCTACTTAGATACGTTTAGAATACATTTAACAATACAGTCTTTTAACATGACAATGTCCAAACTAACGAGGAACGAATTCATTTTGGCCAAATTATCTAAACCAACATTTTTAAACTATCACGTTTTAATAAGGCATGGCCAACTCAAAAAGCGGTCTAGCCTACACATGCGCTTGGAATGTCAAGTTCCATTACGAAGTATTTTTTACCGATAAGGAGAGTTTAACAATCTTATCATCTGTGCACGGCTGAATGAGTTTGTGGCAAGCAGTCGTGCACAGATGAGCGGGGTTGTAAGTAACCTTGCTCGTCCAACATAGATGGGGACTGGTGGCCAGGATGTTTACGCAACGTATTAGAAGGCCTAGGCCTACCACCGTACGGCTGCTCATAATTTTGTGTATCAATAGAAATGTAGCTATGATGTAAATTCTCTCCATCCTGAATCTGACTTGTCAACGTTGTATTTGTCAACATCGAGGTGTCATCCTCAACAGTTATTATACCCACATTAGCAGTTGTGGGTGTTTGAGGCGGTATCGCATCATATTTATACCAATGTTCCGGCGCAGTAGGCGAGGCCGTATATCTAGAAGGATGCCGTCTACCATTTGGACACACGCCATGATTATAATTCATTGTATCTTTGTTCCAATGTAAATTAGAAATGTCTGGCATTACAAACCTAATCTTCTCCCAAAACTTCCTTTCGCCCCACAATAAAACGTTGCAAGTTTTCAAATAGTTTTGGAAATCTAGATCTAAGTTTAGAGCGCTAACATCTGTTGTTAAAATGAAAACTACTCTGTGACGCCTTATTGAGGGGTGAATAGAAGTAATAACATGTTTCATAGCTGCCTTAAAAGTAGCTTTAGACCATTCGTTTTGTAGAAAATTAAATGACACAAATACTAAAATTCTCTTTGATGATTCCGCAGCATTTGTTATTTGCTCAGACATGTAATTATCAGGCGCATGTTGTAAATCTCTGTAATGAAAACACATCGTATAACCGGAGTGTTCCATTTCTGGAGCTACAACTTTAGAAACAAAATCATCATCCAATAAACTATATACAGCGTATCCATCGTACAATCTATCTCTATCGAGCTCACTTTCTTGAATTGAAGCACTTTTGAACAACCTAACTCCATACTTAGAATGCGCCCATAAGCGTACATTTTGCCTAAACGAGAACGCTAAGGCACCGAATAATAGAATAAGAATAACACTTATCAGAACTACAGCTAAAAGTGGCACAAAGTTCAATTTAATAGGGCTCACTTCGTCGTATTGATACGGTTGATTTTCCGTAGGAATAGTATTGTCCGTAACACTTGAATCACGACATCTATCAATCGCGTCAAACACAGTATAGTTCGATATAAGTCCATTTTCACTAACACAAAACATTTCGACGGGGTCTTCATAGTACTTCTTGAACCAGTTCTGAAGAGCCAGGGTGTTGTCACATGTACACGTGAACAAGTTTCCTTGAACGTTGACGCTTTCCAAATGAGACACATGCGCCAATTTTTTGTCAAGGTCGAGAATCTTGTTTCCTTGGAAGTGCGCTACTCTTAAAGATGACAGGTTCTCAAAAGTCTTGTTTGCGACACTTGTCAAGAGGTTATCATTCAAGTATAACTCCCTTAAGTGTTTTGTTTGAGAGAACACTCCAGCAGACAGCTCGGTCAGATGGTTGTTTTCAAGGTGAAGAATGTTTAATGAATGCAACCCATTTAAGGTGTCATTGTCGATGTTAGCGATGTTGCTGTTGTTCAAGTAGAGCTTGTGTAACTTTTTCTTGCCAATGAATAGATGACTGTTCAAGGCTTGGAAGTCGTTGCCGTCGAGGTAAAGTTCTGTGGCATCCATCGGTATTTTCTCGGGGATTTCTGTGTAACCCACATTTGAACAATCAATGACATTAGAGTTCCAATTGCTGTCATGGAAGCAGGAACAGCCTTCAGGGCAAGTCATCTTGCAGTCACAAGCCTCAAAATCGCAGCAGAAGCAACTAGATGAACAGTGAGTTTCATAAGAACAAAGGAACTGAGTTTCAGGAACATCCATTAGGTTAGCTTTTCCTCCATACTTATTATTTACAACTTCACATGTTACTGTATCCAAATCCACGAATCTTGGGTATTGTCTCATATGGTTCCAAAGATTTATCTTTTGCAGCCAAATCATGTGACAATTGCATACAAACGGATTATTTCCAATAAAGAATTTTGGCAGCATTCTGTGCTTCGGTATATGGGGCAACGTAAACGCTGATAGTTCAACGATTCTCAATTTATTATCCGTCACGACAACCTTTTCTAAGTTTCGTTTTTGTAAGAACGTACCTGGCTGAATCGTGTGAATTTTGTTATTATTTAAGAAAAGGACTTCAATAGAATCAGGTATCGACCTTTCATCGACGTTTTCTAATGCATTGTAACTTACATCAAGCATTTGGATGTTTTGTTGTGAGTTCTGCTCGTTTTCTAGTTTCGTAATATTGTTACTGTGAATATCCAACCATTCAAGGCTTTCTGGCATATAACTATAGTCAAAGTAAATAAGCTTATTGTCCGATATGTTGAGCCAACCGAGGGTATTTAGTTTGTTGAAGACACCTCGGATGTCGGTCAGTTTGTTCCCGTCTAAGCGGATAGCTTTTAAAGTCGGATTAGATAAAAACGCATCTTGCTCAATGGTCTCTATTTTGTTTGATGCCAAATTTAGTACTTGCAAGGACGGCAGAGTACTAAATGTGTCTTTCGGTACGCTTGTAATCTGGTTGTCAACAAGCCGCAGTCCGTAGAGCTCTTCTAACCCTTCAAAAGATGTATTCGCTACTTTTGATATGTTATTCTTCCCGATATCAAGAGATTTCAAGAATCTTAGCTTCTTTATTCCATCAGGAATGATATTCATACTGTTCCCATTTAAGCCTAAGTCTTGTAAATAAGTAATGTTTTCAAAACAGCGCTCGTGGATTGTAGATATCTGATTATTATCCAAATACAGCTGACTTAGAACAAATAAGTTTGAAAAAATGTGTTCGTTCAGTGTTTTTATCTTGTTGTCTGATATCGACAGTTGATGCAAGTTCTTAAGCTCAGCAAAAGCTCCGTTGCTGATAGTTTCAATAGCGTTGTTGTCTAGATTCAAAACTTGTAAGTTGTTTAAGTCGTGGAAAGTCTTTGGATCCAAACGTGCAAGTGAGTTGTAAGACAAATTTAATATAACTAGGCGGATAAGTCCGGCAAAAGTATCTCTGTTAACCCAATCGTTGGTAAGACGGTTTCTAGATAAATCCAATTTCTCAAGCTGATCAAGTCCTTCAAGTAATCCCGGAGCCAACACAGAAAGCGAATTATTCGCTAATGAGATTTCTTTGATAACTCGTGATGATTGAAATAGTTCAGGAGGGACAGCGACTAACTTATTTCCCGACAGGTTCATAATTTTTAATGAATTCAATCCGACGAAGGCTCTGTCGCCTATTTCATTAATTAAGTTGTTCTGAATATTCAACACTTCTAAAGATCTGAGGCTAGAAAGACCGTTGTCGGGAAGTCGCAGAATATTGTTGTGAGATAAATCAAGCATTTTCAGTCCAGTATTGCATGATTTACCTGGTGCGATGGGTCCCTTGCCCCAATCCGAGAAGCCGATTTCCGATATGTCTTGAATTCTATTGTCGGTAAGGTTCAATATTTCCAAACTAAAAAGCGGACAGAATACTTCAGAAGGTAACATGTAAATATTGTTGTCACCTAAATCCAATGTCCGTAGTTCCATTAGTCCACGAAAACTTTCAGCGTGAAACTCCATAGTCATCGCGGGCCAATCCGTATTGTAGGAACGTAGAGATAAACTTGTTAAATCACGTAGTGGAGACAGGACAGTAGCGGGCACGTACCGTATCTTGCAGTGCTCAACGCGCAGGTCCTCAAGTTTTCGCAGCTGGCCCAAAAAACTGCCGGTATTCATGTGCAACGAACTTTCGAAGAACAACAAATCCGTGCAAGTCAGTTTCAACTTGTTGATGTTGTACGCCTGCGCCGTGGTAATGTTTTTAAACAAGAAGTCAACTGAGCCGATGGTTTTAATGTTACACGTGAGAAAGTTTGATTCACTCAACTTTGTGTCCGAATAGTCCCATTGACAGCCGGTGGGGGCGGGCGGCGCGGACCGTGCGCGCGCACCGGCCACGACAACCAAACACATCCAAACTTTTAACGAAACCATGCCGTAAAAGTTCTTGGTCATTTTGCCACTGTAATATAGTTCATTTGTCACTGATATATCACTTAAGTACTCGTTAAAACTTTATGTCACCAAACAATGAATGTTATGTAGTCTGTGTTGTTGTGTACACTTCGTTTTATAGCGCATGTAAACAGTGAGTGCGAGATCGCGGTAAAACTTTTGACGCAGCCATGCTCCCCTGCGGTCGGGCGGTAACTGACCTACGAAGTTTGAACGAACGAAAGCCGCATGGGTACTGGGGGAGGGGGCAGGCGCGGGGAAGGCAACAATGACGACGGGTGGGACCCAGCACTGCATCGGCTTACAACAGATGGCACGCGTGTTTTTTAAGTACTCGAAATATTGGTTATGCAGCCGAAGACTTAGGCCTGCGTGATTCGTTCGATGCACCTCCTTAAGTTTCATCTCAAAGGAGGTCGCAGTGACATCTGAAACAGTAGCAGTTACGTGACTTGAAAAGTTAACTTGAACTTTTACTGACGCACTTGAACTTTGTTTTTAAAGTAATATTTAATAAGTTATGTTGGGGTGCAGTACATTAAAATGTAAGAGTTAAGTAATAAATTAACAATACAGAGATTATTACAGACTCAAATAATAAGGAAACGATTAAATATTTACTTGACATGTATGCAATTTTGACGAGATGGGCGGACATTTTTACGTCAATGCAAAGTAAGTGTATGACAGTTTAAAATCGGAAAAGAATGCACACAAAAGATATTTAACTGTTGTGTTTCAATTTCCTTTATGGATTGAAGAACAGATGTTCAATAATGGGATTCTAGTACAATGAAGTGATGACTCTTCAAATTACGAGGTTCTTGTTAATAATGCCTTTATTTATTTTCATTCATAATATTATTTTCTTCCTCCGGATGTACAGTCAGCTACAAAAGTCAATTAACACTTTAGTTTTACGCAGTTTTCGAACGTAGAAGTAAAATTTAAGAATATTAACTCTTAGCTATTATTAATTTATTATGCTGTAGTACAATGAATAATTTTGTGTAATTTAAGGCGATGGGTAAAAGTAGCAGTGCTAGTTGTCTTTTGTTGCTGACCGTACCTACAACAAGTTTAGGTACAGTCAACCGCACAGCAGTGGCATTTGCACTACAAAAATCACCCTTACCTACTGGTACGACATGAAGACACTGTCAATGTCAAATTGTTACCACTGATGAGCCGTTGACTGTATCATCATCACTCACATCTACCGTCCTTACAGATTTTATAATTAAAATTTAATGAATAAACTATTTAAAACAATATACCTACACAAATTATACTCCAATATTCATTTTATTAAAAACACAAAGCCATAAAAGTAACTTTTTCCGCAATACAAACTTTCTGAATAATTCTTCATAAAAAAGAGAAAAAGTCCTAAAGTTCTTGTGCTAGTTAGGCACAAAAACACGTCCATTCAAGAGGGCATCGTGCGTCACCGCAAACTCTAATCGTGGGCCATCGAATGCCATAACACGTGCGTGTCGGATCGCGTCTACCGTGGGAGACGGTCTGAGACCTTTGAATATCTTCAATGCCACAACAAATCACGTACCTCCTGCAGACACAGAGTAAAATCAAACTCTTTAAACAGTTTGGTCTACTGAATAATGGGAAATGAAATAATTGCTTGGAATTGTCAGGATGTGGTAATGATGTCTCCAAAAGGGTAGATTTGTTTGAGCAGTTACCTTTTTATGGGTCATAACAATTGTGGAATTTATTATCCTTTCCGGATGCCTGGTACAACTTACAAAAAGACAGAACTTACTAAGTATCTTATCATTTACTAGTTATCAGTCAAGTAATGCATTTACAATGGTGCGTCCTGCACGAAGTCTGACCAGATTGACGCTATTCTAAATGTAGATCAATATAGAGATAGAAAGCAGAATATTTGGTGATACTTTCCAAGAAAGAGGTCTGTCGGGCCAAGGTCGTATCAGGGCACGACTATTGATATTCTCAGTCAATATTGGGAGTAAATATCTCACGTGCCCATGACGTGATGGCTCAATATTTACAAGAGGACATCAAACACACATTCAAAGACATATTACCACTTATCTCGTAACAACTGACTCCGAAAACATCTTACATAGCGATCTTCCCCAAGGAACGTTATATAACACAACGACTGTATTGACAGTGCCCGATATCGATAGAAGTTCAACATGACTTTTATGTGAAAGAATGGCTTCGTTTATCTACTAATATTTATGACTTTTTCAATCTATTACAGATTGCCTTTAAATGGATGCTTCAAACCGTAAGCCATGTGTGGGTTTCATTATAAATCGTCAAACAAAATAGATACTATCTGTCCGATTAATGAACCGAGAATAAAAGGTACCGATGAACTGAAATTGTAGCAGTTCTATAAAACTTACACGAGCATTATGCGTCAAATCGATATTGCAGAGACAACGCCCTTGCTAATAGTTCAGTTATAATTTATCAGTCTATTGACGATCTGTCATTCGATCATGGAACTGGACTGTAATAACAAAGATAGTATAAAGGACAACGGAAATGAGTCAATTACGATTACAGCTATTGATAACTAAATTAAGCTTTGTTACGTACAATTGGATACATGCAATGCATTGTAAGTTTGTGAAAAACTAAAGGTAAACAAACTGTGTCCATCGGAAGCATGGACCACATCATTAAAACAGCTTTGCGGGAATGTAATAAAACTAACAATGAGAATCGGCAGCCAGAATTGAGACCAAAAAGGACTTCTGCAGAATATTGCCAACAGTTACATTAACCGTGACCAGAACGTTTTACATTCTTTTCAACGCAGCAGTCGACCTCACTGAGCATTGACCAAGGACTAGTCAAAAACAAAAGAGCTTCGAAGAGAGAAATTAACAATATGGCTAGTTTCTCGGATCCAAAGCAAAAAAGCCTTTGAAAGTTAAGATCCCTAATAAAAGTAGTGCCAACGTCTGTCTCGGTTAGACAAAAGGATTCTACCGCAATTATGTTATTGCCTTTACAAATTCGTTGGGTAATAGTTTTAAAGGTGAAGCGATATTGGTTACTTTATGGCTGTCAACGCCACAAATAAAACACTTTGGTTGAAGATTGTAAATCTTAGTAAGGTTGTTTGGTCTTGTTTGCCACAAATTGTTTATTGTACAGTGCCTTTACTCTTGTGGTGTCATAAAAATATTAGGTAAAATGCCCATTTTATGTGTTTGGTAACTGTTAAAATATAGTCCTGCTATGGATATTACCATAATAATTAATTCTCAAGTTATCTTAAATCATTCCTTAAAATATGGAGGGGAACAGTGTTTTGTTAGTCCAATAAAATTGTAGTATTGAAAAAAGGGTTCGATTATAGACCATTTAAAATAAAGCACTTCGGTATTTCACAATATCATCTTAACGCGTTTCTTTTATCTTTAAGACTCATGTTAGGCTCAACAACTTGATAGCGTGATTGTTATTTGTTAAGTGAGACATCGCATCTGTTAGAGGTGAACGCTGGACGATAAAGACATTTTAACTGATAATCTCAACAAAATATTGCTTGCGTCTCGATAAAAGTGGACTCAGTAAACAGGTACTCCCAAGGCACGTTTCGAGTCAAATAAGCAACAAGAAAGGGTCCGAAACAGAAAACGCTTTGTGCTAAAAACGTCGACCCCTTATCTTCCTCGGATGGGTCGCTACCATAGACGTAGGAAGATAAAGACCATCACCAACAATTAATGAAATGGATAACAAATCTCTCATTCTAGCTTAAGTAGCTATCAAAGCGTGGGCTTTAAAAAGCTGATTGACATTCATGATATTTCTTCAAAAAATTATGAACATAAATTTTCATATCTTTGATGGTTTTAATTATAATAAAGAATTTTAATGAGACATAAAAACATCATCGTCGGAATAAGTTAGTTGGTATCTTACCTGTTTTTCAATAATATTTCGTCATGAGTAATGTTGTCTTCCTCCATAGTTCTCAGTACTGTAAAATTCTAACCTGGGCAAGACTATGAAACAATTTTGAATATGCAATTTCGCGAATTGAATTGCAATTCTCATCCAGTATTCATTTTAGAAAAGTGAGTGTACAAAGTGCGGTTGAATCTCCATATTCGTGCCGTGTCTCTCGGCTTCATGTCTATCTGTGGAGACTGCTTCTAGAGGCTCAGCACGAAGTCATCATTCATACGAGGAGATATCATCGTCGCTCGTCGTGGCCACGGCTTTGCTTGTTAACAATAAAAATGTTATCCGGCGCTTACACGAAATGTATCTCGGGAAACGTCTTGCTACTCATTTTAGTCTTTTAAGTTTCTCAACGATTATTTACATTTATGGCATTTGTATCCTTTGGCGAGGTTTGCAAGTTATAATTTTAATTAAAAAGATTTATGAAAAAAACAACTCTGCTTTCTTAGAACTCATTGTTACATTTAGGTTGCACAACACAAGAGAACTACTATCCTACAAGAGTCCTACTGCCCCACTTTTCAAATTAGCTTCCATTATGAAGTCCTTCCGTAAACTAATCGTCAATTTAATAAACCTCGGCTAATTCATTGTTCAAATTATTTAAAACCGTAAGTCCTTCATTATCCCCTAATTAAATTACCTAATAGTCTTAAGGTTGAACAGTTACGAGTAATGCGATTAAGCAATCCAATATAGACGAAATGGCACCGAGCGCAAATTGCCAATCAATAATGACCCTAAGGGCGTGTAATTAACGGCTGCATTAGTAGGCTGCATTATGCATGACGTTGAATCTCTGGCAGACCCTGTTATCTGCGATGCGTATTTCGCTTACAAACATTTACATAATTACAAACGTTTAGCTAATTTTAATTGGAGTATAGATGTTTCAAAGTCCTTAGATGTAAACTTAAGTGTGGTAAATGCCAATTACAGATCATCTAGTGATCTTTGATCCTGAATCATGGTAGAAAACACAAATAATTGCGAGAGTGCAGTTACTCCAAATCCAAAGTAATTGTAGGTAGCATTTTAAGTGCACCCAAAGTGTTCAAAAGGAGGGGGTTCTTAGAACTAGGCGTAATTTCGAGTCCCTTAAAATTATACTGACTGAGAGTAAAAATACAAAAACACAATACTCAGCCTTGAATGAGACTTGAATCGAGAAAATACCACTATTCACAATCTTCTATAATTATTATAAGTATGCTTTATAGAACCTACCTACTAAATCAGCTACTAGGTTTATAGCTTATAAAGCTTTTTACATCGGTAAAAATGCTACCTTGTCAAGACCATGTCTCTCAGGTCTGAAACAAAAAGGATCTTATAAGAAACGTGGGCCACGGTTTTGGTCCATCACTCGAGCCTAGTCAATCTCACAGGACACGTACAATTATTTTAATCTTATTAAAATCATGTTTCTACTGACGCTCAGCTTATTATGGATGTTACCTACTTACTTTATATGTTTTTGTTTCTCTTCTAAAGATAAATTGTCTGCGGCTCAAACTCAGTAACTCAAGTAAAAAGAAATAACAAAGAGCCGACGTTTTAGTAAATAGTACCCAAAGGAGATCACCGGCTTCAAGTTTTGTAACTTTGAGAGAAAAAAAAATGAGAACTCAGAAGACAGTCTAGTCCATTGGTCCCTATTACTTTTATGGACCATAATTCGGTTGGTAGTCGTTTATTTGTGAAAAAAAGACATAAGTGTTCAACGAACTAATTAAACTGTCAAAATTAATGTGATTTAAAAGGCATGGTAAACGATTTGATGCGAAAGGTATCTAATTATTTGGACAATTTACGATGACAGACTAATTAATATACAGTATTCAAATATTGATTTTATTGCTCAGTTTAAATTAGTTAATCACCTTCGGCATCGGAATAATGGTTTATTACATGAAATTGGTTACGGAAACGAGTAATTTATAGAATTATTTCCAAAAAATGGTCCCAAATCATTAGTCGCTTCGATGATTTTTACCTTAAATGGGCATAGGGTGGTATTTGCTTATCTGTGGAATTAATAAATTGTGTGCAAGTAGGTACCAATATTGGACGCAGAAAAGGGAAATGCACCCCATATTATTAAGCCATATTATTATATTATACTAAAAGTAAAATATACGATATTATTGGGGTTGCTCAATGCAACAATTTATTCTGATTGCATGACTGGTTTCTGGTTTCGATTTTGTTTGACCAATCAACTCATTAGGTACTACAATGACTCAAAGCTCTTGTATATAAAATTATACAAGATTAATTACACAAACAAAAAATTACACACAAATTATTGTTTTTACAGGGGCCGTACTATGACCTGTTAACGCCATCATGATTCCGTTGAGAAAAAGAGATAGTGCTATCGGTCATGTATAGCTCCGTCTCTCTTCCACGCTGGAATAATGATGGAATTAACACGTCATAGTACGGCCCCAGGTTAGAAAAAAGTCTTCAAGTCGGTACACTGTAAGACTAATTTATTTATATTTTTCTCAAAATAAGCTAAAAATTTTTAGCTTATTTTGATAGTAGCTTTATTTACCTTATTTATACTTAGCAATATTTCCACTAGACACAAGAATATCCCCTCAATTCCAACACAAAAAAACTGTCTGAAGATATAACAGTAATAATAATCGGACACGTCGCTTGTTAGAGAAGCATGAAGAGATCCCGTCTGATACCACCAAACAATGTGAATGTGTGGGTGAACAAACAGGGTGCTCTAAAAACTTATAAGCGTTCAAAAGCAGCCATACAAAAGGATGTGACTAATGCAGTAACCCTTGAGCAGCAAGACAAATTGATGGTCAGATGACTCTTAAGAGATTTGAATATGAAGCTTCAAAATATTTATTTTCTGACAAAAAGGTTTATTAATCTCAATTAATAAGTATCTTCAAACGTCGTGTTGTTTAGTTTTCTTATTGTCATCTTCATTCAATTGTGCCTTATAAAAGGATGAAAAGACCCAGTTTGTTATTCTGTACCTCCAATACTGAATAACTGAACGAACTTAGCAAAATGAGAAAATAAAAAGGTTACTAACAGCTTTTAATATACTAAACAAGGGATTTGTAATTCTGTAACCCCTAATGCCATCCAATAAGGAAAGATACCTGAGAAAAAGAGCCGACAAATTTTGTTAAAGGGTATGTTGTATTGGAAAAGGATGATCTTATTACTTACTTTTACTTAGTGGGTCACAGTAATGATATTACTGAACTTGGACTAAGCCATTTCACCCTTACTTAGCCCAATGTAATATTATGCGATACACTGAAAGGAATCAGTGTGGCTAAATAGATTCCATTAAGTAAAGATTTTATTGTTTCGAATGCAAAATTACTTGAATATTTACTTCGTAATGAAAATAATGAAAAATTAAAAGTCTATTAAAAATAAATCACAATTAACCTTTATGTCGATACGTCTATTACAGCAGTCAAAGCAAACACAAACATAGACGATATAAACACAAATAATTAAAAGGAACAAAAACACTTATCAGTATAATTTCAATCGAATAACAACGCCCAAAACAAATCGTCAAATGATGAAGAGGCGTTACCAAAATTACTCTAACATGGTATTATGAAATGTTGACAAGGTAAGAATTAATCATAAACAAATCATTGGGTGCCAGCGGACGTTATGCTAATATATGTAGTAGAAGGCATCCACGGATTTTTTCATCCAGTGCCTCATTTATTTATGTTTAGTCATCATCGTTTAATATTCAACATACTTTGAAGAGATATCGTACACTATCAATCAAACTTTTGCTATTCCTATTTCGAATCTCGGCTGCATTTTATGTTCTATTATCTTCGTTGTAAAGAACACATTTGTCAGTCAAGTTCAAGTTCGTTATAATATGTAATCGTTTCTTCTTTGGAGTTCCGTTGATCTTGAACAACGGAGTGCTGATTAAGAATAGTTCTTAATGCGTCGTCATAATGCTTACTACTCAAGTGAATCAAAATGTAACTTATTATTTTATAGAACATAAGGTGTACTTGGAAGTGCAAGAGACAGGTATAACATTTATTTCGGGAGAGATTTCATTCATTAACATTATTGTACTTAGATTCAAATTGTGTTTATAAGAGCATTTGTCAAATAATATATCAAGTGTATCAACTTTGATCAATGGTCGTTTATCTATGTTCAGTCTGAACAGAATTGAATTGTGTTTCGAAGGTACCTACTTGAATCGTAAACATTTGACCTTCAAATGCCCAAGCCTGTTTTGATAATTTCCTTGATTCGTGATTAAGTTTTAATAGAGCTGATACAGAAAGTAAAACAGAAGTGGAAGTAACACAAGAACGCGTTTTAGAAACGAGAATCTTAATTCAATAGCTATAGGAAATTGCATATCTATAATCAAATTATAGTTAATTATCTGATTGCATAATACATGCGAGATATTTAGAATTAAATAAATACCACATACAAGAGAAAATTAAGGCGATAACTATTTACGCAGTGAAACTTAAGATTAAATTAACACTCAATTACAATAACCAATGAAAGTGCAAGAACAAGTTTGGGGAAGGAGAGACATCAAAGAAATATAAAGTTTATCGTGTGCGATTGTGTACATATTATTTGCGTCATCAAAAACGTCTTCATGCGTGACAACCTATGAGTATAATTTGATTGTGTAACAACGTTAATCGTTGATTAAGGTGTTATGTCTAAGATAAAAGAAAGCTGTATCTTGATTGTCTCTCATGCTACGTTACTTCAGTTGTTTATATGTTGTTTTCGATTACATACATCTATTTTTCTTTCTTTCTTCTTTCATTACTGGTTAAGAAAAGCTAACATTGATTTATCAAGAATAATTCCGTCTTTACTATGAATGTATTTTTCATAATCCTAGCCAACAAAACCATAAATAAACTCTGCTTCGAACTCTTCGAAATGAAAAACAACAATTAATCCCCTCACATTTTCCTTGGCATTCAGTTTTGGCACTTACCCTGTTCTGACGAATGGTCCTTGAACCAAAGTAATTGATGGACGCACCACAAACTAAAACGTAGGCATGAATAGATTAATGACCAACAGATAGCTAGGTCGAAACTCCAGATAATGTATCTGGTCACTGGGCCATTAATTCACTGTGGTTACTTAACTTGATCAATACCAATTTGTGTGTTTAGTTTACCAGTTCGTGTAAGCCCACGTTGAACTCAATAAAGTCTAAAATAATTAAGATCGTATGGACGGACGGTGGTCCTGTATTTTGTCGAGTGCCGCGTTCTTAATTAGGTGACACTAATGACGTTAGTGGGGGTCTGGTTTTTGCTAGAAATAATTTTGTTACGCGGTTCGTACCCTGTTATTATTCACTTATTTATATTATTGGCTTGATCTGTAATCTAATTGACAAAATAACAGCAATTCATGTTTCTGTTACCTATATTACCTAGTTTGACGTGAGGATGAATTTCAAAGTAGGTAGGTATATATATTATCAAAGGATGAACTCCCACATCAGCAACTAGTCAAGAGTTCTATATAAGAGATCACTGCGGTAGGTACATGATATCCGAAAAGGATGCATGATTATCATATCACGCATCCCTTTTCCAGCTTTAATATATTACAACAGAATGAACATCACACGAAAAACTAGGCCAACCAAATAAAACAAGTGCATCCATAAATTGATAACCACAACATTTCCGAACACAGTGAGTTTATTCGTACAACCAAATCAGTGCCATCTCTATCGACAAACAAACCTATTTACAATAAAGTGTATATCCAATTACACAATAACCCGTGGTCGACATGTCCTGTAATGGTGCAGTATATACATGGTGCTGTTAAAGCAGATACGAGTATTTACGATCAGGCCGACCGTCCCGATGCATATACGCAGATGCCACACATGCTCTGCCTTAATTCGAATAGATGACGAGTAGGGCTGGCCCTAGTAGATACATTTTCTTTTTCTGAAGAACACAAGAACTTATTTGGTCAAGCTATTGTTAACGTTATCCACACTAGGTAAAGTCTAAATCGATGTTAGAAAAGATTAAAATATTATAACCCTTGAGTGAGTAAATTTTCAGTCAAGTTAATAATCGTGCAAACTCTCAAGGTATCTCAAGAAACTTCGTTCGAAGTATCATCAAGTTAATTGGTATCAATAACCTGCAACCGCAAGTATTTCGAAATTATGTTTGTTTAGGAAATACTAAACCAGTTCATTATCCGTTCATCGCATTAGATAACATTTAATAAAATCACAACGACATTGACTTTCTATAACTGTCATAATGATTATTGCTCAATGCTTTAATTGATTCGAGATAAGATTTACAGACTTGACAAATTATTTAAATATTCGCGACTATTTCTTTATCTTATTTAGTAATCTATGTGTAAGTACCAACATAAATTAATAAAGTGATTTAAAATAGTTACAAAAAATTACTGAATACAGGTGTATACGTATACAATTTTTCGTGCAACCAATATTAATTTATGCCCAAAATGATGCATCAATTTTCTAAATTTCTAAAACTAGGTCATACCCAGCTTGCCAGCCCTACGCTTAAAATTCATATTAATGCAGGCTAACAAGCACAGTGCGGCCCATTGGCGATATTGATATAAATTGATTACAAGTTGTCGCGACATTCATTAATATAGTCGGACTCAAACACTCATATCTTATCTAGTGCTTTCATTGCCGATATCATTACTGACCGACGCGACGGTTTGTTTTAATCTTAAATAGTTCAATTGATTTATGATCGTCGAAAACAACTGAGTTTTGTCTGGGAAAGGTCTAGTGATTTATGTTGCATATCTATTCCAATTTCCATTGTAGAATTTGATGTATTTATGGATGCATAGATACCCTACATAGGCAGCTGAAATTCTAGGTCATAACCACAAAATCTGTATGCGAGTTAGGAAGTTGTGAAAGCAGTTTTTTTTTTGTAATTATTTATTAGTAAATATTAATTCATAAAAATTGTGCATTTCTCCTAAAAGGTTCTCAACTATGTAATCTGACCTCGAAATATTTATGTAATTTATGCTGAACAGTAGGTCATAGTCCACCTTTTCAATCAGGTATCACGATTTATTAAAAATGCGGTTACAAATTGAAACGAATACTTTAACAAGGTTACTTTTTAGAAACTTGACGTAACTTTTTGTATTGTTTAAGCCTAATGACCTAGATAATAAATAAACATAATTATTTGTTAAGACTGACTCTATCATAACAGTTCAGTCCAGAAGGCTAATTGCCGTAATTAAAAACGTTCAAAATCTAGTCTCAATCTCATCTCAGCGACAGTCAAATGTCAAAAATGTAGGTAAACGCTATACAATTTTACTGTTGACAGATTGAGACTGAGTTGAGAATGCGAACGTTCATAAAAATACGAGAACTGCCCCTCTTGCCATAAACTTGATTTCATAAAAAGTGGATTAACCTAATACCTAAACGATCAATTACGTCATTATGTCTTTACAGACTACCCACAAACTGTTAGACATGTAAATTGTGCACCATTCATTGATATTTGAAAGCAATTTAAAGTTCAAACCACCCGTAAGTACAATATTATCGATTTCAAGCAAACGAGTCAAACAAGAATCGATTACTCCTAACTTAAATTATTTTTATTTTTTCTTAAACTCCAATCCAGACAAATAAGGCATCCACGATTGACGATAGTAATTTTTTCGCTCATTCTGTGCAGCCAGTTACTTTCACAGAGGTTGAGGTTAAGGTCAGCCAGTGTTAGCCTTTGGGTTGCTCATCAATTCAAAGTAAATAATCTCCGGGCATCCGCTGAGCACAATAAAACATGGCAACATGATAGATTGTTATATTTTCACGTCCATTTTCCTTTGGCCGAGGTTTTATGACGAGCTTTTGTGGTTCATATGTTTCAGTGTTGGGATTTGATGTTTATTGAGATTCAATATATTTCTGTTTTGGAAAAGGATTTGATTGAAGATCTGTTTTATTTAGTAACTTAAAAGAAATCTGTGAGGCTAAAGAAAGTCATTAAAAAAATGTATCGCAGCAAAATCATGAATTTAGTTCAAGTAAGTAACTGAATGTCACTAACTAGATCTTTCCAAGTGTTAACATAACACTAATGAGACACTTAGTTCATTAGAGATGTAGATTATATAAACACTGACTTCAAGATGGATAATTTATTTACTTAACCGAAAAACGATCAGCAATTGACATAAAAAGCTCCAAAAAAATTATTCAAATACCAACTCTGTTACATTCCAAGTACCAAGTAGGTACTTCAATCTTAGTGAATTCCACCACACCTACATTTCTCTTAACCTGTATCACATTACAGTCCCTATACAAAAGTCTTACATAAGGCCGTAATGAAAGTTAATTACTCGAACTGAGAATAGAGGGCTGATAAATCAGTCGATGACCTCGATTTGTATCAATCAAACCGAAACGCTCAAACTCCAATTTGACTTGTGTCAAACGATGATTGGTTGCAACACTGGCTACGTCTAATTGGTAGAATGAGTTTTGCTCGCGTGCCAGTGCGGTTTACTTGAAACTATAAACGTACGGATGTGGTAGTGACGGGAAACAGGCGTATCTTTCTTTTTGGATTTTGTAGTTTTTTAGACTTTCTTATAGTCATTTTATAGAGTGATTGTTACGCTGCGAGGATGATATGTTTGTTGGTGTTTCTTTTTAAATTGTAGGAAAAATAATTTTAGCAGAAGGCGAGAGAGTAAGATAGACAAATCTTGTGTATAAAAGTGTAACAAAATGTGTCTCTTTTACTAGGATTTCCTGTTTATGTCACAATATTTACTTAATTTAACATTGAAGACAAAAATAAGGTTCTATAATATTAATTTGACACACAAGAGTCCAGCATATTACTTGAAAATGAACTTTGAATCAGAAAACCTACTTCACCTAGATACGGCGTAATGCAGTTGCAATATATAGCTCAGTTTACGACGGCATATCCAACAAGTTTATTTATGCCATCGGAATTGGCTCGTCAATGCTTGTCGCAAAACTACACTATTTCCGCGTAAACATCGTGTAGGGTCACTGGGTCGACCGCTTTACTTCGCTTCTCTATTTTCTGGACAGAAAACAAACTGAACGTTCGTCATCTTTTTCGTCTGGTCCAGATCTAGATTTTTAAAATGGGTTTAAAGCGTAGCAAATGGAACTGAACGGTTTCAATTGGTACAGTAAATATTTACAGTTGTAAAAACAGCTGATATAATTAAAAGTAAATGCCTAATAGTTTCTACATATCCGTTTAATTCAGATTAACAGCAGTGCAAATCCTAAAACGAATTTTTACTCATATGGTTACAACACTTGTATTTTTTGAGCATGAGATAATTCATGTGCGTATCTCTTACGTCGCTGTTTTCGCGTATTTGTTAATGTTACTCACATTAATCGTTAGTGGAAGCTTGTAATTGGCCATTGTTTACACATTGTACTTGATGTTAAAATGTATTAGCTGTAAGTTTTCCTAAAATTAATAAAATAAAATAAACAAAAGCACTGGCAAGTTACATATTATATTCACTCTCAAACTAAGCCGCGATAAAAAAAAACTACAAAATTATACCATCAATCAATCGAAAATCACCGAAATAACTAGCAAGTTGGCAGTCAAAAGCGTCATCCAAGCCCTCATTATTAGCTCCTGGATTTGTTGAATAGGCTATGTGATTGCAACCAACACTTTGGCCTTTGTTTCGAACGCACGTCGCGGGCCCATCTATCACTGCTCAGTGCCCGTGCCAATTTGTTAGTGCACGTCATTATGTACCCTATACTAGTATGTGTATTGTGTATGGACATTACTTGCCAAGCGACGGGATGCTTGCGAATTTTTGCAACGGGTTTTTGTAATGGCCGATTTGTTTATGGGATCATTTTGAATTTGGAACCTGCTTATTTCTATAGACAGATATATTTTATCGGAGGTGGAAAATTGTCGTTTGGTCGTTTTTGTAAAGAAATATTTATCTGACTATTGGAAAATATGCCATTAGAAATTACTTAATACAACATCAAGGTTTTTTAAGCCTATTGAACACAAATAACAAAAGAAAATTTGAATTTGCAATCCGCATTAACTTTTCCTCAATTCTAAAGCCGTTTATCTTTAAGCTAAGTTGGCACGTGTATCCCAGATAAAGCTTCAAATATTATATATACTCTCATCATGTTTACCGATAATTATCATAAATTGTTTACATTTCCAGGATATTGAACACAGTTAACTTCGATATTACTTCAAACACTCGGTAAGTCAGTAAATTACATAAAAAGCGGCCGTTTCTTTGGATATCAAAAGAATATCTACTCAACGCTTCCTGCCTTGAACCTATAACTCTTTTCTCTGGCGCACAATTTTATTTCCATGAAAGCCATAATCATAAAGTTTTTATTGCTATTCATCCAAGGCAAACACTTACGATACGGGAAAAGTTGGTTCGTTATGCCTCGAGAGGTTACTTGTACGAGAGATCCGTGTCAGTTTTGATCGGGCGTTCAACAATGATTTATTGGTCCGAGATATAAATTGTAAGGTCATGTTCAACATTCGTCAAATGGACAGCTAGTAAAACTTGCTATTCGTCATCTGCTCGATATAGCTATTGACAGGCACAAATTCTGTACACGAGACCGTGTTTATTATATATATGAATGTGTTTGAATACGAATGCCTTGGATATTTCTTTTCGGAGAAATTCATTTCGAGGACGTTCATAGCCAGTGTTACAAAACCAATACGTATGTGTGATCATGAATTAAAAATGACAATTTCCGTTTAAATTTTTAAACTTAAACACTTTGCCGTTATTTCAGGAACTTTCTCAATAGAATGTTGAAATATTAATTTAATTTTATGTTTCACAGAATAAGCAGGTATTTTATTCTTACATGAATTGAATTAAAAATAATCATTTAAATCCGATTTATTTTTGGACAGTTATTTGAACAATTTTCCGTTATTTCCGGAACTTTATTTGTAGAATGTTGAAATATTTATTTAATTATTCGTTTCACAGAATAAGCAGTTATTAACTCGACAAATAAATCAAACTTTACTCGAAGTAGAACTTCGGAGTAAAGACCAGTTTCAATAGGAAGGATGTCAATGGAACTTGAATTGTTTACTTGTCATAGGGTAACAATACCCAAGTATTTACTAGAGACTGCTGTCACACTGGCGTCTAGGAACACTATGCTGTGACCTAGTATCCTTATGTGATTTGTTCTTCACGTCAAGATCTTCATAGAAGCAAGTTTAAAACTTTTATAGGATGCCACTGTAGAATTGAACAAAATAACAAAACTTTCAAAGGCATCGACTTGTCATACCGGTGATTTTTGGAAGCTAGGAAAGCTTTAAGGAAAATGTAATGGTATTTATAAATGAAAATGATACTTCAAAACTCGCAGGTACTATCGATAACACTTCAACAACAACTCCAGTCAGTCCCAAAAAACAGACACGTTATAACGAGAACACATCGACAGTAGAGGAACAGAACTGCAGTGTGAATTGAAACTAATAGCACATTCAATGAATGGTAACAGATTGCTAGTCCATAATCGGCCACCATAACAACTTATTATGCATTACAAGAAGGATTAGATCCCATATCGTGTTTCACTACTAAAATTATCATACTCAAACATGACTTTAAATAATGAGCCTTGTATTATGGACCGCCAGTGTACGTCATACAGGTAATTTATTAAGAACTTTGTCGTTGCACTCGCTACCAACTTATTAAAGGCAGCTTCCTTTCGTGGGCGATCTAATTACCGACAAGCCGAGAACAATAATACGTAATCTGAATATTTATGAGCGTCCGTAAGATGCATCTGTGAATTTGATATACTTATACAACGACTGTTTATCTTGAACGAAAATTGACTGTGCGTAATGAATAATTTATTGTGAGCAACCGCCACTGACGTTCGCCATATTTTAATATAAATCCATCTACCATTATATTGTATGCAAAATGCCATTGAATGCAGTGCAAGGCAGGATCATTATTCCAATATACTGCTGTGATATTCATCACGCGAGTCGTGGTTGCAGCATTTTAAACAAATCATCTTTAACTGTGGATGCGGCAAGCTCATCTGATGTGAACGGTCTGTTGCTACGGAATCGATTTTAATAATGTTGCTTACTTACTTTGTTTAATGCATTTTTTGTCTCATTGCTCGCATGTTTCTGAGCAAGGTATTTCTTGGAGTATGGAAAGTAGGACATGTCGCAAATCGATCATTGCGATCGCCATGGGTACAAAAACGGAGAATTAGCATCATATCAGATCGTCGGGTTCATGACAACTGCTGGACACTTAGATTGTATCTTCGATATTTGTGTCCCAAATTACATACACAATCGTTCAGGCAAGTCATCTTATCTTTTAACGTATTGCTTCGATACGCGCATCAAATCTTGTAACTTGTAACTTTAGAGAGCAAAGTTCTATCGAGCACCTCAGAGCTCCAAATATAATTTTACTCAATAATAATCATTTCTACCCGCTGCAGGCAAACTATTTAAATAATTATGACTATTTCAACGAAGAATAACGAATAAACATTTCTCAGTTAATGCTTACTAAAATATAAGTTACGTTTCGCGAGTTTTTTAACGTGTTATTCAACGCTATTTTGTATAATTCCCGCCCTAATGATGATAGCACAGCCCATAGTTAGCAGAAGAAAAACTAATGTAACAACGATATATTAGATTTGTTTTTAGAGATTTAAGGCCGGAATTAGCGGTCGTTAGCGTAATGGTCGCCTAGATAAAGCTATTACAGTTAATTTCTTAATTGCCACCGCGTTGTCAGATAGCAGAGATTCCTGGTCGGTGATGCAAAAGTGATCTCACTACTTAAATAAGAATGTCAACTGTGTCAAGTGTTTGACGTAATTGTTGTTCGCAGCGGGTGGAGCACGGCCTACTGTGATAGGCTTGTGTGCTAGCTGACATATTATGGCAAATAATTTTAATGATTTTGTGTTTCGTAATGTTAATTACTTATTACTGTATAGAATCCAGTTCTTCTAAGTGAACAGACAGCAGTGCTGCTGGGGAGTTTGTTCCGCCACTTCTTCTTCCCAGCTAAAGCACTAGGAAGTGGTGAAGGGCGGGCGTTTTGGAGGGACTGTCTTGTGATTTTGACGTTCAAAAAGTGCTGATTCTCAGCCTAGTTTGAATAAATGACTTTTGATTTGATTTTGATTTTTTCACACATTTTTATCACAGTTTGGGAGCAAAAACCGTGATAAGATGCGTGACTTAAGGCTATCACAGAGGCCGTGCTCGCTCCACTGGAGATGATATTTTATAGCCATGCTAGGTATGCTTTGTAGTTAATTATCCTATTTTGTCAAATCAGTAAAGCTACAGTTTCCTAGAAGAGCACTTCTATCATAATATAACAGCCGTCATGAAATCTGTCATTGTTCATTGGCAGTGTTTGACATTAAGGTGTCAAAAAAACGCTGTTTTTGGTTGGTCAGCCGTCTTTGTGTGACTGTTCACCGCTTTGCTAAGAAACCAAACCTTTAGTGTTTCTTCAACGGACGTCAAAGTCTCCTTACCTTTGAGGTACAGTTAGTCAAAATATACCATTATGAAAACATTACCTAAAGATATATTTTTTAGAGCTTTCAAAACTCAGTCAGCTACCAAACTTTTAGATTCAGTTATAAAACAAAAAACCCGCCGCTATTTGAAAAATAACTTTTGTTGGTGTTTGTATATGTAAGTATTTTTGAAATAAACATTTGGCTCTGCACAGCGGCCACTTCCAACTTGCTGAATAAGATAAAGATTTAGGGAATTTTATCAAACTTCTATAATAATAATGTTGTATTTGCCCAAAAATCTAGTTCAGTCAACTGTAATTTATATATCTGAAGACAAAATATTTTGGAAGTTTACTCAGAAAAACAAACAAGGATGATTTATTCGCAAAAAATGCAAGACACTGATGGGGACAATGCTAAAGAACTTCCCGAGCGCAGATGTTCCTACGTGGAAAGTATCAATCCGAAATCCTTCGGGGTTTCCTACGAAAGTTCATCAACGAAATACAAAATTTTAAATCGCCAGAGTCCTCCTGTGTTACATAACAAAGTCAAGCCTACGGCGCCGGGTGGGCAAACAACCGTGATGGAATAAAAAATCTATGTTTGTGTTGCAATCAATCAACAAAGCTTGCGCCCAGCTTCCAGTTTCCAAAGCTAACTTTTCGAAACCGGCCTGCTATTATTTAGTATTGATTTTTGACGTCTATTTTTATTGGTTTTCCAAACGTTCCAATGTTTAAAGAGATTTGCGACGGCTGTAAGGCTATGATTTCGTTTGATTGGATTTTCATTCAAAATAAAACGTCTTTTTTTCCCCCTAAACATACTGTTAGCATTAAATTTAGCTTTTTCCGTATATGTGTAGATATAAAAAGTCTCATTACGCTCCAATGTTTATTGGGTATTTTTATTTCACTGCCCAACATGAAGTCTGGTCCAATTTAATCTAATACGTATATCGTGATAAAATTATATTTTCTATATCTTTATAACGCTTCCGTACAAAAATATTATTCGATTTTATTACTAGTCTTTTATGTGCAGTGCTCAGCCGGGTCAGTACATCATAAGTTATTTGGCTGTAGCAATGAGAAATCCAAGCGTGATGGTCCCGCCATCTAGGAGAATTTATGGAAACTTTTAAGGTATTCATAATTAAAAAACGGAGTAACTAAAGAAATCCTGTTGTAAACCATTTAGTACCTACCTATAATAAATTCTTCTTCTTCGTCTCAATAGCACGAAAGTTTATAAAATTATGTTGGTTCAAAACTTCGCCACTTCCACGGCGCGGCATCGACGCGGACGGTGGCTGCGCAGAGATGACTATAGCTGCATTTTTAAAGCTACCTATAAAAATTGCCTTTTATCAGTGCATTAATTTTAAACACAAGATTATGAAATTCTGAAACAAGAATTTTGACCGGTTGGTGCAGTTGGTAGCGACCCTGCCTTCTGAGCCGCTGGTCCCGGGTTCGATCCCCGGACAAGTCAAACATTTGTGTGCATGAACATGTCTGTTTGACCTGTGTCTGGGTGTTTATATGTATATAAGTATGTATATCAGTCATCAGGTTACCGTAGTACAGGTTCTACCTAGTTCGGGACCTGAATACCTTGTGTGGATGTTGTCTCATATTATATATATACTAACCAATTATTTTGTGGTAAGTATTTTTGATGTCAATAAAAATATTATTATTTTTATTTATTGGTTTCAATTTACAACGCTTTCCTAAATTCAAATAATTATTCTCAAGCTGACTAATTTCCAGACATCAAATTATACCCAGTAGAACGTTAAAACAAATTGACACTGTGTATGTATCTACCTACATCATCTAATTGTCATCCAGAGCAAATTGCGCGAATCAATTGAGTGCTATTATAGCATACAACCTGTCAACCACAATGAAGATCGTTTATGTATGATAAACTGTTGGGTACAATTATTAGTAAACGTTGCATTGAAAATAATTGTGCAATAAGACACCGGTCATTGCCATTACGATTGTTTATCAAAGCGACCTACAGATAATTAGATTAAGAGCGCGTATAAAGCAAAATTACCAATCTTATATTTGATTTTACATGAAAAGTTCCGGACAAAATCTTAAAATAAAAATGTATGAATAACTACATGATATTTCCAAGGGTTCACTTTGATCAAAAACATGAAATAATAACATTTCCTCGATATAAAAAAATCACGAAGTAACCTCTAATTCTCATATTTTTCCGTTTTGTACTCAATACGGTAATGCCTATTGCGACAAAAATCTGATAATTAATTATATTTATACAAGAGTAAAGGCTGTGCTTAGCACATTTTGGCATTTTATGTAATTCCTTTTAGTTTTGGATTTATTACGATATAACAGTTTTGGCGCATACTACGCACTATACTATACATACTACTAAAATTTTACTGGCTTTAGGCGCGCTCTTAATAATTAATATTTTCTTTAGAACATCATTCACACCCTTGAAGCTGATACAGACGTAGATTTTCAAGCAATAATCATTTGCTATAAGAACTCGTGTAATACTAACATGAATAATCTACAGTAAGCATAAATCTGACACTCAAGAATTCTTAAGTGATTATGCAGTCGGCAAAAAGAAGTCTAATTATCATTTTACAAGTGGCGATAAGGTGGTCAATACACAGCAGTCATGGTGTATCAGCGATGCCAATTTGACATGAACACAATTCGCAATCGACAGTTTCTTTTTTCATTTGACGCTTGTAAAAACGTGATTTATTGACATGCTCATTACTTCCACTTACGAATACGATGGACATACGGGTATGAAGGTTGACGAGCTAAATAATTGTAGTTTTGAGTTCGGGCGGTCCACTGCATATTTTGGCAATTTTTTTATATATATTGTAAGAAATATACGAATATAATAATAATAATAATATGAGACAACATCCACACAAGGTCTTCAGGTCCCGAACTAGGCAGAGCCCGTACTACGGTAACCTGATGACTGATATACATACCTACTTATATACATATACACACCCAGACACAGGTCAAACCACGGAATAGAAATCCGTGGGTCAAACAGACATGTTCATGCACACAAATGTTTCACTTGTCCTGGGATCGAACCCGGGACCAGCGGCTCAGAACGCAGGGTCGCTACCAACTGCGCCAACCGGTCAGTCAAAAAACCAAAAAAAAAAAAAACCTTTACAATTCGACGCTAATAAAACATAACTACCAAATTAAACCAATGTCCACTATTAAGTAATTTAAACCTAGTAGTGGAAATTTGTTTAGTTGGCATCTACAGAAGCAAGCTACAAGTTAGTAGGTAGAGAACTTATAGTTTATATTAAAACTATCACATAGGTACTTACTTCTCTCTGCCTGTAACTGCAATAACAAAGCAGATTATGAAAATTAAAATGATTGTCACATTTACAACTCTTTCTGTTAAGATAATATAGTCAGCTAGGTAAAAAAAAACCGTTTACTGCTCACTCGCTGCAGCCGTATGTCACCTCCATAGACAACACTCACACAATGGAACCTTGTTTAAGAATTAACGTGAAGGCACCCAATCAGGCAGACCATCGGTTAACTGATCAAACATAACAAAAAGCCCACACTCAATCAAGACGAATCCAACGAGGTGTTAAGCTAACACTATCAATCATTTAAACGAATAGGGCCTACTTCGTTATCTCAACTTGGACTGAAGCCAAAATTGTAATAAAGACTCTTTCGTTAACCATTTGATGGTCTGGCTGGAAATTAAAGAAAGTTATTATAACGATGACAGGGATTTTGAATTAAGAAGTATTTTTATTTTTTATTGGTGTGACATACTTAGGAAGGTGTTCTGTTTATAGTAGGATAGTGTAGCTTACGTTGTTGTGGTTGTTATTCGGTCGTTAAAGTTTTGTAGTTATGATGTTTATTACTGTCATATTTTTTGTTAAAATATCGGGACAGTCCAATAACTTATATAATTGGATTTATAGCCTCATGTTATTACTGTTGGAAGTAGAACATTATACATATATAAACAACATTATAAAGTAAGAAAATCTAGTCAGAACTACAATCCTGAGGATAAGCTCAAACTGTCCAAAGCTATTGCGATTAATACGAACAAAATACCTTAAGCAAGATTAGATGCCGCTAAGACGAAAACACTATATCTTCTTAACCGCTAGCTAAGAATAGTTTCTTATACGGCAAACTAGCAGTATTTATAATATTTAATGAAAAATAAACAAGTTACATAATTAAAGAGTTCTAATAAACGCAAGAACAGCGGACGGCAGCGAAAAGTTTGTACATAAAATCCTTTGGTTCATGATATCGCACTTCCTTAGATGGGAAAAATGTGTTCCGATAATGGCTTCGGAATTCTCCTGTTTTTTTTTGCAGATAATTAAATGAACATTTCTGTGTGTGTACTTATAGGTAGGCGGAAGATTTAGGTTACAAACAAAAAAAACTGTGGGAAGGTCGGAAGTTCCAAAGATTTTTTATTAAAAAACTTACATCACGTGATTTGGCCTACGGACACGTGGGATGGGTTAAATATCGAAACTTTTCAAAAGTTAGAGTGACCCATATAACGTGATAAAAGCCAGAAGAACCCGTTTTGTCCCCAGTGTACTTATGAACCGACCTTCGTAAAACTAGGTATTGATAGTAAAATGTTATGGCTGAAAATATTCTACCCTTGGAATATGATCAACAACACTATTCTATTACACTCAATATTTGTGATATAGAAATCGTCAAACATGAGATTGTTTTATTAAATTCATTCAATAAACATTAAATCAACTTTATCAATGAAAATAATTTACATAATATAATGAGTCTCATCAAGCATGCAGGACTACTTAATATCTTTAACAAAAACAATCCAGAACTCGACAATAAATTCTCATTTCTCCACAGACCCATAACCCACATTTGAATCCCCCTGCAATACATCACTTTGAGTACATAAAACGCAATTAATTAACAATAAAATAGCCGACTTGAGTGCAGAGCCATCGGTACTGAGCCTTGTCTAAACAAGATGGCGGAGATTGCATCCATGATGACGTCAACTTAAACATTGCCAGCGTTTTTCCACGTCTCATTATGGAAGAGACGCATTTGTTTTTTTTTAAACCGTATTCTGTGCGGATTATTATCTGGATGACTTGGGGTGCGTTGGAAGAACTTGAAATGTGATGGGTTTGTATTTTGTATACAACATGTAACATAATTGACGCAAGACCTCATACACCCCAACTAGAGTATTGAGTTAAAAGAATTATATAATGACCAAAACAATTTTATTTTTAAAGGTAACTATTTTTATTAAGAAAATCGTGTTGACCCTAGCATTACTTTATGCATTTAAAATTGAGTCTTATTGCCTTGAAATAAGATTTAATTTTCTTTGGCTCAATTGGCGGTCAGTATTGCAAAATACTTTTTTGAAAAAAATCCTATATTATTAGTTACTGGATCGATTTCAGTAACTATGTTCATGTATCAATTATGAGCAAACTACTTTCAGGACTTGCGTTTATTCTGTTACACCTTGTATAAGGGTCTACTCCCTAAGCAGGCAATCCGTAGTTTCGGCTGAAATTACGGGCGTTTCCTACTCCGTATCACCTACGGACATAATATTAGTTTAGGCCCCGACCTAAGAATGAATGACAACACTATTTTGACAGTTATCCCTACTCGCGATGTGTTTTTGCCCGTTCGATAAATTGAATTTGTCACTTGTTTTGACGGATCAACTACTTTCGGACATGGCCGTATCTTCGTTGACGGACGTAGAGAGTAGACTCTTAATGTGTAGTGTTTCATAATTTTACATAAGAGAAAAAAAAAGTTCCTGGTAGTTAAGTAAATTTTCCTCGTTTACGAGTATTTGTTTTAACTTTTTTTTAAACATGTGTAGTTCGGATTATTGTCTGGATTATTAAGGGTACGTTTTTTGGAGGTTAGGCAACTGATTTGGGTAGTGAAAAAAATTAAAGTTATGAGCTTTTTTCTCCTGATTACTCAGAAATTAAAATGAAAAAAAAAGTTAAAATACTACTTGTTGAAATTTTATTCTCGTCAAAAATTAATGATGTTACCGGTGTTTAATATCAGGTCTACATATTGGTCTATTATATTTTTATTTTTACTCTCTAATTTTTGCATATACAAATAAACATTTTCATCTTGTTTCTGATCTGAGATCCTTATACACACCCATACATTTAAATCTCCCTCACCCAACAAAACTCAAACAAAAAACCGCAATGTAAGTTTTAAACGTCTGCGTCTACAGATTTTTCGTTCTAGACAGCCGGTAGTGTCTGTCGGCACTAATATTTGCGTCCGTGCATTATTGCTGGGCGAGCCGGCATCGGCACAATGAGGCTGGAATTACCTCTGCAGGTTTGCTTAGGGTACTGCACAGTCGTTCACTGCTAAATGAGTAATTTGAATAAGTAATCGTAACTGTTTTGTTTTATGGATTGTTTCGTGTTTTAGAATCGTAACAACTGTGGTGATAATATATGTGACCTCTGTGACCTATTCGAGAAAAAAACATGCGTTAAGTATGAATAATAAGACAAGGGTTTACTCGAAATTGCAGAGTATCTAAATGAGCAACATGTTTAGTCAGTTAGGTTCTTTGCTAGTAAACAGTCATGCGCAAAGGCAGCCCGCCAAATTCAAATTTACTTACGTCATGATTTCATGAAATAGTTTTTGTCTTTCAATTCGGTAATATGAGCTTAGAGAAATGTATTGATGATTTTCATGATTATAATTCTATACTTAAATAAATATTTGTTAAGGCCGCGAATCATATATTATTTAGATCAATAAACAACCTGTTAGTGATCTGCAAAAAAACATAACAAAATTTGGATTTCGCGGCCCACCCAGACGCATTCGCTTTAAGCCCACCTGCAAGTGAAAGTCATTCATTCATTACTCAAATTATATCGTTAGTAGATATGGAAATCATAATGATAATGAGCCATGAGGTCATAGAACGGATTCCGGTGCAAAATTAGCTAATAACATACTCACTGAGGTAGCTACTCTACTTGTCGAAATCTAATTACCTACACCTAATTAAACAATGTACGTAAGAAAAGTACCTACCTACAAATGAAGCAATAATGAGTCTACTTATGAAAGAAAGAAAGTCATCATAATGCTCACTGTTACTATAAAACGGAATCATTGGATCTAGCTATGCTTTCATACTACATTTGCTTGTGTTAAAACTACGTTGCGTTGTGTGGTTCTATCTACTATCTTCTTTGGTATTGTTCGTCGAATCGTTGAGCTCCTTAAGTTCTGAGTTGAGCTGCACGATTGCTGACAATTGCGTGCACTGACCGGACAGGTCCACTCAATCTGTGTGGTTCTTTCCTCAAAAGACCATTTCAGACACCGATCTACATAGCCTTCACATGAGCTGAACAAGATTCTGTCTGGGCTTTAAAAGAGACTGTGACCTCTGAGTTTGTTTCGGCCTTTCTTCTCAGAGTAGTCAGATAGGAAACGCCGACCTCACCTAGTTTAAAAAAAAATATGATTGACGTGTAAAAGTGTTTGTAAAAAGCTACTTACAGAAATAAAATTATTTATCAACGCAACCTCCTTGCCAAAAAACACAATCACATTCTAACTGGCCAACCAGCCACAAAAAAAACAAAAGAAAAACGAAAAAAAACAACACAGCTAGTAATCACAGCAGCTATAAGGGTGTATAAGTTAAGTAAACAGTCATCTCATAACCAGATAGCGGGACGCATGCATTCTACATGAGCTACGGCTTCATTCCCGTCGACGACATTCGCGACTGTATTTTGCATTCCCTGTGCCTTTCGCTTTAGAAGTTTTAGGTCTGAGTGATGTTTTTGGCCGAGTTAGTTTTAGTGTTTTGTGCCAAATTGGCCACTTTAGGAGTAATATCGGTTGCTGATTTAAAAAACGAATACAATTTAAATTTTGTCTCTTCATCATTTTAATAATCTGTATGTGTGAATCTAAAACGCATTAAAACCGGCTGCCGCCATATTATTTCTTAAAATAAATTCAAAATGCTGAAATGATAACCGTTAAAATAATTAAGTAGAAAGTTCAGCGAAAAGTATCATGATGAAGATGAGGATTCCATTATGTAAAAGTTTATTTTTGGACATATAATGAGAGCTTATCTATGGTTGGTGGGTAGAGCTTATTGAGACAAAAATATTTTTACTTGGAAGAGGAGCTTCCTCGTGCTTTATACCCACATTGAAGTCTTGGGATGTCAAAGGTAAAATGTGCCTAATACATCATTGTAAGGTTTTTCTAAAAGTAGAACAGGTGGGAAGACTACGTGTTCGGTTTTATATATTTATTTTCCAACATTTACGATTTTATGTAAACCTACAATACATCTAAGTAATGCAAAAGTTCTAAAACATAAAAATACTGTTTAAATAACTGCAATAAAAGCACAACTTAAAACTAAAATACAGAGCCATTTTCAATTCAATTCCGGAACACGGAATTTCAAAATTTATTTACCATTAAGTTCATAAAGTTGGTTTTCATTGCACTGTTTACTATACAATTAACTGTTACATGGAGCTCACCTAGTTAGGCCACCGGTAACGACATCGTTACATCCATTTGAACATTTAGCATACGTTGTTTTTACAATTTTAATTGGCAGTGTTCAATGAGAACGCACTTCGTTAAAATTTACCCATTTAGTACGCATTAAATGGAAATAAAAACATAACGTTTTTCGGTAATTGCTTTAGTGCGCTGTAACAGATGCAAGTGCGATCGGTGTAAAGTGGGCCAATGTCAGGTTGGTAGATACAAATTTGTATTTATATGTTGGAACATCTAGGACCATAATTTTTCTTGTCGAACTGAAGTTATTTTAATTTTAATTTACCTAAGATAAATACTAAAACAAGGTCTTCTTTAACCTTGGCCATTACTTAAAATAAACCACTATTTTTATGTACTTCGTAACTTTAGAAGCATCTACACCATGTGCATGCGCGTTATTGACCGTAACGATAAAAAATTCTTAAAAATGATTCATCAACATGTAATTGTTGTTCTAATTAATACCTTCTGAAGTTGCTGCAGCAAAATGTCACCTAATACACGAGTGTTCGCGTATGTGCATAATAACGACAGGAATGTAGGTCGAATGCTGATTGCAGACACTCGCCTCATATCGAATTCTCTTTTTTCCGACCAACGATCTCGGTTGCGCGAAAAATTTCATATCGCCACGCGTTTTGCAAGTAAAATCAGATAACTTTTGACACTTCAATTACGTAGTGATGGCCGCCTCAATTTTTTTTTTTGCCGCGTGTAAACGCGGGAAACATGTCACGTCACGAGCATACAAGACGAAGTTTCCAGAACAAAATACAAGTTCCTTAAACTTTAGCGGGAAGAAGGTAATAAGAGGGAAATTAAAAAGTTTTTCGCTTTTAATAGATATTAAATTAAGCGATCTGTTATCGCAGGTGCACTATCGAGTGGACGGAGTTCGCTATCCGCCCCGCGGCTGTTTCCTATTGTTTTATGTGTTTTAGTTTACGCTTGTTAGTTTCCCATTAAGTTTGAGCGCTTTAGGGCAGACCTTTTATTAATTCGTCAGTCTTACTTGTCTAGCAAAGATGAACGTTTTATATTGCTTACATCTTCATAAAATTAAATCCCTTTGTAGAGAAATTGCGAACGTATATTTATTATTTTGAGAATAGTTCGAACCCGGTACGTCATGTCGGCGCGAAATCAGTTCAAAGCGCGCTATAAATTATACGATTTGTATTCTCCTTTTAGTGTTGGCATAAAGAAGAAATCTCTTTAGCGTTTGTGAGACCACACTAAAGCTAACGGACAGATACAAATCTTCATTAACAGCTTGACAAAAAGTCACAGCTGCTGGCTTGTGTAAATCTAACGAAACCTGGTTTCAATGTTCTCTTAGTGACACATTGAAAAAGAAAGCTGCTGAATTCGGAACAAGTTTAGAAGATTAGGAAAGAATTTCTGTAAATATTTGTTTAATCAGTCGCATTGTTGCTTTCTGGGTTTATAGAACTTAATCTAAAACGATAATATTTCGAAGTTGGGCACTTGTACTCGACAAGTCACCGTTCTATTTATATTAATCTAAAAGTAAATACGTCGTGTTTACTTGATATTTGAATGTACGTACAAAGTGGCATCTTAATGATGTGCATTAAACTTCTCGCTGACAGCCACAAGTGTCGGTATTGATACTTAATGACTGTGTCACTTCACCTGGCAAGCGATGAACACCGACATTAATCAAGCACGAAATAAAATTACAAAAACAAGACTTCACTTTCATTACACGTCGGTAAAGTTGAAAATAACCACGAGGGCGGCATAAAAGAAATCCCGACTGAATTCAAGTAAAAACAAAAATTATAAAAGTCAGATTTATCGTTCGTTCAACGATTTAAAGTCCATTTTTGTGTAAATAAAATACCGTTCGGTCCCACCGGCTAAGTTTTAATGAACTTTAATTTATGGAGTCTCGCATACTTTGTCCCGTTTACGGTCGTTCCGAGTGATTTTCGGTAGTCAGGATATGTGTGGTAATCAGGAGACTGTTCAATGTTTTGGTTTACGTAATCTAGTCTATTAATTTCGACTTTATATCTTACGACGACGTGTTGCGGTGATTTTTATTGACAAAAACCTTTTTTCGGATCGCATAATGGCCGTGTTTATCTTTCTATTAACAATAAACGTCATCTATTTAGCTAAATACATAAAAGTTATAATGTGGGCGTAAATCTTCAGCCTAGTTTAAAAATATGTAAAAGTGACATTGACTCAATTCATTTACGCAACACATTTAAGCGGTGCGTAAATTTTATTGCTGAACTTTGTTAGTGTGTACTGCAAACTGTATTCCTTCAAAAATACATAAAGCGAGAGAATAATGCTAAAAAGGATAAAGCTAAAAAAAAGGTAAAAATTTTCCTTTAATAACATGTCTTATCATCCCAAACGAAAACAAAGTTTTTATTGGACGACTTATTCTGATAATTATCAAACATATTGTGAATAAAACAACATAATTCAAGTCCCTCACCTAATCCGCTAAAGTGAAATATTAATATTAACTGTTAGGCGATTTATCACGTAATCTCGGATAGGTTGATTCATTAACGTGATTCATCCTTTGGCCCGTTGAATTTATAACTCACGAACATTGGTTATTTGACAAAATGAACCATTAGTTGTTACGAAATTATGTAAACACGACCGTACGTCAGTTCGTCCGAGAGCGAGGTTCCTCTTTGATTTTTCGTTTATTTTGTAAAGAATAAAACAAACTAATGAGAACGGGTAAGCTTAGGCTCACATAAATCATGATTTTGTTGCGATAGTCAAAATATCTTCATAATTTAGCACGGCGAATACCAGCTGGAATATTTGAGGCTCGTCATAACATCCGACATTTGTTTCGTTTTACATTCTGTGGTTGTGTCGCCGTATGTAACGTGGTAGATATTCAGCTGAATTAATATGTTACCTTTTAAAAAGTTGTTTGAATAAACTATTTCAGATACCTACGCTGCCGCATTTTCTTCGTACGAATATGAATACCAAACAACTTTATCATGTTCACTAGCATTTTTCCATTTAATTTTTTTTGTATCGATGTGAGTTTGTGAAGTAAATAAAACACTGTACAAGTACTGCTTCTAATAAAGACATGCCTACTTGTCCTCCACTCACATCCACATTGCAAGGTCCAAGAAACAAGTTCATATACCATTATGGTAACGCGTCATAAAAAGCGTAACATCAACTCGAAAGCCAGCAACACTATCCAAAGATTGTTTTATTCGTTGCGAACAAGTATCTTATTTGGCTTGCTACAAGCTAGTTGTAATATTCATCATGCTGTTGGCTCCGGTGACTTTAAACGGTGCATGTCCGTCGTTTATTTTATTTTTTTATTTATCCTCGCCTCGATTGTTGCCAGAGAGCAGTATTCATAAAACTATGGAAGCGCTGCTGTTCCTTGTTTTACACACTCTTTTATATTTCAACAGCCATTCCAGTTGAGAAACAGGCGACATTTTATAGTGTATCTACACTGTCTTTACTGTACAATGTCCATCCCAGTGGAAAATGAAAATAACCTGAAAAGAACAGGAAGGACTTTTTGAAAAGGTTGTGTAAAAATGTAGCATAGTTTAGAGGGTTAATAAAGGTCAAATTATCAGATCAAAATGTTCTTTTTTTTTGTACCCTTTAAAAACTATTTGGGGTTGGCACAGTTGGCCGCAGTAACCAAGATAGGCTACCCCAACTAAATGGGTTTGATTAGATTAGAACTGCGATCAACCGCGCGCGAGCCGAGCAAGCGAAGCGAGTGGTACCGCAACGACCGGCGAGCGCTACATTCAAGTTGGTTGCAGGGGTACTTGGCTATCTAGTATTTTTAGGACCCCAAAATATTCATTATTTGAGAGTTACAAAAAGAGGCCCAGTCAAGGAAATCAAAATGCTAATTATTTGAATATGTACCATTAAATTAACCATTTAAATTCTGATCATAAAAAGTAGTATAAGGTTCTGTAGACTTAAAAAGAAAAAAAATACGGCCGCTATCCATTCTCTAAAGAAAGCAATAACTTTCAAAGTTAACGAAGCAGGAGCAAACGAACTCAAGACGATAGGATATTAAAAAATCATACAATCAAGTAGCCAGGCATTGTTTGTGTAATCTACTAGTACTGTCTAATTGGAGGGCTTTGTACACAGAGGCCCGTGTGAGAGAATAATTAATGTTGTTAACAAATGCTTCGTGTTGTTTCAGTGGCTAATGATGAATTATAACTTTACTGTTAAGTTAGAACATTGTTCTGTAATCATTATTATTTGATAAAGGTGCAGGAATTCAATTTGTCAGTTTCAGCATAAGTTGGCCTTTTTCATGGTAGGAATTTCTTTTTACTTTTAACGTTAACATTAATTTAGCAATAGACTAAAAAAAAATGAGGAATTGGGATCAGATTTATACAGTAAAAATTAATATTGCAGAAAAAGTTTTTTTTTCTGCTATTTTGCGCAGACTGAAAACTGGTCAAGTCTCTCAAATACTTAGTTGTACCCGAAATATTGTGCGTATTTGTATTTAAGCACAACCCTACTCTTAAAATGAAAACCCTCCAAAAGAAATACCAAGAAGTAGAGTAATTAAGCACTCCTCCCATTTAATGGCTCAACATATTCAGACTAAGATATACTACCATCTCGTTCAAGCTTGCTTTGATTCTATCTAATATACAGCTTCACTATCGTAATAGCACTAAAATTCCCAGATTACTGCAGATAAAGCAAACAACATACATGTGTTAAAAGCACTCGTACAGTCAGGCAGACCTGCAAGTGACCAGTTTACAACAGTAATATAGTATGCAATACTTCAACACGGAACGCTGTAAAAAGGGCGTAAAGTTGATGTTCCAACCAAATCAGGTATTCGAATTACTATTTCAGGTTCAACGAAGTTTTGGATGAATAATATGATACAATTTCTACTGTAAAGTATGTAGCTAGCTTTTGGAAGTACTGGAAACGGGTTTGCCGTACCGTCTGCTCTCTGATTTTGTGGTCAATATTTTATTAGTATTCCTCTTCATTGCAGTGTTTTCTCAGATTAAACAGGGTTTCTCATGGCGCGACCAAGAAAACCATTATTTCACAAATTTCAGCTTTACTTTTGGTTTTAATGAACTTCTTATGAGTTTCAAGTGCATCAATGAGACCAGTATCAAGAAACATAATAATTTCAGAAGTTATCAAGTTAATAGATATTATGTCGAGATAGATGACAGTGATAATGATAGTTGGTTTAATATCCATGCAAATATCTATATTAAGAGAAATATCAAATACTAATGACATAATAATATCAAATATTTTCCTGAAACATGGTTATGTTTTTAGATCAAAGCTTAATTATATCTTAACTTCTAAAATGATACCGCGGTAATAAGACATTTCCTTAAATATATTTAGCTTAGAGCCATCTTGGTTGAGATTAGATTTGCGTTTTATTGCTGGCCAAATTGTGCAAGCGAACTTGATTACCCTTTTAAGTCCTTCATGATTCATACACAAATGTTTGACAAGCACTATGCAAGAATTCTTCGACGACACAAGATAAACAAGAAAAGACAGTTGTTATTGCAAAAAAATAGGTCACGGAACCGAGGCTGAACAAATAAAAGAAACAATATTAGAACTAATAATACAACAGAAGTAATATCACTCACAGAAATTACAGCATAGTGAGATCACACCCATAGGAGCTATATTAGTATAACGCATTTCACAGCGGGTATCGTAATTCCATCAAACATAACATAGAATGTTATTGGTAGGAAATGTTAGTTCGATCATAATGCTAACGAAAATATTGAAGCCGATGATTGAAACAATATGAGTGAATTCGACGCCAGTGGAACTATTTATAAATTAGATGAAAGAACACGAGAAAGGAAACGTAAACACGTCAATGATATGTCAAAATTTGAATTCTGGCTTGTGGAGTTTGCAACACGAAGCGTTTTGGTTGGAAATATAAAACAAGAAACGGCAATGATGAGGGAGTGACTTCAAAACATTTTGGAATATCAAACGGTTAATTAGTGAGGTGAGAATGTTGTGGATATTACGCTAGTCAACTGTTTTGTACTCAGATTGTTTTATATTTCATAACTATTCTATAGTATGTATACGTTTATATGGCGTCCCACGGATATGCCACATGAGAGGGAAAGTACCTTGAATATTGTAGATGGAACATTTTACTGAATGAAGACATTATTTGAATTTAAAAAAACAATTTAAACTGCATTCATAGATATTTAAATAATTACATGGTTGAACCGGAAATCGAACCCGTTACACGAGAAAAATAATCACCCTGTAGCTTTATCATACCAATCAAAAGGCTTCATCATAAGGATTATTTGTTTCTAAATAACATTGTGTCAAAAATAAAAGGAAGACCATGAATTTTAACATTTTTAATACAAAATTAATCAATTTATCAAATGCTCGAAATGAGTCCCTTCCTGTTGAATACAAAGTCGCACTCTTTTGATTATTTCGATTTGTTGCATACAACCAGGAACCTACTAATTACGTACTTCTTTAACATTTTATCATGCACTTAAATTATAATAGGGAAATGATGTACTTCTCAAGTGGGTACATTTATTAGTAATAGGTACTTATGATAATGTCAGTTGTATCATTTGTATGTCCTTACGTTACGGCAATGTCAGCTTTTCATTTTTCTGAACAAAATTTTACATCACAGGGAAAAGTTTTTTGCAATTTGTGACTTTTTGAGTACTCCAACGATGGTTGATCCCATAGAAGTTTTTGATCAGTATTAGAAACAGGATCGATTGGCATCAAAAAATGTTTTCGCGTAAAATGGCTATTTTCTTGCCAACTGCTTTTTTTTTAAATCTGTGAATGGGGATCAAAATTCCATAAAAAAATATGGATAGCCTCCTAAGACCATTTTCGCGTAGCTGCAACATATAAGGTACTTCCCCTTACTGCCCCGCTGAAAATTTCCACCCTGTATAGTATATACATATATATTTTTCACACCACCTGCTCGAAAATGTCAAATTATGTGTCAAGCAACCTTAACCCAAAGTGAGTCATTAGTGGCCGGGGGCACAGCCGGTCAATAATGTTGTACTGGATTTCATTATGACCCGCTGGTCAATAATGTGATTTGAATTTGGAATCTCACATGCTCAGCTAAATTGGCAGTATAGTACTAACAAACACCCTTTGGTGCCAGAAAGAGGAAAGCTATTCTCGAAACCCTTACTACGCGTGGATGATATTCTCGATTTCCTACAAAATCATAACGACTGCTTCTTCATAGGCTATTATTTTCTCACAGTAGGTGTAAAAAGTAGAGTATACTCCTCTGGGCTAAATGTGTCTTTGCCTTGGGCTAGCTTGAATCTCGAGCGCAATGAAGGATGCCCGACAATATGACGCCCGTGACATAAGACACAACTTTAGCCCCTCGGTGCATAATCTACTATAATATTATGACAGTGGGGCTTGTGGCTTAGTAATAACAGCCGCACAGGTCGATCAATCAGATTAAGCTACGCCTGTCGCGGTACGCTTGTACGCTTGTGGCGGTGGCGGATAGGTGACCATCTTTACAAACCAAGACCCCTCCGTGCCTCTGAAAGCACGGTAAACCGTTAGCCCCGGCTGTCATTCGTGGATCTCTGACAGTCGTTACGGGTCGTCAGAAGCCCGAAAGTGACACAACCAGTCATACCAAGGGGTATCGTATTACCCAGTAACTGGGTTTTGGAGGTCAGATAGGCAGTCGCTCCATGTAAAATACTGGTATTCAGCTGCATCCAGTTAGACTGGAAGCCAACACGATCATAGTTGGGAAAAGGCTAAGCAGATGATTTCATATTATGACTTAAAATATACTAAATGAATATTTACAAGACCGAAGACCACCGGATCAGTATTTTTATCAAGTTAGTTTGTATTTTCTCTCCACGTTGCGCTTATGAAGAGTACCTTACTTCTCAATATATCTTTGAAACAATCAATGACGTGTAAGACCATAATATCTTCAGTAACCAAAGCATTTACCGTATCTGCTTTACAACTCATGAATCTGTCAACACATCATTGTACTATGTTCGTTATTTTTACACCTTAGATTATAAAAACATGTGCTGTTAAACAAAACATATATAATGCATCTAATAAAAACGTCGAGATTAACCGCCTTATAACGAACTAAAAATATGGATTTTCAGCCATGACGCACGACTTGATTTTATTTATATGTTAACACATTTACGTCTGTTTGTGAGAGATGCTTCACTTTACGTTATGACCCGTAGTATAGTTGTTAGAGTTCTATCTAGCGATAACAATTTTATTTTAGTGCGAGCACATTCGTAAGAATGAATTTTCATAGAGGTAAATTTTGCATCTTAGAAGTTTTATTTTAAAAACAAAGTCCTTCCTATTGTACTAATACTTTAGATCATAATAACGTGCAGGCATAAGAAAGGGTTTCAATCTACAAATCTTTTCATCTGTCATTGATAGTGACAAAAATCTCTTATATGCATTACAAGCAATATAGTTAAAAATAACGATTTGTGCCTCGATTATGGAAATAGTTGTAACGGTTTACTAACACCTGACGTTTATTCTAATTTATTATGTAATGTAAACAGATCTTCACTGTTTTATGAGTCATGTAATAATACAGACAACTAAGTAGGTACAACTAGGCAACTGAGAAATGGAAAAACGGACGTAGCCTGTACCAGCTTCGTAGCTTACACAATGCCTTTTCAATGCTTCGTAGCTTACACAATGCCTTTTCAATGCTTCGTAGCTTACACAATGCCTTTTCAATGCTTCGTAGCTTACACCATGCCTTTTCAATGCTTCGTAGCTTACACCATGCCTTTTCAATGCTTCGTAGCTTACACAATGCCTTTTCAATGCTTCGTAGCTTACACAATGACTTTTCAATGCTTCGTAGCTTACACAATGCCTTTTCAATGCTTCGTAGCTTACACAATGCCTTTTCAATGCTTCGTAGCTTTTTTTTTTTTTTTTGAGGATGGGAGATCATCAAATGACCCATCCCGCTCTGGGTGGAGCGGAAGGGAGTGTCAGACTCTTACTGACTAAAACCCACCCGTGTTCCTTCCTTGGCCCTATATGTTCCGGGTCAGCGGTACCTACTCCTTTCGGATGATCCCGCTTTCCCGGCAGGCTTGGGCCCTAGTGGGCCCCCTCTTCGATGCTGACATCTCTTTGAGGCGCGCGTGGAACACGTACGCGCCGACCAGCACGGGCCTGGTTCTGATCGGACGGTGAGCTACCCATTACTCACCGCCCGCAGATGTTATGTAGCTTACACCATGCCTTTTCAATTTATCAGTCTTAATTGAAGCCCTAAACTCATTACTTTTGTTGTTACTTCTAGTAATTATTACTTTTCCATTACAGAACCAGTAAACACGTGCGTAGACCACAAGCCGGTAACACTTGTTGCCGACGATGCCGACATGTTTATTACGCCGTTGCGAGCTGAAAGCGACTCGTAAAACGTTCCCAAGGTTAAGTTTGATTGTTCCAAACGTACAGGCTGCCTCTCTTCCAATTATTACGAAGACGAACCCTTAGATCTAGGAAATGTAACCCTATATGCATGGAATAAAGTAGAATTTGTAATGGATGATGTTGTGTCTAGCGAAACAATTTATGTTGCCCATTGTACGTAAGATTGCAACGCTTACTCTAAATGTGGTTTTGAGGTTAAACTCCTATTTGCTTTTAACGTGATTTAAATAGGTCAAAATACAAAAGGATTAGAAGAATGGTTGTGTCCTTTGAAGTAGAGGTCAGTAATAAAGATAGCAGTAAGATCTTAGCTGTTACTGGTCAATTGAACTTCTCCACGACAGCAATATACATATTATTTTGTTAATCGGTAAACGGCATTAACAAATGAAAAGTCTGACGTTCTTATGAAATTAATAATCTAGTTTTGATATTATCAGTCATAAATTATGCCCAAGATTAGCTGTCTTGTATAATTTACTGTTAGTTCCATGAACTAGATGACTCATAGACAAGAATGGAAATATCAAATGCAATGAGACAGCAACATTTGTAGCTGGTATCATTCTGATTACACAACAACAAACAACAACAACAATCTACTATCTAATCAACTGAAACGACATTAATCCTATGCTAATAACAATTATTATCACTACTTGGTCCTTACTATTATTGTGTTTGATAGATAACGTGAGCTTTTAACCTCATACCCATAAAATGCCTCATAGAACTCTTCACCTTCATGAACGGAAGTTAACTTGTTGAGAACCTATAAGGCAATATCTCAAATTTTGAATAGGTCAGAATGATCATAATCTCCTCTTCGTGTGGTTTGTTTTTGAATCCTTGATATTTATGATTTTGAAAGTTCATCAACAAACACGTGCACTGCATATATTTAGTTAGCCATGCTCATAAACACTGCATAATTATAATGCTGTTCATTTCTCACATCAAGTGAACTATAAAGGATGCAACCAACAAATATCAATTTGTTAAATTAAAACTAAAAGTTACCAGATGCTGGCAAGGTTGACATCTGCGTTCTCCCGAATTTAATGATCCCCAAGGCGGCCACACTAAACAGCGAACATATTCTAAATTTAAAGAAGCAAATCGTTCAGTCGATACATTGAAACGGAAATAGAAGACACACGATCCCGCGGGAAGTCGAACAAAAAACGTAAAGGAGAAACACATGACCTCATTTGTCGCGAAGCGAGGGAATTATTTATTACTTTTGATACCTCTTGCGTCGGCTCCTCCTTTGTCTTTGTGAGAAACTCTGTGATTTTAATATCGCTACTGTTTCTAAAGGAATTTGTAAATGTGATGCTCTTCTTAAAAATTATGGAAGGCTTATGTTGGATTTTTATAGCTTCGCTTTCATGTCAAAATTAATTTAGTACGCGATGAAATGATCCGTGCTTATGAAGTAGGTATTTAAGGTGAAGGGCAATATTAAATACAGAACAAGAGCAATATAGCTAAAAGTAAAGTACTTACGCAGCAGTAGCCCGGATTATTTTGAATGATTATTTGGTTGTGCAAAGATCACAAATAATGTTTCCGGGACTCTGATATACCACAATCTTGTACCTAGTGGCGCCGAGGTGCATGATCATAGTTTTGATGCCAACAAGATAATGCTGTGAAAATGCATTCCGTACCATTCCATTCCAAGGGTACATACCTAACTCTTTTTTAAACCATATGATAATAACACCAGTAAGCCAAGGTGATATGGCTGCAATAGAAATAACAATAAGTTCAAATGATACTGTAGCAGTGCATATAGTCCATATAACTCCCATAGTGGACAGTTTCTCCAAGTCATGAAACGGTCAATTGTACTTCTATTCCCAGACCGACTTAAAACATTTCATGGCGGTTGAATGAAAGTATTTTCTCTGAGCAAAAGTCTTGTATTTGTAAGACATTTTGATTGGAGGAGAGCTTACTGTTATTCTAACATCCTACATTCACGTCAAGGCAAGACAACGTGTGACGCATTTTGTTATGATTTTGAAATTTAATCATTCCAATATTCTAATTACCACGTTTATCATGCGCTTAAAAGTCACAGATATCATTACATTTTAGACTTTATTTCAATGCTGTAGAATGTAATGTGGGGTTTTAAAAACAGTAGATAAACTTTGTCAAAGGTTGTTAGAAGCGTCCGCCAGATGCGCCTGCGACGAAAGTGTCGACTAATGACTTGGCAGTGACGATGTAAACATTCGACGGGCGACACTGTCAAAATCATCACGACAGCTAAAAAAAACTGTAGGGATATTTGTATGTTTCACGTATAGGCTTACAGTCTTCTGTGGATGTAAATATAGAGGAAGATGGATGGCTTTATTTTTATGCTTTTTAAACAAGGGAATAAAAAAAAACAATATTTTTAACCAAATTAGCATACCGAATAAACATAATATATGACAAAAAACTAAACTAAATCCATAACCTTTTTTCACAACTGACCCCATCTCGTTCCATCGTGATTTATTATTAACAACTAATAATAAATATGTATAAATCTGTAGTAGCTCACGGTCTGAATTCGAATCTTAAAGGTTACGTCCAGAACCGGCTCATTAAAATCACCATCAATCATTTTACAAAACGCTGAATCAGAACCAATTGATATCATAAAAATATTTTCTGATCTAGAAGTTCAGACGGTACGAACTAAAGGAAACGTGTAACTCGATACAACTCCGTTAAATGTTTACAAATGCTTTATGTTTGGCGAAATCAAACACGATTTGAGTGGCGTTCCACAAAAATACAAGCCAAAGGGAGGCAGTAGCGAAATTCAGTGTAAACAATAGTACAAAGACGAGGTAAGATTATTGGAGAATTTGTTTTAAGCCACTTGAGGCACTTGTAAATATTTGGTAAGCTTTCGTACGCCTTACGTCTGCCATTTCACCTGCCTTCGTGACGTTAACGTTTAATGTTATTTGTTTTGCGATAGAAAATCGAGCTCTAACAACATTATTTTGACGTCCCTTTTTATAAAATGTTCAGTTCTCTCGTATTTTCTTTTTTACATCGGGCTCTGTGTGTTTATTTGTCGTAAATGTGTTTATTTTTCGTTGTGTGTGAAATGGTTTTGTTAGAATAGGTATTAATCGTCTATTGCATTAATAATTTAAATGTATGGTTCTTCATCATTGCGTATAAAACTATATTTCATGGTGGATTTCATGCTTATGATACAAAATATAATAATACTTATGTTCGGGTCTGGCGATCATATTGTAGATACAATATACTGCGAGCTTTAACATAATTTGGGACAGAAATTCAGAGTAAACTGGATTAATTTCTGCTAATGGCCTGGAAGTGGTGACAGTGGTGAGAAAACAAATTGTGACTTCAATTTATACCAAATTAAAGTGCAGCTGCTTTTAATGTTAACAATGTGAAAACATTTTCAACTGTGTCAAATTATAAGCAGTGATTTGTGCTGAGCTTTTCGTTTTTGGATGGGAAGAGGCTTTCGCTCAACTTTTTCAGACCAGTAATACTTCGTACCGTCTATAAAAACATGGATTAGTTTTCTTTCTGTCGAACCGTACCGGACCGAACGCAAGTCATTATTCGGAAATCTGCAAATAATCATTGGAATTAAAACCGAATTAATTACTGACACTGTTATGAAACACAAATCCGTTGTTCTTATGCCCACACGTGTGATCAATCAGTGCAAAGCTCCAGCTCCTTATGAAGCCGAACAGACAGACAGTCGTAAAACTCGTGATGTGGACTGATTGGAAACACGTTCAGACGTTCATACGTTCAACCGTACGAGCGCAGCGCTTGCTTTCAATTATAAGAGATGTTATATGCCGCAAAGGAAATTGTATAGTGCATTGCCGTAACGAATAGGCGAAATATTAATTTGAGTCTATTAGTATTTTTGGATGTGGATGTGTTTTTCGGAGGGAAGTGTTTATATTGAATCAAGATGTCAGTCTGCACATTCACACACTGTTCAAAAGTCTGTATTTCAAGCTATTTATTTGAGTTACCAGCATGTTTTCTGTTACTATAATGCTTTCAACTTCACAAAGAGTTGGCTTTCGCTCATCATTAGCTTACCTCAGTATTATTTTAATGACCTATTTCTTATGCCATTGACCCAAGAGAACCATAAGGCCATATAGGTCCATAAGTTTTTTTCATTAACAAGTTTGTAACGTTTACTTTTTTACCATACAACTCCAGCTCATAATGTGTATAATCATTATGTCATAATGTTCACATCTGCGTAAATGAAATATTTACTAAAAGCGTAAAAGGCAGTGCCTTAAGGTACAATTTCTTGAACAGTCGTGCATTTAAATTCACGTGCATAAATCCGTCAGTTGAAGTTAAAAGTCGATTACAAAACAATTTTGAAATTTATATTCGATTATTCATTTTTTCTTCGATACGGTGGATAAGTAGGGGTTTCTCCTCGCTACGTATCAAGGACCGGAATTATAATGTCGGTAGTAAGTTATCTTTAGTCCGCCACGGTTGCCATATTATTAACGTCACAACATTGAAATAACACGTGGCTCCTTTCCGCGGACATGTCTTCCAAACCGCACGTAGCAATCATCATTACGAATCAATCGTCGAAAGGCAGATGTGTAACAGTTACACTTCATCAGTTGTCCATGTATTTTTATTTTGAAAACGATGTAACGGAACCACAAATGCTACGCAAAACTCGCAGTTTCCGTAAAAGAATAGGGTTGATATTGGTAAAGCGGCAAAATTGAATATTGGTTCGAATACGAAAAGGGTTGAGTGCGACTGGCTATCTCGACGTCATCCTGTGGATCCCTATATTTAGAATGTCACTTAATAGCGTACAATTTTGCAGGCAATACCGTCGATTGTGTAGGTGCATTCAGAGGAAAATGCTCGACGGAACGGAAAATTTGTCGCGGCCATTATTCGCACTAGCGCTTCGGACGATTAAATTCGGCTCACCCACGAGTTTAGCAATGTGATGTACATGAAACTAGCTTCAATTGACGCATAGGAGGCAGTTATCTCCACGCAATTGTGTTCACCACTTCCTTTGAATAATTCTGGGGTTGAAAAACCAATATTTCTAGAAAGGTCTACCGCACATAGACATTTTTTTTGTAGCTATTCAATATTCACATCGATATCTGAACCCGCAAAAGATATGGAAACCTAACAACGTCTGCTAAAATACCGAAAAACAATTATAATAATTCAAACAATTGAAAAGTGATCCGATAAAGCAATTTGTCACCCGTGATAACGCTGTTTGAAAACTTAAATCGGTGAGTAAAATAATCTCCTCTCTCAAAACAAGATTTCTGAATCTGAATTCGATTGTCCCCTGACTGGATTGTAAGTAACTTAATACTTTGGCGCCGTCCTACCACATTTAGGTAGCTTCTTCTCGGTTTCACGCAGCTGTCATTATGACAAAGTGTTTACAAAACGCTACATCTTTTTTCTTTATCTCGTGTTTTGCATGTTTATTTGGGAGGTTTGTGAATATTTTATTATTATTGTGTGTGGAGATAAATTATGGAGACACGTAAATTTAAGTTTGTCACTTTATAGACTGTTTTTGTCAAGTTTAGTCGTTATTGCTCCAATAGTGATGTGACCTTTGACGAACCGTAAAATAATATTTTAATTGATCACAAAATAAATGATACAATCATATTTTTAGAGTTAGGACAAAAATGAAACTAAAATAGTTTCCGATTCAAACATTGATGCTATCTTTAATACCCCTTACGAAATAACAAGGTCAGTAAAAGATGCCGCAGTAAATAAAGAGATTACGATAGGAGTTTGGTCGGGGCCCACTTTCTCTCGTGTACCTTTTTTATCCTAACAGACAATAGCAGACTTAAGTTCGGCACCGTCTTCATTGCAGTAAGACTCCCGGTATTTATTCCCAAAACGACGTAAAGTAGATAAGCCGCTCCCGTGTAGAAAAATTCCCTTTTAGATTTATCGGTAGTCTCGTTTGTTGCCGCTTTTATTGTTTCTGTGAACAATAATGAATTAGACTTACTTGCTCACATTATTTGCTTAGGCCCGGCGTCATTTTGTTTACTTTGGTAACTGCATATCCCGTCAGGGGGAGAGTAGGGTTAGCTGAATCAATGCGATGGGCGTTCTGCAAGGGGATTTCTAGATTTATCGTTACTTTGTTTTGTATTATATAGTCGTTTTCATTTGGGTCCGCACACAAATATATGAATTTCCTTTGTTCAATTCGGTGTAGCACAAATTTCATCCAGTGAATCTCGTTATGAGAGACTTTGATGTAATAAAAGGAAAGTTTTTGAGAGAGAAAAAGCAATGTTAACATTCCACACGATGTTCGCAGCCATTTGATCACTAACGAGACGATTCCCGGAAGCTATAATACTTAGTCACTTTGTGAAATTAGGTTGTTATTTTTCACATAAATTGTTAGAAGCGTTTTAATTAAGACGTGGATACTCTCCACGGAATATGAAAGCATTATCTTTTCAAAATTTTCTTTGCTAATTAATTACCTACAAATTGTGGCAGGCAATTTTCCACGTCAAATTAAAAGAAAACGATGAATGCTTTCAGTTACAATTTAAACCAACTGTATTGTTTTTTTTTTCAAAGTTCACGATTCTTGAGAGCTGCAATAAATAAACACATAAACAAAAGCTATAAGCTATAATCAGAAATATGTAATTTGACACCGATTTAAATTAACCTTTACATTTAAATATTTCCCACGACATAATATTACGATACGGCATTATCATTTATTCAAAATATGCAAAGATTTCTGTGTCATTAGCTTGTTGATTCCACAAAATTCTTCTGACGCCTCCTAATGAGTCACATAGATTTTGGAGGCGTGTTATGGAATACAACGTTACGACATTTGGGCCATGCAAACGAAATTCAGCGAGCTCATTAGTAAAGTACTGGTATCTAGAACTAAATATATATGAGATAAATTCACACGCAATCAGATATTACACCATATTTGGATATTAAAACTATTTAAATAACGACTTTTGAGAACTAGTGTGGGCGCGTTCGGGTCGTTTACCGTCGTTATAACTGTTCCTATGGTCTCTTTTGTAAACTTGTCCCATTTAGTTCATAAGCTTTAATAATTTCGAGATGGATGTAATTTAATTATTGTAATTTTATCGTTTTCACAACAGTAACTGCCTGTTTGCCACCTCTAGTTAACTTATCTACTAGATGTTTTTGTATGAATTTTATATTATCATACATTTCTTGAAAGGCAGGGGTTAGGCAGAGGTCGATCTAGGTACAATTTATAAGTCCCATTATTATTTGGTGTTTACTTGGTGGAGAGTGCCTATGATAGAACTCTGATAAGATGCCTTAAAGTTTAAAAGTCATTCATTTGGTGGACTGCGCATTATTTCTGTTGTATTTTCCACTTATAAATAAAGGGGTAAGAGAAACCTTGCACGGGCTGCCAAGCGTGAGAGGGGAGCGTTGTATATTGAGTAGATTGCTGATAGGGTTGACGTTGTTTCGTAATGTGACAGGTGTTCAGGATAAGTTTTATTATTATATTACTTCTCTTTGTGTTCATTCTATTTGATGGTGTTAAGTTTATAAAGAACTAGCAGCGCCCCGCGGTTTCACCCGCATAAGTCTTGATCCCGTAAGTATATCGAGATAAGCATCCTATGTCCTCACCTAAGTCATGGTCTACATATGTGCCAAATTTCATCCCAATCCGTTCAGCCGGTCGATTCTGTAACAATCTCACCGTGATAACGTAAGTGAAGTGAGCTATCACTCCACCTGATGCTAGGGATTGCCACAATCGACAACTCACTTCAAGCTCACTTCACCTAAATGTTCACGGTGAGATTTTTACAGAATAGCTCGGCTGTTATTTTGGAGTGAAAGCGTAACAAACAAGCTTACTCTCCCATTTATATTATCGCACTGGCCTACAAAACTTAGTACCCACACCTTTAAAATTGCAACTTTTCCTAAAATATAGAAGACAGTTTTGAAATAAAAAACATTTTATAGCTAAATTTCATCAACATTCTTTGAAATTAACGTTTATTATACATTGTTAACATTTTTTACTTTAAAAAAGTTAATAACCAGAAAAAATGCCATTTTAACTTACTTACAACATTTATAAGTAGGTTTTACGCCTTATTTACATTTAAATAACTGGTATTGTCTCCTCGGGCTCTGATTACAGCTTCGAGCCGGTTTGGCATACTGAAGAAAAGGCTTTGGCGAATATGGCGATGTTGGGGAATATTCTCCCATTCTTCCATCAGGGCCTGTTTTAGAGCCCTGCGGGTGATAAAAGTTGGTCTGCGGCTTCTGACCAGCCTCCCGAGCTCATCTCAGGCGTGCTCAATCGGATTGAGATCAGGACTTCTTGATGGCCACGCCATTAAGTTGATACAAACCTCCTGAATGTACTCTTTCTACCACCCGAGCGGTGTGTGGCCGGGCGATATCCTGCATCAGTATCGTTCCATAACCCATATTTAGTCAATATGGCCCTGCATACTCATTAAGGATCTCTTGAGCATATCTTTCCTTTGTCAGGGTGTCATTTTTTATGGCCATTAGCTCTGCGCGACCTTCTGATGAGATGCCAGACGATAGTGCACAGAGACTCCACCGTCTTGGACTCTTTCTGTGAAACAAGCTTAAATGTATCGCTCAGCTGGTCGCCTGTACACTCTTCGCCTTTCATCAGAAGTGAATAGTGAGAATCGAGACTCATCAGTGAACAAAACCCTTGCCTATTCTTCTTCACTCCACTGTATGTGTTCACGGGCGTAGCACAGTCTTGCTACTCAATGCCCTCTCTCAGATTTATGGCCACTTGCTGGCCTGTGGGGCTTCAGGTTTGCTTCAGCAATACTTCATCTCACTGTACTGTCTCTTCGGGTCTCAAGAAGCTGTTGCTGGACTTCAACTGCATTGAGGTGGCGATTTCTCAAAACAGTGGAGACATTATAGCGGTCTTGTTAGGTACTAGTGCACCTGGGTCTGCCTGGTTTACAAGGTCTCCTCTAATGGTTTCCAGTTTCATCGTACCTTCGCTTCACTTGCCGGACAGTTCTTAATGTTACACCCACCATTCTTGCAGTACGACGCATACTGATGCTTAGTTCCAGAAAAGCCATAATTCTTACTCATTCTTCAGGTGAAAGAGGTATGATAAGTAAAATTTACGAAACTAAAATCTAAATTCTTTTTATTTTTTCTTTATGGTAATTAATTAACTATTTACACTAGTTACTAAATTAAATGACCAACTAACTATACAAACAAATACTCGTCCGCATCGTTGTCACTCGGAAACGTGCCCAGAAGACTGGCAGCATTGCCACGTTGAATGACCATGCTAATTCTTTGGCCATAGAACAACCCAGACCTCTGGTCACGTGAAGTGTCGACCAGTCGGCGAGCAATTCATACCATTCATTCCATTTCATTCTTTCCTTTTCATATTTTCAGTGTTTGTGTTATTTTTTGCGTCATGTTTACCGCAAATAAACGCATTTTCTTTCTTTCTTTTCTTTCAATTTCCTTAAAAAAGAGACGACCACTCTGGCCCCATGACCCGAGCGTTTCAACCTCAAACGGCTCAAAACTGTAGTTACCCATAAGGTTACAGTATTTGCGCCACTTGAGGGTCTCAGCAGCCGCAGTTGCGATGCCAGCACTGCCCGTCGTGCTAGGAACATGAGATGGCGCAAGGGTTGGTTTTTCACACAGGTTGCGTCCCACACCAGAGGCCTACCCACCTTCCAAGGCAACAACGTCACGCCATCTGATCTCTTCCAATCGTCAAGTACCAAGCCATTTGGTTCCAATTTTTTTTGTAATCCATTTTATATCGAAAATGTATCTTGTGTACTTTCAAAGTTATTGCAATTTTAAAAGTGTTGTACTGTTTTGAAGGTCAGTGTATTAGTTAGGATAGTAAGGGTGTAGGTACACGAAAGAGGTCCGTAATGAAAGGTAGACTGGGGTACCGAAATAAATTACCTTATCATAGGTCCGTAATTATTATCTCTTCTAGTTGTATCATAACTTCCTGTTATACATTAGGTCCGTAATTATTATCTCTTCTAGTTGTATCATAACTTCCTGTTATTGAATGTCCTGTTTCACTGAGCTTTCTATAAAGCAGATGGCTTTTGCGAAATAAGAATAAATGGCAAGTGTAGATATTGTGGGGAATTAAAGACCTTTTTTATTATTGGGTTTTGGAACTGATTCCATGTCAAATAGTAAAGATGATAAATGGTTTTATATCTGTAAGTAGGTTTGAACAAACACTTTTACACGTCAATCGTATTTTAAAAACTAGATGAGGTCGGCATTTCCTATCTGACTATTCTGAGAAGAAACATCGAAACAAACTTGGAGGTCACAGTCTCTTTTAAAGTCTAGACAAAATCTTGTTCAGATCATGTAAAGGTTATGTAGATCGGTTAAAACTGGAACAATTACCCACATAATTCTCACATTCACAATAATTAAAATAATATAATACTTTATACAGTAAATATTCATGTCGTTTTATATGTAAAAAGCTATAGTTAGGTACTTATAGCAAAGATTAAAAGTAAAATAGTTAGTAATTAAGAGCAAAATAAATCAACATTCCCTGTGTAAATTTATTGGAGCAGCTCAATCCCAAACCTTCTTGTCCTCAATATAGTCTTTGAAAGTATAATAAGCTTTCTGGCATAATTTCCTCTTTATAAAAGATTTGAATTTATTAAGGCTTTTTTTTTTTTGAGGATGGGAAATCATCAATTGACCCCTCCCGCTCTGCGTGGAGCGGAAGGGAGTGTCAGACTCTTACTGACTAAAACCCACCCGTGTTCCTTCCTTGGCCCTTTATGTTCCGGGTCAGCGGTACCCCTTTCGGATGATCCCGCTTTCCCGGCAGGCTTGGGCCCTAGTGGGCCCCCTCTTCGATGCTGACATCTCTTTGAGGCGCGCGTGGAACACGTACGCGCCGTCCAGCACGGGCCTGGTCCTGATCGGACGGTGAGCTACCATTACTCACCGCCCGCAGGCCCGCGCCTATGGTGGCCAGAAGTCGTCACGCGGCTCCCGACGCCCGGAGCGTCCACCGCGGCGGCTTGGACGGGAGACTCTCTCCCTCTCCCGTCCCGCCACCTCCTTCGCTAGCATGACTGCTTCGCAGAAGGAGGCGACTGCCTCCCACTCCCCCTTGCCCCGGACCATGGCTTGAAACAAGGCCGGGCGTGAGAGGTCGCCGCCGCTGCCGATCGCCTCTACGAGGACACGGCGGTGCTCCGCCCTTGCAGGGCAGGCCCCCACCGTATGCTCCACCGTGTCCTCGGGGCTTATTAAGGCTTAGTTCTTGAAGACGTTCTTCTAAGAAGTTTATTTAAAAAGCGTATACATTGGCATCATGTGTTTATTCCTAGTAGGTATTGATGTTATGGATATCACTGTATTTTTAAACAGATTAATATTTTTATGTGCATACAAAAGATTTTCATAAATATACTGAGAAGGCACAGTCATTATATTAATCTCTTTAAATTTGTATCTGATGGAGTGTCTGGGATTTAATTTATAAATTGAACGAAATGTCGTTAGTTTGAGGTTTCCGGCGACTGGGACCGCAATAACTAGGACCACGGTCCCGGTCGCCGGATCCGTAAAAAATAAATATTTTTCTTCCGGCAACTGGGACCACTCATAGGTTACTTAAAAAAATCTATAATTCAAGCCAAAATCGGTATAGTCAAACGAAAATATTTCTAAATTATTTATATGAATATCATTGAAACGTTCTAGACATGATTTTATCCTATGCGCTTAATAATAGATTAAGCTAGCCCGTTTTTACATAATTCACACATGCAGGTAAAATGTAAAGGTTTTGGTTTTTTTAATATTTACGGTACTACTTAAAGACTGATTTTGTGATAAATAATTACTTACTGATTGTTAATTGTTGATTATTATTATAAGCACGATTTATGTTACTTTTTATTATTATCATAATTTATGTGTATGTTTTTATTACGAAAGTTTTAAATAACAGAACTGTAGTCAAAGGCTGTTTTTTATATCAATAAATGATGTTTTTAAATCAAAAAGGATTTTTCTTCAATTATTAGATCAAAAAATTTTTCGTTTTACTGTACATTTTTTGATTTCAGTTATCATTTATGAGTGGTCCCAGTTGCCGGAAGAAAAATATTTATTTTTTACGGATCCGGCGACCGGGACCGTGGTCCTAGTTATTGCGGTCCCAGTCGCCGTAAACCTCCTTTTTTGTAAAACAAAAATTGTCTGAATATCGGCGGCATTTCCCCACAACAGAATACCGTACGACATTACACTATGAAAATAACTAAAGTATCTATACTAAACGGGCTGTCTCTAAATCAGTTCAACCACGAATTTTTCTAACGGCGTATGCTGCAGAGCTAAGCTTTTTTGACAATTTATCTGATGTTTATTATACCTATGTGACCAGAGACAACAAAATTTACAAAAAGTCCTGCACTTCAGGACACGAGACGTCCCGGGACCCAAACCCTAATCATGTATCAAACATGATACAAAATCGCTTAACCAAATGCTATGAAACCCTAGTTCAATACCATTTAGCTAGATTGTCACAGGATACAAACTCTAATCTAATGCAATCAGCTTAGAGTGTAGCATAAATAGAGCCTAAATTCTGAAGCGGATACATTTAGGCTATGGGTGACGATGATATTGACGAAGTAAGGATTATCAAAATCAAAATATTTTATTTCACATAAACCTACATGGGCACGAAACGCCAGAAGGTAGATGCACGGTTCCAATTGGTCGTTTCGTATCTTACCTTAAATCCAGTAACTATTCCTGTAACTCTATTTAGAAATGAAACAGTTCCTAAATTGTATTAAATGATAAATGATTTTATTTCTGTAAGTAGGTTTGAACAAACACTTTTACACGTCAATCGTATTTTAAAAACTAGATGAGGTCGGCATTTCCTATCTGACTACTCTGAGAAGAAAGGCCGAAACAAACTCAGAGGCAGCTAAGAAATGACCAGTGCCTACTGACGGCGCCCGTTCACGAACATGACGTATGGATCAGCAATTCAGCACCATTCAGCTCAACCATTTTGAAGGGAACTCAATGATCCAATACACACGCCGATTAACACGATTAGGTATAATACCAGATTTTTACATGGAGCGAGTGCCTATCTGACCTGCTCAACCTAGTAACTGGGTGCATGCCAGGGATGGAGATGGTATTATACCTAATCATCATTAATATACCTACTAATATGCTTGCTTATCTACCTAGATTGGAGACGTTTTATAAGGGTTCAATTGTTTTAGCCTCTCTTCCTAACCCAAACATTCTGGACTGCTTGCGGTATGAGTTGATTTACACCAACAATTTAAATGAGTGGGGTTTTTTTTTTTTTTTTTTTTTGAGGATGGGAAATCATCAAATGACTCCTCCCGCTCTGGGTGGAGCGGAAGGGAGTGTCAGACTCTTACTGACTAAAACCCACCCGTGTTCCTTCCTTGGCCCTTTATGTTCCGGGTCAGCGGTACCCCTTTTGGATGATCCCGCTTTCCCGGCAGGCTTGGGCCCTAGTGGGCCCCCTCTATGATGCTGACATCTCTTTGAGGCGCGCGTGGAACACGTACGCGCCGTCCAGCACGGGCCTGGTCCTGATCGGACGGTGAGCTACCCATTACTCACCGCCCGCAGGCCCGCGCCTACGGTGGCCGGGAGTCGTCACGCGGCTCCCGACGCCCGGAGCGTCCACCGCGGCGGCTTGGACGGGAGACTCTCTCCCTCTCCCGTCCCGCCACCTCCTTCGCTAGCATGACTGCTTCGCAGAAGGAGGCGACTGCCTCCCACTCCCCCTCGCCCCGGACCATGGCTTGAACCAAGGCCGGGCGTGAGAGATCGCCGCCGCTGCCGATCGCCTCTACGAGGACACGGCGGTGCTCCGCCCATGCAGGGCAGGCCCCCACCGTATGCTCCACCGTGTCCTCGGGGCGATCATCGCAGTGGTGACACCCGGGCGTTTCCTCCCGCCTGATGATGTGCAGGAACCTCCCGAAACTTCCGTGTCCGGTGAGGACCTGCGTCAGGCGGTAGGTGAGGACGCCGTGACGCCTCTCTAGCCACTCCTCAAAGAGGGGTCTTACCGCCGCTATCGTGGCGTGCCCTGCGCTGGGTTGCGACAGTCGCTCTTTCCATGCCGCCATGAGATCGCGCCGGAGGTCCGTCCGCTCCGCCGCGATTTGCCGCGGAAGCGGGGTTTCCCCCCGGCGTAGTGCCTCCGCGCGCCACTCATACAGGCGCGCGAGGACTATCGCCTCCAGATCCCACGGCGGCAGTCCGGCAAGGAGGCTTGCCGCCTCGCCCGAGATCGTGCGGTAGCCCCGGATCAGCCTTACGGCTACCACCTTTTGGAAATGAGTGGGGTTGGTTTGAACTCAAGATCTCTCGTTTGATAGTACGAGCCTGAAGATTTGAGCTATTGACGACATAATGGACACATTAATTCCAATAATTTTACATTTCTTCCCAAATACTATTTAAAACCGTAGCTAAGCATCTTCAGTCCGCTTTTAGTGTTGTTCTACCAAAATAATTCACCTAACCGTGGTTCAATCTACGCCGTACGACCAGTTTACGTTTCGTGTACATTGTGAATTAATTTTAAGAAGATTGGTGTCCACTCGTGCGATATTGATGCACTACAGTGAACAGATAAACACTCCTGAGTCTTTGTTATGAATATAAAGGATTTTCAACAGCTCGGTTACTCTCTGAATAAAAATAAGCGCTACGATTTCCCGTTACTGGTTTTTTTTAATAAAATTTCTGCATCTTTTGGTAATCTTGTTACTCTATATGCTGCGATCAATTTCAAATTCAAAATTTTTTATTTCACATAAACCTACATGGGCACTTATGAAACTTCAGAAGCTAGACACACGGTTCCAATTGGTCATTTCCTATGGGAAGAGCCAGCAAGAAACTCCACGGTTTCTCTTTTAATTGATTAATTAATCAAATTAATCATTGTTTGATTAAGGATTTCTCTTATTCTAAAATTCTATTTCACCCATCAGTGTATTTACACAATAATTATACAGGTAAAGGAGAATCAGAAAGGATCCAGGATGAAAAGGAGCCTCTGTCCTTCTCCAGGTCATGGTCTAGCCATGTGCAAAATTTCATCCCAATCCGTTCAGCCGTTTCAGTGTGAAAGCGCAACAAACAATGAAACGTCAAATCTTTTCTCTTTTTAAAAACAAAAAATAAAGTCGAATTTGTTTTTATCGTGGATTAAACGATAAAAACAAAAATGGTTGAAAATATTTGTATGGTTTTGTAGCTAAATTTATTGCTTTCAAACGATCGTCAGTTAAGTCTATTAAGTTCAATAACAGATAGGTTTCATCGTTTTAAAACTGTTCGCTCATAAAATGCATAGCTATCATGCATAACATTGTATTTGGTTTGTACTATTTGAAATAAATCCAGAACTTTCTTTTACAGGTACAATATCAGGAATTTTTAATCATGGTTGGTGGTTTTACGCATATCTAATTTAATGTGTTTATAATAACATTTAACTAGGTACCTGTCTACAGTATTATTATAAAAAGGTAAAGTTTGTAAGTTTGGATGTTCGAGATAATCTCTAGAAGCACTGATCCGATTTCGAAAATTGTTTTACTGGCTGAAAGCTATACTAGTTATTGCCGAGTGCTATAGAGAATGTTGTATGCTTTATTTAGTATTTTTTATTTATTTATATATTTTATTATTTAGTTGTATGCTTTATTTAGTACCTTATTTAAAATAAGAACCCAATTATTGCTCAAAATTCCAACCGAAAAGAAACAAAAGACAATCAAATAAATGTGTAAGACAAAACACGGCGATAAATTCCCGGTGATTCGATATAAATTCGTTGTCCTTTCCTCTCGTCTGCCTGTACTTTGTCATTGCGATAATTAGGACGTGGAAGTGTTGCCGACTCTAATTTCTCTTTGTGGCCGAGTATTTTGTCATGTTTAATTTCGTGCCTTCAGCGGCATCTTCGCCAATTAGGTGTGGTGACGTCATGTTTTTTGTGGGAGACAACTTTTATGTTGTAGCAAGATATTTTTTTTTAGGGTTGGAACGATGTTGCGATGGAATTATTATATTAAAAATAATATTATAAAGAGTTATATAGACTGATTTTCATTTCCTTTTTATGAAATGAAAAATATTCTTGCTGTAATGAAGCAAGAAACAAGCAAACCCTAGGTTCTAAGAATGAAGAATACGGTGATACGTTTCTTTTGCATTTGAAGGATAGTTATTCAGAATCTTCTGGGCAAGAATAATGTCTATTATCTTATTGCTTTTTGATTATTAGCTTTACAATAAATTATAACCTACATAAATACCCAAACAAAATAATGTCCCAGCAACATTTTATACCGAAGAATCCTCCATACCTCCTCACAATGAAAATTATACTACTATCAATCGGCCGGGCGTACCATAATGCAGGGGTTCGTGACGAAACAATAATTATATTTAATAATCACCTTATCAAAGACGATGTAATTTGTTTTGGCTGATTCTATATCGATATAATTTGATAAGTCAGCTGTCTGATTGATCAAAGGTCTCATCAAATAATGGTCTCACGGTTCACGGTAATTAGGAAATTTTAATAAGAAATAAGAATCGATATTTTTTTGGTATTCGATTTGTATTGGTTGTTGATGGGCATACACTATGCAACCTCTGTATTTCGATTTTTTTTGTGGCAGTTGCTCATTTATAAAATTATATATAAAGAGATAAATAAAGAGTAATTGTTACGGAATTATAATTATGATTGTTCTTAATTTGATGATTGTTGAAAATGATTAGCTACGGTCATAAACAAAATATTTAAGCCTGAGGGCCTGGGTAAAGTATCATTCTATCAGCAATAACGACGGCGTAAATTAAAAAAAAATGTATGGTACTGGCACAAAAAATGTATGGGATTGACACAGCATAATATTAGGTCGGGAAAAGAATATTTCTTATTTTATATACAAATTCAAGACTAAGAGCTCGTTTGGCACCCAAATACCGCGCTTTTTTGTATACCCAGACTTTTTCAAATGAGTCAAAACTGTTTTCTGGTCAACCCCTAACTCTTCAGCTAAGTCGTTACTTACTTTTAGTGACACTGCGTTAATTCCATAAAAGTCCCATATCTTTTTCGCGGCTTATGTCTTCTTTTCCTTTTTTTGTAATAAAACTTTAAAATGTCCCGAATTTCTTCGTTAGATTCACTCATTTTGGCGGACAGAAAAACAAAAGAAAAATGGCGGGAAATTGTTATTACGATTTTTTTTTATGTCATCTATTTTATGGCATCAAAATCAGCCAGATACAAACAGTACAGCCAAAGAGATTTTACTGCAACCTATAAAATACGAATAAACTTTTTCCCCAACCTATTATTATTCTATTGTATATTGGTCTTTACCTATGAAATTGCCGTTTAGTATACAGAAAGTTAAAGTCATTTTTATATAAATATTTTTTATTTCTAATCAAAATATGCACCAAGCTATCGATGCATCTCTGCCAGCGCAGTGGTAATGTTTCAATGCTCTTCTTGAAGAAGTCAGGTGTACGGGAGCCAACAAACTTTTCAAAGATATCTCGGGTATTGATTTTTTTCCCTGCCAATAAGTTGTCCAAATTTTGGAAAAAGTAGAAGTCTGTCGATGCAAGACCCGGTGAGTACGGTGGCTCTTGTAGCTTAGAGACCGTATTTTGTGCCGTATGAGGCCGATCGCTGTCGTGTAGGAGCAGCGGGGACGAACGATTAACCAAGGCCGGTTGGAGAGCAGTTCCTCACAGTACACATCCGCAGTAATGCTGGTGCCATTTGGTAAGAAGCTGTGATGAATTATACCGGCACTGGACCACCAAACAGTGACCATTACTTTTTTAGGGGTAAGTTTTCGTTTGGGGTATTGTCTAGGCGCTGAGCTTAATTAATGATGACCGCTTACGATTGTCAAAAAGAATCCATTTTCCGATCGTTCAGGGGCCGTACTATGACGTATCAATTCCATCATTGTTCCAGCGTGGAAGAGAGACGGAGCTACACATGACCGATAGCACTATCTCTTTTTCTCAACGGAATCATGATGGCGTTAACAGCTCATAGTACGGCCCCTGTTCGTGCGGCACCCACTTATCAAGATTTTTACCTTGCCAATTTGACGAAAATGAACCAATATTGTTTTGATGCTAACGTTGGAAGCTGTTGTAAACTCAGCCGTAGATTGAGTATCGTCAGCTTCCACTATTGCCTTTAATTCGTCGTTGATGACATTAGTTTTCGGGCGACCACGAGGTTCATTTTTTAGATAAAAATTTGCATGTCGGAAGCGTTCAAACCAGTAATGAGTCGTGCGTTCGTTTGTAGTGTTCACCCCTTACACGTAATTAACGTTGGGAGCCGTTTGTGCGGCATTGCTACTGTGACGGAACTCGTATTCCATAAATTACTCGTCTTTTTATCGTGTTTTTTTTTTATCGTGTCCGTAGTGATGAAAAAGATACAAATGTAGTGAAAACAAAACACTAATCAATAAACAAATTACTGAATTTGAAAATATAATGCCATATTTTTTTAATGCCATACATAAATTACGTTTTAAATGGCCAGTATTATAAAACTGAAACTTCACAGGTAAATACCTATTAGTAGATAAGCTACCAAAAAGATCATGTCAATTCGGTTGAAAGAGGTTGTAGAAACGAAACGGTTTTCAGCGAGTGCCACTAGTTTAGGCCCTCTAGTCTATAAAATAGTCTAAACCACAAGTTTGAACAACAATCAATAAAATCTAAAGAACTGACGTCACCAAGACAGCCTACAGGTAATCACAGCGACACCTTTTGACGTAATACCGACCTACTTTTATCACTGCAACTTGCACTCAAATTTATGTTACTACAGTGACATCACCGCTATGAAACGACTTTATGTATTAGTGATGGATACCCTGTTGAAAGGCTATTGATGTAAGAAAGCTCTTAGATTTTCAGGAGTGCATTACGTAAGCCAGTAACCTGATTTTTTATAGGAGTGTTGTGAAAATTGATGGTTGCATTATGTTGTTTTCCTATGATTATGACGTCATTATATTCTTATAACATGTGGATAGGCATATCATGTTGGTCTTCTAGTAGTGCTAGATAACTAATAAGCTATTTTCGAGTTACTAAACGTTCGTGAGGAAATCTAGACTTATAGTTTATAGTCTGATATAAGTCATACCTTGTCAACCCGTTTTGAGCAAGCGTGGTGATCAATGCTCATGCCTTCTCTTTACGAGAACGGGCCTTTGCCCTGCAGGGGGATAGTCATAGGCTGATATTACTTTTATTACTATTTACTCTAAACGAGTTTGGAATCCTTGTAACTAGAGGTTACTTAACTATCTTTAAACTGAAATATCCTCATTACACTTTCGTAAACGAGCGTACATTTTAGCAGTCCGCAAATAAAATACCAAAATAAAAAGCTCAAATTTAAATATTATTTTATTCATAAAACACAATAATAAAGTTACTGGTTTTTAACAGAAAGATTTAAAATGCTCGCTGTTCTATTGTCCAACTTCAGTAGCAATATAAAGTTAGTATTCATTGACAGAAAAAAACGCATTCTCTATAACAACAGCTCGTTGAAAGTTCAGTGAGTTTCCAGTTCGATTTGGGATTAAAACTCTTTCCTGGTTTTTCTAGAGTAAGACCGGCAAAAGCTATTTAACTTTGCAAGCAAATAATAGTTCGCTATCGCTCTCCAATTTGCATGCACAAGCGTAAAACGCAATAGGAACTCTGTTAGACATTTTGTTATACGTACCTAATTGAGAAGTTATACTGATTCCGTTGAAATGAGACGAAAGAACGTGGAATAGGATTAGGATCCCAAAAATTGGGAGCCTCGCAAATCCCTAAAGGGCGGAAAAGTTGTACTTTTGTTCAACCCTTTTGCTAATAACAGTAATGAACAGTAAAGGTCTCAATATGACATGGAGCAAGCTTTAACTCATTTATCAGCCACATATTGGCTCTGGGATATTTTTAAAGGGAAAATCTACTTAATCCCTTTTCGCTGGGTGCTGACGTAAAGTTCATTAAATTTTTGGAATGTCTGTATTTTGTATTGGCTTCATAATTGGTCTTCAAATTCTGTATAGTGGAATCGATGGAGATTCAATGTACCTAACCTCCCACCTTTTTTAAGTCGGCTAAAGTAGTAAGTACCTACCTAAGTAATATTATTTTAAACGATATTTGAATTATCGTGTTCTATTGCTACATTAGCTACGCTAGGTAGGATATATAATTTCGGCTACAAGATGGCTCTAAATGAGCTATTAATTTTATTTTTTTTGAAAATAACTGGAATACTGTGGGATTATTAAGCATTTTTAGGTCATTTGATTTGTCAAATGTTGTTATTAAACTAACCCGACTGATTCTGCCACTTGTATAGATAATAATTTTTGTTATTGTGATTACTTACACAACAAAATTATAAGTAAGTGGCCATATGACCACAGTGGACAAACAATAGCATTTTGCTCCTACATGCCTTTACCAAAAATTCAAATACGGTTTAGGCCAATTACATGTAAAAAATTTGTGAAATTAAATAATACTATGGCCAGTAAATTATTTGATCAGAGTTTTAATAATATAGGTGATCCAAATGAGCTCTTTTCACTATAAAACACGTAATTAAATGACACTTTTCAACTAAAGATTAAAAGAATTTACACAAAGTTTTTAGTTAATGACTAGGCGACTCCAGGTACTCGTAAAAGCAGGGAAAAACTATTTGAACTCTATGGCCTAAAGCAACATAATTATGACCACAGAACAGATAAACCTCTTTTATCTGTTCTGTGATTATGACTATAGCAAACTTTCATCACTATGTTCAAAATGTTCACTAACTTCAACGTCAAATCACAAAATGTTCAAAAACTTTTAAAAGTGTAGGTATGCAGCTTTAGCTTTATATTAGCAATAAAATCAGCTGATGATAAAATAAAAAGTAGGTACCTCGCAAATATTAAATAATGAAACGGATAGGAAAAACTGCGTAATACTGAATTTAATTTAGAGGCTGCACATGGCCCCGTCAACTCAGATGTAGAAGTAGCTCAGGAATTTGTTTTTTTGCTAATATTCCCCTTAAAACGACTAAAGCGTTAAATTCCTCACCCGCACTTTCTGCTGCCTTAATTAAACATAATGTAAACTTATGCCCTTTGGAGTTAAGTTTTCAGCATACAATAAATAAGCTGTTCAGCTGTTATAGACTGTTCAGCTTTTAAAGATCTTATAATCAAAACGACAGAAAATCTCTGTAAAAGTCTGTAGATCTCTCATTGAAACCATTGCGTACTGATTAACGTTCACATTTAACACCAGTGTATACCATGGAGTCTTTCCGGATCTTATGAAACATAGTAAAGTAGTTCCATTGTTCAAATCTGGTGATAGTAAAGGACCCAACAAATATAGGCCTGTGTCATTTCTGCCAGTTTTCAGTAAGATGTTTGAAAAGTTGAGGCTCAATCAAAGATTACGTCACTTTAATAAAAAATCCATCTTTCCTGAACGGTTTTACCAAAGTGTGTTGTACCACTGACGGTGTCATCCTAATTAAGAACATTTAAACACCGGGGAAAAATGTATAAGACGCCGTTGGAATCTTTTGCGACCTCTCTAAGGCGTTCGATTGCGTAAACCATGAGATCTGCGGAAACTAGAGCTCTATCGGATTAGGATAGAAAGGTTAAAGTTCAAGTAAACGGCATAAACGCATTAGGGTCTGAAATGACAATGAGCGTTCCTCAAGGTTCGATATTGGATCCTTTCTTTTTTTTTTTGTTTACATTAATCATTTACCCCAAGTACTTCAATATCAACCGATCATTGATCTTTGGAAAAAGACTGAAGACGGTCACAAAATCTTGGCGATGTGAAATACTCTATTCTCCAGTTCCAAGATTGGTTTACAGTAAATAATTTGATACTGAATAAAAAAAGCAAATACGATTTAAATGACCTAATGTTAGAAGTTGAATGAAGAAAAACTAGAATTTATTAATCAGAGACGAGAGAATACAATGCGGAGCTCATATAACGTCTCTTGCGGGGCGGCTAAGCTCGGCCGCTTATGCGAAGATAAAGAAAAGATAAGTTAGTTAACTGGTGATGTAGAAACCGCGCGTTTGGTATATTTTAGCTACTTCCACAGCATTATGTCATGATTATGGCGTATTACCGTGGGGCGGGCTGCTGACAATGAGTCCGTTTTTTTTTCAAAAGTGAGCTTTCAGATCCATTTACAATCTACGTCGGCGTCGCCGCGAATCGCTTATGGAACTATAAAAAAATATGAATAATATGAAGGTACCATGCCAATTCATTTATGAAAATATTATGTAGGTATGTAAGAAAAAATATAGGTACATATTTTTAATAAAATAAGTGATAAACATAATTTGAATAGGTACTAGAAATAAATATAAAATAGATCAAACATTTTTCAGATTATCTTAAGTATTTGCATCTTTACTATGTTATATACCGTGTGATATATTGCAATTATATGAAAGAAAATTTAAAACCCATAATATAAGTATACTTTGTAAACAACCGTATTAGAGGATCATATCCTAGATAAGAATGCTTAGAAACATATTGGTCCTGCACTCCATAGGACAATCTAGAGTCTAGGCAAAATCAAACTGGTAGCTAATTTAATTGTATAATTTATAATTTGTATGACATTGATTTTACATTCTGTAATTACTATAACTCACAAACTAAATTATTACTAGATACATTTTTAGGAAAATCATCTTCTATTGCTATATTTGTAAATATGGGAGCACCATGTATCTGTCATATAATTAATTTACCTGTCATTGCTTTATATTTAATTATTTTTACCTATTGTGGTATAGTATTTTTATTCTAGGTGCATCGTCTTTACAATAATGTATACAAAATATTTTAAATGAGTAACGGTGGAGTTTCTTGCCGATTCTTCTCTATACGACCCACATTGTGGAAGGGGCAGCTAGGTTTTTTTTTTGGTTCTAAAGTGTAGAATGTAAAATGTGCTTATTTGAAATAAAGGATTTGACTTTTACTTCGGCTATTTAAAATTACTGTAGTAGCTCGCTTCGTAGTTAAATAATCATAATTGCCAATCAAATCAAATCAGTTTACAGCTTGACAATCTCTTGTTTTAGAACAAATATTTATTTTCATATGTGGCATAAAATTAATTCTGGAAAATAGCCCCTAATTATTTGAAAAGGTCTCATTATACGACTAGTTAGGTAACATTAGCCAATTGCAGCACATTTTTGGAATAAATCAGCAGTAAAATGGACAGTAAATCTCTAACGGCCAATCTATTTGATACATAGCATAATTAAAAGAAGATAATGCTGGACATTTGTCTCTTGGTGTAGTTCTAAAGCAACGGTTCACTAACTAGCTTATTAGTCTGTAAATATTGTGGTAAGCATTTCACAAAAGTTTTAATTTTATTGATGTCTATACTTTGGATTTTGTCTCCGTTGTAGAAATAAATCTTCTATTGTGCCCTTTTATAATTTCTAACGTGACGATATTATCGTGGACGTCCACGCCCACCTCCATAATATATAAATGCGTGGACGTTATAACGTTATCGTGGACGAAAATTTAAAAGCGTCTTCATAATACTTCCATGCACTGTACTTCCCTGTGTTATTGTGATACCGTGACGTGGACGTGTACGTCCACTATAATATCATGATACCGTGACGTGGACGTGTACGTCCACTATAATATCATCACGTTAGAAATGATAAAAGTGCACATTATTATCTTACAAGCTAGAATATGTCATTTGCGCGATGCCTGCGCTTATAGAGGCACGAGGAACAGGGTGTAAAGTTCACTCATACCTCCATGGAAAAAGGAGGTTCCTCCGACCAGACGGGTGTCGTGTCTGGTGGGCAACTGCCCAACGTTTGATGTCGGGACGTTGTATCAATGCTAGTTGCGCGGTAAACTCTGCTAGCGCGATGCAGGATTTTGCGTGACGTCAGTGTGATGCATAGTTCGCATGTGGCGATGAAGATACCGCTACACGCTCACCCAAATAAAATAGGCTATCATGTCTTCCTGAAAAGTCAGAAACTTATGCGGTCTTATTACAAAACAAGGTTTTTCTTTTGACATGGTTTAAACCATCGAGCCTGTTTTTGAAATAAGAACCTAACTGAAATCGAAATACAGTTCCTTTTACAAAACTGTCAACTTAGTCCGGTCTTAGGTTGTCAATTTTGTATTAAGAACATTACTAAAGTCGGCTTTACTAAAGTTCCAAATACAAAAACTAAATCGAATGTGTAGGTTGGGACTAAAGTTAGATCGTGTTTTGTAATAAGACGGATGTTGTCTACTTTGGAGTTGCCTAAATTCATACGTAGGTGCTTTGAAAGATGCTTGCTTTTATAAAAAAATAGTACCTAGGTACCTAAGTACTAAGTGCTAAAATTAGCAAGCACTCAACCAAACATACACTCTATGTTACATTATGTCGAGCTCGATTTTACTACTGTCGTCTCCACCACAACTTTTAAAGAACCACAACTCTTAGTGCCAACGTACTTCAAATGAACGTCGTAAGTTATTTTCAAGCACGTTCCTAGATTAGCATTAAAAATAGAAGTAACCCAGCATCCTAAGATATAATTATGAAAGCATAAAAGAATGAATAAATCCGCTAATTCCAGCACTCCACTTAGTGGAAATGTTTTTGCTATTGAAAGTTCCTGTTTCGATTCAGTTCGAGGCGATGCTTTGAATACTAAGTGAAGAATGAGACGAATGCAAATTAAAAACTCGTACAATTTTACATGGGTTCACTAGATTCTTTTATTTTATTTTTCTGTAATAGGATTTGTCAACAGAAATAAACACAAAAAAAAAATGCGATGTTCAGTTTGCATTTTTTTAAAAATTATTTCTTTAGTTTCAAAACCAACGGAAAAGTGGTATCAACGTTGTTGCATTCATATACGAGTACCTTACCTTGATTTGACCAATAAATGATTTCACGGTGTTTTTCCAAGACCAATCGTAGCAACATTTTTGAATGGTAGACAGTTTTACATTATTATAATTAAATCTGAATACGCGAGCACAACTCTATTCAACCAACAGTCATGTTTTTTAAATTCAATATTGTCCATTGCGGCAAAAGTATGTTTTACTCAATTAAAAGAGCACCTAAACCCACATCAACATTATGGACAAAATCACTTTTAATTCCATAGAGATTAAACATTACCATGCACACATACCCACCGTACTTCCGCACCGCACTACCGTACTTGGGTAACTGTCCCACAGACCTGAAAGCGACTAGCCATCAACGATTTTCTCGCTCAAGAACCGCACAGAAGATTGTAGGTCCCGTGTAAGTAAAAGAATATATTAATAGTTGATCGCTAACTGTTCACACCGCCAGCGAGTGCTCGTTACGCGCAGTGACAGGAGCTACCAAAGAGAGTACTCGCTCGGCGACGCTCGCTTGACGGGCAGAACTAGCTGAGAGACTCACACTTGGCACATCTCGCTCATCACCGTTGCGCACTCGCTGCTCGTTGCTCACCAACTCGTTTCTTGTTGCTAGTACTGCTCGCTTCTCGTTAATCGCCGGCGCCGGCGGTGGGACAGGTGCCTTCAATGGGCTCGGACACATCGCCCGCAGTCTTTTATTTAGCTCAAACGAGCCGTGTTACTTGCTTGCGTGATTGTAAACAGCTTTCAGTCGATTGGAAAACTGAATTGAATTTGTACGTATGTACTGGTAACGTGGAAATGGATAAAACGTAGATAAAATTAGTTATACGTAGTCGTAGTCATAGGGGAATTACTTGGGGATGTTAGGTAGGTGGTTCTGGAGGTAATGAAATGCAAAAGTGCTGTGTTACAATAAAGGTAAAAGCTATTTAGTGTTTCATATCAACTACCTGGAGATTGTCATACAAAGCCATCTTCCGATGCACTTTCTTAACCACTATTGTGGACAAGGCATTAATTTCTTTTGTTTTATAGGTCAGAGTTTTTATGGCACAATCTATCATCAATAATATTGGACTAAAATTACCAAGTCTTGGCACTGACACCACTTTTTTTTTTGTAGTCCAGACCATTAATAACAAACATACATAATAGCAATCTAAACCATTACACGACGACTGAGCAATAAATCCAAACCATTTCGATATTAAAACGATGTCCACTCGAATAGAAAACAATCGAATAGAAAATCAAATAATTGATATAAACCGCGCGCTCATATCATTAATCACGTTAACTATCGATACGTCCATAAAGTATCATATTTTGACGTAAATAATTCGTATAAAGGGTAGCAAAAATAATGTGTATTACTGGAGTATTTATTATCATCATGACGTGGCGGGTTGGGACTAGACAATATATCTCTTGGGGCGGTCAATGCCCAGGATTCTGTTTTCCTTCATTTCTCGGACAGGGTGAAAATCGTCAAGGGCCATTTGTTGGCAAATTTACGGCTCATGAAGCTTGAATGTGTGAAGGATTCTGTGAATAAATCTGTTGAAAATGTTCTAGGGATTATGGTTGCAGTTTTGAACGAGTCCGTTGTTTTTGGTGTGATAAATAATAATTATGTATTAATAATGCCAATATCAATATATCATATATATATTCAATTCAATTGTAATATTTTCAGGATGGTAGATTCGGTTTCGATACGTTGTCTTAATCTATTCATTGGTTATTATTGTACTTTTTACATTATAGCCTGACTCAAGCATGGCGCCTACTTCGTAACCACAAACTGCTCTAATACAGTTTCGATAATTATGATTATTTAAGTTTGTAGGAGTTTTAAAAAACACGTTTTTCTAATAGGTAAATGGGAATTTATTAAACACCAAAAATAAGTTATTAATAGAATTATGATGTATTTCGGTCCTTCTACGTGACTACATGTCCAAAAAATATTTTAAACTATAATCTGTTACCAATAAAATTCACCCCATTCCCCGAAAAACAAAAAAAAACTTTCACCGACGCAGTAAAACTTTCGTCGCCGCCCCTACCATTGCTTGTCGCAATGAATGCACCGAAAATTTCACCGTCGATTTCATATCGGTATCGGGCTAATAATCATCGACATTACACAGATGACTGATTGAGCAATTTCTCGCTTCACTAATCGCCGGCGCGGCAGCACACAGATGCATTTCATTACAATATATCACAGAACAATATGTAATTTAGCACACTTCCTCTTGAATGGGGACTGGTATTTATATCGGTTATCAAGTAGCCACAGGATAATTCAGAAAAATCTGCAATTATAATTCAATATTCGATTGTTTTGTGGACACATTTGAGTTTCGTATTTTTTTTTACAAATCACGATCTTTGATCATAAATCATAATGCTTAATAAAACGTTCAGGCTTTGTTTGTAAAATACTTATGCGATACATTCTATATTCAGATAAATGCTGCTGGTACCTTTATAATAGCAACTTTACAATAGACCAATTTTATTGTGACCAATGTATCCAAATAATCATAATTATTTGGGTAAAATATCTGAGATCATTGAGAATAACAAATATTATCTCGTAGTACCAAAACAAAAGATATTTGGGTTATTAAGATATCTCAGAACTCAATATTGTTGCCGAGACAGCCTCGGGCAATGAAGAAAACTAAGCCGTGAATACGGAAAGAAAATTAATTAAAAAACTTAATTTCGCAATATTGGATTTTTAAGATTACGGTCTACTTCGTTTCAAAAATATTCCCTCCTTATGTTTCTGCTTGCTTTATTAAAAATTGATAAGCGGAAATTAATAAGTGCCTCCATGTTTAATTAATGATCTAGGAGGAAATTTTAAGTGTATTATTCTGCATTCTTATCGAAAAAAAATGTAATTTAAATGAGTATACCTACCTACTTTTCAAAATGTTTGTTTTCCTATAGATTTTTTGGAAAATCATTTAGTACATTTTTAAGAAAATTATGCTTTTAATGGATAGAGTATACCTCGGGGGTGCTCCCGTATAAATTTTATTAACTTTGCTTGGGTATTTTTTCAGTTAGCTTCGATAATACGTATTTTTTCCACTTAGTCTATTATATTGGTGATGTTATAATAACTTCCTGTCACTGTTATTTACATAGCAAGTAGTGGTATACGAATTTGTACGTAGGTACCACAGCTAAAAAATTAAAAGAAAAACTTTTTTACAAAAAAAATATTAAACAACCGACTTCCAAAAAAGAGTACCTAGTGAAAAATATTTTTTTTCGGAAATCATTGTCCTTGGTTTTGAGTTTTCGTTTTTTGCCACCGACTTCCGAAATAAAAATATTTTTTCAATCTGTACTGTTTTTTTTGGAAGTTGGTAGTTTTTTTTTTTTGTAAAAAAGTTACCGTGCTTGTCGACTCTTTATTGCGTATGTCCATTGAAAAAGTGCCTCAACCTCAACTGACCCTGAACCTCGCAAAGATTATCCTTTTATTTCTCCAACTGCAAACTCCTCGAGACATTTCCTATTTTTCCCACATTATAAAAGGCTCCTTATTTAGCGTAAGTAAAGGACGACTAGCCAAGTTCGCACACGTAGCGCATTGTGATCAAAATAGGGAAAGCAGGTAAACAGGAATAGCACCGGCAGCAAAATAATTGTTGCAAGGATCGCGGAACTTAAATGGGGTACGCTACGTCATTAAAGTTTCCGTTCAGAAATGCTCTTTGCTGTTGGTTAATTTGCATGTGCATTGTCAAACCGTATCGGGAGTTCGAGCAAACCTAGCCACTGGCCAGCGAAACAGCGAAACAAACTTTTGTCATCCCAGCATTTTGCATATTCCGATTTTATAGCAAGAAACGAGATTTCGGTTCACTCATTCCTGTTGTGTTTGAAGTAATTTGAAATCGTTTTACCAAGTTTGAACGGATGGAAATGATTTTGTCGTATGTTAAACGATTCGGTGCGGAAATAGAAAATGGGCGATTTCTTTTTGGTCGTGTTTGTAATGGCGAGCAAAATGTGTTTAATCAGAATAGAGGAGAAACGGATTTTTAAATTGCTTTAGCGTTAACATTAGAAAAATCGATGAAAATATTTTTTTTTTTATTATTCAAACCACAAAGACTTCGAGAAGGAACTTACCCGACTACAAGTATTTTTAATAACTTTGTTTTTATCACCGTATATTCTATCCTTTGCTCCAGAAACCAAAAGGGAAATAAACACAAGTTTTGAAATATTTTTTTATAACCCTTGTTTGCATCTTCGTTAACCAGCATGGCGGTCCTTCGAGTCATAAACAAAGTTTTTTTTAATACACGCCACTAAATAAGTTGACGCATTTCGCTATGACCCGACCCCTAGCTGAAGGCACATTTTGCAACATTTTCTCATTAAAAATATAAACAGCAGGAGGGAAATTATAAAAAAATCGCAACAAAAGAGAGGTTTTAGAAAATCCCAAGAAAGTAAGAATTGTCGATAATTTTAATAACAAACAACGGCCACGCTGCCTTTGACATAACGATTGACGTTTAATTTTAGTGCGCGGGAACAAAATGGTTCGCTTCAAACAATGGTTACTGTTTAGACGTTATTTTTAGAGTAATTTAGTAAAAGACTTGAGCGTTTTCCGAGTGAAAAATATTAAATTCATTAACAATTATAAACTTCATTTTTGAGCCTAAAGAAATGGTTTTTTATGTAGGTGATTTAATTAGGTCCACAGAATTAAATACCAAAAAATAATTAAAACACTAATTAATTCTACTCCTCGCTAGCGTTAGTGTCGTATTATGAGTTGTAAAAACAAAATCTTTGAAACATTAATATGTCTTTCATTTAAAATCACATTACTTGCCAACATACCTAAAGCTCTTGGTCAGTCAAAACATAAATTCGATTAAACCCAGTACGAATTCGAGTCTTCTTAACAAGTAGATAGAAAGGCTGTGAAGTGTAATTAGATACAAACTCGCTTTCATGTGTTTTTGCATTCAGTACCATTCATCCTCTCGATTCAAGTAGATATGAAAAGGGCTCGAAGAGGCTTTGATTAGGAAAACATTTTCTTCGTCTTGAGTACTTTTAACTGTTAACATGTTAAACCTGGGGTTTATTTCTATCTCTTCTTGAATGATTACTTTTGAGTAAAAGTAAAGGAAAATGCACCGTGCATGGTCCTTTTGAGTGAAATGTTTGTTTTTTGTACTATGAATAAATGTGGCCCTCGTTTCAAAATAGAACTGCCCATTGGAAAACGACTAAGTAATTACATCTGATAGATACGTGAGAAGGTTTTCACAGATTGGTTCACTTTTAAATTAAATTACTTGTTTGGAATCATGGCCTGACGACCAATAAAGAACTTAAATGTTTAGAATTTGGGTACAATGTATTTCGAAACAAAATATTTAATATCCAATAAACTAAAGTCCGCCTTGCTTAAAAGTTTAAACAGCACAGCAATTTTATAAGAAATAATAGAAAAAAAACGAGAAGGAAATTCCAATAACGTAGCCTTTAATATTAAAACTTCAGAAAACAATTCGTTTCAATAATGGAGCAATGCCCGCGAGCAGCGTTCAAAATAAAGTATTTAGAGTAGAGCGTAGCACAGTTTATTACGAAATTTATCGTTACTCAAACTTTGTGAATCGATTATTAATTTTTTGTTCAACTACTTCGATTATTTTAAAGCGAATAATTCGAAAATTGTTCGATAACTTCATTTAATTTTGGAGTTTTGTTAAGATTTTGTTTGATGTTTTGTAGGTTTTTGGTGTTTTTCACGGATAATTTTTGGACAAAATGGGCATATACTCTGTGGTATTCATATTTGGGCATTAGCATTTTTTGGAATTTCGAACTGAAACATAGCGCCATATTTCAGACAGACAGAACCGCCTGCTTAGCCATAGCCCGAAGAGTCGGTAAGCAATCCAAACTGGCATTATGCTAGCAATGTCGACTGTCGAAGTAGACCGACATCATTACCACCGACCAAGTACCATTTGATACCGAACCGTTAGAGTAGATGAATCCTTTAGTCCCGCGGATTGTCAAACGCAACATTATTTAGTACGCAGACCAGATAACCCCGATGAAAATTAATTATAACCGTATATAAACGAAAACACGTTATCGTTTGTTATCACGTAAAACCCTTAAGGCTATAGAAACCCATTGACTACGGAATACGTTTTCATAAGATAAATAAACAATAACATTTCATAATACATTTTATATTATAAAAAAATATTTTATAAAGAACAGCAATATAAAGTACACCTGCTTCGAAGCAACAAAAACAGCCAACTCCGAATTAACAGAACTTGACTACAAAAATATTGTCAATGGACGTGAAATATTCAGTTCCCATACACCACGGAACATGGGCATTTTATTGAGAATAACACGATCGACCTCTCCCTTCTTCAATATAAGGGTATATCGTAAAATTTTATTTTATACCAGTTACTTTGTCCATTGACTACACCTCGTATTATGCTAATACTATAGCATCACAAAGGCGAGACACTGCATTGTCGACTCGCCTACAAATTTGAATAAATATAAACTGTAAACGGGGTAGGATGCATTAACGTTGGCTTAAATTTTAAAAACGTCTCATAGAGTGTTATGTATGGGCTCTTAAGCGCATCTTGAGATATCATTAGGGCAGTCGCAACGTGCTCCGCCGAGATTAAGACTTGTGCTATCTCAGAGATGCCACGACAATGCAAGCTCTCACACTTTGTATGTTAGGAAAATTAAAATGTGGCTTATGTTACGTGAAATTGCGAACAACATTAATCTCAAAAGTGAGGCTTGCTTGTGTGCTGTTGGTTTATGAATAGTGGAGTGGTAAATCATAGCTTTTAAGGTCGTCGTCGAGTTCAACTTTTGGAGTGGTCAAGATTGTATTCGTACTCGTATGCCAAGTTTTAACTTGTACGCGAAGAAGCTGTCTGTGTAGTTTTTAGGCCCATGACTCTTTATGAAATATTTCCTACTTTTTGGCCCTGTATGTATCTAATTCCAGTATCATGAGTGACATAGATGCAAACTGTCAGGAAGTCTCTTTTTAAACTAAACCCAAGTATGATTTAAAGAACGTCTCCAAAATTCAAACTGGAAGTTAAATGTAACATCCTAATTAAAAAAAAACATGAAACAGTAACATCTGTAGTCTTAACATTATTTCAAGTAATTAACTCAGTACACAAGCATGACTCATTATTAAAACAATGGTTACTTAAACATTTAGGTTATTCACAAACGGAAATCTCGACTACACAAGACGCAAGACTCTTAGCACTAATCTCGGAGAACGCCTCCACTGTTTATCTTGCCTAGAAATGTCTGGCTGCATCCAGGCATAATCTCATTGTATACAGTAGTACTGAACCATTAAAACGCATTAAAATGCATACACCAGTATTTTAAGCATAGTGGGCGTTAAACGTAGTGAAGAATGACCAATTTGTTACTGCCATACGTTTGTTCGGACAGAGAATGATGAAGATTTTACTGTTGGAACATAATGCGGCGTCGTAGGTGTGTGGATTTCTGTAGCAATAAGTTGCGAGGCAACAAAAGGTGCCACAGGCGGCACCCACGCTGGCTCTGATTGTCTAGTGGTAGGGGATAACTCAAGGAGCTTGTGTAGTGAAATAAGAATAAAAATGTACAGGAAATGCGCCTTATTTGGACCAGATTCTGGACTCTTGTCGATGGTATTATTTTAAGCAGAGTGTGCAGCGTTCCAAAACGTGAGATTTGACAATATGTAACAGCTTAGGGAAAGTTCCTAATTTACTTTAATAAGTAATCTTAGTTACTATTTATTGATCGGTAAGGTGTTGATTTGAATAACAGCTTTAAAGATTACCTCATGTTTACAATGAAAATTTCGAATGATGACTCAACTTTCAGCCCACCACTGCCAAACAAAACATACACATAATCGCAAAAATCAATACACAAAGTTAGCACAACAAAACACAATAATATTATTCTTTGATACAGATCACTTAATCTCAACCGCGAGTGGGTAGAGTTTACACTCCTGATCTACTTTATACGTAAAAGGGATGAATATTATTACAATATCAAATGCGAGTAGACATGCAATCCGGAGAGTTCAATCCCGCGAAGCTTAGCTGAATATCGAATTGCAAATGGCCGAGGAAAATGTAGCATTTAACGCTTCGCCAACTGCGAACGACTTCCATGACGGTGCGGACTGTATATGACGAATGTAGACTTTTTGCTGTTCAATGTTGGCTAAGCCATGTGTAAATATATCGATATGGAACTATGCACGATACTTGCTTCAGCCTTAAAATATAGGTATTTATAAACGAGTCTAAATTGACAGAAAGACAGGTTTATTTTTAGATACCTGTCTGATGACTTTGGAGTTTGCTGTATTCAGAATTTTGCTCTAGCGAAGTGTGTGATTTTTGTTGCATAATACAGCGGGGTAATTACATAACATACATACAAAGGTAATGCCTAGCAATGATTAGATTAGCAACTTCCTTTCAAATCCTTGGGCTTGTGATTCGAAATTGTGTCACGCTATTGGGGTGGTATATATTGTATAATAATAGAACAGGTATCGCGTTGTGAAATTTTAACTGCTTATACGTAATTGTCAAGGGGTGCATAAAACTCCTGAATGACGAGACTGATACGGTGCGTACATAGCACCCTACCTAGCTATGCTACTAACTTTGCTGAATGGCTAATAAACTGACGAGTGAGGGAAACTGACCAGTTCTACGCAGACTCGTTAAAACATTATACAGCCAGTTATATTCATATTATTCCGAACCTCGGCTGCATTCTTCATACTTCACACTCATACTCCTCTCCTCTGTCCTAAACAAGTGTGAATGTCGTCGTAAGGTGTTAGCGTCGTTGTTTACTATACTGAATAACTGTACGACAAAACGTTGTTATAAAGTTGAAAAAAATACATCTTACGTTAATTCTCGGAGGTAGGTAGGCAGAGATATGTAGTACCTAAACCATCTTGCTAGTTATGTTATAAGTCCCATGTAATAGGATGTGAGACAGTAATGCCACTAATCACGTTCCAATAAAATTCAAGTCAATGCTATTTTCATGTCAACTAAAATTATATTCGTCGTACACAAGCCGCGAGTTACGAATCCTTGCAATCAGGCGAACGCACGCGACACTGTGCGGTTGCGACAGAGGGCCGCTCCGTTCTGGGGCGGTTTAGAATATCAACAATACTTAAGCGACCGTGCCGCCCTCCACCGAGCAATGCTCATACTGCATTTACCAGATGAGCTTTCGTAATAGGAGCTCTGAATGCAACAGCCTTCGTAGAAATGGAAACTCGATCAGCTCTCGAAGATGCGACGAGTATGTGTATCGACATGCTTGAGATTCCATCTACATGACATTGGAAATGCTAAATGAACGCAACGCCTTTTACAGAAATTAGATTTTTAATTCAAGTTGGATGCAAGCACGTTTTTCTTTTAGTTAACAAACATACAAAGTGCCCTACGTATCTGATTCAAGTTTATTTTAAGTAGACTGTTTTCTAGTAGGTATAATTCTGTCTTCAGGAAAAATATTTTTTTTTGAAGGGCGCAATATTTTCTGTCTTGCCAAATAAACCTAGCCAACACTGTATTGAAACTTTGCACGGTGTATACGTCCACTATTTGAAATTGTATTATTTTAAAACTTCCTCAGTATAAACAAACTATAGAAGATTAGAAACTTGTTTGCTAAACTTGGAACGTTCCATAGGTCAAAACGAAATGAAACTAAGAATGCAGTCTAGGTCCCATTCAAGTAATTGTGGTCCACAACTTCTAGCATAACTACTACCATAACCGTTCCGTTGAAATTTCCTCCAAGTTACGCATTAAAATAATATCCTACGTACTGGGTAAGGAAATTGCCCGCGAGATGGCGTACCGAGTCGAAGTTCAAATAAAGCCGTTAAGACTTTAGACATTATACTTTTCTATCATCGCGTTTACTCTCACTCTCAGTCATATCCCGAGTTTAGTCGTGCGAACACGTCTGATAAGGGAGCTAGGAAGCTCTGTGGTCACTATTATTCGTTTCGTTAGTTTTAATGAGAGTGACGTAAAATCTAATGTTGTGTTCGAAATGCATATTCTCTCGACAAAACTTTATGCATTTGCTTTTTATATGACTTGCATTAAGCAGTGGTCATTACCTTTGTGTAGTCTTGATGTTAATGATATTTTTAGTGTATAATATGCAAATCTTCCGCTCCAGAAAATCTACTACCGCATACCACAAACAAAACGATGATCCAATATTACCATCGTTAGAAATTCGCCCGCAGCAGCCGGGTGGCCCTTCACTAAATATGTTTATACTTTAAATTATGCCTTCGTGATTTTAGGGAGATATGAGCTCGAAAGTACCCTGAGGGGACCTTACGTAATCTTTGAACCGGCCACTTTGCGCTTAAAATCTTTGTTTAAGGGCCAATTGCATTACAATGCCTCCAAGGGTTCTATGGTTCCATGCAGGGGATCTAAAGAGCCCATACAAAAGGTGGAGTATGAAGTGCAGGTACACACTGAAGTGAATGTGAAACAAGTTGCTGAATAACGTGTTCTGTGTTTATTTGCTTTTCATATTTGGCTTTTTTGAATACTGAATATGCTTTCGAAAAAATATGAGTATTTTCGTTTCATGAGGTTTTTTTATTCTGAATATTGTACGGTTTTTTGCAGCTTTTGTTCCCTACCGGTTCACTTTTTTTAGATAGATGCAAATTAAAATACAATTCTTATATACAACGTGTTGTTTTGCATCCTCGTCAAATTTCAGGAGGCTGTTATGAAAGACATAAATAATCAAATAAAATTACGATCCTGCTCAATAATACATACTTGTTTTTTTAGGTATTTAAGTTTGACAGTATTTCAGAATACTCCACTTTCAAAGAACAAAATCGCCCCGTTGCGTATGCGGTAGGCAGTGTCGTATGACTATGTCGCTGTGTGCATGCGTTACAGTTACAGCGCAGTTACAGGGCGGTATCACACGGGCCCTACACATGCCGATTTCCGAAAAATACAAAAAATAAATACCTACTTATTTTATTATTGATTCGTGTCGAGAATCATTAGCATAGTTACCTCCTCGAATTTGACGAGGATGCAAAACAACAGCTTGTATAACATTTGACTTACTGCCGCAAAAACTAAAGAAAATGAATGAAAATCTCTTCCAAATATTGGCAGGTTATCGCTTTTTATACTAAATCCTGTTACTGATTGAATAAGGACGCCCTATACAAATATTTTATTTATAACATTTAATCCTTTTACGTCAGAGGGATGATGGGGAATATTCTGAAAACCATACCGCTGTATGATCGCAATTTTAGTGATAATAGAACGCGAAATAAAATAAAATTATATTATGATTTGTTTTTTATTTTAATTTTTTTTATTGTAAGATTTCAAGATGTTATAGGGTGTGAATTCAGTTTTTGGTCATGTTTATAAGCTGATGTTACTGTATAGGTACCTGTTGTCGTTTATATATTGACAAAACATTACCACCATAATGTGTAACGAAACGATAGTAACGAAAGCTCAACCACGAAACCTGCCACCATTATCTTTGTCCAGATAACAAAGCTATGGCACACCACGTGACCTAACCACTTAAGCCCCTAATTGGATCATTATCATCAAAAACGCACTTATTGTTCTACATTTTTCTACCCTACCGGGGAATCGTTTGGGTCCAGAATACGTCCCTTTAAACCAAGCACGTGCATGTCACGTGACTAGCCGGATTAACCCGCAAGCGCTGCGGATAATTAACTGCACAAAATACTGGCAATCGCCCGCGATCGATGGCGTGAATATACGGTCCAGAGGTACTGGGCCCAATTTGACGGATGACAATCGTACGCCTATTATTTTTGTGATTATAGGCGGCCTTTTGAAGGTTAATTATGGTGCTTATTTCGGGTTGTGGTTGTTGCAAAAATGGGGAATTGCAACTGTCGTTTTGATTTTGTGAGTTCATAAAAAAATGCGTTCATGCCTACGTTTTTAAATTTTCAAAAAATAAAATTATTAATTATTTAAAAAAAATGACTGTTTACCGTCCCGGGTTCTGATCTTACCAAGGCCTCCACTTTTGATATTTTTTACTATCACAATGCATTTTACATGTAATACGCCATAATTTATCTATAATAAAGTCGTAGGAGTTCATATAAGTAAATCACGTAAAAGAACGCAAAATCTTGCCCTAGAATCATAATCCGCCTAACATCCGTCTTTCAAACAAAAACCTCACTTATGGATGTCAACAGGCTCAATGCAATCGTGTCGTGTTGCTAAGCCCACCAGTTTGTAACTCAAGAACGTTGTCAGCTTCAAGTGTAAGGTAAATCCCTTGATTGACGAAATTTTGTGCCCCCGTTTTTGGAGGGTTAAGGAGCACGAGGTGTCTTGTGTCTTGACGACTTTTCCTTTAAACGTACGTAAGGGTTTTGTCGTAGAAGAGGCTTTCGGGCAAATATTTGACTTTGTTTTTGAAATTATGCTGAAAGAGCTATCAGTGATTCTAAGAAATGTTTATAAACGTTAGAATTATGTTTGATATTTTAAACTGAGGGTAAAAGTTATCACCGACGTGGTCTACTGGACTTACCGAGGTGTGAACAGACCGTTAATTGTTTTGTACAATTTGCTACCGACCCGTCCCTGCTTCGCTCAGATGCAGTGGCGACATATCAAAATATCGAGAATTCTGTGCTTTATTTAAGTTAGAATAGATAAAATAGAAATATTAATATAGGTATTTTAAACGAACCTTTCTGAGTGAATGCTCTGAAATAATGATGAAAAATACATCAAAATCAACTGTGTACTTTTGAAACACAAAAAGCGACAATTTTTTATACCGTTGGCGTTGTATAGGTTATACAAAATACCCTTACGTTTTCTCACATGGTGGATTATAGGATCACACCAATACACACAACACAATCGCGATCGAGCGTATTTTAGATCACTGTGCCATAATATATCACTTCAATTAATACAATATATATAAATAAAATAAAAAAGCCTTATATTTCTTGCAAAAATGTAATACCTACATATAATTACTACTTATCCTATGTTAGTAAGGTATACTTATGCGTTATCTATATTATATTTAGGGTTGGATGCATTGGTTAACTTATTACTATTTTTGTATTAACACTACTTTAAATTTAACTCAGTCTGCAAGAACTCCTCAGCACGTGACGGCCTCCTCCAAAGAAAACCAACTTTCTCTATCTTGGGCTGCTTGCATCCAGCCTGAGCCAACCGTCTTGACTATATCGTCTTCCCATCTCTTGTACAGTCTTCCTCTGTAGCGTTTCCCTTTTGTGCCACAACACGATGTAAATCTTATAGTCCATCGCTCACCTGTCAATCGCGCTACACGCTCCGCCCATTTCCATTTCAGTTTCTAGGAATTGGTAAGAGCATCAGTGGCTTTTCATATGCTTCTTATTTTTTTAAATTTTCTTTATTATAAGCATACTGCGCTCTAGTCCCCGTTGGTATGTGATAATATTTTTTCTTGTCTTTATGGTGTACTTTCAAGTCTGGGTCGCAAAATATGTCAGGCACGGTAGGAGACATGCGGTCATAGCTCTAGATTTAATTTTAACTGGCATGTTGCTTTTGAAAATCTCCTTTAAGGGGCTGACAACAGCTAAAGCTCGGTCACTGTCGGACTGCATAGAAAAGAAGGAGAAGCGCGATGACACTAAGCTGGTAATTTATATCAAAATATAAGAAGCAATTCTTTATTTACAAAAAAATCTATTGTTTGGACTAAAAAATGAAAACACTATCACGCCAATAAGTTGCTTGAAGAACCATCTGAAAAAAATACTGAATGATTGCATGTATATTAGTATGATGATGATGTTAAAAGATTTTTTTAGAGGTATCTTCGTGAATTTTTTCTATCGTACCAAATTAGTTGTATTATGTTTTCAACACACCATCTAACTAGCATATATCTTATATTTTTCTGATTTTGTTTACTGCAGTGGATCATAATTATACTGTTAGGCATTATAAAACTTGCGTTTAGGTCATGTAGTCCCCCTAAGCTCCAATATTTATTACACGTGCGATGTATATGTCGCTTAATTTCTGATTAATTGTTTTTCCTATAGAAGCTGGTTTGTTTGCCTAAGTATACGTATTTTTCCGTATAATTCAGAATTTCATTAACGACCGATATTGTTTCCTCTGAGCTGTTTGTCATTAGCTGTAGTTGCGTGCTCGGTTCCGATAGGAGCACCAAGTCGTCTGCAAAACGGATGTGACTCAGGTATTTTCCGTCTATGTTGAGATCCCAGCGTTTCCAGAGTCTGCAGTATAGTTACACTTCAACTGATCTCAATCATAAAATAAAGGATAGTTCACCCTTTCAACAAGAAGACGCGAACGAGATTGACAGGACGAGTCATACATAATGTTTGAATTTCGAACAATAATGCAATGGGGGTAACATAAAAATAAACGACTCAAAATTAAAGAGAATATATATTTTAAACTGAGATCGGTATTTAAAAAAGTTTACAACATCTTTCAGACACGTTAAAAGTTTTTTTCCTTTCGTTTAGTAATACAAAATTAAAAATTAACTATTCTAGACTGGCTTAGCAATAAACACTGATTATTATCTAATCCAAAATACCCACTAAACTTCTATCTTGAATTCATACCTTTTATTTAGAAAACCAACAAAATGCCCAAAATGCGAAGACGTTTCGGAATTTCAAACAAAGGGTCGTCGGTCCCACAAAACTATACAACAAAAACATAATTACCTCCATGTGTTGGCACAAACAAAGGAAATGGGTGGAAATTGTATTTTTTTTCATCCGTGTATGACAACCACACCGGGTATATAGTTGGGTAAGTTTAATCTACAATGTTTACGCGCTGTTTGTGTTCAACTACCGACACACGGCGAATTGGTGGTCCTTTTTCCTGTCTCGTTTATATTTCGATATTCCCAATTATGTTACTCGTGCATTCTAGTTCCTACATGCGGCACTGATGAATTTATCATTATGTTTTATTTGGCTGAACCAGGAAGTTACTTCATTTTGTTGTGTGGTCCTTGTCTGAGAATAGTTTAACTATATTTTTGTTGTGTGTGTTATTCGAATAAGTTATTGTTGAAAAGTTATATGAGGTGACTCGGGAGACATTTTTGATTTCCAAATATTAATTAGATTTGCAGTGATTTTAAATACTAAATATAAAATTGAAAGTATGTGATTTGCCTCAAATGATTTTTGTGTCAGTTTAGTCATGAAGTTTAAAAGTATCTCATTTGACAGTTACAGAAAAAGTACTGCAGTGCGATTCTGTAACCATCTCACCGTGAAAGCTTAGGTGAAGTGAGCGTGGAGTGAGCTGTCAGTGTCGTCCCACTGATGCTAGGGATTGACCAAGCATTACGTTTACAATCATAATCGAGATTTTAATAATATTTTTTATGCGAATTCTATTGATAATTTTATATTATTTCAAAGCTAATATCTAAGTGTTTAAAAAAAAACAACATTGTGCTTCAAACTGAATTTTTGTTTTTGCTATTTTATTTTAAAACCCTGGAAATAGTAATGATTAGCCACTTACCAAATACTAGCTTTGAAATAATATAAAATGATCAATAGAATTTGGATAAAAATATTATTAAAATCTCGATTATGGTTGTAAATGTAACGTTGGTTAACCCCTAGCATCAGTGGGATGACACTGACAGCTCACTCCACGCAAGTCTTCACGGTGATATTTTTACGGAATCGACCGGCTGGTTTTATAACGAAACGGAATAGAAACATGATGTTTGGAGCATCACCTAGTTTTCTAAGTTAGTTCTCTTCGAGCTTCGAAATCAAAAGATTGTCTTCAAGAAGTCTGTATCGATATTGTTTCGAGTACCTAATTAAATAGTTGGACAAATATTGTTACATACCAGCCGAGCTATTCTGTAACAATATCACCGTGCAAACTTAGGTAAAGTGAGGATGAAGTGAGTTGTCAATACTGTCCACCCCTAGCATCAGGTGGAACGATAGCTCACTTCACCTACGTTTTCACGGTGAGATGGTTACAAAATCGACTGGCAGGTTTGTATGTGTGCATGATTGAAATACAGAAATGATTATACTGAACAGGTGTGTTCATTTCAGTTGTGACTTCTCTGTTTTTGTTGAGTTTCGTAATAATATCTTTTACATCAAGGATCGTTATGATATGAAAAGTGGCAGCTATGAACTGTATTTCATTAGCAACACGCTTAAGTCATTGTCCTTTTGAAAAAGCATTCCTACTTAAAACGAATTTAAGTTCTTGCAAAATGTCCAATTACTAAAAACATAAAATTAAAAGCAAACAAACCGACCTAACCGTTTCCAAATTAGCAATTACCTTCAATATGGAAAATCACTCTCATAAATGTTTCTATGAAATGCATTGTTAACTTCATAAGGGGAACATAACCCGCTAATGCTTGCATTTGTACCGCCATATAGGCTGTTTAGACGGCTGTTTACCTTTCTAAATGAGCGTCAAACGAGAACAAACTGTTATTAGCTGCGTTAACGCAGCGGTATATCGATTTATTGTGTTATGTAGGCGGAAAAAGCACGTTCTCTGTTACCGTGGGAAAAGAAGAAAATTACTTACTATAAAAATACTATAAAAAAATCTGCGGCTAAGTAAATCAAGGGTTAATAAAACTGACCTCTATTAAGTTTCATGGCTATTAAAACTTGGTATCACTTTCTGGGATGATGTCAAAACGATATCTTATTAATCGGTTCTGTAATCTTATCGAGAATTTGGACTTTGATAATATTTTAATTACTTTTTGGATGGAAAATTTGTTTTAATTATGTTGATGAACGTCGTACTTTCTTAAAGTGTTTGTACTTTAATAAAGTATTGCTTAAGTAAGCTCATTAAATATGTTTTATTTTATTTAAGAAATAAAAGTATAAAGTGCAACATGAGATTATATTCAAGACTAGTAAAAGTTTGCTGTGGGAAATGGGTTCTATTTTACTATCGTCTAGATAAGCAATCGGAACATCTTAACCATCTACTTCCCTAGTACGAACATCGACGCTAAGTGCTATCCAGACAGCACAGAAAACAATAGAAATATACTTATGGGATAGGCTATTGACTACTTACAAACACTCATGGCTTATAGCTTTCAGCTCTTTAAAAGAGAACCATATCGAATAATGCATCGTTTTCCTCAACACACTTACCAAGAAAACTTCCCTGTTAAATTTCTTCCCGCAAACACAACTTCTAAACCAAACGACCAATCTGTTTAAACTCAACAAAATGCAGTAGTAAATAGTAGATTTTAATTAAGATGTCGGTGACAGTATGACCGTCTGATTGTTGGGAGCGTCGGACATTTTTAATAGCCATCATATCTCTGAACGGGGATCCTAGTGTGAACATACCCGCGTTCATAAAATTGTTATGAGTTCATTTTCTAGGCGCCATCCTGTGTCCCCTACACGATGCTGAGGCTGTAAAATTTTGACGTTGCACCACGGAAATTAACAAGCTATGTAATTGTAGCTGTCTATATTACTTTGTTGCGATTTTATCTTTATATGAAAATAAAATTGAATTTTGTAGTGCTTTGGTTATTTTTAAAGGGTAATAAAAGTTACTTACATGTAGGAACTAATAAATGTGCATGATACTCGTATGTATTAAAATCTTATTGCAATTAAATCATTCACATAACATTTAATGAATACCTTACTGATTCGTACTGTACATACATTCTTATATACATTCTTACTAGAATATTTAAAAAATAAAAAGACAATTACTTCAACTTCATAAAATTGTTTATGGGATACACAACTTTTCATTGGCTCATTCTTTGAAAATTTCCATTTATCGGTAACGAGACCTGCCTTAAAATTAAGTCAACAGTCATTTTAACTCAAAACAAATCCTCGGGCGCCAAACTTGAGCTATTGTAAATGTGTCGAGGGGCAGATAAATATATTATGTGCCTCTAAAAGCGTAAGAAATTCGTAGATTTGTAAAGTTTTCCCCCTTTATGACGGGTGAAGCACCCTGCCAATGTTTTCTGCTTCAATGATATGAAAAACTTTATAGAACTTGTATTTTTTTCTAATCTCAACCTTAGTTCCTGAAAGATAAAGTTTAATTTATTTCTTTGTTTTGTAGTTAGAAAAATTCATTTGCGATGTTAGTCGACAGTCGTTTAACATATCTTAGTTTATGACTTAACCAAACGACAGACAAGAAAACTATTTATGGGGGTCTTAAATTTAAGACAGATTGCAACGTCTTTTATGTCTTAATTTCATTTGGAAGTTAGAAGTTTTGTTTATTACTGTACCGTGAAATGTTTGCGTATATTATTTTCTTCCTTAGATTCTTTGATAGTTTTAATATCCTCAAAGACTGGGGTGTTCTTTTTTTATTACTTAATACTAAATATTTATTATTTTTTATCTTACTCTTTACTTATATATTTTATATCTTACTCTTTGTCGTATTAAAGTTTATTTGGGGAGATTTTAGTAACAAAAAACAATCGTCTGTATTCCCATTTCAGTTTCAAAAGAAACTGCAATCCTTCTTTGACGTTTTTCTCAACTAAAAAACGCCAAGTCAAACACGTTACCGTTGAATTTGTTGAACAAGCCCGGTCAAAAAGGCTCTAGGATCAAAGCGAACCTTAATATCCTGTTCGGAGCCCCGGACTGAACGTAAATATTAGTGACGTCACGGCCCCAGTCGATTTTATACTACGATTGATCAAGTAGTACCCAAATGTATTTACTTTTGTTTGAAAAGCTTTTTCTTTTACGGTACGGGAATTAAAGAAAAACATTAGACTAGTCTTTTAGCATTTTTGTTTTAGTTTAAAAGAGGGTTTTTCTGTAACATTTTTTTTTTTGAGGAGGAGGAGGAGGAGAATAACTTTTATAGGTATAATGCTACGAGATAATAGTACAACTTTGACGTAGGAAGGTAATTAATTTGGCATGAAATTGAGTTAAGTACAATTAATTTTTGATTAATTCGGGTAGATACAATGTAAAATGTTGAAATATAAACAACAAAACAATGCTTCTCGGAATAAAAAGCAGAATTCCTTTCAAGTTTTTAATTGCGAAATGCAAAGTAACAGAAACTTTTCATTAATTATATCGCTGGAAATAATAAAATACTTTTACAAACTGGATCAATTAGTATGATTTTATTTACAAAACTCCTATTGGGTATTGTTGTTAAAGTTTGGTGCGCCAGTTGTCGTCAACAATTTGTTTTAATGACCAGCGTCGCCCCCTAGCGTTGGCGCGGAAAAACTGTGACTGGCAACGTTTCTGAGACGGTAATTTTTCATGTCGTAACCGCGATAAGCGTGCGGTCAGGTGTTAGAATGATTTGTGACCGTCGTAGTTCGACCGCTGCGGTCCTCATGTTGACAAACCCGGGCCGAATTAGATCGGGAGCCGTGTCTTTATATTTTTCTTAGATAAAACCTTATCTCCTTGATAATACTGTTTTTGTTTGGTTTGAGCGGCTACCGCTGTACGTGCCGCTATGTACACATTTTTCAAGATGTTTAGCTACCTTTATGTTGCTTTTAGTGTTGAAATATAAACATTTTTACGTCGAAACACTATTATAGACTGCTACATGATATTGTTTTACAGCCTTTATATAAAACTTCCAACGTTACAATCGCAATAAAAAGCATTGTCGTACAAACTAACAAAACAAACTGTACTAGGAAATAAACAGCAAATAAAAGCGGTTCCTTGCTTGAGCTCGAGTAGCACTTTTAATTGGGGGTGGAAATTGTGATTAATGCCATCAGATAAACAGAAAGTCGTGGCGGCGTCACGAAAGAGAAAAAGAACTGGTTTTCGGTCGAAACCCACACACATTAACCTAATTCGTTTTAATTGTGCGAGCTAATCGTTCGTAAGGATTTATAAGTATTGCGAGTTGATGTGTATATTTGGAGGTTGATTTACGATTAGACGTTTGGCCTCGCCTCACGTTAGGTAGGCCTGGTGAGCTAAAGGGTGTAACATTATAAAACGTGCGTCAACACCCACTCGTAAAAGTCACACACAACAATATCATTAAGTCGAATTTATTTACAAGTGCGTAAATATTTTTTATGGCGTTTCGTCATGATAATTTTCACGCTCAACCCTTTTAATTTTTTTATGGTATTTACGTAATTTTCTGGTTTAAAATGTAGCTTTATGGAATTATTTTACATTTCGTGAACTTGCTTTATGAAAAAAATATTAATACGTAAGAATCGCGTGGAACTTTGCTATCTTAAGATAAAAATAAGTATTTGAGCTTTAACTTGGGTTCATAATATATTTAGGTTAGGTTCAAAAAAAATATTCTCATAAGAACAATATCTGGTTCACTTACAATGAGATACAAAGTAATTGCTTAAATCTAAGTACATTTTGCCTCAGGTGCGTGTTGGTGCAGTTATAGAAATAAATATTAGGTAGGTAAGAAGTTGCTAACATTAATTGATAGGTATGCGGTATGACTACCTTTTATGAATATGACTATAATAATATATAACTATATTATATTTTATATTAAGTGCTAGTAATAAGTTATATATAACTATAATAATAAATATGATTTTAATACTGACTTATATAAGGCCGAAAGTCTGATAACCAACCTTGCCAGGGGACCTTACCCTAGTGACAGGGTTGTGTTGGTCAGATAGTACGTACCTATATAATTAATTATCATCCTTATCTTCACACATTTGTAAGCAGACCTCTTTCAAAGGCTTAGTGCATATAGCCACCATATACTGAGTAAAATTACTTAGGTATTGCACTTAATTTATTTTCCAAGGATGCTAATGAGTTCAACAAAGTATTCGTGGCCGCAATGCTAAAATATTTCCTTCAACTGTTATTGGTGAAACATTAGAAATAAATAAAGCATTTCGCCAGAATACCGATAATACTTCAAATGACATTCCAACGTAACAAAGGTGGAAGTCACGAAACGTAAATAAAGCGGGCTAGTGATGTTGCGACTCAAAGCTTTTATTTTTGCCTTTTAATTAAATTTAAGAAAAGATAATAAACTAAGGGAATTTTAAGAAAAAGCACTAATCAGACATTGAGAGTTCGTCCAGTGACTTGGGAGGAGCCACCTGACGAACTGGACCAAATCCAGTGTATCGTCGTTTCGAAGTCGGAGATCGTTTCAGAAATCGAAAACTTCTACGGCCAATTGTACGCCGCGCATGCTCTCGACGTGATCCCAAAAATGAGGATTCTAGACCTCCTAAACCTACCATTTCACAAAAGAGCTGCCAGAAGACAGCCAAGATGAAATCGTGGTGGCTCTTATAAGAGGTGAGGTCCGGATTATGACCGAGCTCCTGAAAATGCTATGCTGAAAGAGCTTCGAGAGCTTTTCAACTCTGTCATGTTCTCTGAGAGAACTCCAGAAGCGTGGCGAAGGAATGTGGTCCTTTTTTTCTTTAAAAAGGGTGATAAAGACCCTTTCAAAGAATTATAAACCAATTTTGCTCCTAAGCCACGTATATAAGTTGTTTTCAAGAGTCGTCATGAATCGTATAGCGCGAAGACTCGACGAGTTTTAGCTTCCGGAGCAGGCCGGGTTTCGAGGAGGATACAGCACCATAGACCACATTCACACAGTACGATTAATTATATAAAAGTCCAAACAAGATCATCGGCTCCTATGTATTGCGTTTGTGGACTATGAGTAGGCTTTTGACTCTATCAAGATTTGGTCTGTTTTGGCGTCTCTGCAGCGATGCCAAGTCGACTGCCGATACATCCAAGTACTGAAATGTCTTTATGAAATCGCGACAGTGGCCAATCCAAACTTAGGACCAATGAACTGAACATATCCACCTGCGTCGAGGGGTGTGACAATGGGAAGTAATTTCCCCGAAATTGTTCTTTAACGCATTCGAGGGTGTGTTTAAGACCATTAACTGTGAAGGAGGCGGCATTTACATCAACGGCGAGTACATCTCACACTTGTACAGTATTTTTATCTCACGAATCGATGCGCGCTTTACTTGTGGTGACCAAGTGTACAAACACGCTGTGAGTGCGTGAAGACGAGCAACGTTAGCATATAACACACACACGTAAACATACACTTCCGACTTCGCCATTGTCTTGGACGGTATCGTATCGAGAGCCCTAGTGCTTACACTCCCATTCACAGCGTGTTTGTACATTTGGTAACCACAAATAAAGCGCGCGTCGCTTTGGGAGGTAAAAATACTGTAAGGCATCCACAGGATAGCGAGTTAAGCAGCCGAAAACCTCCTCTCATGCGAAACGCAATTAAAAAAAAAGTCGCAAAATCAACCCGTGAACAGCACGACTTACCGGACGCCATGTATACCGTCGTCGCCTAGGCTACACAAAAAGCAGCAGCAAGCGATATGCTAAGTAACCGCACTTGATAACGGTCACGTCGTACACTGTGCTTGCATGACCATACGTTACCTGAAGGTGTATTGGTTTCTGTATTAGCCAACCGAGTCAAAATGTTGTGTGAGGCGTTATTTGAAAATAGCCAATGAGTATTACAATATATTAAGTAACTATCTGAAAGAAAAGTTTTATTTAAAATTAGTGCAAAATATATATAGAGACTTTTTAAGCGCTATCGTCTTCTCTTAAATGATAATGATAAATGATTTTATTTCTGTAAGTAGGTTTGTAGAAACACTTTTACACGTCAATCATATTTTAAAAACTAGATGAGGTCGGCGTTTCCTATCTGACTACTCTGAGAAGAAAGGCCGAAACAAACTCAGAGGTCACAGTCTCTTTTAAAGTCCAGACATAATCTTGGTCAGATCATGTGAAGACCATGTAGATTGGTGTCTGAAACGGTCTTTTGAGGATAAACCATACAGATTGAGCGGACCTATCCAGTCAGTGCACGCATTTGTCAGTAATCTTGCTGCTCAACTGAGAACTTAAGGAGCGCAACGATTCGACGAACAATACCAAAGAAAGGACATTTGGGTAGGCCGCATAAATTACTCAAGCTGCCAGATCGTGAAACTAACTAAGAAATAAAATAAAAAAAAAGTAATAAACCACATAATCTTCACATTCACGCTAATTAAAAAAATATAATACTTTACAAAGTAAATACTCATGTCATTGTATGTATAAAATTCATCAATGTCAATGTGTATATAAAAGTTCGAACATAATCTTTGAGGACTATGTGATGCATGTTGAAGAGCGTCCACGTGGCGCACCCTGGGCAACGCCGGGCTCAAGTGCCCACCAGGCTTTTGGGGGGTACTTGGGGCCGGCGGCGAATCTTCAACACACGGGGAAGGGTCACGGTTCCAATCACCGATCATCCTTGATGGTTGGTGAAGGGAACCGGGCTATATACGGATACGGCCACTCCTTCCTCTGATTACAGAGGAAGGTGCGTGGTCGTGGACGGGGGGAGGAGCGGTTTGACCGCCGTGGAGGGAGCGGGCTCGGTGTGCACTAACCCTGCCGCCGGGCTGGCACGAAGAAGTCTCTTCCTGCCACCGCTTTAATCTCGTAGCCCCGAAGACTGTCCAGGTCATGTCTCTGACTTTTGACGGGGGTCGAGGGTCTTGGCTTAACCGCCCGGACCGCGAGGAAGATCAACCTCTATAAAAAAATCCCCAAACCTCTAAGCGGCGGCGCACCGTGAGGGAGGTTGTAAGCTTGGCTGATGGGTAGCTTGATTCAGTCGCTAGTGCGAACCACGTTAATTTTGAGTCAATACAAAAAGTTCTTACTCGTGGGATCAAATATGAAAAAACTTAATTCAAACCTACAAACCGAAGAGGGGAGGAGTGGTGCGGGGTCGGAGTCCGACGCCGCGCCGAGTGGCGCGAGAACGGGAGGCTCATTGAGCAACCGCCGCGCGGAGGAGTTGGCCGCTGAGAAGAAGAATACCAGGTTCTTCAGTAAGCGGCCAAGATCAGTGGACGGCCAGGGGTCGTCCTCTGACGGCGAGAGAGCCTCGGCTCGAAAGATCCCCACCGGTAGGCGGGGAGGGGGGGTCCAAGAGCGAGGCAGGGGGAGGGGGCTCACAGCCCGGGAGGCAGCGAAGCTGGCGGAGGAGCCCGCAAAGGAGGGGGTGACTGGTCGTGCAGTCGCTTCGGGGCCCTCAAGCGACGAGGCGAGCCTGTCGAGTGGCCCCGACAACAACGACAATGAGGCCTGCACAACCAGCCTCAAGGAGGTAGTGGAGGCTGAGGTACGGAAGGTGACCTTGAAAAAAATCAAGTCGTCGAAAAGCAGGGCCGTGGTCGCGGCAACGGCCTCCATCATGGCTGCGGTGGAGGCGGCCAGAATCGACGGGCCTTCGGGCGGCGAAGTGGCCGAACTGCGGGCGGAGGTCGCTCGCCTGACGGCCGCCATGAAACATCTCCGGGAGGAGAATGGGAGGCTCAGGGAGGACCTGGCTGGCCTGAAGGCCACCGGCAGCGGGCAGGTGCAGGCGGAACAGGAGCCAAGCCAGCCCGTTCGGCCAAGCCAGCCCATTCCGGAGGAGAACCAGGTCCTCAAGCTGGTTCGGCAGGAGCTGGCGGCCTTCCAGGCGCGGTTCTCCGTCCTGGAGGGCATAGTCCTACGCCCACCACTAGCGGGCAGGACGGCACCGGGGCCGAGGGTGGCCTCGTATGCGGCCGCTGCGGGAGCCGCCACCCCTAAGCTCGGGCCGTCTGGCCGGGCCCAGCCGCCGTCCAAACCGGCGTCGGCAGGCGGAGCCCAGGCAAAACCGGCGTCGGCCGGTGGAGCCCCGGCGCTGGCAACGCAGACGCCGGCCAGCAAAACACCAGCTGGGGCTAGGAAAAGGATGGGCAGGACGGCACGGGATGCGCAGGCCCCAGAGCCTACTTCCCGGCCTCAGGTATCTCCCACGACTGACGCCGGGTGGCAGGTGGTCGGGGAGAAAAAGGCGGCCAAGGCGGCCAGAAAAAAGGAGCAAAGGCGGCGCCGCAAGGAGCGAGCCGTCGCGGCAAGGCTCCGCGCCCCAAAGACCGCGGCTGTAGTGATCACGCTACAGCCGGACGCGGTTAAGAGGGGCGTGACGTACCGCGACGTGCTCACCAAGGCGAGGGAGACGGTGGACCTCCAGGAGCTGGGGATCACCGGGGGCCTCCGGCACAGGGTGACCGCAACTGGCGCCCGCATGCTGGAGATCCCCGGTGTGACGAGTGGCCCCACCGCTGACGTCCTAGCTGAGAAGCTAAGGGCGTCCCTCAATGCGGACGAGGCTCGAGTCTCCAGGCCCGTCAAGTGCGCAGACATGCGAGTCTTGGGCCTGGATGACTCCGTAACGGAGGGAGAGGTGGTGGCCGCCGTCGTCAGGACGGGCGGGTGTCTGGCCGACCAGGTGAAGGCGGGCACCATACGTCCGGACCCCGCGGGTATGCGAACCGTAATGGTAAGCTGCCCCGTGACGGCGGCCAAAAAGATTGTGGAGGGCCGAAGGCTTCTGGTGGGCTGGGTTTCGGCGCAGGTTAAACTGCTGGAACCCAGACCTCTGAGGTGCTTCCGATGCCATGTGGGGCACCACGTTGGCGTCCAGTGCACCTCGGAGGTGGACCGTAGCACTCTGTGCTTCCGCTGCGGTCAGCCCGGACATAAGGCCGGCTCGTGCGAAGCCGCGCCGCACTGCGCAGCATGTGCGGGTGTTGGCAAGCCGGCCGATCACCGGGCGGGCAGTAAGTCCTGCGCTCCACCCACCGGAACCAGGAGGAGAGGCAGGCCCTCCGCCGCCGTTGCCATTACCACCTTCACCGCGGCCAGTGCCACTGCCACTGTTGCCGCCGCCGCCACTGCCGCCACCCGGGAGGAGACTGAAATGGAGGAGTAACGGCTCCATTGAGACTCCTCCAGGCGAACATCAACCACTGCGCCTGCGCTCAGGACCTGTTGCTCCAGAGCATGGCGCAGTGGTCGATTAATATTGCCGTGGTCGCTGAGCCGTATTTTGTCCTGCCCAGGGATGACTGGGTTGAGGACCTGAGCGGCTCAGTGACCATAATTTCGTCGGCCGCCGCCGGCACGCCATCCCTGGAAGGTGTCACGAAGGGACAGGGGTGCGTAGCAGCACGGTTCGGGGAGATAGTAGTAGTGGGAGTGTACTTCTCTCCGAGCCGAACTCTCGCCGAGTTCCAGAGCTCTTTAACAGAGTTAAGTGTCGTCGTCGCCGGGTACCATCGCTTCCCCGTGCTAGTGCTCGGGGACTTCAACGCCAAAAATCCGGCTTGGGGTTCCCGTTACACTGATGTGCGGGGCAGGATGGTGGAGGACTGGGCTCTGGAGACAGGCCTGGTCGTCCTAAACCGGGGTTCTGTCCCCACGTGTGTGCGGATGCGGGGTGAGTCTGTGGTGGACATCTCGTTTGCCAGCCCCGCTCTGTCACAGCGTGTCATTGACTGGCGCGTCATGGAGGAGGTGGAGACCTACTCCGACCACCGGTATATCCGGTTCGACGTCTCCGCCCAGACCTCTAGCGCGCCGGTCCAACAGGCCCCGAGTGGTCCGCGGTGGGCGCTGAAGCAGATGGACCGGGAGCTCCTCCTGGAAGCCTCGATCGTGCAGGCCTGGGTGTCATCACCGGACAGGCCTGCCGATATTGACGATGAGGCGGAGTGGTTCCGGGAGGCCATGTCCGAGATTTGCGACGTGGCAATGCCCCGAGTCCGTCCAGGAAGCGCCCGACGTCAGGTGTACTGGTGGTCGCAGGAGCTGGAGACGCTACGCAAGGCGTGCGTCGCAGTGCGACACCTGTACTCCAGGCACCGTAGGCTCCGCATCCGCCCTCCGGATGCGGAAGCGACGGAGGCGGAGCTGTACGAGGGATACAGAGCGGCGAAGACTGCCCTCCAAGAGGCTGTCCAGCGGGCCAAATATACGGCCCGCGAGGAGTTGGTGGAGACTCTGAACGGAGATCCATGGGGGCGCCCTTACAAAATGGTGCGGAATAAACTCCGCACCTGGGCCCCCCCGCTGACGCAGAGTCTCCGCCCCCAGCTGGTGGAGGAGGTGGTGAGCGCTCTGTTCCCTTCACGGGGGGAGCATACTCCCCCGCCCATGGCTCCGCCGCTCGCGGTGCCTGAAGCGGACCACGCGGACGACGACGACACACCTGAAGTGACCGGGGTAGATCTGAGAGTGGCGGTAGGTAGGCTGAAGGCCAAAAATACCGCCCCAGGACCCGACGGCCTGCCAGGGAAAGCCTGGGTCCTGGCCTCGACGGCTCTTGGGCCTCGACTGGAGGCGCTCTTAAGCGCATGTATGGAGAGAGGCCAGTTTCCACTCCGTTGGAAGACGGGGAAGCTGGTCCTCATTCGGAAGCCAGGGCGCCCTGCGGACTCTCCGTCCGCATACCGGCCCATTGTGCTGCTCGACGAGGTCGGCAAGCTCTTTGAGAGAGTAATTGCAGGCCGCCTCGTCGGGCACCTGGTGAGGACGGGGCCGGATCTTGCGGATAGTCAGTTCGGCTTCCGCAAGGGGCGCTCGACGGTGGACGCCATCATGCGCGTTAGAGCCCTCACGACGGGGGACGCGGTGTCTCGGGGCGGGGTTGTCGTGGCGGTGTCACTCGACATCGCCAACGCATTTAACACCCTGCCCTGGAGTTGCATTGGGGAGGCACTCCGGTATCACCGGGTGCCAACCTACCTCCGTCGAATAGTCGAGGCATATCTGACGGACAGAGCCGTCATCTACCCCGGTCGCGATGGGGAGTGGAACCGGCGAGAGATGTCGTGCGGCGTCCCACAGGGATCGGTTCTAGGGCCGCTCCTGTGGGACATCGGTTACGACTGGGTGCTGCGGGCCGACCTCCCTGATGGCGTCAGCGTGGTGTGCTACGCTGACGACACGCTGGTCCTGGCGCAGGGGAGGTCGCATCAGGCGGCGGCCGACGCAATGACACAGGATCCGGAATCGGACAGGATCCGGCAGTTGGGTCTCGAGGTGGCTTTGCACAAGTCCGAGGCCATGTCTTTCCATGGGCCCCGGAACAGGCCACCATCGGGATCCCAACTAACGGCAGGAGGGGTTCACATCGGCGTCGAGTCCACGATGAAATACTTAGGACTCGTGCTCGATAGCCGGTGGAACTTCGTGGAGCACTTCCGACGATTGGCCCCCAAACTGGAACGGACTGGGGCCGCCCTCAAGCGGCTCCTGCCCAACCTGAGGGGTCCAAACGCCTCCTGCCGGAGGCTTTACGCGGGGGTCGTGCGGTCCATGGCTACATATGGGGCCCCGGTGTGGGCGCGTTCACTGCGGCGGAGAGCCGCCCACTATCTGAACGCGCCCCAAAAGGTGGTAGCCGTAAGGCTGATCCGGGGCTACCGCACGATCTCGGGCGAGGCGGCAAGCCTCCTTGCCGGACTGCCGCCGTGGGATCTGGAGGCGATAGTCCTCGCGCGCCTGTATGAGTGGCGCGCGGAGGCACTACGCCGGGGGGAAACCCCGCTTCCGCGGCAAATCGCGGCGGAGCGGACGGACCTCCGGCGCGATCTCATGGCGGCATGGAAAGAGCGACTGTCGCAACCCAGCGCAGGGCACGCCACGATAGCGGCGGTAAGACCCCTCTTTGAGGAGTGGCTAGAGAGGCGTCACGGCGTCCTCACCTACCGCCTGACGCAGGTCCTCACCGGACACGGAAGTTTCGGGAGGTTCCTGCACATCATCAGGCGGGAGGAAACGCCCGGGTGTCACCACTGCGATGATCGCCCCGAGGACACGGTGGAGCATACGGTGGGGGCCTGCCCTGCATGGGCAGAGCACCGCCGTGTCCTCGTAGAGGCGATCGGCAGCGGCGGCGATCTCTCACGCCCGGCCTTGGTTCAAGCCATGGTCCGGGGCGAGGGGGAGTGGGAGGCAGTCGCCTCCTTCTGCGAAGCAGTCATGCTAGCGAAGGAGGTGGCGGGACGGGAGAGGGAGAGAGTCTCCCGTCCAAGCCGCCGCGGTGGACGCTCCGGGCGTCGGGAGCCGCGTGACGACTCCCGGCCACCGTAGGCGCGGGCCTGCGGGCGGTGAGTAATGGGTAGCTCACCGTCCGATCAGGACCAGGCCCGTGCTGGACGGCGCGTACGTGTTCCACGCGCGCCTCAAAGAGATGTCAGCATCATAGAGGGGGCCCACTAGGGCCCAAGCCTGCCGGGAAAGCGGGATCATCCAAAAGGGGTACCGCTGACCCGGAACATAAAGGGCCAAGGAAGGAACACGGGTGGGTTTTAGTCAGTAAGAGTCTGACACTCCCTTCCGCTCCACCCAGAGCGGGAGGAGTCATTTGATGATTTCCCATCCTCAAAAAAAAAAAAAAAAAAAAAAGGACTATGTGATGTAGATTAGTATCTGAAATCTTGTCAACACAAGCAGCTATAGGTTGTATGGTAGTGTATAAGAATATTGTATACTGAATAGTCAGCAAGTTTGAAAACAAGGCTAACACACGATGTGTCAGATGTAGGTTCATTAGTATCTTGACTTGTGAAAACTCTGCGCTCTTCACTGAATATCATTTAAGAGTTCGAAAGGATAGAAAACTATTTTTTTTATTGTACCTATTATAAATTCAGTCATTTTACAGGCTGCCGCAGACAGGCGCATCGCGACTGTTCGACGCGTATCTGGTAGAACAATTACCATGAAGTTTTCATGATGCTTGTTTTACTAGAATCACATCGGGCTTGTCTGTGGGAGCCTTAAATAATATTCCCGTTTTCTGAAACTGCACCTTTAATGACTCATCTTCAATTAACCCAGTCTGAGAACACTTCTGTAAGGATAAACTTTAGGTTAAGGCGTGAATTTTTTATCGGCTTAACCAACTAAGTAACTAGTTCTCACTCTTAGATCGTGAGAATATCCCTTGAGATATTTATGACGTCACTACATAAGGAGTCACTGTTCTGCCTCACTAATCACTAATAAGTCTATAATTTTCCCACTACTGGGACACAGGCCTCCTCTCTTCGAGAGGGAGTGGGCCATAATTCACCACGCGGGCCCAGTGCGGTTTTGCAGATGTCACATGTCTTCGAATTTTTGGTTCTAGTACATGCCGGTTTCCTGACGATGTTATCCTTCACCGTTTTGAGAGCAGCAGTTATGAAATTATTGACTAAAAGTAAAGCGCCTGCCTGGGTTTGAACCACGACCTACAACTCGTCAGTCGGGGCCGATCCCACTGGGCCACCACTGCTCAGTGTTCTGCCTAATGAGGTGAATATAATGTCGTGGCAGTATGGCGTGCGCATATATTAATTTAAGGAGTCAACTCACTGCGAAGGAGGAGGCGGAATGTACGCGAAGGAGGAGGCGGAACGCGTGAGGGAGAGGCAAAATTCGCGCCCTCACGCCCTAGCCGCCGCAGGAGACGCCCTGGGCGTCGGGAATCGCAGGCCGATTACCGGCCACCGTAGGCGTTGGCTTGCGAACGGCGAGCAATGGGCAGCTCGCCGTTCGATAAGAACCAGGCCCGGGTCGATGGCGCGTTGTGTTCCACGCGCGCCTCAAAGAGATGTCAGCACCAATGACGGGGTCCGCTAGGGCCGATGCCTGCTAGGGTTGCGGGAAAGTCCGAGAGGGTTACCGTGGCCCCTGGCACAGGCAACTGAAGGAACACGGGTGGATTTTAGTCAGTAAGAGTATGACATGCCCTCCCACTCTGCCCTGAGCGGGAGAAGTTATTTGATGATTTCCCACCCTCAAAAAAAAGGATTAAAATTTCGAAGGATTTCAGTTTAAAAAGGTTTTGAGGTTTGATTTCATCAAAAGCCAAAAGTTAGAAGTAACCTTGCTAATCCTAGATTTCCATTACTCGATACATAAATTAAAGTGGATAATGTTTTAAAACGAATACTATTTTCTTTGTAGAAATCTTTTCGTTTTCTGCTTTAATTCACGAAGCTTTCATAAATTTGGCATTAAAACAATAAGTAAAACTAAATGAAGAATTTAATTTCGGCGAAAATTACAAACAATTTAAGTATTACAATTTATACCTAAATGTTAAACTTCAGGCTATTTAAATATCATAAGAATTTCTGCAAGAATAATTAAAATCTAAACAAGAATTACAAAGAAAATACATTGATACCTACGAGTCACTCAAAAGTTATAGCTCCTGAAAATAAGACAATGGTGCCGATTGTATTGTACACCGAACTAAACTATCACTTAAATTCCTTACTTTTGGCTATGATAATCTTAAAGCTGTTCTGCAAAATAAGATCTCTAAAAAAAATAATTTGACACAACTAAAATTAAATTTGACAATCGCGACTCCACGTGGTGCTTGTTTGCCCTTACTTACCCCGTGAATTTTTTTTAGAGCCGGCGGCGCGTAGGTGGGTTAGCCTCGACGTGTTTTATATGGAATTTCATAGTTTTTGTATGGAAAATTATTATCTACATGTTGAGGTTTAGAGGTTTGCGGTATTATAACGGGGCTCGAAATTTTCATTATTATTGCGATATGACACACCACTATCGAGATAAAACAAAAGAAAAGAAAATGAAGGTTTTGCACATGAAGTCGAGGTGTTGGTATCAATTTTGGTTCATGACAACTAATTTTATTCTACACCTTTTTAATCGCGATTAAAAATAGTCGGGTTTAGTTAGACAATCAAAATTTTAGGTGAAAAACGTCAAATTCAGAATATAATAATTGCCATTTCAGCAGATTAATAACTCAGTGCCATCTTAGTGCTGTCAAACCAAAATATAGTTACTCGTAAGTTGTATCACTTTAGTCAATTTCAGTAGGAAATCGTCGTTTGACAGGAATAATCTAAATATTGGTGATTAGAGGCATTTGTGAGTGAGTACTTGTAGGTACCTAGGTATCTACCTACCTAACTTGGGTTTTCAGTTCAGCCAGTTCACTAATTAATTGTAGAATGTCACCATAATTCAATCCTATTTTATTTTTAACTAGCTGACTTCCAGGGCTACATCTACGATACCGGATGAAAAGTACACATAAAAGGCACTTGAACGTCAAACTCAAAATCTACAAGAAAATAGAATGATTCTAGTTGCCTCCTTATAAAAGGTAGTTTCGTGTTTCGTTTCATGGAGAAAAATGGACAAGAAAATCCAGTTATTTTTTTTTTATGATGTAGGTACTTATATGTACGTATTAATTATACAGGATGTAAAATACCTTTTTAACACCCGTTATAATTATATGTGACGACAATGTACCTAGAATAGAATTACCTATTATACCACAATAGGTAAGTAGGCATTTCCGACGTTTGGCTCCCAGACTGGAAAGGGCCTGGGCTGCCTTGAAGCGGCTCCTGCCCAGTCTAGGAGGTCCAAACGCCTCCTGCCGGATGCTCTACGCGGGGGTCGTGCGCTCCATGGCCCTAACGGGGTACCGTGTGGGCGCGTTCCTCTAAGCGGCGGCCAGCCCGCCGGTTGAACGCGCCCCAAAGGGTCATGGCCACCCGGCTGGTCCGGGGGTACCGTGCCGTATCGTCACCATTGTGTGGATCGCCCGGAAGACACGGTGGAGGTCTGCCCGGCTTGGGCGGAGCACCGCCGTGTCCTCGTGGAGGCGATTGGCGGTGGCGATCTCTCGCGTCTAGCCCTGGTCCAGGCCATGGTACGGAGTGAGAGGGCTTGGGAAGCCGTCACGTCCTTCTGCGAAGCAGTAATGTTCGCGAAGGAGGAGGCGGAACGCGTGAGGGAGAGGCAAAATTCGCGCCCTCACGCCTCTAGCCGCCGCAAGAGACGCCCTGGGCGTCGGGAATCGCAGGCCGATTCCCGGCCACCATAGGCGTGGGCTTGCGAACAGCGAGCAATGGGCAGCTCGCCGTTCGATAAGGACTAGGCCCGGGTTGACGGCGCGTTGTGTTTCACGCGCGCCTCAAAGAGATCTCAGCACCAATGACGGGGTCCGCTAGAGCCGATGCCTGCTAGGGTTGCGGGAAAGTCCGAGAGGGATACCGTGGCCCCTGGCACAGGCAACTGAAGGAACACGGGTGGGTTTTAGTCAGTAAGAGTCTGACACGCGCTCTCGCTCTGCCCAGAGCGAGAGAAGTTATTTGATGATTTCCGACCCTCAAAAAAAAAAAGATACAATATTTTGTACTTATACGTATTAATTATACAGGGTGTAAAAGTCCCTTTTTACACCCGTTATAATTATATGTGAAGACAATGTACCTAGAATAGAATTACCTATTATACCACAATAGGTAAAAATATTTGTGGCTTAGTAATAACAGCCAGGTTAAGCTACTCTTGCCGCGGTTGTTCCAAGGATGGGTGACCATCTTTACATAGCAAGAACATTCCGTGCCTCGGAAAGCACGTTAAGGCGTTGGTCCCGGCTGTCACACGTGGATATTTGACAGTCGTTACGAATCGTCAGAAGCCCGAAAGTCTGACAACCAGTCTTACCAATGGGGTATCGTATTACCCAGTAACTGGGTTGTGGAGGTCAGATAGGCAGTCGCTCCATGTAAAATACTGGTTTTCAGCAGCATCTGTTTAGACTGGAAGCCGACCCCAACCCAGTTGGTAAAAGGCTAGGCAGAAGATGGATAGGTAAAAAGAATTAAAGGACAACTAGTCTAACCCTTAAAGCTCACGTGAGAACGTTTTTATTATTTACCATTACTTACTTTTACCATAGAATACACTCAACAGTGCTATTAACATGAATTCTACTGGTTTTACGTTCGTAAAAATAGTCATAACACTAATTTATGTACAAGAATTTCTTAATACCTACTAGGTTTTGCAATAAAAGTGTTTGATAAAAACTAGCTTAAATGGATTAGCTAAATTGGATTTTCTATTACAAATACGGATTTCCGTATTTGTAATAGAAAATCCATTTTAATGAAGTAATATATAACACTTAAAGAATAACGTGAAAATTACATATTTATTGAAACGTAGAAAGTTGCCTACTGAAAATACAACATGTATCAAAGCTTGCCATTGTCTAAATAAATAAGCACTCGTTAGAATGTTTTTTGAACCACTTTAATTATATCAAAGATGACCCACTGGCAATAAATCTTCTTCAACGACGTTGATTATAATTAAACGACACTTAAAAACAGCAAACAAATTCAGGTGGGGGAATAAAATTATTCAAACAATTCATTAGCGGCAACCCCGCGGTGTAATGAGAGCCTAATTTGAATATCTTCATTTTTTTCACCAAAGCTAAAATATTTTGACGTTAACAGTGACGTGCAACACGTTCGCATGGACGCGAACGAAATACTGAAGGAATTCGTTCCACGAATTTATTATAGCCACTTCGTACGATTGCATAGAAGTGGAATTACTCATGAGTATGAATTAAGTGCCTACATGGCTTCAAAGAATATTTACAGTCACGGTTAAGCACTGTGCTAACTATCACGTGAATACTCAGTAGTCATTATAACAGAACTTCAAGCCTTACAAATGTTGTTTCAGTCTAGGCTGTTTTTGTTTTTTTTTTTCAGAGCCCTGTATACACTTTGGTAAACTTGGATATTGAAATGAAATCTTAATGAAATGGAACCAAAGCACTATTTTTAAGCTTATAAATTACTTTTATTACTGTTACAAATACTTACCCCTTTGTTTCGGCCCTTCACGTTTTCACCTAACATTTTTCAAACACTAATAAAATACAAATTGGATAAAGAATTTTTTCTCCAATTTACAAAAACCGCATTGTACTGCATAGGTACAACTTTAAATTTAAATTGAGCGACGGATTTTTTTGGGAAAAAATCAGTAAAAACGAACCAATCGAGCCAGATGGTCTGGTCCATCTTTTATAGTTTTATACGTGGCCCTGTCCGCGTTTCAATTGCAGGCTGTGTCTAAAAATTTCCAAAAATGTTTGAAATATTTTAACCGGATATAAAGTATCTAGTAGCTAGATTTTATTTTTGGGGAAAAAACTACAGATTTTGTTAGTGTGTTCAATTCACTGTCTGTAGTTTAACTATATATCTTTTTGAAAATTATAATTTGTAATTTAATGTATTACTCGTAATATATTATTTATTAGTGCTTAGGTATTATTCTTAAATAATTCTATTCAATTCTCTCTGATAGTATTAACTGTAAATTGTAATGTGTTAATTGTTGAATACTTCAATATAATTATTAATGGTTATATTTTCTCTTTGGCAGTAAAATTGTATTCAACTCAAACTCTATTCAAACTAAAGTTTTGTATAATTTAGAAGCATTTTTAAAGTTTTGTAAAAATGAGTATCCGTTTATTATGTCATTATGTATGTTGACTTGAAAGCATGGCAGTTGAGACTATGTCATGCTCACTTAAATGTCTCACTGATGGCGGCGCGTGTGTTAGATCATTCGGTTCCCTACAAAATGGTTGAGCTGGATGGTCCTGATCCACGCGTCATGTTCGTGAACGGGCGCCGTCGTTTTACTGCGGCTTATATTTTGAATTGTTTCTTAATTTGTTTTTTACATTTTTCTCACATATAGAACCAACAATAATAATGTAACCAGGATTTTGTAATTTCTTGATCTATAAGAGTGTTTTTGAAGTTTTTTGCCCGTTCTTCTCCACAGAGATCTACGTTTTGGAATGGGTAACTAGCTTGAACTTTCTGACTAAGGGCTGATTTGATCAAAGTCAGATATATATCTTTTATCCTTGGATTAAAACATCTGACAGTTCTAGTATGGACAAACTGCCAAAAATGCAAATTTTATTCCCAGGATAAGACTTATTCTGGATATAAAAGTTTGGTGAAATTCGCCCTAACTTACCGACTCTTTGACAATTCAAAGGAGCCTGTAAATGGTTTAATTAAAATAAATGCTTTGAGTTTGAGTAACATTGTCTGAAATAAAGATTGATTTAATTTTGATTTTTTGTATATATTTAAGTATATAAAAATGACTTTAACTTTCTGTATACTAAACGGCAATTTCATAGGTAAAGAGCTTATATTATTGTGTTTGCTAAAAATCGAAATGAAGCTGCCGCTGTTTGCTACAATATACTCGTAAAAGTAATTATTTTATAAAGTTGCACTATTTGCCAGAAGTTCTAAAAATACTTCGCAATTAAGCTTCCACAAGATTACAAGTTTCCCAAAAATCCTAACTATTTCAAAAGCCCTTTTTAGAACCAGACTTCACAGAAAAAAGGCCACTAGAGTCAAAGCCACGCCACAAACGTACACGCAGACATTTGTCCAGTCCAATTCACTTAATGGACTTTCATTCGGTAGCCGTCCAGTCAGCGTAAAAAGCAAATTACATAGTTGTTTATCATTTATCATTCACAGTCTTACATAATCAATTTCAACAGTTTTCTCCCCGTTCACTGTAATAGTAGAATATTTTATAATGGGCAGTAACGGGTTCAATTAAAGAAAATTCTGTAGGGAAAAGAATCGTACGTCAAAGAGATTTAATTATGCTGTTGTGTACTTCGCAAATAGATACTGGTTACAATTTCGCAATTAAGTTGAATGAGAAATGTGAAAGGATTAATTGTCTCGACAAAAAAGTTAATTTTCTTCGTTCATGGTGAATGAAACTGAAGATTGAGAAGGAAACCAGAAGACAGATACAGGTATATAATTTTTTTTCTCAACTAGACACATTATCTGAAATTGGAAACGTAGTAATGCTTTTTAGTCATCTTTCTGACGTAGATACACGAAAACTCTCCGAGTAATTACTGTGAGTTACGGTTGAGTTACCCAAGTCAGCAAAGTTCGCAATTAAACTTTTTCGGTATATACCTACATCACCATATGCGAGCTGCGCGTCATACTGACGTCACGGAAATCCTGCATCGCGCTAGCAGAGTTTACCGGGCGACTAGCATATATACAACTTCCCGACATCAATCGTGGGGCAGTGCCCACCAAACACGACACCCGTCTGGTCGGAGGATACTCCCATTTCTATGGAGGTATCAGTGAACTTTACCATTACTTTTATTACCAGAACTTGTTACTATGTTTAAGTATTGGTATACGCACCAAGTTAATAGCGTCAGATGGTCGGGGGCAGTGTCGGGGCCTTATCGGTTAGAGTGCGGTGTAAGGCAGGGTGGACTGACCTCACCCTCGCTATTCGACCTTTACATGGATGCGCTGATCGTCGCGCTGAGCAGTCAGCATGTCGGCTGTCATGTTGATGACGTGTGTATCAACAATTTGAGCTATGCAGACGATATGGTGCTGCTGAGCGCGTCGATTTGTGGCCTAAGGAGGTTGATAGCGATATGTGAGGATTTCGCGGTTAAACATGGACTTGTTTATAATATTAAGAAAAGCCAATACATGGTCTTTGAGGCTGGTGGTGCTATATGTCCAGATTTTGTACCACCTATACGTCTAAACGGTGTAGCCTTAGACAGGGTTAATCAGTTTAAATACCTAGGGCATATAGTCACAGCTGACCTCAGGGATCATGCTGACTTGGAACGGGAGCGGAGGGCGTTATGCATAAGAGCTAATATGCTGGCCCGCAGGTTCGCGCGTTGCTCGGATGGAGTTAAAATAACTCTTTTCCGAGCATATTGCACGTCCATGTACACCTGCAGCCTGTGGGCCAATTACACGCAGAAAAGCTACAACGCCCTCCGTGTTCAGTTTAATAACGCATTCAGAGCGGTTTTGGGTTTGCCTCGCTACTGCAGCGCTTCCGGTATGTTCGCATGGGCGCGCACGGACTGTTTCCATGCGACCATGCGGAAGCGCTGCGCGTCGCTTGTGCGCAGAGTGCGGGCCAGCCCCAATGCCGTTCTGAGTATGATAGCAAGTAGGTGGGACTGTCCTTATTTGCGACACTGCTGTGACAGACAAGTTACATACAGTGTCGCCAGTAGGAGACTGCTATAGTGGACATGTTAAATTTATTACATTTTATTATTATTATTTATTATTATGTGTGTATTATTATGTGTATGATTTTATTGTGTGTAATTTTATTTGTAATTGATTTTATTTTTATTTTTATTTATTTTTTACAATTATGGGTTATTATTACCTGAAATAAATGGATTTTAATTTAATTTTAATTTTAAACCCTGTTCCTCGTACCCATATAAAACTCTAAAAGCTTTTTTTCACACTAAAGATGGATTAGCACATCAATCATGCTTGCTTTGTAAATGCATAGCTATTGCAATCTGTATTCTGATACTCTCCAATCAAGTATTATAACTATACCAACGGAAGGAAACGGGGTGGCTTTTGAGAGGAACCGCACGATGAAATCAGACCATAGGTAACTAAGTCTGAAAGATTAAGTGCACAATATATGCTTACACAATAAAACCAGTTATAAATTCGTAACATTAGTCCATTTGACGACACGGTTGGTGCAGTGGTTAAGCGATTGACTGCTGCGTTACGTGTCGCGGGTTCGATCCCCGCACGTAACAAATATTTGTATGACCTGCAAGTAGTTGTTCCGGGTCTGGCTGTTTGTGTATGTGAGTTTAATGTTTGTAAACGCACCCACGATACAGGAGAAATTCCTAGTGTGGGGCAACGTTTTTTTAAAAAAGAAAGAAATAATTGTTTCAAGTGACGCCTATGCCTTTAATGCCGATAGGAGATCTGCTTACACCGTAAAGTGAAAATGAGCATGAAACTGAACAGATCTAATGTGTCCTTGTACCCTGGTTATTTAGTGTAGCAGTTCTGTGTATACTTACTGTAATATATACGTTTAATGAAATTTCAGACGTTTTTACGAGTTATCATGTTATTTAATAAAGGTTCTCCCTGGTACTTTAAAGACCTTATACTACTTTAAGACCTAAAAATAGCAAATAAGAGTTTTTGTCTGTAACATTTGTGAGCCCTTTTAAGGCAAATAATTCCAGTGTTTTATCTAGGGTTATAAAAGAACCTCGCCTCCACAAATGCGGATCTTCCGCAAGAAATCGTAGATCCCCTCCCGCATCCACCTCCACAAGATTTTAACGGAATTGTAAAGAGAGTCTACTAAAGACAATCGGCTTCAACTACGCAAAGACCCTTTAATGTGATGGAGACATAACTCGAAATTTTCTGCTCCCAATTTACTGCCGCCGTGCCGCCGGGTGCCGTACCAACTGAGCAACTGTTTAGTGGAGCTGGTTAAATATATGAATCACTAAGAAATCACCTAGATGGTGGCAAAGCCGTAATACTTACTTTTTTTAAAGAACAATTGTTTAATTCTCTGTTTTAATTACCTATAGGTCGATTTTTTTTATAAAATAATCCTTTTTTTTTCCCTTGAAGGTTCCACCTCCGCCTCGCCACCGATAATCACCCCATACACGAAGTTCAAACTCTAGACCTCCGCCTCGCATCCTTTGCTTTATAATTTGATTTATTTTTAACTATCATCAAAACAACTTCGCGAACGTCTGCGCAGGCTGCGTAACTTAGTATAAGAAGGTCTTTCACCATTTAGAAGTACCTACCGATACCTTTAATTTAGCTGCAGAATCTTTTGAGAGAAGTTGTTATTAATTATTATTTAAGTAAGTACTAAAAGTTACGTTTGATAAACAAATAACCTGGCTTTGATCATGGTAAACACTTTTCCCGTTTAAAACTGAACTTGACATCAGAATGAGGCAAAAAGTTAAAACGTTGATGTATAACCGTACAACTCTACAGACCACAGCGAGGTCACAATGTCCGTTTGTGCAGCGCGACCAACTTTATTATTATTTGCTCGAGGCACGAAAACTATAAAGCGGACAGATAAGTTTGCACCATGGAGGGATTAAGTGCGAACGCATCACTATTATTTTATAATTGGAAGGATAATAACAATTGGCTTTCCTATCGAAAGAGATTGTGGCAACCCGACTTCCCAAACCCAAAATGTTGATTGGGAAAATAAAATTTTGGGTTTAGGGCATTTTAATTTGTATGATTGGAGGAATTTCCTGAATATTTTTTAGAAAATTTATGAAAATAATTTTTCTGACAGTGCCTAGACTTTAATTGTCAAGGTTAGTTTCATGAACACTCAGAAACTATTTGGCCGGTTTTTAGTACTCAGAATGGCAGCCGGTAGAAAATTTCAATTGATTTGAATTTAATTCTAAACATTGTGTATTCAATATACCACGTATGTTACAATTTTACTGGACAATCTATTTTTTTAATTCTCGCCGGGTACATATACCGGATACATTTTAAAAGGAAAAATGCAAATCCATTTTAAGAAGGTTTTGAAAAATAATGGTACAGTTCTTTCTCAAAAATCATAGTTTCATGGCAACACAAACGTTATACGGCGAAAAGCCACAGTAGGTAAAGTAAAACTGAGTTACGTGACGCGTTTTAGCGTTGTAGATATTTAAATGGGCAATAAACACTGATTTATACGAGTTTGTTTGGATTTTGGCCTTCAATTGCTGGCCGAACTATTTCAGTTCATTTTAATTTTTCTTCATTCGTTATTGATGGGTTTAACGCGTGAGGAAGTTTGTATGGTGAGGTTTTTCGAGCTGTTTGGGTTTTTATTTTAAATTAATGTGTAGTTAAGATGTTCTAGTTTACTGTCAATTGCAATTGAGTGTTTAACATATGTATTTTATTAAATTGAAAAGATGAGACTAAATTGACATAAACCCTACGGAGTTCGTTTGACAAGCATATTAATTCAGTCATAATATTTTAGGGAAAAATATGTGCATATTAATGAGAGCTGATATTTTTTAAACCGAAGTGAAAACATGTTTTTTTTTTGCAAAAAATATTTATCACCCCGCAATAACTACGACAACAATTGAACTACGGTCTAATTAAAATTCGATGACAACAACCACGTTTATTTTTTAGCCCAGAAAAAAAAATACAAAAGTCCGTTCCGTAGGTAAACTAGTTAACTTTAACCAAACACATATCGCGTGTGCCCGCAGATAAGGGGTGTCATAAGGACTGTCGACGGCTCGCCTCCACGTCGCCACCGCCCAGTCTGCTTCATTACTTTATTGTTCATCCGACCATAAGGAATAAAAAGTTTAAACGTAGAATTTAATTTGTCGTTTGTCGTTTTGTTTATCAATGTCATGGAGGTGGGTGAAGATTTAATGTTGTCTGACCGCGCTTGGCTATGCAGTTTTTCTTCGGGGATATTTTTAAGTAAATAATCAAGTAGAGCCAATAGATTTTTTGCTCTAAAATACATCGTGAATAATCCCAATATTGTTTCAAGATAGTTAAAATACTGAGATTGGTGACTCCTACCTACTAGGTATAGATCAGAAAATAAATTTGTTTTTTTTTGTTAGTATTGCTACTATAATTTACCTCAAAAAAGCTTATTAACCAAGGATTTACGAGATTAAGTTTATTAAAAAACTAATATGAACAAAGCGTGTGTCTACCCAAGATTTCAATTTCTTGTACGATTTACAAAAGTCTGTTTTCGGACCTAGCTCTCCTTAAATCACACTTAAAGGCATGCAATTCCTTACAAGATTAGGCAGTTTCTAATTAACCAACACAACAACAAAACAAAGTTGAACAATAACAATAATTCTGCTCTTAATTACGGGCTTACAAACTGCATGCTCAAAAGCATTAAAGTTCACCTCACATATCAGGGTTAATCACAGTATTTTATTCGTAAGAAAAAAAAAAAATACTACGTGTGAAATATTAATAAAAGTATGATTTAATTACTCAAGATAATCGCCTTAGTGTTATCATCGCGTGGCGTATTAGTGTCGGAACGATTCGATAAAGTCTCAACTTTTTTATTACTAACGGGGTTTACTTTTCATTTAATGGTGGCATTTAATCAAATATTCATTAGTTGATAACAGTGCTTAGTGTATTATTTGTTCGTGGTTTCTATTTGCGGTAAGTTTTACTTTTTAATTTTGTGTGGGTACTTCAAAATTCGTGATGTTAAGGGGGATGCAATATGGTAGCCGAGGAAATTATTTCAATGAAGATTTGAATGATTATACTAAGACTTAAGTATACTTACATATTTTTTGTTAGCTGATAGCTCTAGAAGTCGACACATCTTTTTTTTTAAATTGAGGGTGGGAAATCATCAAATAACTTCTCCCGCTCTGGGCAGAGCAGGAGGGCGTGTCAGACTCTTACTGACTAAAACCCACCCGTGTTCCTTCAGTTACCTGTGCTAAGGGCCACGGTATCCCTCTCAGACTTTCCCGCAACTCTAGCAGGCATCGGCCCTAGCGGACCCCGTCATTGGTGCTGACATCTCTTTAAGGCGCGCGTGGAACACAACGCGCCGTCGACCCGGGCCTGGTACTTATCGAACGGCGAGCTTCCCATTGCTCGCCGTTCGCAAGCCCACGCCTACGGTGGCCGGGAATCGGCCTGCGATTCCTATCGACAATCGAAGTCGACAGACCTATAGTTGGATAAAGGCTAGGCAGATGATGATATATTATATTTCGATATCTAACTCTTTTATCACCATCCAACCTGATACTGAGCTTCGGTTTAAAGATTCTTCATTAATTCTAAAAGAACATACATTGTTCACTTAGCGAATAAATACATAACTAAGGTAAGTGTAGTCCAGTAGCGATATTTTAGTTTTTTTTTTAAATGTAGGTAGGCACGATGTCGCCTTTTATGTGCAAGACTAGCTTAATAAGCTAGTCTTGCACATAAAAGGCGACATTATGTCGTTAACTTAATAGTTTTGTGTTGTTAGTGACGTACTGCTTGAGTTTGGCTTTAAATATGTTAAAAGAGGATGTGCTCCTGATATCTGCTGGTAGATTATTATAGAATTGTACACCTTCGTATTTTATACTTTTCCTGCCATATTGCGTCCGCGGGGGGTGGGTCTGTATTTGGTTGGGATTTCTTTGGCTGTATTTGGATGTTTTTATGTTAAAAGATAATTATGTGTGTATGGTTTTGTTAAGATTTTTTCTAATAAGAATGCAGTAATTGAATGTGTAAAGTTGATGAATGCTCATTAGATCGGTGCGTTTGTATAGTTCAGAAGTAGGTGTGTGATAATCGTAGTTGAATAGAAGTTTAATTATTTTAGCTATAATTTACAACAACAAACACTCGTAAACTTCAGAACATTTGGATTTCGCGGACTACCCTATCGCTTCCCCCTTAAGTAGACAGCAGGTAGGTAGCTAGACATTTAAGTCTAGTATTTCAGGTTTGTTTGCAACGTCTTAAGTGAAGATTCTGTGCTTCCTAATTAGCACGTGCAAAGTGCATAGTCATATTTCTCATTAATTTTATTTTATGGCTAGTTTCAAGTTCATGCGTCTGCCGTCCGCTGCAGGGCTACAACTCCTTGGGGAGACTTTGTTTTGTTTATCTACTATATCAAGATGTATTAAGCGAAGATGTATTAAGCGACGTATGTGAGCAGGGCAGCAAGCACTGCAATGGTCAATAGTTCTTACTACGTTACTACTAGGTATACATTTATGTTCCTAGTTTATTTTATATTCATAAAACACTTCAATCAAGCTCAGAATCAATCGAATGATCTGCTCAATTAACAAATTATTTAAACCCTAAAGCTACTTATTCCAGATGCCTGAGCGAATTTGTACAAGCCCTTAACTTTAATTAAAATAAATCAACTCGAAGTTTTCAATAGCTTATTTCGAAACGATACCTGAGAATCGATTAAATTAAAATACTTGACTGCCACAGTCAGTTTGGTAACAAGAGTTCTTAAAACAGTTGGGAAATTGAGCAAACTTCAGAAGGTCTATTGTTTTAAGTCAGTATGAATGATGGTAGCAAATATTGTTGTAATTAATAGATAGACAATCAATCATTTTTGTTTACTGTGCGGTAGAGCATTGCGGGAAAATTCTTGGGCGAAATTGTGGCTTTGTGAAGTGTAAACAACCGTGAGTAGTAAATAGTTTATGTTAACCACTTAGCTGTATTAAAAGATGATTTACAGTTTTTTTTGACCTCATTATTTAATTATTAATGTAAATTCAGAGAAGTTATATTTTAAGCAAATTTACTATCTACTTACATTATACGTATATTCAAATCATAACTGTCATTCTTTTGCAATTGACAAAATGAAGTAGGGTGTAAATTTGCTTGACATGAAGTAAATAGTCCCTATTTACTAATTGTGTAATGACTGTAGATTGATATAAATAGGCAAAAAAAATTTGAACTTAAAAGCTCTAATTAAATTTAGTCTACATATAATAATACAATAGACGAAATCAATAGGAAGTTTTAGTTTAACCCAAAATTTAAACCTAAAACCAACTTTAAATTGTCCTCAAATGTAATAAATGATCGATTCCCAACCGACCCAGTTTTTGATATCGTCGAACGAAATGTAAAAATAACAGCAAACTAATTGGAACTCTCCTGGTTAAACCCTTTTCATTTGGGTTTCAAGTTATCGGGCTAATTTAAATGGTCTGCTTCGGCAGCAAATTCCGCGAAATTCATTCGAAGTTTTTATTGGAATAATTAATCTTCTACGTTTAGGTTTTCAGGTATTCTCGAGTGTTATTGTTTTAGCTTTTCTTCTAGTAACGTGAAAATTACTGAACAAAGGATTTCTTCACCTCTTATTAATTTGTTGGTTTGAAGACGCTTTTAGAGCTCTTGAATGATTCGAGTTCAAGTGAAAAACTTTAGTGTTCTTCGTGAAAATAATTACTATTTCCATTGTCTTGTTAAGTAGATTAATTACGTTTGAGTTTATCCATTGTCTTCTTAGCTATTCAGTTCATAAAATTGTCAAAGAGTCATTTTCAATTCCCAGGAATATCACGTATCCTAAGATCGTAAAAAGTTACGTAGACATATAATGTTTATTTCTGAATACGCGGGAGTTCATTTCAAGGATGTCTTCATAATTTATAATTACTATAAAAGCCGCATAATAAGGTGGATTTTCATGAAATCACATATTATCTTATTGTTTAGGTATGTATAATATACCTAATAGTTCAACATAACATGTACGTAGTGAACAAATAAGTAGGTCCTCAATATTACTAATCCCAAAGCAGCACCACCAAATAAACAAATTCAATTAAGCCTAGAAAAAATATCTAATTGAATTCCAAACGTAGATAAAACAAAAATAAATCTACGATATAATATACTGGCGTTATCAAAAAGTCAAGTTTGACTGAGATCGCGTGCAAGTCGCTCGCGAGCCCGAATTTATAAGATTTAGTTGGAAAATAAATTAGCTACGACGGAAAAGTTTTCGGTAAATAGGAGAAGGGAGGTGTGCTGATGTCAGAATATTTTTGGGATAATGGATATGGTATAGAACAATTTTACTTTGAAGATGACGAGGTTGAGGGAAATGGAGAGCATTCATTTGATGTCGCGATTGTCGAAGATGATTCATGTACACATACCTATGCAATTAAAAGTAAAAGATTATACTTTTACTTTTAATCTGGCAGCGTCAATCTGTTTTAGGATGTTATTAATGAAAACACGATTAAATAAAAAACAATGTTAGAATAAGACTGTATTGAAGAAACGAATACAGGTCTGCCTTGTAAGTCCAAAAATATAAAACGCAAACAGGCGTAAATATAAGGAACTAGATGTGCCCCGCGGTTTCACACGCACAAGTCTCGATGCCGTGGGAATATCGGGATAAAAAAGTATCCATTGTCTTAATACAGGTCATGGTCTAGCCATGTGCCAAATTTCATCAAAATCAAAAGTTATTAATTCAAACTAGGCTGAGAATCAGCACTTTTTGAACGTCTAAAATCGGTTCGGCCGTTTTAGAGTGAAAGCGTAACAAACAAACATACAAAACATAAATCTTTTCTCTATATATTAGTTTAGATTGCTGAACATCTATCGTTTTTCTTCGCTCTCGGAAAAGTTTGCTGTCAAAGTTACAACCGTTTGTGACTTACTGTCATATCCAACAATTTACGTTCCATGTT